>CM062934.1:21467500-31467500 GCA_031878705.1 Tapirus indicus | reverse complement strand
TTGCAGAGTGCCTGCTTTCTGCTGGCGGGAGTTCCCTGGGCGGATACATTCCCATCCTTCTAACTCAGGTCAAACCCCCGGCCAGAATTAACCGCTCATTCCATTGTGCTCCCTTCCATAAATCTGTTTTAGAGGAATTATCACACTGTGTTTTCACAACCTTTATGCTGTTACCTTTCAAAAATTGTGAGTTCCTGTCTTATTCCAGTGTCTTCTATAGTACTCAGAACCCAGGGATGCAAATTTTTTTCATTAGCACCTTATGTACATCAGGCACTATTCTAGATATAGAGAATGTTATCAATGAAATAAAAGATAACAATTTCTGCTCTCAGAAAACTTACACTGTCATGAAAGGAGACAGATTAGAAACAAGGTAGTACTAGTTGTACTGCATGTTAAAAGGTGATCGATATTTTTTTCACTAAAAATGAAACAGCGAAGGTGAATAGAGACAGTGGAGGAATGAAGCCTTGGTATTTTAAAGACTAAGGCCAGGGAAGGCCTTGCCAACAAGGAGGCATTTGAGAAAGACCTGAAGCAAGTGAGGCAGGGACACGTGCACTTATGCAGGGAAAAGCATTCCAGCAGAGGGAAGAGCATGTAAAGGCCTGAGGCATCAGTAGGTCCCACCCAGGGAGGGGCCTCGGCATGCAAGGGGCAATGGAGAGGTTGGAGAGACCAGGCCAGAGTAAGGATTTTGCCTTTTCCTTTGAGGAAAGGGAAACCCATTGGAGGGTTGTGAGAAGAGGGGTGACATGACCTGACTTTCACGTTTGCAAGATCATCTGGCCGCCTTGTGGAGTGAACTGCAAGGGGCGATGGATGGAGGCAGGACATCAGTGCAGTGGTCCCTGCAATGATTCAGGTGAGCACTGGTGGCTCGGCAGACTTGTGAGAGCAGTGGATTTATCTTGACACGTGAGCCATACGAATGTCCAGAAAGATTGTACAGGGGGTATGAGGAGAGGAGTCAGGGGTGACTCCAAGGCTTTTGTACTTGCATTTAGGCGTGGGGAAGACTGTGATGAGTCCAATTCAGAGAAGATTGTGATTTCAATTTTGGACGTGTTAACTTTAGATACACATTAGGGATCCATGTGGACACGTTGACTACAGAGTTGGAGATATGATTTTGAAGTTCAAGGAAGAGAGGGTTTATTCCTTGAAATGAGCCTGAATGAGATCACCAAGGTATCACCAGCAAAAAGGGTCAAGGATGCACGCTGGGGTCCAGTGTTTAGAGACGGGGGTGTTGAGGGAGAACTAGTAGTGAGAACTAAAGATACAGTAAGTGAGGAAGGAGGACGTCAGGGGGCACGTCCTGTCGGGAAGTCAAGCTTCTTTGAAAGTGACCATGGAGAGTGAGCCTGCCAGCCCTTCCTTCAAGGAACCCAGTGCTTAGTGATCCTTTAGGCTTTGTGTCGGCTTCCACTACAAGGACACAGGGTCCTTAGAGGCTCTGGAGCAATTACCACAGACACTTTGAGTAGTCTGGGAGTCTAAATTCTCTCTATTCTCACAGGAGCAACCCGGAAGAGCAGTCTGCTCTGTGATTTCCACGAGGGGGAGGCAGGAAGCAGGCCTCCAGGGGCCTTACTGCAATCATTTCCCTGCACGAGTTTCACTCCCCTGGCCCCAATTTTGAAATGAGTCCTAGAGATACATTCCCCACCCTCCCCTTGGGAATCATCCCCATCTGTACCTCAGGCTGAGAACCACTATGAGGATTTTTCAAGGAAACCCGTGCTCAAAAGCTATTCTTCCTCTTCTACCCTGTGCTGTACCCGGCCTCCCCAGCCTTTGATGTCTTCTAAGTGTTCACATGTCCAGCAGTGGCTTTACTTTCTGACCACTCCTGCCTACAGACTATCTTGGCTGATCTCTTCATACAAGCAACTCAGAAATGGGCAATATGCATTTCTATTCCAGTTTTGTTTTCTCTTCCTGACTGAAAACGATCAAATGAGGCCAAGGGAGAAGTCAACAGAGCTAAGAGCACCTCACTTTTATATTTGAAACTTTTGTAAAATGTATTTGTAGAGGAAGGCACTTACTGCCAGTAGGAAAACGAATTAGAAATGATTACAGCTAAAGTAGGCTGGTTTGTAGTTAAGGGGCCGGTGGAAGCTTTGCCAGCTAAATAGTCTTGACTTTAAAGGGACAGAAATAGGGAAAGAATCTCAGAATTTGGAAGCAAAGAAGTTGTCGGCATTTTAAAGATAGTCTAAAGAGAATCAATATATTAAATAGAAATTCCTTTATAATAAGTTACTGACTACATTATTTATTCTCAAAACAAACACTGGTAGACAAGGTAAAATAAAATATTTCTCAAGTAACATCATGTACTTGGGATACAACAGTGAATAAAATAAACATATTGCCCTTAAAAAGTTGACAGTGTATCAAAAAAGCAAAATTATATACGAGTCATTAAAGTTTTTTTTGTAGTTTGTTCCTTTTTTATTGTCTCCCCAACCAAACTGTAAATTGAAGGCAGGGGATCTGCTTTCTTTTGAATGGGTGGACAGATGGATGAATGAATAATAAAATAGTTATGATTCAAAGTAGTAAGTGCTTTAAAACAGACTAGAGAAGAAATGCTTTGGGTACACAATGGAAAAACGTATTAGTCAGTCAGGAAGGTCATGGGGATAGCTCTTGGAGGAGATGACATTAATCATTAGCCTTAAAGGATGAGTACAAATCCCATATGGGAAAGATGAAGGAAAGAATTTTGCCAGGAATAGCCTGTAACAGAATTGAGAAGGAAAGAGCATTTTATAAGAAGAAAAATAAAAAGTAGTTTTAGGCATGGGATTTCCTTTAGAAAATTGCATGGTGCTGGGATTGGAAGAACAAAATGCGGAGGTGGGAGCAATTAGAAAAAAGTGCTTTCTCCTTCAAGGTGGAGAAAATAAACAAGGAGAAAGATCATGGAAGAAAAAGGTGGTAAAGGAGAGGTTCAAAGACAAAGATGAACTCAGAAGATAGTCTGAAGAAAGCAAGAGGTTAAATTTAACTATGCTTTGAGATGGGGGGAGGGGATAGGTTAATCCAGAGGCCAGGACTGAAAGTGTTACATAGAAAAAAGTTTCATTAGTCAAGAAGGCAGCAAGACTGGACATGCGAACACTTCTCCAAGGTGACACAGCCACAGAACCCAGGCAGCCGCTGCTAACCCCGTGTTCTCTCCACCACACGAACGAGTCCAAGTCTAGGTGAGGGTTTGCGTTAGTTACGAGAAGTCACCCATTGTGAGGAAATACTCAGAACTGAAGCACACCATGTTTGGTTGTAGGGAGTGGATCTGTCAACATTGTGGAACACAGTTATTTCAGTTCACACTTTAAGGAGGAAAAATATTACAAGATGTCAGAAACATTATGTTTGCAAACATATAATGTAAGCGAAATGGGACTTCAAATGGGTATAGTTTACTTAAAAGACAAAAACAAAAAATGAAGTGTTCTGCCTGAAGATTAAAGTTAATGAATTCAAGGAGGACTGAGGAGAAACACAAAATAGCGTTCAATAATTGTGTGTTGCATTAAGAGATGCTCAAGAGCACATTAGGATGAGAAGATACTGACCAAAGGGAACAAATAAACCATGAAGTGCCTGAGCAAGTTGAAAAGAGCCTTATCATATTAGTTACCAGTATATCAAAGCGGCAAGACACTCCTGTGAGATACAGAAGTTGATGGAGATTATGGATTTTGTTTGAGACATAATAAATAAATACCGTGGGAACACACTCTAGATGACTGTAGAGTCAGCTATGGAGGCATATAAAATAGTATTTAAATGTCTATTTCTAATGATCTGTGAGAAATATTTAAGGAAGATTTGGTTGATTTCAAACACTTCCAAGAGGTAAAAACAAAAGAATTGCAGGAGACCAAGGCTTATGCTTTTTGCTACACAACTGTCAGCATTGTTTGCTTGGTATTCTGCTGTTCTGCATCAAATAGAAATGCAATCATGGAAATTACCTCAAGAATTCACAGACCAAGAAAATTCCAAAGAAACCCAGACACTTGACTCTTCTGCCAACCCAACTAACCATTGAAAATTAGCGATGAAGAGAAGAGCTTTTCCACGCAAGTTGTAAAGTCTAAGTTAGAGTTTCTCAAACTTTAATGTGCATGTTAATAGCTTAAAGATCTTGTTAAAATGCAGGTTCAGTAGGATGGGGTGGGCCTGAGAATCTGCATTTCTAATAAGCTCCCCGGGGCTGCCAACCATGCTGACTCCCTGAGCAGCCAGGCTCCAAGGTTACATTTGATCCCCGAGTTGGACGTGATCGCTCCCTCTGAATGCCTGCAGCACGTTCCTCTATCACCCACGGTGATGCTATTACATCATTCCCTGAGTTTACTACATCAGTGCCGTTTATTTTGTCTCCACCACATTACCTAGTACTACACTGGTGCAGAAGAAGCGTGGAACGAACAACAATCGAAGGAAATACTCATTCCTCAATCAAGAGTGGTAAATTCTGCTGTATAAAAAGATTTATGTTACAAGAAAAGAAAAGCTAAATGGATGAAAAATGTATCTCTGTGGGTGAGCTCTGCAAATCCAAAAGCCATGGTGAAGTAGATCTTCACTTGCGGCCTGCGGTGGTGGCATTTTGTCGCAGTTTTAGAAAATGTCTGATTTCTGGAGATGTTAGTGCCTTAGACTCCTGTAACGCATTGGTTGACATAGGCCACAAATATCCTTGTGATAATATTTGAACACAGAAAAAAAAGGTAAAGTAAATAAAGCACATTTTCCTGTCCTTATTTTTTTCTGAGAAACTTCACTCTGGATATTTACTTATAAGCCCCATAGTATTTTTCTGAAATGTAGACATTATAATTTAAAACAGAACATATACAATTAAGTTGGGGAGTGCCTCGTCCCATGTAATCATAATTTTGTGTATATATACATACACATATATACATATACATAGTGTGCCTGTGTGTTTGTGCAAACTGAAAAACACATAGCCATTTAGTCTCCAAGTTCAACGTGCTATGAAGGCACAGGACCCCATTGCTGGCCCATTTCCAAATGTCTATCCCTGGCCTCAGGTGGACGTTAAGTGACACACACCTCCCACACAGTAAAATCAGCCCCTGACGTACAAGGCTTATGATAGCTCACCACCGTGGAGGTAGTATTTTCAAAGGAAAAACAAGTAGAATGAGCAGATATTTGTATCATCTCCAGATACTTCAACATAGACTTAAAATCACATAATCAATTCTTAGAAAAAAATCTAGAAGGCAAGGATAGTGGCCTCTTTATAATTGGCAGTGCAGTGAATAAAGAAAATGTGGTGGGGTTAGTTTGTAGCTCTGATATATTTCAACTTGATTTATTAATAAAGTTTAAATTAGTATTTCCCCAAAATGTGGATGATAAAATGGAATGCAGTTGTGTCAGTGTAGGTTCAATTGTAATAAATGTACCACTCTGGTGGGGATGTTGATAATGGGGGAGGCCGTGGAGGGGGGCAGGGAGTATATGGGAAATCTCTGTATCTTCTGCTCAATTTTGCTGTGAACCTAAAATTGCTCTAAAAAGTAAAGTCTATTAAAAAAAAAAAAGGAATGCTGGGGCCTGCAGTTACAGAGGATGATACAGGGACTACAGTGGGTATGGGGAGGTGTGGGATGTGCTCTGGGCCACAGATGGGACCAAAGTTCTGCCTCTGGTTCAGCTGCTTATTAGTCAAAGACCGTGTATAGAGCACTTAGCTTCCCTGAACTTGGCTCATGAATCAAATGTGGAAAGTGTCATTTGTCTTGACTATCCTATAGACTTGTTGTATGGATCCAATTAGACACTGTGTTTTATTCCAATGACTCACTCAATAGGCAGCTGTTGGAGTCCCACTCAATAGCAGGTTCAATGCTAAATGCTACAAAAGGCTACGTAAGTACGTAAATATATGAGAGTACTATAGTTGATGAAATTTTCTTGTTAAATCCTTTTTAAATTTTTATTCTTTTTTATTTATTATTTTTTTGTGAGGAAGACCAGCCTGAGCTAACATCCGTTGCTAATTCTCCTCTTTTTGCTGAGGAAAACTGACCCTGGGCTAACATCCGTGCCCATCTTCCTCTACTTTATATGGGACGCCACCACGGCATGGCTGACAGGCAGTGCGTCGGCGGGCGCCCGGGATCCGAACTCGCAAACCCCGGGCTGCCAAGCGCGAACTAAACTGCTGCGCCACCGGGCGGCCCCTAAATTTTTATTCTTGTTGAAAGCATCCCTAACATATTTTAAGACACTTTCTTACCCTAGTAAGTACAACACAGTAAACAAAATGATCTCTCTGGAATGATTAAGTCATCTCATGGCTCAGTTGTGTGTTTAACACCAGCCTGCCCAGTACACAGAGGTGTGGGTGAGGAAGACGGAGGAGAGTGGGCCAATGGACAGTGACACCTCAGTCATTCTTAGATGGGTATTTCTGTTCTAAATTAAATCCTTATCATCACCTCCTTTGGTTATCAGTCTCACTTCCCCTCAAAGTGTCTTATAGAAAAATGGGTTTTCTTTAAGGTGTCAGCTTTTTGGATTCTAATCTATAGGTTTGGCCATAATATTTAGAAAGACATATGGCTCACATGGATATAGTGGATGTTATTAAATATTCAAAACATGAACTGAGCCCCGCATTTGGAAATCATAGCAATGAAAGGAAAGAAGAGGTCTCTCCCTTCTTTTATCCAATCTCATGATTAAAACTACTTATTTCCTTTAACCTGGATGATAAGATTTATGAAACAATTTTAAAAATCAGTTTCTGTTCATTTTATTTCCTTTATCTCCAGAAATCTCTGTGCAACAAGTAGTTCCAATAAAATCATGACTATTAAAGGAAATTTTATTCTCAAAAACAAAAAACTGGAAATAAGACTATTAAGTATTAAGTAAAATGTTTAACTGATAAAAAGACTTTAGTAAATGAAATAAGATAGAAGAAAAAAGAGAAATCTTTCTAAATCTGTAAGTCACAAAATTTTTTCATGTCAATTAAATATTATTAAATCTACAGCTTATTGGTTACAGAGCTCATAAAATATTTAACATTTTAAAACTTACAAGAAAATGCCAAATGATAAAGTTTTAAGTGAAGGAACAAATTATATAAAATAAAATAATGAGACAACTAAATTAAAATTTTCATTATAAAACTTAAGCCAACAATTGGTAAAAGTAATAAGACCATGAAAGGACAGTAGGATTTGACTCTAATATACTTAAGAGTCTTGAATTCATTTGTGTCTCTAAGTAGTCACATAGGAAAATCATTTCAGAGGCTAGAATATATTTTCCCAATTAGAAGAAGGGGGCTGGACTGGTGTAAAACACTTTGCCAATGCAAGAGACAATTACCAGTATTAGGAGATGTAATTGTATGAGGATCAGATTAAGAATAATAATAATAAAAGAAAAGAGCAGAGAAAATACGATGGTCATGATTTAGAAAGACGCAAGAGAGCCTTCTCGACACCACCTGTAACCTGAATTGTGTTGGAGGAAAGACTGGAAATGCTAATAAGGAATATGATTAAAGGTGGGCCTGTGGTTATAAATTGCTTTTTTAATGGTGATGATAGTAGCTGACACAGAGTATAATAAGAAGATGAGAATGTCAGTATCAATTTTTATTAGTGTCATGAACAATATACAGTATATTTAAATTAGCTTCATTTGTATTAGTATTTTTGTAAGTAGTAGCTGTAGAAGCAATAACATGTCCAATGCATTCTAAAAAGAAGAACTAAATAAAGTTGCCAATGTTCTCTACGAAATAGCCATAACTTTTCCATTGGGGAAAACATCACATATTTCCTAAGATACTCAGAATTCGGGTGCACAACAAACTCTGGATTCCGGAGCACGACAAATCTGTGGAATAAATTGGAGGAGCAATCGCAGAAAATGGATAAAGCTGTAAAAATTAAAAAGACACTAAAACTATAACCTTTCATATAAATCAGAACGTTTTTCCAAGATTTATATAGAATGATAATTAGGGTCTATATCTGGGTCGACTTAAACCATTTAAAGTCACTTTTCTTTGCTAATTCCTTCCTTTTTCTCTATGAATTATATATCTCTCGTTAGGCCAAAGCACACACAAAAATTCTCTTTTCTTTCTAAGTTATTTTTCAAGACACATCACTCAAAGGCCCTTTTTGTCCCTCTGAATAGTTTGATTTCCTAAAAAGACTCTGATTGAAAAGCCACTTCAGCAGTGAGACGACCAGGAGTTCCCGGGCGCCTGTCTCTGCTGTAGAACACTAGGAAACTGGTGTGGCAGGCTGCTCATGCACTTTGAGCCTTGGATCATTTTAAACTTCTCTTGATCATTCTACAGAGGACATAAAGTCTCTAAACAGGCAGGAAGTTTAAATGAAAGCAGATTTAAAAAGCAAGAATTTAAGTGAGCCAGACAATTCAGTCATTTATCCTGTCCCAACGTGTGGGTGTACTATATGTTCTGCTCTTATAAAAGTAGTTTAAAATGTAAAATGCTCAATGATGAACTCAACAGGGTAGGCAGAGCCATGGATTCCCCACCAACAAGTTTCCACAGAGAAGAGCATCAGCATGACAGCTTGTGCTCAATTTGGATACTTATGTGTTCCGCTAAACAGGTGAACCAAAACTGACAGAATGAATCCTAAGCAACACGGAGGTAGCTAAGATAGCTCTTGCTTCAGGAAATCACAGAGCACCGTTGCCTGGAAAAGTAACTACGTAAATTGTTAATGCATCCATTATAAATTTCAAGGTGTATCAGTTGCTATTATACAACCTCCAGTTTTCAAATATTTCCCTGAGGAACACATACAGGCCACTGTCTTCAGAAATGTGGATTAGATAGTGGGTTTGGGACTTTCTGGGTTTGTAATAGCAAACCTAGAGAAAAAACAAGGGATTCATCTTGTTTCTGACACAATTTTGCTATAAAATATCACCAGTACAGAAAATGTATCTTCAGCATGTGTTTTTTAAATATGTATCTTTTTTTAAAACTATACCTCACAAAGACTCTGAAAGAAAATCTAATTAGAGTTTATTTTCAAAACCTATTAAGGTGGAATTTTCAGAATATTGCCTGAGTTGCATTCACAGTATCTAAGGTGAAAATGCTTGGATACACTCCAAAACCTATCAGTCACATTATCTTCAAATGTTACATTTTAAAAAATCATGTAGTAACCTGATAGAATTATCTAATGATTTGAAAAATGTGGAGAATTTAGGACTTGGGTTAGCTGTTAATCAGGCTCACGGATGAGCTCAGTTCTTTATTTACCATCACTGCAATAACAAACCTCATGCAAGATGTGCACACAAAGGCAGCACACACTCCATGGAGAAAAGTGGGAAATTACTCACATTATGGCAAAAGGTTGTGTTTTGTTATCAAAATACTCGCTTGAATTGTTTTTGATCAGTTATCAGTAGCTTTTCCCTTTCTCTGCTTCTTTGGTGAATAGACAGAGGCTATGTGAAATAAGCCTTTTCGCTTATTCCTCCTACTAAACCAGGGATTCCGAGGCTTGCAAAGTACAAAACATTCTCATAATTAAAGCCAATCAATATTAGAAAAAGTAATGTAGGGCAAATCTTACCTGAGCTCCTGAATTAGAGAATCCATTGGCACTGCTGCCAGAAAGAAAGAAGAAGAAAGTCAGTTTATAAGTTTGAAAACTGTATAACTGAAACTTTTCACCCACCTAGAGATAATGACCAATAAGAGTTAGTACAGACCCTGCCTTATTTCCCACTGGGTGGGTTGATCTTGTCTGGTTCTGGTTCTTTGTAGACAAGGGGACAATGAACATGGCCCAGAACAGATGATTCTGGGTTTAGTGCCTTAGGTGACCCAGGGACCCTGCAGGCATGGATTGGACTTTCCAAATACCTGCCCTTAGGGATTCGCTGAAAACTTACGGCAGCATGAAGGACTTGAGTTATTTTTTAAATCAATTTTATTGTTTATAGGAAGTTTTTCAAAAGAATCCTGTTTACGTTTTCATTGACATTAAACAAGTATTTAAGTGAAACTGGCAATGTTTTACTAATGAATATGTCCCAAGATTTTGTTTCATAAATTTCCTATGTCTAGAAAGAGGAGGATAAGCTTCAGCCCTGTTAATATCAACATCCTTTTAAAAATAAGAAATTTATAGAAGAAAGAGCTTTGATTTTTCTGACTGCAATGATGGGAACTCAAGAAGCTCATGTTTACAAATACCTGCCTACAGCAGGATAAGCAGCGTACTGAGACACAGATTCCTTATGCGACGCGGGAAACAGTTGTTTCACTTCTCAAAGAACGTTTTGGATCTATTTAAGGGTGTATATGTATGTGCCAAAAGAATTCAAAGTCCAAAAAGAATTGCAAATTAAAGGACCACGTTTCGAAAGTATGATAGAGTAGTACGCCAAATAGAGTCCCTCAAAAGCTGATATTTATGGCAGATGTGAGCTTATCTTAAATAATGATACTAAGTGTTTTTCTTAAACTTGTATTCTATGGAGAAGTTTACTGCATAAAAATTTAGTGTTTAGAAATATTGCATTCCAAATATTAGGATAAATGATGTGATTACTTTAAAGGTAACTTAACCTAAAACTGGAAATCTATATGGTGTAAAACTTCTGTTTGGGTAGAAAAAAGTCCCAGATCTTGTACCGCATTATTCTGCATTTTGGTTATCATGGCTAATGATAACTATGGTTACATTTTAACTGAAAAAAATCATCTTGGCATTTATTAAAAATTTGAGGATTTTGGACTGTACTCAAACAGGAATTATTTACCTTGACTACATATATAAACATAGTTAACGAAATAATTCCATTTGATTAGCCACTTTCAACTGTAAATCTCAAAACCCTTCCAAAAGATTCCATGATGGCTGCCCAACATCTCTTCCTCAGCAAGGCCAAGCGTGAGGTGGGGAATAGCTACCCAGAGTGTTTTCAGAGGCCATGGTGAACCTACAGTTTTCCATTTAGAATTAAGGGTCACAAAAATATAGCTAATTATAATAAAAGTTATTTTCCTTAAGGGGTATTATTGCCAGTCAATCCTGTTTTCCAGATGTTTGGATCATCAAGGGCCTGTTTATATTTCAATATTACATTACCATCTGTTGGTTACAAAAAGAGAGGGATAACCGGCAAGTTAAACCTTTCAAACATTACTTTGCAGAGCTGCTGGAAATTCCCAGCAGGGACAGTCAAAAAACAAACATCGTCATTTTACCTGAACTAAGTTTGGATTGGGAGCCACTAAACCAGATCACATAAAAATCAAAACCTGCTTTGGCAATAAACTAACAATTCAGTCTTTTCCCTTGACCATTAAAGGTCACTTCAATAATTCAAAGGTCTCCATGAAGCAGTCTTCCCTTGCTGACCCCTATGTTGTCCTGCACGATGTTCAAATCTACTCATGACTGCATTTTGTAAAAATCAGCATCATACACCATTAGGATTTTTCTGAGTCCTTTAACTCCTGGTTCATAATATTTTGCCTTTCAATGCTATGATCCAGTGTCCTAGCTTGATTTAAAAAAAGAAGCTCTGAGGACGCTGTAATCATTCCTACTACACATTAGGGACTGAGCACTGGAACTCCCATATTTCATGGTATGGTGGGCACGGTGTGGTGGAAGCTGCTTGCTAACTCACCCTTGGTTCCTTTAGAGCGAGTACGCAGCGTTTTACCCTCAGCCTCTGCATCCATCTGTAACATGAACACAAAGTCTTGAGGTCATTCCTTTGACATTGACCAAAATATGAAAACATGTCTTTAGAAGTTCTGAAGGTCATTATGAAAAACAGAGTAGCCTTGATGCTCTTGAACAGCATTCTGAGTCTACAGGGACAGAGCCAGACTGCCCTCGCATTCCATGAGTTTTAGAAATACTTCGATGGATGCTGGAACCAGAGGGAACAGTGACAAGAGGGCTGATGTTCTTGTCCATAAGTGTCTGCTAGTGATTCAAATACTTCTGGCATTACAAAGATAGAAAAAAGGATTGTCTGATTAACAGTGGTTGTGAAGGAGACAAAACCTCAAATGCCAAACCAAAAGGTTTCAGGCTAATTTACTAAAACCTGATTCCTTTGCATTTCTAGAGCCTGTCTGATATATACCTCTTCCTAAGTCAGAAAAAATAATTCTCTGTATATAAAAAAGCAACATGAAGGCAAACCTCTGAAATGCCTCCACTTCAAAGTACCATTGATCATCAACAATGACAAACATTTTCTCCCAGAATTCCATAATAAATAGTGGTGATAATCATCCAAATCTATAAGGAAGGTGAAATTTGAGTGTTGTGCGTCAGTAGCAAATTCCCTAAAATACCATTACCAAATATTTTAGATGTAATCAAATGAATTATCAACGGGATGCAAAGTCTTTAAAAGCCTGTTGTTTTGGTCTACGTGGACATAGATTCTGACTTGACTACACTCATCCATTTCACTAGAATCCTCTAATCATCTCTTAGTTTAATTCACTTTTGCACATTATCAGAAGGAATTCTTAGAAAGAAGTTGTTTTGCTGGTTGAAAATCAGAGGCAGGCAGAAGGTGCTCTCGGTGGCTGCCATCCTTACATCCTGACACCAGCGTGGATGCAGTGTGACTGCAATGGTAATGGGAGACGCATCTCTGCTCTCCGAGGCTGAGTTGTGATTGAAGGCACTGACCTGCCATAGACTTATAATAGGGGAGCAGGTGTGGCAATGATGGACTTTAATTTCCTTTAATAAACCTTTTATGTGCCACACTTTTACTGCCATTCGACGCTCTCCAAGGTCCTGCACATAATAGGTTCATTACTTTTGATTACTATAGTCTATTGAGACAAACAACTCCAGAACACACTATATATTATGTTCAGTTAAACCAATATAGACTATTTATCCATTGTGCATTTTTTCACCTGCAACACTACAGGCAAAATTAACGACAGCTCTTGTAAGCTAAAACTATTAAAACCACCAGTACTCTTTTGTCATCATTTCATAATAAACAGCACACCAATCATTGGACTGTTTTTTAAATTAGCAAACAGAAAGTGTTCACTGCTTTTACTGAGCAGCAGTTGCTTTAGTCTGAATAAAATGGTTCATTGTTATGAATATTTTAAAACTACATAATAAGAAAAAACAACAATAAAACAGAGGTGATTTTTTTCTGCAGATTTTCCTTCTTTTAAAACCACATGAATTTATGACAGATGTGACACTGCCTAGGATTAACATGGCTCGGTTTACTCAGGATGGTGAGCACTGCGTTGTGAAATCCTCCTCCTCCATGAGCATCTCGGCTGCATATAAAGTGGCCCAACTCATGCAAACTCCCCTTCATGTGCTAAACGAATAACTCGATTAAAAGAGAGCAGTAGCATGAGGGTCAAAGTGATGAAAACCATCGACTGTTTCTGAGGAAGCTGGTCCTGTGAGTGAGCATCAACTCCACACGCTTCTGAGGACAGCCCGCCACACAGGTGCTATTAGCTCTCCCCAACCACTCTGAACAATTACCCCCAAAGCAAGTGCAGGTTGAACTCCATGAGTTTCTTTACCAAAACTGAAACTCAGACTGCAGAGTGCCAGTTTCATAAAGCTACTTAAAGGGAACCTCCTTTAGAGTAGCTTTAACACTAATTCTATTTTGCAGTTCAGCTATCCAAGGCCCTGACGGTGCTGTCACCACACCATGCAGCCGCCTCCCCATTCCAGTCGTCGGAAGGAATGCATGAATATTCATGGACCTTTGCTTGATTGTGCTTAGAATGCTGGCCTCCTAACTGCATTTTATGGGGCTATTGTACTCTTGTTGGGGCAGCATCTATATCCTCCATAAACATTTTAAAAAATAGTAATTCATTCGCAAAATGAAGTTTTCAAATTTAACTCTTGGGCCAAGTTGTAGGAGTGAAATTGACCAAGGCCATAATACACAACCCATCTATTTCACCTCCTTTCTCTCCTTCACACCTGAGGAACAACCAAAATTACTAAGTTCAATATCTAGTCACATTGTATAGCTCGCTGGGGAATGAGAGTACCAGGAACCTAAAGCACGTATGCTTTTCTTGTTAGGGGCGGAAGGTTTTAACATTTACGAGATGGCTCTCTCTCCTCATAGATCTCAACTTGAAAATAAGTTTTGTTCTTTAAAACCTCGTACATGGGAGTAGAAATTTCTAAGCATTCTTCATTTGGATTATTCTCATGGATTTTAATAAATTGCCAACGGGCAGACAATTTTTGTAAAATCAAACCTCATATTCAGTGGGTACCTCATTTTGGTAATGGTTGATTAAAGGTGGAGAGAGATTTCCACCTCAGTGCATGTGAGACGGGGATGGAAAGGGGGGTTACCATCCTTTCAAGTCCTCCTAGAGCTATAGAAGAGGCACACGATTACGGTATGATTCAGGACATTGACTTAAATAACATGTGCTCCAATCTTGAAAACCACACTTCTCACTGGGAACGTTGGTTTTCTCTATTGGAAAAGGAGACTCGATCATCTTTACTGCTTAAGTCCCAAATACTATTGACAAATCTGCAATAATTTTGTAAAACTTAATGAGTCATTTCTTTTCTGAAAACAGAGATTTGAATTTCTAAAAAGCTGTCCTTCTCCATGTTTCTCAGGGCCTTTATCTACCTCATTTTATTGTTATGGATAGGAACAAGAGAAGATATTTTCAGAGATTCCTATAATGGATTCCTCCTGGCTTTGACAATCTACTTCTCAACAGAGATAAGAATATTAAAGGTAGGGTTTGCCACTCTTATTTTTTCCTGATCTAAAACTACTTTAAGAACAGTTCATTTAACCTAGAAGTATGGATATGTTATGTATAGTATTTACATAGAAAGGGGAAAAAAGTGGTTCTTGCTTGGTATCTAATTTACAGTAAAGCTAAGAAGAGAACTTCAGAAAGACTTCAGTCCTCAGCTCTCTGGGGAGAGGAGTCAACGCGAGGAGAAACGGCAAGAGGGAAAGACATTTATAAAATAAAGAAGGCAAAGAAGCAAAACTTGGAGGAAAGACATGCAAGAAGAAACAATGGAAATAAGCAGATAGGCAATGAAGAAGAAAAATGACCATAAAATAAAATTTAACTACTTAGTTGAATTTGGGAAGCTCTCATTTAACGTCTTTATGTACTTACAAACCTACACACAGTAATTTCCTAGTAACTTGTACTTGACCATCTGTTCTTACTGGTGCTTCATCGGGGGCACTCAGCACATCTCCCTCCACATCACCCCAGCGCACAGATCTGGTGCCTGCCTTTAGGCTGAAGAGGGAGTCCTGGAATTGCTGGTTTGTGGGAGGGAGAGATTCAAGAAGCAGGACACAGAATTCATAAACTCAATTTTGCCTTCATTCACACAAGCAAATTACTGGTATGTGAGGAGATTCAGTTCCCTTTGATTTTATTTTTCACTCAAAATTCTATTTTAACCTAATGGTAAAAAACAAACAAACAACCCCCCCACCCCGAGTAGATATTTAACCACTTCTTAAGAATTGGATAAAACAAATCTATTGGTAATGTTTAAGTCTGATTTCTCCTTTCAACTGAACTCTACACCCTGACATCCTCAATATATATTTATAAATAGTCTTGAGTTAATAGGAAAAGCCTTGGTGATAATAACGTTTTGTAGACACTTTCTCAAAATCCTTATACAATCAATCTTAATACAGTCTAGTTATATATAATCTCATGCAGGTAGCTACTTTTTAATTTGAGAAGTCCTTCATATACACTCAACAATAATTTCCACTTTCAGCAAGATTTCATTGTGTTCCTCTCCTGAGATTTTTGAACTGGTAATGCAGTTTTGAATGTTGTGTCGCATTACTCTTGTGCAATGTCGTTTCAATCCTGGGGACTCATGGCCATGGTGAGAGGAAGTCCTGTGGCTGCTGAGAAGAGGTCCTGGGGTCCTCTCTATGAGGAGCCCTTCATCCTCAGTGGATGCTTCCTTTACAAAAACCAGTTTTAAAAAATGACAAAGAGAAAGTCAGGAAGTTGGAATAGCCTAAACCCAGAAAATGAAATAACTAGATGATGCCAGTACTTTGGAATGAAATTTAGCCAGATTGAAGAACAAAGAACCCTACATTGAGTGCCCTTTCTTTTGATGATTCTGGCATCATTTTATTTTAAACATAGCTTTGGATCAGCCCAAAAGAGCAGCAAAAGATGTTTCCCTGTTACACAGGGAAAAGATGGGGAAAATAAACTGTGATACTAAAAGAATAACTGATTTATTGAGAAGAATACCAAGACAGAATGTTTTTTCTCTGTTCTTTTACTCTTTTTATTTTTCTGGTTTTCTTTTCATACATTCATAAATTACTCAGGAAGAGTAATTCAGAAAATAAACTTAAAAAAATCTAAACTAACACAAACGGGTTTTTACATCATCCGTGATGACATGCTAATCATTTTCTGAACTTTTTCTGAATCCTTCATTCAAAATAAAATAAAAAAATTTCAGAATCCTTTATTTAGGGCACAATATCCCTGTTCCTATCTGTATTTATTGCAATGTCTTTGATTCTGTACAGAAAACTGGAGAATTAAATGATGTCTACCCCTTAAATTTAGGATACCTCTCCTTGTCTCCCCTAATCCCTCCCACTCCCAACAAACACGATACCTAAAGGAAGAAGCAGATTCAGTCGGTTATCAGATTAAGCACAGTTCTCTGGAAACAGCTCTCCTTGAGGTTCAACTGCATGCACATCCCTCACAGGGGAGGTGATTTTCAAAGGGAATTTTCTGGAGTCACTTGGAAATGCACTGCAATAAAGGAAATCTTAGACCTGAGACAAGCTTGGATAGCTTTAGAAGGATGCTAATCTGTTTTGATTCCCACTTCTTATTTCTGAGTTGTCACTGCTGGTGTAGACTTCATCCTGTAACTTTGCACAACTGGCGATGCTGAATATAAACCAAAGCCATATGTTTGTGTCCTTTTGCCAAACGACTCCAGCAAATAGTTCTATTATTCCCTTAGGTAGCCAACGTGTGCCAAGGATTTCTATTAGTCTCCATACCACAGCCTCTGAGTCACAGCTTTGTGACATAAGGGGCCAATCACCAGCTTTATGTTTTAGGAGGCTTTTTAAAAGATTTCTTTTAATATGCCCTGTTTAAAGATAATTCAGTGTAAATAACACTCTAAAAGGGCCTTAAAATTTTTTTTCTTGCTGATATTTTGAGATGCACGTGTTACAAAATATGTAAATGTTAGAAAACAGGCTCCTTCAAATAGATCTTTTCCAAGGACAATCTAATTCCTTACTTTTCAGTGTTTGTAGGAATTAACTCTAGAAGTCATTCACAGTGCTTTAAAAAACCTGCTTTAAAAACATCTCACTTATTTACTCTTAATCCTTAAGTAAACTAATTTCTAATACAAATGAATTTAAATTGGATTTTTAAAACTATTTTAATGCTGACCCTATCTTTAAGGGCAAACATGTGTGAACAAATAACACACACCAGTCAATATGCAAAAGGGCCGTAGGCTCACAGGACTTCACCTGCTTCATATTTTTAAATATTAAAGTGACAATGCTTCTGACAAAAATCACAATTCTAAATTCAGATAAATTTCTTCAAAGCAAATCCATGGAGATCAAGCATTGTTGTGGAGGAGAGCCTCTATATAAATGCTTTGATTGGATTCATTTTCCTTCAATATATTCTGCTTTTTAATAAAAATGTTGCCCTACCTCTCTCTTTCTCCAGGTGACTCGTGTGCCAACTTGGTTTGTCCTGCTCCGTCAGAGTCACTAAATGTCTTTGTCCACTTCAGTGAGAAATCCTGAAATTCATTCTATTAAGAGAAACAATAAAAGAAGGAAAGCATATCAGGTGGGACAAATAAATCGAGGAGCAATAATAAACACTGAGGTGAACAGTAGACAACGCATTGACACTTTTACCTAGAATTTGGTTGGACTGTATTCTAAACAGAATGAAAAATTGTATAGTACATGTCAATGAGAACAAGATTTTTACATTTTTAAAGGTAAGCCAAATTCATTTTTGTCTTTGCCACCAAACTAAATATATTATGTCTTCAATTTTGTAGGCAAATTGGATAAAAGGGACTCTCAATTATTACCACTGTTATTTTTACTTTTAACCACCAAAGAAAAAGTTCAGACAAGATTTGGAAGGTGCCACACTCAAGAAGTCACAAAAGGCAGATTCAGAATTCATCCCTTTGTTTTTTAGGGCCCTCTTTAATGAGGCTGTCATAAAATGCTACTCATGCTTTTTACAAATGTTTAAACCTGCTTTCCACAGAAACAATTTGCTCTTGGCTTACTTTGCATTCAGACATAATATCAGAGCTGCATCACCTCTGTTTGGTCCCAGGGACGGGAACAGAATCTGTCTTCATGTCATTTGGCCCTTGAGAGAAAACTTTGAAATTCAGTGTAGTGCACTCAGTGCTACTGAAGATGGGCTACTGATACAAACACCACATACACCAACGCACATTCACAGTGTTTCTATAGTCGTTCTGGTACTTTACACAAGCCACCAACCTCCCTGGCAGATTCCCCTCGTTCTGCGTTTTACCCTTTGCAGGAGATTGAAGTGCCAGCTTTTTAACCATAGATTTCTGTATTACCACTTGTAAACTTTGACCGGACATTAAGCAGATGCTTCTTCAACTCAAGTCAGCAACTGCAGTTCCTGGGGAAAAACAGGGATAAAACGAAGTGATAGAGTAGATTACTGCACAGGATGCAAGAATTGAAAAGTAGCACACGAGCTTGGGAATTCTTAGTTTGTGTTTGATTGTAACTGAAAAAAAAGAAAAAAGATCTCTCTACAAATGTGTTTGGCTTATTCTACTTCATCCTCAGTTCAGAAAGAGTTCTGAAGCTTTCCACCTGCCTATCCCCTTTGTTTGCCAGACTCAAACCTAAAACAAAAGATCCTGGGAAACAGTCACACTGGTGAGCAAAGCTCTTTCTAAATCCTGAAAGTAATGGCTTTTTGTCTAATACCCTATCGTGTTATGTATTTATTAGCAATACATTTTCCATTTATTTTCTCAAAGATTGCCAATAAAGAACTGAATCACATAAGGGAGTAGCTGTAAACCCTCTGAGTTCCCTAATGTCAAACTCATTAGCATCCGAATAAGCACACAGCAGCACATCATCTGCACAATTGCAATTTTTTACTACTTTTAATAGCGTTTCTCAAAGGGCTCATTTTCAACTTTCTTCAGTGGTTAGTTGGTTCTCAGGGGAAAAGTAGCTTCCTGACGCTCGCAGCTTCCACTCAACAACCCGGCCGTTTGCTGTCAGATGCAGCAGCCCTCTGCCCTAACCCCATCTGCCGTCTCTTCCCTCCCGGGGGAGGAGAGTTAAGGCAGCACAGCTGAGATCGACTGGGAGAAGTGCTCAGAGGGCGCCAACAGAAGATAAGTTTAGAAATGTGATTTGACACAAAAGGGCTCCAGAAGTCCAAGTACGCCAAAACACAAATGGGAAATCTGAGCCCTTCAGAGGCTCCCCATTCCATTCCTCTATCATTAATAACTCCACCCACCTGCTCTTTGGAAACATATCCTTGGCTGACACCAAAAGGAATCTTCCACTGAAATCGGTTCCCCCCATTCCCTGCATGTGCCCTATTATTATGTCAATGAGATAACTTTAAAAACCCATTTTTATGAATTGCCATACTTTCATCTCTTTTGCTGATCTTAAACCATTTTTATAAAACTTAAGGACTTAACTATTCATAGAAAATACACATTTTGGAAGAAAATTAACCTGAGACTTGGAATCTTTTTTTTAAATAATTTTTTTTGTGTGTGTGAGGAGGATTGGCCCTGAGCTAACATCTGTGTCAATATTCCTCTATTTTTTATATGGGATGCCGCCACAGCATGGTTTGATGAGCAGTGTGGAGGTCTGCACCAGGGATTCGAACCCAGGAACCCCGGATCCTGCAAACCCTGAGCAGCCGAAGCGGAGCATGCAATCTTAACCACTACACCACTGAGCAGGCCCCTGGAATCTCTTTTTTTTTTAAGTACAAAATTATCGTCTATATTCAATGTACTGTGCATTAGATCTCTATGGCTTATTTAGTACTTGTTACAAGTTTGTACCTTTAAACACCATCGATCTTATCCCCTGCCCCCCATCCCTTGGTAACCACCCCTTCACCCTCTGTTTTTCACAGCCTTGACTTCTTAGATCCCACATGTCAGTGATATCCTCCAGTTCTTGTCTCTCTATGGCTCAGAATCCCGAGCAAGCTTTCACACTTCCAGAGTCAGGTCTACCCCTACCTGCTAGGATGGACACTTTTCCACTGAAGCTCATATTTTTATGAAACAGCAATCTTAAAAGATAAAACTGTCTGACAGCCAAGGTGTTAGTAACCTAATGGGCTACACAGTCCTGAAGCGTGCTCTCTAATTAAGACATAGCTTTATTTGTTCAATGGAGTCATCACAAAGTACTCCATTTATCTGCTTTACTCTACGCCAATAATTAGGGACTCTCAGTTCTTTACAGCTGCTTCATGGGTGACTACCTGCTTCCAAGAACGACAGTTCTTTAAACCTATGATAAAATGTAATGAATCTGTTGTGTTAAAAAGAGTATATCAGATTATATTTTATTGGTTGGGGCTGTGCGTGGTGAATGACCTAAAGTGAGATGATGCATATGTCAATTGTAGCCTTAAAACAGAGAACCACAGATTTACTTCTGGTTCAAAAAAAATCCTCCAAACTAAACTCAAAGTGAAAAATTTGATGACAGGGCAAATAAATTTAATATGAAATGTATAAAGGCATAGCACTTGTATGCCTGTAATATAACTAATATGAGCTCTCCACCACGACCAATTTCTTTTTGGAATTTGCTTACCAGTGGAACCAGACTTTCTATTTCAGTCAGAATGGAAATGCACGGCAGGGTCCTCTCAGAAGTGTGGAACGTTAATACAAGCTCCAAAGACCACTCTCAGATTGAGTTTCTTAACAAGTGAAATAAAAACAGAGGAATATCAAAATATTTACCTTAGCATTGCTATCACTTGAGGCCCTGTCTCCACAACTTCTAACAGTTTTAATCTCCTAATCATTCTTCTAACTTTAATATCGTCACCAATTGTTCATTAGTTGGAATGACGAAAAAGGGGGGTTATTCTTGCTCGGTTTATTTTTTTGAATGGTAAGGCAAGTCCTTTATAGTTCTAAGTTTCCAGATTTATTTTTATATTAATCACTATGATAATTTAAGTTTGAGTCAAATTTCATATAAACCTTAATGATATCTCTGCCTGGACAGACAATTGAATTCTTTGGTTTTCTGTTTGTCACGTTGCTCCATTAAATTTCTAATGAAAATTTAAACCCTTTATTTTGGAGTTTCTAATCAATGAGCTATAGAATTGGTTTGTTCCATCATAGCAAGAGATTATATATTCAGAAATTGATGCATAAAAATTATGTTAGCCTATTGCCACTTCATATTTACGCCGTTGGAGATGACTTTCTTCTGCTTAGCTCTCCAGGTGGATATTAGGGGATATGCTTCATTGGTTGGAGCAAATAAAGAGAAGTAGTGAGTTCCATTTAAGTTGTTTTAGGCATATAAACATAGTGTTTATCGGCCACAAGCTTTCCTTTTACCATCAGCCTATAATTAGGCTCCTGATCACAGTAGGAGTAGAAAAAAGAGCTTCATCACAACTGGAACTACTCCGTAGGAAAACCAGCTCCCATTGCAAAGTGGGTCAGTGGTATCACGCACTTTTAAGGGAGGATGTTTTGGATTTTAAATCATTACATATTCAACAAGACTAATTCTTTGATATTAGTAATCAGATTGCTTTCACGATCCATTTTGAACATTTTTTGCTTCCCCAAGTGATCACTGAAGTTAAATATAAATAAAACTTCTGGTTATTCAGTATAGTTTGTCATTTTAAAGAAGAATACAAGTAAGATTTGTCTATGTACAGAATTTCCATTGATGGATTTAATTGATTTTTTTTAATTGGTTTGCCTGGCTTTTTGAAATCTCTGCCTTATAGAATCTTCCGAGGAATTTTAAGTACAAGGCGCACTATGGCAACTCTGATCTCCTCCCAGAAAATGCAATTTTTGCTTTGCAAAGTCATAGAGAGCATCGAAATCACTTCCGGTGTGAGAGGGATGAAGTGATTGTAGTTGCAGGCATTATACTATTTGTTTGTTCTTCCAGGACCTGCCAAAATATAACACGGGCCTCTTCTCCTTAAACTCTGAAGCAATGCCAGTAACTTGTGCAAGACCCATATTTCTCCCTGCAAGACAATCTAACTTTCACCTGATTTAAGTAACAGAGTAGCCCTCAAAGATACTTAAAGCCTTGTGACAATTAACATAGCTGCATTTAGATGCCATTCATGACTGATAATTCCAACACCTTGTGGGAAAAAAAGTTGCATGCTGTAAACATTATAAACATATTCAAATAAGCTTACCACAATCTGCCATGCTTATTTCTGCCTAGATCATGGACCAGCGAAATGGTTAATGCAAATGGATTTATAATTTGCTTTGGGGGGCCAGTTTCTTCTCCTTATTTATTAGCCCAGCTGATGGGGCAGATTTGATGAGGCACTTCTGGAATAATTGAGTCATCACACAAAGAAGGCTGCTAGCATTCAGAGTGGTTTTATCAGCAGCAAGCAGGCCTGATTACTGACAATTACACTCTGATCCGGTGATGGAGGAGAAAGAGCCAACGAGTGGGAAATGTCCGTGTTTCTATCCAGGAATAATTTCTACATTCATTTTACATGCTAAGTGTTTCCTATCTCTGCATAATAAACTGTAAACAGGAATAGATGGCACAATGTCCCTTAATATTTCCTGGTAATGAAGACACAAATGTACAGTGAGTGCTGATAAATATAGATGAAACATAAGCTATTCTCCTAGTCTGTATTGTTACCTTTAAAACAAATGCATTTTTGTGGTAAAAGCATAATCATAGCTAATGCAAAAAAATGACAGAAGATTGAAACTGTCCTTGTAACTACATAGAAACTTTGTAAAAGTCCTGTTAATCACTGCTGCTTTAAAGGCTCACGAGCTGAAGGTGAGATTCTAGAAACCATATCATTTTGTTTCTCAACAGTCAACTGTGAAGAACTCTGGGTTAGCTACAGCGGAGGACAACACCGAAAGTGACCTCCAAGAACACCCAGAGAGCAAATCTCAACACCACACTGAGAAAGCAGTGAAGCTGGCACAGGAGACATCTCCACCAGCAAGGGTTCCATTTCTCTTCCATCAGGCCTTTCAACAAAATGTTGACCAGGATTAATAAATTTAGACCTGAGATAGCATGACCTGTCACCTAGAGCAAGGCGCTGCTGTCTTTAGTGTGGCGTTTGTAACCACTTGTTTATGACACGGTTTGTTAACAAAACCGGAGATATCTCATTCAACTAGCTTTCCCCTTGACTCAGAAGCCAGTTTGAAATGCTCAGAGAAGGAGATATTCAGATTTCTTAGATTTTAGTGGATGAAACTTTAATTTCCTGTAATACCAAGAGTTTCCTTTTTTAAAAAGCCAATCAGGTGAGAAGCCTCACATGATGAGCCTGCTTGGGTCTATTTGCTTAATCTTTTCTCTAAAGCCTCTTCCTGGCTTCCAAAGAAATAAAAGTCAACCTCTGTTCTCCTGTGGTAACTATGGAAACTCTGTTTTATTAAACTAACCACTTAACCTCAAGGCTTGTGTTGCAACTAAATGGGCCATTTTGAGTAAATCTATATGAAACAACCTTAAAGCATCGAAACATTTTTAATACAGTTCAAAGAGCACTTGTTGATTCAAAAATGAGGCTTTTTATTATGCAAAGGGAATTTTCTCTATTTAAGCTATTCTATTTTCCTGAGGAAGATTCACCCTGAGCTAACATCCGCTGCCAATCTTCCTCTTTTTTCCTTCTTCCTCAGTGGCCGCCACAGCATGGCCACTGACAGGTCAGTGGTGGAGTGGTGTGGTTCTGAGCCCAAGAACCAAACCTGAGATGCTGAAGCAGGGCACATGGAACTTTAACCACTAGGCCATTGGGGCTGGCCCTTAAGCTACTTTATTGATTGTTACACAAATGCTTGATATCCTTAGACATTTTCTATTTTTCTTATCCATTTTTAAGAGGTTTTTTAGAACTTTTTTCAACGTCTGCTGTTTTTCCCAACAGTAACTCTTGTTCGTTAAAATCTTCACCATTTTCTGTAAACTTGGATTAAGATAAAAGAATAATTTATCTTCACTATCTATGAAATATGGAATGGGAGAATCTACTGAAATTTACAAAGAAAATGACATGACTCTCAATTGTTAAGGCCAGTGGGGCACTGGATTTTTGCAGAATGATCCTTGGATTTTATTTTCACTACAGTATTTAATTTAATATGGATTCTTTTAAAATAAGTACCTTTATCCTAAAAAGGTTTACTTATTATTGGATCAATACACATTTATCTAGCATGGATTGCTCCATGCTAGACAGTGGGCATTAAAAGATATCTGAAGCACAACTCTTGTGCTCACAAGTACAAACCAGCAGATGGAGGATTGAATATGATGTGGAAAGTATGACAGTGGAGAGAGGCAGAAAGAGCAATGGGAATGCAGGCCTAGACCAAACCGGAAAAGCTTCCAGAAAATGATGATTCCTGAAGAATTCATTTCTAGAGGGATTCAGAGAACTTGGACTAAAATAAATAAATGTCCCCAAAGACCAATTGAAAAAATACAAATAGTTGAAAGTGTACTAGGCTTGGTAAAACCATGTATTAAAGCCATATTTTTATATAGTTACACAAGGGTCAAAGGAGACTAGATGGTCAAAATTAAATAGATAAAATTAAATGTTTAGAATTTGTTGATTTCTTTTGTAACTTTCAAAGGAACTTTTTTCTTTGGTGTTGGAACTGCAAAATCTGTCTGCTGAAATGTTGTGGTTCAGGTGGCAGCATCTCATAGCATTCTGTATCCCACAGTGTTTTGATGGCACCTTCATCTTAATGAAGTATACTCACTTGTGTCCATTTTATCTTCCTTGTGCCGGTATAAGCTCATGGAAGTGAGGGGCTGGGTCCTTTTGACCTTTCACTGCAACATCATGTTGTGGCCAGAGTAGGTGCTCAATGCGTTGCTATTGAATTGAGTTGAAATAAGCCAAAAACAATACTCTTTGGATGCTTGAGATATTATTTTATTAATTCTATTTCAAAACAAAACATCCCAGACACATAGCATCTGGTATTCTCTAGATTCTGTCTGTTTGCTGTATCACCTAAGGAGAATTCACAATTTTGTCTTTCCGTATGTTGAAAATGTCAGCTTCCAAAATGCGAAGAAGAGGAAGCATGAAGTGTAACAGATTTTATGGTCAGATTCTCCCCAATGTTTACTTTTATCTAATTTATATGAAAAATTATAGTTTATGATTTAAATTGGTCCTTTTGTGGGAATAAAAGCCAAAGGTAAAGTAGAAATATGGATAGTCTTGTTTTTCCAAATTTGGCATGAAAATAATCTAGAAAGATCTCCCAACTTATTTAAACTATATCTGGTTCCCAGTTTTTGTACCCCACTTTTCTTACTCATACTGTGTCAGAATGTCCTGACTATTATGCACTTACATTTCATTTTAAACCATGTATATCTATATACTTCAAACTGTTGACTTTTATATTGGAGGTAAAATGGCACTAACCACAAGGAAAGACAAAGGTAATCTATTATTTTTATCAAAATAGAAAAATGACACAGTGTTTTCTAAATAAATACAGCTCACTTTTATTGAACTCTTATCAAGTGATAGAAACTCTAGTAAGTACTTACATGTGCTCTCTTCCTTGGTCACCATGGCGTGCCTATGGGAGGTATCATTATTTTTACAGTGAAGGAAGCTAACGTAAGCTCGCTACCTTACCCAGAGTTTGCACAGGTAGCAAGAGGTAGAACCAGGTGCTGTGTGACAACCACCCGCTTTTAAACCCCAGGCTCAGCACACTTTGACATGGTCAGATCAGTTTTCCCTCTGCAGCAGGGACCTCACCTTTCATCCATTGACATTCCATTCCTCTCCCCAAGCTCAATTAAACAGGGACTTACTAACATTCCCAATAAAGCATGTACTCATTTGCAGCTTGGATGACACAGACACTGAGTTTACAAAAATATGATGTGGAGAATTTTTTTGGTGTGGGGAAGGGTGTTACAAAGCAGAAGATAGAAATCTCAGAGTTGGTAATAACCATCATTAGGATCCATAAAATGAATATTTCAATTCCTAAAGACTATCAATCTTGGGCTCTCGAAAAATTTTTCTCCTCTTCATTCAAACACTGAAAATCCTTCATAGGATTTATATTGTCAGCTGTAAAATATATCCCATCTATTGGTTGGCTTATCTTCTGCATTAGGTTTCTATTGCTGCTGTAACAAATTTTCACAAGCTTAGTGGCTTAAAACAACACAAATATGTTATCTTACAGCTCTGGAGGTCCAAAGTCTGGTACGGTCTCACCAGGCTAGAATTAAGTCAGGCCACATACCTTTCTAGAGACTGGAGGGGAGAATTCATTTCCTTGCTTATTTGGGCTGTTGGTAGACCCCAGTTCCTCACTGTTATAGAACTGAGGTACCTGTTTTCTTGCCGGCTGTAAACTGGGAGCTCTTCTCAGCTTCTAGAGGCCACTGCATTTCTAGCTTATGGCTCCCTTCCTCCGTCTTCAAGGCCAGCAATGGTGGGTTGAGTTGAATCCTTCTCATGTTGCATTTCCCTGATTCATACTTCTGCCTCTCTCTTAAGAACCATGTGATCAATTGGGCCTATCCATCTCAAGGCTCTTAATTTAATCACACTCCTTTTGCCATATATGGTAACATATTCACAGGTTTCAGGAAGTAGGACATAGATAACTTTGGGGGCCATTTTTCTGTCTACCACTTTAGCTACATATGTGAAATCTGACTGTTAATGCTCCTCATATGAGACAAGTGAGGTCATAAATCAAGATGAACATGTGTACGCACTCCTCCAAGAAATATATGAACATAACCCAAATTACCATGACAATACCAACATTAACAAAATCAAGCATCTTTGGTTGTCCCCTAAAACTAAGTTCCTTAACTTCTCAAGTTTTTGAAGGCCATTGAAAAGTTAGGAATTACTTCCCTTTGGAGGAAAAGTTTATTTTTAAATAGTCTTCACTTACCTTCCCTAATATCCATTGGATTTGAACTGGAGAGTTCCCATTGCTACTGATAAGAAGCATCGTCAGAGGAAAAATGGAAAGAAAAAAAGAGAAAAACTTAATTAAATGGTAATTATCTACAGCTTATTAACTATATAAAACAGTCTTTTCAAGTAATTTACAGACTGACTATTAGAGTTGGGTTGGGCTATCACCAATCTTCAATAGTCAAACCTAATATTCATTTGAAAGAACTCTCCCTCAACAAGAAAAACAGGTGTCAACTGTTACCAGAAAATGCTTTTTAGATTTGAACCCCTTTGTGTATAAGTACATTTGAGAACCTTTTCTAGGGACACACCTGAGAGTGAAAGTGAATTATCAATGACAGTCTTTTTTTAAAAAAAAAAGAATCAGTGGTTTAACACTAATTTCTAATCAGATCCTACAGAAAGGAACAGCCCGCACGGCAGCTGTACTTTTCCCAGGGTTAATTACCTTTCACTGCTCTCTGCTAATGAGTCAGCTGTTCCTGTCATCGCACACTACACTGGTTCATCTGGAGCTCTAGCTGTGGACAAACACCGAGTGACAGTCCTATTTAAATACGTGGGTGTTTGTTGTGCAAAGATTTCAAAAGGATCTTTTTTAAATCCTTCAATTTTTATGTGTTTCTATGCTAAAAATATTTTTACAAATAAGATTTTACTTGGTCAACTATTCTTTTCCTCCCAGGCCACCAGATTCACCCTCCAGTGGATGTAAAATGCTAAATCCTTGGAAAGAGGCAAACTTCATCCCCCTCCACAGAAACCTTTGTCTTACTAATGCCTCAGCGTCGCAATGATTACCCTACTGGGGTGAGACAGAGCCTTGAAAGTTTGCAACTTCCTTCACTGGTAAAAAGTCTTTCTAAGAGGATTCACTACAGAAAATTAAATTCAAAAGTAGAAAATAATCTAAGATAAAAAGACAAAATATATCATAGATTTATTTGTACCTGAAAAGTAAATTAGAAAATTGAATTTTTGCAAACACTTAGACTTGAAAACTATGCCTTTACCTAATATGTCTAGATCATTGTGGTATATATATACACACATATGATTTATTACCCAGATGATGGCTCTGACTTCCATCTCACAATGTAGACACAGTGTGCCTTTATGTGTTTTGGAACATTGCAGCCAGTAGGTTTACACATCTCTTCCTTTGTTTTTATTCCAGACGGAACTGAGGGGGATATACAAACAGTAAAGTATCCATTGAGCTCCACTTTGACAACCTCCAAAATGCCTCTCAATAGAGGATGCTCTCCTGCTGGTGACTTTCATGCTCTAAACCTTAGATCAGTGGCTCTCAGATTTTATATGCATCAGGATCACCTGAGTATCTTGTTACAGTGCGAGTCCTGATTCCAACACCCTGACGTTCAGCACGTCTAGTGAGGGTCCAGGTGCTCCTGCTGTTCTGTGAACCACACTTGAAATCGCAAAGTGTCAGAGCAGTGGTTCTCAAACTTTAGCCAGCATCGGAATTCCCTGGAGGGCTTGTTAAAGCACAGATGACTGATTCAGGAGTCTGGAGTGGGGTCTGAGAACGTACATTTCTAACAAGTTCCCAGATGATGCAGGTACTGATGGTTGGGGAGCCACCCTTTGAGAACCGTTGCCTTAGATATTCACTAAGAAATACATTGAAGAATCTCAATCCCTAAAGGCTAAATACTCCACATCCACATGGAACAGAAGCACTCCCACTTTACTCTAGAGCTATTTACTTGCTCTGTTTTTAATATTTTATGATAGAAAGGTACAGACAAAAAGCGAATGTTCTGGCCCATCATTAAAGTACATTCTGAGAACCACTTTATAGCTTATTGAACTTGATCTTCCCTTCAGATGAAACCATTCATATCAAGAAAGAAACAGCAATTATGTACTTCTTTATTACAGGTGCCATTATCAAATGTAAGCTCACAAATTACAAATCTAAGACTGCACAATATTTAAACTTGCCAAAAGCAAATAAAATTTGGGAATGAATTAAAAATTATATCATAAAAACAAATTTCAATGTCAAGCAATGATGCAAATTTCCTTGAGATGTTCTATGTTTTCCCAGCCCTAGTAAATTCTGACTTATTTTCTAAATGGTACAACAAGTTTCTCATACACATTATGTGAAGTGTTCTTTTTAGATCATTGCTATTTTGAACACGTTATCCTAAAAACTTTGTGAAGGATGAAAAACCTTTTAGTCTAATACTGAAAATATATTTGCATTGCTGTCCATGTAAATATCTCAGTGATAAAACTCTTACAAGGACATTTTGCAACACTGTTCATAGGAATACATATTCTAGAAAGAGGAGAGTGCAACCAGTCAGTAATAAGATAAATTATAGAGTGAAACATCGTTGAGTATGATTTAGTAAAGACATGAAGGGCGATTCTCCAAACAGCAAGTTACTCATTGAGTGGAAGGTGGGTATGTTAGCATTGATCTGCTCAGGCCAGGAAAAACTATTTAGGGTTCTGAAACATGAACTTATTAAAGAGTACTCCAATAAAGCTGGGAGAAAATGGTTCAACATGAGAAATACCAGTAAGCAAATGAGAAAGATTTTAAAGGAATCAATGCCGCTTCTGAATTTTTGCTGCCACTTTTTTGGTTTTGCTATCCCACTGATATTTATTTAGCAAAGCTATTCTAAAAATATCAGTCTCCGGGCTGGCTGGTGGCATAGTGGTTAAGTTTGAGCTTTGGCAGCCCAGGGTTCACAGGTTTGGATCCCGGGCGCCAGCCGACGCACTGCTTGTCCAGCCATGCTGTGGCGGAGTCCCATATAAAGGAGAGGAAGATGGGCACGGATGTTAGCCCAGGGCCAGTCTTCCTCAGCCAAAAAAAAAAAAAAAAGAGGAAGATAGGCAACGGATGTTAGCTCAGGGCTGGCCTTCCTCACAAAAATAAAATAAAATAAATAAATAAATAAAAATATCAATCTCATTTAAATACAAGAAGATGATAATGTCACAAATAAGGAATTTGATTAATATCAGTGTAAGCAACCCTCCTGGTATAGAACAGCATTATTTAATGAACTCATTAACTTATTTACTCAAATCTCCATTAAGCACCTATTCTGGAGAAGAGGGGAAACTGTCTATAAACAGGTGGAGTCCTAGTGAGTGGAGAAGAGTGCATGGTATGCGCCACACACAAATAGTACAGATATTTTTGTTGTACAAATCAAAGAGGCAATGAAATGAAAATCTTGGAGGAGATGTGGGTGCCAAATTTATTTTTTGGTAACTTGGGAGAACAATCTGATGGGTTTGATAAGAACTCTCCTCCAGAAGTACAAACATCAGGGCATACAGTTTGAGTAAGGAAGAACTCATAATCATACAAATTTAAAATGGAAATACACATTGTTGTCATGGGCTAAGACAACATGTGAATGTCAAGATCCTAACTGATCTCTCTCCTTGGATGGTTTTTAAGATTTACAATGAATCAGATTAAATAATTGCCTCTGGTCATGTGGACATCTGGTTTTATAGTTGTCCCATGTGATTAATCAGATGTCAGTACAGTCACATCAGGCATTTTGTCCTATGCTTATCCGATTCCAGTCTATTATTTTTACTGGTTTTCATTGGCCAATTGGTTTCTGTCTATATCACAGTGTTTCACTAGCTGTGGCAGATTACTGAGGGAATCTGACCTTAGTTTTCTGTCAGGGGTAACAGACTACATATTTTTTGGCTACATTAAATTTTTCCAAAAAGATGTGTGCAAGGGGCTGGCCCAGTGGCATAGTGGTTAAGTTCACGATCTCCACTTCAGCGGCCCAGGGTTCGCAGGTTTGGATCCGGGGCGTGGACCTACATACTGCTTATCAAGACATGCTGTGGCAGGCATCCCACATAAAGTCGAAGAAGATGGGCACAGATGTTAGCTCAGAGTCAATCTTCCTCAGCAAAAAGAGGAGGATTGGCAACAGATGTTAACTCAGGGCTAATTTTCCTCACCAAAAAAAAAAAAAAAGTGTGAGCAAGAAGAAAATGCCTTAGGTGGCTGGCCTGGCGGTGTGGTGGTTGAGTTCATGTGCTCCACTTCTGCAGCTGGCCTGGGGTTCATGGGTTCGGATCCTGGGTGAGGACCTGCACACCACTCTTCAAGCCATGCTGTGGTGACATCCCATATACAAAGTGGAGGAAAATTAGCACAGATCTTAGCTCAGGGCCAATCTTCCTCACCAAAAAAGAAAAAAGAAGAAAATGCCTTGGAAGAATTGTGGGATCCCTGTTTTTAAACCTAGTTTATACAATGTGTTTTCAAAGTGAAAAATAAGAATGCTCATGAAATTGAGACTTTGCCTCAGAGTAATTTGGATAGATTTCCTTTCATCGTGTTACCTCCTCCTGCCCCAAGTCTGGGTTCTGTGTTCCCATAGGAAGTGATGCTTATGCCTGTCATAGAACCTGGCCCACTAGAATGAACCACTGTTGACACGCTCATCATCTGCTCTAGATTGAAAGCTCCTGCAAGACAAGGACAATCTCCTCTCTACTTCCCTTCAGGGTCAAGGTACTCAGTGAGAGTGTTGACTCTTTGAGTACCATTAAGAAAACAGGGAACTATGATGAGGCCACTGCCTCTGTGATATGAGTTTTAGGAAAACAATGGATCAAATATTTAGAGATAAAACATGAAAATATCCATAGAATGTAGCAAAAAGTTATACTGGTGAAAACATACAGTTTAGATTACCTTATAAGACTCATAAATGTAATGGTTAAAGTAGATTAATGTATTATTGATGTTATAATTGAAAACTAGTGAAGCAGAAAAAAATCTTATAAATAGTTTACTTGTAAATTGAGATTAATTTTACAAATTAAAAATATAGACAAAAAGCATATGTAATACTACTATATCCTTAATACATATAACTATTGACTTTAACTCAAAGGGAGGGGGTGTTAAAACTTAAGGACCTTCATTGCCAGTTCAATCATATGTTAAAATCAAGAGTGACTGGCATGTTACAAATGCCCAAAGAAACTAAATTGGGAATTCTTAAAACACCACGAAATAAAAAGATAATAGAAGAAACATAATTTATCATGAAAACATAAATGGATGTCCTAAGAGACAGACTGATCTCACACTGGGCAGTGACAGTGGTGAGGAATGAACCGGTAGACGATGCTTTAAGTGATCGGAAGGAGGCAGAAGGTAGAAACGAAATCAGGGGAGGCTTTCAGCAATAGCTGCCATTAACTGTGCACCGATGCTGAGTTACGCACTGATTAGGCATTTTGTGGTTCGATTATCTTGTTTAAGTCTCGCAACAACCTAAGGAGTTAACATTATTATTCCCAATTTAAGTTGAACAAATGTAGGCCACACTGTCAGTAAGAGCTGGGATTCGAAGTCACGTCTGATGCCAATGTTTCTCCTGCTATGTAGCACTGGCTGAAATGGCCGTGTGAAGCTACCCAACTGCATGTCTTTCTTTGATCAAACCAGAGAAAGACCCACAACGATAGAGTGGGAGCTTGAGCAATGTGAACTTTTGTGCTGCATTTAGACTGGGCACAGACTGGATAGAGTGTTTAGAAAATCCGCAATAAATGCTAAGATAATGGAGACACTGAAATAGGGTAAAAATCATAAAACTGATACATAGGGGAAGACAGTGACAAGTGACCTGGGAAACGCTTTGTTGATGACTGGAGACGCTGAGCACTGGCCCAAGGTGGCAGATTTAGAGTAGTGACATGCTTTGTCTGAACTAACACCAACCCAAATTTGAATCCTAACGCTGACATTTGCTAGTTTTGTGATCTCAGAACTACAAGTAACCTCCCTAATCTTCAGGGTCTTCATTTGATAAAAAGGTGCAATAAGAGAACATTCCTCTATAGCTGCGAGGATTACATGAGCTGTCACACAAAAGGCAGGGCACACAGTAGAAATTCAGTAAAATTCCATGATCCAAAAACAGATCAGTTCTTAGGCAAAACCTACAGGTAGGTAGTACCCAATTAACCACCCTGTGCAGTCGTGGCAAGGACATATGTTGATGAGATTTATTAAATCTTTGGAAATTAAACAGTCCATTTTCTTCAAAAGAACATGTAGTTATGAAAATTCATTAAGTATTCATTCAAAAATATTTGTTGACTTTTTAAATTCTTTCTCTGTATGTGCTACTGTTTTATATATATTACATATTAACTCGATCTGCACAAGAACTATATGAATCAGGGGTTATTAATTATTCTTATCCTTCAAATGAGGATATTAAAACACAGAGAAGTTAAGAACTTGCCCAGAGTCACACAGCTAGTGAGAAGCAGCACAAGGAACTAGACTACAGTCTCAAGGTCCAGATGTTTAATCACAGCAGTCTCTCATCACCACGAGATAGGTGACGAAGAAGCAGGGATGGACAACACAGAAATTATATCCCAGTGTGGGAGCCAAACCAAGAGGCAAGGAAACAATGAGCATGCAATGCAATTTAACGCAGTGACAAGTCCTACGGAAAATAATGTAGGCTAGAAGATGGGGATATTCTGAATTGAGGTAGGAATAATCTTTGTTCATTTGAGGAGTGTAAGAACCATGTGCCTAGGGTGAAAACAGCTAGAGCCCTTGCATCTAGAATATATAAAGAATGATTGTAACTCAATAATAGGAAGACAAATTATCCAATTAAAAATGGGCAAAGGGCTTGAATAGATATTTCTCCAAAGAAGATATACAAATGGCTGATAAGCACGTGAAAAGATGCTCAACATCATTAGTCATTAAGGAAACACAAATCAAAACTACAATAAGATACCACTTTACACCCACTAGGATAGCAGTAACAAAAAAGATAAGAACAAGTGTTGGTGAGGATGTGAAGAGATCAGACCCTCATACACTATTGGTGGGAATGTGAAATGGAGCAGCTGCATTGGAAGACAGTCTGGCAGGTCCTCAGATGGTTCAACACAGAGTTATTATATAACCTAGCAGTTCAACTCCTAGGTACATACCCAAGAAAAATAAAAACATATGTCCACAAAAAAAACTGTACACGAACGTTCATAGCAGCATTATTCATAATAGTGGAAAAGTAGAAACAACCCAAGTGTCCATAAACTAATGAATGGATACATGAAATGTGGTATATCCAATCAATGGAATATTATTTGGCGATCAAAAGGAATCAAGTACTGATAAATGCTAAAACATGGATGAGCCTTGAAAACATTATGCTAAGTGAAAGAAGTCAGTCACAAAAGACCACATATTGTGTGATTCCATTTATATGAAATTTCCACAATAGGCATATCTACAGAAACATACAGTAGCAGCTGCCTAGAGCTTGGGGCAGAGAAGGGATTGGAGGGTGATGGCTAAGGTGTGCAGAGTTTCCTTTTTGGGAAGCAGATGTTCTAAAACTAATTGTAGTGATGAATGCAAAACTCTGAATATACTAAAGACCATTGAATTGTACACTTTAAATGGGTAAATTGTATGGCATGTGAATTACCTCTCAAGACAGCTGTTGAAAAAAGCAGGTAGATCCAGAGACCATAGTCGGGAGTTTCCTTTTATTTTAAGTGTGATAGGACACTCTTGGACAGCTCTGAGCAGAGGCATGAAAACGGGGAAATCAGTTTCTAGGCCCTGGTGGTCTGGGTGTGAGAAGGTGGGCCTGGTCTGGGGTGGAGGTGGTAAAGTAGAGAGGAGGCTAACTGGTGAAGGTCTAGCCCAAGTATGAGACAAGGGAAAACACAAAGAGAAGAGAAAGTAAGAGCAGAAATGTGTCTGTTGCCTGCTCTCATCCAAATGCATTACTCCCAACTGTCCGACACGTGTCATCCATGGAGAGACGCCAATCTCTTCCCTCTCCCACTCTTCGTACTCCTTGCTCCCTACAGCTCCAGATGGGAGGATGCTCTCCACTTCCCCTCTACCCTTCCTAACTGTGTGCATCTTTTAACACAGCTCAACTCTGAGAGGAAAATCCCTAGCTCTTCTGGTTCTCCTGTCTTCTGAGTTCCTACGCCGATATTAATTGTAAGTAACATTTAGGAGTTAGGTAGAACATTTTGTTTTTAATAATATCATGTAAATATAATAATTAATAAAAACTGTCACATTAAAGGCACTTGCAGTTTAAAACCATTTCACACACAGTTGATACAGAATTTTGCTGACTAATTTTACAGAAAATGTTGAGGCTATCGGCTCTGAATAGTCTTAACATATCTTTACGCTTACAAACATATTTCTATTTGCATCCACTCCTAGCTTTCTAGCTCTGCCCTTCTTCTTTCTAAGATAGGTTCTCCAGCAGGCTCTATTATGTTTGCTTCCTACTTCATCTGGTTTGTTTTTCTTCCATATCTTCAAACTTTTCAAGTATCTTATCGCTTCTGATTCCTTCTCTTCAGTATATAAACGTATTTCTCCTCTCTATATTCATATCTCTGTTCTTCAGAGTCAAACTTCTTAAGATTCCCAGAGACATTTTTTCTCACCTTACCTTCCCTACACAGCTCAGTCTCCTGGCTTCCAACCCTTGATTCCACTGAAGTTTCTCTGGCTAAGATGACCAGTGACCTCCTATCTGGTATATCTAATGGGATATTTTCAGTCTATTTGCTGAGCAGTTAACACTATTGCTCAGTCTTTCCTTGAGGAACAGTTTATGTCTTTGTTTTCTCTGCCACTCCTGGCTTTTTTCAGCCTTCTCTAAATTCCTTCTTTGTTGGCTTTTGAATTAAATACTGGTATTCCCTGGGGTTCCTAATTTTGGTCCTTTTCTCACTCTATATATTTTCCTTGGAAACTACATCTTTTCATCCCAGATCTCGCTCTTGAATTTCAGATCTATTGGTCAACTGTATACTCAACATCACCACCTGGTTGTTTTGCATTCAATATGTACATCATCTTTTCCTCTAAATAACCTTTTCCTTCTGAATCTCTTATCTTGGTTAACCATCCACCCTGTAATCCAAGCCAGATGGCTGTCATTTATGACTCTTAACCGGTTTTCAAACCTGTGTTCTGGGCTTGCCTCTTACCTAGCACAGCCCCCCTGTATTGTGAATGCCAGTCTGCTCGTGTCACCTGCTGAGGTATGAGATCTGATGGTACTTAGGTCTGTATCCTCACTGCTTGACACAGTTGCTGGGACACAGCAGATTCTCAATAGTTTATTGAATGGATGGATTCAAGACTCTTTCAATGCATCTGCAGTGAAATCTTCCCTGAAGTTACCTCTAAGGAAATGGGGTCATTCTATTTCTTAGGCCATAACTGTATCTTTTAGAGGAAACATAGAATTGACTATGCCTGGTCAGGTGCTCTGACTCCACATACAATGAGGCTGAGTGGCAGAGTGGAATTGCATGTGGCCACAGCCTATTTTTTTTTTGCATAGGCCACAGTGGTACACAAGCCTCTCCCACCACATGAATAATAACCCAAATGAGGTTGGGAGCTTCGCCTTCACCACTGTCCTCTACTCTGGTTCATAAAGTCCTTGGGGACAGATGCCATGTCTCACCCTCATTCTCTATACTCTGGTACCTTCTAGGCACATAAATATTTCTTAGTCAATTGATGGTACAGAGCCTAAATAACCTCTTCACAATTTTCTAGTGCTGATATTTATATATTTTTACCTCACTCTCCTGGATACCTTAGTACCTATAAAATACAAATAATATCTTAAATCATATCCAGCCAGAATAAAATATTTTAATTTCTTGTGAACTTGATGTAGCATCTACCTAGGAAGGGTTCTATTGTGATTGAAACTCTTCATTCTTCTGTTTGTTCTGTCTTTTAACAAACACTTGTGCATTTCTCAATATGTTCAAAGTTTCTCTGCTTGATGCTGAGAAGAATAAACTGATATTAAATACAGTTTCTCTTCTAAAGGATTGTTGTCAAACCTCATTAGCGCGACTCTTTTTACTTAGTATTATATTTTCAACAAAGTATTTGCAAAAGATTAAAAAACACATTCAGGTTAATCTTCTATAATAATTTAAGGAAACTATGAGTATTATAATAGTAACTGCCCAATTAAGATCTACAATACAAAAATAAATACTACAATGTGTCTAAACATATTCCTAACCTGTAATCTGTTTCCAAACACCTTTTAAGCAAAGTGAAACCGCAACAAGCGCACAGAGGCCAAATGCATAGCGGTTGGTGCACACGACCCAACGCAGTGGTGCTGAGGCCCAGTCGGGGCTCTGACACAGCAGCCATGGAGTCCCGGCAGGTGGCACTGTGCCTCTGTGGCGGGGTGGGGGGTGGGGGGGTGGTCTCATCTATAAAAAGAGGAGGATAGCAGACCTCACCCTATAGGCTGTTGTTCTGGTTGTGAGAATTAAAAGAATTCATCGATGTAAAGTACTTAGAAGAGTGGTTGGCAGTACGTCAGTGCTATATTATTATTACAATAGAAAGAAATAATGTCTTCTGCTTGACACCAAAATACTCAGAGAAAGAATTCAATTATCAGATGTTTCAAAGCATCTATGTTTATGCTCACAGAGCTGAGATTTCTGGCTGTTAGGCCAAATGTCTAACTTCTGATCTGATGTTTAGCATTGGAGCTACTGCTCATAACGGTTCTTAGAACAGCTACTTCTGATATCAAGGTTAATTGGTGTGCTAAATATGTATGTCTTAGAGAGGTATAATGATGGCTTATGCTGTCTCAGAATCATTTTTCAAATTCATGGGATGTTTTAATCACAAAAAGTTCATAGAATTATAGAATTTGGGGAATGAAAAAGACCCCAGGGATCACTAGCATAACCCTTAATGTGACAGATGTTATCTATAAGGAAAATAAAGCAACTTGTCAAGTCACTTGATCAGGATCATTCAACTATTTAATGATATTTAACTAAGACTGGAACCCAGATGTGCTTGGGACCCAGTGTCATTTGACACTATGTTGCTGACACTGTTTTTTTTTCCTATACTTTGTGCCCAGAGACCAGACAGCATAGGGAGAGATTAAGAGCGTGGGTTTGAGGAGCAGTTAGATTTGGGCTCCAGCCTCTATCCTGCTGATGACCCAGGGAAAAACACCTGAACGTCTCTCAGTCTGTTGCTTCATCTGCAAAAGAGGTGTATGAATGGAAATATTATGTGTTAAATTATATAATACATGTAAAGAACACAGTGCCTGGCACAGTGTGAGCACTCGGTAAGTATTAAGGATTATTATTACTGTCATATGTATCATCATTATGAAAAAAATTCATATGCACAATGTTCACACCCAAAGTTCTTTTTCTTATTTGCCAAATCCTAAGAAATATTGGATCGATGATTTAACAGGGGTGTGTGTGTGTGTGTGTGTGTGTGTGTGTGTGTGTGTGAAAGAGAGAAAGAGATGGAGAGGGGGATGTGCATGTTTCCATTACTTGACAAAGCCAAGTCCTGGTATCCTGTGGCTTCTTCAAATTCCCCTCAGCTTACTTGCAGTCTGCTGCAATATGGCCTATATACCCACTCTAATCTGCAAAACCTGACTCTTGGAATCCCCTGGTTGATAAGGTTTGATTATGGAAGAAACATTTCCAAGGAAGTAAGTGAATCAGGAGTGGAACATCACCAAACTTCACATGTTGATGGTAGCCAAGAAGGGCCCCAGGGAGATACCTGCCTCGGGAAATCTGGTCAATATGTGATTTCATACAAAAAATGCTTGGAAATTCAACCTTTAAACTAAAAGGTCCGTATCAAAATGTACAAACTGTTCTACAATCTGAAATCTATGGCTGGAAGGTTATTCAATTGAATGTGAGTACTTCAGAAAAATAAAACCAGTGAAATATTCTATTAGTTCACAAAGTCTAGATGAAATATATTAATTTACCTGTGAAAACCAATGTAAGCAATATTTGGAAGGGTTTTATATTTATTTGTTTTGTTTAGACTTAGAAACTGCCTTTCAGGAGTAAAAGGATAGAGCTTTAATCCCCAGGAAAAAAATTCCCAAATACATCATAGAAACTAGGATAATCCTTCATGAAGTCAGAAGCAAAAAAAAAAAAAAAGAAAAAAGAAAGGAAAAAATAGATTCCTCTACCATTAAAAACAACCACAACAGCAACCCTGATCTCCATTCTTTCATTTCCTCAGGTCTGACATTCTGCAGATGACCGCCCTTATTTGTCCCTACATGTTTTCCAAAATATAAAAGTGAAATAGAGTCCCAAGGGCACTGTACTTGAAAGGTTATGAGAGTTAGAGAATTTTAACCATGCCTGCCAAATCAGCAGATGGCTTGTGATTATAATTATATGCATCAATAAAACGAATAATCTTTACAAAATTTGAATTTCTACTAAAGTAAGGGATTTAGTAAGCAGATGCAACAGAATGCATTTTCTTTAACCCTTTTGGTAGACACTGGTATCTTTCACACAAAAAAAGATCAAGAGCTCTGCACACAATAGGTTGTATACTATAATTTCTGCCCCTTTCTAGGGTAGTCATATTGTCAGCCTCAATCTTTTCTTGATTTCATTTTCTTCTTGAGCATATTTCATCTTCACCCCATTTTCACCCTTCAGAATGGAAATGTTAAGACTAATTCCCTACCATTGTTTGATATTTGAAAGAAGAAAATTTAAAAGAGGTAAATACCTTCATTCTAATTCACACCAAATATACCATAGAAACAAAAGAGCAAACAGTGGATGCATCCTTCTAGCTGATGGCATTCTTTTACAAATTAGGTTTTCAATAACAAAATTTTTCATTTTTTGTTTTCTTATTCTCTTTAATCTACATTCCAGGAATGAAAATACTGTTTACTCTATTTAAATAATAAACCATTTCATTTTGATCTGATTCTGCATAACATTATAAGTAAAGATAACTAAGTTTTGTCTCATGCCAAGCATGAATTCACTTATATAGAAATTGGATACGTATGTGATATATCTGAAAAAAAGATGAGGTGAGGTTTACATACTGGCCTTTAGCCATGTTTCCTTCAAGAGGAAAAACTCAAAATTTAGGAAATTAAATTAAACTAGCTATGGTACTTTTAAATTTTGGAGAAGGTGGAGAAAATGTACCACAAAAATTTGCATACTTATTTTTTTATGAAATTGGAATGTAAATGTTTTTCATGGAGTTACCAAGTATAACTCTTCATTATACTGGTATATCAATTAATATATTTTTTCCTCCAACAAACCAACAAACATAATATTTAGGAATATTCAGAGGACATGTATTTTGTGCAAGTATCTCTAGCACTTCCATATTTATATTATATAAATCAAATAAATTAAAAATTCTAATCTAAAAGCTATTATACTGTTGTAGTTAATACCATTTAATAGTATTAATAAGACTTTGAAGGCATTGACACTTCTGTGGGTCCACACAATTTACCTGTGGATACAAGATTTATGAGGTCAGAAATTCTTAGCAACAAAATTCTCGCAAAGTTGCAACTATCAGAGCAAATATTCCTACAATCAAAATCTGAACAGTTAAACCAAAAAAGTAATAAATTCTTGCCTGAAAGCTTATACATTTGATGCAACATTTAACAAAACAACATTCAAATACTTGTAAAGAAACTGAAGTATCTCAGAGTTCACTGGAATGAAATTTTAAAATATTCAGTAGTAAACTACAGTTTCCTTTATATAGGTGATAAAATAAAATATTTTCCAATTATAATGTCTTTGAGGAGGGAATTTTTTAAACAGAATCCAAAGTATCAATTACAAGAAATACCTTATGAAATAAATCCCAAAGGGGCAAAAAATAAAGATACTAATTTAAAAAAAGAAATGAGGAGTAAACCTAATAATATTAGTAGATAACGACCTTTGCTATAATTAAATACTTAAATCATAGATATTCCTTTTTGAAATTAGATGAAATTAAGTATTTCTGCTTATAGAAAGTTTAAGTTGAAATGTAATGAAATTCTAATGTATACTTCTGATTGCTATTAAATAAAACTATGCCTAATAAGCCAAATTAATCACATATATAATTATATATACCCTTAGCATTTTTAACTTGTTACCTTAGACTTGATATGAGCACTCAGCCATAGAAAATGGAATTTTCACAATCCTTCAAGGAATCTCACAAAATTTAGGGCTCTGAAAGTGAAAACACGAGAAAGAGTTCTGTACTGGTGGAAGCAAATGTGTAGGAAGTATATTATTGGCACATCCACTCACGGTCTCAAACTCCAAGTGAAAGTTAAAAAAACAAACACTTCTTGAACACCTACAATATACCCAGGGCTTTAGGTATATTACCTTATTTAATTTTTACAGAAGTCATAAGGCAAGTTTCATCTACCCTGGCTCCCATCTAACAGACCAGGAAACCGAGGCCCAAAAAAGTTAAATAACTTATCCAGGGGCACAGATTTAGTAAACAGAAGAGCCAGGTTCCAAACATATGAACTTGAGAAGGGAGTGTCGTAGATTCCCTGGTCACTTTGTCACTCATATGGCACTTATCGTGACTGCCTTATTCTCCAGGAAATGTTTTGTAGTTCTTCTTAGATCGTGGATTTTAGGGGGGGAATGAGGTCCTTATATTACCCATAGCATCTAGTACAATCCTTTGAACCAAGTAGTTTTTATAATACTTGTCAAATAAGTAAATCTGAATAAAAGTTCAGTAATACAAAATTTCCTTCTTTCAACAGAAATTAACTTCCTCACATTTCTTCAAAGAAAAAAGTTATGCAACAGATAAAACCATTTTCTTAGTGTATTTTCATAGTTAAATTTTTGAAAATCTCTTAAATTCAAGACCAATGTTGGTGGAAAAAATTCACATACACCAAATGTAATAATCTGTGCCCTCTTATCTTAATTACAACACAGCCCTATTTTGTTTTGAAGAATGACAATTACATTTCTGTGAAAGTAATTCCACGCGGTTTTATCCACAGTGATGCAACTAACGGACTTCAGTCAAGTTTTCTCAGCCTTTGCTGTACTGCTGAGGACGGGGGTAACATATTTATAGCATCTAAAATATTGTGTGTTTCTGAATTCACTCCTGTACTAACATGATGAACATTAGCAACTATAGAAAAATAAATTATAATACATGAGATTCAAATTTAAAACGTTCAGTACAGAAAGATAACCTAATATATCTATAATGCCTGAAAGAGTGACTACTTGCATAACTCTGCCTTAAACTAAAATTGTTAGGTAGCAATTGTAGCCATTTTCAGATAGCTTGCTTTTTCCATGACTTCTACCACATTAAAGCCATGATCATAAGATTATATACTAGAAAAATCTGACTTCAGTTAAATCAAAGTATATCTTCCCCATATATTTTTACTTGAAATTATTAAGACACTATTATACCACTTTCTTCACAAAATCTATTTCCTTCTAAATTCTGGTTACTATAAAAATAATACTTAGGATTTGTAATACACAGTATATGTTATATACTATACACATATAGACTTAAACAAATTATATAAATAATATGAATGTTGGGAACACATATGGAAGAAGAAAAGTAATTCAAGACAAAAAAAAGAAGTAAGTGACCTCTGATCACCCAGGCCAGGTTATGAGCCTCTGTTAGCGAATCTCTCATGAATACTAATAATAAGCGATTTATTCTGTGTCACAATATTTCTATATTCTTATATAAATAAAAATGTTTCAGTGCAGGTAGTGCAAGTTAGCAAACTGATTTCTATATTTAATTCATGAACAGATGATTATGACATGTCATTCTAATATTAAATGACAGTGTCTTTAAAAATTGAATCCAGACACTGATATTACGAATCCGTCTATTTTAAAACACCACACTTATGTTAATAATACTTTTTAAAATGTTTTCAATGAGATTGTCAGAGTTTATTAAACCGTTGACAATCCACTTAGCTGACAGTTTTTGGAATAAAATATTTAATTTACCTGAATGTCTTGTTACAATATCCTCCTCTCTTGAACTAAACATCCTCTGAGCACACAAGTCTAAGGCAGACAGACATTTCAGCAAGGCAAACAAGACTTTCTGGCAACTTCCTGTTGCCATATTTCTCTAAAAGGATCCTGCAATGTTATACTTCAATACTGCAAATGTCTTCTTCCAAAGGACACAGTAAACCAGCGCTGCTCAGGGTCTGACAGCTTTGATTTTTTTCCCAAGTACAGCAAGCAAATAACCACTAATCCTATTCAATATAACAGATCCATGGCAATGATTTTATTTGCAGATTCAAGAGAAATGGAATACATGAAGAAATGAGGAGCTTTTATTTTCTTGTTTTGTTGGGTTTGATTGATTTTTAAGATATTGATCAAGGAAATGGTTATCCCATATATGATATTAAATACATATTAGCAGATGGGACGATCTTATATTGACAAGAATGAACTTCACTGCTCACAGTCATCCCCCAAGTTTCCATTATCTTTTAAAAGCAGTAGGACTAACTAAAATCAAAGTTGCTTCAGACATCTGAAAGTTTTTCAAACCTGAACACACACCTTAGTGGCAGTTATTTGTGAAAGCACCATTTCTCCAACAAATAGTCTACATCTCAAACCCAAATTCACTTGCATTTTGGGGTATGCTTTACTTTTGAAATTTAAAAACTTTTATGAAACGGCAAAACAAAACAACAATAGCAACAACATAAGAGCATTGATCACAGAAGCAATATTTCCAGAAGTGATAGCAAAATCCCTTCATTCCGACCTGCTTGTAGAGAAACGGACTTTCAGCCCCACGGTTAGGCTAAGATTTGTTCTACTTTCTCCCTAGGGCTCAATTGCCAGACTGACTTACCGGTGCCTCCTAGCCTTTGTTCTGCCTCTCGCGCTGACATCGGGGAAGCAGTGATGTAGAATAAAGCAGGGGTGGGCTAGGTTAGTCCAGTGTTTGTGTCGTTGTGTGGTGTGCAGGGACACTCTGTGATACTCTAGTGAGCTGCTAAGCTTTTTTTGTAGGCTTTGTGTCATTTACTTAACGACCAATCTCATTAGCTGCCAGGGTACAATGGGCTGATGCATTTTCTATGTACATACTCCACACAGTGACCCTCAAGGTTGCCGAAGGTCTATTTAATCAGTCAAATGCTGAATATATTTGCAGTAAATCACTAAAAAAAGAAAAAAAATATGGGACTACCGAGGTACCTTACAGGCTTACTATTTACGGGTGGTTATTTGCAGGTAATAAAATGCATGCATAGTTAGCCAAAATGAGGGTAGAGCAGGGGGAGATGAATCACCTAGTTTGCACTGGTGACCTTAATTTTAGGAAACTTTCAGAATCTAAGATATTTTCTCTTCGCAAGGAGCCCTGATTTGAAATCTAATTTCTGTCTTAGTTTAATCATATTAGCAAAACAAAAAAGAATTGCTTTCTTTAGCAGTTATTCCTTACTCTGAAGGAACCCCCACCTCAGTCCTACCCCCTGCCCAAGCAGCCTCAGAACTGGCAAAGTTGCATTTATGCCCTCTTTCAGTTACAAGGTAAAAACCCTTTTAACTCCTATGAAAAATGAAATGCTGAGAGCACCATGAATGACGACAGCTGTCCATAAGTATCAGGGAGCGTTCTATTGTCCAGCTTGTCCCTGGATAAAATGAATACTTTACAGCAGAGGCTGTTCAGCTTGGCTAAAGAGTATGGGGAGAAGGGGAGGAGGTCACTGGAGATTTCGCACACTAATTTAATCTGGGAAAAGGACAGGCTCTGCATCTCCCTTGAACAGACTGGCAGCAATCTGGGCCCCCACACAACTATCTCCTTTTGCCTGTGCTCTATTTATTCCTTATCTCTGTTTACCAACCGCTAGGTCCCTTTCATTCACACCACGAGGCCGTTTTCCTACTATCAGTCAGCAGCTGACACTGTGGAAGAGCCTCAAAGGCAAAAAAAAAAAAAGATCAAAACTAAACCAAAGCTGTATAAACAATGCAACAGTACAAGTAAATGCATAAACCCTGATTCTTAACCCAACCCACAGGGTGCAAACAGAACCTTTAGAGTAAATCCAACAAACCCAGCACAGTGAGCTATGGGCCACACAGAAAGAAAAGTTAAAAACCATTCATGAAATCACCACCCTAAACGCATTGCTAAAATGTGTGCTGGCTGCTGAAGCAGCCTTGCTTTTGGGGAGGTTCTTATCTCTGTCATGGATCAATTGACTGGCAGCCAGGAAACATTTGCCTTGCCCAAAAAGGTGAGCCATACATTTCTAAGGGAAACCTCACTCTCATTAAAATGCTAGCAGAGAAAAAATCCACCAATATAAGTTAAAGGGAATTCAACAACACTAACTTTTCCAATATCTCATCATGTTGATTAAATTTAAACAATTAAAAACCTGGGCATCAAACCTCCATTATTTTTATATAAAGATACTGAGAAATCTAGCTCAGTATCTGCAATCTACTTCACGAAATCTTTTTTCCATGTCTTATGTCAAAGTGATTAACATAGTGGAGGAGTTGGGAAAAGACTACTTCATGTACAACTTTTTATTTGTTCAAGTACTCTGCAGGGTGTGCATGAAGACAGAGACTGAAGCAACTAGTTTGAAGCATAGAAAGAAGAGAAAACAAAACAAGTGTTATTTTGAAACTTGCAACTTTTGAGTAAATATGAATTTTGAATCTCAAATATACTTTACTTACATTATCTTGAATACTAGATAATTTTGAATATTTCAACAAATACGAGGATCCCACTTAAGATAAATAGTTCACTGAAGTGATTTAGAGTATGCATTGATTCTGAATATATATGACCCAGAATACATATACGTAGGTATTACAAGCATAGATACATGCACTGCTACCCATATGTACATACACAAAATGAGAAAGTGCATAATTTCTAATGCCTGCAGTTCCCTAGATTAAAAATCGTGACTTACTTTAAATTTCCCTGAGTTTTTTTTATCATTGAAATGATTGGAAATGATTGGTTATTGTCATAAAAATCAATACCGTATTGACTCAGTCACTAAGACCTTTACCAAAAAAGGGAAGACAAAATGGAGCTCATTATCTGGGATGATCAATTGGACCAGATTTCAGTTTGTGTTTTCACCTATATGCATTATGAGCAATGAAGTCTTTACTACTTGGATCCCTTTTTCCAAATGAATTAATGAATTAAATTTATCCTTTCACCAGCTGCTAGGCAGCAGATGGAACCATTTCTGAAGCCTTGTTGAATTCAATCCATAAAACTCATTTCCTAGGATTAGCAGTCCAAAGTTTCTTTTAATGTTTATATACCGCTTGGGATTTTGAATTTCATGATGTTAAACTTTCAATTTAACTATTCTTTTTGCATTTCATATCAAACAATTATGATCTTTTGGATTTCTATAGCAGACATGGCAGGTCACATAAGGACAAGAATTAATTTCAAGAGCAATAAACTCATGCAAGTTACATTTTTTGATGTTTGTTCACATTGCTCTACTACCATGGAAACTATTTGCACTGCGCTTTTATATTAACATCAACCTAAAGAATTATGTATTTAATAGCTTGTGATTTTCATTTGTTTTCTCACAAATACTTTAAAGCTGCAACCAGTAACCTTCATTAGCATTTTGGAAGTTTAAAGTTTTGCAATTTAGTTGTAAGAGTAATATTGTTATATTATCTGCAAATAACTACTGCATACATCAGGTTAATTTAACTAATAAGAATTTAATCCTGACCTTTAAAAATGGGAATAAAGCCAGTTACAGTATGTGGATATGCATTTTATAACAGTTAACGTGTTAAAGAGAATGCTACCATGGACAGCTCCTAACATTTCTATTCTTTTCTAGTTAACTTGCACTTACAAATGTCTAATTTAAGAAGAACGAGGAAACTTTAAATCTTACTGGCTCATGTTATAGTGGAATAAAATGGCCACTCTTCAAAAAATAAAGAAAAGGGACTCCTTTAAACGTAACTAAATTAGAATCTCATAAAAGTTCCAATGTACTTTGAAACGTTTTAAATAGAACTACCTTATGCTCTCCAAGGTACAGTATATCCAAATTTAAAATATAAAAGCTTTTAAGCTTAAAATGATGCTGCTTCTATAACATAAATATAAGTAAAAAAGAGTGAATCACTCTTATGTGCAACAGTGATTTCCGCTAATTTGGCACAAGAAATCTATATTAATCTAATAATGGAGTAAGCCAAGAAGGCCACATAATAATCACTACTGAGTAATTGAATATTTAGAAGAAGGAGAAAAGAGATCACTGGTAATCTTAGGTTACATGCATAAAAGTAGGATAATATGCAGATGATATTTGAAAGGAAAAATGAAAAACAAAGTTAGGGAAAGTCTAATTTTAGTCTTATTTTAGGTTGTGAATCTGATTGTTCTCTGGAATTTATTATTTTTCCCTAACATAAACATAGTGTAAACAATTATAAGATTTCTTCATCAATTGTTTTCTTTTTAGTTTATTGGAGTTTGCAGTGCTAGTTATAGCATAAGATAAGAGTTGGTATAACTTTTTCTGACAATAAGCCACTTTCTTTTTAAAAAATCAATATTGGAGAAGTTATTTTACATACTTTGCTTATTAGGTGCTTTCTTCTTTGAAATTGAGAAAAGCTCACTACACCCCTTTAGGACACTTCTATTATTTCCACATGTGTCAAAGCATGTTTAACAAATGCCTTGTTAAGACGAAAGGAATATGAGGCAAAGTACTGTTTATCAAGGTGTTTAAAATTTTTCTCTATTCTTAAGTAATATTTCACTTAACTCATCCCTCTGCAAAATTTTGTTCAAGGTTAGTATTAAATCTTCCTCATTCTTCAGACTTTTCTAATATTGCTCTTTAACTTTCTAAAGAGTCTTCTGACATCTGCATTTATCCAAAACTGAACTGTATCATTTTTAAGGAGACTGCTCTTATTCAGTTCTCTAAATATTTAAAGACAAGATTACAAGTACCACACTTATCAATTTAAGTTTCTTTGGGACTTCCCACAAACTCTTTCTCTTATGTGTAGCCACTACCAGAATTTTGACTTTTCAAAAAGAATATACGAAACATCTTTCTGATATTGGTTATTTAATTTATACAAATAATCCCGCCCCCAAAATCTCTATTCTAGTGAGATGTCAGATTTAGGATCTCGCTGGTAATTTTTGCAATCTCAGAAATTATTTCCACTTTACTTCATTGCAGAGAAAAAAGTGTACCAACTATCATTTCATATCAAATATTCTCTGTTGCAAATTTGCACATTTCAAAAATGTATATGAACAAAGGTGTTACTGATGCAGTATAAATGCAATTGCACCATGACATTTTATTCTAAAATCCTTCTCAAAGCAGATACAGTAATCTTTTTTGTAACAAAAAAAAAGAGAGAGACAGAAATAGCATTTAAAATAATGACCAAGTATACATCACAGCAGAAACCAGAAACAGAAGTTTAAAACAAACAACAGAAAAACCATCGACATACTTCTAAATGTCAACCTTTAGTAGTATCTTCTTTTTCCCCAGAAAAAAAACTAAATGTTACGACTTAAGACATGAAAACTTACTAAAATTCTGCGTGACTTAAACATCAGTGTGAGCAGTATGGGTTCAAAAGTTTTAAACTTACTTTTTCGTTTGTTTCCAAAACTTATATGTCTCTCCTCCCTTGTGTGCTGAACGGAAACACTAAAGCTGTTTCTTTGCAAGGTAGTTCCCATGATATGACATCCTGCGCCTTTGACTGCTTAGAGATAAGCACCTGCATTTGTGTCCCCTCTTTACGTCACACCTCCCTATTCAGACCTTCTCAATATGATTCACATTTGCACATCAACAGCCTCATGCGCATACACAGATTTTTTTTCGGCTCTGGGCCCAAAACTTTCACTTTAATTTTCATCACATGATTGCTGTGGCATATGTCCTTCCAAACCTCCCATATATCAGTCATCATGCAAATGAGATGGAATATCACTCCTCTGCAGCAGATGGCCAGGGATGATAACAATGGCTCAACAGAGGAGATTCAATGTCCCTGACTTTATCGCCACGGCAACAACAACCTAAAATATATGTAATGGAAGTGGTGCTTATTAATTTTGCAGGCTCGAGTGTTCTGATTTTGTGAGTGAATGGGCTGAGTTAAAAAGGGGGCTGTGTCCTCCTGCCTCTAGAAGACTATCTATAAAAGCCAGGGACCTGGAAATTATTTTCAGTGACTAAGAAGGCAACAGCCTAGCAATTATTTGAGTAATTAGGTGTAATTCCTCCCTGTAGGCCTTGTACCCTCCTGTGCTTGCTTCACAGAAGCTCACGAATTAGACAGGCACAGATACTGAAAAGAAAAGTGCCTCAAGATACAGCGGGAGAGCTTGCAGGAGCCCTGTCACTTGGCCTCCACCAGGCTTGGTAAACACAAGCCCCAAGCTATAAGTAAATAGAGGCCCCACTTCACAAACACAGACCAATTAAAATGACAAAGGCAACCACACTTCTGGGTGGAGCTTAGGAAAGCTTTATTCTGCACCAGACTCCATGTGGGCCGCACACAGAATGGTCTCTCAGCCCAGAGAACCCAGCGCTGTGCCTCCATCACTAGCTGCCACTCTGGACACAACCCCCCTTCTCTCTGCAGGTTGTGCCGCTCTCCCCAGGGAATCTTTTCATGTGGCTACTTTCATCCCTGACTCCAAGTGGATATTTGATATGCTTCTCACTCTTAATAGTATTAAATAAATTAAATAATGGAAAAACAATCAATCCTTCGAAATTTGCAACGAGCCCTTTTCCATTTTAAAGGAATGACTCCCAAACTGCCAAACAAGTGGGAGCTTCTATGAAGCAGGTGAGGAAGAAAACTTGAGTGAAAAACCCTGTCTCCAAATGTTTTCCCAGAAACTATTTTTAAAACACCTTTTGCAATATTTCATAACCAATAAAAAAATGAAGATTCAACTTTTCGTTTGTTTGTAGAGTTGAACCACATAACATTTTTAAAAGTTTTAGTCTACTTATTTTTCATTGCTTGTAAGAAAAACCATCATGGCCGTGTCATCTTCTAAGAGCAAACTAGACTCCTTGTCTATAATAGAAAAGGAAAAAAACAGACATTAATAAGAACTTATTACCTTAGAAGGGGATAGCTGGAAAAAATTTTTTTAAAGAATTAAAAGCTTCTCACATCCTTTCAAGATTCAACAAACCTCACAGACACCGGGCTAGGCTGTCTGTACAGAGTGAGGAATGCAGGATAAAAGACCTTAGTCTTCTCTTCCAGCAGGACCTAAATAAATTATTTGAAACCCTTTCCCCGCCTTGTTTTCTTACAGTGTTTGGGTTTAATAAGAGGCACCTCAACCTCCCACCACCCCACCTCCTGCCTTTTCTGGCTGCCACACCCTGCGTTCACAGCACACTCCCTCCGGGGGACTCACAACACAGGCACAAGAACAGGACTCCTCTAGCCTGTCACACTAATGTCCTCCAAGTCTGTATTAATCAAAACAAAGCAGTCTACTACTTGCTTAAATCGGGTAGCTATTAAATGCTTTACAACCTGACTTTAAAAATAGTTCCATTTCTCATGTGAGGGGGTGTGTAGATTCACTTTCCTCCCTAACATGTGGGCTATCGATTCACCAATGTTTGCAGTACATTTGGCATAGTAAATAATATAATTGCCTAGTGCAAAATTTCATTGTGCTATTTAAAGATAATATTCCAAAGCAAGGACAAATTAGGAGCAGCGAATGTCCAATATGAAAGTCCCCACACAGGGAGTGTACAGGACTTAAACTCCACTTGGTAAAATGAATCCCTTTACTGAGCTATCAGCTATACCTGTACAAGACGCAAATGTTGCTGCCACAAGTGCAGTGACAACATGGATTTCTAACTGACAGGCCAGTCACCTGATCAATTCCAGTGAATTTAATGGATATTATTAACACTGAAATAATCACCTCACATTAGAAATTTTAAAAATAACAGCTTTATTGAAATATAAATGGTATACCACATTATTTACCCATTTAAAGTATACAACTTAATGATTTTTAGTATATTCATAGTTGTGCAATCATTACCACAATTTCAGAACATTTTCATCACCCCAAAAAGAAACGCCATGGCCACTAGCAGTCATTCTCTGTTCACCACCACCACCCCTGCCCCCTGACCCCAGTCGACTCCCTTCTTCAGGCCCAGGCAACCACTCATCTACTTTCTGACTCTATAAATTAGCTATTTTGGACATTTCACAATAGTCATACAATACCTCATCCTTTGTTACTGACTTCTTTCACTTAGCATAATATTTTCAGGGTTCATCCATGTTGTAGCATGTATCTGTACACTTCTCTTTAATACCGGATGATATTTCGTTTTTTGGATATACCACATTTTATTTATCCATTCACCAGCTGATGGACATCCATGAATAATGCTGCTATAAACATTCATATACACATCTTTGTGTGGGGATAAGTTTTTATTTCTCTTGGGTTTACACCTAGGAGTGGAATAGCTGGGTCATTTGGTAATCCTATGTTTAACTGTTTGAGGACTTTCCAGATTGTTTTCCAAAGCAGCTGTACCATTTTACATTCCTATCAGCAATGTATGAGGGTTCTAATTTCTCCACATCTTCGCCAACACTTGTTATTGTCTGTCTTTTTTTCTTATGGCCATCCTAGGGCATGTGAAGTGGTATCTTGTGGTTTTGATTTGCATTTTCCTAATGACTAACGATACCGAGCATCTTTTCAGGTGCTTATTGGTTATTTGTATATCTTTTTTGGAGAACTGTCTATTTGGATCTTTTGTTTATTTTTAAATTGGGTTGTTTGTCTTTTCATTATTGAGTTATAGGAATTCTTTATGTATGTATTCTAGGTACAAGTCCCTTAGATACAATTTGCAAATCTTTTCTGTCATTGTATGGGTTGCCTTTTCACTTTCTTTATTTTGTCCTTTAAAAAAAGTTTTTAATTTTGATGAAGTCCAATTTATCTATGTGTTTTTTTGATTGCTTGTGCTTGGGTATCATATCTAAGAAACTATTGCCAAATTCAAGGTCACAAAGATCACATCTATGTTTTCTTCTAAGAATTTTATAGCTTTAGCTCTCACGTGCAGGTCTTTAACCCATTTTGAATTAATTTTTGTATATGGTGTGAGGTAGGGGTCCAACTGCATTCTTTTTGCATGTGAATATCCAGTTGTCTAAGTACTTTTGTTGAAAAGAATATTCTTTCCTCATTGAATTGTCTTGGCACCCTTGTTGAAAATCAATTTATCATACAAGTGAGGATTTATTTCTAGACTCTGAATTCTATTCCATTGATCTATATGTCTATCTTTATGCCAGTGCCACACTATCTTGATTACTGTAGCTTTGGAGTAAGTTTTGAAATTGGGACATGTGAGTCCTCCAACTTTGCTTTTTTCCAAGATTGTTTTGTCTAATATGAGTCCCTTGAATTTCCATATGAAATTTAGAATCAACTTGTCAATTTCTGCAAAGAAGTCAGCTGGGATTTTGATAGCAATGTGTTGAATCTATAAACCACTTTGGTTAGTACTGCCACCTCAACAATATTGAAATCTGTAATCCATGAACTTGTCTTTCCACTTATTTAGGCCTTCTTTAATTTCTTTCAACAATGTTTTATAGTGTTAAAAGTTTTATGCTTCTCTTGCTAAAATTATTCTTAAGTATTTTATTCTTTTTGTTGCTATTGTAAGTAAAATTGTTTTCTTACTTTCATTTTTTGTTTGGTCATTGCTACTGTCTAGAAATACAACTGATTTTTGTATATTTATTTTGTAACCTGAAACCTTATTGATCCTGTTTATTAACTCTAATAGTATTTTTAGTGGATTCTTTACTATTTTCTATATACAAATCTACATACAACATCATGTCATCTGCAAATGGAGACAGTTTTACTACTTCCTTTCAATCTGGATGACTTTTATTTCATTTTCTGGTCTAATTGCATTGGCTGGAATCTCCAGTATAGAAAAGAAGTGGCAAGAGTTCCTGATCTTAGAGGGCAATAATTCAGTCTCTCACCACTAAGCATGATATTAGCTAATTTTGGAATTTTGAAAACTCAGTTTAAAAGCATTTTAACCTTAAAAGCTAATTGCTACCTGGCACAGAAAACTGCCCTACATTGGTGTAACCCCTAGGGAGACCAAAAAGAAATCCTCCATCTCTAAAATTTTACAAGTACCTGCTATGTAATTTGTTGTGGTGCTGGTCATACTTGCTCCCTTGCTGCCCTCCTAAAATCTGCTGAGGTGTGGCTAGAGTGGCACACCTGACACAAGGAATTCATTCTCTCCAGTTTGGGCTGCCTTGGGGCCCAGAGCATCCCCAAGGAAGTCAGTTAACAGCCTGACAGAGCTAAGTGTCAAGGTTTCCTTTGAAGTGTTTCAGGTTCTGGTAGTAAAATCAGCTGGACCCCAAGTTCAGTGATGCCGTAGGGGCCAAATTATAGGTTCGACTTCTAGGTCTTCTGCCTTTCATGCCAACATTTGTGAACATGCTCTGTCAGGGTCAGGTGTAGGCAGCGCACCTAAGTTCCGCCTGCTGCCTGGGATTAAACCAAACCACCTCAGTCATAAGGATATTGCCATCCAGTTCACATTTTCCATTTTTAATCTCTACATATGGACTCTGGGTATTTCCTATAACTATTTGCAAAAGTAGATATATTTATAGCCATAAAATGTAGCAAAATAGAATCAAATGACATTTTGATAATAAACGAAAGATGAGATACCCCCAGTGCAGCTATATACTAGCTGAAATGATTCCTGGTATGATGATGATATTATCAACAGTAATGGAAGCTAACACTTATCTGTGCTTATCTTACGGCAGGCACTGTTCTAAGTGCTTTTCATAGATTAATCTGGAAGCTGGGGCACTAAAATCTCATGAAACTTCCCAAGTACATACTGCCAGTAAAGTTACTGAACTAGGACTCCAACTCAGGTGGTCCGTCTTGCAGGCTCTCACGCTTACCAACTATGCAGCACTGCCTTCCACTCATCTACACGTCATATCCCATCAGTGAAAACCACCACGGAGCTGATGAGGCAACTCCCCAGTGAATTTTTTTCCTCTTATCCTTTGTCATTTTTACAAGAAATTAGTGTTGCATCTTTTAAACTTTTACAAAGCTGTTGTCATTCAGGAAAGTGAAGATTTTTCATGTAAAATTGATGGAATCATTAAGAAATTTTAAAGATCTTTTATCAGGTGATTCTTTAATCAGGAACCACATGAGCAGTAAACTATAGTTTAAAAATATAGCAAGGGGTAAAATATTTGCTGAGGAGCACAGTGTATATGTGTCTATTTCTGTGTTTGTACGTGTATCTTTACCTACACTCATGCCCACACCTACGCGTGTACCTATGTTTGCCTCTATATCGATTATGTCCATGTCTATACATTTGCAATATGGCCTTGACATCAGACAGATAAAGTTTTGCTTCATCACCAAGCAGCTGAATTGCATATGGTCTATGCACTTGGTGGCTAGCTCACTCACTCTATCCGCCTTGTTCTCATTCACCAAGTCACATGCAATATCACTTAGCTGCATAAAATCCGTGTTAAGATCCCCTTACACACTTTACATGTGTGGTGAAATGACGGCTTTGGATCACAGACTTAGGTGATCTGAAAAGAGTCGCCATGGCAATGTGCTCATCCGCTTCATCCCCCAGCACTCCTGCTTGTTCTGGATCACATTCCCCCAGCTGAAAGTCCAGCATTGTGCATACACTGGACATATGTAAAGTCATCCTAGTTGTGCAGGTCCTTAATTTGTCATTTCTCTGCACACTCCCTCCTTCTACACACATACACAGCGCTTCTTCTATTTAGCTAGATTTGTGCTTAAACTAGTGTCTTGGTCAGCTTAGGCTGCTATAACAAAATACCTGGGTGGCTTAAACAGCAGACATTTATTTCCCACAGTTCTAGGCTGGGGAGTCAAAGATTAAGGTGATTTGTTTCCTGGTGACAACTCTCTTCCTGGCTTGCAGGTGGCTGTTTTCTCACCATGTCCTCACAGGTAGAGAGAGTGAGTTCTGGTTTCTTCCTCTTCTTATAAGGGCACTAATCCCATCACGGGGGGCAGGGGTGGGGGCAGCTTCATTACTTCATCTAAATTTAATTACCTCCCAAAGGCCCCACCTCTGGATACCATGACTTTGGGAGTTAGGGCTTCAACATATTAATTTGGGGGAGAAAACAAACGTTCATTCCATAACAATCAGCTTACTCCCCTCTTCACAGAAAGGCAAATCAGCCTTATTATGATTCCACTTAGGAAAAACTCACATTTTCTAGACAGGTAATGTGACTTCCAGGTTTCCTTCTCTCTGTGGTTTGACATAGTAGATCACAATGTCTCAAACAAAGGATTCTCTGTGGTTTCTACAATTAGTTTTGTGAATGTGTTTGAAATAAGTGTCTTCATGGCTGAACACTTAGCATTTAAAACAACAGAAAGAGAAGACAGAGCAAAAGAGAAAGGATGGTTTCAGAATGGCCAAAGCAAAGCAAACAAGTCTGTTGGCCAACACTGAATCCCTGGGACCGGAGGGGAGGCCAACATGGTGCTCTGGACGCTCAGCTGCTGCCACTGACGTTTAAAGAGGTGAGAAAAAGAGAAAACACAGCTAAATAAATCACTTGCAAAGATTTTTAAAATGTGGGACATGTTTCCACAGATTGCACTTTGCTGAAGAGACATCACGACCAGAGCTTATTCTGGACCCAATCCTAGGAAATGAGGCAACGATGACAAGTAGGATGTGGCTCGGGGGCTGTCTCATGTTTGGTGGGTCTCCTATCACTCGGTATTCATCTCTGGCTTACAGCATGGTGAAGGGCTCTCAAGGAGGACCAGCCTGGTGGTGTAGTGGTTAAGTTTGCACCTTCTGCTCCAGCTGTCTGGGGTTTGCAGGTTTGGATCCTGGGTGTGGACCTACACACCGCTCATCAAGCCATGCTGTGGTGGAGTCCCATATACAAAATAGAGGAAGATGGGCACAGATGTTAGCTCAGGGACAATCTTCCTCACCACAAAAAAAAAAAAAAGGCTCTCAACAGCATGGAAATGCACAGTTTGGTTGATGAACACACTCAGTCATTTCAAGGGTCCAGGATTCAAGGCACGTTTCCATTCTCATTGTTTGTCCCGTGTTGGGTTAACTCCCAAACATAAAGTTTCTCAGTCTTAACAGGAAGTTCAGATTTTAAAGTTCTAGTCCTATTGGGTCACTGATGAGTCACCTTGCTGACTAGTCTCCATGCATCCAATTTCCTCTGTACAACACACCCACCCACACCACGTTCAGGACCCCCAGTCCCCAACAAGGCCTCTACGATACGATTCCCACAGTTACCCACAGCCCTTTACAAACTCCTTTAATTGTACTATTCCAACCCTGTTTCCAGTGCCTTGCTCCAAGCTCTCACCACCCATTCATTATCTGAGCTCCTAACATATCCTAGTACCCAGTCGCTTGGATAGTCCCAGGAAAATGTGCCTCTTTCCATGACACCTTTTTGCCTGCCTCCAGCATTATTTTTCTATAAAGCAGATCCAGTTATGTCCATCCTTCTGGCTTTCCTTTTCTTTCTGCACGAACAACCAGACCCTGCCTCCCAGCCTCCCGCGCAGTCAGGTACGTTTGTGCGAAGCACGTGATGTGCAGCAGTGTGATGAGTTCGTCACTTCCAGTCCAGCCCATGCAACTCTCCCAGACTCAACCTCCGGGCTTTGTTCTCTTCTGTCAACTGCACAGAGATGACCTTGAAAGCCATATGTCAAAGATGGCAGAGACCCAGACAACCTGAGTCCTGAATGACTGCATGGACCAAAGCCCCCAACTTCTCTTACAAAACGAGAACTTTTAAGACTTTTTACACGATCAAAAATTAAAGTATTCTTGTGTTTGTATCATTTTTCATTTTTGTCTGGAAGTCTTATATAGCTAGTGTCAGCCTAACAAATATATCCTCTGCTTAAAAGTCTCTTTTATTTGTAGGATTGAGTTCAAATTTCTTAGTACTACTCGGACTGTCTCAATTTTATCTCAGCCTACCTCTTCAGCTGCCTTACCTGCTGCTCTTTACACACAGCCTGTATAGTTAGCTCCTCACCACTGACTGAAGGTGTCATGCTCATTCTTGCCCAGGAATAACTTTAATCCCTACACATCATTTAAAAGAGGCAATGACAATCACATTACAATACATAAATGTATCAAATTAACATGCTGTGCACCTTAAATTTACAATGTTATATGTTAAATATATTTCAATTAAAGAAAGAGGCATTAAATGGGACTCTGTCTCTCAGAATACTACTCTCAAAAGGGGCCAAGACTTTTCTTACTGCTCTACTCAGGCTATTATACCAGTTGTGGTTTCTCCAGAAACCCAAGTATATGGAACCAAATTTTTTGAGACCCCAGTGCTTCTGTGAAGGGCTTCTCCTGCATTCTTGGCCTTTCAATGCCCCACTGTGGAGTGTCACAACTAACAGTTTACATTTCATGCTGGTTTCCATTTTCCACACATAGCCAGATTGAGGAATTGCTAGGTGATGAGCACATTGCAATTTGGGTAGACTGGATTCCTCTATCCCATCCCAAGAGGAAGTGTGGCTGCTCCCTCTTCTCCTCCATCTAAATCATCTTCCATGTAGATATATAGATAGCTCAAAAATACTTTGAGCTTTGCAGAGAAAAAGAAGCTAAATAACCAAACCCAAAATGTTAAGATAGATTCATAAACCATTGACACTGGAAGATTTTGCAGTTATCTAAGGCAAGAACTTACCCAGACCTGAGTTTCACAAAATGACACCTTTGACAAGGACGCATTCAAGTGGCATCGAGGGAATCAATTCTGTCTTTGCAGAGCTCTGAGTGCCAGATGTCATTCCTCATAATTCACTACTATTATAGTAAACTTGGTCTTAACATTTCGCTTGTATATTTAATCCTTCTAATTTCTGATATAGATTTTTATACGGGACATCTATCAGAGTTCCCTTTAGTTATTTTACACTCTCTAAAAGAGTGATAGTGACATTTTCCAATTGAAATTATGTCTAAGTATTTTGGGGGTGGTTATGTCTTATTTCTTAAACATCAAGAAATAAACTATTAAGAAAATTGACAGCCAAATGGAATTTATAAACAATAGGCCTCCACAATGTCCTCATAAATTAAGAAGGAGATATTCATTAAGATGATTGTTCCAATCAGGTCAATAATGTTATAAGTTCAAAATTTCAAAAGCCACTGATCCAAAATGAACAAGTAAAATGATAATATTTGTTGAACTTCCAAAGGAAAATCATGCTTTCTCCTTACTGATGGGTGTAGGGGGGACATTGTTGCGAATGGTAATATTTTACAATAGTAGGTGTTTACAATATTAGCTGTATTTGGCCAATTAGAGCGTTTTTCTTAGGTTTTTGGACTTTAGTTCAGAGAAACCAAGCCTTAGTCCTTCTTGGGAGGCTGAGATATAAATCTCAACTATTGACACCATTTGTCCAGTGATATAGAAGAGATAGTCTGCAGCAGGAAAGAATGAACCTCATAAAAAAAGAGATGCAGGCACAAGAGTATTAAGGAATAAAGTGCTTGCTTTTAATTGTTCCTGAAACCCAACTACATTCCTGCCCTTCCCACAAGACCCTACTTTTTCCCCCTGTGGTTTGAGTTAGAATTGGGTCCCTTGTGAACAAGAGTCTTGATGAATACACAGCACGCACTTCAAGTGCAAGAAATGGAGCAATATTCAAAAATAGGTTTTGAAAATGAGAAAAGAAATGGAAGTTTATTAAGCACAAATCTAGACTACCCAGGGCACCTGATTCCAAAGAAGCTCCAAGAGTGAAGATATGGCTTGGAGGAGAGGTTCTGCCTCAAGGGAAATGTGGGAAGAGGCTTTCAGACACCAGTGATGTCTCCTGTAATCATTCGTTTTCCAGAAAACACTTCCTCCACCCAGTCCCAAATACTCGTCTCTAATCTCCTGGTATTACTCATGACGTTATAAATGCACAGAGTTTGCTACAGAAAATGCAGAAAAAGAAACTAATGTTGACATAACAAAAATCTTAATAGTTTTTTTTTAATTGTCTGGATGATGAGCAATTGTTGAGAAATAAAGAGTAAATTTTTTTGCATGAGTTTATTACCCAATTCATTTTAACTTTATGTAGATAATTTTATTTGACATTATTTATTATTCTAGTGGGAAATACACACTGAATTAAAAAAAATTCTTTGGGTTAAAATTTGACTATGTACTGTATCTAAATATCACTGACATCTCATTATAAATACAGGACATTGTAATATACAAATATTAAAATGGTACTTTGTGTTAAACTCATCAGAACTCATTTTTTACAAACATCCAAAAATAAAGTAAAATAGAGTCAAAACAATAAAAATAACTCAGTATTGGATCTTTATGAGAAGAAAATGTCTACAACAAGGTACTCATTAAGAAAAGAAAGATTACTTATATATCTTATAAATATTTTTATCAAATGTAATAAAATATAAACTGTCAATTCTTAGTCATCAAATAATTAAATTGGCCACAGCAGTCAATTCTACAAGTATCTGGTTTATTGAAGTTATCTTGGGATACCTATTTTTAACTCTGTGGGTGCATATACTTGACAAGTATTTATCAAGTTCCTACTCTGAGCCTGGACCACTCTATGCCCTAGAGATGCAGTGGAGAATGAGACACAGTCCCTGTCACCAAGGAGTTTGAATTCCAGAATAAACAGAAAAACAAATGAGAATAAGATGATGGCTGTGAATGAAATAAAGCAGGGTGACGGGATAGAGAATGACTGTTTGTGTGTGGTGGTGGGCTTTGCAGTTGAAGACATCACTGAAAACATGATTAAGTTTAGATCTGAATGACTATGAAGAGTCAGCTGGTGGAAGACGTGAGGGCAGAGAATCCTAAGCAGAGGAAGAGGCAAGTGCAAAAGCCCGAAGGAGACAATGATCCTGGGATGTTTGAAAGAAAATAGGAAGGTCCTACAGTGGAGCAGAGTGAACCAGGGGGAGAATAGGAAATAAGGTCAGATGATTAAGGGCTTAAGTTGTGGCAAGGTGTTTTGATTTCTTGTAAGTGCAACAGGAAGTTACAGGAGGGCTCCAACTAGAGGAGAGACACAAACTGACTCTTATTTTTAGATCATTCTAGCTACTACATAGTCAAATAAGTTGAGGAAGACAAGTGACCATTGAATTGTCAATGTGAGGTCAATAGTGACCACGCAAGAGCAGTTTTAGGAATGGGAGGGATAAAAGAGAGTGGGCTGAGGAGAAAATTCGATGCACAGAAGCAGAGACTTGACCAATAGATGGCCCTTTGAGGACATGTTGCTGTGACAGTGAGCAGAGTGATACGAATATAAGTAGCTGAAGATAAAGGTCAAGGAAAAGTCTGTTTACAAATGATATATCCTTCTGTTTTCAAAGGAATTATGCAGCAGAGAAGGACAACTCGACGAGGAAATGGAGAAAGGTGTAACAGGAGCAGATGCTTAAGGAAGTGGAAGGGTGTGAAATCCATTGCACAAGTGAAGGAAACATATAGATTCAGAGTGGCAGCATTTTCACAGGATGGGGCATTTCTATCTGCCACTAGTATTTAGAAAAGTAGAGGAGTGTAGGTGGCTTGAGAAGAGGATGAGATATATTGCAGGCACGATCTCCTCTAGTGCTGTTTATCAGCTTCAGTGCAGGTGCAGAGTTGAAGGGGCGTTGGCTATGAGGAGGATTAAATTGTAAACAGCTGGGTACAACAGTGTGAAGGTGGGGTAAGAGGGCTGGGGGTGGTTTCAATGGTGTGTGATGATGAATCATGGCATCTACACTTACAACAGAGGAAGAAGTCATCAGGAAGGAGTGGATGCTTAAATGTAGTCTTCTGAGGCATTTCAGTTATTGGGGACGACAAGGTCACGGGTATAACGTGAGAATGCGCCCTGAGAGGGATTGGAAGGAAAGGTCACTGGAGGTGGGGAGGTCAAGGAAACAAGAGCCAGTATATGAGGTGAGTGACCATGTTGACAACAGTTTGTGGTATTAGGAGTGTGGTGAAGAGCAGTGAGTGGGGACTGCAATCATCCGTGACCATGTAGGGATAGCAACAAGGAGCAGTAGGAGTGGCTAAGATAACATAAACTCCACATAAACTGGAATTTTCAAAATTTGAAGAAGAAATAAACTGGAAGTAGTAATGGGGAGCAAGGCCACCAACTCTCCCTCAACCTTAGAGGTAAGTGGAAAAAAAACCCAGCCTCCCCTTGGAGAAAATTCAGAGACGATGGTGTCCTCAGAAGATGGTGTACTAGAAGTTCCATGTCCTCAAGGGCTTTACAATCTAGTGGGAAAATCTATATCTGTTATTAACTAACCAACAAACGCAGAATAATTACTATGCAGCCTGTATTTAAGACAAGTGTCATACATTCTCTTTGCTGCATACAATTGTTAAGCAGGGTATTCACCTCACTTCATCTGGGAATTGGAGGTAATGCAAAGCTGTCAGGCTCAGTGGCAAAGAGCAGAAACATCCTCTGGCTGCCAGGCCCTGAGCTTATCTTGGACGCATTCTCTCTGGGATTCCCTCAACTGCTGTCTCATTCCCGCCTTTCATCTCGGCATCGAATTCATCCAGGCATAGGCATCTGAGATCAGAGTGAGATTAAAAGAAAGTAGGGCATGAAAATAAGCTCATAGCTCATCCCTAAATATAAACTTGGTGATTTATTGTTATTTATTCACCCTCATCAGCAAGCTCCCTTTGGGCAGAAAAGAGTGCACTAAGGATTCCTTACTACATATTTGCTGATTATGACAAAATTCAAATACTGAGAAATAGCAGAGTGCATTTTGGCCCAGTGTGAATGTGTCTGTACACGTAAAAATGAATCTCCATCCTTCCTCATTTCCAAAGTTGGGTGTTAATTTAGACAGCAACCACAAGCAGCCTTCCCGAGTCTCTTCATGTTGAACTTTTTATTGTGCTTCACTTACTGTACTAAGTATTGACTAAGATATAGACCAGGTCCTTCTCGAGATCTCGACAGGTCTCAACATCTGGAGCAGACAAGGACATGCATGAGGGGAGAGATCTTGCCCAATATTCAGCAGGCCTGGCATCTTCCCAGGCTTCCAGATCACTGGGTGATGCAGAGAAGACCATTTATTTATTTACTTATTTACTAATGTATTGTTTGTTCTAGAAAGAACTTAAAGTAGCTTATAAGAATTCATAAAATGCAAGACTGTATAATAAATCTAAAGGAGGAGTAAAGGAAGGAAAAGCCAAGTTGGGGGATATAAAATTGGGAAGGGATATGGCTGAAGAGTGCAGAGAAGAAAGCCTTATTCCCTTACTGTGGGTACACCAGCGACACTGCTGTAAGCTTCTCAGCAGCAGTGTGTAAGGAGCAATAGTCAGGCAGCTCATAGTATCTATGAGAGCACAGCAGACCCACTGCTCAGGAGAAGTGCAGCTACTCCTGGCACTGAGACCAGCTGGACTTGGGCCTCATAAAGAAGATGCTGCATAACATGACGGACAGTGCACTCAGCGACATCCTCACAGCACACACAATGACATTTTATGCTGTCCCTCAGTATAGGCTGATGACATCAAGCTATAATACATGAAGTTCAAATTGGATGACGTGTTGCTGCTGTAACTCAATCTAGGAATAAATATTAGAATATCTAGAATGTCCTTCAAATAACCATCATTGAATATTATTTCTACGACAGAAGATTTACACGAACGCCCGGTGGTGATAGCTTCGATGATACTCCCTTGTGGAGGACAGCTCTGTAATGCGGCCAGGTAAATACAGACCCATCTCTGGAGAAAATCCAAGACCCAACCTGGGCTCTACACCTGAGGAGATGACTCATCATCCTCTATTTGGATGTGAACTGGGCATGTACTCCTGGGAACCTTTAAGATGAACTATAGTGCACAGATAAATGGGTGAATGCATTCTCTCACAGCATGACTGATGATTTTCCCCAGGAAAATGGTGAAGACAGGTATAACCGAATGCCCAGTTCTAAGGTATAGGACTAGCATAACCTCAGATACCAGGCTTCTGAAAGACCTTAACAGGATGTTACTTAATAGCACATTAGGACTGCATGAAGGCACACTTTGTGTCACCACTACAGACATTTCTGCGAAGATGCTGGCTGTCCTTTGGGCCACTGGGCAGCTCAGCTGGTATGAGTTTTGTGAGAATAGGTATGGTTCGATGCAACTGGAAATCATGTTTTGAAGTGGTTTTGGGGCAGATGAGAGTGCACTGTGGAACTGCTTGGATTCTCCTCGGAGTGACTCTCTATCTGGAGTTTGTGCGTTGGTATCTTCTGTGTCAGAATAGAGTGACACTTTTCTCTGCATCGCCAATTTCATGGTGGGATCATGGAATCAAAAATGGGAGATGTTTAAGGGTCCTCAGAAGTCATTTAGCACAAGCCCTTCATTTTACAGATGACGAAATTGCCAGAAGTTGGTTTTGGCCAGTTTACTGGATTATTTATTGAATCTCTGTTCCAGAATCTAATGTTCTTTTATATTGGCCCTCTCTTCTGGAACGTTCTCTCTTACAAGCTCAGGAATGGAGACTCTGCTAAGTGAGTCTGTGAAGGCTCTTAAAAACTTAACTTTGATAGTCATGGCAAAATCGCATTTATACCTCTTGTAGCTGATCTATATTTTTAATAATTTTTTTTTCTTTTTTTGGTGAGGAAGACCAGCCCTGAGCTAACATCCGTTGCCAATCCTCCTCTTCTTGCTGAGGAAGACTGGCCCTGGGCTAACATCCGTGCCCATCTTCCTCCACTTTACATGGGACGCCGCCACGGCATGGCCGACAGGCAGTGCGTCGGAGGGCGCCCGGGATCCGAACCAGCGAACCCCGGGCTGCCAAGCGCGGACCAAACTGCTGCCCAATATTTTTAATAATTTTTAATAATGTCCCTCTCATGACAAAAGTAATGTGTACCTAGAGAAAATCTGGAAAATAATAATGTAAAAGAAGAATAATAATTTATTTTATTTTCCTCTAGAATTTTTCCCACGGGCTAAAATGTTTATTTCTTGTTTTACATCGTTTGAACGTATTGCATACACAATTTTGTCTCCAGCTAATTTCGCTTAACATCATAGCATCAGCATTTTCTAAGTCTTCTAAAGTCTTTGTAAAAATCATTTTAGTGGATGGAGTCAACAAACTTCATTTCACCAAATGTTTGTTCCATGGTATGCTCAGTCTTTCCCTGCTGCACCACAGGGCTTTTTAAAATGTTTCTCCATTATAAACAATGCTGTGGTGAACATCTTTGCCTGGACGTAGTTTTCCCTATTTAAGGTTTTTATTCAGAAAAGATTCTCAAAAATAAAGATACTTCACCAAAGTGTATGAATATATTTAAGGCATTTGATACCTTCTTCCAGACTGCTTTCCACTGTGGTGATACCAATGCATACTGCCACCATTAATGCAAGAGGGTCTCTTGTCATTTTATCCTTCCAATCATGAATTGGTAGTGCTGTTGAACATTTCTTGAATCTTGCTAAGGCACTCTTCCCTAAGATGCTTAGCCTCTAGTAGTTTATCAATGGATACTCAATACCACTACTTAATATCTTTTCCCCAACCCTTCTCCCCCAAAGCTCATGGATTCGTGACATCTAAGGTTTTTGCGGGAAACAGATCTTACAGAAGTCATGTGAATGCATATCCATGTGGTTTATAACAATAATTTTCCTTTTGTGTTCTCTGTTCTCCATCAATGCACCATGAATACCTCTGAATGACATTCAGCCTACTATTTTGTCATTTATCTTCCCTCCTAATATCCTCCATTAAGTCATCGTCTCCCTGAGAACAGGAACTATCTTTTACACAAATCCAGTGCTTAATACTACACAGTGTATGATACTGAGCAAGAGCTACTCAACAAATGTTTGTGGAACACACAAATGAATGAATTCTTTCTCAATGGTGTTGCAAGTAACTTTAAAATAAACTTTTGGGGGCCGCCTGGTGGCGCAGCGGTTTAGTCCGCGCTTGGCAGCCCGGGGTTCGCGAGTTCGGATCCCGGTCGCCCGCCGACGCACTGCCTGTCAGCCATGCCGTGGCGGCGTCCCATATAAAAAAATGGAGGAAGATGGGCACGGATGTTAGCCCAGGGCCAGTCTTCCTCAGCAAAAAGGGGAGGAATGGCAACAGATGTTAGCTCAGGGCTGGTCTTCCCCACAAAAACAAAACAAAACAATAAAATAAACTTTTGGTCTATTAACTTCTTAAATGCTAAATTTGACTTTATAAATTTAGTCATCAAATGGAGGGGAGAAAAGATAAGGTGCCTAAAGTATTTGCAAATTAAAGAGAAGTATTCAATAAATTTTTGAATATATGATTATTTTGCATATACAACCTACAACTATCTGGAGAATTTCAATATAACAGAAAATTCACAGAAGTTGTAAGTGACTAAAAACAGGAGGTCTTGATGAAAAGCATTTTGAAACCTGGCACTCATTCTCCCAAATGCCATAATGGCATAATGAGTTGCATTTCTAGAGCACAATGGAATAGAATAGAATGAGTTAACTGAAAATACTCCATGATTCCTTGTGTCTAAGAGTTGCAGTTCAACTCTAACATCGTAGCATTCAGTTTTTTAAGCTTAAAAGGATATAAGGATAGTTAAACAGAAGCCCTTTATTTCTTACAACAAGAGAACGCTGTTTATAATGTGACACCAGCTGCTCAGGCAAAATGGGTTCTATTAGAACTAATTTAATTTTACATAAGTTGATCTATTTGCATTTTGAGTCCCCAGTTAGACAACTAGGTACTACTTTACAGACTGATCTTGTTCAAGCTCCAGTGTATGGACAATGCTTAATCAGTGTGTACATCAGAAAATAAACATAATCATCAAGTACACTAATTAAGCCTAGAAAATGTTGCAACATGCATACAGTGTATGGATTAACAAGGCAATTCATTAACAATCTTCATTACAAATACTATATTTCTCATACATTTTATTCTACAATGCTTCAGATGAGCTCAGCAGTTCAATAACCTATTGACTCTACTCTCTTAAGTGAATTTCTTTTAAATCATGACACATCTGTGTATTCTCTCTAAAGTGACGGCCTCTTTAGAAATGACACTTCTCACCTTAAACCAGATAACTTGACACCTTTTCTTAGAGCAGCTAAAGAAGAATAAATCAACTGCTAGTAGAAGCATTAAAAATAATTAAAATTAAAAGATGGAAATATATCAGAGCCAATAATCACTAAGCAATATCCCACCTCTATGCGTTCACTCTTGAAATGTAATGATTGATGTTTATGTGCTACAGAGATTTCCTTTACAAGAAAACACATCAGAAAAGGTTAATGTAAAATATATATATGTAAAACATACATACATACATACATGTATACATTAAATATAATTTAAAAAGTGAAATATATATGTCCTTTACTTGCAAAATTAGTTTTCAGAAATCAGTATTTCTCAAGCAAAATTCCATTAATGAGAGTAACAGAAATAGAAGGAAAGAAGGGTTGTACAGTATATATGGTATTTCAGTGACACAACCTTTTTTGTTCTGTCAAAAAACAGATCATTTCCAATAATATATAATAAGTAGGGGGAAGGAGGTGAAGGGTGGATCCTGTTTACTCCATCTTGTTAAACACCTTAACTAAAAATACAAAAAATGAAAACAGTAATGCCCTGTCTCATAGCAACAAAGTATTACATTCTAGTTGCAAACTAGATACGTAATAAATCAATTTTCAAAAAACCACCCAATTAACAAATAACGACCCAATTTTTAATACTTGTCCAGATCTACAGTCCTACTTTGAAGTCTGTAAAGAACAGTCCAGTTAATTTCATAGGTTAATAATTGGTGTATTATTTTCTCTTCTCCTGACTTTTCAAATTCATAGAAAGCTATTTATTTATCTATGAAGGAATCAAATTTTGTGTAAATTTTATATATTTATTTGTCTAAATATGTGAAATACAAAGAAAATTGCGGGTTTTTTAGTCTTAAGCCAAACCATATACAGAGCTTTATAACATTTTAATTCTTTTCTAAAAATGTTACTTATTTCTCCAGACCGAAAACTTCCCAGTATTGGCAGGTTTGGTTTCTGTATGATATATAGTCAAAACTCTAGATAGTAACTGACATAAAATTTAACCTCAAATACTTAAAAAATAATTTAATAAGGGATGCTCCTATGCCTTTTTTTAAAACTACAAGTAAAAACTTAAAATAAACCTTGACTATTGAGCCTGGAAATATGGAAACTACATAAGTAAATAAAGCTTTTCAACCTTGTGAATAGAAATTGCATACTGTCTTCTACTATCTAGATTATAATGTCGTCTATTATGTCCTTTTAAAAAGTAAATTATAACTAAAATGAGACAGATGACTTTTGTTAAAGTTCACTTCAAGTTTAAATTCATTTGTTTCAGTTTATCAACTTTGAAGCAATTTCGTCTCAGTGCATTCGGTGTGTCATATCATCAGGCTTTGCCAAATTCAATCCATCATAGCTGAAGGTCCAAACAACAAATTCTTCATTACTGAAATGCTAGTAGATGCTTATCTGTGGTAAATTATTATTCTTCTAACTAAAAAGTTGGAGGAATTATAGAAATATGCTATGATTTCTGGAAACCAAGCAGACTTATAGGTAAGATACGTTGTTACAATAAATCCTTTAATGTTTTTTAGGGGGAGGATATCACAAACCATTGTGTGAAGCTGATAAAAACTGTGGACCCTATTCCTGACCAAATCGTGTACAGTTGCAAACACGAGATTTTTCATAGCACTGTACCTCAGTGTTTCTCATCCTGAGAGCACCTAAGTGCAATGAAAGAAAAAAACTGGAAGTCTCCAAAATATAGAAGGTCAGAGCACACCAGTATAGCAAGAAACAAATGTGAGAAGCATTTCTCTAGGGACCCATGATTCCAAGAAAAAATACACACACACACACACACACACACACACACACACAACCCTGAACAGGATGTCCTCCAGGAAATGAAAAAAGAAAGTTATTTCCCCAGTTCTTTCAGACAAATTATTATGACATTCCAGGATCCTATTTTTTGTGGCAGGGAGCAGACACCTTGCCCCAGGGCAGGAATCAGTTCCTTTTCTTGGCCCCTCTTCCAGGTTCCCTCAGAATCTGCATCCATGACCCCACCACAGCTCATCAGCTCAGTCACTGTTGACAAAACCAATTCCACACCTTCTAACTCCACAGAAAATTAAGTTATCTATTTCGAGAGTGGAAAACCAATAATTACTTGTCCAAATTACGTTCGGAGCTATAAAATCCCTTATGTTTCAGCTGTCTATGTCCTCTTAGATCAGAGATTTTCTGAAGGAGAGATGAGGGTAGAGGGCAGTCTGGTGCTGAGCAATGCCCCAGAGAGTAGCCTAAGAGTTTCTAGGTACGAAAAAGGCAGACCAGTAGAAAACACTCATTAAATGTTGTCCCTGCTCATCCAGTGCCCTATTTCTTGGCAAGGTCACAAGCCAGCTCAATTCCTCTCTTGCTTCAAGTCCCTGAAGTCATGAAAATCATAGACCTTTCATTTATCCTAAAATAAAATAATATCCAGAGCAGCAGAATATAGTACTTTCCTCCCCTTTCTGACATTGTAATGGTGAGATTTCAAACCAAGAAAAGGATTTCCCATCTCATGATATTCTTAGACTTCAGAAGAAATTTATTAAATATTATTTTATCCATATTTGTGGTTTTGATTATATATGCTGTGCATCATCCCAAGGAGAATTTGAAGTAATAATGAATATGCTTTTTAAAACACACTTAACATAGAAAACAGTACATTTATTCATCAAAGATAATACTAGTGAATTAGAACTTTAGAAAAAAATTAGTAAATTACTAATCTCACCATCAGCAATATTATAATATTAAATAACAAAAGCATTTGAGATCATCCTTGAACTCCAAGATTACTTTTAGAGTTCTTATTGAGTTTTTTAGAGTTTGTTGCTAAGATGAACATATTTTCACATAAAGAAAAATTGATCTTTTGAGCCATCTTTATCTTGCAACCCTTAATTTTCTCTGTTTCTAGGACAACCACAGAGAATTGATAGCAATTCCATCATTGAATTGAACATGACACATTTTCAGGTTTTTCACAATATTATATAAATGCATAAAATATTATAAAATTAATTGTCTTGTGAAGATACACTCTGTAGACAGAACTTCCTAGCCAATAATAACAATACCATATCTATTAACGATTGTGATAGCCACAAATTTTGGATTGCTTATCTTGAGCTGGATGCTATGGATTTTGATCTACATGTCAACACTATGCTGCTAACTGATCTTTGGCCAGAAATGAGCATCATGATTGACCCCTGACATCATAAGTTCTGAGAAAGATTTTTTTTTTTTTCAGAGAGGATGAGAAGGCATTATGTAGTGTCCATTTGCTGCCAATATTTACAGTCAACAGTCTAAAATAGAAAAAACAGCTTCCTTTGAAAAATAAATTAAAATATAGAATATTTTAAACATAGGCAAAGTTATTAAATAAATAACATATACGTATATATATGAGTAAGGCAGGATGCTGACAGACTTTTCAGAGACATCTGCCAATCCCTGGTTCCTTAGAGCCTTGGTTTTAGTGAGCTATGCAGAGGATGGAGATGAAGCCTATGGCTATGCAATTTGGGAAGGAGATTTGGAGATATCGCCTCCCCACCACTTGGAAAGCCTGGACCCATGGAAATAAATGCCCAAAATGAAAAGACTAACTATAAAAAATGTGCCTCATCAAGGGTAACTGAAAAAAATCTTGCCTGCCTTGGACCTGGCTCTGGGTGAAGGTGGAAAAGTCACTAACCTAGATATGCATTGTGAGCAATTCCGCCTTCAAATAATAATAATGACTTATAACAGAAATGAGTCCCTTATGTGGGTTTGGCACCTGAATCCACCTACTGTTGTGGACCCCAAAAAGCCACGTTAAGAATTTAGTTTAAAGTGGTCTGGGTTGCCTGCTGGTGGAAGCAAACACAAATTTTCCTGAACAGACCTTCAATCAATCCTCAAAGAATCCCCAGAGATAAGGCTCCAATGCACATGAATGCACAATTTTTCAAAAGACAGTAATAAAACAAATAAGGAATGAATTAAAAATAATAATAAAACAGGTGAGACACAGTAAACAGAAGAAAAGGCAGCAGTATCAGACCCCCAAAAATTGCAAATTGTAGAAATAATGATTATAGAATATAAAATATATTTACTATAGTTAAAGCAATAAATGAACATATCTAACATATCTAATCTATGATTAATGAACAAGAAACTATCAAAAATGACCAGGCAAATTTGATAAAGAACTACGTATAACATCTAGGAATGAAAAATATAATAAAAAAAGGACCTTGATAGGCAGACTAAGGAACAGATTTGATACATTTAAAGAACTGCGAGATCTGAAGAAGTTAGACTGTAGCACAAAGAGATAAAGAAATTAAAATATTAAAATGATTAAGAGATACAGAAGATAGAATGAGAAGGCCTAACATACATCTAATAGCAATCTCAAAAAGAAATATTAGAAAGAATCAGGGAACTGCAATATTCAAAGAGAAATTGGACAAAAGTTTCCTCACATTTCAGAATCACAATGAATTCCACTCATAATAAATAAAACAAAATCTACACTTGCACACATGATAGTGAAAATGCAGAATACTTAATAAACAAGATTTGAAAACAATCAGAGATAATTTGAAAGGAACTGCAGTAAATTGCTAGGAGCCTTGTCTACAACAAAAAGGAAGCCAGGAGTCTGTGGATTAATATCTCCAAAGGCTAAGAGAAAATAACCACCAAGGTAACCGTGTAGAGTGAGCAATTTTAGCTCCAAAAACTATGGGAAAAGAAAACCATTGTCAGACAAATACAAATAGACTTTACTACAAATAGGCCCACCCATAAGGGGTCTCCTAAAGATTTCAGGAAGAAAGAAACCATCCAAAACAAAAGTCTGACATGCAAAAGCATTAGTAAATAAAGAAGAGGGCTAACATGTGGGCAAACTAAACAAACACTGACTCCATAAAGCAATAATAATATCTAATTTGGGGAAGAATTATGAAACTATGGTTTGAAAACAGTATAGGAGTCAGAAGGGGTGGGTTTGATTTAAAGAAGCCTATGGTTGTATTGTCTGAGAGGATGGTGAAATTATTGATTAACTTCAAACTTAAGTAAACATACATGTGAAATTTCTAGGGTAACTCCTAAAACAGTGAAATATTGATTGAAGAAAAAATTCTATCAGTTCAAAATAAGGCAAGAAAGAAGAAGAAAAAAAAAAAAAAAACAGAGGAAAAGCAGTGCAAAGAAAAATCACAAGCTTATCATTTGTCATTACATAATGACAAAAATTTCAGTTTACCAGGAACATATAACAATTCTAGACTTGTAAGCATCTAATAACATAGCCTCAAAATATGTAAAGCAAAAATTAAGAGATGTCTAATGAAAACTGACAAATTATTATCATTATGTAGAGTTTAAACTGATTTCCTCAGTAACTGAATAATAAAGCAGACAAAGATCAGTAAGGCTGTAGATGACTTAGACAGACACAAACTTGAGCTAATACACACATCTAGAATGCAGCATTCTTTAAAAACATACATAGAATGTTATGAAAATGATAATATACTAGAAAATAAATTTCAAAGAATTAATATAATCGAGACCATGTTCTTTAAGCATACGGTAATTAAGCTGGAAATCAATAACAAAGAGTAACTTAAAAGTAAAACTAAATTTTAGTAAAACTAAAATTTTAAATACTTTTAACTAACTCATTGAGCACATGGCAGTTAGAAAACACTCTTACAGAAAGATAACAAAAATATGAGGTATCAAAACCTGTGGGATATGGAAAATGTTATCTACTTAGGCCTTAAATATATGTATACTTTACATAAAAAAGAAGAAAATCTGAAAAGTAATGAGCTAAACAGCCAGTTTAAGAAGTTAGAAAAATAAACAAGAGAATCATCATAAAGAAAAGATAAGAAAGGAAGTAATAAATAGCAGGTATTAGTGAAAATGAAAATCAAATAGAATTGAGGGTCTCAACAAAATCAAAAATTGTTTGAAAAGACTCATTAAAAAAGGGAAAACTCAGGTGAAAATGATCAAGGAAAGAAGAATAGTAAGAATGTGCAGTATTAGAAATGAGAAAGGGGAAGTAATCACAGAAGCATTAGGAATATAAATAATATGAATCAGTTTATGCTGATATATTTGAAGACTGGTTAAGAAAACAAATTCCTCTAAAAACATGAATGATTAGCCTGACTCAGGATTATCTAGATTTCTTATGGTCTCATAGCATTAATTAAATTGAAATGGTATGTAAAATTTTCCCCTGAAAAACAAACAGTTCCAGAAGGCTTAACAAATGAATTTTACCAGTGTATTCACAAACAGATGATTCCAATCATATGCAAACTCATGCAGAGAATAGAAAAAGAAGGGATATTCTTCAACTCATTTTATGAGGTTAAGTAGAATAATGATACAAAAATCAGGGAAAAAGAAAAAACAGTGGGAGGAAGAAAATTCCAAGATAATCTTACTTGTGAACTTAGACACAAAATAGTAAATAAAATATTAGGAAACTCATCAAATAATGTACCAAAAAGATAATCTATCATGACAAAATTGGGTTAATTAATTTCAGCAATAAAAGTTTGATTCAACATTAAAAATTCTAATCATAAAGCAGCTTAAAATAGGAAAATAAAGTGTGTGCTTATGAATGGGCAATTGGGGTCCAATCTCAGGGACCTCTGAAAGATGAAAGAACACACCTGAGAATAGCCCCACTAGGCTGTGAGGAACATGGGGTACTGTCCTCCCTCACTGAATAAGGGTCCTTCCCTGGCACTTCTGGTTTGCCCTGTGAAGGCTGAGCACAATCCCATGGCTAGAGAACAGCCCTTGGGCAGAGAAACTCAAGGGGTTGAGCTACAAATCCCTCAGCCAGCACGAGAACTATCCTCCAAAGCTGTAGGTCCCCTCAGGTGTGACTTGGAGTAAAGGGGGGGACTCTTACAGTGTCTGTTACACAGGTAGGAGAACAGCAACTGTAGAAAGCACTGTACCTAGTGGATCCAGGGGAGTGTATCGTCTAAGACCTTGGATTGTAAGGAATTGGCCTTTACTCTCAAGGAAATATAGGGGTTTGAGTAGGAGAGTGGCAAATTTGATTTTTTAAATAAGTACTCTGGCTTCTGTGTTGTGAAGAGTGTATAAGTAAACAAGGGTAGAAGTAGGAAGACCAGTTAAGAAGCTATAATCCAGGCAAGAGATAATCACAGCTTGTAGCAGGGCATTCTCATTCGATGAAGGCGATGAGAAGTGGTGCCATTCTGGACATATTTTGAAGCTAGAATTGATGATTTGCTGATGGATTAGATATGAGACAGAAGAAAAAGAGAGAAGACAAGGATGGCTCCAAAGATTTCTGCTTGACAACAGGATGGATGGAGCTGCTATAAGCTGAGAAAGGGAAGATGGGGAGAAGCATGTTGAAGGGGAAGAAAAGGAGCTCATGTCTGGCGTGTCATGACTGAGGTATCTATTCGGTCCTGAAGTGGAGACGTTAAGAGGAAAGTTTGCTATACAAGTTTAGAGATCAGGGAAAGCTGCACAATGTGAGGATTGTCAGTACAATGATTGTGTTCAAAGCCACAGGACTGACTGTGAGATGACTCAGGGTGTGGCCTGGGACACTCAACAGGCATAGGCCAGAGGATGGACAAAGAATAAGCAAAGGAAATTGAGAAGGAGGAGCCAGTGAGACAGGAAGGAAACCAGGAGATGGCAGTGAACTGAAAGCCCAATAAAAAAATAAAGAAGGAAAGAAAGAAGGAAGGAAGGAAGGGAAGGAAGGAGGGAAGGAAGGAAGGAAGAAAGGTAGGAAGAAAGGAAGGAAGGGAAGGAAGGAAGGAGGGGAAGGAAGGAAGGAAGGAAGGAAGGAAGAAAGCATTTCCAGAAGTCAGTGATATTGAAGAGAATGCTTCAAGGAAGGAGATATCAACCATATTAAGAAAACGAAAGATTGAGACTTGACTATGAGGTGTACAATGTTAAAGTCACTATTGACCATAACAAGAGCAGTTTCCATGGGGTGGTGGGGCAAAATCCTGTGTGGAAGTGAGTCTGAGAGAAGAGGAGAGGAATTGGGTCCAGGGAGTACTGACAAGTCTTTTGAGGAGGTGTGCTGGAAAGGAAAGCAGAGGAGTATGGCAGAAAGTGAAGGAAGAAGAGTAGTCAAAGAAGTTTCTGAAGCTATTACAAAGAAGGGAGAAATGATAGGTTTCTATGCTAATGGTGATCATCCAAGAGAAAGGGAAAAACAGATGTAGGAGAAAGAGGAGGAGAAGTGCTGGAGCGCTGTGACGTTTGCATCAGTGAAAAGGGACGGATCTACTGGGAGAGTGGACGCTTGGCCTCTGACAGGACACTGACAGTTCTGGCAAGAAGGCTGAGCGTATGCTACAGTCACTGGGAGATGGGTAGAAGTTCTCTTCTCACGGCTGCAATTTTCTTAGTAAAAGCTCTTCAACTAAGAGTGAGGATGGAGGAGGAGGTGTTGGAAGGTTGAAGAGACAAATCTAAAAGAGGAGAAACATGGACACACTAGGGAAATGGAACGTAAAGGGCATGTGGAATCAGGGCTGAACTTTGTGGTCATGAATTGAAAATGAGATCATTCAGTCTGGCTGAAATTTAACCCAGACACATTCAGCCACACTGGTGCAGATGCAAAGAGGCAAAAATAGGATTTAACCAAGATTTTTTACCAAAGTTTTAACCAAAGATTTTTTTCAAGAGAGTAAGACGAAGTAAGAGGGGACAGGGCTGGGTGATATGCATGGAAATGATTTGAAAGTTCGATTATGGCAAGTTCCATTACTGGTGTTAGAATATTTTAGATCCTACTGTGGTCAAAGCATGTTGGAATCAAATGTTAGAGGGACTTGTCTGGAAGAGGGAAGGTGGTGGTTCTCAGATGAGATTTTTCAAAGTGAGACAAGGAAGTATTGTAGTTCTTGGCCAGGGGCAAACCCATGAGAGTGAGTGGCAGGGAGGAATACAAGTAACTGAAATGCTAGGATTCTTACAGGAATCATTTATTACATGCGTTCTACGTAGATGTTGAAATCACCCAGAAAAAATCACCCAGAGTGTTTGAGAGCGTGGCTCTGAACCCGAAGCTAAAATCTTCAAGAAATGAAGGGGAAAGACCGAGGGCTCTCTGAATGACTGCCCCTAGGAGAGGATGCAGAGCTGGGCTGTTTAGGGAGGGTGAAGAATGGTCTGGAAGCAGCAGCGGAAAAGGAGTTAAGGACACCTATCCCCCCTCTAAGCCCATTATTGACTTATAACATTGTATAAATTTCAGGTGTACATTATTATATTTCAGTTTCTGTATAGACTGCATTGTGTTCACCACCAATAGTCTAGTTTTCATCCATCACCATACATAAGTGCCCCTTTACCCTTTTTGCCCCTCCCCCTACTTCCTTCCCCTCTGGTAACCACCAATCTGTTCTTCTTATCTATGTGTTTGTTCCACATTTGTTCATATGAGTGAAATCATACTGTATTTGTCTTTCTCTGTCTGACTTACGTCGCTTAGCATAATACCCTCAAGTTTTAAGCCCATTATCTTGATGAATATTGGAGGGAAAACAGCCACCACTTCTCAAGAATTTCAGGGGATGCAATGTCCTCAGGGGAAAACCAGGTTTTGGTTAGAACAGGAGGTTAAAGAAGTTCAGGTAATAGAGGATGTTGCTGATGATGGACCATGCGTCCCAGAGGACATAGCATCAGGGGTTCAGGAATTGAGAAGGAATCGAAGATGGGGATAGAATAGGGAATTTGAAAACCTTCATGGGGATTAGAATGAAAGAGAAAATATACTCCCCTCCCACCCCCAAAAAATCAAATGTAGCTTTAATTATGAGTTGGCCACTCTCATTTGGAAATATCTATAGGAAACTTGCTTATCATACCTGGAAGATATTTTTTTACATCTATATTCTGTTTCACATCAGAAGACAGAATTAAGACAATATATACAGGTGATAAGGAGAAAATGGTGGCCAGCTATAAGGAAAGACGTTCCTAACAATGAGGTATTCGAAAACGGAACAGGCTAACTTGTCACTGGAAATGTGTGGGGAGAGGTTGTCTATAGAGATGTTTCTGAGGAGATTTTCCACAAGGAGTAAAGCTGGATGGGACAGCTTCTAAGACCTCTTTCAATTCCAAAGTTCTCAGGACTTGGTTTCCATTAAACAAGAAAAATAAACATTTATCCTTGTGTTCATCATTACCATGATGCTCAATTCTGGTCCAAGCTGAAAGCTATGATCTTGGGCATTTCCCCCTTTACAGTCGTTTGCTCTTAGAAATAAAGGCTAGAAATATGATTCCTTAAATGTAATGAAGATAGAAATTCTCATTCTATATTTCCAACACATTTCCTTAGTTGAACTTTCTGTTGCTGAGAGAGATGTCTATACCTCAGGAACAGAACTACTCTGCATTTTCCTTCTCATCTTTGTCACTTGTGTCCAGCCTCTCCTAATGTGAGAGGTCAGATGCCAGGCTCTGACCCTGACTGGTCAGGATTAGGGTTGTATGGCAAACAACACGTTTCTGAACGCTTGATAAACATGGCTGTCCATGACAAGAAATACACAAAGTTTTCAATCTGAGAGGGTGGGGGAGATCAAGACTAGATGTGTGTGTGTGTGTGGGGGGGTGGACACAGAGGCCCCTAAGTGATTCAGGGGCATAACCTGATATGATGGGCCTCCTGCTGATGCCAGAAAATGCTAGCAAGGCCTTCGGGGTCTTTGGAAAAGACCCAATCTCTGCCACCTTTTTCTAATAGTCTTCACTGGTTCTCTCCCTCAAGAAGCATGCCTTCCCTATAATACGTTCATTGACAAATCAAAATGTCACTTTTGAAGTTATTCTCTTTTTGTTACTCCACAATGTAAAGAATCATATATAACTGAATATTGCTTCATGTAAAGTATTAATCAATTTCCAAATGTCCACACTTAAAAACAGAAAAAACGTGAGCTTGAAAAGGAAATAACATTGCATTTAGTACTGGGCACAGTACAAAGCTGGCATTATTCTTTTTCCATTTTACATGTGAGAAATAATAGCATTCAAGAGATGAAATGCCTTGCCTGAAGTCATATCGTTATGCAGAAAATAATAGATAGCAAACCCAGGTGTTGGACCCAAATTCCACAATCTTCCTGTGCCATGCTGCCTCTCTGTACATGATATTTTTTTAAGCTGTAAGCCCCACACAAATATAAAGTATTTGTATCATCATTATCATTTCTTCCTTATTGCAAGTTCTTTTAATTTAACAGGCTATGAAGATTACAAGAAATCACGACAGCTGGCCGGTAGCTGGGCGACACTAATGAACACAGGGAGAGGGGTGGCCTCTGTTCCGCACCAGTTATGCATGGCCAGCCTTTTGGGATTTTCCTCACATTTGAACCCGGATATGTCCAACTCCAAAGTCCATGCTCATTCCACTAACCCACACTGCCTCACAGCAACCTGATCCGGCTACTAGGCAATCACCAAGTCTGTGGTTCTCAAAGTTTGGCCTCTGGACCAGCATCTCCTGGGAACTTGCCAGAAATGCAAATTCTTGAACCCCATCCCAGACCTTCTGAACGAGAAACTCTGGGGATGAGGCCTGGAAATCTGTGGTTTAGCAAGCGCTTGAGCTGATTTTGGTTAAGTGTGATCAAGCTTGAGAACTCAAGCTTGAGAACCATTGGTCTAAAGAAAAGACTGGACAAAAGTGTTTTATCCACAATATCTAAGGCATAAACATGTTACTGATTTTTATAAGAAAACTGTTCAAAAATAAAAACCTAAAACTTTAGTAGGCCTTTTAAAAGATTAATATCAAAATATATAAAGGTCCAGATAAAATAGAAGAAATTCAAAATGATGGTCTTCCCCAAATTTCTATGCTCATACAATCTATCTAAGATATCAAAAATTTTGCAAGGATTGCTGAACTCTTTTTTAATAATTTCATTATATGCTAAGACTACAGCAAGACTGTCTGGATAATGTTTTGCTATATTAACTCGCTTCTTTTTCTCCTTGTATTTCATTATATTCAGGAAGGTGATGTCTCCATGCTCTTTGTCTTAGAGATGACGTGTGGGAGGAGTACCTTATAAGTCTTTCTTTCTATTTTAAACAAAGATACAATTTAAAAGCTTAGTCCTGTAAGGAATTTTTAGACATAAATATCTCGAACAAACTCTTAATACAACTTGCCCCAGAAGAGGTAGAGAGAAAGGGAGACGTCATGGTGAAGGATGAAGGAGAAGGAGCTGTCAAGACCTCAGGGGCTGTGCACAGAGTAGACCATGTGGACGGATAACTAGGTCCTCCCCACCCTACCCCTCGGCATTGCATCAGTCTGAAGGGCCGGTAACCCCATGTAGGATTAAAGTTAAGTTTTTCTGCTTATCCAGCAAAGTGGATGCTCTAAACTAGAGACTATGAGGCATTTTATAAAATGAAGTTACATTATCTGAGTGGGTGGGCAGAAATTCCTATATATTACAACTTAATTCACACTAATTTTACAGGGGTCAACTCAGTCCCTCTGGGCTTCAAACGAGGGACCAGAGACCAAGTTGAAGACTCTAGGACCCATGAAATAGCTTCAGGACAGCAGGACTGTCAACCAAAGACAGAGCGGGCCTTGGGCTGTGTGGAAAGAGCTGTGGCCAGTCACCACCGGGAGGGCAGCAAATGTGGAACTGCCAAGTTTTCCCATGTAAAGGGCCATGAAATATCAGTCACAGCCACACCTAAAGCACGTTATGTAAGCACTTTGAAAATCTTTCTTCCCCTAACTAATCTTCTGAGACAAATCTGAGAAGAGCTGATGTTAAATGGCCACTTGGCCACTCAGAGCTGCACCTAATTCAATGCCGTTGTAACCAGATCAAAACTCCCTTTCAAGAGACAACCATTTCATCCTTTGGTATCACCCTGAGTAGCAGAGGAAGTCACTAACTTTTACTTTGATGTGTCAGGTAGGAACACTGCATCATCACGGAGGTTCAGAGAATCTGTAAACAAGGCGAAAGAAAGGGATAAGGAAGTAAGGGAACGAGAGGAGGCCAGGATGAGAAAGCGTGATGAGAAAAAAAGCCTTTAAAAGAAATACGGATTAGGGGCCGCCCGGTGGCGCAGCGGTTTAGTCCGCGCTTGGCAGCCCGGGGTTCGCGGGTTCGGATCCCGGGCGCCCGCCGATGCACTGCGTGTCAGCCATGCCGTGGTGGCGTCCCATATAAAGTGGAGGAAGATGGGCACGGATGTTAGCCCAGGGCCAGTCTTCCTCAGCAAAAAGGGGAGGAGTGGCAACAGATGTTAGCTCAGGGCTGGTCTTCCTCACAAAAAAAAAAAAAAAAAAAAAGAAATACGGATTATCATTCCACATTATCTGTTAAGAGTATTAATATCACCAGAAATTTTAGAAGGACAAAGATTGTGGTAATTAACTCTCAAAACAGCAAAAAGGCCATCAAAAATATTGGCCAGGGCAGATTCTGAGGAGTTCAAGATGGAATTCCGACAGAACAAGGTCAAAGAAAAGAACATGGGTGAGGAAGCCGGGGGGGGGTGGGTGCAAGGACAGGCCGACAGAAGCACCTCCGGCTCTGGCCTCCTCGGTCACCTGCAGCCCTGTCCCTGGGCGGGAAGCCCTGGGACCTTTCCTTGACGATCATCAGAGCCGTGGTTGGGGAACCCTCCTGTTGGCATCTATGCTGCAATGAAACATAACTGCACTGTTGCCAACAGTCTTCCCTCAGAATCAAAGCGTTCCAGCCCTCACTGGTCAGAAAGCATCTTAGAAGGTGCCTCCCTATGGATGACAAAAAGGAGGTTTAATTCTGGAAAAGAAAAAAGCTTACATTTAAGCCTGGGCCTTTCCATTGTATCTTAGTAATGAATATATGAGTGAACTAGGCTTCAGGAAGTGGTAAGTTTTGTCCATAACACTCAAGTTTCATTAGGATGTCACACTACTTGGAAGGCCTGCCACTCTGGTCATCTAAGTCAAGTGCTATTTACTTCTTTCTCAGGGAATAACAAGCCCTCAGGCAGGGTGTTCACAGGGTGAAGTAATGGATTATCATCCTCCCTACAATCCACTCTCCCACCCTCTGCCAGCGCAGTCATGAACCAGCTTCTGTTTGTGCGTTTCCGGTCCTGGGAAATGGTGAGCCACCGATTTGGCAGCTACTCTGGGCTAGGTTCTTTCACAAATGTTGTCTTTCCTCCTTTGTTAGAGATGAGTGTGTTTATCTCCCTTTTTACAGATTGGGAAATGAAGGCCCAAGATCATGGAGTTAGTAAAAGATGGAGCCGGGATTGAAACACAGGTCTTAAGGTCCATCCCTGCTTACTGTACACGTAGCACATCTCTGACGTCTGTGATTCCCCTTGAAGTGGGACCACCTATTTCCCTGCAACTCTGATCCCGCGCTGCCTTTCACCTGGCCCAGCACCAACCACAAATCTACTCGCTTTTCCATGGAACCACATTCCTATTACTGACAGACAGCTAATTAACGGCTCCCACCTGAGTACTCTTTCCTCCAGGATAAGCATCCTGAGCTCCTCAGCAGGCTGGGCATTTGACAGGATTTGGAGACCTCTCATTTTCCTGATGACTTTTTGGTGAACACAGTAAGTGTTCCCTCAAATGGAAATGCAACACTTGACATCTTCTCTGACGTGAAGATGCTTAATGAATACAAACTTGAGATTATGGAATGTTTACTTATATAAATAAATAATGTTTTTAAAATGATCTTTAAAATATCAAGAATAGATAAGTGGCAAAAGGTTAATAAATAATTGCCCCATTTGATATTAGAAAAAATAAAGTTGAGTCTGCTGAACTTCCTAAATACGTTCATTTACTAATACAGAATTTGCACAAAAGGTGGGGTTCCTCAGTGCGTCCTTAGGACCAAGCATAATGTGTGGAAGACTCTTCTGTACCCCCTGTATCTAGTTATCTCCCTTTTATTCAGAGAATCCAGCTCCAGGCAGCCTTTCCTCACCAGCCTCCAACCACCACCACTCCCATTCAATCCCCGCCAACCAGGCCAGGTCAGATTTTCCTAATATAGGATTTCATGGCTTCTCTTCCTTTTTCTCCCTAATGCTTCTTCATCATCACCCTATTTGTGCTCTCTACTACCTGTTCCCACCCTACAGCTTTGTGCTGACCATTCCCGCAAGGGCATGCTGTATGGCAGATCATCCTGTGGCTGGATCCTGGATCTGCCCAACACTGGCATGGACAGCACCTCTGCAGTGAAGCCTTCAGAGCATCACTCCAAAGTCACCACTGTCATCACTCTACATCAGAGTCCCCCGCCGGTTTCACGAGAGTATCGATCACTGCCTGAAACTTACTGCCGACTTGCCCATCACAATATAAGCTCCAGAAGAACAAAAGATTACCTTAGTCTTGTCCACTGGCCTGTCCCCAGTGCTGACACCCAGAAGGTGTCACCAAACATCAGCTGAATAAACTGCAACCCCAGTAGACAGGTCACACATGCTCTGTCCCTGAGCTGCCCCACTACTCTCTGACCATAGGGGCTGGCAAGATCTGGTACGTCATCAAGCTTAATGCATTTGTTGAAATGCTAAATGATTGTTAAGGCTTGTTATTGTTGTTTGATTTGGAAAAGCAAAATTAATCTACCACTACCTTTAGCTTAGCCATTTATCACAGAAGTTTAAGATTGTTGGAAATTGTTAAATTGAATATTAAAGTGATCTTGAGTCTTTCTCTTTTGAAGTATCATTTTAAGAATATAATTGATGAATACTTTAATTATACTCCAGATGAATTCACCCACTTTAAAGATCTGCAAATGCTCATTTTTGTTCAAAATATATTCTTATGTTTTCTTAAACATTTTTTTTTTTTTGTGAGGAAGACCAGCCCTGAGCTAACATCTGTCGCCAATCTTCCTCTTTTTGCTGAGGAAGACTGGCCCTGGGCTAACATCTGCGCCCATCTTCCTCTACTTTATATGGGACGTCGCTACGGCATGGCTGACAAGCAGTGCGTCGGCGGGCGCCCGGGATCCGAACCTGCGAACCCCAGGCTGCCAAGCGTGGACTAAACCACTGCGCCACCAGGCGGCCCCTATTCTATGTTTTCTTAATTTGATTTACAAATAACATTTATTATATTGCATCTCCTTTTTATTTCTCACTTTTCTGTTTCATTAATAGGTATGTTCTCCATTCTTTCACACAGTATTCATACAATGACTGAAAATGTACATAAACTTGACTGTTATTTACTGAAAATCACTAAAATAGATATTAACTCTTCTATCAGAAAAATAATTAACCTGCAAAATTTAGAAATATGCTCACTGGTACCATGACCAGTACTTCATGTTAAGGCTGAAGAAAACAGTTATTTTTGCACAGAGCTTAAGAACTACCTATTCAAATGCTTTAATAAAGCGAAGTCACTTCACTTACACACAGAGATGCACTGATGTAAGCGGCGCTGGTGCCTGCAAGCCAGATGGTACTACATCATCTGATGGTGCTAAGACAAATAGGACTGGTTACATTTTGTGCATGTGTGTGTATCAGTGGAAGAAATGTTTGATTAAATATACTCTGTGTGCATGAAATATCTGCTAGGAAATGTGATGACACTAGAAGGTATTATTTCTTACAAGTATATCCACCTGATGCCTTAAACAGCCTCAGGTGTGTGTCTATCACTCTGGACTATAACATGTTATTAACATAAAATGAATAAGCTACCGACACAGCGTCCTATAGGGACCAGTCTTGGCTCGGCGTTCCCGTCAGTGATTGCTGGGAATACTGAGGAGGAAGGCATTTAACTCCGATGTGTGTCTATTGAGTTTAATTGTTTTTACTTTTATTCAGATTTACCATTGAGTGTTTTTAAATGATGGGGCTCATCTACAAAACCTCATTCCACAAACAAATAAACACAAAGCCTTGGTTTTGTAATACTGAGACATTAATGCTTAGAAATTAGGTTGTCAATCAACTCTGTCTCCTCCCTTCAAATAAAGGAGAAAAATCTCAGATATGAGATTTGTGTATAATGAAGTTATTCCGGCCTCTTTCTTATGAACAAATAGGCACATAGAACTCATCAAATTAAATACCGTCATATGACGGCCTCAACAATATCTGTGGAAGGTTGGAAGTTAACAGATCAGAAGAATTATGTGTGTTCCCTCTGGACCTTGAATTCTACATGTGTAGATACTTATACATCCATTGAGATCCCCCCAAAATATGGTTCTGCTACATGTACGAAGTAGCGGAAGCCTCAGCTGTGTAACATTATACATGAAGAGTTCTAGTTCTTCATCATACTTTCATGGTTCTGTAGAGAGTTACTAAAAAGGTGATAAGGGATAGTGGAAGAGAGAAAACTTGGAGTCAAAGGCAGTGCTGAACACCGTGTTCCGCAGCTCCTGACTGTGCTGCACGACCAGAGCCGCCCCCTGACCCTGCTGCACGACCAGAGCCGGCCGGACGACTATCCGAAGGGAAAGGAGAAAAGCAAGAGCCACGTCACACAAACACAGCATACGCCATTGTGATGAGGAACCTAGAGAATGTACACGGCTGGTGCTAAGTATGTCCTTTCATGCCTCCTTATGTTAATGCATCTTCCCTCTGCTTCATGCTCCAAGACAAAAGCAAAAGACGAGCGCTCTTGACCCAGTGTTTCCACACATGGGGTCAGGAGCCAACATGACATTTGTCACAACGCTTGGCCCTCTTATTTCTTGCATCCAGAATGTGATTTTTGCTGAATTCTTTACACGGAAAAGAATCTTTTCTTTGCTATGTTTACTTCCTTTACCTGTTTTGTCTATGAAATTTCATTAAACTAGTTAGAGACTCAGTTTCCTCTTGATAAGTGGGTGCCTTCCTTGTCTGGTTATTATGTGAATTAAATGATATATTATTTATCATATGTTGTTTTTAAACTATAATGTACTACACAAATGTTAGTAATCTTTTGAGTGGAACTCCAAGACCATATCAATCATTTTTTTGTTTTGGAATGAAATCTGAAGTCTTACCTCAAAGTGGAGACGGATTGTTTCCTTTAAGTTCAGATTCAAGTGACACTGAAAGCTGACTCGGGGTTGCACATTTGCACACTGGTGGCCATCCTCCTCACGCACACTGCGCATAGGTTTATGACTCTGAGTGTCCGGGTGAGTCCTGGGCTCATCTGGCAGAGCTTATCTGGTTGGGTGAATTTGCATGCAATGTGAATAGGGGCTCCAGCCCTATTAAGGCTTCCTTAGTGCCTCACAGAAGCACTAAAAAAGGACATTCTCACATATTATGTGTGATACTCTTTAAACAAATTTGCTATAAATAAGGTGAGAAACATCACTGGCCTCAAACGAAGCCAACCTGGGAGCCTTCATTTGCTTCTGACCCTGAACCAGAAAAGAACTGAGAAATGGACTGATCATACTCCCCGAAATAAATGACGCTCGAGGGGTTTCATGCATAAGCACTGCCTTTGATGTAAATGGGGCCATCAGTCAGCAGCCAAAGACACTGCGGTTGGACTCCTCTGGTTCTACAAGGCCTCTGATGCGGGGGCCAGAGCCCACCAAGGGATTTGCTGTCTCAGCACGCCCCATGCACCAGGAAACGAGTCTGAGACCCTCGAGACCAGAGACCTCTCTTCAGAGAAGATTCTGGAGACTCGGAGGAAACACTGGAAGGCAGAGATCTGGCATATGTCCCTTCCTAGCAATATTATTAGGGAGTTTTATATTTTAGCTATCATGGGCTTACCCCCTGCTCATATCAGAGTGAGGGTGCCTTTTTCATAAAACTCATGGACAGGTAGTGCGTTTTAACACCATCCTCAAACATAAAACTAAAAGATTCCTTCAGCCTCAGGTCCTCCCGTGCATGGAGTCAGTAGCCAACATACGATTTGTCTCAATACTTCACCGTCTCATTTCTTGTATCCAGCACAAGATTCTGGACAGGGCAGAGCCCCCACTTTTAGGCTAAATCTCTGGACTCCACGCTACTGTGCAGAGAGGAAGGTATCACCTAGAGTTACCAGACCCAGCTCACCGCCCGCTCACAGGTATTAGCAAGTTGCTACATGCTATTGTGCTTTATTTCCTTCAAAACAAATATACGCTTATTTGCTAGCAGTTTGTATGATGAACTTGGAATGCAAATAAAAGGAGATGGATAGGAGTCATTTTCGGACAAGATTTACCTCTAAGGAGCCCACAAAGAAGCAATTCATTTCATCACCTCCAGCCTGACAAACCACTGACATTAAAGTCAAAGGCATGTCCTAATCGTCACGCATGTAACCACTTTCTTCTCTTTTTCACATTTGTATGCTAATCACGAGAAGCAAAAATAGACTTAGATTGGAAATCAAAGATTGGTTGTATACAGGTAATAGAGTGCTTGAACGCTTTATTTAAAGATAGAAGGCTCTTGAACCAGGCTTTATTATTGAACTAAGACTATCTATCCTTTTTGACACTTTTTAAATTAAGTTCTTCCTCTAATTTATGTTTTTGTCAGCTTTCTTCCCTTACCTGGTTTTAAGCTGGCTTCCCCCCCCCCCAAGTAATAAACTACTCTATAGCAGAGAAAAAAAATTTTAATGACCCTAGAAATTCAGATTAACAGAATGGATCATTTATATACAGCCACAGAATTATGAATCCTTCTGAAATATCTGTGCAGAAATTTTGCCTGATGCAAAATTTCATTTTCTCTGTCTCTGACATCCTCTGACTTCCCCCCGTTTAAAAATGGAATGGGTATAGTACCTCTTTAGTAAGGTCAAACACTGAAAAGTAAAGGGGTTTGGGGGACAATATTGACGCTCAAACAAAAAGCTTTTTTCTTTCAAATTAAAGGAGACAAGCTCCAACAATGCGTTAGTATATCAAATGGAAAACAGTTTGTGGAAGCTGGACTTGCACCACCAGTTCTGCCTGCCTTCTCACTGGGCGCTCAACCTGCTCCACTCCTTGTTATTGTTAAGTCAGTCTGCCTCCCAGTGTGTTCTGCATCCCATCTGACTTCCGTGGAGTTCGAGAGAGCTTAGGACAAACAGAACGGGGAGCAGCTGTGTGGCGATGAGTGGTAGCAGCCAGATAATCTACTATGAAGTCGTCTTGGAAAAAATGGGGGATAACGTAATTTTCCCAGCTTAACACAACCTCTGCCTAGAAAATGCAAGTTAAATTTGACATATAAATTCTTCTACTACTTGGCATTATTTTTGTTTTAACATCGTGCTTACAGAAAAAAATAGTGCAATGCTAGAGAAAAGTAGAATTTTAAATTGCTTAGATTTGATAAAGAATTAGGGATCAAAAATTATTTAAAATTAACAAGGACTTGTTCGTAACATATTTTACCCCCAAAGTTATTTGATTTCTCAAAGATATCTGCCATTGAGGTCTGGTGATTTCCACAAACGGCATGCTTCTGCTTTTCCCGCATCATGTAAGCCATTTCTTCCGCCAACAGTGCTGTTACTCCTCTCAGCCTACCTATATTCTACCATCCCTCCAAGCGCTGTCCAATGGCCTCTGCAGGAACTTCAAATACCACCCATCTCTCACCACCTAACCCTCCAATCATCGGAGGGGCCGCAGCACAGTGAACACAGAACATGCAGGCCAGAGCCAGCCAGCCTGGGCGTGAATTCTGACTCTTACATGTACTAGCCGTGATGGCCTCTCCATGCCTCAGCTTCCCCATCTCTAGAATGAGGCAGTAATAGTTCCTGCCTTACCAAGTTGTTGTGTGTATTAAAATAAAGTCTGGCACGTAGTAGGCACTATAATAGTAAGAGTTAAATAAACTAAATTCAACCAATATGATCCAATTTAAAAGAATTAAATCAGATAATGATTTATTGAATAACCATGAGAAATCACAGTGTAAGTGCTGCAGATAAATATCCCATGTCTTAAGAAAGATTACAGTCTACTATAGGATCTAAGACAAGTGTGCAAATGAGGATTAAATAAAATAGAATGAATATTAGAATTTTTCTGAGAATGAATTCCAAAAGAAAATATCAATCAGGTATAATTGCAATTCAAAGAAAGAAGTTGCAATCAGTTGAGGAAATGCTAAAAGCTTAATGTAGAATGGCATTTAATATGATTTCATTAATGTTTTAATAATGAGATAATGCATGAGTCAGAGAGATAAATGGAATAGAACGGATATCCCATGAACAGACCTCTGTTTAGATAAGAACTTGTGTACAATAAAAAAAGCGTCTCCTTAACTCTACAGATATCACCCTCCCACCTGCGCGAAGATGGTGCGGGGCAGCAGAGGAGCCAAGACTGCAGGCTCAGGCTTGGAGCCCGGCTCCCCCACCTCCCTGCTCTGTCACCGCAGACTAGATACTTAAAGCTGCTCAGCTCCCGTTCGTCATCTCTAAGATAGGATGCTAACAACAGTATTAACTCACTGGGTTGTTGCAAGGGTTAAATTCAGCAGTGGGTGTAAAGCAGCCAGCACTTGCTCAACAAACACACAGTAAAGGACACGATTATATATTTGGTTTCTTATAATTATTTTTTAAATGTTAATTCCTACCTGTAAACATAACAACATGAATTCCAGACAGAGTAAAAATTTAATGTAGAATTTAAAGCCTGTCTAGAAAAAAACTGTTTGTTCTAGGAAAGCTAAGTTTCTAAGAATAAAATCAGTGGAAGGAATTACAAACAACAAAAAATAATTGGTCTGACTTCATAGGATTTCAAAAGTTAAAGGGCTTCCATCGAAAACGTCATAAGTTGTAAAAGCTACCAATAAAGTGGAAATATTTGTAACTTACTTGTAATATATAAACAGCTCATAGATTTAAAAAACATATATATTCCAAACTCAGTAAAACGAGAAAGGATAGAAAATGACAAGTCACAAACCAAGAAAGCTCAATGGACACATTTCTAAAATGCCTGCTATGTATACCCAGGAAAGGTCTGATCTACAAACCAAGAATAAACGGTCTCTCCCTGAGCTAATGAGAGCTATACACCGAAGTTATCTAAGACTGGGGCTTCTCTACAGAAATTAATTGACAACAGTATAAAAAACTTTTAGCTGTTTTCCCCAAATGATGATTGTGTTATCTTCTACAACCTCACTCTCATGCCCACTGGACCCAACTCTCTATTTCTAAATCTACACCAGTGGGGGAAGTTTAGACCCGACTCCTGGCCGACGACTAGGGCATCATCAGAGGCTCCACTAGCTCTGACATCAGCGCCTGGAGGATCCCACGAGGCATTCTAGGGCCTGGCCTGGAAACCGTACGCTTCAGTTCGGCATGCATTTCACGGGCCGAAACATAGTCCCTGGCCCCAAATGAATGCCAGGAAGACTGGGCAAAATAATTGGTGTGCACGAAAGAGGAAACGGGATTGGTGAGCATCTAACCAAGTTCAGCTACATTAGGGTATATACATTAAAATAACAGAATGTTAAGTAGTAGTATAAAGTGATATTTCTGAAGAATATTCAGTGATATTTCTGAAGAATATTCAGTGGCATGGAAAAAGTCTCACTTTAAAGTAGTGATTCAAAAGCATTAGATCATATAATCAGCATGAATTAAGTAAAAAGTATAAATAGGTAAAAGTAATATATTGAATATTAATAATTGATAAATTACGGACACCATGCATTTATTTTTTGACTTTTCTCTCTTTTCCTAACTGTGTGCAACAAGTAGGCATTACATTTATTTAAAAAATTTTAAAAGAGTGAGAAATTTTCCTTTTAAGATGGAGATTCGAGTCTAGCATTCAACTCCTCCTACCCAATTCTGGAAAACAGAAATTCATGGAGTCACAAAACAATATGAAATTGTGCCTACATATTTACCATGACTTTTACGCACATTACTTTTTGCATTTCATACTTTCCATTTGACATATTGTTTCTGCCTGATATAGATAGTAATTGTCTTACTTCCTCTCAATCTTGAAATATTGTTTTGCTGTTTTTTTCTCTCAGTGCACTGAAGATATTCTCCTCTCTTCTGGCTTCCACTGTTACTGCTAGAAATTCAGCTATCGGTCTAATGTCTACCTCTTTGTATCTCTCTTTTCTAACTGGTCATTCTTTTTGGTGTTCTGAAGTTTTATTACTGTATGTAGATTTCTTTCTATTTTATTTGGCTTTGGAATTGTTGAGTTTCCTAGATTTAGAATTTGGTATCTTTCAACAATTCAGTAAAACTCTTAGCCAATATATTTTGGAATATTGCTTCATCCTCACACTATTTTCTCTCTCCAGAACTCTAAGATATATTTATTTATATTTTTATATATATCAGGTATATATTATATATAATAACTTTTCAGTTATTTTACCTCTTGGCCACCCTTTCATATTTCCCATTCCCTCGTTTCCCTCTGGGCTGCATTTTGGGTAATGTTTTTAGTCTATCTTCTATTCATTGATTCAAGTCTCTCTTTAGTTTTGTCTAATTTGCTCTTTATCTATACGCTTGAAAACATTTCAATGATATTCTTCATTTCTAGTTGTTTCATTTTGTTATTTTTCAAATCTTCAACATCACTTTTTAAGTACCATGCTCCATTCCCCTATTTTCAAGCCTCTTTTCTATATTAACCCTACTTATTTTATATTCTAAATCTGATAATTACACTATCTGAAATGTTCAGGCTGAGCTTTACTTTATTTCTGTTATTTCTTTTGGAGATTTAAAAATGTGAGTCCTGATGTCTTGGAGAAATGTTTGCAGACCTACCTCAAGTAGCATTGCTTCTGAGGAAGTTTTTATTTGCTTTTCTGCCAATCATCTGTAAGTGTTATCAACCTGAGGCCACTTTAAATTAAATTCTCAATTTCAGCTGTTTAAGCACATAGTATGAGTTCAGGCTGCAGGTGGGTGTGAAAGCCAACTCTGGCTTGCAGATGCTCTCACAAGTTCATTTTCCCCCCACAGAGCCCAGTTCAAGTCACGCTACTTTAACTCGTGTTCACTGTTTCCCGAGGGTGAGCCCCTGAGACCCCAGCTCTTCACTCTGGAGAGCCCGGGATAGATTCCTGCCCTTTTGTACCCCACTAGTAACCACAGCAGAAGCTCTGGATCACAAAGAGTTGGCAGATAACGCTCTTAGGGCCAAAGTTGCTTTGACACGTTTTGATCAACACTTTGAGGTCCCTGATTTTCAATTGTTTTCAGCCTTCTGTTGATTCCTTCTGTTTATCTAGCTCAGTGATATATTTCAAAACACAATTAATTCAACTTTTTTTTGTTTTTAAAATGGTTTCTGTTGGGACGGGATGAAAGTTAGTTTGTTCACCAGACTGCCAAACCTAGAAGTGATTTTCTCAATTTGTCATCTTTCACTTATCAAGTGTGGTAATAAGGATACAGTTGTTTGTTATATTATTATACAAATTCTTGTATACTTGAACACTCATGAAAAATAATAAAAGGAAAACCAAGCATTAAACTCGTAAAGAGAGAAAAAAATCAACATTAATAAAAGTGGAAGGAAGGGATGACTAAATTCTTAAAATGTTAAATAATTTAGAGAAGAAAGAATTAGAAATAGATATGATGAACAAATTTAAGTGGTTTTTTGTTTGTTGCCCAAATCTGTGAAATAGACTAGGGGTTGGAAAACCATGGTCTGCAGGCCAAATCCTGCCTGCCACCTGTTTTTGTGGGACACTCGAGTTCAAATGATTTTTTATTTTTAAATAGTTGCGGGAGAAATGAAGAATAATATTTCACGACACACGAAAATTATATGAAATCCACATTTCAGTAGCGATAATAAAGTTCTGTTGGAACACGGCCGCACACATTCATTTACGTCCTGTCTGTCTCTGGCTACTATCATGCTACAAAAGCAGAGTTGAATAGTTGCGACAGAGACCGTATGGCCCACAAAGCCTATATATTTACTCCCTGGCCCTTTACAGAGAAATGTGATGAATCCTGAAATAAACAACCTCTGGTAGAATTGCCAAAAAACAGAAATGTGAGAGAGATAAAGAGAAAGTAGAGATACACAACACACATTAAAAAAACCCCATAACCACAAATACTGAAGAGATTTTAAACATTACAGCTCTCTTTGAAAGTAAATTTGAAAATATCACTTAAATTATTTTCTAGGAAAATGCACATTATCAAAATGTTATCAGGAAGAAGTAGAATGTCTGAACAGCTTGCTAACAATGAAGGAAATGTTTAAAGTTGTCATAGAGATATACCTCCTTCTCTACAAAATGGCCATATGTGCTAAAGTTTCACAAGCAGGTTACCTCAAATCAAATAATTTCTATTTTATCTAACTCTTTTGAAGCATAAATTAGAAAGGAAATCTTTTCGATGTGTTTTCCAAAATTAGTGTAACCCTGATACCAAAGTATGAAGAAGATAGCATAATAAATAATACAAAATTCCTGAAAAATAATCAAATTTAAAATAACCATATAGTTAAAGAATGATGTGATTTAAACAATTAGTGTCTTTTCTAAAAATGTCGGTATGTTTTAATATTAAGATATTTACTGATATGTTTGGTTATATTACTATGTCATGGGGAAAAAACTATCATCTCAACATATGCTAAAAATGCATTTGATAAAATTCAATGTTCATTCTTGACAAAATCTAATTAAAACAATTATCTAAATTTATTCCTAATGTAAGAAATCCTATCTTAAACCAACTGGCAATATGCACACAAAGTTGAAACACTAGAAACATTTTCAACTAAGAAAAAATATATTGGCCTCATATTATTCAAAATATTCCTGGAAGTACAATTTGATGAAATATTAGAAAGTCAGTAGAAAATCCATCATTATTTGCATATGTTATTATAATCTACTTGAAAAATCAAAGAGAATCAATTGAAAAATAATGAGACATAGTGTGAATGCCTTCTTTCCTTCCTCCTTTCCTTCCTTCCTTCCTTCCTCCTGCTCTTCCCTCCTCCCAGTTGAAGTCGGCTGAAGAAGGTATCCCAGTAAGGAAGGGATATGGTCACAACCTGGCAAGGCTCCTAGAGTCCAGACAAGGTAAAGGTGATGCCCACACAGTTGAGGGATCATGGAGGGCGGGAATGGGGTGAAGAGGGCTTCCCACGTGGTAGTGCTGTGGCCCATGACGGGTCTTCAAGCCTGCAGACGGCATCTACACAGAGGAGGAGCAGCGGCCTGTCCGGGTTTTGTAAGAAGGCATCCACATGAGATGTGGAAGAGGTTTGGGGGTGGAAGCAGTGAATAGATTGGTTAAATACAGAGGTGTTAAATGAATAAGAAAGTATGCGGAAGATATTAGAAGCCATGTATCCTACCGTCAGAGAAGAGTGTTACAAGTGTGGAAAGGAATCAAAATTTTAAAAACAGTTTTAAATTAAAAGAAACCCTATGGGGCTGGACTGAAATTGGAGGTATAAAGAGTGAATCATAGTTTTCAATGTGTATATAAATAGATGCAGAAGTAAATATAGATTTCAATGGTACATGTGTTCTGATATTTGTGTATACATGTTCCTTAACACTGTTCCCTGGAAGGGCCTACATGCAGCAACACCTCCATAGCAATGGACACACCTAGCACCTAGATCTTGGTTTCTAAAATACGATTCTCCACTAAAAGGAACTGGGGCTCTTGGAGAAATGGCTGATTCCAAGGCTGGGCAGGGGCAGAAAAGTACAAAATGGACCTGAAACATTTTGTTGTGTCAAAGAATCATGGACCATGTCAAAAGCCACAGGAGCCAGTTGGAAGGCGTTCTCCTGGTGACCATGTCTGGGACAATTTGAGCATCTACATAAATAATGATAGTAACTCATAACCTCTTGATTAATGAATCTATACAGGTATAAAAATATAAAGAAATAACTGGAGAAAATAGCCTCTTCCTTAGAGTAGAATCCCAACAAATATACGTAAAAAGAATGATGGCATTAGAAAAATCACCATTTGGCAGTCACAATAGTAATAATTAACTAAGTCAAGAAGCATCAATGGATGCTAAAAACTAGTCGGTGAAAGTTTTATAAGGGACTTTCTTACTTAATCCCAAAGATCCCTCTCAAAAAAAAAAAAAAAAAAAACCTCATTTATTATCAAGGGAAAAAGAGTAACTTTACTGTAGAGAAATCTGGCAGATATGACCTTGTATTAGTTTCCTAGGGCAGCAGTCCTATATGATTACTGCAAACCGAGTGGTTAAAATGACACAAATTTATTCTCTCAGCTCCAGAGGTTAGAAGTCCAAAGTCAAGGTGCTGGCAGGGCCAGGCTCCCTCTGAATGCTCCAGGGGAGGGCCTTCCTCGCCACTTCTAGCTTCTGGTGGTTACTGTGAATCCTCAGTGTCCCTTGGCTTGTAGACTCATCACTCCAATCTCTGCTTCTGTCATCGTGTGGCCTTCTTCCCTCTGTGTTTGTGTCTTCAAATTTCTCTTTTCTTATAAGAACACCAGTCATTGGATTTAGGGCTCATGCCAATCCAGCGTGACCTCATCTTAACTTGATTACACTTGCAAAGATCTTATTTCCAAATAAAGTCACACTTGCAGGTACCATGGGTTAATTAAGACTTCAACATATCTTCTTGGGGAGTACAATTCAAACCACAATACACCTTAATCAAGAGATCAAAGTGGACACCAGGAATGGGACAAATAGAAATCACTCACCACCTGATAGGATGCAGTGAGAAGGATGTAGCAGCACTTCTGTGATGTTCTTGCTGAAGGTCCATAAACTGAATGTAATCATAAAGAAACTGAAATCCAAATTGACAGATATTATATAAAGTGGTCTATAACATTAACAAGCGTCAAAGTCATAGAAGTTAAAGAGGGACTTAGGAACTATTCCAGATTGAAGGAATCTAAAAAGACATAACATTAAATGTAACACTTCATCCTGGATTTGATTGTTCTCCTATAAAAGACATCTTTGGGACAACTGCCAGTACTTGAAGGGGTTCTGTGGATTGCATGGTAGAAACCCAACAAGTTAACTTCCTGATTTTGATGGTAATTTACTATATTGTGATTATGTCTTTACTTGTAGGAATTACTAAAGTATTTAAGGTGATGGGGCTTCATGTAAGTAACTTACTGTAAAATAGCTCTGGAAAAAAATGTCCCTTGTATTATTTGTGCATCTTTTCTGTAAATCTGAACTTATTTAAAAATAATAATCACCTTAGTATAAAAAAGAAATAAAGATAAAAATAAATGAAGGATATACAATAAACTTAGTCAAATGAAGATACATATTAGGTCCTAGATGGAAACAATCTATATGAAAGGAAATTACCACACAAATTTTAAGCAATTCCAATTAAAATGCCAGCAAGATTTTTTTCTTCCCAAGTAAATTGAAAAAAAAAATCAGTATGTGAGTACACATACAGACACACACACACCCGTATTTATAAAGTAAGAAATAATGTGAAGAAACTTAACACCCGAGAATTAAAATACATAAATAAATTACATTTATTTAAGTAGTTAAATGGAATTTTTCAAATCCTTTGGATCCAGAAATATTAATTCTGGAAATTCAGCTGGAGGAAATTATTTTATATTACTAAAAGAGATATATAATACATATTCTATATATTATATATTCTACATATATATTCTTTATATATATATATAAAGAAGCTAATCAAAATGATGTTTATCATATCAAAACATAAACAAGTTAAATGAACAGTTATATCCGTATTATTGGATTTTGAATAATATTTTTGTTATGTTTTGTGTTAGTCTGTTCGGGCTGCTATAACAAAATACCACAGACCGTGTGGCTTAAACAACAGACATTTATTCCTCACAGTTCCAGAGGCTGGGAGTCCAAGATCAAGGCACCAGCAGACTCAGCGTCTGGTGAGGAGCCACTTCCTGGTTCATTGACAGCAGTCTTTTGGCTGTGTCCTCACAGTGGAAGAGGCAAGAAAGCTCTCTGGGGTCTCTTTTACAGGGTAACAGTCCCTTTCATGAGGGCTCCATCCTCATGACATAATCACCTCCCAAAGCCCCCACCTCCTAATACCATAACATCAGTTGTTTAAGATTTCAACATATGAATTAGTGAGGGGCATGAACATTCAGTCTATAGCATGCTTTATTTGTAGTTCCTCTTTTTCTTCAATGACTCTATAATATTTAGGTAAAACACGTAATAAAAATTTAAGTAGTACTTCATATACTGAAATGTCTAGAGATGATCATTTTTTTAATAACCAAAGCTTGAACACAGGTAGGAAATTTTGGGGCATGATTCATGAACAGTTGCTAGTCCCATTTAGTTCAAGAATAAAATACATATTAGGTAAAGTCTAAATGATATGGCTGGAAGTGATTTATACCAAAACAGATGGATGCATTTAATGCAGCAGATTATGTCCTCTTGGAAAAAGTTTTTCACTTTAGCTTCCTGGAAAACTCACTTAGTTTTCCTCTTAACTCAGTGGGCACTACTGCTTCTCCTTCTCCTTTGCTGGTTTCTCCTCATCAATCTCACTTTATTCATCAGAACTCAATAATTTCTTTATTTATACTCATTCCTGTATTGATATCACTGAGTCTCATGGTTTCAAATGTGATCGCTCTGTAATTACTCTCAAAATCGTAGTTCCAGCTTGAATCTCTCCTCTGAACTCCAGACTTGTATGTTAAATGGCCTGCTTGCATTTCCCTCTCGGATGTGAAATAGATATCTCAAGTGTAACACATCCAAATGGGGAATTCTCCTCTTCCCTTTCCCATGTCTGCTCTCTCTTCACTCTTCCCATCTCAGTCAACAACAACCCATTCTTCCAGCTGCTCAGTACAAAAACCTAGAAGCCATCCTTGACCCCTCTCTTTCCCTTACTCCCCAGATCCAATCTATCAGCAAATCTTTAAGCTCTTTCCTCAAAATCTATTATCCAGGTAAGATCATGTCTCACCATCTCCATGACGCCAGCCCACCACCCTGGTGCAAGTACCATGACCTCTTGCCAGTATTATTGCCACTGTCTCCTAAAGGACTCCTCACTTCCACCATTGCCTCTTTACTGTGTTTTCTTAATAGTGCAGCCAAAGTGTTCTTATTAAAGTGTTCATCAGACAAATAAATCACTTCTCAAATCCTTCAGAGGCTCTCCAAGACTCTCTGAGTGAAAGCCCTCACCCGTACAATGGCCCTGAGCCGGAGACCCAGTGGTTCTCCATGACCTGTCTGATGCCCTCCTACAGTGGCCTGGATGTTCAGGTACACCTTCCATCAGGGCAGTACGGCTGACCATCCCCTTGGCCCAGAATGCTCTTCCCCTACATCTCCATGTTGCTCTTTCCCTCATCTCCCTCAAATCTCTGCTTGAATGTCACCTTTTCAGTGAAGTCCACTATGGCTGTCCTAACAGAGATGCTAATTTGGTGCCTCTTCACCCTAAACTGTGGATTCTCTTTACAACAATCACATTCTGTCATGCTCAATAATTCATTTATTCATTATGCTTATTTTTCGGCCCCTTCTCTAGAATGCAAAATCCTTAAAGGCAGGGATGTTTGTTTACTGTGTTCACTGATGTAGAAAAGAGCTGGCATTGAGGAGATGTTCAGTACATTTGTTGAAACAACGCACACATGAAAAACAAATGTGACGGGCATTGTGTGCCAAGGTGGGAGTGTATCCTAAATTTGGTATGGTGGGGGGAGGGGTAAATGCATGCAAGATAATTTTTAAAATATGACGGGATTGGGTGTACACTAGGTAGATTAATGTGGTAACAACTTGAAGAATAAAGTACAATGAGAGAAAAAGAGTCAGGACACTAGCTGGACTCCAACAGCCCAGGAAAGAAATGAAGGGCTGAAATAGGACAGCAACGGTGGCAATGGAAGCCAGAGGCTCTGGGAACTTCGGATTTACCTGATTTAATTATTGGTTATAATGTAGGTGCCAAGAAAGAGGGATAAGTCAAATATATTTCCCAGACTTTGATGGTGAGTGACCCGGACAATGATGACAAGAACGCATAGGGATTCAGCGACAAAGCTCTTGGGATGGAGAATTCAAAGCACTATTCTGGATTAAGAGCATTAAGGTGTAGGTGGGAAATCCAAATTAAGATCTGTAGAAGAGGGCTGAAAAAGTGGCTGTGGACTCGGGAACTAGGTCATGTTAGAGCTATGATGTGGGAGTCATAGAGAAAGAATGAAGCTTCAGAAGTAAACAGGATTCTTATGGAAGATAAATGTATATCAAATAGAAGTTCTTGATTCTGGAATGACAGTAACTAACAAGTAAAACACAAAACAGACAAACAAAAACCTAAGGAAGTGATTAGAACTGAGTTCTTGAATTTCTATTTACCAAACAAGTAAAAGAGAGCTTAAAGTACTAGAAAAATCAATACTGTAACCTTTCTTATAGAATCTAAAATATAGATTCTATATTTTAGTAGCTTTAGACATACTGTATTAGATATATACACCTTATTATATATAAATTTGCAATATTGTTAGGTATATTTAGATATGAGATTTAGTAGTCCAATATTCATTTGCGATATAACCTAGGGTCTGTGTGTTTTGCAGCCACAGCTTTAAAATTGAGGTTGGGCCGCACAATAGAAAAATGCAAGGTGTGTGCTGCTAGAGCTCTGACTTGAGAAGAACGGGGTGATTCGAGACCATAAATGATATGAAGTTGCCAATGCCCTTAAAGTGACTCCTTGAGTAAAGTTTCTGAATTTGCTCAAGTTCCAAGGTCCAAAATGTGGAGATCCTAATGAGATCCTGAGGGGAAGGCAAACAGTGAACACTACTCGGTCTTCTGAATGATTTGAGGAGTTCTGTCATCCTCATCAGACTTTGGAATATTCTGTCAAATTCAAAAAGTCAAAAAGTAATCCTTAGAAATCTAGCCATTTGTAACAACATGGATGAACCTTGAGGGTACTATGCTAAATGAAGTAAGTCAGACAGAGAAAGACAAACAAACAAACAAACTCATAGATACAGAGAACAGATTGGTGGTTGCCAAAGGCAGGGGGTCGGGGTGGGTGAAATTCATGAAGATGGTCACAAGGTACAAACTTCCAGTTATAAAAAAATAAGTCCTGGGATGTAATGGACAGCACGATGACTACAGTTAAAAATACTGTATTGTATATTTGAAAGTTGCTAAGAGAGTAGATCTTAAAAGTTCTCATCACAGGGAAAAAAAATTTGTAACTATGTGTGGTGATGAATGTTAATTGAACTATTGTGATGAGCATTTCAAAAATCAAACCATTATGTTGTACACCTGAAACTAATATAATGTTACATGTCAGTTATATCTCAATAAAAAATAATAAATAAAATAAGATAATAAAATTTTTTACAAAAGTAATCCTTAGTAACTAGGGAATCCAGTAAGTCACTTGCAGATTAGATATTATAATAGTAATCACTGTTGGATTTTTCCTCACCCATTGCATAACTTTACTTTGAATAACTGTATTTCTTCTGAATTATAAAAGCAATAAATGGAAATCTGTGAAAATTTTGAAGAAGTTAGGAAAATCACCTCTGATCTTGTCAACCAAAATAATCACTGTTATATTGCCCTTCCATTTCATTTTCTATGTATGAATGTGCGTGTACATGTGTTTGTTTGCAATGCATGTATCTAATACCCAGACACATAGTTTTTACAGCTGTATGTATAGTTCTGTATTTTTTCACCTATTATAATAGCGTAAGCAATTCCCTTTTACTAAAACTCTTTTCAAGAATTATTTTTTAAAAATCATCACAAAAAAGAATTATTTAATAGTTGCATAATATCTTTTGCATGTCTAACTTAATTGACCATTCTGTAATGTTAGATATTTCCATGTTTTCCATTGAAAGGGTAAATGAAGTTTCTATGTGTAAAAGAAAGTAGATAGAAAAGAAAATAGAGACTTGGGTAACATGAATTTCTTCACCTTGCAGCAGGAGCATAAAATGTTTTTTAAAGTAACCTTAGGGGCCTTTCGTTTTCTCCCTGATGACTGCCAGTGATGTACCTAGAAACAGAGCTGAAGGTCATAGGAGCTCTGCCAGGAAGACCCTGGTAGAATGATAAGTGTGCGTCAAACTGTCCTTTACTATTTCTAGACATATTTTTGGACACATTCACTGTAGACTGTTCTCCAATACCAACATTGGCCCCAAAGCACATTAAAGTGAGGCCAACAGACGCACATAGGCTGTGTGAGGGCAGGCTGATACCGAGCTGCACGTTTATAACCAATTTTTTAAAGACATAACAGAGGATGTTATTTGCATTTTATATTTTGTGGAACATTTTACCATGAATTTTCTTACTTCATTTCCAAAATAACTCTGTGAATTTGACAGTGCAGAGAATTATATTATTTTACATTTGACAAATGTGGGCCCAGACAGGCTACAGAATCTCTCAAGGCTCCCAGAGTCAAAAATGAGTAGGGCTCTGGTGTGGAGACAGGCTTCCTGACTCCTTCCAAGTGTCCTCTTCATCAGACTATTTCAGAGGAAAAATGTTTCATTTACACTTCTAAGGAGGTTCTAAAAATACGAAATATTTCCCAGGGACCCCTCCATGAATTTCTTTGATGTAGATGAGTCATATGCCCCTTTCTGAAAGATAACTGTGGCCAGGGGAGCGGGTGGCTTTGGCCAGCATTTGTGAACCTATTCTGGCAAAGAGTAAGAGCCACCTGGGACCAATCAGTCTTCCCCTGATCCCTGAGGCAGTGAGCAAGGGTAGATACTGCAGAGGCGGCCAGCACTGTCCACCACACTCCCCATGTTTCCTGTCCAGATGCCTTGGTAGGCTCAAAGGGTTGGGGTAGTTGGCTAGTCAATATCAAAGCCAAGACTTGAACTAAATGCCGTAAATCTGCTAGTACTCAACGTGGTACACAGGGAGGCATGTTGTATTTTTACACTCCTTCATTAAATATTAGCTAAGTGCCTACTGCATGCCAGTCACTGTAGTAGACACAGGGAGAGGCCACGGGGTCAAAACAAAGCCCCTGTCTTCCTTCTGGTTAGTAATAAAGAATAAAGACACAAATGAAGACCTAACATAAGGGTTGGTACTGATAGACTTGAAGCAGAACAATCAAGCAAAGTAAAGACATAGGGAGTGAAGGGTGGTGGGTGCCAGTGACCACTCTGATAGAATGGTCAGTTACATTGCTCCTTTTAATGGTGTTAGAAATACAGATAGTACATTAAAACTATGACGTGGGTATTGTTGCTTAGCATGAGGCTAACATTTATTTGTTTTAAACAGTGAGTTTATTTAAATAAAAATACTGATAAATAATAGTAAAGTGATGCACAGATATAAAATAACAAGGAAAGTAGTACCCAAAAAGCAGACGCCTAGGGTCAGGTAGAGGAGCTTTACGACACCCTTCTGCCTGGTCTTCTGTCTGCACTGTTTGCAGCAGTGACCACCATCACCTGGTCAGATTCAGGGCAGTGTGGATTCCATGATCAGCAGCTCAATCCCTTAAACCAAACTATTTTATTTTCCCCACCCAAGGACTCAGAAACAGAAGCCCTTAATATAAAAACCTGGTTGTCATTAACTCCTTTCTTTTTCTACCTGCCCCACATTCTACATTACACTCCTAATGTATACTCGACATGGGGATGATGGAAAGACAAATCAAGAAGTGATCATTTTGTATCCTGAATTCAAAGAGACGATCGGTCTGGTTGCTTGGTCATTCAAAACTTCCCTTAGTGTTTAATCCATATATATTTTCAATCCTACATTTGTGACATGTTCCATACCCATGACACTACAATGCTGAAGATGTGGATTAGAGAGATCAAGAGACCTCACTTTCCTGTCCTACAGTTTAACGGGAGTGGTGATGGCATGGCAAGCATGCATCTCGGCTGCTGTAGACATCGTCAGTGTAGGAACGGGGAGAAGACAGACAGAGCAACTAACAGACCCTGGGCCGTGTCCATTTGTGATAATAAAGCAGCATCAGCTTCACAGATAAGTTACCTGCACACCTACACACACACATTATAAACATAATTGATGCTGGGTAACTCATACATCCTCTGTTCTCTCTAATTGAAGGTTGCTCATTATGTCTACCATAACCCTTGTTTCTGTGACATAGTTTTGGTTTTGTTTTTGAATTGGAATTATATAGAAATTGTAAGCAAGCAAGGTGGAGTGGAATTGTTCAGTTGTGGTATTCTGAACCTTGTTTTGACAGAAAAAAAATTGCTGAAGAAAGAAATCAATTCTGAGGGAAAAAATAAATGGAATTTTGAAAATTCAACCCATTTTTTTTGCCTACTATACTCCAATGGCCATGAATGTCTTCATATTCCAGGACCACTGCAGTGTGAGTCCAGTCACTTTCCCAGTCCTCTTCCTTTCTTGCTCTTTGTGTGGCCTCCAGTTTGACCACAGATGGGCAAGTGGACCTGTAGGCCATGATAAGGAGCTTGGATTTCAATCAAGGTACAGGGGGGCAGTCAGGGAGAGCCGTGAGCAGGGGAGTGATGTGACTGAGTCATACTTGAAAAGTCCCTGGCTGCTCTGTGGGGCATGGGTGGTGTAGGCAGCAGGGTACACCAGAGCCATACGGAATGTGGCGAGAGTCACAAGGAGTCTCACAGACCAGGAGGGCGGCATGAACACAGGGACAAGTGGTCAGATTCAAGACCTATTTTGGAGTTAGCATCAAAGACTTCTTGAGGAATCAGATATGGGGATGACAGAAAGAAAGAAAACTCTTAGATTCTCTCCAGAGCAAATGGGTGAATAGTGAAGACTATGAGAGAAGCAGCTGAGGGAGAGGGTAGCCACCATTCTATTTTGGATATTTTCTGTTTGAAATGCTTGTCCGACTTTCAAGGGAGCTGTCACATGGGGCTCAGTGGAGAGGACAGAGCAGAGCTGGGTGTTTGAGGGCATCTTCCCGGGGCCTTCTTGTTATTTTCTCTCCCCTAAACTATAAAAGCCTCTACTTTTGTTTAATGGTTACTGTGACATTTGTATAAAAGATCTCAGAGATGAGACAGTCCATTTTCTGAATAGACCAGTCGCAAGTAAAGAGATCAAAACAGTAATCAAAAACCTCCCAAAAAACAAAAGTCCAGTACCAGACGGCTTCTCTGGAGAATTCTACCAAACATTCAAAGAAGATTTAATACCTATCCTTCTCCAATTATTCTAAAAAATTGATGAAGACGAAACTCTTCCTAACTCATTCTATGAGGTCAACATTACCCTGATACCAAAACTAGGCAAGGACAACACAAAGAAGGAAACTAACAGGCCAATATCACTGATGAACATAGCTGCAAAAATCCCTTAACAAAATATTGGCAAACTGAATATAGCAATACATTAAAAGGATCACACACCATGACCAAGTAGGATTTATACCAGAGTTGCAGAGACAGTCCAACATCTCCAAATCAATCAATGTGATACACCACATTAACAAAATGAGGAATAAAAATCACACTATCATCTCAATAGAGGCAGAGAAAGCATTTGACAAGATCCAACATGCATTTATGATAAAAATCCTTCAATAAAATGGGCATAGAAGGAAAGTATCTCAACATAATAAAGGCCATATTTGACAAACCCATAGCCAACATCATACTTAACAGTGAAAAACTGAAAGCCATCCCTCTGAGAACAGGAACAAGACAAGGGTACCCACTCTTACCACTCCTATTCAACATAGTACTGGAAGTTTTGACCAGAGCAATTAGGCAAGAAAAAGAAATAAAAGGAATCCAAATTGGAAGGAAGAAATGAAACTCTCACTGTTTGTAGATGACATGATTCTCTATATTGAAAACCCTAAAGAATCCACCAGAAAATTGTTAGAAATAATAAACTACAGTAAAGTTGCAGGGTACAAAATCAACTTACAAAAATCAGTTACTTTTCTATACACTAATAATGAACTAGCAGAAAGAGAAGTCAGTCATCCCATTTACAATTGCAATACCATTTACAATTGCAACAAAAAGAATAAAACCAAAGAGGTGAAAGACCTATACACTGAAAACTATAAGACATTATTGAAAAAAATCGAAGAAGATACAAGGAAATGGAAAGATATTCCATGCTCATGGATTGGAAGAATTAAGATAGTTAAAATGTCCATATCACTTAAAGCAATCTACAGATTCAATGCAATCCCAATCAGAATCCCAATGACATTCTTCATGGAAATAGAACAAAGAATCCTAAAATTTATACGACACAACAAAAGACCTTGAATAACCAAAGCAATCCTGAGAAAAAAGAACAAAGCTGGAGGCATCACAATCCCAGACTTGAAAATATACTACAAAGCCATAATAATCAAAACAGCATGGTACCAGCAAAAAAACAGACACACAGATCAATGGAACAGAATTGAAAGCCCAGAAATAAACCCACACATCTATGGTCAGTTAATTTTCCACAAGGGAGCCAAGAACATACAATAGAGAAAGGAAAGTCTCTTCAGAAAATGGTGTTGGGAAAACTGGACAGCCACATGCAAAAGAATGAAAGTAGACCATTATCTTACACCATACACAAAAATTAATTCAAAATGGATTAAAGACCTGAAACCATAAAACTTCTAGAAGAAAAGATAGGCAGTACACTCTTTGACATTGGTCTTAGCAGCATCTTTTTGAATATCATGTCTACTCAGGCAAGGGAAACAAAAGAAAAAATAAACAAATGGGACTACATCAGACTAAAAAGCTTCTGCAAGGCAAAGGAAACCATGAACAAAATGAAAAGACAACCCACCAACTGGGAGAAAATCATATTTGCAAATCATATATCCGATAAGGGGTTAATTTCCAAAATATATAAGGAACTCATACAACTCAACAACGATAAAACAAACAACTCAATCAAAAAATGGGCAAAGGATATGAACAAACATTTCTCCCAAGAAGATATACAGATGGCCAACAGGCACATGAAAAGATGTTCAACATCACTAAATATTAGGGAAATACAATTCAAAATACAATGAGATATCACCTTACACCTGTCAGAATGGCATTAATTACCAAGACAAAAAATAACAAATGTTGGAGAGGATGTGGAGAAAAGGGAACCCTCATATGCTGCCAGTAAGAATGCAAACTGGTGCAGCCACTATGGAAAATAGTATGGAGATTTCTCAAGAAATTAAAAATTGAAATACCATATGATCCAGCTATCCCACTATTGGGTATTTATCCAAAGAACTTGAAATCAACACTCCAAAGAGATTTATGCACCCCTACGTCCATTGCAGCATTATTTGCAACAGCCAAGACATGGAAGCAACCCAAGTTCCCTGCTACTGATGAATGGATGAAGAAGATGTGGTATATATATGTATATATATATATATATATATATATATATACACACACACACACACACACACACACACAATGGAATACTACTCAGCCATTAAAAAGACAAAATTGTCCCATTTGCAACAACATGGATGGACCTTGAGGGTATGATGTTAAGAGAAGTAAGCCAGACAGAGAAAGACAAATACTGCAAGATTTCACTCATTTGTGGAAGATAAACAAACACATGGATAAACAGAATAGATTAGTGGTTACCAGAGGGGAAGGCGGCTGGAGGGTGGGCAAAAGGGGTTAAAGGGCACATATATATGGCGATGGATAAAAATGAGGCTACTGGTGGTGAGCACAATGCAGTCTATACAGAAATTGATAAATAATAATGTACACCCGAAATTACACAATGTTATAAACCTTTATGATTTCAATAAAATAACTGGGAAAAAAAAATAAATAAATAAAAGCCTCTACTGCTTTAAGGTTGATGTGACCTGGACCCTAACATTATCCTTGCTCACGGCACCTCCTAAGACTCGTGACTGAGGAATCATTTCCATATTGGCTCTCACTTCCTGCCTGAGTCACTTGGCCAGGAGACTTCTCACCTCTACAGTTCCATTATCTCATCAAAAAATGGGTTAATAAACCCATTTCTAAGGCTTGACTAAATGCATTTAGCATCATATCGAGAAATATGAAAACATTGTACACCATCAGCATTGAGCAGCTGGGTAAAAGACAAGCTCAGAGAAATAACGCCTCGTGTGTGTGTGTGCCCGCTGCCATTTAAACACAAGCATGTTCATATGCTCCTTTGCATTTACCTCTCATAGGATACCCATGAGATACATTACAGTTACCATCCTGTGTTTATAATTCAGGAAACTAGTGGAGAGAAATTTAACAACTTCCCCAAATCAAACAGGTAGACAGTTGCTGAGACAGGCCTGAACGGCTTTCTCCCTCAATTCCATGTTCTGACATATTCCATCTATATTCCATCTACTAGGGATCTTTTTTTTTTTTTTTTTTTTTTTGTGGGGAAGAACAGCCCTGAGCTAACATCCGTCGCCAATCCTCCCCTTTTTGCCGAGGAAGACTGGCCCTGGGCTAACATCCGTGCCCATCTTCCTCCACTTTATATGGGACGCCGCCACGGCATGGCTGACAGGCAGTGCGTCGGCGGGCGCCCGGGATCCGAACTCGCGAACCCCGGGCTGCCAAGCGCGGACTAAACCGCTGCGCCACTGGGTGGCCCCTCTACTAGGGATCTTAAGTAGTCAGTATGCTCCCTGAGGTCAGGGCCCACAGACCTGGATAGGGCGGCACCAATGGTCCTTCAGGAAAAAATTAGCCATTCCATTGCAAGGAGGGCAGTGAGCAGCTGCCTCCAGTACTTGCTGCTTCAGCCATGTGAGCTTGGACCCCCACGGTCTTGGAGGTGTCAGTGGTGAAAAAAGATGCACTGTGCAGCTTATGTCAAGTCTCAGGGGAAGAAACACAAGGCCAGCCCCTGGGTTTCTGGAGCACGGACATGCTGTCTGCAGCAGAGAACTTTGTGCATGTCAAAAACAGCTCCTGTGTGCTACCGCTAGGCCCTGGTAGAGGGCCCACTTGCTGTGGGTCCCCAAGTGTCTGTGTCCTGCACTGCCCATCATGAACTGGGTCCTTGAAGACCCACCAAGTCATCAAGCTGGATGGTCCAGCACTAGCCCTTCCGAAGCGTCTGGAATTGACCCTGAGGGAGATCTGAGGACACAGTAAGCTGTATGAGCAGGCAGCCCAGATCCATGTCATCTACAGGTTGCCAGGGGCCCCTCCTCCAGCTTGTACCTATGGATGCATGGGGGCCAAGAGGAGTGGCATCCAGCTGAATGACCTCCAAGCAGGGAAAAAGCCCAAGCTGGTTTAAAAACTGGGGCAAGAGGAATGTGTGTGGGATTCTGTCCACCTGGGCACCTCTTGGCACTCCCTTGCCCACTTATACTGTGAAGGGACTCATGTGGCAGCCCTGGCCTGAGGAGCATGGGGTCACCAGGGGCTCAGAGACCTCAGGATGGAGAGTTTGGGTCACATCACTGGGTAAGTAGCTCGGACTGGCAGAGGTGACAGCTGAGGCTCAGAGGAACTTAGAACGGGTCTTTGCTGCTCTGAGCTGTGGTTCCTCCTGCTAACCTTCCTCTTCAAAGTGTCTGCCTGGAAATGAAGCCCACCAGAGCCCGGGGGTGCCACTCCCCAACTGCAGAGAGAGACGTGGGGACATCCCACACAGGGGTGCATGGCTCAGCTCTGCCCGCAGGAAAGAGCTTCCTTTTCAGCCTCCTGGAGCGCAGTCCAGAGCTGACAGCTCCACTGTGACGGCCTTCAGGATCCACCTCAGCTCTCAAGCCAAGGCCAGGCTCTTCCAGGCTGCGGCGGCTAGGAACAGCACCCCAGGGCACCCAGGGCCCCATAGAGCTACCTGCCTTCCTTGGAGCTTTGGGCTTCACCAGAAGGCAATCCTTGCTCTGCAGCTGCCCTCTGGGTTGGCTGAGGGTGGCACTGCGGTCTGAGGCCCTCCCTGCCCTATCCTGCTTCCTCGCCCTTTTCTCTTTCACAGGCCTGAATTCCCAACACACCTCTTGCACACCTAACTCTCTAAGCACCTCCTCCTGAGGACCACCTCAGCGGGTGCTTCCAGAAAACGGACACAGGTTCTGAGCATTGGTGAGTGGATAGGGACATGGATCTAGAGAACATGACACCCTTCCATGTGCTCAGCTCTTTGGATCTACAAGGAATTTTCTGCCGCTGTGACTGGGCACGTAACTTCAGAGGTGTCTTCTCTCTGCCTCAGTTCCTGAATGAAGCACCCTACTTCGTTTCCTTTAGAGCTATCAAAGCTACTGGCCTCAAACTCAGTTTAACTAGTGCTAACTCCAGAGCAGATAAGATTAACACTAATCCTGCTTCAGGTCCTGATTCTGTGTAAATCACAACTTGTGACCAGGCTTCTCCTCTCTCTTTTGCCTCTGACTCTTATTTAGCCAACCACGGCCTCCACTATTCTGGCCCCATCTTCACCTAGAGTCCTCCCCAGCATCACCCAGAGCCCGAAGGGCCCAGCATTGACCTGCCACTGTTCCCCATTTGTACCTCCCCTCCCCCATATTGCAAAACTGTCTTTCCTCTGCCTGGGTCCTCTCTCTGGAGCCAAGAGCATCAGGGATCAGCACATCCATTGTATTCACCTCACAGAGCGAATCCTGACCCCTGAGAAAGCCAACCAGCCTTGATGTTAAAACAGCTGGGATCTTACTAAGTGGTACAGACCTCCTTTTCTGAAGAAGATTGAAGCTGGACACGAAGGGCAGGAGAGAGGGATGTAGATTCTGGCCTCCATTGGTGCTGGTGTGTAGGTGCTGATGGGAGGCTTCTAACCGCTTTCCATAAAACCACAACGCTGAGGACATTCTCCACTTTGAAAAGACATCTGACTTCCTCTTTCGTATATGGCCAATGCTCTGATTCTATGTTGCTTATCTAGAGGTAAAATAAACCTAAATGGTCAAAGTAGTGTTTGATTTAATTATATTCTATTTTACCCTTATACAGAAGAAAACAGATTCCATTCAATAAGGGAATCAATAAGGCATTGGCACACTTCCACGGTGACCCTCTCTTCTGATGTGGTATTAAATAGAGGAGATGGTTTATCAAGAGGCTTCATTGTAAAGACAGTGCATTTTAAACACAGGTAACAATCCCTCATTTAACCACCAACCTTGGGAAATGAGTCACATCACTAACCCTCAGATACTCACATGGCTGACTCCTTCACCTTTCCAAACCTTTGCTCACGTCACCCCTTCAGAGAGGCTTACCTGGACCTGTCTATTGAAAATTGCACCCCATCCATCCACCTTAACCTGCTTTCTTCATTTGTCTACAGTACTCATCATCTTCCAACATACTCTTTAATTAACTTACTATTATTTTACTGTCAGCTTTCTTTCACAAAAAGATTAAGCTCCAAAAGCTTCTAACCTTTTACCTATTTTATCCGTGATACTAAATACCTAGGACAGTACCCAGAAGAGAGTAGTGCTAATAAACGTTTGTTAAGAAAGTATATATTTTTAAATTGATGTCATAATAGTTTATAACATTGTGAAATTTCAGTTGTACATTATTGTTAGTCAACATATATATGTGCCCCTTTATCCCTTATGCCCACCCCCCAACCCCCTTTCCCTCTGGTAACCACTAATCTGTTCTCTTTGTCCATGTATTTATCTTTCACATATGAGTGAAATCATATGGTGTTTGTTTTTCTCTGTCTGGCTTATCTCACTTAACATAATACTCTCAAGTTCTATCCATGTTGCTGCAAATGGAACGATTTTGTCTTTTTTTATGGCTGAGTCATATTTCCTTGTGTATATATATATATATATCACATCTTCTTTATCCATTCATCAGTCAGTGGGCACTTGGGTGCTTCCATGTCTTGGCTATTGTGAATAGTGCTGCAACAAACATAGGGGCGCATAAATCTCTTTGAATTGTTGATTTCAAGTTCTAAGAAAGTATATTTTATAAATAACTGCAAATTAGCTATTCCTGTCATGAAAATTTATTTTTGCATCTTTTTACTTAAAAATCTTTCCCACGTTTTCTTGGTATATGCATCCCCATTATTTGTTCTTTTTTTTATTATCTTTTAAGTACCCAAGTCAAACAAGAATAAATCCTCCTTTTAAAAGTTATTACAGATAATACTAAAGTTTGACATCACTCTGAAACATAACCACTATGAGGAGTCTGATGTGTACCTTCCAGAACCTTCTTTACTTATTTATATACACATTACACAGACTCATTAAGAATGACAGTGGTGTTTTGTGTTTTCCAGGGGAATGGCATCAGACTGCACATATTCCACAACTTAAATGTTTTAAGTGGCTTATACATATAGATCACATAGGTCAACTTTAAATTGCTAATTAGAATCTCAGTGTGTGAATATACTAACGCTTATTTTTCAGTCATTCCCGTAATGATGGTCATTTAGGTTGTCTGAACATCATATTTAATGCTCATGTGCAAGTATTTCTTGAGACTAAATAGCAGGTAGTAGAATTTCCAGGCGATAGGATATGCATATTTTACATTTCAACAGTTACTGCCAAAATGCCATCCAGGGGCCTGTGCTGGCTTAGGCTCCCTCAACAGCACATCACTTCTGTGCCCATCCTCACCTACCCTTGACATCAGCAAACTTTATAACATTTGCAAAACTTTTTACAATTTGTGTAGAACTGACAGTTTTATAATATTGAGTCTTCCCATGAACATGATACAGGTCTACATTCATTTAAGTTTTATTTTATGGATTTCATTAAATTTTTCTAGTTGTCTCTTTTTGAGACTATGGTTATTTTGGTTAAGTATTATTACAGACTTTATACTTACTGTTACTATTTTTAACATATTATTTTTCCTCTATTACATTTCCTAAATTGCTATCACCTACGTAGAGGAAAGCTAATAAGTTTTTTCTTTGCTAATGTCTTCAGAGTTGGTCACTCTGGCTTTCTAGTTCAGTGGCCATTCGTGTGCAGTACAACACAGCTCCTGTTCAATGTGTTTACATCTTAAAACTTCTTCTCATCTTGCTGTATTACCAAGGATCTCCAGGACCATGTGGAAAAGTACTGGTGAGAGTGAGCGTTCTTTACTGGAACAGGAATTTTTCTAAAATATCGTCCTGATCACGAATGTTGGAAGATGCCCTTTGTCAAGTTAAGAAAGATTTCTTTTCTTCCCAGGTCACAAAGAATGTTTATCATGAGTGAGTGTTAAATTTTTGCAATTATTCTCTTAATTTGAACTTCAGTTAATCTCTTAATTTAGTGAATTTGGTTAATATTTTAGAAAGCCATCTTTTGATTTTATTGCTTGTAATGGATTGAATGGTGGCCCCCCAAAAAGATATACTCACATCCTAGGCCCCAGAAGCTGTGAATATGACCTTATTTGAAAAAAGAGTCTTTGCAGATGTAATTAATTTAAGGATCTTCAGATGAGATCATCCTGGATTATCCAAGTGGGCCCTAAATCCAATGACAAGAGACATAAGAGGACAGGAGAAGACGTGGGCTCAGAAGAGAAGATCATCTGAACACGGGCAAAGCTTGGAGTGATGCTGCCACAGGTCCCGGGATGCTTGGAGCCACCAGAAGCTGGAAAAAATAAGCCAAGATCTTCTGCTGGACGCTTTGGAGGGAACACGGCCTTGCTGACACCTTGATTTCAGACTTCTGGCCTCCAGAAGGTGAAAGGATACATTTCTGTAGTTTTAAGCCACTCAGTTTGTAGTAATTTGTGACACCAGCCCTTAGAAACGAATACATTACTCAACCCTACTCTTTCTCTCTCTCTCATCATTTTTTTTTCACTTTCTTTGGAATTATCTGTTTAATTTCTAAAATAAAAGTTCTTAAAATAAAATATTAGTTCATTTATTTTTCAATCTTTCTTGTCTAATAGATTCATTTAAGGCTACAAATTTCTCCTCTGCATTCTAATTTGGCGATATTCTATAGGATTGAATACACAGAGCTTTCACTGTTTCTAATTCTAAATGGTTTGCCATTTCCACTTGACTTTCCTCGTGATGAAAGTTATTTAGAAATCTTAGGTATATGCAGATTTTGACCACATTTTTATTGTGGATTTCTAAATTCATGTTAATTGCCAGTGAAGGTGGCCTGTACATAATTAATTTTTTATTTGTGGAAAATTTTAGTTAAGCAGGATGTGATTTTTGTCAATATTTTTGTCAATGTGTCATGTGTGTTTGAAAAAAATACATATTCACTTTTGCTACAAAATATTTTTGTGTATATAGGTATATACTAGTTAAACATGTCACTCAAATCCTCTAAATCCTTATTGGTTTTTGTCTACTAGGTCTGTTATTATCTGAGAAATGTCTGTTATCTTCTATCACAATTGTGGATTCACTGATTTCTTCTTGCAGTTTTCCCTGTTTCTCTTTTGCATATTCCAGACCTATGTTTTAGATGCATAAATATATGCACAAATATATGCATCTAAAACATGTTTCTCTTTTTCAGTTTATTATTATGAAATATCTTCTTTTATAGTTTAAAAATAATTTTTTGCCATAAATTCTATTTTTCTCTATAGCAATTATTCTGGTTACTAGTACTGTGTAACAAACTACTCCCAAGCTTAGTAGTATAAAACAACAAACATTTTACGTGGTTCATAATTTTGTGGTCCAGAAAGGGCTCAGCTGGGCAGTTCTCAAATGGGTCTCTCATGCAGTTCCAGTTAGGTGTTGCTGGGGATGGCCTCACGTGAAGGTTCAACGGGCTGGAGTCACACGGCTGGCAGTCCTCAGGGGCTCTTCACCAGAGCGCCTGGACATGCCTTCTCCAGTGCGGTGGTCTCAGGGTACAGACTTCTTCCACGGCAACTGGCCTCCCCATAGAGTGAACATTTCAAGAGGACAAGGTGGAAGTTGCATGGCCTTTTCTGACTGAGTCTTGAAAGTCAAATCGCATCACTTCAGCCACAGTTGTGACTGGTTGAAGCAGTCACAAACTCTCCCAAATTCAAGGGGAGGGGACACAGAACCCCACCTCTCAATGAAAGGAATGTCAAGAAAATTTGGGGGCCAAATTTTAAAACATCACACATATACTCTGTAAATATTTTGCTTCAAGATATATTAAGTGAAAATAGAAAGCATAAAACAGTTTGTATGGTTTGCTGTAATTTGTGTAAAAAAGAAAGAATTATGTATGTGTGTGTATGTTTATGTATGTACACTCGTATGCAAAGAATATCTGAGGGAGGCTATTCAAGAAACTAACCTTATAGGCAGCTTCTGCGGGGGAAGTCGGTAGGGCTGGGGGACAAGGGTAGGAAGAAGACTGTACGTCTTTGTATTCTTGAATTTTTTAACACATGTAAATAAAACAACTTAAAAATAAAAGCTTAAGCTGTATGCTGGAAGAAGATACAGGCAAAACATGTAGAATACAAAGAATTCTTTTTCAGAGTTTATAAAGAACTCACAAATTAACAAACACACACACACAATCCAATCTTTAAAAGGGTAAGCAAGGATATTAACAGTCAATTCACTCAAGAAGACACCTAAATACTTGAAAAATAAGATGCTAAATTTCACTAATCATCAGAAAAGTGCCAACTGAAACCACAATGCGAGACTATCAGATTGGCAAACACTAAAAAGTATCACAATACCGAATACTGGTGAGGATGCAGAACAAAGAAGCTCAGACACTGCTGTAAATTACAACTTTGAAAACAGTTTGACAAGGTCTGCAAAGTCAAAGAGACAGATACCCAAAGTCCGTCAACTCAGCAGCTGGAGGTATGGGCTGAAGAAGCTCTAGACGGTACGCAGAGAATATCCACAAGGATGTCCACACTGCGGTATTTGTATGAAGGGGAATAAAGACATGCTCATCCATAGGGACACACCGGGGAAATCAGTACACAGTGAAATAACTGGCTAACTTTCCTTGTGACATCACGTTTCCACACGTTTCTATTTAGTGACATAATATGGAGTGAAAAAATTTCAAGTTGCAGAGGATTCCTTTAGTATGCTACCAATGAGGCAAATTTCCAAAGTCACACAAAAGTAGTGCCATATATCGTTAATACTTATATGTCCACATGTGGGGAGAAGAGAAAAACTTGGGCAGGAAAGAGACACTCTCATTTCCAAGTGAGGATTATCTCTGGGAGGGACACAAGGCGTCGGGATCAGGCAGGAGCCCAGAGGAGGCTGGAGCTTTAATTTAACTTAATTTCTTAAGGAAACAAAGATCTAAAGAAATTTGACTAACTGTTAATATTTTTTGTTACATTGAGTAGTGTGTATTTAATATTATATTCTAGTTTTATCTAAACTTTTCTGTCAATATGAAATATTTTGATGATGAAAACTAGAAAAATTTTAAAGAATCTATAAAATCTATCACTATTTACACAATCTAGAGTATTGACAGTTTTTTTACATTTTGTTTGTTTGTTGTGCTGCTTTGGGCTGATTTGGGTGGGAGTTAGCTGCAAACAGCTGTGAAAGGAGAACTCTTTATTGTTTCCTGTTAGGCAGCGAGCTTATTTTTGTGTGTTTCTAGAATCACAAAGTGACATCAATACATTCACCAACTGTGTCACTTATGAGTTTCACAATTCCTCTCAGAAACAGTAGTGAAAAAAAAAAATTTAAATAATGAACTCAACAAAATTTAATACATTTTAAAAATATTTTTTAAAAACTCTTTATACAAATTTATTCAATGAAAGTGGGTCCTCATAATGATGTCATGACAGTCAAAATATATCAGTACAATTTCCGTTAAATAGCATAAAGAGGTTCTTTGTTTCTGTCTTCATCCACTAAACAGAACTTCTCTATCAACTCCTAAATAATTAGGTTAAAGCCATATTTTTAAAAGTTATTAAACTAGACACACTGCTTTTGTTCCCAGCATCCCGCTCTCCCCTCCCACCCAGATGGTTACTGTGGGAGCACCATTCTGTGCACTGTGATGCTGCTTTCCTGGCACGGTTGATGGGATCAGAAGTGGGCAACTAACAAAGTTGGGCCAATTAGGATTCTTTGAAAATTTTGGGAAACGATATTCCGTAATGAGAGACACAGGAAGCCAGTATGGGAGTGGGAGGAGGGAGAGAAAGTCTTGGCAACAAGTGAGTTCCTTTTTCCAGTTTTTTTACGGTCCTCGTCTTTTCTGTGGCTTAGCTGCCTTGTAAGATATTCAAATACTCTTCCCATAGTTCCTTCTCCCCTTTTCATTCACTTAAGTTCATTCAGATTGGATTTATGTAACTTGCAACAAACAGCCTTAATGAATATTCTCACTGGCTCTCATTTACTGTATATACAATAAACAAAAATAAAATTATAAAAATTGTGACACTGATATCTGATTAATTTTCTTTATATTAAAACAACTTTAATCAAATAAAGTCAAACTTTGTAATCAAAACAAACTTTAATCAAAGTTTAAAACAACTTCAATTATACAATAAAGAATAAATTAACATAAAGATGACATAACGGCATTGTTTCTTGACACTCTCTTTTCCATAAAATGCCATCCAACCCAGTACCTCCTAAGTATTAACTACTTGTTTTGCTGATTCAGAGGCAGAGTTCAGTGTGATTACAAAACTGTGCCTTGCTCCTTCACCTGAAGGCATTTCTTTCTGGTAGAGCAAATCAAAGAAAGCACTAATTGTCTTAATAGCTGAATAACACAGAATCACCTTTGTAATTGAATTCATTTTTGTTAAAAACCAATCAATCATAGTCATCATATCCTTGGGCAAAAAAAAAAAGTATCCATTCTCAAGAATTACTTTAAAACAATACTGATAGGTATAGTCAATGATTTGGTGTGTTATTGAATATCTTCAAAATCTTGTATCATCTGTTGCCACCAAAGGATTCAGTAGCTATTCCTAATCAATCAATTGACAGCTATTTCTCGAGCACTGAGTATGCACTGGGCATTGCATCAGGGTCTGGGACAGCGAGTCGTACAGTTTTCCTGAGAGACAGCTCCTTGAAGGAACCCCTGGCCAAGACTCACATTCTACAAAACGATTTTGATGCTGTAATCCTATGGATGGGAGGGAAAGAGCTGGGTTCTGACACCAAAGCAATGTGTCTAGAAGAATGAATTTTTTTAATGTTCATATGAAGCCAGGAGAAGCCAAGAAGCTAGAGGTCTTGACTCTTGCCCTTACTTTAACCACAGATGCTCCATTTGATCTTGTCTCTAAGTCCAATTTTGTCACATATCAGTTTAATTACTTAGAACTAGCTACATCATCTCTTTTTTTATGGCACTAACTATAGAGATGATGTAGCTTGTCTGAGTAATAAAACTGATATGTGATCAAACTGGACTTAAAGCCCAGACACGTATGATCCAAAAGAGTAATCTAGACCTCTTTTGTGAAAGCACTGGAAAATGAGTTTGGAAGATTAAAGTGGACATAATTTTTTTGAAGTTTTGAATGCCAATTAAGGATGTAGGACTTAATTGTTAAGCAACAGGGAACCAATAGAAATTCTAAAGACAGTAGTGGCATGATCAAATGTTACTTTATGAAGATTTGACCAGCCTGCAATGTTCAGAACAAATTATGAGGCAAAAAAACAGAGAGGTAAGAAATAAGTAGGAGATGATCACAATAGCAGAGGTTCAATGTGGAGGTGGAAGCAGTGTAGAGAAAGAAAAAAAAGAAAAATATGATAAAAAATAGTACAAAGAAATCAATGTAACATTTAATGACTAATTTGAAGTAGTTCCAACCCTGAGTAACTGAGAAAATGATGGTACCACCGATAGAAATAGGAAAGTCCTGAGGAGATCATTTGAAAGAGAATTAGTTCAACATTCCTGACTAAAGAGTCTGTAAGCCCCTGACCTTGTACTGCTTAAAATAGAACAGAAATTAATATGTTTGCAGTGGATCTAATCTAAGTGTGGATAATTTCTGCATTACTATATCTAAGAATGATATATTCCCTATAAGTAGTATAGTTACACATCCTGAATGCTTAATTAGAACAAGGTGTCTGCGTATTATTATAATTATTATCATACCACACTAATAAATCACTATCAATGTAATTTTCAAAAAGTAAACACTAAAAGAGGACAGAGAATAATGCCCTTGTATTTTAAGCTTGGAGTGAATTTTCCAGTCTTCAGTGTCTTTATCTTAAAATTCAAATGCAAAATTCTACAGTTCTTTAATTTCCCTATTCCCAGTTACCATTAACTAGGAATCTTTGCCCAGACTCTTTCCAGACAGGATTCTGCACTACTAATCCCTTTTCTGCTCTTATTCATCCTGATTTAGGAATAACTGGGGGTCCAAAAAGAAAAAGTCCACATAGGCCACTCAACTACCCAAATGGATTAAATATGCACAACTGGCAGCTGGCCACATAACGCTTGTTTGTTGGAAGTCTCAATGAACCTTAAATTTCTCTCAAATGTTCCTTTTCAATACATCGATGGCAGCAGTAAACTGCTTCTGAGACAGCTGTGAGGAGTACCTGGCCATTTTGTAGAGAACGTTGGCGCGAGTCCTCACCTGCCTTCAGACTGTCATGCTCAGTTACCCGGGGCCGCACGTGTGAAAACACAGAGCACAGACAAAATTTCAGAACCCGTACCTCTCCAAGCACACAGACACACTTCCAACTGTTTACGTTTCTAACAGCGCAGTGTAAATTCCAACAACAAGGCTAAAATTTGTTTGGCGGGTCTCAATCCTACCATCTAGTCCCACTTCCACAGTGATGACAATGGATTCAACACAGCAGTAGGGGAGAAGGCAGAGGGAGTTTACAAGAACTGAAAATGAGAGAATTTATTACAGGCAGAGGCATAGAATGCTAAAAGCAAGACTGTTCTGGCAACTCTAGGTGCCACCATGTAGAAAACATTCATTGGTGTGACCTTTGGGTTAGTGTATAAAGGTTTATATGATTGGGTAGAACCACAGGATTCACATTTGCAGTAATGAAAGATGCATAGTTATGCAACTCATTCTGTATTGAAATGGCCATTAGCTAACTATATATTTAGCCAGGTGAGGCTATAGACATATAACAAATTCAATAACATAAGGCAAAGTCAATGGTGCCTCCTTTGTCCCAATAACAATGCAGAAAGACGTATATTTTCAAGCTGGGAAGTGATAATCATGGAAAATTTATGGCAGGGATATCTGAAAGGCAGCTTAAAGGCTCAAAAGCCATAGGGAGCTGCACAATTTCATAAATACTGAAAAAGAATTATTGCAAATCCCCCAGCAAGCCCATTATATGTGTCAGAACTCGGGAAATTTGAGGAAAATGATTTAACGCCTGAGACGGTGACTGCCAAGAATGAGTATGTCACAATTTCTCACAGGAGTGAGGAAACCATCACAGGGGCTGGTAGCAGTCAATCAATAGCCCACGAAGAGTTCACTGACCCAGTCCAAGTCCAAGTAGTGCTCCTGGGAAGCCAGAGAGGCAGTGTTCCAGGGAAACTGCAGCCATGTCCCGGGCTGCCGCCAGGGAAGGAGCCCTCAGTCTCCATTTGGGCTCGATGTTACAGTTGCCTGGTCCTCAGTTGATTGTAACCTTGTGGCCATATCACCCACAGGCAGGAAAGAGCATAAAGGCAAAAACAGTACTATGCAATCTGCAAATATCAGAGCAACAATCTATTGGTCAAGTCTATCCAGATCTCATAAGCATCCAGGAATGTTTTCCTAAAGCGGTCATTTCTGGGAATCTGCATTCTTCCATACCAGTGGAGTGCCTCGCTTGGGTGGAGGTGAAGTTAGATGCAGTAAGAAACTTTCTGTCCACTCTTCCTATTTCTTGGATTGATTCATACGGCAAGACTGGCCAGCCCTTCTCTTTCTTGCCATCTCCACTCACCAAGAGAGATGATGTGTATAGAACCCTCTGGGCCTTGTTCCACCTGCCTAAGGAGAAGAAAATAAACCACAGAGACTTTTCTTAAAGTGCCATCTTCCTGTGGTCTAGAGTAGCAACTCAAATTTCCAGAATCTCTTGTTGCTCTGACACGCTCAGCCACTTGCTCGTTCCGTTGTAGAGCACCACTGCTTCATGGTTTTCCGGGCAGCATTTTTCTCCATATTGTTTTAGACACGGTGCCATTATAATCACTTGCAATTGACCAGTAATTGTTGCAGAAGCAGGCCTCCCTCTGCCAGTGCCACCCAGTTGCTGGACTACACCCAGCTGAGTGCAATAAGTTCCAGAATCCAATCAAAGCTAAGCCCCGTCAGTATCCAGGTTTCTCATTATGAAGTTGAGCCAACACCTGCTTCAATGCAATACCTCCCTCTTACACAGCACACACAAAGGCACTCCATTTTAGCTGTGATTCAAGTCCCTGAAACACCTCTGTAGGAAAACTCAATAGAGACTCAGCTGTGACCATTAATTCATGTTCGGAGATCTTGTTTTCGTGATTGGCTTTATAACTGACATGGATATATGTACCCATATCCCACCTGGAAAACGGGAATAGTAATGTTTTCTTGCAAGAATGTGAGAATAATCTTAACTCAAGAAAACAAAGCTAAAGTGCACCCTCTAGCCTCAGCAAGGTGAGAGACTAGCCCCAGGAAGGGTAACTCTGAAATTCACCTACTTGGTTTATGACTAAATTTGAATTGCATATATAAAGTGCAGACATACAACCCTGCACTAATTAAGTCTCAATAATTTTCCTATCTTCTGAGCTATTAAATAATGAGCAACCTAGAGTAGTAGGAACAGAATGAGAACTTATTAATAGGTGATCTTGGCCAAACTACACAACCTATTATATATAAAATGGCATTAACAGGACAAAGCATCTGCATCGCCTGGTTGCGAGGCTTAGACAGAGTAGGTGCTCAATAAAGGTTGGCTCCCTGAGACAACTTCTCACTCTGTCTATTAATAATAATGGCGACAACAATAACTGGCAGTTATTGACTGCTGTTGAGAAATAAAGTGTACTATGGTTCACATCCACAATTCAGCACATGGTATTCACCCCTCCAGAATTTACAAAACCCCTAAAGACTTTTAATTACAACACAAGCTCTCTGTCACCCAGGTCTGGTTAAGTAGTTCCTTGTGGCACATGGTCACTAGCACATAGACCTCCAGCCCACCATATACAAAATTATCCCGGCACATATGTCACTTCAAATACCCCTAAGAATGACAACAATTAACAAAATCATCATAAAGAAGCAAGCCTTTGAAAGATAACTTATATTTCAGTTTTTCCAATAAAAAATACCAGCCTTTTTCGGCAAGTGGACTGAGTATAGAGGTAAGTGTGCCAGACCGACCGCTGATAAACAGGAGAAGTCTCAGTCTGCTGGGTGAGGGACATGTCACATCTATCTGGTGGTTTGGCTTCCCCCCAAGCACTCAGTCATTCACACTGAAACTTGTCATGTGACTGCTTCATAAAACAGAACTTTCCCTCCCTCCCACATTTCATTGCTTCTTCAGAGTCGCCTTTTGTGCCCTAATTATTCATTTATTTCAGTTCATTTTTTTCTTTGGAATTAATTTAGTTTCTTCCTCTCAAAGAACACATTCTAATGACTAAAAAAATAGGAGAATCTTTTAAAGGGATGCTATGGGTGTACGTAATTGAGTTTCTGTGTGTAAGTGTGTTTGTGTTTGTTGGGAACGGTAAGAAATGGCTGAGTCAAAGGTGTTAGTAAAGTTCTTACTCTTCGTGGATGTAGGCCTCATGGAGACACAATATGGCCTTTAGCATCTCTAAATATATGCATTCGTGACAGAAAAGGGTCTTCTCTAGGAATGTCCCTTGTTTGTGAAATCCTAAACTCTCCAAGGAAACCAAGAGGGTTGAGTCCAAACCCCATATCTATTAATGCTTCCCCAGAGGCTTAAAGAGGTTGCAAAATATCACTACGTCCACTTTGCCATATCTAAAAGGATGAACAGCCTGCTTTCCTGGCTAACAGTGGGCTGTTTCACTAGTGACTGTTGCTGTAGTGCTGTGAGGGGTAACAGTCTGCTACAAAGGCTCTTTTTCTTGTGTGTCTACATGTTGTGTGAATGACTGAGTGTAACAGAGCTCTGCTCATCTCGGGACTCTTACTGGATCATAGGTGGCAAACATTAAAAATGTCCTAAAATATGCATTTGCCCTAGGATCCAGAAGGAATTTTACACCATTTTCTTTATGTGTCTAGTAGATTAATATTTCCTTTATGTTAACATGAAGTTTATTATTCTTGTTATCTTCATTTAATGTCCTAAGGAACCAGGTGAGACGATTTTGTGAGTTTAATGATCACTGGCACAAAGTACACATGAGGGTCACTCAGGACATGCCATCCCTTTCGAGGCATTTTGCCAAAAGAGCCTGGAGTTAATTAATTAATACTGGGAAATCCCCAGCCAGTCCCAGCTTTGAAAGACAAAAAAATAATAGAAGTCTTCTAGGCTTTAGGCCAACATACCTCTTCTGTAAAAATTAAAAGCCTAATCAGAACTCTGATATCAAATGTCCTTTTTCAAAGAGTAGCTAATATAGAATTTATTATATAGAACAAAGGAAAAATAAATGGTGGGCCAGTCTCTTTCTGGTAAAATATACAGCACCCTTCTCATTCTCTATCATAAATCAAGTCACCTTGATAGCCATGTTGGAGTTTGTGTTGATACAATACAGCTTCCGTGGATCATGATGTCACATTCAGGGCAGGCCCTGTGCTCACCTGGCAGGGAATGCTTGGGCAGGGAAGTGTGCAGCCAACTTTACCTCACTTTATAAACACTGAGTCTAGGTGACGGGCAAGGAAGTGGAGAGGATAGAATGGTTAAGGGTTCCTTGTCTGCTTCTTCAAACCATAGTGTGTAGTATGTCAGCACACATAGAGAGAGAATAGGCAAAGAGGCAGAGACCAAGAGAAAGTGACTAAGAGGCAGAGAGAGAAAGAAAAGAGACAGAGAGACAGACGGGAGAGGGCAGAAAGAACAACGGTGGGGGAGGCACACAGGAGGAAGCAAGCACTTCCTGGTTAACTCATCCTCCTGTTTGACTGGCTGCTACTTGAGAACTGTTTCCCTGGCTGCAGTTGCTGTGCAACTGCTTCCTGCAATTAACTGACTTTATTTACTTTGTCTGTTCCTCCCCCTCCATTAACCTATTGTTTGCCAAGCCATCTGAGGAGCCCACAACCTTAGAGGAGGCAGATTTATACTAGCACACTACATCATATCAATCTGCATCCACTCGAAGCTCTGAAATATATAAAAATATATGCAATTATGTCCTATATATTTATATAAAAATTATATATTTACTTATATTTGTGTATAATATTTGTTATATAACACACAAACATATATCTCCTAAGTCACTTTAAGGCCCATGTGGATTTATTAAGGGACCATTTCCTAACCATTGTCAAACCTACACACATACACATACACAAGTAACCGAATATTGACACATCCAACCTATCTCTGCAATGAGAAACAGAGGGAAAAAGCATAAGTCCGACACAGCTTCAGTAGGACATTTATGTCTACATATATAAAACCTGGCAAAATGGCTGAAAAATCACAGCTACATAGTAAATGTAGTGAGTGAATAAACGAATGATAACACACCACTGTATTTACCGACAACTTTGACCAAATGGTTTTAACAAGTGTGCATCTTGCAGTACAAAGCCATGGAAAACGTAACTTTGGGGTCATGATCTCATGTGGTGGGTGAACAGTTGGCTTAAATACAGTCATTTCAATTATCTGTAACAGTCACCATAGTCAAATCTGTTTGTATGCAGCTACGCTCAGTAAATATTTTGGGGGATGGGGAGAAAAGGAAGGTTCCTCCTCTCACATTCCAAAACTACCAGAAAAGATTTTTGATAAATAATTCTATGTTAACAAGTATATGTATAAAACAAATATGTAACTAATACATATGACAAATATAACAAAATGAGTTGTTTTCCACTATAAAATACAACCACTCATTGTTACATGTTATATATTAAATATACATTAAATATTATGCTAAGCAATCTGAACAGTAATCAAAATAGATGTAATATTTTGGAGAAATATTTCTCATAGGGAAGAAATATTTAACTGTTTGACTTAATTTTGAGCATGGTCCAAATTTGTATCGTCTTGATGTATCTTTTTCTTTTTTTCATTCTAAGAACTGTGATCACAACATTTTCTCTAAGAAACAACTTGAAATCCCTAAAGTTTACTCAGTGCTTCTTACCACATTCAATTTAATAGAAGAGAGTTTTCTTATGACAAAACATATTCACTCGGACCTAGAACTCATCCATTCTCATTGCGACTAGAAGGCATGGTAAAGACACTACTTCCGTTTCACCAAGGAGTACCCAATGTATCTTATTTTTTTAGCCAAAATTCAGAAGACCCTGCCGGTGTGCTGGGAACACAGTATTAATCACTCGAAGATCCTAGAGGGCCTTATTATCTCCATTTTGCAGATGAGGAAACTGGTTTTCGGCTAGGCTGGGTAAGTTGCCCCAAAACATAGAGCACGTGAACAGAGGAGGAGTCAGGCTCTGGTCTGCCTGACTCTGGAGCTCCAATTCTCATCCGTGGGGTTAATCTGCACCTGCTTGGGCCAGAGGAGAGAATCAGCTTTGCTGTGAGCCAACGATGCGCTGTGAAGTGAGACACGCATTTGAAGTAAAGAGGCAATTCTTCCAACGGGGGTAACCTAAATGTTTCTCAATGGAAAGTTTGCTGCATTTTCTTGTAACTAATCATTCTACCAGAATAAGACTTGCATAGCATTTTCTATTAGAAAAAAAAAAAAGGTTAAATAGGAAAGACAAGTGGCTGAGAGAACACCACTGAGAATCTTTCAAAGAAAGCTACCAGCTCAGCGGGGGCGCCTATATTTAGCCAATTAGTCAGACACATGTCTTACCTAGGAAGCCACTGGGCTGAATGAAGAGGTTGTAGTTTCAGCTGAAAGGAGACAGAAGATGATTTGAAAGAAAAGAATACTGAGAACAATGGGACTCTTGAAAAGAGCAAATGACAGAAAAAGATAATGCCAAAGTAAAGTCAGAAAGAAAATTGTGGGGAGGAGGAGAAGGAAAGCAGAAGACAGGAAGGTCAACTTCCAGAAAAGAAGACGAGGAACATACTCTTCTAGCTCTTTCTTTACATTTTTATACACTTTGAAACTGTGCTCAGTTTCACTAAAAACTATTGTGCACACTATGTAAACCCTTCAGTCCCAGGAAAGTATGATTCTCTTGCTACTGAAACTTGGCCACACCAAACAGAATATCTTGCTTCTAGGTTTATTGATTATTAATAATTACATCAGTTATAATTTTTATTGGAGAGAATAGACAAGTTTCTGTGAGGCCTCAGAGGAAGTCAAGGGCCTCCACGTCTGTGAAAGGGAGTTACTTTTGGGTCACCCCGTTCCAGGAGAAACCTCTGTCAGTTACATGGCAACTCTCAGATATCCCAAGGGGCCCTTCCCTTTCTCCTGTGGGGCAAAAAGTTTTCCAAGGTTTGAGGTTCGAGGGAATAGCATAATCATTCCAAAACCCAGGAATCTTCCATGACCTCTCCCTTCCTGTCATCTGGCTTAGTCAATCTGTCATCAGTCTTGCTGATATGACTGAATCCCTAAATAGTGCTACAACCTTGCCACTTCTCTCTGTTTCCTCCACCTCTTCAGTCCAAGAGAGTATCACCTCTTACTGGGATTTCTGAAGATCCTCCTGACCAATTATCCTATGCTCCCTGCTCTTTCCTTTAATCCATTCTCCACACTGCACCCAGTGAGGTGATCTTGTAAGCACAAATCTGACTCTTTTACCCTCAGACTTAAATCCTTCAGGGGCCTCCCATTGTTGTTCAAACAAGACAACAATCCTTAGGTGGTCCACCAGGCCAGCCTTCTTGGCCCAGGCTAGCTCCCTGCCTCGTTTCTATGTTCCTCTTCCCTCTGACCTATTTTCCATCCTTCCCAGAGAATGCTCTTTCATGCCCTCTTCAGCAAGTTAACTCCTATCTCAAGAGTCACTAATAAACAAAAATGCAGTGGATGGAATTCTCCATCAATATTATCCTTGCTTTTTGGATTATTTGGGCGAAAATAAACAAAATTCACAGAGCCATCTCAGGATCAGGTCTGAATTCTCTGCCTTCATAGTCAAGAAGAAAGGTGTGATGAATACAGGTGGGTAAGAGCAATGACACAAGTGTCAACTGGAGGAGAGGAGTTAGGGAAAGTCCTCCCATGCGTTCCCTCTAGTTCCTGGGTGGGTGGGTGGGGAGCAGATCTACTGAAGACTCGCTTCCTAGCTGGTCAGTGAAACATGTAAATGTCTCAAGAAAGCAAGCACATAACAGTGGGTGTTTCCTGACATTTGAGGATGATATACTCAGGTGGGGTTCTGAGCCCTGAGTGGCAGAGTGATGCCTGCTATGCCCCGTATGTTAGTCTCTGTCACAATGTCAGGCATGGATAAAATATTTTTCCTGCTTTTAAAATGCCTTCATTTTATAGGATTTTGACACAAAGACAATGCAACCAGTTTATAACAAGTCAACCAATGCTTTCAAAATAACATATATTTTTATGTGTTCACTCCATTGAAATACGGGGAAGTCATTTTCAGAAATTCCTTTATTCCAAATCTTTCAAAACCAAGTAAAGATGTTTGTTTTTCAAAAGGTTGCTTAATGATCATTCTTTCTGACATTACATGATGGAAAGTCAACAATGTGACATTTGCCATAAGAAAAACAGAAAGATGGGACTGAGAAATACAATAACAAGAGCTGCCACTGCAACAGCCAATAAGTCTGGGATGATTTTTCAGTGCAATTTGTTTCTTTTAGTCTGGCAAAGGTTTTGGCTTCAGTTTCATGTTCTTTGATTATTATTATGCCTGTCTACTAGTGGAAACTGCAAGTACTCTTTCTGTCTTTCCACCCTGGAAGAGCGGAAAGAAGAAATGAGCCAAATCTGCTTTGAACACGGGTTTATAAGAAAACAATTCCACTATTGACTCGAGAGACTCAGAAGGGCTTTTTTCCATATAGCGCCATTCGCTAGATAGTTGCTCAATAACTGAGTCTGCGGCAGATGTGTAGGGCAGAAGCTCCAACGAGCAGTGTGAGGGGTATGGGGCTGAACCCAGAAGGATACATCGTATGCCCTCTTGGAAATCATTTGGTCAGGGTAAGCCATCAGCTTTTTTGCTGAGGGAGTGGGCATTCTGCAGCGATACCAAAGCTTCTCTATTTAGAGTGAAGCCCTCGCTAAACCACATCACAGGCACCTCAGCCTCAGGTGCACTGGGTGTACAGAAGCCTGCCTCGCCCAGCAGTGCTCTCTGAACAACAGCCGTAGGGTGAAGTGCAACCAGCTACAACCTAATGGGTTCTCCTGCTGTTGCCCAAGTTTTAAGGCCAAACTGACATACAATTATATTCCATCTCCTTTATGTATGATGACTATATCTATAGTTGTAAGAATGTCAGGATGAATTGGACAGCATCTTCCAAAGGAAAATGTGCTTCTCAAGGTGAATTTTTTTAAAATGTAGGGAATGTGGCTATATCAATTTCAAGGAATTTTCTTTTTTAATTGCATATCTTCTGGTGGTTCCTAACGCACAATTAAAATACGTAGTTTGTATTTAAAATAGTTTATGAATTAGTCGTAGCACAGTAACACTCAGGAAAGAAAAGGGGTTTCATGAATTTCATTAGCTCCATGTTTTCAAAGAAATCTTTTCTTTATAAAATTAGCCAGGCAAGTGCGTTAGTTTTCTGTGGCTGCATAACAAGTTACTACAAACTCAGCAGCTTACAACAATGCCTGTTCATTAGCTCACGGTTCTTGAGGTCAGAAGTTCATGCACAGAGTGATGGGTTCTCTACTCAGGGTCTCACAGGACAGAAGTCAAGGCTTTGGCAGGATCTGAGCCCATCTGGGGCTTGAGAGCCTCGTCCGGGCTCAGCCAGGTCATGGCAGGATTCAGTTCCTGTGGCTGTTGGCCTGAGGTTCCTGTTCTCTGGCTGGCTGTCAGCTGGGGATGCTCTGGACTCCTAGAGGCCACTCTTAGTCTCTACCACGTGGTTTCTTCCATCGTCAAAGTCAACAATGGAAACTCTTCTTCATATGGGATCCCTTTCTTGCTTTCAACCTCTGACTTCCTCTCTCTCTGATCTCTGGACCCAGATTTAAAGGGCTCATGGGATCAAGTCAGGCCCGAGGATCAACTCCTTTCTTAAAGTCCACTGTGCCGCATAACAAAACCTAATCACAGGAGTAAACTGCATCCTACTCACAGTCCCAGGGATTATACAGGGCGTGGACAGCAGGGGATGCAGACCTGGGAAGCTATTTTAGAATCCTGCCTCCACACAAAGGATTGAGCTTTATGAAGAATATCCTAATTCCACAGATTTACCTAATGGCTTTTCCTGGTGAGGTGTCTGGACTGGAGTGCGGAGCAGTGGAGGACACTGGGATGAGGGCCCGAGGTCTCAGGCCTAAGTGCAGCTCAGCTCACTCCTCTGTCACCGTTGCCACCCCCTTTGCTTGGCTCCCGGCCAGCCCAGAGCCACGTGCTCACAGCCACATGGACGCTACTGCTCCGAGCTGTCATCTCCCTTCCTCCGCCACCTCTTTCCTAGTCTATTTTAGTTGCCTGGATGTTACTCATTTTTGTGGATCTTTTGACACCTTTAATTGCTCTTCTCTTCCCACGCCTATTAAGTTTTCTCACCCTTTGATATTGGCATTAGGAACATTTTAAATAATTTGCCAAATAATGTTTTGCCACTGCTGTTTTCTGTAAGTTACATTGCTTTGCCTTTAACCCTGCATTAATTTTGCTGTAAAGTGTTAAGTTGCATGGAATGAGGTTATTTTACACATAGCATTGGAGGGCTCCTTAGATCTGAAGGCTTATTTCTTCTTATGGCTACTAACTCAAAGTAGTGGCAATTTTAATATTGCAAAGTTGCTTTGAAATTCAGAAACTGATTTTAAAAATGATTTCATCTTTTAGCACACAGCTAGGGTGTGCCTATCTCTTTAGACTCTGAGCAATAACTCCAAGAAGGAGTTAGAACATCTTCTCAACATTGAAATTGTTTCAAATTCTCCATAAAGCTAAAGCATAGAACTATTATCATCAATACTAGAACCGTAATTCTTCAAACCCTGGGACATTTCATTGGTGTGCTTTGAGGGGCTCCGAAGTTTGGATTTGTTTCTGACTCATATGCATAAATAGAGAAATCCTCACTCTTTCTTCCAGTCCTCACTCACTTGGGGCATGGTTTCCGTACTGGAAAAGCAGAGGTGAGATGTAGCTCGATGGCCGTGTCAACAGAGTAAACAAGAGCCACACTTCTATGTTTCAGGAAGTCTACTCGCACCTCTTTCATCAAACATCTCTGACCTGGAGATCACCCAGACAGGATTTCATTCCTACCTATGAACAGAAGAATGGATTGTTCATGCTGTTTTGCAAATAACAGCTGCTGCTCCAGCACTCAGCCCTTCTTCCCTTTGTTACCCATTCTCTTCCCACCCACCCCACACAATTTCTGCAAAATGTGACCCATTTTTCTTAAGACACACTCTGATGCTGTCTATATCAGGAAGAAGGATGTTTGCTGTCCGCTTTGTTCCAAAGCACAAGTCAAAATGTATCTCCCCCATTGTCGCCAAACTCATCCTGTGAAGTGCAAAAAGAAACAGAGTGAATTGTGAAAGCAATGAGAAGGGGAAAGTTCTGAGAAACTCCTCATGAAAGAACATAAAGACAGAGCATTTTTATATCTCTTTCCTGAATTTTAAATAGGCAGAACTGAAAACATAAGATTCCCTAGATTTCTGTGACCAAAAGTATAAAAATGTAACAGTGTATTAGACAGGCAGTTGCCCTCAATCATGCTGAATGAAATGAAAGTCTGCTCTCTTCTAATTCCCCATCCCCAACCTACCTTCACCCCATCGCATGCCTGACAAAGGTGTAGTTTACATGGACATCCTAGGTTTACACACAAAATGAATCACAATCCATTTCCTAAAAAAAGTGTTTTTTTTTCTGTTTTTTTGTTTTTTACTTTAGAGACCCCAAAATCTAACACACAGAGAGGAGTCAAATCCCCTTCATCTAGCAAATCATCAGGATGAAATGGTTGACTATGAGTTGAAAGGGATGCAAATGACAAGATTCAACTTTTTAAGAAACTGAAAGAAATAACCTAAAAATATCTAAAAATTTGTTAAGACTTTGAGATCTTTTCTTCTCACTATCTGTGGTAGGTAGAATAACGGCCTTCTAAAGATGTCCATGTCCTTAGAACCTGTGAATATGTTGCCTTGCATAGCAAAGGGAAATTAACGTTGCAGATGGAATTAAGGTTGCTCATCAGCTCATCATGACATGGGGAGAGTATCCTGGATTATCCAGGTGGGCCCAATGTAATCATAGGGGTCCCTTAAATCACAAGGGTCTCTTCTCGTGGAAGAGAGGGCCACCAGAGGAAGTCAGAGGGATGGGATGTAAAAAGACTCTATCTACCCTTGCTGGCTCTGAAGATGAAGAAAGGGGCCATGTGCCAAGGAATGTGGGGCAGCCTCTAGAAGCTGAAAAGGGAAGGAAGCAGAGCCTATCCAGAGCCTATCCAGAGCCTACAGAAAGGAACTCAGCCATGCCAACACCTTGATTCTGGCCCGGTGGGACCTGTGTCAGACTTCTGATCTACATAACTCTAAGAACTAAATTTGTGTTGTCTTAAGTCACTAAGTTTGTGGTAATTTGTTACGGCAGCAATAGAAAACTAATAGAGCATCTGACGCATCTTTACTAACCAATTTGCGTGAAGTAATATCTGAATTGACACATCTCAGTCGGTACTGAGAGTCTGTTCTTTCATTATGAATCAAATGGCTTATAATATTAACGATTAGATTAGCACAGGCAACTACTGGTTGCATTAATGATTGCAAAAAGTATAAACATCCTAACTCCGCATCATGTTCTGTAAGACGGGGTATCTGCATATTCGCAGTTTGTAATCTTCCCTAACCTGAACTCTCCAGGGCCCTGGAGAGGAGTGACACCACTTGTTAAAAGCGCCAGTGGCTTTGCAGTGGTGGATTCCAGACAAGAATCTAGGATTCTTATTTCATGGTTCTATTCTACAGAATTCTTTGTGTGTGTGTGTGTGTGTGTGTGTGTGTGTGTGTGAGGAAGACCAGCCCTGAGCTAACATCCGTTGCCAATCCTCCTCTTTTTGCTGAGGAAGACTGACCCTGGGCTAACATCCGTGCCCATCTTCCTCTACTTTATATGGGACCCCACCACGGCATGGCTGACAAGCAGTGCGTTGGCGGGTGCCCGGGATCCAAACCCGCGAATCCCGGGCTGCCAAGCGCGAACTTAACTGCTGCGCCACTTGGCCAGCCCCTTCTACAGAATTCTTTACGGCAAAGGAAACGTGTGTTTTCTACCTTAGGTAAATTTCAAGAACAAAATGCAGTCTAGACCCATACACCCTCCCATCAATTTCTAGAACCAATCCTAGAATTTTTGTAACATTCAGACGTTTGTTCAGATTTTTTTGGTTATTCCCAAGAAGTCCGTGGTCAGAATTTTGCTATTAACAAGAGCATACACTTGGTGCATGCTTCCTGAGATTCACTCTGATGGATTAATGAGATTCTCCTGGCTCCTCCCACCATTGCTGCAGCTCCACATGCAAGCCCCAGGGCTCCTGGTTGGCCCCCTTGGTCCCAGCTCAGCCCCAGAGCTGTACTGCTGGGCTGGGGGGTAGCCCCTGCCCTGCAGACTCCCAGCTCCACCACTGCCTGGCACAACATAGGGGACCATGTTAAAGCAGGATCCCCTAATGGGCTACAAAAGAGTATCCATCCTCCTTTTATTTAAAGAAACAGCTTTCCAAAGAGCATGCACCTTGAAAATATGTTGTACTCAGAGCCAAATAAGAAACAGAAAAGAAATGGCACTCATGGGAGGAATCCAGAACGAAAATGAAGCCGAAAGAAAGAGAGAGAGAGACACTCTAGGATCTTCCACAGGATTTCATATAACTCTCACGCCTAGAAGAGTACAAAACAGTCTAGAAGACCAACAGCTGTTGTTAAAGAGCAACTTAGGTGTTTTGTTTATTCATTCAACAAACATTTATGGAGTGCTTATGATGGTCCACACCACTATGAGGATGAGAACATGAGTCTCATGATGTTAAAATCTCTCATCTAAAACTTCAGTGTACTCACACACCTCCCGGGACCTTGCTGCGAGGCAGATTCTGATGAACCTGACATCCTGCATATCTAACAGGCTCTGAGAGGATGTCCAGGCTGCTGGTCCAGGGACCATACTTAGAATAGTAAAGAGCTGGAACCCAGCACCCATGGCCTGTGTTATCCACCTCCTTTCACTACTGTTCTCCTGAGAACATTTTATAAAACCCTGAGAGGAGCTGTTTTCCCCTGTCACTACTGCACAACTGTATTACACAAGGCAATAATAGTTTTTGATGCTGATCTTTGTATGTGCAATAAAAAAAGTGACTTGTAAAATTAAAGGACAAGGTATATTTTCATTTTTGTGTGGGGGAAAGGCATATGGAGGAGGTAGCAATCTGGAAATGCATTCCCTACATTCATCCAAATAGAACGACCCTGAATGTTGTCAACTCCGAGCCCTGACACCGACCAAGACAGCAGGTGCTCCATTTGTGAGGAGGATATGGAAACATTCCCACACAAACAAGGAATGGCAGGATTCAAAACCAGTTTTCAGCGAAGGAAAGCTCTTTAGCCAGGGCAAGAGGTGGGGGCACAGGGTGGCAGTGAATGCCCTGTGTGCAGAAATAAACCAGGCCTTTCCTAACCCGCCAGACAATAAAGCTTCAGGAGAGTCAGGTTTTATTACCGTATTTTACAAAGCACCGTGCCTTGAACTGCTCCCAGATGCACAGTTCAGGTTCATGCTCCTCGTCTCCCCTTCCTACTTTATATGAGGTGATCATATCTTTTACTCACAGAGCTGGGAAAGATGTCCTTGAATGTACCAACCATAGACATTTCTATCATTAAAGCTTGATTATAAAATCTCCCCTAAGAACAAATGGTGGGGACTGTGTTGGCTTTATAGAAGTTCCATTAGTCCTAGGAGCAAAGTCTCCATGGCTGAAACCAAATCCCTCACACACAGTGGAACCATTGCTGACCGGAAAGGACAGAGCAGTGATACCTTTCACACAGAGAGTCATTTGTAAGTGAATTAAAGGTATCACCAAACGATTAAAATTATGGTTATGAATCAACAACTTCTGATAGACGGATACTGCTCCGCAAGCTAAGTTAAGCAGAATAATGAGATTACCTTATTTAATTACAGATTTGTAAAATCCTGTATTTTAAAATCCTGACTCCACAAGTCTAGAATACTTTAAAATGTATTTTAAGTAGCCAATGATCTTTTCACTTGAAAGTGTTAAATATTTCCTGCTACGTTATAGGAAATATATTTTATTGAGAAGGTGTTCTCTTCTTAGTTAACAGAAACACACAGTATGGATATGCTAATAAAGTATTTTCAAGGAGCAAAAAAATGACCATTTTATGCAGATGATAATGTAATGTTTAACCAGTAAAGTAATTCCCTCATTTATTACAATAGCTATAATTATAATAGCTGTATCATCATTAATAGCTATGTAATAGCTGTACAGCTATTAATACTAAGGCACAAAATCAATTTAAATGTAGTCAGAACTTTTGTTATCAAAAAGTTATTAAGACTACTTTTATGTATAATTTTAATTGCCCCCAAAGCATTCTAAATAGTTGAGCCAATTAATAAAGAGCCAGATATCATAAAAGAAACCTTATTTTTCCCCCAAAGCTAATAGAGTTTGTGTAACAAAGTATTAGAGTCTTAACTTTTTTTAAGATGTAGAGAAATGTTAAAATAATTTAATTTTAAGCAGGACCTTTGGAGACTATCTTACATCTGTGATGAAATATATTAAATCTGATTAAAATATCCATATCATAACTGCCACTTCTATGAAAGAGGATTTTAATCAATAATATATCAGAGTACTACTTGAAAGTATTAATATTTCATAGTTACTACACACATTTAACCTTGAAAGTAAAAAGGATTTAACAAATAATGATAAAGCTAATATTTATGGAAGGTTTTCCATGTGCCAAGAACCATGTTTAGCACTTTACATTTATTCTATCATTTGATTCTAAGGTATGTATGTATTTGTTACTATATTATTTTCATTATTATTATTATTCCCATTTACAAATGTGAAGCCCAAAATGCTAACATGTGGCAGTTACAGAATTTGAACTTCAGTTACTCTGACTCCAAAGTTTATGCGCTTCCCTCAATATATGTAATTGTAACATAATCTTTAATTCTCAAACACAAGAAAACTCGAAGAAGAGAAAACATCACTTGCTTTTCAACTAAAAAGATAACTTAGGCTTTCAGCTCTAGAAGACAAATTAGTCAGCCAGGTTTGCCTCTTATCTTTCCAGATACCCCACTGAAATGAAAGTTAAAACTGACAAAGAGGAATGAACCTAAACAGCAAAGAACATTGGAGAGGGGTTTCAACGCATTTCTAGAAGATGAAAAGTAGAGGGGAGGGGATTGACACATGAAATGCATGGAGAAAGCCATGTGCTAGAATCTACTATTAAGGGGCTGCAGAAGAGGTGTGGGCTAGTCTCTCTGACAAACTCTAGAGAGTCTTAGAGTGACAGGTATGGTGTAAGCAGGACTAAGACATGAGGCTGAAAACAGATGTTTAATACAGTTGTACCAGCTGCCCCATCACCACCCCAGCTCCTCCCACTGCGCCTGCAGAGTACAAGCAACTAAAGTTTTCCCTAGGCCAAAAGCAAAGCTCTCCTCTAAGGAATCTGAATAAAGTGTCCAGGAAGATCCAAGAATTCTAATGTGTGTATTTCTATTTCCAGAAAAAAAGCTCTTCTTATTCTGGCATTTGGTAGGACCCTCAACTTAACCACTTCTTATCTGCTCACTGAAAAGCAAAGATTCCTAGTCAGAAACCTTCCCTTCTCTACTCTACACAGAATCTCCAGCCAGAATTTCTACTCAAAGGAATGATAGAGATTTTTAAAACTCCCAAATATACAACAGCAAAGAAAAGGTACATTTACTACCCAATAAAACATAAATTGATCACTAGGCATGTGAGAAAAATGATCATTATGAAAGAGAGGGACCAAATATATAAATCAAAAAAGTGACCCCAGAAGAAATAGAGCAAATTCAGGGAACAAAATAGAAATTAAAAAGTGAATATTCTAAATAAAAAAGTTAAAGATATTAAGTGAGATATTACCTCCATAAGACAGGAAATAGGCCATATGTAAAATTTTTAAAAATTAGAAAATAAGAAGAAAGTCTTAAAAATGAAATATGGAATTGCCAGAATAAAAATCTGAAGAGAAAGCCTAAAAAAAAAGTCAAAAAAAGAGGAAATTTCCTGTTACAAAAAAGAAAAAGACAAAAAGAGCAAGAATATGAAAGGAAGAGACCAATCCAACAGGTCCAATATTCAACTTAAAAAAGCCCTAGGAAAACAAACAGAGAAAGTGGAAGGGAAGAAACAACAGGAAGGAATTTCCCATGTGACAGAGGAGTTGAATTTCCAGACTACGAAGGCCCAACGTGGCCTCTCACTACATGAAAAATGCCAAGACTCAGCCTCATTATCATCGAATTTCAGAACACCAAGAGCTCCAAGTCAACAGTAAAGAAATGACAAATACAACTGCACCAGACTTCCCATTAGCTGCACGGTTATAGAAGTTACTAGAATAATACTTTAAAAGCTGTGAAGAAAATAATTTTTAACCTAGAATTTTAGCCCCCACCAAACTTTATTCAAGAGTGAGAGCAAGAGGAAGACCTTTCATACAGGTAAGGATTCCAGTGGGGAGAGAGGGAGAATGACTAAACAGAAGGAGTGGTATGATTTTAGGAAAAAGCAGTGGCGGGAAGAACAAGCTCTGGGGGAAAAGGGAGCAGATAGAGTAAATGGAAGAGCTAGAGTGGGAAAAGGCAAAAGATATTCTGGAAAAGCCAAAATATATGGAAAAAAGCCATGGTCCAAGTAAAAAGTAAATTAACTGTGGTTTCATTTTTAAGAAAAAAAAAGGTATGTAAGAAAAGAAAGTTAATTAGACTTTTGTAAAAAAAAGTTAACTTCACCTTTTGTAGTCAGTCTATAAAGAAAGACTTGCTGATTGCAGGGTGGCATGTAAACATGTACAACTGCAGCCATTCTGAAAGTAGAAACTGATGGAAAATGGGTCAGGGAAGAGAGCAAAGGAAAGGGTAGAGGTGCATATACTCACCTTATAAAGTAAGGAGTAGACAGAAAATGGCAAAAGGTGACGGAACAGAAAGGGCATCTCAAATGCATCATTGGAAATGTCAAAGGTCACCAGTAGAAGAACTAAAAATATATATCAAACATTGGGATGAATAAAGGGGAGCAGAGAGGGATGGGATAAAAGTGATCATTCCTCATCTTTCTTGTTGGGGAGTAAATAAATATTTTCTAAAATTAATTTTAAAAAACCCCATCAGTGCAACACTAATAGCTAACCCTCAATGACTACTCATATATTCCAGGCACTATTCTAAGCACTTTTATGGATTAATGCATTTAATTTCCACAACAACCATAAAAGAAAAATGAAGAAATTGAGACAGAGATGGTAAAGAACCTACCCAGAGAAATCAAATCTATCTGGAGAAATGGAGGAGGCTGAATTCAAATCCACCTCGTCCAGCTTCAGAGCCTGTGCACTTAATCCCTGCACAGACTGGCTCTTACAACAGTGACACTGCGTGCTGTCAGCGCGCCAGGCACTGGTCTAAGTTCTTTATGTGAATTGATTTACATCTTTCAAATACAGATATACATATAAAATGGGTAGTAATATGTTTCTCAATTTACAGATGAGGAAACTAAGGAGCAGTATTACCAGGTAACATGCCCAATCATCTTATCTAAAACTATGAAAGGGGTCATGGAAACGAAAAGAATTTTTAAAAAGTTGCCTCTGAGAAGTAAGGCAAGGTTGGACTTGGAGACGGTTGCTTTTCATTAGTAGCTCTTCTCTATTATCGGATCTGTTTTTGCGTGTGTTAATAACAGTGTTCTCTTCTTCCAGGACATCTAATTGCACTCTTTTCTGAGAGGAGTCTTGAATCCAGGCCCTTTACATATAGAGGTGGGGGAAAGGTTGCATGAACAGTTCTTGCCAATGAAACATGACATGTATCAGCAGTTAAGAATAGGGAGCTTTTTCTCCCCTCTGTCTCTCTCCCCTTGTGCCAGCTAAATAGAGAGGACGCCCACAACCCAGAGGACAGAGGAGCTGCAGATGGAAGAAATCAGAGTCTATGAATGACTATGCAGGGCAGAGAATCCCTCCACACACACATTCTCCACGAGTCCACATTAGACTGTGATGTGACAGAGGATCAAACTCTCACTGTGTTAAACCAATGAAATGCTGGAGCCATCAGTTATAGCAGTGAGCCTACCCTGACTACTAGCCCACAAATGCAGAGATCGCTAGTTATCCCCAGTCTTCCCTTCTACAGCAGAGGATGGCAAACTGCAGAGCCAAATCTGGACCAAAGCTTATTTTGGGGTGGCCCATGAGCTAAGACTGGTTTTTACATTTTTAAAGAGTTGGAAGAGGAGGAGGAGGTGGGAGAAGGAGGAGGAAGGAATGGAGGAAAGGGGAAGAAAAGAAGGAGGAGAAGGAGGAGGAAGAGGAGGAGAAACAGATACTCTACGTGATCCACAAAGCCTAAAATATTTTCTATCTGCCCTTTATAGAAACAATTTACTAAACCCAGTTCTGTAGTAAGAGCTGGGTAAGTAGATGCCCCAAACAAAGACTATATCTCAGCCTCATTCGCAACTAAGACCACGAGACTTTGCGTTGAAGAAACTAAAGCAGAAGTGTCATGGACAGCTTCTGGGCATCCTTATTAAAAACAGCTGACATTCATCACGGTTCTACCTCTTTCTTTGCCTCTTATCCTCCCTACTGGCTGGAGAGGCGTTAGAGAGCTTGTCTCCCTGACAGCTTTGTTGAGTAAAGCTGCCATATTTACCCCAGACTATCAGTATTCTAAGTTTTATGTGAATGAGAAATACATTTCTATCTTGATTAATCACTGTTATTTTAGGTTTTTGCTTCTCCCAGCTAAATCTACTGCTAACCAATAAAATATGTGAACATATTACTCTGACTTTTAAAAAAATGTAACTTAACACAAAGATATGTTTCCTAGAGTTTGAGCCCATCCCAACAAGCCATTTAAAAATTGGTCATGACCTTGTACTATAGGATAATGCTTTTTTAATTGAAATGAAGTTGTCGTTTAACTCTGCTTTCTGGCGCAAATATAAAGGAAGAATATTAAGTAGAAACTGACTTGTAGAGACCAAAGTGAAATAAATTTCTGATTTCTAGCACAAATAAGTAGTTCAACTCACTAATCTAGTTTTTCTGTGTAAGGGTCAGGGCCCTAGTGGGAAACAGATGACAAACTGGGTAACTTGAGGGGTGCTAAAGAAAAAGACGGCAAAGATGTGAGCAGGGCAGGGGGATCAATAAGGGATGAATAAGTCCCAGCAAGGAGTGGGCGGGGGAAGTGTGTAGCTCTCTGGGGAGGCCCCCGACAGGAGCTGCAGCTTTTGAGAGAGGCACACTTCTCCCCATGGCAACTCTACCCAGAGGCACTCAGGTCGCATACACTGACTCCATGAGCTTCCCACTGTCCAGTGTTCCGCAGGGCCTCCCATCCACAGCACTCGACCAGAAGGCCGAGGAAGAAGCAGGGTGGGTAGGGTAGGGAGCAGGACAGAACAGTATAGAGAATGGATTTGGAGGGACACTATCCATCTGATTCTCTGAAGAGAGAAAACCAGAAATTTGTATTTTTAAATACCCATTGAGGTTCTAACCTAACGAATTAGTAAACTTATGAAAAATAACTTATTCTGTTAGGAGCTCTTATTTGATGCCCCAATCATTATAGTCCATTAGGAACAAAGGAACACAGTGGATCGCTGCATCAGAAAGTGTTTTCTAAAAACTGGGGGGGGCGGGGGGGGCGATGAACTTCTGTGATGTGTCTGACCTTGAGACAAACTAGCCTCGTGATATCCTGGGTATAAGTATAGAGGGTCAGATTCAGATTCAGAGAGTGAGACCACACCACTAGAGAACTGGGCGTCATGGACACATCAGAGGGCACTTGTTACCATCACTATTTTAACGTGAAATGAGGTACAATCATCCTTCATGTGGAAAACATGATAATAACAAACCAAATGTAGTCATTTCCTAAATCTTGAAGATTCACTTCAAACTTTTGAGAAAGACTACAACCAACCCAAACATGTCCAGAGTGGGATAGGGAGGAAGCAATGATAGAGGGCCTTCCAACACATCCCTTTATTTAATTTTCATCATAACACTCACCCCTGTAATTACCTGAGATTTTCTTCTCTATTTCCTTTTGACTGCTGCCCCCAAGAAATGTTAGTGTCTTAATAACAATAACAGGCAATATGTATGCCTTCGTATCTCCTAGTAGATGCTCAATAAATGTTTGTTAAGTAAATGAATATCAAAATATATTCATTTTCTGAGACACTATTTGGTATAAGGCTAACTTGGCACAAAATGAATAATTTCAGAACAACTCAGTATCACTCTCAAATATGTCAACACCTGATGAGATGAGAAAACAATAAACTGTCATTTCAAGTGACACTTCCTCCAGGAAGACTTCCACATCAATTAAAAGTGCTATCTCTGCTGAATCTCTAGAGTACTTTGACTTGTCTTTCAGATCTTTTAGTAATTTTTCCCTCACACCACTTATTCCTCACTACCACATTATTATTGACAGATTCTTTGAAGACAGAGGACTAATTGCATGTGCTTTGTACCTCACTGGAGCATAATTAATACTTACGGAATCAGTGAGATTGAAATATACTAGAACCCTTGTAACATAAGGATATCTTTTTTAACTGTCATCTTTTTTCCATATCTTCTAGGTAATTCTTAAAGCAAATACATGCCTGAATTGCCCTGTCAAGTGGAACTAATGCTATTTATAGCACCTCAAGTGGGAGAGGGAAAAAGACTTTAAAAAGGCCAATGTGCTATTTAAACATTTTTCATATCATTTATGTGTATGGAAGTGAGTGAAGATTTTGGGCCAACTTCTTTTATCTTCAAATTAGAACTCCGTTGGTCTAGGTTTGATTTATTTCCAGGAAAAATGGCATGACTTTTTGTGTGGTTCACAACAATTCTTTGAATAACAGAATTATTATTTTAACAATTCTTAGAATAATCAATGAAAAATCTAGAATCTAAAGGCTATATAGAAAAATAAATAATTTTTATGTTATACAGTCACAGAGTCTGAGAAGAGTAACTCAGTCACTGGTCTAAATAAATGTTAAACAGTGGAATCAATTTTATAGCGATCCAAAAAAAAAAAAAAAAAGTAAGTGAGTAGCTGCAATGGAAATTCAGAAAAACAATGTACCTGTGGCTTCAGTGAGAACTGAAAGCTGCAGAGCTCCTAGAGTTGGAAACCAGATGGATGAGAGAACTAGAACAGCAGAGTGCAGTGAATCTGGCAGGTTTGGATGGCAGACAGAGCACCCACCCCACCTCTTTGGACACCCATATTCTTTGGCGCGGTTTGCCACATCCGCTAAGAGTGACTCTTGAGGTGAGAGACATGATGGAGAGACAATGGAGATAAAGTCAGCCTGTGCTGTGCTTGGCTCAGGCAAGGCCATGGGACTCCATTCTCTCCCGGCACTAGATTCACTTGCATGTTGTGTGATGTAAGATTTCTTCAATACCCAAGTGACAGAGTGAGCATGAAGACAAATCAAGTGGTTATATTTTTTTTTATTAAAAAAGCATAAACATGGTCATGAAACCCAGAGAGTGTTCAGGGTTTTAAAGATTCACAATGTTAACTCTTCCCAAAATGTATGTGTGCAGACCCTTTATATATATTTATGACTTTAAGTGAAAGTAATAGCAGCAATTGAATAAACCCTTCAGACAGGACTAGAACCATTCTTCAGGTGAAGATAGACACAAGATGCATAAGAGGTTTGGATCAGCAGAATTTAGGGAGCATCTACTATCTGCCAGGCATTGTGAATAAGACAGTGAATAGGACATAGTGCCCATGACCCACTGGGATGGATAAATAAACCTGGTGCATTTTCAGTCTGCACTCAATGAGAACTAATAAGAGTGAAGCACTAGATGGGAGAAGACATCACTGAGAACTGTGGGAGAAGAAATACTAACAGCTGAGTATCCAGCTATGTCACAGGCATTATGCTCACTTAAAATACCTCATTTCCAGGCCGCCTGGTGGCGCAGTGGTTTAGTTCATGCTTGGCAGCCTGGGGTTCACGGGTTCAGATCCCGGGCGCAGACAGACGCACCGCTTGTCAGCCATGCTGTGGCAGCGTCCCATATAAAGTAGAGGAAGATGGGCACAGATGTTAGCCCAGGGCCAGTCTTCCTCAGCAAAAAGAGGAGGATTGGCGGCAGATATTAGCTCAGGGCTGGTCTTCCTCACACAACACAAAAAAAACTCATTTCCCCCTCATGAGTATTCTGAGAGTTAGGTGAATTTTATGCCATTTTACAAATGGCAAACTGAAGCTCAGCATGGGATGAAATACTATGAAATATTACGGCAGATTCAGGATTCATGGAGTCCAGTGTGATTCTCAACTCATGTTCTTTCCACTATTTCACACTGTGCTCCCACAGGACAAGTGATCCAACCTCAAGGGTTTGTATTATATTAAAGGGAGTGAGATGTACACATAAACTACCATAACATAAGATAGAATTATGTGTTAAAAGACAAGCAAAATGTGCTAATGTAGGAGAGTTCTTAGATAATAATAATAATACCCCTTATTGAGCATTTAATAATATACCTAGCACTGTTCTATGCACTTTACATGCTTTTTCTAAATTTCCAAAAATATAAAATAAGCCTAATCTTTCTTAGATGTCTTATTGCAAATAAATTATTTTAAAGCCATCATAAATAATGTAGTGCCCTGTTGCAAATAATGTTTTTAAACCACTAAAAGTCCTTTGAGAAAAATAAATAATGGTACTAGATGTTGAGAGGTGATAAGAAATAGAAGGTATTACCTTTGCTGGCAGAAAGTTTCTGGTCTAAATAGAAACACACTGTCACAGACACACAAAAAAAGTATGAGCAACTAGGAATTAACATGGAGAAACTATTTACATAAATTTTAATGGGAAGCAAATTGAATGTATTTTGATGAAAATAAGAGTTTTGATCAGGTGTTTTAAAGCATTTGCCAGAGAAGAATGGAAAGATAATTATAGGTAAGGGAAATGGACTAAAACTGTAAACAACTAAGGGAAGGAAGGATTGAATATAATGAGATAATTAGTGTAACTCACCCAGCATAGTGTCTGACCAGGAGGGAATGCGCAGTGAACGTCAATTTCTGCCTCCTCCTTCGCCTGCTTCAGTGAAGACTCCTGGTTGCAGGAGGTAGAAAATACAGCTCCGTCTGCGCTAAGCCAAACAGCGTTATTGATTGGCCAGTGATGTGACTGCAGAGTCCAGAAGACACCTCTCCGTGTCTCAGCCCCTTTCCCCTGGCTTTCCCTCTCAGGGAGGCCCACTCCACCTGGTAAATGCCTTCCTCCAAATCCAGGTTTCACTGTCCCAGCCCCAAGTCTAGCACCAAAGAGAGAACCTATCTTTCCAAAATTTGATAATAAATGTCCTAAACTTGGTTCTCACTGGACAGAATTGGGTTATATCCTCACCCATTAACCACTAAAAAGGCTTTTAGCTTGTATCTACATGAAATGGGGAGTCATTAGAAGTTTTTGAGAAAAGGAATGGCATGATCTGACTCAGTTTTACAAGAGACACTCTGTAATGCGGGAGGGTGAGATCTGGAAGTGCAGTCGGAAGGCTCCGGCAGCAGCCTGGTGAGCGGGATGGTAACCTGGACCAGAGTAATGGAAAGGAAGGGGTTGTGAGAAGTGGTCAGATTCAGGATAACATTTTGAGGACAAGCCCAGGAAAATTTCTTGAATGACTGGATGTGGTATATGACAGAAGAGAAGAGTCAAGGATAATATTTTAAGCCAGAGTAACTGGAAGAATGGACTGTCCTTAACTGAGGTGGAACAGGTGTCTTGTCTATGAGAAAGTCGAGTTGTCTAGTAGACATTCACGTGAAAACCATGAGTAGGCAGTGGATATACTGTGTTTGAGCTCATAAGAGAAGTCTAAGCTGGGGATCTAACAGTATACACGTAGACAGAAAAGAGATAGGATCAAGGATTGAGCCTGGAGCCCTCCAATGTTACTTGGTGAGGAAGAGGAGGAGGTGGAGGAATAAACAAAGGAAAGTGAGAAAAGTTACCAGTGAGGTAGCAGGAAGCTCAAGAGTGTGGTATCCCTGATGCCCCATGGAGAAATACAGCAAGGAAGAGAGAGGGATCAACAGTGTCAACCTCAGAGGTGCTAAGACAGACGTCCCCACACAGCCCACCTCTAACGCTGGCAAGGCTTGGAGCAAGAGCACAAACACAGGCTCCCCATGTGTCTAAATATTTGAAAGTTAGAAATCAAGTTCCAACACTGTTAAATAAAATGTGTTGTATTCTCCCACACTGCGAACTATGCCTTCACAAGAAGATCATGTTCAAATTATGAATTTTCAGACTCCTCAGAGCTCTACAGAAAACTCAACAACCCAGGGCTAGTGGGCCACCCCTTTTCTTCCCACACTGTGAGGGGTCTTGCATGCACAAGTGTGGATGTCTTGGCCTACCCTTAGGCTTAGGAAAGACCTAGGCCTTTCTCTGCCTGTGCCCACCCTCTTCCCTCCTTCTCAGCAAGAAGTCTACAGAGGCAAACGATGTTCCCACTTGGAGCCAGTTGCTCCCCTCTAGGCCATGCTCTGGCAACTGGGCCCATGGAATTGCCTACCTAATGGCCCTGAACCCACCTCCAGGGCCCATGTAGGCCTCCTCCCCAGGGTAGCCAAGAAGCAGCTGTTTCCGGGAATGCAAACAGAATGAGGACACATGCTCTGGGATATCCACATCTGTGGATAATGATAGTAAATATTACTAAAAAAAAAAAAAAAAAAAAAAAAGAAAGAAAGAAAGAAAAGGAAAAGGAGATATAAAGCTAGACTGAAAATGGCAGTGTAGGGAACTCAGAGCTCCATCCCTCCACAAAAGCAACTAATGAGCTGGAAAAAATGGTAAGAATCAACTTTTATAGAACTCTAGAATTCAGTCACACTTACAACAATCAGAGGAAGGCTTGGTGATAAAAGAAGCTCCTGCTTTGCAGGAAGAGAGCATGGTGACATATAAACTGCTTTCCCCAGATTGGCGGTGGCTGTGAGAACAACAGCCCACAAAGCTGGTGCAGGTTGCTAGTTTCAGAGGGGGCAGTAAGGACATCATTCTCAAGGAATTATGGTTCTCCATTTTTTCCTGTCCGGTGGCTCCCTGAAGGACCGGCACAAGGGCTTGCCTTTGTTTCGCCTGACTTGGAGCATCCCAGGGCTGGGGGAGCTTCCCAGGCAGCTTTTGGAAAGCATTTAAAAGCACAAGTATTGGCCATAGCAGATGGGGGCAAGGAATAACAGTTAGGACAAGCAACAGTCAGGCTGAAAAACCTGGGAAGAAAGAGATTGGAAAAGATGTGTAGGGGAATATGGCTTCTAAAAGTTCTTATATATATAAGGTAATCATGAAGGCCACACCCAGGTTAGGAATCCACTAAGAAAAAAACTAAAAAATATACCAAAAAAAAAAAAAAAAAAGCATGAGAAGGGAATCAAAATGGTACACTCAAAAAATTAAACACAAAAGAAGGCAGTAGTGGAGAAAATGAGGAATAAAAAAGTTTTAAGGTTTATGGAAAAGAAATAGCAAAATGGCAGAAGTAAGTTCTTTCTTATCAGTAATTACCCTAAGTGTAAATGGATTAAAATTCCCAATTAAAAGCAGAGATAGGCAGGATTGATTAAAAAAAAAAAGTGATCCAATTATATACTGCTTATAAAAGACTCACTTAAGATCCAAAGACACATAGGTTGAAAGTGAAAGGATGGAAAACATATTCCAAGTAAATAGTAACCAAAAGAGAGCTGGGGTGACTACATTAATATGAGACAAAACAGACTTTAAGAAAAAATTGTTACAAGAAATAAAAATGACATTATATACCAGTGAAAAGTTCAATCCATCAAGAAGATAAAACAATTATAAACATATTCACACATAAGAACAGATCCTCAAAATACAGGAATCAAAAAGTGACAGACTCAAAGGGAGAAATAGAGAGTTCTACAACAATGGTTGAAGACTTGAACACCCCACTCGCAATAGTGGGTAAACTAGACAGAGGAGCAACAAGGAGATGGAGGGCCTCCACACACTATGGTCAACCAGCCCAAACAGATGAATATGGAGAGATTACGCTACCTTACAGCAGCGCAGCACATTTTTCTCCAGTGCACACGGGACACTCACCAGCATAGGCCATATGTGGGGCCACAAAACAAGTCTCAATAAATTTTAAAATACTGAAATCATACAAAGTATCTTCTCCAACCACAATGGAAGGAAAGTTGAAATTAGTAACAGGAGGAAAACTGGAAAGTTCACAAATATGTTGAAACTAAACAGCACAGTCTTAAACAACCAGTGGCCAAAGAAGAAACTACAAGTGAAATTAGAAAACACTTGGAGGTGAATAAAAATGAAAATACAACATATCAAAACCTGTAGGATTCAGTGAAAACAGTGCTTGGGGGAAATTTACAGCTATAAATGCTTACATTAAAAAGAAAAAGGATCCCAAATCAATAAACTTTACATCTTAAGGAACTAGAACAATAAGAGCAAGCTAAACCCAAAGCTAGAAGAAGGAAGGAAATAATAAAAATTAGAGTGGAGTAAATGAAATAAACAATAAAAACAATAGAGAAAATCAACAAAACCCAAAATGGGTTCTTTGAAAAGATCAACAAAATTGGTAAATCTATAGCTAGAATGACAAAGAGAAAAATGGAAGACTTAAATTACTAAAATCACAAATAAAAGTGAGGATATTGCTACTGACTTTATAGAAATAAAAAGAATTATAAGAGAACGCTTTGAACAATTGTTCACTAACAAATTAGATACCTTAATGAAATGGAAAAATTCCCAGAAACACACAAACTATCAAAACTGACTCAATAAGAAACAGAACATCTGAATAGACCTTTAACAAGCTAAGATATTGAATCAGTAATCATTAAAAAAAAAACCTCCCAACAAAGAAAAGGCCAGGACCAGATGACTTCACTGGTGAATTGCACTAAACATTTAAAGAAGAATTAACATCAAATCCTTCTCAAACTCTTCCGAAAAAACAGATGAAAAGGGAATATTTCCTAACTCATTCTGTCAGGTCAGCATTACTCTCATACCAAAGCTAGATAAAGACATCACGAGAAAAGAAAACCCTAGATCAATATTCTTTATTAATATATATGCAAAATTCCTCAACAAAATACTAGAAAACCAAAACTAGCAGCAGATTAAGAGGTTTATATTCCATGACCAAGTGAAATTTATCCCAGGAATGCAAGGGTCAACGGGAAATCAATCAATGCAATACACCACATTAACGGAATGAAGAATGAACCCACATGATCACCTCAACTGATGCAGAAAAAGCATTTGAAAAAAATCCAACATCCTTTCATGACAAAAACACTCAACAAACTAGGAATAGAAGACAACTTCCTCCACATGATAAAGGACACTTAAGCAATGAGATAGAGGGGATGGTTGCACAACATTGTGAATGTACTAAATGTCAATGAATTGCACACTTTCAAATGGTTAATTATATGTTATGTTAATTTTACTTCAATAGAAAAAAGGAAGAAGAGGAGGAAGAGGAAGAGAAGACGAAGCAGCCACTATCATGGTGAACAAGACCGATGAGTTTCCTGCTCTTATAGGACATCAACGCTAATGTGGCAGACACATAAGAAGCAAAGAAATAACTAACATTTGTTGAAAATTTACTATATACCAGGCACTATTCTAAGCACTCTGAGTACAAAATCACAAACTCCTCAGAACTATCCAATGAAATAGGTTAACTTCTTTTTACAGATGAAGAAATAGAGGCACAGAGAGAGAAAAAACAACTAGCCCAAAGTCAGGTAGTCATAAAGAGGCAGAGTCAGGATTTTAAGCCAAAAAGTCTAACTTCAAAGATTATGTTCATGACTATTATACTATGTAATGTCATAGATGGGGGAGAGGGCACAAGTAAAGCAGGGTATGGCGATGACATTGCTGAAATTTCCAAATATCCTACAAACACACATTTTGATTGCTATAATTAAATTTGGCTGCCACACATTAAAACTGATAAAGTCCTTAGTATATAGTCTGAAAGTTTTTAAGAGAATATGGAATGTTCAGCTTGGCTCTCATCCACTTGAGATAAGAATAGATATAGCAACAAATAGAGAACCAAATCCAGTTAAAATTAACATTCTTTACCATAAAATCAAGTAATTTTCAAGCTTCTTTTTGGAATCACTGACTCATAAAATTAGTATAAGAAATGAATTTAAATATTATCAAGTCCAGTTCCATCCTTCTTTAGTTAAAGAAAAGGTTTCAGAGAAGCTAAATAACTTGCTACTTTGTGCCAGAACTATACCTCAATCCCCTAAATCTTAAGCTACCAGCCTTTTCAGTATATTTCACCCATAGCTACATAGATCTACTTATCAAATTCCAGAGAATTGGCATGCAAAATAACTAAAAATGAAAATTTATATGAACACTTAGGTCAAACATTTTTATAAGCATATATATATGTGTGTATATATATATATGTTTAAAATATTTATATGTATGCTTAATTCTACATAATTAAATATGAATAGATTATGGGACATCTTTTCACATTTTAGCTTTTGCGATCTTAAGACAATATTGCAATATTTGGATTTCAAAAACTGCAAAAAAAAATACTATACCAAAACAAACATTTCCTCAATGTATAAAAGGAGATGGTGATGAAAAATAGAAATAAGAGCTTGGAAATCCTATAGCATCTTGGAAAAATCAAGTGCACTTAGGCAAATTTTAGGCATTATTAAGTTTTGCTAAACCTCAAATAAATGTTGCTAAGTATTTTTCTATTTATTTTATACTCCTGTGTTACAAGGAAAAAGTCACCCATATGTGTTTAATGCAATTTTACTTAGGCTGAGAAGAATGTAATTGTCAAGGAGTTATTTAATGTCCAGTAAGTTTTTTGAGTTTTACAAAGCCTTCCTTCTCCCTCTGAACAAGCAAGTGGTGTTTTGCCAGCACAGAACAGAACTTGAACAGGGGGCAGATTGAGTTTGGTTCTAAACTTAGAGCACACAAATTTGAGTGGCTGCCAAGCCTGCTGAAATGTGTTTTCTCCGATCTTCTTAAAGTGCATGAGGATTTCAAAGGAAAAATTGTAAAGCCTTCCACTGTGAGTTTTCTCTTACCATTGAATACTTCCTGAATTGAAAACCACATATTGAATATAAGATTGTGATGTATTTTATCAAGTCCTGGTCTCAGTATATTTCACTTTAGTATATTTTCCCCGAAATGCTATCTTGCAACATTTTTAAGCCTATGCATTTCCTTTATGGAGATATAGAATCAATTAGTCCTGGCCATTATGCTCCTGAAATTAATCTACCTCAAAAATTGGAGAAGAAGCAAGAAGTTGATCAGAGAAATATTTATATAAAAGGACGATATATAATCAATAAGTTTTCTAATTTCTGATCATACCAAGGAGTGTAAGATGATTCACTAGAGTCTTGAAGGGGGCTGGGAAGGTATTAGTGAAATCAACAGATTGATCTAGACATATGGAAGGCATGGAAGGCGACTGAGAGGGGGAGAAGGGAGAGCAAGGACATGAAAACAAGGTGCCGTGTCGATCGGTTCGCTCGCTGCCAATAAACTGAAAAACATGTCATGGAGAATTTACCATTTAAATGGGATGACATTTAAGTAATTCCTTTTGTTCATGTTTTTGAGACTTCTCCATAATTTCTAAAGCAGTATGAGTTATTTTGCATATTTCTATTTCTTTAAAAAGTTTTTTTAATCTAATTTCAAATCTTAATCTTTTGCATTGCAGCTAAACTATGCTAAGATATATTAAGGAGGCTCAAAGTATGAAAGAGTTAACCTCTTCAAGAATAAATTCTTTAATTATAAAAAAAGGTGGTATTTGTGATCATGCTGAGAGATGGGATTTTATTTCTGGATTTCATTTATTAGTGATCATTTTAACTGATTAAGGATCAGTTCTCTATTTCCATCTCTGCAATTCCAAGCATTTCTTGCTTTCACACTTCAATTTTTTTTTTAGGATGAAACTCAATATGTCTGAAGATGATTTTTCTATAGGTTTTGCTTCAGTCTTGGGTTAACTATGCATATATCTATATTCTTAGCACTTTGAAGCAATATTCTGGTTCAGAATTCTGAAAACACTACCTAGCTTTTAATTTATCAAAAGAGGAAGATTACAAAATCAGCTTTTATTTCATGCTATGTGATTGAGTCATGAGTATGAACCTGGAATGTTTTGCCAGTCAGTTCAAGTTAATCAACAGTTGCATTGTTGGTCACTTTTGCAAATAATGTGATGTCATTTCTCAGACATTTAAGAGTTATATCCCTATATTGGTATGGAAAGTATATTGCATAAATATTAATAATGTAAGCTACCATATTTTTAAAGGTGGATAAAATCAGGGTCATTAAGCAATTTTGCCAGAAATCAAATCAAACCAAGAAATACCTAATTGGCACCTAACAGTCCTGGGCAGCATAGCTAGATGAGTAACCACTGCTGTCAGGATGCCTCAGTTCAAATGCTGTTTCCATAGATTTGTGACGTTAGGCAAACTTATCTTCTGTTTGGCTAGGTTTCCTCATCTATAAAACTAGGCAATCATAGTGAAACCTCAACCTACAAACATAGGATTGTTGTGAGAATTAAATGCGTTAATACTTAGAACAATGCCTGACACACATAGTAAGAGTTCAATTCTCGTTAGACATTATTATGTAAAAAATTTTCCCCATGGAATTCTGCAAATATAATTTTCAGTCCCTTCCTCATGCTTTGCTGAGAACATAAGCAATCTTTGACACATGGCTGTTTAAATTTTAGTTATTCAAACTTAAAGTATTTGGTAGATTTCACAGGCTGTTTCTTCCAGCACTTTGAGCCAGCAGCACACAGACTATCTTGCAGACATGTTCTTACACCCGATGACTTTGGTCCCCAAGATCCACATCCTGCAGACCTCAGCATTGGGCACCCTTCTCTTCCGAAACCATCTCTCAAGCACAAAGCCTGTCAATTACTAAAGAGGGGGCTTAATCTCCCACAACGACTGCAGATTTCTCTATTTCACCTTTATGTTCTGCCATCTTTTGCTTCATATATTTTAAGGCTATGTTATTAAGAGTGCAGACATTTAGTATTTTTACATCTTTCTCATGAATCAGCCCATCTTTAGATTAGTTAGGGATATCTTCCAAGCTGTTTCCTTTTAGTCTTTTATGTATCTCTGTCTCATGCTCAGCTGTTAATTAATAACAAAACAATTATATAAGATTAGCTACTATCATGGGCTCTGTTTGAATTATACACACCACAGAGAGCTCTATGCTGCATATTTTTAAGCATGCCATTATATTCCTGGATGGTTAAATTGACAAAATATTGTATTTTTATGGTAATATCACAATTGGCTTACAACATTTCAACTAGCAGTGCCTTTTCATTCATGCATTCCACATTTATTAAGCACATTCCATGTACCGGCCTCAGCTGGATAGGAAACACAAATAAGCAGCCCTCCTGGCTCTCAGGTGTGTATCATCCAGTAATGTACAAGAATTCAAGTCGTTTTCTTCTAGAATTATATCATTATTCATTCTGAATATTTATTGTGTTGGATATTATTTGTGTGTGTGTGTTTTCCTATAGTTTCAGAACTTTTATGACAACCACGATCCAGTTTTTATAAAAGTAAGGCTGGTTCTAATTCTAGGTGCTTTAAGCATGTCTCTGGAAGGAGGGCTCTCTGAAGTAAGGAAGTACAGGCATCACAGGCAAAAGCCCTGTGGCTCAGTCAGAACAGAAGCGAGCCTGACATTCTTCCTCAGGATCCTCACAACCTGAAAGGACGGTGGCGTCAAAGAGCATAAGCTTTTTGTAGAGCCCTCATTCCTCATCACATTCCTACTTCTCTGTGGATACTTTCCTGACATTACAGATTATTCAGACACATGAAACTGTCTTTGATGTTGGTTCATATAATTTACACTCTGCACTAAGCTTGTAAAACAAGGGCTGAAGCAGTTTCATTGATAATTACACTATGACCCCTTGTCATTGTATGGGTCTCTCCATACATCCATTACGTATTTAATTTAATTGCTAACTTTCACTCTTTCCTTTGGCTTACATTGAAAAAGGACATTGAAATGAGGAATCAAAGAAGATTTCACAAGACCGGCTCTGGAAGGAAAGGGACTCTGGTTCCTTGGCGAGTTGGACCCAAGCCTGAGGATCAACAGATCTTTCTCACTGCATTCCACGACCTTTGAAATCTCTCTTCCCTAGGACCGCTTGCGTTCATATGGGCATGCGCAATCAGTACACACTTGCACGATGAAAAGCCGGAAATGCTAATTTTGTGCATAGGCACTTCAGACACTTTTTGAAAGAAATAACAGATTGATTTACGCAGAGGAAGTGAAGACATTTCAGATGTTCTGTTATCATTATGACCAAATCTACCAGACATATTATAGCTGTTAAGTGAGTTTATGATCTTTTCTTGCTCAAGATTGTGGCAGCAACAGTGGTGCTGATGGTGATCATCAGAAACTGGTGTGAAGAGTTGGTGCCATTCTCTCCCCATAGGAACTGGGGCATGTTTCTTCAAGTGGAATTTACTCCCATAGAAAGTTCCTTCAGATATTTTTTCACATATGTGCACAAAAATATGATGAAAGAGAAACAATCAGGAACTAATAAAACCCAACATTTATAAAATGCTTTGTCTGATGTGCCTGTATACCAACTTCTCCTAATTGAGCATTGTAATATATTTTGTGGAAGTAAAACATGAATTTCAGCAAAGCTCAGTTACTTAGGCTGAAGCAACAACCAGGATTCTATAGCCTGATTCTTCCCACTCAGTCACTGCAACCAGCCCCACACTGGAGGACATGGTTTCCATCTCCTTAGAATAGAAACCAGGAATTGAGTTAAGAGTGAGGAATCTACTCTAAAAAGAAGTAAAGGCAATTGAGGTGTTTCTGGCAAAAATATTTCCAAAAAAATTTATATGACTAAAAAGTGTTCTAAACATAGCGTATAATAGTAACTTTCCTTATAGCAAATGATCCTTTTATAGGCAAAAACTGTTTTTAGAAAAAACTCTTAGACTATTTATTTTCATGACTATACTGCAAAAGATCAATAAAGGCAATAATTTGAAAATATTTATACTTAAGTGCCAAGCACAGTTTTAAGTATGTTTCATGAATTATCTCATTAGACATCATGCTCCATCACTGGCTATTTCCTTACCCCACTCTTGTTTTCATCTAAATTTAATATTACCCAGTATCTTCTTATTCTTTGTATTTAGTTGTTGGTTTATATATCATTTTACCATTAAAAAGTAAACTGCACAAGGACAGAGACTTCATATCACTCATTATACTTTATCCCCAAGACCTAGAAAAGTGCCTGGGAAATAGTGAGCCTCAAGAAACATGGATTGAATGAACTGATTAATTAAAAAGTTAAAATATCCTAGTGATCTATAATGAGAAATTGTAACCACTACCAGATCAAAGGGCATAACATATAAAGGTCATTGATATATATGGCAATTGTCTTTCCAGGAAATTTATGTGATAAACATTATATCACATTTTAATTGCAAAAACATTATGGAATCCAACAAAGGAGGGTATCTCAAAAGAGGGGCAATGGCTTAAGACCACGCAACCCTGAGAGCAATTAGTGTTTGGCCTCCCCTCCTGGACTTTCTTTTCAGTATGACTAATGGTTGAAATTAATTAGTAAGTTTAAAAAATTTACTAAATTGGTAGCCTTTGCAGCAGGAGAATGGCCATTAAAATATGGTGCTGGATCCATTAGCCACTGAATCCTTCCATTTCCCCAGCCCATGATCCTAACCTCGACTCAGAACTGAGATCTGGAGGAGGGAAGCAAACGGCTGCAATGTTTTCCTGGCTCTGGAAACATTCTGATTGACTTTATATAAAACAGTAACCTAGTAAAGCTTATTGACAAGATATCTGAGCTAGTGTCCCTGCACAATTATAACATCATTTTCACCTAGGAGTTTAATGTTAAGATAAGGTCTTGGCTGTTTCTTTACTTTATAAGACCTCAGATCACATATTCCACCCAGAACTTAAATATAGTCTCCTAGATGCATGATATTTGGTCTCTAAGAATAATTTCCAATGCCAATCTCTTGTGGGAAATATCGTAGCAAGTGTTATATGGAATTCCTGCCTATCAGTGCACACTTTGATTTTTTTTTCATTAAGCATCCCAACATGCAAAAATAGAAGGAAAAAAACTATTTATCATCAGAAAAACCAGTGTCAGAAAAACTGCTGTTCAATTTCTAAAAGATGGAAAATAGTCTTAAATGTTTTGACAGAGAACAAAATTCACAAACAAATGGTGAATTTGTGAATAACAACAAAATTTGGAGAAATGTTACAACCCAAAAATGTTCACCAGCTGCTTAGAAATCAAAATTCTGGTGTTTCTTGTGGATCATTTAGTTCCACAGCACAATGATTATAAGCATCAATAGCAAATGGGAGCCTAAAAAGAGATAGCGTACTGGTTAGGATAGGCTAAAGTGATATTAACTAAAGGACCCCAAAATATAACATGCTGAAACATAAGGGACATTTAGGTTTTACTCATGTAACAGTGCAAGGAAGAGATACTGGTCAATGGACAACTCACTGTCACGTGGTGATTCAAGGATCCAGGCTTCTTCCATATTGTGGCCCCACCATCCCGTAGAGCCTGCAGCCTCATCATCTGCATTCAGACGCCCAAAGGAGAAAGAGAACCTGGAGTTCTCACACCCACTTCTGCAGCCTCAGCCTGGGTGGGGCACACTCCTCTTCCTCTCACATCTCATTCCACTGTTGAGAATTAGTCACTTGACCACACCCCGCAGCAAAAAGGGCTGGTAAATGCAATCCTTTGCTGTTTACCAAGACAGATTCTAGTGACCAAAAGCCATCTCTGCCGAAGGTAATAGAAGATATACACTATTTAATATTAATAACCATCAGAATCTGAATGAAAGGAATTATATTTCTACGATGTGGCAGAGATTGCTAATTGTCCCCCAAATCAATTCTCCCATTTTTCTATTATATTAGGACCCCTGAAATTTAACCAAGTATATGATCTCCTACACTAAAGATCCATTTTCTGGCCTCCCTTATAATTAGCTGTGATTCTGTCACTAAGTTCTGGCCAAAGGGAGGAGCATGGAAATGTACTGAGTCATGCCCTTAAAGAGAAGAGGGATTCTCTCTCCTTCCCATTTATTTCCCGTCCTGCTAACTGGAATGTGATAAGTCAAATGACCTGGTAAGCCATCTGGGACTATGCTGATGTGAGCAAAACCCTTGATATCATGGAGCAAAAAGGTTCAAGAGGCCCAGATTCTGATGACATACCAGCCTACTTATGCCCAGACAGTTAAATGAGAGAGAAATACACTTCTATCTTGTTTAAGTCACTGTTTTTTATAAATCTCCACTACACATGCCAAACCTATAACTAATACATATGGCAAACAATATGGAATTTTGTTCATCCCCGGTTCAACATTTAAAATGTCGTAAAAAAGGAACGAAGAAAAGGAACTCAGCCAAAGATAGAAAACATAAATGTATTGATTCCAGCTATACAACATGAATTGAGCTAGATATTAATAGTTTTTTCCATTAAATGTGTGGCTATTGAAGGTGAGAAAATAATAAAAAATAATCACCATCCCTGCTAAAGGGGTGCTAAACTCATCCTTATGATGTTTACAAAAAATGCTCTTTGGTTTATTTAGACAATTACCTGGAAATGTTCTGGAGGATTTTCCCGTATCCCCCTAGAATATAATGTGGCAGTATTTGCCAAGAGAAGAATATTTACCTCATCAGACCATCAGACTTCAGATAGTGTTCACAGTGTGCAATTATCCTCTCTTCACAGAGAGACACACATGTGCATACATGGTCCAGGTCATTTATTAGAGCGAATGCTCAAAGTGAACTACATCAAAAGTCAGACTCCCAACCCAGATAGGAGCATAACTTCCATTTTAAATTTGGGATTGTTGTAAGAGATGATAAGGACAGTTGCTGTTCAGGGTTAGGGTGTGGGGTATTAGCAACAGTCAAAGGGATTTCCAGTGATGGCCAAGATAATATAAAATGAAGAACCAAGGTAGACTAAGCTCAGAGATAGGAGATAAAAGAATGAGAGGCAAAGGCCTGACCAGAAAGTTCCCTCTGACTTTTGATGACGATGTTTATCAGGCATGTGTGTGTGTGTGTGTGTGCTTTCTTTCAGCACAAAAGAGCTAGAGCTGCGTAGAGGGGAAACTTCAACACAACCACCATTCCAGGCCCGTGACTTACTCAATGGTCAGGCCTCTCATGGTCTTAGAAGAGCCACACATCCATGCATATTTGAGCTTTTCTGTAACTTTCTCAGACAAAACATTACTAGAGGTTTACAGATCATGAAGTTAAAATTCAATATTATTGAAACAATTATGTTCCTAGCAGCAAGCAGGCCTCCAAGTGACAGCTCATGTCTGGGGCCCATGAGCTCACTCATCTCCAGGCGGCTGAGTCCACAGGAATGATGGTCTTTTCACCAGCAGCCTCCTTACCCACAGGGGATCTTACTCACCAGCTGCCCTTTCCCTCCAGGGGATGGAGAGGTTGTTGGTGACGACACACCCTAGTCTCCTGTCTATATAGGTCGCCCGCCGATTACTTTTTTCTTTGTGATAAACTAAGCAAATTGATCTAGTCACATCTAAAAGGAAGAAAATATTTTTATATCTTAATTTACAGAATAGAGTTAATTTTTATACTAGGGTCATGCTTGGGCTCTGGAGTCAGACAGAAGAAGATTAAAATCCTAATACAACAATCATAGTACATCAAGAGACAACATTTATGTGCCCATTACGTCATATGTATATATACATAAACTCATTGAATCCTCACAACAATCCTGTGTAGTGGGTTCTATTGTTACCCCATTGTCCAGACAGGACTTGAACCTGTGCAATTTACCGTTAGGAGCCAAGCTTCCCACCACTGTGCTACATTGCCTCCCAACTCTTTCACCTATGAGCTGTGTGGCTCCTAACTCTTAGCTTCCTGGGTAAAATGCAGATGATAATAGCATCTACCACAAAATATTATTGAGAGAATTTAATCAGCTAATCATTATAGAATTTCTGAGAATAGCTCTTGGCATATATAAAGTGGACAATAAATATCAGCTAAAAATATACCAGTTTATGCAAACCAATCTATTTGATTATTATTGAACAAGTTACCATTGAATATTCACTGAAGCTATTTAGGCTTCCATGTATGGCAAAGATGCTCTCAAAGCTGTGTCAAATCATGCATGCGGGGTATGATTGAAAAGTAGATGCTGTCAAGGAATCATTGTTGATTTTACGTGTGATAATGGCACTGTAATGATCTAAGAAAAGGTCCTTTTCTTGAGATGCATACTGAAATGTATTGAGTCAAATCACAGGCTATGCTTTAAAATTCTCCAGCATTAAGCCAAAAGAAAGGCAACATATGAAATAAATATAGCAAAATGTTTATGGTTATGAAGCTGGGTGATGAGTATGTAAGTGTTTACTATACAGTGTATATTTGAATTTTTTCAAAATAAAAAATTAAAGGAATAAAAAAGAACACCAGGAAAAGTTTTGTAGAGCTGAGTCTTCAAACTCCCTTCAGTAGAGTGCCATGTTATTGGGGTCATGGGACTCTGCAGAAGAACCTCAGGGACGCAGGCTACCGGGGGCAGGACAGAGTTCTTGGTTCTCTGCCCACCTGCAACCAGACTGTTCCACTCTTCCCTCTTTCCTCTAATGGGAAGCCATACAAGAGTTTCTTTACATGGGAAGGAAGGGAAGGAAATGCACAGCTGATCCAGCCTCCTCGCTCTTCCCTTTTGACACTTTCAGATTGTGAGCCCTCCCACCTCCCAAAAGCCCACACTTCTGAGTCTCATGATATCAAATTATATCACACACTACCTTCAATTTTGCTGTTATCTATCAACTCCAAATCATTTTCTTTCATTTCTGGAAGATTTTAGCTCCTGGCTCACTGTCACTATGAGTGTCATCACGCTAATTAAATTAAATACATGTATTAGTTTCTCAAGTCCTCTCCTCCAATGATTTCGCCATTTGCCTTACCTCCGCTGCTCCATCTCAGAGTCAAAGCCAGCAGACTCCCCCTAAGCCAATTTCATCAATAATGCTCTCTGAGCACTCCCTGCACTCCCCTCCTCCAACACTCCCACCCACCCACGCTCCTATGCCCCTGGGACGTCTTTCCTCTTTTCCTAATTTAAGTTCCAGGGTCAGTTATTTTAATATATCTCTTAGCTATGCCCCCAACTCTCTTGCCTTTCTCTCACTTCATTGTACCTATCTGGCAAAACCACCTCAGGTAAATCCAATCCTGTGTCTCCTTGCATCTATGTAGCTGGAGAAACACACACAACCACCCTGACTCAGCTCCCATTGAATTCAAGAACACATATCTCAAGTGAGGCCTCCAGCTGCAGGTATACTGCTTTCTCCTGGAGCATGCACTCCTCATACTCCTAGGAAACCAGTTCTAGCCTTCATTTTACTCCTCAATCTTCAAATACCTCCTTGCCCATCTCACTCTCAGCTGATGACCTTGCTTTCTACTTAACTGAGAAAATTCAAGTGATACAAAGAGAACCTCTAGAGACTGTGTACTGGGTTGAGAGTGTCTCCCCAAAATTCATGTCTACTCAGAACACATGAATATAACCTTATTTGGAAATAGGATCTTTGCAGATGTAATCAAAGTAAGATGAGGTCATATTGCATTAAGGCGGTCCTTAAATCCAATATGACTAGGGTCCTTATAAGAGGAAAAGAGACACAGAGACATAGAGGGCACACACAGAGAGAATGTTACATGACAATGGAGGCAGAGAATGGAGTGATACATCTACAAGCCAACGAATGCCTAGGATTGCCAGCAACCACCAGAAGTTAGGAGACAGGCACGGACCAGACTCTCCCTCAGAGCCTCCAGAAGGAATCATCCCTGCTGAGTTCTCAATTTCTGACTTCTGGCCTCCAAAACTACGAGAGAATAAAATTTCATTGTTTTAAGCTCCAGTTTGTGGTACTTTGTTATGGTAGCTCTGGGAAACTCATACAGACTCCACTTATCCACACACATCTGTCTCCACAAACCTTTCCTCCCAGCTTGTTAACACACATAAACTCTCCAGACTTCTAGTTAAAGCCAAGCCCTCTTCTTGTCAACTTGATCCTACCTCCTCTCATTTACTCAGGCCCATCCCCTTCTCTCTTTCTTTCTCTCATCACCCATATTTGTTTTTAATCTCTGCTGGACCATTCCCAATGGCATATAAACACGCTGTTATTTCTCTTATCTTAAAACCAAAATAACAAAACAAAACAAAATCTTCATTTGACCCCACTTTCTCTGCAAGCCACCATCCCTTTTTGCTCCCCTTTGCAGCAAAACTCCTCAGAACTGTTTTCTATACCCCCCTATTTTATCTCCCTCTCTCCCATTCTCTCTCCAATCCACTCCCATTAGGCTTTCACCACTCATGAAACTGCTCTTGCCAGGCCACCAATGACCTCGATCTGCTTAACCCAGTGACCTATTCTCAGTCCTTATTTTATTGCCCAATAAGCAGTATCTGACACAACTATTACTTTCTTCTCTTCAACAAAACTCTCTTCATTTAGCTTTCAGGACAATACATTATCTTATTTTCCTTCTTTGGTGGTTTCTTCTCAGTCCTCTTCACTGGTTCCTTCTGCTTTCCAATCCTTAACTGTGGAATGCCCCAGAAGAATACCCCTTGGTCCTCTTTCCTCTCTATCCTCAATCTCATACTGATAGCACAGATTTAAATACTCTCTATACCAATAACTTCCAAATGTACCTCTCCAGCCAAGACCTTTCTCCTGCACTCCAGATTCGTGTCAACTGCCTATTTGATATTTCTGTTGGGACAGCTAACACACATATTAAATCAACATGTCCAAGCTGAGCTGCAGGTCTTCTCCCTTGCCCCAAACCAGCTCCACTCACAGCCTTTCCCTTATTAAGGGATGGCAACTCCCTCCTTCTAGTTACCCAAGTCAAGAGTTAGGAGTGAGTTTGCACCTACTGCATCTCTCACACTCCACCTTCAATAGTTCAAGAAATCCTACTGGCTCTACCTTCAGAGCACCTCCAGATTTGGGCTGTCTATACTAGCTCTGTCACTACCACACAGGTTTCTGACACCACCATCTCTTCCCTGGAGGGGCAATAGCCCATTACAGGTCTCCATGCATCTGCCCTTGCCCGGCCCCTACAACCGACTCTCAACAATGCAGTGGTTCCCCATTTTACTCAGAAAACAAGCCAAAGCTCTTACAGGGACCTCTAAGGCACGGTGCCGGCTGTTGCTGGTTATCTTTCTGGCCTTCCCTATACCACTTCGCCCCCATACAGAGTTCAACACAATGGATTCCTTGCTTGAACACACTGAGGTCACCCCACCACATGGGTTTTGTTCTAGCTCTTTCTTTTTCCTAGAGGATCTTTCTTGAAGGAAGCCACCGGGCTAATTCTCTCAGCTGCTTCAAGTCTTTGCTCAAATCTCATCTTCCTGACAAAGCCCACGCTGACTCCCTACTGAATGCTGCAAACTGTTTTTCACTCACCCCGGTGTTCTTGACTTCCCTCGCCGGCTCTACTCTTTCTTTCCATACATAGTTCTCATCATCTTCTCCAATCTGCGTGATTTACTTATTTATTATTTTTATTAATTATGGTCTGCCTGCACTAGATGTCATGCTCCTTGAGGGAGGATCTTTGTCTGCTTTGCTCATCATGTATCCCAGGACCTAGAACAGAGCCTGGGACACAGTGAGCGTTCGAGCAACACTTGTTCTCTAGGAAGGTCAGTGTGATGGAGTCTAGGAGATGCTGCCTAGACTCTATCACTAATATGGCTGAATGTGAGTCACTATGATCTAATTCTAAGGTAATGGATGGATTGCCTATCCTTCCATAATACCTCCATAAATATCATCTCAGTCAATTTGAGCTTTAATGGGTTCAGGATTTTATTCCTTATTAAGAACTTGAAATGCAGCTAAACTGTGTTGCCAATTAAATGTGGAATCATATATCTTAAATGATAGTCCATCTAGGGGTAGCACCGATAGCCCCCGATGACAATTAATATGTCTAACAAGAATGCCACTTACACCTGAAGGTAGACCAAGGGAGCATCATCACCAGGGCCAAAAATATATTTTCAATCTCTATTAGTACATTAAAAAAATGGATGATGAAAGCCACAAAGTATTGCTGTATACAACATGGTTAAAATATTTTAACTTAGAGAAAAATTAATTACCTAAACAAAATTCTGGCCATAGCCATTCAAATAAGAATGAGTAAAGAACCCACAGACACCTAGCTTTGAGCAACACTCTTTTCTGGTGTTTATGCCTCTACCTGTAACTCATTTATTGCAACACAATCTCATGACTCTAGATATATGTGGTGATTGATAAATCAGGATATTTAATTAGCTACTTTCCTACGACTTGAAATAGGCCAAATGTTGGGGAGGGGATACTAGACGAAATACTGAAAGGACAAAATTTCATGTTGTCATTCATTAGGGAAATTCAATCTTAGAAAGAGAAAGGAACTACTTATTGCTACAAAAGCCATCAGTTCCCACAAAGAATGTCTATGCTAAACCCCAAAGTGAGGTGTATGTGTGTTGAGGATAACATATTTTTAATCTTCTCAAAGTGTGTGCTATTGCCCTGATTTAGCCAGAAGGACAGGTATTCATGTAAAGAAAAGCAGCAGATCTTCAGATATATATTAAATTTAAATCCTATTTCAAGTATCTTATCTCAAACAACCTGAGTATAATAAGTGTAGTGGAGACCCTGAGCTTTGTTATTAAAACAAATAAAAAGAGCTGACAATAGTCAATCTGAAGACATCACTACTCAAAGAAAGTGTACTTCCCATTAAAGGATCTGTGGATCACTTCTAGGAGGTCTTTAAAATATACTTGTATATTTTATCATATAGATAGATGCATACAATTCTGGGAGGGTTTATAATATATATCATATATACATGTACCATCCAAGTGTAAGTACTTCAAATACTGTGGAGGGTGGACCTCCTTTTGTGTTATAGCTCATCTGGGTAACTACTTAATCTGAACACTTCTAGACTATAGTATCGACTTAAGTACTTGGAGAATTAAAATGTTATTCTCCCAGTAATTTTTCAATGAGACAATGTCACTCAAATATTGAATGCACCAGACAGTCCCACTTTAATTTCTTGAAGATAGTATCAAACATTGTAATGCCAAGCAAAACAGGCCTATGTTATACGAATAGTAAATGGAATAATTATGAACTGTTATAAGCAATAATTTTGTGTTTTTCATCATGCTTTTGTGTCATAATTCTTGTATTCCACATATTATATCCCATTAGAGACTTCACTTCAGATCAAATGTTGCCACACCAAATAATGCTATCCATCCATTGTCCTTTAAAGGAAAAATAAAACCTATTTCTAAGGCTGAAATGGACATGAGCTTATACGAATAGGCGGCTGCTCCACGCAGCACTGAACGAGGATGTCGCATTGATCCTCAGGGAAGGAATGCACCGCCTCCTCTCTCTAACTCTCCATGTTTGTTCTTCTTTCTCTCTTTCTTCAAAACATTAGAGGTGAATCCCAATCTCAGAGTTGGAAATATGGTCCCATACGGTATAGCATCCAAAGGCAACCAGAAGAATGTGACAAGTCTGAATATGCCAATGCCTAAATTCATTCATTTAAAAAAATATATTGATCTCCTGCTACAGGCCTAGCAATAGGTTGGGAACTAGGGATAAAACAGGACATAAGATAAATGTGGTTCTCAGGGTTTCTAATTCAATAGGGAATAGCCATTCAATCAATATCTATTGACCGAATGAAGAAATCGATGCAACTTAAGCACATGATGAGTGTTATGAAGAGAAAGTGCAGCCTCTGACTCAGGCCTGGAGGGGTAGGCTTCTGTGAACGCTCATTGTCAGGGCCACTCTTAACCCTTCATCATCCCTTTTGGTATTTTCCCTCAATTGTACATAGTACAAGTGTTAAGAGAAGAAGCAGGTTGCAAGTGTGCTCCATATTGGACGTGGCTTAATGAAGTCACATGGAATTCACTGCTCCCAAATTTTTCTGCCATCTGAAGCCTAACTGTCTTTATGTAGCAACTGAGGGGTATTCAGTGGGGTAGAAAGGAAGAGAAACTGCCCAAGCTACCCACAGATTAGGAACAAGTATACATCACATAATTTTGGAGCTTTATAGCTCCTATCCAATGATGGAGATCATCCCAGCTCTTTTATAAGCTCTTATCAGATGACTCCAGACCTCTTCCCCCAACATGGACAGTCAGCACTATGGAACATAGAGGTCATTTGTGTAGCCTTTTACACTTCTCACTGTTTTGTTCTGTGTAGTTTTGACTCCCAAACTAGACAGAAACTCCTTGAAGGGAGAGACCTTAATTTTTACCACCTATCTCCCAGGATTTATCAAATACTTCAAAACCACTAAAAAAATTTACAAATTGATTGGTTTCTATCAAGCAACCTATTTTAGTACATACTATACATATTCTAAACTGGCCATAATGTCTTGTGCCATCCCCCAAAAGCAAAGATTCTTGGATTCATCTCATAGCTACAGCATAATAACCCATTTTGTTAATAATTATCATACTCTGCTAGGCAGATTGTACCAGATCCTGGAATGTAATCAATTAATATTGAGCACTGAGTGTTATTAGTATGTGTTCTTGCTAATCAAGACTAGCATTCTCCCATCTGAGGCCAACCTGTGAGCATTTCCTTATATCTTTCTCTAACTGCATTCCAAACTGGGAATACTATCTTCGAAGCACATTACAAACAGTGCAAATTGGTTGTGTCCAAAAGAAGTTATTAATTCTGCCTTCTTCATGAAAAAACTTCATGAAATTTAAAATAATGTAATAATATGAACATACTAAGTAAGCTTTTAGAGTTATACATGGCATTTAAAAAAATTTCAAAAAATGCTACGGATTTGCAACAGGCATCTCCGGTAAAACTTTGGATGTTTCCTAGGGTGTTGTGATTAAATAGTAGTTAGAGATTCTGATTTGGGGTTTGTTTGTTGTTTCTTTCAAAGCTCAAAACCTTCTGGCACCCAAAACTGGCAGAGCCACCCATCCATTTAAAGCCTTCTATCAGATTACCAGGACCGTGTGATGTCGTCCACAAAGCTGGGTAACATTTACAGCAGTTTGTATCCAGTACAAAGCTTCTCATAAATAAATAGGGCTAGAGGCATGTTTGGATGGCAGAGGGCAGCCTCCTGCTCCATTCTGACTGAAAGGTGGCCCTGGTTTAGTACAGATATGGCTTACTCGCAAAAACAAAACAAACAAAAAAACCCAACAAAAACCCAAGAAGCAGAAGTAAAATAAAAACACTCTGTTATCATCTAGTTAAGTGGTGGGATGTTCAGACATGAAGCATGAAGCTCAAGGAAACATTTTAGCTTAATCTGGAAGGCAAGTGATTTACTTTGTAGTGTTTCAAGGCATTTTATCTTTTATTTTTATTTTTTCTATGGCACAACAGCTTGTTTGCTTGGAATCACAGAGACACAAAACATCTTGTCCAAAAGACACTAAGAAGAGAAAGAACAGAGATGAAAGGAAAGAAAAGCAGAGGGGAGATTTCACATGAAGTGACCGCAATCCGATGAGTCTAGTCACTACTAAGCAGTGAGAAGCAGGTAGGGGGAGAACCCCCTCCAGGGAAATTTATTCGCATTTGGTTTTTTTGGTAGAGATAGAGAGCAGGAATGTGTTGCAGGAAAGAAAAGTTTATACATTCTCAGACCCTGAGACACACAGTACAGAGCCGTCAGGAGAGATGCTCACAGAGGACACGCCATGGAAAAATGGACACTCTGTGACTGAGCGGCCAGCTTCTGAGGAAGAGGCACAGAGAGCAAATCTGTCATCCTGCTTGTCTGGTAACACTAAGTACATGCTTTCCAGTAAACCCTTCCATTGTAAAGCCTGCGTTCTCTTTCTCCACCACTGAACCAGAAGCGAGCACTTAACCTTTTATATTTTGAAACTCGAAGGGAAGAGTAAGCTCAAAGGGAGACTGTCATTTCAGAGTTCAGCCTTCAAATTAACTTTACTATATTAGAAAGATAAACAGGCAGGTGCAGTTCTAAATGTGCCCTTCTGTTAGTCATTTAGAGAAAAAAAGAACACATTCTATTATACCCAACTGTTTTCCTTGCTCTTTCTCCAGGAAGAATACACAGAAAGAAATATTTTAAAAAGTTAACCCCTGTGTTCTGCTAAATATGTAATCAACGAATAAAAAGATCTGAAAAAGCATAGATGGCAGTCATCACCTGGATGATTTTTAACTTTTAAATACTACTTACAACAGAAATGTGCCTTTATACAGTACTCAGATTATACTTAACACATGCCATCCTTAGGATACGTCAAGTCTGTAAACCAGGGTCGAAATTTTAGAAACATAAAGTGGGATATTAATGTTGAAAACTGCACGTGCAGGCATAATTATTACTTATTTATATTCCCCGGAAATTAATGTCCCATCATGGTTATTTTTTGTAGAAATCAAAGCAAAGTCTTGATTTTAGCAGCAGAATCTCTAAGTGCCTCCTGAATGTTATCACCATTATGTCTAGTATTTTAACAGACAATTCTCAGGAGAAAGGCAGTCAAGGGACTCCAAGATCTGGCTCCAAACTCCCTTCCCAACTTCATCTCCCACCAATTCCCCCACTTCTTTCCTTCTTCCCCACTTCACCCATCGTCCCAACGCACATACACACACACCCCCACACTTTGTCACACCCTCATACAAACACACAATCACACATATTCACACACTCGTGCACATGCACACTCACACACACACACCAGTCTACTTGATATTCCCTGATCAGGCCAGGCACCCTATTTCATAGCTACACACCTGAATTCAAGTCATCTCTCACACCTAAAATGCCATACCTCCTCTGTACTTCTAACAGTCTGTCCAAAAGCCTGCACATTCTTCAATGACCAATTTAACATTGCTCCTTTGGTGGTGGCTTCTCAGAGCTGCCTTTCCCCAAATGTAATTTTAATAGCTTTTGTTTACTTTTCCACATCCATGCCCCTCTTGCCAAACTTCTCAGTTTCTACCATGCACCTTGATTTCCTGCATGTGTGTTAGTCTATCACCATCATTAAATCCCTTAAAGATGGAAATCATGTCACAAGCCACTTTGGCTCTCCTCAGTGCTTTGAGGGTAGCAGAATACCAGTAAATACACCTGGAACTGTTGGAGAATATCAAAGAAATTGCCTTTACACTTAGCTAATTCATTTGGAGAGAAATGTCAGGTTACTAGTACTATTATGTTACGTTGACTGTACTTTCCTATAAGTTATTTCATTTTATCTCTCAAACACCCTTTCCCCATTTAATGACAGAAAAGTGAGACTCAGAGAGGTTAACTGTAGAATAATTGACATTTAGGATTTTGATTGGCCAGATTAAACTGGAAAGACAGAACAAACATGTATGCAGAACTGGCAGGGATGAAATGGTTCCTTCTTAAATCTCATCCAGCTGAGAAATGCAGAGCTAACTGCTGCTCTCTGTTCACGATACCTGACTCAGCCACTGAAGAGGGACGGTAAACCACACTGCAAAGTACGAATAAAGATGTCAGATTGAGTCCCACGCCACTCCACTCCCACTCGGCCATGCTTTCTCCTGCTCCCTGAACCTTCTCACCCAACTCAAATGGAGAAAATGCAAATGTTTTCTAGTTCATGTGTTAAAAATACACCTCCCTAAAGCAATGCAATGAAGCAAACATGCAATCACTACTCGCATTTATTTCGGTGAAGAAAGTAACAGTCCCAGTAGCTGAAAGTATTCCAGTAGATGTTGAGGGGCCCCACCTAGGCTCCTGCAGTAGAGACTTTCACACTTTAATGAGGAAAACCTGTCACTCTCAGCATATCCTACGAAAGGGCCCTCACAAATGTCAGTGCCTCTTCTGTGGCTCACAAGCCTCCTCATCATCACACCCTCTGACCCAATACTTCCACGCCTGAGATTTGATCATGGAGAAAGAATCTACAATGTAAATAAAGATGCACAGACATGGATCACCTTCTTTATCATAGAAAAACTATAGGTAATGCAAATTCCATCCAACAATAGGGGGTTGCTTAAATAGAATAAGACAAAATATCACACAGTCATTGAAAATCATTTTTATAAAGCATGCTCAATTCCATGGTAGAATTTGTATTATACAGCATTAGTCAAAAAAAATTAAAAAGCAAGAAACACAGTTATGTTTAATGTGTGTTCAACCGCCTAGCTATACTGACCAATTTAAAGTCCAGAAGACAATGACAGTGTCCCCAGATGACATTTACCCTCACCATCCTAATCTTTTGTTCCGAAAATCCACAAAAAGTCATAAAAGGTAAATTTTTCAGTCATCCAACTAGTTTAATTAAAATAATTTTTCTAAATGGAAGCACTTTGGAAAATACATCCAACTTACCAAAAAAAAAAAAAAGATTCAATGAAAGTCTGTCACCACCATTTTGTGAGAAGTTATAATATTAGGTTTACAGGTAACTTTCTTTCTCTCTCTCTTTCTTCCTTTCTTTCTTCTTTTCTCCATCCCACCTCCCATCTCCCCCCCCCCAACTTTTTTTGCCTTCTATCTCTAAACTGAGAAAGTCCAGAGACTTTGAAAACGCAATTGATGGCAGATATATGGAACACTACAATTTTCTAGATCTCTCAACCAAGTTATCTTCAGCATCTTTATTCTTTTCTTCTGTGTCTTTGAGAGTTCAAGTGACATTTTTGATGGAATCTTTGTTTAGGTAAAAAGATCTTAATATGAGCTTGTCAATAATACTAACATATGTTTCTACCAGAGCATTCCCCTAGGTTTGGGGTTAAACTAAATTTGAGATCCTTATCTGTAATATCCTGTATCTCTCCTAAGTTGCTTGCCTTTCTCTGCTTTATTTTGGATTCCCTTCCCTAAAAGACTGTACTATTTTTACAGGTCAGAAGCAATCTTCTCCACAAAATGAAGATTTCATTCCACTATCCTCATGATTCCACCACTTTTTAAGGATATACAAAATGCTGATTTTTCTCAGGGCTAGTGTTGTAATAGGGATAAAAAGTGTATGCTCCTAGTAATTACCACAATACAAGCAGAGAAATAATTATATTGACTTGCCTACCAGCGATGTTTAGGTAGATACTTTGACAACTTAAGATATTTTACATAATCCTAAAAAAAGAAAAGAAAAACACAGGTTTGTGAACACAGGTACCTTCTAAAGTTTTACGTAAAAGTGGCATTATCAGTGACTAAAAATAACTTACTGTTTTTAATTAGTTTAATCAATGCTGACAGAGCACTCATTTACTTACTCACTTGACACACAATCATTGGCACCTCCCCTATGTCAGGCACTATTCTAGAGTAAATAACAGTGACAAAGCTAGCACAGGGTCTGCCTTCAAGAGAAGAATATTCTTTTGGGGGACAGAGATGAAACAATTCAAATAAATAAAATTGTTATAGGTACAGTCTGTTTTGCTATAATGCTTGTTTTGAAAATACGTTTGTTCCCAACGTGACTGATATATTAGGGAGCAATTTGAGCATAAGGAGCATAAGGCAAATTTTGTTTTTATTATCTTATGATCTTATGTGTGATATTATCTGCGAGAAACACTGGCTGAACACAGAAAACTGCACACAGCTGTGCCAGGCCGACCAGGAAAATACGAATGCGCACTAGCACACCTGGAGTACTGACCAGCTTCTTCAGCTGCCCACAGGTGTTGACAGCCACCTCCCCATGTCTAACGGCACAACTTTCCTTCCACCACTTGACAATAATGGACAAGCTGCAGCCCTCCAACTCCGCTTTCACAAGCAAACGTCAGACCTTTGCATAGCAAAGTGCTGTCAATATGGTAGCATTTATTTACGGAGCCCAAGCATTTAACACGTGTACAGTGTGCTAGCATTTTGATCGGGTTTCTATCACTTTTGTGTGTGTGTGTGTGAGGAAGACCAGCCCTGAGCTAACATCCATTGCCAATCCTCCTCTTTTTGCTGAGGAAGACTGGCCCTGGGCTAACATCTGTGCCCATCTTCTTCTACTTTATATGGGACGCCACCGCGGCATGGCTGACGAGCAGTGCATCGGCTGGTGCCCGGATCAGAACCAGCGAACCCCGGGCCGCCAAAGCGCTAACTAAACCATTGCACCACCGAGCAGGCCCCCTCTATCATTTTTTTAAATGTGTCACTGATAAAGTTTTGAATATCCCGCTCTCAGTCTCTTCTCCCATAAGCCCTGTAGCTTTTATTGGGTGATCTTGCACAGCACATTCTGTCCTAACTAACTGGGGTAATTAGTGTTTTGGAGGAAAGATGTAAGGGGGTAAGATAGAGAAGAACAGGGAGATCTACTTAGACGGGCAGGTCAGGAAAGGCCTTTCTCAAAAGGTGATCCTGAACAAAACCTACAGGATATGAAGGAGTCATCAGTGCTGGGTGCTAGGTGTCTGTGAGGGAAAGGGTGGAGACCAAAGTTCCTAGAAAGTATGAGGCTGGAAGACCCGGATGAAGACTGGAAAGCTAGACAGTAAAGAGGAAGCCAGGAGGGCTGGAGTGGAGATGGAGATACAGAGCCTGGTGGTGCAGGCTCTGAAGGTCTCAGCAAAGAGCACAGACATCAACTCAGGAGGAATGGGAAACACTCAAGGACTCTAAACAAAGGAGCAGCAGGATGATGCCCTCCTGTTGGGAGTGCTCTGGTGGCATGTGGAGGAGGCAAGGAAAGGAAAAGAGAACGGAGTCAGGGAGCCCAGTGAGGAATCTATCACAGCAGGTTTGTAGGTGAGTTGACTTCTTCTTGGACAGGTGATGACGTTTTCCAGAACGGACTGGATAAGGTCTTCTGAATGATGGATGTTATGATGCTAGAAAAGGAGAAATCAAGGGTGCAGGAACAAACTACCTAATCATCGTCAGTGGCATCAACACACATCCTTGCGAAAACTGTTGCTATCAGGGTCCTCCCTGAAGGCTTTGAGCACTTGCTGTGTGCTTTAGGTATGCTAACTTTTTCCATCTCAGGCATGGAGAGGGGGAGTTGCTTTGAGTCGTGCATCTAGAAAGTGGCAGAGTGGGAATGAAAATCTGTTGGCCCCAGAGAGCCCGACCTTCTGCCCCCCACATACATGTGCACACACACGGTGAGGCAGCCACCTGAAAAGCTGTCAAAGCTGGCTCTGCACCAGCTTTCCTGTGGCGTGGGAATATAGAGATAGACATATTTTACCACTTTCCTCTCCTGTGCAAATAGAATGCTCTCTTCTCATTAGCCAGAGACAGATACTGAATGACAAGGGTGCCATTTTAGGAAAAAGAACTGATAGTTATAAAAATGGGCCCAATTCCCCCTGCAAGCATGATGCTTTGCAGAGAAGTTAGGATGAAGAAGGGGCTGTTGTTTGGACTTTAACATCTACTCTGTTTCTCCAGGCTGACACACCTTTATGGTGAGACGCCTCCCTTCATTACTATCTCCTTGTCCATTAGGCAAACATTTACTCTGTGCTATCATAGAGTAAAAAAAAAAAAAAATCTGACTTATCAATCTGTTAGGAGGAAAGCAAAGCAGCCAGCAGGTGACTCTCTCTAAAAAAGTCCAAAGTGCACTATTTACCCACATATCACTCTGTCTTTCAAGACAAGAAAGAAGGCTCCCCTCCCACACGTCAGTGTACCAGGTGCATTCAGGCCTTTGTTAAAGGGAAGAAGAAAAAATAATCTGGAAATCTCTTAAGATAATAGCTCTAAAGAGAGAGATTGAAAAAGTAGTATAAATGTGTCCGATTCTGACATTTGAGGTGAATGTTCCCATCCCAATTGATTTGTTTGCCATTGAGCACTATATTTTGAGGGACAATGACCTGGCAAGAAAGACAAATGATGGGCAATAAGTGGACCCAACTGGGGAGTGCTAGGCTCCGAGGACAGCAGCTGAACAATGGATGCAGACATGGGCCTTTCCCAACACACATGTCCACTGGGCCCATGCCACAGCCGACAGCAGCATGGACGCTACAGAAGGAAAGCTACCACTAAACGGTGCAAGCATGGCCTGGCCCATCTGTCATAAACATTAGGTCCAAAGGCCACAGGTGCAGACGGTACTAAAAAGTAAAAATTACACTCGGGCAGAGGCCACTTGATAGAACAGGAAGAAGCAAAATCTAGGATTGGTTTCCAATCAATAAATGGGCTAACAACAGTCTATTCATCTTGAGCACCTGTTGTTTCTTCCTCTCTTTGGTTCACCATGAATTAAACAGTTTTATTTATAAAAGATGTCGTGTGTACCCAGGACCAGCCTTTGCCTATTGTGAACTAGGCAAAGTTTGTCTTTGGTGCCCTCCCTGGCCAGCTGGCCAATGCTGCTTCCTCTCCCTCCCAGCAGGTGTCAGGGCCTCCTTCCTGTGGCCAGAACCCCTGCTCAGAGCCTTCTCTCATTCTCCTGATTCCACAAATGTTTCTTTAACACCTAGAATGCAAATCACCATGCTAACCAAGAGGTGAGAGGTTGAAAGAGCTGTAAGACACAGCAATCGCCCAGGTCGCAGACATGCTAGTGAGGGCCGCAAATACAGACACCGGTGAGCAAGTGCAGACAGTGTTAGTGGTTGGACAAAAGTGCAATAAAATGGCCATGAAACCATGGAGGAAGGAGAGTCAATTCCAAATGGTGAAATTTGAAAACCCCCAGGGAAGAAGTAGAATGTGAACTATGGCTTGAAGAATGGGAAGAACTGGGAAGGATTTTGATTGGCCAAAAAGAGGAGGAAGGGCATTCTGGTGGAGGGAGCAGTAGAAGTAGAAGCAAAGGTATAAAATTTGGAGGGTTGGGTTGTGGTGGGGAGGCAACAGCCCACAAGTCATTCTGAATTCTGGATCTACCAAAGACTAGCTGTCTGAACTCAGAAAATTAATTAGCCTCTCTGAGCCTTGATTTCCTCATCTGCAAAATTAAAATGCACCCAGCACACATTTATTGAAGATTTTATATGGACCAAGCTCTGTGGTTGGTGTTGAGGGTACAATTGAATTAAGAGTATCCACTTCAGAGGTTCTATGTTAGGATTGAAGAACATGTATATGGAGAACTTAGCACAGTATCTAGCAAGGAATAGTTTCAATAAATAGCTTCTGATGCCTGTGGGGGTTGTGGAAGTAGTGGTGGTGGAGGTGGTGGTGGCAGGGGAGGTGGTGAAGTGGGTAGTGGTGGAGGTGGTGAAGTGAAGTGGGTGATGGTGGTGATAGTGGGTGGAGGTGATGGTGGAGGTGGTGGTGGTGGTGAAGTGGGTGGTGGTGGAGGTGGAGGGGTGAAGTGGGTGATGGTGGTGATAGTGGGGGAGGTGATGGTGGAGGTGGTGGTGGTGGTGAAGTGGGTGGTGGAGGTGGTGGTGGTAGGGGAGGTGGTGAAGTGGGTAGTGGTGGAGGTGGTGAAGTGGGTGGTGGTGGTGGTGGTGGCAGGGGAGGTGATGAAGTGGGTAGTGGGGGAGGTGATGAAGTGGGTAGTGGTGGAGGTGGTGAAGTGGGTGGTGGTGGAAGTGGAGGGGTGAAGTGGGTAGTGGTGGTGGTTAAGTGGGTGGTGGAGGTGGTGGTGGTGGTTGTGGTGAACTGGGTGGTGGAGGTGGTGGTGGTGGTGGTGAAGTGGGTGGTGGTGGTGCTGAAGATGGTGATGGGGGTAATGGTGGGGATGAGGGTGAGGGAAAGGTATCAGCAAGGACAAGGAGTTCACTCTGCTGGGAAAGTAGAGCATGTGGCAGGAGGTTAGCAAGAGAGTTGCCTTCTCAGAGTTTAAGAATAGATAGAATATTATCTTAATGTAGAGGAAACAACCCTGATGTGGAATTAATGGCCTTAATATGACAGATCCAAATCTGATGTGTAATTGACTTTGGGTGGGCAAAGTTCTGAGCAGGCAATTGGCCCTCCCAAGGGCCCTAAAAACCCACTTTCTGTCCACTCCGAAGGCCAGCTCTCTGCAGCTCAGACATCTATTAAAATTGATTTAACAAACACAGGGCAGGCAGACGCTAAGAATAATGTCCCCTTCTCCGCTGTTTTTGGAAAACACGGCCAGTGCTGACTAGAGCTGTGACAGAGACTTTTCAGAGTCTGTGACAGCAGAGGGGAATGTAGACAGGAGGCGGGTCATGAGGGGCAGTATTATAGTCCTGAACAAGTTGCCTCAAAATGCATTTCAATTCGTAAATCCTATTTTCTATTGAACTTACTCTGTGAAACTGGAGATGTGTTCCTCTGGAAAAAACTGTTATTCCAAGACAAAATCACAGCCAAGAGGGCACTCATTTTACATATATAAGGGAAATGAAAAGTTTCATGAAACCATTAGTAATACTTCTTGTCTAATGCATACCTCCACACACACATACATGGGTAGCTCTGTCTCTCCCCATTCCAAAACAGGGGTCATAGGCTACTGCCAAAATAATCCAGATAGAATCCCCATCATATCAAGTTCCTGCTCACAAATCTTCACAATGCCCATTAGTGCCTGGTGTGTTCTCTACCATAATGTCCCAAAGGCAGCGCTCCTCTCCCCCATCTTGGTGAAGGGCACCCCGGCACAGCTAGAAACCGGGGTGTCATCCTAGGTGGTCCTCTCTTGCTTACTCCCATGGTCATTCTCTCAGGAATTTCTGTTAAGTCTACCTTTCAAATTGTCCTTTTGTAGGTATTTGAGTTTTGAATCTTGCTATAAATTGGCATTCCCTACTCCAATCTTCCTAAAATTAAAAAGAAATGCCTTCAGAAAAATTTCACAGTGTAGATTGGGAAGAGAGTGGGTGTAGGGAATAAGCCTCAAAACATACAGAAAAGTGTTTTCAAAATCTTCTTTAGTCATATCTCTCCCCAGATCTCACATCTCCTGAGAAGCTCCAACCTCCCCACCCATTCTTTCCACAGCCCAGCCTGAGCTGGCTCTTTCCAGAGTCCTAGCACCCTCTTCAACCTTCTCTTTCCTTTTACATCCTCACTTCTCAGATTTCTTTTTAAAGTTGAATTCCTACGTGTATCCAGCTCTACAAGACAAAAGAATATTCCTCTAAAGCCCAGCTCCATCAAACCACGGGGAAGGGAAGTCAGAAAACTGACTTTACATGTAATACTTTTCTTCCTGTCACCAAAGGGGCAACCCAGCGCTTGCCACACTATCTGTGCTCTTCACTGTGTACCTCCCCAACAAGTCTTTTTTTTTCTCCAACTAGAATAAAAATTCTTTAAGCAAAGAGCCTAGAGAACACTTGTTAAATGAATGAAAATTTTATGTTTCCCAAAACCATACTAACTGTGCTTAGTATAAACTGTTGGCTTTTGAAAATGAACATGCTGATCAACTGCAGGGAAGAGAAACTGCAGAAATACTGCAGAGGCCATGATCCATGATGAATGGATGATGACTCAGAGAGGAGGACATTTCCTGACACATATGGCAAGAGGACTGGAAACTCTGTAAGAGAGTCACTGGGAAAGTCTCTTGTTGAAAATTCTGTCAGGGCAAGTTTCTAACTATGGATGTCACAGAGCATCCTGGCCAGGCCGGAGCAGGACTGAACTCCCGATTTGTGAGGACCACCCCACCACCCACCCTGTCCTTTCACTCAGCAGCGATTCACCAAGCACCTACTCTGTGCCAAGTACGTTCTAGGGGCCAGGCCAGAGCAGTGAACAAAAGAGACACAGACTTACTGAGCAAACAAAGAAGATGAGCAAAACATACTTATTATCTCGAAGGATGATAAGGGCTTTGGAAAGCAGGGAGAGAAGACAGCGAGTGGGGAGAGCTGGCAGCAGTGGGCATGGAGTTTATCGTTTTCACAGGATGGTCAAGGTGACATATCAGTCAGGAAGTGGGGGAGCAATGCAGCCATGGAGATATCTAGGGAAGAGCCTGGGACCTCAGGAGGAGAACTGGAGTATGGCTCAGGCACAGGAGGACCACATTTGATGAATGCAAAGGATCCACAATACAGAGAGGCCAAACGACGGACAGCGACCGTGCAGTCCACGAGAAGAACCCATCCTAAGCGGGCAGGAAGACCAACATGCTGATTGGGATTCAGACACACAAAACCAGATTATTACAGTGGTCATTTCAAATACTGCCTGGCTACTCGCCAAACCCATCCTCGGGTGTGAGTGTGCCTGGAATGACAGTGTTCTCGACAAAACGGGAAGCGCTCTCTAACCAAAATATCTAACTTGGGGATTCAAGCAAACTTGATGCGAGAGGCCAAGATATCATTTATCTAAACCTAGAAACTAAACTTATGAAAACTTTTACAAATTACTAAAAATGGTGAGATGTTTATGGAAATTGAAAAGCATGCAAATATACAGAATATATATGCCCACAATGTGTGCATATACAGAAAATGGGCACAAACAAAAATAAAATGGTAAACAAAATTTCTAACTCTTAACATGGCTTTAAGGGACTTACACACCCACAACATCAAACAGAAAATGACTATGCCCTTGTAAATGACAAACTATAGAGCAAAAGGACAGACACGGTGACAGGGAGCAGGTATTCCATCCTAGCAGGTAGCAAACAGTCACTGATGGAGACGGTGTCTAGTCTAACACTTGATTTAATTATTCTAGTGGTGACCATATATCTTTAAATAGCACAATAGTTTGATTATCAGTTTGGCTATTAGATAAACCATATTGATTTATCAGTTTTGATCAGGATCTATTACCCCCTTGTTAGGAATGACGAAGAAATCTCTCCCTTATCTTTCCTCCTCTAAACTCTCCATTTTTATTAATAGTAGTATTATGTCAATCCAAATTTAAATCAGAGATGGATTTACTGAAAGCTTTGAAGCTTAAACTTCAAGCCTCCTCACTTATAAAGGCCCCTCCAAGACCCTGAGAAAGGTCCTGGGAATAGGTTCACATAGTTTTATAAAATTTGGAAAAATAAGATAGTTTAGTCAAAATTGATTAAGACCATTATCTCTTTCACTCCAACTTCCCTTCTGTTTCACTTCCCCTCACCTGAGAGTTTTTATTTTGCTATCACATTTATTATTTCCAAGAGTTCTTTGTTCTCCAAATGTTTTGTTTCATGATTGTATCTCTTTGGAAATATTAATAATAGTGTATGTTTTTTAAGTTTTCTTCCTCTTTATTATTTCCACTTCCTCCAAGTTGCTTGCTCCCTTTGCTAGTTTTGCTTCGAGGCTTTCCCTGCGGCTCTGGTCCTGGGTTAGCTGTGGATAGTTGAGAGCAAGGGATTCGAGGACTGAGTGAGGCCCTGAGCGCGTCAGTGGGGCTTGTTAGCTGTGGGCTGCACGGGCAGCCGCTCTTCCACGGTCAGTATCTTCAGAACCTTTCTTCTCTGGCTGGTCCAAGTCCCAGCAAAATGTTTCTAATACTTTTCTGGATGTTAAAAACCTGCTGCCTGTGTTGTAGGAGCTTGGTGAGGGAAGACGGTGCCGATGGGGGTTTCGGGCTCCAGAAAAGTGAACATTCAGTTGATCTACTTGATTTCAGTGTGTATAAACTCACATGTGACTCGGCTCCTTCAGCAGAGACAGCCCCTCGTATTACTGACTCCAAAAAATAAAGCTCCGTCCTCCGCCTCGGTGACGGGTTACCCTCCAGGCTGCACACGTGGAGGAGGGAGCACGGGAGACCTCGCTCTCTTTGCACAGACTTGCAACCAGGCCTTCTTCTGTGAGCTGCCGCCCTTCACTCCCCACTTCTAAAATTACCAAGTACTCCCAACCTCTGCGCCTCTGGGGGATTTTGCTCTACAAATTAGATTAGTTCTCAACTTTTCACCTATTGGTTTAGAATTTAGATTTGTGGGGAGCGTGTTACATCATTTACCTATCATCCATCTATATCCTAGCTTCCAAATTTTAAATTTTATATATTCTAGCATCTAAAAAGTTAAAACTTCTCTTTATTATTTCTGTGGAGATTTTGGAGAAAGCAAAAAATAGATGTATGTGTACAACCCACCATCTTTGCCCAGTAATCCTCCAGCATGGATTTCAGAAATATAACATCTCCTCCATGTTATATTCCATTTTATACTTCTTGCCTCTCCTTCCTGTCCTATCTCATTCTCTCTTTCCTTTTCTCATTTTGGTCACGTTTTACATGGTTACCACAGCATTTCCTTTCATTGTGTACTTATTTAACCTGTGCAGTTTTTTCAAGACCTTTTGCCTTTTAAAGACAGTTTGGATAAATTCTCCTTTACTTAAGACAGTTTGGATAAATTCTCCTTTACTTACCATATGCCCCGCCATCTCTGACTCCTGTTTATCTGCTCCTGAGAGCTTGGGTTTGAGAGATGGTTATTTCCTATTGTAGTTTGACTTAGCATCGGAGAGGGGTTGGAAGGAGTTGTGCTTAGGTGTTGGGTATGTGTGGCTAGTGAACTGGGATTCTGCACTTAAAATCCTAATTCAGTGTTCAGTCTACATCCTGAGAGGCACACTGGATCCTTCCCACAGTTCAGTGGAGCCACAAGATACACAATCCACTCTGGCATTCACTTACCCCATCTCAGGCTTTCTCCCCAGGACCTTCCGCATCAGTGGAAAAATAAGACAGGAAAATGCATGGGTTGAGGTGCTGAGCTATTAGTCTACCTCGAGGGAGAAGGACTTCCTCTGGGGATCTTCCTGTCCTTCATCCCTTGGGCCTCCTGCTACCTGAAGAATTGTGTCTTCTTTTCTCTTTTGTCTTCTATTCTGCTAAATCTCTATTATTTGCTAAGATAAAGATTAGCTTTGGACAATTCTAATCTTTCTGTCTTCCCTTTCTATTCTTCTTTGCAGCCTAGAAAAAACACTGAGTTCAGTTCTCAGCAGTTTTCCACATTTTTCCACTGGTGTTTATATACCTTTAACTCTTCTGCCCAAGCTGGGCAATGGTAATATGATTTTGCAGGTTTTCATTCACGATGTCACCTTGCTCAAATGTTAGGGTGAGGTAGAGTCTTGTCTCTTTCCCTGGTCTCTACTTTCAAAGTTTAAAAATCATGGCAAAATGTTGTATATGATTCCTTCTAGCTTTCCCTTTTTTACCTATTTTTGTACTTTTTATACTTCATTCTATTATATTACTGAGAATATTCCCAATAATATTTTAAAGATCAATTTTTAATATTTTCCTCCTGAAAATGTGGCCAACTGGTTTTTTGCTACTCAGTTTCCTCATCTACAAAACGTGGACATACTAGTGTCTACCTAATGGAGATGTTGTGGAGCTCAAATGAGAGAGGTACTGTACGGCATTGTGTGTGGGCCTAGACTAATAGTGAAACCATACTGAGTACTAGAGATGCTGTGTCCCTCCAGACGAAAAGTAGATTACTGAAGAGAGGAGCTCAGGAAAGACAAGCGCCACCATCTGACGACTATCTTCATCATAACTTATCCAGGCAAGAATCAACAGATGCTAAGACTAGTGAGATAAAAATCAGAGAAGACACAGAATCTTTCCCTAGTCTCAAAATATCTCCCCACGAGGTATTAATACTTAAAAAGGGGAAAACAGCAACCTTGCTGTGAAGAACTCTGGCAGTTACCACCTTACCCAACTGAACAAACCAGCAATGAGGCAAATCACCACCCACGCCTCCTGACACAATACACCGAGAAGACAATGTCACTTCTGTGGTGTTCCTGCCCCAGATGACAACCCAAATCAAACCATGAGGACACATTAGACAAACCCAGACCGAGGTACATTTACAAAGTAACCGGCCTCTACTCTTCAGACACGTCAGGGTCACGGGAGACACAGGCTGAGGAACGTTCCTGATTAAAAGAGACCAAAGGCACGCGACAATCAGATACAATACACAATCCTGGATTGCGTCCTGGACAAGTTTTGTTTTCTTTTTGCTGTAATGGACATTATTGGGATAACTGGTAAATTTGAATAGAGTCTATCAGCTGTATCACAGTTAACTTCCTGATGTTGATCTCGCATTGTGGGACGGTAAGATAATGTCCGTGTATTTAGGAATATATACTATGGTATTTAGCAGAAAAAGGGCATCATGTCTAGATCTTATCACAATATCTCATCACAAATGTTTCATAAGAACATAATATGTAATTTGGGTGTGTGTGCTTGTATACATAAATACAGAAAGAGAGAAAGAGAAAGCAAATTTGGTAAAAAAAAAAAAAACAAGATTGGGAAATCTTGGTGAAGGATATTCAGGAATTCTTTATACTTAACAACTTTTGCACTTACAACTTTTTCTGAGTTTGAAATTGTTTCCAAATAGAAAGTTCTGAAATGTCAGGACTAAAGCACCCCCCGTTTAGAGACAGGTCTGTTTCTGCAGCAGGAGTGAGGAGAGCTATGGTTTGGGGTTTAAATTCCACCTCCAGAACTTACCAGTTTGATGATCTTGAAAGATTTTTCTTACTTCTCTAAAGGTCTCACTGCCATCAGCTGTACAACGGAGATGATGATAACCTCTAAGGGCTCTTAGAAAACTAAATGAAATAACACATTTGAATGACACCAATGCCTGATGCAAAAAAGTGCACGAATTTTTGCTGAATGATAGGCACCACAGAAATGAAAGGATTTAGGCATCTGCAAGCCCAAGGAGCAAATATTCCTATCGCTGCTTTTCTGTTTTCAAAACATCCTAACATTTATGAGATAAACAGCAGCTGATGTGAGGGATGCAGAAAGGAGAACAGGAAGATGACACAGGTGCGACCCCAAAACTCATCATCCTGTTTCATGAACTAACCTTAGCAGAGGACACCACGTAGAGCAGTGGGAACGGCACGCGAAGCCAATTTGTTCTTTCCTCACTGTCCCTCTCAGCATTTTGAGAACTTTAATATTAACTCATCCTTTCATAATTCCACCACTTTTCTATATTTTCTATAAAGATATGAATATCAACTTAGGTTTAATTTTTAACCGAAGGCTTACTTAAAAACAAAACAAAAATCAAAAATTCCTACTCACATGCTTTAATGCTTGGACTCTTTTCCGTAAGATACAAAGCATAAGTGTATACATATTAAAAAAACGGCTTCTTCAGGATCTTCCAAGCACTCAAAACAACTCGCAACCCATACCTTTAAGTTACCTGTTCCAGATCCGGTCACTATTTTAACCAGCTGATACGTTATTGCCTCAGAACCAAAATTATGTTTATGCCTTTTGAACAAGCTGATGAAAAGAAACATTTGCTTAAGGTTCCCATCAATGAGTGCAGAGCTTAGACTAGTCTTTAGCTTATACAAACGTCATGCTTATTAATTCAGAATATTCATTCAGTTATTGAAATATGATGACAAAACTGTACAGTGAAAGACTGATTCTCTATTATACATATTAGCTTTGCACAAAAATCCTTTGGCTCGGGAATAATTGTCCCAGTCTGAGGATTCATATACCTCTTTGAATTTTTAAACTGTGATTTAGGTATCAAAACTATATCATTACTGCTCATCAAAGCACAGATAGATTAGAAATTATCAAAATAAGTGCATTCTGATTAAGAACTCTCCAGTTGGATTTCAGCTCAAGAAATTCTAACACTGCCTATGTGCAGTCCAGTCCACGCCAACATCCACAGCATCCTTGTTAATTAAAAGCCACTGATATGACTCATGCCACCTGTTTCATTGATCCTGCTATATTCCTATTTTGGTCAGAGTTCTCTTTTGAGGATTTAAACTTTTATGAAAACAAATAGCAAATGTTTATTCAAATTGATTACTATTATTTCACACCCTGAAAACTACATTTCCTACTACAAAATTACATTTATCTACATTAATTTTAACAGGCCAAGGATTATTCAAAGTGATAACCACGGTGGCAGCTGTAGCTGGTAGAAGGGCTGGTAGCTAAAGCAACTATATATTTATATATATACTTTCATATTATATATTCTTTATATTAATATTTATATATACCCTTACTAAAATTTCTTATAGACCCAAAAAAGTAGATTTTTAAAAATCTGCTTACTTAAATTTCAATGGGATGCCCATGTCCCAGTGAGTGTATCAAACAGAACAAAATATAACAAATACAGGAGAAAGGATTGGTGAGGGGTGGGGGAGGGGCAGTGAGCTCTGCTTTGATGGCTGGATATAGACGACAGATGATTAATTGTTGCAGCTCTCTAGACTCTGGGTTCAACGTGGAGCCAATAGAGAGACTTCTGCAGAAGCCCGTACTTAGACAGCAATCTGCTCCCATTTAAAGAGTTCCACTAGTGGGGTTTGCAGATTATATATTATATTGCCTTATTTGTCAATCAGTCCAGTCACTAGTCAATCAGTTGTGAGAACAAGAGCCAAGGTAAAGAAAAAAATGACATTCTAACTGCACTGTCTGCCTAGATGAGGTAAAATGTTTTATTTTAAGCAAAATACAATAAGTAATCCATAGTAAACAGAGGAACCTTTTACAGACCACAGGGTCAGTGGCTCCAATTTCCCCCTCCCTTTCTGCTTTTCAGGAACTATTTGGGTATGGCAATAAGCACAGTGGACTCTACTCATGGTTCACGATGAGTTAAAAGTGAAACAAGATCTAAGGCAGTGACTCTCAAAGGGCAGTGGATAGGAGTCAGCTGGGAGCCTGAGGCATCACTCAGATTCAGAGGGGTGGCTCCCTGGTGGGCCAGCAATCTGGACTGAAGGAGTTCTCCGGGTGACTGAGGGTAAGAGTTTGGGACTCTACTCTCAGGAGTCCTCCAAAAACTATAAGGAAGAATGAAGCAGAACCCAGAACACAGGGTGTTGGTTGTAGTCTTCCCCCCAAATTAAAATGAGAGCTTAACAAAGCGAACCTGCAGGCAGTCAGCCGAAGTCTTAACATGCAAGTGATTATTTTTGTATGAAATCCATCCATCTCTTCATCAAACCATTCACACAGGCCTATTACATAAAGTCTTTGGTGTTTTTCCTTTTGCTGCACACATTGCTCATACCAAGAAGGAAGTGAACTAAGAGTTCAAGGGCACTTTTGACTGGAACCACATGAATTGTTGCAGTTGCCTGGGAAACCTTTGAAGACAACAAAGCTTGATGTGTCAAATATCTGAAGTCAACATGAGCCAAAGTCATTTAGAAGGTAAATCCAAGAAAGCTAACGGCATAAGAGGGACACTTGGCTTGTAGAAGTGGTTGCAATTTCTTATGTGCTCACAAACTTTTGAAAAGAGAAAAGTGTTTTATAATTCTTATTAGCCCATATGAATGATAATCTGAAATGCTAACTTTCAGGTTACAGAAAATTCAGTATTAAGACATTTAGATTCCCTAAATATTTATGCATAGAGCATTAAACTGGGGTTTTTATAATAACTCTGTAAAAAACAGGACAGGTTTTCATAAAACTGTCCCTCTAAGTTCTTTGGGATTCTGTTCCAGTCTAGTATGTCTTTTCCTTTCCAGATTTCCAGTGTAAAAAGGATGTCAAATATTGAGTATTACATGTGTTTTTTTATAGAACATAAAATGTTTATAGTAATTTTGAGGAGAAAAACATTTAACAAGTAAAACAATGTGTCATGGTTTTGCATCAAGGAAATGTGGGGATTTAATGGAAACCTTTCTAAGCTGCATTTTGCTTCAAATGCTAAGTTTGGTAGGGATTGTTCCATGAATCTAAATTCATGATTTTTTCCCATTATTTTTCAACAGAAAAATCACCCTGAAAACTTTTTAACGAAAACATGTGCACATTACTGGTGCTTGCATTCACATGGTCTTTTGTAATAAAATAAGTCAAAAGGAAAATCACAATGGAAACATCTCTGAGGATCACAAGGAAATCAAGTTTAGTCCTCACATCTCAACACTTTCATGGTGAGAGGCATATTTAGGGATTAACGTGTTTAGGGCTTTTAAAAAATTATTTTAGAGATCTATGATTTCAGTGGAGAACGCCGTCCAAAAAGTACTACTTTCATACAGATATTTTCACTTCAGATTTTTAGACATTTGGAAACGCCTCTGAGTTCATCGCTCTGCGTTGCCCTCTGCTGGTGATCTCCTGTAAATGGTTTCAGGACACCGTATCCCTGCGGTTTCCACCAGCCCACATCACCACCCGAATCCATAAACCATTGCTCAAGGGGCTCTGTTTATTACGTGGTGATGCAGATAGCTGTATGTTAATTCAAAATGTTTAAATAAATAATTAAAGTAAACTTTTTTTTAAATTTCAGCATCTTTGAATTTAATTTTTGTTTCATGTTGGAGATAAAGCTTTTCCCAGAGAACTTATACAATCATAAACTAATGACACTATGTCATCTAAAAAGTTTGGCTATAAAGTCAGTAAGAAAGGCAACATGTTATTTTTAATTTATTTAACCTACGATGATTTTGTTAGGAATGTCATAATTTTTATCTCAACTGTGTGAACATGGCTTATAGGAAAATCACTTCTTTTGCATTTCTCATTCTAAATTGATCTAAAGGGACCATTCCAGTTCGTTTGACAGCAACTTATCTGAAATAGAAAGATCAATGTTTCAAGTTGTATACAACAAATATATCCCACCAATTGTTTGAAAATCAGCAGCTCTTCCCCATGGGAACGCTTGCTCCAATATAACTTGTACTGGAGTTTTAACAGCTTTACTTTCCCCACAATCACGAGGCATAACACTGACACAGTCCTGAGAACCCACAGCTTGATTTCCACGCCTGCTGGAAAGACCATCTTGTTATAGTGCTAACATCATGTGTATTTAACTCACCAACAGATAAAAGTGTCAGCTCTGTTTGCTTAAGAAACTCATCCAGCATCCCAAGTACTACATAGTGACCAATTCAATCTTTGTCCCTCTGAACTTCATTCAAAGTACCCATTCGAGAGTTCTAAACGATGTTTCTGTTTGGTGACCTAAAGTAGCTGACAATTAAAAAAACTCCTATTGCTCAAGAGAGGAACCACCGTGCGTGTCTCCTGGGCGCCCCTATTCCAGTAGACTTACAGCACGCGTATGTTGCAGTCTCCTATAGCGACAACAAGCGGCTCCAGCATACAACATGTCTTCATATTTGATGCTTATTATATGTAAGCAACAGATGTACCTCTCATCTGAGCACCATAAAAGTGATTTTTTTTAAGAATCCTAAATAGCAAATGAGTCAGTCCCAGTGCAAACATAAACCTAAAAGAAATTCCATACTGTACAAGTCATATTTGCAGTGTTAAACACATTGACGTCTTAGAAGAAGTGCCGGGGGAATACCATAATCTGTCCCCCACCCCGTGCACACGTTCTCTACGGCTCTCCAGGTGGCATCAGAGAAAACGCCTGGTGACCACCGACTGTCACAGCGGACCCAGGGTGACCATGCCCAGGCCTGAAAGAGGGAGGGACAGAAGGTGGGCCCTCCCAACTCCCCTCACCCATCCTGCATCAGTGGTTTGTGCTTTCACCCAAAGTTTGACCCAGTGTGATGTAATGTAATAACTTGAATCTACTTTTTACAATATATTTTTCTTACCTTTACCTGGCGAATCTCTACAGATGTGTAGAAAGTTATCTTTTCCGGGATATATTCCAAAATGCTCTTATGCTACTTCTGTTAGGATTTCTCCACAGTGCCCCATTCAGAAATTTTATTGCTTTCTAAAGGAAAAAAAAAATGTGCACATGAAAATTATCATTAGAAAATCATTGATTTTTAATCAAATCTAAACGAATACCAAACCAATGCAAGTAGCACCTTCTGAAACTCTACAAGGCATTGGTTTTTGTGTTGTACGCAGAAATCTTCCCTCTTCACGTAGCTTTATTAAAAGCTATGTTATCCCAAATGTAAAATGTTCACGGCTATCTCAATAATTTTTTTCTCCTTACCTCTAGTATTTCAGTGAGGTCACATTCTGTTAAAAACATCCTGCCCTTCTCCCTACAAAAAGGTTCCATACAATCAGAAAGCAGAAGCGCAGCAACTTGCTAACTTTGCTCTGTGTTATTTACCAACCGCACAAAGAAAATGCTGTCTATTCAGAACTCATTTCAAAACTCTTTTCACTGAGAGTGAGCGAACAAGCGGGCCCAGGGCCCGAGCCACAGTCACATCTCCCGCGGCCCGGTGCTGGGCGCGGGGCTGGCGCCGAGTGGCACAGCCCCCCCGCCCCGCTCCCCACAAGGGTCTGTTGTCAGCAGTGGGCGCAGACCGCACAGGCGAGTGGGAGTAAAGAGAGTGGGGGAGGGGGTTTCCTTTCTCACCCCAAGTTTCTTTGCTTGTTTGCTCCAGATTTCTCTCAGGAGGCTGCCCTCCCCCCAGGCTCCTTCGTCCTGACACCGCGGTTACAAATACAGAACCTGCTCCGCGGGCCAGAGTTTGAGGCCTGACCTCACCACCGAGCTGCTGCCTCTCCTGGGCAAGTTACTAAAACCACTCGGAGTTCAGTTTCTTTTTGTTTTTTGATCATAGTGATTGTACCTATCGCATTAGGTTTGCGGAGTAAGTGAAATAACGCAGGCCAAGTGCGATTACAGCACTCGGAACATAAGCGTAAAGGATTTCAGTACAGAAGTCTGTCTGTCTGTCTCACTCCAGCTGAGATCCCAATACCCAGTTCTCATGTGAAACTTACCCTCACACCCACCGCCACGCAGACAGATGGGCGCACGAAGTAGCCCGGGAACGACTGGGCTGGATTAAGAATATTAGAAACGACGAGGGTAGGAAGAGGAGGCCAGGGAGAGACCTCCTTGTACTCTCCTGTGGTCCCCACTGCCTTTGTGGGAGCTGGGGGTGGGGGGTGCTACCTTCCAACCATAAGTCCCTGTGGAGGGGGGGCTTCTGGGCAAGATCCTTGCAGCTGGGAGACAGGAGCTGATCTCAAAAAGCTCAAGCCGAGTATGCACCGGGGTCTGTCCCAGAATCTGTCTGGGACAACAGAGGAGCTGAAAAACAGTTTTGGGGCAGAGCTGGAGCACGTGGATACTCCAGGCAAGGCCTGCACCTGCTGAGTTGGGGGCAGGAAGGACGAGAGTTCCCAGGACCTTAGAACGAAGAGAGACCAGGACAGGAAGAGGCTGGAGGGGACCACAGGATAACCAGGGCTGAGGAAGAGGCATCTAGCGACAACAGGAAGGAAGTGAGATGCATCCACTAAGGATCAAGGGAACTCCTAGATTAAGGAGCTTTACTGTCATGAGTCCAAAGAGTCAATGCTCTAGAACGTCCATCATCAAGAGGGTTGGCTCAAACCATTTGCCAGAGCAGAAAACAGGACACGAGCCAGCCAGGTAAAAAAAGGGCTGATGCTTTTACCTCTCCTTGCACGCCCAACACACACACACACACCCTACAGTGGTGGCAGGGGTCAGTTAAATGGGAAAGGAGCAGAAGCACGAGAACAGAATGACTCCTCAGCCCGACTGCAGGCAGGCCCTAGGGGGAGGTGGAATGAGGTACAGCTAAGTAAGGTCAATTTTTGACTACTCTATGGGACCAGACATTTTAAGTGCTGAAATGAGGTTCTTTCTGTGACTTATATTGAGCAGGGATCTTTTGTATCATCGGAGAATAAGCAGAAGAGCCTGGGGACCTGCCAGAGTTTTTATCCAGGAGTCAAGGACATTGGCCCCAGTGAATAAAGTTCACAAGAACAACGAGGAAAACATATGTTGTCTTGGGTGCTGTCAAGAGTAGTGCTTTTTCAACATATCAATTACTTAAGCTATAGATGTAAACTCATCTGCTAGACCAGAAGCCCCAGGAAGACGGACCCTGTATTTTATGCTCCTTTCCCCAGAGTGTAATGCAGTGCCTGGCCCTTGGCAGCCAACAAGCGGTCCTACCTTTTTAGTTGGTTGTTTTATTTTAAGCCATTCCTGGTCATCATGGTCTTTCTAGAGAAATCTAGATGAATATATTTTCTCACAAACTTTTGATCACCTCTATGACATCCTTACTATTAAATTATTTTCTTTCTTTCTGTACTTTCCCCAAATGCTACCTCTCTCTGCCCCATCTCTTTCAGCGAACCTTCTATAGCTATAACATTATACCCCATATAGAAGGCACAAGCTGAGTGTTTGCAAGTTTTGATTGTCAGTGATCAAAAGAAGACTGATCAAAGAACCCCTTAACAAGCCTGCCTGAGAAGCTCAAGACACGTCAGGAATCCACCAACATTTTCTCTTATGAGCTTCTTTTTACAGATCAACATCTTTTTTTTCCAGAAAAAAAGACACCAGAACTCTGTGACCTTCCTGTCCCTTCTACCCCCACCCCAGATGCCAATGAGTCGCTGAGAAGGGCCTTCGCTGGCTACTCCTCTCTTCTGGGTTGCAGATGAGCTCAAGGATTTTGAACGGCACAGAAGCAATTCCTCTTTGGCCAAAAGAGAAATTCGGGGAAGAAAAAAATCAAAGGCAAGCCTACTTGTGAGCTTCCCAAATTGAGCAAGTTTGGGTGCAGCATATGCAGTGTCAGTTTTGGAAACCACAATATGCCATTCGTCCCTAACTAGATGATGGGACAGAAATGTTGTTGCTGAACCAACCGAGGGAAATATGCTCACTGCTCACCCAAAACAAACTCGCAAAATCCAACTTCTAGTGCTTCAAATTTTCAGATTGGAAGATTTTCCATACATGTAATTTTGAACTATTGTTTTCATTTGCTAAGTGAAGATGGGTAATCTAGGGGCACATTTGGAAAGATAGGGTTCTTACCTTATGAAATATGGATCCAGAACAAAAACAGGTGTTGCTTAAGAAAATTCAGGAATAGCTAAGGCAAAGTCCCTTCCTCAAGATGAGAATGGGTATATGTGGAGACAGAGTGAGTGGTGGCAAGGATATGGGCATTAAAGCACACCTTTGGGGTCAATGAAACACTAATTATTCATTCCCTTTGGTATTGAAAGCCTTTTGTCCATTCATTAAGGAATCCCCTTCTCACCATTTACCTTCCGGGGACTGTAGTGGAGAGTCTTTCATGCAGGAGCTAACTTCAAGGCCCAGGACTAGATTAACTTGACAAAGGAACTGAGTTATTTCCACTGGGGCCACGTCCAGGGACACAGCCTTTGGGAGAAACACCCATGGGGGCCTTCTTCCTGAAGACCACCCCGTGAGTCTGCTTGTTCTTGGCACTTCCCTGTCTCCCTCCTTACTTACGAGAAGGCCAAAATAAAGACATGTCAGTCCAAATACAAATCCCAGTTGTTTGTAGTCAACTCTGTCTCCACTTCCAATGCACATCAACGAAACATTATGTCTGCAAGGATCTATTGTTTAGGACTATGTGCTTTGGGGAAGCTGAATTTGCAGTAATCCATCTATAGACAATAAAGACTCACGCATCAGTCAGTAGAAAGCCATTGCTACGAGCAATGTAGGAGCATTCCAGCAAGACAGCAGAGTGCAGACATCGTTCCACAAAATGTGCTGTGAGAATTTGAATTCCTGGCTGCTTCAAAGTGTTTATTAATGGATAAAACTGCCATTTTACTACGTACTCATTTTTTTAAACTATTTTTAAAACAGTCATATAGTTGTGTTCTGTTCAGAAATAACTATTGCTTAGGGTTTGGGGTTTTTTTGTGTGTTTTGTTTTCTGGAATACTAGATTTATTTGAATCAGAGGATTGAACAGCAAAGCTTGGCCTAACGTTTATGCTCAAATTGAGGCTCCTGGAGAAATAATATGACAAGGTGATAACCTAATAATTATTGGCAAGGACATCATTTTCTCTAAAGGACTGCACCCAAGCAAAATAGGTAATGATTACTCATGCTCAGATTCCACAGCTTTAATGATCAGCTTTCTGAAGATGCCTTTTGGAGTCCGCAGGCAGCACTGGCAAAGACGAAAGGAAGAAGAAAATGTTTTCCTGGCAACTTGCAAAGTACCACTAGCATTCCAGTAACCACTCTGTGGCACAACGCACAGCCCTGGCGGTCAAGCGGGCTCACAGCTTCAAGAATGGGTGCGAGAAGCCCGCTTGGCCACGGTGGCCACTTGTCTCGGACGCTGTATAAACCTAGGACGGGGGAGCCCACACGTTCCTGATTCTTTTTACTTGGGCCATGTGCCAACATTTTTTAAATTATTATTATTCTTTGAGAAACCAGTGGGTGGGCACAGATGGGAAGTGGGAAGCTGCAAAGGGGAAAAAGACCGTACTGGAGGGGAACGCAGACCCGCGCGCCTCTCCACGCGCGTCCTCGCGGACCCAGATGGCGCCCGCTTTGCGCCGGGTCCCTGGGCACCGCCGCCTCCGCCGCGCCCCCTATCGGCTGCCCGCCCCCAGCACCCGGGCCTGAGACGGGCCTACCCTCCTCTGTTCACAGTAAACCCCACCCGCCACGGCATGGAGCCCGCGGGGTGTTCTGTGCACACGGCGAACATTTATAAAAGCACAACAGGTTTAAAAAAGTAGTTGGCGCTGCTCTACAACGTCGTGAAAGCCTCGCGTTATCACTGTCGTGTCCGCGCACCTTGATGTCGTTAATAAACAAGCCTCCCGACTGCCCATCTTCTGTGAAACCCCACTCGGCCCGGGGAAGGGGCTCACCTCAACGCACCCAAAAACCGTAAATGCAGCTGTTTCCCAAAGAATTCACGCAAGCGCCACTCCTGAGGGAAAGTTAGGGCAGCCCGGGGCTCCGCGCTGTGTCCACATCCGAGGGCGGCGCCACAGGCAGGAGGGCACGCGGGCGCGCTCCAGAGCCGGGCGTTTTCAAGCACCGACACGCGTGTCCTCCTCCAGGCTCGCCACGGCGCGGAGCGCCGATCGCAGCGCCCTTGACTACCTCCGCTTTCTGCGGTTTGGAAAAACACATGCTGAGGAGGAGGTCCAGAAGGGAAGCGGCAGGGACCCTGCCTAGTGGCCTGCCCTCTGGGGACCCTGCTCAGGCTCCCCTGTCGCTGTCACCTCCGTCGGTGTACGACGGGAGGACCGAGGGGTGGGCTACGCGAGCCCGGCGTGAGCCCGGCGCCCAGCCCACGGGGCGCTCGAGCCTCAGCTCTCTCCGCTTCCCTCCGCATCGAGCCAAGGCTGCTCCCGCGTTAGCGCTGCTCCGGACACCCGCGCAGACCGACGCGAAGCTGGGAGGCAAACTCCCGCCTCAGCGCCGGGCGGCTGGACAAAAGCATAGTGCCCTGACAGCGGCGGGGGGAGGCCGCGGGGCGCAGCGCGCAGCAGCAGAGCCTTCGCTCAAAGGCTGACCCGTGGCCCCGAACATACCAAAGCCGAGTGCCATGATAGAGAGGCGTCAGACTGTGGATGTTGAGGACTTGACTCTGGAGCCCCACTGCTGGCTTCAAACCCGCTCTGCATTTACTCTCTCTGTGACCTTGGGCTAGGCACTTGCCTGTCTTGTGCCTCAGTTTCCCCACGTGATAAATCCTGCTTTCCACTTAGTGTCGTCATGGGAATTGAATTAATTTGCATAAAGTGTGTAGAGCGGCGCCTGTTACACAGTAAATGCGTCTCCACGTTCGCTGGTATCATGAACACTGCAGTTAGGGACGTGGAGACTCAGAACCAGCACAGGCAGCCTCTCCCTCACCCTGCACTGGCCCTCAATCCCATCCAGAGAGCCCTCGAGCTCTAGAACACAGCTAGCAAACTTCTGCTCTATGAATTCAAAGAACACACTTATTCAGGATTCTTCCAGAACAGCCCGGAATCAAATATCCATTTCAGGTTTAGCATGAAAAACAGGGGTAAGTGGAACTTAAACTTCCTAGGGTTGCTCAAAAACAGCGCTGAGTCAGAGGCAGCCCGGCTACTGAGGGTTGGGTTTGTGGGGCAGCCATCAATCAATAAATAAACTAATTTTTACCCAGCATATACTCTGTGGCAATGTGTTGGGTCCTGGTGACACACCGTGAAAAAGACAAACTCCCCCCTCACTAGCTTGCTGTCTAGCAGCCACAACAGAGATGGAACAAATACAGCATTGGGGAAAATTTTTGGAAAAGAGAAGCATAAAGTGCTATGGAACAAATAGCAAGGGGATTCTACCTAGTTCCAGGGGAACTAGGAAAGGTTTCCTTGGGGAAATGACATGTAATCTGAGATGGCAAAAAGTAGTTAAGAACTAGCTAGGGAATGGGATTATTTCTTGAGCAAGGAATGGTGTGCGCAAAGGGCACAGTCAAGAAAAGGAGCTCAAGAAAGGAGGTGAAGGTCCAGGCGAGTGGGGATGGGGGCTGCAGAGGTGGCAGCGAGGTTAAGAGCAAAGAGTCAAGAAAGCCCCAGCTCCAGAGCCTGAGGCCTCCAGCTGGGCTGCCCCAGGCTCCGTGGCCTCCTGATCTCCGTGTCTGGGTCTCCTCATCTCTACATCTGTTCTGTGTTCTTGTCAACAATCCCTTTAAGTATAGAAAAATAGGGCTCCTGGAATATTTCCAGGGAGAATGAAAACCATGATTCCTAAGTAACACGAGATCACAACTCTAAGGTGTAGCTGGTGTGCTAACAAACCTGGGCTGTGCTCCCACCTTCCTTTCATGGCACTCTTCTCTAGAGAAGAGAATTTCTGCATTTTGCTCCCAAGGAAGGGCCCCCAATCAGTCTGCTACACCATTTTCATTCAAACAAACAAACAATTGCTGGGTTTTTTTCTGTTCTGTAACATCTCTTGTTAATGAAGATTTTTTTAAAAGACTAATTCAGTCATCCTAGTGATGTATTCAAGATCTTGAAAATATGACAAATATATGTAAAGCAAATATTTAATATTTTGGGTTACTGTCAACCCATAGATAGATTGAACTAATGAAGTAGCATTGATGGAAAAGATTTTATACTTTTGTTTCTCCTTATTTTACTTATTTGTTGTAAGCTCAAATCATTTACTTTGCCTTTAAAAGTAGTTAGCTCAACTCTTGGTGGGAGGCCCTGCACCTGCCTTGGGGTGCAATGGGAAAAACCTCACAACCAGCTCACAGAGAGAGTTCGGGGCCCTTTGCCAACCAACTAGCTCGGTGACTGGAGTGAGCTGAGTGACATGTGTGACTTTAACAGACCCACTCTCAATTAAAGTAGAAAAATCACACAAGAAAACCACAACAAGCAAGCCCCAACAGTTAGCGTTGACTCAGCACAGAAAGCATTCACGGGCTCCAGGCTGTTTGCCCACAACTGTCCCTCGCTCTTACATGCACCGCTTTCTACCTGCCCTCACTCTCTACACTGGGGCAGGAGTCGTCCCAAGCCCTACAGTCTCTGATCTTAGGAAAAGAACCAAACATGCTCACATTTCCTACCTTCCCACCCCACTCCCCACCAACACTTCGAATTCTGTAAAGAAAACAGAATTAATGTATTAAGAGCAATCAACTCATAAGCCTTGCTCCCGTCTGCTACAGGTGGTTGATACGTGGCTGATGTCTACTCGTGTTTAACTTCATCACAAGCGCAGAGGGAAAGGGGAAATGGGAGGGGGTCTTCATGGACCCCCTAGATTCTGTAACACACTCTGGAACCACAGGGGCGCTCAGCCGCAGGACACTTGGGAGAGGCATCACCAATGACTAGTCTGAACGAGTCCTCCTCTTCTAGAAGGCCTGGCATCCCACCACTGTGCCTTTGTGACTACCTCCAATGGAAAGGAATCCACAGCAGAAGGTAACCATGTCCCTCTCACCAAATTTCTGTAGGAAGGACATCAGCAACTAGTGAAATTATTTTTACTCACCCTAAAAAGAATGATGTGTTTTTTAAAGAACTGTTTTAATGATAGGTTTAACGTTTTTATCAGGATCACAAACACACATGCACCTGCACACTTCAATACATTCATAAAAACCCACGAGCAATACAAAGCTTTGAATAATAGCAGCAGATGGCATGCATTTTTTTACTAGTCTTCTCTCAAAAACAGTCTCAATTATTTATAGATAATAATGCATGTTATTCACCTTCCTACCAGAAAATTGAGAGTTAACTAAAATACATGATTTATAAAGCCATTCCTGAATAGAAAATAAGAGAAGCATTCATATTTATGGAAAATAGAACCTTTAAAAATAGAATAAAGTACAGATATTTCGCATTTGAAAGAACATTTTAAAACTTAATAGCATCAACATAGTATTGTAAGGTTTTTGAAGATGAGTTTCACATCTGATTTAGCCTTGTAAACCCATAGAACCTAGCAACATTACTTCATGGATATTGGTTAAATAAATGAACAAATTACCCCCAAAAAGCCCCACCCACAAGATAGTGAAGGCAGTTAAATGCTGGAATCAGGAAATGAAGGAAGCAGAGTTAGATAAATTTTACAAAATAGTTCTAGTAATCTTCCAACGTTTGTGGACGTAGAAGTCCCTGCAGGTTTTCTGTTAAAAATGTAGATTCCTTCCCACTCCCTGGTTCCCAGTAGTTTTTGGTTCAACAAGTCCAGTCCTGCGCCCAGGAATCTGCATTTTAACTAAGGGCCCAAAGCCTTCTGAGCATAAGTTGGGGAGCGCCCCTTTGGTGGGTGTTCAACAATTCCTGGTATGGTCTGATGGCTAAAATGCGGGCCTGGGACTGGACCTCCTGGGCTCAGTTCTCAGGGCTGCCACTTCCTGACAACACCATAGGGCAGGTTCCTTCATCTCTGTGGGGCTCAGTTTCAATGTCTGCAAACTGGGCACCATAATAGTCCCTGACTAGAAATAGATTATTAAATTAGTTATTACAAACTCCTTAATACAATACAGGCACAGACATTAAGCTGTTCTATAACCAGTATGGGGAAATCACTATAGTTTGCTTATACTTTATTTTTTAAAAACAAAATATTTCATATGGCTGTATTATGGGCTGAATTGTACCCCCTTCCCAATTCAGATGTGTGAAGTCCTAACCCATGGTATCCCAGAATGGGACTGTATTTGGAAACATGATGTTTAAAGAGGTGATTAAGTCAAACCGAGCTCATTGAGGGGACCCGAATCCAATCTGACTGATGTTCTTATATGAAGAGAAGATTCCAACACTGACATGCACAGAAGAAATTCTGCTCCAGACTCCTTTGTACTCCAGCTACAACCTCAGCTCTTCCCTGGGTTTCCAGCCTGCCCGCCCGCCCAGCAGATTCTGGACTTGCCAACCTCCACAGCCCCGGGAGCCCATTCCTTAAAATCAGTCAGTCAGTCAATCAATCAGTCTCTTTCTCTCTATATACATCTTACTGGTTCCGTTCCTCTAGAGAACTCTAACACAGCCCACAAAGATAATAAACATGGCACTTCCTTGTAATTCTTTCCGAGAGTCGCTCCACTCCTGGAACCCTCTAGAGAGTGGAGGGCGCGAGCCGCGGGCGGCGGGGGCTGCGCGGGGCCGAGCACGTGGTGGTCTCTTCCAGGCCGGGTGGGGTCCACCCAACCCCAATTCCTGGTTCTGCAGGGATTTTAGTCGACAGCGTGTTCCTCGGCCTCTGCATCTGTTTGCGCGTTGCATCCACAGCAAGGGTCTCCTCGGAAGGCGCTGACGGCGGTCCCTCCGCTCCGGCAAGGAGCCGTGGGAGCCGGGCTGTGTGCGGGCAGGGGCCAGGCAGCGAGCAGGCCGGAGGCTGTCCTCCCCTCTTCCTTCTCACCGTCGTTAGTGTCATCCAAAGAGCCTGACACTGATGGTTACTTCCTGAAATTGCATCTTGAGGCCTCAAGTCCCCCCTCCTCCCTACTAGGCCCCCCTCCTCCCTACTAAATACTCACTCCAGCCTTGAAGGCCAGTGGTCACGGACTTGGGGAATTGTTCCTTTTCCCTTAGAAACCGTCTTCTTTCATTTTTAAAGCAGCAGACCTGGTTTATCTGCAACTTGTTTGATTAAGAAGCGACCCGAGCCAGCACATCTGCTCTTGGTTTGTTGGGGGGTGGGGAGGTGTCTTTCCAGCCTCTGGAAGCTTCCCTCTGTGGTGCACGTGCCCCTTTACTCTGAGCTGCCTGTCCTGAGCTAGGGAGCCTGTCCCTGTCCCCCAAATAAATAATCCGAACAAAAATATTTGAATGCTGAAATAGTATATGAAATTTTTTGAAAAGTTTTTCAGACAATAATTTTGGTGTGATAATACATTGAAAGCAGTAGTTGTAGCTTGTTTGTCTAAATATCTCAGCACCTGGCTTGTAGTGAGCGGGTACTCTGGAGAGGTTTGAGGGATGAAGGAAGGAAGGGGATTTGCTTCACCTGGGTAACTATTACACACCATAACGAGCCATGAGTAAATTGGTTTTTTCCATCCTTTGGAGTCGGTGGAGCTGTAGGGTTTCCCTCTTTCCACTGTAGCAATTAATATGTAAATTGCCTCAGTCCTTTTATTTAATAAAACAATATATATTAGGAGAGCTGTGCTTCACGAAAACTTTTCTAAAGTGACCATAATTATATAGAATGAACACCGACGTCAAAACCATAATAAAAATAAGTCTCCAAATCTCTCACTACAGCAGTTAAGTAACCTCCAGGGGGCAGTGTGTTAACTTTATTTTTTAATAATAGGCTTTTTTTCTGAATTGAAGAACGTATTTCTTTCAAAGACCCAACTTTTACTGTATTTTGAAAAGAATGGTGATTTGTGTCACTAGAGGGAGACACAGTTTGCCAAAAAGCCATTATTAGGCAGAACTGAAAACTTTCCAGTTCTTAAGAATAAAATAAGTAAATCTGGTACATATGGTTACATATTCATATCATTCTGTGAATTTAACAAGTTCATACCTAGAATTATTGAACTACTAGGTTAATTTTTCATTTCTCAAATAATATTGAAACCATGAATAAAAAGGTAGAAATGGAAATTGCCTAACTTTAGTACTCTACTAAAATCCAAATATGATGATGTTGAAATACCAGACTTTTTCAACTATCTCAGGAGTAGTCACCCTAACAGTAAACATCAGTACTCAGAAATTCTATCTACGTAGGTAAGTATCTGCCTCTAGGAACAGCTGCTTTTCCAACGTAAAGCTGAGTTAATCTGAATCTCTGTCCCAGTTAAAGAAGTCAAGGCCGAATTCTGTACTCATGTCACAATGCAAAACACGTGGCCAGACACTGAGATCTTGCTGTAGTAGTAAAATGTCAGATTTCCAGTTCTTAATCAAAAGAGCAACAAACATCATACTTTTCTTTCTTTTTTGTGATGTGTGCTTATATGTATGGGTTTGTGTTTAAATCACAGTTCAGTAAAAACAAAAGAAAATGTGATTATGGTTCCAGTAGTTGGGTTTCTTTTGTTTTTTACATGCAAACAGCTTAATTAATTCATTTACATTTCCTACCGGGCCTCTGAAGATATTTGTATTTTTAATGCCTATTCTAAAAGCCTAGGGTTTGGAGCAACTCAGTGTCTGTAAGCAAAGTTAACTTACAAAAGGTAAAAAGTTTAAGTTAAGAAGTAATAACAATCTGAAGCCATAGCCCAAGTACACAACTGGTTATAATGCTCAACCTAAAAAAAATTAAATACTAGCATGGCCTCCTTCCCTGTCTTTCTTCATCTGTGACTTTCCAGTCCTGTCCCTTTCTCTCCACTTTTTGTGTATCTTTCTACTTTCCCTAGACCTTCTCCAAATCTTTTTATCGCCACTCCTTCTATATTTAATGAAATATAATATTTTATCTTAGTATTCATTCTCCTTATTGAATGCAACATCATATTCCCTGTTGTTCATTTTAAAATAATATTGGCTAGGCATTTAATATGTTGTATTTAAAAACTAAATTTATTTCCTTTTATGTATGTCACATCCATTGACTCCTTTTCTTTTACAATTCAATGATCTTCAATAAAAACAATTCCACCCCTCCATGCCTTCTCTTCCAAACTCCTGTAATTACACTGGACATTTAGCTTTCCTGTTGCTATTAGTTGCACTCACTTTTTTTCAAGCCACTATATTTCCAGAGAAATCCAAAAGAGAAGTCCAAGGGTATGAGTAGAGGTGGTGGCACAATTGCACCCAAAGTCACAGCATTCACTGGAATGAATGCCTTTGAGTACCTTGGATTCTACAGGAAAGATTAATGATGCAAAGCCCTGCTGCCCAGAAGTCAGCCCTAAAGGAATGCCCCCCTGTAACTGGAGAACTTGAAAATGAAGCTGGCATACCCAGCCATGAGAGTGCAGACACTGTTGGTGTCTTAGAGCACGTCCGACAGAGGGAGCAGCTCCTGGTACAGCAAGTGGTGGGCACTGTTCATACTATCACACAGGGAATACTTTCCCCTAGACCCTTCTGAACACTGACGCTGGAGTTCTCAGGATAACCACAGCATCAAAGACAGACGGCTCATCTTCCCAAAAGCTGTCCTGAGAAAGTCAAACTCCGCACAGTCATTTGTGCAAGAATAATGGCACGGCATTTAGTGTAATTTGCAGCCGATCTTAGATTGTGATTACATAGCACAGAAAGAAAAAAGAAACCAAAAAGTACACTTGTAAAAGTACTGCATAGGTTAGTTTTAGATATGACCTCCTTGGAAATATGTCATGATTCGCCCTTGCTGCCTGCTTCCTCAGGCTGTCAAGTCCTAAGCTGAGAAGGTGCATGGATCTCCCTTCCCTTGTATTTCTCAAACCTTCCAAATTTACTGCTGTGACTGTAATTGTGAGCCACTCTCTGTCAGCACTATTCTCTACATTCCAGAAACAGCGTTTCATAAGGTTTGGCTTAAAAGAAAATATAATAAATTAGTCAATAAAATTTTTAAGTGCTAATATTTTAGAAAATACTGAAAAGAAAACTTGAGTATAAAAACTCAATTTATTTATAAAACTATGGTAGCTCTCTAGTAAAGATTGTCCGTCCTTTATTAGTTTAACAGTGGTGGCATACTTCAGACAGGGCAGAGAAAACGGGACATTTGAGTCTATAATACCTCCACTTAGGATGACTTCTTATCCTCCCTGGGAAATATTCCAAATTAGATGTCAAAAGACAGCTGCTTTCCTCCAGATGTTTTTAGAGATTGCCAATGTACATTTAGACTGAGAGTTAAGGTACAGACAGGGATTTAAAAAGCATAAAATAGCTCTTTTATGATGCATTTAAATTAATTTCTTTTAGCATTTAGAATAAAAGGAAGAACAGATGGTGAAGACTTAGTTTAAAGTGAGAGCCATTAAAATAATCTTAGCTGGAAGAGAGTTTTCCATAACAAGAATTCATTAACCACAAGAGTTTAAGCAGAGTTTTAAAATAAGCCATATAGTAAGAGAATCTATATCATTACAATTATGTTCCATATACTAAATAGAAAAATAATAAATACATTCAGGATTTCCATCTTATGTTAGAAAACTAAAAATGGTGAGTAGCTGAAAAAATATTGATGCAAATACGTATTATTTTCTTCAAAATTTTACTCAGACTTTATAATTGTTCAAAGTTTTAAATCTCCAATTATTAGTCATCATTTATATATACTCTGTGTATGTATTAATTCATAGATAGAAAAGTAATATATATTTTTAATAAAGCAATGTTATTTATGACTCCTAGGTTTTAAACTACCTTGTTCCTTTCTTTACCAGCATTTTTTAACAGAAGATGGAAGCCAATTTGTGCAGTTTCCATGGATAGAGTGATTTCCGCCTCCAAATACAGCTCCAAATACCTCCAAAAACAATTCCTTAGAAACTCATAGAAAATTATCTTTGTGTGTATGTACCTAATTTAACATACATGCATCGACATATTACTGTAATTCACCAAACACACAGAGTAAAGTGTCTTGCTGAATGACATAACCTTGCAGCTGTTTAACTTCAAATGCTGAGTCAGCCATTTTTGGCTAACAGACTCTGACAGTAGCTATAATCTTATTGATAACTCCCAGTGAGAAAACGATTGTTAGTGATGGTAATGGAGCCAGAGTTTGATGAAAAGGGCTGGGGTTGGCCCAGTAATAATAGCTGAGGCATAAAGTTTAAATCTCTTTATTGCATAGCTGACCCCAATTACATCTCAAGACAAATAACACCCTTTACTCAAACACCTGGTACCAAATGTGGCCACTTCAAATTTCTCCCTCACGGGAGCCTGTAATCATTTCGAGACTATTCAAACAATGGGCATTAATTGCCAGCCTTGGTTTGATGTGCCGAACCTCTCTGAAGTTGAGCAAATTGTTTTTTTTAAATACTTTGGTTTACTGAGCATAGTTTTAAAAGCACTTGTCTTAACTAATGCATCGTAAATTTTTTTTTAAATGATGCCACAAGCCAAGGTGGAGATGATGCACATGATGGACAGTTCACGCAAAAGGCAGTGTGCTCTACAATGACACCTGAATCTCCTGGTTACTTCAAAATAGAGTGATGACTGTACTTATTTCAAAAATGATAAAATCACTCAAAACATGAGGAATTGCCACTTGGCACTAATACAGAGCATTTGAACACTGTAAGATTACTTTGCACTAAAAAGTAGAAAACATTTTAAATTCAGGATTTCTGAAAGGAAAGACCACAGTTCAGTTGTCTCAAGTTACATTTTACATAAATAACAAAGATCTGGGATCTAGCTCTGGAATCAGACTGTCAGAGATTGGACTCCTCAGCCGGGTTATTTGGGGCATGTTACCCAGCCTGCCTCCACTTCAGTTTTCTCATCTGTAAAGCAGAGTAATAATAGCACCTGTTTCAAATGAGTTAAGAAGTGTAAGGAACCGGGCACTACATCTGGCCCATAAGGACATTCAATCTATATTTTTATTATTAGGATTATGATTATCAGTTAATGCCTATGCAATTCTTTAACTGAATAAAGCACATTATTTGTCTTTAATGAAGTGTTGGGACAACGCATATAATTATGCTTTGTCTTATTCATTTACTTATTCATTTTTTTATTTATCAATCAAAGGCTTCCTTTATGCCAAATCCTGGACTCAGCATGTATCTCTGTTCTCAACATGCTTATAGTCTAAATCCTTTTTAGGACAAGAAATTCAGTGCAATGGACTGAATGTTTGTGTTGCCCCATAATTCGTATGTTGAAGCCCTAACCCCCGATGTGACTATATTTGGAGGTGGGCCCTTTGGAAGGTGATTAGGATTAGATGAGGTCATGAGGGTGGGTCTCCATGATGGGATTAGTGCCCTTATAAGAAGAGGAACAGACCAGACCATGTGAGGATACAGCGAGGAGGCAGCTCAGGTGGCAGGGCTGTCCCTCCAAGCCACTCCAGTGTGTCTGGAAGGCTGTGGACCAAATGAAAAAAGATTATTCCCCAGGCTTAAGAGCTCATGGAATTTGCCTTGCTAAGTTTTCAACTTGCTTGGGATCCATCACTCCTTTCTTCCTTCCAATTTCTCCCTTTGGGGATGGGAATTTTTGCCCTATGCCTGTCCCACTGTTGTATTTTGGAAGCACTTAGCTGTCTGGTTTCACAGGTTCACAGCTGGAGAGGAATTTTGCCTCAGGATGAATCACACCTCAAATCTCACCCATGTCTGACTGAGATGATATTTACAGGAGACTTTGGACTTTAGACTTGAGAGTTGATGCTGGAATAAATTAAGACTTTTGGGGCTGTTGGGATGGAATGAATGTATTTTGCATGGAAGAAGGATGTGAACTTTGCAGGGCCAGGGGCAGAATGCTGTGGACTGAATTTTTGTGTCCCCCCCAAATTCATATGTTGAAGCCTTAATCCTCTATGTGATGTTATTTGAAGATGGGCCTTTGGGAAGCAATTAAGGTTAGATGAGGTCATGAGGGTGGGGCCCTCATCATGGGATTAGTGCCCTTATAAAAAGAGGAAGAGACACAAGGTACCAATCTCCCTCTCCATCTCCCTCCCTCCTAGTGTGTGAACCAAGGAGAGGCCACATGAGGACATAATAAGAAGACAGCTGTTTGCAAATCAGGAAGAGGGACCTCACCAGACATCAAATCTGCTGGCACCTTGATCATGGACTTCCCAGCTTCCAGAACTGTGAGAAATAAATGTTTGTTGTTTAAGCCACTCAACTCAGCCTATGGTATTTTGTTACAGCAGCCAGAGCTGACTAAGAGAGATCACAGCACTGTGAATTTCTGCTGAGAAAAACAGCAGCTGAGGGTGTTGTGGAGCTGGGAGTACAGGGAAGGGAGCATGTAACTTTGGGGTGAGAGGACAAGAAAGAGCATATCATCAAAATCAAATATCACCAGTGAGCAGGAAGGTGGCCAGTAACCTGAATGAGAATACATTGTCCTTCAGCATCACAGAAGGAGCCAGTTGTGTGACTCTCTGATGAAGGACACTGCAATGAAGGGGAGAGCCAGGGAAAGGCCACACAGAAACACACTAGTGCGTTTGTGGATCCAGAGGAAGCCAGCGGGATCTGAGCACAATGGCAAAGGGCAGGGTGCAGGGCCAGATCACACAGGTCTTTTGCAGGCTTGTTAAGGGCTTGGATTTTATTCTAACTGCATTGGAAGACACCAGGGAGTTTAAAGCAGCATAATGTGAGGGATATGGAGAGTCATGTGATCCAATTTACTTTTTCAGAAGTTCACTGGCTACTATGCAGAGAACGGACTGTAGGGAGATAAAAGCAGGAGGGGGACCAGGTGGAAGGCTCTTGTGGTCCAGGTGTGTGATGGCCGTGCAGGCCAGGAAAAGGGTTCTGGTCACTAAGTCCAGTGTATGGAGAGGGGCATCTCCCATACCAACAAGCAACTCTCCCACGCCAGCTGACCTTCGCAAAATTCAACTCAATTCTGACACTATCTACCTACAGACAGTGTCAGATGCCACAGGTTATGGCTCAGTCCTACAAATCTGCCCTCACCCTACAACTTCAGATGCCAACTGTGAGTCCTGGTTGTCACCTGGGCTTCCAACTGACCAGCTATAGATCAGAGGTTCCCACGACTCCCTCTATGGGATCGATTAATTTGCTAGAGAGGCTCACAGAACTCAGGGAAAAATTTGACTTGCTAGATTACTGGCTTATTATAAAAGGATAACAAGGAACAGCCAGATGGAAGAGATGCGTAGGGCAAGGAAGTGAGACGGGGTGCAGAGTTTCCGTGCTCTCTCAGCGTGGCACTCTCCCCAGATCTCCACATGTTCACCAAGCCGGAAGCTCGCTGAACCCCATCCTTTTGGGTTTTTATGGAGGCTTCATTACACAGGCATGATTGATTAAATCATTGGCCATTGGCAATTGACTTGACCTCCAGCCTGTCTCCCCTCCCCAGAGGTCAGGGGGTGGGACTAAAAGTTCCGACCCTCTAAATACGTGGTTGTGTCTCCTGGCAACCAGCCCTCCCCATTTTTAGGGGCTTTCCAAAAGTCACCTCACTAACACAAACCCAGTAGTGGTTGAGAGGTACTTGTTATGAATAATAAGATACTCATTTCACCTTTATAGTTCTGAAGCATTTCCAGGAACTGAGGACAAGAGACAAAATATTATGACAAAAGATGCTCCCATTGCTTGCTTCTAGCTCTTATGGCTCAGGAAATTCCAAGGCTTTAGGGAGGTCTGTGCCAGAAACAGGGAAAAGACCAAATATTTATTTTTTTATTATAAATCACAATATCACAGCCAGTGGTCCTCAAAGTGTGGTCCCCAGAACAGCTGCTTCAGCATCACCTGGAACCTGTTAGAAATGTAAATTTTCAGGCCCCACCCCAGACCTACTGAGTCCAAATCTCTGGCTGGGTAGCCCAGAAATCTGTGTTTAGGAAGCCTCCCAGGTGATTCTGATGCAGCTAAAGTATGAGGACCTCTGGCCTCGGGCCAGCCTGGGGGCACATGAGAGTCACCTGGGGAGCTTATTAAACCAATCAGTGCTGGAGCTTGACTTCAGGTGGATTAAGTCAGACTTGTTAAAGATTTCTGGGAAGAGCTGCTAATTGAGTAGAACTGTGGAGGAAGGGAAGTCAAACACTTAGAAAAACGAAAGAGTGGGAGAGAAGAGCTGAGAGACTCTTAAGATCATGATGTACTTAGGACCTTCATAACATTATGTAACAATTTAATACACCGGCTAACGTGGTACCATAATGATCATCTTCCTGAACCATGGTCTGCCCAGGTCTGTCTCAGGCTGATCCTCCCACTGCCATCAGCTCTTCAGCTCAGCATTTAAGATTATCCACAGGTGGGCCCCTACCTGCCAATCTTGGTTTTTAGCACTCTTTGTCTTGATATTAGAGCAGAGCCTAATTAATTTACGTACTATTCCCTAACATATCAGAAGCAATCTGTGTCTGTTTCTTTGCCTGTAATATAGAAATTTTGTCTAGCAAGGATTTATTTTGATATAGGAAGCAAGACAGATGTCAAAATTTATTTTTCTCCAGGAATCTAGACAGTCATTGAATAAACAATTTCTTCCCCAAGAATTTTAATGCTCTTCTTAATATATTCTTGATTCTCCCTTTGAATCTGTGTCTATTTCTGGGTGTTCCATTTTGTTCTACGTATCATTTATCTCCTCTGGCATAAGCTATACAATGTTTTAGCTGCAGCTCTCAAACCCTATGATCCTAAGACACTGTCCCTCACTGAGGGTCTTTGGGACCTTTAATCAGAAGTGTTCTTTACACAAGGACTAACTGAAAAACCACTCATAATCTCACTTGTTTCAACTACAGCAAGGGTTGCTTTTGGAATCCTTACTTTTCCACCTCTACACAGTAAACTTAATGGCAAAAACTCTATTTTGTTCTTTCTTGTGTTCCCCCATATTATCTGTGCTCTATGAGGATGCTCAATGCCTAATTGCTGAAAGAAAGACTTTTCTTAAAATGTTAAATTAAAAGACCTATTATTTCCAAGGCATGAAACATAACTCTTTTAACACTAAGTTAAATAAACAGGCTGCCTGGGATGAAAGTTAACCTTGACAGGAGATAAATGAAGTGGGCTCACAGAGCAAAGCTATCTGCAGAAGGGTGCGGGTGGGGGCTACCCTGTGGCGGGGGGCCTTTTATCCTATCATATTGGAGTACTGCTTGATCTACAGCTGCTCCCAGATGCTCTATCAGAAACTCTGACAGAAATACCATCTTTCACTTTTGTGTTATGCATGAATCTCACACACATAACCCCTGCCATTTCTGCTACTGGAGTAGCCAGTTTCAATGACTATGATGTACTCAACATAAACTTGAAATCTAGAAAAATACACCACTCCATTTCTCTTCAATGTTGAACTTGGTAACTATGCATTGCTATAATCTGAGCTGCATGTGAAGATGCTTCTGCATGTACAATAGAAGGAGTTGATTTTACCACCTGAACCAGGGCAATAGAAACTAAAAGGTTCTTTTCCTTCAGTGGCCAAAACACACAGTCCCTGGTTGGGATATTGGGCACTGCAAAGCACAGACTGGGGTATTGTTTCCCACAGAACCCTTCCTGGGAGACTGAAAATGCAAGAGAATTTCCAGCTCCCATTAATTCCAGGGTGTCAGTGGATACCAGGGTGTCAGGTGACCTAAAATATAGAACCGTTTGTACCTGCACAGTCCAATATGGTGGGTCCAGCCCATGTGGCCACTGAGCACCTGAGATGTAGCTTGATCAAATTCAGATGTGCAACAAATGTAAAATACACACTGGATTTCAAAGATGTGATATGAATAAATATAGAAGGTAAAATAACATTAATAATTTTTGTATTGATTAGATGTTGAAATGTTAATATTTTGGATATATTGAGTTAAAATATTTTTTATTTTACCTTTTCCTTTTTTTATTGTGGCTATTAGAAAATTTTAAATTACATATGTAGCTTGTACGTGTGGCTTAAATTATATTTCTATTGGACAACGCTCTTCTAAATGGCAGACTAACCATATAAGTAGAGAGCCTCGTCAGTATGATTGTCTAACAAGATAGGCAGAGTTAGGTATCATTGAGTTTTTCCTCCACCTGAGTCTATATAGTGTGTCTGATGGAATGAGCTATCCATCTGATTTAAATCTTCTTTTATTTCAAGTAGTAAATCAACTGGGTCCAAATAGTTGAATTTCACACAGCCAAAGTTTAGAAAACGCCCTCTGCCATTTCAGAAGAGAGATTTGCCTATTTCCATGAAAAAAAAAAAAAACCTTTGGTCTCAGCAGGGTCACTCAACATTATTTATCTTCACATAAAGCTTGTCCTCAGAGACCACGGGCAAACTGCATGACCAGTAGCTGGACTTCTGGTGCCGCCTCTGGGCTCTCAAAGCAGGGGACCTCGGTGCAAACAGAAGCTCTAACATCTGTCAGTTGTGTGGCCTCGAATGAAGCACCTCTTTCCTTTTTTTTTTTTTTTTTTTTTCCGTTTTTTGCAGGGAAAGATTTGCCCTGAGCTAACATCTGTTGCCAATCTTCCTCTTTTGTTCCCCCTCCCCAAAGCCCCAGTGCATGGTGGTATATCCTAGTTGTAAGTCGTTCTAGTTCTTCTATATGAGCCACCGCTACAGCCTGGCGACTACAGATGGGTGGTGTGGTTCCACGACCAGGAAGCGAACCTGGGCTGCCGAAGTGGTGAGAGCACTGAACTTTTAACCACTAGGCCATCAGGGCTGGCTCTACTTAACTTTTCTAGTCCTCAGTTTCTACAACTGCAAAATGAAGAAAACAGTAATACCCATCCATAGTGTTCTTGTGATGATTAAATAAGATAATCCTGTCAAGCACCCAGAATAGTCAACTATTATTTCTTAATCATATCAGTATTACCTTGCCTGCATCAAGGCACCTCACAGCTAATGATGATTACTGATTTTAAAAGATCAGAAAATTATATCTCAATTTTAAACAATGCTCAAATTCACAGAGATAGAACATGGGCAACATTTATCAGTAATTCCCTTATCTTTCTTTGTGCCCATTAATACATCCTACAGAAACTCCAAAATAGACTTCAAAGTAGGGCACTTAAATAAATAAAAAGCAACTTAATATGTTCTTTCCCCACCTTCTTTTCTTCTATTTCCATTTAGTTAGTAAAAAAAAAAATTATTCAACAGATATTTTAATTTGTTATTTTGAATATATAATTCTATATTAGTTTCCTATTTCTGCTGTAACAAATTACCACAAATTTAGTGGCTTAAAACCTCACAAACTCATTCTCTTACAGTTCTGGAGATTCAGAACTCCAAATTCAGTTTTACTGGGCTAAAGTCAAGACGTTGGCAGGACAGCTTCCTTCTGGGGGCTCTGAGGGGAGAATCAATTCCTTGCCTTGTCAGCTTCTACTGGCTGCCCCTATTCCTTGGCTTGTGGCCCCTTCTTCTTCAGAGCTCCCAACTCCACTCTCTGCTCCCATCATCACATCTCCTTCTCTGACCCTGACCGTCAGCCTCCCTCTTATAAGGACCCTTCTCATGGGACCCACCCAGATAATCCTGGATAATCTCCAGAGATTAGGGTGTAGACTTATTTGGGGAGCCATTATTCAGCCTACCAGAAATTCCAAAATAGAATTTTGTTTAGAATATATACATTCTTGTTATGATTGTTGATAGAAGGCACTCAAACTGAGCACCTTCTTTGACCATATACCAAACACAGCTCCAATCAAGCCTCTCCCCGCCGCTGCCTGTCCTCACTTGCCTTGGCCTCTCACTGCCTCCCCCCTCCAACATCCCCCACCACACACCTACCTTCTACACTAGTCCTCCCCATCCTTTTCTATATTCATACATGTGCTCTCCTTATTCCTGTCAGCCTATTTCCTTCACCCTTTAAATCCCTATAATACATTTCTTATATTTCTTTTATGACATTCATCACACTCTGCCTCCAGAATTTTTATTTGGGTGCATAGTTAGAGGAATAAGTACAATTTTTGATTCTTCTCTAATTTCTCAGAATGCTTAACCTGGCCACTTACACTTAGTATGTACTCAATAAACACTTGTTTAATGATTTCCTAGTTCATCACCTTAATATGTGAAGCGGGTGATCAGATACAAAGCATTATGACTTCCTCTTCTGGTTGTGACTGAGTAAAGGTGATCAGATTCACCTTCCACCTTGAACAGCTAGAAAACCACACAAAACACATGAAATAGCAATGTTCAGAGAGTGGATACTAGATGTCCACTAAAAGCTGAGAGAAGCAACACACACAGAAGGCACTTTCCAAGCCAAGTGCGGGACCTGACGGTTTGGCTTAGTTGAGAAGACACAGATCTGAGCCTGGGAGGACAAGGTGGGTAGAATTCACAGGCAGCGCTGCAGAAAGTAGGGAGCTGCAAAGAGAGAGCTCCTCGGATTTGCAGACTGAAATAAACACCCCCCAAATCCTCAGCTGAGTACTGGTCTGTGCGTGCACAAGAGGAAGCTACCTGAGACAAGGGAACAAACCACCAGAAAGCAGGAGACTGGGAATAGTTTGTGTTCCCATCAGCCAGAGTGGAAACACTTTTTAAATGTGGGTAAAATGCTCAGAAAAATATTGCCTTAGTAATGAGACTAAATGACCTCTAGGCAAAAGTCTCTTCTAGACTCTACCTATGAAAGCTTAAAAGCAAGCCTTGCAAGAATCCAGTTTGTTACAAGTAACTGCATTGCATAAGAAATTCCAAAACTTATTTAAAGAAATACAACAAAACCTAGTACCCAACATCATTCACAATATTCAATAATGGCCAATGTCCAATCAAAATTTACCAGGCATACACATAGGTAACATCAAACTCAACAGTGAAAAGCTGAAAACATTTCCTCTAAGATCAGGAACAAGACAAGGTGCCCACTCTCACCACTTCTATTCAACACAGGGCTGAAAGTCATAGCCAGAGCAATTAGGCAAGAAAAAGAAATGAAAGGCATCCAAATCAGAAAGGAAGAAGTAAAATCATCTCTGTTTACTGATGACATGATCTTGTATTTAAAAAATCCTAAAGATTCCACCAAAAAAACTGTTAGAACTAATAAACAAATTCAGTAAAGCTTCAGGATACAAAACCAATATAAAAAATCAGCTGCATTTCTATACACTAGCAAGGAACTGTCTGAGAAAGAAATTAAGAAAACAATCCCATTTAAAATATCATCAAAAAGATTAAAATAATTAAAAATAAATTTAATCAAAAAAGTGAAAGATCTGGCTGAAAACTATAAAACATTGATGAAAGAAATTGAAGAAAACACAAATAAATGGAAAGATATCCATGTTCATGGATTGGAAGGATTAACATTACTACAATATCCACACTACCTAAAGTGATATACAGATTCAATACAATTCCTACCAAAATTCCAGTGGCATTTTCCCCAGAAATAGAAAAAACAATCCTAAAATTTGTAGAGAACCACAAAAGACCCCAAATAGCCAAAGCAATCTTGAGAAAGAACAAAGTTGGAGGCATCCCACTCTCTGATTTCAAAATATATTACAAAGCTATAGTAATCAAAATAGTATGGTACTGACATAAAAAAGGAGACATCAACTAATGGAACAGAATAGAGAGCCCAGAAATAAGCCCACGCATTTATGGTCAACTAATCTTCAACAAAGGGGTCAAGAATACACAATGGGGAAAGGATAATCTCTTCAATAAATGGTGTTCAGAAAATTGGATATTCACATTCAAAAGAATGAAATTGGACCTTATCTTACACCATACACAAAAATCAACTCAAAATGCGTTAAAGATTTAAACATAAGACCTGAAAGCATAAAACTCCTAGAAGACAACATGGGGGAAAATGTCTTTGAAATTGGTCTTGTCAATGATTTTTTGGGTTTAACACCAAAAGTATAGGCAACAAGAGCAACAATTAACAAGTGGGACTACATCAGACTAAAATGTTTTTGCATAGCAAAAGAAACAACAAAGTGAATAGACAACTAACAGAATGGGAAAAATATTTGCAAACCATCTATCTGATAAGGGGTTAATATCCAAAATATGTGAGGAACTCATAAAACTCAATAGCAAAAAAACAACCCAATTAAAAAATGGGCAAAGGACCCGATTAGACATTCTGCAAAGAAGACATACAAATAGGTACATGAAAAGGTGCTCAACATCACTAAGCATCAGGGAAACACAAATCAAAACCACAATGAGATATCATCCCATACCTGTTAAGATGGGTATTAACAAAAAGTTAAAAGATAATAAGTGTTGGTGAGGATGTGGAGAAAAGGCAACCCTTGTGCACTGTTGATGGGTGTGTAAATTGGTGCAGCCATTATGGAAAACAGTGTGAAGTTTCCTTAAAAAATTAAAAACAGAACTATTATATGATCCAGCAATTCCACTCCTTGTTATATATTCAAAGGAAATGAAATCACTATTTCAAAGAGATATCTGCACTCCTATGTTCATTGCAGCATTATTCACAGTAGTCAAGATAATGGAAACAACTTAAGAGGATGAATGGATAAAGACAATGTGTATATATACCCAATGGAATAATACTCAGTCATAAAAAAGAAGGAAATTCTGCCATTGTGACAACATGGATGAACCTGGGGGACATTATGCTAAGTAAAAGAAGCCAGACACAGAAAGACAAATGCTGCATGATCTCACTTATATGTGGATTCTAAAAAAGTCGAATCCATAGTAATAGAGAGTAAAATGGTGGTTAACCAGAGGCTAGGAGGTGAGAGCAAATGGGGAGATTTTGGTTACAGGGTAAATTCAGTAATAAGATGAATAAGTTCTGGAGACCTAATATACAGCATAGTGACTATAGTTAATAACAATATGTTTTATACTTGAAAGTCACTAAGAGAGTAAGTCTCAAGTGTTCTCACCACAGAGGAGAAAAAAGGTAACTATGTGAGATAATGGCTATGTTAATTAGCTTGATTGTGGTAATCATTTCACAGCGCATGTGTATGTCAAAACACCGTATTGTACAACTCAAATATACACAATCATACTCAAATGAAGCTAGAAAAATATTTACCAGGCATAAAAGGAACAGGGAAATATGATCCATAACTAGGAGATAAATTCATTAAGAACAGACTCAGAAATGTCAGAGATGATGGGATTAGCAGATAAGAATATTGAAATAACTATTAAAAATACTAAAATTAAAAATTCAAGACTCTAGAGGGAAACAGGAACATAATTAGTAAGAAAAGGAAGATACGAAAAAGACCTATATAGAACTTCTGGAGATGAAAAATACTATATCTGAAATGAAAAATACAGTGGATGGATATAAAGGATACTATCGTGATAATTTCTCGGTGTATCATTCTAACCATTAACTGTAAGTCTTTGAACCATCTTTGTTCACAAACACAAAAGCTCTCCAGTGACTCAACAAACAAAAAAAGCACATTGTTAGTGACATCTTTAAGCTGGAAAGTCCAGGCCGTCACTGCACCATGAAATCTAGATGCACTCCAATTTCATGAACATTGATGCTATGGATTGTTGAGACACACTTGACCATCCATGTCAGAATCCATGAGTTTAATTAAAGTTATGATGTGAACAAACAGTGTCCATTAGACAAGAAGAATTTGGTCTTGGCAAGTGATATTTGCATCAATTTGCTTAATTAGATCAGTACTTTTAAAACAATTTGTAAAGCATAGGATTAAAGGCCTGAATTTCAAAGGATTTAGCTGAAGCCAACAATCATGGTTTCAAACAAATCATCTGCAAGAAATTGTAGGCTGAAAATAGCAATTAGCAGCCCACAGAAAAAATTTTAATGGAGACCATTTCTATCAATTGAATAACCATGTTGAACATGGCTTGGCTTGAATCACTGATAACTTAACCTGCACCAAATTTTTCAGAGTGGAATCAAACTGCCCTTCTTGTTTATTTCAGAACTAGATTTCAAACAAAAATTAATCCCAGGTGCAAAAATATGCTGTGTCATTTTGGCTTTGGGGAGAAAGCAACAAAGGAGGCAGGGTTGGCAAAGCTCAGTCCCAGTTACCTCTTTCTCCACATATTTTAAAAAAGTAAATGCACTCCCTCGATATATGGAATCAGTCAATAGCCACTGACTTAGTAAATCTACTTTCAGTTTAAGTTATAATTTGAAAGTCTGTTGAAATATATTTTATTTATTTTAAAACAAATAGTTTAATCAGTAACCTTGCCTATTCCTCTTTCTGAAAGAGAAAAGAAATATTTTGGGGGAAAATAATTATATGGAGAGGGTAATTTTTTAAATTTTTAGTTTAAAGTAAAGGCTACTCTGGTGTATGCCAAACTTGTTTCAGACGCATTCAGAGTGTGAGTGACCATCCTTACCATCATCCAGCATCTTCTTACCTAAGCTTTCTCTAATCAGTCCTTCAGAGTTCTGCTAATTTACTGATCACTGATATAAGACCCTGAGATTCTTCAAGATCCTGATGTCTCCTCTGATTCAGAGAAAGAGTGAAAGTGTTAAGCAAATATGATACATCTCGATTTTTAAAAATAATGTGCGTATCCTCATTATCTCCTACTACTCTCCCCTGGCTCAAAGTTTCCCAGATAACAGATCCATAGAGTAGTAATTATAGGCACTGATACAGAAATTATCTTCCTCCAAGGGTAAAGTGTAAGAGCAAGTAACTGTTAGTATAACAAGGAACTTTAAATCAAAATTGAAACCAACTAATGTCTCCCAAAGATGAGAATGGCATTTAGATCTGATGCACGATCACTATCTTCCAGAGCTATTAATTTTACCCTTGGGGAACATTCTTTATGCCTACCTAGTTTCATTAGGGTAAAAGCCCTGTGTGGGTTCCTGTTGCTGTCTTGGGGGAGCAGGGGAAATACAAAGTAATCTAGCTCACCATTAGCTCCAGGTGGATACCCCACCCTGTGGCTGCTCTGCTGCTTTTGGTCTAAACAAGGACCTGCAGGATATGTATTATGTGTCGTTTTGATTACAATTTTCCAGGCAAATGAATATGAGGTACAACTGCAGTTATTAACTACATGAAAATATCAGATAGTAAAAGGCATTCAAGTTCATATTTCAATACGGATGTACATTTTACACCTTGGCTGAATATAGCTACTTGAATTATTGATAGGCATTTTAAAACTTAATAAGCCCACATCTGACTCTTGACCACAACCTCTGCCCCCTACAATCAGCTCCCCCAGGTTCTCCTTCCAGGAAATGCGATTCCATTATTCCAAAACTTCCGTGTCGTCTTTGTGCTGTCTCCTTTAAACCCCAAGTACAGTGCGTCAGCAAATCCTGTTGGCTCTACTTGCAAGTCCATCCTGACTCTTCCCCTCCACCACCTGCCCGGGCTCCCACTGCGGAGAGGTCAGCTCTCCCTGCCGGTGTGTTTGTCTCCTATGTGTTCTCCTGCTCTGCCCTCCCCTGGGTCCACACACAGAGCCTGAGAATGCTGTCCAATGGGAGGCCATCCTGCCACTCTTTGCCCCTCCCGAGTCTGTGTCCCAGCCCCACCAGCCTCCCGGAGCGAGGGAAGTGATCTACCCAGCACGGCCCCGCTCTCGCCCTCCCCTCCCCTCCTCAGGTCTTCCTTCAGATGCCACATTCTCAGTGAGGCCTTCCCTGGCACGGTATCCAAAACTGCAACTTCTGCCCCTCTTCTTACCTTTTCTGGAATTCCTGTCCCTGGATATGTGCCTGGCTCTCTGCTTCGTCTCAAGTGCTGATGTCCGACGTCAGGTCCCACCGGCTCTGCACTCTCATTGCCGCACGGGGCTCTGCTTTCCTCGTGATGCCCACCACCACCTTACGCAGGAGTACCTGCTTCCTCATCCTCTTCCCGCCCTCCCCCAGCACAGAAGCTCCACCAGTGCAGGGACTTTGTTCTGCTCCCTGCTATACCCCCGGCACCTAAAAAACTGTCGGCATGTAATAGGCATTCAATAAACATTTGTTTAAAGAAGAATGCTGTTGTACTTGTTTTAATTAGATGAAGATGATGTGTCCTGAGGAAACACCCAGGACACAGGTCTTGGGCTAATTTTTTTTACTGTCTTGCTTTGAATGGACCACCATTAGATTTATCTGTTAAAGCATCTAAAACACTTTCTGACTGGATGCCTTTTAACAAAGTAATACCTAAATCTCAATCTGGATTCTGGATTCAGATGGTAGAATGGTCCTTCTCACAGTAACTAGTCGTCTTCCTTCACTGAATATACTCATGTAGTACCAACGCATTTTGATGACAATGAATTCTCAGGGGACAGAATACTTTTTCCCCAAAATATGTTTCATACTTAGAACATGATATTTGTTCTAAGGGTTTTTATGGTTCTTTTGTGAAAAAGGGATCCATGATCTATACATTTGGGAAATGTTAGGTCAAAGTTAATTATTTTTCATTAATTATTTTTCATCAATTCTCAGTTTCTTAACTTGGCAATGTATCATGGAAATACACAGTTAAGGAGCTTCTCCAATGACTATAGTTCCTTAGAACATGCTTACACATGCTAAATTGAGGTAACAGATCAGAAAACCAGCATAGTTAATAGGAGCCAGGACTTTCAACTCTCCTGTCTAGCCCACTCTTCTATATGCCCCTGTGACTTCCAACAGAAATACACCGAGGAACTCAGACAATAGATTATGTTCCTTTCATGTGTTTAGTAACTATCGAATGCTGCTATTTATTTCATTCATTCCACAAATATGTATCGGAGCAGGCATCACTCCAGGTATTGGAGAGAGAATGGTGAACAAAACAGACAAAATTCCCTGTCCTCACAGCGCTTCCATTCTGGTGGTTAAGACAACCATAAGCAAGATAAATAAGTAAGATATATAGTGTATGAAGCCATGTACCTACTAAGAAGAAGGAGGATAGAAATGAGTGTGTGTGTGTGTTTTAAGAGGGACACAGGGTTGAGTTGTAGATACCTTTCCAAGGAAAGCCTCAAGGAGAATGTGACATTTGAATAAAGATCTGAAGGAGTGGAGGGAGAGAGCTGGGGGCTGCTTGGGTAGAGTGCTCCGGGCAGAGGGACATTCTGAAGTGGGAACATGCTGACATGTTTAAGAAACAGCTAGGAAGCCAGTGGCCGGAGTGAAGCCAGGGGAGAGGGTAGTAGGAGAAAGAAGTCAGAGACAAAGGAAGGCAAGTCATACAGGACCCTGTGCCTTCTAAGAAACTGGGTGTTTAATCTGCAAGAGATGAGGCCTCACTGAAGGACCTGAGCAAAGAAATGTCCGGATCCAGCTGTCATTTTACCAGAGTTACTCTGGCTGCTGTATATAGAACCCACCTGGTGGACAAACGCGACCAGGGAGAGCAGCTGGGAGGCGACTGTGCCCCACCAGGAAACGCTGCAGTGGGCCAAATGGCATCAGTGGGGGCTGCAAGAGTGGCAGGAGTCTTGGTGCATTTGAAGGCAGTGCTGATGGGCTGCAAGGATGGTTCAGACACTGCAGTGTGAGAGAAGAGGGCAGTGAAGAATGACTCCCAGATACTGGGCCTGAGAAACTAGAAGAATAAAATTACCTTTTACTGATATAGGAAGACCAAATGAAGATAGCAGAAGATCAGTTTTAGACATGTTAACTTTAAGATATCTTTGGCATTTTCATCCAAATATAAATATCAAGTCAGATGTTGGATAAATGAATCTAGAGTTTAGGAGAAAGGTCCAGGTTGGAAATATAAATTGAGGAGTCAAGGATATATAGATGACACTTTAAGCTATGAGATGAGATGATTTTCCCAAAAGAGTTAAGGTCGATGAAAAAGAGAGTGATTACCAGTTTTCAGCTTTTCTTTTTTTTTTTTTTTTTTTTTGTGGGGAAGACCAGCCCTGAGCTAACATCTGTTGCCACTCCTCCCCTTTTTGCTGAGGAAGACTGGCCCTGGGCTAACATCCGTGCCCATCTTCCTCCACTTTATATGGGACGCCGCCATGGCATGGCTGACAGGCAGTGCGTCGGCGGGAGCCTGGGATCCGAACTCGTGAACCCTGGGCTGCCAAGCGCGGACTAAACCGCTGCGCCACCGGGCAGCCCCTAGTTTTCAGTTTTTCTGATAGAAAGATGAAGCCCCGAGGTCATTGCAATTATTCAAATGGAGGTCATTTGTGAGGATCTGTGTAGCTGTCAGGAAATAGAAAATTAGTGCTAGTGTCACAGCTAGTTCAGCCTACCCAGGCCACCATGTAAAAGGAAAGGAGCCATGAGCGGTGAGGCTAGGAAGATGGGCAGGGTGTGTGCTCAGACGCTCCAATTTCATGCCACCGAATGCGTTGTGTATGGGAAGAGTTTAAGTGAAATGACGTGACCAGGATCTCATTTTAGAACAATGTCCTGGTGACAAGTGGAAGAAGAGTTGGAAAACTGCTGTATGGATGGTAAATGTTTACACACTAATAATAGGAAGTTCTTAACATATGTAAATGCATTCAGATTCAATTGGAGAAAGCCACTTTAAGAATCCTGGTTTTATTTCACTTTCTTCCCACACAGATATCTTCCTAGTCAGCATTTCATTTCAGACAACAATAAGTTGCTCCAGAGCTAACACAGGAACGAATGCGCCAATGATTTTAGTGGTGCTTCAACTGTGTCATCTCTTAGGGGTGCCTAAGAGCTTTCCGTCCCTGCTGGACCTACACGTCAACTATTCTCCTGGTAATTAGCATCAGCCAGAATGAAGATGAAGGACTTTTTAATAAAATCTTACTTGCCAAAATTTGATTTACTTCAAACCATTCAGAGATACATGTTTATATATGGTAGAATCCACCTATAAAAAATTGTCATCCTTTCTTTTCCTTTAGAGAGAAAACAGCATACTTTACCAAAGTATCCTTTACAAAAGGATAAATTTTGTACTTAAAATGAAAATTAAAATCTGAATTTTTAATCCCAGACCAGTTTTCTCCTGTACATACAACAAACCTTTCTTTCAATCATAAGTAATATAATACTGCTTTATTGCAACTCACAGTGGTCTTAAGAATTGCTGAGAATTAAAATGTATTAAAGCAATGAATAATTATCTACTTTGGGGTCATAAAAATACAACAAAAACTCTATGCCTAGAAGAGTTATGATTCATGATTGAAATAATTTGTCTTTACTAAAACTTTAACAAAACCTTGTAATGTCCTTACTCAATTCACAGAACAGCCTTCAACTTAAATCTGTGTTGATAGAGCAATTTAATAGATATTATTTCATTTCATCCTCAAAAGAACTTTGTGAAGAAGATATTATTACTATTCTTATTTTTCCAATGAAAACAGGAGGAGGGGAAGCAATTTTCTACTTAGCTGATTTTCCCAAAAATGTAATTCTCTGGAACAGAACTCAGGACAAATTATACTTCATGAATCACAAGATGAAAAGCATTGAGAAGCACAACGTAACCAGGGCAAAGCCACGTGGTGAAAAAAGGCGAGTTGCTGAAATACTTCAGAATCACCCCAAAACTAGCAACATACCCTCGCACCAAAAAAACCCTTTATTCTCATTGAAGAGTGTTAGTCTAGCATTTTGATAATTGTCTCTATTATCAGTTCAGCTTTGCCTTCCCTTATTGACATATGCCCAGCTGACCTAAGAAAAAATGGAGAATGTACTTCCTTGAAGAGGAGAGTATCTGCCTTGATCCCCTTGTTTCACCGATTAAAGACAGTCAATGGGCCAAAGAGCAGAAGCTTAGAGGTGCAAGTGGATTCGTGTGGCAGAGGAAAAAGTCAACTTGCGAAATTGTGAAAAACACCCACTCTATCACCATATATGTAACTTCATCCAACTGAGGAGATGGAGGCATCAGAAGGTGCCCAAGATCAAACAGGATGACTTCACGTTCATGTAGTACAAATATCATTTGTTTCCAAGAAAATATATTCCCAAAGCATTTGATAATTTTGATCAGCTTCAGAAAATATTACCAGTGTTTCTAAAAGAGGATTCTTTTCCTTTTTGTCTCCTCTGGCAGCTCCCCATTTATCCCAAATAAGTTTGCCATATTTAGTAAATCATAATACAGGACACCCAGTTAAATTTGAATCTCAGATAATCAATAAATAACTTTTTAGTATAAGTATATACCAAATATCTCATGGAACATACCTAAACTAAAAAATTATTCTCTGTTTATCTGAAATTTCATATTTAACTGGACATCCTGTATTTGATCTGATAAGCTTAATCCCAAAGTAACTAAAAAAAGAATCTCACACTGAGATTTCAATTCCGCACTCATTGCACGCACTGTGAAAAGCTCGTGGCGTTCTAGTTATCTGAAAAGTCTGTCTGAGAAATACTTTAATGAATTTGAATATGTATCCAAATCTATAGGCATCAAAGGAACTTTTTATTTCTCTTTCTATCTCTTATAGACTTCCTATTTCACATCATTCTATCGTCCCAAAAGAAAATACAGTTACTCTTCAAACACCTGTCTCCTGATTTTATTATGTTTCAAGATTTTAGAGGCAGCAACCACTTAGTGACTGGAAGCTGTGCTGTCTGCTGCATACCAAAAGCCCCAATATCAAAAGGGATTTTACATTTTATAAGTAGACTAGAGGCACTCGCCTTAGGAAACAATCACCATTTCCTCATAAACTATGAGAAGATTAAATTTCCTATTATCTCCATTTCATAGACCAGAAAAGTAGACACCATCCTGAAATAACTATTTCTGAAATTCCCCTGTCTAACCACAACTTCCTTTTCTTGCACATGCTCGCTCACTTAGTCTGATTTTAGTTCTTCGAGTGGTCACTGTTTTAACTTTCAACAATGTATGTTTAAGCTCCATTTCTTGACTTTAGTGTTAGATTATTTTTCTTGATTCCCAACCATGAAAGATCAATACATTTGCATATTATAATTCCTCTACCTTATCTCCCACTCCTTCCTTCCTAATTTTCATTAAATACCATTTTAATGTTCTTGTTGCTTTTAAATAGTTGTATGCTTAAATCTGTTATTTGATTTTTGAGCTTTAAATATTGTCTTTTGTGTCCTCGCTACACAGCATGAGGAAAGACTTCGCCTCCTGTTCCCTGGTCCTTCCCGCCCACCACCTGCTCTTCATAGGTTCTATTATTACTTCGACATCATGGAGATGTATGATGTTTATAGTCAATCCTGTTTCCAGAATTCCTGTGGATGTTTAGCCTTAATTCTATTTAAATTTTTTTTCTCTTGTTTGGCTAGATGTCTTCATCAAATAGTTTCTTCAAGAAGGGTTTATACTGTATTTCCTGAGTTTTTGAATAACTGAAAACATCTGTCTGTTGCCTCTGTACTTGAATTATACTTGAACTAAGCTCCGTGTAAAATTCTTTCTTTCCAGAGATATGCTTCGACCTTTCTCCACTATCTTCTCACATTAAAAGTTGCTGTGAGGGGACGGCCTGGCGGAGTAGTGGTTAAGTTCATGCGCTCCACTTCTGGCGGCCCAGGGTTTGCAGGTTTGGATCCCAGACGCGGATAACGCACTGCTTGTCAAGCCATGCTGTGGCGGCGTCCCATATAAAGTAGAGGAAGGTGGGCACGCATGTTATCCCAGGGCCAGTCTTCCTCAGCAAAAAGAGGAGGGTTGGCAACGGATGTTAGCTCAGGGGTAATCTTCCTCACAAAAAAAAAAAAAAAGGTTGCTGTGAAGTCTGAACACAACATGACTTTTCCCCTCTGTGTTTCATCTTGTTTGTTTTGATCCACAAGGCGCTGCCCTCTTCTTGCAGCCCAGGAATATTAAGTGTATTTTAGACATCATTGTGTCCTTTTCCTTCTGGGACACAGGGTGCCACTTAATCTGAAAACTCGGGCATCCCTTTAAGAAAGTTTTCTTTACTGTATCATTGAGATTTTCTGTTTTGTTTTTTTATTTGTGTTTCTATGCAGACCTCACTTGTACAGAACTGGAAATAATATTCCTTAGTTCCTTTCATAAATCTTTGTTCACACTAGGCCTCTCTTATTTTACTTTATTGGTTTCTACCCTTTGTCTTTCACCATCATTCTTCTCCTCAGGCACCTGCTTTGTTATATTTATTTTATGAATACTTCTAATAAATTCTCCATATATGTGCATATATGTGTGTGTTTCTTTTAAAAAAATATAGTGCTTTACTGTGTGCATATTTTTAACCTACATAAATAATATCATGAAATAAATCTTATGCTGTTTCTGACTGTTTTACACTCAACAGTATGTTCTGAGATCTATCCATTGCTACCTGTAAATCCTAGTTCATTATTTCTGGTGGCTGCACAAAATTCTACACAAGTGCCCCAAGTTTTACCTCTCTGTTCTCTTACTTACGGCTGCCTTGATGAAACAAACTATGATTCAATAAACATTCTGTACACATCTCTTCATTGACTTGTACAAGATTTTTCCCAGAATGGGCAACCAAGAATTGGCTTCCTGGGTCATAGAAATACGTACACCCTTAATGTTATTTAGATTTTGTCAGATTATGGTCCAGAAGGGTGTGCCAGTTACTCATATTTTCATCAGCAATTAACTTGAGTCGGTTTCTAGTTTCTGCTCTCCATACGGGTTTTAAAGTTGTACATCACTGTTGTTCTAGTTTGCATTTCTCACCTACTAGGGAAGTTAAACATTTCTTCACATGCTTATTAACTTAAGAAAACTTAAGTTTTCTCCTTCTGCAAAACATCTATTTATACCCTTTGTCCAATTTCTTTCGGTTTATTGTATTTTTCTTTCCGATTTCTAATATTCCAGATATTGATAGCTTGTTGGCACTGGACATTGCAAATATCTTTATCTATTCCTTCATCCATTTATTAATTTTATCTTTGATGTCCTTCATAGAACAGAAATCTTTGTGATATAATAAAGTCCATCTATTTTTCCACTTACAGTTTTTACTTTGGTCCCCTTTTAATTATTCCCACTTGAAAGTCACAAATGTATTCTCCTATATTTTCTTTTATTTGATTTATAATTTTACCTTTCATATTTAGGGTTTTAATTCACCTGGTGTTCATCTTTGTATCCAAAGTGAAATGGATTCTCTCAATAGTGAGCCAATTTTCCATGGATTGTCAGCAAATAAGACATGCTTCTCACCAGTTTGTGTGGCCTCTATTTCCACACATCAACCTCCCCAACATGGTTTTTCTTCTCTGCTGCACTAGGTTCTTCGCTGGCTTCCACAGACAACCATGCTTTTCGTTATCACAGCTTTGTAAAATGGAGCATACTCCATGTCCTTGCTCCATGTTTTCAAAATTTCTTGCTGTTTTTGTGGACCCTTATTGTTTCATGTAAATTTTAGAATCAGTTTTCCCAGTGTCCACAAATATCTGCTGGGATTTTAATTGGAACTAAATTGAATGTATAAACTAATTGGAAAAAGTAACGTTTTTATCATTATTAATTATCCTACCCATGAGGATACTACATATCTTTTCAGATCTTTCTAAAATGTTTTAAATAGTTTTTAATTTCCCCCTAAAGATATGATGCATTGTTTGCTAGATAATTTTTATAAACTCTCTAGTTTTATTATTTTAATTGAAAACATTTCAATTATTTTTCAGTGATTAATAGTGGTATGTATGATCATTATTGATTTCTGTATGTTCACTTATATCTGGAAATCTGGGTGAGTTTTTTTCCTGATTTTTCTAAGTCGATCAATTTAGCAGTAAATAATGACAATTTTCTCACTTCCAATCTTTTTATAGCTTATTTCTTTCTTGACCAAAACTTCTGGGAACTTTTAAAATAGTAACAATAGGGGCCGCCCGGTGGCGCAGCGGTTTCGTCCGCGCTTGGCAGCCCGGGGTTCGCGGGTTCGGATCCCGGGCGCCCGCCGATGCACTGCTTGTCAGCCATGCCGTGGCGGCGTCCCGTATAAAGTGGAGGAAGATGGGCACAGATGTTAGCCCAGGGCCAGTCTTCCTCAGCAAAAAGAGGAGGATTGGCGACGGATGTTAGCTCAGGGCTGGTCTTCCTCAAAAAAATAAATAAATAAATAAAATAGTAACAATAATAAAAAGAAGAAGGATGAGAAGGAAAAGGAGAAAGAGGAAGTGGGGAAGAAGAGAAGGAGGAGAAAGAAGAGTTCATGCGTATGAAAGCATTGTTCTTTTCCAGGCACTAATCTGAGTCCTTTATTTATATTAACTAATTGGGTCTTCCAAACCTTACAATGTAGGTACTACTATTATTCCCATTTTAAAGAAGAAGAAACTGAGGTGCAGAGAATTAAGGAACTTGCCCCCAGTCTATCGCCAGCCAGTCCCCTTCTCTGGGAATAGAAACCTTTTACTCTCAAGATTCAGGAGCACGTCAAGTGTCTTCATTAGGGGTGGTTTCTGACGTTTCTCATGGATGTTCTTTAAAATAGGATTTTTTAAAATCTTGTCTCCAGGAATATCAATTATATACATGTTGATTCTCTTTTGCTTTCCATAATTCGTTTCCTTTTTCAAAAAAATTTTATTGTTGTTCACATCATTTTGTTTCCCTCTCCTCCATGACCACAAGTGCATGGTCAAAAGTATCTTTAATTCTCCTGCTCATAAGTGACTTTCATTTTTTTAACATTTAATTTTTAAGTTCCCATACTTCTCTGAACTCTGCCTGCTCATTTTACATTTTCTTCAAGTGTTGTATCATCTCTTGTTGAATAAAGCCAAACGATTTCTTTATATTAGGGAAAAATATCAAGTATTTACACTTTAGCAGTTTTCTTTCATATGTGTTCTTGAAATGTTTTTGTTATGTAAATTTCTGTCTTTTTTTTTCTTTTGGTATCTGGGTCCCATGCTAGGTTTTTGTCCAATTTTTATTCATAATTTAAGGGATCCATTACTCCTAGCCAAGCAATTTGCTTTGAAAATGTGTGGAGAGGAGCAAAGGCAGTGAATTCAAGCCCCAGGAAGCTTCAATTCAGGGGGTCTGTTCCATGCTCTCAGCATCCCCGGCTTCCTCCCTGTAGTTGAGAGGGGGCTGCTCATCACAGAAAACCCCTGTCTGTCACCAGAGTTTATGTGGTGATTGACACTTTACGAACATAAGTGTTTGTATGTTTGCGCTGTGAAAGGTGACCTCAAAGCTGATTGGCACCTCGAAGTCTGTTCCTTAAAGGTGTCTTTGGGGTTTCTACCTCTGTCAGGCACCCCTCCACTCTGTGATGTGAGATGCGGTCAGGAATCCTGCACATACCCAATGGCCCCAGACCCCGCTGGCCCATGTAAGGAGAGATTGATTACACCCACCATATTGGTGCCGCCTACTGCTGGAAAATGTGGCCTAGCATGAAATTCAGAAATATGTTCCCATTTTGTGCATTCTCCCTTCATTCAGCCCAAACTCCAGTGCATTTGGCAGATATTTTCATCAGTTATGACTTAGGGTTGTGAAAAACGAGATTTTCTTCTTTGTTTACATACTTTTTCTTGCTTTTACTAGTTGGGGGGCCATAAATGTCTTTACTCTGCTATTTCCAACCAGAATATTCCTAAATATCTACCTCCCCATTCATTTTCCCCCATGTCTACTGCTATCACTGGAGCTTAAACCATCATCGCAGCAAATGCATTCTTTGCATCCTCTCCTGCCCCTAACAATCCATTGTCCACCTCACAACCAGAGTGGTCTTTTCTTAAAATGCAAAACAGATCATATCACAACACATATCAAACCTTTAGCATGGTCTTGCTCCTAGGATAAACTGCCATCTCCTCCCACAGCTTCGGGGTTCTCCCACAATGGTGGGGCTCTGCTGCCCTCTCCCCACTGTGCTCTGCACCACATTCTCCTGGGCACTCCTTTTCCCATCCCACTGGACTTCTCTCACTCCCTCAGACCTGTCAACCTCTCTCTTGTGTCCTTCCTTCAGGCTGAGAAACCTTCTCTGTCCCTTTTCACTTAACTGACTCCTGCACAGTCTTCAGATTTCACCATAAATGGTACTTCCTCCAGAGCGTCTTCCCTGGACACGGTGCTCTATCTAATCTAATTGTGCTTATATGGCTATTCTTAAAACAGCATTTCAGCTTTATTCTGCTGCTTATTTCATGGCCTGTTCCCTGGTAGACAGTTGCTGAGCATAACTGCCATGTGACTGTCTATCTTGGTAAGCTTCCTATCCCCAGGGACTCTAGGAGGGATTGGCACTTTGTAAGCAATTAGCAAACATTTACCAAGTTGGAAGAACCAAGCAGCATATCAAGCCCTGAAGACACAGACATAGATAAATCAAGATTATTTTCCTCAAGGAGCTCACATTCTAGTGATACAAAATATAGATTATATAAGATATTTGATAGGGAAAGCTGTGAGAAAGATCGAGAAGCACTTAGCAGTTGCATTTGACATATATTAACGTAATAGAGGAGAATATTTAAAAAACACTCCTAGTAGGAAAGCTAAATAAATGTGCTCAGTAAATCTAAATAAGAACTTAATGTCTCAGACTAATTTGTGAAAAGAATAATGACCGCCTAGACTCGCCAGCCAACAGCTGAAGTCCTGCTCTGCAGTCAGCACTCAGAAGCCCACCTGAGCTCTCTCCTTTCCAGACATGTTTCCATCACGCCTTGAACACGGCAATATAATGCAATTACTTTGTTCCTTGTCCCTGAACATTTTTTTAAAGTGTGTATTGTTTTCAAACTATATTTAATGGCAGACTTTTGGTGTCTAAGAATCCAGAAACTCACATTCCATCCTGGAGGTTTATTGGGAGGGCGTTTTATAGATTAAGGTCAACTACAACTAACAGGGTCCCAGTAAGATGCCCTCACATAATGCTAAACAAAACATCCTGTGAAAATTGCTACCACCACTGTCTGGGGTACACTGAATAATGGGCTTTGCTTCTTGCCAATTTGTTGGGACCCTTCTTAACCCTGTAAGTACAGGTCCACTATTCAACTCAGAATATGGGCCAACCTCAAAAAAAAGAGAGGAAACCAAACATCTAGTTTCAATGGCATCTATTTAAGATTTATCCCTGTCACAATCTCTCTCAACTTTTCACTAAACTATGGAAAAAAATAGAAAAGATGAATTTACACTATCTCCAAAACCTGGTGCCAAGTATCTTAGAAGACTTTTCACTAAAAAGACTTACTTTTCCACTTTAAAAGTCAGGTTGATGAAAACATACAGATATGCACATGCACACAGCTCAACACAAAGGCTGCTGAAAGGAGAGTAATCAGAAGGCACATCGTGATATCTCTTCTCCCCAGGACCACACCACTGTAGGCTACGTGAATTTACGATAAAGAAAAAAATCTCCACGTAGGGAAAAAATGATTCATTTTTAAAAGAAAGAGTTATAACCCCCAAATATTATCATTAGTTGTGTTATCTCTCATGTGTGACACTAGCAGAATAAATTTCTAAGAAAAGACTTAGAACTCAGCAACTGCACTTCTAGATATATACCCAAGAGAATGAAAGCATATATCCACACAAAAACTTATACATGAATATTCATAGCAGCATTATTCATAATAGTTAAAAAGTGGACAACCCAAATATCTATCAATAGATGAATGGAAAACAAGATGTGATATATCCAAGTGGAATATTCCATATATCCAAATGGAATATTATGCAGTCATAAAAAGGAATGGAGCATTTACATATGCCATGACATGGATGAATCTTGCAAACGTTATGCTAAGTAAAAGAAGCCAGAAATAAAAAGTCATATATTGTATGATTTCATTTATACAAAATGTACAGAACAGGGAAATCCATAGAAACAGAAAGTAGATTACAGGTTGCCAGAGGCGGGATACATAACAACAAGAAATGGGTACAGGATTTCTTTACAGGATGTTGTAAATGTTCTGAAATTAAATAGTATTAGATAATGATACTGGTGGCACAACTTTGTGAATATACTAAAAACCATGGATTTGTACATGTTACAAAGTGAATCTTATAGTATATAAATTATATCTAATTTCAATAAAGAGAGGGCTTAGAAAATATATCCCTGATGTACCCTTGAGAAAAAATATTTGGAAATATATTCCAGTCAATTAACATGCAAATCAAATACAAGAATTGAGATTTCATATTATTAGAAATCTGGTTATTAAATAGGGTAATAAACAGAACAAGATTTTGGTCATCCCTTGAGATGAAACTGTAATGGCTATGCTATATGTGCATAATAAAACTTCCTCCTTGGCTCTCCCCCACTGATACCCCACCCCGAACCTAGGATAATGATTATTGTGTAAAACCTGCCCCTTAGTGCCATTCCAAGGATCAGAATCTGTGAAAATGATCTGTTGATAGATCAGATAACAATGATCTGAGAAAAACAATAATGACTTTTGGTACTCCATTTTTTTAATACAGTAGTCACATACCTCTATACCTAAAAACTATAGCCCCTGAGCCACACTCCACCCTCTGTCCCTGCTAGTCTATCTGACCCTATGCTTCCTTGACTCCTGTATTGGAGACCCAGGAAATCATGAGGGTACAACAATCTAATAACTTCAGTGAGAGACATGGGGGTCACTCCATGTGATTTAGCACTGTTAACCTTATCATAATCATTTACCAAATAGTAGCCTGGAGGGGATTTTTTTAGGTAATTTCCACATTGGCAGGTGTGATTGACAGTTTTTCCAAGGATTATTTTTTTTATTGAGATATAATTGACATATAACATTATATTAGTTTCAGGTATTGGTACTCCATTCTAAAAACATATATGTTAAAGACTTAATAACCCATTATGACAAATAGTATGCAGTAGAGAGTAGGAAGATGGTGAGTAGGAAGGTGACTATCCTACTGGAAATTTGCCCACAGAAGTGCAGCAGCACTAACAGGATAATAAAGCCATGGTTCCCCCAAAAAAGAAATGATTCCCAGATACCTGTTTACCTCTAGTGGGATGGGAGAACAGGAATACTCAACAGAGAGATAAAAAATGTAAATAGAAACAAAACAAAACTTTGAACTGTTTTTAGTTCTGAAATTTAAAAAAAATACTGAATAAGCTTAACAGCAGAATGGAAATGACAGAGGAAAATGTCCATTAACTTGAATAGCAATAGAAATTATCCAGTCTGAAAAAAATGATAATAGACCTTCAAAGACCAGTGGGACAATATCCAAATTCTAACATACCATAATCACATATTATACAGTTTCAGAAAGAGAGAACAGAGAATGGGGCAGAGCAAAATTTGAAGAAATAACAGCCAGAAAATCTCTCAATTTAGCGAAAGATATGAATTTACCGATCCAAGAAGATTTTCTTGTTCCTTGAGGTATAAAGTTAGGTTGTTTGCTTGAGACATTTCTTGTTTCTTTAGGTAGTCATTTATAGCTGTGAACTTTCCTCTGAGAACTGCTTTTGCTGCATCCCATAGATTTGGGTATAAAAAAAAAAAGAAGCTCAGTATATCTCAAGCAGGATAAATACAAACAAAACCATACCTGGGACATATAGCCATTTTTCTGAAAACCAAGGAAAAGAGAAAATCTTGAAAGTAGCTAGAGAAAAACAGCACATTACATACAGGAGAACAACATTTGAATGATCATTAACTTCTCATCAGAAACTAAGGAAGCCAAAAAACAGTGGGATAACATCTTTTTTTTTTTTAATGTCAACACAGGCACCCAGGAACTGGAAGTTGCCTTTTTTATTTTTAAATTGTTTTTTTAATTTATTTTTTGAGGCAGATTGTCCCTGAGCTACCATTTGTTGCCAATCTTCCTCCCTGTTTTTTCCATTTATCTCCCCAAAGCCCCAGTAGATAGTTGTATGTCATCATTGTACATCCTTCTAGTTGCTGTATGTGGGATGGCAACTCAGCATGGCTTGATGAGCTGTGCATAGGTCTGTGCCCAGGATCTGAACTGGTGAACCCCGGGCCACTGAAGTGGAGAGCATGAACCTAACTGCTATGCCAACAGGCTGGCCCCTGGGATAACATCTTTTAAGTGACAAAAGAAAAAACTGTCAAATCAGTGAAAAAATGCTCCAAGAATGAAGAGAAAATGAAGACATTAAAGAGGAAGAAAAAGGAAGAGGAGGAGAAGAAGACAAAAGGTAAGGATTTGTTGACAGCAAACATATGCTACAAGATATTCTAAAGAAAGTTACTCAGGCTGAAGTGAAATGATACCAGAGGGAAACTCAGAGATCCAGGAAAAAATTAAGAGCATCAGAAATGGTAAAAATCAAGGTAAATATAAAAAGACTATTTTTAGGGGCCGCCCGGTGGCGCAGCGGTTTAGTCCGCGCTTGGCAGCCCGGGGTTCGCGAGTTCGGATCCCGAGCGCCCGCCGACGCACTGCCTGTCAGCCATGCCGTGGCGGCGTCCCATATAAAGTGGAGGAAGTTGGGCACGGATGTTAGCCCAGGGCCAGTCTTCCTCAGCAAAAAGGGGAGGATTGGCAACGGATGTTAGCTCAGGGCTGGTCTTCCCCACAAAAAAAAAAAAAAAAGACTATTTTTAACTCTCAAATTCTTTAAAATACATATGATTGTTTAAAGTAAAAATTATAACACAATTTAGTGAGATTTATAATATATGTAAATATAATATGTATGACGATTACAGCATAAATAATAGCTAGGGGGATGGTAAATAGTCCTACATGCTTATAAAGTTTCTACATTTCATGACATATACAATTCTAGTTCTAAATAGGTTGTGAAAAGTTAAGAGGATACATCCCTGAACAATCACTTAAAAAATAACACAAATCAGTAGAGTTAAAAAAGATTAATAGGCAGATTAAAATGGAATTCTTACCAATATTCAAAAGTCCAAAAGAGGGCAAGAAAGGAGGAACAAAGAAAAAGAAAACATAGAGAATAAATAATAAATTATTAATAACGGTGTAATTATAATTACATTTAAAGTTATTGGATTAAACATTCCAAACTAAAAGGCAGCAATTGTCAGAAGACAAAAAAAGCAAGACCAACTATATGCTCTCTCAAGAAGCACTTTATAAAAATAAAGACCCAGATGGGTTAAACGTAAATGGATAGAAAAAGACACACCATACAAACAATAAACATGAGAAGGCTGGAATGACTATATCAACATCAAATTAAATACACTTCAAGAGGAAAAGCATTAACAGAGATAAAGAGGAACATTTCATAATGATAAAAGCATCAATTCATCAAGAAGATATAACAATCATAAATGTGTGTGCCTAGTACAGAGTTTAAAAATGCATGAAACAAAAATGGACAGAAGTAAAAGGAGAAATAGACAATTCTTCAACTATACTTAAATACTTCAACACCCTTCTCCTGAAAATTGATAAAACAATTAGACAAAATATAAGTACAGAGATGATCTGAAGATTATCAACCATCTTTCCATGACTGATATTTGTAGCACAATTGCAGGATACACGTTCTTTTCAAGTGCACACAGCACATTAAAAAAATAGAATATATGCAGGGCCATAAAACAAGTCTAAATAGATTTAAAAGGTTTGAAGTCCCAAAGAGAATGTTTTCTGACCACAATATAATTAGAAATCAAAAAGATAATTAGGAAATACTTATATATTTGAAAATTAAACACCTCTAAATGATCCATTGATAAAGGAAGAAATCACAAGGAAATTAGAAAATATTTCTAACTAAATCAGAATAAAAATATAACATATAAAAATTTGTGAGATACAGCTAAAGAAGTGCTTAGGGGCCACCTGGGGGCGCAGCAGTTAAGTTCATGCTTTGGCAGCCTGGTGTTCACGGGTTTGGATCCTGGGCGTGGATAGACGCTCTGCTTGTCATCCATGCCATGGTGGCGTCCCATATAAAATAGAGGAAGATGGGCATGATGTTAGCCTAGAGCCAGTCTTCCTCAGCAAAAAAAAAAAGAGGAGGATTGGCAACAGATGTTAGCTGAGGGCTGGTCTTCTTTGCAAAAAAAACCAAAAGTGTTTAGAGAATAATTTGTAGCTTTAAATGCCTATATTAAAAAGAAGAAAGTTATAAAATCAAATCACTAAATTTACAGTTTATGAATTTAAAAAAGAAGAGAAACGTAAGCCCCATATAAGTAAGAAGAAGGAAATAATGAAGTGCACGAGTCAATAGATTTTTTTATAAATAGAGAAAATTAATAAAGTCAAAAGGTGGCTCTTTGGAAAGATCAACAAAATTGATCCACTAGATTGATCAAGAAAAAATAAGAACACAAATTATCAACATCATCAATGTAAAAGAGGTTATTGACACAGATTATACAAACATTAAAGGATAATAAGATAATATTATGAATAACTTCATGCTACCAAATATGAAAACTTAGATGAAATATAAAATTTCTTTGAAAAATACGTTCTACAAAAATTGACACAAAACGAAATAGAAAATCTGAATAGCCCTATAATTATTTGAGAAAATGAATTTGTTATCAAAACCCTTTCTACAAAGAAAACTCCAGGTTTAGACAATATCACTGGTAAATTCTAGACCACTCTGCTCTAAACTCTTTCAGAAGATAGAGGAGGAGAGATATTTCCCAACTCATCATATATGGTCAACATAACCCAAATTCTCAAATCTGACAAAGATAGTACAAAAGAAAAAAGAAAATTGAAGACCAATATCTTTCATGAAAATAGATGCAAATGTACTTTACTAAATTAGCAAACTGCACTCAGCAGTTATGATCAAGTACAGTTCATCCCAATAATGCAAGTTTGGTTTAACATTTGAGGACCAATGTGATCCATCACATTAACAGAATAAAATTGAAAACTATATGTTCACTTTAATAGACATAGAAAAAGCACTTGACAAAAAAAAAATCCATTTTTTAATTTTTTGTGAGGAAGACCAGCCCTGAGCTAACATCTGTTGCCAATCCTCCTCTTTTTGCTGAGGAAGACTGGCACTGAGCTAACATCCGTGCCCATCTTCCTCTACTTTATATGGGACGCTGCCACAAAATGGCTGACAAGCAGTGCGTCTGTCCATGCCCAGCATCCAAACTTGAGAACCCCAGGCTGCCAAAGTGTGAACTAAACCACTGTTGTACTGGGCCAGCCCCCATTCTTTATTTTTTAAAAATGCCTAGCAAACCCAGATAGAAGGAAACTTCCTCAGCCTAGTTTACAGCTAAAAGGACTCTATGGCTGATACCATACATTTAATGATTGAACACTTGCTTCCTGAGATGAGGAACAAAGCAAGAATTCCCCCTCTCTCTACTTCCATCTGATACTGCACTAGAGCTGCTAACTACAGCAAAGAAGCAAAAAGAAAGAGAGAGCATAAAGATCAGAAAGACAGAAGTAGACTTGTTCTTATTTGCATATAACATGATTATTTATACAATAATGCCTAACAGTTACTAAACTAATAAGTGATATTAACAAGGTTGCAGAAAACAAGGTTAATAGATACAAATTAAATTCATTTTATATACTAACAGAGAACAATTAAAAACTAAAATTTTTCAAAATCCAATGACAATACCACCAAAAAAAAATGAAATAGGAATAAATTGAACAGAAAATGGTTAAGACCTCTAAATTTAAAACTTCAGAATATTGTTAAGAAAAATTAAATAAATGATCATTCCAGCAGGATTTAAAAAAAATAAATTTTGACAAAGTGTTTGTAAAGTTTTTATAGAAATGACAGAGGACCTAGAATGTCTAAATCAATCTTATAAAACAATAACCAAGTTGGAAGACTTACAACTATCTGACTGCAAGAATTACTGTAAATTTCCAACAATCAGGACAGCATAGAATGTAAATAAGGACCCACACATAGATCAAAGGAAGAGAGAACCTAGCAATAGACACACATACACCCATACACATGCACACACTTAAATGATCTGATTTTTTTAAAAGTCACCAGAGTAATCCTTTGGAGAAAGGATATAGTTTTTCCGACAAGTGGAATTGAAATAACTGGACATCTTTACCAGAAAAAAAAAAGTGAAACTCAATCCATACCTCACACCATACACAAAAATTAATTCAAGATGGATCATAGACTTAAATGTAAAAGCTAAGAACATAAAGCCTTTAGAGGAAAACATAGAATAGCTTCCATATTTGAAGGTAGGCAAAGAATTCTCAGTTTACAGAAAGTAATAATTATGAAGGCAAAAATAATAAATTAGACTTCATAAAATTAAAACTTTATGCTCATGAAAAGACACCATTAAGAAAATTAATGAGATTCACAGACAAGAAGATAAGATTCAAGAACCTTTACCTGAAAAAGGACTAAACTCCAGGATATATATAAGAATTCCTACTACCTAAAAATAAGACAACTCATTTTTTTAAATGGACAAATGTTGAACACATACTTCAGAAAAGATGTAGAAGTGACCAACAAGTACATGAAAAAGTACCCAACATCATCAGTCATCAGAGAAATGCAAATTAAAACCAAATGAGAGAGAGAGGTCCAAGATGGAAGTATAGGAAGATCCTGAACTCACTTCCTCCCACAGACACACCAAATCTATACCTATATAGAAAGCAATTCCTCCTGAAGGAGAACTGAGGGCTGAGTGAACAGCTGCTACACAATGACAGAGGAAACACATAGAGATGAGTAGGAGAGATGGAGGCATGGTATTGATGGGACCCCCTACTCCTGACACAGCCACCGGCAGCAAGGAGGGATATCACAGAGGTGTCTGCTCATAGGCTTGCCCACCTTGGGGCACAGTGAAAAAACAGTGGTTTAAAGGGCACCTAGACTATGCTGCCAAATGAGTGAGGAACTTCTAGAACTCTTTCCAGGGTCAGAGGCACATTTTGCATTCCCCCTCCACCTCAATAGTGCAGGCAGGAGCACAGTTCAGATGCTTTAGCCAGCCTGCTAAGGTCTCACCCCAGCACACCCTGGGCCCCTAGTCCACACCAGCTTCAGCTGTCCCCCATGGACAGCCCCTGTGCAGTGAGCCCCGAACCACCTGGCCCACACCCACTCCAGCTCCAGCCATCCCCCAGAGGCAGCCCCCATGGTGAGCTCTGAGAGCCACCTAGCCCACACTCCCTCCAGCTCCAGCTGTCCCATAAGGGTGGCCCCAGTGTGGTGCATCACAGGACTCCTTGGCCTGTACCTACTCCAGCCCTAGCCAGCCTACCAAGATGGCCTGGATGCAGTGTGCTTCAGGAATTCCCCGGCATGTGCCCACTCCAAGTCCAGCTAGCCCGCCAAAGCTGTCAGGCACATGTAGTCTACACAGGGGACACTCCTACACAAGGCCATTCCTTAAAGACCAGGAGAGTTAGCTGTTTCACCTAATATATGGAAGGAATCACAGAAGGTCAAACAAAATGAAGAGACAAAGGAATATGTTCCAAACAAAAGAATAAGATAAAACCTCGGGGGAAAAAAACCTTAATAAAATGGAGATAAATAATTTACCTGATAAAGAGTTCAAAATAATGGTCAGAAAGATGCTTACTGAACTCAAGAACTTCAACAGAGTTAGAAAATACAAGAAAAAAAATCAGAGCTGAGGAATACAATAACTGAAATAAAAAATATACTAGAGGGACTCTGCAGCAGATTAGATGATACAGAAGAACAGATCAGTGATCTGGAAGACAAAACAGTGGAAATCACCCAATCAGAACAGCCAAAAAGAAAAAAGAATTTTTAAAAATGAGGATAATTTGGGGCTGGCCTGGTGGTGTAGTGGTTGGGTTTGCATGCTCTGCTTCGGTGGCCCAGGGTTTGTGGGTTTGGATCCCAGGTGCAGACCTACACACTGCTCATCAAGCCATGCTATGGTGGTGTCCCACATATAAAATAGAGGAAGATTGGCACAGATGTTAGCTTAGGGACAATCTTCCTCAGACAAAAAGAGGAAGATTGGCAACAGATGTTAGCTTGTGGCCAATCTTCCTCACCAAAAAAAGAAAAAAAATGAGGATAATTCAAGGAACTTCTGACACAATGTCAAGCACACTAACATCTGCATTATAGATGTCTCAGTAGGAGAAGAGAGAAAAAGGGGCAGAAAACTTATCTGAAGAAATAATAGCTGAAAACATTCCTAACCTGAGGAAGGAAACAGACATCCAGGTCCAGGAAGCACAGAGACTCTCAAACAAGACAAACCTGAAAAGATCCACACCAACACATATTATAATAAAAATGACAAAAGTTAAAGATAAAGAGAGAATCTTAAAGGCAGCAAGAGAAAAACAAGTCACATACAAAGGAACACCCATAAGACTATCAGCTTATTTTTCAGCAGAATCTTTGCAGGCCAGAAGGGAGTGGCATCATATATTTAAGGTGTTGAAAGGAAGAAACTTACTACAAAGAATAGTCTACCCAGCAAGGTTATCATTCAGAATTAAAATTGAGAGAGTTTCCCAAACAAGCAAAAACTAAACGAGTTCATCACCACTAAACCACCCTTACAAGACATGTTAAGTGGTCTTCTTTAAGTGGAACAGAAAAGGCCATAACTAGAAATAAGAAAATATATGAAAGAAAAAAAATCTCACTGATAAAGGCAAATATTTAGTAAAGGCAATGGGTCAGCCATTTAAAAAGCTAGTGTGGAGGTTAAAAGACAAAAGTAGTCAAATCAACTGTAACTACAATAAGTAGTTAAGGAATACACAAAATAAAAAGATGTAAAATATGATGCCAAAAACACAAAACATGGAGGGGGGAGAGGTAAAAATGTAGTGCTTTTGGAATGGGTTCAAACTTACATGATTATCACCTGAAAATCAACTGCTATAGGTGATAAGCAGATAGATATAAACCTCATGGTAACCACAAACCAAAAATCTACAATAGATACACAAAAAACAAAAAGAAAGGAACTCAAACATAAGACTAAAGAAAAACATCAAACCACAAGGGAAAAGACCAGGAGAAGAGAAGAACCACAAAAACAAGCAGAAAACAACAAACAAAATGGCAATAAGTACATATCTATCAATAATTACTATAAATATAAGTGGACTGAATGCTCCAATCAAAAGACAAAGGATGGCTGATTGGATAAAAAAACAAGACCCATCTATAAACTGACTACAAGTGACTCTTCAGATCTAAAGACACACACAGATTGAAAGTGAAGGGATGGAAAAAGATGTTCCATGCAAGTGGAAATGGAAAGAAAGCTGGAGTAACGATACTCATATCAGACAAAATAAACTTTAAAACAAAAATTGTAACAAAAGACAAAGAAGGGCATTACATAATGATAAAGAAGTCAATTCAAGAAGAGAATATACTATTTGTAAATATTAATGCATCCAACATAGGAGCACCTAAATATATAAAGCATACATTAACAGTCATAGAGTGAGAAATAGACAGTAACACAATAATAGTAGGGGACTTTAACTCTTCACTTATATCAATGGTTAGATCATCCAAACAGAAGATCAACAAGGAAACATTGGCCTTAAATGACACATTAGACCATATGGACTTAGTAGATATACAGAACATGCCACCCAAAAACTGCAGAATACACATCCTTTACAAGTTCACATGGAACAATTGCCAGGACAGAACACATGTTAGGCCACAAAACAAGTCTCTGTAAATTTAAGAAGATTGAATCATATCAAGCATCTTTTCTGACCGCAATGGTATGAAACAAGGAATCAATTATAAGAAGAAAACTGGAAAAAACACAAACACATGAAGACTAAACAACATGCCACTAAACAACCAACAGGTCAATGAAGAAATTAAAAAATACCTTGAGACATATGAAAATGGAAAAACAACATTCCAAAATCTATGGGACACAGCAAAAGCAGTTCTAAAATGGATGTTCATAGTGAGACAGGCCTACCTCAGGAAACAAACAAACAAAAAATCTCAAATAAACAATCTAACTTTACACCTAAAGGAGCTAGAAAAAAAAAAAAAGAACAAACAAAGCCCAAATTTAGTAGAAGGAAGGAAGTAATAAAGATCAGAGCAGAAATAAATGAAATAGAGACTAAAAAACAATAGAAGAGATCAATGAAACTAAAAGCTGGTTCTTTGAAAACATAAACAAAGTTGATAAACCATTAGCCAGACTCATCAAGAAAAAAAGAGAGAAGGCCCAAATAAATAAAATCAGAAACGAAAGAGGAGATGTTACCACTGACTCCACAGAAATGTGAAGGATCAGAAGAGACTACTACAAACAATTATACACCAGCAAAATGAAAACCTGGAAGAGATGGATGAATCCCTAGATACACACACAACCTACCAAGACTGAGTCACAAGAAATAGAAAATCTGAAGAGACCAATTACAAGTAACAAAATTGAATGAGTAATTTAAAAACTTCAAAAAAACAAAAACAAAAGTCCAGGACTAGATGGCTTCACAAATAAATTCTACAAAACATTTAGAGGAGAGTTAATAACTATCATTCTTAATTTATGCCAAAAAAATTAAAGAGGAAGGAACTCTTCCAAACTCATTTTACAAGGCCAACATTATTACTCTGATACCAAAACCAAAGATACCACACAAAAACGAAAATTACAGGCCAATATCCCTAGTGAACACAGGTGCAAAAATACTCAACAAAATATTAGCAAACCAAATTCAACAATACCGTAGAAGGATCATATACCACAATCAAGTGGAATTTATTTCAGGCATGCAGGGATGCTTCATCATCTGCAAGTCAATCAACGTGATACCCCACATTAACAAAATAAAGGATAAAAATCATATTATCATCTCAATAGATGTAGAAAAAGCATTTGACAAAATTCAATATCCATTTGTGATAAAAACTCTCAACCAAGTGGGTTTAGCAGGAACATACCTCAACATAATAAAGACCATATATAACAAACCCACAGCTAATATCATACTCAATGGTGAAAAGCTGAAAGCTTTTGCTCTAAGATCAGGAACAAGACAGGGAAGCCACTCTTGCCCCTTTTATTCAACATAGTATTGGAAGTCCTAGTCACAGTAATTAGACAAGAAAAAAGAAATAAAAAGCATCCAAAGAGGAAAGGAAGAAGTAAAACTGTCACTACTTGCAGATGACATAATACTATATATAGAAAACCCTAAATAATTCACCAAAAAATGTATTGGAACTAATAAACGAATCCAGTAAAGTTGCAGGATACAAAATTAATATACAGAAATTGGTTGCATTTCTATACACCAATAACAAACTATCAGAAAGTGAAATTAAGAACACAATTCCATTTATGATTGCATCAAAAAGAATAAAACACCTAGGAATAAATTCAAGCAAGGAAGTGAAAGACCTGTACTCTGAAAATTATGACATTGATTAAAGAAATTGAAGACAACACAAATAAATGGAAAAATATATTGTGCCCATGGATTATAAGAATTAATATTGTTTGAATGTCTGTACTACCCAAAGCAATCTACAGATTCAATGCAATCCCCATCAAAATACCAAAGGTATTTTCACAGAACTAGAACAAAAAAATCCTAAAATTTGTTTGGGACAACAAATAAATGGCCCTGATTAGCCAAAGCAATCTTGGGAAAGAAGAACAAAGGTGTAGGCATCACACTCCCTGATTTCAAACTATACTACAAAGCTATAGTAATCAAAACAGTATGGTACTGGCACAAAAACAGACACATAGATCAATGGAATAGAAGAGAGAGCCCAGAAATAAACCCATGCGTTTATGGTCAATTAATTTATGACAAAGGAGGCAAGAATATACAATGGGGAAAAGACAGTCTCTTTGTAAATAGTGCTGGGAAAACTGGACAGCCATATGCAAAAGAATTAAACTGGACCACTTTCTCGCACCATACACAAAAATACATTTAAAATGGATTAAAGACTTGAATTTAAGACCTGAAACCATAAGATTCCTAGAAGAAAACATAGGTAGTATGCTCTTTAACATTGGTCTTAGCAATAATTTTTTGGACCAGTCTCCTCAGGCAAGGGCAACAAAAGCAAAAATAAACAAATGGGATTACATCAGACTAAAAAGCTTTTGTGCAGAGAAGGAAACCAGCAAGAAACAAAAAGGCAACCTACTGAATGGGAGAAGATATTTGCAAATCATACATCTGATAAGAGGTTAATATCCAAAATATATAAAGAAACTTAATATCAAAAAAACCAAGCAACCTGACTAAAAAACGGGCAGAGGACTTGAATATACATTTTTCCAAAGAAGATGTACAGACAGCCAAAAGCACATGAAAAGGTGTTCAACATCACTAATCATCAGAGAAATGCAAGTCAAAACCACAATGAGACACCACCCCACACCTGTCAGAATGGCTATTATATAAAAGACAAAACATAACAAGTATTGACAAGGATGTGGAGAAAAGGGAACGCTAGTGCTCTGTTGGTGGGAATGTAAATTGGTGGAGCCATTATGGAAAACAGTATGGAGGTTCCTCAAAAATTTTAAAATATAACTGCCATACAATCCAGCCATTATACTTCTGGGTATTTATCCAAAGAAAACAAAAATACTAATTCAAAGAGACATATGCACCCCTATGTTCATTGCAGCATTATTCACAATAGCCAAGATATGGAAACAACATAATTGTCCATCAATATATGAATGGATAAAGAAGATGTGGTGTATATACATATATACAATGAAATACTACTCAGCCATAAGAAGAATGAAAGAAATCTTGCCATTTGTGACAACATGGATGGACCTAGAGTATATTATACTAAGTTAAATAAGACAGACAGAGAAAGACAAATACCATATGATTTCACTTATATGTGGAATCTAAAATACAAAACAAACAAACTAAACTAAACAGAAACAGACTAACAGATACAGGAAACAAACTAGTGGATATCAGATGGGGAGGGAATGGGGGCAGGTGAAATAGGTGAAGAGGATTAAGAGGTACAAACTTCTAGTTATAAAATAAGTCATGGGGATGTAACATACAGCATAGGAAATATAGTCAATAATATTGTAATAACTGTATGGTGACAGATGGTAACTAGATTTATCCTGGTGATCAGTGCATAAAGTATATAAATATTGAATCACTATTATGTATACCTGAAACTAATAAGATTTTGTGTATCAATTATACTTCTATTAAAAAAACACACTAATGAGATAGCACTACACACCCACCAGAATGGCTAAAATTAAAAAGATCAAAAACACTAAATGTTGGTGAAGATAAGGAGCAATTGGAGTGCTTATACAGTATTGATGGGAGTGTTAAATGGTATAATTACTTTGCAAAATGAACTGGCAGTTACTGATAAAACTAAACATATGTCTGCCCTGTGACCCAATAATTTCACTCCTAGGTATTTATCCAAAAGAAATGAAAATAAGCATGTTAAAAGCAATTTTATTCATAATAGCCCAAATCTGGAAACAGCCTAGGTGCCCATCCATCAGTAAGAGCATAAATGAATGGTGTTACAGTCATACAATGGAATACTGCTCAGCATTAAAAATAATAATAATAATAATACATAGAAAAATTTGGATGAACCTCCAAAACATAATGCTAAGTGGAAAAAGCTGATATAAAAGAATACAATTTATAAGATTCCATTTACATGAATTTCTAGAACAGACAAATCTAATCTATGGTGGAAAAGAATCACAACAGTGATTGCTTCTGGGTGTTAGTGGTGGGGATTAACTGGGAAGGTGTATGAGGAACTTTGTGGGGTAAGGATAATGTTCTATTTGGGTACACAGATATATTCATTTTTCAAAAGTCAACTAATGTACATTTAAGATTTGTATATTTTATTATATATAAATTTTACATTAAACATAATAAAACATTATTATATAATAATATACAATAATTTATTAGATATCCTATATTATTTAATATATATTTGACATATTATGATGTTATATAAAATATAGTACTTGTTTGTAACAAAAATTATCAACTAATATTGAAATTTAATGACAGAGTATTTAGGAAGAAGTGTACAGAAGTCTGCAATTTACTTTGATGGGTGGAGGGATAGATAGATGGATAGACATGTGATAAAACAAGTATAATCAGTGGTATTGCTGGGAAGGTGGTGGCACAGGAGGACTCTTAATTCACCTCCTCCCATGGACACAACAAATTTACAACTACCCTTGGAACAATTACCCCCGAGAGAGAACCAGAAACTGGATAAAAAGAACTCCCACAACAAGGGACAGTGCTGACTGAGGTTGAAGAGGCAGAAATTCCTTTCAGGAGAGGAAAAAGCCACACTCCAGCTGTGGCACTTCATGGCTGGGAGCAATCTTAAGGTATGAAGCTTTTCCTGGAGGAGCAGGGGATCTGAGCAGGAGAGCTCTGCCACAATAAGCAGCTTTTGAACTCAGCACAACTGAGATGAGTGTCATAATATCTGGCTTTGCTGGCTATTAACAACAATGGGGAATACCCCCAGAAAAGTTATTGAACATAAGAGAAAGAAAAGCCTGCTCATAAAGGCCCACATACAAATTCACCCATTTTGGAAAGCAACACAAAGTCACCAGAAAGAAAGGTATGCAGTCCTTTGGTGAAAAGTGACTCACTTGATAGGCTCTGGGCACATCTCAGAGAGGCAGGAGGCAGCTGGGCCCACCTCCCCAGGGACTGAGACATTGGTGGAAGCCATTATTGTGACCTAGTATAGGCATGCTGACACAGACACTGGCAGATGACATTGGAGTTCTTCCCCTGGCTGTTAGCCCAGGGATCTGCCCCACCCACTGGACCACCACTTTAATCCAACTCAGCCAGGGCAGGCAGCCCATCCTAGGGACTGGATCCACTGACCAGCAAGCCCTAAGGCAACTTGTGGGCATATGTAGGCAGGGTGTGTGGGACCTGTGCAGCGGGCGAGTAGGTCTGCCTTTGCAGGGCAGAGCATGCATGAGGGATGGGCCTGCATTGACAGAGTGTGTGGGGCCTCTGTACCAGGGTGAATGGGCCTGCTTCAATGGGGCAGGGTAAGCGCATGGGGTTGGACTGTGTGGACAGGTTGTGTGGGCCTGTGGGTGGTGGGACTTATCAGCTGCAGCATACTTCTGTTTCTCAAACAGCCACATAGGGGATTGGCCCCACCTTCCAAAGCCTGAAACAATTGTGCGCTGCCATGCCTGGGGTTGGCCCCACCCAGCTGCACTCCTGAAAGAGCTGACAACAGCTTTGCTGGCCAGAGGCCTACAGCAATTGTGAGTCACTGAGCCTAGCAACCAGCCACACTGGGGGCCTACTCACTTAACAGAAAAACTGCAACATGAATGTGCTATTAGACCTTGCAGCCAATTGTGCTGGGCTCCTCATGACTGATAAAGTTACTGAAGGGTCAATAGCAGCCACACGTAGTTGGGCATTACAACCAGCCAGCCAGGGGGGGCGCCTAGCCTCCCCAGGCACCCGCAGCAAGAGCAATCCTGCCACAATAGAAGGATACACATAGCCCCCACAGGGGACACTCCTGAAATATTTGGAGCTGTTGATGAGAGGGAAGCACACTGCTGGGCATCATAAGGCATCTCTTACATAAGGCCATCTCTCCAAGATCAGGAGACATAATTGATCTACCTAATACACAGACATAAGCAGAGAGAAAAATGCAAAATGAGGAGACAAAGGAATATGTTCCAAATAAGGGAACAGGACAAATCCTCAAAGAAAGAACTAAGCAAAAGAATGATAAACAATCTACCTGATAAAGAGTACAAACTAATAGTCATAAGGATGCTCACTGATCTTGGGAGAAGAATAGATGTATATAGTGAGAACTTCAACAAAGAATTAGACAATCAATATAAAAAAGAACCAGTCAGAACTGAAGAATACAATAATGGAACTGAAAAACTCACTAGAGGGATTCAATTGCAAAGTAGATAACACAGAAGAACAGATCAGCGAGATGGACAAAATAATAGAGAAATCACCCAAGCTGAGCAGAAAAAAGAATTAAAAAGAATGAGGACAGTCTAAGGGACATCTGGGACAACATTAAGCTCACTAACATCCATATTATAGGTGCCCCAGAAGGAGAAGAGAGAGACAAAGGTCCAGAGAATCTACTCAAAGAAATAATAGCTGAAAACTTCCCTAACCTAAGGAAGGAAACAGACATCCAGGGACAGGAAGCACAGAGTGCACCAAACAAGATGAACCCAAAAAGGCCCACACCAAGACACATTATAATTAAAATGTCAAGGGGGATGGCCGGGTGGTATAGTGGTTAAGTTCACATACACTGGTTCAGCTGCCCGGGGTTTGCAGGTTTGGATCCCAGGTATGAACCTACATTCTGCTCATCAAGGCATGCTGTGGCGGCATCCCACATACAAAATAGAGGAAGATTGGCACAGATGTTAGCTCATGGCCAAATTCCTCACCAGAAAAAAAAAGAAGAAAGTCAAACCAAAGACAAAGAGAGAATTCTAAAAGCTGCAAGAGAAATGTAGCAAGTTACACACAAACCCCATAAGGCCATCAGCTGACTACTCAGCAGAAACCTTACAGGCTGAAGGGAGTGGCACAATATATTTAGTGCTGAAAGGAAAGAACCTACAGGCAAGAATACTCTATCCAGCAAGGTTATCATTCAAAATGGAAGGAGAGAGAAAGACTTTTCCAGACAAGCAAAAACTAAAGGAGTTTATCACCAATAAACTAGTCTTACCGGAAATGCTATAAGGACTTATTTAAGTGGAAAAGAAAATACCACAAATAGGAATAAGAAAATTATCAAAAATTAAAAATTAAAAAAATCACTGGTAAAGGCAAACATATAGTAAAGGTAGTAGATCAACCATCTATGAAGCTAATATGAAGGTTAAAAGACAAAAGTACTAAAATTATCTATTTCCAAGACAAGAGGTTAATGGATACACAGACACAAAAAAGAGGTTAAATATTATATCAAAACCATAAAATGTGGGAGGAGGAGAGTAGAGCATTTAGCAGAGGTCAAACTTAAGAGACCATCAACTTAAAATAGATTGGTATTTATATAGCCTATTATATATGAACCTCATGGTAATCACAAATCAGAAACCTATAATAAATATGCAAAAAATTAAGAATAAGGAATCCAAACCTAAGATTAAAGAAAGTGATCAAACCCCAAGGAAAGAGAGCAAGTGAAGAAGAATGGAACAGAGAAGAACTACTAAAACACCCAGAAAAAAGTAATAAAATGGCAACAAGTACACACTTATCAATAGCTACTTTAAATGTCAACGGACTAAATGTTCCAATCAAAAGGCATAGGGTGGCTTATTGGATAGAAAAACAAGACCCATATATATGCTGCATACAAGAGACACACTTCAGACCTAAAGACACACACAAACTGAAAGTGAAGGGATGGAAAAAGTGAGGTAGCAACACTTATATCAGACAAAATAGACTTTAAAATAAAAACTGTAACAAGAGACAAAGAAGGACACTACATAAAGATAAAGGGAACAATCCAACAAGAGGATATAATACTTATAAATATCTATGCACCCAACATAGGAGCACCTATATAAATAAAGCAATTATTAAGAGACATAACAGCAATTATTAAAAGACATTATAGGCAGTAATACAATAATAGTATAGGACTTAAGCACTCCACTTATATCAATGGATAGATCATCCAAATGGAAGATCAATAAGGAAACACTGGCCTTAAATGACACATTAGACCAGACAGACTCAGGAGATATATACTGAACATTCCAACCAAAACCCACAGAATACACACTTTTTTTCAAATGAACATGGGACATTCTCCAGGATAGATCACATACTAGGCCACAAAACAAATCTCAGTAATTTAAGATTGAAATAATACCAAGCATCTTGAAGAAAATGGTGTGAAACTAGAAATCACCTACAGGAAGGAAACTGGAAACGTCACAAATATGTGGAGATTAAACAAAATGCTACTGAAAAACTATTGGGTCAATGAAGAAATTAAAGGAGACATAAAAAAATACCCAGAGACAAATGAAAATAAGACATGCCAAAATTTATGGGTACCGGAAAAAGTGGTTCTAAGAGGGAAGTTTATAGCAATACAGGCCTATGTCAACAAACAAGGAAAATCTCAAGTAAACAGTCTAACAGTGCATCTAAAGAAACTAGAAAAAGAAGGACAAACAAAGCCCCAAATCACTAGCAGGAAGTAAATAATAAACATCAGAGCAGAAATAAATGAAATAGAGACTAAAAAAATGATAGAACAGGGCCAGCCCTGTGGTGTAGTAAAGTTTGTGTGCTCCGCTGTGGTGGCCCGGGGTTCACAGGTTTGGATCCCAGTCTCGGACCTATGCACCGATTATCAAGCCATGCTGTGGCAGGTGTCCCACTTAAAGTAGAGGAAGATGTGCATAGATGTTAGCTCAGGGCCAGTCTTCCTCAGCAAAAAGAGGGGGATTGGCAGCGGATGTTAGCTAAGGGCTAATCTTCTTCACCCACAAACACACACACACACACAACATAGAAAAAAATCAATGAAACTAAGAGCTGATTCTTCAAAAAGATAAACAAAATTGGCAAACTATTAGCTAGACTCACCAAGAAAGAAGTGAAAAGGCTCAAATAAATAAAATCAGAAATGAAGGAGGAGAAATTACAACGGACACCTCAGACATACAAAAGATTATGAGAATCCTATGAAAATCTATATGCCAACAAATTGGATAATCCAGAAGAAATGGATAAATTCTTAGAATCATACAACCTTCCAAAACTGAATCAAGAAGAAATAGAGAATTTGAATAGACCAATCAACAGTAAGGAGATCAAAACATTAATCAAAAACCTCCCCAAAACTAAAAGTCCAGGACGAGACAGCTTCCTTTGTGAATTCTACCAAACATTCAAAGAAGACTTAATGCCTGTCCTTCTCAAACTCTTCCAAAAAAACTGAAGATGAGGGGAAGCTTCCTAACTCATTCTATGAATCCAAAATTACCCTGATGCAAAAACCAGATAAGGACAACACAAATAAAGAAAAGTGCAGGCCAATATCACTGATGAACATCAATGCAAAAATCCTCAACAAAATATTAGCAAATCGAATACAACAATACATTAAAAGGATCATACACCAGGATCAAGTGGGATTTATCCCAGGGATGCAGGGATGGTTAAACATCCACAAATCAATCAATGTGATACACCACACTAACAAAATGAAGACTCAAAAATCACATGATCATCTCAATAGATGCAGAGAAAGCATTTGACAAGATACAACATCCATTTATGAGAAAAACCCTGAATAAAATGGTACAGGAGGAAAATACCTCAACATAATAAAGGCCAAATATGATAACCCACAGCTAATATCATATTCAATGTGGAAAAACTGAAAGCTGTCCCTCTAAGAACAGGAACCAGACAAGGGTGCCCACTTTTGCCACTCTTATTGAACATAGTATTGGAAGTCCTAGCAAGAGCAATAAGGCAAGAAAAAGAAATAAAAGGTATTCAGATTGGAAAGGAGGAAGTGGAACTGTCACTATTTGCAGATGACATAATTTTATATAAAGAAAACCCTAAAGAATCCCCCCAAAAAACTATTAGAATTAATCAGCAAATACAGTAAATTTTCAGGGTACAAAATCAACATGCAAAAATCAGTTGTGTTTCTATACACTAACAATGAAGTAGCAGAAAGAGAAATTAAGAATACAATCCCATTTACAATTGCAACAAAAAGAATAAAATACCTAGGAATAAATTTAACCAAAGAGGTGAAAGGCCTATACACTGAAAACTATAAAACACTGTTGAAAGAAATTGAAGAAGACACAAAGAAATGGAAAGATATTCCATGCTCTTGGATTGGAAGAATTGACATAGTTAAAATGTCCATACTTCCTAAAGCAAGCTACAGATTCAATACAATCCCTGTCAAAGCTCCAACGGCATTTTTCACAGAAATAGAACAAAGAATCCTAAAATTTATATGGAACAACAAAAGACCCTGAATATCCAAAGGAATCCTGAGAAAAAAGAACAAAGCTGGAATATCACACTCCCTGATTTCAAAATATACTACAAAACAGCATGGTACTGACACAAAAACAGACACACATATCAATGGAACAGACTCAAGAGCCCGGAAATAAACCCACGCATGTATGGACAGCTAATTTTCAACAAGGGAGCCAAGAACATACAACGGAGAATGGAAAATCTCCTCAATAAATGGTGTTGGGAAAACTGGACAGCCACATGCAAAAGAATGAAAGTAGACCATTATCTTACACCATACACAAAAAATAGCTCAAAATGGATTAAAGACTTGACTGTAAGACCTGAAACCATAAAAATTCTAGAAGAAAACATAGGCAGTATGCTCTTCCACATCTGTCTTAGCAGCATATTTTCAAATACTATATCTGCGGAAGCAAGGGAAACAAAAGAAAAAATAAACAAATGGGATACATCAAACTAAAAAGCTTCTCCACAGCAAAGGAAACCATCAACAAAATGAAAAGGCAACCTAACAATTGGGAGAAGATATTTGCAAACCATATACCTGATAAGGGATTAATATCCAAAATACAAAAGAACTCATACATCTCAACAACAAAAAATCAACTCAAAAAATGGGCAAAAGATCTGAACAGACATTTTTCCAAAGAAGATATACAGATGGCCAACAGGCACATGAAAAGATGTTCAACATCACTCATTATTAGAGAAATGCAAATCAAAACTAGAATGAGATATCACATCATGCCCATCAGAATGACTGTAATTAACAAAACAAGAAATAACAAGTGTTGGAGAGGATGTGGAGAGAAGGGAACTCTCATACATGCTGGTGGGAATGCAAACTGGTGCAGCCACTTTGGAAAACAGTATGGAGATTCCTCAAAAAATTAAGACTAGAACTACCATATGATCCAGCTATTCCACTACTGGGTATTTATCCAAAGAACACGAAAACACCAATACATAAGGATACATGCACCCCTGTGTTCATTGCAGCATTATTCACAATAGCCAAGACTTGGAAACAACCTAAGTGTCCAACAAGGGATGAATAGATAAAGAAGATGTGGTATATATACACAATGAAATACTACTCAGCTATAAAAAAAAAGGGATGAAATCTTGCCATTTGTGACAACATGGATGGACCTTGAGGGTATTATGCAAAGTGAAATATGTCAGACAGAAAAAGTCAAATACCATATGATGTCACTCATAAATAGAAGATAAAAACAACACAAACACACAGATACAAAGATTAGACTGGTGGTTACTGGAGGGAAAGGGGGGAGGAAGGAGCATGAAAGGGGTGACTGGGCACACGTGTATGGTGATGGTTGGTAATTAGCCTTTGGGTGGTAAACATGATGTAGTCTACACAGAAATCAAAATATAATGATGTACACCTGAAATTTATAGAATGTTATAAACCAACATTACCTCAATAAAAAAATAGTATAATCAAGTGTTAATGGTAGAATCTCAGCTGTGGGTATATGGGCTTTTACTGTAAAGTTCTTTCAACTTTGTTATATATTTGGAATTTTTCAAAATAAAAATAGATGTTTTTACAAAGAGATTTATTTATCTATATATGTGTGTTTATATACAAGTATACATGCACATATATGCACTAAACACAACTTAAGGAGCTCAATTACAAAAGTGAGATAACATTTTTGCGTCCATAGTCTATGTTATAAAAGCCTCAGAGCCTTGTATTGGACCCAGAATTGTTTTCTAAAGAAACTTCTGGCCCGACTCAAATGATCTTCCTTAAGCCACCTGCATAGGGAAGGCACTTAATCAGATTTGAACCAGCTCTAGGTACCTCAGTCTTCCAAGAAAAGTCACACCTCACCATCAGCAGATAGTCAAAGCTTGCAAATATTTCACTAACAACAAAGTGGGGTTTTTTTCCTGCTGCTACTAGGAAAAAAAAGTTTCATTCATTGAAAGATATATTTATCCTTGGATCAAGCCAGACTATCATATATCTAAAAACACTTTTATCAAAAGAGTAGACACAATACTTTTAGGTTCCTTCCTAGAACTGGCATGATGTTCTAAACATGCACTGAAGGAGGTAACAAGACATGTGTGAGAATTTCAATATTGTAAATATCATTAGCATGTTTTTGATATCAAATCAAGTATCATTCAGTGGCCCCATCATGAGAACCCAAAATAGCCATTTCACTGTTTCCATTGTCAGGAAAGCTTTACTTATCTTGAGTGCCTGATTTATTTTTATATGGATAATGTGACTATTATAACCTTCTACTTGCTGCAAGGAAGCTCAGAGCCACATTTGTAGGGCACCTCTTGTAGCAACCCACTAATTAGTACCCTTAGTTAAGCACCCTGCAATCATACAACTTTCTACCCTTATTTTCCCTTCCCCATATTTTCTATCTGCATTTGTTATACTACAATATGTTATGTCTTTCATTGTGATGGTTCATACTCCTTTTTAAAATGAGACAGTTACTTTTTCTAACTCAAATTAATTCCTATAATAGTTTTTGTCTTTATTAGAATGATTAGTGATCACAATCTAATTTATCACCCATGTCTCTCTGTTCAACTAGTTATATATCTTTGATATTATGTTTTATGTTTTTAAAACACCATAAAAATAATTTGATTGATCTCTTTGAAGTAAATAAGAATAAATCAAGTGGAGGGCTTATTTTAAAGGAGGAAGGAAATATTTCAGCAAAGGACTTTCTAGAATTCCTGCCTAATCAGGCAAGATGTAAAATGTTAATAGAACGTAACTTTCTGGAATCCAACCAAATATAAGTTTATTTAATCACCTGCATTCAGCACCCCAGTAATCCAGCATCTCCATAACAAACGGAGAAAGACTGGATTTAAGGCTTACTAGTGTTAGTGATCACACTCACACAGTCTTTACCAACAAGTTTTGTGGATTACTGTTTTAAGGGAAAGGTAGCCACCTCACACCTCTTCTTCCATAGAAGGCAGAAGATATTTTTTTCAAAAAGTCTACATGGCTCATAGGACAGATGTTACACCATCAGAATCAAGAAATTAATAAACAGAACTCATAGCGCAAGAGAATCTTTATGATACCAAAAATAACAATTATTTTCTACAAATAAAGAGACATTTAACTTCATTCATTCAGCAATAATGCTTTGAATGTCTGTTAGTCATGCAACACTACATCATTTCAGGATAGCTAGAGAGGGAGAAAAATTTTAAAGAAGACAAGATAATATTTGTCTCATGAGATTCTCAAATTTAGGTGAAGAGCCTAATCCGTGAAATGCCCAAGAGCACGTGTGAAGAGACGGACAGCCACGAGGACTGTGACGGGCTCTGTGTCTCCAGTACTGAGGGAAGTGGGGCCAGGGCACCAGCTGTTCCGAGGGTGCCAGAAGACGTGCCTTAGGCTGCGTCCTGGGGTTTTGAGAAGCCTTGTGGCAGAAGTGCTGGTGAGTAACACAGAACAGTTCCATGAGAGTGGAGTGACTCATGGGGATTTGGAAAAAATATATATTCCATAACTTAATAAGAGTAGCAAACTTTTGGATATACTCTCCCATCCCCTGTCCCCCAGTATGAATCAGAAATTCAGTACAAATACATGCTTTTATGGACACATCTAGCAATTGTCATTTAGCTTTAGTTACCGAGTGTAAACAATACTGAAGCTTTGACAAGGTAGTGTCTATTAAGTTCCCTTTAAGAGTAGACACAGACTAGTCAAAAATAACAAAGAAAAAGAAAACATCCCAAACCAAATATCATTAATCTTACACTAAAAAGAAAGACCATTTTTTACAAAGGTAGTAAAATTTTAGAACGTCCTAATAAGTTTGTGTCAGAAAGAAAATGAAAGGTGGAAAAAGGAGAATTCTTAGCAATGAAACCACAGCAACACGTCCATCTGAATTTTGAATCAAAAAGCCCGTATATAATTTCTTTAAAATTGTTTAAAACCTTACTTGTGAAAGAAGTTGGAAAATCAGCTCCACACCAGCTGAAGGGAGATGTAGTCTGATACCTTTGAAGGACTCACGTCTGAAACCTTGACACACACACAGAACATAAAAAAGGAAAAAAACTTTCCACAAACTTTGAAACCATGTGACTCCCACTTTAGTCCTGTAGCAACTTCTCCTTTTTCCCTGTTTGTTCATATTCAAAACTTTCATGCTAATGTACCCAGATTTATTTATTACAAGCAGGTGGTTTGCATTTGTTTCTTCTCTGAGTGAGACTGAATCAGAAATTAAGTAATATCTTCTTGCAAATAGTTGAATGTCTTTTCTATGTCTGTTAATTACTGTACGGGCTACAAGCTACCGTCATTTCATGGAGAGGTGAAGACTATTTTAATTCCTCTTTGATATCTTTGCCATCAGTTTCACCTAATTCATCAAAGGGTATTATTGTTCAGTGGTATAAACAGTAAAAGAAAATCCAAGAGGGGAAACGGCAGTCAGAAACCCTGGTAGCAGCACGTCCCCAGCTTCAGAGCAGAACCTTGAGATGGAGGGGTGGGGTGGGGGGGTGCCAGACCCCATCAGAAAAAGCACACCAAAGGGTTCATTTATAAAGCACTATTTGGTGCAGTATTTGACACAGTATTAGTTTTTATACTACCTTTAGTTATTTAACTACTATTAAGGAAATAAATTCCACACAAATATCACTGACTTTTAATATTTGGGACCCAAACGAACTAGGTAGGATAATTTATTTTTTAGAAAATAGTATTCACGGAAAAGCAAAAACAAAAAAACAATGAAAACAAACAAAACCCATACCCAATTATTATAATGTGGTCCCTGGGTTCAATATTTCTCAAACTAGTTTTAACTAAGTCCTACTGAGATCAATATAGTAATCCCTTTCTCTCTCATCTTCAAAAGAGAACCCATATTGTGGTTGTATAGTTAAATGAATAATTGAGAAAGTAAAAGCTTAAAAATTCCTTCTGTGTAAAAGATTCAGGCTTACACATGCAGATACATTTGACTCTGTAAGTAAAGATTATTAGCCACAATCCAAGTTGGTCAAAATGTGCAATGAGTTTCTTGGGAGGAAAAAGTTAAAGATGAGTCTTACTTAACTTTTGTTTTTTAAAGCACAGAATTTAAAACAAAAATCTAGCCCCAATTTTGTAAATTTAAATGATGGAGCTAAATGGCAAATATTTATTTACATCTCTAATGAAATTTACTGATTATTTGTAAAAAAATTTAAGACTACTTTTCCATAAAGATTGTGAAAACTATGGTAATTTATTTTTCAAAAATAGTTCTTAGAGATTCTGATTTAAATATAACAACGATAACAAGCAAATAAACTGGAAGGTCCTTAAAGTCAAACCAAAGAATTTAGCCTGGGATCTTCTAATGAGATTCCATGGTATTAAAAACAGCTGTTAATGTTGATCAAACTTAAAGTATGTAATTCCCAGGAAACTAGCAATAGAAAAATATCCATCATCGGTCTCAACCATGGTGTGATGCAACTTTCACTCGGAAGAAAGATTTCTTTACCAAAAACACAGCAACCCATTTTTTCCTCTATTCAATCACAATTTTATATTGTCCTGTTTATGAAGTCTGGGAAATAACAATGTAAAGTTATTATTATTAAAGTTTAGGACAGGTGTTCATGGTTAGCTTTAGCACTAAACAGTTTGGTCTTAGCTCTGGATAGGATTAATACCTGTAACCAAATATATTTGAAAAGCAAATACCCCAGCACCCTATTGCTACAGAACAATAATAAAAGATAGGGATCTCTTTCAAAACATCTCGGTTAGGTTCTTTCTTGAAAATGCCTTATTTCTGCTTCAAGCAACAATCAGAAAAAGTAGAAAAATAACCGAACATTTGTAAAACTTTAAAGATCAATTTTTATAGCACTTCTTGGCAAAGATTCAAATCAGCTACCAGACTATTATAAATTCTGAAATTTGGCTTGAAATTCTAAATGCTGCTTCAAATATCTTTGAAACATCTATCAGATTAGAATTTTTCAGTGAATAACATGTTATTTTAGAATCAAGGAAAAATACTTTGAAGTGTGTTAAACCTTAAATGTATTTGACTTTTGGAAATTTACTTGGAACCCAAGTGAATCAATAAAACAGAACAGGAAAAAAAAAACCCAAAATAGCAGTCAAATCAGCCAGGGAATTACTCTAGCAATTTTAAAAACATTTGCATGAGCAACTTTGCATCGGTTTACATGCACAAAGTTACCCTTTCAGCTACATGGTTAGGAATGAGAATTTCATCTTAAGCAAGAAAATAAATATTAAATCCAATAGACAAAATAAGTCTTCATCATATTTTTTTATTCAGCTAAAGAGAATTCTAGACAATGACTACTTTGATAGAGACATTTTGAAATGATCCAACCTTTAAGGAAGTATGAAAATTAGCATATTGATACCTAAATAAATTTAAACAAATTAAACATGACAATGTATCTGATCTTCTAGCATACCACAGAAATTTTTTTAACATTTGGTAAAATTGCCACCACCTCGCTTAGCTAACAAAATATAACCTGTATTATGCTCTCCCCAAATGGCTAAACATACCAAATGTCAAACATTACCACCTTTCAGAGGCAGAGTGCACTCCCTCCCCCTGATTGGATGGCCTTGGGGGGAGCTCAGCAAGTCCTCGTGAAATGAGTGATGATGTCAGAATGCAACACAGACTGTTTGGTTTCCTTACTGAAGCCTGTTTACTAAACTCAGAAACAGCCTTTAGAATGACACTCAGCATGATCTATATGGCATATTCTACCCAATGATGGACAAAGTACAGATTATATGCATTTTGTCAGTAAAAGTTGCTGTTTAGGTCAATTACTGTTGCAGGACCTGACCTAAATGTCTGTCCATGAGGTAGATGGGCTTTTGAGATTTTCAAACTGCTCATCTAGATGAAGAAGTGAAATAAGATGGAGGAAGTGTTGACTACAGTTTGGTCAATTGCTTGTGGCTTGTAGCACTTAAAACTCTCGTTCGAGGTATGACGGTACATTGCACTTTTCCGGTAATTTTCATGCTAATATGCCACCCTTACCCCGGTTCTTCCATATTACTCTTGTAGTTAATAGCATCATCATGCACCCAGGGTAAACTTCCCAGAGGTGTCAGTCCTTCTTTTTCCTTTTTACTCAACATTGAATTTGCCATAAAATCCCACAAATTTCATCCATGAAATAAATTTCTCTTTAACTTGTTTCCTCCTGTCCATTGTCATAATTTCTTGCCTAGACTTTGCCAGAACCTGCTAATTGGCCTGATGACCTCTTCACATTTCAACCCTCTTACTACTGGAGCTAACAATGATGTGGATGCGTCACTCACCTAGAGTTCTGTAAACTTTTGGCAAATCCATGCCATAATCCAACCCAGTTTACTTCCTAGGCTGATCTTTTCTTCCAGATCACTCCCCTGGCTGTGGCACGATGTACTCATGGCTCCCTGATCCCAACACCTTAAACCTGTGTGTGTGTGTGCCATTGGAGGGCAGGAATCACAATACTCATAGTTGGAAATGCCTTACTAAAGAGATAAATTTGCTTAATATACAGGCAAGACATTTGTTTCTGCTTTAAAATAATGAAGCAAATAAAGCAAAAGTTACATAAAGCACTAAGGTTAACACAGGCTATTTCTAAATAGTTTATAAAATGTAGACCGGAGAGAGAGGGATAGACCAGATGATCTTTAAAATTTTTTCTGTTATTTTGGCCCATGAAGTCCATTCTTTATCTGTCCTACATGGATATTTTCAGAGCAAAGAACAAGAAAAAATGAGTTAAATTTCACTCAAAAATTCAGTGGGGCAAAAAGAACAATGCTCAATAACCAACATTCAATAGCGAGTCCTTCAATATTCAATAGTAAAATAGACTGCTTCACGCACTGAAAAGATCCCCAGAGAGACTCACTGTACAGAAGGGAAAACCGAGGCAAGTAAGGATGAAACGACTCATCCAAGTCAGTGGTTCTCCACCATGAAATCGGGATATGCTGATCTATTGCAATCCATTGTAACATACAAATCCAAGTAACATCAAATAATTGGTTATTAATAGAGTCAAAGTTTGTGAATGATTTACTTTAAAAATCATAATGGATGGATTCAAGATTATCCTAATGCTTCATCTTTCTTTCATTTGTATCTATCATGCCACTTCTGAATAATACTCAAAGTCATGATGCACTGTATCTCTTACCAGTTTTTCTTGCCATTCAGTGACTATCTGCCAGTCAAAGTGATGTGGATTTCCTAAGGCATGAAGCCAATTTATCCACTTCAATGTGATATTTTCTTTCAGCTTTCTCACTATTTTGTAAAGCACTGGAATCAAGAAAGATACAAAGCACAATTTATAAAAGTTCATAAACAACATATATTAATAAACCAGGCAGCATTCTGTCCAAACAATCATGTATCAAGTCCAGCACATAAAATTATCAACACACTTTAGAATGAAGATTTCCAGGTGTATTTGAAAGAGCTCATTGAAAATTACTTTCCTCAATAGTTTTTCTTTTTAATTGAATATTCTTTCCCTTCGGAAGCTGACAAAATTTAAATAATTTTAGGTAAGTTACCAAATTGTCGATTTGTCACTTTCATTTGATAAAGAAGTTACCTCCCTAAAATCTTAATCCAACTAACTGCATCTGGATCTGTTCAAAAGTACTTTTGTTAACAATTTTTTCACCATTCTATTTCAAGCCTTATATTATCAGCATGAGCTAATTTCCAAAAGGAATTAAGTTTTAGTAACAACTTTGAAGCTTGAATTTTCCTGTTAAAAAAAAATTTTAGTTCTTTTTAATTTTGAATCAAAGTTTAGCATAAGCTAATTTCAATTTGAAAACGAAAACTGTCTTGGTTTTCATCTGAGCAGCTTACCACAGCTTCCTATATCTGGTTTATGGCCTCACTAAATTTATGATGACACATACCCTCAATGGTGATGACTAGGTGATTATAAAAATAAGGAGCGTGAGAACAACATCTCCATCATTTTACAAACTGACTTAAGGAATTTTTAAATGCATTAATCCAAGGAGAGGAATTCTAGATGTGCAATGCAGAATACAGCAAATCATTATTTTCATGTTTAATTATAGTTATATTGGTTTGTAAAGTTACAGGTAGGTAAATTATTTATAGTATGGCTGGTCTATAAATATACAATTAAAAATAGTTTTCCTTAGTTATGTTAGGTTGTACCAGACTTTAACAACTGGATAAATTAAAAAAATTTTCAAACTTCTCTAGCATTTTTCGTTAAAATAATAATTTACATTCTACTTCTCTTGAATTCTATAGATTTTTCTTTACTCCTCCATTTTAAAGTGGTTATTTTCCTTAAAGATAAAAAGGTAAAAGAAAGCAGGGTTTCTTGTTTCTCCCAAAACAGCTGAATACTTAGTCATTTTCCTAAGAAGCCACTTCAATACAAAACAAAAGAAAACTTTGGACTAGACAGATGGCTTTATTTATTTAGGTAAAGTTCACATCTGAAGAACTTGCCAGACTTGTAAAACCACATTGTCCAAATAAGAGTGCCAAGCAGTGCGAGTGCTCACATATTCCTGCAGCGTAAATGGCCACCGTGGGGTGTGTGTCTTCCCCCTCGGGTGCCTTGTACATCCTCCAGGTTCCTCCTGCTCTCCTGGGCTAGCCCCACCTGGTCTCCCCTTACAGGAAGAACTGACCACCGGCCAGGTACTGGGCGAAAGAGGTCATGTAATCGCAGCGCATCACCTCCTTTATTCATGAAAACCCTGGAAAACCTACCCCACAGAGATCCCTTATTTTATCTCCCCCTCTCCTAGCATCTCTTTTCTAACAGCTTGGCATTGTTTTTCAAGGAGGGGGTTTCTGCTGCTGGAGTGGGGGGGTTTTAATTACTTCAGACTGAGGGCACCTGGCCACAACAGCTTCAACGGTAAGTGAGAAGAGGATTTCTAAAGAGCTAACTCCTGTACTGCATTCAGGAATTGGAACAAAAGATGAATTATGCACACCTGGTGCTGCCCATGTGCTCACAGACTCCAGCAAGTTTCGCCGGATGTTGGTTAACGCAGAGGCATTCCCCATATTATCTCTCAGTTCCTTGTGCAATCAACCTTATTCTCACGTTCATCTATCAGAATAAACTTATACTTAAAGATCAGACTTTTCCCCTTTCCCAATATCCATTTCTTTAATTATATTTATTTAATTGATATGTATGTTTTTAAAATTGTAGTTAAGAATTTAAGTAGCAATCATTTCCATTTCTAAATATACCTACTATGGATGATAAAAATTATGGTAGTCGAGCCCTGATAGGTCCTGGACTTGGATTGTCTCATCTTATCCCATGGAGTGGCATTTTGACCTTCGTTGCACAGAGGAGGAGGACAGTTGGAGCAGCTCCAGGTCACACAGCTGGTTAGTGGTAGAGCGTGAGTGACCCAGAGTGGTCCTGGGAAACCAGCTAGTTTATGTCACCTGTTTGCTCATCAAACCTCCCGTGGGCAGTAACATCCATGATCCGGACTTGATTCCACACCCAACGCATCAGCAAACTCTATCAGCTCCACCTTAAATGTAGTTACAGAATTCAGTTCTTTTTCACCATATCCAAGGCCACCAGCCTGGGCCCAGCTCCCATGGCCTCTTGCCTGGATTAGAACAGAAGCCCCTTCCATTCCCTGCTGCTCTCTTGCCTCTGTGTGGTCCACCCTGCACACGCCTGCCAGGGAGTCCTGTGAGAATAAAGACCCAGCCTGCCATCCTTCTGCTCAGGACACTCCCGTGAATCCACGACCCCTTCAGATCCAGTCCCAGGTCTTTGTGGTGGCCTGGAGAGCCTGTCTGTCAGTCTTGCCCCAGGCCCCTCTCTGACCACTCCCCCTCCCTCCAGCTCCAGTCACTACCCTGCAGCTATTCCTTGAGCAGGTGTGGCAGGTTCCCACTCCAGGGGCTTTACAGTCACTGCCCTGTCTACCTGGAAGCCTCCTCCCCAGCTATCCTCACGGCTCACTCCTGCCTCTGCTCAACTATCAGCTTATCCAAGAGGCCTTCCTCCAAGACCAGGTAGAAATAGCACCCTCTGTGACTTGGCTTCATCTCTCTTCAGAGCTATTGATTACTATCTGCACATTAGGCATTTGCGTGTTCACCGTCTGCTGCTTCAGAGCAACAGAAGCTCCAAGAGAGCATTCGCAGTGCCGAGGACAATGCTTGGCACAGGGTAGGCCCTCAGTACAAACTGACTAATTTAGTGAGTGAATCCATATTTCTGACAGCAGACAACTCCAACAATTTAGTACCTGCTCTGGCAACAGGACACACCAGAGTGGAACCCACAACGTGGCAGCATAATGCTGACCTTATTCACAGAGCCACGTTTCTCAGAGTCCGTGGGGCCTGATTAAGTGTCCTGTGGTCAAATATATTTGGGAAACACTGGCTTCAGTGAAGGTAAGCAAATTTTATTTACTGCAGGATCTCAACATTCGAATGCTCTAATATGTATTGACAACTTCCGAACTGATTTGACATTGGAACCCTTTCAACGCAGGTGACCACAGTCCAGTGCCCTCTGCGGAATGCTGTACTAGTTCTTCCAGTATTTTAATGGTTAAGTAGTGCTAGTTAGACTACTTCTTTTTAAGGTAATGTTTTCTTTTGTTTTTGATAAGAACTTACCAATCACCTAAAGATCAGGTTCAATTCCATTAGTAATAATCGTCCTACATCCCTTAGAAAAAGAGAGCTCCCTAAGGTTTCTGAGGACAGTGGCACAGTTTGCTGTGAGCCACTAGGCTGCCCCTCAGCATGATGTGTGCCAGACACGGCTCCATTGCTCACCTTCTCCCTCCTCTCTCGGTCCCGCATTCTGGGGCCTCAGTGCTCACACTTGGGGGTCTCCAGCTGACTCCTGGGCCGGTTTCCCAGCGTGGCCCTGCCCCTCTGATCCCCAAGGCACCATCAGCATCCCCTTCCCACATCTCACATCGGTGCTCTGGGATCTGCTGCACCCATCTGAGAAAACTCCAGTATTAATGACTAATAACTGATTAAAATCTTTCCCCTCACAGAGCATTTTAGTACTGTCCCAGCATGTTTTAGTGCCTTAACAGAAAGGCCTGTACAACATAATTTTTTAAGCACAATGGTAGGATCGGGGCGGGGAAATACTTTGAGGCAAAAGGGATTTTCACATTCCTCCAAAATATCCCTATGTTGAGTGCCACTCTCCGGCTGCGCCTGTGCTAAGTCTTTATTCTCACATTAGCTCCATTCCCGCAAGAACTCTCTGTAAACACGTCTATCTTTCAAAGAAGGACTCCAAAGAACAGAGAGAACTTGCTCAAGGTCACATCGTCAGTATGGAATTCTGAATCCATAAACACCTCATTTCAAACCCCACACTCTTTGGGAAGACATCCAGGACCTTCCATGGGAGAGCCCACCAGGGAGACCTTGTGGCACACCAGGCCCTGCACTCTGTTCACTCTGCTCGTCACCAGAACTCTTCAGAGAGTAAACACTTGTGACTAATGAGTGAAGACAGCACCCTCCTGACATTATTACTCCCATTTATCATGTGAGGAAACTGGGGCTACAAACAGTCAAGGAGCAGTCACAGCACGTGGCAACACCCTCACCACCGCACAGAGGGGGGTCTTTGTGAAGCACGCAATGCTTATTTGTTGAATTAAAAATAATGGATGGATGAGTATATGTAAGAGCAGTTCTGCATTCTGGTCTCTAAATGTGTAAAGATTTACTTGCTTTATGATAAAAAACTGAAATTACACACAAATGGTTCCTCAAAAAATTAAAAATAGAACTACCATATGATCCAGCAATTCTACTTCTGGGAATATAGCCAAAGGAAATGACGTTACTATCTCTACGAGAAATCTGCACCCCCATGTTTATTGCAGCATTATTTACAATAGCCAAGAAATGGAAACAACCTAAGTGTCCACCGATGGAAAAATGGATAAAGAAAATATGGTATAAATACCATGGTATAATTTTAAACCAAAAAAAGAAGGAAATCCTGCCTTTTACAACAACATAGATGGACCTTGAGGGCATCATGCCAAGTGAAATAAGTCAGGAAGAGCAAGACAAATACCGTATGCTCTCACTTATGTGTGGAATCTAAGAAAACTGAACTCACAGATACAGAGAACAGATTGGTGGCTGCCAGAGGCAGGGGGTGGGTGTGAGGGAAATGGATGAAGGTGGTCAAAGGCACAAATTTCCAGTTACAAGATAAATTCTGAGAGATGTAATGTACAGCATGGGGACTATAGTTAACAACACTTTATTGTATATTTGAAAGTTGCTAAGAGAGTAGACCTTAAATGTTTTCATCAGAAGAAAAAGAATTTTGTAATCATTTGGTAAAAACTGTGGTAATCATTTTGAAATATATACATATATGAAATCATTATGTTGTACATCTTGGACTAATACAATGTTGTGTGTCAATTATGTCTCAATAAAACTGGAAAAAAACAAATGGGAACATTTAATGAGGGCAATAGAAACTCTTCACAAATAAGCCTTAATGTTCTTAATGAATGCTCATATAATTATCCTCTTTTCTTCTTATGTACTTCTTATCTATTTTCCTCTTGTCTTTGGATGTATAAGAATTTCTCTCACCATTTATTTCTTGCTCTGTTGTATCCATGATATTTTCAACTAGCAAGAAATTTTGTCAAAGAGTATCAAATCATATCCTAGGAAGTGTGGCAAAAATAAAACCTATTGAAAGGAATGTGTAGAGGAATGTTCTACTCATACAGCCTGATTTTTGTGTGTGTGTGTGAGGAATATTAGCCCTGAGCTAACACCCGTTGCCAATCCTCCTCTTTTTTGCTGAGGAAGACTGGCCCTGGGCTAACATCCGTGCCCATCTTCCTCTACTTTATATGTGGGACGCCACCACAGCATGGCTGACAAGCAGTGCATCAGCCGGTGCCCAGGATCCGAACTTGTGAACTAAACCGCTGGGCCACCGGGCCAGCCCCTGCCTGGTCTTTTTGTGCCATCCTCTCACCTTCCAGCATTATCTCAGACAATGCTCCACTGTTATTCACAGGTTTTCATGGGCAATATTTTTGGAAGTAGGTGGCCAGGTCCTTCTTCCTAGACTGTCTTAGTCTGGAAGCTCTGCTGAAACCTGTCCACCATGGGTTGACCCTACTGGTATTTGAAATACTGGTGGCAGAGCTTTCAGCAACACGCAGCTGCCACAGTATGACAACCAACAGATGGGTGGTGTGGTTCCTTAACTGGGAAATAAACCCCGGCCACAGCGGAGAGAGGAGAGTGCCAAATCTTAAACAGTAGACCACCAAGGATGGCAATCAATAAATAGGTATTCTATTTTCTACTCTTATGTTCAGATTGCTACAAACAGAACACTAGAGCTAAATTATATTTGCCAAAAGGCCCTTTGGTTCAAGCCTGGCATTCTGATACTTTTGAACACTGTTACTGAGTGACAATTCTGAAAGGGAGTGGGCCTAATGGCACAGAAGAAATGGGAGGAATGTACATCGGTGTGAAATGCAGTTCTCTGCCTGCTCTTTTCTTGCTGATGATTTGTTGCTGTGCAGGACATCTTTTCTGGAAATAAAATTCTGTTACAAAACAAAAAAATTGGCAACAAAAGAAAATTAAATTCTACTGTCAAGAACCACTGGAAGCAATTGGAGGTTGCTTCCACCTTAGAAACCATTGATGAGACATTGTGCTGGCCATGGTTGCTTGTCCATTTTGGAAGTCACCTGCTTGCTGGCATCCATGAGCCAGACAGCTCTCCTCTGTCTAGACACAAATACCACCTAGAACCCAGAACAGACCGAGCTCCTAACTGTGGATGTGCTGCAAAGATCTGCCCTGTTCCACCCCAGGACTAGGACATCTGATAAGTTGTGGCAAGATTGAAATTGCTCTTCTCACTGGCACCATCAGACACCACCCATGTATTTAAACTTTACCATCTATCTTAGCAAAGTAGTGGAGGGAGGATTTTTAAAATGATACATTGCAAAATAACCTTGTATGAAGAGTTTACAATGAAGCCTCCAAACAACCCTTCTTAATGGAGCCAAATATAATCTGTAAAACAGTCTAATAAAAGATGAAGATAGTACATAAAGTTAATGACATGGAAAGTAAAGAAACAATTCCTAAGGCAAAATAAATGTCAACTATAATAGGTGGGGAAAGGGCTCTTGTTGACAGGTCAGCAGGTCAAAGGAAAGGCAGCTCCAGGAGACCTGATGGCTAATGGCCAATGTTCCATGCAGACTCACCAGGCCTAACAACCATCTTGGTCTCCTACCCACCACTCTCTGCTCCATGCTACCTGGTCAGCCCCAAGCCCCTCTGAGCCCCAGCAAATGCCTGTTGGAACAAATACACATGCCAGACCTGACGCTCCCTGGGAAGCTCTGTCCTTAGAAATAAATGAACTGGAAGGTCTGGCACAAGGCGAGTTCTCAATAAGTAGGAGCTAGTACAGCACTAAGCCCTCTCTAATGATTTCTTGTCATTGAGTAAGTCATATTAATAACAGTATGAGACCCTGGTTTGAGCTTTGGGTTAAAACTGGTTGCGGATAAGGGTTTCAGCTACATAAAACTATTCGAGGAATTCAAGCCATTCACAAAGTGTCTCCAAAAATCTCCTACATATAGGGATGCTTCTCACAGGAAATTAACCTGTGGTCTGGACATGTGTATAGTGTATCTCTGCTGCAGCCCAGCACCTGAAACACCGCCTGGCACATCCTGGGTGTTCCATAAACATTTGTTACATGAATGTTCCCTTGATCACACTCAAGTAAAAGATCTAAGACTGTTACCACAGAGGGCGAGTGAGGCTGTGGCCTGGCGCTGGTTCTAACATTGAGAAGGTTGTAGCCTATGGCAAGCTACTCCGCAGCTCACTGAAGGTCCTCACTTCCCTACAGGAAGTCACGAGGTGGTCTGAACCAAGAATTTACACTGGCTTCACGGGGTCCCTTCAGAGGATCTCTTGCTCTGTTGTTTCCATATTTTCAGCTGTTGGGTGTGCTTACATTTTTCTTCTGTGTTTACAGTAGCATTCCTGAGTTTGCTGTCATTCTCACTTTACAAATTAGGAGATGGAGGCTCACAGAGATTAAGTAATTTGCCAAATGTTACGTTGCTTTTAAGTGGAAACCAGGTTCAAGTCTGGGTCTGTCTCATTCAGAGTGGCTGTTCTTCCTGAGGGGCTGCTCCGCCATGGCCCGTAACTGTGCTGAGTAATGACTGTTTCATGTGTAACGGACACAGGGCCAGGCATGGAGCTCAATCTCATGAAATGTCAGTTGAGATCACCATGTTTAAGAACTCTCTGCAGGTCTGCTCAGTATCCACTCCTCACTCCCTCTTTCTGGGACTTGTTCTAACCGCTCCTGATGGAGTCCATGCAACTCTGAGAAGCCAAATCCATCCCCAGATCCAGGTGTGGACCCTCAGTAGTCTAATCCAGTTTGAGTAGGTCCATTCATCCTGTTGTGGTAGGTTCAGGATTAGGGTTATGATGCAGTTAGGGCCAATCAGACCTGAGGGGGAGCTTCCTGGAGGTATCCTATTAGTTCTCCCAGAGGCTTCAAGGAGCAACTCCATTGGACCTGACGGGAAAGCATGGAGCCTTAGCAAGCCACCTGCACAAGGTCCTGGGAGTCGCAGGCAAAGAGACTCTCGAGACAGCAGAGGAGAGAGTCAGGAGGAGCTGGTCCCTCACCACAGTGTCGAGCCAGTGGGTGAGTCAGTTCTGCGGTGCTCCCTGTCTCTGGACTTCCAATCCCGGGAGCCAGTGAATAACCTCAAAGTTTAAGCCACTTTGAGTTGGGTTCTCTGTTACTTCAAATAAAAATACCCTAACTAGGCACTGCTGAGAATTTTTAGATTTTATAATCTGACTCTTGCAGTGAATATTAATTGAATAGTTACAGTTTGGGGATTATTGCACTGTCCGGGAAAAGAAACACCAAGGCATAGCTCCACCTTAAGAGCATTAAACTTTTCCCAGGAACAGAATACTTTGTTTATAACCAAATGTAAATCTATCAGGTAAATTTAAAAATTGAAATAGTTGAAACTGTTTGGCAAAGCAGGTAGACTCTAAGACTCATCTGTTTCATTTTCCTAAAATTTTGGGTTACCATGTGTAGAAACGGGAAATTTATGACTGTTGGCATATCACCACACCCCTCTGAAATTCCAGTCGGATGTGCTGTTGAAGCTGCTCATGTGTGAACCAGCAGTCTTGACCTCCAAGTCCTGGCCCTTCACTGACCAGCTGACCTTGAGCTTCCCTCACCTGAGGGGGGGAGGGCAGGAACACCTGTGCAATCCTCCTGAAGGGCTGAGTTGAGGGTCAAAAGCCAGAATGTCTCTAGAAGTATCTGTAACCAGAAGGGTCTCAGTCCGGATTTCTACTGCGCTTAGTGTTGAGCCTTTATTTTTCTTTGGAGCAAAGATGTTAAGCTCCGAGAGGCTCAAATCTAGTTCCTCTCAAGACAGAGCCCTGATCTCTCTCCCTGAAGTAGCAGCCCACAGAGTCAAAGTCAAGACCAAAGCACAAAGCCAAGACCAGCCTGTGTTCTGTTCCTTTTTCTCCTCCTCATCTCACTGCTAACACAACTTGTGATACAAAAGAAGCAAATGGCAAGGACTTGAGGTTTTCACACAGAACCAGGCACAAGCTGGAAGGCTGCAGCTTTGAGAAAACTGCCTGCTCTAGTCACTGTGCTTCTTCTACTAGCCCGTCCTCATTTCACCAGATTCAGTCACCAGAAAGAAGAAACAGGTTGAGTGGCCTCCTCAGGAAAAGGAAGCAGAATAAATGACCCAAACGTAAAGCTTCTGATTCTGAAAAACTACCAAATCATGTTTTGTGTTTAGAATACTGCACCCTGGGCCCTTCACAGTGCATGGTGTGACTTCTCGGCACCCTGAGCCCCGGGTCCCCTGCTGCTCTCAGACCCACTTCCTGAGCACACTCTTCAGCAAACGCTAACCCCCCAGGGGCTCAGGAGCCGGCCAGCTGCCAGGAGAGCTGTTTCCATGGCGCTGGTCCATCTAAGTCTTTTTGCTCGAATGCTGATGTGGCAAGTGCAGAGGAAAATTCTCCTGAAAAAAAAACAGGCAGTGGAGACTTGTTGCTAGGCCTCTAACAGGTTAATTCTCTGGTCGCAAACAGTACAATCTTCCCTGACAAGAGAAAAAGCAAATTTTGCAATAGAAAAAGTGGTCAACTTTGCCCAAACAAAATCTAGGGTTTTTCTTGGGACATCAGTGGAGGTGGGAGTCTGTCTCCTTATCTGGAAAGTGCTGATCCTTCTTGTGTTTGGCTGTTCTTGTTTTATGCTGTCGTATTTTTCGCCAGGTTTAAGTAGTGTCGTTCCTATTATTCTGAAGGTACCTTAACTAAACAAATGAACCTGGGAAAATTGAATTGGAACTCCACAGATGCCTTTTTTTCCTGAGCATTAAAAAAATGTGACCTGGTACAACTCTTTAATTTGTATTCTCTCATTTGATCTTGTTTGGTACTCATGCAAACTCTGTGAGAAGAAACTAAAGCTTAGAAAGGACATACTTTCTTAGAGCAGAAATTTTCTTGACTTAATACATTAAAAACATTTTTAATTGTTCTTAAAAAAATTTCCTGTCCCAAATTTGAAAATAGATTCCAATAAAAAGTTCCCCCAACCCATTTTAGAGATGAGAAAACTGAGGAGCTGGTAATTTCAGAAGCCTGCCCAAGGTCATGAGATGATAAGCCGATCTGGCTTTAGAACTCCTTGACTCCAAAGCCCTGCTCTTCCCACTGCCTGCCTGGAACCTCCCGCCTATGGGCTCCAGAAAGAGCTGCTTGCACACCAGACTCTTGGTGGTGATGCCCCTGAGGGTGGGGAGTGGGGAATGGCATTGGGAAGGGACTTGCATCCTTTGCTCCTTTTATATCATTTGAATATCTTACTACTAGAATACATTTATTCATTACTTGGTTTTAAAAAAGATAAAACATTTTAATTATCTCTGAGAACTGTAAAATCCTAAGGAACTGTGAGGTGGCCTTGTTCATTTTATTATGTGTGTGCGTTGTTGTATTTTTCATGTGCTCTATGTGTATGACTCCATTTGGTTCACAAAGTAGCTGGACCATAAAACTACACCCAGGAAACAGGAGAGACAAGAGGCCAGCTATTCAATCAGTAAGTGAATAATTCAGCGCGAGGGTTGGTAGCGGAGCCTTACTTTATACACCAATTGTTGAGCTAGTCAAGCTCACCTCTCTCTTCCTTTGCTGTCCTGTTTGGATCCCATAACTGACGCTAGAACCACTCACTCACAGACACCCCCATTCCTTCACACCCTTTCCTCCTTCCACACTCACCAGTGCTGACGACGATATTCAGAAAGTCGTGCTGTACACTGCCGTTGAAGTGCGCAGTCTCCAACTCCACTGGACAGTCGTCACCACCAGCCATTTTTCTTATCCCTGACTCTCGGACAATCCATCCCCCCTCTGACTGCTCCTTCAGTCTCTTGCTGCTCCTTATGTGACAGCCGTCCTAGTTGTCTGTCTGCAGCCTATAGATTTTGGCAACCTGCACCCTCTCCCTGCGTGCCATCCTTCACCCCGAGATTTCCAAATACTCGCCGATCACTAAACCTGTGTGGTGAACCCAGACCCGAACACCAGACTCAGGCTAGTCACTGAATATTTCCACCTGACTGTTCCTTAACACCACACGTCCACCCACTCTAACATGCCCCAAGCTAAACTCATCTTTTATATAAAGCCGTGTTGGTGGAGCCACCGTCGTCTCCCATCCCTGATCTCTGATCCACTTCTCTCACTCTCTCTGCATGTCCAATCAGTTATGCTTTCCCAATTTTCATTTCTAAAAGCAGCAGATTGTATTTTCCACAAGTGGCCGCGACAATATCCTGGGCCCCAAACGCTCTCCCGCAGTGAGCCCGCCCCTCTCGCATCCAGAGGCCAGTCGGTCTCTCCAGCCCGGCTGAGACTGCTGCGACCTGCGCAGCCGCGGGAGGGAGCCGCACGCTTCCGCTCGCCGCCTCCTGGGAGAGCCGGGGTGTCTGCCTGCGGGACCCCCGATGCTCGAGGAGCCCAGGCCGTGTGGAGAGCGCCCGGGGGTGAGGCTTCGCAACTGAGAGAGAGAGGTCAAAGGGCAAAGAGGCGCCAGACATGCACGTGCAGAGGCCGTCTTAGAAGAGGATCTTCCAGCCTGGCTCCCTTGAATGCGTCGTTAGCTCTTCATCCTACTAGGCCTTTCTGGAAGAGAGAAGAGCTGCCAGGCCATGGACATAAACAGTTCAGTGGTGAGCAAGAGGGCATCATGGAATTCAAGCCTCGGGCGTTCCCTCTGCTGTCTGTATTTCCTGTGGAGATCAGCTCGGGCTCACCAGCTCTGATCATAGAGCCTGACCCCTGAGAGAAGAGCTGATGTGACCCTCCCAGTGACCTGGTGCGTGGCCGGCCAGTGAGGTGTCCCTCCCTCACATCCCGCGGGGGCACTTCCCATGGCAGTGGTTGGAGAGTGGGCGCTGTGAGGGCCCGCGGGGCTGCTGAGAGCTGCGCCGGAATCTCCAGACACATGTTCCAGTCCCCTGCGAACCGAAGGAGAGGCCGGGTCTGCACCCCGCGCGCCTAGCGCGGCCCTGCGGCCGCTTCCTTGACCGTGTGCCACTCTGTGAGGGGACATGGAGCCCCTCTGACATGCAGGGTCTTGTTTCCAGGAAGTTGTTCTCCATTTTAGTGGGGAGAAGAATAACCTGAAGGATCATTAATATGCAAATTTTAGAACCCCCATACCCCAAGCCTCTTTTCTGGGGCGCTGCTGGGAATTTGCTTTTTAGCAGACTTCCCAGGGGATGTTGTGGTACTTGGTGGACCACACTTGGAGTTACATGGTTCTAATGAAATGTTTGCCATAATCTGTGCTCCCAAGGGGTTTACAGTCAAACCAAACATGTATTCAATAATATAATATACACTAAATACCGAGAGGTGCGTAAATGTTCATAAAGAAAGTGAAGAAGACGAGACATGTGGACAGTGTGGGGTGTGTCTTGGGCCTGGCAGAGGTAAGACTCAGGTAGAGCAGGGCTCCTCAAAATGTGGTGGCAATCTGGCAGCATCGGCAAATCCTGGGCACTTGTTAGAAATACATCTTCCCAGGTCCCACCCAGACCTACTAAATCAGAACATCTGGGGTGGACCCAGAAATCTGTGTTTTGTTAAGGCTGCCCAGCTCAGGTGTGTGCACCCCCGAGATGGAGAGAAGCCAGGGACTGGGGAACGTTCCGGAGCTCGGATCTGGGAATCAGACCACACGTGCTGCCCTCGGAGGACAGCGGGCAATGCATTAAAAGTAAAATGTGTTATAAACAAACCAAACCAGTGATCATTCTTGCCACGCTAACCCCTTATTTCTGAATGGCAGTCACCTGTAAAGTTCGAGCGCTTTTCCTGTCAGGACCGCTGGTCATCCATCGTATCCACCGTCATACTGCAGTAGTGAAAAATGAGGCTGGATGGAACACTTACTCTTAATGGTTTCATTTTTAAAACACAGCCATCTGAATAAATCATGACTGGTATATAAAGACCACCATAAGACGATGTTATGTTTTGCAGTATTTGTTTAGTTTACATTTAGCATTCCATCTGTACCAATTAAATCATAAATTTGTTTAGATCCTGGAAAAAAAGAGTGTTCTTTGAAAGTGGTAATAAGCCAATGGGTTTCAAAGCAGTAATGCTTAATAAACTATACATGCACCCAATATGTTACATGTGCAGAATGGTGTCTCATGATTAAAGAGGAGTTATAGTTAGTAATAAAAAATATGAAAATGGGTTCATTGAATTGCAGAATACAGGTGCATTAATCACAAAGAACTTTATTTCAGAAAGTCATTTGCACTGTTTGAACTACCAGTAGGAAATAATTTGAGTCAAGAATGTGGCTTACAACTTCTCGTATTACAAACGTGTGGGGTACTGTCATGTGCTATAATTAATCTGTTTGTAAGAGCGAAAACAAGGAAGTACTGTGCCTGATGAAAGGTCTTTTTCATTTTAGTATGCTGGAGGAATATGGCTTTTTCTTAATATCTCATTTTATTATTCGTAACACAAAGTAAACTCTTTGATAAAATCTGTGGTTGTTCACCCTGTAATAATGTTCAGAGCTAAGTGTTTCCCTGCTCGAGAATCATTTTGCAGATACTGAAAGAGGAAGGAAGTTAGTGCAGCAATGTTGTAGTAAATACAGTAAAAGTAAGTTTTGGAGTTAAGGATCTACAATCCTGTTTGGGATTTTACTTCAGAGGTATATTCAGAAAACAGGATTTTGGAGAAAATATCCAGCACAGAGTTCTGGGAAGAAGCTACACAGGATCTGCCCAATAGAGCTAAAGAGATTAGCGTCTTGTTTCATTCTATAACTGTAATTACATTATCTTCTGCTAAACTCTTGTTGCTTTCAGAGTAAACATACTAGAAGTTATCCCATAAATAATATCTTCTTTAATTATGAACTTTATTGCTCTTGTGTTAAAATTCTATAATTTGACACAAATTATTTTAGAAAGCTTTTGCTGTTGCCTATCAGTGAGGAAGTGTTCAGAGTGTACATTTTCTTTTTTTGGTGAGGAAGGTTGGCCCTGGGCTCACATCCATGCCCATCTTCCTCTACTTTATATGGGACGCTGCCACAGTGTGGCTTGCTAAGCGGTGCGTAGATCTGCACCCGGGATCCAAACCTGCAAACCCCGGGCCACCAAAGCGGAGCATGCAAACGTAACCAGTATGCCACTGGGCCAGCTCCCAGAGTGTACATTTTTGACTAAATAAGAATTAGTAATCACCATGTATGTACTCTTTTATAAAAATCCGATATTTAATAAATCTTGTTTAAAAAATCTTGTTCTATAGCTGTTAAAAATACCTTTCAAACAATTTCACAAATATCGAGTTATCCCTAGAAAATGCTAACATATTCATCTATGCATCTGAATAATTCTGTAATTAGAATTACATTTGTTTCCCAAGTAAATAGCACAGTGTAAGTTAGATAATAACCAGAAATTGAATCTAGGTTTTTTTGATTACTGATACTTGTTTTATGTACTTTGTAGTTCTTTCAATTTATTCCACAAAAGCAGAAGGAAATTTTTCCGCCCCCTGGTGAAAGATATCAGCTGCTGTGATGTATTGATTTTCTGCCATCGCTTTTCCCCTTGTCTTTTTCTGCAAATGTGGTTAAAAATTCTAAGAAAGTCCACTAGGGGGAGTTCTTGCTATTACTATGAAACAAAGACCGCCCTTGCTTTTTGCTGGTTGAGACCTCTGGTTTTTGCCTTAAATTTTTCTGTATACTTCAGTTAGTGAGCAAAACCCGCACTCCGTGGGCAGCAGATGCAAATATGAAAACGTTCAAATAAGAGTTTGTTAAATCAAAGAAGCAAGGATGGTAATCTAGGATAATTTTTATAAAACTTGTATCGCCATCTAATTAAAGCAAAAAAAAAAAAAATACATCTCCAGACAAGTAAACATGACTAATATCTTCAAAAAATAATATGTTTTTAACAGGAAGATATAAACCTGATATTTTCTTAAAACTTCAATTGAGTATTTCTATTTCAAAAACATTCCATTTCTATTTGCTGATATTTCTTAAACTGTAATGATCAAATGTGTTCTTGTCAAATGCTTCCACAGAACTCAAAAGCGTACCTGCATGCCTGTACCATTTTCACTCAGACAACCGTGATGCCCTCTGTGTTGTGAATGTATTGACTCTCCATCTCTTAAGCAAGAATAACTTTTATTATTAATTTCAACTTGGCATTTATTAAGAAAAATAAAGTATGCACATACAAGCTCTCACATAGAGTTTTAGCAAACTACACCTACAGAGGATGTATTTTGAACTGCAGTGTGTGTGTATGTGTGTGTGTGTGTGTGTGTTGTAACATGGGTTCCCGTGTGTGTGTGCATTAGCTCTGTCGTGCTGGCTCATTGATATTAATGGGAAGATGGTCCATATTATTTCTTCTTCTTTATTTGAAAATCAGCTGTAGGCTTGGCTCCATTCAAAGGAAAGATTGCATTTAGTCATCTGTGGAAGGACGGATGAAAAGATAGTAAATGATCACAGAAGAGGAAGAGCGAGCTGCATTTTAACCTTTCCTGGCGCCGTGTGCCTGACTCGCAGGCCTTGCGCAGGAGCCAGGCCTCCACGAGTGCGGAGCAGATGGAACCGGCAGTAGTAAGACATTATAAACATTTCTGAAAATGGTCCTACAAAGCCAAGTGGCCTGTGGAGTGGTGATAGGGGAGGGAGATTGAGGACAGAACAGCAACCTGACTTTGAGATGTTTCAGCAGGTGGCAAACACTACCAAATGATGCTGGTATTAAAACCGTGGAGTTGGGGGGAAGCCGGATAGAGCACTGCGAGGAGGAGCAGATGCTCCCCTGTTCCCTGTCCTGTGTCTGCCTGTGTGTCCTGGCAGCCGTTTTCTATACTACTCCCATTTGTTTAAGCTCAAATTCTAGGCCAGCAGTCACAGTGGATCCAACCTAGCCAAAGGCAGGACGTTCCATGAAAGTACACAAGATGCTGTTCAGGCTGGTACTAAAGTCCTCGTTACCTGCAGGGTAAAGTCCAGACTCCTTAGCGTGACCTTCAGGAGTCTGCACAGTCCAGTCTCGCACAACCTTTCCAAGTTCATTTCCTAAACCACACTCCATGAAGCAATCATCATTTCGTACTCACATCGTGCTCTTCCCTACCTGAGATGCCCTTCCCGTCCACCTGTCAAAACCCTCCAAGGCTCTGCTGACAGGCCGTGTCCTGGGAGAGCTCCTCCAATCTCCCTCACTAGCCCAAATTCCTCTCTTTTTCCCCCACAGCACTTACATGATTTCTTCATTACATCATTTAGGTCTAGATGTTTATCGTCCGTATTAATCTGCAAGACCCTCAGGGAAGGCACTCAGCCTTGCTCCCTGCTGTGTCTGTATCCTGTGTGGCCCTGCTGCAGCCACCATGCCTTCCACTGCTGTGACAGCTGTCCCTACTGGTTGTCATCAACTGAATACTTACTATGTCTTCTCATTACTATGTATAGCCTCATTTTAATCGATGTGGGTTTGAATCCTCTATTCACGACTCACCAGTTGTGCAAGCTTGGGTGTGTTGCTTAGACTATCAGTACCTCAGTGACCCCATTTGTAAAGTGGGTTAATAATGGTCCTTGCTTATTGGCTGTGTGTGGCATATAACATATATATGTGGCATATGCTATGTATCTATAACATATAGTGTGTGGCAGGTTCCTGGCCTATAGTAAAGGCTCAAACTCATTGCCCATTATTTTTATTATTATTGCTGCTGCTGTTGTTATTCACTGTATGTACCAACACTATGAGATTGGTATTATCTCAAACTCGCCCAGAGCTCCCAGAGTAAATGTGGAATCAGGATTCAGTGTCAGGCCTGGCTCCAGAGCCAGTGCTCTCGACCTCTTCTGCCCGACCAGAATGTTTAATAGTGTTTTTGTAAATAAAAGAAAAAGATTGTTTTGGTAAGTTTATTGAATACGTAACAAATGAATTAGAATAACTGGCTTAAATTGCTTTGTGTTAGGACCTCCAAGATCATTAAATCTAAACCCTATCCTTTACAAATGAGGACATTCAGGCATATTCAAGCATTTAGAAAATTTATTGAGCAGTGACTAATTGTGAAACACTGGTGGAGGCGTTTGGCTGGGGGTTGGTTGGGGGAAGCAAAAGACATGATGCCTGCCCACAAAGAGGTTATGGACCAACAAAAATCTTCAAGTCTCCTAACCATGAGGGGGTGCATGACATGCTGAACTTGTCAGTGACAGTCTAGACTCCAAATGTCCTGGCTTTTTGCTCCAAAAGCTCTCGCTTATCATTGTATACAGTGCTACGATAAAAAAAGCAATTCTGTTTAACATGGAAATTTCTCTAGGAAAATGTTTTGCTTTTAACAAGTCTCATTCCCAGGATTCATCTTCCCCATAGCAATCTTGATGGTCCTGAGTGTGCCATGAAGGAGAAACATTCCACAGGGTTGAATACACAGTCAACCATCTCCTCTCACAAACCATCAAATAGAAGAAAAGCTCCAAGTTGCTGCCAGACGGGTGTGTGCAGCCTGAAAGGCTAAAATTGCCTTTTCCCACACCTCCTGTCCATACAGTCCCTTTCTCAGTGGATTCCCCGTGAGTTCAAGTCCACTGAATGGGACCAGGTGAGGGTTGAAGAAATCAAACAGATCAGGAAGAAAGGACAATTTAAGTAAAATACTAAGTGCTGATTTGCCTGGGAATAAAGGACAGAGGTCCTGTGAAGAGATGCACATTTGTGCTCCCAGCTGAACTGACACTGGTATACACCTGGCACAGGCCTCCTGCGGATTCTTGTCTCCCCACACGTGACTCCCCCATGTGAGACGTAAAGTTCAGCTGGATGCTTGCTGAGTTAGTGTGCGTTAGAATTGATTATAGGTCAGCAAATGGATATTAAAAGCACTATTGAAAATATGTGTGAAGTCAGCAAAAATGGCAGAGTAGAGCATCCAGAGGCTACGCCTCCCCAGAAACATTGAAAACCTGGCAAAACCATCAGAATCAACCTCATCAGAACTCTGGAAAATAGTCAAAGGTTTACAGCAACTAAGTGGACATGTAGCCAGCGTCCACAGTGTTACAGGGTAGAGATCTTTGTGCATCGCCCTAGACCCCGCCCCCACTGTGATGGCGGTCTGGAAGACAGACGCCTACTTTCCTGGAGTGGGAACCCCATGGAGCGAAGGGGCCTGTCCCCAAGGAACTGTGTTTGTCTGCTTTGATCTGACAGGTTTACCTGAAGGCACCCTGCCAGGGGCTTCCCTGCATTTTGCCTAACTTGGAACACTGTGAGGGTCCAGCGGCTACTTGGTTCTTAAAAACAATGAAAGCCAAGTGAAAATCCACTGAGACCTGAGGCAAAAAGAAAATAACAGTTGGGTCAAACAACAGAGATGCCAAAAGCCCGGGAAGAAATCCAGGAAGTAATATTTCAAGGAGGAACAGGGGCTTTGCAAAGCTACCACTTGCGCCAGCCCCAGTGGCCTAGTGGTTAAAGTTTGGCACACTCAATTTTGGCAGCCTGGGTTCAGTTCCTGGGCCTGGAACCACACCACTCATCTGTCACTGGCCACCCTGTGTTGGCAGCTCACATAACAAAAGAGGAAGATTGGAAATGGATGTTAGCTCAGGGCGAATCTTCCTCAACAAAAAAAAAAAAAAAAAGAAAAGAAAGAAAAGAAGAGAAAAGCTACCACTTATAAAGGGAAACCCAGAAAGTGCATGCTCAGCACAGGATACATGCTGAGAAAAGGCCTAAGAAGACTCCAAGCTTCCACCTCTGGCTGGTCTTTAGGTTCAGTGTGAGTAAGAAGTGCAGGCTGAGGCCAAGTTGTGAACGGTCAAGCTCAGTGTTGAAGGAGTGTCCCAGCACAGAGCCAGTCTGCAAACACGTGGAGAGCTTTTATCTTTTCTTTTCTCTTCTCTTCTCTTCTTCCTTCCTTTCTTTTTTTTTTTTTTTTGCACACTGTAATATTCAAAATGTCCAACTTTAACAAAAAAATATGAAGCACATAAAGAAACAAGAAAGTATGGCCCATTCACAGGAAAAGAAGAAATTAACTGTACCTGAGGAAGCATAGACATTGCACTTACTAGGCAAAGACAAATGTCTTAAATATGCTCAGAGTTAAACCATGAACAAAGAACTAAATGAATGATGTCTTCACAACTAGAGAATATCAAAAAAGAGATAGAATTTATATAAAAAAAAAGAATAGAAATTTTGGAGCTGAAAAGTATGATAACTGAAATGAGAAATTCTCTACAGGAGTTCAACATGTTTGAGCAGAGAGAAGAAAGAATCAGTGAGCCTGAAGATAGGTCAAAATTTATTCAGTTTGAGTAGCAGAAAGAAAAAAAGAATAAAGAAAAATGAACAGAGCCTAAGAGACTGACACCATCAACTGAACCAACATACGCATGAGGAGAGGAGAAAGAGAGAGGCAGAAAAACATTTGAAAAATAATGGTTGAAACCTTCCCAAATTTGATAAAACACATGAATCTACATGTTCGAGAAACTCAATGTACTCCAAATAGGATAAATCAAAGAAGTCCACACCAAACAGTTTGATAATATAATCAAACTGTCAAAAGCCTAAGATAAAGAGAAAATCTTGGAAGCAACAAGAGAGATGCAGTTCATCATGGACACAGAATCTTCAGTAAGATTTAGAACCAATTTCATTTCAGAAACCATGAAGGCTAGAAGGCAGTGGGATGAAATATTTAAAGTGCTAAATGAGAACAACAAGAAACCATCAACCAAGAAGTCTATATCTGGGAAAGTGGTCTTTCAAGAATGAAGGAGAAATTAAGCCACTGTCAAACACATAAAAGCTGAGGGAGTTTATTACTAGTAGACCTGCCCTGTAAGAAATGCTCAAAGGTGTCCTTCAGGCTGAAATGAAAGGACACTAGGTAGTAACTCAAAGCCATGTGAAGAAGTAGAGAACACTGGTAAAGGTAACCACAAAGGTAAATATAAAAGCAAGTATTATCATATTTTTGGTTTGTAACTCCTTTTTGTTTCCTCTGTGATTTGAAAGACAAGTGCATAAAACAACAATTGTAAATCTATGTTAATGGGCATAAAATGTATAAAGATGTAATCTATGACAATAACAATATAAAGAGGGAGGAACAGAGATGTATAGGATCAAAGTATTTGTATACTACTGAAGCTAACTTGGTATTAATTCAAACTAGATTCTTTTAAGTTTAAGACGTTGATTGCAATCCCCAGGGTAACCACTAAGAAAATAACTAAAAAACGTACAGTAAAGGAAATAAGAAGGGTATCCAGAATATGCACATCCGTAGAAACAGAAAGCAGATTCGTGGTCTTCAGGGGCTGAGGGGGTGGGATGAGAAGTGTCTGCTTAATGGCGTTTCCATTGGTGATGATGAAAAAGCTCGGGAGCTGGTTAATGGTGATGATTACACAACATTGCGAATATACTTACTGCCACTGAATAGTGTACTTTAAAATATTTACAATGGTAAATTTTATATTATGTGTATTTTACCACAATATTTTTTAAAAGAAAGTAAAAAAAATCACCAAGGGCTGCTCTCAAAAAGACCATTAAAATCTGGCACAGGCCTCACTGGGAACACAAATCCAATTCTGTGCCATAGAAGTTATCACACATGTGGGGGTATATCCACACCCTCCTTCTCCAAAGTCTGCTGAGCATTCCCTGGATAACTTCAGATCTTTAAGGCCATGAGGTCATTTATGACAGATATTACACAAAGTAAGTCAAACAGAATCAATTCCTGGTGTTTGGGAATTAAGTATGAAAAATCATGATAATGAATATTTATTAATAACAATAAGGGAAATTCACACTCTCAATTTCTTAAATGTTCTGTTTTGTTTAGTGCCCTAGCACCTTATACTTTATGCTATTTAGCATCAATATCAGTCTGTTATTAATTCATTAGGAATCGGGTGTCTTGACTAGAAGGTGAACTCAAGGACCCGATGACTATTGATCTCTGTATGTAGTAATACCTGGAACACAATGGGTGCTTAATCAATATTGACTGACTAACATGTGAATAACTTTATAATATTCAAGGAAAGGGGCATCTGATTCTCTAAGAAGCCAAAGCATACTATGTAGAAACTCTTCACAGGAGGGGGACTCCTCGTGCTTGAGGAGTCCGGGCATTTTTATGATACGATCTACTCTTCCTTGATGTACAAAATCACATGGTACAGACTGCATATATTCATAGAGCTGTTGAAATATGAAGATATCGTTTATTGGAGTGTGTTTATGTTTTCGGTTATTTTGTTTTTCAGTCTAAGTTCTAAGAGCCCTCCTCTCCCTTCTGAAGTTTGGTGACTAACCTAGATTTTGGTTGGTTTCTAATGTTTATAAAGGGTATTTAGTTATCTGGTTTTTATCTTGAAACTTGACAAGATTCCCTGGGTTAAGTAAAATGGAGCTCTGTGGCTAAACAAATAAATCACAGCACAGAGACTGTGATGGACGTTTGCGAGTTCTACTGTCATTTATTGCTTCACTCATTGCTTCTGGTTTGTAATAATTCCTTAAAAACTAAATACAGTTTTAAAAGAAATAGTCCATTGAGACCAAATATCCTGTACTTTGTAATTCAATTCCTGACTTCAAATAAAAGTCACTTCTACATTTAAAAAAATGTCTTTATTTCCATTATATATTTACATATATATATGTGTATATATTTAGTATACCACTAACATTACCTCCAAATATTAACAAAACTTAATGATTCCTTGCACTTTTTTCAGGTCCTTTAAGCTTATTTGAGATGAATGCTACGTGCTGAAATCAGGAGCCCATCAAATAATGATGAGTAACCATTGGCTCAGAACACGTCAGGCAGAGGCAGCGCTGCCATAAAGCTCATGAAGTTGAAACCTCAAGACCTTTTATTTGCGTGGGCCCCTTCCAAAGCCCTGGGAAGGGTCTTAGCTGTGTATTCATGTGGTCACGTTTTTTTTTTTTTTGTGGGAAGACCAGCCCTGAGCTAACATCTGTTCCCATCCTCCCCTTTTTGCTGAGGAAGACTGGCCCTGGGCTAACATCCGTGCCCATATTCCTCCACTTTATGTGGGACGCCACCACGGCGTGGCTGACAGGCAGTTCGTCGGCAGGCGCCCGGGATCCGAACTCGCGAACCCAAGGCTGCCAAGCGCGGACTAAACCGCTGCGCCACCGGGCGGCCCCCCATGTGGTCACGTTTTCACATGATGTGCGAAATAAGATATTTTAACTGCAATTTGTTACGACAACAATTCTGGAAACAGATAAGGGGAAATTGAGGTAGAGATACATTTATTTGGGTGTTAGTGGGATGTATTTATGAGGTGAGCAGTCACTTCTGTGTGTAATAAAGCCAGCAGCCCTGGTATAGGAATGGCTTCCAGGAATATTTCCACCACCCTCTGTGGCTGCTCAGCCAGCATCATGACACTGGGCTGTCACAGGAGACGTGCATACGTGACCCATTGTCTTTGTCTTGTTGGAGAAAAATTATCACCACAGCGCCCGCAGATGTTGACCGTTTTTGTATTTTGCAATTGATGCATATTTTCTTCTGGGGTCTATCTCGTAGTTAGCGTATTTTATACACACACGTCACACAAGTTGGATTTTTCTTTAGAGAGTTTAAATGTGACAAGACAATATGCTCATTTTACAGCTCTTTGAGTTTTGCAATGAGGCAGCAGCAATGTTTTACGGATCTAAGATGGATTTTCTAAAACTAGAAAAGAAACATGAATAAAAACAAGATGCAAAAGTTTATTCAAAAAGTTGATAACATTTCAATATGCAATTTTGAAAGAAGCTTTGGAGGACTTCTTTAAGACAAGTAAACAGCCTCCTGATTTGGATATATTTGAAGTGTACCTTCTTTTCTCATCTTTATTTATATAGAGATTAGTCAAATAAAAAATAATAGCATATGAAATAATATTAGTAAAGAATAGCAATGAAATCAATAGAAACTATATTGATATTGAGAAAGGAATTTTTTAAATTTTCAAATCAGACCAAAAGAAGTAACCCATTAAGAGAGAGAAATAAATTTTAAACAGAAATAATGAATCGGCTCCTTCATTGTCTGTGTAGAGGACTGAATCATAAGAATATCAAAAAAGATTTACATGCTTTGGTGATTTGACATAAAACACCAACATTTGTGAAGACAACTGTGGTAGGCAGAATAATGAGACACTCGAAGATGTCCATGTCCTAATCCTGGAACCTGGGAATATGTTAGCTCACATGGCAAAGGGGAATTAAGGCTGCAGATGGAATTAAGGTTGCTGATCAGCCAACCTTGAGTTGGGGGAGAGTATCCTGGATTATCCAGGTGGGCCCCGTGTAATCACAGGGTGCTTCAATGTGGAAGAGGGAGGCAGAGACAGCGCCAGAGAGAGATTGGAGGATGCGATGCTGATGGCTTTGAAGATGGAGGAAGGAACCACAAGCCAAGGTGGCCTCTAGAAGCTGGAAAAAGCAAGGAAACGGATTGTCCCCTGGACCTCCAGGAGTGACAAAGCCCTGTTGATACCAGATTTCAGCCCGCTGAGATCCATTTGGACTTCTGATGTCCAAAACTGTAACAGAATACATTTGTGCTGTTTTAAGCCACGAAATTTGTAGGAAACCGCTACGGCAGCAATGAGAAACTAATACAATAACATAAAACTTGAACTACCGCAACAAGGACATCCACAACCAAGTGGTTAGAGTACCAACAATTCAAAGAGCATTTGGGATTTGTCCCTGCACAGGAAAATTTGAAATCCCAAAATCTCACAGCTCATGTATGAAAGAGAGTTAGTAGAGGTTTTCTCCAATTTGGTGACAATCCTAACACTTTACATGACATTACCAGTTGTGAAGCTGAAAGAAATGTCTTAAACTGTTAATAATAAAAAATGGATTTTGACCAACCATGCTAGAGGTGAGACTGAACTATCTTTCTAACTTTGTTATAGAAAATCATGGTACAGAATAATTGTCAAACGGAGAGGCAATTATGGAAAATTAAGGCAAAAGTGCAGAAAAGAATACCTACCAGAGAGATGTGTCAAGGCAATTAATTAACAAAAATAGGATATTTTGCTAGATTTTCTGACAATTGTGACATTGGTCAGCTTTTAAAATATTTGGATTTGCTTTTATTTTCTCATTCTAAATAAATACGTGATTTTTAACCTAATTTTATACTTATAATTTTGTATTCTTTCTCAAAATCGTATAAGCTTCCGGGTCCACAAAATCCAGATTCTCCCTGGAGACCAGGCTCTCTGCTAAACTGCCGCAGAGACTGTCGCCACCTCTTTTACCACCATCAGCACCTCCACTTGAACGTAAGGGAACGGAGACTTGGGACGGCCGGATGGCTCGCCCCGGGTCACTCGGTTATCTCAGAGGCAGGGCCGGCATTGAACCAGCGTCTACCTCCGAGGCCCGCGCACCTCGGCGCAGGGAGAGGTTCCGGGAGTGTGGTCCCTGCACCAGCCGCGTCGGACTCCCGGGAACGCGTTAGACCTGCCCCACCAGAACCTCTGGGCTGGAGTCCCGCAAGCCCTGCTCTAACTCTCTCCAGGTGATTCTGACGCACGCTGGAGTTTGAGAACCAACGCCATCAAACATACTCAGGCGTCTGGCCCGGAAGGCCAACAGCACCCACACCAACCTTCTTCATGAGGCACCGCTGTGCCTTCGCCACTGGTTCCCGCTGGTGTTAGAGCAGTGACCTAGGGGACACAGACGACTCAGAAACTTCACTCACTCGTCGGTGGATTGTACCTGCTGTTGGCTTGCAGAGTGAAGAATTATACCAAGCAGCAGTCTACTGGAGTTTGCCGTTAGGGACTGACGTCCTGTTCTAGACCTTTATCTGGAATCGTGTAGTATAAAACCAACCTGGGGGCTGCTGGGTCCAAAACGTCTCCAGCCTTTTCAAGAGCAACTCCGGCTGTGAGGCGACATCTTGTGGACAAATGTGGGCACTGCATGAAGGTGTTTGTGTTGCACAGGTTTGGAGGATTTTTGCTTTCTTTTTCGTCCAATCTGTCAAGGACTAAAAAATATTTTTGTAAAAAAGTTAAGCTTTAGAAAAATAAAATGAAGAAAACATATGTCAAAAAACAAAATTCAGAGTAAATTTTAATGATCTTATTGGCTTTGCTCCACGAGTCATGAATCGGGCAGCATCCAATCTAGCGGATGGAAAGGAGCTCCGCGGGGCTGTACGAAACGAAAGACACAGACTGAGGGCCGCGGCGACAAGGAGGTCACACTCGGCAAAGGGATTGGTTGTGCAAGGTCACTCCTTTAGCGGACGGCAGGGCCCCTTCAGGCAGGTGACCTCACTGGCGCTGACCAGGCGGTCCTGACTGACCGGTGGGAGAGTCCCTGTCTGGGGTTGGTTCTGAGCATCGTGACTCCATTTAGGGGCTGTTATCTTGTTTTATGACGCATGCAAAATTCACAAACATACAAAATATTTTGCTTTTAGATTTCAGTCGCGGTAAATTTCCTAAGGCTGTCCTCGTGTCGGTCAGTGAGCTCGTTCAGACCAGCTCGGACCCGCAGCTTGAGTAGCCCTGCTCCACTCACCGTGCAAGCTGAACTGAGAACCTTTATTTTTGCGGAGGGGGGTTCCTTTGTTAGACGACCAAAAGGCTGCAAGAGATGCAAACACGGGTTCTACGTTGGTTTGAAGCGACCACCATAGAGCCTAGGAGACTCCACCCGTCCGGTCACTAAGCACTCCTATGGCTTCTGGTATTTATTTTAAAATTTTATTTGCTGTTGGTATTTTGGTTCATTTTCCTCTTATAAAGAGAAAGAGTTCATATTCCTAACACAATTTGTTGCTGTAAATTAACATGAGGATATTAAAAAAAATTCTGCGTCTGTTTTTGTTCTTTTCATCATTTACTTTGCATTTGACATTTCAGTAACATTTACACAACACGACAATGATTAAGTGGTGAGGAGTTAAAAACTCAATACAATGGCTAAAGAAAAACAGATGTTTAGGGCTTTATTTTTTAATCTAATTGACCAATCAGCTGGTTGGTTAGGGACAAGCCAACAAGAAAGTAGGAATGCAGTTGATGAAAATAATAAGATAATAAGTTTTCACATGTTGAGGTCTATGGGGAAGCCATTCTGGATTAAACCTGATTTGGCCTAAAACTTCTTTTTCCAGCGCAGCCTGACTTGTGGCCCACAAACACGCATGGTCCATCTGCTTCAAACATCTTCCCACAGCAGAGAATGCGCTCTTTAAAGCCGGGGATGGGCATCTCCCTTCCTCTCGTGCCTGTACCAACACTTCTTTGGAGATGAGCTTTTCTTCCCAGAAGACCAAGGCCAAGTCGACCTGCTGTGTTTGCACTAAACTGCAGCAGAACATCTCTTTGCCACTTCGAGGGGAAAAAAAGCTGTATTCCTGTCCTGCTTGGTGTACGTTCTTTGTTCTGAAACAGTATTTAGCGTGCTGCAAACCACGCTTCCCTGGAGTGCTTTCTTCCCGGGTGGGGATTGCATTTCCAGGCTAGTCCTCAGTTTGGCTCAGATAAACATCATCTTATCTTTCCAGTCTATAGATTGCTTATTGATTATTTGTGTCAACACAGTCAACGTTGTGCAAGGAAAATATAAATATTAATTTACTTCACTAAATGTTAAAATGGTGTCCAGAAGAATGAAGAAATGAAAACTTGAAATAAGGTTCAACCATTGGCCAGTTGCCTAAAAATGTATTTGAAAAAATTAACAGAAGCAATCACATGTGATGATTATCTAAACATAAAATTCATTGTCACTCTAATAGAAGTTATATATAGATGAATTTTCATCCCATCATCTCTAAAGCACAAGCATTTCACAACTTTTAAAGTTTGCTTCTTTGGAAGATGATTGAAAACTCCCAAGCTGCTCATCCACAATTTAATTGCATAAAACTATAATTCAATATTGACTGAGCAAATCAGCTTTTAAAAAAATTCTTTTCTCATTTGCAGATCTAACAAATTTTTGTCAAAATGCTATTCCTTCTAGTTTTCACTTGTTTGTAAATTTTAAGGAATATCTAATTTATCCTATTTAATTAAATGACTTCTGGGAAAAAGTATGTATTTCTTTCATTGTGAACCATTAATGAGCCCTTGACAAATTTAAAATAAATTTCAGTTTCTCAATCAAAATATAAATTGCTCATAAAAATATCTAGCTGTGGGGATATAAGTTTTTCTTCATATCTCTCTATGCCATCATTATAGAAAATCATGAAAACTATATTATGGTTTGAGATCACAGACAAAGGTGTTGTCAGGAAGAGAGAACTTCCTTGTAGAGTTTTATCTGGGTGGAGTAGGGTGGGGGTGGAGGGGTTCTTCTTTCCTGGAAGAGACCAAAAATAGGTTTAATTACCTAATTCTTTAGAACAGAAAATTGAGATTCTGGGAGGTTGTGTGCTAGAAGTTGAAGAATAGTCAATTAGTTTGTTAATTCTTTATTAATCTAACATTTATTGAAAATAAGTTTATACCAAGCCAGCAAGTAGGTTGTAAGCACAAACATGAATATTAAACTTGCTTGCCTCCTCCAGGTGCTCAGAACCAAGGGGATGTGCTTAAATATGCAGAATACAGAGAGATAATCACCAGTAAATAGTGACTACAAAATACTATTGCAGAAATGGAAACAAGAAACGAGGCATTGACAAGGACATGAATTCTTCTGCGTGTCAGTGAGGGTTTTCCAGAGAAGATGGCATTTCACCTGCAGGAAGAAGGCTGGGCGGAAGGTCACCCAGGAAGGGATTTCATTCTAGCACAAGAGAAGCACATGCAGAGGCGCAGGGTGACACAGAAAAGAATGACCTGCTCATAAAACAAAATGTAGTGTGTGCTCCACGGAGTTGTTAATTGTGAGGTACTTTCCCCTCTCCCCTCAGCCACATCCTAAAAGGTTTCCAAGAAGTAAGATAAAGGAACTGGTTTAACATGGGAGGTTTCTTAATGGATAAGAAAAACAAGACATTAATATTATTTAACAAACCCAGTTGCTTCCTCAAATCTAAGAGGACCTTTTTTTTGTTTTGTGAGGAAGACTGGCCCTGGGCTAACATCTGTGCCCATCTTCCTCTGCTTTATATGAGATACCACCACAGCATGGCTTGATAAACGGTGCGTATCCACGACCAGGATCCGAACCTGCGAACCCCAGGCCTCAGAAGTGAAGCACACAGACCTAACCACTATACCACCAGGCTGGCCCCAGGACTTCATTTTTTTAAAACACCATTAATTTATAGACCACTAAGAAAAAGTGCTGTCAATTAAACTCTGATGTGCTTTTAATTATAAGACGCATATCCCAATTTCAGGAATATCGTGCTTGCTATGTGCTCATTGCTATTATAAGTACCACAGAAGTATTAACGTATTTAACCTCAGAACAACCTTATGGAAGAGGCATGATGATGATCATCATCATCCTGTTTAACTGATGGAGAGACTGACCTACAGGCCGGGTGAAGTGCCTTGCCCAGGTCACACAGCTAATGAGCCGAGATGGGAAGGTGGGCTTTACAGTGGGCACCATCCTGCCATGAGGGCCCTGATGCTGCAGCCCAGCAAGGGGACGTGTGTCCTGGGGAGCGCAGAGAGAAGGTGTGGTGGGCAGACCACCAAGGAGACTACCCTGGGGGAGGGCACAGCTGGAGAGAGTAGGGGGTAATGATTTGAGGGTGTGATGGGCAGTGCGGAACCTGAGTGAGCGTTTGCAGGGGGATGACTTGCTTGTGCCTGAGACCACTGCTCCCTCCTAAGGCTTCTTCTCCCCTCAGAAGCTGACCTAGGGGGGCCGATGGGAATGTTTGGCGTCATGCTCAGAGCCCGGCTCCTCCTTCCCCTCAACTGCAGGGGAGTGTGGGTAAGTCTCCACATTTCTGAGCCCAGGTTGCTCATCTAGAAATGCAGACAACACCTGCCTGCAGGGTTTGGTGAGGATGTCCTAAACACGGGGGTAAAGCCCTGGTGCAGCTCCCCGCTCAGAGCAGGTCCTCAGTAAAGCACAGCTAGGCATTACTTTTGATGGACATGGAAGCCACCAGCCCAGGAAAGTGATTCCCAACTGCTAATGACACTCTCCTCTCAGCCCTCCCTGAAATGTTGGCCAAATCAGCGAAAGCCAGCAAAACACATCTTCTACCCACACCGTGGCCTCCAGTGCCACCCACAGGCTCAGTAGAGAAGGGAGTAAAGCTAGACAGGACTCATCCTGGTCAGTCCCAACCTGATGAAGACAGAATCAATCCCAGGTCTATTTTATTGCCGTCTACACCCCCCCTTTAATGATGTCTTTTTGTTTTGATTTTCTTGGAGATTTGTGTTGCTGGTAAGTTCTGTGAAATTAAAAAAAAAACTTCAAATCTCTAAGGTAAAGAAACAATTGGATCATAGTCTATCTAAATGGTTCCCAGTAATCAGCTCGAATACCTCTATTCTCCTCACTGAATGTAATGAGCATTTTCAAACCATACGAGAACATGAGTATGTCCAGCACAGTCCCTGGATGTAATAGATATGTTTTTTGATTGATATAAAAAAGGAGTAGAAAGAGAGGCATGGATACCTAAAGAAATTTCTAGAAATAATTTGCAAAGTTGTTATCTGTGCGGGTAGGGGTAACGTGTGTTTTTTCTGTATTTTCCTCTTAGAATCATAGATAGTTCATTCAATCACTGACATTTATCCAGTGTACATCAAGCACCATGCAAGGTGTCCAGAACACAACAGGCTGTGCAGCCCAGCCCTGCACTCGAGGAACTCAGGGGAGGGGGGTAAAGTCGGGTCCCACACACGTGCCAGGTGCCACGGCAGAGCACAGCTGAAGAAGAGTCTGTCTTGCAGGTCACCCTGAGAAGGCAATACCTGAGGTGATGGAGACGGACAGTTGGAAGCTGTCACATGAAGGATCCAGACTGAATTGCTGCCCTGTCCATACTGTGCTAAACACACATACATAGACACACACGCTCACAAACACACACACACATGTTCACGACACTGACGCTCACAACACACACAAACACACATTCACACACACGCTCACAAACACCCCCACAACTAGGGCAGCTGACCACCCAGGTCTGCCAGGACTCCCCTAGTTTTAACACTGAGAACCCAAGTCCCAGAGAACCCTTCACTCCCCAGCACACCTGGAGGGTTGGTCACTGCTGTCCTTCCCCCAGCTCTAACCAGTCGTCCCTCCCTCCCTGACTTCCCCACTTCCCTCCAGCACAGTGCTTCTCAAACTTTAAAGTGCACGAGACTCACCCGAGGGCCCGGACTCCTTGACCCACCTCCAGAGCTTCTAATTAGGTAGGTCTGGGGCGAGGCTGGGGAAGCTCATGCCCAGCCGGCTCCCAGATGGCGCTGCAGGTCCTGTTCTCTGAGCAGCACTGGACAGTGTAACTCCTTCCAGGAGCTTAGGATAGGGGCAAACTCTCCAAACATCTCAGGCCCCGCCCCCCATCCCCATTCCACAGCCTCCTATCAGCCAAGACACAGGCCAGATCTCAGGGAGGAGAGAGGGAGAAGGAGGTCTGGGAACCCAGGACTCTCCTAAGACGAGTGTTCTTTCAAAGTACAATGCTTTGTGCAACTGGAATGTCCAGTGACGAATGGATAAGCAGAACGTGGTGTATACACACAATGGAATATTATTCAGCCTTAAAAAGGAAGGAAATTCTGTCACATGCTACCACATAGGTGAACTTTGAAGACCTTATGCTAAGTAAAGTAAGCCAAACACAAAAGGGCAAATATTATATGATTCCACTTATTTCAGGGAACCTAAAATAGTCAAATTCATAGAGACAGAAAGTAGATGGTGGTTGTCAGGGAGTTCTGGAGATGGATGGTGGTGACGGTTGCACAAAAATGTGAATGTACTTAATGCCACTGAAATACTTAAAAATAGTTAAAATGGTAAATTTTATGTTATGTATATTTTACCACAATTCAAAATAAAAAAGATTTTTAAAAAATGAAATGCTTTGAGGGAGAACCTGCCACTTTGCCTTGTTTAACTCCCTGCGTGAAGCTTTGCTGCTTATGTGACAAACATGCTCGGCAGGGCTCATTTTTCACAAAATCCAAAGGCCACCACTCTTTATGGTGACATTATTTTGCAAGAAAATCAACTCTAATTTGATTCCAATAAGGAGGCTGACACAAGGTAAAGTATATTCCATTGAATTTTTTCCCTTGAAGAAAACTCATCAATAAAATGTATCTATTACTGGCTTTTTCCTTCCTCTAATATTTGCATAAGAAAAGTCAAACCATCTGCCATCCTAGACTTTTTCTTTTCAGCACACCTGACAGAGAGGTTCTAAGACTATTGACAGCCTTTTGCAAGTAAGTCCATTGGCTGAGAGAGGAATGAGGAGCCCTGGTTCATACTGCGGGTGAAGATGCTGAAGTGAGTGGGGCTTTACAAGGATCTCCTTACATCTGACTGTTAAAGAAGCTAAAAAACATTGCAGAGAAATGTTTACATCTGCCAATATCAGTTACTAAGATTGTCACTAAACATTTGCTCATTTGAGCGAAGGTCCCACCGCAGCTGTGCTTTTAAGAAATCTAAAGATAAGATCATGTAGAAATAAGGAGCTCCTATTGGCAAAATCAATCCTAAATTAAATCCACTCATACGGAGGAGACACTGTCCTGTTTGCTTATGTCTCAGGCCACAGGGCCTTGAAGCCTAAGAACATTAAGGCTCTTGGTGCAAAATGGCATTATGCAGTCGGGAGAGTGCTAGGTGAGATGCTCCTTAAGTCGGCCACCGATAGCCTTGCACACCCTCCTCTTCCTCAACTATGGAGCCAGAAGCTAAAAACCACCTAGAAGTGGCCATGTTCCCAGTTCTGGCCCATGACGTCCAGGTGGAAGTTCCAGGGGCTTTTAAAAGTAATAATTCTTGCTGTTTTCCTTTGGCACTTTGCCTTTCATCCTCTTCTCCCTGCTCACCTTCCTTCTCCCTAGAACGCAAACGTAGTGCCTGGAAGTGCAAGTGCAGTAGCTTCATCCTCAGATGGGGGTCTGTGAGCTAAGAGTGGTGAATTATGGAGAGAGTCTGAATCCATCTCACCAGCTCTAGACAGCCTACTTCCCATCCCTCTCTTTTTATTACATGAGGCTGGAAAGTAATAAACAGAAATCTCATTAATTTGGAGTCAGGAGGCCGAAAGGGGGAGCTCTCAAGCCCTATGTCAGATAGCAGAGCCCAACAGGAAGAAGAAAGACTTCCCCTTCTCAACCAGCAAGAAGCTCAGCTACTGAGAGGCTGTCACAACTCAGCCAATGAAAAGCCACTACACCTCGAACTCTTTGTGCGATAGCCCTCCCACCTCTCTCGTGCCCTCTGTAAGAGTTTCTCCTCCCTCACTGTGGGGACCCGCACGTGGCTCACCATGGTCGCAGACTCCAAATGGCAATTCTTTGCTGAACCCAAATAAACCCATTTTTGCTGGAGAAAGAACTGGCTGTCTATTTGTCTAAGATCAACAAGACAAATGTACTGTGCAGTGGACAGCGTTGGCACTCTGCCCAGGAGCTCTCTACCAGGACAGGGCATCTATTCCCCAGCTGCTGAGAGTGTTGGCTGCTAACAGCTCACAGAGGCCCCAGAATGTCCTGAGCCTTTCTCAGAACCTTTCCCTGCAGGTGGCTCAGAGCTAATGACTCACTGACGTGGGACTCTGTAAGGCTGGCCCCCGCCTCCAGTGGCTAACTGTGGGGTATTCATGCTCCAGAGCTCCCTGCGGGATCAGGCTGTGGCCAGACCCCAGCAGAGCCATGTCTTTACCTTCTTCTTCCCCTGCCTCGTCCTGCTGTCCTGCTGTCCTCGCTCCCTTCCAGGTTCCCCTGAAGCCCTCCTGTGGGAAGCCACTTACACAAAACCTCTGACGCAGACTCTGCTTCTAGGGAAATAGACCTAAGACACAAAGTGCTTACTTGTCCAGGTCATTTGTGACTTTTTAAAAAAATAGTTATTGGCGTCATAACGGCCTACAATGTTGTATAAATTTCAAGTGTACGTTACTATATTTCGGTTTCTGCAGAGACTGCATTGTGTTCACCACCAATGGTCCAGTTTTCATCCATCATCATACATATGTGCCTCTTTACCCCTTCCCCCCCACCTGCTTCTCCTCTGGTAACCACTAATTTGTGCAGCCACTATGGAAAACAGTTTGGAGATTTCTCAAAAAAAAATTAAAAATAGGAATACTATATGATCCAGCTATTCCACTGGTGGATATTTATCCAAAGAACATGAAATCAACAATACAAAGAGATTTGTACACCCCTCTGTTCATTGCAGTATTATTCACAACAGCCAAGACCATTCAAGTGTACAAAAAACAGAGCAGGCGCTTGAGGCTGCTTGTCTACTTAAATGCCAGGGGGAGCAGGGGTGGGCGAGGCTTCTGTTGAGCTGGCCTCTTGCTCAGGCCTTCCCCTGTTGATCTCAGGCCTGTCATGGAACACTGCCTTCTAGACGGGGTTAGCCCCTGATCTCTGGCAACAACTTCTTCTGGGGTTTTTTTGTTGTTTGGGTTTTTTTGTTTCCTTGTTTGTTTGTTTTTTGGTGAGGAAGATTCACCCTGAACTCACATCTGTTACCAATCTTCCTCTTTTTTTTTTTTTTTTTTTTGCTCGAGGAAGATTCACCTTGAGCTAACATCTGTACCCATCTTCCTCTATTTTGTATATAGGTCACTACCACAGCATGGCTGCCAAGTGGTGTAGGTCTGCACTCGGGAACCAAACCTGTGAACCTGGGCTGCTGAAACAGAGTGCACTGAACTTAACCACCAGGCTGCGGAGCCAGCCCCTGGGGTTTTTTTTTTTTGCTCTTTTTATACTGTGGTAAAATATATAATACCATAATACTTAACATTTTAGTGATTTTAAGTGTGCAATTCAATGGCATTGAGTACATTCATATTGTTGTGCAACCATCACCACCATCCATTTCCAGGACTTTTTCATCAACCCAAACAATTAAACAACAATTCCCCATTCTTCCTTCTTCCCAGTCCCTGGCAACCACCATTCTACTCTCTGTCTCTATGAATTTGACTACTCTGGGTACCTCATGTAAGTTGAATCATATAGTGTTTGCCCTTTTGTGACGGGCTTATTTCACTTAACATAAATTCCTCAAGGTTCATCCATGTTGTAGCACATGATGAATTTCTTTCTTTTTAAAACTAAACACTATTCCATTGTATGTCTATACCACATTTTGTTTACTCATCCATCAATGGACACTTGGGCTGTTTCCACCTTTTGGCTGTTGTGAAAGATCCTTTTCTTTTTGTGCCATATTTTGGTGGCATACGCACTGAAGTTTATGCATTGTAGTGTTGGGGATGACCCTCACCCTCTGAATAACCTTGTGTATTTGAAGACCTCTTCACATTTTGAGTCCCATCTCCCCTGTGTGGAAACCAGAACTCAGCATCCCACCCTCCCTTACAGCTTGAACTCAGGCCTGTAGGCTTGGCTCTGCCAATCAGATCCACCCATGCAAGACTGATTGGGAAGGGAAAAGGAAAGAGGCTCAATGCAGGACATACATTTGGCTGCTGAGTTACCACAGTGGTGTCTGTTGCAGGGTGACTGCCAGGCGTGGTGCTGGCAGCAGTCAGTTACCAGAAAGCAGAGTTCCTGGGAGCAATGCCAACAGTAGCTTCCAGTCCTGTGCAAAGACGGTGTCATGGGCCGAGTTGTGTCCCCCTCAGATTCATGTGTTGAAGCCCTAATACCCAGTACCTTGGAATGTGACTGTAGTAGGACATAGGGTCTTTAAAGAGGTTATTAAGGTAAAACGAGGCCATTAGGGTGGAACCTTAATCCAATCTGACTGGTGTCGTTATAAGAAGAGGAAATGTGGACACACAAAGAGACAGCAGGGATGAATGTGGAGAGGGGAGGCCGAGTGAGGACACAGCAAGAAGGCTGCTGTCTGCAAGCCAAGGAGAGAGGCCTCAGGAGAATCTGCCCTGCTGACACCTTGATTGCAGACTTCCACCTCCAGAGCCGTGGGAAATAAGCCTCTGCTGCATCGGTCCCCAGGCTGCGGGGCCTTGTCATGGCAGCCCTGGCCAACTAGCACAGGCAGGAACCGGAACGACGTTCTTACTGAGGCCAGTCCTGCAGCTTGGGTCCTCATGTCCTGGATCCTTATCCAGGCCACCTAAGGTTTCAGTGATCCATCCAAATCCTCTTATTAAATTCCTTTCAACTTAAACTAGCCAGAGAGGATGTGGATGTCTACAACTAAAAACTCTGGCTAATACATACATATGCAAATATAATTCTATTACAAGTGACCAAATATTGGATGATACACAGGACCATGCAGTGGGTGGAAAGGACCCCATAAACTAAATTAGGAGCCTAAAATACTGTATATAACAGTACTTAAGATCTATAACATATGTGCATTGCAGTACAAGCTAGAATATGCTATAAACCATTTTAAGGCTTTAGTTATTGAAGTGAAATTCTAAATGTACTTCAGTGAATTTAACCCGAGTCGGCAGTGATATTTGATATTTGCCTTCAGGGAAATGTATTGGGTAGCAAATGGCAGTTTTTCACATTTGAGATCACGATATGAGAAAAGGGCACTTTTACTGTGGACCTTTGTAGAGGTGCTAAGAGAGTTACATTATGAACAGCGGATTTAAAGAGCGGCCTCTGGGGGTTATGACGTTATTAGGATTCTGATTTCCCTTGGGGGCTGTTTCTCTTGCTTCCAAATCTTGTTTATTAACTGATGATTCCAACAGGGCCCAAACCTAGGGGAAAAGAAAGCCACCAACCCCTGGCTCGGCTCTGCTCCCCTCCTGCAAGGTAGCTTCAGTGAGAAAGAGCATTTCCCGGAACCATATCAAAGGGAATTCTATCAAGTAGATCAGAAAGTTGACACCCACTTTCACAACTCAGCTCACAAATATATGACATGTATTTTAGCATTTTTATCAAAATAAATGTTATGGCATTGTCATATCCAACTGATGTGAAGAGTTCAACAGAAATGCTCGACTGAAGGGAGCCTGCCCGTGTCTATAACACGGCATCCTCGAGACCAGATGTCCCGAGTCTGGGCATTTTCCTCCCTTCTCCATTCTGATAATCTTTAGAGATTCCCTGAAATCCAGTGTCTCTTTATGCCCACGCTATTGGACACAGATGCCTGTAATTGAGGCTAACTAAATATTGTTATTAATAATGTTTATTATTTCTTATAAAATTATTTTGGAGGATTATTCTTTTAATAACTCTTTTCTAAGCCAAGGGTTAGCAAATTATAGCTGGAAGCCAAACCCTGCCCACTATTTCTGTAAATAAACTTTTATTGGAAAACATGTATACCTAATTATTTTATCCAGCTGCCATCTTGTTACAATGGCAGAGTTTGAGTATTTGAGATGGAGACTGCACAGCCTGCAAAGCCTAAAATATTTGCTATCTGCTCCGACACAGAAAAAACTTGCCAACTCCTGATCTAAACCATGAAAAAACTGAAAAGATTTTTGTATTTGCATTTGAGACAAAGAACATAAAACTTAGCAAATTTATATGCTTATTTCTCTTTATTGTTCTTTTCTTACCTCTCTGTATTTTTCAAACACTGTATGAGGAAAATGTATAAATTTTGTTAAGAAGAAAAATTTTAACATAATTTACTGACTACATATGAAATGGCATAATAGTATTTGAAGTTAGACTGTGGTTCCTTAAAGTTGTGTATTGTAAATCTCAAGGGCAACAACTCAAAACATTTTTAAAAAGAAGATAAATAATAAACCAATAGAGGAAATAAAATGAAATTATAACTAACTGTGGGGTAATTAGTACATAGATCTAGAGGCTGAGAGATTTTTCAGAGAAATGGGTTAGATATAAAGAAATGCTATTATATTTAGTCCTTATCACGTAATGCTGGCTGAAATAAAAATACTAAATTTACCGTACAAATTAATCTACACAAGTTCATACAGAACATCAGGAGAACCGAGAGCCTGGTGAACTGAAGTGTTTCCGGACAGCTGGAAAATGGAAGGCTAAGTTTCCACTTGCGAAGACGGTAGGTGGGTTTATACTGAGGCCACCACAGCTGGAGAGAAACACTGGTTGACTTCGGGCAAAGAGAACCAGCTGCAGCGACCCCTAGAGCCAAGGTGAGGAATTGGCTCCCTTGTGTAGATAGAGATGCCCTCACGCAGCTGTGGGGGAAAGATGCCTCATAACAGGACTGTGGAATAAAACCAGAGAGCATGTAAAAAGATAGTTTCCAAGTTCTTTCACGGGAAAATTGCTCCAGCTCTTGGGATCCATTTGACATGCATGCAATACCGATCAGTGGAATCTTGGAACAACTGTTGAATCGAGGATGACCTCCAGCTACTGTGATCAGGAAGGGGTTTATGAAAGGAAAACCTGCAGAGGACAGGATTCTAGTCTCTCCAGGAAATATTCCACTGGGCAGTGGGCGCTCAGAGGAGCAACATAAAGGGCCATGAGCTGTGCCGTGTAGAACTTGATGGCAAGAGTCTATGTCTGAAAGGATCAGGATCCAGTGCACACACACCGGGAGGGTTAGACGTTTGGTGTAGTCCGAACCTCTGCAGAGCAGACAGGGCCTTATTCCCCACTGTCCAAAACACTTCCCCAAGTGGAGCGCCCTGATCAAAATTCACTCTCAACAAACATCTATTGAATTAAGTTAGATTGGGAACAGTCTTTGCCAGTTATTCTGTGAAAATATCTGAATTTGAAGAAAGCAAGATGTATTTCTATGTTTAAGGATATTGTAAACATTTTCTTAAGTTTCTGCACTTGCATAAGATCGTAAAATGACAAAGCTAGAAACAAGTTAATCCTATATCTCCTTTTTACAGTTTGTTTATTTGTTCAACAAATGTATATTAAGCACTGACTGTATACCAGGTACAATGCTATGCACTACAGATGAAATGGTGAGTGGTCTCTAATCAAATGGAGTTACAGTCTTGCTGGGGAAACAAAGTGTTATAATACACGGATATTCATATATCATGACTGAAAAAAATTAATAATAAACACCAAGATCTATAGAACCTATAGCTCTAACTGGTGTTTATGAAGTGCTATTAGGTACAGATATTGTACCTATATTTCATAGGTACTATTGAAAACATCTACCTTCTATGAAACTATACCACTTAACAAATATTTTATGTTTTTATCAGCTCTCATATTCTGGGGGCTATACCCCATATGGTGGAGCTTTCTTGTTTATCACATAAATCCATTGTCACAATAATGTTACATCTTTGTAAATTTGTCAGTATAAATATGTGTGTGTGTTTAAGGACTATTCAACAAATATGTGCCTTTGCTTCCTCAGGGAGTTTAAAGTGTGTAACAGCATCGGAAATCACCACAAGCTGTGTTCAGAGGCTAAACATGTATTTGCTTAATTTTGCAAATGCCAAGATTCTGAGCCAAATTATTCTGATTCTGATTCCTAGAGTTTGAAGGAAGATAAGCCACCACCTTCCTTTTTATATACAGATAAAGGTTCAGATTTCATTCCAGTGGGCCCCATCTGCTGCTTCCTTCATGTTTGCTGTTCTCTTTGAAGCACTTATATCTCTCTCTGGATCTTCACTTTAAATACACTTTTAATCTGCCCTCTCCCTTTTTAGCTTGTCATTGGTCCTACCTAGAGAATGAGACTAGAGCATTCATTCAACCAAGACCTCTGACTCGCCTGCTTTGTGTCACACTCTGGGCCAGGCTAAGAGACACCCATGAAGCCAGAACATCTGAAAACTTCAGGGCAGACATTTGTGTTTCATTTTCAACTGATTCACCAAACCTAATGCCTGATCACCCTCAGTGGTCACTGGAACACCAAAGTCCATTCCCAGCCAATCTCACCATGCAGGAGGGACACCGATTTTTGTCAACACACTTGTCAGTGAATCAGCTGGTCTTTCTGATCCAGTGAGGACCACGAATGGATCAGCCTGGAGAGTGGAGAGAAAGGCCAGGAGATCCTCCTCGAGGCTGGCCAAAACCTTCATGTCCCAGACACAAACAAATTAGAAATAATTTATAGTTTTACTTAAAACAACATGCTCCTTTTTCAAATATGATTGGACTGACAAGAGTTCAATTTAAATGGTTCTTTGGGTTTGCCCATCTGTTGAATAAGGAAAACTATAGCACAAGTTGTACACAGTTCTACATTTGTGCTGAAAGGAAAAAAGTCATAAACCAGAGTTTTCACAGTGAGGACTGTTATGATTGTGCAGATACAACACCTAGGGCAGACTTCCCCAATGAAAAATTTTATTACGGGATGGCATAAAATGTGCCCAATTGGTCAATTTGTCTCTGCCAAAAGTAGTCACACTAATTATTTTGGTGTTTACAGAAGACTGGATTTTTCCACTTTTTTTCCAACCATTTCTTTTGATACCATATAAACATGGCCTACGATGAATACTTACAAGTCATTTAATGACAAACAATGTTAAATGACCTTAAACCATTGATGAATTAAACTTCTTTTTTAACCACAGTGTGTATGCATTGATGGAGATGGGGCCGGGGAAGGAGAGAGTAACAGATTTCCCCATCATAGAGGCCTCTGGGCAAATGTTTATGTTCTTAAAATATGCAATCTTTTCTAAACATTCCAAAGTGGAATTTAAAAGTCTTCTCTCACAAATCTTCCTTACAGGAGAATTCAAAATAATATACGTAGCTATCCCTTTGTCCAAGAGATGGAGCTTAATCCCCACCTATCTCTTGAGGATGGGCTAGACTTAGTGACTCATTTAAGAATAACAGAGTAGAGAAAGAGGAGAATAGCGACTTTGCAGTGGAGAGACCTGGCAAATACCACCTTAACCAAGTGAGGAAGGTTCACAGCATCTGTAATGTTACGTGGATGTGACGTATTCCCTGATATGGTGTGACGAGAAGGGCACTTCACCTCCTTGGTCTTCATCCCCAAAGCCCATAACTCTAGTCTCATCATGAGAAAAACATCAGACGAACCCAGATTGGGAGACATTCTACAAGATAGCTGGCTGCTACTCCTCAAAACTGTGAAAGTTATGAAAGAAAAGGAAGGACTGAGTCACAGACCAGAGAAGACTCAGGGGACATGATGACTAAATGCAATGTGGTACCCTATATTGGAACAGGACATTCATGGAAAACCTGGTGAAATCTAAATAAAGTGTGGAATTAAATTAATTTGTTAGTGTCATCGAGTCAATTCCAACTCCTAGTGACCTTGTGGACAGCAGAGTGGAACCATGCCTGGTCTCTTTGTACCATCCTCTCACCTTCCTGCACTATATCAGACAATGCCCCACTGCTATTCATAGGGTTTTCATGGCCAATTTTTTCAGAAGTGGGTGGCCAAGTTCTTCTTCCTAGTCTGTCTTAGTCTGGAAGCTCCACTGAGACCTGTCCACCATGGGTGACTCTGGTGGTATTTGAAACACTGGTGGCATAACTTTCAGCATCACAGCAACACACAGCTGCCACAGTGTGACAACCAACAGACAGGTGGTGTGGTTCCCTGGCTGGGAAATGAACCCAGGCAATGGCAATTAAATTAATAGTAATGTACTAATGTCAATTCCTTAGTTTTGACAAATGGACCACAGTGATGTAAGATTTTAATGATGGGGAAACTATGTGAGGGGTATAGAGAAAGTCTATACTATCTTCGCAAATCTAAAATTATTCTAAAATAAAAAAGCTTATTTTTAAAAGTCTGCTCTTATAGAAGTTGAATCGATAATTGAGAAATGGCCAGATAACAACAAAATCACATGGCATTAGCTATTCATAATTAATGTAAGAAAAAAATAGACTGAAAGTTTGAAAGTGTGACCAGATTACTAAAAGCCAAAGATCATTTGGTTCTTTAATTGTCAGCACAATTAGAAGGGAAGGACACCCCTCATCATTTCATTACAGTAGTCAGCTCTTTGTCCATTCTACCTTCGTTCATACTCTACTACATTCAATTTAAAAGTTTCCCTCTGTTCTTCGTTCTAGATTTTTCTTAATTGCCTCAGTGAAGCAGAAAGTTGTCTCCATGATCATTTCCACTCTCTCTGTAGCTCTTTGGCTGCCCAGTATCCCTTCCATCTTATTTCAGTAACAGCACCCAATTGTTCGGGGAGAGTTACCTTGCCCCACTGACTAGTGTCTAGTAAGACTGTGAATCAGATTGCAGAGTCCCTTCAGCCCAGGCTGGATATTTGCTCAAAGTTAGGACAGTCCTGCTGCCTCCCTTGAATCTGAAAGCCAAGCAGAGGGACGTAACGTAACATGTGCCACTCTGTTATTCCAGAGGCCGGGCTCCACAAGTCTGCTGCCTAGGCCACTTGAATTTCCCTGATTCTGCTTCCTGGTCTGGTTCTCCATGTCACATCACTAAATGAGCTCTCCCATATCCTCCACACAAAATTGTCTTCCCCATTGGCCTGTGACAGAACAGCTGTTCACACTGTTCCTCAGTAACATTCTGGAAGAGTGTATATTGTAAGTAAATATATGGGCATGCAACGACTAAGTTGTTCAGTTGAACAGCCAGATGAAATCATGCTGCATTTAATATTTGCCATTAATGTCAAAATATTCTCTTCTTTATGTTAAATCATAACTGTAAAACTGCCTGATACAGTTTAGAATTCTCTTTTTGCTTTTTTGGGCCTTTTGCAGGTTATGAATGGCTGATTGACTGAAGAACTTTGAACTCTGACTGAGTATTTGATAATATTAAGGAATAAGTATCAATTTTTTAGAGGTGATGATATTATAGTCATTTAAATTTTTTACATAGAGTTCTTGTCTTTTGGAAACGTATACTGAAGTATTTGTTGACTAAATAAATGACTGAAATTTGCTTCAAAATAGCTCAAGAGCAGAGGGAAGTGGGTGTGGGGTAGAAGAAACACATCAACAATTATTGCATCTGGGTGGTGAATACATAGGCATTCTCTATACTATACTATTTCTCTACTTTTGTATGTTTGGAGTTTCCATAATTTAAAAATATGATAAAACAATGGCTGATCATATCTGAATTACACATTATTATTATAGTTACTATTAATAGCAGAATTTTGTGAGGTTTATTTACTGAGTTAATTGAAAGATAATTAACTGATACATATCAAAAATTCAGCTCCTCTGATCCTGTGCCATACTTGCTGATCATAAACCAGTTTGCAAAGAATACTAAGTATCCTAAGGGAAGACAGACAAAGTTCTAAGTGACTTTTACTTTTTCCTCCTGAGGGATCCATTTTTAACTTCTTGTTAACTCTGAAACTCTGGATCTGAGTCTAAATTTCTAATTTCATGATATGACATCAGGGTTAGGAAGTAAATCTACTTATGAGAAAGGGAACCAAAAATTCGCATTTCACAAAAGGCATTTTAGTCCTAAATTAATTTGTACAAACAGTACCTTTTAAGAAATCAGTTTGACATAAGCATTTACATTTTAGTAACTTCCCTTTAGAGGAGACTAAGCTAACTGGGAGCTGTTATTGCTGTTTTGTTTTGATCTTTGATTCTTGAACCTAGTAGAGGTTTTTTCTCCTCTTCCTGATATATAAAGAAGACAGATTAGGAAGGCATCTATGGCCATGGCATTCAGATTAATCAAATCCCAGGACAAGATGCACTGTTTAAGGATTATAAGCCCCATAAATTCCATATGTATCATCACCGGAGTCACAGAATACTAAACAAAAATTTGTCTCATTCATATCTTGCCATTTTTTTGCCCAAATTCAGAACCTTGGTTTGATGTCTGCTCCATCCTCTCTTTTGGTCTACTCTCAATGTTTTAAGATTTCAAAGTTGTAATTAACAAGTTAGGTAAGTGCATTAAAATAATTTCCCACCTTGCATGGACCCAAGGCTTCCTCTTGCACTAAGGCCCTCGTCAGGGAGACCAGTAAATTCCTAATGCAGGGAAGCCACAGCATCGGCTCAAGTGCTCACATTTTTTATTTTTAGTTCTCCTATACAAAATATTACTCAGGTTTGGAAAACAAAATAGCATATGAAAAATTGAGTTTACCAATATAAAGTCAGTATTTCCCATTGTATATAAAATTTCCTTAGAGAATAAAAACTTAGAATCTCTGGACCACAGTCTGGACTGAACTACCCTGTGATCTCATAAGACCCCTCCTTGGAAACCAGTGGGCAAACTCATGAGTGAAGCCTGAGAACCAGAGGCTGGAGGCATTTGGCAAGGCTGCGGTGTGGACCAGCTACGGATGTCTAGTGAAAATGTGGTCAGAAAGAGTGGTTTACTCAGTGCATTTTGCTTTGAAGCTCACTTTGACCCACCAACATCTTTCAGACATAGATCAAAACAGAACTTCTCTGAGGTGAAATGAGTGTTTTTAACTGATCCAAGCAAGGGAGCATCAGAGGACCACAGGAACCCCATCAGTGCAGTCAAGACAGGCCAAAGACAGATGACAGTCTTGGCCAGGTGAGCTGAATTGGGTCTTCAGGTTAAAAAGAGAACACCATGGCTCCTGAGATCTCAGAGATAACAGTTCTCCATGTATCCATCTCTTCAGTCACATTCCCCTGATCTAGACTGGTCACCCTGTCATTTGAGTGCCCAGTTATAATCCTGGAATCTCTATTTACTGTAATTCCAGGGATTCCCATGTCCTCTCTTTTGTGCTGGATCTTCTGTTTCCTGTATGAAATGCTTTCCTCTTTCTACTCTTACTGTTGTTTTTTGGTGGAGCACATCCTCCAATGGCTTTTTGAGAAAAAGAGTGTGGCGATAAATTTTTGAAGACTTGAATGTCTGAAAATATATTTGTTTCATGGAAATGAATTTGAGGGTGGGGGAGAACATTTTCTTCAGAATTTCAAAGATACTTTTCCATTGCCCTTGCTTCAAATATTCTTTTGGGAAATCCAAAATCATCCTGATCCTTTGTAGATGACCTGAATTGTTTTATTCTCTCCAGAAGGTTAGAGAAACTTCTGCTGTGTACTCAGTGTTCTGAAATTTCAAAATGATCTGTCTTGGTCATCTTAATATTTGGCTGGGCACTCGGTGAAACCTTTCAATCTGAAAACTCATGTCTTTCCATCTGAGATGTTTTCTGAGTTGTTTTATTGGTGGTTTATCCCCTCCATATTTTTTTCTATTCTCTTTCTGAAACTCCTGTCACTCAGATGTTAGACATCTTAGAGCCTCAGATTTCCTTGTATATACTACCTAAGTTTCTGCCCCTTTCTCTTTTCTATCTTGTTTTACTTTTTATATTATTTTAGTTTTTGCAATAAAATCTCTGTATGTATTCTTTTTTCCCCCACACCTTTAAAATGTGTAAAGCAATTCTTACCTTTGGGCAGTATAAAAATAAGCCACAGGCAAGATTTAGCCTGAAGGCTGTAGTTTACTGGTGCCTGATCTAGACAACATCTTTACTTTGAAAGGTAGAGATCAATAAATATGATAAATAGAGAGAATCTGGACGAAAATAAAGATTATACAAGAAGAAGGAAATTTTAAAGAATAAATAATAATATCCTTAGATCAACGTTTCTTGACCTCAACATTATTGGCAGATAATTCTTTATTGTGGGGCAGGCCTGTGCATTATACGATGTTTAACAGCATCTCTGGCCTCTATGTAAGATGCCAGTAGCACCTCCCCGTGGTTTAAAATGTAAAATTGAGGTTCAATACTATGTACTGCCTTGACATTTGAAATATTGGATAGGACCCTGAATGGCCTAACTGCAATGAAACCTGCTCCTGAGGGATAAACAAGATCTGGACCTGGTCCCTTTGATACGGAGGGTTGTTTGATTAAGGGACCTTATCCACAGGAGCAGGTCCCTTAAAATTAACTGTATTAAAATAACCCATCATTGATGAAACTCATTTTTTCAGGGCAGTCAACACAAGATACAAACAAGATATAAATATTCTTACAAATCACTTTAGAAGTAAAGAATACATATTTGCACACACATACACATTCTCACACATGCACACTAACAAATGCTGACTCTACCATTTTGTGGATAATTACAAAAATGAATATTGATTTCATTTCTCATATATCATTCCCAAATTTGAAGGAGGTAATGAAAAGCATTACATCATGGACTAGAAATCTTCTATTTGCCTCTCCAGGTCTACTCTTTATTCTTGTCTACCATGATCCGTGTCCCAAGAGGTTGGTACTTATGATCTCATCAACATACCCTGCCCTCTGGCTCAGGCAATGGGGAATCCAGCAGAGGATCAGAGGAAAGGAGGAGAGTGAGATCATTTTGCTTATTCCTTCAGCTTCCTCCATGCTGACAGGGTACTTTTTTCAAAGGCAACACTTTCCCTCGGGGTGCTGTTTACTGTTTCCTCTCCTCATTTTTTTCATCGTAGGAGTAACAATAGTCCAAGAGGCTCTAGGTACCTGATTACTGCACTATCACTTGCAGTTCTTCTACAACTATATGCCTGTAAATAGTTTCTTTGTATTCAATAATCTTATTTTGAGTGTGCATTCTATTTCCTGTTAGCATCCTGATAAATATAGTCATTGGCACTGGAAGTAGTACCCACTTAGTGTACAAAAATCTGTATTAGTTTCCTGTTGCCGCTGTAACAAATGACCACTAATTTAGTGTCTTAAAACAACACAGGGGCCGCCTGGTGGCGCAGAGGTTTAGTCTGCGCTTGGCAGCCCGGGGTTCGCGAGTTCGGATCCCGGGCGCCCGCCGACGCACTGCCTGTCAGCCATGCCGTGGCGGCGTCCCATATAAAGTGGAGGAAGATGGGCACGATGTTAGCCCAGGGCCAGTCTTCCTCAGCAAAAAGGGGAGGATTGGCGACGGATGTTAGCTCAGGGCTGGTCTTCCCCACCAAAAAAAAAAAAAAAAAAAAAAAAAACCACAGACATACTCTCTTACAGTTCCAAAAGTCAGATGTCTAAGGTCAAGGTGTCACAGGGCTGCATTACTTCTGAAAGTTCAAGGGACAGTTCCTTCACTTGCCCTTCTTAGCTCCTAGAGGCCAACTGCATTCCTTGGCTCATGGCTCCCTCCCTGCCTCACTCCAGCCTCTTGCTTCCATTGTCACATCTTCTACTACTGACTCTGATTCTCCTGCCTCCTTATTATAAGGACTTTTGTGATTACACTGGACCCACTCACATAATCCAGGATAATCTACCCATCACAAGCTCTTTAACTAAATCACACTTATAAAATAATTTTATGGCAACATCTAGAGTAATGTTGGATTGAGTAACCGGGAACTGTAGCCTAGCCAAGTATACACATAAAACTGACTATCATGTAGCTCCAGGGGACACTCTCAAAATTAGATAATGGAATTGGGTGGGACTTGGTTTTATATTTGAGGAATGCAAGGATAAGCTTCTTACCAGGCAGAAATGAGACACACATGATCTACCACATGCTATAGCGTCAGGACTACTCAAGTTGTCACTGTAGGTAACATTCCATAGTGTGCAGGTGGAGGGCAAGTTACTAGGATATCAAGTGTCCGTGGTACTGTGGACACAGCAGTGATGATAAAGGTTATGGATCCATGCTGCTTCTCCTGACAGCCATCGACATAGTGGGGAAAAATGGAAATTAAACTATGTTAACATGAATTCAAATCTGAACATGAATATGAGAGTACAATTAAAAGCATTCATGTAGGAGAACCAGAAAGCCCTCTGTGACAGCTTTGAATGTGTCCCTCAACCCCTGGTCACAAAGTCGACATAACTAAGACATAACTAAACCAGAGTCTGATCGTAATATTAGCATAGTTACAGCACCAAGCAAATGCTTGACACCTTCGGGTCTTTTTTGCTAAAGTAAAGGCTCTGTTTAGAAGAAGTTGGACTCTGAATCATAGAATGGGGACATTTAGGCAGAAACGGATGAAGTTAAAAACTGATCTTCCAAGTTCACTGAACTTCCCTTCTCTCCCTCCCCTGCCGGCCCCCCAATCTGAGGAAATCAGTCCTGTCTGCATCCAAGTCTTTCAATGATACACCTGTAAAAGCTGTTTTGCAAACTAATGCTGATTCTTCTCAGGACACACCCTACTGCCTCTCATTACCTCCAGTCCCTTATGAGTTAGATCCCCAGGTATCACAGATGGGCAGGAATGAGGCCTGCTCTAGAAAGAGATAACATGTATACCAAAGAGTTAAAAGACTTTGCCAAACTTACTGTCCGAGCCTGAGGGCCTCAGTGGAAGTAGATTCTAAAAATGTAAGACTCAGCCTGTCTGACTTCATCGACATGCATTCTCATCTGGGATCTGGGATACACTGGGTTGGTTTGAGCCCCTGTGAATGGTATTAAAAGTCTGTTCAATTGGCCAACTGAAGCTTGAGCTTAGCAATATTCTACAGTTAATAAGGTCAAAATACAAGGACATCACTAGAATGCTGAATAGAAAGGAGTCTAACGGTTCTCTTAAATGGGTATTTCATTTAATTCTATTAGGGGCAATCCGCTAGTTATCCCTTATGAGGGCCCTGAAGAAATTCCATTCACCAAGACAGTGTGAAATGAATTGTCAAAGAGACCATCAACATCCTTGAAGAGCTCTCTGGCTCTGTAGGCAGAGATAATGATGGGGAGCACTGCAATGAATTAATTTACCTGATCTAGTGGCAATAATAAGATTCTAGAATGGTAGAGGCCAGGCTGTAGTACTTAACCATCAGAGAAATGCTAGGGAGAATTACTGGGTCCATAAATGAGTCTGCATGTACATAGGCTTAAGCCAGAAGTGGCTGGGTTCATTCAATGGGAAGCAGCTTTGGACCATCTGGAGTACCAATCTCTGGGGACATTCTAGGTCTCTGAAATCGTATAGTCATCAGCCAACAGCTTAGAACTTCCCACTCCATCCACATCTAACCCATTCTACTACCTCTTGCTTTAAGTCAACATGCTTAGAACCATATTATTTCCATTTCTTGGCCCCGGGACACACACCATTGTTGGAAAATACAGCCAAAATCCTTGAAACAAGAAATCCTAGCCTCCAGGCACCACCGACAATAGTTGCCAGTACCTGATTCAGTAAGACAGCTGTGGCTGGGAGGTACATATCTGGATCTCACTTCACAAATGCTTCCAGACACAATATAGACACACAGCATGGAACCAAAAAGCCCCAGAGAAGCTCTGGTTCTCTGCAGCTTGGCAAGGTACAGGGGATAGGAAGAAAGGAGGCAACAAGTTCCATACAGCTCCTTTATGCAATGATTCCCACTCAGCACCTCTCCTGCATACCCCAATATATCTAAGCTACTTCTATTCACAGACTGTCTCTTAATTCTCTAAAACCTCCATAAATCTCCTCTGCTCTCTCTTCACTTTCCCAGACAACAAGCTTATGTCTCTGCTGTATCCTAGACTCACATCTAAGATTTGCTGCATGCTTTTGCCTTTTCTGGTTATGACTTCGTGTTTTTTTTTTTTTTTTTTTTAATATAAGTCATTCTCTCTGCCCAAGCTGATTCATGAATTCCCCTTCCTGTAAGGTCTACCCTACAGACACCAGGACCCGTGCTCCATTCCACGGATGATGACATATCCACTGGGCACATTTAGACCCAACTGGAAGGACCAGACTATTTGAGCAATGTGATACAGTCCAAAGAATATCAGACTGAGAATCAGAAAACCTGGGACGAAATCTTAACTCTCCTACTTGGTATCCGTATACACTTGGGGAATTTTTAAAAAATCTCTGCGCTTCAGTCTCCTTGTCTCTAAACTAAGGCTGAATACTGATAATGTCTACCTCATAATTTAATTTCATAAGAATTAAATAAGACAACATGAGAAACTGCTCAGTCTAATGTTTTGCACAGAGTATACATTCAAAAATAAATTGTTACTCTCTCTCTGTTTCACTCTAATACACATAAAATAGTTTCCATTAGAACACAGTTCAGAAATCCTTTCATTTACTGATATTTTCATATTTAAAGTCATTTCACAAATGCTTTGAAGCTGCTGAACTAAAATTCTAATTTTGGAAGCTGCTATTTTAATAATAATGACATAACTCCAAATGATGATGGAGGGAGATTCTAATTCTTTACAGCAAACCAAGTACATTCCATGAATCACTTAAGGCTCTTTTGCACACTGATGATAAATCAGCGATGCGGTGGAATTAGTAAAATAAACAGAACCCATCTTTTTCCTTCTTCCTCGATTATAGCTTATCTTCTTGGCATTTAACTCAAGCAAACAGATTAAATAGATGTTCAATATTTCGTAGAAGGGAGAAGCTTTGACAGACTGTTGAAAACGTGTAACCACTAGGAGGCAAAATAGCCAGTGAAGAGCAATTTTATTTCCCGGGAAAGGCTCACTCTTTGATGTCAACACATGATCCAATCTGGGACAGTCAGCTCCTCTTTACCAAACACTAACTTTTGAATGGAAAAACAGGAATTGAGCATTTTAAGAGCTGAATGTTATCAATGGCAGTGTTCTCAAAGGAAATTCCACAAATTCTTGCTGGTAAGGTCCCAGGATTCTGGATTCCTGTCCCTCCCATGGCCAAAGTTTGAACCCAAGAATTACCCTAATATCCTTCCATAAACTCTCTCTTTGCATAATTTAAAATGGTTTTTCCTGTTATTTGGAATGTAGGTAATTTTGAACATGTACATAAATATATTTGATAAAATAAAAGAAAAACATTTTCTTGCGTGAAATATTTTAGCACAAAAACTAGAAATTGTCTTTTGTTTTGGCATTAAAATCCACTAGGGGCAGAAAAGTTTTCAGTTGAATTTTCTCTACCCCTGAAAAACAAACCACACAACTCAGTTTATGCTTCATTTTAAATGGACAGCTAGTTCTATCTCAATCAAACAATATTCAATATTATATTTTTTTAGACTAGGCATAAACTGACTATTGAAAAGAATTTAAGCCTTATTCAGACACGTTTTCAAGCTTTCTTTTTAAGTAAAATTTTGGAAATAACACATGGACAAAAAAATTTTTGAGTAAAATAGGGCACACATAATATTGGTACAATATTTATTAAAGTAAAGTAAGATACAATTACATAAAAATTGCAGAAAAATACAAATCAGTTATCAGAATGATTGCATTGGGCAAGCGAATCATACAAAATTTGTCTTGGTTTTTCTATTTTCCAGATTTTTCTGAAATGTATTTAAATTATTTTAATAATGAAGAATTAAAATTAAATTTTAAGGGGCTGGCCCGGTGGCGCAGTTGTTTAGTTCGCGCTTGGCAGCCCGGGGTTCGCGGGTTCGGATCCCGGGCGCCTGCCAACGCACTGCTTGTCAGCCACGCCGTGGCGGCGTCCCATATAAAGTAGAAGATGGGCACGGATGTTAGCCCAGGGCCGGTCTTCCTCAGCAAAAAGAGGAGGATTGGCAACGGATGTTAGCTCAGGGCTGGTCTTCCTCACACACACTAAAATAAAATAAAATTAAGTTTTAAAATACAGAATCCATAGAGAAATTCCTAAATTTTAAGAACACACAAAAGTTATTCCTTAATAGGAAATACTATTAATGAGAAATTCATAATGAGAAAATACTCTTTAATGCCTTCAAATTAATTTCTACGGCTTTATGGTCTTCTTGCTATATATTTTTTAGACTTTTTCTGAAGATAGTCAATATATTTGTATCAAATTTATCTGCCATAGGAGCTCCAATCTAGTTGATGGTAGAGACTGACAGATAGGGGAGAGAAGAAGCCTTGCCAGAGAAGGTAAAATCTGCTCTGAGATTGGAAAGATAAGCCAGTCAGGCAAAGCTGTGGGGCAGGGAAAACACCCTCAATTCAAAATGAAAACTCGATAGATGTTCATTAAGATTAAACTAATTTTTAAAGACAAGCCTCTAAGGAATTCTGAAGGAAGTTTACTTTTACTTTCTGGAGTGGAACGCGCAATCATCAATCAAGACACACAGCCTTTAGAAGCTGTCCTGTAAACGTCTGGGGCTTTGATTCAGTCTTGGCTCAGGAAATGCATTCGTCGGCCTCCGGCCTGCGGTGAGTCTGATTCAGCGGTGATGTCAGCGCTGAGCACGACAGGAATTCATGCTTCTGCAGACGTATGTTTTCTGTAAAGAACCTATTTGGGTTTCCCAAACTGATCTTTTTTGGTCCAGACAGCCATTTGGAACATATTATGTTATTTGCTTTATCCAAAGGAAAACGGCGAGGTTTCAGAGCTGCTTCACTGACCCATTGTTTGCATATTACTCTCAACATAAAATTGTTAATAATAAGAGACTGTTCAAAAGCAAGTTCATCTCTCAGTTTTGAGCAGATAAGGAGCACAAGGTTCTGTAACAAGAGTCAGCTAACTACAGCTCTGTTGAGGGTGTTTTTCCCTCGTCCAACGCCTACAAGGTCTAGTGAAAGTGATTTGTGTTAGCAGCCGAGCCCTGGGGGTGGGCAAGCCTGGGACTAACAGACTGGTCAGAAGTTCTCAGCAGTATTTCACCGACAAAACAATGACAGCCTACGGCCATAGTGGTAGGTGTGATACATCCTATACACCAGACACGTGTCATTTACTTATTTAACAATACATAGTGCTCGATGAGTTCTAGGCACTTTTCTTACCACTTTAATATTAGCTCATCTATTTCTCTGGGAGGTGGTTACTGTTTTTATCCTCATACAGCCAAGAAAATGGAGGCACCAGAGCCTTGGTAAATCGCCCAAGGTCATACAATTAGTAATAATTTACCTATTCACAAAAGCTATCAGAAAATTCATTTGGCAAACATGTTAACTTTAACTGAACAATAATCTACACTCATGGCATCCCCCTCCTTACCTTGTTCATTCCACAGCTCGCTGCCCTAGAACCCTTCTCCCCCAACTCACTGAAACTGCCAGCACCATCGACATCTCATCCTCCAAAGCTGTCCCTCAGGACCCGTTTCAGGACTTTTTTGCATTTCACGCTGTAATTCACTCTCAGGAGCTCCAATCAGTTAAACCAGTGTTTCTTAACTTGCTGGGGGTCATGGACTTTACTACGAATTTAATGAAAGCCATGGATCCTTTCCTGAGAAGAATGAAGCACGGATAATATAAAATATTATATACACAAATTATGTGTGTATGTACATACGTATGTGTATTCCATTCACTTTCAGAAGGGAACCATGGATCAGCCGGGAGCAGGATGCTGGCCCGAGGCTAAAGACTTGTCACCTGAACTTGGTGATGTTTTCACAGCTTCCAACTGGGTGTTCCCCAGGCACTTCAACATCCTCCTGTCCTCATATAACTTCACTCCCTCAGAGCCTGTTTTCTGCCCTCCTGTGCTTCTGTACTTCTAATGACACCAAATAGCACAAGAATATCAAAGACACGTTCTCCTTGAGGTTGGAGCCTGAGCCGAAGTCCTGGAGTGTGTCAGAGGTCTGGTGAGGTCACTTTACAAAAAGTGGGTCTGTGTCCCTGAACAGAACTTTCACTTGGCAGTTAGGGAATGTTCTAGCAGTCCTGGACAACTATTTTCTGATGCACTGAGAGGTGCTCATAATGACTAGGAAGCTCAAGAGGTTCTTAAAAATTATTTCTTTGTTTTTCTTTTTGTTTTGTGGTAGAAGCGAAGACACCTGCATGAACACACCCTCTATTCAGAGGAGAGATTGGCCATATTATTGAAGGTTAATCTTCCAACCGTCCTGTGTGGCCTCTGCCCCCCACCTACAATTACACGTCAGAGCTGTCACTGGTCGTCATAACTGCTGCTGCTCCACAACCCACACGTCTGAAGAAGTAGCTGCTCCATTAAACTGAGAAAGAAGGTCGCAAGGATGATATTGCCCAGTAGATATTAACTGACCACTCACTCAAATGTATTTTTTTCTATTTTATTTTTTTATTTTATTGATGTCATATTGGCTTACAGGATTGTGTAAATTTCAGGTGTACATTATTATATTTTCGTTTCTGTATAGACTGCATCGTGTTCACCACCAATAGTCTAGTTTTTATCCATCACCGTACATATGTGCCACTTTACCCCTCTTGCCCCCTCCTCACCCCCTTCCCCTCTGGTAACTACTAATCTGTTTTTATCCATGCATTTGTTTATCTTCCACATATGAGTGAAACCATTTGGCATTTGTCTTTCTCTGTCTGACTATTTCACTTAGCATAATACCCTCAATGTCCATACATGTTGTAGCAAATGGCAAGATTTTGTCTTTTTTTATGGCTGAGTAGTATCCCATTGTGTATATATACCACATCTTCTTTATGCATTCATCCACTGATGGGCACCTGGGTTGCTTCCATGGCTTAGCTATTGTGAATGATGCTGCAATGAACATAGGGGTGCATGTATCTTTTGATTGTTGATTTCATGTTCTTTGGATAAATACTCAGTAGTGGAACAGCTAGAACATATGGTATTCCTATTTTTAATTTTTTGAGAAATCTCCATACTGTTTTCCATAGTGGCTGCACCAGTTTGCATTCCCACCAGTAGTGTATGAGGGTTCCCTTTTCTCCACATCCTCTCCAACATTTGTTATTTTTCGTCTTGTTAATTGTAGCCATTCTGATGGGTGTGAGGTAATATCTCATTGTAATTGTTTTTGTGTGTGTGTGTGAGGAAGACTAGCCCTGAGCTAACATCCATTGCCAATCCTCCTCTTTTTTTTTTTTTCCTGAGGAAGACTGGCCCTGGGCTACCATCCGTGCCCATCTTCCTCTACTTTATATGGGACGCCGCCACAGCATGGCTGACAAGCAGTGCGTTGGCTGGTGCCCCGGATCTGAACTCGTGAACCCTGGGCTGCCAAACACGAACTAAACTGCTGCACCACTGGGTCGGCCCCTCATTGTAGTTTTGATTGGCACTTCCCTAATAATTAGTGATATTGAACATCTTTTCCTGTGACTGTTGGCCATCTGTATATCTTCTTTGAAAAAATGTCTGTTCATATTCTCTGCCCATTTATTGATCTGGTCATTAATTTTTTTGTTGTTGAGTTATATGAGTTCTTTACATATTTTGGAAACTAACCCCTTGTCAGATATGTGATTTGCAAATATTTTCTCCCAGTTGGTGAGTTGTCTTTTCATTTTGTTGATGGTTTCCTTTGCTGTGCAGAAGCTTTTTAGTCTGGTGTAGTCCCATTTGTTTATTTCTTCTTTTGTTTCATTTGCCTGAGTTAACATGGTATTCGAAAAGATATTGCTAAGACTGATGTCAAAGACTGTACTGCCTATATTTTCTTCTAAGAGTTTTATGGTGTCAAGTCTCACATTCAAGTCTTTAATCCATTTTGAGTTAATTTTTGTGTATGGTGTAGAATAATGGTCTACCTTCATTATTTTGCGTGTGGCTGTCCAGTTTTCCCAACACCATTTATTGAAGGGAATTTCCTCTCTCCATTGTATGTTCTTGGCTCCTTTTTCAAGGATTAGCTGTCCATAGATGTGTGGTGTTATTTCTGGGCTCTCAATTCTGTTGCATTGATCTGTGTGTGTGTTTTTCTGCCAGTACCAATCTGTTTTGATTACTAGGGCTTTGTAGTATATTTTGAATTCAGGGAGTGTGATACCTCCAACTTTGTTCTCTTTTCTCAGAATTGTTTTGGCTATTTGGGATTTTTTGTTTCTCCATATAAATTTTAGGATTCTTTGTTCCATTTCTGTGAAGACTGTCCTCGGGATTCTGATTGGGATTGCACTGAATCTGTAGATTACTTTAGGAAGTATGGACATTTTAACTATGTTAATTCTTCCAATCCATGAGCATGGACTATCTTGCCATTTCTTTGTGTCTTCTTTGATTTCTTTCAACAATGTTTTATACTTTTCAGTGTATAGGTCTTTCACCTCCTTGGTTAAATTTATTCCTAGGTATTTTATTCTTTTTGTTGTAATTGTAAATGAGATTGTATTCTTGATTTCTCTGTTAGTTAATTATTAGTGTATAGAAATGCAACTGATTTTGGTATGTTGATTTTGTACCCTGCAACTTTACAGTATTAGTTGATTATTTCTAATAGTTATTTGGTGGATTCTTTAGGGTTTTTTTTAATATATATATATTCATGTCATCCACAAATAGTGACAGTTTTCCTTTCCAGTTTGGATCTCTTTTATTTCTTTTACTTGCCTAATTGCTCTGGCTAAAACGTCTAGTTTTAAGAATAACTATGTTGAATAAGAGTGGTGAGAGTGGGAATCCTTGTCTTGTTCTTGTTCTCAGAGGAATAGCTTTCAGTTTTTATCTTTGAGAATGATGTTGGCTGTGGGTTTGTCATACAAGGCCTTTATTACGTACTATGTACTTTCTTTCTATAGCCATTTTATTACGAGTTTTTATCATAAGTGGATGTTGGATCTTGTCGAATGCCCTCTCTTCATCTATTGAGATCATGTGATTTTTGTTCTTCATTTTGTTAATGTGGTGTATCACACTGATTTGTGGATGTTGAACCATTCCTGCATCCCTGGAATAAATCCCACTTGATCCTGGTGTCTGATTCTTTTAATGTATTGTTGTATTCGATTTGCTAATATTTTGTTGAGGGTTTTTGCATCCATGTTCATCAGTGATATGGGTCTGTAATTTTCTTTTTTGTGTTGTCCTTATCTGGTTTTAGTATCATGGTAATGTCGGCCTTGTAAAATGAGTTAGGAAGCATCCTATCCTCTTCAATTTTTTGGAATAGTTTGAGAAGGATAGGAACTAAATCTTTGAATGTTTGGTAGAATTCACCAGAAAAGCCATCTGGTCCTGGACTTTTATTTTTGGGGAGGTTTTTGATTACTGTTTCAATCTCTTTGCTTGTGATTGGTCTAGTCAGATTCCCTATTTCTTCTTGATTCAGTTTTGGGAGGTTGTATGGTTTTAAGAATTTTTCCATTTCTTCTAAGTTATCCAGTTGGTTGGTGTATAGCTTTTTGTAGTTTTCTCATATAGTCTTCTGTATTCTGTGGTGTCCACTGTAATTTCTCCTCTTTCATTTCTGACTTTATTTATTAGATTCTTCACCTTTTTTTTCTTAGTGAGTCTGGCTAAGGGTTTGTCAATTTTGTTTATCTTCTCAAAGAACCAGCTCTTAGTTTCATCGATCCTTTCTATTGTTTTTTTCGATCTCTATTTCATTTACTTCTTGTCTGTTTTTTATTACTTCCTTCCTTCTACTGACTTTGGGCTTTGTTTGTTCTTCTTTTTCTAGTTCTTTTAGGTATAGTGTAAGCTTGTTTATTTGAGATTTTTCTTATTTTTTGAGGTAGGCCTGTATTGCTATAAATTTCCTCCTTACTATCACTTTTGCTGCATCCCACAAGTTTTGGTATGTTGTGTTTTTATTTTCATTTGTCTCCAGGGATATTTTGACTCTGCCTTTGATTTATTCATTGATACAACAGTTGTTCAGTAGCATGTTCTTTAGTCTCCACATATTTGTGACTTTTCCAGCTTTTTTCTTGTAGTTGATTTCTAATCTCATAGCATTGTGGTCAAAAAAGATGCATGATATGATTTCAATCTTCTTGAATTTATTGAGGCTTGCCTTGTTTCCCAACATATGGTCTATCTTTGAGAATGTTCCCTTTGCACTTGAGAAGATTGTGTATTCTGCTGTTGGGGGATGGAATGTTTTCTATATATCCATTAATTCCATCTGGTCTAGTGTTTCATTTAAGGCCACTGTTTCCTTGTTGACTTGCTGTCTGGATGATCTATCCATTGACGTAAGTGGGGTGTTAAGGCCCACTACTATTATTGTGTTTCTGTCAATTTCTTCCTTTAGGTTTATTAATTGTTGCTTTATATACTTTGGCGCTCCTCTGCTAGAAGCATATATATTCATAAATGTTACATCTTCTTGGTGGAATGTCCCTTTTATCATTATATACTGCCCCTCTTTGTCTCTCATTATCTCTTTTATCTTGAGGTCTGCTTTGTCTGATATAAGTACAGCTACACCCACTTTCTTTTGCTTGCCATTTGCTTGGAGTATCATCTTCCATCCCTTCACTCTGAGCCTGTGTTTGTCTTTAGAGCTGAGATGTGTTTCCTGGAGGCAGCATACTGTTCAATCTTGTTTTTTAGTCCATCCAGCCACTCTGTGTCTTTTGAAATGGTGAATTCAATCCATTTACACTGAGAGTGATTATTAATATATGCAGGCTTAATGCTGCCATTTTATCTTTTGTTTTCCACTTATTCTATGTTTCCATTGTTTCCTTTTCCTTGTATTTCTGTCTACCATTTCAGTTTGGTGGTTTTCTGGGATGGTTTTCTCTTTATTGATAATTTGTGACTTTGCTTTAATTTTTGGTTTTGTGATTGCCATGAAGTTTGTATAAAAGATCTCATAGATGAGATAGTCTTTTTTCTGACAGCTTCTTATCTCCATTAGCCTATGCCAGTCTCAGCCCTTTCCTCTTCTCCTTCTGTGTTTTTGTTGTCACAAATTATTCCTTTTTGTGTTGTGAGTTTGTGACCAAACTGAAGTGGTTATAGTTATTTTTGATGCTTTCTTTCCCTTTATCCTTTTCTTTATAATTAAGTGTTTACTAACCTATTCTGATATAAAGCTGCAATTTTCTGATTTTGTCTGTCTATTTATCTCCTTGCTCCAAGCTTTATAAACCTTTGCCTTTTTATTTCAGGTAGGAGGGCTCCCTTCAACATTTCTTGTAAAGTAGGTCTAGTGATGATGAAATCCCTCTTTTTTGTTTTCTGGGAAAGCTTTTATTTCTTCATCATGTCTGAAGGATGATTTTGCTGGATAGATATTCTTAGCTGACAGTTTTTCTCTTTCAGTATTTTGAATATGTCATTCCACTCTCTCCTAGCCTGTAGGGTTTCTGCTGAGAAATCTGCTGAAAGCTGGATGAGGGTTCCTTTGTAGGTTATTTTCTTCTCTCTTGCTGTCCTAATGTGTTTTCTTTGTCATTGACTTTTGACAGTTTAATATTATATGACTTGGGGAAGGTCTTTTTGCATTGATGTCTTTAGGAGTTCTATTGGCTTCATGGACTTGCATGTCCAGTTCCTTCCCCAAGTTTGGGAAGTTCTTAGCTATTATTTCTTTGAATAAGCTCTCTACTCCTTTGTCTCTCTTCTCCTTCTGGGATACCTATAATCCTTATGGTACTTTTCCTAATTGGTCAGATATTTCTCAAAGAACTTCTTCATTTTTTAAAATCTTTGTTCTGTCTCCTCCTCCACCTGAATCATTCCTAGGTTTCTATCTTTGAGCTCACTAATTCTTTCTTCCATAAGTTCTGCTCTATTTTTAAGGCTTTCTACATTATTTTTTATCTCATTAATTGTGTTCTTCATATTCAGAATTTCTGTTTAGTTTTTTTTTTCAGAGTTTCAGTCTCTTTGGTGAAGTACTCCTTCTGTTCATTAATTTTATTCCTGAGCTCATTCAATTATCTTTCTGAGTTTTCCTGTAATTCATTGAGGTTTTTTTATGACAGCTATTTTGAATTCTCTGTCAGTTAGATAGTAATAGTCCATGACTTCAAGTTTGTTCTCTGGAGAGCTCTCACTCTCCTGTTTTGCTGTGTTACTGTAGTTCTTCATGGTCTTTGATGAATTGATCCTCTGCTGACACATTTGCAGTAGTAGCCACCTTTTCTTATTTGGGTACAGCTTTTGTTACTTTGGTTCTGAACTGTTTCTGACTGTATTTGAGAGCCTGCACTTTCCACCCTCCACAGAAGCATCTTCAGTGCCCTCCTTGTGCCACTTGTGCCTCTGAGGTTGCTGCTACCTTGCTGCTTAGACACCACTGGGGTCACCAGGCTGAAGGCACATCTTCTGCTTCTGAGGTCACCTGCATCTGTGTTCCTCTACTGGCTCTCTGCAGGCTCATATGCTGCTGCCCCATGCAGTACCTGTGCTGCTGTTCCCATGTTGTCTGGTGGTGCTACTTGCACAGCTACCAGGGGTGCTGGGTTCACGGGTGTTGCTGTCACTGGCAGGGGCCCAGGGACCCGAGGACTTGCATGCAGCCTCTGCTGCCAGTTGAGCTGGTGTTGAGGGTGGGGGCTGGGTCACTGGTTCTGCTGTGGTTCCTGATGTCTCTGGTCACAGGTTCTACCTGCCACTGCTGGGAGAGGGGGGGCAGGGGTTGTTTTTCTGCTCTTGCCCTGTCTGCCAGCAGCTGCGTGGGCTAGGCCACAACTGTCACTCTCCTGGCAGCCATATGGACCAGGCCACTGCCATTCCCACTCTGCAGGCAGTTGTGAAAGCTGCTGCCTGAGGATCCGCACCTGGATCACTGCTGCCAGGGGAGGGGGACAGGGCTGCTCCCCTGGTTCCACTGCTTCCCGGGGGTCCTGTCCACCCACCTTCGGATGTACAGATGCATGGATCCCTTAGGTGTCCTGTTGTGCCGTGTAGGGAATCCTCTCTTGATCGATGGATATCCGTTTGGTTGTAGCTTAGAGGAGAGAAACAAAGGGAACAACTCACTCCACTATGATGCTGATGTCACTCCTCAAACGCATTTTTTATACCAAGCTCCAGAGATGTGCAATAGGGAACATTTCTCTGCTCTAATGCAGACAGATGGCTATAGTAGTTTCTATACCTCAAACTGTTTTTTTTTTCTCTCTCTCTCTCTCCCTTCTCCCGTTCATCCACCTCCCTCCCTATTATTGGCACAGACTGAAGAGGCTGAAGGTCACCCTTGTCAAGGATCAAGAGGCATCTCAGGGTACTGTGAGAGACTAGGACATATGGTTTACCTTGCCTGGGGCTACACAGCATGGAGCCCAGGAGAAACTTCCAAAAACAAGGACTAGGGAACTGTCAGACCAAAGCCAAGGTAAAACTCTGAAACTCATCACTGAATCTCCATAAGGACCAGATAGAAGAGGTACCCAAGATTCTTCAAGGAGGATGAAAGGAAATCAAACTGAAGAAACTCCCAGGTTAAAATATCCATCAGATGTCAAATAATTGTAGTTTATGAAACAAATAGGGCTTGAAACTTTTTATTTGCCTGGCATAGTATACTAAAAGTTTTCTAATTAAATGCCAACATTTAGAAGTTGTGATATTTCATATAAAAGTCCAGATTCCATCTTTCCTAGAAAAATCAAAAGGAAGCCTGTATTCTAACATGGCAGCACAGGCCAGAGCTGAAACCTGCCCCCCCTTTCAAATTGGCAAACACCACCCATGTCCCTGTGGCCCATTCAAATCATTTGTGATAGTCACCTAGCCCCACAGGCATTTGAGTTTCCATGTCCAAGGTTAAATGACTCTTGCAGGTTTAATACTGTGTTCATTCCTATGAGTCAGATAAATTGAAGCAGTTACAAGGGTGGAAATAAAGCAGATAATCTTGTCCTTGTGGGATTTACCTCAGTGGTTTTATATAAAACATAAATCAAGAGTTTTAGTGCATAACTAGACAATCACTCAATAGTGTTTCATAGATCATTGTCTGCTTGTTAGTATGAGTTAAAATATGTTCTTTAATCTCACTCATTGGAGTATGAGATAACTGTTTACTCTTTTATTACATAAAGCACCTACTATGAGTCAGCCACTCTTCTAGGCTCTAGAAATACTTCAGAAGATAGTCTCTCCTCTCATAGACCTTATTTATTGTGGAGAGAAAAGAAGTAACAAATATCATTACACAGAGTGATAAATGCTATAAGGCAAATTAAGCAAGGTAATGTGGGGGAAGACTTCTTTATATAGGGCTATCTTTAGTAACTGCATCTTGCCTTTCAAAGCAAAGGATGTACAATAGAAAGTGAAGTGGAAGGTCAGGTAATTAATTATCCAGATAGTTCAGAGATTAACTGGGCTGTTTGCTACATCCCTTGGGTGACTAGTTGAGAACAGCCAACTTAATTGATCTAGCTCTCAGTATTCTGAAGTAAACATTATTAACCTCCTGATTTGCTGCTAGGACAATGAGATTATATCTCTGATGTGCGGATGTTACTTTACTAAGTAATCATCAGTATTTTACCCGATTCATCTTTCAGTCACACGTGAGAATATTTTCTCTACGGAGACAAATTCAAAGTCTCTTTATTCATTACCCTCTCAAGCTCTCTTCGTTGAAGTTAATACAATGAGAAAACAACCATCATTAGTAAAATAAACATCATTTTCACTAGAGGTACTTTCAATCAATCTTTGTAGGTTTAAAAATATACATTGCATAGAATATATTTTTGGGGCACATTAGTCATCTATGAGAATATTTAAAATCTAATTTCATAGAATTCCATCTGAAATAATTTACCTTATTGAAACTGTACTAATCATGAAGCCCCTTTATTTTCTGTGTTTCAGCCAAATACGCCTCACTAATACGTTATTTGCCATTATTCAATAGCCTCTTCATTTTTATAAAAATAGCTCTCCAACTCTCTAGATAGTTATAAGCAAAAACTACTTTGTTTTCCAAACTGTTGTAAATATTATGACTTTGTTAAGTGCAACAAACTAAAAATATATTTTTCTCATTCTTTATTACACAGCATTATTGCAGAATTCCATTCCCCTGCCCCAGGTTTTTTAAACCTACTTATTTGTAAGACTTTGCCCATAGGCCAAAACAAGTAAAATTGAAAATATAGCTTCACAATATTTCTGAAGCTAAAGGGCATTTTTGAGCTTGTTTTTGTGATGGGCAAAGGAGTATGTATGTTTACATACACAAACAGACATGATACACTCAGTTACAGGAGAGACCAAAGATGCTGAGCAATGAAAGTGATTGCTAGTACAGACACACATGTGTCCTCGTGACCCCAACACAAACAGTGGAAAAGTGATAAAAAGTCAACGATTGTACTGTCTATGCACTGTTAAGCAACTCATGCTTTATCTAACCTAAAAGGATGGATTTTCTACCATTTTATTGTAGGTTTCTCATTTTTTCATTGTTGATTTTACATGAAACTAACTGAATGTATCAGAGTGTGTTGTTACATCATAAACAGAGCGTGCAGCAACCCACATATTCTTCTCACTCTATGACACGCATCTCCCCAGTCCAAGTACAGCTGAACTCTTTTTTTATTTAAGATAGCAATAAGACAGAAAGACAGAAATTGTCTCAGGATCCTAGTTATCAGTTCATAAAACACATGTTTATACATATATACCTATGTAGTAATCATATTTCAATAGTATAACTTCTGCTACAAATATCTTTAATTAAAGAAAAACAACATAGATTTTTCATATTTGTTTTAATAAAATTTATACTTCAAATTAATGTAAATAAAGACAAGTTCAGAATAAATCTATTTAAATATTATTAAATAAGAATTATAAAAGTGAACTTTGTACATGATTATCAACAAACATATTACTAAAAATCATATATAAAAAAGCATTTCTCATTGGCACTCTCAGACATAATTTACACAATTAAATATATAATTTATACACATATGGAATATTAACCATATAAGAAAATAATATATACAGCAAAAATAAAGCAGAATAGCATAATTTTTAGTACTCAATTTGCAATATGTGAATTAAGCTTTGTTTTAAAAAATTTCAAATTACTGTATATACAAAGATAAACCAAGAAAGACTCCATTCTATGGTAGGCACAGCTAATCAGTTATTTCTGAGAAGTCTCTTATATTACTCATCTTCATACACCATGAAATTAGAAGTTTCATCTCTTTTTTACATTTAGTATGATTCCAAGCACTTTTTTTCTTCAAATTAAATTTACATTCTTAAGAAATGCCTGTGGTGGGGAGAAGAAAAATGTCACTTATGACCTGATTTTTAACATACTTAAAGATATGCATAGTTTTAATATAGTTATATTTTATTTAATTTTGCTTAAAGAATCTGTGGACTTTTATAGCCTGATCCTGAGAGTGTAGACTAAATGTGTGTGTGGAGGAGAGAGGAGTTAATCAGTCCTTTAGAGACTTTAAATGATGAATTCCCCATTAAAGTTTTATGATATCTAGATAAACCAAAAAATGAACTTGACATCACCTAACTGACTTAAAAATCTTCCTAAAATTTGCTAATCTGTAATACTGTGATTGTAATGACTGAGGATGTCTCCTTTCTTTTCATAGAATAAAGGTCACCTGCTCCTCATTTCAAATATTCCTGAGAAACCCTCTTCAACTTTTCTGGCCTAAGGAAGCCAAGACTCAGCAAGGGACTATAACATCAGAACCAACATCAGGCAGCTCTAACTCTCCAGCTATAGCAGAAGCCACTGCCCAGGCTATTTCTAATTATTTAAATAATTAGAAACAGATGCTATCATAGATGACTTCTACAGAGGAAATCACTAAATCTTCAAACTCTGAAATTTTAAAGGGGCATATTTATCAGCTCTGTCTTCTGTGGATCTAATCCCAGGAGAATGTAATACATTGTAATGCATACAATATTTTAAATTATAATGCTGTACTGTTTTTTGAGAACTTTTCCAGTTATTATGTTGTTTTTTGGACTTTACGTAAATTTACTCATTCACATAAAATATATTTAAAGAAGAGAGAAGTATGGCTTGATTTAGGTCATTTCAACAGCCTAATGAATTTTCTTGATTTATTCATGTTTTACATTATTCAAAGGTTTGAGATGGACAGGTTGAGTGTAATTGATTCAAGTATCTTGTCACTTAACACTGAAATAATCTAGCTCATTTTCTTAATCTAAAAAATTAGAAAATTTTAAATTTAGTAGAATTAAGAGTACCAATTATTAACTTATAATTGCTTTTTAAATAAGAATAGCAACAACAACAACAGGTCAGTATTGTCTCAGTAACTGTCATGACAAACCTGTGAGATGGGTTAAGTAAATCCCAAGCAGTTATTTGGGACAGATTAAGTTACATTAGTCAGCTTGTGATATTCATGGATACTTCTAGACTACAGCTGCTCCATGCCTTTCATTCACACCCTCAAGCTGAGAAACCAGTTTCTTTAAAGGGACTTGTCCGTGGTACTGAAATGCTGACCAAAGGAAATGTTGACTTCATTCTCCACTGGAGACTACTACTAATTAGAAAGATCTTTGCCAAAAAAAAAAAAAAAAAAAAAAAAAAAAAAATTTATATCTTTCAGTCTTTTGTATACATTCTACTTTTGTAAGTAAATGTTACAATCTGCATTAGATTTATTTAGGTTATACAAATACTTTATTGCTCTAGGGCTCCTAGGGTAAATAAATTAGCCAGAATGAAAGTTCTGACTTACTCTTCCACTCTGGCAAAGTACATGTGGGAGCAGATGACAATTACATGTCCATTATAGTTTTGATCCTTTGTTTTTTCTTCTAATCTTCCAATACTTTCTCTCTTCTCCTTACCTATACTGTGTAAACCAAAATTTTAGGACTCGGTTCCACTACTATTATATCTTTTGAGCAGTCAAGAAAAGGTAGACCTTTAAATAGTTTCGTTCATCTAATATCTATTTGCATATGGTTTCTGGACAATAATAAAAATTATAATGAATGTTGAAAGAATTTCAAGAATCACTGAGGACTGATAAGGCTGCCAAAAAGCTGTTTATCTTAATTTAATCACTGTTGAGGGCATTTTTTTTTTTTTTGGTGAGGAAGATTAGCCCTGAGCTAACATCTGTTGCCAATCCTCCTCTTTTTGCTGAGGAAGATTGGCCCTGAGCTAATATCTGTGCCCATCTTCCTCTACTTTATATGTGGGATGCCTGCTACAGCATGGCTTGATAAGTGGTGCGTAGGTCTGCACCCGGGATCCAAACCCACAAACCCTGGGCTGCCGAAGGAGAGCACGTGAACTTAGCCACTACACCACCAGGCCAGCCCCAAGCGCATTTTTAATTAATTCAATAAACCAGTCTGTGCAGTTAGACCAAGCTTTAACACTAAGTGAAAAATCCAGAGATTAAATTCACTGGGTGTTGCTAAATCAGCTTGCTGGCTTTTTAAATTGTTCAAAATTTCTTATGAAAGCTAGATTATTAAACAGAATAAGAAAAATAAATGAATACATACTCACGGAGTATCTTTTCTAGGTTTGCGAGCACAGTGGACTCACTGCTAATCTTGTTAGCAATCTAGCACATCTTTTGTAATCTAGGAAAAACATTTAAAGGTAAATTATGTATATAGTTACTACAAATGTGGGGAAAATCATGTTAATTATTGTCACTAATTCATAATACTGATAGCTATAATTTACTAAGCACCTAATATATCAAGTGCTTTACCTAATCTTACCATTAATTCTCCTAATAACACAGTCGGGTTGGTGCTATTATTATCTTCCCTTTAGCGATGAGAAAGTCTCAAAATGTTAAGAATCTCATAGCTAGTAAGCAGTTTGACTCCAAAGCCTTCACTTTCTCCCCAGTGCAGGGCTACCACTTAGTCATTCTGCCTTGTTTCCAATGTGATTAATTTTCCCTGGTCATTAAACACAAGTTGTTTTTGAAAAAATTATAACAACTTTGACTCAACATCCTGAGTAAAATTAAATAATCCTCAAGATGACCGATCTCGTTACAAAGAAAAAGTGTTTAAAATTCATTTTCTTTAAAAGGAAAGTTTAGGTTTAGAAAGGAATTTAAAAACAGCCACTGAGTTACCACACAATCATGATTTGGGAAGTTTAAATAATAGCATTTAAATATTATATTTGGAATTACGACTAACTTCAGTAACTTAAGTATCCAAAAGAATTCATTGAAGCAAGCTTTAAAAGACATGCTAACATTATTCAGAAAAATCTATCACTCGTATAAATGATGTGATAGGAAAATATTTAGTTTAAAATAACTTATGAGGAAATTTTGACTTATACTTCATTGTCATCTTATTTTTTTCATTTCTATGAGAGAGCACCTTATTTATGCCAAGGAATTTGAAAAATGATAAAAGGTTTAAATCCTGACAAACATTTTGGTCCTTAAGGAAATCTGGCTATTTTCAACTTTGGATATATTCCCATTACGATGTGGTTTCATTCCTTATAGTGTCAACAGTACACATACACCTTAATTTAAGTACTGTCAATGTTATAAATAGCATCTCATACAATGTTTAGTCTAGTACCTCTCATCCACAGACAGCTGAAGTTTAAAATTACATGCATTTATTGTTGGATAAAGATTGGAAAAAAAAAGAAAAAGAAAAAGACTGCCCAAGCTACTTACAAGCTGGTGTTGAGCAATCTCTGGTGTTGTGATAGAGTCGATGGAAATGTTTTTTACATTCAGCTGAAAAGGTGACTGGCCCTATTGGACAGAAAAAGAACGCTCATGATAAACATAGGTGTGGTTTCCAAACAAATGTGCTAGCACTTCAGAGATGGAGATAGTATAACTGTAGTTCATGTCCTTCCACACCCTTAAAAGAACCTGCCTGGGATCCCTTCTCCTCACCTGGACTCTGTGGGGTGTGGAAAATCTGTGATCTGTGAAAAATAACGTAAATTCACTCCACATTCTCAACATCTCACAAATAGGGAACTTTCAGTTTCAGGAGAACTCTTCAGAATAATTAAGAGGAAAAAGTTCTAGACAGAAAAATAAATAAATATATATATATGTATACATATATATATCTGTAGAGAGCAAATCAAGTGGATGTGAAGAATGAAAAATAAATATCCTGGGGCCAGCCCAGTGGTGTAGTGACTAAGTTTGCGTGCTCCACTTCGGTGGCCCAGGGTTCGCGGGTTTGGATCCCAGGTGCGGACCTACACACTGCTCATCAAGCCATGCTGTGGTGGCACCCCATATAGAAAATGGAGGAAGGTGGACATGGATGTTAGCTCAGGGCTAACCTTCCTCAGCAAAAAGAGGAAGATTGGCGATGGATGTCAGCTCAGGGCTAATCTTCCTCACCAAATAAATAAATGAATATCCTTGGTTTCTACTTTCTGTTCTCCAGTCTTTTATCTAATAGGAATTAATGTTTATATGCAGAGACACTTATTCCACTTTCTAATTATAGTAATTTGTGTCTTATTAGTGTCAAGGACTATTGTAAAATGGACAGGGCCTTGAGGCTTCCCTTATCTATCCCCACAAATCCAAGATAGTCTGCACCAAGACTCATCCCCACATCTGGAGTCTGCTTTTTTAGAAGTGGTAGAACAGGAGAACACACAGTCATGCTGCTAACCGAGTTTCTATCCTAGAAACACAGGATCGGGAAATTCCGTACAACTCCCCGTGCCTCCAGTGGGTCTTGGCTTGATCCTCACGACCATCGTTCTGAAGTTAATTAACAAATGTGGCCCTTGGCTTTGGTCAAGTGGGAAAACCATATCTTTCCCAGCTTATAGGCCGGAGATGTGATGATGAAAGGGACGATGCTGGGACGATTAGGAACAGAGAGGCAATAGCAATAGTAAAGATGGGGTGCATGGTTCAAATAATTTAGTGATTTGCTAGAACATGGGGCATGGGATGATTTCTGATTCACAAAGTTGATATAAAGAGCAAAACTGTGTCAGGAGAGAGTATTTCCTCTGTGCTTAAGATACAGCACAAGAAAGTCTGTGTCTCCCCTGTTCAAAAAACTTCTCTTGTCCCCATTGGCTGGGGAGCACAGTCTAAATTCCTTAGCATATGATGCAGGACTCTTCACAATAGGACTCCAGCTTACCTTTCCAGCCCAGTAGCCACACACACCCTTACCTAAACTTACCCCATAGTGCATCCATAGCATCTACTTGTCCTGCCCCCAAACCAACCATGTGCTCAAAGGGTTCCTTCTGACCAGAAGGCCCCTCTCATCCCAGAAAATCCTATTCATCTCTTCGGCCCAACTTAAATATCACATCCACTCCAAGCCTTTCTTGGTAGTTCTTGGCAAAATTATTCACCCCCTGCGTATCCCTAAAGTCTTGTTTATACTTCTATTACTTATCAAGATCTGGTTTACATTACAGCTAATACAAATTAATAGCATTTGTCCACTTCCTTAACTGGACTGTGAGTTTCTTACAGACATTTATCTCCATGTCTCCAGTGCCTAACAGAGTAATTTGCATATAATCTTTCAACGCAATTGAATCACTGATAAATTTTATGCTTACCTGTGAAATGTTTGATGAATTTGTCTTTCAAGTTCAAATCTCTTGGGAATGTTTCTGAAAAGTAAAAAAAAAAACCTTTAGAATTTCTTGAATGCATTTCCACCATGAAAAATATCCTGACAAATAAGCTATAATGAGAAGCACTAAACACATGAACTCATGGCAATTTATGCAGCTGATTCCAAGTCTGCATCTCCAGCCCTAACCATTCCTGGGGCTCCAGACCTCCAGCAGAGCCAGCAGCTTGCTCTCCTGCTCTGTTAGGGAACCTTCCAGACCTCTCCAAAGTGCAGAGCCAGAACCGAACGTTTGACTTCCCTGCTACCCAGACCTGTTTCGCCCTCATGTTCCCCGGTCTCAAAAAATGGCATCTCTTTACTGCTTGTTCAGACCAAATGTCAAGAAGGTATGCTTGACTTCCTCTTTCCCTCACTACTACATCCAATCCATTACTTAATTTTGTATATTCCACTTCCAAAAATTACCTGAGACCCAAGCACTTCTGTTTCCTCCCATTAACACAAGACGGGTCCAAACCATCATACTTTTGTGACTGTACTTGGGCAGCAGCCTCCTAACTGCTCTTCCCACCCCATATAATCCATTCTCCCCACAGCAGCCAGAGCAAAGGAATTGAAATGTACATCAGGTCATGATACTCTCTCACTTAAAAGGCTTTGCACTTAAAAGAAAGGAAAATAAAAAATCAAACTACACCTCAGACTTCACTTTGTACTCACTATAAATACACCATCCAGAAAAATGCAATTTATAAAAACAATTTGGGAGCATATGCAACTCTTTTATAGGAAAAGAAAACTGAAACTTTAATAAAATAAAACTTTAATAAAAACTGAAACTTTAATAAAATGTTACACATTTAAACTCACAATGTCCTTATTACAGACTTGACTCCTGTGCATTTCTAACAACGCATGAAGAGAATGGGGGCGTGAACGTCTGTCACCTCCCTATAGCTGAGTCAGAATCACTGCATTGACTTGTCTGACTTCATTGAGACGAGGCAGGAGGAATGAAGACACGGAAATTCTAACGGCCCTGTACATCCCGGAAGTTAATGAGGGTGTGAGAGCCCTTCCCTGCATAGGCAGCTCCCCTGCTCCGGGCAGCCCTGTGGGAGCCCAGGGCAACGTTGTGAGGGGGCAGTGGGAGTGGGGCTGAATCCAGCTCTCCTCCCATTGATAATGAATACCTGCACTTCAGAATCAAAACCAACCCAGAAAAACAAAGCAGCAGTGAAGATGAAAGCATTTCTTTATATAAATAATCTGGTATTCTCATCAATTCTATTGCAGCCTGAACATGGGTCTTTCCCCATGTCTCTCTGGAACCAAGCATGGCAACTTGGCCTCTGTGGCGTCAATACTCCTCATTGTATCTGGCAAGATAGCTCCGCCGGCCATTTCTGAAAGCTGAGCCAGCTGAGTGCAGTAGAAGTACCATGGTGAAGTGTGCTTGAGGACTTTATAAATAATTCTAGTTCCAAAAGCATTTTAGACTATAATTTTAATCTGTAGATCTGGCACAATGATGACTCTCAGGTTTGTAAAGTGTACATTTTAAATAAATTACCCTATCTTCTACATCCCCATAACACGTTTTGTAACTTCTATAAAAGCAATTGCCACATTCCGATTATCCTGATAGTGAACTGTGCACTGTACATTGTGTGTGTCTGTCTCCGCCACGATACTGTGGGCTTCTTGTGGAAAGAGACCATGTGTTGTTCATCTGTTATCACCTGCAGGGTGTACAACAGTGCGTGCGGATGGGGCACGTGGCAAATGTTTAAGAAATTGAAAGCTGAGAATCCTCTCATCCGACCCCTCAAGTAGGTTGTTCCTTTGAAATGGACACAATCAACATCTCTCCTGGGCTCAATCTAGGCCACCAAGAAAACCGTACTTTTAATACACTTGATTTTCACTTCAAAGTATAAATATCCTACAGGAATACAGGAATGTAGCGCAGATTGACTTGACTGAAAGAGAGAAGTGACACTTTGTGTCAACTTAAAGTGATAAGCAAGAGATATCTAGGTAAGAAGAGAGGGGAAGAGCACCCTAGGCTGAAAAAAAGAAAAAGAAAAAAGCCTCTGAAGAGGAAAAGACTACAACATGTTCAAGTATTTGAGAACCGTCCAGGATGGCTAAAGGAGAAAGAAGGTGAGAGAGAGGTGAGACGAGGCACAGACATAATCGGGCCTTATTCCCGTTTACGACCATTGTCCTCGATTCTAAGGGTGATAAGAAGTCAAAGAGCTTTAGGCAAGGGAATGACATGGTCAATCTCCATTTTTAAAAGATCATTATGCCAAGTATGGAGGGGCAAGAATAGATGCAGAGAGACAAGCTACAGGTTTACAGAGAAGTTACGGTATTTCTGTTGAACGGCGCTGGCCCGTGTAGGGGTCAGCAAACCACGGCCCAGGAGTCAAGTCCCGCCCCACTCCTGCTCTTGTAAATGACGTCGTATCGGAGCACAACCGTGCTATTTGTTTACACACCGTCTCTGCCTGCTCTTGTGCCACAACACAGAGCTGAGTGGCTGTCGAGACTATGTGGCCCACAAAGCCCAAAGCATTTACCATCTGGCCCTTTCTAGAAAAAGTTTGCCAACACCTGCTCTGTAGCACACTCCTACTTGTACTAAAACAAACTCAAATGGTGGTTGTCTGCAGGTGGAACCAGGGAGTAGGAGGCTGGGGTGGGAGAGAAGAGAGACTTTTCAACGCAAACTCCTTTCAGTAATTTTAACTTTTCTAAACATAAATCTGGATTAATTTTTCCTTAAGAAGCTAGTTGATTGAAAATGATTTTGTATTTAGTGATCAGATGCTCCCGTGATAGTTTCTGATCAACAAAACATGAAATGAATGACTGAATATAAGAGAACTACCCCAAACAACGAAATCAGCTGTTTGATCTCTGATGGAAAATGGCCTTAAAAAGCAATCTCTGCTCTAGAAATGTGAGCCACACCTGTAATTTTAAATTTTTTAGTAGTCACATTCAAAAAAGCAATAAGAGAGAGGTGAAATTAATTTAATAATTTATTTTATTTAACCCAATATATCCAAAATATTATCATTTCAACATGTAGTCAATATTTTTAAATTGCTAATAAGATAGTTTACATTTTTTAAAACTAAGTTTTCAAAATCCAAGGTGTATTTCACACTTATAGCCCATCTCAATTTGGACCAGCCACACTGCATGTGCTCAGTGGCCACACATATCTAGCGGCCACCAAGCTGGACAGGACTTAAATCAAAATGTTTGCTATACAATTCCTTTAGTTATCATTTCTGTTAGTTAAAGAAATGATATGATTATTCCTTCTCAATATATAAAAACAGTTCTATTTTCAAAACTAAGAACTAGCTTTAGTAATCAGTGCTGAGAGAATTACTAATGGAAATATAAGTATTTGAAAAAAAATCAAATTTATTAAATATTTGAGAGAAAAAGCTGATGACAAACACATTCAAATATCTTTTAAAAAACTAAATTAAAAATATTTTTAAATACTGTCATAAAATGTGTACTTTCTTCTTTCCTTATATAATTATATAATCTGTACTAGTATATATTTGTAACTGTGTAAATATGTTTTTATATGATGCCTCTTCTATTAGAGTTTAAGATATTTAAATAGAGAGATGGATGGCTGTAACTTTCTTTGTATGTAACTTATTATGGGCTATTTAAGCTGCACATTACACTCAGGATAACAAAGTAAAATCAAACTAGTTGCTTACTATCTTTCAAGTTTTTGCTATTCAAAGTATGTTCCACGGACAAGCAACATCTGCTCCTAAGAAGCACCCTTGCTGTTCTTAACGGCTGCTGACTAAATAACTCGGGTCTAGGGGTCTTCTGGGAGGCTGTGAGAAATACAGAATTTCAGACCCAGACCTAAAGAATCACTTTAACAAGAATTCCTAGTTGATTCATTTGCACATTCAAGTTTGAAAGCAATAATCTAAATTTTCCAAGCAAGATATAAAACTTCTTGAACACGCAATACTGAATTACTTCATTATCAATAAGTTATGATTATTACTAACTAATGTATCTGTAGCTTGTGATTATTAGAAGAGAAGACACAGCATTCTTTTCAGTAAAAAAATGTCAGGGCCGGCCTGGTGGTGTAGTGGTTAAGTTCGCCTGTTCTGCTTCGGTGGCCCAGGGTTTGCCCATTCGGGTCCTGGGCACGGACCTGCTCACCGCTCATCAAGCCATGCTGAGGCAGCGTCCCACACAGAGGAACTACAAGGATGTATAACTAGGATATACAACTATGTACTGGGGCTTTGTGGAAAAAAGAAGAAAAAGACGAAGATTGGCAACAGACGTTAGCTCAGGGTCAATCTTCCTCATAAAAAAAAAAAAGTCATCGTGGGTTTTGCTGGTGGTGGTCTTGTTTTGTATTTTTATCACTTCGTCTTGAATCATTTCCTGTCCCAGTCTGAGAATCAGCCTGTTCTCCAACGAGCCCTGGTTCCTTTCATTAGAGAATGGTATTTGAAACCAAAGTCTGGGCACACAATGTGCTTGTTGCCACTGGGATGTGGTTGCTTCCAGGCCCTCTCAGCTGGCGAACAAGGGAGTATATGTGTGGCGTGTATGGGCGACCTGATTTTCAGTACACTCAGTTTTTAAATTATTTCTAAAATTGTACTATGGTGCTTGATAGAATATGTTGTTGGAATGTACAGTATCTGTAATGTTTCACCAATGATATTACAAAGAACCACACAAGTCATTTTAAATTATGAGTTCAAATACACAGTCATGTTGAATCATGCTCTGTGCCCAACTGTGCACATATCCTCTCCTCAAACCCAGCAGTCATACTTCGCCTTCTCACCCAGAGCAAAATGCTGTGTCAAGCAAGACACCTCCAAAGATGCCTTGGTTTCTTTTTCCATAAACTGAGGTAAACAAAAGAAATAATCTCTAAAGTTCTTTCCAAGTCCTAAGTTACAAAATATTATGACAAAATTCTAACTTTAATGGTATGTTTACCAAATGGCAAAATATTAAAGGAGTTCCGAAAAAAATACAAAATTAGGTTACAAAGTAGATTTCTTTCCTGTTTTAAACCACAGGCCAATTCATGTTTAATTTAAACTTTAGCCATTTCATCTGAAGACTGATCTCATGAAAATGATTTATTCCATTTCTAGTTTCGATCTAGTTAATCCCCTCCCAGATTTAAAATGATCACTTCAATAGACACTTAAAAAGACAAACCAGATTTTTATAAAAATGTTAAAACATTTCAAAAACAAACGATGTGCAGCATTTTACACCATGATAAATGGTGTTTTTATGCACAGTTATTAAAAAATGACAACCAAATGACAGTCAACTAGTGCTAGGAGTAAACGCAGGATCCAGCCCCAATGATGGTCTTGTTGGATTAGGCAGCTAGAAGCTTATCAACAAACTGAGCCACTGGAAAAGCCCACAGCACTGTTAGTCCGGTAGTGAATTCCCACCACCCTAGAAGCACATCCTCGAAGAAGCAAAAACTTGCCTTTACTGAGCCCAGAAATACTGAGGCAGATCTGAAGGCAGAAGCATGGGCTGAGTTAGAGAAAGGTAAGGTTTGAGATTTCCTGTAGTGGAGATATTCAGCAAATAGTGGATGTTTGTGTTTAAAGGACATAGAAGAGAAAAGGGAAGGAGATACCTTTTGGAATCAGTCGCACAGAAGCAATAGTTGAAACTAGAAAGGTGCACAGGACTACACAAGGGAACACTTTGAGTGCAAAAAATTCACGATCAGGAACAGACCCCTGGGATGCACACTTAAAGGGCAGCCAGAAGACAGGTGGTCAAGGAGAGAAAGAAGAATGGTCAGAGAAGTAGAAGAACAAAGTGAGAATAATCGTGGAAACGTGAGAATCGTTTAAAAAGGACAGGGAGGGATCAACAGCAGGGGAGCACCCCAGGGTCAAGTAAGACAATGACTGACAGGTGTCCCCTGGGAGATGGCTGAAGCCCAGGTGCACCGTGACAGGGACACATAACAGGGGACCAGCCAGCACCCAGGTAAGGTGATGAAAGAGGTCAAATTTTGTCCTGTGCGTTGGATTAATCATGCCTTTTTATTTTCTGTATTTCTGATGCTTTGACATCTGAGGCCTTGCTGACCCTGGAGAGACTGCCCCCCAGAGCTAGCCAATTCCTACAGACAGTAACACCTGCAAGCCTGCCTTTCATTTGCAAACCAACCAACCCGGAGCCCACACCCCCACGACCTCCCTTATCCAGCTCTCACACTCAGCGCCAATATTCCCCCCCGTGGGTACCAGACAACTGCAGAGAGCCCCAACACCCCAGAGCCCCTGAAATTATTCAAACTAGCCAATCCTAAGCCTGCCTATCTTGCCTCGCCTTTCTCAAACAAACCATGATAAAGTCTCCGGCCCACGTTTCCCCTCACTCCTGCCTCCTGACCGAGCCTGGTGCTTCCTCCCGTGGCCCGCGTGGCTGCTGTGCTTCCTGTTTCTAGCAAACTGGGAGTAAAACTTCTTCCTTCATGACAGTCATTTCCATGTCTACGTGTCTTGCCATACCTGATTAAAATAAATCCCAGACACATTTTAAAACATGAGCGGTGGTAGAAACTGGAGGAAATGGCAACCTAATCATATTTTTTATACCATTTGGCAACAATGCAAAAAATGGTTATCAGAAAGCTTATACCTCTCCTTGTAATCTTCCATGACAATCTTAAAGTAACTTTTTCTAAATATGTTGCTCCCTAGATGAAGCAAAGGAGTTCTTTGCATAGCAAGAGTTTTCCAGTATATTTATTTTATTTTTTTATTTCGGCTTTATTGAGATATAATTGACAAACTACATTTCAAAATACTTTACCATGAATGTTACTGAAATGTGTAGTTACTACCTGATTATCACGTGTTAAAAGTTTTACAAAATAATTTAAAATAATAATTAAATGTTAAAATAGAGTAAGCACTCACAGGAAAGATTTTTCCTAAAAGTGAAATTTAAGTGGGTTTAGAAGATTGGATAGACAAAGGTCACAAACAGTAATACAACTGAGCCAAAATTTAACTTGCCAACATACATGATAAGCAAGATAACTACTTATTGTCCACATAATCTACCCTAGGTGTTTACATTTCCTTTCCTTCTTCTGAAGTGGCTTTTATTTTCACTGTGATCTATGAAGAATTTTTAAGGAGTTGACTACATTAAATTTCATCAATTAACATAGTAGTAATGAGTAAATATTTCATGTAATTAATTTCTATTCTTTTGACTTAAAATTCAAACTATAAAACCTGCTGTTTTCAAACAAGACTTTATTTTTAAATCTATTAAGCAATGTAGGAGACAGTCACAGAAAAGAGTTACACAAATGGATAATATTCCAAATCCAACATGTAGGTTGTGTTTTTCTCTTCTCAGGAACAGGCATGTCTTCCGAGAACAGAAAACCTCCTATAAATATAACCATGCTTTGAAGAAGGCATGATGACATTCACCTTTACAGATTGGCCATTGCTGACTCTGGCAAGTGAGAAGCTTGCCTCTTAGACTGGGAGCCCTGTCAGGAACCTCACACACTTCCTCTGTTTAATCTTCACAAGAACCTCCATGATGGTCTGTTCCCCGTGGCACAGACAAGACACCAGAAACCCAGAGATGCACCCTGTCCAGGGCCCACAGCTCCGTGACCGTAGCGAGCACAGAACCAGTGCTTTCTGGCCTGCAGCATGCTCCCTAATCAATGGCCAACTCGATACAATGGATAATCTTTGTACAAACCCATCAGCCAGAAATATTGGCCTTTGGGAGTTTAAATTGTTTAGTGTTTTTGTTTTCTTGTTCTTTCATAAGTAACTACCACTTAATAAAGATGAGAAGACATTTTCTTAAAAGTTGGCTCACATAATTTCTCTTATGTCCACGGAGAAAACATAGTCTGCCAAGTGAAGTAGACATGTTGTCTGATAAACGAATAGTGCTACGCATTCTGTAGAATTTAAGCAAGGTTGAAGGCTCATATATTAAATTTTTAAAAATATTAACAAAAGTACAAAATGTTTACAATGAGCATACTATTCAGGAACATCAGTTAAATTTTAGATGAATAACTTGTCATTTTATTAAATTTATCTCAATATTTATTGTTCCACTGAACAACTGTATGCCTTTTATTGTAGTCACACTTCTTACACGACTAGCAGCCTGATGAGTCACCCATAGTGCCCCTCCCCACTGCTCTGCCTTCCTCAGTCACCTTTCCTTCTTTATCTGTTACTCTGCTCTGGCCTGGCCTTTTCTTTCTAGTGCCCCCCAGGTGCTGAGGTAGAGCTGGGCTGCCTGCAGCAGCCAAAACAATGTTTCCCAAAGTGGACTCCTTCCAAACTAGTTCTATGAAGTGCAAATAAGTGCTAGATTTTGAAAAGAGAGAAGAAGAAAGGAAGGAAGAAAGATAGGAAGGAGGAAAGGAAGGAAGGAAAAGAGAGTGAGGGAGGGATGGATGGAGGGAGGAAGGAGGAGATGGAGGGAGGGAGGAAGGAGGGAGGAAGGTCAGTTTGGCTAACACTGGTTCACACCACGTCTCCTGTACCACAGGTCTTCACAGTTCTTGTGCAGTGCTTCTCTAACAAGGGACTTAATGGTCATGTTCCTGAAGCTGGTAGACCAAGGAAGCCTTTTTTCACAGGTTATCTTTCAAAACACACTGGCAAATGTACCTGTGGAGCTGTGGGTGCATGTGGGGATGAGAGAGTGCGCAGTGAGCTACCAAAGAAATAGAAGCATGGCCAGGGTTGTGAAAGGCAGTCAGGAATTGTCTCTATCTCAAAGAAACTTCCCAGAAGATTCTGATATACCACTTTTCTCCTCCCCAAATTCCACAATTAAAAATCTCGGGTGGTTCCAAAAACTCAACGTACACAAGAATCCTCAAAGAGCTTGTTGAGGCACACGCATAGGCTACACTCAGAGATTTAAGATATCCAGGGTGTAGTGCAACAACTACATTTGAAACTTGCCTCCCAGTTGATTCTGAGGCAGATGGTCCCAGGAGCCTCATTTTAGGAACCACTGCTCTAGAGGGTATCAAGGGCAGCAAATGTTGTATTGTCTAAAGTTGGTTATAAATGCTAAGAAATTAGCTCATGACTCAGAATGGGACAGATTAAATTGTAAGATGATAAGTCTAATTTGGCTTTGAGGGCAAATAAAAATCAAATTCTTTTAAAGTTAAATTTAAAAAACCTCAAATTTTCAAAATTTCAGTTCTAAAGAAAAAATTCTTCCTAAATGTCAACACTGTACAGTGACTTTGGTAGGCTACAGGGTATTAAAACTGAGTAATTCTCAGTCCCCAACTTAAAGAGGCTTACATTCAGACAACTATAATAATATTTGATAATAATATATCAAATGTACACAAGTTAAAATACGAGGAGTGTAGTAGGAGGAGAAAAATGCTGTCTGTGTTTAAAGGAGAAAGAAATCGTTAAGGAATGGGATAATCTAAGCAAAAAGGCTCACAATAATTCCAAGTAAATCACATTTTTAATAGTATTTTAATGTTATTAATATGTAAAAGACTACACATTTTCAAACACGATACAAATACTTTAGTTACTATTTCCTGATAGCTTATGTTGACAGACACAGAATTAGAGTCACAACAAATGACTACGCTCCAGAGTGGGCCACCTCCCACTCTACGACGCTTCCCACAACAGCAGATACAGGAGGGAAACACGTGGACTCGGCACCAGTCACCCGGCCACATTTTTCTGTCCTACAAGCAACAAAGATCTTAGAAATCTACTCTTAAATGCTTCAGAGCTCATTTCCAGCAATAAAAGTGATAAAAAATAAAAGGAAAAAAATTTGATATTAAAAAGGAATTTTTTAAATTCTAGTTTTCCTAGCCAACATATGATTGAAAAGTAGTCTCCTAGGATTGTGTCATTCCAGGGAAAAAGAAGCCATAGGGTGTGATTTTGTCAACTTCCTGCACAGAATTTCTCTACTTAGCAGGTAGATGAACGAGCTCCTGCAAAGAGGCAACAGTTATGACTTAGAAACACTGAATGCACAGAAGTTCATCCTTGCAAGTTAGTTCTGGCTGCTCATATTAAGTGTTCTTCCGGTGACGGCACTCGCCAAACATAGTCAGTAAAATATCATGCACAACCTTTCCATCTTGACCTCTTCCCATGCCAACAGTTTTCAGTAAATCAAATAGCTTCAAGTAACTCTGCAAATAAAGTATTAAAAAGTATCCATCTGTATCCCCTTCTTGGTGATATGCAAAGCAGGGAAACATTATTTTTATTATCATGTGAAAGAAATTGTTACTCATCAGGTAGGACTAGCTAAGTGGGGAGATATAATAGTGACAGACTTGCAACAGAGGGAATTTGGTTTGTACACATAAAATTCCACTATTATGCAAGTCCCAGCAGTATTCAGTATATTTTTTTAAGTTTTATGTGTTTTTTTTTAGTTGTATCAGAACTGTGGGGATATTTGCAAAGTGAATTTAGGATTTACATATTTTTGAACACGGAAATAACTATAAAGACATCACGAAAGAAGAAGGCCTAAAAGGATAGATAGGCTTCTGACAGGCAAAGACGAGAAGCACGTTCCAGGAGACAGCAGAAGGGCAGAGGCCCGGCTGGCACAGGGGCACTTACTGCGGCACTCTGGGAGCCATAGGAAGGCAGACGGGGCAGGCCACAGGGAACTGAATGTCCTGCCTTCAAGAGAAGTTAGGACTTTCTCAGAAAATTAAGAGAAGCCACAGCAGATCTGTGACTGGGGAGGAACCAGGCCAGCACTACTTATTAAGAATATTCATCTGCAATTGTTCAGAACGACCTCATCAAAATGACCTTCACATTCTCGCCTTAAGCCCCATGCTAGCAAGGTTTTATATTAAAAAAAAAACACACACACACAAATCTGATTCCAGAAAGTCTGCAGAATAATTCAGATTCAGAAAGTCTGAAATCTCTTGAAAAGGCAGAGGGGCCATAATATACACCGAAACTTTCTAAAAGTCTCCCTTATACTTCTATCTCCCCACATTTCACATCAATTCCTTTTCTGTCCCAAATTCCTCCAAACCTCTCCTCTCCTCCCACCACTGCCCATTTCTCAGATGTGTGATCTTGTCTTTATTTCAGGGGCAAGTACTCCAATGCTCCCTTTCTTTGGACAGCGTTTGGGGTGGAATTCTTTGCTCGATTCTGCTGGTGTGATGGTTAGGGGCAACGGGAGGGCAGAAGGAGTAGAGACTACGAAAACACACACTTCCTGATTCTCATCCCAATAAGACATTCTCTGGCAGGGGCTTGAATGGAACTGGGGAGACAATCCAGAAAGTCAACGTGACACTGTCATGAGGGCTTGAACTGGGGTGATGGGAAGGACAAAAAAAGGAAGAATCAGATTCTAGAGACATTTGAGGCAGGATTTGTTAACTAACTGAGCTCCTCGAGAACAAGAGCCAACAATATTGGTTAACTTCGTGTTCCCAGGCCCATCCAGCAACCTCAGATGTGTGTTGAGTGGCTAGATGAATAGATGAGTAAATGCATGAACAATGGGCGGGCTCGGGGGAGGAGGAAGAGCCAAGGATGGTGAATCCCAAGTGCACCTGGGAACCTAACGCTCACATCTCCTCCTACCCCCACCCCACAATCCTAATGGTATCCTCCTGGTCACGGTGGGGACACAGGCTTTGGCCCTTACTGCTCCCTCTACCCGGAACGGTCCCCCTGCCTCGAGCCTCACATCTGTATCTAGGGAGGTAGCCTAACCTACAGAAAAGGGAGAGAGCACAACTACAGGTGCAGCAAGGATTTCAGAGCCCAGAGCAGGCACCTTGGGTCTGGGTGATGGTGCTTACTGTGCTGCAGAATTAAAGGGGTAGAATTCCAGATGCATCTGGAGGGGTGAGAGTCCTTGGACTCCAGAACCTGGGAGATGTTTCCTCCTCAACGAGCTCTGACCCCCACTGCCACCCCTGAGCGTGTCCTGTGGGAACATCCAGATAGGTTGTCCTCTATTCTCATGTCCTTGTTGGTCCCTGATCCACACCCAGGTGCTCCATTCACAGACTCAGACATAACGAGCCACCCTTTCTCCTCGGGTTAATAATGTACACTAATAAAAGATGAGACCAACATAGACAGCTACAGAAAACAATGGACTTCGAGGGTGACCCACAGATCACTTTCTCTCAGGCTACATTGCTTTTTAAAACCTCAGAGTGTGGCCACTTTTAACTTTTAATAAAATATTCTGTTTTCTCCTTTGTAACTCACTTCAGTAAGTCTTCACTGTCTTTTAACCAAAGAGAAAAGATCCGTTAAAAACTTAAATGAAACAGGTCTGAATTAATGTGTTACCATAAATGTTTCTGTAGTTTGAGACTTTCTCCCACTCTTTTACTTTCCAAAGTGACACTGCATTCTCTGAGATAAATATTTGGGCTAACAATAATTTCAAGTCCAAATATATGAAGGGTGTGGCACCGTCCCTGCCCCCTCCTCCTCCCGACAGCCCTGTGCTGGCCCAGGTCACCCTGGAAAGCTCCGCTCAGGCCCTGGACACCGGGAGCTCAGCAACCCTCCTCAGCCCCCTCCCCATCACCTCCTCCACTATGGTCACTACCCCCCTCCCTAGGTTCACCTGTGCACCAGCCTTCCCCTCCCTCCACACCAGAATGTGCACTCGGGAGTGCAGACACCCGGCTGCCTGCTCCTCCAGGTAACCTCAGCCGCTGCGTGGTGACTGGCATGTAACAGCTAGTCAGTGAAGTCTGTGGAGTGAATAAGTATATATTCATATCATAACTATTACAAAAGGAAAATCATAAGTAATCCCTCATTGCTTTCTTAAAGGTGAGGCATGATGCAAAAGAGTGATGAGATGACAGCAAGGGGGAGCCTGCAGCGCTTCCCCAGGCAGCGGGGGCTGCCTCCTCTCAGCAAGCCTGCTGGCCCTGGGGAGGGGCCCCTCTGCTCCGGCCAGCAGCTCCACCTTGCCCCATATTTTCACAGGCTCTAACCAGAAATACCATTGAGTGGCTTCTCTCTTCTCTTCCTGCTCTGCTGCTCAGAACTCCTCTGCGCCCCCTCTGACCTCCTTGTGCCCTGGGCTTTTACCGTTTTCCTCTCATTTACTGGATTTCCCCACCTTGGGGTATCTGGCGACCCTGTATATTGGCATTTTTTTCTCCCTCCTCCTTCATCCTCTCACCCCTCCTTGGGCATCTAAGCAGCCAAGAACCTGTGTTCCCAGGGCTCATCTGGGAGCTGCAGACAGTGTTCTGGGCCTGCTAAACTGGCCTGGGAAAGGTCAGTGTTAAGCCACCAGGCTTGGTGAAATTCGCGCATTCCTCAACCAGAACCTGTGGCCAGCTTGGAGGGGGAAGAAAGGAACATTAATGAGCATGTTCAGGTGTGACGGCAGGGATCGCATTTAATTCTCAAAACCCAGGAAGACCCAGAACGAGGCACTGACAGGTACTTTGTCAGCTAGGACTGAAACCCAGGTCTTCCAGCTGCCCTGCCAGCGTATTTAAAAGGCCTCTCACACCTGGGAATGGCCATATCAACCTGGTTCCTTTGAGAGATGGGGTTTGTTGTGACTTCAGTCTCAACAACGGTAAATCTAATCAAATCATTATCTCTTTCCCTGAGAACTGCTTCTCTGCAGAGAGAGTCTATTTTCTGCTGTGTTTAGTTCAGGATTCCCAAAGCGAGTGCCTTTCCCGGCTGCAGGACCAATCCCCTAAGACCCAGGCTCAGCGCAAAGGACCGGCTGGGACGGGGACTTCTTACCTGCGCTCCGGGAGGCGCTGGAAGCCGAGCCGGCCCCGGCCGCGGGGAGGAAAAGCCACGGCTTGGGTTCCTCGTTGGCGACGTGGTCTCCCCTGCGACCCCGGGGCCTCCCCTGGGTCCCGTGCGGGGACAAAACCAGCGCCAGCAGGAGGAGCGCGGGCAGCGGGGCGCCGGGCTTGGCCGGCCGCATGTCCGCGCGCCCGAGGACAGAGCAGGGGTCTCGGGCGGGCCGATCCCTGCGCTCGCGGGGTGGGGACGCGGCGGGGGACGCGAGGCGGGGCGGCAGCTGGGGACCGCGGGGTTGTCCCCGGGGACAAGGCGAGTCCTAGCGCACGACACCTTCCGGAGCCAGCGCTGCCTGCCCCGACGGACCGGAGCCCGGGCTCAGCCTGTCCTCGGGGCTCCCCCCGGAACGCCGCCCCGGACCCCGGGCGCGCGTCTCCCGCTCCGTCCCGGGAGGCCCGGTGAGGACCCCCGCGGCGCCCGCCGGTGCGCTCAGGGCTGTCTCCGGCCCCCGCCCCGTCTACGGCTCCACAGAACCCACGGCTCTGGGTCTGCACGGCGGAAAGCAGCGCCCGGACGCGGCCTGCAGGCGGAGACCGCGGCTCCCGAGGCCGAAAGGCGCGGAGTCCACGTTCTCCTGCCCAGAGCCCTCCCTCCCGGAGCGGTCCCTCCCGCCGCCCCAGCCGGGCTCCCGGGGGCCCAACCTACCGGCCGGGCTCCGCCTTCCCCGGGGGCGGGGCGGAGCTGAGGACGGGGGTCTGGGTCCTGCACCTCCCACCACCGACGCCCGGCTCCTCTGGCCTCCCTGTCGGAGTTCCCCCGGGAGTCACCGGTGTGGGCGCTCCCACAGGTGGAACCACTGAGGTTTACTAGTGCTCCCAAGACCGCAGACGGCTAGATTCTTTTCTTAAGATAAAGACCCCTCCAAATGCTTTGTCTATGCTAACCATAGAAAAATGAGATTAAGTCCACTTGTGCTGATTAAAATAAAAGTGGACATCTCTGATCAAACCTTTGCTCTGTAAATTATTGTGATTTTACTCATTCCCTTAGTCCGCTTTATTGCTTTAAGTGTATTGACATGTTTAAATTGCTCGCTAATCAATTGATTGCTAAATATCTTTTCAGATGCAAAGCGGCAAATAGGCGAAAGGGAGAAAGGAGGAAGAACAACATTAGGCTTTGTCCAAAGTTAAATTCCCCTACAAAGAGATCTTGTCAGTCACAAACCCTGAAAAATAATCCCAACTCCTTCAAATAGTTTTTCTAGACTTGGTATTTCCAACATGTCAAGGAAGTTGGGGGAACATAGCAGGCGAGTCCACGGACATTGACCAGCATTTCAAAAATTAATTTTAATTAGAAATATAATGAGTTAGGGACGACTATGCTAAACAATGGGAAAAATACAGTGTGAAATAATGCTGGTAGAAGTGACACAGAAATGACAATGAGAAATGGACTCCAAATCAACCATTAGGGAAAAAAATAACCCTGGGAGCTGGGTTATTTCCTTGCTTTCTGTACACCGAAACTAGAGGAAGTAAACAATTTGATGAACTTTTCAGAGCCTGACACTTTGGGCTCTACTTTTTGTTCAGTCATTAGCCTTCTCACATCGAGCACACTACTTAGCCTCAATTTTCTCTCTGACAAAGTGAAAAGACTGAATTTTAGTAGTTCTCAGACTGCAATGTGACATGTGGAAGAAGCACTTGGTGTGTGTCTGTGAAGAACACAAATTCTGATACCCCCAGGGATTTCAGTCCCACATAGGAAGTGCCAATGAATCTACATTTTAAAGGACTCAGGTAGTTCTGAAGCAAGTGGTCCTTGAAACCCACTTTTAGTCATTGAACAAAAATTATCTGAATGCAAACTACAGGCCAGGCAAGTGGAAAACACTGGAGCTACAACAATGAGTCAAATAGACAAGATCCTTGTCTTTGTGAGGCATCTAGCTTCAGGGATCTAGTTCCCAACACAATGGTTTTATCATAAATAAACAGGTTGCTTATAACTAAGTTACTCTGCTTTTTTCCCTTTGTTTTGTTCATTGTTTATCCTTGACTACCTTGTCTTACTGGCCCAACTAAATGCTACTTGCTCTACCTCTTGCTAATTAATTCAGAGGCAACTTGAAGTGTTCACGTAGACACAATCTCAGTAACGTATGCTAACTTATTTAATAGACTCATTTTTAGAGCAGTTTTAGGTTCACAGCAAAATTAAGAGGAAGATACAGAGATTTCCCATATACTCCCTGCCCGCCCATACACCCCCATAGCCTCCTCCATTAGGAACATCCCCAACCAGAGTGGTACATTTGCTAGAACTGATGAACCTACACTGACACATCGTTATCACCCAGAGTGCACAGTTTACAACAGGGGTCACTCTTGGTGGTGTATGTTCCATGGGCTGGGCAAATGTATCTATCATTATAGTGTTACGTGGAGTAGTTTGACTGCTCTAAAAATCCTCTGTGATCCACCTATTTATCCCTCCCTCTCCCCTGCCCAGCCCCTAGCAACCACTGATCTTTTTACTGTCTCAATAACTTTGCCTCTTCCAGAATGTCATTTAGTTGGAATTGTTGGCACAAATAATCAATAACCAATCTGTAGATAAGAAAGATAGAATGATATTCATTGAGCCTGACGTGAGGCCTAACCCAGAAGCACTCTCTTCCACAGGGAAGAAAGCACCCCGGAGAAGTGTGGTTTACAGCATGGTTATATACTGTTTCAGAACAAAGAACATACATCAAGCATGACAGGAATACAGGTTTTTTTCCCCAAAGTCACAAGGAGATGTTTTGCCGAAGTTTAGCACATTACATAGTAGGTCAACTTGACCATGGTTCTCTGGGAAGAAAATTTTATCTTCAAAGACGTACTGAAATTGGCATCTTTAAAGAGTGCATTCTTTGCTTTGGGAAAACATTTGAAGCAGACATACAATGCGTGTTTGGTGGGTCATAAGTCAGGCTGCTCTGGGAAAAACAAGTTTTAGGGTGAATCAGATTTAAACCAGAATGACTTCCCCATATACCTTGTTATGTGAAAACTTCTTCTTATTCTTATTATTTCATCAGAATCATACAGTATGTAGGATTTTCAGATTGGCTTCTTTCACTTAGTAATATGCATTTAAATTTTCTCCAGGTCTTATTATGGTTTGATGGCTCATTTCTTTTTAGCACTGAATAATATTCCATTGTCTGGATGTACCACAGTTTATTTATCCATTCATCTACTGAAGGACATCTTGGTTGGTTCCAAGTTTTGGCAATTATGAATAAAGCTGCTATAAACATCTGTGACCAGATTTTTGTGTGGACATGAGTTTTCAGTTCCCTTGAGTAAATACCAAGGAGCTCAATTGCTGGATCATATGATAGGAGTGTTTAGTTTTGTAAGAAACCACCAAATTGTCTTCCAGAGTGGCTGTACCATTTTGCATTCCCACCAGTAATGCTGCTTCACATCCTTGTTAGCATTTTGTGTTGCTAACTTGTTTTTCATCTATAAAGGAGGGATATCTGTGTGGAAAAAGGTGCTTAGACAGTAACTAGTGTTTTAAATAACTCAATATTTAACAGTGCACATATTAAAAACAAGTTTTTAAGCCTTGAAACTGAAATCTTCATTTCTTTATAAGTTAGCTAACAAATTGAACAGGTTAAGATCTCCTAAATATTTAACACCAACAAACCCTATTCAACATTTTAAATTACAGTCACAAACTTACTACATTTGATTCTTTCAAACATTTTATTTGGGGGAGGATGAGAACATTTAAGTTCTACTCTGTTACCAAATTTCAATTATACAATACAGTGTTATCACCTACAGTCACCATGTTATACATTAGATCCTCAGACCTTATTCATCTTATAGCTGAAAGTTTCTGCCCTTTTACCAACCTTTCCTTATTTTGCCCATCCCCAGCCCCTGGAAACCACTTTCTACTCTCTGTTTCTGTGAGTTTGACTTTTTTAAAATTCCACATATAAGTGATACCATACAGTATTGGTCTTTCTCTATCTGGCTTATTTCACATATCTATATATCTATACATCACGTCTTCTTTATCTATTCACCTGTTGATGGACACTTAGGATGTTTCTATATCTTGGCTATTGTGAATAATGCTGCAGTGAACGTGGGAGTGCAGATATCTCTTCAATATCCTGTTTTCATTTCCTTTGAATGTACAGTCATGCCCCACATAACAACGTTTTGGTCAGTGATGGACCACATATACGACTGTGGTCTCATAAGATAGTACCACATAGCCTAATTGTGTAGTAGGCTATACCATCTAGGTTTGTGTAAGTACACTCTATGATGTTGCACAATGATGAAACTGCCTAACGACACATTTCTCAGAATGTATCCCCATCATTAAGTGATACATGACTGTACACCCAGAAGTGAGATTGCTGGGTCATGTGGATCATATGGTAGTCCTGTTTTCCATAGTGGCTGCACCAATTTACATTCCCACCAGCAGTGCACAGGGGTTCCCTTTTCTCCACATCCTTGCCAACACTTGTTCTCTCTTGTCTTTTTTATAATAGCCATTCTAACAGATGTGAGGTGATATCTCAATGTAGTTTTGCTTTGCATTTCTCCAATGATTAGTGATGTTGAACACCTTTTCACGTACATTTGGTCATTTGTATGTCTTCTTTGTAAAAATGTCTATTCAGTTCCTTTGCCCATTTTTCAATAAGTTTGTTTGTTTGCTATTGAGTTGTGTGAGTTCTTTATTTATTTTGGATTTGAACCTCTTGTCAGATATATGATTTGCAAACATTTTCTCCCATTCAGTAGGTTGCCTTTTCATTTTGTTGACGGTTTCCTTTGCTGTGCAGAAGGTTTTTAGCTTGATGTAGTAACACTTGTTTATTTTTTCTTTTGTTGCCTTCTCTTTTGGTGTCAAATCTAAAAAAAAATCATCACCAAGATCAATGTCAAGGAGCTTTTTTGGTATGTTTTCTTCTAGGAGTTTTATGTCAGGTCTTACATGCAAGTCTTTAATCCATTTGAGTTAATTTTTGTGTGTGGTGTAAGATAGTGGTCTACTTTCATTCTTTTGCATGTGGCTGTCCAGTTTTCCCAACACTATTTATTGAAAAGACCTCTCTTTCCCCAATGTATCTTATCCGTTATATATTCTTGGCTTCTTTGTTGTAAATTAATTGACTATTTTATTAATGACCCTTTGTTTCTGGGATCTCTGTTCTGTTCCATTAATCTATGGGTCTGTTTTTATGCCAATATCATATAGTTTTGATTACTGTAGCTTTGTAATATAGTTTGAAATCAGGAAGTGTGATGCCTCTACGTTTGTTCTTTTTTCTCAAGAATTTTTGGTCATTTGGGCTCTCAAACATCTTTAAAAGACAAAATGTTAAAAGGCACAAGTATTGAAAAACCTCTTGCTACACTTTCCCAAAATTATTGATAATATAATCTTAATTTTTTAAAAATCATCTCTATGTGTATTTTGTACCTTCTCGGATAACAAGGTTATTTTTCCTGACCAAGGTGAATGGAAGTCCTGTTTCAGGTCAGCTGAGATTATTGATTCAGGGTTTTCTGTTAGAAATTCAGGACCTCAATTCAATTTTGAATTCGGGGAACAGGTCAGGACTGTAACATGAAAACCTGGGAGAACATCTAACACAATTAAACCACGTCATGGTGTTTATGGAACCAGGCCCTTTCTTATAGTAATAAAACCTTTCCAGCCCATTTCTCTCCAGAACTTGGTGTATTACATTTGACTCTTTTTTAAACTATAACTCTTACACAACTTTTAAAATAATTCTTCCACAGTTTTCTTCAGCTTATTTTAATGGAATTTTGCACACACACACATACACAAACACACCCCAGGCTGATTGTTACGTAATGTTTCGGTGTCCAGTTTGACCTAAACTTCATTCAATACACACATAGTTTGAACTGAGTAACATACAATATGTTCTGTAAATATGATTGAAGAATCATGCATGCTTTTGTCTACCCCTTTTAAGTAACATTAAGAATTCATAATAATTTTCACAAAACTATTTATTTATTTTTTTGATGCTCAAACAACTCAGTTTGGTCAGCTGGAACCCCATATGCTGTCTCCTTTCTCCGGGACACTCCACAAACATCTGTGACAGCATCAAGCATCCCTGCTCTCTAGCACCAACAAAGGTGTCCAGGCACATCTTGATTTCCCTGATTCCTTTCTCTCAAGGAGAGGCATTGAATCGGCTACTGTCCAGGGGGTTCCAGTGGAGATGCATATCAGATTGCTCCACACGATAAGACAGGGCAGTTGGGATGAACTGCCAGGGTAGCAAAGACCTGAGTTTTAAAGGTCATGAGTTTATGTGGCTGTTTCCAGTTTAACTCTAACTTTACTAAGCCCTTTCTTAAAATTATTTTTCAAGTATGTTTTTAACTTTCCCTCTTTTAGCTACCAGCTCTTCAGAGTTTTCGTTGTATATATGTGTATGTGATTCATACAATTATACAGTAGAACAAAGAAAAGGAAAGGAAGGGAGAAAATCAGTAAGGTCATTTATAACTTAAAGGAGTAAGTAATAGGCATATTTATGAACTAACATTTCCTATAACAAACTGGTTTTATGACAACACACAATTTCCACAAAGATGTTTCAGAAATTTTTAAAATTAACAAACTTTGGAGTTGAGTTGCATTATGGACAGTGAAAGACTGTATGGTAAAACAATCGGCAATACAAATCCTTATCTCTACACTGCATGTCAGGAAAATAAAACCAAAAATGTGTAACCCATGATAAATGTGACAGCCAATCTTATTTAAAATCATCGAGTTCAACTGAGCAGAGAGGTAACACAAGGCTTTTTGTTTAGTATGCTGAGTGGTAAGTATTCTGTGTTTCTTACCATCTTAGGGAAAAGAAGACATTTTACAGAGCAACATTTAAATAAAGAAAAGATGTTCAGGTCTAAGGAGACTGGGAAATTGCTTTCTCTCTCTGTGGGACTCCTTGTCCATATTTCCCTTTGAATCAAGGCCAGGCAAGAAGAGAATGACGCAGTCTATTTGACAACACTTTTCTCCTTGGTGATCGCACACTGATGCCAAAGGAGGCGACAAGCTGGACTTCATGGAAAAGCTTCTCTGGGCACTTACAAACCCAGGTGATGGTGCTCTACACAGTGGCCACTCTGAACACAAGGGGGATTTAAAAGATATTACTAAATTATATCAGAATTATACAAACCTTAACATACAAATGTTTGTGCACTTCCTCTTCTATATGTTTAGTCTGAGCTACCTTTATATCACTTTTATGATTCTGAATCAGCTGAGTGACACACTTAAATGAAGTGGGAAGGAAAAGATATTTATAATTCTCTAACAAGTGCATCATAGTACATTCTATTCATATTTTTGAGCTGAGATGCTCAGATACAAAGAGAAAGAAATTGTTATGCTCTTAGGTAAATGTTGGAATCATTACAAACTTTTAAAAGTTTATGTCCTATGCTGAGTTCATATAAACTAACCAAGTGATGGGAATAATTCAAAAAGTAAAAGATTGGAATTTTAAAGTATTTAATAAACTTTTATATGTAAAATGCTATACAGGGCAAAATGAGTTATAAGACAGCACTCTGATCTTGAAGGAGAAATAAGGTAGTATATGTTGGACTGTGCTCAAAATAATAAAAACTGGTCATAGCCCGTGATACCAGCAATTGACTAATGCCCATTGACTACCTGCTGTTAACTCAAGTAAGAATAGAGTATCAGAAATAGTCTAATGTGATAGTTCCAGAAAATGGGGTCCAAAATCTATCTACCTGGATTCAAATCCCAGCTCTACCACTTCATAGCTGCATGACCTTAGGGAGTATTTAACTCTCTCCAAGACTCTTTCTCCTCACTGTTAAACAGGAATAATAATCCACCCACTCTCTTTAGGTGACTGCCATGTCTAGGTTAGACTTAATTTTAGGCTCCTTTAAAATAAATTACAAAGGTAGAAATTCCAGGACAGCCTGAGACCAGCTGCCATTTGATTCTCTATTTCAGCATACTCAGTTAACTGCTCAGTTTTCAGTCCTCAGCTAGCGATGTAAATAACCTTTTCATTTCTTTGGATGGGTCTGGATCTTCTATTTTTGAGGAAGTGGCCATAGAGGGCTTTTGACCGCAAACGGTGTCTGCTTTGAAGAAAGGAGATGTTTCTAACCACCTCACAGCATCTCAGAAAACTGTGGCTGGCTTGCACCTGAGACAATTAACTCTCAAACCTGTTTGTTAGAAACGCCCCCAGAATCTGATGTTGAGTGCTTTCTTGGGTACATTGGACCTGTGAACTCCCCTTTTAGAGCACACCTAAAGCTTGCCTTCCATAGGTGCCCTTTTTGCATGGACCACAAAACACCACCCCCTTAGCCAGCAACAGGCTCAATTAGTCCCATCAAATTCTCCTTCCTGGGACCTCACGTTGCACTTAAACAGATTAGCAGGTAACTGTTTAACATATTTTATCTCCTAAACCGTATCTTAAACTTTTCCAGCCTGATGACAGAGCATTTATTTTTCACTCCCCTCAGTGCTTTGAACAGAGCTCAGTAAATATTTTGGGACAGGCTGATTAGAGAGAGTGGAAAAAAGCAGCATCATTCTTGCAAGTATATTGTAAGATGTTACTTTTTCTGTGTTAGGGCAACGAATGGGAAGCTTATGTACCAATAGGTGGCAGTGGTGATTCAGTTTCTGGACAGCGTATCATAACAGAAAAGCAGTAAATTGCCCAAAATGCCTGATTTCATTTTCCACCCCTGCATCGTGTTTTCTACCAGTCTTCGATGTTCTCGCCATCTCTCTCAGCTCTGTCTGCCGCCGCCCCAAGTAACTGCTGCCTGAACAGCTGTAGTTGCAGTAGCTTCCTTGAGTAGGCTTCCCAGCCTCAACTCTCTGCCAAGCCATCCTGGTATTTCTACTAAATCACATTCGTAAAAGCTGATCTGATGTGTCAGTCTCCTGCTCTAACCTAGAGGGGCTCTGCATGGCTTACAGCACCAAGTCCAAACAACCAACCTGGTTCTCAAATTCTCATTGTTTGGAACCTTTATAACTTTTATTCTTTGTTATCTGGCTAAACTTGTCTTCTCAATTGTTCTTCCAAGCAAGGGTGTCCATATATAAATCCAGATAGTCCCTCTCTTTCTCTGCAGGCTGCTGAGTTGGAATTGGTCTCTCCATTCCTTATTCCCAAAGTGCTTTGTTCCTCTAAGGCCTTCCTATCTCACTAGGGTCATTTTCAAGATCAGATGAGAAAAATGTGCTCTCTTTCAAAATACTGTGAACTTCCAGAAAGAGGGAGGGATATGTACGTGTTCATGGGAGAAAAAGAGCAAAAGATTAGTTGAAAAGTTGAAGAAATTGTCATTGCGTCTTGATTACAAAATTCTTGCCAACACCATCACAAAGGAGCAAAAACAATTCAGTGGAGAAAGGGCCATCTTTTCGAAAAATAGTGCTGAAGAAATTGGATCTTATGCAAAAAAGTGAACACAGACACAGACCTTACACCTTTCACAAGTATTAACTCAAAATGGATCATAGACCTAAATGGAAAATGCAAAACTATAAACTTCTAGAAGAATACGTAGGAGAAAATACAAATGAACTTGGGTTTGATGATGAGTTTTAGATACAACACCAAATGAATGATCCACGAAAGAAAAAATAGATGTTAGACTTTATTAAAATTAAAAACTTCAGCTCTGCAAAAGACACTCTTAAGACAATGAGAAGATAGGGCCGGCCGGGTGGCATAGCAGTTAAGTTGGCGCTCTCCGCTTCGGCAGCCCGGGATTTGCAGGCTCAGATCCCGGGCGTGGACTGACACACACCGCTTGTGGGGCCATGGTGTGGCGGTGTCCCACATAAAGTAGAGGAAGATGGGCACAGATATTAGCCCAGGGCCAGTCTTCCTCAGCAAAATAAAAGAGGAGGATTAACAACGGATGTTAGCTCAGGGTTGGTCTTCCTCACACACACAAAAAAAATTATAAAAAAAGAAAATGAGAAGACAAGCCACAACTAGGAGAAAATATTTTTAAAACATATGTCTGGTAGAGAACTTGTTTCCAAAATATAAAAAGAATTTTAAAGTCAACAATAAGAAAACAAACAACCCAATATAAAAATGGACAAAAGATCTGAACAGACACTTCATCAAAGAAAATAATCAGATGGCAAATAAGTGTATGAAAAGATGCTTAACATCATTTGTAATCAGGGAATTGCAAACTAAAACAATAATGAGACACCAATACACACATACTAGAATGGCTGAAAAAAAAACCTGACAATATCAATTGCTAGAGCAACAGGAATTCTCATCAACTGTTGATGGAAATAAAAAATAGTGCAGCCTCTTTGGAAAGACAGTTCGATAGTTTCTTACAAAGTGAAACGTTGTCTTTACATACAATTCAGCAATCATACTCCTGAGTATTTACCCAACTGATTTGAAAACTTATGTCTACACATTTGCATAGAAACGTTTATAGCTGTTTTGTTTATAATTACCAAAAACTGGAAGCAACCAAGATGTCCTTCAACAGGTGAATGTGTAAACAAACAGTGGTACATCCATGCAATGGAAAATTATTCAGTAATAAAAACAAATGAGCTATCAAGCCACAAAAAGACATAAATGAATCTTAAATGCTTATTGCTAAGTGAAAGAAGCCAATATGAAAAGGCTACATACTGTATGATTTCAACTATAGGACATTCTGGAAAACTATAGTGACAGCAGAAAGATCAGTGATTGCCAGTGGTTCCAGGTGAAGAGGCGAGGATTGAAAAAGTGAAACGGGATTTTTTAGGGTAGTGCATACAAAATTTTAAATAATCATTTAGAAGTTTGTGGGATTCCAGAATGAAACACTTTATGTAACAAAACAATCTGTATTACAAAAATATGAAACAACTTTACTGAAGGAAGTGGGGGAAATGTACCGACCTATGGAACTTTGTAAATGAGTGGTCTGTAAGACTAAATGCAAAAGAAACTGTCTATAAGCACTGTACTCCAGGTGATAATGTTGCCTCCCACAGGGTTATGGATTCACAATCTGATACCACTATAACGTACACTGCAATTGAACAATTAAGTAAATGGCTGGATAGTGGGACCAGGTTTCTCACTGTTGGGGTGGGAGTTTATAGATAAACAAAGGAAGGAGGCTAGAATGATCCACATGATCATGGGTTATAACTGGAAACTTCGGTATGAACTCGTGTTTAGCTTACTATAGATACAAATGGTTACCTACAGAAATATCTATAGATATGTATACATACAGTGGTTAGTATACATTCATATTTCCTTGTTCCATCAGCCTAGAGGACCTAGAAGCAATGATGTCCCAGTAGCAACAAGCAAATCTAGAGCCCAGATCTTGGTTTCTAATACCATTTTCTGATACCAGGACTACTTGGAGAAATGGCTGATTTTAGGACTGGGGCAGGAAATATACAACATGAGCATGCACTATCTTGTAGTGCCCAAAGTAAGGAATTGCTAAAACACACACACACACACACACACACACACACACACACAAAATGATGAGGGTCTGTCGAAGGGATACAGGAGCCAACTAAAAGAATTCCCAATTGCCAAAGCTGAAATAATTTAAGCAACAAAATAAACAAGGCAGTGTTAGATTATAACCCGAGGTGTAAAATGAATAAATCCATAAGTCCATAATTGTATAAATAAACAATTGAATAAATAAATAAATAGATGGACGAGAAAAGACAAACCTCTCACGCGGAAGAATTCTAAATAATTCATGTAGATACTCCACCCTCAAAGAAGGGAAGCATAACTTCCCACTCTTTTAAGTGTGGGCTGAGCATAGTGACTTCCTTCCAAAGAATTCAGTGTGGAGATGGGGAAAAGAGTAACTATAGTGGAGAGACCTGACAATACTATGTCAGCCAGGTGACTGAGATCAACATAAACAGTCATAAGTCATGCCAATAGTGAGTACCTTTGAAAGGAGGTGATGAAATGGCACTTTACCCTCTCTGGTTTTCACCCACAAACCCATAACCCAATCATGAGAAAAACATCAGACAAATCCCAGTTGAGGGGCATTCTACAAAATACTTGAACAAAACTGTCAAGGTCATCAAAAACGAGGAAAGTCTGCAAAACTGTCACAGCCAAGAGGAGCCTAAGGAGAGATGACAACTAAATGAAAGGTGGTATCCTAGAGCAGAAAAGAGACATTAGGTAAAAACTAAGGAAATCTGAATAAAGTACAGACTTTAATGAACAATAATTTTTAATATGGATTCATTAATTGTGACAAATGTTCCATATTAACGTAAGGTGTTAAAAATAGGGGAAACTGGGTGTAGGGTGTATGGGAACTCTCTGTATTATCTTCAGTTTTTCTGTAAATCCAAAATTGTTCTAAAATAAAAAGTTTACATAAACAAAAGCCTAGATTACGTATAATTCTTTTTTCCCCCAGCTTTATTGAGATACAATTGACACATAACATTGTGTAAGTTTAAGGTATACGACGTGATGACTGGGTACACATATATTGCAAATTAATTGTTGCAATAGAGTTAGTTAAGGCCTCCATCACCTCATATAATTACCTTTGTGTGTGTGTGTGGTGAGAACATTTAAGATTTACTCTCTTAGTGACTTTCGAGTATATAATACAGTGCTGTTAACTATAGTCACCATGCTGTACATTACATCCCCAGAATTTACTCATCTTGTAACTGGAAGTTTGTACCCTTTGACCAATATTTCCCCATTTCCCCCACCACAGCCACTGGCTACCATCATTCTGCTTTCTGTTTCTATGAATTTGGCTTTTTTAGATTCCACTTACAAGTGGGATCATACAGCTTTTGTCTTTCTCTGTCTGACTTATCTCAGAATAACACCCTCAAAGTCCATCCATGTTGTCACAAATGGCAGGATGTTTTTCTTCCTCATGACTGAATAATATTCCATTGTATACATATACCACATCTTTATCCATTCATTCATAGACAGACACTTAGGTTATTTTCCTAGATTATGTATAATTCCAATCACTTATAAGGGGAAGAACTTTCCATATAACAAAAGAGTAAGAATCTAAAGAATTGTCTTGATTTTATAACCTTTTTCCAAAAACTACTGAACATACTGTTATCACAATATATATTAATGTCTGTCATAGCATTTTGATGGGCTTTCAGTGATTCTCAAATGAGGGTCATACTGTCTCCCCAGTGTGCCATTGGAAATACATGAGAGTGAGTTGGATTGACATGTTGCCTAGGAGTTATTACTGACATTTTGTGGGGGGAAGTAGGGATATTAAAAGTCCTGCAAATCGAGGATCAGTTCCATACAATGGATAATTTCCCTGCCCCAAATACCTATAGGCACATTGCTGAGAAACACTTGTGATGGAATATTATTCCCATTTTCCAGGCACCTAAACTGTCAGATCATGGGACTACATTTTACTATTACTCCCGTCATCTTGATTTGTTATAACTTTTTAGATATTGAGATTACTCTCTTATATTATTGTCATCTTCTCAATAAAGTTCTGTGAAGTAGCCAAAACAGTCACCTTGAGGTACAAGTCAGTAACTTCAAAAGCCCAGAGGTTTTGTGGAACCCCCACATGAGTCAGCAGCCAACCTTATCATTGTCTTCTTCTGTTTGTCTTTTTATGTATGAATATAGGTGAATCAATGTTTCTCAGCTTGGAGAAATATCTGAAATGATGAACTGGATTTCTTACATTGACTCCTCATTCTAATCAACTCTCAGATGGAAGAGAAGCTTGGCAATAATTATTTACATAATTTACATTATTCTTCCTCTTGCCCACTAAAAATAATGTGCAGTTTTATTGTCACAAGATAGATTTTCACTGATTTTAAATTAACTATATTCTAAGGGAAGGTGTCATCAACTTGTTCATCTTCCTTTAGGTAAATCTTACACCCTACAGTCTATTCTTTCTCTGTGAGCTGCTGCCTTCTATAAAGATGAAGTGATAATTGAGGGGTGTATTTTCAATTTTTAAAAATCTGTACTTTAAGTTTTACTTGGGAAACTTCTGAAGTTACTTTCCAAATTAATAGCATCGACAATAAAAATGAAAACAGTTGACTTCACAATGAATAAAATATATTTTTGTGACTATTTCAGTAAAGTGATTCCTGGTTAATGTTATTCATGGTTAACTTAAGGTTCACCACATACTACATTTTTTTTCAAAACGTTTTTTTGGAAGTGCAATCTAAACCATGGAAACATATTCGGCTGGATAATGGGGATAGGAAGCGTTACCCAAGGTGCCTTGCTGGTAAACAGAAACACACAATAGGCCACATTCAATACAAACCTCACCTGATAAAAATGGACTTTCGAGGAAGAAAGTTAAGTATATTTTAAGGACTATTTCCATGAAGTTCTTTTCTCCATCCTTGGGATATGTATTTCCAGATAACTAGCCAGTGTTTTAAAACAAGAGGAGAATCTACCCAATAAGAGATAAACGTTGTCAAATGGTTTTGCCTTATTTTCTCAAAAATCTGTCACCAGAAGAACTGTTGCTTCAGGAAAGATAAACTACAGCCTAATTAAATAACTACAGTTTTCTTTATGTCAGTCTGTGATCAGCTTGTGTGATCTGGGTTGACATCTTGACCTCCAGTGGAGACTTGGAAATCCATTTAATTTCATTAACTTCACACTTCACATTTAGCATATATGGCTAAACCAAGCCATTATAGGTTGATTCTTATAACTTTCAATTTAGAAGATAAACTTTTTCTGACATTCTCAAGAGTTCTTTTTGGAGTTTAATATAGGAGTACCTACTCTTCTCAAACTCTACTGTTCTTAAGAACCACCAGGGATTTCATGAAAATGCAGTCTCTCAGGTCCCACCTCTAGAAATTCTGATTTGTAGATCTGAGTGTTGGGTTCAAAAACCTGCATTCTTAATAAGCAACCCCTCCCCTCAAGAGTCTGCACAGGGAGTCTGTGAACCACACTTTTAAAATGTTAATTTTTAAACATTTTATCTTGAAATCATTTTAGTTGCAAAAATAGTGCAGAGTTCCCATATACTGCTTACCCAGTTTCCCTAAATGATAACATCTTACATAACCATAGAACAGTCATCAAACCTAGAAAATTAACACTAATACAATACTGTTCACTAATCTACAGCCAGGAGTCACCCTTCATCAGTTGTCCCACTGGCACCTGCCCAGTCCAGGGTACAGTCCAGCATTCTGCACCACATTTAGGAGTCATGTGTCCGCAGCTTGCTCCAGTCTGGGACAGTTCCTCAGTCTCCTTTCACGACATTGACACTTTTCAAGAGTTCTGACCAGTTATTTTGTACAATGTACCTCAGGTTTAGTTTTCTGATGTCTCTATAGGACCAAATTCTGCTCATGTGTTTTGGTCAGAACACCTCATAAGAGACAGTGTGCCCCCTTCTCAGGGCATCTTATCAGGAGGCATGTGATGTCACTGTGTCTCATTGCTGCTATTATCATTGATCACTTGTCTGCCAGATATCTCCACAGTAAATTGACTAGTGTCCACTTTGTAATTAATAGATATCCTGTGGGAAGACACTTCTTGACCAAGTATCTTGTTTCTCATGGTATTTTAACCTACCAATTTTAGCATCCGTTGAAGGCTCTTGATGGCAACAATGATTCCTGAGTGTTTGCTAAATGGTAATTTTCCATTTTAACAATATTTTACATTCATTAATTGAAAGTCTATTTAAGGCAGAAATGTACCTTCTCCCCCATTTATTTATTTACATACTTATATTTATTCACTTCTTTGTATTTGAGAAACTCTGTGCTACTACGTATTCAACCAACACTAAATGAGCTTCTATGATCAATTAGCCTTTACTCTAAGCTGGACACATAAGTAAGAAATAGTCTTTGCTCTTGAGAACATTCTAGGTCTCAACTCACCAGGTGAGTTTGATTAGCATATTTTCCCCAAGCCTGTTTTATCAGGCTGAGTTGATAATTGAACTTCTGGTATCCACCAGGTGCTCTCAAATTTTAGTGACTTTGAGCATCGCTTAAGAAACCTGTGAACCATGCAGACTCTCTCCAGAGAATCTGGCTCAGTAGAGCCTGAAAGAGGCCTGGTCACCTGCACTTGTTGCTATGGCTCCTCAAGGATTGAGATACAGGTGGTCAAGGACCACACCTGAGAAACCTGCTCTGGATACGAGGGCTTCTCATTCTCTTTGACATGCTTTTAGTTACACTTCACTTCTTCAGAAGATTCTCCCTTTCAAAGCATTTGAAGAATTATTTTTTAGAGCCCTCACTCTCCCAGGACCCATCAGCTTCTCTGTCCAATGGGGGAAAACATTTGTGGAGGATAAAAAAGCACCCATTTTCATTCAAAATTGTATCACCAGTACTTGTTAGCAGTATTGAAAAAGTGTGGTTTGGCTGAATCCAGATCTTTTGAGGGCTCTGGATGTTCTGAGGCTTGCTTATTAAGGTTCCTGAAGACCATCACAGAAAAATTGATAAAACACATTACTGTAGTTCAAACTGTTGTAAAGAGTTAATACGTTCAAGTAGACTCAATAGCAGTTTTATGTATGTTTGGGTAGCTTTGACTTCATTCCTAAAGAGGACTAAAGAAGTCCAGTAAGTCAGGAGAGACTATTTGAAGTTTTGGTAATGAAAAACCCGGATGTAGAAGCAGCTTCTCCATGTCCTAGTGTGAATTTGGGCAAGTCACTAAGGAGGTCTGAGTCTCAGCGTCCTCATCAGGGAAATCCTCTTACCTGTTGTGCCAACCTCACAGAGAAGGGAAGACTTTCCAACCACGTCATGATGCAGGAAAGCACTCCTCGTTTCAACTACAATAACTCATATAAATACTCTTTGTTATTATGGGCCATAAACAAATTAATTGATTACCATCCCTAGAAACGAAGAGAATTAACCGTCATTAGTTAGGGTTCTCTGAAGAAAGTACTACATCCTACTTAGGTTGTTGAAATGCTTAAACATGATTAGAATAATGGGAGGAACGGCTTTTTCCACCTCAATGGCCTGTCAAATTACTTGCTGTTTCTAGTTTTAGATCTATTCAGCAGCAAAAAGAATGTTCATTTGTAATAAATTGTGAGAAATATAATTTGAAGTATATAGATAGAAATATTATTTATTGCTTTAAATAAACCACTCACATGATGGTTTATTTCTTATGAATGGACTCGGTGCCACAGTTAAATTAATGAATTTTTTCTGAGTGAGATCAATGGTTGAGCTGTGAACATGGTGACAGGGAAAGTCTCCAGCCCTCCTGCGTTGCTGAGCATGTTAAGCTTACTATAAAGTGTGTTTAAATTTCCATCTTCTACCTTCTTAAACAGAATTAAATATAAAACAAATTCAAACCCTTTAAGGAAAAAAGTTACCTTATTTATCTGGTAATCTCCTTGTAAATCTCCTGAGGGTGATTAATATGATTATTTAAACCCAACTGTCCAAAGGGGATTTCTGACAGTTTTATGAGGGAATTAGTCACTTTCTATTTTATGGCTGGTCTTTTTCCTCTCAGCTGTTGAGCGTCATTCTGGGATGTCTCTGGGCTGTCCCTATAGAGCCAGCCCAAGGCCGGAGCCTGAGCTGCGCTTCCTGCACGTCCAACACTTTCGCCTCATTCACAGTGAAAGCCCGAGGTCATGTCATGGACATCTCACCTGAGAAGACTTTCCTTCTGTGCACCCTCTCTCACCTGCAACTCTCTTTTGGGAGATTAAAGATACATACAATGATTAAAATAATGTTTTCTGTCTCTTTAGGCATACTACTATTAAATAGACTTCCCGTTTTTATCATATTGAACAGATGTTTCTATACTACCCACTACTGCCCAGAACCCCAGTTCAGAGAGCCCAGCATTTTAGTTTGAGATATCCATTCCTCTGATCTGCTTAGACATTACTTTTACCATCAAGATTTATGCTATTCTCAACTCTGGCCTTTCCTCTATTTCTCCAGATTTTTGGAGCAGTCATTTTTATTTTTCATTCCATTCAATTCTGTGCCTATATATCAATTGCTTTCCTTTAAAAAGGCACTTGGACTGTCATTTCCCAGAAGATGAAAAGAGTGGAGGGGTGGTTCTCCAAGCCTCACCTGAGAACTTGTTAGAAGTGGAAATCCTCCCACCCTCCCAGCATGCTGAGTCACAAGCTCTGGGATGGGGCCAGCAATCTGCACTTTAACAAGCCCAACATGGGCTGCTGAAGCTTCACAGTGCAAGAACCACCCCTTAGAGGATTATCTAGGGTCCTCACAGCAGCACACGGATAATTGGGTTCCCAGCAAATTTGATAATTTGAGGAGAGTTTAATGAATGGACTATTTACACAGATATGAGCAGAGTGGAGAAAACTACAAGTGCTCATAGCAGAGGAGGTACCATCACCACCCCTATGCCCCAGGGAGCAAGAGGAGGGACCCTGGACCCAGGGAGTGCCCTGCGGGAAGCGCAGCCTGGGGGGTCAGGTCAGAGACCAGTGATGGGAGTGAGCCTCGACCTGCGTTTCCCTCTGGCTGGCGTTCCCCATTGACTAATCCATCACTGGCTAAATCCCACCAGAAGCCTGAGGACATGCAGATCGTGCAGGGCAGAGAGCTGAGCGAAGAAGAAGGGAGGCAGAATCAGGAGAGATGAAGGGAAGCTACCCACCTAACTTACTAGGAAGGCACAGTCTTACCTGCAATGAAGTACGGCCCAATGGGTGATAGAAACATATGTAGCTCACATAATGCAAAGAAGAATATGCTAGAATTAGTGTCACCAACCATCTCAGTTTGCCTAGGAAGAGGGGCTTCCCAGAACATGGGACTTTTAGTGCCAAAATCAAGAGAGTACAGAAAATAAGCATTGGGAGAATGCGGAGAGATTAGAATCTTTGTGCATTGGTAGTGGGAATGTAAAATGGTGCAACCGCTGGGGGAGACAGTGTGGTGGTTCCTCAGAAGAGTTAAACACAGAATTACCATACTACCCAGCAATTCCACTTCTGGGTGTATACCCCAAAGAATTGAACGCAAAAACTCAGATACTTGTACAACCATGTTCATAGCAGCATTATTCATAATGGGCAAAGGAGGAAACAACCCACGTGTCCATGAACAGATGAATGATACATATAAAACAATATTATTCAGCCATAAAAAAGAGTGGATGGGGAGTCACACGATACCACTTGAGGGTGTTTTGTCCTATATATGGGGGAGATGGAGTTTGGTTCATTTTTCATTTTGTCTTATCTTAAAGAGACTTGAAGCCACTTATCCTTCTATTCTGCTGCAACCTTGGTGCCCAAGCTGAAAAAATCAAAGGACCATAAAATACTGAAATTACTCTTGATTTCAAAGATTATCCTCTAATATTCATTATATATATATTCACACATATATAATATATATATAATATTTATAATATATATAAATATTTGTGCTTTTGCTCACATGACTTTGTTTTGAGAATTTCTTTCAAAGAACATAAGCATGATGTCTGTTCCATCAGGGACAGTAGAACTGTAGCTCCATGCCACATGCTGCTATTGTGAAAGTTTATGGAACATTCACAATAACACTAATGGAAAATAAAAATACTTTTAAATATATTTCCCAGGTAAATGAGTGATTACACTTTACTATTAGTACATAATAGAGATAAGATGGATTAAGAAGGCTTTAAGCCCACAGCTGACATCATACTCAACAGTGAAAGGTTGAAAGCTTTTCCTCTAAGGTCAGGAACAAGACAAGGATGCCCACTCTCACTACTTCTATTCAACATAGTACTGGAAGTTCTAGCCAGAGCAATCAGGCAAGAAAAAGAAATAAAAGGCATCAGAATTGGAAAGGAAGAAGTAAAATTGTCTCCATCTGCAGATAACATGATTTTATATAGAGAAAATCCTAAAGACTCCACCAAAAAACTATTAGATCTAATCTATGAATTCAGGAAAGTTGCAGAATACAAAATTAACATACAAAAATCAGTAGCATTCCTATAAACTAACAATGAATTATCTGAAAAAGAGATAAAGAAAACAATCCCATTTACAATAGCATCAAAAACAATAAAAATTTAGGAGTAAATTTGACCAAGGAGGTGAAAGATATCTACACTGAAAACTACAAGATATTTCTGAAAGAAATTGAAGAAGACACAAATAAATGGAAAGATATCCTGAGTTCATGGATTTGAAGAATTAATATCATTAAAAAGTCTATGCTACCCATCTGTAGATTCAATGCAATCCCTATCAAGATTCCAACGACTTTTTTTTTTACAGAAATAGAAAAAACAATCCTAAAATTTATATGGAACTACAAAAGACCCCAAGTAGCTGAAGCAATCCTGAGAAATAAGAAGAAGGTGGGAGGCACTATACTTGCTGATTTCAAGCTATACTACAAGGGTATAGTAATCAAAACAGTACAGTACTGGCATAAAAACAGACATATAGACCAATGAAATATAATTGACAGTCCAGAAATAAACCTAGGATTTATGGTCAACTGATATTTGACAAGGAAGCCAAGAATACTCAGTGGAGAAAAGACAGACTCTTTAATAAATGGTGCTGAGAAAATTGGGTGCAGCAATCCCACTTCTTGGGATATATCCAAAGGAAATGAAAATACTATGTTGAAGAGATATCTGCACCCCCATGTTCATTGCAGCATTATTTACAATAGCCAAGACATGGAAACAACCTAAGTGCCCATTAACACATGAATGGATAAAGATGTGGTATATATATACAATGGAATATGATTCAGCCATGAGAAAGAAGGACATCCTAACATTTGCGACAAAATGGATGGATGCTGAAGGCATTATGCTAAGTGAAATAAGTCAGAAGGAGAAAGGCAAATACTGTATGACCTCACTTACATTGAATCTAAAACAAAAAACTTCAAACTCATTGAAAAAAAGATCAGATTTGTGTTTACCAGAGGTGGGGGGTGGATGGAAGGAGAATTGGATGAAAGCGGTCAAAAGGTACACACTCCCAGATATAAGGTAAATAAGTACGAGGGATGTGACCTACATGATGACTGTAGTTAACATCACTATATGGCACATATGAAAGTAATTTAGAGAATAAATCCTAAGAGTTCTCATCACAAGGGAAAAAATGTTTTTCTTTTCTTCTTTTTGTAACCACATGAGATTATAGATGTTAATTAAACTTGTTTTGGTAATCATTTCATGATATATGTAGGTCAAATTGTTATGTTGTACACCTTAAATTGATACAGTACTATATGTCAATTATATCTCAGTAAAACCGGGGGGAGAAAAGAAGACTTTGGGGATCTGTTTTGAAGAGAAGCGAAGCAGGACACAGCTGGCCCTGGGGACTGAGGAAGCCACATTCAGAGCAGTGGCCCCTCCCTGGGACCTCCCTGCAGTTGGAAATGGAAGTGGAAGCCGTTGGTGTGGGGGCTGGGGGACAGTGCCCTGGGCTTTGGATTCCCAACTTGGCCCAGCAGACACGCTTGGTCTGGCAGAAGGGAGGCTATACAAGGTTCACTGTTGCAGAAGTCTGATGCTGCTGATGACAATTATGGAAGAGATTGGGGCCCTTCTGCTAGGAAAATGCCACATGTCCCCAGGAAGCTTAAAATAAGAAGCAGTCTGGAAAGAATTAACAAGAAAACACTGAAGACTCAGAAGAAAAGGGTGTGAAACACAAGAAAATTCTTAACGGAGGAGAGTTAAGATGAAAAAGAAAATTGTGAAAATTTGTGCTAGCAAAGGCTATGAGCTGGCACATGGGCATTGAAAGCCTTCTCCCACCCCCCCTCCTCCCACTTATAGAAAAATAACAGCTTTTCTTTTTCTATTTTATGTCTTTTAAAAAAATTATGATGTTTTCAAGTACTGCTTTCCCTTTTCTCCCCCATCCCCAATAAAAGTCATTGTCACATTATTCAATGAATTGACAACTTTGTTTTTATCTTATTCATTTATTTTTTAGTGGAAAATCTCACAAATGTGAAACAATAAGATTTGAGAACACCGTGGAAATGTCCCTTTTTACTAAACACTGGTAGGTCAACAATAACCAAAATTGTGCATGAATTTCTGTTGAAAGTCATTGCTTTTTTCTCTACCTGGATTTAAATAAATTAAAAAGAATCAATATCCACTAACATAAATACATACGTCTATTGTTTACAAGTCATACTCTAAATATCCATTGATTAGGGAGGTAAGGTATGAATAACAGTTTCTGAATATACTAAAATTACTCATTATTTTTGCCTTATTGGGTGGGGAGTCACTTAGCACATCTTGAGGGTTTTCTTTTTTCTTCTTTTTATCAGAGGGATAGAGTTTGGTTGGCTTTTGTTTGGTTTTGTCTTACAGAGACTTGAAGCCACTTATCTATCCTTTTATTCTGCTGAAATCTTCAGAGAGCTGGTGCCCAACCTAAAAAGCAGAGAACCCCTGAAACTGAAATTGTTCTTGATTTCAGAGCATTTTCTCTAACATCTTTTAGATATAGATATAATTTTATGTTATATATAAATTTATCTTAAATAAAATTCTACCAAGGATCAAAAAAACAATTCAGAAAGTTAATTAGAAATTAAAATGAAAAGATTGTTCTATCATATTGCAATGAATTTCTTCTCAAACTTGCAATATTTTAAGCAAGAAAAAGTAGAAATTAATGTGGAACATAAAAAAAAGAAGAATGAAAATTGAAGAGTATTTGGTTAAAGATGCTAGAATAAAGGCATTTTGAGAATTTTATTATTTTTTCTGGAAACTCTCCAAAAACTACAAAAACAGCAAAATATAGACATACACCTCTAGGTTCAGGGAAACAGGTAAATGTAACACTAAACCAAAGACGCTGGACTATGTACAGGAGTTAGAATAGCTAGACTATCTGTAAGAGTTGCCTTTTAATATCCAGGCAGGAATGAAAATGTAGGGTAAGCCCTTCACTTTCGCCGATGGGAGTGCAATTCTTTTCTATCAGGTTTGGCTTGAGCAGCGTAATTATTATCTAAAGTTTTCTGTCTTGTTAGGCTTCCCCTTCCTGATTCCTTCACTACTCAGAGTGGGCTTTTCTCCGCAGAGCTTTTTGTTGTCTGTGCCCCTTGGCATGCCTGGATTGCCAGCTTCTCCAGCACCCAGTCTGAGATGCATAAGACAAAAGAAATCTTAGAGAACTTACCGCTGTGTCCTGCAGCTCCTAGTTCATCTGTCTTCTTTCAACCTTTCAAGGGCTTCCTATGCTTCTTTTATCTATAATGTTAAGGGGTTGTAGCTGTACTTTATTGTAGCAAAGCAGTGCGTCTACTCCATCTTATCCTAGAACTGGAAGTCTATGTGGTGCAATTTTAGTCATCCTCATGTCTCAATTATTTTTTCTTAAGGTAAATCATCAAGAAGGCTTATAATGGTAAGACCGCAAGACCCTCTCCTGGATTAAAGATTTTATAATTTGATATCAAATAAGGCAAAACAAAACAAACAAATAAAACTCTTTCGCATTTGGTCTGAAAGTTGCTCCAAATTTGATTCCACTTGTCACCAACAATTCAAAGTTATTCGTTGTTTCATCATCATCGAATATAATTCATATTAGGTTAATTCAGAGCCCAGTTGTCATATGAACTCATGTTTTATCCAGGCATTTCTTAAATTTAATAAAGAATTTCTCAAATAATTCGTTTTTAAATTACCTGCTTCCAAAACACTCCAATATAACTGATGCTGAGGTGCACTTGAAGGTTTTCAGAATGCCTAATACGCACTTTCTCAATTTTTCTTCAGTCTAGGAAACTAAGTTTCATAGAAGTTAAATTATTTATCCAAATTAATGTTGGAGCTGTGACGCATAGGATAGTTATTGTTCATATTTGAAGCTTTTCTTTATGGAAGATGGATCAGAATTGTTCTCCATGCCTTCCAGAAGACCAGTGAGTTGGAGTAACAAGGAGAATATTTTAGGAATCAGAGATTATGCAAAGATTAAATGAACTGGCCTGGCTGGTACTAACTTTTTCCTTCTCTGGAGCAATTCAAACATCAGTTGGATATCCCTAGGGAATTCATATATATTGCAGACAAGATTTAAGCATTGTTTAGGTTTTTGGTGATGATGGCCTTTATGGTCTCTGATATTTTATGATTTTATACAACTCTATTGATGATTTATAATAGGTTTGAATTTTAGAATCCTGGAGCCAAGGCAAATGTCTAAATTCATGCCTTGTATCTAAATCACAATGGAAAAGATCATATGCCATTCAAAGAAATCAACTATTAAATTTTTATTTTTCTGAGAAGTTGCCTACTAATTAAGAGAATAGATTTTAAGTCATTGATTTCAGGAAGACTCCATAAAATACTTACTGTATGAATAAAATCTGGATAAATAAACATGTAAAAAATTACATGTTTATATTAAATTTTTCATCAATTATTCCTTAGCTTAAAGAGAGATTTGAGCTGGATGTATGATTAAAAGGCTTGCTGCACTCTGCATGTGAATATTAGCCAATTTTAAGGAAACAAGGTTAATTTCATATGCTCTTTTGGTGTCCTAATTATTAAAGCAATTGCCACTTTTATAACCAGTACTCATAGATGTCAAGTAGAAGAGAGGAAATAGAATCATAAACTTGATTACCAATAATTGAAACACCTCACTTACTTTAGCAAGATAATTATTGCTGTTTTCAGTGGGACCATACTCTCACAATTGTGAGGTTTTGCCTCATCTCACCTTCTGCCACTAGGAAACAAGTCCAGGCACGTTTTAGAGGAGCAGATGGGCAGTAATAATACGTGTTTTCTAAGTATATCACTCAAAATCTAAATGCCCTTCCACTTATTTATTTCCTTATTGTCCTATTAGAGGAGCTTAGGCTACTTGGGTATTGCTGACAGCCGTCTAAATTACCTGTAGTTAAGGCATCACTCATTCACAGGATATTGTTTCAGTTGCTAACATGTGAACTACTTTTTTCTCACACTGTCAGCAATTGGTGTTGAATCTCCAATTGGTGTTGAACTGGCAATTGGTATTTGTTGAACCTCTAGGTTATCACACTTTGGAATGTATATTTAAGGCCTTTTTGTAAACTGGTCCTCAGGCTTTTGTAAGAAATTAGAATGAAAAGAAAATAGTCTTAGAATCACTAAATGTAATCCTGTATGAAAATATCTTCCAATTGTGATTTATCCCTGTAAACAATATGTTTTGTCATTATCACTGGTAAAATAATTTTATTTAAGTATTGTCTCTAAATTAAAACAAAACTTTAATAGAACCCTTAGAATACGTCTGCGAACACTAGCTGGAGAAACACTGGCTTATAATTTATGTTTTAGAATATCTTTAGGATCATACAGTATATAATTTTAATGAATAAATGGCTATTGCTTAGATCATGTTTAATACAAACCGTCGTCAATATTAAATTTGATGAAACAAAACTGAGTATCTAAGGCTATTTTCCATTGTTTCTGAGTGACAATTTCTAATAGATACTACTCTTAAAATAATCGATACTCACCAATAAGAAATTACTAATAAGTCACTAAGAGGATTAAGTCGCTAATGTGATGTATGAATGCAGAGTAATTTTACTGAAATGTGTCATAATTTATTCCTTCTATTGTTAATATACATGAATTTGGAGGTAATGTGCTAATTATTGGAAAGACAAAGACATGCTGAAATATGTACTCCGTGCTTGCACGAAGGAGGAGCATGTAGCGCTATGCAGTGACGATTGCAAACCATCCACCCTGTTGACTGTGCCAGCATCGGTCTAGGCACTTTACATGTGTTGACAACTTTAATCCTCACAACCACCCTTTGAGTCGTTAATATTATGACTATCCCCATTTTCATCGTATAGATGGAGAAACTGAACCATGGAGAAGGTCACTGATCCAAAGTCAGAGCTTATAAATGGCAGAGTCAGGTTTTGAACTGGGCAGTCTGCTCCAGACCTCATGTTCTCAACTCTCATCTGATGCCATGTTAGTTTCTTTATTCTACATAAATTTATTCACTGAACATAATCATCTAAACCAAATCAAATTTCACCAGTGTTGTACGTCAGGAGGATTTATTTTTCTGACCTGTTTTAGGATGGTGCTTGAGAGATTGTTGTTAATTTGGCTTTCCTCATCTACAGACAGTACATTTGCATCTCCGCAAAATTAGCAATTAGTTCTTTGGCTTGGCTGCAAGCATTTTCACATAACTGCTAAGATAATAAAAACTCCTACTTTTCCATAAGCGGAGTTATCTGTTAGAATGCAGCAGCCACAAGAGGGCCAACATTTTAACTGGACAGGGATCATCTAAGAAGCAGTGTTTGCTTGCGATGGGACCCCTCCACATCACGCAGCTCTCAGTGGTCTTTCTGTGTGGCCCCCTGTACTACCAGGGCACACTGAGCCCCTGGAAGTCAGCAGACTCGCCAGGCTGGTGGGCAATCACTGGACGCTAAAGCATTTTCATGAGTAGCTTTGATTATATTTGTTCCTGCCCTGAAGATGCTTACGAGGTAACATTTATTTATGGCGTGATTTCCTAATTTAAGGCAATTTTTAAAAATTTCAGTCTTAAATATATGTTAAAAATTGTTCATAATATAGGACATGTAGAAAACAGACATTCCTTCAATATTCTCATTATTAGCATTTTCACGTACAGCCCTCTTTAGCAGTGCAGGAGCAACAAGCATAGGCTTTACTGATGTTTAATGTGAGGACTAACTTGAAGTTTCTGACTCCCTTCTGGGTCACTGCCGATGGCCAATGCAAGCTGGACTCGGTAGTGACGGGCAGCAGACCACCTTTGTTTTCTAGATCTTTTCCTCTGGGTGGTAGCAGTCAGTTTAAAATGCGAATTCAGTGAGACAAGCTGAGTTTGGAAGGAGAGGTCTAGGGCTGAATTTCCAAAGATAGCTAGCTAACGAGGCAGCCTGGGCATCTCTCCCCCAGGACGCTTAGTGCACTGCCTGACACACAGGAATGTAAATCACTTGAGTTCAGCAGAAAGGCCTGTAAGTGCTGGTACTTTAGGTTTTGAAGAACTTGATAAAAGGCAGTTTCCCGAAACTCTTCACGGACTATGACCCAACAACTTGCACAGCACAGATTAATCCAAGTTGACAAGATTGCCAAAATATTGTTGCGTTTATTAAGACACCTAATTATACTTTTCACTCTCCAAATTCAGGTTCAGAGCTCTGAAATCGCCCACAAGCAGTCACACATGCTCTGACTGTGGCGCTGATTAACCACGCAGCCCAAAACTCTGTAAGCAGGAAGCAGAAACGCACAGACCAGGAGGAGAAAAAAAGAAATAAAACAATGATAGGTGAAGGGCAGGCTTGAATCTGTATGTAATAAATAATGATTATCAAAGCTGTTTAAGTCACAAACAAATAAAACTAAACATTTGATATAACAGTTTTGATGCTCCAGGAGTTGAATTTCTCCCAAAAGAGAAATTAAAACCTGCCCAGAAGTAGGTGGGATTAAATGACTACGGCAACTGTTCGAGTCAATAGTCTGTGATTTAGGCCATGGAGAACCAACCTTTTTACAGTTTCAACTTTCTCTTTTGATACATCCTTTTCAAAAGCTAAAAAATTAAACAGGTTCCAGTTTGTTTAGAGAACTTCATGGCATCTTTTGAAGTAATTTGACATTCATCTATTGATCTTAGTATCTTTCTTATTAATTGTATTTATTTTTAACTGTATAAAATAGTAAGCCTTTATCATATTTGTAGAAATAATATTTCTTCGTGAGCTGTTGACCATTTATTTTGGTTATTACATTTACCGAAGATATTTTGTCACGAGCATGTGGACAAATCTACCTTTTTTCTTTTCTTTGTAATTTCTTCTCTCTGTAAGATTTGAAAGTCTTTCCCCTTTCAGGGAGGTGACAACTATTTAACTCAATCAATGTTCTTGTTTTTAAATGGTGCCTACAACTTCTGTCTTCAATTCATCTGCATGTTATTTTGATCAAGGAATTAAGTTGATTTTTATTTTTAAAGCAAGGCAGATGTCTCCTCTGCCTAAATTTATAAAGTGTGTTGGTTTGGCTGAACTGACCTCTTTCCTCTGCTGCTTTATAAAACGGATTCCATGGACCCAGGTCCTTCACTCGGACGTGCTGCGGCCTTCCGCGATGGGTCAGCTGAGGGCGGAGGTTGCTGCTGCTGGTCTTGTCCGGGGACCGAGGCGCAAGACGCAGGCTGAAGTGCCCTATGCGGGGTTCCATCCGGCAGTGACCAGACTCCCGGACAGTGACCCAGGGAGCCCCATACAATGTGGAGAAGGGTGGGGGACTATTTTAAAAACTAAAAATAAATCATTCCTCTATTATCCTTTCACCATCGTCAAAGATATGAAACTGCCCTTCCCTTTTTCGTTCACACACCTCTTAGCCTACAAGCTGCCTCATTTAATTTAACTTGAATTTCAAAAAACGGCAATACTGAGCACTGAATCTTTTCTAGGGATGTCGTCCACCATCGCAGCAATGCACGCTCTTTTAGTGTCAGTGATAATAAGACAGCTTTCCCCCATTTTCTTTCTTTAAATTCCCCTTTCTACCATATTTATCCTGTGAGCAGACATGAACAAAGTGTTGTTTAAAATTGCATCAGGATAGATTTAGGCCAGACATAAAGAACTTCTTCAAAATGATGAGAAGGGAATAAACTTGTTTTGAGGACCTCTGCCAGGCACTGTTCTTGCCATTCTGGAACTCATGGCCTAGAGTGACAGGCAGAAAGATAGGATGCTAAATGCCAGATAGACAAAGGCAGACAGTAAATTTAAAAGTCTAAGACGTCTTCCATGGGTGTTGAATATCTTAAAGTAGTGGTCTAATATGATGCTTAACATGTTTGAATTTGGGGACCAAAGGGAAGGTAGTGGCCGCTTTGGATGAGAACAAAGTAGACTCGACCGGAAGGACAGACAACTGGAACCGCATCCTCTCCACTGTATCTCTGCTCTCACAATGATTTGCATACAGTAGATAACGAGTAAGGGCATGAATGGAACGTGAATTTCCCAGTCGAAGTGAGAGGGAGAAGGGAGAGTAATGCTGCCTGTGGTAGAAAATGGGAAGCTAGAATTAGGAGTTAGTTTGAGACAAGGGTATTTCCATTTGTTTGTAATAGTTGCATTGGTGAGTAATGAATAGAGTTCATTGTCCTGACCCTGGGCTAGTCCATTAACCTTTATGCATCAGTGTCCTTATGTGTAAAAACAGAGAGATTTATTTCAAGATTGGAAAAGATGGAGAACCTGACTCTTTCAATCCTTGAAATTCTAGGAAAGAAATAGGTTGTCAAAATAATTTGGAACTAAACCTGTAAACAATACTAACATGGGTAGTGTAAAGAGAAACAAAAGGGACTTATGAGCTTGCTAAGACTTTATTTAAGGGAAAGGTTTTATTTAGGGAAAGGCATGGATAGAAGTAAATATAAATAAATAAAGCTATAGACACCTATGGGTTAATGAAGCATATATGTGGCCCCAATAAATTAGAAATAATCACCAGAAAGATTTTTTTAAAGTATATAACTTTTACATAAGTAGAAATAAAAAGGAAGCAGGGTAAAATACTGCCAATATCAGGAAAGAGAAGTAAGTCCTAAAATATCAATATTTAAAGTAAATGTTTAAAAAAATCCATTAAAGTATTTTCTACAAGAAACATTTAAAATGCAAGAAAGGATAAAAATGAAGAGATGGAAAAAAGATATGTCTAGCAAATATGGGCTGAAAGAAACAAATGGTAACAATTAAATATAAGACAAAATAAATTTTTAAAGCTAAAAGCATCATACAAACAAGAGGAATGTTGTATAAAGGCTAAAGGGAAAATATATCAAAAAGATGTAACAATTATGAATATAGATCCACCTAACAATAGTCTAAAAATACATAGAGCAAGATATGAAAAATATGTAAATCAACCATTGTAGTTATTTAAAAAATTAATGAGGTAAAACACACACATATAGTAAAGTCTATAATACACCCACTTAACTCCACCCTGATGAAAATATAGACTATTTCTAGCACCTAAGAAGTCTCCCTCACGCCTCCTTCTACAGAATTAACTATCATCATGGTTCATTTGTCTATTCTTGAACTTCATGTAAATGGAATCATTCAGTATGTAATCTTTTGTAACTGTCCTTTTTAACTCATTTTTGTGTCTGTGATATTTCTTTGTGTTGTTGTGTGCAGCAATAGTTCATTCTTTTAAATTGCTATATAATATACCACTGTGTGGATATACCAGAACTGATTTACCCATTCTTTTATTGGAAAGCATTTGGGTTGTTTCCAGTTTTTATCTAAGAACATTATTGTATACATCTTTTAGTGAACTTATGCACTCATTACTCTTGGGTAAATACCTAAGAGTGGGATTGCTGTGTCAGTGTAGGAGTCAGTTTAATTTCAAAAGATACTGCCATGTTTTCAAATTACCTCCTACCTGCACTATATGAGAGTTCCCATTGTTCCACTTCTTTGCCAATACTTGGTATTATTAGTCTTTTGAATTTAAGCCACTCTAGTGGGTGTGTGGTGGTACCACATTGTGGTTTTGGTTTGCATTTTCCTCATGAGTAATGATGTTAATCATTTTTGCTTATTGGCCAGTTAGTTATCCTCTTTTATGAAGAACCCATTCAAGTCTTTTGCTCATTTTAAAAATTGGCTTGTCTTTTTCTTATTGATTTGTAGGAGTTCTTTATGTATTCTAGATACTAGTCCTTTGTTGGATACACGTATTGTAACTATCTTCTCCCAGTCTGTGACTTGCCTTTTTACTTTATTAATGGAGTCTTTTGATGAACAATAGTTCTTAGTTTCAATGAAATCCAATATTTCAATATTTTATTTTAGTTGCTTTTTTTTTGGGTCCTGTTTAAGAATTTTTTGTCTTCCCCAGGGAGTAGAAAATATTTTTCTATGTTTTCTTCTAAGTTTTCTCATTTCACCTTTCACATTTAGTTCTATGATCCATTTGAAATACACTTTTCTGTGTTTCAAGTACATTTTGTGCATAGTATGCGGTCAAGGCCAAGGTTCATTTATTTTCCATCTGGTGCCTTTCATTAAGAAGACCATCTTTTCCCTGCTAAATTGCAGTGGTGCCTTTGCAGTAAATCAGGTGACTGTATATATGTGGGTCTATTTCTGGACTCTGTTTTCTTTTCCATTTTATCCTGTGAGCACAAATCAGGACTGGATTTGTGAGACCAGAGATAGTAATTTCCCAAGATACTATTTTTAGGTTGAGACATGAATGCTTCTGCCTTGGTAGAGTTCTTTTGATTCTTTCCCCTGACTTTCCATTCCTTTATAAGGACAAAGATGGCAGTGAGCTCCAAGACATGCAGTAGCAGTGGTGACTGCAGAAATTTTTTACTATAAATTCTATTATGTCTACTTTTTCTAATAGAAAAAGTGTAACAATATAGAATTTAATATGTTCTTTAACCCAATATTCAGAAAAGAAAGTAAAATTACGTGAAGACCTTAGGAGCCTTTATTTTGCATTATTTGTAGGTCATCTTCTATACTGATTGTGTATATGTATACACCTACTAGAAATATTCTACAAATGTTTTGAGATCTCAGAGAAATAACAGAGAGTGTTATGATCTGGGATTTTAACCTTTTCTTTTCCTATTTTTTATGCACAAAGAAAAATATTACATCAATTTATCTTTAATCTTGGCATTTAATATAATTATAGATATTCATGCAACCTCAGTATTTGCAATGTATAATATTTTAAATTCTTTTAATTAGAAAAGTACATTTTTAGCTCTTTTTTGTGAATGGAAACATTAGCTACAAGGAGAAATACTTATGTACACTTTGGCTGTGATTTTTTTGTGTTTTTGTGAGGAAGACTAGCTGTGAGCTAACATCCATTGTCAATCCTCCTCTTTTTGCTGAGGAAGATTGGCCCTGGGGTAACATCATGCCCATCTTCCTCTACTTTATATGTGGGACGCCTGCCACAGCATGGCTTGATAAGTGGTGGGTAGGTGTGCGCCCGGGATCCAAACCTGGGAACCACAGGCCACCGAAGCAGAGTGCATGAACTTAACCATTATGCCAGTGGGCTGGCCCCTGTGATATTTTTATAAAATGAAATTCCATATATTCTTCATAAACTGACAATGAAAAAAAAATCTCCTGAGGTAAGTATAATTGCAGTTTCTCTGACACATCCAGTGGAACAAGTATACCAAATTCAATTCTCTACAAGTACTTGGTCACTGAACATTTAATGCCTTGTGAAAATTTCTACAGTCCATCTCAGAATGCACCTGGCTCCCATAAAAATTGGTTCAGCAATATGTGCAGCTTTAAGTGTGGAATTATGGATTCCTCTTTTCTTCTCTCCCTAGACTCACTCATGCTTCCTGTAAATGTTAGGTGAGCCCCTGTGAGGTCCCATCTAACACAATAACTTGTTATTAAATAACAGTTACTTGAATCATTCAGGCAGGGAAGTTTCTGTTAAGAGAGTAAACCTAGACTAAATGGGCACAGAAACCAATTTTGGCTAATTAGCACTGTGGAAAATCTAGTTTGTTTGCATTCACAATATACACAAAGTGAAGACCAAAAAGGGACCAGGTTTTTGCCTGAGATCTTTCTATGAAGACCTGAGTCTGTGAAGACAAGCCAAATAGAACTAAAGGACAGATATGTGAAGGAGGTGATGTAGCTGACCACTTTCCCAGTTCAATCATTTCGAAGCAAGTACACTGAGGTAAGAAACATTTAAGAGGCATTTTTGTATCAGTCCCAAAAGGGCTCATTTAAATTTCAACATGGTTAATAAACTTCTCTTATTTAGAAATGAAAAAATAAATTTGCAACTATATTTTAATCCTTTTACTCTGTATTATGATTAGTTCTCTAAAATCTTTAATTTCTATGACAAAAACAACTATTTTTCATATGTCATGTTTTTCATGAAAATTATACTTCATTTTAGAGAAAAACAAAATTTAATTGTGAAAATAAAATAGGTTGTATCTAACGAATGACACAAACTGAAATAGGGATCAAAATATTTAACATATTTGGTAAATTATTTTAAAACACAAAACATGGATATTAAATAATCTTTAAGCACTGCTACACTATTAATTTTGAAATGGAAATTTAAATATTTTATTTGTAAATTCTTGTCTTAAAATCTTTATCCCAAGGAAAACATAGAGAAAAGAGCAGAGATATTTTTTAGTGCCTCTTTGTATCCTTAAATACACAAATGTCTGCTATGTATGTCTGAGGGTGCTATAACTTAACTTTTGTGGGATTTTGGTGGTGGGCGGGGGTTAGGGTGGGAACACTTGTATACCTTTTTTTGGAAAAGAAACAGAATAACTACAGCATTGATGTAGATGCCTAGGAAGACCACCTTGCAACTCCACATCAGTGTTTTGAAAGCATGTAGCATCTTTTTGAAATATTTCTAGGGGTGTATAAATATTTGCACAGCACTTTTCAATATGCAAAACACTTTCACTTACTTTCTCTCATTGCGATCATCAGAACGAATTGTGAGATTTCTTAAAGACAGGGAAATTGAGGCTAAAAAAAGTTACATAGGTTAATCAGTAGTTTACTTTGGAGTTATGTTTGAACCCAATTTTGTGAACTAAATATGTTCTGCCCCTTGTCAGAATGTTACATTGTATCATACCTACAATTCTAAGCAGCAGCATCCTCATAAAACATTGGAATTTCCCAAAGGAAAGAAGTTCTAAAGATGCTTACATTTAAAAGACATGAAATAAATAAGGACGGCTATGTTCAAGTCATATATTTTGGAAGTTTGACTATGGATATTGATGACGTGGAGGTCATTGATAGACTCGGGTGAGGTGCAATGTTGAAATCCTAACACCAACAGAAAGTAGTTGACTGTGAACATTGGGCACAGGCAGCCGTGTTGCCCTCAGAGTGCATGGTCACTGATGAATTATCTTAGCATCAGGCCTTAGCATCCTGTGGCCTACTGGTTAATTGTAATTGATTCATCTGATTTGATAAGGTTCAGAATTTTTCTTTAGAGCAAAAGGTCTATTTCTTTCCAGTACAAAGCTGGATTCAGATAGAATGACAAAGGTCAACGTTGCAAACTCTTAGTTTCTTGGGCCTTTGAAAATGTGGATTACTTCCTATAGTAAAGCAGTTCATACAATAATAAGAGGCCTACTGCAGAAGGTAGTCAACACACTCCTTGTCTAACGACCCATAGCCTTTCCAGGTGTGCATGTGCTCTCTCTTATATTAATGTGTAGAACTTGCTTCGGAAAAGGGTGACCAGTACTAACATCAGTAACATCCAACTTTTTTATTACAGTAGCCTCGAATATATGGACTCCCCAAAAGCTTTGAAAAGAATTTGAGAAAATAACGTGCAATATAATTTTAATGACTTGATATTCTACAGTATTAGTCATTTTCCATTCTGCAAGCACAGCCTTTCAGTAATGCTGCAAGTGCAGTAGGAGGCATTTTGCTCCGGCCCTTCTAACCAAAACAAAACCTTTGGATTTCACTGTGATGTGAACACACAGAATCATGTTAGTGTCAGGCATTATTTAATGGAGACTTCCTGAACTTCATTCTAATCATAAACTTTTAGTGACAAGCTCTGTAATTAAAAGAATTAGAAATAATATGGTAGTGAGTACTGAGCAGGTATTTTAGTATGTCAGAATGTTGGAATTTTCAAGATTTATGTAAATAATCTGGGTGTTTCCAATTCCAAATTGGCTTATTCTAATAAGCACTACAGAGAACATAAGCAGGGAGGAAATCAGCCTCCCTCTAGAACTTGAGTAAAATTTTAAAAATTTAAAGAAATAATTTAATTGTCATCTGGAGAAATAGTCCTAGAGGCTGTGGATGTGCAGCTGGAATTTTAAAACGATGAGTAGTGCAACTAAGACAATAAGGATTTTGCTGTAGTCTCAAGGTGACATGACTAGAAGGTAACTATACTTTTAAAAAAGCTAACACCTGAACAACTGAAAAAGGCAACATTAGCTAAAGGTGGACGAGAGAACGCTAGGAATGGGAGCTGGGGGGAGGATGCATGAGTGCGAGTAGCACTGAGAAGGCATGTCCCCACGTTGGACTACCACAGCTGGACCGCTACAGCTATCTGACAACTAAACCTTGCTTCAATTTCCAGCTCATCAGGCAACTTTTTGATAGTTCTGCTTTCCAACAAGAGAAAGAATTCATCTATTAGTATACAATATTCCCTTGACAACTCTATTACTTACCACAAATGAGCATGGTTTTGGTTAATACCAGAATCACACCCCCTGTGATGTGGCCTGACTTTATACAAACACATGGAAGAATTAGTCCTATTGATTATGAATTTTTTAAATTTTATTTTAGGAAATAGTCTGAGTGAAGATATTTAGAGCCACACTGACATGCTTGTAAAAGGAAAGTAGTAATGCAAGTAACTACGACTTATATATGCCTTGAAAGTGACAAGATTGCTCTTTGACATTCTGATTATATCCACAAGCCTTACCCATCTCTTAATATACTGAACTAGGAATTCTTAGTTCATGGTATGAGATTTCAACTATCTCAACTCAGAATATTCTGATTATTGATAACAGTAAACAGCCAGTTAGTTTTTCAATATCAAATTTCATTGTTTGCAAAGCCCCTCTGATGTGATTTTTTTTTTTTTTGGTGAGGAAGACCAGCCCTGAGCTAACATCCATCGCCAATCCTCCTCTTTTTGCTGAGGAAGACTGGCCCTGGGCTAACATCCGTGCCCATCTTCCTCTACTTTATATGGGACGCCGCCACAGCGTGGCTGAAGAGCAGTGCATCGGCGGGCGCCCGGGATCCGAACTCGCGAACCCCCGGCTGCCAAGCGCCGACTAAACCACTGCGCCACCGGGCGCCCCCCTCTCCGATGTTTTAAGGAGTGCACAACTGTTCGTGGTTATCACCAGTTAATGTGGGGGTGCTCTGGGAAATATCAGGGACCAAAGCTGGAAGGTGGCCTCTGGCTGGCACTCCAGATCCCCATGGAAATATCAGGATCAGAGTGACGAGAGAATTCTTGTGCGTAGTAGAAGTTTTGAATGCTCATTATACAATGATACTATTATCTGTAAGGCATCTCAAAATATTTTAAATTATGCACAATTGTTTTTAGCGCTGTTAAGAGCTCTCTGGTAAGATTTGCAGAGTATAAATGGCCATTGTTACAGCTGAAAAAGTTGCGCACTCATTCTCCCTTGTATTCTTCAATGCTACAGGCTAAATCTGAGGAATATTCATGAAAATGTGTTGTTTTAAAAAGGATCTAATTAAGTACATGGTGGCATAAAAACAGAAGGGAAAAGTATACATTTCTATTAGACTATGTATAACTTGTTTTAAAAGTAATACCTACATATATGGTGACATCTCCAGTAATTATACTTCTCAAATAGGTTGAAGAGCTAAGCTTGTACTGTATGACTACCACTGAAATTGCTGAGAGAATCAAATAGTCATATATGCAGTTAAGGTTAGGCTTTACACTTTTGTAGATGTTAGGTTTAAGAACTCGTTCTTTAAGAAACTAAGCAGTTCATGTTAGAAGCCTGAGCCAGACAAGCAGACATCCACTGGTAGAACAGAATTCCAAAGAGATTACAAGTGACATCTATATTAACTATTCACTAATATTATTCCTATGACTAGTGGAGGAATTAATTGGTGGCATTTCTAAATCTGTCTAGGAAAGGAGCATTACAACATCAATTTGGAATTAGACTGTCAAAAGCATCTTTGCTATTAGGTGCCACAAAACTGGAGAGATCTTTTTGAAGCAATATATAACACTCGTAAAAATAGCTCCTGAAAGCCACTGAAAGTGTAGGCAATTCCTAAATTGCCAACATTAAACTATAGTGATAGTTTACTTAGGATGGAGGGATTCCTGCTTCTAACGGGCCTAGCACCCTGCTCTGAAGGAAAAGGAAAGGGTGACATCTGTTAAAAGTTTAACAGCACAGTATTTTAATGGGTCGTGGACATTAGATAGAGAGACATCCCTAGGTATACTCTTACATGACACATACTATTATTGCTTTGATTAGAAGAGAACATGAAGGACTAATCTTGCATTTTGTTATATTGAGGCTTGCGACCTGTTTCCAACATTAGAACTGATATTGCTACTAAGCCTTATCTATTTTAAGGTGGGAATGAAGCAAACATGTGGAGCTCAATCTAAATGGTCTCTGAATCTGAGACAACTAAGAAGTATGTAAACCAAATAGCTTACAGCTGACCGTATAGTCTCCTTACCACTATGTTAAGAATTGTTTGAAAGAATTTCCATCTTACCCATAAAGATTATAAATTATACAAAGTATTTTTAAAAATTGGCCAAAGATGCCTTGTTTATATTCTAAGAGTATGACTAACATAAAAGCTATCAATTAGTGGACATAACATTTTTAACTGCTTCCCAGTTATCACTAGTAAGTATAAGTAAAGTAGGTAAATTTATGAAAATTAGATTTTAAAGTAAACATTGCTCAGTCTTGTGACTTTAGGCATCATTAAATTACATGCTTTTTAAAAAAAATCTTCAAGGATATCTATATCAAACTATTAAAGGGCAATAGCTATTTTAGACCTACTTCAAAAAGAAGTGTGGTGGTTTAAAAAGACAATTGTTGGGGGTGGGCCCAGCAGCATAGCAGTTAAGTTCATGTGCTCTGCTTTGGTGGCCTGGGGTTCACAGGTTTGGATCCCGGGCGCTGACCGGCAACCACTTGTCAAGCCATGCTGTGGTTGCATCACATATAAAGTAGAGGAAGATGGGCATGGATGTTAGCCCAGGGTCAATCTTCCTCAGCAAAAAAGAGGAGCATTGGCAACGGATGTTAGCTCAGGGCTAGTCTTCCTCACAAAATAAAACAAGACAATTTTTTCTGTAGCTACTCCTACACTTTGAATCTGAGTTGACTCAGATTTACTTCGACCACTTAGATTGTGGCAGAAGTGACATAATTTGACTTCCAAGCCTCTGACTTCTCCTGCCAGTCTTTTAGGAATGCTGCTGCCACTGTTTAGACCCAGGGTATTTTGACGGAGGCTACACAAGGAACCAAGATATCTCTGGTGACAGCCCTAACCTCAGACATTTTAGGGCATAATGGAACATCCAGCCTAAGTTGAGTCAACACATGACTACAGCCACATGAGTAAATAAATGCTATTTTAAGCCACTGTTTTTGGAATGAGCAGTTATACAATATACACTTGATACAGAAATTGGTACCAAGAGTGAGGTGCTGCTGTAATAAAAACCTGGGACATCTGGCATTACCTAAGGCTGGAAAAACAGTGAACAAACTCTGTAAAGGCTGGAAAAGTAAAGAAACTGCTATGGGAAGCTGAAAAGATGGTGTTATGTTTCATAGTAGCAAAATAACTGGCAAAACTAACAAAAGTGCTTCTGGCTAAGAAAGTTTCCAGGAAATGTTCAAAGTGTCAGTTGGTTAATTTCAGCAGTGTATAATGAAGCATGGGAAGAAAGAGATGAAACATTGAAGAAACAGTTCAGTGTGTAAGAATTTAGCAAAAATATAGGAGACTCAGGACCTATAAGGTTGTCCATTCTCTCCAGCAAGTTGAAAATTTTCAAAGAAAGAAACAACATCAGGGTCATGATTAAATCAAAGCTGTCACTGCCAAGCCCTTTGTTAAGACTACAGGTTTACGTCAGTGCTCATAAATCCGCTTACCTATACAAAGTAGTTCTTATGAATCAAGTATCTTCCCACAGCACTCTACCATTCCAGAGATAGTTCTGAGTAAATTATGATTTAGCTTTTAAAGGGCATGTAGAGAATTCCAAACAGTTTTATAAGAAATCCACAGAATTTTCAAGGGCATTATACTTTGCTGAACACATATACACAAAGACATTTTAAAATGAAAAATGTCTCTAGGCCCTGAACTTTGAGCAAGCAAGGAAGAGGATATAATCAATCTATTGCATGAGTCCACTTCAGAACAATTAAGGTAAATACTGTAGTCTTAATTTCCAGCAAATGCATCTCTCTCAGTCTGTTTTTGTTCTCTGAGGCCCATGTCTGAAAGTAATGAAAGTTACATAAACTATTCTAGCCACAGGAGGAAATTAGGTCATAAACCCAGGGGTTTTTTTGTTTTTTGGTTTTCCTTCCTTAACTAGAAGAACATTATGCTCCAAGTCAGGAATGATCAATCTGATTCCCAGCTCAGCTCCTAATTCTGAGACATTGGCCAAATCACTAATCACTTTGAACCTGTTTTCTTGTCTTTAAAAGAATCAGGTTAATAGCGATGTCACAAAAAATGGTAGATTAGACCCTCAGAGAAGGGGTCCGTCCACTTAAGCAATCAACGATGCAAAACTCCTCAACAAAATACTAGCACAGTGAATTCAGCAGCATATTAAAAGGATCATACACCATGACCAAGGGAGATCTATCCCAGAATGCAAGGATGGTTCAATATATGAAAAGCAATGTAACACATCATATTAATAGAATGAAATTAAAAAATCACATGATCATCTCAATTGATACAGAAAAAGCATTTGACAAAATTCAACTTCCTTTTGTGACAAAAACATCAACAAATTACAATTGAAGGAAACTTCCTCAACATAAAAGCCATATACTCAAAAACCCACAGTGAGTAGCAAACTCAATGGTGCAAGTCTAAAAGCTTTTCCCCTAAGATCAGGAACAACACAAGGATGCTCATTTTCACGGCTTCTATTCCAAATAGTATTGGAAATTCTAGCCAGAACAATCAGGCAAGAAAAAGAAATCAAAGGCATCCAAATTGAAAGGAAAAAGTAGAACTATTTCTATTTGCAGATAATCTGATAATTAAGAAAGCAATTCCATTTACAATAACATCCAAAAGAATATACCTAGGAATAAATTTAACCAAGGAAGTGGAAGACTGCACACTAAAGACTACAAAACATTTCTGAAAGAAATTAAAGAGGATATAAATAAATGGAAAGACATTGTGTGTTTATGAATTGGAAGACTTAATATTAAGAATGCCAATACAGGGGCTGGCCCAGTGGCGCAGCAGTTTAGTTCACGCTTGGCAGCCCAGGGTTTGCGGGTTCGGATCCTGGGCGCCTGCCGATGCATCGCTTGTCAGCCATGCTGTGGCGGCATCCCATATAAAGTAGAGGAAGATGGGCACAGATGTTAGCCCAGGGCCAGTCTTCCTCAGCAAAAAGAGGATTAGCAACAGATGTTAGCTCAGGGCTGGTCTTCCTCACACACACACACAAAAAGAATGCCAATACTACCCCAAAGTGATATAGAGTCAATGCAATCCTTATAAAAATCCTAACGGCAATTTTTCCAAAATGAAAGTCAATCCTAAAAATCAAATGGAAACTCAATGGATCCTAAATAGCCAAACAATCTTAAAAAAAAAAAAGACCAAAGTTGGAGGACTCACATTTCTAGATTTCAAAATCTATTACAAAGCTTATTATAAAACTTAATACAGTAAACACTGTGGGACTGACACACATACACACCAGTGAAACAGAATTGAGAGACCAGCAATAAGCTCACTCATCTATGGCCAAATTATCTGACAAGGGTATCAAAACTTCAATAGAAAAAAGTCTCTTCAAGTGGGGCTGGGATTACTCAATATCCACATACAAGAGAACAAAGTTGGACCCCTACCTCACACCATATACAAAAAGTAATTAAAAACAGATCAACAATCTAAATATAAGAGCTAATACTACAAAACTCTTAGAAGAAAACAGATAAATCAACATGATCTTGGATTTGGAAATGGATTTGGCAATGGATTCTTAGATATATTAAAAGCACAGGCCAAAAAAAAAAAGATAAATTGAACTTCATCAAGATTATAAACTTCTGTGCATCAAAGGAGATTATCAAGAAAGTTGACAAACCAATCCACAGAATGGGAGAAGATATTTGTAAATCATATATGAGTCTAGTATCCAGAATATATAAAGAACTTACAACTCAATGATAAAAACACAACTGAAAAAAATGCACGAAGTGCTTGAATAGGTATTTCTCCAACAAAGATATACAAATGGCCCACAAGCACAGAAAACACTCAGTAGGATGGCTATTTTTAAAAAAGAAAAATAAGTATTGACAAGGATATGGAACCCTCATATATATTGCTGGTGGCCATTTAAATCGGCCCAGCCACTGTGGAAAACAAATTGGCAGTTCTCAGAAAGGTAAATACAGAATTACCTTATGTCCCAGCAATTGTGTTCCTAAGAACACACCCAAAAGAACCGAAAACAGGTGTCCAAATACAAGTACATGCATGTTCACAGTAGCACTATTTTAACAAGAGCCAAAAGGTGAAAACAAAGCCAAAGCTCAACAAGAGATGAATGGATAAGCAAATTGTAGCATACATCTCCATAAAAAGGGATAAAGTACTGACACTGTTTACTTTAAAATGAAAAAAACCCAAAAAGGGCTAGATAAAATGATTCCAAGATTTCATAAAGGCTTAAAATTTTTCTCTATTTTCTGGATGGGGGTGCAAGGAGGAGTTAAAAAAAGAGTCCACAATCAGCTTTTTAATGTTCTACTCTTGAATATGAGGGGATAACCAAGGAACACCAGACAACTGAGCAATGCTTTCAACATGAACTAAAAACACCAAAATTAATGAGAAAAAAGATCTTGGAGACAACAGACAGAAGAGAACTATAGGAAAATTATTTATATCTTCAGAGAAATTTTAAAAGATAATGAACCCTTTCATAAAAGGTAATCAGAACTCTTGGAAGTTAAACCATAATAGCCAACATAAAAATGCAATGAAGTTGTTTAAAGGAAACATTGAGGAAACTCTCAGAAAAGACTAAAATATCAATCAGATAGAAAATAGGAAATAAGAACACAAGGGAATCACAGATCTAAAAGGTTTAATATACACTAAGAGTTTCAGGAGAAAATAAATTAAAAAAAATTTCCCCAAGCGCTGCAGGACATGCATCCGTAGGTTGAAAGGGTTCACTGCTTGCCTAGCAGCAAGAAAGGAGATTGGGAACTGCAAGACATTATCATGCCATTTTATAATACTAGGACTAAATGGAAGCCCCTACAGATTTCTGGGGAGCACAGGGGTGGGGGTAGGAAACAGATAATCCATAACAAAAGGGATGGCATTAGTTTTCTCAACAATAACCTGGACACTAGAAGACAATCAAGTAATTTCTGAAAAATTCTATATCCAGCTAATCTATCAAGTGTGAGCCTATTATATTTGCAGAGATTCAGAAAACTTGTCTCTCACTGATTCTTTCTTAAGAAGTTACTTGACCATAAGCAACAGCAAGAGCCCAAGAAACAATGGCTTCCTAACAAAAATGTTAATGTTAGTTTATATTCTCAGAATATGACATAGTAGGCTCACACAGTAAACAGATCAATTTGAAGAAGAGCTAATGGTTCCAAAATGAAGGTCTCTGAGAAAATGTAACCTGATAGAATAAAATATGAAGAAGCATTTGAAAAGATTAAAGCTATGGTAATTACACGATAATAGCTCAAGAAACAAAAAAACCCCCAAAGCTTCCAATAAAGACTATGGGTGAGAAAGGAAATGTAATCATAGTTTAGGACTTGACTCAGCAGACAATATTTACAGTCATGATAATCTAAATGTTAATGAACCAACTAGAAAGTAAAATATTACATAGGAAAGATAGAAGCAGTGACAGTTCTTATGCAATAACTAAATCTTCATATCACATAAGAAAGTAAATAGTATAAATTGATTTATCAATAAATGGCAGTATAGTCATATAATTTGACTCAAGATAAAAATGGCTAAAAAAGCAAAATTACCTTTAAGGGCATATTAACTTTTTGAAAGCATGTACATGTTTTACACCATGGTAATTTTTTCAAATAAATAAAAAGTTTATATAACTTTTGTTCATTCTGTTCTTAGTATATCCAGGTACCTTTGCTACAATAAATAAAAACTATCCACATAATTCATGTCTGCTTAAAGTTTACTTGCAGTAAAATGTGATTTAAATATTCATTCTTGTAATAAAGAAAGCAACATTTCTATCAGAGCTTGAAGAGTGAATTTACAGGTTTTGATTATACAAAGAAATCTTTACAATAGGTAGTTTACTGAGTACTTAATCTGTTTCTTTGAAATTGTTCAAAGCACATTTATAATTTTCATCACTTAATCTTCAAAATAACTCTGAGGTAGGTCCTATTATTACACCCATTTTCTACATGAGAAAACTGAGGTTCAGAGTTTATATAACCTGCCCAAAGTTAAAGTAGATCTGGAACTGGAACTCGGGCTTTCTGATGCCAAAGCTCACAGTACATTGACTTTAACCACCAAAGGTAAGAACTCAATTGATGAGTTTTGATTTCCAGGTTTCATTTTTCTTGTTCTTTTTAACTAAAAAAAATTGCATTTTCTTTTTGTTTGCTTTATAAAATTATATGTGAACACTGACACGATGGATATAAAGTAGGGTATAAGAAAAACTATAAGCAACAAAATCCAATATTAAAGAGCAACATTAAAGTGATGATGGATTTGATGTTATGCATCAGCCCGCGACAATTCCACAGCACAATGAGCACATGTTAAATTTCAAGGGCACCAAATAAGTCAAAATGGCCCACCTGGCAGATTCATTTAGACCCAACCAAATCTGCTTAACAAAATCACTCTCTATATACAGTAATTTATTGCTTTGGTATTCTTTGTATTACGGTGTCATGGAAGGATTGAATAGAAACATGTGAAATCATTTGTTCATTTATTCATTAATATGTTGTCAAATTCAGTTTTCTATACACTATGGTGTTTATTCCATTTTCTGTACTATTAGATATACATATTTAAAAAAATATTTAACTTATTTTTATGAAGAAATTAAATATTTTCTGAAAAAGAATCGTTTTATTATTGTTCTCTAGCAACAAACCTGAAACAAGTCTCATTCAACTCAACTAACTCATTTAAATGCCTCTGCTCCATGGCAATTTGTCTAAAGATCTAGTTTACACAATTCTATTCTACATAACACTGTTTTACCCTGTTACATAATATAAATAACATTTTTGTAATAAACATGTTTCTCTTTTGATATGATACAGAACAAGTTTTTCACACTTCCCAGTAATCACTCAAATATATTAAAAATGTATCCTTCTTTAAAAGGCACACACGTTTACAGGTTCAAATCTTTATTGTTTCAAAATTCTACATGTCTTTTACAATACAATATTTTGTTATTTAAATGACTTTTAAATGGTTAATGTACAATGAATATGTTTTTTTCTGAAACTGAACCATGAATTACGATTTCATCAATACAATTATTCTAAACAGAATAATAAAGATGCTGGGAAGGTTTGAGTGCTGCATTTGAAATTGTCAACAGCACAGACTCTTCCCTTTAGAACCCAAGTGACCAATCTGTTGAAAGTGCTTTTGAAGATTGCAGATTATGGCTGATCTTAAAAATCAGTCAATCAAATTAGAGTTCCTTTTTGTTTTGAAACATCAAAGGGCATTTAAAAAAATAAATGAAACAATTTGCTTTAGTAATCTATAGAGGCAAACTCAAATTTATGATTATCTGCATGCAATACACTCCTCTTTAAATAGTTTTGAAGAATTTATACATTTTATAAAGAATGTGTTAAAGAGTGCAAGTTTTCTGATATTGATTTCACAAAAGGACAAATGCTGGTAATAACAACTAACATTTAATATCTAGGTTCAAGCTTATGTATATGTAACAGGCAATTAATATGGCTAATCATAAGCCACAATGCACAGGGTATGCCCTTTGAGAAAATGAACTAGTTTGGTCCGCATTTCTAGAGTTATTTGGATAAAAAAAAAAAACAAAAACAAAACCATTTTAATTCAGCCAAGGGTTTTGATGAATTTATTGTTCCTACAACGTAGCCAGTTAAAAAGTAAATGGTGTACACCAGTGAAGTATATTGTCACGATGACTTTTGTATAAAAAGATGGCCTGCTGTTTTGGAGTGATGAACAAGCACTGTAGGACAAATCAGAAAAATGTCACAGAATGTATTAATGTCTTCCATATGTTATACTTTCTTATTCCATGACACAGCTTTCACTCTATAAAACTTTGTCCCCAAAGGAACTTTAAATCTGTTTTGTGCCTAAGAAGGAAAGAAAAAAGAGAATCACTTAAATGAGTAAACCAAATTACACAGGTACTGTCCTACCATACTCAACGCTAGAGTATTGGGGGAGGGGATAGAAGTCTTTATCAAAATACACAAGATCCACTCCTCACCAGGTGAGAATATATTGTGCCACTAAATATTGACGGAAGAAAGAATTGGTAATCATTGCTAAAGAATTTAGTACAAAGTGAGCCATAAGTCATTATTTTAAGTATCAAAGAAACCTCAATACTACACAGTTTAAATTCTATTATTTTGGAGCAGAGGGGCCCAAAATTACAGTGAGTTAGAAAGAATTCTTACTAAATTCCACTGATTTTATAGCATTGACAATGCTGACATTACAGTCAGGTGCATCTTTAGCCAGCGAATGTATCTTTCTTCAGTGGGGGTAGCAAATGAAAATAAGAAAACATCAACTCTATCTACAAACAGATTCCCTTTTAATCACCAGTTATGCCATGTTCTTTTTTTTTTTTTTTTTGCAAATGAAAACATCAATAACATTAAGTTATTAAAGTCACAGAACAGAAACTTGTAGTAGTTTTCCTCTATAGGTTAATGGATTGTTGGTAATCTACCTCTACTATCTAAAGATAAATAACATAAATATTTATAAAATTGCTGATTCAAATTCACACTCATTAAATTTAAGGCCTAACTCAAGTGAGCTAAAGGCCAAGGACAGCACTATTAATGATTTCTATATAAAGTAGTATGAAAATCTTCTTTATAATTCCTAGGTTTATATTATATGATATAGTTGTTACCTTTTTGGCTTGACAGTATTCCTTTTCCATTACTTTTCCAAGTACCCAGGGTCTTCTAGATGCACCTGAAGCTATTGAATCAAATTGTTAATTTCTTTTTGAAAGTACACTTATAATTACTCATGAAAACATGACTAACTGCCAGAATCAAAACAGACTAATAAAGTTCTCAAGAGTGAAAGAATGTGTAAGACTTTCAAAATTGTTGGAAATCACTGAAATGCATAACGATTTATAAAACAAAACTAAATTCATTTTCCTTTCCACCAGTAATTTTGGCTTTATTTACTCATTAAATTCAGATCATAAGCCAAAACATAGAACTAACAAAGTTCAAGAAATACAAATAATCTAAGTACAAATCCAACAAATAAATCTAGAAATTCTAAATTAGCTCAACAGTGCCATCTACCGGAAGTGCTAACACAGATGACCTTTTCCATATCTGAAAGCAGACAGTCATGCAGGCAAAATTTATTTTCTAGGTTCAACATAAGGGGCAGTGCTTTTATCACCAGTGCTCCCAGTAAGCACCAGTAAGTTGTAAGCTTATCTTTTCATTTTTCACGATTATATAGAAACTGTACATATCTATGGACATTCTATATAACCCACCACCAACAGCCACGGAGTAATCACGTCACATTGGCCTAGTTCAGGAATTGGTATTTGGCAAGTCATTCCAAATAGGAACATCAATCTAAATGGACATATATTCTTATTTTGTAATAATTCTATTTAGATTAAGTATTCCAGGGTATCTATTCTGTTCTTTTGGAATTCTTTAAAGATCAGAGTAATAGAAAATAGACGTTGCAATTTAGTATATTTTAACAAAGCTTATTGCCTTTTTTTAAAGAATGAAATTATTGACAAGTTTAATGAAAAACAAGGTATGAACACAGGATGATAAATAGGATAGAAAAGACACTTTATAATTTGAGAAAAATTTTTGGTTTTTTGCCAAAAAATGGTAATGACTTTATAAACAAACAAGTATGTATTAAGCCTAAATAGGTTGTATTTATGAGAATTTTGATAATATAATTCTGCTACTACTAGGGTATGAGATATTTGACCCAACTGCATTAGCTACACTCTAATTTTGAATTGTCAATAGAATCCAGGAAAATCATCTAGATAATGCAGATTTATAAAAAATAAGCAAAAAAAAAAAAAATAGATTAACTAGAGATCCCCCTTAGTGATTTAATTCTGATATAATCAGACAACAGGGGAGAAAAATCTTTAATATAGTCTCTCCATTCCAGGTTTATTATTTTAATTATGGATGTGACACTTACCACCCTCACCTGGTTTGAGATCCAGGGCAGGCAGAGACTCTGAATGCAGAAAATATAAGGTTGGACTAACAGTAAATAATACATAATTGTCGTGGCGTTCATCTAGGATGATGAGTACCAAATCTCCCACCTGAAAACTGAAAAAAGGAATGTAATTATATTGCCTGAAAGAGTTACTATCACCCTATTCTGAAAGCTTTAAGTATATATTCTGCAATGTTCAACTATATATTCAAATATCAATGCAACATTAAATTTCACATTTACATGATATATTTATTTTTACTCTACCCAGCTCCTAATGGAAGTGATGGTCATACACAGTAGATGTGCAAAGGATGACGCCAGCAACTGTCAAAGACCAAAAGTGTTTTAAAATAAAATTTCCAATACTATCTACCATTTAAAAAAAAAAGCAAAAAAATGTTTGGATGAGGGAGAGCAAAAACACACTTTATAGTTCTTCTAGTCATAGAAAGAAGGTATTCATCCTAATCTTTCATTTTACAACAAGAAACATAAACTCAGAGGGTAAAGACTTATTTATAGTCACAGTGGCAAAGGAAGAACTATGTACTATTTCTCCAGTCTCCAAGTATAGTGCTTTTCAATATGAAAGAAAAACCAATTGAGCTAGCTTCATGTACTTCTGATTAGGTATAAACAAGTCAATGGAAATGACTGGTTTAGGGTGAAGGCTTGAAAGAAGGGAGAAGGAACAAAAGAAGCGGGTATAATTGCCTACATACTGTAAGTGGTGTCTGTCTCTTCAGAGTCTTTTTTTAGAAATGCTGTTCAAAATATCAACAGGCCTGGAAAGTTCATCTTGGATCTCTTAGTTGTCAAGATAATTTAATTTAGTAGGTCCTACACGTGTTACATCATCAAAATCACTGGAGAAGCTTTTAAAAGATAACAGTCTTTTATTCATTAATTGTTTATCCAAAAGTACTTGTTGCCTACCTAATAAGACGTCACAGGCACTGTTTTGGCCAAACACCAGATGATAACACCTTAAAAAAGATGGGGCCTCCCTGAGGCAGCTTTTTTTTTTTTTAGGTCATCTCTCCCTAATCTTGCAAAGACCATGATTTGATCTGATTTGACATACAGCGGGTAGGTAAAGACAGCTAAAACCTAGCCCTTTCAAATCACCGAGAAAAGATAAAAATCTAATGAGAAGCTAAAGGTCAGTAACCATAGGTATGAGACAACGAGAAATTTGATCAACAAGTCCATTATAGACAAAATAAAGGGTCTTTTAAAAATATTGAGTTGACTAATTTTTGGATCAGTCCTGACAGGTACAGAAGACTGGCCTGCATGCATGAGCTGCTAACAGTGGTCTTCTTCATTATTCCAGAGACCCTCCTTTCAAATAACCCACATCCCAAACCAATACATTACTACAGAGTAACTTGGTCTAGGAAGACTGTTAAATTATTCAACTAATAAATTTAACAGTTTATTATGAATTTATAGCATATTAATAAAGGAAGTCTGAAAAATAAAAATGAGGAAACACTGAACTTAAAAAAATCAAGACTCCCCAATCTAAAATGAAAAAGGCTAAGGAGATAAATGGGATTTAAGAGGTGGCACCAGATGAAAAGTGAAAAAAAAGTCAAAAAAGCTTCAGGAATATTTATGTGTAAATGATAATTAAAGCTGTAATAAGAATGACTTGGAATGCAATCCTAATGTTCCCTGAGTAATTCAGAAAAATGTTGCTTTTCAATAAAAAATTTTACTACCAAAAAGTACACAACACTCAACTCAATGAACCTGGATCTAAAGGATTATAGCCATTGAAATACATTTTCACCAACAATTCAATACCATTCAATTCAATAAATTTTTTCACAGAAAAAACAAAAATATAAATAAAATACTTACTCTCTAATAGCTATCTTTTCAGAATGCCTTGAGGATACTGAAGACATGCTCTGAGACATCTAGAAAAAACGAACAATTAGTAAAGCTTATACAATTAAAGCACTACCTGTATTTATTTATTCCTTACTGCAAAAAGTTTTTTCAGTGTTACACACATTCATGTCTGTTTCCCAGCTTTTCAAAGTCTAAACTTTTATTATATGGTTCATTAATACAATTCCTTTCCTTCAACAATCACTTTCAGTGGACAAATTTACCTACATTTTTACTTATGTTATATTCTTAATCAAAGCTGGCTGGATTAAAAACTGAATAAAGAATCATATTTTATTTACATAATCATTATATATTTAATGTTAAAAATATCACATGGAAAGAGACTGACATTTTTCAGGAAGAGTTTGACAATTCTAACACATCAGTTTCAAATCTTTCCTTTTGGCGAAAGAACAAACCAACCAAAAAACTCTTTAGAAAAATCTTATTCAAAAGCCCAATATCTAACCAGGAAAAACAAACAAAAATACAATACTACTCTGGTTGAAATAGGGGTGGGAGGATAAAGTTCTGAGAGTTGGTCAAGTTCCTTCCCTCTCACTTCCCAGGTAACTCCTGAGGTGCCTCAGTTTAAAAACCCACTATTCTGAGCAGGCACTAAGTAATGAAAGCTGTGACTGCCACCCACTTCCTCTCTTGATGACAAGCACAGTGGGATGGGACACGCTAACCGATCTGCTGTTGCCTTAGCTCAGCTGGGACCACTTGCTCTCCAAACAGGCTTCAATCCATTTCTCACACCATCACATGATACATGGGACACTTGTTCCAAGGTCTTGGGGCCAGAAAACATGGCAGGGACACCTACACTTCCCAAGCAGAGTGAGCCCAATGCATAGTCGGACAAATCAAGTTCAGATAAATGGAATTCTCTTTGTTTATTAAGTCTAATTTTGATGCTCAGAATTTCTTCCGCTTCCCTCTGAACACTATCTGGAACAAGGTAGGGTCTCAGTGTTTAAAATAAGAGAAAGAAAAGAACAGCAACAACAACCACTGCACAGGAAGGCTTAAAAGTAGATAGCAACTTATTACCAAAATCATCCAAATGGTCTATATGCTGCAAGTGAGGATATTTTGACCATCCATTTTTCAGACCATATTCAACTTTATTTAGATTTTTTTTAAAGCTTAAGTTTTTCATATATTTATCATAAACGAGGGCTTAGATTTGAGGAAACACTATGTGAATACAGTTGTAAACCGATATATAACTATGATTTTATATTGAGACATCTCTCTGGGTGGGAGTGGGATCCTCTTTGGATCTGAAGGGCAACATTGTTTCCTTCATAAGCATTTCCCAGGCATCCACTGTGCAGCAGTTACTATTCTAAGTGCTAGGAACACAGCAGTGAACAAAACTGACTGAAACCCTTGCCCAGTAGAGCTTATATTCCATTGGGGAGACCACATAAAACACAATATTGAGTAAGTCTGGGATAGGCAATTCTTCTTCTAAGTCTTCTTGAAAAATGGTTTGTTCTACTTAAGAAATAGCAAATGCCCTTATGATTATTTTGGTGATAAATTAATGATTGACAGTCTAATGACTATAGTACACGTAATTTCTGCTGTTCAAGCACAAGAAAGGCATCCAAAAGAAAGCAGATGTTTCCCTACAGGACACTTTATTTTTAAAAAGCTCTGTTCTAATCAGCATCTTAAAACTTTTCAAAAGTATTGAACACAGGCCTTAAACTGCTCCTATTTCCTTATAAATTAAATGATTAGAATTTGAAAAATGAAGTAATTGCTTTATTAAGGCATATAAGATTGATTATAAAACTGACTGTTCAAGTAATTGGTTAAATTCACAGGTTAGAGTAAAGCTAAGGTAATTCAGAAGACCATACAGGGTCTTATGTAAGGTGTCAGGTTCAAATACCCTCAGTTAAAAAAAAAGATTCGTGAAAGGATATCATATATTAATTACGGACATTTATGAGTGAACATGTGAATCTTCAAAAGGCTTGTGAAGAGTAGCTCTAACTTATTTACTGACTTAAGAATCCTAACTTGATGGTACACATATAGTTATGGAATCCGAAGAGATTAGAGCTTATTAATAATCAGAAAAGACTGTCTTGATTTTGTTGATTGCTTTTAAAATTATATTAGTAAGGTTGTCCACTTGGTCAGGTCTACAGTCATAGACAGTAAGTCAGACCCAACATCATCACTCTTAAGAATCAACGGTCATCAATGACCAACATGGCTCAGCGAAAACTACTAGAAATAAATTAATCAAACCATACATCCTTCCGATGGTAGATATTTATAATGAAATATAATGCAAAATTTTTAAATGTTAAGATCAATTAGGCAAGAAAAAACCTTACCAGTCGTTGATTTAACCGCTTGTTTTCTTCTTCTTTCAACTGTAACGTCTACAGGGGAGGAAAAAAGAGACCTATGGTTTACCTTTATACCTATTACTCAAATCTAAACAAATTGTCAAAATTTTCTTAATTTTCAGATTAATGTTCGGTTCTAGTATGAAAGGTTAGTGGGGATATTCTTTTTTATGGATCCTTTCTGACTATTTACAGGCTTAAAAGAGAATTAGAATAATTTTAGGTACATTTATCTCAGACAAGTGTTCTCAAAGTTTAATATGCATTAGAATCACCTGAGGAACTTGTAAGCATGCAGTAAATATCTGAGATCTACCCCCAAAGACTCTGTTATTAGGTCTGACCTAAGAGGAGAAATCTGCAGTTATAACATACACTCCGGTTGATTCTGACATAGATCATCACACAACCCTCTAATAACAAAAGAATGCATGCTAGAACACAAACTTGTACAATTCTAAATTTGGATTCTTGTTAGACAATTAAGCTTGTAAAGAACAAAAGAAATGGTTGAAAATCTTAAAAGCCTAAGGAATGAAAAGTGGTCTATGAACAAAGATATGTTAAATTTGAATCAAAACTACATATTATCTGATAGTAAGACTGGGAGGAGACCTCTTACTGCCGACTTTTTCCTGCTTATTTCAATTAATCTCTATAAAAAAACATAACTTTTCTTCTTCATTTTCACGTATTCTATTTTTGTCCAGTTCTAGAAAATATTTAATACATTGTTTTTGAAATGAATATGTAAAATTCATATTTATAATGTTTTGCTGAATTCTGAACTTTATTGAATAAAACTATTATTCCGTATTTTTACTTTATAAAGACCACCAACCTTTTTCTCTAACACAGACTTCATTTATTGGGAAGATATGACAAATAAGAGGCCTGAAATACTATTGCCACTTGTTTAGCCACTTGGATCAAAAGTGACAGAACTTCTCAAAACAATAACTATAAAAATAACCATTAAGAAAGATCTAATTTATAAACACAAACAGAGTATGTTTTCAGCATAAGGTTTATTTAACTGCATCCCCAGAGTGAACATATTAAACATTGTATTTCAAGAAAACAATTTACTTACTCGTTCTAACAGCATTATCCTCTGTTTTTCTTCAGATAGCATATGGATATTTTCTCTAAGAGAGAATGATTTATTTTTAAGTGTAAGTCTTTTAAAATTTTGGACTTACATTCTTCAGTAAGATTTTGTAAATTTAAACATTAATACAGAGCATTTAAAAAATTTAAGGGTTTGTACTAAATTTTCAAAAGCAACCTAACTTGGGATACATTTCAATTGTGTATATTCTTTGTACCAGAGGTCTTGAACCTAGATTTATAAACCTTTTGAAAGTATAAGCAAAACTGTGCATGCATTTTTCTAGGGATAATGGCTTTTAAATTTCAAGGTTTTTCTCAGGGATTAAGAACCACTCTTCTTTCTATGTGTGGGTGAATCCATGTTACTAATAAAGTGGTAGTTCTTGGGTGGCTTCACCATTAAAACTAAAACCAAAACAAAATGCCATACATCCCTGAGCTACAGACCTCAAAGCTTCACTTTACACAAAATAAACCAAATCTCAATAAAGACTTCAAAAAATATTACTAAGTGGCTACAATGTGCTAGTTACTGTGCCATGTGTGAATTTGCCCATCACACTAAAATATTCAAAAATTAATTAGAAAGAAAAAAAGAAATAGTGTGTAGGCTTTCATTTTATATTTTTATTATTATTTTTTATTGAGGCATAATTGACAAATAAAAGTATAAGATATCTAAAGTGTACAATGGCTTGGGGAGGGAAGAGGGCAAAAGGGGTAATAGGGCACATGTGTATGGTGACAGATGGTAGTCTTTGGGTGGTGAACATGATGTAGTCTACACAGAAATTGAAATATGATGTACACCTGAACTTTATATGTTATAAACCAGTTACCTCAATAAAATAAATAAATAAATAAAAAGAAACAAACCATTCAAAAAAAATAAAGTGTACAATGGGATGGTTTGATATATGTATACATTGTGAAAGGAGTCCCTCCATCAAGTTAATTAACACATCTATCACTAACTTTTTGGAGGCTGAGAGAGAGAAAACAATAAAGTTCTACTCTCTTACCAAATTTCAATTATGTAATAGTGTTATCACCTACAGTTACCATGTTACACATTAGATCCTCAGACCTTATTCATTTTATAACTGAAAGTTTGTACCCTTTTACCAAGCTTTCCCTATTTCCCCCACCCCCCAGCCTCTGGCAACCACTTTCCTACTCTCTGTTTCTATGAGTTTGACTTTTTTTTTTTAAGATTTCACATATAAGTGATACCATGCAGTATTTGTGTTCTAGGTCTGGCTTATTTCACCTGGCATAATGCCCTCCAGGTTCATCTATGTTGTCGCAAAGGGCAGGATTTCCTTTTTTCTCATGGCTGAATAATAATCCATCACATACATCTATTCACCATTTTCTAATTCCTTTTCTTTAAAAATTCATCCCTCAACAGACACTTGGGATGTTTCCATATCTTGGCTATTATGACTAATGCTGCAATGAACATGAGAGTACAGAAATCTCTTTGAGATAAAGGCTTTGTTTCCTTTGGAAATAAACCCAGAGATGGGCTTGCTGGATCATATGGTAGTTTTATTTTTAATTTTTTGAGGAACCTCCACACTGTTTTCCATAGTGGCTACACCAATTTACATTCCCAGCAGCAGTGCACAATGGTTCAGTGCTTCCCTCTTTACCACATCCTCTCCAGCATTTGTTATCTCTTGCCTTTTTGATAACACACCCCAACAAGTGTGAGGTGACTGATGTCTCATCATGGTTTTGATTTGTATTTCCCTAATGATTAGTGATGTGGAACACCTTTTCATGTACTTGTCAGCCATCTGTACCTCTTCTTTGAAGATATGTCTATTCAGGTCCTTTGCCCACTTTTTCATTGGGCTATTTTTTTTTGAGTTGATATATATTTCAGACATTAAAAATTTATGAGATACATGATTTACAAATATTTTCTCCCATTCCATAGGTTGTCTTTTCATTTTGTTGATGGTTTCCATTGCTGTGCAGAAGATTTTTAGTTTGATTTAGTCCCATTTGTTTATATTTGTTTTTGTTATCTTTACTTTTGGTCTAAAACCCCCCAAAAATCACTGCCAAGACCAATGTCAAGGAGCTTACTCCCTATATTTTCTCTTATGAGTTTTATTATTTTGGGTCTTAGGTTCAAGTGTTTAATCCATTATGAGTTGATTTTTGTGTATGGTGTAAGACAGAGATCCAGTTTCATTCTCTTGCATGTGGCTATCCCATTTTCCCAACACCATTTTTTGAAGAGACTATCCTTTCTTGAGTATTCTTGGCTCCCTTGTCATATATTAGTTCATCATGTATGTGGGGGGTTATTTCTGGGATTACTATTTTGTTCCATTGAGTCATGTGCCTGTTTTTATACCTAGACCATACTGTTTGATTACCAAAGCATAATAATATAGTTTGAAATCAGAAAGTGTGATGCCTCCAGCTTTGTTCTTCTTGCTCAAGATAGCTTTGGCTATCCAGGGTGTCTTTTATAGTTCCATATGAAGTTTAGGATTGTTTTTTTTTTTTTTCTATTTCTGTGAAAAATGCCATTGGAATTTTGAAAGGGATTGCATTAAATCTGTAGAAGACCTTGGTTAGTATGGACATTGTAACAATATTAATTCTCCCAATCCATGAACGTGGGATACCTTTCTCTTTATTTGTGTCATCTTCAATTTCTTTCATCAATGTCTTATAGTTTTCAGTGTACAGATCTTCACCTCCTTGGTTAAATTTATTCCTGAGTATTTTCTTCTTTTTGATGCAATTGTAAATGGGACAGTTTTCTTAAATTCCCTTTCTGACATTTCATTGTTAGTGTATGGAGATACAACTGATTTCTGTATATTGATTTTGAATACTACGAATTTACTGAAGTTTTACTAGTTTAGTAAATTCTAGTTTTACTAGTTCTAGCAGTTTTTAGTGGAGTCTTTAGGGTTTTCTCTATATAATGTCATGGCATCTGCAAAGAGGTAATTTTAACTTCTTCTTTTCTGATTTGGATGCCTTTTGTTTCCTCTTCATGCCTAATTGCTCTGGCTAGGACTCCCAGTACACTATGCTGAATAAAAGTGGCAAGAGTGGGCATCTTTGTCTTGGTCCTGATCTTAAAGGAAAAGCTTTTAGCTTTTCACTGAGTATGATGTTAACTGTGTGTTTGTCACATATGGCCTTTATTATTTTGAGGTATGTTCCCTCTACACCTGCTTTTTTGAGAGTTTTTATCATGAAAGGATGTTGAATTTTGTCAAATGCTTTTTCTGCATCTATGACCATGATTTTTATTCTTCACTTTGTTAATGTGGTGCATCACACTGATTGATTTGTGGGTGTTCAACCATCCTTGCATCCCTGGAATAAATCCCACTTGATCATGGTGTATGATTCTTTTAACGTATTGTTGAATTCAATTTGCTAATACCTTGTTGAAGATTTCTACATCTATGTTCACCAGGGATATTGGCCTGTAATTTTCTTTTCTTGTAGTGTCCTTGTTGGGCTTTATTATCAGGGTAATGCTGGCCTTGTAAAATGAATTTGGGATTGTTCCTTAGCCTTCTATGTTTTGGAAAAGTTTCAGAGGTTTGGTTTTAGTTCTTCTTTAAAAAATGTTCTGTAGAATTCACCAGTGCAGCTATCTGGTCTTGGACTTTTCTTTGCTGGGAGGTTTTTGATTACCAATTCAATCTCCTTACTAGCAATTGGTCTGTTCAGATTTTCTGTTTCTTCATGATTCAGTCTTGGAAGGTGGTATGTTTCTAGGAATTTATCCATTCCTTCTAGATTGTCCAGTTTGTTGGTGTATAAATGTTCACAGTAGTCTCCTATGATTCTTTGTATTTCTGCGGTATTAGCTGTAACATAGGCTTTTAAATTCTTCTGCATTTATAATTCCCCAATTACATTTTAAGCAACTAGACTGAAGGCAGAAACTGTGTCTTCTTCTAAATGTCATTTCTTGTAGAAAGAGGCTTTTCCTAATCTAAGGTCATGAAGATTTATTCCTATAAGAGTTTTATAATTTTAGCTTTTACATTTAGGTCCATGATCCATTTTAAGTTAATTTGTGTTGTATGCTGAAGATCCAATTTCATTCTTTTGCATGTGGATATACAGCTGTCCTAGCATCATTTGTTGAAAAGGCTATTCTTTCCCCCACTGAATTGTTCTGGCACCCTTGCCACTAATCCAAGGGTTCCAATGACTATAAATATAAAGGCTTATTTCTGGAATCTCAATTCTATTTCATTGATCTATATATATGTCAGGCTAACACCAAACTGTCTTGATTATCTTAGCTTTGTATTAATTTTTGAAATAAGGACGTGTGTGTTTCCAACTTCATTCTTTTCTTTCAACATTGTTTTGGCGGGGCTGGCCCAGTGGCGCAGTGGTTTAGGTCACGCTTTGGCAACCCGGGGCTCATGGGTTTGGATCCCAGGCACCAGCGGATGCACTGCTTGTCAGCCATGCTGTGGCGGCATCCCATATAAAGTAGAGAAAGATGGGCATGGATGTTAGCCCAGGGCTGGTCTTCCTCACAAAAAAACAAAAAGATTGTTTTGGCTATTTTGGGTTCCTTGCATTTCCATATGAATTTTAGGATCAGCTTGTCGATTTCTGCAAAAAAGGCATGTTTCAATAGGAATTGTGTTGAATCACAGATCAATCTGGGGAGTATTGACATCTTAACAAGATTAAGTTTTCCAATCAACAAACAAGGGATCCTTCTAGGTCTTCTTTAATTTCTTTCAACAATGTTTTGTAATCTTCAGTGTACAAGTCTTGAACGTCTTTTGTTAAATTTTTTCCTAAGCATTTTTGTCTTTTTGATGCTATCATAATGGAATTTGTTTTCTTAGTTTCATTTTTGGATGGTCCACTGCTAGACAATTGATCTTTGTACACTGTTCTTGTATTGCACAACCTTACTGAACTAGTTTATTAGTTCTAACAGATTTTTAGTGGAATCCTTAAGATTGTCTATATATAAGATCATGTTATATACGCAAAGAGATAATTTTACTACTTCTTTTCCGATCTGGATGCCTATAATTTCTTTTCTTGACTAAGTGCCCTTTGTAGAACTTCAAATGCGATGTTGAGTACCAGTAGTAAGTGGACCATCTTCTTGATTTTAGAGGAAATGCACTCAGTCTTTCACCACTGAGTATGATCTTAGTTGTGGGTTTTCATATATTCCTTTCATTAGGTTCAGATAATTCTCTTCAATCCCTAGTTTGTTGAGTGTTTTTTATAATGAAAGGCTGAGTATTTTGTTAAATGTTTTCTTTTGATCCACTGATATTGATCCATCCATACTGATAGAGCATATTATATAAATTGATTTTCAGATATTAAACCAATCTTGCATTCCTGGGATAAATCCAATAAAAATCCCTTTTGTATGTGGCTGGATTTGGTTTATTAGTATTTTGTTGAAAACATCTGCATCTATAGTTATTAGAGATATTTTCTTAATGTAGTAAAAATGAATTTATTGATGTGGAGTTTCTGATTCAGTAGGACTGGGATGGGTCCCAAGATTTTAATTTCTAAGAAGTTTAATGGTAATTTTGATGTTGCTTGTATAGAGAATGAATCTGAAGAATGTGCTAATCTATTGCTTCTAATTTTTCTAAAATGAACAGTTCTGTTCTGTAACTTTAGAAACACAAAAAGAAAATTAAGGGAGATTTCTAAAGTAGGTTGAAACAGGTAGAAACTCAGCACATGCAACAAACACTCAGAAAAGGACCAAGTTTGCATTACTAGCCCTAGCTTTTTTTTTTAGCTTTATGGAAGTAAAACTGATATATAAAAAATTGCACACATTTAATATATACATCTTGATGGGTTTGAATATATGCATGCATACACCCATGATACCATCACCACAACCAAGGAACTAAACGTATCCATCAAATTCAAACATTTCCTTGTATTCTTTAAAATAAATAAATAAATAAAAGAGAGAGAGATTTTCTTTTCTTGTGATGTATTTGTTTGATATGCACTGAGAAGAGTTATCTCCTCTTCTATTTTTTGAAAAAGACTGTGATGAATTGGCATTAATTATTTAAATGTTTAATGCTTTTATCTTTTATTTGTTTAAAATATTAACCCCTAGTCTTTTGCACTCTATGGTATCTTTTGTTGTACTCAAGTTTTATATATATATATTTTTTTTTTGTGGGGAAGGCCAGCCCTGAGCTAACATCTGTTGCCAATCCTCCCCTTTTTTTTATGCTGAGGAAGACCGTGCCCTCCTTCCTCCACTTCATATGGGATGCCGCCAGGCACGGCTGACAGGCAGTGCGTCGGCGGGCGCCCGGGATCCAAACTTGCGAACCCCGGGCTGCCAAGCGCGAACCAAACCGCTGCGCCACCGGGTGGCCCCTCAAGTTTTATATTTTGATGTAACAACATTTATTAGCTTTTTCCTTGTTCTTCCCTATCCCACATGCATAGTAGTCTCCTATTTTAAGAAATTCTATAGGTTAAAAAAAATTTTAGCCTTTAATATATCTTTAATATTTTCTGATATATAATGCAAAATATGGGTTACCCGCCACCAATGGATAAACAATTACTCCAATGTCCCTTTTCTTTTCCCAAACTGATTTAAAATTCCATAAATAAACTTCCATATATCCATGCGTATATTTCAAGACTACCACTCTCAGTGATCTATTTGCCTGTGACTTTACCAACAATATATTGAATTAATTACTATCTATATAGCTTAGACTCTATCTTAACCCCTAACAGGATAAATTCTTATTGTTATTTTTCTGAAAATGTTATCAACTATATTTGCAGATTTATTTTTCTATATAAATTTTAGTATCCAACATCAAATTTTACCTAACTTATCCTGTTGAAATTTTAATTGGGTATAGATTAAATAACTGAATAAATCTCATGAGAAAATGGTATCTTTGCAATACTATTACTTCCATCCATCTTTAACTTTCAGGCCTTTACATATATTTCATAAAGTTCTATAGTTTTCTTCATAAGGCTCTTATATATTTTTTGTTAAGTTCATTACTAAGAAATTATGTCCTTAAAGTTTTATTGGGATCTTTTATATATATATATTCAAATCAGCTTTTGCCAGTAAATATGCAAACGGTTCTTTTTTTGATATATGTATGACCTACACTCTGATGTAAGTCTTATTAGTTCTAATAGTTTGTTAGGTCTTTGTGGTTTGAAAAGGACATTATCCTGAAATGATGACAGTTCAGACTTTACTTGCCAATTTTTATTGTTTATTTATTGTCTTGCTGAATAGTGAAGGTGACAGCTGGAATTCTTGTGTTCTTCCTAAATTTATGGAAAATGCTTCTAAATGTTTCAACATTGAATTTGATGTTTGCTGTAACTGTCTCACATATACTCTCTCAAATTATGAAAGTTCTTCTCTTCCTAGTTTGCTAAGTTTTTTTTTTAATATTACTTTTAATGAATGGGCACTAAATTTTATCAATTGCCATTTCTGTATCTACTGAGATGATCATAATCCTCATGTGATCATCAGACACGGTTACATTGAGAGATATTCTAATGTTTAACTATCACTACTGCATTCCTGAAATACTCCACTGAGTCATGATGATGATATCATCTTAATACTCTATTGTATTTGATATGATAAAATTGTCTTTAGGATTTTTTACATCAATATTCACAAGTGAGATTAACCTATATCTTATTCTCTATAAATTTTAAAACCATACCTGTGGTTATGATTCTATTCATTCCACATATTTTTACCTGCTTTTTACTTGATCATATTTTATCACAGCTCACTGACTTTTATTAACTTACTTTTCTAATAAATATACTTGAGGTTATATAGTTCTCCAAGTATACCACCTTGACTATATCCCTCACTTTTTGATACTTTTGTTTAGTGTTAACTCAATTTCCTATCAATGCCTATGCATAGATATGCATATATAGGTATCCAAATTTCCAGATATATAAACTCCTATTTTTGTTACTAATTTGCAATAATATTGCTTATTTTTCATAGCCTGAATTATATCAGTATTTAGAACTTTTGAAATTTCCTTTGTGATTTGGTATGTAGTTAATTTTAACTATTTCTCTATTGCTTTATTTATTTTTTACTTGTTTCCTGAGAGGAAAAGTGTCCTAGCCAAATTGTGGCTCTGGAAAACTCTCATTCTAGTTTTTCCTCTTTTTGCTTGAGGAAGATTGTCACCGAGCTAACATCTGTGCCAATCTTCCTCTATTTTGTATGTGGGTCACCACCACAGCATGGCTTGTTGAGTGGTGTGTAGGTCTGTGCCTGGGATCTGAACTCACAAACCCCAGCCCACCGAAGTAGAGTGTGTGAATGTAACCACTATGTCACCAGGCTGGCCCCTCATTCTAGTTTTAATCCATTTTTTGATTCATACACAATTGATCAAAGTCACATTTTTAAGCACCTACAAGTGAACAACTAATTGCTTATGGTGAACTGTGCCCTCTCTCATAAAATTTCCTCTTTAATTTTTTAAAACTTTTTGCTTTGAAAGGCTTATGTATTTTTTCCTTATTATTTGCCGTATACATCTTTTTCAGTCATATTATATTAAAGGTTCTGTATCATTTTTCTTTAGGTGCTTGTCTTGTACACAGATGCAGTTGGATGCTTTTCTTTTTCTGAGAGGTTTTCTTGTGGTAGGTTGGTTTACTTTTTCACATATATTTGGACTTATTTGTCACTTATTTTTGTTTTCTAGTTCCCATGGTCTCTTTATATATGCCTTGCCTTTCTGAATTACATTTTATTTGTTTTACTTTTCACATACATTCTTAAGCCTTTTATCTTTCCAAGACTCAAGTTAACCAATTTCTAGTCCTTTCTTTGAACTAAACAGAAACCACTTACATTTTTACTTTCAAAAAACTCCTCTGCCTTCCCCCACCCAATACACTCTCACCAAAATGAATATATTTGTTACTGTAGTAACACCTTTTCCTCCCACGTATTGAACCTCAAAGTTTAAACACTCCCTGTAAATAAGACCAGCTCAACACTACTGCAGTGATCCTGATCCTGGCAGCCTATGAAAATTTTGGTGCACATATAAAGTCTAGTATGAAAACATGTCGAAGTGATTCATATACACACACAATCAGTAATGTTAAAATATTTCTCACATTTATAGCTTAAAGAATTAAAATGGCACAACTTCCAGATATACAACCAGTAGTGCTAAACATATTTCCTAACTTCAGAGCCTCTGGCTTACAGAAGTGCACAAGTGGTTTCAAAGCCCGTGTTATTTAAGACGGTTGAAGACAGATGTACTTACTGTACCGACATCATGCTCGTTTCCATTGCTGAATCCACTCTTCCTTCATCTTGTGTTTCCATGGCTGATCTCTCTGTTTCACCTGGGAGTTCAGGGGCACAAGCTCCATAAAGTTCTGGGGCTGTAGCTACATACGGTGAAGGAACAAAACTGCTACTACGCAATTTACTGACTTCTTCTTCAAGTTTTTTCTTTTCCTCAAGCAAACGAGCTCGATCTTCAGATAGTGACTCTATCAAATCTGAAGTACCCCCCAAATTGAAATAAGCATTACAAAACATTTCATATGATTTCTTTAATTTTAAAAAGGAATTAAAAAATTGTATTACAAAACATTACTAACCTTTATCTCGCTCTTGCTGTTGCATTGTACTTTTCAACTTATCACTAAGATCATTGATTATGTTTTCTTTTCTCATTTTCTCTCTTGTTAAAACAGTGTTAAAATTGGTCTGGAACAACAGAATGACAACTGCTTAAATTATCTGCACACACAGCAGCAAGGGCTAAAGAAAATAAACTTGCAAGTATGTTTGCATGGTGCATTTGTATATGGAGAAGATACAATTCACAAATGATGTTTATTTTAAAATAAAAATGCTATACTGTAGTAAATGCAATGTGATTGTATTTCCTGTTTCCATATTAAGATATGTTCCCATTTAATATCTTGAAAATGAATTTTATTTCTCATTACTGCCCACATTTATTTCTTGTCAGAAGAAAAGCATTAGCAAATGATCTTAAGATTTGGGGAAAAGAAAGGAATAAAATAATCAACAACTTAACGAGGGGTGTTATACACTTTATTTTTTTCTTTTAGTAATATTACTGCCTGTGGAATCTTCCTTTTGTCTTTAGCTAAATCATAAATACCACACTAACATTTTAGAGATGACCTTATCCCATTTCCTCCTCTTTGGATTTTTGTAAAGGCCACTGCACCTCTGGTTTATAATGACTAGATTTGTTACTCTTCAACTGTTATAAAAGCTGTCTTACTGCAAATCTCATCTATCCAATTGCCTGCACAGATTTCATGAGTCAATCTGACAATTCTAACTGTACAGTTTCTCTTACAAAGATGATTAAACTGTCAAAATTTCATTTATAAGCTCTCCTTAAGATCTTCTTGAAACTTAAGAGCAATAGATGAATGACGAAAGGATCTAAATTGACTCTTCCCATCTGCCCAGCATTTCCACTTCCAAAATTGGAGTCTATAATCCTTTAATCAATGCATTATGCCAATAATGCTGGAAACAGGGAGATTCAACAAGAATATGGCATTTTTAGATCAAAATCAGTGAATGTATTAAATATTGAGTTAAATATCATTTCTAGACAGAAAGAATACAAGACGATCACTCAAAAGGAACATTTATGATATGTCTTTGTATTAAACCATTGCTATATGTATTATTCATGCAGAGAAAATTAATAAATATTTAAAATAGCATATTAGTCATTTTGCTTATTTTCATGATCTTTGCTGTTTCTGTAATACGAAATGGATGTTTAGAAAAGTTAACACAATTTATAATAAGCATATTGGAAACAAGGGCTAGTTAAGATAAGAAGCAACTAGGCCCAAGTCACCCATATAAAACAGGTTACAAATCAAGTTAAATAACTCCGACTTAACATCCAAACTGTTTAAAATTGGAAGGCACCTTAGAAGTTGCCTCTCCTAATCTCATTTTACAAATATTAATAGAGGCCTTAAAATAAGGAGAACTAAATTTAAATTAGATGCCTGTCAATTTTATACTTTTGGTTTCAGTCAGTGAATTCATTCCCTACTTAATTTTCGAAATGTGAAAGTGCGTATGTGCTCACAAAGGAGCACACTGAGAAAAAGAAGGCAAGGGAATGAGAGAGAAAGTCTCTTTTATGTAGAATGAATCATACAAAAGAATGTACAAATTCAGATTTCTAAAAACATCATTACTGACCCTGGCATTGATAATTCTTACTTAAAGCTGGTGGCTACTCCCCTTCTCTAAACTAGGCTTCTATGAAGCCACACTCTTCTTTTTCCTGGTTACTCTTTCTCATTCCCCTTTTCCAGGCTCTTCTTTCTTTCCGCAGGCCTTAAACTCTAAAGTTCCTCAGGGTTTTGAACTATACTTCCGTATTTTCCTTCCCTTCCCTGACTGACATTTTTTTTTTTTAACTTTAAGAAGATGTTAATTTAATCATATCGTTTTAGGAAAAGGAAAACACCAGAAAATGTTGTGTATATCAACTATAACATGTGCACCAGTTTCAGAAATATATTCCGCGGGATAAAAAAAAATATGTCAATATTATCCCTAGCCTCAATTACCACAGCTGACATTCAACTGCTCCTACACCTACCTGTATCTTGCAGTCCTCTACTCCTTCTCCACGTCCCAGTGGGCAATCCTGGTTAAGTATAAATCCAATCCCTTTATTTCCTCTCCAACTGCTGTCCAGTACCTCACGAGAAGTACAAGCTCCCTAAGAAGGTATCCTAGTCCTTAGTGGCCTGGCCCCTGCTTATCTTACAAGCTTTACCTCTCGCCATTGATCAATATTAATAAGTCAATCAGCAAACTTAACATTATTTCTCCTTAATCTACTACCAGCCTATCACTGCGATAAGAATTATACAAAGTACAAGAAATGTGTACTGATCAGCAAGTGATTTGGAATAAGAAATTTTTAGAGCTTAGAGGAAAAAATTCAAATATCACTTATGTAGTAGTATAAACATTTTCATTTTACCAAAAACTAATTTGAATTGTAAAGAAGTTAAATGAGGTATCCAAGATCACACAGGCAGTTAAGAAGCCAGAAACAGAATTCACATTTCCTAATTTCTAATCTAGGACTATTTCATTTTGAAGCACCTGTCTATGTGATATAACGATCATTAAAAAGAAAATGTTTTTATCATGAAGAAGATATTTAATAAATAGTAACAAAGTCAATGCAGGAAAATCACATTTAAGATATAAGAAATCCTCAGCTATACAAAGAAATTATATTTGTTAATTTATGTTTAACTTCTTTAGACCTAAAATAAATGAAATGAGGGCAGGGGAACATACCTGTTGTTCAGCAATCAAGGATGTTCGAACATTCTGCATTTCTTCATTCTTTCTCTTCTCTTGCTCTTCAAGTTGTTCTAGAAACTTAGCTTTTTCTTCCTGAAGCTTTTCTTGAAGTTCAGCAACTAGGCTCGAAGAATCTTCTCTGGTAGATTCAATGGCAGGACTTGAAAATTAAATATAGTATTAAAATTTTTTTCAAAATTACAGATGTAATCACAAATATACCAAATACCACAATTAGTTAACATTGGAAAGGCTATATATCTTCCTTAAACCTAACAGTAGTTAATTGATGTTAAAGATATTTCTATGTGAACCCTCTCTCTTTTTATCTACCAAGGAAAGGGAAACAAGTAAAAGGGGAAAGTTTAATACAGATTATAAACTCTGACACCAACATAGTTAAATGATTTTTTCTGATAAATTCAGGATATGCTTCCAACAGCAAATGGTAATGTTTTCAATATAAAAATCAATATACCTGTCAAGAGCTTAGCTTCAAATTTCAGTTTTGTTATTCCTACAAATGTAATATACATGACACTTGAGAAGTGAAAAAAAACAGCAAATACCTGAAGATTACATATGTTAACAAGTTTTTAATTTTTTACATAAGTTTTGGTTCATTTTGTTAGCTAATGAATAAATAACACAAAACTAAGGCTGAACTTAAATGTTCCAACACAGCAAACCTACATGTTCCTGAATTCATATTCATTTCCCTCAGAACTTGCTAACCCTAAGGGGTTGCTGAAAAAGCAGCAGAGAGGTGAAGGAAAAAAGCACCAACACAAGTTAATAGCGATTTTAACTTCTGGTATAGAAGTCAATCTTATCTACTTTCAACTAATAATCCTTTACATCAAAAACGTTTGTCCAAGAGGTAGATAATTAATCCCATCAAAGGTGTTAAAATATGCTAAAACCACAGGAAAGAGACTGCCATGTTAGTAAATATTCTCAAACTATTTTAGCAACTAAGTCAACAGATTGTTTTAAATGTACATTTATTCAATTTTTTTTTAAGAGAGGAGGGCACTTTCAGTGCCAAGTGTTTTGTTTTTTTGATTAATTTTGTTTTGTTTTTTAAGGCTACTTGATTTAAGCTTGTTTATTTTTGCAGGGGAAGGTTCACCCTATGCTAACATCTGTTGCCAATCTTCCTGCTTTTTCTTCCTTTTTTTCCCCCCAAAGCCCCAGTACATAGTTGTGTATAGTTGTAAGTTCTTCTAGTTCTTCTCTGTGAGCTGCCAGTACAGCATGGCTACTGACAGATAGGTGGTGTGGTTCCACGACCAGGAATTGAATCCAGGCCGCTGAAGCAGAGCTTGCCAAACTTTAATCACTAGGCCATTGGGGCTGGCTCAACATTTATTCAATTTTAAATGACACTTTAATGTTTTTGGAATCAGGATACATTTTACAATCAACATGGATATTAAAATTGCTTGCTCTATTTATTCCCCATGTAATTTCCTAACCTAATTATAAAATGATCACACTATTAATATTACAGCAATTGATAATCATAAAGAGAATTGTTAATTGATTCTTTTATTCATACTTCCAAATTTACTGATAAAATTTAATACTTCAGATAAACTTGCTGCCCGTTTTCTCTTAAGGGACGGCTTTAAAAGGCCAAATACGGAATATGCAGTTTGAAACATAATGCCTCTATCAAAGTCTGAGACTTCTGCTGGATTTCCAGAAAGGCTTGAATGGGGAAACTCCTATTCCATAACACATTAATTAAAAGGACAAGTTAAAGAATATGTTTTCAAAGTTTCATCTTTAGGGCTAGAGGCGAGAAGGGTATGCAAGGTAAAAACTATAGTACAGATGGAAACCTGACAGGCTGTATAGATCAAAGTGTTACTGAGGAACTAGAATATAGAGATTCAGTATAATAACAGTAAAATGCTTCAGATAAAAATAGGTACAGTCATGCACCGCATTATGATGTTTTGGCCAACAATGGAGCACATATAACACAGTAGTCCCATGAAATCAGTACCATATATACTGGGTGTGTAGTAGGCTAAATCATCTAGGGTTGTGTAAGTACACTCTACAATGTTCAAACAAGGACGAAATCACCTACCAACGCATTTCTAAGAACGTAACCCCATCCTTAAGTTACACATGACTGTATAAGCAGGACTTATAGATTAGTTTCTCTTCAATACTCTTTGGCTAATATCTACCTTTTGCAAGTAAGAGACACCCCTTGAATTATCCCTATAGTAACAAGGTGAGCGAACTGGTATGGGGAAAAGAAAAAGCCAGGTTCAAGGCAGGTAAGCAAAGCAGAGCATGGTATGGAATGAAGTTAGAGAAGTAGGGGGGAGTCAGACCATGAACAGTAAACGTTTTGGATTTATTTAAATACAGTCATGCACTGCATGATATTTTGGTCAATGAGGGACTGCAAACACGAGGGTGGTCCCATAAGATTACAATGGAGCTGAAAAATTCCTATCGCCTAGTGATGCCATAAGTCGTTGTAACGTTGCATAGTTGAAAAAGAGTCAAGAGGAAAGGAAACTACAAAAGAAAAAGAAGCCCCCCCGCCAAATTCACAGTGAAGGGTTTAGCAGAAGCTTTTGCAGACCTCAACAAGCTCCTTAAAAAATTTGAAAACATGGACCCCAACACTGAAAGGTTTTCATTAATAGAGAGGAACGTTCATATTGCATTATCTGCTTACAAGCAAATCTATGATGAAAAAAAGAAACAAACCGAGCAAACCACTATTGACATATTTCTGAAAAGAGTGACACCCCCTCAAGAGACTCAAGACAGGTTTTTCAAGAGGTATTCCAGAAGAAGGCATTATCACAGGAGATGACAGCTCCATGCATGTTATTGCCCCTGAAGACCTTCCAGTAGGACAAGATGTGGAGGTGGGAAGACAGTGATATTGATGATTCTGACCCTGTGTGTTTGTGTCTTAGTTAACAAAAAGTTCAAAAATAGAAAAAAACCTTATAGAATAAGAATATAAAGAAAATATTTTTGTACAGCTGTACAACATGTTTGTGTTTTAAGCTAAGTGTTATTACAAGAATCAAAAAGTTAAAAAAATTAAAGTTTATAAAGTAAAAAAGTTACAGTAAGCTAAGGTTAATTTTTTAAGAAAGAAAAACCTAAGCCTAAGTGTAGTGTTTATAAAGTCTACAGCAGTATACACTAAAGTCCTAGTCCTTCACATTCACTCACACTCACTCACTGACGCACCCATGGTAAGTGCCCTACACAGGGGTACCATTTTTTATTGTTTATACTGTATTTTTACTGTACCTTTTCTATGTTTAAATACACAAACACTTATCATTGTGTTACAATTGCCTACAGTATTCAGTACAGTAACATGCTGTACAGGCTTGCAGCCTGGGAGCAATAAGCTATACCATACAGTCTAGGTGTGTAGTCGGCTATATCAAATACATTTGTGTAAATACACTCTAGGATGTTCACACAAAGATGAAATCGCCTAACGATGAGCATATGCACATCACTGAGCAACACGTGAAGAATTTCATCTAGAGAGAATGATACGTGTGAATTTAGGTTTTTAAAAGACTACTGTGAGGATACAGATCAGATCATTGGAGCAGAGTAACAAAGTCTGAAGGAGAAAGGTTTCAGCATGACAAAGGATGCTAAGAATCCCATAAGACAGAATGAAATAGTGTGGTCAAATTGCATGTGTGCCCCTATTCATGCACAGGTAGGTAGTATTAATAATTTCTAGATGTCTTGCATCTTTGGATTACCCGGTGCACTCTGGGGGAGTGTTGTCTTTATTTCAGGGTCAATGCTATGCTATGATGAAGCAGGTAGGGGAGGAGATAGCTCCAGGCATGTAAGAATGTACAGACACCACTGTCTTTTGGTAAACACACAATCATCCCCAATTCTCAGAATGAGCCCATTAGATGATTAGCACAGGGTATACGCTGAATTGTTTAAGGTAAAAGACTTATGGTGGTAAAAGCAAGGAAAGAGTTTACGACATGAAGAACAATCAACAATCATACTGTGCTGGGGACAGGGGTTTCCTGTGGCTACATTATTAGTCTAACCAAAAGTACATACTATATCATATTGTTTGAGGCTCCCATTAGAAAATGTTCCAGGTTCCAACCATCAGCCACATCATTGTTTCATTTTACATTACTCTTAGACCCAAAATGACTCTGACATCAGTGGGAATGAACCCTGGCAATGAAACAGTTAACAGCTAAAATAAGTTTTGTTTTCTATAGCACCACTGCCTGGCTTTCTTTAGGGAGTAAACAGCTGTGTGTTGGGTGGGAGCGAAGGCATGAAGAAAAGGTTAAAGTATCTCACAATTTAGTTATAGATATATTTGCTCTAGCAATGCTAGCACAGAAATCTAAGACATTTATCAATAAATCTATCAGTTTATCAATAAATGCCCCCCAAACTTATATAATCCTATCTTTACATATATTAATATCCTAAAAAGGCCTAGAAATTAGAACTCAATTTGCTATCAGGTGGGAATTTTCATACCATTATGTAGAACTTGAAATAAAGCATCTCGGGTTGACAGTTCCCCCCACTATTAATAAATGAGTATGTGCTAGCAAAAGGTTCTATTATACCCAATATTTCTAGTGACTAGAAAATCTGCACTGAATAAAAACTAGACTGTCTTGATGTGTGAACTCTCTCCTGTCATTGACTATATTAGATGTGGGCCTAGCAAACAATTATTGTTTATTATGGGTTTTTTAAACTCTTCTCTTGAGATTAAAAAGAGATTAAAATTGCAAAATTCAAACGCTCCCGTACTCATTCAGATCCACATCAATTACTCAGTGGAAGCATGACTATGAACAGTGTAGTAGCTAGATTTCCGGACACATGTAAACTACAAACACATATATTCTGCACTCATTTTCTTTGTACACAATGTATGAGAAAGTTTTCACCTAAATTCTCAAAAATAATGTATACAATTGATTTAATTTTTCCCAGTTATATAAAGGAAAAAATCTATCTTATTTTAATTTCACATTTCCTTAATCTCAAGTAGACTGAACAGCTACTCACATATCTGCTATTTGTATTTCTTTTTTGATCTGTCTGTTCATATCCTCGGCCCATTTTTCTAATGGATTGTTTGCCTTTCCCTTATTGACTTGTGGGAGCTCTTTGACATTACAGATGTAATTAATAATCTTATTTATATCTTACAAATGTTTCTCCCATGCAGTTGGTCTCTCAATGTTGCTTCCAGCGTATGTACAACCAACCAAACTGTAGAAGGCAGGGAGATGTACTGGATCATGTGTCATCACATCAGCATCATTCCTTTTCAAAGGTTTCCTCTGCATGACAGGGAAGCCAAGAACTACATTATCCAGAATCCCCTTCCCAGTAAGTTCTGGGTTCAAGTTTGCCAATGAAAGATACCCACACAAGACCTGGAATGCTACAGAGAAAGACAGAGTCTATCAATCTCCAGAGGTGGCTGGAGCCAGACATTTGGGCAATGTAAGATTCACAAGGGGTTTCCAGTGAACTACCTGCATTGGTGTCTCAGCAGACAATTGGTAGAACTCTCCAAAGAACTGCAGCAGTTTACTAATAACCACCAGCTTCAGTGCTTCAGATGCCTTCCCAGGTCTTCAGCAGCGACGCCCTACCCTCCACTGCCCCAGCTCTCCCCAGATTCAGGTAAGTTCTAATTCTAATATTAAACCCTTTAATCCTGGAATATTTAAAAGAGGTTCTGTTTTCTAGGCTCAATCCAGATACAAATATAATCCTAGGGGGAAAAAACCATAAAGATGGCAAAATGACCTTACCGCCAGTGCAAAATGAAAACTCTGGTAGACCAGGGCATTCCATGGCAGAAGAGTTGACAATTGTAGTTGGCTGGGATCTAGTGACTAAGAGGCAAGGTTTTGGAGATGTCCCAACTGTCCCTCCATATCCCATCAAGCCTCCTTGCCAGAAGCAGCAGCCTCTTCTCCCTTTTCTGAGATTAGTGTCACCTTGCCTGAGATTCCCTTCTCAACAAGTTGACCCTTCCCAACCTCTCCCACCACCGCAATACTTACAGACCCATTGCTACTTTCAAATCCCCAGATCCCAGGGGAGATCTAACAAGTAGAAATTGCAGTTGCAAGATTTCACTTACTTTGGCATATGGAAATATGTAAGGGAATGGATCCAATGGGAGTTAAGAACAGGAAGGACAAACATAATGCTAAACCACGGCAAAATTATTTGTATGGATCTAATGACCAGAGATTCCAGACTCAATGTTTGCCAGGTTGACTGCCTGAAACCTGGACCTAATGGCCAACATTAAACTAAAACAAGATGCCAAGATGAGATACTCTAGACAACAGGTAGGCAAACAATGGCCTGCAGGCCAGATGTAGCCTGTTACCTATTTGTGTAAAGTTTTATTGGAACATAGCCACATCCATTAATTTATATTGTCTCAGTAATCTTTGGCTAGGATAGTAAAGTTGAGTAGCTTGGACAGAGACCATTTGGTCCACAAAGCCTGAAATGTTTATAATGTGGCCCTTTACAGAACATTTGCCAACCATTCTCTACACCAATGATTCTCAGTCTGTCATCCACAGAATCCTGGGGATGACTGGAACACTTTCAGGGGATTGGTGAGGTCAAAACTATTTTCATAATACTAACATGACATTTGTCTTTTACACCTTGTTGACATTTGCACAGATGATAAAACTGTTAACAGCTGAACATAAATTAAAGACACTAACACCAAACTGTACTTTTAATCATTGTATCCTTTACTTCAAGGCACTCAAAGTGAAAAAGGAAAAGGCAGGTTTATTTAGGAATATTCTTGATGTAGTAATAGAATCCCGACCATTGTGTACACATCTTTTTAATGTTCTGTGTAATGAAATGAGAAGTACACATAAAGCACTTCTGCCACTTACAAAGTATGTTTGCCTCATGGAAAAGTACTTGTACAATTGTTTATGCTGTGTGCTGATCTAGCTACTCTTTTCATGGTACGTTATTTCTATCTGAAGAATGACACTTTGGTTATTTAGACGTGGGTTTTCGACATTTTCTCAAAAATGACCAAGGTGAGCTTGTTACTTCAATGAACAACTGACAGAGTTGTTACCAATGATAAAATGTGACTCTCTAAAAAGAAACTAAAACTTTAGAAAACTTGTATCTGCCACTATGAGCTTGAGAGCTTCCCGGTACCTAGGATCTTTCTAATAATATTGGTACGTATGTTAACAAATGTGATTTTGCTGTGTTAATCAGATGTGTCAACATTTGCAAGATCTGCATAACTAAGTGAACCAGTGTTTTTCAAATGATCAGTTCAACCGATATCAGCATAAAGAGTATGAAAAAAATTCATTGACACAGTTCCATATTCTACAATGAAACTAATGTTTAAGAAATTATCATTTGTTGGCTTTTGGCTTAGTATCAAGGAAAAATACCCAGAATTATCTGAAAAGGCTATTTAAATATTCCTCTCTTTTCCAATTACATATGAGTGAAAGGCTGGATTTTCATCATATACTTCAATCGAAAGCTATCGCAACAGATGAGATGCAGAAGCAGATTTGAGAATCCATTAAGGCAAACATTAAAGAAATTTGCAAAAAATAAAACAATGCCACTCTTCTTACTCATTTCCATTTTAGAAAATAGTTTTCAATTAAAAAAATCTTATTTATGCTAACATGTAGTGGGGTTATTATTTAAAAATGACTAAATAGCTCTTAAATTTGTTTTAATTTCTAATACACAAAACATTGATAGATATAATACATATAAACAAAATCACTTTGGGGTCCTCAATACCTTTTGAATATGTGAAAGGGTACTGAGACCAAAGTTAGAGAATCACTTGCTCTTGGTTTTTACATGTTTAAAGGGAGGCAAAACACACACACACACACACACACACACACACACACAGAGAAATGTGACAAAGACTGCATGTAACCAGCAAATCCTAAAATATCTACTATCTGGCCCTTTAAAGAATAAATTTACTGATCCTTTAATAACCTTGAATTTACTGACATTTGAATCATCGAAGAATGGTGGTGATGACAGGCATACCGGAAGGGATTTATTACGTATACCCTGGAAGGGTCCAGAGAATACTCCCTTCATCAAGGCTTTGAGAAATACAACCTTAAAAGGCTCTGTAGTAGTGCTCTGCAGGACAAGGAATGCCGAGGAAGACGAAACCACTGAAATTCAATGAATTTAACGGAAATGACAGGAATCTGGAGTGGCTGAGGCCAATTAGTAGCACTTAATCAGAGACATGATGTGATATCATTTCAGGCAGCAGAGCCAGAGCAAGCAGAAGGTTTGACCCAGAAAAAATTTTAGCAGTGGCTGTCCCTAGGGCTATAAGAAAATGGGCCAATAAAGACTTATTAAAACTGTTTTTTAAAAAAACAGTATCTGGTGTTCAGAGATCTAACTTAACTTACATCAAGAGAATACGTATCCCTCACCCAATTCCAAGACCTGAGTCAGTCACCAACTACAATGCTAAAATTTCATATTGTTAAGTATACTTTCTAGACTTCACCAAAGGGACCTGTGGCCATTTTCCAGGCTGTGTATGTATTCACGGAAGGTAACTAACCAACTTTTTTGGGATTACTGAACACCCGGTCTGAGGGGATTCTAATGCCATTGTGGACCACCAGGAGATTACTGATAGTCAGGTGATAAACGGACTTTGGACCCAGTAGGTCCCTCACCATAGTTAAGAGATATATCCTTACGTCCAGAATCTTAGTGGAATAGACATAAAAGCAACTGTTGGGGAATTCCTGTTGGTCCCTTTACCATGGAATGAGGACTATTATGGTAGAAAGAGCCAAATGAAATCCCTCAAACTCTCTCTCACACCAAATGACACAGGGGAGGATTTCTTTCACATTTTTATTCAACTTAAATGTGTCCTGTAGAAAATACACAAAAACAATCAATGGATTATCATAAATTTAATCAGGTAGTGATTCCAATAAAACTGCTATTTCACCTATGACCTCTTTGCTGGAGCAAACCCACAAGGTCACTACTACCTGACATGCACCTGTTGATTTGGTGATTTCTTCCCCCTCTATTCCTGTTAATACGGTGCAGACCAGGGGTCAACCAATTTCTTTTGTAAAGGGACAAACAGTAAAAATGTTAGCCAGATGATCTCTGTCACAACTACTCAACTATCCCAAAAGCAGCCACAAGCAATAGGTAAAGGAAAGGCATTGCTGTATTCCAATCTAGCTGTATTTACAAAAACAAGCAGTGGGCTGGATTCCCACAGGCCAGTTTGTCAACTCCTGGTATAGACCACAGGAAGCAGTTTGATTTTACCTACAGGAACAGCAATACTTTCACTGCCTTATCTCTGGACTATATCAACTCTCTAGTCCTCTGTTAAAATCTAGTTGGCAGGGATATTGGTGTTCTCACTATTCTTCAAGCGATCACACTAATCCAGTACATTGATGGCAATATGCTTCTTAGCCCTAGTAAATAGGAAGTAACAACCACTTGAGCTACCAGGGCAAGACACATGAACGCCAGAGAGTGAGCAATAAAGGCCATGAAAATTCAGCAGCATGTCAACACAGTAAAATGTCTAAGTATCCAGTGGTCTGGGCATGTGAGATGTCCCCTCTAAGGTAAAGGGACAAGCTGCTGCTGGGTGAGCATCTCTGAATTTTGGAGGCAATATATATTATACTTGGGGTATGCTGCTCTGACTCATTTACCAAGTAACTTTTAAGGCTGCCTGTCTGTGTAAGGCCCAGAGCAAGAGGCTCTCTTGCAATAGGTCCACACTAACATGCAAGTCACTCTGCTACTTGGGTCGTATTTCCCAGCAGATGCCTGAAGTGTATGTAGCAGAAATGGATATTGTATGGAGCTTTGGCAAGTCCTAAAGAGAAATCATAGTTGTGACCCCGAGGATTTGGCAGCAGATAACTATTTTCCTTTTGTAAAAGAGCTATGGCTTGCTACTAGGTCTGTAAAGAGAATGAAAAGTGAATGGTCTCCCAAGTTACTGTGTGACCTGAGGCTGCCCACATAGAGTGGATATTGTCTAATCCATCAAGCCATGAAGTCAGGTACAAGTGGTTCAGGTTCCCAGGGTACTTACTCCTGCTACATTGTTTCCTTTTTTCTCCATCACAACTCTGGCAGTCACTAAGAAGGGAAAAAATTTGCAGGCCTGGTTTCCTGATGATTCTGCACAATATGCCGACACTACTCAAAAGCACAGTTGAAGAATTAGAGCCCCGCTGAGGGACTTGGAAGAAACTAGATTCAACTCTGGTGACAAGCAGATTTGCAGAAGAGAAATATAGATGAACCTCTCAAAAATGGGCAAAAGTATGAGGATATATAAGTCTTCTGGGTATATATGTCCCACTGTGAGGAACCTCTTAATCATCAGATGGGCAAGCTGAACATTCTGTGAATATCAGTCAACTTCCTTCCCCAGCCACACCAGTCCTGCTCAAAAGGTTAATGAACGAACTGTTCATAGAGGCAGGGAGTGAGGTTAAGAATGGGCTCAGCAATATGGCTTTCCATACATCTAGTAACTAACACTGAGCTCCTGATATTGCAGGGCTACTTCGGGTGACTAGCTAGCCACTGGGTGGCAGATTGAGCATACTGAACAACTTCCATCATGTAAAGGACAGTAATCTGTCCTCACAAGAACAGTCCACTATTCTCCATATATATTTACCTTCCATGCCCACAATATTTCCGCAAAAAACCACAATTCCTGAACTTACAATGCTATGGTATTCCACTAGAATTGCTTCTGAACAAGGGATTTCATTTTACAGTGAAAGATGTACAGACAAGCCCTCATGCCCATGGAAGTCACTGATCTTACCGAATACGCCAATCTCTAAAGCAGCTGTCTTGATGTAACTGTGGACTAATCTACTGAAAATTCAGTTACGGTACCAGATGGCTGACATTTTGCATGGCTAGGATAAACGCAGTACATACTCCGAACCAGACACCACTTTGTGAGACTAATTCTTCCATAATTAGAATACATAGGTTGGAGAAGGAAGGACAGAAATTGGAATAACTACTCTATTACCTCAATGGGCCATTAGCAAAAATTTCGCATCCTGTCCCTACAATTTTAGGCCATGTGATGCAGAGAGCTGACTTACTTCCCCAAAAAATTCCTTTACTAGGAGACACAACCAAGGTCCTACTGGAAGCTTCAACTACCACTTGGCTATTTAGGCTTCCTCATGCCACTGATCGAATATGCAAAGGAGGAGGCTGCTGTACGTATTGATAAGACTGAACTTAATTACTAATGGGAAACGGTTAGGCCTATAGAATGAGCGCACAGAGGAACATTACTGGAAGTCAGGGGCTTTTCCAGGGTTTCTCTTGGCACTGCCATGTCGAGTGATGGAGTCAAATGAAAAACTACAGCAACTGTATTATAAGAATCATCATTAATGGCAGTCTCTTCAGGTGAAGAGTGGGCAATAAAGGGAAGCTATAAATACTAGGGTTGCAAGGATAGTTATAGAAATAGACTATAATAATTAAGCCGGTACACATTAACTTTTATCTTTATCCGCTTCTCCCATTCTCCTAGTATGCAGTATGTGTATTGATAATGGTAGTTAACCCTATATTTCAGCATTTAACCTACAGAATATCAAAGAAAGATTGCGTCTGCACAAAAAGATGAATGAACATCAATGTGTTCACTCTATAATGGCATAAGTTTGAGTCTCCCCTTTTGAAGAGAGGGTGAGGATATCTGAGGTGATGTGAGGAGTATAAGCTAAATCACGTTAGACAGAAACATGACATTGTAAGGGTCTTTATTTGGAAGTTGAATAGGGCAAAAGACATATGTAGGACTGCTGAGTTTAAAACAGGGTGTACAGGGCTGGACTGTCTGCTGTCATCTTGCCATTGTGCTCACCCCTCTTCTAGAATTTCATCAGCAATGTAATGCAGAGATTCTATATTTCCCCGAATCCCCTTTGTAATTTCAAGTTTGCCAATGAAAAGAACATGTGCAAGGTTTGGAGTGTAGAAAAACAGCCCAGGCTTACTCTCCAGAAGTATTTGTAGCCAGATGCAGTTTCACAGTAGCTTCCTGTCAAGTAACTGAGAACTACCCATTTCGTGCAGACTGAGCCCATCACTGGGGCTTTGAAGAGACTCTTGAGTATTGCAGCAGCTTCCCAGTGAGCCATGCAGAACCAGCAGTTTTGGTGGGTGCTTCAGTGTCTGTTTTCCTGAAATTTCACTTAGAGCTTTCCTGGCCTTCAGCAGAGTGACTCCCTTGACCTTAGCTACCCCAGCTCTGTCAACATTCGTGCAGGCCCTAATTCCTATATTAAACCCTCTAATCCCCCCTTCAAAACAGAAGGGGAGGTTTAACTGTACACCAATATATGAATATTACACAGCAGAGAATCAACCACAAGAGACTGTAAAAGTGATAAGGCAAGAAGTGGAGATTAAAACATACAATGTACACATACCTATAGAAATATTTACTTGGAAGAATTAATGATAGAACTGATAATATTCTAGAAATTGTTTATTAGGTCACAAAACCCCTCAATAAGTTTTTAAGAGTAGAAATATTGAAGACCATTTTTTCTGATCAAAAGGCAGTAACATCAGACAGTAACAATAACAAAAATGCAAAAAAATCCACCAATGTATACAACTTGGAATTTAAAAACATTATCTTTTGAACCACAGAGGAAATAACTAAAATTGTAACATCAAGAAAATAACAATGATGAAGACTATATAGCCCCAATCTAGGATTTAGCCTTTACTAAGCACTGCCCAAAGACAACTGTTATCTTTTATACATACATACACAATTTAAAAATAAGTAATTTTCAACTGAAGAATTTAGGGAAAAAACTTCAAATAAACCAAAAGAAACAAATTTATGAAATAAAAAAGGCAAAAGAAGCTCCCCAAAACATTTGAAATTTTAAAAAAATCATTTGTCTGGAAATCTAAAATTCTGATGCATTTTTAAACGCCACTAATGGACTTATGTAGTCTATGATTTTTAAACTGTTCATAAGAAACACTGATAATTTAAAAAGTAAACGTTTTTACCTAATGAAAATATCTCAACTCACCTAAGATAAACAAGTAAATCAAGGTACTATAATTATATACAATTAAAATTTGAATCATCAATATTTTACTTTTATAATTACAGACTAAAGTTAATTCTTACCTTTTTGCTATTTGAGTCTCAAGAAGTTTAACTTTTTCTAATAACTCTTTCTCAACAGCTTCTCTTTCCAATGTAAATTCTTTTAGGGCAGTCTGAATAGCTTCTTCTTTTTCACAAGTAAGCTTCTGAATTAACTGTTCTCTGTCCTGTTCCCAGTTCAAGACAAATTTCTCTTTGTCTTTCTCAAGTTTCTGGATAATAGCTTCGTACTTCTCTTCTTGTTGAGTGATTTTTTCATCTTTTTGTTTTTCAAGAGCACTCAATTCTGAGTCCAATTTACTCTGCAGTTCAACTATTTCTTCTTTCAGGTTTTTTTCTATTTCAACTGCTTGGTGATGCAATGATGTTACTTTGTTTAATTCAGCTTTAAGCATATTAGACTCTTCTTCATGTCTACTAATTAGCTCTGAAATGCACTGATCCTTTTCGATTGTCATTAAAGTTCTTAACTCTGCCAAACCCACCTGATAATTTTCATTATTATCCTGAATCTTTTGGTTTAGATTACTTATCTCTGTTCTCAAATTCTCCGTTTCTTGTTCAAGGAGAGATTTTAAGGTTTCCTTCTGCTGGGCTCTGCTTTCTTCAAGCAAAATTTTTATTTCATCAGTTTCTGCTTCCTTCAGTGCAAGTTCAACCTCTAACTTACATCTCATGTCTGACAAATCAGAAACCTTGAGTTTTAATTCCTGTAGCTGTTGTTCTTTTTCCTGGACAACTGTGGCATGAGACTCTCGTATCTGATCGATTCTTTGCTGATTTTCCTTTCTTAATTTCTCCAAAGAAACTCTGTGGTCTGTCATAACTTTCTCAAACTCCTGTGTATGCCTGACATGCAGAGTGTCTTCTAATTCCTTTAGATGACTTTGCTCTACGCACTGAAGTTCTGCCCTCAACAACTGGATCTTCTCATCATTTTCAACACGGAGCTTTTTCAAGTCTTCTAACACTATCTCTCGTGACTGTTTCAGTTCTTTAATTTCACAATTTTGAGTATGCATTATATTTTCCATCTCTAACAACTTTTGATCCTTTTCATTCTGCAGGCAGATAACAGCTTCTTTTTCATGTTTAACCAAAGCAAATTCATTATCTTTATTTTGTAAAACCTCCTCAAGGCATACTAAGTCTCCTTTCAGCTTTTTAATTTTGTTTTCATTTTCTTCACTCTCCTTTATTAGTGCATCAAGTTTGCCTTCATATTCACTTTTTAAAGACTGTAGTTCTTTTTGATGTTTTTCATTTAGTGTTATTTCCAAAGAATATTTTACTTTTTCAATAATGTTTCTTATTTCTACTGCTGTACATTTTAAAGAATTTGAGAAGTCACACTGTTCTTTTTGTACAAATGTTCTGAAGTGGCAAAGGTCTTCCTTGATGGTTTGTATACTGAAGTGTGAGTCTTGGGCAACAACTCTACATTTTTCCAATTGGACATTTAGAGAAGCATGATCTCCTAAATCCTCTTTACCACATATATTTGTATCCTGCATACGTCTACTGTCTATTGCATTGATAACTGACGAATAAAGTGATTCTACCATCATTTCTGGACTTTGTGGATCACTTATAGGATTAGGAGACGATAAATTTTCTTCTATTACAAATTCATTCACAGCAGACATAAAATCTGATTCAGGACTTTCTGCTAATGAATCCAAATCTAATGAAACTTGATGAATAGTCTGTTCTATATTTGGATGGGGGATGGTTTCAAAATCAAATGTATGTGCATCAATGCTGTCTGGAGATAATTCTTCTAACGGACATACTGCAGGACATAAGGGATCCTGAACAGTGAGTGGAGGAGGAGTTCTCGGTGAGGTAGTAGTTGTAATTCCTGTTGCACTTTCTATTCTTGGTGAGGAAGCCGACTGTGGGGATGTCTGACTCATGGATGCCTGGAAAAGAGAGAGACAGGCTTACAGAGCTGTAGCAATATAAACAGTTTACACTAATGAAGCAAACCATTTGAAAGAAGTTAATTTGCCTTTTGTTCACTCAGTAGATCTGTAATGGTCTGTGACATTTCATCCAAACTTTGTGCTGCTTTTACCAAATTATGTAGAGCAAGTACATGCTGGTGTAGAGGTTCAAAGTCACAAAGTAAGGGAACCCTGAAACAGAATGCAGTCAAATTAGATTTCTCATTTCTTAATGAAAGATTGGTAACTACAACCAAATATTTTAATCTATGTCAATAATAACTAGAGCATTATCATCCTTTCAATCAATACCAGGAATAGTTTAAGCCTAAGACATAATCGTTAAAGTGATAAATCAGAAATCTCCCACAACATGTAAAGTCAGAGTAACTACTAAAAAAAAATTAATTGCATGTAAGGCATTAATTTCCTTCTACTTTATCTTCATTTTCTGATTATTTTTACATTCCCCAGAAATTTCCTAAAGCAGCCATTGGAGAGCCAGTCTATCATAAAATATTTCTCTATTCTGGCATCTCCTAAGAGTACTGGTGCTACTTTCCACAGCTCCAGAATAATGAAAACATTAAGATGGTAACTAAAGTTAAAAATACTAATGACATTTACCTGAGGAATGGCTGAACTTCTGAAGGACAAAATGATTGCAGAAACTGTAAATCTTTTAATGAAATATCTGGAAGTTCACAATCAAATTTTCGAGGCTTCTGTGTCTGTACAAGAAAAATAATTTACTAAAATATATACAGGACAAATCTATAAAAGGTTTCTTACTATAATCAGATTCAATATAGCAAATAAGCATAAATGCTTCAAATGATCTATTCATGTAAGAAAAAGAAAAAAATAAAATAAAATGAAGGACTATTCAATGACAACATGGTATACTATTTTTCTGAGTCTTAAGTGAGACACATAAGCTGTTGGTGATCAACTGATGTGCTTGTTCTTCCCCTCTCTGTTTATGGGAATTCTAATATTCCTATCAACATTAAAAGAACCCATCTGTTTCACTAGTACATACGGCTATTCCCAAATTTTTCTTTGATCTATAGCATGATCATGAAGCTCTCTCCAGCCATAGCTCTGTATCTATTCCTATCACCTATTAGCATGCCTTGTTGATTTAACATGGTAAATATCATTTTTTCCTATGTAACACTTATTTCCTTGCCTTTCACTTGACCTTTCCATTATATATTTTCTGAATTACAAACTATTAGTCAATTTCAGCTTCCTTAAAAAAATTATCTAGTGAGTCCTACCATTTCTTTATAATATTACCAAGAAATATTACCTTTTAAAATAACTCCAATTGTTTCAATCATTACTTAAGCAGATTTAGAGATGTCAAGATGCTCTTCATTAAACAGGGTTCCCAGATAAATGAGTGTGGGAAACCCTGCCTATTACACTGCTGATTCTTAGGTATTCAAAAATACATATTTTTAAAGCCCTAAGAAATCCTACAGTACAGAAACATGTTTAACAGCTAAGCAATATGTCTGAGAAGAAATAAAAAAAAAAACTATAGAATTTCCCAAACTTCTTTGAGTGTGGAATCATTTCTCATGTAATAAAACTAATGGTCCTCAGATAATCTTGGCTTAGAAATATACCAACTTATTTTTCATTGTTTCAATGAGGACTACCTGAAGAATCACCCTATTCTGATTTGTCAAAACATGAATGAAAGGAAGGGGGGGCATGCTGTTAATAGAATGAAAAAGGGGAAGGGTGGGGAGAAGACAGGAGGAAAAGGAAGGGCAGGGAGAGGGAGGAAGCGGAGGGGAAAAGTAAAGAAAGAGGGAGAGGAGGAGGGGAAGAAGAAAGACAAAATAAGAATAAGAGAATCTATTTCCAACAATCTCAACAGCGTAGTATGACTTATCCTCCTGTGTTATAAAGACACTTGATCAAAAACTGTATCTTAAAGCTTTATGACAACTGGCTTTTAAATCCAAAAACATTTTAATGTACTAAGAAAAACTTCTGTAAGTTTCTGATAAATATCTCTATTTCTGAAAATAAAGGTTTGAATACATACAGGTCATGGTTAGAAAATAAATACATACACAAAAGGATGGGGGCCAGGAGTCCAATCCCCTAAACAGACGATTTCTTAAAAAAGACTTCCCTGTGTAAAAAAAGTAACAATATGGTTATTTTACAATTTTATTTAAAGTAAAAAAAAAAATCTGTTTAAAAAAAATTGGACAATTCTTCATATTTAAAGTTTAACGATGAATTCAACACTATAGACTTTAAAAGGAATGTTTCTCTTGCTAATTAATAGCACATACATGTTATATAATGCTACATTTGTATCTATGAAATAAAAACAGCATTTATTCTTTAAAAAATAAATTTAAGTTATTAATGAAGAACACTTACTAAATAATTTCCCAAAGGATTCCCTTTTTGACTTTTCAGCTTCATACAATCGCTTTCCATCTTTGACTAAAGCACCAGCCCACTAAGAGGAGGAAAGCTTATGTTAATATCACACACCAATCATTAAGGCTCATACACAATTAAAATAGAATTCAACTTGCATACCTCCCTGTAGTGTTTTATGAACATTTTTCTCCTTACAACCTCAACAACAGCTAAGCAGTACATCTGAGGAACTGTACTAAGAGCTTCAACAATTTTGACTCTTTCTAAGAGCTCTATTACGAGGCGTAGCAAAGCTTGTAATTTCTCTCCATCTTGATCAGCATGAAGCATTACAAAGCAACACCACCTATAGAATGAAATCAAGACATACAAACTCTATAAAAATAATCTAATGCCAAATTAATCAACCAATCAAGTATTTCAATATAGTGATTAGAGAAAATTACTCCATCACTTGGGAGAAATAAAAACATCAACTCTTAACACTCTAAATTAGATACAATAGAATCACTTACTTTAGTCTGACATGTAGGTTATTTGCTAGTTCTTGTTTGGCAGTGGTACACTTCTGTTTAATATCCAACAGTTTTCTATGATTTTGCAACATAATCATCAACTGATTTGCATGACTCAGGCACAAATCAGGTAATACAGATGCATCCTTCAAGTTTTCAGCTCTCATCTGATTAGCTAAAAATCCCTTTGAGAGAAAGCATTTTAAAGGATATTAACTTTGTTTCATGAAAGACATGAACATTCATTGAAGAGGAAAATCTTTACATTGAATAAGAACTGTTCTATTTCAAAAAAGATTTTAAAATCTCCCACTTTTCTGAATGTAGTAGATATCTTCATAACAAAAGACTCAAGAGTTTTTAAGAAATCTGGGCTTATCTAATTCTGTTCCATTTTCAGGCTAGAAAAAAAATGACACCTAGGAAGATAAAGTAACTTATCTAAGGACACACTTCATAGCCAAATTAGAACTAGAACCTATATATCTACCCTCCTACCACACCATGGGCCAGTCAGAGCATGATATTAAATAAAAAATGATCAATGATTTTAAGCCATGAAAAATAATAACTGATTTAATCTAACCAATGATATTCAATAGTATGTTATATAGTCCCCCCAAAAAACAATCAATTGACTTCGCACTGTTTATTAAAGTCATTCCCCTCTCTAGTATTTCTTGACAATATTTTCTTCCACTGATCTGTGCTCATATCTTTAGCACAATGACTGAACTGTGTAATTTTACAGTACATTTTATTATTTCACAGAAAAAATGGTTAGACTTTTTCTTAGCTATCCTTACTCATTTATTTTCATAGGTAAACTTTGCATCATTTTGTTAAATAGGGATTGTGTTTAGTCTATAAATTAATTTAGCTAGATATGCCATATTTAATATAGTCTTTTGTACAACCAGCCAAACAAAAACTCAACAGCAAACACTTAAAAAAAAAAGTCCAAAGACATCTTGATGAGGTTATCACTATGTATTTTTATTGTAATTATAGAGTTTTTTTCCTACTCTATTTACTAAATAGTTAATATGTTACAGAAGTTTTAGGATTTGCACGTCCATCTGACTGCTGTACTTGCTACTGTAAATACTTATCCCTCTAGGGACTCCAGCATATCACCAGCAAAGGAGAGCAAGTATGTCTTCCTAGTTTCTGATAGTTCTCTCTCTCTCCTTTCTGTTCCATGTTTCATGCTTTTCTAAATAGCATAAAAATATTTAAATTTAAATGATGTCTATTAAAGTCAAACTGGTTCAATATCTGAAAATAAGACAATTTCAACAGTAATTTTATATCTTATTTTTCTTTCAATATTCTATATGCTCAACTATGTACTTTTTCTGTAACTTAATCTATTTAAAAATAACTTACTGCTTTTATCTCCTTTCTTAAAGTCTTAACAGGTTTTCAATTACTTTTTACTGAATCCAAGAAAAATACAGAATCAATCCCCAAACCTAAATTCTAGAACACTAATAAAGGATTTCCTGACACCAAAAGCACATATTTTATGTTTTGCAAAAGAAAAAAATGTAAATTTGTTTCCAATAAAATAAATTCTATATTTGTTAAATCATTCTCAGTAAAATTTAGACTAAATAGAAAAATCTTGATGTCATTTAGTACTAATATTTTTTATGTGTAAATAAGGTTTGATAGCTTCATGATCTAAAGTTGAAAAGAAAAATTTCATGGTAGACTGAGCCAAGATTGAGAGCACAGCTTAAACTATACCATATCCTAATTCTGAATTTTGCTACATTATCTCACAAGAATTAAATAATCATGGCAATATTATAAGAAAAGTTTAACTACTTGCTAGTTACTATAGTACTCACAACTCCCCTCAAGATGCCTTCTGTAAACTTTTGGTTTACGAAAAAGATTCCTTCTTATTTTACTCTGCTGATAATCCTCAAGGATAAGAAGATGACTAGAGAAATAATACATACTGAATAGATTTTCAGCACTCCAGTGTTACAAAGCTTCAGAAGTTTGGTGACGTTTCTCTGCCAGAGCAGGTAAAAGGGTCTACCAACATCCTCATAAATGTTGTGGTTAAAAATATTACCCTCTCAAAGCTGTCTTTATCATATAAGATGTTCAGGTAATAAATCCCTTTCCATTATTTCTTTTCCCTGTTCTTTAATTAGGACTGCTTAGAAGATTTCATTACTATGTAGCTAGAATGAACTACACAAAATTTTAAGTGTTTATGCAAGATTTAAAATCAACTCCCCAAATTGACTATCTGAATTTATCTACTTTCACCAACCACATTCTGAAGGAACTATTGATAAGCAAAGAAAATACCTGTAATGGAGAAAAAAATTAGTAGTAATAAAACTAACAGCTTATTAGTAGTAATAAAACTGTAAATAATAAAATGTCACAGATTCCAGACTAAAGAGAAGTCTAACATTTCTCAAACTCAAGGCAACACTAACCCAAATTCTCATTCTATAAGGATGATTGTGTATTTTCTAAGTGTCAGGAACTGTAGTAAGGCTTTCTGCATAGAGCAGTGAGGAAGACAGACTAGAGGCCTGTCTTCTTGGAGCTTATATTCTAAGAGAGGAAATTGTATAAAAAACACATAATTGTTCAAATATAATTATGACACAGGGGAAGTACAGCAAGCTAAGAGAAAATAAACCTGATCTGATCAAGACTGCAAGATCAGAAAAAGCTGGTCTGTGGAAATGGTATTTCTTAAAATACCCTGGCACCAAACACAAAGATATAGGAGTGAAAATGGTCTTCAATGGCCACATACTACCTAACTTGAACAGGTTATCCCCCGTCTCTATGAGCACATTGAGAATAATACTATACCCAATTTCTCTCACAGTCAGATTCACTCAGGCAAGCCCAGTTGTAATCCATCTACCTTAGGGCCAGCTCCCAATATGTAACCAGGTAATCAAGATGATTTCTAAACATACTGATATTAAGAAGTACATAGGGATATCAAGAAATAGTAACTGACGGGGGCCGCCCAGTGGCGCAGCGGTTTAGTTCGCGCTTGGCAGCCCGGGGTTCGCGAGTTTGGATCCCGGGTGCCCACCGATGCACTGCCTGTCAGCCATACCGTGGTGGCGTCCCATATAAAGTGGAGGAAGATGGGCACGGATGTTAGCCCAGGGCCAGTCTTCCCCAGGAAAAAGGGGAGGATTGGCAACAGATGTTAGCTCAGGGCTGGTCTTCCCCACAAAAAAAAAAAAAAGAAATAGTAACTGATGAATAATTAAATGAGTATTTAACTGCCTCTCAATGTCTGAAAGGACTATACTACTTCAGGTACCAAAATCAAAGAAAGAAAAATATTTTTAACAAGTAGGAATATTATCTCTAGTTAGGATAAAGTGTTCTAAAAGTTAAATTCTATGAGCTACTACTATAGTCTAAAACATTAGCAAAAGCTACTAATAAATTAGGGGGAAAGAAGATGTTTCTATGATTACCAGACATCAAAAATTAGTTTTTTAATTTCCACATGAATAGTATAGGGAATGTCCACTGAATTTTGTTTTAGTTTGGGTTCAAGAAGGTTTAAGGGTCAGTCCTGGAAAGCAAACAAGGAAGGCTCAACTCTAAAAGAAATGCTCCTTCTATAATTTTGACAGAATAAAAAATACTATTACCCCCTTCATCACAGCAAGTATACTCCCAGAAAAATGACTTCTTGTATGACAAAATTCCATTTGCTGAATCCAATGAGGATTTTGAGGATAACATTGGCAACAGACTTTTTAGAAAACAGGATCAAATGTAAAACCATTTGACACAGCCTGACCGCAGTAGAAATATTAGCAATATTTTTTAAAAACCAAGAGATTTGCAGGAGCAAAGAGAGAAAACAGATTATCTATGATAAGAGAATTGGAAGTCCTGGTTTATTTAATCTGAGAAAGAGTTATAAAGAAATATGGAGATTTTAAAGGAATGATGGGTTCATAAAATTAAATATGAAAAAATAACTAATATATTTGACTACATCAAAATTAGAAGTTTCTGTATAACGATCTTTATACTACTATCAACAAAGAGACAGTATATGTATTATTTATAATAGACAGAGGATTATCCAGACCATATATAATAAATTCTTACAAAAACACAAGGATAAAGAAAATTTGGCAAATGACAATTCAGATGAAATACACGGCAAACAATGATAAAAGGAAAATTGCTCTTCTCATTAATTACTGGGATTGTTGACTGATTTTTCCTTTATTCAGTGCATTATAACATTACTAATTAATATTGAAAATGCACAAACAGCCTACTCAAGCAATTCCATTATTAGAGATTGTGCCTAAAGAAATACTAGAACATGCATGTAAAGATAGATGAATTGGGATATTAAAACAATGTTTTTAGGGGCCGCCCGGTGGCGCAGCGGTTTAGTCCGCGCTTGGCAGCCCGGGGTTCACGAGTTCGGATCCCGGGCGCCCGCCGACGCACTGCCTGTCAGCCATGCTGTGGCGGCGTCCCATATAAAGTGGAGGAAGATGGGCATGATGTTAGCTCAGGGCCAGTCTTCCTCAGCAAAAAAGGGGAGGATTGGCAACAGATGTTAGCTCAGGGCTTGTCTTCCCCACAAAAAAAAAAAAAAAAACAATGTTTTTAATAAGGAAAAATGGAAACAACCTAAATGAACATCAAAAGAAGTATGGTTAAATAAATTATATTGATTCATTGTATGGAGGGTTAAAAAACAATGACAATGAAGAAGCAGCAAAAAATCAAGAATTCAGAGTTCTGTCTCTAGTAACAGCAGACTGTAATGTAATGGTAATACACACCAAGCTTCCTGTGGCATTGGTTTTTGGAGATCTAAGAAAGCAGTGAAGGAGTCAAGATCTAGGAAGAAACCCAGAGAGTAAGTTAGACAACTGGGAATGCTTTGCCCTAGAGACAACTGCTGATTCCTGAAGAGAACCCCCAAACTAAGAATAAGATCAGCAATCCTTCTGATATTCCCATGGAGCTAGGAAATAAAAAATTGGAGACCAGGACCAGCCTGGTGGTGTAGTGGTTAGGTTTGAACACTTTGCTTCGGTGGCCCAGGGTTTGTGGGTTCTGATCCCATGTGTAGACCTACACACTGCTCATCAAGCCATGCTGTGGTGGGGTCCCACATACAAAAAGAGAGAGGAATGATACAGATGTTACTTAGGGACAATCTTCCTCAGGCAAAAAGAGGAAGATATGCAAGAGATGTTAGCTCAGGGCCAATCTTTCTCACACACACACACAAAAATTGGAGACCAGTGCCAACCAAAGGAAATGACAATGAAACACCCTATGCACTAGTACCCCAAAAAGCTACAGCCTAGGAATAAGAGTCTACAAAAGTAGACTGGCCATCACAAGGAATGGAGGACCAACTTCCAATCACCTAAATATCTGACCTTGGACTAAGGAGATCTAAGATTGTAATTGCCACTACCACATGCCAGAAGCAAACAAATTTTCTCTAGAAGAAAATGTTATCCGAGGCTTCATATTTCTTTGATTTTTCTGATCAAAAATAATCAGGCACATGAAAAGACAAGGCTGTGTGAATTAAAACTATAAGAAACAAGAAATATACAGACACACCAGCATAGAGTTAACAGATATAGACTTATGACTATATGCTTAATGTGATTAAAGAGATGATGAATAAGATGAATATCTTGGTAGATTGAAATTATATAAACAAGAGAACCAAACTGAAATTGTAGAGCTAAAATATAAAGAACAAAAATAACAAGTCAATAAATGGGTTTAACAACAGCTATTCACAGCGGAAAAAAGAATTAGTCTGAACTGTTAGATTAAAAGAAAATATCTAGGGCTGGCCTTGTGGCCTAGTGGTTAAGTTCAGCGTGTTCCATTTCAGTGAGCCAGGTTCAGTTCCTGGGGATGGACATAAACCACTCATTGGCAGCTGTGCTGTGGTGGTGACTAGAGGAAGACTGCACAGATGCTAGCTCAGGGCAAATCTTCCTCAAGCAAAAAGAGGAAGATTGGCAACAGATGCAGCTCAGGGTGAATCTTCCTCAGCAAAAAAAAAAAAAAAAAAAAAAAAGATAAAAAAAAGAAAATATCTAGAATGAAGCACAGATAGATATAATGATTGAAAATGCAGGAAACAAGGGTAAATGAAAAAGACAAAGTAAAAGGTCTACTACATGTGTAATTGGAATCAAGGAGAAAGTAAAGAGTAAGACAAAGATGAGATTTGAAGAGAAGCTGATTGGGATTTTTCCCAAATGGTATTAAGTCGTTAAGCCACAGGTTCAAGTAGTACTACAAGCTCAATGCAGGACAAATACAAAGAAAGCCACACTTGTCATATGATAGTAAAACTGCTAAAACCAAACCAAAGGCACAGTGCTACAAGTAAATTGCTAAGAGTCTAGAATTCCACATCAAGAGAAAATATCCTTCAGAAATAAAGGTGATTTAAAGAGATTTTGAAATGACAAAAACTAAATTTGCTACTAAAAGAAAGTACTAAAGGAGATTTTAATGTATATTAATTAGTATTAATACGTATTTTAACGTATATTAATTTAACGTATATTTTATGCATCAAGGATGCATGTATTACTTAAAAGGAAAAAAGCTAACATGGGGGATAGAATAATAAATAATTAAAAATAAAGTAACAATTCTTAAAATAAAAATGATCCAAAAGACAAAAGCAGAAGAAAAAAAAGAACAGAAATGAAAGAAAAATAAAAAATGATAGATTTAAAGAGAAATATACTCTATGATTACATTAAATAGGTGGACTAAATACTACAATTAAAAGATTTCTCAATTTATTTTGAGGCCATCATATCCCTGATGCCAAAAGTTGACAAATACATAACAAATGAAAAATACATAACACAACCCAATATAATGCAGTTTGCCAATATGTTAAACTAAATCCAGAAATACATTTTAAAAAAAAGGACAACATATTACGATGATGTTGAGTTTATCCCAAGAATCCAAGGATAGTTCAAGATTAGAAGTACAATGTAACTTCCTTAATCTGAGAAAGACCTTCTATTAAATCAAGGAGAATAAAAATACTACAAACATTATAATGTTGGAATGTTGACCACTTTCTATAGATCAGAAATTAAACAAGGACACCTACTACCAGATCTACTCAGCATTGTACCGGGGGTCCTGTCAGTGCAAAAACACAAGATAAAAAAATTCAGTTCATAACAGGAAGAGAACTTGAAAAGATAATCCCATTTACAATTGCAAAAAAAAGAACAAAATACCTAGGAATAAATTTAACCAAGGAGGTGAAAGACCTATACAATGAAAACTATAAGACATTATTGAAAGAAATCAATGATGACAGAAGGAATTGGAAAAATATCCCACGCACATGGATTGGAAAAATAAACATAGTTAAAATGTCCAGGATGTCAGCATCATGGTGGAGTGAGATTTCCCCTTTGAATCTCTGCCCCCTAAGATACAACAAAAACATCATTCTCATACCAACAGAAGACAATCATATACCACAAAAGACTTCTAAGAGACCCAGGCAGTTGTACATCTGAAGGTGGAGGCACAGGAAGCCCCAGAGGATGTGGGGAGAGGTAAGAAGAAATACTCCCCATCCCTGACTGGGAATGCCAGTCAGAGTGACTCGGTGGAGGGACAGCCCTGTGTGGGAAAACTATTGCCCTCCAGGTGCTCTCACAGACTGTTGAAAAATTCCCACAAGGAAGCAATGATGGAACTGTTGTGGTGGTGCAGTCAACATCCAGGCACCCCAGGAGAGTAGACAGCAAGGGCAGAAAGAAGCCCCTAGGATCAGGCAGGTGAAAGAGGGAGCCCTTCCCCCCACACGCGCTGTGCTTCAGCACAATCCCCCCTGGGGATTGCAGCAGGCTCAGAACACACAGCTCATGATCTCCACCCAGTGGCAGCAGGTGGAAACTGCGGCCAGATATCCTCACCATGAGAAATACTAAGGCCAAATCTGCAGGCTCTATGCAAAAGTATCTTAAATCTCCAGACCAAGAGGAAAATGACAAACACCCAGAGACCAACCCTGAAGGCACGGAAATCTATAACCTAAACGACAGAGAATTCAAAATAGCTATCATAAAAAAACTCAAATGAATTACGAGAAAACTCAGAGAAACAATTCAATGAATAAAGGAATTTCTTCACAAAAGAGATTGAAACCATAAACAAAAACCAATCAGAAATCTTGGAGATGAAAAACACAATGGAGGAGATAAAGGAAAATGTGGAATCTTTAAAGAACAGAACTCACAATATGGAGGAAAGAATTAGCATTCTCGAGGATAGGAAGGCAGAAACACTCCAGATAGAGGAGGAGAGAGAATTAAGAGTAAAAAGAAATGAAGAAATTCTTCAAGAACTATCAGACTCAATTAGGAAATGTAACAGAAGAATAACAGGTATTCCAGAAGGAGAAGAAAGGTAAAAAGGAACAGAGAGCTTTTTCAAAGAAATAATAGCTGAGAACTTCCCAAACCTGGGGAAAGAGCTGGGAATAACAGTGAATGAAGTCAACAGATCTCCTAAATATTTAAACATGAAAAGGCCACTCCAAGGCATACAGTAGCAAAGCTGGCAAAAGTCAATGACAGAAAAAATATTAAGGGCAGCTAAACAAAAAAAACAAAATAACATACAAAGGAATCCCCATCAGGCTGTCAGCTGATTTTTCGACAGAAACTCTACAGGCTAGGAGAGACTAGAATGATGTATTCAAAATCCTGAAAGACAAAAACCTTCAGCCAAGAATACTCTATCCAGAGAAAATATCCTTCAAATATGATGGGGAAATAATAACTTTCCCTGATAAACAAAAGCTAAGGGAGTTCATCACCACAAGACCCCCACTACAAGAAATGCTCAAGAAGACCCTTATGCCTGAAAAAAAAAAAAAAAAAAGAGAGAGAAAGAGGATACAAAGTTTTGAGCAAGGAGAAAAATAAGGAGACTAAACCAGAAAAATTGCAGCTTTCTATCAGAACAGGTCGGCAAATACTTAATTACAAAAATCAAGATTAAGGGAAGGAAAACACCAGGAATGAATATAAACTCATCACTTTAAACACACATTCACAACACAAGATGGAATAAGTAGTGACAATAATAAATTAGAAGGGGAAGAAGAAAGGGATCGAATTGACTTAGCCAAAGGAAACAAGAGGCCATCAGAAAATGGACTATCTCATCCATGAAATTTTTTTATACAAACCTCATGGTAACCACTAAACAAATAATTAGAACAGAATCACACATGACAAAGAGAAAACTAAGAGAATCATCATACAGAACTACCAAACTGAATTGGCAGTCTGAAACACATGGGACGAGAAATGAAAGAAATGCAAAGGAACCAGAAAACGAGTGATAAAAAGCAACATTAAATCCTCATATATCAATAATAACCCTAAATGCAAATGGATTGACTTCTCCAATCAAAAGACACAGAGTGGTGGGATGGATTAAAAACCAAGATCCAACAATATGCTGCTTCCAAGAAACACATCTCAGCTCTAAAGACAAACACAGACTCAGAGTGAAAGGATGGAAGAAAATACTCCAAGCTAATGGCAAACAGAAGAAAGCAGGAGTTGCCACACTTATATCAGACAAAGTAGACTTTAAGAGAAAAAAGGTAATGAGAGACAAAGAGGGGCAATATATAATGATAAAAGGGATACTTCACCAAGAAGACATATCACTTCTAAATATATATGAACCCAACACAGGAGCACCAAAATACATAAAACAACTATTAAAAAACCTAAAAGGAGATATTAACAACAACATAATAATAGTAGGGAATTTCAACACCTCACTTACATCAACGGATAGATCATCCAGACAAAAAGTCAATAAGGAAATAATGGCCTTAAATGAAAAGCTAGATGAGATGGACTTAATAGAAATATACAGAGCACTCTACCCAAAAACAGACTACAAAGTCTCTAGCATGCATGGAATATTCTATAGACCTTATGTTAGGAACAAGGCAAACCTCTATAAATTTAAGAAGATTGAAATCATAACAAGCATCTTTTCTGATCATAATGCTATGACACTAGAAATCAACTACAAGAAAAAAACTGGGAAAGTGACAAAGATGTGGAGACTAAACAACATGCTACTCAACAACCAATGGATCATTGATGAAATTAAAGGAGAAATCAAAAAATACCTGGAGACAAATGAAAATGAAGATATACCATACCAACTCATATGGGATGCAGCAAAAGTAGTCCTGAGATGGAAACTCATAACAATACAGGCCCACCTTAACAAACAAGAAAAATCCCAAATAAGCAACGTTAAACTACACCTAACAGAATCAGAAAAAGAAGAACAAACAAAGCTCTGAATCAGCAGCAGGGAAATAATAAAAATCAGAGCAGAAATAAATGAAATTGAAACAAACAAACAAAAAAAACAGTAGAAAGGATCAATGAAACAAAGAGCTGGTTCTTTGAGAAGATAAACAAAACTGACAAACCCTTAGCCAGACTCACTAAGAATAAAAGAGACAAGACTCAAATAAATAAAATTAGAAATGAAAGAGAAGAAATTACAATGGATACCACAGAAATACAAAGGATTATAAGAGAATACTATGAAAAACTATATGCCAACAAATTGGGACAACCTAGAGGAAATGGACAAATTCTTAGATGCATACAACATCCCAAAAGTAAATCAAGAAGAAATAGAGAATCTGAATAGACCAATCACAAGTAAAGAGATTGAAACAGTAATCAAACACCTCCCCCAAAATAAAAGTCCAGGACCAGATGGCTTCCCCGGAGAATTTTACTAAACATTCAAAGAGGATTTAATACCTATCCTTTTCAAACTATTCCAAAAAATAGAGGAAGATGGAATACTCTGTAACACATTCTACAATGACAACATAACCCTGATACCAAAGCCAGACAAGGACAATACAAAGAAGGAAAACTACAGGCCAATATCGCTAATGAAGATAGATGCAAAAATCCTCAACAAAATATTGGCAAACCGAATACAGCAATACATCAAAAAGATCATACACCAAGACCAAGTGGGATTTATACCAGGGACACAGGGATGCTTCAACATCTGCAAACCAATCAATGTGATACCATATTAACAAAACGAAGAATAAAAACCACACAGTCATCTCAATCAATGCAAAGAAGGCATGTGGTAAGATCCAACATCTATTTATGATAAAAACTCTCAACAAAATGGGTATAGAAGGAAAGTACCTCAACCTAATAAGGGTCGTATATGACAAACTCACAGCTAACATCTTACTCAGTGGGGAAAAAACTGAAAGCCATTCCTTTCAGAACAGGAATAGACAAAGGTGCCCACTCTTGCCACTTTTATTCAACATAGCACTGGAGGTTTTGGCTAGAGCAATTAGGCAAGAAAAAGGAATAAAAGCACTCCAAATAGGCAATGAAGAAGTGAAATTCTCACTATTTGCAGACAACATGATCTTATACATATAAAACCCTAAAGAATCTACTGGAAAACTACTAGACATAATCAAGAACTACAGCAAAGTTGCAGGGTATAAAATCAACTTACAAAAATCAGTTGCATTTCCATATGCTAAAAGTGAACTAACAGAAAGAGAATTCAAAAAGACAATTCCATTTACAATTGCAACAACAAAAAAATAAAATATCTGGGAATAAATTTAACCAAAGAGATGAAAGACCTATACAATGAAAACTATAAGACACTATTGAAAATATTTGATGAAGACATAAAAAAATGGAAAAATATCCTATACTCATGGATTGGAAGAATAAACATAGTTAAAATGTCCATACTACCTAAAGCAATCTACAGATTCAATGCAGTCCCAATCAGAATCCCAATGACATTCTTCATGGAAATAGAACAAAAAAACACTGAAATTCATATGGGGCAACAAAACACCCCGAATAGCTAAAGCAATCCTGAGAAAAAAGAACAGAGCTGGAGGCATTACAGTCCCTGACTTCAAAATATACTACAAAGCCACAGTAATCAAAACAGCATGGTACTGGTACAAAAACAGACACACAGATCAATGGAACAGGACTGAAAGCCCAGAAATAAAACCATACATCTACCGACAGCTAATCTTCAACAAAGGAGCTAAGAACATACAATATAGAAAGGAAAGTGTCTTCAACAAATGGTACTGGGAAAACTGGACAGCCACACGCAAAAGAATGAAAGTAGATCATCTTCTTTCACCATACACAAAAATTAACTCAAAATGGATCAAAGACCTGAAACTATAAAACTCCTGGAAGAAAATACAGGCAGTCCACTATTTGACATCAGTCATAAAGGGATCTTTTCGAATTCCATGTCTACTCAGACAAGGGAAACAAAAGAAAAAATAAACAAGTGGGACCTCATCAGACTAAAGAGCTTCTACAAGGCAAATGAAACCAGGATCAAAATGAATAGACAATCCACCAGCTGGGAGAAAATATTTGCAAATCATATACCTGACAAGGGGTTAATCTCCATAATATATAAAGAACTCACAAAATTGAAGAACAAAAAAGCAAACAACTCGATCAAAAAATTGGCAGAGGATAGGAACAGACATTTTTCCAAGGAACAGATGGCCAACAGGCACATGAAAAGATGTTCAACATCACCAATCATCAGGGAAATGCAAATCAAAACTACACTAAGATACCACCTTACACCTGTTAGAATGGGTATAATCACCAGGGCTAAAAACAACAAAGGCTGGAGAGGTTGTGGAGAAACAGGAACCTTGATTCACTGCTGGTGGGAATGCAAACTGGTGCACCCTCTATGGAAAACAGTATGGAGATTCCTCAAAAAATTAAAAATAGAAATACCTTATGACCCAAGCTATCCCACTACTGGGTATCACCCAACAAACCTGAAATCAACAATCCATATAGGCTTATGGACCCCTACGTTCACTGCAGCATTATTCACTATAGCCAAGAAGTGGAAGCAACCCAAGTGTCCCATACACAATGGAATACTAGTCAGCCATAAAAAAGACAAAATTGTCCCATTTGCAACAACATAGATGGACCTGGAGGGTATTATGTTAAGCGAAATAAGCCAGACAAAGAAAGACAAACTGCATGATTTCACTCATATGTGGAAGAAAAACTAACACACGGACAGAGAGAACTGTTCAGTGGTTACCAGGGGCAAGGGGGAGGGGGGTGGGCACAAGGGGTGAAGGGATGCATTTATATGGTGACTGACAAACAATAATGTACAACTAAAATTTCACAATGTTATAAACTATTAAGACATCAATAATAAAAAGAAAATTCAGTTCACAGTAAGGTAACTGGATCCAAAATCAAGAAAGAGAAGGAGAGTCTGGGAATTAAAAGATGAATTCAATTAGGAAACTATAAAAATGCAGTAAATATTTTAAACTTATTTAAAAAGAATAAAGCAAGGCTATACACATTTTATCTACCTACACCATACTGTATATACTCTGCCATGCAAGTGAAATAAAACATTTGTACCCATTAAAATGATTATTCATATGTTCTAACGAAAGAACCCATTTAGAGGGAAAATACTGGCAAAGGAAAGTTAAACTAGAAAAGTGTGTGTTAGTCAAGATAAGTCAACTCGTTTACTACAAGATGTTTTACCAGAATACTTGCTAGGGTGGGTGGAGGACAAAGCAGTCATGAATTAAAGAAAATCACTAGTGTGGAGGAAAACATTTAGGTTAACCACTCTTCTCAATTCCATCACCTTCTTTTGGTGATAAATCTAATTTGATAACAGAGTTCTTGAAACACTGCATTAAATTAGGCCTAAAAAATAAGTAATAGTAAAGTCTTTTAAGATTTCATATTTTCCTTCTGTCTTTCATAAATTTCATTTATTTTTTTTTTATTCTCTTTAGTTTTTTGAGGGGGGAGCAGGAGGTATTAAATGTTGAGTACAATCACTGTTTTACCATATTCTTCAACATGTTTTCCCCAGCTGCTTACTACACTTTCCTGGTTTATCTTTCAGTTGGCATCTAAAGTAGCCTCAGCTCACTTTATCTTATCAAACCTGAACATGAAGAACATGTTGCCTTCTTTATTACATGAAATAATACTGCCTTAAGAATATTTAAGGATGAAGTGAAAACATGGTGCATAGCAAACTAATATGGCACATAAAATATTTGTACAGAAAAACCACTAATTCCTTTTCTTGAGAGAAGTTTGAAATAAGCACCTGAGCAAGTTCTTTCTGTTCATTCACCAGTCGGCCACAGCTAGCGATCATCTGGTCCAGGGCATAGAGCCGATCTTCAAGCCCTTTAATGGCTTTCATATTCTGATTATCAAGTTTGGCAATAGTTTGACGGCATTCTGCTATAAATGGTCGAATAATCCTTGGATCAAGCTAAATGTCAAGGAAACAAATATGAATAAAATTTTCATTAAGTAGTTTATCTTTCATACTATTTTGATACACAGCTTCAGAGAAAAAAAGTAATAGAAAGAAAAGCAAAAGCTTTGGAAATCTAAGTTATACTTCCACAAGAAGATCAAGAACAGGATTAATTATTACGTTAATAAAACATAATTATTACTGATTATATCAGAATACATAATTAATATAGTTCCAGGAATTACACCTTTAAATCAATGCCACAATTTATTCAATTCTCAATATCCCACAGAAAATATTATTTTCAAGGTCTTATGAAATAGAGTTAATAAGTAAAACGCATTCTTTGGTCATTAATTATCTTATCAATCTAACTTCCCTCTAAAACATATTAACATCTTCAAACTTACCTCCCATCTGGAGATATCTTTATTCTGTCTCTATCTCTTTAAGGAATTTGCTTGATCAGCTACACTTTCTTACTCTTCAACCTCTCCTATTTCATGGCTTTAATTCTACAAATTTTCTGGAATTCATGGAAACTAAAAAATTTCTCTCAACATTGCTCCCATTTCCCTTGAAAGAATACTTTATACTGGTAGTCTTTTTGTATGCACTCTCCAAAAAAACCATTTGGCCAAAGATTGCTAATGACTGTGTTCCACTTGAGGTTCTTATATGTTTAGCATTGAAGACAACCTTTTCCAAACTCTACAAGCTTTGGGGCATTACCTCTGCTGGTTTCTTCACAGTATCTTCTTTGGCTCTTTTTCCTGTCTAATCCATAAATGCAGATGATTCAGAAGGACTCTGTGCTTAGCCCATTTTTGCTATTCCTTACATAATTTCAGCATTAAGCATAACTTCTATGGAGGTAACTCCCAACCTTTTTCAATTTCTGATCCTTCACACAAATTTTCAGTCTGTGTTTCTGACTGCTTGCTAATATCTCCATGAGGACATCAACCATGATATCTTCTATTACTAACTCATTATAGTTGAAAACCCTTTATAGCAGTGGAGCATTGTCTGATACAGTGCCAGGAGAGGATGGTGTAAAAAGACTGAGTAAGGTTCCACTCTGCTGTACACAGGATTGCAAGGAGTCAGAATCGACTTGACGGCACTAACAACAAATAGTTATCTCCTTTTGAAACCCTTAAATGGCTTCCTTCTGCCCACAACAACATCCAAAAAACACAGTAAAGGCTTCAGTGATCTGATACCAATAAATCCTTCCAGACCTACCTTCTTTTCAAACTGAATGAATTGCCTGTTACATTCAGACAAACCCTGTGTTCTTCTTGCTCTGACCTTTGTTCACACTGATTGTTCTGCCTAGCTGTTTAAGCCCATCTCTGCCTCTACGGAACGGTCCTAGTCAAATACTACCTCCTTCATGACGCCTTCCCTGATCTCTACAATCTCTACAAACTCTAAGTTACTTATTTTATGTAGTGTCTGGTACAAAGAGAACATACAAAAGCAGTTAAAACTGAACTATTCTATTGTTATTACCAAGAATCCAGTGCAGTTAATAAGAGGCTGCATTTCTAACACCATGAAAAAAGTTAATAGTGCCATTATTTAAATATAGGAAAGACTTGCTTTGCATGATATTAACTATAACATGTGCATATGTGAATATTTTCTCAATTTTGTGGTAACTGAGTCCAATGTGCACACATTTTCGATCCAAAGTATTATACAAACCAAAAACTACCTACCAATCATTAAGGTGATAAAAGGCTAAAAAAAAAACAGATGACTAAAATAGATTCAAATTTTCAACCTGAGCAAAATTATAACTATACATAAACTTAACATAGTAATAATTTAAAGAATAAAAAGCAAAACCCCAAATCAGGTCTCCTTATTATGATATTTCTGTATTTCATAATTCACTGAAAGTATAATACAACTATACACTGAGCATGGAAGAATACTTTGTGACTCACTTAACATAGGTTACACAACTTGACCTCCTAAAATCTTATTCTACTTAATATGTTATTCCATTTGTCCATAGGTAATGAAAATTAAAATTTCCAAGTAAAGGCTTTGAAGAAATTTTTTAAATTATGAATTTTAAACCACAGAATTACATTAATAATTGTTTAGCAAATTTTCAATAATTAAACAGCGCTACACTTCCTTTTTACTCTTGGCTCTTTCCTTGACATCTATAAAGATTAACGTTATTGTTGTCTTAGAGGAAAAGAAACTATAAAGTTTCTTGCTCTCTCCACTCTTCCCACCCCACCTCTAAACCCATGCCCACTGCAAAGAACAAACAATAATATCCCAATAAGATCACAAAACTGGATGAAATACGAAGATGAGATTCAATAAATTATGCTAGCATTATTCTGGACAGCTTAGAAATGAGCTAAATGCAGGAGTGACGTCAGCATCATGGCGGAGTGAGATTCCCTCTTTGAATCTCTGCCCCCTACGACACAACGAAAACATCATTCACATTCCAACAGAGCTCAATCAAACACTACGAAGGACTTCTGAGAAAGCCCTGCTGCCATACATCGGACGGTGGAGGCGCGGGAAGCCCAGGAGAATGGGAGGAGAGGTAGGAGGTTGTACTCCCCCTCCCCAATCGATCGGCAAAAACAGCGCAGTTCGCGGACAGAGGGGGGAGGGGCGGCCCACAGCGGGGAAAACTAGCGCCATCCAGGTGCTCTCACAGACTGTCGCGAGATCCCCACGGGGAAGCGACGACGGACTGTTTAGGGGGTGTAGCAAACACCCTAAGAGAGCCAGAAAGGAAACCCCCGGGTCAAGCAGGAGAAAGAGAGGACCCCTCCCCCCACACACCCGGCGTTTCAGCATAATCCCTCCGGGGGCTGCAGCTGCCTCAGAGCAAACCGCTCGCGATCTCCATCTAGTGGCAGCAGGGGGAAACTGCAGGACTAACTTTAATCATGAGGGGTAAAAATAAAGCCGTCCCCGTCAGATCCTTGCAAAAATATGTCAGGGCTACAGACCAAAAGGAAAATGACAAACACCCAGAAACCAACCCTGAAGGCACAGAATTTGATAACCTGAATGAGAGAGAATTCAAAATAGCTATCATAAACAAGCTCAACGAAATACAAGAGAACACACAGAAACAAATCAATGAATTCAGGGATTATGTCACAGAAGAGACTGAAACCCTAAAGAAAAACCAATCAGAATTATTGGAGATGAAAAACAAAATCAACGAGATAGTGGAAAAAATGGAGTCTTTAAAGAGCAGAACTGACAATATGGAGGAACGAATTAGCACTATTGAGGATAGCCACGCAGAAATGCTCCTGGTAGAGGAGGAGAGAGAGCTAAGACTAAAAAGAAATGAAGAAATTCTTCGAGAAATATCAGACTCAATGAGGAAAAGCAACATAAGGATAATAGGTATTCCAGAAGGAGAAGAAAGAGAAAAAGGAGCAGAGAGTTTGTTCAAAGAAATAATAGCTGAGAACTTCCCCAACCTAGGGAACGAGAGGGAAATAACAGTGAATGAAATCAATAGATCACCTAAATATATAAACAGGAATAAAAAATCATCTCGCCACATAGTAGCAAACTTGAAGAATACCCGTGACAAGGAAATAATATTGAAGGCAGCTAAACAAAAAAACAAAATAACATACAAAGGAAACCCCATCAGGCTCTCAGCTGATTTCTCGACAGAAACTCTACAGGCTAGGAGAGACTGGAATGATATATTCAAAATCATGAAAGACAAAAACCTTCAGCCGAGAATACTTTATCCAGCAAAAATATCCTTCAAATACGATGGAGAAACAATAACTCTCCCTGATAAACAAAAGCTAAGACAGTTCGTCACCACAAGACCCCCACTAAAAGAAATGCTCAAGAAGGCCCTTAGGCCCGAAAAAAAAACAAATGAGAAAGGGGATACAAAGATTTCAGCAAGGAGAAAAGCAAGGAGACTAAACCGGAACAAAATACAGTTGGAAAACATCAAAAATTAATTCAAGCTCATCACTGGAAACACACATTCATGACACAATCTGGAATAAAGAGATAACAAATAAGGAGGGGAAGAGGTAAGGGATTGAACTGACCCAGCCTCAGGAAAAAGGAGGCATCTGAAAATGTACTTTCTTATCCAGGAGATCGCTTATATAAACCGCACGGTAACCACTAAACAAACAACCAGAAGAGAACCACACATGACAAATAAAGAGAAAACCAAGAGAATGAGCATGCAGAAATACCAAATTGAATTTGCAGTCCGAAACACAAGGGACAAGAAACGAAGGAAATGCAAAAGAACCAGAAGATGAACAATAAAATAGCAACATTAAACCCTCATATATCAATAATCACTCTAAATGTAAATGGATTGAATTCTCCAATCAAAAGACACAGAGTGGCAGGATGGATTAAAAACCAAGATCCAACAATCTGCTGCCTCCAGGAAACACATCTCAGCACTAAAGACAAACACAGACTCAAAATAAAAGGATGGAAAATAATACTCCAAGCTAATGGCAAACAAAAGAAAGCAGGAGTAGCCATACTTATATCAGACAAAGTAGACTTCAAGATAAAAAAGGTAATGAGAGACAAAGAAGGGCAATATATAATGATAAAAGGGATACTTCACCAAGAAGACATAACACTTATAAATATCTATGCACCCAACACAGGAGCACCAAAGTACATAAAACAACTGCTAAAAAACCTTAAAGGAGATATTAACAATAACACAATAATAGTAGGGGATCTTAATACCCCCCTTACATCAATAGATAGATCATTCAGACAAAAAGTCAATAAGGAAATAATGGACTTAAACGAAAAACTAGACGCAATGGATTTAATAGATATATACAGAGCACTCCACCCAAAAAAAGCAGAGTACACATTCTTCTCAAGTGCACATGGAACATTCTCAAGGATAGACCATATATTAGGAAACAAGGCAAACCTCTATAAATTTAAGAAGATTGAAATCATTACAAGCATCTTTTCTGATCATAATGCTGTGAAACTAGAAATCAACTGCAAGGAAAAAACTAGGAAAGGGACAAAGATGTGGAGACTAAACAACATGCTACTGAACAACCAATGGGTCGTTGATGAAATTAAAGGAGAAATCAAAAGCTATCTGGAGACAAATGAAAAAGAAAATACACCATACCAACTCATATGGGATGCAGCAAAAGCAGTCCTGAGAGGGAAATTCATAGCAATACAAGCTCACCTTAACAAACAAGAAAAATCCCAAATAAATAACCAGAGCAATTAGGCAAGAAAAAGGAATAAAAGGACTCCAAATAGGCAAGGAAGAAGTGAAACTCTCACTATTTGCAGACGACATGATCCTATACATAGAAAACCCCAAAAATTCCATCAGAAAGCTACTAGAAACAATCAACAACTACAGTAAAGTGGCAGGGTATAAAATCAACTTACAAAAATCAATTGCATTTCTATACACTAACGATGAAAAAACAGAAAGAGAACTCAAAAAGACAATCCCATTTACATTTGCAACAAAGAGAATAAAATATCTGGGAATAAATTTAACCAAGGAGGTCAAAGACCTATACAATGAAAACTATAAGACACTATTGAAAGAAATCGAGGAGGACATAAAGAAATGGAAAAATATTCCATGCACATGGATTGGAAGAATAAATATAGTTAAAATGTCCATTCTACCTAAAGCAATCTACAGATTCAATGCAATCCCAATCAGAATCCCAATGTCATTCTTCACGGTAATAGAACAAAAACTACTGAAATTCGTATGGGGCAACAAAAGAGCCCGAATAGCTAAAGCAATTCTGAACAAAAAGAACAAAGCTGGAGGCATCACAATCCCTGATTTCAAAATATACTATAAAGCTACAGTAATCAAAACAGCATGGTACTGGTACAAGAATAGACACACAGATCAATGGAACAGAATTGAAAGCCCAGAAATAAAACCACACACCTATGAACAGCTAATCTTCGATAAAGGAGCAAAGAACATACAATGGAGAGAGGGAAGTCTCTTCAATAAATGGTGCTGGGAAAATTGGACAGCAACATGCAAAAGAATGAAAGTAGACCATCTCCTATCGCCATATACAAAAATCAATTCAAAATGGATCAAAGACCTGAAAGTGAGACCTGAAACTATAAAACTCCTGGAAGAAAATATAGGCAGTACACTAATTGCGATTGGACATAAAGGGATCCTTTCAGATTCCATGTCTACCCAGACAAGGGAAACAAAAGAAAAAATAAACAAGTGGGACCTCATCAGACTAAAGAGCTTCTACAAGGCAAGTGAAACCAGGATCAAAATGAATAAACAACCCACCAGCTGGGAGAAAATATTTGCAAATCGTTTGTCTGACAAGGGATTAATCTCAGTAATATACAAAGATCTCATACAACTGAGCAACAAAAAAACAAACAACCCGATCAAAAAATGGGCAGAGGATATGAACAGACATTTTTCCAAGGAAGAGATACAGATGGCCAATAGACACATGAAAAGATGTTCAACATCACTAATCATCAGGGAAATGCAAATCAAAACTACACTGAGATATCACCTTACACCGGTTAGAATGGCTATAATCACAAAGACAAATAACACCAAATGCTGGAGAGGTTGTGGAGAAACGGGGACCCTCATTCACTGCTGGTGGGAATGCAAACTGGTGCAGCCTCTATGGAAAACAGTATGGAGAGTCCTCAAAAAATTAAAAATAGAAATACCGTATGATCCAGCAATACCACTCTTGGGCATCTACCCAATGGACGTGAAATCAACCATCACAAGAGGCGTATGCACCCCTATGTTCATTGCAGCATTATTCACTATAGCCAAGAAGTGGAAGCAACCCAAGTGTCCCTCAACTGAAGATTGGTTAAAGAAGATGTGGTATATACATACAATGGAATACTACTCAGCCATAAGAAAAGACACAATTGTCCCATTTGCAACAAATGGAAGGACCTAGAGGGTATTATGTTAAGTGAAATAAGCCAGAGAGAGAAGGACAGACACTGCATGAACTCACTCATATATGGAATATAAGTGAACACATGGACAGAGAGAACTGATTGGTGGTTACCAAAGGGAAGGGGGGTGGGGGGGGCACAAGGGGTGAAGGGTTACATCCACAAGGTGACGGACAAACAAAAATGTACAACTAAAACCCCACAGTGTTATAAACTAAGACATCAATAAAAAAAATAATAATAATAATTAAAAAAAAAAAATTTAACCAGAGGCCGGGCCCATGGCCTAGTGGTTAAGTTTGGCGCGCTCTGCTTCGGTGGCCTGGGTTTAGATCCTGGGTGTGGACCTACACCACCCATCAGCGGCCATGCTGAAGTGGCGACCCATGTACAAAATAGAGGAACATTGGCACAGATGTTAGCTTGGGGCCAATCTTCCTCAGGAAAAAAAAATTTAACCACTCCTAATTGAAAAGATATATAGTTTCTAATTTTGTTTACTATTTAAATCATGTTATGATGAGCATTCTTCTTTATAAATCTTTGTCCGTGATTGATGGTTTCTTAGTATTGGTTCCCCCCAAAATTTACTAAGTCAAAGGGTATTTGATACCTTTACTTTGGTATATAATGTCAGCTTCCAGAAAGACTGTGCCAATTCATGCTCCCAAAAGGAGTCTAAGTACTAACTCAAACACAAAGCCAACTAACTCTGGGGTTAGTGTATGTTTTTAAGTTTCTACTAATTGGGCGACAATATAATGATAAGTACTTAAAAAAAAAAAAAAATGAGCTAAATACATGTTTCCAATTATTAATCATCAGATACACAAAGCAGTTTGCCTTTTGTAGTATAATTTGAAATAGAACATCAAAGAGTTGTTCTAACATGAACATACTGCAATCTAAGAAAATATGTGAGCCTACAAAAATGCAGCAACAAGTCTAAATTTTTCTTGATATATGAGGGGAAGAGCTAAATAGTCCATGAAATTAGCATCTATCAATCCACACAAATATTATAAAACAGGGGACTCAAATGACTTACTATGGATGACAGAGGTAATAAATGAATGGCAGTGCCAGGATTTGAGTGCTATGATTCCAAATCTTATGCAAGTTCCATAATACCTATGTCCTGACTAATTTCTTGAAAAGGATATTTGATGTTGGCAGTTGGAAATACATGTTACAAATACTGCTAAAATTGGGATTAGTCTGTAAAAATGATGGCTTTAAATAGAATTTGCTTTTATAAAAGAACATCAAAACTTGGCACATTTTTAAATTACTTCATTGGCAAATAGCACTACTGCTATCAGATAATTAAGTAGGTTAGCTGTTTTGGACAACTATGTAACAAATGTGAGATAAAAAGAAGGCATCTCTGATGAGAAAGAGAAATCCCATACTCAGTTCAATCAGTCTTTAGAAATGCCACTAGTGGTATCAAGAATAAAACTACCAAGAGGAGAAAAATACTAAACTAATAAAAACATCACAGCACAGTGCTCTTTATTATGTGGTATATTCCATTAACAGAACATCCTGTTATTGTGTAAAATACAAGCAGAAACACATAAACAAATTCTTCAAAATGAATTTGCATTGCTTTCGAGTAAATATTTTTTTAATCTAATGGGCAGGTGCAACTAATGAGAGTGCTATATTATAGGCTGTATTTTAAGTCATGTTAACTAATCTTATAACAAATAAAAGTTTATATTTTGCTTTGACAACATAATGGCCATGTAAAATAGCACAAAGACTTTAGCTATTGTTGCTATGTCCTATGAAAGTAACCAGCAACCTCTGAGAAGTCAGTATTGTGATGCCCTAATAATAATACTATAGCTAACTTCTGTTTTCTGTAGTTATAAATTCTTGTGAATTTTCATTAGGCCAGAAAAGGACCATTGTTTACTCCCTCTTGTCATATAAAGTGAATAAAACTTACACCTCTGCTAGATTTCATTCAAACATGCAAACACAAAGCCAATTTCCAGTCCTTTAAAAAAGCAGTTCTCATAGTCGATAGCCCTATCCTCTGACTCACAAGAAATTATAAAAAAAACGACACTTCAATCATTCCAATCACAATCATGTGGTTGATTTTCCACAATCATAGAGCAAACTTTTAGGCTACTAAAATGTCAACAGTTTAAACAGGAACACTAGAGGTCGGCCTGATGGCCTAGTGGTTAAGTCCTATGCGCTGTGCTTTAGTGGCCCGGGTTCACAGGTTCAGATCCCGGGCATGGACCTACACCACTTGTCAAGCCATGCTGTGGCGGCAACCCACATACAAAATAGAGGGAGACTGGCACCAACGTTAGCTCAAGGCTAATCTTCCTCAGCGAAGAAAAAAAAAAAGAGAGAGAGAGAGAGAAGGACTGGCAACAGATGTTAGCTCAGAAAGAATCTTCTTCACCAAAAAAAAAAATAAATAAACAGGAACACTAGTTTTCATTCATTTTTGGCAGTAATCATTGCATAGTATATTACATAACTTCCCTGCCCTGGCAAATTTCTTTCTCTGACAAGTAATAAATGGGCAAAATGCCTACTCTAAAGGATGTCATCAAGGAAATGGATTATCGAAAAAATTAAGAAACCTAGAATTTATGTTTAGAAGTTTTCCATTTTTCTGTCCTATAACTTAAACAAGAAAAGTATGTGTTATTTTCCAGGCATCCCAGACAAGGGGCTGCCTTTCTCTCAATAATCAATTAAAGATCAAGTCTCTTTTCCATTCGAGTATCCTTTTAGAAAAGTTTAACTATCCTGCCCATTATCTTCAGACAACAGCAGCCTTCAAAATCCTGTGTCATCTCTCTGCATCACCGACACCTGTGCCCATCAACTTTCTTTCCAGCTGCAAGATTTTCTACCAGTTTATGGATCCAATTTGAAGATGTATTTATTCCCCAGGTTTAAAAGCTTTTGTGAGTATTTGGGGGAGAACTTAATCCAAAAAACAATCTCACTATAATTACAAAATACCTAAAAACACAATGTACAAGTTTTGAATTTTAAACTATCTCAGGCAGATGCAGTATCTTAGGGGCCGCCCGGTGGGGCAGCGGTTTAGTCCGCGCTTGGCAGCCTGGGGTTCGCAGGTTCAGATCCTGGGTGCCCACCGACACACTGCCTGTCAGCCATGCCGTGGCGGCGTCCCATATAAAGTAGAGGACGATGGGCACGGATGTTAGCCCAGGGCCAGTCTTCCTCAGCAAAAAGAGGAGGATTAGCAATGGATATTAGCTCAGGGCTGGTCTTCCTCACACACAAAAAAAAAAAATAAATAAATAAATAAATAAAATTTCTTCTTTTAAATGTCAAAAAGAGGTTCCCTCTAGGGGGATGGTGATTAGAAAGAGGCACATGGGAATTTTCTGGGAGATGGAAATGTTCAATATCTTCTTTTGGGTGGTAGTTACTCCATGAACTAACCACTCAAGACGTGTATATTTCACTGAATGTAAATTGTCTCAGTGTAAAAAAAACTTTTTTTAACTGTAAAGTAAAAAAAAAATTATATCTTGAATATTTTTCAAAAAAAACCTTGAAAGTTCTATAGGATTTGTCAATGTGAATATCTGACCCATTATTAAATAAATGGAAGAAATAGGGTAGGCTAGAAGTGGCCAAATATTATCATTTTGCCTATTTACTTATATTTAGAGAGTGCTCAGAACTGAAGGCACAGGAATAAAAAATAATAAGACTGTTCAAGTTTTACCTAACAGATGAAAGAGCCTAATTGTAGGAACAAATTAAAGAATAGGAGATATTAAAACATCCAACTAATATTACAGGGTCAGGAAAAAAAGTATTTCAAAGTACTACCACCACCAAAACAATCACTATCTGAGTGGACACTTCAAGGATTGGCACTACAGTAGAAATTTTACCTATATTGTAAATATTCACAAATTTACTATCAATTCATAAATAAGGTTACAAGTTAAATGATTTGATTTGTCCAAGCTCACAAACTTGGTTACAAAGTTTCACTCCAAGGTTCATATTTCTACTATAACATAATGCCGATTCTCCCATTAATAAAATGTTTAGTGTAAATAACATAATTTCAAGTAGTTAAAATGACAGAAGAAATATCAAATTAATATTACTTACCCTACTCATGGAATCAAAGCACTTCCTGACCAACGATTCCACATCATTTGGTCTATCTTGAACATTTATCCAGTCTAACAAAGAAACATTAAAAAAAGGTAGATCACTGTCTTTAGCATCTACTGAAGTTTCATCAGGCTGGACAGTACTTTGACAAGATTCCCTAATTTCTTTTCTACTTTCAGCATCCGTGGTATCTGGGGATACATGCTCCACTGACTTGTGAAATGAGGTTAACAAGGATTTGTTAGTTGTTCTAGGCATATCAGGAGAGAGCACCAGTTCAGTGGAGGTTTTCATCTCGGTCTTTTCTGAGCCTTCATGTTCAGGTAAAGAATCCAGTCTTCCCAAACATTCCCTGTAACTATGTCTGGTTAGGCACTCCAACAGCGGAATCTTGGCCATTACTGAAACTGCAGTTCCTAAACTTAAAATACAAAAGATCTGTCAGTAAAATAATGGTTCTGCTCTAGTTAGAGATTAACATTTTGAAAGAAATAACATTTTATTATTACACACACAATCTTAACCACCTCTCTATGACATTATACATGTATAAAGTAGTCCACAAAGTGTTCTTTAAAAGAAACCTAGTTAGATGGATAGAGAAGGATATCATAAACACATTAAAATGCCACTCTAAAGTGAAGGCAGCAAGTTTATACTAAACAAGCGGACACTGGTTTTTACCAAACCTTAAGATATAAAAATTCAAATTTACAAAAAAGATTTACTATAGCAGTCCCTTAAAGTTTAACTTTTTGTCTTTAAGTTAATGAAGTATTTTTGATATACTGAAAGCACAGGATAAAATTAACAATCCTATTAAAGATTAACGTAACTCTTACATTCAGCACATCCTGAAATAAATAGGTAGATGTATGTTGTCAAAAGGCAAGGGGAAAAGTTGAAATTGTGATAATTTGACTTCTGTAAAAATGTATGTAAAATGATTCAGGCTCCTACATTAAATTAACATATCTGAAAGAACTCTCCAAAAAAATAGTTTCTTGTAAAGGTTATTATAAAAACTTTTAAAAGCTCTTTGTAGTTTTAATTAATCATTCCCTTCCTTCCAAAGAGGTGTCCCATTGTCAACTAAAGGCCAAAATCCTCTAAATATTCATACCACAAAATAGAGAAACTTGAATGAATAAGGTTCACTTGAATTAGAAAAATAGAAAAAAAAAAAGAGAAAAAGAAAGAATATGCTACTTTCCTCCAATTCAAGTTAATAAAAAAATATATACAAAAACAAACCAAAAAAATGAACACAAAAAATTGAAAGCATACACACAAAAGGCTACATTCATGCTGAATTATTGGTATATTTTTACATTCATTATAGCCCTATTTAAAAAGAACCAGTGATTATCAGATGTGCTTATATGCAAAGAAACAGAAAAACATCTAAATGAGAGCTAGAATACAATGGCTTTTTTACATCTTAGCAAGCCTCTATCATGTGGTAATATTTAAATAGGAAAGTAAAATTTTCCTTGATTGGCTAATGTTTGAAAACATTTGCATTTCCATTAAATGTGTTATTTTTACATTTTGCCTTTACTTTCTTAGAAAGTTGGTAGCAAGGCAAGAAGGAGGCAAAGATTCTTGGGTTTATAAGTGATTTCAAAAGTATTTTGAGCCTTTTACATAAAGAAAACAACACAAGAAAAGAAATGTGGGAGATCTGTAAAATATGTGGTGGATAAAACTGACCATTATTTTTAAATTTGAGAGTCCATAAAAGTCTCAAAAAATGAACTTCAATTATAATAAATATACAGCCAATTAAAGGTGTTTTAAACAAACATCTTATTATCCATTTTAATGGCAAACATACTGAGTAAGTTTTAACTTGATGTCTTCTATGGATTGCAGATAATTTGAATAAATACTTTCAAACTTGAAAAGTAGCTTTTGGTACGAATTTGAACAGTCCTCCAGATTGGCCATGATTGCAGCCCAGCCTTGGTGTTGAAGATGTTCATCATGGACCAAACCTTCACAGAAAGAGCAAAGTTTCTTGGCAACTTCATACATTTCCTACATTGAAAAAGAAGAAACAAATGATAAAAGAAGGTAAATGTACATGTGCACATGTTTGCGTACGTGTACTTACATGTAAGCATGGTACAGTCTAAACACACTTCAAAGAAAGCATTGTTAAAGGAGTGTTTTAGTTTATGTTATTGTTCCTGCTTGTGATAATGAGGAGGAAGAGAAACTCCTAACTCATTGCTGCTGGCAGCACATATTGGTAGAGCATCAGTAGAAGGCAATTCAGCAATAACTATCAAAAGTAAAATAGTATCTATCGTTTGGCACAGTGATTCCTCTTCTAGGAATTTATCCTATAAAAGCTTAAACAAATAAGAAATACTAAAAGGTTATTTAATTCAATACTATGAATGAAATGGAAACAAATTCAATGTCTATCAAGAAATTATTTACATCTATACAATGGAATTTATATAGCATTATATAAGATGAAGTATCTTTATATCGGGAAGATGAATATACAGCATTAAATTTAAAAGGCATGGGGGCCGCCCGGTGGCGCAGCGGTTTAGTCTGCGCTTGGCAGACCAGGGTTCGCGAGTTCGGATCCCGGACGCCCGCGGATGCACTGCTTGTCAGCCATGCTGTGGCGGTGTCCCATATAAAGTGGAGGAAGATGGGCACGGATGTTAGCCCAGGGCCAGTCTTCCTCAGCAAAAAGGGGAGGATTGGCAACAGATGTTAGCTCAGGGCTGGTCTTCCCCACCAAAAAAAAAAAAAAAAAAAAAAAATTTAAAAGGCATGGTGCTGGCTGGATTCATAAAGTGAATTTTCTATTTTTATACAATCATATAAAAAATCAATTACAGGTGACCTACAGATCTAAATGTGAGAGATTTTAAAAACGAGTGGGTGTGTTGGGGGGGGGGTTGCTTCGGGAAGATAGCATACCAGATATATTCTAGGGCCTCTACATTGGCTGTTCCCTTCATGTCTTTGGGATAAGCAAACGTTTCTTAAATAAGATCCAAGAGCAAGACTACCGATAAACTGGACATTAAGAATTTCTATTCATCACAAGATACCATTAGTTGAATGAAAAGGCAAGCCACAGAATGGCAGAAAGATATTTTCAACATATAAAACTTGCAACAGACATTACATGAAGATTATATAAAGGCACTTATAAATCAATTAGAAATGTATTAGCAACTCAATACAGACTAATCAAGAAACTAGAAGAATAACTTCACAAAAAGGATATACAAATGTCTCATAAACGTATGGAAACCTCCTCATTCTTTTTAATTATCAAAGAAATACAAATTAAATCACAATGGCCTACCACTAACACACCCATCAGAATGACTAAAATTAAAAATGCCAAGAAAACCAACTACCAGAGAGTTTGTTGAGCAAGTAGAACAATGACACACTGCTGATGAGAATATAAATGGATACAACCACTTCAAATAATATTAGCAGTATGTAAAGTTAAAAAGAGGCATATCCAAGAGAAATGCAAAAGGTGCACCAAACAATGTATAAGAACATTCACGTCAGCTTTAGTCATAATAGTCTAAAACTGAAAACAATCTCAATACCCATCAATAGTGGAATAAACTATGGTGCACACAATGGAATACTAAAGGCAACAAATACAAACCAGTAATACATGCAATTACATGAATGAATCTCAGACCATAATGTTAAGTAAAAGAGGCCAGACACAAAAGAAAACAAACTATGATTCCACTTATTTAGAGTTCTAAAAGAGGCAAAGTAATCTACAGTTTAGAAGGCAGGATATTGGTTAACTTTAAGGAAGAGAGATGATGATTACTGAAAAAAGTAGGGCTTCTTGGGTGATATCATATTTTAAAATTCGTGTTCATTTTGTGAAAATGCACTAAAAATTAAAGTACAATTATGATTTGTGCATTTTCCAACATGTATATCTCTCAACAAATGAAATCTATAATTAATTTTACTACTGAAAGTAACCGAGTCCAAGGTCACATCACAAGTAACTGCAGCGACCAGATTTAAACTCAGGCAATCTGACTCTCGAGACCACGCTCTTGACTATTCATTTACAGCACCTCTAACTCCTCATAGAACAGATTGTCTGAACTATGTCGCTGTTTTGGTTACAGCAGCTTTTGCGTGTGTTTTAAAATCAGAGAAGATACATTCCTCCCTCCACCCTTCATTCTTTCTCATAGCTTTCTTGGCTATTCCTGGACACTGATCCTTCCACATGAACTTGAAGTCCATTTTACCTAAAACAAAACAAAAAAACCCCAAAGTTCCCCCTCACCCTCTAAAGCAAAACTGCTTCATCATGGCAATTTTAACAGTAATTCATTAAGTTCATGAATATATATATTAAGAATATGATCATGAATATTAAGAATATATCTTTTCATTTGTTTATAATTTGTTTTATGTTCTTGAATAGAATTTTATATAAATTTTTTTGTTACTATTGAGATTACAATATATTTTCCATTTCTATTCCATGGCAGGGCCAGTACAGAGAAATCCAAATAACATTTATGTATTTATCACACAACCAGTCACCTTACCAAAATTCATTCTAACAGGTTTTTATTAAATTCTCTTGAATTTTCCAAATATGCAATCATATCATCACCCCAAATGATTTTTTCACTTCTTTTCCATTAATTTCACCACTTATTTCATTTTCTTATTTTAGCACATTTCCCACAAGCTCCAAAATAATACTAAACAGATTGTTCCTGATTTACGCAAAAATGGCTCTAGCAATTCACTGATTTGAAAGTTGATTATCTTTTCATATTTGGTTAAGTCTATATTACATTTATTTTATTTCCTTCTAGGGCTATTTTATTTATTAGGAACAGCTACTGTATTTTAACAAACGCTTCTCCAAGACAATACTAATAGGACTCTATATGTTTTCTCCTGTAAAGTATTAATGACTGAGGCAATTAATTACATTAATACATATCCAAATATTGAACCATCCTTGCATTCTTATAATATATACTCTTTGCTACAAATATATTATTCTTTTGATACTCTTCTGGGTTTTATTGATAAGGAAAAAGGAGAATATTCTGTATTTTCAGGATAGACTATTAAATCTAGTTCACAACAGCTTTCTGATTATGAAAGATATATTAAAATTTCCCTTTTCAAAATTATTGTGGTAAAACACACTTAAAATCTGCCATTTTAACCCATTTTTAAGTGTACAGTTCAATAGCATTAAGTTTTATTAGTTTATTTGTACACTAATATTCTTGCTTTGTTAGTAATCAGAAAACAAATCTTAAAGGGCTCCATTATATAAATTCAGTTTACAGAAATTGTGTTTTTCTTTAAATAATTTTGTCTTCTCAAAAACATTTCTGGACTCTTTAATGCTTATTAAATATGTTCCAGAAAGATGAGGCTATTCTCTTTTTATGTTGTGGAAAATGAGGTAGTTTCACAAACGTATATACTATATTAAAACAAATTGCTAAGACATTTACTAAAAAAGAGCAAATGTTAACACTAAACAATTTATTATTTTTATCAATTTGCTTATTTTTATAAAAGGTAAATACATTATTTGGTTGATTCTAAAAGATAACATTTTTTCAAGTCTGAAAGCAAAATGTGTCCTACTAATGACAGGTTAGAGCCAATATTACAGAAGAGCGCTAGCAAGTCAAAAAGCAAAACCAAATGACTGGGAAACAATCCACAGGGATTGTAAGCAGCAATACAAGAGGAATGTATTGGAAGAAACTTGGTTCTCCTCAGGACCTAAATATGGATATGGGAAAAAGAATCAAATTTTTAGAGTTATTTAAGCTCTCTTTGTCTATGTCTACTCTAACATAGATACTTTACTGATAAAAGCAAATGTTCAAAAGTCATAATCTGCATACCATCACCTAGGAAAGAAGTTGAACAAATCAAATCATGTTTAAGATACCTGTTCCACTCTAGGATCTTATAATTGTTTGCAAATGTAGAATGACCAACAACTTATGGGCCTGATATTTTTAAAAGAAAAATATATAAACCACAAAATGTTTTTTCAACAAAGTTTGTTATTTTTCACCTGTTGGGCATGCTTCCTCAGTAATTTATACTATTTTGCTATTTAGATTTGAATGCTTTTAGGAGCAATCAATTCTTTAGATTGTTCACTGATGCCTAATAAGCTAAAAGTTCATGAGAATATTACCAAGTATATGAATAAGACATCATTTTGCTAAATATACCAATTTTTAATTTTAAATTGTACTAGATATAAATAAGTATTATAATCTCAAAAAATAACTGTTTATATCTTACCACTGCAAGTTGTGTCCTTGAAGCAACAGTGTGAAAAACTGCAGGCATCATAAGAGACTCTTCAACTTTTATTTCCATGTCATTTTCTGTTGAAAAGGTAGTTTTAGGAATAGCAGGCGGACGATCACATAAGATCATTTCTTTGTTAAAAAGAAAAATTGGATTTGTGTCCTATAGAAGTAAAAATGCAAAAAAAGCTGAAAATGTTACAAAGACTGAACATGCACATTACCCTCAATATATAAAGCAAATATATCTTACTTTCAAATGCCGAGTTCCCAATTCCCTCTCTGATGTGAAGTTGGAGCATGTTTACATGAAAAGGCTCTTGGACACCTACCGTCCCAGCACTATAGGTGCACACTCTTCGATCTGCTGCCATGCATTCTCCTCCATTGACCACCAGTACCTGGTGCTGAATAGCAATCTTGTATTTGCTATGAATGGCATGCTTAAGGTCTGCCACACTTTTTAGAAAAAGGCAAAAAAATCAGTTATTTACATTTGCCCAGTGACAAACCTTTTTATCATCAAAGTAGCACTATATCAAAATATCCGATAGATAAATGAATTTCACCCAAAAATATCCCCCCAAAAAGCAGTAAAAAATGTAAACTTCCTGTTTTTGGAATTGGATTCCAGAATCAACTGGTGGATCTTAGGTGAATAAACCACCCATGTGCCACAGCTAAAAGTAAGTCTATGAAATATAGGCCATAGATGCATTTATTTTTGTGCTCTTTATATAACGTAGCAAAGGATTATGCTCAAATTAGCATCAGGTCTGTTAAAATCCTGAGAACACAGGATGTGTGTTAAAATCTCCACATCATATCACACAAAATACATTGTCTAAACCATATAAAAATTGCTTCCTTTTCCTTTCAAAAAAATCATTTCTTTACAGGTAAAATTGTATTTTATAAAAATTAGAGCTTTTAAAAAAGAAAATAATTTCATAATTCCATTTTTAAGACTAAGATTATTTATTCCACAAATTATTTATAATGTTTTCAGTGTCAGATTTACTTGCTCTGTATTTCTGTCAAGTCTTTGCTATTATGGCCATTATAAAATATAAGCAGGTTTGGAAATATTTGCTACTTCTATTTCCTTCCTGTTTAGCCTCAAAATATATCCTCTTTCCCCTGAGACTTCTCCGCACTTTTCACAAAGATAAGAGGGCATTCATTAGTCAAATACTCGAAACCCCTGCAAAGCTGAAGTAGTACTAGACATGAGTCTCTCTAATTTGGCTCTAAATATTAAACTGATTTTATTCTATCATTAACAAACAAAACAAACCCTATTAACTTTATTCATACAAGAGAATAAAAACAAATGACGAAAAAACATGGGACTGATACATACTGCTTTCTTTCTCTAGCTAGCAATAATTCCCTGAGCAATGTCCTATGAAACGTGGAATAGCAATCAGCTATGAAAATTTACTTTTATTTGACAGCTTTAGTTTGAAATCAGATTGTCTATTTGTGGGTACGTTTGTTTATTGTGAATAATATATTCAAGCAAACTGAACAAAGCACAACTTAACGAATTTAACTTTAGCATTTTTAGAGAAAGATGACAATTGTAATATGCTAGGATAAAAGACTTAAGACTTGCCATATTGTTACTCTTATTTAACAAAGGAATAGCTTTCTCAAAATCAAATAGTTTGTTAACTTTGTACATGCACAAAATGCAAAACTGATAAGAATAAATGAAATACAGCTCACGTTTGCACTGTAAGTTCAGTGTCAAATGTCAGGGTAGTTCCAGTGTTAACCAGAAATACATATAACTTCATGATGATTTCTCTGGATTCTGTGAGCTTATACCTCACAGTCTGATAGGGTTACTAAAAGAAATAGACAAGAAAAGTGGTCAGTTTTACAAACACAAAATACAAATACCTCACATAAGACACAGCACACTTATACTATACAAACAACAAAAAACCAAAATAGGTTTTGATGTGTAAGATGGTTAGCTGGACAATTTGGTAAACTTGGGCTTAAAAAAAAATAAACAGTAATGAGACTAGTGAAAAGCATAACTGTTCTACCATGAAAAAATAATGTTTTAAGGAGGAAAGAGGCCAGCAGCTAAAACAAAAGTTATGTGTGCATTTCACACTTTCTCATGAACACCTCTACATTAAGAATACAAATAAAATTTAAAAATTTATTCAAACATATTCCTAATTCCAAAAGTTCTTCCCCCACCTCTTCCTTATAATAGTAAAAAATAGTCCTAAGGTTTAACTTACTAATAGCAAATAAGAGTAGCCATTACTTGCAAGTTAGGAGAAAAGAGTCCCAATTCCTTCCATCAGCTTCCTCTTAATCTGAGTTCTCCCTCCATACTGAGTTAGAAATGCTCCATATAAGAAACTCTGGCCCTAAGAGTTATATTATCTTGTAGAACAGTAGAAAGTGCACAGGTCTGGAAATCAGAATATTTAAAACAGCTCTGCCATTAACTAGCTGTCTGAGCCAAAACCTCATATATAAAATAAAGCTTCTTCATCTATAAAATAAAGGGACAGATTTCAAGATCTAGCATTTTATTTTTAACAACTAGAGGTAAAATCCCAAAGATTAATGAAAGTGGTGACAGACAACAATAAATTCCCAGAAACTAGTAGACATCTTTCTTTATGCTCTTTCCACATGAGCTTAAAGTAAAATTATCAGGGAAGGAAAAAAAAGGAAATAAGGTGTTAAAATTAATGTTTCCAAAATTGTTATTTTAAATGCACTAGATCAAAAACTTTTTTATAATGGTAGGAACTGTGACTTACCGTCAGGCACTGTGAAAAGGACTACCACTTTTCTTAAAAAGCAGATTATAAGTGGCTTATGTTTTCTTTGCTTGATATTGGCAACTGAATGGCATTACTGGTTAAACTCAGTGAACTAGAAAAGAAAAATTTCTGGATTATTATAGACGGAAATAATTCAATATGTGACAACATATGGTTAATGTTCTCTTCCTTTTAAAATTACCTTCTGAAAGAATAATCTCTACTCAGTCTTTTTTCCTACCTGCACATTCACTGAAACTACAAGCATATGACTCAGACCTACACTGCTCCATTAAAAAGACATCAAACAAAAGTCCCCAAAGAATTCCAACACTGCCAAACCCTATAGCCATTTTTCAGTCCTTAAAATATAATGGTAATAAAGAGCCTGGGCTGTGGAGTCAGACTGCCTGCATTTAATTCTGGCCCCATTACTTGTATATGATCTTGGGCAAGTTACTTAACTATTTCAGTTTCTTCTCTTGTGAAATAGGAATAAAAATGGCACCTATAGCAGAAGCCTCTAAGATAGCCCCTCTACCTCCAGGAGCCCACACTCTAGTGAAATCCCAACCTCCCTTGGGTGTGGGCAGGGCCTGTGATCTGTTTTTAACCAATGAAATATGGCAAAGGTGATGGAATGTCACTTAAATGATTGCTACTCAAGATTATAACTTCCATCTTGTCAGCTGACTCCCTCCCTTGCCAGGTTTGATGAAGCTGACATATGGAAAGGCCCACATGGCAAGAAACTGCAGTTGGCCTCTGGCCAACAGCTGACAAGAATCCGAGCACCTCAGTCTGACAACCTGCAAGGACATGAATCTTGACAACCACCGGTGAGCTTGTAAGATCATTCCTGTCGAGCCTCAGACAAGACCCCAGTCCTGGCCTATACTTTTCCTGCAGTCTTGTGAGAGACCCTGAAGCAGAGGACCCAGGCAAGCCATGCCCAGAAACTGTGAAATAATACATTTGTGTTATTTTAAACACCTAAGATGGTGGTAATTTCTTATTCAGCAGTAGATAATAGAGTACTCCACATCAGAGGGGTATTATGAGAATTAAGCGAGAAAAAAAGGTTAATGTATTAACATAGTACTCAGCAGATAATAAGTATTCAACAAACAACTCTAGCACTCCCCTTCTTGGGCTCTTCCTCCTCAGCTAACTCTCCAGTGTTTGGGTGGGATCTCAACCTTCCCTACTCACCCTTGTATAGTAGCTCACCTACTTGCATGGCTGCTGCTACCACCACTGTTGACTGCTGACTCCCAAACCTAGTCCAAATCTCTTTGTAGGCCTGAATTATCTATCCAATCTCTCTCAAACTCAACAAATCCAAATTGATTTCCTTTATGCACTTCATTATTACTGTTTCTAAAACTGAACTCCTTATCTTCTCTGCCCCCTAAACCTACTCCCTTTCGTTTCTGTTTCTCTTTGTTGTTGGAATCTACATTCACCCAATCTCTCCAGTGCTATCCTAGATCTTTTGTCTTCCTCACATATACAAACATCAGTAATTATTTATGTCCAGTCAATTCTAACACAAATATTTGTTGACTATCTATCCCTATTCCTATTGCTACTGCCTTAAATCAGGCCATCACTGTGCCTGGATTTTTACAAAAGCTTCTCAGTCTGCTCCATATCTCCTCTATCCCTAGTCTACCATCGTCCACACTGCCTTAGAAGAGACCATTCTAAATGTCAGGCTGATCAAGTTTACTGCTGCTTAAAACCAATCATGAGTATGATGATTTTTACAGCAGCAGCAGCTACCATTTACAAGCATTACTATATTCCAGGCAACTGTTCTAAATGCTTTATTAAATGAAATGCTTTCATTTGATCCTCACTAGAATCCTTTAAGGTAGGTAATATTATCATCCTTATTTTATAGATAAGGAAACTAAGAATTATGGACTTAAGAAATGTCATGGTTAATGAGTGTGGATTCAAACCCAGGCATTCCAATTCCACCTTCTCATGCCTTCAACCACTATGATAACACCCCATAGGACAGCAAACATTATATGGCTTCTTCCTCTCCACCACAACTTCTCACCCTCATCCTCCCTACCACTCTCCAACTTTTCACTCCCAAACACCACACTGCTTAAACTCTCTGAACAAAACGAGCTGTTTAAAAGTCTCTCAGCCTTCATTAGGGCTGTTCTTCCTGCTTAGAATCCTCCTTCCTCTACCTGCTATTATCACCCCTTCCCCCTGCCCTACTCTCCCCACACATATTTTCTTCCTCAGATTTAATCACACAATCATATCATTAGCTGTGCCAACTACATATTCTATGTGTGCTTCTATGCTTGCATATATTGTGATTTTTCTTCTCATATTTCTCACCTCTTTGAATAGCAAGCTTCTTTAAAGCAAGAACCACGCATTCCTGGGAACTACCTCTGAAATATTTTCTAAATAAAATGAATAAATAATCCTACACCAGTAAAGAATTATCCTGTATCCTTATGAAGACTGCTAAGAAGTCACACGATTGACGTTTACCACAGGATTTCTTCAGCTTGTTCTCCAAAGGAAAATCCCTAGATTTTCGAATGTCATTATCTCCACAACAATAAATAAGACTCCATTTCATCCATCACCAACACATTTGCCCCATCACTACCATGGGCGATGCAGATACTCTACAAATGCAGCCCCAACGGCGCGGCCCAACTAAACAGATACTAAAGTCCCACCTAATTACCATATACTAAGATATATGTTTCTGTTATACTACAGTCAGTACCAAATCTTTTAATGAATGAGGGAAAGTGACTAGGAAGCCAATAGATTAAAGTGACAAAGAGCTGATTATCAGAGCCTCCAAGTAACAGAGCTGGCTGGGTCCCTGGGTGAGTACAATAAGCCAAGTCCCCTGCCAACCTCTGTAGAGCTTGTAGCGTATCAGAGAAAAGCCTACATTAAAAGTCACTAAAGGTTTGAGGATTTCATACTAGAGCATTATCCAGTATATCCTGACATACATTTTCTTGTCTTGCACTTAATAATCATCTTTCCGCATTATTTCAAATGCTTCATAAACATCAATATTGATGGGCAAAAAGCATTAAAACTTGTGAATTCATCATAATGTATTTACGTACTATCTCTCAGGTTTTTGTTTTCTAACCTCACAGGTACACATTTTTCTCTTATGTTTAAGATTATTTCTATAAAGTAGAATCCCAGAAGTAAAACTGCTGGATCAAAGCATTAAAATATTTTAAGGCTATTAGGGTTGCTTCTTTTACCAATTTAAACCCCTCAGGCAATGTACATGGTCAACAAGGTGACTATATCCTTGCCAACATCATATTTTTAAATGTTCGCTAATATTATTTCATTACTTTATATTTAAATGTTGTCTCTGACTATTAGTGAGTTTGAATTTTATTCACACATCGACTGCCTACTATGTACCACATGCTATGTTAGACATGGAATCTAACAGTAAACAAGATCAACATAGTTCCAGGACTACTATGAACCTCAATTGCCAGAAAAAAAATGAAAACCTTAACTTATAAGGTTAGCTTAAAGATTAAGAAAGACAATGTATATACAAGGTACCCAACACAATGCCTAAGACAAGCACTCAATAAATGTACTCAATAAACACAGATTTTGTACACTCAAGCATTAAGTATTGAAGACATAAAAATGATGAAGAAAAAGTAATATCTGTGGCCAGAAAAAGTAGGCAGAAGTATCATAAATGTGATATTTTGTAAGAAGTATGCAGAGAATAACAGGGAAATTATAAAAGGCACACTTAGACTGACAAGAGTAGCCAGAGGCTGCAGCCCTAGAAAAGGTATACAGATCTGAAAGATGTTGCCAAAAGAGGAAGCTAGAGAGATAAGCAGGGATTCACATGACTGTGTTCAATAAAGGTGTGATAAATGAAGGAGTGAATAAATTCATAAAAGTCATTGAATGCCAAATCCAAAAGTACAGACTTTATCTTACAGGTTAAAAGGAGCCATCCTGTTTTCTGAAGGATTAGATAGCGAAAGTATGGTAACTAAAAATGGAAGGAATATTCATGATAGAGATGATGAATTAATTAATTCACTCATCCAAACCAAACAGACATTTTTTGAGCTTATGTGCCAGGACTGGGTGGGTATTCTGTGAACAAAACAGACATGATCTTTGCCCTGATGGAGTTCACAGTCTTGAAGGAGAAAAAGGCATTAAACAAAAAGAAAGCAAACATGATATAAGTTGTGATAAATGCAATGAAAAGAGAGTTGGTAGGAAGAAGGACCTACTTCAGATTTGCGTGATCAAAAGTAGGCCTCTATGCAGGTTACATATAAATGGGGTCAGAGGGATGAGAAAAACCCTGTCCTGCTAAGGTGGGGTAAAGCAGGACAAGGAGACAACATTTCTGTCAGACTAAACATAAGATCTTTATAATAATAATCACTATATTAGAAGTTTTTTCTTTTGTTTCCTTTTAAATATTGTGTACTTTTTGTTTCGATATAATTTCACACTTAGAGAAAAGTTACAAAAATCGTACAAAGAACTCCCTTGTACCCTTTACCAAGATTCACCAACTGTGTACAGTGTACTCTATTTGCTTTATCATTTGGGCCAGTTAATGCTCCATGCATGCTCTTCTCTCACTCTCTCTCTCGAGGACAGAGCAAGAGAGCGAGAGAGAAAATTAATAAAGGAAACCTCAACTAAAATTGGAATTGGGAAGGCCTGTAGAGGGTGCTCTCACACCCTAGCACTCATCAGTCAATTACCCCAAACAGGAAGAAGTGTCAGTTACAGAATCCAACAGGAAGAGATAAACCTTGCACTCCCAATCAGGAAAAGCAACTACTTTACTACTCCAGCAGGTGGAAGATTTTCTTCTTGCCCAGCAACAAGCCCAGCCAACAGAAACGCCATGGCTCAGCCTAACAAAGTCGTCGTTGTTGCCTGAACTCTTAACTCTCCTCCATTTTTCTCCTGCTGATGACTTCCTTGTCCCAACGTCCTTTCTATAAAAATGTTCCATTTTGTACAACCCTTCTGAGTATCTCCCTGCTTGCCAGATAAGATGCTGCCTGATTCATTAATTGTTTAATAAAGCTTCTTAGATCTTCCAATTTACTCAGCTGAATTTTGTTTTTTAATGACACATAGATAGGTATAGATATAGATATTAGATGTATTTTTTTCTGAACTATTTGAAAGTAGTTTGCAGACAGAATGTCTCCTTATCCATAAATACTTCAGAATGTGTATTTCCTAACAGTAAGGATTTTCTCATATATAACCAAAGTACATTTATCAAATCTTGAAAATTAACCGATACAATATTATTATCTAATCCACAGTCCATATTCAAATTATTGCCCCAATAATATCCTTTATAGTTTCTTCCCCCAACCCAGGATCCAATTCAGGATCATATATTGCATTTAGCTGTAAAATCTACAGTTGGTTGATCTTTTTCTTTTCATGATCCGGGGGCAATACTGCTCTCCAACGATCAGAGGCATTAGAAATTACTAAAGAGCAGAGCCAGCCCTGATGGCCTAGTGGCTAAAGTTTGGCACTCAACTGCTTTGGCAGCCAGGGGTTTGCTTTCCAGTCGTGGAACCACACCACCTGTCTGTCAGTTGCCATGCTGTGGTGGTGGCTCACATAGAATAACTAGAATGACTTTCAACTATGTACTGGGGCTTTGGGGAGGGGGGAAAAAAAGAGGAAGATTGGCAACAGATGTTAGCTCAGGGTGAATCTTGAAAAAAAAAAAAAGAAATTATTAAAGAGTAAAGATGACCTCAGCACCATTTCCCTCTTCCATAATACTGATAGTAAATGAGGGCAACTCTGACACGCTGTAGCAGCTACCATGTGCCTGTAAACAAACACCAATCTCTTACTCTGGTATTCACCCTAAGAAACAGCTCAACCTAGGAAACCACAATCAGTAACAATGCTGACAAAAAAAGGTGACGAAATAAAACTTATTTGAGAATTAGTCTGTATACTTCATGAACAATGAAAACAATTTCAAGGATAGTTTTGATTGCAGTGGCTCTAGAACCTGGGTTAAATCTGACTCCATTATACAGGCACACTTGATACTACCATTTGTCATTTAGTTAATTTCTAACAGCACCTAAGCGATGTTAATAATATCATTTTGAGAAGCAATTCCTGACCTACCCTGATATGACATCTCATGCTTTTATCCATTATCAATTGTTTACAGCCATGAAACTGGCAGCTTTAACCAGAAGCTCCCTTCTGAATCTTCACTCTCTGCATCCTCATTTACTGTGGGCTACCACTAAGGGCCTACCCTAGAATAGCACAGAGAAAAATCTAAATAGTAAGATCAGTCAGGATTTCCCCCATGGGTCTATTAGTGCTGGTGGTCTGTGCGTAAATGTCAGGCTAAGGTTTCCATGGCCACAAAATGCTTTCATTTATTCCACATGTCATAAGTATATGACATAAAATAATCATTGCTAACACTTGAGTGATTCATTACATGCCAGTCATCATGGTCAGTAGTTTTATATGCATTACTTCACTTATTTTTCATAACAAGTAAGATATACATATTATTATGTTTCCCTTTGCAGATGAGGAAAAAGATTCAGAGGTTACTCAACCTGCCTAAAAGCAAAAACTTAGTAAATAAAAGACTCGGGGGCTTGAACCCAGGTCAGTTTACAACATTCATTCAATAAAAATATCACCTGAGATTCTCGTATGTCTTAGGCATTTTCTAGCTTTGGGAATAAAAGAGAAAACAATATAATAAAATTGCCTTCTCTCATGAAGCTTGCATCCTAGTGAGCAACAGGAAAAATTTAACATTTATACACAGACTCCATGGTATCTACACTGAGAAATACCTACAAAAATACATTTATTTTTAAGTAAAAACAATTCCAAAATATATGCTTGCACTTCCTACATTTTATTTTTAGAGATATGGATATTGTTGGCTTCACAATAGCTATCACTAATTGGAAACATAAACTAGACCGCATCCAGTACATGATATCCTCACAATCCCTACGTGAGAAAGCTCAGTACTATCCCTGTCAATCAAATGACAAACCATGGCCCAGAAATGTTCAGTGATTTCCCAAAGTCATGTAGCAAGAAAGTAGTACAACCAGAATTAAAATCCATGGCTGGATCAAAGAGGAAAGAAGAACATGAATGCACTACTAAAAGACAGGTAGTAAGCACATTCTATGACTTACCACTTCACCGTTCCTTTAGAAATTCCAATACTTCTCTTTTTTTCCCCCACCAATTTTACCATTTTTCTAAATACAATGCAGAAAAACTTTCAAGATTAAGTAAGGGGGGTAGCATGGCAGAAGAGTTGGAAATGTGACATGGTAACGTTTTCAAATGAAAAGAAAGTCATCATCTGAGAACTGGCATGGACCTAGGTTCTGGGAGAACAAGATTTCCTTTGCTTCATAGATAAGATTATTCCTGGCATGTAGCAAAGACTGGAAATTCTTCCATACCCTGGTCATGCTTGCACTGTGGGATTCTCTGGAAACTTCATAGCTAAAGCAACGTACAGAGAATTTACCTATAGTAGCCAAGAAGAACACGGCTGAGTGTGAAACAGACAGGGGCCTCCTTTGCTCTTCAGCCTGCAGGCTGTGTGGGCACCGTTCCAAGGGACATGTGGTAGGAGTCACAGAGAACCACTCCACTCCCAGTGCTGCCTTTCACCACCCAGTGTACACAATGGGGGACACCTACACATTGGGGACTCTGCTACTACTGTTGGCAGCAAGGAGTAGAATCCCAGCCCTGGAGTGTGGGACCCAGCAGGTCACTTGGCTTCCTGCCAGTCTTTCAGAAAGAAGGGCAACTCAGGATCTTGGAGTTTCTGGGCAGAAAGGAAAACTTATTGTGTTGGCCTCCACCCTCAGCCTGCCAGGCCCATACCCCTCAGGTGGTCCCGATGGATCCAGAGAAAGTCTCCAACTGACAGCAAATGAGCACAAAGCATGCCCACCACCCTGGGTGGCCCACTCTGGACAAATGGCATAGAGCAGGGCAGTTTTTTTCTCTTGTTACATAAGTACCGACATAGTAGCCTCAATTTTGCCACTTAACCAGCAAAACCTAAATACTTAACTATCCGGTCCTTCACAGAGAATGTCCGCCAGCTTCTGCTCTAATGCTTGAGCAACTGCAGTCAATTCAGAGAAAGCTGTATATACCTCAGTTATCACCAGGCATCTAATAGTCAAGGACTAAAGCCCCATGGTGAACACGTGCTGTTTGCAACAATAACACCCATGGAAATGACAGCAACAGCAGCAGACAGGAAGCCCTGCAAGAGACAGGCCCAATTTCCCAGCTTCCTTTCTAAAGGGTGATAGGACACTCATGACGGATCACAGAAATGACTGGTTTTCTGAGGGGAGGGGAAAGAACAGAAAACCGAAAAAAAAAAAAAAAAAGGAATCTTTCCATTACTTGTCCCATCATTTAATTTGAGTATCAAAAGATGTGACTTCACTTTCTCCTCAAAATCAGTAAGTGGGGCAGTACTACAAGTGATTAAGGGTTAACAGTCTTTTAATAAGAGTTCCTATGAATTAGTAAGAAAATCACAAAGATCCACAATAGATAAATAGGCAAAGTGCATGAGGAAGTAATTCAAACAGTTAACAAATTTGGAAAATGTGTGAAACCTCTTCGGTAATCAAACAAATACAAATCTAAAAAAAGACGTTATTTTTTTACCTATCAAACAAGAAAGATTTCCAATCTGAGATTCCAAGCTTTTCAGCCTAAGAGAAAAGAGATAAAATACTTAAAGTAAAAAACTACTTTAGAGATGTTAGTGTAAACAAGGCATTTTTGTCTTTCCATCACCCCAGCAGAAAAAAGGCAGTGATGAAAAAAGCGGTACCTACTGCCTTAAGTACTCATAGCACCCTATGTAGTCAAAAGCTGACCTTATCCAAAGAGAGGTCTGGCCTTTTCGCCTTTGACTACTGGGAGGGACACTTTAGGCTCCTGGAATGTCCTGCCTGACAGGGGTGTCTTTGCTTGTCTGGGAGCTTTAGGACAGTCTAACAACGTGATTTATGAAGGGGGCTTTGGGACACACAGTATCAATTCCGATCTCCAGAGGAGACTAAAGATACTAGTTTGACCTTCAGGAAGAGCTAGAGACTAAAGGTTAGCTACAGGGACATTAGCTGATATAGCCGCAATTAAAAACTCTGGACACCAAAGACTCAAGTGAGCTCCCCTTAGCAATACTCTGTGTATTATTATCACACATCCTGGCCAGGAGGAGGTAATGCTGTCCATGACTCCATGGAGAGTATGACCAGAAGCTCTGCATTAAGAACCCTTCCAGACTCTGCTCTATGCATATCTTCCTTTGCCTGCTTTTAATTTTAATTTGTATCCTTTCACTATAATAAAATTATAATTGTAAATGTAGCACTTTTCCAAGTTCTGTGAGCTTTTCTAGTGAATTCTTGAACCTGAAGGTTTGTGAGGACCCCTGAATTTGTAGTCAGCTGATCTGAAGTGAGGGTGGTCCTGGGCACCACCAAACTTGTGGCTGGTATCAGAAGTGAGAGCAGTCTTGTGGAGACTGTTCCCTCTAATGGGGTTTGGCCAAAATCATTGCACACCCATATTGTGGTTTCTAAAAGGAACCTTTGGAGAAGTGGCTGATTCCAAATGTCTAAAGTAGAAAATGTACCAATCACATATGCCTGGAACATCTTAATGTGCCATAAAGCTCAGAACCAGTCAAAGACTAATGAGACTACATCAAAAGGGCAAAGAAATCAACTTGATGGGGCTTTCACCAACTAAGATAGGACAGTTTGAGCTTCAAAAGAGTGATTATAGGGGGCCGGCCTGGTGGCGTAGTGGTTAAGTTCATGCGCTCTGCTTAGTCGGCCTGGGGTTCATGGGTTCAGATCCTGGGCACAGACCTGTGCACTGCTTATCAAGCCATGCTGTGGTGGCATCCCACATATAAAAAAACTAGTAGAGGAAGATGGGCACAGATGTTAGCCCAGGGCCAATCTTCCCCAGCAAAAAGAGGAGGATTGGCAACGGATGTTAGCTCAGGGTTAATCGTCCTCACAAAAAAAAAAAGACGAAATGCTCAGTGAGCTAGGGCAGCAACCCAGCTGAAAAAAGAAAAAACTTAAGCACTTATCCTCTCTTTCCTACATGAACTACAGTTCCAGACAATCAATATTTGATGAAGGAATGTCCTTTTTCAAAGAAAAACTCCAGCTAATACTACAGATGGAATATAGAAGATGACCATTTTGCAATGAAATAATGGATCTAGACATGAATAGACATTAAAATAATTAAGAGAAATTTGACGGACACATTAAGGCTGACAAGTATGAACACACTGATCACCTGCTACTCTGCTATTGATACAAGTGTCTCTTTATATGTTTCAAGTGGAAGTACACAGCCCATCTATAAGGTATTCTTGCTCCTCCTCCCGCCAAAAAAAAAACCCTGAATCTAAATTTAATCAAGTGTACATCTACCTGCAGTCCCCAGTTTATAGGTAATATGGGATATAGAGAAAAAACATAAACAATATTATAAGAAAATAATCTGGTAAATTCAGAAATAAGCATTCTACAGGACAATGACCTAGCTTCTTTAATAAACAGTTTCAAAAAGAAGAGGGAGGAAGAATTCTATCTATTAAAGGAGATGTTAACAGGCATAATAATTGAATGTAACGTGTGGACCTGTTTGGATATCGAATCAAACTACCATAAAAAGACATTTTTGAAAGAAACATGGAAATCTAAATATGGACTAGGTATTAGATTATACTGGAGAATTACTATTCCTTTTTGGGGGGATCATAATGGCATTTAGTTATGAAATAATGAATTCAATGTGGAAAATGATATTTGAGTTGTTTTAAAATATTATAGCAAAAACAAACAAATGAAGGAACGAAGAGAAGGAAAGGTTAGTTGGGCGGGGGAGATGATCAGCAAAATACTGGTAACTATTAAAGCACATGGGATGGATAGATTAGGTTCACTACAATATTCTCTCTACTTTTGTATGTGTTTCCAGATTTCCATGATAAGATAATATAAAAATTAGCACAATTATTTTAATAATCATATTCAACATTCATATATTATAGGTGGGAATATACTATAAATAATTATGACCTTTCTGGAAAGCAATGGGGTTCATGGGGTAGATAAGCAAAAGTTTTATAACACACATCTCTCTTAACCCAGTAATTCTACCATAAAAATCATCTTAAGGAAATAATTTGAAATATAGTTGAAGTACATACAAGATGCTTCACTACTTATAATAATACTTGGCTACTCATTCATCTATTCATATGGTAAGATAAGATATGGAATAATTTTTAATAAGGCTTACAATGTTGAGTAAAAATAGTATGTACATGCAATATGATCACAAATGTGTAAAAAGAATGCAGAGGAAAAAAGATTATTTTACCGCCAAAATAGTAAAATAAGTACCTCTAGGTACTGGAATTAGTAATAATCTAGTAAAACAATGAGCTGCTGTCAGAATACCACTTTCCTGATCTAAAGTAAAGGAAAAACAATTGACTTTTATAAAGGAAGAGTTTAACAGACCTGGTTTAAATCCCTATTCTGCCATTTACAAGCTGGGTGATTTGAGAAAAGTAACTTAGACTCTCCAAGATTTAATTTTCTCATTTCAAAAGCAGAGGTAACATCTTCCTTGTACGGCTATTGTGGGCATATCTGTTCTTCAAAATTTACAGGACCAAGTAGTGAGAAAAGGGGAAGCGGAGGAAGGTATAATTGAAACAAGACTGGCCATGAGATGATAACTATTCAAACAAAATTATTATTAGATTTGGCTCATTATTCTATGCCTATTTTTTGTGTATGTATGTACTATTTGTGTGCGTATGTATATGTGTATGTACGTATTTTTTTACACAGTCTCTAAAAGAGTTCCTCCCTGTGATTTAGCTAAGCCATGAACTAATTGAGCACATACAACTAGAAGAAAAATTAAGTATCAGAAGGCAGTTTCCCTAGGTGTTTTATTTATGAGTTCGTCCACTCATGTTCAACTACTTCCTATTACAAAACCAGGCTATATTTGGACTTTCTCAATTTTAAAATATAAGTCAAATCATGGTATTTCTCTGCTCAAAACCATAAGTCAATTTCCAAAATAAGTAAATATAAAAACAAAACTTATAGAACAATTCCAGAGGTTCCCCATCCCTACAACAGGATACAAATGATACAGCTAGACGCTCCGATCAATAACCTGGTTTGGGGTCTTTTTTTCTGAGCAATGATAGGAGCTATTTCACAAAAGCAAGTCCATTCTATGAAGAGCTGCTGTACAGAACCGTGTCTACTCTGAAACCAAACTCCTGGCAATGCCTACACAAGGGCTACCTGCATATTAGAAATTATGTGCCCCACCTCCTCCCAATCACGCTGGACAAAAATTTAATTTTTCCTCACACATATTGGTCCTCTTTTCTCATGTTGATGGACAGAAGTTATTGAAACAGTTTCTGAAATCAGTTTTTTACTGTGGTAAGACAGAGCTAAGAATTTTTTTCCCCCACAATTTCTCAAAGACAACTGTCAATGTGTCATTAAATAAGTCTGGACCCGGCATATCGTATCAGCTCTCAGCATATCATATTTGCAGCCAATCCATGAAAATAAGCAGAATACACAAATAATGTCTAATATATAGGGACTCTGTGACCACCCTGTACACATGGAAATGCATAAACATTATGTTTTAGTAAATAAAGGAAGAGTAACAATTTGCAAATACAATGAAAATCACAACTTCCTACAAGTAAGCATGTATATACAGAAACATACTAATCAAACTTCTATTTTGCACCAACACCTAATCAATATAAAGTATAAAGGATATTCAAGGCTTTCTTATTCTCAAACTACACTCTCCGCCTTAATTTTCCAGCAAAAATCACCACAGACATGAAAAATGAAATTTACTTTTGAGTTAAGAGTTCCACTGGACTTGTAACTGCACTGAGAAGAAAGCTGATCAGGATGACACCCAAGTGCCTGCCTACTCAAGATTCTGTAAAATAAACATTATGTATAAGGCACTCAAGTCATCTATTCAGGGAAACAGACAAAACGGAGTCTCTGTCTTGAAGGGCTGTACAATCTTATGGAAGTAACAAAATGTAAATAACAATTCAAAGAGCCAGATGTGAAATAAACAGTAAATGGAAAAGGAGTACCATTACTCTCTTACGTAAGCACTCTGTCCCAGTCGAAACAAATGGCTATCATACAGATCTCCACTTTTCCATCACCTAAATTTCCTCATAAAACTGCCTGATCTCAAGTTCTCTCTTCTTTACCTTAGATTCTTTTTAATAGACTCTAGTTGTCAGCCTCTATGGAAAACAGTATGGAGATTCCTCAAAAAATTAAAAATAGAAATACCTTATGATCCAGCAATCCCACTCTTGGGCATCTACCCAACGGACATGAAATCAACCATCTAAAGAGGCTTATGCACCCCTATGTTCATTGAAGCATTCTTCACTATAGCCAAGAAGTGGAAGCAACCCAAGTGTCCCTCCGCTGATGACTGGATAAAGAAGATGTGGTATACGGAATACAATGGAATACCACTCGGCCATAAAAAAAAGACAGAATTGTCCCATTTGCAACAACATGGATGGACCTAGAGGGTATTATGTTAAGTGAAATTAGCCAGAGAGAGAAGGACAAACACTGCATGATTTCACTCATATGTGGAATATAAACGAACACAAGGACAGAGACAACTGGTTGGTAGTTACCAAGCGGAAGAGGGGTGTGGGGTGGGCACAAGGGATGAAGGGATGCATCCACATGGTGACAGATAAATACTAATGTACAACTAAAACCTCACAATGTTATAAACTATTAAGACATCAATATTAAAAAAAAAAGACTCTAGTTGTGTAGGAGCTATTTCTATCTTGAGTTGTTATTTCAACCCTGGATTACTAATTTTTAGGTGGTCATGTCAGAGTTTCACAGAAAGATAAGTTTTTACCAGAAAGATTTTATTTCTACATTTAATTTTAATTTCTTTCATATATTGCAGATTGGACACAATAAGGAATGGAAATTATGAATTTCTGTGCAAACAAAGTAAAAGTTCTGGTCAGATTCTAACTGAAAAGGTTTATAACTTTTATAAACATTTTAAAATAAATTTTCTAACCAAAATGGTTTATAAAATTAATTAAATGCTCTAAAAGGGTAACAGAATTAACAAAATATATTTATTCACCCTACTATTTTAAATTCTCTTATTAAAAGAAACATCATAAGAACTATATAGAGACCAATTTTGTGTAGTCTAAGTCAAAGTTACAAAATTTTGCTGAACTACATCTTCTGCAGCCAATCCATGAGCCACATGGCTTTATTATCAAGTAAAAAAAAAAATGCAGTTAAAAATATTTTTTTTCATCAGTGCACATCTGTCTAAATTTCCATTTCTTAATCTTTAAAATGGAGATGTTAATAAAACTTACCTCATATGGTTTTTGTGGAAAACAAGTAAAATAATCCATGCACAAGAGCTTATTTAGCACAACGCCAACTTAACAGTAAATAACCCTAAAATGTTACCTAGGGACAGGAAGTAACTCATGACATAACACAAAGTACTCAACAGCATCTATTGAGTGAACAGTCTCTCACAAGCAAAAGTACTCTTAGGAACCACTAGCAATAAGTAAATGACAAAGCAGAGTTCAAAATAGTAACTGAGAGAGATCACATCCAAGGAGCTAATTTTTGGTAGTTTGTTTATTAGTCAACGTATTCCAAAGCTCTTTAATTAAAACAAAGAAACAATAATAATCCTCTCTACCTAAACATTTCTTCCTCCCCAAGCTATTTCTCCTACTGGCCTCTTTGGTTTTGTAATCAACTTGGTTTAATGTGTCATATGTAAGTACTCCCTGGTCCCAGATCTACCAGTCACTAAGTCTGTGTACCTCTCTCTTCCACTTTATTCCCATTAAGCTATCTAATTCAGTGCTTACTACTGCATACCTGAACTCTGACAATAACCTAACTGAGCTCCTTCTGCCTACAGATTTCATCTCAAATCCATCTTGGAGGACACCACCAACTAAAAAATCTTAGGTCTTATTTTAATGCCACTTTACTTCTCTCAAAACTAAACATGCTTCATAACATCCACTCAATTATTTAAATTCCTCAGACTAACACTCCAGCACTGCCCTTCTATGCCTCACTACATGCGGCTCCACATCATTTAAACTGACCTCGTGATGAGCGATGAATAAGCCTTGGTCTTTTGTGCCTTTACCCATGTCATTTCATTGCTTCCTTTTTGTAACCAAGAAGTCACAAACATCCTGTCAAAAAGTCTTCACCAATCTCTTCAAAGATCTTTCTTAAGCATTTAAGACCCACACTTCAAATTTCAACTAATCAAATAATAGTGTTCGTATCCCAAACATAAATAAATATCCAGCTATACTTTTTTCCCATGTGTCAAATGCCTTCCATTCCCCAAACTGTATCATAAATGGCTAGAGAAGACTTGGTCATGTCTTTTACCTCTCTCCCAAACACCACAGTACTGACATACTACTTACACACTGGACAGTCAATAAATGAGGCCAAGGCCATAGACAAGGACTAGAACAAGAACCAAAACTGTGAATCAGAAAATTTAAAAAAACGGCTCGAAGAGAATCCACAGGAATACTGTCTCTATTTATTTATAAGAACGTACAGGTTATTTACATATTCCTATATGCTTGCTATCAAAAGGATAATCCAACAAAGCTGAATTATCTTCTATGCAACTGTTAAAACATTAAGCAAAAAGGGACATTGGTAACCAAGCACATATTTGGTCATCCTGAAATAAAAAAAACTTAAACAGAAGTAAAAGAGATCTGAGTTTTCGTTCTAGCTTCACAGTTTTACTTCTGTGACCTTGAGAGCAAGTTACCTAATATCTCCAAATCTCAGTTTCCTCACCTGAAAATTGAAAAGGGTGCACTGGCTGATTCCTCCAAACTTCTATAAAATGCTATATAGTCAGATTATACATTAAACCCAGTTCTAACTTATTTCATGTGTCAGTCACCAAAGATTAAGAAAAATAAAAAGTATACACTATCTGCCATCAAAGAGCTTAATCACAGAAAATGAACATGATAATATAATGTAATATATAATATTATGGAGAGGTATGCAAAAGTCATATTGAGAAGGAATGGGCAAGAATTCACATAAAGGAGATGTCATTCCAAAAAAACCCCAAAAAGGATATGAGAAATTGAGTTCCAGATAGAAACCTATGATTTACCCTCCTTGATCACATTTACTAAAACTAAAGAGGATAAGTTTAGTAAATCACTAATTTCCTTTAAGAAATCAACCATTAAAAACAGCTAATCCTTTTATCAACTTACAACAATGGAATTGCTCATTATGTACATTTTCCCTTAACTTATATAAAATCTATTAAATTTCATAAGTGAGTTGAGCCTAAATGATCTAAAACTAAAGTTATCATATGTAATTGTAAAGTACCAGAATAGAAGTCACCTGCTGCTGAAGGAATCAGAAATTAACTTTGTATGACTTATACAAAATATAAGCCTAGGACATAACATAGTATTACTTTTCACTAAATAGTCAAGATTTTCTAAAATTTGGCATGATGCTCATTTTACATACAAACTTTTTGTAATTCTATAAAATGAAATCATACTAAGCAGTACACAAGTTAGCACAAACCAATTCTAAATTAAAAGCAATGGGTTAGTAACTCAACAACTGACACAAGATTTACTTAAAATTATTACCTGGCCCTTTAGTTTCTGTCCACTGAGACAATAATTATTAATTGCCTATCATATATATAGTGAGACACTGTAAGAAAGAACATTTATCAAAAATGTCAAGCATACTATAACAGTAATTGAAACTGGGATTCTGGCCCATTAATAGATAACATATGGAACAGAACAGATTCACATCTATCTTTATATGTGTATACACAGATATACAATAATAGTAGAATTTCAAATTGGGGGAAAGGATAGTTGTTCAAGCAATATTATCATGACAAACGGCTATCAACAGCATGCAGAAAAGTAAAGTCTACCTGGAATACCACTTTTACCTTTCAGATTATTATTACTAATGATTAGAATGAATACAAAATGTTGACAAGATAACAGTGAGCACACTGGCACAGTTTTGACAAGAATATAAATTTGTACAACTTTTAAGGAGATTTAATATGTGCCAAAATTTAAAATGTGCAAACCAGCCATTCCACCTCTGGAAATGTACTGAAAGCAAACAACCAGACAAGTGTACAAAAGTATAAATCCAATGATTTCCATTACACCATTATTTTTACCAATGAAAAATTAGAAAACTATCAACAGGTGTTGGTCAAATAAACTATGGTACAACTATATAATGTGACATTATTTAGAGTTTTAAAAACATTCGTTAGATCTCTACATATTGATTAGTGATATATTTATTATTCAGTAAGAAAAGCAAGTTACAGAATATCATGTGATTCTGTTGGTGGATTTTATTTTTATTTTATTAACTAAGCAGAGGGAAGTATATGTACACAGAAGCATTAAAAAAGTCTGGAACAATTTACCATCAATCTTTTTAACAAAGGCTATCTCTGGATGCGAGACTTTCACTTTCTCTGGCCTCCTTAAAAATCACATTTAGAATCAGGGGGAAAAATACTTGTTTCCATTTTGAAAAAGAAAAAAAAGACAACACTCTATGCATTAGAAATAAAGAACCTGAATATGCTGCCCTAGAAGAGCTGGTCCAACTAAAAGAGTAAGACAATGATCCCTACCTGCTGTCCCATTTCTAGCCCCCAATCTGAGGTCCCAATGAAGATATGCCTCCCCATTCTACAGTCTTCCCTAAATGGTCATTCATATTTAGTTCTCCAGTTCTGATCTTTATGTACACATAAGGGGGAAGAAGAGAACTGTGAAAACAACATGAGATTTGGAATCAGAAGACCTATATTCAATTCCTGTTCCCAATATTGACTGTATGACCTGATTGACCTCATCTAACCTAAATTATTTTGATTACAAAATGGAAAGAAACTACCTATCTCACAGATTTGTTGTTGTGAAGATGTAAAGAAGAATCTACCCATATACAGAAGAGTTATGCAAATTAAAATGCAATACCAACATCAGTTACTATTATTAACTAATCCTGATGTGTCCTCAACTCAGGACTAGCGCTTAGCTGATGCTAATATCTCCAGTCAGAAATCACAACGTTACCTCAAACTCAACATATCTAAATTTCAATTCAGTGCTTTTCCTTTAAAACGATTCCCTAACTTCTGTAAACAAAACTATCATTCTCCTGTTACTCAAGTCTTCAGTTATTTCTAGCTAAATCCTAACCATTTTTCCTGTATAATCCAACCCCTCATTTTCCGATGACATAACCCTTATTTTAGAGTCTGGAAAGTCTTCTCACTGCTTTTAAGTCTCCATCCTGTTCCAACTCTTCCTGAACTCCTACCAGTTACAACCACTGTAGTCAGGCTGCTTCCCTCCTCAAGTATCTTCCCTAGAGCCTCACTGTTGGCTACAGCAGGTCACAAACCAACAGCCCACCACACTTGTTTGTTTCTTTGCAGCTACCTCTCCTATGACCTCGGTGCGGTATCTTGCTCAGTATCCATATGGTTTCACTTAATTTCATTATCTGCCTGCCTCTTTAAGCATGGGAATTTGCCAACTATGGCATAAAGCTAGATTAGCATTAAAATGGCAGACTCTGGAGCAAGGTTTACCTGTATTTGAATCCCATCTCTCCCGCTGAGACTCAGATAACCTCTACACTTCAGTTTACCATATATAAACTGAAATGATACCTTTGCAAAGTGGATGAAAGGGATAGCAATAACGTATTTCAGATTCCTTTACAGTGCAAGGAATATAATAAAAGCTTTAAAAATGGTGGCAATTATAACTTTAAATGCCAACATTCAAGGACTTCATAATTAACCCGTTTATGTTTCTAAAAATATCTCCAAGTACTGCCCTACATGAAACCTATATTCTCACTTTACATAGTCTTGCCAGATAAAATTGTCCCCCCATTTCTGCCTATCTGAATTTTACTCATCCAAGTATGGTCCAAAAAGTATGGTCCTATGAGCACTCTGGGAAGTCTTCCCTTATCACAGGTAGCCCACAGTATCCTTTTCCCCTCCTCTGAACTTACAAAACTCTTAACTAGCTATACAAGTTAGTATGAATTATTTTATGCAGGGGGAAAAAAAATCTCACATCATGAAAGGACACTGGCTCCTCCTGGATCCTTCTGGGATACAGTCAGCTACAAATGATAGGGAAAGGGAGAGAGTTATTTTTTAAAACACTGATTCCACTGCATTTATTCCCAGATATTTGGTGTTACAACTGGATTTTCATGCCCACAAGAACAAGAAAGAATCTCCTATACTCATAAAAAACACTTTCTATTCAATTCATCAATTGGAGATTAATTTACAATTTCCTGTTTGAGAGCTTCCCACCTTAATAATTAGATCAGTCATTCCAGCCCACTGTCAACTAGTCTAATTTATTCAAAACTTAGAATTAGATTCCTTATATGGGGAGAACAAAGGGGAAAACCCCAGATGACAATTTCTGATCTCCAAACTGAACACATTCAGTCATTATTCACCTTACATTTGTTGAACACCCAACACAAGCCAGGCACTGTGCTAGGTGCTGGGAATACAAATACCCTCAGGTTGCTTTCAAGTCTAGTAGAATACCTGAAATTTGGATGACACTAGATCAGGTGGACGAAAAGCTTCATAGAGAAAGAACAAGGACTGGGAATAATTCTATCTGATTTGCAATTCTGCAAATTGCAATTCATAGCAATTCAACCTCATTGAGGGATCACTGAGGGCTGCATCAATGAAAATAATGTTCACCACAAATGGAGTGTCTAGGTTACCTGGGGACCAAAAACTGGGCTTCAATCTCTTCAAATCAGATTTATTCCCATCTGATCCTACCCTTTCTCTGCCAAGAGGAAAAGAAAGAGAGAAAGAAGAAAAGAGTAGGTCAGCCATCTTCCTCACATTCTCCCAAAGAGAACCTTTCCATAAAGGTTCTGGGCCTCCTAAATGAATGCCTTGTCCACAACTAGACAAACAACTTCATGTAAGCACATCTCCATTCTTTTGGGGCTAACAGGAATATTTTTAACAGTTTAGAGTATGTCTTTCAGGGTTTTTTTCCTATGTATACAGGGTGTACATGTGTATATACAGACTGGTTTTATAAAATTGAGATATCGTGCATATTGCTATCCAATTGTTTGAGCTGAATAATATAACATGGGAATCTCTCCATACCAGTCAGTACATATAAACGTATTACATATTTTAGTGTCCTGCCATTCATAAAATTTGTGTAAAATGCATGACTTAAACATAATTTGGATTTGGAAATATTAGTAAACAATCTTAACAAAAGTTGTCCCAACTGAGAATATCATTTTGAATTAGTCTCATTCATTAAAATTTAAAAATGTTTTTTCATATATGTCATGTCATTTGATAGCTTCTGCTGAACAGAAACTCAAAAGAACCATTAAAATGAATTTAAGTCAAGTCTACTAAAAAATAGCTCTCCTGCCTCCAAAGTACACCAAGTATGGAAGCCACATCCATTTTTCCTGTATTATTGTCACTAGTTGACACAACATCCAGGGCTGTGCATGACATAATTTTTAAGGGATAGCAATATCAAGTTGTGATGCTTCCGAAAATGTGAATTCTGTTTTTTTTAATTCTTAATACTCACATAATTATATCTGTAGCAAAAATTTTCTACTTTTATGTTTCATTTTACAATACATACTAAGAGTTAAAAAAACGAAACCAAAATTATCTACATAGCAAATGTTGAATTAGCTTCATTTATTTAACCAAGACAATATGTAAACACACAGCAATATCAAAAAACGATGTGTACATCTGGAATTTGCAATATAATGGCTAAAAAGCCATGAAAATATTAACAGTATGGCATTGACTTGACTAGTATTTCAACAGATATTCTGGATAGTTACTAACCAATTATATGTGTGGAATATGAAGGAAAAAATGATGTGGATAGTGCCAAACCAGTAACAAAATAAAGGGTCACAATTATTTTCCTCTCTTAGCATAATTACAAACCAATAAAATATGAGAAATCAAAAGAGAGCAAAATCATGGGGGAGGAAGAGGTATCATTCCATAATCCTCAGGGCACTCACTAAACAGCTGTGAAAGCAGAAATTAACCAGTGAAAGAAAGGGTGCTGGAGGCCCTGGAGCACTATACTTGCAAAAAGTAATCTAACAGAACCTCAGCTTCACTGAGGGATGGAAAGAAATGCCATCCTCTCAGGACCCTGGACAAGAAGTCCAGTTTACATGCAAGTCAGGTTTATTATGTCCATAATAATGAAAGAATCAGAGAAATGTGATAATTAAAATTTACATACTTTTATCTATCACAGCAAGTACAAAATCTTCAACCTAGCACTCCACAATCTGCTTCTCTAGCATTATATCTATTCCACCATCTCAAAGCAGTCTGCATTTGCAATTTATCTTCTTTAAAATTTCCACTGGTTCACCATTTCCTACAACTTTATATACAAAGCTTACATATAGAGTCCCTCTTGTTTATTGTTCATGTTGCCAGAGCTAAAACTGAGTGTTGCAGGGGGTTAACTAACATTTCATGAAAAAATAAATGAAACTACCTCCAAGTTGATTTCTAGTTTTGCTGGGTGTACTAGAACAAACCTTTGTGCCTTTGCACGTACAGGGTTAGAGTACATTACAGTTTCCTTACTATGACCCAAAAAGCCTGAATATCTGTAGAGGCCCCACTACCATCACATTCTCCTACTATTCTCCTCCTCATTCATGCCAGTCCACCCTCAGTAGCTTTTTCACTTTTATAGGCCAAGTATCTAAGAGCCTTTGCACTTACTATTTCTTCTGCCAAGAATGTTCTTTCCCCAGATAGTCACGCAGCTAGCTTCCTCACTTCTCTTAGGTCTTTACTCAAGTTACCCATTGGTGAGGTCTTCCCTGGCCACTTTAGCTCAAATTTCAACCCTCCAATCCTGATACTTCATCTCCTCCCTTCTCTGCTTTATTTTTTTTCTCCCTAGCATGTATCTCTTACTCCACATTTTCTTGAATGAGTACAGGGATTTTGGTTTGGTTTGTTCATTGCCAAATCTCCAGCATTTCTAGAGCAGTGCCTGGTACATAGTAGGTACACAATAAATACCTGTCAAATCTTGTTGCAATGGCTAGAACTTTTTTTTAAAGAGAAGTGAAGTGACTTAGCATGTGATATCATTCTTTTTCTTCTGGAAATATCATCCTATATTTAAAAGCCCAAATCCCTTCAATAAATTTCCCAAAATGCTCATATTATAATTATTTTTATACAGGACTCCAATTTTCTTTCTTTTATAAGAGCAATTTTTCATATTCTTTTTTTTTTTTTGGTGAGGAAGACCAGCCCTGAGCTAACATCCATTGCTAATCTTCCTCTTTTTGCTGAGGAAGACTGGCCCTGGGCTGACATCCGTGCCCATCTTCCTCCACTTTATATGGGACGCCGCCACAGCATGGCTGACACGCAGTACGTCCGCGGGCGCCCGGGATCCGAACTCGCGAACCTCGGGTTGCCAAGCGCGAACTAAACCGCTGCGCCACCGGGCCGGCCCCCTTCTTATATTCCTCACAGTAACAGGTTCAACAGTCTGTCTGTGGCAAATAAACAATAACTGCATGAATGAATGTGTGTGGAAAGGGACTGCAAGATTTTCACTTGAGTTTCTTGAGCCAGTATTTTTTGTACTATGAAAGAAAAGCTTAATTGGGGCTAGAGAATAGCATTACCCGTAGAGAAAATTTTACTAGCCATTCCTTTTTCAAAAAACGATCATAAGTTATATACATCTGCAAAGTAAAGCACACAGCAGGTGCTCAAACATTTGCTGAATGCATGTAAATTTGAAAACAATCTCAAAATTAGAGGCCAAATAAGAGCTCCTCTCAAGCCTACATAATAAAAATTTAGGTTCTAAAGTGTGGCTTTTCAAAAACACAAGTCTTGGGTCCTCTGCCCTTTCCGATGAATTTGATTTGCTAAAAGTCAATCTGCCATGCATTCTGACCTTATGTTTGTTAGCAAGGGCCAGAAAAATTTCCTCAGAAACAAGAGTACTGCTTCGTCTTCCCTGTCATCCAGTAATACCATATAAGAATTAAGCCAATAACTAATCTTAACTTTCACTAACATAAAATATTCAAAATAGACTAAATAAAATTAATTTCTAAAAGTGATCTGAGCATCCAATTTTCATCAACAGATATTTATCAACACAAACATTTATCACCATAAAGCATCCCTTTTATAAAACTCTATCTAGATTTTAAACACACTGTAAATACTAAAATAAAAACACGACAAAAATGTTACTGAGAAAATATGTTCATTCAGGCCATATTCTGTCACAACATTAAATAGAAAAAGCAATTCACACCGCAACGGTCTGCTTTTAGATTAAATAACCCAAAAAATCAAATCAGCCACCTTCCTTAGTGGTCCTCTGCTTCTCATAGTAATATCTGAATTGGAAGGACCGTCTTTGTACCAAATACCGAAACATAATGAGATGGTTGATTAAACACAGATCTATTAAATTAAAAGAAGTCTCCTCCTAAAGTTGCTAACTTCCCCATCCTTCGGATAAATCATACAAGCACCATCAACACACAAAAACCTAGAAACTGTACGATGAAATGGTTAGCAAAATAAGCACATTTTCATTTGGCCCAAATCATTGCTCTATAGTAGACTTGAGGGGAACATTCCTATCTAGCTTAATGTGTTGTAGTAACGTGACTCTTTATCAACAGAGAGCACATTAGTCTTCCTTGGCACCCAGGCCAACACCACTTCGTGGTATGCCCACACTTGAAAGAGTCATGATGGAAAAGACTAGATTACGAAACCATAAACAATAAACATAGCACATCCACCAGGCGGTGGAAGAAACCACAGAGAGGTTCCCCTCAGGAGCTGCCATTTCTCCTGTTTCTACCAAGAAAGTTGTGAAATCCGCATACACACCCCATCCCCAATCTATCAGTGAGGCGGGCGGAGGCTGAGTCATTCCGAGGAGTAACTTTATACCGATCCTCGCACTCGGGGTCGGGACAAAGACACCTCTCCGCTCCTCCCTCTGTGCGCTCCGTTCAGCCTCGGCCCCTCTCCACTCTCCGGTTCCTCAAGTCACGGACACCAGCAGGGCTGAGCCGGCGGCGGTGACGACGGGTGCGGAGGACGCGCCCGGGGGCCGAGGCGTCTCTGCCCGCCGCCGCTCCCGAGGCTCGGCTGGGGCGCGCTCCGGGAGGGGCCGGGGGCCGGGCCGCGGACGCCGCAGGTGGGCCCGCAGCTCGGCGGGGCTTCCACATGGGCTGCCGCGCCAGGAGGAGGATGCGCGGGGCCGCAGGCGCATCCCGCGCGCGGGCGGGGCTGGGCGCCGGCACCCGCGCCCCCGGCCCGTGCGGGACTCGCCGCGCGGCCGCCGCGCCAGGCGCGGGCAGGGGAGACGGGCGGCGGCGGCACTCACCTGACAGCACCGCCTCCGCCGCCGGCGGCAACAGCAGAGCCGGCGACCCCTGGCACCATCTTCCGCCGCCGCCTCGTCGTCGGCGGCGGCTACCAACCGCCCATTCGGCCCCGCCAACCGACACAACCGCCGGCGCCCCGGTGCCTGCCGCGGCCCCGAGCTCCGGGAGGGACGGAGGGCGCGGCCGGCGGAGAGGGGAGCGTCAGGCCCCTCGGCTCTGGGTGAAGGGCCGGGAGACCGGGGGCCGCGGCCAGTCAGAGCCGAGGGGCCGGGCGACAAGTGGACCCCGAGGCAGCGCCGAGGGCTCGGCAGGGCCGCGGACACGGCCGCAACCGGGTTTGTTATTGTCGACTGTGTCCCTTCCTCCGCGGGGCCTGCCGGGAAGCGGCGGGCGGGGGAGGGGCGCGCCGGGCGGCCCGGCTGCGCAGAGAGGCGTCGCGCAGGTCCGGAAGTCGACTGGCTGCCGGGAGAGGGGCGGCTCCGCCTCCCGTGGCTGCCCGCCGGCTGGCGGCTGTGCTGTCCTCCGCTGACCCCGGGAGACGGCCGGGGCGGCCTGTGTCGGTGCTAGCCGCAGTCAGGGCGCGGGCAGTCCCAAGGTGAGCTTAACCTTCTTTGCTGCAGCGAGTTGGCCTGAGCTAGGCAGACCCCGCCGAATGTTGGAGTAGCTCCAGGTGAAAGAGCTGGTCTCCCTCGCCCCGTCGCGGAGGAGCGGGGCCGGCCGAGGCTCCGGGGCGGTCGCCGCCTGCCCCCGGGCAGCCCGCGGACCGGGCTAAGATCTGGGAGAGGATGGGGTACTGGAAGGGCCGTTGCCCGGCCACCGCCACTCCCCCACCGCGCCCCGACCGCCGGGGCCGCGCGCCGCTGGCGAGCGTCTCTGGTACCTGCAGGTGTGGGGGATTTTCTCAGACCAGGTGAGGCAAAGAAAACATCCAAGAGAGGAGAGAGCCACGGCTGGGTCGACTGAAATGAAGATATGAGCGCCACGACCACCAACTTGCAGCTTTATAAATAGGTACTGAGTTCTCTACTGGTTAGCATGAATACTTTAATGGATGGAAACGGTTTCAGGGGCATCCTGATTTTGTGAAGATGATCGGTCAGAGGCAATGACTGGTATCCACAAGGCTTGAGTATTAAAATCTGATGAGCAGAAGTTACACGTAGAATAACTAAATAATGCTTTTAAAATTCCTGTTATATGCAGAAATATCTGGTATGAGTAAAAGCTTAGAGGGGCTATAGCTAAGTCATCAGAGGGCTTTTGAGTTGTGTTTGCAGCAAAATGAGTAATTATCACCCTTTTCAATGGCACTAAAACAACACATACTATTAGGAAGCAAAGTTTGCAATCCTTCATTTGTCATGGTGGAAACTGATTAGAACAACAACAAAAAAGAAAACATTGAAACTGGTAAGCATTAGGGATTTTCAGTTTGCACCACACAGATCCGGTGCCTGAAAGTTATGTTGGAGAAGGACTTATTGTTTTTCCACTTTGTTTTTAATTTTACACTCCTGCATATCCCAGAGAGATCTTGTCTTTGGCAAGTCATTTCACTTTAGTTTTTTTTAAGCTGGAGTTTTATTACACTACCCCAGCAAGATACAGTAGAGAAGTGAAAATTAAGAGACTAAATCGTTATTGTGTCTTGGGGGGAAGTTGTGAACTGGCAAGAGTGAAAAAAGGAGCTGATTTTATTAGACACAGCATAGTAATAAGTACACAGAAAATAAGTGGTGAGAAGGGATTTGGCCGGAAAATTGGTACACTAAACACAGTATTAGGCTTGTGAAGAAGATATTGGTTCTTGAACTTCCTCTTAGTTATCAATGACATTCATCATTACAAATAGGATACAACTTAGAATGTAAAAACATCACTGGAATATGCCAGTGAAAATCTATTAAGTAATAAAATGTTTTAAATGTTACTTGTCTCTCAGACTTTTTTCTTTGGAAAAAAAAATTAATTCAGTCCTCATCTTCTTTCTTAGTCATAGGCTGGAAGAAATGATCAGAAGTGACTGGTTCATATCTTAAAGGTTTACACCTTCTCCAGAGTGTAAATGTTAGGACTTTATATGCATCTAATGTTCTTTAGTAGTGATAAGTGAAAATGTATTAACGTTAGTTCTTTTATATATATGCAGGTATCTAGGGGATATACTATTACAAGTTACTACATGTGTCTATAATAAGTCTCAACAAATTACATTTTCCTTCAAACCAAGGATATTGAAAAGCCTCTGTACCCTCCTTTCCTTAATAAATAAAAACAAGAACAAACAAAAAATCCTCATGCATCATTACTTTTCTCCCAAGCTTCTTGTTAGTTAATCCTCAGTCCAGTCTCATTGTCGTCTACTGTGCTTTTCTCACTGAAATTACAAACAGATTAATAGGGACCTCCAAATTATTGTGTTAAATGGACAATGCTGAGACTTTGAACTTTCTAAAGCATCTGCCATTTTATATTATTTGTTCTTTTTATCTCCCCCTTCCCTTTTGTAGAGTCTCCCTCTTGGCTCTTAAATCTGTCCTTTATTTCGTTTGGTCCTCTTCCAAATTCTCGAGTAATTATAATACAGTGTAAATGATGCAAATATGAATTACTATGGGAGAAGAGATGAAAGAGACTTAGTCTTGTCCTCATCACATTATTTTTTTTAATTTAATAAACATTTAGGTCCTTTGATTCACAGTGAGGGCAAAAGAAGTTATTCTCTTTAGGAGGAGTAGGTAGGGATTATACAGGGCCTACTTGCTAAACACCTTAAGTACTTAAAATCAGTTCCAATCTTTAAAATCCTGTTTTTCCTTCTGGTCTCAATTTCAGTATTTTTACAGGGAGTTCTTCCCTAACATGCAGTTCACCTTGTTTCTTACATTGTATCATTCAGTGTCTGTCTAACCTGCTGAAATGTAAATCTTTTTTAAGTAGCGGAACTGTTTCCCCAATACCTGGTGTACAGTGGTGTGCACTCAGGCATTTGTTGACAATGCCCTACACCTTTTTCAAGCCCTCAATATATATATCTCCACTCACCTCCCAACTATAACTACTCTGTTCTTGACTCCATCCAAAGCAAATCTGATCATGTCTCTCCCCTGCCTAACAACCTTCACTGGTTTTGTTTTGTATATTAGATACAATTTAAACTTCTTAACATAGCATAAGAATCTCTTCATTAGGTACCAACACATCTCTCCAGCCATATCTCCTGGCACTTTTCCCCTTTACACATGCCTTATGTGAGTTTCCTCATCCAAGAATGTTCTTCCCCTCTTGTTCACCTTTCAAAGTCATCCTTTAAAACAGAGCCTGGGCATCAGCCAGCTTCCAACTTCTAAACAATATAGTGATCACTCACCCTTCTATCCCCTCTGCTCCATATCACACAACTATAAATTTTTGTCTCCCCTCCTAAGTCTGTGAAACCCTTAAGATTAGGAACTGGATTATTTATTTTTAAGCTCCTAGAACTTTATAGAGAGCTTGGTACACAGATAGCAATTAAAATATTTGTTGGATGTAATAGATTCTGCAAATATTCATATTGAAGGTTGACTAGAAAAGTTGCTGTGGAGAATTCCTGCCCTCAAATATCCCAAAAACTTGTATAGGGGACCATTCAAAAATCTTTGTGGTGACAAGTTTATGTGACACTAATCCTTTACCCAAAATAAATCAGGATATTGGGAAGATCATGGTACACAGCTTAATTTTGTTAATGCTGCCTGATTTAAGATGTCATTCCACATATACATTAGATATTTCTCAAACATCTTAGTATCATTTTCCTAGTTTTCTTTTAGGTTATGTTCAAACAGCCGGTAATCACGATGACATAATTTGACTTTACACTTTATTTATTAATTTCCATTTTTAAAGGTTAACCCCTTTTTAAAAGTTTCAGACTTTGTTTTTAAGATCCTGACTAATTTGGTGTGTAAAATATGCTCATGCACAACTTACAGGCTTCTGGCAGTATGACTATTAAGTTGTTTTCAGTACTATTTACAGACGTAGAGCTGCCCTACTCAGTTGGTCTGTTGGTACTCAACACCTGTTATTAATGATGATGGTGATCGTTAACTTCAGAGTGACCATCTTCAAAGCCAGTGATGAGCTCGTGAGCCATACTGTTTCTAATGCTGCAACACATACAAGAAAATACTTCTAGCATGCTTAATTTCCTATCAGGTTTAAACCAATAGATTGAGACAAAACATTTTTAGTCATTTTCACATTTAGTTCTTGTCTTTCATTATTTTGAGAAAGAGCTTCTTAGCAAAATGTCCAAAAGTAGAGCTAGAATGTCTTAAAGCAGAAACTTACCCATCCTATAGATACAGATGTGGATTGGACTTAAAACATCAAGTGGTAGTTGGACTTCAGGTGGTACCTTTCAGACTTCTCGACTGTGACCCATGTTAAGATATACGTTTTACCGTTGTGACCTGGTACACACATACAGGCCTCTGTAGCAATGAAACCGTGTTTCGTGAAAACATACTGCTTGTGATGCACTCTGATATTTACTATTCTATTCTGTTTTTTCCAATGCTAGTTTTGACTTACTAAATTGATTTTACCACCCTCTAATGACTTGAAAGACATTAGATTTAGTGACTTAGGCCCAAAACCCTGAGATTCTTTGCTCCTCATTTTTCCATCAGTGGCTTCCTATTTTGACTACATCCCTCAATAGTGAAGTTTGTGATTATGTTTATTTAAAAAATAAATAACCTAACTGAAACCATCAAACGCTTGTGAGTGTGTCTTCGATGACCAATGTGGGCTTCTAGTTGTCTTAATAGCCCTATCAGGTTTCTATTAATTTTATCCATTTTTATAGATGGGGAAATGAGAGGTTGAGTTACTAATGCCTTCTAGTTAAAGTGCTTCAGCAAGTAACTGTTAGGGAGAAGATTTGAACCTAGATAATCCAATTCTACAGGCTGTATCCTTAAACACTACATTATGCTGCCCCTTAATTTAGTGGACTTCTGAAGCGGGAAAGGGAGAAAACTTTAAAGTCTAGCAGTAGGCTACAGAGTTTCTGAATCTCAGCACTATTAGCATTTGGGCCAGGTAATTATTGTAAGCTGTTCTCTGCATTTTAGGATGTTTAACAATATCCCTGGCCTTTACCCACTAAATACTGGTGGCACCACCAGTTATGACAACCAAAAATGTCTCTGGACATTTTGTAATGTTCCCAGAGAGACAAAAATCACCCCCCTTCCCAGAACCACAAGCTAAAGTATGGTACATCTATATAATGAAATACTATGCAGCCACTAAAATTATATTTTAGGAAAATAATGACAAAGGAAAATATGCTAAATTATACTACAAAACTGTAGTATTTTTAAGATGCATTTTTTTTTTCATATTTTAACATCCCTGAAATCTGGATGCATTTAACAGTGGATAGGGTCCTACTATCTTGTCAACCAATTGCCGTTCATTCCACGTGCCTGTAAGACTTCAAAAACACCAGCTTCAAAAAATATCCTAAAAACAGTGGAGGAGCATTCTTGTAAACCCAAGGTAGCAAAAGTTTGAGAGAGATGAGGAATCAGACACGTTGGGCCACATAACCAAAGACAATCCAAAGTGTGCTCTCTCTGGGGCCAGCCCAGGGGTGTAGGGGTTAAGTTCGTGTGATCCGCCTTGGTGGCCCAGGGTTCCTAGTTTCAGATCCTGGGCATGGACCTACACACTGCTCATCAAGCCCTGCTGAGGTGGCGTCCCACATGGAGCAACTAGAAGGATGCACAGCTATAACATACAACTATCTCCTGGGGCTTTGGGGAGAAAAAAAAGCAAAAACAAAAAAAACATGCTATCTCTAAAGAATCATGAAGCTAAGTTAGGAGACCAGCACCATAACTTCTGTTCTGTTATGGATTCTCAGGAAATACTGCTAATGCTTTCAGTGGTGAAAGGATAAATTGTTTGGAAAAACCGAGACAAATTCTGAGTCAAAATGTAATTAGAAGAGTTAGATTTTGAAAGATGGAATTTTAGAAATATCTTTACCAATGTATTTTCCTTATATATTTTTATGTATGCACAAAAGCAATGGTAAAAATGTGTCTAACGAAATCTAACAAAGCTTTTTAAATAAGTGTAAAGTAAAAATTCTAGGTGATTTTTCCTTTATGTACATTTTTCTGCACTTGCCAAACTGCACATCTTTTAAAATGTATTATTAGTTTTTTGCAACTTAAAAAAGGTTTCTATATTGTTTCACATAAAGTCCAACATTTTTTCCAATTTGCTAACGTCCATTTATTTTAAAAACATCGTTTGCTTTTTGCGGTTATTTTCTCAACCTGGCATCCAATCCTGCCTCAGTCTTCTGTGTTATGTTTCCCTAGTAGTCAGCTTCTTCTAGTCTCCATCAAACTGTCCGCACTGTTCTTAAATCCCTACATCCCCACCCCTTTCCAATTCTTCTCTCATTCTTGGTAAATAATCTCACTTCCTACATCACTGAGGAAACAGAAGCTATGAGAAAGAACTTCTTCACGCTTCTGCCATAAATTCTGCAAACCTATCTGCACCTATTTCTAGTCTCCACTCTAGGCACTATCCTGTCCCTTCTCTTAAAGGTAGTTGTGAGCTTTTGACTCCATGCCATAATCTCATTCAGTCATTTTGTGGGACCACTTGATATGTGCAAAGTTTTGTGCATATGTGAAATATTTTACAGAATTTAAGTAATATTTTTAAAATTGGAATTTATCCTTAATTGCTTATTGTTCAATTTAAAATTGGAAATAAATTAAGAAATATTATAACAGCAGTCTGATTTAGTAGTTACCTAAGATATCTTTTGATGTTTCAATTTTATTAAAATTCACTTATTAGCTGCTAGACAATTATTTACATAAAATGTATTGATATGTTAACAGAAGATTAAAGATAAATATAAAAGGCAGATAAAAATACTGGAAATTTTTTTTCCTTTTTGCTTCTGTAATATTTTTTAACTTTTAATTTTTGTCTACCTTCATTATATGAAGATTCAATAAAAATGTTTACTGTCTCTTTCTTTTCTGGCCATTATCGTTATTGTTTCATTATTGTTACTAAAACTGATTTTGTTGTATAGAGGAATGGAGTGTTAAAAAGTTTTCCACTCTGAGTGTCAAATACGCTAGGTATATACCAATGACAGGGCCTGGGACTCTTCACTTTTTAAACAAGCTTTAGGGGGAATTCTAATGCAGAAAATGGCCTTGAGAAACAAAGGACTAAATCTCTAAAGATCCTTACAATCCTACTAAGTCTTCCTTCTCCTTTTAATCCATAGGTGCCACCATCTCTCTCAAAATGAATTCATCAGATAAATTCTAATCTACTCACAACACTTTCTTCTGTATCTCTTTACGTTATCAAGGAATTAATTTGAACTCATTTGTCATTCTCAAATGTGCCTTAACATTTTTTCATATGTGTGTGTTCTTTCTACACAACTAGATCATAAGGTTGTTTGCATTTAGGAGTTGGAAAACCTGAGATCTCATTTGGATTTGGAAAATCACTTAATATCTATGATTTCAGTTTCCTCCTTTTAAAATGATGTTTGCAATACCTGTTTTAGCTACCTCACATACTCTATGGATTAGAATGAAAAATTGCATGTAAATGATACTGCAGCTCAGACATTTTGTATGGTCCCAGAATAATTATACAATGGCCACGCAATACTTTTTGAAAATGAAACTCCATGAGTTTTTGACATTAATAAAGTGTTTATATATGTTTTAGTACAAACATCTAGTTTCATTTAAAACAAAAGAATTACTTTAAAATATTTCTTAATTTTACATCCTTCTTGTCATTTACATTCATGTTATAGGCTTTTTGCCTCGTCTCCTTTTCCCCTTCATTCCTTTATACCCCTAAAGTTCTGGAAACTGACCAAAGAGAGATGCTTGTGTGAAATGCTTGTCTTTTCCTTTCCGTATTTAAGGATCTGTGGGGGATCAGAATTGGCCACCTCAAAATATGTCTCTTTACCTTGATTATTTTCTCTGAAAGAACCTCTGACCTCCCCCCCACTAACTGCCTAAAAGGATTTACCATAGATAACTCTGGGTATCCATAGACTGGGAGGGTTCTTGCTAAGCCCATTCTTATCAAAGCTCTATTTACCGAACATTTACATTTATAAGGGAAATCTCCATTTGTAAAGATATCTCCCTCTCTGTACTGGGAAGAGCAGCGGATGACTTCATCTCTAGAAACTTGTCAATGTGGAAGGCAAGGCCTTAAATCTGCTTAATAACCTCACTCTTGTTTACTGGCCTTTTCTGGTAATCTCCCATAGGTGACTCCTCCCACCCCCAACATCCTCTCTTGTCTTTATCTGAATATGCTATTTTGGAGGACAACGTCTGCCATTTTGTCAAGATACTCAGTTTCTCTGGGTCTCTCCCATTTATACATGTTATAAAGCTTTGTTTGATTTTTTTCCTGTTATTCTGTCTCAGGTCAATTTAATCTGTAGCCCGGCCAGAAAGGACCCAGAGTGGGGAGCGGATAGTCTTCCTCTCCTTCAGCTCCCAAGGACAATTTTACACACTCTTATTTCATGAAGATATCTTTTTGAAAATACCCAACATCACCAAGAAATAAGCTGAAAATCACAGGTTTCTTGAAAGGAAGTTCATTCAGCCTTTATAAAGAAGTTATAGTATGTAAGTCTTGAACACAGTGGATAGTACAGATTCCAAAGAAGCAAAAATCCAGATTAAGTGGTTAAGAAATTATCCTTTTCCTACTTCATGAAACTGCTTCCGTAGTATTAAGATTTTACTTAAAAAACATTTTTTATTATATTTCTATACACTAGCAATAAACAATTCATAAATGAAACTAAGAAAACAATTTCATTTAAATAGCATCCATTTAAAGAATATAATGGGAATAAATTTAACCAAAGAAATGCAAGACTTGTACACTGAAAATTACAAAACATTGTTGAAAGAAATTAGAGAAGATGTTCCATGTTTGTGAATCAGAAGACTTATTAAGATGACAATACTTTCCAAATTCAACACAGGCCCTATTAAAATCCCAAGGAGATTTTTTGCAGAAACTAGCAAGCTCATCATAAAATTCATGTGGAAAAGCAAGGGACAAGAATAGCCAAAACAGTCTTGAAAAAGAACAAATGTGGAGCATTCACACTTCTCAATTTCAAAACTTACTACAAAGCTACAGTAATCAAGACTGTGGGACAAACATAAAATTAAGATTAAAGGAAAAGAATTGAGAGTCCAGAAATGAACTGTAAAAGTTAATTGATTTTCAAAAAGGCTCCCAGGACTTTTCAATAGAGTAAGAATAGCCTTCTTAAAAATGGTACTGGGACAATTGGATAGCCATGTGCAAAACAATGGAGCGAGATTCCTACTTCATACCATGTATAAAAATTAACTCAAACTGATCAAAGATTTAAATATAATAGCTAAGACTATAAAACTCTTAGGAGAAAGTGTAGGAGGAAATCTTTGTGACCTTGGATTAGGCAATGGTGTCTTAGATATGACACCCAAAACACAGGCAATGCACACACACACACACACACACACACACACACAAAGTAGATAAATTGGACCTCATCAAAATTAAAAACTTGTGTGCTTCAAAGGACACCATCAAGAAAGTGAAAAGATAATACACAGAATGAGAAAATATTTGCAAATTACATGTCACATAAAGAACAAGTATCCAGCATATATGACGAACTTTAAAAAGACAACCCAATTTTTTACATGGCTGAAGATTTGAATAGACATTTCTACAAAGATATACAGATAGCCAATAAGCACGTGAAAAGATGCTCAATCTCAGTCACTAGGGAAATGCAAATCAAATTCACGAGATACCACTTCACCACTAGGATGGCTAAAACCAAAGACAGACAATAACAAGGATGTGGAGAAACTGAAACTCTAATATTAATCACTGGTGGGATCATGAAATGGTGCAGCCACTTGGGAAAACTGATTGGCAGTTCCTCCAAAGGTTAAACATAGAGTTATCACATAGCCCAACAATTCTGTTACCACACAAATCATGGGGTTCTCTTGCCTGATGTGCATTTTAAAAAAGCCAATTATTATGGCATCAGCTTTTGGGAAAAGAAATATAGCTTTATTTTGCAAGCTCGATCTGCAAGGAGATGGGGGACATGTGCCCTCAGATTGGTCTCCTCGATTCAGGATTTGGGGTGAAATTTAAGAGGTTAGGGAGAACAGGCTGGCACACGGAAATGCTAGTGGGACAGGTTTTGATTGGTGGGCTTTAAGCATTTATGGTAAGGTTCTAAACATTTATGTCAAGGTGGGGAAGGAATTTTAACACCAGATCTTCCTGGATGACGAACCCCTCACTTCTGATAAGAGTCCAACTTTTAATTTCTGATCATGTCCTGGTCCTTTGGTTCCATGGGGAGGAGAATCTTTGGTTCCTTAGTCATTTCAGATCGATTTCTTCTTTGCATGCTCTGGCTACATGGCTTTGCAAATTTTCTGAAAGACAATTCTTAATGACCCTATTAATAAGAGGTGGGGTCTGTTCAAAGTGGCTCTGGTGGGTTTGTGGTTACAATTTCACTCCCAGAGAAATAAAAACATATGTCTTCACAAAAACTTTTACACAAATATTTATATTGCAGTATTCATAACAGCTAAAAAGTGGAAACAGTCCTAATGTCCATTAATTGATCATTGGATAACCAAAATGTGGTATATCCATACAATAGAATATTATACACGATGCAAGAATTTCAGTTCCTCACATAGTACACAGAATTACTATATGATCCAGCAATTCCACTCCTAGGTATATATCCAAGAGAATTAAAAACCCATATCCACACAAAAATGTGGTCACAAATGTTCATAGCAGCATTCTTAGGAGCCAAAAAAATGGAAGCAAATATCAACTGATGAATGGATAAACCAAATGTGGCCTGTCCATACAATGAGATATTATCTAGCAATAAAAAGGAAAGAAGTACTGGTAAATGCTACAACATGGATGAACCATGGAAACATACTAAGTGAAAGAAGTTAGTCAGAAAAAGCCAAATACTCTGATTCGGCTTATATGAAATATCCAGAATAGGCAAATTCCTAGATAGAGAGTAGACTAGAGGTTGGCAGGGGCTGGAGAAAGGGAAAAATGGGATATGACCGCCAATGGGCTTGAGATTTCTTTTGGGAATGATGAAAACATCCTGAAATTAGATAGTGGGATTGATTACACAACCTTATGCATATACTAAAAACTCCTGAATTGGGGGGCTGGCCCAGTGGCATAGCGGTTAAATTCACATGCTCCACTTTGGTGGCTCAGGGTTTGCAGGTTCAGATCCCAGGCGTGGACCTACGCACCACTAATCAAGCCATGCTGTGGCAGCATCCCACACACAAAACAGAGGAAGATATGCACAGATGTTAGCTCAGGGCCAATCTTCCTCAGCAAAAAGAGGAAAATTCGCAACAGATGTTAGCTCAGGGCTAATCTTCTGCACCAAAAAAATAATAATAATAAAAAAATTTTTTAAATTTTAGTGGCATAATTACATATTTGAAGACCAATAAAATATTTTTCAATGTCTACATTTCTATCTGGCCTATATTTTTCATTTCATGATTGTTAATAAAAATAATTTTCCTCATTTAGAGGAAGGTATTAAGAACGATCTATACCAGGTGTCGAATGTGCTAGGTATGTCACTGATTTTGGAGAAAGAGGAGCTAACGAACTTGAGTGAGCATGTGCGAGGTATACTGGTAGGTGCTTTATATACCTTATTTAATCTAACACAACAAACTGCCATTTTTACATATGAGGAAACTAAAGCTTAGGCCTAATTAATTGGGTGTTTTTCCTCAAATTCTATTTAAAATTCTAAAGATCATGAGGAATTTGTATTGGCAGATTTTTTACTGCCTTAGTCTTGGGCTGATTATTGCTCTCTCAAAAACCAAACAATATAATGACATACTATTTGTATAATATAATTAGTAACTTTTAAACTTGTGTACTTTTGTTAGTTCTTAATTTAACAAGAATTCCTTTCCAGGACAATAGTATACCTCATGGCAAGACGACTGCCTCAAATTACAGAACAATTAGTATATACAAGCATTTTGAAAGAACCCTTTTTAGACAAAAGTACTTGTATCTCTAGTAGATGCCTAGTCTTGTTCTGTGCATTTAACTAATTGTTCTGTGCATTGTGAAATGAATAATGTGTTAAGTTTGTAGCTTGCCTAGTCAACATGAAGTCTGCTGAAAGAAAAATTGTCCAGAAATGGCTCTATCAGCAAAACCTTGGAGCACAATTTTAACTTGAAAGACAGGTAAATAATAAGAGGAGGTAGAATCATTAAGATAAAGTCCTAGGCTAAAATATAGGACAGGAGAGAAACAAGATTGGCATCTTTTAAAATATTTATAAAATGTTCTCTCATATCCACAACTGTAACACTTTTGGAGTGAATTCTACTCCTGTGGTAGAAAGCTAAATACCAGAAGGAAGTATGTGTGGCATTTTGCCTTAGGATCAGAAATTTCTAAGCATGATCTCAGTAAAATTAACTATGTTAAGTGCTTCTTTGCCCCAGCCACAAAAAGCATCATACCCAAATATTAATGAATGGCCAAAGCTTGCCATCAGTGGATTGTCATTGTTATAAGGTTCTCACATGGAAGCTGCCCCTTTGTCATGATATGAAAACCAACTGAGGAATCAGGATATATGGACTGGAGCTTGAGCTTTAAATAATTGGTCCGTCGTTTTAACCACAAAGCAACCTAGCCAGATTTATTCTTGACGCAGTAAATACAGACAGGGTATGGTGACCTTTAGCCAGCTGGGTGTATCTCTGCAATTCAAAAGATGACTAATGAGGTACTGTTTACATTTAAAAGTAGAAAAGTTTTCCTTGATGTATACTGTTTCTTTGACTAACTGATGATTGAGGCTATTAATGCAAATTATGGAAACTGAATAAGTACACAGTTTAAAAGCAGTAAAAGGCTGTTCTTCCTCAAACCCTCCCATTTACCTCTAAAGCCTTCAAATGACAGGGGTTGGATTTCCCTGGGTATTCAACAACTTTGCCTATGTCTTCTCTTAGACACTGCAATTTGTAGTGGGAAATATCAACTGCAGTCCCTCAGAGTCCGTATCAGATGTCTAGCATGCTTTGCAATGTTTCTTATTACTCATTGATTCATAGTTCATTCATTCATTCACTCAACAAACATTTATCATGGACCAGGCACTCTGATAAGGATAAAGTGACATGGGAAAAGAGTAATTGTCTATGAGTGGGTATATGAATAAGTAAAAAAAAATTGCAGCACATATCTTCCTCGATTTACAATGGGGTTACATTCCGATAACCCCATTGTAAGTCAAAAATGCATTTACTACATCTACCAAACACATTTCCATTTATATATATACCAACCTAGTAGGATTCTTGCTGAAGGCAGGCCAGGGTGATCAGACATCACTTGGGGGATGATAAAGGAGATATATATATCTCCTTCCAGATGTTTTTCTAAGTATATAAATATACATATATGATGTCAGTAGACATAGATTTCTCTTAATGGCTTTATAGTATTCCATTATATGGAAAATGATTATATCCAAATGGATATAACACCATTTATTTAATTGGTCCATTATGGATAGATGTTTAGAATTTTTCAGGTTTGCTCATACAGTTTACGATTATACAATTGTCATTAGAAAATCTGTTATTTTTTTCCCTTCCCCTCACTCCACATTAAGTCATGAGTAAACTCCAACGCACAATCATAAGGTTGTTCCATACAGTCAGAGGTCTCAGGTAGTGAACAAACATGGTTATGATTTCCGTCTCTGAGAAACCGACGACTTGCATAGAATGCATGAATGCTTTTTCAGTCTCTTTCCCCAGAGACACGTTGGTGTTTGACCACATTTGGTCTCCCTTTATTTGACCCTTGGGTCCCTCTAACTCAGAACCCTAGATTCTCTCCCTTTTCTTGCTTCTGTTGGAAGAGGTCACTGAAAGGATGTGACCACCAGTTGACCCAAGAGCTGGACCCGGACAATCAGAGGCTCCTCACCCCCTCCTCTTCCTTGGAATGTACGGTCAGCCCACCATTCCCACAGTGGGAGCTATTTCAAGGTCACAGCCTTGAGAGTAAGGTGTTGTTGAGGCCATCTGGACAGTACACGTGACTGAACCCAGTTCAGGCCTCTATGTAAACTTTTAAGATTTGACAGGTGGGTGCAGGGATCTACTCACCTTGCAGCTTCCCCAGACAAGCCTCGTGAGTAAGTTGCTCATTAAACCTGCTACCTACCAGTCTGAAGAGGTCTGCCTCTTTCTTTGGTCTCTTCTTGCTCTCTGTATAAGGGGACCAGTTTGCAAACCAACAGCTTCTGATGGAGTATTTTTTTACAGGCCTAGCTTTTAGGAAAACTATGTAACAGAAAGTGAGTTTTTATTGTCCCCAGCTTTTGTTTTCAATTATTTTTTTCCTTTTCTTAACCTCTTCTTTCCCTTCTCTCCCATCCTTCAATTTAGGGCTCTTAAGAAAGGAAATAAGTGCAATCATAAACTTTAGTAAAAACATTTGCATTTTATATCATCTCATATTTGAGTAAGAACCCTGTGTTCTAATAAGGATTTTCAGGAATCATCTAAGCAACTACAGAAAACTTTTTGGGCTGAGGAACATTCTTATAATCCCAGTTTAACAACACATAGACCTATTTGCATGTTTTACCTTATTGCTGGGCCATAAACTTTACACATCACCTTACTACTGTTGTGTTTCTCCAAGGGCTCCCTACTGCCGTTGTGGTGGCATAATATTCTGCAGTGATATACAGCTTTATAATATCCACACAGCTAGTTGATGGTGAAACTTGATTAGAAAGAAATTCAGGCTGAGAGCACTACACCCATCTACCTGATTCTAAACATATTGGGCAGGAAATATACGTGTTAAATTACACATTCCGCATAGTTTTAATCAGTCAGCTTTAGATAGTTTAACTTAAGAAATTGCCAGTATTTGACGGCCCTTTGACAAAGAGTCTCCCCTTGACCAAACTTTAGTCAGGCTCTTGTGAATTCTCTTCCCAACTAGGCCTCAACTTTTGGGCCTCTGTGCTTGTTTCTGCACTGTCCAATTTTAGCGAGAATCCTGCTAGGTCAGTTTAGCTAGAATCCCCCCTTACCCCTGATGTTTCCTCTTAGTAATTTTCTACCCACTGACTCCCACCCTACCTGTTGTCCCATAAATTCCCACATTTCCTTGTGGTATTCAGAGGTGAGCCCAATCTCCCCTACTGCAAAACCTCATTGTGGTAGTCCCTATACCTATCACAAGGGCGCCCTAAATAAAGTCAGACTCACCTTTCTTTAACAAGCGTCACTGACTGCTTTTGTCTTGAACACCTCAGGCAGCGCCCTAGGCACATGGATTCGGCAGTGGTCCAGGCTCCAGCTGTCAGGGGCAATAGTCCACCCAGTGTGTCGTGTTCTCTTTCCCTCCCTCTCTGTCTCCTTTCTTCTCTCTCTCCTGCCATCATTACTTTCTGTTTGTCACTTTGTCCTTTTCTCCTTTTTCCTCCCACCATGCTCCATGAAAGACCTGAGGTGAAAATTTTGTTCTCATTACAATAGCATATCCAGAGTTAAATGTTCTGGTATGCAGTATGAATTACTTAGATTTGTCTCATATTATTACATAGGCAACCAATTTCTTAAATTTGCCATTCTTGGGAAAACACATAATTCTGCATAATTATGAATTTTAAGACTCTTAAAAAATATCTATTTTTTATGTCTCTCTTCTTGGATAATGCCACCCACTATATTAAGCTATAAATAAGTTTGAATTCCTATAACCACTTTTATTTTTCCAACTGCTTTAATAGTTGAGATTTGATAAAATGAATTTAGTTCCCAACTGGTTTTATTATAATTTTGTAAAATAGCATCTACACGTATTACCTAAAACGATGTTGCTCTTTTGCGTGTTTAGGGCATAGAATCTAATTTCCCATGGAGAAATTTGCTATTTACCCTGTGGGCCACTGGGAATGAGCTGCTTTATACAGAGTTTGCCCACTCCTGCCGGTAGCTATTTCAGTGGATGGTCTTAAAGATGAGATATGAATAGCATACTGCATGTTTTTCAAAATAACACCAGAGGTCACTGTAAGCTAGAAACCTTCAAACATGTTTAGAAATGTTGAGTTAATGTTAATCAGATGATTTTTATTTGAATACTTGCTTGTTGGTGAGATCATTTTTTTAAATCTCTGGTTTTATAACAGCCCATGTTATCTTTAATCATCTTTAAACTTCCCAATTTTAATTCAACTGAAAAAAAAATAAAAATTTTTCCTTTAGGATTTTTAGAAGAAGGACTGTCACAATCAGATCAACAATGACAAAGTACTATACTTTCAAGAATGTTGGGAACCCTTTTTTCCAGCAAAATTAGGCATTATATAGTTCAGTAGATAAAGCTGAATTCTTGAATTTCTTGCATGTAATATAATTTTTCTACCTAAATTTCCATATGTTAAGATGAGACTAGATGATTTCTAAGATCTTATCAAGCTTGTAGTTTTTCAAAGACACAATTAACCTTGAGCCAACTATTGCTTTTAAGTATTCTAATACTACACGGAAGGTCATAGAACTTTACTCACGCTCCCAGAGGGCCATTTTGTTTAGGTCTTCCCCTAAGGCTAATTTAGAGAGATAAATCCACTAAGAAAGACACTGTTCTGAGACTCATGACCGCAGCAGACAAACTTAAGTTCTTTCCTTTAAAGGAGCCAAATCTCCAGACAGCCTAGGTTTAATGCTTTCCTTCACATCCTATGTTCACACGTACCTCAGTCAACTTCATTCAATACTAGATAACTCCTTTCCCACCCAACATGAGGTTACCCTCTGCTCTCCAGCACTCCCTCAGACACACCCAAGCCAATCAGAGCAATGTTTCTCTATATCAAGGTCTTGAACCAGGGGCTTTAGGGGACTTCCTCATGTTTCTTTCAATTGCTTACTCAAACTCCACCAATCTTAAATCTTTGCTTAAACCAGTCCTAATCCCCAGCAACCTTGCTTTCCATAAATTGATAAATCACTTCCATTTCCCTTCACTGCAAATGCACCATCCCCTCAGAAAGCCTTTTGCTCCTCCTCCATTACCCTATTTCCACAGCATGGATTCATGTGTTCAGTGAATAACCACAGAAGTTATTGTGTCACTAAGCTATTGTCTGTGCCACTCACTCACCTTACCACTCTCACATTCATTTCCTTGAACAGTAATCTAGTTATTATACACAGGTATATTTTGCATCTCCAGTAAATTTTTAAACTCCCATGAAAAGCGGCCAAATCACATTCTCTAGCACAGACCCTCAACAACCCCGCATGGAACAACTTTCAATGGATCAGTAACTAAATCTGAAGGACAGAATAAGGCATCATTCTTTATTTTTAACTCATAGCACCCCTTTATAGTGATACTGAACCTCCTAATCTCAAGTTCATGTGCCCAGTGTGCAGTAAGGCAAACTGAGACATCAGTGCTTGGAGATGGAGAAAGGTTTATTTGAATTGGCCAAGATGAGAAAGCAGGAGGATGAATTTTCTCAAATCCACCTTAACAAGAGAAGGCAGGGGGCTTTATAGAGCTAAGGGGTGTGGCAGGAGGAGTTTTGGAGAAACAGAAGGGTAACCCATGTTTCTTTCACTCTCCATAAGCCTCTGGGCAATCTGACTTCTGGGCATCAACAGCTGCTTGGGGCTGGTTATCTGGTGAGCCTTGAAGGCATTCTCTTTCTTCTGTAAAACAAGCTCATAAATCCTTGTGACCCTTGAGTTATCCCCCAGGTTAAATAGGAAAACAGCAAATTGACAAGATTTACTTCTTTTCATAACAAGGTCAAAAGGTAATCCTACTGAATATTTACAGTAACCCTCAGGTACCTGGCTTCAGTAGCCTTGTGGATTATTATATTGATGACAAAATTTCCTACATTTTTTCACCACAACTAATTTACTCAATGTTACTTAAATCTGGTTATATGCTTCTTTGGTGTTAGATCTCATAAATGCTGAACACTTCTTAATTTTTCAAATGCATAATGACTCATTAAGTGAACAGAGGCTATGCTTGGCAACACATTAGTTTACATATAAGTGTTTAACAATAAATGAAAGAGAATCACTGTCAATCTTACAATGCAGATTTCTTCTTAGTGTTACCTAGTTTAAAAAAATGGGGTGGGGGAAAAGGTTATTGAAAAACTAACAGATAGTCCTCGTGAGAACCTGGATTTAATTTTGGGGTGTCCAAAAAATCAGACTAACACCTAGATCTGGTTTCACTCCAACAAGAGAAACAATTACTTTTCTTTACCTCTCCTTTCAATAAGTAAATATTTATTGAGAAATAACTAGTGTCTTGGTGATTTTATAGAGCTTAGCCTTGAGCATTTTATGAAACCTCATTACCCTCTTCCTTATAACAAAGCTATACCTTATCTGAATGCTTGTGTAACCATTGCATTCCAGTATGGAATTCCACTGCAATTCCTACATTCCTAATCTACCTATTTTGCAAATTCCATTGGTGAGTCCAGAAACAAATTCCTGCAGTTGGAAATTTAGTATATGAAAGGTATAGAGAAACTATTCTGTTTCTGATGTTGGGACCTTAGGGCATTCACACTGAAACTCATTTCTCACTATTTTCAAACAGACTACAGAAGGACTAAAGGTCCAAGTAACAAAACCATAGAAGTACCAGAAGACAAGTGTAAAGGAAAAACCACTCCTGTGTGTCTTCTCTACTCAATACCCTACTGCAACACTACTTCACCTCTGACACCAGATATATGGATTTTCCACAAGTCAAGCAATTCCATGACAGCAGCTGGGTGTCCTATGATTTAACTCAATTATGACACTATCTACCTGGAGATAGCATCAGATCCCACAGGTTCATGGTTCAGTTCTATAAGACTGCCATCCTCCCTAATTTCTCCTCTCATGCAACACCGCTGTACAAGTGAATTTTCTTAAAGGCCAAGAGATGTATGATATTTTGAGCTCTTGTCTACTTTGGCAATTCTGTAATCAAGAAAAGATATTTGCACCCACACATTCATTGAAGCATTATTTACAAAAACCAAGACATGAGAACAACTTAAGTGTCCATTGACGGAAGAATGGATAAAGAAAATGTGGTATATATGCACAATGGAATATTATTCAGCCATAAAAAGAAAGTAACCCTGCCATTTGTTTTGTGTGTGTGAGAAAGATTAGCCCTGACCTAACATCTGTTGCCAATCCTCCTCTTTTTGCTGAGGAAGACTGGCCCTGGGCTAACATCCTCCCCCATCTTCCTCTATTTTATATGGGATGCCACCACAGCCATGGCTTGACGAGCGATGCGTCTGTCTGTACCCTGGATTGGAACCTGTGAACCCCAGGCCACTGAAGTGGAGCGTGTGAACTTAACCATTACACCAGAGGGCCGGCGCCAAAATCCTGCCATTGTGATAACATAGATGGACTTTGAGGGCATCATACTAAGTGAAATAAGTCAGACAGAGAAAGACAAATAGTGTGTGATCTCATGTATATGTGGAATCTAAAAAATCCAAACTCATAGATACAGAACAGATTGGTGGTTGCCAGAAGTGAGGGATGGGGGTGAGTGAGATGAATGAAGGTAGTCCAAAGGTACAAAAATCCAGTTACAAGATAGATAAGTTCCAGGGATGCAATGTACAACATGGTGACTATAGTTAACAACACTGTATTGTATATCTGAATGTTGCTAAGAGAGTAAATCTTAAAAGTTTTCATCACAAGAAAAAAAAATTGTAACTATGTGAGGTGACAGATGTTGACTAAGTTGATTACGATAATCATTTCACAGTATGTGCATATATCAAATAATTATGTTGTACACCTAGAAGTGATGCAGTGTTAAGTGTCAATTATATCTCAATAAAACTGAGAGGGATAAATAAATATATAAAAAATAATAAGAAAAAGTATGAAAGGATAAATACTAAACTGCTAACAGTGGTTATTGCCAGGGAGTGGAATGAAGTATTTGGGGTTGGATAGAGAGCTCTTCTTTTTGTGAATACCATTTGTAGTCTGAAATATGAGCCTGGCACTGTGCCTGTGCTGGGGATACAGCATGAACAAGGCCATTTCTCCTCCTTTAGCTTGAAGCCAGCTTGCAACCTAGGGGATACAGTTGGTAAATGTAATGCAACATCATGAGCGCCAAGACTGTGTGATGTAAGTGCTACATTTCAGAGTCCAGACTTAGAAAACTCCTATTCTAGTTATTTTTGAAAAACTGATATAAAATTGCTCACTACATTGACTACAGTGACTCAGATTCAGGTCTTCAGTTAATACCTATCACAGACACACCATTCCAGATATACACAAAATAAAATAAAAATATGAATCCACAGAAGAAAAAACTCAGTGTTTATTATTCAAAATAAACAGGTAAAATGAAGGATGAGGACAAAAGAAAGAGTAAATGCAGGTTGAAGATTAGGTAGAATACTTTCAATTTTCAGGTCAGATGAGACAGGGTAGAGAGAGGAAACAGAGTTCCTCTTACTGAACTACAGATCTTAGCATTTTAGAGGGTCATAAGCCTCTTCTAGAATTTGTTTAAAGCTGTAGACATTCTGATCTGGAAAAATGCACAAAATTCAGTGTTTACTAATAGTGAACCACGGGTCTCAGGCTGAGAAATTCTTCCATAAACATTTTAGTCTTTGGTTTCTCTTATTGGTAAAAGATAAGTCAGGATGGCTTGCATTGTAGGTTTGCTTTTAACTACAGTCAGATCTGTGCTGGGAACAATATGGTGCCTAGCAAACTTGCTTCACAAAAGCCATTGGCTGTTCTTAATAAGAATTGCAATTCTATTTATAAGCAGCCAAATCTAATTGTCAATCAACACCTTCATCCAAAAGAACCAGTCATACTGAGGCTGAAAACTTGCCCTCATCCTTTGGATTATTTATGAATTGCCCCTCCAAAAGTCTATGAGTTAGGGGGCAACAAAATTGTGAAGGAAAATATGTGCAATTTTCAGTCACAAATGATCATTACCATAAAGTTCATTTTAAGAATGTGATTTTAGGGGCCGGCCCGGTGGCGCAGCGGTTTAGTCCGCGCTTGGCAGCCCGGGGTTCGCTGGTTCGGATCCCGGGCGCCCGCCGACGCACTGCCTGTCAGCCATGCCGTGGCGGCGTCCCATATAAAGTGGAGGAAGATGGGCACAGATGTTAGCCCAGGGCCAGTCTTCCTCAGCAAAAAGAGGAGGATTAGCAACGGATGTTAGCTCAGGGCTGGTCTTCCTCACCAAAAAAAAAAAAAGAATGTGATTTTATTTCATTTGACTTGCTATGTGATCGCCATAATGCATATTTCCTCATTCCTGTGGAAACTAATTTGAAAAGGCACCGTAGACTAGTGTGCGTTTCACTATGATGTAGACAGGGCATACATTTATTACTGCCTTTGCATTTCCATGCTTCCTTCAGGTGAAAGCTAATCAGAATATGAAAAGGACTTGTTGATTTCCATTTGTTTGGAACTACTGGGGAATCAAAGAGGTTTGATCATGTAACAATTGAAACGTAGAGTATATTAGAGAGGACAATAATATTAATTAAATGAAGAAAAATTCTTTAAATAGAAAACATTTAAACTTTCCCAATACCACAGGAAATAATTTGTGTGCAAAATCTGTGGGCTGTCGGGAGTGACTAAATAAGGGTGGAGAGGTGGATTATCGATAAAGTCAAGCTAAACTGTTTAGACTTCATCTTAAAGGAGTTGAGGCTTTTAAGCACAGGATTGGCAGAATCAGAGTCAGCTTTATGGAAAATTGCTCTGGCAATAGAGGAGATTAATGAGGCAGGAGATCCAGATGGGAACTAAGACAATGAAACTGGGAATGAAGAGGGGAAATACTTGAGGTTGAAGGATGACTAACTGGATGTTCTCTATTATTTGTTCTTTTTCTGCTGAGGAAGATTCACCCTGAGCTAACATCCACTGCCAATCCTCCTCTTTTTTCGCTTGAGGAAGATTAGCCCTGAGCTAACATCTGTGCCTATCTTCCTCCATCTTTTTGTATGTGGGACACCGCTACAGTGTGGCTTGGTGAGAGGAGTAGGTCTGCGCCCAGGATCCGAACCTGTGAACCCAGGCCGCCAAAGCAGAGCACGTGGAACTTTAACCATTCAGCCGTGGGGCCAAGCCCTGAATGTTCTTTACTTTTGTCACTGTGGTGTCCTCAGTACCCAATAGTGCCCAATACTAGTTTAGGCATTAATAATAAGCTTATATTTATAATAATTTTTATCAAGTAATGAGTAGGTTTTACATAATAATATAACTTTCAGGCTTTTGGTTTGGCGGTTGAGCCATTCATTGAATTAGGTAAATAAATCTTTCTAAGCATGAAAGCAGTGGAAGGCCTCAAAAAGGAAAAGACAGAGATTTGACTATAAAAAATTTAAATGTCTGTACATCACAATAGTTGTGAATAAAATTAGAGGGTAGGGAATAAAGTAGGAAATATTTGGAAAAAAATGATTGTATGCCTATTAGCTAAATAGCTCATACAAATCACTAAGAAAAACATGAACAACCCGAAAGGAGAAAGTAAGACAAAATAACACCAACCGGTAACTAAAGAAATACGAATGACTAAGACCTATCATATGATCCAGCAATCCCACTTCAGGGTACATATCCAAAGGAAATGAAAGCAGAATCTTGAAGAGATATCTGCAACCCCATGTTCATTGTGGCATTATTCGCAATAGCCAAGATATGTAGACAACCTAAGTGTCCATTGATGGATGAATGGATAAAGATGTGGTGTATATATATACATATATATATATATATGTATATATATACACACACACAATGGGATATTTATTCAGCCATTTAAAAAGAAGAAAATTCTGCCATTTGCAACAACATGGATGGACCTTGAGGACATTATGCTAAGTGAAATAAGTCAGACAGAGAAAGACAAATACTGTATGATTTCACTTATATGTGAAATCCAAAAAAGCCGAGCTCATAGAAACAGTAGAATGGTGGTTACCAGGGACTTGGTGGTGGGGAAAAGGGAGAGATGTTGGTCAAAGGGCACAATTTTCAATTATAAGAAATAAGTTCTGGGGATCTAATTGGTGACTACAGTGGTGACTATAGTTAACAGTACTGTGTTATGTAATTGAAAGTTGCTAAGAGCATAGAACTTAAATGTCTTCATCAAAAAAAAGATAAATATGTGAAATGTTGGATGTGTTAATTAACTAGATGAGGGGAATCCTTTTACAATGTATAAATAAATCATCACAATGTACACTTTAAATATCTTCCAATTTTATTTGTCAATTATACCTCAATAAAGCTGAAAAAAATAACTAAAATTATGATTTAATGCATTTTTGGTAAGTTGTCTCAAATCTTTTTTTGGAATAATGGGATGCAAATCAATGAACGAAACAGCCAAAGTTATTACCATTTAATGAATTTCATTAAAGCAAATTGTTTAGATAAGTTCTTATAATAAGGCATTGCTAACATGGGTTTTGTTGAACCTTTTCTTCCCCTGAAACTCAGCCCTTACAACATTATATTTCTTATCTTAATAATGACATATAACCAATGTGTCATGTTCTAACTCAGGAGTATACAATAGTCTGCTTCTAATAGTTTAATCTCTGCTTGGTGAAATCACTTACCTAGAAGATTTAAAAAAGAAAAAAGCAAGATCATGGGTTGGGAGACCTTATAGACATGAGGCTTTTTCAGGCCTAATTGTTAAAATTCTTACTCTAGTAGCTAAAGGGTTCAAGTGAAAAGAGTAGTAGCTGGTGCAATTGCTGAAATAAATTTCTAATTACTTAATTTAAATTAAATTTTACAACAAATTCTAGATTCTGTTATTGGAAAACTTTTAAGTTTGCAACAACTTGGGTATATAAGTTCACTATTTCAATTAAAAATTTTATTAAATCTAGATGCAGATCAAGTATTTTGATGAAAATTTAGGAATTGAAATGTACTTTTAAGTGTAAAACAGTGGATTTTAAAGATTTAGTATGAATATATGAGAAAGTTTTTTATATTAGTTATATATTGAAGTAATATTTTGAATAATTGTGTTAAATAAAATATATTAAAATTAATTTCAGCATTTTAATGTGGCTGCTGGAGTTTGTGACTGCATCTGTGGTTAGCTTTATCTTTCTCCTGGACAGTGGTGACTTAGAGCCATGTATAGAGGAGCTCATACACGTTACATATTTTTCCTATAGTTTTGGGCATCATTGAACTAAACAATTTTACCTACATTTTAAATGTGAAGGGAGGTATACAGACTCGAATTTTATGGTTTCTCCTGGGATATTTAAGCATATGTCTTATTATTTGATTTTCATGATTTTGATTAGAACACAAAAATAGGTTGAGTTCAAACACCACCTTATTCTGGCTATATGCTATTAAGTTACTAGAGTTACTGAGGTTTTTCTTTTACAGCTAATTGATTTGGTCACATACAGATCTCTCCAGGATGTATTAGAGTTTCCTCCCAAAGCGTCAGAGCAGAGGCACATGACTACAAAAGAGTAAGAAAAATGTCCACATCTAAGTGCATACTACTATGATGATGTGGCTTCCTGTGTGCTTCAGGGATAAAAATCACATCTCTGGAAATGTGTTAATATGGTACCCTTAGGCCAAGACCTGATCAGAGATATTTCCTGAGTGGCTCTATTTTTTTAAAGATTAAAAGATTACTATTTTTATGAAACAACAAGTGTTGGAGGGGATGTGGAGAGAAGGAAACTCTCATACACTGCTGGTGGGAGTGCAAACTGGTGCAGCCACTATGGAAAACAGTATGCAGGTTCCTCAAAAAATTAAGAATAGAACTACCACACAATCCAGCTATTCCACTGCTGGGTATTTATCCAAAGAACGTGAAAACAGCAATACGTAAAGGTACATGTGCCCCTGTGTTCATTGCAGCATTGTTCACGATAGCCAAGAGTTGGAAGCAACCTAAGTGCCCATCAAGGGATGAATGGATAAAGAAGATGTGGTATATATACACAATGGAATACTACTCAGCCATAAGAAATGATGAAATCCAGCCATTTGTGATAACATGGATGGACACCGAGGGTACTATGCTAAGTAAAATAAGTCAGAAGGAGAAGGTAAAAAACTGTATGATCTCATTCATAAGTAGAAGATAAAAACCACAATAAACAATCACAGAGACAGAGATTGGATTGGTGGTTACTAGAGGGAAAGCTGGGAGGGAGGAGGGTGAAAGGTATGGTTAGGCACATGTGTGTGGTGATGGATTGTAATTAGTCTTTGTATGGTGAACATGATGTAATCTATGCAGAAATAGAAGTATAATGATGTATACCTGAAATGTGTACGATGTTATAAACCAATGTTACCACAATAAAAAAAATAATAAAACTTAAAAAAAATAAAGAAACTGTCATGGAATGAACCAAAAAAAATTACTAGTTTTTAAAAAGTGTTTCTGAATTGATGTTGGTGCTAAATATATTAACAGAATTATATTATAATAATTAATATATAAAGCTTATTCATATTAGCAATTTAACACATCCAAAAAATTATGCAATGATTACTTTTGTCTCCATCTACTAGGCTTAGATGAAGTTAACATTAATTTAAATTTAATTTCTGAATAGGTAATATGCACATTTATGAAAGATCAAGAAATACAAAAAGTTTAGTGAAAATCTCTTTTCCAGTCCTATTTTCTATCCGCCCAGTTCCCAACAACCCTCCACACACATACAGATGACCACATACCCAATGTTTTTATTTTTGGTGCATGTGTACACAGTTTCTTTAGCAAATACAGCAAATTCTGATAGTCTTAAATTTCTCTTTTTACACAAAAGGTAGAATATAGCAAGCACAGTTATGCCCATTGCTTTTTTTACTTAACATTTTTTTTTCTTGGAGATCTTTTTGTATCAATAAATAGTCCCCTTCCATTTCCTCTTTTTTAGCAGCTGTATAGTTTTCCTCAGTGTAGATATACTGTAATTTATCTAACCAGTCCCCTATTGATGGACAATTGGATTATTTCCAGTAATAATTCTAACAATTCTTCAGTGAACAACCTTGTGCATGGTCATTTCACAAGTAAATCCACAGAGCTAGAATTATTGCTCAAAAGGTATAATCATTTGTCATTTGGGTAGATATTACCAAAATACCCTCCAAAATGTGATTTGGACTTTGGCAACATGTGAGAGTGTTTATTTCCCCACTGGTGTTTTCAAACTTACTTTTTTTGTTTGTTTTTTTACATGATCACAACCAGGATACTAATATTCATATGGTCAAGATACAAGACATTCCCATCACATAAAAGATCCGTTTCTCACTTTTATAGCCACACTCGCTTCCCACTCAAAAGCCTTCCTTAACCCCTAACAACCACTAATCTGTTCTCCATTTCTATAATTTTGTCATTTGAAGAATGTTATAAAAACGGAATTGTGCAATGTGTAATGTTTTGGGATAGTTTCTTTCACCCAGCATAATTCTCTGGAAATTCATCTAGGTTGTTGTATGATCAATAGTCCATTCCTTTTCATTGCCAAATAGCATTCCACAGTATGGATGTACTACAGTTTGTTTAGCCATTCACCTGTTGAAGGACATCTGGGTTGATCCTAGTTTTTGGCTATTATGACGTACAGGTTTTTGTGTGAACATATGTTTTCATATTTCTGGGATAAATGCCCAGGAGTGCAATTGCTGGGTCATATGGTAGTTGCACATTTAGATTTTTAAGGAACTCCCAAAATGTTTTCCAGAGTGGCTCTGCCATTTTTATGTTCCCACCAACAATGTATGAATGATCTAGTTTCTCCACATCCTCATCAGCATTTAGTATTGTCACTATTTTTTTTTTTAATTTTAGCCATTCTGAGAGATGTGCAATAATATCCCATTTTGGTTTTAATTCACATTTCCCTAACAGCTAATGAAGCTGAACATTTTTTCGGGTGCTTATTTGCCATCTGTATATCCTCTCTGGTGAAATGTCTCTTTATGTCTTTTGCTCATTTTCTAATTGAATTTTTTGTTCACTGTTGAGTTTTCAGAGTTCTTTACATATTCTAGATAGTAGTCCTTTGTTGAATATATGGTTTACAAAAAATTCTTGAGATCTTCTCTTGTTATAACATCTTGGGAATTATATTTCTAATCCAGTAGATTGGAGATAAATTACTGGGAGTGAAAAGCCCAGATTACATTTCATTATTTCTTAGTAGGTTTTCAGCACAGTCCACTACCCACTCATTGCTTAACCATCTAAACTGTGAAATTGGATGTTATGACAGAGTATTTCATCTTTTTATTTTTATTTTTATTTATTTATTTATTTATTTTGTGGGGAAGACCAGCCCTGAGCTAACATCCATTGCTAATCCTCCTCTTTTTGCTGAGGAAGACTGGCCCTGGGCTAACATCCGTGCCCATCTTCCTCCACTTTATATGAGACGCCACCACTGCATGGCTGACAGGCAGTGCGTCAGCGGGCGCCCGGGATCCGAACCCGCGAACCCCGGGCTGCCAAGCGCGAACTAAACCGCTGCGCCACCGGGCGGCCCCAACATCTTTTGATTTTTAATCAGTACCCAATATTTAGTTAGCATTCTTGGTAATAGTTACAAGTTTGTTTTTAAGTTTCTCTGAAAAAAACCTGTCCAATACCTGACGTATTTAGCGAATCTGATGCTTTAAGTGATGATAATGGCACTATATGTGCTGCATTTCTTATTTTGTTTAATTCACCCAACCCCTGGTTGGGCTATTATTATCTTTATTTTACAGAAGAAGAAATCAAGGCCTAAAAAGGTTAACTAGCCCAGGTGGCAGAGCAGCAGAAATAAGATTTAAACCAGGTCTGAATCATTCCAGAAACTCTTTGCTACCATTCAGTATTGTATCTTTTATGTTAGGTTTTGTTGCAAAATAATCTGGCCTTTTAAGAAATCATGTGGTAAAGTTGTTGTGTTTTTTGACCTAGAGAAGCCCCAAGAGAATGGCTATCAAACAAGATTCTCAATGAATTTTCACTTCTGGCCATGATGGAATAAGAGGGATTGGATTTGCTCTCAGGCCCACTCTAGCAAAGCTTAAAATAAGCCTCAAAAGGATCAAATGGATTTCAAGTAATTGAGCTGTATTTTAGAACTGAAACTCAAAATATTTAAAGGAATTAAAAAAAAATCCAATATCCAATAACATAAAACTGACATCTAATCATAAATTATCAGACATACAATTAAGCAGTAAAACATGTCTCAATACCAAGAGAACAAAACAAACACAACACATATCCAGATTTGACACAGCTAATATAATCAGCAGACAAGACATTAAAACAGCTATTAAAAACATACTTCATATGCTCAAGAAGGTTAGAGAAAAGCATAAGCATAAGGAGAAAAATGGAAATTGTAAAAATCCAAATTAAACTTCTTGATGGGAAAAATAAAACACCTGAGATGAAAGAAACAGTGGATGAGACTGACAGCAGATAAGACACCACAAGAGACAGCGGAAAAGACTTGTGAAATTAAAGACAAGGCAGTTGAAAGTAACTGAAATGAAACTCAGAGGGAAAAGATTTTTAACAAATGAATAGAGCAACATAATGTGGCTTAAAATACACCCACATATAATTAGTCTCAGAAAGGAGGGGGTGGAGGTTCAGACAAAAAATGGTTTAAGAAATAATGGCTGAATATTTACCATGTGATGAAAACTACAAACCAACGGATGAAAGCTCAACAAACCCCAAGTAAAAGAAAGAGGAAAGTGAAAGCAACTAAGCACATCTCACTAAGAAGTAAATGGCAAATTAGGACATGAAAAGATATCCATGATTATGTCATTAGAGAAATGGAAATTAAAATCATGACAAACCACTCCATACCCAATATCAAAAATTGGCCAAGATGCAAAACAACTGTAACTCTCATACATTTCTGGTGGGAATGCAAAACGGTGCAGCCACTTTGGAAAAAGTTTGACAATCTCTTATAAAATTAAATGCTTACCATATGACGTGGTCGTCCCACTCTTGTATTTAGCCATGAGAAATAAATTCCTATGTCCATACAAAAACTAATACAGCAGATCTTTCAAGCAGCTTTATTCACAACAACCAAAAACTAGAAACAACCCAATGTCTATCAATAGGTGAGTGGATAAATAAATTACAGTACAGCCATTCAGTGGATTTGGTGATATCAAAGGACCAAACTACAGAATCAGGCAACAATGCTGAAGAATCTCAAAAGCATTATGCTGAGTGGAGGAAGTCAGACACTAAAGCACTCCCCTCACACTACTCCTGGCACTGCACAAAAGATTACAAACATAGGGGTCCACTTATGTGAAATTCTAGAAACAGATAAGCCATAGTGACAGAAAGATCAGTGGGTTCCAGGGTAGGAGAGGGGACTGACTTCAAAGGGGCACATTGGAACTTTTTGAAGTGATGGCAGCATTTTATATCATAATTTGGGTGGAAATTACACCCCGGTATACATTTGTTGACATCAAATTATAGCCTCAGAATTGGTGTGCTTTATTTCTTGTAATTTATAGCTGATCAAAGTGAGAGTGAGAGAGGATATTCTGGAAGCTATGATCAAAACAGTAAAATACGGAAAGCCAAAGTGGGAGCCTGAACTCTGGTAAGAACTGTGTGTTCTGAAGCACAAGTGAGACATTTAGGATGAGAGTGTGTGAAAATAATTGGTCTGTTTGTAGGGGTGGAGCTGAGTCTGTTAACTCCTAACTCTAACCTTGGCAGAACAGGGGAGTAAACTTGGCCAGTAAGGCATGGGGCAGAGAGAGAAAAGGGAAAGGTCCCATGAGTTGTTAGGAGAACTGCAAGTAGATCATGACACTTAAGCATATTTTTAGAAAGAAGTAAATGCAAATATAAAGAGTTGAACTGCTGTTAACAGAAAGCAGTAAATACTCTACCACTAGCTCATGGTACATTTCCTTCAAATGCACCTTTCTAAAAGCATTCACAATCATTTGAACTAAAACATCTGTATTAAACTTTAAAAATAATAACATTCGAGGTATAAATACTGCCTTTCTTAAGACACTCTAGTGAGTCAATGATTTAAGGATTAATTTAGCATCTCACTTCCTAGATAAAACCAGATAGGATTCCTTTCCAGAACAGTTAATAAACTAAGAATAATTCTAAGAGTAACTGCTTTTGACAAATTGGAAATCTAACTCACAGCAGCTTATTCCTCTGGAATAACCCCCTTCCATAGAACTCTCCTTAGTGTTGATTTGCAAAGAAGTTTCCGAATCAGACATGCCTATTGATGTTTATGTCTACCCATGTCTACCCAGACATACTGAAAGATTAGGAAGTCACACATCTCAGGATAACCAAAGCAACTTGAAGAAATTTCAAATAGTTTTAAAAGTATGTAATCCAAAAATTTATTTCAATTGTCAAAATTCTTACAATTTCTCAAGTGCAAAAATACTTTAGCACGTTTCTACTAATGGCTCTTCCTGTCTAAGAAGGAAAATTTCACTTTGCTCTACTTCCAGATTTGTACAAAGAACATGCAAAAGTTAATTTTATTTGGGGGCTAGCCCGGTGGCATAATGGTTAAGTTTGTGCACTCTGTTTCAGTGGCCCAAGGTTCGCAGGTTTAGATCCTGGGCATGGACCTACACACCGCTCATCAAGCCATGCTGTGGTGGCATCCCACATATAAAATAGAGGAAAATTGGCACAGATGTTAGCTCAGGGTCAATCTGCCTCACCAAAAAAAAAAAAAAAAAAAAAAAGTTAATTTTACTTTGAAAACGTTTTTGTTTTGAGTATGCTTTGATCAAAAGCTTAGTCAGTTAGTTTTCACATTCAAAGAATAAATAATTTTGTTTGAAAATTATCTAATTCGCAGTTAAATAAAATAATCTACAAGGAAAATGTTTTTAAAATATTTAGATTTTTTTCAAATTCATTTGATTTAATAGCAAACTAAATGTTCAAAAAATGACCAAACTATTTATGCTGTCAAGAAAAAGGTTCAGTCGTTTTTGTTTACTATTTGAAATACAAAGCAGTTGATGGGGGCCGCCCGGTGGCGCAGCGGTTTAGTTCGCGCTTGGCAGCCTGGGGTTCGCGAGTTCGGATCCTGGGCGCCTGCCGACCCACTGCCTGTCAGCCACGCTGTGGCGGCGTCCCATATAAAGTGGAGGAAGATGAGCACAGATGTTAGCCCAGGGCCAGTCTTCCTCAGCAAAAAGGGGAGGATTGGCGACGGATGTTAGCTCAGGGCTGGTCTTCCCCACAAAAAAAAAAAAAAAAAAAAAAAGTGAAATACAAAGCAGTTGAAAAAATATCTCAGTTATGTTTTAAAAATCTAATCTCACTCACCTTTTCCTGGTAGATGCAAAGAATTAGAAGAAAGCAAATGCTGTAGAAATGGTAGTGTAAATTCATAGATCTTTAAATTCTCTTTGGGGTTTTTATGCATATACCCCACCTCTAGACATCTAATTTAAATGTAAAAGAAGACAAAAGAGCCCTTCCGTCTTCAGGTAAGAGTTACTTGTCTCTGTGGAGATGGGGTATAGATTTATCCCAGGAGACAACCTTACCTTGTGACACTTTGTGAAAGGCTTTCATCAAGTTCTGTGCTAGAGTAAATGAGATTGATTCATTGACTCAATGAATTGTTGTTGGGTCCCTCCTATGTTCCAGGCAGCACTAGGCACTGGAAGGGTAAAAAAAATCCAATCAGACTAGGTTTTGTCCACAAAGAACTTACAGTCTTGTAGAAAGGAGTAATAAGGAAACTGGGAGCACAATTACAATTCAGTCTGGTCACAGTGCTATCATGCGCAAGCAGCATGGGACAGCCATGCCATCTCAGGAAGGACAGTGACTTGGACACTGATTTTGAGGTAAAACAAAGGGTAGGGGATGGGAGTCAGAGAAGGGGTTTGGAAAGTTTGGAAAGTTACGTTGAGATAAGCCAGAGAATCTGGCCTAGAAGGAAGAAAGCACTCTCCCCTCTCCACCCCCTGACCCAACCCCAGGCTAAGGGTCAGTGTTTGCAAAAAACTCAAGGCTAGAAAGGGAAAGAGGATAAGGCATCATTGGAGTTGGGAGATTTGAGAGTTAAAGGTATAGTGTATATGGCATGAGGTTAAGGGAGAATAAGTAAATTGAGTCAAGATTGTGAAATTAAAGCTACAGGCACTGAATTTAACTAGGATGAGCCATTGAAGATTTTTTTAACTAATTGAAGACACAATCAGATAAGTACTTTAGGAAGATCATGCCCCACCCCTCATCCTCAGGCAGAGCTTGGATTAGAGGGGAGGCTAGAACAATGAGTACTTATAATGTGGGCGAATTCCAAGGTGAGGTCTTATAAGCATATGGCTAAAACAGAGAGGAGATAAAGGCCACTGAAGGGTTCAACCCCAAGGTCTCAAAGGCTAATGTGTGAATGGATGAATCATCCCTTTCACAATAAATCCACCCAGAATAATAGCAGGAGTTGGAAAGGAAAAGAAGATTGCGAGTCAAAGTGTAAAATGAATAATAATAGCAATAGCTAATAAGGATTGAGCCATTTATATATGCCTGGCACTGTGCTAAGAATTTTATAAGGATTACATTTTCTAATCCCCAGAACACTCCATGGATTGTAGGGAGTAATCAGAGGATCCATACGTGGCAGTCATAACCAGGAGTAGTGAGGTGGCTGGAGATTTAAGAGACTTTTTTGCATATGGCAGTAGCTAATGATCTGTAAGCAGTCGAGGGAAGTGACACCACTTTCTGACCCTGTGAAGTTTGGGATATGGAATGATGAGACGGCCCTGGGGGAAGTGATGTCTTCAGAAGAGAGGCAAAGACGTACGAGGAATCCTTGAAAACCCAGTTGGGGTTGAGAGTTAGTTTACCATAATGTAAAATGGCCAGGAAGATAGGTTCAGACACAGAATGGAAACGTTTGAGAAAATGAGAAACAGAAGAGATTTGAATCAGGGAAAAGGAAGCACGGAATCCTAGGGAGTAGGACTGAAGATGAGTGGACAACCACAGAGGACCTGAAGATGTACAATGGAAACACACCTAGCACCCAATAATACTGAGCAAAACTGAGTTATCATACATGCAGACAATCCTTGTGTGTTTAAGGGCCAATTCACGAAAGCTGCAAATGTTTGCTGTAGTTTTTTTGTTGTTTTGTTATTTTTGTTATTGCTGCCCACTTCATTTTTCTCCCACTACACCCTGAATTACGATCATTACCTGGAGGTTCACTAGTCGCTTAGTGTGATCAAGATGCCCCATAGAGTTCCAAATTCACGGTAGCCACTTAATGTCCCTGTTACGGAAGGCGGTGGATTATGGTAGAAAAAAGCGTGGCGTTTGAATCCAAATCCTGTCTCCTCCACGACGTAACCTTGTGCAAGTGATTAACTCTTTCAAATCATTTCCCATCTATAAAAAGGGAATGAAAAGATCTATCTCATATTGTGGATTAAATGAAATAATGTTTATATGGTTAATCTCTGGACAGGATATGTATTCAATAAATGGCAGCTATTATTAATCATCCTTCTACAGAAAGTTTCTTGAAAGGAGAAGCCATATTTTCATTCATCACTCATTTAACTAATATTTGACATGTGCATTCTATTAACAAAATGAATTTCAAATTCATTTATTTCTCTCCATCTACTTTTTCACCGTCATTTTCTTTGATCTGGACTTTTAAAATATAAACTGTCCTGTAGGATTTCCCACAAGACATTTAACTATTTGCCTATTTCCTCTTGGTGTCATTTAACTATTCCTTATAACCTGGAAGATAGGTAGAAGATGATTAGATTAAGCTTTAATTGTTCTTGACAAGAACACTTCATAAGTAATGCTGTGTACTTCCTATTTCCTGATATCAGGAGGCACGTAATGCCAAGTGGTCCAATTAGTAATGATGCTAAGTTTGATTACTTTGTTGAGATCACCATAAACAGTTCTTTCCTTTCTAAAGGTACCTTTTTCTCTTTGCAGTTAGTAAGATTGGAGGTGGTGGTATTTTGGGACCCTGTGACTATCCTGGTTCCCAATAACAATTCATGATTATAGAATCCCATTGTGATCTTTATCTCAATCAAGATTTTTACTGGGTATTGTGAAAGTGTGGATTGTTTAGTTCCACCATTTCTTTTATATTCATTAGCTTGCATTCTTCTGTTTTAAAAAAAGGAGCTTTTCCACAGTAACTGAGGAAGAATTACATTTCCATCTAAAAAGACAAATATATGTTTAGTTCTTTCCCTTTAATTACCAATTTTCAGAGTAAGTAAGTTAAGTGTCTAGTCACCTCTAATGTAACGTATACCTTTTTTCCCTTTCTCTTTCTCTCTTTTTTTATTTCACAAAAGTCAAGGCAATTATTTATTCAACGTTTGGCAATCAAAGATATTATTCTTTTTGACGATCGAAATATCACCAATTTGGATTGTGACTACCACTTCAAGCTACTTCCTTTGCCCTATTGATTTGACTGATCAGATGTAGAATCCATCCTTTCTCCCAAGACAATGGTGTTTAGGAAGCAAGGATGAATAATTAGATGTGCTTGTTGCTAGTGGGATAGCATTGCTTCAATGTTCTTCCATTGGAGAGTGAAAAAGTACACATATATTTACTTGTTTTACCTACAATATACATAACTATAATTACATACACATATAATTAAATATTTTATTATATATATTTTATATATATTTTAAAAACATTTCAAATTTACAGAAAAGTTGCAAGAGTACAAAGACCTTCCATATATCCTTTATCCAGATTCCCCAATAGTTAACACTTCACACATTTTTCTTATTATTCTGTCTTTCTTTCTACATATGTTTATAGTTTTTTCTGACTTATTTTAGAGTAAATTGCACATGATGCTCATTACACTTAATACTTCTACAAACAGGAACTTTTTCTCTACAAAACCACCATAAAACCATCAAAATTGGAAAATCGTCATTGATACAATACCATCATCTACTGCGTATATTGATATTGCTGATTCAGATTTAATGATTCTTTTTGTTTTTCTCTGGCTAATTCAGGCTTGCTTTGTGAATCAATCTAAAAAAAATTTTTTTTAAATATTTGAATTCAGTCCTCTTGTGTTTTTTTCCTATGACACATTTTTGGTCTCAGATCTCTCATATTATTTCTGGTTATATTTGTTTATGTATTATGTTATTATGTGATTTTTGCAGTGTGGTGTACATTCTCTTTTTTGAAAATTAATTTACTTTTAATATTTTTCTTTTGATATTTAGGAAGGCTTGTATTTTTATCCTAGTGGTTACCTTTGGCTAGTACTAACTTTTGTGTTCTATTCTTGATTTCCTTTTTCTTTTTACTATTTGATTTGATAATTTAAATGATATTCTTTGACTTCCGCCTATTACCTATGCAACAATCACACTCTCTGTCTCTTTTTCTCTTGTGTCCCTTTTTCTCTTGTGTCTATTTTTTTCAGTTGTGTTATTTCTGCTTTGTTAGAGCATTTAATGTTTACACATGATTTTTCTCTTTATCCCACCTTTGTTAACTCTTAAATCTACTTCTGATAAATTCCCCACTTATCCTGGGTAGAAGAAACTTGATCTCCTGTACATTTCAGGAAGGGCTCATATGCACAACAGACTTTGAGTTCTTGCTTGGTGAGTACAAGTTCTCTACTGGCTTGATAGTTGAAGGACAGCTTGGTTGGAAACAAAATCCCTGGTTCATACTTTCTATTCTTGAGTTTCTCAAATATATTGTTCCGCTATTTCCTTGCTGTGTTCTTTGCTGTCTAGAAGTCTGTGGCCGACCTAATTTTTTTTCCTAGTGACTTGGCCTTTTGGGTTGGAGCAGAGAATTTTTCTTTGTCTTCAAAGTCTTATACTTCCATTAAGAAATGTCTCAGAGTTGATTAACACATTTTCCCCAGGAACATGGGGCCTTTCTATCAAAGTTTTCTTTTATGTCAGGGAAATTTTCTTGAATTATGTTTTTAGCTATTATTTCCATTTCAGTTTTGTTTTCCTTCTTCAAGAACTCAAATTAGGTAAATATTAGATCTTCTTTACCTGTCTTCTATATATACAACTTACTTTCTGAAGCTTTCCACCTCTTTATTTATAGTTTTTATTTTTGGCCCTTTTAATTTCTATACTCTCTATCCCAACTGCAAATTCAGCCATATCTATTCTCCCTTGGGCACTTGTAATTTAGGCTTGTTTCTGAGATTAATTTCCTTTTGCTTCAATTTATTTCCTGAGTTTGATCAACTCCTATTTCACATCTTCCTTCTGTTTGTGCATTTCTATTTGGATTTTTTTGAAGTCTGCATTTATGATATTATTTCATAAATTCAGTGCTTATTTAATTATATTTAATTTCTGTTTAAGTGTTATGTTTCATTTTTTCTTTGCCTTGAGGTTTTTATAGATGGGGAGAGGGTTTTCTTCAGCTGAAAAGATTTGATTCTCATTTTCTGTTTCCTTCTTTTAAAGTCTTTATGTGGATGATATGTTTTTATTTTTTGTATTGGATTTTCTTGAATCAGCATCAGCAGGCAGCCTTACAAAGTGGAGGTGGACAGTTTAGGGAGTTTAGCTGTTTCATTTTTGTTTTTAATTTCAAGAGTGCAATCTTTTGTCCCAACAGTTAGACAAAATTTTTTAATAAATATCACTTTTGATTTGTCTTCTTTTGATTCTTTGGTTTTCTTGTTTTAGCAAAAACTTTATCATCTGCCACCTTTTTTAAGGTTTTCCCTTAAACACCACATCTCCAAAGAACACCTCATTCCAAGTGGCATCATTTAACCCCAAAATGGTCCTCTCTCCAAACTGCCGCCATTGATCTTATGAACTTTCTACGTTCTTTCCTTTCTACACTCTGGTAAATAATCCTCTGACCCAACAGATCAGACTTTTCCTAAGTATATCTCCATTCATGTTAGGAATGGAGAATCCTTACCTGGCTGTGCTCTGGTGTAGCCCAGAGAATCAAGTCTACTACTCCAGATGCTTATTTCCCTATTTTCATGGATATGAAGCTTATAATTTTCTCTATCTCTTGGGTAAGCTATAAATTGGGTTTGGATGGTTTTCTTTGTTTTAGGGAGAAGAGGTGTGGATGAACTTAAATTTAGGTGGCTATCATATCTTCTGTGATGCCAGAATTACGTTTATTTTTAATTAAAAAATAGAGAGCAATTAAACTCTAGTTCTACTTCAAATGTGAATTGACACTCTGTTGTACTACCATCACATTTTATAGCTAAGAAAACGGAATCTCAGAGAGATCTGTTAGCGTGCCTAAAGTAACAGACTTGCTTAGGGACTGGGCTCAATAAGACAATCATCTCTTTGAAAAACATACAGCTTTAGTCTAGTTCACTGGCCTTTAAACTTTTTAGTCTCTGGATCCTTTTGCACTACTAAAAATTATTGAGTACTCCAAAAGAGCTTCTGTTTATATGGGTTCTATTTATCAATATTTACCATATTAAATATTAAAATGTTTCAATTTAGAAATTTATATTTATGGATTCCCTTAAAAAGTAATAAACCCATTATGTGTTAACATAAATATCATTCAAAATGAAAAATAACTATTTCCAAAGCAAACAGACAAAAACATTTAGTGAAAGAGTGGTATTGCTTCACGTTTGCAAATCTCTTTCATGACTGGCTAAATATAAGACAATTGCCTTTTCATATAATCTTCTGTAATCAATCAGTTGCAATATGTCATTTTGGTTGAAGTATATGAAGAAAATACAGCCTCACACAGGTATGTAGTTGGAAAAGGGAGGAGTATTTTATTTGCCTTTGCAGATAATTATGGATATTTTTCTTTGGTGCTACCTCCAAACTTAACAAGAGGTAGTTTCTTAAGGGTTGGTTGCAATGTAGAATCTCAAACTATATCAATAGATTTTTGTACTTTGTCATAATAAAATCCATTGGTCTAGCATCTTGAATGGATCTTTTACCTATACACAATGTTGTTATATCATACATCAATCATTTGAAAAACATCAGTGTACTGAATTATGTAGAATTTCTAAATGTTGACATTTCATTATGCAATATTTTTTAGAAAGAGCTATCTTTTTTTAATATGATCACTGTGCTATGAGGGTTAACTCCAGAAAGCTTAGAGTTGGTCTGAGGTGTTTATTGTATGGTATTGACCTCTGGTCAAGGCATGAAATATAGTGATTAACTGTTTAATTGTGTTTTTGTAACGATGGGTCTGAAGTGAGTTTTGGGATGGTTGATACTGGATTCTCAGCATTGTATGCTGATAATTGTGAGATTGATGTTTTGTACCTGATTTCAGTGAGATCCCCAGGTAAGGGAAGATCTGACATTGAGCTGTACACGAAGCAATAATGTGCTTACTTGAGCAGTAGAGTATAAAAAGTCCTGGCTGAAACTCCAGGTTAGGCTCACTATTTTGAGGTTTTCTGTGCACACATAAGTGGCTCCTGATCCAAGGATGAAAGTGCTGTCATTATTTGTGGATGTTGTGATTGTCTCCTTCAGACAACCTAAGAGAATCAACTGAAAAAAAATACGATATTCAAAATTAAAATAGAGCAAGGCAGCAAGATAAATGATTGCTATAATAAAAACTGATAGTTTCCTTATACACTGGCAATATCAGTTAGAAATATAATAGAAAAAAAGGACCCTGCCTACAAAATATTTTTCAACACCCCAAGATCAATCTTACAAGGGAGGTGAAAATTTTATGTAAAGGAAACTATAAAATTTTAGTGGTGATTAAAAAAAACTTGCATAAGCATCTTTTCAAATACCAAGTCTACTTGGGTGAGGGAAACAAAAGGAAAAGTTAACAAATGGGCCTATATTGGACTAAAAAGCTTCTGCAAAGCAAAGGAAACAGTGAACAAAACAAAAAGACAACTCACCAAATGGGAGAAAATATTTACAAATCATTTATCCAACAAGGGACTGATCTCCAAAATATGTAAAGAACTCATACAACTCAACAACAAAAAACCAAACAACCCAATCAAAAAATGGGCAGAGGATATGATGACATTTTTCCAAAGAAGATATACATATGGCCAATAGGCACATGAAAAGATGTTCAACATCTCTAATCATCAGGGAAATGCAAATCAAAACTACAATGAGATATCATCTTACACCAGTCAGAAAGGCTATACTTACCAAGACAAAAACCAACAAATGTTGGAGAGGATGTGGAGAAAAGGGAACCCTCATGCCCTGCTGGTGAGAATGTAAACTGGTGCAGCCACTATGGAAAACAGTATGGAGATTTCTCAAAAAATTAAAAATAGAAATACCATATGATCCAGCTATCCCACTACTGGGTATTTATCCAAAGAATTTGAAATCAATGATCCAAAGAGATTTATGCACCCCTATGTTAATTTCAGCATTATTCACAATAGCCAAGACATGGAAGCAACCCAAGTGCCCTTCTATGGATGAATGGATAAAGAAGATGTGGTATGTGTGTGTGTGTGTGTGTGTATATATATATATATATATATATATATACACACACATATATGTGGTATATATATGTATATATATGTGGTATATATATGTATATATATGTGGTGTGTGTGTGTGTGTGTGTGTATATATATTTGTGTGTGTGTGTGAGGAAGACCAGCCCTGAGCTAACATCTGTTGCCGATCTTCCTCTTTTTGCTGAGGAAGACTGGCCCTGGGCTAACATCCATGCCCATCTTCCTCCATTTTAGATGGGACGCCGCCACGGCATGGCTGACAGGCAGTATGTCTGCAGGCGCCCGGGATCCGAACCGGCGAACCACGGGCTGCCAAGCGCAAACTAAACCGCTGCGCCACCGGGCCGACCCCATATATATACACAACGGAATACTACTCAGCCATTAAAAAAGACAAAAGTATCCCATTTGCAACAACATGGATGGACCTTGATGTTAAGTGAAATAAGTCAGACAGAGAAAGACAGACACTGCATGATTTCACTCTTGTGTGGAAGATAACAAACACACGGATAAAGAGAACAGATTAGTGGTTACCAGAGGGAAGGAGGTTGGGGGGGTGGGTGAAAGGGGTAAAGGGGCACATATGTATGGTGACGAACAATAATTAGACTACTGGGGGTGAGCATGATGAAGTCTATCCAGAAACTGATAAACAAGAATGTACACCCGAAATTACACAATGTTGTAAACCATTATGACCTCAGTAAAATTACTGGAAAAAATAAAAATAAAAAATAAAAAGGTTTTCTTCTCTCCCCTCACCAAAAATTTGCATAAATAGTAAGATATGCTACATCCTTGAATGTAAAGAATTGACATTATTTAGATGTAAATTTTACCTAAATTAATTTATACGTTTGATTGATGAAATCCATCCAAAACATATTTTATGGATGTGGCAAGATGGAAAGGGCATTCCAGGTAGAGAAATCAACTAGTGCAAAGTTCTACAAGTGGGAATCTGTTTAGTGGGTTCGAGAAATAGAAATAAGCTAGAAATGTTGGAAGTGGTGAGGGATGGGGAAAGATCAAAGAGACAGACAGGGGCTAGACATTGTAAGGCTTTATGAGCTGCATACATAGTTTGGATTTTATTCTAAGTACAACAGGAAGCCCCAGAAGACTAGCATGATTATGAATTATATTTTAAAGTTGTACCTTGGCTGTTTGTTGAAGAATGGATAGCTGAGAAACGAGTAGGAACGGGTAGCCCAGTTATTAAACCATTAGGGAGTGAAGGCAAGAGGTGATGGTGTCTTGGATTAGGGTGGAGATGTAAACAAGTGGATGGATTAGGGATATGTTTTTAAGGACAAATCAGTGAAACTTGCTGAGAGAAGGGATATATGGGGAAAGGGAAGGGGAGAGAAAGAGGAATCAAGGATGACTCTAAGTTCTTGGTCTGAATATTTGAATGAAAGGTGGTGCTATTTATGGAGTTGGGGAAGATTGTGGAAGAAGCATGTTTTGGTAGGAAAATAATGATGTTTTGGACATGTTAGTTTTGACATACCAATTAGGTAGCCCAGTAGAGATGTCAAGTGAGTGGTTGGTTATGTTGGTCTGAAATTCAGGGAAGAAATTGGATGCCAGAGATATAAATATGGGAGTTATCAGGATATGGATAAAAATTAAAACCATATGACTGGATGAGAAAAACTAAGAAAAATTGTAGATAGGGAAGAGAGGGGGGACAAGGACAGAACCCCAAATCTCAGAGACTTAACACAATAGAAATTTATTTCTCACTTATGCTGCACGTCTACTGCTCAGTTGAGAGGCATCAGGCTAACTAATGCATTGTAGTTAGTCGAGGATCTAGGCTGGCTGGCCTGTTCAGTGTTCTTCAACACTGCCTGTTATCACACCAGAGAGAAAAAGCTATGCACATCATTTTTGCTCTTAACTCACTGGCCAGAAAAAAATCACCTGAAGGAGTCAGGAAGTATGAACCTCCCACATGCATAGAGAGTGTAGAGCTGGAAATATTTGGCAAACACATGTTTGACTACCACAAAGGTTTCCATTTATGATGCCCATTCATTGTTTCTCTTCTCTCAGTTGAAGACTGAGGCAAGGTCATTTGCTGTGAGTAACAGGGAGTGGTTTGAAGGAAAGAATTAGGTAAGATATTGTTTTGATGAGTGTTAAAATGAATATTACTAAGGAAAAGTAATCGTTAAGTGCTCGTTTAGGGTTTGCAGTCAGAAATGTAATGTGACATCCGTCAGTACAATTATGGTTTGATCTCCATCAACCTTTAGCTGCTCAGATGAAGATTGTGAGTAGGCAGATATTTGGGTTTGACTGGTGTTGAGGTTTGACTACATAAGAATGATGAAGGATGTGTGGGGCATGAGAGTTAAAGTCATTTGCAAGAGAGTAATTATAATAATGATGAACCATGGTTGAAACAGGTTATGTGACCCAGTTATTCTTGAGTAGTAAGTTCTTTTGTGAAATAAAGAATCATTCTATAATATTAATAACCTCCTGTCTAATTTGTCAGTACTAGAGGACATTTATTGATTGTCTTCCAAAGTGTTTCCTGTCTCTACGGATAGTCAGCTCCTTCTTTGGAAATTGCATTCCCACTCCCACCTCAAGCCACATGATCCAAATGGGAGTTCTATCTTGTACACATTACCATTCATGATTGGGTCGACCTCTTCCTTGAGTTTGGTTAATCTCAATTGTTCACCTCCTGGCCACAGTGACTGGTCCAGCAAGGGCAAGATACCCCAAACCAGGCCTATCAAAGTCCTTTCGTGAGATTCTTCTACTTGGATGTCAGGTTGGAAGATCTTTCTCCTTACTGGTAATGAGATTAACAGGATGTGAAACCAGTACTATTCATGGGGTAGGTCATTGCCTTGCGGAGAAACAGGTCTGAGAGAATAGACTTGACAGAAGAGGTGAAACGAGGAGCTAACAGATTCTCACCCTCACCAGATCCATGTCCTGCTTGGCTCTGTGGCCACTGTCACCTCTGCAATTATCATGTTCTGTTTATGTGAACCAATAAATTTCCCATTTTTTGTTTAACTGACTTTGAGTTGTATTTTTCCTTTGTAACCAAAGAGTCTAACTAATATAGTTGATAAGTAAATTTGGATTTTTAAAAGTTTTTAGGTTGTATAAAGAGTGGTATATTATAATTCTAAGTATATAGTTAAATTCTAAGCATATAGTTCTTAATGGATCATCTTTTGCTCTGTGTGAGCTTTTCTAAAAATAACGGAAGAGAGAAGTGTGGCAGCAGGAAATCTTATTTTTTTTATTTCCCTAAAAAATGTTTCCTAGTTGGTAAAAACTTCCACAATTTAAAAAATAGAAATAGAAAGATGTTTATACTGATAGAGGTAGCACAAAAAGGCAAAGGATGAGTTGCTTCTGAAAATCATAAAAATAAGAAAAAATTATCATCTAAGAGTTAAGCTACAAAATTGATGTAATGGGTATCAGAGCACAACAATTGAAAGCATTGCAAAGAGACAAAATTATCCTTGGGCCCACAAAACTTTTTAAAATACTAATGCTTAAAATTGTTTTTATAATATTTTAAAACATATATAAAAGTAGAGAGAAAAATACAATGTATACCTATACATCCATGACCCAGAATCAACAATTATCAAGATTTCATTTGCTTCTTCTATCCCTCTTTTCTTTTTCCACTGCTGAAATAGTTTAAAGTAAATCTTAGTGTTATGGCACAATACTGCAACATACATCAATATGCATCTCATAAGTTATAGACATATTCTTACTTATTTAGTGATTAACGTCAGCTTACACTCTTAGCAAACCTGAAAAGTAAAGATTTTTATTCCTATTTTTACAGATGAGGAAAGAGGCTGAGAAAGTTCTTTCTTTCAGCTACTCCACAAATACTTATTGATCATATGAATGTAATAATTCTAGGACTGTGGATTAGAGCATGCCATGATAAGACAAACAAAGTTCCTGTCCTCATGGAGATTACTTTCTAGCAGGGAGACAGAAAACACAGACACAAATAAATAGTGAAAAGGTAATTACTGGATGTGAAAAGTGGCACTAGATGATTGATTAAATGGTATGGTGGGATGGGGTAGGGGAGGAGTCTCCTTTAGGTCTTCTTGAGGAAAATGGCATTTGAGTTGAGACCTGCAGGATGAAGATTAACTAGCCATTCAGAAATATGAGGAAAATCATCCCAGGCAGAGAGAACAGCAACTACAGGCCATGAGGTGGGAAAGGGCTTATTGTGTCTGAGGTACAGAGAGGGGCTCAGATGCCCAGAGCTCATAATGGGGAGGCTGGTAAGAGGGAGGTCAGTGAGGGAGGCAGCAGTGCACCCACGGGCCTCTGTGGACTTGGGGAGAGTTTGTCCCCAAGGAGGGAACAAGGATTTTGTTCTAAGAGAAATAGAAATCTGTTGGAGAAATTTAAACCGGAGGAGTGACAGGGTCTGATTTATACTTTTGAAAGATGGCTCCAGCAGTGATATGGAGAAGGGGTCAGACTGGGGTATGAGTGGAGGAGGGAGGCTCAGTTGGAGTTGTCTACAGGCATCTTGAGAAGGGATGTAGAGAGCAGAAGGTCGACCCAGGGTGGGCTCTGGAGGTCGGATAGGCAGAGCTTGCTGACGGGTTTGATGTGGTGTGGTGTCACCCAAAGTCACCCAGCCTAGGAGGTAGAGCAGGATCTGAGCTTGGGCTGCACCTCCCAGCAGCCAGTGAAGGTTAAGAATGTGCTCTTTGACCCGGATAACCTGGGTTTGATCCCTGCTTCTGCTCCTAACATTTTCTTCTCCACAAAATGAGGTAATAACAGAACCTACTTCATGAGGTTGGGGGAGGAATACATCAGTTGGTATATGATCAGATGGTATATATTACGGTGACTGTTTGTTATGGATCTGGGTTGCTCGAGCCTGCATGTGGCGCAACGTAAGTAATGTGTTTAGGTGGCCCAGAGCATCGGGGTTGCTACATCAGATCCTATTTAGGACAAGGTGGTACATAAATGATTCATGCTTTATCAACACTTTATTTTCACTATGTACTCTTAAATTGATGGAAAAATGACAAAAATTATTATGACTAATAATAGCGCTATTCTCCCTGTCAGTGCTAAGTGCTTACATAGAAACCAAAATGCAAATAAGAACAAATACTGCTGTAGAGAGATACAATCATTTTCCTGACCTTTTAACTTCATTTACAGCATGTACACAATCATTCTAAAAATACCATCTTCTCTTGTGTTTGCAGAGCTGAAATTCTGTCCTCCAAAGGACCGGTGCGTCATTCGGCTGCTGGTGGGCTGGAAAAGCTCTTGCAGCCTCGTCTCTTCTGTGCGTCCGTGGGTAGACATGGAGTCACGGCTGTTGGAATGCAGAGTCCTGCACCTCCTCTGCTGTGTAGGGAGAGCCTGACAATGTGTCAGCTGTCAGAAAATAATTTGTCAAATGAGAACATGTTTTTCTCTAGCTTAACCTCTTAATTCATTGTTTATCTATGCCAGTGATGTGTATGAATTGACCCAGTCAGAAAATAAAACTTTGTATGTAAGTGATTAATTTTTAAAAAACTCTTTCTTAACAAATGTAAAAACCAAATTGTTTGAAATAACACTTGCTTACTGGAAAGCTTAGTCTCTCAAAACATCAGGGTTTTTTTTCAGTAAACTTTTAATTTTAGAATAGATTTATAGGAAATATCCAGAAAAAAATGTGAAGATAGTATAGAGACCTCTCATATACCCCACATCCAGTTTTCCCTATTATTAACATCCTGTATTAGTATAGTACATTTGTTACAATTAATTAACCAATATTGAGACATTAATCGTAACTAAAGTTCATATGTTATTCAGATTTCCTTCGTTCTTGCCTAATGACCTTTGCTTCTTCCAGGATCCCATCCAGGATATTGTATTACATTTAGTCATCATGTCTCCATCATGTCCTCTTTGTTTTTGATGATCTGACAATTTTAAGGAGTACTGGTTGGGTGTTTTGTAGAATGTCCCTCAGTTAGGATTTGTTTTTCTCTTGTGTAGAATAGAGTCACGTGTTTTAGGAAGACTGCAAAGGTAAAGTGCCATTTTTATCATATATCGGGTGCACATACCAGCAACACAACTTCTCACTGTCAATGCTAACCTTGATCAGTTGGTTGAGGTGTGTTTGTCAGGTTTCTTCTGTATAAGGTTCCTCTTTTTTCCCCCTTTCATTATTGTGTTCTCTGGAAGTCACTATGCACAGCCCACACTTAGAGAGTGGGGAATTCTGCTTTATCACCTCAAGGGCAGAGTATTTACATAAATTATTTGGAATTCATTTGCACAGGAGATTTGTCTATTCTCCATTTTTTAATTCAGTCATTTATTTATACTAGTATAGACTCATGGATATTTATTTTATACTTTGGGTTATGATCCAATACTCCTTGATTTAGTTGTTCAAATTGTTCCAGCTGCGATGATTAGGTGCTCTTTCAGTTGACCTCTGTGTCACTTTGACACACCCCCATCATTGTGTATCTGTGTGTGTGTTGGTACTTTCTCACTTTCTGGCACTACAAGATGCTCCTGCCTCATCTTGTGCATTCCCTGCCCCAACCCTATGATTAGCCATTTCTCCAAGGAACCCTGGTTCTCTTATTGCAGAGTGGTGTTAGAGGTCAAGATCTGAATGATAGATATGCTCATTACTACTGGGGTTTGTTGCTTCTAGGCTTTTTAAGCTGACAGGTCAAGGAAACACATGTGTGTATACCAACCTGTGTATATACATATCTATAAATATTTCTGTATGCAGCCATCTATAGACTAAAAATGAGTTCATACTGATTTCTTCAACATGACCTGCTTTAGCTTCCTCCCATTGCTTATCTGTAACCTCCCACTCCAGCTGAGAGCCTGGCTCCCACCATCCACCATCCATTTACTTAATTGCTTAATTTCTATATAACTGTATAGCATTATCAGAAATGTTAATTTGTAACTCAAAATCTCGGATTTTAAAAAAGAAAACCCTTTCCTTTTGTTGATTCCACAATTGCAGATTTTGCATCTGACACAGCTGGCATCAGAAAGGACAAGCGCCTTTGTGCTGGGGTGGAGTAGGCCATTTTATAAAGAAGGGTTTAAGTAGTGAGCAGATACAGAGGGTTGCTCTTCCCCAACAAATGAGAGCAGGAGTGAGGAGGGAAGGGTGGGCCTGAAGACCCAAATCATCACAGAAAGAGCATTTGGAGGAAAATCTCAGCAATGGAAAGGACAGTCAGTATTGTTATACCCTCGGGATCGCCCTGATGCCCTGGTCTCTTCAAATACTCTGCAGGGTAAGCTTGCCCGAATGTCACCAAGAGAAAGGTCACAGACAAAATTAAAATGCTCGAGGCACAAGTTTATTTGATGAATTTGAAATACAGCAAGAAGCAAGGAGAAGAGGAGTAAGGAGCACATTAACTCACTTAAGGGAGGGTGCCTGAGGGTGGCTTCAAAGACACACACCCTGAATGTGGGCATATATGCTCAAGTATGCTGTCTGTCCCTCCGCCTTGTCAGCCTTCCCCACTGTGGGTGTGGTCGTGAGGACCACAGCTGGGGTTCAAGCAGGGGGCTCATGGATAGAAGGGACCTAGGGCCAATGACACACACTTGCTTTAGCAGAGAGATGCAGCTACAAGTACCCCTGGCTACAGCTGTGTCTTGCCTGTTAGCCTGATGAACAGCCATAGGTTCTCCTTGTTTCTTTGGTAGAGGACACGTGGGGCTGAATGGTGTTACCAGTGGGTGGCCAGCTTAAGACCTCCTGAATGTTGAATCTTTCTATCCCTTCCTACCTACGTTCACACACAAATGCTCTACTTACTTCACTGTAAAATACATCTCATGGATTACTGACATTACTATCTATGCTTAACCCATTTTATGAGTTTCATCCATTCCATTTTTTGTGTCTTCTATAGTAGAATTGAATATTCTCCAAAATACAGCATTACATAGACAGATTACACATTACATAGACTAAGAAAATGTAGTTAGATTAGAAGCCACAAGTGCAACTAAATTTCCCTTTCAGGAAATGGGAGCTCAAGAGATATTGAATAGATTAATTCAGAAGTTGAAAGTATCAGATATGCTTCCAAATGAGGATATGGTATTTCATTCAAAAACTATATATTGGTCAATATACTCTGAAGAGATCAAAGTTTATCCAGAATAATCTCCTATTTTTCTTTCAAAAAATTTCCAAAAAGCTTTTCTCCAGGGAGTCCTGTGGAAAGGAGGAGCTGAGTACTGTCAGGTGGATTGCTGGCTCCCTGATGTTAAGGGGTCGGAGATATTTTACCATCTGTCTTCAAGAGAAATAATTTCACAAGAGCATAACTATCTTCATCCTAAAGATATTCTTGTCAATTGTTACAACCCCATTTAGTATCTTCTTGACGTTTGTGACATAAAAAATGCCAAATTCTTATATGGCCAAAGTTATATGGAGCCTTATTAGGATTTTGTCAGTTCTGCCTCATAGTAGGAGTGAGAAATCAGAGCCGGCTTTATGAGGGCCATGTTAGAACTAGATCCTGAAAAATGTGGTAGAATTTTGACAGAGAAGATGGAGAAAGGCGTGCTAAAAATGGCACAAGAAGGAAAGTCTGCTACATGACACAGGATGGCTTTGACAAATGCTCCTGCAATGGAGGGAATAAGGTCCAGGTGTTCTATATGGTTAGAAGCCCAGCCTCTCAGCTGGGCCCAACCAGAAGCAGAGGCTCATATATAGTTTTCCAGGAGTTGTTTATCACCCAGACTTCATAACAGTGTGAAGTTACCCTGTTACCCATAGATGTGAGAGGAGCATGTGCATATTATCCTTTAAGGTGTGTTGCAAACCTCTTTGGGGAAGAGAAACTGTGGACTTGGATGTGGCTAGCCAATGCTGCAAACCCAGAACAGAAGGTGTCAAGATTTGCTGATTGGCAGGGACAATTCTGGGAGCTTTGCACATTCTACTATCTCATATACTCCTCACAACAACCCCATATCTTATATATACTATTACTCTTTCCATTTTATAGATAATGAAACTGAAAGCTGGAGAGGATAACTCATTCACCCAAGATCACATAGCAAGTAGGAAGTGGAGGCTGGATTCCAAGCTCACACCCTTAACTACTATTGTATTCTTTCAACCTCATTTAAAAAAATTTTCAAATTATTCTAGAAATGTTCACAGTGTGAAAACTGAGAATGCCCTAAATTGCAATATGGTGCCTGAGGTCCAGTAGCTACCAAATAAATGAATGTTGGACAAGTGAGTGACTGAATAAATGAATGAATGAATTCAAGAGGCTCACATTGAAAAAGAAAATCCTCTTGGTGCTGTAAAGCTGGGAACATTAGAGGACAGAGAAGGAAAAAAAGAAAGAAAAACTCTTTATTTTCACATTCCTGGGAGGCTACAGAAAAAGGACAATAAATTTTTTAAAAATCTGTATAAAATCTAATGAAAGACAAGTCATCATGAGCTTGGTGATTTTTTTGGTTTCAGGTACAAAAAGAAATGTAAATGTGTGTGGTCAGAGGCCAGAAGCACCTTCAAAGGCCATTGACCATTACATTTGATTTTTCTTTTCCATGTTTGGGCTTTCCCTGCTAATCTATTTTTAGTAATCTACACAGTTTGAAATTATCAATGCCTTTTTCTGTCCTGCAGAGTCTTGTGCCTTGGGGAACATGCATTTTGATGATGAGGAAGAGCTAGTTGTAACCCTATGCCTCAACAATAGTATTTAGTGACTATTCATAACAGAAGTACATTGAAAACATGGTGGATTATATTGATTACACAAAAACCATTGGGAAGATGATCACATATAAATTGGTCCCTAACTGTCAATTCAGCAGTCATGTGAACTCACAGCTCAGAAACAGTGGGAAGATAATAGAAAGAACATTTATAGTCCTTGCCCTTTGTAGGGGATCAGAATTTGTCACCCCAAAATGTGTCTCTTTGGCTTGATTATTTTTTTAAAACCCGATATATTTTGTAATGCCTTTTTAATTTTTGCATGGAAAGATTAGCCCTGAGCTAACTTCTGTTGCCAATCTTCCTCTTTTTTTTCCCTCCCCAAAGCCCCAGTGCATGGTTGTATATCCTAGTTGTAAATAGTTATAGTTCTTCTATGGGAGCCATTGCCACAGCATGGCAACTGACAGACTGGTGATGTGGTTCCATGACCAGGAAGCGAACCCAGGCCACTGAAGTGGAGAGCACTGAGCTTTAACAACTAGGCTATCAGGGCTGGCTCTTGGCTTGACTATTATTATTATTATTATTATTTTTAGGAAGATTAGCCCTACACTAACATCTGTTGCCAACCTTCCTCTTTTTCTTTTTTTTCCCCAAAGCCCCAGTACATGGTGGTGCATCATAGTTGTAGAGTTGTAGCTCTTCTATGTGTGACGCTGCCTCAGCATGGCCTGATGAGCAATGAGTAGGTCTGTGCCTAGGATCCAAACTAGCGAACTCCAGGCCGCCAAAGCAGAATGCACAAACTTAACAACTTCACCACCAGGCTGGCCCCTTGGCTTGATTATTTTTAAGAACAAAAAGACTCAGGAAGAAACTTTGACCTTCCCCCTAACTGCCTAAAAGAATTTAAGGTAGAAGGCCTGTTTCAGGAAGGAGCTATCACCATAGATTACTATAATGGTAGACCCGGAGGAAACTAACAAGGCCCATTTGATCAAAACTTTCTCCATCTACTATTGTCTTTGCAGGCATGGCAACCATTTGTTTATCAAACATTTGCATTTCCATCTCTGTGTGAATTGCCTTCCTCCCCTTAGAAGTCCCAAACCACCACCCCCAACATCCTCCTTTGTCTTTAGCTGAAGATGGGAATTAAGGTGGTGGCTTTGGCCATTTTGGCATGTTACTCAGTTTTTCTGGGTTTCTCCCGTGTGTACATGTTATTAAACTTTGATTTTTCTCCTGCTATTCTGTCTCATGTCAGTGCCAGAACCTAGGGGGTAGAGGAATATTTCTTCCTCCCCTACACCTTCTTATGGCCCTTTTCAATATTTGGTGAATATTTTTATATTAATTATTCTTTTCTTGTTTCAGTAAACCTATAAACCTATTAACTTTAATATGGAATTATATTAATCATGTTTAAAATCTTTTTTTGTATTTTATGATGTTTTAACATCATAAAAATCTTGCTGGCCCTGAAGAGACTGCCCTTCCCAGGCCAGACAACTCTTAGAACAAAGGGCTCAGCAGGGAGCCCACCTTCCATATGAAACCAACCTATCCCGAGTCTACACTCCCAACCATCTGCTTTATCTAACTCTCACACACCAAGCCAATATTTCCCCTTCTCTAAATCATCCCAAGGCCAGGTGCCAGACAACTAGAGACCACCCTGTAGCCCAAAGCCTGCCAGAATTGTTAAAACGAGTCAATCCTAAACTGTTGACTCTGCCCTGCCTTGTTTTTCCCACGGAAACTCCAGTAAAGGCTCTGGCCTAAGCCTTCCCCTCCCCCCTGCTTCTGCTCCTGTTCAGAAACTGGTGCTTCTCTGGGGCCTTGCGTGGCATGGTGTGTCCCTTCTTTTGGGAAATGTAAACAATAAACTCTTCTTTCAATGGCATTGACCTCTCCATGTTGTTCCTCTGTCACTTCCATAAATTTAATCCCACAGGTAAAAATGAGACAGAAATGTGTTTGGAGTATATATATATGCTATGAAGCTGAGCTTACCTGTATTTCATTTTAAAATTTGGGAGAATTTAGCTACACTGTCAAGGAAGGAAAAAGTGCAAAAAATACAAATAATTTTGATTTCTAAAATTAGTATTTTTGAATGACACAGAAGGAAAAAGAGAGATTATTAAAACATATTTGCACAGACCTTTAATACTTTCCAAGTTACTGTTTAAAAGGCAAAAGAAACTAAATGTTATTAGTAAAGGTCAAACCTAGAAGAGAAAAGCTGTGATGTGAGTGTATGTGTTTTATTTTAGAAAGGCTTATCTTCAAGGATCTTCAAACCATAATAACTATATCTTTGATATGAAAGTATGAAACCACCTAACTACAGGAGAAAGAGAAGTTACTGGAATTTAGTTCACAGCTGAAAATTGTAGAGGGTGTCTGCTGTGAGATTATCTATCAAGGAACGCTTTTGCGTGACACATTTTAAATTTGACTAACATCATCCTAAGGCCATGTTTGTTCACACTAAGTTTATAGATGTTTTGAAATTCATCAGCCACATTATACCTAAACTCAGGGTGACTACATATCCTGCTATAATTATTACTGTCACCCCCTTTCACTCTCAAAAGTGTGCCAGTTTGGACAGAAAATTACAACAAATTATACATTTACCTGTCTCACCCTGACTTAACCCAGGGCAGAACTCCTCAGCACGTGATTAGTGGCACAGATACTGAAAGAATGTTGTTATAAAGTGTTTACCCTAAAAGGCCCATGGTAAATCCTCTGAACCAGTGCTTAATATAAACAGTTTTTACAGTTCATAAAAAATTACAGAGTTTATATATTACCAATGATCGCTAAAAATTATTACCATCCTCAGCCTGTTTTCTTGATTTTACTTGTAGATTAACTTTAGTGCTTTCTAACTGCAATCAGATTTCATTATCTAGAAGATGCCTTTGAGATATCTGTGAGCCTGCAGACTTCTAGGGGAACTCTCTTTGCACAAAGGAACCCTTCAAGGTCTCCTGTATTCAGAGATGTACTGAAGGTAGATCAAACCAGCTAGGACCTTTCATAAAACATTGTGCCCCCAACACCTCATGGATATTGAAAATAGCTGATTTTGATGTGTTTCAGAATATCTCTGATCTTTAATCTCATATTCGTCCTGAACATTCCCTTGTTCAACCTCAGAATAACCTCCTGAAAGCCCATCATATCATGACACCTACTTCAGTAGGTCTCCGGGGGACACAGAAGAAACCCAAACTCCCTGGTGTGGCGCAGTCCCCTTCAGGAGCTGCCCATCCCTTCTCAGCCTCCTCTCCTGGTTCTCCATCCAGGTTCTCTCTACACCGGGCAAACTGACCTGGGGTAGTCGCCTAACACGGAAAGCTTTAGTGTTCGTGATTTGATTCTTTGATTCTTTACCTGGATCTCCAAAGCTCCAAAGTCGTGTAAGACTATATTTTACTGAGAATTATTTGTTTTAAAAATTTATTTGTTAAAATTTCCTAATAAACGAAGTGAAAAACAATCACTTCCTTTGCGCATTTCCCCTGCCTAGAGGGAATTCATTGTGACCTCATTTTCAATATTGAGAAAAGCAATGGAATTCGTTGTGAGCCTGTCATTTCATGAATGAGCCTGTCCCAATGCTACTTAGAGAGCAGGCCATGGATGGTGGGGTCAGCGTCTCCTGGAAGTCTGGTGGAGATGCAAGTTCTCGGCCTTACTCCAGACCCACTGGATCAGATCCTTTGGGGGTGAGGCCAAAAAATCTGCCTTTGAACAAACTCCCCAGGTTGATTCTCACACTCATTAACATTTGAGAGGCACCAGTTGGCCTAAAGGACAGGATCTGCTTCTTAGTGTGGTTTTGTTTTCTATTTATTGGTCATCTACAAAGGAACTCTGAGCTTGGGTAGAAACAACTATTTTTATTATTATTGTTACTACTCCTGCCACTTTAGATTGCTAGTTCTGGTGATGAGAGTGAGATAAAGAGGAGAGTCTAAGAAAGTAATGATTTTTGCTCCTTAATCAAGGTTTTAAATAAATTGGAGTATCCTGTCTAATTCAGAGGTTGCCAAAAATCTAAGACATTAAACCTTGTTAATCAAAGTGTGGTCCTTGGATCAAATGCATGGGCATCAGCGGGGAGCTTGATAAAAATGCTGGTCTCAGGCTCCTCCCCAGGTTACTGGATCAGAGTCTGCACTTTGACAAGATCAAGTGGTTTGTACAGTCTGTTAGTACAATCAGCCGGTTGAATCTGCGGATGAGAAACCCGCGGATACCGGAAGCCGACCGTAGTCATTGTTCTATGCCATTTTATACAAGGGACTTGAGCATCCACGCATTTTAGTATCTGTGGGGCTTCCTGGAGCCAATCCCCCGCAGATACCGAGGGACGACTGTATGCACATTCAAGTTTAGAGAACGCCAAATTAGACCACCATAGTCTCTTCATGAAACCACAAAGAATTGTTTCATGAAACTTGTAGCAGTTTACAGCCAGTGCAAGAACTGCTTCGTGTAAAGAGAGAGGAAATGCCAGTGAAGGAGGATAAATGGCAGAATATGTTTTTATAACTTTATACATTTCTCTGGAATGTAGTTAAAAATTCATCTGGCGCCTGAAGTGCGCATTTTCAGTAATACTTCACTGCTTCATATGGAGGGAGTTTTAGACTGTCTTGGTGCTGGTGATGTGGGGAACTTGAGAAGGTCTCAGGGTGTGCTGCTGCTGCCTGTGGATGCATCACGCACGTTCATGCTGCCATGCTGTTCTTCATGCTGTTCTTTGCCTAAAGGGCCCTTCTGTCTTTTCTTGGCATCACCCTTCCTTGTCCTCGAGAAGAATATCTTTCTCTTTATATTCTAACACTTGTAAAGACAGACTGACATGAGCTCCATGCCTGGGCATCATGGCTTGGGTCCCTCGTGAAATTGCTTTTTCTGAACTATTTTGGATTTATGCTCTTGACGTATTTTCCGGGACATTGTAAGAAAAAGCCCCATGAGGTTTGTTATTCTAAAGATGTAGATGTAGGAGTTGGTCACAATTTTGCCAATGCCATCTCCACTGCTGTGACCCCAATGCCTCAAACAGCCCTGGGTAGGGACCAGGGCTCAGTACCAGCTGCAGCTGATGAACCAGTGGGAATTTTGCGCTGCCCCTCTACCAGACACCCACCAACTCAAACAAAGGCTCTCTGGACAGTGGACAGCGGACAGCTGGACTTGCCCTAACCAATGGTGCATGGACTCATGGACTCATTTGATCCAGGGAGCAACTCTGGTCCTTAATTTGTGTGGACACAGTGACCCACCTATCCCCTTTCTAGCACATAATGCCTCAGTTCTCACCTCCACCCCCACTCTGAGAGAACTGCTTCGTCCCCTGAGGGAACTACTCAGTGATTTCTTCCTTGGTGTGTCTCCCTTTACCAGGCAAGTGCATAAAAATCAATGCTTGCTGTGTTGGTCACTGCAGAGGTATTTGTCTCTTCTTTAACATGGGGTAGTTTGTAGCAGAAAGCCCAGCTTGAATCTATACACTTTGTGTACCAATTTCAACGTTCGACAAGCCAGAAACGGGTCCAGTAGTTCCTCCCAAGGATTCTTCAGGGAGATCTTTTGCTTTCCTTTGGGGAGATGATTTTCATTTCCAGTGATGTGTCATTATTCATCACAATTATAAGGAATGGTGAATGAGAACTTGTGTGCCAGCACTGTGCTTTGCTTCACATAAATTAGTTAAATCCTGGCACTCTTGCATTACTGAATGATTTTTTCTTTTTTCCTTCTTTCTTTTTTTAATCCAAAATGTGTTTATTGGGATGGTTTTCCACTTATCTTGATTCAGGGTGCTTTTAGTGCTGCCTCTGTGTGAGGGAGCATCCTTCTGTGAGCCTTGCTTTTCCTCCTGTAGGCTGGCACAGGACAGTGGAAGAGCCCACAAACGAAACTACCTTTTGTGCATGGCCAAAGATCATGGTGATTTTATAGCATCCTGGGCATTTCACATCCATGAAGTAGGAATTGGGACCCTGCAGCATGCACTTCTTATGTTTCCCCTTTCTTCTGGAAAGGGCCGAGGAGATCCTTTGCAAGAGGCAAGTTCTCATGGGGAGGTCGTCACCACCGGAAAGCTATTTTTTGTTTTCTTCTGAATGATAGTTTTAACTGTGAGACTGGCTCCTTCATCATTTGAATTTGGGTTCCAGGGCTTCAAATGGGACTGCTTATGAGATTTGCTTTGAAGGTCAGGGGGCTTCTCCCTAGTAGAAAACATCTACCTGAACTTTTTCTGGGCCTTGAACTACTCTCCAGAGTAAAGTGAATGCATGGCACTTCCTGTAGATGAAGGGGGTTTAGATCTTTGGAGGGACGTTTTGGGCATAGCACATGGCTGCCCCGCCCCTAGCCCCTTGGAACATTTGCATATCTTGGGGAAAAAATGTCTACAAGTGGGAATAAAATGAACTGGTACATCTTCCCGTCAATATCTGGGCAGTTTTGCTGAGCCATGCCCCTGACCAAGCATAATGACATTGAAGGGAAGGTATCTTCCCTTCTACTTTTCATGGGTGAATTGGCAGGAAATAGCATCTGTGAAGCTGGTGGTGCAGATGGCACCTCAGCTCTATAAACTGCCAGGTGTTCAGAAAGTACTCAGGTAGCTATGGTTTCAAGACAGTGATGGTGGGCGAGCCACTGCAGGTCAGTTGGAGTGGTTACTCTTGGCAGTCATATCTCAGCTGCATCTCCAGGGCTTCAGTGTGGACATTGTGGGGAGTCAGATGTTGGTGCTGTGGACAAACAGGACCCTCAACAGGGTGCACTGATTGTGGTTGCAGAGTCTACCTTTAGGGGATCATCTGAGTTCTGCTATTCCCGTGGACAGCAGGCCAGTCATGTGGAGGACTAACTTATGAACAAATGCTGGTAACATTTGTGGTAGTGAGGGTTGAGAAGTAGGGGGGATCCTTACAAATATAGGGTATTCTCTCCTGCTAGTGAAACAGATGGGAAGCAGTACTTTAGGCAGTGAAGGACATATGACCTTAGTTTTAATCACAGAATGGTCAGGCTGGGACCTTTTGGTTAACAAGGAAAGACCACGCCCTGAGCAATAGTCACAATATAGAAATTCCTTAAGGAACAGAGATGAAAGTTCCCTGAGGTTAGAATGAACAATTTCATTGAATCGTCTTAGCTTAAAAGTTACTGAAATGCATTCCCTTTAAGAAAAAGGAGATGCCTCATGCAGAGGAGAATTATTTCTATTCTTCATGAACAGAGTTGAAAAAAAAATCAGTCATAATAAAGTATACTTTTTTGGGAATGTTGGTGTCCCAAAGCCCCTCTTGCAAAGCTACATACAATACCTAAACATCATGCACCTGTTCCTGGAAGGTTGTGACATGTGATTTGTGATCATAATAAATGAATGTGTCCCAAAGTCTGTTCTGTGGAATCCTCAGAATAAAATAAATTTGGGAAACGTTGTCAGCTATATCTTCTTAAATATTCATAATACATGGGAGCATATTTAATGACTCTGAGAAATTAAATGATAACAAGCCTCTCCTTCTTGTTTAACCAATAACTCCCTGAAATTATTTGATCTTGAAATGCTACTTTTGCATGACACCTGTCAATAGTTTGTGTAGTTCTGCCTAATATGAGGTATTGGAGCACATTTTTAATTTTGGTATCTGTCAGATCTCTTAATGCTGACAGAAGAGAGGCCCCAAGCAATATTCTTGGTGCAAGATATTGAGCGTAATGTTGAGAACACACAAGAAGCAGCTAAGGTTGAGAATTGGCAACATGAATTATTAAAGGTCAATGGACTGTGGGATTCTGTGTTGCCATCTGGAATGTAGACTAAACTGCTGATCATCTGGTAAGTAGGAGGCAGATGAAACCAAGAGTGTCCTAATGGGCATATGAGAATAAAGAGAGGCTGAAGTACTGATGATCAAGAAGAAGATGAAGAAGGTTCAGAAGGAGTGAGGGAACAGAAAAGGCCAAAGAATAAATGACTTTAAACAAAGAAGAAAATCTCAGAGTTGCAGATGTTGGAGGTGGAGGAAGTCTAAGTGACAGGTGATTGTCATATATTAATGGGCAGATGAAGTGCAGTTGAGATGAAGATTATTGGAAGTGAGGTGCTGTGACAGTGTGCTAGGAGGGTGTGGAAGAACAATAGCAAGGAGGGTGGCAGAATACAGGGTGACAAGGGGACTATATCTCAGATGCTGAGGTTATTAAGGAGTAATAACCATGATATGTTTTATTTTGAAAAGTGAGTGAGGATATTTTCTTGGCGCCCTGCTTGTATTCCTCTGCCTTGACCCCTGTGTGCCCAGAAGCTGCAGAAAGGGGCTCTGACCAGGTACAGTGCAGGCCGGAATTGCTGGGGAATAAGTCCCCCAGAAACACTCCACAACCAACAATTTAGCTCCTTTGTGCCTTGGGTAGGATAGCTCTGAGACATGTTTTTTGTACTTTTCCCCAGAATTTCCTTGAAGGATCAAACCCTAGTCACCCACATGGAGTTTATTTGCTACTCTTTATGTGCTGCCTTCCCTTCCTGGTGTCACTTCTTCCCTTCCTTATCAGTGTTTCCAGAACCTTCCAAGTAAACTCCTTGCATTTGAATGCTTATCTCAGTCTGCATCGGGGGGGAACCCAAACTAATTTACAAATATTTTATCATTTGGCCATGAGGATAACTCTAAGAGGATGACAGAATAATATTATTTCCCTTTTAAAAAAGAAAGCAGAGTTGTGTATTTTTCAAAGCCACCCATATAGTAAGAAGCTGAATCGAAAGATAAACTAGTTTTCTGATTTCGGGATCTATGTTCTTTCCCTATATCTTGAATCCCTATATCAAGGTGTGTTTGTCCAAAGGTTGGTGGATCACAGCAATGAGGATGGAGACAAGAAAGCATAAATGGATGTGTGAATACCAATAGATAAAGTCATGGGAATATGACAGGGAAACAATGGGCTAAAGTGAAAAAATAAATGGACTTTATGATTATAAGGGAGTAAGATATAATGAAAAGAATTAACCAAAATAAAGGATAGTCCAGGAGCACAGGACTGTTGAAAATCATGTTTAAACTAAGGTGAAAAGTCAGGAGGAAAGAGACCAAAGGTAGAGGTAAGTTCATTCACTGTAGAAAGTAGGAACCAAAGGAACAGGTTGACAGCTGGTCCATGGGCTCTGCAGGGAAGATATGAGCTGGATCCAAATGCTGGTGTTATTATTCCGTTTGCTGTGGACCCATTGGAAGCTCCCTGGGGCACTGGTAATGGTGGTGGGCCCTGCCGCTAGAGAGGGCTCCCTCCAGAGTCTCACAGAGAATGTCTGAATTCACATTCAAAAATATTTCTGTAAGACCAGAGTGGGGAGAGGTTCGGAATCTTTTGAGACGTTCTCATGGTCGTTAATAAGCTAACATTTCAACATTATAGAATTATAGAAATGGCATCACAGAATTGAAAGTATTACAGTAGAGGTTTAAACTTCATTTTCATTATTCTACTCCCTCCTTCTCTCCCCATGGCTCTTGGCTGTTGGCATTCAAACTATTTAGTTCCTTCTAATGATAGATTTTGTGGGCTAACAGACAGCCAACCTTCTAACCACACAGAAATCCTGCTGTGCTTTGTAAGATGATGGAGTAGATGTATTCCTATAAAAGATTATTTCCACAAATAACCATTGAAATAATACCAATTTTGTCTAAATTAGTCACATGAAGGCAAACTTTTCCCTTTTCTTTTTAAAATGAGGTTAAAACAACTGAGATCAATGAGAATTAACTGGAGGGGCCTCTGTGAAATCAGAAGGCCTGGATTTCTCTCTTGATTTTGTCTCTGACTAATGGTGATACCATAAGCAAGCCATATAATAGTCTCATTAGAAGATCCTGTTGAGAAAAGCAGGAGCAGGGAGCCATCTGGTGTGTAAGGTACCTGCTGGTTGAAGAAGTTATGGGGCTAAAAACAATCTCAGTGTGATCACTCTTGAAATTAGGCATCTGGGCAAACAAGCTGGCTATTGACCAACCCGGAAGACCACTATTTTCCCACACTATTTCCGTCTGCACAGAGATCACACATGGTAAATAGCCCTAGGAAAACTACAGTCCTGGTTTGGGGATGAGGGTAAGGGATTGACAAGTATGTGTCCCAAAATGACCATGAAGAGGGAGGCATGATCAATAATCATCATGATGCCTCTGAACAGATTTGAATAGAGTATAGAGCACATGGGGAAATATATGCAAATATAAAGAGGAGTGCCCGGCTGAGAACATGATTGGGAATGCCAAATATGGCCAAGGATTTGGAAGATGTACATAATCCCAGAAGAGTATTAATGATGTAGTGCAACTTAATTCTAAACTTACAAGAAGCATAAAAAAAATCTTTCAAGTTTATTTTTTTCCCATTAGTTTATTATTAAAAGTTTCAAATATGGAGAAAAGTTGAATTTTATAGTATAAACCTGTATACTCACAACCTAGATTTTACCATTGACATTTTATTATCCTTGCTTTATTGCCTACCAATCTATCCATCCCTCTATCAACCCATCTTATATTTTGATGCATTTCAAAGTAAGTTGCAGATACCAGTACACTTCCCCTAAACTCAATGTTGTTTATAATCCTTTTTTTAAGGTAAAATTTACACATAATGAAATGGACAAATCTTTTTTTCTTCTTCTTCTTCTTTTTTTTTTTTGCTGAGGAAGATTGGCCCTGAGCTCACATCTGTTGCCAATGTTTCTCTTTCTGCTGAGGAAGATTGGCCCTGAGCTAACATCCCTGCCCATCTTCCTCGATTTTGTATGTGGGATGCCGCCACAGCATGACTTGATGAGTGGTGCTTAGGTCTGTGCCCAGGATCTGAACCCATGAACCCCCGGGCTGCTGAAGCAGAGTGTGTGAACCTAACCGTTATGCCACCAGGCTGGCCCCTGAAGTGGACAAATCTTAAGTCCTCTATTCTATGAATTTTGACAAATGCAGACACTTGTGTATCCCAAACCCCTATGAAGATATAGAACATCTCCTTCACCTCAGAAAGTTCCCACATGCTCATTTCCAGTCAATCTTTGTTCCCTCCCACCCAGAGGCAGTCACTATGTTTATTTCTACATCCAGGCTAGTTTTTCCTGCTCCAGAACTTCATATAAGTGGAATCATACAATATGTGCTCTTTGTGTTAGGCTTTTCCTCAGTATAAAGCTTCTGAGATTGCCCTCCAGCTGTTGTGCGTATTAGTCGTTTGCTCCATTTTATGGCAATACCACAGCTTGTGTATCCTTTCTCCTACTGATGGACACTTGGCTGTTTCCAACTTTTGGTTATCATGAATAAAGCTACTATGAACATTCTTGTACAAGGATTTTGTGGACATGCATTTTTATTTCTCTCGGGTAATATGTTGGGGAGTAGAATTGCTTGGGTAGATGGATGTTTATTTTTTAGCAAAACTGTCAGGTCCTTTTACAAAGCAGTTGTTGTGTTTTAGCCTCCCACCAATAATGTCTGAGAGCTCCAGCTGCTCCGAATGCTTGCTAGCACTTGGTGTTGTCAGTCTTCTAAATGTGGGTGTGTAGTAATATCTTACTGTGGTTTTAATCTGTATATCCTTATTGACTAATGATGCTGGGTAGTTTTCAATGAGCTTATTGACCATTCATATATCTTCTTTTGTGAAGTATCTGTTAAAATCTTTTGCCCATTTTTTCATTGGGTTGGTTATTTGTTTTTATTATTAAGTTGTAGGGGGTCTTTACTTATCCTGAATACCAGTCCTCTGACAGATACATGTTTCTTCCAGGTTATGGCTTACTTATTTTCTTAAAGGTGTCATTTTCTAAGAAATTTAAAATTATGATTAAGTCCAATTTATTGATTTTCTCTTTTTATGTTTTTTGTTTTTAATGATTATTTTTCCTATTATATTGTTGTTTTCTGTATTTTTTCTTTTTCTTTTGTGTGTGTGAGGAAGATTAGCCCTGAGAGCTAACATTTGTTGCCAATCTTCCTCTTTTTGCTGAGGAAGATTGGCCCTGGGCTAACATCTGTGCCCATTTTCCTCTATTTTATGTGGGATGCCTGCCACAGCACGGCTTGATAAGTGGTGTGTAGGTCCACGCCCAGAATTTGAACCTGCAAACCCCAGACGGCCAAAGCAGGGTGTGGGAACTTAACACTAAGCCACTGGGCCAGCCCCCTCTATATTTTTTTCTAAGAAACTTTTACCTACCCCCAAGTCACAAAGATAGTGTCCTATGTTTCCTCCTGAAAGTTTTATGATTTGATCTTTTACATTTAGGTAAAAGATCCATCTCAAATTAATTTTGTATATGATGTGAGGTAGGGATCAAGCTTTATTATTTTTTTTCCAAATGGATATCCGGCTGTTCCAGCAGCATTTGATGAAAATATTGTCCTTTTACAGTTCAGTTTCTTTGGCTCCTTTTCTGAAAAGCAAATAACCCTATAAGCTTCAGTCTATTTTCCTTTTTGTATTTTTGTCCTATTGATGTATTCATTGACCTGTGTGTGAGTATTATACTCTTTTGATTACTGTGGATTTATAGTATATCTTGAAGTCAAATGGTGTAAGTTCTCTAACTTTAGTCTTCTTCAAGATTGCTCTGCATATTCTAGGTCCTTTGTGTGTCCATATAAATTTAAGAAGTAGCTGGTCAATTCCTACAAAAAAGACTGCAGGGATCATAACTGGACTTGCAATAAATCTTGTTTATTTATTTAAATTTAATTTTTTTATTGAGATATAATTGACATATAATATTATATTAATTTCAGGTATACAATATAATGATTCAATATTTGTATATGTTGTGAAATGATCACCACAGTAAGTCTAGTTAACATCCATCACCGTACATAGTTAAAAATTTTTTTTCTTGTGATGAGAGATTTTAAGATATACTCTCAGCAACTTTCAAATGTGCAATACAGTATTGTTAGCTATAGTCCCCATGCTGTACATTTCATCTCTATGACTTATTTATTTTATAACTGGGAGTTTGTACCTTTTGACTCCTTTCACCCATTTTGCCAACCCCTCACCCCCACCTTTAGCAACCACTAATCTGTTATCTGTATCTATGAGCTTGTTTTGTTGTTGCTTTTAGATTCCACATAGAAGTGAGATCATATGGCATTTGTCTTTCTCTTTCTGACTTATTTCACTTACCACAAGGCCCTCAAGGTCCATCCATGTTATCACAAATGGGAAGATTTCATTCTTTTTTATGGCTGAATAGTGTTACATTGTGTGTGTGTGTGTGTGTGTGTGTGTGTGTGTACACACACCACATTTTCTTTATCCATTCATCCGTTGATGGAGACTTACGTTGCTTTCATGTCTTGGCTATTAAAAATAATGCTGCAATGAGCATGAGAGTGTAGATATCTTTTCTAGTTGTGTTTTCACTTTCTTTGGATATATACCCAGAAGTGGGATTGCTGGATCATATGGTAGTTCTATTTTTACTTTCTTGAGGAACCTCCATACTGTTTTCCACAGTGACTGCACCAACAGTTCATAAGGGTTCCCTTTTCTCCACATCCTCTCTGAAACTTGTTTTCTTGTCTTTTTGATAATAACCATTCTGACAGGTGTGAGGTGATAGCCCATTGTGGTTTTGATTTGTACTTCCCTGATGACTAGTGATGTTGAGCACCTTTTCACGTAGCTGTCGGCTATTTGTATGGCTAGAATCTCATTTATTTTATTCATTTTTTTCATTTATTTTTGAATGCAGACAAAAATTGGTGGATTATTTGAGTATTTGGTTTTACTCTGACCACACTTTTAACAGGAATAAAAAGAAAATAGAATATAAAATAAAGATCAAAGTGATTAAATGGCTGCAAACTAGGAGCAAGCATGGGGTATAGGAGTGGCTTGGGTTGTGTCTATAAGAGGCATATTCCCCCCCACCCAATTTTTACCTAGTATTTTGTTTATTGTTTGGTGATTCTTATATGCATATTATATAAGGCACAAACAAACCACATAGCTCAGTCTGACTTAACTTCCTAAATGAGTTACCAATTCTACCATGGTTCTTACGCTGAGAATGTTAGCAGTAGAACATATGCCTACCTGATTCATACAGAAATAGAAAATTCTGCCCCAGGGTGGGGTTTAATCTCAAGAGTCCTACCCCATCCCTGTTTGCCAACTTCCTTTAGTAAACCACAGGCAATTTTTCTGTCATTCTGTCTTTTTCTTCTCTTTTGATTCTTACCCCTCTGATATGAAGAATGCATGACACTGCCTGCGTAACTCAACCTCAGAATGGAAATGTAAGGACATGGTAAGTCAGGAAGGAGAACTAATTTACTTCTTCAATTCCATTTCAATCCAGCTTTTCTAAAAAATAAGATTTACCTCTAAATCAGGGAGAATTTATATTCAAATTACACAAATTACAGGGATCACATAAGACAGGAGTTTGTTTGCCCTAGGCTAATAGACCAGGTAACTATAGTTCTGAAGAGATTAATTTTCTATTTTGCTGGAAACATCCTCTTAGTGTGCCCAAATATACATACTAGGTAAGTGTATTAAACATTTTGTGAAAGACAAATAGTTTGGAGTTTGACACGATCTCTTCTACTTAACTGCCTTGTTTCTTAGCGGCAGAACTTTGAAACCAGCTAAGAGTCTCAGTCTTTAAATGTCTCCAGTATTCCCATAACAGAAGTCATTTACTGGGCTGTTTTCCTCTGGGGACAGAATAAAATTTGGCCAAGGCTTATTAAATGGAAAGTAGTTTACTACCAAATGTTTAGAATCTTCTTCCCTTTGGGTACACTCATCTTTGTGGTCTTACTGCCTAGCTTGGTGTCTAGAATATAGGACATGAATTATTAAATGTTTGTTAAGTTGAATGTCATCAGCCTTTGTGATCTCCCCTATTTTGGCCAAAATATACAGAAACTAGCAGGATGACCATTCCAGATTCTTATCTAGCTTGCCACTCTAATTTTAGCATTCAACGTGATTTCACAGTCATGTGATCTTTTAAAAAGTTTAGAATGTTTTTATGAGCCTGCCTAGAGGGCCCTCTTCCTCCATGCAGTTCATAGAACATCTGTGCCAAAGTCTGCTGTGCATATGGACTTGATTGCTATTGCTTCAGGGCCGGGAAAGGGTTGAGTGTGATAGCCATCATTTTAACAAACTGCTACATGTTCTGCCACATAAAACAGTGCTAGAAGAGGAGTACTTCTCTAGAGGAGAGTATTAAATCCCCTCTCTGCCTCCCCCAGAACTGCTCAAAGTTGAATGTTTCTGTTGACTTTCTAATTGTTCATTTTTTTTCTATCCTGGCACCTTATAATAATATTTCAATACTGAAGGAAATTCAGTATAGTCTGGGGCAGTCATGCATCCCATCCATGGGAAGAAGAGGAAGGAGAGGAATGGCAGGAGGGAGAGGGAAGATGATTAATCTAACTGAGCACTCATGTGCCAGGGATTTTCGTATATTATATATTTGCCTCATTTGATCTGCAGAGGAACATGTGGGGTCAGTATGATTATAACACCCAATTTTCATACAATTAGGAAGCTGAGGTTCAAAGAAACAGAAAGATTTACCCCTGGATTTTGAATCTGAGCCTGATTGACTTCAAGGCCCAAGTAGTCTCCATTCTATCACCCTACTCAAAGAGGTTCTAGCAACAAAAGACTCTTATTTCACAATATTATAGGAAGTGTTCTTAGTCTGATTTCTTTCAAGTTTACAGAACTCCAAAATTATTTTCAGACCCCAAGCAGTGGGGAAAGATTCAACTTCCTTCAGAGACTTAGGAAATACAGCTAAGTAATAATTTCTCCTACCTCTCACTCTTCCATCTTCTTTCTTTCTTAGCTACCTGCTATCTCTGTTGGGTATAGGGAATCTGGGTTAGCAACAATAGATAAAAAATGAAAAAGGATGCTAGACAATGACAACCTTCAGGGTTGCAAAAATGCTATTTTTAGTAGGAAGCATGTATGTCTCTAGTGCAGTGATTGCTGTTGGCCAGGATCACCCAGCTAGGAGAGAAAGTTGGCAGTGTATTTCTGCCTCCTGCCCAGAAAGTGCCCATTGTCTTCATGCTGGTCTTTGGCACCCTGGAGCATCCCCCATCCCTGCACTGTGGTATTCCAATTAGTCTTACTCAGTGTGGCTGGCACCCATCATCCAAAATTATTCCTCTCTGCTCAACCACACAATTATCATTTCTATTTCCAACTGGCAACAGCTTGTCACCCTTCCCAGATACATTTCCATCTTAACAAAGCTCTTATCATGCCAGTTCTTTGCATAAAAATTTTCAGTGTTTTCCCATTGTAGTCAGAATAAAGCCCAACTCCTTGCCACGGCCTACAAGGCCTTGTGTGATCTGGCTCAGTCTCCCACTTCATGTCCCGTTACTCCTCTCCTCACTCAGGGGACCCAGCCACACTCCTTGCTTTTTCTCAAATACTCCAAACTCATTTTTATTTTCGTTTGTTGTAACCTGGTTCCTTCTCATCAAGCAGGGCTCAGCCCATTTGAAATCTCAGAGGGGCATTTGCTCACCTTCACCTTTCTACAGCTTCCTCCCCACCCACATCGGCTTCAGTTTTATCACATCACCCTTTCAATTTTTTTTCCAAAGAAAGTTTCACAGTCAGAAATCATGCTTTAGATTTATTTGTGAATTTTGTTTTCCGATTCTCTCCGCTGGAACGTAAGCTCCATTTGCCAGAGGCCATCTCTACCTGTTTCCCACTATATTCATTGTGCACAGAACAGTAAGTACTCAGTAAATATTGATCAAATGACAGCAATGTATTAACACCAAGGGATGGCTGACCATCAGTAGAATTCCAGCTACTCTGGCAAGCAAATAAAGGAAAGATTTTGCATAGAAATAGGGAATAGGAGGTGGGGATTAAGTCCTATTCTCCTTCTAAGTTTCCTCCAAATTACTGGTATATGCAAGTCAAAACAATACAGCCAGCCCTTGTTTTGCTTGGTTCCAGTAGGCATGAATTTTCAGTACCACATTTAGCTTAATAAACCAGTTCCCCAAGAACACAGCTGAAATTTCAGTTACCACAATACATTAACTGTGAGTAACTGAAGAAAGTACAAATTTAACTACTAGCTCTACAGGGCATAAACAACAGATGTGTAGCATTATTGATGATCACATCTTTCCAATTCTGTTGGTCACAGGTCACCGAGCTTTGTTACTCAGCTCACACACAGACAGTGAAGCATGTCTTTGTGTTGCCTCCCTGTCTCCCAGTGATAAACCCATGTGACACTTTGCGAAAATAGTCAAAAAAGGAAATTGGCCCACAAAGATGAAAGTGCAGCAAGGAAACAAAGATTGATAATGTTGGAAGTGAAATTTGAATCAAACATAAATGGAATTACAGGATGAACGCCCGACCATGAAGTGTTGACACTGCTGCCATTGGAGAAGCTCTAGATGTGCAGTCCGAGCTCAGTGGAGGGAACGCCTCCACATAAAGGAGGAAAGTGCTGCTGAGAAAAGGATGACGACGCCCAGGAGGAAGCGGTGTGGCACAAATCTTCACATTAAAGGAATTCTCGAAGGTATTTCCTGACATCAAAAGCACAAAGGATAAAATATTGGAAGCTGGTCCACTTAAAAAGGACTAGGACAGTTCAGCAAGCCGCGGAGACGTTCACTTTGTGTTGTAAGTTACAAGAGAAAAAGAAGGCAAGCAGAGTTCAAACCTCTCAAGTTTTTTTTTTTTTTTCAAGAAATAGAACATTTCAATTCTCAGTGTTCCTAATGTTTTCAGTTACAGTAAATAAATATTCATTTTCCTTTACATTTATAACTGACCGACAGTTTTTAATGTTTTGGCAATAACTTTTAAAAGTCACAGAACAATTGTACTTTTCCGCTTTGATCATAACGGTCGCTTTGCATGGTCATTTTCACAGCCCCACATGACCGTGCAAAGGGAGGACTGTCTGCAGACTCATGGGCTCACCAGCACTTTCATGCACCTGAATATGGTTCTCCAGGAAGAACTGGCAAAGAGGGTTTTCCTTTAAAGAACAGAATTTTGCAGTGGAAAATTTATCACTGAAACATTTTGCTTAATAGTGTGCATTTCTTTTTATATAATATGCCTTCATAATGCTGAATTGCTAAAAATTTGGAAACTATAAAAATTGTGAAGAAGAAAACACAAATCACTCTTAATGCCACCTTTATTTAATGATAATCATTACTATTTTGGAGGATATTTTTCCAGACTCTTTTCCTATGCATATATTTTAATGAGGTTTGGAGCATTCTGTACATAGTTCTTCATTTGAAAAATTTTTTTAGTGAAAATGTTATGTAGATGTTTAGGCTATATCAAAAAAACGATAAATGAATGAATTGAGAAGAAAAGAACTGATGTGTGTGTGTGTGAGAGAGAGAGTGATTGACAGCAGATGCTACTATCTCAGAGTGGGAGTTTGTTTTATTAAGCATCAAAAAATGGTTGTATTGGCTATCTCAAACACTGCTGGTGAGAGTGAAAATTGGTACAATCTTTCCAGAGAACAATTGGGCAACATGTATCAACATTTTAAAAGTAAACATCCTTTGACCCAGGGTAAATTCAATTCTAGAAATTTAACTGTAAAAATAATGGGAAAACTACAAGGGTATTCATTACATCTTGGTTTATGAGAGTAAAAATAGAAAACAACTTATATGCATCTTAATAGATGATTGATCAGATAAATTTTGATCCATGTATATAATGCAATATTATGCAGCTGTTAAATTATGAAATAAATATATATTTATTGACATGAAAAGTTGTCTAAGATAAGTTAGAAAAGAAAATTATAAGATAGTATGGAAAGAATGGTTCAATTTTTGAAAAAAAGAAAGAAAAGAAAAAAATATTATATAAATATATAAATTCACTCAAGTATATGGAAAACAACAATCATAAGTATAAGCCTTTAGTATTGTGTCTAGACAGCAAAGTACTTCTCCAGGGGGCTAAAGTGAAATCAGGCACGAAGCTCTCTGTGTCAACTCAGACCAACCTTTGGAGTTCCAGCTTCTGGAGGTGGCGCCCGGCTCTCAATTTTTCTGAGGTTCCGCAGCCAGAATCATCTCAGTGTGTTTTTACAGGTACGCACTTCCTTTCTATCCCTCCTGCACACTCGTATCAGGTTGATTTCCCAAAGTCCAGCTCTGATGCCGTGTCCTGCCACTGGGCTGTCCTTCCTCCTCAGTGCAGGGGCTCTTCAGGGCCAACCTGCAGGGCCTGCAGGCTCCCTCCGGCCTGGTCTCCGCTCACCACTCCGCTATCAGTCGCTCCAGCCACAAGTCTCCCTGTCCCGAGAATGTCAGCTCTGATGCCTGTGTCCTTATTCCTCCAGGCAGCTTCATCCCGCATCTGAACTCCCATTGAAGGCTGAGTGTTTGTCTCTCTGGGCACAGTCCTTGCCCTAAGGGATTCACGTTCGTTATCTCTGTTGGATTCTGGAATTCACTTTTATTCGTCTTGGTATCCGTTGAGCGCATAGAACAGAGGTAGGCTGAGTGCTCCTTGTGTGGTTGCTGAAGGGAAGAAATAATACAACTCTTAAAAAATTAGTTTCTTTCCATTCTCTCTGGTTATTTATATATAACGATTTTTGAGGATAGAAAGATTTTTCTGTAATCAAATCTAGGGAAAATTTGTGCTTGTGCTCATACAGAGTAAAATATTTGCACTCCAAAAAAATTGCTGTCCCATTCCTGATTTACCTGCAAACTTAGTTTTTGGGCAGCCCACTAGTCTAGGAATCAATACAGTTGGGAACCCATTCCTTTCCTTTGTCTCCCGCAGCTGCCTCAGACTGCCTGCTCCGCTTCCCTTCTCTCCAATCTTTAGCTTCTTTTTAAATTTTAGAATTTCTTATTTTTTTATTGAGATATAGTTGACATGTAACATTATATTAGTTTCAAGTAAACACCATAATGATTGATATTTGTATATGTTATGAGATGATCACCACAATACGTCTAGTTAACCTCCATCACCGCACATAGTTACAAATTTTTTTTCTTGTGATGAGAAATTTTAAGATCTACTCCCAGCAACTTTCAAATATACAATATGATATTGTTCACTATAGTCACCATGCTGTACACTACATCCCCAGGACTGGAACTTACAACTGGAAGTTTGTACCTGTTGACCCCCTTCACCCATTTTGCCTATTCTCCCAACCCTCACCCCGTGCCTCTGGCAACCACCAATCTGCTGTCTGTATCTATGACTTCAGTTTTTATTTTTACTTCTGATTTCTTTAGATTCCAAATATAAGTGAGATCATACAGTATTTGTCTTTCTCTGTCTGATTCATTTCACTTAGCATGATGCCCTCAAGGTCCATCTATGTCACAAGTGGCAGAATTTCCTTCTTTTTATGGCTGAATAATATTCCATTGTGTATGTGTGTGTGTGTGTGTGTGTGTGTGTGTGTATATATATATATATATATATATATATATATATATATATGGTGGTAACTTTTTCTTTATCCATCCATGTGTCGATTGACAGTTAGGTTATTTCCATGTCTTGGTTATTGTAAATAATGCTGCAGTGAACATGGGGTGCAGATATCTTTTTGAGTTAGTGTTTTCATTTCTTTCAGATCAATACTCAGAAGTGGAATACCTGGATCATATGGTAGCTATATTTTTACTTTCTTGAGGAACCTCCATACTGTTCTCCATAGAGGCTGCACCAATTTACAATTCCACCAACAGTGCACAAGGATTCCCTTTTCTCCACATCCTCGCCAACACTTGTTATTTCTTGTCTTTTTGGTAATAGCCATTCCGACAGGTGTGAGGTGATAGCTCATTGTGGTTTTGATTTGCATTTCCCCAGTGATTAGTGATGTTGAGCATCTTTTCACGTACCTGTTGGACATTTGTATGTCTTCTTTGGAAAAATGTCTATTCAGACCCTCTGTCGATTTTTTTTTTGTCTGTGTGTGTGTGTGTGTGTGTGTGAGGAAGATTAGCCCTGAGCTAACATCTGTGCCCATCTTCATCTACTTTATATGGGATACCATCGCAGCATGGCTTGACAAGCAGTGTGTCAGTCTGTGCTGGGGATCCAAACCTGTGAACCCTGGGCTGCTGAAGTGGAGCATGCAAACTTAACCACTATGCCACTGGGCCAACCTCATCTCTGCCTATTTTTAATTGGATTGTTTGTTTGCTATTGAGTTGTACAAGTTCCTCATATATTTTGGATATTAACCCCACATGAGATATATGCTTTGCAAATATTTTCTCCCAGTCAGTAGGTTGCCTTTTCATGTTGTTGTTGGGTCTCCTTTGCTGTGCAGAAGCTTTTTTTTTTGTGAGGAAGACCAGCCCTGAGCTAACATCCATTGCCAATCCTCCTCCTTTTGCTGAGGAAGACTGGCCCTGGGCTAACATCCGTGCCCATCTTCCTCTACTCTATATGGGACGCCGCCACAGCGTGGCTGACAAGCAGTGCGTCGGCAGGAGCCCGGGATCCGAACCCGCGAACCCTGGGCTGCCAAGTGTGAACTAAACCGCTGCGCCACTGGGTCGGCACTGCAGAAGCTTTTTGGTTTGATGTAGTCCCACTTGTTGATTTTGCTTTTGTTGCCTTTGCAATCTTGATGTTAAAAACTGTAAATCTTTAACATAAGTCTTAAATCTCTATGCAGGTCTATCAGGTGCAGGATGCTTACCTACTTCAAACATGATGTTAGTGATCCATGTACAAGCCTGCATTATGTTCCAGGCACTGTGCTTAATGGTTTACAAGTATTATTTAATTTGGCCCTTCCTACAATTTTATGAAGTACAAACTAGTGATATCTCCTTTTATCGATGAGGAAACTGAGGTTTAGAGGTGTTAACTTACCTAAGACTCATGCTTTTTCTTTGAAATAGCAAATGCAAATATTTATTTTTTCATAAAAAATCGTGGAAAACAATATTTCAGCAAGGATAATATGGCCTTTGAAACATGCTACTTTTTATCAGAGTCAACTTATTCCCTAAAAACCAACAAGAAAAGTAGAGAGTATTGCCAGACAGTTTCCAAAGGTTTTGTAGACATGGCATGAGGTCCCCTGGCAATAGTTACATTAAATCTGTTGACACTCTTTGGTCACAATAGGCTGGACACTAATAGTAATACTAGACAGAACTGTGACGGAGATGATGTTTTTCTTCAGAGGCCCTCCTACTCTCCCCTGTGATGATTAATTTTATGTGTCAAATTGACTGGCCATGTCCAGATTAAACTTTATTTCTGGATGTGTCTGTGAGGGTGTGTTCAGATAAGATTAGCATGTGAACACATGGACTCAGTAAAGTAGGTTACCCTCTCCAGTGTGGGTGGGTCTCATCCAATCTGTTGAAGGGCTGAATAGAACAAAAGGTGGAAGAAGGAGGAATTTGTCCCTTTTTCCCTGCCTCACTGATGAGCTGGGACATCTCACTTCATCTTCTGCCCTGGGACTGGAATTTGTACCATTGGCTTCTCTGGTTCTCAGAGCTTTGGACTCTGAATTACACCATCAGCTCTCCTGGTCTCCGTCTTGCATATAGCGGATGGTGGGACTTCTCAGCCTTCGTACTTGCATGAGCCAATTCCTTACAATAAATATCTATATTTGATATTGGTTCTGTTTCTCTGGAGAACCCTGATTACCTGATTAATATATCCCTCTACCACAATAGTTATATTACTTTATCTACCCCTCTTCCTAATGTTCTTTCAGAGTCTGATATCTGAGGAGAATCAGTGCTCCTTCATACTTGGGTGTAAATGACTGACAACAGCTGAACACGTTTACTTGATGGACTAAGCGAGTGCAATTTCAGGTGGGCAATTAGAGGCGTTGTTTGGAGTGGTCCTTGGAGAAGCTCAGAGTTGTATCACGTAGGTGGTCGTCTACTCTATTTTTGTGTCAGGAAATTCCTCTAAACAGTTGGATATTGTCTGATTGCGTTAGTGGTGTTAGTCATTTGATTATTTTTTTTATCAATTAACACTTGAATTAGTTTTCTTTTGTTGATGTAACAAATTACCACAAACTCAGTGGCTTAAAACAGTACAAATTTATTATCTCACACTTCTGTAGGCCAGAGGTTCAACCCGGGACTAAAATCAAGGTGTCTGTGGAGCTGCGTTCCTGACTGGAACTTTGAGCTAGTTTTTATTATCAACTTTAGAAAATGAAGATCCATAGAATTTTTTAGAAATTAAAAATTTTTTCAATGAATATATATCTTCCATATGCTTAGTTTCCTTTCATTCTGAGCTCTTTGTGAGAAATCATACAAAACATTTAATTCACAATAAAATGAACCAGCATGGCCTTATTGGCTCTAACACTAGGCAAATCCTATGCCGACTGAATTTAGGGACCAGGAAACACCTCTGTGCTCCCAAATATTTTCCTTCTCTCTAGAGTTTGCATGTTAGTTATGTCTTTAAATTAAGGCGTTGAGAATAGTTTACAAATGGGGAAATTTGGGGGAGTGGAAACAATTTTTTTTAATCAGTAATTGACAATGGAAATGACATTATTTGTCAGATTAACTAATCAGCCACCTGGCACTGGCAAGTGTGATAGAGAGGCATAGAGGCCTGGGAGAATTGGTGCTGACTAGCTCCCCTCCCTGGCCAGCCGGAGTCTCCAAAGCAGGGGCTGCTCCTTAGTCATGTTTTGGTTCTCTCAGCTCAGCACAGGGTGAATGAGCCACACTGCCTTCTCCAGACTTGGACATTGTGTACCTGAGGGAGGAGGCACCGTATTTTGCACCCCACTTCCCACTGCTGGGCCCAGAAGGGAGGCAACCTGGTTGGGTAAGCGGTAGGAATCTTGAAAATGGGGTCAGCCCTAGAAGATGTGCTCAGGAGTGTGCTGACACGCAGGTCCACAGTATTTCTTTCTTGCTGTGGTCGGTTTCATGGCCTCGTCACTCAGACCCTCGGTGCCTTCCCTGGCTTGCAACCTCCTCTTTGACTTGCCTTCATTGTTTTTGACCTTGCACTCCTTCTCTATTAAGGTGAACCTGATTAAGTTGAACATTCTCATTGGGAAAAATAGAACAAAAGGTGGAAGAAGGAGGAATTTGGGTTCTTTTGCAACATCCCATTGTGTTAAAACTTGCACCAGTGGTTCCAACTATAATTAACGTTGTGCTTCCATCCCTATTGAACATCCGATTTTTACTCCATGATATCCTTAGGAATGTACAAAAGGTGTATAGCTCTCAGAGATTTTACTCTTTAATATAGCAAGTACTTTTGTTTTTAAGAATTTATAGCTCTTCCATTTGAGAATAGCCAAATGATATATGACATTTTTATAGTGGACAGTTTTTATCATGTTAATAATTTTCATCTTATTTATTTTCTAGTACGCCACAATTCCCATTTTCCAATATTATAATTTAACTTTTTAAAATTAAACTTTTTATCTTGGGGTATTTTCAATTACAGAAAAGTTGCAAAGATAGTACAGAAAATTCCCATATACCCTTTGCCACTTTCCCCTCAAGTGAACATCTTATCCCATGTCTTTTATTCATCAGTGTCTATTTGGAGCCTAGACTCAGCTGTTGCTATACATGAGGCATAATCATCATAGTCACACTGCAAACTCTATCGTGTGATATTTGTTTCTTGACTCTCATTGGTCATGTTGTTTCAGCACCCAATCTGCATTTTAAATCAAGTAGAATCTACTGTAACTTGTTCTGGCCTTGGAATCAGAAGGCCTGAATTGAAGTCAACTCTACTGCTTACCAATTTCCAGCTCTGTAAACTGTGGACAAGAATACTCAAGCTTGGAGAGCTGGTTTGAGAATTTGTCAAGTGTCAGCTCTGTAAGGATAATGGCCTTGCTCAATTCATTCATTGCCACTTCCCCAGTGTCTTTTGTAAAGGGCCAGAACATAGCGAACCCTCATACAAACGTGGTGGTACTGAATGAATGATTAAACAAGGTAAGGTCTACAAAGTTTATAATAAATTATAAATGGCATAGAGAAGTTAGGAGTTTTAACTACTTGTCTATAAACACATGATATGTGTGTTACTGTTGATGTGAGTCATGTCCTACCCCACCACTGAAGCCCATCCACCACTTCCTATTTTGTTCACAATGGAGTCTGACCCTTTATGAGTGCCTGGCAGGGAGTGGGCACCGAGAACTGCCTTTCAGTCTTGTTAAGCTATTTTTGAAAATGCCAGGCAAAGCAGTGTTTTGTTACTTTTACTAATAAATATTTTCTGACAGCTAATGAGAACTTGAAAGGCAACAGTGTTCGTTCTTCAGATTTTTATTGTCCTAGAGTGCTGATTTGCATTCTTGTTATATATTGTTTTCTTGATTCTCTTTCATGAGAAAAGTAAAGTTTATAAACCATGCATCTGCACCTTGTGACTTATTTCTGGAAAGCAAAATACTTTCATCTAACCCCTGCCTTTCACCTGTAATGAGTTTTTGGTTTCATTTCAATTTGATTTTCTTTCAGGTCTGCTACATCAACAGATGAAGCTTGAAATATTACACTTAGGATCCCTTGGCTGGAAGAGCAAACTAAACATTCATTTAGTGGTGGCTGCAATAGTTCTTCGTTATTACTAAATCTTCTGAACTGACTGGTTCTGGGGAGGAAGAGAAAGGTGTCAATATTTGAGTCTTCCCTGCATGTAGCAATCCAAGAGTGTCACGTTAGTCCAGTACCTCCATGAGTCAGTCCGTTTGCGTAGAGAATTGGAGTATTGGGAAATGAAGCTATCGGTAGTGTCAAGTTTGAATGTAAGAATGATATTCTGAGTTTAGAAATATATATACAAGAATGGAGTTCATTCATATTACCTCAACGATTGCTCTGACTGACAAAATGTTCTTATACTGGTATAGAATTAAGGAGTTTTACTTACTCCTTCCTCATTTTTACTCCCTCATTTTTTATTTATTTATTTTTTTGCTGAGGAAGACTGGCCCTGGGCTAACATCCGTGCCCATCTTCCTCTACTTTATATGGGACGCCGCCACAGCATGGCTTGACAAGCGGTATGTTGGTCCGCACCCGGGATCCGAACCTGTGAACCCCAGGCCACTGAAGCAGAGCGTGCTAACTTAACCACTATGCCTTGGGGCCAGCCCCGCTCCCTCACTGTATATGTGAAGAAATGGAAGCCCAGAAGGGCTTGTAACCTGTCACAGTTCAGAGAGTTAGTTAGCGGCAAAGGCAATGAGGAAATAAGGACCTTGGGATCTGCACGCCAGCTTTCTTTGAGCTACAGATGCTTTTAAACTATTGTTCGTTATTCAGTTTGGAGATTACCCAGGGCTGCTGCTTTTCCTGCCTCTATTTTAGAACATTTGCTAATTGTACCCAATAGGGCTGGGATGTAAATCCTCAGCCAATTTTGTGCTCTTTAGCCGATTTGGTAAACATTTAGTGGGAAGGAATTTTTTAAAGATAAAAATAAACTTTTTGCAAGATTCTGTGATTTTTATCTATGGCTCCATGGTTTCCTCTCAAGTTAATTAAAACCATTTCAATGTATGTATATGTATTTCTCTTCTTTATCATATCAACATAAATTCATATCAATATATTACCAGAAATCTTAATAATCTGATTCCAGGTAGTATTATCAATTAATGTGCTTCATCCTATGACGTAAACAAAAGAAATAGAAAATAATACTCTGCAGTCTGGTTCGGTAGTCATACATGGATTGCAGAAATGATGCATGTCAGTGTAAGTCATACCACATTCTCTAGAATAAAATTAGAAGAAACTTAAAATTAGAGGTGGATTAGAGATATTCTGGCTGTGTCAGAGGTTGGATTGATGGAGAGAGAGTTTTCAAAAACACAATGTGAAAATGTTTCTCTTGGTTGAATGAAATTGTTTAAATTTTATTATATATATTATAGAGTAGAGGCAACTACAACAATTTTTTCCAGTTTTGCATAAGATATTCTTAATAGGAGTTATATAGGATTACCAAAATACCCATAATCAAATTGTCATTGTCAGTATCCTTACAGAAGAAATAATTTCAGAATTTACTTCTGTCTTGGGTTAAAAAGAAAAAGACTAGAAAAATGTCCAAAAAGAAAAAAAATGAAAGAAAGTGAGACAGAAATACAGAGTGAGAGAAACGTGGGGAGAAATCCTTGCAGAGTATCGTGTTTAAAACATAACCAGTGATGACAAAATCACCATTCATAGGTGGTTTTTAACATCTTGGTGACTAGAGACAGCAGAGCATGATGATAAAAGCCGCTCTTCAGCAATTCTCTCTTCCCCAGCATCAATGTTTCTTTCTCTACTTAGTTACTGCTCCCATCTTTAAAACACATACAAACTTGACACCACTTCTCCAACTACCACCCTTTGTAGCAAAACTACTCAATAGTTGCCTCCTTGCTGTCTCCAATTCCTTTTCTTCCTTCTCAATCTGTATACCTTTTCTCTTCTCGTCTTGCATTAGCTAGAGTTTCCAGTATGATGTTAAAAAGGAGTGATGAGAGGGGACATCCTTGCCTTGTACCTGATCCTAGTGGGAAACTGTTGAGTTTCTCACCTGTAAGTATGATGTTAGCCGTAGGTTTTTTTGTAGATATTCTTTATTAAGTTGAAAAATTCCCCTCTATCCCTGGTTTACCGAGAATTTTTATCATGAATGGGTGTAGAATTTTGTCAAATGCCTTTCTTGCATCTATTGATATGATCGTGTATTGTTTTTCTTTTTCAACCTGTTAGTATGATAGATTACATTGATTTTCAAATGTTGAACCAGCCTAGCACACCTGGGATAAATGCCACTTGGTTGTGATGTATAATTCTTTTTATACATTGTTGGATGCAATTTGCTGATTATTTTTATTGAGGTAACATTGGTTTATGACATTATATAAATTTCAGGGGTACATCATTATATTTCTGTTTCTGTGTAGACTACATCATGTTCACCACGCAAAGACTAATTATCACACATCACTGTACCCATGTGCCCTTTTACTGCTTTTGTCCTCCCCTCACCCCTCTTCCTCTCTGGTAACCACCAATCTAATCTCTGTATCTATGTGTTTGTTTGGTTGTTGTTGTTTTTATCTTCCACATATGAGTGAAACCATATGGCATTTGGTTTTCTCAATCTGACATTTCACTTAGCATAATACCCTCAAGGTCCATCCATGTTGTCACAAATGGCAAGATTTCATCTTTTTTATGGCTGAGTAGTATTCCATTGTGAATATATACCACATCTTCTTTATCTGTTTACCCCTTGATGGGCAGTTAGGTTATTTCTAAGTCTTGGCTATTGTGAATAATGCTGCAGTGAACATAGGGTTGCATGTATCTTTAAGCATTTGTGCTTTCATATTCTTTGGATAAATACCAGAAGTGAAAGAGCTGGATCATATGGTAGTTCTCTTTTATATTTTTTGAGGAATCTCCATACTGTTTTCCATAGTGGCTGCACCAGTTTGCATTCCCCCCAGCAGTATATGAGGGTTCCCCTCCTCTCCAACACTTGTTTCCTGTCTTGTTAATTATAGCCGTTCTGACAGGAGTGAGGTGATATTTCATTGTAGTTTTGATTTGCATTTCCCTGATAGTTAATGATGTTGAGCATCTTTTCATGTGCCTGTTGGCCATCTGTATATCTTCTTTGGAGAAACATCTGTTCAGGTCTGTTGCCCATTTTTTAATTGAGTTGTTAGAGTTTTTGTTGTTGAGCTGTATGCATTCTTTATATATTTTGGAGATTAACCCCTTACCAGATATATGATTTGCAAATATCTTCTCCCAATTGTCAGGTTGTCTTTTCGTTTTGTTGATGGTTTCCTTTGCTGTGCAGAAGCTTTTTAGTTTGATGTAGTCCCATTTGTTTATTTTTTCTATTGTCTCCCTTGCCAGTGAGACATGGTATTCAGAAAGATACTGCTGAGACCAGTGTTGAAGAGTGTACTGCCTGTATTTTTTCTAAGAGTTTTCTGGTTTCAGGTCTTATGTTCAAGTCTTTGCTCCATTTTGAGTTGATTTTTGTGTATGGTGTAAGACAATAGTCTACTTTCATTCTTTTGCACATGGCTGTCTAGTTTTCCTAACACCATTTATTGAAGAGACTTTCCTTTCTCCATTGTATCTTCTTGGCTCCTTTGTCAAAGATTAGCTGTCTGTAGATGTGTTGTTTTATTTCTGGCCTTTTGGTTCTGTTCCATTGATCTGTGTGTCTATTTTTGAGCCAGTACCATGCCGTTTTGATTACTATAGCTTTGTAGTATATTTTGAAATCAGGGAGTGTGATACGTCCAGCTTTGTTCTCTTTTCTCGGGATTGCTTTGGCTATATGGGATCTTTTGTTGTTCAATATAAACTTTAGCATTCTTTGTTCTATTTCCATGAAAAATGTTGTTGTAACTTTGAAAGGAATTGCATTGAATCTGTAGATTGCTTTAGGAAGTATGACATTTTAACTATGTTTATTCTTCCAATCCAAGAACACAGAATATCTTTCCATTTCTTTGTCTCTTCTTTAATTACTTTCAACAATGTTTTATAATTTTCAGTGTACAGGTCTTTCACTCCTTTGGTTAAATTTATTCCTAGGTATTTTATTCTTTTTGTTGCAATTGTAAATGGAATTGCATTCTTAATTTCTCTTTCTGCTATTTCATTGTTTGTGTATAGAAATGTAACTGATTTTTGTATGTTGATTTTGGACACTGCAACTTTACTGTATTCGTTCATTATTTCTAATAATTTTTTAGTGGATTCTTTAGCATTTTCTATATATAAAATCATGTCATTTGCAAATAGTGACAATTTCACTTCTTCCTTTCCAATTTGGATCCTTTTTATTTCTTTTTTTTTTTTTGCCTGATTGCTCTGACTACGATGTCCAATACTATGTTAAATGAGTGGTGAAAATGGGCATCTATGTCTTGTTCCTGTTATTAGAGGGATAGCTTTCATTTTTTCACCATTGAGTATGGTTTTAGCTGTGGGTTTGTCATATATGCCCTTTACTGTGTTGAGGTACTTTCCTTCTATACCCATTTTATTCAGTGTTTTTATCATAAATGGATGCTGTATCTTGTTGAATGCTTTTTCTGCATCTATTGATATGATCATGTGATTTTTATTCTTCATTTTGTTAGTGTGGTGTGTCACATTGATTGATTTGCAGATGTTGAACCATCTCTGCATCCCTGGAATAAATCCCACTTGATCATGGTGTATGATCCTTTTAATGTATTGTTGTATTTGATTTGCCAATATTTTGTTGAAGACTTTTGCATCTATGTTCATCAGTGATAGTTGCCTGTAACTTTTGTTGTTGTTGTCCTTTTATGGTTTTGGTATCAGGATAATGTTGGCCTTGTAGAATGAGTTAGGAAGTGTCCCCTCCTCTTCGATTGTCTGGAATAGTTTGAGGATGATAGATATTAAATCGTCTTTGAATGTTTGGTAGAATTCACTGGTTAAGATGTCTGATCCTGGAATTTGGTTTTGGGAAGATTTGATTACTGTTTTGATCTCCTTACTAGTGACTGGTCTATTCAGATTCTCTATTCTTTCTTGGTTCAGTTTTGGAAGGTTGTACGATTCTAAGAATTTATCTATTTATTCTAGATTATCCAATTTGTTGACATATAGCTTTTCATAGTATTCTCTTATAATCCTTTGTATTTCTGTGATGTCCATTGTCATTTCTCCTCTTTTCTTTCTGATTTTATTTATTTGAACCTTCTCTTTTTTTTCTTGGTGAGTCTAGCTAAAGGTTTGTCAATTTTGTTTTCAAAGAATCAGCTCTTAGTTTCATTGCTTTTTCCTTTTTTTTTTTTTTTTGGTCTCTATTTCATTTATTTCTGGTCTGATTTTTATTGTTTCCTTCCTTCTACTGATTTTGGGCTTTGTTTGTTCTTCTTTCTCTAGTTCCTTTAGGTGTATTGTTAGATTGTTTATTTGAGATTTTTCTTGTTTCTTAAGGTAGCCTGTATTGCTATAAACTTTTCTCTATTGGTACCGCTTTTGCTGTATTGCATAAATTTTATGTCATGTTTTCATTTTCATTTGTCTCTGGGTTTTTTTTGATTTCTCCTTTTATTTCTTCATCGACCCAATAGTTTTTCAGTACTATTTTGTTTAATCTCCACATATTTGTGGCTTTTCCAGTTTCCTTCTGTAGTTGATTTCTAGTTTCATACTGTTGTGGTCAGAAAAGATTCTTAGTTTTATTTCAATCTTCTTGAATTTATTGAGACTTGTTTTGTGGCCTAATATGTGATCTGTCCTGGAGAATGTTCCATGTGCATTTGAAAGAATGTGTATTCTGCAGTTTTTGGATTGAATATGCTGTATATATCTACTAAGTCCATCTGTTCCAATGTGTCATTTAAGGCCAATGTTTCCTTATTGATCTTCTGTTTGGGTGATCTATCCATTGGTGTAAGTGGAGTGTTAAAGTCCCCTACTATTATTGTGTTACTGTTAGTTTCATCTTTTCTGTCCGTTAATAATTGCTTTATGTATTTAGATGCTCCTATGTTGGGTGCATAGATATTTACAAGTGTTATGTCCTCTTGTTGGATTGATCTCTTTATCGTTATGTAATGCTCTTCTTTGTCTCTTGTTACAGTTTTTTATTTAAAAGTCTATTTTGTCTAGGTATTGCTACCCCAGCTTTCTTTTTGTTTCCATTTGCATAGATTATCCTTTTCCATCCTTTCACTTTCAGTTTGTACCTTTAGGTCTGAAGTGTGTTTCTTGTATGCAGTGTACATATGGGTCTTGTTTTTTTATCCATTCAGCCACCCTACATCTTTTGATTGGAGTATTTAGCCCATTGACATTTAAAGTAGCTATTGATATGTATGTACTTGCTGCCATTTTGTTACTTTTTTTCTGGATGTTTTTATAGTTCTTCTCTGTTCCTTTCTTCTTCTCTTGCTCTCTTCCCTTGTGATTTGATGGCTTTCTTTATGTTCTACTTGATTCCTTTCTCTTTATTTTTTGTGTATTTATTGTAGGTTTTTGGTTTGTGATTACCAGAGGTTCATACATAATAACCTATATAAATAACAGTCTATGTTAAGTTGATAATCTCTTAAGTTTGACATGTTACTGAAAGCTCTACACTTTTAGCTCCCCCACCACGTTTTATGTTTTTGATATCATATTTTACTTCTCTTATTTTTGTGTTTCCCTCAACCTCTTATCATGGAAATGTATAATTTTAGTACTTTTGTCTTTTGATCTTCATATTAACTTTATAGGTGGCTGTTCCACTATCTTTACAGTAAATTTGCCTTTACCATATTTTTTCTTTGATAATATTCTTATTCCTATTTGTGGACTTTTCTTTTCCTCTTGAATAAGTCCCTTTAACATTTATTGTAAGGCTAGTTTAGTAATAATAAGCTGCTTTAGTTTTTGCTTGTCTGGAAAATTCTTTATCTCTCTTTCCATTCTGAGTTATAAACTTGCCAGGTAAATAAATTATTTTTATTTCATTAAGGTTTGTTTTTATTCTGGGGTTTTATCTCATTCTTTTATTTGGAACATATTCCTCTATCTTCTCATTCCTCTATCTTTTCCTTTTGTTTGGTTCTCTGTGTTTGTTTCTGTGTAGTAGGTGAAATAGCTATCACTCCCAGTCTTGAACAAGTGGCCTTGTGTAGGAGATGAATCTTATTGTTTAACCTTGCCTTAGCTCTTGGTTGTCTCTTGAACCTTTTTGACTGTTTAAGCAGCCTGATATTTTCTTGATAGGTCGCAGTTGTTAAGGGTGTGTGAAGGCCTGTGAATGTTCTAGAGGGAGAGATCTCGGTTAGCACCTAGTTTCAGGCTGAGTAGAAGCTAGACTCTCAGGCAGCAGCTCTTAAGGTATGCAAATATATCCAGTCCTGTGGAGCTGCAGCCGTAGACTGACGGCCTCCAGACCAGACGATCTAGAGGTATCCCCTTAGCAACTGTTGCAAAAGTTGGGGCTCCAGGTGAGTGTGTAAACTTCTTTCTGAAGGGTACTGGTGAGCTGTAATGAGACCAAAGGACAGCACAAAGGTGGCATCCCCTGGCCTACATTCTGTAGCCTCCGGATGTCAAACCACATTCTTGATTCCCCAAAATCTCCTGCATCCGGCAACTTGACCTTCCAGTTGGCTTGGCCCCAAACTGCGAGTTATCCTTGATTCTTTTCTGTTAGTCTCACACCTCAAATTCAGTCATCTGGAAATTCTCTTGGCTCTGCCTTTGAAATATCCAGAATCTGACTTCTTCTCACCCCTCCACTCCTATGCCTTGGTCTAAGCCACCGCCAGCATCTTACTTAGACTGTTTTAATAGGTGCTTAACTCTTCTGCCTGCTTGCTGTCTTGCCCTCTCTCCCTCCCCCGTCTATTGTCAGCACAGCAACCAAAGTGTTTTTTACAGCTGAATCCCAGGCATGTTGTTCCTCTGCTCAAACCCTCCAACATCATCCCGTCTCAGGGTGGAAGCTTCTCTGACTTGATCTGCTGCAAGTTACCTTCTCCTGGCTGCCTGAGTGCTCCTTGACCGCTGGACACATTTCACCTCAGTGTCACGGTGAGGTTCCTGTTCTGCTACCTGGATTGCTCTTTCCTCTTGTGTCCTCACGACACACGTTCTCACTCAGGGCTTCCAAGCCTTTGTTCAAATGTCCCCTTCGTGATAAAGCCTTCTTAGACCATCTCGTTTAGAATCTCAGCCCATATAACCTGTGGAACTGGGTATTACTTTCCCTGCTTTATTTTTTTCACATGCATTCATCTTCTAATAGCATATTCTTTATTTTATTTATTTTTTTGTTTGTTAATTGTTCTTTTCCTTCTAGAATGTAATCTCCATTGGGGCAGAGATTTTTGCCTGTTTTGTTCACTCTTTCATACCCAATGCCTAGAGTAGTTCCTGTCACCCAGCAGACACTGAAATGTTTGTGCAGTGGATGCATCAACAGACCTTGGGGTTCTCTTGTGTAACTGTGGTAATTGTATTCCTTTGGGACAAATCGATAAGTTTACTGATTTGTAAAATAGAAACAGTAAGAGCTCTCATACGTTGTTTTGAGGAACAAATTAAATAATTGTAGGTAAAGTGCAGAGTAGTATACTTAGTAAGTTCTCCACATATTGTAGTTGTGTTGTTTTTTTTAATCACTTACCCACCTGAATCTTTTTCCAATAACATTTTTTTATATGAAAATTTTTTTTCACAGAAAAATTGTAGTGATTTTTTTCTTCCCTGGTTGGTAAGATATTTCACATATAATATTAAGATCTTAGTAGTTATAATTGTAGTTGAAAATACTTTGTTATTTTTTTCTAAAAATTTTGTTCAGAAAAATTTTCAATGCAGTTACTTATGTTTTTTTCTAGAAAATGTTAGCATGTATTTTGGTATCATGTTTATGGTTAAGAAGTACATAGTTAGTCCCTATAAATGCTGGTATCTCAGCCATGTTACTTTGGGCTAAAGAAAGCATTTTCCATTTCCTTTCATAAGCCATTATGAAGGTAATTTTTAGAAAATTAATTGCTTCTTGATGTTTAATATTAAGAGGAAGATGTAAACATCATTAATTCCAGCTGCTTTTTCCTTTACTGTTAAGATCTGATGACAGCTTTGGATTTAAAAAATAAATTGCTAATAATTTTCTAAATGGTAGACATGCCATTTGATATTCTAATCAATAGTTAATATTGTATTAACATTTAATGTTACTGCTCATACCCATCTTACCTAAAATTTTAAAAACAAACTTTATTGTGAATAACACAGTTTTTTAAGGCGTAGGGCAATAATAGTACATAGTTGCCTAAAAATGTTGCTCAAATCTTAAAATAACTTGCCTCATTTAAATTTTTTTATGATTTTTGACAAAATTCGACAGATAACTCAAATGTACCTAGTCTAAAACTAAACGCACATTTCTTCTGAACTCCTCCTTTTCCTGTGTTCCTTATCTCAGCCGAGCTCATCATCACAAAGCTGGCTGCTGGAGTGACACCCGGGGGGACCTTAAATGTCTTTCTCTCTCTCCACTCTGACCACACCTGGTCAAGAAGAACAATTGATGTTTACTATCCAAATATCTCATAAATCCATTCATGTTGCCTTAGATTAATTGGAGTTGTTATTTCCTACAAAAAGTTTAAAGACCAGCTTGGCATTGAGCCTCTACCTTTGCCCTTTTGATCTATCCTCCATCCAGACGCTGGAGTGATACGTCTGTTTCAGACTAGTCAGATTCTAGGTTGCTTGCATACTCCAGTCCAAACCCTTAGCACAGCATATGCCATCTGATGTCAAGCCTACTTTGGGCTGGAGCCCTATTAGATGAGGAGCTGGAGAAGGGTCCTTGGCCAGTGCACAGAAACTCCCTGGGCCATCCCAGAGTGTGCCGTGTTGTCAGTACAAAAGCAGTGGTCCACAAAGGAAAAGCTACCTGGGGAAGGGGTGGATCAGTAGAGGGTGGGCCACAAAGGGCAAGTGAGACCAGACAGGATGAAAGAAAAAATGAAAGACAGTACTATCAAGGAGAGATTCTTGATGACACTGGGCTCCCTTAAAAATTTCCTGTTTTGGAATTTGTCGGTTTGTGATGAGGGCTGCACAAGGATGAGGTTTCCCCTTTCTTCCTAGACAAGTGAGGTCCGTGTCCTCCCTGCAGCCTGGGTGCCAGCCACCTGGCGCTACTTGTAAACACCAAACCCAGTTCTTTCAAGCTCTGCCTTCTTGTGAGCTGTTCCCCCTGCTTGGAAGGCTTTTACTCAACGTACTGGTGGAATTATCTCCTACTGACCGAGGCTCAAGGATAACACTTTCTATGAAGGCCTTTCTGCACCTCCCCGCAACCCTTCATTTTCCAGGAAGAATCAAGCACCTGTCCTCTGGTACCCCCACCGCACCTTTGTCGTATGCCTGCTACATGATTTATCACCTCTCAGGTAGCTTTCTTTTTACTGACAGTGTTACTCATTATCAGCGAGATTCTGGAGGGTTTTCCACTCTATTTCTTTGTACAGGGTCTGATATATGGCAGGTTCCCAAAAATGTTGTTAGTGCCTTGAAAGTCAAATATAATCTTAATTCTTTTCATGTGAAGAGATGCTAGAAAAGAGGAGAAAGTCACCTCTAAAGGGTTCTATTCAAAACATATAAATAGTTTAAGATGGTTCACATTCTTTTCTTTACTTTTTAGTGTTTTGTTTGTTTTATGACTTTGAATGTTAAAGTAATATTAAACAATTACCCTAAAGAGATGAAGATTTTGTATTGGCAAAAATAACACAATACGATTCAGTTTAACAAATATGTAACACCTAGTGGGTCTAAAACTCTAATCACAGGGCGGGAGTGGGTGGAAGGTGGAGACGGCAGTGAACATAAAGTGGTGCTCCAATGAAAATGTGGCCTTGAGTAATTTTGAAACTTATGGGTGGAATTTTTATGCTTCTAGCCAACAAGTTAAAGTTTCCAGCTGTTTTAGAATTGGGAGATGTGGCGACTTCCTCATCCCTATGCTTCTTTTTCTTGAATTTGTCATTTAGTCATCTAAACATAAAGCAAGGTCTTGGAGCCAACTGTCCAGTAAGATAACCTATCAGAATCTGCATTCTGGTGGGTAATATAAACAACTGTGTATAATTGAGCCAGTAGAGCTTTGTTGTGGATTCTGCTGCCCTTTGTGGGGTAGAAATATTTCTGATTCCACGTGTGCGGTGTTTATTTAGTTACGAATAACCTAGAGTTTGTAAAATGTGGTGGTGTGGGCTTACGGCAGCAATGGAAATAGAGCAGAGGAATCTCAGACAACAGGCTTCTATTAGGGTTCTCAAACTTAAAATTAGACTTGCTGGTGAGGTTTCTTTTTTTGAAAATGTGCCTTCTGAAAATAGAAGTGATATTTTAAGTCTTTTCAGAAAGATGTACACCGTACATAAACTTTGTAAGATTCCTGACTAAACTCAAAACATACTGTCCGCTTTCTGCTCTGTTTAAAAACTTGTGTAATGGTTATAGTATTACCTTGTGTATTGTCTGCAAATGTTCCCCCACTTATGTGAGTGATGTTCCTTTCTTTTTTAATTATGAAAGAAATAAATGCCTGCTCTAAACACTTCTAGCAATATGAAAGCATCTAGAGTAAATGTTACTTTCTGATCTCTGTCCTTTCTTCCCTCTCAATCCAGAGCTCCAGAGGCAACCTCTATTTTCAGTTGAGTGTGTCTTCCTAAAATCCTTACTGTGTGTATTAGTTTGCGGGTGTGGCCATAGCAAATACCACAGACTGGGTGGCTTAAACAACAGACGTTTGTTTTCTCATAGTTCTAGAGGCTGGAAGTCCAAGATCAAGGTGTTGGCAGGTTTGGTTTCTCCTGAGGCCTCTCCTCTTGGCTTGCAGATGGCCACCTTCTCACTGTGTCCTCACATGGTCTTTTCTCCCGTGTGTCTCTCTGTGTGTCCAAATTTCTTCTTCTTATAAGGACACCAGTCGGATTGATTAGAGCCCACACTAGCAGCCTCATTTTAAGTTACTCACCTCTTTAAAGGCCCTCTCTCCAAATGCAGTCACATTCTGATGAATGGGGGTTAAAGTTTCAGCATATAAATTTTGTGGAAAGAAAATTCAGCCCATAGCACTATGTGTAGATGCAATATCTTTTTCCAACATAGGCAGGAGTACAGTACACACATTATTCTTCAATGGTTTTTCACTTAACAGTGTAACATGAAGATCTTTCAGTGCTGGTAGTTGCTGTCCTCACTGACTGCAATGTTGTTTAGTATAGGTAGTCCATAACTTATTAACTATCACGTTGTCCATGAACATTTAGGTGGCTTCCAATTACTTGCTATGATATACACGATTGCATTGAATATCCTTGTAAACGTATATTTTTTTCATATGTGTGATATTTCTTTAGGGATAGATTGATAGGGATGGAATTTTGAGGTCAAAGTGTAGGCCATTTTACATTTTAATAACACTGCAAAATTCTGTTTCTCAATTAATTTATACTCCTATGAAGAGTACTTGAAAGTGACAGCCTCAACTTTCACCAACTTTGAATATGATCAATATTTAAAAAAATTTGTATATCTGATGGGCACATTTACTGTATTAATACGCATTTCTCTTATAACCAGATAGGTTGAATGCTTTTTTATATATTCCACCTGTAATTTTGTGATTGTGTGTGTGTGAATTGTCTTTTTATGTCAGATGCCCATTTTTCTATTGGTTTGTTGGTCTTTTCCTCTTTCATAATAATTCTTCATATATTATGACTACCCTTCATCTGTTATACATTTTAAAATACTTCTGTCAGCTATGACTTACATTTTAACTTTGTTTGTGGGTTATTTTGACCTAGAGAAGTTTTACATGTTTATGTGATCAAATCTGTCAGTGTTTTCCTTGCGAAGATTTGCATGCTTTTGGAGAATGCCATCATTACTAAAAGACAATGGCATTGTTTCCTGTATTTCCTTTGGTATGAATTAATTAAATGTATTTCTCCTTTTTATCGCACAAGGCATAGTTGTAAACTGTACAGAACTTGGAGTGAAACATGACAGTCTACTTTACTTTTCCGTCTCCTAGTGGCACACCCACCTCTACTTCTCCTTCCTGGGCAACCAATGTTCATTACTTGGTACCCAGGATCCTAGCTCTTTCACTATGTGTTTACACATGCCTGCATATCTCAGTATAAAAACATAAATGAGATCAAGGTTTGTGTCTGCTTATTTCACTTGCTTTTTCCATGCAGCAGTATGTCCTGGAGACTTTAAATGTCAGTACAAATAAGTCTACTTATTCTTTTTCGTTTTTTAGAAACTTTAAATGTCAGATAAAATAAGTCTACCTTACTCTTTTAGGTGGCTGAAGCTGTTCCACAGTGTTACACTCTAATTTATGTGACTGCTTCACCACAGCAAACACGCAGGCCTTTTCAAATTGTTTTGCCATTACCACAATTTCAGGAAGTAGAATTGTCAGTATTTTTTTAATGTTTATCTAAACATTATCAATCTATCAATTAATGTTTATCTAAACATTATCAATATATCTGATATTTATTTTTATACGTAGTATGAGATAAGACTTACTCAGCCATGCACTCAAGAGCCCATCTTTTCTTTATCAGTTAGAAATGCTGCTTTATTATGCTTTACAATATTATGCATCATTCTGCTTCTTGACTCACTTTTTTAATTTTCCTATTGCTATTCCGAGACCACACTGTTTTGATTATTGAATAATTATAAAATGTTTATCTGCTACAGTAAGTTAATCTATATTATGATTTTTTTCCCCTAAAAGTATTTAGGCCATTCTTGCCATTTGCTTTATTTGCTTAATGAGCTAGACACAACTTGTCAAAATATGGAATCTTTTTTGGGGTTTATTTAGATTGATAGATTAATTTGGGGAGCATTGGCTTTTTAGAGTGCAATAACTATGATATGTCTCTCTATTTTTTCTGGTTTTCTTTGCTGTCCTTCAGTGATGTTTTCTTCATAATGCCCTGCTTGTTTCTTTTTAGTTACATTCCTGGGCATAGTGTTGTTTGCTATTATAAATGGGATCTTTTTCCTATTACATTTTATAATTGGTTATTGCTGTTATATTGGAAAGTTATTGTTTTTTTCCATGTTTATCTTGCATCTCATTAAGAAACAGTCCTATTTCCAAGAGCTTACAAATTTAATGCAAAGAAAAGCCAATATTTAAATGAGAATATAAGAATAATTAGAGGCACAATTGTGTGATCTAATCTATAAATTACTTGCAGAGCTCTAAAAGATTTAAGGAAGCTTGTCACGATCATAAAGGGCTTCTTGGAGGAACCACTTGACCTGGTCCTTTAAGGAGAGGCAGCTCTCTAAGCAATGAATTGTAGTGAATAATGGCGTAGAGACAAGATTGAGTATGATACAGGCTTAAAAGGATGATTAACATTTCTTGACAGATCAAAGGATGAAATCTAAAAACCAGTGAGAACAATGGACAGAAAGGAAGGGTGGGGGTGATTATCGCTCTTCAAAGTCAACCTGAGTATTTTGGATTTAATTCAATGAACAATGGGACGAATTTTGAAGTCAGAGATGTGACATTCAGAAAGTAGAGTTTAGAATTTTTTTTTGGCATACTGGATGCAATCTGGATTTAGGGTAGCCACTAGAAAGCTATTCCAGGAAAATGATTTCACAGGGAAAAGGACCTGAAACAAAGATAGTGGTAAATAAATAAGGCATTTCCAAAGAAGAAAAGAATAGGACTCAAAACAATTTAATACGAAGGGAGAGTAAAAGGTTTACAATATTTTTATTTTAGTAGAATAGAATAACAGTGATATGATTACCAGAAGTGAGTGGGAAGCTGTTTTAATGAAAGACAAGAAAGTTTGGATTAGAATATGTTTAGATAAATATCGAAATAGTACAAAACTGTTTTTGTATGGAAACAAATCTGGGTGGTTAGTGCACTGAAGTAATTCAGCAGCATACGTAGCAGGGCTTCTGTTCTTGGAGCAATTCACTGTGTCCTCATCTGCTTTTGGTTCGTGCTGTAGTAAGACTTAATCCTTGTGGGGTTTCTACTGATGTGATTAAAGGTGCTTTGTTTTTGCTTTTATTTTGGCAGAAAATTATTAAACCAGTGAAAAATGATTAACTGGAGTGAGTTCACAGAGAATGTGATTTCCTAAAAAAGTACAATTATGTTCAAGTTAAGCCCTTTATAAAGGGTATTTTGGCATTCTGTAAAGGGTAAAGACATTAGATTTCTTTTAAACTTTCAAGTCACATGTCTAGGGGGATAGGAGGGAAAATGAGCAATGCTGTTGAGATCCGCTGCAAAGACATTATTTCTGTTGATTAACGGTACAGATTTTTAGCCTATAGAAAGTCACAAAATACACATACTATTTACACATATCATAAATTTGCTTCTTTATTTTAATCAATAAATAATGATTGACTATTAAATATTAAAAGCAATTGGAAAATTTCAGTTTCATAAAAGTACCCTTCCCCAAAATCTCAAAAATAAGGGGGAAAATATTTGATTATACTAAATAGTATGAACTTTCTGGAATCCCAGAATGTATGTCTTTCAGATGATGAATTTTGTGAATAAAATCAAAGCAGCAATTTTAGATATAAGGGGCAATATTATAGATGCATTGTAGGTATCCTCTTGCTAAGCTTCTGATTCTCCAAAATATAATCCCTTTTATGTTTCTTAGAACATTATAAGGGCCAGTCAGAATAACAGCATTTCAAGGATACAGAAATTTCCAGTAGGAACTCACATTTATTTGATCATTAATTCTAATTACAAATTGACAAAAATAGTTGAAAAAACACAGAGAAGTTTGAATAAGAGCTACCATCAAGTGTTTGGACGTTTTTTCTTGACGTACACTTCTACTAGTTTTAACACATGTATAGATTCATGTAGCCACCACCACAATCAATGTATAGTAATAGTTGTATCACTAAAATCTCCCTTGCTGCCCCTTTGTCACCATATCTTCCCCAGACCCCTAACCACAGGCAACCATGGATCTGTTCTCTGTCACTATGGTTGTACTTTTTGAGAATATCATGCAAATAGAATCACATTGCATGTAACTTTTGAAACTGGCTTCTTTCACTCAATATAACGCCTTTGTGATTCATTCATGTCGTGTACATCCACAGCTCATTCCTTCTTACTGCTGTAGTAGTATTCTGTTGTACGGTTAGACCACTATTTGTTCATCCATTCATCCACTGAAGGACATTTGGACTGTTCCCAGCTTTTGGCAACTATGACTAGAGAAGCTATAAACATTTATCTAAAGGTATTTATGTGAATACAATTTTTAATTTCTCTAGCGTAAATATCTAGGAGTGGAATTGCAGGGTCATATGGTAAAATGCAGGTTTAATTCATTAAGAAACTGACACACTATTTTCCAGAGTGACTGTGCAATTTTGCACTACCACCATCAATGTATGAGAGTTCCAGTTGCTTTACATTCTTGTCAGCACTTGGAATTGCCGGTATATTTTATTTTAGTCATTTTAATTGGTGTGAATCTCACTGTGGCTTTAATTTGCATTTCCCTAATGGCCCATCTTTTTCTTTTCTTACAGTCTTTGTTTCAAAGTCTATTTTGTCTGATATAAGCATACCTACCTCAGCTTTCTTTTGGTTTCTATTTTCATGAAATATCTTTTTCTATCCCTTGACTTTCAGTCTGTCTGCGCTTTCATCTGAAGAGTCTCTAGGCAGTGTATAGATGGTTCTTGTTTTTGTAATCCATTCAGCCACTCTCTATCTTTTGACTGGAGACAAATTATTTTTAAAGTAATTATTGACAGATATTGATATATTTGTTGAACATCTTTTCCATGTGATTACTTACCATCTTTATATTCCTTTTGGTGAAGTGTATGTCTTTTTTTTTTTTTTTTTTTTGTGGGGAAGACCAGCCCTGAGCTAACATCCGTTGCCAATCCTCCCCTTTTTGCTGAGGAAGACTGGCCCTGGGCTAACATCCGTGCTCATCTTCCTCCACTTTATATGGGACGCCGCCACGGCATGGCTGACAGGCAGTTCGTCGGCGGGCGCCCGGGATCCGAACTCGCGAACCCCGGGCTGCCAAGCGCGAACTAAACCGCTGCGCCACCGGGCGGCCCCTGAAGTGTATAAGTCTTTAGCTCATTTTTAAATTGGATTATTTGTTTTCTTAATGTAGAGATTTGAACATTTTTTCTCTATATAGTCTGAACACAAGTTGTTTGTCTAAGCAAATATTTTCTGCTGGTCTGTAGCTTGCTTTTTCAATCTCTTAACAAGGTCTGTCTCAGTTCAAATATTTTAAAATGTTAATACTATTCAATTTATCAATATTTTTATCTTATGGGTTATGCTTTTGATATCACAGTTAGAGATCTTTAGCTACTTCTAGGTCACAAAGATTTTCTTCTAAACTTTTATGATTTTATGTTTTATATAAAACATAAATATTAGATCTGTGATCCACTTTGAGCTCATTTTTTGTGTAAGATCTGAACTTTATGTAGAATTTTATTTTTTTCTAGGAGTTGGTTCATTCATCTAAGTTGTTGAATTTGTGTATAGAGTTTCCAGAGCATTCCCTCCTTGTCCCTTTAAGGTCTGCATAGTCTGTCATGATATTCCATCCCCACTCACACACACTTTTCTTTTTCTTGCTGAGGAAGATTTGCCCTGATCTAACATCTGTGCCAATCTTCCTCTATTTTGTATGTGGGTTGCTGCCATAGCATGGCTGCCGACGAGTGGTATAGGTCCACACCTGGGAACCGAACCCGGGCCCCTGAAGTGGACAGTGCTGAACTTAACCGCTAGGCCATGGCACCAGCTCCATCCACACACACTTTTATTCTTGATATTGATAGTTGTGTCTTTTCTTTTTTTTCTTTGTCAGTCTTTGAGGTTTATCAACTTTATTGAACTTTTCAAAGAACTAGCTCTTTGTTTCATTGACTTTATTTACCTTTTGTTTGTTTTTCCATTTTATTTGTTTCTGCTCTTTTTTTTTTTTTAGTCATTTCCTCCCTTTGGTTTCTTTCCTTTCTTTTTCTACCATCTTAAGGTTAAAGCTTAGAATTTGTATGAGACTTTTCTTCTTTTCTAATACAAGCACTTAATGCCATGAATTTCCCTCTAATACTGCTTAATTATACTCTGTAAATTCTGATATGCTGTACTTTTATATTTGTCCAGTTCAGAATGTTTCTAGTATATTTGACACATCCCCTTAGACCCATGGATTATTCAGAAGTGTGCTGTTTAATTTTCAAATGTTTGGAGATTTTCCTGTTATCTTTCTGCTATTGATTTCTAGTTTAATTCCATTAATGTCAAAATACATACTTCATATAATTTTAGTTATTTTAAATTTTTAAGGTGTGTTTAGGACCCAGCATGTAATCTATCATGTTGAATGTTTCAATGCACCTGAAAAGAATGCATTTTTCCTTTTTGGGGTGTAGGGTTTATACATGCCAACTACATTCAGATGGCTGACTGTTCAGTTCTTCTACATCCCTTCTATGTCCATTTCTCTCTACTTGTTCTATTGATTACTGAGAGAGGAGTGTTAAAGTCTGCAACCATTCTTGTGGGTTTTTCTATTTCTTTCAGTTGTCTCAATTTTTTTATTGTGGTAAAATATACATAAAGTGAACCATTTTTAGATGTACAGTTCAGTGGCATTAAGTACATTGACACTCTTGTGCAACCATCTCCACTATTCACTTCCAAAACGTTTTCATCATCCCAAACAGAAACTCTATACCCATTAAACAATAACCCCCCATCCCCCCGCTCCCCAGCCCCTTGCAATTTCTGTTCTAATTTCTGTCTCTATGAATTTGCCTATTGTTGGTACCTCATGTAAGAAGAATCATACAGTATTTGTCCTCTTTTTGGTTTTGGGCTGCCTTGAGTCTAAGCCAGGCTACATTGGGGGTAAAATGGGGCACTAATCACTGATTTGCAGTAGGAGAGAGAGGATGGAATCTGCTTGTTCCATCTTACCTGGAATGTTCTAGAACCTCTTTCCTTCAGTGTGATTGTCTTAACACAGCTTGCTTAGAAAAATGCAGGATTTGAAGAAAGTTTCTGAGAAAACATTTAGAAATTAAATTTATTCTTGAAGTTATTTTTAATTATATAGGTGATACATTAATAATTCTCCTTGCAATAGTTACTTAATGCAGTTAAGGCCAAAAGTTTCCTTCAGCTAACCCCTCTGGTCTTGGTCTCCTTTCCTTTTCCCAGAGGTTACTGCTCTAACCAGCTTTTTTCTCTCAATAATATGTCTTAGAGGTCTAGCCATATTAATCTATGTGGAGCAATCATACCTCTAACTGATTCATTGTATTTTATGGTTTTGATTTACCTCAGTTTATTAGGCCATTCTCCTATTTAGACACCTAGATTTTTAAAATGAAAGACATGTTTCCTTAGAAAGAATATTAGCATCTGTGTTGTGTTATAAGTCATCCCTGAGCCTGCGGCCTCATCTGGTCCTGTGAGTTTTAATGGTGTTTGCTGAAATTCTTAATTTGACTGCTAAAAGTTCATATTTTTTGTTTCTCAGTGTCAAACTACAGTCTCAACACTGTTAAACCAAGTGTCAAGTCCCTTTGCTCAAAAGCAATGTGCTGAATTGAATGCCAGTGGAAATCACCTTTAATTGAATTCCAATAGCTTTCCCAAGAGTATAATTAAAATAATTGGCTCAGTCCACAGCCACAAAAACTCAGTCTGGCATAATGCAGTCTTTCCTATAACACTGATTTATATACAAATTGGCTTTTTGCCATACTCTAAACCCTCATTTAGCATCATTATTTATTTATTTTTCTTGTCATAACATAGTTCTCTTCTTGGATTATTGAGAACGCATTTTACAGTAGGGCTACAATGTTGGCGATCTCTAGAAATTCATACATGAAGTGTCCAACATGTTTAGAAATCAATCAGAAATTTAATGGCATGTGGTGGATTGAGCCATGAGCTCATCTCTAGCCTTTCTCCAAAGTCCACTGAAATGACAATAAACAAATAAAAAAAATATAACCCATGAGGACAAAAAGACAAGAGAAGAGACAAATAACACACTGAGAGGTCAAAAATGTTTGGAAGAGAAATGAAGAAATGGTAACTACTTAGCAGCTGAAAGCTGAATGGAGGAGTGTGTAGACGGAAAAAAGCACGGGTCTATGCCACAGAATCCCAGAAAATTTGGGGAGACAAGAACATGATGGGAGAGCAGGCAGGACTGGAAACCTTTTAAATGAGCATAACCCCTCCCACCCTTAGATCCCCTTCCTACCCTCACATAGAGAGAAGCTCCCTCCTTCTCCACTCCTCTTCTCCCTACAGAATGCTGTGGGTTCACTGTCTGGAAATATTGGACCAGGGAGGCTCTGGACTCAGCACATCAAGCATCAAGCAGGGTGGGGCGAGGTGCAGTACTGAAAAGCTGCAAAGTGAAAGCTCAAATACTAGAAAAGGAGTGTCCTGCAGCCCCCTTCTCCTGCTCAGCTCCTAGAACATCCTCACCCAGGCTTATACTCTCTGAGCATGAGATTGCCCAGCTGCTTTCTGGAGAAAATGATTGGTTTACCACAAAAGCTTCATAGATTCTGACAATTGGCGATCATCTGATGAAATGACAAGGTCCCCACCCAGTCACTCTAAATGAAGCTCGGGAATCTATGTGTGTGCCCAAGCTCTCAGAGATTCCAATAATCTCTTTAGTGTCTTATTCTTAAATACGAACCAACAGCAAAGAATCTTATTTGAGGAAAATCTCCAACATGAAAGCAGAGAACCTCCAAAACAAACACCAAGAAAGAACAATGCTGGCAATGCAGGGAGCAGAAGAAAATTTCGAAAAAACATATCATGATGTGTTCAGAGAGATTAGATACTGCATGCATGAAAAAAGAACGGGTTATAAACAGAAGAAGGAGTTCTCAGAATAATTAAATATGATATTACAAATAAAAAATCAATAGAAGTGTTGGAACATAGAGTTGAAGAAATCTCATAGGATATTAAAACAAAAACAAAGAGATAAAAAATTGGAGAAAAAATAAAGAAAATTAGGGGCTGGCCCGGTGGCATAGCGGTTAAGTTCGCATGCTCCGTTTCAGCTGCCCGGGGTTCGCCTGTTCAGACCCTGGGAGTGGACCTGCTCACCGCTCATCAAGCCATGCTGAGGCGGCGTCCCACATAGAGCAACTAGAAGGATGCCCAGCTATGACATACAACTATCTACTGGGGCTTTGGAGAGAAAAAAGCAAAAGAGGAAGATTGGCAACAGATGTTAGCACAGGGCCCATCTCCTCCCCCCCCCAAAAAAAAGTATTTAAAAAGAAGAAAGAAAATTAGAGGATATATTAAGGAGGTTTAAGGTGATTTAAAAGATTTCCAGGAAGAAGAAGAAAAATGGAAGGAATGATATTACATTAAAAAAAATAAATAAAAGATCAATTAGCCAGTTGGACTGGGGACCTGGGTGTATGTGGAAGCCCTGAACCTAGAAAAGCTGACTTTCTCTCTCCTTGACTCCTCGACTCGCAGTCCCTCTGGGAAACGGCCTGTGTGTGCTTGGCCCTGGGGCATCCCTCACTGCTTCAGTCAGCACACGGAGCAGCGCGGGAGGTCATTTGCTACTTGGTTTAGACATACTTGGCTCTGTGGAGTAAGTAGGAAATCAGAGAAAACCTGAAGAAGATATCTAACAAGGGAGTGAGTAGAGGGAGTGATGCTTGGCAACGTCAAGGATGGAAGTAATAATTACGAACTCGGAATACAACACAAAATGACTGTTCCACTGCCTAGTCACCACGCTAGCTCTTTGGCTATAGGCAAATGTAACCATAAAACAGGAGGAAATTTTACATTCATTGCTAACTAAGGAGGCCTGGTAAGTAGTCAGGGAATAGCGCTTGTGTTTGCGGGAAAGTGTTTGGAGAGTGTTTGTGCGTGCGTGTTTGTGTGTTTGTGGCAGGAACTAACAGGCACGTGAAGCAGGGCAGAACTGAACTGAAGGGAAGTGCGTCAGGTCTTTGTTCCTGGATCTGTTTTGGGAGTGCAGCACGGTGGGGGAGGCTATCAGGACAAGGGGGCCCTTGGCCCTCTGCTTCTTTAGAGAGGCTGAGTCCATGCGCCCCAGGTGACCTGTCTCCATTCCTCCCCTAGCTGGGCAAGGGCTGCAGGAGAGACAGCAGCCAGACTGGAGCCACCACAACTGTACTTCTTTCGCATTTGCTGAACCTTGAATGCTTTCTCCATTTCCCTGTTCAGTGTTCTCTCTTGTGGCCTCATAATGACTACCTTATTTTATATTTCCTGCATTCTTTGACCCCTCCCTGTTTTCTGTGTTGGGAAATCACTTCACTTCCTACTTTAGGAAGAAAAGCAATACCATAAGCTTTTATTTTTCCACATCTTCTATGACTATCTGTGTAGTGATGACTTCTGTCTATAACTCCATCCCAAATATGTCTTCTGAGCCTGAGTTCTACAGACACTTCGAACTCAACCTACTTGAAACTCCCTCTCCTCACCACCCCTTGTGACCAGCGTCCTATACACAGCACTCAAGCCAGAACCCTGGGGAAGCATCATTTTTGATAGCCCCCTGTCCTTAAAACCATGTCCCGTCCCCTCCACTACCATATCCCATTAAATCAATCACCAGTTCTAGTCAGTTCTGCTTTCTTACTGTTTCTCTTCAGCTCTTCTGCCCCCTGGATGATTCTCAGCCTGCGTTCCGTCCAGCTCCAGTCTGTTCTCTCATGCTGCTGCCAGAATGACTTTTTTCTAAGGTAGAATTCTGTTCCCTTTATGCTCTTATGTAGATCTTGGCTGTGGCTTTTTTACTGACACAGGAAAGACCCAAATCCCAAATCCTTAGTGTTCAAGGACTTCGTGGTTCAATACTGCTCATCTCTCCAGAATTATCTCTTGCCACTTCCTCTTTCCTCCCACTTATGCCATGCTGGAATATATAAAATCTAGTGTGCATAAGAATCCTCTAGAATGCTTATTTAAAATACAAAGTTTTGGGCTCCAGATTCTGCTGTAGTCGAAGCTGCATTTCAACAAGCAAGTTGGGCGATTCATATGGAGATGGGTTATGGACCATGCCTGGAGAAACTCTGCTGATCAGGCTGAATGCTGGGTATTTCCTGAAGGTTCACGCTGTCTTACCTGTACCATTTCCACATGCTGCATTCACTACCTAGAATATCTTTCCCATTTCTCATCTCCCGCCTTCCTTACCTCTATCCCTACTTGCCCCTTTACCCCTCTCTTTGGGAGTTCAACTTACAAGTGGTGTCTTTGGGGAAGCCTCACAATCCTTTCAAAGCTGAGTGGGTAAACTCCCTTTCTTTGTACATGCTGAGGAGCTTGTTACACTCTCAATGCCTGCTCAGGGCTTTCTCCTGTACCAGCTGATGAGCTCCTGATGGGCCTTACTTGATTGGTGGATCTTCCAACCATGGCGTTTTCAAAAGAATGACAGTGCTGTATGAGGGCCATTAAGGAAGCCCTATCTCCTGGCAACAAAAACACCACAGAAATAGCATGGCTACCTCCTTCCATCCTTCTGTTCAGCCTAATGTCAAGGGTGAATTTCCCTTACCTCAGTTATATATTATGTTGGCTTCACTTGGGGAGAAGCATGGGAACATCCCAACAAAACTTTAGTATTGAGCCCAGAATTAACTAACATTCAACAGAACATTTCAGGGGAAGAAAATTAACTTCACTTCTTAAGTAGATTATGAGTTTCTTCGTGAATATATTTTAAAAATTGAAGTCTTCTTTTCCCATGGCACGTAAAGATGAAATGAAGGTCTTAAATCATTTAGAGTTGTTCGTGTGTGTGTTTGCAGGTTTTCATTGGAAGAGGGGAGCCTTGCTGACGACAGCCAAAGCTGTTGGCAACAGCATGAAAAAGATGATTAGCTTTTGAGTTTTCAGGCGAGAATGTTGCTGAATTAAAAAGCCCAATACCTCATTGTAAGCAAACCAGATTTAGCTGAGTAATTATAATAGAATGGGCTGAGCTGCCACCCATGTTTTTGATGTCCAGGGTAGAAGTGATTTTTCCTCCAGCCTACTTTTTGAATTGTTTGTTTAAATTTTTTTCCCCCATAAAACAGGAAACAATTGTGTGAGTCAGTTCTAACATTCTTGTATTTATTATCAACATATTTCACCCAGTCTTACTTGGCAGTGAGTTAGATTTGTGCAGTCAGTGATTGCCTTAGATCTTGTCAACTGAGATGTTATATGAAATCTGGAAAACAGAGAGTCTTCACTTGATATTTCCCCCCTGGGGTATGTGCAGTTTATTGCTTTCCACATGTAACTCTTTGGTGGGAGAGAACCTTATATATGTCATAGACTGGATTTTCATGAGACAAATAAAATCTGAGGAAAGGGAGCAACTGAATTCAAAATAGGGTTTTATAAGAAACATTCCCTGTTCTCGTTTGATTTTGTTTACTGCACCAAATATGCCACATCTCAAGCATATTTTGTCCAAATATGATTTACAAAGTATGTCTCAATGCATGGTCCTATCTTGGTAACTTCTTCCAAAGCATTCTTATTTGATGTGTCCAATACAATCACTGGCACTTAACACTCTTCTCTGTGGTCTTTATAGACACACGATATTTTTGTGGCATTTATTTTTTTTGTCAAATAAATGCACAGGAAGTGTTTAGCATTATATCTCATGGCTGTGTGATGCCATTAGAAAAATACATGCCCAGTACATGAGTTCATTCATGGGCTGCTGAACACTAGTCAGCACCCACACATGCCCTAGAACAAGGCTGACAACTAACTTGATAAATTGGAGGTCTTTGCTGTGTCCTCTCAGCACTGTGTTCCACCTTCAGTCACCCCATTCCTTCCTTGTGTCCTACAGACCTAAGTCCCAGTGCTAAGCTCAGTGGTCCTGAGCCCATCACCATCCCTCCTTGGGCTGCTCTCTCTCTTAGTGTCCAACTGCTCCAACATCTCCTCTCTCTCTTTGATCTCCCATTTCTTCAGTGAGAAGGTGCAAGGAAAGGTATATGTATTTTCATTTCACGTGATGCTGTTCCACACTTCTTTAACTTTGTTTTGCCTCATGAAACCAAGGTTAGAGAGTTGTCGGCCTATGCTATACCCTCATGTTTTTAAAAAGATGACTAAGAGGACCAGACAAGTGAACACTTAACTTCTATGGTAAAATATCTAACTTTGTTCATGCAGAGATATTTCCACAAATGAAAGATGATTAAAGTTCTTATGTGAGCATATCAACTCTCCCCAGCCATCAAATTATCCTACCTACTTTTTGGCACAGAGATCTTGATCTAAGGATCAAAAAGAACCTTGCAGGTAGTTACCTAGCAACAAGCTTTAAATTATAATGAGGTTAAGTAAGTTTGCCCAGAATCCACACTGTATCAGGAACAGACACTGGCCAGGATTAACCAAAATCCATTAACTTGAAAAGTCCCATAAGTCAAGGTTGCTTTCTTAGGTATAAATAAATATAACGGTTCAAAGAAGGTAAGTAATGTTGATGTTTTGAGCCTTTACTATGTCTGAAACTCTCTCCATGGTTGCTTGTATTTTCTTTAATCTCATCATATTCACTCCGCCTGCTCTTCGCCTCCCTGTGCTCCCTCTTCACACACATGTAGCCGATCACTATGTCTTGTTAGCTTTCCCTCCAAACGTTTCTGACAGGGATTTGCTCCTCCATGTCTGCTCTCAGCCCTTCTAGTTCATGCTTCCATCACTTCTCATTTACCACGTTGTTCTCTGTGTCTTTATTATAACCGAAATGTTTACTTAAAAAACCGGTCCACAAAGATAAAATGAGAACTACTTTAATTAATTTGGCTTAGACATTTCTGTTCCTGTTTCTGGTTCTCTGTGGCATTGGAATTTCCTGTGAAACATAATTCTCAGATTCCTCAAACTCAGAGTTAAGACAATTGTGCAAACAGGAGTTCAAATGGGATCGAGGGTGAAGGATTCATTAATATAGTCATAATCTTGTTTGATTCCTCTGTCACCTGGAGCATGTGTTTCCTGAGAATTGTTGAGAAAGGATTCTCCCTTCTCCTCATCCGCCTCTCTGCCTGAGTTCAGTGTTCCTGTGTGTCTAGGCAGATGTGCAGAGTGGCCTGCAGCTTACCTTTTTCTCTGAGTTGTTTTCAGCACCAGCAGGGGTGATAGTTCCATGTGAGAGAGTGTAGGAGAACATGACCACCTATACCCTCTGAAGATGCAAAATTGGGATCATTGTTATTTGATCGTTTTCTTTGCTGTGCTAATTGAGTGATCTAATGTTCTTACTCACAAGTAATGTTGATTTCTTAATCATTAGAGAGTTTAGGAAGACTGAAATAATATATACCAAAAAACTAAGAGTAGTTTGTTTGATGAATAGAATCACGGGTGCTTTATATATATATTTTTTGTTCATATATATTTTCTTTATTGTCCATAAAGGCCACATATTATTTTTGACAAAAGAAAAAGGTGTTAGGAAATAAGTTTTTGTTGAAATAATTTTAAATGTTCAGAAAAGTTGAAAGAATAGTACAAAGGATTTCTGTGTACCTTTCACATACTCTCTCTCTAAACAGACACACAACACGTACATATAAACACAGAGCATTATTACATATTTTTCTGAATCATTTGAGAGTAAATTGCAGATATAATACCCCATTACCTTTAAACATTTCAGCATGTATTTCCTAAAAACAAAGACACACTCCAGCCTAACTGTAATATATCCATCAAAATCAGGAAATCAACATTCACACAGTGCTACTGTCTAATCCACAGACCTCGTTCTAATATCATCAGTTGAGCCAATTACCTTTTCTCTTTAGACACAGGTTGCAATCTAGGATCTCATGTTCGTTTAGCTATTATCTTCTTTTGTTCTTCATTCTAGAGCAGTTCCTCACCTTTTCCTTGTCTTTTGCAACATTGAGAGTTTGGAAGGGCACAGGCCAGTTGTTGACCTTCATTTTGATTTAGTCTGTTGATTCCTCATGATTAGATTCAGGTGATGCATTTTGGGCACAAACATCACAGAAGGGATTTTTTTAGGCTCGGGCTTTGCCAGTCCATTCCGAGCAGTGTTTTTGTGGGTAGTTCCTTAACTGTTTTCTTTTCCTATTCCCGCATCCTGGGGCAGATGGGAGGAGTGAGTGAGGGAGGAGTGTGGGGGGCAGAGAAATTGAGGGGTGGTGTTAGGGAGTAGAGGAGTCAGGGGTGGGGTTAGAGGGGAGCCAGATTTGAATTTTGACTGGTGGAAATAGAAGTGACCCAAAGGGAAGTGGAAGTAGCCACATCTGTGAAGGTCCTGGGTTAGGGTTAGGGTTAAGCTGATCAGCATTGTGCCATGCTTGGTGGCATGTATTGGTTCTTATCATTTCTTATGAACTTTTGATAAGTCAAAACTTAACCCACCCTCATGGCCTGGTGTCCAATTTTTCAGCAGTTCCTACCCAGTGACATTAAAAGGCTCCCTCACCAATTTGCTAATCAGAGGGTCTTCTGCAGACCAGTAGCCTGGCATCCTGTGGTATAAATGCAGAAACTCCGGCCAGACCCAAGACGGGCTAAATCAGAATTTCCGTTTTAATAAGCTTCCCAGGTGACTGATATGCATATTTACCTTTGAGAAGCACTTCCCTGGAGAACATAAAATCTGCATTAATTCATTCCAAAATATCTGAGCACCTACCAAGTGTCAGGCACTGTGTGAGACTGGAGGAGAAGGAGTTTGCTTTGTTACTCTGATTTTCTAGTCTTGAACTGAATTTATTCACATTTAAAATACATTTTATACTTCTCTTTTAAACTCTAAAACAAACGTTCTCAACCTCAAAGATTCTAATTCAATTGCTCTAGTGTGGTACCCAGCATTAATATTTTCTAAAGCCTCCCCTGGAGATCCTAGTATGCAGCCAGGGTTAGGCCAGTACCACTACCCTCACACATGTAGAAGTTGTAGGAATCAAATGTATAAACATGTGGCAGTTTTAGGAATAAAACACTTCCAATACCTTGGCCTCCTAATTCCTGAGCTCTGGGATTCTATCTTCCTCTCTATTTTGTTCCCATGTCTATACTTGTGTTGTGACTGAGAAACACAACCTCACCAAACCCCCGTTTCACATAGTTCACTTTCTGACCATCCACCTGTCCTCAGCTGTATCTGGACTCCAACAGTCCTGCTGCCCCACTGGACCTCATCATCTACCCTTCCTACCACATCTCCACGTCCCCCTCTTCCCCCACTACCTCACTTCCTGCCTTATTTAGCTTGCATTTAGTGGCCTATTACCATAATCCTTCTCTATACCCCTCACTTACTTCTTACCCCTTGCTTGGCAAACCCCAAACCTGGTTGAATGTAACTTTCTTCCTGCTCACACCTGAACCCGTGCAGTAGAATGTGGATATAAAACAAACAAACGAGCAAAAACTCCCAGATCATGTTGACCTACTGATTGATCTTACTTTAAGTCCAACGGACCCTCCACACTGTCCCGCAATCCTACCCCACTTCCTTAGTCCAATAACTTGCCCCTCTGCGAGATGATTCTCATATCTTAGCCTTTCTTCTCAAACTTCCAGCTACTCCTTCCTGTTCTCACTCTCAGCAATGGTTCTTTCTTATCTCTGAAAAAAAAAGTAAGAAGTTCTGCAAGCTCCTAACACCACCTCAACCTGCCTCCCGCATCTGAGCAGATTCCCTGCCTTTCTGATTGTTCTTGTGGACAAAAGGTGCCAGCGCCTAACCAAGACCAGCCCCTGCACTTGCACTCCAGATCCTAATCCTCCCATCTATTCAAACACTTGAGTAACCAATTTTCCCTTCTCGCTCCCATGCCATCAGCTTGTCTTTACTGAATCATTGCCACCAACTTTGAAACGTGCCTTTTGTTCTGCTAAAAATAAGCTCTCTCTTGATCCAATGTCTCAGGCCAGTGGTTTCCCCCTCTCTTTGCCCCACTTTGCTTTCTTAATAAGGGCTGTCTATATGTATTGTGTGCAATTTTTCTCATGCCATTATTTCTCACTTTAAATTGCTCTTTTTAAGATAAAAAATTATCTCCCTGATGCTAAGTACGATGGTATATTCTCAAACCTCATTTTACTTGATCTATTAGCAGGATTTGAAGGATCACTCCTCTTTCTTGGAATATTTAAATTCTTTTCATTTGTAGATATGGAATCATATCTAGATCAGAAGATATCACTCTTCTGGTTCTACTTCTTTCTCCTCAGTCTCCTTTGCTGGTTCCTCCTTTTCCCTCTACTCTTTGATATTCAAATGCCCCTGGGCTCAGTGTTTGGTCATCTTCTTCTCTTTCTATACCTACTCTCTTGGCACTCTCAACCAATCTGAGTTTAAAAACTCTCCTAAACTCTCACCAAGGCCTTCAGGGCGTTGTTACCTGTGACTTCGCTTCCCTCCCTTGCCCCTTCCTTGCCTGCTCCATTACTGACTTCAGGGCCGCCGCGCGTGCAGGCCTGCTTCCCTTCTTCCCTTCGTGAGGCCTTGGCAGCACGGTTCTCCCCTCATGGAATCCTCCTCCTCCAAATGTCCACCCGGCTTCTCGACGACCTCCTTCCAATCTGTGCTTACATGCAGGGCCGTCCTTGACCCACCTCTTTAAATTTGTCGGTGACCTTTCCCCTCCTGTGCTATCCCTTTTTATTGGTTAATTTCCTTCATACTTACCTTGTGCTGTATAATTTAATTATTTATTTTTTAGGTTATAGTCTGCCTCTCCCAATTAGAATTTATGTTCCTTTGAAGGCAAAGTTTTTTTCTATTCTGTTCATTACTGTATTCCCTGCACCTATAAAAATGTCTGATAACCAATAAATATTTGTAAAATGAATAAATCCCAGAATGGATCTCTAATTAGATACACTGTCCCTATAGTTACACGCTGGAAACTTAAACGAACCAGAATTTAACTTTCCAATGTATCCTCCCCCACTCTCTCTGTCTCCTCTCTAATCTCTCTTCCTAGTCTTCCTCTATATCCCATTCTCTCCATTATACGGCTAGCAAAATGGATTCAGAGAGGTTAGGTAGCTTCTCTAAAGTCTCAAACCTAATACATGGCAGAGGTGGCATTGGATCCCCTGTTTGACTACAAAGTCAGTAACTCTTTCTATATATCTCCAGACCTTCCCAATCACTGTTCCATGAATTGAATTTAGATTTCCTTGAGAAATTAGCCTCCTAATAGCCAAGGTGATGAGAACTCTTGGGTTGTTCATCTCCTGCTGTGCACCGTTTTTTCTTGCGCTCTTTGGAAGGTGATCCAAATAGAGCTGAGTCTGATGATAAACACATTCTGTCACTGGGTGGTGACCTGGTGAATGACATCTGAAGCTCATTGTCTACCATGACAGCCTGAGCATAGCCAATGAGGAGCTCTGCCACCTGGATGTGGATCTCAGCAGCCAGCTGCAGAGGGTGCCAGTGCAAATGTAGACAAGGTGCAGCGACTGGAAAAGTCATCTTCCAGGTATCCAAGAACATGCTGTGTAGCATAAGGTGTGGCCAGTCAGGGTTGGGAGGGAGGAGCCTTGGCAGGTGCTCCTAATGGGTACAATGCCAGGCCAAGGTCCTCACAGAGATGTGGCTACAAAAGGCCAGAGATTTATGCAAATTAGACTTTATTATTATTTTGGAATACTTGGTATAAATCATTTTATTGGCTTTAAAACTCATTAGTCTTATCATACGAAATGTCTAATTGCATCTATTGATAAAAGAAAAGACAGGAAAGTTAGGTCTTCTAAAAATAATTTCAACTGTTATAAGTCATTGAAAGGTTGTACAAATAATTTTGTATTTTTTATCACTGACTTGTGAAAGTTTCTTGTTGATGATGACTATCAAGTGTCTGAAGAAATCATTGGTAAAGGTTCTTGATTAGACTTTGCATGTGGTTATTTCAAGTAAAAATCTGTTGGTAAAATCAAGTTCAAACTTTTAATTAAGAAATGGAAAGGATTTTATTAGGCTGTTTTATTTTTTCTTACTGTTCTGTAATGTAAAGAAATGACAGTGCATTTTTTGCAGAGCTTCACGTTTGTCATTGAATCTGCCCGGGGGGCTGAACAAAGGATGTAATTTTGTACATGTGTCATGACGTGAGAGATGTTGAGCAAGCACAGTGCTGCCTCCCACTCAGGGAGAGGTTTGAGTCTCGGTGGTGTTGAGGTGAAGTGTGAGCCGATCAGTGAGGTGCCCGGTAGATGTTAGAGGCCGATGTCAATAGAAATTTGAGAATTGCTGAGTAACTTCTCAGTTGGACACTAGGGCCTACTGAAATACACAACAATAATGTTAAGTGTTAGCCAAACGCCTCCCATTCTTTGATTCATTTATATTAATAGTTCATTCTGAGCAATGAAGTCTCTTGCATGTGGTAACTGTCAGTGGGCTTTTCTTCCCTTTACTTGTATAAAAGACGTTAACACATAGTTGTCATTAACCTAATTAAGGCTTATCTGTCTTAATTCAGCTGTAAGTATCTTCAGTAGTCCCAATCAACTTCAGTCTTAGAGATTTATATTTCTGAACTGTAGTTTCTGGTTGATTTGCTTTTGGCATCACCAGTTTATTTTTAATTGCCTTCCTTCCTAAGCAGTCCTATTAGTTCTCTTGTTCTCAGTTAGAAAATGGAACAGCCTTCTGAGACAGTTTCCTTCTTTCTTTTAAAGCTCATACATTATCACATTTAATAAATCACAGTAAATCTCTCTAACGGTATGATTTTATCAGACAGTGATTCCTACCCACCTCAGTATGTTCTGTTTCTAATTGTTCTTGTGTCAGACAATTTGAAGCTGGCCCTGGAGTATTAACTGTGAGCAGCATGCTAACTCCATCAAAGTTTCTCTGTCAGAAGCCTGGATAAGAAAAAAAGCTCTTTTACATCACTAAATTAGAGAAAAGATCATATCAAATAATACCCACTGCTGTCAAAATGGAGTTAAATTGGTTCTCATGCTTCCTTGGTGACTTTATAAATTCACACAAACACTTAAAAATTCATTTGGTTATATAAAGAGTTGAGAAAGCATTATTAACATATCGTTTCAAGAATTCTATTGAAAAGATCATCTAATGCAGGGAAAAAGGCTATCTGAAGGAGGATGTTTATGCAACATTATTGGAAAAGAGTAAAATATGTAGAAATAAATGTTTAAAATGGAACAATAATAAAGCACCATGTTATTTTTATTCTAAGGAACATTTTGTGGCAATAAAATATATGGTAACATGGAAAAATATACTTTATATAATGCTAACTGACGATCACAACTACATACACTGGAATTACAGCTGTCTATGTGCAACCCTCACTTCAAAAACTGTTGCAAGGAAATGAACCAGGATGATGCTAGTTGAATTGTGATGATGACGGGATTATAGGATATTAATTTTTAAATTTTATTTAATACAGTTATATTACTTAAATTTTAAAATAAATGATAGGGTCATCCAACTTGAATTTGGAAAATCTTGCTGTATTGTCCCGTTGACAGCCTTAGCTCCAAAACAAGGTACGAGAGTGTTGGTTTCGCCACCCGCTCCCCCTCAGTGGGTGCTATCCTTGACAACATCCCCGTTAATTTAAGAAGCAAAAATGTTTTGTTTCTGTTGTAATTTTCATCCTTTGATAGTAAGGTTGAACATTTTTATATGTTTATCGGTCATTTGTATACTTTCTTCCAAGAGTGACATATCTTTGCCTATTTTTCTACTGCTATTTAAATTTTTTAAAATTCTGTATAGATTAAGGAATTAATGGTCTCATTATTATGTTATTCTTATTGCTAGTTTTCTCTCCTTTTAATTTATTATAGAATGTTTTTAGGAATAAAGATGTTTAAAACTCTTTTCAATATTTAAATCAGTAATGTGGCTTTCAATATGATTTTTCTGTACTATGTAATTTTATTCTTTTTTTGGTGAGTTATGCATACTAAAAAGTGTTTATATATAATAATTTATAATATACTATATATAATAACGTATATAATATATGTATAATAATATATATAATATATAATAATAATATATATATATTATGCGAGTGTGTGTGTGTATGAAGAAATATAACATTGCCAACACCTCAGAAGCCCTCCTTTGTTTCTTTTTCACTTTTTGGTCATAAGGCCCCACTTCACTCTGTGGTAAGTGCCTGTGGTAGGCATGTTCTGTGATGACCCCCTGTGGTATTCACACTCTTGCGTAATCCCCTCTCTGTCAGTGTGGGCTGGACTTACTGATTTGCTTCAAACCGATGGGATCCAGGAGAAGTAATGGGATTCCACTTTTGAGATTAGATTCGATTGTGGCTTCTGTTCTCCTTTCCCCTCCTCTCCTCTCCCTGTGCCTCTCCCAGTGCTTGCTCTGGGGGAGCCAGCTGCCTTGTTGTGAGCCACCCTATGGAGTGGTCAACAGGACAAGGAATGGATCTCTCTGCCAACAGCCACGTGAGTGAGCTCGGAAGCAGATGCCTCCCTGGTTCAGCCTTAAAATGAATGCAGCCCAACAACATCTTGATTGAACCTTTGAGAAGGCATGAGCCTGTGAAAGGCATCCAGCTAAGCCGCACTGGGATTCCTGACCCACAGCAACTATGGGATAATAAATGTTTGCTGTTTTAAGCCACTAAGTTGTAGGATAATTTGTTATGGAGCAATAGATAAACAATACAGTACTCACTTCTATGTTAATAATTTACTTGCTTTTCTTTTTATTTACCACATAAATAGGCTTCTCTAAAGTTGAAAATTGGTACATAGGTATATCCTACTATGTGCATTATTTATTTTTACTTCTGCAATGTAATGATTGTAGGATTCATCCATCTTGTGGCAAGGAGCTATAGTTCATTTATATTTGTTGCTGTGTGATATTTTATTTTCAAATATACATCAATTTATTCCCTTGGTGTTGATGGGCATTTGGTTTGTATTTTTGGTTATTATGAACTACGGTGCTGTCGACACTGTTATACACACACACTGGTACACATATGCATGTATTTCCCTGGGATATACACAGCAGTGGAATTTGCTGGGTTGTATCATACTGAAGACTTCAAATCTTCAGTACCAAACTACTTTCTGAAGTGTTGTACTAACTTATCTCTCACAGCAGGTTATTAGAGTTCTTTGGTTCCGCCTTCTTGTCAACCGTCATGAGACTTTAAATATTTTATGAATCTGGTGGGTATATGATGCTGTCTCATTGTGGTTTCAGTTTCCATTTCCTTTTTTTATAATGCAGTGGAGCCGCTTTTCAGATGTTTATTGGCCACTGGGATTTCCTCTTTATCAAATATCTGTTGGAATCTATTTTTGATTGAGTCAACTGTCTTTTTCTCATTGACTGATAGACTTTTTAAAAAACATATTCTGTATATAAACTTTTTTGTAGTTATTAGGTTACAAATATCTTCTCTCATTTTGTGGGTGTCCTTTTTTACTCTTTTGGTGTATTTATTTGAACAAAAGTTTTGCCTTGTTTAAGAAATCTTTCTCTACCAGGAGATCATGAAGATATTATCTTAAACACTTCTAGCTTTGCCTTTCACATTTAGGTCTTTAATCCTTAAATGGACTTATTAGTGTAGGTGTGAGGTAAGAGTCAAATCTGTTTTTCCCTACGTGGATACTTAAATGGTCCCAGCACCATTTATTAAAAAGTCCATCTTTTCTCCACTGCTGTCCTTTGTTGTAAGTTATGTGCCAGTCTATATTCTGTCCATTGTTCTGTGTTTCTATCCATGCACTAATACCACGCCATCTGTAGCTTCCTAATGAGCTCTGATGGCTGATAGAGCAAATCCCTCCACCTCGTGTTTTTTCAGGAGTGTCTTGGCTATTCCCTTTGCATTTTTATATACATTTTAGAATCAGCTCATCCAGTTACACATACATGTACATGCACACACACACTCACTTAAGTTAGCTTATTCAATTCCAATCAAAACCCCAAGTGTTTGTGAGTGTGTGCGTGCAAGCACTTGGGGTTTTGATTGGAATTGAATAAGCTAACTTAAAATTCACATCTTTACAATTCTGAGTCTTTCAATCCATGAGCACATTATAACAAATATATCTTGCATACAAATTTATAATTATCTCTTTAGAGGTTTTGAACAGATTTTGTTCAATTTATTCTTAGTTACGTGATAATTTTGAAACTATTAATGGTATTTTAAAAAATCTAGTTTCCTGGGTGTTTTTTTTTTTGCTGGTATACAGTAATTATATATTGTACATTATACATATTTTGTTAAATTATCTTACTATTAATAGTTTTTCTATAAATTCTGTTAGATTTTTTATCCAAGCAGACATGTCGTCTGTAAATAATGACAGTCCTTATTAATTTCTTTAATTCATTTTATGCTAAAGAAATAGTTCCTCTTTTCTAGAACAAATAGCTCTTTTTACTAACCTTTTATGATTTAGAAAAACATTTACAATGTTAAAAAACATTTTTTTTTTTTTTTTTTGTGGGGAGGACCAGCCCTGAGCTAACATCTGTTGCCACTCCTCCCCTTTTTGCTGAGGGAGACTGGCCCTGGGCTAACATCTGTGCCCATCTTCCTCTACTTTATATGGGACGCTGCCATGGCATGGCTGACAGGCAGTGCGTCGGCAGGCGCCCGGGATCCGATCTCGTGAACCCTGGGCTGCCAAGCGTGGACTAAACCGCTGCGCCACCAGGCGGCCCCGTTAAAAAACATTTAATATTGATTTATATCTAGAATTTATTTTTATGTGTTGTGGGAAGTAAGACTCCAATTTTGTCTTTTCCGAAGAATTAACCAATTGTTCCAACACTATAAATTTGTCAAAAGTGACTTTTTAAAGACATTTTAAAATGGAGTCAGAGCTGCCTTTCCAGAGAAACTGTCTTGCTGTCTTGAACCTTGGACTGGGCCAAACCTTTGGACTGGGCCAAACTAGCAACTGTTTTACAAGCAATTGTATGAGTCAGCAGGAGAATGGACATCCTGATCACAAAGACTGAGGGTTGTGGACTGCTGAAGATAGAACCACTGGTCAATCAATGTTTAGTCAAGACTAGCTCTCTCCCTCCAATTAAAATTCTTTTTAATACAACCTCCCTTCTTTGCCTTTAAAAGCCCCTGACTTTCAGTCCCTACTGGGACACTATTTGGGTTTCTACCTGAATCTGTGCTCCTTGAATGGCAATTCTTTGATCCCAAATAAATGCTTTGCCTCTTAAACTGGTTTCCATTTTTGTAGGTTGACATATGGCATCAGAAAGTAGGACCTGAAGCAATCTCACTTCTGCGGACCAGCAGCCCCTGGAAATGGGTTTGGTACCAACATGAGTCCCCTTGTGCGCTCATGGCTTCCACAGACCCCGGCTACTCCAATCATGAGTCTTCTCAGGCTCTGACCTCCCTCCCTTTTGATTGAGGTCATCACCTTTCTTTGGGATTCTGGGGCAATAGCCCAACTTGGGGTCAATCGACCAGGAAAAAATTATCTCCAAGCCGGCTCATGGCTAATGACGTCCAGAAAGGTTTCCCTGTTTGGGCCACCTTAAAGCAGCTCATGGCTGTTGCCTTCTGGAAGCCTTTCTCTGTTTGAGCTGGCTATGGCTGCTCCAGGTTTATTCCTCACTGTGTCTCCATTTATTCCTCACCATTATATGGTGAGTTCTCAAATTCTGTCTTTTGTGTTGTTTGTCCAAATAGCTGTAGCCAGGGGGTCAGAAGCACAAGTGACAACCTGGGGCTTGCAACTGGTGTCTCTTTGGCGAAGATTTAACATGGGAGTTTCATCTTCTAAAAGTTCCTGAGAAGTTCCTCTCTTGGGAACTCTAGCTGGGTTTATATTTTAAGGACTACAGTCCTTCCTCTTGTAAATTTTTGTCCTGGTGGATTGACGGTACTAAAGATAACTTAAAATTACAGTGGCCACTTTAGGGCTCTTCTGGGCTTCCAAAACTTGTCTTTTTGCACACTAGACTTGAGAACTGCAGAATTAAGACCAGAAATAAGATCTTTAATTTCTAAAGAATCAAGTGTGCCACCTTGCCACACACTTCTTTCAAAACCTTGGTCTCGGAAGCCGTAAATATTTACAAAGAACAGTAAAATCTCACTAAGCTTGTTTCGTGTCCTGAGAGCTTGGCTTAGTAACCACCAGGTTAGGGGCCCAAAGTATGGTTAGACAGAAATGTGGATTGTACCCCATTTGCAGCTATGGTCCTACCAAACTGCTGCTAGCCCTCAGGGGAATATCATTGGCCATTAGAAGAAACGTTCCAATTAGATAAGATCATTTAAGAAGTGCATTCAAAAGCAAAGTCTTCAGGGCCGGCTGAGTGGCGTAGTAGTTAAGTTCGCATGTTCTGCTTCGGTGGCCCGGGGTTCGCCGGTTCGGATCCTGGGTGCAGACCTATTCACCGCTCATCAAGCCATGCTGAGGTGACGTCCCACATAGAAGAACTAGAAGGACCTGCAACTAGGATATATAACTATGTACTGGGGCTTTGGGGAGAAAAAAGAAAAAGAGGAAGATTGGCAACAGATATTAGCTCAGGGCCAATCTTCCTCAAAAAAGAAAAAAAGGCCAACGTCCTAAAAAAAAAAAGCAAAGGCTTCAAAATTCCAAAATAGCCATGCCTCTAGCAGCCATCCTAGCAGCGAGTCTGCATCATCTCTGGGCCTTGGAATAGGGTGTTAGATCCAACATCTCTTACGGTCTGTGTTCTGGCCACTTTGACCAAGGACCCACTAAATCTCCAGAGTGTTTCCCCAATCCCTGCCAGCTAGGCCTCGCAGCTCCTCTGAGGTCTAGTCCTGTTACTTCGTCATCAGGCTCAGCACGCCCCTAGATGACTTATACTGTAACCTAACCCTCATTATAAACCTCCTGGCCAGAAGAGAAGGCGGAGGCGGATCCTGAGGTGGACACATGTCGTCTACCAGGAGCTCTGACATCTTTGAGAGGTTGAATTAACTAACCCAAGAATTACCTGAGTCTTTTATTCTTATTGTGTGAGATTTAATTTCGAGCCTATTGTTAAGCCATATTTAGTCAGGTTTTACGTCACTTGCTATCAAAAGCAAATTTGCTGATTCGCAGAAACAAACCTGCAAGGTGAGGGAGAAGTGGCTTCTGAGTTATTCAGATTTTATCCGTTAAATTAATGATCTACTAGTTTTAGCATCCATTGATGATTCTTGCCTGACACAATTATTACTGTGGTGGTTGCCAAATGACATGCCTAACTCCTTCACTACTTCTACATTTATTAGTTGGCTTTCTACTGTAAGGAAGAACTATTTTTCCTATCAATGTATTTGCCTATTCACTTATTCATTAATATCTGTGTGACCTCATGGATTTTTATTTAATTCAACGAGTTATAACAGTTCTATTATTGTTCTTTTTAAAAATAAAAAGACAATTTTTTTAGAGCAGTTTTAGGTTCACAGCAAAACTGAGTGGAAGGTACAGACATTTCCCATATGCACCCTACACATGCACAGCCTCCCCCATTAACAACATTGCCTACCAGAGTGGTACAGTTGTTACAACAGATGAACCTACACTGATGCATCATAGTCACCCAAAGTCCACCTTTTATGTTAGGGTTCACTCTTGGTGTGTACATCCTATGAGTTTAAGAAAATGTATAATGACATGTATCCACCATTATAGTATCATATAGTAGTTTCACTGCCCTAGAGATCCTCTGTGCTCCATCTATTCATCTCTCCTTCCGCCCCAACCCCTGGCAATCACAGATTTTTTTTTTACTGTCTTCATAGTTTTGCCTTTTCCAGAAGGTGATGTAGTTGGAATCACAAAGTATGTAGCCTTTTGAGATTGCCTTCTTTTAGTTAATAATGTGTATTAAAGTTTCCTCCATGTCTTTTCATGGCATGAAAAAACTCATTTCTTTATCACTGAATAATATTCCACTGCTTGGAATGTATCACAGTTCATTTATCCATTTACCTACTGAAGGACATCTTGCTTGCTTCCAAGTTTTGGCAATTATTGTTCTTTTTTTGTGTTGTGTGGGGAAGACTAGCCCTGAGCTAACATCCCTTGCCAATCCTCCTCTTTTTTGCTGAGGAAGACTGGCCCTGGGCTAACATCCGTGCCTACCTCCCTCTACTTTATATGGGACGCCGCCACAGCATGGCTGACAAGCAGCGCGTCAGCTGGCACGCGGGATCTGAACCCGCGAACCCGGGCCTGCCAAAGTGTGAACTAAACTGCTGTGCCACCGCGCTAACCCCCTAATTGTTGTTCTTTTTATCCTCAAATTATCGAACATTTGGCAAGTGGGAGTCAACTTCAGCTTCCCTGGGTCCTTCTGATACACATTCCCACTGTTTTGTTTTGTTTTTTAGCATTTCCTTACTTTCTGGCACAGTAAGATACTTGTACTTTCCAAGCCCCAGCCCTGGAGTCAGTTCCTCTCTAAGAAGCACTGCATCCTTCTATTAGAGAATGGTATTACAAACCTAGATCTAGGTGCTAAGTGTGCTCTTTGCTACTGGAATGACATTACTTCTAGGACCTCTTGGTGGATACAGAAAATACACACACGTACGCTCACATGCACACATACCACACGCTCATACAGGTATACACACACACGCTCACACATATATGCACTCATACACTCACTCACAGACTTACATACACATATACACATACATCCAGCACACTTCTATACTTAATATCTATTAAGAAACCAGTCATACTCATATGATACTTCCATTTCCTTCCAATTCAACATCCCAGGGTTCATTCTGTTCTTTCTCCTTTCCATGTTTGTAACTCTAGTCACGTGGAAGAGAGAATGAAGTCAACATACAAAAAAGCAAACAGAAGCTGGACAAAGACCCCTGGTGACAACATAATCCCTGACTCCAGTTGTGAAAGCTGCTCTATGCCTGCCTTTCCCAAGGTTTTTGAAAATTCCAGGAAACCGCTCCTTGTCTAATTAACTTGGCTGGATTTTCGTCTTTTGCAACTAGAAAAGTGTCGAATAACACTGTGATGAAGGAAAATCCAGTGCACAGTCATAATATGTCCCTCCCCTAGTCTCCTTCTCAAGTAGTATTAGAATTGTCACTCACTAAATTTTACCCCCTGCTACTTTACCTTATCTGCCTGGGGAAGTGAAGAGACATATTTAATACAGTGCTGTACTAAGTCACTTAGACATGTAATAAAGTGACAACATGTCTGATTAGTAACAGAATCCCCATTTGACAGGTGAAAGAGTTGAGATTTAGAGAAGTAAAGAGAGTTCTTTGGGTCATACAAAATGGAGCAAAATCGCTGGTCTCTCTGCAGAGCCCTTGGTTTTCTTCCCCACACAATGTTGCCTCTTATCTAACTCCTTACTGTGTGGATTAATTAATTCAGTAATTGCTTTTTGAGTACTCCATATGTCAGTCTATATCAGGGTTGATTAACAGACTTGTCAACACTTGTCAACCCTGTTGGCTGTTTTAGTACGTTAGAGAAATTTTTAATTACAGTCACATTATAATGGGAAACAGCAGAAGAAAGAAAAATGCCAGTCAAAGCTCTGGTATTTAAAGAGTAATAAGTAAACTAGTTTACATTCAAAACCAGTCTCTGACTATTTAGGGAGAAAGTTACATGGTAATGTTCATAAATACTTATTAGCAAATGCTTATTGTATTATTATATAAAAATAATTGTCATTATTTCAGTCCAAATTTCTCATAGAGATAGCCCCTCAGAAAGTTCACTTGAAGTGGGTCTACCCCCAGTTGCTTCAGATTCACTTCCAAGATTCCATCAAATAGGCATGACATTCATGAAAATAGTGATAACATTTAAAGGTGTAGGGTCATGTTTGCCCAGCACTGGCCTGCATGCCCTATAACAACCATGTGTCCTTCTGACCCCCTTCTGGGCAGGACGCCAACCATCTGAAATTTGTAACAATCCAGGGCCTGGCCAACCCGGATCTTAACTTATCTCACTCAAAGAACATCACGTCTTGAAGGAACACAGAGCCCTCCACCTGAGCTCCTGTTCCTGGGAATGCTGGTTGTACCCAGGACAGTCCCTCTTGACAAGCACGTTGCCTTTGTCCCCTGCCTGTATAAGCAACCCCTTCTCTGCCCACGGTAGTGGGTGTACAACTCTGTCCAGCCAGCCGCTCCTGGACACTCCCTGTATGTAAGTCCCAGTGAACCCATATGTCTCATACGCCATCTCTGGGTCTTTTCTTCAGTCTCTCTGCTATCTGTCCTACACTGCTTGCACAACTGGGCATGTGGCCAGACAAAAGTATATTAAGAAATGATGAAAACATAAACACAAAACATTATTAGGTATGATGGGGTGTTCTCTGCCCTTGGAGATAGGTAGGCTATTGGAAGCCCACGGCTATGTGCACTCCCCATCTCAGCCAAATCTGATAAAAATAGTCAGTGCCGTTATGTGCTTTAGTGTGGATAAACCAGAGCGAGAGTCCAGCACACACTGGGCAATGAGGCTCTGGGGCTTTCTGAATGCCCTGTGAGCGAGCCTTTACTCAGAGAACTTCACGAGATCAGACAGCTGCTGCCCTGAGCATCAGGACTAACTTCTCAGAAATACAGTGTTTGTCTCAGCCCTTGTTCAGACATCATCAGAAATGAAGGAAACACTTTCCCCTACCACTTTCTTCAACCAGCAAAGAGCAGGAAAGAACTTTTAGTACAAGTGCCAGCTCAACGCCAGTGGCACTTTGTCCCCATTTTATCTTATATCATCATTGTAATAAGCCAGGGAAACCCTTGTAACTCTCCCCACTCTGCATGTGGGAAATGGGCTCAGAGAAGTGAAGGTGAGCAAAACCGAAAACTCATAAAGGGCAGAGTCTGCACTCGAACCTGCATTTCTTTGACTCAGCTTAGCTCTTTCAGGTCAGCCACGTGGCTCCCCCGTGAGCTTGCCACTCCCTGGCCTCTCAGGACTGGGAAATGCGGTTTACATATAAATCAGGGTGACTATTTCGTCCATTATTTGTAAGGGCTGTCTACATTCTAACAGTAATAATAATTGTATGGAATTGATTAATTTGGTGTTTTGGTTTTTGTTTTTTGCTAGGATTCACCCTGAGCTAACATCTGTTGCCAATCTTCCTCTCTCTTTTTTTTCCTCCCCAAAGCCCCAGTACATAGTTGTATATTCTAGTTGTAAGTCCTTCTATATGAGCTGCCACCACAGCATCACTACTGACAGACCAGTGGTGTGGTTCCACGACGGGGATCCAAAGCCGGGCTGCCAAAGTGGTGAGAGCGCTGAACTTTAACCACTAGTTCATCAGGGCCAGCTCTGAATATTTGGTTTTAACAATAAACAATATCGTGTGGGCAAGAATTACTATGAAGTTAACATATTTTGGTTCTGAAAAACATTTTCTGAAGGAAATAATACATTTAGGGCAAAACCTGTCACATCCCCATTGATGAAATGGACTTTTGTTAGGATTTTAATATGCAATGTGAATGTAATCAAATAAAACAGCACTCATATGTTTATATATTACACTTGTTCCATTTTTTGGCAATGAAATAAATACAGCAATAATAAAAAAGCATAACAATAAATCTTATAGCCTTTACCCCATTAAATAAAGTTTTGTGCATTAGAAAGGGTATTATTCCCGTGCTGACTAATTTTGAATAAGCAGTGTGACAGAGATCTTTTTCAGATTGGGTGATGGGGGTGCATATATGCATGTGCATATGTGTGTGTGTGAGCATGCACGCTTATGTGATGTGTGCACCCGACATTTCCCCTGATCAGCTCTTCCTTCTGATCTGTACCACATTTTGTATTTGGATAGTTCTTAATGTATCACAATAGCAAAGTGTTGCCATAAAGATATTAAATCTTAATGTTTTCATCCTAATGAAGTGAGAATGCAAAATGCTAATAACTCTTCAAACTCTGTAAAATTTCTTTTTGACCATTCTAACTTGCCTTCATTTGGATTCAGTTAATTTTCAAACAAGCCACAGTCAAATAGTATCATATTATTGTTTCTAACTAGTTTCAGAAATGCTTTTCCATAACTCGTTATAAATGGAGCCTTTTCATTGTGTTCTATCTAAGTCTCAGTGTCATGGTGCCCCAACCTCTCTGTTTGCTCCACCAGTTTTCTCTCCAGGTTCCATACCCCTCACCGCCACTCCACTCCAGCTCCATAAACTTGGCCCATTGCTCATCAAGCTGGTTGATTTTGACCTCAGTTTGAATGTGCTTTTTGACTGTAACTTTGGCAGTTTTTCTAGGTCACCAGTTATTTCTGGTATCTACTCTCCAGTCTTTGAACCACAAACTTGAGCAAGGCCGTGTATAACTTCCTTTTGGTCCTATGGGACAGCAGCCAGGCCCATCAAATGAGAGAGGCACAACTTCAGAGACCACCGGGCTGGTATATATAGTTTAGTCACTGAAAGCATTTGGATCTTTCTGATCCCATTTTTATTTAAAAATTTTTTATATTTTGTTCATTATGGATTTTTTGCATTAATTTTGATTTTTAAAATATTGTATTAAAGCTATCTTGATGACTGAGTTTTTTGGCATCCCCTTAAGTTTTGCACCTGAAGCCAGTGCCTCCCTCACCTACCCTAGTCCTGGCCCTGTCTGGAATTATTCTAGATCTAAACCACCATCCCTCTACTCCTGACCTTAGCCTCTCTTGCTCTGTGAGCACTCCCTTGTTTAGATTCTAGGTGGAGGCTCTCAACCGCTGCCTAGTCACCTGTGATTCTTCTTCAGTTTGAATTTCCTGCTCTTGTTACCCTGGACTCGACTTTGACATACCTCAAGTGCCTTATTTGTGTCCTTTCCTGCCTGTGTTCCCTGTGACCACAGGAAAGGGGCATCCCTGTCCTATGCCCACATTAGTGCCTGTAACACCATCAAGGTTCAGCCACAGAAACAGAGTTAGTAACAGATAGATTATGAAGAGATTTATTGCAAGGAATTGGTTTATGTGATTATGAGGCTGGCCAGGCTAGTCCGAAATCCATAGGGCTGGTTGTCAAAAGGGCAGGCTGGAACTCTTGGTATGGGGTGAAGCTGTGGACCAGAGGTGGAATTTCTTATTCCTCAGGGAAGCCTCAGTTCAGGTCTTTTAACTGATTGAATCAGGCCCACTCAGATGATCTAGGATAATCTCTCTTACCTATAGACAACTGATTATGGACTTTAATCACATGTGCGAAATACTTTGTAGCCGCACCTAGATGCGGGTGTGAACAGCTGAGGGCTGTGTCTTAGCCAAGTTGACCCATAAAACTGACTGTACTGGTGGTACCTGTGGGTTTAGCTGGTTAGGCTGTGCCTTGTATGTGGTGCCCTAATAAACTTTAATGTAAATTACCAGAGAGTTTCTCAAAGCAGGAGTTGTGCTATGAAGAGGCTCTAAGTCTCACGGAAGAGGCTCACACATATTGTTTGTTTTTCTTCTTAACAGCTCCAGGCGTCACAACAGTACCTCCTGAGACTTTATATTAACTGCGCAAAATTAAGAAAGAAAAAAAAATTAAAGAAAAAAATATGAGAGTCAAGGCTAGTTTCTGGTCCCCTTTTCTGTGTAGGACTCGTCCTAGGCCAAATTTCAAAACGTGTTACCGGGAGCCTCCACGTCCCCTCTGCGTTTCGCTCCTACCTCCTTGTGCCCTCTCCCGGGATCCCCGGGCTCCTGCCCGCGCTCCCACTGTGGTGGCTGTGTCCCCTGCCGCCGCTAGGGGCAGACCGCGGCGCGGCGCGCCCCCCGCCTCCTGACGTCTGTCGGGTACCCAGACGTTCTGGGACCCTGGACTTCCCTCTCTGCCCCCTGGACTCAACTCTAGTGTCCTTTCTGCTGTGTGCCCTCTCTGCACCTTGGCCATCCTAGGACTTTGGGGAGAGAATCTCAGCCCGAGTGACCTAACTGGAAGGGTCACTGCCGCCTCAGCCCCCTGACCTCTTGTACCGGGAGACCAAGGTGTGACCTGCTGAATTTGCACTGAGAACTGCAGCCCCTGCAGCAACGCCTGCTCACACCAGCCAGGTCAGTTTTGAGGAGGGTCCCGCCCTGGTCCTTGCTTCGGCCCTTTTCTTTTCTCAGGCAAGGACATCACCCAGTGTCTCAAAGGTAGGCCTGGGGGAGAGTGGCGTGCTGTGTGTGGGGACTGCAGATAAATACCCGCCATGACTTTTTATTCAATATTCCATATACATAACCCAATAGTACATTTAATTTTGAAATAGTGGTTTGTGTTGGTTAAACATTTTAAAATTGTCTTTCATAGTTATTTATTACATCATTAGAAACAGGTATAAAACATAATTCCATTTTTCAGTTTCTGTTGGTCATCTTCTCCCTTGTAACTGGCGACACATGTAGTGTTGGAAGCAGTTTTGCCTGAGCCCTCTGACCCCGCCCCTCAGCGACTGCCTGACCAGTGGCCAAACCTCTGTGCTCTGAGTGGGCCCAACCTCCTAGGGTCACTGGGTGGGGGGGAGGCAAGAAGGGAGGCAAGAAGGAGTAGGAGACTTGAGAACAAGAGGGAGAGGCCCAAACCATGAACTGTGAGAAGAGAGGGAGGGTCCGGAGAAGCTTCTGGAGCCCCACAGACCTGGGCTGTGAATCTCAGCTCTGCCACTGACTCAGTGTGTGACCACAGGAAACCAGCGGAGAGGTTTTCTGTGCGGGTGGGGGTACTTTTTAATCTGTAAGACAGAACTATTTACCTCATAAAATTGTTTTATGGATCCAAAAAGATACCACAGGTCACACATCTGCATCTGGTTGGTGTTGTATAAATAACTGTCACTAGGATGACTATTAATATAGGGTTATGAGTCCTCAAAGCAATTTTGCTTTCTAAATAATTCAATATTTTCAATATTGCTTTTGTTATTAGAAATAATGTTACTAGGGTTACTGCTGAGTGACTAAGGGAGAAGTTCAAGGACATCGTGTGCACCTCATATTTGTGATGTGCGGTGGTGGAGGAGACAGCAACAGATTTGACTGGAAAGGCACTCTCACTGGCTCGGAGACTTGGACACTGAGGTGAGTACAGAATGGGGTGGTTGGGTCAGGAAGGCTGGGGACTGGGTGAGTGACAGGATCCTCTGAAAGGGCCTAGTGAAGGTCCCTGATGCAGAGTCCCTGAAAATTCTCATGGACTAGTTTCATTTTCTCGGTTGGTTTACAAAGCAGATTACAAAACCAAGAACACACTGACATTTATAGAATGTCAGGCGAAGCTAAATGATGCCAATGTGGTGCCAATGGCTTTGAGGAGAGCCTGTCAGAGAACAGGGTGGTTTGCACCAGATTTGATGCAGCAAAACTTAAAAAAAAATGCATGATTTTGACAAGTTCCAAAATGAAGACTGCTGAAATCGATGGCATATGTAAATCGATTTATTCTGGTTGGACCTCAGGCAGGACTTGTTCTTTGCAGTGAAGGAAAGTAGTGTCCTGCCGGAGAGTGTCTGTTTTGTACAGGGTGGTGGCCAATAGGGGGAGCTGAGGGGAATCAGTTCCCCTTATAAAGGAATCCATGTGGAACACAGCGACGACACATTTGGAGACAACTAGGTCTCTCACAGGAGAGCAGTGTGGCCTGTAAGGTTCACCTGAGCCTGAAACACTGCACAGTTGCTGAGAGAAAGCTCATCGCAGCAATCTGAATGCCTTTTGCTAGATAGTTCTATTGCTAGTGTACCCATTTAAATTGCTGCATTTTTACAAAGAAAATAACTCTCAGCACTTTTGCCTATTTAAGCCATGGTTGCAAAAGCAGATACAAACGTTTGACAAGAAAGACTGCTCTCTGATAGAAAAAAAAAAAATCTAAATCTAAATGCTACAGTGTTTGACAGGAACCTCCGCTCTGATGAGGAAAAGTGTCAATGCCCTGGAATTTCTCAAGGCTGGAAGGTAGATGGGAATATCAACATTGAAGCAGAACAAAAAGAATTTCCTTCAAGTAGATTTTAGTGCCGTCATTCTTATCAAATCATCTCTGACATTTATTGACATTTGGCACTATATATTATCTAGTAGATTTAATAGGAAAACAAAGCTTTCTGTTTGTTTTCTTCCCCTTAATTCACTGTCAAGTAAATACTGTGTGTGTGGGGAAGGAGATCAAACACTGGATAACGGACATGTCTTTAAAATTTTGTCATGTAAAGTTCATATTAGAAATATTTTGAGGGCCATCCCAGTGGCATAGTGGTTAAGTTTGCGCACTGTACTTCGGCAGCCCAGGGTTCAAGGGTTGGGATCTCGGGCACAGACCTGCACACTGCTCATCGAGCCATGCTGTGGCAGCGTCCCATATACAAAATAGAGGAAGATGGACAAAGATATTAGCTCAGGGCCAATCTTCCTCACCAAAAAAAAAAAAGAAAGAAAGAAAGAAAAAGAAAAGAAATATTTTTAGTAAAGTGATAAAACCTTTTGGAAAAAAATCACTCCTAGTGTTATTTCCCTGAACATACATCCTAATGGTAGTAATACATCCAGGTGTTTCAGCTGGAGGCAGATGGAGGTCAGCCTGCAGTTCAGAGCTCTGGGGCAAGTGTGGGAGACAGCTGGAGCGTAGCCCGGGAGAATCCACTTGTAGCAGTGACAGAGGCATTTCCTGAGAAAGTGCTTACTTCAAGCAAAGAGAGAGTGGAGCACATAAACTTGGGGTAAGAACAGCTCTGAACTTTCAGCACACTCTCTCTGTCCTGTGGTTAGCTCCTTGCACACATGCCTGAGCCCCTGGAAAGAGGAGCAAGAGCTCTTAGTACAGACTAAATGAGCTGCTACCACAGAAGTGTCTTTTGGATCAGAGGTGACAACAAAGGCAGTACTGTTTTGAAACCGGTATCACTGAGTAGAGAACTTGTCACGTTGTGGTCGAGGAATGCTGTGAAGACCCACGAGTGTCCTCAGCGGCCTGGGGGCCTTCGGCAAGGAGCCACGTCCGAATAGTTTGGTGCTGACTTGGCAAATCCATTCAGTAGATTCATAGCCAGGGTGGTGGAGCAGGTGGGCACCTCCATGGCCTTTCTGGGGCACTGGAGTCCTTAGCAACAGACTTCACCACAAGGATCAGGAACTGGAGGTCCAGAGGAGCCAAATAGTGGGCAGCACATGGCAGATGAGATGTTGATTTTGGATTTTAACCTAAATCAGGTGTGTCCTGGGGACATCTAAGTGATAACGCCCTGGATGGAAAGGAAGGCGAGCTGGCAGCCTCTTCTGGAGTTAGCAATAATAACCAGGTGCTACGACCTGCCACCCACCTGTAGCTTCCACAGGCTCCCCCTGCACAGCTCTGCTTTTGGTTTGCACGTGCAAGCCACCAAAGACATACTCCCCTAATAGCAGTCTTTCTCAGGAATCATCTTTGTCTTCTCTATAACATTTGGATGTGTTGGCCCTCCTTCCTTCTGGAAATTTTCCTATTTGGTTTTGGACTCACTGCATTACAGAGATTCTCTGCCTCTCTTGTATCCTTCTCTCTCTCTGCCCTTCAGAGTCCTCATTCTCATGTTACTCCCCAGTGCGAGGCCCACAAGGATCTGTCCTTACCCACTGTGCTCCTCTCCACCCCTGTGTGGGGACAGTCACTCCTCACAATGCCCAGAATCACCTGTACACAGAGCCCACAGAGCTGCAGCCTGCCACCTGACCCCCCTCGATCTCATGTTCTACTTTCTCGACTTCCTCAGCGTTCACAGACATTCAGCCATTTCCCTAGGTGCTCACGTCTAAAACGGAGCACGTGATTTCCTTCCCTTACCACCTGCAGGACACTTTCTCTTTCAGAATTCTCTGTTCGGCTGGCTGGTATCACCAGCATTCGAGGCACCCAGTCTTAAACCTCAGAATCATCGTCTGCCACTTCTCCCTCACCTCTAGCCCTGCACCTGCTCAAGTCTTCTTGGTCGTCTTTGGTTCAGGCAGACTCTCCCTTTCTGTACCCACTAGTTTATGATGTTGGCGGCTTGTGCTCGAGCCTTCTATCAAGTCTCTCTGACTCTCAGCTCTTTCCCCTCCAACAGTAGCATCGACTGTGTGGATAATATGCACTGCAGAGATCCCGCCTTATACGTCTCTGTGCTTCCCACTGTGCTCGGCACAATGTCTTTTGAAATATAGGTACTCACAAGTGTTTGTGTAATGAATGGGTAGAAAGAGGTGTGCTGGCGTCAGCTGCTTCTGAAGCCTGAGTGGCAACCTAGATAGGAAAAGATTGCAACTGCAATTTATAAATGCTCTTCTGTTGAAAATGAACAAGAAGATTAAGCTATAAATACTCTTTCTGGGTAATTAGAACAAAAGGAAATAATAGTTAGCATGAAATGCAATCGCATTTTAATAGCTTCTGAAAATTAAACAGGCTTTATGGCAATAGATCTTGAGGCACTTCCATTACCCATATTGGAGAACCATAATTTCTAGAGACTCAGAAATGGCCCAGTCCTTTGGATTACATTAAAGTTATTACCATGGAGCCTGAAAATTCTATCTCTGATATTCAGGAACCAAAGACAGTCACTCAAATATTAGATGTTGTCTGCTCTGGCATTTGATTTACACTAGTTCCTAAGCTTATAAGTTATCCCGTTACTGTTTAATGGATGCTGACAGAAGACAAAAGACTCCTGGGTCAGAGACAAAGAACTTGATTACTCACAGCACAGCAAGTAGCATGATTTGCATTGGTTCCCTTGTGCTCCAAGTTCCAAGGGGATGAAGAGCCCAGATGGAGGCCTGCACATGCAGCGAGTTGTGTTGAAAGAGGGGAACACTGAGCCTGGGGAGAGCCTGCTCTTTGAGCTGGAGGGAGATATTATCCATCCCTACGGTTGTTCGCTGCAAACACAGCCCAGAGAGATGATTTGAGGAGAGGGCCTTGCTTTCTTGACATACATAGCAAGAACCTGCAGGGACACTTGGAGCACAGGCAAATTGCCTCTCTCAACATAGTTCAGATAAGATTCATATTCCAAGTAACAAAGATACCATTCTTGGCTTTTGGAATTTAGGATGTTGACTATTAGGATTCATTGATGAATGTCCTTAGTGCAAAAAGAAACTTGGTGATCAGAAAAATTAATATCTATTAGTAAATCATATAAATACAAACCTGACTGTAAGGAAAGGGAGATGTAAGTTATAACTTGAGGTTTTTCCTCAGCAGCAACATTTTTTCATCAACACATTGTAGTAAGCCAAATAAAATTCTTTTACTTAAGTACAAGAACCGAGACTTTTGAAAAACTCTTTTCCGTTCTATGTATGATTACTCTTAAAAGTCCATGGCTATTATATTGCAGCAGACTCTGACATGATCCCAATTGTTATCACAACGTTTATTTACTGACCTCTTTACTGAGTCGTGCAAATTATGTTAGTGACACACGTTCAAAGGAGAGACTAGTCTTCTTGCTCAAAAGATGTACAATTTAGGGGCCACCCAGTGGCGCAGCAGTTTAGTTCACGCTTGGCAGCCCGGGGTTCGCGAGTTCGGATCCCAGGCGCCCGCTGATGCATTGCCTGTCAGCCATGCCGTGGCGGCGTCCCATATAAAGTGGAGGAAGATGGGCACAAATGTTAGCCCAGGGCCAGTCTTCCTCAGCAAAAAGGGGAGGATTGGCAACGGATGTTAGCTTAGGGCTGGTCTTCCCCACAAAAAAAAAAAAAAAAAAAAGATGTACAATTGAGTTTGGTCAGCATTATTAGTCACAGGTCCCATGATCTATTCCAGTACAGTTGAGCATAAAGGAATATATTAACGCATACTAGTAGCTCATGGACTCCCTGACAGGTCTGAGAACCAGGCAGGGATGCTGCATCTCCAGAAGATATGCAATGAGAAGCAACGTAACCAGGGAAAATGCCCAAGCACGTGACAGGGCCGTCGGGCAGAAACAACACTGCACCAGGGCCCGTGGCTTGGCACCTATGGTGTTCTGGACAAAACCCTAGACCCTGTGCCACAGCTGCCCCAGAAAACTAGATTCCTGTGCCACCATGCCTGCCAGAGAACCTCCCCACTGTGACTGCTTCTTCCATTTTCTCTCTTCTGCTTCTAAGTTGCACACTCTGCAGCCTGATTGCAGGAGCTTGACCTCAAACAGAATTTACAGTCCTACAAAGGACTCAGGGAAATCAAATCTTAGCTTTACAGTCTATGTAATTCAGGAAGACAGCATAGGAGAGTGGTTGGAATAAGTGAGCCAGTGTTTAGTCCCCACCATACGTAGGTAGTATATACAAGTAGTGAATAGTAGGCAGTTATTAAATGGTTGCTGAAGAAAGGAGTGCAGTAATATATGCTGATACTTAATGATTGTGTGTAGATCAGTGCCGCCCAGGGGAAACATGGTGTGAGCCACAACTGTGAGCTGCGTATGTGATTTTACGTTTTATAGTACCCGCGTTAAGTAAATAGTAAAAAGAAGCAAGTGAATTAATTTTATTACTATAATTTATTTCACCCAATTTAGCCAGAATATTATCATTTTAACATGAAATCAATATAAAAATTAATAAAATATTCTGCATTTTTTTCATAATAGCTTCAAGATCTGCCGTGTATTGTTCGCTTACAGCACCCGGTAACCTGCACTAGCGCATTTCAGGTGCTCCACAGCCTCGTGGGCTCGCGGCTCCTCCGCTGGACAGCAGAGATGTAAAGCACGCTAGGACTTCAGAGAGAGGAGGGTCAAGGAGCCCCAGGGTGCTGGAGCAGAACTTCGTGGAAAAGTGAGACTCCAATTAATCTTTGAAATAATGTTAGAATTTATAGGAGTTTGAAAAGGGAAAATAATGTGGCAAGTGTCAAAGTTGGATATTTCCAAAGGTCCCCAGAGTCTTCACAGCCTAGGTGCCCGGCTGGATTTGTCGTGGTGGAAATCCGACCCTCGGAAACCTGATGATGTGAGCACGGTGAGTTCTTCCCTCAGAGGCACGTGCACAGGAGCCAACCTCAGGACATTGGTATGTGAAATCCAAGAGGCGTTTTTAAAAATTCACCTTTTTATTTTGAGATGATTATAGATTGACATGTAGTGATAAGAACCTTTTACCCAGTTTCTCCTACTGGTAACACCTTGCAAAACTGTGGTACAATGTCACCACCACAGTGTTGACAGTGATGTGAAGACACAGCATTTCCATCACCACAGGATCCCTCATGTTGCTCTTTTGTACACCCACTTTCCTCCTGCTCCCACCACCCCTTTTTTTAATGCCCAGCAAACGTTAGTCTGCTCTCCATTTCTACAACTTTGTCATTTCAAGTATGTTATGTAAATGGAATCATACAATATTATAAACTTTTGAGACTGGCTTTTTTCACTCGGCATAATTCTCTGGAGATTTATGCAGGTTGTTGCATGGATCAGTACTTTGTTCCTTCTTGTTGCTGATTAGTATTTCCATTGTGTAGATGTACCACTGTTTCACCCATTGAAGGACGACTGCATTGTTTCCAGGTTTTGGCTATTGCAAATAAAGCTGCTACAAACATCTGTGTACAGGTTTTTGTTGTTATTTGTTTGTTTAAAGGAAGAGTCTTGCTCCCTTTCCTTATCCATTAGGATGAAAAAAGCCTCGTGTACAGGTTTTTGTTTGAACATAAATTTCCATTTCTCTGGGATAAATACCCGGGTGAGCAATTGCTGGACTGTATGGTTGTGGCATGTTTAGTTTTTAAAGAAACTGCCAAACTGTGTTTCAGGGTGGCTTTACCATTTTATATTCCCACCAGCAATATGTGAATGATCTAGTTTCTCCACATCCTCATCAGCATTTGATATTGTCATTATTATTTATTTTAGCCATTCTGTGTGGTGTGTAGTGATATCTCATTGTGGTTTTAATTTGCATTTCCCTAACGGCTAATGATGTTGAACACATTTTCATGCGATTATTTGCCATCTGTATATCCTCTTCAGTGAAATGTCTCTTCATGGCTTTCCCATTGTCTAATTCCATTGTTTGTTTACTTTAGTGTTGAGTTTTGAGAGTTCTTTATATATTCTAGGTACTGGTCCTTTGTTGGATACGTAGTATGCAAATATTTTCTCACCATCTGCTGTAGCTTGTCTCTTTGTTCTCTTGACAGAGCAAAATTTTTAATTTTGATAAAGTCCAATTCATTGATTTTTCTTTTTATTGATCTGGCTTTGGTGTCTGGGAACATTTTTTTGGGGGCACTAGATCCCAAGACGTTGTATGTTTTTTTCTAAAAGTTTTATAGTCTTATGTTTTACATTTAAATCAGTGATCCATTTTGAGTTAATTTTTGTATAAGGTGTGAGGTGTAGGTAAAGACGCATTTTCTTTTGCCTATGGGTATCCAATTGCTCCAGCACCATGTGTTGAAAAGTCTATCTTTACTCCATTGGATTGCTTTTGAACCTTTACCAAAAAGCTGGACATATTTGTGTGGGTCTATTTTGAGTTCACTATTCCAATGATTTATCGCTCTGTCTATTGCTCTACCAAAACCACACAGTCTTGGTCGCTTTAGCTAAATAATATGTCTTGAAATTGGGTAGAGTGATTCCTCCTAGTTTATTCTTCTATTTCAAAATTGTTTTTGTTATCTTAATTCCTTTGTATTTCCAAATAAATTTTAGAATAATCTTGTTTATATCTACAAATCCTCTTGGGATTTTGATAGGAGTTGCATTAAGCCTATAAATCACTTTGGGAGAATTGACTTCTTTACTATGTTCAACCTTCCAATCCATAAAGGTGGTGTATCTCTCCATTTATTTAAATCTTCTTTCATCACCATTGTACAGTTTTCAGAGTACAAGATCTGTACATGTTTTGTCAGCTTTACATCTAAGTATTTCATGTTTTTGAGCATTTGTAAATGGCATTGTATTTTTAATTGCGGTGTCCACATGTTACTAGTATATGTATGTATAATTTCTTTTTTGTATGTTTATTTTATATCCTAAGACTTTGCAAAACTCACTTATTAGTGCTCTGAGTTTTTTTGTATATTCCTTGGAATTTTTTATGTAGACAATTATGTCATCTGCAAAATGGGACAGTTTTATTTCTTCCTTTCTGATCTGTATACCTTTTCTTTTCTCTTATTGACTTATTGCATTTGCCAGAACTCTCATCACTGTGTTGAATAAGATGGGAGAAGCAGACATCCTTGCCTTGATCTTGATCTTAGGGGGAAGGCTTTCAGTCTTTTAGTGTAATGCTAGCTGTAGGAGTTTTCTAGATGCTTTTGATCAAGTTGAGGAAATTCTATTCTTATATTTCTGAGAGTTTTTATTATGAATGGGTGTTCAATTTGGTCGAATGCTGTGTCTACACCAATTGATATGATCATGGCATTTTTCTTCTTTAGCCTGTTGATATGGCAGATTACATTATTGATTTTGGAATATTGAACAAGCCTTGCATCCTTGGAATAAATTCCAGTTGATCATGGTGTACAATCCTTTGTAAATACATAGCATAAAAAACACGTAAGATAAAATTTATCCTTATTTATTTTTTTAGTGTACAATTCAGTAGTGTTAAGTATATTCACATTGTTGTGAAATAGATCTCCAGAACTTTTTCATCTTGCAGATGTGAAACTCTCTGCCCATTAAACAACTGCTTTTCCCCTCTCTCCCCAGCCCCTGGTCACCACCATTCTACTTTCAGTTTCTATGAATTTAACTACTTTAGATACCTCATATATGTGGAATCATACTGTATTTATCTTTTTGTGACTGGCTTATTTCACTTAGCATAATGTCCTCAAGGTTTATCCATGTTGTAGCATGTGACAACATTTCCTAACTTTTTAAGGCTGAATAATATTTTATTGTGTGTATATACCACATTTTGATTATCCCTTCATCTGTTGACAGACACTGGGTCACTTCTACCTCTTGGCTATTGTAAATAGTGCTGCTATGAGCATAGGTGTGCAAATATCTCTTTGAGACCCCACTTTCAATTCTTTTGGATAAATTCCCAGAAGTGGAATTGCTGGATCATATGGTAGTTCTCTTTTTAAATTTCTGAGGAATCTCCATACTGTTTAATATAGTGGCTGTACCATTTTACAATCCCACCAATGGTGCACAAGGGTTCCAATTTCTCCACATCCTCGCCAACACTTGTTATTTTCTGCTTTTATTGATAGTAGCGATCTTGATGGGTGTGAGGTGGTATCTTATGGTTTTGATTTACGTTTATCTAATGATTAATGATGTTGAGCATCTTTTCATATGCTGATTGACTTTGTATTTCGTCTTTGGAGAAATATCTATTCAAGTCCTTTTTTCCATTTTTCAATCAGGTTATTTGATTTTTTTGTTGTTCAGTTGTAGTTCTTTATATATGTATACTGGATATTAACCCCCTTATTAGATATATGATTTTCAAATGTTTTTCTCCCATTCTGTAGGTTGCCTTTTTATTCTGTTTATTGTGTCCTTTGATATGCACAAGTTTTAAAGTTTGATATATTCCAATTTGTCTATTTTTGCTTGTTGTTAACTGTGCTTTTGATGTCTTACCTAAGAAATCATTGTCAAGTCCAATGTCATGAAGATTTTTCCCTATGTTTTCTTCTAGGAGTTTTATATTTTCCTATCTTATGTTCAGGTTTTTAATCCATTTTGAGTTAATTTTTATATAGAGTATAAGATAAGGCTCCAACTTCTCTCTTTCGCATGTGGATATAATTCTTATGTTTACTGAATTCCCTTTGCTAATAATTGATTAAGGATTTTTGTATCTCTATTCATAACGGGTATTGGGCTTTAGTTTTCTTTTCTTCTATTGTCTATATCTGCTTTTTATCTGCGTAATACTAACTTCAAAAAATTAATTGAGATGTGCTCACTCCTATTTTCTGGAAGCCATTGTGTAGAATTGGTATTAATTCTTTAATTTTGTGGTGAATTCTCCAGTGAACCTATATGGCTCTAAGATTTTTTTTCAGAGTTTTTAAAGTAAGATTTAAATTTCTTTAATAGTTCCAGGCTATTCAAATTATTTGTTTCATGTTGAGTGAGATGTGGTAATTTGTGTTTTTGAGGAAGTTTCATCTAAGTTGTCAAATGTGTGTCTGTAGAGTTCTTTGTAGTATTCCTTCCTACCCTTTTGATGTCTTCAGAGGCTGTAGTGGGATCTCCTGTTTCATTCTTGATGTTGGCTATTTGTGTCTTCTCTCTCTTTTCTTTGTCAGTCCTGCTAGAGGTTTGCCAATTTTGCTGATCTCCCAAAGAACTAGCTCTTTTTTCCATTAATTTTCTCTGTTGTTTTTCTGCTCTCAATTTCACCAGTTTATGTTTTCATTTTTATTATTTACGTCCTTAGGCATTCTTTGTGCTTATTGTGTTCATCTTTTTCTAGGTTCTGGAGGTGGGAGCTTAGATTCTCAATTTGAGATTTTCCTCTTGTCTAATGTAAGCATTTTGTGCTATTCCTCTCTGCACTGATTTAGGTGTGTCCTACTAATTAAGATATTTTATATTTTCATTTTCATTAATTTAATGTATTTTTATTTCATTGTGACTTCCTCGTTGACCCATGGATTATTTAGAAGTGTGTTGTTTAGTTTTTACAAGTTTGGAGATTTTCCTGTTATCCACCTGTTATTGGTTCCATTGTGGTCAGTGAACACACTGTATGATTTCAATTCGTTTAAGTATATTGAGGGCTGTCATATGGCTCAGGACATGGTCTATATTGGCATGTGATTCACGGATATTTTAAAAGAATGTGTATTCTGCTCTTCTTGGGTGGAATGTTTTATAAATATTGGTTAGATCCTATTAGTCGATACTATGGTGAATTCTTTTATACTCTTGCTATTTTTCTGTCTAGCAGGTGAAGAGTATTGAAGTCTCCAAGCATAACTGTAGATTTGTTTACCTATCCTTTCAGTTCTCTGAGTTTTTCTTAAGATGTTTTGTAACTCCGCTGTTTGGTACATTCACATTTAGGATTGCTTCTTGGTGGATTGACTCTTTTGTCTTTATATAAAGTCCCTCTCTGTATCTGATAATTTTTTTTTGCTCTGAAGTCTACTTGATCTGACATTAATAGAGTCACTCCTGCCTTCCTTTGATTAATGTTTGCGTGGTCTGTCTTTTTCTATGCTTTACTTTCAATCTGCCTATATTGTTATATTTAAAGTGAGTTTCTTTTAGATAGCACATGGGTGGGTCATGTTTCTTTTTGATCCATTCTGAAAATCTCTGCTTTAATTGGTGTATTGAGACCATTTCATTTAATGTAATATTGATATGTTAGGACTTGTCTGCCATTTTATTTATTTTTTTAATTTTCTTTTTGTTCTTTCTCTTTTTTTCTGCCTTTCTATGGCTTACATGAACATCTTTAAGAGTTCCATTTTGAATAATCTAGTGGTTTTGAGTGTATCTCCTTATATAGCTTTTTGGTGGTTACTCTACATATTACATTATTTGTATATAACTTATCACAGTCAACTGGTGCCATCATTCTATTAGCTTGAGGAAACTCTAAAAACTTTACCACCTTTATGTCACTCTACCACTGCCATTTATAGTATTACTATCTTAAATATTTCCTCAGCATACATTTAGAACCACATCAGGCTGTGTTATAATTTTTGCTTCAGTTGCCAAAAATAATTTAGAAAATCAAGAGGAGAAGGAAAGTCTATTTTATTTACCCATATTTTTGCATACTGTGTTCTTCCTTCCTGGTATTCTTTCATTGTTTCCTTTCTCTTTAGCAAACTTCCTTTAGCCTTTTTTTAGTGTAGGTCAGTGGACAATGAATTCTCTTTACCTGTCCTTCATCTGAGAACGTCTACATTTCCTCTTAATTCCTAGAGAATACTTTCAATGGATATAGAGTGTAGGGTTGACAGTTATTTTCTTTCAGCACCTGACAAATTGTGCAACTTCCATCTGGCATACATGGTTTCTGAAGAGAAATCTATCAGTAGAATTGTTTTCCCCTATAGGTAAAGTGTTAGTTCTCTCTTACCGCTTTAAAGATTTTTTCTTTGCCTTTAGTTTCAGAGTTTGAGTATGATGTGTCTTGGTATGGCTTTATTTGGGTTTATCCCATTTGTGATTCACTCAGCTTCTTAACTTTGTGGCTTATGCCTTTTGCCAAATTTGGGAAGTTTTTAGTTATTATTTTTTGAGTACGTCTATTTTTTGAGTATATCTGCCCTCTTTCTTCTATCTTTTTGGAACTCTGATGATGAGAATGTCAGACTTTTTGTTATAGTTCCATAGGTCCTTGAAGCTTTATTTGTTTGTTTTTCCAATAGATTTTCTCTCATTTGTTCAGACTGTGTAATTTTGATCGTTAATCTTTTCCAGTTCAGTGATTCTTTCCTTTTCTCCTCCATTCTGCTGCTAAGCCCATCCACTGAGTTTTTTATTTCAGTTGTTGTATTTTTCAATTCTAAAATTTCAATTTGGTTCTTTCTTTGCTGAGACTTTCTATTTTTCATTTATTTCAAGTCTGTTGAAACTTTTTAAAAATCATGACTGCTTTAAAATCTTTGTTAGATAATTTTGACCTCTCTGTCATCTCAGCGTCGGCATCTACTGATTATCTCTTTTCATTCAGTTGAAATTTTCTTGATTCTTGGTATGACAAAAGATTTTTTACTGAAATCTAGACATTTTGGCTATTATGCTATAAAATTCTGGATCTTATTTAAAGCTTCTGTTTTTTAGCTGGCTTCCTCTGACACTGTTCCAATGATAGGAAGGAGACACCACCTTGTTACTGCCAGGTGAGGGTAGAAGTCCAGGTTCCGCACTCCACCTCGGTGTTGACCCCTGGGCGGGTTCATCATTACTGCTAGGCAGAAGCGGGAGTCCTGGCTCCCAACCAGGCCTTCACTGGTATCTTCTAGGCCAGTGGGGGGCAGGGTAGTAGTGTCTTTTCTCTGCTCTCCTTGTGGCCTCCGCTGACACCACCCTGAGGGAGGGAGCTGGTGCCTCAGGAAGTGAAAGTCCTGGCTCCCTACTCCACCTTCTCTGAAAGCAGCCACGCTTGCAGGGGCGGGCGGGTTGGGGCACAGTGAGGGTGGAGGTCTAGATTCCCCTCTTGGCCTTTGCTGGTGGGAGTGCGGCAGGGTCACAGTTTTTTCTTTGGTTTTGCCTATAGCAGAATGGTTACTGTCCAGAAGTTTTCTGCTCCTTCCTTTGTCTTCTGACTAGAAAGAGCAGGTTTCTCCTGAGGCTCTTCTCTTGTCTGCACCCACTGGCATTGTTGGGTTGCCACCTCCTGTAGTGCTCACTCTGGGGTCCACGAGGCAAAAAGGAAATGCAGAGAATGTACCACCGTGATATTCCTTGGGTCCTGAGATTTCTCACTGGTCTGTCTTCTCTCTCTTTCAGTCTTATGCTTGTTTTAAGTAACGTCATTTATGTAACATATTGTTGTACTTAGTGGGAGGAATAAGGAAAAGTATGTGTTTTTCCCAGCCCAAATGGCCAACTTTACATTTTCTGATAAAAATGATTACCATGGAGACCAGAAAGTCTAGTTTGCATTAACATTACTAGCATCTTCTCTTCTGTAGGTCATCCTGTATGGGAAGACAAAGTATAATCAGGAGGTTGATGGGTGAGTTTGGAATCAGGGCATAGATGGTCAGATTAACAGGTAAAGTTTAAAGGCGCCAGACTAAAGCAGATTGCTGCAACCCTCTCTTCAAGAAAGATTTCATTGCCAACTTTTGCATCTTTTGTCTCTTGCATCAAGAGACAATATAGGATGTCCAGTGAAAGGGTGGACTAGGCCCAGACTGACTGGCTTTGGGTTCTGGCTCTGCCTCTTATAAACTCTGTGGTCTTGGGCAGGTCATTGAGCTTCCCCACTTCCTCATCTGTAAAATGAACACAACAACCAAAGTATCTGCTTCATAGGGTTGATTTGAAAATGAAATAGTTAAAACATGTAAAGCACTCAGAGAAGTCTCTGGCATGTATCAAGTTTTAACTCTCATTAGTGCTTACCAAGCATCCTGAAACACAATGATTTATTATATGTTAATAGAATCACTTGATGGTCACCTCTTGTTACACTTGTTTCTTCAGGATGCCTTTGCCTTTCCTCTGATTTATTCATGTGGATTTCATGATTGAGTATTCAGAAAGCTGTCTAATTTCCCTCATGACAAGTTCTTAAGTTGTAGTTGTCAGGCAGCTCTGGTTCACCAGTAACACTGGAGAATTGGCAAGAGCCAGAAGGCATTTCAGGTGAGGAACTGTGAAAGGAGGCCAGTCAGCACGAGTGAGCAGGAGTGGCCAGATGTGAACGGATCAAGTTCTCCTTGGGAAGAAGAGCAAGATTATCACAAATCTTAAATTCGAGGTTAAGAAATCTGGGTTTTGGTTTTTTAACCATTGGAAAACATTAGGTAAATTCATCTAGAGCATGAATTCTTAATCTTTTTATATGTCATTATAACCTTGGGCAATCTAACAAAGTTCGTATCCCCTTTCTCCGAATAACGTTTTAAATGCACAAAGTGAAATTCATACAATTACAAAGAAAATAAATTGTAATGAAATAGCTTCAAATATTTAGATTATATGTGTGTTTCTTTATTATAACAGTAAATAATAAGATCTATTAACTACTATAATTTCAATTAACTATTACATTTAATTAACTATTATAATTTCAATGTACTGAGATGGATAAACAATATTTTCAGATACCCACAATTAATGTGACATGAAAATATCAGTGATTTCTGTTGGTGACAAAACCACAGGTACTGATAATACTACTGTGATTTGTTGCCTACATTCATAATTGAACTAAAATGCTAAACTTCGGTTACAGATTAGTGAAAAGGAAGTTTCTTTTTTTTCTTCCCCATCTAAATTTATGACTGTGGATCCTATCCATGAAGTTCGTGCAGGTCTGCGGGCCTCAGGTTAAAAATCTCTGGTCTGTGGGCTGCTTGGTTTGACATGTGGTGACTCACTAAGCTCATAGGTAAACTCAGTTGTGACTCAGGCCCAATATCTACTGTGCAGCAATCCCAACAGCTACCTCATTGCCTCGCAGACTGAAGAACTTGGAAATGTTGGAAAGTAAGGAGGGCGTAATGCCATCTCTGATTTGGATATAAGCAGGCTATAAGGCGTAATTAACTAACAATAAATGAAATTTTGCATGTAATATTTTTAATAATTTTATAAGGAATTTATTTCTTTAACTTTTAAACACATCAAATTTTAAAGATAAAGAACAAAGGGGTGAAACAACATGACTCAAAAAGCATGCAATCTATTTATACCAGAGCTAAAATAAATCCATCAATAGTTGTGTGTCAACTCCACGCTTGGTACTCAGATAGGAGAAAAAAATATGTGCTGAAACTTAGATTGAACAAGTAAATTATTGAATGATTCATGGTCAGCTGGCATCCCTAACTGTTGCCTGAGCACCAGCACTCTAAGTTAGTGGTGACCATGCCCTGGTGACTCAGAAAACTAAAATGAAAACAGAATCAAGCAAATTTAGCCAATTTGAGGCTACACTTTCTTCTAAAAGATTGGTTACTTGTTTATTTCAGACATCAATTCTCTGCTTATGCCTCCCCGTTCCAGGGAGCTAACTCCCACTTGAACAAAAAGAAGTAAATATATAGACCCAAATAAAGGTAGCAAGGCTATTTAGAAGTCAGAGGAATAAAACTGTGTGATAGAGTGGTCTATACATATACGTATTTGCTACTTATACAAGCTTACAATCTTCATCATCAATATTAGTGGTGTTGAGGGGCTTTTCTTTAGGGACCCTTCCATGTATGTACTCAGAATGAAAGCAAATTCAGCTATGGGGTATCAGTTTCTAAATATTTAGTTGGATTTCCATTACTATCTAATGTTGCTTGGACACTATTCTAAATACTTTGCAGATACTAACTTATTCGAGCCCCTCAATAATATTATTAGGTAGAATATAAATGTTAGATAAAAGCTAGTTCCTGTTGTTTGTATAACATAATAATTTGTGAAGCTGGAAATAGTATTCAGACAAGAGTATGTGAGGAAACTGACAAATATTCTTTCCTGGAAAATTTATTTCCAGGAGCGATTAAAATGGGAGATATAGATTATGGATACAGAAATTCAAAAATGCTAAAACATGTTTGAACTTCAAGTTTTGGACACTTTGTAATTTTTTATTCTCAGCTAAAACATTTGATACTATAGCATTACCACCAATATGTGAGAGGTTAATCAAGTACATGCACTAGCCAAAGCCTGGAGAAATGTACAGGCTTTGATTTATCTGGGGATCCTGCCAAAATATTTGAATTCCTACAAAACTGAGCATTTAATTAAGCAGCAAATAATCAGCATTTGAAAATTTTAACTTTGTTCTTTGTTTTTTGCTTTATAGACTGCTGGAGCAGAGAGCTGAGTTAACTGTACTCCTCAGTTCATGGAGCACGATCATCATCCACTGTGCAAGGTCTCTTTGATGCTATTTCATACATTTTTCTCCTTTTACGCCTTGTCCCCACTCCCCTTCCCCTCATTCTCTCCCATGAGCTCAGATTCCAATGTGTTTAATGTTCTTGGACTTATATGTACTTTTGAAAGATAAACGTTGTTGTTTTGTGTATGGGTTTTTGATCTACATATAAAATATGGTACAGTAGATCTCTGTCGCATATTTTTCACACAGTACTATTTTTAAGATCTGTCCATGTTGCCAGTGGGCGTCTAGTTTATTGCTTCTGATTGCAGCATTTAATCACGGTACTCCATAGATCTATCTGTATCACATTTGCACACATCTGGTTAATTAGGTTGCCTCCATATCCTTATTCCCCAAAACGATGCTGTGACAAACATCCTTATACATTTCCTCCTGTCAGCAAATGTCTTCTGGTGACATACTCAGGAGTAGGACGTCTGGGTAGTAAGATGTACTGTGTTTAATTCCTCTAAATACTGTCACATTGCTCTTCGCAGTGGTGGTCCCAGTTTACACTCCCATCATGAGTACATGTGGGTTACCATTTCTTCACATTATGACCAACATTTGGCTTTTAGTTGAATTTCTAATTTTTGCCAATCTTGGTAGAATCACAGTGTTCTTTTAATTTTCCTTTCCATCATTAGCAGGAAAGTTGAGGCTATTTAAGTTTCCCTTTTGTAAAACCTTTTATCTTTTGTTGCTATTTCTATTGATCTTTTAAAACATTTTTCTCTGGGGCCACCGGCTCAGTGGCATAGCAGTTAAGTTCGTACACTCCGCTTCGGCAGTCTGGGGTTCGCGGGTTCGGATCCTGGGTGCAGACCGATGCTCCACTTGTCAAGCCATGCTGTGGCGGCATCCCATATAAAGTAGAGGAAGATGGGCATGAATGTTAGCCCAGGGCCAGTCTTCCTCAGCAAAAAGAGGAGGATTAGCAACGGATGTTAGCTCAGGGCTGGTCTTCCTCACACACACACAAAATAAACCATTTTTTCTTTGATTTTTAGGAAGACATTTTATGTATGTATTTGTTTATTTGTTTTTCACATTTAAAAATAGCTGTTTATTAATATTTATGGTCTCTAATTTTAGTGTAATTCCTGTGTAATTTAATTTAATTTTAGTGTAATTCCAGAACACATGATCCTAGCATTTTTACTGCTTCCCACTAATATCTGTTTTTTGAAATAGAGTTATTTTTGAAGTGATTTTATTCCTAATATCCCCAAATTGGCTATAGATATAATATCTATTTTTCTGATAGTCACAGTTTTCCAGGAGACACTATTTTTAGGGATGATCAAGTTTTTAGAATTTTAATTAAATAATCATAAATGAAATAAACATCATTTGCAATCTCTTCCATTACTAAAACTCTTTCTAGATGCACATCATATATTTAGTAAAAAGGAAATATATCATTTGAATTCATTTTTATTAAAGCATACGTGTGTACACAGATATCAAAAGGATATATATTAGATTTTTTTTTTTTTTTTGTGAGGAAGACCAGCCCTGAGCTAACATCCGTCGCCAATCCTCCTCTTTTTGCTGAGGAAGACTGGCCCTGGGCTAACATCGTGCCCATCTTCCTCTACTTTATATGGGACGCCGCCACAGCATGGATGACAGGCAGTGCGTCGGCAGGCGCCCAGGATCCGAACTCGCGAACCCCGGGCTGCCAAGCGCGGACTAAACCGCTGCGCCACCGGGCGGCTCCCTATATTAGATTTTTTTATATAACAACTTTACTAATAAAATTTCCATTCCACACAATTCACACATTTAAGGTACACAATTAAATGGTTTTTAGTATATTAAAAGAGCTGTGCAACCATTACCACGATCAGTTTTAAAACATTTTTATCATTCCATGAAAGGAACTCCCTACCCATTAGAAGTCACTCCAGTGCTGTACAATTACTAATTTACTTCCTGTCTGTAGCTTTGGCTATTCTGAACATTTCATAAATGGAATCATACAATATGTGGTCTTTTGTGACTGATTTCTGTTGCTTAGCAAAATTTTTTCAAGGTTCATCCATGTTTTAGCATATCAGTGGTCCAGTCCTTTATATTATGGAATAATATTCCACTATATAGCTATACTATATTATATTTATCTGTTCACCACTTGCCCTTTTTTTTCTACTTTTTGGCTATTATAAATAATGATACTATGGATATTTGTATTCAGGTTTTTGTGTGCATATATGTGTACATTTTTCTTGGGTAGATAGCTGGGCCATATGATAACTATATTTAGCCTTTTGCGGAACTGCCACACTGTTTTCCAAAGCAGTGGTACCATTTTACATTTCCATGAGCAGTGTATGAGGGTTCCACTTTTTCATCCTCAACAACCCTTGTTTTTATCTTTCTTTTTGATCAGAGCCATCACGGTGGGTATGAAGTGGTATCTTGCTGCGGTTTTGATGTGATTTTCCTGATGGCTAGTGATGTTGAGTATCCTTTCATGTTCTCATTAGCCACTTTTATATCTTCTCTGGAGAAATGTCTTTTCAGATATTTGCCCATTTTTAACTGGGTTATTTGTCTTTTTGTTATTGATTCATTAGAGTTCTTTATATATTCTAGGTAGAAGTTCCATATCATGTAAAAAATTTGTAAGTATTTTCTCCAGTTGTGTGAATTTTTTTTTCCACTTTCTTGATGGTATCCTTTGAAGCATGAGTTTTTAATTTTGATGAAGTGAAATTTATCTATTTTTTCTTTTGTGCTTGGGCTTATGGTATCATATCTAAGAAACCATTGCTCAATCCACAGTGGCCACGATTTATGTCTATGTTTTCTTGTAAGACTTTTATAGTTTTAACACTTATATTTAGGTCTTTGACTCATTCTGAGTTAATTTTTGTATATGGTGTGAGGTAGGATATCTAGTTGATGGAAAGACTATTCTTTCTCCATTGAAATGCCTTGAAAACCTTCTTGAAAATCAACTGACCATAAATGGCAGAGTTTATTTCTGGATACTCAGTTCTATTCCATTTATTTATATGTCTATTCTTGTGCCAATATCACAGTCTTGATTACTGTACTTTTGTAGTTAGTTTTGAAATCTGGAAGTGTGACGACTCCAACTTTTTCCAACATTGTTTTGGCCATTTATAGTTCCTTGAATTTCTTTATATATGTAAGATAAGCTTGACAATGTCTGAAAGAAAAGCTAGACGAGATTTTGATATGGACCGCATTGAGTCCGTAGATCAAGTTGGGGAGTACTGTCATCTTAACATATCAAATATTCCAACCCAGGAACATAGGATACATTTCCATTTATTTAAGTCTTTTAAAAAATTTCTTTCAACAATGTTTCATAGTTTTCAGAATATAAGTTTTATACTTCTTTCATTAAATTTACTTAAATTCTTTATTATTTTTGATGCTATTGTAAATAGAATTGTTTTCTTTCTTTCATTTTTGGATAGTTCACTGATAGTGCAGAGAAATGCAGTTTATTTTTGTGTATTGATCTTGCATCCTGCAACCTTGCTGCACTACTTTTTAAAATGAATTCCTTAGGATTTTTTATATTCAAGATTATGTCATCTGCAAATAGAAATAGTTTTACTGCTTCTTATGTAATCTAGATGCCTTTTATTTTATTTTCTTGGCTAATTGCCGTGGCTAGACTCTCCAGTACAATGCTGAATCGAGTGGCAACAGCAGACATCCTTACCTTGTTACCTACCTTAACAGGAAAGCGTTCAGTCCTTCACCATTAAGTATGATGCCTGCTGTGGGACTTTTGTAGATAGACTTGATCATTTTGAGGAAGCTTCCTTCTATTCCTTGTCTGTTGAGTGTTTTTATTATAAAGTGGTGTTGGATTTTGTCAAGTGGTTTTTCTGCATCTATTGAGATGATCATGTAGTTTTTGTTCTTTGTTATGTTGATATGGTATACAACACAATTGATTTTTGGATGTTAATCAAACTTGCATTTCTGGAAAAGTCTCATTTGCTCACGGTGAATAATCTTTTTTTATATGTTGCTTGTTTAGTTTGCTAGTATTTTGTTGAGGATTTTTTGCATCTATATTCATAAGAGATATTGTTCTGTAATTCTTTTCTTGTGTTGTCTTTGTCTGGCTTTGATGTCAGGGTGATTCTGGGCCTCATAGAATGTTAGGAAGTATTCTTTCCTCTTCAGTTTTTTGGAAGAGTTTGAGAAGAATTGGCATTAATTCTCTAAATATTTGGTAGAATTCACCAGGGAAACCATCTGGTCCTGAGCTTTTCTTTGTTGGGAGATTTTTAATTGCTGGTTCAATCAGCCCACAGGGCTTGCTCTTCCACTTCATTTACGAATTTGTTTAAGTGTCACCTCATTCAAGTTTCTCTGTCTTCCCTTCACACAAGAACATCTCCTAACTCTCCCACCACTGTGTATCCCCTTGTCCTGCCTTGTTCCTCTTTATTGACACCGTCATTGCACACCCATATGTATGCATATGTGCAGGCTGTGACCTGGCATTGCTCACTGCTGCAGCCCCAATACCTGATATGCAAGGCACATAAGGGGTGCTTGATAAATGGTTGTGAATGAATCAAGGGAGGCAGATTATCTCACTAAATGTGGCAAAGTTGCCAGAAAATAGAGGGACTCTGTTTGATCAAAGTGTGGCAATAAACTGCTTGTGCAGGTTATGCATTATTTGGATAACAACTTGGCCATTTTGCATTTTATATGGAAACAATTCCACTGGGAGAAAAATAACTATTTTACCTGTTTAGTTTCTATAATAACTGAAACACATTTTTTAGTTAGCAGATTTTAAATAAATGTAACAAAGGGATTAGTTAAATATTTTTTGTTTGCAGACTCTGACATTCCTTTAGTTAAGTGGTTTTACTAAGTGATGTTAAGCACTTCTAATGACTTGACTCAAAGGGCGAACAATATCACATCAGAGAAGTTATCTTGGGCAAAGCCTGGTCTTTGGAATCAGACACACCCCTGCTTAAATCACCTCCGAGGTCTATGATGTGGAGTTGGGTATAACGGGAGTGGGGGGATTTGTTTAACTTCAGTTTATTCTTTGTTAAAGGGGCACAATTATAATACTCACCTCACCTCTCAGGGTTGCTGGGAGGATTAAATGATACAATATATAAAAAGTGCTTAGCACAGTACATGCTCCATAAATATTAGCTGATGTTATTGTTACCCACCCGTCATTAAAAACAACAACAAAAGAATTCAGACACCGTGAGGGTGGGGCAGTGTCTATATACAGTGCTCACTGATATATGCTTAGGACACAGTAGGCACTCAATATTTTTGAAAAAGTCAATACTGATGAATTTAAATTTGCATTTATTTTCTTTTAAAAAAAAGTGTCTTATGTTACTTATTTTCTTTTCAGTTAAGACATCAAAAAACCAATGGTAAGCTGTGCCAAGCTGCCAAAAGTTTGGATCCCATGCTAGTGGGATTCTCACCATAGCTATTTTTACACTTAGTGCTTGTCTGGTCCAACTCACTTACTTTACGAGGAAGAGTCCACTTAGATCCACCACTAGGTCCACTCAGACCAGGTGACAATCACAGGCAATAAACAGAAAACAAGGGCTTATTTGCTGGGTGCCATTGCACCAAAAGGGCAGGGAAGGTTATATTTTTTTCCTGGTGCATCAGAGAATGGCATGAAGACCCATCATTTCAGTTCACTGAGAGAAAGAGAATAGAGCTAGATGAGTGTTCCCAACATAGCAAAAAAATGTAAAAAGCAGGGGCAGAATTTGGCATTACTCTCAATGAAAATAGATTTTTTAAAAAAATATATGGAAGAAGGCAGACTTTCTGCTAAGAAATACAGAAATTGGATCATATCATGGTTCTCAGACTTCACTGAGTGTCAGAATCACTTTGGGAGCTTCACAAGTACAGATGCCTGGGCTCATTTCTGGAGATTCGGCGTGACTTGGTCTTGGAGGGGCCTGAGCATGTCCTGCAGAGAGGCCAGCGCACATCCAGGGTCCAGGGACGAGATGAACCACTGTTCATTAGCCTCTGCACTATCTCCAGGTGACTATTCGGAAGTGTTTTTTCCTTCAATATAAATGTCCTCTAAGCTTATGGAGCGCAGTTTTGGAGATTACAAGAATAAAGGGCTAAAAGTGAAATGGATTCAGCACAGGAGATGGGTCTGCTGTGTCTTCCTAGAGTTGAGTCAGAGTCATTTGGCTGGAGAATGTCCTCTTCTAGAGGTGGGTACTGCAGCCGTGGAAGTGGATCTGAGCAAAGTAACATTTCTCAACCGAAAGCACTATGTGGTCTTAAAGTGGTTGGTGGTGGAGGGAAGAGATGCACCTGGTATTAATTGTTGAAAATAACACTTTTAAATGCATGTTCTTTTTTTTCAATGATTATTGGACTGTTTAGTTTAAAAATTCCAAATATGAAATTCCATTTGATGAAATAAGCCATACTTCCAATTAAGACTCAATTTAGGAAGCCAATCAACAAAAGAAGAAATACACAGTAATCGATTTAGATTGTGATTCATTTCTGTGAGTGCATTTTACATTAACTTTTATTCTGATGATCCTGAAACAACATACTAAACTGTTCTTTTTATTTTAAAGCTGAACTGATGTAATTTTGCATGACATATAACTTTCTTTTTTATGTAAGGGGAGATGAGTACATAACAGAATTAAAGAATAGTTTTGGATTAGATAGTGATAATTTTGAATTCACGTCAACTTTTTCTTAGCTCCTAGTTTTTCAAGGCTTTGTCATAGCTGTCCCTGTCTTAGGAGTAGCCATACAAAGAATGAAAATAGGACAACGTTGAGAGTGCGTGTATGTGGACGCATGAAGCTATAGACACATGGAGAGAACATGCAGTAACAAAGAGGAGGGAAACTAAAAGGATGTGTTAGAGACCATCTTCCCCTGCACAGCTCAGGAATCAAATTATCCTGAAAATCTCAAACCAGCCTCACACATGAACTTTTCCATAGCAGGTGCCAATGTCTACTAGGCAAGAAGAGAGAATTAAAGTTATTTTTCTTGCTTTGTGTTTGAAAAACAGGCATATCAAAGCAACATTTTAGGGAGGTTAGTCAGTGTTTTATACTTCTTTCCAAGATGGTTTAAAAATATTGATGGTTTGAGTCTACACACGAAAGAGTGTAGCTGTTCTCCAGGAACTTAATTTATGGTTTCGAGAAAATAGTTGGCAATCTCATAAATCAAAATGTTAGGTGGAATTGTTGGGGGAAAAAAAGCAAGGATTTACAATTCTTTTAAATATATTTCTTCTTAGTGAACACAAAAGGAAAATGGGCTGGGATTCCAAAGGTTACATGAGTTTTAAGTGATTTTCTTTTCAGGGAGGATAGAGTATAAAATTAATTGATAGCTAATTTATTAATCCAGAACTGTCCTTGAGTGTTCATTGGGAGCCAGGGACTCTGCTGGGTGTTGAGGACACAAGAGTTGCTAAAACAAAGTCTGGTTCCTGCCCTCAAGAAGCTCCCAGCTCACACCGAGATTGGAAGGTATAAACAGAGCCTAGCAACACAGACTGTTTCTTAGTAGAAGTCTGAATGCATCTCAGATAAATTTTTATTGCTCGTGCAAATTTTCTTTTGCTCTGAGGCCTGTTTTTATGATATTTCTGATATCCATTTCTTTCTTTATATTCTCATTTCTACCATCAAATTCAAACATCTTTCACATGGATGATCATAAAAGGCCTCTGAACTGTTCTCTCCCCAATTCACATCCGTCTCTTCCAGTTCCTCCTACAGTGCAGCTGGGATTACCCTGCTCCATGCTCAAGAACTGTAATCCCATTGCCCATCACATTGAAATCCATACATCTGGAGGGAGAGCATTCAGCACTGTGGCGATCTGATCTCATCCATTTAATTCCAGCTTTATTGTCGCAGACAGTTGTTTACGCCTGGCGTGCTCTCCCTTTCCTTATTGTCCGTTGTGGAAATTCTCCCCGGGTCAAATGCTTCCTCCCGTGACATTTTCTGAATCCCGTGTTATTCTGGTTTCCTTGGGGGTGTGGACTATGCCTCTCATCTCCAGGCACAGTTCTCACCGTGTGCCCTGGGAAATGCTTCTTGAAGTCTCTCTCCCTCTTTGAGGTACAGGGATGCTTTGTTTCCTGATTGCTCCACATTTCTATGGGGACATGTACGTGTTTCTTATCTTCTCTCATGGATTATAAGGTCTTTGAGAGCAGATCTATCTATCATATATTCATGCATGCAGAAAGAAGGATAGTTAGAGCGAAGAGACAGGTACGAAGCAGGTGGGGGTCGGGGAGCCTGGTTGATAAGGAGAAGTCTCTTACAGAAAGCAATGCCTAACAATGAGTAAGAATCACCTGGTTTTGGGGTGAAAAGATGGGATTTCTAGAGGAATCCACTAGACCATATCCTCTGTGTATATACTCAGTTCACCATTACATTTTCAGCCTTGCATACAGTAGGTAGCTTGATAAACAACTCCTATATGAATGAATGAATGAGGTGAAATCATCATGACTTGTACAAAAAACTATAAGCCTTTTGGTGGTGCAGAAGCTTGAAATGAGGCTGGAAGCAGTAAGATAACATGAGCCATGGGTTGAGTTCCTCAAGGAGGTGTTGCCTGCTGGGTTGAGCTGCCCTGACATAGTGGCTGATGCTGTACCATGGAAGGATGGCTGGAGGACAGCAGCAAGGGCAGAGGTGGGAGTTACACTGATTACTTTGGGACTTGTGTGGAGGCTAGAATTGAGCAGGACAAGTCTGATGGCAGGAAGAAGGATAATAAAGCTGTTGTAGAAGACCGTGCCTGAAAATGGGTAGTGAGTTGGAGAGAAGGCAAGAAATTTGAGGCAATCAGCATGTTTTGATAATTGATTAGATATAGATTGGAGGGGAAAGTAAAGTAAACAATGATAATTTAAATTTCATTAAGTTAAGAATATAGAAAGAAGAGCATTTTGATGGGGGCAGATGAGGAGCTTGCCTATTGGGATACATAGAGGGAGCTGGTCAATGTCTGATTACACACACAGGTGGCAGAGGTTGGGTAGGAGATGAGATCTGAGATCCATCAGCACATGAATAAAAATTGAAACCATGAGAGGAGGAAAGAGCACTCAGGGTCAGTATGAACAGTGAGGAGAGCAGCAGGCCATCCGAACAGAGAAGAGGGAGCTAGAGGGAGAGACCTACCTCGGCTTGTGGCTGCAATACAGTGAGTGCTCAGTAAATGGTGCTAATTTGAATTAAATTATAAAGGAGAAGCCAGTTTTCCTTTACCTTTTTTTCATTTATGAGTCACTTGAAACAGTTAAGCACTGGGAATGCTAAGGCAAAATGTGCCCATTAAAATAAACACTTAAAAACAAACAGGTTTTGATCAAATTAATGACAGGATGTTGTAGATAACACCATAAAATAAAGATGTGTGCTTACATGTAGTCACTTAATGGATCAGAGATGAAAATACTGCTATATGTACTCTCCTTGATGCTTTGAAGCTATTCAGAAGGCCAGTCAAAAGCCTGTCTGATGAGGGGAGCACATTACCTTTAACTCCCCTTGTACAGGGCAGGAAGATTGTCATTAAACTGACAGACAGTCTCAATTTCCTTTTGGAGGCCCAGAAGATAGACTCATTAACTTTATTTTTAAGAACTTTTTCCTCTGTAACCTTCAGAGAAATGTCAGCAATTATAGAAAAGGTGAACACACAGACCAAAACATCTGAACACTATTAGACACTGCACCCTTAATAAGCTTTGGTGGCTTAGAATTCATTGCAACTTAATATAAGAATTTCAGTGAAAATTATAAGCATTTTGCCAATAACCTTCAAAATCAACATGTCAACTTCACCTGCCTCCCTGCAAAAGTAAAATTTTAAAACATGAAATCACTTTCCAAGCCTACAACTATTTGATCTTAAAACTGAATACACAGAAATACATACATTGCTGATCATTTCAACAAACTATAAAGTAAACACTAAACTACTCTTTTGGCATTTAGTAATGAAATAAAGCACAGTTTCACCAGTGAGGTCATTAGAAGTGTACATAATTTTACATATGTGGTTTGCATTACTTCCTTGCACCACTTTTAGGTAAAGCACAGCGAGCAAATATTTGGGCAAAACATTTTATATTCCAGCGGGTTTTACCATTAAAAGTTTCCCTCACACAAATTATTTTCCTTCTTTTTAACACTTTTAGAAAACATGATATAAAAGGAACAAGAGTAGAGCACTGAATGCTCTAGAAAATGTTAGCTTAAATAATTTGCTATTAGAAAAATATAATTTTATGTTTTCAATAACATGTAGAGACATTAATGTCCAATGATCTTTTGCAAACCATCTAGTATTCTCTCCTCTTCATTAAGAAGTTAAAAACTTGATCAAGTTCACACAAGTGGTCAGTGTGTAAACCAAGACTAAAAACTGAATTTCTTATCCTCTGAATCCACTATACGGTCATGCCTCGCTTAATGGTGGGGATACATTCTGAGAGATGTGTCGTTAGGCAATTTTGTCATTGTGCCAACATCATAGAGTGTACTTACACAAGCCTAGATGGTACAGCCTACTGCACACCCAGGCTACATGGTACTAGTCTTATGGGACCACCGTTGGATATGCGGTCCATCGCTTGACCGAAACGTCATTATATGGCGCATCCCCAATGGGTTTTATTCCCAATATGCCCCCTGGAACTCATTCTAAAACACATGACTAAATAGTTACTTCTTTAAAAACAATAAATGCTTTTGTTTGCTTTTGCCTAATGACTCCTCACTGCCTAACAGATACAATCAAAATGCAGTTTCTCAAGGCCCTTCATCTCTGGCCTGGCTCTGCTTGTCTCCCCCTGCGTCTCTCCCGTTGGTATTCCTGCTCCGCGCAGCCGGGCTTTCCCCTCCTTTGACCCATGCTGCTCCCTGGCTATAGAGAGCCTTCCCTCCCTCGGTCCAAACAGCAGCTTCAGGCAGATTTTCCAGCCCCTCGAGTCAGTCCCTCCCGGGTGCCGCTCTGACCATGCCCCTGTTCTGTTACAGCGCCATCACTGTGCTTTGTTGATGTCTAATTGTCCGTATGAGATTGTGAGTTCCTCCAGGATCCAGCAGTGGTGGATTAATGAATGAGTGAACAAACAAGCTCCAACACTATGCCTTCTTTTCATCCTGTTCTTTTAATCACGTGCACATGGGCGTATGAATGCTTATGCATAACCAGCTGTGCGAGGAAAAACTCACAATGCAGCTAGCTGTCCCCTGTCACTGTGGACCAGGAACTGACGGCACTGAGAAGTTCCACACTCTCATCTAACCTGCACGAGTCTCTAAGGAGGTTGCTATCCTGATTATGCCATTTTAAGGATGAGGGAACTGAGGGTCAGAAATGTTCAGTGACTTGCCCAAGGTCACATCTAGCGAGGTTGGCCCTGGGACTGACTCCCGAATCTGCCCGTCTCTGGAATCCACACTCCGAGCCTCACCATCGTCCTCACACTTCTACTTTTAGCTCATTCTCTCACAACCACGTTACTGTTTTGTCTCTACCTTGGCTGAGGAATTTTATTAAGCAGTGACAGACTGAAGAGAGGAAGCAGCTGTTTTCAAGATCAAAAAGTGGATTGTAGATCATAAAATCAAATTATAGGAAAGAGGCAGTGACTCATTAAATTCTTTTGCATTTCAATTTGTCAATTCCTTGTGCACATAGTTTGCTATGTTGATAACCACAAGTCATTTCCATAAAAGACATTTGAGGTGGCGTAGAGCATTCTCTCAAGATCAGTCACAATTTGTGGTGTCATTATATGGTACATTGTGGGCCTGTACCAGAGTGACAAAATACTCTGAGGTTCAAATGATCTTCTCACTTGGCTTTATCCAAAGGGTTGGAAAGAAACCTTACACAGTTGTAACCAGAGGGCCTCCCTCTCTGCTCCCCAAGCCAGAGTCCTGCTGCTGAATCCCTGGTAGGGTTGGTTGCCTGGCAGGTGCTTGCCTTATGGTTGCTGGGAGTTGATAAAAGAGAAGAAAAGAGCAGGGATGAAATCTGAGTTCCTTGCCTTTCCTGTTTCAAGTTTATATTTGAGATATTATTTCCCTCCTCCCTCCCACACACTCCATTCTCTAGACTTATCACAATGAACCGTGGAGAGATTTCTGGATGCTTTCTTTGATGTATGTTATGGACTGAATTGTGTCCTCCCTGCCCCTCCCCCTGCCCCGGAGTCATATGTTGAAGTTCTAACCCCCAGTACCTCATTATGTGACAGTATTTGCAGATAGACTCTTTAAAGAGGTAACGAAGGTAAAATGAGGTCATTAGGGTGATCCTTAATCTAATATGACTGGTGTCCTTATGAGAAGAGACTAGGACACAGACAGGTACAGAGGGAAGACCTCATGAAGACACAGGGAGAGGGTGAACATCTGCAAACCAAGGAGAGGCCTTGGAAGAAACCAGCCCTGACGACACCTTGATATTGAACTTCTAGCCTCCAGAACTGTGAGAAAACAAATTTCTGCTCTCTAGGCCAGCCAGTTATGGTGCCCCAGCAAACTAATACAATGCAGAAAAGCTGACTATTTTCTAGACTTATGATGGACCTCAGAGAGCCTTCTGGATGCTGTTTTCAAATGGTTAAGTTAGGATATCATTTCCTTTGAAGACAATCCTTCTAACTGCCTAGATAAGAAATCCTCTTCTTGATAGAATGGTAGCCATATTCTGTCCTCGGATAGTCAGAGCAAATCTGGATGAAGGTGTTCACCTCTGGGTATTGAGATATATTCGAGAGGCACTTGTCGGGATGACAATTATCTAGATAGCAAAAAAGGTAAAATCCGTATTTTATTACATGAAGGTATTCAAGATATTTGGTCTGAAAAGGAAATGACTCATGAGGTGGGGACTTGCCCTCTTTAAGTATTTAAGGTATTTGTTACTATAAGTACCACATATTGAACAAAAAATGATAGAGAAGGATTTTAGTTTAATATAAGAAAAATGTACCTAAGTCAGCCATTTCCAAAGATGAAATGAGCTGACAGGGAAATGAGTTCCTTATGATAGGTGGTGGCTAAGCAGAGGGTAGTTGACCACTTGTGGGGGTGGAGAAAGGATGTCTCCATCAGGAAAAACCAATTTCAATCAGAGGCAGTTCAACACAGGGAATCAGTTAAAAGCTGTTGGAAAGAGGATGGAGTTGCAAAACAGCAAAGATAAGGTTACTCAAAGGTTAGAAACTCCAGGGCTACCACGCCGAGGGGCTCGAGGGCAAGTGGGAAACTGGTGTGACCAGAGCGGAGGCTGCTGCTGTTGGCAACAGCGGCCTGGGCAGGACTCCCAGCCTGTGCTCAGGTGCACCCCACGCTGCGGCTGTTGCGTCTGCCCGAGGCTCCCAGCCTCCCACCCCGCCTCCTGCCAGTGCTCCTGCTGACACACCAAGCAGAAAGCCAGCGGGCGCGGGGGGCCGGGACGGCTGCTGTGCACACTGGGATCCAGTGCCGGTCAGACCCGCGGAGAAGGACCAGTCTGGGAGCGAGGCACGCTGACGCGCAGGCACACCAACTTCAGGCCTTTTTCGTCACTGCAGGGCTTTGCCTTTGTGAAGTTGATTTAATGTTTTTGACCCCAGTTGGTCAAACCTAAACTCAGTAGTTGCTCTCCTCATATTTTGGAGAGAGAAAAGGAAAGTTGAACCTCCGTGACAGAGGCATGAGCACTTAAAGAGCACTGGGCAGTCACTGCCGGACAGCTGTGGTGCGGTATGCCCGGAGAGCGCCTCCCTTTCCCAGGCTCTTCTGCCTATGGTAGATCCAGCCGTATCCTGCTGGAGACCCCTGGGCTGTCCTCTTCAGTTCTCAATTATTTTCTCATTTATTCATTATTCATTCAGTTGTCAGAAGTGCTGACCCTGGAGGAAATTGCCTTCCAATTACTGTTCTGGCACTTACCAGCGTTGTGACCTTGGGCAAGTCAAGTGCCTCTGTTTCCTTATCTGTGACATGGGTATAATAATGGTATCTACTTCATAAAGTTTGGTTGGAGATTAAAGAGGATAATCCATGTAAAGCTCAATAAATGTTAGCAATCATTAGCATTTATTGGCCGCAGTTATTGGTATCAGGAGAAGAGAGAGCTAGACTCGTGAATCAGCCATTACAGGGTAGTTTGGGACGTGCTGTGATGGAGTGAGTGCTGCAAGACCACAGAGAAACATCCAGATCAGACTGTGAAAGTTGGGGAAGTCTTTCCAGAAGCACAGATGCTGGAGGGAGTTTTGAAGGAAGGGTGGGTGTCACCGAGACCAAGAGTGTGGGCAAGCACAACCTCCCTGCCAACACTTCAAGTCTAGGGCCGACTGCAGGCGTACAGAGCACTTTCCTGGTTTCTCATCTTCTAAGCTTTCTCTTTTAGGTGGAATTACAGTTTCAGTTCTTCTGAGTGACTTAGTTAAAAATACTTTTGTTCTGTAAGAGAGAGGGAACATTCCTCCAATACCGTGAAGCCTCCACAGTGGAGCAAACCACATCTTCTCTAGTTGTGGCAGCATCAATGCCACGTGGCATTTTCTTTCCAGATTTTGGAAGCATACCATATTTATTGATTTTATCATGTGATCTCTTAAAAATTTAAAAGCAAAAAAATTGTCAGTTGTTAGGGTTGCAAATTATTTTTCAGAGAATTTATTCCCCAAATGTGGAGTTTTATTTGGACTTGATATAAGACTTTCAATGTAAAAACCATCAAACCCTTCATTAAAATAAACACTGATTCAAAAGACACAAAAAGAAGTATGAACATATGATCCAAGGACCGACAGGAGAACTAATACATCCTTCAGCAACAAAAACAATGACAACAACAAATCCTCAAAATGCTAAAGTCTGAAATTTACTGGGCGTATGAGTATTATGCGATTATTGAATGTTCTGAACTCAGTAGGATATAAACATAAAGCAGTTTTATTTTCCTCTAGTTCTAACCTCTGCTTTGTAGACTCCTTAATGATATTTTGGGTAGATTCCATAGGCTTCTGGCCACTTTGAGTTATCAAAGGTCCATCGGATCTAAAACTTCCGTCTCATATCTGATTCAAAGCTTTCACCTTCCCATTGTCAGGAGGATCTGTGGCTTGAGGGATGTGAAATGGAGAGGAGGTCGCAGTTTCCTCTTCAACTCTTTTTTTGCTTTCTTGCCTAGGAGGGGGTCTTCTGAGATCCCTTCTTCCCCTCCCTCTTCTGGGTGTCACTACCAGATGTGTTGAGGCTGGGAAGAGGGAGGAGGAAAGGAGTGAGTATTTCACATTTAACTGCTGTGGTTAAGGTCCATTCCCTGGTGGTTGTGCATCCTTCTCTGTTAAAACCTACTTGGCCACAGGTGCTCTCTATGCAGCAGGGGTCCACATGTTGGCTTTCTTGTGGATTGTACTTGTGAGCTTTTTAGGGGCACCGCAGGAGCCTCTGCCTGCACATTTCTCTGATCTAGATCTACCCTCTCTGTCTCTCCCACCCCCCTACCTCCCCAGATTCCACTCTTTGAGTAAACTCAGAGCTTCTTGCTGTTTGGTTCCCAGTTAGCAGCCAACCCTTTTGGCCAGCTGAAAATAGCTCGAGTCCTATTGTTTTCCATAGCGTCTGCTGGAGCCCTTTTCATGCCAAATGGTGGTGCTGCAGCTGCCCCACGGCACCCCCCTTCTCTTCCCTACCATTTTTCTCCAGTTCTCCCATCCCACTGTTCAAGTATGTAAAGGGCAGATCAAAAAGTTTGTAGTCTAAGAAGATATTAAACGAGGGAATGAGATGAGAATTATCCTGTTTAATGAGCACTCCCAAACTTTACAAGCAATTCTCTTACCAAAGTCTCATACCAAAGACTTAGCATGCTGATATTCCACCCCTTCCCTCTCCCAGGCAGGGCGGTGTTGGTGAGACAGTTATAGGAAGGCGATTCTGCCTCCCATGAGTACAAGGAGAGGAGATCTGGCCTCAGTGTCTGACTCTTTTCTAGTTTAGAATATGAGGTCATAGTGCCTCTTTGTTTCCTATATTTGGGCCCGAGTACAGCAAAAGTCACTCTTAATATCTCGTTACATTTTCATACACCTCCTCCCCTTTACATCCTTGAATAAACTGTGGTTTGTTGCCAGGTTCATTGACTCAGGTTATGAGGACAAAAGGGCCGAAACCATGTAAGTCCTTTGGGCTATCCATCAAGACTGTGGCAGGGACTGGGGGGTATACCGGTGGTGCCACTGCGAGTGTTGCATACCACGGGGGAGAGTGGGCATTGTCACAGTGCCCTCAAGCAAAATCCTTCACTGCCCCTCACTGTCCAGGTAACCTTCAGCAACATGACCTTCAGTCCCCTCTTCTGTAAACAGCGTTGCTGTGTCTGTGAATAAAGGGAACATACATAAAAGCTGCAGGGTGACTCTGGTTATGTTCAAAATAGGATTAAAAAGGTTAAACAGAATTCAATAACAAGAACATAGGTTTCTATTGCAAGTAGAAAAAACACAATAAGGACAGAGGTCAGAACAAACGGTGCAGAGATATAAGTCGATGGACCCGATTTGTCAAATGTTCAAAAAAACAAACATGCTGTTGAACTGGATAACAAGGGGCAGAATTTAAAAACGACAAGAGTATAATAATGCAGTGGTTCACTAAGTCTTAGTATACCCAGTATACTAAATGCCACAGCTTGAGAGATATGGACTATCTGCAGTTTAAATAATGGTAACAAATGTATGACTGCAACCTATTAAAAACCTATTAGAAGATGTTTTTGAGGAAAATTTAATAAAATGAGCTATGAAGTCAAGAGCACTGGGGTAAATTAAATATTGATAATTTTTGTTTGTGAAAAACTGCTCTGTGTTTGATTCTCTATGCTGAGTTTCAGCATTTATCACGAGCCAAAAGCGTAACAAGAATACAAGTGGGGAGGTTGGCCTGGCTTGCCAACTGAAGACTAGTCAGCTGAGTGTGGGTAAACACCTGAAACTCCATATTCCCTTGTTTTGATCACAACTTAGAACCTTCTCCCTTTCCTGCTCCCTGAATCGGATGGCTACTTTGGTTTCTGTATCCAGATGTTTAACGTGTACCCCTCCCTGTATCCCTGGTCCATCATTCCTGCCTCCATATGTAGCATGCTCTCCACAGTCCTTTTATGGGTGTGCCATCATGCTCACTTTTATGCCACCTCTAATGTTATTTTCTTTTGTCCCCATTTCTAGTCTGCATAATATTGTTGGAGATTAATAGAAGAGTGATAATGCCAACGAACCCATGCTTTTTAGCATCACCAGAACCCTCCCACTGCTTAGCAACCATTTCAGTCATCTGTTGTTAAGCTTTCATTTATTTTCTGTCTAAAGTTTCCTCAAATCCTGATTCCCAAGGTAGCCTACCCAACATATTGCCGCAATTTTAACTAGACAGCTTCATTTCTAGCTTAATGGAGAAGTTGAGTTTGTAATGTGTGAGCCTCAAACTTGCTCAACACCAGAGGAGGTTGGATCATTTCTCTCCCCATTCTGTCCATCTTGTCAACGTTTTTAGACTCATCATTTTCAATAACCCCTACTTTTCTGATTTCAGAGAAACATAACCAGATCTATGAAACAAATCCAACAGTATACTCTAACTTCTATTCATTCTTTAAATTGCTACATTTCTCTCTCTTTCACTGCCAAACTTCTTAACCAGTTGTTCCTAGCTACCTCAACTCCCTCTTAAATCATTTGCACTCTTGTTTCTGTCCCCATCGCTTCACATTTGATAAATTACCTTATGGAACAATTTTTATCCTTCTCTCCAAGTCTTCTGCAGCATTTGATACTATCAAACATCTCATTCTTTTTAAAACTTCCTTCCTTTGATTTCCATTACTCATCTGCTTTCTGACTCCATTTTTTGTTCTCTTTTTCATGCCCTTTCATGCCCCAGATATGGGAGTCTTTGTCTCTCTGTCTGTTCTCTTGACACTGTTTCCATTTGTGATCCCCTCTAAGCCCAGATCTTTAACACTATTATTGTGTGGATAGAATCTAAATATTTTCTTCTAAAATTCTGTTCTGAGCTCTATTTCTCCATAGAATTGAGCTCCTGGAGATTTCCATCTGTATGTCTTGTAATACTTTGACCTCAATGTACAAAAGCAACATTTAAAACAATTATTATTATGAAGTCCTACCTGTGAAATCATGTCCAAAATGCTCCTCTTCCAAAATATAAGCTCTCAAGCTCATTGTGGTACCTATGCTTTTCTGCCTCAAATCGTTTAAGCTGATCTCTGAAATACTCATTGTCTTTTTGAGGTGCTACCTCACTTGAGAATCAAGCTGAACTCTGGAGATTCCTCCATCAGAAACAATTTTGTTTATTCCCTGTCTTCTATTGGTAGCAGTTCTATTAGAGCATTTATCATAGTATTTATCTCACTAGGTTCTTAACTGCCAGAGAGAAGTAACCATTGGTATATCCAACAAAGTTTTATTTTCTACATTTCTTCCCCAAATTTAAGTTTGATAATTATAAAACTATGAATAATTAATAATATTTTGTAGAAATACAAACAGACCATGTTGGATATTCATCGTTTCTCTGTCCAGTCTATCTCTATCTCTCTCTTGCTTATTATATTATATATTATATATATTTATATATAAATATTAATTTTATTTATATAAATATACAAACATAATATTTATATATTATATATACTGTACTTATATATTATATATTTATTATATTTGGTGGTCAGTTATTTCTTGGGAGTGAGGAAAAAAATGCACCTCCAAATTTACATGTATAACTTAAACTGAACAATGGCTGAAAGAAGTTGCTGTATTCAGTGACACACAAGTTCTTGAATGAATGGATAAATAGGAACAGATAAGAACACCTTGAAGCCTTTTCACTATCTGCATATTTTATCTGCTTTGGCTTGATTATTATAACTTACTTAGGTATGCAACATTTAATTCCTTACTTCTCTAGAATTACTTGACTTAGTAGCTTTCAGAGCACATTAGCGATGTGTATATCATTAGATTGATCACACGTTTATAATTCAGTGAAATATTTTTGTATAAATTTAAAATATAACTAAATCAGGAAGGATAGGCTGTATTATGCCAAAAGTGCTGTGATGACAATCTTGAAATCTCGGTGCCTTAACTAAGCTTTATTTATTGCCCCTCCCTTTATTGCCCATTTAGGTCCAGGATACTCTCCAGAGCCACTGTCCCCCACATCCAGATTGCTTCAATCTTGTGGCTTCTGCACATCACCATGAACTCCCCTGCACGATCCTTCACAGTGGGGGAAGAGGAGCATGGAGAACTGCGTGTTTCATCCAGAAGTGATATGCATCGCTCTCAGTATGGCTCATTGGTCAGAACTGGTCACAGGGCCCCACGTAATTGCAAGGAGGCTAGGAAATGTGGTCTTCCAGGTGACTGGGTGTTTTGGCTTGCCAGCTGGATTTGGGTGAGCATTAGTAATGTCTACCTCAATTTGCCCTTCTGGACACTAAACATTCTTTCCCTGTGCAGAATCTACTACTCTAGTCCCCAAGAGAGACAGCGTAAAAGTACCATGGCTGCACAGCATCAAGCCCAGAGTCCAGGCCTGCTAGGTGATGTGCAGTAGTCTCTATATTCAGTCCAAATATGGCTGTCTTACCTACCCCTTCCCCAACACACTCACCATATAATGGTGGAAAGATATACAATAGCCACAATAAACATTCAGTAAGGAGAAGAATGGAAAATAAAGGGCAATTATTTGTTCTTGATGAGACTAAAATTCCACTGCGAAGACATTGTGATGGCCCATAGCCTTCTTGATTCTTCCCTGACTCTGCTTTTAGGAGGCTCTCTCATGACCGTTGTCCTCTGTGGGTTAGGCTCTACTCTCTGAGATACTTCTTCTCTATCATCCTTTTTGGTCAACTCTCAAGTGGACATTGGGTATATACTTTCCTTGGGAGCCATGAAGCTTTTAAAAAATTTTGCATTTTAATGGTAACAATAATAATAGTTGCCATTTATTCAACATAATCTTTATATAAGGCATTAAATAAAATGCTAACTCTCCCTATCACCCACCAAAATTATTATAATCACCATTTAGTACATGAGAAAACTGATAGAGCTGGCATTTGACTCATATCTATCTAAACCCAAATTGTATATCCTTTCCATTACAGTTTTTTGGTTTTTATGTCATTTGTAAAAATTAAACTTTTTAATTTTGAGATAATTGTAGAATCACATGCAGTTGTAAGAAATTATGCACAGAAACCCAAGTGTGCTTCATGAAGTTTCCTCCAATGGTAACATCCTGCAAAACTATACTACAATATCACTACCAGGATATTGACATTCATGTGACCAAGATCCAAAACAGTGCCATCGTCACAAGGATCTTTCGTGCTCCCTTTTATAGCCACACCTACTTTTCTCCTGTCCAAACCTCCTCCTTACCTCCTGACAACCACTAATCCGTTCTCCATTTCTATGATGCTGTCATTTCAAGAATATTGTATAAATCGAATCATACAGTATGTAATCTTTTGGGATTGGCTTTTTTCACTCAGCATAATTCTTTGGAGAGTAATCCAAGTTGTTGCATATATTGTTCATTGGTACCTTTTTGTTGCTGAGTAATATTCCATGGTATGGAAGGAAGTATAGTTTGTATTGTCATTCACCCACTGAAGGACATATGGGTTGCTTCTAGTTTTCGACTACTATAAATGAAGTTGTTATAAACATTTGTGTACAGGTTTTTGTGAGAATATAAGTTTCCTTGCTCTGGGAAAAATGCCCAAAAATGCAACTGCTGAGTTATATGGTTGTTCAATGTTTCATGTTTAGAAAACTGCCAAACTGTTTTCAAGAGTGGCTATACCATTTAATATTCCCACCGGAAATGTGTAAATGATCCAATTTCTCCACATCCTCACCAGCATTTGGTGTTGTCAAGATTTTCTTTTTTGTCATTCTAATAGGGATGTAGTTATGTCTCACTGATGTGTTAATTTACATTTCCCTAATGGCTAATGATGTTGAACATATGTGCTTATTTGTTGTCTGTATATCATTTTTGGTGAATTGTCTCTTCATGTCTTGCACCCATTTTCAAATTGGATTGTTTGTCTTTTTACTTTTGAATTTTAATAGTTCTTAATTATTCTCCATGCTAGTGCTTGGTCAGATATGTTGTTTGCAAATATTTTCTCTCTGTAGTTTGTGTTTTCATCATCTTCAAGTTCTCTCTCATAAATCAAAATTTTTAATTTTGATGAAGTCTAGTTAATAATTTTTTTCTTTTCTGTATTATGCTTTTGGTGTCAAGAACTCTTTCCTAGACCTAGATCCTGAAGATTTTCATCTAAAAGTTGTATAGTTTTACATTTTGCATGTAAGTCCATGATCTATTTTGAGTTACATTTTATGCAAAGTGTGAAACTTAGGTCGAAGTTCTTTTTTTGCCTATGATGTCCAATTGCTCCAGCACCGTTTTTTGAAAAAGCTATTTTTCTCCTTGAATTGCTTTTTCACCTTTGTCTAAAATCAGCTGGGCATATTTATGTGAGTTTATTTCTGGGTTCTCTGTTCCATTGATTTTTGTGCCCATCTCTCTGCCAATAATACACATTCTTGATTGCTGTAGCTATACAACATGTCTTAAAATTGGGTAGACTAATTCCTCCCAATTTATTCTTGTTTTTTTAAAATGTTTTAGTTATACTAGTTTCTTTCTATTTCCACATAAGTTTTTTAATCTCATCTATATCCACAAAAATTCTTGCTATCATTTTTATAAGAATTGCATCAAACCTATGTATCAATTTGGGAGAATTGACATCTTTACTATGTTGAGTCTTTCAATCCATGATTATAGTATGCCTCTTGATTTATAGATCTTCTTTGATTTCTTTCATCATTGTAGTGTAGTTTTCAGCATACAAGTCCTGACATGTTTTGTTAGATTTACACACAAGTCTTTCTTTTTTTTTTTTTTTTTTGAGTGATTGTAAATGGTATTGCAGTTTAAATTTTGGTCATGTGTTCATTGCTGGTATATAGAAAAACAGTTGATTTTTGTACATTTACCTTGTATCATGAGACCTTGCAAAACTCACTTATTAATTTTAGGAGTATTTTGTAGATTCCTTGGGATGTTCTGCTTAAACAGTTAAGACATCTGCAAATAGGGACAGTATTATTTCTTTCTTTTTAATCTGTATATCTTTTATTTTCTTTCTTGTCTTATTGCACTTACGAGAACTTCCAAACTATGCTGGATAAGATGGTGGGAGGGACATCCTTGCCTTTTTCTCTGTCTTAGGGTGGAAGCATTCAGTTTTTTATCATTAAGTATAATGTTAGCTGTAAGTTTTTGTAGATGCCTTTTTTTGGTGTAGATCAAGTTGAGGAAATTCCTTTTTATTCTTATTTTTCTGAGATTTTTATCATGTGTTTTGAATTTTGTCAAATGCAATTTTTGCATCAATTCATGTGATCATGGCACTTTTCTTCTTTAACCTGTTGATGTGGTGGATTACATTGATTGATTTTTCAAGTATTGAACAAGGCTTGCCTCTCTGGGATAAACCTCAGTTGGTCGTGGTGTATAATTATTTTATATAATGTCTGCTAATATTTGTAAAGGATTTTTGTGTCTATATTCATAAGGGATATTGATCTCTTGTTTTCTTTTTGTTGTACTGCCTTTGCTTTTTCGTCAGGGCAATACTGGTTTTAAAAACAATTGAGATGTGATCCCGCCTCTTTTATTTTCTGGAAGCCATTGTTAGAATTGTTGTTATTTTGTTATATTTGGTTTATTTTGTCTTCTGCCTTTTTTTCTGTGTCAATTTTGCTAGAGGTTTGCCAATTAGTCTTTCAAAGAACCAGCAGTTTGTTTTATTGATCTTTATTGTTTTTCTGTTTCAATTTCACTGAATTCTGCTTATGTATTTATAATTTCCTTCCCTCTGCTTGCTTTGTGTTTATTTAGCTCTTTTTCTAGGTTCTTGAGGTGGGAGTTTAGATTCTATATTTCATCCTTCCTCTTTTCTTTTGTATGTATTTATCTGTAGTAGGTTTTTTGTGTGTGTGAGGAAGATTAGCCCTGAGCTAACGTCTGTTGCCAATCCTCCTCTTTTTTGCTGAGGAAGACTGGCCCTGGGCTAACATCTGTGCCCATCTTCCTCCACTTTATGTGGGATGTCTGCTACAGCATGGCTTGACAAGCGTTGCATTGGTCCACGCCCCGGATCCGAACCTGCCAACCCCAGGCCGCCAGAAGCAGAGCGCACGAACTTAACTGCTACGCCACCAGGCCATCCCCTGTAGTCTTTTTCAATGTATCTTTTTGTATAGCTTTTTTAGTAGTTGTTCTGGATATTACATTATATATGCAAAACTTATCACAGCCTAATGCTGTCATCATTTTTACCAGTTTAAGTGAAGTATACAAACCTTAGTGTCTTTTATGTCTTTTTACACTCCATCTTTATAGTATAATTATCCTAAATATTTCCTCTACACACATTTAGAACCACATAATACAGTATTATAATTTTTGCTACACCTTTTAAAAATAACATAAAAAACTTAAGAGGAAAAGGAAAGTATTTACCCATAGTTTAGGTCTCTCTCTGCAATTTACTTCCTTCCTGATGTCTGAAGATTTCTTCTATCATTTCATTTCTGTTTAGAGAACTTTCTTTATCCATTCTTTTAAGATATGTCTGCTGGCAATAAATTCTCTCAGTTTTATTCTATTTGAGAATGCCTTGATTTCTCCTTCATTCCCAAAGGATGTTGTCCCTGCATATAGGATATGGGTTGGCAGTTCTTTTCTTTTGGCTTGCTAAAGTCATTTTCTTTTAGTCATTTTCTTCTGGCCTCCAGGGTTTCTGAGGACAAATTCACTGTCATACAAATTATTTTTGCCCCATTAAGAAAGGTGTCCTCTCTTTCTTGTTGCTTCTGAGAGTTTTATCTTTGTCTCAGTTTCAGAAGTTTAATTATGATGGATGTTGATGATTTTCTTTGGGTTTATCCTGTTTGGAGTTCGCTCAGACTCCTGACTGTAGATTTATATTTTTTGCCGAATTTGGGAAGTTTTCAGCCATTATTTATTCGAGTCCTTTTCCAGTCCCACCTTTCTTCCCTCCTGAGACTAGATGGCATGAATGTTACAGCTCGTGTTTTTGTCCCGCAGGTCCCCGAGGCTCTATTCATTTATTTTTTCAACCTATTTTCTCTCCTTTGTTGAGATTAGATAATTTCTATTTTTCCATTGTTTAGTGTACTGATTCTTTCCTCTGTCCCCTTCTCTCTATTGTTGAGCTTATCATGTGAGCTTTTTATTTCAGTTATTGTATTTATTTCGGTTCTAAAATTCCCATTTGGTTCTTTTTCTTTGCTGAGGCTTTCTGCTTTTCATTTATTTCAAGTGTTTTGTAATTGCTCACTGAACTATTTTTATTGTCGCTGCTTGTATCTTTGCGAGGTACTTCTAATGCCTCTGTCATTTCAGTGTTAGTTTCCATTTATTGTCTTTTATTCTTTCACTTTGAGATCTTCCTGGTTCTTGGTATGACAAGTAATTTTCTATTGAAAGTTAGACATTTTTGTATTATATTATGAAACTGGGTCTTATTTAAACTTTCTGCTTTAGCTCTTTTTTCTGACACCTCTTTGGCAAGAGAAAGGGAGGTACCCCCCGTTACTGCCAGGTGGGGGTAGGCGTCCAAGTTCTCCATTTGGTCTCCGTTGACCCCTGAGGGCAGCCGGGTCTCCTGGTTCCTACTGGGTGGGGTGGAGTTCCAGTTGCTTCTGAGCTCTCCACTGACACCCCAGAAAGTCAGGAGGTGGCCATCACCTCTGGGCGGTGGTGAAAAAGTCTGACTCTTCACCAGGCCTCCTCTGACACCACCCTAGCAGGGAGGGGCAGGGGCTTTGCTACTGGCGGGTGGAAGTGAAAGCCAAGCCCCACTATGTGGTGTCTAGTGACACTGTGTGGGAGTCTCATTACCTGTGTGCAGTCATGAAATTCCTGGCTCTCCACTTGCCCTTCTCTGATAACACCACTGTGGGGATATTGGGGCACTTGTTACAGCCTGTTGAGGAAGGAAGGCTAGACTCCTCCCTTTCCTTTGCTGGTGTGGGTGAGGGTGAGATCACAGTGTTTTCTGTGGTGTTTGGCTAGAGTAGAGTAGTTATTGTCTACAAATTTTCTGAGCTTATAGGTTACCCTTCTCCTCATCCTTTAGCTAGAGAGAGCAGATTTTTGGGGGTATCTGCACCTGTTGGTGTTTCCAGGCCTGCCTGCTTCTTTGGCTTCAAATCTGGGATGTGTGAGGCACAAAGAAAACCTGGAGAACTCCACTGTGTCGTCCTCAAGTCACAAGGTCCCTAGCTGGTCTGCTTTTTCCCTATATTTTTGAGTTTTCTTGTGTTTGTTTTATATGTAATGTCCAGGATTTTCAGTTGTACTTAGTGGAAATAATAGGGAAAAGTACATCCACTCCATCTCCCGGAATTGGAATTTCCTCCATCCCATGCAGCTTTTGAAGTCACTTCCTGCCTGTAGTAGGTTGGGACTCAGGGTCACTTTATGGCTCAGTCAGTCACAGGTTCTAATAGTCCAGACTTGTGGTTTCTCAGTGAAGTGGACAGTGGGAGGCACTGCCCAGAACTCCACTTAGAACTGAAGGACTTATTTTCCTAGCAACTGGGACTGATGCCTACCGATAGCCCTCAGCCAAGCTCCACAGAATGGCAAGAGCTGCCTTGCCCAAGGTTACGCACCTTCCTGAGGTAGCCCACTTCCATAACTGGTCAACACAGGGGTATAAAGTCCCTCTCCCTCAGCCCAGTTGGTGAAAACTCTGATGCATCAGCCCAGCTTCAGAGCTACCCATGGCCTGGTGAGGCCACATCAGAACCCAGCTTCTCTTCTGTGAGCCCTGCTTCCTTCCCTTCCCTTCCCTTCTGCACGTGTGATCCTAGAGTGCTCCCTGGTAAACTTTGTACACACTGGTCTCGCTCTCAGAGTCTGCCTCTCCAGGAAGCTGACCTGCCGCACTTAGCGCTGCAGCTCTCTCGAAGCCCTGTAGACTGTTTGATCCCAGTCAGATCTGTTTGCTGGTAACCACACCCACTGTTCGTTTAGAGGCATGGTGGTTCTCAGACTTGTGTTTCGTTGCTTTCCCATTCTCTTTTTCCCTATATGTCTTATGCCCAATTTAAGGGGGTACTTAAGTTGATCTCAGTGGAAGAGCTACACCCTGAGACCTTTCCTACTCTGAGTCATTCTGCACAATTTAAAGAATTTAGCGGGTCCAACACCCTTAGTTTGTTCTTTGCATTGAGGCACCTTAATCCATGGTGAGATTTAACAATACATAAGAAGTCATAACTTTAATTTGATCCTTTCCCTATGACTAAATTTTAGTGGGACTTTCATGCTCAACCTTTTTTTCTCAATTTTATCTTATTTGGGATAAAGAAGCAATTGGCTCTTTCAACTCTGCAAGAATTCAAATTTCTAAAATCTCTCTATTCCCCTTCATTTCTGCTTGCAAACTAGTCATTTCTTTCTGAGCTTCTCTCTTATAATATTTTGCCATGTATAGTCAAAATCATTTAACACATATTACTAAAATTCTTTTTTCCAACCCCCTTCCCTAGAATTACACCTTCATTAGGTACATCATCTGCCTCTAAAGTTTCTCAATTTTACCAGCTGTTTCCACTGCATAATATCATTTCCTGCCTTCTGACAACTAAGCCATTGCCATACACATAAGAGATACTTGTTAGAGGAGCACCAACATTTTTATCAGTCAGGATAAAGTTATGCAATGATACAAGCACCCCAAAATCTCCGTGGCTTAACACAGCAAATGTTTATTTCTCACACACATACAATCTGCTCTGGGTTTCTGGGTGACTTTAAGGCAATGGTCCTCCATGCAGTGGCTCAACTTTCAAGATTTTTTTTCTTTTTTGTGGTGAAGACTAGCCCTGAGCTGACATCTGTTGCCAATCCTCCTCTTTTTGCTGAGGAAGATTGGCCCTGGGCTAACATCTGTGCCCATCCTCGTCTACTTTATATGGGACACCGCCACAGCATGGTTTGACAAGCGGTGCGTCTGTCTGCGCCCGAAATCTGAACCTGTGAACCCCAGGCTGCCAAAGTGGAGTGCGCGAACTTAACTGCTATACCACCAGGCCAGGCCCTCAAGATTTTTTGGTACTGTGACATCTCCATCTTATGAGGAAGATTATGCCATGACAACCACAGAGGGGAACAGAGAGCGTCGAGAACTGTGCACCAGCTCCTTAATGCTATGACCCAGAATGGACACACATTACTTTTTAAAATGGATCTTTGGACAGAGCCATCACTTGCCCACATAAGTGCAGGGGGACTGGGAATGTTTCCCTGTGTCCAAGAAGGGACAGAGAACCGGACGTGGTGAGCGTGCGTAGAGCAGTGAGTGTAGGGACTATGGTGATGTCTACCACAGGCATCAGCGCTCCGCTCTAATCTAAATTTAACTCAAAAGTTAAATAAAATGTCTCATCTTCATCAACTGGAGTCACATGATCCAAAATTTCGAAGTAGTTACATAGAGCAAAGGAGGTCAATTTGAAATGTCTTTGAATCACAGACTACCAAATCACTCAAGGTCGGTTATCACAGCACATGAAAGTTTTACAGTGCCTTTATGTAACAGTTGCATGCTAATTTCTACATCTTTGGGCATTCTGATAGGGTTGTCATGGGGATAAACCTTAGCAATCATTTTATTATTGTTATCATTCTTTTACTATTCTTTACTTATGTTCACATGAGGAAGCTTTAGAAGAAAGTTTACAGTTTGGTAATCGTTCTAAACTGTATACATTTGATTGTAGGAGTTGGTGGTGTGAACACTTCAGAAATCATATTTTTAACATTGGAGTGAATGATATTTTTTCTGGCAGCATTTTAAGGTGTATGGTTCATTTATTTATGTTGGTATAAAAATAGTTCACAGGATTATCACTATCAGAAGGAGTATAAAAGGCATTTGGTTCAACTTCACACACACTTTGGCCTTCCTATAGTCTACACTGACACAGGACGGTGTGGCTGGTACTGTGGAGAACCTGTCCAAGGAAACAAAACTGACGGCCGATTATCTGCACCAGGTAATCTTCAGATCCTAGAGAAGATGATGACTTAGGTCTTTCTGTGAAGATGGCACTGATGCCCAATGAAAGAGTACTGTGTAACTTTGAGTTAGGTAACCAGTGGTGGGGATGGATTGCCACTTTTATCTATATTCTCTCACTTTCCTATTTTAGTATTTATATTCTACTAGCTCCCAAATTATTTGAGATGGGTTAGAATGGAAAACACAAGCATGGTGGACTTTACTTCTGGCTGTTGAGTGAGTATCTGACTAGTCTCTTACTGTAAGTATCTATAAATCCTATTTTCAGGTTTTGGACAATGGCAATGCAAGACTGATCTCTGAGGGAAGGAAAATACACAAGGGGAGCCCCCTTCCCCACATTTCCTCAGGTCTCTGGAGAGACCTGGGGGCCAGCATCCCCATAGCACCAGAGGCAGTGAGGCCAAGCAGAGGCAGCGTCCCTCGGGGCTGGGAGGTCAGGGCCCCTAACGCAGGGGAACAGGCTCAGCAGCACAGCATAGGGACCTCAGGCTTGTGCTGTCTCTAGCAGGTTTGCTCCAAAAATCTCCTCCGAAATTTGATTTGAGTCTTTCTTATTGGAGTTTATGTCTGTGAGGCCTTCAACTGACAAGATTTTATTTCATAGTTTTAGATTTTTCTCTTTTAGCCTGCTGAATAACACTTTAATTGCACATATTAGTCATATCCCTATCTAGTCATAGCCCTGAAATTGTCTGTCAGAAACCAGGTGTTTGTTCAGTTTCCAAATAAAAGATCACCTTTCCCGGGCAATATCCTCCCCTGGACACAGTTTTATAACTATAAGTTGCACATTTTTAGGAGCTTCTGTTACAATATGCTAAAAAACTGATTAATGATAAAAGTAAGGGATCAATGTTCCTTTTTTTTTAAAAAAAGGGATGTTTTATTTTTAAAATGACACTTAAAAAGTCATTTCTCTACTCTTCTATCAGATGTTGATATTTATCAGAACATATCTACTTATTTTTTCTCTTCTTTCTTGAATAATATATTGTTCTTATTTTTACAAGTTGCCACTCTCTTATTTCATACTTATTTATTCTTTTTCCTGCTTTTGTATTAATTATTTCCCAACAACTATGAAAATAGAGCCACTTTGCCCTCTTAGCTGATTATAAGAATCATTTGCCGAGCTTATAAAAATGCAGGCAGGTTCAATGAAACAGACTTTTCACGGGTGAGCCTGGAAATATATTTTAAATAAGTCCATAAGTGAATCATATCACAAGGGAAGTGTGGGAAACTGATCTAAGTCAAAGTTCGTTTTATGTACATATTTGGTTAAACATCTGCAAAGGTTCCTTTACCTTCCCCAATCCTGATCAGACTTGCCATATGGACCTGGGAGTCACAGCATGATTTTATCATAACATAATATCTATCTATCTATCATCTATCTATGTATCTATCTATCATCTATGAGATTAATTTGAGTTTGAAACATGTTATAAACATCCACATTTAGCTTCGTTTGCTTTACTGACTGCATGTTTACTTTCTGGAGAATTACAACAGAATAGCCTTTTATGAGAGAATCTGTACTATTTTTTAATTTATGATATAACCTAATAGCATTTGACCATAATTTCCAACTTTGGCATCTACACTTAGAGGAGAAAGATATATTTTATGGATTGAATATTTGTGCTTCTCCAAAATGTACATGTTGAAACGTAATCCCAATGTGATGGTATTTGGAGGTGGGGCCTATGGGAGGTGATTAGGTCATGAGGGCCGAGCCCTCATATGGAATTCGTGCCTTATTAAAAGAGGCCCCAGAGAGATCCCTCACCCCTTCTACCATGTGAGATTACAGTGAAAGGACAGTTGCTATGAGCCAGGAAGTGGGATCTCACCAGACAGCAAATCTGCCAGGGCTTTGATCTTGGACTCCCAGCCTCCAGAACTGTGAGAAATAAACTTCTGTTGTTTATAAGCCACCCAGTCTGTGGTATTTTTGTTTAAGCAGCCCAAATGGACTAAGACAATCTGCTTTGGTTGATTCAGTCATTCAAAAAGTAATAACTGAACAACTACTAGCATTGTTCTAAGCCTGGGGTTACAACAGTGAACCAAGAAGAGAAATCCCTGCCTTCAGAGAGCTTTCCTTCCAGTTGTTCCATTTCTTATTCACTAACCTGTGTAACTCAACGACAGAAAAGAATGAGGCCATTTTGAATTAGAAGTGCATTCAGTCAGTTTGCCTTAGAATGATTTTATATTTTCTTAGGTGACAAGAATAAGTGTAATCTAATAAATAATTTCAGTGATGATAGATCAAGAGAAACTTGTCCTACCTTTCATAAAAGAAGTTAAGTAGATTTAAACGATTTTTCTGAGAGTGAGGGCTGTTAAACACCAAATGTGTAGTAAAGAAATAATATAAAAAAAGAATGAAATCTTGCCATTTGTAACTACATGGGTGGACCTAGAGGGTATTATGCTAAGTGAAATAAGTCAGAGAGAGACGAATACTGTATGATTTCACTTTTATGTGGAATCTGAAAAACAAAACAAGTGAACAAACAAAACAAAACAGAAACAAACTCATAGATAACAAAGAACAAACTGGTAGTCGCCAGAGGTGGGGGAACGCGCGAAATAGGTGAAGGGGATTAAGAGGAACAAACTTCCAGTTATAAAATAAATAAGTCATGGGAACGTAATGTGCAGCATAGGGAATATGGGCAATAATATTGTAATAACTCTGTATGGGGACAGATGGTTACTAGGCTTGTCGCACTGGTCATCTCACAATGTGTACAAATGTTGAATCACTATGTTGTACACCTGAAACTAATATAAGATTGTATGTCAACTATACGTCAATAAAATAAAGTAATAAGATAAAACCTCCACTCACAAATGCATTTAGACATTTTGATAAGAAATTTCGGGCAAAAGCCTGAAATTCTTCCTTATAACAGAGTATATGAAATCAAATATTTTCATCAAAATTTTATTAAGGCAAATTTCATTTTACCATTAAATTAGTAGCTCTATTCATATTTCTTCTCTAATTTTTGGTTCACTTATATTTTATATACATTAAAAGTAATATTGACCAAAAATTAAAGTGATAAATCTTAGATATTGAAATTATAGACACTATTCTCCCAATTGATATCAGCAAGAATAAAAGTTCCATTTGCCGCAGAGTTTTTTGTTTCTATGTGTTTTTTGTGTGTGTATGTGAGGAGGATTAGCCCTGAGCTAACATCCATTGCCAATCCTCTTTTTGCTGAGGAAGATTGGCCCAGGGCTAACATCTGTGCCCATCTTCCTCTTCTTGTATGGGATGCCGCCACAGCATGGCTTGACAAGCAGTGCATCTGTCTATGCCCAGGATCTGAACCTGAGAACCCCGGGCTGCTGAAGCAGAGTGCGCGAACTCAACCACTACGCAACAGGGCCGGCCCCTGTTTCTGTGTGTTGTTTAATTTTAGCAAACAAATGAAACTACAACCTACTGACTTTAAACATTTTCACCTTTACATACTTTTCAAACGTTAATATATATATGCTCAATAAAAAAAGTAAAAAAAGATTACATTTGCTTTTAAAAAATGTAGGCATTAATGTTTATAAAACTTACCTCCAGTCCCAGTGCCAACTGGGACTATTATTATAATGACCAGCTACTCGACAGTACCAGTTGGTTGGATCCCCCTGGATTCAAGCACCCATGGATCCCTCACAGATGTGCTATAGTTCCATTGCCGTCAATATATTTGCTTATATTTTCTTCTAGTTTCTTTATGATTTTGGTGTTTATATTTACTATCTTACCTAATTTTTTCTAATGATTCACAAAATATTTATTGAGGTTATAATGAGAGATAGTACCATTTAGACATCTGGAGTTTAAATTTTCTTTATGCACATAAATACAACTTAATTGAGTATAGAATTCTTGGCTCACAAATGTTTTTCTTAGTATTCTTTAGACTGAGATACATTTTCTTTTTGAATTTAGCATTGATGAAAAGTGTGCAATCAACTTGACTATTTTGTCTCAAATATCTTTGAAATAACAGTAAAAGATTGGAAGACAGGTTAGGTCTAGATGCTAGTCTCTTTCATTTATTTTGCCTTGTGCACAATGAGAACTTTTGATCTATAAACTCAGATATTTTGAGTTTGTTAATTTCTTCTCTAATTTATCTTGAATTGTGTGACATATGGTGTGAGGTAAGGATCCAGCCTTTTCAAGGGACTTATTTGAGGAGTCTCAAAGCAACATACGTTGATCACTATTCATGTTTATAATGATAAAGATGGGCATGAATATATATAAAATATATATGTTTACTAATTATAAGCAAATAAGTATCATATGTGATATGTCTTTGTTAAAGATCTCTTCAGCCACCAGTGTTTAATAGTCAAGGTCTTTGTCATATTTCTGCTTTGAAGTTTACATATTCAGGAGGTCTCCTTTGTGCTAGCTCAGTATCCAGGGCAAGTATTTCCTATGCTAAACTGTTGGCAATTATTGCTGTAATTCCTGTTTGTTAACTAATTTAAACACCATGAATTGAGTTCCTACTGTGTGCTCTTGAGAGGATATGGTCCCTGCTCTCAAGGAATTTACAGTTTGTTCAGAAAACCAGACATGTAAAAAAGTTACATTACATACAGTGGTACGATCAAGGGCATCAGAGAAGAAATATCACAAGAGAGGGATCAAGAGTTGTTCCTGCAAGAGCAGTAGCATCTCTGGCCTTACACCTGTAAGTGTTGTACTACCCATTCATTCATTTATTCAGCATATGTTTTTCAGGAAATGTGACGGGAAACTTGCACTGTAGAAAGAACAGGCATTTTATTCATTTTAGGCATACTCCCTGTCTTCTTCTAACTAATATTTTAAATGTTGCCTGTGCTACTTTAGACTGTTTTGATATTTTTCACTCATAATTTGGGAAGAGTAGACAATTAATATAATTATTAGTTACAAATAGCATTCTATTAATTTCCTCAACTAAATTTTGAATGGCCACATTTCATGAGGTTCTTGAAATTCCTGTAGCATATAAGTGGCAGATGTCTTCTGTTCGTCCCTACAGATCCCCTTCCCACTTTCTGCCCCCTACTCCAGTACGTCTGGGTCCAGGAGACCTACCTGTATGGGCTGCACTCACAGTCTCCCTTGCTCTCTGGCTTCCCACTGAGTTTAGCCGATGGGAAACTCTACAGGAAGTCAGAGGACAGGAAGGGAGTGAGAGGTGTCTGGTGGCTCCTCCCTGTGGAGCAGGAGATCCAGCTGCATCTTCCCACCAAAGTGTGTTCTTGCCATGCAGCCCTGACTGCAAAGCTACTCTCTTTGCATTCGAGGAATTGCTCTCTTGTTTCATTGTTTCAGGCCCATAGGAGGTAATGCCTACTCCTCCACTGCTGCTAGCTGCATGATACACTTTTTCTTATTTCTTACTTATTTTCCCAAACATTACCTACACCTGTCACTGTCCTTTTATTAAGACTTCTCAAACTGAGTGTGCTATTTGATTACTGTTGGTACTGGAACATACTCTAAAGTGTATTTCAGCAAAAATCCCTTTAAGGGATTTTTGAGCAAACTTGAAGTTTAGACAGCTACATCTCTTAGTTTATAACTAAGTGTTATAAGGGTTTCAAGTCAAAAGAATAGACTGATTTGGGGCTGGCCCGGTGGTGTAGCAGTTAAGTTTGCGTGCTCCGCTTCCGCGGCCCAGGGTTCACTGGTTCAGATCCCGGGCACGTTCTGACACACCACTTGTCAAGCCGTGCTGTGGTGGCGTACCATATAAAGTAGAGGAAGATGGCGTGGATGATAGCTCACGGACAATCTTCCTCAGCAAAAAGGAGGATTCGCAATGGATGTTAGCTCAGGGCTCATCTTCCTCACACACACAAAAAGAATAGACTGATTATAATGGAGAAATTCTATTTCCTTAGAATTACGGTCTCATTACAAATTCATATACCAGAGTTTATGTTTTAACTTCACTTTAATTTGAAATAAAGTTTAATTATTTAGAAGCTTTGCTAGGAAGATCATAAAATATGAAGGTAAAAAGTTATTTCACACTATGTTAACATGGGTAGCTATGACTGACCCATGTCAGAATGCCTGGCACTCAATAAATACTTACTAAATGAATGAATATTTGTAATACAAAAGGACATATTCTAATTTAAATAAAGTGAATGTATTTACAAAAGAAAAAATCTGCAAAAAATTAAATTTTATCAGAGAATTGAAAATTAATATGACTTTTTCGATAGGCTGCCTTACACCTACAAATTTTCAGCAATTATCTCTGGGCTGATAAGTGAAAAGAAAATGGACAGCTTAGTTGGGCAAGGAGTGGTTATAGAATAGTGCCATAGTTTTCTATGATGTCATTCCCTTGATTTATCACAAAATGACTTGAAGCAATCTGGATGCAAGATGGTTAGTATGTTACTGACATACTATCAAGTAGTATCAAGAACTGAAATTTTAAGTAATATTTTAGATGGTAAACAAAACAAATGACTCACATTCTCTGTGCCTCTGTTTCCTCATCTGGAGGATGGGGATGGTAATAACAGCACCAACCTGAGAATTAGACAAGTTGAGATAGCTAAACCACTTAAAACATCCCCGAGAACTTTGGAAACATTCAACAAATGTTAGGTTATCTTTCCCAGAAGTGATTTTCGTGCTGGTCTACCTCCAAGCATGCCCACTTTCCTTCTGGCTATAACAGGAAGTGAAATGAAAATATCCGTCTTGGTTTCAACAGTCAAAAATGTAAGACTTCTTGACCATTTCCTTAACATGCGCTAGTCTTGAAATAAGTCAAACTTTAGAAAAAAATATTTTACAGGATACTCTGCTTCAGTCTCCCTGGGACACCTACCGTGTGGGTGGAAGATGCTACGAGTCCTCCACTCACATGACGTTCTCCTAGTGACACCTCTGACAAGTGCTGTGGTTTTTCAGGCTAGTCTTCCATAGTTCTAGTACAGTCTTGCCCTATGACACATGCTTTGGTACCCGAAGCTCTTCAGATGGCAGCCGAGGCCTGTCTGTCTGATACCACCTTTGATTCTACAGAACCTGTGCAATATATTGAAGGGTTAAGGTCATCTGAGGACAGCCTACTCAGGGAGCACAGCAGCAGAACTCTTTAAATCACAGCAAAGAGAGAGAGAGAAAAAAAAGTCCATGTTGCTCAGAGACGGTAAATTCTGAGTAGTAAATTACCATACATATGCAATGGTTATTATGTCATCTTAAACCTTTTCCAGTTCTCATTGTTATATTCTAAGTACCTAAATAAGAACCTCCATGAATTATTAATATTATCTCTGTGTTTCTCACATAGGGCCATAAAAGAAAGCAGATGAATGATAATAGCCTTTAGTCTTTTATTAAAGTTCTGTGACCTTTAAGTTATAGAAACTTGGGCCATACATAAATTGCCTACAAGCCAAGCTGACAAAGTTAAGCTGTAAGAATGGCAGCCTTGCAAATTACTAGGCTGGCCAAGAATAATGATGGAGAAACCATAAATAATGATTCACAGCCAGGACCACCTCTAAGTGTATAATATAAATAGTTTGATTTGAAAGCCATCAGAGGCAACCTTGCTTGCAAATATTTCTCCACTAGCCAGCTCAGTAACTGAAAATCTGAAGACATTCCTTGTGTAGAAACATATTTGAAATACTTTAAACAACAAGCTTACCTGAGAAGGTTCATGGTTACTCAGTGCACCCTTTGACACAGCAATTTGAGTTTATTGACTCATCCATTAAGCATTTATTGAGCTTCTAACTTGTGCTTGGCATTGAAAATACAGAGATGAAGGCTACACTCACTTCTTTCAGTCAGCACCCAGTTTAGTCAGAAACATAGAAGAATAACCAAACATCAGAGTCTAGAGTGCAGAAGGCTGTGGAGAAGGTGTGCAAATGTCATGGGGACACAGGAGTAAACCCTAGACCTGTAAGGACTTAAGTATGGCTGATGGATTAAGGTGTTTGAATTCCATCTTAAAGGAATATAATTCCATTGAAAGATTTTAATCAAGGAACAGTATGATCATATTTGGGTTTGAGAGCTGTTACCCAAGAACAATATAAAATAGTGATTGAGGCCAGAGGGCTGGTGAGTAGAAATAAGGAATCCAGGAAGCTGTTGCTGTTCTCTAGGCAAGATATTATGGAGGCCTGAACTTGGGCTGGGTTAGTAGGAATTTAAAGGAGGAGTTAGATTCAAGAGGTATTTAAGAATGAGGATCAGCAGGAGTTCTGTTTAGAGATTTGGGTAAGAGAGAAGATTTCTGGTTAGGGTGACTGGATATGCATATTGGTGCCATCACAGAAAATATGACAATCAGGTTTGAGTGATGGGGCAGGTGACCAGTTAGGCTGTGGGAAAGCTGGGTTAGAGCTGCCTATGGGTATGCCAGAGGAGGTGAACAGTAGGCACCTGGACACAGATGCATGGACTTAGCGGGAGAGATCTGGGCTGAATGGCAGACCTGAGTGTGTCATCAGTACAGAGCATTGGCTGGAGCTGTGAGTATTGAGTCCTTTTAATATTATATTACCAAAAAACTGGTAAAATCTGGATAGCAAATAACATGTGCTACAAACGCAACCACAAACAGCCATCTATGCATACAGACGATACCATTTTATGAAAATGTGAACACGTTTGTGGGAAATTACATTTTGTATTAAAAAAAACTGCTACAGCCTCAAAGCAAATAAAAATCAAGATTTGGGGAAAAGAAGGTATGCATATTCTCCAGTGTTTAGCGAAAATGTTTTCTGATGATTTTGTTAGACATCTAGGGTTTTCGGAGTTTAATGCTGTATTATAAAATCCACATTTCTCCACTTTTACTTCTAACTATTCTAAGTGATTCTAACTTAATTACTCCTTTAAAAATTGCTATCTATTCATTCACATTCTCAGCAGTCAAGAAAGTTTATGCTTCATCTGACTATCATGACTTCTGATAGAAACAGCCATTTGCGCTTCAAGGCTACAAGTACAATTACATGATTCATTGATAACATGTCACTTTTCTTCCTGGGAAGAAGTCCTGTCTCTTGGGGCTTCATTGGGGGTGTTAAAACGGGACGAGTGCTATTTCACAGAATACAGAAGTTACAGATTATGACCTTCAGTTATTTTTGTGTGTTTCTTGAGTATAACCCAAAGCAAAATGTGAACCAATGTGCCCTGAGAGGATAATTTACTTTTAATTAAATTTCAGTCATCATAACTTAGTTGGCTATATCAAGACCTTGACCGATATAAAAGAAAAATAGAATTTAAAAGATATAATCAAATCAGAAAATAAAGTTTCTAAAAATATATTTTGGACTAAATTCTTTGATAATTTTGGGAGGGCCCATCAAGTTAAAATTTGAGACGGATTATTTATATTGATATTCTCTTTGATAGAGATAGAAATGTGCTCTTTCTTGTTTTCATTGTGAAGATGTGGAATTTCATACAATTCCCAGAATAATTATAAGGGCCCTTTGGAATGCATCCTCAAAGTTGGATTTAGATTGGCTTTTGTTAGTTGCTGGCTGTTAATGCTTTCACCCTTGTAACATTATCTTCTCAAATAAGAGTCACATATTCATAAAAAGCTGGAGGAGATAAATGAAATTATTCCAGCTGAAATATTATTGAGAAAAAAACAGGATAATAGAAACATTTAAAACTGTCTAAAATTAGGCCCCCCAAATATAGAATTCACTCTCCCTCATCTTTATTCATAAAACATATGGCTAAATTTTTTGAAATCCTGAAGTTTGTTAAAAACTAGAGACCAGAAAAATGAATAGCTGGTATCATATGTACATATTTATTTTCTTCTGTGTTACAAATGTGCTAAGTAAAATGGTACCAAGAAATACTACAGAATCACATATATTTATTTACCCAACAAATGTCTATTGAGGGCCAGCACTATTCTGGCTAAATGTACAGGACTAGTTCCTGTCCCCCCAGGGCTGACATTCTTTTTTTTTTTTTTGTGAGGAAGACCAGCCCTGACCTAACATCCCTTGCTAATCCCCCTCTTTTTGCTGAGGAAGACTGGCCCTGGGCTAACATCTGTGCCCATCTTCCTCTACTTTATATGGGACCCCACCACGGCATGGCTGACAGGCAGTGCGTCTGCGGGCCCCTGGGATCCGAACCTGCGGACCCCGGGCTGCCAAGCGCGGACGAAACCACTACGTCACTGGGCCGGCCCCAACCCAGGGCTTACATTCTAATGGTCAGGGAAGACAATAAACACACACACAGACAAAATATAACGTCAGGTGGTGCCATGAAGGAAAATAGAGTAGGATATGGAGACAGAGAGACATGGGGAAATGTCAGCACAGATAGAGTGTCCGGAGAAGGCCTCCTTCAGAAGGTGATATCAGAGTCAAACCTGAATAAAATGAGGCAGCCATCCATTCTGGAAGAATTTGGGAAGAGCATAATAGGGAGAGAAAATACGAAGTGCAAATACCAGAGAGGCTAAGCTTGGGTGTCTGAGGAACGGCAAGAAGACCTGCGATGTAGTGGAGGGAAGCAGGTGACGTAGGTGGTAGGAGATGAAGGTGTGGAGGGACAGAGGCAGACTACAGGGGCCTCTTTGGCCATGAAGAGGAATTTACATTTTATTCCCGGTATGAAAGGAAGACTGCAGAAGCTTTTGAGCAGGGGAAGACTCTATATGATGTATGGTTTTTAAGAACTACACACACTAACTGCTATGAGATGCAGACTCTAGTGATGGGCTGTGTGTGTGTGTGTGTGTGTGTGTGTGTGTGTGTGTGTGTGTGTGTGATTTTGCCCCCCAGGAGACATTCAGCTATACCAGGACCTTGTCTGGGACATTTTTGGTCATCTCAAATGTGGGGGAGTGCTACTGGCATCTAGTGGGTAGAGGCCAGGGATGCTGGTAAACGTCCTACAATGCACAGGACAGCCTCCACAACAAAGAATTGTCTGACCCAAAATGTCAGATACTGTTGCTGTTACTGTTGAGAAACCCTGCTCTAGAAAGACAGAGGTCAAGGTGAAGGGGCCAATTACAAAGGTACTGCAATAATGTAGGTGTAAAGTGATGGTGGCTTAGCTGAAAAAATGGTGAAGAATGGTTGAATTTGTGTTATATTTTGAGAGTAGAATCATCAGGACTGGCCTATAGTTTGTACCTGTGCTGTGAAGGGGAGTCATGGATGACTCCTGGATTTTGGCCTGAGAAATTGGGTGAATAGTGCTCTCATTTACTTAGATGTTTCCAGATGGGCTACAAGCAAATTTTGGGGTAGAGGTAATCAAATCAAGACTCGATTTTATATATGTTGGGTTGGAAGGACCTATTGGACATCCAGGTGGAGGTGTTGAAGAAGCTGACTGAGATTCTCAAACCCAAGAGGGAGACACTGGACTAGATATGTAGCTGTAGGAACCATTGCAGGGGGTGGGGGGTGGCATTTGAAACCACAGGACTGGATAATATCACATAGGGAGTGAGTGTAGATGGAGAAGAATGACCACTAAGATCTGAGGGAATCTGACACTGAGGTTCAGGAAAGGAGGAAATACGGCCAAAGACATTCAGCCAGTGAGGTAGGAGGAGAACTAAGACATATGATTCAAGAGAAGAAAATGTTTCAAGAGGAAGTAGGAGTCAACAGTGTCCAGTTGCTATGGAAACGTGCATGCCAAAAGCCATTTGATCACATTTGTTTTTTACATCAGTTGTGAAAATCAAATACATAAGAGTCAGAAGATATGTTTCTTTACATTTAGAAATAAATATTACTATTAAATCAGGAAGGTCATGAAATGGAGTAAATTATAAGTGAGGCTATTGAACCATAGAGATATGGAAACGAAGGGGAATGGAAGAGGTAAGAGATATAGCAGAACTAAATACAATAGAACTCCATGACAAAAGATAATGAAAACTGCCATTTAAAATGGGAGCCAATCATCAATTTCTAACAGCAAAAAGCATTTATTAAAAACCAGCTTTGTATACAGCATCATAGCCAAGATGGAAAACTTACATTGTACTGTTGTCACAGGAAAAAACCTCCCTGGAACTGGGAAAAGAGACCCTTCATCTTGCTTTGGCCTTTAGAGGCCTTCCAGTGTCTTCTACTGACAAAGCCTAGCATCGTGAGCTAGCAAAGGAGAAATATTTATAGGGTCCAACTAAAATATGGCAATACAGGGCAGATTTGGTTCCTAGAAGGGAAGAATGACAACTAGCACTGTCTGCCCCTTCAGTTACTCGGATTCCACATGGACCCTTCCTCACATATTAAACTTCCATATGGCAATTAAGCACCTTATGTTTTCACCTAACAAGATGCAGTTATCCTTTCTACAAGTGAAGATGTTCTTACCCCTTCCCCCAAATGAGGAGAAATAGTCCCAACAGTAATTGTATCTATCACTGATCATATTACTAAATACTTAAATTCAGCCATCGTCCACTGAAAAGTCTGCTATTTAAAGACTAATTTGTAAAGCTAGCATCCAGCAAGGATGACTCTCTGCCTCCTCCATGATGAATAGATCCGATGTAATCAACCTGCTACCAGGTAGCTGGCTGTTCCTCCTGGATATTTGTTCCATATTTGGGATTAAAGCATTTCTGCTCTTGGCAGATTAGACAGCAGTGCTAGCCACGTCAGCTATGGTAAGGAGAAGTGCATGTTGTTGAGCCCATGAATAGTTTCCATCCTTATCATCATGGATACTTTCCTTTTGGGTCCATGAAAAAGCACTGTGAGGCTGGGGAAAGATGCTGACTGATATCCACAGAGCGCATCATTTGTCCACCTGGTTACTGAGAGCCTCCTCTGCGTTGGATGCCCTTAGAAGAGTATTCACATGAGACACTGTGGTAGGCAGGCTTTTAAAATGGTTCCTCATGATCCCTGCCTCTGAGTATTGATGCCCTTGTGTGTCCCTCTCCTTGAGTGTGGGCTGGACCTAGTGACTTGCTTCCAGAAAATGAAATATAGTGAAAGTGGTGATATGCCACTTCCAAGATTAGGTTATAAAAGACTGTGACTTCTCTCTCTATGCATTCTCTCTCCGGCTCCTCTTGCATACTTGTCCTGATGGAGAGGCCTACCTGTTAAGGAATGAAGGGTGGTCTCTTGCCAACAGCCAGTTAGGAACTGAAGCCTTCAGATTCAGAAACTGAATCTTGCCAACAACCCTGTGAGTGAGACTGGAAGTGGATCCTTTCCCAGTTGAGCCTTAATTTGAGACTGCAGACCTGGCTAACACCTTGATTGCAACGTTATGACTATGAAGCAGGGGACCCAGGTAAGCCATTACTGGATTGTTTTATGCCATTAAATTTTGGGTAATTAATTACATAGCAATAGATAACTAATACAGGCACAAACTTGATAGTCTATGCCTATTTTGAGAGATCTATCCACATACGTCTTTCCCAAACTTCCTTCTCACTAGTCTTCCAATCCTCTTATTTCCACATCACTTACCATTCAACCAACCCATTAGCTACTGCTCAAGAATTAATGTAGATTAATACTTCTGGTCATCTCTAAGTCCAAAGAAGGCAGACCCATTTTTTTTTTCAAATAACATGAAAGATGACTGAGAAATCAGAGAGTTAGAATTAAATTTTACAATAATTTTTTGAGGGCCTACCATTTGTGCTACAAGTTATGAAATATAAACATGGTCATTTCATCTTTAAGAAGCTTACATGTACGAGGATCACAAATCTTATTCTCTGTGATTGTAAAGATGGAGATAATTTTAATATCTTTATCAAGTAATTTGCTTCTTGAGATATATGGATTAACGTCACCAAAGGTTGATCTTTAATAGGCTACTTTATCTAGTCCCATATTTTTGGATATTGCCTACGGGGGAGGTTCTCCCAAATCTTTATTGTTACCTTAGGCCTCTCTTCTAATCTCCAGGATCAAATTTCTAATTTTCTCTCAAAAATTTCACCAAGAACTTCATCACAACTTTAACAAGTCCAAAATAATTGCTTAACTCTATCTTTTGCACATCACTCCCTTCATCTTTCAGCTCATTCTGATCAAAATGTTCATTTTCCTTTTCTCTATCATTAGTAAATGGCACCATCATCCTCCTAGTCTTTTCAAATAGAAACGTCAAAATTAGTCTCTCTTCAGGGAGAACCATGCACTTTCATGTCCTCATTCTTTTGCTCGTGCTCTCTTTCTGACCAGGACTGTCTGTATCCTCATTATAGCCTTCAGGGACCAGCTACCACACCACATTCTCAATGGAGCCTTCTCTAATTTCCCCCAGTTGATAAGAACAATCCCTTCATATAGATTTTCACAAGACTTTGTCTGTGCACTACTTTGCCTTTATTACAGTATTTTATTCTGCATTGCATTTTCTAAAGTGTTCTGAAGACTGCTCGTCCCTTGGAAGCATCCAAGGATGTTCTTAGGTAATGTAAGTCTAGGGAATTCTGCCCACTGTTGTTTGTCTTGGAGTTTCCTGATTTACGTTAGCATGCTGAAGATTCCGAGAGGACCTGCAGTGAAGAATCTATTCAGCCTGAACTTACCTTGTCTTACCATTTTTCATTTATGATCTACTATTGTCTCGCAGAACACTTTTGCCCTATACAGTATCTGCTTTCTCACTGTCTCATTTCTTGGTTTTCTATATGTTGTCTTATGCATTATTGTCCCTTGGTGATTACTGGATATGCTGTATGTTCTTCCACACTCTGAGGCAGACAAATCTCAGACAACATTTTGGTGATATTTTCTTCTTGGCAGCTCTGCTAGAACTTGAACCCAGCTATCAGGAAGTAAAGGAAATAAATTATTCAACTACCACCAGAGGGAGCTGACTGAGAAATTGAAACTGCTTGAGGCCACTATTAGTGAAAGAAATGAGGAAGATGAATAAACGACACCACATGATTTTAAATGGAACAATTATAAACTCTTGGAAATATCACTGGCTTGATGAAAGAAGACATAAAAATTATAAGACCCACTATTCAAATTAAATATTAGAGCATCAGTTCTATTGAATAAAGTGCTGATGAGCCAGCCCAGTCAGAGAAGCATTCAACCTCCCACAGATGGTTGATTCACACACCAACTTGTGATAACGCACAATTTGCCAAGAGTTGGTTGGTAGTTGTGTAGCCCATGTAGGCACTATACTCTAAGAGTTTAAATCCATTGTTGTGTTGGTCAGTGTTTTACTGATCTGTCTTCTAATCTGCCTTGATGAGGAATCATCCTATTACTAACATCTTGAATTAATGTGGTATATTTGTTACAATTGATGAACTAATATGGATAAATTAGTATTAACTAAAGCCAATAGTTTAAACTAGGGTTGACTCTTTGTGTTGTTTTTTTTTTCCCCTGAGATTTGATGGATAAACTCAGTGATCACTTTGCTCTGATCCTTTTGTCCTTTAGTGCCTCTCTCAGAAGTATAATGCACAGAAATCGAAAAGTGCCGTCATCTGTTTAGTGTCATCAATAACATTTCATTGTGAAACAGTAATAACCAAGCAGCTCTAAGCAGCTTTATTCCCCCAAAAAATGAACACAGATGAATGTTGCAACTTATTTTATTACGTGGAATGTCTTCCAAAGAACATCTGTGTAAACAAAGCAGCATTACGCATACACTTTCGCCCTCAGACTTAGGCTGACAGCACCTTCCCTCTCCATTACTCAGTCCTAATGATGCTCTTGGCACACACGATTCCAATGAGAAGAAATATTTTGTGGTAATTTGACCAATTTATATTCATCATCTTATCTTTCTAAGCTGTAAAAGCAAACTGATCTCAGAGTGGTTTCTTTCATCTGTTTTACCCTCGAATTTCAACTCTATAAGTGAAAAAATGACATTAACATTAGGGAAAAGTAACATTTGACTTTGAGACTAATTCCTCAGAACTAAAAGCAGAAACTTATTTTGCATAGATTGGAAAAGGCCTTTGCTCTTTTATCAGAGGTCAGTTGACTGTATTTGTGTGAGTCTATTTCTGGGCTCTTTATTCTATTCCACTGAGCTATTTGTCTGTTCTTTCACCACTATCTTGATTACTGTAGCTTTATAGTAAGACCTGAAGTCAGGTAGTGTCAGTTGTCTGACTTTGTTCTTCTGTATTGTGCTGGCTATTCTTGGTCTTTAGCCTTTCTATATAAACTTCAGAATTAGTTTGTTAGTATCCATAAAATAACTTGCTGGGATTTTATTTGGAATTGCGTTGAAGTTGTAGATCAAGTTGGCAAGAACTGACGTCTTAATAATATTGAGTCTTCCTATTCATGACCATGGAATATGTCTCCATGTATTTAGATCTTCTCTATTTCATCAGAGTTTTGCAGTTTTCCTCATAGATCATGTACATGTTGTATTAGATTTCTGCCTAAGTATTTCATTTTTAGAAATAAAGAGTTGGAATATTCAGGTTTTGGTACATTTTTGTTTTTTTCAAGTAAGCTAGGAACAATCTTCCTTTCCTGCCGTCTGAACTGCTGAATGTTTTTTAGCTCCCTCTGCACAGGGTTGTACACATGCAAGAGTCTCAGTTTCAACTTCTTGCCTTAGGTGGCCAAGTCCCATCTCCTGTATTCCCACATGTTATTTTCTAAAAAGCTTTACTTAGGTACTGTCACTGACACACAATGAGTTTCCCTGTGTCCCTTTGTAATACTTCTCCCTTGTCCCTCCTTACCCAGTGCTCTTCTTATTCCTTACCTCAAGCAAAACCTGATCTGATTTCTGTCATTATAAATTAGGTTGGATTTTCTAGAGTTTTATATAAATACAATAATACAGAATGTAGTTTTTTGGGGGGATATGCCTTCTGTCACTAAACATAATTATTTTGATATTCATCCATGTTGTAGCATGCATCCTTTTAATTGTTGAGTAGTATTCCATCATATGGATATACTATAGTTTGTTAAACCATTAACCTGTTGATGGGCATTTGGGTTGTTTCCAGTTTATGGCTACTATACATAAAGCTGCTGTGAACATTCAGGTACAAGGCTTTGTATGAACATGTTTCCTTTTCTTTTGAATAAATACCTAGAAGTGGAATTACATGGTAGATGTATATGTAATTTTTTAGGAAACTATCAGACAGGTTTCCAGAGTGGTTGTACCATTTTACATTCCCACCGCAGTCTATGAGAGTTCTAGTTTCTTCATCTCCTGGTGTACTCAGTCTTTTTTAATTTCAGCCACTCTAATAGGTGTTGTACCCATATCTCTTAGAGATTTTAATTTGCATTTGCCTAATGATTAATAATGTTGGGCAGCTTTTCATGTGCTTATTTGTCATCCAGTTATCTTCTTTGGTGAAATGTCTTTCATATTTTTTGCCCATTTTTTAAACCAAATTGTTTATTTTTATATTGTTAAATTTTGAGAGTTCTTTAAATATTCTAGATAAAAATCCTTTATCAGATCTAAACTTTACAAATATTTTTCCCAGTCTGTAGCTTGTCTTTTCATTCTCTTTTGAAGAGAAGTTTTTTTTTTTTTTTAATGTGAAGTCAGGAAGGAGTTTTTTTCTTTTTTTGCACACAAGGATTTGCCTTGAGCTAACATCTGTTACCAATCTTCCCCCCATTTTTTTCCTCCCCAAAGCCCCAGTGCATGGTTGTATATCCTAGTTGTAAGTCCTTCTAGTTCTTCTATGTGAGCCACAGCCACAGCATGGTAACTGACAGATGGGTGGTGTGGTTCTGTGACCAGGAAGCAAACCTGGGGCACTGAAGTGGTGAGAGCGCCAAACTTCAACCACTAGGCCATGAGAGCTGGCTCAGAAAAAGTTTTTAATTGTAATTAAGTCCATTTTATCAGTTTTTTCTTTTATGGATTGTGCTTTGATGTTGTATTTAAGAAATCTTAGCCTAACCCAAGATCACAAAGATTTTCTCCATTTTTTTCTTCCAGAAATTTTGTAATTCTAGATTTTACATTTAAGGGTATGGTCCACTCTAAGTTAACTTTTATATATAGTGCAAAGTATGGATTAAAGTTCATTTTTTGGTCCAATTGTTCCAGCATCCTTTGTTGAAAAGACTATCCTTTCTCCACTGAATTGCCTTTGAATCTTTGTTCAAAATCAGTTGTTCATATATGTGTGGATCTATTTCTAAACTTTCTGTTCTGTTCTGTGGATCTATTTGTTTGTGTTTCACCAATACCACACTGTCTTGATTATGGTAGCTTTATAATCAGTCTTGAAATCAGGTAGTGTTAGTCTTCCAGATTTGTTTTTCTTTTTCAAAGTTGTTTGGGCAATTATTCTAGATCCTTTACACTTACGTATGAATTTTAAAATCAGTTTGTTAATTTATACAAAAACAAACAAACAAACAAAAAGCCTGCTGGGATTTTGAGTGGGATTGCATTGATCTAAAGATCAATTTGGTGAGGATTGACATCTTAACAATATTGAGTCTTTCAACCCATATACATGGTATTTCTCTTTCCATTTATTTAGGTCTTATTTAACTTCTTTAAGCAGTGTGTTGTAATTTTCAGTGTATAGGTCTTTCACATCTTCTCTAAGATTTATTCCTAGGTATTCATATTGTTTGATACTACTGTAAATGATATTTTAAAAAAATTTTAATTTCTGATCATGTATTGTTAGTATATAGAAATGCAATAGACTTTTTTATGGATCTTGTATGCTGCAATCTTGCTAGACTCATTTATTAGTCCATGGGATTTTCTTAATAGACAGTTATTGTGTCTTCAAATGAGAACAGTTTTACTTCTTTGTCCCCAATCCAGACGTCTTTTATTTCTTTTTCTTTCCTTATTGCACTGGCTAGAACCTCCTGTACAAGGTTAAATAGAAGTGTTGGGGGAAGACATCCTTGCCTTATTGCTGATTTTAGGGCAAAAACAGTCTTATACTATGACAAGTACTATGAGTATAGTGTTTCTACCTTTTGATTTCTGCCTTGAATAAATTTTGGAAGTCATAGGAGCACTAAACTAAGATACAATGATTACACTAGATATTAATATTCTTGGTATTTAACATTCAAATATCCGATTACATACTTTTCAAAATAAGAGGTGGTTGGAGTTAAACATTTTGTTATTAATTTAAAAATTGGCTAAAGCAGTACAAACTGCTATTGAAAAATCTCTGTTTTGGCAATGTTGTGGGTGGACTTCAGGGTATAGAAGGTATGTTGTCTGTATAAATGTTTATTTTCCATATCTGTTTAGTCACTATTTTTAGTGATTATAGTAATTTCACAAGTGATGGAAGAAATACTTTCCTTATATATTCTTAATTTCTTCTCAGTCAGTATTTCAGGATCACAAAATACTACTATGGTGATTTTTATAAATATGATTTTTTACTATTATAAAAGTAATATATCTTCATTATAAAAAAATTTGGGGGAAATTCAGAAAAGTGAAAAGAGAATGAAAATTACTGCCAAATCCATATCCTACTGAAATATTTTTAACATTTTGGGGTACATCCTTCCATAGTTACACATACTTACACATAATTATGTGTATGGAAACATACGCACATATTTTTTAACTTGGTATTATACAGTATGGAAAATTTTATATATTAACTTCTGCTTCTAGTTATGATGAAGTAGCCTATATCACATAAACGCTCCTGTTATGAACTATCATAAAAATTGAGAAAAGACTAAAAACAGCTGTTTAACCGTACTGTGGAGCAACCCGGAAAGTCAGGATTTAGGGGGCCACATTGAAGTGCAGAGAGGAAAAAGGGTAGGAAACAGAAAAGAGCATGAAAGTCTAACACAGATGTAATTGGAGCCCCAGTAGGAGAAAAGAGAGAGAATAAGTCAGAACCAAAATTTGATGAGATAATGCTGAGAATTTTCCAAAATTGAAAAAAATCAAGTCACAGATTTTAGAAGCTCTAAAAATCCAAACCTAGTTAAATGAAAAGAAAATCACTTCTAGCCTATCATAGTTTAGTTTCTGAAAGGCAAAATCAAAACCACAATTAAAGAACAATTACAGAAAAAGGGAAAACTACTTTCAAAAGAGCTGATGTAACTCAGGAAACCACTTTTCTAATAGAAACAATGGAAACAAGAGGAAATTGGAATATTATCGAAATGGTTGGAAAAAAAAAAACAACTGAAAATCTAGAATTTCATATCCAGTGAAACACCATTCAAAAATGAAAAGGAAATAAAGAAGCTTCAGGCCAAAAGAACAACAGTAAGAGTTTATCATCAGCAGAATACAACTAAAAATATTAAGAGAGTTCTTTAATTATAAGGAAAGTGATACCAGATGGAAGGAAATTAATGCAGGAAGGAATCAGGAGCACCAGAAATACAAATATGTGGGCACATATGAAAGCACACTATTTAAAACAATGATAACCATGTTCTGTAGGGTTTAAAGTGTATGTAGATTTGGAATACACACTAACAGTAGCTCAAAAGGAGGAGGGTAGTAAACGCAGCTGAAGTGTTAAACATCCTTGCATTGTCTGGGAGGTTGTAAAAGCAATAATTTAGGCTAGACATTAATAAGTCCAGGGTACATATTGTAATCTCTAGGATACCTCTAAAAGAATCATAAAAACAGGTAGAACTAGTAAGTTAATGAAGTGGGGGAACCAAACAATAAATAATTTTAATCCAAAAGAATGTAAGAAAGGAAAAAAGGGACAGAAATGAGATAGGAGAAATAGAAAACAAAAGATAATAAAGTAGATCCTAATATTATCTATAACTGTAACTAACCAATATTATCTACAACCATTATATATTATGAACTAAATACTCCAAAGAAAAATACTATCAGACTGGATTAAAAAAAAAAACTTTTATAATGCTTACATGAGACATATTTTAAATATAAAGACACAGAAGGGTTTAAAGTAAAAGGATTTAAGAAAAGATACTCCATGATAATACTAAGGGAAATACAATTGGTGCAGCTATAATAATATCAAACAAAGGAGACTACACAGCAACAAGTAGTAACCCAGTTAAAGAAGGATATTTTGTAATGATAAAAGAGTACATTCCACAGAAAAATATAACAATCTTAAAATTTGTATACACCTAATAAAACAGAATCAAATTATGTAGTAGGGGGTGGCGAAGCGATTAAGTTCATGCGCTCCGCTTCGGCGGCCCGTGGCTCGCAGGTTCCCATCCGGCCGCAGACAGACGCACCACTTGTCAGCCATGCTGTGGCAGGTGTCCCATATAAAGTAGAGGAAGATGGGCACGGATGTTAGCCCAGGGCCAGTCTTCCTCAGCAAAAAGAGGATTGGCAATGGATGTTAGCTCAGGGCTGGTCTTCCTCTCTCACTCACACACACACACACACACACACACACACACACACACACACAAAACAAACAAAAAACCCAAATTATGTAGTAAAGTTGACAGAATTGAAAGTATTGAGAAATCCACAACCATTGATTGATTTTTTTAAACATATCTCTCAGAAATGATAAAACCAATCAGATAAAAATACAAATAGAGAGAAGATTTAAACAACATAGTAATAAATTTGATTAGTTGACATATGTAGAGTTTGGCACCCAACAAATGCAGAACATACATTATTTTCAAGTATACATGAAATAATCAGAAATAATAACTGTATACTGGTCAATATTTCAACACATAGCAATGGATAGAAATCATATTGAGTATGTTCTCTGTCGGCAGTGTAATTAAGCTAGAAATCAATAATTAAAAAGCTAGAGTATATCCAAATGTTTGAAAATAAAGCAACTATATAGATATATAGGTATACACATACATACAGATATATGTGTATTATATATATTTTATATGTAATTTTTCTTTTTTGTTTCACGTTATATGGCGTCTTCTAACATATTTTTTCTCAGGGACATAGTCTAAGACTTTCCTGTCATTTTCTTCACACAAAGCAGGAAACCACAGGGGAGCCAGATTTATGTAGATCCGAGTAAAGAGAATTGAGTGGGAAAAGGCAAGCGTTTGTGTTTCCGCCCCTAAGGGCTTCTTCCACTGGCTACTTTCCACTGGATACAGTCTTTCTCAGTATCTCAGGCCCTGTCCCCTAAAAATGCATCATAAAGAACAAAAAAATGCACTTTATTTGGGTTTTTGCCTGCTCCTGTGGAAGGGAAATTTATTAGAGGGTAGCGGGATAGAATCCTGTGTTTTAATTTGCTGATTCCCAAAGGGAAGGTGGAGGACGAAAATAGTTACTGGGGAGAACGAGAATTTAGTTTATTTCATTCAGTCCTCAAAGGCGAGGGGCCCAGAGTCAGTTCCTCTTTGTAGAGGGAGAGCGCGACACTGGAGCCAGGTCACCCCTGCTCTGCCTTACTTGGCAACACCGCTCGACAGGAGGATAATTAGGGGGAGAACAGGAATGAGTGTGCGAGAAGCAGGGCAGTGTGTTGAACGACTTGCAACATTTTATGAAACACACATTAAGTCATCGCACCCTAAAGGCTTTCAGAAGCAGTTTGTCTTTGTTAAAAAAAGTCATTATGTACATATATTTCTAGAAAGCCTAAAGTACCTCAAATCGTCGACCGTTGTTACTAACAATCTTGTAACCTTGTGAAGAACAGAGTATTAGAAAACGAGTGATTTACATTTTAAAATTGCATTTATTTTTCCCTTCTGTATAGCAATGTAGGATGAATGTAACTTAAAATTTAACATTACACTAAATTAAATTAAAATTTAAAATAAAATTACATTAGCCCATTTGGGATATGGTGTTTAAAAAATGAAATGGGAGCTTCAATTGCATTGTTCTTTTAAAGTAGACCTGCAACATCCTAACTTTATTTTTCTTAAATTTAATTCTTAACAGGAGAGCTTTTTATTAATTCAAATGGAGCGAGATTACACTACTGGAAGGAAGAATTCCTTAATTTCCTAGTGATGCGGTTCTCTGTTGCAAGGTTTCACGTGGGGTGGGGGTGGGGAGGCGGTCGGGTCAGCGGAGCGCAGGTGCGGCTGCGTCAGCCCTAAGCTTCCCCGCGCGCTGGCGGGCCCCGCGGAGGCGCGAGCTGCTGCCTCCCGGCAGAAGCGGGTAGGTGGACACACTGCAGTCCCGCGCCGCAGCCTCCCCCGCAGCCGGCGGCCTCCTCTCCGGACCGCTCCAGAAAAATCAGACTCTTTCTCTGGGCCAGCCAGGTGAGGTGGGGATTGCTGTTGAGCTGGCTGTTACCGAGGGCGCACGGAACCTGGGGAGACGGAAACTTGCCACTGCAGAATTCTCTGGGGTGACTCGGGTCGGCCAGGGGTAACCTAAAGCAGGGGATGGGTTCGTATTTTTCTGATAAAGGGTAAGAACTGTTTTCTCTTTAGCACTTTGTTTGATGTATTCAACTGGTTAGAATAAAATTTCAACAAGTAGCAGAGAGCGATCACGTGGGGCAGGTTTGGGGTGCCGCGCCGCCTCCCGCTCCCCTCGGAACCGCACCTCTCCCTCAAGCTGCACGTCGATGAACCTAACCTGTGCTTTCAATTCTGCTTTGCAGCCCCCGGAGTCCGCGGCGACGGTGGGCAAGAGGGCGGCCGGGCACGCGCCTCCCCCCAAAAGGCCAGAGACGGGCTTGGAGCGCGGCCGCGGGGTCCGCAGAGCCCGGCAGGGCGGCGGTGGAGGAGGCGGGGTCGCCTGCCCCCCCCGCCCTCCCCGAGATGCACAATGCGTCTTCCTCGGAGCCGGGGCTCTCCAACGTGTCGTGCCCCGGCATCGCTCTGGGCTGCCCCAACGCGTCGAGCCCTCCGCCGCTGCCGCTGCCGCTGGCCGTGGCCGTGCCGGTCGTCTACGCCGTGATCTGCGCCGTGGGGCTGGCGGGCAACTCGGCCGTGCTGTACGTGCTGCTGCGGGCGCCCCGCATGAAGACTGTCACCAACTTGTTTATCCTCAACCTGGCCATCGCCGACGAGCTCTTCACGCTCGTGCTGCCCATCAACATCGCCGACTTCCTGCTGCAGCAGTGGCCCTTCGGGGAGCTCATGTGCAAGCTCATCGTGGCCATCGACCAGTACAACACCTTCTCCAGCCTCTACTTCCTCGTGGTCATGAGCGCCGACCGCTACCTGGTTGTGCTGGCCACCGCGGAGTCGCGCCGGGTGGCCGGCCGCACCTACGGCGCCGCCCGCGCCGTGAGCCTGGCCGTGTGGGGGCTCGTGACGCTGGTCGTGCTGCCTTTCGCCGTCTTCGCCCGGCTCGACGACGAGCAGGGCCGGCGCCAGTGCGTGCTGGTCTTCCCGCAGCCCGAGGCCTTCTGGTGGCTGGCAAGCCGCCTCTACACGCTCGTGCTCGGCTTCGCCATCCCGGTGTCCACCATCTGCGTCCTCTACACCACCCTGCTGTGCCGGCTGCGCGCCATACGCCTCGACAGCCACGCCAAGGCCCTGGACCGCGCTAAGAAGCGGGTGACTCTCTTGGTGGTGGCGATCCTGGTCGTCTGCCTCCTCTGCTGGACGCCCTACCACCTGAGCACCGTGGTGGCTCTCACCACCGATCTCCCGCAGACGCCGGTCGTCATCGCGGTCTCCTACTTCATCACCAGCCTGAGCTACGCCAACAGCTGCCTCAACCCCTTCCTCTACGCCTTCCTGGACGACAGCTTCCGCAGGAGCCTCCGCCAGCTGCTGGGGTGCCGCGCCGCCACCTGAGCTCCCGCACGCCCTGCTCCCACCCGGGCACCACTAGCCCCGTCCCGCGCCGGACTAGCCGGCGCCCGCGGCCCTCAGGTGCGGTCTTTGTCCGGCAGTCGCCCCTCCCCCCGCCGAAATTTGCTAGAGATGCAGATACTCCGGCTCCCGCTCAGACCTAGTGAAACAGACGCGCTCTGGCTGCATCCGCAATTTGAATTTGCCAAGCTCTCCAGGTGATGCAGGAGCACACCACGTGTGAGGACCATTGCAGCTGGGAACGCACACTGACCGTTCCCCAATGCCATAGGGCACGAAATCGACCTCCGAACTTGACACGGGTGGGGAGTGACGGGAGAGGAGGGGATTCCCCCTTCCCCTACTCCGGCTGGAGCGGTCCGCAACCCAGGCTCTAGGTGGAGCCCTCGGCGCTATCGAGGGGAGATGCCCAAGGATGCCGCGGGAGCCTCCGCGCATCGCCTCCGCGCTCCCCTCTGCACTTTGCTTCTTCGGTTTCCAGCAGCCACTGTCTGTGCTGTTGCTCAAGCTGGCGAACAGCCTGGCCCGGTTCCCCAGTCCTCCCCGCGCTGTAACCACTGGAGAAGAGGGTCAAGGGGCGTGCGTTCCGTGCCCACTCCTCCGAGGTGCGCTGAGTCCGGCGGAGCGCGCGGAGATGGCTGACGAGGCCGTCCGAACTCTTCGACAGAGGAAAACAGAACAACTCGGGGTGGCCCGGCAAAGAGAGACAGAGACAGAGACCGCGAGGAGTGTGTGCGCGCGCGCGCCTAGCGGAGGCGTTGGGTGAAGGAGGCTGGAGCTTGGCTGTGACTGCCTACAATAGCAGTAAGAATAGTGATAAGTCCCCCTTCCCGTCCCAGCCTCTTCTTGCTTTGCCTTTCCCCTTTCCTACCCTGCTCTCACCTGAAAACGCTCGGCGACTCTTAGGCTCCGCGGGGACCCGGCTCGCCCGGGCCGGGAAACGCTAGGAGCCTGGAGTCGCCCAGGCGCGCGGTTGCGGCGCCCCCTTGCGGAGCCAGCCGCCCAGGCTGAGCGTCCTTAGAGCCGCGTTTGCAGTTGAGTACCGGGGCGAAACTGCCTTTTACAGCGGTTGGTTACTAGTCACGACTTCTTTAGCTTCTTTCTATACAGGACTTCATTACCCCCACGCCCCTTTGTCCCCGTTGACCTCTCGTGCTTGAGGTTCGTTGCCATTCTTTGTGTCTTGTTTTTCAGGACTGAGAACTTTATAAATATATATGTCCCAATCTCACGAGTTTGTGTGAGGAGCGAAATTAGACCACTGGTGGTGAGCACGATGTAGTCTATTCAGAAGTTGATAAGTAATAATGTACACCTGAAATTACACAGTGTTATAAACCATTATGATCTCAATAAAACTACTAAAAAATAAAAGATGCGTATCCATTCCTTCGTTCCCTCTCTCCTTGTCTTCTTCATCCCTTTCGCCTTAGGGAGAGGCAGAAAGCTGAAATGACTGACACCTTCATATTTCCCTCTACTGAATCTCTTTCCACAGGGAGCAATGGGTTACGTATGCTTTGTTCCTTAGTCCCAGACAGCACCTGGTTATCGGTGAACCTGGTAAATATCTGGTTTTAGAATCACAAGGGAGACCGGCTAGCACCCTACCTTTGTTTTAGCTCTACTTATGGGAGTCAAAAGTGGATTAAGAGAGAGGACTGACACTTGCGTTTCCCCAACCGTCTGCAGTTTACACCTCAGACATGAGGGCGGAGCCTCAACCATACTGTGGTCGTTGGTTACAGGTTTTTTTTTTGTTTGTTTTTTGTGGGGAAGACCAGCCCTGAGCTAACATCTGTTCCAATCCTCCCCTTTTTGCTGAGGAAGACTGGCCCTGGGCTGACATCTGTGTCTGTCTTTCCTCCACTTTATATGGGACGCCGCCACAGCGTGGCTGACAGGCAGTGCGTCGGCGGGCGCCCGGGATCCGAACCTGCGAACCCCGGGCTGCCAAGCGCGGGCTAAACCGCTGCGCCACCGGGCAGCCCCATGATTACAGTTTTTTAAAAGATCTTTTTTCTTTGGGATGAATTCCAAACAGGAATGAAATTTTCTAAAAATATTTGTTTCCTATGGCTCGGTGTTAAGTGTGAGAAAGAGTATGAGTGTTGCCAGTAGGTTTTGTTTACTTAGTTTGATGGGCATTAATCAATTTCTCAATTATTTAAGTTCAAAATACCTTTTAAAAAATATGTGGAAGGGAAAAACTCTCCCTTGGGTGGGGGAAGCAACCCCCCACTCCGATTTTGGTAAATGAGAATTGCTACTTTAGCTCTCAGAGTTATTAGGAACAATGAGATAATTCATAGCTATCAGTTTAGAAAATGTAAATTTAGAAACCTTTCCCTTGGGTGACCAATGATAGAAAATTGTTTAAAATACAGTTTTTTCATCTCCAATGCATTTTGGATGATGGACATCACAGCATTTGAACAGTCCTCTGCTAGTGGGCTTCAGAGGCCTCTTGGAACTCATTGTGCAAATTTCTTGGAAACACTGATTTTCTTTTATGATTCACAAAATTAGGAATCCTCTGTAATTTTTTAAAATTAAGGTTTTAAGCTTAGAGTAACTGCCACATCATTTAAGGTGATGGACAAAGAGCAAGGTGGACATTTGGTCACACACATGACCAGGTGCAGTCATCTGGATTTGAAACCTCATCTGTCTTCAGAAACTCAGTAACTGTACTTTGACACTCTGGACACACCTGGGGAGAGCCAAGTGGTCCATCCGTCCACTGCTTCATCCCTACCACAGATGGACCTGGAGCTGCCCTGGAATCTACAGAGATGACGCTGGAAAACACACGGACTGACATGTCTGTGTTGTCTGCAGAGGCCTGGGTTGGCATCCTAGTGTGGTGTGTGTGTGATTAAATAGGACTCAGTAGTTCAGTTTCACCTTGGCTTTCTAAATCATTGGACAAACTGTTGTATCATTATTTCTAGGTTGTTGCTTCATATTAGCATGTGGGAGTCCAGATTGTATGTCTCAGACTTCTTTTCTATGTCTTAGGTACTAGGTAGAATAAATATGCAAATAGCCATGTAAAAGCAGAATTTATTTACGTCATTGTATTGCAAAGGTTTCAACTCTGTATTGAATTCTTGCAGTCTTCATGTAAACTATGCTGTTTGGTTATACCACTTCTGATATCTAAAAATGTCTAATTGGTTCTGGTTAACTTAGTAAAGTTATGTAATGTATGTATTTAGGCTTCCTCTTGAGCAATGCAGAAACTTGGCTAGTCCACACTGAGAGAAGCTAAGTTTAAAATAAAAGATGAAACATTCTTTGTGATAAGTGAATATTCTATCGCCCAAGAACATGGGATCCATAATTCAGTCACCTTAGTATTTATGCATTTTAATTTTTTAAATATTGCCTTCTTGGAAAAGTTATCTAACAGATAAGCAGTGAATAAATAGAGAAGTATTTGACAGGACAAGATTAAGAATGAAATCTGCCCTCTCCCTTTCTTTTGGTTGATTGTTGAAATGATATTTAATTGCTGATTAGCACAAAAACTCTAGAACATATGCTGGGCAGAAAAAGGTTGATAAGATTTTGTATCATATAATTGCAAACCTTGTTTCTTGACTATTTGAGCAGCTTGTGTGGAGATCGAGAAGGGAAGAGAAATTGCTTAAATTACTAGCATGCACATAGTGGAATAGTCCAGCTAACAGTAAGCACAGACACAGCTCAAATACATGCAAGGTGGAGGATCTCTCCAGAAGAAGCCTCCCACTTATTGAAAACTCTCCTTTCCTCAGCAGCACGCTGGGAAAACAACATCCTGCCATGGATGGCAGTCATCTATACGAAGGAAGAGATCAGAGAATGCTTCATGTAATGGTCTCGTATTAGGACAGCTTTGGGTCTGCCACTTTGGTCTCCACTTTATATACATTTTATATACAGAGAAAGTGAGATACAAGGAGGTGGGGCCATTTGGCCAGGCCCCCAAGGACAAATCAGGGCCATCTGGTTCTTCTAGGAATTGTCTCATCCTAGTCCAGTAGAGATGAGATTGGTTGCAATGTATAATTTGGATTTATCAGATCATAGAAGACATTGATGTCTTTGAAATGTTTAATGGATTAAGTAAGATATACCTACTATTACATCATATGATACAAAGAGAGGATAAGATTTAATAATAAAACTTCAATTCTAACTCAGAGTGTTGAAAGTATATGGTGTTAAAGGTTGAGTAGGAATAAACATTCCTTGACCAAGGCTGGCAGCACTAGCTGCTCAACTGCAAAAGCATCAGGTACATTGTAATCTGCGTGCTTTTTGCATATGGAGTTGTGCTCCAGGGTGCACCATTTATGAAGAATGGAATGTTAATGGCACCTCTGTTTATATAGAGCAGAGATTTGCAATGGACAACATTGTCCTTGAATTTAGGACAAGGTACATTGATTTATCTGTACCATATCTCATAAGGTTACATGAAGACATCATATTATGTCAATTAAAAGAAGAAAAAGATAAAGAAAGGGAAGAAAAGTTAAAATGACATCTCTGAGAAACTCTATTAAAACAGATGAACTGCATGGTTCCCGCAGGCCAGGACAGGATTTCTCTTTTGACAAACACCTATTGGCAGCGAGAGTAGATTGTATTCCCGGCAAATGCCTCAGGTGCAGTTCTGCACAGAGATCAGATGCCTCAGTGGACCTTGGCCTGGGGAGTCAGCCCAGGATCTTTCTGTGAAATCTGGATCCTCTGACAAAGATTGTATGACCAGCAGAGGTGTCCTGCGGATGAGTCAGTGACTGCATTCTCCAGGCCACCGCACACCACGGAGAGAGTGGGCGGAATTTCACTATCGAATTGTGTATAGTTAGTTAACCAGGTAGGAGGGATGGTTTGTGTTCCCAAAGGTAAGAGACTTATCTTTTATGGACTAAATAGTAATAACAAAACAGATATTTTAAATGGTTTATCCATTTGACAAGTTAGTTTACTTTAGACAGCAACGAATTATCTGGTAGATGAGAAGAGACTAGCCCTATGCAGTACAGGTGATATGAATGAAGCAATCAAATCAGAAAAGATGTAAATATTTATACCTATAGTAGTACCAAGTGTATTATCTGTATTCTCCTACACGACATTGTTTTGAAACCTGTAACTCCTGCCTCTCAATATAACTGCCAGTCTTATTGCTACATTTTCATTTGTTCTCTTTACAGAGAAATTCCAGGGATCCTAGTTAGAAGAGAGCTTCTCACACACTTCCCAAAGAAATTGCATCTTGAACTTATGATTACCGTTGGTTATTGTGGTTAAAATTTATAGTATACCTTTAAACACATTTATTTAAAATGGAAATGCATTTTAAATGTACAAAGTATGTTAAATAATGAGATTTCTTGTGATTTTTATACTTCCAGTTGAAAGGAGGAGTGCATTCACCTAACTTTCTATTCAATTTTTCAGGAATATTAAAGTAGCAAATATTAAAAACAATATTAAATATTAAAAATATTAAAAACAACCATCCAGTTTTTTGAAATGTCATTTAAAAATTTTGAGCCCAGTGCACGTTGAATTTTTATGTTTGAAATAGTTTTATTTTTATCAAAGTAATACCTAAATGTGATTTAAACTTTAAAACTCTGATTGTACTAAAAGACTTATAACCAGCAGTTTCCTGTCTAGTCCTTCCAGGCCTGAGTCTTTCTCAGAACTACTTTAGTTGTTTATTCCATGACTTACCTCCCTATTGCTAAATTATGGGCTTGCACCTCAATGTTTTAATTCATTAATTTTAAACATTATAATTAAGAAGATTTTGGAGGGCCTGTTAGCACTTTTGAAAGCTAGTTGTGTTCAAAGGGTGTCTCCGGTCATTCTGTCTTCAGACTTGTACTTTGTCTCCCTGTTTTCGTTCCAGTACTTGGTTCCTCTCTTGTCCAGAGCCTGGTTCCCTGTGTCCAGCGCATTTCTGGGTCGAATTTCTCCTGGGCATGAACTTCCGCTCCCCCCGGGGTGGGGAGGAGGGTCACCAGGCTGCATGGGTTAGACTTGGCGGTCTATGCATGCCTTACACAAACTTCCTCTCAGCCTCCCTGTGTGTAGCCCTGCCGCTCTCTCCCCACTCCCATGGCAAGGCGGCCTCTCTGAGGTGCTTTGGAGGCAAATCAGACTGGATGGCGTTGGTGTGTCCCTCTGCAGACATTTCTCCCCTCTGCTGCTTGCTGCTGCTCCTGCTTACCATCCTCTCAAAATCCATTGATATCTCCTGTCTCTGTTGTCTCCCATCCAGGTCTCTTTTTCCATTTAAAAAATTTCTTTCCTATTATTATAGTAGGGGTTTGAGATAAAAGAACAATAAAAACATTGTGTAAATGCCATCATTTTAGACTGGAGTATATATGTCTGTACATATGCATTGTATAAGTGTGTGTATGTGTGTGTATAACAAGTTTGATGAGATTTTAGTGAACTTTCTTATTGGCCTAGAAACAGTGAGAAATCAGTTACTTGGAAGAAGCTTAGTGTATAAAGGTCGATGGGTCTGTTATCCAAAATGTCATAAAACGTCTGGGAATGAAAAGATAAATTCAAGCCATCTAAAACATGAGGTTTCTCTGGCGACAAGCATTCCGATGTTTGCAGATCCCCACGTGTCATCTGTCAAGAAAACATAACGCACTTGAAGCAGAGCCTCCTCTCTGTATAAGTCAGTCCACCCACGTGCCCAGGCACAGACCACGCGGGGGGCGTTGTTCACACGCTCCCAGGCTGCGTTGGAGACCGATTACACCCAAAGCTTCCAGCCTGGCCCCTAGAAAGAAGAATGGGAGTGGAGCCACTCAGCTGACGCATCTCTGCGGAGAAGAAATGCTTGTCACCGTTTGCTCCTGAAACACGGCATTATTGTGATTAAAGCTGAGATACCTGACGAGATTTTATTTTCTCTTCTGTCATTACATAAATAACTGATGTGGGGCCTGCTTTTAACTGATCTTATGCAGAAGCTTGCACTTTTTTTGGCCTGACCATTACTTAAGTTATATTTTATAATAAATAAATCATTTGAGTAACCAACAATAGTGTCTAAAGTATCTAAAATATTGTCTGTGCTTCCCAGGGCAGAGGCATTTCTTGATTGTAGCTCTTTTTTTTTTTTCTTTTAAATCATGTAAGAATTATTTCTTTGGTCTGCTGGCATGCTTCCAAGTTCTATTTTTTTCTTGCCATTAGTATATTGAAATATAAATAACCCTCAAAACAAACATTCTCTTTGTGTATAATAGTTTATGCTCAGTGAGTTTAATTAATTCTGTTGTTCTCTGTAGGAGGAGCTGGAACGATGAAACAAGCCTACAGGAGCCAGGAATCCCCCCACCCGTTGAAGGCATTTGTAACTGGGAAGTGACTGCCACCAAGGGATGGCTCATGCAGAAAAAGCAGGCTTTCTTGTTGCAGCTCTGCTAGTGTTTGTTTCATTTGTAATTAGAATGTACTCAGAAAACTTCAAGAAAAAAATAATTTTTTTCACTTCTGGGTTCCTGTCTCTCTACAGGTTTCCTAATTATAATTTTTTATGGCATAATATTCCATGGAGAATGAAAATACAGTAGCTTTGGCATTTCTGTATTGCTGTGCCTTTACTATTATTTAAAATAATTTTTTTATTATTACCATAATGGGCATTTTCATCTCCATGCATATGTTTTATCTTTCTTTTATTTTTATCATATCCTTAGAGTATGACTCGAAGTGGAATTACTCTCTCACTTTCTCACATCTAAGCCTCAAAGCCCCTGCATCTCCCCTTCTCCCTCCTGTCACATGATGGAAGTATCTCCCAATCAAACATCAACCACATCACATGTGCTGTCGATTCTTTTCCTTCTCATCTTCTCAAAGGCTTGTTCCTTTTGGCTTCTTCCCATTCTCTTCTTTTTTTGTTGTTGTGTGGAAGATTAGCCCTGAGCTAACATCTGTTGCCAATTCTCCTCTTTTGCTGAGGAAGACTGGCCCTGGGCTAACATCCATGCCCATCTTCCTCTACTTTATATGTGGGACCCTGCCACGGCATGGCTTGACAAGTGGCGCATAGGTTTGCACCTGGGATCCTAACCTGCAAAGCCTGGGCTGCCAAAGTGGAGTGCACAAACTTAACGACTATGCCACTGGGCCGGCACCCCCATTCTCCTCAATTATCTACATCCATCTTCTACTACATAATGTTTACTGGCATTCAAACATTCTAATATCTTCAACAATGAAAAAAACTTCCTAAACTCTTCTTTGCAGATGAATGCCAGCTAATAAATGTTGAAGGAATGACAGAATTAGAAAAATAACCATTTTTCAGTTAGAATATCAACCACTTTGTAATAATTGATTCAAGCAAGACTTATCAATGGATACCAAAACCATTTGGTGAAAGATTTATTGGGAACAAGGATATTTGCATGCTGCTAAAATATCACCCTAAAATTGGAGGGAGAGAGAGGGAGAAATAGAAGGAGAAGGAATGGTCACCCTATCACAAACCATACCATTTCTTGCCAGCACTACTGAAACAACCTTGTAACTGACATCTTGACTTCTACGCTTACTTCTCTCTAATCTACTCTCCATGTAGTAGCAAGAGTGATCCTATTAAAATATAGTTTTGTTCACTGTTCTGAATATGTCTCTTAAATAGATTTTCATCACTGCCTGAATGAAACCCAAATTCCTTACCATGTTCTAGAGGGACCTGTATGATTTCAGTCTGCTTCATCACACAGCAACTTTCCCCTACTCACATACCCCAGCAGCAGTGGCCTGCACCATACCTAGCACTTCTTTACCACAGTGTCTTTGCACCTGCTCTTTGCTCGGCCAACGATGCCTCCCCAGTTCTTCTGTGGCTAATTCCTTCTCATCCTCGAGATCAACTTAAATCTTGTCTCATTAAAGAAGATCTCACTCTCCTACTCACTGCTACTCTCTGTTTTGACCCCTTGTTTGTTTCTGTTACAATTTCCAGGTATTTTATTTCTTTCTTGCCTTGACTTTGTCTGTCATTCCCACTGGAATGTGAGCACCCTGAGGGCAGGTATTATGCTTCCTGAGTTACCACTGAATCCTCAACATCTAAAATAAATTCTGACACATAGCAGTGTTAAATTAATTAAACAAGGAGGCCATTAGACTGAGGTGGTTCTAATGCCTTAGTAGCCTACATAATCAAACCAAAACCTAAGCCTATAAATGCCTCAAGGTTAATAAATTAAAACCTAAGAACAACCAGTCACAAACAGCCAATAAGGCTTTCCCAAATCAGGTAACCATTAAGCTATAGACAATCAAATAATTTCCTTCCTCTGCTTCCATGTCTTCTCTATAAAAGTCTTTCCCATAGCTCTTCTTGGTGGAATGCACCTAACCACTTCCTTTTTCTCAAATAAATGCTTAAAATTTTTAATATGCCTCAGTTTATCATTTTCCTCCCCAGTTTAATTGACATATATTTGACATACAGCATTGTACAAGTTTAAGGTGTACAGCATAATGATTTGACTTACATATGTTGTGAAATAATTACCACAATAAGTTTAGTTAACATCCATTATCTTATATAGATACAAAAAAAGAAAAAAGAAAAAAATGTTATTTTCCTTGTGATAAGAACTCTCTCTCTCTCTCTCTCTCTCTCTCTCTCTCTCTATATATATATATATATACACACACACACACACACACACACATCAATCACAACTTCTTTATCCATTCATACATCAGTTAGCACTTAGCTTATTTCCATGTCTTGGTTATTGTAAATAATGCTGCTATGAACATGAGGGTGCAGATATCTGTTTGATATAGTGTTTTTGTTTTCTTCTGATATGCTCCCAGAATTAGAATTGCTGGATCATATAGTAGTTTTATTTTTAATGTTTTGAGGAAACTCCATACTGTTTTCCATAGTGGCTGCACCAATTTACACTCCTACCAACAGTGCACAAAGGTTCCCTTTTCTCCACATCTTTACCAGCATTTGTTGTCTCTTGTTCTTTTGGGGATGGCCATTCTAACAGGCATGAGTGAGGTCATATCTCATTGTGGCTTTGATTTGGGTTTCCCTGATGATTAGTGATGTTGAGCGCCTTTTCATGTACCTGTTAGCCATTTGAATATCTTCTTTGGAAAAATGTCTATTCAGGTCCTTTGCCCATTTTTTAATTGGATTATTTTTTTTGCCATTGATTTGTATGAGTAATTCATATATTTTTTTTCCTCAGAGTTTCTTTTCCATCTTACATTTAAGTCTTTAATTCATTTTGAGTTAATTTTTGTGAGTGGTGTAAGATAGGAGTCTAGTTTTAACCTTTTACATGTGAATATCCAGTTTTCCCAGCACCATTTATTCAAGAGACTATCTTTTCTCCATTGAGTATTCCTGGCTCCCTTGTCAAATATTAGTTGACCTCAGTTTATCTTTTAATAGTAGGTACCAATGGATGTTTTTGAATAGAGGAATAAATAATCAAATATCTTTAAACCCAGCATTATGTTTCAGGCAACTTCACTGCATATTTTGTCATTCATATCAACAGTTTAGAGTTTTGGTAAATTTTCTTTGAAACTTTAGGAATTCCCAAAAACAGTTTGAATTCAGAGGGCAGATAAAAGTCCATTTTTGAGGGAAGCCACCAGGGGGAGCATGGAGATAATTTTTAAAGAAAAATAAATACTCAGAATTATTAATTATTCAAGTCAGTTGGATCTTTTACATAAATAAGTTCACTAGGTTTCTTTCTTAACAGAAAATTTTCTCATGACTATGTAACATCTGCTATATTAAAACAAAATGACTAAGTTAAGTTAAACCCACAAAATTAAAAATACTGATAGTCGTAGCTTTACTCTTAAAACAGATATACACAATTAAGATAACTTTGGCCTGAAATAATTCCAATAATTATGTTAATCTTATATATTATTTAGAATTTGATAATATGTTTGAATAAAATTGTTAGGAAACTTGCATTTTAATTCCAAACTTATGTTTAATGATTAAAACATTAGAATTTTTATTTAACAATAGCTTTACTTGTATATTTTTTTATATTATCTCAAACACTTGGATTTCTCCAAATCCAATCAATTTAAACATAACCTCCTTTTAATTCTGCTATGTGGATGTTAACAAACCAGGGTGATTAACTACAAGGTAGATTAGTTTATTAGTAATTCATAAATGATAACCAAGTGAGTAACATTGGTCTCCATATAGCTCCTTTTGTGGATTGCAATTTTTCTTATGAGCCTGGAGGTCGCCAGTTCAGAGTTGATGCAGTGACTCCATGATGCCATGAATGCTCCAGGGTCCTTTAAACCCTTCACTGTCCCATCCCTGTCATATGCTGTTTGTCTTGCCACTTCATCATCACAAGATGGCCGCCCCAACTCCAGTCTCTTTTCTCTATTTCCTTCAGGAAGAAAGAAAGGAGAAAGAAGACGAGGTCACACCTGCATAGAGAAAGCAACAATTTCCCTGGAGATCCCTAAAGCATTTGTACTTACATCTCAGAACCATTTCCTGTGGCCACTCTTAACTGCAAAGGAGCCCAGTAAGGTGCATACTTTAGCTGTGCACATTGTCACCAGAATAAAACCAGTGTTGTGAGAAAGGAGGAGGTGGAAATTGATATATGGAGGCAGCTAGCAGCATCTGCTGCATTCTTTTTTTTTTTTTTTTTTGTGAGGAAGACCAGCCCTGAGCTAACATTCCTCTTTTTGCTGAGGAAGACTGGCCCTGGGCTAACATCCGTGCCCATCATCCTCTACTTTATATGGGACGCCGCCACAGCATGGCTGACAAGCAGTGTGTCAGCGGGCACCCAGGATCCGAACTGGTGAACCCCGGGCTGCCAAAGTGCGAACTAAACCGCTGTGCCACCGGGCTGGCCCCCTAGCATTCTTAAATGAGCTGAGCACCATACTAGATATTAGGGGACACAGAGATGATTAACACCGGCTCTTTGCTTCTGGTATTCTCTAGTGGAGTAGACAAAATAATCAAAATACACTAGTTACATCATGCAAATGAGTAACTAAAGTGTATTATGTCCTGGCCTAAGAGTTTTGCATCTGATGTTTCATTTTTTCCTTACAACATCCGTATGCAAGTCATTTTACTAGATCCATTTTAGAAAGGATAAAACTGAGGCTTAAAAAAGTTAGAGCATCTTGGCCATGGCTACATAGGTGGTAAGACCCTGGAACTGTCTGACTTTAGATTGGCGCAATTAATATTCATGGTCTTCAGTCCTGCATGGAAATCCATTTATGTGGTCACAGTCACGCCCTCTCCAACTAGCTTCAGAGGACTTTTTACACCTTTACTTTTATTTATTCAACAAATATCTGTTTGTGCCAGCATATTTATTTACTATGGGCCAGCACTGTGTGCTGGGCTGGGATGCAGCAGTAACAGGTTGACAGCACCCCTGCTATCTGGGGTCCCATTCAGAATCTAGAGAACATGTCAGTTTTTGATTAATGACCACAATCTGAAAAGTGTTATAAAAAAGGAAGGAAGTCCAGCTGTATTCTCAAAAAAAACCCAACCAAACAAACAAACAAATCCTTGCCCAACATCTCACCCCTTTTTACTTGAAACTAATGATCTTTTCTCTAATTTTCATAAATTATGACAATTAAATGAGGGTTCTCTCAATTTCTTACTCCTCAACAGCGCTCTTTTTGTTCAGCTTCGGTGCAATTGTCAATGACATTTCTTTTACCTGAAACTGAACTTTGTGCCTGTGCTGTGGGTCCCATCTCCGTCATGAAACACTCTCCATCAATTATCCCTGCTCCTGCCTCTTTTCTCTCTCCTCTGCTGGTTATTCCTCTTCACGGTGCGGGCATGGCCAAGTTTTCCCTCATGTTGAGCTGGAGCATAGTGGGAGACAAATGTGGGTGTTGACTCACAGATTCATTCCACAAATATGAATACATACTACGTCACGGGGTCTGCTCTGGTCACTGGGAATACACTAATGGACCAGACAAATATGGACCCAATGCACATGAAACTTACATTCGCGATGAGAGAGAGATAGAAAACAAGCAAACAGGAAATCAGTAACAAGATAATTTTAAATATTGATAAATATTACAAAAAAAGTACAACCAGATGATGTGATTTTTGTGCATATATATGCCCACAATGTGTGTGTGTGTTGGAATATCTGTGTCCCAGTGTATGAGTATGTATGTGTATGTATATGTCTGTATATATGTATTTTGTACTTTTAGTTTAGACCTGATAGTTGTGTGAGTTTTTGTTTGATTGTTGCTTTGGAATGGACATCCAACTACACTTTTCTTATAATGGCTGAGTGCCTGGGACACCTTCCCTAGCAAAGAAGAGAGAGAATCTAAAAGTTACAAAGCAGATTTCTTTGGCCTGGCCTTTGGCTGAGATTTACAGAGGTCTGGCATCTAGATCTCTGATATGTGGGAGAGGCGCTGCTCTATCAGAGGGGTATCCACCGGCAGTCAGATTAACTTGGTGATTTCGGGCGGTGTCCTAGCTCCTTTCCCTCCTCTGCCCTCTCTTGATCCCCTGCACCTATGCAGATCAAGCCACGGATTCTGTTTGGTCAGAAGGAGAGTCTCTTGGGCCTGGTGCCAGCTGGAAGCAGAAGGGGGCTGGCCGCTGGCCGCCTGCCCTATGTTTCCTCCTGAGCAAATGCTGTGCTAAGTAAGTGTGTCTTCAAAGTTTACACTGTCTGATTCTGAATCTGCAAACTCTTATCAAGTGTAATCAAGCTGTCTCCATTTAGGTCTCTCTTTATCAAGCTGAGTATCTTTGCCATTCGTAAACCCCCCCTTATAAATCACGTCCTTCCTTTCCTTGTGCATTGTGGTTCCTGTTCCTGTCTACATACCTGCAGGTTCTTTTCAAGGAGAGTTGCAGTCTTTCCAGTTTTACTGAGGGACAAAGAAACCTTTTTATCCTTTTGTCGACCCCTGCAGAATTCCTGGATTGTCTGATCTTTTTCAACCAGTAAAGGCGGCAGAACTGATGTCCTGCTCAATCTCCATTGTATTCCTGAAGTTGCTTTGAAGAGAGAGCTTTTCCAGACAGATGTCCTCTTCTGTCAGAGTTGGGATGGGCCCCACCGTCCTGCCAGAGACTGTCTCTGGTCAGAAGCCTGCCTCCTTCCAGGCTGCGCTGTCTTGCCTCAGTGCCTCGGGGGGGGGGGGAGTGTCTCAGTTTCTTACACCCCAGGCCCCCCAAATCCAGGGATTAGGTTTCTTCTATAAGGACTCTCTATTTCTCCCAAAAGATTCCTGTAAATGTTTTCCTTTTAGAAAGTCAGCTGTGGGCCAGCCCTGTGGCTGAGTGGTTCAAGTTTGGCATGCTCCACTTCGACAGTGGCCCATGTTCAGGGGTTTGGATCGGGATGTGGACATACTCCACTCGCCAGTCAAGCTGTGGCAGTGTCCCGCATACAAAAAACAGAGGAGGACTGGCATAGATGTTAGCTCAGGGCCAATCTTCCTCAGCAAAAAAAAAAAAAAAAAACAGAGATAAAGTCAACTGAGGTTCCTAAAGTGGTGGACTTCCAACAGCCCTAATCAAGCAGTCAGCTCCAGCGCTGGGAGTGCATTGGGCGTTTGCCTGACACGAGCTGTGCCCCGTGGCCTGCTCTCAGGCAGGTGAGCCCCCAGAGACAGGCCTCTGTGTGGCCCCAAGGTCAGCCCACTGCTGTCCAAAAGCCTGACAAAATTCCCATTGGCCTGGTGATGGGAAAAGTTATTGAATGCAGTTCCTATGACAGATGTCAACCTGTCTGGATACCCGAGAAACGGCTCTGGAACAGTGATTACTAAACTGTTAGATTTCATGAACTGGTGAAACTTTCCTCCAAATTTTTGGTACTAATTTTTACTTTGCCAAATAAGGATTAAAAAAAAAAAAAACCTTCCCTGTACTATCATCATCATTGAAAAAAAAAGAGAGAGAGATTTTCACATACAAAAGGCAGAAATTATGTAATCTCAAAATTAAATATTTTAACCTTGTGAAATACTCACTAAATTTTTCCCCCATCATTTTGCCTGTAGACTAGTAAAAACTTAGCCCAGAATATGGCCTATTTTGTAAATGTTCCATGTACACTTATAAAACATGTGTGCTCAGTTGTTCTTTATTGGGGTGTTGTATAAATGTCCATGATGTTATCAAGTCTTCTAGATCCTTACCAATTATTTTGGCTACTTGTTCTATCAATTATAAAAAAAGGAGTATTGATATTTCCAGCCATAATTGTGGGTTTGTCTATTTTATTTTCACTTCTAACAGTTTTTACTTTTATTTTGAAGGTCCGTTACCAGATACATAATGTTTTATAAATATGTCTTCTTGGTGAATTGACCTCTATTATTATGTGATGTCTCTTCAGCCCTTCTAATTGTTCTTGTCCTGAAGATATTTTCTCTGATATTGATGTAGCCATCCCATATTTCTTTTGATTACTGTTTGCAGGGTATATATTTTTCCATCTTTTTTTTTGAAATCTGTCTATGTCTTTATATATGAAGTGGATTTCTTGTAGACCACAGATGCTTGGGTCTTGCTTTCTTTTCTAAATACAATATGACAATGTCTACCTTTTGATTAGAGTTTCATGGTTTCTATTCGATGAAATTATTGATATACTTGAACTTAAATCTACTACATTGTTAGTTGCTTTCTATTTGTTTGTCTCCTCTAGTCTTTGTTACTTTTTCCTCTGCTGCTTTCTTTTCAACTAACTGAGGGTTTTTTGAGTATTAAATTTTGTCTCCACTATTGCCTGATTTGTTTTACCTCTTTACTTATTTATTTATTTATGTTTTGGTAATTGCTGTTTTACAGTGTCCATCTTTAAATTGTCATTGTTTACTTTCAGTACTATTATACGTCTTTGTACATATTTTAAGAATCTTAAAATAATATACTTCTAAATCATCCCATTCTTTGTGTGATTTTTGTCATTATATCAACTGTACAATATGTCGTTTTTATTTTTTGTTTTAGATAGTGAATTATCTTTTCAAAAGATTAAAAATGAGAAATAATTTCCATAATATTTACTCACAGTTTTACTACTTCTAGTGCTCTTATTTCTTTTTGTAAATTCTTATTTGTACCTGATAACATATTTCTACTGCATCAAGAACTGCCTTTAACCTTCACGTAGTGCAGGACTGCTATTGATAAATTTTCCCAGTATTTTTTTGTCTGAAAAATTCATAATAGTGCCTTTATATTTTGCCCAGATATTTGTGCTAGATTCTGGGTTGGCAGCTATTTTTTTAAGTACTCTAAAGATGTTTCTTCCTCATACATAGTTTCTGACTGGAAGTGTGCTGTAATTCTTACACTTGTTCTTCTCTACATAATGTTTCTTTTTCCTCTGATTTCCTTCAAGATTTTCTCTTTAGCTTTTGTTTTCAGCATTTTGACAATGATTTCCTATACATTTTTCTTCAATTCATCATACTTGATTTTCTCTGAGTTTCTTAGATCTGTTTTCTTATCTTTAATTTTGGAAAACTTCTGGCCATCATCACTTTAAATATTTCTTCTGTCCTATTCTCTTTCTCCTCCTCTGTCTCTTTCTTGTACTCCAATTACAACTATACTAGATATTGTTGCTAGTTTATTTTTAATCTTCCTTCTCTTTGTATTTGTTTAATTTAGATAATTTCTATTGACCTGTCTTCAAGTTCACATGTTCTTTCATTTGTATTGTCCATTCTACAGATGAGTCTTTTGAAATGATTCTTCATCTCTGATATCTTTTTTGTCTCCTCGTATTTTCATTGGACTTTAAAGTTTCCATATCTTACTGACATCCCCCATTTCTTCACGCACATTGTATATCTTTCTACTAAGTCTTTTAACTTATTAATCAAAATTATTTTAAAGTTCTTAACTGGTAGTTCCAACATCTGGACTGTCTCTGTGGTTTCCGATTCTGTTCATTGCTCTATCTGTTGTCAATGAGTCAAGTTTTAATTGCTTTTTTGTGTATATTGTAATTTGTAAGTGAATATCAGATATTGTGTTTTTTAAAAAAGTAGAAACTATGGGAAATTCTATTTGCTTTTGGAAATAAGCATGCCTATTCTGTGTCAGTCATTAGCTTGGGAGTTTGGGCCAACCTAGTCTGTAACTGAGCTGGGTTTGAGATTTGTTGGTGCTATATTACCTTCAGTGTACCACAGATTTCAAATATTTCCAGTGGTGGGCTGTTGCTACCATGGTGCTGAGCATGCAGCCTGAGTGCTGGAGGATTTTTCTCAGTGTTCCTGCAGAATCTCAGCATTACACAGGCTAGCTCCCCTGTACTGCGTCCTTGTGTCTACCCCAGCGATAGACCACTGAGGCTTGTGTTCAGTGCAGTGCTCATGGTAGTGGTGGGGTTTTCTTGGTTATCCTCTTCCACCTCATCCTTAGGCAGGCCTGTGCCCCTGGGCCTCAGGGATGGATCTTTCTCAGCACTCCTGCTTCTCTTGTGGCAGCCAAACTCTGCCTTGTAATGGAGGAGTGTCTTGGGCAGGAGCGAGTTTTCTGGCCCTCCTCAGCAGCAGCAAACTTCTGCTTTGTGTCAGTGCAGGACACAGGGCCCTCCTCCAGTTGCGGATGGCATTCAATTCTACTGGTTGAAGTCATAGAGTATGTAGCCTTTTTATACTGACTTCTTTCAGTTACTAGTAAACATTCAAGGTTCTTCCATGTCTTTTCATGGCTTCATAGCTCATTTCTTTTTAGTGATGAATGATATTCCATTGTATAGATCTACCACAGTTTGTTTATCCATTCATCTATTAAAGGACATCTTGGTTGTTTCCAAGTTTCGGCAATTACAAATAAAGCTGCTATAAATATCTGCATGCAGGTTTTTGTGTGAACATGTTTTCAACTCATTTGGATAAATACTTAGGAGCATGATTGCTGGATCATATCATAAGTGTAAGTTCAGTTTTGTAAAAAAACTGCCAAACTGTCTTCTAAAGTGACTGTACCATTTTGCATCCCCACCAGCAATGAATGAGAGTTTCTGTTGCTCTCCAGCATTTGATGTTGCCCGTGTTTTGGATTTTAGCTATTCTAATAGGTATGTAGTGGTATCTCACTGTTGTTTTAATTTGCAATTCCTTGTATGCTTTTTTAGCTTCTATATATCTTCTTTGGCAAAGTATCTTTTCTCATTTTTCAATTGGGTTGTTCGTTTTTCTATCATTGAGTTTTAATAGTTATTTGTATATTTTGGATGACAGTCCTTTATCAAGTACGTCTTTTGCAAATATTTTCTTCCAGTCTGTGAATTGTCTTCTCATTCTCTTGACAGTGTATTTTGCACAGCAGAAATATAAAGATTCCTCTCTGCAGGTGATGGCCATGAAGAAGCAAGTCTTTCTTTTTTGAGGAAGATTGGCCCTGGGTTAACATCTGTTGCCAATCTTCCTTCTTTTTTCCTTTTTTTCTCCCCAAACCCCAGTAGACAGTTGTACATCATAGTTGTGCATCCTTCTAGTTGCTCTATGTGGGACGCTGCCCCAGCATGGCTTGATGAGTGGTGAGTAAGTCCACACCCAGGATCTGAACTGGTGAAACCTGGGTTGCAAGCGCAGCACACAAACTTAGCTGCTACGCCACTGGGCCATCCATGGAAATTTTTAGTCTTAATGAAATCTAGCTTATCAATTATTTCTTTAATGGATCATGCTTTTGGTATTGTATCCAAAAAGTTACCGTGAGAGAGCTTGGAAGATGGTGGCATGGGAGGATCCTGAGTTTGCCTCCTCCCCTGAGCACAACAAATCTACAACTCCCTGTGGAATTATTTCCTCTGAGGGACATCTGCAAACTGGATGAAAGGAACCTCCACAACAAGAGACAACACCGAGGTGGGTGGAAAAGACAGAGACACAGTCATGCTGAGGAAAAAACTACACCCTAGCAACGGTGTTTCATGGTCAGGAGCAATCTCCAAGGTAAGGAGCTTATCCTGGAGGAGCAAGGGGTCTGAGCTCCACATTAGGCACCCCCGTCCTTAGATCCAGCACAAGAGAGACAAGACCCCAAAATAGCTGGCTTTGAAAACCAATGAGGAATATGTCCAGGAAAGCTATAGAACTACAAGGAAAGGAAAACCTGGTCTTAAAGGGCTTATGCCCAGACTCACTTACCCCAAAACCAGTGCAAAAACACCAGATAGAAAAGTGCATAGTCCATGGGTAAAAGAGGCTCACTTACTAATCTTGTAGCACATCCTGGAGAGGGAGGAGGTAGCTGGGGCCACCCCAGGGACTGAGACACTGGCAACAGCCATTTTTGTGACCTAGATCTGCCCTGTCGATGCCATCTCTGGCAGGCATCATTTTGGAATCCTCCCTCTAGCCTGTTAGTGCAAGGGGCCTGGTCCACCTAGCACATCCAAGATAGTCATGTGCAGCTGGGAAGCACAGGCAGCCTGTGACAGGGACCTACCCACTAGTGAGCCCACAGCTGTTGTGTGCTCCTGGGTTGCACAGCCAGCCACATCAGGTGCTTGCCCTCCTCACCAGTGACACAGCAATAGTAAGAGCTGCACAACCAGCCACACTGGGGGCCTGCCTCACCCACAAGTGAGCTCATAGCAATCTTGTGCCACTGGGCCTCACAACCAGCCACACTGGGGGTCTGCCTAACCCACCAGTGCATCTGAGGCATTTGTGCGCCAATGAGTCACATGGCCAGCCCATACCAGGGGTCTGTCCCATCCACCAGCAAGCCAGCAGCAGCAGTGTACCATCGGGCCTAGGAACTACCCACACTGGGGATTTGTCATACTCTCCAGTGAGCTCACAGCAGTCATATGCTGCTGGGCCCCACAACCAGCCACACCAGGGGCCTGCCCCACTCAGTAGCATTCCCACAATGCTGCATGTGACTGGGCCTTGCAGTCAGCTGGCCTGGGGCCAGCCACACCTACCAGCATACTTGTAGCAACTGCCACCTCACCACAATAGAAGAGCAAAGGCAGCTCACACAGGAGACTCCCCTGGGGCATTTGGCATGGGTGACTAGAGAAGAACATGCTGCTGGGCCTCATGGTGTATCTCCTACATAAGGCCACTTTTCCAAGATTGGGAGACAGAGCTGATCTATCTACTACATAGAAATAAACACAGAGCAGCAAAATGAAGGCAAAATGAAGAGACAGAGAAACATGTTCCAAATAAAAAAACAAGACAAATCCTCAGAAAAAGAACTAAACAAAACAGAGATAAACAATCCACCTGATAAAGAGTGCCAAGTAATGGTCATAAGGATGCTCAGCAACTTGGGAGAAGAATAGATGAACACACTGAGAACTTCTACAATGAGTTAGAAAATATAAAAAGGAACCAATCAGAGCTGATGAATACAATACTTTAAATAAAAATTCACTAGAGGGACTCAACAGCAGAGTAGGTGCCCTAGAAGAATGAATCAGCAATCTGGATGACAGAGTAGGAAATCATCTGAACAGAAAAAAGAAAAAATTATTTTAAAAAATGAGGGCAGTTTAAGGGACCTTGGGGACAATATCAAGTGTACCTACATTTACATTATAAGTGTCCAAAAAGGAGAATAGAGAGACAAAGGGTCAGAGGACTTATTTGAAGAAATAAATGATGAAAACTTCCTTAAACTGGGAAAGGAAGCAGACATCCAGGTACAGGAAGCAGAGAGAGTACCAAACAAGATGAATCCAAAGAGGCCCACACCAAGACACAATACAATTAAAATGTCAAGATGTAAAGTTAAGGAGAGAATCTTAAAAGCTGCAAGAGAAAAGCAACAAGTTATGTACAAGGAAACCCCATAAGGCTATCAGCTGACTTTTCAGCAGAAACCTTACAGGCGAGAAGGGAGTGGCACAATATATACTCAAAGTGCTGAAAGGAAACAACCTTCAACCAAGAATACTCTACCTGGCAAGGTTATCACTCAGAATAGAAGGAGAGATAAAGAGCTTTCCAGACAAGCAAAAACTAAAGGATTTCATCACCACTACACTGACCTTAGAAGAAATGTTAGAAAGTCTTCTTTAAGTGGAAAAGAAAAGACCACAAATAGAAATAATAAAATTATGAGAGAAAAAATACCGCTAGTAAAGACAAATATATAGTAAAGGTAGTGGATCAAACACTTATAAAGCTAGTATGAAGGGCAAAAGACAAAAGTACTAAAATCAGGTATATCTACCATAAAAGGTTAAGGGATACACAAAGTTAAACAAGGTAAAATATGATGTCAAAAACATAAAACGTGGAGGGGGAGTGAAAATGTGGGACTTTTAGAATGTGTTTGAACTTAAGAGACCAACAATTTAATTTAGACAGCTATATACATAGGTTGTTATATATGAACCTCATGGTAACCACAAACCAAAGACCTATAATAAATACACAAAAAGTAGAGAAAAGAATCTAAACATAACACTAAAGAAAGTCATCAGATCACAAGGGAAGGGAGCAAGAGAAGATGAAACAAACAGACAACTACAAAAACATCCAGAAAACAACTAACAAAATGGCAATATGTACATACCTATCAATAATTACTTTAAATGTAAATGGCCTACATGCTCCAATCAAAAGACAGGGTGGCTGAATGGATAAAAAACAAGACCAATATATGTGCTGCCTACAAGGGACACACTTCAGATCTAAAGACACTCACAGATCAAAAGTGAAGGGATAGAAAAAGATATTCCATGCAAATAGAAATGCAAAGAAGACTGGGCCAGCAATACTTATATAAGACAAAATAGACTTTAAAATAAAAAGTGTAACAAGAGACAAGGGCAATACATAATAATAAAGAGAACAATCCAACAAGAGGATAGAACATTTGTAAATATCTATGTGCCTAACATAGGAACATCTAAATACATAAAGCAAGTATTAACAAACAAAAGGAGAAATTGACAGTAGCACAATAATAGTAGGGGACTTTAACACCCCACTTACATCAATGGATAGATCATCCAAACAGGATATCAATAAGGAAACATTGACCTTAAATGATACATTAGACCAGATGGACTTTATATATATATATATATATATATATCCCATCCAAAAACTGCATAATACACATTATTTTCAAGTGCACATGGAACATTGTCCAGGATGGATCACGTTCAGCTACAAAACAAGTCTTAATAGATTTAAGAAGATTGAAATCATATCAAGCATCTTTTCTAACTACAGCAGTATGAAACTGGAAATCAGCTATAAAAAGAAAGCTGGAAAAATCACAAATGTATGGAAATTAAACAACATGATACTGAACTACTATTGGGTCAATGAAGAAATCAAAGAAGAAATAAAAAAATACTGGGTGACAAATAAAAATGAAAATATGACATTCCAAAATCAATGAGATGCAGCAAAAACAGTACTAAGAGGGAAGTTTATGGCAATACAGGCTACCTCAAGAAAAAAGAAAAATATCAAATAAACAATCTGACATTACATCTAAAGGAACTAGAAAAAGCACAAAGTCCAAAATCAGTAGGAGGAAGGAAATAATAAAAATCAGAGCAGAAATAAATGAAGAGACTAAAATGACAATAGAAAAGATCAATGACACTGAGAGCTGGTTCTCTGAGGAGATAAACAAAACTGACAAACATTCAGTTAGACTCACAAAGAAAAAAAGACAGATGGCTCAAATAAATAAAATCAGAAGTGAAAGAGGAAAAATTAGAACAAATACTAGAGAAATACAAAAGATTATAAGAGAATACTATGAAAAGCTATACACCAACAAATTGGAAATCTAGAAGAAGTGGATAAATTCTTAGAATCATACAACCTTCCAAAATTGAGTCATGAAGAAATAATGAATCTGAATAGACTGATCACTAGTTAGGAGATTGAAATAGTAATCAAAAACTTCCCAAAAAACAAAAGTCCAGTACCAGATGGCTTCCCTGGTGAATTCTACAAAACATTCAGATTTAATATCTATAATTCTCAAACTCTTCCAAAAAATTCAGGAGGAGGGAATGCTTCCTAACTCATTTTATGAGGCCAACATTACCCTGACACCAAAACAGACAAGGACAACACACAAAAAATAAAACTACAGGTTAATATCACTGATGAACATAGATGCAAAAATCTTCAACAAAATAATAGTAAATCAACTACAACAATACGTTAAAAGGATCATACAGCACGATCAAGTGGGATTTTTTCCAGGGATGCAGGATGGTTCAACATCCACAAATCAATCAATGTGATACACCACATTAACCAAATAAAGAGTAAAAATCACATGATTATCTCACTAGATGCAGAGGAAGCATTAAACAAGATTCAGCATCCATTTACAATAAAAACTCTCAATAGTGGATATAGGAAGAAATTACCTCAAGATAATAAAGGCCATGTACAACAAACCCACAGCTAACATCATACTCAATGGTGAAAAACTGAAAGTGATCCCTCTAAGAACAGGAATAAGATATGGATGCCTACTCTCACCACTCTTATTCAACGTACCAATGGAAGTCCTAGCCAGAGCAACTAGGCAAGAAAAAGAAATAAAAGAGGTCCAAATTGGAAAGGAAGAGGTAAAACTGTCACTATTTGCAGATAATATGATTTTATATATAGAAAGCCCTAAAGAATACACCAAAAAACTATTCAAAATAATAAATACAGTAAAGTTGTAGGGTACAAAATCATCATATAAAAATTAGTTGTTTTTTTATACATGAACAATCAATTAGCAGAAAGAGAAATCAAGAATACAATTCCATTTACAATTGCAACAAAAAGGATAAAATAAAATACTTAGGAATAAATTCAGCCAAGGAGGTGAAAGAATTGTACACTGAAAACTATGTCATATTTGAAAGAAATTGAAGAAGATGCAAAAAAAGGGAAGATATTTCATGCTTATGGACTGGAAGAATTAACATAGTTAAAATGTCCATATTACCTAAAGCAATCCACAGATTCACTGCAATCCCTATCACAATCCCAATGACATTTTTCATAGAAATAGAACAATGAATCCTAAAGTGGAACAACAAAAACTGTGAATAGCTAAAGCAATCCTGAGAAAAAAGAACAAAGCTGGAGGCATTTCACTCCCCAATTTCAAAGTATACTACAAAGTCATAGTAATCAAAACAGTGTGATACTGGCAGAAAAACAGACACACAGATAAATGGAACAGAATTGAGAGCCCAGAAATATACCAACGCATTTAGGGACAGCTAATATTTTACAAAGAAACCAACAACACACAATGGAGAAAGGAAATTCTTTTCAATAAATGGTGTTAGGAAAACTGGACAGCTGTATGCAGAAGAATGAAAGTAGCCCACCATCTTCCACCATACACAAAAATTTATTTAAAATGGATTAAAGTCTTGAATGTAAGACCTGAAACCTTAAAATTTCTAGAAGAAAACATAGGCAGTAGGCTTGTTGACATCTGTTTTAGCAATATCTTTTTGCATGTGTCTTCTCAGGCAAGGGAAACAGAAGAAAAAATAAACAAATGGGACTATATCAAACTAAAAAGCTTCTGCACAGCAAAGGAAACCATCAACAAAATGAAAAGACAACTTACTGATTGGGAGAAGGTATTTGCAAATCATATATCCAATAAGGACTTAATATCCAAAATATATAAGGAACTCATACAACTCAACAACAAAAAAGCAAACAACCCTACTAAAAATGGGCAGAAGATCTGAACAGACATTTTTCCAAAGAAGATAGACATATGATCAACAGGCACATGAAAAGATGTTCAACATACTAATTACTAGGGAAATGTAAATCAAAACCATAATGAGATATCACCTCATGCCTGTGAGAACGGCTGTTATTAAAAAGACAAGAAATAATAAGTGTCAGAGAGGATGCTGAGAAAAGGGAACCCTCGTATCCCGCTGGCAGGAATGTAAATTCGTGCAGCCACTATGGAAAACAGTATGGAGATTCCTCAAAAAGTTAAGAATAAAACTACCATATGATTCAACAGTTCTATTTCTAGGTATTTATCCAAAGAACATGAAAATTCTAACCCAAAAAGATATATGCACCCCTATGTTCATTGCAGCATTATTCACTATAGCCAAGACTTGGAAACAACCTAAGTGCCCATCGACAGATAAATGGATAAAGAAGACGTGGTATATATAATGAAATATTACTCAGCCGCAAAAAAGGTGAAATCTTGCCTTTGCGACATGGATAGAGCTTGAGGATATCATGCTAAGTGAAATAAGATGGAGAAAGGCAAATACTGTGTTATTTCACTCATATCTGGAAGATAAAACAACAACAACAACAAACACATAGATACAGAGAACAGACAGGTGGTTACCAGCAGGGAAGATGAGTAGGGGGAGGGTGAAAGGGGTAAAGGAGGCCATTTGTATGGCGAAGGCTGGAAACTGGACTTTTGGTGGTGAACATGTGTAGAGATATAATGATGTACACCTGACATTTGTATAATGTTATAAGCCAATGTTACCTCAATAAAAAAATTCAAAAATTAAAATTAAAAACAATAGTTATCACCAAACCCAATGGCATCTAGATTTTCTCTTAAGTTATCTTCTAGTTTTATAGTTTTGCATTTTACATTTAGGTCTATGATCCATTTTGAGTTAATTTTTTTTACTGAGATATAATTGACATATAACATTGTGTAAGTTTAAGGTGTAAAAAATGTTGACTTGATACATTTATATGTTGCAGTATGATTACCACTGTAGTATTAGCTATCACCTCTACATGTCACACGACTATCATTTTTTTGTGGTGGGAACTATTAAGATCTCTCTCATCAACTTTAAGTTTATAATACAGTATTGTTGTGTATAACACTATATTGTGCATTGGATCTCTTGGACTTATTTATCTACTAGTTGCAAGTCTTTTCCCTTAAACATCTCTCCAATTCTCCCACTCTCCCGCCCAGTCCCTGGTAACTACCATTCTACTCTCTATTCTACACAGATAATCATGTCATTTGCAAACAAAGACTGTTATATTTTTCCTTCCCAGTCTGTATATCTTTTAGTTTCTTTTCTTATTTTATTGCATTAACTAGGACTTCCAGTAAGATGTTGAAAAGGAGTGGTGAGAGGGCCATCCTTACCTTGTTCCTGATCTTAGTGGGAGAGCTTCTAGCCTGTCACCATTAAGTATGTTAGTACAGGTTTTCTGTAGACGTCCTTTATCAAGTTGAGGAAGTTTCCCTCTATTCCTTGTTTACTGAGACGAATACTTTTTAAACAGACATTCCCACCCCAGGTGTCAGGAAAATGATGATTCAGGCAGGTGTACAGAACCATACAAAGACTGTCTTAGAAGTTTGCTTTTCTATTGCAAATTATAGTTTGTTAACTATATTATGCTATATCTTTCAGAAAGCTTTTTCTTTATTAACATGAAGTCAAATCATGGTCAAGAGTAGCTTTTTCCAACCTGGAGTGTGGAGAGCTGGAGGAGTAGTGAAGAAAAGAAACTCAGAAGAAAAGTGATATTTGCCTTCTTGTGCCATGCCACCAACATGGGTCCCAACACAGAATCAAAACTCACACTTTTAGAAGATGCTATGCAGTATTTTTATATGTCACTAGTAGAATCAGCAAATTCAAATAAATCAAACGAGAAAGTCTCAATGAATAATTCTTCCCCAGCCAAGCAAAGAACTGAAATTTGTTTTATTTGAAACTGCTACGTATTCATGTAAAGGGCATGACAGACAAAAACGTAAAATGTACATATTAGGGAAACTAAGAAAAAAATACAATGTAATGGAAATGCTCTTTCATAAAAGTAAAATCCCTTTGTAATACTTCGAAAATTATTTTCTGTTTAGTTTTCATAAAACCTTTATTTTTGAGACTATGAATTTTATGGAAAGGGCATTAATATTTATTCAGTAATAGCAAAGATAAATGGACTTTAAAAAAGGGTTATATCCCTTAAATATCACTAAATTGCACGTCTCCAGGAATAGCTTCCTGGATTTCATTCTCTGTTGATACTTTGTAAACTTTCACTAGAGGGCACAAAGAGGCCAGCAATATCGAGAGACCAGTGGAAATCATGTACTTTAGCAGATGCAAGGAAGGCTTAAGTGTTATCATGAAGTTTCCTCTAAAAGAATCTCAGAAAATCCTCTGAATTGAAAGTACTGAGGTCTACAAAGATTAGAGGTATCACTAGGTGTTTACCTTAGATGCAAATTCAGGCTGGATGTGATTTCTCAACTGACATCTCTCTCCTTTTTATATCTAAGGCATATTAGTCCATATTATGAAACTTAAGATGATATTAATATATAAATGGAATGTCTAATAATCAATTTACAAAGTATTGTTAGAGGTCAAAATTCAAAGTATTACAATGATCAATTTTCATTTAAAAAATGTTTTTTATATTATACTGCAAAAATAATGGTTCTTTCTAAGATCCAGGGACTTGTGCACCTTTTTAATTAGCATTTCCTACCTTCTTTTCTAGGCAAGGAATACTTAAGAGGGTAGGCTGGTAATGGGTTGCAATTTTGGGTTTAGTTATGGTGGGCTTAATGAATGTGGAAAATAAACAGCAATACAATTGAGTCAAATTACCAAACTAAATGATAATGCATTTATAAAGACATCCCCTTAAAAAAACCCAAGACCCCCAAAATTGAGTTCAGCGCCTTTCCCACATACCCTTGAATCTGTACTCACTGCACCATGGCACTTACATCCTGTAATTAACAGTTGCTCCTTCACTTCCCGCACTTGACTTGGAGCTCCTTAAAGGCAAGAGCTGTGTCTTATCAACCATTATATTCTCAGCATCAAGCATTGTGGCTGGTACTCAAGGAGACGCAGTTGGGAGTGTGGGTTCTGTTACCCCACAGGCATTGGCTTGTATTTCAGCTCCACTACTAACCAGGTAAAATTTTGGGCAAGTTACATAAGCTCTGTAAGTCAATAGTTAATAATAATAAATGGAGATAACAATAGTAGTTATTCCATAGAGTTTTGGTCAGTATTAAATGAGATAACAGATATAAAGCACAGTACCTGGAACACAGGAAGAGCTCAATAAATGTTACCTATTATCTTTTATTACTATTATTATTAAAAATATTTTTTGAATGAATGGATCTTAATTAAATTCTCTGAAACCAGTACTTAACCTATTTTGGATTATTGATATTGCTGTGATGTGAACATTTCTCATAGTATGATTTATAGAATTAGGAACATGGTGAAATAAAGTAGTTGAATATGTAGAAAACCCAGACACACTACGTCTATGAGGAAGTTGTCAGAAAACTTATTGAAACTTGGAAATAGGCAAAAGATCACTAGCTGTTCTTTCAGTGCAGTGTTGGGCTTGATTTTATCGTCTGGGCAATTTCCCTCTGTGGAAGCAAAGGTTAACTTGTAGATTTTTGCCTGACAGAGATGCAAGTAACATCTGTCCATTCATCAGTTAACCCAGAGATTGTGGTCAATGACTTGTTGGACCAGTTTTATATGTAGCAATCTTATTCTAACGTTTTCTTGTCAAATAGCCCATATACATAATTCTTAAGTGCTTTAGACTTGGCTTAACATCTTACTAGCTCTTTCAATGATTACTAAATTAAGAAAATCTTTCACACACATCATTTTATATCTGTATGAGAATAATGATTTTACATTTTTGAAAATTATAGTGTATCATAGTGCTGTTTAACAATATTTTAGTTAGTTGTAGATCTCAGCTCTGACAGCTATAGAGAAATTTCCCCATTAATCTGAGCAGGGTCATATATATAGGATATACAACATCTATATATCCATTTGACTTCCTTTGATGATTTACACTTAACAATTGGAAGTGAACATAAGAGAAACAATTGGAAGTGAACATAAGAGAAATTCAACATTTGTTGACATTCAAACAACTCTGATAGCATAAGTGTTTTTAGTTAATTCTCATAGAAGGAGCTTTTGGAGAAATAAACAACAATAGTAGCAACAAACCCACAAGGCTTGTTACAATTCTCTGTCCTGTCAGAGAGCAACGTTTTTCTTATGTGTTCTTAACTGCAGCTGCTTTTGCTCAGCATGGCTGATGTCGGACACAGTATGTTTGAAAACAGTATCTGCAGGTAACTTTGCTTTTGGCCCCAATTTTAGATCCTCTATTCAAATACATAAGATAGTAACCAAACCAAGTCTAGATTTGGTTTGATGTTGGTAAGGGAAAATTTCTCTTTCAAAGAAAGCAGTTTGGAAAAGGCTCCACAAAGCGAGCTGAGATTCTCAGGCAGCTCTCCTGAGAGAAAACCACAGGAACTAAATGCAAAGAAAGAAGAGATCTGAGCTTTAGATTCTCCTGCAACATTCCTGATGGGCAAAGGACTTCATGGCAAGATGCACGTGGAATTTTTTTCCAGAATCCAAACATTTTAGCATTTATCACACATCAAAAATAATTTTGATTATCTGTATATAAAACATTATCTACATTTTTTATCAGAACATTCTGGCAGGCCATAAAACAGATTTCTAGCATAAGACAAATAATAATAACAATTCTTCATAAACAAAATATGTAAACCATATCTAACGCAGTTATTTTTTCCTACTGTGTGACTTGGTCATGGTTTTGGCATTTGCCATAGTAACAGCCCAACATTTGCTTCAGAAGACACAAATGATAATGCACACCAATCTCTTCAAACAGAAGCAAGTATGTCGGAAACACCTATAATATGAAATGGTTTATATTATAAGTATTTGAAAAAAATTGAGATTTGGCTATATATATGTTCATGTACACACACACACACACACACACTAGCTTATAAGTATTTGAAAAAATTGCGACTTTGGCTAAAACAGTGTATGCCTAATAATTTTATAATAATACATTTTCTATGATTCCCAAGTTTAAATTTCTTGATGTCTCAAGTCAGTGTTACAAGTTTGAACGTCTATCATTACTTTATTGTGCTTATATTGACCTGCCAGTTAGTAAAGTATGCTTGCTAAAGTATCTGATAAGCAAGTTTTTAATGTATGTGAATGTAAAAAAAAGTATGTTTTAAGTAGCTTCAAAGATTCTACTTTTCCCCACTTACTTCTGTTATTGTTTCCCAGGGGTGAAAGGACATTGCTTTTGTAGTGGGCATAGTATAGCATATGAACATTTCTGACCAAAGAAAATTACTTTAAAGACATGAAACCAGGCCACAGTGACCCCTGATGACACAAAGTTCTGAGAGGCAAATCATGAGCAGAAATTTCAGGTCATTTCCCAGAGCAGGAAGACATTTCAGCTAAGAAAGGAAAGCAGAGAAATCATGTGTACTCAGCATGCTGACCTACCCAGCATACAGTAGCTCTTATCTAGAAAGGAATCAGATTAGAAATTCTTTTTTAAAGTTTTATATAAAAAAGGGTTAACAAATAGTGCTCATAAAGAAAATGATTGTATTGAGCCATATCAAAATATCTAGAGAAGGCTAATATTCAGCCATTCAGATTCATAATATCAAATATCTAGATATACCCAACATACAGATGTTTGGCAGTGTGTGAACAAAATATCCAAATGGCCATCTATTTTTTTTAAACTTCTATTTGGATATTTTAATACTGGCAAAGAGCTCAAAGGAATGAAAATGGCTGGGTGTATGCATCCCTTAATTAAACTATCATTCATTCCTTCAACAAACACATATCTGAGGTCTTACTGTGTGCTAGGTCTGAGCTACATGTTGAAGACACAGCAGTGAGCAAAGCACGCAGTCCGCGCCCTCATGAATCACATACGGAGTTCATATTCATTAATTGAACATTTCCTCTCCGCCTCTCGATACTGTGCTGACCACTGGGGTTACAGAAATATAGGAAAAGTTCCTACTTCCAGAAAGCTCATGGCCTAATGGTGGAGATGGACGTGTCCAATGCAGGCCAAATGTCCTGTCGTGGAGGTAAGCATGGGGTGCTATGGGAATGCATTAGGAAGTAAATTTGTAACAATGTTTTGTCTTAACTGTTGCTAAAACAATGTTTCATTCAATCAGAAAGAAGCCACTTTATAGCATCAAGGTGGGTATTTTTTATTGATCCGTTGGTTTATACCACACATCAACCATTTGTCTTGGAGATGAGACTTTATCACTGAGATCCTGTGGGGCCTTACGTTAATTAAATAGTTAGAGAAAATGAAAAGAGAAACAAAATACCAAAGTAAATGATTAGGTATCAGACATTGGATGTAGCTTTTGATTTATAAACAAGAATTTGAGGTAAAAAACCACGTTCCCTGCATACGAGCCCGTTACTTCTGCAGGCCCCATCTGAAGACTGGGGTCTCACTAGGGTGCACCCACCACCTTCGGGGCCTCACCTTTGTATTCTTTTGCTCTTTCTCTCCTCAGTCTCAGTTTTTATCAATTTAAGGTCAAAAACATGAATAATTTGGAACATAACCTGCACAACTGCAGGGCAATTATGCAAACCCAGTATAGCCTAACAGATTCAAGCCCCCTCTTACCTGAGTATCCAGAAATCTGCCTTCATCTTTAGTTTTATTAAAGTGTTATCTCTAAGATTGACTGAGTCTTAAGGAAACAATGTCCTTCCGTTGGATGTTAAAGGGGGGGACCCCATGATGAGACCTCGCTTCAGGCCAGGCAGTTACCTCGTGTCACAGGCCACCCCCTGAGCTCCTCTGCCTTGTTTTCTCTGTCTCCGTCACCTCTCCCCTCTTTTTTCTTACACTTCTCTGTTGACTCATTTGACTGGGTTTTACACTTTTCATTTCTTGTACATTTTTCTCCATGTTGCCTCCTGGTCATCACAAATTAGCGTTTCAAAACCCCATTAGTTGTCTCAGGTGCCTATGAAATGGTTCTTGTTTAAAGACTGAAAGAGGCTCTGTGATCATATGTAATTAATACAGAATTAGCCTCCATATTTATCAGTTTCATTAAATGGGGGGAAAATGAAAAAAAAAACACACACAGTCTTGACAATTGGGGAGCCCTATTTAGACAAAACAGCAAATTGATTGAATGTTCTATATCTCAACGGGCTGTTTTGGTCTTGGATAAACACTACATACATAAGAAATTAATCACCCTAAAACGTTAGGTTTATTTAACAAAATATTTTAAGAAGTGTTCTATATTATTTACAGGATACAATCTAAAACATTTATCTTGTCTGTCATTTAAGGTTCACCATAATTTAGCCTCAGTTAAATTTTTAATTCTTTTTTTTAACTGTGATATTCTCATAAATTCAACCATTTTAAAACAAACAATTTAGTGACATTTAGTACTTCACAAAGTTGTGCAACCAACACCGCTATTTCTAATTATTTTCATCATCCCCAAATAAACCCTGCACCCATTAAGCAGTCACTCCCCATTCCCCTCTTCCCTCAGCCCTTGGCAACCACCAATCTGCTTTCTGTCTCTAAGGATTTAACTATTCTGGATATAAATGGAATCATATGGTATGTGGCCTTTTGGATCTGGCTCCTTTCACTTAGAATAATGTTTTCAGTGTTCATCCACATCGTATCGGTGGTTCATTTCTTTCTGTGGCTGAAAAATATTCCTTTGTACTGTATTATATTTACTATTCTTAAGTTGATGGATCTTTGATTTCCTTTCTACATTTTCTATATTTGGCTATTATGAGTAATGCTCCTATGAATATTCATGTACAAGTTTTTATGTGGACATGTTTTCATTTCTCTCCAGTGAAAATGAGCGGAATTACTGGATCATAAGTTGAGTCTATGTTTAACCTTTTGAGGAACTGTCAGATGGTTTTCCAAAGTGGCTGCACCATTTTACATTCCACCAGCAGTGTATGAGGGTTTCAATTTCTCCACATCCTCCTCATCAACACTTGTTATGATCTCTTTTTAAAAAAATTATAGCCAACCTCGTGGGTATGAAACGTTTTCACATGTGGTTTTGATTTGCATTTCCCTAATGGACCAATGATGAGCATCCTGTCATGTGCTTTTTGACCATTTGCAAATCTCCTTTGGAGAAATGTCTATTCAAGTCCTTTGCCCATTTTCAAATCAGGCTTTTGTCTTTTTGTCATTGAGTTGTAAGAGTTCTTTATATATATACTGGATCTTGGACCCTTATCATATATATGATTTGCCAATATTTCCCGCATTCTGTAGGTTGTCTTTTAACTTTCTTGATAATGTCCTTTAATGTACAAAAGTTTTAAATTGTGATGAAGTCCAATTTATCTATTTTTTCTTTTGTTGCTCATAATTTTGTGTTAAATTTTTTATTTTAAATCAAGGAAAAGATGAAGAGGTGAAAAAGCATCTCTTTAGCTCAGTGCTATTTGACTGCCTTTAAAAAACCCTATAGGGAAGGGGAATGATGAGTTCTATTCGACTTTCCTTTCTTTCACTACGTTTACTAGTATGAAGAACAAATAATAGAGGCCTTTTTAAGTTTATAATGATAAAATTTTCTGAGATTTTGCCACTCATCTGAGATAGCATTTTTATTTTAAGAGGCAGAAATCTATCCTAAGGGATAAAGTGCAGATTGCTATGTTCATGATCAATGGGCTGTTTTTTGGAAGTTTGTGTTTCATATCTTTTCTTAGAAAATACTATGGATGTTTTCCCATGCCAAATGACAAAATCCTAACAGATGCATACTAGAAGAGGATCTTGTGAAAGATACTAGCATTTATTGGGTACCTCTAAGTGTCAAGTACATGGGAAATCCTTGACGTGGATTACCCGTTTAATTCTCTAACACCTTGGAAATAGACTATATTACCCACGTTGTCCACATTTTTATGACAGCATAGTTTACGGCTTAGGAAGATTATATAAAATTTGCCTTATGTCATTCAGTTTGTAGTTGGTAAATGTATCAGGAGCTATACAATTTCAGTTTGAATTCTTAAGACAATAGATGCCATATCCAAAGGGAAGTCATCCTTTTGAAAAGTGAATCTGATCATAGCTTTCCCCTGCCCATAACCTTTCAGAGGATCCCCATTGTTCTTAGGTTGAGGTAGAAGGTACAAGACTTTCCTAATCTTTTTCTTCCCTCCCCACCTCATCTTTTTGCTCCTCTCCCTTTTATCCCCTCCCCTCCCCTATGGCAGTGTCTGCCTTCTCGTATCCCTAACTACTGCAATCGGGAGTATGTTGAATAACTTGATGACATTCTCTTTACCACGTGTATTCTCTAACGCACTGAAGAGAGGGGAGAAACCTAGAAAGTAGAATTTTAGTTAGAACCCTGACAACTATGAGATATCCAGTCACTCTTCAGATCCTGAGTTGGTTCATGGAGACACATGGGGGTATGTCACTCCTCCAGGCTCCACACTGACATCAGCAAAGTTGAGAAAGTGTTCCCCAACTCCCCTGTTCCTGGTGACCTCCCTTCTCCCCTATCACCACACTACCCTGGGCAGGAGTTATGTGATCCAGGCAACTCCCTTCTCCTTCCTCCCTTCTTCCTAATACTCACAACTTCAGCACTTCAATCTGCCTCAACATCAGACACAACAGTACAAGGTTTCTATTTATATCAGTGGCCAAAAACATTCCCAGCTCCCAGGTCACCACTTCAGACTTGAACCCTTCTCCCTATCTCCTATCGCTCCTCAACTCTTGAAACCCTTCTCCTGAAGCTTCTGGAGCTCATGGTATGTCCATGAGTAACTTCCTTATGAACCTCCTATGGACCTCTTCCTTCTCCCTCTAACCAAAATCTAGACCTTACCTGAGAATACTACTTCTTTGTAATTTTCTCAATTGGTGTCTGTTTTCAATTCATCAACCCCTGTAACTCTAGGCCTGGAAGCAGATCAGCTGTCCTCCTTGCTCCTTATTGCCACATCCAGACTATTGTTCCTCCCCTCTTCCTATAAATCCCGGGCTTTGCAGCTTATGCTATTAGTCAGTGTTATTCTCCAGCCCTCCTTCGTGCACTCATCTCCAGATCTTGTCTTTCTCCCCACATCACTGGAAGACATTAGGGCCTGCACTGTCACTCTCTTCAACATTCCTGTGTTTTCTTTCCCAGCTGAATTGAGATACAATTGACATATAACATTGTGTGAGTTTAAGGTGTTCAAGGTGTTGATTTGATACACTTGTATATTGCAATATGATTACCACCATAGCATTAGATGACACCTCTATCATGTCCCATATTTACTGTTTCTTTTTTGTGGTGAGAACAAGTTGCACTCTCCTAGCAACTTTTAAGTATATGATACACTATTGTTAACTAAATCACAATGCTGTGCATTAGATTCCCAGAACTTATTTATCTTCTAAGTGTCTTAATTCTAGGTCTTTCATTATCCATATAGATGATCTTTCCAATATCTTGGCTTCTTTATTTCCTTGTCCTCCTCTTCTCCAATGACCTTGTCCCCAGTTGATTTCTGCCATTTATTCCCAGGGTTACATTCTATACCTGTCATTAGAAATAACTGTTTCCTGGGGCCAGCCCCGTGGTATAGTGTTTAAGTTTGGTGCGTTCCACTTTGGAAGGCCTGGGTTCACGGGTTTGAATCCTGGGTGCAGACCGACACGATTCGTCAGCCATGTGGCGACCCACATATAAAGTAGAGGAAGATTGGCAGCAGATGTTAGCTCAGGCTAATCTTCTTCAGGGGAAAAAAAAGAAATAACTGTTTCCTCTCCATAACGTCAATTTTAAGATGCCACTCTTTGACCAATACTTCCTATTTATCTATATCACCCTCTCCTACATCTGACCTCCCAACACTCCTTTAACTTCAATGGGTCTTACAATCCACCCCTTACTTTGCCATAATCCCTCATGTCCTCACTCTCCTCTTTTTCCAGTTTAGATGCCATGTTGCATGATTATAATTGATTATAATCACTACTTTGCATACCTCTCAACTCCTTTGACTCCTTTCCCTTTTTGGACCAGCCTAGAAGAATCCCATGGTAGAAGAACCCAGCTCTTAATTTATGTCTGCACCATGCAGCTGATTGAGGCTGAAGGAAAGTGCTAACTGGCTTATTTTAAATTGATAATCACTAACCCCAAGTGGACTGTTAGTGCTGCCTGACAATCCTACTACATTTCCCAGGACTGATCACTCCCCCATCCTGCTAGATGATTATTCTTCTCTTCATAAACCACTAACATCTCCCCTAATATTGTTCTCAACTGATGATCTTAGTCTCTAATTTACTGAGAAAATTGAATCAGAGTATCTCTCTTCACCACAACTACCATCTTGATGTTTGTCCTCTTGTACTTGGCTATTACTATGATTAGTGTGGTTCCACTGTTTGCTCCTCCAGCTGAGGCCAACCCCTTCACTTGTCTACCAGATCCCATCCCCACTCATCAACTAGAAGATTTTGCTTCAGTATTTTCTCCTTTCTCCTGCATCAATATATTTCTCCCACTAGATCAGATTATTCACAAAGGCATACAGAAGTGTTGAATGTCTTTTGATCTTTATAAAATCTTCTCTTGATTCCATATTTCCCTCACCATTAAGTATGACATTAGAGGTAGATACTCTTTATCAAACTGAGGAAGTCTACTCTGTTCCTCATTTCCTAAGAGTTTTTATCATGAATGGGTGGATTTTGTCAAGTGCCTTTTCTGAACCAATTAATGTGATCACATGGTATTTCTTCTTTAACCTGTTGATATGGTGGATTGCAGTGATTGATTTTTGAATATTGAATCATTCTTGCATACCTGGAATAAATCCCAATTGGTCAAATTGTATAATTCTTTTTACGCATTGCTAGATTTATTTGCTAATATTTTGTTGAGGATTTTGCATGCAAGTACATGAGGGACATCCTTAGTCTGTATTTTCTTCTTTTGTACTGTTTTTGTGTGGTTTTGGTATCAGGGTAATACTAGTCTCATGAAATGAGTTGGGAAGTGTTCCCCTCTGTCCTATGTTCTGGAAGACATTGTGTAAAATTGGTATTAATTCTTCTTTAAATGTTTCGTAGAATTCTCCAGTGAAACCATCTGTACCTGGAGATTTCTTAGTTGGGAGCTTTATAAGTATGAATTTAATGTCTTTAATAATTAGAACTGTTCAGGTTTTCTGTTTCATCTTGATTGAATTTTGGTAAGTTTTGGTTTTTGAGGAATCAGTCCATTTCTTCTAAGTTGGATTTGTGAGCAAGAAGTCGCTCATTGTATTCACTTATTATGCTTTTAATGGCTCAGGAATTGTATTGATTCACCTGTTTCATTCCTGGTATTTGTGATTTTTGTCTTTCTTTTTCTTTTTGTCAGTCTTGCCAGAGGTTTAACAATGTTATTGATTTTCTTTTGATGAACCAGTTTCTTTCCTTGATTTTCTCTATTGTTTTCCTATTTTTCAATTTCATTGACTTCCTATCTTTATTATTTCCTTTCTTCTGCTTGTTTTGAGTTTATTTTTATATTCTTTTTCTAGTTTCTTAGAATGGAACTTAAAATGTTGATTTGCAACCTTTCCTTTTTCTAAGGCAAATATTTAGTTCTACAAATTTCCCTCTCAGCACTGCTTTAGCTGTTGTATACCACATATTTTGGTATGTTGTACTGTCATTTTCATGTAATTCTATATATTTATTATTTTCTTTGAGGATTTTTTTCTTTGACCTAAAATTTATTTTGGGGTATTTTGCTTGATTTTCAAATATTAGGGAGTTTTCTCAATTCCTTCTTTTATTGATTTCGGTTTAATTCTGTTGTGGTAAGAACATAATTTCTATTCTTTTAAAGGTGTTGAGATTTATCTTGGTGAATATTCTATGGGCACTGGAAAAAATGCATATTCTGCCATTCTTGGGTATTCTATATATGTCAATTAGATCCAGTTGTTTGATTGTGTTGTTCCATTCTTCCATATCCTTGCTCATTTTCTATCTAGTAATTCTATCAGTTGATGAGAGTAAAGTGTTGAAATTATCAACTATAATTGTAGATTTTTGTAATTCTCCTTTCAGCTCTATCAGTTTTTGGTTCAGATATTTTGAGGCTCTGTTGTTTTACATTTGGTGTGTAAACATTTTGAATTATGTCTTCTTGGTCAATTGTATTGATCTGTTTAACATTAACGAATGCCCTACTTTGCCTCTAGTAATTACCTTCCCTCTGAAGTCCACTTTATCTGATATTGATATAGTCACTCCTGCTTTTTGTAAGTTAATATTTGCATGGCATATCTTTTTCTGTAATTTTACTTTCAACTTACCTATGTCATATTTGAAGTGCATCTTGTAGACAGTATATTATTGGATCACATTTTTTTTCATCCACTCTGCCAATCTCTGTCTTTTACTATTTTTTAGATTATTTACATTTAAGGTAATTTTTAATATGTTAAGGCTGAAGTCTGCAATTTTATTATTAGTTTTCTGTTTTTCATTCCTCTGTTTCTCTTTTCTTACACTCCTGCAGGTTATTTGGACATTTTTTAAGATTTCATATTGGATTGTTTATAGCATTTTTGAGTATATCATGTTGTATAATTTTCTTAGTGGTTGCTCTAGGTATTAAATATGTCTATGTAACTTATGATGGTCTACTGGTATTGATGTGTTACTACTTTGAGTAAAGTGAAGAAAACTTACATTCATTTATTTCCTGTCACCCTTCCCATATTTAAGTATAATTGTCTTAAATGTTTTCTCTACATATATTAAGCATCATATCAGATGATGTAATCATTTTTGTTTCAACCATCAAATATCAACAAACTCATGAGAAGGATAATCTATTACAGGCATACCTCATTTTATTGCACTTTGCTTTATTACACTTTGCAGACATTGCATTTTTTTACAATGTGAAGGTTTGTGGCAACCCTGTGTCGAGAAAGTCTATTGGCGCATTTGCTCACTTCATGTCTCTGTGTCACATTTATTTTAGCAATAAGTATTTTTTAAATTTTCTTTTCTTCTTTAATTTTATTTATTTATTTTTATTGAGGTAACATTGGTTCATAACGTTATATAAATTTCAGGCGTATGTCATTATATTTCAACTTCTGTATAGACTGCATTGCGTTCACCATCAAAAGTCTAGTTTGCATGCATCACCATATACCTCTCTTGCCCTGCCTGCACCTCTTTCCCCTCTGGTAACCACCAATCTGTTTTCTGTATCTATGTGTTTGTTTACTTGCCACATATGAGTGAAATTGTATGGTAATTTTTGCAATAAAGTAGTTTTTAATTAATGTATGTACATTGTTTTTTTAGACATAATGTTATCACACACAATAGACTACGGTATAGTGTGAACATAACTTTTATATGCACTGGGAAACCTGAAAAATCTGTGTGTCTTGCTTTATTGTGATATTCACTTTATTGCAGTGGTTTGGAACTGGCCCACAACACCTCCTAGGTATGCCTATATACTTTTTCATATTTTTACTCATTCTGATGTTCTTTCTCCCCCCTGAAGTCCCAAGACCTCTTCGGTTATCATTTTTGTTTTGTTTAGTGCACTTCCTTTAGCAATTTTTTAAAGATAGGCTTATTACATAAATTCTCTCTGGTTTCCTTCATCTGAAATTGTTTTTATTTTTCTTTAATTCCTGAAGGATACTTTCACTGTGTATAAATTTGTGGCAGATATCTTTTTTCTTTCAGTACTCAAAAAATGGTGTGCCATTTCCATCTGGTCTCTGTGGTTTCAGATAAGAAATATGATCTTATTCAAATTGGTGTTTTGCTATATGTATTATGTCATTTCTCTCTGGCTGCTTTCAAGATTTTCTTTGTCTTTAGTTTTAAGAAGTTTAATTATGATATGTCTTGATGTAGATTTCTTTGATTTTATCCTATCCTATTTGTGGTTCTTGCAGTTTCTAAAATATGTAGGTTTATGTATTTTGCCAAATTTGGGAAGTTTTCAGCCATTACTTATTCAAATACTTTTTCATTCTCATTCTCTCTCTCTTCTCCTTCTGGGACTCTGCTGGAATGAATGTTAGCTCTTTTGTTACTGTCCCAAAATCCCTGAGGCCCCATTCACTTAAAAAAAGTCTATTTCTCTCTGTTGTTCAGATTGGGTAAGTTTTACATCTAGATTCACTTATTCTTTCCTCTGTTATCTCCATTCTACTATTCAGTTCATCCAGTGAGTTTTTTTCCTATCTCAGTGATTGCATTTTTCAGTTCTGTACTTTCCATTTGGGTTTTTTTTCCTTTTATAACTTCTATTTCTTTTCCAGGGTTTTGTACTTTTTCATTTGTTTTAAGAGAATTTGCAATTGCTGATTGATGTGTTTTTATGACTGGTGCTTTAATATATTTGTCAAATAATTCTAACATCTGATTCATCTTGGTGTTACTATTTGTTGATTGTCTTTTCTCATTTAAGTCAGGAGTTTCCTGATTCTTGGCATGACAACTGATTTTCTATTATATCTTGGGCATTTTGGATATTATATTATGAGACTCTGCTTGCTATTTAATCTATTTTTTTTAAGCAGACATTCCTCCTGCTGGTGCAGCACAAGAGTCCAGTGGGTGTGTATGTTCAGCTTCCTGCTGGGCCTTGCGGACACAATTCTGGCAAAAGTGGACTACTGACTCACACTGCCTTGTTGCAGATAGCTGGGGTAAAATTTTAACTTCTCCTTTTTCCTGGCTGAAAGTGGGGCTCCAACCTGCACCACTTCATTGCCTCTGAGTGAGGGATATAAGCTTATTCCTTCCCTGTGCCCTCCTGAACCAGAAAGGGAGAAAGGGAGAGTTGAATCATACCACTTAGTTACTACAGAGTGTGCGTGGATGCTCACCAGAGGACACTAGGAGAGAAGTGGGGAGGAGTAGAATGCCAACTAGCTTGCCTTCTACCACCTTGTTCAGCTTTGTTGATGGAAGTGGAGGGGGGGCTCAGCTCCTCTGCTCATACAGGGGAGGGGGGTCTGAGTGCTGAATGGCCCCATCTTGTACCACTTTGTTCAGTCTCATTGGTGCTGGATGGGGTGGAGGCCCAGCTCTCCACTGTGCTCTACTCTTTAAAGGGAGAGTGGGGGAGCAGGGTACCAGCTAGCCCTGCTTTGTACCACCTCGCTCAGTCTCACTGTTGCCAGATTGGAGGTTCAGCTCCCAGCTGGACCCTGCTGACACAGGTGGAAGGGCTGTAGCATAGTGGTGACTAGCCCCACCCTGCAGCAGCGCTTTAAAGTCTCGGTGCTGCAGGTTGGGGTTGGAAACTTAGCTCACTGCTGTACCCTTCTGATACTACCCTATTGGTAGAATCACAGCACTGCCTACTCCCCATTCAGTCCCAATGATGACACCCTGGTAGGGGAATCAAGGTGTGGCCTGTTTCTGCCAGGCAGGGGATGGAAGATTAACTACCCTCTTGGCTCCACAGACACCACCAGGCAAGAGACCAGAGCACTGCCATTTGCTTCCATGGAGCAGGAGGGTAGGATGGAAGATCAGCTCCTTGCTCAGTCCTGTTGAAACCACAGGGGTGGAGGAATCAGGAGGAGGGGCAGTGTTTCTGTTGTGAGTGGCTGAAGTAGGGTGAGTATTGCCATAAAGGCTTGCTATTGTTAAGCCATCCCAGTCCTTCGACCAGGGAAACAAGCTTTTCTTGGAGCTCTTCTTATCTGTGCTGTTGCTGATTCTGGATAGGAGGCTCTGGAGCACCCTGTCTGTGATGTGTGTGAGATGATAAGGAAACCAGGAAACCTACTGCCATGTTGTTCCTCCAGGTCCAAGGTCCCTAGGCTGCCCTCCTTCTTTCTACCTTTCAGAGTCTTCCTATGCTTGTTGTTTGTCATATCCAGAGTGTTTTTAGTTCTAAGAGGGAGGAACTGGTAGGAATGGGGTCTTTGCCAGAAATAGAAATCCCCTATTACGTTTTCAGCCTACAGAAACAAGGCTTTTATCCCTAAATTTGCAACAAAATAAATTTTGCTAAAGTTGATAACGACTTCCTGTGGCTAAACCCAATGACTAATTCTCTGCTCTCATCTTACTTGTCCTCTCAGCAGCATTTGACACGTTTGATCACTCCTTTTTGGAACACTCTTCATTTGGCTCAAGGACACCACTTTCTCTTGGGTGTTCTCCTACTGTACTGACCGCTAGCTTTTTGAGTCTTTTGCTAATTCCTCCTCATTTCTACAATCTGAAAACACTGGAATGCCCCAGAGCTCTGTCCTCAGACCTCACCTTTTCTCAGGCTACATTTACTCTTGGATAGCCTCAATCAATCTCATGGCTTAAATGCCATCCACATTTAAATACATGCTACAATTTCCAAATGTATATTTCCACGTCTGACACCCCTTAGAATTCCAGATTTATATATACAACTTCTTACTTAACATTTCAAACATTAGATATCTAGGAGGCATCTCAACTTTAATGTGGTTTCCTTCAAACTTGATCCTTTCTCAATCTTGGTAAATAGTGACTCCATCTCTCCAGCTACTTAGGTCAAAAACCTTGGTGTCATCCTTGACTTATACTTTTCCCTTGTATTCTACATCCAATTTGTCAGCAAAGTCTACCACCTAAGTCTAACTTCAAATTATACCTAAGATCTGTCATTTTCTCATCCTCTCTGCTGCTATCATCCTAATTAAAGCCACTATCACCTTTCATTGGATGATCACAATAGCCAAGTAATGACATGTCTGCCTTATCTCTTTTTCCCATCTGAGTCTCAGACTATCAATTTCTCAATCTGGAAAATCAAGTATGCAGCTCTCAGTAAGACGCTCTTGTCCTACGTCCTCTTAGGACTTGTGGCATTTGAAATTTTTATGTGCTGTGTTTATTTTCCTACTTAAATTATTTCCCAAGGTAATCTGACTCTTTCATAGAACACATTTTTTAAAGTTCACTTTAAATTTAAAAAACCTTTCCAATCATTCGAATTAATAGTTAAGGGTTCAACAATATTGCCTTTCAGCAACAAAGTAAATTGAGAGCAATTTAAGTGCAAGTAACAGAGGTTAACTGAGGTGGTGTATTGATTAATCCATTCCCAGTTTGTGTCAGAGTGGGATTGTTTTTATGAATTCTCATTCATGTGAGTTTTGAAAAGAAGGGGAGGGAAATTCCCTGCAATGTCAGCCAGTCCATCTTCCTATCAGGGCAAAATATTTTTCTTCCAAATGAGCCCTTCAAACCTTTGCCCTGCTGAGTCATATATCCGGAATCTCGGCGGGGCGGAGATTATTTGGAATGTGGAAGCTTTCAGTCCTTATGATCTAAAGGCAGCTTAGTGGATGGTGTGATGACCATTAAAAACACCTACAGCAGTCCTAGTCGACAAGGACCATTTGTCTGCTCGACATCAAAATAGGCTAGGTCACAGGGGTTGCAGTTCCTCGTCTCCATGGAGGGATTTTTTTCTTTTCTAGTTTATCATTCCTTCTATCCAGGTATCTTGCCAATAAATTGATGATTTATCTTAACATTTTCCATTTTTTATTTCTTTACCCCTAACTTTCCCAATACTTGAGTGCTTCCCTTTACTCACGCTGCTTTAAGAAAAAACAATCAATTTCTTCTTTTTCTAAGGCTATTAAAACTATCTAAAACTCACTTGATACAGTCTCTTTTTCACTGCTGTGATTATGACTTTTTTTGCTGGAAAGTATTTTTAAATTCTGAAAAGCCTGTTGTAAAAACATCAATTAACTCAACACAGAAAATTAATAAATATCAGCATTTTGTCATATTCTTTAACTTTTTAGAGAAAAAAAAGAAAATTCTTAATAAACTTGAAGTTGTCTTCACAATTTCAAAGCCGTTCCTGTCCCTCCTCTCAGGAACATTTACACAATTTGACATGAATCCTTCTAATTTACCTTTTTGTTTTCTTTATATCTGTCTATTATCTATCTATTTACCTATTTATCTATCATCTATCCTCTGTCTATCTATCTATCATCAGCAATACATACCCTGAAGTTTCCATTTTATTTGATTGATTTTTTTGTGTGTACTTGTGCCTTTATTGTGTTGTTTTATTACTTAGGAAATTTAAAAATAATTCTTGATGTCAAGTAGGACAGTTTTTTAATTTTTGTTTTTCTTCTTTTCAGTTATCTTAAATATTCTTAGAACTTAATTTTTCCATAAAATTTTAGAATTTGTTTGTCAAGTTCTGCAGAATTTTGATGGGAATTTCATTGATTTAATAGCTTTTCTAGTCGAGATTATAATGAATCTCATAGTTCAGATTTTCATTTTGTCCTTCATAATGATTAATATTTTAATTTCATTCACAAAGTTTTATTTGTTCACTGTTTTTAAAAAAGACATGCCCATGTGTCAGAGTTTTTATTACTATTGTGAGTGACCACTGTGAATTAAGCAAGAAAACCCACAGACTGTGGCTCAATTTCGTGTATTAGCACAGGGTGTGTAATAGTACAGTGTGGATAAGATTTTCTATCTACCTCAATGGGATTTCTTTTTGGGGGGGTCAATACATTTTTAAAAATTTTACGGAGGTATGGTGTACAATAAGCTGCATATATTTAAAGTGTTCAATGTGATCATCTTTGATGATTTTTTTGATCATCATTTTTTCTGAGGATGATGAAAAACTTGCATCATCTAATAATCACATAAAGCTGAAACTGTCACCACAATCCAGATAATGAACATATCCATGAGCACCAAAAGTTTCCTAAAGAAATTTTAAAAGCCTGCTTACCGCCCCTCTGCTACCACCCTCAGTGGAAGTTTACAGGGAAAGAATTAAGTAATAGCTGGCAGAGCACATGAAAACAAACCGTGATCAGGAGAGGTGGCGTGCTGCGCTGCATTCCTCACCTGTAACCGCGATTTGAGCAGTGTAGGGTTCACAGTGCAGTTCTCTCTCTTCACTATCTAGGCTTTCCCTTCCGTTGATGTGAGGGCCAGGCAGCTCCTGACTGTAATACTACTTCTGAATGATTCTTGAGTGGCAGGTGAATCTGAGCCTGGAATTTTCACCCTCCTCCTTTGGGATTTAGGGTATTGCTCTTTGTTCCCTGTTCAGAGGATATAGATAAAGTTTTTTTCCCCAGATAAGTAACTCTCCAGTGTTGACATAGAGAACCAAAATATTCTAATTCTTAGAGACATCTACATTTACCACAGCCACCCTGCAGTTCCAAGTCCCATTTATAACATTATTTCTATGGGAGAAATATGTTTAAATTTCCAAACAACCTAGGTAGAAAGGAACGTTGGGAATATAAACTGTGTGTGGATTGAGAATATCTATATAGACATAGTCTACTCTATAATGGGCCTCTTGTACAGGTTATTTTCAGCTCATTCTATTTCAAACATTTTCTCCAGTTTGTATGTCTCTGTATAAACAGCTATCTCCCTTTTTGGTTATTAGGAGAAAATTAAAGCTTATTTTACTGGAAATCTTTCCTACCTCCCTCCTTCTCTCTTTTCCTTCCTCCTTTTATCCCACCTTCCCTTCCTTTTGTAGGGAAGGAGAAAAAATTTTCTACCTTCTGCAGTTTAGTATTTGGAAACTTCAAATTAAATTGAAAAAAAGTCAGACTGACAGGATAAAAGGTTTATGTCATAGGCACACAAGAGCTTCACATAAAAGAAATGCAAATCCAAAGCAGTGGTTAGACTTGAGAGCTTAGATACCATTTTAACAAAGGGTGATAAATCGTGGAGAGGTGGCAAGACAAAGGAGAAGGGGTGTGAGCTTCTGGGGGTGGTCAATTGTGGGGAGGTAAATAGAGTGGAAGACAAGATTATCTTAGTAAGGTTTGTTTATGCAGATTCAAGTTGATGCTGACTTTCTCTTTCCTGTGATAAGGGCTGTTCTCTTCTCCTGGTAGGGAGAGGAGAGGGGACACCTTCACAAAGGGAAATTCATGCCCCGCTTTGAGGCAGAAAGCAGGGCAGGGAGCTCCTCCTGTGTCTGCTGTTTCTTAATCGCCTGAGGTTCAAAATAGCCCTTACAGTAAAGTGACATGTTGGGGTAGCGCATTCTGATCTTCTTCATTTTCCACTTTTCTCAGTGTTGTCTGGTAGTGAGACTCGTTCCCTCCTCAGAAGACTGTCCCTTAAATTATTTTAAGCTCAAAGGCCTTAAATATAAAGCTGGCTGGTGAAACTTGCCTGTTTGGAATAGTGGGATGGTGGGGATTTGTAGCTGTTAACCTTTCCAGGAATAGGACAAGAGGTGGTGTTAAAGCTTGCTAGTATTTAACCAGACTTTATGAATTTGTGTCTCAATGAGAGGCCTCACTTATTCAGAGCAAAAATAACTTGTGTATAGTTCTACCTCTCGAACTAGAAAGTTAGTCCTTAATCAGACTAACAGAGTCTAACACATGCTTGACTGACAACACGGGGTATAAATTTGAATGTTCTACTTTGTGAGTAATTAGTTTCTCACAGCTTGTTTCGAAAAAGTTAAGTTAAAGGTCACCTTGGAAGAGAAATACTTCATAGTTTGTTAAAACTTGGATTTGGTTGGCATAGAAATGTATCATTAAAATACCAAAATGTAGGTAAGTTATTGTTTTAGCTTTTCTTCTTGTATAGGTATGAGATTATTATTGTTCATAACCAGCATAGTCAGATCTTAGCTTTTATAAGTGTGGAAAATAAGGTCAGCATTTTTTCTTTAATATACATCTGGCTAATTGTGTTGAGTTTTACCTTAAGATGCAAGGAGAAAAATAATCTCAAAGAAATAGAAATGTGGGAAGTAGCAAGAATAAGTAGGAAAAGAGAAGGGAATTGCTGTAAATTGAGTCCTCCCTCTTGGGCAGGCACTGTGCTAGGCACTGCCCTTTGCTATCTCAGCGAGGGCAGCGGAGCAGGGATCAGGAAGTCTCAGGAATAAAACGGACCCCTCTGGGGCCTAATTAGTTCTTTCCCTTGAGAATCTTACGTTACTGACAACCTACCGTTGTCACAGGCCAACAGCAAGGCAGACTGAGGCGGGCATGAATTGCTCTCCTTTTAAGTAAAAGTGAAAATACATAGAGCATGTACTTGGAGGAGAATTCTAGCCTGATTACAGGTCTCTCAAATTTGCTTTCCCTAGTTTGTCCAGGCTCTTTGTGCCTTCTGATAAGAAAACTAGTAAATCTACTTTTTGTATTGTGGAACATTATTCACTTTAATTAAATACATATTTGCTGAGCATATTTTATGTGCAATGTAGTGTGAAAGGTGAGAGACAGAGAGGAGTGAGAGATGATCTCTGTACCCCATGATGTAGACATTCACTGGAGGATAAAAACAATGGCCCACCCTACATGGAAGGTGTGATGTGCCGTAATAGAACCAAATGTTAATTCTGATGAAGGATTTGCAGAAAGTTTCCAGGAAGGGCCTTGGTGGATGGGTGGGAGATGACAAAGGGACTGAAGAAAGACAAGGAGGTGCAGAAGTGCCTGTCTTAGCTATGGAATTGCAATAGGTCTAACTGGATGTGTAGCCTTCTGGGTGTGTAGTTTAAAATAAGGCTGGAAATATAGATTACATCTGGGCGTTGGTGGGCTTTGAATGCCAGGCAAAGCAAGAATGGAATTATAGTAAAGGTTTTCGAGAAGGGAAAGATGGAATAGAGAAGACAGAGACTGGAAGCGGAAGACCATAGGAGGCCATTGTTGTCAATAGCCTGGATGACAAACTACCTGGGAAAGAACCATGACACTAACAATGACACAAGCATGGTCTTCAGAAAGACATAAGGGTTGGTAGAAAGATCTATGGGTATGAGCATCGGGAGACCTAAGTTCTGCCACTTCCCAGCCCTGTGACTAGAGCAAGTTTCTTTAGTTGCCAAGATCAGTTTCCTCGTTTGTAAAATGGAGGTAATATCCATCTTATAAGAGAAGTTTTGTGAGAATACTTTTAAAATTCTAAAGTGCTATACACATTGTTCTAGACTCTGGAGGTCCAGCAGTGAAAAAAACAAGCAAAATGGCCTACCATCATAGTTGGGGGAATAGAAAAGAAACACTATAAATAAGTAAAATTTATAGAGGGTTGATAATAACGAGTGGTAAGGAGAAAAAAATAATGGAGAAAATGGGGACATAGAAGGATGAAAGATCATGTTGAAATTTTAGATAAGGTGGGCAGAGCAGGTGTTTACTGTGACAGATTGGAAGGGAATGAAGAAGATAGTGTGCAGATATCTGGGGAAAAGGGTTTCAGGAAGGGAAAACAGGAAGTTCAAGGGTCCTGAGGCAAGAATACACTTGGAGTAACTGAGGAAGAATATGAAGACAAGTGTGGCTGGAGCAGGGAGATGGGAAGCCATGTGGAGCTTGTGGGATACAGTAAGTACTTTGGTTTTTACCCATGGCAAAGGGGAAATTGTTGGAGGATTTTCAGCAGAGGAGTGACAAGATGTGACTTAGGTTTTTACTGTGTGCTTCTGACAGTAAGTTGAGAAGAGAGGCAGGAGGTAAGGATAGAAAAAAGGACACCAGTGTGGAAGCTTTTGAAATGATCCAGGGCACAAGTTATGGTGCTTGCACCAGGGTGGTGGCAAGGGGAGTAGGGTGTGAGAACTGTCCAAACCGCTGATGTGTTTTGAAAGTAGAGCTCACAGCATTTACTGATAGACTCCAGATAGAGTGTGAAGCAAAGAAAGTCAAGAGTGACTCCAGGATTAATGAAGTTGCCCTTGATTGATTTAGAGAAAACTACAAAAGGAACTGTGTTGTGTGGGAATCTTAGGAGCTCCATTTTGAACATGTTATGATTGAGATATCTGAGTGGAAATGTGTGGCAGGCAGATGGCCATGAGCCTGGAGTGGAAGGGAAAGACTTTGATTGGCGATGTAGAATTGGGAGTCATTAGCATACAGTTACCGAGAGGAGAAGTGAATTTTGCCAAAGTGGATTTATTGACCAAGATTATAAAAGTGGTTTTTCAAGTCCCTGAGAGACTGAATAAACAAATGGACAATGGCCAAACCATATATAAAAGTAGAACTCTGGCCCACATTCTGTAGCAACCAGCCTAGGAAGCCAGCCTGCTATCTACAGGAAGACAGACCACTATCGTTAGCAACAATCCAGGAAGCCAAACAATAACTCCTTTAACAATCAGCCCACAATGGCCAGGACTTGATTAATGACTGACAGCTCTCCTAATTTTTGTCCCCACTTCAACTTAGGACCAACCAGAGAAAGGCTAACATATCCCTAGCCAATCACATAGGATCTCTGCATCTAGTTAGTCAACCTCTGTCCTCCCTAGGCCAAGAGCCTACAATCAGGGCACACCTGGAGCTTTCCATTTTCCCACTATAAAGCTTTCCCCCTCCTCTGCCTTATTTCAAGTCTCTGCCAAACGCTAGTGATGGTGGCTTGCTTACAGCGACCTCTGCATAAATAGCCTTTGCTTGTTCTCATTTCCACGTTCCCTATCGTGTCTGTACATCATAGAAAAATGACCACTCTAGCAAATAGATTCTACAAGATAAATACGAATATATTTGGGACTACTTAGTGTATTAGATTCCCTCCATAGGGAATATCCACAGAAAATCCTCCTTTCGGCTTCCTATAAACTTCCCTGACTACCATAGTTAAAAAGTATTTAAACTTAACACTCATTGTCAATGCACTTAAATGCATTAATGTTAAATTGGCTCTTTTTTTGCTATGAAACAGCTGAGCCCAAACAATTAATTATATGGTTGAGCAGTTGTCCTAATTTGGTTATTTGTATAGAAATAACCAGAACAGTAACAGTCTATTTATTTTGTGCTAATAAAGAGTTGAAATTGGCTTAGTCTAAATAATTTGTTAAACATGCTGTTTTTTATCATGACAGTGGTTATGTTGGTTTTTTTTAAAACTGAAGTATGTTGGCAGCAATTCTAGTATGAAAAGTCTGTAAATATTTTAGTCGTCTTGAATTAAATGGTTAAGAGGTTCATATATTTAAAAGTATGTTTTTTCACATACTTATCTAAATTATTTAACTGTTTTACATTATAATTATTTTTCCATACCAGATTTTAAGGTCAAAAAAATAAGGTGAGATTTTATGGCCATTGAAAAAGATCCTAGGGGCTGGCCGGGTGATATAGCAGTTAAGTTCGTGCATTCCACTTTGGCAACCAGGGGTTCGCTGGTTCAGAACCTGGGCATGGACCTACTCACCACCCATCAAGCCATGCTGAGGCAGTGTCCCACACAGAAGAACTAGAAGGATCTACAACTAGGATATACAACTATGTACTGGGGCTTTGGGGAGAAAAAAAAAAAAGAGGAAGAGTGGCAATAGATGTTAGCTCAGAGACAATCTTCCTCAAAAAAAAATAAAGAAATAAAGCTGTGGTCAACATTAGGACTGGACTGTGAATGGGAATGATTAGGAAAAAAAAAAGAAAAAGATCCTGGTTCAAAGTCATATAAGACAAAAAGTATTTTGTATTTGGTTTCATGAGACTTGGGTTGGAGTCTTTGTTCCACTAGAGGCAAATTTCCTTCAAACAATTGTAATACTCTGATACTCCGTATCCTCATTCCTTAAGCAGAGATGGTATCTGCTTCATGTAACTCACAGGATTGGATTGCAGATCTAGTGAGACAATGTACATGAAATAATTTTGCAAGCTAAGTGATAACAACAATGGAATTTCTTATTACTACTAGTTTATATTCATATTTAGTACCTCAAAGCACCCTTGAAATATTTTAAATGTGTCTTGTTCTCAGATGGAGTAAGAGATGACTTTGCTGTCCCTGGCAGGAGCATCATGTCTTCCTTTGTTCTGATTGCTGGCCTGGAGCATCTGAACCTCCAGACATTTCCCATTGCCCTGAGGAACATACAGAGCATGCATTACACCAGACTAATGAGATAGGAAAACACCCAAGGTACAGACACAGCAACTTGAGACTGTTATGAGCTACATATGCCAAAAGGTACAAAAATAAAATTTGAGCGGTGAAGCTACCATGCTTATTAATGACTGTGTGTACCTGTGCATTGTCTCCAGAGCCTCTGACCTCACCCCAACACTCCACCCCAGCATTTACCTGGCGTGTGTGATATGCCCTCTGGGAGAAAATAGCCTGTCTCTCAGTCAAAGGCATGCAGATAATGAGAGACTTTTGGGGATTTCTTTATGTGTAAAAACAACTGAGATTCACCAAAACAAAGAATGTTCCCTCTCTAATTAGGGCTTACTTTACTAAAATCTCTGCCAAGCTGGGGACCTTGTTTTTCCTCTAATTAGTGGCCTTTGATGGGTTTGCAATTGGAGCCTCCAGAATTGTGCAGAGGAGCTGGCTGCTTCATTGCTTCATGTCTCTCTGGAGGCATGCCAGGAGCCAAGGGTGCCCTGGCATCTTCCTTTCAGAGCTGTATGCCCACCGTTGCAAACACAAACCAAATCAAGGAAAAGAAATTTTTGATCTTACAAGATCTCCAAGTGGTAGCTTCTAACTGATTCTGTTTGTCATTCCCTAAATGAATAAGCAATAAGTTAATTGCTTATCATAAAATTATCTAAAGATGTACTGCATTTCACATGTAACACGTAAGCAGGCAATACTTAATCACTCTTGCCCTGGGGCAAATGTGAACACGTGATCTAGAATGTAATGTAATCTTTAAACTAGCTTTTTAAATCCTAGCTTTTAAATGCATAATCACATACAACACAGATTTTAGCTTAGCATTGTGCTGCTAAATATATTTTGCTGCATAGAGAGCTGTGCATGATTACTCCATTGTTCTTACAAATGATAGTGTAGGAGAGGAAAACTTATCCCAGCTTCTCTTCTAGGTTCTTTGGCTGGCCTAATAATTAAATTGACATGAGACACATCAACAGGTGAAAAACAAATTTCATTTCATATGAAATGAAATGGGACCCCCACAAAGACATGGGAGGGCTTCCCAAAAGTTAGGCTGTTGAAGTTTATATGTCATTATGAGCTAAGGAGAAGGGAGTAGGGGTCTGGGACTTCCAAGTGGAGGAAGATAATTCACAGGGAGGTGGGAAGAGCAAATGTTTGGTAAGCAAAGTTCACAAAAAGCAAACTAGAAAGTTTTAAAGTTATCAGAAACCTGTATTCTAGAGTACTTGTCAGAGTCCTTTTCTCGAATCTCTCTGAAGATAAAGCACTTTCGCAGAAACATTTCTGCAAAAGCATCAGAGTAAAACAGTAACTGTCTGTAACTGATAAAAGACTAAAAAATGGCATGGTTAAAGATCTGATTAGAGTTCATTACAATGTAATTGACAAAGAAATTTGGTTATTTCTGTGACATTCAATATTTTAAGATAACTAGAATTATGACTGATAACATTACACCAGGACCTATCAGAATCTCAGGAATTTTATATAATTTTAATATACAATTACACATATTAATAATATTTATTCATACAATATAACCTAAGAAGGTTTATCATTACTTATTTGACAATGCTTCCCATGTAATTTAACATACCAAATAAGCCTAATTAGTTTAATATCTCTCTTTTAAAAGAAGAGAGAACAAATCTTTTGAGATGTTCCAGGGGCCCTCAGGAAAATGCCAAAGTTACTTCTAGGTCAAACAGACTTTATTTAGAATTTGATTGTTGGGAAGTTTATCAAAAATATCAATAAGACTTGCATACTTGATTAAATGGGATCACAGGTATTTATAAAACAATACTTAATTATCCCTTTAACCAAAGTCACAAAAAGATTTCAAAGTAAGATATAGAAGGTTACATAATTCTGAGTAGAGCTTAGCCCATTTAATATGGAGAAGACTTGGTTAACTTAAGTAATCAAAGACCTGATGACAAAGATAACAAAAAGCACAGGAAATTATTTTGGTAAAACACAAAATCTTTGCTTTCTAGGTGGATTAATTAAAAGATAAAGGAAAACCTTTGAAAATATCTTATCAAGAGTAGACCAATAGTTCAAGAAAACTTTTTCTTCTAGCAGATGAAAGAAAATTTTAAGTCTTACATAAGTACAGGATTGGTATTAAAGCTTATTTTTAAAACCCTTATAATAACAATTTAGTTTTAGCCAGCTTGAGATGATATGTATGTGGGGCTCCCATACATATGAAATGAAATTTGTTTTTCACCTGTTAATGTGTCTCATGTCAAGGCAAAATTCTCTCTCTCCCTCTCTTCCCAACTTTCTATGTCCATAGTTTGTCCTTCATTTTCTTCCTTCTCATCCTGAAATAGCCAGCTTTATTTTAGGACAAAGTCATTTTCATTTCCCTCAACAAAATGCATCTCCATACCTCATACCTTTTCTAACCAAAAATACATCTTAATTTTCTTTTATATAAAGTTGTTTCCCTTATTTCTAGTAGTTTTAATTACATGTATTAGAATTCTTTAACCCTTAGAAACCCTAATTGCTTAAGAAGTAAGCAATTGTGAACCATCTGTTATACCAGCATTCTTTAGATTGACAAATTTATGAATGCATTTTATAATGTCTAGAAGCATATTCTTTCAAAAGTAAATTTTCCAATGTGGCATGCAACATGTTTACTAATAGCTACAAATATCTTTAGTTCCTCTGTAGTAAGAAGTCAAAAGTAGGTAAACAGACTTGTTTAGCAATTAATATTTTAGTATTTTGTCTTATTTGGAAATGATCTAGACAGTCAATAAATTCCCATCATTTAATTTAACTTGTCAAGATTTTAAGTGTGCAATTACCAAAGAGATTTGGGAAACTATTTTTAAGTAGACATTTTATAAAACAATCCTTGCAAAAAATTCTCCTAAGGGGCTGGCCCAGTGGTGTAGCAGTTAAGTTTGTGCACTCCACTTCAGCAGCCTGAGGTTTCACAGGTTTGGATCCCAGGCACGGACAGATGCATCACTTGTCAGCCATGCTGTGGCGGCATCCCATATAAAGTAGAGGAGGAAGATGGGCACGGATGTTAGCCCAGGACCAGTCTTCCTCAGCAAAGAACAGGAGGATTGGCGACAGATGTTAGCTCAGGGCTGGTCTTCCTCACACACAAAAAATGTTCACCTAAAAACTCTTATCTCATTTACATCTATTTAATTCGTTTGTTCTTAACAATTATGTTTAAACTACCCACAAAACCTTCACTGGACACTAGACAAAGTCAGCTGCCATCTCAAGCCACTTTTCTTGCTGACAAAGTTTGTAATCGAAATCGCGTGAGCTTGACTTTCAGTAACCTGAGGTGGAATAGAAGTGTTATGCTTAATGCTGACAGCGCTCAAGACATGTCTGTATGCCTTTAGAGTTAAACTTGAATCGGCTTGTATTTGCCAAAAATTATCCTAGGTCATGGGAACTTGAAAAACATTTGGCTTAGTTTCTATTATATTTCTGAGATTTAGAAACAATTCATAAGCATTTATTTTTAAGCCAATTAAATAGAGCTCTTTTACAAGTTAATTTTGGTCATACCATCTGGAGGTAGAAAAATACTGATGTTAGACATACATAAACACACAAACATGAGCAAAGATTTTATAGTTTTCATTTTAAAATCTTTAGTCATGAATCAGGTATAACAATATAAAACTCACTAGTTTATGAATAATAGTTGAAATATGTTAACTTTTCTCATTTAGATGGCTAAAGTTTTTACTCTTTGTGTAAGAGACTTTTGAGATTTGTATTTGTCCTTAACAAGTAATCTTAAGGAGGCTGTGGTCTAGAGTTTGGGCAAGAGAGGTCTTTTAGCAGTTTGAATATTAAAAAGGCCTCTCTCCCCCTTTTTTATCTTTAGTCTCTGGTGAGTGTGGGCTGTTTTTCGATTACCTCCTGGGGTGTGTACATTTCAAAGATATAGTAAGATTTACATCTTTAGGGGACAGAGCAAGAATGCAAGTTTTTCTTCCCCTCAGCCTTTAAAAAATTGGATAGGATCTTCTGAAAGTGGAGGTAAAAGGGCTTTATATTTTAACATATCTCTTGCTGTCTAGGGGACATGAATTCTTTACAGTGGGGGTCTAGGATATATCTACAAAGGATATTGCATAGGAAGGCCTGAAGCTGGTAGAGCCTGATTATATAGCCCAGCAAAATGAGCCTTATGTTCAAGCCTTATTTTCTGTTCCTAGTGCTTCTGTTAAATTTATTTCCTGGCTTTTAGTATTTACACAAGTAACCTGTATATCCTGGGCTTAGAGATCAGGCCAAAGTGTTCTCTGTAAATCCTGTAGGGAAAGGGAAGCTAAAATAAGCAGCTGGGTGTTTAAGGGATTTTTCTGGGGAAGGTGGAAGAGTTTAGGGGCCTAAGGGAATTTGCTGAGGAGTTAGGGCCAGATCTTAAGAAGGGGAATTTATGTTGTATGGGGACTTTAATTTTTTGTTCTTAGTCTAATTTCTGTTCTTTCATCTTATTAAGGGAATCCTTAAGACAAGCCATTACATTCCTTTGTGACTACTTTTTAACTTGATATTTCCATAGGTACCAATAAGACAATTGTTTAGGATGAGAGCTCTTTAAATTTTTTTTTTTTATCACCAATTCAAAGGATCTCTCATCTGGCCATTGATGAGTAGGAACTATTAATCTCAACTGTGACTCAAACCAATAAGCTTAACCAAGGACATATGAGGCAACTCACAAGAGGGTGCAAAAGATGCAGCCCTCACCAGGTCCAGAGAGTTCACTTCCAGAGTTAGCTTAAGAAAGCAAAGCCTTCACTGTCACAGGTGGTAGGAATAGTGTAGTGAAAATGGGGTCTCTGGTCTCTCATGGGAATGTGAGATGCCTCCAGTTACAGACCCACTAATCTGCAACACTGGGTCATGAGTGTCACTAGACACTAGACACAGAACTAACAAGGCAATGAAAGTTGAGATGATAAAGACCCCTTATGGACTAGGACCCCTTATGACAAACTCCCCTGAAAGCTGGCATGGCTGGACAAAGAGAACGCTGCCTGTGACTTTGTGTCTTGGAATCCTAGTCTATTTGACTGGCCACCAGATGCACACAAGTATATGCACCTTCCAGATGGTGGAGGCCAGAGAGAATATTCTCATTGATCATAAAGCCAAGCTCTCAGGACATGGAATAAGATGAAAGGAAAGCCTGATCAGCTCTATGGTTTTGCTTTTTATGAAAAATGACACAAAGACAGAGACAAAAGAAAACAATGACCATCTCTGGGAGGAAGATAAAGGTACAGAAAGATGAAGATGAGGAATAGAAAACAAGAGTACTCATTACCAAATCTTTACCAGAGCCTCTATACTTCAGAAACTAGTTCACACAAATATTTTCTCTGCTAATTTCAATTTAGAAAAAGAAAAGGACTGTCACCACTGTCACTTCCAACAGACCATGCAGGAAGAGATCTGGGAGACTGGCACAGTAAGAGTGCTTGCCCTCTGCTGGTGCTTGTCAGAGGTCCCAGGATCTCTCAGCTGCAGAAGCCCTGGAACCAGCAGGGTCCAGCCAGTGAAGTCTCCTGACTGCCTGTCAAAACTGTAGGGAGGAAAACTTCCCCTTCTTTCCTTCTGGGTTCTTTGGTTGACATGAGACAGATTAACAGGAGAAAAGAAAATCTAATGTTGTTCATATGAGAGCCCCACAAAGACGTGAGGAGTCTCCCCAGCAGTCAGGTTATTGAGGTTTACATGCCATTCTGAGTTAAGCAGAAGTGGGCAGGGGTCTGGGACTTCAAAGTGGAGGAAGACAATTCCCAGGGAGACGGGAAGAGCAAATGTTTGGTAAACAAATGTTTGCTATGACATGTGAAGTCTTTCTTATGTAAAAAAAAGTTGTCTTTTGTAATAGCTCTTTTCCTGGTACAGGCTCCCTATCTAAATTCTTTAAGGCGGGTAAAGGAGAGGTCAAAAGCCCTTCCCGAGTCTATTGCACCTTGATCGTCTTCAGTTCAAACTAATCCACGTACCAAAGTGGCACGTTCCAGGTGGCCTGCCCAGGACCACATGAACAGTTTTACCTCAAAAGGCAGTAAACAAAATGTTAAAATAAAATCGTAACAAGTCTTTGTTCCAAAGTTGTATCTTACAGTTTTTAAAAATTTAATTCAAAACTTCTAAATGTTACCTTGTTTTTCATCATAACACACAAATATAATGCACTCATTAAGAAATTGAATACTGCAATATTTTATGGTACAGTGAAGCAACAATAATATCACTTCATTTTTTGATCTTTGCACCTGACATGCTGGGGATGTTAATTGTGAGTGGTTTTGGATCTCCAGAATTATGATTGTCCCAATAATTAAATCAAATACACTTCAATAAAAATATTGGGTAGGGTTTGGAAGTTAATTTTTAAAAAATATCTGAATAGTTACTAAATTTTTTATTTTGTAGTTGTCTTAATATTTTTTATCTTTTCTTTTGTAGGTGCAGACCACAGTAAACAATTTTAAAAACTCTCAGTGCTTCTTTAGGTCTTTATCAAGTCCTCAGTTATTACAAAGCAGAAGAAGGTGGGAGACTGAATATACAAACAATGGCCAGAGTATGTAAAAATAGAAATTTGACTCACAACCTGCAGCAACCTGCCCCGGAAACCAACCCCTTACCTACAAGAAACAATCCAGGGAGCCAACGAAGAGGACCAGAGTGTGCCACCTCCAAAATATGCCACTTTGGCATCAGAATTATTTTGAGCTGATGGTAATTCAGAAACAGCAGGCACAGAAAGACCTCTCTATCCTGCCCCATCTGCCTAAAAGCAGGGCATAAAATTCCCTTTGTGAAGTGTTCCTCTCCTCTCTCCTGTGGTAGGGAGAAGAGAACAACTCTTAATCACCAGAGACTACAGGTCTACCTCAAAGATATTGTGAGTTCAGTTCCAGACCACTCCAATAAAGCAAATATCACAATAAAGAGATTCACACAATATTTTTGGTTTCTCAGTGCATATAAAAGTTATGTTCACATTATGATGTAGTGTATTAAGTGTACTATAGCATTATGTCTTAAAAAACAATGTACATACCTTAATTAAAAAATAATTTATTGCTAAATAATGCGAACCAACATCTGAGCCTTCAGTGAGTCATAATCTTTGCTGGTGGAGAGTCTTGTAAAAAAACACAATATGTGCAAAGTGCAGTAAATCAAAGCACAATAAAACGAGGAATGCCTGTACTCTTGTCACTGGAGATGGTGCTGAGTCAAGTCTGCATTAACCAGCCTTACTACAAACACTTATCTTCCATTTAGTTCCTCCGTATAATTACCTTTCCACAATTTAATGCCCCCAAAGCCCAAAACCTTTTCCTTTGTCTGGACACTTCTCCATAAATTGTTGTGCCTTACTAAAGTGGTATAAAAGCTCCCAGGTCTAACCTTCTCTTTGGGTTTTCACTTCTTTTCTGGGAAGCCTCCATATGTGTGTGAAATAAAACTTTTCTCCTGTTAGTCTGTCTTTTTCAGTTTAATTTTCACACCCAAACTACTGAAACTAAGAATGTAGAAGAAAAGTTCTTTTTCTCCCCTACAATTTTGGTAACAGATAGGATGGCTGGTACATCCCATTCTCTTTGGGGGCTGTGGCTTAGTCTGGGGACATCTGACCAAGCTGGCAAAGGTAAAACTTCTTACCATGTCAGCCTCTCTGATTTCTGCTCAGGGTCAGATTGAATGAGGGCAGTAGGAGCCTCTCCTTGTCTAAATTTAGATTAGCAGGAAAAATACCTGCAGGAACTAGTTCTTTGGGTATTTCTCTTGAATGACTCTTGGTTTTGAGTATCCATTGATTATTGATTCTTTTCCTTCCAGGGATAGCATTGTCTTCCTTTTCATATCTTTTGTGTCATTGATCACAAGGAGGAGAATTATAGGGTGATATTCTCCTTCTGTCTTGTTTTATATCCTGAGAACTTGGCTCAGATCTCTCTAGCATTCCACCTGCTGAGAGGTCAGGTTGTTGGGCCTGCATCTGCAGATAGCCAACAGTCAGGTTGGGGGCATCTGAGAATTTGTAGTTGGCCAGACAGAAATGTGAGCTGCACTCCATCTACGGCTGATGTCCTACAGACCGTTGTCAGCTCTCAGAAGGTTTGGCTAAGTTTTCCTTTTAGTTATTTTTTGCATGACTCTGGATCATGGGGGACTGCATTTTTTGCACCCTCTTTGGGGATGCGTCTTGTGTTCATGGTTAAGCTATAAAAAGGCTTATTGGTTTTAATTTTGAGTCACTTTTTGAGTAAGTATACATTTGGAATTTTTTTTAAAGGGCTATTTGGAAACAAATTGGATATTTTATCCACCTATAAAGGCTTTAAAAACACTCAGAGAGCCACTTGGTATTTCCAAAAGGTTCCTTGCCCCAAATTTAGTCCACAGTCTCCATAAAATTATATATAAGAGCAAATGAAAATCGTGTCTTCTCCACAAATATCGTATAAAGTTTTGGTTGTCTGTCATTGAGTGGATAAACTTAACTTGTTCCAATTGCCAGAAGCACAATTTGGATCTAACTATTTTATGTAAACCAGTGAGTTTGCACTACTATGTTTACCTGACTCATGGCTAAAATTTAAAAATCAAAGCTATAAGATTTATATTTGCATCTGTCTGTATGTTACGTATGTCTATGTATGTATGTTATGGATATGTGGTATTTTTCTACCATTGGATGATATTGAAAAAACTAATTCATAAAAGGGTTCTATTTTAATTTGCTTAGAAAAAATTAAGTGCTTATATAAGTTAAGTATTTATAAAACTTTTGGAAATGTAGAAACTAACCTAAATGTTTTTCTGGGATAGCGTTTGGTAAGTAAGGCTAATTTAATATTGTAGGTTTAGTTAAAACATGTATGTCTTCAGAGTTGTCTGCATTACATTTAAAAATGATTCTTTTTAATATTGAAGAAGATAAACCTTTTTATTTTTATATACAACTGTGTTACTTCCTTTATTTACCTGTGAAATCTTTTATTGTCACTGTGGTTAAATGGATAGATAATTATTCTACCTGGGTTTACTAGTCAAATAAGCTTATGTTATCTCTACTAGATATTTGAGGTTATAAAATTATAAATTCAGTCTAAGAAAAAATATACACTAAAAATAAATTTCATGATGTATGTCAAGCATGGCAGTAAAAAAAAAAAAAAGAAAAGGTAAGCTATATATTTAACTTTTAGGTTCTTTACTTCTGCAATTCTTGATACTTGCCTAATTTGCCTATTTTACAAAATTTGTGAACAAGAAAACAACTTAAGATAATGGCTAGCTTTGTCTAACATCTCATGAAACTTTCGTGAACAATCCAATCCAATAATTGTTAAGAACACATGCATTAAATGGATGTAAGTGGGATAAAAGTTTATAAAATAAACTTTTCTGCTTAAAAATAGTTTCCAGATCCTTTTGGTAACTTGAAACCTGAAAATTATACTAAGTTAATTTAAAAGAAAGATATTCATTCATCTAGGCCATTTACAAATAAGATGAAATACCAAATCATTAATTGCTAGACATGAGTTTGTTTACCTACTATTGGCTTCCTATTTTTGCAGACAGATTAGAAAGTTATTTGGGTCTGTTAGTAGACATGTTCATTTTGCCACATTGAAAAATTGTACTATGAAGAAACACACACCTCTAGAAATTATGGAATGATGTATTCATAAATTTGCCAATCTACTGAAGAATGCTAATAAATGACAGACAGTTCACAAATTCCTTCTTTCTCATTTTCAATAAAATTTGTTTACTAAGGGTTAAAGATTGTAATCAGTATATATAAATGTACTACTAGGAATAATAAGGTTGAAGAAAAAATAAAACTGTATGGAAAATATGCAAAGAAAATAAGATGTGTTTTTGGTAATGTATACAAGATATAAAAGATGCAATTTTTTAAAGGAAAAAGGAGTGTAATTATGTTTCAAAGCAGTTAAGTGTTGTTTAAAAGTTGTTTCACAATGAGAAAAAGGAAAATAAAGGACAAATTTCTGAATGGATATGCAAAGTTGTAAGGAGTCAGCAGAAGAAGAGAGGGACAGACAGCAGAGAGGGAGAGAGAAAGAGAGAGAGGGAATCTTATATTGTGTGATCAAACTAAAGTAAGATAAAATGGATTTATTATAAAGTTTAAAAATGAACTTTAGTATCAGTAGTGTACTGGTGTAGAAATGGAGTTTGACTGGATTGTTAGTCTGTTCTTAACAAGAGACAGTTAAAGGATTTTCTTTGCCTTTTGAGGAATCTGCTTGGAAAGAAAGATTTTGCATCTTATCAAAATAATTTCCTGTGCTTCATGTTGTTTTATCAGGTATTTAATTATTTAAGAAAACCAATTTTCTCAATAATGAAGGAGCTGAAGTTTTTTTTAAGCCATGTTACTTCCTTTATTTACTTTTGAAATATTTTTCCTAGCTTTATTAGATATAATTGATATATAACGTTGTGTAAGTTTAAGGTGTACAATGTATTGACTTGTACACTTATATATTGCAAAATTATTACACCATAGCATTAGCTAACACCTCTATCCCATCACATGATTACCATTTCTTTTTTTGTGGTAAGAATGTTTAAGATCTACTATCTTGGCAACTTTTGAGTATAGACTACACTACTAGCTATAGTCACAATGCTGTACATTAGATCCCCAGAACTTACTAATGGTATAATTGTAAGTTGGTACCCTTTGACCAATATCTCCCAATTTCTCCCACACCCCAGCTCCTGGTAACCATCACTCTACTCTTTGTTTCTATGGTTTTTCTTTTTCAGATCTCTTCAAGATCCTGTTTTCATTTCCTTTGAAAATATACCTAGAAGTGGAATAGCTAGATCATATTGTATTTCTATTTTTAATTTTTGAGGAACCTTCATACTGTTTCCCACAGTGGTTATACCAATTTACATTCCCAATTTGCCAGTAGTGCACAAGGGTTCCCTTTTCTCCATATCATTGCCAGCACTTGTTATCTCTTGTCTTTTTGTGATAGTCATACCAAAATTTGTGAGGAGATATTTCATTGTGATTTTGATTTGCATCTCTTTGATGGTTAGTGATGTCAAGCACCTTTTCATGTACCTGTTGGTCATTTGTATGTTATCTTTAGGGAAATGTCTATTCAGTTCCTCTGCCCATTTTTTCATTGGGATGTTATTTTGCTATTAAGTTGTATAAGTTCTTTATATATTTTGGGTATTAACCCCTTACCAGATAGGTGGTTTGCAAATACTTTCTACCATTCTGTAGGTTGCCTTTTCATTTTGTTGATTGTTTCCTTTGCTTTGCAGAAGCTTTTTAGTTTGATGTAGTCCCACTTGTTTGTTTTTGCTTCTGTTGCCTCTACTTTTGGTGTCATATTCAAACAATAATTGCCATGAACAATGTCAAGGAACTTTTCCCATATGTTTTCTTCTAGGGGTTTTCCAGCTTCAGGAATTATGTTTGCATCCATAATCAGTAGATAGAGATCCAATTTCATTTTTCTGCATGTGATTATTCAGTTTTCCTGGCACCATTTATTGAAGAGACTATTCTTTCTCCATTGAATATTCTTGGTTCCCTTATCAAATATTAGTTGATTGTATATGCAAGGGTATATTTCTGGACTCTTGATTCTCTTCCATTGGCCTATGTGCCTATTTTATTGCTAGTATCATACTATTTTGATTACTAGAACTTAGTCTATAGTTTGAAATCAAGAAGTGTGATGCCTCAAGCTTTATTCTCTTTCCTTAGGATTTCTATGGCTACTCAGAGTCTTTTTGATTCCACACAAATTTTGTGATTTTTTTTTTCTATTTATGTGAAAAATGCCTTTGGGATTTTGGTAGGGATTGCATTGAATCTATAGATGGCTTTGGGTAGTATGGACATTTTAACGATGTTAATTCTTCTGGTCCATGAATACAAGATATCTTTTCATTTATTTGTATATTCTTCAATTTCTTCATCAAAGTCTTATAGTTTTCAGTGTAGAGATTTTTTACCTCCTTGGTTAAATTTATTCCTAAGTATTTTATTTTTTTTGTGAATGGGATTGGTTTCATTATTTCTTTTTCATGTGTTTTGTTCGTGTATAGAAAAGCAACTGATTTCTGCATGTTTATTTTGTACTCTGCAACTTTATTGAATTCATTAATTAGTTCTAAGAGTTTTTTGGTGGAGTCTTTAGGATTTTCTAAATATAAGATCTTATCATCTGCAAACAAAGATTATTTTCTTTCTTTTTTATTTGCATGTATCTCCAAATTAAAAAGAGCTCTTCCTTTTCTGGTGAAAGGATTCCTTTTTAATTTGGAAATTTCTTCTTGGTGCTGAACAATACTGGCTTGGGGGATGGGATGATGCAGGCAACATGTAGCTGTCTTCTTTCTCTTTTCATGCAATTATTCTCAATGTGTTTGTTCCACTGTGTTGCTAAAACTTTCTAAGTGGACTCTAGAGGTCTCCCAGAGCTGCTTTTGTTCATGGATAGCTGTCCAATTATTGATCTTTTGGGGGGATGGGGCAGCTGGGTTCTCCTATATCATCATTTTTCTGAGGACTCTAAAAAAACTAAGCTTTGAAATCTTTTGTCATTTTGGCTAAATGAATAACTAAGTATTGTTTCACAGTGACCTGTGATCTTATTTAACCAAGTGTTCAAATCATTTGACATTTTTGACAACTTCCCCAAATCAAATTCTAAATGAAGTCTCCTTGACCTCAAACTGACCTTGAGATTTCCCAGAGGCCTGCTAGCAAATCTCAAAGGATTTGTTCTCTCGTCTTGTAAAGAGAGAGATTTTAAAGTAATTAGGATTGATACATTAAATTACATAGAATTGTCAAATAAGAAGCATACATAAACCTTCTTTAGGTTATATTTGTATGGGTATGTATTATAAACATAAGTATTTCAGAAACTGTATAAAGCTCCTAAAAGTTTGTCAGTGTTTTTGCAGTTCATATGTTTCAGTATAATGTTATTAATCGTAATTCCAGTTATCTTAAAATGTTGTATGTCACAGAAGCAAACAAATTTCCTTGTCAGTTGCATTATAATGAACTCTCATGAAATCTTGAACCATGGCCTTATTAAGTCTTTTATCATTCACAGTTATTGTTTTCCTCTGATGCTTTCCTGAGGGCTTTTACATCAGCTACAGGGCAAAGTGCTTCATCTTCAACAGAAAGGAAGGATTTCCAGAACTCTAGTAGACAAGCTTATGGGGTATGAAACTGCTAACCCAAGGCCAAGCAAAATAAGAAAAAATTATACGGGATTGAATGAACTTATGAGAATGATTATAATTTTATGAACTTTTGTTTAAAACTTTGCTGATTCTTTAATATTATATTTTCAAGATATAAGGAATGCTTTTTCTCTTTTTGCTTAAGCTGTCTACAACTTGTAGCAATTTCCTAGATTATACTTTTATAACAGAAATGAATCATTTACTTTCTTCTTACCTGATCTCTCCAGAATTTGGAAACTCTTATTGAGTATTCTTATTTTCATGGTAATATAGTTATTTGCATAATTTCAATAAGAATCTGTTCCCCTTGTAACAGGACACAATTGAAAACACTGGTTATGTTACCAAGGATTTAACTGGAATGTCATATTTGGGAATGAAGTGCATAGAATCAGATATGATCAGATAGTTTTAAGGAACTAGGGTACACTTTATGAACTGATGCTTACAAAGCCCTCTTGGAAAAATCTACCTGCTACCTGGCTTACAGTGTTATTATCCCTACAGGTGAGTAAGGAAGGTCACTTCATGGTAAGCCTAGGAACCTTAGGATATTTGGGGAACCTTAAGAACAGAGGAACTCATCCAAATCTGTAGATAGTGCAAGGAAAGTCTGATGGTGAGTTTTTGGCTTGGCTTCCTAGCCTTCACAGGATTTTAAAAGTGTAATCTGAGATTTCTTATGAAAAGTTCTGTCAAAGCAAACTTAAAAGTTCTATATAGTCAATAACTATTCTTGGTGCACTTATGTGAATACTCAGGCAAAATTGTATGAGACTAGACTTACTTTGCAAACAAAATAGTCTTACTTTGATTATCTTTGATAGAAATGGGAGTGATTGTAGGCAGAAATTTTATGTTTCAATGGAAAATTTTAACTCACTCTTGTGGTTTGGGTTTGAGCTGTTTCACCTCTTTGTAAACTGGATCCTGCCATTTTGTGCATTTTTTCAGTAATTAATGTTTCCAATTTTTCTCTCACCCTCCTGACTTGGAGCCAATGAGAACTAAAATCTGACTGCCCAAATTCTTATTTGGGACTACCTAAAGAAGGCCTGAAAGCCGAAACCAGGCACTTCCATCTTCTATTCTAAGAAATAACCATGACTGTGACACTGGCATGCATGTTTTCACCAAAGTTATTCAAACTTCAAACCAGGAAATTTGTTGGATTGCCACTGCTCTCCTCACTCTACCATCTAAAGATGGAGACTGACATCTAGAAATCTTCTCAACTGACCATTTTCTGGGCTAAAAAACTGGGTTTATAATCTATTTTAACCATTACTTTTTGTTTTTCTTTCACTTCCACAGAAATGTACCTCATTAAATGCCAGATTTCTTACACCTTATGGAACCCTAACCTCGGTGGGTACCCTACTTCCACCTGCACCACTGTTGAACTTACCTATTCTCTAGACTGAGATGAGGCAATGTGCTTAGAGTTGTGCTTTTCTGCTTATTTATTCTTTTACTAATCTATTTATTTCTCCCACCTTTGCAGATCTCTTGCCTCACAACTTCTAACCGAGATCTCTCTCCTTATCTACCAACTTGGCTTTTGATATGTGAAACTTCCTAGAAAAAAGTTCAAACAGGGGAATGAAGAGGATTAGAATATGCCATCCCAAGATATCCCACTTTGGCATAAGGATTATTTTGACCCCAAGGCAGTTGAGAAACAGCAGACACAAATAGAGCTCTCTGCCCTCTCCCTTATCTGCCAAGAAGCAGGGCATAAATTTCCCTTTGTGATGGTCTACTCCCTCACCTCTCCTGTATCAGGAAGAGGAGAATGACTCTTAATCACCAGAGACTAGTCTTATTACTAGAGATGACACTGAGTTGAGTTTGGATAAACCAGCCTTACTAAAATAATCTTCATCTTCCAATAATTTCTCCCTATATTTACTTTCCCACAATTAACTGCCCCAAAAGTCCATTCCTGTTTTCCTTTGTCTAGTCACTTACTCATAATTATGTCACCCTTTTTTAAAATGGTATATAAGTTCACAAGTCTAACTGTCTCTTTGGGTTTTTACTTTTGTTCTGTGAAGCTTCTTTATGTATGCAAAATAAACCTTTTCTCCTGTTAATTTGTCTATTTTAGTTTAATTTTTATGTCCCAGTGACTGAATTTAAGAGGGTAGAGGAAAAGTTTTTTTCCTCTTCTACCGTCAGATTTGCAGGAAGCCAACTGTTATTTCTAGTGATAATACAGAAAGTTAAAATGATAACTAAAAAGTGTGATGGCAGCAAAATGGTGACATAGAAATTTCTAGTGCTCATTCCCACCCCAGAAATAGTAATTTGAGTAACTATCCATGCGTGAAAATATCTTCACAAGAGCCAAAGTTTCCAAGTGAGGAATGATAGTACTTGGGTGAAGCACAGAAATAGAAAGGTGCATTTAGGAGGGTAAAGGTAGATTCACACTACCCCGTCACTCTACCCCCAAGCCTGGGTAGACCAGGGTGAGGAGATACACCTTCTCCATGGGAGGAGAGAGAAGTGAGTGCCTGACTTCACTGTGGACCCCAGAGCCAGTCTACTCCAGCACCAGCCTGATTCCTGCAGCCCTAAGTGGCTCCCTGAGTACAACCATGAATCCAGGTCCCCAACTCACCCCAGTGCCTGCCAGCTCCAGAGGCCCTGGGCAGCTTGCATGGCCCCAGGCATCATATTTTGCACCAGACTCCTGGAAGGCTCTCACAAATCCAGGATCCCACTTATCCTGGTGATAATTGACTCCTGCAGCCCTCAGTGGCAACTGTGGCACTGCATTCCTGGTGGGTTCCTGGGAAATCAGGGTCTTAGCACATCCCAGTGCCAACTGGCTCCCATGGCCCAGGTTGGCTTCTGTGGCCAAGGTTTGCAATCAGCCCCCAAAACCCAGGATCCAGATGGGACCAACGAACCCAGGATCCTGGCTATGCCCAGCACCAGGCCAAATACCATGGACCCAGGCTTTTGACTCACTCCAGCACCAGGCTGGCTTTCAAGGCCGGGTCCCATGGCTCAAACCTGTGTGGAGCTGGCCCCCACAGATCTATATTTCAGACTGGCTCCTGTGTACCTAGGCTCTTGGACCCCTCCAGCACCAGGCCAGTCCCCATGTCCCCAACGTTGAGTTTGGTCCCTGAATCTGTATGTCTGAGGTGACAGGCTGACTCCCATGGCACCAGGTTCTAGGCTTTTCCTAGTTCCAGGCTGGCCAGTCTTCAGGCCAGCTCCCATTAAGCCAGGCTCCTGGTTCATCCAAGTACCAGACTAGCCCCCACAGACCCAGATGGCAGGCCCACTCCAATGGTCCCTGGTACCCAGTTGGCCCCTCTGGACCCAGGATCCAGAACCACCCACACAGACACAGATCCCAGGCCCAGCACCACAAACTCAAGTTCCAGGCCCATTTGAGTGAAAGAAGACTTCAGGCCTGCCCCTGTAGACACAGGCACCAAGGTGGTCCCCACATATGCAAATACCATGTCTATCCACCTGTCAACTCAGGCACCAGACCAGCCTGCCCAAGGGCTCCAGCAGCAAGCCTGCCCACAGACACCCCCATGGTCCACACAGGCTCTCTGAAAAAGCTGACCCGTGAAGGGATTTGCCTGTAAAAGCCAGAAAGAGGTGTCTACTTACTGAAATGTGCAGACAACAACACAAGGCCACAAGGATCATTAATAATTAAGGAAACATGATTTCACCAGAGAAAACTAACAAATCTCCAATGACTGACCTTAAAGAAATGGAAATCTATGAATTATCTGACAAGGATTCAGAATAGTTCTCTTAAAGTGAACTACAAGAAAACACAATTAGCAGCTTAATAAAATTCGGAAAACAATGCACGAACGAAATGAAGAGCTCAACAATGAAATAGAAACCATTAAAAAAAAAAAAACAGAAATCTTAGAGTTGAAGATTACACTGACTGAACTGAAGAATTCAATAGAAGGCTTCAACCTCAACTTGACCAATCAGAAGAAAGAATTAGTGAGCTAGAAGATAGGTCATTTGAAATCATCCAGTCAGAGGAGCAAAAAGAAAAAAAAAATGAAAAAGAGTGAAGAAGGTCTACATGAATTATTGGATATCATTAAAAGAAACAGTCTACACATTATTGGACTTACAGAAAGAGGAGAGAGGGAGAAAGAAGTGGAAAGTTTATTTAAAGACAAAATTGCTGAGAACTTCTGAAAACTGGGGAGAGATTTGGACAACTAGGTTCATGAACCTAATAGGTCACCCCAATTTTTCAACCCAAAACAATCTTCTTCAATGCTTATTATAATAAAATTGTCTGAAATGAAACACAAAGAGAGAATTTTAAAAGCAATGAAAGAAAAATAATTTTCTCATATATAAGAGAGTGACCAAAGATTATCACCTGATGTCTCAGGAGAAATCTTGCAGGCCAGAAGGGAGTGGCATGATATATTCCAAGTGCCAAAATAAAAAACTGTCAACCAAGAATACTTTATATGATAAAGTTGCCTTTCAGGTATGAAGGAGAGATAAAGACTTTTTCAAACAAGCAAAAGCTGAATGAGTTCATCACTGCTAGATCTGTTACAAGAAATGTTCAAAGGAGTTCTTCAAACTGAAATAAAATAATGCTAATTAGTGAAATGAAACTACATGAAAATATAAAACATACTGATAAAGGTCAAATTCAGAATAGTCTAGTACTGTAGTATGGAGATATAATAATCACTTATCTCTAGTATAAAAGTTTAAGGACAAAAGTATTAAAAATAACTATGGCTTCAATAATTTGTTAATGGATATACAATATAAAAAAAGCATAAATTATAACTTCAAAAACATAAAATATGGAGGGAGCGTAAAATGGTAGCATTTTTGTATGTCATTGAATTTAAGTTTTTATCAGCTTAAAATGAAGTGTTATACATGTAAGATGTTTTATGTAAGCCTCAGGGTAACCACAAAGTGAAAACCTATGGTAGACAGCACAAGATAAAGAAAAGAAAATCGAGGCACTACTATGCAAAATCACCAATTCATAAAGGAAGACAGCAAAAGATGAAGAAAGGAACAAGTGAAATACAAAACAGCCAGAATATAATGTTAGCATTAATAAGTCCTTACCTACCCGTAATTACTTTAAATGTAAATGGATTAAATTCTTTGATCAAAAAGTATAGAGTGGCTGAAAGGATTAAAAAGATGACCCTAGGGGCCGCCTGGTGGCGCAGCGGTTTAGTTCATGCTTGGCAGCCCGGGCTTTGCGGGTTTGGATCCTGGGTGCCCACCGACACACTGCTTGTCAGCCATACTGTGGCGGCATCCCATATAAAGTGGAGGAGGACGGGCACGGATGTTAGCCCAGGGCCAGTCTTCCTCAGCAAAAAGAGGAGGATTGGCAATGGATGTTAGCTCAGGGCTGGTCTTCCTCACACAAAAATAAATAAACTAAAAAAAATAATAAAATAAAAAAAACCTTTATGGAAAGATGACCCTATGCTCCCTATAAGAGACTCACTTCAGCTTTAAGGTCACACACAAGGTCAAAATGAAGGGATGGTAAAAGATTCCAGGCAAATGGAAAGCAAAAGAGCAAGGGTAGCTATATTTATGTCAGACAAAAGGGACTTTAACTCAAAAACTCCAACAAGAGACGAAGAATGTCATTATATAGACCACAATACAATAATAGTAGGGAACTTCAATACCCCACTTTCAACAATAGATACATCATCCAGACAGAGAGTAAATAAGAAAAACTGGAGTGGAACTATACCTTAGACCAAATGAACCTAACAGACACATATAGAACATTCCACTCAATAGCAGTAGAATACACATTCTTCTCAAGTGCACATGGAACATACTCCCAAATAGATGATATGATAGTTCAGAAATTAAGCCTTAGTAAATGTGAGAGGACTGAAATCATATCAAGTATGTTTTCCAACCACAATGGTATGAAATTAGAAATCAATAAAGGAAGAAAACTGGAAAATTCACAAACATGTGGAAATTAAACCTCACACACTTGAACAACCAATGGTTCAGTGAAGAAATCAAAAGTGAAATAAAAAATTATCTTGAAACAAACAAAAGTGGAAATAAAATTTATGGGATGTAAGAAAAGCAGTGTCAAAGGTGAAGTTTGACATTATGCCTACATTAAAAAAAAAGCAGTGTCAAAGGTGAAGTTTGACATAAATGCCTACATTAAAAAAAGAAAGATCACAAATAAACAATTAGATTTACACCTCAAGGAACCAGAAACAAAGAACAAACTTAGCCCAAAGTTAGTAGAACAAAGGAAGTAACAAAGATCAGAGCTGAAATAAATGAAATAGAGACCAGAAAAACAATAGAAAAGATCAATGAAACTGAGTTGTTTTTTGAAAAGATAAACAAAATTGACAAACCTTTAGCTAGATTAAGAAAAATCAAGAGTAGACTCAAATAAGTAAAATCAAAAATAGTAGAGGAGATGTTACAACTGACACAACAGAAATACAAAGGATCATAAAAGACTACTATGAACAATTATTCAACAACAAATATGATATTCTGTATGAAATGGCTAAATTCCTAGAAGCAATACAACCTAACAAGACTGCATTAGGAAAAAATAGAAAATTTGAACAGACCAATAACAGGAGATTGAAACAGTAATCAAAACCCTTTCAACAGGGAAAACCCCAGGACCAGATGGTTTCATTTGAGAATTTTACCAAACATTGAACAAAAAATTAATACCAATCCTTCTCAATTTTTTCCAAAAAATTGAAGATGTGGGAATACTCCAAAGACCATTTTACAAGTCTAGTATTACCCTGATACCAAAGCCAGATAATGACTCAACAAGAAAAGAAAATTACAGGCCAGTATTAAAAGTCTAATGGCATTTTCATAGAAATAGGAAAAAGAATCCTAAAATTTGTACGGAACCACGAAAGACTTTAAGTAGTCATAGCAATCCTGAAGAAAAAAGAACAAAACTGGAGGCATCACACTTCCTGATTTCAAGCAATACTACAAAGCTATAGTAATCAAAACAGTATGGTACTGGCATTAAAACAGACACATAGACCAACGAAGAGAATCAAGAGCCCAGAAACAAACCCATGCATATACTGTCAACTAACATTTGACAAGGGAGCCAAGAATATGTGGTGGGAAAGTATAAATCTCTTCAATAAATGGTGTTGGAAATACTGGATAATCAAATGCAAAAGAATGAAATTGGACCCCTATCTTACACCACTCACGGAAACTAACTCAAAATGGATTAAAGACTTAAAGGTAATACCCAAAACTCTGAAACTACTAGAAAAAACACAGGGAAAAGTCTCCTTGAACTTGGTCTTGGCAATGATTTTTTTGGATATGACAACAAAAGTAGAAGGAACAAAAGCAAAAACAAACTAGTGGGACTACATCCAACTAAAAGTCTTCTCCATGGCCTAAGAAACAATTGGCAGAATGAAAAGATAACCTATGAAATGGGAGAAAATATTTGCAAACCATATATCTTATACTGGGTTAATTTTTAAAATATGTAAGGAACTCATACTACTCAATAGCAAAAAGAAAAATCTGATTAAAAATTGGGCAGAGTACTTGAATAGACATTTCTCCAAAGAAGACACAGAAATGGCCAACAAGTACATGAAAAAGTGCTCAACATCACTAATGATCAGAGAAATTCAAATCAAAACCACAATGAGATGTCATCTCACACCTCTTAGAATGGTTATTATCAAAAAAACAAGAGATAAGAGATGCTGGCAAGGATGTGGAGAAAAGGGAATGCTGGTGAACTGTTGGTGGAAATGTAAATTGGTACAGCCATTCCCGAAAACAGTATGGAGGTTCTTCAAAAAAATTAAAAATAGAACCACCAGATATTCCATCAGTCCTACTTCTGAGTACAATCCAAAGGAAATGAAATCACCATCTTGAAGAGGTCTGCCCCTTCATGTTCATTGCAGGATTATTTACAATAGCCAAGACACAGAGACAACCTAAGTATGCATAAATGTATGAATGGATAAAGAAAACTTAGTGTGTATATATATGTATACAGTGGAATATTATTCAGCCACAAAAAGAAGGAAATCCTGCACTTTGCAACAACATGGATGGAACTTGAGGGCATTATGTTAAGTGACATAAGTCAGACATGTTGCCAGATTTCCTGGGCAAGGAAGTACCAGATAGGGGCAGCTGAACTAGTGACGGGAAACAGGCAGAAGCTCATCTCTGGACTGAGCCAGCACTGGGAATGGGCAGGAGATAGGGAGGGTGACTCACGGATAGACTCTGTCTTTGAGGCTCAGGGGCTGTTAGGTCTGGTCGGCGGTAAAGAATATTTGGGCTGTATTAGTGAGAGGACAGCGGATAAGGCTTCCTGCCTCTATCAGGGTTTCTCAGGACTGTGCATGTGGGTGGTGGATGTTAGCAAAACACTCTAAGCAAGGAGCAGGAGGAAACTGAGGCAGAGGAAAAGTTGCTGAAATATTCACTAGGAAAGAGTCATGTCCAACTGATCTCATCTCTTCTTTGATAAGTATATTGAATTGGACACGTTGATTGAAAGATCCATGATCTACCATCAGCAAGACTTGTGACTAGGTCCCCCTTGATATTCCTGCATATAATTCATCCATTTTGATATTTATTGAGTGAAACGGGTGAATGTTAGTACAATTACATGAATTAATTAAATATTGTTAATCAATGTGTCCTGGTCAATGTCCAGAAGAGTGTCAACAGCCTCTGTTCCTATTCAATCTTATTCCCAGTGACATAATCCAGAGAGGGCCAATTTCCAGAGTGGCATACCTGCACCAAAAGCCGAGACTCAGTTCAACAGAGGACCCACCACTAGCTCTTTGCGGAGGAGGAGAAATGACAAAAAGAGAGTTGGAATTGCATTGCAGAGTAGGAAACAGTCAGAAGGAAACGGATTGGTGTGCATTCTTCTTCCTTGGGATGGGACGCCTATGTAGATTCTCAATAAGCTGTTTCTTTTAAGCTCCTTTCAGGAATTTATTTTAGAAGCTTATTGCATTTGTAGAAATTTCGCTAATATTCTCCTCTAGCATACTGAGACGATTTACATATAAATTGCGCATTTTGACCAGAGAATTTTGGCATCGTGTAAAAGTTAGCAACAAAAAAATCATTAGTAAAATTTTTTGTGTATGGAGAACAAATATCCTTTTTTTTTTTTTTTTGTATTATTGGTTTCTTGTTATAACTGAAGAAAAGCAAGCCCTAGTTTGTCTCTTCTACACCTTTTCCTATCTTCAACAACTTTATTTTCAGCATGAATCTTAAAAGTTCATAGGGAATGAGAGAAATCTACCTTATTGCATTATGTGGCTCAAGAATTCAATGCTTTATTTAATCATTTAACCAATTTTCTTAACTTGTGTCTCTATCCTTAAAATCTTTTAATAACAGTTTTATTGAGAAATAACTTACATATCATACAATTCAATACTTTTTAGCACATTCTCAGAATTGTGCATCCAGCATCAGAGTAAATTTTGGAGCACTTTCATCACCGCTAAAGAAACCCCATACTCTTCAGCCATCACCTCCCACCCCAGTCCCCTTATCTCCACCAGCCCTAGGTGACAATTAACTTACAGTCTGTCTCAAAAGATTTGCCTATTCTGAGAATTTCATATAAATGGAATCGTACGATATTGGGTCTTTTGTAACTGGCTTTTTTCGTTTGGTGTAATGTTTTCAAGATTTGTCCATGTTTTGGTATCAATACTTCTCTTCTACTTATTGATAAATAATAGTATGATATGGATGTACCACGTTTTATGTTTTACTCACCCATCCATCTGTGCACAGACATTTAGGTGGTTTCCACTTTTTGGCTATTGTGCATAATGCTGCTGTGAACATTTGTGTGCAAGTTTTTGTGTGAACATGTTTTTTCATTTCTTTTGGGTATATAACTAAGAATTGAATTGCTGGGTCATATGGTCACTCTATAACTTTTTGAGGAACTACCAGACTATTTTCCAAAATGGCTGCACCATTTTACATTCCCACCAGTGTTGCCTGAAGTTCCCAAATTCTCTACATCCTCACCAACACTTGTTAGCATTGCCTTTTTGATTATAGCCATGTTAGTGGATGTGAGATGGTTTCTCATTGTGGTTTTGATTTGCATTTCCCTGATGACTAATGATGCTGAGCAACTTTTCACATGCTTATTGGCCATCTATATATCTTCTTTGGAAAATGCCTATTCAGATCATTTGCCCATTTAAAAGATTGTATTATTTGTCTTTTTTTTTTTTTCTGGTGAGGAAGATTAGCCCTGAGCTAACATCTGCTGCCAATCCTCCTCTTTTTGCTGAGGAAGATTAGCCCAGGGCTAACATCTGTGCCCATCTTCCTCTACTTTATATGTGGGACACCTGCCAAAGCATGGCTTGATAAGCAGTGCATAGGTCCAAACCCAGGATCTGAACCTGTGAACCCCAAGCTGATGGGGCAGAGCTTGTGAACTTAACCACTATGCCACCAGGCTGGCCCCCCTTATTTGTCTTTTGAGTTTTAGGAGCTCTTTGTGTTTTCTAGATATAAGTACCTTATCAGACATATGACTTGCAAAATTTTTCTCCCATTCTGTGGGTTGTCTTTTCATTTTTTGATAGGATTATTTGTATGTCAGAGGTTTTAATTTTGACAATATCCAATTTATTTTTTTCTTTCACTGCTTGTGCTTTTGGTGTCATATCCAGGAAATCATTGCCTAGTCCAAGGTCACTGATATTTAAATCTATGTTTTCTTTTAAGGCTTTTGTAGTATTAGTTCCCACATTTAGTTTTTTTTGATCCATTTTGAGTTAATTTTTTTATATGGTGTGAGGCAGGGGTCAAATGTAATTCTTTTGCATGTGGATATTCAATTGTCTCAGAGCCATTTGTTGAGAAGATTCTTCTTTCCCCATTGAATTGTTCTGGCATTCTTGTTGAAAATCAATTAATTGTAAAAGTAAATGTGGGGCTTATTTCTAGACACACAATTCTATTTCACTGATCCATATGTCTACCCTTATACCCGCACCAGACAGTTTTGCTGACTGCTACTTTGTATAAGTTTTGCAATTGGGAAGTGTGAGTCTTGCAACTTTGTTCTTCTTTTCCAACATTGTTTTGACTATTTGGGGTCACTTGAATTTCCATTTGAATTTTGTGATCAGCTTGTCAGTTTCTGGAAAGAAGCCATTCAGGATTTTGACAGAGATTGCATTAAATCTACAGATGAATTTGTAGTCTTAACAATATAAACTCTTTTGATTCATGAATGTGAGATGTCTCTCCATTTTTTTAGATCTGCTTTAATTTTTTCAACATTTTTCAGTTTTCAGAGTATGTTTTACACTTCTTTTTAAAAATTTATTCTTAAGGATTTTGTTCTAGATGTTATTTTAAATGAAATTTTGTTTCTTAGTTTTATTTTTGGTTTGTACTTTGCTACTATATGGAAATACAACTGATTTTTGTATATCAACACATATCCTATAACCCTGCTGAATCCATTTATTAGTCCTAATAGTCTTTTAGTGGATATGCTAGGATTTTCTACATACAAGATTATGTCATCTGCAAGTAGAGATAGCTTTACTTCTTCCTTTCCTATCTGGATGCTTTTTATTATTTTTTTCTTGCCTAATTGCCCTGGCTAGAACCTCCAGTACAATGTTGAATAGAAATGGCTAGAGCAAACATCTCTGTCTTATTTCTGATGTTAAGGGGAAAGAATAGAGTCTTTCAACCTTAAGTATGTTGATAGCTTTAGGTTTTTCATAGATGCCCTTTATCAGTTGAGGATGTTCCCTTTTATTCCTATTTTTTTGACATAGCCTTAACACCCTAATAGGGAATGAACAAAAAGTCACTGTATTTATTTGAGCTTTACTCCTTAAAATTTATATTCATGGCTAAGGAATGATTCCAACCCCCTACATTCGCTATAGGTTGCTTCTCACCAAAAATATGCAGGACTGCTTGAAGAAGTGATGGGAGGAGGTCGAAGAGTTGTGAAATCTGTGTAAGGAGATAGCACCAGATAGGAGAGCAGGGGCAGCCTAGAGGCTGAGAACTGCTGACTCCAGGGCAGAGGAGGGGAAAGGGAACCAGAGCTGGGCCTGCGGGGATTAAATGCTGGGAGGGCACAGTTAGGATGTCAAAGCTCAGTCCTCGATGCATGTGGAGAGATGGTGCCTTCATCCTACTCTGGAGAAGCAGCTTGTCATTGTCCCCAGTGTAACACGAACTTGGTAGTGGTTCCTCCTAATGAATAATTCTGAATGGGGAGATAACCTTTGCATTATATATTGGGTAAACTTTCATTATGCATGGGTGGTTTAATTTGTTGTGTTTTTTGTTTTTACTTTGACTTTTAGTTTTTCTTTCCTCTTTTTTAATTAATAGAGTATTTAAAAAGCTGGCTGATAAGTAAAATCAGTTTGTAGCCAAACCTCTCTTCTTTCTCAGTTAATCTGAAAATTGAGCAACTGAAAACAAGAAGTGAATGAGTCAGACGTAACATTGGATTGGCCCAATGCATCTGCTCCAGATAGTTTAAAGAACAAAAGTAGACCCAGGGCCAGGGTCAGATATGGCCAGGATTAGCACAGGAGAAGGTGTCAAATCTGACTGAGGAACAAACAACAGTTCAAGAGAAAGTTTAGCATCAGCGTTGATAAGAATTAATGAAACTAGAAGTCACTAGATGCCAGATGAAGATGAAGCACGTCCAGAGAGCCTCCAGCAGCCTCAGGCCTTCCCTCGTGGGCATTCCTTGCTCAGCCTTCCAGGTGTAGCTAGCAACTGAGCACCCACTGCATGGTACCAAGATGTGGTCCCTAGTGCATCTTGTGTGGGAGCCAATACAGAGGACAACAGTCTAGGAGACCCTAAACTGGGAGCAGGGAAGGAAGGTCTTTGTGGGCAAAGTCTTGGGTAGAAAATGATTAGTAGCATTTAGCAGCAAATCTCAGCAGCTACAAACCTCTTCCCTAATAAGGAAGAACATAGATTGAAAAGAAATTTAATGAATTTTAAGGTAGGTCGGTTTGCCCCTTAAAATATTTACTTGTCTCGGTGTAAGTGAGTTTATACATAATTATAAACTCTCCAGAGCATTCTCCAAAAGGGTAGATATTAGGGTTATTTTTTTTTCTAATATTTCGTAGCCTGTTTTTATAAGGTAGCTCAATTTAAAAGTGTAATTATTTTGAGAATTATTTCTTTTTCAGAGGATAATTGGTTTAGCTCATGAAGGTAATTGTTTTGAGTGGAAAATGGTCTCATCTATTCCCCTACATAAATGAAATATCTGTTAGAGGGATGGTGCCGAGGCCTAAGATTCTTCCATTTCTTGACAAATTGTCTCCTGAAACTGGTAGGTAATTGTAAAATCACAGTGACAGAGATGAGAGAAAACTGCTACTCTTCTTGTCTGAACTACTTTGTAAGTTCAGAAATAAAATGCTGTAATTCTGACAGGTTTCCATTGTAATATGAAACAGATAAGATATAAAAAAATTGGCTCATCTTCCCAAATTAGACTGAAAAATTATTGATGTCTTTCAGTCGATGTGAAAATATTCAGATCTTAGAATTTTTATCTAACTTTCACAGAAATAAAAGCTCATTTTATTATGTTAAATGACTATTATATGATGCCATCTATATTTGTGTGAATCTAATGTACGTGTGTACAACAAGAAGGTAATATTTTATTCCTCACCCATGGTTGTGCTGATATGTGGAGCAAGTGGATGTTGAAACTTCAAAGACAACGCCATCCAATGATATTTGATTAAACAGTTCCTTTTTTCTTACATGCCTGTGATGCTTTGTATGTTAAACTGTCAAGAGTTGGAGAATGTTAGGATGTTAGCTTAAAAGCATGCTTCAGATTTACCCAAGGCATTTGTTAAAAATAACTATTCCACATCCTTCCCCTCCCCTGCCCTGTCTCTCATATCTACCAAGTCAGAACCTCTACGTGTCACTCAGGAAATCTGTGTCTTTAATAAGCACCCTTGGATGATTCTGAAGGGTAAATCGGTTTTGGAACGACTAATCTTGTTTGGTCTCTCTGTTTTGCGGAAGAAAGAATGAAACTCAGCCAGGACTAAAGTACGCATATTGTTATAATCCTAGACTGTCGGAAAATGGGGCTGAGGTTATCAATAAAGTGCTAAGACCTCAGTTAAGAGTTTTACCCTTTTCCCTCTGCCCAGGGGAGGCTGAGGCCTCCGTTGAGGCTGCATCACACTTCACCATCTCCTTCTGCCCAGTCCTGCTCTCCTCACCACCTACAGGTACTGATCATGAGGCAAACGCCCAGGAAACCTCCTGCACACAAATCTCCTCAGGATTGGTTTCCCCAGAAACTCAACCTAAGACAGAGGTCAGCCAGCAGATGCACAAATTCTGCTCTGCTCAAGCCTCTCCAGTGTATTTCTCCAGCATGCAACCAGTGATGTTGATCCCACCTTTTCTTAAGATTTGGGACAAAACTCAGGGGGGAGGAAAAGAAAAGAAGAGGGGGAAGCAACACTAAAGGCAACCTGATTTTTACAATTCTCTTTCCAGTAACGAGTGGTCTACCTTATCCAGCTTTACTCTACTTCTCTGCCTAATCTGAAAGCAATGAACTCTAACTGCAAAAATGGTCTAACAGGAATTCCCATGTATTGCATTAAGATTACTAACTGCATTAACAGTACACATTCTCAGGTAGAGAATTTATTTCTGAATCTGGTTCACATCTAGCAATTCGGGGAAAATAGCTCTGAATTGTCAGTGCAAAAAATTTAATTCTTCCACAGATAACCAACACATATTTGGGAAATGATTTAATCAAGTGATTTTGTTAGGTGAACTTCCTAGAAAAAAAATTCTGTAAATGCTAGAAAATGTCTTAGGTATTGAATATCTATCTAATATAAATTAGCATCTTTAGGAACAAAAGTAAGGCTACCAAGGTAGGGAAAAAAACTTCATTCCATGAGCCCACTGTCTGTGAGAAAAAATATCTGAGGTGGGTTTTCTAACTGCAATATGTTGTGCTTCCTTAACCTTAAGTAAAGAAGTTTATGTGTTCAGCTACCAGCTAACCGCTTTAGATGTGATAGCTCGTCTAACTTTGAAGATCATATAGCTCGTTATAAATATATTTATATATACTTACATTGCATTGGAATTTTTAATTTTCCCTTATTTCTTCTAAACAAATTTGACTTTTACCACATAGACTCAGGAGAGGATACTGAAAATTACAATGAATTCTATCTCATAGAGTTCTTTGAATAGTTTCTTCAAAGTTTTTAATCTCAGTGTTGGAATTCATTCTCCCTATATTTCAAAATTTTAATTTCAAATAAAAGATTGATTTTAGTGAATCTGATTTCAGTGAATCTGAAGCAATGCAGTCATTGATTAAAATGAGATGACCATTTGGGTAAAATGAGGAAAATATATCAAAGTAACTTTTTCATAGCAAATTCAGAAACATTTCAAGGTAAATGCTAATTGTAGCTGATCTAGAAGAACACTATGAATAACTAGGATTTGTTTCTACTTACATTTTTATTCAATTTTAATCCTATTCAAGACAAAAATAATATATGAACTCCTATCATATGGAACTTGTAATTCTAGACACTAAGAAAAATCATTCATTCATTTAATAATCCTTGGGATATGCCAGCTTAAGTTTTAGGATACAAGATAATTATGATTTGGTTCCTTCTACCAAAAAACTTATGGCTTAGAGGAAGAGACAGATACTTAAGTAGACAAGAACATTATCTAGGAAGTACTACATTATTGGCAACTTCATTATCATTATTAACATTATTAAAGTTTTTAACTTGGAACTTAATACAAATAAGCACTGAATACTCTTAGTCATCCTTGCTTAAAATTATAGTTGACTTCATAGCCCTGAGTTTTCATATAGTTAATGAGAAACTTTGAGCGACAAAGCTGTTGACATGAGTATTTTGAAACTTTAAAACACTGGATGAGCCATTCCTTTTTTTTTTTTTTTTGATATTTTTAAATTGGGATGCAATTCTCATAACATAAAATTAATCATTTTAAAGTGAACAATTCGGTGGTATGTATATTCACAATGTCCTGCAGCTGATTCTATCTAGTTCCAAAATATTTTCATCACCCCAAATGGGAACCCCACACCCATTAATCAGTTGTTCCTCTTGCAACCACCAATCTGCATTCTATCTCTATGGATTTATCTATTCTAGGTATTTGATACAAAAGAAATTATATCATATGTGGTCTTTTGTGTCTGTCTTCTTTCACTCAGCATAATGTTTTTGATGTTCATCCACATTGTAGCATGTATTCAAGTAACCAAAGTACTTCATTCCTTTTTATGGCTGAATAGTATTCCATTGTATGGATATATCACAATTTGTTTATCCATTCATGGGTTAATGGACATTTGGGCTCTTTCAACCTTTTAATTATTGTGAATAGTACTGCACCATTTTATAGTCCTATGTACAAGGGTTCTGATTTCTCAGTATCCTCACTAACATTTATTATCCATTCAAAAAAAATTGTAGCCATCCTTGTGAGTGTTAGGTGGTATACATTATGGTTTTGATTTGCTTTTTTTAATGGCTAATGATTCTGAGCATCTTTTCATGTGCCTATTGGCCATTTGTATACTTTCATTGGAGAAATGTCCAACGAACATTAAATCACTTGCCTATTTTTAATTGGATTGCCTTTTTGTTGTTGAGTTGTAAAAGTTCTTTATATATTCTGGACCCTTATCAGTTATATGATTTGCAAATATTTTCTCCTGTTTTGGTGAAAGTTTCTTGTTTTGTGATCCCCAATGTATAAATTTCCTTGAATATCTCCTCCAAGAAGCCTTCTCTGACTCTCCCCAGTGCCCTATTTTTGCTTTATTTCATATGCACTTCTATGTCTATCAGATTTATTTGCTGGCTTGTTGGGGAGGGAGAAAAGACACAACTAGTTAAAAATTCTGGTTACTTATGTGTCAGTCATCATAGTCCCATGTGGTTGCCCATTTAATATTCTCCCGCAGAATAATGAATGGAAGAGCAGAGATTTAGTTACACCTGTAAATCACTATTTTTTAAATGTTCCATAAGGAAGAGATCTAAATTGTCCTCTCTGAACTTTAGGAAGGGTAAATAACTATCTAACTTGCCAGCCGAGCCATAGTTCCAGTACGGTTTGATTGATCCAGTTAGCCTTGGTATCAGTTCTAACTACTAGATTGAAATTTTTTATTGAGGAAGTGAGAAATGCCCTTTTCTAGGGGCCCAAATTGATTGTGTGGTACTTGTTAATTACTGTCTTAAAGTGTGCAAAACATTGTCAACTTCCCTTTTATTTGTTGTGCTGTGTATATTGTTTCTGTGTAAAGAACACACAAGAGCACTCTGATGTCCACTAAGTTTGACCCATGACCTTGATCTCTTAAAGCTGTTTTTACCAATTGGTAAATGCTGGGTTAGAATACAGCTTAAACTATTTGGAATTTTTCAGTGGTCAAGTACTGGAATGAAAATCTTGAGGTCAATTTTGAGTCTGAACTCTGCCACCATCTAGCCTGGTGTCCTTGGGCAAATTGTTTGTGCCCTCTGTGTTGGCATCAGTATGAAGAAGACAGTGAGTGCCCACTGATTGCTGTGAGCTCCTCCACTCTCCAGGGTTTGTGATTCCCTGTCACTATGTACCTGACTATACAGTCTATCTCAGTAATTACTTTCTGATTTCTTGGTAGTGTCTAGACTTTGGTAGTCTTTGGAAATAGATCAAAATCTTCTGGGCTGGCCCAGTGGTGTAATGGTTAAATTTGCATGCTCTGCTTCTGTGGTCTGGGGTTTGTGGGTTCAGATCCTGAACGTGGACCTATACACTACTCCTCAAGCCATGCTGTGGTGGTGACCCACATACAGAATAGAGGAAGATTGGCACAGATACTGGCTCAGGGCCAATCTTTCTCACCAAAAAAAAAAAAAAATCCTCCAAGGCATGGACCCTATGTCTTTCTCATACTTTATTGTTTAATAAAGTCCAATGCAGTTCTGTGTACAGAGGAGTTGCTCATAAGTCTTTGTTAAATAAATAGGTTTGGAGTATTTAAAAATGTCAAAAAAGCTAAATATCCCTAGCACCAGAGAGTTACATGGTTATAGAAATGACTTTACTTAAGAACTTCTATAGGGGCGTCTAACCTCTCTGATGGTATCACTGCCACCTGGAATCTAAGGTAGGGTTTTCACGAGCTCAGTGGTTTCTATCAAACTCCAATTCCCCCATCGCTTTTCTTATGTCAAAGATATATTCTGTTCTTTATAGTCATGAGAATCTCAATTCAAATATATATCCTCTTAGGACATTGATCCCAGGCTAATTAGAATTAGAGGAAAACTAAGTTGGAAAGAAAAATTTTTAAAAATATATGGTGAATGGCAGAGCAGAAGTAGAGTGTTTTTCAAATGTGGCTTTTGAAAGATGAAAAAGGCTCGGGGAAGGTAAAGTCTAATTGTATTCCACATGCATCAGTGAGGAGGGAGCAGGCTGAAAGGTTCTGGAGGGTTTATCTCCAAGTTCCCTAAGTGATTCAAAGGTGGAGTGGGGAGGAATGGATTGGGAGGAGGCAAAGTAGAGGCTTATGCCCTGGGTCACTATGGTATTTGTTAAATAAAAATTACCTAAGGCTCCATCTTTTGCAAACATTCAAGTTATTGTGCATCTTTGAAATCATAGTGCGATTTGGAAAGTGGAAGTCAACAAATGAGTCATAATATTCTGATGCACTTGAAGGAAGGTCAAAGAATGTTCTTAGTATTCATGTTGTCTGCCTTAATGACATTTTGCAGACTGGTGATCCTTAAAAATTTCTAATTAACAAGAGATGTTAAATGGAAATTAATTATACAGTACTGATCATTATTGTTTTCAAATGTGCAAAATGTTGTTGATACTCTTTTTGTTCTGTGTGTTACATTTATCACTTTGTTTCCTTAATGTATATGGACTTTCTTATGTTCACTTAAGACTTATATCCTTTAAGGTTATTTTTCCCCAAATTGTTAATTCACCTCCTATAGTCGTGATTTTTAGGTTAAGTTTTTAGGAGCATAAGTCTTAAAGTTGCCAAGGGAAGGCATTTATCTTGTGGTTTATAAATGTCTATTATTCTAAAATAAGTAGCCTGGTCTCTGAGTGTCAGCTGATTTGCTCCTGATGGCTGAAGGTGTGTGGATGTTTCCTTCAGGCTTCACTGCCTTTGAAACACAACACCCTGCCCCCAAGCTCTGATACCCAGGGAAACCAGAGGTGGCTTCCCTGGGGCTCTTGACTTCCCACAGTTTCGGGACCTGCAAGCAAGATTTGTGGAAATCCTCAGTTGAATCTGGCCTTCCTTGTTCACGCTAAAACTGGAATGTCAGACACGAAATGCTGATAGATTTCACCAGAGGGAAGAGACTAAGGAACTCAGATTTATGGAGCGTATGTTGTCCAAGCACCATGAGAAGCACAGTCTGTACAAGTATCATCTCCCCTCCTCACAACCATCCAGCGAGATGCCATTGTCACCATTTAGAACCCAGGACGTTGAGGCCCAATATGTGTGAGGAACGTGCCTAAGGCTCTTGGAACCCTGCTTATTTCAAGTTGCTTAATTTCCTTCCTTGTAATTGTTCTTCTCCCTGCTCTTCTAACTGTCAAATCCCTGAGATACAAGACCCCAGTCCTAGGCATGCCTTTGCTCTCTCCCCAATCCATGGGAACCTACCTCTCACTCTTGCACATCCACACACATGCCCAACATTCACTCTGAGCTGTTTCTCATAATGTCATGAATCATCCACCCTCCATAAGCTTACCACTTAGGGTTATTTATAGTCACATTTCCCTTTCTAAAGTTTGTTTTTTTCAAACAGGTAACATTAAAGTTAGTCTTTACAATGTTTCCATAAGTTAATATTTAACAACATTAACAGCACTGTTGGGGTTCCTAGAATGTCTGTGTGGGACATAAGAGGCCCTTATACCTTCCCTAATAAAGGAGCACTGGGGTGACTATGTGTTTGCAAAGCAGAGCAGGAGATTTTGTCTAGAATCTGTGTTTATATGGCAGGAACTGTCTTTGTGAATTAAAGTCATAGAAGAGAGTGGGGAATCAGAGGGTCTGTCCCAGTCAGTTGCCTTTTCCTCCCACACATGGCTATCAGATATCAGACTCAGAATTTGCCTGTTGTCCTTGATCAAGAGAATCAAATGCAGCAACATTTCCCCTCTTGACACTCTTACAAATTTCATCATTTTTCCACTTTGATCATGTTTTTTTAAGTATGATCTAATACAATGTTTCTCAATCAGGAGAATTTCTGTTCTAAGGTATCTCAAAAATGTTGAGGCCTTTTACTTGTGCAATATTATAGTGGAAATGTTTTATCATGTAACAATGGATATGAGTCTAGATAATTAAGTGGATTTAGCAGCCTTGAGTTGTGGGTAGGGAAATGGTTTGAATTGGAAAACTTAGCCCTCCCTGAATTTGCTACTAATTATCAGGAAAATTAATTTGAATTTTAAGATCAGACATAATTTAACTAATACACCTAGACCCTCTTAGTTGCCCATTAAACATACAAACATAAATGCACATATATTGTGGTAGTGTTGACACAAATAATCCATAGCCAATCTATAAATCAAAATTGGGGTGAGTTTATTATGAGCCAAATTTGAGGACCATATAGCCTGGGGCCTTCCTTTCCCTCAGAAGGAAGGGCACCAAAGAAGTGGGGTGTACAGAGTTATTATATACCATCAAAGGGCATATATCACATATTATTGGAATGTCCTTTTTACAATAGTCACAAGATTGCCCTGTCAGCACAGCCTTTGATGGACACCACAGGTAGCAGGTCTGCTGTCTTGAGCTGGGTGGTCACAGGATGAGCACAGCAATCAAATCCTGGCCTAGGGAGAAATGCTTATCCTCAAGGAAATGCCAATGTGGGAGATGTTGCATCCTTATCTTAAGGGCATTTGTTCTTGTCTCTGAGACATGGTAAATGCTCAAAGCAGATGTACAATGCATGTTCAAAGGCTGGTCAGGCCCTTTTGGAAAAACAAGGTCAGGGCAAGTTAGTTTCTTTTTTTTTTTTTTTTTTTTTTTTTTTGTGGGGAAGACCAGCCCTGAGCTAACATCTGTTGCCAATCCTCCCCTTTTTGCTGAGGAAGACTGGCCCTGGGCTAACATCCGTGTCCATCTTCCTCCACTTTATATGGGACGCCGCCACGGCATGGCTGACAGGCAGTGCGTCGGCGGGCGCTCGGGATCCGAAGTCGCAAACCCCGTGCTGCCAAGCGCGGACTAAACCGCTGTGCCACCGGGCCGGCCCCAGGGCAAGTTAGTTTTATACCAAATGGCTTCTTCACATACTCCTATATATCCTATTGCTTGCCATTTTATTATCAGTAGTCATGCAATCATCAAATGTTAAGACAGAAAGAAACTTAGAAATAAATACTCTGGTCCAGTCCCCTCAATATTGCTGGGAGAATGACTTGCCTAAAGCCACCTATTAGGTAATAGAGGAGGATTAGAGCTTATGTCTTATTACTACACGCCATTCCCTTTCAAATGACCAGGAAAAATTAATAACAGAAACATTATACTAATACAAAGGAGAGAATTTGTTTAATCTTTTTGTTATTTTATCCATATAAAGTAAATAATGGATATTTCCATTTTGTAATATGTTTTTGTTTTTAATTGGTATTTCTATTTTGCACTTTTAATATCATATAGTTATGATGACATACCAACAATATATTTTGCTCAGACTATAAAATAGCAGGAAATTTACAAAAGGAGACTATAGATAGAAACAAAGGGTGACTTCTAGCAGGAGTGTATGGTATAGTAAGCACTGGTTCTTGGCTTTTCTTTACCACACCTGATGGCGAGCATGCTTACATGCTTCAGTGTCTCACACTCTGATTAGCATCCTTTCTTGCTGAGGGCTGCTGTACAGATGAGGTGATTCTTTGCTGTATAAAGGCTGAGAGTGATTCCTAGACCATCATAGTTCCACTGTGTCTCCCCTGGGATCCCCACACCAGTGCACCAGGCCCTTGCAGCTGAGAAACACTCTCCATGCTGCCTGCTGTGGGGGCTTCCCCACCTCCTTCTGGAAAGTTAGAATAGGGACATGATCTAAGGGTCACTCATATAACTCTTCTTGACAAAGCCATTGAATCGAAAAGGTGCTAAATTTCTAATCAATGCACATCTTTCAAATGACCTTTCTAAATGGAATGGCATTATAGACAAGTACTCAACAAAAGCTCTAGGATGTTGGTTTCTTGATTTGGGAGACAAACGTGATAATAAAATTAAGCTTGAGAACAGTCTAATACACATTTGTGAGCATATCCATTTTTACTGGAAAGAGTGACTGATATAGACTTCACGTAATAGAGGAAACAGCCAAGTCAAAATTGAAAACTAAGCTATGGGGGCTGGCCCAGTGGCATAGTGGTTAAGTTTGTGCACTCCACTTTGGTGGCCTGGGGTTCACAGGTCCAGAACCCGGGTATGGACCTACACCACTCATCATGCCATGCTATCGTGGTATCCCACATAAAAAAATAGAGGAAGATTGGCACAGATGTTAGCTCAGAGACAATATTCCTCAAGCAAAAAGAGGAAGGTTGGCAACAGATGTTAGCTCAGGGCTAATCTTCCTCACCAAAAAAGAAAAAGAAGCTATGACTCTTTAGTAATGTACACAGTTATTTCTTATTTTTAATATGTTTGGCTTTTCCAGGGGAGAAGAGTAAAATTTGTTTTCTTGAGTTAGTTTTTGTTCAGCTGCACAATCCTTAGGGTTAGCTTTCAGAGACTATTGTCTGATCTCTGGGGTTTGCTGTATTTGAAAACCTGGTATTTTAAACAAAAACTTCTTTGCAATTAATATGGGGCAGGAAATATCCATGCAATTAGTATAAGAAGATAGCATGGTGCATTTAAGGACCAAGTCTACCATTTATTAGCTCTGTGATCTTTGGTCTCATTTTACTTATCTACAAAATTGGGATGATTATAATATTGTTATAATTGACTGTCATGAAGATTAGCACTCAATGTAAAGAGTCCACCACATAATGGGTATTTAATTTATTTTACGTTGGAAATCTTGGTCCATGGAACCAGGAGAGTTTCCTGGGGATCTGGAAGCAAAGGGAAGAATTGAGGCATGCTTCTGTGCCTACTAGTCCTCTGGGCCCAGCCCCTGCAGGCTGAAAAGTAAGAATGCAGGAGGGAAGGCAGAATTCACCCATACACATTCTCTGTGCTCCCCCATCACTCCTGTGGTCTACAGCCTCAAGGGATGTGGGGTGTATTTAACACAACACCAGGCAGCTTTTCTGTCCTGACATCAGCCCAGCAGAGGTGAAGAAGGGAAACATCAGTCCTGGCACTCTGGGTTCCTAAAACCAAGGGGGCCTCTGCTTCTGATGATCTCTCAGCTGGAGTTCCTCGGAGACAAACCTGTGGCTCAAGGCCAGGCTCTGTCCTAGGTACCAGCGCATTCACTGCAACGGGGGCAGCATGGCTGTATTCCACAGAGGCTTTAGGATGTTTCCTGATAATTGATCTTTAAAGGATGGGTGTTGCACTAGGAACTACAAGTGAAACCTATCATTTTTTTCCTTTCTCACAATCAATGCAATTCAACCTCTTTAAATATTTAAATCTTTCCCATTGGTGGGAAGTTTAAGCAGCAAACTCAACACTGATGGCTACCGTGTAATTCCACTTAGACTCGTTCTTGTTTCATGTTTAATTCTTGCCAGTAGACAATTTATCATTATTTTAAAATACATATTTTAACTACTTACACCATTATTTAGTAACCATGTCCCCACACTGGTGCTGTGGAAGCTCTAAAGTCTCTTGGCAAAGCCAAACTAACAGGTCACCCTGAGACGGTACTCTAATAGCACCAACCAGATTTCTTGTTGCCTTAAATAGATTTAATAAAATTATTGTCAAACAGCCTGGATGGCTTTATATCACACATATAGCTCAAATGTCTTTCCATCTTTTATTTATTTACTAAGCATCTACTTTAGGTCAGGACCTCTGCTAGGTACTGGGAATACTAAGATGAGTAAGATACTCGCAGTAGCTCCAATTTGAGATCACAGTGGTATTACCAGCACCACTCCGGGCCTGCATGATTATAGAGAGCTGAGATACAAGTGACCTCTGGTCTATCTGAGAGTTGACAGCTGGCCAGGGCCTTCAACAGCATGCTCAAAAGTCCACTTTGGAAGATGGGGACACTGAGAGTGAGGAGATGCAGAGAGATTTCTCCCATTGCTCGCTGGAAATGAGAACTGTGGGAGATACTCTTGACATATTAGCTTTAATGAGCACCAAAATTAAATAAAGAGAGGGCTGATAAATGATCTAAGTGTCTGAGTGTAGAAGACAACTCATCAGAGCCAATCAAGTTCTAAGCAATAAATAAAATGCCTTCTTTGCCAATAGAGAAGCTATGTAATGACTCAGACGATCTGGATGATGCCTTTAACTGTTCATTTTACTTTTCCTTTATGGACATATTCAGAAAGAAGTTATCAATAATTTGAAAACTTTCAGAAACTGCCATTTTGTTATTATCTTCTAGATCACTAAGACCATGAAGTTCAGCAATAACGAACGATGAAGAAAGACTTCAAGATTCAAATTCATATCCATCTGACTTGCTGAAGTTTCAACACAGAACAAAAGTCAGAATAAGGACTGAATTCAACAATGAATTTCTTGGAAACTAGAGAATTTTCCCTCCTGGGTTTTGTTACAGACGTAAAAACATTGATGGAATCATTCAAATTTCAGTTTCAGCGATTATCCTGCCATGAGCCACAGTGATTATTAGACGGATTAGATGTACAGAGTAGCTTCAGGCAATAAAAGGGAATTGGAAAAATGCTGGATAATATTAACACAATCTATCATCTCCTGATTTGTTTACATTTTTTATCATTCTACAAACATTTAACGGGTCGTGGAATGTACTATGCACTGGGAGCAATAGAGACAGAAGCCATGGTCTGTGGCTTAAGGAAATTAAACTGTGGGTGTGGATGAAAGCTCAGCGCCCACATCTGCTGAGACAACCAGGCAAGGTCAAGTGCCCCCACTCTGAAGGAGTGATGATGGAACGAAAGGAAGGAGGGGTTGCTGAGGTTCTACGGAGCTTTCTAATAGACGGGGCAGAGTTCGTGTAAAAAGAAAAGTGTAGAGAGTCCTGACTGTGGAACATTTTCTAGTGGGAGAAATAAGAAAAGTCAATGTTTCTGAGAATAAAGTCAGTAGAACAAGAATATTGCAGCACCTCCATCTCTGAAAACCTTATTTGAAATTGTTTCCTCTAAAAGTATTTCCTTTTGAATGACCAGTGTTTGCTTGTCATTCTCACCATCAGACAGCTGTCTTCCTGAGGACAGAGACTGCGAAGGACCTTAGCTGGTGCCTCAGAGCCAGGCACATGGGTGCCCTGGGATGGTCTGAAATGCTTCTTTCATGAGCGGTTTTTACTTACCTATTCTTCATACTCCATGGAAAAATCTGGGATCAGGGCAAAATGAAACAGAATAAAAGTCATTTATTTTTAGCTTGAATTATTTAGATCGTTGCTCAAACTGTCCTTTGGGTGCCATTTAAACTTGCCCAGGGTGTACTTGCTTGTGCTGTCTCCTTTGCAGGAGTTCAGAGACTTGCTTGACAATCTGAATATCAAACATTACTAGTTTATAAATGTTCATTCAACTTTAGGTAATGATTTTAACTTCAAGTAGTAGAAAGTCACTTAAATTCTGTATCAAACAAGTTTTCTTTCTAATTGATAAAGCACAATCTATACTACATTATAAATCTCATAAATACCTATTACAAGCGCGAGTCTCCTCTGAGTGACCCATCAATAAACTGTAACATATGTATAGCTAAAACTAAAATCTTTTATGAATCTAAAATAGGTGATTACTTGACAATTTAAATGGACTGATTTGGAAGCAAAAGCACTATCCTAATTCTCGTTACCTGAGAAAAAGTACATTACATTGATACTACAGCTATAGACAAATAAGCTTCTCCTCCAGAGTAACGTACTGTACACCAGTGGGTGAGACGGGGTGTGAGGAAGTAGCGCATCTGGACCAGAAGTAGGAGCTTCTGTGGCCCTAGGTGCCTGTTGTGACGATTCATCCATTTATTCAGAACAATCCCAAATATTTCTGCTCGTTAACTTGCTGAGTCTCATAACATTGCTCTAAAGTAGGAGTAGGCAAGTTTCATAGGATGAAAACCTGCAATTCATAGTCATTGACTATCAGAGGAATGTGCTATGTGTCCCTATTTTGAATCCTATTTACTATTCCTGCTTACATTCTCTCCTTGACTGCAAAAAGTTATGTGTGATTTGAAATGTCCCAAAATTCAAATCAGTTTTTTATATGTGTTTCTCTACTTTGTTAAATCTATATTAGAGTCAGAGTTTCACAACATAATGTAAGGAATGGGTAAAATTAATAGGATAACATAAGAGGTAATGCATTTTTTTTTCATTTTGAGTTTTGTTTCTGATATAAATTATTAAAACAGTTTATCATGTTTTCATAGAAAAGGAATCTCTAATGTATTAGTGGTCAGTGAAATTATTTCAGAGCGACAATCAAATCACATGTGATACCCAAGAAAGTTGCGTTAGAATAGAAACTAGTTGCCAGTAAATTTAAATCGTTCATTGTGGCATTTCTAGAGGCCCAAGCAATGCTCATATATAATAGGTGAACAAAAATACTCTTTGAAAAATTATGGGTAGTAAAATCACTAAAGTTTAATATCTTTCGGGCCTTTTAAAAAACATGCAAGTCTTTAAGGGAGCAGGTTATATTTCCAGGGAATTGTGCATAGATGAGCTTGCTAGAACTAAGCACAACCCTAGATACTAAACATTCATCAGGGATGCAAATTGTTTTTACTCCCTTTCTCTCCCACTGGATAAAAAAACTCCTTCGGGACAGAAGACACTGCCTCTGAAGCATTCCCAGCCTCCGAGGGTAGACAAACAGGAACAAATGACTGCTCCTGGACGTGGCACGTGCTTTCCAAGCGCAGGGGAGGGATTCCCTGAGGGCAAATGTGAAGCAGCAATTTCTCCTCAGACAAATGAAAACGGAGACTGTAGTAAGGCAAACGGAACACGGCACATGTTAAATAGGTGGTGCTGGAAGATCGTCAACTAATCCGGAGTGAGGGGTGGGTGGCTTTAAGGGTCCTGTGTGGAGGTGCTTCCCCTCCACCCGTTTTCCCAGCTTTCTCTTAGGGAGGCCAGAATGTGAAGTGGTTGGGGTGAGGGGCTGATGCGGGAGGCAGAGTACAGTGTAGTGAGGACCAAGGTGGGGAGTCGGAGGGCAGTGTAGACAGCTCAACTGCAACTGGCCAGGTACATCTGCGTGTATATTCTCCTTTCCGAGGTTTTCATTCCTAAATTTTGTTTTAACTTATCTCTGGATTGCTCTGATTAGAACCCAATGTGAACTATGCACAACCCTTAGATGCATACCAAGACCAACTTCTGTTGTTCAATTTGTTATTCTATTTCCTATTTCAGAGTTCTTAATTCAATCCCTACAAAGGCACTTACTTTTCTATGAATAATTTGCCATGACAAGAAACCCAGCTTCATCTCTCTATGAAAAGAATTTACCTTTTTCCTAGTAAAATGCCTAGTAGGGAGCAGTGGTAGTTTGGACTGTATTGCATAACTAGAGAGGATAGAAGTTACTTTCCTGATATAGATTTGACTCTCAGTCACTTAAAGTGACTTACTTTGCCTGTGATTCCTATGGGAACCAAAGACGGATATAATAGCTCCATTAGGAGAAAATAAAAATGATTTTCATTTGCTACCAGCATTTTGTATATTCTCTACATTCTGTTGAACTATTTACTCTGAGGCCAACTTCATAAAAGAAGCATGATTATGGATATATACATATCCATAAAATTGCAAAATGATGTATAGAAATGATAGGCACCAACCTAAGTATAGTGAAAATTCTGAGCAGGGTTAAAGGGAAAGGGAAGGGATGTGTTGGGTGGAGTCATTAGCTTGTGATTAGTGCTCTTTTAAAAAGAGAGAGAGATCTAATGAATGTAGCAAAACACTGCTATCATGGGTCCCAGAAATATTATTTTATGAACTTTCAGCACGTTTTGTGTATTTCATGATTAAAAAGCAAAATCTTTGTTTTTTAAAGAAACAAAACCACTGGGTGGTAGAAGGGAATAAAAAGTATAGATATTATCTTTTGAGAAGATTTCACGTATCATTTAAAAATACTAATGTGGTGTAATTTCATCACAGTCTGATATCTGTTTGCAGATCACAATGTAAGAAGAAAAGACAAAAGCATTAAAACAAGCAGCATAACTATTTGAGTCATATATTTTTGGCTAATGCAAGGCTTTATTTGCAAATATTCTAATAAACCAGAACACTTGCCCAGATAGACCTAGACAGTGTTCCTATTAATTTGTTTTAAACACAAACAGATACTAGTTTGAAGTAATCAAGTTTGTGTACTAATCAGTTCCTTTCCAGTATAGATTTAGGTCATATCCTCATTTTTCAGGGCTTCACTGGTAGAACCTTGAACGATTAGGATCCATTTCATACTGCATAACTGTACGTGCTGGCCAGGCTAAACACGTGTTCAATCTATGATCAAGCGAAAAAAGTTTTGGTCTTATTCCTACAAAGTCCTGTGTGAAATGTGCAGCTGTTTTAAGTTGTATTGTGGCTTTATCGTGAATCTTAAGTCATTGTCTGGCAGAAACTTCCAAAAAGGGGTATATGACATTTGAGTGACCATCTGCTCCTTCTGTGAGCAAGGCCAGTGTGACATTCCCCTACCAGAAGGACAAGTGGCTTCTTTCTGCAGCTAATTTTTTCATTTATCAATATTTAGTAAAGTCTTGAAAGGTTTTACAGTTTTAATTACATTACTTGTCCTCCCTCTGTTCCAGAGGAAACCTCACAGATTGTCCCAAGTTAAATCCTTGATGCTAGTTTTTTGGTAAAGATTGAAAGCCCTATAATACAGACCATATATTAATAACTAACTACTCAATACAATAGTAAGGACTACTATTGATGTTAGCAATGAAAACTATTAATTAACTTTACCAAAAATACTCAAGACATTCACGGGGAAAATTTTTAAATTCAACTTTATCCATAAAAACTTAAATGCTATGGAACTTGCCTTCTGTCTACCAACATCTAGAAAACCATTCAAAAATATGAAATAAGTGTTTTTAGACTTTAAACAAGAGGCGGTACAGGACTGAGGGAAGGAAGACAAGCAAGGTTAGTCCTGTGATGGCCCCAGATTACTGCCTGGAAGCATTTCCAGGGCTCTGTGCATGGAAAAGAGACCCAGGCAGAGCCTGGAAGTTTTGCAGAGTTGAGAAGAAAGAGCCCAGAGTTCAAGGCGGCTGAGGTAGCTAGAATTTGAGGGGAAGAGTATGGGTAGGTGGCACCTAAACGGAGAGGAAGCTCTGGAGAGCTACAGAGGGATCCTTTTGAGTCTTTGGCAAGTATTTGAAAGAATCACCAAATAATGTTAGGTCTGAGAGCTCACAGAGCTCATGCAGGACTGGGAATAGTTCATGTTCACAGCAGCTGGAGTGAGTAAACTTTGTAAAACATGAGCATTGAGCAGAATTCTCAGAAGAGTATTGCCTTAGTCTACTAGTCGGCTCAGGCTGCCATAACAAATACCATAGACTGGGTGGCTGAAATAATAGATATTAACTTTCTCACAATTCTGGAGGCTAGAAGTCCAAGATCAAGGTTCAACAAGGTTTGGCTTCTGGTGAGAGCACTCCCCCTGGTTTGCAGATGGTCACCTTCTTGCTGTGGCCTCACGTGGCCTTTCCTCAGTGCACGTGCATGGAAAGAGATCTATCTCTTCTCCTCTTCTTATAAGGCTGCCGATCCTATTGGATTAGGACTTCATCCTTATGATTTCATTTAACCTTAATTACTTCCTAAAAGACCTAACTCCAAATACAGTCCCATTCATGTTATTTACTCCAGGGATGCAGGGATGGCTCAACAATCAATGTGATACACCACATTAACAAAACAAAGAATGAAAACTACATGATCATTTCAATAGATGCAGAGAAAGCATTTGTCAAGATACAACATCCATGTGTGGCAATAACCCTGAATAAAATGGGTATGGAAGGAAAGTACCTCAACATAATAAAGGCCATATATGAAAAACCCACAGCTAATATCATACTCAACAGAGAAAAGCTGAAAGCTACCCCTCTAAGAATAGGAACCAGACAAGGATGCCCACTTTCACCATTCTTATTAGCATAGTATTGGAAGTCCTAACCAGAGCAATCAGGCAAGAAAAATAAATAAAAGGGATCCAAATTGGAAAGGAAGAAGTGAAACTGTCACTCTTTGCAGATGACATAATTTTATATATGGAAAACTCTAAAGAATCCACCAAAAAACTATTAGATATTTCTATATGAACTATTATATATTTGTAAATGAATATAGTAAAGTTCCAGGATACAAAATCAACATACAAAAATCAGTTGCATTTCTATACATTAACAACCAAGTAGTGGAAAGAGAAATTAAGAATACAATCCCATTTACATTTGCAACAAAAAGAATAAAATGCCTAGGAATAAATTTCACCAAAGAGATGAAAGACCTATACACTGAAAACTATAAAATATTGTTGAAAGAAATTGAAGAAGACACAAAGAAATGGAAAGATATTTCATGTTCTTGGATTGGAAGAGTTAACATAGTTAAAGTGTCCATACTTCCTAAAGCAATCTACAAATTCAATGCAATCCCCATCAAAGTTCCAATGATATTTTTCACAGAAATAGAATAAAGAATCCTAAAATTTGTATGGAATAATAGAAGACCCCAAATAACCAAAGGAATCCTGAGAAAAGAACAAAGCTGGAGGCATCACACTCCCTGACTTCAAAATATGCTACAAAACTATAGTAATCAAAACAGCATGGTACTGGCACAAAAACAGACACACAGATCAATGGAACAGGTTCAAGAGCCCAGAAATAAACCCACACATCTATGGACAACTAATTTTTGACAAGGGAGCCAAGAACATACAATGGAGAGAGAAAATCTCTTCAATAAATGGTGTTGAGAAGACTGGACAGCCACATGCAAAAGAATGAAAGTAGACCATTATCTTACACCATACACAAAAATTAACTATGGATTAAAGACTTGAATGTAAGATCTGAAACCATGAAACTTCTAGAAGAAAACATAGGCAGTACACTCTTTGACATCATTCTTAGCAGCAGATTTTCAAGTACTGTGTCTGACCAGGCAAGGGAAACAATAAGAAAAATAAACAAATGGGACTACATCAAAATAAAAGTCTTCTGCACAGCAAAGGAAACCATCAACAAAACAAAAAGACAGCATGACAATTGGAGAAGATATTTGCAAACCATATATCTGATAAGGGGTTAATATCCAAAATATATAAAGAACTCATACACCTCAACAACAACAAAATAACAACCCAATTTAAAAATGGGCAAAAGATCTGAACAGACATTTTTTCCAAAGAAGATATACAGATGGCCAACAGGCACATGAAAAGATGTTTAACATCACTAATTATCAGGGAAATACAAATCAAAACTACAAGTCATCACCTCACACTAGTCAGAATGGCTATAATTAACAAGACAGGAAATAACAAGTGTTGGAGATCATGTGGAGAAAAGAGAACTCTTATACACTGCTGGTGGGAGTGCAAACTGGTGCAGCCCCTATGGAAAACAGTATAGAGATTCCTCAAAGAATTATGAACAGAACTACCATATAATCTGGCTAATCCACTGCTCAGTACTTATCCAAAGAACATGAAAACACAAATACGTAGAGGTATATGCATCCCATGTTTATTGAAGCATTATTTACAATAGCCAAGGCTTGGAAGCAACCTAGGTGCCCATCAAGGGACAAATGGATAAAGAAGACGTGGTATATATACACAATGGAATACTACTTAGCCATAAAAAAGGATGAAATCTGGCCATTTGTGACAACATGGATGAATCTCAAGGGTATTTTGATAAGTGAAATAAGTCAGAGGGAGAAAGTCAAATATTGTGTGATCTTGCTCATAAATAGAAGATAAAAACAACAACAAACAAACACATAGAGACAGAGATTGGTTTGGTGGCTACCAAATGGGAAGGGGGGAGGAAAGAGGGTGAAAGCAATGATTAGGAACATGTGTGTGGTGATGGATTGTAATTTGTCTTTAGGTGGTGAACATGATGTAATCTATATAGAATTAGAAATATAATGATATATACCTGAAATTTTATAAACCAATGTTACTGCAATAAAAAAATTAATAAAAAATAAAGTAGAGACTATGGTCAAATAAAAAAGGAAGAAGAAATAGACAATGTGAATAGAGAAATCACTAGCAAAGAAATTGAAGCAGTAATCAAAAACCTACCAAAAAACAGAAGTCCAGGACCAGATGGCTTCTCTGGAGAATTCTATTAAACATTCAAAGAAGATTTAAGACCTATTCTTCTCAAACTATTCTGAAATATTGAAGAAGACAGACACTTCCTACATCATTCTACAAGGCCAACATTACCCTGATACTGAAACCAGACAAGGGCAACACAAAAAAGGAAAATTACAAGCCAATATTGCTGATGAACACAGATGCAAAAATCCTCAACAAAATATTAGCAAATTTAATACAACAATACATGAAAAGGATCATACATCATGAGCAAGAAGAATTTATTCCAGGGATGCAGGGATGGTTCAACCTGGGCAAATCAGTCATTGTGATACACCACATTAACTAGGTGAAGAATAAAAATCACATGATCATCTCAATAGATGCAGAGAAAGCATTTGACAAGATCCAACATCAATTTATGATAATAACTCCCCATAAAATGGGTATAGAAGGAAAGTATCTTGACATAATAAAGGCCATATTTGACAAACCCACAGCTAACACCATACTCCACAGTGAAAAACTGAAAACCATTCCTCTGAGAACAAGAACAAGACAAGTGTGCCCACTCTCACCACTCTTATTCAACATTGTACTGGAATTTTTGGCCAGAGCAATTAGGCAAGAAAAAGAAATAAAAGAGATTCAAATTAGAGAGGAAGAAGTAAAACTCTCACTGTTTGTGGATGACATGGTTCTATACATAGGAAACCCTAAAGAATCCATTATAAAACTAATAGAAATAATCAACAACTATGGCAAAATTGCATGGTACAAAATCAATGTACGAAAATTAGTTGCATTTCTATACACTAAAAATCAACTAGCAGAAGGAGAAGTCAAGAATAAAGTCCTATTTACAATCACAACAAAAAGAATAAAGTACCTAGGAATAAATTTAACCAAGGAGGTGAAAGACCTATACACTGAAAACTATAAGACATTATTGAAAGAAATCAAAGAAGATATAAAGAAATGGAAAGATATCCCATGCTTGGGGATTGGAAGAATAAACATAGTTAAAATGCCCATATTACCTAAAGCAATCTATAGATTCAGTGCTATCTCAATTACATTCTTCACAGAAATAGTACAAAGAATGGCAAAATTTATATGGAACAACAAAAGACCCTGAATAGCCAAAGCAATTCTGAGAAAAAAGACCAAGCTGGAGGTATCACGATCTCTGACTTCAATATATACTAAAAAGCTATAGTCATCAAAACAGCATGGTACTTGGAGAAAAACAGACACACAGATCAACGGAACAGAATTGAAAGCCCAGAAATAAAACCACAGGTCTAGGGACAGCTAATCTTTGACAAAGGAATGAAGAATGTAAAATGGAGAAAGGAAAGTCTCTTCAATAAATGGTGCTGGGAAAACTTGACAGCCACATGCAAAAGAATGAATGTGGACCATTATCTTACACGACACAAAAATTAACTCAAAGTGGACCAAAGACTTGAATGTAAGACCTGAAACTATGAAACTTCTAGAAGAAAACATAGACAGTTACGCTCTTCATTCTTAGCTATTGGTCTTAGCAACATTTTTTCAAGTACCATGTTTGACTGAGCAAGGGAAACAATAGAAAAAATAAACAAATGGGACTACATCAAACTATAAAGCTTCTGCAAGGCAAAGGAAACCATGAACAAAATGAAAAGACAACCCACCAACTGAGAGAAAATATTTGCAAATCATTTATCTGACAAGGGGTTAATTTTTAAATTATATAAGAACTCATACAACTCAACAACAAAAAAACCAAACAACTCGACCCAAAAATAAGCAGAGGATATGAACAGACATTTTTCCAAAGAAGACATACAGATGGCCAGCAGATACATGAAAAGATTTTTAACATCACTAATTGTTAGGGAAATGCAATTCAAAACTACAATGAGATACCACATCACACCCATCAGAATGGCTGTAATTAACAAGACAAAAATTAACAAATGTTGGAGAGGATGTGGAGAAAAGGGAATGCTCATACACTGCTAGTGGAAATGCAAACTGGTCTAGCCACCATGGAAAACAGTATGGAGATATCTCAAAAGATGAAAAATAGAAATACCACATGATTCAGCTATCCCACTACTGGGTATTTATCCAAAGAACAGGAAATCAACAATTCAAAGAGATTTAGGCAACCTATGTTCATCTCAGCATTATTCACCATAGTCAAGACATGGAAGTAACCCAAGTGCCCATTAACAGATGAATGGATAAAGAAAATGTGGCATATATAATAGAATACTAACTGTAAAAAAAAAAAAAGGAGACAAAATTGGGCCATTTGTGACAACATGGATGGACCTTGAGGGCATTATGCTGAGTGAAATAAGCCAGACAGAGAAAGACAAACACCATATGATTTCACTCATATATAGAAGATAAACAAACATGTGGATAAGAACAGATTAGTGGTTACCAGAGGGGAAGAGGGTGGGGGAGGGTGGAAGGGGTAAAGGGGCACATATGTTGGATGATGGATAAAGACTAGACTATTGATGATGAACATGATGCAGTCTGTATAGAAACTGATATATAATAATGTACACTTGAAATTTACACAATGTTACAAGACAATATGACCTCAATAATTTAAAAACAAACAAAAAGAATTAAAGGACAAAAAGGAAAAGAAAGTGTAGAGCAAAGAAAATTTTTCCTTTTACCCTCCCACGTTCTTTAATTGGGGTCCTGCAAATTAGACTGACAAAAGGCAGATTAACAAGAGAAAAACAAATAGGAATTTATTAACGTGTACATTGTGCATACACACAGAACTCAGTGATGAGTAACTCAAAAGGGTGGTTAGCACTTGAGCTTATATAGCATCTTAACAAAGAACTATAAATTTGTAGAGAAGTGACAAGACAAAGGAACAAGTTTAAGGCTTCCAAGGGTGGTAAGCTGTGGGACGGTTTATACACGGGGGAAACTAATGGGGTAAGGTTTGTCTGAACAGGTCCATCTCAGCACCAACTCTCTATCTTCTTCACTTCCATAAAAAGTCCCTGGAGAGGGCATTAATGGCAGTCCTCATTTCTCAAAATGTTCTGCTTTTAGTCAGCTAAGGGAAGCTCCAGGAAGGTACCTTTGTGTATTGGTTGACTCTCAAATGCCTTCAGCTAAAAATAATCCTTATGCCAAAGTGGCGTATTTTGGGGTTGCATATTTTGATTTCATAAAAATGCTTTTAAATTTGTTTGAACCCTAACATTGACCCTAATGCCTGCCCTTAGTCCCACATTAACCTAACTCTATAAAACAATATATGCATAATATTATACTTCCTTTTGTGCTTGCTTACCTTCCTATTTCTCCCCAGAAGTGAAGAAATGCCTCTATGTAGGGGGCTTTTCAAATTTTTTATTATGTATATTTATTCAACCAAAAGAGATTAAAAAAGAAGTACTCTACAATAACGTGTGGTGTGTACAAAGTCTTTGGTATTACTCCAAAGGATGCCTCCACTCGTGGTCACGTACACATGCACTGGAAGGAGTTTGGGTACTCTAGTATAAAGGGGAGATATTTGGGGGAAGTGGAGACTTACAACAATGCTCCAAAAAGGTTTCATCTCAACAAGTGTCCCTCTCGCTGACCCTCCTCCCCAGGCACCAGCATGTATTTTTAAAAATGCCGTTGTTGGGCCAGTCCCAGTGGCCTAGTGGTTAAGTTCAGCGTGCTCTGCTTCAGTGGCTGGGTTCGGTTCCTGGGTGTGGACCTACACTGCTCTGTTAGTGGCCATGCTGTGGTGGTGGCCCATATACTAAAAGATAGAGGAAGATTAGCATAGATGTTAGCTCAGGGCAAATCTTCCTCAGCAAAAAAAAAAAAAAAAAGCCATTGTAGCCCTGCCTGTAATTTCAGGGATTTCAGAAGGTAGAAAGTGTCCTCCAAAGCAGGGGAGAGCATGTTAGGCAGTGAGAGCCCGGGAGGACTGCTACCATTATGCTGTAGCAGGCAGTTTTCCACTTTACCTGTGAATGTTGTTTGCAAAATGAACACATTCTGTTCTGGAACACACCATTTACCTCTCAGGAGGTGATATGACAAGTCTGAGAAAGTAATGATAGTATTCTTTCATGACTATTTATTTGAAGATTGACATTTCAAAGCCCTGACTCATGGTTTTTAGAATATTTTCAAGTAATGCTTTTACATGCAATCAGTAGAACTGCCTTTTCCCTGGAACCCAGTCTTCAGTGGCTCTTGGTGGTCTTTGATCATGAATCGCCTGGTGATGGCTATTGGCCCCTGACTGGACGCTCTGTTCAACATACAGATCATCTGTGCTTGTAAGTGCATTTCACTTGTGCTGGAAGCCTCCAGCTAAGTGAAGTCAACTAGTTTTCCAAATAATTGCCCTGAAACATACTGCATTTTCATTCTGCACTGCATGTAATAGAAACAAATCACCTCTTTCTGTGCACCACAAAAAGACCTTTATTTTTTTCTCTATTATAGTGTTTCTTTCATTCTGTCTTAAATCATATCAAGTTGTTTGCAGACCTACTTCACCATTAGACTACCAGTTCCTCGAGCGTAGGTAAGTTTCCTGTTCATTATTGCATGTCTGACACCCAGCACAAGATGCCTGGTACATATCAAATGTTGCTTAAGTACTGTGTATTGTAGATGAAGTAACTTTTACCTTATGAGAGGTAGGATAATTTGAGGGGCTTGTATGTGCATATGGTGTTATATGGAGATGTATTTAAAATGTCATATATTGTAAGAACAAAATTAAAGATGCTAGTAATGTCTATAGATGAGGGGAAGGATTTGAGTGAGGTGAGCTATCAGTGGGAACCAGGCAAAGACTTGTCTGGTTATTCCATACTCTAGAAATGAACAGGAGCTGGAAGCATCCACAACTCGTTAACTCAGCAGCACAGGACAGAGGTTAGGGGTAAAGCTTCCTCCAAAAAACCATGAAGGCAGCTAGGAGGGGGAAGAATTGAAAATTCTGGCCAAGACAGCCTCAAAGTCAAGGAAGTTGGGGTTTTGTAGTAAGTTAAGTGCACGGACTTTGTTGTCAGACAGATCTAGGTTGAATCTCATTCTACTACTTAGGAGATTTTGACCTGAAGCAAGTTAGCTAAGTCTTCCTTCCTTCATCTGGAAAATGAGGATGCTACCTGGCACAAAGTTAGCACTAAATAGTTGATGTTATTATTTTTATATTACTATTATGAATTGGAATGGCAAGGCTAGACTGCAGAGAATGAGAAAGTTCCAGGACAGAAGTGTAAAGTAGCCAGGAGCCCAGTGAAATAACTAGTTTATTCATGACTAAAGATAAACAGATTCAGAAAGGGTCAAGGATTACATTTGGCTTTAAGTTGCTAGCAACTCATACTCAAAGCCCAAATCAATTTAGACCACAAGATAGTGGCTCAGCAGCTAGATAGCATCGAGGAATAGATGACGGGGGCTGGGTTCTCCCCTAGCTCTGCTGTCCCAACTGCCTCTGCTGTACAAATGCATCCTTGTCTTTGCACTCATGGAATTGTATTCATTTCCCTTTGCTTACATTTTAAAGGTTCCTTCTGGAAAATGCTAATCTCATGGGAACAGTGGGGCTAGAGATGTTTCAGAACCAAGGGAGCAGACCGAGCTGAGCAGAGGGAGTGGGCTCCCAAGATGGCAGAGTGTTCTTCCCACCTCAGCGCTGCTCTCTAAACCTGAGAGGAAGAGTCGTCAAGAGACACGTGGCCTGGGCTGCCTGGGCACGTCCCGAGCGATTACACAGCCCAATCTTCTTACTAAAGACAAGAAAACGGCAGCTAAGTATCTGTTTTAGCATTTATGTCTCCACAAATGTTTTTAAATACAGTGAGAAAAATGTATTTTTCATACCATGTTTCCAAAAACTTTGCAAGCTTTAATTCCCTTGCCCTCATATTGTGAACACACAACAGTGCATTGCTAACTCCGGTCACATTCTTGCAGTCTGGTTTTTCCAGGTAACAATGATGATGACAGTGACTCACTCTGAAGGCTGTTTATGTCCTAGCAATACACTGAATATGTTTCATTATGAAGCCGCCTGACCCTAACCATGATTTCTGCTAAGGATGATAACTACCATCCATTGGGTACTTAGTGTGTTTCAGATTGTACTAGGCACATTTTATGTGGAGCCGCACATACCTCAGTCTCTGTAATGAGTCACATGTCATTAAGAACATCTACAGTACAGCACTCAAATGAGATGAAAGGAATTTCCTTTGGGGGGAAGTTTTCTTTAAGAATATGACATAACAGTTTCTAATCTTTAGTCGACGGCAACACTTCTTCAAATATCTTTCCTCTTCCCCCATATTCTTTTGAATTCTTGCAGGCTTCTCAAAAGAATAAAAATGAAGAATATAAACAAAATTTAAAAATTAGTCCCAAACTCTCTAAAGCCTGACTTTTTCTCTTTGTTTCTTGCTCCTCTCCCACCCATTTTTTTTCCACTTCAGTAAAGAAATCTCTGCCTTTTCTCAGACCTTTCTGCTCTCTCGGTTACGTGTGACAAAAAAGCTCAGCATAAGAGTTAGGAAGGATAAAACTCTACTTAATGGGTGAAAGCACTTGTTAAGTTTTTAATTGTCACAACAAGACATGACAAGCTGTCTGATTTCAGAGCCTAATTATAAGTATACATTTGCCTGCATAGTCTGTGCCTCTCAGATTAGAAGTCAGGAAATAAATGTGATACACCTTTGAAAGCATCAATTATAAGTGATTGAACACTTTTTTAAAATATAAAAGCAGGTGCAAATATTTTATGGAGTGGGGAAAAAACTTCTGGTATTTACCCAATATACATTCTTCTTTTCTTCTTTGTAGATCCCCAGGTTTATTCTAGTTGGCAATATGCCCAGCTAAAAAGTCTACATTCCCCAGAGTCCATTAAAGGTAAAGCCACCATGAGAATCTTCCCAGAAAACTGTCTAATGAGGGCGAATTTGGCTGTTTGGGGCCCTTTTAGCCCTTTCATCCTATCCTCCTTGCCTGGACCCTGGATGTTTGAGCGACAGCGGCTATCTTTTGACTTCAAGGTGACCTTGAGAATGGACACTATATGCTGAGGATGAAAGAGCAGAATTGTGGTAGGAACCTAGGTTCAGATTCTAGGGTTGCCAGCAAATAATTTTTAGTATAAGTATGTCCCAAATATTGCATGGAACATACTTACACTTAAAAAAAATGTTTACCTGGAATTCAAATTTAACTGGACACTGCATTTTTTTGTTTGTTTAAAAAGACATCAAATTATTCATTAAAACTAGCAAAACCAGACAACAAAAATATGGCAAAGGTAGTCTTCTGCTAGTCCACGTATATTTCAAGTGGGTTTCTTGTACAAGGCATATAATTGGGTGATTTTTTAAAATAAAACCTTTTTGTTTTAGAACAGCTTTAGATTTAAGGAAAATTTGGGAAGATAGTACAGAGAGTTTTTATTTATCCCACACTGAATTTTCCCTCATATTATATCAGTACAGTATGTTTGTGACAATTAGTGAACCAATATCAATGTTATTATTAACTAAAGTCCATAATTTTTTCAGATTTCCTTTATTTTTACCTCATGCCCCTTTTCTGCTCCAGAATCCCACCAAGGATACCCCATTGCATTTGGTTATCATGTCCCCACAGGCACCTCTTGCCTGTGACTGTTTCATTGTGGATATATGTGTATATATATGTGTATATATCCACAATGAAACACATACATGATGAATATGATGAATGATGTATGAATATGATATATGAATATAATAAATGATATATAGATATCACTTTTTCTTTATCCATTCACCTGTAGATGGACATTTAGGTTGTTTCCATACCTTGGCTATTGTAAGTAATGCTGAAATGAACATGGGGGATGAAGATATCTCTTCAAGAGAGTGAGTTCATTTCCTTCAGATATACACCCAGATGTAGGATTGCTGGGCCATATGGTAGTTTTATTTTTAATTTTTTAAGAAACCTCCATACTGTTTCCCATAATGGCTGGACCAATTTACATTTCCACCAGCAGTGAACAAGGGCTCCCTCTTCTCCACAGCCTTGCCAACACTTGTCATCTCTTGTCTTTTTAATAATAGCCATTCTAACAGGGAGAGGTGATAGCTCATTGTGGTGTTTATTTGAAATTCCCTGATGATTAGTGATATTGAACACTTTTTAAATGTACCTGTTGGCCCTTTGTATGTTGTTTGAAAAATATCTATTCAATTCCTTTGCCCATTTTTTAATTGGATTTTGTTTTTTTCTTACTGAGTTGTAAGAGTTTCCATTTTTTCTGGATATTAACCCTTTATCATACAAATAGTTTGAAAATATCTTCTCCCATTCCATAGGTTGCCTTTTCATTTTGTGGATCATTTCTTTTGCTGGGCAGAATGTTTTTAGTTTGGTGTAGTCCTGTTTGTTTATTTTTGCTTTTGTTGCAGTGCTTTTGGTGTCATATCTAAAAAATTGTTACCAAGACCAATGTCAAGGAGATTTTTCACTATGTTTTCTTCTAGGAGTTTTAGTTTCAAGTCTTATATTTGAGTCTTTAATCCATTTTGAATCAATTTTTGTGAGTGGTGTAAGACAGGATCTCCATTCTGTTCCATTGGTCTATGCCATTACCATACTGTTTTGATGACTATAGCTTTGTAATAAAGTTTGAAATTAGAAATTGTGACACCTCTAGCTTTGTTCTTCTTTCTTGGGATTGCTTTGGCTATTTAGAATCATTTGTGGTTGCATATGAATTTAGGATTGTGTTTTCTACTTATGTGAAAAATGCCATTGGAATTTTTTTTTTTTTTTGGTGAGGAAGATTCGCCCTGAGCTAACATTCATTACCAATCTTCCTCTTTTATTGCTTGAGGAAAATGAGCCCTCAGCTAACATCTGCACCAGTCTTCCTCTATTTTGTATGTGGGATGCCTCCACAGCAAGGCTGATGAGTGGAGTAGGTCTTTGTATAGGACCCAAACCCGTGAATCTGGGCAACTGAAGTGGAGCACGTGTGGAACTTTAACCACCTGGCCACTGGGCAGGCCCTGCCATTGGAATTCTAGTAGGGATCACCTTGTATCAGTAGGTCTCTTTGGGTAGTAATTTTCTTATTGATGTCATAATAGTTTAAAATATTGTGAAATTTCAGTTGTACATTATTGTTTGTCAGTCACCATATAAATGCTTCCCTTCATCCCTGTGCCCAGCCCCCCAACTCCCTTCCCCTTGGTAGCCACCAAACTGTTCTCTTTATCCATATGTTAGTTCATCTTCCACTTTCCACATGAGTAAAATCTTGCAGTGTTTGTCTTTTTCTGTCTGGCTTACTTCACTTAACATAATACCCTCCAGGTCCATCCATATTGTTGCAAATGGGACGATTTTGTCTTTTTTAAGGCTGGGTAGTATTCCATTTTATATATACCCCACATCTTCTTTATCCACTCTTCTGTTGTGGTATACTTGGGTTGCTTCCACTTCTTGGCTATAGTGAGTAATGCTGCAATGAACATAGGGGTGCATAAGCTTCTTTGGATTGTTGATTTCAAGATCTTTGGATGAATGCCCAGTGATGGGATAGCAGGTATTTCTATTTTTAATTTTTTGAGGACTCTCCATACTTTTTTCCATAGTGGCTGCACCAGTTTGCATTCCCACCAGTAGTGTATTAAGGTTCCCATTTCTCCACAACCTCTCCAACCTTTGTTGTTTTTTGTCTTGGTGATTGTAGCCATTTTAATGGGTGTAAGGTGATATCTTAGTATAGTTTTGATTTGCATTTCCCTGGTGATTAGTGATGTTGAACATCTTTTCACGTGCGTATTGGCCTTCTGTATATCTTCCTTGGAAAAATGTCTGTTTGTATCCTCTGCCCATTTTTTGATCAGGTTGTTTGCTTATTTGTTGTTCAGTTGTATGGGTTCTTTATATATTATGGAGATTAACCCCTAGTTGGATATATGATTTGCAAACATTTTCTCCCAGCTGGTGGGTTGTCTTTTCATTTTGATCCTGGTTTCCTTTGCCTTGTAGAAGCTCTGTAGTCTGACGAAGTCCCACTTGTTTATTTTTTCTTTTGTTTCCCTTGTCCGAGTAGACATGGGATTCGAAAAGATCCCTCTAAGACCAATGTCAGAAAATGTACTGCCTATATTTTCTTCTAGGAGTTTTATGGTGTTAGGTCTTACATTCAAGTTTTTGATCCTTTCTGAGTTAATTTGTGGCAGAAGTGAATGGTCCTTTTTCATCCTTTTGCATGTGGCTGTCCAGTTTTCCCAGCACCAGTTTTTGAAGAGATCTTCCTTTCTCCATTGTATGTTCTTATCTCCTTTGTCGAAGATTAACTGTCCACAGATGTGTGGTTTTATTTCTGGGCTTTCACTTCTGTTCCATTGATCTGTGTGTCTGTTTTTGTACCAGGACAATGCTGTTTTGAATATTATAGGTTTGTCATATATTTTGAAGTCAGGGATTGTGATGACTCTTGCTTTGTTCTTTTTTCACAAGGTTGCTTTAGCTGTTTGTGGTCTTTTGTTGTTTTAGGATTCTTTGTTCTACTTCCATGAAGAATTGGGATTCTGATTGGGATTGCATTGAATCTGTGGATTGCTTTAGGTATTATGGACATTTTAATTATGTTTATTCTTCCAATCCATATGCATGAGATATCTTTCTATTTCTTTATATGAGCATCAATTTCTTTCAATAATGCCTTATAATTTTCAGTGTATAGGTCTTTCCCCTGCTTGGTTAAATTTATTCCTAGATATTTTATTCTTTTTGTTGCAATTGTAAATGGGATTGCATTCTTGAATTCTCTTTCTGTTAGTTAGTTATTAGAATATAGAAATGCAACTGATTTTTGTCAGCTGATTTTGTACCCTGCAACTTTGCTGTAGTTGTTCATTGTTTCTAGTGGTTTTCTAATGGTTTCTTTAGGGGTTTCTGTATATAAAATCATGTCATCTGCAAACAATGAGAGTTTCACTTCTTCATTGCCTATTTGGATATCATTTATTTCTTTTCCTTGCCTGATTGCTCTGGCCAAAACCTCCAGTACTACGTTACTAAGAGGGTGAGAGTGGGCACCTTGTTCCTGTTCTCAGATGGATGGCTTTCAGTTTTTCCCCATTGAGCATGATGTTGGCTGTGGGTTTGTCAAATATGGCCTTTATTATGTCGAGGTACTTTCCTCTATACCTATTTTATTAAGAGTTTTTATCATAAATGGATGTTGAATCTTGTCAAATGCTTTCTCTGCATCTATTGAGATGATCATGTGGTTTTTATTCCTCATTTTGTTAATGTGGTGTATCACATTGATTGATTTGTGGATGTTGAACCACCTCTGTGTCCCTGGTGTAAATCCCACTTGATCATGGTGTATGATCTTTTTAATGTATTGCTGTATTCAGTTTGCCAATATTTTCTTGAGGATTTTTGCATCTATGTTCATCCGCGATATTAGCCTGTAATTTTCATTCTTTGTATGTCCTTGGCTGGCTTTGGTATCAGGGTGATGTTGGCCTCGTAGAACGTGTTAGGAAGCGTTCCATCTTCCTCTATTTTTTGGAACAGTTTCAGAAGGATAGGTATTAAATCTTTGAATGTTTGGTAGAATTCTCCAGAGAAGACATCTGGTCCTGGACTTTTATTTTTTGGGAGGTTTTTTATTACTGTTTCGATCTCTTTACTTGTGATTGGTCTATTCAGATTCTCTGTTTCTTCTTGATTCAGTTTTGGGAGGTTGTATGAGTCTAAGAATTTATCCATTTCTTCTAGATTGTCCAATTTGTTGGCATATAGTTTTTCGTAGTATTCTCTTATAATCCTTTGTATTTCTGCAGTATCTGTTGTAATTTCTCAACTCTCATTTCTAATTTTATTCATTTGAGCCTTCTCTCTTTTTCTAAGTGAGTCTGGCTAAGGATTTGTTAATTTTGTTTATCTTCTCAAGGAACCAACTCTTTATTTCATTGATCCTTTCTACTGTTTTTTTTTTTTGTTTTAATTTCATTTATTTCTGCTCTAATTTTTATTATTTCCCTCCTTCTGTGACTTTGGGCTTTGTTTGTTCATCTTTTTCTAATTCTGTTAGGTGTACTTTAAGATTGCTTATTTGAGATTTTTCTTGTTTGTTAAGGTGGGCTTCTATTGCTATGAATTTCCCTCTCAGGACCGCTTTTGCTGCATCCCATATGAGTTGGTATGGTGTATCTTCATTTTCATTTGTTTCTTCAATGATCCATTGGTTGTTCAGTATCATGTTGTTTAGTCTCCACATCTTTGTCACTTTCCTAGTTTTTTTTCTTATAGTTGATTTCTATTTTCATAGCATTATGGTCACAAAAGATGCTTGTTATGATTTAAATCTTCTTCAATTTATAGAGGCTTACCTTGTTTCCCAACATATGGTCTATCCTTGAGAGTGTTCCATGTGCGCTTGAGAAGAATGTTTATTCTGCTGTGTTTGGATGGAGTGTTCTCTATATATCTATTAACTCCATCTGGTCTAGTTTTTCATTTAAGTCCACCATTTCCTTATTGACTTGCTGTCTGAATGATCTATCCATTGATGTAAGTGGGATATTAAGATACCCTATTATTATTGTGTTGTTGTGAATATCTCCTTTTAGGTTTGTTAATAGTTGCTTTATGTACTTTAGTGCTCCTGTGGTGGGTACATATATATTTATAAGTGATATGTCTTCTTGGTGGAGTGTCCCTTTTATCATTATATATTGCCCCTCTTTATCTCTCATTACCTGCTTTATCGTGAAGTCTACTTTGTCTGATATAAATATAGCAACATCTGCTTTCTTTTGTTTGCCATTAGCTTGGAGTATCATCTTCCATCCCTTCACTCTGAGACTGTGTTTGTCTTTAGAGCTGAGATGTATTTCCTGGGGGCAGCATATTGTTGGGTTTTGTTTTTTAATCCATCCTGCCACTCTGTGTCTTTTGATTGGAGAATTCAATCCATTTATATTTAGAGTGATTATTGATATATGAGGACTTAATGCTGCTGTTTTGTCACTCATTTCCCAGTTTTTCTGCATTTCCTTTGTTTCTTGTCCCATGTGTTTTGGACTACCAATTCAGTTTGGTAGTTCTCTGATGGTTTTCTTAGTTTTCTCTTTATTTATCATACATATCTCTGTTCTGTTCATTTGTTTAGTGGTTCCCATGAGGTTTGTATAAAAAATCTTGTAGATGAGATAGTCCATTTTCTGATGGCCTCTTATTTCCTTAGACTAAGTCGATTCCATCCCTTCCCTCTTCCCCTTGTTATTATTGTCACAACTTATTCCATCCTGTGTTATGAGTTTGTGGTTAAAATAATGAGATTATATTAATTTTTTTGTGTTTTCCTTCCCTTTACCTTTGATGTTATAATTAAGTGTTGCTAATATGTTCTGATAGAAAGCTCCAATTTTTCTGATTTTGTCTACCTATTTTTCTCCTTGCTCAAAGCTTTGTATCCCCTTTCTCTTTTTTCTTTTTTCTAGTATGAGGGCCTTGTTGGGAATTTCTTGTAGTGGGGGTCTTGTGGCAATGAACTCCCTTAGCTTTTGTTTATCTGGGAAAGTTATTATTTCTCCATCATATCTGAAGGATATTTTTGCTGGATAGAGTATTCTTGGCTGAAAGTTTTTTCTTTCAGAATTTTGAATATATTATTCAAATCTCTCCTAGTCTGTAAGATTTCTGCTGAGAAATCCACTGAAAGCCTGATAGGAGTTCCTTTGTAAGTTATTTCCTTCTGCCTTGCTGCCCTTAATATTTTTCTTTGTCATTGACTTTTGCCAGCTTTACAACTATATGCCTTGGAGAGGGTCTTTTTATGTTGATATAGTTAGGAGATCTGTTGATTTCATTCACTTGTATTTCCAGCTCCTTCCCCAGATTTGGGGAGTTCTCAGCTGTTATTTCTTTGAACAAGCTCTCTGCTCCTTTTTCCCTTTCCTCTCCATCTGGAATACCTGTAATCTTTATGTTACATTTCCTAATTGAGTTATATATTTCTTGGAGAATTTCTTGTAGTCTTAGTTCTCTCTCCTCCTCCAGCTGGAGCATTTCTGCATTCCTATCCTCAATATTGCTAATTCTACTCTGCATATTGTCAGCTCTGTTGTTTAAACACTCCAGGTTTTTCTTTATCTCCTCCATTGTGTTTTTCATCACCAACATTTCTGATTGGTTTTTCTTTATAGTTTCAATCTCTTTTGTGAATAAGTTTCTGATTTCATTGAGCTGTCTATGTATTTTCTTGTAACTCATTGAGCTTTTTTATGATAGCTATTTTGAATTCTCTGTCATTTAGGTTATAAATTTCTGTGCCTTCAGGATTGATTTCTGGGTGCTTGTCATTTTTTTTCTGATCTCGAGATTTAATATATTTTTTCATACTGTTTGATGGTGTGGATTTGTGTCTCTCCACAGTGATAGTATCTGCTCACAGCTTCCACCTGCTGCCACTGGGTAGGGGTCAAGAGCTGTGTATTCTGAGCCCATTGTGATCCACTGGTGCTCTGGCTGAGCTGGAGCACTGGGTGGGGGAGGGGCACTTTCTTTTGCCTGCCTGATCCCGGGGGGCTTCTTGCTTTTCTCTTACTCTGGGGTGCTGACTTGATGAAGATATCCCCACAACAGTGCAGTCCCCTCTCTATGGAAATTTCCCACAGGTTGTAAGAGGACTTGGAGAGTGACAGTTTTCCCATGGAGGACCACTCCTCCTCCCCTCTCTCTGAGAACCGCACAGTCCCTGTCCCAGGGTCACTGCCATTCAGAAGGGAGAGGAGCTCTCCTTACCTCCTTCCACTTCCTCCAGGGGTCCAGCACCTCCACCTTCAGATGTATGGCTGCATGGGTCTCTCAGACATCTTTTGTGTTGTGTGAATGTCCTCTGTTGTTATATGAATGTCCTTTTTGTTGCATCTAATGGGGAGAGTCTAAGGGGAGAGCTCACTCTGCCATGATGCTGACATCACTCCACAAGTGGCTTTTCTTTAAGGAGAATCACATCACTTTACACACATCATCATTCACCTCTCATTAGTCACAAGGCCACACTCTGCTCTCTCCCAGGGCTCCAGTAAGGGTCATAAGATATACAGCACATGTTTTAAATTAATCAGTTTTCCTATACTGTGCTCATCAGGGCAAGGTGACATCACAGGACTCAGCATTCTGGAAGGTCAGGGCACAGTGTGCAGGACCACTTGGTCCCACAGCTCAACCCCCAGAGTGCCAGCAGGAGAGATGCCCCTTTCCTCAGTGGCCTGCCCCCATCATGGGGTCCTGGGTGCAGGCACAGATGACCTGCTCAGCCACTGCCTGGTGGGCTTCACAGTCTGGGATGCCTAGAGTAGGGACTGCTTTGCAAGAACTTTGCTTTAAGTGTGGGGCAGGGGTGGGAGGGTCAATAGAAGGAGGCCAAGACCTTGGGGAACACAGCAAACAGGCTGTGGTCCCGGGGCTTGGAGTAGGATGCCAGAGCTGTGAGGTAGATTTTCCACAGACATTGCCTGCCTTCCCTCACATGTTTGTTAAAAGTTCTCCATGTGTGGAAACAGCCACTCGTTCTCCATCTGGTGCCTGTGAGTCCTCTGCCAGGAGGAGTCCCTCTCCCATGGGGCCTCACTCCTGCCCAGCCCTGTCCCTGGCTTCATCCCCTTTTGGGGTAGTATTTTTTAACATTTAACATTTTAACCATATTAACTCTTCAGATCCATGAACACAGAATATCCTTACATTTATTTGCATCTTCTTCAATTTCTTTCATCAATGTCATAATTTTCAGTGTACAGGTTTTTCCTTCTTGGTTAAATTTATTCCCATTTTATTTTTATGCTATTTTACATGAGATTGTTTTCTTAATTTCTTTTTCAGTTAGTTTGTTATTAGTGTATAAAACTCAACTGATTTTTTTAAATATTGATTTTGTATTCAATATCAAATCTTTAATATTGATTTTGTATTTTATATTTTCCTGAATTCATTTATTAGTTCTAAGAGTTTTTTGGTAGAGTCTCTATGGTTTTCTGTGTATAAGGTCATGTGATCTCTATGAACAGAGACAATTTTACTTCTTCCTTTCCAAATTAGATGTCTTTTATTTCTTTTTCTTGCCTAATTGCTCTGAATAGCACTTCCAATACTATATTGAATGAGTGGTGAGAGTGGGCACCCTCGTCTTGCTCCTGATCTTGGTGGGAAATCTTTCAACCTCCCACCATTGAGGGTGATATTAGCTGTGGGTTTGTCATACACGGCCTTTACTATGTTGAAGTAGGTCCCTTCTATGCCCAATTTGTTTAGAGCTTTTATCATGAAAGAATGTTGAATTTTGTCACATGCTTTTTTGGCATCTATTGAGAGAATCATATGATTTTTGTCTATCATTTTATTAATGATAGACATTAATGATAGATGTATCACATTTATTGATTTGTATATGTTGAACCATCCTTGCATCCCAGGGATAAATCCTACTTCATCATGGTGTATGATCCCTTTAACATGCTGTGGAATTCAGTTTGATAGTATTTTATTGAGAATTTTTACATGTGTATTCATCAGGGATAGTGGCTGGTAGTTTTCTTTTCTTGTAGTTTCCTTACTGGCTTTGGTATCAGGGTAATATTGGCCTCCTAAATGAGTTTGAGAGCACTCCCTCCTCTTCAACTTTTTGGAAGAGTTTGAGAAAGACTGGCTTTAGCAAGCTAAGCCCTTCACTAGTCAGCCTGACTAGAGATTCTGGGTGGGTCATATGGTGGTGTCTGGGGCTGGATTTGCTGCTGGAATCCTTGGGTGGGCAGGTCTGGTGCCTGGATCAGCAGGTGGACAGGCCTGATATTTGGGTACATGAAGATCAGCTTAGAGCCTGGGTCTGTGGGGGTGGGCCTGGAATCTGGGTCTGTATTGGTGGACCTGCATCCTGGGTCCAGAGGCCAATCAGACTTCAGGACCCATTGGGGTAGGCCTGGCATCTGGGTCTATGGGGCATGTCCAGTACTGGGATGGACTGGGAGCCTGGTTTCATTGGTGCCAGCCTGGAGGCTAAGACCATGAGGACTGGCCTGGTGCTTGTGTGAGCCTGGAACATAGGGCTGCAACAGTCAGCCTGTGATCTGAGGCCTCAGGAGCCAGCCTGGAGGTTGGGCCTGCAGAGGTCAGTCTGGCACTGGGGCAGGCCAGGAGTCTAGGTCCATGGGAGTTGGCTTTCATGCTAGGGCTGTGGAGATTGGCTTGGTAAATGGCTGCAAGCCTGGGTCCAGGGAACCTGATCTGGAGTCTAGGTCCACAGTGGGCTGGCCTGGTGCTAGGGTGGGCTAGGGGACTGGGGCTGGGGTTGGTTAAAGCCTGGGTCTGTGGACCTTGGCTGGGGCCTATCTGGGATCCTGTGTTTGGAGGCACTCACCTGGAGCTGATACCATTGGAGTTGCCTGGTACTGAGGTGGTCCGGGAGCCTGGGTTCCTTGGAACCCATAGGTAGCCTGGTACCAAGAGCTGCCTGGGGCTATGGAAGCCACCTGGGGCCACTGGAGCTGGATGGGAGTCTGGGTTTGCAGGGGCCCTCCAGGAGCTTGGAGCCAACAAAATATCTTAAAGCCACAGGAGCCACTTTGGGCTGCTAAAACCAGCAAGCCCAGGGGAAATCTGGGTGCCTGGCTTCTGGGGAGCCAGTCAGGACCCTGGTGCTGCAGGTCCCACCTGGGACCACAGGAGCCACATGTTGCCAGAGTAGCTACTTGGACTCACCTAAACCAGCAGATGCAGAGGGTATGAGACAGGGGCCTGAGTTAGTGGTAGCCTGCAAGGAGCCACCTAGAGCCAGAGAAGTCTTCATGGGACTGGGGTAGACTATCTCTAGGGTCCACAGTGAATTTGGGTGCTTACTTTACTCTCCTTTTCCCATGGATGGGTGTCTCACTCCACACTGGACTGTCTGGACTTGGGGGAGGTGTGACAGGTATAGTGTGAATCTATCTTTTCTACCCTCCTCATTGCATCTTTTCTTATTTCTGTGATTCACCCAGGTGCTGTAATCCCTCACCTGGAATCCTTGGCTCACTTGAAGGTATTTTCATGTGTAGATAGTTGTTCAAATTGATGTTTCTGACGAGGGGGACACGTGCTAGTAATTCCTATGCCACTATTTCACTGACAGAACCTCTCTGATATTTAAAACTCACTATTGAAGGGGAGAAGTTTAGGCCACCCCAAAATATGCCACTTTGGCATAAGGATTATTTTGACCTGAAGGCAACTGAGAAGAAGCAGATACAAGAAAAGCTCTTTGCCCTCTTCTTATTTGTCTAAAATCAGGACATTGAAGGGGAACAAAATTTGCCATCCCAAAATGAATCTCTTTAACATGAGAATTATTTTAGGCTGATTATTTTTAAGAAACAAAAGACTCAGAAAGTTTTTCTTGTTACCTCTCCCCTAACTATCTAAAAGAATTTAGATAAATGGCCTGTAACTGGAACAGAGCTATCACCAGAGATATCTACAAAAAATGTGGGCTAAGTGTGGTGGCAGAGACTCAGCAGGGCCCAGACATCAGAGTCCTCTCCAGGTCCCATTGTCTCTGCGTGGCAGGGCAAACACTTGTTTACCAAACATTTGCTTTTCCATCTCCATGTGAATTGCCTTCCTCCCCTTTGCAGTACAGAACCACTACCCCCAACATCCTCTTTTATCTTTGGCTGAAGATGGTTATTTAAGGTGCCAGCTTTGGCCATTTTGGTGTTACTCAATTTTTCTGGGTTTCTCCCATGTATACATGCTATTAAACTTTGCTTAATTTTCTCTTGTTAATCTGTCTGGTGGCAGTTTAAATCTTAGACCAGCCAGAAGAACCTACAAGGGTAGAAGAAAATTTCTTCTTCCCCTGCAACATAAATTTACAGAGGTGTCCCTCCTCCTCTCTCCACCAGAAAGACAGAGGTTAATCTCTAGAGACAACTTTAAACCCTATCAGCCTGGAGAAAGCACTTGAAGAATCTAAATCAGAAACTTTACTAAAAGCCTTTATTTTGGTCCTTGAAAGCCTAGAATTGCTTTCCTTTGTATTGTCGTTTCTCCACAATTTTGTTCTTTGCTGAAGATGCTATATAAGTTGGAATTCTAAGCTACCCTAGAGAGTTACTCATTTTTCCCTGGTATCTATCATGTATACATGAGGTATACATGTTAATAAACTTCTGTTTGTTTTTCTCTTGTTAATTTGTCTTTTATTACAGGGATCTCAGCTAAGAACTCAGAAAGGTGGAGGGAAAATTATTTTTCTTCTCCTACACTATACTCCTATTAGGAGTTAATTTGGTGGTATGATGTTCTTTTTGTTTGTTTCCTATAACATCTCTTTTACTTTTTTATACCACTACAGCATCCAGAATAGTGTTACTGTTACCACCCAAAAAGGGGGGTTCGTCTGCCCACCACAAGACATGCCAATAATTAAGAGGCAAAGAGGAAGGAGAGAAAAAACTTTGTATTATAGCTTGCCAGCAAGAGGGAAGATGGCTGACTCATGTCCAAAAGAACCATCTTCCAGAACAAAGACTACAGGCCAGTTATAAATGGGGCTGGTCTCCAGGTCAGGGAGGCATCTGGTCTCTGGGTGGGGGCATCCATCTGATCTCCAGGTGGGGTATACATCTGGTCTCAGTTCCTGACAGTCTTTGTTTTACTGGATGTGCATCAGAGACTGGAGCAACATGCTACACCCTGATCTTTCAGTTGTCATTGATGACAGCTATCAGCATAGACTCTCTGCTGAGAGGTCGTCACATTCCTGAGGAACTCAAAAGAACAAAGTTATCAACTTATAGCAGCTGGGAGGGGCCATAAAACCCACAGAACTTGTCTGGGCTAGTTAATCAGAGGTCGCTCAAAGTTACAATAGGGTTTCTTTTCTACAGTATGGCTTATGTCAACCTTGTCTTGAGCTGGTATCATTACTACTCTTGATAGATTTGCAGTAATATTTGTTTATTGATTTGTTGGTTTATTGGTTGATTATGTGAAAGAGGACATGAGTGGAGCCATATTAAAATAGAGCCAGAGCAGCCATTTCAGAAGACTTGCCCTGCACATCTTGTTTTCTTTATCTTCCAAACTGGACCAAACTGCCAACATTATAAGAAGTAAGGCCAAGAATATCCTGTTTGTAAGGACTGATGAAACTGGACTTTGTTGATGTATGAATCACTAACCAATCAATGATATACAAGTCTAGCCTTTTGCCTGATGATGGAATCTCAAGCCAATCTATGAAGTACAAACTTAGCCTTACCTCATCTAGCACCAATGAACTCTTCTTTAACACAACTCACCTCATCTTCCTCCCTTTTTCCCATAAAAACCCTGAGCCCCTCCCTTGAAATCAGAGTACTATTTGGGTTTCTACCTGAATCTGCTTCTCAAATCACAAATCATTGATCTCAGATAAACTCTTTGCCTCCTAAACTGGTTCCTGTTTTTGTAGGTTGACAATTAATATAACTATTTTTCCCTCTACAAAGACTGTTTCAATTTTGTAATGAGGATATAGAAAAGTAAATGCATTAAACTCCTATTTTTCCATGATGGCTGGGAAATAATAAATTGGCTATTATGACTTAGTAGATGTCTAATTAAACAATTTTCAAAGCACTGGAATTTACTACATATGTTTTACAGTGTAACTATCCTGGATGTAACTTAACTTTTCCTTTCAAGTTAATGTGAATTGGCATTCTGGATATCTTTTATCAATATATACTATTGTAAATAAATAACTGGTTGTGTTGACTTTCAAGTTTTTGTGGATAATTGAACATTTACTATAGTAGAGAATAGTATTTTCTTAGTCCCACACCATAGATCTCTTACACATTTAGCAGATAGAAAGCAGTTTTAAAATGTTTGGTTGTATTTGACAAAGCTTTTTAGAAACTTTAAATGTTAATTTAAATCCAGTTGTTTATAACCCTCTTTCTGTTTTTGTAATATCTCACTTCACTCCTGACAAGTGAGATGATTTTCTACACTTGCCTGGGACTGAAAACTCATCTTAAAATCTCACGGGAACACTATTTTCTTGAAAGTGCCAAGGTCAAGAAGACATTAAAAGGGTTTTACTCTCAGACTTTTCTCTCTAGTTAACTTGTTTTTGTCTGTTCAAAGAATAGTCCCAAAGACCTTGTACGGATTCTCTTTCTTCCCTCCAAATCAACTGGATGATTGTTTGCAAATGGCATTTGTTTTGCAAACTGGCCATAGAATCCCTATGTGCAAATGATTACAAACCAAACCTGCATCTCTTTCAGGGCTGATTTTAGATTTTGCTTCTGAAGTTTGATAAACTGGAAGCAGCTAGCACAAGAAGAGAAAATTGTCTAACAAAGCTCTTGATGGGGGAGATTTCATGACTTCTGGTTACAGAAGGGCTCTCTCTGGTGCCCAGAGGTGGTTTTATCAAAGATAAACAAAGCTGGACACTAGTTAAAGTGGTGAAAACATTTTATTCAGTAACTACTGACAGGATAAAGAGCTGAGCCCCATTCCAATTTGCACAGATGGAGAAAGGGTGTTCTAAAGTGACAATGAGGGAGTAGGGACTGCAGGTAAGCGAGGCCTCAGTAGAGTCAGGGAAGTGAAAAATGACAGAGTTGGTCAGTGTAAGTGCAATTAGACCAGCTGTGTCTGCCAGCTGGCAGTTATGGAAGTTAGGATTTTATCCTCCCACAGAGACTGGGAGACAGAGGCTCTCTCCTTCCTGATGATCCCATTTCAAAGAGACAGCTTTCAGGTCCTTGAGAAAGACACTCCTGAGATGTAGGAGATACATACACATCTGAAAAGAGACAGAGGAAGGATTCACAACTGTAAGCTCTTTTTAGAAAATGCTCTAAGAAAGAGAGGTCAAGGGCCTATCCTCAGGTGTTGGAGAGAACAAATAAATTCTTTTGACAGCCCTGAGCTTTTCCAGACAGGAACTCAGAAGGGGGCTGGGTTGTCCCAGGGGCTCGGCCTCAAGCTGCCAGAAGCCTGTTAAAGTGTGGTCAAGTCTCTCAGCGTTGGGGCTTTGATGAGTGGCTTGTGCCAGTTCTGCAGTTCTCCGTTTCACTCAGGGGAGCACTCTGTGGTTAGACCCATGTACAACCAAGCTTTCTACTGTATTATAAACCTAAGCTTCTTACTTTTGAATCAATGCCCTTTAGTTACCTTGATATTTTAAATAACAAAATAAGCAGAATATGTAATTTCCTGGTATCTGTTTATTTGAATACTTTTATAAACTGCTTCTAAGAAAAGCATCGGATTAGAAACCTATGAGCTCTGAGGAAAAATAAAATAAAAGAGAATGTTTTCCCCGACAAGTTTGCACCCACTTCAGTTACATTTGCTTTCTATGAATAGTGATCAAAATATTGACTTAAAATGTAAATGCTTATTTTTTCCATAATTCTGGCAATTTCTTCAAAATTTAAATGTATTCTCTATTGTCTCATTATACTCTTTTAAACCATCCTTTGAAATCATTCTTCTGTCTTGTGATTTGTGTTAACCTGTGGACATTAACAAACAGAAACCTCATTAAAATGTAGTCCCTGGTCAAAAGGGGAACTTCTCATGCCCTACCTCAATAGCAGAACCCAACAGGAAGAAGAAAGACTTCCTCTTCTTGACTGGCAAGAAGTTCAGCCAATGAGAGACTGTCACAATTCAGCCGATGAAAAGCCACTGTACTTTGAACTCTCAATTCCTCCAACGGACTCTTTGTTTACAATAACCATCCCAGCTTCCTCTTCCCCTCTATAAAAGGGTTTATCTTCCTCTTCCCCTCTATAAAAGGGTTTCTCTTCCTCTTGCAGCTCAGGACTTGCAGGTGACTTGCTGTGGTTGCAGATCCTGAGTTACAATTCTTTGCTGATCCCAAGTAAACCCATTTTTGCTGGAAAAATAATTCGCTATTTGTTTAAGATCAACAACCCAGAATTGATTTAACTCTTTGATTAGTTTTGTAGAAAATCAATCACCTCTGGAATCAACTCAACCTTTAGCCCAATACCTCAAAACTATTTATTATTCTATTAACAGACTCTGAAACAAATGTAAATGGCTCCAGGATTTTAAAACATGTTGATGATGTTAATGGCTCCCCATGAGACAAGCTGTCAAAGGAATGACTGCCACCTAAAACAAATATTTCCCCATGGGCATTTAAAATCACTAGACTAGACACCGCATTTCAGACTTTGACTATTCCAAAGTACAATGTTTTGGAAAAGCAAGTTTCCTTTTTTAGACAGCCAGAAACCCCACATAATTTTCAGAAAAACCATGTTTGAGAGCACTGTTAATAATCTTTAAAAGTCCATTTGCAATCACAGAAGGCAGTAAATGATATTTATCTTATAAATTAGCAAGATGTTTTTACTGCTTATGCATGGATGTGCATGTGTGTGTGTTGTGTGAGTGAGTGTGTGCGTGTGTGTGTGTGTGTGTGTGTGTGTGTGTGTGTGAGAGACAGACAGAGAAACAGAGAGAAGAAGAAGGAGGGGGACGAGGAGGAGAAGCAGCAGAAGAGGAAATATGTGAAAATATAAATCCCTCCTCCCTCTGGATATTCTTCATTGGTTCCTGCAGATCCACTCTCCATCTTTCTGTACATTATTCTATAACCCTGGCATTTGCTTCCTCTGGCTTTCAGCTAGTCAGCCAATATGAAGCATTGACAGATTGGAGGGTGTTAGAGGAGAGGCATCAGAGTCTTTATGCCTTGGCTCCCTCCCTGCTTGGGTGTAGATTGGCTGCATTCTTAATGAAGACCATAGCACTCAGTGGGTGGTCCTCTCCTACTGCTTCACAATTTCTCCCTCAACCCGCACCTAACATCTCAAGGAAAGTTTCCTCTGACCAATTAAAAGAAAAGAATACATGGGCCAGCCCCACTGGCCTAGTGGTTAAGTTCGGTGCTCTCTGCTTCAGGGGCCCGGGTTCAGTTCCCAGGCACTGATCTACACCACTCACCTGTCAGTGGCCATACTGTGATGGTGGCTCACCTACAAAATAGAGGAATATTGGCAACAGATGTTAGCTCAGGACAAATCTTCCTCAGTGAAGAAATAAAAAATAGATGCTGTCTATTTATGGATAAATCTGTAATATATACTGACTCCCGCCAGAAGGGGATGTCCATCTTTATATATCACCTGTCTAAAGTGTCTCTGAAAGGAAGTCATGTAAGGGAATTGTCCCAGTGAACAGAACTTTGGGCAATACATGTGGTTGGCCACTCTACATAGAAGAGATGGTCTGAGGTAGGGATCTACAGTGATTTATGGACAGTGCCTAATGAGCTGTCCAGTTAAGCAAGAGATCTGGGAAGAACAGGGACATTTGGAGAGAACATTTGTGGCTAGCTCCCTTGGAATGGGTACAGAATGTGGGGATAGTTGAGTAATGCCACCCAGCAGGCATTCACTGTAGAGGTAGCCTCAGTAGCCAGGAGAATTAAATGATTGCCCTACAGATGACAGATGGCCCTTTCCTGCCACCCTCATGTTTGCCCTCTGGGCCCATGCACAAAGAAGCCTTGATGGCAGGGATGGAGTCCATGCATCCATCAACATCTCAGAGTGGACTACCCCTCACTAGTGTTAATCTGACTACCACCACTATCGAGTGCCAACCTGCCGACAGTAGAGGATATACTGAGCCTTCACTATGATTCCATTGTGCTGAGGAACTGACTGACTGCCTGACTGCGGGCTGATTGCATGCATACTCAGATTTGAGTTTACCTTCCTTGTCTACAGCACTATTTGTGTGCTTACAGAAGGCCTTCTTCATCAACATGATATCTCAATCAAAATGGCCTCTAATCAAATCTTTCTTTTTTCAAATGGGCTCATACCCCCAGAATTAAGATATCTTACCAGAATAGATATGAAATAGAATAGCAGAATAGTGAAATCTCCAGCAGAAAGTTCAGTTATTTTATCATCTGGGGACATGATACTTGTGAGTTTGGGACATTGTTTACAGGATGCAGTATGTGCCTTAAATCAGAGGCAAATCCATGGTTTCATCCTTCCTACAGCCAGAATATTCTAGTCTGAGACAAGGGGAGAAGGAGATAAGAGGGGCCCCTATCGCTATTAAACCTAATAACCCACATAAAAAAGTTTTGCTTTCCTTACCCACTACTTTGTACCAAGCAGGTTTGAAGGTTCAAACATCAAGAAGGAATGCCTCCGCCGGGAAACACAATCCTGGGTCTGTTAAACTGGAAGCTGAGACTGCTTCCTAGCTATTTAAGGTCCTTCGTACCATGCACCCAAAGTGCAAAGACATTTTGATCCCAGTTACATAGAGAGGAAATTGGGTTGCTGATACAAAACACAGAAAGGCTAACTATGTAAGGGGAATCCAAAGGATTCTTAGGTATGCCCCTTGTTTAGTCCTTTGCCAAGTAACTGTATTCAGTGAAAACTGGTAACCTGATAAAGACAGGACCTCCAAGGACTCAGACTTGCATTCTTACTAACTAAAGAATCCTTTCCAGCTGAGGTGCTGGCAGAGAGTAATGGGAAGATAAATGAGTTGTGGAAAATTGCAGCTATGATGATGAACTTAGAACTCATCACCAACTACAAAATCAGGGGTTAGAGCAGTAAAATCTTAGGTTAATAAATAATTTTCTCCATTCTCCCCAGCTTGTATAATGAATATCATTAGTGGCTATTAACATTTTAGGTTTCAGAAGGGAGTATGACTAAATTGACATCACCCCACAATAATACTTCAGAAAATATGCAAATTTGTGTGACCCCCACATTAGGGACAATATTTTCATCCATATAGAAAACTCTTAACATCCCAAAGGCAAGAGTGGACACTGAGGGGCAAAGGAGTGGACTGTCCTGAATGTTCTCTGTTTGGCCCTCCCATATTTACTGACCACCATTCCTCATCCTCGGCTCCTCAAGAGCATCTCTGAGCTACATCCCTTTGGGACTCTGGCATCCTAGCTTCTGGTTGGGTTTTGTCAATGGGAGGCACTAGTAGTTGGGAGGTCAGAAGTGGAGACAGGTCAAGGTATTTGTTCCCCTGTCTCCTTCCCAGTGGCCCTGTGGTTTGGCGTTGGCTGCCTCCTCTACTGAAGGCCAGAGCTCCTCTCAGATGGACCAGTGCTGCAGCGCAGCTCTCTCCTCATCCACCACTTGCCCCTTCCCATGAGGAAGACTCCGCAGTGACAGCCCTGAGTGCTTCGGATTGCTTGTTTGCTTTCCTCGAGCCTGCTCACACCTCTGTGCAGAGTCCCTTTAAATCATCATGTTTGTCTGCTATTTATTTCCAGCTAACTAATTCCTATTTCCACAGATTCCCTGTGTAGGAAAGCAAACATTCAAGAACAAGTTATCTATTTTAAAGGTCTCCCAATGGACTTTTTCCAACATAAAAGAAAAAAATTAAGACCTAGATTTATAATGAGAGAAGTACTTGTGACTGTCACATGAAACTTTCAAACTCCTATCAACAACATGTAACCGGTTTTCCATCCACAAAGTCTCCATGTTTGGCCCTTCTCCATGTGTCATGGGATCATATAAAAATCAATCAATGGTTCAAGTACTCACCTATGCAAGTACTAAGTGTAGAACATACAAAAGTAATGCAGTTATTCCCTCTAGATGAGTGGTGATCAACACTGAGGTCCCTGCGGGTCCTCAAAGTTAATCATGGGAGGTTGTCAATCAATTAAAAAAATTTTAAAGTTTGATATAAACCGTCCATTTGCCATGATAAGTCTGTGATGAAGTAATGTGGCAACACTTGGAAGACATTTTAAAACACAAAATTCATGTCTGAATTTTTAAAAAGAGATGTGACATATAATACTTTAGGAATAAACAAAATTTTGAAAGCACTTCAGCACATATTATTATAATGCCTTGTGACAAATACCTTGCTTTTTTCTACTATACATTCCTTTCAAAAGAAGCAATGCTGGTAGCTTCAAGTAAATTTTAAGTAGATTATTTTAATTATCAAGAGAAAGTTTTGTTAAACCTTGTTCTTAGGTAGTGGTACTGTCTACACAGCACAGAATAAAGCAATTTGGTTAAATTATCCAGGAAATTAACACCAGCTTGACAACAATACCTGATTCACTCAGGTTCCTAAAATTCTGTTTTGAACTCTATATTAGTTGCTTTAATCAAACTGGTCAACTCATTTTTACCACCAAGAATACTCTCTAGCTTCTAAGAAAAATTATCCTTACCTTGGAAATCTTACCCCCACCTGCAGTTTCTCTTACCTGCATGTATTCTGTACACCCTTCGTAGCATATAAGAGCCCACTTCCTCCAACACAGCCTATCCCTGTTAGGGGTCTTTTGTGTACATTCATGGCCCTTATTGCACTTCTCGTCTGACACTTGGCACAAGTCACTAATTTGGTTAGTGATCTTGTTTGATGTACTCATTTTATCAGACTGAGTGACAAATTCTTTAGAAGCAGAAAGCCTCTTATGATTCAAATGTAGGATCCAATATGCACTCACCCATAGAAAATGCTCATTACAGCTTTGTGGTAATTTTTGAGTGGGTAAATGGGTTCATTCCCTAGTCTTCCCCTTTATTTTGTCCTCATGAGCCAGCACAAGAACAGGTCACACTGGCCATTATGTCACTTGTACAGAATGTATCTTTAGTCGGATATTGAATGTTGACATGTGGGCAGACCCCTGCACTAAGACTGAAGGGACCTGAAATCCAGTCCTGGCACAGTTACTAGACTAATGTGAAATGGCTATTTTCTGTCTTAGTTTTCCTTGTCTGTACTGTAGAAACTGAGATAACTTCCCAACCACAGAGAAATGTTTTGAGACTCAAATTATATAATAGATGGCTAACTTTGCCAAAAAAAGAAGTGTCATTAAGCCAGAGTTGGATTTAGACCTCTCTTCAGAGGAGCTGGACCTCCAAGCTATTGTGCTACTATAACTGCTACCGGAAAGACGCATTTTCTGTCCAGCAACCTGTTCCCAAAGTGGCTGCTCCTGCCTTACTTCCAGATGCTAGTCTGTAACTTTCTTCTAAAGGCTATTCATTGATTAGATGCACTGATTGCAGTCCTTCAAACTCAACCTGCCTTTAGTCTATTATAGAATGATTGGCAGTTAATCAAGGGGCTAAAGATTCATAGAGATTGTTTTCTTTGTAATCTGAGACTAATAAAATCATCTGATACAGCAGCAATTGTGTGTTTAAGCCTCCATGATTAGACAAACAATTTGTGTCTTGTCGTTAGAAAAATGACTGCAGTATACTCTAATCACACAGTGAACTGACTAACGCCAACAAGAATAAGAAATCATTTATTGGTTTTGTTTTATTTTTTCTATAAAGTCTGGGATACAGTTCATACGGGAAACACTTAAGGCAGTGAACCTTACATAAAAAATCTGAAATAGAAAAGGAACTAGGGGCTGCTGTCTCAGCTTAGCATGGCTTGAGCCTGTGCCAGACAAACAAATCCACGCCTTTGCTCCCATGGAATTTTATTCATTTTCCTTTGCTTACATTTTAAAGGTTCCTTCTGAAAAATTGCTTATGTAATGAGAACAGTAGGGCTAGAGAAATTTCAGAACCCAGTCCCTGGAAGACCTGAACAGATGCAGTGGGCTCCCAAGAGGGCAAAGATGTTCTTTCCCCTCAGCCCACTGTCTAAACCAAAGGGGAAAAATTTCCGAGAGGCAGGTGACCGGGGCACACCCTGCGTGATTTCATAGTCCAATCTTTTCATCAAAAGTAGCTAAGTGACACCAAAGAATCTGCTGGAGTGTTTGTATCTCCATAATTGTTTGTAAGTATAGTGAGAAAAAATTATTTTGTTATACCATGTTTCAAAAAATGCTATGACCTCAAATTCCCTACTTTCTTACTGTGAACACACGACATTGCATTGTTGGGTAGGATGCAGTGCTGCCACCAGGCTTCTGTAAATGATGATGGTGACAATGACGACAATGATGACACGATGACGCGACACATTACTCTGAAGGCAGTTTACAGTCTGAGCAATAGACTGAGTCTGTTTTCATAGGAAGCTGTGGTCTCCTGACCCTAACCGTGATTTCTGCTATGAAAGACATTCACAAAGTTACTGGAGTGCTTTATTTTCCTTTTCCTTTAGGGATTTTTTCAGAAGCATCAGTCAGAAAGATTATTTTTACTCTTATGATGATATGAGCAAAAGGGAAGGCCAGAGCCAGAGAAGAGAGTGGAAGACAGAGCTGGGTTTCAATTCCTCTGAGGCTGACTCTTTACAGCGTGTTCTGTCATGTTGAGTTGTTGGTTTCTGTCTCTGGTTTTGCTTTCTTCACATTTGCATGTGTACTTAGCTCAGCAATTGGCCTAGGTACTTAGGACACATGAAAGGAGATCTTGGCCTCTGGTTCTGCCCCAGTCACAGCTGCAGTGATGGCTGCGTGGGCCCCGACCCATGCCCACACTGAGCATCTCCTGCCTGGGATCTCTCTCGCATGAAGTCTTTATTGTTCTAGGACCTGTTTGGTGTCCGCACATACGCAACCTGGAAGCCTAGGTGAGTTAATATTCCTGAGAGTAAACATTTGACTAATGGGAGGTGAAGGTTTGCAGAGAAATTCTCCCTCCTTCCCGGTTGGACTTTGTGAAGTGCGTTAGTTCATGCGGCTTCATGGCAGGTGAGCCTGTGAGTTCAGCAAGCAATGCACCTGCGACCAAGCGATGCCAGCTTGATACACTACCTCCTCAGGTTTGCTATCTTCTTTTCCTGCCTCCCCATCGTGCTCATTCCTCCCTTTCTGAATTTGCATACCCTACTAACATGTTAGCACATACTTTTTGCTTCACTGTCTCTCTTTTCTTTTTCTTTTAAGAAATCCCAGCTAAGACAACAATGGGAGTGGGAATACTATGAAGTGAAAGGCACGATGCTAATAAGATACGGGAACTTTGAAGTCAGGGTGATGGAGAGGTCGCTATATCAACACTGAAGTTGATCGTGAAGATGAGAAGGTTGTTAAAAATGTCCAGTTTTAAATCAGATTTTAAAAAGTTCTTGAGGAATGTGTTGCTGTAACCTCAGTATCGGCAGATGACAGCAGTGGAAAGGATGGTTTTACCTAATGGTAACATGGAGGGGTAGTGGGCCAGAAGAGACACTGGGCTCTGAGAGGCATCTGGCCCACTGGCAGAGCCTGTGTGAGGGGAGAAAACACTCCTGCCAGAGAGAGATATTACCATCTATTGAGGACACACAAATAATGTACTTTCAAAAGAAAGTTAAAGTTTCTTCTCTATTCTTTCCTCTTTGTCTCTCTATAACTGTGAGTTTATTTAAGATGCATTCCTTGGCCCTCTGCCTTTCTTGCTCCCTTCAGGAATGCATCTAGAAGGGACACATAAAAGCAGAGGATTTGTGTATTTGGTGGGCACAATTAACCAGAGTGATATTGCCAGAGATGTGAGTAGAAGGAGGTACAGTTTGAAAGGAGCCATTTCATTTCTCTAGTACATGAGCTTGCCAGGGAAGAGTGAAGCTGCCACAAACTGAGCTCCCAGCTTTGTGACAAAGAGGAGCCCTTTCCTCACAACCAGAGTCATTCAAACAGTGCCACTGCCCATCCATGGTCCTAGGAACTGAACAGCAGTTATTTGCAGCAGTAGGAAGACTATGAACGATGGCTAAATGTGCAGCAGCGATGGGCCTGCATCATGCCCAGGCACCAGAGGGACTTGAGTAGGGATAGGGACAGAAAGACAGAGACGCTGTGGCAACAGCAGGGACAGTAAAGTAAGCAGTGCTGCCACAGTATAGCGTCAGACTTAGTGTTCCAAGGCTCAGTGGACTGTCGTGGCATCTAATGTTGATGGCAAGCCCAGCCACCCTCCTCAGCAGCCCTCCCCAACACGTGATGACCTGATATTCCACGTAGGGGACTCATGAAGTACCAGCAGCTCAGCTGGTGAGGGCTTAACAGAGACTACTGCCTCTCTTACCATTTCCGTGTTGCTCTTCTACTCCCATTGCCCGTGGTCTAGCAAACCCTGCTACAAACATGACTTCAACTGTTCTGCCATGATACGTTGATTCAGAAGTCTCTGACTCCAGTTCCCAAGAACTAGAATTTTACTATATTTTTAGTTCTATAATATTAACTGAATTTATCTTGTTCTCCACCCCCTACCCTCACCTAGCTTCTTCTCTATACTTTCCTGTCTCTGGCCACTGTAGCATTATTCTTCTAGTTACCTAGGCCCAAAATATAGGGTCATCTTCTTCATCCTCTATGTCCAGTCAGTCAAAAAGTTCTTCACATAGCCCCTCAGTCTTGTCCATTTCCAGTGTTATCATTTACAATGAAATAAACCCCTGAATTGAATAAACTTAAACATGAGTAACAATAAACAATTTAATAATTTAAAATAATTCCCTCATAACCTCATATTGGAAATGTCTCTCGCTCTAATCTGATTCCACCTTAAATATCCCTTTGTCATGGAACTCACTCACTTGGAAATCTTTGGGTCTTTATTTCTCAACAGAGTCTCTCTGATCTTGTATTAAGAAGAGAGATTCAAACTCTGGCTTCACCACTGACTATTTGTGTGGACTTGGAGTGGTTAATTATTCTCTTTGGTTCTCCATATAACCTTGTCAATAAAGGTGGGAATTGCTACCCTATAATGTCATAGTAAGGATTCTAGGCCTATCCAAATTCTACCCATATTCCAAGCCTCTGGTCAAATCTCAGGCTACTCTTTTCCTCAATAATTATTGTGTACTCTGAGTTCAATCAATACACTTTATCTAAGCCACACAATTATATAATAGTTGGCAATGTGCACTAATGGCCCCAAATGTGTTGCTTTTGTGTCCTCAACTAGATTATAAGTAGCTTATTTAAAAATTCTTCTGTATTTCTTATAAAGGGCTTGGCACAGTGATTGTTCCAAAGTGGATTCAATCAATGCTTTCTGATTGATTAATTGAGCAATTTATTAAAAAGAGACTCACCTTAATTTAATTTGTCATTTTCATAACTGGAAACTTACAAAATTCTTACTTCTTTTTTCAAAAATGGCTACAAGATCAAAAGATAACATGTGACTTTTAGAAGTTAAAATTTATTCATCCATTCAACAAATATTTGTTGCAAGCCTACTAGGTGCCAGCCATTTTTTTAGAAGCTAAGACTATATCATGAGACAAAAATTAAAAAGATAATGAATAATTCATATTTTTGTAGAGCTTACATTCTAGTAGAGGAAGAAAGAAAATAAACAAAAATAAAGTATCTAGCACATAAAAAAGGGATAAATGCTAAGTAAAAATACAGAACACAGGAAAGGGGCTCGTGTGGATGGGTGGGGCTGAGGGGTTGAGTAGAAGTCAGTCAGGGTGGACCTTGTTGAGAAGGTGGTATCAGAGGTAGTGGATAAATCATGTGGTTGAAATAGAAAAAAAATCTCACTTTTATTGAATTTCAAAAGAAGATCATGGGTAGTTAGAATCATTTGAAGGAAACTGAAAAATATTCATTCAAATACTTTCAGTTTTCAAAATCTGTACTTACTCTTGAGGTGGGATCCCTCCACCTCTGTATGTTCATTTGATGTTAATATTTCTCTGTCTCTTTGCTTATACTCCATGTCAGGGCAGGAAGGGTGTTCTCTCTTCACCCTCACTGAACGACTCCTTTTCATTCGTACAACCTTAAATACCTCTACAAGGCAGCATGCAACTCTAGACTAGGACTGCACCCAGATTCTAGTCTTAGCTTTACCATAAACTAGTTGTATATTTTTATTGCCATTATTATTACCTAATATGTGTCAATATCTAGTATTTATTTTGCTAAATTCTCTTGCGAGTGCTTTATAAGATTATCCAAATTAATCTTCACGGAATATATCTAGGCAGGTATGAACTATTATTCTCATTTTACAGATAAAATAAACTGAGTCCTGAGAGATTTCTAAGGTTCATTGATGTTCTAGCCTTCTGTATATTTAAGACAATTCAAATCATCTCATAAAAAAAGATAAGAAATGGCCTTACAGAACTTGTGCTTAATTTGAGCACTTTTTTGTGGAATGAACTTTCTTTTTATACATCATCTCATTTTTTTTAAATTATTTATTTTATTTTTATTTATTTATTTATTTATTTTTGTGGGGATGACCAGCCCTGAGCTAACATCTGTTGCCAATCCTCCCCTTTTTGCTGAGGAAGACTGGCCCTGGGCTAACATCCGTGCCCGTCGTCCTCTACTTTATATGGGACGCCGCCACAGCATGGCTGACAGGCAGTGCGTCGGCGGGCGCCCAGGATCCGAACCTGCGAACCCCGGGCTGCCAAGCGCGGACTAAACCGCTGCGCCACCGGGCGGCCCCCACATCATCTCATTTTAATCATTCAGCAATCCTATTAGGTAGGTGCTTTTAACAATGCTACAGATAAAACATGAAGCGTAGAAAGTTTAAGTAACTTTTCCAAAGTCCTACAGCAAACCTGGACTTCCAATTCACGTTCAAATCCAAAGTGTTGCTGTTCTCACTAATTTAGTTCACTTGCTGACTAAGCATCCACGAGTATGCACCAGGCACACATTAATGATGTCCCAAACTCCAGTGACTCGGAGATTTTTAGGGAGGAGGCAGACTAGTAAAGAGACGATTATAACATAAAGTGTTAAATGTCATGATTGAGGTATAGACCCAGCAGAAGTGGATTTAGCTTGAAGCTAATAAAATTTAAGCTTCCAAAGTGCTGAGACAAGTTCTAAAACAGTGTTCACGTGGTTGTTTTATTGTTTTTTAATTCACAAAAGTAAGACATTTGAACTGCAGTTGATGAAGACAGCTATCTCTTGCACTCTGACTTCTCTCTATCACATCCCCGTTTTGCCAGATAGTGTTGAAATAACTAGGCATTTTGGGGGTCCAGCAAAGGAGACTTTAATATGAGATTACATTAGCCTGAATTTGCTGAGGTATATTTATGTGGTTTGCAGTTATTTCCATGAAAGTAAAGTTACTTTTGAGAATCTCAAGGAAGCAATGTATAGTAGGATAAGTAATAGCCCTCAAAATATTCAGATGCTAACTCCTGGGACTTATGAATGTGACCTTACATAGAAAACAGACTCTGCAAATGTGACTAAGCTAAGAATCTTGAGAAAGGGAGGTTATCTTGGATTATCTGGGTGGGCCCTAATGGCAATCTCAGGGAGATTTGACACATAGGAGAAGGCAGCATGACCACTGAAGCAAGATGATATGCTGCTGGCTTTGAAAATGGAAGGAGAGGCCACGAGCCGCAGGATGCAAGGATGGAATGGAAGACAAGGAGTGGATGCTCTCCTAGAACTTCTGGAGGGTGCATGGCCTTGCTGACACCTTGATTTTGGCTCAGTAAAACTGATTTTCAGATTTATGACCTCCAGAAATGTAAGAGAATAGATGTTTATTGTTTTAACCCACCAAGTTTGTGGTAATTTGTTACAGCAGCCATAGAAAACTAATACAGGGTGAGATATTCCAGGAATATTCCCCCTGCCCACTGGTTGACACATGCAGCACAGGAGAAGAGGATGGAGACTTCAGGTCAGTGTGACAATAGAAATGTTGTCAAGCGAAGGCTTGCTGCCTGACGTGAAAGAGTCCAGTACTGTGGCACTGCCTTTTGAGAAAAGAAAAGGCTTTATCGTGAGGTCAACTGTGATGGAGACAGGAGGCAAGGCTCTCAAATGTGCCTCCTCGATCCAATGTTGAGGTGAAATTTAAGGCAGTAGGGGCTACTACGCTACAGCTGGGCCCATGTAAGCTGATTAGCTAATCTTGAATCAGTCCATATATGGTCATCAAGCTACTTGGGCTGCTGGAAGCCAGGTTTTCCTTATTGAAGGGCTTCTCTTTGTCTCAGGTGGCAATGTTTCTGAAGATTCCTGGTTCCAGGGTCATCCTGGGCTACGGGTTCCTACCTGGGACGTGTGCAGTGCTGTCTCTGTTACTGAGCAAGTTTTGATTAATCAACAACCCGCTTTAAGGAAGCAAAACTAGTTTAAGCTAGTCAGTTTTTTATATTCTGTTTCAGAAATGCATCCTACAGTTCCCCACACTAGAATTTAGAAATATAAGAAACCAGAAGCTACCGTCTGGAAAATTCTTTCAATAATCAGATTGTAAAACTGCAATCAGAGAAAGGTTGATATAAAGTATCATACATTTATTTTTCCTTTTCTGAATTATACAAAATCAAGTCAATCAGAATTCTTTTGTTTGAGGGTATAAATCAATAGCAGTACAATATCTGCGTGTAAAGTTTCATGTTTTATACATTAACTTAAGGGAAGTTTCCTATTGTATGCATCCTCTATCAAACATAAAAACAAGTTTTGATCAAATATGTTAATATCTTTTTTGTTCTTTAGAGAACATTATAATAGAAATTCTAGGTATTAAACAGTGAAGTAAAAAGACTGCAGTAAAAAAAGGTAGGCAAAAAGTATTTTAGCAGAGTATCAGCCAGTTAATACAATTGTTCTGGATTCTGTAATGTTTGTGGTACTTGAGATTTATTTCCCCATTCTAAATAAGTGTTTGTTCTTGTACTTAATTTTATATTTGTACTTTCAATTGCTTTTTTAAAATAAGGCCCCCATGATTCAGACTCAACAAAACCAGGTCTACCCACGACACCAAGTGATTGGAAATGTGACAGAGGGACTCACTTAATGCGTGGTGGGAGTCAGGATGCGCTTCCAGAGGGAGGGTGCCTGAGACACATTCCAAAGGCTGACAGTTTGAAATCCGGAGGTGCAGGAAGGAGGCCAGAAAGGAGGCGGTGGTCAAATTACAAAGAACTTTGTTTACTCTCTTTTATATAGGAAATAATAGAATCTGTATAGGTGGGGGATTTAGCAAATGAGTAGGTTTTCAATGTTATCTTCCTCTTTCAATTTTAAAGAATTATCACTCAGATTTATTTTTTAAACAACCATGTAGCTGTATACAAAAACTGAAGGCTGACACTGCACAGGGGAAAAACACAACTCTTAGGCATTGGTGTGGAAGATCCTCTGATGTTTACTAACCTTGAGAAAAGAAAGCAATAACTACAGTGGGAAAAGATTTTCAAACTAGTAAGAAAATAATGATGGTGAGCTAGACGGGCTGGAGCCATTTCTGTAGCCCATGTGTCAGCCCTAGAAATGCCTGAAATAGACCTGAATAAATTTAGCTCAGAGGTCAGCTTGGTCAACAGAAGGAGAAGGTCTGGGGAATGGACTGACACTCATCAGGCAGCAGTCCAGAACGTCAGTTTCTGTAGCTCAGAGTCATGCTATGTAGGGCTGCCCAGGAGCATATTAGCAACTCAGCACAGAAAAAAAGTCATTCTGGGATTTTAGTAGCATCTTTTTCTCAACAAAATATTGTTATTTGTGCTTTTGTAAAATTCTATATTAACATATGTCACACATAATCCCAATTTATAGACAACTATCATAAACACATATTTTCTTCCAGTAATTTCTTAAACATCTAACTTCACAACCGAGTTTACTCTATATAATTTTGTATCCTTTTTCATTTAATAATATATTTTGAGCATTTTCTCATGCTGGTAAATATTCCTCAAACATGTTATTTAAAATGACTCCTTAACATGCTATTGTATACATGTGTCATAATTTAGTGTTTTCTACAGTTGGAAATTTATGTCATTTCCAGTCTGGAGCTACTAACTAATACCGTGATACATATTCTTATATTATGAACATGTACACAGCTAATTGTTTCCCTAATTTCTAGAAAAAGATCCATTGGATACGATAATTGTTTAAAAAATTTGATAGATATTGCCCAATTGTCCTACAGAGAAGTTGTAATCACTAAGATTCAGAAAGTTTGCTTCAGAGTATATTTGTCAACACAACATTAGCATTTTCAAAGAATCTCTGATAAATATATAGTCAAAATACTTCATTATTTTAACATTTATATTTCTTGGATCATTAATGAGTTTGAAAATTTCTCATATTCTTATTGACGTTTGCATTTATTTTTACTTTCTTTTTATATTTTATACTTATTTTATCTAGTGATTTTTGTTTTCTATTGATTTAAATGGATTTCTTTTTTATTTTAGAGTACATTTAACCATTTTGAGTATTTATATAATATATACTGTGGTATTTTCCCATTTGGCATTTGCATTTTAATTTTTCCCTTTTTAAAATGAGATACAACTCACATACCATAAATTTTGCCGTTTAATGGTACAACTGAATGATTTTTAGAATGTTCACAGGGTTGTGCAACCATTACCATCATCTGATTCCTAAACATTTTCATCAGTCCAAGAAGAAATCAGATGCCCGTTACCCATTTCCAGTCTCTTCTCTCTCCAGCCCCTGTTAACCACTTATCTACTTTTTATCTCTATGGTTTTGCCTATTCTGGAGATTTCATATAAACGGAATCATACAAGAGATGGCCATTTGTTCCAGGCTTCTTTCACTTAGCATATTTTTTTAATTGAGATATAATTGACATATAACGTTGTGTAAGTTTAAAGTGTGCAGCGTGTTGATTTGATACACTTATATATTGCAATATGATTACTACCTTAGCATTAGCTGACACCTCCATCACACCACAATGTTACCATTTCTTTTTAGTGTTAGAACATTTAAGATCTACTTTCTTACAATTTTCAAGTATACAATACAGTACTGTTAACTGTAATGACAATGCTGTTCATTAGATCCCCAGAATTTATTCATGTTATAGTTGGAAGTTTGTGCCCTTGGACCAACGTCTTCTCGATTCCCCCACCCCCAGCCCCTGGTAGCTACCATTCTACAATCTATTTCTACAAGTTTGGCTTTTTAAGATTCTCATGTAACTAACATTATACAATATTTGTCTTTTTCTGTCTGGCTTATTTCACCTAGCATAATGTCCTCAGGGTCCATCCATGTTGTCACAAATGGCAGGATTTCCTTCCTTCTCATGGCTGAATAATATTCCATTGCATACATATACCACTGACAGATACTTAGATAATTTCCATATCTTGACTATTGTGAATGATGCTGTGAGGAACATGGGAGTGCTGATATCTTTTTGATATCCTGTTTTCATTTCCTTTGGATATGCACCCATAAATGGGATTGCTGGATCATATGGTAGTTCTATTTTTAATTTTTTGAAAAACTCCCATACTGTTTTGCATAGTGACTGAACCAATTTACATTCCCACCAACAGTACACAACGGTTCCCTTTTCTCCACATCCTCACCAGCACTTGTTATCTCTTGTCTTTTTGATGATAGCCATTCCAACAGGTGTGAGGTGATATCTCATTGCGGTTTTAATTTGCATTTCTGTGATGATTAGTGATGTTGAGCATCTTTTCCTGTATTCATTGGCCTTTTGGATGTTTTCTTTGGAAAAATGTCTATTCATTTCCTCTGCTCATTTTTTAATCAAATTTTTTGTTTTTGGTTATTGAGTTGTATGATTTGGATATTAACATCTTATCACACATATGGTTTGCAAATATTTTCTCCCAATCCATAAGTTGCATTTTGATTTTGTTGATTGTTTCTTTTGCTGTGCAGAATCTTTTTAGTTTGATATAGTCCCACTTATTTTGCCTTTGTTGCTCGTGATTTTGGTGTCATATCCAAAAAATTGTTGCCAAGATGCATGACGAGGAGCTTTCCCCCTATGTCTTCTTCTAAGGTTTTTACAGTTTCAGGTCTTATGTTTAAGTCCTTAATCCATTTTGAGTTAATTTTGGTGAGTGGTGTAAGATAGTGGTGTAATTTCATTTTTCTGCATGTGGCTATCTAGTTCTCCCAGCACCATTTATTGAAGAAACTATCCTTTGCACATTGAGTATTCTTGGCTCCCTTGTCAAATATTAGTTGACCATATATGTGGGGGGTTATTTCTGAGCTCTATATTCTGTTCCATTGGTCTATATGTATATTTTTATGCCAGTACCATACTGTTTTGATTACTATAGCTTTATAGTAGAGTTTAAAATCATTAAGTGTGATGTCTCCACCTTTGCTCTTCTTTCTCAAGATTGCTTTCACTATTTGGGGTCTTTTATGGTTCCAAACAAATTTTAAAACTCTTTTTTCTATTTCTGTGAAACATGCCATTAGAATTGTGATAGGGATTGCATTGACTCTGTAGACTGATTTGGGTAGTATGGAAATTTTGACAATATTAATTCTTCTAATCCATGAACACAAAACATCTTTCCATTTGTGTCTTCTTCAGTTTATTTCATCAATATCATAATTTTCAGCATTCAGAACTTTTACCTCCTTGATTAAATTTATTCAAAGAATTTTATTGTTTTTGATGCTATTGTGAATGGAATTGGTTTCTTTATTTACTTTTCAGATATTTCATTATTGCTATATAAAAACACAACTGATTTCTGCATGTTGATTTTATAGCCTTCAACTTGGTTGACTACATTGATAAGTTCTAACAGTGTTTTGGTTGATTCTTTAGGATTTTCTGTACATAAGATCATATTGTCCATAAATAAAGACAATTTTACTTCATCCTTTCTGGTTTAGATGCCTTTATTTCTTTGTCTTTCTTGATTGCTCTAGCTAGGACTTCCAGTACTATGTTAAATAAAAGTGGTGAGTAGGGGCACCCTTGTCTTGTGATCTTAGAGGAAAAGTTTTCATCGCTGACTATGGTATTCGCTGTGGGCTCGTCATATATTATCTTTATCATGTTGAAGTATGTTTCTTCTATACCCCATTTGTTGGGAGTTTTTATCATGAAACGATGTTGAATTTTGTCCAAAGCGTTTTCTGCATCTATTGTGATGATCATATGATTTTTAATCTTTCTTTCTATGAATGTGGTGTATCACATTTATTGATTTGCATGTGTTGATACATCCTTGTATCCAAGGAAGAAATCCCACCCAGTCATGGTATGTGATCTTTTGAATGTGCTGTTAAATTCAGTTTGCTAATATTTTGTTGAGAATTTTTGTATCCATCTTCATCAGGCATATTGGTATGTAGTTTTCTTTTCTGTAGTGTCTCTAACTGGGTTTGGCATTAGGGTTATGCTGGCTTCATAAAACGAGTTTGGGAATGTTCCCTTCTTGTTTTTAGGAATTTATCCAATTCTTCTAGATTATCCAATTTCTTGGCAAATAATTATTCATATGTAGTCCATGATTTATATATTTTTGTGGTACCAGTTGTAATGTCTCCTCTTTCATTTTTTGAATCTTCTCTCTTTTTTCTTAGTTGGGTTAGATGTTTGTCAATTTTGTTTCTCTTTTAAAAAAAACACAGCTCTCAGTTTTGTTGATCTTTTCTATCCTTCTTCTGGTCTATTTCATTTATTTCAGCTCTGATCTTTGTTATTTCCTTTCTTCTACTAGCTTGGGCTTAGTTTGTTCTTTTTTCCCTAGTTCTTGAGGTGTGAAGTTAGAGAGTTTTTTTTGTGATCTTTCTTTTTTAAATATATGCATTTATTGCTATAAACTTCCCTCTTAGAACTGCTTTTGCAGCTTCCCACAGGTTTTGGTATGTTGTGTTTTCATTTTCATTTGTTTTGAAATATTTTTTCATTTCTCTTTTGATCTCTTCTTTGACCCATTTATTGTTCAGGAGTGTCTTGGTTAAATTCCACATATTTGTAAGTTTTCCAGCTGTCCTCATGTTGGTTTCTAGTTTGATACTGTGTGGTAAGAAAAGGTATTTGGTATGATTTTAATCTTCTTAAATTTTCTCAGACTTGTTTTTTGGCCTATTGTATGATTTATCCTGGAGAATGTTTCATGAACACTTGAAAAGAACGTTTATTCTGCTGCTGTAGGATGGAATGTTCTATATATGTCTGTTAGGTACATTTGGTCTAAAGTGTGGTTCAAGTCCAATGTTTTCTTGTTGGTTATCTGTCTGGATGATCTATCCTTTCTGAAAATGGGGTTTGAAGATCCCTGCTATTATTGTATTGCTGTCTATTTCTCTCTCCAGATGTGTTAGTATTTCCTTAATAATTCAGGAGCTCCATTGTTGGGTGCACATATATTTACAATTGTTATATCATTTTGATGAGTTAACCCCTTTATCACTATATAATGACCTTTGTATCTTGTTACCATTTTGGCTTAAAGTTTCTTAGCCTGATGTAGATATAACTTTTCCTGCTCTCTTTTGGTTTCCACTTGCATGAATATCTTTTTCCGCTGCTTCACTTTGAGCCTATGTGTGTCCTTAAAGCTAAAGTGAGTCTCTTGTAGGCAGCATATAGTTGGCTCTAGTTTTTTATCCATCTAGCCATTCTGTGCCTTTTGATTGGATAATCCAATCCATTCACATTTAGAGTAATTATTGATATGTAAGGACCCACTAATGCCATCTTGTTAATTGCTTTCTGGTTGTTTTATAGTTCCCTCTTTTGCTGCCTTCCTTTGTGAATTGGTGATTTTTCCATGGTGGTATGCTCTGAATTCACTCTTCTTATCTTTTGTGAGTTTATTATAAGTTTTTCCTTTGTGGTAACATGAGGCTTCCACAAAACATCTTATAGATATAACAGTTCATTTTACTCTGATAGCAGCATAAATTCTTTTGCATACCTCTACCCTTTAATTTTCCTGCATTTTATGTTTTAATGTTACAATTTACCTCTTTTTATATTGTGTAATTGTTAACAAATAACTATGGTTATTTTTAATACTCTTGTCCTTTAACCTTTATATTATAGTTAAATGGTTAACACACCATCATAGTATTAGAGTTTTCTGAATTTGAATATATATTTACCTTTACCATTATGTTGTATATTTTCATATTACTAATTAGCATCTTTTATTTCAGCTTGAAGAACCTCTTTCAGCATTTTTTTATAAGGCAGGTCTAGTGGTGAGAAACTCCCTCAGCTTTTGTCTGGAAAAATCTTTATTTCTCCTTCTTTTCTGAAAGAAAATTTTGCCAGTTAGAGTATTCTTGGCTGGCATTTTTTTTTTTTTTAGCTCAAATGTATCATCCCACTTTCTCTGGCCTGCATGGTTTCTGCTTAGAAATCTGTTGATAGCCTAATGGAGGTTCCTTTGTGGTTTACAATCTTTTTTTCTCTTGCTGCTTTTAGAATTATGTCTGATTTTTGACAGTTTTATTAAAATATGTCCTGAAGAAGATCTTTTTTTTTTTTTTTTGGTGAGGAAGATTGGCCCTGAGCTAACATGTGTGCCAATCTTCCTCTATTTTGTATGTGGGATGCCACCAGAGAATGGCTTGATGAGTGGTGTGTAAGTCCATGCCCAGGATCTGAACCTGCAAACCCTGGGCTGCCAAAGTGGAGCATATGAATGTAACCAGTATGCCACCAGGCCAGCCTCAAGAAGACCATTTTTGATTAAAATAATGGAGTGATCTATGAGCTTCATATACTTGAATGTCTAAATCTCTCCTGGGTTTGGAAAGTTCTCAGTCATTATTTCTTTGAATAAGCATTTGCCCCCTTCTCCCTCTTCTCCTTCCGGAACTCCAATGATTTGGGTACTGTTTCTTTTGATGGTGTCCCATAGATCACATAGGTTTTCTTTGCTCTTTTAAATTTTTTTTCTTTGTTCTCCTCTGACTGGTTTATTTCAATGTTCCTATCCTCTAAATTACTGTTTCTTTCTTCTGTTTGATCTATGTTGCTGTTGATAATCTCAATTGCATTTTTCATTTCATTCATTGAATTCTTCAGATCCAGAATTTCTGCTTAGTTCTTTTTTATGATTTTGATCTCTGTTAAATTTCTCGTTTTGTTTGTGTGTTGTTTTCCTGATTTTGTTGAAATGTCTTTCTGTGTTTTCTTGTAAGTCATTGATTTTCCTTAAAACAGCGATTTTGAATTCCTTATGAGGTAAATACAGATCTCCATGTGTGGGTTCGGTTACTGGTAGACTATTTTGATCTGTGGTGATGTCATGTTTCCTGGATTTTTCATGTTCCTTGGAGTTTTGCCTTGCTATTTTCACATTTGAAGTTGCAGTCACCTCCTCCAATCTTTACTAACTGCCTTCAAGTGAGAAATACCTTTCTTTGGACCTGCTATAGATTCTGGGGCTTTCTCTGATCTTGTATGGATACACCTGCTCCACACTTCTTTCTCCCTCTTGTGGCAGAATTCTTAAGCCCGTATATCTTCTCTGGATCCATCTGGCTGACTGATGATAACCTTTCTTTGTTTTCACAAAGCTGGTGCTACAGGTCAGGTTGTGGTCTCTACCTTGTCTGCAGACCCTGGATTGTTTACTGCACATGCTCCCTGTCTGCTTGAATTCACTGTTGCTGCCTTCCTCCAGAGCACACATGGGGAGCTGACTGTAGAGTTGGGGGGGATGCATGGGTTTGGAACTCAGGGAGTTAGGGGAGCCCATGGGCCAATTTGGGGGATCCCTGAGCTTGGTGTTCCCAATGGAGAAGGTGGACTTTCTTCTGGAGTCCAAAATGCAGTCAGCAGGAACTGCATCCCTATCATGCCCTCTGATATTCTTATCTGCCTCTTTCCCAATCTAATTTCTGTATCTATGTATTTGTTTGTTGTTGTTATGGTTGTTTTTATCTTCTACTTATGGGGGAGATCATACAGTATTTGGCTTTCTCTATTTGACCTATTTCACTTAGCATAATACCCTCAAAATCCAACTATATTGTCACAGATGGCAAGATTTCATCTTTTTTTATGGCTGAATGATATTCTATTTTGTATACATACCACATCTTCTTTATCCATTAACTCATTGTTGGACACTTAAGCTTATTCCAAGTCTTGGCTACTGTGAACAATACTCCAATGAACATATGAGTGCGTATATCTACACATTTGTGTTTTCATATTCTTTGGATAAATACCCAGAAGCAGAATAGCTAGATCATATGGTATTTCTATTCTTATCTTTGGAGGAATCTCCATATTGTTTTCCATAGTGACTGCACCAGTTTACATTTCCACCAGCAGTGTATGAGAGTTCCCTTCTCTCCACATTCTCTCCAACACTTGTTATTTCTTGTCTTGTCAATTATATCCATTCTGACAGGTGTGAGGTGATATCTCATTGGAGTTTTGATTTGCATTTCACTAATAATTAGTGATGTTGAACATCTTTTCATGTGCCTGTTGGTCATCTGTATATCTTCTTTGGAAAAATGTCTGCTCAGATCTTTTACCCATTTTTTAATTGGATTGTTTGTTTCTTTATCGTTGAGATGTATGAATTCTTTACATATTTTGGATATTAACCCCTTAATCAGATATGTGGTTTGCAAATATCTTCTCCCAATTGTTAGGTTGCCTTTTCATTTTGTTGATGGTTTCCTTTGCTGTGCAGAAGCTTTTTAGTCTGATGTAGTCCCATTTGTCTATTTTTTCTTTTGTTTCCCTTACCCAGTCAGACATGTTATTCAAAAAGAGGCTATTAAGACTGATGTTGAAGAGAATACTGCCTATGTTTTCTTCTAGAAGTTTTATAGTTTGAATTCACTGTAAACAAAGAAATCAAAGGAGAAATAAAAAATATCTAAATACAAATGAAAATGAAAATATGGTATGCCAAAATTTATGGGATATAGCAAAAGTGATGCTAAAGGAGAATTTTATACTAGTATAAGCCTACCGCAACAAAAAAGAAAAATCCAAAATAAACAATCTAACGTTGCACCTAAAGGAACTAGAAAAAGAACAAAGCCCAAAATCAGTAGAAGGAAGAAAATAACAAAAACCAGAGCAGAAATAAACAAAATAGAGACTAAAAAAACAATAGAAACAAGAAATGAAACTAAGAGTTGCTTCTTTAAAAAGATAAATAAAATTGACAAACTTTTAGCTAGACTCAATGAGAAAAAAGTCTTTAATCCACTTTGAGTTGATTTTTGTGTATGGAGTAAGTTAGTGGTCTACTTTCATTCTTTTGTATATGGCTGTCCAGTTTTCCCAACACCATTTATTGAAGAGATTTTCTTTCTCCATTATGTGTTCTTGGCTCCCTTGTTGAAAATTATCTGTCCATAGATGTGTGTGTTTATTTCTGGGCTCTCAATTCGGTTCCATCAATCTGTGTGTCTGTTTTTGTGCAAGTATCATGCTGTTTTGATTACTATAGCTTTGTAGTATAATTTGAAATCAGAGAGTGTGATACCTCCAGCTTTGTTCTTTTTTCTCAGGATTCCTTTGACAATTCAGGGTCTTTTGTTGTTCCATATGCATTTTAGGATTCTTTGTTCTATTTCTGTGAAAAATGTTGGAACTTGGATAAGGATTGCATTGAATCTGTATATTGCTTTAGGAAGTATGGACATTTTAACTTCGTTAATGCTTCCAATCCAAGATCATGGACTATCTTTCCATTTCTTTGTGTCTTCTTCAATTTCTTTCAAGAATATTTTATAGTTCTCAGTGTATTGGTCTTTCATGTCTTTGGTTAAATTTATTCCTAGGTATTTTATTCTTTTTGTTGCAATTGTAAATGGGATTGTATTCTTAATTTCTCTTTCCACTACTTGGTTGTTAATGTATAGAAATGCAACTGATTTTTGTACGTTGGTTTTGTATCCTGCAACTTTACTATATTCATTTATTATTTCTGATAGTTTTTTGGTAGTCCTTTACAGTTTTCTATATATAAAATCTTGTCATATGCAAATGGTGACAGTTTCATTTCTTCCTTTCCAATTTGGATCCCTCTTATTTCTTTTTCTTGCCTGGCTGCTCTGGCTAAGACTTCCAATACTATGTTAAATAAGAGTGGCAAAAGTGGGCGTCCTTGTCTAGTTCCTGTTCTTAATGGGATAGCTTTCACTTTTCACCATTGAGTATGACATTAGCTGTGGGTTTGTCCTATATGGCTTTTACTTTGTTGAGGTACTTTCCTTCTATAACCAATTTATTCAGAGTTTTTATCACAAATGGATGCTGTATCTTGTCAAATGCTTTCTCTGCATCTATTGATTTGATCATGTGACTTTATTCTTCATTTTGTTTATGTGGTGTATCATGCTGATTGATTTGCAGATATTGAACCATCCCTGCATCCCTGGAATAAATCCCACTTGATCACGGTGTATAATATTTTTAATGTATTGTTGTATTCATTTTGCTAGTATTCAAATGTATTCAATTTGCTAGTATTTTGTTGAGGGTTTTTGCATCAATGTTCATTGGTGATATTGGCCTGTAATTTTCTTTTTTTGTGTTGCCCTTGTCTGGATTTTGGTATCAGGGAAATGGCCTTTTCGAATGAGTTAGGAAGCTTCCCCTCCTCTTCAATTTTTTTGGAAGAGTTTGAGAAGGATAGGTATTAAGTCTTCTTTGAAAGTTTGCTAGAAAACACCACAGAAGCCGTCTAGTCCTGGACTTTTGTTTTATGTAAGGTTTTTGATTACTCTTTTGATCTTCTTACTGGTGATTGGTCTATTAAAATTCTCTATTTTTTACTGATTCAGTTTTGGAAGGTTTTATGATTCTAAGAATTTATCCTTTCTTCTAGATTATCCAATTTTTTTGGTGTAAAACTTTTTGTAGTATTCTCTTATAATCCTTTGTATTTCTGAGGTTTCTGTTGTAATTTTTCCTCTTTCATTTCTGATTATTTGAGTCTTCTCTCTTTTTTTCTCATTGAGTCTAGCTAAAAGTTTGTCAATTTTATTTATCTTTTTAAAGAAGCAACTCTTAGTTTCATTTCTTGTTTCTATTGTTTTTTTAGTCTCTATTTTGTTTATTTCTGCTCTGGTTTTTGTTATTTTCTTCCTTCTACTGATTTTGGGCTTTGTTCTTTTTCTAGTTCCTTTAGGTGCAACGTTAGATTGTTTATTTTGGATTTTTCTTTTTTGTTGCGGTAGGCTTATACTAGTATAAAATTCTCCTTTAGCATCACTTTTGCTATATCCCATAAATTTTGGCATACCATATTTTCATTTTCATTTGTATTTAGATATTTTTTATTTCTCCTTTGATTTCTTTGTTTACCCAGCAGTAGTTCAGAACCATTTTGTTTAATCTCCACGTATTTGTAGCTTTTCTAGTTTTCTTATTGTAGTTGATTTCTAGTTTCATACATTCTGGTCAGAAAAGATGCTTGGCATTATTTCAGTCTTCTTAAACTTATTGAGACTTGTTTTATGTCATAATATGTGATATATCCTGGTGAATGTTCCATGTGCATTTGAAAAGTATTCTTCAGTTTTTAAATGGAATGTTCTGTATATATCTACTAAGTCCACCTGCTCTAGTGTGTCATTCAAGGCCAATGTTTCCTTATTGATCTTCTGTTTGGGTGATCTATCCATTGGTGTAAGTGGAGTGTTAAAGCCCCCTACTATTATTTTGTTACTGTGTATTTCTCCTTTTGTTTCTGTTAATAAATGCTTTATATATTTAGGTGCTTTTATGTTGGGTTCCTAGATATTAATATTATATCCTTTTGTTGATTTGTTCCCTTTATCATTCTGTAGTGCCCTTCTTTGTCTCTTGCCACAGTTTTTGTTTTAAAGTCTATTTTGTCTGATAGAAGAATTGCTACCCCAGTTTTCTTTTCTTTTCCATTTGAATGGAGTATCTTTTTCCATCCCTTCATAGAAGTGGACATTTTTAATATTATATGTGGTAACTTTGGAAAACAAATTCTCACCTCTCCCCAAGGCTTGTATTTGTTGGTGCTTATTGTGGTTGTTGTTTGTTTGTCCAGTGACTCTTCTGAACTAATTGTGTAAAGTCTATGTTGTGTGTTGTGTGCATCCACTGAAGTCTTTTCTCAGTTAGTGTAGTGCTTAGCTAATGACTAGACAGAGATTTCCTTAAACCCCCAGGACCAACCAGTCTTCCATTCTTTTCTGAGAGTCTCTGTGTATTGTTGAGATATAGCTTTAACACTCAACCAGGCAGTTGATAACTCTGCCTTGGCCTTCATTTCTTGCTTGTGCAGAGCCTCAAGGTCAGCCTAAGGTGAGACCTTAAGGCCTTCTCAGGTGTGTCTTGAGTGTGCTCTCAGTCCTGGGCATGTGCACAGCCCTACACATGTGAGCAGCTTTCTAAATTCCTAGGAATTTGGTCAAAACCACTATAGACATCTTATTTCCTATCTTTTCCTTTTAAGCTTTTTGGTTACTCTATTGTCTGCTCCAGTTGTCATTCACCATCTCTAGCAGCTAATAAATTCAACAATTGCATCTTTTCTTCTCCCTCCCAACAAATGTTCCCGTGTAAAAGCTGTTTGCCCTGGGCAACTCCAGAATCAGATTAAAAAGACAGCCTTGCAAGTAGAGTCTTCTAGGGAACCACTAGACAGGTCAAAAATATGACAATTTTGGGAATAATGAGGCCTTAAGGAGCTCCAAATCTGTCCTGCACCCTCTGGTGACTGCCAGACTGCTGATTTTCATCATGACTGTGGCTGTTGGTCTTCAAGACTACTCTGGATGTGGAGGAGGGAGAGTTTAAATCTGGTAAATTAAAATTTGACAAAATTCAGCATTCTTACCAAGGTTCAGTCACTTTCTTGGATAAATTCTTCTAGGATTGTTGGAAGATTTGATTAACTTCTAGAGTTCTGAAAAAGTTGATTCTGATAATTTTTTGCCAGTTTCTAATTGCTTTTATGGAGAACAGAATTTTCAGAGGTCCTTATTCTATTATTTCACTCATGCCTCTCAAATTAATTAAATTTTAAAGGAATTTAAAAAATCATTTTTTTAGTATCAGTGGCTTTTTGAGTTGCATGGACTTTAATATTAGAACAAAATAAGTGAGCAATAACAAAGGAAGAGAAATATTAGAAAAAGTAGACATGGAAAAACAGTGAAAATTTTGACTAACCATGCCACTATTCTCTTTAAATCAATTAACTTTTAGAGTGCATTGGCTTTGTACAGAAAATAGTATTAAATAAAAATTTTAAAATCATTATTTTTATAAATGACAACAAAATTATTAATAAAGTAATTATTGACTGCTCACAAGGTTCTTGGTGCTTATACAAGTACAGAATTTGCAATCAAGTGAGTGAGCATAAGAAGATAAAAATAATAAATTGGTATAGCATAGTACATAGGTTATAGAGATAATACATAATAAATACACTATGTGGAATAGATCTTAGAAAACCCTCAAAACCCAAAGCTTCCAAATGAATTAATTAAACATTATTCATATTACAATTTACATTATAAATATTACACATTGCAATGCAGAATTCCTTTAAATGTAGCTCCTCTTATGCTTTTCTTTTCTCTTTATTTATTTTTCTTTCCTTTTTAATCTTTAGTTGATTATGAATCACTTGACATGAAATGTCAGGGATATAGGCCAACAAATTTAAAGCTTAAGCATCAGCAACTCCTGCCAATTAGACTGATACAATTGTGTACAGTTTCTCTGAAACATAATATAATATCAAAGGGAGATAGAATTCACAGTACAAGAATTAAATATATGGGCAGCTGTAGGGAATTAATAGTTGAACTCTGGCAAGAAACTCACCCATTCACATTAACATAAATACATAGAAAGGAGGATGTTAGACCTAGAAAAATGATGATGTGAGTTATTGATCTAAGTTATTTAGTTAAGCCTTTTTTGCCAAAATTATAGACCATACAGTAGTAGATGAGGTCACAAAGACCAAGAGAAGCTGTTAGAACCCAAGGTTGTCTGAGGATTGTTGGCAGAGTGGGAATGAGAGCCCATGCCTCTGTATAGTCCAATACTCATTATAAACCATGTGGCATTTTTAGGGGGACTACTTCTTTTGGGATTTCCCGGGACATTCTTAAGGTCATTTATATGAAGACTGAGGGAAAGAGAATCTGTACAGAGAATATGAGAGCAATTAATTTTTTATGTAATAGGTAAAGTATTTACTCACCACTTATTCATTCATCCCTTCTTTCAACTGATAGATATTTATTGACTTCTATGCTCTCATGTAATTTGCAGGTCAGTGGAGGGAACAGTAAATAAATACACTCAGTATTTAATATATAATAAAAATACATTTAAATTTTAAGTGAGAAAGAATGTGGGGACAGATTATCAGGCATCAGAGAAGACCTCACTGAAGAAATGCTCTTTAGTTGAGATCTAAAGGAAGACTAACAGTAGGAGGTAAATGGAAGTCAGACAAAGACAAAGTACTTTATGTAGTCTTCCTCCTCATTGGTCATTCATTGAGTGACTTTAGATGCTCCTTAACTTGGCATACTGCTATGTGACCAAATAATCATGTGTCTTTGAACTCATGGTCATGTTGTCATGGTTTGATGTATTCTTGTCACTAAATAGGGGCTTTCATTTTTCTTCTCCTAAGTTGCTGTTCTTGTGTTCTCTGTAAGATCTTCCAGGACTTCCTAAAGTGTGCTTTCTGCAGATTTGCTCTGATTACGTAAACTTGATTACATTACTTTATACAGAGCCCTGTAGAGGAAAACCTGGCTTGTTCACTACCTGATTGTTTTTCTTTTCTTCATATGGCTTCACTATAACTTGCCTGCAGTGACTAAAAAACAGCCCTCCAGAGAGGCCTACCATATACAGAAATAGTAGCCAAAAAGTCTGTCAATTTTTTTTCCTTTCATAACCCCAAATAGTAAAGAACACTAAAGCATTTTACAGTGATCTCATTTCTGATGTGCCTTTTTTGTACAATAATTATCTTGATTGGAATTTACATGGTTTGCTGGTTTTCAAAAATTATTATTTTTTATTATTTATACTACCTGTGATCATTTTACAAAATGCTACATTATTGTCCAGCTTAGAAAGTCCAAATCACATTAACAAGCTGAGCTGTAGGAACAGCCTTTCCTGCCCTTTGATCAGGCACACTGAAATCTGAAAAGTCCTTGTGATTTCTGTGCTGTGCACTCTGCACTCAGGATTAGTCAAGGACTGGAGGGAAACATAAAGAGGACTGCAGGCTGCCATGCCAGTGAGAGAGGGCCAACTTTCTGTTGGAAAACAGATGCAGAAAATCAGTCTTTTTCTGGGTGACACAGGGAGAAAAACACACACCAAAAGTAACATTTTAGAGGAACTGAAGGCCAGAGCCTGAGGTCTAATAGTGGGATTCCAGACAACTGGGCAAAAACCAAATCAAAACCAACTGCTGACTGATGAGATTGACTGAAGAAACAAATATTTATCCCTTTAATTTTTCATGCTTTGTATTTTTCACAGCTCTTAGAAATGAGTAAAAATTATCTTAAGTGCTCACAACCAGATCAAAATGCTTTCCATTATTTCTACCACTGCTCTCTGAAGAGGGTAAATAACCAGGATGGAAAACTCTAAGCAAAACTGCTTGTAGTTGTCTATCTTCAAATTGGCATGTTTACCACCCAGGATTGCTAGCACATTGCCAGTTCTTTCCTTCACTTTTTGTTTATCTTAGCAATTAGACATTGATCACAAAAATAGAGGACCCATACACACAGGAAAAAAACAAAACAAAACAAAAGGAGGAACCCAAGCTTTTCATTAAGACTGTTAAAACAGTCTGGATAAAAGTGGTTTTGCTTTATTGTATTTTATAATTTCACTTGCACAAGTAATTTTTATGTTTTTTTGTGGTTGAGCTTTTCAAAGTGTGATTGTGAATGTATTTATATTTCACATGTCTATAAATCACACTCACAAAAGGTCTTGGAAAAGCTGACTGCTTTCTGCTGGCAATGACAAGGTGTCCTGAAAAGAATTCAGGGGGAGGTGGGGCCAATGGGACATCAGTGGGCAGCTCCCCAATCTTAGTGACACTGGGCTGCCCTGGAGATGAAACAGGCTCCCGAGTCACTGAGGATCTGGCATCAAGTTGGATTATTTTAAGGCAATCCTATTTTAAAGAAAACACATTTTTTTATAGCTCTTCTCACAAGGTTCCAACCTTTCATTTGTGGAGAAAATGTAAATTCAAATCAGAAAGTTCCACTTTGTATTGTATTGTTATTATTAGAATCACAATTGATAATTGCCTTATTTCCTTAAAATGCATGATGGTAGATTTGTTTATGGAGAAGAATAGATTGAAGGTTTCTAAGGATCCCTCGGAGGGCGCTGTGGGGCCCAAAGGAAGAGATTAAGCAGTAGCCATGGAGGACCATGACCAATTAAGAACATCTCAGTAGGAGGATGGTGTGGCAATAAGAGTAATTGAGAAGCTGGAAATGTGAAATGGGTTTTATTTCAGGTAGAGATGAGATTGATTTGATTGATTGATTAGGTACACTTTTATTCATCTACTACTTTGTTCAAACAATTACTTAGTATATTTTCAATGCTTGGCACTGGGCTAGAAGTTATGATTATGGATTTGAGTGATACAGTTCCTGTTCTTGTCCAATTTACAGTCTAATGAGACTGGGTTGGGGCAACAATAAGAAAATAATAATGTCACTGGGATATTATGTGTTATGGTAGAGTTAGCTGCAAAGAGTAAGGGGACACAAGACCTGGGATATTCAAAAAATAATAATAAGAAGAAATAGGTGATGATGTTGACAGCATTTGAGGTAGGGAAATCTCAAGGAAGAATTGTGAAAAAGCTGAATTTGTCACAGGATTCATTCTTCTTCATCAAGGCACATTTTCCATTCTTTCCATGCTTTTTCCCATAGGGATGGCTGCTTGGACTTGGTGCTTGGATCCATACCAGAGGAAAGCAATCTTAGAAACTAAGTTCTTGGTACCTCAATGTTCTACAATTCACATAAGTATTTGCTTCATATACTTCAACCAAAACAACATATTGCAACAGATAGAATACAGAAGTAAATATGAGATCCCAGCTGTCTCCCATGATATCAGGCATTAAAGAGATTTGCACAAATGTTAAATAAAACAGTGCCACTCTTCTTACAAATTTTTTTTAGAAAAAAAGTTATTTTTCTTAAAAATGTATCATTTATGTTATGTAATGGATTTACTCTTCTATTTTTAAACAAATTAACAAATATTTTTAAGAGTCTCAGTTTCTTTTTCTAATATGGTAAATATCAATAGCTATAATCCACATAAACAAAAGCTCTCTGGGATCCTTGATAATTTTTAATAGTGTAAAGGGGTCTTGATAATACATGTTTGAGAACCACCGGTGTTATCAAAACAGCAGGCTTGAATCCTTGTACCACCTACTAGAACGTGGCCTTGGGCCAGTTGTTTAATATCCCAGATCCTCAATTTGCTCATCTGTAATGCAGGCATTGGAGCACAGCATCACTTTGAGGATTAAGGAAATATCTTTGTAAATTACACAGATAATGCTTAATAAATACTATTTGCAGAAAGATTTCAGATCTGGGAAGCATGAAAATTCTGGCCATAAGTTTATTCTGTGACGAGATAAGCATAGTTTACCATACTTTTTTTATGCCCTGAATGGATAAATCTTTAAGACCATCATATTCTTTTTGCTCTATATTCCTGCTCATTTAGCAACTTTGGGAAAATAAATTCAATTTCTCAGCTATTCAAGGAAAGGAAGTGTCTTGGATGGTGATTAAGAGCATATATATCTAACCACTGTAAGTTAATAACAGTCATTCTTATTTATATATCAATCTGTCATGAATTTGGGTGCCATAGAATAATAATAAAACCTGCAATTGAGCACATGCTCCCTGGCAGGGCCTGAGCTAAGGCTATGGAAATAAGTCCCTAAAGCATTTTTACCTTGATCAAATTGAGTTTAGGAGATGGGAATTTAGGCAAAAATGCAGTGACAAAAAATGTAGTGACCTCTCCCCAGTACTTCTGTGTATGGCCACCATATGAGAAAGGTCCTTTCCTCTAGGGTATTTCTACCTGTTTCTCATTGCCTGTGCCGTAACCCTGGGTGTACATACCACCCTACTGTAGAGGCAAGATGTTGCTATTAATGTTTCAAAAATTATTTTTATTCAGTTAGCAGTTTTTTAATAAAATAGAATCATGCTCATAAAGTAGAAATTGTTTTCATAAAGTATCTTAAAATATTTCCAACATATGTTACACATATATGGTACTTTCTAGGAGAGTACTACTATCAGTTTAAAAATACTTATTCCTCAAAACAACAGATTAGAAATTGTGGACTATCCACCACCTACCTCATAGCTCAATTTTTATACCAATTAAGAAATTAGGATTTTTTCAAGCATCAATTCTTCCTTCCTGAACTGTGGTTAGTGTCTTTTGGGGAATAAATGTATGTGGAAAATGCAAGCCAAGAATTTTGCCATAGGATCTTTAATATAATCACCAAAACTCTTCCATTTTTCACAAATACTGCTCAATGCAGTAACATAGCTTTTTAGCATCAGAGAAATTGAGGTAATTAGTCCAATAAAACTTTAGAATGATTTCATAATTAAGTATATTCAAGAGGTGAATAATCTACTTTAAAAACAGCCGTAAAATTGAAGCTTATTTTACATACGCAACTGCAGTTCATGTAGCTCACCAGAATGTATTTCCCATTTTTCTGTCCCAGATGTAAACACTAGGTATTGTCATTTGTACCTATCCTCCTGAAATCTGCATTTTTTTAATTCACATTTTTGGAGAATTTTCCATATTAATACTTGTAGTTTGGGTTTGTTCATTTTCATTTCTGATTTGCATTTTGGTGAAGGAATATGCCATATATTATTTTTCCATTCTCCTGTTCATGGACATTTGGGTTGTTTTGAAGTATCATGAGTAATGCTGCAGTGAGCACTTTTGTACATGTCTCCTTTGCACATGTGCTGAGTCTCTCTTGAATATGTGGCCAGACTTGGGATTCTGGGTCTTAGGACGTATGTGCATCCCTGGAACATGCCGACTGTGTCTCCTAAGTGTTGGGAGTTCCCATTCCTTTACATACTCCTCAATATTTGATATTGTTGAGCTTTAAAAATTTTTGTCAATATGATGCATATCAATTGTCATTTCACTGAGGCTTAAATTTGTATTTCCCTAACTACTAATTAGGTTGAACCTTTTTTCCAGAGCTTTATTGGCTGAGTTTCTTCTTCAGTTCTTTTTCTTAGTCTATTTTTATATTGATTTGCAGACGTTCTTCAGATATATGCAAAGACCATTGTGTTTCTTGAAAATGTTTTCTCAATACGAGCTTGTCTTTTCACTTTTATTATAAAAGTCTTTTGTTGTACAGAAATTTAAAATTTTAATAATCTAGTTTGTCAATCTTTTTCTTTATTATTTGATCCTTTTGTGTCTTGCTTAGGAAATCCTTCCTCACTCTAACTTCATAAAGATATTGTTCTATATTTTTTTCTGAAAATTTTAAAGTATTACTTTTCACATATATAAGTTTAGTCCATCTAGGATTATCTCATGTATGTGTGGTGCCTTGACTTGTAAGTCCTCTTCTATTGCATATCAAAGACCCTGGTATACATGGGTCTCTTTTTGGTTCTGTGGTTTGTAACATTGATTATTTATGTGTCCCTGCACCAATGTTGCACTATTTCAACTGCTTTTACAACAAGTTTAGTATGATCTTGCTGCTGGTAAGGCAAATCTTTGTTGTTATTATTGTTGTTTTTCAATACTCTTTTGTCTTTTCTTGACCCTTTCACCTTCTATATTGTTTTTATAGCTAAGTGTCACATTCTACAAGGAATCCTGTTGAAATTTTGATTGGCATTATATGGGATTTATAGATTAGTTTGGGGAAAGCTGACTTTATGATAGGAAGTTTTGTGATTTATTTAGATCTTTAGGTATATCTGCATTGTTCTCTAACTTTCTCATACATCTTTGTTAGATTTGTTCCTGTGCATTTTGTAGTTTGTTACTTTTCTGATTGATGTATTTTTCTGTCATATATTCTGTTGTTACTGATATATGGAAACACTTTATTTTTGTATTCAACAAACTAGTTAAATTCTTTTATAATAACCTATAGATCTTTTGGAAAACGTTAAATCTGGATACCTCTTTCTAGTTCTATACATTTTTTACTACTTTTTTTTGCCTTTTATATTGACAAGGAACTCAATACAATGGTAGTGGTTCTCAGTCTTGTTGCCAACTTTAGTGAAAATGAATCTAAAGTGAATGAATCTAAAGATTCACTGTCATTTATATTTTTTACTATATGTTATTTTATAGATACACTTTATCAGGTTAAGGAAATTCCCTCCAAGTTTGGTTTTTCTAAGAGGATTTATCACTTATGAATGTGGTTTTATCAAATGCTTTTACTGTTTTCATTGAGATGATCATTTTTTTCCACTTTAATCTGTTGATGGAATAAATTACATGTTAAACCATTCTCACACTCCTGGGATAAATTCTACCGTGTCACAATGAGTTAGATTTGATAGTTTTTTTATCTATGTGTTCATAAGTGGTCTATATTAATATTTTTTTCTGTAGTCCATCATTTGTATTGAAGCTATGCTCATTTAATCTTATTAAATGAGTTAATAGCTCTTCCTATCTTCCACTTTCTGCAATACTTTTTCTAAAGTAGGGAATAACTATTTTTAAAGATTTAGTAAAATTTGCCTATAAAACAATCTGGGTTGGTGTCTATTTTGTTCACATTTTCCTACCAAAGAACTAGGGTTTAATTTTCTTCATTGTTTTCCATTTTCTATTTTCTCAATTTTTTTCTATTATATTTTGTTTCTGTTAATTTTGAAACTGTGAAGGTCTGAAATGTTACCTATTTGATTATATAATAAGGCCTCTGAATCAGAAAGACTTTTAATTACTCACATAATATCTTGCATCAGCTCCTCTTCCCCATTGGGCTATGTAATGAGATATCACCTGTGTATCAACTGCATATACAATGGAATTTGTGCCACAGGAGAGGAACTCTGGAATTGTAAAACCCCAAGCTTATATAGGATCACTTGTATAAGACAGGCACAGCTGCTCTTTGGTTTTTCTGGAGATAGTTTAGCTAGTTAAATACTTTATATTTTACCCAAGCAGCTAAATAAATCCTTGGAGAGAGGAAGGGACTGTCCCTACATTTTTACAATCTAGGTTTCAAGTTTTATTACCCTTTAATTGGAAACAGATGGTGATATTATTTTTATAACATGTCAACTTCTGTTGTTCAGAAGTCCTGGACTGTGCAAAAATATGAAAATATTTATGGACCATTGTTTCCTGACAGCTCTACTGCTCAATTCTGGAGGCAAATTTTTTCATATACATATATACCACTCCATCAGCTATTCTGAATAATCTGACAGAGGCTGGGCTTATATCTGTCTAGAATGTTTTATGCAGCTTTTAACTAAGGCTGCTATCAGCAGGACTCAGAGCAGCCGGAAGTATTAATCTCAGCCAATCTTTCCTCTCTGCTCCCCCAGGGTCCTGGATCTACCCAGCTAAATAAATTCCAGCATGCTCCAGGTGGCTTTCTCTTTAAGTTTCTGTATGGGCCTTTCCAAACCTGGCCTGAGGCATTAATTCAGATCCAGCAGAATGTATTCATACTTTGTGCAGATTTTGCCTTGGCCTGAAAGGAGGAAGTTTAGGGCAGTTCTATTGAAACAACCCTGGCTGGTGAATTGAAGCTGATTTCACTTCTAGGGCCAACTGATGTCATGGATCACTTCTGCTAGAGTCACGGACAAATTTCTGTTCTTAGAAGGCAAATTTGCCAGTTATTTTGCCCTCAAAATGAGTTTTTTGGGGAATAGCCAAAGGAATTGCAATCCCTCATTCACATGCTATGGCAAACTATAGGCAGATCCAGAAAACAAGAGGGAAGAGGCTTTTATAGAGGATAAAGAGGAGTAGGGAAGGGCTGTTCTAAACAAAAGTCCATTGGAGGAAAGTAACAGTTCAAGGCAGCAGTGGCTTCTCATTGGCTGAGCTGCAGTTTTTCCCATTTTCTGTAATGGGCTGTTGCCCGTGGGGAGAGAAATCTTCCTTCAGTAGTAAAGTAGTTTTACTTTCTGTCAAAGATGCAAGTGATGGTTTCTTCCTGTTTAATTGGCAATGTATGATGGAGTGTGAGAGGTCCCCCTATGGGCCTTCCTGACTCCAATTTAGTTAAGATTTCTTTTATTAATTTCCACATTTCTTACCACTTTTTCTAATTGAATGACTCCAGTTGTTCAATTGTTCAATGACTCCAGAATTCCACTAGGAAGAACCCAGAGCTATACAGCAGAACACATTCAAATTAAACTGTCAAAAGTCGAAGACAAAGAGAGAATCTTGAATGCAGCCGAGAAAAGTGACTCATCACATACAAGGGAGCTCCCATTACATTATCAGTGGATTTCTCAGCAGAAATCATACAGACAAGAAGGATGATACATTCAAAATTCAAAAGAAAAAACTGCCCAGCAAGAATACTATATCTGGCAAAATTGTTCTTCAAAAATGAAGAAGAAATAAAGACTTTTTCAGATAGACAAAAGCTGAGAGAGTTCATCAACATTTAGACTTGTCTTATGAGAAATGCTAAAGGGAGTCTTGGGAGTAGAAATGAAAAGATGCTAGACAACAACTCAAAAGCATAATAAAATATAAACTTTGCAGGTAAAGGTAAATATATAGACAAATACAGAATACTGTAATACTGTAATTGTGGTGTGCAAAACACTTTTAATTCTGGCATAGAATTTATAAGACAAAAGCATAAAAATAAATATAACATTATGTTAATAGATAAACAATATATAAAGTTGTAATTTATGTCATCAATAACATAAATTGGGCATGGGAGATTTAAAAGAGTAGAGTTTTTGTATATGATGGAAGTTAAGCTGTTATCAGCTTAAAGTAGACTGTTATAGCTATAAAACAATTTATGTAACTGCATGGTCACCTCCTGGTGACCATGACAAGGAAATACCTATAGAGGATACACAAAATTAGAAAGAAAACAAAGCATGTTAATACAAGAAAGAAAGAAAGAAACACAAAAGAAGGCAATAAAAGAGGAAAAGAGGGACAAAATAGCTACAAGAGAGACAGGAAACAATTAACAAAATGTCAAATAGTAAGTCCTTCCCTATCAGAAATTACTTTAAATTAAATGGATTAAACTCCCTAATCAAAATACAGAGTATCTGAATGGATAAAAAAATGAGATACAACTATATGCTGTTTACAGGAGACTCATCTTAGATGTAAAGGCACATGTACGCTGAAATGAAAGGATGGAAAAAGATATCCCATGCAAATGGTAAGCAAAAAAATGCAGGGATGGATATTTTTATATAGAAAACATGGGTTTTAAGTCAAAAATTTTCATGTGAGACAAAGAAGGACATTATATAATGATAAAAGGGTCAATTCACCAGGACGATATAACAATTATAAAATATATGCACCTAACATCAGAGTACCAAAATATACAAAGCAAACTTTGACAGAATTGAAGGGAAAAATAGACAGTAACACAATAACAGTAGATTTCTACACCTCATTTTCAATAATGGATAGAACAACCAGAGAGAAGATTAACATGGAAATAGAGGGCTTGAACAACATGATAGACCAATTGGACTTAATAGACCTATACAAAACACTCTACCCAACAGCAGCAGGGTACATTTTATTCTGAAGTACACATGGTACATTCTCAAGGATAGATAGCATGTTAGGCCACAAAACATGTCTTAACAAATTTAAAAATACTGAAATCATACCAAGTATCTTTTGCAACCACAACAGAATGAAATGAGAAATCAATAGCAGTAGGAAAACTTGAAAATTCACAAAAATTTGGAAATTAAATAAAACACTCTTGAACAACCAATGGGTCAAAGAAGAAATCAAAAGGAAAATTAAAAAATATCTTGAGAAAAATAAAAATGGAAACACAACATACCAAAACTTATGAAATTCAGCAAAAGCAATACTAAGAGGAAAGTTTATAGCAGTAAACACTTACATTAAGAGAGAAGAAAGATCTCAGGGATGGCCTGGTGGTGTAGTGGTTAAATTCATGCACTACACTTTGGTGGCCTGGGGTTCACCAGTTCAAATCCTGGGTGTGGACCTACACACCACCATCAAGTTCTGCTGAGGCAGCATCTCATGTAGAGCAACTAGAAGGATGTACAACTATGACATACAACTATCTGCTGGGGCTTTGGAGAGAAAAAAAGGAAAAAGGAGGAAGACTGGCAACAGATGTTAGCTCAGGGCCAATATTTCCCCCCCCCAAAGAAGAAAGATATCAAATAAGCAAGCTAACTTTGCACCTCAAAGAATTCTAAAAAGGAGAACACACAAACCCAAAGTTAGTTAAAGGGAGGAAATAATAAAGATTAGAGAGAAATAAATGAAATAGAGAATAGAAAAACAACAGAAGAAAAGATTAACAAAATGTAGAATTGTTCTTTTGAAAAGATCAACAAAATTAACAAACAGACTAAGAAAAGAGATTACTCAAACAACAAAAATTATAAGTGAAAGAGGTGACATTACAACTGATACCACAGAAATAAAAAGAATTATAAGAGAGTACTATGAATGATTATATGCCAACAAATGAGATAACTCAAAAGAAATGAATAAATTCCTGGAAACATAAAAGCTACCAAAATTAAATCATGAAGGAATAGAAAATCTGAACAGCTCTATAACTAGTAAGGAGATTTAATCAATAATTTAAAAAACCTCCAATAAAGGAAAGCCCAGGACTAGGTGACTTCACTGGAGAATTCTACCAAATATTTAAAGAACAATTAATGCCAAAGTTTTTAACTCTTCTGAAAAATTGGAGGAGAGGTATCACTTCCAAACTCATTTTATGAGGACAGCATTACCCTGATACCAAAGCTGGACGAAGATACTTCAAGAAAAGAAAACTATAAATTAATATCTCTGATGAATATTGATGCAAAAATCTTCAACAAAATATTAGCAAACTTAACTCAACAGCACATTAAAAGCATCATACACCATCACCAAGTCGAACTTATCCCTTGGATGCAAGGATGGTTCAATAAATAAATGTAATATATCACATTAACAGAATGAAGGACAAAAGTCACCAGAGCATACCAATTAATGCAGAATAAGTATTTAACAAAATCCAACATCCTTTCATGATGAAACATGCCACAAGTAAATTAGGAATAGAAGAAAATTACAACATAGTAAAGGTCATATATAAAAAGTCCACAGATAATGTCCTCCTTAATGGTGAAAAACTGAAAGCTTTTCCTGTAAGATTAGGAATAAGACAAGGATGCCCACTCTCATCACTTCTACTCAACATAATATTGGAAATCTAGTCAGAGAAATTAGACAAAAAAAAAAAAAAAAAGAAAGAAAGAAAAGAAAAATAAGTAAAAGGCATCCAAATAAGAAAAGGAAAAAGTAAAATTATCTCTGTTCACAGATGATAAGAGCTTATATGTAGAAAATCTTGAAGATGCCAGAAAAAACTGTTAGAACTAATAAATGATTATAGCAAAGTTGTAGAGTACAAAATAAACATAGAAAAATCAGTTGCATTTGTATACACCAACAATGACTAGTCCCAAAAGGAAATTAAGAAAACAATTTCATTTACAATAGTATAAAAAAGAATAAAATACTTAGGAATAAAATTAACCAAGAAGGTGAAAGCCTTGTACACTGAAAACTACAAAACATTGCTGAAAGAAATTAAAGAAGACACAAATAAATGGAAAGGCTTTCCATGTTCATGGATTAGAAGACTTAACATTGTTTAAAAGTCCATACTATTTAAATCAATCTACAGATTCAATGCAATCTTTATCAAGATCCTGATGACATTTTTACAGAAATAGAAAAAAAAACCCACCCCAAATTCATATGGAATCTCAAAGGAACCTGAATAGCCAAAAGAATCTTGGGAAAGAAGAGTAAAGTTAGAGGCCTCACATTTCCTGATTTCCAAACATATTATAAAGCTACAGTAATCAAAACAGTATAGTACTGGTAGAAAGACAGACATGTAGACCAATGGAACAGAATAGAGAGCCCAGAAATGAAACCTCATGTATATGTCAAATGATCTTTGGCAAGGGTGTCAAAATTACACAATGGGGAAAGCTTATCTCTTCAACAAATAGTGTTGGGGCAACTGGATATCCACATGCAAAAGAATGAAGATGCGTCCTTATTTTACACTATAAACAAAAGTTAACTCAAAATGGAGTAGATACCTAAACAAAATCTGAAACTATAAAACCCCTAGGAAGAAGACATAGAGGAAAAGCTTCATAGCATTGGAATGGGCAATGATTTCTTGGATATGACACCAAAAGCACAAGCAACAAAAGGAAAAATATACAAATAAGACTATATCAAACTTGTTGTGCATCAAAACAAACAATTAATAGAGTAAAAGGCAACCTATGGAATGAGAGAAAATATTTGAAAACCATATGTCAAATAAGGGGTTACTATCCAGAATATATAAAGAACTTCTACAACCCAGTAACAAAAAAAACCCCACAAATAACCCAACTGGAAAATAGGCAAAGGACTTCAACAGATATTTCTCCAAAGATGGTATACAAATCATCAATGAACATATGGAAAGATGCTCAACATCACTAATCATTAGAGAAATGCAAATCAAAGCCACAGTGAGATATCACCACATATCCGTTAGGATGGCCACTATCAAAAACCAGAAAATAATAAGTGTGACAAGAATGTGGAGAGATTGGATTCCTTGTGCACTACTGGTGGGATTGTAAAATGGTGCAGATGCTATGGAAAACAATATGGCAATTCCTCAAAACATTAAAAATAGAACTGCCATATGATCAAGCAATCTCACGTCTGGGATTGAAAACAGGATATCAAAGAGATAACCAAAGAATTGAAAACAGGATGTCAAAGAGATATTTGCACACTCATATTGATCACAGCAATATCCACAATAACTAAATGTAGAAGCAATCTAAATGTTCATCGGAGAGGTCAAGATAGAGGCATAGGCAGACTCAATTCACCTCCTCCCACAGACACAACAGATTTACAATGAGTCTTGGAAACATTATGCTCAGAGAAAACTGAAAACTGGATAAGAGGAACCCCTGCAACAAACAGTGCTAACTGAGGTGGAAGAGACAGAAATTCCCTTCTGGAAAGAAAAAAATGCCACCTTCACAATCTGCAATGCTTCATAGCCACCTGGGAGCAATCTAAAGGTATGCAGCCTTCCCTGGAGAGGGGGGTACCTGAACTGGGGAGCATTGCCACTATTGGCATTTTTTGGACCCAGCACAACTAAGACAAGTGTCATAATGTCTGCCTTTGCTGGCTACTAACAACAACGGGGAATACCCCCAGAAAAACTAGGACAGAAAGAAATTAAAGCTGCTCTTAAATGGCCCATGCACAAGTTCACCTGTTTCTGAAAGCAAACTAAAATCACCAGAAAGAAAGACTCACAGTCCTTTGGTGAAAAGTGACTCACCTGATAAGATTTGGGTGCATCTCGGTGAGAGGGGAGACCTCCCAAGGGACTGAGACATTGGTGGCAGCCATTGTTGTGACCTGGTGTGGGCGTGCTGATACAGACACTGGTGAATGCCATTGGAGTTCTCACTGTGGCCTGCTAGCCCAGGAACTGACCCCACCCAAAAACAAGCCCTCAGGCAACTTGTGGGCCTGCTTAAGAGAACCACCTGGATTCTCTGCAGCCTGGAAAGTGGGTCCACCTCTGTGGGATAGGGCGAGCCTGAAGAGCAGGTAGAGAGTGTGGGTGTCATGCCTTGGAGTGACTGGGTCCACTTCAGAGGGTTGAAGCACATGCATGGGGCAGCAGAGTGTTGACTGTGTGAGGCCTGTGGAGAGTGGGGCTCCTCAGCTGCAGAAAACTTGTGCTTCTCAAACAGCCACAAAGGGGATAAGCCCCACCCTCCAAAGCCTGAAACAATTGGGTACTCCTGTGCCTGGGGCCAGCCCCACCCAGCTGCAACACTCTGAGAGCTGATAAGAGCCTAATAGGCAGGAGGCTTATAGCAATTGTAAGCCCCTGAGCCTAACACCAGCCATGCTGGGGGCCTACTTATCTAAAGATACACTGCAACAGGAATGTGCTATTAGACCTTGCAGTCAACTGTGCTGGGGCTCCCCACAACTGATAAAGAGACTGAAGGGTCTACAACAACCACACACAGTTGAACATTACAACCAGCTGGCCAGGGGGGACAGCTCAGCCTCCCTGAGCACCTATGGCAAGAACAACCCTGCCACAACAGAAGGACACAAGTAGCCCACACAGGGGTCACTTCTGGAACATTTGAAACTGGTGAAAAAAGGAAAGCACACTACTGGGTCTCATAAGTAATCACTTAACATAAGTTCACCTCTCCAAGATTAGGAGAGGTAGCTGACATATCTAATACATAGAAGCAAGCACAGAGAAAAGAGGCAAAATGAGGAGGCAAAGGAATACTTTCCAAGTAAGGGAACAGGACAAAACTGCAGAAAAGGAACTAATGAAACAGAAATAAGCAACCTACCTGACAGAGAGTTCAATCAAAGAGTCATAAATATGCTCCCTGATCTTGGAAGAAGAATGGATGAACTCAGTGAGACTGTCAACAAGGAAATGGAAGATATAAAAAAGAATCAATCAGAAATGAAGACTACAATACTGGAAATGAAAAATTCACTGCAGGGACTTAAAAGCAGAGTAGAGGATACAGAAAAATGGATCAGCGAGCTGGATGAAAGACTAGAGGAAATTACCCTAGGTGAACAGATAAAAGAAAAAAAAAATTAAAAAGAGTGAGGGCAGTTTAAGGGAACTCTGGGAAAACATCAAGCACACTAACATCCGTGTTATAGGGGTCCCAGAAGGAGAAGAGAGAGACAAAGGGGCAGAGAATCTATTTGAAGAGATAATAGCTGAAAACTTCCCTAACCTAAGGTAAGAAGCAGACATCCATGTACAGGAAGCACTGAGAGCACCAAACAAGGTAAACCCAAAGAGGCCCACACGAAGACACATCATAATTAAAATGTCCAGAATTAAAGATAAAGAAAGAATCCTAAAAGCCGCAAGAGAAAGACAAGTTACACACAAAGGAAACCCCATAAGGCTATTAGCTGACTTCTCTGCAGAAACTTTAAAGGCTAGAAGAGAGTGGCATGACATATTTAAAGTGCTAAAAGGAAAAAATCTACAGCCTAGAATACTCTACCCAGCAAGATTATCATTCAGATTGGAAGGAGAGATAAAGAGTTTCCCAGACAAGTGAAAATTAAAGTTTATCACCAAGAAACCAGTCCTGCAGGAAATGCTAAAGGGACTTACTTAAGAGGGAAAGAGAAGACCACAAATATGAAAAAATTATCTATTTCCACGATAAGGCGTAATGGATACAACTGCACAAAAAAAGATAAATATGATATCAAAAACATAAAATGTGGGAGGAGGGGAGTAACAGAGTACAGGTTTCAGATAGAGGTCAAACTAAAGAGACCATTAACTCAATATAGACTGCTATATACGTAGGTTATTATATATGAACCTCCTGGTAGTCACAAACCAGAAACCTATAATAAGTACAGAAAAAGCTAAGCAAAAGGAACCCAAACATAATACCAAAGAAAGCCATCAAACCACAGAGGAAGAGAGCAAGAGAAGAAGAAAGGAACAGAGAAGAACTACTGAAACACCAAAACAAAATTAAAAACATGGCAGTAAGTACATACATATCAATAGCTACTTTAAATGTCAATGGACTAAATGCTCCAATCAAAAGGCATAGGGTGGTGATTGGATTAAAAAAACAAGACCCGTATATATGCTGCATACAAGAGACACACTTCACACTTAAAGATGCTCAAACTGAAAGTGAAGGGATGGAAAAAGATACTCCATGCAAATGGCAATGAAAAGAAAGCTGGGCTAGCAATACCCATATATGATAAAATAGACTTTAAAACAAAGACTGTAACAAGAGACAAAGAAGGGCAATACAGAATGATCAATGGAACAATCAAACAAGGGGATATAACACTCATAAATATCTATGCACCCAACATAGGAACACCTAAATATATAAAGCAATTATTAACAGGCATAAAAGGAGAAATAGACAGTAACGCAATAATAGTAGGGGATTTTAACACTCCACTTACACCAATGGATAGATCATCCAAACAGAAGATTGACAAGGAAACATTGGCCTTAAACAACACATTATATCGGATGGACTTAGTAGATATATACAGAACATTCCATCCAAAAATCGAAGAATACACATTCTTCTCAAATCCTCATGGAACATTCTCCAGGACTGATCACATATTAGGCCACAAAACAAGTCTCCATAAGTTAAAGAAGATTGAAATAATACCAAGCATCTTTTCTGACCACAAAGGTATGAAACTAGAAATCAACTATAGGAAGAAAATCAGAAAAGCCACAAATATGTGGAGATTAAACAAAATGCTACTGAACAGCAATTGGGTCAACAAGGAAATCAAAGGAGAAATAAAAAAATACCTGGAGACAAATGAAAATGAAAATATGACATGCCAGAATTTATGAGATACAGCAAAAGCGGTTCTAAGAGGGAAGTTTATAGCAATACAAGACTATCTCCACAAACAAGAAAAATCTGAAATAAACAATCTAACAGTACAGCTATGGTAACTGGAAAAAGGAGAACAATAAAGCCCCAAATCAGTAGAAGGATAGAAATAATAAAAATCAGAGCAGAAATAAATGAAATAGAAACTGAAAAAGTCAATAAAACCAAGAGCTGGTTCTTTGAAAAGATAAACAAAATTGACAAACCTTTAGCTAGACTCACCAGGAAAAAAGAGAGAAGGCTCCAATAAGTAAAATGTGAAATGAAAGAGGAGAAATTACAATGGATACCTCAGAAATACAAAAGACTGTAAGAGAATACTTCGAAAAGGCTGTATGCCAACAAATTGGAGAATCTGGAAGAAATGGATAAATTCTTAGAATCATAAAACCTTCCAAAACTGAATCAAGAAGAAATAGCCAATTTGAATAGACCAATCACCAGTAAGGAGATTGAAACAGCAATAAAAAACCTTCCCCAAATAAAAGTCCAGCACCAGACGGCTTCCCTGGTGCATTCTACCAAACATTCAAAGAATACTTAATACCTACCCTTCTCAAACTCTTCCAAAAAATTGAAGAGGAGGGGAAGCTTCCTAACACATGCTACAAAGCCAACATTACCTTGATACCAAAACCAGATAAGGACAACACACAAAAAAGAAAATTACAGGGCAATATCACTGATGAACATCAATGAAAAAGTCCTCAACAAAATACTAGCAAATTGAATACAACAATTCATTTAAAAGATCATACACCATGATCAAGTGGGATTCATTCTAGGGATGCAGGGATGGTTCAACATCTGCAAATCAATCCACATGATGCACCACATTAATAAAGTGAAGAATAAAAATCACATGATTATCTCAATAGATGCAGAAAAAGCATTTGACAAGATACAGCATCCATTTATGATAAAAACTTTGAATAAAATGGGTATAGAAGGAAAGTACCTCAACATAATAAGGGCCATATATGACAAACCCACAGCTAACATCATCCTCAAATGTGAAAATCTGAAAGCTATCCCTCTAAGAACAGGAAGCAGTCAAGGATACCCACTTTCACCACTCCTATGTAGCATGGTATTGGAAGTCCTGACCAGAGCAGTCAGGCAAGAAAAAGAAATAAAAGGGATCCAAATTGGAAAGGAAGAAGTGAAACTATTTGCAGATGACATGATTTCATATATAGAAAACCCTAAAGAACCCACCAAAAAACTGTTAGAAATAATAAATGGATATAGTAAATTTGCAGGATACAAAATCAACATGAAAAATCAATTGTGTTCCTATACACTAACAACGAAGTAGCAGAAAGAGAAATTAAGAATACAATTCCATTTACAATTGCAACAAAAAGAATAAAATATCTAGGAATAAACTTAACCAAAGAGGTGAGAGATCTGTACGCTGAAAACTATAAAACATTGTTGAAAGAAATTGAAAAAGACACAAAGAAATGGAAAGATATTCCATGCTCTTGGATTGGAAGAATTAACATAGTTAAAATGTCCATACTTACTAAAGCAATCTATAGATTCAGTGCAATCCCTATCAAAGTTCCAACAACATTTTTCACAGAAATAGAACAAAGAATCCTAAAATTTATATGGGATAACAAAAGACCCTGAATAGCTAAAGGAATACTGAGAAATCAGAACAAAGCTGGAGGAATCACACTCCCTGATTTCAAAATATACTGCAAAGCTATAGTAACCAAAACAGCATGGTACTTGCACAGAAACAGACACACAGAACAATGGAATAGAATTGAGAGCCCAGAAATAAACCCACACATCTATGGACAGCTAATTTTCAACAAGGGAGCCAAGAACACACAATGGAGAAGGAAAATCTCATCAATAAATGGTGTTGGGAAAACTGGACAGCCACATACAAAAGAATGAAAGTAGACTACTATCTTACACCATCTGCAAAAATTAACTCAAAATGGATTAAAGACCTCAATGTAAGACCTGAAACCATGAAACATCTAGAAGAAAACTTAGGGAGTACACTCTTCAACATTGGTTTTAGCAACATATTTTCAAGTACCATGTCTGACCAGTCAAGGGAAACAATAGGAAAAATAAACAAATGGGACTACATCAAACCAAAAAGCTTCTGCACAGCAAAGGAAACCATCAACAAAATGAAAAGACAACCTAATAATTGGAAGAAGATATTTGTAAACCATATATCTGATAAGGGATTAATCTCCAAAATATATAAAGAACTCATGCATCTCAACAACAAAAAACACTAACAACTCAATTAAAAAATGGGCAAAAGACCTGAACAGACTTTTCTCCAAAGAAGATACACAGAGGGCCAACAGGCACATGAAAAGATGCTCCACATCATTAACTATCAGGGAAATGCAAATCAAAACTACAACGTGATATCACCTCATGCCCATCAGAATGGCTATAATTAACAAGACAGGAAACAACAAGTGTTGGAGAGGATGTGGAGAGAAGGGAACCCTCATTCACTGCTGGTGGGAGTGCAGCCTCGTCCAGCCTCTATGGAAAACAGTATGGAGATTCCTCAAAAAATTAAGAATAGAACAACCATATGATCCAGCTATTCCACTGCTGGGTATTTATCCAAAGAACATGAAAACACCAGTACATAAAGATACATGCACCCCTATGTTCATTGCAGCATTATTCACAATAGCCAAGACTTGGAAGCAACCTAAGTGCCCATCAAGGGATGAGTGGATAAAGATGTGATATATATACACAATGGAATACTACTCAGCCATAAGAAACGATGATATCCAGCCATTTTTGATAACATGAATGGACATTGAGGGTATTATGCTAAGCGAAATAAGTCAGAGGGAGAAGGTTGAAAACTGTATGATCTCACTCATAAGTAGAAGATAAAAACAACAACAAACACATAGAGACAGAGATTGGATTGGTGGTTGCCAGAGGGGAAGGGGGGAGGAAGGAGGGTGAAAGGGATGATTAGGTACATGTGTGTGGTGATGGATTGTAATTAGTATTTGGGTGGTGAACGTGATGTCATCTATGCAGAAATAGAAGTATAATGATCATCTGAAATTTATACAATGTTACAAACCAATGTTACTGCAATAAAAAATAAAAATAAATTTAAAAAATAAAATCATATGCTTGTAAATAAGAAATAAATAAAAAATAAATGTTCATTGATGGATGAATGGATAAAGAAAATGTGGTATATACATAAAATGGAATATTATTCAGCCTTTAAAAAAAGAGGAACCCTGGCATATGCTACAACATGGATGAACCTTGAGGAGATTATACTAAGCAAAATAAGCTATTCATAAAAGACAAACACTGCATGATTTTGCTTATATGAGGTATCTAAACTGATCCAATTCATAGAAATCAAAAGTAGAATGGTGGTTGTCAGTGGTTGAGGGGAGGGGGAATGGGAGTTGTTCAATGTGTATAGAATTTCAGTCATGAAAGATGAAAAAGTTCTAGAGTTCTATTGTACAACGATGTGCATGCAGTTAACAATACTGTACTGTACACTTAAAAATTAAAAGAGTAAATTTATGTTCTTGCCACAAAAAAGTATAGGTATTCTGAAAAGGCTACATACTGTATGATTTTAAGTATATGACCTTCTAGAAAAGGCAAAAAAGTAAAAAGTTCAGTGGCTGTCAGGTGTTGGAGGGAGAAAGGGATGAATAGGCGAAGCACAGAGGATTTTTAGGAGAGTGAAACTATTCTGTACGATACTATAGTGGTGAATGCACGTCATCATACATTTGTCCAAATCCATAAAATGTACAACACGAAGAGTGAACCATGACGTAAACTGTGGACTTTGGCTGATAATGTGTCGATGTAGGTTCATCAACTGGAATAGATGCACCACTCTGATGCCAGTTGTTGACAGTGGGGGAGGCTGTGGGTGTGTGGGGCAGGGAGTATATTGGCAATCTGTACTTTCCACTCAATTTTCCTGTAAACCTAAAACTGCTCTAAAAAATAGGGAATACTGATTTAATTCTGACAGGGTTTTTTTTGTTTTATTTTACTTTTTTAGCAGACTAAGCCCCCTTGCTGGCAGGTTGTCACCCTGAGGGCATCACAACTTGTCTAGTCTGAGGTTGCTGTTAGGAGGAAGAATTACATGTCATGTCCAGGTTAGTCAAGGAGAATCCTGAATTTTCAAGATTCTCCGAATAAGTCTATATCACCCTCTACACCTTTCATTCGGACTATGACCCAGTAAGCAGCCTAGAGGAGACATTTCCTTTCTGGGGTCAACTGCCGCATTTGATGATCAAATTGCCTCACTAAGATCGAACTGCCTCTCCTGTGTGCAACAGGGGACAGTGAGGTAAGTAGTCAGCCCATCAGCCCATTATTGAGTAGCTTCTGCCATAAAGGCAAGTCATTATCAAACTGCATCTGATTGGGGAAGCAGAGCACGTCACACAAATGTGAAATGAAAGCAAAGTCAGACTTGGGTAAGGAGACTTCATTCAATGAGGGCGGGAAGAGGGACTATTGCAATAGGGACCATGCTCCAACAGTAGGATCTGCAAGCATCTAAAGGGCAGACAGAGGAGAGTTTTTCTCTTTTAGGGAAGAGTAGGCAAGGCCTTAAAGAACTGGGAGTGTCAGGTGGGATGAGTGGGTGGCCTGATGGACAGTTGTTCAGGGAACAGTTTTCCTTGAGGTCAGCCATTCAGGAGAGGTTGTTCTGTGTTCAGCACTCAAGAGTAGGCCAACGTTCAGGGGCCTGGGAGAAGGAGGGATGCCTGACTAAAGATTGAGCAAGCCAAGTTTGTGGGCATTTTGTCCATCCACATTGAGCCAGAGGTCAAACTGTTCAGCTAATCATTTATGAGGCAACGCATGGGCATTTGGAGAAGCTGTGTCTGGCCTTGTCATAGGAAAACAAGGGGGCATCCATAAGACTTACTGGGTGATAGGGGGAAGGGTGGTCCTTTGCAGTAGGCTGTTTCTTCCAATACAAAAGGGTGGGGGATTCTTGATCATCACTGTTTTTCAGAAGCATAGGGCTAAGGTCAGGTTCAACACCATCACAGATTAGTTTCAAGAATCGGGTCAGTATGGTGAGTCATCTAATCCACAGCCAGAGTCAAGGTGGTTGAGAGAGCACAGACAGCCCTGAGAGGGGGCATGGTGGGCCGGGGAACGTGCTCCATGCCATGCGGTTTCCCACGGGGAGAGGCGGATGGGCATCATTTGTCAGGGTCTGGGATGCCGTGGTCGCCTCTGCACCAGAAACTCCAAACCCTTCCCTTTGTGCTCAAGTCTGCGGCGGGGGGCGTGCTGCCCTCTCCAGTGCAGGGACCGATGTAGGTGGCAATGCGGTGATAGACAGCGGTGCAGATTCTTTCAGGGGCCCAATTCCAGACGGTCCCCTCACAGCATAAGCCCTTCCTGCGGGCATCTGCACGCGTGATCTGGACAGTTTGATCAGCAACCACAATCCGCTTCCGCAGTTCACGGCCCAAGATGGAGTGTCCTTAACCTGCAATAGTCCAAAGACTACTGAAGTCTGGCTCCAGCAGAGCAAACGTGCCTGCTTTCCATTTGTCAGCGCTGGACAGCCACAGCACTCACCACAGGGATTCAGCTTAGCTAACTATTGGCATACCGGGCTCAGGCGTTTAAGGGGGCCTCTGTGAATTGAGGATCCCATGGAGTCGGTGCTTTTGTTCCAGGCAGTGGCATGGAAGATGAAGCTCCCCCACAGGGAAGCTTTTGCATGCTGCCTTCCTTTTCTGGAGGCTCTGATCAGCAAGAATCCACATTAGTTACAGAAACTGGTTCTGTCTTCAATATCTATGAGGGGGTCCTCTGTCTCTTCTTAGGCACAATTGGCTATGAGTTTTGGGTAAAATTCTAAGTGCTTAACGTTTATTTCAAACCTTATAATATCTTTCACTCTTCTGAACAAAAAAAATTACTCAGTCTCTATCTTTAAAAAATCATGGTCTGCACCTTAAAATTTAGTGTACAATGTGGTTTCATGTGGATTTGTCTTGCTCTTCCTGAGAACAACCACAGATCATATACACATTATTGTTTAGTTTTCACATAAGCAGATGGTTCTCTGAGATCACTAACCACTGATCATATGCACACAAAATTTAAATACTAGTTGAGAAGTCAAAGCCCTAGGGAGGGCACCCCTGGTCTTCTTGGTCTTTTGTCACTTTATGACTTCCTGTGGCTCCCATCCAATAACAATGACCGTAGACTCTAATCCAAAAATTGAAGCTCCTGGCTTGACAAAAGGCACATTTGCACTTTTGTCTGAGTGCAAATCTGGGGACTAAGAGGCAATTTGAGAGATAAGTCAATGGAAGTTCTAACACATCTTTACATTTTATAGGAACAATGTGGTAATACAACTGAAATTGAGACTGTTCCCAGCAGGGAACTTGCACTTGGTAATTGCTGAATAATATTTTTGAGTGGAATCAGTTGAAATAAAAATAGACAAAGTCAATTTGGGCTGTGGTCTGTGGGTTTTTATTGTCACCATAACCCTGGTGCCTCAAGCACCAGCACCCAGAGTAGAATGAGGACCCTGAGAACGGGTGGTCAGGGAAACACAGTCAGCTATGACGTTCACACCCAAACTAGATGTTTCCAATGCAACTTCACATTTCCAGCGTTCCTGAATCATTTGTCTTTATGATTTTCATCTCAAGGCTTTGTTCCAGGGATTCTGGTTTCTGCTAACATTGTAGGTACAGAGACATGAGAAGTTCACAGATGGACAGAACTCTACTGATACCCAGGACTCCAACATGCACAGAGAGCTGGGAGAGGAGAGTTGGATTGTTAAGAAAATCTATTTCTTATGAGGCTTGTGGGAGCATCTGCCAGCTGCCGAGCATGGGCATAACTGTGGGCAATGACCAGGTCTAACCACCTCCCAGCAACATCTGAAGCAGCACGAATGGGCCCCCTGGCAAATCCACTGTGTGGCTGAGCACTGTGATTCTGCCAAGAATAATGAATCCACTTAATCTCCCTGGAGAGGACGTTTGTGATTATTAACAATTTCCCCTGACATTTAGCCACAAAACAATGTCCACAAAAATATTGAGGAAGATTGTTACCCATTACATAGTCCCTATCACAAAAATGTACTAGAACAATAAGACCAAGAATAATAAATCTGCAGAAAAGACCTAATAATGTCTTCCATACATATAGCACTCAAAAAAGGGGAGGCTTAAGGTCAACAATCTGATTTCTCTTAGTTGAAATTCTTTGTATGACAAACTTAAAAATTCTGTTTTCAGTTCATTATATATTTTTCTTTTATAAGAAAGTAATTATGATATAAAGGTGACAACTTAATTGTATGCTTTTTTGAGTACTATTCATCAAGACTTAATTCTAGATGTAATAATATACTTGGAAGAAAACATCCTTTAGACTCTTCTATGAATCACAATTTTACAAGTATTAATAATCTTTATTCTAATTCATTTAATGTTATCTGTCTTGTCATATTATAAGAGCATTCAAGCCAACAGGTTAAACTATACCAGAGATTATTCAAAATGTGAGGGTCTCCAGATAATAATTAACTAAGCCAATTCTAAATTATTTTATCTTTTTTTAAAGATTTTACCAATTTGATCAGACATGAGGCATGACTGAGCACAATTACAAGGATGACAAATCAAATCACCTGAGCACAAGGGAGGCTTATTATTTTGGGCAGCAGCTGACCCATCAGTGTGTAAATTTCAGACTCCACTCTGTTTCATAGTAGAGATCGAATATCCTGGAGAGATAGTCATTAGAAGGCATCTTTCCTTGAGCTACAAAAGCTAATTTGATTTTAGAAAAATTTTAGAGAGCTAAATCTGTAAATATTGCAATTTTGCCTGTCTTGAATATTTCAAAAATTTGCATTGATACAAAGCATTTGACTCTTATGCTGCCATCATGCTCTTGACTATGCCAATGGGTTTATAACGACACTCTGAAATCTCAATTTCCATGTAATGGTGTATTTTGGGAAGAGGGTAAGATGGAATGTGATCCCATGAACCCAGTTTATATGCTGCCACAATAATTGACCCACTCAGACACTGAGGAAACTTAACTAATAAAAAGAAACTATTACCTTGCTGTCAAAGAACCATAAAGATGTCACTTATTTAAAATAATTGTTGGATGGTGAATTAATCTCAGTATTTTTACTGACTCTATTTTGGATCTTTGTATGTAGATAGTATAACACCAGCTTAATGGCTTGAGGAAAGAAAGGAAGGATAGAGACAAAACTACAGCTCTTTAGCCATTGTTATTCAATTAGTTATATTTTACTTCATTTTATTCAACAGGCCCTCTCTTCTGTGCACTTCTCACTGTTAGTACTTACCATTATAGAAGCTAGTCCACATGTTTCCTTCACTAGACAACAGCTCTTTGAAATCAGGGACTATAAGATGTTTGTGACAGAGGTACTGTGGGATGGCGCAGTGGACCCCCTAACTATGGTTGCTCAGAGTCACCTGGAGACTATATGTATTGAAAAATTATAGAATCCCAGCGCCTAACCTGCTATGTAAGATAGTATGGTGTGTGTGATGCAACAAGAAATATATATTTGGAGTGATGTCACCAAGATAGCAGAGTAAAAGACTCCAGGATCCAAACTGAAAAGGAAGTAAAATTTTCTATTTGCTGATAACATGATCTTGTGTATAGAAAACTCTAACGACTCTACCAAAAAGTTATTAGACCTAATAAATGAATTAAGTAAAGTTTCTGGATATAAAATCAACATACAAAAATCAATTGCATTTCTACACACTAGCAGTGAAGTAACTGAAAAAAAACAAAACAATTTCATTGATGATAGCATCAAAAACAATAAAATACTTTGGAATAAATTTAAGTAAGGAAGTGAAAGATCTATGCCCTGAAAACTGTAAGACATTGATGAAAGAAATTGAAGAAGACACAAACAAATGGAAAGATAGCCCTTGTTCATAGATCAGAAGGGTTAATATTGTTCAATGTCGATACTACCCAAAGCCACTATAGATGCAATGCAATCCCTATCAAAATTCCCATGGCATTTTATACAGACATAGAAAAAACAATTCTAAAATTTGTATGGAGCCACAAAAGACCCCAAATAGTCAAAGAATATCTTGAGAAAGAACAAAGCAGGAGAGATCATGCTTTCTGATTTCAAACTATATTACATAACCACAGTAATCAAAACAGTATGGTACTGGCATGAAAACACACACATGGACCAGTGGAACAGAATCAAGAACACAGAAATAAACTCCTGCATATATGGTCCACTAATATTTGGAAAGGAAGCTAAGAACACTCAATGAGGAAATAAATGGTATTGGGAAAATTGGATAATCATATGCAGAAGAATGAAATTGGGCCACTATCTTACACTTACACAAAAGTTAACTAAAATGAATTATGGATGTAAGCATAAGAACTGAAAATGTCAAACTCCTAGAAGAAAACATAGAGAGAAATCTCCTTTACATCAGTCTTGGCAATGACTTTTTTTTTGGCTAAGAAAATAAAAGCAGCAAGCAATTAAAGCAAAAATCAACAAGTGGGACTACATCAAACTAAAAAGTTTCTGCACAACAAAAGAAACAATCAACCAAATGAAAAGGCAAACTATGGAATAGTAAAAAAATTTGCAAACCATATATTCAATAAGGGGTTAATATTCAAAATATAAAAATAACTCATACAACTTAATAGGAAAAAAACAAACAATTGGATTAAACAATGAGTGGAGCACCTAAACAGATATTTTTCAAAGAAAACATAAAATTGGCCAACAGGTATATGAAAAGGTGCTTAACATCACTAATCATCAGAGAAATTCACATAAAAACCACAATGAGATATCACCTCACACCTGTTAGAATGGCTATTTTCAAAAAAACAAGAGATAACAAATGCTGGCAAGGATGTGGATAAAAATGAACTGTGGTGGGATAAATGAATGGGTAAAGAAAGTATGATTGACATATATAATGGAATAATATTCATCCATAAAAAAGAAGGAAATTCTGCCATTTATAACAACATGGATAGACCTTGAGGCCTTTATACTAAGTGAATAAAGTCAGACAAAGAAAGAAATGCTGTATGATCTCACTTATATGTGGAATCTAAAAACATGGAATTCATAGAAACAGAGAGTAAAAAGGTGGTTGCCAGAGGCTGAGGGGTCGGGGTGGGGAGATGTTGGTCAGAGTACAAACTTTCAGTTATAAGATGAATAAGTCTGGAGGTCTAATGTACATCATGGTGACTATAGTTAACAATACTGTATTGTATACTTGAAAGTTGCTGTGAGAGTGGAGCTTTAATGTTCTCATCATAACAACAACAGCAAAATAGTAATTATGTGAAGTGAAGGATGTGTTAACATTATTGTGCTAAACATTTCACAATATACATGTGTATCAAATCATCATATTGTACACCTTAAACTTACATAATGTTATATGTCAATTATATCTCAATAAAGCTGAGGGAAAGAATTTAACCCACCAATGATGCAAAAATTCTAATAGTGTGCTATATCACTGTTTGCCTTCTAATGTACTGTCAAGGCAAATAATCCATAGTCAATATATAAGTCCAAATTGGGGTGAGTTTATTATGAGCCAAATTTGAGGACTGTATAACTCAGGGCCTTCCTTCCCCAAGGAAGGAAGGGCACCAAAGAAGTGGGGTGTGCAGAGTGGTTATATACTGTCAAAGAGCATATATCACATATGATTGCAATTCCTTTTTACAATAGTCTCAAGATTGCCCTGTCGGTGCAGTGATTGATGGACACTGCAGTCAGCAGGTCTGCTGTCTCAATGGGCACAGCAGGTAGCAGTTCTGTTGTCTCGAGTTGTGTGGTCACAGAATGAGCACAGCAGTCAAATCCTAGCCTAGGGAGAAATACTTATCCTTAAGGAAATGCCAATGTGGGAGAAGTCACATCCTCATCTTAGGGGCATTTGTTCTTGTCTCTGGGACATGGTAAATGCTGAAAGCAGATATACAATGCATGTTCAAAGGCCAGTCACACTCTTTTGGAAAAATGAGGTCAGGCCAAATTAGTTTTACACCAAATGACTTCCTCATATATTCCAATATATCCTATTGCTTGCCATTTTATTTATCAGTACCCTGGAATAAGCACTACTTCAAATAACAGTACCTTGAGTTAAATAACTGAGTAATATTGGTACTGCAATTAAATAACATAGAAATATTTTTTGAAAGAAAAGAAATATATATTTGGTTTTGTCCCCAGTTCCTGGCACACAGTTTGGAAAATACTTGGAACCTCTGGAGTGATTGATGAGTGTCTTTCATTTGCTAATAAGATGATTGGTGGCTGGCGCCTCTGGATAACTTCAGGAAGGCTACTGGTTGCCAGAAGAACCAATCATGTGATGAGAAGGTTGGAACTTGCAGCTTCCTCCCCCCCCACACCTCCTCTGGGAAGAGGAAAGGGGCTGGAGTTTGAGTTTATTCAATCGATTATGTCTTCATAATGGAACCTCCATAAAAATCCTTAACAATGGGGTTCAGAGTTTCCCAGTTGGTGAACACATCAAGGTGCTGGGAGGGTGGTGTGCCTAGACAGGGCATGGAAACTCCACGCCCCTTCACCTGTACCTTGTCCTATGCATCTCTTCAGTTTGGCTGTTTCTGAGTTGTACCCTTTATAATAAACCAGTTTTAGTAAGTAAACCATTTTTTTCTGAGTTCTGCCAGCCATTCTAGCATATATTCAAATCGAGGGGAGGTCATGGGAACCTCTAATTTATAAAGAAGCAAAGGAGGCCCAGGACTTGGGATTGGTGTCTGAAGTGGGTGCAGTCTTGTGGGACTAAGCCCTTAACCTGTGGGGTTTGTGCTAATTCCAGGTAGTTAGTGTCAGAACTGAATTGTAGGACACCCAGCTGGCCTCAGAGTTGGAGAATTGGTTGGTGTGAGGAAAAAAATACACACATTTGGTGTCAGAAGTGTGGTGTGAAAAATAGGAGGTGGAGTGTGGGATCTGTACTTTTGTGTGTGTGTGTGTGTGTGAGGAAGACTAGCCCTGAGCTAACAACTGTTGCCAATCCTCCTCTTTTTTTTTTTTTTTTTTGCTGAGGAAGATTGGCTCTGAGCTAAAGTCTGTGCCAAATTTCCTCTACTTTATATGGTTCACACCACAGCATGGCTTGATAAGCAGTACATAGGTCTGTGCCTGGGATCTGGGCCTGCGAACCCTGGGCTGCCAAAGTGGAGCATGCTAACTTAACCACTATGCCACCAGGCCTGCCCCCTTGGGATCTGTAATTTTACGATCTCCCTTTGTGAGTCCCCTGAGAACCACAGATATAGTGGAACATGCATGGAAAAAAGTCTGTGTTTAAATCCTGCTTCAGTCTTTTATAATGTGCCCTTAGGCTTGTTACTTATATGCTCCATGATTAGAATCTGCAGAGAAACTTAGCAAAGTCACATGAAGTAGAACCAGGTCCTTATTTATTAATGGTTTGTAGTCTAATTTTTTGTCCTTTGTTTGGAACTTTAAACACACTTTGCTCATAGGGTTCCTGGTTGAATTACATTAACTGATAATGTAGCCACGGCACAGCCCAGTGCTAAGACTTGAGGGCGCTGGAGCCACAGTTAACTCTCTGAATGCCCACTAGGTGCCAGCAGGGCCACCATCTATGACTGTGCCAGTTGCTCACCACTGCATGGGACATCCAATCAAGGACCCATGGGTGCACATCCAGTCCCCGGCCCATGGCCCAGCAGAGCATCCTGGTGTGGGACCACCTTTGCTTGGAGGGGAGGAGAGTGCTTTCTTTCCTCCCACACCAAAAGCAGCAGGTTACCAAATATTTGGCCTTTGCAACCTGTTATGTGAGAAATAGTATCTCGGTGGAGTTTTCATATGTACTTATTATTTAATCAACAAAATGAAGTATCTTTTCATATACTGAAAAGCTGTTTCTAATTCCTTGTCTGTGCCTGTCCATTACTTTTGTCTTGTTTTCTATTCAGTTATTGATCTTTAGGAATACTATGTGAGGCTATTTCTAAATATAGTTCTTTACCTGAGATATAAACTTAAAATATTTTCCACAGTTTCACTTTTCTTAATTTTTGTGTTTCTCAGACACAAAATATTTTGTGTTTCTCAAGTCTTCTCAATTTTTTATGGTGTGCCCCCAAACCACCAGAATTGTTTTACTGTTTTCTGGGGTCAAATCAATTAATATTTTCTTTTATGGTTTCTGAGATTACAGTCACATTTAGAAAAACCTTCCTCACTCCAGGCTGTGTGTTCAAGCTGAGCCTTCCCTCTCTGGCTGCAGGGGCCGCTCAGATAAAAAGTTATTTTCTTCTGTTGGCTTTCTGGCTCGGGTCTGGTTGCTGAGAGATCCTGGAGAGTGGGAATTTCACAGGCTCTGAAAGACAAAGGAGTCCCTCACATGGGTGTCTGAAGCCTTCCTGATTCTTGTGGGAGACACCTGCCAGCAACCTTCAGTATGGGAGATTCAGCTCCCCTCTTCCCCTCTCTCCTGGTCCTTTCAAGGTCACGTAGATTCAGCACAGTCACACCAGTCAGCATCACACTTATTCCCCTTGGAGCCCTCAAAGCATTAAGCACCAAGCTCTTTCTGGGATTTCCCAGTATCACACCCTCACCTCTGGGCTCCTTGCTGTGGCTCTAAACAGAGTTTGAGGCCCTGTCCACACACAGTCAGCCTACACGTGTCAGTAGCTACCTGCACAGGAGAGGCTAGTGGCTGGAAGCTGGAAGTGGAGGAAACAGGAGTCAGATTCCACACTAAATTCATTGATTAATTGCAGAGAAAAACGGTTTTGTGAGTTGAGTCTTTCCAAGACCATAGTTTGTCTTTTCATTTGTTTAAGTCTCCATTGTTGTCTCTGGGGCACGTTTAGACTTTTCTTTCCACAGGTCTTGCACATCTGTTGTTTATCCCTAAGGATTTTATTTATTTCTGAGTATCCCTAAGTAAGTTTATTCCTAAGTATTTTATTACCTTTGTAGATATTGTAAATAAAGTATTTGCTCTGAGTTTATTATATGATTGTTATTATTATTTGCAAAAGATTTTTGGTTGATTTTCTTGGGGTTTTAGGGTTTATTAATTTATTTGTAAATAATATGCAAGACTACATAATACTGAATGATAGCAAATATCTTTATCTTGATTCTGACTTTAATGAGATTGTTTCTAGTGTCTCCCCACTGTGTATAATGTTTAATAGACATGTAGTATCAGAATTTGTTTCCAAATATTCATATGTTATTAAAAATTATTAATAAAAATAGAAGTTAAATTTAAAAAATATATTTCAACATGGCATTCTACATATTTTCCTTGTTGATTTAATAATATAGTAAATATTACTAATAGATTTTTTAAATGGAAATATCTCGACATCCTTGAAATAAAGCTTACTTATTCTTGGTATCTTATTTTTTAAATTTGTTGTTGAATTCTATCTTTGACCTGCAATTTGTGTGTGTGTGTGTTTTCTTGTTGAATTTCCAGTTCATTATTATCCTCATTTCATTAAGAGTTTAGAAAGTATACTTTTTAGTGCTCTGAAACACTTTAAATAGCATTAGAACTATCAGTTCCTAAAGATTTTAGTAGTGTTTCACTCTGAACCTGTATCTGTTAAGATTTGGTGATGATATTTCAGATGTGTGTGTGTGTGGTGGGGGAGAGGGATTGATTAGATTTGTAACAACCATCTCCATTTCTTCTAAGTATTTAACACAAGTACTTTATATTTTCCCATTATCCATTTCATTTAATTATTTTTGTACTGTATGTAATTGTTTTGTACTGTTAAATATTCCCTTACTTCTATCCTCCATTTTACCAGCTTTAAATATCACTTGTACCTCAATTATAAAAAAAATAATGAAATTAGCATACTTACATCACCTCCCACATCGCCTTCCCCTACGTCTTCAAAATATTGATTTGAGACATTTACATTTACATGAAATTCTCTAATCCCTACATTTGTTTTAATCTAATGTATACAGTTAATTAGATTCAGGGGTTATTGTCAGCCCCTGTACAGTCATGTGTTGCTTAACAAAAGGACACATTCTGAGAAATGCCTTGTTAGCCAATTTCATCATTATGCTAACATCACAGAGTGCTTACACAAACCTAGATGGTATAGCCTACTACACACATAGGCTGTGTGGTACTAATCTTATGGGACCACCATCATATGCAGTCTTTCATTGACCAAAATGTCACTATGCAGTACATGACAGTATAGTTTTTCCATTTGTTTCTTAGTGGGCTGGCATTCATTCTATGGTCTTTCAAGATGGATGCATGAAATAGTCCCTATCTCTCTTTAATACTATTGAATGTTTTGTTTCTTGCTTTCACATTTGAATGACAATTTAGATGGGTATAAAATTTGGGGGATTGTGTCTTCTTCAAGTAGTTTGCTCAACTCTCTTTTAATATTCTAATGAATGGGGCTTTGGAAAATATTTTTTCCTTTTTGAGCAATTTAATGTTTTTGCCTGGTTGCCAAATATCTCTTTATTTTTGACGTTCAGAAAATTTACTACAACATGTTTTATTGTAGAATACTTGGTGTAATTTTTCATGGAAGATTATTTCCTTTAAACCCATTGATTCATGTCTTTATTTCTTGAACGTTTTATTGAATTATATCTTTCAATAATTTTCTGTTCCATTATCTATGATTTATTTTTTCGGTGGAGGGATCCAATTATGGATTATTTATTGGGTTATTATAATCCAATAATAATATGGATTATTATTATCCAATTTTTAGTCTCCTTTGCTTCTCTTGCTTCTGTATTATTTTCTCTCTGATTATTTAGTTTTTAACTTCTGTTCCATTTTGTTCACTCTAATCATCCCAGTCTTTGTTTTCTGTGGTGTTTATACTCTTGTTCACAGCATTCAATTTTGTCTGTATTCCTGTGATCATTTTTTGTTTCCAATTCTCCCCAAGCTCTGCCAACTCTTATTTTATCTTCTTTTGTGGTTTTGCCATTTCTTTTCTGACTTTTTGCATCTTTCCATTTTAATATTTTTTGAATGGGGATTTTTTCAGATTGTTGGTTTTTTAAAAATGTAATGCAGATGGCTAGTCAAATTCTTGTCTGCTTCAGTGACAACAGATTTGCTTCAATGACAATTTTTATTTTTTGATGAGTGTTCTTTGTCATTCTCATCTTCCAGTTCCTTTCCTTTTTCTTTATTCTCATAATTTTTATAGGTCTAGTGGTGTTTCCTTTTTTTGACAATTCATCTTTGAATGAGGTAAGTTTTCCTGGGCTATGGATGTTCTCCTTTAACCTTTGCTTCTCTGTAGCCCATAGAGATAGACAGATGTGTACTGTTCATAGTGAATGTCTCTCTTCACCTTTCTCATCGGCACAAACAGATGATTCCTGCAAATATGACTCGACTATGATTTTTTCACGTGTCCTCATCTTCCTCTGCTTCTTGGAGCCAAAGTATGTCCAAAAGAATACCCTCTACCTATTCTGCAAACAAGAGATTTTGGGTTTTCACTTTAGTGTATGCCCCACCTCTTGGGTGTAAACTTTGCCAGCTTGTTCCAAAATCCACAATGCAGTTGTGCTATTGTCACATCTTTCCATACTTCTAGACTATACACACACCTTTCCAATTATATTTCAAGGTTTCAAGTATTTTCTAGTTTTTCAAAAGAGGATTCTTGTTTTATTATTTTTTAGTTGTTTTCAAGAGAAGAAGGCAATTCATGAGCATGTCTTAAGCATCATTGGAATATACAATTAATTCCTTGTTAGTATCAGATTTTTTAAAATGCATGCTAAAATAAGGATAGATTTCATTCCTGTAAAGGACAGGAGAATATATAATTTAGTCCCACAGGGGATAGATAATTAAAATGTTATTTTAACACTAGATCTTTCAGATTTTGTCACCAGTCTCTCTTCTCAGAAAAAAAAGGTACATTTTTGAGTAAGTTCTCTTTTCACAAAGACCTCATTAAGAGAGTAGATTACTGGACACAAAGAGAAGCCCCAAATATTTGGTTGTGATGCTCTGTGTCCTGTCTAATAATATTAGCATTCTAAGGACATCAACAAATTTAATCTAAATTCCCAGAGATGTTGCCAAGGTAATTTCCCATTAATATACCTATGAAAGGAGCTGGTAACTCCCAGGAAAAAGAAGATGATTTTGAAATCTGAATCTTCTTATTGATTTACAGAGACCTTATCACTGGGAAAAGTGCATTCAGGAACTTTTAAATAAAACTACTAATAAGTCTAATCTTTGTTTTGATGTTTGATAGGGGTGGTGATGAGAAGGAAATAGATATGCGATAAGGAAATTTAACTGAAGTTGCACTGATTGTAAGAAGGACAAACTCTACACCACAATATAAATTATACTCCTGTTTTAGAGATAATAAAAATTACTTATTACATTTTTCTCTAAAAGTTAAGCATTGCTTTAAACTAATTCTTGGTTTTATTGGCCATTAACATTTTAGGCTTAAACCTTAATATATTTGTACAATCCAGTGAACAATTTATAATTAATTCAAATTACTCTCAAGCAATAAGATATGTTGTTGCAGAAAAAATAATTCAGTTAAATTATTAGGTAAAGTCCAAATGAACATACTATGGTCCCATCAGTTGACTTGCTATTGGACATGATGATACCTGAAAAAAACATGGCTAGAAAATGGGTAAATATACAGCTGGAATGCATCTATTAAGAGCAAACAGGTAGATTGCCTTGTCCTAGCACTCAGGCTAGGTGCCTCTTCAAAGAACTATAGCCTTCTTATAGGTAAGAGTTGTTATACTATTACTATGGTATTTGCTGAGGTCAACAGAAATTTGTTTTCCTTTTAATAAATGGTTCCATCACTTGTTTTTTGCTTTGCTTGAATACATTTAAGCAACATTAAATGAAACATTGGCTAATTAATAAGATGCTTTGGTCCAAATAGTTAAGTAATCACCTTTGATCTCAACCATACCAATGTGGTCAGTAAGTCTGTTCTTTTGGACAAAAAAATAATATATATCTGTTTCTGTATATATCTCTATATCTATGTCTGTATGTTTGCAGTCTTGGTGAGCTGATCTGACTATATTTATAAAATGAGATAATACATATAAACTCATAGCATTTGGGTCCTTAATCCCTATTTAAATTTGTACTGTACAGTTTCTCTTGAAGAAGTTTTGGTTTGTGTTGTGCTGGTTCCACCCCACTGCTATACCTTGTTCTCCACGTATATTCTTGGCCTTTACATTTTCTCACTCTGCTTTCAGATTACAAATCCTAGGATTTAAGGTAGCTGAGCAATTTCATTCATTCATTCCACAAATGTTTATTAAGAGCCAGTCCCTGGGTGCTACATCAGGGAGCAAGAATGGAAAAGGTCCTATTTTAGTCACTCTGCTGTGAAGCATTTAGTGCAAAGGGTTCAATTTTTTTTCACTAATATAATAAAGGGAATGAGGAAAAATTTATGATATATTCAGGAAACACTCCTGTGCCCCTGATTTTGACTGAGTTCTGAAGATGTAATGGCTTACAAAATTGCTGTTGCTCAGAACTTAATACCCTCTAAGATAAAACCTTAATCATAAATTCCATTCATTTTTTTTTTCAGGAAATGCGCAGGTAGGACTCTAGCATGACATCTAAGACCTTCCCTGTAATATCAACATTAAATAGTTTAACCAAATATTTTTCTGAAAATACTCTATTGAATAATGAAAAAAATACAATTTTTTCCATAGAAGGAAGAAGAGAGAAAAAATGCTCTTTCTAGAAAGTGGATTGAAGTCGAGATAAGAAATTACTAGGAAAAGTGAATGCCATGTGGGAAGGTGGCCTTTTTTGTCTATTTGTGAAAATCCCACTGCTAACCTCATAATCAATGAGGAAAAACTGAAAGCTTTTCCTCTAAGATCCAGTACACACCAAGGATGCCCACTCTCACCATTTCTATTCAACACAGTATTGAAGCACTAGCAAGAGCAATCAGATGAGAAAAAAGAAATAAAGGTTATCCAAATCAGAAAGGAAGAAGTAAAATTATCTCTGTTCACAGATGGCATGATCCCATATACAAAAAACTCAAATGACTCCACAAAAAAAAAAACTGTTAGAACTGATAAATGAATTCAATAAATTTGCAGGATACAAAATTAATGTACAAAAATCTTGCACTTCTACAAATTAACAATGAACTATCTGAAAAAGGAATTAGGCAAACAATCCCATTTACAGTAGCATCAAAAAGAATAAAATATTTAGCTACAAATTTAACCAAAGAGATAAAAAATCTACACACTGAAAACTATAAAACATTGATGAAAGAAATTGAAGACAAATAAATGGAAAAGCATTCCATATTCAGAGATTGGAATAATTAACATTGTTAAAATGTCCATATTACCCAAAGTAATCTATAGATTCAATGCAGTTTCTATCAGATGCCAATGACATTTTTCACAGAAATAGTAAAAACAACCCCAAAATTTGTATGGAAACACAAAAGACCCTGAATAGCCAAAATACTCTTGAGAAAGAAGAACAAAATTGGATGCATCACATTTCCTGACTTCAAATGATATTACAAAGCTATAGTAATCAAAACAGTATGGTACTGACATAAAAATAGATACATAGACCAATGGAACAAAACTGAAAGCCCAGACATAAACCCATGCATATACAGTCAACTGATTTTGACAAGGGTGCCAAAAATACACAGGAAAGGCTAGTCTCTTCAATAAATGGTGTTGGGAAAACCAGATAGTTACATGCAAAACAATGAAATTGGACTCATCTTACACCATAAATAAAAATCAACTCAAAACAGATCAAAGTATTAAATGTAAGACTTGAAACTGTCAAAGTCCTAGAAGGAAACATAGGGAAAAAGTTCTTTGACACTGGCCTTGGCAATGATTTTTTTGATATGATACCAAAAGCATAAACAATGGAAGCAAAAATCAACCAATGGGACTACCTCAAACTAGAAAGCTTCTGCACAGCAAAGAAAACAATCAACAAAACGAAAAGGCAAGCTATGGATTCAGAGAAAACATTTGCAAACCATATATTTGAGTTAATATCAAAAATATGTAAGGAACTCATTCTATTCACTAACCAAAGAACAAGCAACTCAACTGAAAAATCAGCAAAGGACCTCATCAGACATTTTCCCAAGGAGGGCATACAAATGGACAATATGAAGGCGTATGAAAAGATTGACATCACTAATGCAAATCAAAACCACAAAGAGATATCACCTCACACTTGTTAGGATGACTATCATGAGAAAGATAAGGAATAAGGGGTGGCAAGGATGTGGAGAAAAGGAAACTCTGGTGCACTGTTGGTGGGAGTGTAAATTAGTACAGCCATGGAAAACAGTATGGAGTTCCCTCAAAAAATCAAAAATATATTTTCTATCTGGCAACAGCCATCAGATAAGCCAAGATGGGTGTTTATAAGTACTTCCAGGAGCTATGGAAGAAGCAGCAGTCCATGTAACATGCTTTCTTCTTGGTGCGTGCTGCTGGCAGTACCGCCAGCAACCTGTGCTCCACAGGGTCCCACCTACCTGGCTGATAAAGTGTGCATACTGGGATACCAGGCCAAGCAAGGTTGTGTCATATGTCTGATACATGTGCTCCAGTGGTGGCCAAAAATGCCTGGTTCCTGAGGGTGCAACCTAGCGCAGGCCTGTCCATCAAGGTGGTAATCAGCTACAGTTTGCTCAAAGCATTCACTCGGTTGCCAAGGAGACATCTGGACACCACTGTGGGGCTCTGAGATCCTGAATTCTTACTGGGTTGATGAAGATTCCACCTACAAATTTAGATCCCTTTTGAGGAATTCCCAATAGCTGTTTATAACAAAGTTGAGGTGTTAAGTCAGAGTATCTGAAATTTAGTTCGAAAGGTACTAACAAGTTTCTCTCCTAAAAGATTGTACCGATTTATACTCCAACCAAAAATACATGTAAGTTTCTGCTTCTCTACTTTTTGACTCAGAGTGTGTATTTTTAAAATACTTTTTTCAGCTTTATTGAAGTATAACTGATACACAAAAACTGCATATATTTGATATATACAGTTAGATGAGTTTAGACATATGCGTACACCTGTGATACCATCACCACAATCACCACAGCCATGGTAATTTAAAATGTGAAAAATTGTTATCATTTATTTATTCCTAATGAAAAGTGGGCCAGATATCTCACTACAATCTGTTGATAGTAGTCGTATTTTCTCATCTGAATAGGACATTATGTAGTTTTTTCAAAGGCCTATGTCAGGGTAATGGCAACCAATGTATCTACCCATTTCCCTACTAATTTGCCAACACACAAGGGATGGAATCAACCAACTCTAGTCCAGGATATTCCCACAAATCTTTAGTGATAATAAGTGGAGTGCCAGGAAGATTTAGGATCTCAGCTTAAAACTGAACCCACCATTTGCAATGTATTGTACCAGAATTGTATACATTATACTATATTATATTATATATTATATTATATTATACCAGAATTCAAAAAAGTAAACTAGATAATAACTGCAAAGTCTCCAATGTCTAAGAAAATATAACCTAAGAAAATGAAAACTACATGATAAAATTGGAAATGATTTTGTGACTATGTCACTATGTAGTGGGAAAATGTCATGGGAAAAATTCCTGAAGACTACTTTGAAAAAACCAATCTGACAATCGGCCACTTAAACTCTCTCTTGATCTGTCCTGGTTTCTTCACAGACATATCAATGTATACACACAGTTTTAATGTGTACATTTTGTTTTTCATTTGAGTTTACATTAGTACTTGTATCAGTCTGCATTCTCCAGAGCCATAGAACCAGTAGGATATCCATACATATAATATATATAGGTTCTATTCATATATATATTTTTTTCTATACATGTATCCTATTACTTCTATGTCTCTGGAGAAATATGTACACCTCATATCACATATGAGAAGGAGAGAGGTTTATTTTAAGGGATCAGCTCATGCGATTGTGGGGCCTGACAAGTGTAAAATTGATAGGGCAAGCTGACAAGCTAGAAACTCAAGCAGCTTTTTCTATTCTACAGTCTTGAAGTGGAATTCCTTCTTCCAGAATCCTCAGTTTTTTCTCCTAAGGCCTTCAACTAGATGGATGGAGCCCACTTCCATCATGGAGGGCAATGTCCTTAAAGTCAACTGATTGTAGACATTAATCACATGTACAAAATATCTTCACAGCAACTTTTAGACTGCTGCTTGACCAAACAACTAGTGTCCATAGTCTAGCCAAGGTGACACATAAAATTAACCATCACACTACTGTTATATAAATTAAATTATCTTGATCATCATTCTTTTAGCAAAACAGAATTGAAGGAGTTCAACAACATGCAGTTATGAAAGTACAATCAAAACAAGATTAACTTTTGAGTCTGATTCTCCCTGAAGATCATTTATGTATGTAGGTGAAACATACTGAACAATGGTATAATTAATCATGCTTCTGTTATGTAATATGTCCAATTTTGTGAAAATTGGTCATCAATATGTCACAGATCTTAACTAATCACAAAATGAGCTTAAGTATAACTCATAGCCCTGAGTGAAATGGAGATCCAGCACTAGGTAAGTAATTTAACTAAGGATAGCAATACTTTAAAATTTACTGACCTGTGAGTAAACTTATGTAAATATGTGTAGTCTCATGTTGATCAACCAGCAAACGTCAATCAACACCAGCAGACTAGTGCATTATAGACAAATTTGATGGCAGTCTTTGTGGACCATGGAGGCCAACATAATAACATGCTTCTGATTACTGCAAGGTCAACAAAGAAGTTAGAATGGTGTAGCTTGAATGGATAACAGACAGCATCTTGTTAAAGTCTCTCATTTTATAGGCAAGGAAACTGAGATTTTTAAATCATACCCACATCTTTAGACTCAAAGTCCAATGCTCTTTCTGTTATACTTCAATACTCTTCACTATTTGTTGGTAGTCTAATCAAATGCCCTTTGTGTGTGCTAATATTTCTTTGACAAAAACAGTGGAATTAGTCATTAAGAACTTGGCAAGACAGGTCAAATCTTCCATTTTACATCTGAAATTAGTAATAACATAAGTATAAGTCATCTCCTTTTCCTCTATTGGGGTTCTATATTAGCTAACACACACAGGGCTTAAACCTCTTGGCCAGAACTGCTAACACCACGGATATAGAATTATGGTAATGACAAATGACAGTATTTAACTTAATACAATAACCTTTGAGGAATTAGGACATTTCCCCTCCCTCTCTCCTCATTAGCATCTTTCTGGGCTTGTGAATATTACTACCTTATTTTGAGTCATTGTTAATGAAAATCTTCTTCTCAGGCTTTCTTACTGCTCATAATATCAAACAAATAAAAGTAAAAGATTTATTCAGTTTCCAAAGGGGCAAAAGAGGTTATTTAAATGCTTTGTGGATTTTTCAGTGTTACATTCCTTTTCAAATTTCAAAAATGTTTAGAGATTAATATTTTAACAAAATACATATTGTTCACATATGTACCCTTTAAGTTTATAGTGTGAAGAAAATTTAGATAATAATGAAAAATAGGAAAAAAAATACAATGTCCTACTCCTCAAAGTGAAACACTAGTAAATATCACTCTTAGCATTGAATTGTGAAAAGACCTGGGTTCTCAGGGCTGGAAGAATGTTCATCATGGGGTAAGTGTGAAGGGCCCGGAGGCAGAGACTGCCACCCAGAGACTGCAAACAAGGCTCAGAGTGTGCGCAAGGCAGTTTGGGAAAGGCCTCTGTACCACAATAAGGGCAATGTTTTTTGAGCAATGTGGAACCCTCAGAACATCCTCAACATTTGTTGGGGATTTTTGAACATCCTAGATATTCTAAAATGTTAAAAAAGGCAAAATCATCCCATTTGCAACAAGATGGGTGGAGCTTGAGGGTATCATGTTAAGCGAAATAAGTTAGACAGACAAACACCACATGATTTCACTCATATGTGGAAGATAAACACACACATGGTTAGGGAGAACAGATTAGTGGTTGCCAGAAGGGAAGGGGTGGGAGGTGGGCTAAAGGGGCACATACATATGGTGACAGGTAAAAATGAGACTACTGGTGGTGAGCATGATGCAGTCTATACAGAAACTGATAAATAATAGTGTACACCTGAACTTATACAACGTTATAAACAATCATGACCTCAATAAAATAGTTGTTATAAAAAAGAAGACAAAGAAAAAATATATACTTCTTATGCTGAGTTTGTTTCTGAAAATATAAAACTTTTTGCTGGCTCATGTTTCATAATGCAGATAATGGAATCGATGCCATTCTGATTCACCTTAAGAATTATTTCTGTTAAAAGAAAAAAATCACTTTCAAGCAAACAGTACGAGGGAATGGTTAGAAAGAAACAAATTTTCTAGCTTTGGAGATAAACACAGATACGAACACTTAAGAAAATTTATTGCAAGTAAACAGAGCCAGCCACGTACATAAATTGGGGAACGATTCTCTTATCAAAAAATTATTTTCTTTGTCAAATAATTCAGTAGAGTAGTAGTGAAAACAACGTTCTATGGCATCTAACTGCTTTGGTCGGATATTTACCTCCAATAATTTAATTTATCATACCAACACCACCCTTAGATCTAAGCAAGGGAGGCACTGATCCCAGTCCCTACCCCCATGCAAGCCCCTCTCTCACTTCAGAGTGTTTTCATTTAAGTGTTCTAAGTTCTCCTCTGACACATGGGATTGGTCTGCACTGACAGTGCCATCTGGGTGAGGCTAGCTAAGCCCGGACTAGGACCAGTGTGGATCCTGTTGTCCATTTTTCTCTTTTAGCAAGCTTTCCAATCTACTGTGAGGGCATTGACAAGATGCCGAGGAGCTTCAGGACCCACACCTATGAGGACATCTGGAACTCTGTTGCCAAGCCCTAGTTCCTGGAGGGTGCCCTAGATAGTGTGGTATTTCTTTTGCAAATTCATGCAAGATTGGGTCACCAAAATAGTACTAATATGCTGATTTTAGGTGATTCTCATATCAGACACAGGATGAGTCTAGATCTCTGGACTACTTACTAATAATGGTCCAACTCCTACCCTGGAGTTTGAGTCCATGTGTGGGCCCATGCATCACTTTATTCATCTGTGTTCCACCATAGGGCCACCTCTGGTTGACAACACCTGTGGGGAGTGGCTATTCTTACACTTTGTGTCCCCTGCCCCTGGTACCCCAGGTAGCCACCCCACCCACTCAAGAGGCCCCATGCCATGTGTGTCAAGCTGTCCTCTGGGGTGTAGCCATGCCTATCTCCTTGGATGAATTTCAAAACTGTTTTTCATCAATGCCAGTGAGCCCTTCCTTGTCTCCAACTGATGTGATCACATTATGCTATCCTGGGTCAGTCTTAAACTGTGATGGATGAGGGACACACATTCCTTGCACAAGTGGAAATTTAACATGAGTATCTGTGATGATTGATTTAACTGGGCTAAGAGATGCCCAGGCAGCTGGTAAAACATCATTTCTGGGTGTGTCTTGAGGGCATCTCTGAAAGAGATTAGCATTTGAATTGGTAGATTCAGTAAAGAAGATCACCTTCACCAATGTGGGTGGGCATCACCCAATCTGCTGAGGGCTTGAATAGAAGAAAAAGGAGGAGGAAGGGAAAATTTACTCTCTCTGCTTGAGCCGAGACATCCGTCTTCTCCTGACATCCTCAGACATTCCTGGTTCTCAGGCCTTCAGACTCACATCTGGACTTATGCCATCACTGCACCCTCCTGATTTTTGTGACTTTGGACTTGAACTTGCACCATCAGCTTTCCTGGTTCTCCAGCTTGCAGACAGCTGATCATGGGACTTCTCTGCCTTGATAACCATGTGAGCCAATTCTAATAAATCTTCTATCTATCTATTTATCTATCTATCTATCTATCTATCTATCTATCTATCTATCTATCTATCATCTATCTATCCTGTTTCTCCAAAGAACACTGACTAATACAGTACCTTTCTGTGTTACATAGCATAGGGGTTTTAGGAGTCATCTCTGAATTTGATGGAATTTAGTAATTTTCCAAAATCACCCAACCTCGTTCCATGTGAGGATACCACTTCTCTTAGGGAAGAATGAACTGCCTATCCACAAGGATATAAGAAACTAGAAACTTGAAGTAGAAGTGAGGAAAGGTATGCATTTTTTCCTGCAGACTGAAGTTCTCTGGTCTCTAAAAGTCCTAGAATGCCAGATGAAATGGAGCAGTTCTAGAGACTGAAACCTTAAGAGACTTATTAGGCTCTTGTATTTTCAAGCAGTATAATGGATTTTGTGTTTAACATTGTTGAGCTTAAACAAATAGACAGCTAGTTATTTCTCCAGCAAAAATGAGTTTATTTGGGATCAACAAAGAATGCAGTTTGGGACCTGCAACCATGGTGAGCCACTTGCAAGTCCCCCAGCAGCAATGGAGGAAAAACTCTTTAATAGAGGGGAAAGAAGAAGCTGAGAGGGCTATTGTAAACAAAGTTTGAGGTGTAGTGGCTTTTCATTGGCTGAGTTGTGACAGTCTCTCATTGGCTGGACTTGTTTCCAGTCAAGAAGAGGAAGTCTTCTTCCTGTTGGATTCTGCAATTGTCACAGGCTGTGAGAGCTCCCCTGTTTGCACTCCCAATTCCAATTTAATGAGTTTTTGTTTATTAATTTCCACATTTTCCCCATTTGATTGAGACCTTTCTCTGAAAGCATTGCTGATCAAGAGTCAGGTTTCTCTCGTTTCATCAGGCTTTTGTCCCTCAGTGCCAGGAAGGACCTTTCCTGGGTGTCATGTCCCACATTGAAGGGAAAGTGCAAAGGTGGGAAGTCTACTTTGACTACATTTGAGTAACAAGGAGGGGTAGGAGGATGAACTCTCGAACACTTTTCTTTTCTAAAGTCCATATGTTACCAAGATCATAGGTGTTGGAGATCATCTGAAGTGTTAAATCATTATCAAAGTTTGGCAGACAAACTTCTAACATGCCTAATCTGGACACCTTGGGAAAGCTGTCTCATCAGATGTCATCTGCTTCAATTGTGGAAAATCTTTACTTTTAGGTCACCAGATGAAGTGCAAGTCCAGTCAGGGTTTGGTGCTTTCTTTAGGTGTGTCACGTGAATTGAAAAGTCTATTCCCTGGAGATTTGTGGTACAAGGGTTAGTTAGCAGTACCTGATAGGGGCTTTTCCAGTGAGGTTGAGGGGAGTCCATCTGGAGGTGTCTTTTCCAATAGACAAAATCTCTAGATTGCAAGATGTGATGTTTAAGGTCTTTGTCTCCCTGGAGTACACTGTGAAAAGATAGTTCTATCAAAACGTGGTTATTTTTAATAAAAAGAATTAGTTCTTTGCAATATTGGAGTATATCTCCTTTTATCATCTGTGAATGAAAAGAGGCAGGAGCCAAGTGCATTGGGTGTCCTGTGGCTATCTCAAAAGGTGAGAGCTTATGAATTCCATAGGGGGTGGATCTGAGATTTAGAAGGACCAACAGCAATGCTTTTGGCCAAGGTATTTGGAGGATCTCTAGAAAATTTACCAGTTGAGTCTCAATAATGCCATTGTTGTGTTCAGTAAACCAGAGGATTAAGGCTTGTAAGCACAGTGAAAGTGTTGTAAAACTAGCCAAACAGCACAGACTTGCCAAATGGGTTTCTTGATCACTATGAAGCACGAGAAGAGTTCCTCAGGTGGGGATAATCCTTTCCAAAAGGACTTCACTACAGAAGAGGCTGTAGCCTATCTGCAAAGGAAGTCTTCAATCCAGTGAGAAAACATACAAACCATGACTGAAACATATTTATATCCATGAGACAGTAGAAGTTGTATGAAATCCATTTGCCAAATCTTGAATGATCCATTAGGCAGTTTAAAATGTCTGGGAACCGTAGAAACAGGCTTCCCTAGATTTTATTTTGGACAAGGGGGACAAGTGAGGTAGGCACTTTTTGTGGCCTTATTAATATTTCCCCACCAATAGTGATTTATCAATGTTATGACTTTGTAGACCAATGATTTAATGGTACAATGGTTATAAGTGGGAATTTTAGAGTCCCCAGTAGGCCTGAGTTGTTATTTGATCCAAACTAGAGCTTTTTCTTTTTATGAAACCAACAATTGTTGAATTTCCAATCTTGTTTTTCCTTTTCTGAGACCAATTTTTGGGCTTCTACAGCCAATTTTTCTAAGTTATCATTTGGGGAAATATCCCTTTGGACCATGACAGAAGCTTGGCTGTTGTTAGTTCCTTGAAAGGCTCCATTCCTTGTGGAAATGTCAGCAAGGTTATTTACTTTAGCTTCCAGACAGTCAAGTTTAGGAAGCCCTGGGATCTTAACAATAGCTAAAGCACATGTAAAAGTAAAATAGCACCTAATAATTCCTAATCATAGGGGCCATTTTTAATTTTATTTTCACTGGAAGTAAAAAAGCTATGTTGTTTCCACAACATTCCAAAATCATGAGCTACTCTGAAAGCATATCTACTATCAGTATAAATATTGGCAGTTTTGCCCATGGCTAAAGTACGAGCCCATGAAAGAGCATATAATTCAGCCTGTTGGGCCAAAGTAGCCCAGTAGGTAAAGGTGCTGCCTCCACAATATCAAAAGGAGTTGCAATAGCATACCCATCACAGTATTTGCCATTGTCACCTTTAAGATAAGATAAGAACCATCAGTAAACCATGAGAATTCGGCATTACTCAAAGGAATTTCCTGAAGATCATCATGAGGGTTTACAAAGAGGATGAGGAATTTGAGAGGGCTATTGTAAACAGAGGTTTGAGGTGTAGTGGCTTTTCATTGGCTGAGTTGTGACAGTTTCTCATTGGCTGAGCTTCTTTCTGGTCAAGAAAAAGAAGTTTTCTTCTTCCTTTTGGGACCTGTAATTGTCATAAGGCATGACTGCTCCCCCTTTTGGCCTGCTGACTCCAATTTAATGAGGTTTCTGTTTATTAATTTCCATAACATGTTTTGTGTTGCCTGGGAACACAACTATTTTTAGACGAGAGTGTGTTGAAAATATCATCTTACATGAAAGTTTAGTTTTAGATAGGGCACAGGAGTCAGAAAATGTATTGTTACTTAATTCTATGCTACAATTTTCTGGGGACCCAAATTCTTGGCTGATGTTAGGAATCTCTACTACACAACACACCAAGCAGGAGACCCTGGTTTTTCAAGTAATATTCCTCCTAACTTGCAAATATTATTAGAACCAAGGTACCAAGGGTGACATATTTCTTTAAGGATTACTTCTTTTTTCCCCAGCTTTATTAAGATATAATTGACATATAACATTGTGTAAGTTAAAGGTGTGTGGTGTGATGACTTGATACACACATATATTGCAAAATAATTATCACAATAAGGTTAGTTAAGACTTCCATCCCCTCACATAGTTACCTTTTTGTCTTTGTGTGTGGTGAGAACATTTAAGGTTTACTTTTAGCAACTTTCAAGCATATAATACAGTATTGTTAACTACATTCACCATAGTTGCTATATTGTTAACCATAGTCACCATTGACACAGATGAGAACTTAATGATTTGGGGAACAATCAAAACATGTATTCTTTAATCAAATATCCTTTGGAATATTCTTTATTTTTTATTCTTCAGAATAAAGTCATAAAAGAAGGTTGAAGAGAAATAAAAATATTTGCTTTCGTTTTGCTAAAGATTTTAGCAGAATGCAGTTTGAGGAGATGCAAGAATGTCACTAAGATTTCAGTGGAAGTGGTAAAGGACACCTGTTTTAGATTAGCAATGAGGCTAGCTGTTTGGATTTAGTCGATTGAGGAGGCAAAGGCTGCAAGAAAGATAACTGCAGAGGTGTCAGCTGAGGTGCCACCACCTAAAATAGTTCCCACTTGAAATATAGGAGGTTTTTAGGAAGATTAAGAGGCCACATTTTAAAAGCAATATTTCAACTCTTAGTTTGCTTTCCAGAACTGTCACAAATTACAGCCCAGGTTACAAAGAAATTTATACCAGGCAGTGGTAACTTTCTAGACTTTTCTAAAAATATTTTATTAAAGAAAAGTGTTTCAAAGTAATCATGCTATGAACTCAAAACTCTCTCTAAATGAGCTAAAGCAGAGATGTAGGGATAGTTGAGAAATTATTTATAGCAAATGTATTGAGTCCAGGGGCTGCAGCACTGGGATTTTGGGAATGTCAGGAGAGATGTCACGACCTTCAGGATGCTTCCCAGGAGTGTGTCCTTGGCACTGAGTCTTACCGCCTAACCTCCCATGCACTTGTGTTGTTTCTGAGCCTCCTTTCTAGCCCGTTGCTTGATTCTGTAAGCCACACAATATTCTTCCAATAAATTCTGACGCTAGCCAGAATCCATTGCTGGCTCTTGCAACCAAAAATATTGACTGACACAACCTCCCAGTTTTTGTTTAATTTATCTATTTTACCTTAACCATCTAATTTTTAGCTACATTCTTTTTTTTTAAAGGTTAACATTGGTCATACAAGTAATTATGTAGGTGCCTGTGAGTTTTACACACATGTAACAATTATTGGTACATTTTCTAGTATAAACTGTCTTTCACATCCCAAACTGACTTTTCAAAGAACTCTAGCAAAGATTAGCTGTTTTTTAGTTAGGAGTTCCTGAATCATATCAGCAGGCAGAATTTTTTTAAGATGAAGAAAGTTAATTGTACAAAAATAATTTCTTTCACAGTCAAGCTTTCCAACTATCAAACTTCCTAGCTAAGCTTTCTTCTTAAAATGTCTGTTATTATCTCAGTTTATATATAGGAGCTCAAATTTTCATCAGATTGATGAAATGTCAGCTCCTTCAGAGAATGGATTTTCAGTTATCCATCTGGTAATGTTTTGAATTTTTTTAAACTATGAGATTTCAAAATAAAAGATGAGAGAAAAACATTTAAATCCTTTTGCCATATTATTTTGACATAGTGGCATATTTACTTAATAGAAGGTTTTCATAGCAATTATGGTTTCCACTGAGGCCATTTCTTATGCTCAAACTGCAATTAGTTTGGATTTGCTATAGTTCACATCTCATTCTCTAGCTTACTTACAAAGAAACTTATGATTGGAATTTAGACCTTTCAAAATTGTCCTTGAAACTCTTTGCCTCTTCCTAAGAGAAGAAATTCTCTTTAAAATTGATTATTTGACTAGAGGCATAGCATGAATGCAAAGTTGTGAAAGATTATCTCAAGGTCATATAGCCAATCAGTGGCAAAATCAGGATTTAAGTATAGGTCTTCTGCTCCAAGGTCATTTTCTATTTACCACAAAACATTGTCTTCCTTTAATTATTACTACTTTGGAATATTGTCCTGGAAACAAATTCCTGAAACATACCATTATAGAGAAATATCTCATTGCTTTCTTCTTCCTGGTTTGAATGCACTTGGTGATTTTGAGTTCCTTCTGTGCCCACACATTAGGGAGGTTACGTTAGTGAATTCTAAGGCTGAGTTTTTATTTTAATATTAATGTTAAAATTGATTAAAGGCTCAACAATTCAACTTGTTTTATCACTTTTTGATAATATTTGGGTGCTTCTTAAGAGCATTTTTACACCAACAACTGACTCTCAATGACTTCCATTTATTAAACCAATGTTCTTGAGCACCAACTATGAGTCAGGCACTGCTGGGGCATTTGGAATGCCCTAGGGAACAAAAGAAACACAAACCTTTTCTCTCATGGAACTTGCATTTTAGCAATTAAAGACAGATGATAAACAAAATAAGATCTTTGGATAGTTTTAAATAGAAGAGCAACATGATCTGGCTTATATTTTAAAAAGATAATTCTGAATGTGTGTGAAAACAGACTCTAAGAAGGTGGCAGAGAACAAGGGTGGAAGCAGGAAGACTAGTTGAAAACCAATTACAGTAGTGTAGGTGAGAGAGGGTGGTGGTGTGAGCGAGACGATAGCAGTAAAGGAGACATGTAGGGTAGATTCGGGAAATATTTTGAGGGTAGAACCAAGAGGATTTTCTGGCAGAGAGGATGTATGGTATGAGAAGAGAAGATTCAAAAATAAGTCGAGAGATTCTGAGTAAACATCAGGAAGGATGATGTAGCTTTCAACTGAGATGGGAAGTAATGTCAAAGAAGCAAATTTGGGGAAGAGTGTTTGTGTACAACAGACTAAAAAGTAGATTAAGAGCTTGAAAGGGACCAATGACACATATCTCCATGTATTTTGTAGAAGAGGCCACACTCTTACTTCTGGATCTCTTTGCAGATCCAAAAAAGATGATTTGTGTTGAAATCCAGATGTGGGCTCTAGTAAAGAGAATCAAAATGCTGAGAGTTGTAATAGGGATTTGGCTTTCAAAGACATTTATTCAGTGCCATGGAGAGCTTCAGCCCAAAAATCTGGACTGTAGAGAAAGAGAAAGAGAAGGTTCAGTAGTCCCACTTGATAAGTCACTTACTCATTCACTCCTCAACTGACTCACTCATTTATTCAACTGCTTATTTATGAGGGTAACAAGGACAAATGGACACAGTCCTTTCCCTGAAGGCAGAGAAATAGAGAGAAGCAAACAAATAAAAATAAATCCCTCCCTCCTATTGGTTGGACCTCATGATGTAGATATTTTTCCCCAAAATCATATACAACATATTCTTGCAGGATCCATAAATTAACTATAAATTTTTAATGTTTGTAATTATAATGTGATTATAACCTTTAAAATATTACTTCAAACCTATTCTGAATCTGCAAGATCTCTTCTTAAATAGACTATTATCATTTGATTTCTTTGACTGCTTTTGCATTTGAGTTCTGTATTAGATTCCTAGGGCTGCTGTAACAAAATACCACAAACCTGGGAGCTTTGAACAAGAGAAATTTATTGTCTCAGACTTCTGGACGCCAGAAGTCCAAAATTAAGGTGTTGGTAAGGCCATCCTCACTCAGAACATTCTGGGGAAGGATCTGTTCCAGGTCTGTCTCCTAGCTTCTGATAATTCCTTGGCTTGTGGCAGCATAACTCCAATATTCACATGGCATTCTTCCTGTGTGTGTGTGTCTGTGTCCAAATGTCTCCCTTTTATAAGGACACCAGTCACATGGGATTAGGGTCCCGCTCTACCCCAGTGTGACCTCGTCTTAACTAATGATATCTGCAGTGACTGTACTTCGACATTCTGAGGTACTGGGGGTTAGGGTTTCAACATATGAATTTTAAGGGGATGCAACTCAACCCACAACACATTCACAATATTGTGGGTGCCAAGTGATCACCAAAATTGACAGTGTTTCTTTATCTGAGGTCCAAGCACTCTTGCATCAGCAGATTTCTTCTCTATGTTCATAAAGTCTCAAGTTTAAAAGACATGGACATATAGAGACTTCTACTTTAGACAGAAGCCCTAGAGGTGTGATATTAGAGGGAATTAAGCTATTATAGCTGTTTAACTTTAACTCCAGTCCAAGGTCAAGCATGCCAAAAATCAAGTAATAGAATAATCAAGCTTGCCTTCAGCTTGGGAATGGAAAAGAGCCTCTAGCATACAGCTGAGGTAGTAAACAAGAAGTGAGACCAGGCACTCAGCAATGTGATACCACTGAGCTAGTCAAAAACTCCGGAAATAGGTGTCAGAGTGGGGTGAAACCAGGTCAGAAGTGGAGCTGAAACATCAGAAAGTAAAGATATTGGTCTTGGTGCTTAAACTCTGGGAACAGCTAGTGAATTGTTCTCTACCTGGTGTTATCTCTCAGGTCAAATTCTACGCCTCTGGATCCACACATCTTTAATATTTGGAACCATGTGGAATCATCTGAGGAATCTGTGCTCAAGTCTTGAGGGCCTTGTGAGAAATGTAAGTATTCTCACAATACGATGGGACTTAAATGTCTCTGTGTGAGGACATGATCTTCATTTTGGGAAAGAGGTGAGGGCTAACAGTTGTTCTTATTTCACTGGTTAGGATTGGATGTTTAAAAATTGTTGAACCGAAGCATAAGAAGGTGACAAGTGTCTTGGTTCACTCCATTGTTCCTAAGGCTACTTGAAAAAAGAATTTTTTAGATAGGTTAAAAGTCAAAGGTAAGACCAAAATATAACAGTTACAACACTAAAAATATAATACAATCTCACATTTGTAAGCAAAGTTAGTAATCCACGGTAAATAGAAGAAAAAGAAAAACCCAGTTCCATATTATTTACAAGAAATCCACTAAAAATAAGTTACCATAGAAAGGTTAAAGGGAATGACTGGGTAAAGGCATATTAAGAATGTTGTTTTCTTCTATAATAAAGAAATACTAAAGTTTCAAAAAATCTGCTCCCTATCAATAATGGTTACATAAATATTAAATTTAGAGCAGAACAATCTATTTAAAAAGGGCATTGATTGGTCAATATTAGCTGATATTTACATGACTATAGTTAAAAGACAGAATTCTAAAGTAGAGAATACTTTATTATTTTTTAAGTTTAAAAATAAAATGATTGAGATGCATATTCTGTAGGGAACATTTTGTTTCTAAAAATCCATTTGCCACTGCTGTTAGAAGCTATGAAAATATCAGCAAAGTCATCAGAGCACCCTGATGTGCTGTCCCTTGAAGAGGAACTCGATGTCACTGATCTAAGGTGTGAGGTTTGAGTGGCTAATACAGTTACATCATTCTAGCCAATACTGCATATAACAAGGATTTTTTGAGGGGTGGCATTTAGTGGGGTTCAGGTAGAGTACATACCCAAACTGTCAACTGCTCAGAGAGAGACATCGACAGGTATAAATAAGTGGAAAGTGTTCTGCTGTAATCTATTGAAGTCTAATATGTGTCTTCTTGAGTATTTTCATGAGTGTAACTAGGTTGATGATTCTCACTTGTACCTCACACATACCAAAGGGGCATAGAGAGCAACTACACAGGCTGGAGGCCTTTAGGGCCAAGGAATTGGGGCTATTCTGATTGGCAAATATCCTTCCAAACCCTGTCATTATGCCTACATATTTGTGCTCTTCAAGTTAAGTAGACATTTTGGTAAACCATGGGTCTGTGTATATCAATATGTGTTTGTTCTTGGTCTTTTGCAAGGCAAAGTGCAATGAATTTTAATGTTAGAGAGTATGAAAAGTTCGTTGAAATGATTTCAGATTCCACATTGTAACTCACATTAAGAAACTACCACTTGTCTGATTTTGGTGTAGTATCAAAGAAGATCCAACATTTAGAGAAAAACCCACTGGCCTAGGGCTCCATTCACCATTTTGCAGTTAGAATGAACTTTAGAAAACACAAATCTGATCTGTGTCCTGTCTTCCCCAACACAACCAGAGTAGAGCCCTTCAGTGGATTATCCATGCCCTTAGGATGCAGCCCAGACCTCTTGGTATGACTTTCAAGAACTAAGATTTGATATCTCCTCACTTCTTCAGTTTCATCTTTTGTCCTTTCTCCTTTGCATTCTGCATTTGAAATTTCCCCAATGTTCCATGCGCTCAGTGAGCATCTTTTTTTTACTATTGTATCTTCTAAGTCTAAAGAAAATGTTTTAATATATGGACTTTACTGCTCTTATAGTATTTATCATATAAAAAGTGCTTTCTTAAGTAGTTTCTTTTATTCTTATAAGAACACAATAAGTGATATTATCCTACTACAAATTTACAATTTAAGGAACTGAGACTCATAGGGTTTAAGTAATATCCTTCAGATCACAGTTATTAAGTGAAAAGGACTGGTACTTAAGCATCAGTCTTCTGATCTAACTTCCCTGATGGATAGTTCACAGCATTAACGTGATCCAAAAATGCCCGTATCTATAAAATACAGAGCTCTGTTACTCTTTTGCCAATCCCAGAATTTTGAGATTTTAGCCAGTTCCAAATGATTCATCTGACTTGAATGATTCTCTGTCATCCACTAATTATACCAGGTCACCAAAAATGAAGCTCCCAGAACCTGATCAACTTTACTGGCTACATTACACCTAAAGTACAAAGTCAATTAATTCAATATGAATTATTACTTCTGTAGAGTAAATAACTCTATTAGTATGATACATGCATATTTTATATTATCTAACTTACTTAAAAATTCTTCGGCCTAGAAAATGTGAAGAAATTATGTTTCTTAGTGTTAGTTTTAATTTACACCTGCTGATTAGTAATAAACATTTGAATAACCATAATGGGGGTAGACGCTCAGCAGTAACTTGCATATTTAAATATCTAAATCGAAAGCCCACACTCTGCTGTGTTGACCACAACCTTTCAGCTACTCCCATCACATTCAACACCAGAGGTTTACCAATCGGCATAATAGACATTAGAAATGACTTTTCATTAGCAAAATGATCAGTGTGCATGAAAAGAATGCAAGACCTTACACAAATTAGGAAGAATGGCAGTTCCTTAAGATTCCCACCTGGCCCTGGATTCAGGGATTGTAAGAAGATTTTGTCCCTGGCCTCTGGCTATAAGGTTAGTCCAACTGGCCAATGGAATATAATCTTTATCATCTGCCTTAAAAGGGCCTTTCTTACATGGGACTACCACATAAATGGATGCAGCTTAAGGCTCATTAATATTGGTATGCACAGCCGGATTTGGTAAAGTCATGCATTAATTGTTTCCTATTTATGGCTTTTGATATTATGCAGAGGAAACCTGTAACACTGACCTATTTCTAATTATCAGAAGCTACGAACATTTACCCCTCAAAAATCTAATAATTGTGAGTGACCCTACAACTTCTAATTTCAAATTTTTGTGCTCATTAAAATAGCATTATTTTCTTAATAACTTACTATAGTAAATGTTGTTTACTTGAACTCAAATATTATTTTAATGTATATGATAATTTCTTTTAAGACTGAATGACATAGTTCTTTTGTAAAACACTGGAAAGGTCAGTTAAGATTCTTAATATCCTCACATTCCATAAAACTGAGTGGCAGTCCTCTGTTGTAGGAGACTGCAGTCGGCATGCCAAGAATAATCATGAATATAAAAAAAGATGAAAAATTATAAAAACTGTAATGTAGTAAATTTATTTTGTTTTGTGGATGAAAGCTGAATTAGAGGCTGTATTTTATAACCTTTAAAAAATCTCCATTGCTTGGGCATAATACTATATATATATATATAGTATTATATATATATATATACCTGATTTACTGAATGAACATGTGGTTCCCATCTCAGTCAGCACCTATGTGTTTGAAAATTGGTTTAAAAAATCAACTTCCTGTATTATTATGGACTTTTTAAAAGACGCCAAATCATTCCTGCTAGTTTTGATGTTTTCTGTAATAATTAAAAGTGAAAGATAAGGATGTATAAAATGTATCAGCAAGGATTTTTCAATTTCTAGAGGAGAAAAGCTAAACTATAAAAATAACTCCAGAATAATTTAAAATGTGGAATAAACATTGCAGCTATGAGAGAAAGACCTTATTCTCAGAGGGCAGCCCCCTGCGGCCTATGTAATCGTGCGGTAGATTTTGACCTCAGAGCTCCTATATCCTTCCCACCTCTAAGAAATAAGAAAAATAAAAGAGAATAAATTTCAGAAGTAGAATGAATTCAAGGAACTACCATTCATTCTACTGCCTTTCATTTTTAGCAAAAAAAACGTGCACTTCTAATATCAAAACACACCTTGTCTGCTTATCTTTTCCTTTACTACATCTGCTCTATGAATATTTAGTAGCTGAGAAAGTCTAGCTTCCTGAAAAGTCAACTTTCTTACCACCTGCTTTTAATTCTCCTCATGTAGACTTCCAGGCTTATGCCCTTTCTAAAAGAACATGAGGTACTAAAGGCGGCGTTCCATTATCAGCTTTCTTCCATTTGAAATGAAGGAATTGTTTCTTTCCTAGACTCCAAGTGAATAGAAAAACAGTAGCTCTAAATATCCTCCACCCTCACATAACTGCTCCCACAGCTATGTTTATAAAACAAATGTCTTCAAATGTTGAAATACACACTTTCTTATCCAAGAGATTTTTTGGACCGATCCTTCCCAATTTGAATGTAAATTTCATATTGACGTACCAATTAAATTTGAAAATGCATATTTATAAATTATATGTTTTTTAGGCTAATGGTTTTACACTGGGCTAGATTTATTGCCTAATAGCATGTGCAATCATAGAAAACTATAAAAATGATTTGCCTAAGGAACTGAATATTTTAAATTCTACCAGTCCTGCCCCACACTTGGAATGAATTGGTGTGAGCCTCAACAGCTTCTGGTTACATGTTCCAGGGGCAGTAATAATGGCTTCTAGGTTATAATCTTTTGTATACTCCATGCTTTGTCTGCATAGGATGTAGTTTAAGAAATTCATCAAAGAGAAAGGGAGAGAGATTCTCAGCTGACATTGCTCATGGATGGAGCACTTGTGATGGCTGATTTGAGGGATCTAGGAAAGTTTTCCTTAGACCCCAAACATCTTTCTGGGTGCCTGATTCATGGTCTGAAATCCTACCATAAAATATTCATTTCTTCAGGTTAGTCTTTTTTCCTTAATTGAAAGGTAAATATCCTTTCCAGGTGGTAACTATACAACCACTTCCAGTTGCAGTTGAGACCTATGCTCTCAAACTCATGCTCCTTCACACTGCTTAGTTATCTCTTGGTGACAGGGAATCATTTTCTTCAATAGGTAGTGAACGTTCCTTTGCCAACCCTTTTCCATTCTCTGACTTTCCAAAGTGAACTTTGTGAACAAAAGACCTTTATTTTGAGGTACCCTAAATTCTAAACTCATCATCTGATCCATAGGTGTGAGTCAGTGGCTAAAAGCCGGGGTCCTCTTGTCAGAGCCTTTATCTGCCACTTACTACCTACATGACATGTTTTTAGTCAGTCTATTTCTCAGGTCTTTCATTGGTAAAATAAGTATAATGGTACCTACCTTCAGGGTGGTGATAAACATTGAATGGTATACTGCATATAAATGGAGATGGCTTAAATAGTACCCAGCACAGAGTGAGCACACAATATATGTTAGATAGCTATATAATTCAATGTCTTTACTTCACTCACCTATTTCCATTAAATATTGTCATTCTTGATGAAATCAAAACTTGCACTCTAGGCTCTTGTTTGAGTTATTTATCCTTACATTCCAACAAGTCATGCTATTGGATTACTTCCCAAGTCCTATGGGTTAGAAATTTCAGAACTGAAAAAAAAATCTGCTCCTCCAAAAAAGTAATGAGGACAATGACAAAAATTGTGAAAATTAACTTTTTCAGAACTCTGGAAATTAATGAAAGGCTTTCAGAAATCTAATGGCCACTTATTTAGGAATAATGGCTGGCTTTCAGTAAGAAAGTGGGCTTTGTGGCATTTTCCAGAAAAGTTACTAAGCAAACAGACAACAGCAACAACCAATAGCAAATAATAAACCTTAAAAGGAAGAGTTCTGATTTCAAGAGTTGCAACATTATATTATTTGAAGTATCCAGTTTTCGACAAAAATTTATGAGACATGCAAAGTATGGACCATATATAAAAACTGTAGGAACTGTCATGGAGGAAGCCAGATGTTGGACTTATTAGATAAAGACTTTGAATCAGAATTATAAACATCTTCAAAGAACTAAAGAAAACCATAGCTGAAGAATTAAAGAAAAATATGATGTCTCACTAAGTAAAGAATATCAGTAAAGATACAAAATTATACAAGGAAATAAATGGAAATTCTGGAGTTGAAAAGTACAATATTTGGAATGAATAATTCACTAGTATGGCTCAACAGCAGATTTGAGCTGGCAGAAGAAATAATCAGGGAACTTGAAAATAGGTCAATTGAGATAATCCAATCTGAGGAACAGAGAAGAAAAAGGAATGAAGAAAAATGAACAGAGCTCCAGAGTCCCATGGAACACCATCAAGCTTACCAATAACAAAATGGAATCCCAGAGGAGAGGACAGAGAAAAAGAAGCAGAGGGAATATTTTAAGAAATAATGGCTGAAAAATTTCCAAATTTGAGGAAAAAAATTAATCTACACATCCAAGAAAGTCATTGAATCCAAATAGGATAAATTCAAAGAGATGCATACCTAGACACATCATAATTAGACTGTTTAAAGCTAAAAGAGAATTTTGAAAGTGCCAAGAGAAAAATGACTTACACGTACAAAGGATCCTCAACAAGATTAACAGCTAACATCACATAAAAAAACATGGAGGACAGAAGGCATTGGGATGATATATTCGAAGTGCTAAAATAAATCCTAATAGACTATAAAGAAACGATGTTTTCTAGACATGTAAACTACTTTACCTTCCATTTTTAGGTCTTCACTGCATCTCATCTGGACAATTGCTGTAATAGCCCATTTGTTCTTCAAGTCTCAATTTTTCACTGTTTCTAATTATGGTATATGTGCTACTGCCAAGGTATTTTTTCTAAAGGTGTACTCATATTATCACCACTCCTGAAAATATGCCTACTATAAAATATCAAAACATTATAGAAGAATACAAAGTAAAACTTAAATTTCCCTCTAACCTCAAATCTCACATTCCTCCCTCTCTAAAAATAGTTACTCTCAATCAGCTATCATATTCTTTCCAGACCTGTGCTTACGTATATGTTTAAGTATAAAGATCGTGCCTGAGAGCATGAAATGTAGTGCAGTATAAATGTTAGGATCATAGGCTCCTGGGACCTGATGGCTTTGGTTCAAATATGAGCTCTTACTTCTTACTGTCTAAACTTAGGCAAGTTCCTTTACCATTCTGTGCCCAGTGTCTTCATATATAAAGTGGAGATGAAATTTTTATCTCCTTCATAGAGTTATTGTGAGGTTTTAAATACATTAATACATATAAAATGCTTAGAATAGTTCAAAATGCATAATAATCTTTCAATAAATGTAAGTTACGGTCTATTATAAATAGGTTTTCACACAAGAAAGATTGTGATGTGCATGTTATTCTCAGACTTGCCTTATTTTATACCCCAATATATAGGGATCATTTGTAAATCACATGTAAATCTACTTTATTATTTCTAAACTCTATATGGTATTCTTTTATATGCATGGAATATAATTTAGCTATTCTCTCTTTGAAAGATAAATTACTCTAAGTTTTTTTGCATTATAAACAGTTCTATAGTAATCCATTTTTGTAATCTGAATGTGTATCTAGAGAATAGATTTCTACAAGGATAACTTCTGGGTCAAAGAGCACGCAATTTAAAACATCTTTTATTTAATGCCAAATTGCCTTCCAAAATGACTAGTCCAGTTTTTACTCACTATAATAGGGTAATGATATCTAGGAAGCTGTTATGACTGTAATTTACAGACAAGGGGATTAAAGCTTTAAGACATTAAGTAACTTTTCTGGACAGTTAAGTGGCATAGTCAGATTAAACCCAAGTATGTTCTCATTCTTAAATCTTGGCTTTTAAAAAAGTGATCATAATTAACATTTATATGAGCACTTTTTGTATGTTTGTCACATGATATACATTAAACATCACCCTGAAGCACAGATGATATTATTTATCCTCTTCAGTGAGGATGGTGAGTCTCAAAGAGTCATGCAACTACAACTGAAAAAGTTGGTGTTTGCGTTCATGCCTGACAGCTCCCCAGGCTGCCCCTAACCTCACTGTGGTCATTCCAGTTATTCAACATCAAATACAAGTTCCTGTGCCTTTCACATACCTTAGGATGTGCTGCCATACAAAACAATTCTTTGTATACTTCTCACCTCTCCCTGTAGGATGATAGATTCCTTGGAAGCTGGGACCATACCTTAATGCTTTTCAGAGCCCACTATAAAATCAAGCCTGTTTTCTAGCACATATATTCAGAGTCCAGTGTCTACTTTCTTACATTTATATTTTTGTATCATATCACATGTATAATATAACGCATTTGACCTAAAAAGAATGTATTGGTAATTTGGCGATATAATAATAATTTTATTTGTTCAGTAATAGCAACTATTGTAATAATTTTCTCTTATTTTAATACTCAAAAGAGCTTTGCAAAATAATTTGCATGAGTTAGTACTTCCTTTCTATTTTATGTGAATTAGTGATTTCTTTATCTCTCAATACATTTTCCTGAAGTTTGGACAGTATTGCATTGACTACAACAGGCTAAAAAAATGTATCAGGTATAATCCTTGTGCTAGTCATTTTGCAGGGACAATCATTAAATTTGCATTTTATGCAAATCATTAAATTTGCATTAAAGCATTGATTTAAATAACAGTTTGTGCCTTTAAGTGTAGACTAGTGCAATGTAGGTCTTCCTCAACTTGTGATCGAGTTACATCCTGATAAACCCATCATAAGTTGAAAATATCATATGTCGAAAATGCATTTAATATGCCTAAAGTACTGAACATCGTAGCTTAGCCTCGACTACTTTAAAAGTGCTCGGAACACTTACGTTAGCCTACAGTTGGGCAAAATCATCTAACACAAAGCCTGTTTTATAATAAAGTGCTGAGTATCCTATGTAATTTACTGAACACTGCACTGAAAGTCAGAAGCAGAATGGTTGTGTGGGGATAGTTTTCTATTGACAGGTTTTCATTTCCATGAATTTTAAAGGAAGGTAACCATTCTGTTGTCTTCCAGGTTCCTTTAAAAGGGATTTTTGAGGCATTTTAAGTACTATTAAGCAGCAATTTCCTCTTTTCCCCCCTCCATTTCCTCCTGTTGTTACGAGGCATTTCCCATCCTGGTCAGCCAGGTGAGAAATACGCCACAAGATGAAAACTGTTGCAGGCTTCTTAATGTGTAAAGATTTCCATTTCTCTTTCTCTGCATATCAGAGAGACTGTGAAGAACAATTTTCTGGCATCCATATTGAGTGTTTTTCACCCACAAACATTGAGAGTTAAATGCACCACTGGTTTCTCCATCTGACTGTCAGGTGCAGGATCACTTGCTGTCACATCAGGGGAGACGTGAGATGGAGAGAAACTGGAATGAAAAACAAGACTTCAAGCCCAGCAGCAGGATGTCCAGGTTTTTCCAGATGCTCACTTCAAGACCCAGGGAGCCTGGTTGCTCACTTGCAAAAAAGAAAACATCTCAATGGCCTTTACTGATAATTATCTGACAAAATTTGGTGCTGAATGCCATGACTGAATGCCAGTTACCCATGGGAAAGTGGCAAAGGAGGCAGATGGGATCAATACATCATAAATAACTCAACAAGTTTAAAACTGAGACTCTCACCCTTTAAGATCATCTTTAGGAAACTTGTGAACACTGAACACTCTCTCTTCAGAAAAATTAGACGTATGGATGCTCAGAGAAAAAAACTGTGGTAGGATTAGGGACACATAGATTGCAAATTCATTACTCCTAATTTAGAAAGATTAATCTGTGGCATAATTTACATGAGTGCTGCTTCCATAATAAGGAAATAAGAAAAAGGAAGAATTTGGCAAATGAACCTACTTAAAAGAATTGAGTTTAAACTCAGTATGTTTAAACTCAAGCAGTTTAAAAACAAATCAATCATTTCGTCAACGTGTCCAACTGTTCTTTGAGTGTCCACTGGTCTAAGCAGTGGTACAACAGAAATTATCAACACAAGTCCATGCTTGGCGCAGAGAAGGAAGGAGACATCTGAACCCAAATGATGAGAGGCTTCCAGGGCACAGGTGTGTGTGAAATGCGGAGAAGATAGCATTCCAGTTCACCAGACAGGTCTGTAGTGAACCATGTCTGCTTCTAACTTGGAACTACTCCTTCCTTGTGTTCTCCATGCAGTTTACTCATGTGATTGATGAGCTCATCTGTTTGAGCACACTTTAGGAGTTATGGGCTCTCCAATTCCAAGCACAGAATGAATGAATAATTAAATGAGGCAACCTAAGCCCATCTTTGATTCTGATCTGGTATAGTTTAAGTACAGTCGTCAGGTGATTAGTGGCTCTAATAAGAGAGTCACTGCAAGGCTCTCTCTTTATGGAAAAGCAACATAGTCTTCAGTCCTGGGGAAGAGTCTCTCTGGGAGAACCTGGGTCATGGCCTCAAAGAAGTGGGTATAGGTTTTGATGATGGGGAGCTTGTAAGTGCTCTAAGGACATCATCTGTGCCTAATTTTTCAGCTCATTGTACTATCACTTTATGCTGACTGTACTGAACTTAGGATCATATTAGAGAACAATCAAATTCTGGATCCAATTCTCCCTGGCAGGACCCTTGCACTGCAATGCTTAGTGAATTTATAAAAAAAAAAAAAAAAAATCAACTCCATGGAAGAATTCAAATAAAGCCAAAGAAGTGACATAAAACAATGACACTAAGGAGCCATCCTTTAGCAGACTATGTCTTTTAAAAAAGGAAACTTTTTTGTTATAGAAAATTTCAAATAAAACAAAAGTAGAAAGAGCAGTATAATGAACTCCCATGGACCCCTATAGCCACTGGTCCACTCATGGCCAGTATTGTTTCATACATACCCCCCCACCAACGTATATTTTTATTTGTCAATATTTCAGGATAGATATTCAAAAGATAAGGACTCTTGGGGGCTGGCCTGGTGGCATGGTGGTTGGGTTCACGCACTGCTCTTTGCGGGCCTGGGGTTTGCGAGTTCAGATCCTGATCATGGACCTACACACTGCTCATCAAGCCATGCTGTGGTAGCGTCCCATACCCAAAAAACCCAAAAACAAAAACAGAAGAATATTGGCACAGATGTTAGCTCAGGTGCAATCTTCCTCAGGCAAAATGATGTAACTCTGGGATAGAAAACTTTGGTTGCCTCTTAACTAGAGCCCTTCCCATCTTTCCTGGAGTGTCCACTACCCTGATCTTCACTGCGACATCTGCCTCATGCCTTTCAGGGGCTTCAGACTGTTTGACTGATTAAGAAGGACTCATCCCTTTTTTCATGATTCGATATTTGAATCCAAGGGAAAGAAATGGCAAAAATGTGAAATTAATTATAACCATATGCTTTATAAATATTTTTGTACATATCTTATAGTTTTTTATCTCAGCTATAAGCCTTTAGAATAAATTTGACTCAGTAACATTGTGTACAAAGTGCAAAACTAGAATTAGATAGCATAATACTCTCCCAGCCACAAATTTTTCCTGTCTGGGAGCAAGCATTGTCCAAGATTGTGTATCCTTCCAGAGACAGTCTTTGATCAAGAAGAACATATGACTGTAGCGATTCATCTATAATTTTTAAACATGAGTTACTTCAGTTTTCTTATCATAAAAATAATACTTGATCACTATGAAAAACTCAAGTAGAGAGATATGAATAAATTGAAAATCACCTATATTTATGCCACCCAGATATTTTCGTGAATAGAATTACCATTACAAACATAGTAAAGATAATATATGTGGTTCCTCTACCTGTACTTTAATGTACTCATCTAACTGTAGTCTTTATTTCATAAACACTGAGGGTTTATCGTGGGCAAGGTACCATGCTAGGCATTGGAGATATGGGAGTGGTGGACTAAGTTCCTTAGTTAAGAAAGCCTAGAAAGGTATTTGTAGACCACCTGCACTTGTCTTGCATCCTCCATGGAGCCCCCATATGGACACATGTTCACACTTACACACATACTGTCCCACTCTGGGCCAGGGAGGAGCAGCCATGATCTCTAGATAATGATCTCTGCTTTGTCAGGCAGCTTCAGACTTGGCCCCCAATGACCATCACCTCCTGGTGAATGGACTTAGCCCCCAATGACCCTCACCTCCTGGTATTCACACTCAATTCCCTCCTGTTGAGTGTGGGATGAACCTAGTGACGTATGTTTACCAAGAGAATGTGACAAAGTTGATGGGCTATTAATTCCAGAATGAGTTTACAAAAGTTTGTGATTTCCTTCTCACTGGCAGACTCTGTCACCTTCTGCACTTGTACACTTTGATGAAGCAAGCTTCTGTGTGGGAGAGGTCCACGTGATGAGGAACTGAAAGCAGCCCCCAGCCAACAGCCAGTGAGAATGGGTATCCTGAAGGAACTGAATCCTGCCAGTAACCGTGTGGGCTTGAAGTGGATCCTTTTCTGGTCAAGCCTTCAGAGGAGGCCACAGACCCTGAACTTTCAGCTCAATTGCAGTGGGACCCTTCTGACCCATAGAAACCATGAGATAAGACATGTTTGTTGTTCCAAGCTGCTAAGTTCAGTGGTAATTTGTCATGCAACAGCAGATAATTAATATAAGAGGTGAGAAGCTTCATCCATATTTATTTGGACCTTGTTCTCAGAAACTTATCCAAACTCTGGTGATTGTAAGTAGAAGCAGAGCATGTAATTGTTAAAGAAGACAAAACCAAAGCTTGGGAGATTTTATCTCATGATTAAAGTTTAGTGTGCTTTTCAATGATTCTTTCAAAAGACAATTCCTAACTAAAAATAGAATTGTGGGTTAAAATTTGAAAATATGCCCTTTGCTGATGTAAAATCATGTCATGAGTTATTGGAGGTTAGGAAAAAAGTGATAGAAAAATACTAACTGGAACATAGAGCCTCAAGCCACAGGTGATTGGTGTTTAGCGGAAAGCTTTTTCCCTGCCAGCATTCTCTGTAAGTCAAAAATAAAGAAATGAAGAAAGTTTAGAGAAATAACCAGATGCCTTGGGAAAACATTTATTTTCTTTAATACCTGTGCAGGCCCTTAAACAAATTTCTTAATCTTTTATGTTTGTTTGTTTATTAGAAGTTGGATTTTAATGATGAAATAACATATTCATTATTTTTATTTCCAAAAGGACAAACCTAAAAATGTACTTAATTGTTCATTTCTCTACTTTTCTATTTTTTCAATAATTTATTTCTGTGTGATTGAGTGATTTGTACATCCACCTATTTACTAAGATATTTGATATTCTTTACAGTATTAAGGCACATATAAAAGAGGACATACATAACGGAAAGAAGGAAATTAATGGATGTCCATTTGTTCTAGGTCAATTAGCATTAAATTTAAGTATGCATTTTCTGATACCCAGGCAAAAAGGGGACCACTGAATTATCTCTACCTTCTAGGAATTCAGTGAGGACAGGGAGCATGTTTTAGTCGTTGTTGTAATCCAGTGTCTGGTCCAGCCTGGCACATAGACCATATTTGCTGAATGAAGGAATGAATTGAGTGCGTCTCTGATGCCTCTTTCTGAAGCTGTGCTGTTGTCTCCAAGTTTTGACTTTTCTTAAGCTTTTAAAAATTCAGCAGATTGGATAACCAAATTCAAATTGCTTAGACATGAAAAATCAAGGGTAAATTGCAAGCTATACAAAATTTAAAGAAAGAAATTTATACTGTGGCATGCTGTTATAATTCTTTAGTTGATGTCAAGGTTACTTTGGAAACTAACATTTATCTTCATAATCTCACTAATTCAGTAATACATGTTTTAGATTCAGCAAAATAGGAGGACCAGCCTCTGTTCAATGAGAGAGAACACTGAATCTTTTGCAAGTATATAGCTTTAAGATGGGGATATTTAAAATAACAAAGAATACTATTTGTTAAGCTCCACCTATGTACCAGACACAGAAGCGAGTGGTTCATACCAATGTATTTATTTAATCTTGACAGCAATCTTGAAAGGTAAACGTTATTGTATATATTTTCAAGATGAAGAAACTGAAGTCAAGGAGGTTGAGTAAATTCCTCGAGATCAAACAATTCGTAAGAACATGAACACAGGTCTAATTCAATGCAAAGTTCTTTCAGAGCCAAAACTAATCATGAAGTTTCCTTGATTGAAAAGTGCCGTTGACTGTGAGATTGAGGATCAGCATTTAGTGAAAAGAAAAATCAAAACACTAACTGCATACACAATGTTATTAATTAATAATAATTTATATTTAGTCTTATAATTAAATAACTTTCTCTTGCAGAATAACACAAAAAAATCAATGTTTAAATTTTCTTCACATTCAAAATATAAAGGTCCTTTTGAATCAATTTTTACCATTGGCAGTTAAACACAGTATTGCTATGATTAACTGATTTTCATAACTTTGACTCACAATCTTGGCCTCTTTGCACTATTAAAATTGTCAATATAATTTCCAGGGCATACTGCAGATCACCAGGGTTTTATTTATAACCTTTAATTAATTAGGTTCTTAGTTTCATTTATAGGGTTAAGGGCATTAATTTTGGATTCATATAGATCTGTTTTTGAATCCAAGATCTGCCATTATATAAACTCTCTTATCAGTCAGGACAGGTTAAATCATGCTTTGATATCAAATGACACCAACATTTTAGTGGCTTACAACAGCAAAGATTTATTTCTTTCAAGCCACATCTCTGTTCCATGTTTGCCACAATGGTTTTGCCCATCTTGTGGCGTCGGGAAAGTTACTCAGAGCAAGTGACATCTAAATCAAGACTGAAGGTGAGTGGGAAGATTGCGGATGTGACTGGAGAAGTGTTTCAGTCAGAAAAACAATGTGAGCAGAGGTCTGGAGATCAGAGAGAATTTAGAAATTAGGAGAACTAGGTTTCGATTTACCGAATATTTCTGTGACCTCAAGAAATTCACTTAAACTCTGAAACTCAAATGGGGAGAATAATACTAACACTTTAGTGTCAAATGTCTAATGATTAAGATCATGCATTTTCTAGTACACTTTCTAATTTCTAACACATTGTCTGGCACATGATAAATGGAAGTTTTCATATATTTTCCGTTTCAGGGTGTGAAATTGTGCTATCAGATGTAAATACAATGAAAATGTCAGTGAGACTCTCTCAACACCAACCTTCTTGGGCCTCAAGATGAGGTAAAATGAAAAGGGGTTCCAGATGCTTTGTGTTTCCAAATAAACAATTGTGATTCAAAATGTCTTGTTTCCATTAATGTTTGTTTTATATTTTATCAATTGAACAAAATTTTGTTTTGGCACCCATATAAAAACCGTTCTCTGGGTTCTAGAGTAATATCAAAGGAAGTAAGACCTCGTTTCTCAAGATTTGGAGATATCAAAGAGTCTGCAACCTAATGGGAAAGATGACTCAAACCACATTGAATTTGCTTGGCATCTATATGCTAAGTGGTCCCATCTATATACAGTCTGTTCCGAAATAAATTCAGGTTTTTTCAACCATCATAATGAATGCCTGTTTATATGACTGTTCTTGTCCAGTAAAGATAGACAACAAAAATAGTCACATCTAGTTATTTTATTTCTCTCTTATTATTTGAGTTATCACGATAACTGAATTAGGCTGATTAATTAAAATTTGATTGATAGATTTGTTTAACTAAGTTATTATGATGTCAAAAAACCCTCAATTAATTCAAATGGTTGATTTAACGATATTGTATTCTTGGGTTGACACAACTTTTCTTTAAAAAGGAAGTTGAGAGAGGAGACAGAATGGAAGATTTAAAATGTTGGGCACTTACGCTGAATAAAAGTTCTTTTAAATGCGGGAAAGCATTGGTTGTAGTTGGCAGCTGCAGTGAATTATAACATCTGATAGAGAAAGATAATGAAGAGCTTTTTTCCTTCTGTGTTTAGCTTCATACAATAAGAAATAAAAGGCTTTTCATTGAAGTGATTTTTTTTCTATACAATGCCCTTCTATTACAGGGTTACAAAGATTTTTTAATTCAAAAGTAAATAGGAGAGATGTGTTTTTAAATATACATTTTTGGCACCTTTGTGCTCTGCTAGACTTGGGATATCAATCAGTGAAACCCAGGGAGTTCTTTATGCTTCTTTCTTTAATTGTATAGTATCAACTCTAGAGTGATGTTTTCCACTTAGCAATTTAAAATAGGAATGGGAGAATAAATTTCAATTTGCTGATAACTCACAAGAAGTTGAGCTTCATGTTTTTGCCTCCTTTAACCTTGAATCTGGAATATATCATTAGGTAGTGTGAAAGAGACTGCCAGTGCTCACCAAATAGCCAAGTGTTCCTCCACTGGGTTGGGGGGAGTTGAAATACGGGTGCTGCCTGGGTCCTTGAGTCACTGCTTGGAGAAGAGCCAGGATCCACTTGAACTGCATCTCACAGTGATGTGAGCAAGAAAAACACCTTCACTATAGCAAGTCCTTGAGGTTTAGGGTTTATTTATAACTGCTGGGTAGCCTAGCCTCTTCTGATCCCCTAGGGCTGAGACTAGTGGTGCTCACCAACACTTAGGCACTCTTTCACTCTTGCAAGTAGGTTGGGGCCATGTGGCTGGGTTCTGCCAGTTCACTCATGGGACATGTATGAGCCACCTGGTCTAAGGACATTATCACTGGAGAATGCACGTTATTGAAGCTCTCCCTAATGACTTTAGTGCCACAACTGAGTGTCAATCATGCTTTCCCTACTGTGCAACTCATGGATATTGAACACATTTTAGACAAGGCAAGAGTATTTCTCATGGAATCTAGATTGAGTCCTGCGTGGAACACTTCTGACTGAGAACTACTGTCTGTTAAATCGTGGGACCTCAGGAAAGGAATTTGGCTGTATCCTCAAAAGGGTTGGAATCCTGAAACAACAGAGACATGGTATCTAACCCATAACCCATTTCCTCTGAGAAATAACATATGGCATGTAGGAAAAGGTAGATTTTGTTGAAAGTAATAAAATAATTATACTATGATGAGGTCTGATTAATATTGTAACCATGTATCCAGAGTGCTTTGTGATACCGCTAAATGAGGCAATAGGAGAATCGTAAGTAAAAGTAATATTGGAGAGGCCAATAAAACTTGTGACGGTGCTAATATTGATGGCCAAATGCACTGGTAAATCAATCACAGTCCCCTCAGGGTGTTATCCCTCTGGAGAGGAATTCTTCCGAAGATTTAGACTCAATCAATGATAAATTCATTATAGTTCTTAATCACTCCACGGATATATACCATAAAGTCCAGAAAGCTATAGATCAGAGAGGGAAAATAATTGTAAGGTGAGTACAAAAACTTGAGGAAATCTGCACTGCTATTATTGGATGGTGCAGCGGCCTGTTTAAAGCCATACTAACCCCTCACTGCTTATTTAAAATGTTTGGAGTCTGTGCATTTTGATTGTGTAGCTGATTATACACTATTGCAAGGCTAATAAGTGCCATCAAAGCAGGAGTGATTGTTTTGTCATAAGACAGCCTTGAGCGTGAGTCAGGGAGGCAAGCTGTGCAGGAGCATTCCTTCCAGCAATCCTGTGCTTGGCCAGAGATGTCTTGCTGAAGTAAGAACTTTGTCTTTATTGCATTGACCCCTGGTCAAGGAGTGAGATCTACTGATTAATAATGTTGTTCTACGGCCACGGGTCTGAGGCAAGTTTCAGGTAGTGTGTACTAGATGGTCAGCATTGTTTATTGATAAAAGTGAGTCTTGATGACACTCTGGAAGGCTCTGCCATTGGGGCTGGTGGCACAGCAAGAATGTGCCTACACACCCAGCAGGGGATAAGAAGCCCTGATGAGACTCTGTCTTGGGACCCCTGGTTCTGGGGTGCTCTGTGTACACGTCAGTGGTTCCTGACCTGAGAGAGAGAAAGCATGTCCTGGTGTGACCCTACAGAGAAGGTAATTGGCACTCACTCCTCCTTGCTCTCCAGACTCCTTCCTGTGAGACAGCCTCTGGCTGTGATGCACATTCACACTTCAATGTTGTTGCTATGTTAGAGCCTTTTCCTACAATAAACTGAATATTTGTAAACGTGGCCAGTTTGGGCCCTGTGAATCTTCTTTAGTAATTGAATCCTGTGTAACTGCCACCATTATTTCAGTTTCTGTCTCCCTGTGGCCTGGCAAGTTGCCTGGCCTGTGGGATGCATCTACTAAATATGAAGTGACTAAGGAATCTACATACTCTTCCTTGATGGGGAAAAAGCCAAAAGGATTTAAATAAATACCAGTCAATTTAATTGTCACTTTGGTTATCCAACAAGATAAAATTTTTCACCTTCAAAGAAAATCTATTAACACTAGTGGAAAGAAAGAACAACTCCAAGATCTGTGCAAAGTGCTCAATATTTATTTTTTTATTCACTCATTCATTTATTCAACAAATATTTGTTGAGTACCTATTTGATGGCAAGTAATGTTTTAGATCCTAGGGATACATCTCATTTATTCATCTCAGCCACCTGTGAGTTGAGTATGCTTCCTCACTTTAAAGATAACAAAAAAAGCTTTATCGATGTTAACTTGAATAAGATTTGTGTCATAGAACAACTCCAGGAACCTAGTTCTAGCCCTGATTCTTGTTAGCTCTCCAAAACTATGCTTAGTCGCCATGAGCCACAGTGCCCTCTTCTGAAAAATGGGCATGATAATGCTCTCCTGCCTATCTCATAAGGGAAGTGGCTAGGGACCAAAGGAGATAATGTAAATCAAAGTGCTTTGCAAGCTGCAAAGAGTTATATAAACACATTATTGTTACATGCTTAAGGAGTACTTTTGCAACACAAAATAAGTACTATATTTCTGAAATGTTTTTCATTGTTTGCTTTCCCTCCTTAAGAATCAGAGGCAGTCTATTTGAAGGGAGTAGCATAAGATGCTTCTTCTAAGAAGAGTAGTTTCAAGCCCCATAGCCAAAGTCTTTATTATTTCCAGGCAGATGGTGTCACAGTCACAGAGCCATAACAAGGGTAGCATTCCTCCCAACATGCAGGAGACCAAAGCTCTTGACGTGGACTTTGTTCGTTACTTGTGCGGTTTGATTTTGCATTTTGACCTTAAAAATAATAAGTCATGGTGGTAGGTTTTGACCAGAGTGACTCCACCCAAAGGCAGAAAAATGGGTTTAATGACCTTCTGAATTCCATCTGTCCTGATTTAGAATTCTATCGTCTGTAAAATGCTTTCTGAACTAATTATAGCAGAACATCTACCAGGACTAAAATGATTCTCAAAAGTATAATATGACTATGTGCACCTTTTAGTCACTGAAAGATTTCATTTTCACTCTTATTTTAACTTATTGACTTGAATTTAGAAAAAGAAGATAAACCATGTTTTTTTCTAATTTAAAATAATATTTCCAAGTTACAGAGCAGCTTGAAGCCTATATCATAGCAATTACTGTGTAATTAAAAGTCAGCTGGTCCCTGGTCATAAATGTCATGAAAAAGATTGCCTCTCTGATCAATTGTCTTTAGGAGTCATCACTAAGCACTGAAGGTGGGTAAACAGCCTTGAGTTATAGAAGATCTTCTCATCAGGACAAAACTTAGTTAAAGAGGTAGAATGTACTGTTTTCAAAGTATTTAAGGCCTTTGCATGAAGTTTCAGAAATCTGCCAGAGAACAAAGGAAGAAGGGTTAGGAAAGGAGCTGGTTAGTCAGCCATACCACGGTGGTTCTGGAGTCTCATTTACATTTGCACTTGATTTTCCAAACTCCTGCTACCAGCGAGCAGTTGAGGAAGTGAACATTCTCTGTGTGTCTAACAGGAATTCAGAGACAATGTCTGGTATCACCTGCTGTGGGATTCCTATGGGTTGAATTATTTCAAGTTCAAGACAACTTGAAGTCCTAACCCCCGGTACCTCAGAATGTGACCTTATTTGGAAATAGAGTCTTGATAGAGGTAGCTAAGTTAAAATAAGGTCATCAAGATGAGCCCTAATCCATTATGAGTGATGTCCCTATAAAAAGGGGAAATTTGGACACAGACGTGCACAGAGGGAGGGCTTTGTGAAGACCCACAGGGAGAACCATATGAAGATGGGAGTTATGCTGCCATGAGCCAAGGAACTGTCTGGGGCTACCAGAAGCTGGAAGAGGCAAGGAAAGATCCTTCCCCTACAGGTTTCAGAGGCAGCATGTCCCTCTGACTCCTTGATTTCAGACTTCTAGCCTCCAAAACCATAAGACATCATACATTTCTGTTGTTTTAAGCCACACAGTTTGTGGTATGTTGTTACAGTGACCCGAGGAAATGAATACAAGGATCTTTGTAAAGAAATAAATTTAGTGTAGTCATTAAGAGGATGGGCTTCAAAGCCAGTCACTCCTTTAGCCAATATTTTCTGACTTCCCTGCCTAAGGTGCTAAGAATATGAAAACAATACAGACTGGCAGTGTCCACCTTTCGCAGAGCTCACATCCAGGTGGAGGAAGACAGAAAATGAACAAGTAAACAAATACACAAAGTGAGCTCAGAGTTGGTAAGTGCTACAAAGAAACAGAAGTAGGACAATGGCTAAAGAGAGCTATGGGATGTTTTAGAAGGCATCAGTCAGGACACGCTTCTCTGAAAAGGTGACATTCAAGTATAAATGGTGAAGCAGAACTAGTCATAAGACTATCCGGGCAAAGAGTATTTTAGGTAAAGAGATCAGAAGTATAAAGACTGTGAAGCAGGACCAAACCTGCTATATTCCAGAAATAGAAAGAAGCGTCTGGCAGGAGAGTCCCAAATTCAGAAGACAGTGATAGGAGATAATGTTCAAATGTCTTGTAGGACCTGGTAGGGCATGGTGAAGATCTGGATTTTAGCCTATGAGTAAAGGAAAATCACTGAAGCTTTTTATGTAAAGGATTGCTGTGACCTATTTACATTTTTAAAAATTCTCACTGCATTGTAAAAATAAATGTTGGTATGAGTGAAAGCAGGGAGAAACAGCAGTACAGGTAAGAGAGAAAATTGGCTTGGGTTAGTGTGCTAGTGAGGAGTGAAGGTGATTAGAGTGGTCAACTTAGCATATAGAGTTTAGATGCAGGACTGGCTGATAAATTCAGTCTAGTTGGTAGGAATAAAGAAAAGAAGAAATCAGTGAGATTCTTTACTTTCTGACATGAGCAACTCAGTGGTGATGCCATTAAATGAGATGGGGAGGGGCAAGACTGGTAGTAGGGAGAGAGAGTGAAGTCAAGAGTTCCATTTTGGACATGTTTCATTTACAATGTCCGTTAAACATTTGTATGGTCCTGTGGAGTGAGCAGTTGTCTGGAACTTTTGGGAGAGATTAGTGCTTGAGATATGAACTTGGGAATGATCAGCAAATAGGTGATATTTAAGTCCTTGGATCTGGATAAAATTACCTAAGGACAAAGTAAAGCTAGGGAGGAAGGTTGGAGAGTATATCCCCAGGCATTCCATCATGTAGAGGTTGGGCAGAAGAGGACGAAACAAGAAAAGAGGAAGTAGTAAGTTTTGAGGCTGATCAAGGAAAAGACAGGACTATGAGAGGCAGGTACACACAACAAGCTTTACTGGCATTTGGACAAGGTTGCACGAGGGGACGTCTGTCCCAGGAGGAGACCTTCCAGAGACATTGGTATAGGGCCACCACCCAGAAGGGGAGAGGACAAGGGAACTCCCCAGGGGACAGGGGTCTCATGTGTTGTAGTGATGCTGCTCTTCTGAGTCAGGGAGCTCTGAGGCTAGGGCAGCAGAGGCAAGGGGTCTTTTAAATCCCTGAGTGTGTCTTATCTATGGCTAGCAGATCTTGGGTGCAGTTTTGAAGGATATGCTTAGCAGGCAGGCTCTAAAAGAATAAAAATATACTTATTTGAGCTAACTTTAAAGCAACTGAATATATAAGAATTTGCTTGGCACTAGTGGGCTTTGAATCAAAGGTCCTACCTGCTATAAAGAAGTAAACAACATAGGGGCAAATATACAGGGGCCTTCTTTGGCCCATTTATGTAACAAAGGATGAGACAGAAAGGTTCATGTGTAGGAGAAAAAGGCAAGAGAAACAGAAACAGAGTCAGAGGAAGGTAACTTCAAAAAGTATTAAAGAAAATCTCAAGAAGGAGGAAGCAGTCAAGTGCTGCTGGAGGGTTGAGTATGACGAGGATAGGGAATTGATGCTGGAGTTGTTTGAACAAAACAGTTGATGACCTTGATGAGAATTGTGGAATAACAAAACCTTGACTGGAGAGTGCTAAGGAATGGAAGCGGAGACGTGAGTATCAACAACTCTTCCAAGAAGAACTTTCCAGATTTTTCAAGGACTATTATGCTATGGTCCCAAAATTCATATGTTGAAATACTACTCCCAGGGTGATGGTATTCAGAGGTGGGGCCTTTGAGTGGTGATTAGGTCATGAGGGCCGTGCTCCCATGACTGGGATTAATGCTGTTGTAAAAGAGACCCCAGAGAGCTAGCTCATCCCTTCTGCCTTCTGTGAACCAAGAAGCTTGTCCTCATTAGACATCATATCTGCTGGCACATTGATCTTGGACCTCCAGAACTATAAGAAATTAATTTCTGTGGTTTTTAAGCCACCCAGTCTATGGTATTTTGCTTAAGCAGCTGGAACAGACTAGAACATATTGTTTGAAGGAAAGCAGAGAAATGGATTTGTTGCTCTACAGTACCAGAGGACATGAGAGTGTTTTCAGAAACTTTCTGATGGGAAATGTTACAGTATGCTGTGTTGGGGTTGGGAGTAAAGAGTGCATCCTTTCCCAGGTTTCCTATTTCCATGTAGAAAGACCTCCACCAGAGTGACACTTTTGGTCTCTTGCCTCATAATTTAATCTTAGCTCCTCACAGTGGAGGGGTAAGTTGACTGACCCATGGTCAAAATCCACTGCTCCTGCCTCTCAAGTTGGTGGAGTTAATCTGTTAAAAGTCTGAGAGTACTAGAGAATTGTTTTTTCCTTCTTCCTCTCTGTGCCAGACCAGGATGAAGCAGCATCCTGGATAAGTGTTTCTGCCCTAAACCTAAACTTTCCTTTAGGAAGTCTTCCCAAAGGTCTAAACTGAAGTAGGAGCAAAGGGTTGTTAGCAAGCCCTTTGACCAACAATTTAAAGATCTGTCTAAAATAGATTTTCAGTAATGATCATGAAAGTTTTATTTCCATCAGCCTATCTCGACGGAGTCTGTCTCAAATGATTCCATACTTGGTAGGGAAATAAAAATATATTACATATGCACATGCTAAAAACATATGGTTTGGATGTTGGAAAGAATTATTTAATAAAATGGGGGTATAGGAGGGAGAATGGGAAGTGGAGGAACCAAGACATTGAGTAGGCTGGACCTTAAGCATTGTCTGTCCATTGTTAACTGAAGAGAAAGCGGAATACAGGGGTACAGATACAGATACAGAGAGAAGATGGACTTGGGATCAAATCTTGACGCCATCATTTAGCTAGATGGCCTTGAGAACATTCCTCAGTCTCTCTGAGTTTTATTTTTCTTATTTATGAAATAGGAATAATAATACTTATCACCACAAGTTTGCTATGATGTTTCATGTGCAAAATTCTGAGCGAAGGGTCTGGTCCCTTGTAAATCAGCAAATAGATGATAATAATAATAATAATATCTGTAGTCATGCATGTATAGCAATAAATCTATACAGCAGGCCAGGCCAAGTATAGAAAAATGTGATGGCAGGTATAGACAGCCTCCCTTTTTTTAGTAGAGTTGTTTAATTTGTAGTTTGTATATCCATAAAGCCAAAGGGACCTTTCAACATAACTTTTTAAGTCTTCCTTCAGTAAAAAAATCTTTTTTGGTGTTTGGTATTCAAAAAGTCTTTTTGTTGTTCACTTCAGGCAGGATAAATGCTTTGTTCTTACTCTTAGAAACTATGAGCAATCTGGAACAGATGACTGGCTTCATAGTTTCACTTCCAGGAAAATTTAACTTCACCTGAAAATGGAAAAGTTTGTAGAGAGTCTGAGAACAGGTTTTTTATTGTAGAGAGTTTGTAGAGATTCTAAGAACAGATACATTTTATTGCTTCTCCTGATTCTCTCTTTATTGATCATGTAGTTTAAACAGAGGTCTTTATCAAAAGTTTCTACCAAATTATAGCAATTTTCTCCACCAACGTGCAGTGAACAACTGAAGGGGTGCTTCGTGACAGCATGTTACCTATTAGTCCACACTGTTAAGATTTTTCTCTACTCGTAAAACTTCCTATATCAGAGAATTATGAGAGAATAAATGGAATCATGCAGTGTGTAGTCTTTTCTGTCTGAATTCTTTTACATAACACAACACTTCTGACATTCATCCATGTTATTGCATGAGGAGTTCATTCTCTGTATTGCTGAGTTTGAATTCATGGATTTACCACAATATGTTTATTCATTCACCAGTTCATGAACATTTCAGTTGTTTCCAATTTTGGCTATTATGAATGAAGTATCTATGAATATTCATGTTCAAGTCTTTGTGCAAATACATGTTTCCACTTCTCTAGATGTAGAATTATTGGATCATATGGAAAGGATATGTTTAAATTAATTAAAAAACTGTCAATCTGTTTTCCAAAAGTGACGTTACCATTTTGCCTTTCCACCAGTACTATGTGAGAATTTCAGTTTTTCACATCATCCTCAGTACTTGGTATTTTTAGTCTTTTTACTTGGGGCCATTGTAGTGGATATGAAGTGATATCTCATTGTGGTTGTAATTTGCATTTCCATGATGACTAATGACAATGGGTATCTTTTCATGGGTTTATCGGACAATTATTTCTCTCTTTCAGTGAAGTCACTGTACAATATTATTTTTTAAATTTAATTGAATTATTCATCTTCCTTTTATTGAGTTAAAAAACTTCTTTATATAATCTGGACATAGATCTTTTAGCAGTTACATGTTTCACAAATATTTTCTTCCAATCTGTGTGTGTGTGTTATTACAAATGGGTGTTGAAGTTTGTCAAATGCTTTTCATGCATTTATTGAAATAATTACATAGCTGTCCCTTTTTAGCCTGCAGGAATGATTATTTATCTTGTTTGATTTTTGACTATTAAACAAACTTTGTATTCCTGGGGTAAACTTCACTCAGTAATGATATATTGCCCTTACTATTGCTAAAATCTATTTGCTAGGATTTTGTTTAAGATTTTTACATCTATGTTCATGAAGACTGTTGGCCTGTAGTTTTCTTTTCTTATCTCTTTTTCTTGTTTTGGTATCAGTGTAATGCTACCTTCATAAAATAATTTTGGAAATATTTATCTCTGTTCTATTTTTTGGAAGAGTTTGTGTAGGATTGGTATTATTTCCTTCTTAAAAGCTCAGTAGAATTTATCATTGAAGCCATCTGGGCAAAAGTGGGTTTTTTGGTGAGAAATTTTTAAATTATGAATTAAATTTCTTTAATAATAAGGGCTATTCGGGTTACCTATTTTTTCACAAATGCATAAGCTTTAGTACCTTGTGCCTTTCAAAAAATGTGTCCTTTTCATCTAAGCTAGAGAATATATGGACATAAAGTTGTCCATAGGATTCCTTTATTATCTTTTTAATGCCTATAGAAACTAAAGTAAGATCTCTTCCTTCTGGGTGTGGTATTTTGAGTCTTCTTTCTTTTTTTCTTGTTGGCTAGAGGCTTATAATTTTACTGATCACCTCAAAGAACTAGTTGTTTATTATATTGATTTTCTCTTTTGCTTGTCACTTTTCTATTTCATTAATAATTTATTTTCCCCCTCTTTCTGCTTAAGTTCAATTTGCTCATTTTTTCTAGTTTCTTACAGCAATAGCTTAGATCAAAGGTTGGCAAATTATAGCCCATGGCCTATTGTTGTACAGCCTCAGCTAAGAATGGTTTTTATATTTTAAAACAAAGAACATTCAACAGAGACTATATATGATATACAAAGCCCAAAATGTTTACTATCTGGTCATTGATTTTAAAAGTATATGAATTCCTGGCTTAGATCATTGATTTAAGATTATTTTGTCTTTTTAAATATAAGCATTTACAGGTAGAAATTTCCTTTTAATCACTGCTTTCACTACATCCCACAACTTCGTTACATTGTACTGTCTTCCTAATTCAGATAAAAGTATTTTCCAAGTGATTTCTTCTTTGCTTTATGGATTATTAATTAAGTGTCACTTAATTTTCAAATGTTCATAGATATGCCCTCGTCCCTTGTTTTGCTTATTGATTTCTAGTTAAATCCTGTTGTGGTCAGAAAACATGTTTTGTATTGTTTCAATCATTTTATGTTGACTGAGAGTTTGTTTAAGGTCCAGAATAAAGGTTACCTTGGTAAATATTCTGATTACCAGACATTTGGCCCCGTCCAAAATGTCCAGAAGACACTTGGTCCACACCAAAAGATCCTTGATATTTGGTCCTGTCCAAAATATCCATAAAACATTTGGTCCATAAGACATTTGGTAGATGACAAAAGGTTCTTGGTATTTGGTCATATTTGGTCCTGTCCAAAACCATTTGGCATGGACCAAATATGCTCATGAACATTTTAGATAGGACCAAATGTCCAGAACCTTACTGTGGACCAAATGTCTCATGGACCAAATATTTTATGGACTGAATGTCTTATGGACAAAATGTCTTATGAATCAAATATCTTATTGATGTTTTGGACAGGACCAAATATCCTGCAAGCCTCCTCCTGTGAACTTGGCTCCAAAAATCCCCTGTGAACACATTAGCACTCTGATGAGATTAACCTGACTTCTATCTAGCTTTTCTGTCCAGTTTTTCTAGTTGTTTTCAGCAGTAGAATTGCTTCAAAAGAAGATAATCAGTAAATCCTGGGATCCCTCTTTTACACCTTTTCTTTTCAACTTGGGTGTTATTTTCACTACCATGTGATTTGGGAATTGTGAACATTCCTATGGATCGATGTCTTTCATTCATTCTGGAAAATGTACTATTATCTCTTCAAATATCATCTTTGTCCAGTTTTTCTCTTCTTCTGCAAAGCTAATAAAACATCTTAGACCTTCTTACTGTATCCTCCATGTCTCTTACCTCCTCTTTTGATTTTTCCATCTTTTCATCTCTCCGAGCTGCATTCTAAATAATTTCTTCCTACCTACCTTCCAGTTCAGTATTTGTCTATTCATCTCTGTCTAATTAATGTTATATCTAGCCATCAAGCTTTCATTTGGCTAGTGTATTTTTCAGTCTAGAAGTTTAATTACTGATTGATTTTTTAAATATAATTTTTATTTCCTTATTCTCTTATTTGATAGTTTTGCTTATTTACTTAAACATAGCAAATACAGTTGATTTGTTGTCTGTCTGAGAATTTTAATATCTTAAGCCTTTGTGGGTCTGTTTTTTGTCTATTTCTCCTGGTTCTTCTAAAAGTGTGCCTGTGGATCTTTGACTGGGTGCTGAATGTAATATTTGGGAGAAGGGAATGTAAGAATAATTTGAAGCCTAGAATGGTACTACTATTCTACAGAAAACTACTTTTGTTTACTTCTGCTGGGGACTATCTATCCTTATTCCAGATCAAGGCATGAGCTTCCCTAAGCCACATAGGCAACATCAACCTAAGTTGCAAGTTCAAGAGAAGGTTGGGTTACTTCATGTTCACTCCTATTTTGGTGGTGTAACCCTTTGGATTTCAGCTTTAATTTGGGAATTATGCATCTCTTCACCTAGGGCTAGCCTTCAATTTGATTTTTCTACCCTTTATCCTACAAAACCACCATGACCTTAATTCCATTTTGTAGCTGTTTGCTTACCACTCTGGACTCTCACCCTTTCCTAGTGTTTGGCCTGGTAATTTCTTATTAACTTGTTAGTACTCTGATACTTTTAAGAAGGCTTGTTTATATTATCAACTAGTCGACCCTAAACCCAAAGGAAAAATATAAAATAGCCATAGATACAAGCAAAGTATATTTGTGGGCAACTTCAAGGCAGCATCCCTCATGTGTCGTAAATCAACCTCCTCATCTCCCAACACAAATTGTGAGACCCGAAACCAAAGAAAGACACCCCCATAATCTGGTCACTTGAACACTTTGGGTGTATGGCTTTAGAGTCTAGCTACCCCATATTAGATGGAGGATAAGGAGAAGACTCTAAAGACATTGGTAGAAATTTTTTCCCTGAGTAATCTGTAAATACTGTAGTGTTTCATGAATATAGTGTAGTTTAGCTTAGTTGATAAAACAGTGGATACAATGTTTCTGGTAATGGAAAATCTATTACTTGTGGATAATTTTCTTATTGAATAACTTTTCATTAAAAAATAGCAGCTAATGGGAATCATGCATTGCTTATATAAGCATAGATTTTGCCCTTCTGGCTGTCTTAAAACATTTATTTTCAAACTTCTAGGATCAAATTTTTGAAACTATAAATGGTAGGAATCCATTGGGCATAAGTCTCTTACAATATGACAGTTAGCAAGAAAATTTCCTACAATCTTCCTTGGGACATTGCTATCAAATTTGATAGTAATATCTAATCCAATGACTTCAGTGGGAATTCTTTAAAACAACTGGAAGACTATCATAATGTCATTATTATGAATAGATGGATAAGTCAAGTAGAAATGAAGACGATTCTAAAGCTGAACAATTTTGAAGCTCCAAAACTTAAAAGTCGAATATAGGTAATTTTGATTTTTCATTATCACTCTCCATTAGTCTTTCTCTCTTATTTTCCTATTCTCAGGTGATATTATTACTATAGAAGAGTCAACTTAAAAAGTAAATTGGCCAATTATCTTACCTGCAAAATGAGTTTGTTTGGGAACAACCAAAAAAATTGCAATTTGGGATATGCAGACTATACTGGACCATAGGCAAATCCAGAGAAACAAAGGAAGAGGCTTGCTTTTATAAACGAATAGGGGGAGCTGGGATGTGCTGTAATTAACAAAAAAATCTATTGGAGGAGTCTGGGAGTCCAAAGTGTAGAGGCTTCTCATTGGTTGGTTGCTACAGCCTGTCATTGGCTGAGCTATTGCTGTATCTTCCTTCCTCATGTTGGGTAATAAAGTAGAAAATACCTTCCTGTTGGAGATACAAGTGTAGGTCTCTTCCTGTTTGGAGTAATTGACAATGCATGATAGGGCTGGAGAGCTCCCTCTACAGGCCTTCCCAACTCCAATTTAGTTGGGGTTTCTTTTACTCATTTCACAGAGGCAAGATTATGAGAAGAATCTCATCTTGATACTTTTAATCTGAATGAAATTATGAAAAGGTTACTGAAGAAGAGTCTAAAGAAAGCCAATTATTAACAATATGGAATCATTAGATATTTAGGCTCACTTGAGAGCATATTTGATGTTAACATATTAATTTGTGATTATTCAATGTCACAGAAGTTTCCTTTCTTCCACATCTAAAGTGAGTGGTGGGTTCTTTATTCAAACAGATTTTTAAGACAAAAAAATACATATTTACATGATTTGATTAATATTGAAATTGGAATTCCAGAAAGATGTATTCTAAAATGGCTATATAGAGTGGGATGTGAGGTCTACTTGTTAACATTATAAATAAATGCCTGTAGCTTCAGAAACCTAAGTGTGCCTGCCTCATTAATTTCCTTCTTCTAGAGATGGTGTCAAGATGGCAGCACTGGCAAACTCTGAACTCGCCTCCTCCCACAGACACAATGAATTTACAACTACTCTTGGAACAATTCCCCCAAAGAGAGAACTGAAAACCAGATAAAAAGAACCCTCACAAAAAGGGACAGTGCTGACTGAGGTGGAAGAGGCAGAAATTCCTTTCTGGAGAGAAAAAATGCTACCTTCTAGCCATGGTGCTTCAAAGCCAGGAGCAATCCTAAGGTATGAAGCCTTCCCTGGAGGAGTAGGGGATCTGAGCAAGGCAGTGTTACCACAATGAGCAGCTTTTGGACTCAGTACAACCGAGACAAGTGTCATAATACCTGGGTTTGCTGGCTATTAACTACAATGGGGAATACCTCCAGAAAAGCTATCAGACATAAGGGGAAAGAAAAGCCTGCTTTTAAAGAGCTCATGCACAAATTCACCCATTTCAGAAAGCAACCTAAAATCACCAGAAAGAAAGGCACACAATCCTTTGGTGAAAATAGGCTCACCTGATAGGCTCTGGGTGCATCTTGGTGAGAGGTGAGACCTCCCCAGGGACTGAGATGTTGGCAGCAGCCATTATTGTGACCTAGTAGAGGTGTGCTGACACAGAAGCTGGCAGATGCCATTGGAGTTCTTTCCCTGGCCTGTTAGCCCAGGGTCTGCCCCACCCACAAGAGCACCAATTTAATCCAGCTAAGCCAGGGCAGGCAGCCCACCCTAGGGTCTGCACCCATCCAATGGCAAGCATTTGGGCAACTTGTGGGCCCACAGATGCAAGGTGTCTGCAACCCCTGGAACTGGGCATGTGGGTGTGCCTATGTGGGGCAGGGCATGTATGAGGAGTGGGCCTGTATTGTGTGTGGGGCCTCTGCAGTGGGGCAACAGAGTTCACTTCAGTGGGTTGGGGCACACACATAGGGCAGTACTGTGTTGATGGGGTGTGTGGCCCTGTGGGTGTTGGGGCTTGTCAGCTGCAGCAGACTTGTACTTCTCAAAAAGCCACATAGGGGATTGGCCTCACCTTCCAGAGCCTGAAAGAATTGGATTCTCCCATGCCTGGGGCCAGCCCCACTCAGCTGCAACCCTGAGAGAGTTGACAAGAACCTTGCAGGCCAGAGGCCTACAGAAATTGTAAACTCCTGAGCCTAGCAACCACCCATGTTGGAGGCCTGCTCACTTAACAGAAACACTGCAACAAGAATGTGCTATTAGACCTTGTAGCCAACTGTCCTGGGGCCCCCCACACCTGATAAAATGACTGAAAGGACCATAGCAGCCACACAACAGCTGAGCATTACAGCCTTCCAGCCACGGAGAAAGCCTAGCCTCCCTGGGTACCCACAGCAAGAGCAACCTTGCCATAACAAAGGGACACACATAGCCCACACAGGTGACACTCCTGTAACATTTGGAACTGGTGATGAGAGGGAAGCTCACTGCTGGGCCTCATAATGCATCTTTTACATAAGGTCACCTCTCCAAGATCAGGAGACATAGCTGACCTACCTAATACATAGATATAAATACAGAGAAAGAGGCAAAATAAGGAGACAAAGAAATATGTGTCAAGTAAGGGAACAGGACAAAACCCAGAAAAAGAACTAAACGAAACAGAAATAAACTGTCCACATGACAAAGAGTTCAAACAAAGATTCATAAGGATGCTCACTGATCCTGAGAGAAGAATTGATGAACTCAGTAAGAACTCCAACAAAGAACCAGAAAAAATGAAAAAGAACCAATCAGAAATGAAGAATATAATACTGGAAATGAAAAATTCACTAGAGGGATTCAATAGCAGAGTAGATGATACAGAAGAATGGATCAGCAAGCTGGATGAAGTCACCCAAGCTGAACTGATAAAAGAAAAAAGAATTTTAAAAAATGAGGCCAGTCTAAGGGACCTCTGGGACAACATCAAGCACACCAACATCTGTATTATTGGTGTCCCAGAAAGAGAAGAGAGAGACAAAGGGGCAGAGAATCTATTTGAGAAATAATAGCTGAAAACTTTCCTAACCTAAGGAAGGAAACAGACATCCAGGTACAGGAAGCACAGAGAGCACCAAACAAAATCAAAGAGGCCCACACCAAGACACATTGTAATTAAAATGTCAAGAATTCAAGATGAAGAGTGACGTCAGCATCATGGCAGAGTGAAAGTCCCTCTTTGAATCTATGCCCCCTAAGACACAACGACAACATCATTCGCATTCCAACAGAGCTCAATCAAACACTACAAAGGGCTTCTAAGAAACCCCTGCTGCCATACATCGGATGGTGGAGGCACGGGAAGCCCAAAAGGATGCGAGGAGAGGTAAGAAGTTGTACTCCCCTTCCCCAATCGATCGGCAAAGACAGCGTGGCTCACAGACAGAGGGGGGAGGGGCGGCACACAGCAGGGAAAACTACCACCCTCCAGGTGCTCTCACAGATTGTCGAGAGATCCCCACCGGGAAGTGATGACTGACTGTTTAGGGGGTGTAGCAAACACCCTAAGAGAGCCAGAAAGGAAATCCCCGGGTCGAGCAGGGGAAAGAGAGAACCCCTCCCCCCACACACCCTGCATTTCAGCATAATCCCTCCAGCGGCTGCAGCGGGCTCAGAGAACACCGCTCGTGACCTCCATCCAGTGGCAGCAGGTGGAAACTGCAGGACCAACTTCAACATGAGGGGGAAAAAAATAAGGCGGTCGGATCCTTGCAACAATTTGTTATGGCTACAGACCAAAAGGAAAATGATAAACACCCAGAAACCAACCCTGAAGGCATAGAATTTGATAACATGAATAACAGAGAATTCAAAATAGCTATCATAAACAAACTCAACGAAATACAAGAGAACACACAGAAACAAATCAACGAATTCAGGGATTTTGTCACAAAAGAGATTGAAACCATAAAGAAAAACCAATCAGAATTATTGGAGATGAAAAACAAAATGAAGGAGATAGTGGAAAAAATGGAGTCTTTAAAGAGCAGAACTGACAATATGAAGGAACGAATTAGCATTATTGAGGATAGCCATGCAGAAATGCTCCAGATAGAGGAGGAGAGAGAGCTAAGACTAAAAAGAAATGAAGAAATTCTTTGAGAAATATCAGACTCAATGAGGAAAAGCAACATAAGGATAATAGGTATTCCAGAAGGAGAAGAAAGAGAAAAAGGAGCAGAGAGTTTGTTCAAAGAAATAATAGCTGAGAACTTCCCCAACCTAGGGAAAGAGAGGGAAATAACAGTGAATGAAATCAATAGATCACCTAAAGATATAAACAGGAATAAAAAATCATCTTGCCACCTAGTAGCAAACTTGAAAAATACCCATGAAAAGGAAATAATATTAAGGGCAGCTAAACAAAAAAACAAATAACATACAAAGGAAACCCCATCAGGCTCTCAGCTGATTTCTTGACAGAAACTCTACAGGCTAGGAGAGACTGGAATGATATATTCAAAATCATGAAAGACAAAAACCTTCAGCCAAGAATACTTTATCCAGCAAAAATATCCTTCAAATATGATGGAGAAATAATAACTCTCCCTGATAAACAAAAGCTAAGAGAGTTCATCACCATAAGACCCCCACTACAAGAAATGCTCAAGAAGGCCCTTAGGCCTGAAAAAACAAATGAGAAAGGGGATACAAAGATTTCAGCAAGGAGAAAAGCAAGGAGACTAAACCAGAACAAACTACAGCTGGATATCAAAAATTAATTCAAGCTCATCACTGTAAACATACACTCACGACACAAGATGGAATAAAGAGATAACAAATAAGGAGGGGAAGAGGTAAGGGATTGAATCGACCCAGCCTCAGGAAAAAGGAGGCATCTGAAAATGTACTATCTTATCCAGGAGATCTTTTATATAAACCTCACAGTAACCACTAAACAAATAACCAGAAGAGAACCACACATGACAAATAAAGAGAAAACCAAGAGAATGAGCATGCAGAAACACCAAATTGAATTTGCAGTCCAAAACACAAGGGACAAGAAATGAAGGAAATGCAAAAGAACCAGAAAATGAACAATAAAATAGCAACATTAAACCCTCATATATCAATAATCACTCTAAATGTAAATGGATTGAATTCTCCAATCAAAAGACACAGAGTAGTGGGATGGATTAAAAACCAAGATCCAACAATCTGCTGCTTCCAGGAAACGCATATCAGCTCTAAAGACAAACACAGACTCAAAATAAAAGGATGGAAAACAATACTCCAAGCTAATGGCAAACAAAAGAAAGCAGGAGTAGCCATACTTATATCAGACAAAGTAGACTTCAAGATAAAAAAGGTCATGAGAGACAAAGGGCAATATATAGAGATAAAAGGGACACTTCACCAAGAAGACATAACACTTATAAATATCTGTGCACCCAACACAGGAGCACCAAAGTACATAAAACAACTGCTAAAAAACCTTAAAGGAGATATTAACAATAACACAATAATAGTAGGGGGTCTTAACACCCCCCTTACATCAATGGATAGATCATCCAGACAAAAAGTCAATAAGGAAATAATGGACTTAAACAAAAAACTAGATGCAATGGACTTAATAGATATATACAGAGCACTCCACCCCAAAAAAGCAGAGTACACATTCTTCTCAAGTGCACATGGAACATTCTCAAGGATAGACCATATATTAGGAAACAAGGCAAACCTCTATAAATTTAAGAAGATTGAAATCATTACAAGCATCTTTTCTGATCATAACACTGTGAAACTAGAAATCAACTGCAAGGAAAAAACTAGGGAAGGGACAAAGATGTGGAGACTAAACAACATGCTACTGAACAACCAATGGGTCATTGATGAAATTAAAGGAGAAATCAAAATCTATCTGGAGACAAATGAAAAGGAAAATACACCATACCAACTCATATGGGATGCAGCAAAAGTGATCCTGAGAGGGAAATTCATAGCAATACAAGCTCACCTTAACAAACAAGAAAAATCCCAAATAAATAACCTTAAATTGCACCTAACAGAATTAGAAAAAGAAGAACAGACAAAGCCCCAAATCAGCAGAAGGAGGGAAATAATAAAAATCAGAGCAGAAATAAATGAAATTGAAACAAAAAAAAAAAACAGTAAAAAGGATCAATGAAACAAAGAGCTGGTTCTTTGAGAAGATAAACAAAATTGACAAACCCTTAGCCAGACTCACTAAGAAAAAAAGGGGGAAGACTCAAATAAATAAAATTAGAAATGAAAGAGGAGAAATTACAACAGATACCACAGAAATACAAGGGAGTATTAGGGAATACTATGAAAAACTTTACGCCAACAAATTGGACAACCTAAAGGAAATTGACAAATTCTTGGACGCATACAACCTCCCAAAACTGAATCAAGAAGAAATAGAGAATCTGAACAGACCAATCACAAGTAGAGAGATTGAAACAGTAATCAAAAACCTCCCCCAAAAATAGAAGCCCAGGACCTGATGGCTTCCCTGGAGAATTTTATCAAACATTCAAAGAAGATTTAGCACCTATCCTTCTCAAAATATTCCAAAAATAGAAGAAGATGGAATACTTCCCAACACATTCTATGAGGCCAACATCATCCTGATACCAAAGCCAGACAAGGACAATACAAAGAAGGAAAACTATAGGCCAATATCACTCATGAACATAGACGCAAAAATCCTCAACAAAATATTGGCAAACCAAATACAGCAATACATCAAAAAGATCATATGCCATGATCAAGTGGGATTTATACCAGGGACACAGGGATGGTTCAACATCCGCAAATCAATCAACGTAATACACCACATTAACAAAATGAAGAATAAAAACCACATGATCATCTCAATCGATGCAGAGAAGGCTTTCGACAAGATCCAGCATCCATTTATGATAAAAACTCTCAACAAAATGGGTATAGAAGGAAAGTACCTCAACATAATAAGGGCCATATATGACAAACCTACAGCAAACATCCTACTCAACGGGGAAAAACTGAAAGCCATTCCTTTGAGGACAGGAACAAGACAAGGGTGCCCACTCTCACCTCTCTTATTCAACATAGTACTGGAAGTTCTGGCCAGAGCAATTAGGCAAGAAAAAGGAATAAAAGGACTCCAAATAGGCAATGAAGAAGTGAAACTCTCACTATTTGCCGATGACATGGTCTTATACATAGAAAACCCAAAAAATTCCATCGGAAAACTACTAGAAATAATCAACAACTACAGTAAAGTGGCAGGGTATAAAATCAACTTACAAAAATCAATTGCATTTCTATACACTAGCGATGAACTAACAGAAAGAGAATTCAAAAAGTCAATCCCATTTACAATTGCAACAAAAAGAATAAAATATCTGGGAATAAATTTAACCAAGGATGTAAAAGACCTGTACAATGAAAACTATAAGACACTATTGAAAGAAATCGAGGAAGACATAAAGAAATGGAAAAATATTCCATGCACATGGATTGGAAGAATAAATATAGTTAAAATGTCCATTCTACCTAAAGCAATCTACAAATTCAATGCAATCCCAATCAGAATCCCAATGTCATTCTTCATGGTAATAGAACAAAAACTACTGAAATTTGCATGGGGTAACAAAAGAGCCCGAATAGCTAAAGCAATTCTGAAAAAAAAGAACAAAGCTGGAGGCATCATAATCCCTGATTTCAAAATATACTATAAAGGTATAATAATCAAAACAGCATGGTACTGGTACAAGAATAGACACACAGATCAATGGAATAGAATTGAAAGCCCAGAAATAAAACCACACACCTATGGACAGCTAATCTTCGACAAAGGAGATAAGAACATACAATGGAGAGAGGGAATTCTCTTCAATTAATGGTGCTGGGAAAATTGGACAGCAACATGCAAAGAATGAAAGTAGACCATCCCCTATCACCATATACAAAAATCAATTCAAAATGGATCAAGGACCTGAAAGTGAGACCTGAAACTATAAAACTCCTGGAAGAAAATATAGGCAGTACACTAATTGAGATTGGACATAAAGGGATCCTTTCAGATTCCATGTCTATTCGGACAAGGGAAGCAAAAGAAAAAATAAACAAGTGGGACCTCATCAGACTAAAGAGCTTCTACAAGGCAAACGAAACCAGGATCAAAATGAATAGACAACCCACCAGCTGGGAGGAAATATTCACAAATTGTTTGTCCGACAAGAGATTAATCTCAGAAATATATAAAGATCTCATACAACTGAGCAACAAAGGAACAAACAACCCAATCAAAAAATGGGCAGAGGATATGAACAGACATTTTTCCATGGAAGAGATACACATGGTCAACAGACACATGAAAAGATGTTCAACATCACTAATCATCAGGGAAATGCAAATCAAAACTACACTAAGATATCACCTTACACCCGTTAGAATGGCTAAAATCACCAAGACAAAAAACAACACTGCTGGAGAGGATGTGGAGAAACTGGAGCCCTCATTCACTGCTGGAGGGAATGCAAACTGGTGCAGCCTCTATGGAAAACAGTATGGAGAGTCCTCAAAAAATTAAAAATAGAAATACCGTATGATCCAGCAATCCCACTCTTGGGCATCTACCCAATGGACATGAAATCAACCATCACAAGAGGCTTATGCACCCCTATATTCATTGCAGCATTATTCGCTATAGCCAAGAAGTGGAAGCAACCCAAGTGTCCCTCGACTGATGATTGGTTAAAGAAGATGTGGTATATACATACAATGGAATGCTACTCAGCCATAAGAATAGACACAATTGTCCCATTTGCAACAACATGGATGGACCTAAAGGGTATTATGTTAAGTGAAATAAGCCAGAGAGAGAAGGACAGACACTGCATGAACTCACTCGTATATGGAATATAAGTGAACACACGGACAGAGAGAACTGATTGGTGGTTACCAAGCGGAAGTGGGGTGGGGGGTGGGCACAAGGGTGAAGGGTTACATCCACATGGTGATGGACAAACAAAAATGTACAACTAAAACCCCACAGTGTTATAAACTATTAAGACATCAATAATAATAATAATAAAAAAGAATACAATCCCATTTACAACTGCAACAAAAAGAATAAAATACCTAAGAATAAACTTAACCAAAGAGGTGAAAGACCTGTACACTGAAAACTATAAAATACTGTTGAAAGAAATTGAAGAAGCCACAAAAAAATGGAAGGATATTCCATGCTCTTGGATTGGAAGAATTAATGTAGTTAAAATGTCCATATTTCTTAAAGCAAGCTACAGATTCAATGCAAGCCCTATCAAATTCCAATGACATTTTTCACAGAAATAAACAAAGGATCCTAAAATTTATATGGAACAACAAAAGACCCCAAACAGCAAAAGGAATCCTGAGAAAAAAGAACAAAGCTGGAAGTATCACACTCCCTGACTTCAAAATATACTGCAAAGCTATAGTTATCAAAACCTCGTGGTACTGGCACAAAAACAGACACATATGTCAATGGAACAGAATTGAGAGCCCAGAAATAAGCTCACACAGCTTGAACGACTAATTTTCAACAAGGGAGCCAAGAACATACAGTGGAGAAAGGAAAGTCTCTTCAATAAATGGTGTTGGGAAAACTGGATAGCCACATGGAAAAGAATGAAAGTAGACCATTATCTCACACCATACACAAAAATTAACTCAAAATGGATTAAAGACTTGAATGTAAGACCTGAAACCATGAAATTTCTAGAAGAAAACCTAGGCAGTACACTCTTCGATATCATTCTTAGCAGCATATTTTCAAGTACCGTGTCTGACCAGTCAAGGGAAACAATAGAAAAAATAAACAAATGGGACTATATCAAACTAAAAATCTTCTGCACACCAAAGGAAACCATCAAAAAATGAAGAAACAACCTAACAATTGGGAGAAGATATTTGCAAACCAAATATCTGATAAAGGATTAATATCCAAAATATGTAAAGAACTCATACATCTCAACAACAAAAAAACTAACAATCCAATTTAAAAAATGGGCAAATGATCTGAACAGACATTTCTCCAAAGATATACAAATGGCTAACAGGCACATGAAAAGATGTTCAACATTACTAATTATCAGGGAAATGCAAATAAAACTGCAATGAGATATCACCTCATGCCCATCAGAATGACTGTAATTAACAAGACAGGAAATAATACGAGTTGAAGAGGATGTGGAGAGAATGGAACTCATACACTGCTAGTGGGAGTGCAAACTGGTGCTGCCTCTATGGAAAACAGTATGGAGATTCCTCAAAAAATTAAGACTAGAACTACCATACGATCCAGCTATTCCACTGCTGGGTATTTACCCAAAGAACGTGAAAACACAAATGTGCACTTCTATGTTCATTGCAACATTATTCTCAATAGCCAAGGCTTGGAAGCAACCTAGGTGCCCCTGAAGGGATGAATAGATAAAGAAGACGCGGTATATGTACACAATGCTATACTCCTCAGCCATAACAAAGGATGAAATACGACCATTTTTGACAACATGGATGGACCTTGTGAGTATTATGTTAAGCGAAATAACTCAGAGGGGGAAAGTCAAATACCGTATGATGTCACTCATAAACAGAAGAGAAAAACAATGACAAGAAAACACATAGAGTCAGAGATTGGATTGGTTACCAGAGGCAAAGGCAGGAGGGAGGAGTCTGAAAGGGGTGATTGGGCACACGTGTACGGTGATAGATTATAATTAGTCTTTGGGTGGCGAACATGATGTAGTCTACACAGAAATCTAAATATAACGATGTACACCCGAAATTTATATAATGTTGTAAAACAGTTACCACAATAAGAAACTAATAATTTCTATCATCTCTCTGCTGATAATATAAAAAAGGCATTTTTAAATGGCATCTACTTGGATGTTACCATAACAAATCAACAAATTTTATGACAATTTTATGATTTCAGGCCAGAATCCCTGTCAGGACTTAGGTACTGTTTCTCTGCTGCAGATCTCAAGCAGAGCATGGAAGTGACCTAAATTAAGGGTCTAGAGAGCCATGGACTCAGAGCTACACCACCTAGGGCCCACTCTTTGGTCTTCCATGGCATTGTTATCACTGTTTTATGATCCTTTGAGCAAAGTATTTCCCCAGTGTGGGGCTTTTTGCATCTACACCACACTTAAACTAAATGTGCAGATGTCTTGGATGCTATGTCAAGTATCATTTGCAGAGTGCTGGTCTCAGAACCTGGTAGCAGCAAGATACTGCCACTCTATTTTGGAAGTACTTCCAACTGGTAGATACTTTCCTTTTTTCTCTGACATTGAATAGAGCAAGAAAAATGTGTTGTTACCTCAACTAGAAAATCCAAATATAATTAACAACCATGTTTATATTATTTAAAAACTCATTGGTACCAATGAGTTTTTCACAATATGAGTTCTGGTGATGTTGAAACCTTTTCCATGATAATTGGCAACCTTAGCCAAAAAGAGATGTGGACAGATGTTAAGAGTAACCCTACATCTATTATAACTAAGAGGAATAAATTCTACTAGGAAATGATATTACTAGAAGATTTGTAAGCAAATGCCTCAGGGAAGTTTCTATAACTAAATATTCATATCTGAAAATTGAATTTTCTCTTCACTGAGAAAGAAAACTTCTCAACTCAAAATGATTTGAAGGGAAATCTACTCCATTCAAAACTGGTGAGATAATTATTAAAGTAATATATACTTCCTTTCTAAATTAATACAAATGTAAACTAACAAAGAGCTCTTTTCCTTATGTTCCCAATAATTTGGAAATATTATTAACCAAATAGATTGTCTGAATTTATTAGTTATGACTTAGTAAAGAGAAGATATTAAAGTAATTGATGCAAATAACTGGCTTATTTAGAACTAATTTAATTATAAAATTTTCACCTTGAACAGCCATCTCAATGTGTTTTAAAGAATCTGTTTGTTTCAGTAGAGATATTTCCAAGTTTCCTATAATTATTCAGGGTTACAGATTTTAGGGCAATTATTTATATTATCATCACATATAAATATTTAATTTGCAACATTCACTTTGGCCCAGCAAACTTTAATGAAGCATTAATTCAATATAACATATAACTTTCTCCAAATAATTTCAACTTAATTCAAGTTGTTCTAAATGTTTTCCTATGAAAAGATTTCTAAATAACTGCAAAAATCGAGATTCTAAAAAGACCTTCAAAATCAAAAGGAAAGGAGTTCTTATTGTGCAAAGAGCATTGGGTTTGGAATCAGATTATTCAGGCTTAAATTCTAGCTTTGGGGGTAAGTTGCTTAGCAAGTTATTCTGTTCACACTCCCCTAAGTGAACTCTAGTTCCTCTATCTGCTTCTTGACACCAAGAAGTGAACACGGGTCATATGAAGCTTGAGAGGCAGTAACACCCAGCATTACAAGATTAATTTCAATCATGAAATTGAAATTGATCCATTCCATGCTCAGTCCACAAACAATAACTTCTGGGCCTTGAAATGTCTCCTTTATACCATATCTATTTATCTCTTTATTTGGTTAGATCCCAGAGACAAAGCACAGATTTATCACAAGTGAGTATTTGATAAACTGTTGCTAATTTTTGTTGTTGTAATTAACACAATCTTCTGGAGAGAGGAATTGCTGAGCCTGAAATAAATCACTTCTGAGTTTGAGTAAGATTTCACAAGAATTTATATTACTTCCTTTAGATATCTTTACGTATATAATACTGAGCCTACTACCATGATGTTTGTTATAAACCTGTTTATTAAAAAAGCATTCCAAGAATCTCATTTTGGGGGAAGAAAATTAAATTTATTAGAATTCTCACACAAAGCATCTGCTCTTGGGTTTTCACTTGCTGTCCCTCTTCTTAAAAGATTTTCTCCAGGTTTCCATATGGATGCTCTCTCCACGCCCTCTTATCTCTATTCAAATCTCACCCTTTTGCTGTCCTTCTAAGAAGGACCCCATGCATCTTTTCTCCTCATATTGCTTTCTTTTGCTCTATAGCACTTGTCCCTCTCTGATGCTATATTATGTATCTATTTTTGTGTGTTTATTGTCTATTTCTCTCACTAGAATGGAAGTTACATGAAGTTGGAGACTTTTTTTAATTTGTTGAATTAATTACTAATTAATGAGAAAAGCACCACACATATTTGTACTTACATCCAAGAAATTAAAAGTGTTGGATTGCCTAATTCTATTTAGGAATAACAAAAAGTATAGCTTTAAATATCAGGTGTGTCTGCTCAGATAGTGACCATTCAGGTCTCTTGTTTTTAAAACTGCATGTTCTGGGGGCCAGCCCAGTGGTGCAGCAGTTTAGGTTGCACTTTGGTAGCCCGGGGTTTGTGGGTTAGGAGCCCGGGTGCAGGCCAACACAGTGCTTGTCAGCTATACTGTGACAGGTGTCCCATATAAAGTAGAGGAAGATGGGCACAGATGTTAGCCCATGGCCAGTCTTCCTCAGCAAAAATGAGGGGGATTGGCAACCGATGTTAGCTCAGGGCTTGTCTTCCTCACAAAAAACAAAAAACTGCATGTTCTGGGGCTGGCCTGGTGGCATAGTGGTTAAGTTTGCACAGTCCACTTCAGCAGCCTGAGGTTTGCAGGTTTGGATCCCGCGCACGAACCTATGCACCATTTATCAAGCCATGCTGTTCTGGCGTCCCACATAAAATAGAGGAGGATTGGCAACAGATGTTAGCTCGAGGCTAATCTTCCCCCCTGCTCCCCGCCCCAAACTGCATGTTCTGGGGCTTGGGGACAACAAAAACGGTCCAGTTTATTGCTATTCATAGTCAAATCTGTGGCGGAGCCTTCCAGCCTTCCTTCCTACACCAGCCCTCCCACTGGTTGATACTCTCTCCACCGAACTTTGGCTGAAAGGTTTTCATGTGACGTTCAGCTCTGCCTATTGGCTTACTTTGCTCCAGTTTGTTTTTGAGATTCATCCACGATGTGGCGTGTATCAGTTGTCCGTTTCTTTTTATCAGTGAGTAGTATTCCATGGTATGAATACACAATATTTTTTTTCTGCATTCATCTGTTGATAGACTTTTGAGCTGTTTCCAATTTGGAGCTATTATGGCTAAAGCTATAATGAATATTTGCATATAAGTCTTTGTATGGACTTATGTCTTTATTTTTCCTGAGTAAATACCTAGGAGTGAGACTCTTGATTCATACGGCAAGCATACGTGTTCTGAGAAACTTCCAGTGTCTCTAAAGTGGCTGTACTTTTGGCAGTCCCACCTGCAGTGGTTGAGAGTCCCTGCTGTTCCAGACTTGGTATTGTGAGTCTTGCCAATTTTTTTCATTGTGGTGGGTATGTAATGTATCACATTGCATTTCCCAGACAACTTATGATATTGAGCACTGCTTTGAATTATTAAAATTTATTTTATGACATATATAAAGTAAAATTCATTTTTTTGGTGTATACCAAAATATATTGACAAATCCATAGGGTTGCACAACCACTACCACAATCAAGGTACAATACAATTCTATCTCTGCCCCAAATTTCCTTCATGCTGTCCTTTTGTAATCCATCCCTCTTCCACATTCATACCTAACATAATTAACAATACGGTGGGTTTAAATACATCATCTAGTTATTTGTTTTCAATTTTTCCTTTCTGCTGTTATATTTTTCTCTTTTTACCTTGTTATGAATTAATTGAGCATTTTCTAATATTCAATTTTATTTCTACTGTTAGCTTATTAGCTATATGTCCTTGTTGAATTTATTTAGTGGTTGCACTAGGGTTTAAAATATACATCTTTAATTTATTACAATCTATTTTCAACTAACACTATAACCATTCACATATAAAGTAAGAACATTCCCTCTCATCCATTGACTTATTATTCCCATACATTTTATTTCTTTAAATCCAACAATACATTGTTATCTTTTAAGCAATCAATGTCTTTAAATTTTTTAACAGCTTCATTGAGCTATAATTTGAGGAGCAGTCAATAAGATGTGAAAATATACATAAGAAAATCTTTTATATTTACCTAAATGCACACCATTTCCACTGTTCTCCGTGACTTTATGTAGATCCTAATCTCCACTTGGTATCACTTTCCTTCTTCCTGAAGAAATTTCTTGAATATTTTTGTAGTATGGATCTATTATTAACATGTTCTCTCAGCTTTTGTTTGTATGGAAAAGTTTTTGTCCTAACTTTACATTTTTGAAGAAAATTGTGGCAGGATATTGAGTTCTACATTAACGGTTTTTTTTTTTTTCTTTGTGCATATTCTGTTTAGGTTTGAGTTTCTTGATTCTATGAATTATAGTTTTCCTGAAGTTTGAAAAGTTTCCAACCATTATTTCTTCAAGTTCTTTCTCTGTCCCTCCCTCTCTCCCACCGCTTTCCTTCTGGAACATTAATTGAACATATGTGAGGCCAGCTGACACTCTCCTACAAGTCACTGAGGCTTTTTCATTACTTTATAGTCTTTCTTTTGCCTCTGAGCTTAATGTTAGATAGCTTCTATTGCTATGTTCTCAGATTCACTGAATTTTTTCTTCTGCAGTGTTGAATCTGTTAATCTGTTCACTATTCATTTCATACATTCCATTTTTCATTTCTAGAAGTTTCATTTATATATGTATACACATATATCCTCAATATGTTGATGTTTTACTATAAATCCATGAGCACAATGATAAGATGTATAATTGTAGTTTTGAAATTCTTGTGACTCCATAATTTCTGATTAATTTTCCTACTGCTTATGGGTCATAATTTGCTAATTCTTTACATGTCTAATATTTTTTGATTGGATGCCAGACATGGTATGTTACATTGTTAAATGTTTAGATTTTGTTATTTTACTTTAAAAATTTTAGTTTTCTTGGGGCCGGCCTGGTGGCATAGCGGTTACGTTTGCGTGCTCTGCTTCGGCGGTCCAGGGTTTGCAGGTTCGGAACCCGGGCGTGGACTGATGTGCTGTTTGTCAAGCCATCCTATGGCAGCGTCCCACGTATAAAGTAGAGGAAGATGGGCACAGATGTTAGCCCAGGGCCAGTCTTCCTCAGCAAAAAGAGGAGGATTGGCAACGGATGTTAGCTCAGGGCTGGTCTTCCTCACACACACACAAAAAATCTTAGCTTTCTTTTGGGACAGCAATTAAATTTCCTTTGGGTTGTGTTGCTACTTTGGGGGGATTATTTTAAAACTTTGTTAAGGCAGTCCTAGAGTTTCCTTATCTCCAGAACTAATTTAGTCCTTCTAATATCTTTACTGATTTCCTTAAGTTTTCAACAAGTTCTTTGTTCTCTGGCTGGACAGAATTCAAATGTTTGTGTGAATTATAAGAATTGCTCACCTTATAGCTCCCAAGAATCGTTCTTTGCATGGACTTGTATAGTTTCACCTTCACATTCATGGATTAATACTCCACCTTTGCAAATTTCTGGACCACTTATTCTGTGTAGTTCCCTCTTGTCTGGTGATTCGTCCTGATTATTTCAGGCACATCCACCCTTCTGAGCTCCCATCTGTCTCCTCAAACCAGCAAGATGACTGGGCTCTGCTCGGGATTCCCCTCCTTGCTCTAGTCCAGACATATGCCTCCAGGCAGACCTCACCACCTACTGCAAGGCTCACCTCATTCATTTCTCTCCTCTCAGGGATCAAAGTCCTGTGCTGTCTGGTTTCCAAGGTCTTGAAACAATTGTTTTACAGTTTTCTAGTTATTTATGGTGGGGAGATAGATCTTGCCCTTGTCATTCTAGTAGAAGTAGAAGTTGAATTTTAGGAGTATTTGCAAGTTAGAAGCAGCATTATTTCCTGATGGATTGAAAGTAATATTGAGAGAAAAAAAGAGGCAAGTATGTCTCCAACGTCCTGGAAGGATGAAGATATCCTCAACTGAGGTGGGAGAAGAAAGTTTTGGGGGAAAGCTCATTTTGGATATGTTAATTATGAGATATCTACTAACTAGTCAAGTGGAGAAGTTGACGAGGCAGTTAGATGTACATTCTCTGGGGTTCAGGAGAGAAGTCTGTGCTGAAGAAATAATTGGGGGCTACAAGTATGTGTGGTACCAGTGTGCTCTACAGAACTCTATGCGATCAGGGCCCAGCCCAGTGGTCAGCTGGTTAAAGTTCCGTGTGCTCTGCTTTGGTGACCCAGGTTCATGGATTTGGATCCTAGGTGTGGATGTACTCCACTCAGCAGCCATGCTCTAGCAGTATCCCACATACGAAATAGAGGAAGACTGGCACAGATGTTAGCTCAGCGCTAATGTTCCTCAAGCAGAAAAAAAAAAGAATAAATAATTTGGTCTCCTTAAAAAAAAAAACAACCTCTATGTGATCACTGGAGGAACAAACATAGCTAGAAAAGGGAGGAAGTCCAATGACCAGCACACAGCACTCCATCATGGAAAGGGAAGGTGGCCCTGGGAGCACCCTAGCCTCAGGGACAACCAGGTGAGAAGAGGGCGAGTGGCCTGTGGTGGGTGACGGGCCAGTCCAGGGCTGCCAGGTCCTTCATGATGTGAGATTTGGAGGCCCTTCCCTTTCCTCTGTGTAGCTGATGATTGGGTGGGGAAGAGACAGCTGACAGTGTCAAAACCCATCTCCAGGACTTTGCCATGGAAATGGAAGACCCTATCTGGAGTACTTGTACCATCCCAAATCTAGATGCTTGAATCCAGGAAAAAAGAGAGAAGCAGCATTGAAGAAGAACAAGTAGTGTCTTGGCGTGGTGAAGAGAGTGGGGTATGGAGCAGAAGCAAGAGAATGAGCCACATACTGTTTCCAGTGCTGCACCTGGAATGGTAGAGTATTCTGATTAGATCTCTTCTTGTTTCATTGAGTGTTTATTCCTGTGCTCCAGTCAGTAACAGCACAAGTTATCAGTGATCCATCACTACATGGAGATGTTTGGTTGTGGCTGGAATTCTTCCTTGCATTATGCCCAGCACTCACTGGCTGCTGCCTGGTCAGTGTTTAGCAGAGTTGTCAATGCCTTTTGGTTTCAAGATATAGCTGATCTGGCATGTGATGTATCAGGGAGGAAGCCTCACCCATTCCCTAGTGTCAGCAAAACAACTTTTTACATGCTTTTCAACCGTTTGCTGCAGGCTCATTTCTTTCTGCAGGGGATGTTTGTAAGTTTCTTTCCCATCCATCTTGTTGGTCAGCTGGTTAGTCTACTGCATATATCCCTCTCTACTGACTATTCTGCTTCGAAAATCACTGGTTCAGTAAAGAATTTGAAACACACCAATGGTTGTCTAATACAGAAAAGAATTGGCCTTACTAGCTTGGATATGGCTTGCCCTTGGCTTTCCTCACAACAATACAGTCCTCATACGTTATTGGTGGCTGCCTCTTCTTTACCCTCTTCTCTTATTCATTATCAGCTTAATGAATGGCAAAGAGCCAGTTGCACCTCTTCTTTGTAGTCTTCTTAAGCAACAGACTCTACAAGACTGTCTACTTGCTCTCTGCCCTGAGCCACTCAACCACCTCAGAGAAGATCCCTTCACAGCACCATCTCCTGTTAACTGAAGGCTGCTGCACAGGGGATGGGTGGGATTGGAAGGCAGCGTTACAGCTCTTTTCCCTGTTCACCTCTCCCCACGTGGGAGGCAGGACCCATTCTGCCAAGGGCCCTCTGCACATCCCCTTCTCCCTGAGGAATTGGGATTTTTGTCTCTGTGCACTAAGGCAGACTCTTCCTGACACCAGTATGTGGATTTTTCACACTGGTAAGCCGGAAAGGACCTCAGGTTTTTCTGTGGCTCTTCCCAAGCATTTGCCAGCCTTGGGCCAGGACTGATTTGATCCTTTTCCTCTCTGTGCCATTTACCATCCCCCACTTCCCCTTCCTGCCCTCCACCACCCTTGGATGAATGGAATTTTTAATTCTAGCTGTTATATTTTGTAGATTTGTTACTTTTGTTGTTTTTCTGTGATGCACATACAATGGACGTGGGGGTGGAGGAGTATCTCAGTGGCTCCACGTCACTCCCTTCACAGCCACCGCTGTCTTGTTTCTTGCATCTCAGCTTAGGTTTGGGTCTCTTTTGCTCCACATGAGGGGGAAAAAACAACCTGAAGAGATGAGACAGGAGAAGAGGACTCCTTACAGACAGATCTGCTGGGCTTTAAGGAGTGATTTTCTTTCTTCTCCTTGAAGGAGAAAAAGCTTCTCTCACTGGTACATTTAAAGTTCCCCAACTCTGGGGAAGTACCAGTTCTAGACAAGTGACACTGCAACACAGAATACTCAGAGAACCTGAACTTTACAACACTGGAGATCAGTGGCCATGGTTGGCCAGTGCCAGGTCTGTCTGGTGTTTCAAAGGAATATTGGGTGCTGCAAATGGGAGCTGAAGGGGTAAACTTATTAAACCCCAAATCTCTGATTGGTTAATGTTTTCTGTCATTTTAAGAGACCAAATATGGAGGCATGGGTGGCAGATGTGAAAACAATTGTACAATTTTAAAAAGTCACAAACATGAGCTGGTCTCCCCCCAGTCCCCATTGCTAAAAGTGAGTCTGCCACTAATGAGCAATGTAATCTTTGGTAATTCACTTTATCTCTGTGTCTCAGCTGCTTCTTGTGTAAAATGAAGCAGGTGAACTGATAATATCCAAGATCTCTTTTAGCTCTGAAATCCTCTTCTTTTCTACCTACACAGGCTGTTCCAATCAGACAGAAAACCGCAATTTTAAGAAGTTCCAAGGTCTTCCAATAATGTTCAACAAAGGTAATTTAAATAAGTTAAAATATTGTAAAAACACACCAAATCAATGGCTCTGAGATTTCAAGCTGTACTTCACTACTTGCTGGAAGAAAATTATAGCAAAAAACAAAGAAGCAAAGATCAAGGCTAAAAATAGAAAAAAAGAGTAGGTGGCAGAATATATAATTGTAATTATATTTCAATTTCAACTTGTAAGATGGGAATCAGAATAGTAGTATCTACCTCACAGAGTTTTTGTTAGGATTCATTGAAGTAAGATATGTATAGCTCACAATAAAGAGCCACTCAAAAGAGTTAGAAAATGCTCAAAAGGACTAACTGTGTTGTGACCATGAGCTGGGGAGGAAGACCAGCCTGGCAGTAGCTGTAGAATTGGGGAGGGGGTGCATCAGAGACCTAAGGTAAGAAGACAAACAGGAAATAAGAATGTGAACTACAGAGGTGGAAACCAAGAGAGGGTTTTAAGTCACACACTAAAGGACAGATTAATAGGTCTTGTTGACTGGCCGTGGAGAAACAACAGCCCTGCCAAAGCTGCCACAGAGATGAAGCCTTAGTGACTGGGGTAATTATGATAACTGTGACAGAAATGGGAAGTTTGCCAGGGCGAGAGGATTTGGGAAGAAGAGGAGTCTGGGTCAGAGATATTGAGATTTGAAACCTAAATGTAGAGACTAGGTCAAAGCACCAGGCGGAGTTTTGAGATCCATCCAAAAAGAGCTGAGAGAGATGTTGAGGTCATGGGTGGGGAGGAGGGGAAACAGAGAGGACGGCCCACAGAGAGGCTGCGATGAGGGAAAGGACACATCAAGGGAAAGCAGCAAACTTGGGACTGGAGTGGTGGGAGCTCCAGCAGTGTGGAGCGCACTGGAAACCAAGGAAGGGATAAAGCTGTCAAGCAGCACTGTCAAGCTGCTAAGATGTGGGCAGACCCTTGGGAAGGAGCCCCAGACTATGCAGGAGGATGGACGCCAGTTACTGATCACTCACATCAACAGTGTGTGGAAGAAACAGCCCCACTCAGGCCTTAGGTGATCTTTAGGCCCTTCCTCATGTGAAACGCTGTCTGGAACCAGAGTGATAAGGCAGAAACCAGGCTGTGTGGAATTATAGACACAGTGCTTTAAAAAGGGGACAGTGAGCAAATTCTGTGTTGTTTAGAATTTTTAGGGTGAAAGGAACTTGTATAATAGCTTCAAGGACCAGCGAGGTCAAAGAAAGATGATTCAGTAACCATAGGTGCGCAGTACTGCCCTGTGTTCTGGTGGGAAAATAGAACGGGCTTAAATAATAGGCACAATAGAATGAAATCAGCAAAAGAATCCTATGAGGGATGTACTTTCTCTCAGATACTCCATGTGAAACATTCTGGTTCAGAAATTCGGTTGAATCTACTAAAGCCTGGAGAGGTCAGATAGCCAGGATGGTGGAGAGCCACGGAAACCAAGGAAGTCCTTTTTGGAGAATATAAATATGCGTTTAAATATCTTAGGGTTTTAGTTAACTGCTTATGATTTCCCAGGAACTAGTCACAAAATTATGTTCTCGCACTCATACACTGTATTAACCTTGTACCTTACACAGCAGTAAGCTTGTTTCTCACCAACAGCGGGTTCACTAGGCAACTGTTTCTATATGTAAAGTGTGCTTGAGACTTCATATTCATGGAGCTTAAGATGAAATGAAGTTTAATTGAGCAGCAAAAGCCTAGAATTGTTGTGGTGTGTTGTCAATGAAAAGACCAACTATGTCTGTTACAGTGATCTACTTCACTATAAAATTGTTCTGGACAAAACTAACCTTAATCTAAGGGCTCTACAATACGTAAAAGCACGTTTAAAGGAAAATACTTTAGAAAAAATCTCTCGGCAGATATGCATTCAGATCATTTAGTGGACTTGGCCCTTTAACAACAAACAGAATATTTCTTCCAAGAAAGATTTTCTCAGAAAAAGAAGATTGCTTTTTCATGGACGATGATGTTATTAAGGAAATGTTTTGTGTTCGAGAATGAAAACCTTGAACTTAACAAAAACCCTTTGAATTCCAGCCCAGAAAAATTTGTCTGGGTTTTGATTTAACATTTACCAAGTATATCTGACATACAGATCTAGCCAGACATTGCCAGACATAGCTCAATATTGTGAGATTAGTTCTGGAACTTACTTCTTCCCTCAGGTCACACAGAATTTAGTTTTAAGCATAGTTTCCTTCCAAAAGGCAATAATTGGCCCTAGACTGACTCCTGAATTGACCATTACACAAAGACAATAGGGAGTCTTAGTTTTGATATTCAGGAAAGTTTCTTGGTTGCTGATTCACAGATGGTTATTTAGCAGGTTAATAATAACTAATATTTGTGTAGAGTTCGACCATTTACAAATCATTCCATCTCATCATCTCTTTATAACCATCCTGAGAGGTAGTTATCTTCATTTTCAAGGTGAGAAACACATGACTAACTTAAGGTTGTTCAATTAGTAAATGCTTCAGAACATAGGACTGCTGCTGCCATAGCACCGTGCATTTTCTACTTCACACAATTCATTCATTTGTTCAGCAAACATTTGTTGAGTGCAAAAAATAAAAAAAATAAAGAAAGAAAATACCAAGAGGCATGTCTTGGCCACAAATACATGAGCACTTTCTATACAAATAGTTTGAATTTTCTTAGTCTTAATCCTCCAAAAATGACCTCTAATATCTCTAGCAAACTAAATCATAGCCTGCAAGTATGGCATTTTGGTTCTAAGACTGGTTTTACTAAAAAACAGAATGGAAATAAATATAAATCAATGTTATGAAATATTTTCTGGATTCCTAAGGTGATTTGAGGTGGGAGATAGACTCAGAAGAGTCCTAGGGACTGAGAAATTTGGAGAGAAGACAACATCATGGGAATAGCAGGAGACAGGCAAGTAGAAAGCACCAAAGGATCTGCAGGTCACAGGGATTTTTTTCCTACCAGGATCCAGGTCTGGTCGGGAAGAGTGACCACCTTCTGCCAATCTATAATAAGCATGATACCTAATCTGAAATTTAAAATGGAGACCATCATGGAAAAGTTTAGGACATGTGGTTAACATAGACCTGTGGCTGACTCTCTAGAGTTTAGTTCAACATTGAGCCCATGGTCTTTTAGTTGGTTGGAACTTGGGAATTTCTCCATGGTCTTTAGACTCACAGGACTTAATATAATGAGGCATGGATCTTTTTTAGGTTTGTGATTTTAATATTTTTAAAATGAAAACCACACTAATGTTCTAGAACAACTGTTCATTCTCAAAATTTAAGTGTGTGTTCTCCATACTAAAATGATTGTAAGAACCACTCCATTTTATTCTGTTTGTTTACTTATTAGACAAGTCTTTTCTGAGCACCTGCTAAGTACAAGGTGCTTTGCCAGGTTCTAGGGAGAAAATAAAGATGAATATGACCTCAGGCTTTTAATTATTGCTTGTTAACTCTGAAAATGTAAATATGAAGTACTTGTGTAACACAAGACTCTTAAGTGAAATTACTTGAGCCTTTAGATTCCTATACCTAATAATTGATGTATTCATTAGGGCAAAACAAGCACATTTAATATTCAAGCCACAAAGTTTAACATCTCAGTTCAACAAGTACTTGCTGCACATATTCTACAAATTTCAGGGGGCTGCCCTGGCGGCATAGTGGTTAAATTCACGTGCTCCACTTCAGTGGCTTGGGGTTCGCAGGTTTGGATCCCAGGCACAGACCGATGCACAGCTTATCAAGCCATGCTGGGCAGCATCCCATATAAAGGAGAGGAAGATGGGCATGGATGTTAGCCCAGGGCCAGTCTTCTTCAGCAAAACCAGGAGGATTGACTATGGACGTTAGCTCAGGGCTAGTCTTCCTCACAAAAAAAAAAGAAGAAGAAGAAAAATTCCACACTATGCTAGTCTTTGAGAATATGCAGATAGATAAAAGCTCCTTTTGTCATTAAACTCATTAAGACCCAGAGCCATGGTTACTAACACCTACTACACTGTAGAATTTTCTGTGGTGCTTTACAAATACAAGAATGTCCCTCAGTGGTGGTTTGGAACAGGGTGGTTTTATGTCCCATGGAGGATTCTGATACCTAGCCAGTGAAAAGAATCACTACTTATGGAAATTTTTTTGTTTATGACCTCTTTTTTATTTCCAAAAGATCATTTATATGCATTTTCTCATAAAACTAAATGTACACCTAACCCATGACCCAGCAATCTTACTTCTAGGTAGTTACTCAAAACAAATAAATACATATGCCCACAAAGGGATGTGTACAAGAATGTTTATGACATTTGATTAACAATAGCTCATGTGTCCAACAAAAGAAAAATGGAAAAAAACTCTCTGATATACTCTTACTATGGAATACCATGCAGCAATTAAAAGGAATGAATTAACTGATACACACACAACATGAATAAATCTCAAAAACATTACACTAAATGAAAGAAGCATTACACAAAATATTGCATACTGTATTGTCCTATGTATATTAAGTTCTAGAACAGGCAAAGTGATTCATGGTGGAAAATAATCAGAATAGTGATTGTCTTGAGGGGGCTTGTGGTTGGGAAAGGCCAAGAGGAAACTTTCTATGGTGATAGCAATATTCTATTCATTAATAGAGATTTGATTACACTGGTGCATGCATTTATCAAAACTCATAACATGCAACACTTAAGATTTGTGCATTTGGTTTTATGTAACATTTACCTCAAAAGAAAACCCCATAAACAGATATTGAACTCTAATTGATGATGTGTATATTGAGGTATTTAGGGGGGAAATGTACTGAGCAACTTACTTTGAACAAATGAAGCAGACTGATGGATGGAGAGTGGGATAGATAGATAGAAATGTAATAAAGCAAACAGAATGAAGTATTGATGCAGAATCTAGGTGGTGGGTATATGGTTGTTCACTATAAAATTGGTTCAACTTTTTTGTACATTTGAAAATTTACATAATTAAATGTTAGGAAAAAAGTTAAAAGCATGTCTATGATGTTCAAGGTACCTAGTATTATTCCAACTTTAAACATGTTAACTCATTTATTTTGCATAAGTTTTGTGACAGAAAGAGGTTGGCTGTCCACCAAACCTACTTCCTCTCCTTCTGGTCACAGAGCTATTTTCTAACCAATCATGTGCTTAAATATGGTCACATGACTGAGTTCTGACCAACGGAATGGGAGTGGAAGTGATATGCACCATTATTAGGCCTTGCCCATAAAAACCTTTCCCATGTGAGATTGGATAGAAACATCATAACCTTGGTTGGAGGTGGTGGAACTACAACATGATGAGGCTTTGACTCACTGAAGAAATGATGCTTGCCTTTCAAAAATATCTGTTTTGTACTTCCTGTGAACTAGAAATATACTTCTCCTAGTTAAATCATAATAATTTGTGGTTTTATCTATTATGGTAGCTACTGCCACTCTAACTTGTACATAATTCTACGTGATAGGTACTATTAATATCCTTATTATCATATAAGGACACAGTCCAGAAGTCAGACAGCTCAGCAGCATCCCTGGGATTGAAACCCAGGCAGTTTGGCTCCATAGTCTAGACTCCTAAGTATTACACTATTCTGCCTCTTTCTTCCTTGCAGGTAGAGACATAAGATAAATAATTGTTTGTTTGTTTTTCCTTCAAGCAAGTGATATAACTCAGTGGCAGTGGATCACCTTTCAAAATACAAATTTGTGTTCTCAGGAGCAGACTTTTCTTAATAATGACCAAGCATGCTGGTCAACAAACACTGTCCCATGTCAGTCAGGCCATTTCTGCTAACTGGAAGCTGCCAGGTACAGAGTGAGGAAAGCAGGGGGAGGAAGGAAGGAAGAAGGGGACATAAATATCAGCATCACTGACCTTTGAAGATATGCTCTTGCCACTGTTAGTCTAAGCAATTAAAAAGGGGGAGGAGTCCCTACCCATTGTATACGGCTCATGGCATCTTTTTGGCTGGTGCTTCCTTCCTCTCCTCCCCAAGAATTTATACCAAAATAGGGAAGATTGAGTTCTCTTCCTTGATCTCCACCTGGCCACTTCTCATCAGTAGTGATGGTACAGAAAAGGGAGCTTATTCGCCCCAGACAAATACTTGAAATAAACCATGTGTACTGATTTACTGAACTCCTGGCAATGAAGCAGGTGCCTACAGGACCCAAAAATGTAAAAGAGAGAGACCATAAGAGCACCTCTGATATTTTGCTGAAGTGAGTTTTGATGGGGTCACCATATTTCCAAGAAATAAAGTAATGACTAAAATACAGCATATGATCCTCCAATACCCAGGTGCAGGAAGCAGAAAAATCTATATAGAGACCTATTACCATGGCATCTCTGGGACTTGTGCTAACCATCAGGCTCCTAGTTACCAGGTGCCATGCAGCCCTGAGTTACATTTAGGAAGTTATGGAGGCTGCCAAATTCACATTTAAAGGGAATAACAAGGTACATGGCAATAGCAAATAGGCTTGTGAATCAAACGCAGAGTCTAATGAAATTCAGCCATGGCCCTTCTGTTTCCATGTTTGTTATGCTTTATCAGGTCAATGCATATGAAAATAAATCCATACAGATCCTTCACTTTTTTATGTATAGCCATAGGTTGCAAGCCAGCAAAGAGTTGGCAACAGAACTATTAGCAATTGTTTCTGAATATTAATGGTTAAAAATCTCTGAGCATCTAGATGATCTGAAATATCTTAGATTTCAAAATAAAATCTTCAGCTTCTCAAATGACTAGCATCAGAATAGAAATTAACCAACCTTACTCTTTAAACTTAACTTTTAAAAAACGTTCACAATCTGAGCTTGAGTAAACCAGTGGCATTTTGTGATGATGCTGACACTGCTGTCAGCTTCTTCCATTCATATCAGATGTTGGAGTTTGATTTGCAAGCATTTGTCAGATGAGTCCCCAGAGATCACCACATTGGCTGATGTGTGGCTTCTCTTTTGGTCACTGTGACAAGGAAAAATTGGATCTCAGACTTTTGGCTCTGCTCTACCTGAGAATTTCTGAGGGGCAAATATTTAACTACCCAACTTCCAAATAGTGTCCCTCCCCAAAAATTCATGTCCAGCCAGAACCCTAGAAGGTGACCTTATTTGGAAATAGGGCCTTTGCAGATGTAATCAAATTAAGATGAGGCCGTACTGGATTAGAGTGGGCTCTAAATCCCATATGTCTGATATCATTATTAGAAGAGAAAACAGAGACAGAGAGGACACCCCGGGGGAAGGCCATGTGATGACAAAGGCAGAAATTAGAGTGATATGTCTTCAATTCAGGGATCACTAAGGATTGCCAGCAACCACTAGAAGCTAGGAAGATGCAAGAAAGGAGCCACCCCTAGAACCTCGAGAGAAAGCACAGCCCTGCCGACACCTTGATTTCAGACTTCTAGTCTCCAATATTGTCAGACAAAGATTTCTGTTGTTTTGAGCTGCCCAGTCTGTGGTACTTTGTATGGCAGTCCCGGGATCTAACACAGGCAACATCTAGTAAAGAAACAATATTTTCAAAGATTTATTACTAAACATTTGAAACCAAATCAATGTGAAATACATGATGGGTTTTTCTTCTTGTTCTCAAGACATCCTTCAAAAAAGAAAGAGAAACAAGTATTTGCTCTGAGGTCGTAGCTGCAGATATCAGCTAGTTGACTGCAGGCCATTGGTCACTCTCCATTATTGCGCCTTAAGGCATGAAAGCCTTTCCATGGTAAAGGGCAGCCAGAGAGTATGACTAGGACCCCAGAGCCTCTTCTCCCAGTGACCATCAGTGTCTTCTGAGATGGTATGTGTAAGACTCTAAATCTGAGATCACCCTTGTTGATTAAAGACTCAAAGAATAGAGGCATCTCTTTGCATAAAAGTTTAGCGCTGGGCTCCACGGCATGAGCTTGACATACCACTTGTCACATGCATGAGGTTGCATAAGTGGTCTAACCTTCCAAAGCCTCAATGTCATCACATATAAAATGGGAACAATGGTACTGCCTACATCGTAGGGTTATTTGGAGAGTTAAATAAGTTAATACATGAAAAGTGTTTGGACAATAGCTGGCACACAAAGCACTGAATCAATGGCAGTTGTTATTGTCTGTGAGAGCCCCAAATGTCCCATAAGGAGAGGTTAATACTGAACAGCAGCTCTCACCATGGTATTGCAGTTATGACTTTGGCATTTAGATGTAATCCATGAAAATCCCAAGCTCATGTGGTACTACCCTCCAATCCAAAATGTATAGAGTATGAAAAATGAAACTCAGTAAATGCTGTATTTTTCATTCTTTATATATGGCATACCAGTTTGGAAATCATTTTTCCAAAGAAAAAGTTCAATATAGAAGTTATGATGGCCTAGGAGACATTTGTTTGACTTTCTTTTCCAAATGCCTGCAATAGACAAGACTGGAGTGAGTCTGAGACAAGTGTTAGTACATTACCCAGATCTTTTACTCACCAACATAAAACTATGATGTAAAGTAGTTATCTCTCTGGTAAACAACCTTGTGTGTCTTTTGGCACAAGCAGCTTCATGGCTTTCTGATAAGTGACAAAAAGATCATTTGTGCATTATAGAAAACCTTTTCTTTCACCTTCTTGCATTATATAGACAAAGCACTCTTGACCTTTAGGCAAGGCTTAGAGCTAATTTTTAGTGACACATTTGGTAGAGTTGGCACAAAGTTTTCCTTCTGCAACACAGAAGATTCTGATTTTATTGGCATATGAACCAGTCCCTTGTGAGTAATGAGAGATTCTCACATATTGAGGTAAATGGGGTAACTATATGGGTTTGAAACTGATTCAGCTTGAACTAAAAAGCCTGACTTATGGCCTATCAAACATACTTTGCACATCTGCTTAACCATTAAAGTAAAGAATACACTCTCTTAAGACAAGAATGCATACTTCCTCTTCTACGTCCTATTGGTAAGGCCCAAACTCGTCCCTTACCAGACATCATGGTCACATTGACATGCTAGTTTGCAACTGAACACCTTTTTGAGGTTTTTGATGAAAATGTATCTTGGGTGTGTTTAATATACGTTCTTTGTTCTAAAAAGCTATAAGACTGTACTGAAAACCATGCTTCTCTGGAACACTTTCTAAGGCCTTCCTGGGTTATAATCCTCACTTTGACTCAAGTAAACTCACCTTATTTCTCTTATCTATAGAATGGTTATTGGTTACTTTACATCTATGTGAGGCTGACTTTGCTCAGAAAACACAAGAATTTTAACAATTTGATCTGTGATAGATGTTCTGGCTTAATGAACAGAGACTAGAGTCTCTAGTTTCCCCCAGTATGTTTATTTCCTAGAGAGAAAATTGGTCACATTACCACACAAAGGGCACGATCTGCTCACCGCAAGACAAAAGCCAATCATCAAGAGGCAAGATGGTGGAAAAAAAGAAAGTGTTTATTACAGTTTGCTAGCAAAAGGAAAGATGGCTGACTAATGTCTCAAAGAACCATCTTACAGAACAAAGACTACAGGCCAGTTATATTGGGGCTGGTCTCTGGGTGGAAGAGGCATCTGGTCTCAGGGTGGGGCATCCATCTAGTCTTAGTTCCTGGCAGTCTTTTGTTTTACTTGATATGCATCAGAGACCAGAGCAACACCCTGTACCCTGATCTTTCAGTTGTCATTGATGATGACCATCAGCATCAATTCTCTGCCCTGGGGTCATCACATTCCTAAGGAACTCAAGAGAACAAAGTTATCAACTTATAGCAGCTGGGAGGGGCCACAAAACCCACAGAACATGTCTGGGCTAGTTAATCAGAGGTCATTCAAAATTACAATAGGGTTTCTTTTCTACAGTATGGCTTCCTTTATGTCAACCTTGTGTTGAGCTGGTATCAGTTACACTTATAAGAAAGTATGAAATCTACTTATAATGTTTCTACATAAAATCATCTATTTAGGTTGCTTAGTTTCTTTGACCTCTATGTTGAGTCATTTACTCAAAGTATAGAGTAACAGAGTGAAATGCCAAAAGGTAGATTAGGATTAACATACCATTGCATTGAGCTTACATCCAAATTTCACATGATCCATGGCCAACTGCCTTCAAGAGAACTAAGAACTGTTCTCTGTTTCCAAGCAATTGCAGGTCTCTGCATTCAGTGCACCAAATAAGCAACCTAGCATGACTCCATCTTATTTCTGGAGACTTGCAGTTTCTGGCCTGACATGTAGAGAGCTTGGAAGTTATCACTCCCATCTTCATGACAAGAAAAAGACTGAGAAAAACTGAAAATAATGACTCTTTTTAGATCTGTCAGAGAACTGAGGTCACAGAGCAAACTACCCACTGGAAAACTGGAAAGAGAGGGGGATAGAGAGAACCAGAGCTTACTGGAAGTGAAGCTGCAGCTAGTAGGAACAATTAAAGGATAAGTGACTAGTTCCTGAGGGCTGAGTATAGACTAGCTTGAGAAAAAACTGAAAACTCCTGCAGGCCCATTCTTAAGGATGCCCCCCACACTTTTGTGAATTTTACCTCCAAGAACCCCACTAGGTTCTCAAGGCAAAGATCAGAGAACAATGCCTGCCTGCTTCAAGCAGTAGGTTGGGAAAGTAACCGTTGTGAAATATACCCAGAGCACTCTGGTCTCATTAACCGAGGCCTGCCTTCAAGGGAAACTATTGTACCAAAGCCTAACCCAGTTTGGATTTTACCAGAATCTAACTAGCAAGGGAAGGAAAACACCCAACTCTGACCCTGCTAGCCTTCTTATCCCACCAAGAGGGTGAAAAAATGCTGAGAGGCACTTATGAAGGTCATGGCCCAGGGGCATTAGTTGACACCTAATCATAGGAATATAGAATGCATCTCCCTCCCCCAAACCTTACCACGAGAGAAAAAAGACTTCTTTGTGATGACAGAGGATTACAGCTAAAAAGAACTGCAAGGCTCAGGCTCTATTTTAGGAGTCTCTAGGAAAACCTGAAGATAAGAGGAGACAAAAACAAGGACCCAGAGGATATGTTAGCCTCTGACACATACAGCTACAGCGAATGGCAAACACCGCCTGACCCTCACCAGATAAACATGAGACCTCACACTAAAGGCATATTTACCTTAGTTCTTCTTACCCAGTATATCATGTCTGGCTTTAAATAACAACGAAAACCACAAGACATGCTAAAAGGCAAAAAACGCAGACTGAAGAGGCAAACCAAGCATCAGAACTCAGATGTGGCAAAGACTTTGGAATTATCAGACTTAATCAGGAATTTAAAATAACTATGAATAATATGCTAAGGACTTGCAAGTGGACAGAAAAACAGAAAAGTGGACAACATGCTAGAACAAATGAGTAGCGTAAGCAGAGATGGAAACTCTAAGAAAAAAATCAAAAGGAAATGCTAGAAATCAAAAACACTACAACAGAAATGAAGAATGCCTTTGATGCGCTCCTTGGTAGACTGGACACAGCTGAGGAAAGGATCAGTGAACTTTAAGATTTGTCAGTAGAAACTCCCCAAACTGAAAAGCAAAGATAAAACGTAATGGGGAGAAAACAGAACCAAATATGCGCGAACAGTGGAGGGATTATTATTGTTTTAAATAGACTTTCTTTTTTAGAACAGATTTAGATTTACAGTAAAATTAAAAAGATAGTACAGAATTTCCTATATACTTTGCACCCAGCTTCCCCTTTATTAATATCTTATGTTAGTATGGTATGCCTGTTACAATTAGTAAACCAATAATGATGCATAAGTATTCAATAAGTCCCTACTTGATTCAGATTTTCTTAGTTTTTTCCTAATGTCCTTATTCTCTTCCAGTATCCCATCCAGGATACACATTACATTTAGTTGTCATGTCTCCTGGGGCTCCTTTTGACCGTGACAGTTGCTCAGACTGTCCTTATTTTTGATGATCTTGATAGTTTTGAGGAGTACTACTTCTGGTTGGGACTTTTCTGGTGTTTTTATCATGTTGTAAGTTTGAGTTGTGTTCTTTTTTAGGAGCAAGACCAAGACAAAGTGCCCTTTTCATCTCCTCATCAAGGGCACATACTTTCAACATGACGTATCACTGATGTTGACCTTGGTCCACCTGGCTGAGGCAGTGTTTGTCAGGTTTTTCCACTGTAAAGTTACTCTTTTTTCTCCCTGTCCATACGATACTCTTTGGAAGGCAGTCACCAGGCACAGCCTGCACTTAAGGAGTGGGGAGTTATGCAATACCTCCTAGAGGTAGAGGGAGGCCTATCTATATAAAATATTTGGAGTTTGTCTCTTCTCTCACATTTATTTATTTATACTCATTTATCTAGGCATATGGACTCTTCTTTGATATTTGTTTTACACTTTGGGTTATAATCCAATACTACTTTTTAAAGTTTCTTGCTCAAATTGTTCCAGCTTTGGGCATTGGGAGATCTTCAGTTGGCTCCTGTGTCCCTTTGACATCTCCCCAGAACTATGGCTTTACTTATTTATTTTGAGCACATCCTTACTTTCTGGCAGTACACGATGTTCCAGGCTCATCTTGTGTATTACCTGCCTCAGTCCTAGACTCATTCCTGGTTACTGGTATTGGAGAATGGTATTAGAAACCATGATCTGGGCACTAGGTATGCTCATTGCTACTGGAGTATCATTTCTTTTAGACTCTCTCAGTTGACAGAGAAAGGAAATACATGTGTATATAAGAACCCAAGTCTACACACATCTATAAATTTTTCTATATGTGACTGTTTGTATCCATAATAAGGTAAACACAAGGTTACACTGAAGTCTCCAATTCTAAGCCATTACTATGTGGATTATTCTAGCTTCCCCCCTTGCTTGTCTGTAAATTCCCACTCCAACTGGTAAACCTGGCTTACACCATCCACCATCCATTTACTTAATTGCTCAATTCCAATATACACATATAGCAGTACCAGCATTGTTAAACTTTACCCTTGTGGGAAAGACCTTTATCAACTAGAGTGCAGGGCTCACATGCAGTTCCTTTTGCCTCTAGTCTTGCAGACTTCACTCATTTCCAAAGTTACATAGCTCAGCACCTTTCCCCCCACCCCTTCAGTGGACTTGTTCCATATCCTCATAATACAGTTATAAATGGTCTGCATTCCTTCCCACGATCACTGAACCTCCTAAATTATTTTTAAAATTTAAATACATGAAGGCTTACTCTGTACTATAAAGTTCTAAGGGTTTTACAAACGTGTATTGTCATGCATCTGCCAGTACAGTATCAAAAAAATTGTTTCACTGCCCTAAAAATCCCTTGTGCTTCACCTATTCAACCTTCTCTCCTTCCTCTTGAACTTTTGGCAACCACTGACTTTTTATTTTCTCAATAGATTTGCCTTTTCCAGAATGTCATATAATTGGAATCATCTAGTATGTAGGCTTTTGAGGCTTTCACTTAGAAATATGCATTTAAGGTTCATCTATGTCTTTTTGTGGCTTGAGAGTTCTCTTTTTTAGTCACTTAATAGTTTTCCACTATATGTATATACCACAGTATGTTTATCTATTCACCTACTGAGCAATATCTTGGTTGCTTCCAGTTTTTTTTCAATTATTAATAAATCTGTAAACATCAATGTACAGATTATTGGGTGGACATAAGTTTTTAAATCAGTTGGGTAAATATCTAGGAGCACAATTGCTGGATTGCATGGTAATACTATGTTTAGCTTTGTAATAAAGGACAGGGGCTATTTTTAAAATCACTTCTGGTAGCAATGTTTTATGATCCTATCAGAATATGGCATCAGCTCCATTCTATGGCAGGGGTTAATAGTGATCATGTACAAGATATGAATGTGGGGATAGTGAAAATAAACAAAAGTGTACCATATAAGCACCTTTTTTCCCCCAGAGTATTCTTCTCAGTGAATTAATACTTTATCTCAACTTGTTCATTCAGGATTAACAACAAATTCACATAGCAAAATAGGTGCTGATCTGTGTGACTACCACCTTAGCGATCTCAAATAAATCAATGTGTTTTCATGCTAATAGTCATAAGCAGTCATTGTCTTTTTCAGTGTTTCTGGGAATATTCATTGGCCTGTCTCTGGCATTCAATGGAATATGTTCACATCAGATATCACAATATTATATAGTCACATGGCATCAGCCCGGTGGTTTAGGAACTCTTTGGCAAAATGAAATTTGACTCTTAAAATTGATTATAGATAACAATATTGTACTGTGTACTTGAAGTTGCTAAGAGAGTAGATCTTAACTGTTCTCACCACACACACAAAAAATAATGATAATTATGTGATGTGATGGAGGTGTTAGCTAACACTATGGGGGTAATAATATTGCAATATATAAGTATATCAAATCAACATGTTGTACACCTTAAAGTTACACAATGTTATATGTCAATTATATCTCAATTAAGTTGGAAAAAAATGAAACATTTTGTCAGAAAGAAACCTGATTTAGAAAATTTGGAATTTTCTAAAAATCTCTTAGTTTGATTGTACAGTTGTTTAAATTCTAATTAAAGAATGTTGTCTACAAGTTAAATATTTTGAAATTTATTATGTACTGTTTGCCAGAGCTGCCATACCAAAGTACCACAGACTGAGTGGCTTAAACAACAGAAATTTATTATCTCATGATTTTGCAGGCTATAAGTCTGAGATCGAGGTGTTGGTGAGGTTGGTTTCTTCTGAGATCTCTCTCCTTGGCTTGCAGATGGCCAACTTCTCCCTGTGTCTTCACATGGTCTTCCCTCTGCATGTGTCTTTGTCCTAATCTCCTTTTCTTATAATGACACCACTCTTATTGGACTAGGACCCATCTTAATAAACTCATTTTAAGTTAATTACCTCTTTAAAGACCCTATCTCCAAATACAGTCACATTCCGAGGTTAGGACTTCAACATATGAACTTCTGAACATAATTCAGCCCATAACATCTACTTTCATTTTTCACTCTTGATTTTCAAATTAACATTTATCACAAATTTAGTGTAGACTAGATTTACCAGAAGGGTAATAGAAAAACTTTATAAAAATGTGACTCTCAGGAAATAATATTTTTCTTAAGAAAGCACTCAGAGGTGCCCAGTAGGACAACTGCCTGTTCTCCCAGTCAGGGCTGTAACACCATTTCCTGCAACATCACTTTCAACTAAGCTTTGGAGTAACAAAAATACCTGTTATCACAAGGAGTAATGCCTCCAGGAAAAGACACCTTTTCCTCTCTTTTCCATCCCCCCACCAATTTGGCCGCAGTAAATCTGAGGGGTAAAATTAGGCTTATTCATTAACAGTAAAATATTTCCAATTGTTGTTTACACTTTCTTGTTTTACAGTGAAAATTAAGAGCCATGAAAGGTAAGACCAGGATAGCCAGCTATAACAGCCAGGATAACAGCAGAACGTAGCTCCAGGTTCATAATCCAAGATTACTACATATTGTTAAGGATTCTTTAGCTCATATGTAGAAAATTGAAACATTTACACATTTGTTCCAAATGCTTAAGTGGTTCTACAGTATACAAGGCACCATGCTAGACCTTGAGAAAATACAAATTATGTGTAAGAATCTGTAGCTGGAGTCAAAGAGCTTGTAATGTATGGAGGTGGCTGATGGAAAGTGGATTGGAACATGTTAGCAAATGTTTCTAGAAAAAGATAGTTTAATATAAGTATCATATGAATGAAACAGAAAAGTATCACAGGCACACTAAAGATAAAGAATGTATTTCCTGTGGGAGTGATCAATAAGGTTAAGATTCCCACAATTGAGCAATGTCAACATGTGGCCTTATATTTATCAACAAAAGCCATGAAATGCCAGTAGTAATCTGAATTCCATTTGAAAGAGGAACTTCATAAACCAAGCATTCATTGATATAGAGAGGTAACTATAAGATACCATGTTAAATGCCCTACTATTAAAATTAATCTTGACAGTGTTGAAGCAAATAATCCATAACGAAGCTATAAATCAAAATTGGGGTGAGTTTATTATGAGCCAACCCTGAGGACCATATAGCCCAGGAGAGTCCTTTCACAGAGGAAAGGAGCACTCCAAAGAAGTGGAGGTGTACAGAGTGGTTACATACTGTCAAAGTGCATGTATCACATATGAGTGGAATGTCCCTTTTACAATAGTCACAAGATTGCTTTTCTGGCACAGCAATTTGGTGAACACAGCAGGTCTGTGGTCTTGAGGTGGGTGGTCACAAGGTGAGTGCAGCAGGTCAGCAATCAATCCTTAGTTTAGGGAGAGATGCTTATCCTTAAGGAAATGCTGCTGTGGGGGAAGTTACATCCTTATCTTTAAGGGCATTGTTCTTGTCTTTGGGACATAGTAAATACTTAAAGCAGATATACAACGCGTGCTCGACAGCCATGTCAGATCCTTTTGGAAAAACAAATTAAGTTCCAATCAGTTTTACACCAAATGGCTTCTTTGTATTCTCCAATATCCTATCGCTTGTAATTTATTCATCAACAGTTACCTAACAACCGGACGATACTACCAATCAGATGGTGGTATTAGTGTTTCAGGACAGTTGTTCTCCCTCTCATAGATAGATAGATAGACAGAGATATACATATGGATGTATGTATATGTACCTATATATTTCTTTACACATAGATGCATATACATACATACGTGTAGAGTTTATTGAGAAACATTTAATAAAACTAAAGTAATGTAAATTGATGTGCAAATTCAATTTCCAAAGCAAAAAATTAAACACTGTAAATTTTATTTTCTAAATAAACAAAACTGTGTGTGTGCGTGTGCGTTTGTGTGTGTGTATCATAAAACTACTTCTCAAACAATATAAATTCAGGTCATTTCCAAGTCGTTTATCGAGTTTTAGAATTTCTTTTCCACATAGCCCATTGCACTGCTTGCTCGTCATTGGTTTTCCGGTGCCTGCTTAGTTGCGGAGAAGGAAGGGCTCTGGGTGAGTCTGCTCCTGGATCCCAGGGGCTCCCACAGGCCCTGCACTCCCGCCCGTGATGCCTCCACCAATGCTGCTGGCCCTGCTGACTGAAGCCTGGGGGGAAGGCAACCACCCCCCGTGCCTCCGCTGCCACCTCCGCCCTGTGCCTTGGTGCCAGCTCGCAGCCTCCGCTGTGGGTGCCATCCTCTTATGCTCTTAGCCAAATGGTACGGAGGGATCTGCAGTTTGTGCCTTCAAACTCGGGCCAGAGTTTGTGTGTCTGTCTGCACGTATAGAGATAACATACATACGTATGTTAAATGATGAAAATAATGATTCTATGCATTTAAGTCAGTTTCAGCCTCTCTTTTGTTGAAAATAATGGAGATAGCCTCCCCCCAACTCTAACTTATATTTTTGCCTGAAAATCTATAGTCAATCTTAAAGGAAAGTCACTGTAAACCACACTCCAAACATTTTGAGTTTTAGAGGGCTGACTTTAAACCCCCTGGTCTTGTTATTCCATAAAGATTTCATGAAGTTGCCCCGTATCTAGTCTTATAATCTAATATCCCCACCTGCTATTTGTTCAGATAGAAGAAATTGCCGTTACTCCGAGAGCAAATAATTACAGGTTCTTTGATGCTTTGTTGAGCCTATTAAACTTTGTCTAATTTGCCCTGGGAAATATATTCAACAGTGTGACAAAAAAGTACATATCTATTTGTATTTCTGATTTCTAACCCAAAACTTCAAACAGTGTAATTTGATAACAGATTACCTGATCTGTTATACTTTGATAACAGAACAAAGAAGATTTTTGGGGGGGAGGGGGAGGAATTATCTCACAATGATGCCGGCCCTGATATCAGTTCCCCTGCGTTGAACCCAGCACATATGGGATTAAAACCAAAAGCACTCATTCTGTTTCCCTGCTTCTCTAAGTTACATTCACATGTAAGTATTGGGTTTTTTTTTAACTTTGTATCCCTGAACTTCACAAGACAGATAGAGGTTACAAATTATTAAAAGCCCAGGTGGGTTCAAACTGGGATCTCACTGATGTTTTGGCTAATTACCAGTTCTTGAGGATTTTTACAGGGAAACTGACATCCAGAGAACGTCAAGAAACTAAAGCTTCCCAGACCCCAACTCCTTGTCTTCCTGGCCCCAGAATCCACCGTCCACCACAGAGCCAGACAATCTAGGACCTCCACCTGCGATTCCCTTATCTCACCACTCTCCTCCCCACGAGCAGCCTCACAAGGCCAAACACAGGCTGGTGGGAAAGCACCAACCAGCAAGGCCACAGGCTCCCCGTCCCTACAAGCAGCTGCATTCCTCCCAACCATTAAAACCCCTTGCCTCCCATCTTTTGGGGAGACGGGACAAATGTGAGGCTTGCTCTTGTCTCCTGGCTGACGTCACCTGGAATAAAAACTCTTTCCTTGCCATAAGCCTGTTGTTCCAGTTTTATTTTGGCCCCTCTTATGTGGTGGGTAAAGGACCTGGGTATGTGTCTGGTAATAACAAGGATTTTATTTTTTTTATATGTATGATTTTTTTTGAAGGGGGAGTTCTTTTTTTTAATTGAGATAACAATGATTTATAACACTGCATAAACTTCAGGTGTACATCATCATATTTTGCCTTCTGTATAGCCTATATTGTGTTACCCACCAAAAGTCTAGTTTCCATCTGTCACCATATACATGTGCCCCTTCTACCCCTCTTGCCCTCCTGCCACCCCCCTCAAAGTAGATATTTTTATCTTTTTTTAATGCATAAAGAAACTAAGATTGAGAACTGTTAAATAACATGTTCAAAGTCACAAAGCTAGTAAATGGAGGTGATTACAAATCCAAATTTCTCTGGCTCCCAAAACCATGATCTTTCAAGTTTCCCACAGTGTTGTCAGTGATAACATTTGTATAATTTGCTACAATAATCTTTAGGGAACTTAAGATAATATGCAGTGATAGAGTAACTTTTTACTACAAACTATTGTGATAGGGAAACTATCCAAATCTAAGAGAAACACATTTTCAGTGTTCTTATAAAACTTCTACATTCATTGTTTATTTCCGTTGTTAATAAATTCATTGCAGAATTACCTGCCACTGCTGAGCTGTCTTTTCAGTTGTTTGTTATCTGCTGTTTATGGTGCAGTGGTAGCTGGAGGGGAGAGGATCTAATGTGAGCACCTTAGAAAACTTAGCATTTATAATCCCTACTCCTCAGAAAGGATGTGAGTTGGTGAGCTAACAAGGTTTGGAAGAAAGGCTAAATCTGCTTAGGGTGATTCTTTTCGTTACTAGGAGGAGTAGTTTTTCTCATCTGCAGCATGGAGAGGTGAACAGGGAGGCTTTGCGTGGAGGAAGGCAGTGAAATCTGACTGCTTCTGTCAGTTATCGTTGCTACATGACAAAGTGCTACAGAACATAGTGGTGTAAAAGCCATTTTATCATGCTCATTGATTCTGTGGGTGAGGAATTTGGAGATGGTAGGATGACTTGCTCTGCCTCACAGGGTCTGGGTTCTTAGCTGGGAGTGACTCTACAGCTAGGGGCTGGAATGATAGGCAGGTGTCTTCACTCACTTGTCTGGTGGTTGATGCCATCTGTTGGCTGGGGCCTCAGCTGGGCTCCTACACTTACCCATAGCCTCTCCATGTGGCTTCTCTGCAGGGGCTTGTTTGGGCTTCCTCACAAGATGGAGTCTGGTTCCAAGAGCAAACATCCCCAGAGAGAAAGGCAGAAGTGTGTGGTGTTCTGTGATTTAGTCTCAGAAGTCACATGGCATCATTTCCTCCATACTCTCATGATTTCCACCGTGTCTCACACTGATTGAGATAGTAACACTGATTTATCCAGGTTCAAGGGAAAGACACAGACCCAGAACTAGACAAGAAGAATGCCAAGATCACATTGCGTGAAGATTACTTGGAAAGTCATGCCATTTTGGAAAGCACAGTCTGCCACATGAGTCAGATCTTAAAAATATACCTTTAATATTTTATAAGCTGTGTGATTTCTCAATGGCAGAAGTATGAAAAGAATCATTGATCTGGGACTATTTGCCAGTTAAACTATTCATACCATTGATGGGCCTCTCCCTAGAGACTGATGCAACTTGATTGTATATCCATTCTTTATGACTGGATCTTTGCTCCTTCTGTACTCCTATGATATAGAAAGTGTGATGTAAGACAGCTGATACTTTACCCGTTGATTGTCAATCATTAGAATTTGTTTCATCATAATGGTAAGAAAGATACTAGCAAAGTCTGCTTAAGTAGGTGTGGCTGGGAAAACTCAGTTCAACATGCAGCTGAATCACAAGACCTGAAAGCATGCTCATGCCTAAGACCCTCAACCAAAACAGTCCACTGATAAAGACAATGTTGGCCCACAATTGTTTTTTATTCCATGACAAAATATTTGTGTTTTGGGGGAAGAGAGGTAATATTGTTTAAGTCCTTAATGACATTTGAACTAATATTTGAATGACATAATCCAAATATTTTCCATAAGTCAAATAAATTTTGTCTGTGTTAATCTAAATGGAAATACTCTCCGCTTTTTTAAAAGTTGTCCTTAGAAACAGATGCATGTGTATAGAGGAATGATTTCCAAATATGACCTGAAAGAGCACTGAGATCTGTTTTTAAATCTGACAATAAAGATGGAGGAAAATATCATAGAATAAAGAAAGCATAACTGGCAAAGGACCTTGAGAGGGTCACCGTATCAGTGTGTTCATCTCAGCAAAACTCCAAAATGAAAACAGGCTATGGAAAAATATCTTCTGGTTTACCAAAACAAAAAAAAAGTCAGCATTTAAAAAGTCTATTCAGTGTTTATTGGTGCATTTTCCTCAAATTATCTCAGAATACAAACACTCTTAATTTTCACTCAAATGGCAGCACGCTCCAGCTGGCATATGTCACAGTTTTGTGCGGGGTTACAAGAAAGAATTGCAGAAGCTTCTTCTCTGTATACAGATTGAAGACACATTGTTTTATGTCTTTTCCCCTCATTGTCCCTGCATCATAGTTTTTTCTCCATGCCAATAAAATGAATGCCTGGGTCCATTCTCCTTAAAATGGTGTCTAATTTAGACCCGATAGTTACAGGATAAACTTAGGTGTAAATAGCCACCATAAAATAAAGTCTGATCTTTATGGAAGATATAAAAAGGTATAAGATATGGAAGGTATAAGAAAACCAATAATTTAGTTGGCAGAGGTAATCGATTGCACATTGTGTTTTGTATTAGCCATGCCATTTTTAATATTATTTCTAACATCTTCAAATATTCATTTTTTCTAACAGATGTCACCTTGTATTATTTATCAAATATTTTCAGTGTTAGAACTCTTCAGAAATATTCCTTGTTCTGTGGCTTATGTGTTAAAATTTACTCACTAACTGTAAGAATATTCTATTCTCTTTTATTAATAAAAAGTTGTAAATTTGGATGCTAATTCCTATTTAGAATTAATGTGCAGGAAAATAAATATTTTTAGTGTGGGTTTTCTTCTTGGCAATACGTAAACCTGGAGCCCAGTTCCCAGAACAGAAGGAGAGAAGTTGCTTGGGTGGTCAGAAAGCCATGTCGCTCAATCCTGTGGCAGCCTACGCTAACAATACTGCTGCTCTCATTCTCGGCTCATCTCACAGCTCAGTTTACCCTCCACCTTCACCTCCAAATACTTTTTACATGTACATTCCTTTCAAAGCTGGTGTCCCCATTTTTCTGTTCCCACCAGATTCTTCCCCTTTCTTCCCAAATAGCCATGGAGGAAGTGGCAAAAGTTTGAGCAGATGGATACAGTGGTAGATGGCTGTTGCACTTCTCTTTCCAGAGTCCCTTTTCTCTTCTCTGGTGATAGAGTCCCTTTTTCCAATGGAAATCCATTTTATGAGACTCAAGGAAAACTACTCCTTCCCCACTCCTCCCTGTTAATACACACATGGGATTAGAGGGAGCCCAGAACTTAGGCCTGGCCAACAGGAGTACTGCATCCCCAGTACAAACGATTGATTCAGGAACAGGGCAATTAGAATCTCTTCCTTGGAGATAAGGGTGCTGGAAAGAGGTGGTCTCACTGTTCCTTGGTATGGACCACATGAGCCTGGAGCTCCCAGTACCACACTTAGAGAGAGATTGCTTAAAAATGAAGGCAACACAGAAGGCACTAGGACAGAGGAATAAAGAGATAAACAGAGCCCTGACATCATCATCTGTGCATTGAATCCATCCATGTCTATCATCTGAGACACTCAGTGTCCCTGAGCTGCACTGCAGATGAAGCCCCCATGCCTTATGAGCTGGCTTCTGGGTGCTCTCCTTTGGGTGAGAAAGCAACCAGGCCACGCTTTCCTGTACCCAGTACAAACCCCCACTTACAGGAGGAATCAACCAGTGATGATAAGGCAGTCTCTTTGTCAGGAATGAATAACTTTAGGTTTGGAGAAGGAAACAAAGCCCTGCTTCTCACTATGGTGGGAGACCAAAGACCTGTGTTTCATTGTGCTATGATACTCAGACCCTCTTCCTGGGGCAAAGTAGTGTCCAAATTTTATTTTGCAACTACCGTTGCAAATGACAGTAGAAGCGAGTAGTGTCCTCACTATCCGCTAGGTCTCATGTGTCCATGATGTGTCAGATGGCTATGTGAAGCAGCCCACAGGGAATCTCAGAGCTGAGGGCTTTTAGAACTGGAACAAACCATGGCATAACAGAATCCAATGTTTTTGCAGTGAGGCTAATTGAGAATAATAAGTATTATATTAACTAACACTATTGAGTACCGACAATAGTTGTAAGTTCCAACAACCCTATGTGGTAGATATTCTTTTCATCAATATTTTCAGAGGAGACTGTAGTGCAGAAAAGATAACATCTTGCATAAGACCACACAATTCCTAACTGGAGCTGGGATTTAAAGCCAGGCAGTCTAATTCCCAGTCTATACTAGTTTTTATCCTGCTAATCTCATCCATTGCAACTCACTATCCTTCCATGAACACTGACCCTGAAAAGTGCCATTAGTTTGCAAGTAATCACGTTTTGTCCACCTCTGCCACTTATTCTGTGGCACTGGCAAATTTATTTGACATCCCCATTTCATTCAACTAACTCATAGACTTCTTGAGAGTATTAACTCAGGATATATAAAACACTTACTACAGCAATAAATGTGAGATTTTATAATTATTAGAACTAGCCACAGCAGCACTGTTATTTTTAAATCAACACTTAACTGATAACTTCCTAGTAAATAACTCTCAGGCTCGAACAGCATACTTTTCACGTGAATTTGTTGTTGAGGTCCATTATGACAGAGAAATGTCAAGGTTTTGGGGGGATATTTCAAGAATACAGAAAATCTACAACTTAGATAAAGTCGAGAGACATCGGAGACTAAGGGTGGTTCCCTGGTCCTTCTTTCCCACAACAGACGTGGACTTTCTTCCCCTAAATAATAGTTGAGGCTTCTGACGAAGTTGTAGTTTACCTCAAACAGCAAAGAGAGCATTTGTTATGAAACATATCCATTTTATACCCCCAAACCATAAACCTGTAGATTACAGGTTTATTACATGTAATACTCTAGCCAGGGACATCAGGCTAAGGGCATCCTGTAGATAAGGTCTCTTCCACCTAGCAAAAATAATTACTTATCAGAGGTCCAATTAAGAAGGACATTAGGCTGTCACTTGTTTTCTTTCCTCTTCCCACCTGGTAGAAGGGGATCCTCCACAAGGGGAGTTAATTGGTTGCAGAGCCGCTATTTTAACTCTTTCCTCCCCAGTTCCATTAACAAAATATTAAAAGTGACTACACTGGACCCTGAAGTTTGGTCTGTGTTTTACATACACCTTTATAGCATAGCTCATAATTATCAATGTCTCATCTTCTGGTATAATTTCAATACTGTGTTCTTCCTAAATTGTTTGGCTTTAAACATACTGGCTTCCTTGACTAATTCAGACTCAAATAAGTCACTTATATTACTTTCTAGTAGTTGCCATGTTAACTATCTACAAATATTGGAATACTGTTATTCTAACTTTTCTAGTAGCTTCAAGTGTAACATAAAGACATAGACAAAGAAACTTTAAAAATACATCTAGGTAAATGGATATAGACCTTTCAGGATAAGTTGCATCCCACTAATTTGTGCCCCCATTGGAATACATTGTAAGTACTTCCTTAATTGCTCATTTTTCTTAAACTGTAAGCATCAAAAGTGTATGTGTTTTCTTTACCTATCTATCCAGAATCTAGCATAGTTCCTACCATAAATATGAGTGAATCTGCCCTCATGTACCATTTATTGAAAAAAGAACAATGACAATGTTTGTTATAGTTATCACTAGTTTCCACAAACCTGGAGACCATCCGCAGGAATGTATAGTGCTGCAAATTAATTACAGAGAGGAGAAGATATAATAATGTCTAAAACTTGCCGTATATTGAATTTTCTTTCTAGTCAAATATATTAACAAATTCCTTAGAAAATAAATTTCTAATCACACTGAACATACTCAGACATTTTTACAATCAAATATATAGCATCCAGCACAAGCAAAGGATCTTGTTTCAAAAGAAAAACTATTTGCTTCCTTAGACTTTTTCCAATTTATTTTGTCCCCATTTTGTTAAACAAGTCAAAGAATCCACCAAAAATGGAAGCTTATAACACATTTGAGCTCCAACCGCTAATGAAGTTGAATTATCAATCAAAGATAAACAGTAATAAGAAATCTGCTGTTTTAAATGAGAATAGGACCTGCTAGTGAGTTCTTCCCAGTTAGCAAGAGGAGTCCCCTTTTTTCTTCCATCCCCTAAGTTTTTGCTTCTACTTACAAAAAGTCTTTCTTTTGTCAAGATCCTCCTGGTTTTCTAATTGCTCTTTGTCTGTACAGACACCAGGAGGTTTAGAAACAGTTCATGGAGTGACGTGGTTACAGTGTATTGGGAGCAGAGCAGAAGGTTGCTGTGTTTCTAGGAGTTTGATTTCTTTATGTTTTTATTGGTGGGACATTTTGATTTTGAAACTTGCATAGTTTTCATAGCGAAAAAGTGGTTTTTCATGGAAAGGGCAGTGTGTAACACTGATTCCGGGATTTTGACAGCATTACCATGGAAACAGGTGAATTTTCCTAAGTGATTGATGGGTTTGGGAATTTAACATCATGGTTTAGATTCCTACATGTTTTCCTCCTTTCTATTAGTTATCCACAACAATGTCATGGACGGAAAGTTAAATAAACTGTTTACAGTTTGAGAAACAGGTAACTGTTCTTGCTGAAGTGCAGCATCACTGAAGCCATTGAAGAACAAGTGATTTACCACAGTAATCAACTGTTGTGACTTTTAGCAGGCACAATTTTTATTTTGTTGCAAGGCACACAATCATAAATACAATGCATAATTATCACCTTCTAAAGAGTACAAGATATAAATAATATATGTCACAGTAAAGAATGTATGAATATACTTTTGTTTCAGGGAAGAAAACTGCCATATGGCAAGCAGGTTTACGCCCTTTGAGGATGGGATTTTCACATTTATGCTGAGTCTTCCAAACAGCTCTTGCTTAGAAAATAAATCTCACCGAACAGACATACAACCTTGTCACAGTTTTCCCTTTAAAAAGCTCTAATTTAAGGCCAGCCAATGTATTCCTTTTATTCCAGTTATTCATCTTATTATGTCCTAGTATTAGATGAAACATCTATAAATGGTCTGATAGTGGTTATACAAATTTAAGAACTTTTATTTCTCAGCTATACATTATAGAATGGAATCACTTTCTTAAGATTTATGTAAATATTCCTTGATTTTTTTCAAAGCTATCTTTCCAAACTACACTTCCTTTTTAGTTTTAAGCCTGGAGTTTTGACTTAAACCCTTTGCATAGGAGATGCTCCTAGATTCATGAGAGTAGTCTGAGACACTAACAGTGGTTCCACTCTCTTCCCAGTTAGAATTATGATTTTTCATCCTCATTGCTGCCCCCTGTATTTGTTTCTCTGCATTTTTTTCTGATATATTCCAGAAGTTGTTACCAGGGTAGAAAAGTGGAGTTAACGTAGAGAGTTGATCTCAAGGTTAGATACATGCAGTTCTGGTCTCAAATAGACACAGCAGACAGTGCCCTCCTTGCTGTGATAGGAGAATGGGAACATCAAGAGATGGGGCATATCTGAGAGGCAGTGGGGCTTGCACAAATGCATTGTCTGGAACAATGAAGGAATGGCAATATGACCACTGCTTCACAGCAGTACACACACACCCTCACACACACACATGCATACATGCACAATCACACACATGCACACACACAATCACACACATGCATACACTCACATGCACACACGTGTGCACACATATACACTTTTGACCAAGAAACACATTTGTGTAAGTTGTATTTTTCCTAACATACATGTTCACTTTATCACTCTTTAAAGTGTGCCCTAAAATGACATACCCATCCACTTTTCTCTTTCACTTTGGGGAAATTGGTGTTAACAATAATGGAGAAGTTTGGAACATCCCTCATGGGCACTTAGAGCTACCTCTCTCTCCTTGGGCTGCAAACTTACATAAGAAGGATGCAAGATAAAAATTCAGACTCCAATAATGGCAATGGATCCTATGAGAGTATGCAGGGTGCTAATTTAAAGAGAACACATTACTATAATTTCATCCCAGGATTGTATCTCTGTTATATTTTTGCACCGCATAAGAATGCTTCAAGAAAATCTCCAAGGTTTTACTGTTGCATAAAGAGGTTTTTATATTTCCCACTTCAGTAGGGTTTGTTCCTAGAACTATTCTCATATAGATATCCCTCCTGTATGATAGTCAAGATTTTTAACCATGGGGTGAATTTTAACCAATATTTAAGCCATTCCTATTTACCTTTAGCTACAAGAATACATGGACCCCTAAGAAAATCAGTGAAATTTTAAAAATGCTCAAAAGAGCACTTCACTTTAATTAGGAAAAATCCTGCCTTGCTGACTTAATTCAACTGTGTTAAATGCCATGAAAATATGGAATATAGCTAAATGTCACCATAGTAAAATTCTGAAGCCACATATAAAATCTTTAATGCAAGGTTTGTTTCCAAAAGGAGAGGATATATACACAAGAGAGAAAGCACACAGTGAATAGAACTCAGAAATGTAGTGATGTCCATAGTTATATAGATCTATACAATTGATTTTCCTATTAAATTCCAGAAAGTGTTGCCCTAGTAACATATAGGCTTAAAGAAGAGATGGGTGTTATTTCTAAACTATCCCTTTCTTCTGCTCAGGCAAATGAAAGAGAAAGCCATTACCTCTGAAAACTAAGTTTCAGGGGAAAGAAGGGGGAATTTGTACATCACCTGGAAGTTTTAACAAAATTACCCTAAATGTGCTGCTCATGGCATTATCCTCAGCAGGTATGCTCTTCACAGAACCCAGTAGAAGGTATGTCCAAGCACCATGAGTAACATAATATCCTCATTCAGCCCAAAATTAGGAACAATTCTACTTCCTGCTGAAAGCTACAAAATAATATCTCAAGATTTATATGCGCAAAATGCCCTCCCTTTATGAATAGAAAGAATCTAGTAATTGCTGTATATTCATAAAGAGACACTGCACGCAAACTAGATTCTGCCAAACTAGATTCTACAACCTGGAAGCAAGTTAAATATTTCGTGATTCATTAACACATGAGTTACGAGCACTGTTAAAGAACTAAATGGTGCTCGGGGAGTCTGAAAGAGATGGCACCATGACTGATTCCCAGAGGAGCTTATGTTGCAGCGAAACGTCTCTGCATCAACTCCTAATAACTCAGAGGATATCTTTAGTGTGCCCTTGGGAAACTGCCTGGCTGGGAGGCAAGCCCACTCCTTATTTGCACATGTACCATTATTTACAGATGAAACTATATATACTTTCAGTGGTAGTTAAACCACCTTATGTTTCTTAACACCAAGACATGCTTTATCATGATATTATTTATCTGAATAGCATGCTAAAAAACAAAGTATAGTTTTCAAGAAATTAAACTATATTGGAAACCACCTTTTGCATGTTTAAGTAACTTCATAAATATCAAGATAATTTCTACTATGAACATCAAACACCTCAGGTGTGGGTCCAAGTCATACTGAAGCTGGAATCTTCACCACATAGCCACACGAAAAGCGTGCCCATATAGCATAAAGTGAGTTGGGCATGTGCCCTGGAAACGGTCCTCATTCTTACTGAGGTTGCTGCTGTCAATGATAAGCATCTGAATTGGATGCCCCACTGAGCTCTGAAACCAACGTGGTTTTCTTTCCTTTACTTTTTTCTAAAGAGAGTTTTTCAAACCACATTTCATAGGAAGGGCACAGCAGATGGGTCCTGAACTAAATCTAGGTAACCAGAAGAAAAAGGCTTGTTTCTTTGATCTTCAAAGGAACTGGGAGTCAAGTTTGTTTCCCTGCCCTAGAGAGGGGTTCTACTTGCTTGTGGGGGTCCATCCCCACCTCCTTGATGCTTCCACTGACCTGGGTCACTAATGCAGCCTGCATCTTATGACTTCAGATCATGAGATTTCTAAAAGTTTGTTAAGAAGTCTCCCTTTCCATCTCAGACTGCAGTAGTAATCTGAGTTAAACCTAGATCATTGAACTCTTCTCTTCCTGCAGAACTATAAGACATCTCCACGACTAGTCATACTGGTTTATTTATCCCATCAACATCCCTCATGTAAGCAGGATCCTGAACCGTATTTCTGACTCTACTAGTGCTCTGTCGCTCCATTCGCATCTTAATTGGAAAGCAGAAGTCCCTGAAACACCGCTTGAAGTTTTCATCGAGAAAGGCATAAAGAATGGGGTTCAGGCTGCTGTTGGTGTAACCTAAGGCGATGCAGAAGTAATAGCTGGAGAGGGCAGCCGTGCTGTGGGAGGTACTCCCCAGAGCTTCCACAAGGATAAAAATGTGAATAGGAGTCCAACAGATGATAAAGACCGCCACCACCACGAGGACAAGCCTGGTGATCCGACGGAGGTTGCGATCTTTCTCTCGGGAGCCAGAAAGGAGTCGGACGCTCTTTAAGCGCAGGATCATCAGGGTGTAGCAGATAATGATGATGAGGACAGGGATCACAAAGGCAAAGACAAAGACACAGATCTTCATGAAAAGGTCCCACCAGGAGTAATCATCATCTGGGAACTGCAAGGAGCACTCGATGACATCCACATCTGGAGGAGGTGAACAAAACAGAACCACAAAAAGAAAATCCACTATTATTACTGTGGCTGCAAAGCATTTTAAATGTAAATTTTACGACGTTTGGTTGCAAAGGTCCAATTATGGTAAGATGACATTACCTTATGCAGATCACCAAATCAGGAAGGAATGCCATATTTATTAACCATCCTATCTTTGTGCACAGGACAACGAAGCCAGAAAGTCACATTTATTGGTAACACACGCGATGCTATAGAATAAGTAAGATTAGCTAGCAACATGAATTATCTAGTTGCAGAAACTGGTCTGACATTGATGACTTCCAGAGGAGCTCAACTGTTAATTTATAGCATGGGCATTTCCATTTATTTTCATTTCCATTTATTAACAGTTCTCCCAGACCTAAGGCTCTGATAAGAAAAGCTGGTATCTATTTGTAATAAATGACTAAATATTTCAGATCTAGTCATTCAATTTAACAAAAGTCAACTTGTCTGATAAACGTTAACTGGCTTACAGGAAATCATTATGTAGGTCAATAAAAATTTATATAAAATTTGTCTAAATATGACCTAGTTATTGTGATTTAACGGAACCAATGGTGATCGTTGTGATTAAGGGCATTGCTGAAATGTGAGTAAAACTTTTGGAGAAGAGGCAGAAGGAAGAGGAGGAGGAGAAGAAAGAAAATAGAGGGAGGAAGAGAATCATCATCATCATCATCGTCAAGGAAATTTAAAAAGAAATCAGGCACATTTTTTATTTTTGCCAACATTGACTATGTAACTCAGATAAAACAAATGTTTTTATATGATCACTTAGAAAACTGCTTTATTTGCTCTGCTTCTTTTTGCTGGATAGTGTCTCTTTGGAGTGACCTTAATATTAGAAAGAGCAGAGACCAAAAAGAAGACAGACTCAGGATAGGTACCTTTTATAATACTTTCAGTGGGGGCCTGCTCACCCTTCCAGAGCTCCCCTTTTCCTCAAGCATCAACCAGCCCACACCTTTTCCCCTTCCAGTCACTGAGAACACAGCAGGCAAAACTCTCTTTGTCCTGATCCTTCCTTACAGATAAAGTAATCATGAGTAATACTATGAGTGTGGCGCAGCGGTTTAGTCCGCGCTTGGCAGCCCGGGGTTCGCGGGTTCGGATCCCGTGCGCCCGCCGACGCACTGCCTGTCAGCCACGCCGTGGCGGCGTCCCATATAAAGTGGAGGAAGATGGGCACGATGTTAGCCCAGGGCCAGTCTTCCTCAGCAAAAAGGGGAGGATTGGCGACGGATGTTAGCTCAGGGCTGGTCTTCCCCACAAAAAAAAAAAAAAAAATTCTCTTCTGACACTGGAAAAATCTGCTTCAAAAATAGCACAAGAATATTTTTTAAAATAATTAAACAGCTCTATTAATAATGTTTTCTAAAACATTTTAATGTAATCTTAATCAAATATCCCTTAGTAAAACAAAATATATCTTAGAATTTCGATTAGACATACTTTAAAATACAAAAATATAATCACTTTGGTCAATTAATAAAGACGACTATCTTAGAGACATATCTTTTATCAATTAAATACCAGATCAAACCTTTGAGTAGTAAATGAAAGCTCCCAAAATAACTCTTTTTTGTGATTCTCTATAAAATCATTGTCCAAAGTACTATTATTATGAAGACTATTAGAAACGAACAAGCATCTCTTTTAAGTTTTGCTTTAGTGTTTATGTAAATAATAACAGTTAAAATTATTTTTTAAAATCATCACTATTATCATGGAAAAAATTTATTAAACAATTTTTGAAGGGTGGTACATTGCAAATACTTGAGTTTAAAAAATATCCTATTCTAGGTTTGATTTGTCTGTTGAATCCAGCTTCCTTGAAGTTAGGGATGTTTTTTTTTTTTTCCTGCTTAACTTTTGTGTATTCTGACACTGTCTCTTTCTCATGGTTGGCCTCAGCTTAAATGTCACTTCACAGACATTTGTAGAGTCTGTTTCATTTGAATAGTCTTCTCCCCCGCAACTTATATTCTCTTTATATATTACATTCATCCTATTTATTTCCTAGACAGAAGTTCTTCTGTGATAAAACGTCACCTTTCCTAACATTTTTTTTCCATCTAGAGTATAAACTACACTAGGGCAGGTACCGAGCCTGCCTTATTCAATATTTAATCCCTGCCAGATAGGGTGGCAGGAACATACAGTGCTTAAGATGTTAAGCATAAGATGTTAAATAAATGAACATACGAATACTACATGTAAATCCTTGAATATATGGACTGATTATAGTAGTTATTATGGAGGAGTAACCTGCTAAGATAAGGAAGGCAACACAATGGCTGGGGTTTTCACTTGGGTCTTTTAACTCTGAGGACAAGCTTCCTCTTGAACAAATTGTCTTGCATGTAGTAGAAGCTCAACAAATATTTGATGAGTGGGTAAAATAATCAACTATAGCTACTTTTACAAGACTTTGGAAAACATCCAACTATACAGTTGGAAATATCCTCCAGAAATGTCAATGAAGCTGAGTTTATACCATCAAAGAGAAAGGAGAGTACTAAGGCAATTATCAAGGAAATTCAAGTCCAAGCACACCATTTTTATTAAATGTTCTCTTTCAGGAAAATGAGTCCATCCTCAGCTTTAAGGACACACACAGGCTGAAAGTAAAAGAATAGAAAAAAATGTTCCATGCAAATGGTAACAAAAGAAAGCAAGAGTAGTTATATTTATATCAGACAAAATAGACTTTAAGTTAAAAACTTCACAAGAAGCAAAGAAGGTCATTACATAATGATAAAAGTATCAATTCATCAAGAGGATATAACAACTGTAAATACATATGTACCCAACATTGGAGTACCTAAATATATAAAGCAAATATTAACAGAACAGAAGGAAGGCATAGATAGTGATACAATGATAGTAAGGGATTCAATATCCCACTTTCAACAATAGATATATTATCCAGATGAAAATCGATAAAGAAATAGCAGGCTTGAACAATACTATAAATAAAATGGACCTAACAAACACATACAAAACATTCCATCCAAGAGCAGCAGTACACACACTCTTCTCAAGCACACACAGATCATTCTCCAGGACAGATCAAATGAAGGCCATAAAACAAGCCTTAACAAATTTAATAAGATTGAAATCATATCAAGTATCTTCTCTAACCACACAAAAATAGAAATCAATAACAAGGAAAATTAGAAAATTCATAAATATGTAGAAATTAAACAACACACTCCTGAACAACCAATGGGTCAAAGAAGAAATCAAAGGGAAATCAAAAAATCTCATGAGGCAAATGAAAACAGAAACACACATACCAAAACTGATGGAATGCACCAAAAGCAGTTCTAAGAGGGATGTTTATAGCAATAAACACCTACATTAAGAAAAAAGAAAGACCTAAAATAAACAACCTAACTTTATACCTCAAGGAACTAGAAAAATAAGAACAAACCAAGCTCAAAGTTAGCAGATGGAAGAAAATAATAAAGATTAGGAGAGAAATAAATGAAATATAAACTAGAAAAAAAACACTAAAAAAGAGTTGGTTTTTCAAAAAGATAAAACAGTAAACAAACCCTTAGCTAGAGTAACTAAGAAAAAAAGAATACTCATATAAATAAAATTATAAATGAAAGGGGAGACATTACAACTGATAACAGAAATCCAAAGGATCATAAGAGACTACTATGAACAATTATATGTCAACAAATTGGATAACCTAGAAGAAATGGATAACTTCCTACAAACACACAACCTACCAAGACAGAATCATAAGAAAGCAGAAAATCTGAACAGAACAATAATGAATAAGGAGATTAAGACTGAATCAATAATCTCCTAACAAAGAAAAAACAAGTACCAGATGGATTCACTGGTGAGTTCTACCAAACATTTAAAGAATTAATACCAATCCATCTCAAGCTTTTCCAAAAAACTGAAGAGGAGAGAACACTTCTGAACTCATTTTACAAGGCCAAATTTACCCTGATCCCAAAGCCAGACAAGGACACCACAAGAAAAGAAAATTACAGGTCAATATCTCTGATGAATATAGACGCAAAAATCCTACAAAACACTAACAAACTGAATTCAATAGCACATTAAAAGGATGATATACCATGATCAAGTGAGATTTATTCCTGGGATAGAAGGATGGTTCAACACACACAAATCAATAAATGTGATATGCCATATAAATAGAATAAAATATAAAAATCCATATGATCATCTTCATAGATGTAGAAAAAGCATTTGACAAAATCAGCATGCTTTCATGAAAAAACCTCTCAGCATATTATGTATAAAAGGAATGTACCTCAACATAATAAAGACCATACATGACAAGTCCAAAGCTAACATCATAATCAGTGGGGAAAAACAGAAATCCTTTCCTCTAAGAACCAGTACATGGCAAGGATACCCACTCTTGCCACTTTTACTCAACACAGTACCAGAAATACTAGCAAGAGCAATCAGACAAGAAAAAGAAATAAAATGCATCCAAAACAGAAAGGAAGAAAAATTATCTCTGTTCACAGATGGCATGGTCCTATATATAGAAAACTCTAAAGACTTCACCAAAATACTGGGAGAACTAATAAATGAAGTCAGTAGAGTTGAGGATACAAAAATAACACACAAAAATCTATCACAATTCTATACACTAACAATGAGCTATCTGAAAAAAAATTAAGACAATCCTATTTACAATAGCATCAAAAAGAATAAAATACTTAGGAAAAAATTTAATCAAAGAGGTGAAATATTTGTACACTGGTAACTATAAAATATTCATGAAAGAAATTTAAAATGACACAAATAAATGGAAAGCTATCCTGTGTTCATGGATCAGAAGAAGTAACATTGTTAAAATGTCCATACTATACAAAACAATCTACCGATTCAATGCAGTCCTTATCAAAACCCAATGGCATTTTTCTCAGCAATAGAAAAAGCAATCCCAAAATTTATATGGAACCACAAAAGACCTCAAATAACCAAAGCAATTTTGAGCAACAAGAACAAGGCTGGAAGTATCACACTTCCTGATTTCAAATTATATTACAAAGCTATAGTAATAAAAAACAGTGTGGTGTTGGCATAAAGACAGACACATAGATTAATGGAAAGGAATAGACAGCCCAGGAATAAACTCACAAATATATGGACAAGAAATCTTCAATAAAAATTCCAAGAATACAAAATGGAAAAAGGAAAGTCTCAATAAATGGTGCTGGGAAGACTAAACACCCACATGCAAAAGAATGAAATTGGATCCTTATCTTACACCATACACAAAAACCAATTCAAAATGGATCACGGGTTTAAAGGTAAGATCTGAAAACAAAAAATTACTGAAAGAAAACATAAGAAAAAAGCTCCTTGATATGAGCCTTGGTAATATTTTTGGAAATGACACCAAAAGCACGGGCAACAACAACAACAAAAACCCAAAAATAAACAAGTGAAATTACATCAAACTAATCCAAACTAAAAAAGCTTTTGCACAGCAAAGGACACAATCAACAAAATGAAAAGGCAACCTACAGAATGAGAGAAAATATTGGCAAATCTTATATCTGATAAGGGCTTAATATCTAAGATATATAAGGAACTCATACAACTCAACAGCAGAAAAGCAAATAACTTGATTAGAAAATGGGTGAAGGACCTGAATAGACATTTCTCCAAAGTTGTTGTTAGTGCCATCAAGTCAATTCCAACTCTTCGCACCCCTGTGGACAGGAGAGCGGAACCCTGCCTGCTCTTCTTGTGCCATCCTCTCACCTTCCAGCACTGTATCAGACAAGGCTCTGCTGCTATTCATAGGATTTTCATGGCCAATTTTTTGGAAGTGGGTGGCCAGGTCCTTCTTCCTAGTTTGCCTTAGTCTGGAAGCTCTGCTGAAACCTGCCCACCATGGGTGACCCTGCTGGTATTTGAAATACCAGTGTTATAGCTTTCAGCATTGCAGCAACATGCAGCCACCACAGTATTACAACCAATAGACAGGTGGTGTGGTTCCCTGAACAGAAAACGAACCCAGGCCATGGCAATGAGAGCACAAAATCTTATCCACTAGACTACCAGCACTGGCCATTTCTCCAAAAAAAGATATACAAATGGCCAACAAGTATATGAAAAGGTGCTCAATATCACTAATCATCAGGGAAATGCAAATCAAAACCACAATGAGATATCCCCTCAGACCTGTTAGGGTGGCTATTATCAAAAAAACAAAAGAAAAGTGTTGACAAGGATGTGGAGAAAAGGGAACCCTGGTACACTGTTGGTGGAAATGCAAATTGGTACAGCTATTATGGGAAACAGTATGACGGTTCCTCAAAAAAATTAAAAATAAAACTACCATACGATCTAGCAATGCCACTTCTGGGTATTTACCCAAAAGAACTGAAATCAAGATCACAAAGGATACCTGCACTCCCATATTCACTGCAGCATTATTCACAATAGCCAAGATATGGAAACAAGCTAAATGTCCATCAACAGATGAATGGATAAAGAAAATGTGGTATAGGTCATCAGCAAGATGACAGAGTGAGCTGTTCCCTTTGTCTCTCCCTCTTTTGAACTACAACTATATGGGCATTAACTGACCAATGGAGGAAACCCACACAGCACAATAGGATGTCTGAGAGACACACACAGCCATACATCTGAGGCTGGATTGACTGGCTCTTTGAGAAGTGGTGGAAATAGGTGAGCACTCCCTACCCTCCCTGGGCTGCCCCGTGCACACGCGTGATTGCTTTCCAGCCTGGTGCAAGTGCCCCGAAATTGGGAACGTGCCCTGGTGTAGCTGCAGGAAGAGGTGGCGGCCCTTAGCCCACTAGTGATCACTCACCCAGTGGGGAGGGGAGCCCACCAAATCCCTGGGGCCCCAAGGCATAGCCCTGGCTCAGTCCCCATGAGAAGCCCCACCCACCAAGCACAGCAGCCCAGCAGACCACAAGCAGAGACTGTGGCACAGCCATGCGCTGCCAGGGAAGCACACTCCAGGCCCATACAAGAGCCCATAGTACCAGTGAGGCCTGAAAGAAGAAGTGTACCCTGGGGTAACTGTAGGAAGAGGTGGCAGCAACCCTTAACCTGCTCATGATTGCTTTCCTAGCAGTGGCAGAGCCCCCTGTGCCCCTACAGCCCCAAGGAGTGACCCTAGTTCAGTCCCTAGGAGGAAGCCCTGCCTACCAATCACAGTCCACACAAGTGCCTGAACACTCTCCAGGCCAGTGCAAGCACCTCTAGTACCCCCACAACTTCCAGTAGACAGGGTGGGATCAGAAACTCTGCTCTTGCTCCCCCTAGCTGTGGCAAGTGGAATCTGCAACCCAATACTACCACAATAGCCCTGACAAAAGATTAGCTCATCAAACACCATGAGAAACTGCAGCAACAATACAGACCAGAAGGAAAATGACAATCCTCCAGAAAAGAATCCTGAAGACAGAGAAATTTACAATCTAAATGAGAGAGAATTCAAAGTAGCTATCATAAAGAAACTCTACAAGATACAAGAGAACACAGAAAAACAGTTCAACAAGCTCAGGAGTAAAATGAACCTCTTCACCCAAGAAATTGAAATTATAAGAAAAAAAAATCAAGGGGCCGCCTGGTGGCACAGCGGTTTAGTTTGCGCTTGGCAGCCCGGGGTTCGCGAGTTCGGATCCCAGGCGCCCGCCGACGCACTGCCTGTCAGCCATGTCGTGGTGGCGTCCCATATAAAAGTGGAGGAAGATGGGCATGGATGTTAGCCCAGGGCCAGTCTTCCTCAGCAAAAAGGGGAGGATTGGCAACAGATGTTAGCTCAGGGCTGGTCTTCCCCACAAAAAAAAAAAAAAAATTAAGCAGAAATTCTGAATATGAAAAACACAATTAATGAAATAAAAAATCATGTAGAATCCTTAAAAAATAGAGCTGATGTTATGGAGGGAAGAATTAGTGATTTAGAGGATAAAAATATAGAAATGGTACAGGTGGAGGAGGAGACAGAACTAAGATTTTAAAAAATGAAAAAATTCTTCAAGAAATATGTAACTCAATTAGGAAAAGCAACATAAGGATTATAGGTATTCCAGAGGGAGAAGGGAGGGAGAAAGGAGCAGAGAGCTTGTTCAATGAAATAATAGCTGAGAACTTCTCAAACCTGAGGAAGGAATCAGATTTACAAATACACAAAGCTCACAGAACACCTAATTACATCAATGCTAAAAGACCTCCAAGACATATAATACTAAAGCTGGCAAAAGTCAATGACAAAGAAAAAATATTAAGGGCAGTAAGGCAGAAGAAAATAATCTACAAAGGAAACCCTATCAGGCTTTCAGCAGATTTCTCAGCAGAAACCCTACAGGCTAGGAGAGAATGGAATGATATATTCAAAATACTGAAAGACAAAAACTTTCAGCCAAGAATACTCTATCCAGTGAAACTTTCCTTCAGATATGATGGAGAAATAAAAGCTTTCCCCAATAAACGAAAGCTGAGGGAGTTCATTGCCACTAGATCTCTGAGACAAGAAATAATTAAAGATGCATTCACACCACAAACAAGAAGGCAAAGGCCTACAAAGCTTTGAGCAAGGAGATAAATAGGCAAAATCAGAAAACTGCACCTCAAAACAGGGAAGCGAATACTCAATTATAACAAAGATAAAGGGAATGAAACCTTCAAAAGTAACTGTAAACACTTCAACTTACTCATAAACTCACAACATTAGAAACAGAATAATTTGTAACAACAATAACTCAGAAGGGGAAGAGGAGAGGGATGGAACCTGCTTAGGTGAATGAAGATAGGAGGCTATGAGAAAATGGACTATTTCATCTATGAGATCTGTTTTACAAACCTCTCAGTAACCACTAAACAAAAAATCAGATCAGAACTACAATTCACAAAAAGAGAGAAAACCTCCTCAGAAAACCACCAAAATAAAATGACAGTCAGAAATACAAAGGAAGAGAAAGAATGGAAACATAGAACAACCAGAAAACAAGGGATAAATGGCAGTATTAAGCCCTCATATATCAATAACCACTCTAAATGTAAATGGATTGAATTCTCCAATCAAAAGACACAGAGTAGCTGGATGGATTAAAAAACAAGATCCAACAATATGCTGCCTCCAGGAAACACATCTGAGCTCTAACGACAAATACAGGCTCACTTTGAAGGGATGGAAGATTATACTCCAAGCTAATGGCAAACAAAAGAAAGCAGGTGTTGCCATACTTATATCAGACAAAGCAGACTTCAAGTTAAAAAAGACAATGAGAGATAAAGAGGGGCAATATAAAATGATAAAAGGGACACTCCAAGAAGAGGACATAACACTTATTAATATATATGCACCTAACACAGGGGCACCAAAATACAGTAAGCAACTGTTAATAGACCTAAAAGGTGAAATTTATAGCAACACAATAATAGTAGGGGACCTCAACACCCCACTTACATCAATGGTCAGATTATCCAGACAAAAAGTCAATAAGGAAATAGTAGATTTAAATGAAACACTTGATCAGATGGACTTAATAGATTTATACAGAGCATCCTATCCAAAAACAACAGAATACATATTCTTCTCAAGTGCATATGGATCATTCTCAAAGACAGACCATATATTGGGAAACAAGGCAAGCCTCAAAAAATTTAAGAAGATTGAAATCATCTCAAGCATCTTTTCTGACCACAGTGCTATGAAACTAGAAATCAACTACAAGAAAAAAACTGGGAAAGTCAGAAATATGTGGAGACTAAACAACACGCTACTGAACAACTATTGGATCAATGAAGAAATCAAAGGAGAAATTAAAAATTACCTGGAGACAAACAAAAATGAAAACACAATATACCAACTCCTGCGGGATGAAGCAAAAGTGGTCATAAGAGGGAAATTCATAGCAATACAGGCTAAACAAACAAGAAAAGTCTCAAATAAGTAACCTTAAACTGCACCTAACAGAACTAGAAAAAGAAGAAAAAACAAAACCCAAAGTCAGCAGGAGGGAAATAATAAAAATCAGAGTAGAAATAAATGAAATCGACACTAAAAAACAGCAGAAAGGATTAATGAAACTAAGAGCTCGTTCTTTGAGAAAATTGACAAACCCTTAGCCAGACTCACCAAGAAAAAAAAAGAGAAGGCTCAAGTAAATAAAACTAGAAATGAAAGAGAGGAAATTACAACAGATACTGCAGAAACACAAAGGACTATAAGACAATACTATGAAAAACTATATGCTCACAAATTGGATAACCTAGAAGAAATGGATAAATTCTTAAACTCATACAACCTCTCAAAACTGAATCAAGAATAGAGAACTTGAACAGACCAATCACAAGTAAAGAGATTGAAACAGTAATCAAAAACCTCCCAAAAAACAAAAATGCAGGACCAGATGGCATCTCTGGTGAATTCTACCAAACATTCAAAGAAGATTTAATACCTATCCTTCTCAAACTATTCCAAAAAAATTGAAGAAGATGGACTGCTTCCCAACTCATTCTATGAGCCATCATTACCCTGATACCAAAACCAGACAAAGATAACACAAAGAAGGAAAGTTACAGGCCAATATTGCTGATGAACATAAATGCAAAAATCCTCAACAAAATATTGGCAAAGCAATATTTCCGTAGTGGAAATTCATTAAAAGGATCATACACCATGATCGAGCAGAATTTATCCCAGAGGTGCAGGGATGGTTCAACATGTGCAAATCAATCAGCATGATACACGACATTAACAAAATGAGAAATGAGAATCACATGATCATCTCAATAGATGAAGAGAAAGCATTTGACAAGATCCAACATCCATTTATGATAAAAACTCTCAATAAAATGGGTATAGAAGAAAAATACCTCAACATAATAAAGGCCATATATGACAAACCCACAGCCAACATCATACTCAATGGTGAAAAACTGAAAGCCATCCCTCTGAGAACAGGAGCAAGACAAGGGTGCCTACTCTCGCCACTCTTATTCAACATAGTACTGGAGGTTTTGTCCAGAGCAATCAGGCAAGAAAAAGAAATTAAAGAACCCAAATTGGAAAGGAAGAAGTGAAACTCTCACTGTCTGCAGACAATATGATTTTATATATAGAAAACCATAAAGAATCCATCAGAAAACTATTAGAAATAATCGACAACTACAGTAAAGTTGCAGGGTACAAAATCAACTTACAAAAAACAATTGCATTTCTATACACTAACAATGACCTAACAGAAAGAGAAATCAAGAATACAATTCCATTTACATTCACAACAAAAGAATAAAGAATCTAGGAATAAACTTAACCAAAGAGGTGAAAGACCTATACACTGAAAAATATAAGATATGATTGAAATAAATTAAAGATATTCCATGCTCATGGGTCGGAAGAATCAACATAGTTAAAATGTTGATACTACCTAAAGCAATCTACAGATTTATGCAATCCCAATCAGAATCTCAATGACAGTCTTCATGGAAATAGAGCAAAGAATTCTAAAATTTACATGGAAAACCAAAAGACACCGAATAGTCAAAGCAATCCTGAGAAAAAAGAACTAAGCTGGAGGTATCACAATCCCTGACTTCAAAATATACTGCAAAGTTATAGTAATCAAAACAGCATGGTAGTGGCACAAAAAAAGACACACAGATCAATGGAACAGAATTGAAAGCCCAGAAATAAAACCACACATCTATGGACAGTTAATCTTCAACAAAGGAGCCAAGAATATACAAAGGAGAAAGGAAATTCTCTTCAATGAATGGTGTTGGGAAAACTGGACGGCCACATGAATGAAAGTAGACCATTATCTCACACCATACACAATAATTAACTCAAAATGTATTCAAGACTTGAATGTAAGACCCAAATCCATAAAATTCCTAGAAGAAAATATAGGAAGTACACTATATGACATTGTTCTTAGCAGCATCTTTTCAAATACCCCATATACTTAGGCAAGGGAAACAAAAGAAAAAGTTAACAAATGGGACTACATCAGACTAAAAGCTTCTGCCAAGCAAAGGAAACCATGAACAAAATGAAAAGACAATCTACCAACTGGGAGAAAATATTTGCAAATCATTTATCCAACAAGGGGTTGATCTCCAAAATATATAAAGAACTCATACAACTCAACAACAAAAAACCCAATCAAAAAATGGGCAGAGGAAATTAACAGACATTTTTCAAAAAAAGATATACAGATGGCCAACAGGCACATGAAAAGATGTTCAACATCACTAATCATCAGAGAAATGTAAATCAAAACTGCAATGAGATATCACCTTACACTGGTCAGAAAGGCTACAATTACCAAGACAAAAAAACAACAAACATTGGAGATGATGTGGAGAAAAGGGAACCTTCGTGTACTGCTGGTGGGAATGCAAACTGTTGCAGCCACTATGGAAAACAGTATGGAGATTTCTCAAAAAATTAAAAATAGAAATACCATATGATCCAGCTATCCCATTACTGGATCTTTATCCAAAGAAGTTGAAATCATTGATTCCAAGAGATTTATGGACCCCTATGTTCATTGCAGCATTATTCACAATAGCCAAGATGTGGAAGCAACCTAAATGCCCTTCTACAGATGAACGGATAAAGAAAATGTAGTGTATATATGCAATGAAATACTACTCAGCCATAAAAAAGACAAAATCATCCATTTGCAACAACATGGATGGACCTTGAGGGTATGAGGTTAAGTGAAATAAGCCAGACAGAGAAAGAGAAATACTGTATGATTTCACTCATATGTGGAAGATAACAAATATATGGATAAAGAGAACAGATTAGGTTACCAGAGAGGAAGGAGGCTGCAGGCGGGGGGGGGGGGGGAGGTGAAACGGGTAAAGGGACACTTGTACAGTGACGGACAATAATTAGACTACTGGGGGTGGGCATGATGAAGTCTATCCAGGAACTGATAAACAATAGTGTACACCCAAAATTACACAATGTTGTAAACCATTATGATCTCAATAAAATTACTAGGGGAAAAACAAACAAAATGGGGTATATATAACGGAACATTATTCAGCCTTTAAAAAGAAGGAAATCCTGCCATTTGCAATAACCTGGATGGACCTGATGAACATTATGCTAAGTGAAATAAGCCAGACACAGAAAGACAAATACAGTATTATCTCATCTATATGTGTAATCTAAAATAGCCAAACTCATAGAAGCAGAGAGTAGAATGGTGGTTTCCGGGGGCTGGTGGGCAGGGGGAAATGGAAGGTGATGGTCAGAGTACAAAGTTTCAGTTATGAGTAAATAATTTCTGGATATCTACTATGCAGGTTAGGTCATATACATAACAATACTCTACTGTATACTTAAAATTTGCTAAGAGGGCAGATTTTATGTTAAATTTTCTTACCACATGTAAATTATTACCACACATAAAAATAATAATAAAAGGGGCAGGAAGAAACTTTGAGAGGTGATAGATATGTCTATGGTCTTCATGGGGTGATAGTTTCAAACGTATATACCTTCCCCAAACTCAAGTTGTATACAGTAAATATGTACAGCTTTTTACATGTCAATCATAACTCAATAAAGCAGTTTTTAAAAAAGTAGTCTTTCTTTTCCTTTTATATTAATCTTAGAGGGTCATAGCTTTCTTTGACACATGTTCCAATGTCTCAGGCTGTCGTAATTACAGTTAATTCTAACATTTAACTAAAGCTTTCCTTGTGTATATTCCTTTTGTTAAGAATAATTCTGTTTCTGTTTGTAGCTATTATAATAATTCTTAGCTATCATAATAATAGTAACAGACAGGCTATGAATTCCCAAAATTACATATCATACATTTGTATGATATGTAAAATGTTATATTTAACATCTTGTGCCTATAAAGTGAAAATTTTGCTGTGGACAAGAGCCCTTGATATTAAATAAATACCTGATAGATGTGGATAAATAGAAGCAATAAGGCAGGACCTGTTAAAATCACTGCCAGATGATGATGCTAGCTAAGATTTACCAAGTGCTTGCTAAACACCGGGCACTGCTTTACCATCTTTCCATGCATTGATTCATTAGATCTGAAAGATGCCTTCTAGAGTAGGCACCATTATTTTGCAGATGAAGAAACTGAAGCACGGAGATCTAAGTAATGTCTCCAAAATGACATCGCCCATAAATGGTGAAATCACGATTCAATCCCAGGCAGTTTGCTTCCAGAATCCGTGCTCTTAACCAAAAGAAATACTGCAAACTCAGTAGCATTAGCTGAGATTTCTTGTCCAGGTCGATGTGTTCCAACGCAACTGATGCCTGGTTCCTTTCAGTGAGCATTCTCCACAAACACGAGACTGTGAACTACCAATGCCATTCAGCTCTGATTCACTGTAGAGATCATCTAAAATACTCCCCTTGGTCATCCAAGAGTCTTGACATGCAGCATGATGCAACTTCAAAATGAGTGCACTAGATGGTCTGGAGACAACCTTTCATCATAAAAAAATCTGCTATAGAAAATAAAAGACACAAAGAAAGAACGGAGCCCTCCTCCAAGACTATTTTAATTTTCTTCCATTTTTTTCCTCTATTTGCTGCACAAGCTAATCCTCTGCCAACACTGGAGGATCTTTTCTTCCATTGCATCTGCACACATTCATCCACAGCAACTCCTTCCTAGAAAACCCACATCTATCTTCATTTCCTCTTTCAAAAACCTAATTGAAATCCAATTCTTCTAGGATGTCATTTTCTGACAATGATTAGAGGAGTGTAGTGGTTAAGTCTATAAGTATAACATGAAATATAAAAATCAATTCTTTATTTGTCCTGGGGAAAAAATCACTCATCTTCCTTTATTATTTAGCCCGTTCTTCTCAATCTCATAATATATATGCAGCATCTCCTCTTGAATCCAAGTTATTATGCATGAACACCTCAGGCTCAGAAAAGTTTCTTGCAATTTTATTTCCATTTGCTGTATGCTTGAAGAAACAAAATCCTGTGTGTAATTAATCATTTTTAAAAGCTTCTCTGATAAAGTTTGGCATTTCATAAAATTTACCAATTATTATGGTTTAACATCTGCAGTGCCTATGCTGGAAATTCATTTTATAGTTTCAGAGGGAAAAGATTATGCTTCATTAAAAAAAGTGTACCATGCAAGATAAGCTATGAGTTTAGCAACTGCCCTGTCACTATGACCGGGAAAGTCCTTGCTACATGTATTCAATTATTTGTACTCACAGGTATCATGAACCTCCCTAATAAACCAGAGCATTTAGACAACTGCTAAAGCAATAAATAGCATTTATAAAGTCCGAAGTGATCGTTCTGCTCCCTTCCCCCCAATAAATATCTATTAAGACCAAAGATATTTTCACAGCTTTATCTTCTACCAGTAAAGCAAAAGTCCTAGAACAGCAGTTCTCACCTCGGCTGCAGGTCAGAGTTACCTGGGAAGATCTTAAATTGTGCCTCAGGTTAATTAAACCAGACCCTCCAGGGGTGGGACCCAGGCAGCAGTATATTCTAAAGCACCTAGCTGATTTCAACATGCAGCCCAGGGCGAGAACCAACACCTTAGAAATACAGGGAAAACATCAAGTATCCTGTTTGTACGGGGTAAGAACTAACGTGTCCAAACTGAAAGCTTTGCTCCTCTGTACCACCACACATCTGCGAACCCGATTTTGAAGGGCCTACAGCCAAATGAAGCTGTTATGACTGAGACATGGAGATTAACCCTGCGGGAAAAAAGAGTAAAGAGCCAGCATACGTCTCTAATGGTTTAGGAACTTTTTAGGGAGAAAGAAGAGGAACGAGGAGGTGTATCTTGGAATTGCCAGGATACAATGGAATTGTTTTTTAAAAATCCACATGCCTGTGGTTCTTTACTTCATCCGCAACCCTCCAGATTCTGATAAGCATTTCCAGAATAGGAGATAGGTTGGTGTCTGTTTCGGGTGATATCATTATCCCAGTCTTTGTTTAGATGTGGAAAGGAACACAAAATTGTTTTATTTCTCATCTTACATAGATTTAGTCATTTTATTTCTATTGACATTTGGCTTTTCCCCTAGAAGTACATCCTACTCACTCCCAAATTAAGAATTTGTACAATTAAAAGTTTAAAAAAATTGAATGAAAATGACTGCCCTTACCTTCCCTGACTTTGGTTCCTCCAAGGACCATCGCAGATATGCCAACAGATGAAGACAGGAGCCAAATACAGATGTTGATGATCTTTGCCTTCAAGGGTGTGCGGAAGTCCAAAGCCTTGACAGGGTGGCACACAGCAATGTATCGGTCCACACTCATCATGGTCAAGGTGAATATGCTGGTAAACATGTTATAGTAGTCAATGGAGATGACTATCTTGCACAGCACATCCCCAAATGGCCAGGAATTCATCAGATAGACCGTGCTCTGGAAGGGCATGGTTGTAGTAACTAAAGCATCTGCCAAAGCCAGGTTAAATATATAAATGTTAGTTGCTGTCTTCATCTTCGTGTATCTAAAAGACAAGAAATAAGATCAGTTCTCTCCATCTTCACATCATATCCATGAGGTGAATGTGTTTGGGACAGCCTTTGGACTACTGGATTTGTTTTCCATTCACTTAATTCTCTTTACAAATTTAGTGGGTGTCTAATTTATGAAAGGACTGTTCTAGACATTAGGAGTAGAAGAAAAATGGGCAAAAATCTGACTTTATTTAGCTTTTTTTCTAGTGCTTTGCTCAAAAAAATATTTAAATAAAAATAAAAAAAACAAAAGAGCAAAGATAGATAGATGGATACACATATAGATCTTTTCAACAGACTTGCATATAATACAGGTCTTCATTTTGTGACTGAAAATTCCTTTAATCCCACCCAGTGTTGCTTGGCTTTAAGTATGTTTTCTAAATACTTTATTTGTTTTCTTTCACTTGTGTAAAACAAAGGCAAAACATACTCACCTTCTCCTCAGGGTTACTTTGAGAAATCAATCATTGTAATTACAATGTCTTTTGAAAATGCAAAATAGTTTTCATCTTTTACATACATCCAATTTCAATGGCTAAAACACAACTAAGTTTGTTGATTGTTGTTTGCCAATGTGCTACTACTTTTTCATTTTAAATGCGTTACATGGATAGAGCAGGCTGAGTTCCTCCCTTATACACGTCATAGCACTGAATGTAACCTGGTACAGTTGGTGAGAAATAATTCTGTCTTTCTTTACTCTCATCTTGAGAGATTTTTAAAGCACCTAATTTGCTTTATCCTCCAATGAGCGGACAGTAATTTTCAAAGTAAGTTAGAAAGATTGCCTTTAAGCCCAAATTATTCTCTGCATTATAACTTGAAGTTTAGAACAATTCCATTTTCAACTAAAACTGACCCAAGAGGATTGTTTTACTTAGAGAATGCTTCCTCAAAGATCTACAGGGCATGAAACATTCCAAACTATATCAGCAGGTTTTCAGAGGCCACATGGTAATATATGTTGGGAAAATTCATATGTTAATTACTTTCTACACATCTCAGATTTATAGACCGCATCACAATTAATTCAGCCATGCCCCATATACCTTCAAGGAGCCAGGCTTCTTCAATATTATGGCCTTGACTTTTATTAGAGGTCATTTATAAGGAGCTGTCTTATGGAAAACTACTTCTGCTTTGGCTATAAAATCAATATCAATAGTATTTATTGATCACTACATTGGTGTCATTCAGCACATAAATTTCTACATGAGAAACTTCTATTAACATGAAGTGACAGAACAGCCTTGGCTCCCCTTGGAGGCAGCGTCGTATAATGTGAGGTCAAATAGTACTGAGTCTGCAACTCAGCATGCAACTTTTCTGAGTTTCAGTTCCTGTTAAACAAGATAATAAAACTGAATTGGCAGTACATGAGACAAAGGCAGTAGATGACCTGACTCCCAGTACCTGACACACAGGATCACACTGCACACTCAGCGCCCCACTGCCCTCCCTCCCCCGCCAACCTTCCCCTGCTCTCTTCTCTCTTTGTTAGGAAACAGATTTGTCTGTGCTTGGATGAAAGCATTATACAGACAGGTACTGGAGTCAACATGTTTGGTTTCCATTTTGATGCTCTGTTAACTAAACGGTGCTTTAATCCGGAGCATGAGGAGTTTATTTAAAAAATATGTTTCGCCTTTCCAGTTTTTACTCAAATACTATTAAATGACCTGTAAGTTTTAGAAAGTGATTGAATGCGCATTGCCAATGCTCAGAGCACAGGGTTTACAAAGGCACAGATAACTAAGCAAGTACACTTACTGAGTCAGAGCCAAATGCTTCTAATGAGCAAGACCAAAATGCTATCTGTTCAAATAGTGTCTACTTAAAAATATGAACTTACGTTTCAAAATGCATCTTACAAGTCAGCCTCCTATTCTTTCAACTTTTCCCCTTCAAATCACTGATATTAACGAGGATTTTAGCAGGCAATAGCTTTGACTTCTGCTTTCATATTTTGTCACCTTGATATTCTCCTCTTTCTTTATGAAGTCAGACTGATGTTCTCTGCCTTACAGTTAGATAGACCTGGATTCTAGTCCTTATTTTTCCCTCCAACAGATAGACTCTGGAGAGGTCACTAAAAATCCTGAGCTTTAGTTTCCCAACTATAAAATGGGAAATATAATATTTATTGCATCGAATTCCTTAGATAGTTAATGGAATGCACCTGATCAGGAGAATATGTCTAACTTATTTCATGTTCTCCAACTCCTCTTCCCCCTCTCATGTGGGTGGAAGCTGCCAGTGGCCACGGGAAGCAGAGAAGAACGTAGTTTCTAATTAACACCCGTGGTAGTATTTACCCAACTCAGCTTGAATATAAAAAATAAGATTAAAAATAAAGCTTGGGACCTTACATGCTAGAAGAACATGAATGGAATGATATGTGAGTTCCAATAAAATATAATATGCATCTTTAATTATAAAATGTTCAGTGGTAACTTGCTCCTAGCTTTTCAAAAATATTTATAACAAATACATATATGAAATTGCTTAAGGCTTGAACTTATATATATATATATATATATATATATAAATTCAAATCCTGTCATCAGATCTCAGAATAAGAAAGATGAGTATGCACAACAAAAATGTCTACAAATTGCACTAATTGTAGCAAAAGTCCCTGCTCCCAGAGAAACAAGCTTTGCCCAGATCATTCACGTGGAAGCTACTGCTGCTACCATCCCCAAGGCTCAGAAGACATCTACCAGGGACCTAGAGAGATGCCTGCGCTCTCCTGCTCTGAGACCCCTGGATCTGCCAATGTCCCAATGTCATGGCATCACCCCCCTGTTTTGAAATGGTTCATGTTAATGACAATAATCATAATAACCATTTTATTTCAAAACACTCCCTGTGTCAGGCACTCTGCTGTGCATCCCCCATGCTTTATCCCATTTAGTCCTCACAGCAACTATGTGGTAGACACCAGTATTCTATAGACAAGGCCAATGAGAACCACAGGAGTTATGTATATCCACTGGTGGAAAAAAACAAGTAAGCTTTCTTACTATGATAGGATATGAAATTACTTTCTATCTCATTCACACTACTTTACAAAAATTCACAAGTGTTTCAAGTAAAATGGCACCATCTGTGTGGGAAGTTTTGGCTTATATGGAGAAGCTGGAGGTGGGCTGGCAGCGAGTGGTTGCACTTTTTAGCGTACACACCACAGGAGCATATGGCACTAAAAGAGCAAAGTCTGTGGGCTGTCCTCACTAAACTCGACAACGTTACAAACCTGGAAACAACAGTACAGCGTACCACGCAGTATGTACGAGTCAACAAGGGAACTCAGGGTACAGTGAGGAAGGTCATTGCCGGGCAGTGTGGCGGAGGGTGTCTCTGGGAGTGAGACATGCTCGCCATCACACCTTAGCTCAACACCTTCCTAGTATAGTTTCCTTTACGGAGAATTGAGCAGTGGCCTCTAAACTGGCAATCAGACATGCTTGTGTGATGGGGAGGGGAAGAAAGTTTTCTGCTGAGCTGTCAGGAACCAATGTCACCAGGCAGGGTTTCTGGGAGAGTGTAGCACTTGCTGTGCAGAAATGAGGTATCAGCAGGAGGAACACTGACCTTGTGACACAGTGGTCTCAGGGCTTCCTGTCCTTTCCACGTGCTCAGAAAATATGCAGGTAGAAGAGATCATTCTTGGATTATTAGCATCCCTTGCTATTGAGGTGCATTGCCCAAGTGGTTTCTTTTCTTAACTTAAATGATGCTTCTTTAATTAGGAGCTCCTTTTTAGCTTTATGATAACATAATAAATCCATAATCTTGATGGCTAAGCACCATATATCTTTAAACACAAACACATTTTCAGTTTTATTGATTTCAGTCATTTTTAGCTCTTATCTGCAATTGTCCCCCATGTTGACATAAAACATCCTCTCTCCTCTCTCCGGTTATATTCGAGCTCCCTCCCCATCTTCATCCTTTCATTATTTCAACACATTTTTAAGTGCCCACTCCATACACAGCAATATACTAGACATTGAGGATGGCTCAAAAATAAATTCAATAAACAGATAATGCTCCTAGAATCTTTTAAACTAATTGAGTCAAAATTGTAAGGTGAACCAGAGGAATAAACAGAAGGGAAAAACCAGTGTGTAGTGAAGAGATCTTACAGAAGAGAGAGCCTGGACAGGATCTTGTACTTTGAGAAGGATGTGGATAGATAGAGGCTTGGTGGTGGGATCGGGGGTCCTGTTGTGGGGTAATGGGAGGCTGATCGAGATGGGAAAAGCACTGTCAGACCAGAGAGGACCTTGAAAACAAGGAGGAAAGCCCATTTGAAGCAGTTACTGAAGACTAAGTATGTGACAGACACTGTTATAGGAACTGCATATTATCCGGCAAAGTTGTCATAATGATTAAATGAGACAGTGCCTCAAATTACTTTGCAGAGGACTTGGTACTTGATAATTGCTCGATGATGCCAGCCCTCACTGTCATTACTGCTGCTGCTGCTGCTACTATTATCATTACTGTTATTATTAACTACCTACCACTGTTCTAATAACCCATATTACAATCTCGTAAGATACTAATGCTCCCACTTTTTCTGAAGATGATTCCCAGGAGTCCTCAGAGTCCATACCTAATAAGTAAAGGGCTGTCATTCCAAAGCTTCTTAAAGAGTCAGAAATTTTATCAGAGAAATGTGATTCTGTGAATTCTGCCACTTCCAGCAGCTAAAGAGTGAAACGCATTCCGAATTGTGTGGTGAAGTATGCATCATGAGGGGAGAAAACATTTGACTTAAGGACGAGGGGCGTGTCCGGAAGGGAACACTGATACACAACGCCAGCATACCGCCCCTCACCGTGCTAACGTCTTACGTTTTTCAGATACGTAGCATTCTAGATTTTATGTTTAAAATGATCAGAGATAATAACAGCTGTAGTGATGTGAATTCTCAGAAGAACTTATTTGAAAACATAATGAGCGTGCTTCATTAAATTCTCCAGATACCTTCAGTTCATCTCAATGAAATTAATTTGCTATACGTCCTTGTGGATTATTTACTATTAAAATTACGGTTCTTTACTAAAGGGCAGTAGCTTATTAATTTTGAAAAAAGAAGGGAAATTCAGTCTTTGTTTCTCCAATGAATGGACTTTGAAATTGCCTCAAACTGTAGGATTCTAAAGGAGTCACATTCACATAGGCGTCAGCCCCCTTAGTTTCCCCGGAATTACTCTCCCACGCAAAGAGCAAAGGAGATAAAGACAACAGGGGGAGCGGAGCCTGTCCCTGAGTTCTCCGGCTGTCGCCACTGCAGATGCCAAGCAGGTGCGAATACACAGCCAGGTGGCAGACAGGTACTGCATCGGTCCCCAGCAGGCAGTCCATGCAGGGTGGGGGTGGGGAGAGGGGAAAAAGGGTGAATGTGGAAGGAATGATTTCACGGCAAAGCCAGGGCCCCAGGAACTGCTCATCCTCTCCATAGTCATGGCTCTGACTGCCAGAATGAATGTTCTGGCGCATTCAGCTATGTACGCATGCCCAACAGCACCCAATAGAAAACTACAAATCTCAAATGACTGCCATGTTGTTTCCTAGTGTACAACTATCTGGATACCTAGAAGTATCCAGATTTAATATTTAATATCTTAAATTATTTTTCCATTTTCATACAGAAAACTAACCTAGCTAAGGTAAGACACATGGTGCCAGCAGAGAGGCCACATGATTACCCTCCTAACTCTGTCCTCTGTCAGAGGAAGTGAGCCCTTCACTAGGTGGAAAGCAACATAGAAAGGCAGAGAGAGTTCAGAGTTTTGTTGTGAGTTAAATGAGTTAATACTCAACAGGAGCTCAGAAAATCATTCCTATTGTTATAGCTGATCTCTAAATGCTCATAACTCGAGCTGAAGCCCTGCCCACCTTCAGACCAATCCTTTGGGATCTCTCAACTCATCACATATATTATGTGTTTCTCATCTTTCATTTAAATTCTGACTTGCTTGGCCAGTGGAGAGGATAAGTGTTTAAAACAAAACACAAGCCTTTTACAATATTATGCCCACTCCTAAAATCTATCCTTCTTACAAAAGTCTTCCTTATCTAAGACATAAGCCAGCATCCCCTTCAAAGAAAGAAACAAACAAAAAAGAACTATTGGCTAACTTTCTGCTGAGGACTAAATAAATGTTATTCTGAAACCATCTTTTGTTAATTCACTTCTAAGCCTGTATTATTTGCACCACTGAAACCACATAAATCAAACCTTAGAAAGGCAATTTTCCTGCAGCCATACAATTTTAGGTTTCTGGCTGAGCACAGAGCCTCCTGGGGCAAGGACGACTGAGTGCATCCACAAGCGAATCAGAAGTGAAGGAAGTGCCAGCTGCACAATTCACATGAAGCTGCTGCTGCTCAAGAGATGCTGCTGAATGATTCATGGAGGGGAGCTATCACCTCCCAGAAAGAAGGAAGTTCCTCCTGAAACTAACTCCAGTGCACAACTAACCAGATACCTAGAAATATATAGGAAAAACTGTAAAGTCGACACAATCAAAAAGTGATTTTGAAGACTACAATTTTGCCTGGAGTCTGTTAAGTTTAGGAGCTCTATACCTGACTACCAAATTGGGTTTTTTTTTCTCTTTCTTTCTTGTTTTCCTTTTTACTTTTGTGGGGTTGGAGGGGAGTAGCTGCTTAGTCTCTGATCTCTGAAGCAGTTCCAAGAGGATTTAGACTTCTGCAATCACATGTCCCACAGGAAAGAAAATAATTCCATTTAGCAAATCCATATAAACAGTTGCAATGAGACCAATTCTCTCTTTTAAGAGCTTGTCGAATAATAAAATTACTTTGAGAAGTGCAAAATAGGCTCTTTGGACAATAATTTCTGAAGTTATTTTTGCTATGCTTGCTTTAAAGGAAATGTTTAACGTTGGTTCCAAGAGGGGATTCAGGATAGATTAAAACATATTTTCTTAATCAAATCCTCAGGTAAGACTGATGTTAGATGGGGAGCAGCACATGATTAATTATGCCAGTATATATACCTCTGCCTTTTCTTTAATACCTCTCTAGGTGTGGTTTGGTGATATTATCTAAGGTAGGCTATGTTGCTGTGATGCTAAAAGCAATGCCACCGGTGTTTCAAATACCAGCAGGGTCACCCATGGTGGCCAGGTTTCAGAGGAGCTTGCAGACTAAGACAGACTAGGAAGAAGGACCTGGCCACCCACTTCCAAAAAAAATTGGCCATGACTAACACTAAATTGGCCAGCACTGACAACAAAGGCTATGCTGACATTTAAGAGAATATGGATTTATGTGTATATACAACTGCAATGATTACAATGAGCACTTCGAGGAGGAGGAAGAAGACCCAGGATGGAGAAGAGGAGGGCAATGTAGCAGACACTCTGATTGAGTCATGCCATTCCTTCCCATGCATCCCCAATTCGGTGACAGCCATACAGTTTTGGTGGGAGTGGCACAAGTTCAACGATGGGACCCAGACTGGCTCGGGGGAGACCTGAGGGAGTCAGTATATGCTGCGTAACCTAAGAAGGTCTCAGCAGAGTGGAGCGTGGAACTTCTGTCAATGGCTTGGGGGGAAACACTGTCCCTCTATTTATGGGCAAGAAAACAGGTACCTTCGTGAGAAACAACCTCCATGCCCAGCAAGCGTGGGTGGGTTGGTTGCCTCTGGAGAAGAAATTTGAATTCAGGACATGGAATCACTTCCATAGGATTTTTGTGGTTTTGTTTTTTTCTAAGACTCTTATAAAACTTACCCCTTTTAGAAAATTTCAACACTGTCCAGGCTGAACCTTAGGGAAGCAAAAGTCTTCTACTCCCAGGGCAAGGTCAGCAGAAGACTGATGCCTAGAGGTCTTTATTGTGGTAGCAACAAATTAATGAAAACAAATGAGAAAAGGAAAAGGCAAACTTAAGACCAAGGACCAAATAATTTTCTGATTCCTGCTATTTTTTTCCTAATAAATTTTTCCTTGTCTTTACAACAAATTTACAAAGAAACATACCTTTACAAGAGTAAAACTTATCTTTAAATTAAATAAAAAGAACATATACAAAATCAATGTGGAAACTGAAGCTTGAGCAGAGTGTTTTCTTAAAGAGGACAGAAAGGGGATAGGCAATGTTTAGGGCTGATTTGTGTCCCCCCGAAATTCTCATGTTCAAGTCCTAGCCCCCAGTCCCTCAGAATGTGACTGTATTTGAAGACAGGGCCTTTAAAGAGGTAAAATAAAGTCATTAGGGGAGGCTATAATCCAACATGACTGGTGTGCTTATAAGAAGAAGAGATCAGGACACAGACATGCACAGAGGGAAGACCATGTGAGGACACAGAGAGAAGACTACCATCTGCAAGCTAAGGAGAGAGGCCTCAGAAGCCAAACCTGCGGACACCTTGATCTTAGACTCCTAGCCTCCAGGAGTGTGAGAAAATAAACTGCTGTTGTTGAAGCCACCCAGTCTCTGGTACTTTCTTATGGCAGCCCTGGAGAACTAATAGAGGCAGATTCTCTAGAAACCTGAGGTACCTGGGAGATAGTCACATAGAGCCATCCAGAAGGAAGGGGGCCAGCTGAGTCTGTATCGCGGGATGAATAACTGGGAGAGAGATACAGAGACTTAGGACTGGTCAGCATTTCCCTGACAGTTATGGCCACAAAATGGATGATACTACTGAGAGTGTGAGGGTCAGTTTTATATGTCACCTTGCCCTGGCTACAGGCCCCGGATATTTAGTCAAAACACTCATCTAGGTGCTGCTGTGAGGGTGTTTTGTAGATGTGGTTAAAGTCCATCACCAGTTGACTTTAAACAAGGGAAATTATCCTAGATAATCTGGGTAGAGCTGATCCAATCAGTTGAAAGGCCTTAAGAGCAGAGCTGAGGCTTCCCTGAGAAAAAAGAAATTCCATCTAGGATGGCAGCCTGCCTTTCCTGATGCCTGCTCTATGGGTTTCAGACTTGCCTAGCCAGCCCCACTATCACGTAAGCCAATTCCTTGCAATAAATCTCTTAACGTGTTCATCTTCTTCTGAGTCTGCTTCTCTGGGTGAAGCCTGACTAATACAGAAAGTATGCAAAGTGAGGACAGAATAGAGTTAAGAAGGATCAGGAAAATACGATCGTTTAAGAAACATGAGAGTAAGAGGAATCTGTGAAGGAGACAGAGGAGAAACCCAGAGGATGTGGAAGGAAGTCAAGGACAGGGTGCTGTCAGTCAAGTATGTCAAATCCCCATAGAAGTCAAGTGATAGCCAGCCTAAAGGGAGCCTCTGAAACATGAGTGTTATAGCTTTGGTAAAGGAGTGTCAGGGAGGGAGCCCAAGCGCACTGGGCTGAGGAACAGGTGAAGACAAGGAAATGAAGAGGAGGGATTATTCCTCCAAGAAGCTTACCTAGGACAGACAGGAGGATGAAAGGACATTACTTAAGGGAACTCAGAAAAATGGAAGCTTGTTGGATATTGATTGTAAGATGACAGATACTTGAGTACGTCCAGGTGTTTAAGGTACAAAAGTGGAGAGGGAGGGATTACAGATAGAGTAGAAAGGAGATAACAGATACCGCAAAGACCCTAGGAAAGAAGGAGGTGATGAGGTTCAAAACACAGGAGCAGGGATTTGCCTTGGCTAGAAGGAAGGAAGCTCTTCCACTGAGATGGAATGGAATGAGGAGAGGATGACTGCCAATGCATGTATGTAGGAGAAAGTGCATTCCCAGCAGCTGGACTCTAGTGTCACAGTGAACTACTGGGAGACCATGAGGGGAATATGGTCAGGTAGAGGGCTTAGGAGTTAGTATTGATCACACTAGGTTTTTCTATGGGAAATGGGAAAAGAAATTGGCTCTTTCTGGGAAATAGGAGAGACACAGAAAAACTAGGCAGAATTGGGGTCAGATGTACACTTGAAGGCAGTGAGTTTGCCTTGACAAAGATAAAATTTATTTTATTCACCAGCATTCAGTTAGCTGGGTACAGGATCAAGGAAGATAGGTTGCTGGCTTGATCCAGGGTTAGGGTTTGCTGGCAGACAGGGGCAGAAAGACAAGAAGGCAAAGCAGCCGAGTGTATTGTCAAGAGAGGCCGAAGTGATGGCTCCTGGAGTCTAGGCTAGGTAAGAAAAGAAAAGAGAGTCTGGGAGAATATGAAGGACCATCAGGTAAGAAGGTCTCCAAATGTCTGCAGAAGTGGTGTAGTGGAAAATGAACAGCAGAATGGATCAAAGCACAGGATCCAGGGTCAGGCTGCTGGGATCATCTTGGCCCCACAAGTTAGTAAGGTATGACCTTAGTCAGTTTGTCTAAGCTTTTTTTGCCTTAGTTTCATCATCTGTTAAGTAGATGTGATACTATACCTATAGTTGTGAAGATTAAATAAAATAATTCACAGGAAGTAGGTAGCTTTACTGGTCTGGCACATATTAAGTGTTCATTAAATTTTAATCATTTTTGCTAGGAGAGCAGACAGCCGTGTGTGTGGGAAGTTGTAACAAGACTGGAAGAATAGGTGTTTAAGCTGTCAGAGGTGGGACTGTCTGGCAAGGCCCGGGGTGTGGCTGTGGGTGGGCACCATAGCATTCATTGCAAGTGACCTGTGCAGGAGGAGGTGAAGAGAACACGAGGTCAGGACTCTGACTGGCACACCCATGGTGTTGGCAGGAGCCAAGGACATGAGTCAAGGGTTGAGGTAAGAATTTCCCACCCCAGGACCACAAACCCAAAGCCTAGTGAGAGGGGAGGCTGGAGTGCTCAAACTTATAAGTTTTCACAGTGAAAGTCTAATGGGCCCTAATATTTGGGAATTATGGCAGTTGGTATACATTAAATGATGGAAACGTTTGAAACTTTAGGTATCTTCAGAAGATATGGGGCAGCATTCCAGGTGCCCAAGGTGGGAAAAGCTGTTTGTTTGTAAGACAGGTCTAAAAAGAGTCAAAGTTTGGGGCCAACCCGGGGGCGTAGTGGTTACATTTACATGCTCTGCTTCAGTGGCCCAGGGTTCGCAGGTTCGGATCCCAGGCATGGACCTACACACTGCTCATCAAGCCATGCTGTGGCGGTGTCCTGAGTGCAAAATGGAGGAAGACTGGCACAGATGTTAGCTCAGGGACAATCTTCCTCACCAAAAAAAAAGAAAGAAAGAAAGAAAGAAAAGAGTCAAAGCTTTTCCCACAACTCTAACTTCCTCCCCAGGTCTGAGCTGGCCACGCTAGACTCACACCTGCCCCGCCACCCAAACATCTAAATTCCGTCTCCAGAATGATGTCCTAGATGACTGAACTATGTATGCCAGGATCCTGTTGCATGCATAATATTGTAAAACAGTATTCTCAAAAGTGACCCTCCATTTTTAAGCAATTTTGCTCAGCCCTCACCATCAATTATAAAAGCTGCATTTGAATTCCACACTCTGCTTCTTCTCTCAGTTCCAATGAGCATACTATAGTCCTCTGCCACCCTTCTCAAATCTGCAGTCATTTCTTCTCCTGAGTGAAATAAACCCAAATCCATCAACTTTTCTTCTGAGGTTTTATTTTTCAATTCTTTGACCATCTATAAGTCTGAACAAAGTCTAAATACTCCTTAATCCTTTTAGTGATAAAGTGAACTATTGTTTCAGTAGGTTGGCATTTCACGATGATGGTATAATTCCTCACTTTTCACTTATTATCAGACTTAATCTCCAGGTAGTTGAGAATGGGGTGGGAGCATGGATGATGCTGTTATGTGAACTATGTAGCTGCTCTTGTTTTTTTAGCTGAATTTATCCCCTTCTAACAAATTTTAGTCCTGGACATCTTTAGTCCTGGATAACTGTAATACATATATTTATATTTAATTTATATTTATATTTACCATTACAAGTCCTAGTTAATTTATGATTCTCGTTTCTTTCTGACACATCTAATGTTCCCCATGGAGTTGTCTTTGCACATATTGTAGGATTCTTCATTCTTTTTAATCCTAGTCTGCAGAGCTATATAAAAATTTATAAGAAGCTCAAACCCAAAACTTCAGGTGCTTATTCAAATGACAATACGATGTATCTGTTTTACTCAAGCACTTAAATGTGATATGAATAGGAACAGTTTTTTTTTTTTTTAGTGTCCTCTTTTTCTGTAATGTTTTATTACAAAACAACGGCCTACATACCAAAGATCTCCTAAAAATTTTAATTATAATTTAGAATACATCTGTCTTGTCTTTTCTTTTGGTTACTATAATCTTCTCTCTAATGGAGAGCAGCCCTGAAATTACTAAAGACTTGGAAAAACAATTTGCTTTTAAAACATTCCCCTCTTCTGTAGCCTTTACTCATCACTGATAGAATTCCTGTAAAATGCAATAAGCAATTATGGAAACCAAGGGTACCGAAGTACAAACAGGAATGGTAGGTGAAATGAGCTTTATAATATGTATTTGGAGGTTTAAATAATGGTTTTTAGTTCCAGAAGATAGATAAGGATAAAAGATCTGACATTCTCAAGCCAAAAGAAAGGAATAAAGGGGCATTTTTATTATGATGATCTCCCAAGAGAAATATTCATGCTACTGTAGATATTGTTCTTCAAGTTCATAATAAATAAAGACCCTGTTTCAAAACTAAAGTCGGGATTAAAAAAGAGAGAGAGAAATTAGTTCCTTACCCTTTCAATGCACCTAAACAGAATGACTTGCATCCTTTATTTCATAGGGACTTCTCTAAGGAATGGAAGCTTTTTATTCGCTCTCAAAGGTACATTTCCAAAGCATTAAGTCTCCCAGAAAGTGAAACACATATATCTCAAAGGGCATCCAGAAAAAGCATTGGGATTTTTTTTTTCTTTTCTTGTTTTCTTTGTGGAAAGAGGCCAAAATAAGAATCACTTCACTTACCAGAAAATTAGCGTGTATGTGGATACTTGGATATTTATTATTGGAAATTGACTTCCATGTAATTCCACAAATGAACAATAAAATAAAACCTTCAATTTCTCAGGGTGGAAAGTAAAAAGCAAAGCAATTTTTGAAAACCCCCATAACCCATACTTTAGAGAATACTGAATGACTTATTTACAAAAGTCACTGATAATTCTAAATAAATAAATGGCATTTCAGTACTAAAAAGGCTCATGTATGGATACCAACAACCCTAAACAGTATAATAGCTTTTGCTTCATAAACCATAACACCAATCTTATGAGCCACAGAAAATTCTGAACTATCTTCAGTGCTTTCGTTGGGCCTGAATTTTATCTTAAGAAATATTTGCAAAGGGCAAAACAAAGTGCTGTGACTGGTGCAGGCAACCAGGCAAAGGGCCAGGCAGAAGGACTAGCTTCCTTTCCAGGAGACACTGACCTTGCTCCACACCCTAGTACTTTCCCGGTCCACGGAGTTTTCAGAGGGGGGCTTGGGAGGCGGGGGACGGCTCACCCTTACATCCTCAACACGCCTCCGGCCGCTCGGATTCGCAGTCCCCACCAAAAACTCTCCCAGGAAAGCCTCCACTTCTTCCAAGAGGCCACCCTCTGGAGCCCTGCACGGACGGAACAGTCCCCAACAGCCGGCTGGCGCCCCACCGCCCATCCTGGTGGCGGGGCCCGACCCTTCCCCCCGGCTCTGGCCGCTGCGGCGCCAGGACCCCGCGCTCACCGGATGATCACGAACATGACCAGAGAGTTGCCCACTAAGCCCACGACGAACACCACGGAGTAGACCGCCGTGATGATGACCGGGATGGCCGGCGAGATGTGCGCGGGCTCCAGCGGCGCGTCCTCGGGGCCCGCGCTGCTGTTGCCGCCCGGCTCGGCCCAGCCAGGGAACCAGTCACTGCCGTTGGGGGGCAGGCAGGTGCTCGGGGCGCACGTGGGGCCCGGCTCCCCGCGGAAGATCCGCACCGGGGACTCCATGTCGGGCGGCTGCAGCTGGAGGGCGAGGAGAGGCGGCACCTGCGGGGCTGCGGGAGCGAGAGAACTGGCTGGACCCGGAGAGGCAAACTTTGCCCACACCGGGGCCAGTGAGCGGAGGCCTGCGGCGCTGGGAGCCTAGGCCCCGCCAATGCCCACCCTGGCCGCAGGTCCCCGGGGGCGGGACAGGGAGGACGGACCTCTCGCTGCCACCCTGGCCAGCAGACGCACCGCTGGGTGCCGGCTGGGGCGGAGAGCGCTTGCTCCTTTTCCGGCTCCTGAGATGCCCCCTCCCTTTCCTAGGCATGGTCCCCTGGTGGAACTGTCCCCAGACTGTCGCTCTGAGGCCCCCAGGGACAAGAGACTCCTCGAGCACAGAGCCCTCGCTCCCAAAGGCTGCCCCTCGAAAGCCCAAAGCTCACCTCTGGCTCCCGAAGACGCGCGGAGCAGTCCAGCGAGCGCCCCGGCGGGCGCTGAACGACGATCCCGGGTCGCGCTCAGCCAGGGCTGCCGGCTGCCAGACCCCGGCCCCGCGCTCCGGCCGAGGGCGCCTGTTCGGCCGGGCGCCGTCCCCGCCGCGCAACGCGCGGCTCCCGCGTCTGGCCGCGACTCGGCCGCGCGGGACGGGGAGAGGACGCGGCGGGCGCGGGGAGTCTGGGGCGGAGAGCTGTGTGGGTCCGCCCCTCCCTCCCTCCACCCTCGGAGAGGGGAGGGGGCTCACCCGGCGGGGAACTTCCCGGCGCCGCGCACAGCCTCCCCGGGATGCCTCTGCAGCCTTCCCAGCGGCCCGAGACCGCGAGCCTGTGCCATTTAGGCTTAGTAATGAGAAACGGTGTGCCTATTTAGTGCTGTGCGTCTGGATTATGAATAATATGTCTAGAACTTGTAGGCGTAGTAGTCAAGACACGTCTTCTTTCAGGTGAGGAGAAAAATCGTAGTTTTATTTGAATGACCCATCTAAATAAATTAGCAAAATGATCCAATTAGAATAAGGCCAGGTCATAAAATATTAATGATTTAATATACATACATGGAATATTTCTGCTCATTCTGTTCCTTTCAGTCTCCTCTAAGTGGGACGACACGCAGAGAGCACCTTACAGGTGTTACCTGTATTGCGGAAAAACAACACACTCTTCAGGCCTCAGTGTTGGTCCAAGTACGTGACAATGTCTCTTTCTGTTGCGTTAATCCCTGCAGCCATCATGTTCTGCTCACTTCTCCATCATAGCGCCTTCTGTATGACACCTCGGAGAACCTGAACCCCCACAGGGAAATTCAGTCATCGTTATTTCTTTGCATAACTCTGCCAGTCCAAGGATTAGGTCAGATTCAGTTGGGTGAAAGAGGACCTCAGGCAAAGGGACCCAGCGGACAATGATGAAAACGAGGGAAAGCAAAGGTGGGTTGAAGGAGGGGAGCCAGGACTCAGCTACCGAGGTGAAGATCCTGAAGGAAGTGGGGGTTCCCCTTTCCCAGTTGGATACTGGAGGAGGGATGCCAAAAGTTCAAGGCACCTGAGTTTCCAGAGTGGATTCCTTGGCCAAGACTGACTGACTTTTTGAGACAAATATGGCTTCTCCATGCTTTCCACAGCTCACATCCATGCATACTCCCCAGGCACATAATGGCTGATACAGTCATTCTGTCCATCCGCTGACAGGAGAAGAAGGCTCCTACCTCTTCCAAGATACCGTGATCCCCTGAAGAGGGGTTTGACCAGGAAGAGTCTTACCAGGGCCTGGAAATGCACAGCTCTCTTCAGCAGTGATATGAGAACAGGAAAGCTCCCTTTGCCGAACAGTATCCCTCCAACTCTAGGCACATTAGGAGTCTTGAAAATAAGTATTATCACATTTATTTCTTTTAAGTCTGATTGCAGACTTTCATTAGAAGATGACATCTGCTTTCACAAAACTTCAGACCTGCTGGACCCTCTGTGTGTCTGAGAACCCCCTGCTCTGTTGGGAAGATGACAGATGAATCTTCTCCAGATGTCTGGTGCTCACTTCCTGCCGGTGGGATCCCAGGCTATCGCCCAACCAGCCCAGCAAGACATTTTGTTTGAAGTTCACAAAAACTGAGCAGTATCCAAGTCAGAAAGAAAGCAAAACTATATGTTAAAGGAAAATAGCTGGGAAGTGCAGAATTATTCATCTGCCTACCTCTCTGTTACCTGTCTATTTACCTATGAGTTCATGCGCTGAAGATGCAACTGCGCCTATGCTACACATTTTTGAAAGGTGTTTACAGTATCTGTCCTACTTTTGCACTGATTTACCACATTGGTTACCTTTTTACTTAGCATTCAGGTGGCTCACACAGCTGGTGATGTTAGAGCTGGGTTCAAACACAGGTGTTTCTGGCTCTTGCCACATGCTGACTGAACAGAACAATTTCATGTAAAGGAACAAATGCAGAGTCGCTCTTCCCCAAGGGACAAAACATACATAGGAGGGAGTATTTAGCCAGGGCAAAAAAGAGGAAAGAAAAAGGTACTACTTGAAAAGATTTAAGTAAATTTTTAAAGAGGTAAAAAATTTTAAAGAAGTTTCCAAGTTGATACAATTCCAATAATTCAAACTCTTGCTCTCCCTTTCTTACATATTTATAGAGTGTGTGAAGGGGTTTTGCTTGGAAAATACTTCTGTAATGAAAGCAGAATGCAGAACTCAGCCGGGGACTTGTAAACTGTAAGATGATTATTCTCATCAATGATAAAAAACCTCTACTAGTTGAGAGAGTCTTTTGAAGGCAAAACATTTCTAATTATGATAAAAGTAGCTTTGGTTTTTTTTGAGTACTCCTATTTTTTTTTCTTTTTTACCAAATTAATGACCAAACTAAAGTGAAGCCAAAATGGGAAGAGCATTAAGAAGCCTTCAGGCGGCTCTGGTTGCCAGGGAAACCTAGCATGTATCTCTGAACTCAGTGAGGGAGGCGGCTTGTGTGGAGCCAGGTTGTCAGGGTATGAGATTTTATCACAATATTGAAGAAAAGCCTATAGAATTGAAAGGAAAAATAAACTACTAAAATGCTGTACACTCTTATACACTGATATAAAGCACATGTTATTAAACTTACTAGCACTTTATCTTCACCTGCCATTCTGCTCAGTGCAAACAGTGCTTATTACTACAGGGGAGGCACTTTTAAAGTGAAAATGTGTTTCCAAGGATTGTTATTGGTTAATGCTACAAAACATCTTGGGTGGTGGGTGCTTTGGTATTTCTGTCATACAGACCAGAAAACTCACCAGCAAATTGTGATCAACTATTTTCTTGTGTCTCTAACAACAGGCATAAATCTGTAATGAATGTAGCATAGCTGAAGGGAGCGGTTACGTTTGCTTGAGACCCCGGTGCAGCCAGCTCCAGATCACCACGCTCATCAGATGCTGCTGAATGTCCCCTAGTGGAAGATGACAAGACAGGACTTGAAGTTGCCACAACAAACCAGACAGAGGCGATCGCTTCCCAGAGGGGATGTGCAATCTGGTGTGAGGGACAGAATCTAAATTTAAACTTATGACAGGTTGATAACAAATACAGTTAACTCTGGTACGTGTTATGCAGGAAAAGTGTTCAATAACACGGAGTAGCCAACAGCCAGTGCAGCAAGTTTGTACAACATAAAAACAACTCCCCGTCTTCAAGACACTTTACTACGATCTGTCAGCAAATTGCCATGATAAATATTCAAGTCCCCTTCACAGCTTTGGTGTGAAGGCATCGGCAAGCTATTGCAACTGTACAACCTGCACAGGTGTGTAGGGGCCTGAGGACCAGACGTCAGCGAGCCTGACTCAGTACAAAAGCATCAGGGAAGTCCTTCCTGACCAAGTTTCATTGGAGCTGACATTTAAAGACTGTGTGGTAGTTCTCCAGGTGAAGAGGAAGAAAGGGACCATTCTAGGCAGGGAACAGTGTATATGAAGGACATGGATGGGCAGGAGTGGGGCACATTTGTGGAAGTGAGGGGAAGCCAAGATACATGATCCTGGTGCCGAAGGGAAGTGTGACACAAGATGAAATGACAGTCAAGACCTAGATCGTGCTGATCCCTAACAAATAAATGTTGAAGATTTTGCATTTCAGCCTAAGAGAGAATCGAGAGATTGAAAAATCTCAGGTAGTAGAGTGGCATGCTCAGATTCGGGGTTTTTGACACCTCACTTATCTCTAATTTGTAGAGAATGAATTGGAGGGGACAAGAGAAGATGTGAGAAGTTCCAAATTGAATCAGCATCATGCACTGTTGTCACTAAAAGCCATCACAGTGGGATGCATGTCTGCATTATTATATAAATGAGGGGTAAAATGAGGACTCCTGTGGTCATGGAGCTGGGGCTTAAACCTGAAACTTCTTATACTGAAAACCTTGATAGAACTGAATCCACAGATTTGAAAATTCAGTGCCAGTACCATGTTAGGCACTAGGTTTGGGAGTGAGAGAAATTATGGCAACATGAGGCAATAAATGTCATAAAAGACATATAGGCAGAATTAGTCCAAAGGAGTTCAGAATTATCTCTAGTAGCAGAGGAAAAGTGACGTCAAGAAAGGGATTGAAATTTGAGCAAGAATTTACCTGGAAGAAAAGGCATGGAAGCACAGAAGCAAGGGTGGGAAAGCCTGACACATCGTGGTGTGTTTGCAGTGTTACCAGCACCGAGGGCGCTAAGGTGAGAGCCAGGGGGAGGACTGACGGAGACGGAAGTGGAGAGTCAGAAGGTCAGCTGGGCTTAGACTGAGGGGCTGTGCTGGGCTTGTGGGTGGACTGTCGGTGGTTGTGGTAGTTGATGGATTTGAAGAGGGCGTGTTTGGACAGAAAACGGTGGTAAAGTTATTGTAATGGTCTAGGTAGGAGTTGATTCAACTCTAAAGCAAGATGATTGCTGAGAAAATAGAGAGGAGATGATAGTTTTGAGAACCATTTAGGAAAGTCAATTGGCAAAACTTGTGGTTTGAATGAATATGGAAGTTAGGGAGGAGGAAGAGCCTAGAATTACTTTAGGCTTATGCTTGGGTGACCAAGTGAAATAGGATTCCATTAAGTGAAATAGGAAATACGGAGAAATTACAACAAACCGGAGGGAGAATAAAATGAGCTGAGGTTTTGCAAGGCTGTGTTTGAGGCATCAGTGAGGCATTTGTTGTGTACATGGTGTAGGACCATCTAATGCTGGGAGATTCAGTGTTGGAGAGGTAAAGGGCAGTTGAAGCCATGGGAGGAATAAGGGTGTCAAGGTGAGAATGGCAAGAAAATGAATATGATGAGAAAATGCTGCAGAAACCACGCCATTTAATAGAGATCCAGCAAAAAGACTGATCATAGGCATAAATGAAGGAGGAGAAAGAGAAACAGACTCAGAGAAATCAAGAGAAGAAAGAACTTCAGGAAAAAGAGGTGATCAACAGAGTCCATGAGACAAAAAATGTAAAATAAGATATTTGACAAAGAGAAAGTCACTGGGGTTCCAGCATTATATATGATTAAAATTTTGATTTATACTTGTGCATTAGAACAGAAATGAACAGGCAATAAACATAATGAAAGTCTGAAGACCTACTTGATATGAGAGTTCTATGTTGAAAGAACTCTTCATGCTGGGAGAAAGGGCCACGTCAGCTGGCTAGTGTGAAAGACACCTGCCTTCTTCCACTCTGCCCCGAGGCCACTCTTCACTGTTTATCACTCTGTGGGAAAGAAAAGCCAACCTGTCTCAGTGCACGCTGGGGACGCAGGGTGCCCTCCCCATATTAGAAAGTGCCCGGGATTTCAGCTTACGTGATGTTTGGGAGTCGAGGACTCAGCCCTGAGGCACGAGGACACCAGCTTTCCTGTTTCCCCAGAACCACGTAGATATTCTCTGTTTGCCTTTGCACATCTCTCCACCTTTTCCACTTTGCTCTGTGTCTGGAAAGTTCTGGTTGGGTCCAGATGTGAGAGGCACCCAGATAAGAGATCCTAGGACAGACAGAAAGTGAAGTCCTGTTTTTGTCCCAGTGCCCTCCCACCAGGGCTCTGTGGTCAGCCTGCATTCCTTGCTGAAGGGCACATATCCTGCCTAGCAGCCCACTCTGTATTGCTCCCCTCTCAGAACTCCAAGAATTCCACCTTTCTCTTGCCCCTTCAGGCCAAGGGGCAGAAGAACTTCCTCCTCCTGCTTCTCTTTCTGGGGTACTGAATTTATCCCGTGCTGGTTTCGCTCAGCTCTTCTCACACCTTAGAAATATCCCTTTATTAAACTCTCTCAGCTTCAAGTTTAAGATGTTGGTCTGTCTCCTCTCAGGACCCACACTCCCTGATTCATGAGGGATCTTTGCTGTTGTGCTCACCTTGCTTCAAGGAGGGAGCTGGGCAGTAGAAAGTCACCCGTTGCCCTGGTCTCTCTTAACCCACATTCACAGGGAAGGAAGTGGGTTGTGACTTTCTTTAAGCTCATTTTGAAAGATTACACATCTGTGTTTGGTCATCTATCTTCCCGAATGCCCTAAGTGAACCTGAAAAGATGTTGTCTTGCCTGTCCTTGATTTTGTAGGGGAGGGCTTGCTTTTGAATTGTCTTGGCATGGATGAAACAATTCATCAGTGCCACAAAACAACATCAACACAGAGGCTCCCCAGGCACAAGTTCCCTCTCCCTTTCAGTCATCAACATTGAGTACGGTTCCACTGAGGTTAAAACACAGTCAACTCCACACACTGTAGGTCAAGACTAGACTGGATATTGACTGAAGGGGAGAGAGATGGCCAGTTGACCCAACCCTGCCAGGCTGTGCAGTCACATATATCAAAGCCACATTGTGTCTCAGCTGATTAGACTCTATGTGCATTATTTGTAGAAAGTTGAAAATTTCCATGTGGTTCCTAGTGATATCATATTTCACATAATTTTATTTGTCTGAAGACTTTTGCAGAGACATTAGAATTCCAAGGGATTCTTTTATTTATTTTTTCTTTCTCTTTGTTTGGCTTGTTTTTTGTCATATCAATAGGGTCATCTACCCCTAGCTCAGCCCCAATCAATACCTTACATTAGTCGTTAATAAGACTGCTATCCTGGGAATTATGCTCCCTTCCCCAGGCTTTGCATGCCCCTCTTTTGGCTTAGAAGAGGCATAGTAAGAAGAAGGGGATCCCCTCTGGGGATCCTTTTCATCAACATTTCACAACCCCGTTCTCCATCTCTGACCGACCCCAAATGAGTCTAGAGGAGAGGAGGATAACTCTCCACTTCTGTCTTTACTGCCTCCACTCTACTTGAAAACACAGGTTTGGAGTGTAGCTGAAGGCAATTCAGATCTTCAGTTTCTGAGAAGTGAATCAGAAAAGCCATTTTAAAAACATGAGCACATTATTTAAATGTTGCTCATAGTTTATACGACTTCACTTTGTGTATAAAAACATGAATTTCAAGGGAGAGCAAGAAGGTCAGGATCTTTTAATCTTCAGGAATAACCATAATTACTGATGCACAACTTAGCAAGCAAGGGTGTTTAGGGCAGGTGTACCAAGGCACTGTCAACTGAGGGATTGACCAGCTGTTAGTTTGGAGGATAACTGGTGTCCCAGGAACTGAGGGACTCCTTGGCCTCTGAGTAGCTGCTTTCTGTCTTGCCCTTGAACAGACCAGGAGAGGCTGTGCAGACACCCCAGAGTGTCGCTGGGGCATCGCACAGACACAAACCCCCTCCTCCCCACTCACTTGGCTCATGCAACCTCACCAAACCCACTGTCTTTTATGCAAAGAGTGAAAAGCATTTTAACCTAATAAATATTCATAATGATATTGCTACTCATAACCCCAATACAGTATCTGACGTCTACATAACAAATATTGACCAAATGAATTAAGAATAATGGCAGGTTATATGTTACATTTCACGTAAAGAAGCAAAAGTGGATGGATGGGTTTGGGACCAGAAAAGGTGCTAATAGAATGTTAGCATGTGTTTGAAAGGTAGCATTAATGTGAAACAGTGGTTACATCTGATTTACCAACTTTAACAGCGTTTTCTTTTCCTTTTTCTTAGTTACCTCTTAAAGCAAACTTATGAGCAAAGTGATAAGACTCAAGGGATAATAAATCTAGAGAAAACAAGCTGGTGGATTCCTTTGAATTCTACATAGCATTGTGTACATTGATTAAGATCAATAAACTCACTGAGCTTAACAAAACTTAGGAGTTCAGGACTCTAAAGAGTTCAGACTCAGAACACTCTTTGTATTTGAAAACAGTGCTTGCCCAAAATGTTACTTATTTTACAATAAATTTCACAATTATTCAGTTAGCACTCAGAGTCAAGAAACAAAATCCCGAGTGCAGAAGCCATGATAGCTCACAATGTCTAATAGTATCATCTCCGTCTCCTTTGTCTTATAAAAAATAGATCTCCAATTTCTAGTATTTTTACAGCACGTGCCGTTAAAATTAAAAGCTTTAGACCACACTCAAAGAATGATATTTGGGCCTGCCCCGGTGGCTTAGTGGTTGAGTTCAGCAAGTTCCACTTTGGTGGCCCAGGTTTGGTTCCGGTGTGCGGACCTACACCACTCTGTGAGTGGCCATGCTGTGCTGGCGGTCCCCACACACTAAAAGATAGAGGAAGATTAGCATGGATGTTAGCTCAGGGCGAATCTTCCTCAGCAAAAAAAAAGAATGGCATTTAAAAAGAAGATCAAAGCCTAGTCCTACACACCACCAAAAAGAAGAATACAGAACGTTTGAATAATCTACCATAAGAAAGAAAGAATATTTCAAGTGACACAGAGATGAATTCTGCTTGATTTTATTCCTGATTCCCTCCCACCCATTTAACAGAGAGGAAAAACAAGGATATTTGAACAGCAGAGGGAGTAGATGGTGTAAAATATTACTTTTTGTAAAGAGATAAAAGTAAATAAAAATAGAACTGACATACAAATATTTTCATTAATACAGCCAAATTTGAACCCAGCTTTATTTCAAAGGTACTATTTCTTTCTGATTTCAAAATCTATGCACCATATTAAATCATCTCTTTGTGCTGATGGCAATAACAGTATACAAATTTGTACAAGCCTTTAATTTTTCAAAGTACTTCATATGATAATATCTCCTTTGGTCATGATAACTTCCTTATGCTTTATGCAGAATAACCTTGACTATCTGTATTTTATAATTAAAAAACAGGCTCCAAGGGGTTAAGCCACATAACCATGATCATTTAATAAGTGGAGGAACTAGGAATAGAATCATTCTTTTGGATCCCACCCAGTGATCTTTTCACCTCCCCAGATGGCACAAAAATTTTAGTTTGAATGAAAGCAGAGATGAGTCATAAGAGTAAAATTAAAATGCGAGAAGAATGTCAAGTGTTTGCTTGAATATTGAACCATGAATTGTGGATTCATTGTCTATTGTGCAAGAACTAGGAATATATTTTATGAAACAGAGACAAATGGTCACAATGGAAATTATTTTGAAAAATTACATCAATGTTAATACGTTAAACTCCCCTATAAAAGGGATATATGTATATAACTAAAGCAAGTAGATCAATTCCACAGTCAATGCAAAGATATTGAATAAGTGAATACTGCAAATATGCTTGAGGAAAATAATTGATATGAACAGGATTATATAGCACATGTGAAAGTAACACAATTATAAATACAGTACAATTTGTCAATTTTATTTGGTAAACAATAAGAAAATATCATTTATCGTTCAAATTAGACAAAGATTTCTTTTTATTGGTTTAAAAAGATTGTTACTTGCTTTGGTAATACATTCATATGAACCAAAAGGCAGAATTATTTATAAAAGTATTGAGAAATTTGCTCCCTCCTGTCCTATCTCTATATTCTCCATTCTGCCCCCGTCTCATGTAAGTAAACTACTTTTTTTACTTTCTTTTGTATTTTTTTGGTGTTTGTTTATGTAAATGCAATTAAATTGCTCTCTCTACATTTTTACACAAAAAAATCTTCATTGCTCTTCACCATGTGTTTTTCATGTAGCAGTACATACTGGAGATATTTCTATATTTATACATAGTTTTTCATTCTTTTAAAAATTGTTCAATTTCTTCAGAGTGTGCTATTTTGTGGTTGTCCCAGAGTTTGTGTAACAAGTCCTTCACAAATAGAAATTTGGATTGTTTTCATCTCCTGCTGTCACAAACACTGCTGCAAGTGTGTTTTTATGTCATTGAGTGTGTGTGCAGGTGTGTCTGTAGCGTAAGTTCCCAGAGGTGGAACGATTTGATCAAAGGGTTGTTAGAGTGGTGCACTAAAATGAACTGTTAAAATTTTGTCAATCTTTCAATCAGCTGTTAAAAACAGATACTACTAAAAGTTAAATTACATAAAATTACAATTAAATAAATTATATTATAAATAAAGGTAATAAATACTTTAAAATGAATCACTTCTGATTATTTTACTATAATCTATGCTTTGGAGGTTGTGACTGCTGCGTTGGTATGGGGCAAACTACATGATGGGGTACTACTGCCCATCTCTTCCCAGCTCCATGCTCAGTAGCATCAAATTAGTAGCTGAAGCCAGCAGACATGGGAGTATTTGCATGTCAGAAACTGGCAAATGCTATAAATCTTCATTTGGTTTTGTTTTTCTCCAGAATGCTGATTGTTAAACATTTACCTGCATACCACTCATTGATGACTTCAAGCTATTTTTAATCCATAACAATTTTGTAGACTTTACTTTGGTTAACTGAAATTAAACATTTTTAACAGACATCTGACTCTCACCTTCCACAGAATTCACTTCTTTCATTGAGTCTCCTTACCTTTCATGACAATATAGTTATTGCATAAGTGCAATAAGAATTTGTCCTACTTTTTACCAGGATGTAATTGGAAAAATCAGTGTCTTTTTTGGTGTCAGTTTTGGTGAATGATATTTTCCTATAATTTTTTATTTTGCCTCATTATTTCTATTTTTTTGTATTTGGAATTTCTCTCCTTTTCAAAAATAGATTAGCTAGTGTTTTATCTATTTTAATATATGCTGCTATCATGTCACAGAAGTGGATTTGAATTTATTCTATTGTGTTTTTTTTTTAATTTTATTATTTCTGCTTTTAACTTTACTAATTCCTTTCCTTTGGGTTTTTTTTGTTTGTTTAATCTGTGCTGTTTTTCTTATTTTTTCATTGATGGATAATTTATTCCTTCCTTTTTTTAAAAAATAGATAAAAGCATTTAAGCTATAAGTTTTCCTCTGAGTTCTTATTTTGTTTTATTCCAAAGGTTCTTAAATACAATGTTTTCATTATTGTGCTTTGAGGAAATTCTCTAATTTTGGTTATATTTCCTCTTTGATCAAAGAGTTGTTTAAATGAGATTTTTCTTAAATGTTTATATGGAAAAAACTTTCTGTTTTCTGATTTTTTTTAAATAATTTCTATTCTATGACCCTGTGATCAAAATGTTGTCTGAAGGAGTAGAGCAAAGTGGTGAGGTGGGGGGCTCCTGAACTCCCTCCTCCCACAGATGCTTTGAATCTACAACGACATACAGAGAAATTCCCTCTGAAAGAAATCCAGAAACTAGCTAAATGACTCCTACACATTGGGTGAATGAGAAAATACCCACAGTCAAACAGATAGGAAAGGTTGAGACACTCTCTCACCATAATCCCCATTCCCAGCACTATGCCATACAATCAGGAGGGAAGCCCTAAGTCCCAGCTTCTCCCTGAGTATAAAAGGGGTAGGACCACACATCTAGCACCCTGACTATTAAGATTCCCACCTGAGAGATGAACCCTAAAATACCTAGCTCTGAAAGCCCAAAGACTTGCATCCATGAGACCCACAAAAATATAGCAAAGAAGCAGTTCTTAACAGCCATGTGACCACTTTCCAAGGCTATTCCCCCAGGGCTCAGCACAGAGGGAACAGGCAAAACACCCATCTTCTAGTCTTCCCCTGAAACGGGTCTAACTATTTACTTTACAAGATGATGCCTGACAGTCCAGCTTTTAGTGTGCATCTAGGGGCTGTCTGCTATCCTTCCCAGAGACTGGGAAAGCCAACAGACACCTTCCCCACCTTCTCCCTCTGGCCTGTTCCAACAGTAAAACTCAGTCACCAGTATCTCCATGGAAGCAGCTTGTTTACACATATAATATCCCAGCTTTTGCAGCTGCTGCCCAAGGAGCAACACCCAAATTACCTAGCTCTGATAGCCACCAGGGTTTGCATTCATAAATCTTGCAGGACTACAGTAAACAGAGAAGCAGTTTTTAAATGGGCACAGGAGCACTCCACCATGGCTATACACCTGGGGTCAGTGCAGAGGGAACAGGTAAAAATGTCCATTTCCCAGGTTCCCCTCTAGGTGCTGACTGCAATCCATCCCTTTGGAACACTGACAGGTCTAGGCACAATTTCAGCTACAAGGAGCTACTAAGAACGAAGAAGGTGGCTTGGATTATCACAAAGATTTGAGAGCAGCTATAAGCTTGGGGCAGGCTGATTGATGAGGTTCATCCACTACACAAGATCACTCCATTAAGGCCAGGAGAGTTGGTTGTATTATGTAATGTACAACAACCAACACATAAAGTCAAAGAAAATGAAGAAACAGGGGAATATGTTACAAACAAAAGAACAAGATCAATCACCAGAAACAGATCATAATGAAACAGAGATAAGTGATCTACCCAATAAAGAATTCAAAATAATGGTCATGAAGATACTGAGGTCAAGAGAGCAATATATAAACAAAGTGAGAATTTCAACAAAGAGATAGAAAATATTAAAAAGTACCAAACAGAAATCTCAGAGCTGAAGAATTCAATAATTAAACTGAAAAATTCAATGACAAGGTTGAACAGCAGATTAGATCAAGTGGAAGAAAGAATCAGCCAACTTGAAGACAGGGCAGTGGAATTCATCCAATCAGAGAAGCAAAAAGAAAAAAGACTGAAAAAGAGTGAAGATATAGGGACACCATCACTAGTCCAATATACTCATTAAAGAGGTCCCAGAAGGAGAAGAGAGAGAAAAGGGGGCAGAAAGCCTATTCAAAGAAATAATGACAGAAAACTTTTCTAACCTGAGGAAGTAAACAGATATCCAGATATAGGAAGCCCAGAAAGTTCTAAATAAGAAGAATCCAAAGAGACCCACACTGAAACACATTATAATTAAATTGTCAAAAATTAAAGACAAGGAAAGAATCTTAAAGCATCAAGAGAAGAGCAACTATTACATACCAGGGAACCTCTCTAAGACTATCAGCAGGTTTTTTAGCAGAAACTTTGCAGATCAGAAGGGAGTGGGATAATATATTCAAAGTACTGAAAGAAAAAACTGTCAAGCAAGAATACTCTACCTGGCAAAGTTGTCCTTCAGCATTGAAGGAGAGATAGAGTTTTCCAGTCAAAAAAAAGCTAAAGGAGTTCACCAGCAGGATGCCTGCCTTACAAGAAATGTTAAAGGGAATTCTTCAAGCTGAAATGAAAGGACACTATCTAGTAACAGGAAAACATATTAAAATATAAATCTCACTGTTAAAGGTAACTGTATAGTTAAAATCAGACTACTCTAATGTTGTAATGGTGGCAAGTAAATAACTTCAAACTCTAGTATGAGAGTTAAAACGATTAAAAATAACTATAGCTATAATAATCTGTTTATGGATACACTGTGCAAAAAGATAAAAATTGTGACATCAAAAACAAAATGTGGGAAGGGAGTATAAAAATGTAGAATTTTTGTGTATGTTCAAAGCTAATAGACATTTACAGAACATTCCATCCTAGAGCAGCAGAATACACATTCTTCTCAAGCACACATGGAACATTCTCCAGGATAGATCACATGTTAGGCCACAAAACAAGTCTCGATAAATTTTAAAAGACTGAAATCATATCAAGCATCTTTTCTGACCACAATGGTATGAAACTAGAAATCAATTACATGTAGAAAACTGGAAAATTCACAAATATGTGGAGATTAAACAACATGCTACTGAACAACAATGAGTCAAAAAAGAAATCAAAAGGAAATAAAAATATATCTTGAGACAAATGGAAATGGAAATACCACATACCAACACTTATGGATGCAGCAAAGCAGTGCTAAGAGGGAATTTTATAGTGACAAATGTTTACATTAAGGAAAAAGAAAGATCTCAAAGAAACAAGCTAACTTTACACCTCAAGGAAGTAGAAAAAGAACAAACTAAGAACAAAGTTAGTAGAAGAAAAAAAAATAATAAAGAGTGGAAATAAATGAGATAGAGACTAAAAAAAGAATAGAAAAGATGAATGAAACTACAAGCCACTTTTTGAACAGATAAACAAAATTTACAAACCTTTAGCTAGACTTGCGAAGACAAAGAGAGAGGACTCAAATAAATAAAATTAAGAATGAAAGATAAGTGTCTATTTGTGTGGTACCACACAAACATAAGAGATCATAAGAGGCTACTATGAACAATTGTATGCCAACAAATTGGACAATCTAGAAGAAATGAATAAAGTCCTAAAACATACAACAAATTACAGCCCAATATCCCTGATAAACATAAATGCACAATCCTCCATATAATATTAGCAAATGAATAAAACAATACATTAAAAAGATGATACACCATGATCCAATGGGATTTATTCCAGGGATTCAAGGATGGTTCAATATCCACAAATCAATCAATGTGCTATACCACATTAATAAAATGAAGGATAAAAATCACATGATCATCTCAATAGATGCATAAAAAGCATTTGACAAAATTCAACATCCTTTATGATAAAAACTACAATATAATAAAGAGAATAAATTTGTGTGGTTTTGTCACTAAGTTCACTACAGCAGTAATAGAAAATTAATACAGTTCCCTATATAAGTAAGATAAAAATCAGTATGTTTCCTCTTTCCCTTGCCCAGTTTTAGTCAATAATATTATATCTCTTAGTGTTCACCTTTGGATTGTGAAATATGGTTATGATTTAAGAATTTGATTTTTTGACTTTATGTGATATCCTTTGAGTCTCAGACATTACAGATTAGGCAATTAGCAAAGTTATCCTACCTCACACCTTTTTTTCTACCTTCTCCTCTCAATTACTATTACACATATCATCTCTCCATTTCCAAGGCACATACATTTCCATTCTATTCTGTCACATTAATTCTCATCTTATTTCACCTCAGTTTTATGATTAGATATTGTCAGTGCTCACCATGCTTTCCTTTGTTCTAGTTTCTTTAGACATATTTTCCTATTTTAGTTGAAGTTTGCCCTCTGTTATTTTCTTGGAAAGGATTCAGGAAAACAATATTTTCTAAGCTCTTACATAGTCAAATAAATTTGTCTTTGTTATTATATATGAAATACAGTTTGACTAGACATAAAATTCAATTAACATTTTCTTTCCTTGAGTATTTTGTAAATATTATCTCACTGTCTTCTGGCTTTAAATCTTGCCATGGAGAAATGAAGCCAGCTTAACTGTGTTTCTCTTATAAAGACTTGATCATTTTTCTTAACTGTCCAAAGAACTTTTTCATTATCTTTTAAAGTCCAATAAATTTCCCTGGATATTTCTCAATATTGACTATTTTAGACCAATTTTTGTGGTACAAAGTGTGTAATTTCAGATTATAAAAGTCTATCTCTGTGGCAGGAACTCTGAGTTTTGAAGCATGGACTGTTATCTTGACATCATCCTTTCACCACAAGAACTTTATATGACTAGATACTCCAGAAAAATAAAAATCACTCATTGATATATAATCTAAAGGGAACAAAATGAAAAGAAAATATATTTAAAAGGAGATTAGAGAGAAATGATATATAGAGAAGAGAAGTAAAAATGTATAACTGAGGAAGGAAAACAAAACAATTTTATGGAATAAATATTTAAAGATGTAAACCAGGAAAAATTTTCTGAAATAGCAGTAAACCCTAGAAATTGAACTAGGGACTGCTTCCCCCACCTTCGCATGTACTCCTCTTCTCCATTCCCCTCTGCACACACATAGAGGTCAGCCTGATGAAAGAACTGGTCTAGCAGGCTTGGCAGCTGAGTAGCGGTTGCTATCTCCCCCAGATCCTTGCAGTGGAAGAGCCAGTTCCAATGGCTTCAGCAGCCATTGAAAACAGGCAGATCCCATTTTCTACAGCTGAGTGCTGCATAAATCATTTATCAGGAGGATGGTGGAAGCCAGGCAATGGAGTCCATTCCTGCATCCTCAACTCCCAACCATAATTGAATCATGCAAAGTTTTCTCAAACAAAAATAGAATTAATACATAATAACTCTAAATGCATTTATTTTAATGCATTTATTAAAAAACAAGAAAATCTGAAATCAGTAGTCTAAATATTCACCTTCAGAACTAGAAGAGGAAGAGGAACCTGAGTCCAAAATTTGAGGAAGGAAGGAAATAAAGATTAGAGGTAAAATAAATAAAATAGGTATTTTAAAAACAACAGAGAAAATCAATAAAGCCAAAGTTGGTTTTTTGAAAAGGTAAAGATTGACAAAATTTAGCCAGTCAGACCAAGAGAAAAGGAGAAAATTCTAATTACTAAAATCAGAAATAAAAGAAGAAATATCATTAAGGGCCTTATAGAAATAAAAAGAAAAATACTATGAAAAATTGTATTCCAACAAATTAGAAAACTTAGATGAAATGAACAAATTCCTAAAAAGACATAATTTACCAAAACTGACTCAAGAGGAAATAGAAAATCTGTATAGATCTATAAAAAAGAGAATGAATTAGTAATTTTAAAATTTCCTCAAAGAAAAGCCCAGGCCCAAATGGCTTTGCTGGTGAATTCTATGAAACATTTAACAAAGAATAAATACCGATCCTTTACATGCTCTTCCAAAAATACAAGAGGAGGGAAAACCAAATCATTCTATAAGGCCAGTAGTAACTAATACCAAAGTAGACCAAGACATGTCAAGAAAAGAAAAGTATAAGCCAATACCCCTTGTGAATGTAAATGCAAAAATCTTCAAAAAACACTAGCAAACCAAATCCAGCAACATACAAAATTATATGCCATAGCAAAGTGGGATTTATCCCAGGAATGCAAGGTTGGTTTAACATCCAAAGATCAGTCGATGTAATACACCATATAAATAGAATAAATACCAAAAATCATATGATTATTTCAAAAGATGCAGAAAAACATTTGACAAAATCCAACACCCTACCTGATAAAAATATTCAACAAAGTAAGAATAGAGGAACTTCCTCAACTGATATAATCCATCAATGAAAAACTGACCACTTACATCAAACTTAATAGTGAAAGATTGAATGCTTTACCTCTAAGATCAGGAACAAGACTTGGAGATCCACTCTTGCTGCTTCCATTCAACATTTTATTAGAGATAGTGACCATAACAATTAGGTAGGAAAATGAAATAAAAGGCTTCCAGATTGGAAAGGAATAAGTAAAATTATCTCTATTTGCAGAAGATATGATGTTGTATATAGAAAACTTTGTGAAATTCACTAAAACTAATAAATGAGTTCAGCAAGGTTGTGGAATACAAGATAAGCATTAACAAAATCAGTTGCATTTCTATACACTAGTAACGAACAATCAGAGAATGAAATTAAGAAAACAATTCCATTTACAATAGCATCGAAAAGAATAAAATATTTAAGAATAAATTTTAAGAAAGAAGTGCAAGACATATACTGAAAACTATGGAACATTGTTGAAAGAAATGAAAGGCTTTCTGAGTAAATGGAAAGATATCTCATATTTATGGGTCAGAAGACTTATTATTAAGATGGAAATACCAATACTCCTTAAATTGATCTCCAGACTCAATGTGATCTTATTCAAAATCCCAGCTGACTTTTCTGAAAAAATTGGCAAGCTGATCTTAAAATTCATAAGGAAATACAATGGACTCAAAATAGCCACAACAATCTGAAAAAGGATCAAAATGGAGAACTCACACTTCTCAATTTCAAAGTTTACTACAAAGCTGCAGTAATCAAGACAGTATAGTGTTGGCATAAGGATACATATATAGACCAATGGAATAGAATTGAGAGCCTGGAAATAAGCCCATACATCTATGGTCAATTAATTTGCAACAAAGGTGCCAAGACCAGTCAATGGAGAAAAAATAGTCTTTTCAATAAATGATACTGGAACAACTAGATGCTTACATGCCAAAGAATGAAGTTGGATCTCTACCCCATATCATACACAAAAAATTAACTCAAAATAGATCATAGAGCCAAATTTAAGAACTAAAAATCATAGAAGAAAATATAGGAGTAAATTTTCATGACCTTGGGATAAGCAACAGTTTCTTAGATATGAAACCAAAAATGTGTGACAAAAGAAAAAATAGAATAAATAGGCTTCATCAAAATTATAAATGTTTGTCCTGCAATAATGCCATCAAGAAAGTGAAAAAAGAAGTCACCAAAAACGACAAACTATTTTCAAATTATATATTTGACTAGAGATATATCCAGACTATGTAAAGAACTCACAATTCAATAATAATTGCCATCATCATTGTCATTCAGTTACAAAATAAGCATAAGATCTAATATGCAAGTCTCCAAAGAAGATATACAAATGACCAACACACACGTGAAAAGATGTTCAACATCATTAATCACTAAGGAAATGCAAATCAAAACAATGATGAGATAGTACTTTACACTTACTAGAATGGCTATAATCAAAAACATAGACAACAACAAATATTGGAGAAAATGCAGAGAAATTGGGACACTCACACATTGCTGGTGGGAGTGCAAAATGGCAATCCACTTTGGACAACAGTTTGGGAGTTCCTTGAAATATTGAACACAGAATTACCACATAACCCAAAAATTCCACTCCTAGTATATCCCAGAGAAATAGAAACATATATCCACACCAAAGCTTGTACAAGAATGTTCATAGCAGCATCATTCATAATAGCCAAAAGCAGAAGCAATTGTAAAGTCCATCAATGGATGAGTTAATGAATAACATGTCATATATTTACACCATGAAATGTTATTCAGGAAAAAAAAAGGAATGCAATACTAATAAACTGTAATATACAGATGAGCCTTGAAAACATTAAGGTAAGTAAAAGAAGCCCATTACAAAAGACCACATACTGCATGATTCCATTTACACGAAATGTCCAGAATAGGCAAACCAACAGAGACACAAAATACATTAGTGGTGGCCTAGGCCTGGGAGCTGGTAATGATGAATGATGGTCAATGGAATGGGGTTTCTTTCTGGGGTGATGAAAATGTTTTAGGATTTTGGTGATAGTTGTACAACTCAGTAAATATACTAAAAACATTGTATTGAACATATTAAATGATTGAATTATATGTTATGTGAATTACATCTCAATAAAGGTGTTTTTTTTTTAAAGTACCATAATGAAACCAGACAGAATGTCTCTAGTGTCTTTCCAGGAAGAAGAAAGAATGTATGTATCTTGTGAAAGAATGTATCTTATGAATATAGTGATCTGGGTACTACAATGACCTAATAGGTGGGTTATATCTAATAGTTAAAGGAAAAATCTCAAAAGGATGGGAGTTTTAATGGGATAATGGAAAAACAAGGAATAAAGGAGGCAGAACATTCCAAGTGTTAGTGTGCACTAACTAGCTAACTCAATACCCTGTCAACTTAGAAGTATGTCCCTATTGCGCATATGAGTGCATTAAGCTGTTACAGCATGAGCAGCCACATCGTTTGTACTGATTCTGTATGCACTGAGCCATCTTTTCATTGTATTTCACTTCTCCAATATCCTTTCCTATAGGAAAACAAGACAAAGATCACTCTAAGAAGAAAAATATCATCCACATCACAATTGAATATCTCATTATAAAACAGTAAATTTAAATTTTTTATTGGCCAGTGTCTTGTGCGTTTGGTTATTATGAGTCAGTGCCTAAGACTGAGTCCTGAAGAATATGTTTCTGGTATCTCAAAACAATACCAGACTATGGATCATGAACATGATTTCATGAAGTTTCTGGAAATACAGGCAGATGATTGACACTTCCCATTTTGATATTTCAATCAAACTGCAACAACTGTATGCCCTGACAATAGCTCTTAAAAAATAATTACCTGGGTTAAGTAACAGAACATTTTCCACCTATGTTAAACACTGGGTCCTGCTAGTGGTAAATATTTATGCCTAGGGATCAAGTAACCATTAAAGAATTTTTGTCTTTAAGAAACCGTATTTAAACTTGTCAATACAACAGAAATTCAAGTGAACAGAAGCATCAAAAGTACATTTAAAGGTAGCCACTTTTCTCATGTCAGTCTAAATTTGCCCAATTATTTGTTTCAATTGCAGATCAGGTCATGAAAATAAATCTATTAAGTATCTCTTATGGAGTCCATTATATCTGTGCTTTTATTGTTATAAAAGAAAAAAAGTTCCAGAATGTTGTTCTCTCCTCAGTTCCTCTTCAATTTGCTAATATAAAACCATCTATTACCATAATCTCAAATTTTATAATTATAGGTCCATAATAAGTCCTTGGGCTCTTATGTACTTTAAAACTGAACACTTTTCACAGTTTAGAAAAATTCTACAGTGTGTTCACCATGTTTTATGCAACTTCTTCAGTGGGTCTGAGGCAGCACACTTGTAACCAAACATTCACACCTCTGAAGTGAGACAGAAGAGGATAGACTGTGACTGGCCTCAATTTACTTCAGACCAGATTTTTGCCTCCCTATGAATTGGCCACTGCAATTTCTGAAAAAAAAATTGATTTTCAGAGCTTTATGAATTTTGCAATCACAATTAAGTGATTCTACATATGTAACCCAAATGACTAGGGCTCTTCTAGAAAAGAACTAATTTGTAATGTGACAAACATAACAAAGGAAAGGGGAAAAGATGCAATTCTGAAGTCTTAATTCCCTTACCTTCTCACCATCCTCGTCCACCCTCGTTGAAGCCAGAATCAAGCAGTGTTAGGAACTTTAGAGATTTTCTTTAGCTACATAGTATCATGACTTCAATATATTTAAAATACACTTAATCCTAAGGATTAAATTGACTTTTTCTCTTTCTCTCTCTCTCCCAGCGTTTTATCGATGGTGTTGATTGTAACTAGCCTCATATGAGATCCAGAAATAAGAAAGAATGACCAGAAAAAAGATTCCAATGTACATACAACTCCTGTCATATTTGTAAATTGATATAAAATACAAATAAATAAATATATATTATCCAATTTAAGCATTAAATTTTATTGATATATATATCAACATATATCAATATTGATATATTGATATTGATATATATATCAATATTGATATATGTATATATACTAGAAAACAAGATTTTGTAAAGCTCCCCCAGATGACAGAATTTGGAGAAAAATACTTCAAAGCAAAATTCAAAGATTTCCCCCACAAAAGTAGCACCATTTAGCTCTGAAGTGAAAAGACTGCATTTTAGTTTGTTAATGCCATAGAGTGGGTGAATGGGTAATAAATCGAGTCAGCAATTGCTTGTTCTACATTTTTATAGAAATTACAGACGATGTATCAAATTTTGATCTGGTGACTAGTTTCTTTTGTGAAGGTGGGCATTGCATAACTCATACCAGAATTCAATTCCAGGAATTGTAAATTATGTACATGTAAATTAATGTTTTTCCAACAAGTATTTCAGTGGGACTTGCACTGTCCCTTGCCCTCGAGAAGCCTCTTGTGGTGAAGCGCACACCTTCCCGAGAGGGCTCCTCTGGGGACACAGGCACCAAGACTGCTGAGAAACACGTTCAGCTCATATTTGAGAGTTAAATGACTAACACTCATTTTAGTCATATTTGCTTATGACCTTGGCTTTCTTTTCTGGCAAGACACTAGTATAAATTTAGTTATGGAATAATTTTAGTTTCTCTTTTGAATACTTAAAATTTCTCAAGTTTGTGCTTGTTTCATGAGAAGATAAAATGTCTTCTACAGAATTAGTTCCATATAGACAGCTCCTAGAATGAAGCAAAAGCATGAAACTGATTTCCAATATGCAGTATAAAAATGTAATCAATATATAGATTATAGGATGATATTGAAATTTCCTATCTCTTTATTTCTCTGTCGTGAATTGCTGACAAGTCAACTTTTTAAGTTATCATACATATGCCAGTATCTAATCACAGACCATACTCTTCTTAGATCTATGAGGACAAAAGTGAGTTGCTATAACCTTAAAATAATGTCATTAATCTAAGAGAGAAAGGAGTGTGAGAGAGGGAATACATAGATACACATAAAGATTATGCTTATACCAACAATATGATCATTTCTCAAAAATACAATTAGAACATCCCTTTTAAAATTCCATCCAGAAACTTCAATACATGTAGAAACAATAGATTTTTAAAATTTAAATATTATTTTGGTATTTGGAAATAGCCAGAGTCACTCTTAGGTTTGTATAGCGAATCAAATTAATCAGAGTGTTGTTTTGGATGGTTCAAAAAACATGTTATGATGACTTTTATGAAAGAGGAGTCCCAAAATGTTTTTAGCAGTGGCAGCATTTTGGAAATATGTGTTTGCATCTGTCAGAGTCTAGTCAGGAAAATAGAAACCACTCTAGGCATTTCAAATGAGAATATTTAGTCCAGGGAATTGGTTACAGATCTGATAGAAGAGCTGAAGAGACAAACAGGAGACAGAAAGGGGACCAGAGAACAGCAGGAAGTTGTACTGGCTCCGGGACAAGAGGTATGGGGATATGGTGTTTGTGGAGCCCAGGGATACAATCTGGGAACAAACACACATCAGGAGATAAAACCACAGGCAGGCTACTTGGAGAGCTCAGACCCCAGAGGGAAAGACTGCCCAAGGGAGCTGGAACCACAGGGACATGTAGCTACTGCTGGAGATTCCAAAACAGGGATACTGGAGAAGGAACATTCTGGCCTCTTCACCCCTCTTGAACCCAAACTTCTCCAGGACCCCCTGTTAGTTGAACTGCTGGGAAGCCGGAGTGATGAAGCAAGTAAAGGTATTCCTTGCAATACAGAGGAGGAGAAGAATCTGGAATGTACCTGAGAGCAAACTAGCACAGGTTTGCTCCACCTCCATAGGGGAGTACTTTGAAAACAAGACTTATTTGGATGCTGACCTTTCTGTATCTCTGTTCATTTGTTCCACAGATAATTGAGTACATACTACATGCGGGCACAATTCTAGGCTCTAGGAGGAAAAACATCTCCTGCCTCATGAAACTTACCTACTAATGAGAAAGGCAGACAAACAAGTCAACATATAAACTGTTAAGATAACAAAACAGGGCTGTGAAGGAGAGTGACTGTTCAGTGAAGGCGTCTCTGAGGTCTTCACATTCGAACTGAGGGTTGATAGGCAACCGGGATCCAGCTGTGGGAGAAAGCCTGGCAGCCTGATTGTTTCAAGGAACAGGAAGAAGGCAGGGTAGCCAGGGTCATCATAATGACTTAAGGAGAGAAGGATGAGAGATGAGGCTGAAGAGAAAGCAGGGGCCTGATGACACAGGACTCAGAGGCCTAGATAAGGAATCTTATTCTAGATATAATGAGAAGCCCAAAGGAAATTTAAAGCAAGGAGTGGCATGATCTGATTTTTCATTTCAAAAATATTACTCATACTTCTGTATTTGCAAAATATTATGGCGATGGGGGAACAACAGTGAATGCAGGGAGGCAAATTAAGAAGACATTTTAGTGGTCTAGGCAGAGATGATAGTGGTGTGGACTATGGGGGTAGTGGTGGAAATAGAAAGAACTAGATTAATTTTAATATTACTTAGAAGTTAAAAAATGCTGATGGAGTGAATGTGGGGAATGAAGGAAAGGAAGAAATCAAGGGTAGTTTTCAGATTTTTGTTTCAAGTAACTGGGAAGATGGGGGTGCCATTTACTATGATGGGGAAGATGGGCTCTTATAAAGCTTCAGAGCTGAGAATTCATTAATCATGCTTTGGACATGTTAACTTATGGATTATTCTTCAGCATCCAAATGAAAACATTTTATTCAGTTGGAAACAGAATTCTATTAATCAGTGGAGGGAGCTAGAACAAGAGAGAAATTTAAGAATCATTGACATATACATGACCAAGTAAAGCCATAGGATTAGACAAAAGAAAAAGCACAGATAGAGCTTGTCACTCTGGCAGGAGCACAATTGACTGATAAGAAAAATTCAACATAAAAACCTCCTGGTTGAGGGGTTCCTGGAGCACATTTTGGGGTAGATATTCCCATATCTGAGTTCTTTTCTATGGGTACATCGGAGAGCATATGGGTAATTGAAGGGACATTGAACCTTTGTCACATGAAAAACTACACTCTACATTTGCTGCATAGACTCTTCTTCTTGTCCTATTTTCAGGTCTTTCTGTCTGTCTTTTATTAAATTTGGAAATTTTTCAGCCATTATTTCTTCAGATTTGTTTCTGTTCCATTTCTCGTCCCTCTCTTTCCAGGACTTCAGTTACACATATGTTACACCTTTTGACTGTATCCCACCATGTCTCTTGCATACTCTGTCCTGGTTTTTCCTCTCTCTCTTTTTGCTTCCTTTTGCATATATTCAATACACCCGTCTTCCTGTTTACCCATACCACCTTCTGTTGTGTCCAGTCTATGTTAAACCCATTCAGTGAGTTCTTATTTAAGATACTGTATTTTTAAGCTCATTTGATTCTTTTTATAGATTCTAATTCTTTGTTGAAATATTCCTCTTTAATCCATTTTTATCCAATTTTCTCTAACATATTAATAATAGCTATTAATAGAACCTTGTCTATTATTTCATAAATCTGGATCATCTTTGGTATCCTACTGACAGAATTATCTTTTGATTATTGGTCACATTTTCCTACTTATTTAAATATCTGGTAAGTAAATGCTAAACATTGTAGATGATACACTGAGGAAGCTGTGAATTATGTTATCCTCTACTAGAGTGTTGGATTTTGTTCTGACAGGTAGGTAAATTACTGGCAGATCACCTATATGTTTTCAGGCTAAGGCAGTTCAAATGTGGTTTGTGTTTAGTCCTAAGGCATAGCCCTGATTCCTAGTGTGTGATCCCTTATCCTAAGGTGTGGTGCTTCTAGGGTCTCAACTGAAGGCCTGGGATGAATATCTCCCCCAAGGTCTCTCCACTCTGAGCTTGAACTCCAATGTCCCCCCCAAAAATACATGCTCTCTAGAATCTCCACGGGGCTCTCATCCTTCTAGCAACTGCTTTCTTCTACACACTCACAGAGATACAAGTCACCCAAGAATGTGAGAGGAGTTTCCACCCACATTTTGAGGTGCTCTCTGTGTCGCTCACCCTCTCTGTCACTTTGCCTCCCCAATCCTGGCCACTTTAGTACCTTGAACTCATCTCTGTCTCTTCTACCCAGCAAGACCATTGCTTCCTTCTCAGGCTCATTTTTCCTGAACAATGGCCTGGAAACAAGTTCCCAGGATGCAAACCTGGGTGAATTGGGGGCTCACCTTTGGCCCCTAGGTTTCCAGCACTGCTAGTCTGTATTAGATGCTTTCCAATACCTGCAAACTGTTGTTTTTTAAATGTATTTTTCCATATTTTATAGTTGTTGATGACAGGATGATAAGTATGATTTCATTCACTTTCTTATGTCTAGCAACCTAGTCATATTTTTATAATTGATTTCTGACTTAATTTTAATCTCAAAATGTGGTCTTTCTGATACCAAATCTTTGAACTCTGCTGATGGTTTTTAAAGGTTTAGTACACAGTCAATTCTTATAAATAGCCCATGTATGCTAGAAAATAATATGTATTTTTAACAGGTGAATATAGGATTCTACATGTACTAATTAGGTTAAGCTCACCAATTGTGCTGTTCACATCTTCTACAACATTACTAATGTTTTTGCTTGCTTAATCTATCAATTGCTGAAAGAGGCACGTTAAATTTGTCAGCTTCTCCTTGAGCTTCTGTTCATCTTCTCTTTGTCTTTGAAGTACTATTGTAAATTCATACAAGTTTAGAATTGTTGCATATTCTGTGTATTTGATCCTTTACTTATTATTACTTGGTGACTCCTTTGTAATCCCAATCATACTTTCTGACTAGAAGCTTAGATTGTCTTTTATTAATATAGCAATGCCAGCTTCCTTTTTTTTATTCTTTTACCTTGAACATTTTTGTGAACTTATATTTTAGGTGTATGCCTTGTAAGGATATATTACGAGTTGGATTTTGTTTTTCTATCCAATATGACATTCTGTGTCTTCTCATTGTTGAGGTTAGTCCATTTACATTTTTGTGATTATTGATGTATTTGAATTTGTTTCTATCAATTTATTTTCCTTTCTATATTTCCAGCTCTTTCTATACTTTCTTCTTTTAGATTGACTTGGTTTTTCAAATTTCATTCCTTAGCCTCTACTTTTTCACAAGTTACACACTGTTTTCTTATTTACTCAGTAGTTATCCTGAGAATGTTAACACACCACATAAATCAGGGTACTCACAGGAAATTAATCGCTTAAATGAGAACATTTTAATAAAGGGATTTTTCCTGAGGTATAGTTAGGGTTTAGCAAGATTTTGTGAGAAACAGCGAGTGATCCTTAACACACATAGGCTTTAAAGGGCAAGGCAGGGAGAGTGGGTTTTCAAACCCAGAAAGAGGAGCTACAGCTAAAGGAGTTTTAAAAGAGGGCTGCCCAACAGATGCTGTCTTTGGAAAAGGGATGCAGCCCACTTGTGGTGACCCAGCTGGAAGGGAGCCAGAGGATTAAATACCTCTACTTCACTCTTCTTTTGCCTTCAGTGCCCCTCGCCAGGAAACCAACTGAAATCTACAGGGAAGGGAGCCACTGGAGCAGTCCCTAAGGGTCAGCCTTCCCAGCACAGAGTAGGATGATGGAGAGAGGGCTGTGTGGTAAATGGAAGACGTCTAGCACACACATATCTGAGCCCTAAAGTAAATCCCCCTCTCTACTCTCTCCCAAATAAGACAGGGACCCTAGAGCGCATTTAATACAACCACTCCGTCGTAACTTAATGTAGTACGATTGTCAACATTTTAGTCTTATTTTAATCCTCCAAAATAAGCATTATTACTTTCTTTTTTAATGTATTTCTTGGTTTTAAAGATATCTTTTTGCACCCCAGACCTTCTGTTGTGGACCACTGTCTTTCTTCCTCAAGTTCCTTCAAAAAGTTCTTTCTCTGAGAGGCTGGTGGTTGTGAATGCCCTCGGTAGTTTTTGTTTGTTTGAACATGTCTTTATTTTGTACTTCTTTTGCAATGAAAGTTAGGCTGACCACATAATTTTAGAATAATAGTTATCTTCCCTGAGATGTTATTATGCTTGTTTCTGAATTCCAGTGTCTTCTAAAGAGGTCAGCTATTGATCTAACTATCATTCCTTTGTAGGAACCTGTCTTTCCTCTTCATCTGCTTTTAAGATCTTTGTGTTTGCTTTTTCAGCTCTTTAGCTACAATTATCTGAGGCATTTTTTTTTTGGAAAAAAAAATTTATCCTGCTGACAATATTCTGTGTTCTTCTTGATTATGAGTTTCTATGTCTTCCATCAATTTTTAAAACTCCTCGGCCATTCTTTCCTTAAACACTCCCTCTTCACTCCCCCTGTTCTTTCCTTCTGGAATATTGAGTGTCTATTAGACCACTTTTTCTTATTCTGTCTCTGAACTTCTCTGATGTATTTTCCATTTCTTCATCTCTTAGAGCTATATTATAAGTACTTTCAAGTCACTTTTCTAGTTTACTAACCCCCTCTAAACTGTATGTACTGTGCTGTTTGAACTATTCACTGAGTATTTAATTTCAATGAGTATGTTTTTCATCTCTAAAGTTTCCATTCTATCATTTTTCAAATCTGCTGTTTATTATTTGATACTATCTTGTTTCTTGTTAATTTTCTTATTTCCTCCTTCATTTCATTAAAGATTAGAAGTACTGCTTTTTCTTGATGTTCTCTATACGATAATTCCAACATCTGTGTTCCTCAATCACTCTACCATTGTCTCCACTGTAGGCGTTTCGTAATTTTGATTGTGAGGGCACCCCCAGCAGAACTTAACTGAGGGTAATTCTGAAGGATACTGAATTGAGAGTATTTTCACCATGTAATTTTCATTTTCTTCTGCAAGTACCCAAGAGACTATCATTCTGCAGGTACTTTAATTTAATCCTTAGCTTGTAATTGTCTGGACCACAAAGGAAACATAATTTAAATTTCAAACATATATAAGGGCATTTTCAGGGTTAGAAATTCTTCAGAGAAAAAATATTTTTCAGTCTAGAGGTATGGGCAAGACAGGCAAGTCATTCTGTCAGCTCCTTCTGCCAGGGGGCAGGTTTCTTCTGGCTGAAGGCACTGCCCTGTCCTCTGCCCTGAGTAATGCTGCTTCCTGAAGGAAACAATTCTGTTGCAGCCAATCGGAAGGTTGGGCTGAGTGAGTGGGCAGGGGTTGAATAATCCAGCTGCTCGGGCTTTGGCACCCCAACTAATCTCCTCCATCGGGGTCCTGTGTCCTCTTCCACTCTCTGTTCCCTGACCCCCAGGGGGACTCTTTCCTGGTGTGGACTCTTCCCAAGTGTGAACTCTTACCCACACTTGTGGCTATAGTCTGCTCTCTTACATGTCCTCAGCTGCTATCTCCCTCCTTGACCCAATCCTACCCACATTAGGTGACTTTCAAATGAAAGTCTTTTTCACTCTTTCAGATGAAAACTCCAGCTTTTGAGCAAAGCTTTGTATTTACTTTCTATAAAAGGAGCATATTTTCCATTGTTTGGTTTAGAGAGGGAAGACAAGCTTATGCTCAGTTCACCATCTTGCAACTATAATAACATTTCTTATAACTGATAAATTATGTTCAGTGTATTCTGCTTAAAAAGTCTAGGAAGTAAGTAATGCGCTTAGTCATGATTAGGAGTAAAAATATAAAAAAAAATGTAGTGTGAGAGGGAACGAAGTTTTCAGTGGGAAAAATACTGAAGTACAGTCATGAAACCTGGGTCTACTCTTTGCCCAGTTGCTAATGAACAGTGCTGTTGTCAAGGTGATTTATTCTATGTTGGCGTGAGTTCACTCAACTGTAAATAGGGGAATTTCATTAGATGTTCTCTAACATGACATCCCTTTCTAAAATTCTATAAATTTTAGTTACTTGGAAAATTTATGTATGTACACTATGTACTTCCCTGAGGATGCTGAATAAATGAAGAAGCACATACTACCAAACTCTTCATTATAAAGACCAATATAAAACCCTTAATACTTCATACTAAATCTCTTTTGATCTAAAGAGGAAAAAAGTTAAAGTTCTTAGGCTATAGTTCAACATAGTTCCAAAGATTTTCATCATGCTTGCCCAAATATGACAGATTATTCCTGGAGGTAACATAACGTGGCAAAATGCAACTGGACACAAAGCCAATAAATGCTGATTCCTAGTTATGAGTTTGCCAAATAAGCAGGAAAGACAAAAGGTCCTACACTGGGCAGTTATTAGGAATAGAAAAGGCAGAGCTCCTACGATTACTCTCTGTCTGATACCGTCTCTGCCCACCGCTTTGCTCTGGCCCCTGCTCTGGCCCCTGCTCTGGCAAGCAGCTGCCATCAGGTGTCACCTGAGAGCACCTTACCTCAGTGACGCCAGGTAGCTCTTGCTTTCTGCCTTAATTGTGTTAGCTACTGTTATGGAGGGTCCTGCAGGAGTCTGCTCAGCTACTCTGCCCAGCACACATCTGGAAGTGGGAGGGAGTCAACGGTCCTGCAGCAACCCTTGTCTGGGAATGAAGCCAATTGACAAATGTTCCCATTTCCCATGTCTCAGATGGATGTTTCCGTGCATTCTACTAAGTTCTTTAGAGGATTCTCAGCAGGAGCCCCAGTTGTCCACAGCAGTGACGAGCTCAGTTATGAACTAATGCCTCCTTAAGTTGACTTTCTCTTTCTCTCCATTTTATTCTTCCCAGCCTGTCCACCCTCATCTTTTTCCTTTTTATCATTTTGCAAAATAGTCTACCTTCATGCAGGCTGTAGTGGATGCTATGGTGCTCCACCCAGCCCTCCTGTGAGGATGAAGGCACTCATGTCCCAGGTTGGAAGTACCGGTGTTGATGGCTCTCTGAGAATTGCTTTTGAGTGAAGGAGCTACATTGCCCAAATGGGGCCAGTTAATATCCAATGACTGGTAAGTATTAGAATACGAAGGCCTAGACCCTTTGCCCCAATTTGAAACAACTCTGCGAGGCCATCTCAGATTCTGAGCTCACTGTGGGATTGGCTGAGGCCTCTGTCACAATTGCACGACAGTTCAGTTTCTCCATTTGTCCAGATCTGCTTCTCTCACTCCCTTACACGTGTTCACACTCAGAGCACATTTACTAATAAGACTGCTAAGCACAAATCTGAATCGCAGAGTCTGCTTCCAAGTTTCTGAAGATGTAAGCCCTTGTCCCAGGCTTTGTTTTGGGGACGTAAGTCAAGCTAAGACAGTTGCTATGAGTCCTCTCTCTCTCCTCCCCCCACTCCATGTGTGTGTGTGTGTGTGTGTGAATTGGGGGGTGTGATGATCACTTACTTTCAACAATATTTTCTTAAGGTTTTAATTACACTATCTCTGGCATAGGAATCAATCATAAAAAAAGAGAGTTACTTTGTAAAATGGAATTCAGGACTAATAACCAAAGTATCCCAATTAGTTATTAAGTAGATGAGGGGCAGTGGAAAGAACACACATCTCAGTATGTGGTTTTTTCCTATCTTATTGAAAAATTATATTTGCTTATCATTATTTTGGGACATTACAACCAATAAAGTTGTAAATTTATGTTTTTTCTTCAACTTTTCTAAGCAGTGGAAATCTATAATTAATTTTCACCTTTTTAGGCTATATGAACTTATTTCCCTCTGGATATGCCTAGAAATTCTTGGCACTTTTGCATCTTAGCTGCTCTGAACTCTGTTGTTCCATTGCCAATTAACCATCATTTGCAATTGCATTCTTAAAATTAGCAGGTAACATATCACTTTTTCAAGATAACTAATAAATTGATAGGGATGTTAAATTCAAGTCTAAAGCTGATTCCTGCAGAGCCATTCATTTTTGACACTTAACACCACCTGCCTATGCAGGAAATTAAGTACTGTCCTCTCCTTGAAAATGATTTTTTTCTTTTAATGATGGTATAAATAGAGTAATTGCAGAGAAATAATGAATTGCAAAGAAAAGGGAAACAGGACTAAATATGTAGCTGTTTGTGACTACACTGCTTTTTTCAACCAGGCATGATGAAATGAAGGATCAAGAAATAATGTAACAATTTTTACCAATTTGGACAATCAATCTAGAACACTCAGGTGTCTGAGGCAATGCATTTTCTTTAATGGAAATTAAACTGTGTGATTCACTACTTCCAATATTCATTTTATTTTGCATATATGTTGGTGCATGGCTGGTGTCAAAGGAAAATAAGAAAATGCTTTCACCCTTATTTTCCTTGGGCCCTTGTATTTCATGTAAAGCATCAATATCACATTTCATAGCTAGGAATATCATGTCATTTAAATGATTCTTCTAAACTGAAACCTCAGTGTTAACTATGGTTTTGTTTGTTTTTGCTGAGGAAGATTGGCCCTGAGCTAACATCTGTGACAATCTTCCTCTATTTTGTTTATGGGATGCCACCACAGCATGGCTTGACGAGTGGTGTGTAGGTCCATGCCTGGGATCTGAACCCATGAGCCCCAGGTCACAGAAGCAGAGCATGGGAACTTAACCACTATGCCACTGGGTTTTTTGAGGACACAAGTATATATGGAGCTTGTTGACAAGCAAACACTTTGCCACTGTATTTCTCTAATGTGCAGAGATGATCACTTTTGTTAAGTGCAAATACCACAGAACAAGATCAGACCCACTGAAGTTCTAGTATAAATTATGAATCCCTTCTCCTCAGGTTCCTCTCTTTGTAGCTCCACAGACACATGCCTCTTGCTGTCCCCTTGCCCCAGGGTGGCCCAGAGCATCCTAGAGTGATGTGTAGTCTAATTATTCCACCCTTTCCTTTCTCTCTTCCTCAGCTCATCTATCTTGCTTTCCAAGCACTCAGTCAAGAGTTATCTCACAAGTAAGATGAATGTTCAAGTCTATAGGACACAATTTGATGAGCACCTGCTTCCAAATATTGACTTGTCATAATGAAGAGCATTTTACTGTTAGGACTCTATTCTTTTTGAGTGTGTAGGTGTTTCAGACTTGAATCCCCCGATTAATAATTCATCGACCTCTGAGATGGCAACAACAGCTAAAATCGTTACTAGCACGTAAGGAATGATCTTAACTGAGCAAGGTGGTGGATAGGAGAACTAGAGAGATACCTGGGCAGTAGAGGAGAATGGCACTGAAGCCAATCCCTGGATGACCTCAGAAAGCTAGAGTGTAAATGGTGCGTGGTGCATGGTAGGTACTTGTAGACAGTGAATGGAACTGTAGATTGGCAACCTCAAAGGACGGGTACCTAATCATGCTTGACTGAGTTCAGTTTGCTATGAGGCTTTCTTCTCAGGGCATTGTTAGATGACCAGCAAATCAATCTCACAAACAAATGCAACCTAATATAAGATGTTAATAAAAAATTTCCAGAAATACTTCTTCAAAACACACCTCTCCCCCACGTCCCGTGGCTTCATGTAAATACTTCTATTATAGCCTTTCTCATACAGTATACTGGGTCTACATTTTTTCTTCTTCAACTTGACCACATGTCTCAGTCTCAAGTGCTCACAATGCCCCACAAACAGCATGACTGTCTAGACCAAGTAGAAGGAGGTGAGGGGCTGTGCCTTCTAAAGGAGGAGCACTGCCCAGCTGACAGTTGTCACTTGAAATGTGGGCTCAGTGTTGCTGTATATTCCAATTTTCTAAGGCTGAAAAATAGACATTGGCTTAATGTTAAATGAATTTGCCACTAATTTAAAATTTGGGAGTCCAAATTTGTATAGGCTAAACATAATGTTCACCTTCAAGCCAAATTGGACAACAGGCTGCCAATTTTATGGCCTCTGAACTAGAATATGATGTTCTGAGAAGAGTGTCTGGGTCTTGTTCCTCTGTCTCTAGAGTTCACACAGTGTCTCACACATCCCAGGAGCTGAGTCTCTGTGGGGCTGGGTGTGAACACGCGGCCAAATGTTCCCAGGTGAGCCTAATGTCGAGACCAATTGCATTAAATCTATGAAACACCGCTGGGGCTCCAGAAAATGATCATCTACAGATTTTCTTTTCTCCTCTAAGAAGAAAATCTCTATTACAGGCTCTTCACCTTACCACAATATATCAAAAATATAAAAGAAGACATAAAAGTCATTCAAAGCAATATTATCAAAGACCATAAGGTAAAATGCTTTATTAAAATAACAAATCCTTTGATATTTTGTTATGTCAGGTTTGACTATAAAAACAAATCTCATAAAATATGTCTGGACAGTGCTGAGTCCCCTTGAGCTTGTCCCTCCGGCCACAAATGATGCTTTGGGTGATTTTCATGCATAGATTCTCACCCCATTCATGTTTGTAGTGCTCCCTGTGTTCATAAAGTTGATGCCCGGGAAATTGTCAGAAAGAAAAATTTGAGCCAGAGAAAGTGTCCTGAAGAGAACAAAGAATCTCTCAATTATATGAGCTGGCTCTTTGCCAAGAAAATTAAAATGAACCTTAAAGAAGCTCTCTAACTTTATCTACACCAAAGTGCAGTAGAGAGCTGAAAAATTATGCTGACTTTAGACTAAAAGAAGAATTTAGCCCAAAGGATTCAAAAAACAGTTATCTGTTTGGTTCAAATTCATCACCTAATATGGGATTTTTGCTTATTTGGACAGCCTAAGTTTAACATCTTTACTTTCCACTAATATTGGTTCCATCTATAAGAAGAAGCTCTGCACTACTAGTCTTTGCATCCAAGTGTTTAAACTGGGGTGCACACCTGAGCTTCAGGGCTCCACGAACCCCTCCTTAAACTGTGTGTAAAATATTTTCTGTATATGTTTTCTTTCTGGGAAGGGAGTTCAAAGCTTTCATTAAGTTGTCAAAGGAACTAAGAAAGTATTAATAATCACTGGTATAGAAGATCTCCCATTTCCCTACTAACACTGAAATTTCTGTGATTATTTCAGAAAGTCATGCAAAGTGAATATGACTGTAGGAATAATTAAAAATTGTGTAAATATTTTATTGGAATAATAAATTATTCAACTTAAAAATAAATGAAAAGTGGCTGGTTTTTTAAATGTATGGATTCTGTATCTTTTGACATTGTTTGCTATTATTACAAAATGCAAAGCCAACCCTCAATATACAAAGAACTAAAACAAATCCATAAGAAATGAATGAACTACTCAATAGAAAAAAATAAGCAAATGGCATCCCTTTTCCCACCACCAACCCTGGTGTGTTATATATAAATATAAGTATGAATATGAATATGTCTGTTCTAATGGGTTATATCCAGTTACCCGTTGCTTTGTAACAAATCAACCCAAAACTAAGTGGCTTAATACAATAATTGTTTATTATAATGCATCATGCATCTGTGGGTTGGCTAAAGGCTGGCAGAAACCATCTGCAGTTACATGTCTGCAGCTCAATTGAGGATTCTACTCTTGGTTGGGATTGGCTAGGACAGCTTAGGGTAGGCAGCTCTGCTCCATCTTCCTTCTAGGACCATTGGGCAAACACAGGTGTGTCCTGCTCATGGCAATGGCAGGTGAGCAAAAGCAAGCAGAAATTTTGAAGACCTCTTAAAGTCTAGGTTGGAACCACCACACCATCACTTCTGCCTCACTCTTTTTCCCAAAGCAAGTCATGTGGGCAAGGTTTGGAGAAGTACAGTCTGAATCTCTAATGGAAAGAAGTGAAAAGCCACATGGAAAAGAGCATGAATATAGAAAGAGAGAACTGAGGCCATTAATTTGATCCATCACATGGGCTGAACTTTTGAAGAGTCCAAACAAGAAGCAGTTTTATTTTTCTCCCAATATTGTCTAAACTACGTTCTGTTGGATCTCCCTCGCCCAATGCCTTCACCATATCTCTAATTTCAGCTCTAACAACAGTCTTATTTGGGTAATGAAGCCTCACTTTCAGGCAAGAATATGTTCAGGACAACCATACCCGAATTTCAGTCTCACATCCAATTCAGAGCTTTTCTCTTTTTGGGGTTCTTGGCTCAGGGACCTGAGGTGGAGACAGGTCTGATAGACATGGATGGGCACTGCCCAGAGCCCACGTCAAGGAAGGGCACCCTGCCCAGCTGTGGGGCGTGGGCAGCAGACAGTTTCAGCGGTCATCTCCTCCAAGGAGGCCTCAGCTGCAGAGAGCCACCCGTCAGAGGCCACGAGGACTGAGAGGTAGGAGTACAAAGGCCTGGCCAGTTGGCCAAAATCTGGACAACGCTGATGGGCGATTCTTGCTTCAGAGCTCCTGTCAGGTTGGCTGAGCCTTCCTTGGCCCTGCCTCATGGTCTGCCTAACGCTGCTTCCTCCGTCTTCCCTTCAGGGTTGTTGATCCCAATAAACAGTTTGCACCCCTAACTCTGTCTCAGTGTCTGCTTCCAAAAAACCATGGCTGTGACAAATTTGTTCTTTAACTCTTCCCTCTTCCCCTCTCCTTCCGATGACTTCTCCAGGGAATACTCTGGGGAACAGGAGAATAGAGATTAACGGCGGGAAAATATTGGTCACGGGTGCCATTGTAATCCAGATGTGTGGAAAGCATATATCTAACTACATCTATGCATACATATCTGTATCTATCTATACATACATATATATATTTATTTATTTTATAAATCTATACATACATACACATTTATACCTTCCAGGTGCCTGCCTGCTTATCATGCCTCTGTGTACCCTCCCCTCTTGGCGTACCTTTCACTTTTGGAGAAACAGAGGAAGATTATCTTGTGCCCTCCTTGTGAATGCTTCTTTGCCTCCCTCTTACCTCTGCCTTGAGCTTCTGGTCCTGTAAGAGCAGCCTGTCCTCCCTGCCTGTCCCTGCCCCTGGTCTTACAGAGGCTCCAGCAGAGAGGTCATCTCTTCCCTTGTATACCTGTTCTCAATGCTCTATGACCCCACTGCCTATGTAAGGGAACAGATTTTACTCAAGTTTCAGAGCTATCTATAGAGAATTGCAATGTAGAATAAAATTTTTAAACTGGGTGCCTAATATGACTGATTTCAGAATTTAAGGGAGAAACAAAGAAAAATTAAATCCTTCATATGAGATCTTTATAAGGATGCCACTGAATTGTTAGCCTTCTTCTCCTGTATTAGGATATTTCCTCCTTTCTATCCCTCATAGAGACTTTGTCAAATCTCCGCTCAACCTCCTAAATCTCCTTTTGCTGTGGGATTTGTCACTTCACCCACCAAGAAAATCCCTGAAATGAAACTATCCCTGGTATTTAAATTGTCCATTAAAGCAACACCTTTGAGGACTAGAGGGAGAGCGAATGGACGCAGATTTCCGTTTAACAGTTCAGAGTGGATTTAGAACGTTTTTCTTCCCATTTGAGATATCTTTGCCATTGTGAAATGAAAATGCACTCCACTTTCGCTGGTCTTGTGTGCATGATATAGAACACCCTTCATCCCCTCATCACTCTCATCTTCACCTTACCACACCACCCAGGTATATTTATACGCATGTTAGGTTTCATTCAACCAAAGAAAGCATGGCATTTTAAAAACTCCTATGGGCTGTCTCTTCTGTTTCAAAACACTGGACGTTACACATTGATTTTTCAGAAATATCGTGATGGTATCCTTTTGTAGTATAACAAATTTGGTCAAGATTAAGCAACTTCTCCAAAAGTTATATAGTACAAATAGAAAATATCAAGTTTTTTTAAGATGGAAAATATACCATAGCCTCTTCACTTTTCATTTTTGTTTACATTTTAAATAGATCTGTTTATTTACTGAAATTATGATTTGACAGAATAAAGTAATATCCTAAATTAAATTCAATGGTCCTCTGCCTATACATAGATATATATTATATATATAATCTACATATATATAGATATTTTGGATGAATGGGTGGATGGAGAGAGAGAGAAGAATTAGGGGATAAATATAGGGTTTGGTCAAATATTAAAAAATTAAACCACACTGGATCTAGAAAAGTAACACAGTTCATATTATTCTCCTATTGGAAGGTGTCCTTCACTATTTGATGCCTATAGAACTCAAAGCAAACTATCAGCAATGTGTGACTACCTGCCAGGAACTCTGTAGGCACCTTGTGTGTCTTATCCCCTCTAGTCCTTCCAACATCTCGAGGTTGATCTCACATTCCTGTGTTAGAGATAAGGAAAATAAAGCCCAACGTTTAGATGGCTTCACCAAGATTACTTGGTTAGTAAGAGGAAAACCTAGGAAGACTGAAAATCACAAGACAAATCCATGAGATTTCACAGTCCATTGTCTTTCCATTCTACTCTCCTGACTCTCCAGCCTATCTTTCCTTCCAAGATCCTGTTCCACTACCCTAATTGGACTGGTTCTCCCAATTTTTCTTACCTTCTCAATCCCCTTACCCCTTTTGTTCCCTCCACCACCACATCCAGTTGTCAACACAATTCCTATCCTGCAAAACACATAGCACTGATTCCACCTCATCAGACAGATATTTTTCTCCTTTCAACTTCCAAGGGCCTAAGTGCCTTTTTTCACTTAGCCCATTGTGCTGTGTTCTAGTTTTTCATTTGGATTCATGTTTTGTATGACTTGGAGGCTCTTCATTCATGCAACGACTCTTTGTTGAGTACCTACTCTGTGTCAAGCACTATTTCAGATGATAGGATATATAAGTGAAAGAAAGAAAGAAAGAAAGCCCTCTGCCCCTGAAGAGCTTATGTAAACCACTTAACTTTGCATGGCACCTTTTATGTATTTCCTCTTATTTTAATTTAATCAGCATTTCACAAACATTACTGAAATGTTACCTTTTTCCCATGAACAATTGTGGTTACGAGAGATTCAGATTGTTATGTCCATGGACTTACAATCTATGGGAATACAGATAAAAGTCTGAGTGTTTTTAAGGAGGAATTTATTTATTTTCTTTTTAAACCCTATTTCACATAAACTCAGTTTAGGAACTTAGGGACAAAAGATTTGCATTTTGATTCACATAATTGGCATGCCAATTAACAATTCCTGTAGCTAATGGTGAGTTTCTAAGACACCAAACATTATTAACAAATACAATTTATTCATTATTAAGTAAATTTAATTAGTAAGAACCACATTTCTCTTACTATTCTCTAGGCTATCAAATGGCAAATGAGAGTCTCTGGCCAAATCCAACCTGTCACCTGTTTTTATAAATGAAGTTTTATTGAAACACAACCTAACACATTCATTTACATTTTGTCTATGGCTGCTTTCACACTACAGCAGCAGATTTGAATAACTGTAGCCAAGACCATATGATCTGCAAAGTCAAAATATTTACCATTTGGTCCTTTATAGAAAAAGTTTGCAAACCCCTACCCTAGGCCATATGTAAATTGTAATAGGGAAAAGATAAAATGGTACTGTGTGCCTATAAATTTGAATGTTGCAAGCTATGAACTGATGAATACTTTCTTAATTTAGAAAGGAAAGGTTGTAGTGGCCAAAGAAATGGCAACTACATAATTCCAAATTTCCCAAGATATCCAGAGGGAAAAGGAGAAGAAGAGGAAGAGGAAGAAGAAGGAGGAGGAGGAGGAGAAGAAGGAGGAAGAGGAGAACAATGACAACAATAGCAACACAAGAAACACCAGTGAAACTACAACCCACACTCTCAGTTAAACAAGAATACAGAGAATACCCAAATTTCAAATTCCTGAAAGCAGAGAAATCAACACTGAATCCCAGTAATTTATCTCTAATGTTCCTCCCACATATGGAGAGCAAGGGTAGTCCAGAAAAATCTGTGAGAAAAAGAAAAGACAGGAGGTAGTAAGGAGACTAAGATTGATCCAAAATTCCCACAAGAGAGACAAAGGCAACCCTAACTGTGAAAATACTGAAAAAGAGGTAAAATAGATTAGAACTGACTCTAGAGAAGGGATTTAAAAGTGCACACAGGACTTGACAAGGAATTCTTGAGAAAGTAAGACTTTGAGGGAGAAGAAGTTTTGAAAAAATAAATAAAGGAAGGGAGAAGCATCTTTGGACACTGCATGGTGATGAGACAGAAAAGCAAAAGGGAAAATGGAAGATCCCTCAAGGGAAATATTTTTTAGTAAAAGACACACAACTCCTTCCCCTGCTAACTCTTCCAAAAAGACATCAAGTAAAAAAAGCCATACACTGCTACACTGACAAAAAAGAGAATATTCTTTAACTAGAAATCCTGTAAACCACCCTTAAACAACTAGTTCTCTTATCAGAAATGTAGAGATGAAAGCAAGCATCATATATACTCAAAATGATAATAAAAATAAAATAGAAAGTTATTTAAAATAACAATTCAGTCAACAAAATAAAAAATAAACAATAAAGTATCCAAAAAAAAAGCTGTGACAGTCTACTCCAAACTGAATTAACTATCTCCATACAAGAATTTGGGCATAGGAAAAGCATCTTGAATCAGAAATTCGAAAGGCAAGAATAGAAATGGGCAAAATGTGAAAAGAAAAGATGAGAATTAATTGAACTCAGAACATAAATAGAAGGAAGAGGTAAAAATAGTGTCAATAATGAGGGCCAAATGAGGGAGCCAAAACTACATAGTTAGTGAAAACTTAATAAAGGGTGTTAAAGATAAGTAAAAACATAGCCAAGGAAATGAAAATCAGAAAAAATAAGAAGTAAAATGTGTCTGACAGAAAGTGGTTAAATTGAAGACGTAATTTATGTATAATTAGAATTCCCACAGAAGACGAACAAGATGATGGAACAGAACTAATATTTTAAATTACAATCCAAAAATTTTTCTGGAAATAAAAGAAAGCATTAAACTACATACACATTGAAAAGGCCAACTACATAGCAAGGAAAACTGACTTGCAGCAATCAACTCTGAGACATATCTTAGTAATATGATCAAACTTAAAGAAAAGAAAGACGCTCAGGGCCTCCAGGCAAAACCTGAAATAACTTATGAGGGCGGGGAAATTAGACCAGCATCAGACTTCAGAATCAACATTCAAGCTCTCTTTCAGCTGTCTAGGCTATAGAAAAAATGTTTTAAACATGTGTGAGATTAAGCAATTCTATACCCAAGAGCAATCTGATCAAGGATGAGTTTCACCCAACTAAGGCATTACTGGAGAAATCTCAACAAAAGATTAGTGGTGAGCAGTTAATTTATTTAATTGCAGACTTAACAAAAGTGGAGACAAGGAGAGAAGAAGAATATGCTATACATTGTGTCGTGTGGGTTATGTTTTATGTGTTATATGTTCTTACAAAGTACCAACAATGCAACTAAAATCTAGAGAAGATAAAAGAAAGAGGAATAAGCTCGTTGAACATTACATAGGCAACAATTAGGAGTTAGCATATGTAATTATAAATTGACACGGCAGATAATTAAATTAAAGATTAAATAAGGCAACAGGGGGCTAAGTACATTCAAAAGGAATAACGCCAGAGACCAGCCTGTTGGCGTAGCAATTAAGTTTGTATGCTCTGCTTCAGCTGCCTGGGGTACACATGTTTGGATCCTGGCTGCGGATCTACACACTGCTCATTGAGCCATGCTATGGCAGCCTCCCACATACAAAATAGAGGAGGACTGGCATGGATGTTAGCTCAGGGCTGATCTTCCTCACACACACAAAAAAAGCCTAAAAGAAAAAAAAGATGAGCAAAGGTGTAGTAGGCAAATAGAAAGCAGGGTTGTGATCCTAATATCAGCCAAAAATAGAATTCAAATGAAAAAGCATTAAATGAGACAAAAGACAAATTTCCATGCAAAATCCACAATTTGCAATGAAGATAGCAGAGTTATAAATATCTATCATCAAATAAGACACCAACCAGATTTAAAAAGTAAAAACTGGAAGAGAAGAAAGGAGATATAGATAAAAATCTACTAATGATACGAGACTTACCTGGTCAAGTAGACCTCTACCTAGAAGACCTTCTACCTAGAAGTTCAAAACTGCCCACTGAATAATTCTTGGGTGAAAAGAGAAATAAAAGAATTTCTAAAAAAAATAATAATTAAAACATATGTATCAGGATCTATGATGCATGCGAAGCAGTGGTCAAAGAAAACTTACAATAAACACTCTTATTAAAAAATTGAAAAAATGGAGAAAAATGAACCAAATTCTGCACTCAAAGGAAACAACAAAGTAAACAAAAAGAAAGCATAAAAGAAATAATAAAGGTAAAAGCAGAAGTTGAAGTTAAAAGAAAAAATATTACACCTAATTAGTAAATCAAAATAAAAATCGTTTTCTTTTTAATAACTAGACAAACACTAATTATCTTAAGAAAAAAAGGGAAGAAGCAAACATACAAAATAAGAAATGAAAAGGGGAAAATAATTTTGAAAACATAGATGAAACAATTGCATTGGAAAGCATAGTTTAGCAAGATTAACCCAACTAAAATAAAAAGCTAAAACCAATTTACTACAAGGTAAAGAGAAGTATATCAAAGAAATAAATTGTGAAAGAGACACAGCAGACTGTTCCACAGAGGAATTCTATGAATTCTACCAGTGCTCCATAAACTGTTCCAGAACATTGATAATTAAGAACTTTCTAATATTTTTATGAAGCAAATATAGCATTAAGAACTAAACCTGATAAAAAGATTACATTCACAGAAAAAGAAAATTACAGACAGATGTCATTTATAAATATTAATGCAAAAATATTGAATAAAGTATTGGCAAACAGAATCTCACACCTTAACAGGAAAGTAACAATGACCAAGTGGTATCTATCCAAGAATGCAAGGTGGATCAATGTAAAATGCCAAGGAAAAATAAATATCCATAACATACGCCATGCACAAGAACAACTCCAGATAGATCAGAGAAACCACACAAGTACTAGAAGTAACCATAAAGATTTGATGACCTAGATTAGGGAAAGATTTTCTAACTATGATTCAAAATCCAATTGTAATAAAAGAAAATGTAGATAAACTTGATTACCTAAAAATTGTTTTAATCTTTTAAATTGCAAAGATATCATAAAAAGCCAAAAGACAACTGGGAGAAAATATTTGCAACATATATCACAGATAACGGAGTAACATCCCTAATAGGTAAACTCTCTTAACTGGAGGGAACAAAAGACCAAAAACCTGATAAGAAAATGGGCAAAAGATAGACTAGTCATTAAAATGTAATTTTTAGGTCCTAAACATATGCCAAGATGCTCAAACTTATTCCTCATTAGTAAAAGGCAAATTAAAAGTACCCTGAGATACCATTTGTCACCTAACAATTTGGCAAAAATTAAAAAGCATAACATATTCAGTGGGTGAGCCTGGGGAAACAGGACTCTAATACATTGCTAGTGGGAATGCAAATCAACAACCCTTTTGGAAGAAAATCTGGCAATATCTAACAAAACTACATGTGTATTTACTTTATGACTCAGCAAATCCTACTTTTTAGGAATTTACCCCAAAGTTACAACTGAAACAATATGAAAATACATATGCACAAGGGTATTCATTGCAGGTTTGTTGGTAATTGCAAAATCTTGGAAATAACTTAAATGCTCATACCCAGGAGAACAGTTGAATAAACTGTGGTCTGTGCACTGAGCAGTGTATTAAAAGATGGGGAAGATCTCTATGAACTAATGTATAGTGATTTCCAAGATACATTGTTAAGTGACAAAAGCAAGGTGCAAAAGAGTATAGCACACTTCCCTTTGTGTAAGAAAAAAATAAAAATAAGAAAATATGCATGTGCCTGCTTATTTTTGCAAAAAAAAAAAAGACAGACAGAGTCACCTATATGTGGTGGGTGGGAATGGGTGGAAAAAATGAGGGCATGGGAATGGATTTGAAGAAAGGTGGAGGAAGTGACACTTCTCTGAATACACTTTTGTGTCTAGTTTTGATTCTTAGAACCATCTTGTGTCTTGCAAATGCCAAGGTTATAAATGGTAAAGAAATACTGAGAGATTGTTCCAGGTAGGTGATTAAAGATCAGGGTACCTAAATGCAATGAGTGATGCTTTTCCTTTTTTTCATAATGAAAGACATTGTGACAATTGACAAAATCTTGAAGAGTCTGTAGATTTTTATACTGTATCAATGTTAACTTCAGCTATATAGAAATTAAAATGAAATTTCAGAATTCTTAAAAACTTCAGAAACAGTCAAAATATGTTGGTGTGCATCCAGCTAAAGCTGTAGCCTCACAAAATGATGTCTTCATTGCATTAAAATTAGAGGAGTTTTAATAAGACAAAAATGAATCAATTTACATTCTAAAGATGAAACAAAATAAGGAAAAAAACAGGCTGGTGAAGAAAGTTTGGTTATGCCCAGTCTCGCATATCTTCCCTTCCACCACAAAATACAGCAGCAGTAACAACAACTTGGGAATCTCAAACACTGGAAAAGCTACTCAGGGAACGTTGGGTGGCACTGATGTTTTTGTTTCGTCAAAGCTCCCACAAGAAGTTTCATGTTCTGCCCATTCTAGCTCATAACCAATCACCAGCAGCCTCAAGTACCGTAAGCTCTTTTGTAAGCAACGTGGTCTTAAGGTGGTTAGATACCGTCTCTGATTTCATCTCAAGATGTGCCCCTTTGCGTAGACCGTGGATTTGAAATGATAAATAACCCATATATTCTGCTGTGTGGGCCCCGCCGGGAACTACTGTGATAATCCCTCAACAGGTCGAGTTCTTCAACACTCTTTTCCCATCTTCAGGATTGCTTTTTGTTATGAACAAAAGAGAGAGCTGAACTGAAGACAGTAATTTCTGGAAAATGTCATGTCAAGACTCCCATGGGAAAATGCAGACCTCTATTGAATAGTTTACTGCCAAGTCAATCTTCAAACTTATTTTGTGTTTTAGTAAGTGTGTCAAGGGGAATTATGTGTCTTAATAAAATACCCTTCAGGATTACCATAGTAGATACTAATAGATCCTGATGAAATTTTCCACATAGCTCTTCCTAGTTATTTAGACATGACCATCAGAAGAATGTCCCCTATAAGGGAGAGGCTTTCTAAAGTTCTCTTTCAGAAAATGAAAGATCCCCTATCTCTTGTCAACTGTTAGACTGACAGTATACAAATTTCTCACTGCACTCATTTCTTATCCTCAACTTTATGCTCTATCGGGCCAGTATAATTGGAAATTTTAAAATGTCTCTGTTCTTGTATGTCTTTAAATTAAAAATATCTGTTCCTTCAACACATTTTTGTTGACTAACAAACTTCATGAAGGCAGAGACAGGGCCATGGAATTCTTCAGAATCCAACACAGGGTGAGTCCACTGTTGGTAGAGGTGATAAAGGCAAATTAACATAGAAAGTTAGACAGAGATGTTCAGAATGTCCAGAAAATGGAGAATGCATCATTGAGAAGGTAGCATTTTCATAGGACCTTGAATTTTTTTGTGAGCTTGACCTTCATCACAGTTGCTAGGCTCTGACTGCAGATAGAAGCTCTGTGTGTGTGCTCCCAAGGCAACACTCACACATTATAACCTGTGGCTTGGTCCACGACTAGACATTCTACAGGCATACAAAAATGCCACAAAGAACTTCTCAGGGCTCCATATTTCTTCCCCTAGAGAGAAAAATGTCTCTGGAAATAATAGCATGATCATTAGGAGGAAACAAGAAAATTATTGACTATCATTGACTTTTAAAAAACTAAAAATAATGAAGTTGACTTTGTCCAAGTTCTTTGCTAAGTAAAATCTATCATAACACAGGAATTTTTAAAGGTATAACACCATAAACTCAAGCAAAAGAAATAAAGATGATTTAAAGAAAATGGAGTTTCAAAATTGTGTAGAATTCTCTTATAAATATTTTTAAAGGCATTTCACATTAATACATACATCTCTAGGGACAACATCCTTGCTTTGCTCCTTAGGGGAATGTAGCTAGAGGGACATGTGCCTTGGATTTTGTTAGGAAGTCAGTGTATCCTCTCATCTATCACATAGAAATCTCAGTTCTTTCTACATTCCTCTAAATTCCCTCAATTGTGCTCTTTGATTTTTCAAGCTTGTTTTGTTTTTAATACATCTGTCAATTGCTAACATTTATGAGCACTACAAGCTCCTGACATCTTTCTTAATCCCTGTGAATGCCTGGCCCAGTTTTGCCTCACTGGCACATTTTCCCTGGTGAGATCAATATTTTTTTTGTAGTGCAAGAAAATAAACAAGGATTGGACCCTGAAAGGCATTTGGCAAGAATGATGACAAGATACTAAAATGACAACTTAAATTAAAAATCAAATTTGTTTTATTCTAGTGACACTACTTATTTTATAAAGCAACAGAAGGCACTTCCATTGCTCTCTTGGTAACCAGGTCTGGGAGAATATTCTCTCTCTTATTAACAGGAAAGAAGAAAAGCAATTTAAGGATACAGAATGAAAGCATATTCATAGCTCCTGCTACACATGCACACATGCAGATATACAACACTGATTTATTCACAGTATTGTAGTTAGAAACATTTAATATATGCTCTGTGCCTCCCAGACAGCTTCTTAGCCTAACAGAACCCGGGTTTTAAATGAGGACACCCTCTGGGGAAGGACCAGTGTCCCCTGCTGCCCCTTGTCACTGTTCATGCTGCATATTGAAGAGTTCATGGTGCCACAGAGACAACATTGTGGTGGTGAGGGCTGGAAGCAGACACCACAGAGGCAGCTCACTGCAGGAGACACGCAAGGGTCAGAGCCACTGTGCACAGAGGAAATGAGTGGAGGCCTTTGGGATGCCAACAGTCTGCCAGGCAACAGGAGAGAGTGGCAGGCAAATTCTGTTTCCTATGTATCTTTTAAAGCAAATCGGAGGAGCAGAGAGGCATCTCTGATTTGTAGGACATCATAAATAGATCGTCTTAGTCCATCCATTGCAGTAGAATAAAAGCGTGTTGGAAAATAGTGAGCATGGAATAAAAGAAATGTTTTCAAATCTTCACTGTTTGCATTTCTGAAGTTTCTTCCTTCTGAGATTTGAGGGTTCACTGAGTATCTGAAAAACACTCCATCCTGCTCCTAAAAAATATTACTTGATGCTGATACTTCTAATATTCACCAGCATTGTTGATTCATATTATTCATTATTTATTCACAAGATTATTAATCCCAAGCATTCACCTACTATGTGCCAGAACCTATGCTGCCTCCCGACAAAAGATCAAAATGTAGTGGGGAAATAAACATGTTAGCTAATGAAGACAGTGCATCAAAATGCAAGCATATGTAAGTCTCCGCAGGACCTGACGGGAGTGATTCATTCTGCTGTGTTGGGAAGGGGTTGGGAGGAGGAGTGAGGGCAGAGAGGTCTTGACAGAGGTCTTGATATTTAGGCTGCATCTGAAAGGATGAGGAGAGCTTTGCCGAGTGAAAATTCAGGACAGAGAATTGCAGGGAGACAAAGCACTCTGGCAGGTTCTGGGAATGGGTGAAGCTGGGAAGCAGGATTTTATTTGTGTGGGGAAGGTGGTAGGGAGGTGATAAGAGGCAGGTGGTTGTGAGCACAGGCTCTGCAGCCGGGCTGGCTGGGATCTGAGTCATAACCCCATCACTAACATACAGTCTAACCTCTATTCCTCGCTTTGTCCATCTTAAAATGAGGGTCATAATAGCGCCTCTCAGCAACAGTTCTACAGAGCTACACAGCTCAATAAATGTAGCTCTGCCTAGATATTCAGTGCTCGCCAAGGTATTTCTTTTGTATGTTCTTTCTGAATAAGTTGTTTGGTTTGGTTTTTGTTTTTAGGTTATATGGAGCCCACTCAAACAAAAGGGGAGGTCAACAACAGGGGAGCTTATTAGGGAAAAGTCAGAAGGTACAGCTGAGCCATCCAGGGATGAGATCTGGGATGAGACCTCTGCTGACATCTCAGTCAGAAACTGAGGCCTCCCTGTCTGGTCCCTTTGGGGCCAGAGAACCACCTCATTTTCCCTGTGTTTCCTCCTCTATGTTCTCCCTGTTAACCTGAATGGTCTGGCCTGTCAAATCCAACCTCCAAAGCCAAAGAATGTTCTCCAAAATGAAAACCTGAACATGACATTCTTTCGCTTCAAGCCCTTCAGTAACCTCTCATTGTCTACAAGATTGAGACTGAGCTATATCTTTCCATCAAAATCCTGCTAAGGTGTCATCTTCCACATGGGTATTTTCACCACCCCTCCCTCCACCATCATCATCACTCATAATGCAGTTAATCACCCAACCTTGCACACAACTTCTGTGCCTTACATATAACATTTTCTTGAACATGGAGTGATTTGTTTGTGGTCCCGTCTTCCCTACTATTCCAAATCCTGTTTAAGGGCAAGAATCAGACATAATCACCTTTGTATTAGTGACCAGCTCAGTGAATGACATAGGTGGTTTTTAAGTAATGTTCCTTATCTGAACATCCCAAAGATTTTGGGCTGCTGTAGCAATAGGGAGAGGCATGGTCACATTTATACTTGGAGGATAATAATTTTGGCCACAAAGAAGAGAATGGATTAAAATAAGAAGAGATCCGATATCAAGATGGCAGTGTAGGCAGTCTGTAGACTCACCTCCTTCATGGACACAACAAATTCACAACTACTCTTGGAACAATTACCCCTGAGAGAGAACTGAAAACTGGATAAAAAGAACCCCCACAACAAGGGACAGTGCTGACTGAGGTGGAAGAGGCAGAAATCCCCTTCTGGAGAGAAAAACACCACCTTCTAGCCACCGCACTTGATGGCCAGCCAGGGGCAATCTTAAGGTACAAAGCCTTCCCTGGAGGAATGGGGGATCTAAGCAGGTGAGTGTTACCACAATAAGCAGGTTTTGAACTCAGCACAATTGAGATAAGTGTCATAATGTCTGGCTTTGCTGACTATTAACAACAACGGGGAATACCCCCAGAAAAGCTATTGAACATAAGGGACAAAGAAAAGGCTGCTCTTAAAGGGCTCATGCACAAATTCACCCATTTCAGAAAGCAACGTAAAATCACCAGAAAGAAAGGTGCACAGTCCTATGGTGAAAAGTAACTCCCTTGATAGGTTCTGGGCACCTCTTGGTGAGAGGTGAGACCTCCCCAGGCTGGGACCACCTCCCAAGGAACTGAGAAATTGGTGGCAGCCATTATTGTAACCTAGTACAGGCGTGCTGACACAGATGCTGGCAGATGTCATTGGAGTTCTTCCCCTGGCCTGGTTGCCCAGGGTCTGCCCCACCAACTAGAGCACTGATTTAATCCAGCTCAGCCAGGGCAGTTAGCCCACCCTAGGGACTGGCACCACCCAACAGCAAGACCTTGGCCAACATGTAGGCCCACATAGGTGGAGTGTGTGGAAATTCTGAAGCTAGGTGAGTGGGTAGGCCCCTGTGGGGTAGGGCATGCATGAGGGGTAGGCCAGCATGGGTGGAGTGTGTGAGGTCTCTGCAGCTGGGTGACTGGGTCTGCTTCCATGAGTTGGAGCATTCACATGGGGCAGGACTGTGTTGACGGTGTGTGTGGCCCTGTGGGCAGTGGGGCTTATCTGCAGCAGACTTGTGCTTCTCAAACAGCCACAAACAGGATTGGCCCCACCCTCCAAAGCCTGAAACAATTGGGTGCTCCTATGCCTGGAACCAGCCCTACTCAGCTGCAACCCTAAGAGAGCTGAGGACAGCCTTGCAGGCTGGAGGCCCATACAATTGTGAACCCCTGAGCCTAGCAAGCAGCCATGCGGGGGGCCTACTCACTTAACAAAAAAGCTACAACAGGAATGTGCTATTATACCTTGCAGTCAACTGTGCTGGGGCTCCCCACGCCTGACAAGGTGACTGAAGGGACCGTAGCAGCCACACAGAGCTAAGCATTACTACAAGCCAGCCAGGGGGACAGTTCAGCCTCCCTGGGAACCTGCAGCAAGAGCAACCCTGCCACAACAGAAGGACACACATAGCCCACACAGGGGAAACTCCTGGAACATTTGGAACTGGTGATGAGAGTGAAGCACACTGCTGGGCCTCTTAAGGCATCTCTTACACAAGGCCACCTCTGCAAGATTGGGAGATGTAGCTGACCTACCTAATACATAAATATAAGCACAGAGAAGGAGGCAAAATTAGGAGACAAAGGAATATGTTCCAGGTAAGGGAGCGGGACTAAACCCCAGGAAAAGAACTAAATGAAGCAGAGATAAACAATCTACCTGATAAACAGTACAAACTAAAAGCCATAAGTTTGCTCATTGGTCTTGGGAGAAATAGGATGAACTCAGTGAGAACATCAACAAAGAATTGGAAAATGTAAAAAAAGAACCAATCAGAAGTGAAGAACACAATATTGGAAATGAAAAATTCACTAGAGGGACTCAACAGCAGAGTAGATGATACACAAGAATGGATCAGTGAGCTGGATGAAAGACTAGAGGAAATCACCCAAGGTGAACAGATAAAAGAAAAAAGAATTAAAAAGAATGAGGACAGTCTAAGGGACCTCTGGGACAAAATCAAGCATACTAATATCCATATTACAGGGGTCCAGAAGGAGAAGAGAGAGACAAAAGTGCAGAGAACCTATTTGAAGAAATAATAGCTGAAAACTTTCCTAACCCAAGGAAAGAAACAGACTTCCAGGTACAGGAAGCACAGAGAGCGCCAAACAAGATGAACCCAGAGAGGCCCACAGCAAGATATATTATAATTAAAATGTCAAGAATTAAGATAAATAGAAAATCTTAAAAGCTGCAAGAGAAAGGCGCCAAGTTATGTATAAAGGAAACCCCATAAGACTATCAACTGACTTCTCAGCAGAAACCTTACAGGCTAGAGGGGAGTGGCACAATATATTTAGAGGGCTGAAAGGAAAAAACCTACAGCCAAGAATACACGACCCAGCAAGGTTACCATTCAGAATGGAAGGAGAGATGAAGAGTTTTCCAGACAAGCAAAAACTAAAAAGAATTTATCACAAAGAAACCGGCCTTATAAGAAATGCTAAAGGGACTTATTTAAGTGAAAAAAAGAGAAGACTACAGATAGGGAAAAAATGTCTATTTCCATGATAAGAGGGTAACAGTACACACACACAAAAACAGAAGTTAGATATGATATCAAAAACATAAAATGTGGGAGGAGAGGAGTAAAAGAATAGAGCTTTTGGCAAGAGGACCAACTAAAGAGACCATCAACTTAATATAGATTGCTATATGTATAGATTATTCTATATGAACCTCATGGTAATCACAAACCAGAAACCTATAATAAATACACAAAAAATTAAGAGAAAGGAACCCAAACATAATACTAAAGAAAGCCATCACACCACAAGGGAAGAGAGCAAGAGCAGAAGAAAGGAAGAGAGCTAAAACAACCAGAAAAAAAGTAACAAAATAGCAATAAGTACATTCTTATCAATAGATATTTTAAATGTCAATGGACTAAATGCTCCAATCAAAAGGCATAGGGTGGCTGATTGGATAAAAAACAAGACCCATATATATGCTGCATACAAGGGACACACTGCAGACCTAAAGATACTCATCAACTGAAAGTGAAGGGATGGAAAAAGATACTCCATGTGAATGGAAATGGAAAAAAAGCTGGGGCAGCAATACTTATATCAGACAAAATAGACTTTAAACCAAAACTGTAACAAGAGACAAAGAAGGGCACTAGATAATGATAAAGGGGACAATCCAACAAGAGGATACAACACTTGGAAATATCTATGCACCCAACATAGGAGCACCTAAATATATAAAGCAATTATTAACAGACATAAAAGGAGAAAAAGACAACAACACAATAATAGTAGGGGATTTTAACACTCCACTTACACCAATGGATACATCATCCAAACAGAAGATCAATAAGGAAACATTGATCTTAAATGACACATAAGGCCAGATGGACTTAATAGATATTTACAGAACATTCCTTCCAAGAACCACAGAATACACATTCTTTTCAAATGCACGTGGAACATTCTCCAGGATAAATCACATATTAGGCCACAAAACAAGTCTCCATAAATTTAAGAAGATTGAAATAATACCAAGCAACTTTTCTGACCACAACAGTATGAAACTAGAAATTAACTATAGGAAGAAAATTGGAAAAGCCACAGATATGTGGAGATTAAACAAAATGCTACTGAACAATGACTGAGTCAATGAAGAAATCAAAAACTACCTGGAGAAAAATGAAATGAAAATACATGCCAAAATTTATGGGATACAGCAAAAGCAGTTCTAAGAGGGAAGCTCATAGCAATACATCCCTACCTCAACAGACAAGAAAAGTCTCAAATAAACAATCTAACAGTGCACCTAAAGGATCTGGAAAAAGAAGAACAAACAAAGCCCAAAATCAGTAAAAGGAAAGAAATAATAAAAATCAGAGCAGAAATAAATGAAATAGAGATGAAAAAAGACAACAGAAAAAAATCTATGTAACCAAGAGCTGGTTCTTGAAAAGATAAACAAAATTGACAAACCTTTAGCTAGACTCACCAAGAAAAAAAGAAAGAAGGTTCAAATAAATAAAATCAGAAGTGAAACAGGATAAATTACAACAGACATCTCAGAAATAAAAAAGATTATAAGAGAATATTACAAAAAGTTTTACACCAAAAAATTGGATAATCTAGAAGAAATGGATAAATTCTAGAATCATACAACCTTCCAAAACTGAATCAAGAAGAAATAGAGAACTCGAATAGATCCATCACCAGTAAGGAAATTGAAACAGTAATCAAAAGCCTCCCCCAAAAATAAAAGTTGTGGACCAGATGGCTTCCCTGCTGAATTCTACCAAACGTTTTAAAAAGTCTTAATACCTGTCCTTCTCAAACTCTTCCAAAAATTGAAGAGGAGGGGAAACTTCCTAACTCAGTCTACGAAGCCAACATTACCCTGATAACAAAACCAGACAAGGACAACACACAAAAAAGAACATTACAGGCCAATATCACTGATGAACACAGATGCAAAAATCCTCAGCACAACACTAGCAAATCAAATACAACAATACATTAAAAAGATCATGCACCATGATCAAGTGGGATTCATTCTGGGGGCAGGAATGGTTCAACATCTGCAAATCAATCAGCATGGTACACCACATTAACAAAATGAAGAATAAAAATTAGTCATCTCAATAGATGTAGAGAAAGCATTTGACAAAATACAGCATCCATTTATGATGAAACCTCTGAATAAAATGGGTATAGAATGAAAGTACCTCAACATAATAAAGGCCACTTATGACAAACCCATAACTAGTATCATTCTCAATGGACAAAAACTGAAAGTTATCCCTTGAAGAACAGGAACCAGACAAGGATGCCCATTTTCTCCACTCTTAGTTAACATAGTGTTGGAAGTCCTAGCCAGAGCAATGAGGCAAGAAAATGAAAGAAAAAGGGATCCAAATTGGAAAGGAAGAAGTGAAACTGTCACTATTTGCAGATGACATGATTTTATATACAGAAAACCCTAAAGAATCCACCAAAAAAACTTTGAAAAATAGTAAATGAATACGGGAAAGTTGCAGGACACAAAGTCAACATACAAAAATCAGTTGCATTTCTATACACTAACAATGAATTAGCAGAAAGAGAAATTAAGAATACAATCCCATTTACAATTGCAAGAAAAAGAATAAAACACCTAGGAATAAACTTAACCAAAGAGGTGAAAGAACTGTATGCTGATAACTATAAAACGTTGAAAAATAGAAAACACAAGGAAATAGAAAGATATTCCATACTCTTGGATTGGAAGAATTAACATAGTTAAAAGGTCCATACTTCCTAAAGCAATCTACAGATTCAATGCTATCCCTATCAAAGTTCCAATGACATTTTTCATGGAAATGGAACAAAGAATCCTAAAATTTATACGGAACAACAAAAGACTCTGAATAGTCGGGGGCTGACCCAGTGGTGTAGTGGTTAACTTCACATGCTCCACTTTGGCAGCCTGGGGTTCACAGGTCTGTATCCTGGGCACAGACCTATGCCCACTCATCAAGCCATGCTGTGGCAGCATCCCATATACAAAATGGAGGAAGGTGGGCACAGATGTTAGCTCAGGGCTAATCTTCCTCAGCAAAAAGAGGGAGATTGGCAATGGACATTAGCTCAGGGCCAATCTTCCTCACCAAAAAAAAAAAAAGTCCCTGAATGGCCAAAGGAATCCTGAGAAAAAAAGAGCAAAGCTGGAGGTATCACACTCCCTGAGTTCAGAATGCACTACAAAGGCTATAATAATCAAAACAGCATGGTACTGGCACAAAAACAGACACATAGATCAATGGAATAGAATTGAGAGCCCAGAAATAAGTCCACACATCTATGGATAGCTAATTTTTGACAAGGGAGCCAAGAATGTACAATGGAGACAGGAAAGTCTCTTCAATAAATGGTGTTGGGAAAACTGGACAGCCACATGCAAAAGAATGAAAGTAGACCATCATCTCACACCATGCACAAAAATAACTTAAAATGGATTAAAGACTTGAATGTAAGACCCGAAACTGTGAAACTTCTAGAAAAAAAACATAGGCAGTACGCTTTTCAACATCAGTCGTAGCAGCATATTTTCAAGTACCATGTCTGACCAGGAGAGGGAAACAACAGAAAAAATAAACAAATGGTACTACATCGAACTAAAAACTTTCTGCATAGCAAAGCAAACCATCAACAAAATGAAAAGATGACCTAACAATTGGGAGAAGATATTTGCAAACCATATATCTGATAAGGGGTTAATCTCCAAAATATATAAAGAACTCATACATCTCAATAACAAAAAAACTACCCAATTGAAAAATGGGCAAAAGATCTAAACACACATTTCTCCAAAGAAGATATACAGACGGCCAACAGGCACCTGAAAAGATGTTCATCATCACTAATTATCAGGGAAATGCAAATCAAAACTACAATGAGATATCACTTCATGCCCATCACAATGGCTATAATTAACAAGAAGGGAAATAATAAGTGTTGGAGAGGATCTGGAGAAAAGGGGACTTTCATACACTGCTGGTGGGAGTGCAAACTGGTGCAGCCACTATGGAAAACAATATGGAGATTCCTCAAAAAATTAAGAATTGGGAGGCTGGCCCGGTTGCATAGTAGTTATGTATGTGTGCTCTGCTTCAGCAGCCTGGGGGCCACAGGTTTGGATCCCAGGCACTGACCTACACACCACTTATCAAGCTATGCTGTGACAGGTGTCCCACATATAAAGTAGAGGAAGATGGGCATGGATGTTAGCCCATGGCCAATCTTCCTCAGCAACAAGAGGAGGATTGGCAATGGATATTAGCTCAGGGCTAATCTTCCTCACACACAAACACACACACACACACACACACACACACACACACAAATTAAGACTAGAACTACCATATGATCCAGCTATTCCACTGCTGAGTATTTACCCAGAGAACATGATAACATGAATGCATAAAGATAATATGCACCCCTATGTTCACTGCAACATTATCCACAATAGCCAAGACTTGGAAGCAACTTAGTTGCCCATCAGAGGATGAATGGATAAAGAAGATGTGGTATATATACACAATGGAATACTACTCAGCCATAATAAAGGATGAAATCTAGCCATTTGTGACAACATGGATGGAACTTGAGGGTATTATGCTAAGTGAAATGATTCAGAGGGAGAAAGTCAAATACCATGTGATCTCACTCACAAATAGAAGATAAAAACAACAACAAACAAACACATAGAGACAGAGATTGGATTGGTGGTTTCCAAGGGGGAAGGGAGGACAGAGGATGGCAAAAGGTGTGATTAGACACCTGTGTGTGGTGATGGATTGTAATGAGTCTTTGGGTGGTGAACATGGTGTGATCCACACAGAAATAGAAATATAATGATGTACACTGAAATTGATATAATATTATAAACAAATGTTCCTGCAATATAAAATAAAAAAATAAAATAATTTAAAAAAATAAAATAAGAAAGTCGTCACAGAAAGGTCAGTTAGAAGACTTTCAACATTATCCCACTGAGAGATGATGAGTATTAGACTAAGACTGAGGATGTAGTAACAGACAACACGGATTAAGCACTCTATGCCCGGAAGTGTGCTCAGCACTTTTCAAATATCTCAATCTTCACAATAATGTGATAAGGTGGTGCTATTTATTTTCCCATTTTAGATATAGAACCAGAGTTTTGAGTAGTCAGACAACTGACTAAAGTCACATAGCTAACGTGGAATGGGAAACTTGTTGGAGAGGACGTAAAGAACTTAGAAGACATTAATAGGTTAAAAAACTGAATTAATAAATCCTGGGGATAAATGAGAAAAAAGTCAAGTTGCCTAATTTGTATGGTTGGATAACATGATTTTTTAAATGCTAAGTATATGGGAAGAGGAGCAGACGGGGGAATAAAAATCTGGATATTAAGGTAATATTCATGCACAATAGCTGACATGGAATTCAGGTGCCAAACCAAACTGTTTAGACACAAATACTTTGTTTGAAATACCCAGGTAATCGTTGCAAAGTGGCCTATGAAAATGAAATGTTCATGAATTGTTTCCATGTCTTTGCTTAATCCTATGTCTAAAATCCAGAAGGTCTGACAATTTCTTTACTACAATAAGTTCTCTATCTCTTCTATTACAACAGATAGAGTTCAACCAAGTAAAGCTGCCATGTGACCACATTAAGACCGGTTGGTAAAGTCCTGCCTGAAATTTCATGAAGGTAGAAACTTTATTTTTGTCATCCCTGTTTCCTAAATGCCATCAATAACACCTAGAATATTGTAGCTATGTAATCATTATTTAATGAATTCAATCATTACACTCACTGTTTTTTTAAAAAAGCATTATTGCTGTGTGTGTGTAGTCTCTGCTTTCAAGGATTGTACATCAGGGTCACAAAATACACATACATATACATTACATACCATGTGGCTAAGCGGCAACTGAGAAGCATGAAAATGAGGAGTGTGGGAGGGCAGTGAGGACACTGTTGCTGTTCCTTCCAGGGAAATATTTCATCTGGGATGCCTTCATCTGCAAGTGACAGGCTACCCAGTTCAGGAAAACATTTATATAATAAGTCATTCATTGGCTCACAAAATAAGACCAGAAGTCAGATGTTCAAAGATATCATCAAAGACTGGATTCTTTCTGTCTCTTCGCTCTGCCATCCAGAGCATCAGCTTCTGCTAAGGCAGGCTCCCCAGAGGACCTCAGGATGCTGCCAGTAGCAACAGCAGTTACATGCTTCATCCTTCAACATTCACATCTAGCAGGAGAGAGAGTGCAACTTGTCATGGCTTCCTCTTAAGAGAAAGGAAGGCATTTCCCAGGAGCTTCAGCGAAGGCTGCCTTTCTTCCCCTTAACCAGAATTGAGTCACTTACCCATTCTAGAATCAATCTCTGCTGAAGAGTCAGACTCACCCCTGGGATGTGTGGGAGAGAGAGGATCGCAGAAAATCATTACCTCTCTTGGGAAGGAGAAAAGGGAAAATGAATAGAGATAGAGCTGCAGACTCGAGCTAAACCAACCTAGAGAAACAGAAAGTCATTCCCAGCTAGGACTCAGTTTCATTTGTATAGATTAAAATAATTAAAGAAACAATCCGAATTTGAGCCAAAGAATAGAAGGAACTTTCATGTCCTCATATAAAAGATAAATGTACCGAGTGACAATAAAATTTCTCGTCCAAACCAGGACACTTTTAAGTATGGAAGGAGGCACAAAAACCACTAAAATCATGTGCATGTGTATGTGTATAAAATGAATAGATTTAGTTTACTAGTAGAACTATAAATGATTCTATTCAAAACCTATTTTCAAAAATAAAATTGTAAAGAAAATAACATCTGAATGGAATAAAGGAAATTTTCAAATGCTTTGTATTGATTAGCTAAATATCAAAAAGTAACACAAACAAAATAGTTATTCCTGTGTTATATTCAGGTGCATTAATCAGTTTCTTAGTATTATCTGCTTCAAACACTATGTCACAGGTATTTTTTTAGCATGCCCTTAATATTTTTAAGCTTTTCTAAAAATTGTCTGAGACTTCTCCAAATTACATTTTGTGGTTAATGGATTTGTCATCATTGACACCATCAACTGTCTTTCCCCTGTATGCACACCAGAAAATTTTTAAATAAGAAAATATTCTTTATAAAGGGATAGATGTATATGGTAGGATCAGAGCAAATTCTGCTAAAAAACATGTTTCTAATTTTATTTCTCTCTTGTTGAAATGTAAAAATATTTCAGCCCAGTTATTTTCACAGGTACTGTTTTTCTGCTTCCATTCAGAGTATCTTACTTTTAAAAAAAATTGTAATGATAAACATTTCAAATAATTTTCTCTATTTATGACTCTTTTGAATATTCTGACAATTTTAGAAGCTCCAAAATTATAGGCCTTCTGAATTTCATTTCATTCTGGTAGAGTGTATAAGTTTTTCTAATTAGAAATAGAAGCTCAATCAAAATTTCTTTCTTGCCACAAGTTAAGATATTTAATTTTGTATACATTTTTTTTTTTATGAGAAAGATTGGCCCTGAGCTAACATCTGTGCCCATCTTCCTCTATTTTGTATGTGGGACGCTGCCACAGCATGGCTTGATGAGCAGTGTGTAATCCACACCTGGGATCCAAACCCACGAACCCTGGGCCGCTGAAGTGGAGCTTGAGAATTTAACCAGTACACCATCAGGCTGGCCCCATAATTTTGTATACATCTGAGCACTCATTGTTTAATTTATTTGATTCTTCCCTTGTTTTTGTACAGAAAATTTTCAACCTCTTCCTGTTTGCAAGTTTTGCTTTTAAAGTTGCAAATTGCTACAAGCCTCAAAAGCTAAGTTTTTGGTGCTCCATGAGTTGAATATGTTGATTAAAAGTTTTCTACCATTTTGAAAAATATTGTAACTATAATTTATTTAAAGGATTCATTCACAGTAAATTCACTTTCATTGTAGGACACATTGCAGGATACACATTTATAAACTGACAGAGCAGTTTTCAGTGACTCAAACTTTCCTAAATGATGATTGATCGAGGGCAGCAAAGAAGGAAAGCCCACACCACTGAACTGCATTAGCTGAATTCAACATTATCTGCAGCATCACAATTTTGTAGTTTGATTACTTACCACTCATACAAAATGTTTATAAACTTCAATAACTACAATATCTGTTGTAATCAGTGAATACCTCATATTTTATGAGTTCATTTATACATTATGTGTTCACCACTACCAATTCTAAGCATATTTTCTGTTCCATAGGTTTCTTAATCCAGTAATAATGTTTATACCACCATATTGTGGTTTACCAGAATTTGTGTTTATATTATCATGACAAAAACAAATGATTTTATCTTCAGTATTGAACTTCTAAACTGAATTTACAACAGCTTTCACAAAAAAAGTCATATTTTTAATCTTCAACAGAATGAACTTCCAAGTGCTCTACTTTTATTTCATGAATTGGATGAAACAAATCAAATCTTACCAAAATTAAGTGATTTTTCTTTGCAGAGCATCTTATGACAGTGATACAAAACTACCTGCACTTAATTCTTGCAAAGTTCTTCTGCTAATGGAGCCAACACATTAACAGTTGTTGTTTCACATTTGTACATTCATTAAAAATGCTTGAAATTGATAATAAATGAAATTTACTTAGAACACTCCTGTGATCTAAACGATGAGTTTTTACAGAGTGCTATGTCAACACATCTTCTGCAGCTGCAAGTTACTTCTTTCTTAAGTGACCCACTAAGCTTTGGGACAGAAGCCTCTTTGGTGGTATGTATCTTCTGGTTTCCATGTGGTCAGGGACAAGCCTCCCCCTCCGTGGGGAGGGTAAAAGCGGTCACACAGTTTGAACGTCACACATTCTCACTACGTTCCATATTCGTTGTTTCATTTTTCCTTAACATAGATTTTCATTTTTTAGTTCATTATCATCTAAAGTTACTTAAAAATTAAAAAGAAAACTGCTAAACAATTAAGTAAACTGTAGATTTACATCACATGGTAAGTGTATGTAGCATTATTCAGAGTGTTTGACTGCTCAGCCTCTATGTCCCAGCCATGTTTCATACGCAATTACCTTATAATTCCCCACATTTTCCGCTGACCCCACCGAATGGTGGCCTGGGGGTATGGGTACCTCTCGGGGACGCACGTCAGGTGGTCAGCAGAAAAACAACATAGAGTAGTTCCCTGTGGCTCAGTGTGGTTCGTGGAACCAGCAGCAAAGCCATCACCTGGGAACTTGCTAGAAATGCAGGATTTCAGGTCCCACCCCAGACTTACTGAACCGGCATCTGCATCTTAGCAAGATCCGAGGTGACGTGAACGCACCTGAAAGCGGAGTAGCCCTGGACGTTTCTCCTACACCACCCGGATGGGTAGCCCTGAGGAGTAAGACGGCCAAGCCGCTGCGTATGAATGCGCCCCATTTGCTCATAGAGCACCTGGAATGCTGTCCTTGAAAGGGAGGGGTCAGCCACCTCAGGTCAGGAGTGGTGGAGAGCATGGGGTGGTCAGTGGTCTCTTTTTGATTAACATGTGATAAGACTAGGGCTCTCTGCAAAGCAGAGGCAACTGCACAAAGCGGAAGTCCACTAATCCCATGCCAGTTTGCGTTATTGCAGCTATAAATACTAACACTTCTTTGAGAAATGAAGAATTCCAAGCAAATGTAAAACCAAAGAGGACCATCGCAGGCACACAAGCAGGTATGATATCTGACCTTTAGTTAAACTGCACCCACTATGTACCTCTTCTCAAACCTAGAGGCTTTATAAAATCTACACCTTAAATTGTTTTCCCAGCTACTGTTTCAAAGGCAAAGTCAAAAAGCATTTATTTATCTTTTCATTTAGAAATTTATCCATTATTTTCCTTCAGCAGCTTTTCTTATTGAAGTTAAAAAAATCTTTTAGTGGAGATCAACTAAACTCAACCCCATGTTCTGCCTGTGTGTGTGTGTGTGTGTGTGTGTAATAAGCATCCCACTTAAGTCAGATGATGAAAAGACTTCTAGAAATGGAAGGTGAGTTAATTTGGGGAACAGCAAAGACCCCCCAGGAATAAGCAGGATGAAATATTCAAGCAATGATATCATTAAGAGGAAATTACTGTGCCTGATCATTGGCTTAAAACATAGAACAGCTCTTGAATGCATAAAAGATTTTAAACAATATTCCCTAATGAGCATGTACTACTAACAGAAATTACAAAGTTTTGTTAACATTTACCATAAATAGATTTTAACTTGCCTCTCCTGTTTTCCTCTTTTGCAGTGATATGTATTAAATTAAACAAGAAGCAGAGCAAGATAAAAGAATGCCATGATCAAAAATTATGCTTGAGCTTGGCACCTAATGCTAAAAAAACTGGAAGCTTGAGATTATCTTTCCTCTGGAAAAGGAAAAAGGGTGAAGAGTTGTTGCTAATTCTAAAGACTTTTTGATAATTTAAAAGTAATTTAAATCTAATATGTTGTTTTCTCAACTCATTATTTTAAAATCATGGGTCTCTAATATTTTACATGAGTACTATTAAATTTTATAAATATTTAAATTCTTCCTCCAATAAAAGCATTTTAAAATATTGCAATCACTTTCTGAAGTTCTTATGTAGACTATTTCAATGAAAATGGTTAAAGTTACTGAGCTCCTCCTATAAGCAAGGAATGTACATTATATCTGCACTTTACAACAATTCTTCAAAGCCAGCGTTATTATGCCCATTTTACAGTAAAAGTAACTGAGGTTCAGGATGGTTAACTAATTTGCCCCAAGATGCCTAGCAGGTTAATGGCTATTCTTACACTTATCTATTTGACAGTATTTCCACAGGTTTTGTTCTGCCTATATAATTTTGTTAAGTTTTTTCTTGAGGAATTGGCTGCACTAAAGGTAATGGTCAAATTATGTTATTGCTAGAGACCTTATTAATATACCCAAAAATATTGTAAGAAAATTTGAATTTTAAATAAATAAAAAGTAAAAAATACCCAAATTCTACATCTCAGAGATGATAACCAATATGTTGGAGTGGATTCATCCAGAATTTTCCCCATGCAAATATAAGTATATACATACACACAAATGTGCACACAGATATAGATATACAGAGCAATTTATACATTCATTTATCCACGTATATTCATTTGTTCATCAATTCATCCATGCATTCAATCAACAAACACTGAGCACGCCTCTACAGCCAGGCATTGTGCTGGCATTCTATGTACAGTGGAAAGTAAGATAGATGTGACCTCTCTTTTCGTAGAGAGATGCACAGTAAACAAATCATTCTAAAATAATTAACTACAAACATGGTAAGTGCTATAAGGAAATATTTAATAGAGTTCAATTCCTTCAGGAAATATTTGGTGATCTGAAAGGAGATGGTTTGACTGGAGCAAAAAGAGCAGGATGAGAAGGGTAAATGATGAAGCTAGGACCCTGCTGGTTGTGCTGAGGATTTTAGACTTCAGTCTAAGAGCACCAAAAAGAAGCACCAAAATGTTTAGGCAAGGGGGTGACAGTGTCATGTATGCATTTTAAAAATGATTCTGACTATGGAGTGGTGATTTCTAAGATCTGAATCTTAGAAGATAAACATGGAGAAAGCAGTCTTGACATATTGTGGCAACCTATGCAAAAGATGACGGTGGCTTGGCTTACTGTGGTGGGCCCAGAGACTGAAAGGTGGAATAGACCAGCCTCTGTGGACTGGGAGCCCTGGAGCTGGGCTTTCACTTGACCTATGACGATTGCCCTGCCCAGGTTAGTTAACAGAGATCCTCCTCATCATTTTAATGGCTGCGTATTGAATGTCATGGGTGTACCATGATCTATTTAACCAATCACATATCATTAGACAGTTATTTTAAGTTTTGCAATATTAGGAAGAACCTGCAGTGAACACATTTGTGCATCCAGCCTTTGGAATTTGCCCAGTTATTTCCGTACAAGAAATCTTTAGAACTGGAATTGATGTATCAAAGGATTTTAGGAGGTTTTGATTAGTACTAGAACCCAGAAAGGCTGTAGAATTTGTACCTCCAGCAGGAGTAAAAAAGAGACTGACCACTGTCTCACATCCTTAATTCATTTTTTTCTAATCTTTGCCCATTTGGTAGCAAATTTTTTCTTCTCCAGAAGATTGAACAGTTGGACCATTTGTATTCTTCTGTAAGTGGGTTTTTTTGTCCTTAGCTCATTCTTCTATTGGAAACTTAATTCTGTTAGATTGATTTAGAATAAGCCTTTAATTAGTAAAAATATTAACTTTATGTCAGTCATATACATGTGTATGTGTATATGTATGCTTCAGATCTTTCTTCTTGGCTTGAAACTCATCTTTTAAACTTGTTTCATTTTTGGAATTCTGTTAAAATCCTTAGAGATTCAGATCTATCAAATTATCATGGATTCTAACTTTGGTAGTCTGCTTAAGAAAGTCTATTGTGACCTTTCGAATTTATAGAGGATGATTTTACTAATAATGTTACAAAAACAAATTTGTCAAAGAAATATACGCCTGTGGTTACAAGCAACAAACACGTGAGACGCTTACGTTCTTCAAAGAACGTAACCCTAACTTTTAACCCTTTTAGCTGGTTTTCCCCTCCATGTGGTATCTTCATATCTCTTAATGTTTCTGACTTTACTTTTCTCCAGTGTTGGTTTCACACTTTCTAGATTTATGGCTTACTCTAGCTCAGTTTACTCTTTGGTTTGTGGCACAAACATCCTGAAGTACATGCTTAAGAAATAAAGGGTAAAATTTCTGAATTCTTGCATTTCTGAAAACATCTTATTATAGCTTCAGATTTAATAGGTAATTTAGCTAGAATTAGCCAAAAAGAATTCTAGATCAAAAATAATTTCCTGTCAAGACTTTGCTCCACTGTATACTAACATGCAACAGTGCTCCTCGGAAAGCTGATGCCATTTTTACCTTCATTTGTCAAGTGTGCAGTTGTTGATGATGTTGGTTTGCTGGGGTGCATTTGTGTGTGTGTTGGTCTGGATTTGGGATTGTTTCTTCTTATCCTAGATGGTGTGAAATTATAAGCTGGTGAGCCTATGTGTGTGTATTTAACTCCTTGTTGCAGGTATTTTTACTTTCTCTCATTTCTTCTCCTCTCTCTTATTAGATATAAAATCTTTGGGATTACTTCTCCAGCTCTCTTTTCTCTGAGATATTCTGGATCTTTGCATTTTTTTCCACTTTCAAGAAAACTGTATCTTCCAAATTATTTATAGATCGTTTACAGAATTTCCTCATATTTAAAAATGGGAATAATAAAACTTATCTCATGGGGTTGTTATGAGTGCTAAATGAGTGAATACATGAAAAGCACTTTTAATAGTGACAATCAGACGGCCAGCACTATAAAATGCTAGAAAAGATTTTGTCGATTTGCTTCACATATCTGGTAATTCTTAGAAGCCTATTCATATTCAAGTGGGAGGCTCAAAAAAGTGTAATTTGTGAGCTCCGTGCACGCAAGTGGGAGTTGTGTCCAGCAGGATCTGCTTTTGCGTGTTTGAGAAAATGGCTATCATTTTGCTTGAGAGGTTCTAATGGAAGGATTTGGCGGTTTTTTCCCTTGGAGCCTTTCAATTTCCTAAAGCAGAGCCTTCTGATATTTTGCCTGGGGGAGAAATGCTTGACCAACCATAATCTGTACATGAAAGTGGAGAAAAGAAAAGAGGAGGGGGATAGATAATTGGAACAGACTTCCAAGTAATGCCCCGGCCCCTCACTACCACCTTCCCACGCAGGTCCTGCCGGGTCCCCAGGCTCCAGCTTCCACGGCGCGCGCTCACTCGCTCGCTCCCTCCTGAGTCCTCCTTGGGGACTGCTCTGCTGTGGTTCCTGCACCTGCTTCTTCAGGTACCGTCCCCACCTGCTTTGCTGCTTCTTCCAGAAGTGCGTTGACCTCTCCCATCCACTGGCCCTCACCCGTTCTCCTCAGGGTTCACACCTCCGCCCTCCAGTACTTCCCCGGCAGTGGGTCTGGTGAGGAGAGGAGACGGTGCCTTCAACTGGCCTTTCAGCTGCACGTCGCAGGCAATTCCTTGATGAAAACTATTTTAGAAAATACTTTTACAAAGCACAAGAAGGGAAAAATTCTAATGTGTCTTAAATGTCATTCTCAAGTGTTATCCCAATTTTTCACTTTAATTTTTCAATAATCTACCATTTTCACAAATTATGGCACATATTTGAGCAAAAATAGCAAGAAAGTGGCACAGTCGGTGCCAAACTCCATGTTTGGTGAAGAACAGGGGATCGTTTAAAGGAAAAGAAAGGGTGAGTGGTCAACACAATGAGCAGAAACACAGTATCCTGGGACAGTGGGGGCTTTGGAGTCAGAGGGTTTATGCCCAAATCTCGGATCTGCCACTTCCTGGCTGCCTGACTTTGAACAACCTCCCCAACCTCTCTGAGCTGTGTTTCCTCATCTATGGAAAGGGCGTAATAAACTTCCTGGAGAAGTTTGGAAGATCCAGTGAGAATAATGTATGTAAAATGTCCAGGCCATAGTCAACTACCAATAAATATCGGCTCTAAATCTCATGCTGGACCACTTCGCGTGCGCACGTGCATGTTTGTGTGTGTGTGTGTGTGTGTGTGTGTGTATATACAGTTTTTAAAAAATCACTGGATGTTTAAAACAAACGAAATTGAGCCCTCTCCTTTTCACAAGTTCTGTCCTTTTCCCACTGTTTTGAAGTTCTCCAGATACGTTACCGTGTGGGCCTTTTCAACACCATCAGCACACACGCAATGTGGTTGGCGTGCTTGGCTTCATGTTATTTCCCAACCACGCATTGGCAGTCATAGCCCAGGCTATGTCTACATGGCATAGAATTAACTTTCGCAAACACCACCAATAATTAGATTAAGAATGAGATGAAAAAGATGAATAATTCAATAAAAAATATTAGCCATCTCATTTCAACATCTACACAACAAGAAAAACATACTGATTAAAAGTGCTAAGCTCAGCTTTTTCTCATTTAATGTAAAACTTGTTTTCTATTTTCCCAGTGAAATTACTAAATTCACCAGAAGTTACATAGAAACAACCCAGCACAGAGATCTGGGAGGTCTTAGATCTAATAAAGCTGTGTCCACAGAGTACTGAAGTGGAGGTTGGGCTGTCAGACACTATATATCGGTTGAAATGGTCACCTTAGATCATACAAGTCTCAGTGCACCTTATTGCTTGAACTGTCCCAGCTACGTTGTAGATTTTGGAACACCAAATTAAATAATAAATATAATCAATGCTTTAATATACACTAATAAACTTTATAAATCTCTCTTTCCATTCTGTTTTACTCTCTCTTTTCCTTTGCCTTCATTTCATCTTTAAAACAGAATGGATCAACTACATTCTATCTAGATTGCTGGTTCCAGAGGCTGTGTGAGGGGAAGAATAAATATCGGAGTCCAATTTCTAATCTGCACTAGCTGTGTGACCCTAAACAACTTTTTAAAAATGGAATAATAGAACCTGGAACTGGTCTGTCCTGTCCCCAAGTCCTGCATAAAGAGTGCTCCGTAAATACTGGTTACATGAATGAATTAATGATGCCTATATCATTGAGACTATTGTGATGATTTAACAAGTGTCCAGTGCAGTGTCTGGCACATAAAAACTGCTCAAGGGAAGAGAGCTGTTGCTGATACTTGTTTACTGCAACCCACTTGCCCGGAAAAATTAAAAGAACGGAGTTGGAAATCACACATCAATCACATGCAATATGCTGCCAACTGAGCTAAGTAAATTGCACGGTTTCATAGCTTGCTCCAAATTCTCACAGTCAAACAGACACGGATGCCTCTATTCCATCTTAAGATTATTTTTTAACAGCTTTATAACTCATTTAGCACAAAATTCTCCCATTTAAAGTGCACAATTCAGTAGTTTTTAGTGTATTCATGTAGTATGCTACCATCACCACTAATTTTAGAACATTTCCATCACCCAAAAAAAGAAACCCCAAACCTAATAGCAGTCACTCCCAATTCTTACTGCCTTCAAGCCCTAGAAAAACACTAACTTTCTATCTCTGTAGATTTGCCTAATCTGAACATTTATATAAACGGAATCATACAACATATGGCATTTTGTGGCTGGCCTCTTTCGCTCAGCATAATGTTTTCAAAGTTCATCCATGTTGTATTATGTAACAGTACTTCAGTCCTATTTATTGTCAGTTAATATTCCATGATATGGATATGCCACATTTTATTTATCCATTCATCAGTTGATGGCCAGTGGGGTTGTTTCAACTTTTAGGAATGATGCTGATTATGGACATTCTTTTACATCTTTTTGTGTGAATATTGTTTTCATTTTATTTGGATATATACCTATCAGTGGAATTGCTGCATCTTATGGTAACTCTACATTTGCTATTTTATGGAACTAACATACTGTTTTCCAAAGTGGCGGCACTGTTTTACAATCCTATTAGCAGTGGGTAAGAATTCCAATTTCTCCAAATCCTAGCCAACAGTTTTTGATTATATCCATTCCAGTGGGTGTGAAGTAGTATTTCACTGAGGTTTTGATTTCCATTTCCCTCGTGACTAATGATGTTGAACATCTTTTATTATGTTTATTAGATATTTATGTACCTCCTTTGGAGAAAGATCTGTTCAGATCATTTGCCCATTTTAAAATTGAATTATTTGGGGTCCAGCCCAGTGGTGCAGTGGTTTAGTTTGCCCTTTGGCAGCCCGGGGTTCGTGGGTTCGAATCCCAGGTGCCAGCCGAGCCACTGCTTGTCAGCCATGCCGTCACAATGTCCCATATAAAGTAGAGGAGGATGGGCATGGATGTTAGCCCAGGGCCAGTCTTCCTCAGCAAAAAGAGAAGGATTGGCAACGGATGTTAGCTCAGGGCTGGTCCTCTTCACAAAAATAAATAAAATTGAATTATTTGTCTTTATTGTTGAGTTATAAGTCTTCTTTATATATTCCAGATACTTTGACCCTTATTAGAGATATATAATTTGCAAACATTTTTTTCCATTCTGTGGGTTTACCTTTCACTTTTCCAGTAGTGTCTTTTGAAGCATAAAAAATTTTAATTTTGATGAAGTCCAATTTATCTATTTTTTCCTTTGTTTGCTTGTGCTATTGGTGTTATACCTAAGAAATTATTGCCTTATCTAGGCTACAAAGACATAAATTTATATTTTTTTCTAAGAATTGTATAGTTTTAGCTCTTACATTTAGGTCTTTGAATACTCCACCCAAAAATAACAGAATAAATATTCTTCTCAAGCCTATTCTAGATATTTTAGATAAGTGGAATTGTAGAATATTTGTCCTTTCATGATTGGCTTAATTAACTTAGCATAATGTTTTCAAAGTTCACCCATGTTGTAGCATTTATCAGAATTTCATTCCTTTTCATGGCTAAATAATATTCCTTTGTATGTGTATACCACATTTTATTTATTCATTCTTCCATTGATGGACACTTGGATTATTTCCACATTTTGGCTATTGTGAATAAAACTGCAATGAACATTAATGTACAAATATCTGTTTGAGTCCTTGTTTTCAATTCTTTGGGGTAAATACCTAGTGGTGGAATTGCTGGGTCATATAGTAATTCTATATTTAGCTTTTTGAGGAACTGCCAGACTTCTTTCCACAGAGGTGGCACCATTTTATATTCCCACAAGAAATGTACAAAGGTTCTAATTTCTCCACATTCTCACCCATATTTGTGATTTTCTGGGTTGTTATTATCATTATTATAGTCATTCTAGTAGGTGTGAAGTGGTATCTCATTGTAGTTTTGATTTGCATTTCCCTAATGACTAAAGATGTTTGGCATCTTTTCACATGCTTATTGACCATTTGTATACCTTCTCTGGAGTAATACCTATTCAAATCTTTGCTTATTTTTAAATTGTTTTTTTTCCCTTTTTGCTGTTGAGTTTCAAGAGTTTTAAAAAATATTCTAGGGGGAAGTAAGCTGTCTTGAAGAAATGGCTGAAATGACTGATTCCATATCTGGGTAGGGAAAGGACATAGGCTGGAATATTTCATTGTGACAGAAAGCTAAAAAGTGCTCAAAGACTAATGGTGGCATGTAAAAATGACACAGGATCTGACCAATATGGAACATGATTGGCCAAATTTGGCATCAAAAAGATTTGAGAATCAAAAAGAAAAATGACAACAATGGATTATTATACATTAATTTTTTTTAAATCCATAAGTTTAGCTAACAGTACTATACCAATATCAGTTTCTTTGACCTATGTACAATAGTAATTTAAGATGTTAACAATGGGGCAGTTGGTTGAAGTATATGGGAACTTTCTATATTATCTTTGCAACTTTTCTCTAAATCTAAAATTATTCCAAAATAAAATGATTATTTAAAAAGAGGGAGAGGGAGAGAATTCATAGGTTCATAATGATAATGACAAAAGGAGGGGAGATTCTATTTTTTTTTCTTATTTTCCAGAAGAATGCCAACTAAGAAGAAAAGAAGGAGACCAAAAAAACATGATAACAAAATATAATGCATTTACATTACTGTTATTAAATAAGAATAATAACAAAGCACTGTTACATGACAACTTAGAACAATTTAGAGAATGTTAGGATGGTTGGCATAGTAAATTATGTTATAGAATCAATGGTAAATTGCCTGCGTGTGAAATAATCAGTGCCATGAGAATTTCCTTGTTCTTAAAAGACATGCTAAAGCATTTGGGGTGAAAATGTCATGATGTCTGTGGTTTATTTCAAATAGTTCCAGAAAAAAAAAGTATGTGTCCAGAAAAAAAAAGACATATCAAAATATGGGAAATGTTAACAACTGGTCAATCTAAGTGAAGGGTATAGAGGTGTTCATTACTAATATTTTAACATTTTTCAAGCTTTAAAATTTTTTGAAATATTAAGTTGAGGGGGAAAAATTCTGCTAGGTAAAAAAAGAAGGGATGGAATTGAGGAAGAAAGCGGTTGTCAGTTCTAATAAGTATCAGATACTGTGCCAGTCATTTTCACAATTATCATCTCATAAAAATCCTGACAAACTTTCAAGTAGATATTATTATTCTCATTTGTTTACAAATAAAAATGTGACGGCTCAGAGAAATCACATAACTTGCCTAAAATCATAGATTTCGTATAGATGGGGCCTGGATTGAAACCCACTTCTTCAAGACTCCTGATCTCCCCTCCTTCCGTTCTGTAATGCTGGGTCAAGGACGTTGTCTGGGGAGTTCCAGGCAAGTTTCAGCAATCAGCACCATGGCCAGCAGCCCAGGATTGCCTCGTACTCTGAAGTTCCTAAGAACCACAACTTTTTCCACTTGGAATTCGGCCACTCTAGAACAGCTATTATATGGTCACGCTACTACTGAAAAAAGAGAAGCTGCAATATTACCAAATTCATAGAGTGAAACTAAGTAAAAACACTGCCTTCAATTAACTGAAGATATTTAATCTTTGCTATCCTAAGCTAAAGATACTCCAAATGCTTCAAATATTTCTCATATGACGTGGTTTAAGGGCTTCTAATCATTTTTTAAATGTTTTTATTGAGATATGACTCACATACCATCAAATTCATCCCTTTAAAGTGTACAATTCAATAGCTTTTAGTTTATTCACAGAATTGTGTGATCATCACCACAATTTTAGAACATTTTCATGCCCCCAAAAGGTCACTTTCCATTTCCTCTCAAACACCCCCATCCTCTGCAACCACTAATCTACTTTTTGTCTCTATGAATAATTTCTCTATTCTGTACATTTCATATAAACATTTCATTTCATATTCTGTACAGAGTCATACAATATGTGATCCTTTGTGACTAAATTCTTTTGGTTAGCATAATGTTTTCAACGTCCATCCATGTTCTAGTATGTGTCAGTATTTCATTTCTCTTTATTGCTGAATAATAATATTCAATATTATAATATAAATATTCCTTTGCTTGATATAGTACATTTTGCTTATCCATTCTTCAGTTGATGAACGTTTGGATTGTTTCCACTTTGGGGCTATTATGAATAATGCTGCTATAAGTTTTTGTGTACAAGCTTTTGTTTGGACATACATTTTGATTCTCTTGAGTATATACCCAGGAGTGGAGTTGCTGGGTCACATGACAACTCTAATATTTAACTTTTGAGTAACTGTCAAGCTCTTTTCCACTTTGGCTGTACCATTTTGCTTTCCCACCAGCAGTATGTAAGGGTTCCAATTTCTCTACACCCTCACCAGCAGTTGGTGATTGTGGTCACCTTGTGGCTGCTCGATTCTAGCCATCCTAGTCGGTGTGCAGTGGTATCTCGTTATGGTTATGATTTGCATTTCCCTAATGACTAATGATGTTGAGCATCTTTTCATGTGCATATTGGCTATTTGCTTATCTTCTTCAGAAAAATGTTTATGCAAATATTTTCCCATTTTTAATTGGGTTGTTTAACTTATTATTCAGTTAAACTTTTTTTTACTCTATTGCTTTAAGTCCACTTTGATTTGTCTAAATCCTGCTGCTTACTATGCACATGATTACGGGAAAATTACATAAATTCTCTGCACCTTTGTTTCTACACTCATCAAAATTAGAGAATGTTACCAACATCCCAGAGTTTGGGTTAGTTAAGTGCATACAAAGCATTTATCACAGTGACTGAACCATTATAGGTGTTCTGGAAATGAAACTGAAATCTGAAAGGACTCATTGATGTAGCAAGTAACCACAGTGCAATTAGGACTCTGTATTTGAAGATGTGAATAGCATTTATAGAAATAAAAGATAATAATAATTGTGCTTAAAGTCCTCTCAAAAAGAGTTATGAAATATTTTAAATCAGGATAGTATTAAATATTCCCAGAAGACACATCAAGTTGTGGTATAATTACATAAATAAAATAAAAAGTATAATACTGTGACCAAATAGAAAGGTTTACAAAAGGAAACAGATTATAAGACAAGAAGTGTTTAAATAGTGCTAAGAATAATTATTTGATATGCATAATTGCATGGTTTTTATACATTTCACATGCATTTTATATGATTTTGTGATCAACAATAGTGCCTGGAAAAAGACATTTTGCTTCATCAGAATTAAACTATTTTCTTCATTAAGAAGTAAAATATCTTAGGATATTTTCTTTACTTCCTGTTGAAGCAGGAAAGGATTTTGAAACCAAAACCTCCATCTGTGATTCAAGAGATTAAACCAATCCTGAAAACATATACCAATTATGGATTTTGTAACAATGAACAATGTGTGCCAAATGGATAGAACTGTATTTGTTATTTACAGAATATCAATAAGTTGATCGATTGTTGATAGCTCCTATTCTAGTTTTCCATTCAATGGCAGTGTTGCCAAATGAGGCAGATTAAGGTTGCCTAACTGACTGGTATTTCAAGAAACAGTCCACAGGGAAGATAAAACTACATATGCCTTTGCAAGTTCTATTGGGCCAGGTCTCATTACTTAGTGAATGAACCTACATCTAAGACATAAAAGGACCAAAGTACAGTCAACGTAGGAACACCCCCCAAAAGAGCTGATGGCAGCATTTGCTAAAGGATTATTGGACTTCAATAGAAATTATGAGGACCATTTTATTACCAGGTCATTATATTTTAACCCCCTCTTAATTTTACACATAAAATTTAAAAGAAGCATTTTACAAGCTGTAGGATTGACCAAATATAAGGCAGGAAATAAAAACTGATTTAAATCTAGAGCATAGCCATGACATAATTTTCCTTTGCTCTCCTCCCCCTAAGGAGAACCAGAGGGCACATTCACAACACAGGCCTTGACCCTCTCCCTCCTGAAGAAACTCCCAAGGACAAGAGTCTAGTTCAGCACAGATCAAATTAGGTCTCCCCACATTAACTGCAAACAGTGAGATAAGATGGGGCTAAATTAGCCTCTAGACTAGATGCAAATTATGTTCTTCCTCATCTACATCAATGTCATAAAGAGATAATACTCTTACTCATTTAGCCTTGTGCTATCTCTATCATTGAAAGGAAGAAAACATAATTATCCTCATTTTCCAGGTTAAAAAATGAAGCACGAAAAAATTAAATGCTTGACCTCGTGCCATAAAGTGAATTGATGTGGCAAATCTCTTAGATAGTCTGACACTCGAGCCAGGATTCTTTTCAACGCATCATGCTCTGTTTTTCTCAAATGTATTATCTGGAGCAAAGTTATTTTCCACACTTGTTTAGGAAAAGGAGAATTAAAAGCTAAGTTTTTGTTCTTTTCACTCTTCCTTCTTTTGACTTGGATACATTATAAATATCAGTGGATTAGAAATGAGACTGTCTTCATGCTGCTGAGAGCTTTAACTCTCTCTCTGGCTGTGGAAGAGTCACCGCATCTCTCGGAAGCTAGCCCTGTGCTCACACTTCTCATCCATTACAGTGAGAGCTGTGGTTTCCTCAGCTACCAACATGCCGGTTTGAGGAAACAGTTGATAATGTGTTTGAATACGCTTGGAAAAGTACAAAGTATCACATGAGCATAAAGTCTCGTGTATTAATAGCCCCACTTGCATCAATGCAACTGTTATTAATGATGGTGCCCTTTTACTGAGTGCGCATAACATCTATCTATACCTCTCCTAAGATGCTACCACTTTTCACCTCATATATTAAAACAATCCGTGTTTGTTATGCGGAATATATTCTTGGATGACAAGAAACATAAGACTTTTAGACCCTTATATCTCTGAAGTGCACCTATCGCATTTAATGAAAAGTTTGCCAAAGGACTGGATTATAACCAAGACTGTTCTTGCCATTGATGCAGACCACGACACTCCCAGCACAACTGCTTCAGATGAATCCAGGACACACCAACAGTGACCCAGATGGACGGCAAGGGCACCCTGCAGGACATCTTTTCACAAGCGTAGAAAGAGCCTAACTCTTTCGTTCTCCTCAGCGCGGAAATGGTTGTTTCCTCCTCGTAACCCCTTAATAATCACGGAGTGAGTTAATGCCCATAGCATGGGGACAAAAATAAGAATTAACTGTTGGTGAATACTTCCATTTCAAGCAGGTAGGGTTTTTTTGGTGAGGAAGATTAGCCCTGAGCTAACATCTGTTGCCAATTCTCCTCTTTTTGCTGAGAAAGATTGACCCTGGGCTAACATCTGTGCCTGTCTTCCTCCACTTTTCATGTGGGTCTCCTGCCACAGCATGGCTTGACAGGCAGCACGTAGGTCTGCACAGGGGATCCGAACCTGTGAACCCTGGGCCCTCAAAGTGGAGCATGTCAACTTGACCACTACACCACCAGGCCGGCACCTCAAACAGTTTTTAAAGAGGCAGCTTGTTGACAGCCATTAGTGACTGTATACAAGTAAGAATGTGCTGCAACATTCAAGGTATTTTACATCAGAAATTCCATGTCAGCCCATACTTCTGTCTAATGACGTGTATCTGCTGTGTTCTCAAGTTTATTAAAAATAAATAACATTAGCAATGAGAAAGTAAATAAGACCTTTAATGGTCTGTTAATTGTCCTTCTTTGATGTGGCCATTAGTGTGTGTGTGTGTGTGTGTGTGTGTGTGTGTGTACAACTGTATTTTTGTGTGTGAACACTGGCCTCGGGGTCCCACACAACACAGCTCCCACCAGGAGGGGAGGGGTCTGAGTTGTGCTTCCAGGGACAAAGAAGAATTTATGCTAATATGTTCATTCTACTAAATGCTTTTATAATTAAGGGACATGCATTTTCCAGATGGCTGACCTAGGTCAGGTCACAATTTGTGAGCACTGAAAAACTTAAAATTAATTACTCCTAGGGTCAAAGTCCTTGACTTCAGCTGAGAATGCCAAATCTCCTATGAGTATGTGATTCAGCGAAGCAGCAGTGGACCACTCTATGTAACCTTTGTCTTACTTTCTATCTTCACTTAACTCAGTTGAACACATTTTTAGAAGTTTAATCATCTTCCCTTTAGGAAAGTGCCCTATTAACACCTGCAATCATTCCTTTCAATTATTATATTTGGCCTTCAGAAAGAGGGCATTCCAATTTCGTGGTTAACACAGGATGCAATTTTATACTTGAAAACAATGTCAAGAGTTATCTATAATGGTACGTGGAGACAGATAGATAACCCATCACTTTACTGGCTGAAAAAAAAAGACATTTGAGATGTCCTCCAGTTTCTAGGAAATTTTGGAACTGAATCTTACAGATTGATATATTTTATTTATTTATTTTTTTTTCTGAGGAAGACCAGCCCTGAGCTAACATCCGTTGCTAATCCTCCTCTTTTTGCTGAGGAAGACTGGCCCTGGGCTAACATCCGTGCCCATCCTCCTCTACTTTATATGAGACGCCGCCACAGCATGGCTGACAAGCAGTGCGTCTGTCCCTGCCCAGGATCCGAACCTGCGAACTCCGGGTTGCCAAGCACGAACTAAACCACTGCACCACTGGGCCAGTTCCCCAGATTAATATATTTTAAATAATTATTATCCTTGGTCTGACAGATACAGCAATTAGTGTGTGGACTTATTAAGAATAAATGCTGTTGACAGGAATAATTAAAATAGTAATCAGTACTGTTGATCTGGTCATTACTCCCTTTCCTCCCGAAAGCTTTACTAAAACACATCCTTTTCACTTTCACAGGACTAACATTGTTGATGGAACAAAGAAGTTGAAGTTGAATTGCTATCCATGTGTGTGTACTGACCATTGACATTCTTCTGAAGGATCAGTGTGAAGCTTTAACAATAAAATAGATATGAGATGCACTGAAATTAGCTTGTGCTTTTAAAACTGCAATTTAAGATTTTTGAGAAGTCAAGTCTTTCACAAATGATCAAACATAGTCCTTTATTCCTAAAAATGTCTCTTGAAGAGTGACTCTCCTTACTCTGAAGATGAAGAGGGTCCCCAGTAAGACCCAGAAGCCTTTGCCCCTCTGCCATGAACTTCACCACAGGAGCAGTGCCTCACGTTTTAAAGATGTGTTGACAATGAGATATCGCCTCACACTTGTTAGAATGGTTATTATGAAAAAGACAAGAAATAACAAATGTCAGTGAGGATGTGGAGAGTAGGGAACCCTTGTGCACTGTTGGTGGGAATGTAAGTTGCTGCAGCCGTTATGGAAAACAGTATGGAGGTTCCTCAAAAAACGAAAAATAAAACTATCATAGGATCCAGCAATTCCACTTATGGATGTTTATCTGAAGGAAACAAAATCACTATCTTGAAAAGATATCTGCACCTCCATGTTCATTGCAGCATTATTTACAATAGCCAAGACATGGAAACAAACTAAGTGTCCATCAACAGATGAACGAGTGGGAAAAAATGTGATGTGTATATACAATGGAATATAATTCAGCTATAAAGAAGAAGGAAATCCTGCCATTTGAGACAACATGGATGGAATTTGCGGGCATTATGCTAAGTGAAATGTCAGACAGAGAAAGACAAATGTATGATCTCACTGATATGTGGAACCTGAAAAGAAACAAATTCAGATACAGAGAACAGATTGGTGGTTGCCCGAGTCTGGGGGATGGGGACTAAATGGGGGGTAGGGTGGGTGAAGGTGGTCAAAATGTACAAAATTCCAGTTATAAAATAAATAAGTCATGGGGATGCAATGTACAGCATGGCAACTATAGTTAATACTGTATTGTATATTTAAAAGTTGCTAAGAGAGTGGATCTTAAAAGTTCTCATCACAAGAAAACAAATTTGTAACTATGTGTGGTGATAGATGTTAATTAAACTTGTCATGGTAATCATTTTGCAAAATATACATATATCAAATCATTATGTTGTACACCTAAAACTAACACAGTGTTATGTGTCAATTATATGTCAATTTTAAAAAACATGTTGAGACATTACTCCCTGTGGGAAGTGGTCTCTCATCTCCCTGAAGAAGGCGATGTTTTCATGACTGATTTTCACATTTCTCCTTTGCATTCCACTCTGTATCCCCAATACTTTGAACAGTTCTATTCATCATGGCAAATTTTAAATACATATTTTTAATCTAATTAGGTAATGAGATGATTGACTACAGGGTCTCACTTTCTGTTTAGTAGCACAGTCCAAAACATCTAGGTTTTAAAAGGCCACAGACACCATTCTGGTTCTTCACTCCCAAGCTGTTATATAAACAACAAAACCAACAAATCTAGGTCAAGAGCACCTAGAAGCACTTTGCAAAGCATCCACGTGAGCACAGAACCATGCAGAGAGAAGTAGAAAGCTGGTTGAAAGCCAAAACGGAAGCACAATGACCTGATCCCGTCCCATCCAACTGTGTGGACGGCTTTTCCACCAATCACCCTATAAAAACAGGCTCAGATGTTAAAGAAAGTTATCTGCTAGTTTTCTGACATTTAGCTCTCAGTGCTTGCTAACGAAGTGTACGTGGCAGATACCAAACTGTGCACCCAGAATTTTTTAAACCAAGGTAGTGGCATTGATTAGCTAGAATGACTTGAAATCTGGAGAAAAGGCACCTCAATAATACAGAGCACTTTCACAAGTAAATTTTGGTAACAATTTATAGTATTCATAATTACCTACAGATAAAACAAAGGCCAAGATGGATAAGATTATCTGCCGTGTCACAGGGTGAGTCACAGCAGAAGACGGATTCCAATTCATAGTTCTGATGTCCCTTCCTAGTCAAATCTAAAACCAATTCAAATTTAACTGTAAAGATACATTCTAGTTCATGTGAGGAAATTGCTTTCTCCCTCGAGAAAATCAGTTACTGACTTTACAAGTTAAGCATTGGAAGGAGAATTCTCCTTTATATGTACACAGACAGCTACATTTTCTCTTATGCATACATACATATATGTGTAAGTCACTCACAGATATTTATTCATTAATTCAACAAATATGTATTAAGTGAGTGATATGTGCCAGACACTATTTTAGCTACCAGTTACAGAAAAAAATAAAACAGTTCCTTCCCCAAGAAGCTGACATTCTTGTGAAAAGAGACAGTGAATAAACAAATAAATGCATGAGTGTATAACATGTCTGATGGTAATAAGTTTAATGGAGAAAAACAAAGCCAGGTAAGGAGAATAGTGAGGGCTGGGGTATGGGTGGTATTTTACACAGAGTAGCCAAGGAAGGTCTCCATGAGACAGCATTGGAGCAGAGACGTGAAGGAAGTGAGGGTAAGACATGCACAGAATTTTACAGGAAGTGAGTTCCAGATAGTGTGAATGGCAAGTGCAAAGGCCCTGAGGCAGGAGCATACTTGGTATGTTGGAAAAATGACCCCATAGCTGGAATGAAGTGAGAAGAGGAGGAGAAGAACTTGCATGAATGCATAAATGGGATCTTATCATTTTGATTGGTTGTCTCCCCTTTTTTTTCTTTTCGCCCTCTTCTTCCCTTCTCCACGTCATCACCATCATCCCCAGTATAACTCCTGTTATTAACCCAGAATGTGTCCTTCCAAAATTTTCTCTTTGCTTATGTAATTATATTCAGACACACATATTCACACACATAAAGGTTGTGTTCTGTCTTTCATAAAAATGAGATTGTATTGTTCATACTTTTCTGTAATTGCATCTCTCAGTTAACCATATCAACTATATTTTCTACATATCCAAGTCAGGTAGAGTTTTAATTTATTATTTTCAAAGACTCTGTAAAACCCCATAAATTGAGGATATTCTATTTTACACAATCCTTTTCCTATTAATGGACATTATTTCTTTCCAGTTTTTGCTACTGTAAACAATAATGCAATAAATATCTTGATATATATACTTATATATGAATGTCTTTTATTTGATGGGATATAATTCATTAGAATGAAATTGATGGGGTGTGAATAGATATTGACACCTTTAAAACCAAAATGTTACAACAATTCACTTTTTGCCCAGGAGTATGAGCCTACCCTTCCCCTCACACCCTGCATCGGTGTTATTTTTAGCAAAGTGATGAGCATAAAAAGTGAGCTCACTGATATCAATATTGAAATTTTCCTGAAGGCTGGTGCTTTTTATATTCTTATTGACCTTTTTGATTTAAATTCCCTTAACTCTTCCCATCTTAGAGCACGCTGAGAGTTTCAGTTTGCTCAAATCCTTCATATTCTTCAGTAACTTTCCATGTCCACTGGCTTTCTTGTTAAATTTGTCCGTATTTGTAGAGTTTTCTTTTCACTATTATGAATGAAATGTTTCATTTTACATTTTCATTTCCAAAATCTAATCATAAACTGAAGTGAAAACTACTGGTTTCATATATCTATTCATCTTACCAAATTTTCTTTTTAGTTTCAGTAGTTTCATTCTAAAATCTCTCACGTTTTCTACAAATACATTTAGATGATCAGAAATAATAAAAATAATTATGACTCTAATTTTCCAATGTTTATTCTAATTATTTCATTTTCTTTCCTCAACTTATTTGCATTGTTGAATATTAGTGGGGGTTAACTGGTAGCCTTCTCCAATTTCTGACATAAAATGAAAAGGACTTTTGCTTTGAATTTTAGAATAATATTTAGCGTTGGTTCTTTTTGGAAAATATGTTTAAATTATTTCCTACTACTACTTTTTTACATTGTGCTTTTTATAGGAATGGTTGTTAATATTATCTAATGCATTTTTAGTATCTAGTGATATAAACATAGCATATTAGACTTTTAAGTTTAGGTAAAAGAATGTTTTGATAGACTTCCTGATATGAAAATTCCTGCCTGGAATAAACCTTACTTGGATTTAAAATGTTATACATTTAATTATTTTGGGATTCTGCTTTCATGTATTTTATTTCCATGGTTTTTTTTTTGCTTCTGTATTCATGTATAAATTGGTTTATTGTTATTGTTTTGTACTGTATTTATTAGGTTTGGATACTAAAGTAAGCTAAGAGATTTCTGAACACTTATTATCTGGACATTTTACACAAAAATTAACTCAAACTGGATTGAAGACTTGAATGTAAGACCTGAAACTATAAAACTCCTAGAAGAAAACATAGGCAGTACACTCTTTGACATCTGTCTTAGCAATATTTTTTTGGATATGTTTCCTCAGGCAAAGGAAACAAAAGCAAAAATAAACAAATGGAACTACATCAAACTAAAAAGCTTCTGCACAGCGAAGGAAACCATCAACAAAACAAAAAGACAACCTACCGAAAGGGAAAATATGTTTGCAAATCGTATCTCCTGTAAGTAAGTGGTTAATATCCAAAATAGATAAAGAACTTATACAACTTATACAACCACAACAATAGAAAAAACAACCAGAGGGTCTGAAATGGGCAAAGAGTCTGAATAGACATCTTTCCCAAGGAGATATACAGATGGCCAACAGGCACTTGAAAAGATGTGCAGCATTACTAATTATTAGGGAAATGCAAATCAAAACCACAATAAATAACACCTCACACCCATCAGAATGGCTATTATCAGTATTGGAATTCTTTATGGTTAGAGACAATTCAACTTTAAGTATATCTAATCCTAGTGCTGTTTTCAAAGGTAGGATTTTAATCATCTTTCCAGTCATTTCTATGGTAACTAGTCCATTCAAGTTTTAGATTTTTTGGTTCAATTCTGAAAAATTGTATTTGTCTAAGTAGTCATCTAACTCTAATATCAAATTTTGTTGTAATAGAGTTGCATATACTATTGACATAATGGTTTTGATCTTTTATAATTTCTCTTTCCTCATTCTTAATATTTTTTGGTTTTGTTCTTTTTTCTAATCAAACTTATGAGTGGTTTATCTATTTATTTTTTCCCCAAAAAACTCTCTTTTTTAGCTTTCTAGTCAAGTAATTTTGGTCTTTATGTTTATTAATTCTCTCTAGTTTCTTTTAATGCGTTTTGTTAGAAATTTTTTGAAACTCTTAAAATGAGTACAAAATTCGGGCATTTTTTCCTCTTTATTCGTTAATACAATTATTTAAGAATGTAATTTTTTCTTTGAGTAGAGCTTTTGATATTCCACAGATTTTTTTCTTTATTCAAACTGAGGTAAAATTTGCATGGAGTAAAATGCCCAGATAAGAAGTATTCAGTTCAATACATTTTGACAAGTAGTACACTGTGCCATATTCTCAGACATTGGTGGTGGGAACGTAAAAATGGCTCAAATGCTTTAGAGAACTGTTTGACGTTTTCTAATAAAATTAAACATAATCTACTCTATGGCCCAGCAATCCTACTAATAAGTATTTGCTCAAGAGCAGCACACATTTATGTGCACAAAAAGACTTGTTAAGGAAAATGCTAATTGCAGCCTTATTTATAATAGTCCCCAAACAGAAACAAGCCAAATATCTACCAATAGAAAAATGGATAAACAAGTTGAGGTATATTCGTACAATGGAATATATTCAACAATAAAGCCTGAGGAGTATTGACAGAGGCAACAAGGTGGATGTGTCTCAAAAACATGACACTGAGCAAATGAAGCCAGAAAAACCAGTACGCCTTCTTCAAATCTATGTATATGAATTCCTAGAACATGCAAAACTAATCTATGGTGACTAAAATCAGACAGTGATTGCATCTGGTGACATGGGATGGAGGATTGAGCACCTTTCCATGTATTTATTGGACATTCATATATTTTCTTTTGTGTACTGTCTGCTCCAATCTTTTTGCCCATTTTTTATTTATTTATTTATTTATTTAACCATTTTTTTATTGATGTCTTAATAGTTTATAACACTGTGGGGTTTTAGTTGTACATTTTTGTTTGTCCATCACCTTGTGGATGTAACCCTTCACCCCTTGTGCCCACCCTCCACCCCCCTTCCGCTTGGTAAACACCAATCAGTTCGCTCTGTCCATGTGTGCACTTATATTCCATATATGAGTGAGTTCATGCAGTGTCTGTCCTTCTCTCTCTGGCTTATTTCACTTAACATAATACCCTCTAGGTCCATCCATGTTGTTGCAAATGGGACAATTGTGTCTTTTCTTATGGCTGAGTAGTATTCCATTGTATGTATATACCACATCTTCTTTAACCAATCTTCAGTTGAGGGACACTTGGGTTGCTTCCACTTCTTGGCTATAGTGAATAATGCTGCAATGAACATAGGGGTGCATACGCCTCTTGTGATGGTTGATTTCATGTCCATTGGGTAGATGCCCAAGAGTGGGATTGCTGGATCATACTGTATTTCTATTTTTAATTTTTTGAGGACTCTCCATACTGTTTTCCATAGAGGCTGCACCAGTTTGCATTCCCACCAGCAGTGAATGAGGGTCCCCGTTTCTCCACAACTTCTCCAGCATTTGTTGTTATTTGTCTTTGTGATTATAGCCATTCTAACCGGTGTAAGGTGATATCTTAGTGTAGTTTTGATTTGCATTTCCCTGATGATTAGTGATGTTGAACATCTTTTCATGTGTCTATTGGCCATCTGTATCTCTTCCTTGGAAAAATGTCTGTTCATATCCTCTGCCCATTTTTTGATCGGGTTGTTTGTTTTTTTGTTGCTCAGTTGTATGAGATCTTTATATATTACTGAGATTAATCCCTTGTCAGACAAACGATTTGCAAATATTTTCTCCCAGCTAGTGGGTTGTCTATTCATTTTGATCCTGGTTTCATTTGCCTTGTAGAAGCTCTTTAGTCTGATGAGGTCCCACTTGTTTATTTTTTCTTTTGTTTCCCTTGTCTGGGTAGACATGGAATCTGAAAGGATCCCTTTATGTCCAATCTCAATTATTGTACTGCCTATATTTTCTTCCAAGAGTTTTATAGTTTCAGGTCTCACTTTCAGGTCTTTGATCCATTTTGAATTGATTTTTGTATATGGCAATAGGAGATGGTCTACTTTCATTCTTTTGCATGTTGCTGTCCAATTTTCCCAGCACCATTTATCGAAGAGACTTCCCTCTCTCCACTGTATGTTCTTTGCTCCTTTGTTGAAGATGAGCTGTCCATAGGTGTGTGGTTTTATTTCTGGGCTGCCCATTTTTTAAATTGGGTTATTCCTCTTTTTTTCAGATTTGTAGAAGTTTTTTATATATTCCGGATATGTGTTCCTTCTCATATACATCTTTTGTAAAATCATGTTTATTTTCTCAATGGTGCATTTCTATTAGAAAAAAATTAATTTTGTTGGTTCAAATTATCAATTTTCATTTATGCTTAGTGCTTTAGGTGTCCTGCTTGAGAATTCTACCTGTATAAAGATATTCTCTTATGTTCTATTCCAGAAACCTTATCTGACTTTGTATTCAGATTTTAGATTTAGATTTTATGTTTATCTCTATGATACATATCAAATTAATATTTCTATACAGACGGGAGTCAAGGTTCATATTTGTTTCTATAAGGATACCCAGTTTTTCTAGTGCCATTTAAATGAATTAACTTTGCATGTTGGCTGAAAATCAAGTGACCATATTGTGGATCTACTCCTAGGCTCTCAACTTGAGCACCGCTCTGTATGTCTATCCCTACGCCAATACCATGCACTTGATGATTATAGCTTAAAGTGAATTTTGAAATCATACGGTAAAAGTCCTCCAACTTTTTCTTTTTTAGAATCGTTTTGGCTATTTTAGACCCTTTGCATCTCCATAAAAAATTTAAGCATGAGCTTGCCAATTTCTTCATAAATGCCTGATGTGATTTATTGGAATTGGATTGAATCTATAAATCAGTTTGGGAAAGATGGACATATTGATAATATTGAGCCTTCCAATCATAAATACAGTAGTGTCTCTATTTGTTTAGATCTTTAATTTCTCTTGGCAATGTTTTACAATTTTAAGAATAGAGGTCTCACACATCTTTAATTAGATTTATTCCTAAATATTTGATCTTTTATTCTTTTGAAAGCAAATTTTAATTTTAATATGCAATTGTTCGTTGCTAGTATATAGAAATATAATTGTTTTTATGTTCTCTTTGTAACCTTTAACCCTGTGAGGTTTCTAAATTCACTTATAAACTCTTGTCATTGTCTTATAGATTTCATAGTGTTTTCTACATACAAAATCATGTTCTTTACAAATAACGACAGTTTTACTTTTCCAAACTTTTACACCTTTTGCTTCTTTTACCATGTTACATTGGCTAGGACTCTCAGTTGAATAAAACTGGTGAGAGCAGACATCTTTGCCCTGGTCCTGATTGTAGGGAGAAGTCGTCTAATGTTTCGGTATTAAGTATGAGGTCAAGTGCGAGCTTTTCACAGCTGCCTCTTACAAGAGCGAGGAAGTTCCTTTCTGATTCTGCTTTGTGAGTTTTTCTCCTGAAGAGGTGTTGAATTTTTTTCAAATACATTTTTTGCTTCTATTGAAATAATCATATGAAAGGTGAGTGGTGAATTACATCGATAGATTTTCATATGTTAAATCAATCTTATATTTCTGAGATAAATCTCACTTGTTACCCTTTCTATGTACTGCTGGATTTGATTTGCTAATATTGTATCTATGTTCATGAAGGAACTTGTTTTGTAATTTTCATTAAGCATTTGTCAGACTGGATCCCATAAAACAAAATTTCTCTTCTCCTTTATTTTCTGAGAGTGTGTATAGGATTAGTACTATTTCTTCCTTGATAAAACACACCAGTGAAGCCACCTGAGCCTGGAGTTTTCTTTGTGGGTAGTGTTTTCATTACAAATTTAATTTCTTTCATAAATATGGGCCATTTAAATTTTCTGTTTATTCATAAGTCAGTTTTGTTATTTTGTATTTGTCAAAGAATTTATCTATTTTAACAAAATCAATGAAGTTACTGGCATGAAGTTACCAGTAACATATTTCTTAATGATACACCCTTTTTCATTATTGATGTTGGCAACTTGTGTTATCAGTCTTTTCTTGATTAGTCTTGCTAGAAGTTTATCACTTCTATTAATCTTTTAACTAACTTTTGACTGTGGTTTTCTCTATTCATTTTTCATTTCACTGGGTTTTGCTTTTATATTTGTTTTTCCTTTCTTCTACATACTTTAGGTATAATTTGTTGCCCTATTACTAGCTTCAGAATATGGAAGCTTGGAAAGCTAATTATAAACATTTCTTCTTTTCTAAAATGAACAATTAAAGCTATATATTTCCTGTAAGCATTTCTTCAGTGGCGTCCCACAGATTTTGATATGTTGTTTTCATTAACATTTAGTTGAAAATGTTTCCTAATTTCTCTTGTGATTTCCTCTTTGATATAAGGATCATTTAGTAGCATGTTGTTACATTCCTGAATATTGAGTAATTCCGATGTGCTTTTGCTGCCAATTTCTAATTTAATAGTACTGTGGCAATGTAAGATGTCAACCCTTTGATATTTATCAAGACTTGTCTTCTGGCCGAGCATAGGCTCCATCAGCCAGTTTTGTCAGTATTTTATGTGCACCTGAAAAGAGTGAATATAGTTGTTGGTTTTATAGTTCTATAAATGTCAATTAGGTCAAGTTGGTTCATAATCTTACTCAAATTATTCAAATATTCTGTGTACTCACTAATTTTTGAGCTAACACCTGTTGCCAGTCTTCCTCTTTTTGCTTGAGAAAGAGTGGCCCTGAGCTAACATCTGTGCCCATCATCCTCTGTTTTGTATGTGGGACACCGCCACAGCATGGCTTGATGAGTGGTGTAGGTCTGCGCCTGGGATCCAAACCCGCAAACCTGGGCCACCAAAGCTGAATGTGCCAAACTTTAACCACTACACCACCTGGCCGGCCCCTGTACTTACTAATTATTTGTGAACTTTTATAACTTACTAAGTTAGAGGTGTTAACATTTACAGTTATGATTATAGGCTTGCCAGTCTCTTCCTCTAGTTCTTTCAAATTTTGCTTCACACATATTGAAGACCTGTTATTAGACACACAAACATTTAGGATTTTTGTGTCTTCTTAATAAATTGATCTTTGTGCCATTATGGTATATTCCATTTTCTCTAGTAATAGCCTCTGTCTTGAAATCTAGTGTGTGTGACATGAATATAGCCAGACCAGTGTTGGTACACTTAGTTTTTGTATGGCTAGTGTGAATAAGAAACTGAAGTTATTTCATTTTATTTTAATTAATTAAAATGTAAATATAAACAGCTACATGTGGCTAGTGGCTAGTGCATTGGGCAGCACAGCTTTAGAGATTAGACTATGCATCTTTAAGTTACCACAGTTTACTTTTTAAATAATATGTCGCTTCATGAGGAATGTAAGAAATTTACAAATATATAATTCCATTTATCCCCCTCTTGCCCATAATGCTTTTATTGGCCTGTATCTTACTTCTACATATGCTATAAAACACACAATATGTGTAATCATTATTTTTGCTTTAAACTGTTAGTCTCTTTTCCTGATCCCGGAGTATCTTTGAAGGATTCTTAGTTCTGTCCTGCTCTCAGACTACAGCGTCTGAAAGTCTGTGGAGCCTCAGGTAAGTTCTTTCGGCTCTCCTGCACTGCTGTCTGCTTTCAGAAGCCCTCTGTGCCCCAGGAGGACATCTCTCAGCTCTCCCTCTGGCCCTAGTCCCTCCTGTACTCCCCCCAGGTGCTCTGTGAAGACGCAGGGAGAAGCTGGCCAGTAGGGGCAGACTCACACTCTGCCAGTAGTTTCTAAAAACTCTCAACTTTCATGCCAGCCTATAGGCAACCATTAAAAGTTTATTAAAAGTTTGTTAAAATTTGGCCGGTTTCTCTAATTTAAAAAATATTTTAAAACTTTTATTTTGGAACTTCTCTGTTTTGATCATTAGGGTATAAATGGCATCCTCACACACTTTTTATATACTGACCAGCAGCAGAAGTCCCTCCATAGATTTTTGGAATGAAGTATTTTTATTTTCATGGTTTCTAGTGTGTAATTATTCTGATTCTAGTGTTACTTAGAAGCCCCTTTATTAAATTCTAAGTATTCAAATTGCTTCATTTTCACTATTTATTGCTAATTTTATGGGCTTATGATTAGAGAAGTGATAAATAAAATTTCTATTTTTTAATGTTTCCATGAAGTCTTTTCTGTGGTCAAATACATAAATGATTTTTGTAAGTGTTCCACAGACATACAAAGCACTTCGGTTTTAAATTGCATTAATTATCTCTTCTATGTCCTTGTTTCTTTTGTTTTACCAGATCTGATCAGTTCTGAAAAAGATATAGGGAAGTATTCTACTGTAACTGTATTTTTATCAAGTTCCTACATTTCAATTTTTTGGCTTTATATATTTAACTGCTCTGCTTTTTAGCAGATGCAGAGTTATAACTGTCATTACTTCTTTACAAACTGTATCCTTTATTATATACCTACTTATGCAAACAAAACAAAAATTGGCTTAACTTCTTTATTCTTTCTTTGTTTTGAGGTAACATTGGTCTATAATAGTATATAAGTTTCAGGTGTACATCATTATATTTTGATTTCTGTGTAGACTACATCACGTTCACCACCCAAAGACTAATTACCATCCATCACCATACACATGTGCCCTGTCCCCCCTTTCTCTCTCCCCTTCCCCTCTTCCCCTCTGGTAACCATCGATCTAACCTCTGCATCTATGTGTTTCTTTGTTGTTGTTTTTATCTTCCACTTATGAGTGAAACCATACAGTATTTGACTTTTTCTGTTTGACTTATTTTGCTCAGCACAATAACCTCAAGGTCCATCCATGATGTTGCAAATGGCAAGATTTCATCTTTTTTATGGCTGAGTAGTATTACATTATGTATATATACCACTTCTTCTTTATTCATTCATCCATTGCTGAGCACTTAGATTGTTTCCAAGTCTTGGCTATTGCGAATAACGCTGCAATGAACATAGGGGTGCAAATATTGTTTTGACTTAGTGTTTTCCTGTTCTTTGGATGAATACCCAGAAGTGGAATAGTTTGATCATAAGATATTTCTATTCTTAATTTTTTGAGGAATCTCCATACTGTTTTCCATAGTGCCTGCACCAGTTTACATTCCCACCAGCAGTGAATGAGGGTTCCCTTTTCTCCACATGCTCTCCAACACTTGTTATTTCCTGTCTTGTTAATTATGGCCATTCTGATGGGTGTGAAGCAATATCTCATTATAGTTTTGATTTGCATTTCCCTAATAATTAGTGACATTGAACATCCTTTCATGTGCCAGTTGGCCATCTATATATCTTCTTTGGAAAAATCTGCCTTCAGATCCTTTGCCAGTTTTTTATTTGGGTTTTTTGTTGTCGTTGTTGAGTTGTGTGAGTTCTTTTTATATATATATTATATTATTATATTATATATTAACCTCTTATCAGATATATGATTTGCAAATATTTTCTCCCAATTATTAGGTTGTCTTTTCATTTTATTGAAGGTTTCCTTTGCTTTTTAGTTGGATATAGTCTCATTTGTTTATTTTTTCTTTTGTTTCCTTTGCCTGGTGAGACGTGGTATTCAAAAGGTACTGCTAAGACTGATGTCGAAGAGCATACTGTCTATGTTTTCTTCTATGAGTTTTATGATTTTAGGTCTTAAATTCAAGTCTTTAATCCATTTTGAGTTAATTTTTGTATATGGTGTGACATAATTGTCTACTTTCATTCTTTTGCATGTGGCTGTCCAGTTTTCCCAACATCATTTATTGAAGAGACTTTCCTTTCTCCATTGTATGTTCTTGCCTCTCCTGTCAAAAATTAGTTGTCCATAGATGTGTAGGTTTATTTCTGGGCTCTCGTCTGTTCCATTGATGTGTGTGTCTATTTTTGTGCCAGTACCATGCTGTTTTGATTGCTATAACTTTTAATATATTTTGAAATCAGGGAGTGTGATACCTCCAGGTTTTTTTTTTTTCTCAAGATTCCTTTGGCCATTCAGGATCTTTGTTATTCCATATAAATTTTAGGATTCATTGTTCTCTTTCCATGAAAAATGTCTTTGGGACTTTGATAGGGATTGCATTGAATCTGTAGACTGCTTTAGGAAGTATGGACATTTTACCTATGTTAATTCTTCCAATCCAAGAGCACAGAATATCTTTCCATTTTTTTTTTTTTTGTCTTCTTTGATTTCTTTCAACAATGTTTTATAGTTTTCAGTGCACAGGTCTTTCACCTCCTTGGTTAAATTTATTTCGAGGTGTTTTATTCTTTTAGTTGTGATTGTAAATGGGGTTGTATTCTTAATTTCTCTTTCTGCTATTTCGTTGTTAGTGTATAGAAATATAACTGATTTTTTTTTTTTTGGTGATTTTGTATCTTGCAACTTTACTGTATTCATTTATTATTCCTAATAGTTTTTTGGTGGATTCTTCAAGGTTTTCTGTATATAAAATCATGTCATCTGCAAATAGTGACAGTTTTATTGCTTCCTTTCAAATTTGGAGGCCTTTTATTTCTTTTTCTTGCCTGACTGCTCTGGCTAGGACTTCCAATACTATGTTCAATAAGAGTGGCAAAAGTAGCATCTTTGTCTTGTTTGTATTCTCAGAGGAATAGCTTTCAGTTTTTCACCATTGAGAATGATGTTAGCTGTGGGTTTGTCATATATGGCCTTTATTATGTTGAGGTACTTTCCTTCTATACCCATTTTATTCAGAGTTTTTATCATAAATGGATGCTGTTGATTGCTTTCTCTGCATTTATTGAGATGATCATGTGATTTTTATTCTTCATTTTGTTAATGTGTTGTATCAAGTTAATTTATTTGTGAATGTTGAACAATCCCCACATCCCTGGAATAAATCCCACTTGATCGTGGTGTATGATCCTTTTAATGTATTTTTGCATTCAATTTGCTAGTATTTTACTGAAGTTTTTTGCATCTATGTTTATCAGTGATATTGGCCTGTAATTTTCTTTGTTGTGTTGTGTCTGTTTGGTATCAGGGTAATGTTGGCCTCATAGAGTGAGTTAGGAAGCATTCCCCGATCTTAAATTTTTTGGAAGAATTTGAAAAGGATAGCCCTTAAGACTTCTTTGAACATTTGGTAGAATTCACTGGGGAAGCCATCTGGTCCTGGACTTTTGCTTTTGGGGAAGTTTTGGATCACTGCTTTGATCTCTTTACTAGTGATTTGTTTATTCAGATTCTCTATTTATTCTTGATTCAGTTTTTGAAGGTTGTATGATTCTAAGAGTTTATCCATTTCTTCTAGATTATCCCATTTGTTGGCATATAACTTTTCATAGCACTCTCTTATTATTCTTTCTATTTCTGTGGTGTCTGTTGTAATTTCTCCTCTTTCATTTCCGATATTATTTGTTTGAGCCTTCTCTCTTTTTTTCTTAGTGAGTCTGGCTAAAGGTTTGTCAATTTTGTTTACTTTTTTCAAAGAACCAGCTCTCAGTTTCATTGATTTTTTTCTATTTTTTTATTTTAGTCTATCTCATTTATTTCTGCTCTGTTTTTTATTATTTCCTTCCTCTTACTGATTTGGGGCTTTGTTCTTCTTTTTCTAGTTCCTTTAGGTGTATTGTTAGATTGTTTATTAGAGATTTTTCTTGTTTCTTATGGTAGGCCTGTATTATTATAAACTTCCCTCTTAGTACCACTTTTGTTGTATCCCATAAATTTTAGTATGTCATATTTTCACTTTCATTTGTGTTCAGGTATTATTTTATTTTTTCATTGACCCAATAGCTATTCAGTAGCATTTTGTTTAGTATCCACATATTTGTGACTTTTCCAGTTTTCTTCTTGTAGTTGATTTCTAGTTTCATACTGTTGTAGTCAGAAAAGATTCATGGTATTGTTTTAATCTTCTTATACTTATTGAAAGTTGTTTTGTGGCCTAATATGTGATCTATCCTGGAGAGGGTTCCATGTGCATTCAAAAGAATTTATATTCTGCAGTTTTGGGATGGAATGTTCTATATTTGTCTACTAAGTCCATCTGGTCTAATGTGTCATTTAAGGCCAATGTTTCCTTATTGATCTTCCATTGGATGATCTATCCATTGATGTAAGCGGAGCGTTCAAGTTCCGTACTGTTATTGTGTTACTGTCAATTTCTCCTTTTATGTCTGTTAATAATTGCTTTATATATTTAGGTGCTCCTATGTTGAGTTTATAGATATTTACAAGTATTGTGTCCTCTTGTTTGATTGTTCCCTTTATCATTATGTGATGCTTCTCTTTGTTTCTTATTAGTTTTGTTTTAAAGTCTATTTTGTCTGATGTAAGTATTGCTACCTCACGTTTCTTTTCATTGCCATTTGCATGGAGTATCTTTTTCCATCCCTTCACTTCCATCCCTTTACATCCTTCACATATAGAGGTATATTTCTGCCTCTTCAGGCCCTGTCAGTGTTGTCCCTTGTTGTGTGTGAGGGGGTTCTTTTTATCTAGTTTCCAGATCTCTGTCAGAGGAAATTGTTCCACAGGTAGTTGTAGATTTGTTGTGTCTGTGGGAGGAAGTGAGTTCAGGGTCCTCCTACACCACCATCTTCCAAACTCACCAAACTGTTTATTCTACTTAATACTTTTAACCTGAAATTCCACCTTATCTAATATTGACATTCACTTTCTTTTTGTGGGTGTTTACTTGAAGTTTCTTTGCTTATTTCTTTATATTTTAAAGAAATCTATTTCATCACCCTGTTCCTTGATAGACAAAAATCTGGGACTATAAATAGGTATAATATATATCTATAGGTGTGTGTGTGTGTGCACGCATGTGTGTGCATGTGCACATGCAGTCATGTACTTGCTTATACTTGTATACATGTGACCATGTGTAGGCACATGTGTGTATGGTGTATGTTTTTCTCTTCATGTCGCTCCATCCTCACATACTGAATCTAAAGGTGGATATTCCTTTCTTACACACATTTCTGCATCTTCCAGCCTTTGCAAGTTTGTTGTATAAAGCATGCATCTTCTACAACCTGCCAGGCTGGAAGGCCATCTGCATCTCTAAGTATTGACTGTCCCCATCTTCTGTATCAGTGAAAGTGGGGACATAATTTGAATAGATAGACACTGGCCACATACATATGACACTTACTTTATTTGGTCACTCTCTCTGCATAATCTCATTTTACACTCTAAATGAACTTGTGAAGTAAAGTTGAGTATTACGCCCATTGTATAAATTTAATTCAACAAGTATTTATTAATGCATGTGTGTCAGGAACTTTCTAAGCTGGAACAGCCTATCTTAGTCTCACCATCGGAGAGTGCTGAGCTGGGAATTGTAGCTGTATCTCTTTGTCTTTGTCAGCAGATCCAATGTCTGGCTAAGTGGAAGCATACAATAAGTGTTCAATAAATACTTTTGGTTACCTATAAGCACACATTTTTAAAGGAAAAGACCCAATTAGGTGCATTTGAAGACTTATGTACATCAAGAACAAACAATTTTCTGGGTAACCTTTTTGCCCATCTTCTCATAAGGGTTATCTCAGAACCCTTTGTATGAACTTATATTTGAGTCATGTTTGTTGTCTAGCAATTTATCTCCTACCTTAGTCTCTGAGCTCCTGAAGTTCAGGGATCCTGTCTCAGTCATCTTTGCACTTTTCTCCATTCTCCCTCTGAGTCCTTCCCTTGTCTATCCCCATCATCTGGAAGCAGTGTAGCAAAGTCATTCAGAGGTCTGATCTGGATAGACCACCTGGGTTCTAATTTCTGCTCTGACACTTATTATGTGACACTGAAACAGTTATTTAATCATCCAGTACCCCTACTTCTCATCTATAAGATGGTCATCATAATGCATTCCTCACAGGCTTGCTGTGAAGGTTAGATGAAATAATATTTGCAAATGTCTAATACAGAGTAAACACAAATAAATATTAGTGTTAGTATCTGACACACAGAGGGTGCTCAATATTTAATGTATAATTAATTAATTAATTAATTAATTAATTGAAGAGTGTGAAAACACCAGGTGACTGAAATTTCCCTGGGTGGCAGGGAAGGAGCCTTGTCACCCCAGATGAAACTGCTGAGCTGACTGTGCTACCCTTGCAGGTCATGAGCTCAACAGAGATGTTCTGCAGCTCCTTTCCCCAACAGAGTAAGACTATCTGTGGCTATTACCACACAAGAAGGCAGAAGACAGCACTGTGCAACCAATTGTCTGCCAGGGGTCTCTGATGTCTTCTGTTGTCACAGCACGACTGAACAAATATGTGAGTGATGAGATGTGCACTAGGTCACACTTTAATGGGAAAGGTGTCAGAACTTGGTGAAGTGGAGAGTTTGAGGAGTAGGAGAAAATTTTCTCTTATTAGCAAAAAAACTAATGTTCTGTAGTGGAGAAACTGCCTACAACCAAGGATACCAGGCTGGGGGTGAAAACTGGAAAGGATGAGTTCACAGAAATCCATGCTGGTTGAATTAGGGTTGGATTGCCATTCCCTCACCCCTCCTCCCTTCCATGTGCTAACTAGTGTGGAGTAGACACAGAAGCCAAATAGGAAAGAATAGTCTTAACTTAGTTAATAAAGGCTGAAAACTCCTAAATGACAGAGTTTCCTGATAAAGTTTGTTTGAACGATGGAACACAGCCCTGAAGCTAAAATGGGGCTTCCAATCTCTTCCCCTTTGAGCCCCAGGCCATCCTCAGGCACAGGTGCCTGGCCAGCTGAGGAGCAGCTGAGCACCTGGAGAGCAGTGCTCAGCCCTTGGGGAAGCCTTGAATGGGGAGTGCAGAACTCAGCATACGGCAGGGAGCCTGCTGGAGAGTGAGTTCCTGCACCCAGATGCACACACTTTCAAAGAAGCTAGCAAAGGAGACTGGCCCAACTTGTCTTTTTTTATATACTATCTATGCAAACAAACACAAAAGATGGCCTAATCAATAGCAAGTTCTTTGCAATGAAAATAATCAAATTTTCTACTCCTCTTCCTAAAAGGAAGAGTAAGTGGGTAATTAGGGAGAGAAATTAAACATGTTCACTCCAAAATCACCCCATCTGCACTCTGACACTCACACCCAGGAGAAGAATGGAAACCTCCTTCTTGGTGGAAATGTGAAGATAGAGGGAAAATTTTACCCCTAAACACACTGTACACAACACCAACGTGTGAAGTCCAGAAGCAACTGTTGAGCAGGCCTTTCCCTCTGTGCCAGGGCCCATGCCAGGGGCCATGAGCACCACAGTCAGGATCCCTGCTCCCACCCACAGCAGAGAGCCTTTCACACATCCTGTGCTGCAGCCATCCGCATGGTGGCTAACATTGATGGTAGTTCAATAATTCCTTCAGCAATGATTTGTAAAGTAAGGAAGATATCAAAGAGCTTTTTAGAAGGGCTTTCAGTCCCTGTGGGAAAATAAAAGAATAATATCATTTTGCAAAGTAGACAAGGGGAGATTCCTTCCCAGGGAGCATCCTGGGGGTCCAATCCAACTTCCTCTTCATCTCCTGAAGAATCAAAGAGAAGTGTCAATTCCATTGATCAGGGCAATTTGCTGAACAATTTGGAAGCTGAGCAACATGGTAGAAAGATAGCAGGACTGAAACCCAGAGAACTGCATTTGGGTTGACTTTGACTTCTTACTTGTGTAACCTCATTCTTTATTTTCCTGGAGATTCTTTTCCTACTTCACAGATTTGTATTTATACAAATCAAATGAGGTAATGTTTCTGATATCACAATTTCCACATAATAGAAATAATATTTCACTACATAATAGTCACAATAGATCTGTGGTGTGACTGATGGAAGGGATCAATAGACACAGTTAGAGGATATCCACTTACATGTGAAGACTCAGAAAGTTGGAGAGAGGATTAAACAGAGCAAGAGGCAGTAAGTCACACTAACTGTGAAGGACAGGTCTCCAAGAACCTCAGGATGTCTTTGGAAGGCAAAGCTATGGATGCTCATACCCTTGTAGACTGGGGATCCCACCAAAACAAGAAGGTCCCCACTTACCTTTGCCATCCTTTTTATATACCCATCTACCTCCCATATCCCCTTCCCCAGCCCAACTGCTCTAGAGACTCTGACAGCCCATGATGTGCAAACTGGAACATTTCTTAGTATTCACTGAGAGTCTGGGTGAATTGAAGCTCAATTTTCCCAGCTTACTATTCCTCAGTATGGCTGGTTGAGACCCATCTCTGTGGTAGAGAATAAGAAGCAGAAGAGTATTAATTATTAGTCCATAGGTGCAGCCTGAATCCTGTTTATGGCGGTGTTTATGAGCTCTCCAGTCATCCAGTTCAGTCATTCACTCAACAACTACTTAGTGAGCCTGACTCATGAGCAGTCATTGAGTCTTGGTGACACATGGTGCTGGTGATATTCACTGGTGAGGGAGGGAAAGTTGATATTTATAACACATTGGCCCCTTCTGCTAGAGAACTTAAAGATTGTGCAGTAGAAATTCAACTTTATTCAGAATGTTAAAATGTTCTTGCCTGTAGTTGCTGATTTTCTTTAAGAATACTTAATTTTTAACATCTGGAAATTTGGAGGAAAAAGTTTAGCTGTTGAAAAGTTAGACCAGGATCATATTCTAGATACATTCCTAGGACTTCTGGATAAAAGTCAAGAATTCCAAATTCATACATTCATTTGACACAATCATTTCATGTCTGCTCTATGCCCGACATGTTTTCCAGTCATTGGGAATACGTGGTGCATACCAAGTGCATAATGCCCAAGAGTCACGCCCAGCACGTGACAAAGAAGAGGTACTATTATTAGTTATTAGCACTACTTGAAACCTATTGTGTGCCTGATACATATTTCACTGGTCAACATATAACAGAGGTCAGTTCCTAGCACCAACAAAAGTGACCAATCTCTCTCTCCCAGATGACATTCCAAGATGGGTTGCCAGTCACACAAAGCAAGTCACTCCGATGAACCTGGGGAGATCTTCCACTGATTTGTGCCCCACTGTGAAGCTACAAGTTTTGATCAAAATACTTTATAGTCTTTAAGACCTAATTCCCTCATGTCATGAGAACTGAAAATGATCTCAACTGTAAGCAGATGCCCATCAATGTTTATGAAAGAATACATGAGACCTCACATCCAGAGTAGACCTCCCACTGTTCTAACCCTAGTGAAATCCATATAAATCAGCCTAGGATAGATGTTGGAACTTATTAAAAAGCTGCTCTACCCTCTCCAATAAGGGGACATTTGTTGTTCTTTGGGCACCCAGCCCCTATTCTCCCTGCCTCAGGGAATGGCATCCTTGTTTTGCTTCTGGTTGGGGACCAATTGTGAGAGTTTGCCTGGGACTGGGGGGTTTCCTAGAATGCAGAACTTTTCATTGCTAAAATCAGGACAGTCCCAGGCAAGCCAGGAGGCTGGGTCCCCCGAGTCATAAGTAAATATCATTCCCCTGCCTTTATTTATGTGAGCAGCAGATTTGGCTCTGCTCCTGGTCCAGGAACTTCTAGGACTTTTTCAGCCCCTGATCAGGCAATTGAAATATTTTATCATGCTGGCTCTCATCTGAGCAGATGTAGGGTCTGGAGCTGCTGTGGCCATCTGGCTATGATATGTGGGAAATTAAAATTGGGGTGAAACCAGAGGAAGCAGAGCCAAAAAATGGAGACAGAGAAAGGAAACACTAGTGTCATAATTTGAATACTTGAATCAATCTATGCTGAAAACAAGACTACCTCACAGTTATATTACCCTACAAGTTTACTTCCATATAAATCAATATGGCTAAAAGGAAATTTCTAGATTTACTAAGTGGTATCTAAGTGTCTGATAAGTATATGGAAACTGCTAGATATACTCTCAATCCTCAGGGAGTTCAGAATTTATTTTATTTCATAAGACAGAAGAAAAAATAACTAGAAAGCTAAGGTGGCATATGATGAGTGATGCAGTCAGTAAGTGCTCCTAAGTTCTGAGAAACCAATTTGGTCTGAGAGGATCGGGGAAAATTATTAAGCTTCGCCTTAAAGGACAGGTGAGCTTTCCAACACAGAGAGACAGAAAAGACTTCAAATGGAGCCCCTTAGCACTTATCACTGCAGGTATTCATGTGTCCCCTGCTGGACTGTAAGCCCTGAGGGCAGATGTGTCCATCCCCACACCCAAGAAAGTGCCAGAGACATCAAAGGTGACCAATAAGGATGAGTGAATGGCAACGAGTTTGCGTGGTGCCTTCTAAGAATATAGAGTGGATAAATGAACATTAAGTAGGGCCCTGGAAACATTACTCTGGCAGTGGCATATTTTCCTGTTAGTGAGGTGGAGTCAATGCCTATATCCTAGAGATGCCCAGTTTTCTGGGGCCATCCCCTTACCTTCCTGCACTATATCAGACAATTTGCTGCTATTCATAGGGTTTTCAATTTTTTCAGAAGGGGGTGGCCAAGTCCTTCTTCTTAGTCTGTCTAGCCTGGAAGCTCTGCTGAAGCCTGTCCACCATGGGTGACCCTGTTGGTGTTTGAAATACCAGTGGCATAGTTTTCAGCGTCACAGCAACACGCAGCCACCACAGTATGACAATCAACAGATGGGTGGTGTGATTCACTGACCAGGAAACAAACCAGCCCACGATGGTGAGAGTGCTGAGTCTTACCACTAGACCACAAGGGCCGGCTATTGGCATATTACATATTGGCAAGATACCATGGCAGACAGTAAGTCCAGAGTAAGGAGAACACAGAATACTGGTCTAGACACTTTACAGAGGATGTCCCTTCCCCTACAAGCAACTACATCCTGCATAAAACAGGAGTGCATTGCTGGGCATACAAGAAGTAAAAAAAAAAAAAAAATTCTAGAGGGCTCAACGAACTTCTTAGTCTTGGTTCCGAAAACAAGAGGCTGAGGCAAGGATTAAAACACAGGTGTCTTTTTAGGAGGTGCCAACTGCATACTGCACACCATATTACTCCAGAAGATCCACAGGCGTGAATTCCTGGTTCCTCCAGGGGTGAAGTTCTCATCCCAGGGAAAGCAGAAGCAAATCCCCTCTAATATAATAAAAACTTTATTGGTTAGTACAACCAAAATTGGAGGTGTGGTTGCTTTTGGGATGACAACCCAGGTAAAAGAGGCAATATTTTTCCTGGAAGATCCTATGGAATGGGACAGCTCAGTCTCAGTAAAGCTTAGTTCACATGGTTTTATACAGAGGCATGCTTTGTCTTAGCAGGAGGGTGGTTTGAAGATCCAGTGTTTCATGACAGTGCCTTTGGATTTCCACCTGGCAACCCCTCTAGTGCTTCTCGGGTATACTACGGAAATATTACTCTTTTTGGAGAGCCTTCTAATACATCTATAAGGGCTTTTGAAAAACTGAAACAACCAGAAGATAAGAACAAAGATTCCATGTTTGTGTTTATATCTGCTGTTTGGTTGGACAAAGTAAAATTATCAGAAAAACTTCACATAATGTTTTCTGGTTATTCACCAGCACCTCCAACCTGCTTTATTCTATGTGATAATTTTTCATCCGCACCACATGGAGAAAATCAAATTGAGTCTTTGAAAGCAGTCATTTTGTGTTTGAACTCCATATCAGAGTTTCTGATCCACAGTATCACGGGTTTTGTTCCATCTGATCAAAGCCACTACTTGCTAAAAGCATCATAAATGAATTTTCACGAAGTAACCATGTTCAATTTTTAACTACTAATCCTTGCATAATTAAGTATTGTATACCAAAAATCATTGTCTCTCATGAAAGCTTGGTGAAGTAAAAGGTGCAGAAACTATGTCCATTTTCCTAGCAGGAACTGGATGCTCCTCATCATTGTATCCCCAGGACACGGGGTCCTCTACTCACCTCTGCCTGCCCAGCATGGGGGGCATATGCATGCTTCAAGACTGTGTCCTGAGCCAGATCTGATGCCACTGCCGACAAATATGATCTGCCACTCTTACCAATACCAGACGCCTCTGTGTGAACGCTGCCTCTCTTCCAAGGGGCTTCAAATTTCAAGGCTTTTGAGATTATTAACAACCAAATGTCGAAAGAAAACTCATCAGTTTTCTACTTAATTTTATATTTTATGAAATTTTGATACAATTTACAATAAAGTTCTGCAGGAGTTAAAAAAACAGTGATAATGACTGTATCAGTTATCTATGGCTTCGTAACATCAGAGCTTAGAGACTTAAAACCAGAGTGGGTATTCTCAGCACTCCACTGTTTGGTTGGCATTGCTTCTGCTGTCTTTTCTCCGGTACAGTGGGGTCAGGGTGGTCTATCCCGGCCTCACTCACAGTGTCTGGAGGACTGGCTGGGATGGCTGGCCACACATTCCATATGTTCTTTCATGCTGGGATTCTTTACAGGGTGTTCTGAGGGCAGCATTTCATGTGAGTGAGAGAGAAGCTGTAAGGTTCCCTGAGGCCCTAAGCTCTGGAATTTGCACTGTGTCACTTCTGCCACATTCTAGGGTCACAACAAAACACAGAGCCTTCCCCAAGTCAAGGGGCAGAGAGCTAGACTCCACCTCTTGACTGACGGAACGGTGAAGTCACATTGTAGAGAGGCACGCATAAGAGACAAGGGAGTTACAGCGACCGCTGCAACTAGCTTGCCCTCTGGCCCCAATAACTCACACCTCTCTTGCAGGGTAAATACCCCTTCCCAAGACCCCCAAAGTCTCATCTGATCATGGCATCAGGCCTGACATCCACAATCCCGGTCCTGCCTCAGCGACAGATGCAGATGAGAGGATCCCTGGAGCAGCTCCTTAGATGTGGCCCCTCATGATCCACGAATCTGAGGACGTAAGACATGTTATCTTCCACACACAAGCAGAACTTAAACTGGTGAGACAGAGCAGGAAAACCCCAATTGACACTCTCATGCAAAGGGAAGAAGATTAGAATACAAAGTAATCACTGCTCTGTAGCAGTTCTAAATCCAGTCAGGACATGCTGTCAGGTCCCCCCATTCTAGCAAAGGAAGGAGCACAGATTAGAGTCTGGTTCTGCCCCATGGAAGTGGTCTCCTTATCTCTCATCCATTGTCCGTCTCTGATCTTAGCTTCACTTTCTGTGACGTCTTTCCTTTTCAACAAGAAATGGACCACGTTTGCAGCTAAGTAGCTTTCTTAGCCTGCTCCCTCCCCACAAAAATTTGAAGTCCCAGAAGCCTCTTTTCATTTTTAACTTTCTACTCTTTTAGTCCAATTGAGCCATAACTCATAAGATTCTCTTAAAATTTTGTGGAGTTCAGTCTGTGCCCCAAATTTCGCAAGCATAATTCTTTCTGAGACATATCTCTTTCAATTTGGGGTATGTCAGATTGCTGTGAAATGGGACCGTTAAGATTTTTAGAAGCCCTTTTGTCTTCTAAGAGGGTCTGGCATGACCTTAAACCTTTCCAAGGTATCACAAAAGGTCTTAGATGCACAATCTTGATTTGACAATTATCCTGAGGTTACTTCTTATTTTTAAGAACCTGTGTCAGTTGGAGAGACCGGAAACGTGGTAAATGAGAAACAGTTTTATTTTCCAACCAAGAAAGTCCTATATCTTCTATGTTTTCTCAAAATTTTGTTTGGAAGTTGAAAATTTGTGTTTGTAGCATTGCTCTAGCATTTTGCCTTTTACACAGACAGAAGCGCCCAACTGGCATTTTCAACATTCTGTCTAGAGATCTCCTCAGCCAGAGACACAAGCTCATTAGGGACATTTCCTGTCTTCCAAATTAGTGCAGGTGACATATATGCCAACTATTCCATTGCTATATAACAAACACAGGTCACCCGTTTTCCAGCCTCAAGAAAAGAATTTTCTCACACACATTTCAGCCTCTACCAATGATCCTAATAGCCTCCTCACCACTTTTCCAGCATCACCCACTGCCTAGTGCCAAAACCCATGACACTTGTTTTCAATTTTCTTCAGTAGCACCCCACTTCTGGTGCCAATTTATGCATAATTATCTATGGCTATATAACAAATAGTCCCAAACTTAACAACTTAAAACAACTACAGTTTATGATTTCCCATGGATTTGTTGGCTGACTATCACTTCTTCAGTTGGCCTCACCTGCTTGTGGGCTGCAGCCAGCTAATGGCCTGGCTCAGTCTGGATGACCTATCAGAGTATCATTTACACATTGGGGCTCTCATCATACTTGTCTAGAATTGCTGGGAAGGCCAGGTTTCTCTCATCACAGATTCTCCTTCTTCATCACAGATTTCCTTAAATGGTCCTCTCCAGGCATTGCTCCAACAGAGTGAAAGCCACAAGGTCTTCAGATCAAGCACAACATCACCTTCACCATGTTCTACTGGTCAACACAGGTCACACAGCCACCCCAGACTCAAGGGGTGAGGACTTCACCTCTAAATGGGAAGATTATCAAAGTCACATTGCAAAGGTACATGGGCACAAAGAGGGGAGGAGACATTAAACCATCTTTACAAGTAATCTACCACAGTGAGGAGAAATGTGAAGCAGTACACTCGGATGCACCAACCACCAATTACCAGTTCCTCACCATCTGTGAGGAGACACACCAGCATGCTTAGTGCATTCATTCAGCACATAAAACTTCCTTAGATAGGCTGGAAGGAAAAACTATGCTTTGGAATGATCCTCAGGAAGGAGGAAAGAGGGCAAGTTTTTCTCTCTTGCTCCCTTTCATCTCCTGTTTTCCAGTGCTCAATATTCACCCAGTGAAGAATGAATTGTCACTGTCCCCTCTGGTGGTTCCTGTAGATGCTAGATCACATACCCCATTGGGTGGAGTGTTTAATGCAGGTTTGAAAGTAGTTAGACTACACAGATAAACTTAGTGTGTGAAACAGCACACATGCAGGCCTAGGCTGCAGACTGGCTCTGAAGCCAGCATAGGCAGAGCATAGCCCTAGCTCAGCCAGGTGACTGGACAGCACCTTGGGAAAGAGAAGGCTCTCAAGAGAATCTGAGGGGTGCATAAGGTTTGTTTCTAGTACAGAAAAAATTTGAACTGAAAATGAAGGCAAGAGACCACTTCACAAGCAGGATTCCCTTAGAAGCAGGTATTCATAGTGGCATTAGGGTAGGAGGACTAAGCCAGAATAAGATGAAAGTTAAACTGATTGGTCATAGAAATCATGGACTATCACTGGAAATCATGGAACTCAGTCATGGAAATCCGTGATTAGTTGAGGAAACTGGAAAGGAGTTGGTATTACCCCAAATTGAGCATGCTCAATGGAGAAGTAGGTTTGAATCCTTTCTAGAGGAAAGCATCCTCAATTTCAAGCCCCAGATTTTCCCCAATGAAAATTAGTCAGTTACGAGATCAGAATAAGATCTCATCAAGCACAAGAGAGATCATCTGCCTTGAGTATCAGTCAACAGAAACAACAAACAACATATGTAGAGTCCAGAAGCTTCAGTTTTGGAATCATCAGATACAAGTAGGTAAAACAACTATGAATGAAATGTTTCAAAAATATCACAAGACCAGCAAGGTACAAGAGACTCTCAAAAATAAACAGGCAGAGGCCAGCCTGGTGGAATAGTGGTTAAGTTCGTGCGCTCTGCTTTGGTGGCCTGGGGTTCGCAGGTTTGGATCCTGGGCACGGACCTACACACCACTCATCAAGCCATGCTGTGGCAGTGTCCCACATACAAAATAGAGGAAGATGGGCACAGATGTTGGCTCAGGGCTAATCTTCCTCACCAAAAATAAATAAATAAACAGGCAGATTTAGAAAAGATCCAAATAGAACTTGTAGAAATTAAAAATGCTGAAATTTAAAAAAATCAATGAGCAGATTAACAGCAATTCAAACACAACTCAAGGTAGAATTTGTGGAGCAACAATGGTAGTCTGAAAACAGTGGGGCAATTTTTCTGCACACTAAGGGGGGAAAATGCTGTCAGTCTAGAAATGTGTACCAAACGAACCTACATTTTAATAACAAAGGTTAAATAAAGGCGTTTTCAGATAAACAAAAATATGATAATTCATTACAACAACCTGTATTAATGGAATTAGAAATACTAGTTAGGTAATTTTTTAAAATCATACAATCTCTCTTTATGAAAATCAAACTGTGCCTGTGGAAATGACCCTAAAAAGGAAGAGATGGATGCAAAAGACACTACAAAGGGAGCATAAACCTCACTTGGAACATTTAGGTAAAAAAAAAAAATGACGGAAAGGGAGGAGGCAGAGATGGATCTGAGGTTCTGAGGGATGAGTAAACTGGGATTTTTCTAAAATATAAAGCCATGAAAATTGAACCTTATAATTAGATTGAGTTCACTATACAATTACAGTGAATTTGGCAAGATGTAGAAACAGTAATTTTTATATCTAACATTAAACAAAGCATGAACTAATTAAGTGACGTTTTATAGGGCACAATTAATGTCATTTTTGAATTGACTTTCCCTGAGATGTGAGTATTTTTTCTCTAAATTAAATTGTGACTGGCCAGGTTTTTCTTTTCAGGCCAGTCCTCACTAATGATAAACCAAGTGAGTACTCAATATCTTCAAAACAGGGCTGGGCTATACTTACATTAGACAAAATAAACTTTAAGTCAAAAACTGTTACAAGAGACAAAAAGGACACTATATATTGATAAAAGGGTCAATTCATCAAGAAGATATAACAATTATAAACATACATGCACCAAACAACAGAGTCCCAAATTGTATGAAGCTAGTGTTGACAAAATTGGAGAGAGAAATAAACAGTTTCACCATAGTATTTGGAAACTTCAATACCCCACTTTCAATAATAGACAAAACATCTAGACAGAAGTTCAATAAGAAAACAGTAGACTTGAACAACACTATAAACCAACTAGACCTAACAGATATATAGAACACTCCCCTCAACAACAGCAGAACACACATTCTTCTCAAGTGCACATGGAATATTCTCTAGGGTAGACAATGTGTTAGGTCACAAACAAGCCTCAATACATTTAAAAGAGTAAAATCATATAAAGTATCTTTTCTAACCACAATGGAATAAAGCTAGAAGTCAATAACAAAAGGAAAAGATAAATATTCATAAATATGTGGAAATTAAATGCACACTATTGAACAGCTAATAAGTCAAGGAAATCACAAAAGAAATTAGAAAATACTTAGAGATTAATGAAAATTAAAACACAACTTACTAAAACTTATGGGATACAGCAAGGCAATGATCAGAGGGAAATTTCTATTATACCTCTATTAAAAAAGAAGAAATACCCTAAGTCAATAATCTAACTCAAGCAACTATACAAAGAGGAGCAAACCAAACACAAAGCTAACAGAAGGAAGAAAATAATAAGATTAGAGATAAATGAAATAAAAAATAGAGCACAATAGAATCAACGAAACCAAAAATTGGTTCTTTGAAAAAAGTCAACAAAATTGATAAGCCTTTAGCTAGATTGATAAAGAAGAAAAGAGAGAAGATGAAAATAACTAAAATCAGAAATAAAATTGGGGCCTCCACTACTGACATTACAAAAATAAAAAGAGAATACAAAAATACAAAATACAAAAATAATAAGAGAATACTATGAACACCCACTAGGTTGACAATAACTAAAAAAGAAGAAAGAGGGGGAGAAGGAAGAGATGGTGGAGAAGAAGGAGAAGAAGACAGAGAAAATGAAAAAACAAGTATTGGGAGGATGTGGATATGGAGAAATTGTAACCCTCATATGTTGCTGGTAGGAATGTACAATGGTAAACTACTGTGGAAAACAGTTTGGCAGTTCCTCAAAAAGCTTAACATAGGGTTACCATACTATCCAGCAATTCCACTACTAGGTATGTATCCAAAAGAATCAAAAAGAGGGACTCAAACAGATGTGTGTACATCAATGTTCATTGCAGTATTATTCACAGTAGCCAAAAGGTGGAGACAACCCAAGTGTCCACCAATAGATGAATGGATAAACAAAATATGATATACCCATACAGCAAAATATTATTCATCCATAAAAAAAGAATGAAGTTCTGATACATGCTACTACATGGATGAATTTTGAGGACATTATGCTAAGTGAAGTAAGCCAGTCACAAAAGGACAAACATTGTATGGTTCTACTTATATGAAATATCTAGAATAGGCAAATTCATAGAGACAGAAAGTAAAATAGAGGTTATCAGGGGCTGGGGGTGGGAGGAGAACTGGGGAGTTATTGCTTAATGGTTACAGGGTTTCTGTTTGGCGTGATGAAAAGTTTTGGAAATAGATAGTGGTGATGGTTACACAACATTACGAATGTAAATAATGCCACTGAATTATAGATTTTAAAATGGTCAAAATGGAAAATTTTATGTCATCTGTATTTTACCACAATAAAAAACTTGTTAGCAATCCAAGAGTCTAACAGTAGATGAATGGATACATAAACTACGTAACATTCATTCAACTGAGCATTGTGCTTCTACTTATTAATGTGAGGATTACTATTTAATTAAATATTAGGAAGCCATTAAAATCCTGTAGAAGAATATTGACATGGGAAAACATTAATGATGTTGCATCAGTCACGGTTTTCCAGAGCAACAGAACTAGTCGCATATAGGTACATAAAGAGAGATTGGTCTTAAGGATTGACTCATGCATACAACAGGCTGGCCGTCTAGACACCTGGGCAAAAGTCGATGTTGCGGTCTTGAGACTGAAATTTGTGGGACTGGCTGGCAGGCTGGAAACTGGTAGGAAACCTCCATTTTTGTTCTTAAGGCCTTCAACTCACTGGATGAGGCCCACCTACATTATGGAGGGTGATCTACTTAGTCAACTAGTTGTAAATGTTAACCGCGTCTACAAAAACCTTCACAGCAACATTTAGTGTTCCACCAAACAACTGGGTACCACAGCCTGCCCGACTGACACATAAAAATAACCAACACAGATATACAGTACTAAGTAAAATAAATAAATAAATCAGTCTACAAAATGGTATGTATGATATGCTCCCATTTAAAAATAATTATGTACATATCCTCATATTTTAGTAGGAAAAAAACTGCAAACGTATCTGTTTACCACTGTTTATCTTACATTGGTACTATTATAAGGTATTTTGTTTTGTCTTTGTGCTCTTCTGTGTTCTTCAATTATGTGCATAAAATTTCTATTTGTTTTATAATTACCAATAAAAGTTCGTTTTTAAAGATTAGGTAACAGCACAGAAGATTTGTTATGGTGTCATACTGAGTGAACAAAGTAGAATATTCTGGTTGTGTTTGAGTGATGGATGCAAGAGAGTTCATTCCTCTACTTTTTTCTCATCCAGTTTTATTCATCAGCATGTTATTTTTTATACTGAAAACCTTTGAAAATTTTAAAGTAACATGGAAAATGACTGCGATATAATTTGGTGAAAAAAGCAAGATTCAGATTTGTACGTACCATAAGATTGCTGCCACTTAAAAATGGTGCTGGCCTGGTGGTGTGGCAGTTAACTGCATTCTGCTTTGACGGCCCAGGGTTTGCTGGTTCAGATTCTGGGCGTGGACCTGCTCACTGCTCATCAAGCAATGCTGAGGTGGCATCCCACATAGAAGAACCAGAAGGACCTACAACTAGGATATACAACAATGTACTGGGGCTTTGGGGAGCAAAAGAAAAACAGGAAGATTGGCAACAGATGTTAGCTTAGGACCAATCTTCCTCAAGAAAAGAAAAAATATATATACATATGAGAAAATATTATGGAAGGAAGTGCATCAAAATATTAACAATGATTATGATAGGAGAGTTGGTGGAAAGGATTTTTTCTATGAAAAACTTTCCATAATGTGAATATTACTCATACAATAAAATATTTGGGGGAAAAAAACCAGCACTGGGACTCCCAGAGTGCTTGGCTTTCCCAACTTGCAGCCCCACTTCCCTGTCCACAGCAGCTGTTCCTTGAGGGCGAGAACTCAAACGCATCCACCTGTCGCTGGCCATGTCATGAAGTCTGAGTCCGGGCCCACACGGGGAAGCCAAGGCTGTGTGCGCTGTGCAGGGAGGCACTCCAGGGATGTTTGTTAATTCCATTCAGCTGCATTTTAGTCATTTTGAAGGCTGTGACTGCATCTATGTGTCACTAAAATGAGAACTCAGTTAAGAAAACAAAATAAAATTATATAAATTATTTTATTAGCACAACATAGATGTTACTGCTCCCTCCACAAAAGCTGTACCCATCAGTAACCACTCTGCATCCCTTCATCTAGTCCTGTTGATGTTCTATGAACTCAGGCTGCATCATCCTCTTTTAGCATCACATTTTGCTCAAGTAAGTGCTTTTCACCTGGCTGGAGTTTTAATCCAAGTTATTGGTACCCTTTGTAAATGACTCACAAGTGAAGCACACACACAAATGCAACCAATATGCATATATTCCCCCAGAATTGTTAGTTCAGAGATTTGTGGGACGAACCTGGCCCAATACCTACTTCTGTATTCTGTACTGCCCACAAGCTAAGAATGGTATTTACATTGTTAAATGCTTACATTTCAAATGGTGACAGAATTACATAATTCGTTTTGCCTCTCGGCTGACACAGTCCAAAGTATTTGTTACCTGGACCTTTAGAGAAAGAGTTTGCCAACCCCTGGATTAGCTAATCTTCAACAATGCACCTTTAAAGGTTTCCTGGAACATATATAGTAATATGCCTCAGTGGACCTAATTGTAACTTACCCTTAAATGGATCTGTGGCAATCTGTATTTTTTTTTTAATTTAAGTATCAAATGTTCAGGAATTCATGGAAGCTGGGATACCGAAATTTAAAAAAATTAAAAAGACAAACATATGGCACTTAAAGCATCTTAGGTTTTGCTTACTTAAGTTCTCTGGATAAGGTTTCCGTAGAGCTTAGTAAAGTTATTTAATTTCATCTGACTATTTTTGCATTGAGTTTTTAAAGATTTGTACTTCTCTGAGTTTTTGATCCATCTTACTCTCAATCATATCACTCAAGTACTTAGGAACTTGCGTTGGCTCTTCATTATAGATAACTTAGGAGGCAACGTTTTCAGCTGGACAGTCCTCTCAAATAGCTATTATATGGAATTTACTTTTTAAATCTCTAAGCCTCACTGTACTCATTATTAAAATGAGGCTACTAGTAGCTCTAATGGTGGTTAAACAGAAGAATTTAAACAACACTTGTGTAAATGTTTGTTGTTCTTACTGTTTTCTCATGTCCTCTTCGTGAACTCTGTTTGTTACACTAGTTTCAACTGTTAATAATATAAACCTCATAACTTCAAAAGCTTATAGACCAATACGGGTATTCTTGCTCACCAAACATTCCTGGCAGGAGTTTTGTTGGCTAGGGTGGCTCTCTTCCATGCCATTCTGGAAATTCAGGGACTCAGGCTCCTTCCATCTCATGGGGGACTGTCAGCTCCTAGGGCTTCACTGTCATCAGCAACCACTTGGCAGAAAGAGAGTATGAGGGACACGTGCAGGTGGTTCTTGTGACAGCTGTGGAAGCGGCACACATTCTGTGGGAAATAACTTCCTGTCAAAATGTCATCGAACTGTGGACCGCAGAAAGCTTTCTGCCACATCTTAACCCTTTGTACTTTTCTCGTGTACGTGTATTTGTCTCAACAATCTGAAAGTATGTGAGTAAAGACTGCCTTTCTCGTCGCATCTTCTAAAGTGCATATTCGATGCTGAGTGGATGCATATATGTGTCCAGTGGAATAATGGCCCTCTCCTGCAGGAATTCATGTTACCACTAAAGAAACTTTTCCTTTTTTTTTCTCATATTGTCAAGTCTGCAATCATCCAATTATACAAAAATGTTAATAAAAAAAAGTAATGTAAATCTAGTTAAAAAGATACCATTGATATTGCCAGGAGAAAACTACCTGGCAGCTATGGCTTATAACTGGAAAATTAAAGCACCAAAGAGAAACTGGCAAATGCTTTTGTCCTTAGGAATTGGCATTTTTGAAGCCAATTTAAGAAGCAAAGTGAAGTTAAATAACAAACTCTTCCCATTTTATTAGAAATCATCTAAGCCTGACAAAACATAAAGAAATTCTGCATATAAACCATGCAATAAAACCATGGTTAGTATCAAAATAATTTTCATTTAAATAATCAATTAATCAACAAAATCATTTATTCACATTTATTTCTCCATTTCACATTTTATCTTCTTGCAATTACATCATTTTTCTGCACCAGGAGACACAGCAAGCTAAAGGGTGACTGTTAGAGTCATCTGTCATTTACTGAAATTCTGTCTGCAGGTAGGAGGAAGGTCACTGTTCTCCTTGGTCTTCGAATATCCCGCCTGCCTTCCTTCTGGGTTTCAACAGCAAAGGTCAAGAGACTGGCAAGAAAATACAAGTGAATACCGTCACTACTAACTGTGAGAGTGGTGAAAGAATCTGTTCATGGTGTGAACCAGGCATGGAGTAATAAGGCCACTTCCAGGAGCAGGAACTCAGCCCCATGTCATCTGGACACTATTGACTCAAAACACACAATTCACAAAAGTCTTCAAAACAAATACTGGGCTTCAAGTTTAGCAGACACGTAGGAAAACACATCCCGTTCCTCTTCCCCACCCCGCTGAGAGCCACAACCTGAGTGCTCCATGTGGGCTGGGGTCCCTGGGATAGTCACCTGAGTGGTGCCCATGCGAACTTGAGTCATGTTTTAACAGTTCCCCCGGAGGTGAAGGCTCAGGCTGTGAGGAGCGGAGCAGAGGACAAGACGGCTCCAGGAGCAAGTCAGAATAATTACTTGGAGCAGACCAGGAAATGTACTCACATATACTCAAATATACTCATAAAAAAGTTACCTCTAAAGTCTCTTTTCAATCACTTCAACATTTATGCTGTTATTTTTTAACAACAATGCAATAATAATTCAAAACTAATATGGTAAAAGTAAAAAAAAGCAAGGCGTGAATAAAACTCCCAGTCACCCCTCCCACGTCAAGACAAGACAAACAAGAATAAAAGCATAATAATCGTAACTCAGACATCAAATTCTATCAACGTGGCAAATTTTTAAGTACCTCTTTTTAAAGTACGTGATTCCTTCTTAGGATGATGTACTATGAGGCTAATTCCAAACCAAATGGCTATGAAGTCCAAAGCAGTCACCATAAAAGACAGTTAAATAGTTGATTTATCTTCCATTGGTTGGAAAGTTATACATATATTTGTCAGGGTTATGACAGCTTAAATGTCATTTCCCTTTGGAAGATTGAATTCAATTGTAAGTTATTTTCCACTTACATTTTTAGATTCTTAATTCAAAAAAAAGAAAGTGAAGGCCTAAACTTAATTTTAGATCATCAGATGAACAGCTGTGAAATAAACATCTGTCACCAATGTACAAAGACTAAATTGTATCTCATGGGTTTTTACAGCCACAAAATCACACCTCTTCCTTTGCACCTCAAATTTTCAGATGGTCTCTATTCTCGGAGGAAAGACAGTTACCTAACTGGTGTGGTTTTGTCATTGCCTTTCCGTGGCCCCAAATCCAAACTCCCAGCTTCCACGATGGAGTCTGAAATTCCAACTTAGAAATTCGTTCCTTCGGTTATGAGCTCCATATAACCAATAATTATTTGTTTAAAATAAATGAGGAATCCTGCTGCAAGGGTCACTTTGCAAATCAGGAAAAGGAGAGGCATGGCATGGCCAGCCAAGTCATATAACTTATAATAGGCAAAAACAAGAATCTTATTCCCCTCATGCTTATTCCAACTCTCCATCTTCAGGCACCAAGAATTATAACAAAAGTTTTTCAAGAAAGAGTTAGTCAATCATGCAGAAAGGCTGTTATGGGACACAAGTCAACACAATTAAGGCGTTTTTGTTTTGTTTCCTTGATGGATGAAAAGCAGGTGGGTGGGGAGAGCATGCAGCGGGTAAAGGAAACCTCAGCACATTAGAATGGAGGGAGGCTTGGAGAACATAGGGACACTGGCGCCCTGGAGGACTGGGAAGGGAGGTCCCAAAATTCAGAGGAACAATGAGAAAGAACAGATGGCGGTACTCCACACACATACCATGTTTTTGCCAATATTGTAAAAACACAGGACCTGTTTTTCCTGCCTATTGATTCCTCACTCATTGTTTTAGATATAGACTTACTTCTTTATTTTCATAATCCAAACTAATTATTTGTTCCTGGAGCACATCCAATATTTGTTTGCTTTTGGAGGGGTCCCAACATCTGCTCACCTTACTTGGTCTGGCAAATATCATAATTTCCTACAGGACAAAGGTTTGGTCTCTATAACCCATGACCTGCATATCATCTTTTAAATACTATGTGCAGGAAATTTATAGTAATTGCTAAATTTTCATACATTAGCAGATTTGGACATTGGGGAGTTTTTAGAAATTTTAGCTTGATTTCTTCTTTAAGTCTGAGCCCTCACACAAACCATATGGTTTTGGAGAAGCTATTTACTTGTTGGAGATAATATTCTCATCTATAAAATGAGAGCATTAGAGTATATAAAGTTTAAATTTTTTTCTACTCCAAATTCTATGGTTTTATATAGGACATAAATAAAATGAATGGCACTGTAAAAACTGCAGGCCAGTTTCCATGTTAAGATAGTTAATTGAACATATGCACATGATTTTCCTCTCCTGAAGCCCCTTTAAAACTACACACATACACAAATTAAGACATGTACACTGATGGTGGAGAGAACACAGTAAGAGCCAACACAACAGACGGACATATAGTAATTGGCTTAGCCCAAGAGGACTAAATGCAAAGCCTCCAGAAGAGAAAACTGAGATTCAACCCAATTTGTATATCAGAATCCTTAAACCATACAGGAATTGATGGCACCTGATACCTCCAGAAGTAGGGATACAGGGAGGGGAGTAAAAGAAGGAGTGGGTGAAAGCTCTCCGATAGGCCATTAGCCCCTGGATCGCCTTCCCACTCAGTGCCCTTTGGGTAACTACCCTAACCCTACCCCAACAAAAGTTGAGAGCTTTATTCCCTACAGAGGTTTAAACCAAGAATATCTGAAATGGGTGATGCCTCACAAATAAAGAGGTTGGGTCCTACAGAAAAAACAAGGAGATTAAATGATGTATTTAAAGCCGAATTAAAAGGGCCCAGTCATCTTCCCTCTTCAGCTGTTAGGATGCTAGAAGCCAGACCTTTAGCATTTACACACGAAATCTGAAGAGTCTTTTCGACAGAGTCTAAACAGGAAAGACCTAGCAAATGGCCCATTCAAAATATTCTATTATAAACTCAAAATTGGTAAGTCACTGCCATACAGTCAAAGATTTTCAGTTCCCTCTGCATCATGAGCAGACAGGCAGAAGTTACCAGATTCATGAGAAAAACATGTTACATAGAAAGTAGAAATGAAAACAGAGGAAAGCAATTGTATGAAATAGAGATTATGCAAAGGAAAGAAAACATCAATCAAAACGTATTTACATCATGGGAAATAGAAAATAAGACATTGCACACATGAAAAACGAGATTATAAAAAGAAATATTCAGAACAATAAAAGGCGTTTTGAAAAACACTTGAAGAGTAAAAGCACAAAATGAAAACACAGTGAAAGAGTTGAAGGATAAAGTTGAAGTACTCTCCCAGAAAGCTGAACAAAGAGATGGAAAACTGAAAGAAAAATGAAGTGAGAAAACCAGAAGACCAGACCGGGAGGTCCAATATTCAAACAATACGTGTTCCAGAAGGAGAGAATAGAGACTATGCATTAGAAGAAATCATGATGAAATAATTTAAGAAGCTTTCCTATAATTGAAAGGGCCCATCAAGTTTCCAGCAAAATGGATAAAGCAAATACATAACAAGAAACATTATTATGAAATTTCAGAATATTGGAGCCAAGGAGAAAATTCTACAATTTTCCAGCAGCGTTTGGGGGAACAATTTATATAGAAAGAATGATGAGTTAAAATGGCTTTGGATTTCTTAACAAGAATATAGTGGAGCAACCCATCAAAACACTAAAGGAAAAAATTTCTAACCTAGAAGTCATATCCAAACTGTCAATGAAGCATAAGGATTGAATAGAGACATTTTCAAACCTGCAAGCCCTCAAAAAAGTTTTCACCTTTGGACCTTTTCTAAAAAGCTTCTAGAGAATATGCTTCACCAAAACGAAAGCAAAAACCAAGAGAAAGACATGAGATAGAGGAAATAGGAGATTCAACACAGGAGCGAGGCCAAGGCAACCCCCAGGAGGAGCAGAGAGAAGTCTCAGAAGGAGCGCTGTGCCAGACATAGTCTGCACAACTCGACTGAGAGACACACTTGTTGGAGGCTAGTGTACCAGGGTACATGCCTGCTCTCCCATACAAGCCTGGCTGCCCGGGGCACCTGCAGGCACTCCTTTTACCTCACCAAAGGGTTCTGCTCTGATAGCACCAGAGAGGTGAAGGGAGGTCATGGCGAGCCTGGAAACTGAACGTGCCAAGCAGCCATTCCTACCCTAGCTCTTCCCGGCACCCCATTCCAGTTCCGCCCATACCACGGTCAGCATGGTGTTCTACCTGCAAGAACCCAGTGTTTCCAGGATGTACTGATGACCTTGCCTGCAGACTTCCTGGGCAGGCACTCTTAGTCACTCTCAGAGACACGGAGATCCTTCTAGTTCCCACGTGCTCTCTGCAGTTAAATTTCCCCTTCCAACTGTCATCTGATCCTGGTCAAATTGCCTCTTGCTTACAAAGCTAGATATATGATTATTACCCAATATTTTAAGAAAGACAAGATATTGTTTGGAGATACACATAGGTGTTAAAAACCTTTTCTAAAAGTAAGGGAGCAATTAAAACCAAAGATAAGATAGTGGTTAACACACTGGAGGACGAGATGAGAAAGCAATGAGGAGGAGCCCAGATTTCTAAGTCTCTGGTACTATTCTATTTCTACCCCGGGGGGTGGGCACCCAGGTGTTTGCTTTATTTTTGTTTATATGATCTTCTTTATTATGATATATTTTGCGATTTAAAATTTTTAAAGACTGTATGTTCTAAACTTCCTTCAGGTAGTGAAATTGATGTCTAATAATCAATTAGATACCAATCAAATGATAGTCAAAACTGAACATCACTCTGGTGATTGGTGATCATTTCCAGGTTATTTCTTTCAGCATCCTCTACAGGAAAAAAATTCCAATAGGATTCTTCACTGAAACAATTATCTACTTTGAGGTCATCATTAAGAACCTGCCTGGCCTGTTTTTTCCCCCTGAAATGTATCATATAGCTCACTTACTTAATCACTGTAAAGCTAACTCAAAAGAAAAATATCTCAGCAAAAGTTTGTATCAAGTAATGGCATTTGTTAAATATGAAGAGGTTGAGTGGAAGGCTTAATAGTGCAGGAAAATGATCCAGTTAATTTACGGCCCTTAATTTGTTTATAATGGCAATTCAACTATCTCCATTTGTAATGTTGATTTTTTTAACAACAAAGAAACATTCGTGAACTCTTTATTTTTATCAGATGGCTTAAGTGTCATAAAAAAAGACTGGCAAATTAAGTTTTATATTATCCTCCCCATCAACAGAATGTCTTTTGAAATAATTCATAGTAACATCAATATACAATATATAGTGTAAGTATATATATATGGTATATATATTGTGTAGGTATATATGTAGTGTAGATATATTCATATGTATGTCTATATCTATATTATATATATTCATTTATATACACACACATATATATCTCCACTATATATATAATGGAATACATTTGGAGAGGTATAACCAAAGCTAATGTTACGGCCAATTGTTACTCAAAACTTTAAAGAACATGAATGAATTCCCAATAAACTGGAATTACCCATTTCTTACCTTGCACACCCACCCTAGTAGGGGTCAAGGATGATGCCCCCTAGAATCCCAGAGGTGCTGCACGTAGCATAGAGAAAGGGAAGGCCAAGCCAGGAGCATCCAGACTCCAACTTCATCCTCACTTCCAAACACACTCCCTCTCCCTTCATCACGCACGTCATTCACCACCTAGAAAACACTGAAGAACGAAGCTCACCCCCTCCCAAAAGCCTCTCCTGGGTAACAGAACCCAGCTCCTGCAGACAGCACGTCCCCTTGGAGTTGTCGCACCAAAGACACAGGGGCTCCAGCCCCTCCATCTCAGTGATGGTGAGCTCAGGCCGGAAAAGGAACTGGTTGGGGTAAGTATGGAAACTACCCAAATATGTGTGAGACTCTCTACTTCCTGGCCTCGCACTTCCTTGTCAAAGAATTCGAGAAAAACACAAGGGGGAAGGAAGGAGATGATGATGCCCAGTACTTATGAGGTGAATTACAGGGTACAGTGTTCACACACATCACCTCTTTTCAACCCTTACAGCCTCGGACTAAGTGCAATCAGCTAACATAGGCAGGTGATAAGGCAGCGAGCTACTCAAGGGGGTCGGCCACCAGGGAGCCAAACAGCAGGGTGTCACCTTCAGGCCCCCCAACTGTGTCTTCTCAGACACTCCCAGCCCCTGACATGAGCCAGCATGGTACAACAGGGAGGCCCCACTGTGGGCAGGGTGTGAGATCTGGGAAACCCCACCCGGCCAGGCTGGGCAGTTTGCTTTTTGTCTCTCTCTGTTTCCCCTTTCTCTAGCATTTTCTTCTCCCTCTTCTTCACCCATTTCAGATTTGAGCATCAAAAGTATCTATAACCACCTTGGAAACATTCAAAACAAAATGAGGCAATTAATCTATTTCAAATATAACTACCGCAAAGAAATTCAAAAACTAATTTTTAAGAACCAGACAAATCCCCAGCCTTTGAAATAGTTGCCATAGGAACTCTCGAATGAACAGGTGAAGCCGCCCTCCTCCAACTCAGCCCTTACAAGTGAAAGGCGGCTGGTTTGTCTATGGAGCAAACAAATGCTTGCAAGATTCCCTCACTCCCTCTTTACCCCTGACCAAATCAGAAAAATTAAAAACTTTTAACCTTTTCCTTTCATTTTCCTTGTGCTCCCTATGCTCTTATTCTTGGCAGTTGAAGGGCAGGTGATGCAGGATTAAAGACAGCATGCCAATGAAGGCCAAAGAGTCACATCAAACAACCCGGACCCATAGATGAAGATGATGATTCTTGCTCTTTAGAATGCTAAGGCATGCCCTGGTCATCCAGTATACTTTGTCTTAGGGAAATCAGGCCACACTGAGAGTTCTCCCTATGGATCCATCCATACCTACGCATACCTTACAATACCCCCTCATGCCAGCACACACAGACTCAGACACACACCTCCCTCCCTCTGGAGAAACAACTGGAGTCGACCTACCACGAGAAATTGGAAGGAATAACTAAATAAGGCGATGGAACTTTGAAAGAAGAAGGCCAGGAAGAAGAGAGAAGGGAGAGAATGAAAAGAAAGGAGATAGGAATTAAATTACATTTGATGCCATAACATTTGCCTGTTGAAAATTATTTTTAATGGGAATTTCCCACAGATAATAGAGATGTGGAACAATAAAGGGTGTAGGCCAGGAACACAAGTAGGAGAAGATATGTGATAAGACACCAAGACAGACTTGGTTGCCAAAAGTCAAATGCCTCTCACTGCCACCCTACCTTGGCTAGTTCTAGTTAGGCCTGCTTTTAGTGAGTAACACTTAAAATGCGGTGCTTATTAAATACATTTTTGAGTAGACAAGGGAAGGAAGGGAAGGGAAGGAGGGAGTAAAAGAGAGAGGAAGGAAAGAGGGAGGGGGAGAAGGAAAGGGGGAGGGAGAGAAAGAAAGAAGGAAAGGGAGGGAGAGAAGGAAAGAGGGAGGGAGGGAAGGAAGGGAGGAGGGAGAGAAGGAAAGGGGGAGGGAGGGAAGGAAAGAAGGAAGGAGGGAGGGAGGGAAGGAAAGAGGGAGGGAGGGAAGGAAAGAAGGAAGCAGGGAGGGAGGGAAGGAAAGAGGGAGGGAGGGAAAGGGGGAGGGAGGGAAGGAGCGAAGGAAAGAGGGAGGGAAGCAAAGGGGGAGGGAGGGAAGGAAAGAAGCAAGCAGGGAAGGAAAGGGAGGGAGGGAAGGAAAGAAGGAAGGAGGGAGGAAAGGAAAGAGGGAGGGAGGGAAGGAAAGAAGGAAGGAGAGAGGGAAGGAAAGAGGGAGGGAGGGAAGGAAAGAAGGAAGGAGGGAGGGAAGGAGCGAAGGCAGGCCGGCTCCTGTAATCTCCTAGGATGGCAGCCACTCCTTCCTTGAGCACTGAGGACAGGTACTTCACCGGCTCTTCCACCGATGCTGCTCATCTCTCATCCCTCCTTGAGGAAACGGGGAGCTGAGCAGGGTCTTCTTGCTGGGAACAGTGAGGCTGAGATGTACTTTCTCAGCAGCGCCCCCTCTTGGACACAGATTGGAAGAGCCAGAGAGGAGCCGGTGCGCCCCCGAGCAGAGAGAGCGATTCCCTTTTCTGAATACCACGGCTACCGTATAGGATCTTTGAGAGGATTTAAAGAGGATGAAGTATAGAATATCCCTATCATTGTGTCTAGTACACACGAAGCACTGAAAAAGGAAATAATGTGTTTTTGTTTAAAAGCTAGATCGTTTTGCCTTCGCTAGGATAATGGCAGGCCCTCCAGTTCACACGGGGCACAAAGATCCTGAACAGGCGGGTAGGCGCGTTTACAGAGAGCCCAGCCCATCTGACTTCCTGCCCAGGCTCTGCAGAGGCGACCTCACAGCCCGATCTCGGTCCTCTCCTGTCAAGGGCTTGGGGCCTTAAAACATTGGGCAACAATGTGTTTTGCATTTAAAGTGCCTGCTTGAGGACAGTCTCTGCTCAGTGGTGTCACGGATAAATGAAACAGGTTTTCAAAGATGAAAATCCCTGCGCTGAGGAAGCCACAGGAAGAAGGAATGGCTGCCCCCGGATTCCCCAGAGGGCGCTTTTCTGTGAGAAGCGGGGAGGGACGTGGCTTGGGGAAAAGCAACAACGAGAGGAAGGCTCCAGCGGGTGAGCGGGACACTGGAGACCCAAGAACGGACCAAGCTGAGTCACCAACTGGAATCGTGTGCCTTTCACCCTGCAGGCCATGCGCCTAACTCTTTCATTTTCTCCCAGATGTCAGGGGATGTTTGAGACAAATTTGTTTTCTGCAACTCTGTCAATTTTCTGTGCCTTTTTTACATGTGGTGGTTCTTTCAAAACAGCTCCAAACCCCAAACCAGATCAGCATTTTCTCGAATAGAAATAGGTGGTTTCTCAGGAGATTTTGTTGCACGCCTTGAACAGTTCACGTCTGCTGTTTGGAAGTTGCTCTAATCAGATTACAAAGAAGGGAAGTAACCGCAAAATCCCCTATACATCAGTCTGTTTTTCCTTTTGTCTGTGAGTCTGTAAATCCAAGCAGGGATGACTGAAGGATGAAGCAGAGGGGCCAGGGGCAGGCAGGGTGGTGTGCAGAATCACAGTGGGTTTAATGAGGTATGGAAATGAGCAAGAACCAAAAATAGGACCCCTGGGAGAGAAGAGCAAAGTGTGCTGTGGTCAACACGGACCAGCTAAGAGTGGGGCAGTGTGACGGAGACAGTAGGTCGGGAGAGTGCCACCACGGTTTAAAAAATAAAAGCCTACACAATTCCACAGTGCACAGACTGCAGTTCTTGGCTCCAAAAGGAAGATGGAAAATGTGGAGAGAATTTGGAATCACGAAGCGCTGGCTGATTAACAGCATCTGCCTTGGGGATCTGTCTCCCTCACTGCTCAGTCTTGGAGCTCGGCAGCACGCTGAGTATTCCTTCAAATAACGTCCGGGAGTCTTTTTTAAAGAACAGAAAATGCTTATTATTTATTATAATTACAAAAGTATATGACCATTATGGAAAATTTGGTAAACACAAACATTATGAAGAAAATGAAAATTACCTCTAGCCTCACAAAGATGATTGTCCTGAACATTTTGAGTTATATTTTGACACAGATTCCCAGATTCCCATATCATTCCACATTCTTTGATAACATGCTTATTTGTGTGCATTGTATTTCTCTCTGTGTGTGTTTTATGATTTACTTAACTGCTATTTGGATATTTAGATGATTTCAGTTTTTCCCAAAGTTTTTTCACATATACCACTGATAAGTCACCCATCTTAATTTTGAATATTATCCACACAAATTTCTGTCCCAATTATAAAGCTTCAACCTATTCTTGATAAATTTTGCTTGCTCATATACCCCCAGTCTGTCCCACATTTGAAATGGGGACTAGAAGAAAGGAACATTATATCCATCTGATTGCAGCTATATCAAGGGAGAGTGGGGTTTAGGGACATTTTCCAGAGCTTAAGGCCTCTTCTGGAGCCATGCTGCCTCCCCCTAATCTTCTTAACTCCTCCTAATGATAAGCCTTCCTGAAAGTCACACACAACACACACACGCACACACACACGGCCAAACCATCCTGAGAGCAACAGAAACTACAAATGATACAAGTATCATTAGAGTAAAATTATATTAAGGTAAGTGGTTACAAGTACAGAAAGCACAATGAGAATTTAAGAGTTTGCCAATCTAACCAAGGTAGTTTCTAAATCCAAGCTATTTCTCAACCTGCTTTTCCAAGAATGCTACATTAGCTTTTTAGTTCAAATAGTAACTGGTCTCAATCAAAACTGGCCAAGAAGTCTACATGTTCTGATCTTCATGATCTCTACCTATACTAAAGCTGCTGCCCTTTTTTGTGATGTCATTTACTTCTTTGCCTAGAGCCTATGGTCTTATTTTTCTCTTCAACACATGACCATGTTATTTTTTCCAGAAAAGGCAGAGAGTCATGTCTTGTTTTTTCACAAAGAACAAACCACTCACACTCCTCAACAGAAACAGTGAACATGGCTGTAAAGACAATGCTATATAACCATGCATATACAATAAGTCTATACACCACAACAAAAAAGAATGATCTATATCACCAATAAGAAAATGTGCGTGATAAATGTTGGGGCAAGTTGATACAAGAAAATATGAAATTCTTCAAAACTAAGATGAATTGTTTTTTCTAAGACGTCATTTTAGACTCCCTTGGAATGAAGTGCTCATCACTAGGAAGAAAAAAGGATCTTTTTTCAAAGATTATACTGACACTTAAGACCATTCTTTGCTATATTTAAATGAACATTTTGTTATTTTTTAAATATAAGCAGAATTTTTTTGTATTATACAAACACTTGGTTATATCTTTAAAATAAGTGCAGAAAGTAACAGAGTTAAATATGAACATTAATTTCAGAAATCGTTGTCACAAATAAAAAGAAGGGAAAAGGAAATAACAATGAAATATATATATATAATTTCAAAATTGTAGGGAAGGGGAAAATCTTCTCATAGAAATAATCAAATCACTCAACTGAATGTACATAATTAGTTCAAAATGTAAATCATTCCATTTTCAAGTTCTTTTAGAAACTCAGTCTTGGGCTTTTGATTTCAGAAATGACAATTTAAGCAATTAGGGCAAACCCTCCCACTGGAAACAACTAAAAATAATTAATGAAGTATTACAAATATTCTTAAAAGCATCAAAGAACTAATAAGACCTTGTGTTAGTGAGAGATTATTCTACCCAAATCTAAGAGTAGATGAGAACCCACAAAGGTAAGCCAAACTGTCTTAGGGAGTTTTGCCCTGGGAGTATTTACCAATTTGAAGAAACCATTAGAAAACTGGACCACAATTTTAGCAGCCTCCTTTGGATAAGGGGACAAAAGTCAAAGACTGGCTTTGGCCTAAGATAGAGATTCTAATAAACCAATCTTCATTTAAACAGGAATCCTGAAGGGTGACACTTTCACATGAAAAGAAACTGGATTTTCAGTGCAGCTTCTCAACACTTTTGTGGTCTAGAAAATCTCAAGCCTTAAATTCAGAATAAGATTGTTTCACATGATGGCACCTCTAATGCCTGGAAGAAGCAAATAAAATCATTTCAGGAAGAAGATGCTATAATTCTGACCTAAAATTATTCCTACAATTTAAATGACAATGACCAGTACACAAAGGTAACCAGGTCCACAAACAAACAAGACAACAAGAACCCTATCAGCTGCAAAAACAGACCAACAATACTTGGAATATTTGAGTTATTATATGCAGACTAGAAAATAAATACACAAAAATGTTAAAAGAAATATTTTTAGTTAAAAATTTAACATGGCACTAGAAACTAAAAAGTGACATACTAGAGTTTTTAAAGAACCAAAGAGAAAATCTTAAATTGAAAAATACAACAAGCAAAATTTAGAATTCAATGAGTGGATTCAACAGGAGATTAGACTCCTCTAAATAAAGAAATAGTTAATTGAAATTTAGATACAAAGAAACTATCCAGAATTTATCCCAGATACACAGAAAGATAGAAAAGAAGGTAATAAATATAGAGAATGTCGTGAGAAGTTCTAATACATTTATTTAAAGTTAGAGAAATACAGGATAAAACGACTGGGGGAGAAGCAATATTTGGAGATATGAGGGCTGAAAAATTTCCAGAACTGATGAAAGATGTCATCCACAGAATCAAGAAGCCCCCCCAAAAATCACAAGCATGATAAGTAAAAAGAAAGTCACACCTAGATACATTTTAGTGAAACTGTCGAAAACCAAAGAGAGATCATCTTAAAAGTAATCATAGAAAAAAGAGAAATTACCTTCACAAAAGCAAAATGTCCAAATGTCTCAACACAGCTGGATTCTCAACAGGAGAAATGGAAGAAAGAAAATGGTACGATAATAACTTCAGTGTGTCAAAATAATAGCCAACTTAGAATTCAATACCCAATGAAGATATCCTTTAAAAATGCGAGTAGAATAGACATTTTCAGATAATTGGAAGCTGAAATAGTTTATCCTCAGCAGATCTACACCACAGAAAATTTTAAAGGATATACTTAGGCAAAGTAAAATGACCCAGATAGAAGGTTAAGGTTAAAAATGCAAGAAGTAAAGGAAATTAGTAAATGGTTATATGTCTATGTCAACTCTACAAAAAATAAAGAGAATGTCTTGTGGATTTTAAGAACATATAGATTTAAAACACCCCACAAAAATAGATATGAGACAGGAGGGTATAATTGGGATTTAAGTTCTATTTCCTTCTATTTTCCAAGAGGAATATAAAGTATTGATTAACCTAAAACCATAAAAAATTAGGAATACGTATTTTAATTTCTAAGCTAATCATTTAAAAAAAAGAAATTGAACATACAAATTCCAAAGTAGTAAAAGGAAAAATAGAATGATTTGAAAAAATAGTCAATCAATCTGAAAGAAGCCAGGAAAAAAGAGAAAAGGAAACATAGAATAAGCAAGGCAAATAGATAATGCAAAATAAAATGGAAATTTAAACACAAACATTTTGATTAAATCAAATATCAATAGACTCAATACTAAAGTTAAAAGTAGACAGTAGACATTCAATAAACTATTGTTTTGTGAAAGCAGCATTTAGAAATACATATTCAGAGGGTTTTGAAGATCATGCATGGCCCTTCAAATCTCTTTCGTATTGTTCTGCCATGATATTCTCCTCTTCATCCTGCCCAAAATTGCCCACCATTTGAGTCACTGAAGGTCTAGGAAGGCATCATCTCCAAAAGTGATCCAATGTCCTTCTTCAGAGATTCAATACTATCAACAAATGTCTATCTGCGTTTGTAAAAGACACTGTTGGGCTCACTCTATGTTATGGAGAATTAAATGTGAAAAAATTATTACAAAATATGGCGGAAGATGAAAGTTTCCACCATAAAGGTATAAGCAAAGCACCATAAGAAGACAGGGGAGAATGAGATGATTTTGATTTTAGAAAAAAATGACATTTGAGATAGGCTTTGAAACAACAGTACAAAGCTCAGGAAATTGGAGGTGAGCCCAAATAGGTTCTGTTCACCAGGCCCTGAGCAGTGTAGGATGCCACCTACCCAGAGAAAGAATATTTTACCATTATACAAAGGCAACATCAACTCACCCAGATGGAGGTCATTGAGCTGCACCCATGGGGGTGAGAAGCATTGTGCTTAATGCACACAAATCACCCTCAGCTCACAAAACTACCCATCGGGAGGACATGTTTCCTAATTAGTCCAACTGTACCCTGATGGTGGTACCTAGCCTGATGGTGGCCCTAGATAAAGATACTGGGAGGAATGGTTTTTCTTCCTCCATATGTTGTTGGGTTGGGGTGTGAAGTCTGGAATTAGTGTAGTTAACTCTAATCATAAAAATGATAACTAAGTTATAGAGCATTTATTCCTTGTAGCAAACAAGTGGGCTAAGTTCCTTTATTTTCCTCTATTTTGCATATGAGGAGACTAAGGCACAACTTCTAGGTGGCAGAGCTGGGATTTGAACCCAAGGCCAAGCTTTAGCCTCTACACTACACCTTCTGTCAGCAGGACTATAAAAGGAATACCTTTTATAGGACAAAGTCAGGGCATCAAGGATGGAAGAAGGGAATGCTGGAAAGAATCCCAGTCCTTAATAACATTAAATCAGCCATTGAATCGGCCTTGCCTGTATTCATCCCACCTTGGGACTCCTCAATTTGTGGATTATCAATCTGCTTATTGTTTGAGCCTTTGGGGGATGGAATTTTCTTTTCCTTGTGATTGAAAACATAATAAATAGATACAGGTTGGAAAAGAAATGATGGGTGGTACAAGATTATGGACAGGACCCCATACTCCTAAGAGGTCTGGACCCAGGAAATATTTACAATGGGAGGGTAGGTGGAAAGGGGAGGCTGGAGTGAAATTCAGGAAGACCTAGCACTTCTGGTCCAGAAAAAGCAGCTCAGCAAACCCCCCAAAAGAAAGGAGGAGGAAGGGTAGACAACATGGAGAGAGGGCACTATTGAAGAATATTCAGCATCTTAACTTTTATTGAATATCTCACCTTTTATTGAACATCTTACCTTTTTATTGCTCTCCTTGACCACATTTATATCCAATATATGCTAAACGAAGCTAATAACCTGTCACAACACCCCTCAGCCCAGGATGGACAGGTTTTGGGCTGCACTTATCGGGTGGCGAGACAATTATCAAAGTAATTGTTCCTGCTGCCTTTTCCCACATAAATTAGGCTCTCTGCAGAATTTAGCTATCAGAGAGATGTCAGAGACTTAAGGTACAGGCAGGAAGACAGTGGTTTGGGGGTTTTTTTGCTTTGTTTTGTTTTTACCATTTAGAAACTGCAGCTGCCAAGCCTTAAGAAAACAATTTTTTTAAGAAAATAGCACAGCCTTCCCACAACCTACTCCAAATAATTAAATAACTTTAAAATAACACTGTAAACTAACACATTAAAGAGCTAGGAAAGGGTTATCCAAAGTCAATGATACAATTCTTAGCTCACCACGTGCAAATTAATTTCCTTATATTGAGAAGCAAAGAGGGTCATGTGTAGAGCGTAAGAGAAGAATAGAGCCATGCTGTGCTTCTCAGCGCTGTCCTGAGGCCACACAGTTTGTAAGTAGTTTTAGAGGACAGAGAGGATACATATTTTTCCCTATTTAAACAGCCGAGTAGTAAAAACAGAAAAGGCTTATATTAAATTCACTTTGGCAGCGTAGAAAGAGCACCAGATTAGGACTTGATTCTAAATACTAAGGACGAGAATTGGGTAAACTGTAATTTCTACCCTAAGGAAAACAGTCTAGGACCTCTAACCTGAGGTGTGAATTCTAGCTCTCACCTAATGTGGCCTCAAGCTCTCTGCCAGCAGGCAGTTTGGCCCTTTCAAGCTAAGTGACTTAGGGAAAGGCATCTAAATTCCCATGGCTTCAGCATAGTGAGGAATTTGGGGAAAAGGGACTCTCATAAACTGTTTGTCTCATCTGTGTGGAAAATGAGGCCTTCCTTTCTCTACAAGCCTAAAATTCTATGATAACTAACCTTCTCTGGAGATCGACATAAGAATGAGTTTCACTGCTCATCTCCTATGGACTGTGAAAGTGGGAGAACTTGTTAGAGATGGAAATACGTTCTTCTATTCTATCCAATCATTCATATGAGAATTCACATTTATTCAGTAATTCAGTACTTCAAATTAATGCATATCTGCATTTTGTTGTGCACCCACTGTGAAACAGGATTGTGCTGGGTCCTTAAGATACAAAATAGCAAAAAAAGACATTTCTGCCCTGGGCTTCCACATTCAGATGCCTCTGAACCCAGAGTCTGGGTAGTGAACCCGATGTCTACCACAAAGAATGACTTTACTAAAAACATATGCCACTGGCTTTGTATCCCAGCATCAAAATCAAGTTATAACTTTGCCTAAAGCAGAAGTGCTGAGTGTTTCCCTGCTCACTCACTGTTTGTTAACTATGGCCCGTCCCTGCTCTAAATCAGGTGGAACTTAGGGTTCCAGATTCTACTTGAAATCACTCATGACCTCAAGAAGGTCATTATGCCTCAGATGGTTTCTCAGAGCACCAAGAGATCCTGGAAATAAATAAGCTTCATTTGATTGTAAAGATGGCAAAAATATGCCCTCAACTGCACACAACAGTATCTGAAACTCAGCCCCTGATGGTAAAATTCAGCATTCAGAATGATTGTTTTGATTTCCTAGGGGACATGTGATAACTGATTCACAAATAGAAATAGGCACAGGCTCCCTATAAAAGACTGTTTTTCATATCATTTGAGTAGATTTTTATTCGATCTATATTTCATCTTTCATCAATGACTTCTTTATTTTAAAAAGCTAGGATTTACAATGTGCATGATGATTTTTTCTTGGTTGGGAACCACTTAACCTGTGTTTGAAAAGCTCTTATGAATAGAATATGGAGCTTCCAGCTCACCCAGTCAGCCCAGCAGGAGCCATCAGAGCTCACAGCTGTGGGATCCCGTCCACCCTCGTCTGCAGCCCATAGGTGGCAGAAGGCCCAGCAACATGGCATTCCCCTTCAACAAAGCACGTGATCCTTTCATCACCACGGGCTTTAAGTAGAGTTTCTTTTTCTTTCTATTTTTTTTTTTTCTTTTTGTTGGCTTAATCTTCTTTCAGTCAGGAATGTTTACTTAGCTATTTAGGAATGTCCTATAGTCTGTAACAGTGTACTAGTACTTTACAAAAAGTAAATGAGAGAGTTACTGCCCTAATATAGTCAAAAGTCTGGATACTTTGATGACAGGAATAATTGAAGCTGATTAAGAGCTCAGAACCTGCAACCTGACTGTCAGAATGTGAACCCCAGCTCTGACACTTCCTGGCAATGTGACAGTGAGCAAGTTATAGACCTCTCTGTGCCTCAGTTTTCTCATGTATGAAATGGGGACAGTAATAGTACAGCTCACAGGTGGTTGTGAAGATTTAATGAGTTAAGGCTTGTAAACTGCCTAGAACAGCTCATGGTACAAAAAGATAATAACTAACTTTTATAGAGAGCTTACTAGTAAGAACTTAATAAATATTTGCTCTTATTTATTCTAGACCAAACCACCATTATTTCTCAGCTGGACTTAGCCTCTCCATTGATTTTTCGACTCTCTTTCAATTGATTCCCTAATAGGAGAGAGCTATTTTCAACGCAAAAATTGTCTATGGCTTAAAATGAGTGGAGTTTGAAACTTAAAGGCAAAAGAAACTGTCCATTAGCTCTATACTTTAGCTGATAATGTTGTTTCCCATGGTAGTATAGGTTAACAAATCTGATACTGCTATACGTGTATACTGGAATGGAACAACTGAGATGACAGATGGTGTAAACCGGTTTCTCACTTTTAGAGTGGCAGTTGATGGATAAGCATGGGAGGATGCTAGAATGACCTATGTGGTAATGAATTAGAGGTGGAGTTGTCAGTATTGTCTTAGTCCATTCAGGCTACTATAACAAACTACTGTAGACTGAATGACTGATAAACAAGAGATTTATTTCTCACATTACGGAGGCTGAGAAGTCCAATATCAAGGCACTGACAGATTCAGCATCTGATGAGAATCCGCTTCCTGGTTCACAGATAGCTGTCTTCTCACTATGTCCTCACAAGGCAAAAGGGGCAAGGGAGCTCTCTGGGGTCTCTGTATAAAGGCACCAATTCCATCTATCAGGGTTCCACCCTCATGGCATAATCACCTCCCAAAAGCCTCACCTCCAAATACCTTCACATTGGCGATTAGGCTTCAAAGTATGAATTTTGGGGGGATGTAATCATTCAGTCTATATCAAGTATGAATTTATTTTTAGCTTAATATAGATACTGCTGGTTACATACAAAAAATCTTAGTAAATATACACATATATACAGATTAGTATACACACATACATTTCCTTGCTCTGTTAGCTGAGAGGGCCTAACAGCAATGACATCTCAGCAGCAACAAGCACACACTGCACCTGCATGGATTCTGATACTATTTTTCAATACAGTTATTGAGACTCCACGGAGCAATGACTGGTTCTAGGAGTGGAGAAAGAAACATACAAGATGATCCCGTAGCATCTTATAGTGTCAGAAAGTAAGAGAGTGCTTAAATACGCACACACACACACACACACACACAAATGATGGGAGTACATCGAAGGGACACAGGAGCCAATTGAAAGAACTCCCAATGGCCAAAGTCGGAACAATTTAAGCAACAAAATAAAGTAGTATTTGATTATCACCCAAAGCATAAAATTAGTATCCATGAGTCCATACTCCATGAATATAAATAAATGATTGAATAATAAACAAATGAAAGAGAAAAGACAAATCTCTCATGCAAAGAATTCCAAATAATTTATGGAGATACTCTGCCCTCAAGGAGGTAGAGCATAACTCCCCTCTCCTTAAGTATGGGCCGTGCATAGAGACTTTCTTCTAAAGAGCACAGTATGGAAAGAGGTGAAAAGAGTAACTTTACAGTGAAGAGACCTGGCAAACACTACTTCAGGTGATGAAGGAAAACATCAGAAATGATGTCATGTTGATAGTATGTACTCTTGATAGGATGTGATGAAAATGGCACTTTCCCTCTGTGCTCTTCCTCCCACAAACCCATAACCCCAGTCTAAACATGAGAAAAACATCAGAAAACTCCCAAGGGAGGGATATTCTATTAAATACCTGACCAGTACTCTTCTAAATCATTAAGGTCATCAAAAACAAAGAAAGTCTGAGATTTTGCCACAGCCCAGAGGAGCCTAAGGAGATATGACAACTGCTGTAGACTGAATGTTTGTGTCCACCCAAAATTCATGTGTTGAAAATTACTCACAATGTGATCTATTTGGAGGTGGGGCCTTTGGGAGGTGATTAGGTCATGAGCGTGGAGCCCTCATGGATGGGATCCACGCCCTTATAAAAGAGGCTCCAGAGAACTCCCTTGCCCATTTCTCCCTGTGAGGACACAGCAAGAAGACAGCCATCTAGCAACCAGGAAGTGGGCTCTCATCAGACACCAAATCTGCCAGCACCTTGATCTTGGACTTCCCAGCCTGCAGAACGGTAAGTAATAAATGTTTGTTGTTTAAGCCACCCAGTCTAAGGTATTCTGTTATAGCAGCCTCGAAGGAATAAGATAACAAGGAATGTAATGTGGTAACCCAGATGGGATCTTGGAACAGAAAAAGGACATTGAGTAAAAACTAAGAAAATCTGAACAATCTATGGAATTTTTTTTACTTCGTTACTTAATTTACTTAATTAATAGTACTATATTGGTTCATTAATATGGTACACATGTACCATTGTAATGTAAGATAATAATAGGAGAAACCAGCTTCAGGGTGTGTGGGAACTCCCTGTACTAGCTTTACAATTTTTTGTGAATCCAAAACTTCTCTAAAAAATAAAGTTTATTAAAAAAATTTGTCCACGTCATTCCCTCACCTGTAACTCACCAGTGACTTCTGGCTAATATTCCTTGTTCACCAAATTCTCATCAGGCCCTACCCAACAGGGTTCCACCCACTTCTAAATCCCCATCTCCAGCCTGGAGCTGTTGATGTCCTCCACACATTGGCCCTGGAGGTCCATGAAAGGGCAGTAACTTCTCCTACTGCAGTCTTCACACACTTATCTCTCTTCCTGCCATACTCCTACCCCAGCTTCTGAGGAAGAAGCTAAAGCAGGTTGGATTGTCAGGCTTTTATCAATACAATAATTATGGTGCATTTAGGATAAATAACTAGCCCTAGGCTACATGGCTCAGTGACAGAGCTGGGGCCTCTGGGTCATGTCTTTCCTTCCGTGGCCCACATCACCTTTATATCCCTCATTGCCAAGTTTGTGCATTTTCTAAATAGCATTATCTTCTCATTTCAACGCAGCTTTTATGAAACTAGATATGTAGTTACTGGTTGTTAAGAAATACTTCAGGAGACTCTCACCTTTTTCACAGTAATCAAACCAACCTATGCTCCAAGAGTGTCATTCTCCTCTTCCTGGCGAAAGTCGGCCAGACGATCCCATCTGCACCACGGCGGCTGAAGAGGCTTCTGCACGTTAATTCCTCTAAGGCCAGCTGCCTGTGCTGCTCTCCCTGCCACTGCCAGAGCCAATCTCCTCAGCATTCTGTCTGCTCCAAAGTGGTGCTGACTTTGCAGAGGTTGTTTCCATTACAGACTCTCAACTATCTATTCTTTCCCTTTCTCTGGCAAAACCCACATGATTTCCAATTACTTTCTGAAGAATAAACTTCATAGCGAAAAATGAAGCAAACTGTTCAAGGTGATATTTTGAATTAGGATGTTCCAGATCTCACTGTCAGTACCTCCATAGAAGTGTAAATGATATATTCTCTCTCCCGCTCCCCCAAAAGGCTAGAAAACGTACTAAACTCCCCAGTAGATGTGCCCAGGATTCCTAATACAGGTTTAAAACTTCCTTTTTCGTCTTCAGAAACCCAATCGACTCTTTAAAGTAGCTCACAATGATCTTAATTGTCTGCAAATCTCTGAATTATTTCTACACTACAGTGTGATCCATGATATTTTTCTTGTTGTTGTTCTTACTGGAAGCTATTTTCCCCAATGGACTTCAATGCCTCCAGTCTGGCTCAAAAAAGTCAATAAAATAGAAATTTTAAAAACCATCTCCTATGTGGCAGTAAATAAGATATTAAAGCAATGTTAAGCTCACTATTTTTCACATGACAGTGTCTATAAGCAAATGGTTTGAGGTCTGTTTACAGAATACACCATTATTTTAAATGGCTCCCAAATTAGTAAAAAAAAAAAAAAAAAGTCAGTCTGCCCTCAGCTCCTTACTTTTCCACATTTACTAACATTCTGGAATAAGCTTTGTATAGTTTATTTTTAAGGAAAGCCAAGTACATGTGCAAATATCACCCTAGAATTACAGAAAATGGTTCCAAAAGGTTAAACAATTCACCATCAGTATCAATAAATACAGCTGTGAGATGAAAGAAGAATATCTAGACAAAAGAAGGGGTGAATTATGTGGTCTCAGGAGGCTCTTGACAATTAAAGATTTGAATTTGCTATTTATAATAAACCTCAATTACCCAGGATCTGAGGCCTTTAAATAATTGCAGACCCATGCCAGCTCTACCATCCTTAGAGAGAAAATGTTTTTCAACAGCAACTGTTGAAGCAAAAAGTCATTTTTAACTGACTCTAAGATACCCATAAATTTCAACTAACCAGAAATACCTTTCCGGTTAATTACCCTTCCGACTAATAGCAATGATGAACTCCTTTCAAATGAGGAACTGTAAAGCAAAAGTGTCTTTCATGATGATTGTCTTTCTAGAGAAATCTAGAAGACAGTTTTATCAGTTAGGTGCAAGTGACAGAAGCCCCAATTCATACTAGTTAAACAGTAAAGAGAATTTATTGGTTCACATACTTTAAAAGTCTGGAAGCCAATATGTTGCTTCAGGTTAGACTTCATCCAGCAGCTGAAATGATATCACCAATGGCCCTGGACTTCCTCTCTCTGCCATCTTTCTCATGTCCAGTTTGTCCTGACTGACAGCCCCAGGGACTCTCCTGCCAGTGGCAAATGGCTGCAGCCACTTTGAGCCTCTCATTCTCACACCACAGCATCCAGAACAAGAGAGACTGCACCAATGGCTGCCCCAGAAGATGAGAAAGTTCTCCTTTCCCTGAGGCAAATGTCACATCGTATCTCTATGATTCTGACTGGATCATGTGCTCATCTCTGAGCCAATCCCTGTGGCCAGGGGGATTGGAGAGCCAGTAGGCTTAAGCCAATCACAGCCAGGTCTTGGAATTGTAGTTGGACTGGTTCATTGAGGGTGTCAGGAGAAAGGGGAAACAAGAATTAATGCCAGGGAGACAACAAACAAATATCTACTACAACAGCAAACAAGGAACTCACAAACCTCCCAAACCAGAAAACTCACTGAGGTCAGTAGACAGAAATGAAAGCAGAGTTAATGCTAGCCATCAGCTATCTCCAGTTTTCCAACTGATTAAACCAGGCAGATACTTTTTGCCATATTTTGCCAAGCACTCTAGTTGAGTTAAAAGTACCTGGATACTTGAAGATTGAGTGATAGAAAGGTCACAGAAATAGCTAAAAAAAGAAAGGAAAAAAACCCACTAATCTTCAAAGCCCCAGGAAAATAACCATATTCACTGAGATGTCAGTTCAGGTTTGGGGGCAGACAGATCTGGATTTGCTTCAAAACTACACTGCTTATTAGCTGTGTGGCTTATGGCAGGTTACTTTCCCTCCTTGAGGCTCACTTTTTCCAATTGAATAATAGGGATAATCAGGCTTTGAATAATACTTAATTCATACAGTTGTTGTGAGACTTAAAGTAAGATCTTTTAGGCAAAGCATCTAAATGCCTGGTACAGAGTAGGACTCAGGACATGCTACGGTTGGGTCTAGGATTCTCACCGTCACCTTTTAGGTATTCTAATGAGTGATGGCACCACCTGTCTCCTACACTGTGAAGACACAGCAGTGCCTCTGGGTTTGTTGGGCAAGACTAGAGTGTTGCCAAAAGGTCCCTTTTTTTGTTTTCTTGTTACTTTTTCTGGTTCTTGCTTCTTTTTGTATTCTTGAATCGTAAGTTTCTCATGTATAGGGAGATATCTGGGATCATTCCTGTATCTAAAATAGATCTCTTTACACAAGGAATGATTTCTGTGATAATAAAGAGGAGGTGAAAGAAAAGAGGGAGTTGGAATGAGTAAAAGGAAGGTGGAGGAAGTAACCAAACTGTCTACTTCCATAAATAATCCCAGCATTTTTGAGCAATTACTTTATCTATCTAGTTCCTCCATCATTTATAGTAAAAACCTCATTTTTACATATTTTCTTTTCAGAGAAAAGTGAACGTCCTCTTTTTTCCCAAGCCTTTATTTAACTATCATCACACAGCAATTAAGAAGATCAAAGCAGAGCAGCAAATTGCAAATACTTTGAAATTTTGATAAGTATTCTGTGTAGACTAGGTAACAGGAATAATGAGAGGAAATGTAAAAATAGTCAAGGCTAAATATGGTGATCTTTGTACAACAACAGGATTTACAGTGAGTGCCCCTTATATGTGGTGAGTGTATCTGACACATTACCTTGGCTCCGTCCTGCTACCCAGGCTTGTTCTGAGAGAACAATTCCACTGAGTGACTAATAAAATTTATCTGTTCTTTTGTCACTCCACCTAGACTCTTCCATGCCTTGCAAAGTAGCAAAGGAGACAACCATGTAATCAGTCAAACTAATCAATGCTACACGCTAAGAGTTAGAGGGGAGCAAACTTGTCCTGCATTCTCCTCTGCAACCAAGATTGTCCTGCCTTTTACTAGGTGACAAGTGTCTAATTTGACTGTGACCATTTGGACCTCAATTATAATTCTAATAGGAACATTTTCAAGCCAGTTGGAAGAGGAAGGTCATTAGACAGGGTTTCTAAATGCCCTGCAAAGTACGCTCTGAAAGAGTCAACTTCCTACTCTGACTATAGGCTGAATTAGACCTGATAATCCATTAACAGTAGGTAGAATGTATTTCTAGTATATGTACTCAATTCTCTGCTGCTAGATGATTTTTTAATGCATTACTTTTTACGTATCTCTAACATATTCAAAGATGATCTCATGGAAGAAAATCTGTCTTGCATGTGGTTTATTTTTCCTTCTGTAATGCACAAACTTTTATTTCAAAGGCATAAACTCAAGTGAAGAAACACTGCACAGAAGAATTACTAAAGTAGATTCATTATTATCTCCCCAGTGCTTAATCTAAAAGTTATGACTGTAAATAAGAAGTGCACACTGGCCTATAGTCCAGCAAAGCTGCCCTCAAAACCAGAAGTTTATTGTGTTCTGATTACATGTACTTCCATTTTTGTTTTACGTAAATAAAAAAAACACGTAACTTTTAAAAGGCCTTTCTTCCTCTTCTTATCTGAACTGTGTGCTCACTTTAAATGTTGAAGCCTATGCGCTGTGCTCTGTTCCACATTGTAAATATTAAGATATAAATAAGACAGTAGTTGACAGTGTTGAAAGATGAATGTTGAAATGTTTTTGTGAACCCAGAGTATCTTTTTCATGAATATGTCTTTCAAGGAATTAATTTTAAGGGTAACAAAAGCACAAGCTGACATATTCTGTCCTATTCTCATTACATCATGGTGAATATGTTTATTTGCATCACCCTTGAAGAGTATTCATTAAAAACAATCCAAAATTTCAATACTTTGACACTAAATGTGCCCAAGAAAGAGTCAAGGAAGTATTTTTCAAAGTATTAAAATTACTACAAAAATATATCAATAATCTGACATTTTAATTGTTCAGAAATATGTACCTCGTATTACAAACAAAATCACTAATGTGTGGGTAAAGATAGAAGTCAGATTACAAATGTTCATTTCTCATATCTTGTAAAAATTTTTAAAGGATATTTTCAATTTAAAAAACAGCCATGATGGAAAACAAGAAAGAGTATCATCAGTGAGTCTGAAATTATGAAGCATTCCTGGACGACAGGTAGCAGATGGGAATTGAATATAAGCGTGAAGAAAAATGTACACAGTCAAAAATATGCACAGGTCAAAACTATTATAAAGACATGATCAACCAACTATAATTGACATTTAAGGAAAACCAAAAGCATCAAGGCCAAAATTAGCAAGTAAAAAATAAAAAAACCTTGGAAGAAGAGAAATAACAGGAATATAGAGAAAAATTAAACATGTTCTAATTAGTATATTCTGAGAAATTTAAAAGAATATTATATCATAAAAAATATCCTGAGAAAATATAAGAGCTAGAAAGTCTTAATCCTTCAAATGTAATCACCAAACTAGAAATTTTAATAGAAAGAGTTGAATAATAAAATGAACCTGGCTGAAGATCAAATTTGTGGTAAAGTATAAGAAATCTAAAATATAGAACAAAAAGACAAAGAAATTTTAAAAAACAGAGTAAAGTTAAAAGCATGGAGAACCAATATGTGTGGTGTACACAAATCTGAAGAAGAGAAAGAGAGAGAAAAGAGAGAAAGAGAGATTTAGGGAGAATGGAAGGGAGAGAGAATAAGAGAGGGGGAATACAGGGAACAAATAATGGGAAAAAATAATAAAAGTGCATTTTCTCAATGTGAAGAGACATTGAGTGGCAAGGAAATTGAAAATTTTGAGAACCACACAAATATACCAATGACACTCAGTTTAAGACTCCAATTAAAAAGTAAATTCTAAATACTTGCTTTAAAGGACAAGAATCGGATTGACAGTAAATTTCTAATACATCTGCATGCCAGCAGACCAAAGATCTAATGGACAGTCCACTAGACATAAGCTTTCATGATCAGCTCTAGACAGGATTATTGCCTGTTTTGTTCACAGCTGTAATTCCAGCACTAGAACAACTCCTAGTACTTAGCAAGTGTTCAGTAAGTATTTGTTGAATGAATACATGTTAGGACAAAAAAAATGATTTTGAAAATAGAACACTGTGCTCAACCAAACTAGTGTTTAAATATGAAAATTTTAGAATGTGCAAAATCAAGAATGGACAAGAGAAAGGAGAAGAAAAGGAAGAAGAAGGAGAAGTAATAGTCAATGAAAAGGAAGGCATGGAATATAAGAAAGAATGGTAAGCAAACATAGCAAAATAAATATATACTTAAAAGATAACTTTCACATAATAAAGGATATATTTCATCAAGAAGAAAAGAGAGTCTGGAAACTTAATATATGAAAGCAAAACTGGTGGAAACTCAGGAAGAAATCAACAAATCTGACCATAATCACTGGTAATAAGGAGACTTTAATTACTTTGCCAGCAATTCATTAGTTAGGATTTAGTTGAAGTTGGTTCTTCCAGTGGCTAAAAGTTAGAGGAACGAGGTTGAGCTGCTGGTGCTGAGGGAGAAAGCTACCCAAAACATTGCAGTACTGACAGTGAAAAACACATACAGCATAATACAGTCCAATTGATTTGTAAACACTTGTATAATTAAAATAAATTCACAGAAATCATATGCATCAATCTGTCAAACTGTGAGACAAAAAGTGGGTATGCAAAGGGCAGGGGAGGGGTATGAGGAAGGGGAATCTTGCTTCTCACATGCTGTACATTTCTGTGCTGGTTCACGTGTTTATAAGCAGATTGTTTTCTTCTATTACTTGTGTAAAACGTAATGAACAGATGTTTTTAAATGTCATGCATACATACAAAAATGAATTAACAAACTCTAACCCCAAATTTTAAGGTAGCGGGGTATAGGGAAGAGTAAAATGAAAAGCTTACGTTTCCAGTACTGTTTTCTCTCCCACTATCTTAAAACGTGAATCAGGTAAATAAATGAACATATGTATGTTTTTATTTTTTAATATAAAAGTAACTGCAGACATTTTAGAAATTAGGAGAAAACTACCTATCATGTTAGCATGATAGAATAATCACTATTAGCAATCTGAAGCTTTTTTTCTCCAGTACTTTCTCAATAATATTTTAGATAGTTTTAATAAAACTGTAACAAAAACTTATAACATGTTTTCTCACTTTCACTGGTTTCTTTAAAGCATCATATTTAATAATCAGATTATATTCCATCATAAGAATTTATCATATTTGCTTAATTATTCCACACTATTGAAAATTTTGATAATTTCCTGGGGGACCACAAACCTTTCTGCACATAACATTTCCTACATTTTGGATTACTACCTCAGAACAAATTCAGATATAAAATTAGTATGACAAATGGGCATGAATATTTTAATGAATATCAGTATAAATTGCAAAACTGCTTCCCAAAGACGTTGTATCACTTGACACTGTCTCCATACTGCACTGCCCCCTGTAGGATCCCTGGAAGGCACACCCTGTCCCAGCAACATCCAAGGAATCCAGGAGATGGTTAAGATTACACCAAGGTACCTTATGTACTGTAGCTACATTGAAGTGTATCCTTTTCATTTTTGTTATATTTTCTAGTTAGTCATTCCTGACATATGGTAATGCATTTGATTTTTATATGTTGATTAATCACTTTGTTCACATCTAATTTTTTTTCATTTTTCAATTGATTGCTTTGAGGTTTTAGTCATAAAAAAATTTAACTACAAAGTGATCAGTTTTCTTTCTTGCCAATATTTATATACTTATTTCTGTTCCAAGTCTTATTGGAGAAGACAGAACTTCCAAGGTAATGTTTAAACAACAGTGATGATACCAACCATCCTCAATCTGATGCTAATTTTAATGGTCTCTACAGACTCAGCTTTGCATTTAATCTTGGCTTTGTTTAAGAATCTACACATCTGTTCTAATATTCTTGGTTATCTTTCTCAGGATGGACACTGAGTTTTAGAAGTTAACGTCTGATGTTTATGGGCATGATCCCGTGTTTTGCTTATACTGGATTATGCTTATAGTCTTGAGTTCACCAGGTGATAGGAGGCTCTGCTTTTGGATTTTAATATGCACTAGAATCACAATTGCATTTCCTGTATTTATTCGTGCATCAACTCTGGGTAATTTTGGAGAATAAAAGAGTCATTTCTTACCTTTTCTTACATTATGAAATAGTTTTTGTAGAAGGGGAATTATTTCTTCCATAAATGTTTGAAATAATTTACCAAGATCATTTTCTGTGCCTAGAGCCCTGTAAACAATAATTCTTTGCTAACTCAGCTTCACCATGATTACTGTTCTATTTGGAGATAAATGAAAAAGAAAATAAAAGAAAAAAATAGACAAAAGACAATAAAGAAAGCCAAATGTTATTTCTTTGGAAAGATCAACAAAATTGACAAATCTTTAGCTAGACTAAGAAAATAAGGGACAAGATGAAAATATTTAAAATTAGAAATTAAAGTGAGGACATTACTACCAACCTTACAGAAATATAAAAGATTATAAGAGAATATTATGAACAATTGCATGCCAACAAATTAGATAACCTAGAAGAAATGGACAAATTTTTAAAAACACACAAATTACCTAAACTGACTCAAAAAGAAATAGAAAATCTAAATATACTTAAGAGAATAAAACAGTAATCAAAAACCTTATAACAAAGAAAAGTCCAGGACCACATGAATTCACTTAGAACTCTACATTTAAAGAATAAATTCCAATCTTTCTCAAACTCTTCCAAAAAATAGAAGAGGAAAAGCACTTCCTAACTGGTTCTATGAGGCTGGTGTTACCCTGAGAGCAAAGCCAGCAAAGACATCATAAGTAAACTACACACCAATATCTCTTATGAATATGAACAGAAAACTCAACAAAATGCTAGCAAACTGAATTGAACAGCATATTAAAAGAATTATACACTATGGCCAAATAGGATTTATCCAGGAATACAAGGGTAGTTCAGCATAAGAAAATCAATCAATATAATACATCAAAATAATAGAACAAAAGAAAAAAACAACATGATCATCTCAACTGATGCAGAAAAACATTTGACAAAATCCTATACCATTTCATGATAAAAAACACTCAGAAAACTAGGAATCAGAGGAAAATTCCTCAACATATTAGGGCTTTTATGAAAACACACAGCTAACATCATACTAAATGGTGAAAGAATGACAGCTTTCCCCCACAAGACAAGGATACCCACTTTCACTCTGTCTATATTGCATTTTACTGGAAGTTCTAGACAAGAAAAAGAAATAAAAGCCATTGATTGGAAAGGAAGAAGTAAAGCTATCTCTATTCACAGATGACATGAACCTCTATAGAGAAAATCCCAAAGAATTCACAAAAAAACTAGAGCTAATAAATAAATTCAGCAAAGATGCAGGATTCAAGATCAACATGGCAAAATCAGTTGTGTTTCTATATACCAGCAATGATCAATCCAAAAGGAAATTAAGAAAATAATTCCAATCAGGGATGTAATGAACAACATAACTATAATTAACACTGCTGTACGGTATGCATGAAAGTTGTTAACAGAGTACATTCTGAGAGTTCTCATTACAGGGGAAAACTTTTTTTTTGTTTTTTCATATCAAATGAGATGATGGATGTTAACCAAACTTTTTGTGATAATCATTTCACAAAATATGTAAGTTAGATCATTGTGCTGTACATCTTAAATTTACACAGTGCTGTATGTCAATTGTAGTTCACTAAAGCCAGGGGGGAAAACTAAAAAACAATTTTGTTTATAATAGCATCCAAAAGAATAAAATATTTTTAAAACTTAACTAATGATGTGAAAGATTGTACATTGAAAACAGCAAAAAAGTTGTGAAATAAATTAAAGAAGATCTGAATAAATGGAAAGACATTGCATGTCTAAGGATTGGAAGACTTAATATTGATAAGATGCTAAAACTCCCCAAAGTGATCCACAGATTCAATGCCATCCTTATCAAAATATCAACAGCTTTTTTTTTTTGGCAGAAATGGAAAAGTCAATCCTCAAATGCATATGGAAGTCCTCAAATAGTCAAAACAATATTGAAAAAAGAACAAAGTTGGAGGGCTCACACTTCCCAATTTCAAAACTTACTTCTAAGCTACACTAATGAAAACAGTGGGTTTGTGCATAAGGATAGATATATAGACCAATGGAATAGAATTAAGAGTCCAGAAATAAACCCACACATCTATGGCCAACTGATTTTTGATAAGAGTACCCAGGCCATCCAATGGGTAAAGGACAGTCACTTTATCAAGTGGTGCTGTGGCAACTGGATATCCACATACAAAAGAATGAAGTTGGACCCCTAACTCACACCATATAAAAAATTAACTCAAAATGAATCAATAACCTAAATTCAAGTGCTGAAACCATAAAATCTTGGAAGAAAACATAGGATAAATCTTCATGACATTGGATTTGGCAATGGATTCTTAGATATAATATCAACAGCATGAGCAGAAAAAGAAAAAGTAGATACATTAGACTTTATCAAAATTAAAACCTCTTATGCAATGAAGGACATTATCAAGAAAGTGAAAAGACAACCTGCAGAATGGGAGAAAATATTTGCAAATCATATATCAGGTAAGAGTCCAGAATACATTAAAAACTCCTACAACTCAACAACAAAAAAGACAACTCAAATTTTAAAATGGTCAAAGGACTTGAAGATATTTCTGCAAAGATATGCAAATGACAAATAAGTTCATGAAAAAATGTTAAACATCATTAGTCATTAGTGAAAAGCAAATCAAAACCATGAGATACCACTTCACACCTACTAAGATAGGTATACTTTTTTAAAAATGGAAAATAACAAGAGTTGGGTGAGGATGTGGAGAAATTGGAACCCTGGGTATGTTGCTGGTGGAGGTGTAAAATGGTGCAGCCATTTTAGAAAACAGTTTGGCATGTCTTCAAGAAGTTAGACATAGAATTACCATATGACCCAGCAATTCCACTTCAAGATATATACCTGAAAGAATTGAAAGCAGGGACTTGACATTTATACACCAATGTTCTAGTAGCATTATTCACAGTAGCCAAAAAATGGAAACAACCCACATGCCCATCAGCAAATCAATGGATAAAAAAATCATGGTATATCCATACAATGGAATTTTATTCAGCCATAAAGTTAATGAATTGTTGACATATGCTACAACATTGATGAATCTTGAACCATCATGCTAAGTGAAAGAATGCTAGATTTGCCAAACAAGACATACTAAAGTAAGTCCTTTAGGTGTAAAGGAAATGACACCAGATAGTAACTTGAATCCACAGTTTGTCACTGGAAATGCTAAGTATATGGGTAAATATGAAATACTGTGTGTGTGTCTGTGTCTTCTTTTGATAAATTTCTAATGCCCTGAATTTTTTTCACAACTTTCCCAGTTTTATATTTGGGTGTAGCAGAGGGAAATCACCAACCATAATCAGAAGTCCCTTTTTCAAGCCTATGTTCTTTCTTGAACCTACTCCAATTAGGCTTTCAATTCCACCACTCCAACAAAACCATACTTGAAACATAAATGATGATCTCCATCTTATCAAATTAATTCATCAATTATCAGTCTTCATTTGACTTGACACATCAGTAGCGTTTAACACATTTGATCACTCTCTCCTTGAAACAGTTTCTTCAGCTGGCACTCAGGACAAAACTATTACTTGGTTCTCATCCTATCTCAGCTTCCTTTGCCAAATCCCTCTCATATTCCAGACCCTGAGAGGCAGAGTGCCTCAGGACCCTGACCTCCTCTCTGGTCTGTCCAATCTATCTACATGCTGACAACTCCCAATTTTGTATCTTCAGTCCTGAACACTCCTCCTACCCAAATTAATGAAGGCATTTCAAATGTAATGTGTGTAAAATCAAATTCTTTATTTTCCCTCCAAAATTTGTTCAGCCTATATTTTTGTCATATCAGTATACAAATCTCCATTCTTATAATTACTCAAAGTTAAAAACATAGGAGTCATGCTTTTCTCCTTTTTAGAAAACATATCCAAATCTAATTGCTAGCCACCACCTACACTGCTACCACTCTGGTCCAAGCCACAATCATGTCTTACATTCATTCACCATTACAACAACCTCCTAACTGCCCTCTTGAATTTTAATTCCTGCCTTAGTGCAGTCTCTTCTGTAGCAGCAAGAATGCTCCTTTTAAAATGTAATTCATATTACCTCACTGCACTGCTTAAAATTATTCAAATAAAAACCAAAGGGGGACAGCCCAGTGGCATAGCAGTTAAGTTCGCACACTCCACTTTGGCAGCCCGGGGTTCGGATCCTGGGCGCAGACCGATGCACCACTCATCAAGCCATGCTGAGGCGAGCCTCACATAGAGCAACTAGAAGGATGCACAACTGTGACATACAACTATCTACTGGGGCTTTGGGGAGGAAAAAAAAAAGGAAAATTGGCAACAGAAGCTAGCTCAGGGCTAATCTGCCTCAAAAAAAAAAAAAAACAAACCCAAAGTCTTTAAAACAACTGATGGGACTCGTTATAATCTGTATCAACCCCACCTGCCCATCCTCTCTCATCTCATTTCCTCCCGTCCTTCCTTGCTCTTTTTATTCCAGGCCCTTTGGCCTCCTTTCCTCTCCCCAACCAAGATGCTCAGGATATACATATGGCTCACTTATTCAGACCTCTATCAAAATCTCTCCTCATCATGGAGGACTCCACTCTATCTTAAAAAGTATACCCTATTTTGTCACTCTTTACTCCTCTTAGACTTCTTCAGGTTTTTTCTTTTTTCAAAATAGCACAAATCACTAGCTAAAAACTTATTTCTTTCTTTACTTGCTAATTGTGTAGAGCAACAACACACACACTCACGCATACACATAAACCCCAACAGAGCAGTTATTTTATCTACTGACTTACCCCAAATGACTAGATAAGATCCTAGCCCAAGGTAGACCTGCAATAAATATCTGTTGAGTGAATGAATGAAGCCAATTTCTTTGCCAAGCATTAACTGAATTTCTATTAGGTACCAAACACTGCCCTAAGTATAATAATATCTTCTTTCATTTTTCTAACAGTTCTAAAAGTTAAATACAATTATCCTTATTTTATTGATGAGGTTCTGAGAGAATAAGGATTTGCTTAAGGATACATGGCACGTTAGTGACAGAATTGGATTCCAGTCTTTTAATTTCAAGCTTTTATCTCTATCACACCAGTTCTTGATAATATTGGGTGCATTGTATGACCACAGAATAGAATCCATGGAGATGAGATTAAAAGCCAGGCGCCAGTGAGAACCATTTTAAGCAGATCTTAACGTCCAGTTTTAAACCTTTTGTCAAATTACAACGGCCAGTCCTCAGACTAGAATATTGAACTTTTGCAGGAAATGTTATTTTCTGATGTGTAGAGCTGCAAAACAGCAGCCTTTCCATCTGAGAAATGTGGAAACATGCTGAAAATCAGTCTGAGCACCTGGAATTTCCACACCCTTTTGTCACATTTATTGAAATAAAACATTTGAAGAATGGTTTAAAGCAAAATTACTGGTGCAAAAAATGCATGTGTCTATAAATATTCACATGATTTTTCCCAACTGTGCATTTTCTAATTAAGAAATAAATATGTATATAAAAAGCTCCAGATATGATTTGTTCATTCCCTTTTTTTTTTTTTTTTTTCAGGGAAAGATTTGCCCTGAGCTAACATCTGTTGCCAAGCTTCCTATTTTTTTTCTTCCCCAAAGCCCCAGTGCATGGTTGTATATCCTAGTTGTAAGTTGTTCTAGTTCTTCTATGTGAGCCGCTGCCACAGCATGGCAACTGACAGACGGGTGGTGCAGAAAGCGAACCTGGGCCGCCGAAGCAGTCAGCGCAGAATTTTAACCACTAGGCCATCAGGGTTGGCTCAGTTCCCTTTGGTTCTTAATTTCAGCTAGATTTTCAGAGTGAAAAAAGGGAATATATTGCTCTAAGGCAAGATATTTTGTTATTCTATATACATAAAAGTCTTAAACAATCCAATTCTAAGGGCTGTTTTTACCAAAAACTCATCCTCTTGTGACCTTACGTTAGAGGTTGTTCAAGAAAAGGAACAGTGATTGTAGAACAGAAGGTTAAGCAATGTAGGAAATGGTCAATTTTTCCTCATTTTAGGGCCCAGTATGGAAAACCAAGTCCATATTTGGCCAGGTGTTGGAATGCCCTGTGTAACTTTAATCTAAACCCTTGCAAAGATTATTCATTTCATATTCTTAAAAGGAATAAAAAAACACATGTTTTGTTTTTGTTATTAGAAGCATTCCTTGTTTCTGGAAGATTCTTTGGTACATACGTCATAGTGTTTTTAAAAGGAGTTTAGGAAGAAGACAATCCACTAAAAGTAAGAAAAAGAAGATCACCAGACAGCACACAGAATTGCAGGCACCAAAACAGGATTCCTACTTCCATTTCAGTGTGCAACTGTGAAGAATCCAGGAAAAAGCAATTCTGTAAATGAAAAGAAATGTGTGGCATTTGCTTAAGCAGGAGTGGCTTAAATTGGGGAGGATTAAAGTTTAAAGAAGACTTTGTTTAATCTTATCATAATGAAGTGAAAGAAAGAAAGACAAAAGATAAGCTTTAATATCTGATTATTAGGAATATAGTTGTGGGGCCAGCCCAGTGGCACAGCAGTTTAGTTCACGCTTGGCAGCCCGGGGTTTGCAGGTTCAGATCCCGGGCGCCTGCCGACGCACTGCTTGTCAGCCATGCTGTGGCAACGTCTCATATAAAGTAAAGGAAGATGGGCACAGATGTTAGCCAAGAGCCAGTCTTCCTCAGCAAAAAGAGGAGGATTAGCAATGGGTGTTAGCTCAGGGCTGGTCTTCCTCACAATAAAAAATATATATATATAGTTGCGTTCATATTATTTTGATATATGGTAAAAGTAAAATTTAACTAAATTTGTATTGCTCATCAACAGATTATTATTGGTTTGGGTTTCCCAGATTTTATTTCATGGGCTCATTCTTCTTTTGCTGAATAAATTATGCTTTTCATAGACCCCAAAATAGCTAATTTAATCTTGCATGGATTATAGTGGGCTAGATTACATAACGGGCTGAGATGAAATACAAATGAAGTCAGACTAGTGCATGACCAGACACAGATCAAAATATTTCTGAAAAAAGTGAAGGAAGAAAAGTTATAGAAAAACTAAGAAAGGACTGGAATCTACTAGGAACATACATAAACACAAATGTTTGCCCTGATTTTCTTGTTCAAGTGTAATAAAACAATATTTGCTAGTAAAAGAAATAAAAATAAAATTTTTGTCTCATCCTATGTTGACTTCCTATCATACCTTGTATGGAGCTTCTCTTTACCAGAAAACTGTAGAATAATTTCATTTAGTTTCATATCTTCTCTGTTTCCCTCTATTCTTTCATTAATTCCTGCATTAATGTGCAAAGAAATTTGTTGCTGAAATATTAAACAAAATTAGAAGGTAAATAACAAGGTAGGCAAAATAGCTGCAACATATGTAATGTTAATATTCTTAATAGTTAAGGAACTTTTGCAAAACAATAAAAAGGATAAAAGATCCCATTGAGAGATGGGCAAAAGACAAGAACAGATAATTCAAAAATGCTAAGTATATTTAAATTTGAAGTAAAGTCAAGTTTAAAACTGAGATGCCACGGGCTGGCCCGGTAGCAGTTAAGTTCGTGCTTCAGCAGCCTGGAGTTTGCAGGTTCGGATCCCGAGCGCAGGCCAACATGCTGCTTGTCAGCCATGCTGTGGCGGCGTCCCATATAAAGTAGAGGAAGATGGGCACGGATGTTAGCCCAGGGCCAGCCTTCCTCAGCAAAAAAAGAGGAGGATTGGCAACAGATGTTAACTTAGGGCTAGTCTTCCTCACACACACACGCAAAAAACTGAGATGTCATTTTTGCCTATTATATTGGCAAAGATAACTTCTATTCTCAGGAGAAAACCTGGCAATATAATTTTTAAAAACTTGTATAGCATTCCATTTCCAAAACTTCATCCTAAAGGAATTTTATGCATATATTCAAAGATCAAGCTGTCAGCATGTTCTTTGTATTATTTTAAGTAAGAAAAGATTGCAAGTAACCTACATAATCAACTAGACAACACTTGGCAAAAATTATAAAGCATCGATATAACAAGATCTTATGAAGTCATTAAAAAATGCCAGAGATTATTTAGTAATTAAAAAATTATCAGTTCTATTTTATCAAGCAGAAAAATGGATTGCCAAACATTATGGTAAATAATTCCTTATTGAATAAATATATGAGTATTTTCTAAAGTTTCTATAATGAATATTTACCTATTAGTAAGAAAAATACGCTTAAAATTAGGCAGAATTTATACATAATATTATGTGAAAGAGAAAGTCATTGTCTCTTCACTTTCTCTCCCAACATAAACACTGACAACTTGCTATAAAGTTTCGTTTACGTATTTTGTCTCTGTATTTTTCCCTCCTCCCATTAATGATGTCTGTACACCTATATATGTAATATAAACTATACGTAAGTTTTTAGAGAAGAGGGGTCAATAACTTTAACTCATCACTCACAATAAGTGTGATTTTCTTATGTAAATAAGTACTAAATTAATTTTCTTCCTATATGACTTAGATCATGAAACAAGGGCAGGGAATTAGCCCCTTAAAATACATATCCCCAAATTAACTTTTTCTCAAGCCAGTTGCCTCTGACCATAACAATAATACCTTTCCTCCATCAGAAACACTCAAAAACCTGACCATTTTGGCCCAGAATTCCATATTGTATCCTATGTAATTGGGTACCACATTCCACCCATGTCACCCATAGTGTCCCTTCCTGTCTATTTCCACTGCCACCGCCTCACTCTAGGCCCTCATACATCTGGATCATCTGGATTGTCTAATAGTTGGCCTCCTTAACTCTAGGCTGTGCCCATTCAGATCCAGCCTCCTTGCTGTCAGTCTGTTCTTTCATACATATCACTATAACCAAGTTATTTCTTTGCTTTAGAAGCTCCAAGAGCTACAGTTTTTCCTCCAAATGAGAGCTGAAATCATATTAAACCACTGTTTGTTTCAGGAGGTCTTTTTTTGTTTACTGCTGCTCACTTCAATTCCTAGATTCTTCAGCACATGCCTTTCCTTCTGGTCCGACTGTATTCTATCCATACACAAACTCACCATGTTCACTTACACTTCTGAGCTTTCTCTCAGGTTACTTGTTTCACCTGTAAAACCCTCTTTCCTCCCTGGCTGTTTTCCAAATCACATTCATGTATCCAACCTCAATCACACCCATGTATCCAAACCTTGCCAGAATTTCTCTGTCTTCCTTAATATTCCCTATTGATCTCTTCCTTCTTCAAATACTTTTAGTACCCAGAGTCTGGATCGCAAAATTCAGTGTGCATGATCCTTTATATTATTGGATTTTGTTTCACGTTTGTTGCTCACATTTCTTAAACTCAACTTTAAACTTTGGTCATAGGGACTATGTTTCATATTTCATTTGTATTCCACGTAATACCTGACACAATGGGGACCACAAAGGAAATATGCAAAAATGCCTTTTTGACTGGTAATGAAACACAATGAATTTAACGTAAAATAAAATTGCAGCCAGAGTCCTGCTTTTTAGCTAAGGCTCCTTAAATAACAAATCCAAGTCAGCCTGGTTTTCAGAGTCCTAGGAAACTTCTGTGGCTCCTTACCACCCACTGTGAAGCAGTAGCACAAATCCAAATGAGAAGAGTATATTTTAACATCAGATTCTGTCTTCCCCAGCATATCAATACCTGCCACCTTTCTTGATTATTTCCATTTTCTCATCAGAGACCCATCCATATGTTGGTCCCTTGGAGCTTGACTTTGTCGCCTCCAAAGTCTTCCTCCGCCCCCAGCCATCCACTTCCAAGGTCATGCTCTTGAGTTCATTATTTAGTGAAAATTTTCCTCCTTCACAATAATATTTCAGGTATTTCTTACCATAAGCTCTGGCTTCACAGCTTCCTTGTTTAACTAATCCGCTATATTCATTCTTTGTTCACATCAGGCCCCCCAGCCCTACTCCTTAATTTCTTCCCATCCAAATTGCCCTCTTGTATTCATTTTTCTCCCTATCCATCTTACATCCATAGCCTGTCATTTCACCTTACTTTTTGTCAATATGTTTTATGTCCTTGGTTCTGTATCCTTCAGGGCTTAGCTAAACCCTACAAATGTCACACAGCGCAAGCCAGAACATGTAAATGGAAGGTCTGGTAAGTACAGGCTGACCTTGGGACTCTCAACCTTGCCTGGAGAAGTGTGTTTGTCTTGGGCATGGCTGGACACACCAGGAACTGTGCTCCGGGAGAGGTACTCTCAAGCCCCGGCCACTTGCCTTTTTTACAAGGATTTTTGAGATCACTTGATCGTTGAGTAACACAGGGAGTTTTGGTGGCTGTGAAAGTGACCTTGACAATAAATCTTGCTGCTGGTTTGCAGTTGCTCAGGGGAACTGCACGCTATTGCTGATAACATCTGAAAGACATTGCAGTAAGTTGAAATTATGCAGAGTCCTTCCCAGATGGAGTTGGAGAGGCACTGGCCTCAGTCAAACTGTCTCCAGGCAACCCTGAGTGATTCAACAGCCATTTGATCTATGTCTTCTTCCTTTCATTGCAAATGACCAGCAGAACTTCAGTCTTGGATGAATACACACACCTTCTCCATGACAACACATACCTGAGCTTTGTTATAGAAAAGAAAGAAATCACACAACTGCACAACTTACCAAAAATCCACAGGTGCTTACCCTCATGAGGACTCCAGAAGTGACTATAAAATGCGCTGTGATTCTCTGGTTCCCTCTTACTCACCATCAGCATAGATCGTGCCTCTTACCTAATAGAAAAAATGGAGTCATAGAATAACTGACCCTACGCTGCTCCAGCAGACCGCACATGACCTATCCTCTCCCCCTCAGTGTATCAGAAGTGACCCTCCTCCACCAAAGTCCCTCCACCTGGGATCTGAATGCCACCCCTCCCATGTGGCACTATCTATTTTTCCCTTCAGTTGTGGTAACTTCAATGCTCTACCAAGTTCTCCTGGCTTTTTCAAATTCATGTTTAAATACACTCAAGTGTTTTCTATGTTAAAATAGAAAAAAGAAAAGAAATCTCTCTTTGTGTTTTTTATTGCGATATTCACATAGCATAAAATTCACCATTTTAAAGTGCATGATTTAGTAGTTTATAGGATATTCACTCTGTTTCACAAATATCACCAGATATTCCAGTATATTTCCATCATTGAAACAGAAACCACATGCTGATCAGCAATCAGTCTCAATTCCCCACTCGTCCAATGCCCTGGCAACCAATAACCTACTTTCTATCTCTATGGATTTGCCTATTCTGGACATTTCATATAAATGGAGCCATACAGTATGTGACCTTTTGTGTCTGGCTTTCACTTAGCACAATGTTTTCAAGGTTCATCCATGTTATAGCATGTATCAGTACTTCATTCTTTTTTATGACTGAATAATATTCCATTGTGTGGATGTACCACATTAATTTACTTATTCATCAGTCTGATTAACCTTTAGGTTGTTTCTGCATTTTGGTTATTATGAATAATGCTACTATAAACATTCATATACAAATTTTTTTGTAAACATGTTTTCAATTCTCTTTTATATACCCAGGAATGGAATTATTACATCATACAGTAACTGTATGTTTAACATTTGAGGAACCATCAAACTGTTTTCCAAAGTGGCAGCACCAGTTTATATTCCTCTCAGCAATGTATAAGGGTTCCAATTTCCCTACATCCTCATCAACACTTGTAATTATCTAACTTTTGATTCTAGCCATTCTAGTGGGTGAGAAATGGCTCTCATTGTGGTTTTGATTTGTAGTTCCCTAATGGCTAATGACAGTGAGCATTTTTTCAGGTGCATATTTGTTATTTGTGTCTAATCTTTGCCCATTTTTTTAAACTGGGTTCTTTGTCTTTTTATTGTTGAGTTGTAGGAGTTCTTTATATATTCTGGATACTAGACACTTAACCATATATATGATTTGTAAACATGTTTCCTCACCCTGTGGGTGGATTTTCATTTTTTTATAGTGTCCTTTATAGCACAAAAGTTTTTTATTTTGATGAGGCCCAAATTTACCTATTGTTTTCCTTTGGTTGCTTGTGCTTTTGGTGTCATCCTAATTCAAAGTCACAAAGATTTAAACCTGTGTTTCCTTCCAAGAGTTTTATAGTTTTAGCTCTTACATTTAGGTATCTGATCTATGTTGAGTTAATTTTTGCATATGACATGGGGGGGATCGAATTTGTTCTTTTGCACATGGATATCCAGTTGTCCCAGCATCATTTGTTGAAATGATACTTCCTTCCCCCATTGAATTGTCTTTGCAACATTATTAAAAATCAATTGACCATAGATGTATGGGTTTATTTCTGAACCTTCCTTTGCACTTCTTTCTGTGTCTATCTTTATATCGTGCCACATTCACTTAATTACTCTAGCTTTGTAGTAAGTTTTGAAATCTGAAAGTGTTAGTTCTCCAACTCAGTTACTCTTTTTGAAACTGTTTTTGCTTTAAGGTCTTTAGCATTTCCATATGAATTTTAGAACATCTTTTCCATTTCCATAAAAGAAAGAAAAAGCAGTTGGAAGTTCGATAAGGATTGCTTTGAATCCTTAGATCAATTTGAGGTGTATTGCCATCTAAACGATATTAACTCTTGCATATGTTGAGGAAACTGTGCATTTCTGGGATAAATCCCACATGGTCCTGGTGTGTAATACTTTTAATATGCAAATGGAATCAGTTTGCTAGTATTTTGTCGAAGTATTTTACGTCTATATTCATAAGGGATATCGGTGTATAGTTTTGTTTTCTTGTGAAGTGTTTGTCTGACTTTGGTATGAGGGTAATGCTGGCCTCATAGAATGAGTTGGCCCTCTTTACCCATTTTGCCCTCCCCCCAGCCCCTTCCCCCCTGGTAACTAATCTGCTCTCTGTATCTATCTATGTGTCTGTTTTTGTTTTGTTTATTCTTTGTTGTTGTTTTACATTTCACAAATGAGTGAAATCATACAGTATTTGTCTTTCTCTTGCAGGACTTATTTCACGTAGCATAATACCCTCAAGGACCATTCATGAAGTTGCATATGACAAGATTTCATCTTTTTATGGCTGAGTAGTATTCCATTGTGTATATATGCCACATCTTCTTTATCCATTCATCCATAGATGGGCACTAAGGTTGTTTCCTTATCTTGACTGTTGTAAATAATGCTGCAATGAACATAGGGGTGCAGATATCTTTTCAGATTAGTGTTTTCATTTTCTTTGGGTAAATACCCAGAAGTGGAATAGCTAGCTCATATAGTAGTTCTATTCTTAATTTTTTGAGGAATCTCCATACCATTTGCCATAGTGACTGCACCAATTTATATTCCCACCACCAGTGTGCAAGTGTTCCCTTTTCTCCACATCCTCTCCAACACTCGTTATTTCTTGTCTTTTTGATAATAGCTATTCTAACAGCCATGAGGTGATATTTTACTGCAGTTTTGAATTAGCATTTCGCTAATAATTAATGGTGTTGAACAACTTTTCATGTGCTTATTGGCCATCTGCATATTTTCTTTGGAAATATGTCTGTTCAGATCCTCTTCTCACTTTTTAATCAAGTTATTTGGTTTTTTTGTTGTTGAGTTGTATGAGTTCTTTATATATTTTAGATATTAATCCCTTATTGGATATATGATTTGCAAATATCTTCCTCCATTTGTTAGGGGGTCTATTTGTTTTGTTGATGGTTTCCTTTGCTGCTTGGAAGCTGTTTAGTTTGAGGTAGTCCCATTTGTTTCTTTTTGCTTTTGTATCCTGCCTGAGGAGATATATCCAAAAAGGTATTGCTAAGACCAATATCAAAGAGTAAACTGCCTGTGTTTTCTTCTAGGAGTTTTATGGTTTCAAGTATTACATTCAAGTCTTTAATCCATTTTGACTTAATTTTTGCGTATGATGTAAGATAGTGATCTACTTTTATTCTTTTGCATGTGGCCATTCAGTTTTTCAACACCATTTACTGAAGCAACTTTCCTTTCTCCATTGCACACAATGGATCTTGGCTCCTCTGTCATAAATTAGTTGTCCACAGATGTGTGGGTTTATATCTGAGCTCTCAATTTTGTTCCATTCATCCGTGTGCCTGTTTTTCTGCCAATATCATGTTGTTTTGATTACTATAGCTTTCTAGTATAATTTGAAATCGAGGAATGTGATTCCTCCAGCTTTGCTCTTTTTTCTCAGGATTGCTTTGGCTCTTCAGAGTTTTTTGTGGCTTCATACAAATTTTAGGATTTTTGGTTCTATTTCGGTGAAAAATGCCATTGGAGTTTTGATAGGGATTGCATTGAATCTGTAGATTGCTGTAGGTAACATGGCCATTTTAACAATATTAATTTTTCTAAGCCATGAGCACGAAATACCTTTCCATCTCTTTGTGTTGTCTTCAATTTCTTTCAACAATGTCTTATAGTTTTCAGTGTACAGGTCTTTCACCTACTTGGTTAAATTTATTTCTAGGTATTTTATTCTTTTTTTTGTGATTATAAATGGGATTTTGTTTTTACTTTCTCTTTCTACTAGTTCATTGTTAGTATATAGAAATGTAATAGATTTTTATATATTGATTTTATACCCTGCAACTTTACTGCATTTGTTTATTATTTCTAATAATTTTGGTGGAGTCTTCACAGTTTTCTATATATAAAATCATGTTGTTCACAAATAGTAACAATTTTTATTCTTCCTTTTCAATTTGGATGCCATTTTTTCCCTTACCTAGTTGCTCTGGGCATCCTTATCTTGTTGCTGATCTCAGAGGGATAGCTTTCAGTTTTTCAACATTGGGTGTGATGTTAGCTGTGAGTTTATCATGTATGACCTTTATGTTGTTGAAGTACATTCTTTCTATACCTATTTTATTGAGAGTTTGTACCCAAATGGATGTTGAATTTTGTCAAATGCTTTTTCTGCATCTATTGAGATGCTTAAATGATTTCTAGCCTTCATTTTTTAATGTGGTATATTATGTTGATTGATTTGCAGATGTTGAACCATCCTTGCATCCTTGAAATAAATCCCACTTGATCATGGTGAATGATCCTTTTAATGTACTGTATTCAATTTGCTAATATTTTGTTGAGGATTTTTGTATCTATGTTCTTTAGAGATATTGGCCTGTAATTTCCCTTTTCTGTGTTGTCCTTGTCTGGTTTTGCCATCAGGGTAATGTTGGCCTTGTAGAATGAGTTAGGAAGTGTCCCCTCCTCTTCAATTTTTTGAAACAGTTTGAGAATGATTGGTATTAAATCTTCTTAGAATGTTTGGTAGAATTCACTGGTGAAGCCATCTGGTCCGGGACTTTTGTTTTTTAGGGTGTTTCTGATTACCATTTCAATCTCCTTACTAGTGATCAGTCTATTCAGATTTTCTATTTTTTCATGATTCAGTCTTGGAAGGTTGTATGAATCTAAGAATTCATCCATTTCTTCTAGGTTGTCCAATTTGTTGATGTATAGCTGTTCATGGCAGTCTCTTATAATCCTTTGTATTTCTGTGGTATCTATTGTAACTTCTTTCATTTCTGATTTTATTTATTTGAGCCTTCTCTCTTTTTTTCTTAGTGAGTCTAGCTAAAGGTTTGTCAGTTTTGTTTATCTTTTCAAAGAACCAGCTCTTAGTTTCATTGATCTTTTCTATTGCCTTTTTAGTCATTTCCACTCTGATTTTTATTATTTCCTTCCTTCTACTGACTTTGGGTTTCCTTTGTTCTTCTTTTTCCATTTCCTTTAGGTGTAAGGTTATAGTGTTTATATGATAATTTTTAGATTCTTGAGGTAGGCCTGTACTGCTATAAACTTCTCTCTTAGTACTGTTTTTGTTGCATCCCATAGATTTTGGTATGTCATATTTTCACTTTCATTTGTCTTCACATATTTTTTAAATTACTCCTTTGATTTCTTCATTGACCCAAGAGTTATTCAGTAGAATATTGTTTACTTTTCACATATTTATGATGTTTTAGCTTTTTTCTTGTATTTGACTTCACTTTCATACATTTGTGGTTGAAAAAGTTGGTTGATATGATTTCAATCTTCTTAAATTGTTGAGACTTGCATTGTGTCCCAACATATGGTCTATCCTTGAGAATGTTCCTTGCGCACTTGAGAAAAATGTTTATTCTGCTGCTTTTAGATAGAATGTTCTTTATATATCTATTAAGTCCATCTGTTCTAATGTTTCATTTAAAGCCAGTGTTTCCTTGTTGACTTTCTGCCTGGATGATCTATCTATTGACGTAAGGGGGGTGTTAAAGTCCCCCATTATTATTGTATTGCTGTCAATTTCTCCCTTGAGGTCTGTTAACAAATGTTTTATATATTTTGGTGCTCCTGTGTTAGGTGCATATATATTAATAAATGTCATGTCTTCTTGATGAATTGTCCTCTTTATCATTACATAATGTCCATCTTTGTCTCGTTACCATTTTTGTCTTGAGGCCTGTTTTTTCTGATATGAGTATGGTTACACTCACTTTCTTTTGGTTGCCATTTTCTTGGAATATCGTCTTCTAGCCCTTCACTTTGAGCCTGTGTTTGTCTTTAGAGCTGAGATGAGTCTCCTGGAGGCAGCATACAGTTGGGTCCTGTTTGTTAATGCATCCAGACACTGTGTACCTTTTGATTGGTAAATTCAATCCATTCACATTTAGGGTGGTTATTGATATATGAGGATTTGTTACGGCTATTTTATCTTTTGTTTTCTGGTGGCTCTATATCTCCATTGTTTCTTTTTTCTTGTGTTTCTGTCTTCCATTTTAGTTTGGAGGTTTCCTACAATGATTTTCTCAGTTTCCACTTTTTTTAAGTTTTGTGTCTCCACTCCAAATTTTCGTTTTATGGTTACCATGAGGTTTGTATAAAATGTGTCATAGATAAAATAGTCTTTTTTCTGCCGATAGCATCTTACCTTCATTTGCCTATACAGGTTTTATCCTTTACTTCTTCCCCTTTTATGATTTTGTTGTCCCAAATTATCTCTTTTTATGTTGTCAGTTTGTTACCAAATTGAGGTAGCTATAGTTATTTTTAATGCTTTTTTCCCTTTAATTTTGATGCTATAATTAAGCATTTAACAACCTGTTCTGATATATACTGGCAATTTTCTGATTCTGTCAGAATTCTATACTTTGCCTTTTCACTTTAGATAGAAGAGCTCCCTTCAACATTTTTTGTAAGGCAGGTCTAGTGGTGACAAACTCCCTCAGCTTTTGTTTGTATGGGACAGCCTTTATTTCTCCTTCATATCTGAAGGATAACTTCACTGGTTAGAATATTCTTGGTTGACAGTTTTTATCTTTCAATATTTTCAGAATGTCATTCCACTCACTCCTGGCCTATAGAGTTTCTGCTGAGAAATCTGCTGATAACCTAATGGGGGTTCCTTTGTAGGTTGCTGTCGTTTTTCCCTGGCTTTCTTTAGAATTCTTTCTTTATCATTGACTTTTGACATATTAAATATAATGTGTCTTGGATTCTTGTTCTTTTTGCATTAAGATAATTAGGTGTTCTACTAGCTTCACAGACTTGTATATCCAGTTCCTTCCCGGGTTTGGGAAGTTCTCAGCTATTATTTCTTTAAATAAGCTCTCTGCTCCTTTCTCTCTCTCTTCTCCTTCTGGAATACCCATTATCCTTATGTTGCCTTTTTAATGGGGTCGGATAATTCTCATAGAATTTCTTCATTTTTTTTTTTTTAAATCTTAGTTCTGTCTTCTACCTGACTTACTTCTAGACTTCTATCTTGAGCTCACTAATTCTCTCTTCCATATGGTCTACTCTATTTCCAATGCTTTCTAATGCCTCTTCATCTCATTTATTGAGTTCCTCAGTTCCAGAATTTCTGTTTGGTTCTTTTTTTAGAGTTTCAATCTCTTTGGTAAATTATTCCTTCTGGTCATTAATTTTGTTCCTGAGCTCATTGAACTGCCTTTCTGAGTTTTCTTGTAGCTCATTGAATTTCTTCATGGCAGCTATTGTGAATTCTCTGTCAATTAAATCACAATCTTCCATGACTTTAAGTTTCATTTCTGAAGAATTGTCATTTTCTTTTTGTGATATCATGCTACCATAGTTTTCCATGGTGCTTGCTTAGTTGTTCCTCTGCCAGTGCATTTGATGTAGTGAACATCTTTCTTATTTAGGTAAATCTTTGTTTACCTTGATTTTAATAATTCAGTAGGTGTTAGAGACCTTTCTTTTGTTTTTCAGTAGGTGGTGCTGTAGCACAAGTTTCTGCTCTCTCTTACCTGAGCTTCCTCTGGCTATATTTGAAAATTGGCACTTTCCACCTCCACTACCTCTGCCAGAAGTTTCACCCATACCCTCCTCATCACTGCTTGTGCCTTCAGGGTTTCTGGTGCCTTTCTGCCACCAGTGTTGTTGCAGTCACTGGTATCACCACTGGGGGCACCAGGATGGTGGGTTCCTCCGCCACATCTGGGTTGTTGGGTTCATGGCTCTGCTGCTACAAGTCAAGGGACCAGAGTCATAGGTGCTGCCATGGCTGAAGGGACTGAAGTTGTGGGCCCCTCTCCCACTGCTGCCCAGTTTCCTGTGGCCGTGCCCACCACTGCACCTGGGAGGCTGGATTCATGAAAGCTGCCTGCATTGCTGCTACTGGGTTCCCTGGGGCTGTGAGCTTAGCCACCATGGCTGGGGAGCTGGGATTGCGGGCACTGCCTCCACTGTTGCCCTGATTTTGTCTCCTTTGTGTGTTTCAATCCACTCACCTTTAGCTTTACAGATGTGTGGATTTCTTCGGTGTCCTGGTGTGTTGGGCAGAGGAATCTTTGTTGCATTATGGATGTTTTACTCATGATAGATTGAAGGGGAGAGATGAAGCGAGTGTCTCACACCACCATGATGCTGCCCTCACTCTCCTTGACAGTTTCTTTCTTTCAGCACTTTGAATATGCCATTCCCCTGATTTCTGGCCTCCATGGTTTCTGATAGAAATCAACTATTCATCTTATTGAGAATTCCTTGATGTAATGAGTCAATTCTTTCTCTTGTTTTTCAGATTCTCTAGTTATCTTTGGCTTTTGAGAGTTTGATTATGATGTGTCTAGGAGTGGATCTCTTTGAGTTTATCCTACTTTAAGTTTGTTAAGCTTCTTGAATGTTTATATTAATGTTTTTCCTCATATTTGAGAAGTTTGGGGCCATTATTTCTTCAAATTATTTTTTACGCCTTTTCTCTCTCATCTCTCCTTCTGAAATTCCCATTAAGCATATGCTGTTCTTGATGATGTTTGATGGGTCCCTGAGACTCTGTTCATTTTTCTTTATTCTTTTTTTTTTTTCTGTTCCTGAGACTGGGTAATCTCATTTGACATATCTTCAAGTTCACTTATTCTTTCGTCTGCCTATTTGAATCTGTTTTTGAGCCCCTCTAGTAAATTTTTTTTATTTCAGTTATTTTTCAACCTCCAAATTTCTACTTTGTTCCTTTTTATCAATTCTCACTCTTTATTGATATTATCTATTTGGCAAGACAATGTTATCCTTTTTTCCTTTAATTATTTAGACACGGTTTTCTTTGTCTCTATGAACATATTTAAGACAACTGATTTAAACTCTTTGCTCAAAAAGTCCAACATTTGAGCCTCCTCATGGACAGTCTCTACTGATTGCTTTTGTCTTTTTTTTTTTTTTTTTTGCTGTACATGAACCATACTTATTTCCTTACACATCTCAAAATTTTTCATTGAAAACTGTACATTTAGAATATTATAATGTGACTACTCTGGAAATCATATTCTCACTTCTTCCATGGTTTTTGTTACTGCTTTTGTAGTTGTTCTTTGTTGGTTTAGTGACTTTTCTGAACTAATTCTGTGAAGTCTGTATTCTTTGTTGTGTGTGGTCACTGAAGTTTCTTCTTGGTTAACATAGTAGTCAGCTAATGATTAGACAAAGATTTTATTAAATTCCTGGAACCAAAAAAATCTCCCAGTCTTTGTTGAGGGGCTCTGCATGCCTGTTGAGACACAACTTCAACACTCAGCCAGACAGTTTACAACTCTTAGTGTTCGCTTCCAATTCCACAGAGCTTCAAGGTCAGCCAGATGTTATTCCTTCTCAGATCTTTTCTGGGGATAGGCACAGCCCTTGGGTATATAAATGTCCTTCTAGATTCTTAGAAATATGTTGGAACTTTCCAAACTCCTTCTAAAAATCATTCACCAGGATTTCCTCCTAAGCTTTTTGCTTAGTCTATTGTTTGCCCCAACCATTATCTATTACTTCAGGCAGCAGCAACTAAAACTCTCTCCTGTGCATGTTTTTGACAAACAGCCCTAAGTAGCATCTTTAGCTCTGGGTTAGTTCTGAGTCAAGGTAAAGAGGAAAAACCTTTTGAGCAAAACCTTCCAGGAAGCCACCAGACAGTCCAAAACAAATAATTACAATTCTTTCTGAATAAGGTCCTTTCTGCTTCCTCCAATACCAGGAATACAGGCTTTGTTTTCAAGGCTACTGAAGAACTGCAGAGCAGGAAATGGGGCATGAGTAAGTTAAAATGCCACAAACTTCTCTGTTATTAGCAAGATTCAGCATTTTTCTTGAATAAACATTCCCTGGATTGCTGCAAGCATTTGGTTAATTTCCAGAGTTCCAAAAACATTGAGCCTGACAATTTTGCCAGTTTCGCTTCTTTCATGAGATGGAATTTCAGTTTCTTCCTTTACCATTTTGCTGACATCACTTTTCCCTTTGTCTCTTGAGCCCCTCCACCTTCCATTCCAAACTCTGTCCTCTTCAATCACAATCAAATTATTTGAAAGACTGTCCACACTCATTATCCATTTGCTTATTTCCCACTCCATCCTCAAGTCTCTACCACCTGGCTCCCATTCCCAACACTCCACTGAAACTCCTCTTCCTAAAGTCACCAATGACCTCCATGTCCAAAATGTACTTATTTGACTATTTTCTATTTTTTAATCATTCTCAATTTTATGCTTCTGCGATGCCTCTCTAAATACTCAGCTCTTAATACAGTGCCTGACACTTAGTAGTCACTCAATAATTTGGGTTGAATGAGTGAATGAATGAAATATTTCACCTTTCTTTTGTCTTTTTCACTCTGACATAGATGCTTCCTCCTTGATCCATGTCTTTCTTGCATGTGGATGCTTCTCAAGATTCAGTGACAGGCAATCTTATTTCTCATCCTACACTTTATCCCTAGGAAATTTCATCCATTTGCAACGTTTCCTTTATCCCCTATTTGCAAACTGAATACATCAAAACCTAAGTCATTGTCTTCTCCAATAAACTTGCTTCATCTCATGTTCTCTTCCCTAGTGAATATCACATCTACCCATCAGGTGTCTTAGCCAGAAAACTAGGAGTCACGTTTTACTTATATCACTCTTCCCACTGATGGTATTTCTACAAAAAAACATTGGTAGAAATGTTATTAAAGAAATCAGTTCTATTGGTAGAGAAGATATATGCATGAACTGGTCATCGAATTCAGTTTTTAAGGCACAGGCTAACTTCCCTGGGGAACTCCAGAAAGGTAAAGCACAGTTTATGAGAAGCATATTCTGAAATAGCAAGTTCCCACTGGAGGTGACTAGGAGGAAAAAAGTGAGCTAGGTTCAAATTTCAAGCACCAACTGACTGAACACAAAAGTGCACTGCAGGCTTCAGAATTAGAAATAAATCTACTTAGTAACTTTCACTAACACATTGCATATTGACATTATATCTCTTGAAGCTATGTTTCTCTGTCAAATTTTACATTCTATAAAATCTATGTGACTAAATTGTATTGTTTAAGATGGGGGGAGGGAATCATATGTTCTGTCTTCTTGACTGCCAGTTTGTTATAAAACACTGATTTTTCAAAGGTACACTAGCAGTTGCCTAGTAGACAAGAAAATACAGGACATTATTTGGACATATTTGTCAATCTAACTCCAAGAATTCTAACATTTCATACCCAAATGATTAGATAAGATATACTGCTACTCTTTTCTTAAGTTTATTTCACATTTAAGGATCAGTTTTTTTAAGATTTTAGAATGTTCTGCTCATCTTACTTGGATTGATTAAAAAAGCAACAACAAGCTTCGGTAGTCTCTTAATAAATTAATTGACCAAAGAAAACAGGAAAATATCACACAAAGCAAAATGTTAATATCTTCACTGAGATTGAATAAAGTTTTATTAGAAACCCACTTTATACTGTCTTTATCTTCAAATATCCCACTGGAGTCAACAAGTTCTCTTGAATCATCTTTCCAGTACTAACTAAGTAGATAAAGAAATACAATCCATATGAAGTGATTGAATATGAGTCTCAAAGACTTTCTTCTCCTTTATGTAAATGATATAGATTGGCAAGTATGAGAATGGACCAATGGTAGGAGTTAAAGTATCATAATTTCCTAGGAGTTATAGGTCTGCTTAAATATGTTTGTATTCTTCCTTGCCTTTCATATAAGCTTTCCTAAGTCATTTACAAGAGGAAAGAAAATGAAACCAAGTAACATGGTCCCAGTTTGTGGGAAGTGAAGTTGAAGTCAAACACTTTCAAAATCATGGTAGTCATAAATGGCAGATTAGTGGTGAGGGATCTATTTATAATAGGGACATAAGGAAAAGTGACATAATCTTTGAAATACTAGGGCTTTAAACTGCAGTTATTAGAAATGTCCAGAAGAAGGACTGGAAATGCCCAAGTAAGATAGGCAGGCAAAAAGAGCTCGAGCAATGTTCACGGCACATCCATATACCCCTCCACCCCACATCCCACAAGAATGTCATGTGGGAACAAGTCCAGGGCTACGAGATAGAAAAACATATGCCAGGGGGTTAAAGCCAACTCTGCACCTTGTAGGATCAGACCCTCAGCCTCTTTTAGATGACTCACCCTGTGTTTTAGTAGGTTTTACTGTTATCTAGGTATGGTGAGGCCAACAGATCAGGAGACAACTGCCGTTGAAAAGCCAGTTCATTCTATTCCCAGACTCCAGGAGAGGGAGTACACATCATGCCATGGGGATCATAGGGGAGTCCCCAGGGTGGGTCAAAGGCAGAGGGAGAAACTGTACAACAGCTTTTATTGTGATTTCCACAGGAAGGAATAGGCTAGGCAAGGTAGACAGGCTTAGAATTGGCTAGTTTGAAAAATTTCAGCAGGCTTTGGGGCATAGGGGTTGTCCTAGTTTTCTGGTATCTGGCCCTGGGGTAATTAAGGTGGACATATAGTGGTCCGGAGTTAAAGGAGGTTGTTGGGGGTGCAGACTCTGGATTGGTTAGTTTTACCCCCAGGAGAAAGACTCCTCCCAAGGTGGGGAAGAGGGGCAATGAGGGAAGCAAGAAGCCAAGGCAAGGTGACTCAGACATAGTATTGGGTTATCCAGAACAAGGTGTGTCTGGCATGTGCGTGAAGTGCAAATAAAGCATCAAGTTCGCAGAAGCTAGAAACATGGTCAATATACCTGCCCACCAATTCCAGGGGCCATGATATATATTCCTGAAAGGGCTTCAATAATTTTAACTGCTATGCAAATTTAAAATGTTTGGTTGTAAGAAGGACTCCTAACCAGCTGGCCTGAGTGAAGCTGGTCATGGCCCACATTCCCTTCTGAAATACCCAGCTATGAAATCTGAAGAGAAGCAGCCTGTGTCCCCTCTATCACTTTATCAGCTTCCATTCAATGAGCTTCCACCTTTTCAAAGCTGTCTTGGAAACAATATTCAACCAACGTTTAAATCATTAAAAGATAAAAATCCCCAAAGTAGTGACATCTTATTTGATTGATTACTTTGCTTCTGTTTTTAATTATTATTTGGTTTGGGGTATATCATGAACAATATCTGAGCTCCCCTTTATTCCAGAGTTTTTTTGGATTTTACTTGCTGTGTTTTTGTCAACTCAACACAATGACAGTGTGGGCAACTCATCTTCCTTTTCCTTTAATTTGTCTTTTGGGTAAAAGTGCTGCTCTTTAAGATGCTGACATAATTCAAAATAGGAACCTCTCCCTGGTCTGAGGAGATAAAATAAGAAAGTGCTCTGCAGCCCCAGATAATGCCAAGGAGAATGTCTCTTAACATCATTTAAAGTCCTATAGATATAAAATGTCTCATAAATAGCATGATGTCAAAACTGACTTCTGTTAACCCTTGAAAAGCTAACCTTGTAGAGTCCTACCTTCACAGCTTAGCTCGTGGGTGTTCTGAAAGGGTGAATGGCAGTGAGGACAGTATCCTCTTTCACAGATAGAGAAATTTATTTTTCATTCCAATCAGAAAATATCAACCCTGCTTTCTAAAGTAAAACAGCTTTAGCAAGACTCTAAACAGCTAAATAAGGTACTTATCAAGTTTCTAATGTTATCCCCCCAATCCTCATTTCTCCACATTCCTACTTAACGAAACAGAGTGTTAGAGCTAGGAAGGGCTTTGGTGTCATCCTGTATAGACTTAGCTCTTCATCTTAGATGAGAATACCAAAACCTAGAAAACAAGAATGGACTTGGACAAAGTTAAATAGTTACTTGAAGCTTAAGACAAGAAAATACTTACAAACAACAGTTGTTTTCTTTCTATATAGATTTGAATTTACCCCCTGACATATACAGAATATTGTATCTTCAGCTTTTGCTTTGATCTATAGCTCTTAATTCATCATTCATATGTAAATCATTTGTTTATAGAAAAAAGTTGTCTATTCTAGACTGTATACTTATAAGAAGAAGGGAAATTTTCAATATAACCAAATTTGAGCAAAATTCATCCCCTTAACTCATGTTTTTAAAGCTATTTTACTCAACCAATTGTATCATGCTGGCATTTGAATATAAGCTCATTTTAGCAGGAACAACAAATTAAGAGAATTTAGGAAAAAACAGGAAGCTGGACTTGATTTCCAAATCCAGAATATATCTTGATAAGAGCTCAGTTTAATCCTAAGAGCCAGCATTAATCCTTTAACCAAAACTATAGTGATCTATAAACTGAAAGTGATACAAGATCGTAAGCAGGCTTTCAGTAAATCACTTGAGCAGGAGACAGAGCTAACCTGGGATTCGAGGAGGTGGCCCTGCTCTTCTCTTCTGCATTGTGACCCTAGGGCCACACCTGCAGAATGGTGCTGATTGTTGGGCAGGATTGGAGCAGCCCAGAGAGAGGGGAGAATCCTGACATCACAGCACAGGAAGGCCTAGAAGAGGGGTTGAAAGGGCTGAACTGCTCTGCTGCTAACTGTGAACTTGGACAAACCAGCCACCTCTCTAAGCCACAGTTTTTAGGTTAGGTTAGGATGTTATAATTGGGTGGACAAAATAATGCCTACAGTGCTGCAGGAATGGACTCTTTCCTGGGGCTGCCAAGACTGACCACCTCCCCTTGCCACATTAAGTCTCAGCAAGGCCTTGGGTTGCTTTGTACTCATTGTTTGTCCCCTGGGGTGCGCAAGCACATGTCAGAGTCTTCACCACAACCAAGAAGAAGATGAGCCAGAGGTGTGAACCCCCTGGAGACCTCCATGGTGATGGAGAATCTGATGAAGCCTGGTGCATCTGGACAACAACACGATCACCCACTCAGGGGCTTCAGGGAGCCAGGAGCCACACCTCCATCTGGAACATTCTACTTTCTGCTTCATCCAGTCATTTCCCTGAGTTTCCTGTTTTGTCACTGAAGAACATCTACATCTTCTGCCTGTTCTTGGCCATTTTTCTGACACTTCACAGTTCTTTGGCAATACCCACACAGTACCTCCTCCCTCCTGCCCTCTAGGAGTCTGAAAGTCCACTAGGAGAAGAAGAGAGAAGATTCAACATGGGACATGACAGCAAGCTATATGTGTTTCATGTGTAAGGAAAGTTAAATGACTTCTTTCTGGGAATAAAAATTTACTCAATATAAGAAAGACATTTCAAACCTTTGGACAAGTTCACTCTGAACTAATTTGCTCCACATTGTGGCAGAATCTGCCACACCTAGTAGAGATGCTGTAGAGGAGGAACAAGCATTGGATGGTGGAGAATTGGTAGGAGAGGGGAGACAGAATATATTTAGAGGTCTTCCAAACCTTTGAGTCTTGGAATCTATTAAAAAGAAAAGAAAGGAAAACTGAAGAAAAGAAAAGAAAGAAAGAAAGAAGAGAGGGAGAGAGAAAGAAAGAAAGAGAGAGAAAAACAGAGAGAGAGAAAGGAAGGAAGGAAGGAAGGGAGGGAGGGAGGGAGAAAGAAAAGAATTAGCCATAAAAAATGAGCCAACAGCCAGCAAGGAGAAAGTAAATTTTGCCAAAGAGCCAACTGAATAGATTGTACATATTTGCTTATCACTGGCTTTTGGAAACAAGGGTGGCAACATGTCATTCTGGTGGCAGGTTGAAACTGCAAAGCAAGCCCCCACCTAAAGGAGACCCGAGGCTGACTCCTTCACTTGACTGCCAGCAGCTTATGTTTATTTGACAATAAACCTGTCAAGGTCAGGGCTCAGCAATCTTTCCCATTTAAAAATTTTAGTACACCGTGTTTTTTGCCAAGCCAGCATCTGTTTCCATGGAAACCTAAAAGACTCTGAAGCTAGTAGCAGAAAACCCTGGGTCTGGATCCACTTTGCCATTGGTGTCAACTGAATGCAAACGTCATGAGGTCTCAATGTGTCTGGACCACTGGGCCCCGGTTATTGTTAGAGAGGAATGATTAATGACTTTTATGCTGGGATCTGGAAAAGTCCTCAATGTACTTGTTTAGGCTAAGCGATCAGCATGCATCATTCTAACGTATGTCATGTTGACATAAACAGCAACATTCATGGAAAGAGGAAGTCAGGCAGTGATGACAGCCCACAGGGGGATGGGGACGGAACCAGGTCATCACACCCACACAGAAGGTTGGGTTGTGGGTGTTTTTCACCCATTGCAGTGCTGGGAATCAGCAAAGAAGAGTGCTTAGAGGGAGACTCTCGATTTGTTCATTCTGCAAATAGCCATGGAGCCCCACTGTGTGTCAGGGTCTGTGCTGAGCCATGAGATCACAGTGGTGAACAAAACGGGCACAGCTTCATCCAAGGGAATGAGAGGCAGCACTTAAAATGAGTTGCAGAAATGTACTTAGAGTTGCAAGCTGTAGGAAGTGTTACAAAGAACATGTGCAGGTGCTACAGGACAGTAGGACAGGAGTAACTGATTTGGAAGTGAAAGCAGGTGAATGCAGTGAAGCTGAGTGACTGAAGGAAGAAAGAAAGGAAAATGCCCAAAAGAGGGAATATCGTGGGGGAGTCATTACACTGCCACACACCTGCATGACCTTGAGCAAGGTGCCATCATCTCTGAAGCTAAGCTTCCTCATGGGTGAACAGGAATAAGAGCTGTTCATGCTTCACAGGGTGCGCAACCAGCTTTGCACATGGCAAGTCTCATTGTATTAACACTCAGTGCTTGCCTTCCTAGAGTAGGCGGTTGGGTTAGAGGTCTCCAAGTGCCCTTTCAACTCTAAAATCTGATGCATCAGTACACGAAGGTGATTCTTCACTTACATACTTATTAGGCAAAACACTTTGAACTATAAGATGCATTGACATTTTTAAAGGAAACAAGACAAATGTCAGGAGCAAAAGCTGTTTATTTCCAGGTATCATTATGGTAAGTCACAGACAATGCGAGCTTGAATGTTGTAACCTAGAAGCATCCCAGGATGGTAGAAGAGTGCTTGCGTTTGCGTTTCACTGGGCCACTTGGTCACCTGGAAAGTTCCTGTGCCCTGAGGGACCTCAGCTTCTTCTCTGGAAAATATTCTCAGGGGCTCCTCCAAGCCCTAAAGACCTCTGAAGTACTCTGACTTCTCTTTCTGAACCTCGGTTTCCTCGTGAGTCAAATGGAGCAAGTCCCAATGCCTTGTTCCAGGCACTGGTGTGAAAATGAATTCACAAGATGCTGGCGAAGTGCTGAGCAGGGCGTGTGCACATGATGCTCCCTGACAGTACAGGTAATGCTGATGATGAAGGGGAGCTGCAGGCAGGGTTTGCAACCTCATGCCTCCATTCTCTGAGGGCCCATGAAAAGGAAGTGGTGTGAGGTGCAGAGCAACACACCTTGAGTGGAAGGGCCACCCTGATGCCTGCTGAGCCAGCCCTACCCAGGTGCCTGCTCCTCAAGCCTCAGCTCCCTACTTAACAGAGGGAGTAAAACGCAGCCTCACACACTGCGAGGGAAATCGAATCTAGTTTTCTTAAGGCTAAAATTCAGATATATATACAGGTGAAAGTATTTTAACAAAAAAAAAGGCATAATATAAAAAAATAAAAGAAAAATGCACACAAAGACTTGATTTTCTCTTTCTCTGAAATTCAAATTCAAACCCCATTCTCTGGCTAACACACGGCTCCACAGCCCTCCAGACTTGGCTCCGCCCTCAGGCTCCACAGCAGCTCCCAATCTCCACCCATAGGTCCCACTGCTTCCGGCTCCTGCATGGGTGATTTTCTCTTTTTCAAATGCCCTTCTGTTCACCAGACAAATTCCTCTTCTTGGAGGTTCTCCCTGACTCACCCAGGCAAAACACAGTCCTCCCTCCTCTGCCCGGGGAACTTAGCTCTTGTCTCTCTTACAATGATCACTAGATTTGCTATGATTTGGTGTTGGTACTTCTGTCTCCCCCAGTAACCAGTGACTGTTTTCAGTTACCACAACCTATTCTTCTTTTCCCCCAGTTCTAGCACACTGAAGACAGCGGCACAGGTGGTTCTGCGTGATAGCAGGGATAGACTTCCCACAGGGCACACTGAATAAATGCTATGTGTTATGGGCTGCATTGTGTCTCCCCAAAAGTCATGTGTTGAAGTCCTAATTCCCAGAACTTCAGAATGTAACCTCATTGGAAACAGAGTTGTTGCAGATGTAATTTAATAAGATGAGGTCATTAAGATGGGCCCTAATCTAATAACTGGCGTCTTTATAAAAAGAAAAATTTTGGACACAGGCCCACACACAGGGAGAACACTATGTGAACATGAAGGCAGGGATCGGGGTGATGCAGCTAAGACAAGGGACAGCAAGGATCGCCAGCCGCCATGAGAAGTTGGGCGAGAGGCCTGGAACAGATTCTCCCTCACGGCCTCACAAGGAAACAACCCTGCTGACACCCTGATCTCGGACTTCTGGCCTCCAGAACTGGGACAATAAATGTCTGTGGTTTAAGGTGGTGCTTTGTTATGGCAGCCTGAGCTGACTAATACACTGTTAATAAACAACCTGGAATGTCATAGAGATCTTAAGGGCCCTTTTGTTTCCTAACTCACAATTGAAAAAAGGTAAATTCTAATGGATTTTTTTCACACTTTTAGCCTCTATCCATGGAATGACTTTTATTCTGAATATTTAGGAAAATATTTGTACATGACATACAGGCTATGAGCATAATCAGAATTTTTATAAGAATGTGAACATGGCTGCAGTAGTGCATTGGCACCCCACAGCATGGATGAAGCAGCTCAGAACAGAAGAAAAAGCATGAACTCACACCCCAAACTCCTGGCTCACACTCCAGGCAGGCTGTGATGTTGGCTGTGGCCTGAGAGCTCTCTGGGCGGTCACTAGAGCACTCCTGTGTGGATCTCCACGTGACTTCTCCACGTGGTGTGGGCTCCATTCTGAGAAGGAGCATCCTCAAAACGAGCATTCCTGCAGACTCAGACAGACGCTGCATGGCCTCTCATAACCTAGTCTCAGGATCCTCCTGCCATCACCTCCACCAGTTCTAATAATCAAGCCCCAGAGACAAGCCCAGAGTCAGGAGAGGAAAAGCAGACTCTGCCCTCCCTGCAGAGCAGCGTCAGCTTCCAGGAAGCAGAGTGTTGATGGCAGCCATTCCAGAGACCATACACCATGCCTTCTAACCCTGTTTCCTTCTCCATTGACTGGGGACATTCCCACTTCACAGGGAGATTTTGAGAATTAAATAAGACAACTAGAGGAAGCTCACTACAAAGTGTTGTTTAAGACAATATACTCTTTTCTCCTCCTGTTTCTGCTACTCCTCAGTATTGTTTATTAGTCCATCCTTATCTTTCTGGCTTAATTGCTGCTCCTCTTCTCTCCTCTAAACTCTCTTTCAGGAGAGCCTATCCACATCCATAGATTAAGCGTCAACTCTGCATAGCTGCTTCCTCAGACTATGTCTCCATCCCAACCCCTTCTAAAGTCCCAGCTCATGACTTTCCAATGGCTAGATGACCCTGAGGCACTCCTCACATACATCTAAGCTTTCCACGACACATCTGTCCTCCAGATGTCTACCTGCTCTTGCCTACTTCTAATTCTTGACTCCACCCACTCTTCCTTACTCCCACTGCTGCCTGACTTCACAACCTCACAATCTCTCTTCTGGGTCTGTCGGCACCTTTCCTACTGGTCTTGCCACCACCAGTTCCTCCCTACCCTAATCCATGCTCCACACTACTGCCAAAATGACTTTTCAAAAGCAAAATTTGATGATTATTTCACCTCTGCTTATAATCTTTCAATGGCTAACCACTGCCTAGAAGATAAAATCAAATATAAGCTTGAGATATAAGGAATTTCTCATCTCATCTCAACCTTCCTACCTATACCTCTGGCCTCATTCTTGATCATGCCCTTTTCAAACTTTCAGCTTCAAGAAATTATCACTGCCCCAGAACCCCCCAGGCTTCATCTCCATGCAAGGTTCCCTATACTAATCACACTGCACTGATTACATATCAATCTCCACCACCAAATTCTTAACTTCTTGCTGACAGAGGGCATTGTGTTACTCACATTGGTACCCCCAAGGCCTATAATAATGTCCACTGCAGAGCAATCACTCAATGGATATTAGTTAAATTAGGGGCAAAATCAATTATTTGTTTCTGGGTCCTGAAAGAGAAGGAAAGCAATACCTTGGGAAAGGATCTTGAACAGAAAATGTAATGTCTATTTCATCACTGTCTCAGTAAACTCTAACTTATGTTTCCATTAAAATACCAACACAAATAATGACACTTCATTATTCCTATGCAAGGCAGCTAGCAATTTTACCGTTTGTACCTTAGAAATATTAAAGGTCCCACTGTCTCAGTCAGATTTAGTACCATATTTTCTCTGATTAACAAAAAATAAACTTCTCCCAATGTACCAGGTGCTTCCAGAGGGTGATTATTGGGGTGCTTTAGAAACAGTATCTGGTTTTTCAGTCTGCTAAGATAGCATTTAGTACTTTTATATTACTTAGTGTTTCTCAGCACCTGACATTCTTTGGGATTAGCCTGTGAACTGGGGTAACCTGGTTTATGTACAATCAACCAAGAACAGCTTGATCTTTAAAATTTCATCAATTGACTGAATTTGCTCTGTTCAAGTTCACCTCAAAGTTTCCTTTAATTCAGATGGTCCAGAAACAATGTCTTGACCAGCCGGGCGTTCCATTAAGCATAACTCACCCAGGTGACATTATTTAAATTTGGAACTGTCTATAGCAGACTATGATGAATTGAACTGAGCTTATTAAATAGGCAGAAGAACTAGAATATGAAATCAAATCAAAGGTGCTTGTTAGGAAAGACAGGAACACAAATCTTACAAATGAATATTTCAGCACAGTGTGTGTAGTCATTTAATTCTAAGACTCCGGTTTGCCAGAGAAAGGCAGTGAGCGGAACACGCAGCTCATCAATCTTCATGTGACTCTAACAACTAAATCGATCCTAAGGGATATCATGTTCAGACCAAAGAAACAAGCATAATCAAAAGACCTGCAAACACCTTCAACTGAATAAAAAGAAAAAAGAAAATCAAGTGCAAAGAGCTAATTTGAAATTTGGTTTGGAGAGTGTACTTTTTAAGTGAAAAGGGCCCATCCTACTATAAAATCCTGATGAGCTGAACTACTTTGGAAAAGTGCCAAAGCAGTGACCAGGTGATAGACAGCTCTGCTTGGTGGGAGTGGGCAGGACACTGGGGATCCATTGGCACTGTGGTGCTGAGGGGAAGGGCCGCGTATGTCCCAAAGCTCAGTGGGGCACCCAGACACAGCTCAGGCCAGAGGCCCAATAACCAAATGTTCAAAGATTCAGCAAACCTGGTCAGGGAAGGGTGGGGGTTAAGTGAAGCGGGTGGGGTGGGTGCAGGGAGGGTTGCTGGTATTGCAGGCTAGCACAACAGCGGGTAGAGAGGGTGCTGGTTTAGGAGGATTTCTTCTTTCCTAGCAGGGTGCCACCTATGCTAAGGGCAAGGGGACAGGCCAGTCCCACTTCGGGAGGAAGCAGCTGGAGCTCAGCAGGGCTCAGGAGAGTCCTGGAAGGAGACTGGGAACTTGGGAATTGAGACACACTCAGAAGCACTAATAATTCCTTGGGTATCCAAGACAGCTTGGTGATTTCAATCAAACGGCACCTTTTTTTTGATGATTCCCAAAATTATGTCCTGTTTACTTCCCTAAGTTTCAGACTCACATGCCCACTGCCAACTTGACATTCCTACTGGGATGTCTCATCCTCATCGTAAACCATGACATGTCTAAAAAGAATGCTCAGTTCCCCACCCCACCTCCAAACTACTCCTACCCCAGTCTTCCCATCTCAGGAAATAGCATCACCCTCTCCCCTACTACTGAGCTAGGAGTCATCCTCAGTTCCTGTATTCCTCTCACGCACCCCCACTCAGGCCCATCAGCAGGTGCTGTCACTTCCACCTCCACAATGCATCACAAGTCCACCCACTTCTTTCCAGCTCTCCACCACTGTCACCCTGATCCAGGCCACCATCATCTCTTACAGGGACCACCACTGTGGCCTCCCAATCATCTCTCTGCTTCTGCCTCTGCCCCCAAAATCCATTCTCCCCCAGAAAACCAGAGATCTCTTGCAAAGGCAAATCAGACCACGTCCCTTCCCTGCTACATCCCACCAATAACTTTCTTTTGCCAAGAGCATTAAATCCACAAGATCTGTCTCATACCCCAAAGCCCACAGTCTTAACACATGTAGTGCCCTCTTTCTAGAATGTTCTTTCTAGACAAAAGGTTTTCAAAATATGTTCCCAGCCAGTAGCAACAGCACCATGTAGAAACTTGTTGGCACCACAACCTACTGGGACCCCACCCCAGACCTACTGAGTCAGAAACCCTGCAGTGGGCCCAGCAACCTCGTGCAACACTTCCAGGAGAGATGGCTGCTCAGGTGGACACAGCCTGGCTCTTGTCCTCAGAGTGCATTCAAATGCTCCCTCCTCAGAGAGGCCCAACCTGACCAGCCTGTCTTCACATGGCCCCCTCCCACTCGACCTCTCTCATACTGTTTTACTTCATTCAGACCACTGGATTACTCTGAAATTGTTTTATCTGCTTTTGGGTTTTTTTTTTTTTTTTTTTTTTTTTACATTTTATTGTCAATTCCCCCACCTCCCCACCCCCCATCTAGAATGCAGGCTCCATAAAAGCAGGGACTTTGTCTCTTGTTCACCATCATCCCCCACGTACCTGGAGGGACTCAGTAAGAAGGGAATATATACAATCAAGGAAGCTGGTTGTAAGCTGTAACATGCACACGAATGCCCTGGGGATCCTTTGGAAAGGCACACACTGCTTCAGGAAGGTTGGTGAGACCTGAGAGAGCCAGCCTGTGTTCATCTAAAACAGCAGTTCTCAAACTCGAGTGTGTATCAGAATCACCTGAAGGTTGCAACACAGATCTCTAGGTCCACCCCAGAGATTCTGAGCAGTAAGCCCGGGGTGGGCCTGAGCGTGTTGCATGGCTGACAAGCTCCAGGTGAGGGGGACTTGGCTGGCCCTGGGACCACAGATTGAATATCACAGCTCCAGCCTAAACCGCCCTAGAGGTGGTGAGGAACGCTGCAGTGGAGCACAGGCGTCCAGGACTGACTCCTGGCATCACAGCACCTCATCTTTTTGCTGGAAGTCTTTGTTCCAAACCTCACCAGGCAAAAGAGCTGACGTCCCTCACAGTGTCCTGGGCCCAGCTCTGACTAAGCCAGGAAAGGACAGCCCGCCTTGGTCTGGGGGAGGGGCACTCAGGAACCTGAAGACTATGAGGGGGGGTTGCCGCATGCTTAGGGGTGACCTCCACGTGGAGCTGGGCATGTTTGCACACCATTGACCGGGCCAGTGTGGCTGGTCCCTGATGCAGGAAGAGTGACCGTCACATGAGCTAAGAGGAATTCCACTGAAGAACTGACCTGGGGCTCGGCTGAAAGGAGCTTTCCGAGCAAGTGAAGAAGTTTGATTGGTCTGCAATGGGGAGGCTTGGAAGGACTGTAAGCATCAGCGATGACAGGATTAGATCTGGGTTTTGAAAGATCACCTCAAGGAAGAGTATGGGCCACGGATTGTCAAGAGGAGAAAGCAAATGCAAACTTTCAGATGATTCTTTGTAAAAGAAATACTCAAACCTAACACATCTGCTTGGGAAGTTTAGATTTTTATTCATCGAGTTTATTTAAAGCTGTATACTCATGCATTACATTTTAATCCGATGTAACAAAGAAAGGACCTCAACTCGGTACTTGTTTCATTTCGGCTAGAATATGTCATTATGAAAATAGTGTCTGCTGGGGTCCACGAGCCGATCACAGATATGCAAGCGCATCTTCTGAAATGGGCTTGTCTCAAAAGATAGACTTTGTTTACTCAAGGCTTTCAACGCTAGCAAGTGTTCATCGAAACAGGCAGCAGGAAACAGGAGACTACAAATTCCCAGGGCTTCGGGTTTTCTGAGTTTTTGTAAAAGGTAGAAAATTCGTTTTAGAGTGAAATTAAAATCATACAGTAAATGTCATCCAAACTCCACAAAGGCCTGAACTATGCAAAAATACAGGGGAAAAAAGAGAGAGGGGGGGATGGAAAGAATGATTGTGTATCTTCTTAAAACCACAGACACTTCCTTCATTATAAATAAAACCATAAATAGGCTTATGTAATTTTAAAACTTTTTCACTAATTCTAGTAGTCCTCCAAATCCTTTCTGTTTTTACTAGCATGGTTAGAAGTCTTCATACATGACATGAGTTCATTTTCTTTCTGAGTAAGCCCAGGACCAGAGTGAGAGGACAGGGTCAGGTCTCATCTGCTGCCCGGAGCTGCCCCCCGTAGGTGAAGCCCTCACGCTCATCAATCAAGTGATGTGTACCTCGCAGCATTTTTTTGACATTTTCACAGGATCATGTATTCGTACATCACTTTGAAAAATGTGTAAACAATTGTAACTTGAGATTACTTTTTGATGACAGCATAGCACTTAAGTTTTACGTTATTTGCTGGCCTAGAACTGTGAGCTCACTAAGGGCAGAGATGGTAGCCTTTATTTCTGTATCCATGGCCCCAAGCATATTGCCAGGCACGTAGCAGGCACCCGATAGACACTTTGTGAGTGGATAAAGGAATTTTTCTAACAATGTCTCAGATTCATCATAACTTAACATCACTTAGAAATCATTGTACAGACCTAACAGTGGCTACTCAGAGATTCTACAGGAATCATGTTTCACTGTATCAATTAATATATTTTAATGTTTATAGATGTTTTATTAAAATGTCCGGGTTTATACATGACAAATATGCAGGCAGAAACTAAACTATAGGCTTTTTCAAGGTGTTATTCTGTTCTAGCTTGACACAAATCAAAAAGGCTTTTAAAATAAGCATTCTTATTATCCCGAAGTTTCTTTTGAACATTTTTTTAGTGACTATCTCATTTATGTGTCAATGATTCAACCTCTTCCTGACATTTTCATTAAAATTAATTTTGATTCCCCTCTCTTTCTCTACAAACAGAATGTATACTTAAAACTTAAAGAGATATCATCATAAGCTAGATTTATTTTCAATCTATGGGATCTGATCAATCTATCCCTCTCCAACATCAGAGTAAGTACACATCATATATAACATTTTCTAATCATTTACTGAAGAGACAGAAAAAAACCCATATATATTAGATCTGCCCTTATCAGTTCACTGCCATTCTTTATTATTCATTAGAAATCTAGGTTTTCATGCAAATTAAAACAGAAATTCCAAAGGTTAGCTTTCCTTTTCTCCAGTCAGATAAACAGAAAAGATGGTATTCTAGACTAGAGGCAAACTTTAAAGCCCTTTCTAATAAGCCAGACACTGTGATAACAAAACACCTAACCTTTAGAGGCTCTTGGTGATAATGATGAAAGAGCACTTAGACAAAACACTGCAAATGTAAATTGCAAGAAAACATAATTCTGCTGGACTGTTCCCTGGAGTCCTTTCTTGCCAGTTTACATGGCAGCTTTCTCATCCTTTCAACATCAGCTTAAATGATACCCCCAGAGAATTCTACCCTAAGCCCCGCCCAATCTAAGCAGGACAGCCCCTCATTTAATTCTCTGCATTGTTTGGGTTACTCTTTGAGATTTTACTTGTTCATCAGTTACTAGCTGCTGCCAGGCTTCCCCACCAGAATGTCACAGGACAACTCAAGTCCCAGATCCTGAAAGAACACCTAGAAGGCTGAAGGCTTCCCATAAATATTTGCTGGATGATTGAATATACCTCCCAAATAGCTGATGTTGAAGAAGAGGTTTCTTTATCTCAAGACTCCCTGGGCTTGTTGATTATCCAACAAATATTTGAGTGCCTAACCCCCAAAAACCATTCTAGGCACTAAAGATACATTAGTAAACAAAATAGAAAACCAAAATCTCTTCTCTCATAGAGCTTGCATTTTGGTGCAGAGAGACAGACAATAAGTCAGTAAAGGCTGTTAGAAGATAAGTGCTCTGGAAGAGCAAGGGAGCAGGTTGAGGGACATGGGGTGCCGAGGTGGAGACTGGATGTCCATTTCCGATGTTATAAGCTTATTTTTGTCTTGCTCTTAACTTTCCAAAGAATCATCAAAATGATCTCATTCGAATCTCACAGTAACCCTGTATTTATATTCATGAAGTTTAGAGGAATAACACGGAGTGTCAGGAGGCCTCCAGCATGTTCTTCTCTTTGCCTTTAACCAGTTACATGAATTTGTTGGGAAAATCTTTCTGGGCCTCAGTTTCTTCATTTGTAAAATGAGAGGGTTAAACTACACTCTAAAATCCTTTTCGGCCCAAGAAGTATTTTAAGGACAATGTTGAACTTGAACCCTGTGATCTTGAAAAATAGAAAGTCAAGAAACACCCCCCACCCTTTTGTGTCAGGGAAATGGCATACTTCGAAGCTCCCTGTGTGACTTAGATAGGATTCACGGACACCTCCCTTGTTTACCTGTGACAGGCCAAACACAGACCCTCCAAATTCCCATCTTTGCCTCACAAATGATTAGCTGAATGTTTGTCCCCACTGATCAATCGGGGCAGAATGCTTGCTAACCAAACTTTGGTTAAGATCCCCTCCTTCTCCCAAGCCCCTGAGCTTTGGCTCATCCTCAGCCAGCAGACAGACCCTCGTGAGAATAGACTGGCCTCCGAGAAGCCCGTCAGGCCAGTGTTTGCTCCCACTTCCCCACGACTGGTTCTCTCTAGCCTTGTTTACTCCTCCCTATAAAAGGAAAATCCTCTCTGCCTAACCCTCGAGATGCTTGCGGACCTCACGTTCAGAGCCTTATCCCTATTGCAAAACCCCCTCCCCACCTTGAAATAATGCTTCAAACAAAGTCTCTTCTAAGTTCTGATTTGTCTTTTATTTGACAATAACTTGGGCAAAACTGAGCTAATTTGTGACTACTCACAACCAGTCACATTCAAAATCTGCCACCTAAAAAAGACCTGAGAAGAAATTTAAACATTTACTGAAGTCTCTTGAAGAGGCATTGTGTCAGCCTGTTCAGACCAAGTTACACAGAGGTAGCAAATAGCCCCCAAACCCCAGTGCGTACGACAAATGTTCAGTGCTGTCCTTTGCTACATGTCCATCCTAGGTTGATTTTGCTCAGCTCCTTGTCACCTTCACCCCAAGGCCTAAGCTGACGTGGCTGGCCTTGCAAAAGGACAAGAAAGACCATGCCCAAGCACATGCCTCTCCTCACAGCTTCCTCCCAGAGGTGAACCACAGCCCTTCTGCTCATAGTTTATTGCCCAAAACAGTCACTGGCTGTCAGCAGGGCAGAGAAGTACAATGCTCCCACCAGCAGAGGTACTGCGGGGAGGGGACAGAATGTTGAGGGAACAAGTGTCCCATCTACTACAGACATCAAAGGGGCGTTCATGTTGTAAGACACAGGGCAAAGTATCCTAAAAATCCTCCTCACCAGATTCTCTCCCAAAACCTCACACACCAGGTCTCCCATTCCCCCAACTAACACTCAACTTTCTGTTTGTTGTTTCCTTAGGAAAATCGCTCCCTGTTTGTCATAAAGTCAGTCATTCGCACCACCTGGGCATCTCCACTTGGGTCTCCAACCTTTACCGCAGCAGGTGAATTTAGACTCAGTTCTGGAAATGTCCTAGGAACCAAACAACAAAACTCTGAAACTTCCAAGGAGGTGGAGAGGGATGGGAGAAGCAGTGCACACTGTGCTACACGCACACTCGGCTATGCAAATTCAACTACACGCCCTGTGGTAAAGGTGCAAATTTAAACAGTGCCAGAGGAGAGGCTGCCTGTACCACCCAACAACATAGAACTCCCCACCCCAGACCCAGAGAGCCTCAAGGGGGAGGGGAGAAGTCAGTCTGCAGTTAGGGTCCTCTCTGGGGGTCTTGTTCCCCAGACCTTCTCTCAGTCTTATCTTCTTGGCTGTGATTAGGCTGTTTGAAGACATTCATTTCTGTCAACATCCTCTTTAAACATGAGACAATTCCATTAGATGCTCAGCCGAAGAAAAGGACAGGAAAACCACAGGGTTGGACCACCTGAGAGACAATGTCATCTCCAACATGGCCCTTCCTGAGGGACTTTCAAAGGCAGTCTTGTTGACATGAAATTTTGGCTAATTTTTTGTGTGGATTTTAGAACCTAAACTTCAGGTGAGATGATATGACACTTCTGTAAATAAACTGAAATATCTACCTATTTGTCTACCACTGCAATACACAAAAACAGCCAAATGGGTTTTTTAGATTTTCGGGGGGATTATTTTAACTGAATTTGGAGGGTTCCTTTGCATCCAGGTGGGCATGGGAGAGGCAACTGAGAGAAGCCATTACCCTCCAAAGTAGCAGAAGTCAGCATAACTGAAGGCTCATGTCTGCTAATTAGGTGGAACATGCATATGTATTAAAAAGCTATAGCCAAGGAGGAGCTGCAATGGCTTTAAATACAAAGCTCAAATCACAAGTCACAGGAGCCGATGATCTAGATTACGGAGGTTAGTGTGCTGGCAGGCAACTTTCACCATAGTGACCCCACGGTGACGTGCTCCACTGTCTTGGTGTGGAGCAGTGGCATTTGTCTATGTGCAGACGGCTCATGGTTTCCCAGCAACCCGGATAGGACAGCTGCCATGGCAGTGTCACACTTAGGTCATGTAGATCTTGCTGAAGACCTGCAAATGAGCATTTGCATTGGATTTTACAGTTCATAAATTATTAAACTCCATGAAGGCAGGAATTTTTGTCTATTTTTTTCCATATTGTATGCCCAGTGCCTAGAGCAGAAACCAACATAAGAACAGATGCTCCATAAATGTGTGTGTTGAATGAATTCTCACCACAGTCCTTTGAGATAGTGTCCCTATTTTAAAGTTTGGGGTTTAAACTCTTTGGAGTTTAAATGGATGTTTGGGACTTGATGCATCTTGTCCAAGGTGATTGTAGCAGAGAGGGACAAGTTTGGAGGGTCGTTGGCGCGTCACTTTGCCACATGTGGAATTCAAGCTACCTGAGAAACACTAAGTTGGAGATGTCAGCCTCCCCTGCATCCAGAAGGGATTTTTCTCTCCCACAAACTCCTAAAATATTTTTTTTGTACCATTCTCCCATTTCAGGCATTTAACACATACTGCCTGGTTTTACAATGATCTCTGTGTGGGTCTTCTAAGTAATTTTTAAACTTGGTGGTAGGAGAAATAGTACGAAATTCTTTTTTGTAACCCTACAGGATCTACCTAACACAAGGCTATCACAGGTAGCAGCTGCTTAATCCAGACAATTTATCCAAAATTCCTCTGGCAATGACTGTCAATACTCTCTCCAACCCATTTCGTTTTTCTTCCTGGACACACAGAAAATAATTTTCCTAATCTCCTTGAAGTTAGACATGACAGGGCTCTGCATAGAATGTGGGCAGAAAAGACCCTCATACTCTCCAGGCTGCCCATGAGACTCCTGCTTACTCCTCTACACTCTCTTTGCTTGTCTTCCCCAGGAAATTTGGGGGTGAACTTCAAGGTCTTGGAGGATGGCAGAGCCTGAAGGAGTACAGCCTCACCATACACACACCTGACCCTCCCTGGGCTATGATGGGAATAAAAAATAAATCTTTCATTGTTAAGCCAGTGAGATTTGTTACAGTAGCTAGCCTTTCCTGACTAATACAGTTACTGAACTAATAAGTACCAGATCAGCTTATTTTGTGATTCCTGGGCAATCACAGTTACCCGTGACAGCTTTCCTATCAGTTATTGTGACAGTTTTGAATTTAAACGAAGATACCACTGATTGCATATGAAATTGGAGCAGGAAAGACTTGAAGTTAGGAGCTGGACTCTTTGGTTACACAAGCAGCTCTTCTTATAATAGCCTTTTTAATCACATGAGATGGTAAATACCTTGATACAGGGAATGTTCCTTGTTTCTCCTGTATCCTAGCTCTAGCATAATGGAGTAAACAGATATATGTGGGATTGTTTAACACATGCACATATTTATTGTGTTCCAATTCCAACCTATTATTTGGAATAATTCGAAGTTTAAGCATTTAGGAAAAAATATGTCTCCTTCCAAGCAGCAACAACTCTTATGCTTAGGGGGAAAAAACTTGGACCACATGATGGAAATCAGCCCTTTAAATTTTCCAAGAGTCTTTGCTTTAGCCAGTACAAGAGTGCATCCCCTTCCATTTGCAAGTTATTATTCTCTGTTCACACAGAGGATCTAACCATGGTCTGAGAGCATCATGTGTGATTTGCGTCCCACTGCGCAAATCCAAGAGTAGTTTTGGTCCCTGGTGAAGCCAGGCAATTAAGACTTAAGAATAAAATTGATCAGCTAGTGTCCGTGAGTTTCATTATCAGTAAAAACCAGGAATGTGTGTAAAGAAGAAAACATCTCAAGCACTAAGACCAGAAAAGAATTCTCATTTGCTACTTGATAACTCTTATCAGGAAATGAGGCAGCAGTGAGAGCACAACTGGGAAGGTCAATGTCATTTGAGTAACTGGCTTTGACCTTTCAGCTACAGCTGGAACTGACATTAAAGCAAGGCACCAGAAGTGCCACTTCTTGTCTGCTGCCACGTTTTCACTCTGAAAAAAGTCAAGACAAGGTTAACTGAGTCAGAAAAATTTCATCATCCCGATAAAGTAGAGGAGACCCCCAAAGTCACCCACATTCTACTCCATCATCTCCACAACTCCACCACCTGAGTGCTCCATTTTCACAGTTGAGAGTACCTACTTCGAGAAGCAGTCTTCAACTCAGAGCGTCTCCGCAGGAGTGGTTCTCTACCTTTTGATTTAAACTTCTTCACATAATTGTCACACTATCCATTGGAATATTAGATCCATGAGAGCAGGGACATTGTCTCGTTGTCTCCAGCATATAGAACAGTGCCTAGTAGGTGCTCAATAAGTACATTTTGAGTGAATCACTTTATACATAAGTGAATTTGCTTCATCAGCCTTCAACACTCTGGCTCTGTGTTGAAATGGCCTGACTGTTTATAACAACTTCTGCACTCTTGATTTTTACCCCATGATGATGTTATTCCATGCCAAATTAAACAAGTATCTGTCAAGGTCCATGACTTTATTAGACAATTGGAATCCAGCACTCTTTTCGACACACTGACAAGCTCTGAGACTATCATTGCCAAAATATGTTAACAATTCCAGGGAGTGGGAAAACAGAAATCAACTGGTTCTCATTATTTATAGCATATGAGATTGTTTGTGAAACTCTACATACTATAAATTAATCTCTGAGAAACCCAACTCATCTTGATGGAGCCATAAGGGGGACTATTACCCTAAACCCCCCAAAACCGAGACTTGATCAGGATGGGAACACATACTTTGGGTTAGGCTGATGTTTTCATGACTTTGGGGCTGCTATTTTAATTCTGCCCACGTCCAGGAGAGACTTCCTATGAATGACAAAGGATTGTCTGTCACAAGATTTTAAAATAAAATTCTCATGTGACATTCTAAGACAGATATCAGAAACTAAATTATCAAATAGTATTATGGGAAGCAGCAGTTCCATTAAGCTCATTTTTTCCTGTTCTTAGCAGTACAGTGAGTCTAGATATCTCCAAGTCCTTACAAGAACATGTGTGCCTCTCAAGAGGGCCTGTCTGTGCCCTAGGAGATTCCTAGGAAGGACTGAATATACAGATCATGTTCCCAGTTCAGTCAAAACCTCAGTTTTGAATGAATTTGATCCTGGTGTTCTCATCTATCAGACCCTGTGCATGTTGGAGGAGGCAGAGAAGAGGGTAGTTGGGAGAAAGAAATATTCTCAACCCAGGTTTGTGAAGTGCTCCAAAGTCCCTCATACATTCTGTTGATACATGATAGTATCAGCAGGATTTATCAAAATGCCCGCACATGTGGCTCAACGATTCTTCATCTAGGATTCTAGACTTACATAAGCATATAAATGTGAAAGGTGCCCTTTAAGTATTAATTAAAAGAAAAAAAGAATGAAGACAAACTAAACATCAGTTGTCATGAGAAGGTTAAATAAATGATGATGTGGCCACATTATGCCATATCATACTGTCAGTAATGTCTACAATATTGAGTTTTTTTTTAAATCACATTGAGTATCTTTTCTTTTTTTTTTTTTTTTTTTGTGGGGAAGACCAGCCCTGAGCTAACATCCGTTGCCAATCCTCCCCTTTTTGCTGAGGAAGACTGGCCCTGGGCTAACATCCTGCCCATCTTCCTCCACTTTATATGGGACGCCGCCACAGCGTGGCTGACAGGCAGTTCGTCGGCGGGCGCCCGGGATCCGAACTCGCGAACCCCGGGCTGCCAAGCGTGAACTAAACCGCTGCGCCACCGGGCGGCCCCCCACATTGAGTATCTTATGGGAGAAAAATTCTGGTGTATGTATGTGTGTTTGAAGAGACACAGAGCAGTTCATTGTGATTTCCTCCAAGGAGTGAAAAGATGAGGATGAAATTAAAAGAGAACTTTTTCTTTTTATATTCAATATACCTATATTGTCTGAATTTTTACATAAGTATATATTATTTATCATTAAATTAAAGTAAAAACTTAAAACTATGTAGGTGGTAAAACTTAAAAATCCCTAAATATATATGTATATAAAATGATCTAGATTAGTTCATAGTCATTCCTAAGATAAACCTACTGAAAGTACAGGACTTGGTTGTCATGATATGGGGACAAATTGTCAAAATGTCAAAATTGTCCTCTTAGGACTAAAAGAAAAAAGCAACCGGTTCTAATTCATCTGGGGTAAAATGAGTTAATACACCCCAGTGGAAGCCTACTCCAATGTCAGGTTGGCCCATAGTTTGTCTTCCCTCTCTTCTTTGCTAATTTGCTAAAAACATACAAGCCATATGATGCCTTTTATCAGCAGGGAAATTTTGCCTATGCTGGATTTCAAGAACTGCCTCAAATAAAGTTTCAGCATCAACCAGTTTTGCACTGCCCTCAAAGCTGGAGCCTGGGAGATCTGAGGTTTCTGGACACACTAACAAATACGAAAGGAGATAAATAGGCTCTAGTCACAAAACTCTGCCCTTCATTCAAAACCAAGTCTGAGCTGGGAAACTTAAAGGTTGGAACCTCAGGCTAAAGCTTTTGTCACAAGAGAAATTTGCTCTTGTCTTGTCTAGTCTCCTTCCTCAGACTCGATTCCCACACACCCCTTCACAGACCAGGAAAACAGCTCCTGGTTTTCTTCCTGCTTTTCTCCTTTAGAAATGAAAGTAGCACAGAATTTCAACAAAACTTTAGATAATACATAGAGATGTAAAGTGAAAAGCACCTACAAACCTCCCAGTAGACACAAAAAGTCACCGTTATTATTTGAGAGTTACACAAAAACACTTATTGGGCCCATGATATGTGCCAATAACTTTAAAAATCACATTTTTGGACTTTCTAAGAACATTGGTACTAGCAGCTTCCATCAGTTAATCTAAACACATGCTCCTTTCGGGTTAGTTCTCTGTGATCCCTGAGTATCCCACAGCTCCTGGGATGGCTTAAAGGTTTGCTGACATAGATCGCAGACAGTCATTTACCCCAAAAAGCTGGGCTGTGTGGAAAATTACTCATAAATTTCTTCCCTAAGATTTCTAACAGACAACAAGCAGAGAAGGAGGAAGAGGCACCTCAGAAAGAGGCAAATGTACAGAGGAGGGAAAAAGCACAGCGTTGGTGTCTGCTCAGGTCCTCTGAGAAGCAGATGGTAGAATGGGATTAGCTGTGCACAGTACATGTTTGTGAAAGAGAAAGGAGGGTGAACAGAAGCGGGCAGGGGAAAAAGTGCTGGTTTGACACCTGTGAAAGGAGAGAGGGAAGGAAAGAGGGTTGGGTAGGAAGAGCTCAGACTGCAGCACAATTTCAAAAGAGTCTTGGTAGGGACAAGGAGGGGTCCCTGAGCAAAGGAGCCCCCCACAGGCAGAAATGGGCCAGCCCTAGAACCCCGCCACATTCAGTCATTACTGGGAGCAGCACAAGGAAGCAGCGAGTCCAAAGGCATAGAAGTTGGAAGCTGTCAGTCAACTATGCTCCCTGCAGCAGGTTCTCTCAAAGGGAGATAAGAGTGACCAATCTCCATGGCCACTACCCCATGTCTAAGTGTTAAGAAAGACTTTTATGTGACAGGAGCATCACCATAGAGAAGAATAGCAGAAGATGAGGCAAAAGAAATAGATCAGGCCAACTGCAACGTGTCTTGCATGTCACACTAAAGATTGTGTGCTTCACCCACTCTCAGAATTTGTGAGAAAATAGAGTTCTGTGTGCAAATCCATTTTAGAAACACAATTTATAAGATCTCCTTCTTGGAGATTCATAAAGCATAGGATGTATTAAAAGCTCTGAAGCATCTTATAGTAAAGAAACCTATTTAACTTTGTGTAACTCAATATTTTCCAAGCCAACCTGACAAGAATTGGAGTCCCATGGAATATACTTTGGCAATACCATCCTATAGACCACATGTTCCCAGCAAAGTTTTTGATTAAGGACTCAATTGAAGCACTGCCCCTCTGTTGGCGATGTCTAGAAATAAATTGAAAGAAGAATATGTTTAAGGCAGAAACAACTTCAAAGGCTCAGCAATAAAGTAAGAGAGCCTGAACTAGGTGAGTGAGCGTGTGTATTAGTTTGCTAGGGCTGCCATAACAAAAGTACCACAAACTAGGTGGCTTAGAAAAACAGAAATATATTTTCCCACAGTTCTAGAGGATAAAAGTCTGAGAAGGTGTCAGCAGGATTGGTTCCTTCTGAGGGCTGTGAGGGAAGGACTGTCTTCTCCCTGTGTCTTCACATGATCTTCCATGTGTGTGTCTGTGCCCTAATCTCCTCTTCTTATAAGGACCAGTCGGATTGGATTAGAGCCCACCCTAACCACCTCATTTTAACTTAATTACTTCTGTAAAGACACTTTCTCCAGGTACAGTCACTTTTTGAGGTACTGGGAGTTAGAATTTCAACATATAAGTTTTGGGAGGACACAGTTTTGCCCATAACAGTGTGGCAGAGATTGTTGCAGCTCAGGAATATCTGATTCTGCTCTCTCTTGGGCCTATGACTACGTGACTACACAGCCTGTCACTGTTGCAATTCAGAGGGATGATGTGACTTGTTCTGACCACTCAGCTGTGAGCAGAAGCATCATGTGTCATGTCCAGGCTGGGCACTGAAACACCCCTGCTCAACCCCTTCCATGCGAAATCCTGAAGCCAGAGGCTGAGGAGGTGGCCTCACAAGATGAGGTGACAGTGTGCAGCAGAAGGCTCTGCCAACTCACATTGGATGCGTTACAAGAGGGAAAAATAGATCTTGTCTGTATTGAGCCAGTGAAATTTTGGGATTAACTTTATTCCTCAACATAACCTAGACTATTCTTATTAAACAATAGAAATGGAGAAAGGATACGCTGAAGAACATGGCTGAGGTGACTGTTTTGTGAACAATTTAATTCATTTATTTGAGAGATGAAAGGAGGGGATGAGACCTATGGTATTTCCAAATATGTTGGTTTAGTAAATAGCAATGTCATTTCAGAGAAAAAAGGAGATGAAACAGTTTTGGAAATGAATTTTACTTTGGCCATGTTATACCTAAGGGTACTCAGCTGGCAATGTCTAGTAGACAAGTAAAACCACAGGTCTGGAATCCAAGACTGAGATCTGATCTGGAAAAAATAATATTGGTATTCATCTGCATACTGGTGATAAGTAAGTGGGAGTTGACTGAACTATCTGGGAAGGGTTTGTGGAGTGAGGAAAGAGGGCCAATGGCATCAGGGAAGTTGGGCAACTCAAACCTTGCAAGGGTGAGCAAGAAAGAGAACACAGGAAATGAGGCTGAGGGTGGTCAGAGGTAGCTGCAGGTTCACTGCCTGACTGTCTCACCTCTGGACCCTAAGAATCTAAGTAGCTGGTAGAAATGAGGCTTTTCATCTTTGTATTCCTGATGCCAAGTACAGAAGCTTGCACACAGTAGGCCCTCTAAAAACACGCATTCATTTGTTCAATGTGTGAAACAGAAAAGAGCAGAATTTTGGAAGTCATGTCAGGAGAAGTTTGGGAAGAATGAGATAGTCATGTGCATCAGGCACTGCAGACAGTCACGTAAGACAAGGCTAAGAAGAGGCCTTTCCCATGGGCAGGTGTGGAGGTGGTCACTACCAATCTTTGAAAAACCAGTTTTGAAACCTCACTCAAGACAAAGTCCATGCTTAACATGTTGGAGACTGCAGCGAGAAAGATTAGGGAGTACAGACTGCTTTTGTTGACTATTCTTTGAAAAAATCTTACTATGTAAGGAAGGAGAGAAATCAAATTGCAATTTGAGAAGAAAGCAAATTTAAGAACCCAAGTTTTTGGATGGAGGACCCTAAACCATGGCTAATTGGCAACAGAAATGGAACCTGTGGAGAAAGATCAAATATGGAACAGAACAGGGAAATGATTTGTGCAACAAGCCTGGAGGAGGCATGAGAAGGAGTATCCCAAAGAACAGGCTGGGCTGATGGACTCAAAAGTAACAGAGGTAAGTCTTTCTTCGAGAGAGGAGAGAACAATGGAGAAATACATATGCCCGAAGGTAAGGACACCAAACATGTCTGGTGATTCCTGTTTTTGCAGGAAAACAAGAAAGGTAGGTGAAGAAAGGAGGCAGAGAGTGTGACTTAAGGGATGGTGGTAAAGATTTAGAAGAGCTGCTAGAGGCCAACTTAGAACAGAAATTATATATATTTCAGAACAGCATTTAGAGCCCTGCCAATTTTTTTTTAAGTTGCTGCATGTTCTAAGGGATTTGTTATCTTTTGAAACTGATTCAGATTGCTTAAGAAATGCTTTCAGCTGTAGAATTACATATAAATAAATGCACCATATACATACTTCACAAAGCCACGCTTTTGTGCTTCAACATCAAACCTACAAAAGGATCAACCAAAGGATTTAGCAGCTATTATCCCATCCCCCAATTTTTTTATCACTGAGTTTTCCCCAAAAAAGTGTAAAATATGTCCAAGCAGAGATCGATCTTCTTGATCTTGTCTCTACTTGGCTTAAACTGATCAGCAAATCCTCTTTGCCTTCCCTCAAATTCTCACTGAGTAATCTCATTCAGTGCTCTGATCTCTGAATTTTTCTCCAATTGTTTACTTCTGGACCGCCACACTACAGTAAGGGGCAAAGACAAAGCAAGAACAGACTTCCCTCTCCTTTCTCCCTCCCATCGCCTTTCTCAACATGCTGATGTCTGTTGATGCATCAAGGCTTATCTCAGGTGCAACCTGACCAATGATGCCTCCCCTAGGTGCCAAGTCAGAAATAACTGGGCTCCCCTTTGCTTTGGGTAGTTTTAATATCTGTCTTCAACCCTAGACTGTGAACTCCTTGAGTATGGAGAACACATCTTATCCGGCCTCTGGAACCCCAAGGACTTAGCACAGCACTGTGCATTCATTACATGTTCAACAATATTCTGAACAAATTAATGCACTGATTATTCTATAACCTTGGTTTTTGATCTATTATTACAAGCACTGCAGATAACAAATTAAAATATCAACCAATAGCATGAAAGCTAAAATGCTCTGATCTCAGACCTCTGCCCTTCCTTCTCTATAATGACTTCCCCAGAGAACTCATCATCCCCACGTGGTTGTAGGCATCGCTTATGAGTAGTTGAGTCTCAGATTCACACATCTTCACCTGGCTTCACCACAGACCTTCACTTCATCCTGAGCCCACCAGCACCTGAATCTGGGGGTACCCCAAACATGACTCATTTTCCTCCTCTATGGGATTGCTTCTTTCTTAACTTCACTATGCCAATGGCACCATGTATCATTTCCTGCTGTGTGCAGGCCCCACTGTGACCACTATCAGGTCTGCTCCAAGTCTCATATCAGTATTGACAATGTTCTAATTATTAGTAGGTGACCACAGAAACCCGTGAACTTAACTGTCAAGATTTTGAAGCAGAGAGGCAGAAAGAGAAAGGATGGAATGCAGATATGCATTAAGTCAATTTGCAAGTAAAGTCTGGTGTCATACAGTAGAAAGAGTCCAGGTGGACTGTCAGGTCAGCTCTAACCCCATTAGCTGTGTGACCACTGTCAGAGTTGTGGGTTGAATTGTGTCCTCCAGAGAGATATGTTCAAGTCCTAATCCCAGTACCTGTGATTGTGCCATTATTTGGATACAGAGTCTTTGAAGGTGCAATCAAGTTAAGATGAGGTCATCCTAGAGTAGGGTAGACCCTGATCCTATACGGCTAGTGTTCTTTTGGAAGAAAGATTAGGACACAGAAACACACACACACAGAAAACAGCCATGTGATGACAGAGGCAGACAAAGGGGAGATGCAGCTGCAAGCCAGGAAGTGCCAAGGATTGCCAGCACCCACTGGAAGCTGGGAAGAGAGGATGACCCAGCTTGACACCTTGACTTCAACTTCTGGCCTCCAAGATTGAGAAGACAAATTTCTGTGGTCTGAACTCCTACTTTGTGCGAGTTTGTTATGGCAGCCCAAGAAAACTATTACATCATCCTGTTAGTCGTAAAGCCTGGAATTTATAGAGTTAGCAGCATGCTTTCATGTATCCTCATCTGATCCTGTCAATACCGAGACAGAGTAGGCATCATTATTCCCATTCTGCAGAGGAGGATAATAAGAGTCATGAAGGTTAAAGCTCTCCTCCAAGACCTCATGACTAGTAAAAGGTGCAGGTGCACAAGAACCCAGGTGTTCCAATTCCCACACTGCACCATTCTGCCTCTCTGAACCTCTCTGGGTCTATTTCCCCATATAAAGTGAGTTGGACTTGCTGAATTTCTCAGGCCCCAATCCAGACCTCCAGAATCAGAAATTCCAGCAGTGGAGCCTAGCAGTCCATTCTTTATCAAGCCCTATAACAGATGCTGAATTATGTTTCAATTTGAGAACCACCATGCTAGGGAACTCAGAGGAAAAAGCCTTACCTATAAGCCAGAGAAGTCTCCATGAAAGAGTAAAACTCTAATGGGATTCTTAAAACATAAGTAGGTTAAAAGTCAAAGAAATGGGCAAAGAACATTTAGGTGGAGCAAATATCATATGCAAACATGGAGAAGGCATGGTGCATTCAAGGAATTACAACATATCAATGGAACTGCAGAGCAAAAGGCACTCCAAAAGCAAAAAAAGTGGGCAGAATTTGGAAGGATGTGGAGATCCAGCTGAATCTGTGGATCCATCTTTCTCGTTACTTTTAAATGTGTCCTTCAGAATGTTCTGGTACTCTACGATAAGGGGGTCGTAAGAAATACATTTGGGAAACTCTATACTGTATCTACCTGCACCTTAGGCCTATGAGACACGCTAACATATTAAAGATTCTGAGAGTTCCTACAGTAAAAAAAAACCTGTTCAATCTTGTTTAGAGCAACATTTCTCAGACTAACTTAGAAAGAGCACATTTTTCATAGGGAATCTATTAATATCTTGATATATACTACCTATGTACATTAGAGATTATGGAGAACTTTTGAAAGACTTTAATCACAAAAGATATTTTTATTTTAGAAACATCTCTGTCATGAAGATGTGGTGGGATAATGGAAATTTGGGGAAAAATTCTCTATGAAAATAATTTGCCATGTTGGACTAGGAATCACGGTGGATTAATTCACAGTTTGATAGTTGCACTATTCCTCTACTCAGACTCTGGGGTAATAAAAAATATATGTATTGGTCTCTGGCCCCAGTTCCTGGCACAGAGATCCTAAAACCCTTGTAACTTCCCAAGTGGAAGTGCAATAGGAGCATCTTTTTGTTCTACTATTTGGACTTTTTTTTTTTTCACTTAGGGAGATTAGCCCTGAGCCAACATCTGTTGCCAATCTTCCTCCACTTTATACGTGGGTCATTGCCACAGTATGGCTGAAGAGTGGTGTAGGTCTGTGCCCAGGATCCAAACCTGCAAACCCGGGCTGCTGGAGAAGAGCACGCCAAACTTAGCCACTACGCTATGGGGCCAGCCCCTATTATTTGGTCTTTGACCCCAGTTCCTGACACAGGGCTCCTAAATCTCTTAAAATTTCCTCAATGATAGCAGTGTCCTTTGTTCTAATAAGATGACTTTTGGTGGGCTCGTTGATAGGGCCTGGTCATCAGAAAGACCAAGCTTTGATTAGAAACTTAGAATTTTCAGCCCCACCTCCCATTTTCCAGAGAGGGGAGAGGGGCTGGAAATGGAGTTGATGATTGACCATGCCTACGTGATGAGGCTTCCATAAAAACCCCCAAAGTGGCAAGGTTTGGAAAGCCTCTGGGTTGGTGAACACATGGAGATGCTGGGAGAGTGGCTCCCCAGAGAGGGCATGGAAGGTCCGCATGCCTTCCCACATTCTTTGCCCTACACATATCTTCCATCTGGATGTTCACCTGAAACCTTTATCATATCTGTTAATCAAGTGGTGCATGTTAAGTGTTTCCCTGAGTTCTGTGAACTGTTCTAGCAAATAATTAAATCCAAGGGGTAGGAGGTCATGGAAACCCCCAATTTGTATCCATGTCAGACAGAAGTGTGGGTAACCTGAGGACCTACTACTTCCGATTGGCATCTGAAGTGGAGGGCAGTCTCGTGGGACTGAGCCTTTAACCTATGGGATTTGATGCTATCTCTAGGTAGATAGTGTTAGAATTGAGTTACATTATAGGACACCCAGCTGGTGTCACAGAGAATTTCTCATTGTAAGGGGAAAAAACTCACATATCTGATGTCAGAAACGGTATGTGTGGTATTAGTGTGAGAGTAAAAGAGATACACAGGAGGGAGGCTGGAGTTTTTCCTACACAAGACATGATACAGCTACATATTTGAATATAAGAACTATGGAAAAACATGAATTAAATATCTCACTAAAGATTTGCTTTGAGATCAAGACTATTTTCTGCCTAATAAACTACTCTGAGTTTTGGACTGACACTAATTGCAAAAATTAGGTTGGGTTGTTTTTGTGTGTGTGTGTGTGTGAGGAAGATTGGCCCTGAGCTAACATCTGTGCAAATCTTCCTCTATTTTGTATGTGGGACACCACCACAGCATGGCTTGATGAGTGGTGTGTAGGTCTGCACCCAGGATCCAAACCCACGAACCCTGGGCCACTGAAGCAGAACTTGAACTTCTTAACCACTACACCACCGGGCTGGCCCCACAATTGTTTTTGGAAGGCATGGTTTAGTTCACAAATAGTCTGAAATCTTGAAAATGATCAATGATGTTATAATGATTTTTTACTTATTTTTCCAGGATGTAAGAAAATACATGTCATCTAAAGAGCCAGCTTTTCAACTCTGCTATGGACTGAATGCTTGTGTCCCCCAAAATTTGTAAGTTGAAGCCCTAATCCCCAAATGTGATGGTATTTGGAAGTGGGGTCTTGAGGGAGTAACTGAGTTTAGATAAGGTCATGAGGATGGAGCCCTGAAGAATGGAATTAGTGCCTTTATAAGAAGAGAGAAGAGAAAGATGGTCTTTCTCTCTCTCTGCCACGGGAGGATACAACATTCCTGCAAACCAGGAAGTGAGTCCTCACCAGGCACCAAAGCAGCCAGTACCTTAATCTTGGACTTCCCGGCCTCTAGACTGTGAGAAATTTTTGTTGTTTAAGCTGCCCAGTCTATGGTGTTTTATTATGGCAGTCAAAGCTAACTAAGACAAACTGTCTTTAAAGCCTTATTGCATGAATTGGTTGACTATCTTGTAAAATTACTCAAATTTCTTCTCTCAAGCTTTCTGACAATGAAGTATCAGATTTCCTAAAATTCTGAAATGCTACCAAAAATTGTCACCATCTATGTGGTCTCAGATTAGAATCAAGGGCATCACCGTCACCTCTTCTGCATCCTTTGGACCAGAGGATGGATTTGCTGGAGAGAGAGTTAGAAAATGATCAAGTTGATGGGATTTTAGAAATTCTGACATTATCAAAAGACATGAATGAAGACATCCAGTTATCAAAACAGCACAATTTTCAATGTAATAATTTTTCATATTTATTCTTATATTATAACACGATTATATTTTAAAGTACAATTCATAGAAAGGACTAAATTTGGACAGTACTTCAAATACTGAGATGTATCCATCTATGTCATTTTCCTTCTTTCTCTTTGAAAAATGACATTTTAGGTCTTTGCCTATCAGAAAGTGTTGCTCTTTCTTGAAGAGTGACTGACATCACCTCATTACTCCTTGTCATTCTCAAGCCAAAATATTTCAAGTGGATCCACAAGTGCTGTCAATCTTCACATCTATTCTATAGCATTGTGAGCACCATACATGCTACTGAGAGATCATCTACTACTGATTCAATTAAAACAGAAGCAACTTAGAAGAATTATTTTAATATCTTCTTTAGCTTAAAATTCCCTTTGGAGGTTGGATATTGTATTGATTTCTTAGGGCTGCCATAACAAAGTACCTCAGGCTGGGTGGTTTAAACAACAAAAAGTTATTTTCTCACAGTTCTGGAGGCTGGAAGTCAGAGATCAAGGTGTTGTCAGGGCTGGTTTCTTGTGAGGCCTCTCTCCTTGGCTTGAAGATGGCCATCTTCTCACTGTGTCTTTACATGGTCTTCCCTCTGTGTGTCTTTCTGTGTTCTAATTCCTCTTCTTATAGGGACACCAGTCAGATTGGATTAGGGCCCACCCTAATGACTTTATTTTAACTTAGTTACCTCTTTAAAGATCCTATCTTCAAATAGAGTTACATTCTGAGGTACTGGGGTTAGGACTTCAACACATGACTTTGGGGAGTCGGGGTTGGGAAACAGAATTCAACCATCATAATAGATGTGGTACAGTGAACAAGCAATAGGATTAAAACACAAAAGATGAGGCTTCTGGTCCCAGCTCAGACACTTACTAATGTCAGCTTAGACAAGTCCTTCAGCCCCCCCAGGGTTTTGGCTCGCTTGTATGCACCACAAGGAAAGCCTCACATTTGTGCTCCCATGTGTGGAGAGAACCATGGCATCATGAGATCACCACTCATAGGAGCCACTGGTGGGAAGACTGCTTTACAAGGCATGTTCTAGGGCTTGCCCACAGCCTTCTGGCCTTGGGAATCTGGCTGGTTAGAACTCTCAGGAGCAGACCGTGTTAGCTGGGCTCAGAGAGACTAATGTATAGAAACCAGGAGAGCCATAAGAGGTACATGGAGGTGCAGTCCTTGTTGGGCACACTCGCCTTGTCGTCAAGGTCCGTGAGGATCCAAAGTGGCCATGACAAGGACACCTGGTATGTCAAAGTCAAAACAAAGGAATATATATATTTTTTAATTTATCTAATTTATTTTTTATTGCAGTAACATTGGTTTATAACAGTGTATAAATTTCAGGTGTACATCATTATACTTCTATTTCTGCATAGATTACATCATGTTAACTACCCAAATACTAATTGCAATCCATCACCACACACATGTGACTAATCATTCCTTTCGCCCTCCTCCCTCCCCCCTTCCCCTCTGGTAACCACCAATCCAATCTCTATCTCTATGTGTTTGTTTGTTGTTATTTTTACCTTCCACTTATGAGCGAGATCGTACAGTTTTTGAACTTCTCCCTCTGACTTATTTCACTTAGCATAATACCCTCAATGTCCATCCATGTTGTCACAAATGGCTGGATTTCATCATTTGTGGCTGAGTAGTATGCCATTGTGTATATATACCATATCCTCTTTATCCATTCATCCCTTGATAGGCACTTAGATTGCTTCCAAGTCTTGACTATAGTGAACAATGCTGCAATGAACATAAGTGTGCATGTATCCTTATGTATCGGTGTTTTCGTGTTCTTTGGATAAATACCCAGCAGTGGAATAGCTGGATTGTATGGTAGTTCTATTCTTAACTTTTTGAGGAATCTCCATAGTGTTTTCCATAGTGGCTGTACCAGTTTGCATTCCCACCAGGAGTGTATGAGAGTTCCCTTCTCTCCACATCCTCTCCAACACTTGTTGTTTCCTGTCTTGTTAATTATAGCCATTCTGATGGGCATGAGGTGATATCACATTGTAGTTTTGATTTGCATTTCCCTGATAGTTAATGATGTTGAACATCTTTTCACATGCCTGTTGGCCATCTGTATATCTTCTTTGGAGAAATGTCTGTCCAGGTCTTTTGCCCATATATTAATTGGGTCATTAGTTTTTTTGTTGTTGTGATATATGAGTTCTTTATATATTTTGGAAATTAACCCCTTATCAGATATATGGTTTGCAAATATCTTCTCCCAATTGTTAAGATGTGTTTTCATTTTCTTGATGGTTTCCTTTGCTGTGAGGAAGATTTTTAGTCTGATGTAGTCCCATTTGTTTATTTTTTCTATTCTTTCCCTTGACTATCAGACATGGTACTTGAAAATACATTGCTAAGACCAATGTAGAAGAGCGTACCTCCTGTTTTCTTCTAGAAGTTTCATGGTTTCAGGTCTTACATTCAAGACTTTAATCCATTTTGAGTTAATTTGTCTTTAATCCATTTTGAGTTAATTTTTGTGTATGGTGTAAGATAATGGTCTACTTTCATTTTTTTGCATGTGGCTGTCCAGTTTTCCCAATACCATTTGTTGAAGAGACTTTCCTTTCTCCATTGTGTGTTCTTGGCTCCCTTGCTGAAAATTAGGTGTCCATAGATGTGTGGGTTTATTCCTGGGCTCTTGATTCTGTTCCATTGATCTGTGTGTCTGTTTTTGTGCCAGTACCATGCTGTTTTGGTTACTATAGCTTTGTAGTATATTTTGAAGCCAGGGAGTGTGATTCCTCCTGCTTTGTTCTTTTTTCTCAGGATTCCTTTAGCTATTCAGGGTCTTTTGTTGTTCCATATAAATTTTAGGATTCGTTGTTCTATTTCTGTGAAACGTGTTGTTGGAACTTTGACAGGGATTGCATTGAATCTATAGATTGCTTTAGGAAGTATGGACATTTTAACTATGTTAATTCTTCCAATCCAAGAGCATGAAATATCTTTCCATTTCTTTGTGTCTTCTTCAATTTCTTTCAACAATGTTTTATAGTTTTCAGTGTACAGATCTTTCACCTTTTTGGTTAAGTTTATTCCTAGGTATTTTATTCTTTTGTTGCAATTGTAAATGGGATTGTATTCTTAATTTCTCTTTCTGCTACTTCATTGTTAGTGTATAGAAATGCAACTGATTTTGTATGTTGATTTTGTATCCTGCAACTTTATCATATTCATTTATTATTTCTAGAAATTTTTGGTGAATTCTTTAGGGTTTTCTATATATAAAATCATGTCATCTGCAAATAGTGACAGTTTCACTTCTTCCTTTCGAATTTGAATCCCTTTTATTTCTTTTTCTTGCCTGATTACTCTGGCCAGGACTTCCAATACCATGTTAAATATGAGCGGTGAAAGTGGGCATCCTTGTCTGGTTCCTGTTCTTAGAGGGATAGCTTTCAGCTTTTCACATTTGAGGGTGATATTAGCTGTGGGTTTGTCATATACGGCCTTTATTATGTTGAGGTACTTTTCTTCTATACCTATTTTATTCAGAGTTTTTTTCATAAATGGATGCTGAATCTTGTCAAATGCTTGCTCTGCATCTATTGAGATAATCATGTGATTTTTCTTCTTCATTTTATTAATGTGGTGCATCACATTGATTTGTGGATGTTGAACTACCCCTGCATCCCTGGGATGAATCCCACTTGATCATGGTGTATTATACTTTTAATGTATTGTTGTATTTGATTTGCTAGTATTTTGTTGAGGATTTTGCGTCAATGTTCGTTAGTGATATTGGCCTGTAATTTTCTTTTTTGTGTTGTCCTTGTCTGGTTTTGGTATCAGGGTAATGTTGGCTTTGTAGAATGAGCTAGGAAACTTCCCCTCCTCTTCAGTTTTTTGGAAGAGTTTGAGAAGGATAGGTGTTAAGTCTTCTTTGAATGTTTGGTAGAATTCAGCAGGGAAGCTGTCTGCTCCTGGACTTTTACTTTGGGGGAGGTTTTTGATTACTGTTTCTATCTCCTTACTGGTGATTGGTCTATTCAAATTGTCTATTTTTTCTTGATTCAGTTTTGGAAGGTTGTATGATTCTAAGAATTTATCCATTTCTTCTAGATTGTACAATTTGTAGCTTTTCCTAGTATTCTCTTATAATCTTTTGTATTTCTGAGGTGTCTGTTGTCATTTCTCCTCTTTCATTTCTGATTTTACTTATTTGAGGCTTCTTTCTTTTTTTCTTGGTGAGTCTAGCTAAAGGTTTGTCAATTTTGCTTATCTGTTCAAAGAACTGGCTCTTGGTTTTATTGATTTTTTTCTATTGTTTTCTTAGTCTCTATTTCATTTATTTCTGCTCTGATTTTTATTAGTTCCATCCTTCTACTGATATGGGGCTTTGTTTGTTCTTCTTTTTCCAGTCCCTTTAAGTGCACTGTTAGATTGTTTGTTTGAGATTTTTCTTGTTTGTTGACATTTTTCTTGTATTGCTATAAACTTCCCTCTTAGAACCACTTTTGCTGTATTCCATAAAGTCTGGCATGTTGTATTTTCATTTTCATGTGTCTTCAGGTATTTTCTGATTTCTTCTTTGATTTCTTCATTGACCCAATCGTTGTTCAGTAGCATTTATTTATTATTATGCTTAATCTCCACATATTTGTGGCTTTTCCAATTTTCTTCCTGTAGTTGATTTCTAGTTTCATACCTTTGTGGTCAGAAAAGATGCTTGGTATTATTTCAGTCTTTTTAAATTTATTGAGACTTGTTTTGTGGCCTAATATGTAATCAATCCTGGAGAATGTTCCATGAGCATTTGAGAAGAATGTGTATTCTTTGGTTTGTGGATGGGATGTTCTGTATATATCGACTAAGTCCATCTGTTCTAATGTGTTGTTTAAGACCAGTGTTTGATCTTCTCTTTGGATGATCTATTGATTGGTGTAAGTGGAGTGTTAAAGTCCCCTACTATTATAGTATCACTGTCTATTTCTCCTTTTATGTCTGTTAATAATTGCTTTATATCTTTAGGTGCTCCTATGTTGGGTGCATAGATATTTATGTGTGCTATATCCTCTTGTTGGATTGTTCCCTTGATCATTCTGTAGTTCCCTTCTTTGTCTCTTGTTACAGTTTTTGTTTTAAAGTCTATTTTGTCTGATATGAGTATTGCTACCTCAGCTTTCTTTTCACTGCCATTTGTATGGAGTATCTTTTTCCATCCCTTCACTTTCAGTTTGTGAGTGTCTTTAGATCTGATGTGTGTCTCTTGTATTCAGCATATATATAGGTCTTGTTTTTTTATCCAATCAGCCACCCTATGCCTTTTGATTGGAGCATTTAGTCCATTCACATTTAAAGTAGCTATTGATATATATGTACTTACCACCATATTTTTACTTTTTTTTCTTGGTGTTTTAGTAGTTCTTCTCTGTTCCTTTCTTATTCTCTTGCTCTCTTCCCCTGTGGTTTGACGCTTTTCTTTGGTAATATGTTCGGGGTACTTTTGCTTAGTTTTTTGTGTATTTATTATAGGTTTCTGGTTTGTGATTACTGTGGGGTTCATATATAATAACCTACATAAATAGCAATGTATTTTGAGTTAATGGTCTCTTTAGTTTGACCTCTAGCTAAAAGCTCTAGTCTTTTACTCCCCTCCTCCTACATTTTATGTTTTTGATATCATATCTATCTTTTTTTGTGCATTTGTAGCCATTACCCTCTTATTGTGGAAATAGATATTTTTTTCATATTTGTGGTCTTCTCTTTCCCGCTTAAATAAGTTCCTTTAGCATTTCCTGTAAGACTGGTTTCTTGGTGATTAAATTCATTTAATTTTTGCTTGTCTGGGAAACTCTTTATCTCTCCTTCCATTCTGAATGATAACCTTGCCACGTAGAGTATTCTAGGCTGTAGGTTTTTTCCTTTTTGCACTTTAAATATGTCATGCCACTCTCTTCTAGCCTGTAAGGTTTCTGCAGAGAAGTCAGCTAATAGCCTTATGGGGTTTCCTTTGTATATAACTTGTCTTTCTCTTGCAGCTTTTAGGATTCTCTCCTTATCTTTAATTCTGGACATTTTAATTATGATGTGTCTTGGTGTGGGCCTCTTTGGGTTTATCTTGTTTGGTGCTCTCAGTGTTTCCTGTACCTGGATGTCTGCCTCCTTCCTTAGGTTAGGGAAGTTTTCAGCTATTATCTCTTCAAACAGATTCTCTGTCCCTTTGTCTCTCTCTTCTCCTTCTGGGATCCCTATAACATGGATGTTAGTGCACTTGATGTTGTCCCAGATGTCCCTTAGACTGTCCTCACTCTTTTTAATTCTTTTTTCTTTTATCTGTTCAACTTGGGTGATTTCCTCTAGTCTTTTGTCCAGCTTGCTGATCCGTTCTTCTGTATCCTCTCCTCTGCTTTTAAGTCCGTCTAGTGAATTTTTCATTTCCAGTATTGTATTCTTCATTTCTGATTGGTTCTCCTTATATCTTCCATTTCTTTGTTGATGCTGTCCCTGAGTTGATCCATTCTTCTCCCAAGATCAGTGAGCATATTTATGACTCTTTGTTTGAACTCTCTGTCAGAGAGATTGCTCATTTCCGTTTCATTTACTTCCTTTTGGGGGGTTTTGTCCTGTTCCCTTACTTGGAAGGCATTCCTTTGCCTCCTCATTTTGCCTCTTTCTCTGTGCTTGTTTCTATGTATTAGGTAGGTCATCTACATCTCCTGATGACGGAGAGGTGACCTTATGTAAGTGATGCCTTATGAGGCCCAGCAGTGTGCTTGCCTCTTGTCACCAGTTCCAAATGTTTCAGGGGTGACTCCTGTGTGGGCTACTTGTGCCCTTCTGTCGTGGAAGGGTTGCTCTTGCTGTAGGTGCCCAGGGAGCCTGAGCTGTCCCCCTAACCGGCTGGTTGTAATGCTCAGCTGTGTGTGGTTGTTGTAGGCCCTTCAGTATCTTTATTGGGCATGAGGAGCCCCAGCACAGTTGACTGCAAGGTCTAATAGCACATTCCTGTTGCAGTTTTTCTATTAAATGAGTAGGCCCCCAGTGTGGCTGGTTGTTAGGCTCAGAGGCTTACAGTTGCTATAAGCTTTGGCCTATTAGGCCCTTGTCAGCTCTCGGAGGGTTGCAGCTGGGTAGGGCTGGCCTCAGGCACAGGAGTACCCAGTAGTTTCAGGCTTTGGAGGGTGGGGCCAATCCCCTATGTGGCTGTTTGAGAAGCACAAGTCTTCTGCAGCTGAGAAGCCCTCCTGCCCACGGGGTCACACACAGAGTCAACACAGTCCTGCCCCATGTGCATGTCGACCCCCTAAACTGGACCCAGTTGCTTCAAGGCAGAGGCCACATGCACTCTACCCACTCCTTGGGCTCACCCTGCTCCACACAGGTGGACACACTTGCCAGGCTGCAGAGAATCCAGGCAGCTCTTTTAAACAGGCCCAGAAGTTGCCTGAGTGCTGCTTGTTTGGTGGGGCCAGTCCCCAGGGCAGGCTGCTTGCCTTGGCTGATGGGTTAAGTCAGTGCTCTAGAGGGTGGGGCAGACACTGGGCTAGCAGCCCACAGGGAAAACTCTAATGGTGTCTGCCAGTGTCTGTGTCAGCACACCCACACCAGGTCACAACAATGGCTGCCACCAATGTCCCAGTCCCTTGGGAGGTCTCACCGCTCACTGAGATGCACCCAGAGCATATCAGCTGAGTCTCTTTTCACCAAAGGACTGTGCATCTTTCTTTCTGATTTTACATTGCTTTCCAAAACAGGTGAATTTGTGCATGGGCCCTTTAAGAGCAGCTTTAATTTCTTTGTGTCCCAGCTTTTCTGGGGGTATTCCCCGTTGTTGTTAGTAGCCAGCAAAGCCAGATATTATGACACTCATCTCGGTTGTGCTGGGTCCAAAAAATGCCTGTAGTGGCAATGCTCCCCAGCTCAGGTCCCCCCCTCCTCCAGGGAAGGGTGCGTACCTTTGGATTGCTCCTGGGCAGCTGTGAAGCATTGCTGGTTGTGAAGGTGGCATTTTTTCTCTCCAGAAAGGAATTTCTGCCTCTTCCACCTCAGTTAGGACTGTCATTTGTTGCAGGGGTTCCTTTTATCCAGTTTTCAATCCTCTCTGAGAGGTAATTTTTCCAAGATTCATTGTAAATCTCTTGTGTCTGTGGGAGGAGGTGAGTTCAGAGTCTGCCTATGCCACCATTTTGACGTCTCTCCTCAGAACAAAGGAATATGACAGGAGCCTGCTGGAATGTCCCTCAGCTGATTGCTTGATGCACTCTTATTCATTAAGTGGATACTTCTGCTAAGGAAATAAAGATTAAGTCCTCCAGCTAAAACAACTCCAGTGAACAGTGCCAGGACATGATTCTGTTTCTGGCCCCCTTTCCTATTACAAGAAATTTAAGTTAATTAAAATAAATAAAATTTAAAAGTCAGTTCCTCAGTCACACTAGCCACATTTCAAGTGCTCAGTGACTACATGTAGCTACTGGCTACCACACTGGACAGTGCAGATATAGAACATTTCCATCATTGCAGAAAGTTCTATCGGGCAGTGCTGCTATAGCCTTTGCAAAAAGTTCAACTGTTAGCTTCTACTTTTTGATATGCCATTTTCTATGCCATGACTTTAAATATATTAATACAGCCAGATTATTGAATGAATACATGTTATATTTCCTCAAGAAACATCTTTGTCACTCATGTATTATTATTGTACAGATAATATTAACATTAACAATAATGGTAGTCTGCACTTCTATAGCCATTAGAAGCACTTTATATATGTAATTCATTTAATTATTGTAACGACCCTATGACATTAGTGTTATCACTGTCTCAATTTTACAGATAAGTGAATTGATGCACAGAGAGGTTAAATATCTCTCCACCAAAGGTCACACAGCTGTTAAGAAACTGAGTTGGTTTGGAACCCAGAATGTCTGGTTGTGGAGACCCTGCTCTTACTGTGCAAGATGTCATAAGTTGACCAACAGCTGGTCCACCTCACCATGCCTTGGTTTGTTTATTGTCACCTTCAGAGTCCTTCACTGCCTCCTACAAACATGTATTAACCTGAGCTGAAAATGGCTCAGGACTTGTTAGACTCTGAATCATAATCAAGGGCTTATTCTAAGACCCACACAGTTCTAATCAGATTTCAATTGTTTTAGGCTACATATCTTCAAGAAATTTACCACATAAACTTGGACTCACATCATAAATAATAGAAAATACAGTCTATTTGCATTATTTGTGGATTCCAGATTTGCAAATTCACCTACCTGGTAACTCCAAAATCAATCCTCACAGAGCTTTCACAGTCATTTGCAGACATGCTCAGGCAAAAACATTTGTCACCCCAAGCACACATTCCCAGCTGAGGTCCAACCAAGCAATACTGCCTTCTTGGTTCAGCTCTCATAACACAAACAAGCGTCCTTTCCACACTCTCTTTGGTGTCACATTTTTGTGTTTCTTCTTGGCAATTTCACTGTTTAAAATGGACCCCAAGTGTAACGCTAAAGTGCTGCCTAGTGTTCCTAAGTGCAAGACAGCTGTGATGTGCCTTAACAATATATAACAAGATGTCTTTAAACTGGTGCTTAATAAGTATGAGACATCCAGGTGAAATGTTGGCCTCTGTCCAGAAATGATTTCTTTCTCTCAATAACATTTTACACATACCCTTCTGATAGTTACCAAAAACTTTCCTGTATACATAATGCATATCTGTGTCTTATTTTCATTGCTAGATTGCAAACTTGATGACAGGATGTAGTGTGTGTAATTTATTTTTATAAGCTCTATAGTGCCTATCTAGCACAAAGCCTTATATGTAGTAGGTGCTTAATTCATCTAGTAGGTTAAAGAATGGATGGATGGATGGATGGATGGCTTCATGCAGACTCGAAGATGTAAGGTGAAAGATAGAAATATGAAAAATAGAACCTAAGTAATAGAATTCCAATCTGATATTTGCTACCAGAAAGCATGAGTTATGTTTTGTTTTATGTTTGTTTAAATTTATAAGCTGAGTGTCTTTCAGAGAATTTACTTTACCAAAGAAACAGAAAAAAGAGAAGTAGCCTTAAATTATGAAGTGATATAGATTCATGTAGCAACTAGGAAACATTTATACTTGTGAAACGCATTAAGGGTGATGCAACATAATCAGCAGTGTTAATAGTACCAGAGGTGATCTCTATGGTAACTCAGTATATCAGTCCTGTGCACATTATTAATTCAAGAGATAATTTTTCAAGCTACAATCTCACAGCTTATAAAAATTGAAATAGTCATTAAACAACTCGATTACCTCTGCTGTTTAATTGGTAGGTAGGTTTCCATGGAGGACTGATGTTCAGTTCATTCTTGTTGATGACTTCTGTCTTAGCCCTCACCCTCCTAGCAGCTTCACATCACACTCATGACAAGCCCCTTTCCAGTACGAATATACATTTCATAGTAAAGATTACTACAGATGTTACGTTTGATCTGACTGGTCTGTAGGAAATGAACGGCTCATCTTTTGGAATCAATGGCCATTAATACATCAGACAAGCAATTAGCTGAATAGCAGCCTGAAATCCTACAACTACTCATCCACCTCTAAAAGGTAGATAATTTATTCCCTACTGACTAGTGAACCAATCCCTAAGCTTGTTGCTAAGTATTATTTACTGAGAGAAAGTCTTAAATTTCCCAGCAATTAAGTACTACTGCTGCCCTTTAGTGTCAAAGGTAATATTTCAAATTAAAGTATGCCCCACGGTCCCAAACTCCTTTATCTCCTTCTCAGCACAACCACTCTTAGAACAACTTGGGCTTGAATTTTTCACGTTTCTTCGACCTTGAATGAGTTACCTAACCTCTCTGAGCCTCTATTCTTATCAATAAAATAATCTTACAAGGTTATTGTGTTAATAAGATAATATGTGCAAAGGCCAACATATACAGGTTATCAATAAATATTACCTTCGCTAACAGATTGCGAGATTAGTCTATGATTATAGAGAGATGCTCCTTCACAGAAGCTGTGTCATTCTACTGTCGAGTTTGGCTGATGTGATTTTCTGGTTTCCAATTCCTGCATGAAGCACAAAAATGAAGTCTTCTAGCATCACTTGGCTCTAGAAGGATCAACTAAACCTCCTTATTTGGTATTGACAGAGTACTTCCACCCCACACAGTTTGCCTCCAAGGTGCACACATAAAATACCAGAGTCAGTGAAAGGGTGAGATAAACTAAAGGTGGTAGACAATGAAATGGGTCAAGGAAAGGACAGAATGTAGAGTCTGTTCTGCTCAACCTCCTTGCAGATTTTAACATTTTTGATCATTCTCCTTATTGTGCTCTCCTCCCTTAGCCTGACACAGTGTCATTTTCTTCTTCCTATCACTGTACAAACCTATTCTATTTCATTATTCTTTAATATCCAGTCCTGGTACTCTGATTTTATCACGTTTTATAATAAACAATGTTGTATACCTCTTTATCCATTCTGAAAATATTTATCAAGCTGCTCTTTGGGCCAGGCTATGAGTAGATATGGGTCCTGCACTCCAGAAGCTACCAGTCACAGGGGAGAGCATATGTGGAAACAGATAAACAACAGTACAATACAGAACATGCCAGTACCACTTCTAGCCAAGGGCTTACGTCATCCTCAAACTGATGGAATCTGGGTAAAGCTGATCATTTGCCAGCTTCATAGTTAATCCTGCTGGCTCTCACACAGTTCCTTCCCGCTGAGCTCTGCTCTCCAAGGTACCTTCTCCTTTTCACCCAGAGCCTGTTGCACTCAGTTTGTCAGAGGCGCCTCTCAGCTTTAGTCACGGGGTCTGGACCACATTGCCTGCTTATGCATTCAGTGCCTGTGCTCAGGTTGGTCAGTGTTCAGAGCCCTCCTCCTGATCCTTCCCATAGCTCCCTCACCCCACGTCACCCTTTCTCTAGGGTAAAGGTTCTCAAAGGGTGGCCCACAAACACTTAGGGGTCCTGGAGGCCCTCCAGGAGTGCACAAGATCAAAACTGTTTTCATAATAATAATGAGACATTTCCCATGGGGTGGACATTTGCACGGATGGTGCAAAAGCAATAGTGGGTAGAATCGTGAGTGCTTAGCACGAATCAAGGCAGTGGCACCAAACTGTAGTCATTGGATTCATCACCACAGTTTTTTTGAAAAGCCAGTTTCACTTCAGCACTTCATTGACATAGCAGTAATGATTATTAAACTTTATTAAATCTCAACCCTTGAGTTCACATCTTTTTACTATTCTGTGTGATAAAACTGGGAAGTATATATAAAACACTTCTGCTCCACACCAGTGTGATTATTGTCTCAAAGAAAAACCCCTGTGCAGTCATTTGAGTTGTAAGCTGAAATAACCAGTTTTGTCATGGAATAGCATTTTTACTGAAAGAAAGATTGCAAGTCAACTACCATTTTCAGAATTGGACATTTGAGAGACTTTTTTTTTCCAAAATGAACCAATTGAGCTTGTTGAAGGAAAACAATTGGCAGTATTTGTTGCCAATATAAAATCTGAGATTTCAAGTGAAAATTAAAATTTTAGAACTTCCCAATACTTAAAGATTTCCATGGTGAGGTCAGTAGCAATATTAACAAATATAATTTGCTGATATTGTATAATGAAATGCATTGGCATTTGGAAGATCTGCATAACTCGATGAACCATTATTTTCCAAATAACCAATGCATGATGGTGCAAAAGCATGAATAGGTTAAAGTTCCATCCAAAGTGAGAGCTGGCCCAGTGGATTTTCATGTTGCAGAGTCTGAGAAGGTCACTGCTAGGGTTTCAGCCTTAACCTTTAAGAAACTGTATTATTTAGCCTGGTTGTGCTAATCATTTCACAGTGTATACATATACCAAATCATTACATTATACATCTTAAAAATATACAACTTTTATGTATCAATATACCTCAATAAAGCTGGGGAGGGCTGTAACTTGTTGATTTATTGTAGCATCAAAAAAGAATACCCACAATTATCTGAAAAGGCTATTCATCTCTTCCTCCCTTTTCCAACTATATATATGAGTGAGACTGGGTTTTCTTTATATTCTTCAACCAAAACAGCATATTGTAGCAGATTAAATGCAGAAGTATGTCTGAGAATCCAACTGCATTTCTATTAAACCAAACATTAAAGAAATTAGCAAAAAAAGTAACACAATGCCACTCTTCTCACTGAATTTTTTCATTTGGGAAATTATAATTATTTCTGTTTTATATAATTATCATTGCCATTTTTAAGTGGATTTAATAAATATGTATTTTAAACTTTCTCAGGTTTAATTCCTGATATGGAAAATACAAATAGATATAACACACATAAATTAAAGCTCTTTGAGCCTTCCACAATTTTTAAGGATATAAAGGGGCTTTGAGACCAGAAAGGTTGAGAACTGCTGTGCTATGTTACAAGCTTACCCCTCCCATGAGAAATGGACACGAGCGTCAGTGGGAGCCTAAAGGACACTGAAGTCTCACAGGAGCCAGGGAAGACGTCACAAAGGAGACGCTGCACAAACTGTCATTTGAAGGATATATAGTTTATTTGCGTTCTCCTTAGATAGTAAGCTCTCTAGGACAGTATAATGCACAGTGAGTAGTACAGTGGAAGAATTCTGGACCAGGAACTGGGACACAGAGGATATTATTATTTTGTGGTATAGACCCATTGCTTTATCATCTGTGGGCCTCAGTTTCCTAACTGATAAAATGCAGACACTAGGGGCTGGTCCTGTGGCATAGTGGTTAAGTCCAGCAGGCTCCGCTTTGGCAGCCTGGTTCATGGGTTCAGATCCCGGGCACAGACCTACACCACTCATCAGCCATGTTGAGGCAGCGACCCACATATAAAGTGGATGAAGATTGGCACAGATGTTAGCCCAGGGCTAACCTTCCTCAGCAAAAAAAAATGCAGACACTAGATTAGCTTCACTCCTAAGTTCCCTTCTATACTAGTTCTATTAGTAGGCATTTACGCTGACCAGCTAAGCATAGTATTCACTCTATAGGAACTTAAAAAGAATTCTAAAAGATATTTGCAAAAAAACCTTTATATTGAGAGTCACTAAAAATTATATTTTATAGACTTTTTTAGTGGCATGAACAATGTTTATAATATAATGTTAATAGAAAATGATACACAAAGTTATATACATAGTACAATCCTAAGTTTACTAGGATAAATATGTACATGCATATTTTTACAAATCATTATCTCTGAATGGCAGGATTACTGATGATTAATATTTTCTTCTTTATACTTTACTATTTTCTGAGCATTATCAGAAACTTTTAATTTTTCATATCTTAGAATTGCTTATTTCTTATGATAGCAGTGTAAAATACACTTTCATTTTTCAATCTACAGGTGAGCATAACTGAAGGAAAAAAAACAAATGGCCCATTTTTCTAGGAGTTAGGATAGAAGTCCAGCTTTCTTACCATCAAGACCACTAAGGTATATTGCCTTTTCTGATTGTTTAATTCTCTGAACTCTAGATATCAGTATTCACACATCCTTTCTTGATCAAGCTCTGGGAACATGGCCCAGCTTGTGGCAGAGCCTGGTAACTGTCCCTCAGTATCCATTTCCCTTCTCTGCAGGTAGGTGTGAATCCAGAGGCTGCATTTCCCAGCCTGACCTGCAGGTGGGTGTGGCCGTGTGACTCCCACTGAATGAATGAAGGGCAGCAGTGCATGCGCAACCCCTGCGTCACATCGGGAAGCTCTTGTCTCCTCTTCCTCTTTCCTGCGTTTCACGAGCTGGAAATGGCAGCCAAATGACGAAGCCTGCTTGCACCCTGAGATGATAGCTGCTGCTGAAAACGCAGAGCCACCTGAGGAGCCGGGGAACATGATAGCCCCCTGGGGCAAAACTGCTCAGTGTTCCCAGGGCTGCGTGGCTAGGTCTGGACTTTATAGGGAAAAGAAATAAACTTCTAGATTATTGAAACTTTTTAATGTGTCTCTTTGTTACAGTTTGGCTTGTTGCAAAAGTAATGCACAGTGGAAGACAATTTCTTGATAGCTGCATATTGCTTCTAGCTATTCACAAGTTTGGCTCACAGAATTTCAAGGGCTAATCCATCATCAGGAAGCAAAATCAATGATCATTATAGCCCTGTCTCAAAGCACTGGGAGCTGTGATTTGCAGTTATTCCCCTCCAAGTTGGGAGTGTCAAGGGTCTTAGCCCACTAACTCCACCATAAATGGACATTTCTCCACAGGTACTTCTCCACTGCTCCACAGCATCTTTTTGCCAGTTTGTCAAATGCCTCACGGAATGTGAAATATGAGTAGGAAATTATTAGTAAGTCTTTAGAGTGTATTATGATGAAGATATCCATAGTTTTTTATCTATTTATAAAACTCCAAATCTGGGGGCTTGATTTGAGGAATTACTTAATTTTAAAAATGGAAAAAGTATTATACAGAAACCTATATATTATTTTAATATTTTTTAACAAGGAAAAGTACAAACATTTAAATGTCCAGCAATTGAATGATGGGTGAGTAATTATGGTGCAGCCACTCTATGGTATTTTACTAATATGTCAAGAATTATAGTCATGAAGAATATAGAATCATGAAATAATATGTCTAACACAAAGGTAAGTCAGGGAAGCAGAATGAAAATTTTATTTATACTATGATTTAACTATGAAGAATGACACATGTCCATTGGGACAAGAAGAGGTGAAGAAACAGAAAATTGGGAGGTTATGGGTTACAGGGTTGACATCTGGATGATGCTGTTTCCTCTTTTAAATTGTCCATTACTGTTGCTTTGGTACTATTTGAGCAATAAACAACTTTCCTTTTTAAACTTTTTTTCTTTCTTACATTTCTCTTCAAAATTCATGGAAATAACATATGCTTACTGATCAGCACAATGCCTCCTGTCCACACCACCACACTTCTCAATGCCCCCAGCCTGGTCACCAATAAACAACCAGGGAAGAATCTGTCCATGACTCTCTCCATGTTCAAACAAACAATCACACCTAGAGTCACATTTTAGGGAAGGTTTGTTGCTGATATTTGTTTTTACAAAAAAAAAGAAAAAGTGGTGATGTTAAATGGATTACCCTGCTATGTTTTTGCTTGCTTAATGGCACGTCCTTCCTATCTCTTTAAATCACTCTCTTCTTTTACTAGCTGTATAGCAATGTATTCACTATTTTAATACAAAAATAGGATAAAAGGCATTGCCCTCCAGTTACTCTTTTTGCCCCTTCACCCCTGCCACCGGCATCTTGAGCAAAGTATTACAAAGTATTACAGCTCTCTTGACCTGCTCGTGAACCTTGCAGCAATCACATCAGTAGCTCCAGTGCAATTTGAGGATCTGTGTAACCAGAGGAAATATTCAGCCAAGACATTGCAGGACTAAGGTCAGCTTTAACTCCCCAGACCCAGGAGAGACGTTCATAAGAATGTCTTCATGTATTAACAGTCAGCTCTGTGCTGGGACAGTTCTGCAATAAGGCAGCACCTCTGCTGCTGCCTTCACCTCTAGAATACCTATTTCACTTCCTAGAGCTGGGTGGAATTTTCAGAGCATCGGTAACTTATTTTTCTATTCTTCCTTCAGTTTAAGATAGAGGTTTGTGATGATTCTTAGATGATAGTCCTTCAATCAAAATCAAATAATTCCCAAATTCAATTTGAAAAACAGGTGATTTAAGGTAATTTAAGGAAAATCACAAGATTCAATTGATGTTTTTAACAGCTCACACTGGCTATATCCTAAATTTTGCATTTGCTTTATCAAATGACTCAAAAGATCTTCTCTCAGATGTTTCACTTACTGAGTAGTTTTGTCTTTACATGTCACCTCGTCCATCAGAATTTATCGTCTTCAAATACACCTTGACTGAACATACAAATGTTCTCAGAATTATTTCCTTAGCCAGTAAAATATCTCATTTGACCATAAGCCACTTCTTTTTTCTTGATATAATTTTTTCTCCTGAATTAATAGAATCTGAGTTAATTGATTGGGTGGATGTGAAGATGAAAGCCCAGGTAAATAGAAAGCAGAACAACCATACGTAGTTCATGAACTCAAAGGCTTTGGGTAATAATGTATCATATGAAGTCACTCTCCTATGACCAATATGAATAGAGGAAAGGTAAGAGAAATAAGACAGAGATACACATATACCATCTATTTCTAGAGCTCAAAAAAGCAGGAAAAAAAAATTTGACTAAAGGCTTTAAACTGTCTTGAAAAGCATAAAAGACAATACTTTGTAGAGCATTAACCCAGAAGAAAATTGGCAGAGAATACAATAGATTATAGTATGTCCACACAGTACAAAATTATATGGAGAACTACTTGGTTCATTTGATCCACAGAGATCTCCACAAGAGAAAAAAACTAAGGTTTTCTTTAATCCTCTTGGAGACTTACTCATCGGTTGTTTTGATCCTAGAGTCAACCATTATATCTTGGTCCCAAATCTCACTATCTCTGTATCCATGAAGATCAACTAATATGTTTCACTTAAACAGGTGGAGAAATGGAAAAGGGCTGAGCATGATTACAAGATTGTATCAAAATTCATTCAGGTTTGCAGTGTTGCATTTGGTGTTGGATGGGACAGGAGGGCATTTGGAGACAAGGCTGGTCACCATCACATGCACCAATCATCCCCTAAGCTGCTCTTGCAAGGCCTTGCTCTCCAATTGAGATGGTGCTTCTCCCCTCACATCGTGCTGCCCCAGTGACTTCCTCCACAGCAGCAGTTCCAACCCAGTTGAGAAGTTGGAGAAACTTTGAGGACCTGTGGAAATATTCTCACACACACCCCAACTGCTCATGTACATCATTTTCCCTACAATTTCAGGGGGTTAACAGACCTTCTGAAACCCATTCCCAAGCCTTGGGTTAAGAATCACTGCCAGCCTCCAGTGTCACTGAACGGAATGCAAACCCAAACCCTTGACCTTCGTATATAAAGTTATCCTGCTCAGAAAGTCCCCCATGAAACACAACGTTTGGGAAAAGTAGGTACGCAAGAAGGGAACTCAATAAGAAGCAGAGGTAGAAATTATACATTATCAGAGATCATTTTGTGCAAACTCATCCACTCAACAGATGAGAAAACTGAGAGCCTGGAAGTCCAGTGAACTGCTGGGAGCCACAAAGTCAGAAAGAGCAGATAAAGACAGACCCAGGCCTCTGAACCTCACTCTAGAGCCTTTACACCCCACCATGTGCATAGAAAAGATATGGGCCAATGCCGGAGTGTAGGGAACCAATACACAGCATTTCTTTCTTCTTCACTTCAAGTCATAATAGAGAAACGAGGCAATAGGCATCCCTAGATGGAGACTATAATGCTATCTTTATTACTGACAAGTCATTTTCAGGATATGGTTCTACATATGTTCCAAAGGGGCCTGCTCACTCCCCACCACACCTGATGGGCTGCAAAGACAGTGTGCTCAGCCAGGATTGCAGGAAGAGGGAAGGAAATGAATCCCTGGTGCCTTCCCATTTTTAATAGCTTAGCTCTACCAAGTCAAGGTGGATGTTTAGCTGCCAATCAGGTGACTCACCCCTTCACTGGGGAAGAAGGAAAAGGCACCAGGCAGCAGACTATGAGAGTTCTGGGTGGAGGCCGCTTCACCTGGGAACACAAGGGTGGATGTAGGGTGCGTGTGTACATGAGTTATGTCTCTAATTCCCAGAGCTGGCACAGCACTTTACAATGCCAACAGACAACAGTCACATCCCAGGGAAGGCTACCTCATCCTTTCAGGATCCACAGGATGGACTGCCTCGCTTACGTATACGTGAAACCTACCTTCTCTTGTGTGTAGGCAGGGACAGCGTGTGCACGAATCATATCTGGGATCAACAGACTAAGGTTCACTCAGTATACAAACCCTGAGCTTCCACACCTTTGTAACGCTGCTCCCCTTCACGTCCAGGGCTCTCCTCATGCTGGAGGCCGAATCTCTGCCAGGGGCTCTGGCCCTCGCTCAGGCAAGTGCTCTTGCACTAGATCCACTGTGCAGTGAGAGTATCTGCAGCCACAAGGAGAGAGAGAGTGTGCACATCCCAGGGCCACTCGTGGCCCATTGAGCAGACATTTACCTAGAGGTTAAGGTCTTGGCCTACCATGCCTCTGCCATAGAAGTGTGTGTGTGTGTGTGTGTGTGTGTGTGTGTGTGTGCGTATTTCAGTAGGAAGGTCTAGTTGATGTGGATTAGAGAGCTTTATATTAGATAATGTTTTACTTGTCAAGTAATTGTATTATAAATATAAGTAATTTTAAAAGGCTACCTCTAGTAGGTTTCTACGTTATTTTATCTATGCCAGTGAAGTAAACGTACTGAGGTTCAGTATTGGGTTTGGTATTAACTGTATTTTCCTATTTTCTGTATTTATGATGCTCTAAATTCCCATGGTAGGGGCTGGCCGGTGGCATAGCAGTTAAGTTCGTGCTTTGGCAGCCTGGGGTTTGTGGGTTTGGATCCCGGACACAGGCCAATGCCCTGCTTGTCAGCCATGCTGTGGCAGTGTCCCATATAAAGTGGAGGAAGATGGGCATGGATGTTAGCCCAGGGCCAGTCTTCCTTGGCAAAAATAGAGGAGGATTGGCAATGGGTGTTAGCTCAGGGCTAGTCTTCCTCACAAAAAATAAATAAAAATAAAAATAAAAATAAATTCCCATGGTAGCCATTTCCTAGAGGTAGTAAAGACTTAGTTGGGAGAGCACTTTTGATATGCAAACTGATCAATCCAGAGCCCACATCCCAACCACCAACTTGATCTCACACTCTGGGCCACAACCTTCTGTCCTACTCATGCCAGGGCCAGATACCAGACAACTAGGCACGGCCCCCATGCCCCAGAGCTCAGTGGAGTCATTTGAACTAAGCCAATCCTAAACCCACTTAGCTTGCTTACCTTGCTTCCTTCCCACAAAAAAAAAAAAAAAAAAAAAAAAAAACACAATAAAGGCTCCTGCTGGCCCACAATTTCTCTCTCTTTGCCCGCTCATCTCACCACTGATTCCTGTGTGGCCCTATGTGGCTTGCCCGACGTGCCCCTGTGTCTAGGAGACTGTGAGTAGAATAAAAATTTCTTCCTTCATGGTAACTATTTCCATGTCTGTATGTCTTACCATTCGTAATTAAAACAAACCCCAGGTACCACTGAAAGGTGTTGACCTCCTTGCACCCCCACCCCTGCTGTAACTTAGCACAAGGGAAAGGATCCCTCCTTCCCCAAACAAGGCAGTCCGAGGAAATGCGGAGGGAAACAATTAATGAAAAGATAAGACCCAGCATCAGGCATCACAACACCTCTGCAACACTGGGTGGGCTCCAGATGACAGAGCACCCACCAAGAATTAAGAGAGGCACAGTGTTAATAGGGAACTGAGTTGTTTGGTCATTCTGTTCTTTAAAAGTATAAGACAGAACATTAAGACAATGCAGTCCAAAGATACTTCCAAAAGCAAACCTTGTCATCAGAAAGTCCTGACAACAGAGAAAAATAGGAGAGGGAGAGACAGAGAGATAGAATAATGCTTTACCCATATTTCCATTGTTCAGTTACAGTCAATTTTAAAATTTAGATGTATTTTTATAGTTTTACACATAAATTTTTGCAGTGTCTCCAGTTTACCTATATGCTTGATTTGCTTTTCTCAATTAACACTGTAGCAGAGATGGCTAGCTCTCCACCATCTACAGAGTTGAGATGTTGCAGGACAGTGACTACATTTCCTAGGAATCCTGGCATCCAGGTGCCAAGGGACTGAGTTCAGGTCTATGGAATATGGTGAAAGTCATGATGCCATCTCCAGGTTTGGTCCAAATAAACCTCCCACATGGTCCTCCTAGGCTCTCTCTCTCCCCTCTTTGCCCTGTTGGATATCAACACCAGGCCAGCCGCAGGCACCGTGCATCCAAGTTGTCGAAGACTTCGTCAGTCTGAGGGTCTGGATCATGGCTGCATGGAACATTCCTCCGTGTCTCCATTGGGGTTCACGTGAGAAATGTGTGAAGGGGGTAAGAATAGGGTGTCACTGTTGTGGTGGCTAGTGTTATCCTAATTCATTAAAAAGCACCTCCAAGGACATTTTGAAGGTTAATACATCATTCAAGAGCACCATTTAAGTTACTGTTTTTGTGGAAAGTTTCATTTGTGCAAGGATAAAATAAAAGACAAATGCTTCATTTCAGAAATTGACTTGTTCAAACGTAAGGGTGAAATAATCACAATGATTACTTTGCTTTCAATTTGACCTGTAACTTCAGGGGTCACAGATATGTAAAAGGCAAGGATGACAGGACCAGTTCTGCCATGTTCGTATTGCTAAGTAACCTTGAAGAATCAATAAAAGGAGCATTTATTATCAGACATCTTTTTGCAAGCAAAACTGGGATTTTAGAGAAAAACCTATTTAAGTTTAATGGACCCTTTTCAGATTACAATCATTTGCCTATCCTAAAATAATGTATCATTGCTTTACTGGCTGTCCCTCTCTCAAATGGAGCTGCCCTCTGAATCATTCATCACCAACAATAGCTGGAGACATATGGAGTCCCAGCCAGAAAGCAATAACCTTGCTTTCTTAGTTCATTTATAACAACAATGACATCTGTAGCACTCCTAAAAATAGTCTGAATCAAACCACTTTGCAGCCTCTTATGTGTTATCACACCACCCATCACCATCACCATTTGTATATCTGGAGCCAGATGTGCCTACAGCCCAAAGGACCCATGTCATATTTGTAAGGGTTATCTTATCATCTGCCTTAAACTCCCTCTCAGAAATCCAGAAAAAGGCACCCTCTTAGGACAGCTCACTCACAAAGGCAATTTTAAGATTTTTTTAAATCAAATAATCACATTTCATGTCAACTGTGGTAAGAGGTCTCATGAGCACCACCACTTGCCTCCTCATTCTCTCGGACCCTCAAGGTCACTTAGAGACCCACCGAGAAGCTGGCGGCTGGTCTCTATTCTACAGGAAACCAGATCCACCCGGCCTCAGAGCACCTGTCCTGCTCTGGACTTCAATACCTACAGTAGAAGCACTTATCTGAAATGTCCAAGACCTGACCTGAGATTTCTGAAATGAAGATCTCTTAACTTCAGAGAAGTACAATGATTTTAAAAAATAAATAATAAATAAGTTTATTTCTCCAAAAAGAACATATACCCCTAGGTGTCATCACATCCCCTGCCTTTCCAGAGAGAACAAGCAGCAATTACCTATAATAAACTGCACCAAAGTGAATATATGACTAGATATTTGCCTGAAAAATAACTCTAATAGGAGAAGACCTGCACAAAAATCACAAATCTTTTACAATCACCATGATATCATTATTTTTTTAATTTCTCTAGAAAAAAAGTATGTTATTTGGAAAAAAATCTTCTACTATAATTTCCTTAATTTATCTTTTCAATAAGGCACCATCACAGAGTTTCAGTTTTGCAAGATGAAAAGAGCTCTGGAATTGCATGGTGGTGATGATTGCACAATATGAATGTACTTAATACCACTGAACTGTACACTTAAAAGTGGTTAAAATAGTAAGTTTTATGTTATGTGTATTTTAAAAATACACAATAAAAAAAGAATCAGGTGCCATCAAAGTTCTCAAAAGTGGACTCAAATTAGAGCATCATAAGAGCTCAATTAAAAATATATATATTGCCAAAACTCTGGTTACATCAGCACTTAGATGCACTATTGCCACTTTCAACTAAGTTCTAATTAGATGCTTTATCCTTTCCCGCAAACATTCAGTCTCCTCTCCCTGATGGTGAATGGATCTGCCACCACCAATCACTCAAGCCAGAGACATGGAAGCCAGACCCACCTCCTCCCTCTCTTCCAAGTCGCTCTCAGCTCGAAGGCTAAACATTTTTTGTTTATTTTGTCTCCTTAATATTTCCTCACTCAATGTCCTTCTCTCCATTTGCACTACCACTCATCAACAAATATCAAATATATATTGAACACCCAGTAATGTGGTGGTAGGAACCATCCAAAAATAAAGTAGATTTAATCCCTAACTTCAAAAAGATTGCAATCTCCTAAGAGAGAAAACAAACATACAAATAATAAGCTCAAAGTTAATCAGCATAATAACCATCATCATGGTTAACATTTATAGAGTACCTATAATGTTCATTAAATCCTCCAAATGACCCTGAAAAGTAGGTTGTCAATGTCATCCTATATTTGGAGTCACTGGGCTGAGACAAGCAAGTTTAATGAAGTTACAGAATACAAGAGCAATATACAAAAATCAATTGTGTGTCTATATGCAAGCAACAGACAGCTAGAAATTAATTTTTAATGTCATTTACAATAGCATCAAAAAACATGAACTACTTTTGATAAATATGACAAAATGTGAAAGATCTGTTGCAGTAGGCAGAATTCTAAAATGACCCCCAATGAGCCAAATCCTTGTATTATTCCCTCCTCTTGACCGTGGGTAGGACCTTTAATTTGCTTCTAACAAACAGAGCATAGTAAGATTGAAGGGATTTTACAGATATAGTTAAAATTAGTTGACTAAGTCAACCAACAGGGAGATTATCCTGGGTGGGCCTGAGCTAATCAGATGAGGAAGAAATTATAGAGTGAGTGATAGAGATGTTCACTATCTTTTTTTTTTTTCCCACTAAGGAAGATTCACCTTGAGCTAACATCTGTGCCAATCTTCCTCTATTTCATATGTGGGTCACACCACAGCATGGCCACAAATGAGTGGTGCAGGTCCATGCCCAAGTACCAGACCTGGGCCACCAAAGCAGAGTGTGCTGAACTTAACCACTAGGCCACAGGGCCAGCCCTGTATGTTCACTATCTTGATTGTAGATTGTGGTGATGGTGTAAACAGGTGTATACATATGTTAAAGTATATCAGATTGTAAACTTTAAATATGTGCAACTTATTGTATATCAACTTAACCTCAATAAAGCTGTTTTAAAAACTCTACAGTGATACCCCATCACACTCAGAATAGAATCCATCTCCTTTACTTGCCCATAAAGCACTATGCAATCTGGTCCTCAAAGGTCAACTCCCACCACTCTCCCCTTTGCCTACTCTTTTGCTGCCACATTGTCTTTCTTCTTATTTTCAATAGATCAAATTTATTCTCACTTCAGGGCCTTTTTTTTTGCATTTGTGTTTGATTTTCTTCTGCCTGGAACACTACTCCCCTGACTCTGTTCCTTTCATTCTTCAAATCTCAGCTCAAATGTCCACTTCTCAGAGAAACTTCTCTTCATCCCATCTAAACTAGCCCCCTAGACCACCCCTCATTGTTTATACAACACTTGGCCCTGCCTGTCCCAGTGTCTATAAGAATGTCTAGGGTAGGTCTACACTGAGCTGAGTCTGGAGAGATTAAGAGTTAGCAGTGAAGGTGATAGGGAGTAGGGAATCCATTTTAGGTAGAAAAAGCATAAGCAGAGATAGGGAAAAGAAAATCAACATGACAAGTTTCTGGGACTAAAAGCATTATCTGCATTTGTGAAGCAATAAATATCCAACATGAGATGACAGACATGCGGCAGCCACCAGATTACACAGAACGTTGCGTACAATGCTTGAGAGACAAGACTTCACACTGAAGAGTTGTGAGTAGGATAGTGACAAGCTAACTTTTGTTTTCAGTTATGCACTCTAGTGGCAACAAAATAAGAAATGCTGGTAACCAGGGTAGAGAAAAGTGGAATATTCTGAGACATATTTAGAGATGAAGTAAACAGCACTCAGTGATTGATTAATGTTAAGTTACAAGAAAACATCAAATCTATTCCCCATACTGTTTGTGAGTTGGCCCATCTAGAGAGAGGATGAAACCACTCAACTGAGAAAGGGAATGCAGAGAAACTGGTTTAGATGAGCTGTGGACATGTCGCATTTGAGGATTGTCTTTTATGGCCAGAAAGAGATATCCAGCAGTCAGAACACATATGAAATATGAAGCCTGGGGAAGTGGGCTGATTTGAAGTCATTAACTTGTGAAAGGAAACTCCAAACCATGAGAATAAATGGAATTATCCAGAGAGAGTTTATGGAAGTAGAAGAGCATTGAGCCAAGAGTGGAATCATGGAGAACACCACTGTCATCTCTAATATTTATTAACACAGTACATGAGAGGTACTGTGCTATGAGTTTTAACTATGTTAGCTCACTTAATCTGATATGAATCTGCCTTCCCATACTTCTTACTGGAAACTTCTGTAACCAGTTCATAATTTAAAAAGAACAGAAGAATTCTGAAATAAGTCAAAAATATATAGATCACTATTATTCTCTTGCTTCTCAATGGCATAAGAGGGTTAAACGCAACCCTGTGTGTGAGCGCCGAAGGTTTTCACAGGAAGAGAAGTTGAGGATGAAGATACTTTGTATTTTATAAGTAAGGGAAAAAGGGAAGGAGTGGGGAGGAGGGCATCTAGAACGAGATGAAAAGAATGGACTGGAGTGTTGGTAGCAGATGATCTTGAGGGGCCAGGCTGTGTGGCGATGTAGCTGTCCAGGGTACTGATCAAAAGTGGTCTTATGGAATCCAATATTTGAGGGACTGGCAGGAAGGAGAAGAACGTTGTGAATTAAGAGGATAATCCAGGGACTTCAATGTCAATAAAATCACTACAGTAATAGATCATTTTAACATTAGAGCATTCAATTACCAAGAGATCCAACAAAACGAGAACTAGGAGAAACTGTTCATTGGAATTGGCAGGCGACCTAAGTGAATTTTAGTAGAAAGATGAGGATAATTTTATGTGAGCATACTTATGTAGAAAAGTACAAAACATACACATAAAGAATATATATCAACTTCAGGATGGTGGTGGCCTGTGGAGAAGGAAAGAAATGGGGTAGGAAATGAATGTTTCATCTGTATCTATAAATTTTTCATTTCAAAAAATTTGAATCAAATAGAGCTGAATGTTACCATTATTAAGCCTGTGTGATGGGTACATGGATGTCTGTATTACTGTTTTTTATACATTTCTGTCCTTAAAATATTTTGTAGTTTTTAATAGCGAATAGGAAGTGTGAACACTGAGTTTGAAATACTCCCCCAAGAATGCTAATGGAACAAGGTCACCTATCACCTCACCTATCACCATCCTTTCTCTCTCCTTGTTTCTATCTCTTCCCATCCCAGAAAACTACCCTGCAGACACACCAAACTTCATTCAATCATCAATCATCAATCAAACCTCACATTTGGCAGTTTCGTGATTAGGAATCTGCAGTTGCCTCTTCTCAGAATAGCCTGCTCTACCCTGCCTCTTAGCACCAGTCCAAGTTCAAGCACACTGATCTGCCCTTACCCTACTTGCCTAAACTAATAATTCCCTTTTTTGCCAATGATGAGTTCTTTTATGACAACGTATCACAGTGCATTGCAATTAATGGTTCATGAAACTAGACTGAGCTAAGTAAGACAAGCTACCTACTAGATTTTGGTTCCCCAGGCCCTGACAAATGCCTGGTATATTGTAGGCTCTCAGCAGGGTTTACCAAATTAATGAACAAATGAAAGTACTTACGTTTACATGGACATCAAGCTTTTATCTTCAATAAGGTAATTTATGATCAGACTTTCTCAGAATTTTTTTAACCTCAGCGATATCATACCCATTTTCTAGGATTAGAATCTGATGCAGTAATAAAGAAATTCACTCTTTTTTTCTTTTTGGTGAGAAAGATTAGCCCTGAGCTAACATCTGTTGCCAATCTTCCTCTTTTTGCTGAGAAGGATTGACCCCGAGCTAGCATCTGTGCCCATCTTCCTCTATTTTATATGTGGGACACCTGCCACAGCATGGCTTGGTAGGCGGCATGTGCAAACCTGCGAATCTGAGGCCGCCGAAGCTGACCGCGTGAATTTAACCACTACACCACTGGGCCAGCCCCAAAATTCACCTTATTTTTTCAGCAAATATATAAATATAATTAATCAAAACTCACCTTTGAAAATAAGTCTACTGAGCCATGCTTCTTCTCTAAAAATACAGTTATTCTTTAAGTAAATAAACTAGTTTTTGAGTCGACTATTCTATTAGATGATGCAAATTACAAGGTCTCCTGGGGCTCTGAAATTCATTAAAATTTATTCTAATCTGCCTGCTTATGGTGAGTTATTTTCTTTGAATGAGAAATTTACTTATACAGACTGACTTTTTTACCATAATATTGGGCCTCTAGAATAGGAATTATCCTATTTTTATTCCACTTATGTATATAGATTTGTTTCTAGAGCTCATTGTTCAACACTTTTGAAGAGCTGTTGATTTTACAAGTAAGGATTGTGTTTTTCCTCTCAAATATATCACTTGATGAACTTAATTAAGAATGTTATGGAGGTCTGCTTCTTAGGAGGACATTTACAAATTACTCTGGGCTTTAACAAATTAAGAATTTGTTCCATGAAGTCAGATTATTACTGAAACATCAAATTAAATTTTGGATGGGTTTGTTCCTTAATCAATCAGGGTGAGTTTTATGATGCTTAATTTCTCCTGGGTTTGTTTAATTATGAACTTCTAATGCATTTATAATGACCATGAACCTTAACTTGGCAATTGTACATATACTGATTTCTTAAAATATATCATCACAAGATTGCGGCAGACATTTCCACTAATATCCATGCTTCCTGAATGGATTTTGTGGTTGTTTACATGTCATCTGCTCTCTACAAAACTATATTGTACTTGGTTATGTTCTACATTCATTATCTCACTAATCACCATATAATATCACTTATAAGATTAAGCATCATTATCTGCATTTTATAGATGGAAAATAAAAAAGAAGGCTAGTGAGATCAGGGAACTTTCCCAAGTTCAAACACCAGAAGTGACAGAACCAGGATTTGAACTCATGCCTTTCTGATTCCAGAGCTCACACTTGTTAGTCACTGCTATGCTGAAAGCTTCTTTAGGTGGGGCATTTGCCTGCTTCATCACTATGTCCTCCACACTTCACAGTACTATAACTGGCAAGTAGTAGGTGCTGAATACTGTCTGACTGGATAAATGAAGGAATTAGTAAACGTTTGCAAAATAAAGTTTTATGGGAATATATAATACAGTATCCCTCCTTACCAACAGTTTAGCCTTCCCTGGTTTTAGTTACCCACAGGTAGCAGAAGATCCTCCCTCTAAAGTGTTGTCAGAAGGTCAATAGTAGCCTAAGGCTACATCACAATTCCTACATCATTCACCTCACTTCATCTCATCACATAGGCATTTTATCATCTCACATCATCACAAGAAGCATGAGTAATAAGGTATTTTGAGAGAGAGAGAGACCACATTCACATAATTTTTAATAAAAGTATATTGTTATAACTGTTCTATTTTATTATTAGTTATTGTTGTTAATCTCTTGCTGTGCCTAACTTATAAATTAAACTTTACCATAGGTATGTATGTATGGGAAAAAACACAGTATAAATAGGGTTTGGTACTATCTGTGGTTTCAAGCACCCACTGGAGGTCTTGGAACATATTCCTGTGATGGGGGGGACTACTCTATAGAAATTCTCAAAACAAACCTAGGATATATATAAAATGCATACCAACCCAATTTTGCTGGTGAGGAAACCAAGCCTCAAAAATCAGCATTGCTAAGAGCAAATAGTAACTGGTGAGTTTGAGAGTCACACCACATCTTTTATCCCCACAATCAATTCTGTCTGCACTGCATCCCATTGTCCTGTACTGCAGAGAGGGGATCATGAGGCATGGCTCAGAGAGGCTATGAAGCATAGTGTTGATGAGGATGGACTTTGGACTTAGCACAGACTCTGATCAAAATCCAAATCCCCACTTATGAGTGATGGGATCTAGAGCAATAAGCCTTAGCGTCTTGCTTTGTGAAATGAGAATAATAGAAGTACATACCTTACAGGATTCTTTGGAGTATCATATAATACACTAGCATCCAAGCACAGAGTAGAGACTCACTACACATGACCTATTATTTTAAATACTCTTTGTGCTACAGAACAGAGCCTCTCAATGTGGGAAGCTCATGTCACTAGCAGCAGGCAAGTTGGATGTTGATGATACAAAGACAAGGCATTAGTAACATTGAACCACATACTGCAAGAGTTAGTCCCTTTTTAATGATCTTTCCATTCATATGATCACACCAAAAAAAGTCATCATTCATTTTTAACATAATCACTTGTTGATCTATCTTTTTTAACAAAAAAGGATCAAGCTATATCTGAAAGTATTACCAGGTAATAGTAACAGAAGAGAATTTAATTAAAATGTTCTGCTTTCTTTCTGTTGATTTTTTAATTTACTTTATATACATAGTAAGAATAACTTGTTTTCCACTTTATGATAATGATATTGTTTGATTTTTAAATAAATTTATTGAAGTTGGAAAAGTGCCAACCTAGCAAAAGACTGCAAACACAAAAGTCCATCAATTGGATACTGGTTGAATAAACTATACACATCCACACAAAGCAGTACTATGCAGTTGTAGAAGGAGTGGGGAATATCTGTATTTACTACCATAGTTACCCCAGGGTATATCAAGCAAAAGAAAGCAAGGTGAAGAAAAGCGCATGCGGTAGACTATCATTTTCTAACAAACAGGATATATATATATATATATATATATATATATATATATATATAACTCCAATGTCAGTAAATATATATTTATATATATCTATTTTTATATATTTATATATATTTGAATATATATACTTGTTTACACTAAAAGTGGAATTATAAATCAGAAACTTAATGTTATCTAAAGGGGAAAGAAGCATGATGGTGGAAGAATTAAGGATAAAGACAGACTTATCTGAATACAATTTAGTTTGAATATTTGGCTTCAGAAATATGTAAATGTTTTATGTAATTATAAGACAAAATTAGCAAATTCTGCTTCCAAGAAAATGGAGTAAACATATTTTGCCCTACTCTTCCTGCTAACTACAACTAAAACCCTGGACATTATATATAGAACAAACATATGGAGACTCTGAAAGATAGAACAAGGCAGACCAGCAGGAGACCTCAAGACCTGAGGAATGACATAGTATTGAGTTTTCTTTCTTGCCTCAAACACTCAGACTGAATACTGGAGAAGCTGGCAACTCAGTAATGCCAACGGACACAGACAAAAAAATCTCCAAGAAAAATCTTCCCTCTCAACTTGAAGGTCCAGGAAAGGATCAGGCAAACAAGAAAGAAAATGTTTGGACAATAACCACCTTACTCCAGCCAAACACCACAGGAAACTATGGACTCACCTGCCCCCACCAGCAAAGGCTGAGTGGAGACCCAGAACCATAACAAAGTGCCCCATCTCCTCCCTCCTCCAGGGTGGTATTAGAGGACAGTGGGGAACTGGGATTTTCATCCCTGCTCCCTTCCCCAACCCCTGTTGTCATGTGGGGAGCCTGGACTTCAACCCACACCAGTGGTAATGAGGTTCCCCACCTTCTCCAGGCTGGCATGGTTTCAGAGGAGGCAAGGTGGAGAGGTAAGACTTACGTCACTGCTCAGCAGTAACGAACAGCCCTCCATCACAGTGTCAGTGGCTTCCACCTGGGGAGAAGTAATAAGACTCCCCTCCTCTTCTCAGACATGGTGATATCAAAAGAGCCTAAACTTTCACCTCACCCAGCATTAACAAGGAGCCCCTTCTCCCCAGATGTCAACAGAGTCTGAATGGAGAACCTGGACTTTTATCCCCATTTGGCAGTAACAAGGCAGTGACTCCCTTTAACCACAGAACAGGGTCATAGGGGACCTCCTAAAAAACACCATTTAAATACGATCAGAATCTTATACTACCCAACATTTTCGGGTTCAATCAAAGACCAGTCATCATACCAAGAACTAGCGATTTCTCAAACTGAATAAGAGAAGACAATCAAAAGAGGTCAACACTAAGATGGCATAGATATTAGAATTATCTGAAAAGGATTTTAAAGCAGTCATCATAAAAATGCTTCAGTATGCCAATATGAAAATACTTACAACAAATGAAAAAAATAATGCTTCAGCAAAAAAAAAAAAAGTAGAAGACATAAAGAAGCAGCAAATGGACATTTTAGAACTAAAAAGCATCTGGATTAAAACTAAAATAACCAAAATAAAAAACTCAAGGGGTAGACTCAACAAGAGAATGGAGATGACAGAGGAAAGAATTAGTGAAATGGAATACAGAACAACAACAATTAACAATCCTAACAACAGAGAGAAAATAGGCTTTAAAACAGTGAACAGAGCTTCAGGAACTGGTGGAACTATACAAAAAATCTAACATTTTAATTATGACAGTGTCAGAAAGAGAGGAAAAAGAAAGTAGGGCTGAAAAAGAACTCAAAGAAATAATGGCTGAAATTTCCCAAACTTGGAAAAAGACATAAACCTACAGATTGAATAAGCTGATTAAAACTCAAACAGGATAAATGCTTTCTCCATAAGATTAGGAATAAGGCAAGGACATCAACTGCAACTATTGTTATTCAACATTGTGGGAGTCCTAGCCATAGCAATAGGGCAAGAAAAGGAAATAAAAGTTATACAGGTTGGAAAGGAAGAAACAAACTATTTGCAGATGACATAATGGTCTACACAGATCATCCCAAGAAATCTACAAACACACATACACACACACACACACACAGAGAGAGAGAGAGAGAGAGAAAGAACTAATACATAAGTTCAGCAAGGTTATAGGACACAAGATGAATACACAGAAAGCAATGGATTTCTATATATAAGCAATGAATATATGAAAACTGAAATTAAAAGCACAATACCATTTATAATAACTCAAGAAAAATGAAATCTAATAAAACATACAGGACTTTTATATTGTTTTAGAAAGAGAATATCTAAATAAATGGAGAGATATACCATGTTGACTAACTGAAACACTCAACAAAGTAAAGATGTCAGTTCTCCCCACAGTGACATACTGGTTTAACACAATCTCAATCAGAATACTAGCAAGATTTTTTATGGTGATGAAGGCAAGATCATTCTAAAATTTGTACGGAAAGGCAAATGAACTAGAATAGGTCAAATATTCTGAAAATTAAAAAACAAAGTAGAAGGAATCACTCTCCTAAATTTCAAGACTTGGATAGCCACAGCTATCAAACAATGTGGTGTTGGCTGAGAGGGAGACACAAAGATCAATGGAATAGACTAGAAAACCCAGAAATAAAGCCACACAAGTACAACCAACTGACTTTTGACGAAAGTGTAAAAGCAATTCAATAGAGAAAGGATAGACTTTTCAACAAATGGAGCTGGAGTGATTAGACATCCACAGGGGAGAAAATGAACCTCAAACTACACTTCACAACTTACACAAAAATTAATTCAAAATAGGTCATAAACTTAACTGTAAAACTATAAAAATTTTAGAAGATAATATAGGAGAAAATCTTTAGATCCTAGGGCTTTGTTAAGAGTTTTTAGACATAACACCTAAAGCATGATCCCTAAAACAAAAACTTGATAAATTGGGCTCAAAAACATTTGCTCTCTGAACGATCCTGTTAAGAGATGAAAGACAAGCTAGATACTGAGAGAAAATGTTTGAAAACCACACGGCTAACAAAAGACTCACGTCTAGAACCCTCACCTCAACAGTAAAACCACAATTCAATTAAAAAATGGCAAAAGACATAAAGAGATGTCTCACCAAAAATGGCATGCAAATGACAAATAAGCACATAAAAAAATGTTCACCATCACTAGCCGTTAGGGGGATTAAAATTAAGACCACAATGAAATATCACTACACACTTATTAGAACAGTTCAGTAAAAAGTGGAGACAATACCAAATGCTGGTGAGGATGCAGAGAAATTGGATTTCTTATACATTGCTGGTGGGAATGTAAAATGGTATAGCCACTCTGGAAAACAATTTCACAGTTGCTTAAAAAACTAAACATACACTTACCTTACAACCTAGCAATTGCACTCTTAGGTCTTCATGCCAGAGAAATGAAAATTTATGACCACACAAAAACCTGTACATAATTGTTTCTATCAGCTATATGTGTAGTAGCCAAAAACTGAAAATAATCAAAATGTCCCTCAGTAGATGAATGGTTAAACAAACTGTGGTATATCCATACCACAGAATAGCACTCAGCAATAAAAAGAAACCAACTATTGATACACACAATTTGGATGTATTTGAAGAACATTATGTTCTTTTTAAAAAGCCAATCCTAAAGGTCATGTAAGGAACATTCTCAAAATAAAAAATCTATAGAGATAGAAAACAGATTAATGGTTGTCAAGGATTAAGCATGGTGGAAGGAGGAGGTGAGTGTAATTATAAAGGAATAGTATGAGGGAGATCTTTGTGGATGGAACAGTGCTGTATCTTAATCATGGTGGTGGTTACACAAATCTACTTATGTGATAAAATAACATAAAACTATACACATACATTTTACCAATGTCACATTCCTGGTTTTGATATGGTACTATGATGACATAAGATAAAATTATTGGAGGAAACTAGGTGAAGGATACATTCAACCTCTCTACCCTACCTTTGTAAATTCCTGTGAACCCATAATTATTTCAAAATAAAAATTTTTTTAAAAATTAAAGGGAAAATGTAATTCCTAAAAGCTTGGAGCAAAATGAAATAAATGAATCTAATTTTATAGCAAGTAAGTAGCAAAATCACACAGAGATATTATTTCAAGGGACTTTACAAACAGTAATTTGACTGAGTATCCTTAGAGGGGACACATCCTAAAGATAAAAAGATGAGCCAAACAAAATCTTCAACAGTTTCCAATAGCCATATTGTTGGTGATAGAGTTATTAATTTTCTGAGACAGTTCTGTGTGCATTGTGGGAAAAAGCAAATGTGTCATTGCACTATTGCCATTGGGAATTGATATTTTTGTCATGGGGGAAGAGAAATAGACATTTAAGATCAATGAGGTTGAATAAAAACCTGTGGTTCTAAATTTGAGTTGGAATTATCAGTATAATCTCAAGGAAGATTTTATCTTTGACATTATGTCCAGTGAGAAAAGCATAGAAACAATGAGCAAGTCAGTAGCAGTGATCACCTCTAGAATGCAGAGTATTCATCCTAAATACCATTTCCCATACTAAGGAACCAAGGCTCCTTATATAAGTGGAGCATGGTAATACACATGATATATATATATATATATATATATATATAATATACATGGTAAATCTAAATATACATGGTAAAGCTGGAGTATCTTCCCACCAGAAAGCAAGGAAGCTGTGAAGGACAACTGGGTTCATGTCAAAAAAGACTCAGAAGTGGCCCTAATTGGACAAAGATGAAGCAATTTTGAGCCTTAAAGATGATGATCATGTGGGTGATGTGTCCAATGGACTGAACACTTCAAAAACCTTTAAACTCATGAATTAATAATGATGCTAATAAAAATTCATTGTTCCACCTGATGAAAGTACGTTACACCACCTCGGAAGGATTCTGGGTGTGTGTGTGTGTTGGGGAATGGATAGCTAAGTATTTATAAACACAGGAAACCGAAAAGTATTTTTACTTGGGGATGCAATCAGCAAAATTCAGACTGAGGAATCTCTACAGAACAAACGATGAAGTATTAACAATAAATAAATTGTGAGGGAAAAAGAAAGGAAGTAGGAACCTATAGAATAAAGAAATGTATGAGTCACATCAACCAATTGCAAAGTATAAACTTATCTGGATTTGGATTCAAACAGTCTGTACAAACTATTTATGAGTATTTGAACACTGATTGGATATTTGACATTACAGAATATTATGAAATTACTGTTGACTTTTAAGTGTGATAATGTGATAAGTATGCATTTTTAAAGAGCCCTCTTCTTTTGGAGATATACTCTTAATTATTTGTGGATGAAATGATATGATGTCTGGGATTTACCTCAAAAGAATACAGAGGAAGGAGGGGTGTGAGGGTAGAAGTGGACAAGGGTAGGGAAGAAACAGGACTGATCACAAGTTATTGGTCGTTGAAGCTCAGTTATGGGTACATAGGGGTTCATTATACTATTTTTTCTACTTTTATATATATTTTTTAATTTTCCATGATGAAAACATTAAAAATAATTTGGGTTGCTTTTAAAACTATTTGGTAATAATAGTACACGTGGTATCCAGTTATAGTAAAAATCATGATGCGGGTTCAACACAACAGGCTTGGGAAACGATATAGACAAATTCATAATGTCACTCTAACTAACTTACTGGTCACTGTTTAACCATTAAGGCAATCTGGAGAAAGAATAATTATCCCAGCTGTGATTTGTATTTTTTATATAGCAATCTTCCTTCCAAAGAGCTCATCTTGTTAATGCTCCCCACGATCCTGCAGGTAGGCAGGCAAGCAATCTCATCTCCTTCCACAATGATATATAAAGTTTCAGCTTCCATCAAATCATTGATTTAAAGTGCAGCCAGTGACTGTGTGCTCCGAACTTCTCATAAACCTGCACAACATGGAATTTGGCAACTGATGAGACCCCTGGGACTCTCGGCTTCAACCTGGGGCTCAGGAAATGATGACAGGGATCTGGCAGGACCACTGTACCGACATAGAAAAAAATAACAGGTGTGAGCAACATGCCTTATTTTTGCATCTGCTGACATCTTCCAGAGCTCAAGCCATGTGGGTGCTTAGCTCAGCCTGACTGGACAGAACTAACAAAGTCCTCCTAACCCCATTAGTTACTTCCCAGCTCAACTCATCCCTTACCCCCACTCCCATCACCTATTTTTCAAACACATTGAAATTACCCCCACCTTTGCACAATTGTCACAGTGTTCCCAAAGATGCATCCACTTCTCTTGGAGCTCAAGTTTTCTCTGGATGCAGGCAAACTTACTGCACAATGTTGATAAACCTTGGAGTTCATTGGAGGATACATTTTGGTAATATTAATATGTTATAGACACCTTACTCATGTAGAGCACTTCATAACTTTCAAAGTACTTGTGTCTTAGTCAGTTCAGGCTGCTGTAACAGGGTACCATAGACTCAGTGGCTTAAATAACAAACATTTTGTTTGTTTCTCACAGTGCTGGAAACTGGAAAGTCCAAGATCAAGGTGCCAGCAGATCCCATGTCTGATGAGAGCCCACTTCCTGGTTTGTAGACAGTGACCTTCTCACTGTGTCCTCACACGGCCAAGAGAAAGAGAGAAAGGACTGCTCTCTTCCTCTTCTTATAAGGACACTAATTCCATTACGGAGGTTCCACTCTCATGACCTAATTACCTCCCAAAGGCCCCACCTCCAAATATCATCACATTGGGGCTTCAACATATGAATTTTGGAAGAACACAAACATTCAGTCCACAAGAACTTGTCTCACTGAATAAATTATAGCAAATACCATTATTACTATTATTATGGTATATGCACACATAGAAGAATATGTTAATATTAGACATTAATTCTTAAAAATGTAAACCAGAAGCTTGCTGTCTCTTCTACCATGTAGAAGAGTCTAAACCACCACCTTGCATAGAGTCATTCATTTACTCACATCATTAATTAAGCAGGTACTCTATGCAAGAGGAAACAGTAATGAATAAGGCCTACAAAGTCCTGCTGTCCTATATCATGTATTTTGGTGATAAGAATAGAGACAATTAAGTTAAATTCCATATTGGTAAAATGTGATTGCACAACCTAATGAATACAAATCTTAGTTCACAAACTAATGTGTGTGGAAAACATTACACAAATTTATTTTCCAATAAGTACATTTAATTTCAACTTTGAACCCCTATCCCCACCAAATAGGCAAAAGAAATTAACCTCAGTGAAGTGGGGAGTTTCCTCTCAACACAATTCCAAGAGGTGATGAAGTGTCAGCCCATCAAAGGGGCCCCAGTGATTCATCCATCGATATAAGTCACCACTGGAACGTTCATTGTCCTATTTCTTTGCCTTGAATTTTATTTCTTAAATAGCACACCAAAATAGGATTTATCCTGATGACAGCATTTTTTGGTTCCCTTGTTAAGTTTTGGTCTTCAGGCAAGTGTCTCACTCATCCACCCTCGTCCTGGCCCTGCAAGCCAACACCCAAAGGCCCTCTGGCTTTGTGGCTGGCACTTTCTCAGGCTCACCTTGGCTCTGGTCAGAGAGCCTGGACTCTGGTAAATTTCTGAGAGTTGCTATTTATTTCTCCAAAAGGTTTTCTTTCCTTGCAAAGGAGCAGTATATTATTTTATTTTTCTCAAATATATGACAGTAACTTACAAAATTGCTCCTCCTGGGAAAGTGTTTTCTGATTTTGGGCTTACCAGGTTAGTCATCTGGAGCCAGACTGTCCAGATTCAGGAAGAGTTCATCTGTGCCTGAAGGCACACAGGCTCTGCCCATCCTCTGCCCCCTCCTTCAGCTGGCTGCTCTGTCTCCAGTGTCTAGGGCAATATTCATACTTTTCTGGCCTTTGGAAATTGAGTCCTGGAAGTAGCTCAGAGCCAAAACCAGTTAGCTGTGGATGACAATTTATTTTCACTCCTGATAAACTAACTCCCCAATTAAATTCTTCATTCAGAAAATGCTTTTTCCCCAACTAAGCTAACTGCTTCCTGATAGCAGTAAAAATGTTGCAGCCCATCAGCTACCCTGGCTGACACTCAGGGTCAGTGTTACTTGAAGTTAACATTTTAAAAGGCTCATAGGGGAAAAAATCATTCAAAAAGCATTTAGCTCATCAAAAGTGTCCAAGCCCAAGAGTTCACTGCCTTCTAATTACTCTGGCAACTGCTTTGCAAATAAAAACTTTCAAAAACCTACAAACAGAAAATAAACAAGGAAAGAGAATGGACAATAGCTTCTGCCAAATAGATGAAACAAAAGAAATTATATGTTTAGAGTAAGATATTTTAAAATACTGTACATTTCAAAGAAGAAATAGTCTTAATGAAGCAAGTCTTTTCTTAAAAGAAATATCTTTTTTCCTCTAAGAGCTTAGAAAGAGAACTCATAAAACCATAAATCTCTCTTTCGGGAATATAAACATCCATAGCAGCAACAGCATGTGATTATACAAATAAAATTAGCTTCAGACACAGAAGAAATAAGAGGACGTTCAAGTACAGAAAGTCAGTGATCATTGAAGACACTGTGATCTCTTATACAATTTTTTAAAATTATTCTTTCCTTGTCCCAGAAAGGACTTAAGATAACCTAAAGAGACGCATAAAATCTAACCAGATAATATAAATCAAAACCGGAGGTAGAAAGAGAAAGAAAGACAACGTTCCAGATATAAAATAGAGTCAGGAAAGGAGCTAAAATTGGCCCCCGAAACAACTAATCATGAGCACAATCATATCTAATCACTATTGGTAGAAATGTTAAAACAGACCACTGAAAGGGAGGTTTGGAAAGCCCCTAGGGGGTATGGATTACCAAAGCGTCTTAGAGGATAGAAAGGGACACCCAGAGTGGGCACCGGGTTGACCCCCCGGGATAGAAGTTGATCTTTCCTTCTGGCCTCACATCTGTTCTACTTCTGCTGCTTCAGCCTCAGACCTTGTCTCTGCTTCTTCCTCTAGGTGAATCCTCAATGGATAACCAATGAGGAGGAGCAAGAGGGTGGAGATTTAGAGGCAATATACCAATAGGTGTTGACAGAGCTGGTGAATAATCAGTTAATCAACAAATATGTTAAACACCTACCTTTTGCGAGTCACTGCGCTGGTCATCAGTGCGGTGGGGGAGGTATTGCAAAAGAGCATCAGGAAGATGTGAAAGTTAGTCAAACCATCACTTTGCTGCTGATTCCTATCTCATTGAACAGACAACATTTCTAAATCTTTACGGATCTATTGGTGATTTTTAAACGCTGTGAAATTTTTCTTCTATAATCCTAGAAAGAAAATAAAATGGTCAATCTGAGCATTAAAACTTTATCATTACAATCTATGTATTCTTAGCACATTTAGTGAGAGACTTATGCTGGAAATGGGAAAGGAATGCAGATGTTCTCATAATTTACTCAAGCAGACCACCCGGCTGTATCACGTGATCCCCATCTGAAGGGGAGGTAATCAAAATACATGTTTTACAGTTTCTTACTTTTTCCTTTTAATACATTTTCCAAAAATGTGGGGGGCCATATATGATCTTGTCTGTATGTAGAAGCACCGACCACCCAGAAAAAATAAGCCCACTGTTGCCATAGTGATCATGAATTTTGGAGCCATTCCACCAGAAATCTCATTCACTTGAAAATTGAAGTCCCCAAGTGATAATAAACTGAGAAAACTGTAATATCAAGTGGGATGAAGAGGAAGTTGCAAAGTCTAAGACACAGCAAGTCACCTGGACAAGAATTGAGTGCCTCAATTCATGTCACCTCAAGTCACAGGCAGGGTGGACACACTCACAGGAATCCAGTGTTAGAGATCAGATAACTCCCACGGCTGAAAAACTTACCTGCTACTTAGAAAAAAATGTATGTGTGTGTATATATATATATATATATATGTATATACATATATACACACATATATATACACACTTCTAGGAAAGTATGAAAAGACAAAGACATGCTGGCAAGACCATGAAGTTGATCTTCTGTAGAACTGCCCACTTAATCAAATGGTATTATCTCAAAAAGTGGATGTGAAACTTTAAGATGGTTAATTGTTGTGGTATAGTGAGTTAAACACATGCTGACTCCACATAAAGAAGCGGGGATGACCATTTAGGAGGCCGTTGTGGACCATGTGAACAACACTCGTTGAAGGTGTGTAGCATGGTGGCCCTTTCTGCCAGCCCATCTCCTCCAAGACGTGAGGTTGGTTCCTTGCCGCCATGTTGATGTCACGTGACTCCCACTTTCTTGGCAGATGATGAGTGTCTGTGACTGAGGGTAAGAATGTGAGAGTCACCATATGGCAGAATAGTAACATGTGAACTTAGGAACTGCTAGTGCCCACTTTCAACTCATCAAGTCAACTGAGGAGCAGAGAAGGTCCTTCTGCAGAGTGTGCATCCTCAATGAAAGCAGAGAGAGAAGCAGACAAGAGATAGTCTTCCACATTCGCTGTTCCAGTCTTTCCTGAGACACAGCTGAATTCCCGCACTTGGGTTTCATATATCGTCCCCAACCCTAACAGTCAACTCCCTGTTTCATTTACACTAGCTGACACTTGAAATAAAACAGCCTGAAATAACCAAGTCCTTCCACAAGGAGAGAAGGAAAGTTGTTCAGCCCACCTCAACTTAACTTGTTATGAAGTCATCATCTCTTCTTCCTTTGCCCCTAGGGAAGTTCCATCAACATTGGCATTTTCTATTACCTGGTCACATCTCATGATGGTGCCTGCCCAACAGAATATATGACAATTCCCTTAGGTGTTGGTCTGGTTGTCTAGTTTAAGTTTTGTCTCTTAGTAGCTGGCTGCCCACATCAACTCCCTGATATTTCTCAGTAAAAATAATACTGTTCGCTTATATTTTTGAGCGCTTACTATGTGCCACACACTGCTCCAAGTACTTTATAATTATTAATTGATTCATTCGATTAGTCCTCACAATAACTTTATTGGGTGGGTGCTATAATATGCCCATTTTACAGCTGGGGAAAGTGAGAAAGTGAGTGGCTAAACCATTTTCCCACATCGCAGTTAAGTGGTGGAGCAGGTGTTTGATTCCAGGCAGTCCGGCTCCAGGGCTCAAGCCCACAACCACCAGCCTCCCCAGCAGATTCAAGTCCACGTGTGCACAGAAAGGCAATCAGCAACATCCCCCAGGAGATATCACATTTTCAAGAGTATTCCTGGCTTTTGGAATGGCCACTTTGGGCAGTTTCAACTATTTTCGGTGATGTGCATGCATGCACACACACACACACACACAATATACACATAAATAGACAAACACATATGCACACACACACACACACCTCGACTCATGGCTGGAATTGAACTGAGCGATCACGTCAGCTTGGAAAGCCTGTTAAAGCTCTGTGTCTGCAGGCAAGACAAACACACTCTGAGACAAAGTGTGCCACCAACCTGAGCATCAGCAGAAACAGCAAGCTAGCTGCAGGCAATTTACTCCCCATCATGAACCACTTTTAATGGCACTAATGAATGGGCTGGATCTTGAAGGGTCAATCGGACTTTAAGAGGTTTTTCATTTATTTTGCTTTTTGTTTTTAATGGAGGACCAATCCTACCCCAGAAAAGCCTCTTGCTTCCAGATCAGAGCTACCGGTATTTGAGCTTCATGCCCATGGAAGGTAAAGTCAGGCTCCAGGAACTGCACGTGTGTGTGTCTGCGTATGTGAAAGCACCCACTAAAGCAGTGTACCCAACTACAACTCACAAGTGAAAGTACTGGGTTTCAGATGTATCAGGTCTATAGAAATCGCAAGTTCATAGAGCAGAAAAGCGGTTTCCAACCAGAAATGTAAAACATGTAGGAGGAAAATTGAGTTCTTGACAGAGAAGTGATACATTTTCTCCTTAGAATTGTTGGAAATAAACACTTTCCATCTAAAGTAGCCCTCTCTCTACTGTTATAGAGGTGCCTCCAGTTTCTCTTTTATGTTAAAGTTGTTGACATGCTAAGTTTCATATCTTGTACTATCTTGAAAATAAGAACAAAATATCTACCATCTACAGAATTATCATATTTCCTCGGCCCTATATACAGACAGTTAAAGAAGTGAAGTAAACAGAAGTTAACTTATCCTCATCTCTTCCTAATTTGTAAACATTGAAGTACTTAAGAGGTGGCAAAGCAATATTGTGGAAAGAAAGGTGGACTTGGTTTTGAGTCCAATATTTAAAATTTCTGTGAATTAGAAAGTAATTTCACCAACCTCAGTTTCCTGTATATGGAGTAAAAGGGTTGGATTTGATAAATCTCAGAGGTTTCTCAGCACTGGAATCCAGTGATTCTCTCCCAAGATGCTAACTTGGGAGAAAGAAAGGCCATGGGGTTTGGAGTTCCAGACCTGGGGAGAGTTCTCACTCTCCTGCTCACCAGCTTTGTTACCTTGAGCACCTCAGCCCTAACTTCTTGCTCTATAAATTGGGGATAGCAACATAAGCAATTTACAGATAGCTGTAGAAGAGGCATGGGGGATGGAAAAGCATCTTTTCCAATGCCAGACCAATGGTTGTCACACAGCAGAAATGAAAAAAATAGTGTGATAAGCAGTGAGTGTGTGAAAATAGATGCTTTGCAGAGAAATGGGGAAAGTAGAATGAAGCCCACCAAAACTGGGTGAAGGGAGATGGGGATGGGAAGGGAAGAGGGTGGGAAGGGAAGAGGACAGGTGCACCACAGAGCGGGAAACCAACAACCTGAACTTAAATTTGCCTGAGCTCACGTGAGAATTGTACTAATACTCTTTATTATCTGAGAAATTGAAAGAGTGGAGAATTTGAATATCTCATTCAGTATAACTCAAAGATTTGGTAAAAAAAAATTAAATAAATAAGTACACAAACTAAAATAAAAGCTGCTCTAGAAAATCTGGAAACCCTTAAACTATGAGCCACTGCTCTATATAAGGATACTCGGTACATGGTCCTCTAGACCAAGGTTTTCCAGAGGGTGGTCTTCAGAACACCTGCTGCAGAATCACCCAGAGTATTTGTTAAACGTGCAGAATCCCAGGTTGCCCCCAGATCTCAAGTTTCATAATTTCTAGGTGGGCACAGGACTGTGCATTTTAACTCAAATTCCTAATTTTTGTGTGCACTCCACTTTGAGAACCATTGGTCTAAACTAAGGACAGGAGTAATGAGCCCCTAATGCCAACCAAAGAGTTCCAATAGTCCTTGCTCCGTCATTGTCTCTGTCACCTGTGTACAGGAATAATCAAAGATTTCCCCCCAGAGTAACTTGCCTGCACAGTCTTTTCCCAAGTGTACAACACCACAAAAGCTTTCTGTCCCTAGGAGTTTTATCTGTGAGCTTGACCAAGAGGATTTGAACAGTTTCCTGATCCTAAAAGCCTAGTTTTCTCTCTTTCGCCAAGATTAACGAATGTGGGCAATTAAGAATAACTAGTGAAGAGAAAATCCAGAATTGCTAAATAACAGAAAAAACTATTTAAAAATTAGCACTAAATACATGATTACAGAGACTTCTACAATTCTGCTGGCTTTCACAGATTGCGTATGTTTTACAGATAACCACACGTGGAATTTTTGTTGGACACACAAAGAGACACTCATAGATCATTGCCCACATTTCCATCTCAGCCATGATGACAGAAAGTAAATGCTGCACTGCGGGTGGCCTGAGGGAGCACTGACAGCTCCAGGGAATGGTGAGTAATCTCCATCTGAGAAGAGGCCAACAGCAACCACTTGAAAGGGCTAATCTAAATTTATGAGCCTTCACTCTGCCTGCTCTCTAAATGCAGATTTCAGAAGATGTGTCCCAGAGAAGATGTGTAGTGATTGAGTTTTCTAAGTGGGTGTGGAAAGGTCAAAGTCTTTATGGCAGAAAACATAGCTCATGGATAAAGCCGACTTATAAATCACATGTTATCCTTCAGTCTTCTTTCCCTTGAGCCGGGTGAAAATTCCTACAATTTGGATAGAGGTGCAGCTTCACCTGGTGTCTCTTTCAAAGCCCCAGTTAATATTTTGCAGCCATCAAAGGGTCCTTGGGGAGTTATTCAAAGGTATCTATCAAGCAATTTCCCCTACTGAGTGAATGGGGAGATCATTCTGGAAGAGCCACAGAAGGGAGTTTGCAAAAATTTAAGGCAGGTTTAGAAGATAAGGTACTAAAAATTAGACCTGATAACCATTCATAGTAGACCAACAACCATAGGTAGCAACTGATTATGCAAAACCATCCAGGGGAGAAGGTGGTGTGTCTGTCTTCCTCGCTCAAATTCACATATAGTCTTCTTATGCATAGAGAGGACAGGAGCTAGTCATCCTTCCCGCTATATTTTACATCTCATCAATGCAATTCTCCCTTCAAGTTTTAAGATGAAAAACTTGCCTAGACTCACCACTCACTTCAAGCTTATAAATCCCAAAATTCCGAATAAATGCTTCTTAGAGAAGAATAAAACTCCAATTAACTTCTGATGAGAAATATATTATTAGGAATCATTATTGTGACGAATTAAGCCTATCTTAAAGGCTTAGAGATCCTTGTTCATTTACATAATGTCATATTTTATCTTAATTTTATAGAATAAAAATAAAGAAAACATTAATTTTCAGGTGTAGAGAAGTGACTTCAAATAATCTCTCAATAATCCAAGTAGTAAGCTGTAGGTAATGACTTAGAAAATCCAAAATGGCAGATAATTTTTAAGAATCCATTTACCTTTGTATTTCATTGGTACTTAACTATTTTAAATCAGTGCATATAAAACCATTTAAATTGCGTTTTAAATCCCTTAGTGCCCAATGGCTAGCTAGTAGGACAATATAAATAAACAGAGAAGGACAAAACGTTTCTCAACTTTGGAAGAAACTATTCTGAAAAGTTCTTCATTGTATTATCCAAAAATGAGCATAGACAGCTGATTATTGCAGACTGCGGAGAGACTGCCTATTAAACATAAACTCAACAGCTATAAGCAAATGCTCTGGTACTATTTCCAGAATTTTAGCAAAAAAAGATTTTATGAGTATAGGAAAAGTAAATTTTTTTGTAACTGAGGAAATTAATACTAATACACTTCGCTCGGATAAGATAGGACATCACAGCCTATACAATAGTCCTGAGCAAGAGACAGACAAAGTGCCACTATCCTTGGAGACTCAGAGTGGTTGCTGCTTGGCGGAGAGCACAGAGCTGGAAGTGCCCAGGCCAGACTCAAGACCAAAGCCTAAGACTGGTCTGGTGCTTGTGTGTTTGCATTCTCATGATGCCGAGAATATTATCCTCCTCAATCAAGGCACTCCCATAAGAACATCAAAAGGCTGTGGAAAAGTTAAAGTACTCCAATGCTCACTGTTCCATATCTTTGTCCTAATTGTGTTTTCTTCATCCAGGCTCTATGCTCCTGGTAATAAACATAAATCAAGTGAATAGCTTTCACCAAAATTTTGGCGAGAAATAACATGTCTGCAAGCCATTAAACATTGCTTTAAGTTTGGGTGTTTTAAGCTTTGCAGACTGGAGAGACTGTCCATTAAGCATAAAACCAACAGCTATAAGCAAATACTCTGGTACCATTTCCAGAATAAAAGTATGAAAGCTTTTAGAAGTCTGAAGGGAGGATTGCTAAGTTCTTACTTCAGTTCCTCAAATCAAGACAAGCTGTCAATGTGATTCTCTCCCACTAACAGGCTTTATGTGTCGGGTGAATTTGTCCTCACACCCATTTCCCTCTCCTGGAATCATCAGTTTCAGATTTCTTTCAATATAGTTTCACCCTTGGATGGTGAAAGACAGAATAAAAGACTCACAAAGCAGATGACACTAATTCCCAAGATGCCACAGCAAAATACATGGCCGTTGCTCCCTCTCCTGCTCCACCCCCACAACGAGTAAAATGTGGAGTTGTCACTCACCACAGGCCACCAAGTAAAACTCTGTTTTCTACCAAGTTGGCCAACCCTGCACAGACATGAAGGGAATACAAACAAGTACTTCAAGACAGTAGGATGGGCAAGAAACATCTCATTTTCTCCCAGAGAGAACTGCCACCACCATAGGTGCGTCCTGGGGAGAGCTGGCAGAAGTTTGTCTGAAATCAACTCTGAAAGACATATGATGAGATTTTATTCAGATCGACTGAAGTAGGCTAGATTTTAATTTGGTCTCAAATGCCACTCACTGCCTCCGAGTTGGGCACAAACACTTCACAGATCACCACCCTGCCCTTACTACTATAACACAAAATCACAAGCCCTTTGAAGCAGGAGGAAAGGAAGGTAGGGTGAGAGATTGTTTACTACCTCCTTTGGAAAAATAAGGGTGGAAGATGGCTGATCCCTTAAAAAGTGGAGATAACACTAAGGGAGGTGGAATCTGCTGCTCTTCCTCCCCCTCAAGTTCAAATACTGCACTAGACAGCATATGTAACTTAGCATTTTTGAATAGCAGATGGCAGAGCACACAAGAATGTATCTTATAATGCAAATTTGCCTGGGTTCATGGCCTCAGCCTCCAGGCAATCTATTGCTTCAGAGAAACCTTTCTCAACTCTTGAGAGGGGGTGATGCCTTCATGTGTTGCATCCAGATATCTCTCTTTGTCACCTTGTCGCTTCCTGATCCCTGGGCCAACCCTGTCCTCGGTCATCATCCCTCCTATCCATAAAACAGCTAAACTCTACTTTTGAGGACTTTGCAGGAAAGCTCTATTACAGCTGCTATAAAAGGGGAAAATATCAGCAAATAGTGATTTACAGACTTTTTTTTACTGAGGTAATATTACTTTATAATACTATATAAATTTCAGGTGTACGTCATTATATTTCTACTTCTGTATAGATTGTGTCATGATCACCACCAAAAGTCTAGTTGCCATCTGTCACTGTACAAATGTGCCCCGTTACCCCTTTCACCCTCCCCCCAACCCCTTCCCCTCTGGTAACCATCAATCTGTTCTCCGTATCTATGTGTTTGTTTGTTTACCTTCCACATATGAGTGAAATCATACGGTAATTGTCTTTCTCTGTCTGATTTATTTGGCGTAGCAGTATACCCTCAAGGTCCATCCATGTTGTCTGAAATGGCAATATTTCATCTCTTTTATGCCTGAGTAGTATTTCATTGTGTATATATACCACATCTTCTTTATCGATTCATTCATCGACAGGCGCTTAAATTGTTTACATGTCTTGGCTATTGTGAAGAATGCTGCAAAGAACATAGGGGTGCAGATATCTTCTCAAATTGGTATTTTCATGTTCTTTGGATAATACCCAGAAGTGGAATAGCTGGATCATATGGTAGTTCTATTTTTAATTTTTTGAGGAAACTCCATACTGTTTTTCATAGTATGAAAATATTGGTTGCACCAATTTACATTCCCACCAGCAGTGTACAAGTGTTCCCTTTTCTCCACATCGTCTCCAACATGTTTCTTGTCTTTTTAATAATAGCCATTCTAATTCACCCACTGTATGTATGAATGTGTGTATATAGTAACACTAAAAAATACACATACTTAGTAATATTAAAAAATAATAGCCATTCTGACAGGCATGAGGTGATATCTCATTGTGGTTTTGATTTTCATTTCCCTGATAATTAGTGGTATTGAACATATTTTCATGTGCCATGTATATCTTCTTTGGAAAAACGTCTGTTCAGATCCTCTGCCCATTTTTTGATTGGGTTGTTTGTTTTTTTATCATTGAGTTGTATGAGTTTTTTGTACATTTTGGATATTAACCCCTTATTGGATATATGATTTGCAAATACTTTCTCCCAATTGGTAGGTTGTCTTTTTGCTTTGTTCATGGTTTCCTTTGCTGTCCAGAAGCTTTTTAGTTTGAGGTAGTCTCATTTGTTTACTTTTTCTTATGTTTCCCTTGCCTGAGTAGACATGGACTTCGAAAAGATACTGCTAAGACCTATGTCAAAGAGCATACTGCCTCTATTTTCTTCTAGGAGATTTAAGGTTTCAGGTCTTACATTTCAAGTCTTTAATCCATTTTGAGTTAATTTTTTTTAAGATAATGGTCTACTTTCATTCTTTTGCACGTGGCTGTCCAGTTCCCAACATCGTTTATTGATGAGACTTTCCTTTCTCCGTTGTAGGTTTTTGGCTCTTTTGTTCAAGATTAGCTGTCTATAGATGTGTGAGTTTATTTCTGGGATCTCAATTCTGTTCTGTTGACCATGTGTCTGTTTTTGTGCCACTACCATGCTGTTTTGATTACTATAGCTTTGCAGCATATTTTGAAATCAGGGAGTGTGATACCTCCAGCTTTGTTCTTTTTTCTCAGGACTGCTATCGCTATTTGGGGTCTTTTGTTGTTCTATACAAATTTTAGGATTTTTTGTTCTATTTCTGTGAATAAAGGTCATCGAGATTCTGATTCTGATTGCATTGAATATGTAGATTGCTTTTGGTAACATGGATATTTTAACTACATTTATTCTTCCAATCCATAAGCATGGAATATCTTTCCATTTCTTTATGTCTTCAGTTTCTTTCAACAATACCTTATAGTTTTCAGTGTACAGGTCTTTCACCTCCTTGGTTAAATTTATTCCTAGATAGTTTATTCTTTTTCTTGTCAATGGGATTGTATTCTTGATTTCTCTTTCTGCTAGTTCATTGTTAGTGTATAGAAATGCAACCAATTTTTATATGTTGATTTTGTACTCTGTAACTTTACTGTATTCATTAATTATTTCTAATAGTTTTTTGGTGGATTCTTAGTGTTTTCTATATAGAGAATGATGACATCCACAAATGGTGACAGTTCTTCTTCTTCCTTTCCAACTTGAATCCCTTTTATTTCTTTTTCTTACCTAATTGCTTTGGCTAAGACTTCCAATACCATGTTGAATAAGAGTGATGAGAGTGGGCAACTTTTTCTTGTTCCTGTTCTTAGAGGAAAGTATTTCACTTTTTCACCATTGAGTATGATGTTGACTGTGAGTTTGATGTATATAGCCTTTATTACCTTGAGGTACTTTCTCTTTGTACCCATTTATTGAGAATTTTTTATCATGTCAATGTTAAATCTTGTCAAATACTTTCTCTGCATCTATTAAGATGATCATGTGATTTTTATTCTTCATTTTGTTAATGTGGTATTTTATTTTGATTGATTTGTGCATGTTGAACCATCCCTGTGCCCCTGGAATAAATCCCACTTGATCACTGTATATGATCCTTTTAAAATATTGTTGTATTTGATTTGCTATTTTGTTGAAGACTTTTGCATCTACGTTCATCAGCAATGTTGGCCTGTAATTTTCCTTTTTTGTGTTTTTCTCATCTGGTTTTGTTTTGGGGTAATGTCGGCCTTATGAGTTTGGAAGCATCCTCTCCTCTTCAATTTTTTGGAGAGTTTGCAAAAGATTGGTGTTAAATCTTCTTGGAATGTTTAGTAGAACTCATCAGAGAAGTTGTCTGGTCCTGGACTTTTGTTTTTTGCGAGGATTTGATTACTGTTTTAGTCTCTTTACTTGTGATTGGTCTATTCAGATTCTCTCTTTCTTCTTGATTCAGTTTTGGGAGGTTGGATGATTCTAAGAATTTATCCATTTCTTCTAGGTTATACAATTTTGGGGGGCATATAGCTTCTCATAGATTTCTCTTATAATCCTTTGTATTTCTGTGGTATTCATTGTAATTTCTCCTCTATCATTTCTGATTTTATTTATCTGGACTTCTGTCTTTTTTCTTAGTGAGTCTAGCTAAGGGTTTGTCAATTTTGTTTATCTTTTCAAAGAACCAGCACTTAGTTTCATTGATCTTTTCTACTGTCAATTTAGTCTCTATTTCATTTATTTCCACTATGATTTTTATTATTTCCTTCCTTTTACTGACTTTGGGCTTCATTTGTTTTCCTTTTTCTAGTTCTTTTAGGCATAGTGTTAGATTGTTTATTTGAGATTTTTCTTGTTTCTTAACGTAGGCCTGTATTGGTATAAACTTCCCTCTTAGTACCACTTTTGCTGCATCCCAAAGGTTTGGTATGGTGTATTTTCATTTTCATTTGTCTCCAGGTATTTTCTGATTTCTCCTTTGATTTCTTCATTGATCCAATGGTTGTTCAGTAGCATGTTGTTCAGTCTCCACATTTTTGTGACTTTTCCAGATTTATTTTTGTGGCTGATTTCTAGTTTCATACCATTGTGGTTGGAAAAGAAGCTTGATATGATTTCAATCTTCTTAAATTTATTGAGACTTGTTTTGTTTTCCAACATATGGTCTATCTTTGAGAATGTTCTATGTGCACTTGAGAAGAATATGTATTCTGCTTCTTTTGGAGGGAATGTTCTACATATATCTATTAAGTCCATCTGGTTTAGTATTTCATTTAAGGCCAAGGTTTCCTTGTTGAATTTCTGCCTGGATGATCTATCCATTGACATAAGGAGGGTGTTAAAGTCCCCCACTATTATTGTGTTGCTGTCAATGTCTCCCTTTAGGTCTGTCAATAGTTGCTTTACATACTTTGGTGCTCCTATATTAGGTGCATTATATATTAATAAATAGTATGTCTTCTTGGTGGATTGACCCCCTTATCATTGTATAATGGTCATCTTTGTGTCTTGCTATCTTTTTTGGCTTGAAGTCTATTTGACTTCACAACATTTGTCATTCTTAACTACCCCTGCCATCTTTGAGGATGATCCATTTTTAGCTTTGACTCTGATCCCAGCAGGATTAGACCTTTCCCACTTACTCAGGAGAAAGGGAGCCACTGTGCTGAGGTGAGGGATGCTTGCACAAGTGTAGCCTTGCACAACCACTCGTGATCCTCTAGCAAAGATGCATCTATTAAAAATGGCACCTTGAAAAAAACGCATCAACTAGAAATGGGCATTCCAGAGAAGAGACCAGACTGTCTGGGCTGGGGCACCATGCCACCCATAGAGGAGGACCCAGACTGAGCCAGCACAGCAACAGATGAAAGGTCATCACCAGTTCATGGTGAGGAGAAAGCAGACAGTGGTCTCAGCATCCATCTGCATCTCTTATGACAGTGCCCTGCACACTGGCCATGCTTTGGAAGTCATGACTGTTCTTTCTCACTTCTTCTTTCTCCCACTTCACAAAACACAGGAACAATGTGAGATATTGGTATTGGCAAAGCTCTTTTCATCAAAGTTCTGTAAACCCATGTGGGGGTTTCTGGCATTCTCTATCTTAAATATATTTCTGTTAAGAGTAAAGAGGACATTAGAAACAGGATTTTGGTCAATACTGATAAGTTCTGAGTTCAGATATATTGCAGGGTGAGGCAGTGTGAGAATGCCACGTTTTGTTTCATGACCTCATCTTTCACGCCCCAACCACTGGTGAACAATGCTCCCCTCTGTAGGGAGAGCTCCCTGAGAGTACGGCTGGCAGAGCATCATAAAATGATTGAAGGCATTGAGGCCATGACATTTCATCCCTCTAGACACAAGCTCATGGCAAAGCTCCAGACTTTATTTGAAGCATCCATGGAATCAAATATTAAAGACGTGTGAAAACCATTGCTGGGAAGCATCATCTGTTCCCAAACGAGCCCTCTGCATTCCCACCCCTCTCAGGAACCAGATAGACCCCTCTCATTGGCCCATTTCTTGGTCTGTGCCTCAGTTCTCACTCTGGCGGGGTTTCAAGGAAGAGTAGGTGAAAAGATTCATGTTTACTTCTGGCAGCCAAATGTTACAAGTTTGCAAAAAAGGCACACACAGCAGAGATATATAATTGTTTTATATTTTCACAAACTTTTTTTCAGACTCATGGGAAAAAAACCATTTTCATTCAAGTTTGCCAGATTATTAAAGACAGTGAGTACACTGCACTTTAATAACAATCACTCGTATGTATTTTGTAAGCTCCATACTTACTAGCCGCACAGTAGCCCCTCTTCTTTTTGCTGTTTATTTCCAGAGAAGATTATCTTATACTCTTCAGAGCAGAGCACTTCAAGCATGAATAGAAACAAAATATCCCCCATATTCAGTCAATACTCTGAACTTCAGGAAACCAGTTTAATTTATTTACAGTTAATTCTTGACATAGTTAAAGTCTTGGCATGCTGTTATAATTCTGTCAAATTAATATTATAAATTTGGCCATCTTAAATTTTAACAATTATTAAGTTATTTCTGTATAATAATTCCTAAGTATTTTCTCTACATAAGTCATGTCTTTCAAGGCAGATAGACACAACCAAGAATATTGAAATTTAGTATGAAGCTGTATGTTTTAGCTCATGTCAATGGGAAAAATCCTAAAATATTCAATATTCAATTTTATAGGTTTTGTTTTCACTCCAATTTTATATTAGCTCCATAAACGTGGTGCTTCTAAGTTAAAGAAAATAATGTATAATGAGCAGTTATTTGATAAGTCTGGGAAAAGTTTTTTTTTTTTTTAAATGCTTTCCCCACATTGAGAAAGCGAGTGACTGGGTAACAAACAATTTTGAAAGTCAAGTGATTTTCAAATCTTTGCTTTCAACACAGTTGAAACAAGACCTAAGTGTATTGTCAGCCAATAGATAATTTAAAAATATATATATATATATATATATATATACATTTGGTGAGGAAGATTGGCCCTGAGCTAACATCTGTTGCCAATCCTCCTCTTTTGTTTTGCTTGAGGAAAATTGGCCCTGAGCTAATATCTGTGCCAATCTTCCTCTACTTTGTATATGGGGTGCCACTACAGCATGGCTTGATGAGTTGTATGTAGGTCTTCACCCCAGATCCAAACCCATGAACCTGGGCCACAGAAGGGGAGCATGCAAACTTAACCACTACACCACCGGGGCAGCCCCCAAATAATTTTTTAATGCTAAATCAGGACTTGCTTCATTTGAGGCAGCATATCAATCAGATGCAGTTCCAAGAATTTGGTTATGGTGCTCGAACAAATCTCCTGCCTTTCTCATATGCTTATTTATGTGGACAATGTTCCTTAACCCTTAGAACCATATGAATGAAAAAGAGGGATACAATTAATGCTTACCCCAGTTTCATTCTAGCAATCAATAATCTTCATGCATAGATACATGAAAACACAACCTAGCCCCATTCATCTAAGGAAAGTTTTATTTGTTTATGTTTAATAATTATTAAAATTTGTAAAATATTGATGTGAATACCTCAATAAGAAGAAGTTCTTTCTCATATTTAGAAAATAACAGTGCTAGGAAATTTAAAAAGATTTAATACCATCTATCTATCTATCTATCTATCTATCATCTGTCTATCTCTATGTTGTAGAAAAGTGATCAAGAAAAGATTTTATGCATAGGAATGTATTTAAATAGGGTAAAGTTCCGTAGAGGAAAAGACTATGAATTTGAAAGGGAAAAAGAATGATACAAATTTTCTGACTGTGAAATAATAGGGCTTGTTTTTTTTAAATTCCTTTGGTTTGGGGCTGACCAGGTGGTGTAGTGGTTACGTTTGTGCACTCTGCTTTGGTGGCCTGGGGATCACAGGTTTGGATCCTGGGCGTGGACCTACATTGCTCATCAAGTCATTATGTGGTGGCATTCTGTATACAAAACAGAGGAAGATGGGCACAGATGTTAGCTCAGGGCCAGTCTTCCTCACACACACACACAAAATTCCTTTAGTTTGGAAGCAAAGAAACATTGCACGTGACTCTGGCTTCTGAATACATTCTTTTGCTCCTTCAGTAAAATCTATGCCAAGGAAACCATTTAGGGATTGTTTTATATGCATATGCAGACAGTGTGGACTGCACAGATCTTTCCTGAATTTTAAAGCTAAAATTCTGGTTCCCAACCTTCCCAATAAAGAGCATGTTGTTTAGGATTCTGTCTTAATAAGTTGTGGCTTTGTCTGGCTAGTCTATGTGTTACACTTTTCATGAGTTATCTCACCCCGCATTCTTAGTTATGGAAATTCTTAACTCTATTCTCAACTCTAACTTGTATAGTTTATAACAGAAGTTTTAACTTGTAAAGTTAATTTTTAACTCTATAATAGCCTCAGAGATGGTACAAATTCTGGAATAAAACTTTATCAGAAAAAGTAACTTGGAGTTGAAGTTACCTGCAAAAGTGAGAACAGAGAAGTGAATAGAAGGAAAGAGGGGCATAGAGAAGATGGTCGCTGGCCTGTAGGCTTGCTCCACTTAACTCCCAGGGGATGCTGCATTGCAGGTAGCATTAAACTGTTCTCCTGCCTTCTGGGAACCATATTGCTGTCCCCTGTGCTCAGCCTGGTGCCACGGGATTCCAGAGGGTTCCCAGACCCCTCCTGAACTCAACATGGACATGCTGCTTTGACAGTTCTATGGCACCGTATTTTTCTCTTGTCCCTCAGCACTGCAAACTAGAAGTGGGTTTGAGTTTCTCTCTGCTCTGAGTCAACTTCTTCAAGGTTGCAGACATTTAAGCAGCTTGTCTAAGTTTAGAAATAAAAATTAATCTGTACACTTAAAAATGGTTAAAATGTTATGTGTATTATGACAATTAAAGAAATAAAAGCAGGTTGCTAGTCCCTTCTTATGTGATACAGTTAATTCCTAGTTGTCTGTGTGAAAGATGCAGAACCTCAATGCAGATTCCTGAAAGCTGGCAAGACCCAGCACGACCCCGGTCTGGTTGTGAGGCTGTGGTTCCTCCCCACCAAGGACAGGGCAGTGGCTCTGAGCTGGAGAGGCAGCAGCTGCAAGGGGCCCTGCAGGTGGAGGGGGCGTCAGAACTGAGCATGCACCAGGATGGGCTTGACCGTATATAATTTCAAAAGCTCCAACTGAGATGTGTGTTAATCCATTAGGGCTTCTACAAAAAAATGTCACAGACTGGGCAACTTATAAACAACAGAATTTTACTGCTCACAGGTCTGGAAGGAGGCCAGAAGCCCAAGACCAGGTGCCAGCGTGGTCAGATGAGGGCTGTCTGCCGGGTTGTAGATTGCCAGCCTCTCACTGTGTCCTCGCGCAGTGGAGGGGGTGAGGGATCTCTCTGGAGCCTCTTTTGTAAGAGCACTAATCAGTCATGAAGGCTCAGCTCTCGTGACCTAATAACCTCCCAAAGGCTCCGCCTCCTAATATCATCACATTAGAGCTTAGGATTCAGCATGCAAATTTTGGGGGGACACAAACATTCAGATCACAGCAAGATGGCAGCCCAAGGTAGGGCCTTCAGAAATAGACTGATCTGAGGCTGAGTCTGCTTGGCAACCCACGGCTGTGTGACCTTGGGCAAGTTACCTAATTTTGTTGGATGTTTGTTTTCTCTCCTATAACTTGGGCCACAGTAATAGTACTGACCTCAGAGGGTGATCAGGAGAACCAATGAGCACATCGCCATGATAAGTGGACGTTACTATGATCTCAATACCAGTGCTACACTGTGACCTGGAGTATCACCTGTGATGCCGGCTGGTGATACTCCAGCTCCACGTTTGCAAATGAACCAGTTTGTAGTGTAGATTGACACTCAGATGTCAGTGCTGTATATGGAATAAAGATCTGAAAAGAGGAACATTATAATAAAGATAATATTGTATGAAATTCATTCACTCATTCATGAAAACATTTACTGAATGTCTGCTAAATGCCAGACTTTGACAGACAATCAAATCACAATCTGAAGACTGAACTCTGTTGTTAGGTGTTTGCTCTTGTTAACGATGCTGAGAGAAGCCTGGCATAGAGTATGTGTCTGAATTAGGAGATAAGATACAGTTGGTGTGCACCAGGGAGGGTATGTATTGTCTTGCAGACAGCATGCATTGGACAGTTATTTTTTTTGAATAGAAGTTTCTCTCTGTCTCATTAAATGTACTTTGGGCAAATCAGTTGACATTCCCCAGACTCACATTTCTCTTGCAGAAAGAGAATCTTTGATTCAGATTTGGGTTGGTAATTGTTCAGCTCTGTGAGGATGGGATGGGGAGGAGGGGTGAAGGTCTGCACCAGTTAGGCCACAAACTCAGGGTGCCAATTCTGCATTTTTAGAAAGACGTGACTCAGTTCTGTTTTGAGACCTTCTACTGATGGCAGAAAGTTGAATTCAGGTCGAGTCAGTTAATTTAGGCTTTTCTGGGTCGGTTCAGGGTTTCCTCTTCTCCTTCTCCCTGCAGTGCTGCCGCCTGGGCAGTGCCCTGGTGCTGGCATTGGCCCTGGGGCGTCTCTTCCTGTCTGTGCTGGCACCTGCCGAGATGAGCCCGCAGTCCTTCCTGTCTCTGCCCCGCATCTCACACAGCCAGTCTGCATCCTTGTTGTCCTGACGAGAAGGCCACCTCAGCCTGCTGGCCCTTGATAGGTCACAGTGGTGGAGCACCATTATTATTTGGTGCTCACTTTTTTCTTCACTGCTTGGCACATAGCATGCTTCAAAAATTATTTGTTGAATAAATGAACCATCACTCTTGGGGGTCGGAGAGGGGTTTGAGAAGCTTAGGTGCTTTTCCCCCCTGCTCTAGGGCTGTGAATGTGAGGGTAGGGACCCTCGCTGACCTGAGCAGCCTCTCAGCTCTTCCCCTTCTGTCTGATTCTTCTTTCCCAACTTGTGGATCTTTATTACGAAGTCTGTCTTTTCACCTGTGCTGCCTAAATCTGTTGTGTATCTGCCACATCTATTTAAGGCAAATCATCCCATTTAGTAAAGACATAGAATCTGTGGATCTAACTCAAGGCTTCTTAATGTTTTGTGATTTCATAGACCCCTTTAAGAATATTATTAATTTCATGGATCCTCTTCCCAGAAAAATGCAAAGAAAATGCACACATGATTTTATGTACTATTTTGGGGTTTTGTGGAAGCTGAGAATTTCATGTCTTTGATGTCTGCTGGTCTTGATAATGCATCAGGCATAAATTTCACTACCCGAATTTCCAGAACATGAAAGACTCTTTAAAATAAAATGTACCCCAAAATACAGTACAATTAGACTCATAGAGCCTTAGAACAGAAAGTAATCGCAAAGATTTCTGGATGCCTTTATTCCAACGATAAAGAAACCGAGGCCCAAAGAGAACAGACAATCTCCCCAGGTCACTTGGAGCTGCGGTAGAGGATGCAGATGTTTGAGCTTCTTTCACACGTCACAGATGCTAATATAGGCTGTGTTGTTTGCACAGCACTCTGGGGGCAGGAACAGCCTGGTCTCTGGTCTCTGGTCAAGCCAACAGATGTGCTTGGCTTGACTGTCACCAACTAGGTCACCTGGACTAGTTACTTGCTTCACCAGTCCTTAAGTCTTCTCTTATAACAGAAATAAGACCAGAAACTAACTAACCACCTACTTGACTAACTACTTCCTTTCCTCCTTCCTTCCTCTTTCTCTCTGCTTCTCTTTCTTTCTTTGCTCCATCTCTTTCTCTTTCTTTTTTTTTCTCTTTCTCTGTTTCTCTCTGTTTGTTTCTTTTTCTCTTTCTTTGCTTCTATCTCTCTCTCACTTGCTTTCTTGTTTCTTGCTTTCTTTTTCTCTTTCTTTCTTTCCTTCTTTCAGTTGTCCATAAGCTGAGTATAATTCTTGTCTGGATGATTTCTCACTGTTGTAGGTTAGACTGTCTGGGAATAGTCACTGAGACAGAGTTTAGGGTAAAGCGTATTTATTATGGATCAACAGCTATGAAAGGAAGAGAAGGGAGCAGTTTGGGAAGAGGAAGGAGGGGGGCTGTGATGCAGGCCCCACATGGCCCTGCCTACCCACTAGTGAGTCTGGAACAAACACTGCCCCAGATGGTGGGGCCTTTCTACCTCTGCCTTGCCCAGTCTGTCCGGGGAGGGCTGTGGCACTGTTGACTTAGCTGTCTGCAGCTGAGCCAGGCCCTGAAAAAGGGAGACCTGGACACTGTCTGCTGACCACACTACTCGAAGCTGGGCTGCATACCACCCCTGAAGGAGAACTGGGCAGTTCATCTTGGGTCTGCAACAGGCCACCCTGTGCCACTCAGTGACACTTTCCCACATGTGTGTAGGGACCAGAATTCCCATAGGCCTCTTACTGAGGGGAACTGAGAAGAGGTGAGTTAGTGGGACAGACAACAGCCCCACTGCTGCAGCTGGTCTTGGAGCACAGTTGACACTCATTGCTCCCTCCTCCATGACCCATCCTGGTTGTTCCTGACTCTCAGAGGCCACCTCTGCTGGCCTCAGCCTTGTACCTGGTTATATGACCCAGATCCTCATCCATGGGGCCCCTAGTCCTTCTCAGGTTGGGGTGCTCTTCTTGTCCATTTACAGTCACAACTGGGCAAGAGACACTGGAACATCTCTGTGGAGAGAGCTTGGCTCCCTCCAGGCCCCAGGATCAGCTACTGCTCCCAGTGGACAGCATATATTTGCAAAAGTTGACAAAGTTCCCCATATCTGCCACTGAGAATAACGTGAGGTGGGCCCGAAGGGTTTGGTGTCAGAATATCTGGAACATTTGAGGACAAGGCCCATGGACTAGTCAGCATCAGAAACCTCTCCTCCTGTACAGTTTTGTTTTGAGAATTACAACAGTAATGGTGGTGGTGGGGGTGTGCTCCTGGAAAGGACCTGGCTTTTCCCCAAGTTGGGATTGGTTTAGGACTTGCCTGATTCCTATGGTGTGTCTATGTCATGCACGATAAAATCTCCTGCATTTCTGGCAAGCATCCCCAAAGGGCTACAGCTTTGGAGGGATGTGTTTGGGTTACATGTCGAATGCTTTCACTAGCCTCGGAAACCACCTCTCATTCCTGCCTCAAGACACGGGACATGTACTAATTTATTCCAGAGAAGTATAGATGGTTGATGTTATCTCGGGAAAGAAGCTAGAGTAGTTATGAAAAAAAAGGTAGCTAGACTTGACTGTGTTTGAGTAGAGCTGTCAGCGGGGCCCCTGAAAGGGCTGACCAGGGAGGACCAGCCAGTCTGGATCCTGTTGGCATAGAGAGTGACCCTCAATGCTGGGGAGAGAAGATGCCATTCAGGATTCAGCTTGATTGAAAAAATGTCATAAGACACAGGATGAAGAACATGCCTCAGCCTTCTCAGGAATGGAAGGAAAGTGCTGGAAGGAAGAGAAGGCAAGAGAAAAGTGAACTGATACTGACTGCTCGGGTAGGGGTAGGGAGTAATTAGTGACCCTGTTTTAGAAGGCAATATACAGTAAGTTTCAAAATCTAAAGTTTCAAAATTAAAAAAAAATACTTATACCCTTTGATTCTGTCACTCCATTTATAAGAGTCTATTTTAAGGAAATCCTAAGTGGTGCTCACAGACATTCACCGTAGCTGTTCATGAAATAGCTATTATAATAGATTGAAAAAATATATAAATGGTTGGTAGAGAAATTAATACATTAGTCAAGAGATATCTAAATGCTAGGATACTACACACTCATTGGAAATCAATTTGTTGAAGAATTCTTAATGATACAAGGCAACTTCTCATGATATTTTAGGTAAAAAAAATAAGAATAAAATATAGATTATAATTTTAATTATGCAAATTGATATGTACCTATATACATATATTTATGGAAAAACAAGTCCAGATTTTGCATTGTATTTAAAATTTGGATCTGCTATGATCACAATTTACTTTTACTTATGTAACCTATGGTAGGAAGAAAGAAACCTTACAAATGATTTACCATAACTCTAAAAACCTATACATTTTATTCTGTTATTTGGGTGAATTAAAATAAAGCCAATAATGTCAAAGTTGAAGTAGCTATCTATCACAGGTTGAATAAGTAACTTTAAATTTTGATAACCTCCATACAATAAATAAACAAAATTTCTCACAAACAAGTAGAACAGCTCTCAAGACCAAAAAGTTTTATAGCCACTAACAATTTTGATTAGACTATAAGCTCACGTCAGTATTTGTTGTAAGTTATTCCATTTCACAGTGAAAAACACAAAATAAACACGGCTTCAAAGACTCTTTCCCTGACTTGCCTCATCTGATGATTTTTAGCATCTTCAAAGGCTTTGGCTGATCATGTTCCCCAGAGTTCTCTCCTCTAAAACAGGCCATAATGGTGAGCTCAGTGCATCTTAAAAGTTATAAAGCTCCACCTTAATTTGGGGGAGGGGGGAAACGTGTGCTCTTTGGTTTGTTGAAAGATAAGCTGAGGCATGTTAAACATTTTAAAAATTTATTTGAGCAAAAATAGATTAGAATTGGGCAGCACCAAACTGGAAGTGGCTAGCAGCACTCGGTGGATGGGAGAGGGGAAAGACTTATGTAGAACGTGCAGAAGCAAAGAAAGGAAATTATTTGATTGGCTGTAGCTTAAAGTCTAGTTGCTGTTTGTAACTGCTTGTCCTCAGGTTTGATTTCTTAACCTTGAGGCAGCTACAGGCTTAGATTTTGGTTTGCTTATATAGGCTGCTAAGGCATTAGAACCGCCTCAGACTAATGGCCTCCAAGTTTGATTAATTTAACTGGATTTAATGGTGATTTTAACTAAGACTGAATAGAGTATTGGCACTCATACTTCCCTCTTTATGCACTTCACATTCCTCCCAATTTTATCTACAAAGTCTATTTTGGATCAGCAGCTTCTCTTGATCTCCATGCCCAACCCCTTCGCCTTCCTGGCTCCTCCTCCATTTCACTCAAGCACTGTGGCCTCAGTGACCTTGCAAGTTGGTGGGTCTGGGCACGTCACTCCCTGCTGAGACTCTCCGTGCACCTGCTCCACTCATATCCAGTCTCAAAGCTGACCTGGCTGGCAATTGGCCTCCTTACCCACCAGCTCCCCAGAGCACCTTCCAGGTGCTGTCGCCTCTCACTTCTCTCCCAGCAACACCTGCTCATTATCCTTGTCTCAGTGCCTGATTCCTCAGAGCCAACAGGTCTCCTCCAAGAGGCCGCTCCCGACTCCAGTCTAATTAGTGTTCTCCCATTATTCTCATTCATAGCAATCTCTACTTTCCTTCGGTATCTTGATGGCAATTTATAATTATGCTTTTTGTGGGGGTTTTTGCTTGCCTCTCCCCAAAGCTGTGAGCTCCCTGAAAGCAGAGGATGTCTGACTTACTGCCCTGCACCCAGCCCCTCACACAGCACCTGGTAGATACCAGATCCTCAATTTGTATGTGAATGACTTGCACAAGGAGTGGAATAACGTACAGTAAAAAAAAGCCTGTGGGGGAATAGATGATCATGTTGTTCAACAGCATTTACTCTGACAGGTTGGATCATGGATGATTTTAATTTCCTATTTATACATTTATGTTTTATCCAATTTTTCTGTAATGAGAATTAATTACTTGTGTAACCAGAGAAAAGCCCTAAGAAAAGGAAAGCCAAGGGGCCGGCCCGGTGGCATAGTGGTTAAGTTTGCGCACTCCACTTCAGTAGCCTGGGATTCACTGGTTCAGATCCTGGGCACGGACCTATGCACTGCTCATCAAGCCAGGCTGAGGTGGCGTCCCACAAAGAGCAACTAGAAGGATGTACAGCTATGACATACAACTATCTGGGGCTTTGGGGAGAAAAAAAGGAGGAAGATTGGCAACAGATTAGCCCAACGATTAGCTCAAGGCCAATCTTCCTCCAAAAAAAAAGAAAGAAAGAACGAAAAGGAAAGCCAACTCAGGAAAGAATGAGAGGGGAGGAATTCTAGGGCCCAACTCCTCACAGAAACTCAGGACGATCTTGGTGGGGGGGTCCCTGAAGAGGTGTGGACTCCAACATGCAGGTGAGGCTTAGAAGAGGACAGGCTGTCCTGAGCGGCTTCTGTGGCCCCAAAGGCCCTTGGGCTCTGTGAAGAACAGGCAGTATTCAGCTGTTAAATGGCAGAAAGGTTAAGCAATGGAAGATAAGGGACACTTTGGGATTAAATTGGCCTCTTTTTAAAATAGGCAAGAGGTAAGGAATGAATTGCTTTCTTCCTTCTGCAGGCAGCAGGGCTGGGCAGGTATGAGACGGGTATGTGGGATGCCTCCTATAAAGGATGTTAATTTGCACTGTGGTTCCTGGGGCAAAACACTTTTTGGAGCTGTGGGTTTTCCCTCAATAAAATGGTGTTAGTAATGCCTATTTGATAGCATTTTTATGAAGATAAAATGAAATCCGTAAATTTGAGTCAAGAGCTTGTTAGAGGTCTGACACATAGTTGGTACTCAATTACTTACTCCAGTAACCAGGAACAAGTTTGTGGGATCATCTCCTTATAAGGGAGAAGCTTGCCAAGATTGGATGGCCCTCCACAACCATCAGGTACAGTTCAGTTTAGAATCAAATATGGGAGCCGTTATCTTGAAGCACTCACTGACAACTGAAGACTCAGTTGTCTATCCTACACTTTCTCATGACCTAAATTTTCAAGCTGAGTGTTTGTTTTCCTAGTTACCTGCCAATATCTGCTTTTTAAATACCACTCAGCAATTACCATTGCTACACTAATTTAGGTGAATTAAACAGAGATTCATTCTTCTTAAATTTCCATTAATGCAAATGGATTTCTGGAGTTGAATATCATGACCTTGTTTTGGTCATGGATTCGTGGGTGGACATTGTGAAATTCATTTCCAATAGCAGGTTTGTTTTTTCTAGAACTTTGACCCACAAGTGAAGTCTCTGCTCTTCCTTTGAGGGAAGGAGACAATGAAAATGACACTTTGTACTCTTGATTGCTTGCTTTTATGTGCACATCCAGACAAATTGAGAGCAGAGTGGAAAGCAGCACTTTCTTACACTTTTCAAAGATGCATTGAAGATAAATATCATTTGAATTGTCAAGTCAATCTTCACAATAGAGGAAGAAAAACTGTGAGCAGCACAGAAGGAAAACTGGGGCAGACAGACAAAAGAGCCTGGTGTGACTGAGTCGTGTCTCTGCTCCCTTCAGACTTTCACGTGAAAGACATGAGGGCAGAAAAAATGGAGGTAAAGACTGCAGATTCTTGGCCAAATCCTTTGGTTCTGGCTTCAGACTTTGACTACTGCTCTTACAATTCCTTGTTCATCAGGTTCACAAATAAGCAAACAACTCATTGTTTTGTTCTGGGGGCAAATTAAGCTCAGGGACTGAGTTTGTCTTTGCCAGTAGTTTATACAAAACAGGTGCCCTGTGGGATTTATAACAGTTTCACAAGCCAACACCACACAGGATAATGTCTCTTATCAACCAATAAAGAAATAACATGACATACTCCAAAGCAATGGTAGATCAATCACACTTTTGCTCCAGGCAAAGGAAGATGAAAGGAATAAAGTACAAATTCAGTTTGAGATGTACCCTTTTATTCGGGCGGTCACTCAGGGGAGATGGCTTGACCAACTGAGAGCTGAAGTCCAGCTGTCAGTGTAAAACGGAAATGAAAAGTCCCCGTTGCTAGAGCAAGTTGCTAGGGAGCCATGGCATGGTGTTGTGGGCAGGCTGACTCCTTCATGGGCTGCTGTGTGGTGTCACCACTACCGATTAGGGAGTCGCCTTTGACACGGTAGGAGCTAACGCCCCGAGGTCTAAGAAGGGTTTATTTAGGTCAGCAAAGTGGTACCTTGTCCAGACCAAGACTCTCGAATAAATCTCACAAAGTCTGAGTATTTATAGTCTAAACATCCCCTCGACATTGTTGCTTCTCCACATGTTCTTACTGATCAGCCCCCAGAAGTGTTTGTTATCAGCTGGGCTATTGAGGGCTTATCAATGACAACAGAGGAGATGATGACATCCTGACACAACTCACTTCATTCTTGTATCAAAACAACTTTTTTTTGTCTTTGTCATAAACAAGTGAATTAAAACAACTTCACTAAGTTCTAAACAAGTGGATTTGAAATTGTAGCAAACCAATACACAACACACATAAAGACAAATTATTTATGCTGGTAAATAATACAGATAAATTAAGGCTAATCAGTAAGCACACATTATATTTTAGTAATAATTTCTAGCATAAACATAAAATAGAGCCCCTCACACCCACGCCTGGCCCTGTGGAGTGTTTATGGAGCCTCTCTAGAAGCATCACAGTCAGTCATCTCATCTGTTCCCTTAAATGCGCTTGGATGACCCTAGGTCAGTGGCGGGGAGGGTTGGAGGTGTGGATGGGTGTGTCCTACCCAGTTCTGTGCAGGCCGCTGTAATCAAGAGATTAGGGAAAGTTGAGGTTGTGTGGGGATGGGGCAGAGTGGACAGATCACAAAAACCAGGGAGTGAAGTCTAAATGAATCTTTAAAATAAAGGGCCAGGGAAATACATATAGAAAATTCAGCTTTTGAAGCCAGGAGACTGAGAATCAGGACAGAGAGAAAGGATACCTGGGATCAGGCACTGCCCATGGGGTTGCTATGGGCTCCCAGCAGGGAGATGGGTGAGAGAGCTGGGCTCAAAAGGCCAGGATGGGGCCAGGGGTCCTTCCCAGGTCACAGCTGCTGGAAGGCAAAAAATTCTGCATGCTCATGATCAAGGTTGTCTTGTCCAGCTGAGTGTGCCTCCCCAGATATGCTCTACTTGCTCTGTGGAGGGTTTCCTCACTGGTAACCACCTGGGACACACTCAAGAGCATTTGTGTGCATCAATGAGGATCCTAATATCCAGGGACCCGTGGCCCTCAGGCGGCTAGCATTTGTGTCTGTACCGACTCCACTGCATCAACCCCAGTGACGTTGCACCAGAGAACCACTTCCCCACCCCCACCCTCATGGTGCATCAGCACACTTATTGTCCTTTGCCAAAGTGGTGTGGTAATGTCACCAGTACATCCCCTAAGCAGCTCAAAGGAAGTTTAAAGGTGCTTAACACTCCCTCAAGGTTGTTTTTCAGAGCCATGTCGGGAAGAGATAAAGCAGTGTCAAGAGGCCTAAATCAGATTGAGCCCTACTGCAAGGGCAGTGCCTGCACAGATGACCTGAAGATGACCAGAAATTGCCATTTCCCTCATCTTAATACTATAATCTCCGCCCTAGGAGGAGCCCAGGCTTATTAGCATAACATGCGATGTATGTGAGAGTGTGTTTTCAGACTGCACCTGCGCCAGCTAATACCTACCCCTATGTGTGATGAAAACTTCCCTTTTCAATATTCATTCTCCACCCAAAATAAAAGATGTTTGCTTCCCTTTGTTCAGGGAGAGTCACGACTTTGGAAACGATTCCACGTGGTCTCCTATTTGCTGCAAATATACTTGACTTTCTGTGACAGGTACTTCTGGTGGAGAGTCTGGTTTTAACTCACCAGGGAGCAAACTCATTTTGATTTGGTGGCAGAAAGAACCTGGGCTGTGGAGCCAGTCAGCCTGGGCGTGAATCCTACTTCTATCCCTCACTAGCTCTGTGACCTTGGGCAGGCCACTTAACTTTTCTGTGTTGCTATTTCCACTTCTGTAAAATGGTGATAATAAGAGTACCCAACTCATAATGCTGTTATTAGGAATGCATGCAATAATATTTATACGACCTTAGATTAGAGCTTGTAGAAATGTTAAATAACTCCCATCCATTAGTGCTAGATGGCCCTGCCAGTTTTTTGGTTCTTTGAAGTATAACTCAACACACAACATCATCAATGACACCTGACACTTCCAGCATGCATGACACATGAAAGTCCCAGGCTGAAAATCTGAGGAGTTTAACCAGGAGATGAAGCTTGTTCTTTTTTCATACAGCCCCAGAATCCAGGGCTGAATTTCCATCAGCCACTTTATTCCACCCCCTGCTTTTGTCAAGCCTCTCTGCCTCTAACCCGTGCCAAATCAGTCATTTGTCTCCATGATCTCGGGAATGGATCCTCTGCTTCCTCCTGTGATAATTTATTCTAATCGCGTTGGCTTGTTTTGATTCTCTGCTGCTAAGCAACACTCACTGAATTCTTTCTCTTTGTCCTTTTTCGTTCTTCTTCCTGTGCGGCTCAGAACAAGGAGTTGCTTTTGAATCAGGTACGGTGCAGTTCACAAAGGCAATTAACAAAAGAGAAGGAGTGAAGTGGGGAGTGAAATGTCCCAGCCCCACACTTTGGAAAGCCCGGAGCTTCTGAGACTCCAGGCAGCAGCCAGCTGAGTGAGGATCAGGAGGGCAGGTCCGTTTCCGCAGAGAGAAGCAGGCTCAGCGGGTGCTCAGACACGCAAGCCCAGCTGCACCGCCTCGGCCTCTCACCCCATCTGCTCTGCGCACCTCCTCTCCTCTCCTTGGCTTTAGTGTGAGCGGGAGTTGAGGGGGAGGACCTGCACCTTGCTGGCGTGCCCTGGGCTAGAAGTCCCTAGAATTTACCTGGTAGAATGTGAGGTAAAAGGTCATACGATGAGTTTGTAGAAAAGCTTTTCAGCCCAGGAAGGGTTGTGGCCTCAATTGGAGCCAGCCATCAGAGGCTGTGTTCGTTGCATGGTTCTCCAACATGCAGGCGAGCCACACTGGGCTCACCTGGGCCCTGCACCTCCTTCCAGAGCGTTGATGGGACTGCTTTCTCTGTGGAAAGAGGCTGCTTGGAGGTCATGATTGTTCCAATACTTGTTTTCTCTAAAGCACAGAGGAAGCCACTATCAGGAGCCACTCACACGTTCTTGGTAATTGGTCAGATGGGTTTGCATTCCCCAGGGCTAAACTTGTTCCCAGAGCATCCTTGACCTGTCTCACATGTCTGTAAAACAAGGGGCCACAAAGGTCTGCTGTCAGCCTAGCAGAAGGCACAAGTGTTCTCTGCCTTCCTAATAAAGTAGCTAAAGTGCAAGGAACCAACACAACTCCTTCATCTGCGTGGGTCTGGTGTCTGTGTCTCTTCTGTTTTTGAACTGTAAACATATTGTTTATCAAATATCAGATACCTACAAAAATACATTTACATATATTTTAAAGATATAAATAATATTGCAGTAATAATAATAGTAATAATAAAACAAACACCTGGACACCTCGCCCTTGTCCCCGTCAGTTGTCACTTTAAGGAAAAGCTCCTTACCAGCCTCTTCAAGGATCCTTGGGCCTCTCTGTAACCCCACCCCTCCCTTGCCTTCAAGATAACCACAATCTTGAATTTTGTGTTTAGCGTTTCTTGCTTTTCTTTATGGTTGATGGGGAGAAAGAGCATTCTCTACCCACTCTGGGTCCTTTCTGGCTGGGCTACAAATTAAATTGACATGAGGCTGAATAGCAGGAGAAAATCAAATAAAGCTTTATAGAACATGTACATGGGAGAGACCAGGGAGTGTCTCTCAACAAAATGGTGGAGAGTCTCCTCTTATATAGACAAACGAGGATTTTGGGGGGGACTTGGGAGTGTCAGCCATGAGGGATTACAAGAAAAGCACAATAAGGTTATTATACAGATTTAAAGCCTCTCCTTCCACACTGACCAGTTTCTAGAGATAAGGTCATCCACCTCTCCTCCCCCTACAGAGAAGGAGATATCTTTACAACTGGAGATTACCAGAACTTTGATAAGAATGGGTGTAGCAAAGACCCTCCTGGTTTATCGATACCCAGAGTCTTCCAAGGCGAGGCCTGTCCTTGGGTCCATCCCAAATTCCTTTAGACAGTTGGGAGGGGGGAGGTCAAATGTCCTTCAGAGCAAGATAGAGAGAGACACATCTTGAGGTGGCCAATTCTGATCCCCCACGTGGTTTACTTCAGAAGTGTCCCTAACCAGTATATTCAGTTTTGCACGCTTTTACATTTCATACAAATAGAACCACACTGTATTCTTCTGCAACATAGTTTTCAAAATACCAATATTATTTTTCTTTTTAAAAAAATTTTTTTAAGTTTTTATTTGATTGAAGTCACTCTGGTTTATAACATTATGTAAATTTCAGGTGTACATCATTATATTTCAGCTTCAGTATAGATGGTATAGTGTTCACCACCAAAAATCTAGTTTCCATCCGTCACCATACACATGTGCCTGTTTACTCCTTTTGCCCCTCCCCTACTTCCTTCCCCTCTGCTAACCACCAATCTGTTCTCCACATCTGTGTTTGTTTTTTAACTTCCACATATGAGTGAAGTCATACAGTATTTGTCTATCTCTGTCTGACTTATTTTGCTTAGCATGATACCTCCAATGTTCCTCCATGTTGTTGCAAATGGCAAGATTTCATCTTTTTATGGCTGAGTAGTATTCCATTGTGTGTATATACCACATCTTCTTTACACATTCATCCTCTGATGGGCACTGAGGTTGCTTCCAAGTCTTGTCTATTGTGAATATTGCTGCAACGAACATAAGGGTGGGTGCATATATCTTTTTGAATTATTGAATTAATTATTCCATGTTCTTTGGATAAATATCCAGAAGTGGAATTGGAATAGCTGAATCATACGATATTTCTATTTTTAATTTTTTGAGGAATTTCCATACTGTTTTCCATAGTGCCTGCACCAGTTTGCATTCCCACAACCAGTATATGAGGATTCCCCTTTCTCCACATCCTCTCCAACACTTATTTCTTGTCTTTAATAATAGCCATTCTGACAGGTATGAGGTGATATCTCCTTGTAGTTTTGATTTGCATTTCCCTAATAATTAGTGATGTTGAACATCTTTTCACGTGCCTGTTGACCATCTTTGGAAAAATGCCTGTTCAGACCTTCTCCCCAGTTTTTTGATTGGGTTTCAGTTTTTTGTTGTTGAGTTGTATTAGCAGACGCAAATTTTCTACAGTTCTAATTTTCACCTGAAAACTCAAATTTGATTATTTGTAACAAATATTGCCAGTCATTATTATTTTTAAGTGACAGTCTCACTGGGTGGTTTTTAAAAGATGCCAGCAATCTTTCTAGTAAAATCAGTGTTCCATGAAAGAATGGCTAGTTCAGTTCACAGTTCAAACAGTTGCATCAAGACTTTTCCTTAATACAATCATTGTACTCAGTACAAGTGTTTATGCTCCCCATTTAGTCACACAGGTTCTTAAAAAGACATGTACTCAAGGGCTGAGATTAATAAAATTAATAATTCTTACTGCTTCATCAGTGAAGTGAAATGCTTCTGTGAAACTAGCTTTTCGTTTTTAGCTGTGAGCACTTGGTGGCGATGAACACGGTGACCACTGGCAGGGCTGGTGCCATTGCCTTGAGTGGTCCATCCCACCATCGCTCCTGCACCATCAGTGCAAACGTCCACGCCGTGAAAAAGGCAAACCAGGTCTAAGTATTATTGTGAAAGTAGTCTCGACCTGGTGGACCACTTGAAAGTGCCTCTAGGGACCACAGGGTCCAGCAAAGTGCACTTTGAGAACCACTGTTCTAGGGCACAAACCTAGAACTGGAACTGCTGGGCTGCACGATATGTTTATGTTCCATTTCAAAAATATTGCCAAGTTGTTTTCTAGAATGAATGTGCCAGTTTATACTGCCACCAGCAGTGTATGAATTCTGGTTTCTTTAAATCTTCTTTAAACTTATACGGTCATATTTCTCTTAAATTTTTGCCATTCTAGTGAGTATACTGAGGAATAAATTTTTATTGACTTATTCTTTATTGATAAAATTTTAAAACTCTATTGAAATACCTTAAAGAAGACCTCAAAAAATGGAGATAACATGTTAATAGTCTAATTGTGTTCTTGTGTAGAAATGAGCTTACTAGACTACCAGAACTTTATATGTATTCTATTGTCTAATCTACAATAATTTTATGAGGGAGTTACGTTACTTTCATTTCACCCCTAAGAACTGAAGCATATGGAGGTTAAGAAACTTGCTCAGGAGCTCATGGTTTGAAAGAAAATATATACAGATACACACGTATATATGTATATATGGTTTCTGTCCCTGTTCCTTCTATTTGCTCTTTGACCCCAGTTCCTGACAGAGAGCTCCTAAAATTCTCCTGAGTGATGGGGGTGATAGGAGTACCTTATACAAAGTTCCTAAATCCCTTGGAATTTCCTGGGTGATAGGAGCATCATTTGTTCTAATAAGGCAACTGTTGATGGTCTCCTGGATGGGAGCTGGTCACCAAAAAGACCAAGCCATGATTAGAAACCTAGAAATTTCCACTCTACTTACTCACCTTCTGGGAAGGGGAGAGGAGCTGGAGACTGAGTTAATACTTGATCATGCATACATGATGAAGCCTCTGTAAGACTCTCAAAAGTACAGGGTTCAGAGACCTTCCAAGTTGATGAACATATCCACATTCCAGGAGGGCGGTGCACCCCAGCACCATGGGAACAGAAGCTCATGATTCTTGGAACCCTTTTGGACCCTGCCCCGTGTATCTCTTCATCTGTATCTTTTATCATATCCTTTATTATATAATAGACCACAAATGTAAGTAAGTGTTTCCCTGAGTTCTGTTAGTTGTTCTAGCAAATTATTGAACCTGAAAGAGGGAGTCATGGGAACCTCCGATTTGTGGCCAAGCTGGACAGAAGTGTGGGTTACCTGGGGACCCACGACTTGTGATTGGCATCTGAAGTGGAGGGCAGTCTTGTGGGACTGAGCCCTTAATCTGTGGGATCTGATGCCAATTCCAGGTAGATAGTGTCAGAATTGAATTGAATTGTCGGACACCCAGCTGGTGTCAGAGAATCAGTTGGTATGGGAGAAAACCCATACAATTGATGTCAGAAGTGTTGAGTGAGTACAAAAACAGTCTTTCCTTCACAGAACTTGCTGGGAAAGTGAACCAATACTGTATACCATCCCCATGGGCTCAGTCGCTATGCCATAAAGATCCTCCTGGGGGTTTATGAAGAAGAAAAGAGGACAAGAAGCTAGAAAATTTGTATTTTATATAAGGCTGTCACCAATTTCTAACTGAATGTTGGTTGGAATTTGTTTGTATATGGGCTTCCAAATTGTTATAAATCTTTCTGACTTACTCAATGCCCACAGTATTTTATCAGCTGTACTTCATGAAAAGGTGGTCCTGTATGTCCACTTCCTGCATTGGCTGGGTGAGCATTGTTTGTGGTGTGTGCGAAATCACTCAAATACACTACCAGGCAGGCTGGTCCAGAGGTCACAGAAGAGAAGGGCTCACAGACCAAATTAAAATGCTCGAATCACATGGTTTATTCAATTGATTTAAATCACAGTGAGAAGCAAGGGAAGAGAGAAGGGCAAATTAGCACACTTAGGATAGGGTGGATGCTTCAAATGTTGGGGTTCTTAATGCTCATCAGTGGGGACCAGAATAGGTGTACCACTGGGCAGCCAAACGAACCTGATGAATATTAAGTACACATGTGTATTTAGCATATCCTGAATGTCTAGTGCCTCTTGTATATTTATTTTATTATGAATAATTGGGACTGATGCCTCATGAACGTTAGATATATCTTGGAACTTCCATCTATCTATCTTTAACACACAAGGTCTACTTACAAACGACTTACATGTGTAACACAGCTTGTGAGTTCTGTTTATGTTCAACAGACTTTTTGCTTACTAGCTTCTTATCTATGTAAAACGTCTGAAAATGTTTTACCTGTATTTGACAAAAACTACAAATTTCTTCATCTGATAGAATTGAATATTCTCAAAGGAAATGCACATTACAATTTGCAAAATGGCAATTTCAGGAATCATAATTTCTGTCTGTTTTAAACAAAAGCAACATATCTCTGTGTAATTAAGGAAAGTTAACAGTTGTATCTAAGAACCAAGCATGTGTTGAGTCTGTTATTTTCCTGAATGTTTCAATCAGCTAGACCTGCCCCACCTAACAGGGTAGCCACTGGCCACATGTGGCTCCTGGGTACAGCAGCTGTGGCTGGTCCCAAACGAGATGTGCTGTAAGTGTAACATATGTACCCATTTTAAAGATTCAGTATGAAAAAAAGAAAGCAAAATATGTTGATAATTTGTATATTGGTTACATAGTGAATTGATAATATTTTTATTATATTGGTTTAATTAAAGTATATTATTTAAAATAATTTTGTCTGTTTCTTTTTAAAATGTGGCTTTTAGAAAATTTAAAATTACATAGGAGGCTTGCACTATATTTCTACTGGAAGGCACTCATCTAGAAAATAGCATCGTTTAATTGCTTACTAGGTTTTGAAATGCACCTATTAAAATGCATTAAAAATTTCTCGTTTGCTTTTCCAGTCTTTCTTAGCTTACTGAGACACATTTAAATGAAGTTGTTTGCTCAAGGTTGGCTGTTCTTATGTAAAAAATCAGATGTATTATCAGATTATAAACTGATGAGACCTTTTTTTAAGGTAAAGTCTCTGTGCTGTCAATGATTCCAAATCCATCTAAATTTTTTTTTGCCTTCTCTCTAACTTTGCCAGTGTGGACTTGTTCAGTACACATAAAACATAAATGTTTCCTCTGGTGGAGGTTATTTATACAATGACAACTAATTCTCCGCTTAGTTTCCCTTCCTCATGCTCTCAAACAAAACAAGAGGAAGGGTTGCGGCTTCAACGGTCACTAACAAAATGGTCAGTTAGGCTTTATACGCGCTTGTGTTTGCCATCCAGTGAGGCTAATTCAGGCTTCTTTTGAATTGTGTTCAAACGCCTTTTTTCTGCCTAGAACTTAGCTTGAGAAGGGCAAAAAAGAAATTAAAATTCACCAAGTGATGAGTAAGCTTGGGAACCATATGACCAAGAACAGAAGAAGCTGCTCATAAAGTTTATGCTGATACGATCCGGTGTGAGGATTTCGTTTTAGTCGGCTACTCAAGGTACAATGACCATTGCCAGTTAAATGTAGGAAGCGGTCCCAGGGCCAGTACGGACGAGACGTGCATTTGAAACGTGACCCTCCAGCCCTCTTACCTCACCATCGTCCCACAGCTCCTTCGCAGAAGGTAACTGGAAGCAGGGGGCTGGGATGCAGGATGCCAGGACAGCGCTGGTGGTGGACCAGCCCTTCGGATGCTTTCCGCTTAACTTTTAGTTGTCAGGACTGCGTTATTCCAGCTTCACACAGCGATTCCTAACCAGGGTTGATGAGAGGAAGCGAGTGTGCGTGTAAAATGTTTGTTCATTAAAGGAATCGTAGGTTTAAAAAGCTCAAAATACACTCACGAAGTGGACCTTAGAGGTGATATCCGGCTCCAGGCTTTTCAGTAGCTAAGAGTTAAAGAAGCTGTTCAAGCTACGTTAAACCCTCTTATCCAAAGAGCCTGCATAGAGGAAGACACCGTTTTCCCCGCCGTAGCCTGCAGCTGGTGCCGGCAGGCCTCCTGAGAGCTCTCCGCAGGTGAGGAGCCGACGCGAAATCATCACCTGTGCTGGAGCGCCATCAGTGCGTGTCCCCGGGGCAGATCGGGAGGGGCTGATGGGAGCCTCTGGACACTTCTGAGACGCCACGTCGTCTCGAGGCCCCTCTTCTGCCTGTCTCAGATATTGGCTGTCACATCGAGGAAGGGGGTATTAGAAAATACTGATTTGGAGGAAGAGGACGCGGAGCTCTGAGGGAGCTCAGTTTGGAGGACTGTTTTAAGCAAGGGCTTGGAGCAAGGGGCCCTGACCATGTTTGTTAACAAGAAACAGGTGGAGCCAGAGAAACCGGGGGAGTAAGAGCGCTGGAGGCAATGAGAAGTGTAGCAGCAAATGGGGAAGATTGTGTCGCCACCTTCCTACAGCTGAAGTCTGATCTCTCATCCTTCAATAACTTGTCATGTTCTCACTTCAAAGACCTTTCCAAAAGAGGATCTATCACGTATTCTAAAAGCCATGTTGAGCGTTCCAAGTGATTGCACAGTAACAGTGCAATGGACCTTTGCCTGTTTACTCAGGCATTCCTGTTGCCCTCTAAAAAAGCACAGTTTGTTTCTAATTGTTTCTTTTTTTCCTCTCCTTTTTATTTGTGTTCTCACACCCACAGCCTCCGACTTTAAAAGGTCGTTGGGTTAACTGCCCATTATTTAAATCATCATCTTCAAGTCAAAGCTCTGTGTCTTGAGTGACTCCGATTGGGAGGAGATAAAACAAAAAGTCAATCAATTTCTTATTTGCACACACAGTAGTGTCGACATGTTAATAAAACAATCCAGAATGACTAATCATAATCTTTTCAAGTCATAGGGTATATATCTCATAGCTGTAGTCATTTATGCCAAATGAAAATGAGAACTAAGTGTGGATTTTAGCCATAATCCCGCTGTAGAGTTCCTCAGGGATATACATTATACCTTAACACAGCAGTAATTTAGGAGAATTTTGTTATTGCAGTGAAGTTTGGCATGGTATTATTGCTTTAGAGAAAATTCAATTCTAAAAATCTTATTTCCCATTCACAGATCTGAAAATATGTTCAGACTTTTATTCTCAAATTTGGTTTTCAACTTTTAATTATTACCATTATTAGCCTTCTCCCTAAAAACCTGTGCTTTATATCTACCTCAGTGTCTCTGTCCTTGAACTCTTCAGCTTGGGAGTCACCTACCCCTTTAATATCTAAACAAAATAATTGAGCCTTTATCTTACATGACTGCAGCAAATTCTGACCCAAAAGTATGTCTCTGAAGATCCCAGCTTGTGCTTAGGATTTTTCCTGGTTGGTGTTTGTTCCTTTTTGCTTCAAGTGACTTCTAGCTGTTTGCCTTCCATCTCTGGCCAAGCATGACATCACTGCAAATCTTTCTGTCCATTTTATTCCTGCCCCAAATGCTGGAATGGCTGTATCCCCTTAGTCCACAATACAGAGCAACCAAGCACAGGGCTGGTTTGGAGGTGACACAGCAGAATTATAACTCAGAACAGGAGATAGCTTACACCTCTCTATCCTCATAGCCAGTGCCTGAACCCTGTAGAATCCTTCCCTACTATTCCCCCTTTCCCTAGAACATGTCCTCAGGGGTGGTAGGAACAGGCAGCCCTTCTGTCTTCCCTCCCCACAGAACACCAGGGCCCAAATTACAGGCTGATTACAAATACCCCCTAATTGTCAGTGGCTTGTCAGTGGGAACCACAAATCTCTTACCTCATGATCGTCCCTACAGAGATGCATTTCACTACAATAGAGGTAATTTTTTCCATATTTAACTGTAAGAAAATGAACTTAATTGAAAGCATCTGCATTCATATTACTTTACGAAAGTTCAAGACCAGCTTATACCTGGAGGAGCAAAATTGCTCATAGAAAAGGTCCCTCCCAGGATAAAGTCTTCCCATAGATGAATTTCAGCTTCTAGCCCGGATACGTTAAGTGGCTGGAGTTTTAAAAATAGCATATGTTGGGGGGGTTATCTGTCTATCTATCATCTGTCTATCTACCTAACTATCCATCCATGTGGTGGAGGCATATCTCTCTACATATGTAGTAAGGATATACCTATAATGATAGAAATCTTTGACCGCAGAGTGTCAATATCCACCAATAGCTGTGGAGAGTATCTTTTGCATATGCTGAGGAGTGTTGCATAAATCACAGATGACTTGGGATCAAAACTTAACTAGTTAACAGTGAAGTTAACTTGGACAATAGTGACTTAACAATTACATTTAATGAAACAAACAAATAAGACATGAACCAGAAAGCTATCTACAGTTGACATTCACTAGAGATACTCCAAGTTGTATTAAAAGAAGTGGTACAGTGTGGTGGTCAGAGTGTAGACTGGCTGGGTTGAAATCCAGGCTCCACCACTGACTAACTTCACAAGCTTGGAAAGTTGACTTACTTTCTCTGAGCTTCAGATCCTTCAGCAGAAATGACATTGATGATGACTATGATGCTGCTGCTGATGGTAATATCTGTCTCGCATTTGCCAGGAGGCTTATATGCGATAACTCAAGTAAAGCCCGTAGCACAGTGCCTGGTATGTAGCTCTTATCATAATACATCTATTAATGTGTTAATGACACTTCTGTTAATCCACATTTCAGAACACTGGTCCTTCACTTTCTTTAGAAATACATTTCAGTTGAGTCACCTGATTCCTTGCATCACCAGCTAAAGACCTTTTCAAGTTTCACTGAAGTTTTAACCTTTCATTTGATAAGCAGGATTTTCCTTGGCTCGAGGACTTTTTGAGCCAGTTTCAATAATTCTTTTTTCTTGTCTTATAGAGCATGTGGTGATCTGGGTTAGAGGGGAAATATAAGCCACAGTCAATGCCAACATCCTGTTTTATTATTTTATCTAAAGGCTCCATTTTTTGGCTTTAAACTGTGAATTATCTCACTACTAGACCTCATCTTTTTCAACAACAACCTAAAAGTTGACTTTCTTTTGGAGGCCACTGCATAAAGAAACCAAATCACCCTTCACAAGAGCTGCTAAACTTGGTGATTTGCAAAGAACAATGGGCCAACACTGAGGTGTGCTTATTGGCCGGGTCCGTGCCCCTCACCAGCTGAGTGAGTCCTGCAGCCTCACGGCAATTTAAAGCCATGCTTCAAGAAAGATGACAATTCTCCATTTTTGGATACTCAAGAAACTTTGTTAATAGTTATAGCTGCAAACCTTGCAAAGTGAAAGACTATTTATTTTTGCATATAAAATTTATATGAGAATAAAAGTAGTGTAATTTGCTATTCTTTCTGACTGCTTAGCACATTCTTCTCAGAATCTTGGTGGGAGAATACATGCACAGAGAGAGAGGGAGAGATAGAGAAAGAGGGAGAGAGAGTTTTTTTAAGGAATTGGCTAATGTGATTGTCAGTGCTGGCAAGTTTTGGATTGACAGGCTGGCTAGAGATTCAGGTAAGAGTTGATGTTAGAGTCTTGCGTCCAAAGTCTAGAAACTCGGGCAGAATTCCTATGTTGCAGTCTGGAGACAGAATTCCCTCTTCCTTGTGGAACCTCAGTCTTTTCTCTTAAGGTCTTCAACTGATTGGTGAGGCCTACCTACATTATGGGGGATAACCTCCTTTACTCAAAGTCTACTGATTTAAATGTTAATCACAGCTAAAAATAGCTCAGATCAACAACTAGATCTGTGTTTGACCAAACAACTGGGTGCCACAGCCTGGCCAAGTTGACACCTAAAATTAAGCATCACAGTGAGCAATTTTCCCTCTACAAGAAGCACTTGGCCAGCCTTTAGCTCAGGATCTGGTGTCCCAAAGAAGCAGGGGCCACAAAGACTTCTTTCTGGTGAGGGTAGCAGCGTGGGCAGTGCCCACTCCAAGGAAATCAGTGAGGGGGTTCCAGCAGAGGAACCCGAGCCTGGTGTTGGGGTGACAGCTGGGAAGGCAGTGGCAATGGGGAATTATCCACAGGGACAGTTTGTGATATGATTTTGGACTTTTTGCTTGGCTGTGTAACCCCAGCCACGGGTTCTCCAGCCTCTGAAAGATAATTTGAACAACTCAACGTCCTTTACTAAATTCCCTTTGAAGTAGTCAAAGTTCATTTCTATAATTTCCAACTGATTCAAGAGGTCACATGAAAGTGGACCTGAAAATTGTTGGTGATATGTTGAACTTGCATCTATGGGTGTCTGGTGTATTGGGTAGGGCAGGCATCTCAGCAGTGGAGGAAGAACTCTAGATAGAGACAGAAGTGTGAGCTGATGGAAATGCAACTGGCGGAGCCGTGCAGAGGGGATGAATGAGGTCATGGGGCGGAGAGCCCAGGCTACTGGGAGTGATTTATGATCAAAATGCAAAGGCAGGATTCTGGTCTCCGATTAGCCTAAACTATCGGGGAATTATACACACTCCTGGCTCTTGATTCATGACAAACTACCTCTTACACTGAGAGCAAACGCACCCATTTCAACAGGAAGAGTGGAAAGGAAATTCCAGCATGTAGAAATTCATGTGGTACCGACTCCTGCACAAAGCAGATGCGGTTTCTCCTCTCCAGAGAGAGAGGAGAACTCTCTTAAAATAGTTTAGCTGGATATTTTCAATGCCCTTGAAGGACACAAGGTAATTCTTTGTCCCTGCAGATGTATATTTTTTCTTTGGATTGCCCTAGTTACAATAGTCCTTTAGCTACTTATCTTCAAATTCTCATGAGACCCTGATATACCATGAGTTTTTCCATCTTTTGTGAGTTTATCAGAGTTCAAAAGATTAATTATTTCTTCAGATAGCACAGAGAGGACAATGGGAGACAACAACAGCAGAATAATTGTAATGCTTTGAATGGCTTGTGCTTTGTTTTTGCACATAACTTTGCAATACAGTTTATTAGCTCTTCCTCCCAATTTCTCTAGTGAACTTTATTTTTCACATGTGGAGTCAACCAGAGAAAATACTAGATGTTCAAGCCTACATGGTAACATAATCATGTGTTAAAACAAAAACTTGTTGACCCTGAGCTTGGCAGATGTTCTTTATCTCTCACATAGAGTTGATAATGGACTTAGGAAGAATTTAGCTTTTTTTCTGTTGAAAACAATAAATCTCAAGAAAAAATAAACAGTGATAACAAGGTAAATCAAACTTCTAAATAGGAGAAAAACGGGACTTAAAAACAGTATATCAACAAGGAATCTTTGCAAATGGATAACTGGGTCAGAGGAAAGTGTTTGAACCAGTTCCTAAGAAAACAGGAGAAATGTTACAGCTCTACCAGACGGTGTTCTGGTCCAGGTGAGGTGAGGGACTGTTACTGTGGTGGCTCCGTCTCAGGGGGGAAGGCTGGCAGCTGTAGATTTATTGAGAAGTGGTGAGGAGAGAACAGAGAAGGAAGGAGTGGGAAGAGTAATAGAAGAAGGGTTGCAGTATGGACATGGCTGGACGAAGAAGGAGGTGAAGCTGGGATTATGGACTAAATTGAGTCAAAGGGATCAGCAGCCTGGAGGTTGTAATAAAGTAGTGAAGTAGGTGTGGAGGAGATAATGGAAGGATAGCACTGCAGGTGAGGTCAACACAGTCAGAGGGAGGTATGTTTCCACACATGGCTTTGAAGGAAAAGCAGTCCCAAGTGACGACAATCCTCAGGCATGTGCACCGTGTGAGGGTGAAGAGGAGGAAGAGCAAAGGGCGCGGGAAGCAGGAGGTTAGGGTACTGAGAAGTCCACTTGTTGGCTGGTTGGCCTCATGCACACACAAAACACCAGAATAATAGATGGGTTTGGGGTGGAGGGAGGGTTCTGAGCCATGTGTCTCAGTCTTCAGGTGGAACCAGAAGGTGGTATAGCTGAATGGCAGGAACCTAAAAGAAACAAGGCTTTTCACTTGAGGGTGGGAGAGCTGTAACTGGGAGAGGAATGGGTACAGAGAAGGACCCAGGCAGGTTCCTGCCCCCAAGGTTTATGGGGCACTGGGACACAAGCAAGGACAATTCGGGAGGCTCCAAATGAGTGTGACGCTCAGGAAGGCTGGGTGTCAGTAGAGAGAAGGAGCAGATGGCAGAATTTGGAGAACAGATTTATTGGAGTTTATTTGCCGTAGAGCAGGGGCTCAGTGGAAAGGTCTTGGAGAGAGGGGAGCCGGGGAAGTTTGAGTTAGAAGTATATAATTCAAGACTTCTGAGACCTGTAGCAAATCTTATGCCCGGTGAATCCCACCAGGAGTTGTAACAGTTGCTTATACCTATACCATGCTGTGATGGTTAATTTTACGTTAACTTGCTCAGGCCGTGGTACCCAGTTTTGGGTCAAACACCAGTCCGGACGTGATTGTGAAGGTTTTTTGGACGAGATTAACGTTTAAATCAGTAGACTTTGAGTAAAACTGAGTGCCCTCCGTAATGTGGGTGGGGCTCATCCAATCAGTTGAAGGCCTTAAATTCTGCCAGCAGACTGACTGCCTTTGGGCTAGAGCTGCAACATCAGCTCTACCCTGGGTCTACAGCCTGCTGCCCTGCCTTGTAGATTTCAGACAGTCCCGACAATCGCCTGAGCTGATTCCTTACACTCTCTCTCTCTAAACACACCCACCCACCCACCCACCCACACAGACACACACACACACACACACACACACACACACACACACACACACCTCTCTATTTATAAATGCCTGTATGTATCTATATATACACACATCCTATTGGTTCTGTTTCTCTGGGGAACCCTGACTAATAGACATTTTTACTTACTATTTTCATCATTTTTTAAGTGCTTTTCATTTATTAACTCATCTTAACCTTCACAGTGATAGGAAATCTTCTAGGACCAGTGGTGAATGGGAGGACACAGGCCTCCTTGGAAGGAGATAGAAGCATGCTGGTCTGATCTTGCCATAGATGAATTCCTAGCCTGGGGTTTAGACACCCGAGTTAATTAGAAGCGTCCAAGACCCTGAGCAGAAATTAGTTTGTGCATTCAATTATATACATCTCCATTTCTAGGGCAATATTGAATTCTTTCCTTTGGAAATATGAGAATATCTCCTAGCATTAAGGGGAACTTAATAACATAAAATAGGATTTGAAAGCTCAGGCAAGAATTGTGTTAGAAATCACTAATTCTAGGGACTATTATTAACCAGTTAAACCAGGTTATTAGAGCACGTGTGTGGAGATCTAAGTATTGCAGGTGAACATGTGAATATATTTACATTTTGTCTGCATCTATAACTGTAATAAAGAGTTGATTTCCTCATGGCAAGCAAGATGAGGCAGATAACAGGCCATTTGCTTTTCTAGAAGAAATTGTTAATTCATCAGTATATGTATATATTTTGGAAATACTTAAAATGCATGAATTCATGTCAACCACAGTGAGTGTGTTGCTTTCTTATTGACTTAGGCTTGCTAACTACCTGATGGTAAAGAGATTTCAACTCCTGTGTCAGCTTTAATTGGTTGGTAAAGGCTGCCTGGAGTACTGTATTGACTAAGCTTTGAGATTGGGACATCTCATTCAACACCCCCAAAATTAATTGAGCAGCTACTATGTGCAAGCAGCATGTTAGACACTGAGGATGGGATGGCAGATGCAATCACCACAGTTCCTGTCCTCAGAGAATTGAGAGCTGAGCAAGGAAGCCCATTAATCTAGTAATTCCAATAGAGGTGACAATGCTGTGTGAGGACAGGTGTAGGTGTGGCTGAAGCATCCCAGCTGGCCTAGGCGGTGGGCCTCTGACAGCTCCCTGTAGGAAGCAATGGTTGAAGATTGGGGGGGGTGGAGAGGAAATGGGCAGATGGTGTTTGCCCCTGGCACAGGAGGAGCAATGATATATTGTGTTCTCTCTATATTTTAACCTATTTAGAGGCAGACTTCTAACCACCTAAGCAAGTTTTCAAGAAGAGTAACATGGTTTTGAGGGGTGTTGTAATTACTATCAATCAATCAAAATGGGAATCTAGGGTGATAAAAAATTAGTAGCAGGAGAAACAGCATCACTCACACACTGCTGGTGGGAACATAAAATGGTAGAGCCACTCTGGAAAACAATTTGGCAGCTCACTCTGGAAAACAATTTGGCAGCTTTTTAACAAACTATATGTGCAGCTACCATATGACCAACCAACTGCACTCTTGGGCTTTTACTCCAGAGAAATGAAAACTTACTTTTACACAAAAGCCTGTACACAAATGTTTATAGCAGCTTTATTTGTAAATTCCAAAACTGGAATCAACCTTCAACAGGCGAGTGGATAAACGAGCTGTGGTTTATGGAATACTATTCAGCAATGAAAAAGAACAAAGTCCTGATATATGCAACAACTAGATGAATCTCCAGAGAATTATGGTGAGTGAAAAAAAGCCAGTCCCCAAAGGTTACATACTGTATGAGTCCATTTATATAATATTTTTGAAATGGCAGAATTTTAGAAATGGAGAACAGATTCGTGGTTGTCAGAGAAGGGGAATTGGGTGTGGTTATGCAGAACAACATGGGGATCCTTGTGGAGTTGGAACTGTTTAGTGTCTTGACTGAGGTTGTGGATCCGCAAACCTATGTTAGTAATACAATCGTGTAGAACTTAATACACACACGGCATACAAATAAAATAGGAAATCAGAATAAGCTCTGTGGGTCCTATCAATGTGCTACAGTCCAGTACCATTGTACTGCAGTCTTGTGAAGTGCTACTATTGGAGGAAACTGGATAATGGGTACAAGGGGCTCTTCTGTATTATTTCTTACAACTGCATGCAAATATATAATTCTCTAAACAAAAGAAAAGGAAAAGATCCAGGACCCAAAGCAAAACAAGATAAAACATTCAGTGTCAACAGCCTTCCACCAAGTCCAGAGGAGTGAGAAAAGCATAGATGGAGCAAAGGAATGCACAGGGCGGGGGGGGGGGGGCGGCACAGAGGGAACTCCCTCACATTGCCGAATAACAAAACAAAGACACAAAGACGGGGCCTCAGAGAGCTGGGAAACAGCTTGACCAAGAAAAGGCTCATTGGAACCACAGGCTAAGCTCATCGGAAGAGCACTGTTTATTCGATGTGTCAAAAACTTGGTAGTGGCTAATGTTGTTTAAAAAAAACCGCTCTTCTTTCGAAACTAAGGCACCAGCAACTCTATTGAGCTTTAATATTCACTGAATGAAGAGATAGGCTGTGCTGGGGGTCCCCAAGACGACCCTCAGGTTCGATGATTCACTAGGAAGATGCACAGTGATACTCATGGCTGTGACTTATTACAGTGGAAGGATATAAATCAAGATCAGGAGAGGGGAAGCCTCAGGGGGCAAAGTCCAGGGGACCAGGTGCAAGATATCAGGGTCCTTTCCCAGTGGAGTCACACAGGACGCACTTAGTTCCCCCAGGAATGCAATATGACAACACTTGTGAAATGTCTATAGGGGAGCTCATTAGAGGCTCAATGGGTTTTTATTGCAGGCAGCCTGGCAAATACCAAACTTCCAGACTCCCAGAAGGAAAGCAGGTGTTCAGCATAAACCACAGCATTTGTGCAAAGAGTTCAGGCACAGTGAGCCTCTCTTACCAGTGAGGGTGGATTTCACTCCTGAAATCCAAATTTCCAGAAAGCAGCTGAAGGTCTTTCAGCCTTGTAAGCTGATCTTTCAAAGGATGGTGGTCAGGCCTGCTATGTTAACACTTTTCTGCACAAAGGCCCATATCATCGACGTCTATATTATCTATATATCTCCGTATGTATCTATATCTAATCTCTCTACATAGCTGTATCTATATTTATATCTATATCTCTATATCTCAAACCATGACAAGGGTAGAACGTTGAAATATTATTCAAAACTAGCATGCCCCTAGAGGCCTCATGCAAAAAGACCAATGTTCCACAGTGGTGTGGGCAGTGGAGCCGGGCCCGTGGTTCTCCCCGATCTGTGGGTAGCTGGTGGGACACTCTCTCCTCCGAGGCGCAGGCGGTGGAGGGGAGCAGACTGTTAGGACTGAAATCCTAACTCAGCCACTCACTAGCTGTGGGACCTCAGGCAAAACATGCACCAACTTTGAGCCTCAATTTCTTCACCTATAAATGCAGATAAAGGCTTCCTCAGGTTACTGTTGTAAAAACTAAATGAAAGGAGGTGTGTGATGTGCCTGACACAGTATAGGCTCTCAATCTATGCTCGTTCTACCAATCCTCAGAATGAACTATGGTCTCTAGGGGAAAGATTTAAATGTTTAAAATGACGAAAAGATGATTAGCAGAACACATTCTTATAAATAAAAGCTAAATTGTATGGTATGTAATGTTTATGTAACCTGATATTTTTGTAATAATAGTTATCATTATAGCACATTAGCCCTGACATACATTTAGACCATTAGGCTATTTATTGGTCATAACTAGCACATCCCACCAATATTAAAAACAGATTACATGTATAGCCATTCATACACATTCATTGAAATCTTGAACTATTTTTATGAAAGAAAATTTTACATAACAATATATCATTAGATTAAAAAAATTCTGAAGTTTCCTGGTATATTAAATAAACTTATAAAGTTAATTATTTTTCTCTTTACCAGATTAAAGAGTTAGAAAAATAAAGAAGGGTGTCATTTATGAAAGCATCAAAGAGTATAAAGAATCTAGGAATAGAAATAGCAAAATGTGTGTGAGACCTCTATGCAGAAAACAATACAACGCTATTTAAATTGACCTAAATCAATGGAGAGATATACTAGAGTCATGGATTAGAAGACTCGATATTGGTATGTAGAACTTGTATAATTCTAATAAAAATTTAGCAGAACATTTAAAAATTTTTGACAGACTAATTTTAAGATTTATTTGGAAATGCAAAAGACCAAGAAGAACCAAGACACACTTTTAGAAACAGAGGGAGTGGGATAACTGGTCGCGTGAGATAGTAGGAGATTATAGGTAAGGTAAGTAATAAGGGAAATGTTGGTGCAGAGGTAGACTCGGACTGAAAATTTAGAATAGACTGCCCAGAAAGAGACCAAGGCACACACTGACACTTGACCTATGACAGAGTGGGTACTACAGAGCAGTGGGGAAAGAACAGTCTTTTTAGTAAATGATGCTGGGACAATTGGATATCTAAAGGACCTCGACCTCACATCATACAAAAAAGTCAATTTTGGGTGGATTAGAGGCTTAAATGTAAAAAAGTAAACAAAAACATTTAGAAGATAATCCTAAGGGAGAATCTTTATAACCCAGGGCATGAAGAAGGATTTCATAAAAAGACACAAAATCCACTAGCCAAAAAGAAAAATATTGATAAAATTGAATACATTAACCTTCAGCACGAATTTTATCAAAAGACTTCATTAAAAAGAATGAAGAGAAAATCCACCTAATGGAGAAGATCTTTGTGACGTAAGTATCTGAGAAGGAGCTTGTATCAAGAATGTAAAATGAGCTTCTGCAAATGAGTAAAATGGAAAACCCAAAGGAAAAATGGGCAAAAGACTTGAACAGGTATTTTACCAAAGAGGATATGTTAATAGCTAATAGAGACGAAAAGAAAAACTTATTGGTAATCATGAAAATGCAAATTCAAATCACAATGAGATTCTATTACACACTCACTGGATGCGCAAAATTAAGATGACTGACAAGACCAAGTGTTGACGAGAATATGAAGAGAACATGACGCAGACTCTCCCACACTGCTGGGTGACAAGCTAATGTTACTTTGGGGAATAGTTTGTCCTTATTTACATGCCTATACCTAGCATCCAACAGGCTCATTCATAAATTTGTCCAATGAAATCTTACACAGTTATGAAAATGAACAAATCATATGGATGCAACACAGATAAATCTCACAAACATAATATTGGGTGAAACTAGCAAGACACACACTAACCCATGCACACACAAAAGTCATGTGGTATGACTCTTTACACAACTTTTCAAACCAGGCAAAGTCAGAGTACATTATTTAGGGATATTTACAGAGGTGATAAAACTATAAAGACAGCAAGAAAATTAATATTACACAAGTCAGTATAAGAGTAACCTCCAAGGGAGGAGAAGAGAGCAGTGGTCTGGGAAGGATGCAGGAAGGACAGGTGACTTCTGGGGCTCTGGGACAGAGTTGCTGGGCCTGGGTGGTAGTTACAGAGGGATTTGCTTTATAATTCTTTAAACTGTAAATCTATTATGTGCTGTTCTGCATGTATGTCATATTCAGTGACAAAAAGAAAAATAATAGGAAAATGTGGTCTTAGTTTTTGGCTTATAATTGGCAGTCACTATTATCGATATTATCTTGCCCTGGTCTTTCCCCCTTCTTCTTAGGAGCCACAGCACATTTAATTTCAATGTACTCTTAACTTAAAGCCTGCTAGCAGGTAAAGGGGAAGTGGGAGAAGAGCATGCAGTAATCATGCTAGCTCTCGAGATTATTGGTATTCTCATCAAGTTCTGGAGTGATTGTGCTGCCAAGTGACTGCGTGTTAAATTCACAAATCAGCAAGCAGGGCCTTGGCCGTCTCGCAGGACTTCTTGTCACAGTTAGGTATTGTTTCTTGTCTCTGAACCCAGCTGTTTCTGTTGACAGAGGAGAGAATCAAGACAAACAACACGGTGGTATGCACCTGGCTGGGACAAGTGCCGCAGTGTCTCACGGCATAGATTAGAAACAGGATTCCTTGGAGAAGCGAGGAGTGTAAATGGACCAAGGGGCATCAAGAAAACAAAGGCCTGTGTCCCCCCACTTCTGTCCTCATCCCTGTGAGGCAGAGCCCAGGGGGTCTTCTGGACCAGGTTTGCCTTTCAGGGGAGGGACTTAGTCCTTTTTATTCTACCTTTTTATAGGGCCAGCTTGAGGTCCATGTATTACCCCACTGACGCTGGGCACCAGCTGTCGACAGGAGCTGTCTGGATCACTATACAGAACCTGGGGTCCTTGGGGTCCACGGGGATGTGTAGTAAGCCACTGGTTCTGTGGTGTCTTAGCTCAGGCTGCTATAACAGAATACCACAGACTGAGTGGCTTAAACATTTATTTCTCACAGTTCTGGAGGCCGAGAAGTCCGAGATCAGGGTGCCAGCATGGTCGGGTTCTACTGAAGATTAGAGTTTCAACATATGAATTTTGGGGGGACACAAACATTCAGCCCACAGAATGTGGGAAGCTGAGCTTGACTGCAGCCCCCTCTGTCTGGAACAGGAGAGAGTCCCAGATCCCAGCTGGCTCATGGTCCAGAGTCAGAGCACTACAGTCAGTCTTAGGTATAGATATGTTCAACCAGTAAATAATGCCAATATAATATCTAATACATCTCTTTTTATTTTTCTGCTCAAAACTATACTTTCATTTTTATTTTAGAATATGTATGTACAGGAGGAGGGATATAAATATATACACAGTGTATGTAATCAAATCTATATAAATATTTAACATCATACTGGATTTTAAGATTCTACCTGTGAAAGCTGTTAAGATTCCACATTATAGCAGAAGGTCTTTTCAAGTATGACCTCCTTTGACACTTACCAAAACAGCAAACTTTTAACTGATGCTGGCTTAGAGTGAGGTGCAAGACAGCTGAGGGAGCTGGCTTAGTAAGTATCACTTAGAAGACCTTCCAGTTATTTGCAATCCGATGATCTTTAGTGTGTATTTTCTTTCTTTTTTTTTTTGAATTGTAGTAAAATATACATAACATAAAATTTACCATTTTAGCCACTTTTAAGTGTACAGTTCAGTGGCATTAAGTACATTCACATCGTTGTGCAACCATCACCACCATCCACCTCGAGAGCTTTTTCATCTTCCCAAACTGAAACTCTGCACCCATTAAACACTAACTTCCATTTCCTCCTCCCCCTAGCCTCTTGCATCCACCATTCTACTTTCTGTCTCTAAAAATTTGACTACTCTAGGAACCTCATATGAGTGGAATTATACAGTATTTGCCTTTCTGTGTCTGGCTTATTTCACTTAGCATAATGTCTTCAAGGTTCATTCATGTTGTATTATGTGTTAGAATTTCCTTCTTTTTTAAAGCTGAATAATATTATATATAGTGTGTGTGTGTATATAAATACATGTATATATGTGTACATATATATATTTATGTATGTGTATACACACACACACACACACACACACACACCATATTTTGTTTACTCACTCATCTGCCAACGGACATTTGGGTTGTTTCCGCCTTTTGCCTATTGTGAATAATGCTGCTGTGAATGTAGACTTACAAATAACTGTTCAAGTCCCTACTTTAAATTCTTTGGGGTGTATACCCAGAAGTAGAGTTGCTGGATCATATTGTAATTGTATGTTTAATATTTTTGAGGAACCACCATACTGTTTTCCATAGCAGCTGCACCATCTTACATCCCCACCAGCAGTGCATGAGTGTTCTAATTTCTCCCTACCCTCTGTGTATTTTCCTTTTTCACTGAAAGGGTTTTATTGCATTTTGCACTCAGAGGATTTTGTTGCAAAGGATTTGTGAAGTCATGGGAGGCAGCATTCTGGAATACACACCTGCAATTCATTTAGTTTTAGGGGGCTTTCTGGTAGGGGCACCTAAGATTGGTTCCAGTCACTTCCTCCAGAAACTTCCAGAAATGACTTCAACCCACAGAGATCTCTCTCTTGTCTGGGTTTTGATTATCTTTCTAGTCAATTTCATTCAATCCAACATTGGGTTATTTGTTGCCTTTACATAAACTTTAATTCTCTGTTTTATCAAATCCAGTATAGACATTCCTGTCTGTTGAACTATTGAATGATTTTAATTTCTAGAATTTCTATTTGATATTTTTCATATCCATCTGTTCTTAATCATAATTCCCTGTTTTGACCATATTTTTATTCTCGTTTTAAAATATTACTTACTTGAGAATGTCAAATATACTTATTTTAAAGTCATTTTTGGCTTGTTCTATTAGCATTTTGTCAGCAGTAAATTTATATCTTGATTGTTGCATTTGTTGACTGTCTTTCTTATCAAACTTTTTCTCATGTGCTTTGGAGTTTTGATTTGCAAACTTATGGTGAGTGGGAAATATTTGTTCTTTTTAACGCGCTTTCTCTAAGAAGCCCCATGTGGTTGCTTCCTCTTATCCGCCAAGAGCCTGGTCGAGAAGCAGCTCTTGTGCCTGCAGCTTAGGGGTCCTTGCCCAGGGGGTGATTTGGGAGAGACCATGGATCTGGTCATTGACAAATGAGTGGTTTGGCTTTTTGCGGTGCCCTGGCTCTCTGCACCCTTCTGCCACCCCAGTAAGCTGCTCTGTTCAGGCGCAGCCTTGAGCAGTAATTGCTATGATATTTTGGTGTCCTTTCATAGGGGTGGAATTATTCTTTCAGCCCTCAGTTTCTCGTGACAGCCTGGCTGGTCCCCTGCCATGCAGGGAACTCGTGGTTCTGGCTGGCTCTGCAGAGATCGCATGGCTCTGCCTCTGCTTGCTCCCAGTTCTGGAGTCTAGCAAGCCTGTAGCTTCTGCACTTGTGTGTCCCTAGGGTGTCTGCCTCCACCAACTGCAATCTCAGTCCAGAGGACAACTGTGTTCATGGTGTTTTGAACATGGTTATATCTTTAAAATGACTTAAAAACTAACTTGGAGAGAAGAGGTAGAGATTATATTAAAATAAGCCTCAAGTGTCTTCTCACATATAATCCTTGGTTGTATATTGTATTTTAATTTTATTTTCCAAATAGATTACAAGTAATTTCTATCTCCCCAGATTTTATTCCCTCCAAACACCTAGCAAAAACACCAAATACCCATTGGTTTCATTTATTTAATTAATAAATATTTCTTGACTGCTCACTGCTCTTGTTAGGGAAATAAATGGATTAGTCCTTTTGCTCAGTAAATAGGCAGTCTGCATCCAGGTCTAGACACAGGGGATAAAACTACTGGTTGGTCAGAGAACTTTGGACCACAGATTCCCTGGTCTCTAAGGTTGGTTTTGGCCTGCATGGATGGAGGTTCTGTTTCTTCACCTGGACTCTAGAATTAATGGCTAAGATCAATTTTAACTCCCCCAGGGGGTTTGGGGCATCTTCCTGATGGCTAATTCTTTTCAGGAATGTGGCAAGATAAAATAGCAGCCCATGGACAAACTCTGTTTCTGCTTCTTCTCAGTGGTGCTCAGAGACCCCTCCTTCCAGGAGGTTCCTCTGGACAGGTCCACCAAGGATCAGCTAACCCACGTGGAGCACTTTCTATGTCCCAGACTCTGTTCTGAGCACCTTGTATGTATTAAATTATTTAACTTCTTACAGCCATCCAGTGAGGTAGGTTATGATTCCCATTTCATAGATGTGGGAGCTGAGGCAAATAACTTTCCCAATGTCTATAGCTAGTAAGTGACAGAGCTCAGAAGCCAGGCTCCCTGGGTGCCATCTGAGCCAGAGCAGGGCCGTGGCAATTTTCTCATCTTTGTGGTGATTGGCTTGAGGGGCTTCTTGCTTTGACATCAGGAATCTCTCCTACCCCTCTCAGAAACCCAGGTCGTCATGGACCCAGGTTCATCTGCCATGATCCAGCAAGCTCCCTTCACACCCCAGCTGGTGCGGGTGGCCCTGGGCTGCGGACCAGTTCAGTGTCTCTGGGTGTCAGGAGTGCCTGAGGTGTCTCATACACCCCATACCTGAGGACACTTGCCGGGCTCCCAGGCCTTTGAGGGGTTTAGTCTCAGGACCCTTGTCTTTTTTTCATGAATATTTCCAAAGCTGTAGTTTCGGGGGTTCGGAGTTACAGGGTGGAGGTCCCCCTCCCAGCTCAGTGATGGTGGAGCCCATGGTTCTCTCCATGATGCTGGAATTCTCCCTTGAGAGCAAGAGAGCGAATCAGGGATGTGCACGTGTCAGTGGTGCCGGAGTCTCTTAGGGGATGAACACTTTTGAGTGTCCACCATGTGCTGGAAACCGCGCTGGCATGGTCACCTGCATTGTCTCCTCTGCCCCATCGTTCAGTCTATTTTTGAGTGAGCTCTGCATGGTGCTGCTGTCCTGTGCTTTCCAGAGGGTGAGAGTCCAGAGTCTGCCAAGTCAGATCCTGTCTTCGAATTCATACAGCTACATTTTATTAATTCTTGAGAGAGACAGCAGTTCCAATTATTTCCAATGACATGGCATTTCTGAAGAAAGGGGAAGCTTGTTTATTTCTTCCAGCCTGGAGTGGGTATTATGCTTGTTTTTCAGGTACATACCTGCCTGGAGGGAGTTGACCTACTACAAGTTAGTAACAGTCATATTTTAAAATGGTAAAATGGATTGAAAAGATTATTCAATTTACTTGCTCTCAGGAGCTGAAGCAAACCCTGGGACCATCTGTTCTCTCTCTTCCCTCTCACTTCATGGAGGCCAGGAGAGTGAAATAGGCGAATTAGAGTCATGCCATTTGTTAGTGGGGACTTTGAAGGGTGGTTTCCAGCGCTTTCTAGTACATCTCACCACTTCATTAAGGGGGACCTGAAGAAGACGGAAGCCTGACCACAGAAGAAAGCCCCAGGGCAAAGCAGGCATTCAGTAAATATTTCTGAAAGGAACAAATCTTAACAAATGAACTAGTGACACCTGAAGGCATTTGACACAAAACAAGATTTTCCTCTGGTAGTTGTAAGCCTCTCAGTTCTACCAGAAAAACCTCACCGACAGAAGACTAGTAAATCACATCAGGTTGTGGGCTCCCTTCCCTTATTCTGTCCCCAGAACCACTCCATGCCCAGCGGGCCCTCCCCCGGATGGGCTGTACAATCCTCCCTGAGATGAGGCTGACGCCTCCCCTGGCGGCTCAGGTGAATTCGAGCTTATTGTTGGATTTGGGGTTGCTGTGACTGGGATTTGGAATAGAGTAAATCAGTAGTTCCCAGGATTTTGCATGTAATCAGGCATTTGTGAGGAAAGAGACTGCCTTTGAGGCAATTAAATGTACTCTTTCGAGTGAATTTTTTAAAGTTTTGAAAATTGATTGCGTAGCTAGGATATTGGAGGATCTTCCAGGTACTTATGATCTCTGATCGGGTGACAGTTCTCAGCCCCCATGTTTCACTCTAGCTTCTGTTCCCAGTGTCTTCACCTGACATCACCACACTCTACCAGATGGGGCAGCTGCTGCTGCCAGGGAGAAGTTTCTGGAGCCAAAAGCTGGGGTTCTGCGTGTCTGCTTGGATATGGAGTCAGAGCCACCTGGAGCTCCCCTCTGCTGCCCAGAAAGTCCTCCCTGACCTTGAACCTCTGCCAGGCACTGAGCAGGAGACGTGTGGAATGATGGAGAAATCCAGACAAAAATATGTATTCTGATTCTATCAAGAACAAATTATTTAACCGAGCTTCAGTTTCCTTGCCTGTGAAATGGAGGTAATAATGCTTATTTTACAGGGCATTTACGAGGATTTGATGTGTTGCGCAGATAAATTCAATAAATCTTTCTTCCCTTGGCTAAAAATTTCAGTGGAAACAATGGCTAAAACTGTCCTAGACTGTAAATTACTTTAGGCTGATATCAGGTAATGATAAAACCTAACCCGTGATTTTAGTCTTAAACAGAACCACTGTTTGATGGGATTGTCAAATCGACCAGTATTTTCCTTATGAGAAGCAGAAAGATGTAAGGTGAATAAATTTATAGAAATCCAACTTTGTAAACCTCCCATCTCCTCCTGCCCCAGAAAGTGAAGCCATGACCAGGAAGGGTGGTGGTAACATTGTACTCCCCGCCCCTCTCTGTGCGTGGGGCTCTGTAACAGGCCCTGGAGATGCTACCATGAATAGCCCAGGAGCTCTGCTGTGGCGGAGTCAACAGTGAGCAGAAAAATGCCGTGCCTGGAGATTTTTACTGTATGTGCCACAAGAGACAGTAAACAAGACTACATCTGAGACACAGGTGCTGTGGAAACACAGAACAGAGCCAGCTCAGGGAGATTCCCATGATGATAGAATTAGGTCCTGTGGCTGGTGGGCTCTAAGAGGACCAATGACCTCCCCTCCTGGTGTTTGTGCCTCTGTGTAACCTCCCCTCAAAGTGTGGGCTGGACCTGTGACTTGCTTCTAACCAACAGAATATGGCAAAATTCTGCGATGAGATGTCACTGCCATGATTATGTTACACAAGAGTTTGACTTGTGTCTTGATAGCAGACTCTCTCCCTTGCTGGCTTTTATGAAGCAAGCTGTCATGCTTGTGTTGCCCTATGGAGAGGCTTATGTGGCCAGGAGCTGAGGGCAGCTTCTAGTGGATAGCCAGCAAGAAAAGGAAGCCCTCTTCCAACAGCCTGCAAGGAACTAAATTCTGCTAACCACCACAGGAGCTTGGAAGCAGACCCTTCCTCAGTCGAGCCTTGAGATGAGACTGCAGACCCAGCTGATGTCTTGATTGCAGCCTGTGAGTGACCCTAAACCAGAGGACACAGTTAAGCCTGGATTCCTGTGCACAGAAACTGGGAGCTTACAAACGTGTACTCTTTTAAGCTGCTAATTTGTGGTGATTTGTTAAACAGCCAAAGAGTGCATACAGGGCTTAAGGGAGTTGGCGGTGGGGCTGGTGAGGATTCTAGAAGGAGAGTTAAAGAAAGGATATTCCAAAGAAGGATTAGCAAATGCAAATGACATGGCCTGAGAGGGCAGATGCTGTCAGAAAATAGGGCGAGTTCAGCATGGCTTTCCGTGAAGGTAGTGGGAGTATCTGGAGATGAGGCTGAGAAGGAGTTGGTGCTGTGTTGTAAAAGGCCTTATGCAACATACTGAGGGGCTTGGTCTGTATCCTGGAGTTTTTGGGAAACTATCAAAGGGTTTTAGGCTGGGAAGTGAAAGTATCAGATTTTTATTTAGGAAAAAACCCTGGCAATGGTATAGAAGATAAATGGAAGTGGGGAGACTGGTTCAGCTGTCTGCTTATGAATGATTCACTATGAGATTCTTGTCATACCTCCTTCCCTATAAATTGGACCCCTTAGTCTGAGGTGATGTTTTCTAGAATCCTATACTGATAAAGGTTCACTCTGTAAGTCTTTAAATGATGGCACTGGCAGCAGAACGGCATGCAGGGGAAGGAAACCAATATCTGGAGTCAATTTGGTAAAATTACATTGCTATCCCCTCCAGGGTGGAAAACATACAGTGTATTAACCCACTAGCAGGTTAAGTACCAGTAGCTGCCTGGTCTGCACAAAGGCTCTATGCTGCCAGACTGAGTATCTAGAATAGTCACAGTGAGTGGAGGCCATGTGATTCGGCCAATGAGCAGTCCCCCGCCTGCCACCATGACTGCCCCACTCGTGGGCCTCCTTCCAGGCACTGTGTGGCTGAGGATGGAGGCTGACATGTCGTGGGTGAGTTATCTGTCCACTCTGTTCTTGTCTCCTCTGAGGCACTTGCTGTCTGGTGGGCATTGATGTGAGACACAAAGACCCATGCACTTGTGCCCTGAAGTCCCAAAGACCCATCCTTACAACTCTGGAACTAGGCTGTAACCCGGGACCATGTGCCCAGCTGGGTTTTAAGATGGATAGAGACCATTGACTGCTTTGTGTTCTTCCATTTTCTTTCTTTTAGGTTGGGAGTGTCAATTGTTCTTCCTCTTCTGGCCCCACCATTGCATTTTGGGCTTGTATGGGATGGATACCTTGTCTCTTAAGTCCATAAGTCTTCCAATCAAAAGAGTCTGCTACTGGAGGGCCTCCTCTCCACCTGGAGCCAATTTAGATGATGAGTCCTGGACCTGGAGCTTGAGCCTGAGCCGCTAATGGAATGGAACTTTGAGGTACCTTTGGAGGAAGGGTTTGCTTGCAGTGTGGATCATTAGAGTCTTTAGAAGGCTTAGCAACTTCCACTTTTGTACTTTTGGGAAGCCAGAGCCTCCAAGCAAGAAAATCAATTATTCTCACCCACAAAATTGTGAGCAAATTGTTTTGGACTGCTTACTTTTGAGGGGTTTGGTATACAGCAATAGAGAACCGAAACATGGTGGATCAGTAATACCCAGCTCATGATGGGCAGCTAGGGTTGTAGAGTCACATGATGCTCATGAGCAGGTCCTCATTCTTTACCAGGGCCGAGTAACCCTTTTCAAAGGGCAAGTTAATCCTCTGCGTGGTCTTGTCCCAGAAACCTGGGAGTCTGATACAATTCTCCTACTGGGGCTTGCTAAAGATTCCATGTGGTCTCCTAACCTACCACGGAAACCTCTAGCCCCTTTGGATTTGCCAGGTCATGCCTTGTCCTGGAAGCCTTCCCTGGACCCTGGACCTGCTACAGAACACTTTCTTGCTCTGGTAGTCTTCTGAGATACTTGATATATAGACTGAAGTAGAATTCTCAAGTGCGGTATATTACACGCTGCCCCCAAAATCCAAATCAAGTGCAGTACCTCTTTATTAGTGGTAAGGGGCACAACAATTTCTCCTTGAATGTTCCCCTGGACCATTGGACCCCTGAAAGCACCATTGATGGGGTGGGCCCCTTTTTAGAGTTTATCTCTCATGCTATGGAATGCATATTTCTTTCCACTGTGCTTGTAGTACTTGCCACTCCTGTGCATCAGGTACAGTCAGCATGAAGCTACCCAAGTAGTGGACCTGTGCAGTTCTGTGGACTGTCAGATGATCCAGCTCCCTTTGAAGTATTTGGGGCAGGCCAGGAGAGCTAACACAGATCTGGGCAAGAGAGTGAGTGTATACTGCTAGTATTTCCATGAATGTCAAAAGCCATTGTTCCTCGTTAGTGATGAGGATTGAAAAGCATGCATTTATCCCAACAAGAGCTGTGTACCAATTGCCAGACGCTATATTATTTGTTTGAGTAAACATGTCACATCTGGCCCAGGAGCTGTGATGAGGGCTATTGGTTAAATTCATGGGAGTGTGCCATCCTCCATCTTACTCTGTCTGGTTTTACAGGGGTCATGCAGGTGAATTGAATGGGGATATGCTGGGGACCATCAACCAGAGTATTGTTTCTGATTCACTACCTTGGCTGCAAAGGGACACTTTCAATAGCCTCTGTTTGACTCTTCCTACCATAATGGCTTACTCCACTTGCCAGAAAACCATTGTGAGGATTCTGCCAGCTACTAAATATATCCATCTCAATTATGCATTTGGAGAAAAGGGAAATGACCACTAGGTGGGTCTATGGACCCACTGAATCCACAGTAAGATGTACTTGGGTGCAATTGGCATGTCATTATGGCATTTTTGTCTTCTTTGGTATCCGTGTCACCTAGACACTTTAATTGAACCCAGGAGCTTTGGAAGTTCTGGAAATTCCCTTTCCCGCAGTATAGGAAATATGGTAAACAATTCCAGGTCCCTTTGGAGATGACTTAGGAAATTCTCATTGCATATCCTTGTGGTGGCTTGACAAGGCTCTTCCTCAGGGACTTTGGGTCTGAGAAATGCTCGTATCTGGAGCCTTGGTGAGGAACCATGATTTTTCCATTACAGCAGTTGACGTCATCTATGCAAGTCAAATAGTACTCCAGCTGGCTTTTGTCCATTTTACACCAAGAAACACTAGGGTCAATTTGTTGTTCCCATAGATTTTTGCAGATCAATGCACCTTGTTTGCAACTCTGGCCTTGACACCAGTTACAGTAATTACGTCCACCTTGGCCACTGATGATTAAATGTTGTCTCCTGGACTCTCTAATCAGGACTCCCGTCATCCGCACCGACACTAGGTAACCCACTCCCATGGTGTAATCATTTAACGTCAGCCCCAGGTTAGGGAGGACTCTGAGCTTCTCAGTGCTGGTCTCCTCTCACTGGAGCATTTCTCAAGTGAAGGGAGTGTTCCTGTGCCCTCCTAGGGGACATGCCCAGTGATGGGCTCTCTGATCTCATACGACAAAGCCATCTGAACATACCCTCCTCCTCGAGACTTCTCACTCCTTCCTCAATACCCTACCAAGGTGGTTCTGGCACCTCCATCTCATTCTCTGCAGTCCATCACGAGGTCCACTTTCAAGGAGCCATTCCAACATAGGATCAGCATCAGTCATCTTTGGCAGACTGTTGAGTCCTGAACCCAAAGAGAAAGCTCCCATGTAAATAAGCTCTCCTCTATCCAACCTCATATCCTCTCCCCTCCCTCCAAACACCCTCAAGACCCATGCCCACACTCACTCCTCTGGTTCCTTCCAGTAGGTACCAGCAAGAATTGGTACTTTGTGGTGAGGTGTCTGTTTCCTCTTTGCTCAGGCTGTGCTGAAACCTAAGCCTCATTACTGTTCTGGAGGCAATTCAGAGAAGCAGAGATAGGCTGATGTCACTTTACACCTGCCGCATGTGAGGTCTTGGCGTGTCTCCAGCTGCCTTCTATGCTATTCTCCAGCAAGGGGAAAGCTGGGGGAGGGCCTCAGCTGACCTGGAGGCTTCAGGGGAATCTGAGGCTTCAAGACCCTCAGGTGCATATCCCCATCCTAAGACTCATTGTCCCACTCCTTCTTTATCACGGCCCCGACTTTAAGATAAGATATTGATACTGCTCATTCATTTTTCATCACAGTCTTACCACCTTCATGACCAAACCCTAAGCCCAGTTTTCAGTACAATTTGCTCGCAGATGTGTAAGATATGAAGGTGGCATGGAGCCTTTTAGCTTTCCTGGAGTGCTCTGACTTATAGTTGGCGGATGTGAACCTTTATTCAAGGCTTCTAGGACAGGCAGGGCTGGAATTAGGGTGAGGCAAGTGAGGCACTTGCCTCTGGTGCAAAATTTAAAGGGTGCCAAAAAACTCAGTGACCAAGATAAGCAATATTTTAAGGCAATATTTTAAAAATTAAAATCAATGCAAACAATACATGATGAATAAAATATCAAAATTTTAAATCAAGACAGGAATTGAAGTGTATTAAATATTGTTTATTTTGATTACTGAGTTTTTTGTTGCTCCCTTAAATTTTGAACCTTCTTCATCCAAATTCCAGCCCCCAAAGCAGGTAACAAAAGCCAGCGATTTCTACAATATACACAACTACTCCTGTACAATTCAAGTGCAAGGGCTCCCACCTAGACCAGCACTTCCCCTTCTACCTGTGCCCTTCCAGTTCTGCAGGTGAGAGTTTCTGTTACTGTCAAGCTCCAGCGTGTTGGGAGTTATCACCACTGACCACCATGACAGAGTCCTTGTCATCCTCTGACCGGTGAATGATCTAGTTCCAGAAGCCAGTTCTGAGTTTCTGCTTTTTGGGTCCACTTCAGTTATCAACTCAGAAGACCATCCCAGACAGAAGGTTTGAGGGCAGGGAGACTGAGGCAGGGAAGCACATACATTCTACAAAGCGCTCATTATTGAGTTGGTCATTGTTGAAGGCACCTAGAATTCAATGCCCCTGGGATCCTCTGGGCAGGAGGTGAAGGCATTTATCTCAGAATGGAGGGTGTTCCTGGGGGATGAATTCCCGTGGGCCTGCTGCTGCTGAACCAGCTTCCAAGGCCTTGGAGAATTTCGAGGTGGAAGCGCAGAGGGCCGCCGCAGCCCAGGCCGGAAACAGGGTGCAGTCACTGCGCAGGGAACTGGCCGCCGAAGCTGCGGCTGAAAGCTGAGGGGGTTGAGAGGGTGTGAGGGGGGTTGAGAGGGTGTGAGGGGGGTTGACAGGGTGTGAGGGGGGTTGAGAGTGTGTGAGGGGGGTTCATGAAGCACTTGCCCCTTGTGCCTGTGGTCCCTTCAGGCTGAGAGGGCTGGGAGGAGGTAGGATGTATGGTCTTCGTTTATTGAAAGGTCTGGGCTGGAGCTCTAAGTATTTGAATGACTATTAGTCAGTAAATACTTATTCAGTTCCTCCTATGTGCCTCAGACTGCTCTAGGCAATTAGGATACGCGCTGCCTGCATAGTGATTACATTCTAGTAACATACGGAATGTCTGAACAAACCCAAGAGCATTAGAACACCCAGAAGAGAGAAGGGAGCCCCCAGGATGAAATCCCGGGGAATGTGAACATTGATTACTAACAGAGGGAAAGAGGCACTGGAGAAAGAAATGAGAAAGGGTTGGCCAGAGGGCAGGAGAGCTGGGTGAACTCCAGGTACAGGGGAGAAACTGTACGAGTGTGTGTGTATGTGTGTGTCTTCTCTTTGTGCACTATTGACTGTTCAAATGCCAAAATGCAGGATTACCCATTGGGTTTGGTAGCTGGGGGGCTTCTTAGTGAATTTTTTGAAATAGATTTATTAGTAGGTACGAGGTACGAGTACCTGCCTCTAAGAATAGAGCAGTGTCAGGGAAGTGAGAGAGAGGCGTGAGTAGATAGAAAAACTGTGCTCTTAAGACACTTGTAAGTGGAGGGAAGAAAGCAGAGAGGGTCAAGAGAAGCCTTTTCATGACAGTAGATAATTGAGCTTGTGTAGTTTTGATGGAGGTTTCCGATGGGAGAGAGAAGTCGGAGATAGGAGAGCTTGGGGGTGATGAGGAGACAGGATCCCAGGGAAGATCAGAGGGGTGAGCTCCAAGCCCAGCAATGAAGCCGACCTCCCACCTCACGGGGGGAAGGGTCCACGTGTGGGCACTTTGCTGGGGAGGCACTTTGAGGCTGTTCCTGATTAACGGGACATAATTTCTCTTCTAAGTGAGAAGCAAAGCCGGGTAAAGGACACGTGATAGAACTGAGTGTTGCCTGTAGACAAAGCAGATCTTCTCTCCCAGACCCGCTCTTTCTTGTGAGCATTGAGAAGTGATTTGCAGAGATATTTGTGGGAGGAACATTTGGATTGTGAAACTGAATGGATTGAGGGGTAGTCAAGTGGACTGGATGAATACGAGTTAGTGCGAGGGAGGCAAGGTGGTCTGGGGAGGTGGGCGGGGAGAGCAGAGCAGTGACCAATAAAGCCTCAGTGAGTTCCTGCAGCCAGTGAGCACCAAAAGCAAGAAGTGAGAGTGAAGTTTATTCTCTCAGGGATATGACACGACCTCAAAACTTCTGGATTGGATCTTGTAACTGTTGTGCAGATGGAACGGCTGTAGTCATGTGGCTTGTGGGAAAAAGAAAAAATTAATATATTCCAGAGACCACTCTGGGCCAGTGCACTGTGCCAGGAGCATTGTGTGCCTCATCTCATGCAATCTCCCCACACTCTAGAAAGTGTGTGTTACTGGCCCATTTCTAGATGAGAACACTGAGGCCTGGATAGTTGCAGTTACTTGTTCATAAGTAACAAAAGTAGGATGCAAATCCGGGTCTCCTGACACCAAACCTTTCCACTGCACACGCCCTGTCCAGCTGCCACCATGTTCAGAATTCTTCCCTGGGAGACCCATCCTTTGAATTAAGGCCCAGGTTCTCAACCTTGGTTATACCCAAGGAACTTTTAAAACTCCTGATGCCCAGGCTGCTCCCCACACCAACGAAATCAGGAACTCTGCAGCTATGACTCTTCTGGAACAGGTGAGACTTTATTTGGAACTGGAGGGGTGAGTATAATTTAGCTGAGCAGAGAGAAGGAAGGAGAATGTTCCAGAGAGCAACACTGTTTGGTGCACTTCCCTTGCCAGGTAAGGGAGACTGGTCAGGTCTGGGCATGATGCCAACACTCTTCCCAAGGGTGTGCAAGCTCTGTGTGTGAGCTCTCCTCAGGGAAGTAACTGAGACCGACTGGGGTTTAGCATATGGTCCAATCACTTATTGTTTTATTCAGAAAAATATGCATCTTCATTGAAATGACAAATATTAATCAAATACTACTATCTGATAAGCTCGTTAGGTAACAGTTGAAGAAAATATAGGAAAACTAACCTAAGGATAGATGCATTGTCAGCCTGCTCTGCTCATGACACTCGGTTCCAGTTACTCATCAAAGTGAAAACGTCAGCTGCCTCCTCAGTACTCTGTTTCTAACTCTGAGACTTCTCTATCCTTTCTTCCCTACCACTTTTTAATTTCTCCAAGAATATCCCAACTTGGCTGGTGAAACTGGACTTTCAACCCCTGTGTACTTTCTTGTGGCTTTGTGGATTGAATCCCCAATGGAGCTATCTAAACTAATTATCTTTACTCCTGGATTTTGGGGATAGTATCTTTTCTAATTAAGGCAATTTGCTTCTAATTCATTCATTCAATCATTTCATTTTTATTTTGACTCTTTATAAAACCACTTATTGGAGATAAAAGTGCTCAAATCTTATCTTTTGTTCCCGCACATTTAAAAACACAATTAAGGAAAATAGAATTTATTCTGTTATCTTATGCAGTAGTTTTCTCACCAAGGAATGCTGTATGTGTGAGAGAGAGAGAGAGAGAGAGAGAGAGCAAGAGAGAGAGGGATTGGGAGAAAGAGAGACTGAGTTCATAGTGATGAGCAAGGGAACTGGTTAAACTGACAGATTCTAGAAAGCCTTTAGTACTGAGCTGCAGAGCTTGGGCAGGATCTGTGGTGTAGGTGGGGACAGTGTGGCCAAGAACTCAGCCTCTTGCATCTCTGAGACACCGTCATCATAGAACCTTAGAGCTCTAAGGTTTTAAAAACCAGGGTAATAGTTTCAAAACCACTGTATTAGTCAGTTTTAAAACCACTGTAATGGACAAAGGCATATGGCTTCAACTCCAGTCCTTGTTCCTTCCTTATCTCAGTTCCTGTTTCTTTTCGAGTCTCTCTTTCTTAGGGGAGTAAGAAATAGCTTCCCATTACTACCCATAACACACCTTGGCGACATTTGTTGGTGTCGCCTTTGCCCCCATATTTCGATAGACAATAGAGCACTCCCTAGTCTCTTGGATGGTTCTCAGCCAGCCCATTTTCCTTCCAGTCTCATTTGTCCCTCTCCTTGGGCTCCTTCAAGTCTTCAAGTATCAGCTCATTTCTGGATTCCCGAGTCAGGGCACTGCCCCACACACTAGGTGTCTCAGAGTCACAAACACCATTGCCTCCTTCCTCCACACCTGTGTGCCAAGTGTTCAAGGAAAGATGCCGTGATCCAGTTGACAGCCTCGACTACTTCACCATGGAGAATGAAAAAGGATAGAGGTAATACACAGCACATTTCAGGAAAACATTACGTCAAACAGTGGGTGTCTGAAAAAATGCAAAAACAGGTGCAATCTTCTGGGCGCTGTTCTCATCTGGCTTTCTGTGAGTTTGGCTGACCTTGAGGCAGGATTGTGATCAGAATCTCTGCCAGCTTCTCTCATCCCATCTGCCAGGTTCTCTCTGTTTTTTCCAGGCACCTCCATGTTGCTGCTGGAAGCTCTAGCTGAACTAAACCTCAACTGAAATTAATTCATTTGGCAGTGTTTAGATAGCTGAAATGGTTCTTCCAACTCCTCTGGTAAAGATGAAACCTGTGTCTGTAGTCTGTTGTAATTAATTTTGTGACCTTGGACATGTCCCTTTACCTCTCTGGGCCTCAGTTTCCCTACCAGTAAAAGGAAAGATTTGAATGAATGATCTTTAAATTTCCTCTTCACTTTAAAATGCTTGATTTTGTGAAGCTGTTGCTATGTGCTTTCTGCAGCAGCACCCTGAGCCCTGAAAACATTCTGAAGAACCCATGGGCGTTGAAGCAGCCAGCCCATGTGACAACTTGAATTGAGTGTCAGCTTAATAAACAAAGGGCTTGAAGGAGTTGGCCAGTGAAAATATTTTCCTACAGATCTTCCCCTTGGACCTATTGCCCCTCTTTCCCTAACATGGCTGAGTGCAAAACTGTCTACAATCCTAGACTTTAAAAATTTTCTTGGAGAGTGACATCAGCATCATGGCAGAGTAAGTTATTCCCTTTGTCAATCCGCTCTAAGGTGCAACCAGTGAGACATCCATAGACCAACAAAGAACTCTGCACAGCACACCGGAACGCCTGAGAGATCCGTACATCTCTACGTCTGAAGGTGGGTGGACTGGACCTCCCGGAGGTGGGGGAAACATGGGAGCAGTGGTGGCAGCTCCTGAGACCAGAAGCTCCAAGAACTGCAGCCATGCCCAAGACCAGAGGCCCCAGGAACTGCAGCCGTGCCTGTGACCAGAGGCCCCAGGAACTGCAGTAACACCTATGGATGGGGGCCCCAGGAACCCAGGCAGCCCACGGTGCTGGATGTGCCAGGGACCCCTGCAGGGCCCACAACCAGAGGCTCTGGGAACCATGACAATACCTGTGACCAAGCCCCTCCCTGTCCCCTGGCAGCAGTGCCTTCAACCTTGGCCCTCCCAGCAGCAGGGGCTGCATCCAAGATCCTGATACTGCCACCAGCAGTGGCAGTGCCCATGACCTGAGGTTCCAGGAATCGGGCCACTACCCAAGACCAGAGGCTTCACGAATCATGGCAACATTCATGACCCAGGCACCCCTCCCCCTGTGGTGGCGGCAGTTGCCCACAGCCCTAGCCCACTCAGCAACAGTGGTGACACCTGTGAACCCAGTGCTCCTGGCAACTGTTGTGCCAGCACCTCCAGAAAACTCAGGAGCAGCAGCACAGGCGGTGCATGCAGCAGCAGTGCCTGAGCCCACGGAGAACTCACAGAGAGCCAGGTAACGGTGACAGCAGAGCCCATGAACCCTGTCCCCCCCCCCCAGGTACAACAGTGCCCATAACCTCACCACCCCCCAACCTGTAGCTGTGGCACTTGCAGACTCAACAAGCCTGGATGTGGTGGAGGTGCCTGCAACCCAGGCTCCCATCCCACTCTCTCCCTCCCCTCACTGCAGTGGGGGAACCCACCACCCAGGTGACCCTGGAAACAGCAGAGGTGTTCCCAGTGACCCTGGTGGTGACACCCACAGCTGCAGTGACATTGTAAGCAGCAAGACACCAGCAACGTCAAAGGCACAAGCAGCACAAGGAGGGCATTGATGACACCTCTGGTGGGGGCAGTGGAGAGTGGAAAGCACAGGCTCTCAAATACAATCAGAAGCAGCTCAGAAACAAAAGTAACCAAAGCCAGACCCAACTAGGAAAGGCATTGGCTACCACAAATGCACTGGCAGAGGAACAACTCATCAAGCACCATGAAAAACTACAGTAACACAAAAAGAAAATGATAATTCTCCAGAAATGAAACTTGAAGTCACAGAAGATTACAGTTTGACAGAAAATTCAAAACAGCTGTTATGAAGAAACTCAGTGAGCTACAAGAAAACTCAAAAAGACAGTTCAATGCACTCAGGAATAAAATTAATGAACAGAAGGAGTTCTTCACCAAAAAGATTGAAACTCTAAAAAAGAACCAAACAGAAATTCTGGAACTGAAGAACACAATAAATGAGATGAAGAATAAATTAGAAAGCATTGGAAATACAGCAGACCATATGGAAGAGAGAATTAGTGAGCTTGAAGATAGAAATCTAGAAATGATTCAAATGGAAGAGGAGAGAGAACTAAGATTTTAAACAAATAGAGAAATTCTACAAGAAATATCCAATGCAATTAGGAAAAGTAACACAAGGATAATGAGCATCCCAGAAAGAGAAGAAAGGGAGAAAGAGGCAGAGAAGTTATTTAAAGAAATACTGGCTGAGAACTGCCCAAACCTGGGGAAGAAACTGGATATACAAATACATGAAGCTAATAGAACACCTAATTATTTCAATGCAAAAAGATCTTCTCCAAGGCAAATCCTATTAAAACTGTCAAAGGTTAATGACAAAGAAAGAATATTGAGGGTGACAAGAGAGAAGAAAACAACTTACAAAAGAACTCTCATTAGGATATTAGTGCATTTCTCAGCAGAAACTCTACAGGCTAGAAGAGAGTAAATGATATATTCAAAATATTGAAAGATAAAAACTGTCAGCCAAAAATTCTCTATCTAGCAAAGTTTTCCTTCAGATATGAAGGAAAAATAAAAGCTTTCCCATCAAACACAAGCTGAGGGAGTTCATCACCACTAGACTTACCGTACAGGAAATGTTGAAAGGAACCCTCCCACCTGAAACAAAAAGGTGAAAGTAAACAAAGCTCTGAGCAAGATGATAAATAGATAGAAAGAATCAGAAAGTTGCAAATTATATTAGAATAGGTTAGTAAACACTTAATTATAAGATAAAAGCTAAAGGGAAAGAAAGCATCAAAAATAACTATAACCACTTCAATTTGGTAACAAACTCACAATACAAAAAGGATAATTTGTGACAACAAAAGCATAGAAGGGCAAGAGAAAAAGCATGGAGACTGCATAAGCAAATGAAGATAAGATGCTATTAGCAGAAAAACAACCATCTATCTATGAGATTTTTTTATACACACCTCATGGTAACCACAGAACAGAAATTCAGAGCAGTCACAAACATAAAAAAAAAAAAAATAGGAAACTGAAAAACACATCACAGAAAACCACCAAACTGAAATGACAAGACAGAAACACAAGGAAAAAGAAATAATGGAAATACAGAACAACCAGAACACAAAAGATAAAATAGTAGTATTAAATCCTCATATATCAATAATCACCCTAAATATAAATGAATGAATTCACCAATCAAAAGACAGAGTGGCTGGATGGATTAAAAAACAAGATTCAACAATATGCTGCCTCCAGGAGACCCATCTGAGCTCTAAAGACAAACATAGGCTCAGAATGAAAGTGCAAGATGACACTCCAAGCAAATGGCAACCAAAAGAGAGCGGGTGTAGCTATGACAACTGTTGTGAAGTCTGTTTAGATAAGGACTGACAAGTATCTGTTCAATTTAGCAACAAGGAGGTCATTGGTCAAGTAGCCGAGAGCAGTTACACTGAGAGTGCAGTAGGAAGCCAGGTGACTGAGCTGAGGACTTGGAAAAGATCCCGTGGAAAAGCTACACAGCTCCCAAACCTCATCATTTTCTCCGTGATACTTTTCTCAGTTTCTCCAAATCAAACCAATATATCATTCCTGGCACCCACACGAAATATTTTTAATTTTTCTTATAGTATTCATCACATTTGCCTTATATTAAAGCTCGATTCATCTCTCTTCCTATATTATAAACTCTTCAAAAACAGAAAGTAGTGTTTCTCACACATTCTTTTATTCACCCACCACACACTCACATACACACACACAACACACACACTTAGACATAATAAGTGCTTACTTAGATCAGTCTTACACACAGTAGATTTTTAATAACTGTTAGTTGATTTGAATTGAATGAATGTGTTATACATCAAAAAAACTTACTAACGTTTTTTAAAATAAATATTTTATTCCACTGATTTATTGTTGCATTATATGGTGGTGATGCAGAAACTCTGTTCTTAATCATTTGATTTATTTCCATCTCAGTGTCATGTTGTCACCTCAAAATAAAACTTAATTTGAGTAAATCTGCATGAGACATTACTCATATGCTTATTAAATATCCCTTTGAAGCTTGGATATGCATGACAGGTCTTTCAGAGCTCAGTGCTCGGGTTAGTTTTCACTTGGGACATCAACCAAATTTTCATATGCTTGACAAATGGTGGTTCTGGATAGAACGTGAAGATTTGTCACACGTGTCTCAGCCTGAAGCAGTGCTCGCAAGGCCGATGGGCCTCTCAGAGATACACCTTCCTGGGCACTCATGCTCCAAGATCTGCTCCTCGACTTTTCAGTCCCAGACCATGATTTTACCAAAACACCGAAAGCCAATCAGCCTTTCAGATGCTCAGCTCGACAGAGAGCACCATGTAAGCAAAATGTCACCAATTAGAAGCCGAGTGTGGCTGTCCAGGACGTGGACATCCACGATGCCTGACCAGCACGCTCTCTTCTTCAGATGATAGTATGACTCAGTACTTTTTCCATGATCTCTAGCAGAATTTCTCTTCCTCCTGGCATGGGTCTGGTTGAGAGTGAGGCAAACCCTGCAGTGAGCACCCCCTGAAATTAGAGTGGGCTCTAATTCCTGTCAGCAGCCTGGAATGAGAGTCTAGTGTCTGGACAGCCAGCAAGGCTCTCCCTGGATGGTGCCGAGGGAGTCGTCCCCGTTCATCCCTGCAGTCTGTTCATTTCTTCTCTCTGTCGATGCATTCAGACAGGTGCTATGCAGAGAACAACCCCAACATTAGCCAACACTACACCCTGATCTCTTGATTTCAGGACCCAGTTACATGTTATTGTTCAAAACGTGAACATTTTCATTGCCTTTGAGTATTACCTACAACATATATTTCTGATTCACAACTGGCCGCTGACAGTAATATCTGTACAAAGGCGCCTCTGTGAATTATAGCTTCTCATTACCATATTTGAGTGAACAAAAATTTATTGAGTTTTAAGTTGCAGGAAAGAGATTTCATAGAAGGAATTAGTTGCTTACCACACTGCAGGAAGGACAGCAGCAGCAAGTCCTTGGAAGAGCCTTTGGGAACGTCTTCTAGAACAAGACTGCCTGGTTGTCACCACCTCTGTCACCGTCAGGAACACGAGGAGTCGGGCGGCTGCCACTGGGTTTGCTGCGTTCAAGAGCACACACCATAGGTGCAACCCCAGGATCGAGAAGCCACTGCTGTCACCATCACTGCTAACAGTGACCAGCTTGTAACCTCATGAGCCTAGACCTGGACACAGGTGCTGCTGCAGAAATGCCCAGTGTCCCCTGGCAGTGAGGAGCCAAGACACCAGGCAGATGGGGCCTGCTTCCACTGCATCTTCCCGACCTCATTGAGTGGTAAATCCCCACTCTGATCCAGAACTCTAGCAGCAGAAAATTTGAGGTGTAGGAATGCCAACAGATCAGGAAATGACTGCCATTGAAAAGATAATTTGTTATTCACAGTTCCCAAGAGGCGGGGGCACACCACACCATGCAAAGCCACAGGAAAAAACAGCAAGGTTGGTTGAAGGCAGAGGGAGAGAGACAGCTACTGTGGCAGGAGCCCTTACTGTGGTTTCCTCAGGGAAGGAACAGGCGAGGTAGGGTAGGCAGGCTTAGAAGTGGCTAGTCTGAATAATTTCTGCAGGCTCCGGGGCATAGGAGCTGCCCATAGTTACCTGGGGTGATGAGGGCAGGTGGATAGTGGAGGGAGTGTGAGAGTCCAATAAAGGAGGTATTTGGGGGTACAGGCTGGTTGGTTTGCATTTGAAAAGGCACGTGGGTAGGTGAATTGTTTACTATTTCTGGGATCTGGCTACCCTAGGAGGGGCACTCCCTCCAGAGTCAGCAAGGCCCCAGATGTCAAAGCACAGAAATATAGAAAATAAAAGACTTAATACGGCACGAAGTCTAGAGGGGATAGATTTTGGCTTTCCAGGCTCTGCAGATGAGGAAGACATGCTGGCACGCTATCTTGGTGGATACTGAAGGCCAGTCACCAGCTCAGCGCAAGACCCTTTGCAAGGCTCACGGAAGACACGGTCCTCATGTTCCATTACTCAGGGCCAAGGATGAGATGGGAGAGAAACAGCACACAACAGTAATTGAAGGCAAAGCGAGAGAAGGGACACCGGAGTGGCACAGGCACTGATGAGTTCAAGGGAGAAAGGGCACCCACCTGGGAGGACCAGGGAGGCTCAGAAGTTGCCCTTGAACTAGGCTTTGGAAGAGTGGTAAGACTCGAGAGAATGGGGGCAAAGGATAGTCCAGGTAAAAAGAGGACCCAAAGCAGAGGACCAGGGCGTTAAAATAGGATTGCTGTTTAGGAAATGGGGCTAAGTGTCATTCAGCTCATAACCTGGCATGTAAAAGGAGCATGGACTCTATGCTAGACTGGTGGCTGGGGCCACACTGTGAAGGCCTTCGGGGAATGCCAGGATTAAAAAGCAGGATGGGAAATGATAGGAGCAAAGATTTTGAAAAAAATCATCTAATAACAGCATATGGAATTGATTTAAATAAAGAAAAAAGACAAATTAGAAAGTCAATTAAGCACCTCTGCAATTAACCAATTGCAGAGATCGTAAGACTCAAAGCTACAAGAGCAGCAATTAGAATTTTAAAAAGACAGGCTGGGTGCCGGCCCAGCGGCGCAGCGGTTCAGTTTGCACTTTGGCAGCCGGGGGTTCGCGGGTTCAGATCCTGGGCACCCACCAACGTACTGCTTGTCAGCCATGCCGTGGTGGCGTCTCATATAAAGTAGAGGAAGACGGGCATGGATATCAGGGCCAGTCTTCCTCAGCAAAAAGAGGAGGATTGGCAATGCATGTTAGCTCAGGGCTGGTCTTCCTCACAAATAATAATAATAATAATTTTTTAAAAAATTAAAAAGACAGACTGTGTTTTAAACTGAAGTGATAGATCTTGGCAAGTTCCTCATAGGCACAGATTAAGTCTTATCTATCTTGGTAATGTCAGCATATGGCACGGTGCCCGGAAATGTGCAAGGTATTATAAAATAGGATTTGTATGAGTTGGTAAATTGAAGAAATGTTGGCAACGAGTCAAAAGTTGATTCTGGGGCCAGCCCGGCTGTGTAGTGGTTAAGTTCGCACACTCCGCTTTAGCGGCCCGGGGTTCAGAGGTCCGAATCCTGGGTATGGACCTATGCACCACTTATCAAGCCATGTTGGGGCATCCCGCATAAAATAGATGAAGATGGGCACAGATGTTAGCCCAGGGCCAATCTTCCTCAGCAAAAAGAGGAAGATTGGCAACAGGTGTTAGCTCAGGGCTAGTCTTCCTCACACACACACACAAAAAAGTGATTCTGAGGTTTTGAACCTTAACAACTGAGAGAATGATGTGTCGCTAACAGATACAGAGAAGTCAGAGGTGTCCTTGGATGAGACGTGAGCCAATTTGTATTGAGCCTGAGCTGCTGACATCAGACTAGTAGCAAAACTGGTACTAAATCTGAGGAGAGGTCAGACTCAAAGGTTTGGGGGCAAATCTAAAGGAAGAAACAGAGAGAAGAGGGAGCTTGAGGACACAGCCTTGAGGTGAAGGAGGAAGAAGAACTAGGAACAGACAGAGGCAGGAGAAAGGCCTACATCAAGCATCCTGAGTAAGAACTTCAAGCCAAGAAAGATCCTGCACAATGTTGCAGAGGGCTTGAGGGAGCTATGGGGGGAAAGCAATTGACTTTGTGGTTGGAAGGTCACTGGTGATTTTTGAGGGAGAAGTTGCCGTAGAGCAGTAGTCCCCAACCTTGGCTGCACGTTGTAATCTCCTGGGAGTTTAAAAAGGATTGATGCCTCAGGCCCAACCCTAGAGATCCTGGTTTAATTGTTCTGAACTAAGAAATGGACATCAGAATTTTTGAAAGTGTCTCAGGAGATTCTCATGAGCTGCCCAGCTGAGATTGAGAATCACAGCAGTAGAGTATTGAGAGAAAAAACAAATCATAAGAACCAAGGAGAACATACTGGGGAGGTAGGGGCCTGTGTAAAACCAGTGCTTCCCAAACATGAGGCACATCAGAATGCCTGGAGAGACTGTTTACCACAAATTGCTGGGCCCACCTCCAGAGCTGCTGATTCAGTAGATCTGGGTAGGGCCCAAGAAGCTGCATCTCTAACAAACTCCGAACCCATGCTGATGCTCTGGTCTGGAGATCACACTTTGAATATAAACTATTCTTTCAAGAACTTTGGTGGTGAAGAACATAAAAAAATACTGTGGTCAGTGGATGGGAATATTGAATGAAAGTACTGATGCTGGTAGAGGAGACCTGAATTCTGTTACTCACCAGTTCAGTGAGCTGAGGCAAAGCATCTTACCCATGATTTCCAGTGCTGCCTGCACCTCACTGTCACCTGGGAAGCCCTAAGACGTACCGATGCCCAGGCTTCACTCGCAGAGATTCTGATTTCTGACCTGAGGTAGGGACCATGGTTTGATATTTTTGATATCAAACTCAACTTCCTAGTCTGTTTTCTCACTGAATAAGAAGATCAATATCAATACTGGGTCAATTTTCCAAGTCGTTGGAAAGACTAAATGAGATAATAGAGTTAAATGCACTCCACTCTACACTGTAGAGTGCTAGTCAACTGGGAGCTATGATTCATTTATTTCCTTAACAAGTTTCCAGACAAAGGAAACACAAGCAAAGGTACGGGGGAGGGGAGGACTTGGGCGTGTTTGGGGGACGGTAAGAGGTGGGTCTCTCACGGATGAAATGAGGCCAGACTTGCGAGGCCTGGAAAGACAGGACATTAAGGAGAGCAAATAAAAGCTTTGGAGCAGAGAGCGGCATGATGCTGGTGGTAATCAAGGACGGGTACACCTGAATCCAAGAGGTCCATCGGGAAGCAGCTATGGACGACAGGACTGTGGAAACAAAAATGGAGAGAAACATACAGAAAAGGGGGGAATGTCGGCAGCTAGGGCCTCTCTGGAAGGAGGATGAACGTAAAGGGTCCAGCATGGCATGCCTGGGTCACTGGGCAGCTCTGCTGCCTGACTCCCTGGAGAAATCATCTGCTATCCTGTGATCTCTGTTAAGCCACGAGATGGAAAGGAGGGGCCTTAAGCTGTAAGTAAAGTACGTCCCCCAAAAGAAAGATGTGCTCAAAACCATTCAGGTTCACCTTCACAATTCTGACCCCAGTGGCCTCCTGTTGAGGCTTCTCCCTCTCCCAGTTCAGACCTCGTGGAAATCTGACTCCTAAATGAATCAGGGCATAGGGCCCAGGCAATGACAGATATGATCTGGAAAGGAAAACAAAGAAATTTAAAAAAAAGAGCATAATAAATCTAAACACAGACTTCTAAATTTTTGCCAAGCTGATACTATAAAATGCGGCTCTGTCCCTGCACTCCACCTGGACTCCTAAACTGTAGCATTGTCCTGGACTCACTCCTGCTGAACCTGAGAGGTTCTAGAAGTGGATTATTTGTTGCCGACTCTTGCTTGGTTCTTGTCTGCTTCTTTCAGCCTAAGGCCTTGCCCCAGGCTGTTTCAGTCAATGTGGCCTTCCAGGATTGCCACTTTGGGAAGATAGAGGAAATGTACTTTTCCCTGTTCCTCCTCCTAACTTCAACTAAAAATCCTGGCCAATATATGTTTTAAAAAATAAAAATAAATAGGGGCCACCTGGTGGCGCAGCGGTTTAGTCCGCGCTTGGCAGCCCAGGGTTCGCGAGTTCGGATCCCGGGCGCCCGCAGACGCACTGCCTGTCAGTCATGCCGTGGCGGCGTCCCATATAAAGTGGAGGAAGATGGGCAGGATGTTAGCCCAGGGCCAGTCTTCCTCAGCAAAAAGGGGAGGATTAGCAATGGATGTTAGCTCAGGGCTAGTCTTCCCCACAAAAAAAATAAAATAAAATAAAAATAAAAATAAATCAAGTCTGAAAGGTTGAGAGAAGAAAGCAAATATGCTAGGGACTTCAGGATTCAAGGAAAAATACAGTGATGAGTTCTCTGGGTTTTCTTTTGCCTCATAAGATTCACAAAAAGAATTCATCATACCAAGAACCAGGAAGATCTCAAACTGAATGAAAAAGACAGTCAATAGATTTCAACACCAAGATGACAGAAATATTACAATTATCTGATAAAGATTTTAGAGTAGCCACCATAAATATGCTTCAATGAGCAATTACAAACATACATATATCCTACAGAATGGAGGGAAAAATGAAGACAGTCTCAAATAAAGGAAAACTAAGAGAATTTCTTGCCAGCATACCTACCCTTAAAGGAATGGCTAAAGCAAGTTTTCTAAACAAAAAGGAAATATTAAAAGAAGGAACCCTGGAATATCAGGAAGAAAACAACAGGTAAGCAAAGCTATGAGTCAATATATTAGACTTTCCTTCTTCTCTTGAATTTGGCAGTTGAAGAAACCTGACAACACTGATGCAGTTCTAAATGCAGGCAGAGAAAATATTTGAAATAAATATATTATTAATGAGAGAAAATAAAGGTATGTAAAAGGAGTAAGTTTTCTACATTTTACTCAAACTGGTAAAATGAAGACATCAGTAGACTACAATATGATTTGTATATATCAGACAATACCTAAAGCAAACACTAAAAAACTATACAAATAGATACACTGAAAAATACTACAGATAAATTAAAATGGGATACTAAAAAATATTCAAGTAACTCATAGGAGGGCAAAAAGGCAAAAGGAACACAAACAAAAACAAAAATAAAATGGCAGACTTAAGCCCTTACACATCAGTAGTTACCTTAAATGTAAATGTTCTAAATATACCAGTTAAGAGACAGAGGTTATCAGAGTGAGTTAAAAATATGGCCCACCTATTTGCACTCTACAAGAAACTGCTTAAAATATAATGATAAAGGAAGGTTGAAAGTTTTTCAAAAAAGTGTATCATGCAAACACTAATCAAAAGAAAGCAGGAGTGGCTATATTAATAGCAAATAAAGGATATTTCAGAGCAAATAAAAGTACCAGAGACAGAAGAGGACTGTGGTATAATAAAAAAATATATTTGCTCTTTGTCCCTAGTAACTGGCCCAGAGCTTCAAAATTCTTGGAATTTCCTGATAGGAGCATCTTTTGTTATTCACAATGAGCCCCTTTCTACGTAAACAATGAGTTTATGTTAACAAGGTGACTCATGGTGGGCCCTTGAACAGTCTCAAGGGAGGGACTGGCTATGCTGGCAAGAACAACCACATGATTAAAGAGTTGAAACTTTCAGCCCCATAACCCAACCTCCAGAGAGAGGAGGGGAGCTGGAGATTGAGTTCAGTTATGTGGCCAATAATTTAATCAATCATGCCTACATAATGAAACCTCAAAGAAACTCTGAGAAACAAGTCTTTGAGAGCTTTCCAGCTGGTAATATATCAGTCCAAGAAAGGGTGGAGAACCTGGATTCCACAGGAACAGAAACTCCTGCATCCCTCCCACTCCTGACCTTGCCATATGCATATCTTCTATTATTTGGCTACTCCCAAATTGTATCCTTTATAATAAATGGTAATCACAAGTATAGCATTTTCCTGACTTCTGCGAGTCATTCTAGTAAGTTATCAAGCCTGAGGGGCATCATGGATACCCCTGAATTTGTAGCCAATGGGGCAGAGAATGAATAGATTGGAGATACCCAAGACTTACGTCTGGTATCTCAATTGGGGGCAGTCTTGTGGGACTGAGCCCTTAACTTGTGGGGTATGTGCTAACTCTGGGTATTAGTGTAAAAATTGAATTGAATTGTAGGACACCCAGTTGATGTTAGAGACTTGTCGGTGAAATATAGGGATGTCATTAATGAAAAAGGGAATACTATGAAAAACTTTTTGCCAACAAATTGGACAATCTAAAGGAAATGGACAAATTCTTGGATGCGTACAACCTCCCAAAACTGAATCAAGAAGAAACAGAGAATCTGAACAGACCAATCACGAGTATAGAGATTGAAGCAGTAATCAAAAACCTCCCAAAAAATAAAAGCCCAGGATTAGATGGCTTCCCTGGAGAATTTTATCAAACGTTCAAAGAAGATTCAGCACCTATCCTTCTCAAACTATTCCAAAAAATAGAGGAAGATGGAATACTTCCCAACACATTCTATGAGGCCAACATCATCCTGATACCAAAGCCAGACAAGGACAATACAAAGAAGGAAAACTACAGGCCAATATCACTCATGAACATAGACGCAAAAATCCTTAACAAAATATTGGCAAACCGAATACAGCAATACATCAAAAAGATCATACACCACGATCAAGTGGGATTTATACCAGGGACACAGGGATGGTTCAACATCCACAAATCAATCAACGTAGTACACCACATTAACAAAGTGAAGAATAAAAACCACATGATCATCTCAATCAATGCAGAGAAGGCTTTCGACAAGATCCAGCATCCATTTATGATAAAAACTCTCAACAAAATGGGCATAGAAGGAAAGTACCTCAACATAATAAGGGCTATATATGACAAACCTACAGCAAACATCCTACTCAACAGGGAAAAACTGAAAGCCATTCCTTTGAGGACAGGAACAAGACAAGGGTGCCCACTCTCGCCGCTCTTATTCTACATAGTACTGGAAGTTCTGGCCAGCGAATTAGGCAAGAAAAAGGAATAAAAGAACTCCAAACAGGCAATGAAGAAGTGAAACTCTCACTATTTGCAGACGACATGATCTTATACATAGAAAACCCAAAAAACTCCATCAGAAAACTACTAGAAATAATCAACAACTACAGTGAAGTGGCAGGGTATAAAATCATCTTACAAAAATCAATTGCGTTTCTATACACTAATGATGAACTAACAGAAAGAGAACTCAAAAAGACAATCCCATTTACAATTGCAACAAAAAGAATAAAATATCCGGGAATAAATTTAACCAAGGAGCTAAAAGATCTATGCAATGAAAACTATAAGACACTATTGAAAGAAATCGAGGAAGACATAAAGAAATGCAAAAATATTCCATGCACATGGATTGGAAGAATAAATATAGTTAAAATGTCCATTCTACCTAAAGCAATCTACAGATTCAATGCAATCCCAATCAGAATCCCAATGTCATTCTTCATGGCAATAGAACAAAAACTACTGAAATTCGTATGGGGCAACAAAAGACCCCGAATAGCTAAAGCAATTCTGAAAAAAAAGAACAAAGCTGGAGGCATCATAATCCCTGATTTCAAAATATATTATAAAGCTATAGGAATCAAAACAGCATGGTACTGGTACAAGAATAGACACACAGATCAATGGAACAGAATTGAAAGCCCAGAAATAAAACCACACACCTATGGACAGCTAATCTTCGACAAAGGAGCAAAGAACATACAATGGAGAGAGGGAAGTCTCTTCAATAAATGGTGCTGGGAAAATTGGACAGCAACATGCAAAAGAATGAAAGTAGACCATCTCCTATCGCCATATACAAAAATCAATTCAAAATGGATCAAGGACCTGAAAGGGAGACCTGAAACTATAAAACTCCTGGAAGAAAATATAGGCAGTACACTAATTGCGATTGGACATAAAGGGATCCTTTCAGATTCCATGTCTACCCAGACAAGGGAAACAAAAGAAAAAATAAACAAGTGGGACCTCATCAGACTAAAGAGCTTCTACAAAGCAAATGAAACCAGGATCAAAATAAATAAACCCACCAGCTGGGAGAAAATATTTGCAAATCGTTTGTCCAACAAGGGATTAATCTCAGTAATAGATAAAGATCTCACACAACTGAGCAACAAAAAAACAAACAACCCGATCAAAAAATGGGCAGAGGATACGAACAGACATTTTTCCAAGGAAGAGATACAGATGGCCAATAGACACATGAAAAGATGTTCAACATCACTAATCATCAGGGAAATGCAAATCAAAACTACATAAGATATCACCTTACACCCATTAGAATGGCTATAATCCCAAAGACAAATAACAACAAATGCTGGAAAGGTTGTGGAGAAACGGGAACTCTAACTCACTGCTGGTGGGAATGCAAACTCGTGCAGCCTCTATGGAAATCAGTATGGAGAGTCCTCAGAAAATTAAAAATAGAAATACCTTATGATCCAGCAATCCCACTCTTGGGCATCTACCCAATGGACATGAAATCAACCATCACAAGAGGCGTATGCACCCCTATGTTCATTGTAGCATTATTCACTATAGCCAAGAAGTGGAAGCAACCCAAGTGTCCCTCGACTGATGATTGGTTAAAGAAGATGTGGTATATACATACAATGGAATACTACTCAGCCATAAGAAAAGACACAATTGTCCCATTTGCAACAACATGGATGGACCTAGAGGGTATTATGTTAAGTGAAGTAAGCCAGAGAAAGAAGGACAGACACGGCATGAATTCACTCATATATGGAATATAAATGAACACACGGATGGAGACAACTGATTGGTGGTTACCAAAGGGAAGGGGGTTGGGGGTGGGCACAAAGGGAGAAGAGATACATCCACATGGTGACGGACAAACAATAATGTACAATTAAAAGCCTGTAGTGTTAGAAACTATTAAGACATGAATAAAAAAAAGAAAAAAAAAGGATCAATTCACAAAGAGGATATAGCAATCGTAAATTTGTATGCACCAAACAAAAGAGCATAGATAGAACTGAAAGGAAAAATAGACAAATCACAATTTTATTGGAGACTTCAAGTCCTCTTTCTCAACAATTGATAAAATAACTAGACAAATAATTGACAAAGATGTATAAGCACACAACACAACCAACAACCAATTGGACCTAATTAACATTTATAGAGCACTCCACCCAAAACCTGCAGAATACACATTCTTTTCAAGTGCTCATTTAACATATGCCCAGATAGATAAAACTCTGTGCCATAAATCAAACCTCAACAAATTAAAAAGAATTGATGTCCTCCAACCAAAGTGAAAAATAGAAATTAATAATGGAAGTATAATGGAAAAATCTGCAAACACTTGGAAACGGAAAAACACACTTCTCAATAATCCATGGGTCAAAGAGAAAATGTCATGGAAAATAAAAGATATATGAAAATACAACATATTAAAATTTGTAGGACATAGCTAAAACTTTGCTGAGAAATTTATAGCACTAAGTGCTTACATTAGAAAAGAGGAAACATCTCAAATCAATAATCTAAGCTCTCACCTCAAGAAGCTACAAAAGAAAATTAGAATAAACCCAAAGCAAACAGAAGGAAGGAAATAATAAAGAGCAGAAATCAATGAAACCAAAAAAAGAAAAACAGTAGAGAAAATCATGAAAAAGAGAGAGCAGGTTCTCTGAAAAAAATCAATAAATCAGTGAATCTATAGCAAGACTGACTAAGAAAAAAAAGAGAAGTCACAATTTACCAATATCAGAAATAAAACAATGAATATAACTACAAACCCTTGAGACACCAAAAGAAAAATTAGCAATACTATGAATAAACCTATACAAGCCATTGACAACTTAGATGAAATAGGTCAATTCCTTGAAAAACACAAACTACCACAACTCACCCAATTTGAAATAGATAACTTGAATATCCCTGTAATTATTAAGGAAATTTAATCCATAAAAAATTCCCAAAAAAGATTTCTCCAGGCCCAGATTGTTTCAGTGTAGAACCAAATTACCAAAATTAAAGAAGAATCTACCAAAAATTAAAGAAGAGTTACCACCAATTCTACACAATCTCATCCAGAAAATTGAAGAGGAGGAAACATTTCATTTTATGAGATTAGCATTACCCCAATATCAAAACCAGACAAAGACAGTTTAAAAAAAAGGAAAAAAATTAAAGGCCAATATCCCTCATGAATAGGAGTCAAAAATCCTAACAAAATATTAGTAAATAGAATTCAGCAATGTGTAAAAAGATTTATATGCCATAATCAAGGGGGTGTACCTCAGGGATGCACATGTAGTTCAATATTCAAAAATCAATCAATGTAGTAACCATATTAACAAGCTAGATAAGAAAAATCACATGATCATATCAATTGGTGTAGGAAAATTACTTAACAAAACTCAATATCTATTCATGATAAAAACTCTCAGGAATAGGCATAGAGGGGAACTTCCTTAACTTGATAAAGTGCATCTACCAAACACACACACACACACACACACACACACACACACACACACACTCACACACATGCACACACACAACCTAAAGCTAAGTTATATTTAATGGTGAAAGACTGGATGCATTTTCCTAAGATTGGGAACCAGACGAGGATGCATGCCCTCATCCTCTTCACTCGTATTCAGTAGAGTGCTTGACATTCTAGTCAGTGCATAAGACAAGAAAAGGAGCTAAACAACATACAGATCAGAAAATAAGAAATAAAACTGTTCTTACTTGCAGATTACATGACTGTCTCCATAGAAAATCCCAAGAAATCTTCAAAAGAAAAACCTCCTAACACTAATAAGTGATTTTAGCAGGGTTGCAGGACATAAGATCAACATAAAAAATATATTCCCCATGAATATGTGGAAGTCAAAAACTAAAAAACACAGTATCATTTACATTCACTCAAAGAAAGTGATACACAGGTATAAACATAACAAAACATATAAAGACTTTTATGCTAAAAACTACAAAACAATAATGAAAAAAATCAAATGATACCTAAATAAATTGAGAGATATACCATGTTCATGAATTGGGAGACTCGACATCATAAGATACCAATTCTCCCAAATTAATACACAGGTTTAAAGCAATTTCTATCAAAATCCAAGCAAGTTTTTTATAGATATAGACAACATTATTCTACAATTTACATTGAAAGGCAAAGGAACTAGAATACCCAAGACAATTTTGAAAAAGAGGAATAAAGTGGGGAAAATGGGGAAGAATTTCAAGACTTATTATATAGCACTAATAATCAAAATGTGATTATTTTCACCAGTACTGGTGAAAAGATAGACTCATACATCAATGGAACACAACAGAAAACCCAGAAACAGACCTAAACAAATGCACTCAACTTTTTTGGACGAAAGAGCAAAACAAATCAATAGAGGAAAGATAGCTATTTTAACAAATAGTGCTAGAGGAGTTAGACATACATAGACAAAAAATTTTTTAAAGAAGCTCAACTAAGTCTCATTGTCTCCTATCTGAGACAAAAAGTTAACTTAAAATGGATCATGGACTTAAATGTGAAATGTAAAACTGTAAGTTTTTCAGAAAAAACATAAGGAAGATATCACAAAAAATAGTGGAGTAGGGAGCACCAAGACTCAGTTCCTTCACTGAAGCAACCATTAAGTTGGCAAAAAATGACAGAATCAACTTTTTCAAAACTCAGGAAATCTAATTTTAAAAACTTACGGCAACCAGGGAAGTGCTAACTGAAGAGAGAGGGTGCTAATTTTGGCATTTAAGAAAATCAGGTCACTGGCTGACTGCTAAGATAACTGAACAGAGACTTCAGTGACCACAGATGACAAGGAATACAGTCTTTGCCAAAGCAGTGTGGAAAAGTCACTAAACAAATGGACAATTGCAGCCCTTCACAAGCAGAAGAGCAAATGCTGGGAAAGAGGGAGAAGCTGACTTCCATAGTTACCACATTATAATATTCAAAATGTCCAGTTTTCAACAAAAATTATGAGACATAAAAAGACCCCTGCACCAGAAAAAAAAAAGAAATTGACAGGCGCCATCCTTGAGGAAGCCCACATATTGGATTTACTGGACAAAGACTTTAAATCAACTGTCTTAAATATTCTCACAGAGCCAAAGGAATCTATAGACAAACAACAAAAGAAAACTAGGAGAATGATGTATGAACAAATAGAGAATACCAATAAAGAGATAGAAATTATAAAAAGGAACCAAATAAAAATTCTGGTGCTGAAAAGTACAATAACTGAAATGAAAAATTTACTAGAGAAGTTCAGAAGAAAAGGCAGAAGAAAAGGCAGAGAAAAAGAGAAGGCAGAAGAAAAATTCAGTGACTTGAGGATATGACAAATTATCCAGTCTGAGAAGCAAAAAGAAATGAGAGCAAAGAAAAATGAACAGATCCTGAAGGACCTGTGGGAAACCACCAAGCAGACCAACACACATACAACAAGAATCCAAGAGGAGAGGAAAGAGGAAAAGGGGCAGAAAGAATATTTGAAGAAATAATAGCCAAAGATTTCCCAAATTTGATGAAAAACATGTATCTACACAACTGAGGAGGTCAACACACTCCAAGTAGGATAACTTCAAAGAGATCTACACTGAGACACATTATAATTAAATTGTCAAAAGTCAAATATAAAGAGAAAAAACAGCAAGAGAAGTGACTCATCATATACAAGGGATGCTAATAAGATTAACAGACAATTTCTCATCAGAAACCAGAAGTCTGTGCAATGACATACTTAAAGTGCTGAAAGAAAAAAAAAATTGTCAATGATGAATTTTACATATGGCAAAATTATCCTTCAAAAATGAAGGACTAATTAAGATTCTCAGATAGACAAAACCTGAGGGAGTTCATTACCAAGAGAATTGCCTTAGAAGCAGTACTAAAAGGATTCCTTCGGAATTAAATAAAAGGGCACTATACAGTAACTCAAATCCATATGAAAAAAACAAGGAACACCAATAAAGGTAGCTGTATAGGTAAACATAAAGCCAATATTATTGTATTTTTGGTTTTTAACTTTTCTTTTGGTTTCCCATATGATTTAAAAAAACAAGTTCATAGAAAAATAACTACAAATTGTATGTTAATTGGCACACAATGTATAAAGATATAATTTGTGACAACAACAGAAAGGGGAGGAGGATAGAGCTGTATAGCAGCAGATTTTTTTCTATTAAAGATAAATTAGTATCAGTGCAAACTAGATTGCTATAAATTTAGGATGTTAATTGTAATCCTCAGAGTAACCACTGAAAAAACTTAAAATATACAAAAAAAGAAATGAGAAGGAAATCAAAACGGTATACTAGAAAAAAATCAATCATACACAAAAGAAGGCCATATGGAGGAATTGAGGAACATAAAAGATATAAGACATATAGAAAACGAGTAACAAAATGTCAGAAGTCCTTCCTTATCAATAATCCCTTTAAGTGTAAATTATTTAGATTCTGCAATTAAAAGAAAGACATTGACAGAATGGATTAAAAACATGATCCAACTATATGCTGTCTACAAGAGCCTCGCTTTAGATCCAAAGACACAAAGAGGCTGAAAGTAAAAAGATGGGAAAAATTTTTTTCCATGCAAATAGTACTATTTTTTTGCCATGCAAATAGTAACCAAAAGAGAGCTAGGTTAGCTGTACTTGTATCAGACAAAATAGACTTTTATTCAAAAAATGTTTAAAAAGACATAGTAGGGCATTATATATTGATAATTATATATACATCAAACAATAGAGCCCTAAAACACATGAAGCAAACAGTGACAGAATTGATGGGAGAAATAGACAGTCCTCAAATAATAGTTGGAGACTTTAATACCCCATTTTCAATAAATGTATAGAACATCTAACTGGAGGTCAATAAGGAAATAGAGTACTTGAACAACACTATAAACCTACTAGACCTAACAGACATCTATAAAACACTCACCCAACAACAGCAGAATAAACATTCTTCTCCAGTGCACATGGAACATTCTCCAGAATAGACCATATGTTAGGCCACAAAACCAGTCTCAATAAGTTTTACAAGACTGGACTCATACAAAGCATGTTCTCCAATCACAATGGAATGGAGCTAGAAATCAATAACAAGAGGAAAACTGGAAAATTCATAAATATGTGGAATTAAACAACACAATCAAGGGTCAAAGAATAAATCAGAAAGGAATTTAGAAAATACTTAGAAAAGAATGAAAATAAAAACACTACATACTAAATTTATGGTATGCAGCAAAGCAGTGCTCAGAGGGAAATTGATAGCTGTAAACATCTACATTAAAAAGAAGAAAGATCTCAAATCAGTAACCTAGCTTTACACCTTAAATAATTAGGAAAAAAAAACCAAACTAAATGAAGAGCCAGAAGAAAGAAGGAAATAATTAAGATGAGAGTAGTAATAAATGAAATAGAGTAGAGAAAAACAATACAGAGAATCAACAAAACCAAAAGTTGGTTCCTTGAGAGGACCAATAAAATTGACAAAACTTTAGCTAAACTGACTAAGAAAAAACAGGGGAGACATAAATAACTAAAATCAGAAATGAAAATGGGTAATTACTACTGACATTATAGAAATAAAAAGGATTATTAAAGAATACTATAAACAATGGGACACTGACAAATGAGATAACCTAGATGAAAGGAACAAATTCCTAGAAACACACAAATTACCAAAACTGACTCAAGAAGAAATAAAAAATCTCAACAGATCTGTAGCAAGTAAAGAAGTTGAATCAGTCAAAAGTCTCCTAACAAAGAAAAGTAGCAGAGCAGATGGCTTCACTTGTGAATTCTATGAAACCTTTAAATAAGAATTAACACTAATCCTTCTCAAACTCTCCTAAAAAATAGAAGAGAACACTTCCTAACCTACCGTATGAGGCCAGTATTACCCTTATATCAAAGGTAGACAAAAACATCACAAAAAAACAAAAACTAAAGGCCAATATCCCTTCTAAATATAGATGCAATAATCCACAAGAAAATACTAGCAAACTAAATCCAGAAGCATATTAAAGAAATGGTATAACATGACTACATGAGATTTATCCCCAGAATGCAAGGGTGATTCAACACATTAAAATCAAGAAACGTAATATGCCACATCAATGGAACGAAGGGGAAAAAATGATCTTCTCAATTGACGCAGAAAAGACATTGACTAATTCAACAGCCTTTCATAATAAAAGCACTCAGCAAACTAAGAATAGAAAAGAACTTTTTACCATGATAAGGTCATTTAAGACAAACCCACAGTTAACATCATACTCACTAGTAAAGACTGAAAGCTTCCCTCTTAAGATCTGGAACAAGACAAGGATGCTCCCTTTCACCACTTCTATTCAACATAGTACTAGAAGTTCTAGCCAGAGCAATTAGGCAAGAAAAAGAAATAAAAGGTAACCAGATTGGAAAGGAAGAAGTAGAACTATCTCTATTCACAGAGGACATGATACTATATATAGAAAATCCTTTAGAATCCACAAAAACATTATTAGAGCTAATAAACGAATTTGGCAAAGTTACAGACTACAAGATCAACACACAAAAATCACTTGTGTTTCCATACATGTGCAATGAATTATCCAAAAAGAAATTCTATTTACAGTATCATCAAAAAGAACAAAATACTTAGGAACAAATTTAACCAAGAAGGTATGAGACTTATACACTGAAAACTACAACACATTGCTGAAAGAAATTAAAGACCTAAATAAATGGAAAGACATCTCATGTTCTTGAGCTGGAAGAATAAATTTTGTTAAAATAGCAATACTCCCTAAGGCAGACAGACAGATTCAATGCAATCCCTGCCATAATCCCAATGATCTCTTTTGTAGAAACAAAAAGCTGATCCTAAAATTCATATAATATTATAAGGAACCAGGGGGCCAGCCTGGTGGTGGAGTGGTTAAGTTCACACATTCCCCTTCAGCAGCCCGGGTTCGCCAGTTTGGATCCTGGGCGCTGACCTACTCACCACTCATCAAGCCATGCTGAGGCAGCATCCCACATAGAAGAATTAGAAGGACCTACAAGTAGGATATACAACTATGTACTGGGGCTTTGAGGAGAAAAAGAAAAAGAGGAAGATTGGCAGCAGACATTAGCTCAGGGCCAATCTTCCTAAAAAAAAAAAAAAAACTGAACCTTGAGAGAGTATTTTAAGGACAAAGAAAAGAGATTATAAGGAACCCCAAATAGCCCAAAGAATCTTGAAAAAGAACATTGGAGTTCTCACACTTCCCATTTTCAAAACTTATTTCATATTGACAGTAATCATACAGTGTGGGACTGGCATACGAACAGACATATAAACCAATGGAGTAGAATTGAGAGTCTAAAAATAAAACCATACATCTACAGTCAATTGATTTTCAACAAGAGTCCAAAGACCTTTCAATGGGGAAAGAACAGTCATTTCAACAAATGGTGCTGGGACAACTGGACATCCACTTGCAAGAGAATGAAGGTGGACCCTTATGTTACTCCATATATAAAAATTAACTCAAAATGGATGAAAGGTCTAAATGAAAGGCTAAAACTATGACACTCTTAGAAAAAAATCATAGGGCTAAATCTTCATGACCTTAAATTTAGTGATGGTTTCTTAGATATAATACCAAAAGCACAAGCAACAAATAAAAAAAATTAATAAATTGGACTTCACTAAAATTAAAAACTGTTTTATACCAAATGATTGTTAAAAAATGATTAAAGACAATTTTGGTGATACAAACAAACTTTATTTAACACTGCATGGAGCAGATAGTCTACTTTCAGAGAACGGCAAAATGGGCAGAAGGCAGAAAGCTTTTATAGGATAAAGATTAAAGAGTAAGGAAGAGAAAAATAGAAAATACCTGACTGGCTGGAGCTACAGAGTCAACCTTGTTTGGGGTGAGAAGGAACAGGAAATAAGCATAGAGCCCAGAGTTTGCTTGGCATCTGGGGACTGGCTGACTGGATATACTGAGTTTCTGGTCAAGCAGAGCATGTACTTATTACATATTGACAGTAATACAGTGTGGTACCGGCATATAAACTTAGAAAGTGATCTGAGTTTCAGTTTGCTGATGTGGCCCCCTGGCCAGGAGCAGCTCCATTTTGGGCCTAGAAAGTTATTTCAACATGACACTATCAAGAAAGTGAAAAGACAACCCACAGAATGGGAGAAAATATTTGCCAATCATATGTCTAAGGGTCTAGTATACAGAATATATAAAGAACTCTCACAACTCAACAAAAAGAGACAATCCAATTTAAAAATGGGCAGAGGACTTGAACAGACATTTCTCTGATGACGTTATACAAGCACAAGAAAAGAATTAAAAATAGGTGTACAAACAATACTTGTGTAAGACTGTTCAGAGCAGCACTATTCACAATAGGTAAAAGGTGGAAACAACACAAATGTGCATCAACTGAATAGATAAAGAAAATGTGGTATATCCACACAATTGAATATTATTCAGCCATTAAGAAATTAAGTACTGATACATGCTACAATGTGGATGAACCTTGAAAACATTATGCTAAGTGAAATAAGCCAGACAAAACGCCACATATTGTATTATCTCATCTATATGAAATAGTCCGAGTTGACAAATCCATAGAGGAAACAGGTTAGTGGTTACCAGGGGCTGAGGGGAGTGGGGAATGACTGCTTAAGGGGCATGCGTTTCCTTTTGGGGTGATGAAAATGTTCTGGAACTAGACAGTATTGATGGTTGCAAAACACTGTCAATGTACTAAATGTCACTAACGGCAAATTTTATGTCATGTGTATTTTAACCCCACCCTCCAAAAAATAGGAGAAACCTTCAGGATCTAGGCCTAGGCAAAGAATTCTTAGACTTGACACCAAAAGCACAATCCATAAAAGGAAAAATTGATAAATTGGACTTCATCAAAACTGAAAACTTTTGCTCTGTGAAAGATCCTTTTAAGAAGATGAAAAGATATGCAAACCATACATCTGACAAAGAACTAGTGTCTAGAATATATAAAGAACTCTAAAACCCCAACAGTAAAACAAACAAACAAATAAAACCAATTAGAAAATGAGTAAAAGAGATTGTCTTAGTCTGTTCAGGCTCCTATAACAAAATACCATAGACTGGGTGGCTTATTAACAACAAAAATTTACTTCTGACAGTTCTGGAGCCTGGACATCCAAGACCAGGGCGCCCGCAGTGCCGGTGGATATGTAAAATGGTAGAGCTACTCTGGATCCAGTTTGACAGTTTCCTAAAAAGCTAGACATGCAACTACCATTTGACCCAGCTACCAAGTGCACTCCTGGATATTTACCTCAAAGAAATGAAAAACTTGTATTTTATGCAACTGTTTACACAATGTGTATAGCAGCTTTATTCATAAGAGCCAGAAACTGGAAACAACCCAGATCTCCTTCAATGGGTGAACAGTTAAAGAAAGGAACCGGTGATACATGCAACAACCTGATGGATCCACGGAGAATTGTGCTGAGCAGGAAAAGCCATTCTCAAAAGGTTACATACTGTGCGATTGCATTTATATAACATTCTTGAAATGCAAAATAATAGGAATTCAGAACACATTAGTGATTGCCAGGAGTTAAGGAGTGAGTGGAAGGAAGTGGGTGTAGCTATTAAAGGGCAATGTGAGGATCCCTTTGTGATGGAAATGTTCTTGACTGGATCAACGTCAATCTCCTGGCTTTGAGATTCTACTATAATTTTTTAAGATGTTGCCCTTGGGGGAAACTGCGCAAAGGGTACACAGGATCTCTCTATATTATTTCTTACAATTGCATGTGAATCCACAATTGCCTAAAAGTAAAAGTTCAATTTAAAACAAAACAGCCTTCGCCAGCAAGGGCCATCGGGTTCTGACCACCGCAGCTGCTTTCCAGCTTTCTCACATCTGGGCCCCACTGCACCACTTCTCATCCCCCATAGAAACATGGAATCATTAAAAATCATCTCATCCAAAAGTTTTTCAAACTCTGCTTCATTAAGTCCTAAGAATTTTTTAAGTTGCGGGAAGTTCAGCCAGCTTGGGTGGTCCAGGGAAGGAGGTGTACTGATCTATCTCCACTTTAATACAGAGCAAGTCCCCTTTTGTCTGTGATAATTACTGGGATTCCACTCATTTTAAAAAGGATTCTACTGCATTATACTATTTGAGAGTTGCTCATCTAATCTGATGCTTGTTTTGACTTTAGAACATCTTTGAGATGTGGCTATCCATGATTTTCCTGGCCTCAACCCAGTAGTTGCTACAGCTGAGTTCAAATCTCATTAGCTTGGGTAGGTCGCTTCACTTGGCTAAGGCCCATTTCCTCATCTCTAAGAGGAAAGTAACAATCATATCCTCACAGTAGGGCCATTCCAAGCCTTAAATGAGATAAAGCACTTGGCACAGTGCTTCCCACAAAGCAGGACTCATTGCAGACAGCTAATCTTAGAGTCACTACCTCTCAGGACATTTTGTTCTACACAACTCTAACAGAAATTTTTTTCTTTATATGAGGCCAAGAATTTATCACCTGACAATATAGGGTGGGTCCAACTTACTCCAATTTCTTCAATGCCTTTTTGTATGACCTACTTTTAAGTGCTGCTCACACATAACTAAATGTTCCCAGGTTTTCCATTGTTTCTCACAAATTGCGATGCCCAAGCCTGAGCACAAGGCTCTAGACATTACCCCGCCTGATCCTGGAGGCTGGTGCCTCACTGTCCTCATCGCGCGTGCTCCACTGCGTTAGTGTAACTCAGACGGCGCTGCAGCTGATAGCCACGCGGCCTGCTGATTCATAGTAGGAGTGTTCTTCATGAAAGTCCTCAAGTCTGCTTCACACATCTTACTGTCAAGACATACCTGCCCATTACTTAAGCCATTGGAATTTCCTGGAGTATGAGTGTCAAATGGTGGCAATAGTTGTGTTGGAAAAAAAAGCCAACTCCCCCTGGTCCACCTCACCCTCTAGAATTCTTGCATTGTTTGCTCCTCACACAGATAGTGCTGCTTCTTGCCTCTAGGCCTTTACACAATCATGTGCTCTCAGACAATAGTCTTCACACCCTCTCCCCTCTCTTGCTGGCTGGTGAACCTCTACTCATCCTTCAGCATTCAGTTCCTGGATTATTTTCTTCAAAAAGTCTTCCCTGAACCCCCAGGGTAGGTTAGGGATCTTATCTCTGTGCCCCCATTCTATCCATTCTTACTGTAGATACCTTTGAGGACCCTGATAAATGATACTCCTTTTCCCTACCTGATCCTGAACCCATTGAGAATAAGGCCAAGTGGCATCTTTATTACTAATACAGCTGCTGTTAGAGGGTGCAAGCAAGCAAATTTCACAATATTGAACCCCAAATCTTGGTAGACTCACCCATCAGTCATGGCAATGACAGGCACCAGCCGGACTCCTCCCAACAGGGGGGACTTTCCTGCAGGCAGCTTACGCCCAGCGAAAATGGAGGAAGGTTCTGAGATCCACTGGCCAAGCTTCTCCTCCCCAAGTGACCATTAGCTAAATCACTCCCCCTCCTGGACAAAGTGAGAGAGGCCAGGTAGGTTACACTGCTAGAGCACTCCTGACATATCAGGAAACAGGAGGAATGTGGAGGAAGTGCCCCCACTTCGTTTTCCTCTGGTATTTAGCAAAGCCAGTGCAAATCTTCACCTAATGCTGGCTCTCGTCTCTCACTGAACCGTGAGCTACTTAAAGACAGTGCACCCACTAGTGCAGGCCACAGGCAGGGCAGTTGCCCAATAGAGATTGACTGAGCTGAACAAGGCTGGATTCACTCCCAATGATATTTGTCTCCATTCCCTCAACTCAGAGACACCGACAGATCAGGGCTCCTCCAGGTTAGCCCACCCCACCTACAAGGAGAGAAGGCTCATTCGCCTAAGAGTTCCCTTCTTGGAGAGGCTTGGGTCCACTGTTTCTTTGAAAAAGGTAAGAAAATAAATGGATATTTATATATGATGGTGAGAGTAAAAATATCTGGTGATAAATAATATTAATCATCACTTTAAGGTTGACAAATACAAATAATGTCAAGGTGGGATTCTATGTGCATGAAAATGCCAACGGCTATTAAGATTCTACTTATTTGATTCCGTCTGCTGAAAAATAAAGCCTCGTCTAAACACAACCTCTGTAAGTGTGTTCATTGTCTTCCTGATCAGTGGAAAAAATGAGATTGCCTCTTAAAGATGGAACACGATAAAATAGCCATGTGAGAGGTAGAAATGAGAGTAGAGGATAAGCTTTTAATTAGAAATCAAATATACTGAAAAGGGAAAGATAAAACAGAAAGTATTTTCAGAAATGAAAAAAGCCATTTTCGACAAATTAGATTGTGTCAAATTAATACAGAATCTTAGAATCATGAATTGATCTCAATATTTACTGATGACATTAATGAATTTCCTTTGCAATGCTCTGCATTAACGGATAAAAAAATATTGATTATGATACTATTTTAGGCCAAGACCACATTCAGAGGCCACACATATTAATGTGCTTCTAGGCCATTTCTCCTTCCCATGCCCAAGATTTTGGATGTCAAGGGTTCTTCTTTTTCTCCTATTTATTTCCCACCTTCGAAGGCTCCAGAGGGAAAGCTAGGAACCAACTCGGGGACATAAGCTCTGGAACAGGCTCCCTCTGAGATACCACAAGGAGGAGCAAAGAATGCAAACGAGGGGCCCACTGCCTGCTGTCAGAGAAAAATAAACTGGATTTTAAACATTCATTTAGAAATTTGTTGGTTTTAGGTTGTACAGTTAAGTCTATCATCCAGTTTGAGTTCATCTTTTTGTATGGTGCAAGGTATGGATGGAATTTTATTTTTCACATATGGATATCCAATTGCTCCAGGAACATGGGTTGAAAAGACTATCCTTTCTCCACTGAATTGCCTTTGCACTTGGACAAGTCAACTGTTACGTATATATATCAATCAGGTCTATTTCTGGACTTTCTCTATGAATAGAGATTTCCAAATCCCATTGATTTGTATGTTTATTCTTATGCCAATACCACCCTGACTCAATTACTTTTATCTTTACAGTAAGTCCTTAAATCAGGTAATGTAAGCCTCCCACTTTGTTTTTCCTTTTCAAAATTGTTTTGGTTGTTCTCAGTCCTTTACATTTCCATATAAATTTTAGAATCAGTTAGTCATGAGTTTACTCTAATTTTTTCCTAATTTAACATGTTTTATTTCTGAAATTTCCCCTTCATATAGTACGCAGTTTCATTGATTGCTAAGACATTGACATGAGTGATGTCAAGGAGGTGATGAACTCTGAGGCTATGTGCCATTATTCGAGGTGCTGTATCTTTTAAATACCCTGTATTCAAAATCCAACTCACCTAGCACGTACTGAGTGTCAATTCTAAGCCAGGTGTTTTGCATATATTATCTCCTTCGATCCTCAGAATAACCGTGAGCAGCTCACACGACGACACAGCTTGTTCAAAGGTTATATACCACAAACCCACCCACAGTCGGCTGTGTTGGTGGCCCCAACAACACGCTCGGGGGATTTTCAAGAGTGGAACTGAATTCGTGCAGAGCCAGTGGTGGGCTCTCAACAGCTGCCCTCGTGCTCCATGGCGACAGTCAGGCGCGCCCTCCGCAGCCACCACACGTGGGTCAGCCTCCGCTGGGACGATGCCATGGTCCTGGCTCACAGGTAGCTCTTCTTGCCTTGTGTTCCTGCACCCGCTGATAATCATTATCATCTAGGGAATTGAAAAAAGAAAACAGTTCCCTGGCCTCAGACCAAATCTATTAAATCTGAATTTCTGAGGATGGTGTCTAGGACTCTATCTTTAAAAGCTCATAAGTCCTTTAGGAATGACTGTTCGAATCGCCAAGCTGTAGGGAATCATTCCTGTCACTGTTTTTCCACCACTTGCAGCTTGTTTTCTAGTATTCTAATCCCTTTTTATTCCAGACAGCAAATTTTAGACAAAACTCTGTGCCCTAAATCTCTAATTATCATGGATTCAATTTTTAAGTTAAAACAAAAACACTCATCTCGTTCCCTCCATAGCTTCTTTCAAATTACACGTTGACATGACAACTAAATGCAATTCCTAAACCTAAACTAGACCCGGTAGTGAAGGGGAAAATGTTGCTATAAAGGACATTAAGTCAACCAAAGAAAATTGGAATATGGACAGTAAGTCAGGTAAAAGTAAATGTACACTTATTTAGTTGATAATTGTACTGTGGTTATATAAGAGAATATCCCTATTCTTAGGAAATACACATTTTAATATTTATGGCTAATGGGTCATGATGTGTGTAATTTCCCATGAAATGGTTCAGAAAAATAATGTGTATGTTTCTGTGTGTGTGTGTTTGTGAAGAGAAAGAGATAGCATAAGCAAATGATGATAAAGCAAACGGGATAAAATATTAGCAAAGGGTGAATCTGTCCATAAATATTCTTAGTACTATTTTTATTTTTCCAACTTTTTGTAAACATGAAATTATTTCCAAATAAAAACTAAGGAAACAAGTTTTAATTATATGTTGATTTTTAACACCCTTTGCATCAGTCAGGCTCCTCACACTTGAGTAAACTCATAATCCCTGGGGACTCTTCTGCATCCTAAAGGAACCAAGCAGAACCACAAATTCCTGAGCAATACACTATAAATAGAACCGTGTGGGGTTACTAAGCAACTCAAGGCACCTTTCACTGACTCTATTTAAAGACTAAGCCAGGTTTTCCTTTTTAAAACCTATTTGAATAGAAACCCAACTGCTTTCTGCACTTTAATTCTTTTTTCTTATTTGCAAATCCTCCAAAATCCTTAGCGAAGGTTGATTTACCGATAAGCATCTCATAAACCACCAATATTTACCAACCGACTACTGAGTGGAGGAGATAGTGTCAGGTGCTGGGAATAGAGGTCTCTCAACTGTTGCTACCGCACACTACGGAGAACAAGCGCCGATTGCGGCCCGCCGGACCGCAACGGTCACGTCTGGAGGAACAGGAACTCGCGCACACACATACACACACCCTGGAGAGTTTAAATTTTGCAAGGCTGGTAGAACCAGCGGGCTCCTTTCATTTACTGAGGAATCCTGGAAGGACCTTGGCAACTCAGAAAGCAGCCTCGGGCCGGTGCAAAGAACAGCGCAGCCAAAACCAGGAAACCGGCGCAAGGACCAGCATCTGCTGAGCCCGGCGGGGCGCTGGGGCACTCCGCACACGTTTGTCTCGCTGAACCCTTGCAGCAACCTGTGAACTAGGCGTCACTGCACATGTGAGACTAAGTCACAGAGCTTTTGAGTGGTGGAGCTGGGAGTTCAGTTTCTCTCCGTCTCACTTCTGCAGCCATGGCTTGGTTTTATTTTCATTTTAAGAGTTACCCTAAATATTTCACCACCAAACTCGAAAGTTAAGCAACATCTTTTTCTTCCTCCCACGTAAAGCAAGGACCTTGGACACAACTCAGATCAAGATCCTCCCGAGTCACGTTCTGTGATGTCCAATATTTTCGTTCTATCTCGTTTTTATTTCAGTCTCCCAAATGAGGCATCATTTGTTTAGTCTTACTCCGGCAAGCTCTCTTCGGCCCCATTGGTTTATGTTGATTTCTATGCCAGTGACACACTGACTTGATTATTGTCTTTAAACCAAATACTATTAAGTCCTCCAACTTAGTTCTTTCTTTCAAATTTGTTTTGGCTCTTCTCAGTTCTTTGCTTTTCTATGTAAATTTTAAAACTTCTACAAAAATTTTGTAGCTTGTCAATTTCTACAAAAAAGCCTGATGATATTTTTATTGGGGTTATATTTAATTTATGACTCAAGGAGAATTGACATCTTAACCATACTGCATCTCCTAATCCATGATCATAATATATCTCTCCATTAATTTTGTCTTCTTTCATTTGTCTCAGCAAAGTTTTATGGTTTTCAGTGTACAGATCTTACACATTTTATTGAATTTCTAAGTATTTTCATGCTCTTTTAAATGGCAATTTCCAATTGTTGGTTGCTAGCATAGACAAACGCATTTTTAGATATTGACCTTATATCCTGAGATCTTACTAGTTCTAGTGATTTTTATATATTCCTTCAGATTTTCTACATAATGATGATGTCATCTGTGAATAAATAAAGTTTTACATTTTGCTTTCCAAACTACATGCTTTCTTTTTTCTTGCCATATTGCAAGACTGGGACTTCTGTTACGTTGTTGACTAGAACAGACATCATTGCCTCTTTCCTAATCTTAGGGGAAAAGCATTCAGTTTGTCACCATTTAATGTAATGTCAACTGTAGGTTTTTAATAAGTGCCCTTTATCAACTTGAGGAAATTTCCCTTTATCCCTAGTTTTTATAGTGAATCACTAATGAATTTTGTCTAATTCTTTCTTGCCTATATTGAAATGATCACATTTTTTTCTTCTTTTAGTCTGTAAATCTGGTGAATTACATGGATTGAGTTTTGAATGTTAAATCTACCTTGAATTCCTGCAATAAACCCCACTTGGACATAATGTATTATCTTTTTTTATATATTGTTAAATTCAGTTTGCTAAAATTTTGTTAAGATTTTTACATCCAAGTACATGAAAGATACTGGTCTATAGTTTTCTCTTCTTGAAAAGTTTTTTCTGTGGTGTCACAGTAATTCTGGACTGAGAAAATGAGTTGGGAAGTATTCCTTCCTCTTCTTTTGTCTGGAGAAATTGGTGTAAAATTGGTATTTTTTTCCTTAAATTTTGGTATATTTCACCAGTGAAGCCATCTGGATGTGGAGTTTCCCATTCTTTGCTGGAATGTTTTTACCTACAAGTTCAATTTCTTTAGTAGGTTTAGGGCTATTCAGGTTTTCTTTACATTTTTTTATTGAGGTTCCTTGAGTTTCTTGGATCTCTGGTTTTATAGTTTCCATCAAATATAGAAAATTTGTAGTCTTTATTTTTTCTTATTTTTCTGTTCCTCCTCTCCCTCCTCTCCTTCTCATACTTTAATTACATACATGTTGGACCACTTGACCTTATCTCACACAGCACTGAGACTTATTTTTCTGTCTCCTCTCTCTGTGCTTTATTTCGGATGCTTTCCACTGCTGCTTTCAGGATGACTATTCTTTTCTTCTGTAGTGTCTGATCTGCTGTGAATCCAGTCAAGTGTGTACTTCATCTCATTATCCCTAGAAGTTCCATTTGGGTCTTTCTTAATATCTTTGGTCTCTCTCCTCATCGAATTCATGTTTTTCTCTACATTCTTGAGCATTTGGGGCATATTGTAATAGTTGTTAACATCCTTGTCTGCTAATACTCTCATTTTATCATTTCTGGGTTTGTTTTCATTCCATAATTTGTCTCCTAGTTGTGGGTTATATTTTTTGTTTCTTTGCATGTTTTATAATTTTTTAATCGGATGCCAGACATTGTGACTTGTATGTTACTGTGTACTGAATTTCATTGTATTCCTTTAAGGGAGCTGGCACACAGCTGGGTTACTTAGGAACAGTGATCCTTTCAAAGCTTGCTTGTAAGCCTTGTTAAGGCAGATCCAGAGCAGCCATTAGTCTAGAGCTAATTTAGCCCCACAACTAATGGGGCTCCACCTGATGTTCCACATATAAAAAGCTCTCTCTCTCCTGCAGGAGAGAACATGGACTCTTCTCAGCCCTGTGTGGCTCTGGGAATTGTTCAGCCTAATGCCTGTCAGCCTTGGGGAGCTGCCCCCAACACATGCACAAAACAGTATTCAGCCAAAGATTTGAAAGGATCCCTCTTTTAGATCTTCAGAGTTTGCTCTCTGTAGGTCCCTCCTGTCCTGTATTCTGCCCACAAATTCTAGCTGCTTGGTCTCTACAGAAGCTGATCTTTCACTCAGACTAAACAGAATTGCTTGTCTCTGAACTGTGACCTGGGAACCACCTCCAGGCAGTCAGCCAAGACAATCATAGGGTGTACCTTGTTTCCTGGTATCAGGGATCCCACTCCTGCACTGGCTGTCGTCCGGTGTTTGAAAGAGCTGTTTTATATATTTTGTCTGATTTTCTAGTTGTTTACGGTGGGCACACTCTAGGGTGGCCCCCATGATTCCCACATCATGGTGTTCATGCCCTTGTGTGATCCTCTCCCCTTGAGCATGGACAGGATCCGAGACTTCCTTCTAAGCAATAGGATTTGGCAAAGGTGAAGGGATATATGTGATTACATGTATGTGATTGTGTCACACAAGATTGTAATGCCCATCTCAGGGGGTAACACTCTCTCCCCAGTGGATTTGAAGAAACCAGCTGCCATATTGTGAGCTGCCAGTCAAGGAGCACCACATGTCAAGGAGCTGAGGATGACCTCTGACCAAAATCCAGCAACAAATTGAAGCACTCAAATCAGCAGCATGCAAGGAACTGGACTTTTCCAAAATGATATGAGTTTGGAAGTGGGTCCTTCCCCAGTCAAACTTCAGATGAGACCACTGCCCTGGCCAACACTCGATGCAGCTTTGTGAGACTCTAAAGCAGAAGACCTGGCTTAGCTGTACGCAGACCCCTGATCCACGGTAGCTGTGATGTGATAGATGTGTTATTTCCACCTGCTGCATGTGTAGTGATGTTGTTACACAGCAACAGATAACTAACATAAAGCTAATTCCCATAGCAGTTAATATTTCAGGGGACAGAAGCAGAATCCTACTCTACATTTAAGAGGAAAAAGAATATATTCGGTTTTCTTTATCATCTAAAATAATCCAAAAGTCCATAAACATATTGTCTTCCATAGAAGATGTAATGAGTTTCATTAAAATAAGAACAACAAGTGTGAGAAAGTGATTGATACATACTCTGGAAATAAAGATCCTTTACAGGGTAAATGTTAAGAACATACTGACTCAAGTGTAAATCCTGGCTTTGCCCCTTGTGACTTGCTACATCCTTATCTCTCTTAGCTACAGTTTTCTCATCTGTAAAGTGAGAAAAATACCCGCTCACTGCATTCTTGTGGGGTACAGATGGGCCGATTCTCATAAAGCACTGATCACAGTGCCGAACACATTTAATTAGTTTCTATTTTGGTTATTTCCAGTGAAGTTAGCAAAATTATTTAACATTTTCATAATCTGTAGTAATCAATAGTAGGGATAAGATAAATCCAGAGGAGAAATCCATAACATCCATGCAGCAAATATTTGTCAAGCTTCACTCAGTACAGGTATCGGCTGGGATTTAGATATATTTGAGTGAATAAAATAGACTTGATCTCCAATCTCATGATGCTTACAATCTAGTGTGGAGAACATTGACTAAATAGATAAATAAATAGATAGATAAATAGATGGAGAGATAAGTAATTGGTTTCATTGAGGAATCCCATTGAAATACATACATAAGATGATATTATTGTTCCAGAAACTTCCTATATTAATTTTTTTCTATCCAAGTCCCCCTTTCTCTCAAATTAGCTCCCTCACTGGGGTTTTGGTATGATCTCTTTCTTTTTAGTCACTTTGAATTATTAAAACACCCTGGTCAACATGTCAATCTCCTAGCCAACTGAAGTTAGGCTCCCTTCTCTCCAGCACTCGCTCCTGCTGCTGGAGGGGTGGGAACACAGACACACTCTGCTGCCTCTCACACACACACCTTTCAAATGTTTGCACTTCTGTTGTTGGAAAGAGGAGGAAGAGGATGGAAAATGGTATTTCCCTACATGATTCTGCTCATGTTGTTTGCCAAGTTAGTGATAACTGCTAATCCACTATATGAGCAAGAACATGGTTAGGATGAAGCAGCTGCTGTGTTTTTATTGATTACAATTGTCTGAAATTAGCTCATTGTCTGAAGAACTGGTGAGGATGGGTCCCCAACAAGACCCACTGACAAGTTATCCTCAGCAGCTCCTCCATGTATAAGCAGTTGCTTGCAAGATATGACGTGTCTTTCAGTTGGCCCCGCCTGGTGGCATCACCCAAAAGTTCTCTGCCTACTTTTGTGTCTACCTACTTTTCCAACACTGAGATGATCTCCAGCAAACCTGAAGCCTCTATCTCACCTGCCTCCATGGCCCTGACTCCCTTACCCTGAGGGAGCTCCTGGCTCCGCTTTCTGCTTGGCCAAACTACCGCCTATCTCTCATCGCCCTTTTCCCAGGTCCCCTAGCAAAACAGCAGATCAGCTATTACAGCAGTTCAGGGGACATCCAAATGGGAAATGAAAGGGCTCCCTCCTCCACACCCATGAACTTTGGAGCCTCATCTAATCTGGCTTTAGGGTAGGGAACCAGTTGAGGGACCCTCTCACCTGCCCTATGTGACAGCCTCTTTTCATAAACATTGCAATCTCCCTAAAGGCCACCTGTCCCCTTGCGCCCTCTTCCAGACCCCCACTTTAGCTCTCAATTCTAAAGGCTGGAACATGTGGCCTTCTTGGTTGCCAAAGTGAGGGAAGAGAGGATGGAGAATCCACCAGGGGCCTTTTACAGCTTCCCCCTGGGAAGGGACAATCCCACAAAAGTCAAGGAGGGACAGGCGCTGGGAGCCCAGGAGTGTTCCAGAGAGAGGAATCAGCAGACACCAGATGTGCAAGTGTAGTCAGGGGAGGCACAGAAAGTTCAGCATGGAGCATGAACTTCAAGTGGCCCCTTCATCCACCCAAGTATTGACACAAAACAAAACCAACCTTGAGACTGGTGTATATATTATTTAATGGAGGAGAGCAATATTATATTACATAAATACAAAAAAAGAAACCATGATTTCATTTCTGAAGCCAACCTAACATCTCCAGCTGAATGTGTGCCCCCAACTCTGAAGAGCTAAGTTTGGTCTGTGCCTCTTATTCTACACTTACCATTCCCTCTTTGGAGATTCTTAACTTTCCATATATCATTTCTCCTCCCTGTAATTTTCTTACAAGAAATAGTTGTGCTTTCTGAATTTCTTTGTATCTCACTTGGTCTTTGGCACAGAGAGATCAGAAGGTTTCTGATGCTGGGGCCCATTTCAGGAAACCACTGCTGACACTGAACCCAGCCTCAAATGTCAAAGTACAGGATGAAGAAATGGTCCCAGTAGTCATCAGCTGTCGATAAACCCAATGCCCACTTTATTCACAGGTTGTTGGCACAGAGCAGGGCAGCCCTAGGCTCACCCAGAACCTGTGGAGTTGGCAGCCCCAGCCTCCACTCCAGGAGCCAGTTTTAACACCTCCACTGAGCTCTAAGCAAGGTGCCTCTGGCAGGAAGCCCACCTAGGTGCCAACTGATACTCATGAAGTCATCTTTTACGGCCTTCTTCCTACATCTTATCATTAGGGAATGAAGTAATTTTTCTAGGGAAAAGACTATGTATGTGCTTGGTATTTTGTGAGGCTAAACATGTCATATTTTAGTTTCATGGGTATTGAACAGTAAGTTCCAGCCCTCTTGTTAGATTTTTCCTGTTTAGGCTCAGCATGGTGCTTAGCATATAATAAATATTCACTCCCTGATAGTAATATATATTTAGCAGCAGTTTGATAGGAAAACATAAGATAAGCAGAAGTTTAGGAGACATTTCTTACTTTCACAATTTAAATGCACCAATAAAAACTGCTTAGTAACTGCATAATTTGTATATGTAGAGTCATTCAAACATCTTCCTCTCAGAATAATTTTTATTAAAATGGCTTTTTATAAAATGGTATATTTATATATAAATATGGCTCCAACATTTATATTCTGAGAGAATGATTTTTGAAGGACTGTTTTCTATTCAGTCTTATTCGAAAGTCTACAGTGGTGGAAGCCTCATATTGTTTAGGGAAAGGTGTGGTTGTAAAGCAAGCAAGGTCGTTCCAGTAAACTCTACTGCCCCGCCATCGGCTGTGCACGGCTTTTGGTCATGAGAAGTGAGGGGATGTCTGCTAGGGACTTCTAGAAAAAGAAAGAGACAACTGAAGAGTCTGGTGTGAAGCCTGGGGAGTCGGCCCACAGCAAGCAGACGCACAGCCAAGGGCCAGGCTGAGCAAGCCCTGAATGGAATCTCCCTGGGCTTCTCGGGTGGGATGCAGTCATTGATTTTAAGCTAGTTTGAGTCAAGTTTTTATTGCTTGCAGCCAAGAGCATCTGAAAGAACACATCCATGTAAGGTCTATGTAAGATCAGACTTCATTACTCAACACTAAATACCTTGCAGGCCCACGTTGTTCAACTAAACCAAAAACTCCGATTCTGTTCACTATGGCTTTTCAGTTAATGAACTGTACAACATGGAGTCATCAACCACAGAACTGAGGTTCTGTTTGGAATTTGGGGTTCCTTCAGTCTGTTTCCAGGTTCTAAACCTGGTCATGATTTGGTCAACACTTTCATCAACCATTTGGATGAGGACATAAAGTTATAATTATTAAATGTGCAAGTGGCCAAAGCTGAGAGGAATTGCTACTAAACTAAATAACAGTTAAAAATATTAATGGAATTTACTTGTATAAGAAAAGAGTAATTTGCCATGACCAAATGGCATTTATTCATTCCAGAACTATAAAGATATCTTAGCATTAGGAGATCCACGGATTAATTTGAGGGTGATCTTAGGAGATCACATTCGGAATGCTCAGGTTAACCCGGTCAATGGGAACAGTTAGGACGCCCTGAGAAGCAGGGAGGGCAGGAGACAGCCTCCGTAGAAGCCCAGCCTGCACTGGGTCAGCTCTGGCCCTCAGGAATGCCGGTTTTCCGCCAGGCTGGTGACTGGGCCTCTCCACCTCCCTGCTGCTCCCACCCAGCTGTCACCAACTCACCTCTCCACGGTTTTCCTCTCTGCCTTGTGGATTTTTGCTGCCTCTTTCTCTCTCGAGGTATCTCTCCCATTTGTATCACCTCACTGCCTGTTCCCTTCATCTAAGTCTTATATGCCAAAGTCTCGAGAGGTCTGGGTCAGCCGTGACTGTCCTCCTGGGCCCCACACCTGGACTGGGCCACCTGAGACAGTAATCCACCACCTCCTGATTTGCTGTCCGTGGGTCAGGCTCTGATCCCGGGTCCAGCCAGCTGTGCTGGAGCAGAGGGTTGCAGAGCCACCAAGGCAACATCTCTGCACAAAGCCCGTCAAGACCACTCCTTTTGCAGTTGGGGGCGTGGCTGCTCTCCTCCGAGTGCAGGCCCTCAGAGGACCACATGGAACACACACATGCCTTGTTTTAAAGTGGTTTTGTGACAACTAACAAACTCAAAACCTCACTTCCACAATCGTTTCTGCAGATGGTTCCTCCAGTCTAGGTTGTGGGGGTAGAAGGATCACAGGCTCACCGCTGATTAGCACATCACATGATTCGTCTGCTTCACCTTTCTATGGTCAAAATGTGACCTAAAACGTTTAGCATTCAAATAGAAACATTTTAAATGACAAAAATAAAGAATTATTGTTTTACAATAAATGTTTCGAAAGAAAGTAGATTCTTAAGGATAAGACTTTTTCTGTGTTATTCCAAAGGTAGAACTTCGCCCAAATTTTGAAAATTACTAGAAACTGATAATGGCTAAAAGCTAGAAAACATTCTAACTAGAGCTGTTCCCAATAAAACAGGTTGCCTGTCACTGGTATAAATCAAGAAGAGGCAGGATACCCATCTGTCCATCATGTTACAGAAAATACACGTAATGATTATGATCGTTTTCAACACTTTACACAAACTAATTTTAATTCTCACAACTCCAGATGTTAAGTAGTTAGAATACTTTCTGTTAGACAGCCTCTAAAATCCTTCCAACTCTGAGTCCATACACTCTGGCACATCTGCCCCCTTACTCCCAAACTTAATCTAGGCTTATTCTAAAATGGACCTTACACATCAACTTTGATGACAAATGCCACCTTTGGGACTTTAGGTTACACATGGTGAACTAACACACAGTTATCTCTGCTTTCTCCCCAAGCCCACTCAAAAGGCTACAAAGAAGGAATAAACAAAAAACAAATCAGGCTATAAAGAAGGAATAAACAAAAAACAAATCAAAAGGAGTAAACCCACAAGGACAAAGAGAACAAAGGAGAAGATGACAGCAAATGCTGTCAAGAAAATTTTGGAAGCTGGGGAGCTGATGGAAGAACGCTTAAGTGACAGGTTTCTGCTTTTCCACTCTGTTAACAGCCTGCAAAGGGTAGAATGGAGGAAGGTGATAGAAACAAGCCACTTAGCACTCCAGAACATGCCCTCTCCCCAAACGCTGGGAACTGGAAGCAACGGGTTTCCTGGAGGTGGCAGCACTGAACAGTTAAAATTCCAGATGTATAACAGGGAGTCCCAGCCCCTCCTGCGAATGGAGTTACTGCTACTGTGGGGTTGAGTCCCCTCTCTTGCTTCTCCTCTCTTGCCCTCTTCTGGGTTCATCAAGTCCTTTTAGTATTCAATTCTATCTTCACTAATGGTTCTTTACCTACACTTCTTAGTTTCAGCTCATTGTTTTAGTGGTTGCTATAGGGAATTAAGTATGCACTCAATTTATCACAGTCTATTTTACATTAATGTTATGCCACTTCATGTACCATGTAAGAACCTTACAAGAGTATAGTTCCATTTCTTCCCCCCTGCAACCTTTGTGCTATTGTTGCAAATATTTTATTTCTACCTATGGTACATTGTTATTCAATAATCTTTGTACACTGGTTCCTTCAACAAGTTTCCTGATTCTTTCTTTGAGAGGGGAAAAAGACAAAGGCATAGTTAGTTACTGGAAAGTAAAGCTTCTAGAACCAGCATTCCTTCAATCATAGAAGTGTTCCTTCCACTTCTTTGCTATTTTTGGAAGAGTAATCAACACTTTCTCTTTTAAGAACTGAAAGAAAATGTGAACTTAGTGTCAGATTTGCATAAAGGTTTAAGTAACATAACGTTATTTGCAGCTCATTCTTCTTTCCAACCAACTTTTCCACTGGAAACTTGTTCAGAAAGTTAAAGGAGCCACAGCTCTCAACCAGAACAGAACATTTTGTACAGGAAGAGAGAAATTTCAAACTAAAAACTGATTTCATCACAAGGTTCAGATTTGAAAAGTAACTTTGACACCTACTAACTTTGAGTGGTTCCAAAATTTAGTCTCAAATATTCTCTATTTTCAAAGGCAAAGAATGAGAATAAGAGTACCTTCCTTTTAAACAATTATCAAATAAATCAAAAGCATCAAAACTTGGCTCGGTGCTTTCCAAGATTTGACAGCTAGAGGTTACAAAATTATTTAATTATATGAAAACTAACCTCAATTACTCTGATGTGGCTAAAGAGTAAGGAAAGCATATACTATATAAATGGATATATCATATAAATCTGGCATTTGTGACTGACCAGGTGCAATGTGTGGGAACAAGCTTTACGTGCCAATGGGAAGGACCTTTTCACCATCTTTTAAAATATGATGGTCAAAAAGACTCAGAAAAGGAGTTTTCAGAAAAACCAAGATATGATTTCATTTTCCCATTAATGTGGTTGTCTATGTGCCTCTCAAGATCTGAAAATTAGAAGTTGGGTTTTTTTTTTTGGTAAAATTACTGTGCACACCTGCTCAGGTTAATTTTATTATAAATGATTAATGGGTGATATTTTAGAAACTGGTTTATCTACTTGGGTTTCCTGTCGAACTTTGTAGAACCTATTGTGCCCTCAACAAGAAATCCAATAAAACAATACCTAAATCCTACACCAAGTTTTTTCTAATATAATTCAACTTCCAGTGAAATTATTTCTAACAAATTGAGAATAGACTGATGATCAATGAAACATAAAAGGATTTTAAAAGAGAAATACATAAAAATAAGTACAGATGAAATTATTCAATCATATAGTACTGATGATGTTGAGTAAACTGTATTTACATAGGTGTAGTAACACGTTCTGTAATTATCGTGCTCTTTGTTTAGGCTGTTTTTTAAGATGCTTAAAAATGCTTAACAGAATTTATTCTACTAAATGCATGCCTGATTAGATCTGTAAGTGTTAACTACTTAGATTTTGTTTGTCAGACTTATAAGTCTATTTGTTCGGTTTTACAGTTTAATTGAACATGTAAGTGGTATTAAATTTTTAGGACGATTTAACCATTGAATGTTAATCAAAAACATTAACAAAGAAAAAAATGAAAGTGTTTGCTTTTGTAATTGTTATAAACAAGTTCTGCAAACTTAATGTAAAGATTTAAAGGGAAAAAGGTGCCCAGAGATAGTTAATTTTAATATATGGGATAATAATTAAAACACCAGGACAAGGGAGTATTGCTTCCCAGGTATGAAAGCACTTCTTGGGAATTAAACTATCAACAATTTCCACCAGAATGACTGTCACTGATATCTATTTGAGAATTACAAGGTTATGTAAAATGAAACCACTCATTACTTTGCAACGACAATTCTAATTTGGTTGCAACAATAGGTGATTTTTGTTAAAGTTCAAGTAAGGAACAAGTAAAGAGAAAAACAGATTTGGAGTGAGACTCCTTTAATAACTATATTCATTTGCAGAGAACAATAAATACAGAAATCACAAGCAGTATAATGTAACAGTAATGTTTTCCTTAGACACAGAAAGCACCTACTTTTATACAACTTAATGGGCAATACTTTCATAGGAGACGGCATTGGGAAAAGCTACACAACAGAAGTAAGATGAAAAACGCTTTGTTCTTGACCCTGACTCCTGAGATTCACCTCCAGGCATTCGGTCACAGGTGAGGGGAGGCCAGAGACTCTGGGCGGGTGAGCACAGCTCAGCTCCGGGCAGCAGCAGTCTGAGGCTGCTCAGACTGGAGCTGTTTACCAAGATATTCCCTAAAAAACAGGAACAAAATAACAAGGTAAATTAGAATTTAAACAACAAAGAATCTCTTTCAAAATCAAAGCACAACATACACTGTCATCTGTACTTACTTTAATATTTAAAAATTAATAAAATAGCCACAGAAAACTAATCTTTTCCAAATTTCAAAAGTACCTGTACCATATGACTCTTAAACACTGTTTACCTCACACCAACGAGTCACTACATACAAACGAGTACTTCTGCACGTGAGTACAGGGCGATGTCCACTTTCCTGCTGGCGGTAAAAGTCCTGTTTCCTGAGGCTACTACTTCTGCAATCTCACAAGTTCAAAAATAAAAAATAAGAAGTATGATTCCGAGTAAGTGGACTGACACATGAAAAACAAATTTCCTGACGTTGGAGAATACAAGTGCCTACACCTGAGATGAACACAAGAGCGCAGGAGAACAAATCACTGACAGCACATCCAGAATCACATGCTTCCCCGGAGCTACTTGCTGGGGAGCCCATACTGTGCACTGGTACAGTCTGAACCTTCACAAGACGGTTGGACTGCATCCATAGCACAACCACAAAGAGTTGAGGAGTAGTACTCTCTCTTTCCAGATGGGCCAACTGTAGCTTAGAACAGTGGTCTCCAAACTTTTCCGATCGCGTTTTCCTTCAGAAAATAAACTGAACGTGCACCCACAATATGTGTATACTTAGCTCAAAAGAACATATAGGTATCACTGTTCATTCCAGGACAGAAAACAATCTTTTTCCTATTTTCCTGTGAAGGACTTGCCCAAACTTTTGTTTTTGAACCACCTAATAAGGACAAGAAAAAGAGATTCTTAAAAGAATATTTAAAAGATTCTCTACTACAGAGGTGACGTCAGCATCATGGCGGAGTGAGATTCCCTCTTTGAATCTCTGCCCCCTACGACACAATGAAAACATCATTTGCATTCCAACAGAGCTCAATCAAACACTACAAAGGACTTCTAAGAAAACCCTGCTGCCATATATCAGACGGTGGAGGCGCAGGAAGCCCAAAAGGACGCGAGGAAAGGTAAGAAGTTGTACTCCCCCTACCCAATCCATTGGCAAAGACAGCGCGGCTCGCAGACAGAGGGGCGAGGGGCAGCCCACAGCGGGGAAAACTATCGGCTCCGGGTGCGCTCCCAGACTGTCAAGAGATCCCCACTGGGAAGCGATGATGGACTGTTTAGGGGGTGTAGCAAACACCCTAAGAGAGCCAGACAGGAAACCCCCCAGGCCGAGCAGGAGAAAGAGAGGACGCCTCCCCCCACACATCCCGCGTTTCAGCATAATCCCTCCGGGTGGTGCAGCGGGCTCAGAGCATACCGCTCGCGATCTCCATCCAGTGGCAGCAGGTGGAAACTGCAGGACCAACTTTATCATGAGGGGAAAACATAGGGCCGTCCCTGTTGGATCCTTGCGACAATTTGTTAAGGGTACAGACCAGAAGGAAAATGACAAACACCCAGAAACCAACCCTGAAGCCACAGAATTGGATAACCTGAATGACAGAGAATTCAAAATAGCTATCATAAACAAACTCAACGAAATACAAGAGAACACACAGAAACACATCAATGAATTCAGGGATTTCGTCACAAAAGAGATTGAAACCATAAAGAAAAACCAATCAGAATTATTGGAGATGAAAAACAAAATCAATGAGATAGTGGAAAAAAATGGAGTCTTTAAAGAGCAGAACTGACGATATGGAGGAACGAATTATCACTATTGAGGATAGGCACGCAGAAAGTCTCCAGATAGAGGAGGAGAGAGCTAAGACTAAAAAGAAATGAAGAAATTCTTTGAGAAATATCAGATTCAATGAGGAAAAGCAACATAAGGATAATAGGTATTCCAGAAGGAGAAGAAAGAGAAAAAGGAGCAGAGAGTTTGTTCAAAGAAATAATAGCTGAGAACTTCCCCAACCTAGGGAACGAGAGGGAAATAACAGTGAATGAAATCAATAGATCACCTAGATATAAAAACAGGAATAAAAAATCATCTCGCCACATAGTAGCAAACTTGAAAAATACCCGTGACAAGGAAATAATATTAAGGGCAGCTAAACAAAAAAACAAAATAACATACAAAGGAAACCCCATCAGGCTCTCAGCTGATTTCTCTACAGAAACTCTACAGGCTAGGAGAGACTGGAATGATATATTAGAAATCATGAAAGGCAAAACCTTCAGCCAAGAATACTTTATCCAGCAAAAATATCCTTCAAATACGATGGAGAAATAATAACTCTCCCTGATAAACAAAAGCTAAGAGAGTTCATCACCACAAGAACCCCACTATAAGAAATGCTCAAGAAGGTCCTTAGGCCTGAAAAAAAACTAATGAGAAAGGGGATACAAAGATTTCAGCAAGGAGACTAAACCAGAACAAACTACAGTTGGATAACATCAATAATTAATTCACACTCATCACTGGAAACACACATTCATGACACAAGATGGAATAAAGAGATAACAAATAAGGAGGGGAAGAGGTAAGGGATTGAATCGACCCAGACTCGGGAAAAAGGAGGCATCTGAAAATGTACTTTCTTATCCAGGAGATCGCTTATATAAACCTCATGGTAACCACTAATCAAATAACCAGAAGAGAACCACACGTGACAAATAAAGAGAAAACCAAGAGAATGAGCATGCATAAACACCAAATTGAATTTGCAGTCCGAAACACAAGGGACAAGAAATGAAGGAAATGCAAAAGAACCAGAAGATGAACAATAAAATAGCAACATTAAACCCTCATTTATCAATAATCACTCTAAATGTAAATGGATTGAATTCTCCAATCAAAAGACACAGAGTGGCGGGATGGATTAAAAACCAAGATCCAACAATCTGCTGCCTCCAGGAAACACATCTCAGCTCTAAAGACAAACACAGACTCAAAATAAAAGGATGGAAAACAATACTCCAAGCTAATGGCAAATGAAAGAAAGCAGGAGTAGCCATACTTATATCAGACAAAGTAGACTTCAAGATAAAAAAGGTAATGAGAGACAAAGCAGGGCAATATATAATGATAAAAGGGACACTTCACCAAGAAGACATAACACTTATAAATATCTATGCACCCAACACAGGAGCACCAAAGTACATAAAACAACTGCTAAAAAACCTTAAAGGAGATATTAACAATAACACAATAATAGTAGGGGATCTTAACACCCCCCTTACATCAATGGATAGATCATCCAGACAAAAAGTCAATAACGAAATAATGGACTTGAACGAAAAACTAGATGCAATGGACATAATAGATATATACAGAGCACTCCACCCAAAAAAAGCAGAGTACACATTCTTCTCAAGCGCACATAGAACATTCTCAAGGATAGACCATATATTAGGAAACAAGGCAAACCTCTATAAATTTAAGAAGATTGAAATCATTACAAGCATCTTTTCTGATCATAATGCTGTGAAACTAGAAATCAACTGCAAGGAAAAAACTAGGAAAGGGACAAAGATGTGGAGACTAAACAACATGCTACTGAACAACCAATGGGTCGTTGATGAAATTAAAGGAGAAATCAAAAGCTATCTCGAGACAAATGACAAGGAAAATACACCATACCAACTCATATGGGATGCAGCAAAAGCAGTCCTGAGAGGGAAATTCATAGCAACACAAGCACACCTTAACAAACAAGAAAAATCCCAAATAAATAACCTTAAATTGCACCTAACAGAATTAGAAAAAGAAGAACAGACAAAGCCCCGAATCAGCAGAAGGAGGGAAATAAAAATCAGAGCAGAAATAAATGAAATTGAAACCAAAAAAACAGTAGAAAGGATCAATGAAACAAAGAGCTGGTTCTTTGAGAAGATAAATAAAATTGACAAACCCTTAGCCAGACTCACTAAGAAAAAAAGGGAGAAGACTCAAATAAATAAAATTAGAAATGAAAGAGGAGAAATTACAACAGACACCACAGAAATACAAGGGATTATTAGGGAATACTATCAATAACTTTACGCCAACAAATTGGACAACCTAAAGGAAATGGACAAATTCTTGGAAGCGTACAACCTCCCAAAACTGAGTCAAGAAGAAATAGAGAATCTGAACAGGCCAATCACAAGTAAAAAGATTGAAACAGTAATCAAAAACCTCCCAAAAAATAAAAGCCCAGGATTAGATGGCTTCCCTGGAGAATTTTATCAAACGTTCAAAGAAGATTTAGCACCTATCCTTCTCAAACTATTCCAAAAAATAGAGGAAGATGGAATACTTCCCAACACATTCTATGAGGCTGACATCATCCTGATACCAAAGCCAGACAAGGACAATACAAAGAAGGAAAACTACAGGCCAGTATCACTGATGAACATAGACGCAAAAATCCTCAACAAAATATTGGCAAACCGAATACAGCAATACATCAAAAAGATCATACACCACGATCAAGTGGGACGTATACCAGGGACACAGGGATGGTTCAATATCTGCAAATCAATCAACGTAATACACCACATTAACAAAATGAAGAATAAAAACCACATGATCATCTCAATCAATGCAGAGAAGGCATTTGACAAGATTCAGCATCCATTTATGATAAAAACTCTCAAGAAAATGGGTATAGAAGGAAAGTACCTCAACATAATAAGGGTCATATATGACAAACCTACAGCAAACATCCTACTCAACAGGGAAAAACTGAAAGCCATTCCTTTGAGGACAGGAACAAGACAAGGGTGCCCACCCTCACCACTCTTATTCAACATAGTACTGGAAGTTCTGGTCAGTGCAATTAGGCAAGAAAAAGGAATAAAAGGACTCCAAATGGGCAACGAAGAAGTGAAACTCTCACTATTTGCAGACGACATGATCTTATACATAGAAAACCCAAAAAATTCCATTGGAAAACTACTAGAAATAATCAACAACTACAGTAAAGTGGCAGAGTATAAAATCAACTTACAAAAATCAATTGCATTTCTATACACTAACGATGAACCAACAGAAAGAGAACTCAAAAAGACAATCCCATTTACAATGGCAACAAAAAGAATAAAATATCCGGGAATAAATTTAACCAAGGAGGTAAAAGACCTATACAATGAAAACTATAAGACACTACTGAAAGGAATCGAGGAAGACATAAAGAAATGGAAAAATATTCCATGCACATGGATTGGAAGAATAAATATAGTTAAAATGTCCATTCTACCTAAAGCAATCTACAGATTCAATGCAATCCCAATCAGAATCCCAATGTCATTCTTCACGGTAATAGAACAAAAACTACTGAAATTCGTATGGGGCAACAAAAGACCCCGAATAGCTAAAGCAATTCTGAACAAAAAGAACAAAGCTGGAGGCATCACAATCCCTGATTGCAAAATATACTATAGAGCTATAGTAATCAAAACAGCATGGTACTGGTACAAGAATAGACACACAGATCAATGGAACAGAATTGAAAGCCCAGAAATAAAACCACACACCTATGGACAGCTAATCTTCGACAAAGGAGCAAAGAACATACAATGGAGAGAGGGAAGTCTCTTCAATAAATGGTGCTGGGAAAATTGGACAGCAACATGCAAAAGAATGAAAGTAGACCATCTCCTATCGCCATATACAAAAATCAATTCAAAATGGATCAAGGACCTGAAAGGGAGACCTGAAACTATAAAACTCCTGGAAGAAAATATAGGCAGTACACTAATTGCGATTGGACATAAAGGGATCCTTTCAGATTCCATGTCTACCCAGACAAGGGAAACAAAAGAAAAAATAAACAAGTGGGACCTCATCAGACTAAAGAGCTTCTACAAAGCAAATGAAACCAGGATCAAAATGAATAAACAACCCACCAGCTGGGAGAAAATATTTGCAAATCGTTTGTCCGACAAGGGATTAATCTCAGTAATATATAAAGATCTCATACAACTGAGCAACAAAAAAACAAACAACCCGATCAAAAAATGGGCAGAGGATATGAACAGACATTTTTCCAAGGAAGAGATACGGATGGCCAATAGACACATGAAAAGATGTTCAACATCACTAATCATCAGGGAAATGCAAATCAAAACTACACTAAGATATCACCTTACACCCGTTAGAATGGCTATAATCCCAAAGACCAATAACAACAAATGCTGGAGAGGTTGTGGAGAAACAGGGACCCTCATTCACTGCTGGTGGGAATGCAAACTGGTGCAGCCTCTATGGAAAACAGTATGGGGAGTCCTCAAAAAATTAAAAATAGAAATACCTTATGATCCAGCAATCCCAGTCTTGGGCATCTACCCAATGGACATGAAATCAACCATCACAAGAGGCGTATGCACCCCTATGTTCATTGCAGCATTATTCACTATAGCCAAGAAGTGGAAGCAACCCAAGTGTCCCTCGACTGATGATTGGTTAAAGATGATGTGGTATATACATACAATGGAATACTACTCAGCCATAAGAACAGACACAATTGTCCCATTTGCAACAACATGGATGGACCTAGAGGGTATTATGTTAAGTGAAATAAGCCAGAGAGAGAAGGACAGACACTGCATGAACTCACTCATATATGGAATATAAGTGAACACACGGACAGAGAGAACTGATTGGTGGTTACCAAGGGGAAGGGGCTTGGGGGGTAGGCACAAGGGGTGAAGGGTTACATCCATAAGGTGACGGACAAACAAAAATGTACAACTAAAACCCCACAGTGTTATAAACTATTAAGACATCAATTTAAAAAAAAGGTAAAAAAAATAAAAAACAAAAAAGATTCTCTACTACAAAAAGGAAAAGGCATGAGTTTTGGAATAAAGACCTGGGTTGACAGTCCAGCTCCACCATTTCATGGATGTGTTGGCTCCAGAGGTTGTGGGATGAGGACATTTCATACTGTTAATGGGAGGGCTAATGGAGGCACTGGGTGTGAAGGCACCTGGCCCAGGGTGAGCAGCAGGCACATGGGTCAGTGTCTCCCCTCCCCTCCTCATCAACTGACCATTCAACCTCTCCTTGTCTGAGCACCCCCAGGAAATGATCTTTGGGTGCCACCAGTGTCTCCTGGTAGGTGTGACCCTGCCTTTCTCCACAGAAGTACAGAATAAGGGGACAGGGACCATCTGTTTTACTGCCCTGCTCTCCCCTTTTCTATCACAGCCTTACTCCAAAGCTATCAAATATGCAAAGCAAGACAGAAAAGAAAGGAGCATTCAGAATAGGAAAGATAGGGAGTTCTGGGAACTAGTGTAGGTGAGGCATCAGGGACCCTTCCACAGGCTTTAGAAGGTAAACTATGATTTAAACCACTGTGAGACTGACTGAAACTTACAGCATGAAAATGGTTTATGGTCTTTTTTTTTAATCCTTATAGGAAAGTTCTTATCACTGACTCATTAATTTTGGGTGTTATATTAAAGCTTATAATATAGTCTTGTGTTAATTAGGAACTACTCTGACATACTTTACACAATGGGGATCTTATTTTCAACCAACAGTAAGTAAATAGTTCTGTCTAATTTATGCAAAGACCAAAAGGGAAGCCATATTATAAATTTTATTAGATAGGAAAAAAACAAGAGTTTATCATCACAATCAATGCATCCTCTCTGGGGAAGCCTGCAACTAGGGAGTATTTGTAACTGTATAGCTTTGTTTTGTTTCATTTTGTTGGGGATGAGGGAGAGGAGTGGAACACAATATTTATTACAAAATTTCCAGATTATATATTTAATTTTTTCTACATATACCTAAGGAATTAAGCCTGAAATTAGATAGGCTTGATTTCAAGAGAGCCTTCAAATATTCCAATTTTGAATGTTAGACTGTTAAGTGTAAAGGGTAGCAGAACATGCCACCCCAAAATATGCCTCTTTGGCATATTATTTTGAGCTGTAGGCACTTGAAAAACAGCAAATCCAGGGAGAAGCTTTCTCTGAACTCCTTATCTACTTCAAGACAGATCCTCCAGAAAGAACTCAACTGTCATAAATCCCTTCCCTGGGAGTTTCATCAATCAGGAAGGACTGACTCTTATCACAAGAGACTAGAAGTCCATACCACACCCAGACAAACTTTGTCACAAACTATCATACGCCCATCTATTTTTCTCAGGGCCCATCCATCTTTCCTAAAAATCATTTACTCTCCCCTAAGAGCCTATATCTGCCCCCCACCCCCTGCCTTTTCCCTATTAAGATGGAATTTAAGCCTAAACTCTAAAGCTACTTCTTTGAGCTACCCATTTTTTCCCGGGTATCTCCCACGCACACCTGAGGTATACATGTTAACAAATTGTTTGTCTTTCTCTTGTTAATCTGTCTTTTATTACAGGGTCTCAGCTAAGAACTCAGAAGGGTAGAAGGAAAACTATTTTTCCTTCCCCCCAAGAGTGATTTCCTTGAAAACATTTAAAAAGTATACTCAAAGATACCATGCCACCTTTCAACTATAATAAGCTGCAGTTCTTTCAATAAAGGGCCAATGTTGAGGACCACATACTAAATGTAAGTTTCCAAGATAACTGTGGAGAGAACGTGCAAAACCTCCCTGAGCTCAGGGCTGTAAACCGTGAAGTGACCAGAAAGCGTCCTGGTGGACTAGGTCACACACAGAGGCTCCCATCTGCTCCATCTCTTCCAGGGACAGGAAAGGGAGTTCACGTCCCACACCAGATTTAACTAATAGTGAGGGGACAACAGTGAACACTGGGAGGTGGGGAAGAGAACTGATTCTTCACAAAAGAGACACTGCTGCAGTAGGTCAAATTAGGAGGATATTAAAACAGAGCCAAGGTCAGTCGTTCTGGCAGAGAATTTAAAAACAAGCCCAACCGTGGCTTCCTCCCCCCTGGCATTCTGCACCTTTGTTTTCCTGGTCTATTACGGATAACATCCTCTACTATACTCTCATTTTTCCCTACATACAAGGTGATCCTGAGGCATCACTTCTTCACAACATCAGTGCCTGGCGTGTAGAAAAATCAAGGCCTCCTTTCCTCTGTCTGCTAACTAGAGTGTATGCAATTTAGGGTTTAGGCAAAGGACAAGGACATATACAGATGTAAAGGGTTCAACTGAGAACCTGCACGTCAAGAGTCCCAGATGGAACTTTGGGAGCCTAACCTGAGGTATTGTAGAGGTCACAAAACGTCAAAACTCTAAGAAGAAGAGCCCAGATGGAACCCATGGAAAGAAGAACCAAATCTCCTCCTCAGACTTTCTTGAAATTGGTATGTTTGGTATGGACATGTGGGTGGTTAAAATATCAGAGGGAGCTGAACCGAGGCTCAACTGAAAAAGATATTGTATAAAAGAAAAAGAACCTAGCCTATACAAAGCTTTGGGTAAAATCTACTCCTTTGAACTTGGCTTGTAAAATGTGATAGTCTTGGGATCGGCCTGGTGGCAAAGCAGTCAAGTTCGCGCGCTCCGGTTCGGCGGCCGGGGGTTCGCAGGTTCAGATCCTGGGCGCGGACTGACGCACTGCTTATCAAGCCATGCTGTGGCGGCATCCCATATAAAGTAGAGGAAGATGCGCACGGATGTTAGCCCAGGACCAAGCTTCCTCAGCAAAAAAGAGAAGGATTGGCAATGGAGGTTAGCTCAGGGCTAGTCTTCCTCACACACACACACACACAAAATAATAAAAAATAAATAAATAAAAATAAAATGTTATAGTCTGCTCCCCTGATGTCAAATGGCAACAGGCAGTCAATTAAAACATTCCCAAGACTCGTTCAGGTCTACCTCTGAATTCTCCGTGACCCTAGCCATGGGGAAGTCCTGATAGCAAGTACCTGGGGCTGGGAACACAGAATGGTGGCTACACTCCACACTTTATCACAAGCCACAGTGGAAACTGATGACAGGTAGGCTCATGCATTATCCTCTTATCTTTACAGCTTCCCTGTGAGGTGGGTATTACCACTTCAACTTACAGGAGAGGGAATGGAGCCGGGGAAAACTACAGTAACTTGCTCAGGAGCAAAGTGAGCAAACGGTCTGGCCAGGGTTCAAATCCTATTCTCTCTCTACTGTCAGGCTGCCTGGCCTCTAGTAAGAGCCCAGGAAGGTGCAGAAAGCAGACACTGTTCCTATCTTTATGGACTAGAAAATAATAAGAGAGTGTGAATAACTTCTTCAGGTTAAGGTTATATTACTGTCAGGTAAAAGAAAAAATGATGGATTTTACTTCAAGGGATTATAATGTATCTATAACAAAGAACTCAAGAAGAGTTATTTTAAATGAATTAATCTGAGTATTGAGTCAGTCTTTCCCTCTATACATGAAGATCAATACAGCAATAAAAATTCAACTTATAATTCACTCAAAAAGTGCCCAATTTGTACCAGCAATCCACAGGAGTTTAACATTAAATCTTTGTTTCTATTACTTAAGCAGCAAAATTTGAGACATGTAATATTTTCTCATCTTTAAATTTCATCCATAACTTAAATCACTTGGGATTCCAACATCTCTCAAACTGAAAGGGGGGCAGTCTCAAGACCTAATCTCCTTTTAAAAACTCCAAATACAAAACAGTTCACGAAAGAGATCATGTTCTATGCTGAGAAGAGTTTACATGTGATTAAGAAATACCTATTTCATTCTCTTGTCAATGGACATAAAAGATCTACACTTCATCTATCACAATACTGAAAAACTGCTTTCCAGTTCCCAAGAAAGCTGAGATTTGAAAGAGGTGATCTGAAGATGATATTAGCTATCTAGCTTCTATGCTGGTAGAAGCCAGGGTGCCAGGAAGCATTTACCTGGCCTATATTAACTGTTAGAATAACAGAAAGACCTTTCACCGTACTACAATTAAGTGCCAAACCTTCACTATATTTAGGGTTGTTTAAATAGTCAAACATTTTTATTCTTTCTTTAAAACTCTAGTTGAAGACACTGACTATGATATCACTCCACATGCTACCTTCACCTATGTAATTTAAGCACATAGTAACTTCAGTTATATAATTTAGTGCCAGAAACCACATGATAACTTCACCTATATAATTTAGTGCCAGGAAGAAAGTGAATTTTCTTCTGACAGACACATTAACCTACAAAGACTACAGTGTCCCTTATTTTCCTTTTTGCCTTGGCTGCCAAAAAGTTCAGGAGAAAATACAATGTTACTATCATTTTTGTATTATTTTCCCTAGTCTCCTTTCAGTGTGTAAATTTTCATAACTAAAATTATAATGGACCTAGAATTCTATATCCGTCTTTCCTTGAATTTATCATAATAACTATTAAAACCATAACTGAGTCATAATTATGGTTCCTTAACCTTTACCTATCCTGTTTTGGAAAACAAGTGGGTATAATATACATCATAACTGAAATCTTCTCTGAATGTACAAAAATAATTCATTTTTGAAAATAAGGACTTTATACTTCTTTACAATACAGATTTCTATTTGGTAAAGAGAAAAAATAAATTTTAAATATTTATTAATAAAGTCCTGTTTTCCTTAATGCTAACTCACTATAGTTTAGTCATAAATTAAGTTATTCCTCCAACTTTTATCATGATTTTGAATATTATACACAAAGCAAATTGTTTTTTTATGAACTGGTTTTCCTATGAAAAAAAATGAATCATGTAAAAATCACAGTGCTCTCATCTGCATCTAATTTACAGAAACATTTAAATTCCAAAAGTAAGTACATATAGTTAAACTGTTTCCACAATATTTTAAAATCTCAGCCTAGGAAAACTAGTCATCAACATCACAACATGTGCCATGTGTTAGCGCCCACTATTTACTAAGTACTGCACCAACTGCATGACATGTTTTCTTACCTACTCTTCACAATAATATCCATAAAAGCTACAGATAAGCCCTATTTTATAGATAGGAAACGAGTTGAGCAATGATAAATGACATGTTGTAATGTTAGGATAACTAGTTAGTGGCAGGGAGGGTATTTCTACCAAGTCTTTCTGACTTTAAAACTCAAAGTCTTAATCACTAGATAGTACTGCCTCATAGTACATTATTCTACATCCCACTAGCTGAAGATACATTATTGTGCAGATATAAGAATAAAGAGCTTAAGAACACCACAATGTGAGTCCTCAATTTATTTTCTCAAAAATGTTTTCATAACCACTAGCTATTTCATTTTGTAAGAATTCAAAGATAGAATTAAAAACAAAAACAAAGAGGTCAATGATTCTAAAAGTAGAATCAATTTATGTGAGTTCTGGTCCTAAGACACAAAAATGTACACTTTAAAAGCAATTGCATTAAAGTCTATTAGAAAAGCAATTTAGACAAAATTCACAATAACAAAATTATTTTTCCTACAGGCATTCCAACAATCAAATCTTTTTAAACTAGCTATAAAAACCTAAATATGACTAGCCAAATCCATCATTTCTTTGTCTCGTTTATATTCAAGAATCGTCCCTCTTTACCTATCACTACCAGCTTTATCATTAGATCAGCAGCGTCTTACACATTTCATCATTCTTCTAACATATGGTTATGACATGCAATGCATTGAGCCACTCAAAGTGTCAGGGTTGGCAGCAAATGCTCCTTTTCCTTTTATTATCTTTTTTATTTTAAACTTCATTTTTTTAGAGCAGTTTTAGGTTCACAATAAAATAGAGAGGAAAGTACAGAGTATTTCCCATATACACCCACCCCCCACCACATGCATAGCCTCCCCCATTATCAACATCCCACATTAGAGTGGTACATTTGTTACCAAGAATGAACCTACACTGACACATCATAATCACCCGAAGTCCACAGTCTACCTTAGGGTTCACTCTTGGTCTTGTCCATTCTACGGATTTGGACAAATTTATGACGACATACAGTTACTCATCGCTTAACAACAGGGATACATTCTGAAGAATGCTTCAGTGGGTGACTTTGTCATTGTGCAAACATCACACAGCATGCTTACACAAACCTAGGTGGTAAAGCCTACTGCATACCCAGGCTATGGTACTAACCTTATGAGACTATTGTTGCACATGTAGTCTGTCATTGACCAAAATGTCATGCAGTGCACGACTGTATATCCATCATTATAATATCATACAGAGTATTTTCACCGCCCTAAATATCCTCTGTGCTCCACCTATTCATCCTCCCCTCCCCACAACTGATCTTTTTACTCTCTCCATAGTTTTGCCTTTTCCAGAAGTCATATAGTTGGAATCATACAGCATGTAGCCTTTTCAGATTGGCTTCTTTCACTTAGTAATACGCATTTAAGGTATCTCCATGCTCTTTCATGGCTTGATAGCTTGTTTCTATTTTGGGCTGAACAATATTCCACTGTCTTGATGTACCACAGTTTATTCACTTAGTGAACGACACCTTTGGCAGCTTCCAAGTTTTGGCAATTTTGAGTAAAGCTGCTATAAACATTCACGTGCATGTTTTTGTGTGGATGTAAGCTTTCGATCCCTTTGGGTAAATACCAAGGTGTGCAACTGCTGGATCATACGGTAAGAACATGTTTGGTTTGTAAGAAACCATCAAACTGTCTTCCAAAGTGGCTGAACCATTTTGCATTCCTACCAGCAATGAATGACAGTGCCTGCTGCTCCACATCCTTGCCAGCATCTGGTGCTGTCAGTGTCCCAGATTTTGGCTAATCTAATAGCTGTGGAGTAACATCTCCTTTTGGTTTTAATTTGCATTTCCTTGATGACACATAATGTGGAGCATATTTTCACATACTTATTTACCACCAGTATATCTTCTTTGGTGAGGTGTCTGTTCAGGTCTTTGGCCCATTTTTCACTCAGGTTGTTTTCTTATTGTTAAGCTCTGCATATTTTGGATAACAGTACTTTATCAAATGTGTCTTTTGCAAATATTTTCTCCCAGTCTGTAGACTGTCTTCTAATTCTCTTGACATTGTCTTTCAAAGAGCAGATTTTTAAAATTTCAATGAAGTCCACAGATCATGCCCTTAGTGTTGTATCTAAAAAGGCATCACCATACCCAAAGTAATCGAGGTTTTCTATGTTGTCTGCTAGGAGCTTTATAATTTTCTGTTTTACATTTAGGTCTGTGATCCATTTTGAGTTAATTTTTGTGAAGGATTTAAGTCTATGTCTGATTCATTTTTTTGAATGTAGATGTCCAGTTGGTCCAGGAGAATTTGTTGAAAAGACTATCTTTACTCCACTCTTTTTGCCTTTGCCCTTTTGCCAAAGATCAGTCGACTATATTCATGGAAATCTATTTTGGGGCTCTCTATTCTGTTCCACTGATCTATTTGTCGATTCTTTCACCAATACCACACTGTCTTGATTACTGTAGCTTTATAATAAGTCTTGAAGTGAAACAGTGTCAGTCCTCCCCCTCTTTTCCTTCAGTACTGTATTGGCTATTCTGGGTCTTTTGCCACTCCATATAAACTTTAGTATCAGTTTGTCAATATCCACAAAATAATTTGCTGGGATTTTTTTGTGTGTGTGTGAGGAAGACCAGCCCTGAGCTAAGATCCGTTGCCAATCCTCCTCTTTTTGCTGAGGAAGGCCAGCCCTGAGCTAACATCCGTTGCCAATCCTTCTCTTTTTGCTGAGGAAGACTGGCCCTCAGCTAACATCCGTGCCCATATTCCTCTACTTTATATGGGACACCGCCACAGCATGGCTGACAAGCAGTGCACCCGCGGGCGCCCAGGATCCAAACCCGCGAACCCTGGGCAGCCAAGCGTGAACTAAACCACTGTGCCACCAGGCGGCCCCAGTTTGCTGGGATTTTGACAGAATGCATTGAATGTATAGATCAAGTTAAGAAGCACTGACATCTTGACAATATTGAATCTTCCTACCCATGAACATGAAATCTCTCTCCATTTATTTAGTTCTTTGATTTCACTCACAAAGTCAGTAGTTTTCCTCATATAGATCTTACACATATTTTGTTAGATTTATACTTATTTCATTTTGGGGGGTACTAACATAAATGGTATTGTCTTTAATTTCACATGCCACCTGCTCATTGCTGCTATACAGGAAAGGGACTGACTTTTGTGTCTTGACTGAGCACCCTGCAGCCTTGCTGTAATCACTTATTAGTTCCAGGAGAGTTTTCTTGGCCAATTCTTTAGGATTTTCTACATAGACAACCATGTCATCTGCAAACAAAGACAGACTATCTGTATACCTTCTATTTCCTTTTCTTGCCTTACTGTATTAGCAAGGACTTCTAGTATGATGTCGAAAAGGAGTTGTGACAGGAGACATCCTTGCTTTGTACCTGATCTTAGTGGGAAAGCTTCCAGTTTCTCATCATTCAATATGATGTTAGCTATAGGTGTTTTTATAGATACTCGTTATCAAGTTGAGACAGTTCCCCTCTGTTCCTAGTTTACTGAGAGCTTTTATCATGAATGGGTATTGGATTCTGTCAAATGCTTTTTCTGCATCTACTAATACAATCATATAATTTTTCTTTTTTAGACTGCTGATGTGATGGATTACATTAATTGATTTTCAAATGTTGAACCAGCCTTGCATATCTGGGATAAATCTCGCTTGGTTGTGGTGTATATTTCTTTCTATAATTGTTGGATTTGATTTGCTAATATTTTCTTGAGGATTTTTATGTCTATGTTCATGACAGACATTGGTCTATAGTTTCTTGTAATGTCTTTGTCTAGCTTTGGTATTATGGTAATGCCAACCTCATGGAATGAGTTAGGAAGTATTCCCTCTGCTTCTATCCTCTGAAAGAGATTGTAGAGAACTGGTCGAATTTTTTCCTTAAATGTTTGGTAGAATTCAACAGGAAACTCATCTGGGCCTGGTGCTTTCTGTTTGGAAGGTTATTAATTATTGATTCAAATTTCTTTAAAAGACATAGGCCTATTTAGATTGTCTATTTCTTCTTGTGTGCAGATTGTGTCTTTCAAGGAATCAGTCCATTTCATCTAAGTTACCAAATTTGTGGAGAGTTGTTTATAGTACTCCTTTATTAGCCTTTTAATTTCCATGGGATCTGTAGTGATGTCCCCTCTTTCATTTCCAATATTAGCAATTTGTGTCTTCTCTTTCTTCCTCAGTTAGCCTCGCTACAGGTTTATCAATATTATTGATTTTTTTCAAAGAACCAGCTTCTGGTTTCAATGATTTTCTCTATTGATTTCCTGTTTTTAATTTCTTTGATTTCTTATGCTTATTATTTCTTTTCTTCTGCTTACTTTGGATTTAATTTGCTCTCCTTTTTGTTTCTTAAGTTAGAAACTTAGAGTAATGATTTTTGAGCTATCTTCTTTTCTAATATACACATTCGATGCTATAAATTTTCCTCTAAGCACTGCTTTCACTGTATCCCACAAATCTTGATAAGTTGTGTTTTCATGTTCATTTAGTTCAAAATATTTTTAAATTTCTCTTGAAATTTCTTCTTTGACCTATGTGTTATTTAGAAGTGTGTTGTTTAAGCCTCACATATTTTGGGATTTTCCATTTCTAGTTTAATTCCATTGTGGTCTGAGAGGAGACACTGCAGGACTTCTATTCTTTTAAATTTGTTAAGGTGGGTTTTATAGCCCAGAATGTGATTTATCTTGGTGAATGTTCCATGTGAGCTTGACAGAAATGTGTATTCTGTTGTTGTTGGGTGAAGTACTCTATAGATATCAATTATATCCAGTTGATTGATGGTGCTGTTGAGTTTAACTATGTCCTTACTGATTTTCTGCCTGCTGGATCTGTCCATTTCTGAGAGAGGGGCTTGAACTATCCAACTATGATAGTGGATTCCTCTCTTTCTCCTTACAGTCATAGCCTCACATAGTTTGATGCTCTGTTGTTAGGTGTACACATGTTAAAAATTGTTATGGCTTCTTGGAAAACTTATCCCTTTATTGTTATGTAATGTCTTTCTTTATCCTTGATAAACTTTCCTTACTTTGAAGTCTACTTTGTCTGAAATTAATATACCTACTCCTGCTTTCTTTTTTCTTGCTGAGGAAGATTCACCCTGAACTAACATCTGTTGCCAGTCTTCCTCCACTTTGTACATTGGTTGCCACCACAGCATGGCTGACAAGTGGTGGAGGTCCATGCCTGAGATCCGAACCTGCAAACCCAAGCCACCAAAGCTGAGCATGCCAAACTTAACCACTACGCCATGGGGCCAGCCCCCTGCTTTCTTTTAATTAGTGTTGGCATGCAATATTTTTCTCCATCCATTTACTTTTCATCTATATGTGCCTTTATATTTAAAGTGGGTTTCTTATAGACAACACGTTGGGTCAGGTTTTCTGATCCATTCTGACAATCTCTGTCTTTTAATTGGTGCAGTTAAGACCACTGACATTCAAAGTGATTACTAGATTAATATCTACCATATCCATTACTGTTTTCTATGTGTTACCCTTGTTTTTTGCTCCTATTTTTGTCTTCTACTCTTTTTCTGCCTTCTGTGGTTTTAACTGAGCATTTTATATGATTCCATTTTCTCTCCTTTCTTAGCATATCAGTTATGCTCCTTTTTTTACTTTTTTTAGTGGCTGTCCTAGAGTTTGCAATATACATTTACAGTTAACCCACATCCACTTTCAAATAACACTATACCACTTCATGGGTAGTGTAGTACCTTATAATAACCAAATAATCCTAATTCCTTCCTCCCATCCCTTGAATCATTGCTATCATTTATTTCACTTATATATAAGCATACATAAGTACGCAGAACCGGAAACCAGAAGTCCCTCCTTTTCCTTTTAAATGCTGGCTCCTGACCAGCAAGTAGTTACATCAAAAGCAATCTGTACAATGCAGAGTATGCCCCTAAATGACCACATTACATACAAATCTAGTTATGTAATGTGCAATGTGGAAGAAATATCTGTGTTGTTATAAGGACTTTTAAGAAGAATATTTTATATTAGTTATGGAGATCGTATGTATGCAAAGTCCACATTTAAGGCTTATTATAGACTCTTTTTCCTTGAATTATATTTAGAATGTAAGACTCTCAAGTGCATGAGAGCAGAGAGGGGGTCTGATTTATCTTCTTCCAGTGTTTAGATCAGTGCCTGGCATATTCTAAGAGCTCAATAAGTCAAATGAAAAGTAATTGAAGAATCCTATAGGGAAGTTAGAACCTGAAAAAGGATACATTTTTCTCCTACAGGAAAATGTACTGAAACACCAGGGGAGACAAAGATGCCAGCACGTAAATCCACCAACTATTCCATAATCTAAACCAGTTCATTAATACCAGAATGCTCAAACAAAATTTAAAATTATTTTAGAGCCTGCTTATAACACAAAAATGCTCAATAAAATCCACAGTGAAGAAACAATATTTTAGAAGGCAAGTTCAATGTTTTAATGATATGTAGTGGAAAGTGAATTAAATCAACTTTATAATTAAGCTTAAAAGATCTCCTAGCCTACAAAATTATTCTTTTAGAGAATCATTTCCTCCAAAAGATATGCAAAAACTAAAATAAAACAAAACATGTGGACAGTTATTCTTCCAACATGAATTTATAGTCACCTGAAATGAGTCTCAGAACTATTTAAAGAATAAAGCAGATGATGCAAATTTGTAACACTACTTACAAGGAGATAAGAGATTTTTGGTTTCTCTGATTTTGTTTGGTAATTAATATCAATTATAAATCTTGGGAGTCACTGGCCTCTTCTATTTTTCCTCCACATTCAACTTGTCTCCAGGTTTTACAGATTCTATCCTCTTCAATCCCTAATCCTGCCATGGCCTAGACTGAACCTGCAGTCTCCTTACTGGCATTTTTTTCCTCCAGCCATACCCCTCCAAATCCACTAGCCCCCATTGTCTCTAAAACAATCTTTAGAAAATGACACTGTTATTATTTTTACTATCCCTCTGAAGTTTTCCACAGTCTTCAGGAAAGAATTCAAACTTTTCAGCAGAGAAAAGACAGTTTTTCATGATCTGGCCACTACTTATGTCTCCAATTTTATTTCTAGTTCCATAACCAGATTCCAGCTGTCTGGAATTACTGGTAATTCCCCAAGTGGGTCAGGATCTCTCTGACCTCGAACTATTTGCATACATAGCTTTCTCACTGAAACCTAGCCCCCTCCGCTCCCCGCCCCAGCCAACTCTCCCCCTCTTCCTTTTCTGGCTACCTCCTCCTAATCTGTTAACAGCTCCTACATCCCCTCTGCCTAGAACCTTCCCCAGCCTAGACTGGGCCTACTCTCCACATGGCCACATAGACCTTTCCCACAGTATTACAATGAAGCATGTGCTTGTCACACTCCACCACAGGACAGCTGACATGCCTCACACAGTACAGGAGTGGCATTAAATACTTACTATTCAATGAACTAGCTTTTCCCCAAGAAGATAATCAGTAAAGTTAGCTTTGTTTAAATTTTTAAGTCCAATATAAATTTTTAAAATACATGATTAATGGACCTACCAATTATCATCACCAACCTTCTCTGTCAAAAACTAGTTTTCAAATTAAAATGAATTTCATTTAAATAAAATCTACAACTAGATATTTTATCAGTTAATAAATCAACAGAAGTAGCATAACTACTTCAATAATTTCTTAAATATTTCAAACATCAAAACATAAAAATTTTTAGCAATGCCTACCATAAGAATTACCAAATATTAATATTCAAAGGATTATAAATAACTTTGCTAAAACTCTTAAAGGAAGAAGGGCCTTTAAAAGAACATGAACCCCAAACATAATCACAGCTTCCTCAATTATCTATACCAATGGAGGTAGGTCATATGAGTTCCAAAAACCTAATAATCAAAATCAAAGCAATTATTTATAATTTTAATACGTAAGAGTATATAGCAGATTTAACTTTTGGGATTGAAACTGCTAGTTGTTCCCCAATATCCTTTTTCTCTACTTCTTCCTCAACAATAGAACCCTAAACTTTAATAGGACACCTAGGCCTTACGAGAGTAAAGACTTCATTTTCCAGTTCCTTTGTAGCCACATGACTCAGTTTTAAATCAGGTATAAGCAGAAGTGTCGGGGGCAACTCCCAGGAGCCTTCCAGCTGCCTGGATCATCCACCGCCATCCATAGTCATGGGGATGAGGGCCACAGCCTCAGAATGGCAGTACACTGAGCTGGAAAAAGCCTGGATCTCTGAGCACTTACAGTTCTGGACTGCCTAGTCCCACATTTTTATGTGAGATAGAAACAAACATCTATCATGTTTAAGCTACTGTCATTATGGGTTTCTATTATATCATTAGCTGAACCTACCCTTCCAATTATTTCTCCTCTTGAATAAAAATATTAGTATCTATACTAGATATACACTGGCTTTAAAGCCACTGTATGTGGCTACGTCAATCAAGCTGGCATTTAGAGTATTTTTAGGTAACAGCTTACCTACAAACTTAAATAAATCCAGACAGATGGCAGTAGAACTCAGATTTTTTTCAAATACTGAAATTCTGAAACTTTCCTTGGTGTCCTGCTTCAACATGAAGCAGTCTTGACTCAATCTCCACCTGAGAGCTCATCTATTACCTGTTGCCTGTTCTTCTAAGTCTCACCTATATAGATGAGCAGAAAAGCTGATTGTGGTATCAAGCCAGAGCTAACAAAATAAAGTTTAACAATAAACAATATAGAAAATCTCGAGCATCTCAGAAAATAGTCAACAGGTTAAAGTAAATTATGACTATATAAATTATCATCTATCCCAACTGAGAAACCAGCACATTATTCAAGGCTACTTAAGCAAAAAGACAGAAGAGTAGAAAACAAACAAAAACAGCTGGGAAAAAAACCACCAGAATGTGATGACTTGCTTTTATATTATCCTTTGGAAAGAATTCTATGTTTCAAATTAATGTTAATGGTGTTTCTAAAAGCATAATCTATGAGCAAGTTGGTCTGAAGAGCACTGACCACTGATAAGAAATCATTCAGTGGAAAAAACACACAGTGAAACTGTTAATTAGCAAAATGTAGGGTAAATCAAAATTCTCTGTTTTAAACATTTTAGACCACAACTTATACTCAAAACTATGCCAAAGATCATTCAAGCAAAAAAAGTAATAGCAGCTGCTCCAATAGTTACTTATTTTTCTAGTGCTATGCCACAAGTGAGAACACTTTCGACAACAGTAAATATTCTGTTCTAGACACAAACTTATACATTTTCTATTATATTTAATAATCAACCTTGATTATATGCCTATACTTTATCATATTTGCTCTAATTTAACACAATATTGAAGCAAGATAATTTCTATTTGCAATTTTCTCCAAATTGGGAGCTCTACTTTTTGTTCTAAAGTTTCAACTTAAAAATTTATTTCAGGAAACTAATTGGTCTCTATTTGTCACAATATAAAAAGTCTATTCTTAGAGTCCTAATTTTTAAAAAGTATATATTTAATATTTTAAATCCAAGGTACTCAAAATTTTTTATTTCTACAGAGATAACAGATCAACAAGGTTAAAGTAAATCATGGCTCCCAGATTGTGAATAGATACTATTCTACTATGCTACCAAGAGGAACTTCAGAATATTATTCAAAGAACAGAGGCCCAAGCAACTAACATACTCTGCTACCACCCAACAAATAACTTCTGTATACATGAAATCCTAAAGCATAAAAAAGACCATAAGAGAAGTATGAGAAACATTACTTCAAAGAGACTACAAATGATAAAGAGGTGTTTTTTAAAAATGTATGCTGATAAATAATAAAACATAGATAATTCCAAATACAGGTACTTGGAGGAAGAAAAAACAGGTCTTGAAATTGCTAGGTTACAAATCACTACTTAAAAATATATATTTAATGGTATTTAATATAGGTTTTTTAATATCTTAAACTACTACATTTACTATGTTATATAATTAATTTTCTTGACTTCACCATTAAATGGGCATGACAAGCAAAGTGATTCACTGAGAGAGAAATCACCCACATGACTTAAAAAGCCAAGATACCCAAAAAAGAAGCAAAGAGTATTAATTTAATCTGAGAAATTTGAAGGCTATGATGAAAGCTGTATTTACCTTACTACAATACTTATAACTCATATTCTGTCTACTCCTGAAAAGATTTGGGAAGATGCTTAACTTAGGGCCTAGGAGTCAAGCCGAGTTAAGTTTCTTTAGAAGTCATTTTCTTAACACCTAAGAGGTAAGTCACTTTCCCTTTCAGTGGCAACAGAATCATCACTCTAAACCTAAAGTCAAGTCAGGAAATGGGGGTGGAAAGGCAACTCTTTTGATCAACAAAGAGCCAGGAGCAGCAGGCAGTGATTAAAGGAAGCAAAAAGAAGGTAAGGCCAGGCAATCAACCAACTGGGGACGATCCATTAGTTGCCGTGTGTAGGAAAGAAGTGTCTGATTGCTGGGCAAGATCTATACATAGCCAGGTTTTCTGCACAAAAGCCAGGGTGTGGGAGGAAGAAAAGGAGAAAGGAGATTTAAAAAATTAAATCATTCAGCGAACTACAGACGTGGTAGCTGCAATCGAGAGAAATGGCAAGGACTTGGGGAGAAAAAAGAAAAAGGATAATCAAGACAGTAGGCAATAGACACTGACAATGAAAACAAGCAGAGAAGAGACAGGAGGAGAGGGACTAGCTGCACAGCAATGTCACCTGAACACCAACACAAAGTCCTGACATGCATCTTGTTAAGAACTCAAATTGTGCATGCATAATGGGCAACTGTATATCCATTAGGCCCCCGAGTACACCTTACTAAATAGTATGATAGCGTAACACCAAATTTGGAATTGGGGGTTAAACAGACCCAGGTTCAAATCTAACTCCCATAAATGGGAGAACTTGGGCAGTTACTTAACCACTCTTATGCACTGGACTTCATATTTATAAAAACGAGAACAGTAACATCTATCTTGCAGAGATGTGTGAAGATGAAAAAAGATAGTGTATGTCCCTGGCTAGTGCCTCAATAATGTTAATTCTCTCCCCTCTCATGGTCTGGAATAGGATTGCTCCACTCCACTTCCATCTGCTATTTCTAGCACATTCAGTAATTGATAAAGAATGGGAAATACTCTGAATATTTTTAAAGAACTGTATTGCTTCCTAACCACTATCTCGACCCACCCCCACCCTCAAACTAAAAATTTGGAACATAAAAAGTTAAATTTTAGCTATGAGGAAAACATGTATTCATCATTAATTGGACACCTAACCTCCTCAATTTACCAATTCATTTCAATGAATATTTATCCGCTCAATTAGTCCAGACAACAGAGTTTTAATCTCATCAACAGAAGGAGTATTCGGCAGGGAAGTTTGTCTACACATTTAATAGGAGACAATCTCTACCTAATTACCTTTCCCTAAGTAACAATCCATCCTGCCTCTTCAGGGCCTTCCCTCCATTAACGACCTGGATCTTCAATCTTCAATTTCTCCCATTCTAACTCTCTTCTGCCACCTATTTAAACAAATGATGACAACAAAATCCAGTCTCTCTACCTCAGGCTCCCACTAAGTACTAACTTTTCTTCTCCCTCTCCTAATGAAGGTTCTAGAAGAAGATGACCACACTAACTTTCCCTATTTCTTCACCATCCTCAGCCTGCAGCAATCTGCCTCCTGTGGCCACCAAGGGCCCTGGCCCAGGTCACCAGCGGCATTCTTGCTGCCACATCCAAGGTACACTTTCAGTCCTCCTTCTCATCCCCTCAGCCATATTTTACACTGCTTAACACTTCCTCAATCCTTCTTGAAATATACCCCCTTTCTTTAGCTTCCCTAACAGCATATGTTCCTGACTTACTCCTAATTTTCCAGCCATTTCTCCCCAGAATCAGTCTTTCACCCGCTCTCACTCTCCTTGTGTAAAATCTACTCTTCTTCTGTTGGCCCCTTAAATGTTTTTGACTCATTCTCTAACAGTGGTTCTTAACCTTTTTTCGATCACAGACCTCTTTGAGAATTTAATGCAAAGCACGGTCCCTCCTCAAAGAAAATATTTGTACACACATTTTTGCATACAACTTTAGAGAGTTAATCTAAACAACTTCTGGGTGAAGACACCCTGTTCTACATATGCTTTTTTGGGGTAATCTCATCCATTGTCATGACTTCAATCCTCTCTCTATTGATTACTTTAGATGTATCAATTTAGCTTACATCTTGCTCCTGAACTCCAAACCTACATTTCTATCTTTTGGATTCCTCCTTGGATATGATACAGAGACATCAAATTCAGTGTGTCCAAAAGAATCAACTCCTCACTGCCATTCAAATCCTGTTCCTCCTTCATCAAATAAAGAAGAGACAAGTGACCAAAGAACAGGCTTAGCAGGAAGTAAAGCAACTTCCCATGCCCAGGAATTTGGAAGGGCATACCCACACTGAGCCAGCTAAATGTAGAAAGCTCAACTCGAAAATCACAAAGACACTGAGGTTTAGCCTGCTGCTGTGGAGCAACCTGACAGGGTCTTGGGCAGAAAAGCCAGTCCACAGAAGAGAACTAAGCAGACGGGCTACAGACATGAGAAACCATGTGGCCAGAAGGAAAGGGAGATGGAAAAAGTTGCTGCCTTGCTTCCTGCCAGCTTCCTGGTTTCCAGTTTCAGTGGAACTGTGTGACTTAACCTAGCATTAGATTCTGTGAGCTACCCTGACATCCTTTCAACGTAGCTTCTTACATTAAGGCTTACTTGAGTAGGATTTTGTTTGCTGCAAACAAACCATTCGCGGTGAATATAACACACAAAAAGTGCTCAGACTTTAGTTTACTAAGGTACTCTTTCACTGGTAGAACCAATTACATTACTGTTTTGTTCTGGTAGAACCATCTGGTTGCCAATTTGTTTCTACAAATTTATCATTTACATTATTTCTTGTACCGCTTCTATTTAAATGTGCAGCTTCTACTAACAATCTATAAAAATACTGCAAAGATTTTTTATTAATTATCCTTTAAGGATAAATTTTTACCATCCCTTCAATTTTACCAAAAATGTAAGTTAATAAATTAGAACACATATTCTTACTTAAAATAACTTATACTTTTTGAGAGAAAAATAGTACAATTGTTAGAGGTTGTCAAAATACGATACACTGGATATACTTGATTTTAAACATGCAGAATATGCAAAAAATATCTTAGAAAATAGGTGTGCACCTATACGTATATACACACAATTTTCTTATGTAGGCAGAACAACATTAGGCAAATGAAAAAACTAAGAGTTTCAAAATTATGCTATTTTACTAACATTGCTAACAAGCTAACCATGAACATATAATCACCTTACCAAATAAGACAACTCATTCATTTATATGTCTAATAACTGAAGAAAACAAATGTCTGCAGTAATCTAAATACCTTATGATTAACTTTCTTAAAACTGTATTAATGCTGGAGAACACTCACTCTTGGTATACCAAATAAAACCTCTAGTACTAACTTCTGATGAAAAGCATGGTTAGGAGATGTTTTTCTAATAGCTTTATAATGTCTATCATAAAAACACTCAGGAAGAGATCAGAGATATGTCATTTCCAGAAACTCATAACTGAGATAGGAAGCTGATATTGAGTCACACTTCTCTCAAGATCACCTGAAGTGAAACTAATCAAATAGTACTCAGGTACTAGAAAGAAAGAAGAAATGGAAATAAGATAAAATTCCTACTGGCTCAGGAGAGCTAATTTCTGAAATGCAAACTGCCTATGCACCCTCTCTTTCTCCCCTAGTATAGCAACACAACCCAGACAAGATTCTTTACTGATTGTTATATTATCCCTTCTTAAGATTCAGTTTCCCATGCACTGACGAACACAGACTGCTGACTCAAAAGGCACTATACCAATAAAAAATAAAATCCCAAAAGGTATTTTGCATCTTTATAGTAATAATTGACTCAGGCAAGAAACACCAATGGATGCTAAAAAATGAGCGAAAGTTTATTGGGAAACTTAACAAGTAATTACAGTCTCAAAATACCTCCCCCCAGATTACTAATTACGAAGGGGGAAATAGTTCATTACAGTGGAGAAACCTAACAGATACCACTTTAAGCAGGTGATCAAAGTTAAAACCACCAATAATAGAGCAGACTGACTCAAGAGCTTTCTGACAGAAACACTGAGAAAGACATGACATCACTTCTGTGGTGTTCCTGCCAAAAATGCATATTTCGAATCTAATCAGGAAGAAACATCAGGTAAACTGAAATTGAGGGACATTGCACAAAGCAACTGGCCTATAGTCTTTAAAAGTATCAATGTCAAGAAAGACAAAGACCAAAGAACTGTTCTATTTAAAGGAGACTAAAGAGACATGATAACTAAACACAATGTAGGATCCTGGTTTGGACAAAAAACATTTGCTACAGACAAAAGTATAAACAACAGGCAAGGAAATTTGAATATAAGCTACATATTATAGTACTACATCATTGTACCATGGTTATATAAGAAAATTTCCCCGTTCTTAGGAGATAGGGTTGAAAGGTCATAATGTCTGCCACTTAAGTCTCAAATAGTCCAGAAAGAGAGAGAGCGCACATACAAATGTGGCAAAATGTCAACAACTGGTGAATCTAGGTGAAAGGAATACTAGTTCATTGTACCGTTCTTGCAACTTTTCAGTAGTTGAAATTCTTTCCAATTAAAAAGTTAAAAAAAAGAAAATTTTCTTTTCACACTTCCCTTTTCCACTGCAACCAGGAGAATAAAAACTACATCCTAAGGATAGGGGAGCAGGAAGGCTGAAGGATCCTGGTTCTTTTATGACCTTGTTGAGCCGCTGTACCAGCTCTGGACTTGCCAACATGTACAGTTCACATGAGAAAGATAAATCCCTTACTAAAAAAAAATCCTAAAAGAAATAAATTGATACTCAGATTACCGTGATTATGTTAAATCTTCCTGAAGTACTGAGACAGTGTACATGACTTGAAAGGTGGCCTTTTAGCATTAGTTCAGCCACTCCCAGACTCCCAAATTTCAGTTCTGGTGACACTGCTGTGGCTTCCCACATACAGCATGTGCCCGGAAGTCCTTCCTGTACTCTCACCTCATCTTCACCAACCAAGTCCTCTTGATCCTTAAGACTTAGTCCAAGTGTCATTTCAGGAAATCTTCCCTTCTGAAGGCCCAGGGTGGATGAGGCACAGTTCCCAAGCTCATATGACACCTATTCATACTTTCGTCATAGCCCTCATGACCCTGCACTGAACCTAAGTGCTATGTCTTTATTTTCTACTTCAGACCTCTCTATTTTAACACATAATAAAGTATCTAATAAGTATTCCTGTCCATGCCTAAATTAGAGATGGGAGGGCTAATCACAGAGATAAAAGTAAACACTTCTTCAACGGGGAAATTAACTGGATACAAATGGAACAGCACAGTGTTTGATCCAAACACTAAAATGTTCTCTCATAAGATACTTCTGGACTGTTTAGCAAGGTAGGAAAAATTGTCATCCAAGAGACTGTTTTTGTTTCAGGCATCTACAAATACCTAACCCTTAAGGAAATTGAGGCAAGAAGCTTCTGAAGGTACGAGGGGAATGTTCTAGAGCTTTGATACTGTGTACGTGAAAGACATATGGTATTTTAGGAAAACCTCTGGTCCTGTACTAACGTCTTGGTACCTTTTTTATTAAATTCATTTTTTAAAATATAAGTAAGGGGGCAGGCCCAGTAGCGTGGCAGTTAAGTTCGCGCATTCCACTTTGGCTGCCTGGGGTTCACCGGTTTGGATCCTGGGTGTGTACCTACTCACAGCTCATCAAACCATGCTGTGGTGGCATCCCACAGAGAAAAACTAGAAGAACCTACAACTAGGATATACAACTATGTACTGGGGCTTTGGAGAGAAAAAAGAAAAAGAGGAAGATTGGCAACAGATCTTAGCTCAGGGCCAATCTTCCTCAAAAGAAAAAATATATACATAAGTAAGGACTGGTGATAAACTTCATTGACCTCATACAATGGGGTTTAAATTTAGGGTAGGTACCTACTGTATCACTGCATAATTCTTTAAAAATGTAAATTTAATTAAAATTCAATTAAAGAATATTTACATCAAAAGGTGTCTTTCTTAAGATGACAGGCTTATTACCCTTTTTTTTCAGTCAAATCCTCAAATATTCAGTGGTGACAAAAACTTGTCAATTCATTTCTGTTCCCCATAAGATTTCTTTTCCCCATCAAGATGTAATATCCAGGTGACATACATAAAAGGAAACCAAGAAAATAATTCAAAAACAATTAAATTTCTTAGATGAGTAAATACAGTCTGCTTAAGCTTTAACTTTTGCATATTCTATTGAGATTTATTTGATTATTTAAAACATACACACACAGGAAGCCCAGGAAATGAAATATTCATGTGACTACAAATGTAACTGCCCCATCCACTGAAAGGGAAAGAAGAGAAAGCATTTAAAAGCAAAGGAAGTTAGTTCATTTTTCTCTGCCTCTCCTTACTAGACATTTTTCTTTTGTCTATGCTTAACCAATCCTTCAAAACCCAATTCAGGCATCTGTTTGTCTAAGAAGCTGATCCTAATCAAACAAAACCACAACATGAACTTGATCCACAGATACTTATACCTTAGTCACATGCATCTATGTGCAAAATCTGCATTTGATTTTTTAATTTAATTATAAAGTACACAGACTTTATTATCCATCAGTTGTTTTATTTTCTTTAGTGTCAAAATGCTCATTATCCACCTCTTCCAAATGTTTATTTAGGCTAGTACTTGCAACAATCTAAAATCTATGTTATGCTGGCATTTCCAAATCAGTTGTAATTAAGTGACAGTGTCCAGAAAACTAAGAAGTTAGTACAGCCTCAAAACATCTCAAACTAGCAAAGCAGAAGCAACTTTAGACTGGGAGACTGGGAGTTGCTCCACCGATAATGAGACAACAAGAATTCCTCTTTACTTGGAATTCGTTTTGATTTTTTTTTTTAAATCAAGTTACATTTGTTTTTGAAAAATACACAATACAATAAAGACATTTTCAAAGGTTCCTCCACTAAAAATATCATAAGAATAATGTGGAAAATTCTAGGCACCCAAAGAAAGATCACAATTTTCTAAATTAATTCTGGAAAATGTTAAATCTGGAAATATTACAGGTTTATTAAAAATTAAATATAATGTTTTAGTAACATGCTTATTAATGCCAAAAGGTTAACACTTACAAAGGGTTTTTTCTTCAATTCAGTTCTTAAGTAACTATTTTAATCACTGTACTTATGGCTATGTACTTACAGAATAGCTAGAATACCCTAAGCAGATGTAAACATCAGAGAACAAAGAAGTATCACCCATACCCTTGGCTTGGTGAGTTCTTCTCTGTTATATTATTTACCTACACATAAAACATCTAGAGAGAATAACTTACAGCTTATCATTCTGCTTGAAAAAGAATCTAGAAACAGAAAATTCTACATGAGATCCTCTACCTACAAAATTCAGTGTTTCTTTCCTGAAGTCCTGAGCTGTCCATATGCACATATTGTTGCTTCTGAATTACAGGCTGATTACATTTAAAATCATTCTGTGGGAGAAAAATGATTACATTTTATGATGTTACATTATAAAGTATAAATTGAGTGTATATATGAAAGTTCTCTAGAGTAAGTTGTCATTGTTTACATATTTTGCCAAATTTATGAATACAAAAATTCAGCACTGCTCAAAAGAACAAGGGATGTGCCAGGAATGCACAGTGGGATCGGGAAGATCAGAGAGCTGCACCTGTCATTTAGAAGAGCTGGGAGTAAGACTGACCTGCTCGAGGACTCCAGAACTGGGGGGACACTGATGTGTGACAACCACCTCTGGCCTCCCTAGCACTAACAACTCTATTCTGCCCCCCACCACTCCCCATTCACATCAGTTAGGGTTACTTGTAATCCATTATTCCTTGTAAATACAGATGTCAAGTGGAAGAGGAGAAACACTGGCTACTCTAATACCTGCAATTCATGGAAATAATTTTGAAATCAATCCGAAAATCACGAAAAAGAATTAAGTATTTTCACATGATACATAACTCTATACTCCTGGTTATAGAAACCAGAGATAAACCAGTGTTTACATGATCAAGAAATGTAATATTTAATTCCTTAAAACAATCAGAATCAAGAACCACAGACAACCCAGTTCTATGATTTCATAAGTATCCAATTTACACTTAAAATGTAATTTTAAACTTATACATAAAACAAAAAAATATTCCCTAAAGTAAAAAATAAATGTTAACTTTACTATACACAAAATTATCATTTAGTCTAAAAAACAGAAACTTAGGAATAATGCAATATCAAAAATCCAAAAATCATTGATGGTAGAAAAGTAAAAGAAAATAAGGAGTGTGCTGGAAATCTGAAAGCATGGCCTAGGAGCAAAACAATGATTACAGATAACATGCAAAATTGTCATGAAAAGCTTTGGCTGCTGTTGCCACTCAGGCAGACTTTTATTCTACTTTTATCCACGATTATATTTTAATTATTTTCAACTAATCTATTTCACTGTGTTAATACTAAAATGCACCATTTATAAAACTTCGTTCTAATTAAATCAAAACAAACTGCTAAAAGGAAACAAAGTCAACTGTGTTTTATGTTTTTATTTGGTGTAAAACATCTTTAGAACACCAGTACCATATTTTAGATAAAAAAGCCCCTATTTTAGATAAGTAGAAAGGCAGTCTTTATTGGCATGATTTAATAAAGACAACTTGGTCACCTGCATAAAGATATTGACTCAAAATCCATACATTTGGGAATAAGTTTGCAGAAGAACTACTTTCCAAACGGTATTCTGTTTTGGTCTCATATTAATCTGATGTTGAAATAAACTGCTACTACTTGAGCAATTTTCATTCTCCAGAACAAAGAGCCATAGAAATATATATGTCACAACAAAATATATATAGGTCACACGTGAATTCTAATCTTTCTTCATATGAAAATTCCTTTATAAAATAAAAAGTATAGGAAAATACTGACAAAGCTTCTCCATCAAAGGAAATTTATCATAATTAAAACATTAAAGTTAAAATAGCTTGGCACATAATTAGAGAGGAGGGGAAGGATATTATCTCATCAGCTAGTTAATAATAAAGAGCAAATAAACCTGTTTCTGGCCATAAAGAGATGTACTTTTCCTTTTGTAATCATTGAAAAGTATGAGACTAAATCAAGTTCCTAAATTCAAGGAAAAAATTCAAATTTTAGATGTTTCATCTTCAACGAATGATCTTTTGAACAATAAAAATTCTCAACCAAAAAATTTTCTCCACTGGCAAAGGAAAAAGGTCAACATCCTATTTCATATCCATCTTTTCTTTCACATCAGAAATATACATTTTAAAAAAGCTAAAGCCAACAATAAATTTTTCAGGAGAAGGAACTATGAAAATAAAATTGTTTTTTTAACAAAAAAAGAATTATACTTCAACAACCCTAATTTCAACAAAAAGGGGAAATAAAACTGCTTCACAGAAACTTGAGAAAAACATCTGGCAAATACAAACTTACTGGTTCCAACAGCCACAAACTCTATTAAATGCCAATAGTCTTTGAACTAATTTCATGAAAGAGACATAAACCAAGAGATATAAAATTTCTAAATAATTCATTTATGTTGAAAAATGCAGCTTGGGATAAAGTGAAACAAGGAGGGAAATCCAGTGGAGTATTCTATATTTACTGATAGACTTCAAAGATTTTTTCTTACTGCTAAATAGCTAAAAACCATTTTTGAGTGCCCCTGCTTTTATACCATACTTCTTACACTGGAGATATGAAAGAAGTAAATATGTCGGTCCATCAAGTGCTGCCAGCAACTAGCTCTCAAATCTATCCCAAGTTCCATATACTTATCTCAGCTTTTTTTTCTTTTGCTGAGGAAGATTAGCCCTGAGCTAACACCTGTTGCCAATCTTCCTCTTTTTTTTGGTGAGGAAGATTAGCTCCAAGCTAACATCTGTTGCCAATCCTCCTCTTTTTGCCGTGCCCATCTTCCTCCACTTCACATGTGGGATGCCTGCCACAGCATGGCTTGATAAGCAGTGTGTAGGTCCACGCCAGCGATGTAAACCCACGAACCCCAGGCTGCCGAAGCAGAGCATGGAAATCTAACCACTACGCCACCAGGCTGGCCCCCAATCTTCCCCTTTTTGCTTGAGGAAGATTCACCCTGAGATAACATCCGTGCCAATCTTCCTAGCTGGGTTGCTGCCACAGCATGGCCAGCCCACTGTTATGTCAACTTTTATCATTCTAGTTCAAGCCACTCACCATCTCTACTCTAGACCACGATGAGAACCTAACTACAATGGTCTTTTTGCTTTCACACTTATCCCTGTACAATCCATTCTTCACAGAGTAGCCTAAGCAATCTTTTTAAAGCATAAATCAAATCTTGTCATTCCCCTGTTAAAAAATCTCTCAATGGTTTTCAACTCATCTTATAAAAGTGAGAGTCAAACAACAGCCTACAAGACCCTACATGATCAGATCCCTGCCAACCTCTCCTTGCCCGTCTTTTTTCATGCTGGCCTCATACCGTCCCTCAAATTCGAGTTTTTCAACCTTGGTGCTATTGACATATTGGGCAGGACAGTTCTTTGTTGTGAGCACTGTCTGTGCATTGTAGGATGTATAGCAGCTTCCCTGGGCTCTCTCTATCCACTAGGTGCCAACAGCACCACCACCCCCAGTTGTTGCATCCAAATGTCTCCAGACATTGCTTTTAAAGAAGCCAAGCTCATTCCCACTTCACGGTCTTTTCCCCTCTCATTCCCTCTACTTTAAATTCTTGAGCTGTACAACTGGCTCCTTATCATTACTGTCTCAGCTTGTCTGTTGTGGCCTACTCCAAGAGTCCTTCTCTAATCACCCCATGTAGAGTTGCACCCTCTTCCATCATATCTATAGCCCAACACTTAACCTAACAGGGTACAAAGTAAGTGCTCAAAAAGTAGTTGTTGAAAGCATGCATAAATGTCAGTATTTATGAGAAAAGTGCTTAAGTGGCAAGATCACAATATTTAATATACAATGCCACAGTAGCAACTCCTGGTTAGCCTCGTACACTGTATTTGCCCGCATCTTTCAAATGTATGCATTCTAATACACCATTAATCCTTTCCTTCAAAAGTACTTGTAGCATTATTGTCATTTATAGGCAATGTCTATTTGTTCAGATGCCTTAAAAAAAAAAATCCAACACCAGAGCATCCTTCCAAAGAGTGGGGAACAGGGAGGCATTCGATCCGTTGAGAAGTGCTGAAAGTGCTGAGCAGCCAATCTACAGCCGAGAACGGTCCTGGCAAAGGGCTCCTTGTTTGTCTACCATGTACACGACAGCTCACCATTATATCCAAGTAGTAACTCTCTAATTTACCTTGTTTTAAATGGATACAAAAAAGTCAATAATTCTTATTTAAAAAATAAAAACAACAAAAGAAAAACATAACTTTGGTTATTTCAAAAGCAAAGGGCTATAACAAATGAAATGTGAGAGTTGAATCTTAATTGATCAATAAGCTTTTAGTGATTTCATGTGAACTGGTGAACTCCATTCAGGTTTACCATATGCTGAATAGTTAAACCTTGCAAAATTGTAGTCTCTAATCAGTAGTCCAACTGGATTCCATTCAACTCCAAAAAAGATTGACTCACTTCTGTCACAATGGTCCTTTTAGTTACGTTTGGAGTTGTCTTTGATATTAGTACTTTGAATACACATTTCTTCAGAACATTAATGCAGTTGGGTTTTTTTTTTAATCATGTCATTGCTCTGAATTGCTAAAATGTATTTCTAGATATTTAATCTAAATCACTGATTTTTAAAACTATCATTCATCAGAGCATTTACATAAGAACTTTTGGAATAGGCAAGTGAGATATTGCAAATCACTGTGTGAGCAGAAGAAAAAGTTGGCACATACCAGTTGTGCACCATGAGCTTCTGCACAGCCAGAAGGGCATTGTAGCGAACCTGCTGGTCTTCATGGTGCATGTGGTTCATCACCAGCTGCTTCCCACCAAGTTGTTCAATGACCCTGTGGAAGAGAAGACACTTTAAGAAGATACTGCAATTACTTTCAAACTCATGCTGTCAGCAGAAAGTCTAAATCCCAAAGAGCCAGGGGATTTTAAAAAGAAAAGTAACAATATAGATAAGTAAACCAACATATGCCTTTTTATATCATTTTCTCCAAATCACAGATTTAAAGTATTCAAATATTTTCTCTTTTGAATTTCTAATGATAAATCCAATTGTTATTCTCATTTCCTAATCAAGGCAAATATCATCTACCTGGATATCTCACAGATTGTTGTACTATTCTAGATCATAGTTTTCTAGGTAGTTGAGTATTAACTTCTCTATTACTACTATTTCTGGCTTACTTAAAATCACTATATTGAACACCATCTAACATCTGTAATAATATCAGATTAATATTAAGTCCACCAGTTGCCGTGATGTGAGAAAGATATGGGCTAGGATGCACATAGCAAGCAACACAGGGTTAAAAGGCCCCCAGTAGAAGCCATATTAATTTCCTGAAAAACTATTGATTTTTAAGATATCTGCCCTTTCTTGTAATGATGGAATATGCCACGTGACCTCCTGGGCAGTGACTCAGAGAAGAAAATTCCTATGTCAACAGCACTAAGATGACTGACAACTAACATTGCTTTCTACCATTGCACCCCCCCAACACCCTGAAAAATTCAGTTACTACAGATGCAAAAGTAAAGTGAAAACGGCTATTTGCTTCATGAATGGAAAGAGGCTCTCTGTTCCTTTGCAAGGGTGTGGCTGTGGACAGAGCTGTGGAGTCTCAACTCCAGCACAACAGTGTGGATTCTCTGGTCAGTACAGTCTGATGGGTGATATCACTACTACATAGTCAGTGACAAGTGACACCTAATGCAATAGGGCTTTTGGTGGTTTAAGACAACCTCACAGATGGGTGGATGGGAGTCATGGGTGAGAGATAGGCTTTTATCTGTATACCTTTTTATATTTTCTTTTTTAATGCATGTTTTTTAAAAAATGTATTGAATTGAGGAAAAACAAGTACAGTATGATTATAACCAAACATTAATTGAGAGCTTGTTATGAGCCAGGTATTGTGCTTTAAAGCATTACCTTATCTAATAGATCAGCTCTGCTCTTTATCAGATATGCTACATTAGGTAAGTCATTTAATCAAGTAAATTCCTTCCTGCCAAATGAGAATAACAAGGACACCTCATTTATGGTGCTGCTGTGAAGACTAAAACACATAAAGCCCATGTTTCTGCAGTATAGTAAGCCAGTGTCTACTGCTTTGACAAGGATGGTGCTGAGGATACAAGGGCTTCTGCTCCCCTTCAATCCATTTCTCTCAGTGTAGTGTAGTCAAAGTGATCTTTCCAAAAATCTGAACATCACTTTCCCTGCTTAAAACAATGGTTGAGAGGAGTGACGTCAGCATCATGGCGGAGTGAGATACCCTCTTTGAATCTCTGCCCCCTAAGACACAACGAAAACATCATTCGCATCCCAATAGAGGTCAATCAAACACTACAAAGGACTTTTAAGAAACCCCTGCTGCCATACATCAGACGGTGGAGACACGGGAAGCCCCAAAGGACAAGAGGAGAGCATAATCCCTCCGGGGACTTCAGCAGGCTCAGAGCACACCACTCGCGATCTCCATCCAGAGGCAGCAGGTGGAAACTGCAGGACCAACTTCAAGATGAGAGGAAAAAGTAAGGCCGTGGGATCCTTGCCAAGATTTGCTATGTCTACAGACCAAAAGGAGAATGACAAACACCCAGAAACCAACCCTGAAGCCACAGAATTAGATAACCTGAATGACAGAGAATTCAAAATAGCTATCATAAACAAACTCAACGAAATATAAGAGAACACACAGAAACAAATCAACGAATTCAGGGATTTCGTCACAAAAGAGATTGAAACCATAAAGAAAAACCAATCAGAATTATTGGAGATGAAAAACAAAATCAACAAGATAGTGGAAAAAATGGAGTCTTTAAAGAGCAGAACTGACAACACGGAGGAACGAATTAGCATCATCGAGGATAGCCACACAGAAACGCTCCAGATAGAGGGGGAGAGAGAGCTAAGACTAAAAAGAAATGAAGAAATTCTTGGAGAAATATCAGACTCAATGAGGAAAAGCAACATAAGGATAATAGGTATTCCAGAAGGAGAAGAAAAAGAAAAAGGAGCAGAGAGTTTGTTCAAAGAAATAATGGCTGAGAACTTCCCTAACCTAGGGAAGGAGATGGAAATAACAGTGAATGAAATCAATAGATCACCTAAATATATAAACAGGAATAAACAACCATCACGACACATAGTAGCAAATTTGACAAGATTCCACAAGAAAGAAATAATATTAAGGGCTGCTAAACAAAAAAACAAAATAACATACAAAGGAAACCCCATCAGGCTCTCAGCTGATTTCTCTACAGAAACTCTACAGGCTAGGAGAGACTGGAATGATATACTCAAATTCATGAAAGACAGAAACCTTCAGCCAAGAATACTTTATCCAGCAAAAATATCCTTCAAATATGAAGGAGAAATAATAACTGTCCATGATAAACAAAAGCTAAGAGAGTTCATCACCACAAGACCCCCACTACAAGAAATGCTCAAGAAGGCCCTTAGGCCTGAAAAAAAACTAATGAGAAAGGGGATACAAAGATTTCAGCAAGGAGAAAAGCAAGGAGACTAAACCAGAACAAACTACAGTTGGATAACATCAATAATTAATTCACGCTCATCACTGGAAACACACCCTCACGACACAAGATGGAATAAATAGTGACAACAACAAATAAGGAGGGGAAGAGGAGAGAGACTGAATTGACTCAGCCTAAGGAAACAGGAGGCATCTGAAAATGTACTATCTTATCCAGGAGATCGCTTATATAAACCTCACGGTAACCACTAGACAAATAACCAGAAGAGAACCACACATGACAAATAAAGAGAAAACTAAGAGAATGAGCATGCAGAAATACCAAATTGAATTTGCAGACCGAAACACAAGGGACAAGAAACGAAGGAAATGCAAAAGAACCAGAAAATGAACAATAAAATAGCAACATTAAACCCTCATTTATCAATAATCACTCTAAATGTAAATGGATTGAATTCTCCAATCAAAAGACACAGAGTGGCGGGATGGATTAAAAACCAAGATCCAACATTTTGCTGCCTCCAGGAAACACATCTCAGCTCTAAAGACAAACACAGACTCAAAATAAAAGGATGGAAAACAATACTCCAAGCTAATGGCAAACAAAAGAAAGCAAGAGTTGCCATACTTATATCAGACAAAGTAGACTTCAAGATAAAACAGGTAATGAGAGACAAAGAAGGGCAATATATAATGATAAAAGGGACACTTCACCAAGAAAACATAACACTTATAAATATCTATGCACCCAACACAGGAGCACCAAAGTACATAAAACAACTGCTAAAAAACCTTAAAGGAGATATTAACAATAACACAATAATAGTAGGGGATCTTAACACCCCCCTTACATCAATGGATAGATCATCCAGACAAAAAGTCAATAACGAAATAATGGACTTGAACGAAAAACTAGATGCAATGGACTTCATAGATATATACAGAGCACTCCACCCAAAAAAAGCAGAGTACACATTCTTCTCATGTGCACATGGAACATTCTCAAGGATAGACCATATATTAGGAAACAAGGCAAACCTCTATAAATTTAAGAAGATTGAAATCATTACAAGCATCTTTTCTGATCATAATGCTGTGAAACTAGAAATCAACTGCAAGGAAAAAACTAGGAAAGGGACAAAGATGTGGAGACTAAACAACATGCTACTGAACAACCAATGGGTCGTTGATGAAATTAAAGGAGAAATCAAAAGCTATCTCGAGACAAATGACAAGGAAAATACACCATACCAACTCATATGGGATGCAGCAAAAGCAGTCCTGAGAGGGAAATTCATAGCAATACAAGCCCACCTTAACAAACAAGAAAAATCCAAAATAAATAACCTTAACTGCACCTAACAGAATTAGAAAAAGAAGAATAGACAAAGCCCTGAATCAGCAGAAGGAGGGAAATAATAAAAATCAGAGCAGAAATAAATGAAATTGAAACCAAAAAAACAGTAGAAAGGATCAATGAAACAAAGAGCTGGTTCTTTGAGAAGATAAATAAAATTGACAAACCCTTAGCCAGACTCACTAAGAAAAAAAGGGAGAAGACTCAAATAAATAAAATTAGAAATGAAAGAGGAGAAATTATAACAGATACCACAGAAATACAAGGGATTATTAGGGAATACTATGAAAAACTCTACACCAACAAATTGGACAACCTAAAGGAAATGGACAAATTCTTGGACGCGTACAACCTCCCAAAAATGAATCAAGAAGAAATAGAGAATCTGAACAGACCAATCACAAGTCAAGAGATTGAAACAGTAATCAAAAACCTCCCAAAAAATAAAAGCCCAGGACCAGATTGCTTCCCTGGAGAATTTTACCAAACATTCAAAGAAGATTTAGCACCTATCCTTCTCAAACTATTCCAAAAAGAGAGGAAGATGGAATACTTCCTAACACATTCTGTGAGGCCAACATCATCCTGATACCAAAGCCAGACAAGGACAATACAAAGAACGACAACTACAGGCCAGTATCACTGATGAACATAGACGCAAAAATCTTCAACAAAATATTGGCAAACCGAATACAGCAATACATCAAAAAGATCATACACCATGATCAAGTGGGACTTATACCAGGGACACAGGGATGGTTCAACATCCGCAAATCAATCAACATGATACACCACATTAACAAAATGAAGAATAAAAACCGCATGATCATCTCAATCGATACAGAGAACGCTTTTGACAAGATCCAGCAAACATTTACGATAAAAACTCTCAAGAAAATGGGTATAGAAGGAAAGTACCTCAACATAATAAGGGCCATATATGACAAACCTACAGCAAACATCCTACTCAACAGGGAAAAACTGAAAGCCATTCCCTTTGAGGACAGGAACAAGACAAGGGTGCCCACTCTCACCACTCTTATTCAACATAGTACTGGAAGTTCTGACCAGAGCAACTAGGCAAGAAAAAGGAATAAAAGAACTCCAAATAGGCAATGAAGAAGTGAAACTCTCACTATTTGCTGATGACATGGTCTTATACATAGAAAACCCAAAAAATTCCATTGGAAAACTACTAGAAATAACCAACAACTACAGTAAAGTGGCAGGGTATAAAATCAACTTACAAAAATCAATTGCATTTCTATACACTAACGATGAAACAACAGAAAGAGAACTCAAAAAGACAATCCCACTGACAATTGCAACAAAAAGAATAAAATATCTGGGAATAAATTTAACCAAGGAGCTAAAAGATCTATGCAATGAAAACTATAAGACACTACTGAAAGGAATCGAAGAAGACATAAAGAAATGGAAAAATATTCCATGCACATGGATTGGAAGAATAAATATAGTTAAAATGTCCATTCTACCTAAAGCAATCTACAGATTCAATGCAATCCCCATCAGAATCCCAATGTCATTCTTCACGGTAATAGAACAAAAACTACTGAAATTCGTATGGGGCAACAAAAGACCCCGAATAGCTAAAGCAATCCTGAACAAAAAGAACAAAGCTGGAGGCATCACAATCCCTGATTGCAAAATATAATATAGAGCTATAGTAATCAAAACAGCATGGTACTGGTACAAAAATAGACACACAGATCAATGGAATAGAATTGAAAGCCCAGAAATAAAACCACACACCTATGGACAAAGGAGCAAAGAACATACAATGGAGAGAGGGAAGTCTCTTCAATAAATGGTGCTGGGAAAATTGGACAGCAACATGCAAAAGCATGAAAGTAGACCATCTCCTATCGCCATATACAAAAATCAATTCAAAATGGATCAAGAAACTATAAAACTCCTAGAAGAAAATATAGGTAGTACACTAATTGACATTGGACATAAAGGGATCCTTTCAGATTCCATGTCTACTTGGACAAGGGAAACAAAAGAAAAAATAAACAAGTGGGACCTCATCAGACTAAAGAGCTTCTACAAGGCAAATGAAACCAGGATCAAAATGAATAGATAACTCACCAGCTGGGAGAAAATATTCGCAAATCATTTATATGACAAAGGATTAATCTCTGTAATACATAAAGAACCTATACAACTGAGCAACAAAAAAAACAAACAACCCGATCAAAAAATGGGTAGAGGATATGAACAGACATTTTTCCATGGAAGAGATACACATGGTCAACAGACACATGAAAAGATGTTCAACATCACTAATCATCAGGGAAATGCAAATCAAAACTACACTAAGATATCACCTTACACCCGTTAGAATGGCTAAAATCACCAAGACAAAAATCAACACTGCTGGAGAGGATGTGGAGAAACTGGAGCCCTCATTCACTGCTGGTGGGAATGCAAACTGGTGCAGCCTCTATGGAAAACAGTATGGAGAGTCCTCAAAAAATTAAAAATAGAAATACCGTATGATCCAGCAATCCCACTCTTGGGCATCTACCCAATGGACATGAAATCAACCATCACAAGAGGCGTATGCACCCCTATGTTCATTACAGCATTATTCACTATAGCCAAGAAGTGGAAGCAACCCGTGTCCCTCAGCTGATGATTGGTTAAAGAAGAAGTGGTATATACATACAATGGAATACTACTCAGCCATAAGAAAAGACACAATTGTCCCATTTACAACAACATGGATGGACCTAGAGGGTATTATGTTAAGTGAAATAAGCCAGAGAGAAGGACAGACACTGCATGAACTCACTCATATATGGAATATAAATGAACACACGGACAGAGAGAACTGATTGGTGGTTACCAAGGGGAAGGGGAGTTGGGGGGTGGGCACAAGGGGTGAAGGGTTACATCCACAAGGTGACGGACAAACAAAAAAGTACAACTAAAACCCCACAGTGTTACAAACTATTAAGACATCAATTAAAAAAATGGTAAAAAAAAAAAAAAAAAAAGGAATGTTAGAGCATGTTTTATAGAAATTTAGCAGAGGAGAGTGACAATGGGGCCATATTTATGAAAAGAACTCACAAGACTATATTTAAAAAAAAAAATGACCTGCTTCTCCCCATCACCCCCTTCTTCCCCATTCACCAGCCTCAAGGAGACTGAGGCCACAGTAGGGGTAAGCTCAGGGAAGCAGAGTCAGGAAAGGACAGGATCACAGCCCTCCCCTGCCGAGGGCATCAGGGAGAGTAAGGAGAGAAGTCCTACTTTCAACTAAGTAGTGAGAAGGGCTATAAATGTCTTGGACTAAACCCCTTCTGTGATTCAAAATGACCGTAGGGCTGTTATCTAGAGTGAGGAAAAAGGTAACAAGGCCCACCTAGGTTTTCATCCAGAGTCACAGACAGATGATTACACTGAATAAATTTTAAAGGGATTTTGGAGAACAGACATAAAGTCATTCTTATTTCACCACAGGCTGCTTATTCAACCAGTCTGGTGTTAGTGTGTGAGAGCGACTTTGAGGGGGTTGGCGGGGCTGGCTTCTTACCTCTGCCGTTTAGGGTAACACTCCTGTCTTCCTCTAGCCTCGCTTACTCCTGTCAAAGGGGACTTCTGTGATTAGTGAGTTTGGAAGCAGGAATCCAGCATGCACAGATCCACCCCCTCCCTTCTCTTCCACATCAGTCCAGTGCTACCTGGGATTAATGGGTTAGTCCAGTTCTGGGGTTCAGTGTTAGGAAGGCCACCTATCTACTGTACACACACCACATTCTTCAACATCGGCTTTAACAGTAAGGATTCTATTTTGGCCTCCATCTCTTATCTCCTTTGTCATGTTTCTCAAAAAAATTTGGAACTCAGGCAGGAGGGGAATTATTTATTGGGTCTCTTCTGGATACCTCCAGTACATGGAAATACAGTTGATTATGATTATTCATAGTAGTTATGTTCTACACAGTCGCCATGAACAATGATTTAGCGAATACTGAAACTCCTAGGGGAAACACAGGGTTAGGTTCCTGCAGCCTCTGGTCAAATTTTCATTAACCAATCAGTACATAACATTGTTTTATGTGTGTTTCTGTTTAAAGACACCTTATTTAATGTATTTTGTTGATTCATTAACACTGAACTCACAGCCAACAGCTCTATTACTCACATCTGAAGCTTATCTAATACACACATTTTTCTCCGTAAGGCAACAAGCTTAAGACACTAAACAGCACTTCAGCACTACGCTCACAGGCCATTTTAAACAGTGAAATCACCAACAAAATACACAAAAATGAAAAAAACATGGCCCTAAACAGATCACATAAGGAACACTTGTTTATAGTACAAGAGCTAAAACAAGAAGGGAGAGCATCGCCTCATTTGACTTCAGCTGGGAATGTATGTGTGCGTCGGCAACTCAAACTTCGCTCTGCTCTCCACACAGCCACAAGTGATTGCGAAAGCACGAGTACTGAGTGGGGGTTAGAAAAGAAATTTCAACAAGTAGGCAAATTCACAAATCTAGAATCCATACATAATGAGAATCGACTGCATATGAGTAAGTATAACCTCAGAAAGCTGCCATATGTGTAAAATATGACAAATTTAAAAAACATAGAGATCACACACCATCTATAATAGTGGCACTTTTCTACATGGTGAGCACTATGCTAAGTGCTTCATATTTATCTCACATAATCCTCACAACAAATGTACTGCCTAACCTTCTAGAAAGCAGTTTTTTTTGACATTTTAAAACCTTGCCCCTTACAGTATCTTCTCATATTACCATCAGCCAAGAACCCTTCTAAGTTTTGCTTTTAATAATTTATTATTACATTTATTTATTAAGCATTCATTTTCAAACTATACAGGTTACTGCCCTCCACCCCAGAGATTCCAACAGGTCTCACAGAAGGATGGACAATTTCCACTCCACCAACACTCACTGCTATAAAATAAACAGACATTTCCTGTCTTCTAAATTTAAGAAGCAACTGAACCACCAATTACTTTCAGATTATACAGATGTCCAAAATCATGAATGCTTGCAAAAATAGTGAGAAAAGAATCTTTCCAGTTGGCAGATTAAGACAAGATATCATTAAAAAGACATTTGGATGATTTAATTTAGAACTAGATTCGAGTGCTTTGTATATTAACTATTGTCTAATAGGGAGAACTCTGCTAACCATATTTCAAAATAAGTTGAGTCAATAGCATGTTAAGCTTTAAAGACTTGAAATATTATAATACATGATTAACAAGCTCAATATGGTAAGAACATTTAAGGAATGTGCCAGCTGGTGAAACAGAGAAACATAATTTTAGAGTAAACTTTAAATATCTTAAAAAGCACAGCACTATTTTTGCTTGTTCTAAAGGTCTTTTTCCCTCTTAATATAGTTCTATAACATAAGATATAATTACATAAAACGTCCTGATAAAGATTCTATCGTTTAGCATTATATTCACGGCTAATGAAATTATATCACACTATAACACATTACAACTCCATGACATATTGCTAAAAATGTAAGCTGCATGTAAGACTCCATTTATATGAAAGTAGATACTTTCATATTTATGTAGCAATACACCCTCTAGAGTCTATAAGCACTTGAGCACAGCAATGAGCACAGAAATCATGTCTATTTTCTTCCCCTTATAAGTAGGAAGATTTTTAAAAACAAAGCAAAACAATAATCTAGGAGAATATTTACCAGATTTCTAAGTGAGAAAGTTCTTTCCAAGCATAAAAGCAGTGGAAGAAACCACAAACGTTTTCACGGGAATCTCAGCTCCATGGGGCAATACTCAATGGTGCCCAGCACACAGCAGATGCTCAGTAAAACATTACTGACCAGTGAATGAATGTATTTCACTATATAGTAACTGAAATTTATGTATGATAAAAATCTTATAAGCATAATAATGTAAACAGCAAACTTTTAAAATGTTTATCTTAAGTATGGCAGCTAATATTCCTAATAAACCATGTAAGTAATCAAAATATAAATTAAAAACACCAGGTGCTGTTTTTCCCCTGTGAGAGGTTAAAAAGAAATGACAGTGCTGTTAAGAGGGCAGCGAAGATGCTATTCTCACCGACTGCTGGTCAGAGTCTGAACTGGTCCACATTTAATGTTTTATTTTATTTATTTATTTATTTTTTGTGGGGAAGACCAGCCCTGAGCTAACATCTGCTGCCAATCCTCCCCTTCTTGCTGAGGAAGACTGGCCCTGGGCCAACATCCGTGCCCATCTTCCTCTACTCCATATGGGACGCCGCCACAGCATGGCTGACAAGCAGTGTGTCAGCAGGCGCCCGGGATCCGAACTTGCGAACCCCGGGCTGCCAAGCGCAAACTAAACCGCTGCACCAGCGGGCGGCCCCCACATTTAATGTTTTAAAAGTCTCAAAAGTATTTATATATTTTATCTCATTAAATCTACTTCAGGGAACCAGCAAAAAGAAAAGAATCAGAAACGTTTGCAAAGATCTTCATTCTGTTTTCATAATAATAAAAACTGGGAACACACCAAACATCTACAATAAGATTTGAGTAAACTGGAATACATTTATCTATAGGTAGCATTAAATTATATTTTAATAAATCTGTAGATGGGAAATACCCATGATAAATAAATAAAAACAGGAGATAAAATAAGAAATATCATACAATCATGGTTTGGGAAGAAAAAAATATATATGCATTAAGGAAAAGAACTGAAAGTAACTAAAGGAAAAGAACTGAAAGTAACTAAACCATTATTTTTTTTATAGTTGCAGGGTTGCGGTATTACAGGTGCTGTTTTTTTCTTCATTATTTTTTTCTATATTTTTCAAGTTATCTAAATGAACATTTGTTACTTTTCATAACTATAATTTAGAAAAGAAAAATTAATTGGGTTTGGTTGATAAAAGGTTTGTGCCACCATCAAAGCAATTTATCAATTTTTACTTGCATGTACTATGCTAGGCTTTATACAAAGGCAAATAAAGATATTTACCTCATATAAAAGTCTGCATTTTAAGAGAACAAGCATGAGTTCTTTCAGTAGCTCTCCTCTCAGCATTTATTATGCTCTAATGTGCTAAACATTATGCCTAGTCAGATATGGTTCCTCTTTTTGAGAGTTCAAGTCTAGTGGGGGAAAGAGACATAAACAGGTTATCATTGTTCAAACGAAAGAGCTATATAATGGAAAGACATCCATAACACCACTGAAGCACAGAAAACTGGACATTTGTGTTTTAATGGCGGTACACTGGTTTGCCAGATTAAAAAGAGAGGAATCTTCTCTATCAGTCAGTATTTTTAGTCAGAGAAACAGAAACCTGAATGTCTGATTAAAGCAGAAAAAGAATGCACTGAAAGGCAACTATAGCTCAGAAACCTGGGGAACCTTACACTTGAAGGCTATCTGGGCTGAATCGCAACCAAAATCAAGCTACCAAATGAGTCCAGCAAGAGTGCTGTTACAGCTAGGCCCTTGACCCTCAGTTTACTTTGCTCACACCCAGACACCAGGTGTTACTGCCTCCCCTCCTCACGGCCCGGCCATCCCTGCTGCCTGAAGGGAATCTTGCTGCCCCCACTTCCCGCCATCACTCATTCCTGTTCAAAGACTGGGGCAGATACACCTGATTCACTGGGCCATGAGCACGTGGCTAGATGTAAAGGAGTTTAGGGAAGTGAATTGCTGGCATTTTCATCTTCTACAGTGGGAGGGAGCACATGCCTTGGGTGGGGAATTCCTCAAATATAGGAAGGCAGTTTAGATGTACTCCTTTAAAAAAAAAGATAAATGTTCACTATGGCATTCCAGGAAGAGAGAGGGTTTTGCAGTTGCACAACCCTATGAGGATTTGATGTGGCTTCGTTAGTGGTGTTGCAATGTTTTGCTAGTTGGAACAATGTTCACTATACCATTTGTGCTACTGAGTCATGTACGCAAACGGGACACATTCCTTTGGGCATGAGTGTTGGGCACTAGTCATCCAAGTGTGATTTCTAGGCATCTGTCAGGGCCACATGTGGTTTTGTGCTTTCTGAGGACAAAGCAAAGGAACAGTGTTATTCACATACACCGTATATATCTGAAATGTAAGATTAATGATAAGTTGTGTTTGTTTTTTGAAAATCTTATTACAATCCTAAAGGTTATTGGTCCTTTACAAGAACTGAATTGGCCAGTACAGTTGACAGGCTAAATTCATCTAGATAGTTTATTTCATTGTTATTTGCACTTATTGAGGACAATTACTAACTTTGCAATTTGAGGGGGCAATTCTTGGACTCAATTTACTGAGTCCAAGGATTAGGACTCAGTAAAAGTATACTGGTTCAGCAAGGAGATGATGGCCAGATCTACAAGACAGCCTGGAGTCTGCCCACCGAGTGGTCATCTCTATGTATGGTTCTGCACAGCTGGTGCTGAGCCTGAACAGCCGTGGCAACCCAGTGGACCACCTCAGGTTTCAACTTCACTGAACCATCCATAACCCAAGCCCAGACACTCAGGGCAACCTCTCTGAATATAGGGCTCCAGTGAGCCAGTGAGTTAGCTTTATTTAGGTGCTGGAATGGAAATGAAGTTCCCCCCAAAGTGACAGCTGTCACTTTTCATGTAAAGCCAAGATGCTGCTGGAGCCAGCTGGCTGCGTTCTTAAATATTCCATTTCCATTTGACAAGAAGGCCTGTTGGGTCCTTCCCACCTTGTTAGTTGTAGAGTCCGAGTTGACCCACCCCAAAATGGGAATGTCAGAGTCCCAAGGCCTCCCTGGGTCAGTTCAACAGCTGCAGGCAAAAAGGTGCTTTTCAAAAGAGGTGTACCTAGTAGCCACGTCAGAGAAGTGATGAATCCAAAACCCCAAGGAGCCTCCAGGTGGAGGCCACCTCCCTCTGTCAGGGACTCCAGTCAGCAAAATCATCAGTCACACTGACCGTAGCTCAAAGGTGTCACACAGGTCGCGAAGACACAAAGGAGCATGTCACAGTGCCCAATAGCTCTCAACGCAGATCTGGGCCCTCCTCAAAGGCTGTTCATTTGCAGGTTAGCAGATATAAAAGACCAAAGAGAAAGCCAATGTGCAGCCCATATTGTTTTCAAAACTCAAGAGTCCATATCTTTTTGGTACTGAGGGTTGAAAATATAGCAGTTTTCCCTTGAGTGCTGGAGGGATTGAGTATTGTGAATCTGCCTAAGAAACTTTACGTGGCAGGCAGCTTCCTGGATGTTGCTGGGGTGTGTCAGCCACCTCTGCTGGCAAAGGTGTGAAAACTCTGCATCAGGGCCATTGAGATTGAGGTTTCTGACTTGCCAACCAACATGACACCATCTATACAGTGGAAGTTTTTGCCATCAGAGGGGAGAAGCACTTGTACTAAATCCTCACCATTCCAAAGGGCAGTGGGAAGGATCTGTGTGTTCCCGTAGCACTTTCCTACATGTATCCCTTCCTAATTGAGAATCTCCTCCAACACTTATGGTATGGGGATGTGCAAGGATATACACATTAATTCTTCACATAAATTCAGATTTAGAAGAACAACAACAGATCACTGAATTGGTCTAAAGGGCCCCAACCACAAGATATTAGTTTCTCTTTCCTACTTGCAATCAGGAAATACAGAATCTACAAAGAAAAAAATAGAAATTATCTGTAAACTTACAGACAAGAGATAGCCACTATTAATGCTTCACTGACTTGTTTCATGAAGTATGTGTATGTCCATATCTAATAATTGAGGGAGGCTGTATTATGCTCAGCTTATTGCATATTATAAGAAGATTTTCCCATGTCATTATTAAAAATTCCCATTATCATTATATATGAATGTACCATAGTGTTTATCTGTGTCATTACATAGCATGTTTAGGTTATTTTCATAATTTTTGCTATTATAAATAATGCTGCAATAAATAGTGTAGACTCTTTTAATGCTTTCTTTGATATATGGAGTGAGGCATAAATCTACTTTGTTATTTTTGTCATTATTTTCCCAAAAAAAACTTTTTTTCATAACATTCATTTTCTATTTGTTTTTGGAACCTCTTATAATGTACGAAGCTCTCTGACACACACAGATTTGTGTATCTGTAACTATGCCATCTGCCTTCTGAAGTGCACCTGAAATAAAGTTCTCTGCAAGGCTGGTAATGAGGGTTTGCTGGGTCAGAATGAAAGCATCCTGCAGTTCAAATACCGAGTAACTCAGTACACTAAATAATTTTCAACTTTCCCTGACGGATGTACCAAAATCCTAAGTAGTTTCCCATATGCCACTGGCTTAATGTTTCTTCTCTCATTTATCCTCAAGAAGAGCTCCAATCATGGGGGAGACTCATCCCTCCAAACCTAGAGGTTATCATGCTGCACTTTGCATATTTATCCATCATGCGGAGTTCAGAGATTTTCATGGTCATTATTCCAAGCCAGAAGAAATGCAAGAAAAACATTCCCCTTCACTCCAAAGGGACCTGAATTACAACCTCTCCTTCTTATATCTGAACCCAAAAATGGGTTGCATCTTACCTACTCCAAGCCTAGTTCTCCACGTAACAGTGTCAATCCTGACAACTCACTATGTGACCCCCATGACATTCCACAGCACTGGGAAATTCTGCTCCAGATGAAACTGTCATAGTTTTGGAGTTGGGGTTACCAAAGTCCACCAATAAAAGCAGCTTGAACTATTATAAATCAGATATAGAAAAAACAAAGTAAAGATCAAAAATAATATATTCCATAGACACTTGGAGGTAATTTCTCTGCTTGAAGGGATGGATCTCCACCTAGTCATTGACATGTTTCATAATGTTTAAGTATTTATACACAGTAAGTACAAAGAAGTCATGAAGTAATTGTAGAATGTTCAAGTCTGCAACTACAACTGTGGCTCTGCCATTTTTCCTCACATTCTAAGAATTTCTGGGTTTATATGATACTGTTTTATGATAAAGAAGATAAATATTGTTATATGTCTTGCTTACAGATAGTTTTCATGAATACAAAATATTAACATTAATAATAATAAAAGGAGCTAATTCTTCCTGAGTACTTACTGTGTACCTATGGGCTCTATTCTAATCACTGCACTTGGATTAACTCATTTAATTCTCACATCAACCTCGTGAGAAAGGAATATGATTATTATCCCAATTTTACAGATTAGAAAACCAATTAGCAAGTGGAACAGCAACAATTCAAACCAAGGCACTATGCATTCCTGCTTTTCCAAACAACATAAAACAGCTGTTTGCCCCATTTAATGTTTTCTCCCTTGATATGATACTGGCACCCTGATGTCTTATTTTTCAAAAAAAAAAACCCATCTATTTTTTCGTTGTTAATGTATCCAAGTGATTTTAAATTATGTAGCCAGCATCACCCCCTCTGTAAAGCCTCACCTGTCTCCTCCCCCATGAAATTCCTCTATTCAACACTTTGAAATACATAATTCCATTACTACACATCTACTCTAACTTTTCTTTACAGGTGTTATATTTCCTTTTATATCTTGAACCTACTGAGTTCAATAACAACGTTAATTCATCGCTGTAACTGCAAACAGTAGTCGAAAAATAACCAGTGCTCACAAAATAGCTATTGAATTAAATCATGCAAACCAAATAAAATCTTGAACATGAAATTTCTATTGTGATCTCTGTTGGCCACTACACAGTAGTATTATACAGGTACTTATATTTTTATACTACCTACTTTTAATTAGGTTTTTCAGAATTCCCAGTATTACAGTAATCTTGATTTTGCTTACTCCATTAGCTCCTCTGCTAAACTACTCTATTTTAGATAAGTACATTAGTTAGGATTTGAATGTTTCAGGAAACCCAAATGAAATTAATGGCTTTTCTCTCACCGTTTGCCTCGTGGATAATGCCGCACATATTCTCCAACATCATGAGCAGCAACAGCTAAGACTTGTGGATCATCTGACACCTCCAGAAGTTTTGTCAAAATTCTGAAATAAATTTAATCCAAAGAGAGATTGATTTCTAATTCTTCTATAGGGTACAACAGAGCACAGGTATAATGTAAATATCTTGCTGAAGATAGATGTTTATAAATATAATCATATTTTCTACAGATTTCACCATTACACATAATACATTAAACATTAGCAGTTTTCAAACCTTTACACATATATAACAGGTTACTTTCAGATTCACAATGTACACCATACACAAGTCCAAAATATCAGGGACTCCCTCTTCTTCCCTCTCAAGAAAGACAACTGAATGTGAGTAAATGTTATTTTAATATACAACTACCAGTGGATCTTTGCTAATGATATTTTGAAAATAAATCATTTGTAAGCCTTTTGTTAGCATTAGGAACAAGTTACTTTCAGCTGTGATCAAGATGGAGCCTGAACACCCGTCTCTCTCTTCTCTCTTGCTCCAACTCGCACAAAAGACTTGAACATATACTTTGTAACTAAATCCATAACAGCAAGTGAATGTTTCTGAGAAGATGGCAGCCCAAATTCACAACCCTGACTCCGCTGCCCTCCTAATATTTTTTCCAGAGCAACATACAAGCTGAGTGAAACTACTGCTGGAGTCTGACGGCTATGTCTGAGAAGACGAGCCAACCACTAACAGCAGTGAAGGCTCCCCTCTGCTAGGAGCCTGGAGCCACGACCACAGATTTCTGCCTCCTCAAGGACCTGTAGGGAGAGGGGGCATCTTACACAGAAGGGGCATGTATCCTTGGGAGTGAAGGGGAAAGGGGACTACACTGCTCAGAATCCAATCAGCTGGGAAAGGACCGCCTTCCTTATGAGTGCAAAGAGAGATCATTCAAGGAAAGATAATTCCTGTGTTATTTAAACTGCTCAAGGGCACAGAAATGGATGGAAAACTTCTCAACTCATTCTACAAGCAGAGCATAATGGTGATAACCAATCAGAATGAGTAGTTTTTAAAAATGGATAGATAGAAGACTAACATATTAAAAAATCGCTTTCTAATATTCCAGCAATAACCACTCTCTTAGATATAGATACATAAACTCCTTAAAGAACTAGCTAACTGAACACAGTAGAATACTGAGAAAATATATTTTATTCAGTCCTCAGCTCAAATGCCACCTATTGCTTAAAAGCCTCCAATCACCCTAAGACAGCATCCTCCCTCATCATTCTCTATCCCCTCTTCCTGATTCATTTTTCTTCACAGTACTAATCACCACTAGCCATTATATTATATATCTACTTGACTATTTGCTTAGTCTTTCTCTCCCAAATACAGTCATGCATTGCTTAATGACGGGAATGCGCTCTGAAAAATGCATCGCTAGGCGATTGTGTCATTGTGTGAACATTGTAGAGTGTACCTACACAAATCTAGGTGGTATCATCTACTACACATCCAGGCTATATGGCACTAATCTTATGGGACCACCATCATATATGTGTTCTGTTGTTGACCAAAATGTCATTATGCGGCAAATGACTGTACAATGTAAACTTAATGAGAATAAGAACTTTGTTTTATTTGCCATTGTATCTGCAACACCTAGAACAGTACTGACCACACAATAGAGACTCAATAAACACTTGCTGGAAAAATGAATAAATAAAGTGCAAAATGGTGATGCCAACTGGGAAAAACAATTTTGACAGCTCCTAAGGGAATTTAAAATACACAGACCTTTTGACCCAGCAATTCTATTTCTAGGACTCTATCCTACAGAAATATTTTCACATTTCCACAAAGATGTCTGTATATGCTATCTTAAAAAATGACTAAGGGAAAAGGCCAGAGGGTGGAGGCCATGTAGAAGGGTTAGGCTTTTTCCTCCATTTCTTCTTCCATGCTGGCAGTGCCTGCTTTTTCCTCTGCAACAATGATAACTTTGTGTACAAAGCAGCTTCACATCCAGCATTTTATCAAATCCCTAATACTAGGATCATTAATTCTTCCTATTTTACAGAGAGAGAAACTGAGTCTCAGTGAAATAAAGTGGCCAAATACCAAAAAAAAAGACTAAGTCATTTTAAGGGACCCCAAGCCACAGTAAGTGAAAAAGACAAGTCATAGACTAACATTTAGTATGGTGACATGTATATGTGGGGACATGTATAAATGCATAAATAACTCTATACAGTCATGGGCTGCATAACGACGTTTTGCTCAACAACAGACCACATTTATGACAGTGGTCCCATAAGATTAGTACCACAAAGTCTAGGTATGCAGTAGGCTACATCATCTAGGTTTGTGTAAGTACTCTATGATGTTCACACAACGACGAAATCGCCTAACAACGCATTTCTTAGAACCTACCCCCGCTGTTAAACAACACATGACTGTACAAAGATGCAGGTACAGGTATGTCTATGAAGAAAAGAACAGTGGAGATTGTACCACCTATTGACTCTGGTTACTGCTGGGGAGGAGACTGAGCTAGAACAGCAGTGAAGAAACCTTTTCACTTTAGTTCTGCGTGCCTTCAACAGTGCTTGAATGACTTGGCCCAGGCTGTTTGATATAACTTAGAATACAAAGACTTAGCAATACATACACACATATTAAAAAAAAGTTACCTAATTTTACCAAGATGCTCAAGATGTTACTATCCCTTAATATTGTTAATTTAAAATTAAGTTTAAATGTAAGTTGAAAATCTAAGTTTAAATATTTAAGAGAAAAAAGTTTTGAAATCATTTGGTTGTCTGTTTATATATGAACTATTCATTTACAAAATATAAATCTTATTTCTTAAAATCTTTACTAGAAAACAACTTGAATCACAACTATCTTTGCTCATATCATTTGCATTAAATACTTAAAAGCAGTAAAACTCTACTTTGTTCAAAATCTTATGACTCTAGGAAGCTTGCTTACTTTAGTTTCTAAAGTGCATTTATTTAGTGAAATCCCCTAAGACTGTGGTTCCAGGTTTCTCTACCTACCTTTTTATATCATCATCTCAGCCTATCAAATAGCTAACCTCTACAAACAACAGGATGCACCAATAAAGAACTTTGTTGTCAATCAAGGAATCATTTCATTATGAAGTAATTACATGCCTTCAATCTTTCAGACTAACTGGGAAATCTGCATTTCCAAATAATAGATGAGAAAAGAATGAGCATTTATTACACACATGCATGTTTCAAACTCTGTGTAAATATATTCCTCACAACAACCCATAAATGAGGAAATAAGACCTACAGAAGTTACATAATTGGTCTAAAAGCACAGCAAATGTTGAAACTGAGACTTGATTCAGTTTGATTCAGAAATGATTATCTACTGACTCCAGCCCACACAAAGCACAGCCGCACCGATGGCAGTTCATTCAAGCACATGAAAATCCACTACGAAAAACAAGACATACATTCATATTTGTAAAATTTCAAACTACAGGCATACTTTGGAGATACTGCAGGTTTGGTTCCAGACCACTGCAATAAAGGGAATATCAAAATAAAGTGAGTCACACAAATGCAGTTTCCCAGTGCATACAAAGGTTATGTTTACAATACACTGTCGTCTATTAAGTGTGCAATAGCATTATTTCTAAAAAAACAATGTACATACCTTAATTAAAAAATACTTTATTGTTTTCATATTCTTTGGATAAACACTCAGAAGTGGAATAGCTGAATCATATGGTAGTTCTATTGTTAATTTTTTGAAGAATCTCCATACTGTTTTCCATAGTGGCTGCGCCAATTTACATTCCCACCAACAGTGCACCAGGGTTCTCTTTTCTCCACATCCTCACCACACTTGTCATTTCTTGTTATATATACGCACCCCTGTGTTTACTGCAACATTATTTACAATATCCAAGTGCCCACCGACAGATGATGGATAAAGAAGATGTGGTATATATATACAATGGAATACTATTCAACCACAAAAAAGAAGTCTTGCCATTTGTGTCAATATGGATGGACCTTGAGGGTATTAATGCTAAGTGAAGTAAGTCAGACCGAGAAAGACAAATACTGTTATGATTTCACTCATACATGGAAGACAAAAAGAAAAAAAAAAAACAGAACAACAAACAGATACAGAGAACAGACTGGTGGTTACCAGAGGGGAAGAGGAAAGGGGCAAAGGGGGACATTTGTATGGTGATGAATAGAAACTATAGACTTTTGGTGGTAAACATGATGTAGTCTATACAGAAGTTGAAAAATGCAAAGCTGAAATTTAAAAAAAAAAAGCTTTATTGCTAAAAATGCTAACTATCATCTGAGCCTTCACTGTATCATAATCTTTTTGCTGGTGGAGGGTCTTGCCTTGATGCTGATGGCTACTGACTGATCAGGCTGGTGGGTGCTGGAGGCTGGGGTGGCTCTGGCAATTTCTTGAAATAAGACAATGAAGTTTGCCACATCAATTGACTCTTCCTTTCACTTGAACACTTAAAAGGCCATTGTAGGGTAAGTAACTGGCCTAATTTCAATTTTGTTATGTCTCAGGGAATAGAGAGGCCCAAGGAGAGGGAGAGAAACAGAGGAAAGGCCAGTCAGTGGAGCAGTCAGAACCCACACAACATTTATCAATTAAGTTTACCATCTTATATGGGCACAGATCATGGCGCCTTAAAACAATTACAATAGCAACATCAAAGATCACTGATCACAGAAAACCACAAGAAATATAATAAAAGAGTTTGAAATATTACAAGAATTACCAAAATGTGACACAGAGACATGAAGTGAACAAATGCTGTTGGAAAAATGGCGCCAACAGACCTGCTCAACATGGGGCTGCTACAAATCTTCAATTTGTAGAAAACACAGTATCTGCAAGACGCAATAAAACGAAGTATGCCTGTATGTTCTTTTTAAAAGGACTTGCAAATTATTCTAAAATTAAGTTTAATTTAATTCAACGGAAACATTTTAATAATTTCAAAAGATTACCTTGATGTCATTTTTATTATTTTGAAATTGTATTAAGAAATTATTTTAAGAAATAAGAAAATGATATTAACAAAGGGATCTTACAAGCATAACAGAATATTTGTTCTGAATACCTTAAACCAAAGGTCAGCAAATTACATCTGAAGTCCAAACCCAGCAGCCACCACTTTTATAAATCAAGTTTTATTGGAACACAGACACATTCATTAGCTTACTTATTATCCATGGCTGCTCTGGCACTACAAGGATACAGCTGAGTAGTTGTGACAGACTGAATGGCTCACAAAGCCTAAAATGTTTACTTTCTGGGACTTGACAGAAAAGTTTGCCAGTGCCCGCCTTTAACCATATTCAGTGAGCTGAGCCTTTCTCCACAGCGCTGAGACCCTTGATACTCAAAAGTAGGTCTGCAAATCAGCAGCATCAGTATCACTTGGACATTTATTAGAAATGCTGAATCACAGACTTACTACCCCAGACCTACTAAGCTAGAATCTACATTTTAACAAGATTTCCATTACATTTGAGAAGTGCACAGTCTTAGAATCAAAGAATGTTAGAATTAGAAGGAATCACAGAGACTTTCTAGTCAAATCTCCTGGTAAACAAAGAAATGACTTTAATGGTTATCCTTTAAGGCCATTTAGTACACTGAATATCTTCAGCAACAATGAAAATATCTTTATATTATTATCTGTAAATCTGCTAAGCATGCTTTCTATTTCTATATTCAAATCATCAATAAAAATGTTCAAAAGAATAGATTCAAAAAAAGAGATTCTTGTGGTAAGCAAAGAGAGAGCTTCCTCCAAGTGACCTCCAAATACAGCTGTGAAGTCAACAATGGATTCATCAATCATAATCTGAATCTCTATCACCACATTAACCACAAACCGAGATTCTGTCAGATAGTCCAGTGGATCTAGAGAGCCACATATCACAGCTTTGGAGTTAGACCAAACGTGAATTCTGACTCTGACATTTGCTAGAAATGTAATCTTGGAAAGTGTCTATTCAAATCCAAAGTAGAATTTACATTATTATTCTAATTGATCACTCTGCAAATTTGCTCATTCTCTTTCACAATGCTTTTCCTCAGTTTTATAAACTTGCTTGCTCCCTCAGCTTTTGCTTATCCCTTGAATTATAATCTGCATGGTTTCTTGTATTTCAAAATATTTCCCTTTTCAAAATACATACTTATTGCAAAATTATAACATACAAGATTACAAAGTATTTTCTGAATACTATTATACTTAAAAGTGATAGAGGAAAAGATAAACTTATATCACTCACTTGCTAAGTTTAGAATTACCTGGAAAACAGGCCAGAGCCTGACATAAGTGCAGTTCTCCACAAACAAAAAGAAGGCTAGTATGCACTGTGCTTTTTTAATAGAATAAAATAAAGATCATCTGTACCTATTTTATCAGCTAGTCTGAAGAGTAGCACTAGTATGTCCCTCCTGTCAATCATCCCCATGGAGATAAGTTATAGGAATAAAGACCAAAGATAAACAGTGACTTCAAATTTCTCATCACATAACCATAAAATAAAACTGAAGTGCCACATGCCATTGTTTCTGGTTATTCAGAAAAATCATGAAGGGTCACACAAAGGTAAAGGGAGTCATATGAAGGAAGCCATAAAAATTAAAACCTAATGCCAGAAAACAGAACATGTACTGCAAAAGGCTCTTTAAGTGCCTCATAATAAAAACAGATGTAATGCTTAAGTAATAATTTGTAAAAAGCTCCCCTCCATTATATTCAAGTTTTCCAAAGACTAGATTTAAAAACCATTATTTGAGCTCTTTTTGTTGCTGCTGAAAATTCAAAGCGACAAAGCAATGCTGAAAAGATAATTCACTCTCTCCCCCTTCTCTATTCTCCATCAGTCCTGCCAACATCTATCAACCACTCACTTTGGTTTGCCACACTTTAAGTGAGAATAATGTATCATTTTTGATAATACACAGAAAAAGTCTAAACAACAGAAATAAATCTGCCTAAAAATGCTTATTGGACACAGTATATACCTCCTCTGTTCCTTCTAGATACTTCATGAAAATGACAGTAAAAGGATTTTATTTCTTTTTAAAATCACAAACCCTCAAGAAAAAACAATCTGGAAAATTAAGCAACAGTAACAATACTGAAGTGGAAAGTCAGAGGAACAAATGTTAAATAACTTGAGAAAAACAAATACCAACCTGGCAGTGAGGGAAGTTGAGTGGCAACCTGATTTGCAACACAGAACTATTTCTATCGGCATTTCTTTTTTTTTGTGGGGAAGACCAGCCCTGAGCTAACATCTGTTGCAAATCCTCCCCTTTTTGCTGAGGAAGACTGGCCCTGGACTAACATCCGGCCCATCTTCTTCCACTTTATATGGGACACCACCACGGCATGGCTAACAGGCAGTGCGTATGCGGGCGCCCGGGATCCGAACCCGCGAACCCCGGGCTGCCAAGCGCGGACTAAACCGCTGCGCCACTGGGCGGCCCCTCTATCGGCATTTCTATAAAGCTGACTCAAACTGTGCTGTCCAATGTGCTAGCCACTAGACACATGAGCTACTTAAAGTTAAATTGACTGACATTAAATTACAGGCACACCTCGTTTTATTGCACTTTGCTTTATTGCACTTCTCAGATACTGAAATTTTTTTTACAAATTATAGATTTGTGGCAATCCTGTATTGAGCAAGTCTATCAGCACCATTTTTCCAACAGCATTTGCTCACTTACGTCTCTGTGTAACATTTTGATAATTCTCATAACATTTCAAACTTTTTCATTATTAGTGTGATCTTTGATGATACTATTGTAATTGTTTTGGGGCACCACGAAGCATGACCATATAACACTGTGAACTTAATCGAAGACTGTTGTGTATGTTCTGACTGCTCCAACGACCGGCCATACTCCTGTCTCTCTCCCACTCCTCAGGCCTCCTATTCCCTGAGACACAACAATATTAAATATAAGCCAATACTGACCCTACAATGTCCTCAAAGCATTCAACTGAAAGGAAGAGTCACACATCTATCACTTTAAATCAAAAGCTAGAAATGATTAAGCTTAGCATGTCAAAAGCCAAAAACAGGCTGAAATTTAGGCCTCTTGCGCCAGTGAACCAAGTTGTGAATGCAAAGGAAAAATTCTTGAAGGAAATTAAAAGTGCTACTCCAGTGAACACATGAATGATATGAACATGAAACAGCCTTATTGCTAATATGGAGAAAGCTTTAGTGGTCTGAATAGAAGATCAAACCAGTCACAACATTCTCTTAAGCCAAAGCCTAATCTAGAGCAAGGCCCTAACTCTCTTCAATTCTTTGAAGGCCGAGAGAGGTGAGGAAGCTGCAGAAGAAAAGTTTACAGCCAGCAGAGGTTGGTTCATGAGGTTTAAGGAAAGAAGCCATCTCCATAACATAAAAGTGCAAGGTGAAGCAGCAGGTGCTGATGTAGAAGGTCCAGCAAGTTATCCAGAAGATCTAGCTAAGATAATTGATGAAAAGTGGCTACACTAAACAACAGGTTGTCAATGTAGATGAAACAGCCTTAATTGGAACAAGATGCCATCTAGGACTTTCACAGCTACAGAGGAGAAGCCAGCACCTGGCTTTAAAGCTTCAAAGGACAGGCTGACTCTCTTATTAGGGGCTAATGCAGGTGGTGACTTTAAATCGAAGCCAATGCTCATTGACAACTCTAAAAACCATGGGGCCCTTAGGAATTATGCTAAATCTACTCTGCCTGTGCTCTATAAATGGAACAACAAAGCCTGGATGACAGCACATCTGTTTACAACATGGTTTCCTGAATATTTTAAGCCCACTGTTGAGACCTACTGCCCAGAAAAAAAAATTCCTTTCAAAATATTACTGCTAATTGACAACACACCTGGTCACCCAAGAGCTCTGACAGAGATGTACAATGAGATTAATGTTGTTTTCACGCCTGCTAACACAACATTCATTCTGCAGCCCATGGAGCAAGGAGTAATTTTGACTTTCAAATTTCATTATTTATGAAATACATTTCATAAGGCCTAAAGCTGGCACAGATAGTGATTCCTCTGATGGATCTAGGCAAACTAAATTGAAAACCTTCTGGAAAGGATCCACCATTATAGATACCATTAAGCACATTCATGATTCATGGAAAGAGGTCAAAATATCAACAGAGCCAGCCCTGATGGTCTAGTGGTTAAAGTTCTGTGCCCTCTGCTTCAGTGGCCTGGGTTCATTTCCCAGGCACAGAACCACACCACCCATCTGTCAGTTGCCATGCTGTGGCAGCAGCTCACATAGAAAAACTAAAAGGACTTACAACTAGGATATACAACCATGCACTGAGGCTTTGAGGAGAAGCAAAAAAAGAGGAAGATTGGGAACAGATGTTAGCTCACAGCTTATCTTTCCCTGCAAAAAAAAAAAAAAATCAACTTTAGGAGTTGGGAAGAAGTTGATTCCAACCCTCATGGATGACTTTGAGGGGTTCAAAACTTCAGTGGTGGAAGTAACTGCAGATGTGGTGGAAACAGTAAGAGAACTAGAATTAGAAGTGGAGCCTGAAGATGTGACTGAAATGCTGCAATCTCATAATAAAACTTCAATGGATGAGGAGTTGCTTCCTATGAATGAGCAAAGAAAGTGGTTTCTTGAGATGGAATCTACTCCTGGTAAAGATGCTGTAAAGACTGTTGAAACAATAACAAAGGATTTAGAAGATTACATAAACTTAGTTGATGAAGCAGTGGCAGGGTTTGAGAGGACTGATTCCAATTTTGAAAGTTCTTCCATCGGTAAAATGCCATGAAACAGCATCACACGCCACAGAGAAATCGTTTGTGGAAGAAAGAGTCAATCAATGAAGCAAACTTCATTGTTGTCTTATTTTAAGAAATTGCCACAGCCACCCCAGCCTCCAGCAACCACCACCCTGATCAGTCAGCAGCCATCAACATCAAAGGAAGACCCTCCACCAGCAAAAAGATTACAACTCACTGAAGGCCCAGATGAGGGTTAGCATCTTTAGCAATAAAGTATTTTTTAACTAAGGTATGTATATTGGGTTTTTTTAGACATAATGCTATTGCACACTTAATAGACACAGTATAGTGTAAACATAACTTTTAGATATACTAGGAAACCAAAAAATTGGTGTGACTCGCTTTATTGAGATATTCACTTTATTGCGGGGCCTGGAACTGAACCAGCAATGTCTCCGGGGTATGCCTGCAAATTAAAAATTCAGTTTCTCAGTCACACCAGCAACATTTCAAGTGCTCTTTAGCCACTGACTACTGTACTGAACAGCACAAACATAAACTATTTCTATCATCACAAAAAGTTCTATTGAAGCTGAAATAGAAAAAAAAAATTTTTAATGGCATAATCTACAGGAAAGACAAAATACATAAGAAAAAAATCTAACAAAAGATAGGCAAGACCATACCATTATCTGAGGGAAATCCTATAGAAATGAAAGGATACACCATGTTCATGGATTGGAGATCCCCAAATTTTAAAAATACCAATTCCCCCTAAAGTGAATAGATTCAATACCAACCAAAATTGTACCAGAACTGTTAACAAATTGATTCTAAAATGCATACAGAAATTCACAGAGCCAGGATTCCAGGTCAACATGGCAGCATAGGCACTCTGAATCCTCCCACAGACACAGCAGATTTACAACGTATCTTGGAAAAATTATGCTCAGAGAGAACTGAAAATTGGATAAGAGGAACCCCTGCAACAAATGACAGTCCTAACTGAGGTGGAAGAAGCAGAAATTCCCTTCTGGAGAGAAAAAATTCCACCTCCACAACCTGCAATGCTTGACAGCCGCCCGGGAGCAATCCAAAGGTACACAACCTTCCCTGGAAGAGTGGGCGGACCTGAGCCAGGGAGCATGGCCACTACTGGCATTTTTTGGACCCAGCACAACCGAGATGAGTGTCATAATATCTGGCTTTGCTGGCTACTAACAACAACGGGGAATACCCCCAGAAAAGCTGGGACACAAAGAAATTAAAGCTGCTCTTAAAGGGCCCATGCACAAATTCACCTGTTGCAGAATGCAATGTAAAATCACCAGAAAGAAAAGTGCATGGTCCTTTGGTGAAAAGTGACTCACCTGATAGGCTCTGGGTGCACCTCGGTGAGAGGTGAGACTTCCCGAATGACTGGGACATTGGTGGCGGCCAGTGTTGTGACCTGGTGTGGGCGTGCCGATACAGACAGTGGCAGACACCATTAGAGTGCTCCCTGTGGCCTGCTAGCCCAGGGTCTGCCCCACCCTCTAGAGCACTGATTTAATCCAGCACAAGGAAAGCAGCCTGCCCTATGGACCAGCCCCACCTGACAACAAGCCCTCAGGCAATTTGTGGGCCTGCTTAAAAGAGTTGCCTGGATTCTCTGCAGCCTGGCAAGTGGGTCCACCTGTGTGGGGCAGGGCGAGCCCAAGGAGCTGGTGGAGAGTATGGGGCCCTTGCCTTGGAGCAAATGGGTCCACTTTAGAGGGTCAGGGACATGCACATGGGGCAGGACTGTGTTGATTGTGTGTGAGGCCCCATGAGCAGAGGGCCTTCTCAGCTGCAGAAGACTTGTGCTTCTCAAACAGCCACAAAGAGGATCAGCCCCACCCTCCAAAGCCTGAAACATTTGGATGCTTGGGTGCCTGGGGCCAGCCCCACCCAGCTCCAACCCTCCAAGAGCTGACAAGAGCCTAACAGGCCAAAGCTTATAGCAACTGTAAGCCCCTGAGCCTAACAACCAGCCACGCTGGGGGTCTACTCATCTAATAGATACACTGCAACAGGAATGTGCTATTAGACCTTGCAGTCAACTGTGCTGGGGCTCCTCACACCCAATAAAGAGACTGAAGGGCCTACAAACAACCACACGCAGCTGAGCATTACAACCAGCTGGTCAGGGCAACAGCTCAGCATCCCTGGGCACCTATGGCAAGAGCAACCCTTCCACGACAGAAGGACACACATAGCCCACACAGGGGTCACTCCTGGAATATTTGGAACTGGTGATGAGAGGGGAGCACACTGCTGGGTCTCATAAGGCATCACTTACATAAGGTCACCTCTCCAAGATTAGGAGACGTAGTTGACCTACCTAATACATAGAAACAAGTACAGAGAAAGAGGCAAAATGAGGAGACAAAAGAATATTTTCCAAGTAAGGAACAGGACAAAACCCCAGAAAAGGAACTAAATGAAACAGAAATGTGCAATCTACCTGACACAGACTTCAAACAAAGAGTCATAAATATGCTCACTGATCTTGGGAGAAGAATGGAGGAACTCAGTGAGAAGGTCAACAAAGAAGTGGAAGATATAAAAAAGAACCAATCAGAAACGAAGAATACAGTACTAGAAATGAAAAATTCACTAGGGGGACTTAAAAGCAGAGGAGAGGATACAGAAGAATGGATTAGCAAGCTGGACAAAAGACTGGAGGAAATCACCCAAGCTGAACAGATAAAAGAAAAAAGAATTTAAAAGAGTGAGGACAGTCTAAGGGACCTCCGGGACAACATTAAGTGCACTAACATCCGTGTTATAGGGGTCCCACAAGGAGAAGAGAGAGACAAAGGGGCAGAGAATCTATTTGAAGAGATAATAGCTGAAAACTTCCCTAACCTAAGGTAAGAAAGCAGACATCCATGTACAGGAAGCACTGAGAGCACCAAACAAGATAAACCCAAAGAGACCCACACCAAGACACATCATAATTAAAATGTCCAGAATTAAAGAGAAAGAGAGAATCCTAAAAGCCAGAAGAGAAAGACAAGTTACATACAAAGGAAACCCCATAAGGCCATCAGCTGACTTCTCTGAAGAAACCTTACAGGCTAGAAGGGAGTGGCATGACATATTCAAAGTGCTAAAAGGAAAAAACCTACAGCCTAGAATACTCTACCCAGCAAGGTTATCATTCAGAATGGAAGGAGAGATAAAGAGCTTCCCAGACAAGCAAAAATTAAAGGAGTTTATCACCAAGAAACCAGTCCTACAGGAAATGCTAAAGGGGCTTATTTAAGGGGGAACGAGAAGACCACAAACATGAAAAAATTATCTATCTCCACGATAAGAGGGTAACGGATACAAATGCACAAAAAAAAGATAGATATGATATCAAAAACATAAAATGTGGGAGGAGGGGAGTAAAAGAGGAGAGCTTTCAAATGGAGGTGAAATTAAAGAGACCATTAATTCAATATAGATTGCTATATACGTAGGTTATTATATATGAACCTCATGGTAATCACAAGCCAGAAACCTATAATAAATATACAAGAAATTTACAGAGCCAAAGGGCACCAAGACACCTTGGAAGAACAACAGATTTGGAGTGCTCATGCTATCAGATATCAAGACTTAGTATAATGTACAGCAATTAACATAATATATTACTAGAGGAAAAATATACAATTAAATGATGGAACAGAATAAAGAATTCAGGAAGAATTTGCATAACAGAGATTCTAGGCAGGGTAACTAGGCAAGAAAAAGAAATAAAAGGCATCTAGATTGGAAAGTGAGATGTAAAACTCTATTTACAGATGACATGATCTTGCATATAGAAAATGAAAAGGAATCCACTAAAGAAAAAACTATTAAAACTAATAAAAAGACCTCAGAAAGACTGCAGTATAGAAGAGCAATATACAAAAATCAATTATACTTATATAAACTTGCAATGAACAATCAAAAATGAAGAAAACAGTTCATTCACAACGGCATGAAAATAATATTTAGAAGTAAATTTAGCAAAAAAAATGCAAAACATATACTCTGAAAACTACAAAACTGCTGAAAAGAAATGAAAACATAATCTAAATAAATGGGAAAGCATCCCATGTTCACGGATCTGAACACTAAATATTAAGATGGCAATACTCCCCAATTGGATTTACAGCTTCTGTCACAATCCCTAATAGAATCCTAACTGGCTTCTTTGTAGAGTTTAACAAGGTGATTCTAAAATTCATATGAAATGGCAAGGGACCCTGAGTAGCCAAAACCATCTTGAAAAACAAAAACAGACTTCCAGTTTCCAGTTCAACAAGTACAGAGCTTGGAAGTCATCACTCTTGTCCTCACAAGAAGAAAAAGCTAAACAAACTGAAAATCAACACCTCTTCTTGGATCCAACAGACAAGTGAGGTCCCAGCGCAAACCACCATCCCACAAGCTGGAGAGACAGAAAAATACAGAGACTCAGGGCTAACTGGGAACAGACCAATTCTGTTGGTCTGTTGGACCCAATGGCTGCTGGACCCATCAACTAAAAGAAACACTTACAGGGTAATTGACTAATTGCCAGAAGCTGAGCAAGGACTAGCTTGAAAGATAAAAACTCCTAGAGGCCCAGCCATATGGAGGTCCTCAAAGTGCTCCCCCAAGAAGAAACAGGCAATCTGAAGAGGTATATATCTGCTAAGGAAAATGAATCAATAATTAATAACCTTCCAAAACAGAAAGCAACAGGCCCAGATGGTCTCACTAGTAAATTCTACCAAACATTTAAGGAGGAAATGATACCAATTCTCGACAATTTCTTCCAGAAAATAGAAGCAGGGGAACACTTTCTAACTCATTCTATAAAGCCAGCATTACCGTAATACCAAAATCAAAGACATCACAAGAAAGGAAAATTACAGGTGCTGGCCCAGTGGCATAGTGGTTAAGTTCGCACGCTGCATTTCAGTGGCCCGCACTTTGCAGGTACAGATGCCGGGTGTGGATCTACGCACCGCTTATCAAGCCATGCTGTGGTAGGCATCCCATATAAAGTGGAGGAAGATGGGCACAGATGTTAGCCCAGGGCCAGTCTTCCTCAGCAAAAAGGAGAGGATTGGAAACAGATGTTAGCTCAAGGCTAATCTTCCTCACCAAAAAAAAGGAAAGGAAAATTACAGACAATAACTGCCATGAAGAGAGATGCAAAAATCCTCAACAAAATATTAGCAAATCAAAACTAACAATGTATAAAAAGAATTACGGACCATGACCAATTCAGGTTTATTCCAGGTGTGCAAAGCCAGTCCAACACGTCAGAATATATGAATGTAAGCCATCACGTCAATAGGCCAAGAACAAAAATCACGATTATATCAATAGATGCAGAAAAATCATTCAACAATATTCAACACCCATTAATGACAAAAACTCTCTGCAAACTAAGAATAGATGGAACTTACTCAACTTGATAAAGAACATTTACAAAAAACCTACAGCTAATACCTGTAGCTGTGAGAAACGAGCAGCTTTCCTGATAAGTCCAGAAACAAGGCAAGAATGCCCCCACCACTCCTTTTCAGCATCATACTGGCAGTAATCACTGATGCAAGACAAGAACAGGAAATAAAAGCCATCTAGATCGGGAAGAAAAAAAATAAAACTGTCTTTCTGTGCAGATGACACCACGGTCTAAGTAGAAAATTCAAAAGAAATCAATTAAAGAATTCCTGGAATTAATAAACAATTAAACAAAGTTGCAGGATACATGGTTAATATACTAAAGGCAGTCACTTTCCTATATACAAGCAATGAGCAAACAGAATTTGAAATTTAGAACATAATACCATTTGCTTAGCACCCAAAAGAAATGAAATACTTAGGTGTAAATCTAACAAAATATGTACAAGATCTAAAGGGGGAAAACTACAAAATTCTGATGAAAGAAATCGAAGGAGAACTAAATAATTGAAGAGAAATTCCATGTTCATGAACAGGAAGACTCTCAATATTGTTAAGATGTCAGTTCTTCTCAACTTGATCTACAGATTCAAGGCAATCCCAACCAAAATCCCAGCAAGTTATTTTGTGGATATCGAAAGTTGATTCTAAAGTTTATATGGAGAAACAAAAAGATCTGAACAACCCAATACTGGAGAAAAACCAAGAGGACTGCTGGACTAACAGAGGACTGACACTGTCTGACTTCAAGACTTACTATAAAGCTACGTTAGTTAACAGGGTATGGTATTGGCGAAAGAATAGCCAAACAGGTCAACAGAACAGAACAGAGAGCTCAGAAACAGACAACACAAACACAGTCAACTAATCTTTGACAAAGGAGCAAAAGCTATACAATGGAGCAAAGTCTTTTCAACAAATGGTGCTGGAACAACTGGATATCCACATGCCAAAAAGCAAATCTAGATACAGACTTTACATCCTTCACAAAAATAAAGTCAAAATAAATCATTGATCTAAACAAAAACCACAAAACTATAAAACTTCTCGAAAACAACACAGGAGAAAATCTAGGCAACCTTGGGCATGACGATGACTTTTTAGATACAAGAACATGGCACAGTCCATGAAAGAAAACACTGATAAGTTGGACTTCATTAAAATTAAAAACTTCTGCTCTGTGAGACACTGTGAAGGGAATGAAAAGACAAGTCCAAAGATGGGGAGACAATATTTGCAAAGCACACATCTGATAAAAGGACTTTGATCCAAAACATACAAAACATTCTTAAAACTCAACAATAATAAAACAACTAAATTTAAAAATGGTTAAAAGAGCTGAACAGGTACCTCATCAAAGAAAACAGACAGATGGTAAATAAGCATATGAAAAGATGATCAAGAGCATGTGTCATTAGGGAATTGCAAATTAATACAACAATAAGATACCACTACACACCTATTAGAATGGCCAAAATCGTGAACACTGACAACACCAAATGGTAACAGGGATATAGAGCAACAGGCACACTCATTCACTGCCGATGGGAATGCAAAACAGTACAGTCAGTTTGGAAGAGAGTTTGGCAGGTTTTTACAAAACGAAACATAGTCTTATCATACAATCCAGCAATCATGCTCCCTTGGTATATACCCACCTGAGCTGAAAACTTACATCCTCACAAAATTCTGTACATGGACGTTTATAGCAACTTTATTCCTAATTGCCAAAACTTTGAAGCAACCAAGATGTCCTTCAATGGATAAACAAACTATGGTATAACCATACAATGGAATATTCAGCAATAAAAAGAAATGAGCTATCAAGGCACAAAAAAACATGAAGGAACCCTAAATGCATTTTGCTAAGGGAAAAAAGCCAGTCTGAAAGGTTATATACTGTTTGATTCCAACTATATGACATTCTGGAAAAGGGAAAAGTATAGAGGTAGTAAAAAGATCAGTGGTTGCCAGGGGTTGAGAGAGAGGGGGAGGGAGGAAGGGAGAAATAAGAGGTGGAACATAGGGAATTTTTAGGGCAGTGAAACCGTATGATATTGCAATGGAGATACATGATATTATGCATTTGTCAAAACCCATAGAACGTGTAAGAGAGAATGAACTGTACAACAGAAAGTATCAACCCTAATGTAAACTATGGGCTTCAATTAAAAATAACGTATAAATATTGGATCATCAATTGTAACAAATGTACCACAGTAACGAAAGATGTTAAAAATAGGGAAACCTGGAGTGACGTCAGCATCATGGTGGAGTGAGCTTTTGCCCTTGGACTCTCCCCTGCTAAGATACAACGGGACATTATATACCAACAGAGGACATTCAGACCACAAGAGACATCTGAGAGACCCACGCAGCCTTACATCTGAAGGTGGAGGTGCTGGTACCCCCAGAGGAAGCGGAAGGAGGTAAGAAGAACTCCTCTCCTTCCCCAACGACAGTGACCCTGGGGCCAGGACCACGCAGCTGAGGTAGGGGGGGTGGCCCTCTGTGGGAAAAATGTCACTCTCCCAAGTTCTCTCACAGCCTGTGGGAAATTCCCATACAGAGGGGACTGAACTGCTGCATGGGTGTCTTCATCAAGCTAGCACCCCAGGAGAGCAGATAACAAGGGAAGAAAGAGAAGCCCCCGGGATCAGGTAGGTTAAAGAAAAAGCCCCTCCCTTCTGAGACCACATGGCTCTCAGAGACAGAATGGGGAGGGGCAGCCCTCTCCAGGAAAACCATCACTCTCCAAGTTCTCTCACAGCCAGTGGGAAATTCCCATACGGGGGAGACTGAACTGTTGCGGGGGTGCCTTCATCAAGCTAGCACCCCAGGAGACCAGATAGCAAGGGACAAGCAAGAAGCCCCCGGGATCCGGCAGGTGAAAGAAGGAGCCCCTCCCCCTGCCCAGAGCACCAGCACACCCAGACAGCCAGAGAGCCTGTGGACTGAGGCAGGCTCAGCATACACAGCTCTTGACCCCCACCCAGTGGCGGCAGGTGGCAGCTGCAACCAGATGTCTTCAGAAAGAGGAAAAATAATCCCACGCCCTCAAGCAGTATGCAAAAATATATTAAATCTTCAGACCAGAAGGAAAACAACAAGCACCCAGAAATCAATCCTGAAGCCACAGAAATTTATAAGCTAAATGACAGAATTCAAAATAGCTATAATAAAAAAGCTCAATGAACTGCAAAAAAATACAGATAGACAATTCAATTAAATCAGGAACTTCACAGGAGATTGAAACTATAGAGAAAAACCAATCAGAAATGTTGGAGATGAAAAACACAATGGAGGAGATAAAGAAAAATCTGAAATCTTTAAAGAACAGAGCTGACAATATGAAAGAAAGAAGTAGCAATATCGAGGACAGGAATGCAGAAATGCTACAGATGGAGGATGAAAGATAGCTAAGACTAAAAAGAAATGGAGAAATTCTCTGAGAAATATCCGACTCAATTAGGAAATGCAACATAAGGATTACAGGTATTCCTGAGGGAGAAGAGAAAGAGAATGGAGCATAAAGCTTGTTCAAACAAATAATAGCTGAGAACTTCCCAAACCTGGGGAAGGAGCTGGAAATACAAGTGAATGAAGTCAATAGATCTCCTAAATATATCAACATGAAAAGACCCTCTCCAAGGCATAGTGAAGGAAAGCTGCCAAAAGTCAATGATAAAAAAAACTACTAAGGGCAGCAAGACAAAAAAAAATAACATACAAAGGAATTCCTATCAGGCTCTCAGCCGCTTTCTTGGCAGAAACTTTACAGGCTCGGAGAGAATGGAATGATATGTTCAAAACCTGAAAGACAAAAACTTTCAGCCAAGAATACTCTATCCAGTGAAAATATCCTTCAGATATGATGACAAAATGATAACTATCCCAGATAAACAAAAGTTAAGGGAGTTCATTGCCACAAGATCCCCACTACAAGAAATGCTCAAGAAGGCCCTTAGGCCTGAAAAAAAACTAATGAGAAAGGGGATACAAAGATTTCAGCAAGGAGAAAAGCAAGGAGACTAAACCAGAAGAAAATACAGTTGGAAAACATCAAAAATTAATTCCAGCTCGTCACTGGAAACACACATTCATGACACAATCTGGAATAAAGTGATAACAAATAAGGAGGGGAAGAGGTAAGGGATTGAACTGACCCAGCCTCAGGAAAAAGGAGGCATCTGAAAATGTACTTTCTTATCCAGGAGATCGCTTACATAAACCGCACGGTAACCACTAAACAAACAACCAGAAGAGAACCACACATGCCAAATAAAGAGACTACTAAGAGAATGAGCATGCAGAAATACCAAATTGAATTTGCAGTCCGAAACACAAGGGACAAGAAACGAAGGAAATGCAAAAGAACCAGAAGATGAACAATAAAATAGCAACATTAAACCCTCATATATCAATAATCACTCTAAATGTAAATGGATTGAATTCTCCAATCAAAAGACACAGAGTGGCAGGATGGATTAAAAACCAAGATCCAACAATCTGCTGCCTCCAGGAAACACATCTCAGCTCTAAAGACAAACACAGACTCAAAATAAAAGGATGGAAAACAATACTCCAAGCTAATGGCAAACAAAAGAAAGCAGGAGTAGCCATACTTATATCAGACAAAGTAGACTTCAAGATAAAAAAGGTAATGAGAGACAAAGAAGGGCAATATATAATGATAAAAGGGATACTTCACCAAGAAGACATAACACTTATAAATATCTATGCACCCAACACAGGAGCACCAAAGTACATAAAACAACTGCTAAAAAACCTTAAAGGAGATATTAACAATAACACAATAATAGTAGGGCATCTTAATACCCCCCTTACATCAATAGATAGATCATCCAGACAAAAAGTCAATAAGGAAATAATGGACTTAAATGAAAAACTAGACGCAATGGATTTAATAGATATATACAGAGAACTCCACCCAAAAAAAGCAGAGTACACATTCTTCTCAAGTGCACATGGAACATTCTCAAGGATAGACCATATATTAGGAAACAAGGCAAACCTCTATAAATTTAAGAAGATTGAAATCATTACAAGCATCTTTTCTGATCATAATGCTGTGAAACTAGAAATCAACTGCAAGGAAAAAACTAGGAAAGGGACAAAGATGTGGAGACTAAACAACATGCTACTGAACAACCAATGGGTCGTTGATGAAATTAAAGGAGAAATCAAAAGCTATCTCGAGACAAATGAAAAGGAAAATACACCATACCAACTCATATGGGATGCAGCAAAAGCAGTCCTGAGAGGGAAATTCATAGCAATACAAGCTCACCTTAACAAACAAGAAAAATCCCAAATAAATAACCTTAAATTGCACCTAACAGAGTTGGAAAAAGAAGAACAGACAAAGCCCCGAATCAGCAGAAGGAGGGAAATAATAAAAATCAGAGCAGAAATAAATGAAATTGAAACCAAAAAAACAGTAGAAAGGATCAATGAAACAAAGAGCTGGTTCTTTGAGAAGATAAATAAAATTGACAAACCCTTAGCCAGACTCACTAAGAAAAAAAGGGAGAAGACTCAAATAAATAAAATTAGAAATGAAAGAGGAGAAATTACAACAGACACCACAGAAATACAAGGGATTATTAGGGAATACTATGAAAAACTTTACGCCAACAAATTGGACAACCTAGAGGAAAAGGACAAATTCATGGATGCGTACAACCTCCCAAAAGTGAATCAAGAAGAAATAGAGAATCTGAACAGACCAATCACAAGTAAAGAGATTGAAACAGTAATCAAAAACCTCCCAAAAAATAAAAGCCTAGGACCAGATGGCTTCCCTGGAGAATTTTATCAAACGTTCAAAGAAGATTTAGCACCTATCCTTCTCAAACTATTCCAAAAAATAGAGGAAGATGGAATACTTCCCAACACATTCTATGAGGCCGACATCATGCTGATACCAAAGCCAGACAAGGACAATATAAGGAAGGAAAACTACAGGCCAATATCGCTGATGAACATAGACGCAAAAATCCTCAACAAAATATTGGCAAACCGAATACAGCAATACATCAAAAAGATCATACACCACGATCAAGTGGGATTTATACCAGGGGCACAGGGATGGTTCAACATCCACAAATCAATCAACGTGATACACCACATTAACAAAATGAAGAATAAAAACCACATGATCATCTCAATCGATGCAGAGAAGGCATTCGACAAGATCCAGCATCCATTTATGATAAAAACTCTCAACAAAATGGGTATAGAAGGAAACTACCTCAATATAATAAGGGCCATATATGACAAACCTACAGCAAACATCCTACTCAACGGGGAAAAACTGAAAGCCATTCCTTTGAGGACAGGAACAAGACAAGGGTGCCCACTCTCACCGCTCTTATTCAACATAGTATTGGAAGTTCTGGCCAGAGCAATTAGGCAAGAAAAAGGAATAAAAGGACTCCAAATAGGCAATGAAGAAGTGAAACTCTCACTATTTGCAGACGACATGATCCTATACATAGAAAACCCCAAAAATTCCATCAGAAAGCTACTAGAAACAATCAACAACTACAGTAAAGTGGCAGGGTATAAAATCAACTTACAAAAATCAATTGCATTTCTATACACTAACGATGAAACAACAGAAAGAGAACTCAAAAAGACAATCCCATTTACAATTGCAACAAAGAGAATAAAATATCTGGGAATAAATTTAACCAAGGAGGTCAAAGACCTATACAATGAAAACTATAAGACACTACTGAAAGAAATCGAGGAGGACATAAAGAAATGGAAAAATATTCCATGCACATGGATTGGAAGAATAAATATAGTTAAAATGTCCATTCTACCTAAAGCAATCTACAGATTCAATGCAATCCCAATCAGAATCCCAATGTCATTCTTCACGGTAATAGAACAAAAACTACTGAAATTCGTATGGGGCAACAAAAGACCCCGAATAGCTAAAGCAATTCTGAAAAAAAAGAACAAAGCTGGAGGCATCACAATCCCTGATTTCAAAATATACTATAAAGCTACAGTAATCAAAACAGCATGGTACTGGTACAAGAACAGACACACAGATCAATGGAACAGAATTGAAAGCCCAGAAATAAAACCACACACCTATGGACAGCTAATCTTCGACAAAGGAGCAAAGAACATACAATGGAGAGAGGGAAGTCTCTTCAGTAAATGGTGCTGGGAAAATGGGACAGCAACATGCAAAAGAATGAAAGTAGACCATCTCCTATCACCATATACAAAAATCAATTCAAAATGGATCAAGGACCTGAAAGGGAGACCTGAAACTATAAAACTCCTGGAAGAAAATATAGGCAGTACACTAATTGCGATTGGACATAAAGGGATCCTTTCAGATTCCATGTCTACCCAGACAAGGGAAACAAAAGAAAAAATAAACAAGTGGGACCTCATCAGACTAAAGAGCTTCTACAAGGCAAATGAAACCAGGATCAAAATGAATAAACAACCTACCAGCTAGGAGAAAATATTTGCAAATCGTTTGTCTGACAAGGGATTAATCTCAGTAATATACAAAGATCTCATACAACTGAGCAACAAAAAAACAAACAACCCGATCAAAAAATGGGCAGAGGATATGAACAGACATTTTTCCAAGGAAGAGATACAGATGGCCAATAGACACATGAAAAGATGTTCAACATCACTAATCAGCAGGGAAATGCAAATCAAAACTACACTGAGATATCACCTTACACCGGTTAGAATGGCTATAATCACAAAGACAAATAACAACAAATGCTGGAGAGGTTGTGGAGAAACGGGGACCCTCATTCACTGCTGGTGGGAATGCAAACTGGTGCAGCCTCTATGGAAAACAGTATGGAGAGTCCTCAAAAAATTAAAAATAGAAATACCGTATGATCCAGCAATACCACTCTTGGGCATCTACCCAATGGACGTGAAATCAACCATCACAAGAGGCGTGTTGCAGCATTATTCACTATAGCCAAGAAGTGGAAGCAACCCAAGTGTCCCTCAACTAAAGATTGGTTAAAGAAGATGTGGTATATACATACAATGGAATACTACTCAGCCATAAGAAAAGACACAATTGTCCCATTTGCAACAACATGGAAGGACCTAGAGAGTATTATGTTAAGTGAAATAAGCCAGAGAGAGAAGGACAGACACTGCATGAACTCACTCATATATGGAATATAAGTGAACACACGGACAGAGAGAACTGATTGGTGGTTACCAAGGGGAAGGGGGGTGGGGGGGCACAAGGGGTGAAGGGTTACATCCACAAGTTGACGGACAAAAATGTACAACTAAAACCCCACAGTGTTATAAACTAAGACATCAATAAAAAAAAAAAGAAATGTTCAAGAAAAAAAAAAAGATAATGAAGATAAAATAGTTTATACACAAAATAAAGTATATATTCTCTATAAAAAAAAAAAAATAAAGAAGGCCCTCATGCCTGAAAAACAAAAGAGAAAGGGGATACAAAGCTTTCAGCAAGGAAAAAGACAAGAAGACAAAATCAGAAAAATTGCAGCTCTCTATTAGAATAGGATAGCAAACAATTATAACATCAAAGATTAAGGGAAGGAAAACACCAAAAACAAATATGACGTCATCACTTTAAACACAAACTCACAACACAACACAAGATGGAATAAGTTGTGAACAATAACTTCAAAGGGGAAGAGGTAAGGGATGGAATCAACGTAGTCAAAGGAAACAAGAGGCCATCAGAAAATCTATGAGATTTTTTATACAAACCTCATGGTAATCACAAAACAAATAATAAGAACAGAGACACATACGATAAATAAAGAGAAAACTATTATACAGAACTACCAAACTGAATTGGTAGTCCAAAACACATGGGATGAGAAATAAAGGAAATGCAAAAGAACCAGAAAATGAGCAATAAATAGCAACATTAAGCCCTCATATGTCAATAATCACTCTAAACGTAAATGGACTGAATTCTCCAATCAAAAGACAAGGGTGGCGGGATGGATTAAAAAACAAGAGCTAACAATGTGCTGCCTCCAGGAAACACATCTCAGCTCTAAAGACAAACACAGGCTCAGAGTGAAAGGATGAAAGACAATATTCCAACTTAATGGCAAACAAAAGAAACCAGTTGTGGCCATACTTATATCAGACAAAGTAGACTTCAAGATAAAACAGGTAATGAGAGACAAAGAGGGGCAATATATAATGATAAAAGGGACATTCCACCTAGAAGACATATCACTTATAAATATATATGCACCCAACACAGGAGCACCAAAGTACACAAAGCAACTATTAACAAACCTAAAAGGAGATATTAACAACAACACAATAATAGTAGGGTATCTTAACAACCCACTTACATCAATGGATAGATCATCCAGACAGAAAGTCAATAAGGAAATAGTGGACTTCAATGAAAAACTAGACGAGATGGACTTAATAGATATATAGAGAGCACTTCATCCACACAGCAGATTACACATTCTTCTCAAGAGCCCATGGAACATTCTCAAGGATAGACCATATGTTGGGAAACAATGCCAGCCTCAATAAATTTAAGAAGACTGAAATCATAACAAGAATCTTTTCCAACCATAATGCTATGAAACTAGAAATCAACGACAAGAAAATAACTGGGAAAGTGACAAAGATGTGGAGACTAAACAACATGCTACTGAACAACCAATGGACCAATGAATAAATTAAAGGAGAAGTCAAAAAATATCTGGAGACAAATGAAAATGAAAAGACACCATACCAATTCATAAGGTATGCAGTAAAAGTACTCCTGAGAGGGAAATTCATAGCAATACAGGCCCAACTCAACAAACAAGAAAAATCCCAAATAAGCAACCTTAGACTACAACTAACAGAATTAGAAAAAGAAGAACAAACAAAGCCCAAAGTCAGCAGGAGGGAAATAATACAAATCAGAGCAGAAATAAATGAAATAGAAACCAAAAATACAGTAAAAAGGATCAATGAAACAAAGAGCCAGGTCTTTGAGAAGATAAACAAAATTGACAAACCCTCAGCCAGACTCACTAAGAAGAAAAGAGAGAAAGCTCAAATAAACAAAATTAGAAAAGAAAGAGGAGAAATTACAACAGATAACACAGAAATACAAAGGATTATTAGAGAATACTATGAAAAACTATACACCAACAAATTGGACAATCTAGAAGAAATGGATAAATTCCTAGACTGATACAACCTACCAAAACTGAATCAAGAAGAAATAGAGAACCTGAATAGACCAATCACAAGTAAAGTGATTGAAACAGTAATCAAAAACCTCCCAAAAAATAAAAGTCCAGAACCAGATGGCTTCCTTAGAGAATTTTACCAAACATTCAAAGAAGATTTACCACCTATCTTTCTCAAACTATTCCAAAAAATAGAGGAAGATGGAATACTTCCTAACACAGTCTATGAGGCCAACATCACCCTGATAACAAAACCAGACAAGGACAATACAAACAAATAAAATTACAGGTCAATACTGCTGATGATGATAGACACAAAAATCCTCAACAAAATACTGGCAAACCAAATACAGCAATTCATTAAAAGGATCACACACCATGATCAAGTGGGATTTATACCAGGGACACAGGGATGGGTCAACATCCGCAAATCAATTTACAAAATAAGGAATAAAAACCACATGATCATCTCAATCGATGCAGAGAAAGCATTTGACAAGATCCAACATCCATTTATGATAAAAACTCTCAACAAAATGGGTATAGAAGGAAAGTACCTCAACATAATAAACACCATATATGACAAACCCACAGCCAACATCATACTCAATGGGGGAAACTAAAAGCCACTCCTCTGAGAACAGGAACAAGACAAGGGTGCCAACTCCTGCCACTCTTATTCAACATAGTTCTGGAGGTTTTGTCCAGAGCAATTAGGCAAGAAAAGGGAATAAGGGGAATCCAAATAGGCAACTAAGAAGTGAAACTCTCGTTGTTTGCAGACGACATGATTTTATATATAGAAAACCCTAGAGAATCCATTGGAAAACTATTAGAAATAATCAACAACTATGGCAGAGTTGCAGGGTACAAAATCAACTTATAAAAATCAGTTGCATTTCTATACTCTAATAATGAACTAACAGAAAGAGAACTCAAGAAGACAATCCCATTTACAATTGCAACAAAAAGACAATATCTAGGAATAAATTTAACCAAGGAGGTGAAAGACCTATACAATGAAAACTGTTAAGACATTACTGAAAGAAATCAATGAGGACATAAAGAAATAGAAAGATATCCCAAGTATCTCTGGGATTGGAAGCTAAGAACATACAATGGAGAAAGGGAAGTCTCTTCAATAAATGGTGCTGGGAAAACTAGACAGTCACATGCAAAAGAATGAAAGCAGACTATTTTCTTTCTCCATACACAAAAATTAACTCAAAATGGATCAAAGACTTGAAGGTAAGACCTGAAACCATAAAACTCCTGGAAGAAAACATAGGCAGTACACTCTTTGACATAGGTCTTAGAGAGATCTTTTCGAATTTCATGCCTACTCGGACAAGGAAAACAGAAGAAAAAATAAACAAGTGGGATTTCATCAGACTAAAGAGCTTCTGCAAGGCAAATGAAACCAGGATCAAAATGAAAAGACAACCCACAATATTTGCAAATCATATATCTGACAAGGAGTTAATCTCCATAATATATAAAGAACTCACGCAACTCAACAACAAAAAAACAAACAATCCCATCAGAAAATGGGCAGAGGATATGAACATTTTTCCAAGGAAGATATACAGATGGCCAACAGGCACATGAAAAGATTTTCAACATCACTAATTATCAGGGAAATGCAAATCAAAACTACACTAAGATATCACCTTACAACTGTTAGAATGGCAATAATCACCAAGACAAAAAATAACAAATGTTGGAGAGGTTGTGGAGAAAGAGAAACTCTAACTCTCTGCTGTTGGGAATGCAAACTGGTACAGCCTCTATGGAAAACAGTACTGAAATTCCTCAAAAATTTAAAAATAGAAATACCTTATGAATCAGCTCTTCCACTACTGGGTATTCATCCAAAGAACCTGAAATCAACAAACCAAAGAGGTTTATGCACCCCTACGTTCATTGCAGCATTATTCACTATAGCCAAGAAGTGAAGCAACCCAGTGTCCATCAACTGATGACTGGATAAAGATGGGGGGGGTGTATATATATATATATATAGAGAGAGAGAGAGAGAGAGAGAGAATGGAATACTCCTCAGCCATAAAAAAGGACAAAATCGTCCCATTTGCAACAACATGGATGGACCTAGAGGGTATTATGTTAAGTGAAATAAGCCAAACAGAGAAAGAAAAACACTGCATGGTTTCACTCATACGTGGAAGATAAACTAACCAACAGCCAGAGAGAACAGTTTGGTGGTTACCCAGAGAAAGGGGGTTGGGGGGTGGGCACAAGGGGCAAAAGGACACATTTATATGGTGACTGACAAACAATAATGTACAACTAAAATTTCACAATGTTATAAACTATTATGACATCAATTTTTAAAAAAAAGCAGACTGGAAACCAAAAGAAATAGGGAAAGCTGTGCCTGGTAGAGGAAGAAAAGGTATATGAGAACTCTGTACTTTCCCCTCAATTTTTCTGTAAACCTAAAATTATTCTAAAAATTAAAGTATATTAATTTTAAAAGTTATAATAAGGTGTATATATAGTAATTCTTGCACTGTTTATAACAGCAAAATCTGGCAACAATATTAAATATCTATCATTAAAGGACTGATTAAATAAATTAAGACACACTCAAAGAAAAAAGAAAATGGAAGACTCATGCTTCTGGATTTCAAAACATACTATAAAGCAAGAGTAATCAAGACAGGTATCCTGGTAGCAGGATAGTCACACAGCCCAACAGAACAGAACTGAAGGTCCAGAAATAAACTCATGTGTCTATAGTCAATGAATTTTCAATAAGAATGCCAAGATGATTCAATGGGGAAAGAATAGTCTTTTCAGTAAATGTTACTGACACAACTGGATAGCCACATGCAAAAGAATGAAGTTGGACCCTTACCTCACATCACATAAAAAATTAACTCAAAATGGATCAAAGATCTAATGCTAAAACTATAAAAATATTACAGAACACACAGGAATAAATCTTCAGAACCGTAAGTTTTGGCAATGGATTCTTAGGTATGACACCAAAAGCACAAGGACTCAAAGAAAAATAAATTGGACTTCACCAAAATTTTTAAATGTTTGTGCTTCAAAGGACACTATCAAGAAAGTGAGAAGATAACCCCAAAAATGGGAGATAATATTTGCAAATCATATATCTGATCAAGGACTTGTATCCAAAATATATAAAGAACTCATAACTATATAAAAAAAAGACAATCCAACCAAAAAATGAACCAAGAATCTGAACAGACATTTCTCCAAAAAAGATATAAAATGGGCAATAAGCACATGAAAAGATACTTGACAGCATTAACCATCAAGAAAATAAAGACTAAAACCACAATTAGACACCACTTCACACTCGTAAGATGGCTAGAATCAAAAAGTTAGACAATAACAAGTGTTGACAAGGACATGGAGAAATCAGAACTCTCATACACTGCTGGTGGGAATATAAAATTGTATAGCCACTTTGGAAAACAGTTTAGCAGTTCCTCAAATGGTTAAACACGGAGTTACCACATGATTCAACAATTCTACCCCTAAGTATCTACCCAAGCAAGAGAAATGCAAACATATGTCCACACAAGAACTTGTACATGAATGTTTACTACTGGCATTTTTCATAATAACCCAAATGTTCACCAACTGATGAGTAGATAAATAAAATGTGATATATCCATATAACAGAACATTATTCGACCATAAAAAGAATTAAGTGCTGATAAATGCTACAACATGAATGAAACCTGAACACATTATGGTAAATGAAAGAAGCCAGTCAGGAAAGGGCAAATATTATATGCTTCTACTTATATGAAATTTTCAAAATAAGAAAACCCATAGACACAGAAAACAAATTAATGGTTGCTTAGGGCTGGGTGGATGAGTGGATAGAGAAGTGATATCTTTGCGAATATACTAAAAACCACTGATTTGTACACTTTAAATGGGTGAATTGTGTGGTATGTGATTTATATCCCAATTTTAAAAAAAAGAAAGAAAGACACTTACACATATTTGGTCATCCTATTATGACAAAAGGAACCCTGCAAAGCAGTGGGGAAAGTGTTACTTTCCATAAATGGTGCTGGTTCAATTAGATACCCACGTAATGTAAAAAATGAACATTTACCCCTACTTTATGCCTTACCCAAAAGCCAATTCCAGATGGAATGGAGACCTAAATGTAAGATGTTAAACAATAATGATTCTAGCACATAACACAGAAATATATCTTCACGACCTTGGATAGGCAAAACTTCTTAACTAGGACACAAAAAAGCACTAGCCATAAAGGAAACGGCACATGAGAGAGTAGGAGAAAATAGCCGTGATGAATATATATGACAGAGAACTCATGTTCAAAATACATATAGAACCATTATAGAATAAAAAAAAAATACTTGAACACGCATTTCTCCTGGAAAAAAAAAGATATCCATAAGGCCATCAACCACGTTAGTAAGCAAGAAAATACAAATTAAAAAATACAAATTAAAACTATGGAATACCTAAAATTCTTAAACGAGTGACAAAACATGTTTGTAAGGATGTGGAACACCAGGTATTAGACTGTAAACTGGAACTGAGAACTTACTTCAAGAGCTCATAATTCTTCTCATTTAACCTCACAGCATTTTCTCTCCAAAATTTCTCCGATTTGTGCACAGGGCTCCATTCCAGTCTTCCAGATTTAAGTTCTGAACTGTATTCATCAAATGAGCTATAAAAATTTTTAAAGAATTCAAAGTTTACAAGAATCTGAGATACTCCAAAATAAAGTAAAATAAAACATCTTCACTGATGATTTAACTACAAAGACTGACCATCCTTTATACAATAACAAACTAGCACTAAACAAAGCAGAAACAGCTTAAATCTTTAATAAATCATGTGAAATTTATTTAGGGTACTAAAGTCCAATATGCCTGTAAAATCTGAATGCTCGTCATGATAGATTAAAATGAACACTTGCTTTCAAAATCCTTACCCTAATTTATACATAAATGTATATCAGGAAAATATCTGATAATCTAGCAGAGTTTCTACGATGCCACTTAAAATATCATATTTGTCAGACCACAAGATACATTAATGCAAATTATGAAAAAGTATATTATTTGAACATAAAATAGTATACTCTAATACTATGATACTATGTCATAAACTATGATATTACATTACAAAAACAAAAACACACATATCTGTACAATATTTTAAAATGTAATTACCAACAGTGTAATGCTATTTCATTAATTGAATTAACTCATTATAGATTAATTAAAAACAAAAACCTCCCTACATGTAACAAATTACAATGAACTTTAATTTAAAAAATCGTTCACTATGTATCAAGTAACTTAATTAGTCAAAGCCTCATATTTTAAAAATTTAATGTAATTAGCCAGTGGACAAACACAGTGGCAGGACATGCTTGGACTTTCTTTCAAGCAAAAATATAAAAAAGAAGCAGCCATTTAATACTGATTGATAATTTAGTATAACCAGGAATTACTGGTTAAGTTGATCAGAGTGTCCTGTTGAGTCAAGAGTAATTTATTTTAATGTAAGGCCAGTTAGTATAAGAAGTAAACATGTATTATTTAACTTTAATACTCTAAACCAGTAACAGTAACAAAAGAGACAAATCTCTTTCAACTGCACCCATCACCCTATTAGCTTTATGTAAATAGCAATATTTTTCAAATTACCAAATTCAACATGAAAAATCAGTAAGTAATAATAATTGGCTAACGTGGCTTAAATGCTTTAGAAAGCTATCACTAATCTTATTTATTTTTAAAAAGGGTCTTAAATCATTACTGCAGAAGAACTAAAGATATTTTTTAAATAAACATTATAAAACAGAATTTTCAAAAACTGCAAGCCTATTACTGCCTTATTATTACAAACAACTTATTCATATTTGAAATTATAGAAAGACAAAAATCATTTGCCTCCCTCCATGAAACTCCATTACAAACCACTGATATGGGTGAAACCTCCCAGGATTATGGGTGTCACTGAATTATCTGGTAAATACATTTCTGGGACACATCCTACACTGAAGGCATTTGCTGTAAACTTAAAACCTCACAACAAATCCTACAAGGTTAGAATTTTTATTGCTATTTTACCAAAAGGAAAACTGAGACTTTAAAATGTCAAGAAGCTTATTCAAGCCCACATGTGGAGAAAGAAGCCAAACAATTCAAAGTGGAGTCAGTCTCACTCTCAAATCCAATCTACCTACAGAGAAAGATCTATTTCTAGAGAGTAACTCTCTTTTAAAAATGTATCAGTAGTTTAAAAACAAAGAATACATGAGTTAACGGGAAAGAGCATCAAGATATCATTAAACAAAAAAGAACAAGGTCCAGAAGAATATGTAGGACCCCGTGTGTGTCTGTGTGTGCACGCTTGCGCGCATGCCACACACATGGGGGAGGGGGCTAGGAGACTTTTTTGGAAGCAAACACAAGAAACCAGAAAGGGGTGAGACTAGGTAGGGAAGATGGGGTAAGTGCCATGGAGTCCCTCCTGTACTGTGTAAGGGTTATTTTTTCCTTTACCACATGTAAACCATTTGCATAATTTTTAATATAAAAAATAAATAATACCAATAGAACTTCAAAAAAACAGGAAAAAAAAATATTCTTTCCATATATGGGCAAACTTCCTCCACAAATTAACAACCACTGCTCCTTAAAAAAAGATTCTAAACCACGAGGAGACTCTCAAGGAGTTCCAGGGTGGCCCCAAAATCCTGTGGGAGTACAGCCAGGCAGGTTTTAGACAATAGAGAAGAGTGGGAATCTCTCCAAAAGAGAAGAGATAACACACAGCTCTGACCAACTGTTGCCACAGTGATGAGCCAGTTTTTCCATATTCCCCAAGTTTTAATAGAGGACATGTTTTAGTGAAATCTTTTGAATTTCCAGTTAGTAACAGATTTAGATTTCCTTTAAATACCAGGCAACTCAAACAGGCCCAATATATCCAGCATGTGAGAACGAAAAAGAATAACATACCTAAGATCCTGGACACTCTCTCCAAGTTTTTCCAAAAGAAATTTTATATCTTCACTGATATCTTCATCATCGTACTTCTGCTGCTCCAAGTTCTCCAACTGTTTCAGAACTTTGCACTGAATCATAGCTAGAGCATATTCCTGGCGAGTTTCTCTTTCAGTTGACTTTTCTAAAAAGTTCTGGATTAGACAAACACATAATGAGACACTACATAATTTGTTCTGTGCACTTCTCAGACCTCTGCACACCCTCTCCTCCTGTTATCGTCAGGTTAACCACCACCGTGAAGTGGATGACTGTATTGCAAATCCTTCCTTCCTTCCTGAGCATCTGTCCCACGTCAGAAGCGTACTTCTGACTCCTTGCTTAGTTACTGGCTTACGAAACATTTTAAATTACTGACCCAGATAAGCCTCAAAATACTGAACATGTTTACAGTTAAATCCACCACAATCCTTTCTCACAGCCCTGCTCCTCAGCACACCACAGTGAAGTCTCCATTCGTTAGCCACCTAGAGCACTTGGGACATTAAGAAAGAATGTTTCTTCAAGTATCTCTCTAGTTTCCAGTCAGTCACCTTTTTCCCCTCCAATCAACGTATAAGTGCACAAGGGACAGCAATAAAAAACTCTCTGGCTTGAACAATTATCAGAACAATCTTCTGACATTTAGGCAAATTCTCTATTTTTTTTCTGTGATTTTTCTATTTTTAAGAGTACTTATGAAAACAGAAAAGGAATCTAAGTATTTGTAAAGATAAACCGTTCATTAACTTAACCAATAGTTCTGAGCAAGAAGCACACTCAGGTCTAGGGACAAGAACAAACAAGCTCTCAAGAAAGCTACCTCCACCAAGTTGTGAAATCTCCCCCCAGAAAAAAATCCTGTAATAACGATTCCAAATCAACCGTACCAGAATTTGAGATTTCTTTTTTATTTATTTTTGCAAGCAAGTTATATTCCTAATAATTATGCTAAATAAACCCAGAAGGAGATTTCACTTAGCATATGGAAGTTAGTGAGATTAATCCCTATCAAAATTCCAATGGCATTTTTCACAGAAATAGAAAAAAACAGTCCTAAAATTTGTATGGAACCACAAAAGACCTCAAATAGCCAAAACAATCTTAAGAAAGAAAAACAAAGCTGGAGGCATTACACTTCCTGATTTCAAACTGAACTACAAAGCTATAGTAATCAAAACAGTATGGTCCTGGCATAAAATAGATACATAGTCCAATGGAACAGAATAGAGAGCCCAAACATAAACCCCCACATATACAGTCAACTAATATTTGACAAGGGAGCCAAGAATACTCAATAGGGAAGACAGTCTCTTCAACAAACGGCATTAGGAAAACTGGATAACCACATGCAGAAAAATGAAATTAGACCCCTATCTCACATCATTCACAAAAATTAACTCAAAATGGATTAAAGACTTATAATATAAAACCTGTCAAACTCCTAGAAGAAAACACAAGAGAAAAAAGCTCCTTGCCACTGGCCTTGGCAACAATTTTTTGGATATGACACCAAAAGCACAGGCAACAAAAGCAAAAATCAACAAGTGGAATTACATCAAACTAAAACACTTCCACACAACAAAAGAAACAATAAACAAAATTAAAATGCATCCTGTGTAATAGGAGAAAATATTTGCAAACCACATATCTGATAAGGGGTTAATATCCAAAATATATAAAGAACCCACATAACTTAATAACAAGAAAACAAACAAGCTGATTAAAAAATGGGCAGAGGATCAGAATGGGCATTTTTCCAAAGACGACATACAAATGGCCACCAGGGACATGAAAATATGCTCAATGTCACTAATCATCAGGCAAATGCAAATCAAAACCATAATGAAATATCACCTCACACTTGTTAGGACAGTGACAAGTGAGGTTGTAGAGAAAAGGGAACACTTGTGCACTGTTGGTGGGAATGTAAATTGGTGCAGCCACTATGGAAAACAGTATGGAGTTTCCTCAAAAAATTAAAAATAGACCTACCATATGATCCAGCAATTCCGTTTCTGGGTATTCATCCAAAGGAAACAAAAACAGGATATCAAAGAGATATTTGCACTCCCATGATTATTGCAGCATTATTCACAATAGGCAAGATATGGAAACAATCTAATTGTCCACCAAAAGAAGAATGGATACAGAAAATGGGATACACACACACAGGAATATTATTTAGCCATAAATAAGAAGGAAATCTTGCCAATTGCAACAACGTGGATGGACCTTGAGGGCATTATGCTAAGTGAAATGAGTCAGAGAGAAAAAGACAAATACCATATGATCTCACTTAAATGTGGGACCCAAAAAAAAATTTTTTTAAAAACCTCATAAATACAGAGGACAGATTGGAGGTTGCCAAAGGCAAGGGGTGGGGAGTGGGCAAAATGGTTGAAGATGGTCAAAAGGAACAAACTTCCAGTTATGAAACAAGTAAGTCAGGATGTAATGTACAGTGTGGTGACTATAGTTAATAACACTGTCTTGTATACTTGAAAGTTGCTAAGAGAGTAAATCTTAAAAGTTCTCATCACAAGAAAAACCAATTTGTAACTATGTATGGGGATGGACATTAACTAGACTTATTGTGGTGATCATTTCACAACATATACAAATATCGAATCATTATGTTGTACGTCTGAAATTAATATATGTCAGTTATGTCTCAATTAAAATAAAAGAATAAAAGTAAAATAAAACTTTTTAGATATTGAAAACTAAGATAATGGGTCACCAGCAGACATGAAGTAGAATATAAACTAAAGCAGGGACTGGCAAACTTTTCCTAAAAAGGGCCAAACAGTAAATATTTTAGGCTTTGAGGTTTTGTCATAGCTATTCAATTCTGCCATTATAGTGCAAAAGCAGCTATACAAAATACATAAAATAAATGAGCACAGCAGTGTTCCAACAAAGCTTTATTTACAAATTGGTGGTGGGCCGGATTTGGCCTCTGAGCTATTATAGTTTCCTGACCCCTGGACTAAAGGAAATTCTGCAGGTGATGGGAAATGATGCTGCCAAACGGAAAGCTCAGTCTTCAAGGAAACAAAGAAGAACTGCAGACTTGGTAAATAGTTGGATAAATATAAAAGACTATTTTTCCCTCTTAACTTCTATAACATAAATAAAACTGTTTAAAAGAAGAGTTAAAATACTGTATTACAGAGTTTATAACATATGTAGATATTATAATATGACAACTATAGTATAAAAAAGGGGAAACACACCTATATGACTGCAGGTTCTCATATTTTACATAAGATAATACAATACTAACTTGAAGAATAATTGAAAAAGTTAAGGATGTATACTGTGACACCAAAACAACCTCTAAGAAATAAAACACTACAAAAAAGAACAGTGAAAAATCCAATAGAAAAATTAAAATGAAATTCTAAAAAGGATTAACCTAGAAGGCAGGAATGGAAGAGAACAAAAACAGATGAGACAAACAGAAAACAAACTATAACTAATACAGAACAGCCCTACGGTATTCTTCTAAAACCACTGCTCCTCTCTATTCTCCCAGACAATAGCACCTCAAAACTCAGTCATATCTGATTCTCTCCTTTTCTTCAATCCTATGTCAAATCAATGTCTTCTCTATTTTCCCTTCAAAACATGTTTTAATTTCATCTCTCCATCCCATTATAAAGAATGAAAAGGTTATGAAAGTACTTAAGACTGAATTCGCCAGAAACAAACCTAGATAATCCAGCAGCAGTATACTCTTTAAAGCCTAAAACTCAAGGGCATCTTCACTTCAACAAAATTACAAATGTAAATATCATTTTGGCCTTCGTCCAAGTAATGGTGTGGAGGGATCTTGACTTCATGAAGAATAAGGCGGAATCAAGTGACAATTCAGATCATTCCTTCACCAAAACTGCTAGCCTTGTAAAGTATACATTAAAGCATTGCATCTCAAACCATCTGTGGCAAAGACTAGTGTTGATGTTTTTTATTTTTAATTTCTGTAAGTTTCTAAATTAAATGCTTACTCTCACTTTCTGTACTTACCCTTGCAGGCTGCTAACCAACAGTTCCCAGCACTGCACTGACATGCAAACCGCACTTGAAGTAGCACTGTATTAAAGGATTCACCCTCTCAGTCATACAGACCTCATCCAAACCTGGTATCTAATGAGCAAGATAGATAAATCCCTGAAATAAGGAAGGAGGGATCGATTTAGGAATAAAATCTCTTGATAGCAATATTTCCATGCCAAAGCAGTGGGCAATACAGTCTCCATACACTCAAACTAGAGCGGGCCTCTTTGAAAGGGGTATGACTAGGAATTGCCTGCACAGGAAGATGGAATTGTGCATGTCTGCATGTGCCTACGTGTGTGGGTGTGAATTAAACACCATGAGTAATATAGCTAATAAAAATCCAAATTCAAGTTGGAGGTATTCTTTCTAAGCCTTTCTGCTAAAAACCATACAGTTATAAAAATATAATTTATCTTATTATCTGACATATTATGTAGGCTCTTGACTAAGCAAAGCTAAAAAGAAAGATAAAACTTACAATATTCAATCTGTATTTATTTCCCTGCCTCTTCTCTCCATAGAAGCATAGAATAATAGCAGTTCGCCTCTTAAATTTTAAAACTCACTTTTATTCACTCAGATGTAAAACTCTAGACAAGAAATATGATCTTCAATGTCTTTCTCAGTCACACAGCCTCAAAACATTCTAATTTATTTCAGGAACTAAAGATTGACAAATCAATTTAACCAATAGAATAACATTTGCAGAGACATGGAGGTCAGCACCTGCTAGGAATGAGTGAGACTGACATTTTCGAAAATAAAATTCACCCAGCCAAATGGAAAAAAATAATAATTAGCAGCTGCTAGATTTCTTCAGCTCACAGCAGCTCAGCAAGGTTCCTTAAGTCTTCAGCATAAAAATTTCCTTCCTGAGTGTCAGGATGTGGGAAAAAACATATAACTAGACTATTCTCAAACAACTTCATCAGTGAAATCTTTTTTAAAGGTTATAAGAATTAGAGAATGATAAAGAAAAAAAGGACACATCATTTTTTTTCACCTGTCTAATGGTCTAAATCAAATGGCTTTACTGTGTCCTTACCAATGGCTCAATTTTAACTCAGTTGCTTACATCAAAGTTGTGGATGTCTAAAGACATTCTTCTGATTTTCAACCTAATGATTGCATTGTCCCAAATTGAGCACAGCAGAGTCCAAAAAACTAATATTCCTGCCAATAGATTGGGTCTATTTTAAATAATCTGAAATCCAAATTAGACAACACAAATCCAGAAATCAGCATATTCTCCACACACTGTGGGTAAACAATTGAAACTGTTACTAAAGTTTAAATAAGATTTTTAAATCTTGCTAAATATTAGCAAAATATTCATGCTGCCTCTTTGAAATCAAACAGAACAGCACTAGACCTTTGCGTAGGTTCAACATTAATCTAGCAAGACTGCAATTTACAGAGGTAGGGGATTTAAGAGGCAAACTGCTATTATTCTACACTTTTTCAGAGAGAAAAGGCAGGGAAATAAATACAGATTGACTACTTACTATTTGCCAGGCACTTCATCTGTCATCTCACTGAATCCTTACCCAATCTTGAAGCGAGTTAGGTATTACTAACCACCTTTCACAGATGGAGAAATCAGCTATGAGAGTTCAAGCCTCTCTCCCAAGAATCAAGTGCTAGAATTCACACCCAGGTCTGTCCACTCCAGAGCCTACACTCTTTCTAATGCACCACACTGAAAGGAAAATTAGATAAGAGCTATACTATTGTATTTCTCAAATTTCTATAAAAAGTAGATAATCAATCTAGAGACCTCCCAAATCAGATCAAAAGAAAAACTAAGAATCTCAGTCTGCCTCTAAGCTTCTTGTGACTTTTTGAGCTTTATATATTGTAAACATTCTTCATGGTGACTTCATGAAGTCACTCCATCAAAGACAAAAATTTAAAGAAAATACAAAGTCCCTGAGAAAAAGCACCTTTTCATACTCATCCTTCCATACCCTCAATAACACACTGCCTGTCACATAACTGATCTTCAGTAAACATCTGATGCATTGATAAGTGAATAGATAATCCATGAATGGAGCAGGGGGAGGAAGGAAAAGGAAAAGAAAGAGGGGAGGGAGAAAAAGAAAGAGGGAGGAGCTCAAAGGATTCAACTAATATCAACTAATGCCTCTCTTCTATTATATGACAATAATAGAGATACTTGCTTCCAATGATTCTTTCATTTTACATAATAATGATCTAAAATGAAAATCAATGGAAGGGATGAGAAACTAGGCAGGTCAAAATACTAAGCAAGGTCTCTGGGAAGATCAGATAGAATAGGTACCACATAAATTATGTTTAAAGCAGCTTACGCTGAGCTTTAGATTAAATCTCAATCCGTTACTATAAATTACTAGTATCTGATTTCTTCCTAGAAACTAACAGCACTTACTATATTACCTAAATAATACTTACAAAAAATCATGTAAGTGGATCAAAACTGAGGGGAAAAAATACAAGCGTGAAGATATATTCTTTGAAACGATACAGCAGCTAAAATAAGACCCTGACTTCAACAGCAGCTCACTTTCCCACACCTATATTTTACCTCAAATAAGTTACCTTATTAACAAATTATCAAAAGAAATAATTTTATGATAAATGTTTACAATCGGCAACATTTGGAAAAATAGATATTTTAACTTAAAAAATATGACTAACATACAGGAAAGGATAGGTAGATATAAACTGAAAAACTACTGTTCACTTCCATGTTAATTACTTCGGCAACTGCTGATCTATTTTCCAGAAGTAAAAGCCATACAAAGAAAACAAACAGTAATAATGCAAGACATTTTTCTGGGGTGACCTAACTGCAAAGACATTGAGCCCAGGGCGACTCTCTCTCCTAACGGTTTAGTGACTATAAAATATATCTTATTTTCTGGAAAGAGTTTTCATGCCAGCTTTATAAACAGCTTCCAATTTAGAAAAAGGTCCATGCACTAACAGAAAATAGGGACTCTCTCTCTGTAGTCTTGCTTTCTGCAATGTGTTTTGTTAACAGATTATTTTAACCCACTTCTAATACAATAATCTTAACATACTCATGAAAACCAGACGTAGGAGACTCTGAGGTAAGTTCATTCTCAATGTACAATTTCTGTAGCTCTAAGCAATTAGATAGTCTGTCATGGAATTTTACCATCATACTTTTAAATATGGGAATGAAACAAAGCAGCCAAAAATTTGAAAAGGAATTTAACTCAGTCAATAAAGAAACCAATAAAAATATCAGTAAATTCAATACCACTACCTTACTTCCATAGAATGTTTTTCTTTTTATTTCAGTGTTTTTGTTCAGTCCCTGATAGAGTCACAAATATTTACTGAGAGCCTACTATGTGCTAAGTATTCATTTAGCCCACATTTGTTTTCTCAAAAGGCATTATCATATAAGCACATATTAAGTCCAATGATGGACTTAAAACAGATGATATTACTCTCATCAGACACATGAACAAAACTGAAGCTTGGAGGGGCTAAGCAACTTGCCAAATCACAGAGGCCAGCCCAAGAGCACAGCGAACCCGACTTCCTCTGTGCATGCCGGGCACACACACTACCAACAGGAGTACATACACTGTTTGTAGTAACTGATGCCAGGCATGATCTGACCACTTGTGAAGAGATGAGAATTCAGACACTCCTTCTAACTATTCAGCTTTTCAGTGCCCACTGCAATTCATCCAGAGTTGATCCCCCGTGTAGGAAGAGAACAAAGATTATAAATTACAGGTATTAAAATATCGAACAGGCTTCCATATCTAGGAGTGAGCCTACGTTTAATTTATACTTTTTTCTTAATATTTTTCTATTATCTTATTTTTTAACCATAAGACCGTATTATTTTCATAAATAAGAAAAAGATCAAACTGTTTCCATTATCTTAAATGGTAGGTACTTAATTTGGAATAGAAGAATTTAATAAAATAAAGGCTGCTGTGATTATAGTAGGACAGAAAGGTAGAAAGACAAGAGAGAAACTCAAGACAAAGACAAAGAATAGGAGGAGTTTTAAGCCTTCAGAAAACAAAAATATCAAGTTGAAAAGACATAATACATATTCAACCATAGTGAATAAAAAAAAAGAGGAATCAGCTCACACTCATGCTCCATCAGAGTAGGCACAGTACACAATAAAGTAGCAAAAGCAGATCTGACAGAGTCTTATTGGAAGGCACTGGGCTCCGGTGGGTGATGTCCATGAGTATGAACACAAGTTAGGGTGAGTCAGTAACAGGACAGCTGAAAGATTCGTGTAGGCCCCACTAGTTCAATGCCCAGAATAGTAATAATGATCAGCAAAGCAAAAGCTCCATTTTCCAGAGCAAATCTGTTCCTTCAGACAGCAAATGGCCACAAATACCAGGATTGTATCTTCAAGAGCCAGATTTATGTGTTCCATTTATTTCCTTAACATTCACTCCGGGGGGGGGGCCATAATCAATCCTACAAGAACAAATTAATGACAATTCCAGAAGGTCCTTTCTTCACCTGTTAACATTTATCAACCTCTCTCCACCTTTGTACTTCTAGAACACCCCTATGCATCTTTCAAAAACCTCCTGAAGCCTTCTCCTCTCTGAAGCTTTTCCTAAAACCCCCATTCTTACCCTCCACCTCTTTTATATTACGTTTACTCTTGCACATTACTTATCATTGCATCACGCTGACATTACTTATTTACATATTCTGTCTTCACTGAACTACAAGCCCTTCAATATCAAGCTATATCTTAGGCATCTGTGTTCCCTAATGACTAACACAATGCCTGGAATATAAAAGGGACTCAAAACTGGTGTGCAAATTAAATTGAGCTCTAGCAGTAAAAGGAGACTGTCAAGAAGATTCTATTTCTAGAATTTTTCATCTTTACTAAATAAGAATATAGATAATGAAACACTTAAGTAGAAGAAAAAAAACAGGGGCCGCCTGGTGGCGCAGTGGCTTAGTCCGCGCTTGGCAGCCCAGGGTTCGCGAGTTCAGATCCCAGGCGCCCGCCAACGCACTGCCTGTCAGCCACGCTGTGGCGGCGTCCCATATAAAGTGGAGGAAGATGGGCACGGATGTTAGCCCAGGGCCAGTCTTCCTCAGCAAAAAGGGGAGGATTGGTGACGGATGTTAGCTCAGGGCTGGTCTTCCCCACAAAAAAAAAAAAACAAACAAAACATTCAGTTTAGCTACTAAAATACTTCAGAGCACAGTCTCATTAATACAACCACTCTGCTAAATCTGCTACTCTGATTTAAGAATTTATTATTTATCTTGACTAGACTGAAATTTAATATGACAACTCATGTCCACAGTTTGCTAGAAAAACTAATGGCAGAGACAATATGGTGAGGCAGAGAAATAGGGAGGTACCACATTTACCTATTTCTTAAGAGTAGATTTCTCAAGGGCCATAGAACAATTTTTACATGAAAACGAATGCTACTTTTTATAAATAAGGATAACCAAAAGCAAATCTAATGCACAGAGCAACACCTGGTCAACAGCTGACTGGCATTTATCATATCCAGCAACTCACACTTTCATTTCACTTTCCACTCTTTCAACAGATTTTACTCTGAACCTCACTTCTCAATGCCTTTAATCACTCATTCAACTCTTGTTAGGCAGCTAGAAAAAAAATGGAGTTTAATGCTTTCAGCTGGTATCTTCAGCAAAGGAATCTGAATTCCTCTCTCACATGACCTATGGCTCTCCTTTTCATGGTTTTCCCTCCTTTTAATGCCACTCTTAAGGTTCCCGAGAAAATGCACCAAGAAAAGAGAAAAAGGAGATGGCAAAGTGGTAGGATGGCTTTGGAGCCAGACAGATCTCACTGAAATTCCAAACCTATCACTTGCTAACTAAAGAATTAATCTCCAAGTCTTCGTTTTCTCCTCTATAAAATAAAAATAATAATAGAAACTATTGGATAATCATGAAGATTAAATAAGGCAATGCATGAAAATCAATCAATTATAACATTTATTATTCTCAGTATCAAAGAAGGTCAGCACAATGATTAAGACCATGAGTCATCCTCCTGAGTCTGAATTCCTGCTCTGCTGCTTCCTAAGTATTTTGGCAAATTATTTAACCTCTTGTGCCCTAATGCCCATCGAATGGAGTTCTTGGGAGATTAAATGTGTGACACATTTAAAGCAATTAGAACAGTGCCTGACACAGAATAAGCTCTCAATAAACATTAGTTATTATTATTATTAACTACAAACATCTAGAAAAGAGTTTCTATGTATCAAATTTAAAAGTTTAAAAGGTGACAAGTGCTATGAATAAGCAATTTATAAGAATATAAATGGATGACAAAAACATTAAAAGATGCTCAGCTTCATTTATTAGTAACAGAATACAAATCTAAAACAATGATTTCACTTTTCACCTCATTTTTTGCAACAATTAAAAGATAATATTAAATGGAAGTGAAAGAATGGAAAAACATGCACTCCCAATATATTGGTGATAGAAATGTAAATCTGCACATTTTTGAAAGGTGATTTGATATTATCTATCGAAACTGCAAAACAGGGGCCGGCCCGGTGGCGTAGTGGTTAACTTCACGAGCTCTGCTGTGGAAGCCTGGGGTTCGCAGGTTCGGATCCCAGGCACAGACCTACACACCGCTCAACAAGCCATGCTGTGGCAGTCATCCCACATATAAAGTAGAGAAAGATGGGCACAGATGTTAGCTCAGGGCCAATCTTCCTCACCAAAAAAAAAAAAAAAAAAAACAAACCTGCAAAACTGACTCAGCAATTCCATCCCTAGAACTATATCCAACAGAAATATTCATTGAAGTGGGCAGATACATGTAAAAGAAATTGGAAACACTTCCCACGCCCATCAATAGGACACTGATTAAATAAACTACATCAACAGAGTAGAATATAACCATTACAAAGAATACTGAAGACCTACAGATATGAAAACATATTAACTATATATTGTTAAGAATAAAGTTATACAACAGTATAATATGCCATTTTTATTTTTAAATACAGTTACACACCTATTTATATATTTATCTCTAAATGCTCAGAAAAATTCAAAAGATGTTAGTAACTGTATTTGGCAAATGTGATGTCTATGCTATTTAAATTTTTGCAGTACATCTGTACTACTTTTTATTTTTGATTTGTTGTTTATTTAAAGAAAGCATAAGAACAAGTTATGGTTAAAAGCAGATTCTGAAGCCAGTAACAGATCTGCATGTCTACCACCTACCAGCAACGTGCCTTCTCTGTCTAAGTCTCCCTGTTTGTAAAATGAGGAGACCAATACGAATACTAATGATACCAATAGACTAACAATAACAACAACTGCCACGTCACAGGGCATTGTTGAGCATCAATGAGTTAACAAACAGAAAGCCTTAGAATGATGCGTGGCACAGAGTGAGAACTATATGACGTATGCCCACTACTACTCCTCTGGGGCAGCATCTTAAAAGACACTAGGGCAGCCAAGCCATCCCTCAGAAACCCAGTTAAATCCTAAGGTGACCAACAAAATTATCAACAGACAATTGTTAACAGCAAATACAATGGCCCTGGGTAACCAATTAACAACACTTTCTTTCTGTGTTACAACTGTCTGGCAGCCAGAAGACCTAGAATTCAAACTCCAGCTCAGCTCCCTTGTTGTCTTCCACTCTCTTCTCTGTTCAAGGGCGGAGGTGACTTGGATAATCACCAAAATTCTAATATCCCAATAAAACAACTTTACTGTTCAAAATAATTACAGATCTGTAGAGTTGACTCAGAAATATACTGCTAGTCAGTAGATCCAGAAACTGAAATACAACACTACACTAACATAAGGGCTTCCTAAGAGAAAAACTTCAATAACAGTCTCTCAGAACACACTGCAACAAAAAGGGACTTCCTCTACCTGAACAAAATACATTCCCTTCCAAGCATTCTGTAACTCATCCATTTCATCCATTTAAGTGGTTTCCTCCCCCTGGTCCCACTTCCCCATGCCATAAATACAAATTACTGATATTTGACTCTGTTCACCAAGACTCCATAGTTTCATAACTATATAGAGAACAAGCAACTTTTTCTCACCTGCTAAAAAGCCCTCAAATATACTCCACAGTGAAAATGCCTCACACACACACACCATAAAAAAAAACACAAAACACTTACACGGAATGCTGCAAGAATGATCCTTGTCACTTTCTCTTTGACAGATTCTTGAAGGATATCAGACAGAACAGGAATGATATTATAACGCCGCAGGTGTTCACACATTTGAGGACTGAATGCCAGGAGCCATATTGAAAAAATCATTTGATACTGGAGTTGAAAGCCACACTTGTTACTCAAAACTCCCATTATGCTGAAAAGGAACACACATTAAGAAAACATTTAATATGACAGTGCAACAAGAAAGAAGAAATAACTAATTATTCTCTTTTTGCACTAGTAGAACAGGTCTTTCTGAACTATGTCCTCAGTTTCTTTTCTGCCAAAAATAACAAGCAAGCTAGATCCCTACTCATAAAGGGCCAATTCCAGCACAGCTTCACTAAGTCTCTCTCCAAAAGTCTCGGGACTTCAGCAAGCAGCAGCACTTGCTGCAGGCAAGCAGTGAGAAAGAGAACCAGACATGCAACGAGGCAGAGGGAGTGTTAAGAGAAATCTGACACACATCAAAGAGGTAAAAATCAACAGGATTCGCTGGCACAACGGATGTACACCTTGGTGAAGTCAGATGTTATATCAAGGTTTTGAATCTGGATGACTAAGAGGATCATTTACAGCTTTAAAAATATTTAGGAGGGCCAGCCACAGTGGCCTGGTGGTTAAGTTTGCACACTCTGCTTTGGCAGCCCGGGGTTCACAGGTTCGGATCCCGGGCGCAGAGAGACACACTGCTTGTCAAGCCATGCTGTGGCAGCGTCCCATATAAAATAGAGGAAGATGGGCACAGATGTTAGCCCAGGGCCAGTCTTCCTCAGCAAAAAAGAGGAAGATTGGCAATGGATGTTAGCTCAGGGCTAGTCTTCCTCACACACACACAAAAAATGACCAGAGGGCTTAAGGAGGACTCAAAACGTACAGAATGTACAACACAGAGTTAACCCTAATGCAAACTACACACCTTAGTTATTAAGAATATATCAATATTGGTTCATTAATTGAAACAAAATGTACCACAGTAATGCAAGATGTTAATAATAGGGAAACTATGAGAGGGCAAGTATATATGGGAACTCTCCACACTTTCAATTTTTCGGTAAACCTAAACTGCTCTAAAAAATAAAAGTCTATTAATAAAAGTAAATTTTTAAATCAACTTTACAATCTACAACTACTTAGTGGAAGGCTTACATTTGGGCCACTTCTCCATTTTTGTGATTTATATACAGTTACAAATTTGCTGAATTGCCCCTAATTTTCTCATGCATGATTTCTCCCTTAAGTCTTTTCTATTTGGGGTGGTTATGTAAGACTTGCTTTTATTTAATACTGATGTCATTATTCCAACAGCTGTAAAATCGTAACTTTATACTCTGAATACTCTAGTATGTGGTTTCCTTTGCTCGCTCTCTCTCCGATTGTCTCAGTTACTAAGGTAAGCCTTCTGCACTTTGCTTTGTGATGCTGTAGCTGAGACTCGAAGCCACATGTCTGCTTTACCAGCTGGCTCTGCCAGTAGGAGGTGCCGGAGGCTGACTGCAAGGATGGAGGAAGAAGGGACTTTCTCCTGCTGGCTTCCTGTTCCTGTGAGCATCACTCCAGCAACATTTCTTCACCCCATTCTTCACTCAGCAGCAACCACTCTTTCCCGTGGCATTAGGTGAATTGATTCTGCAACAAGCCTCACTGCAACCCTCAGAGACACCAGCACCAGCTGTCTGGGTCCCCAACCTATGAGACTCTTCCTCTGAGCTCAGGGACACAAGCAGTACTCCCCTCTTTAAGATCTATATTTCAGCTTCACACAGCCCCTCCTTGAAGCATGTAATTTAGTAATTTTAGTAATTCCAACCTCTTACCTTTGCTCCCCAGCTTTAGGGTAGTACTGCACTTGCTACCTCTCTGACACTTGAAAGTCCTTGTATTTGTTTGTTTTCAGAAACCTAGTTAACAAATTTATACCTGGTTAAAGGCTCTTCATGTTAAATTATCTCTGTTAAAATAAAAATTTTCAAATGACCAGAGGGGTTAAGGAGCACTCAGAGACAATACACTGTTGCTGAAACCAAGATAGAAAGGTTTCGAAGGAAGGAGCGGTCAACATTGATGAACACTGTAGAGAAAAGTTTAAAAGAGTTTAAAATTGGCCCACAATACACAGAATTCTATTGAAAGATAAGTCAGTCTTCTATATCCATATATTAACCACAAGAAACACCCTAACAAAACAAAATAAAGCTCCTGTTTACCAGAATGATGAAGGGATTCCCTTCAGGGCAAGAACCCTAACTCCGGATACAGTGGAGCATGAAGAGCATGCTAAGGGGGTACAAAGAACACAAAGGCCCAAGATAAACCTTAATATGGTAATTTAACAAATATTTGTTAAGGGCCTATATGGCAGGTACAGTGCAAGGCATGGGGGATACAACGGTAGGCAAAAACAGACACTGTCCATGCTCTCAAGGAACTTAAGAGTCTGGTGCAGTGGGAGGGAAGGATTTCCAGGGGAAGTGGCCCTTGAGCTGAGACCTCAAGAATGAGTGGGCATTAATTACCCTTTAGGTCTCTGCTACCCTCCCAAACTGGTGAGTTTAGTGCTATTTTTATAGTAACTGAAAAAGTTGCTAATGATTCTGCAGAATCCTAAATGCTACCTGTTAGGTATTTAATACTTTCCAACTAGATTGTAAATTTCTTACAGGAAAGAATCATGTTTATCTGTATTCCCCATAATATACAGTATAACATTATGCACAGAGCTCAAAAAATACAAATAATTGTTAAATCCAAGATATTAGAAAGAAGGCTAAGGTCCATGAGGCCAAAACACAGTAGTCCGTCCCTTATCAGCAGTTTCGCACTCCAGTTTCAGTTAGCCACGGTTAACTGCGATCCAAAAATATTAAATGGAAAATTCCAGAAAGAAACAATTCATAAGTTTTAAATTGTGCAGCATTCTGAGCAGTGGGATGAAATCTCATGCTGTCAGACTCCATCCCACCGGGACATGACTCATCCCTTTGTCCAGAGGATCCACGCTGTATGTGCTCCCTGCCCATTAGTCACTTAGTAGCCGTCTTGGCTATCAGATCAACTGTTGGTAATGCAGTGCTTGTGTTCAAGTAATTGTTATTTTACCTAATAACGGCCCCAAAGTGCTAGAGTAGTGACACTGGCAATTCAGATATGCCAAAGAAAAGCTATACAATGCTTCCTTTAAGTAAAAGGTGAAAGTTCCCGATTTAATAAAGAAAAAAAAAGGATGCTGAGGTTGCTAAGCTCTACATTAACTTTCATTACAGGATATTGTTATAACTGTTCTATGTTATTACTGTTAATCTCTTACTATGCCTAATTTATAAATCAAACTTCATCATAGGTATGTAAATATAGGAGAAAACAGCATATATAGAGTTTGGTACCATTCCATTTCAGGTATTCACTAGGGTCTTGGAATGTATCCCCCTTGGGTAAGAGGGGACTATTATAACTATTTAGTGTTCTGTTTTGTTTTTTAATTAAGGTTTTTTTAAAAATCAAGCCAATGAAGAAAGTAGGGAGACACAACAGCTGGTTTACTGGCTAACTTGTACACTTTTAGTTTTTATTTTTGTGTGTGTGAGGAAGACCAGCCCTGAGCTAACATCCGTTGCCAATCCTCCTCCTTTTGCTGAGGAAGACTGGCCCTGGGCTAACATCCATGCCCGTCTTCCTCTACTTTATATGGGACGCCGCCACGGCATGGCTGACAAGTGGCAGGTCAGCCGGCGACCAGGATCCGAACCCGCGAACCCTGGGCTGCCAGGGCACGAACTAAACCACTGCACCACTGGGCTGGCCCCGACTTTACACTTTTAGCTAGCTGCTGCTCTTCAAACCCATGAGCACCTCATACCTCATCACAAAATGTCACCACATAATGTAATTGTTTTGATGTTTAAAAAAAAAATCTTACCTGTCATTTATATACTACTATATACTTTCAAAATACTTTAAATGTGGGGGTATAAAACCAGTTGAATTTATGGAAGCAGTTACCCCAGCAAAAGCCCCCTTCCAGCTCCAGTATTTAAAAAATCAATGCTAACCTTCAGACGTTCCAGTGACGTCAACAGCACACAAGACAATGCAACGTCTGTGGTCTTACACAGGTGTATAAACTTGCAGAAACAGCATTGTGCCATTCATATAACAGGCTTTTTAACCAAAAAAGAAAGAAAACTATATAGACAAAAATGTACTGGGGCTTTAAAATTATCAGTTCTCTTCATACAGGGTACACTTGAAAATTTTTCTCCTCACATGATTCTTGCTTCTGATTTGAGGAGTACCAAAAAGGGGGAAAAAAAAAAGAAAACTTTCAATCCTAAACAAAAGAAATGGAAAAATAGAAAGTACATGTTTTATTTTTTAAATAAGGAAAAGATTAAATGACTTTTCTAAATTGCCATACTATCAGCAAGTTAACATATTATACCTTTGTTAATGCCTAGTCTCAACCTAAAGGTCTCTTTATTAATTTTATTACTGTTAATCTCGTTAGTAGTCATTAGCACATAAAAATGTGTAGGTTGATGGGGCCGGCCCGGTGGCGCAGCGGTTTAGTTCGCGCTTGGCAGCTCGGGGTTCGCCGGTTCGGATCCCGTGCGCCTGCCGACGCACTGCCTGTCAGCCACGCCATGGCGGCGTCCCATATAAAGTAGAGGAAGATGGGCACGGATGTTAGCCTAGGGCCAGTCTTCCTCAGCAAAAAGAGGAGGATTAGCTACAGATGTTAGCTCAGGGCTGGTCTTCCTCACAAAAAAAAAAAAAAAAATGTGTAGGTTGAACATGGAATAATATTTATCCCTGCTCTTGCTGCTAAATTGAATAGTTAGTATTGCTTACTGTCCTGCAAAATACTAGGCGCCAGTAGTTAGAAGCGCAGCATTTGGTTAGCCTCGGTATACCATTAGGGCCTGCTGGGCCAAATTTTAGTATTTGAGTTTATTTTTTGAGCAACTATAACTATTTGTAAAAATCGCTGTTTCATGACTTCTATTCTCTCTTACAGGTCTTCCAAAGAACAAAAAAAAAATCTTTTTGTTTAATAGAATAAAATTCAATTTATTTTGCAATTACTATACAGGTCTATCAGACCCATTTATGAACCTAATATATTCTATGGGATCTTAGTGATTTTATGTTACCTATAATTTGAAGAATTACACTATTTCATCATCCTAGATATTATTCCATCATTATTCATTCATTATTCCCAACTATGCTAAAAAAAAATTAAAGGGCCGGCCCAGTGGCGCAGCAGTTTAGTTCATGCTTTGACAGCCTGGGGTTCACGGGTTCGGATCCCAGGCACCCGCTGACGCACTGCTTGTCAGCCACACTGTGGTGGCGTCCCATATAATGTAGAGGAATATGGGCATGGATGTTAGCCCAGGGCCAGTCTCCCTCAGCAAAAAAAAGAGGAGGATTGGCAACGGATGTTAGCTCAGGACTGGTCTTCCTCACAAAAAATAAAAATTAAAAAAATTAAAGACTCAAATTATAAGAAAATTAGAGAATGATGGAATCTACTAGGAAGATGATATAATAGTGAAATAATTATCTTTTCTTATTGTATTGCCCAAAATATTGCATCATTTTTAAAGAAGGTAAAGGGAGTGGAAACACCATCTTTGCAGTCTACCTTTTGGTTTCTGTGCAGAGGACAGCTATCATCATAGTCCTGTGACTGCTATCCTCAGACAGGTCTGCTTGCAAAGCTGGCCCTTGGCTGGCTTCTGGGAACTTGACTTGTAAACAGTTCCCTACATAAATGAGGATGGCTCACTGTACCTAAACTGTTCGCACAAACAACACGCTTATGTTTATGCTGAAAACCCGCTTTCCATCTGGAGTCGAATTTTGCCACATGCTAGGCAAAGGGTGGCTACCATAAAAACCATGGGTGCTGAGTCTCTAGTGGGTTTCCTGGGCAGAAACCTCACACAAATGTTGCTGCATTTTCATTGCAGGGGGAAGAGGGTGCTGTGTGACCCCCTCATGGAAGGAAGAGAACATAAAGAAGCCTCACTGGATTCCTCCAGACCCAGCCTGTGTCTTCGTCCCTCATCATCCAGCTGTGTAGCCCCAACTCTCTCCCTCTAATAAATCTCAGCTATGAGAACAACTACACGCTGAGTCCCCTGAGTCCTTCTGCCGAGTCTCCCAACACAGTGTGAACACAGCTGAGAATTCAGAACTTCTTATTTTCTGCCCATTACGTCAATTACCTGAAGAAGGTGTTTCACAATTACTAGATGAATCAGAATTTGAAAGCAAAGAGACAGACAGCATTCTATTCTGTTACAGTGATGGTGAAATTGGTAACCTAAGTGAAATCTCAAATTGTGAGTCTTCAGATGACTATATCATAAAAGCATTTTCTGAAACTCAAGAATCAATGAGTGAGCAATACATTTCTAAGGACAAAAAGGAAATACGGTGTTCTCAGCTAGCCATGCACCATGAAAGACTTCAATACAATATTTTGCAACAAAAACCTGGACCATTCCATTTTGCTAAAAGTACATCTGATGGTTTTCTTTCATCTTTTATGATGCTTGTGCACCAAAATTCACTTACTACAAAAAGGTTTGCTATGTAAAAATTCTTATTAAAATCTCTAATGGTTGCTTTTCACCATCTCTTTATTCTTAATTCTATTAATTATTCATAAAATGACTAAATATATACTTTACAAAGGGTCCAAATAGCAAACTGTGATGACTATTTTTCCTAACATACTGAGGGTTAAATAAGTATAAACAGATTGAAATTTTGCATATTAATATAAGATTATTAATTTATTGAGTCGACACTTATTGAGTAATTCATGACAGTTCAGATGTAATTCATAAGAACACCCATTTGCAGAAGTAACCCACCCTAAGAAATTGCACACAAATACTGGCTGAGAAGATCTAGGATATTTGGTCCCTTTGGCAGGAATATCCCTACCGTGGAGACAGATGCATCAGCCCACTAGGATCTGATGACACAGCATCAAGATCATTTAACCAACTCTTCTTGCTGTTAAGCCTTGCTCACTAAGCAACTTTCTGTTGACAAACTAGCTTCCTGTATAGATTTTCCAACAAAGAAACAATGTCTTCACTAACTGAAAAGAGTATTTGGTTTAAAGGCAGTGAGATATCTCAGTATGAATAAAGAAATTGGCTTTCTGGTAGTAAAAGAGGATTTCATTTGTTTGTTTTGGGGTTTTTGAGGTTGTTTGTATAAATGCTTTTGTTAAACCTGAGCAGGCAGCCCCTCAAAGTTTCCGGACCGGCAAATTAGGACCCCACAAAGAATGGGCTAATTATATAGCATTACAAAGAACGATTTATATTCACTCTTTTCTGGATAAGACCTTTTCTTGTTGATTTTTGCCTGCATTTACTACAAGATACTTTTATAATTGTTTTTCTATTCTGAGTACATGGAATTTGTTCTATCAAGAATTAGGGTTTTTAGGAGTCCTTAACCTCTTACAACAGCACAGACGAAGTGAGGAGGGGAAACATTCCATTTGGTAGTTACTGACTTCTATGAAGGTCAGCATAATCCATTGTTAAACAGACATCAAAAAAAAATACTTCTTTTAGATAATTAAATGTATTAATTTCTTTGAAAATGTCAAGGAGAGATACTTTTAAATGTTTTCCACACTGAGAGCAAAAGGGCACTCACCAGTTTACCCCATCTGCTTCTACCCAGGCAAAGCGGTACTCGTTGACCCGAAGCATCAGCTGCAGACACCCGGCGACACACTGCACATACTGAGAGCTCTATGCAAGAAGAAGCACAAGGTTTTCAAGCTGGAAAGCATTTAAAGTCGTGGGAATATGCATACACAGAAAGTCTAGATTTTTTGTCCTAGAGATTCTTATCATCAGAACACCCAAAAGTCCCTAACATTTTTTCAAAAGTCAATCCTCATTTTTGCTTTTTTCTCTCTTACAAATGAAGCTGATTTTCTCTGCCAAATTAAACCTACACAGTTCAAGACTACTTAACACACATAGTTAGGAAAATCAAGGAACAAAGTAATTATATAGAGAGAATACTGCTCTTCATAACTATAGAAATATCAAAGAAGAATAAAATTAAAAAGAGAAAAGTGTATGCTTTGAGACAGGCCTATATTTGAAAGATCTTGGGCAAGTTACTGAACCTTTCAATACTCAATTTCTTCATCCTTAATGAGAATAACAACCCCAAGCACCCTGAAGGGGTATTGTTAGGATTAAGTAAAATAATTAATTTAGCATACAGCTAGACATTTTGCTAACTCAATAAATGGGAACTTTAAAAAAAAACTACACAGTATATAAAAAGCCTAATTAAACACTTCAAAAAGACTCCCTATGATTTTTTTTAAAATATCAATTCAATAGCACTGTCTTAGAGAAATTATGGTTAAATCTGAAACTTGAAATAAGCAGGAATAATATCCCCAGGAGGTTGCAGGCTCCTCCATTTCAGCAAAGCTAGGAGCAACAATGGGCCTGAAATCTTCTCTAAATATTTACCATGAGCCTTACATCTGTAAGAAATGGAAAGATAAGAGGAAATTTCAGACATGCAAATAAAAAAATAAAGAAAGAAAAAAAGATGAGAATAATGGATGTTATATAAATTCATAAAACCTAATGCCATGATGCTACTAAGCTCTACGTTTTAAACAAAATTTGTTAAAACCTAACACTTCAAAGAAATTGCAGGCACTCGAATACAAAACACAGTGATATAAGTACATCTGGTGCAATAATCAAAAGTTATCAAGAAAAGGCTATCTTAAATTTTACCTAGAAAAGTGAATATAGTTGCCCCAAAGCACAATACATCCAGTAACATAATTTGCCTGAAAACTCAAAACATTAGCAGAAATTAATGACAAAAAAATAGTGAATTTTCAGCTCTAAACCATTCTTCCATAATGGGAAAAAATATGTATTTTTCCAACTAAGTCAGCAGATAATAATCCTTTGTGGAAGAGGAATTCCATCTTTCTTGTTTAGAAAGACAGCCTAAGCAAGATTTCTACACATAATGAAAAAGGGCAACCTAGGGCACTATCTCCTATTCCATTTAACATCAATTTCCTCTCAATGCCAATATTTCACTCTAAGTCTTTTTTTTCTGTGTCCATTTACCATACTATGTTGAGATACACGAAACATTTCAAATATGGATTCTTCGTTGTTATTTATAACTTCAGAATTCACATTAAAAATGGCATATAAAAGATTCTGGTTCTAAAACTATACTCTTCCCTATTATACACTCTGAGGCAGCCCAAATACCACTCCAAAAATTACTTTCCAAGTATACAGTGAAGGCAACCCTGGTAAACAATTCAATTATTGCCTTCAGTTAAACAAAGTAAATTGTATCACTTCCTTATCTTTCACTTACATTGTTCTATTAGTCTCATGTATAAAATTATTCAGTGATTTTTTTTAAAGAAAATAATCAGCCTTTGATCAATCCAACCAGTCACCATCTCTAACCCTATACAAAGGTAATTCAATACTGGAGAAAATCATACCATCATGCAAAGCCATTAAGCAATTCTAGTCTGTTCTCTCTGCCATTCCCCAGAGTCACTCTCACACTCACCACTATCCTCCTGTCCTACTCTCTTCCCTCACTCTCAGCAGTAAGAGAAAAAAAGAGACCATCAGTTAGAGATTCACTCAGCTACCAACATCTCACCCCCCCCCCCCAACTGAACTGCATTTACAACCATTCTTCACTCTCTCTCACCTAGGAGAGACAGGTAGACTTCTTCCTGTCCAAGACCCATAGCCCCAGCAAGGTCAGTACCCCATTCCTCCCACGTAATGCTCCATCAATCAGACCCCTCTCCTATATCTTCAGTCTCTCTGACTGGTTTCTCTCCACAGCCTCTAAATACACTCAGTGCTTTCTCACCTTAAAACCATCCCTAAACCTAGCACCAATCTCTTAGATCTTTCTTCCTCCCAATACATGAATGATTCTTGAAAGAACTATTGCCAAATTTTTAGCTCTCTGATATCTGATCACCCCACTAACATGGCAAATGCTAGGATTACCAGTGACCTGCAATTGCCATTTCCAACAGTTACTTTCACCTGGGAACCAGACCTCTATCTCCAACTGCTTACCGAATCCATTCCCCTCTCCATCTGAATTGACTCACCTGCTGCAAGTCTTAGATCAAATGTTAACTCCTCCACCATGAAGACAAAGGCACCTAGTATAGCATAATGGTTAAGAACAAAGGCTCTGGAACTAGCCTGCCACACTCAGCCACTTACAAGCTATGTGACCTTGAATGAGCTTCCTACCTATGAAATGGGGACAACAGGACAAATCCCATAGGGTGTGGGGAAAATTTCATCAGTTAATGTATGAAAGAGTTTTCAATGGTACCTGTTATATAATATTCAACAAATGTTTGCTGCTGCATCTACTATTGTATTCTGATTTCTCCAGATGGAATTAACCACTTCCATGGTGCCACATATAACTCTCTATTCTTGCCCTTTGTGTGTGTGTATACATTATCAGTCATCCCCACTAGATCAGAGAGCAAAAGATGAGTCTTTTTTTAATGTCAGCACTTAAGAAGAGTCCCTGGTAAATAACAGCACGTTAAAAGTGTTTGTTTGCTAAATGAATAATTAAATATTCACTCCACTTGATCCTTTTTTTTTGGCCATTTGGCTTTAGAAGGAAAATGGTAGAACCTGAAATTTTAAGATGTATCTTTTCCAAGTGAAGTCATTTTTGTTTTCTGCCTAGCAAGACATTTAAAAAAAAAAAAAAAGAAAGACAGGGGCCAGCCCCACAGCCTACTGGTTAAAGTTCAGCGCACTCCCCTTTGGGAACCCAGGTTCGCAAGTTCGTATCACGGACATGGACCTACATCACTCGTCAGCCATGCTGTGGCAGTAACCCAGATGCAAAATGGAGGAAGACTGGCACAGATGTTAACTCAGGGTAAATCTTCCTCAAAAGGACAAAAGGTATAGAAGCCCCCAAATTCCATATTATCATTTCTCTTAAGCTGATTTCCATGATAACAATAAAGAAATGTATTACTATCCTCCATATTATTCAATGCAAACACCAAGCTTGATCTTTTCTTGCTGATATATTTTTCTTTTTGCTAGAATTTCCTATTCTATTAACAGACATTATGACATTTGAAAAGTGTTCTTGAAATAGCTGTAATTGCTAATAGAAAATTCTGAAATCTCACAAAATTTCAAACACAGGCAAGATGAACAAGAACTGAAAGGCAGAGAAATAGTCTATCTTACAGGACAATAAAAAGAACCACCAAACTGATGAGGTAGTATTTGAGGTGTTCAAATATTGCTCCTTCCAAAAAGAAATGTCACAAGAAAGAATCAAAAAAGGAAGAATACCTCTGTGCCTTCCCTCACAACTGTACCAGAGCCTCGCCTTTCCCAGGTGACCTCTCCCTGAGTCTCCCGACTCCTAAGCTCAGAACTCTTAAGAAGGGTACCTTTATGATGAGCTTCCAGGTACTAAGCACAGTTATAAACTAGAAGTATGACTTGACAAGTAGCATGGGGCCTTATTAATATCTGTGTACATGATTTTTATTGACCTGAATTTTACATGAGATGCTTTGGACGCATTTATGATAAAATATCCAATCAGTATAGAAAAGCATAAAGTAAAGTAACCCTCATCACTCTCAGTACCACTCCTAAGACATAACCACTATTAGTAGATTTCTGTGTAACACTGCAGAAATTTTCTGTTTTACATGTATGTCTCTTTTTAAAAAATACAAATAAGACTATAACTTTCATTCGTAATTGTCTTTTTTCATTTAATCTTATACATAGAGATCTACTGCATTTTCAACAACTTAATTTAAATAAAAATTCTAAATCCATGGTGCTCTCCATTTTTAAGTATTTCTTAATTCAACAACATTTATTAGGTTGATTACATTATCTGGTATGCAGAAGGGGCTCCACTTTATTTTCAGACATATGGTACTTAGAATCCAACCAAAGATGAAGAAGCCCGTTTGTCCTTGCGGTGCTAGGAAACTGCTTGACAGCTACCACCTTAGATTGCCTGCACTGTCAGAAACTATTCTCAGTTCTCAACTGTTCCTCAAAAAAGCTATACAAATCTGTACTCAATATCATCAACAAATATTTATTGAGTGCCTACTATGTGCCAGACACGGTTCTTGCACTGAGCACACAACCATGAACAAAACAGAGCTCAGTCCCTACTATTAGGGAGCTCGGTTTAATGGAGCAAGAGGAAAGGCATACACAAAGCAAGTAAATTACAGAGCATACCAGAGTCTGACAAGTTCAGTGCAGTAAAAATAAGGTAAGAAAGGGAAATAGGAAATGCAGAGAGGGAGACACGGGTGCTCTATTACATAGGATCTTTGGGGAGGGCTTCACTGCTGAGGTGACAACTGACCAAACCCTGAGCAAGGAAACAAGAAGCCATGTGGCAGTGGAGGGGAAAACTGCTTGTGCCGCTGTACGGCAGATCGATTTAATAGATCAGATCATTTCAAAACACACAGTGAGGTGCCACGCACCTGCAAATACTACTCTCTTTCCCAGGGCTGCTCTTTGCCACGTGAATCCCCCTCCCAATAGTCTTCAATGACTTCCCACTGCCAAGAAAAATTTTTAAAATCCTAAGTGATCTCCAAGGCCCTGCACGCTCTGGGCCTGCTGGCCTCGTCTCCCCTCTCCCCACGCCTGCATTCCCGCCTCAGCCCTGATGCTCCACACACTCTTCCCTCCACCTGAGGCGCAGACCTCATCCCTCCGCTTCCTCAGGGAAGCCTGAACCAACCCGGCCCCAGACGAGACCCTCTCCTTGCACACTCTTAGAGGACCTGTGCTTCTCTCTTACAAGTGTTGCCACAAGCGTACTAAGATAATCGAACCGACTTGTATAGTGCTGTCCTCTCCCAACACAATGCAGCCCTCTGCAGGCAGGAGTCAGGCCCACCTTGTTCAGTGTCATGCTTTCAGCACCAGGCATTGTACCTAGTAGGCACTCAATAAATATTTTTTGAATGAACAAAAAGAAATACAAACAAACTTCACATCTTACACCAACTCCAAATGAATGGGGCTCTAATAGATATGGTTCAATAATTAAAAGTTTGACCAAAATTTTTATACTGATAAAAATTTTATACTGATAAATTATACTCAATACTGCAGAAATATATACAATATAGCACTATTATCCTTTTTTGGAGCCACTATTCTTTTTGGAGCCAGAACTAAATCTGTTCAGTAATGATGGATCTTACATAACTGCCTAGTATTTTTTTTTAATTTAAGTCATCTTGATTTGAGAACTAACACAAATTGCTAATCAATTCTGGCTGTACCTTATGTAATCCTATTTTATTAGAAAATATTTATGGTAAAAGAACTCAGTCAGATAATAGTTTCCATTTAAATTGCTAAAAGTAATTCATTTATCTGGTGACAAAAAACTACCTATATTTGGGCTGACAACAAAAATACATACACACGAAAAAATGTTTTAGATATTCACTTTATTCTTTCCTAAATACTATTTGTTTAAATGTCATTTAACCATAGTTGTTCTTTAATGTAAAGTTTTTCTATTTTTTCAATAACAAAAATGGATCTTTTAACCCTTACATCTAACCAAAAAATTGTCAAAAAAGAAAAAAAGAACTTTTTATAAAGACAATTTATTAACATGTATATATTTTTTCAAAGTACTTTGAAACAGAAAATTAAAACAAAAAAATAAAAGGGAAATCCTAGGATATCCATTTTTTTAAATGAGGAAGCCAAGGCTTAAAAAGGTAATATAATTTGTTGAAATTAAAATAGTGAGTTAATCTTATATTGGCCCCAAGAGTCCACCTTCTTCATGCTGAGCTAGAGTTCTTTGTGCACCAGACATCCTGGGCTGAGAATCGGCCACAACACGTACTCTCACTGCAGCAAACCTCAATGGTAGAGAAAAACTATGTTTACTTCTCAGCACATTTAAGAGAATACCATTTAGATAAATTTTCCGATGTTGCTGAAAATGCAAACTCGCCTACATTATAGTGGAATAGCCACATCACAGGGAAAACAGCAATGGATAGAATTCACTTTCCTGGCGAATATGGTCTCAGAGATCCATATTCTGCAGAATTAAAAGTAACTCGAGAATTGAGGAATTATAAAGTTGGCAACAAAAGATAAGCATAAAAATGTCAGGGATATTGCACCAAAGTAAAACTAATGTTACAAAAATGTTTACAGACAAATTTTCAATATTCATCTCCATAATGCTGGAACCTAAGTACAAACTAACTGAGAAAGAGTAAAGAATATTCACCTAAATTTTGGAATCATGGGCACTTGAAAAAACAAATTTGCACTGCAGTGAAAACCATCTGTCCCAAGGATGGTGAAAATGCACAATACAGAGGTATCAGGGAAGCACAAAGTTGAGCTTTTCAAACACATAATGACTAAAATAAATTCCAGAAGCCAGTTTTACATGAAATGGAGGACTGGTGACTAATAGTCCCCAAAACATGTAATGTTTCATGACTATCAAATGAATCTTTTCTTGTAGAACTAAACAGTGAGTGTGCACACATGTATGTGTGATTTTTGCTTCTATCACAGATGTTCACTTTGAAAAATAACAGGATGATATCAAGTATCTTTAGAGAACTGGAACAACTGGAATTCTCATACTTTATTGATGGATACATAAATTGGTTTGGAAAACTGACTGGCAATATCTACTAAAACTAAATTTACTTATACCCTATAACCCAGCAATTCCATTCTAGAATTAAGTGCTCCAGACATAAGTGATTACATCTAGCAAAAGACATGTACAAGAATGTTCATAGCAAGATTATTCACAATAGCCAAAAACTAGAAGTAACCCAAATATCCACCAATAAGAGAATGGATAATAGTCATTTAATAGATTACTACATAGCAATAAAAAGAATGAATTACTGCTAAATGCAATATGAATGAATATCACTGACAATACTGCACAAGAGAATTCAGACATATAAGAGTTCACACTGTATATGATTCCACTTATGTGGACTTAAAGATCAGGCAAAACTAGTGTTTGGTAATAGACGCCAAAATGGTGGGAGGCGAGGTAAAGGAAAAGTATTGAGTAGGACACATGACTACAAATTCATTCAGCCAAACATTTAAAATCTGTGCATTTTACTTTATGTAAGCTACCACATAAAAAAGAAAAAAAAGGGAGCCGCCCGGTGGCGCAGCGGTTTAGTCCGTGCTTGGCAGCCCGGGGTTCGCGAGTTCAGATCCCGGGCGCCCGCCGACGCACTGCCTGTCAGCCATGCCGTGGCGGCGTCCCATATAAAGTGGAGGAAGATGGGCACGGATGTTAGCCCAGGGCCAGTCTTCCTCGGCAAAAAAAAAAGGGGAGGAGTGGCACCAGATGTTAGCTCAGGGCTGGTCTTCCCCACAAAAAAAAAAGAAAAGAAAAAGAAAAAAGAAAAAAAAGGACTGAAGAAAGGAAGGGAGGGAAGGAAGGAGAGAGGTTTTTCCAATCAGAAGTTGTGCCAAATTATCTTTGGCAAATCACTTAAACTCTTCAAAATTTTCTCATCAGTACAGGAAAATAATACCAACCCTTCCAAAGTAAAAAAAAAAAAAAAAAAATCTGCTACTCTAAACTCAAATCATAAAGCAAACAATTGTAAGGTGTACTATATTATTATTATTATCTCATTTTCAGGAACTGAAATACGTACAGCCCAAGAATTCTCTTGAAGTGAGCTTATCAAAAGAGATCCTCTAGGAGCCAGCCCTGTGGGGTAGTGGTTAAGTTCCTGCACTCCGCTTTGGTGGCCTGGGGTCCGCAGGTTCAGATCCCGGGCGCGGACAGACGCACCGCTTATCAAGCCATGCTGTGGCGGCGTCCCATATAAAGCAGAGGAAGATGGACATGGATGTTAGCCCAGGGCCAGTCTTCCTCAGCAAAAAAGAGGAGGACTGGCAACGGATGTTAGCTCAGGGCTAGTCTTCCTCACCAAAAAAAAAAAAAAAAGAGATCCTCTAGTCAATACTCATAAAATACCTAAATTAACCTAAGATAATTTAGTCTTAGACTTGTCTTACCAAAAAAGTAATTTCACTATTAATTTATAAATTTGTAAATCTCCTTCAAGTATTCCTTTCAATCTAATATGCTTTGTCATATAATTCGATTACATGACCACTGGGAATCTTTATTACAGGGGATTATTATTGTGGACTTGAGAAAATAAGATTTACTTTATAAATTATTGCTTTGTATACAACTTCCAAGAACACATCTAATGCATAATATTAGGTTATCTTATTACTGTTATCAGTGTTATACTTTGAAAATGATATGTAAAAGAAAGTCTTATACTTAAATTTCTTATCATTTAATTGTCCTTTGCATCGCCAGAATATACCTCCAGGCAATCCTTCCAAAAATCTGATGGGAAAAACAAAATTCCTAGATTCTTATCTTACCATCAATTCTGTGCATATATTTTAATGATCCCCAATGTTTAAAATGTATTAATTTTGTGATAAAAAGATAAAAGGCAATTGAATAATGACAATCACCCAAGTATTGCTTTAGGTAAATAACAATGCTCTTGAAACTTGCACAAAGACACGTAACTGACTGAATTATTTTGGGTCCTCACAGACTTTCCAACTCACCAGCTACAGCAGACTACACTTAAATAACAGGCCTGAACTATATAAATTACTGACTCAGACCACTCATTTCTGCTATTTCAGCAGCACTTTTGATGTACTTATCAGCAAAGTAGTAAAGAACTAAATCATTGAAGTACTCCACCTCTTCTAGAAGGCTGAAAAGTGCCACATAACCATAGCATTAAATTAAAGCCAAAGCAGTAAAACTAACCTCATAATAACAAGGATATTAGAACCGCCACAGAAAATAATTTATGGAATTTGACCAAAAGCCAAAAAAAAGCTAAGTTGTTTTCTTTCATTCTAAAATGCTAAAACATTGATGAATCTTGAAAACATTACGCTAAGTGAAAGAAGCCAGTCACAGGCAATCATGTATTATATGATTCATTCACACAAAATGGCCAGAAGAGGCAAATCCAGAGACAGAAAATAGATTAGTGGTTGCCAGAGGCTGGGAACAGGGAGCAGGGAGGGGGAATGACTGTTAATGTGTACAGAGTTTCTTTTTGAGGTGTTAAAAATGTTATAAAATTAGATTATTGTAACGGTTGCACAGCTCTGTAAATATACTAAAACCTATTGAACTGCAAATGGATGGATTTTATGGTATGTGAAATATATTCTGATAAAGCTGCAAAAAAAAGAAAAACTAAATAAAATTGAAAATTTACTTCCTCACTTGCACTTGCCACATTTCCAGGTGCTCATAAGCCACAGGTGGCTAGTGAATACCATAAGGGACAGTGCAGATATATAGAACATTTCCATCACCATGGAAAGCTCCATTGGACAGAACTGCTCCAGAACATTAAAAGGCAAGATAAAATAAGCAATAGGAGAACCTGGCAACTTATTCAAGTTCCTTCCTGTCAGTGAAACAATGTTCATCTAGCAATAACTAATGCTAGACTGGATCTACAACAAAAATAACCAGAGAAGTGGACACAGTCAATGCAGGAGCCAGGAGTCACCTTGTTCCCCTACACACATGTATCAATGAAGCTGGGCAGAGGAAAAAGAAAACAAACAAACAAAAAATTTACATATTCTTTCTAAATCCTCCAAGGTTTGTGAGAGATCACAGTATTCCTCTTTTTGTCAGGGCATCAGCACAACAATCAACTTCCGAGGCTGTGCGGCTTTCTCAGAAGATTGATAATTCACATTCGAGAGAGCCAGTAAAGAAATGAACAGACAGTTTACAGTAAGTACATATAATTGGATGTCGTCTATATTTTCACATTTAGGCAAAGACAACATAACTCATTTTAAGGAAATTCCATTTGTGCAATGTCATTTAAATAAAAATGTTTGTAATGATCCACTCATAACTTATTATGATGCTTCCATGGCCATTTTAAAAGTTAAGACTTGCACTGTGCAGTGTAAAACTTTCATTTGTTTTATACTGACATCAAGTGGCAACAGCATGTAATGCAGTTTACCACAAACTGTTTTTCTATGCTCTCTGAAAACCTAAAGGGATTTTAAGATATAATATAGACATTTTTAAAAGTCTGAGTAGGCTATGCAACTTGAGGAATGCCTTAAGATCCAAATCCAGTTCAGCTTCCTCAAAAGTAATTCTCTTAGTAAGCAATTCGTTTCTTTGGGGTTTTTGCCACTCATTAGCTGTATGACCTTGGGCGGGCTGGTGTGCCTTTCTGCTCAGCCGCTCTGCTCTTATCCATAAAACATGGCTTAGAGTAAGACCAAGGTCAAAGAGGGAATGTGAATATTCAAGAAGATATAAATGTAAAATAATTAAAACAGTGCCAGGCACAGGGTAAGTGCTCAATAAATATAAGTTACAAATTCAGATTCTCCTATTAAAATACAGATATCAGAGGAAGGGCTAACAGCCTACTCTCAACTCATTGAAGTCTGCTTTCCAAGTTGTTAGCCATCTGAAAAAGTAAGAACCTTCAAGAAGAGACAGAGAGTATGTTCAGGTTTGAAGGGCACTAAAGGGAATAAGGTGGGAAATCAAAGCCCATCTTTCCTTCACTCACAACTACCCCTGATGCTCATTCTGTTTTGAATGTGTGTATGAGTCTACCAGATAAAGCACTTTGACTAACACACTACCAATTCAATTAACCAGTTTTGTTTTTTCAATACACTGGACAGAATAGAGCAAAATAAGAATCTCATGTCACCAGAGCTTGCACCTCATTATGTAAGCTTTAATAACTTACAAACACTAACAACCACATAAGTTCATAAGACATATGAGTCTAAAATACCTTTTAAAAAATCTACCACTAAGTCTAATATATGAACTAAACAATTTTTCAAAATTTCAAACTGGTAGAAATTCAAGTCATATAAAATAAAGATTCCCAATTTAAACATCTGCCTATGGCTGAATATCTAGACCCTTAACCCACCACCTCTTTCCCCCACCAGGTCCCAAGACTGCTCATCTAGTTCTACGCCTTGTTCTGATTCCATTTCAGAAGGCTAATGGCCATTTTCTGGCCTAACACACTGTTTGTCAAGTCTTTCAACCCATGCCCCAAGAGAAGCCTTGCTCTTGGCTTTGAAAATGAGTTCTGCTGCCATCTAGTCTCAGAGCATACATACAGGTACGTTCCACGCAGATTATGGAAGTATCGGTAACTAACATGGACATTAAATGGCTTCTACAGAGCTTCATTTAGGTCTCTGTTACAGGCAGGTTGTGTAGACACTATCGTCTAAATATGCTTTCCACTTTCCTAGAGATATTTCCAACAAATGAAGCTAGATGCACCTCACCTACATTTCTTTTTTCCCCCCTATCTTTCTCTCAGCTGGCTTCAATCATGCCAACCCTACTTGTCCAAATTTACTGCCAGTTCTTGAGCTATTTAACAAAGTCAAACCATTCCCAAATGGGCAAGATAACTCTAAGAAAGAAACCTGGGGAGACATGATTAGTTTCAATCTTTAACCTTTTGGCTCTACAAAAACATGGGGAGAAACTGACCAAAAAAGGCGGGGCGGTGTTTCTAGCCACCATGTAGACCCACATAAAGCCTTGAGCAACACAGTTCAAGCAATAAGTTTTAGTACCATCAAGTAACTGTTTTCAACTGCCTGACACAGTGTTCACGAATCTGTTAGACAGACGTTAGATAGTTTATCAGACAACTGAAGTTTAGAGAATAACTTTATGATTATTTGCTCCAGCTGTACATCTGAATACAGACTCTAGTGTTGATTCTCAGGTCTGAGATAAAGTGACCTGAAAAGAAGAGCAACAGGGAAGAGCAAGGCTCATGACTACCAACAGAAAAAGTGATCACTACAGACCATAACTATTCATAAATAGCTTGTACAATACCATGAACCTCACTGGAGGCAATATCAAATCCACAGATTTACATTTGGGGAACTAGTAAGCATCTTCAAAATTTTAAATATCTATTACTCAAAACAACTTATATTCAAGGTGTTAGGAGGCCAGTGAATTAAGAAGGAATGTACTTACATCACTTGAAGAGACTGTTCCTGTTTCAACAGCGACACCGCTACCACGCAGTTTCTATTACAAAATAAATAACTTATTACTTAGTTTTGTTTTTAACTTTATCCTAATTTATCAGCGTATGAAAGGGAGCTAAGCAAATTTTATAATTTTTTCCTAATCCTACTTAATGGAGTATCATCAACTAATAAAAAGCATACGGATGACATTAAATAATCTAAATATCATTACACTCTTCCAGATATTATCTTAATAAATTATTTAAAATTGAACAATATGGGGCCGGCCTGGTGGCGCAGCGGTTTAGTTTGCACTTTGGCAGCCCGGGGTTCGCAGGTTAGGATCCCCGGCGCAGACTGATGCACCACTTGTCAAGCCATGCTGTGGCAGTGTCCCATATAAAGTAGAGGAAGATGGGCACAGATGTTAGCCCAGGGCCAGTCTTCCTCAGCAAAAAGAGGAGGATTGGTAACAGATGTTAGCTCAGGGCTGGTCTTCCTCACAACAAAAAAATAAATAAAATAAAAATTGAACAATAATAAACTGAATACTAACCTCCAGCTAAATTTCATAAGTGAAGCTGGTGCAAATATTCAAGTCTCAGAATTTACTTACTGCATTGTTTCTCCAGTAAGATGACTGACTGTCTTAAGCTGAACTATCTACAATATATTTGCCATACAGCTTTCAAAATAGGTGCCTGATGACAGGAAGATACTACATGGAACTTAAAATTTGGTTATCCACAACAATGCTAACAAGTTATAAAGACAATCAAAATCTCATATGTTATACAGAAATGACCAAAGAAATTTTAAGGTAGAAAGTCAGAGGCTGAATATGAAAGAGAAAAGCAATAATGAATTTCTGAAAGGAAATTTTTAATTTGTTTTTTTCAATAACTATTATCTACTAAGTCTCAGGCATGAGCCCCATAAGCCAAGTAAAATGCTTTAACTGTCAAAAAAGCCTCCTAAATGTCACTCTAAGTCAAAGAACAAAATTCAAACTTGAAACTACTTTGGACTTTTGAAAGTTTATTTCTATTAGAATCATGAAACTGTGGTCCTTTTTCTGAGGGAGAAAACACTTATGACAGAAAAGGAGACCTTCCAGATATAGTGCTACCACATGACATTTAAGCAAAGGAGCAAATAAAATCCCAAATAATCCTATGTTTCATTCTTTAACAAGAAGTCTGTAATTTTAATCCTGATAAAAGATTATGGAAGAAGTGTCTTCCCACAGCTAGACAGACAGCATAATCCAGAACCTAGCAGAAGCAGTGGCCAGACTCTGAGAAGCAAAGGCAGAGAAGAGAGAGATATGGGTCTGGGCATCCTGAAGAGAGAGATATTCTGTGGCAGAAAGACTTGCAACGCAGAAATGCCATACTGTAACTAAACAAAGCCAAAGACTCAGTGATCCAATAGTGCACTAGAAAGATATAGAAAAGGTCTCTAAGAGCATTTATCTAATACCAAGAAGCTCAATTCTAATGAAAGCTGTTCAAGACAAGGAAATATTCACTTCCACTAGTGACGAGAGAAATATTTCCCAATTGCTGGACAAGGTTACAACCACAGTCAATCATTCCAAAAGCGACAAATCACCTGTGAGGCACAACATACGTTATCCCTATGAGGAAAAGTTTAAGATGGGACAACCCAAAATGTTAGTGGCAAACTACAAGCACACAATCTTTCTTACCAATTTTCACTGTAGGAATCCAGCTACAATAGAGCCTCATTACCATTATACCACAAAGCTAACACTAAAGCAGAACGAAGTTTATTCAAAGGAAGAACTAATTTCAAAATAGAAAAAAGGATATTACCTATTTAAGTATTTGATCTCAAATGATATACATTTAGAAATTTAAAATGTCATCTTCACACAACTATTTTTCATGTTCTAAATATTTTCTTTTTGAAATACCTCACAAACTCAGTAAAATATGCAAATTTGTGGCTCTAGTAAAAATACTTTTAAAACCGAAGCCAAAAAGAGTGTTAAAATTTATGCTATTGATATAAAAAATACTTAATTTTGTTCAAGACACACCAAAATCTCCTTATCCAAATATAAAAGGCAATTAGACTCCCCCCACAAAGGCAGGCAATGATAAGACAAAAAATAAATCTAAGTAAAATGTCATGGTGTCTTTCTTATGCTTCAAATTAAAAGCTATTAACATAATAAAGTCATCTGAAATCTAAATTACAACTTTCCAAAAATGTATTTCAAGCAGACATTTATTTCTAAGCTGCAGACATTTATTTCTAAGCTAACACTGATAACACAGTAACTACCAATATTACTTCTCCTGGTCCCATTCCTCCATGTCACCCATCCCCACATCAAAATCTCACTCTCTTCTACCTTTTCTTCCCCAGAACACTCCTCCCCCACCCACCTTCACTTCATTCCTTTTCCGAAGATCACTCCCACCAAGTTTCCTCCTTACAACCTAATACTTAGTCAGTGGAAGCCTAAAAGAAAGAGACACTCCACTGAGCCATCATACGCATCCTGTCTTTTGCCCTGTTCTAGGGAACCATGAAGACAAAAACAGAAAACTTGCCATCTTTCCAACCATTAAACCAGCAAGCTATTTCCTCTGTGGAGAAGTAGAGCTCGAGAGGCCTGAAAGCAACAAAGACGACCAATAAACAGGCTTCATATTTAACCTGAAACCTAAATGTTCAATCCCACAATGATACAGTGAAATTCTTAGAAGGAAGCCACTACATGACACAGTTATCTCACAGCTGGACTCGCAGCTCCAGGCTTACCCAGGGGCACCTAGAAGCATGGGATGGACTCTTGGCCAAGACGAGGATAAGTGGCTTGACTAATGATTTATAATGTGCTGTTTACAGTTTGAAACTCCTCTGATGGCACCCAGAGCCGGTCTGTTTCCTGGTATAACTGGTTCGACAGCTTGGTTTGGTTATGTGACCAGAAGGGCATCAAAGATCCCACCAGAAACTTTTGGAGCTCCCAAAACCAAGATAGCCCGCACAAATCTTGGTGGTTCAGAGCCCCAAGGCAGACACGGGAGCTGCAGCCGGAATCCTCTGAGCTCTGAAGCTTGCCCGCACTCTCTAGCCTGCTGCACTGCTCCTGTTCCTTTCTCAAAAGGCTTACAGGAGTCTGCTCTTTGGAGCTGTGCAGTTCCTTTCAATTCTCCAACCTGTGTGATCCTGGCAGCCACCTGCAAGGAAGACACTCGCTGCCTACTGCAAAACATGAATGGAAAATCCCAAGTGGCAGACAGAAAGGTTTGAGTTTAAGCCACTCAAAGAGAGAAAAAGTGAAGCACACTACCATACTTAAGAGTAATCTGGTATTTATCAAGTTCAAAATGGCATTACTTTAATATAACTTTTTTTGTAATTTCACATAATTACCATAAATACCTTAAGAGAACATGGCTGTTATATTCCTTTCAAAGATACTAAAAGAAATGTCTTTTACCTGTGAACTCAGCTGAGTTTTTATCCAATTGAAATAGTAATTTAAGTCACTGCCTTCCATCAGTTCTTTTCCCCAAGCTGCTAACTTCGCAATAATTCTTGCTGCCTGAAAAACAAGAAATACATTTGAATACTATTTTGATTCTAAAAATCACATCAAATACCTTAAAAACCAGGACTCATAACTATTTTACTGCACGATTTTTTAACATTCAACTCCTCCAAAAATAATAGTTTATATTCCATTTTTAAAGATATATTTTGGAATACAGTCAAAATGTATTTTTAAGTATTTCCATTAAAGTGAATCAAAATTAGTTGTGTTTTAAGAATTTTATGACATTCCCTGTATTATTCTGAGTTTCAAAAGTAAGATTGGGATTCATTATAAGACCAGCAAAAAAACCAAAGAATCCAAAAATCTTTCTTAGAGGCAGACTTTCACTTGCCAGAGTTTGAGCAATCTCTACAATAAACTCCCAGCATAAGCTCTTCATCAGCGCATGGTAAACTAATGACAATCTGACCCTCAAAATATGAAAGATTAGCCAAAAGTAACTGAAATCATAAGAAAATTAAAACATGGATTTGGCTACACAAATAATAATGAGAAGCCTTACCCGAAATGCACATTTGGTTTCTAATATATTTGTCAATTCTATTATAAAACCATCAAAATTAGGAAGACATTTAAACCATGTATCCAGACAGTGAAAACAAGCCTCTACAATTTGAAAGAAGAAAATATATTACTGGTTTTTAAAAGAGTATTCTTTAAAATATAGTTTATTTCAAGGCACGAGAAAACGTTCATATATCACAACTCAGTGAATGAGTCTTGGTGCTGCTCCTTAGCCCTCCACAGTGTAGAATTCCAAATATGCCATGACACTCGAGTGCCTAACATACACACAGAAAAAACAGGCAGTAGAAAATACTACTTCTCCATACACAAACCCAATTTAATAAATATTCTTTCAGTACTTTCTGAAAGCAAGTCAGTGTTTCAAAACTCCAATTATTCAGCAACAATTAATCCGAGTAGAGTATGGAAGGCTGAAGTTAGCTAACCCCAAAATAATTCCTGTGCTGGTGGACTGATGTTTCTTCTTATACTTGGATACAGCTGAGCCAATGACAGAGTCACACTTTTAAGGTCAGTACGTCAAGCACTCAAGTGTCATGGCATATTTGGAATATATATATATTTTCCAGATTTATTAGGTATAATTGACAAATAAAATTGTAAGATATTTAAAGTGTACAATGTGATGATTTGATACATGTATACTTATACTGCCTCTTTAATAAAAAAATTCATGATTAGTTTTACAGCTTGAAGAAAATTGAGAAATCTTTGAATGAGGAGAAAGAGGTATTTAGATCAAGAAAGATGGCTATTTAATACCCAAGATATATTTTACACCAAGATATAGATTTTTAAGTGTGAGAACTCACAAGGGGCTTGGAATGAGCAAGGTAGTGGCTGTCAGTTTATTTCATGAGTCTTCCTTTTTAATTTCTCTTTTTATATATGTTTTATAATATATACAATATGTGAAAACACTAGTACACAAGCAAATATAGATATATATGGAGAGAGAGAGAGAACATGCATGCTCAAAAATGTTTCACTAATAGTGGTTCTTGATTTGAAAAATTTAAAGACATCTACTGAAATGAGCAGCCTCAGGAGCCCCACCCCATGCAGCCCACTTCACGTTGTGAACAGAAAAGGCCTGCACAGATTTATTGTCTCAACCATCCTCTCACACCTTCTCCATACTCCACAATAGATTGTTTAGTGCTAGGGCTTCCAAAAATAGCCTTTCAGGCTAAGCTTAAAACAGGAGTGTATTTAAGATATTAAAAAGCAATTAAGTAATTATTTAATTAAAATAAAAATTAAACACAGTAGCTGCTTCAAAGCAATACTTAATCTCTAAGGTAAAACATGGTTAATCCTGTCACAGACAACCTAAAGCCGTTCGCAGTGAAAATTTACCAAAGGCTTTTATGCTAATGCACTTATCAAATACTCTACAAAACTTGAACTGTATCAGAGCAACCCTACCTCCTCTGACTTCCCAATATCCCCACATTACTAAACACCAAAAAGGAAACACTGCTTTGAAAATTTAAGGTCACAGCAGTTACTCCTCTGGGAACTGAGACGTTACCAAGTCATAAATGGCCCTGGTGTGTTTTTTCTCTAAATCAGAAATTTGATCAATTCAAAATTTACCATATGAACAGTAAAGAGATCCTGGCGATTCAACATTGGCAGAAAGTAGGACCAGGCAGTGTTCTTGCTACGTTTAGCATAGTCAAAGAAAATACTAACACGCTGGTGATTTTCCTGAAATAAAAAAAGAAAGAAATATCACTAATCAGAATGCATTTTCCTAAAAAATGTTAACAACTGTGCACTGCTTCTCAACGTTTCATTTTATGTCCCATCAATCAGTGTGTTTTCTTTTTTCAGTGTGTATGAGATTTGTCTCCCTATTATTATTACTATGGGAGAGAGAATGGGGATGGGGGCAGGGCCAGATATTTTAAAAATAAAACCTTTAATTATTATGACTGGTTTAAATCAAGTGAACCAAGATAACACATCCCAGCCCTGCAAGATGTAGCACTCTAAGTTACACTTATTCTCAGCCTGCATAAAATCGGGAAGGGCAGAAAGCTCACACATTAGCTCTGGATGGAAGGATCAGCAGGAAGCAACTCAAGCTACTTACAAGCAGGCAAGGGAAAGAGGAAATTAGAAAAATCTCAAATGTTCAAGGTTACTCCTAGCATATTAAGATGGAAAAATCAAGGCAGACAAAGACAGCAAAAAATGGCATATCACACTAGCAGGTGGATATAGGATTTGAGGAACAATTAATTCTTAATTCAAATTATGCAAGCTCTACCTCTCACCTCAATTTTCTCTGCATTTAGTTCACTAAGTGAATATGGTTACTAAACAATATTTGGTAAAAGCACACCACATAAACAATAATGTTAATTTTCAGATCAACATTTAATTCTTTTTAAATACACTGGTTTTAATTTTAGTCTTTGCTAACAGGTACCTATTTGAAGAACAGACTACCATCTCCTTACGTAATTAATCACTATAGTTTAGAATAACAATTGAAACAGTTGTGATAATAACTTTAGCCAAGGACTCAAAATTCAGGTAGGTCATCATTAACTCCATTGGTGGATTATTTCCCAAGTTAAAATTGCTATTCTCATTGTACACATAAATGAACAAAGTACCCTACACACAGAAAGAGCAGAAACTACTTTACATGTTTTAAATAAATTTGAAACCCACCTTCCTCAACCAGTCTTTTGGGGCTTCAATTTCTGCTTAAAAATGAACCTCCAGCCATTATTGTCCCAGGCACCCAAATTACAAACCTTTAAAAGAATATGCATAAAGTCCTTCTTCTCAAAGTACATATTTTGTATAAAAAAAGAGGGAGAAAGAAAATACACACGTACCTGCCTATTTTTGCAAAAAAGAAAAACAGGAAGAATAAATCACAAATCACAATCACAAATATTGGTTACCTTTCAGAGGTAGGTGGGAATGGGATACAAGGGATGGGGTGGGTGTTGGTGACATGTCTCTGAGTATACCTTTCTGTATAGTTTTGACTTCTGGAAGCATGTTCATCTTTTACATAATCAAAAATAATAAAAAAAAATCAACAAGGATGAGAAAAAAACTAAAGTAGAATATAAACAAAACAAATGAATCTAATTGTAGTTGAAGAAAAATCATATAAGCACTCTGAGAGAAATGTGAACACAATCCTCTGGCCACCTCCCTTAGGTTAAAGACCAAGTGCTGCACACGAACACTGAGCTCCAGGTAACGGGCTTATTTTCGCAGTTGTAGGGTCACCAATTCTGACACTACCTTCTTTGTATCATAGGGTCCAACAAACAAGTAACAGGTGGAGGATAAGAGGAGTGCCCAATGTCACGGTCACGAGAGACAGTTACAAATATGGAAAGAGGAGGCTAGAATGAACTCTGTGGTGTCGAGCTGAAATGACACTGGAAAGAGTGTGAACTCATGGTTTTTAATTTATAGATTTGTGGATGTGTATAAAAACTGAGGATATTTGTGTGCATGTGTGTGTTTACATATAAATAAAACCAAGATCTGCATGCCAACGCATACCCCCTCGTTTGAGGTGTAGTCCTAGATAATAACCAGGATAACCAGGGCAGACCAAAACATTCCCCGTTTTTCTTAACTTTTCTTTTTTAAAGGAAAACGTGCTAAGAGAGACCAAGGTCATTCTCAGACAAGCTTGCATCAGCCCAGGCTGTATATTATCCTTACTCACATAAAATCACTACATTCCTGTAAATGACACGATGGCCCCAAAGTAGACAGCACCATTCTTCCTAACCTTTGTATCCTCACTAATAATCAGCACAGTGTTTGGGGCATAGAAGGCCACCAATAAATCTTTTTCCTTGTAAACTGACAGAACAATGCCCCCTAAGCAGCCAGACTGACACTTTTCTTCAAGCCTCCTGAGACATGCAGACAGACACTGGATATAGCAGCCAGATGGCCTGTTTGAACAAGAACTGCTCGATATACCAACAGTTTAAACCTAGATTACACTCTGGTGCAAAATAAAAAATGGTGAATAAAGGAGGCCCTTCTGCATTTAGGGACAGTAAATAGAAACTTTATGCAACTAGAAAGGTCTTAGATGATAAGCAAAATGTTCTCCAGACAACGCTTTTGAGGGCAAGCACCTTGCCTACATTCAGCACTGAACGCCCAGCGCTTGGCACTGGCCTGGATCACGGGAGCATTGAAATCTGTTGAATGACAAAAAGAAGGAGCCATATCATCTGCCAGTACGCAGAGCATCTAGAAAGCCCAAGTGATTCACCAAACACTGCTTTCTGAGGTATTGTGGAAAAAAATACATATGGATTACTTGACATACTGAATGAAAAACAACAAAAATAGCCTGGGTGTGGACATTCCCATTTTGATCACTGTTAGCAAATTACAACTCACATAATGAAGAAAAATATATTATTACAGTCTAGAACAGAACCAATGCTATTAAGTGAAACCTTAAAGAAATGTTGTTACTGTGCAATACACAAAAAGATGAAGTCACCATATGTATTAAGTAAAGAATAAACCTACCTGCAACATATCATCAACCATAGTTAGTATGTACTGAACTGTCTGCTCTTTGGAGATATGAGTCATCAGATTTATAAATGTTTTAGCACACTAGAAAAAAATGAAATTAATGTTAATTATTGTTTTCAACTGCAAATACAACATTTTTAATGGAATTTCACTAAAATATTATTTCTCTTGCATAAATTAGGATACAAATGCTATTAATGAACAGCTTTCAATTATAGAAAAAGTATACCTTTTACAAATATTCTGATGCAATATGGGAGGCTTGCATCAGATATTTGATCATTTCTAGCAATAAATTTCAAAATGTTTACTACTTTTAAATAGACAGACCTAGCCACAATGAACTCTTGACTACCCATGATAACATAAAGATTAAGTTATGTAGACAATCAAAAATTATCATTGGTTTTCAATTTTTTTTTTCTGCATTTACTGGGAAGCAGAACACTAGAGCAAGAGTACTGGAGACTGGAATCCGAAGGCTTTGCTCTGTCTCCATTCCACAACTTATCAACTATGTAACAATCACTCTGGGGTTCAACAAAAACTAGAGCCAACAATATGTTTCCTCCCAAACTTCCCAGGATTGTTGAGAATCAGACTGAGTTGTACATGGCCTCTTTTAGCCAATCAGGATCCCGTATCAGAAAACCTGATAGACAGTAGAATTGCATCTTATTCTAATGAGAATACAAAATGGAAAAAATTTTCTAAAAAAAACAGTTAAGCAACTTTAAAAACATCATATACTTACAAACAGTAATTTCCCTTCTAGGAATATATTCTAAAAAGATTTTCGGAAATGCAGAAAAGGATGGAGGAATAAACACAATATAACATTTTTTCCAAAATTAACCAAGAAAACTGGAAATCACTTAAATGTCTTCCACTAAAAAAGGATTTTTAGTTAAATTTTGATGCATATGTACAATGGAATATCACATAAAAATTCTGGAAAAAAAATTTTAATGACACAGGGAGATGTTCATGATATGTTTATATCGATTACCTGACTGCCTTCAGTTTGAAGCATCTCTTGCTTCTCTTCAGGACTTCTTTTCATTTCAAACCTCTGAATGAATTCACAATCTTCAGCAGAAATCATCTGCCCCCTAGAAAGTAAGAATAAGAGTTGAGGGGCCGGCCCAGTGGTGTACTGGTTAAGTTTACGTGCTCTGCTTCAGCAGCCTGGGGTTTGCAGGTTCAGATCCCGGGGGCAGACCTACGCACTGCTCATCAAGCCAGGCTGTGGCAGCATCCCATGTACAAAACAGAGGAACATGGCCACAGATGTTAGCTCAGGGCCAATCTTCCTCACAAAAAAAAAAGAAGAAGAGTTAAATAGCCACTGTGAGCAAGTCATATAGCAGTCTCCAGTCTTTCTCCTCTCTCCACGGTAGTTAACCACTAGGGTTGACACACGAGTCCTAGCATCAGACAGACCTGAGTTCAAAGCTTAGTTTCACCACTCACTGATCATGCAACCTCTCTGGACCTAAGTTAATTTATCTGCAAAATGGGAATAACCATATTGCCTTTAAGGGGTTGAACTGAGGGAGAAATTAAATAATTCACATAAGATGGTTAGTGCAGTGCCTGGCCCATAGTAAGTACTCAATAAAATGTCACCTCTTAGCACTATCCAAAGTCTTACCCTTATTCCCCCTCCCAAGATAAACAATTTTCTTGGCTTTCTAATCCATCAAGACCAAACTCACTTTATATGAATTTCTATGATCATTTTCTCCAGCATATTCTTTCCCTCCAGACTCAGAAAAATGTGATCCTCCCCCTCTCTGAAAAAATAAACTCTCCATCTTGATCTCTTAACCTCCCAGCAATCACCCCACACTATCCTGTGTAAATTTCACATATCAAATTCAGCATCATCACAACGGAACCTGTACCTGCCCTTTCAACCTGGCTTGACCTCCCAACTGCTCCACACATGAAGGACTCAAATGCATCATAGCAAACCCTCTGTCCAACCCTTCCTTGTGAAAAGACCTGTCAGTAGACCAGCCTTGCTAGTCTCTGTGAGACTGGGCACTTCATGATATACATCAACTCTTTCAGACTATCAGTACGGTGGGAAAAGCATACAATTTGAGTCAACGTGAGGAAAAGTTTCAACTCCAGTTATGAAACTTTGGCAAGTCACAACCCCTCTGAATGCTATTTTGCACACCAGGAAAATGGCAATTACAATACTACCTGCCCTAATCCATTGGGTGGTTATGAGAAAATATAATACAAAGCACTTGGCATGGAGTAAATGCAAGTTGAAAATAAAAACACTTCTTGTAATATGCTTTGTTATTCAAACAGCATCAATATATTTCCTTAACTCAGTAGTTTAAGAAGCTGCCCCTCCCCAGCCCTTCCCCTGAGTATGCTGAGGAACTAGTGAAACCAGCAAAACACTGAATTTAAGCAGGTTTCCCAATATGCATAATTACACAAGTATGGTCCTTTCTCAGAGGTGTCTTGGATCAGGTTCCCAGGAGCAGGCCTTGAGATGAGGATTGGTATGCAGGTGACTTATGAAGGAAGTGCTCACAGGAGAGACCAGGGACGGAGCAGGGATCACAGGACACGGAAGGGAAAGAGCCCAGCCAGGGTTCAGGCAAAGTCCCAAAGAGGACAGCTTTCCCTGAGCGCACAAGAGATGGGAAGCTGAGGTACTCAGAGCCGTCCCCTCCCCGAGACAAGGGAGCTGAACTTCCACACTTCCTGCCACCCCTACCCACAATCCCACCCTCCTCCAAAGAAGTCCTTGACTTTCATGTATTCAAAATCTGTGTTTTACTTTATCGCTTCCATGTTTTATATATACTATTACAACATACTAAATTTTCTATATACTTCTAATTTGCTTCTGGATTTTGTAATCCACTGTTCTATCTTGTATCAGTTCCACAGTTTTAAGCACTGTAATTTGTTTTCATATATGCTCCTTTTTTAACGTGGCATTTCTTTAACTATTCTAATGCATTTTTTTCCAACGATCCCTTCCTTACCAACCCAAGGGAGAATTTTCAGTCTTTGTCTTTGTAGATCTCTGAGGCAGAAGACATGTAGCCATTTCTTAACACTCTCTTCCTTAGCTTCCAGATTCTTCTCACCCTCCTCAGGCCACTCCTCTTCAGTCCTCTCACCAACTCCTCATCTCCCTCCCCGTGCCTCAGGTTCCATGGGCTCCTCATCTCCCTCCCCATGCCTCAGGTTCCGTGGGCTCCTCATCTCCCTCCCTGTGGCCTCGGGTTCTATGGGCGGCTCTCTTCATTTCCCATTCCACAGTTCTCCCTGAGGGCTCCCTTCTACCCTCTCCACTGGTAACTCAGCTCCCACAGTCCCCACTCACATGTGTGTAGTGGACCTCTCCTCCCACAGCTCACAGAAGCACTCCAGACACCACAGGGGCAGAAGTGAGATTGTTAATATATATCCCCACACACACACCATCCCCAGCCTGGGTAATGGGACAACAGAAGCAAAAATGGACACTTTGCACTCTTTCCACTGTGGCTAAGCACTTCACATACCAGTCAGGAGAAAACGCACTCTGCACCCTGGGCTACACCAGGATAACGAGGTCATCCTGTCTAGTTCTGACCCCAAAACAAATGAAATCTATTTTCATAAATCTGGACTCCCTAGCTAAAACAATTTTACCCCCAAATTTTGCTATGCTGATGTGCAAAAAGCATGTCACAATCTTTGTAAATAGGATAATCATGTGAAAAAGTCAGTTTTTCTACCGTGAAGAAAGTGGACAGTGAAAGTTACACTTGGTAATCTTGTAATTTTGCAGCTTTCTTTTCCATTTAAATAATTGTGTTTTTTATTTGGCAAGCCATTCCTCCTGAAGTCTAACTCCCCTGCATTTGTTGCAAGTAACCTTTCTCTTCTCGTTTAAATTCTCTTGTATCTGAGTCTTCTTTCAACAGTCCCATCATCTAGCAAGTTAGGGACTCTGGTATCTTCTCTAACGGCCCACAATCAATCAAGCATCAGCCTTAACAATTCTTCCACCTAATGTCACCCTCCTCTCGACTTCCTTGCCTGTGGAGCAGTTCAGCCCTACATTAACAATCCACCAATGGGTTTCTTCCCAGCTTCCAATCCAACCCCCCTCCACATCCCTCTTAGCTACTACCAGATGGCTTTCTCAGGCACACATCTGATCACATTACTCCTTTCACATCAGACTGTGACTTTGAATGGCAGTTCTACCTAGCACTTAGGCAGAGGCATTCAATGAAAATCTTTTGAATCAATTGACTAATTAAAACCTATATGAGTACACATACATATTACTTAACCTAACACCTATCTCCTCATCTTTAAAATAAGGACAGAAAGTCCCTCGACTGACGATTGGATAAGGAAGACACGATATGTATGTATGTGTGTGCGTGTATACACACACACACACACACACACACACACACACACACATACACAATGGAATACTACTCAGTCATAAAAAAAGACAGAATTGTCCCATTTGCAACAACATGGATGGACCTAGAGGGTATTATGTTAAGTGAAATAAGCCAGAGAGAGAAGGACAAACACCAAATAATTTCACTCATATGTGAAATATAAACTAACACACGGACAGAGAGAACTGGTTGGTGGTTACCAGGGGGAAGGGGGCACAAGGGGTGAATGGATGCATCCATATGGTGATGGACAAATAATAAGGTACAACTAAAACCCCACAATGTTATAAACTATTAAGACATCAATAAAAATTTAAAAAAAATAAAATAAAGATTACCATTAAGATTAAAAAAATAAATAAGGACAGAAAAACTTACATCACAGTATTGCTATGAAAATAATGTAAAACAGTATGTTACTTACCAAGTACTACATTACTTTCTTTTCCAAACACTTGCCTCCACCACTTCCCAACAAGTACTCTACTCATTCATGATTTAATCAGCCCATATTAAATGGGAGCCTACTTTGTGTCAGGTACCTTTAAGAACAGGTGACACAGGGGCGGCCCGGTGGCGCAGCGGTTTAGTCCACACTTGGCAGCCCAGGGTTCGCGGGTTCGGATCCCGGGCGCCCTCCGACGCGCTGCTTGTCGGCCACGCCGTGGCGGCGTCCCATATAAAGTAGAGGAAGATGGGCACGGATGTTAGCCCAGGGCCAGTCTTCCTCAGCAAAAAGGGGAGGATTAGCAACGGATGTTAGCTCAGGGCTGGTCTTCCTCACCAAAAAAAAATAATAATAATAATTTAAAAAAAAAAAAAAAAAAAACAGGTGACACAGCAATGAATGAGACATCCCCCTTTGAGCTTACATTACAGTGGGGAGAACAGAAAATACACAAACATAAAAATAAATTTAAAAATATATATATACACATACACAAAACATCATAATGCCAGGACTGTAAATGCTATCAAAGAAAATGAAGCTGGGTAAGGAGCTAGAAAGTGACAACAGAGGAAAGGACATATTTTAGTTGGATTACAGAGAAACCTTTCTGAGGGTGCCTGCACAGACACCTGAACAAAGTGAGTTAATGTGCCAAACAATTTAAGGGAGGAACCCACAGAGAGACAGAAGTGTGTCCAAGGAGCTTGGGGCAGCAATAAGCTGGCTGTGTCAGCAAGAGCCAGAAGGGCAGAGTAGCTAGAGGGCTGTGAGCAGAGTGGCATGATCTGATTTATAGTTTTGAAATGACTGTCACAGCTATGTAAAGAACTCCTCCTACAGGGGAACAGTGAAAGCAGAGACACGGGGCAAGAGCCTGTAAGAAGAGAGCACATGAGAGATGAGGACGGCCTGCAGCAGGTTGGTAGCAGTGGAACCAGGGGGAAGTGGTCAGATCGGGAAGTGTTTTGGACGTTGAGCTAAGAGAATTTGTTAAGGGACTGGATACGGATTGTAAGAGAAAGAGTCTAAAGGACTCCTCAGTTTTTGGCCTACAAAAGTGGTGAATGAAGGTGCCACAAATTGTCCTGCTGCAGCCTGGAGGGAGCCACGCCCAACTACCTGAAGCTCCCCAAGTACTGCATGTTCCTCCATGTCTCAGCTCCCGCCTGGAGCCCCCAGCTCCTCTGCCTGGACAATGCCTACGTGTAACCTCACACATTCTGAAGACATTCCCAATGCTTGCAGGTATTTATTTGCTCCCTCCTTTTGTTATCTGAGAAAACTGCAAATATCTTCATTTTAACATTTACCACAATTTCTTACTTAATTTTTTATTTAAAGGTTTGTTTCCTCATTAAACTTTAAACTCAAGAGAAAGGATGCTATTTTATGATTCTTGTATCCTCAGGATATAGTTTTACCCGATTCCAGTTTGACTGGAATATAGCCACGCCCATTCATTTATTATTGTCTAGTTGAGTTATTAAGAAATAGTTTAATCAAATATAAATACATGTTTAAAATATTGTATTTTCATAATAACACATTAATTTGTAAGAGATGAAGTATAACGGCCTTTTGACATTGGGGAACTCTTCCACCGATTTTATTTTATCAGTGTATGATGTGATACAAGATTCAGTGAAAATTCATGCATCCTGTCCAGCCTCCAAACCATCTGTAAGCTCTTTGAGGGGAGGCACGTTTCCCACCCACTAGCATCTCCAAAACAACGGGCTCAACAGCAGGCACACAGTTAGCATCTGGTGAACATTTGTGCACACATACCGTAGAGGAGTTTTATAAAAGAAATTCATACAATGGACAACAGAAAAAAGAACAGAATAGGAAAAAGGAAGAATACAACTTATGTAGTATGGAGGCCCTGGAACTGAAGGAACAGAAGAGAAAGCAATTAAAAATTCCCATGTAACTGCAAATGTTCCAAAAGCCAATGCAAGAGAACTTCTGCCAGTCAGCCAGTGCTTTATGATCAATAACTATTACTATATTTAGGTTATCAACAGGTTCAGGCTTTATAAACATGACACTCCTTGTCCTCTAATCTAAACACACTCTGGACTATAATTAGGAAACAGAGTCGAAATCCTAATATCACAAGGGACCTAAACAATTACACGGATATCACTGAACAGAGAAAGGATCAGACAGTCCCTCCTCCTCCTGCCCTTAAGTCAGTGGCCCCACAATAATCCAGCCCTTAAAACAGGGACCCAGAAGTCATCCTAGATTCTTTTCCACCTCACACATCAAATCGATCACTAAGACTTTCTCAGATCTATCCATTCTCTCCATTCCAACAAGCTCAAATGCTGCTGCTACAGCCTCTCCCTAGCTCTAGGCTTGTTATCCACAAATCCACCCTATACACTGTCGGCAGAGACAAATCTGATCATCTCACTCCCACTCACAAATGTCAGCAGTTTCCAACACCTACGACAGTGATTTTAAAAATGTGCTCCTTGGGCCCAGAAACAAATTCTCACATATACAGTCAACTAGGATGCCAAGAATACAAAATGGGGAAAAGAGAGTCTCTTCAATCAATGGTATTGGAAAACTGCACAACTACATGCAAAAGAATGAAACTGGACCCTTATCTTACACCACGTACAACAATCAACTCAAAATGGATAAGACTTAAATATAAGACCTGAAACCATAAAACCCCTAGAAGAAAACACAGTGAAAAAGCTTCTGATATTGGCTATGGCAATGATTTCTTGGATATGACACCAAAAGTACAGGCAACAAAAGCAAAATTAGACAAATGGGATTATATCAAACTAAAAAGCTTCTGCACAGCAAAGAGAACAATCAACAAGGTGACCTACAGAATGGAAGAAAATATCTGGAAACCACATATTTGATAAGGGATTAATATCCAAAATATATAAGGAACTCCTACAAGCAAAAAACAAATAACCCCATTAAAAATGGGCAAAGGACCCTGAAAGGACATTTCTCCAAAAACATACAAATGGCCAACAGGTATGTGAAAAGGTGCTCAACATCACTAATCAGCAGGGAAATCCAAATCAAAACTACAATGAAATATCACCTCACACCTGTCAGGATGGCTATTATCAAAAAACAGAAGACGACAAGTGTTGGTGAGGATGTGGAGAAAAGGGAATCTTTTTGTACACTGTTGGTGGGAATGTATATTGGTGCAGCCACTATGCAAAATAGTATGGAGGTTCCTCAAAAAATTTAAAATAGAACTACCATATGATCCAGCAATCTGACTTCTGGGATTCCAAGGGAATCGAAATCAGGATCTCAAAGAGATATCTGCATTCCCATGTTCATTGCAGCATCATTCACAACAGCTAAGATATGGAAACAACCTAAGTATCCGTGGACAGATAAATGGATAATGTGGTATTACATAAAATGGAATATTATTCAGCCTGAAAATAGAAGGAAATCTTGCCATTTGCAACAACATGGACGAACATGAAGGACATTATGCTAAGTGAAATCAGCCAAACACAGAAGAACAAACGTTACATGATCCCACTTACATGAAGAATCTAAAAAAGTCAAACTCATAGAAGCAGAGAGTAGAATGGTGGTTGCCAGGGGCTGGGGGGGAAGGAGAAATGGGGAGTTATTAGTTAAAGGATATAAAGTTTCAGTTACACAAGATGAATAAGTCCTAGAAAGCTACTGTACATCCTGGATCCTATAGTTAACAACACTGTATTGTATACTTAAAAAGTGCTAAGAGGGTAGACCTTATATTAAGGGTTCTTAGCACAAAATAAAATAAAATAAAGAGAGGAGACGAAACTTTTGGAGGTGACAAATATGTTTACAGCATAGACTGTAGTGATGGTTTCATGAGAGTATACTTATCTCCAAACTCATCAAGGTGCATACCTTAAATACGTACAGCTTTGTGTATGTCAATCATACCTCAATAAAGTGGTTTTAAAAAAAAAGGCAACTTTGCTCCTGGAACCTTATGAGGATGGTGAACGGTCTCAAAAGAAGGCTCAGAGACGAACACTCCCACCTCCACTCGACTATCACTTTCATCTGTTTTACATGCTGAGCTTCATCAGACTTCACGTGAACCATGGGTTTCACAGCTGAAGAAGCACTTGAAAAGCACTGACTGACAGACTCAAGGCCAAACTCCTTCCACTGGCACACAGGGCCTTCACAATTGGCTCCTGGCTGCCTCTCCAGCCTCAGCCCTCCCACTGGCTGCCTCCAAAATACATACTATTCCCCACCCAGCATGCTGTTTTTAATGCCCTGCCTTTGTTCATACTGTCTGTCCTGCTTGGAAGGTTTTCCCTCCTGTCACATGGTTAAATACCACTCATCCTTTAAAACTCAGTTCAGGAAATATCCCCTTCAGGAAAACTTCCTGGAGGTAGGATTAGCTGTCCTTTTTCTGTGCACCCATCATTCTCTCTGCACCTATTATCACAGTCAACATACTGAATTAAAATGATCTGTTTAGGGAGCCGGCTCAGTTCGCGCTTGGCAGCCCAGGGTTCGCCGGTTTGGATCCCGGGCGCCCGCCGACGCACTGCCTGTCAGCCATGCCGTGGCGGCGTCCCATACAAAGTAGAGGAAGATGGGCACGGATGTTAGCCCAGGGCCAGTCTTCCTCAGCAAAAAGAGGAAGATTGGCGACGGATGTTAGCTCAGGGCTGGTCTTCCTCACAAAAAAAAAAATGATCTGTTTATATATCTGACTTCCCTACTAGATTATGAGTTTATCTTTCTGTAGCCCCCAAAGCCTGGAAAAATGCCTCAGAGTTCGCAGGTGGTCAGTAAATGTTTGATGACTGACTAAATTAACAGAAACAAAAGGATCATTTTTGTGCACTGCATATCCCTCTTAAAACAAATTGCTATATACAAAACTAAAGATTCCGCAATTTGTTTTTCAAAACGTATATGCAAATCTGAACTGAATTTCCTTAATAATTCACTCTTACAAATATACCAAAATAAACAGATATGAAGTAAAGTCAGTATGATAAAATATGGTCAAGAATAAATGAACACTTACTTTACAGTTAAATACAAAACACCAGCATGCTAAATCTTAACATACATAAGAATGAATGGGAAAGAAATAAAATTTATTGACAGTGTATTCAACATACTAATACTTGTATTCAACTGTGCTAATACTTTATTTCAGCAACAACCCTGTGGGATATGTACCCTCATTTCACACTTTAACGAACCTCAGAGAAGTTAAGGGACTCGCCTAAGATCAGCACATTAGCAAAGAGAAGAATCAGAATCCAAACCCAGGTCTTGAAACTCAAATATCTACGCTTTTTACTAGCTGTGAGAGCCATTCTGCAACACCATCTGTCCCCACACTGATCACCAAGGCACAATGAGCCAGTCTGGCAGGCTTTATACGTTATCCTTTTCTGCCCTTCATAGCCCATAGCCCATGGCTATACATATATAGTTCCCCACAGCCCGTGAACACTCCTCCCATGCTTCCCACTAATTCAAAAAGCACAAACTTTCCAGACAGAGGTCAAAAGTGCTGCAAGCAGCTCTGCCTGCCTGCTAGAGCCCCAAGCTGTTTCCACCACACTACACCGTCTCCCTATGACAGCTAATTATCCTGAGGAAGTGTTTTCTTCCACATTTATTTGACTTTTTCCAGTATTTCTCTCATAGAAGCATGACCATGAAAAAGTCTGATGCAAAAGCACATGATGAGCCATGACTCAGAGCAAACCGGTACTTACTGAAGATAGGACTGCCAGTTCACTTTGTTCGCACGAACCTCTGCAGCCTTGGCAGCAACAATGTTGGTGGGAACAGCAGCATCCACTGCACCCCGGATATCCATTTTGGTCATCTAAACTTTAAGATCTTGAATGTTTCTCAACAGATCTTCAATTTTGATGCAAGGTAAAACCAGAATACCAGGTGTTATTATTTCTTAACAACTACTACTATTATTATTATCATCATCATCATCTTAATCTCTCCAGGCATTCAACTCAAATATTAAATATCCTAAATATTAAATATCAATATCATTATATTTCAAATCTTGCTCAATTATGCACTGCTCCATAAAAGTGTTCTCTGTAGGTTTTTACTTTTCCAGAAAAGGTTTTTAAATTATTGGCACTAATAATGCAGTAAGATTTTTTAAAGTAACCATTTAAGATTGACATCAGAAATCATGCTTAAATAGAATAGGCGTACAAAATAGGAAAGTATTTTAAATTTATACAACTGGAATCAACTTTCCTCTTCAAAAGAGAAAAAATAAGAACCTGGATAAGACAAATGGGACCAATTATTTTATTTACATTTACTAAGCATCATTTTGATGTGACATATGAAAAACCTGTAAGTCCTTTCTAAAATTACTCAAAATTACTCAAATCAAAATACCCAACCAAAGTGGAAACGTAACTTCTTAGAAGACAGAGCTTTCATTTTTCAACCAAAGTTCATACTATTTTCAAAATCAATTTTGGGAAAAATTTTTGAAAGAAATGCCAATTACAATTTAGGTACATCCAACAACGGGAATCTGATCTGTTGACAAGAACCTACAATAATGAGCTTTTAAGTAATTCTCACTCCTAAACTAACAGATAAAAGTTTAAGCCTCATTTTATCACGACACAAAATATAGGTTCCTTTTCACAAAATATAAATTCAAGGTTATGCCACAAAGAAGCTAAAAATCATACCCAAAATTCTATCCCAGGATCCCAATGACCTTCGTCAGCTGGGAACTTAATCTCTACATCTGAGGATTTGCTGCCTAAACAAGCCAGAGCGAAGCGGCCTGGCAGGGCCCAGGTAGAAACAGGCTCCGTCCGGGCCAAGCTGGACCCTGGAACCGAGCAGGCTCGGCCCCAGGGCCTCTCGGGCGGTCACCCGGCTCCCTGAACAACCCGGCCCTCCGGCAGGCCAGGGCCGGGGCCCAACCCCGGGAAAGCAGCCCTTCCACTGCCCTCCTCTCCCTGCCCGCCCCCGCCCTGGCTCCGGTAAGCCCAGCGCGGGAACCCGGAACCGCGGGGCAGGCGGGGCCGGGCGGCGAGGAGCCAGCGCGGACCCGCGGGGCTGGAGACAGCGCAGGGTCGCCTCACCGCCCGACCCCGCCAACTCCCGGGGCCCTACCACTCACCAGAGGCGGCGGGGAGGATGCGGCGGGCCGCGGCGCCTCGTCGGAGCCGAGCCGGCGTCTCCTGCCCGGTGCGGAGGCCTGAGCGGCGGCGGGAGACTGGGGCGCCGGAGAGAGAAGACTTCCCTCAGCCAGGAGACGTTGAGGGCGACACAGGCGAAAACAAGCCGGCGCCGCCGCAGAATGACAGGAGCGCCGGTCACGTGACCAGAGGCACGTTCACGTGACCGCGCGGAAGGCGGAAGCCGGAAGCCGGGAGAATCCAAAACGGCCGGCGGGGGGGTGCGCTTTGGAGAGGCCGAGAAGCAGGCTCACCTCGCTTCTCCTAACCGTCATTCTTCTGAAAACTTGAGTGCTCTTAAAGAGATTGACTTTCACTTGGGTTTAACAGCTCGGTAAAGCAGGCGTTCTTATTCCGGTTTTAAGTATAAACTGATGCCGAGACGTGGGTCACAAAACTTATCTTGTCCTGGGTGTACTGATTTAGCAAATAACGTATGTTCTATGCGGTATTTGCAATTATATTAAAAGAAACTATTAATGTTTGTCTAAAATTCAAATTTAACAGGGCACCCTGTATTTTATCTGACAACCCTTTCTGGAGGCCAAGTTTTCCCTAGTCCAGGCCTCAGTTACTCTCTGTCTTAAGATAATGAGTAATGCTACACTGCAACTAGTGGTCTTGTATACATAATAGCACGTTTGTGTTAATCAGCACTGAAAGGGATTTGTAAGTATAAGCAATACATTTCTACTACAAAGGTTAAATTTAGGGCAAGTTTTAAAAATCAAAACCATCATTATACATTGATTATGAATAAACATATAGTAACAGTATATAATACTGTATAATTTTTGTACTGCTGCTGTAACAAATTACCACAAATTTACTGAGTTAAACCAAGATGAATTCATTATCTTACAATCTAGGTCAGAAGGCTGACAAGGGTCTCACTAGGCTGTTCAGCAGGGCTAAGTTCCTTTTGGAGGCTCTAGAGGAGAATCCATTTCCTTGCCTTCTCCAATCTCTAGAGGCTGCCTGCATTCCTTGGTTCGTGACCCCCTTCCTCCATCTTCAAAGTCAGCAACTTCACATCTCTCTGAACCTTCTTCCAGAGTCACATCTCCCTCTCAGACCACAGTGCAGAAGGGTGCTCTGATTTTATGGGCTCATGTGATTAGAGTGGGCCCACCTGGGTAATCCTAGCAACTCTTCCCCATCTCAAGGTCCTTCACCTTAATCATATGTGCAACCTTAGTTCCCTTGTGCATGTAAGTTAACATATTCACAGGTGCCAGAGGTGAGAACATGGACATCTTTGGAGGACCATTATTCTGCCTATCACAAATATAGAGGGAAAGAAGTGGCTGAGTAAAAATACAAAGGTTATAGTTGTATTTTTGTTACAGTTATGTCTATGTTATAGTTCTAAAGTGAAATTTTTAAAAGAATTCTACCTAATATTGCAAAATGTTGATCTTTTAAATCTGAGTAATGGATACATAGATATTCTTTTTTTTTTTTTTTTGTGGGGAAGACCAGCCCTGAGCTAACATCTGCTGCCACTCCTCCCCTTTTTGCTGAGGAAGACTGGCCCTGGGCTAACATCCGTGCCCATCTTCCTCTACTTTATATGGGACGCCGCCACAGCATGGCTGACAGGCAGTGCGTCGGCGGGCGCCCGGGATCCGAACTCGTGAACCCCGGGCTGCCAAGCGCGAACTAAACTGCTGCGCCACCGGGCGGCCCCTAGATATTCTTTATATTGTTCTGTTTATTTGAAATTTTTCTTTTAATAAGATTGATGCTATGGGTTGAGTCCATTTATATGTGAAACTCTACCTAGATTAATGAAGGACTTGTCTATCAAAAAATAGTTGGAATTAGAATCAAAGAAGGTTGCAGATGCTAACCTCAATAATAGCTTAGTAAAATAACTCATTGGTAACAAATCTATGGGTAGCAAAACTGTTCCCTTTAACTATATTTTTTAACTTGATACATGTTTTGGAGGTTCTGGGAGTGAGGAAGTTACCCCCTCAGGGGTCTCTGAAACTGTATGAGACTTCTGGGGTATTGCAATGACTAGGGGTGGAGTGCTGCTTGGCCTTTGGTGCCCAGCGACTAGAGATGATAAATGTTGGGTAGGAGCACCATCACAGTACCACACACAAGGGATTTTCCAGCTGAAAATGTCAGTAGTGCTCCTGTAGAAAAAGTGGGTGGATAACTGTCTCTACCTGACTGTCATTCCAAATATGAAGGCAGATTCTAGGCTGTGGTGGGGATATGACCTTACTATTACAGCATGATATCCTTGTGGAGCATCTGAATTCAAAGCTAGACACTGCCAAAAAAAAATAGCATAAGTATCTACCCAAATGTTAAATGTGCACACTCCATAACAAGTAATCAGACTTGCGGGAATGGTACCAAGCAATGGGCTTACTTTGTTACCACAATAAGAGCCAATTAATCACAACGAGTTAGGGATTGAGAAACGAAGTTTCAATTCAATTAGCCAGCATAAGCAGGAAGATGGTAGACTAATGTCTTAAAAAAGCCATCTTCAAAGATTACAGATTCTTGAGGCAGTTATATAGGGAAAATGGGCAGTCAGGAGGGGGGGGTCCAGGAATGTCAGTCTTCAGGAGTCATGGGCTTGAAGGGGAGAAAGAGCATTCTCTAACGACTCTGGGCCCTTTCTGGCTGGACTACAAATTAAATTGACATGAGGCTGAATAGCAGTGATACAGGCTCAAGACAATGTTGACATAAGGGAAGCCACATTGTAGAAAAGAAGCCATATTGTAACTTTGAATGACCTCTGATTAACTAGCCCAGTTAATCAGTAATCTTTGTTCTGTAAAATGGTTCTTTTGGACATAAGTCAGCCATCTTCCCTCTTGCTGGCAAGCTCTAATAAAAAGTATTTTCTCTCCTACCACCTGGCCTTTGACTATTGGCATATCTTGTGGCGGGCAGACCAACCACCCTTTTGGGCAGTAACAGCAGGAGAAAATCAAACAAAGCTTTATAACATGTATACATGGGAGAGACTTGGGGAAGCTGAGTATCTCTCACCAGAATGGCAGAGGTTCTCCCCTTATATAGACAAAGAGATTTTGGGGGGTTTGGTCAGTTATGGGAGATTACCAGAAAAGCAAAGTAGGGTTATTATGCAGATTTAAGGCTTCGTCTTCCACGTTGACAAGTTTCTAGAGATGAGGTCATCTGCCCCTCTTCCCAGGACAGAGAAGGAGATACCTTTACAAATGGAGATTTCCCTTACAAACTTAAATGTCTGGTAAACAGAACTTTAATAAGAATGGGCGTAGCAAAGACCCTCCCATTCTATCGATACTCTTCCATCCCAAATCCCTTCAATCAGTTAGTGGGGGCAGGGAAGGTCAAAGCCTCCTTCAGTGCTTGAGGTGGCCAATTCTGGTCCCCACAGGCTCCAGGCAGCACATTTTTCCATTCTTCTGTCAGCTGTGATGGCTACCTTGTAGGTGTGTTTCCCACCTGTGGTCAGCCTGTTCCTGTAGAGAAACTCAGAATAAAGTTTTTAATTTATCAAGCTATTGGGGAGTATATACATAAATGAAGGCCATAAATCAGGAGAGCATGTGAATTTTTTGGAGTACGTGCAGAGCAGCGAGTAGTCACACACAGGAGGGGCTGGGGCCACCTAGTGTAACAAGATGGCCTCCTTTATGCTCACTTACAGGAATATCTGCTACAAAACTATTAGCATGGGTGTGCAAAGACAAATGTACAAGGCATTTCAGTGCAATATTTTTTATAGTAGCACAACAAAAACAAAAGACAATATTTATTTGTCAGCTCAGGCTGCCATAATAAAATACCATAGACTGAGTAGTAAACAGCAGAAATTTATTTCTCACAGTTCTGGAGGGTAGAAGTCCAAGATTAAAGTGCTAGCCATTTCAGTTCGTGGTACGGGCTCTCTTCCTGCTTCTCTTCTCACTGTGTCCTCACATGGCGGAGAGATAGCATGCTCAGAGGAGCTCTCTCCTTTCTCTTTTTATAAGGACGCTAATCCTACTGCATCAGGGCTCCACCCTTAGGACCTCACTTAACTTTAATTACATCCCTAAAGGCCTTATCTCCAAATACAGTTACATTGGGCATTGGAGCTTCAACATACGAATTTCGAAGGAGCACAACATTCAGTCCGCACAGTCAGCACAACCCAAATTTATTCCATCAACAGAGGAATGGAGAAAATAATACAATAGCATGCATTGAAGTATTATGCAGCTATTCAAAAAGAATTTATATAGAGCTTTGAGTTCTGTCACAAGAAGACATTTGTACTGTGTTAAATGAGAAAAGCAAGCTCAGGTAATATGTACATAATAATATCATTTATGTTCTTTAACTGGATGTTTATATGTGTGTGTGTGTGTGTGTATATATAACATAAAAATCTATAATGATACACATCAAAGTAGTTTGAAAAAATGGATAACTGTGGGGAGTGAGATGTGATATGCTGACTTTTGATTTTTACTTTAAATGCTTCTGGATAATTGCATGCATTTTATTCAGCATGTATTACTTTGTTAAAAATTGAAGACAACGGGGATGCATCCATATGGTGACAGACAAATAATAACATACAACTAAAACCCCACAATGTTATAAAGAATTAAGACATCAATAAAAAACATTGAAGACAAAATTCACCAGTAAAGTCATCTAGGCCTGAAATTTTCTTTGTGAGGTTTTTTACTACAGTTTCAATTTCTTTAATAGATATAAGGCTATTTAGAAAAATAGACTGTTTTCTTAAGTGAACTTTAATAGTTTGCATCTTTCGAGGAATTTGTTCATTTCAGCTAATTTGTTTAATTTATCAGCATAAACTTGTTCATAATATTCCCTATTATCCATTTAATATCCATAGAATTAGTGCTGAGGTTACTTCTCTCATTCCTGATACTGGTAATTTGTAGTATCAACGCAAATAACCAATAACCATTCTACAGATAGGAGAGAGAAGGTGAATTTTACTTGAGCTGGGAAGGCAGTCTCCACAAAGGGAGAAAGCGCTCCAGAGAAGCGTGGTTTATAGCATAATTATATCATATTTCAGAACAAAGAACATACATCAAGCACAACAGGGATACATTTTTTTAAGGTCTCAGGGAGATATCTTGTATTTTGTATAAACTGTATTTAGCAGTTTAGCATGTACACAGCAGGTCAACCTGACCCTCCTTTCTGAGAAGAAAAACTTATCTTCAAAAGAGTATTTGTATTGACATCAGAGGAAGGGAAGCATTCAACCCTATCTTCAAAGAGTGCATGCTTTGCTTTGGGATGGTGAGATAAAGCAGATGTACAATGTACATTTGTCGGGCCGTAAGTCAGGCTGCTCTGGTTAAAATAAAATTCAAGCCAAATCAGATTTAAACCAGAATATCTTCCTCATACACCTTAGTATTTTAAATTTTTCTTACATTAGTAGTGTCGTCTCTCTTTTTTTTTCTGATCCGTCTGGCTAGAGGTTTATCAATTTTATTGACCTCAAGGAATCAACTTTTGATTTCATTGATTTTTTTCTCTCCATTTGATTTTTGTGTTCTATTTCACTGATTTCCACTCTGATCTTTATTATTTTCTTCATATTTTATAAGCCCCAGAATGCATTGTCATTATTTTTGCTTGAAACAGTCTTTTGAAGAGAATTAAATAATTTTTAAGTCCTTATATCTGTCCTCATAGTTACCATTTTCAGTGTTTCTCATTCCTTTGTGTATAACCAGATTTGGGGATTTGGTTATCATTTTCCTTCTGCATGAAGGACTGCACTTAACATTTCTTTTGGCTCAGATCTGCTGGTGATTAATTCTTGTAGCTTTTGTATGTCTGAAAATGGCTTTATTTTGCCTTCATTTTTGAATGCTGTTTTCACTAGGTAAATTATTCTAGTTGACAGAACTTTTCCTCATTCGTACTTCAATTCTATGCTGATGCTATTTTTTTCTTTTAGTTCCTCCACTCTCTTATAGTTACATTGCTCCTGATGAGAAATCTGCTGTTGTCCTTAGCTCTGATCTTCTCTTATTAATGTATCTTATTCTCTCTGGATACTTTTAAGATGTTGTCTTTATCATTGATTTGAGAAATTTGATGACAATGTGTCTTGGTATCATTTTCTTCATGTTTCTTGGGCTTTGGTTTCATTGAGATTCTTGCATCTGAAAATTTACAGTTTTCATCAAGTGTGGAAAATTTTTGGTCATTACTTCTTCAAGTATTTTTATGTCTTCCCCCTTTCTCTCCACCGGGGACTCTGAATTCATGTACATTTGACTGCTTGAAGTTGTCCCACAGCTCACTGATGCTGTATTTCCTTGATTTTTTCCGTTTTTTTTTTCTTTGTGTTTTATTTTGGATAATTTCTCTTTGTTATGTCTTCAAGTCTACTAATGTTCTATTTTGCAATATCTAATCTGCCAGTAATCCCATCAAGTGAAGTTCAGTTTGAGTCTTTTTTTAATATCTTTCATGTGTCTACTTAATATATTCCACCTTCACTCCAGCTTCTTGAATATGTAGAATACAGTTATAAAACAGTTATAATAATTCTTTTAATGTCCTTGTCTACTAATTTGAGCATTAGTGTCATTTTGTGGTCAGTTTCAATGGATTGGTTTGTCTCATTATGAGTTATATATTCCTGCTTCTTTGCACATCTGGTAATTTTTTATAAAATGTCAGAAATGGTGAGTTTTACCTTCTTAGGTGCTGGGATTTTTTTATTCCCATATATATTTTTGAGTTTTGTTCTGGGACACACTTACATTACCCACAGTTTGATCCTTTTGGGTCTTGCTTTTAAGCCTTGTTTGGCAGGACCAAAGCAATGTGTGGTCTAGGGTTAATTTTCCCAATACTGATGCAAAACCCTTCTGAGTTCCCAGTAGCCAGTGCCTTGTGAATTGTAAGTGTTCCCACTCTGGCCTTTGAGAACAGGTACTACCTCCAGACTTTTGTGAGCTCCGGGGATTGTTTCCTCTAATCCTTTGGGTGGTTCTTTCCCCAGCCTCGAACAACCTCCTTACACGAGTACACTGATCAATCGATACTCAGCTGAACACTCAAGGGGGACCCTCTAAAGATGTCCAAGCTCTCTCTCTCTGCAGCTCTCCTTCTCCAGTACTCTGCCCTGCGAACTCTACCTGCCTTGGCCTCTCCAGACTCCTGCTCCATCTCCTCACCTCAGGGAGCCCACCAGTCCCCACCTGGGCTCCTGCCCCCAAGCCAGAGCCTGGAAACTTCCTCAAAGCAGTAAGTTAGGGGATTGGTAGGGCTCACCTCATTTGTTTCCTGTCACATGGGGATTATTGTCCTTCTGTGCTGAGATCCAATATCTTGAGTACTGTTTTTTCACATACTTAGTCAAATTTTTTAGTTGTTTCAGCCACGAGGGTAAATTCATCCAGTCATTCTGTCTTAGCCAGAAGCAGAAGTCTATGTTCCCTTTTGAAAGCAAATCTAAGAGGAAAATCTTTCATAGAAAGAGGAGAAGCAGAAACGGATCATATACTCATAAACTCCCAAAAACTGAAACAGAGTTAATGTTATTTTTAAAAAAACAGCAAAATATTTCCTTATTTATTTCTAGTCCAAGAGGTATGATAAGTTGAGCTTTCATCAAAATGTATTTAATTTCTTTCCTCTTAAAATGGATCTCTTTTGGTCCTCCTCCAGCATCCTGCCTTTTCCAATGTCATCATTATTTTTAGTCCACTTATGAAGAAAGTAGTTTCCACTATTGAGATATAAAATATATATTTCAGTGCCTCTGATGTTGGAAGAAATCCTCTTGCAATTCACGTCATGGTGGGTGCCTTGAAGACAAAGAATGGTTGTAGAATTTTGGGATTTAAACAACATAATATCATAAATCATGAGATGTCAAGAATTTCTGAGAAAAAGATGAGCATTTGAACTATACATCTGAAAAACTAAATATCAAAATCCTCTCTTCTTACCACTTTTGTTAATAACTTAGATATGGGATGTGGGTTGCTATGTGAATGAAGATGAAGTAGGATGAAATTGGAATGTATATTGTAGTATGCCCAGAGGTTCATTCATAATATCCAAATGAAGTTTCTTTCTGTAAGTCAGTTTGAAAGCAGGACATAGCCTATTCTCTCCTGATGCCTACCAGCATCAAGAGGGTAGCAAAATATATTTGAGCAAAACTGGTCTCTATTTTCTGGAGGCAGCCCTGGAAGTCTTAATAAAATGGACCTGTTGGTGCCAGTAATATGGACACGTTGAGTTTGAAATTCCTATGGAACAACCAGGTGGAAATGGCAAGGAATCAGTTAAATCAAATCTTTCTAGAGTTCAGGATGGAAATCTGGACAAGAGATATAATTTGAGTAGCATCAGTGTGGAAGATAAAAGTCAAGTCTTGAAAATAGATGCAGTCAGCCAGAGAAAAAGTGTAGGAATTCAAGGCAGAATCAGCCAAAGGCAGAATCTATGGGACATACAATTTATGGATCAGGAAGAGGAAAAAGAGTAATAAAAGAAGTTTCCAGATAGGTAGAAAAAAATCTATGGAATACTGACAGCATTAAGGGGAGACAGAGTTTCAAAACAGGGGGACTGGCTTACCATGTCAGATGCTGCAGCCAAGTCAAGTGAAAGGAGGGCAGAAAAGGGCCCCAAATAGTCAGTAACTAGGAGGTCACTCCTGGTCTTGGTGGCAGAAGTTTCCGGGCAGTGCTGGAGGATGATTATAGTTTTATAGACGAGTTAACAATGGTCTTTATACATGGTCAAAGAGCCACTCATTTAACTTGCTTGGTATGACTAAATTCCAACAATCAATCTTTTAACATCTCTTTTGGGTTTTTGGGGGGTTTTTTGTGAGGAAGATCAGCCCTGAGCTCACATCCATTGCCAATCCTCTTTTTGCTGAGGAAGACTGGCCCTGGGCTAACATCCGTGCCCATCTTCCTCCGCTTTATATGGGACGCCGCCACAGCATGGCTGACAAGCAGTGAGTTGGCGGGCACCCAGGATCCAAACCTGCGAACCCCGGGCTGCCAAAGTGCAAATTAAACCGCTGCACCACCAGGCCGGCCCCCTTTTAACATCTTTTATGTTTTAAGAAGCTACTACCTGGCCTATTATCTCCCTGAAATTTTATGAATATGATTTGTCACTACCATCAATTAAATGTATTTATTCATAGACCAGAGTTCAAAGTAAACCAAGTGGAGAAATCAAAAAAATTTTCACTTTATTCATGCAGAATTTTTTTCCTGAGGCATTCAGATAAACAAGGGCCTTCACCTGCTCACCCCCAACACACTTCCTCCAATTATCCTGTTAGTTCTGATGGTGGAATGGGGCCCAGGGCTCAGGGCCCCAACACATGTCTTCATCTTCAACATACTTTTTAAATATCACACTTTAAGATATCATAAAAATGATTTTTTATGCCATTTTACAGAAAAGAGTCAAATGTTGTTGGTAGATTTAGGAATTATTCAAACTACTGAATGTTGTATATGTATATTTTTTGTCAGAGTAAAGAAAATAATGAACCAGAATGGGTGAGAGTACCATGGGTAATTTTCATATTTTAATGAATTAACCAGAAATTAAACTTGATAAAAATCAAGGAATTCAATTTGAAGTATGTTGATTATAATAAAATGTCATTGATTTACACGTATAAACAAGAGATATAATGAGCTGTCATTTTGACACAGAGTTGAAAACACTGACCTTATTGAATTGTAAAGCTGAGAGGAGATAGTAAGAAATCCTATTCTATCATAACTTTCTTGTAAATTGAATCTGAAAGAATCTAAATGACAATATGAATGTGTCAGGAGTACAGAAACTGAGAGGAAGAGATTAAAAAGAGAAAGATTGAATTTATTTTTATTCCGTGGGAAAATACATTAAAAACTCAGAAATAATGAGTTAAACCACTGATGTCAAATTGACATATATAGTTATTGTTATGGGCTGAATTGTGTCCCCCACCAAAATTCATATGTTGAAGTCCCAATCCCTAGTACCTCAGAACGTGACTATATTTGGAGGTAGGGTCTTTACAGAGGTGATTAAGTTAAAATGAGACCATTAGGGTGGGCCCTAATCCAATACAACTGGTGTCCTTATAGGAAGACGAGATTAGGACACAAACACTGCTGAAGAATATGCATTGCCTTCCCTATTGCCTGTAGAACAAAACCCAGACTTCCTGGTCTGGCATTCAATGTCCCCTGCAATATGGGCCCAACACCCTACAAAGCTTATCTCCTATTACTTCCCTTGTGTTACAGTCCAACTGTTATCACATGCTTCTTAGACCTGATGGTTTGTGCTCTCTCCTTCACTCTACCTCTCTCCCTATGCCAGGAATGCCTTCTTGGCTCTCCCCTGCTTAATCACCTTCACCCTTCAATCAAGGCCCAGCCCACAACCTACCTATAACACTTACTATCTGTATCATTCAGTTGCTACTTAATCTAAAACTTTAAACATTTCTCTATATTTTTAAATGATACTGCTATCAAAGTTTACAGAGATACACATTTCATACATTTATTCAACACACATTTTAGAGATTTTCTATGTGTCAGAATATGTTAGGCACTGGGGATGCAATGTCAAACAAGATGTGGTCTCAGTCCTCAAAGCACTTACAATATTGTTAGGAAGGAAGAAAATTTCAACCTTTAGTTTATTTAATAAGTCTTATTAAGCATCAGCTATGTGTCAGAAACCATGCCAAACACTGGGGAGTGAAAAAGATGACTTGTGGGAAAGAGGCACATAGTACATCATTGTAGCACAATGCGATCCATTGATAACCTCTTCTTGCCACAAGGCATGTTGCAACCTCAGCAGCAGGGAGGAAAGGGAAAGAAGCCAAGAAAGGATAGGGTAAGGGCAATCAGCACTCAACCAGCTATGAATATCGCCGTGGAACTTATCATAGAACACCGGGTATTGGGCTCAGGAAAGCCAGAGCATGTCTGTTTCTGCACAGATAGAGGGGAGGATGTTCAGATACTCCTACCTTCGTCAGGGTTGGCTTAGGAACCTCGCACTACTGAGCATGGTGACAAAGTTCTCCAACTTCTGCAGATAGAGGTTTGGAGATGTCAGGATGGACACATGTCATATTTCTTCAGTCAACCCTCAGAGCTTACTTATCCCAGGGTATTTTCATTTAGCTAAATTTGTTTATGAAATTGGTGAATGAAGGACAACAAAATAATGCCACCTACTCAGACTGATCTACAGTGGACAGATGGCAGCAGGGACCTGGCTACCAACATGCTAACATTTTGTGCACATTCACTATCAATAATGACTCTGACAGGCACTATTGCCATAGTCCCAAAGATATTTGTCATGAGCAACATGTATATTAGAACCCAGATATATTCTTTAGGCTGCAGGTAACTGATAATGCAAACCAAACTGGCTTAAATAATGAGGAAATGTATTAGCTCACAGAATAGGAATGCTGCGGAGTTAGGCCAACTTCAGGGCTGGTTGACTCAGCCATTCAACAATGTCATCAAAATCCCAGATTCTTGCTGAGTCTCCTACAAGATGGTTGCCAAGAGAAATTGAGGCTAACTTCTTCCTCATTTACACCTGACCAAAGAAGTCGGCTTCCACTGGCTCAGTCTTAAAAGCAGAAAATCCTCTTGTTCAGAAATCGCACACAGTCCTCTCCCTACGTCTCATTGGTCCAAACCGATGCAGGCGTGCCCATTCCCAAACAAACCGTTTTCTAACAGGCAAAGGGGACGTGTTTACCAGGACTGAATTAACCAACTGGAGCGCAGTGGGTGATGGAGAATCAGAATATGATGCTAGGCACTAAGGGGAACTGTGAACGAAAAAGGAAATATTGCGTTTGCCTTCTGTTCACTTGTGATATAATGTTCTTTTTAATAATGTTGTTGTCAGGAAACTTATGTAAGTTAACCAAGAGGTTACATACCGACTTTTAATAGCTTTTTCTCTAAATATAATTTTTTTTAAAAAAAAAAGATTATTAGGCCTAAATTTTCACTGATTCTGTCTACATTGTCAATGCTTCCTTCCCCTAGTAATTTTCTCCTTTTTAATTATTGTCTATCTCCAGACCCTGCTTTCTCGGTGGAGACTGGGAGATGATGTCGCTTCCAAAGTGGCGAAATGGTCCTTTAGTAGAGAAGACCTTAGATATTACAATGGTCTGTGACCCACAAAACTTAACCCTATTGACAAAATTTTATTCCTTAGTATTTAACTTCTCTTATTATGGAGAAACTAAATTTATTTTTAATTTTTCTCTTTTGGATTGGGCAATAATGAAGCAAAGGTTGAGAAACACTGCTCTAGACTAAGAAAAGGATTTCTGCCTGTATTAGTTTCCTAAGACTGCTGTAACAAATTATCACAAACTTGGAGACTAAAAACACCCAGGAATTTCAGAAATTTGTTCTTTCTCAGTTCTGGAGGCAAGAAGTCTAAAATCAAGGTGTCAGCAGGACCACACTCCCTCTCAAGGCCTGAGGGAGAATCCAGTCCTTGCCTCTTCCAGCTTCTGGTGGCTGCTGGCACATTCCAGTCTCTACCTCCGTGGTCACATTGCTTCCTCCTCTTCTGTGCCTTGTGAGGACACTTGTCACTGGAGCTAGGGTCCACCTGGATAATTCAGGATGATCTCCTCATCTCAAGATCCTTAACTTAATTACATCTGAGGAGGCTCTTTTTCTAAATAAGGAAACTTTCACAGGTTCCTCAGATTTGAAGTGGACACATCTTTTAGGCACTACCATTCAATTGCTACTCTGACAAATACAGATCCTAATTAAACGGAGGCAAAGGGTAGGAAGCAGGGCATGGCAAAGCGTCATCTGGACTGCTGCCTGACTCCCTGATTTGTTATGAGCTCGTGTGTCAGCCAGTTGACAGTTAGTAATGTAATTAACTGTTGTTAAAGTAATTAAACGAGGAGGCCCTTAGACCAAGATGGCTCTATTGCCTTGGTAGCCTATGTAAGCAAACCAAAACCTAAGCCAGAGTCAATTCCTGTAAATGCACTTGTATCCCAGGAAACAAAATTTAAGAGCAATCAATCACAAACTGCCAACTAGGCTTTCCCAAATAAGGCACCTGCTTAAGCTATAGCCAATCAAACAATTTCCTTGCTTTGCTGCTGCATCTGCTGTATAAAAGCCTTTCCGCTAGCTCCCGCTGGCGAGCTCTCCTAACCACTTTTGGTTTGGCACTGCCCAATATGAGTCAATGCTTGCTCAAATAAACTCTTCAAAATTTTAATATGCCTCAGTTTATCTTTTAACAGTTCTGGTATGAAAAGTGGGATCCAAAGGAGACCCTTGAAGGCCCTCAGGAGCAATCAGGCAAAGGCACCTGCTGAGCCCATTGCACACACTTCTTTCTGTGAGGGTTGCAGGTATTTCACAGATCTGAGCTCTGCATCTTTTGCATTACGAGTTCTCTAATTTTATTTGAGCATTTCTTTTTCCAGACTGGGCTCAGAGTTGGACTTGGTCTAACTTAAACCAGACTGGGTCTGTTGTGAGACCTCAGGCGGGTAAAATTCCATTTTAAGGGAAAAAAGGACAGAGAAAGAAAATAAGTTCCTCTGAGTCCAAAGAGTCTGGAGCCCTCCATCTGGGACCCTGGCTGACCACATGGATAAAAATTACGAGCCCAGAACACGGGCTTGTGTGAGCAAGTGGGTTAACCCTACAAAAGATAATCTTGAATTACGGTGGCCACAGTAGGGAACTTTTAACCTAGATAAGCTTATCCATTTACAAGGTGCCCTTGAGAAAAAAGAGTCCCAAACTTCCCCAAAATAATGGCATGCATCTTTTGATTGGTGTGCAGAAGCTTCTGAGACTAAATGAATTACAAATTGCCTCTGTAAAAGTTTTCTTTCAAAAAGCAAATGAAAAAATTTTAAATCATCTCCACAAATATTGATAAAAATCTTTAGCCACCTGAGCAAGTAATCTTAGCTTATTCCAACTGCCAGAAACACAATTTGTAGCCAACTGTTCTTTTATAAACTAGTGAGTCTTGTATTATCATATCTGTCTCATGGCTAAAATTTTAAAAGTGTCTGTCTGTATACCTATATATGTTTATATATGTATATTATAGATGTGTGATTTTTCTACCTCCAGATGGTATTGACAAAATTCATTTGTAAAAGAGCTCTATTTAACTGGCTTAAAGAAAAATAAGCACTTACATAAATTAAATATTCTCTCATAAATATAGAAATTAAACCAAATGTTCTTCAAGTTCATGTGATCTGGAATAATCTTTGGTGAATAAAAGCTAGTCTAAGTTTGTTGGTTTAATTAAAACTGGCATGTCTTCAGAGTTATCAACATTAAATTGAATGCAGACGTATAACTTTAATTCTACCTAGGTTTACTAGTCAAATAAGCTCATGTTATGGTTATTACAACACATTTCAGCAAGAAAAATAACTTGAGATGATGGTTAGCTGTTTAATGTCTTGTGAAAGTCGTAAGTAGTCTAAACACAGTCGTTAAGAACAAGTGAATCGAATAGATGAAAGTAAAAGTTTACAGATGAACTTTTCAACAATAATTATGTTTTATGTTATCTCTACTTAAAAATAGTGTCTCTTAAGAGTCTTACACATGTGTTCATAGCCATCAGATGGTCTCACCGAGTTCAGAGAAACAGAACAAGATGAACAACGAAATGAGCAGCAGAAACCTTCCACAAACATCAGGACCTGTGAGTTTCACAGTGAGACAAGAACAAGTTAACCCTGATGGTGACTGAGTGTGGCCCCAGTGCCAAATATTTGTTCAATCGCTCATGTATGAGAGGATGGCCAAAAGGGGGAATTGTTAAAGTAATCAACTAAGGAGGCCATTAAACTGAGATGACTCGAACGCCTTGGTGGCTTATGTTACCCAGAGTCAATTCCTGTAAATGCACTTGTATCCTAGAAAATGAAATTAAAGCAGTCACAAACAGCCAACTAACCTTCCCCAAATTCAGGCAACTGCTTAAGCTATAGCCAATCAGGGAATTTCCTTGCTTTGCTTCCGCATCTACTCTATAAGAGCCTTTTCCCGAGCTCCTCTTAATGGAGCACTTTCAGTTTGGTGCTGCCTGATTTGAATTGACGTTTGCTCAAATAAACTCTTGAAATTTTTAATGTGCCTCAGTTTATCTTTTAACACTATGATCTGAATGTTTGTGTTGCTCTCAAAATTCATGTATTGAAGCCCTAAACCCCAATGTGATGGTAGCTGGAAACAGGGCCGTTAGAAGGTCATTGGGGTTAGATGAGGTCATGAGGGTGGGCCCTCAGGATTGGTGCCCTTATAAGAAGTGACACCAGGGGCGGCCCGGTGGTGCAGTGGTTTAGTCGGCGCTTTGGCAGCCTGGGGTTCGCGGGTTCAGATCCCGGGAGCCGGCGGATGCACTGCTTGTCAGCCAGGCAGTGGCGGCGTCCCATATAAAGTAGAGGAAGATGGGCACGGATGTTAGCCCAGGGCCAGTCTTCCTCAGCAAAAAGAGGAGAATTGGCAATGGATGTTAGCTCAGGGCTGGTCTTCCTCACCAAAAAAATAGAAGTGACACCACAGAGAGAGACGGCCGTCTCTCTCCACATGCACAAGCACTGAGGAAAAGCCATACAGGGGCACAATAAGAAGGTGGCTGTCTGCAGGCCGGGAAGAGGGCTCTCACCAGAACCTGACCATACTGGCACCCCATTCTCAGACTGTCAGCCTCCAGAACTGTGAGAAAATAAATTTCTGTTGGTTAAGCCACACAGTCTATGATATTTTGTTATGGCAACCCAAGCAGACTGTTACACAATACAAATGAAGCCACTTAATCACACCACCAGAACAAAGTATGAATAAACATCATTGATAACAGAGATAGACTAAAACCCCTGTAAACAGGTACAAAACACAAGAGCAAGCATATTTAATCCCTCTCTTTCTCATTCAGTTGGAGACACATTTATTGAGTATCCCAAGTTTGACAGTCTCTCCAATATCCTTTGGGGTTTCTTTGGAGTTGCTCAGAGTCAAGTTGAGGAGCACAGATATAGTCAGGTAATTTCAGCAAGTGAAATAACAGGGATGCATCTAAAACTACTCTGTACACCTGCAAGAGGAAACTGATACTGCTGCTCACAGAGGGGACGGAGAGGTCGGAGGGGGATCCATTTAAGGACTGACATTTGCACTAGTCCCAAGCAAGGTAGGCACACTAAGAAACAGGCAAAGGGCCTTCCAGGCAAAAGGAGAAAGAATGATTCTTAGATTCTGAACGAGTACCTTTCCTTCTTTCTACTCTTGACCCACTTGAAAATGTTGCCATTTTTAACATGAAATAGTTTACTTCACGGCAAGTAAAATGCAGAGCATGTTTCTCTGCATAACTGAGCAAAGCTGGTGATCAGGCCGGCTCTGCACATCGTCTTGCCTGCACCTCCCCAGCTCCAGACCTGTCATTATGCGGCAGGTTTCATCAGGTCCCAGGAAGCACTTCTCTTTTCAGAGAGGCTCAGAGGCAGGGAACAAAATCAGGAAGGAGGCAGTGAGCAGAAGGGGCTGCTACACAGTCACCTGGGATGGCTTCCTCCAAGCGTCCTGGCATTACCAGGTGTCTACCTGGCACCAGGGAGAAGAGTAGAGGCGGGTTCTCCCTGGTGCTGTTTCCCTTCCATTGTCTCTTCAACACATCTATCGGCGACCTCAACTGGCCTAATTGTATGTTATAGCATATGCAAGATATCATCTGAGCTGTTTTGTAATTTCTTCATATTAGAGCTCCAGATTTTCTATTTACAAATGACATAAGGGAAATAAGACAAAACTGTATTGATAGGAGAAAAATCATAGTAATAATTAATGTATTCATCAAATTAAGTCAATACCCCATATCTTTAATGATTTTTTCACTAGAATAGGATCATATTACATGTTTGGAGAAAATAGACCACTCAGAAGTGATCAGAGGTAGAAAATTATGAAATTTCAAAGGAATTTCTTAAGTCTGAAATATATGAAATGTTATAAACATCATTATTTCCAATCTTTTCTTTCCAACTGTGAATTGAACTTACATTTGACCATAGAAATAGAAGAGTTCCAGTCAAAGGAAATCCTACTCTAAAAGATGATTTATCACGAAAAACATACTGCCCACCTTCAGTTGTACAAGGACTTTAAGAAGTTTTTGCAGCTCTCTGAATAAATTATTAGTTTAATGGAAGAATGGTTTTTCCATTCTCTTTCATACAATAGGCATTTGCAAGAAGCTGACATACTTTGGCCTGACAGTAACTGAGTATTGACAGCATGATGCCTTTGCAAAGTACTCTAACCAACTATCCTAACAGCCTCCGATTGCATTGGTATGGCCAAAGCAGGTCTAACATCAATCACACAAGATTTCGCCTACGCACCGTACCAGTGCCCTAAATTCTTATGGCAACCAAGCTCAGGATTTTATTATACTGCACCATTGGCCCCGTAAGGACAATCTCCCACAATCTGAAATTTTAGAAATATGGTCACTGTAGTAGACAGATTCTAAAATGGCTCTTAATACTCCCCACCTCCCAATAATTCATGCCCTTATGTAATCTTCTCTCTTTGAATGTGGCTGGACCTACTGACTTTCTTCTGAGGAACAGAATACAGTAAAAGGGATGTCACTTCTGAGATCAGGTTACAAAAGACTGTGACTTCTGTCTTGCTTGCATTCTCTCAGGTTCTTTCACTTGTTCACCGTGATGAAGCAAGCGGCCAAGTTGTGAGCTTCTCCAGGGAGAGGCCGATGTGGCAGGAGCTGAGGGTAGCCTCCAGTCAGCAACCAGCAAGGAACTGATGTCCTTAGTCCAATAGCTTTTGAGAAACTAAATCCTGGTGACAACTACGTAAGCGACCCTAGAAGTAGATCCTTCCCCAGTCAAGCTCGAGATGCAGCTCCTGCCAACATCTTCATCACAGCCCCATGAGAGACCCGGAGCCAGAGGATACAGCTAAACTGGCTGATTCCTGTTGCTGTCAGATAATAAATGTTATCTTAATCCACTAAGTTTTGGAGTATTTGTTATGCAACAATAGACAACTGATACAGTCACTGTAGCCAAAATAATAATAATAGCTAGCATTTAGCAAGAGTTTATTATGTGCTGGGCACTACAATAAGCCCTTTATATATGCCCCAAGTGAAAGGAAATAGATTGAGCTAGCTTAAGCAAATAGTAATAATATTCTCAAAATAACAGTTTTTATTTTTAAGGAAGTTATTGGACCATGTAAATGAAGAGTCTGGGAGTAGATTTTCAGGGACAGTGAATTGCTCAAGTGATATCAGGAATCTGTCTTTCTCTCTGCCTGCTTTTTGATTCTGGTTCTCAATGAGCTGATTTCATTCTTAGGCAGCATTGGCAAAGATACACACCAGTGGTGCCAGACTTATATTCCACCAGGTAGTAACCCCAGTGGAAAACAAGCCCTGCTTTTCTAATAGTTTTAGCACAAGTCCTAGGGCTAACTCTAATTGGACAGGTCACATGCCTGACCTCGAGCGGTCACTGTGGGCAGAGGGACGGATTCACTAATTGGCCAGGCCTGGGTTGTGTTCACAGACCTGGAGCTGAATGCAGACTCAGCTCTACCTAAATCACAGGGACTGAGAATGGGATATATGTATTCCCTTACAGAAAACAAGAGAGCTGTTACTGGAAAAAGAGGTCATGAATGGTGACAAGAAAAAAAAGAGGTCCACTACGTTCACCTCCTGACAGCCCGGCACTTACACACACACAGGCACACCTCCCTTTTTTCCATATACACACTTTCAGAAATGCTCGCACTTAACATATCCTACATGAAATTTAAAATGTACTCATTTTAAAGGAAGACAACCCAGAGTCTTTTCTAGTTACTGCATCGGCTGAAAGTCAAGGGTCATTTGGTGATTAGCAGTCCTTTTGGTCTGGTCCATGTGTGGGTCTTTAAGGCTGTCAATCATGGTTAAGAGATGCTTCTACCACCAACACTTTCAACACTTAGTGATGGAGGAAAAACAAGGTAACTGTTTGGATCCGTGACACACAGCAAAGACTGCCTATCCTTTCAGTAAAGCAAATGCCTTGATCCACAATCTGAGCTGTAACCAATTGTGCAGTCTTGGACAGAAACCTTCCTCGTCTTGGTCTTCCATAACTGTCTGAGATGGGCCTCTGTAAAGATTTCATTCTCCAGATCTGGATATCTTCAGCCTCCTTTGCCTGAGGGAAGAATGTTAGCTGGGCTTTGCCAGGCTTAAGGTGTCTCGATACTTTGACTCCATTAACACTTTACTCAGTCGGCTGTCAATCCATTTGTTTTCTATCACTGTCGTGAGTTAGTAATCAGGTTTATAGTAACCAAGTTTTATAGACTAATGGTCCGTTAACCTCCCTCCGTCACCACACTCTGAGATGTTTATGCTTCTCAGACACAATTCTCTCAGTTCTGCCTGTTACATTGACCCTTTAGGAAATATCCTTTAAAATATCCTTTTACCTGAGATAATGCAAAATAAAATATATGCATTTATCAATAAGTACTTTACTCAACTTTTGACAAATTGTAAAATTATTTTCTCATACAAACTCCTCTTACTGCAATCTCTATGAAATTGGTTTACACAGAATGCCAGGGAAGGCCAATCAATGTGACTGTGCCACTACATGCACACGCGCGCACACACACACACAGACACACACAGACATACATCCCTCAAAATCCCTAGTGTTTCTAGGATCTCACAAGCACTAAATGTGCGACTTCTTATTAGCAAACTTACTCAGAAAAAGTCATTAACAAATTAAATTTAAGAAGATGAAAGAATTTTCATAGAAATAGGTTTTTTGTTTACCACAGCATGGCTGCTGATGAGTGGTGTAGGTCTGCACCCAGGAACTGAACCTGGGCCACCAAAGTGGAGCGCACCAAACTTAACCACTAGGCCAGGGGCTGGCCCCCATAGAAATAGTTTTTAAGTAGAAAGAGTTTTCCAAAAAAGAGAATCTTTACGAGTCTGAGAAAGGTGCTAAAGAGAATTTAACAAGTGTTCAAATGAAATGTTTCCACCAAGGTTCGACACCAGAATAGAAGGTGCAAAATGAAAGTGGGAGCAAGAGAAAAAGGCTGGTGACCTAAACGACGTCCTTCAAGGAAAAGAGAAACACAAATGATTTGGTCTGCAGAGAAGGACGTAGCTCTGGCCCTAGTGTCTAGAGACATGGAGGCTGGAACCAACCGGACGGCTATATGTAGCCCCTGGACATGTCACCTAAAATCTCTTGCAAGTTTCCCCATTCACAAAATGAAGACGACAGAATGGGCAGGAGAAAGAGATTATCTTGATAGTCCCTTCCAGCTCCAAAAATCACACAGGTCCATTTGAGGCTACTAATACCACCTTTCTGTTTTCATTCTGAGTCCAGAACCAAACACCGGGTCCCTAGACCCTCAGACAGTGATAGTTCAACCATATCTTCACTCCAGTGCCTCCAGGGAACATTTTTTTAACTGTCAAGAGATTTATTGCCCCGCCTTCAGACATTTGGTCACTTGAGGAAGTTGCCTCTCTTTTTATAAAAATGTAACAGCTTTATTGAAATATAATTCACATACCACACAATTCACCCATTTAACATGTACAATTTAATGATTTTTAATACATTCACAGAGTTGTGCAACCATCACTGCAATCAGTTTTATAACATTTTCATCACCCTGAAAAGAAACTTCTTACTCATTAGCAGTCATTCTCCATCTCTCCCCAAACTTTCCTGCCCCCGGCAACCACTAGTCTACTTTCTATACCTAAAGATTTGCCTATTCTGGACATTTTCTTGTAAATGGAATCATACAGTATGTGGACTTTTGTGACTGGCTTCTCTCACTTGGCATAAAGTTTTCAAGGTTCATCCATGTGGTAGCATGTGTCAGAATTTCATTCCATTTTATTGCTAAATAATATTCCATTGTATGGATAGACCTCACTTTGCCTAGCTATTCACCAGTTGATGGACATGTGGGGTTTTTTTCCAATTATTGGACATTTGTGTGCAAATCTTTGTGTGAACACATTTCACTTCTCTTGCTTTGGTAGATGTCCAAGAGGGAATTGCTGGATCATATGGTAACTCTATGTTGAACATTTTGAGGAACGGCCAAATTGCTTTCCAAAGTGGTTACAACATTTTACATTCCTACCAGCTTTGGATGACAGTCCCAATTTCTCCACATACTAACACTAGTTATTGCCTCTCTTTTTGATTACAGCCAACCTACTGGGTGTGAAGTGGTATCCCATTGTGATTTAGACTTGCCTTTCCCTAATGGCTAATGATGTTGAGCATCTTTTCATGTGCTTATTGGCCATCTGTATGTCTTCTTTGGAGAAATACCTATTTTGACACCTCATCCATTTTTAGTTGGGTTTTTTGTTTTTAGTTGTAAGAGCTCTTCTTACCTTCTGGGTACAAGTCCTTTATTATATATACATGATTTGTAATATTTTCTCCTATTTTGTGGGTTGTCTTTTCACTTTCTTGATGATATCGTTTGAAGAACAAAAGTTTTTAATTTTGATGAAATCCAGTTTACCTATTTTTTCTTTAGTCACTTCTGCTTTTCATATTGTATCTAAGAAGGCTTTGCCTAATCCAAGGTCACAAAGATTTACTGCTATGTTTTCTGCTAAGAGTTTTATAGTTTTAGCTGTTACATTTAGGTCCATGAATTGTTTTGAGTTAATTTTTTATGTGGTATGAGGTAGAGGTCCACCTTAATTTTTATGCCTGTGGCTATTCAGTTGTTCCAGCTCGGTTTGTTGAAAAGACAATTCTTTCCCCCATTGAATTGCCTTGACATCTTGTCAAAAATCAACTGACCATAAATATGTGGATTTATTTCTGGACTCTCAATTCTATTCCATTGATTTATGTCTATCTTTATGCAAGCACCACAGTCTTAATTACTGTAGCTTTGTAGTAAGTTTTGTTTTTGTTTTTGTTTTTTGGTGAGGAAGATTGACCCTGAGCTAACACCTGTTGCCAATCCTCCTCTTTTTGCTTGAGGAAGAGTGGCCCTGAGCTAACATCCGTGTCCATCTTCCTCTATTTTGCATGTGGGTCGCCACCACAGCATGGCTTGATGAGTGGTGTAGGTCTGTGCCAGGGATCTGAACCCACGAACCCTGGGCCACCCAAGCAGAGCACATGAACTTCACTATGCCACCAAGCTGGCCCCTGTAGTAAGTTTTAAAATTGAGAAGTGTGAATCCTCCAACTTTGTTCTTCTTTTTTGAGATTGTTTTGGATATTCAGGGTCCCTTACAATCTCATATGAATTTTAGAATCAACTTGTCAATTTCTGCAAAAAAGAGAGCTAGGATGTTGATAGGGATTATGTTTGTTTTGTAGATCAATTTTGGGGACCTGGTATCATTTTACAAAAGGAAACTTCTCCAGTTTGTAGTCCCCAATAATACACACCTGAGCCCCTTACCTCTGTGCACCCCCAGACCCAGCAGAGGCTACTTGGGCATTAGATACCTCTTGAGAGAAAGACATCATGTTCTACATTTTCATATTTAATAATCTTATATTTATAAAGCACTTTACAAATATGAAGTCTGATATTTGAAGCCAATTCTTGGTTTTATCATTAGATGACTAATTACCTTATAAGAAAATCACTTCAATTCACTCTACATGACATAAATAAAAAAGTATAATAAAATCTTGGGCTTAAGTTTGGGTATAAGTCTAGCATACGTTTTCAGCTATGAAGCTGACTGTTACTAAAGTGATCTTCTAAGAAACCTAGATAGGTTAGGGGGACAATCTGCCTCTCGATTGCACAGCCCAAGATTGGCAAGTACTATTCCCTGTCACAAAACTACTAGTAAAGAATTTTGCCAATCTATTTCCTTTATCATAATATACTAAGCAATATATCGCTTGAATCACTTTCAGTTTTGATTTAGAATTAAAATTGAACTAGAAATACCTTGCTACCTGTAGAGGGCAGTCATAACACACCCAGACATTCAGAATGGGAGGCTCTGCCTGGAATAGAACGGGAAGAATCTGTGGACAAGCCGCTGATCCAGAAAACAGATAATCCTTTTGTTTCCCTTGGTGTAACTTTCCAGGGAGGCCCTCAGCAGACTGAGAGACAGCCCACATCAGCCAAACGAAGAGAAATAGAGTGGACCCAGAGCTAGTGTTAAAATCAGGCCACAGGACTCATTTGGAGCCCTTATTGTAAAAACATGCTCCAGCTTTCCCAAGAGAACCAAGAGTGCCTCCAGAAACATTTCTCCAGGCCATCTGTGTGGAAGCAATTTCTGCCCCTGCCTCGGGATGAGGGATATAAAGCAAACATTCACCAAACCATGGAAAATGAAGGAGGCAGCAAGGCTGTGCATGATGTCAAGGTAAGACAATCTCCACAATCCGTGATCCTTTCTTGACAGGGAAAGGGCTGATCCAGAATGAATAGAAACCATAAGCAAGCTTTAGTGCCATTGCTCACTTTACCTTATTGATGATATATCAAAAATGTTTTAAATCAACCCCAAGAGAAAAACTAGAACCTTGATGATAATTACCTGATCTGTCTAGTTTTCTCCAACCTAAACAGCTTCCCTTTACCAAGACAAATGACTATTTTATTTATTTTTTGTTTGTTTCAGGATGTAATGTTTTAAAAAGCAGAAAACCTAGACAGATTTTTGTGGCTATTGCTGGTAACCCTTGAATGTTTTTCTCTGATATAAAGATTATATGCCATACAATAATGAAAGAAAAATTATAGACTACTTTCTATAAAAATTGCTAGAGAAAAAAAGTGATAAACTAATACAGAAATATAAGAACAGTAAAGAGCTAAGGGATGTTTTTCCTAAATTCATGGTTTCCTAACGTAGATTTTCTAAGCATGAACTTCCTCCACTAGGTAACATTATTTCCCCAAAGAATGACAATTTTCCTGCTCAGTGTTGTGTGTGTCTTTGCAGAAAGTACAGTTTAAGTCTGTAAATCCTCTTAACTATTAATAGAACCATCTCTTAAAAGGTTATTTGGTGTGGAGGGGGATGGGCATGTGGTAATGTCTAACAAATAATGAGCAGAGCTTAGAACTAAATGCTGCAAAATCATACTACAGCAAACCTGTCCAACCACTATAACACTAGAAAATTCATCTGCCCCTGTGCCACAGCTCATATCCTGGTAATAATCCTCATTTATTTGAAGACTCTCTATTTAATTCTCCGGATCTACCCTTTCCCTGATGTTATTTTAACCAATTGGCACAAGGAGAATAAAAGTTTTTAAAAAGTCATTAGGAAGCTTTTTCTGTAGAAATGTGTTGACCTTTGCTTCTGACCTTTCAGAGATATGGGAATAAATAATACATGAATTTCCACACCCCATATTATCACCTACGTACTAGGTCTTTAGGAAACTAGAATGAAATGGGATATCATGGCCAGAAGTCCTTAATTAATGGGAATCTAAATGTAGGCAACATGTGCAAAAGGGATTTCTAGAAGGCATAATTTGAAGGCTCCTCTGAGGAACCAGACAGTAGCAACAACATACATATGTTGTGTGTGTGTGTATATATACATATATATATATATAATATGTGCACGCACATAATTTCAGAGTCACACTGTCTTGGGGGTATGCTTTAAGCAGAATCATAGGCAAATGAATTGGAAAGGTATTTAAGTATCAGCAGTGCACCTTCCCACAGCATCCTGGAATCGACTGCACTGCTGGTGCTGGGCAATCCAAGCTGCCGTCCTGACCTCATTAACCCAAGTAAACTGGCTCCAGCCTGTACAGCAGCAGGCGTCAGCAGTCAGGAGAGATCCAGTTGGGATGCTACTGGACTCTCCACTCAGTTTTGCCATTTTAAAAAAATCTTTCCATATTGCATCTGAATATAGATGCACATATAGATGCACACGTCCCTCTTCTAGCAAATACAAGCATGGCAGAACTCAATTCATTTGAATTCTACAATATCATGGAGTCCTTGCTATCTGTAATCCTTGAGCTAGGTTTTGAGAAAGATATGCTCCTCTCTCTACAGACTCACGTTATATTGGGAAAGATAAACATGTCAACATATTATCATCATATCATATTAACATATTATTGGCATGACTCATGTCAATAATAGAGGATATCTATGTAATTACATTCTTTCAATCAGTAAAGCAGTAAGAAACTAAAGATGGAATATAATCAATGTGAAGTAAAACAACTGAAAAAGGCCTAATGAAAGAGTGAGAGAGGTGAAGTTTAAGGTAGACTTGAAGTAGGAACATAGAGAAGTAGACAGGGAGAACAAGGGCTAAAATATGTCTAGACGTCCAGGGGCCCATGATAAAACCCTCCAAAATCCTCAACCTAAGCCTAACACCACATACAAAAATTAAACCAAAATGGATCATGGCCTCAAATGTACAACAATATGTAAAACTATAGAACTCTTAGAAAAAAATGATAGAAAATCTTTGTGACCTAAGGCGAGGGAGAGTTCTCAGACATCAAAGCATAATCCATAAAGGAAAAATTGATAAATTGAGCCTCTTCAAAAATAAAAACTTTTTCTCTGCCAAAGACCCTACTTAAGAGGATAAAGAGACAAGACGCAGACTTTGAAAACATATTTGCAAACCCCATATCTGACAAAGGCGTTGTATCTAGAATATATAAAGAACTCTCAAAACTCAAGAATGAAAAAACAAACAATCCAACTAAGAATTTGGGCAAAATACATGAACAGACATTCCATCAAAGAGCACATACAGATGGCAAATAAACACATGAAAAGATAGTGGACATCATTAGCCACTAGGGAAATGCAAATTAAAACCATGATGAGATATCACTAGACACCTATCCAGAATGGCTAAAATGAAAAACAGTGATAAAACCAAATGCTGACGAGGATGTAGAGAAACTAGGTCACTCATGCATTGCTGGTAGAAATGCAAAATGGTACAGCCAGTCTGGAAACAATTTGGCAGTTTCTTATAAAACTAAACATGCAGCTATCAAATGGCCCAGGAATTTCACTGTTGGGCATTTATCCCAGAGAAGTGAAAACCTATGTTCACATAAACTCTGTGTGCTAATGTTCATAGCAGCTTTATCCACCAAGGCCAAAAACTAGAACCAACCCAAAAGTCCTTCAAGGGACGAATGATTAAACAAACTATGGGGAGGAAGATGGGCACGGATGTAAGCCCAGGGCCAATCTTCCTCAGCAAAAATAGCAACAGATGTTAGCTCAGGGCTGGTCTTCCTCACACACACACAAAAAAGAACAAAACAAACTGTGGCACATCCATGCTATGGAATATTATGAAGCAACTAAAAGGAATGAACTATTGGGACACAAAAGGAATGAAGTATTGATATCTATCCTTTGGACATATCTCAAGGGAATGATGCAGAGTGAAAAAAGCCAGTCCCAAAAGGTCACACACTGTATGATTCCATTTATATAGCATTCTTGAAACAAAGTTATAGAGATGGAGAACAGATTAGTGGTGCCAAAGATTAGGATGGAGAGAGGGTGGTGGATGTAGCTACAAAGGGGTGGTACAAGGGAGCCTTGTGGTGATGGAACAGTTCTTTATCCTGATCTCCATGGTGGTTACACAAACCTAGACATGTGATTAAATTGCATAGAGCTACATACACACACAAGTGCCTGTGAAACTTGTGGAATCTGAATAAACTCTTTGAATTGTATCAATGTCAGTTTCCTGGTTTTGATACTGTACCAGACTTATGAAGTTTCCACTGGGGGAAACTGAGTGAAGAGTGCATGGGATCACCCTGCACAATATTTTTTTTTTGGACTTTCCTGTGAATCTAGAATTATTTCAAAATGAAAAGTTAGAAAAAACAAACCTCCAAAGGTAGGTTAGACTAATGATACTAACATGACAGTTGCCTATATTTATTGTAACGGTTCTTCTGGTTGTTCTTTTCTTTTGGATCCTTAACCAATTTCACTAGGTCAGTAGCATTGATGTTGCTAGGTCTGTTTTAGAGATGCGAACACAAGTTTGGAAATACTGTTGGTTACATGTGTGAGGTCAGCTGAGGGTGATTTGAACCTAATTCTGACACTGATTTCATGACTAATTCGATTGCTTCTGACAGTGATTTAGAAAGTGGGCTATAATTTTGTGTATTTGAAACCACCCTTCTTAATAGTGTTTTCCCTGTGCATTCTGCCCAAAGTACCCTGACATGGGCCACTAATTTACTATAAAATAAATTAATACCCACACACACGTGTGCACATGCACATGCACACACACTCATGCACTCAGAATTTTTTTTCTCCACAAGGATTTTTGCTTCCTTTCATTCAGGGCAGGGTGTGCAAGTGGGAGGCAAGGTGCACCCTGGGCCAGGCGTTCTTCCTAAGTGACATACATGAGAAACAGAGAAAGCTTTTTTTTCTTTGCAGTACGCATTTTATTATTTTTTATTGAAGTAACAATGGTTTGTAACATTATATAAATTTCAGAAGTACATCATTATATTTCAACTTCTGTATAGACTGCATCATGTTCACCAACAAAAGTCTAGCTGCCATCTGTCGCCACACATACGTGCCCCTTTACCCCTTTCACCCTCTTCCCACCCCCCTTCGCCTCTGGTAACCACCAATCATTCTCTGTATCTATGTGTTTATCTTCCACATATGAGTGAAATCATATGGTAATTGTCTTTCTCTGTTTGACTTACTTTGCTTAGCATAATACCCTCAAGGTCCATCCATGTTGTCAAAAATGGCAGGATTTCATGAAAGAGAGAAAGCTTTACAGCCACGCGGCAAAAGTCAAATATCTACCTATCTATTGATCGATCAATCAATTGATTGATATAGATATATATGTATGTGTGTGTGTGCATTCTTTCTCAGCAATAAAAATGGTCAGAGCTTAGATGAGAAAGATGTTTCCACAAAATTATTTTTCATATCATTCCAATGTCAGTGCCCTCTAAGAATGCAGGCTTCTAAGTGCTCTCCTGTTCCAGATGTGTGATCCCTTGAGCAGCTGATCAAAGCACTTGTTTCGAGATGTTATACACTGAAAGGAGAAAAATAAATTTCAAAGCCCCAAAGGGTAGCTACAAAGACAACGGGGCTTTGTGTGATGAAGAAAATAGAGGAAAGAAGAAAGGAAAAATATCTTAATAAGAAAGGAATTATGCTTCTGGTATCTAACACCTTAACGTTAATGTATTTGGAAGACAAAATTATTATATCCTGCCTCCATTTGTGAGGAGAAGGAGAAAGTTGGTTCTTACCTTTTTGAAAGCTCTCTGAAACGAACTCTGTAGTAATTAGTTTAACACTTGAGATGTTCACAAGCCTCTTTTGGAAAAGGCTCATTTGGAAGTCTGTCATGATTACGTCTTCCATAGTGACCCTGCACATGCTCATTGGCAGTCCTCCAGTACTGTGGGGCGTTTCCAGATGAGGCAAAGGGATACGGCTGTCTTTAACCCAAAGGTCGTCTGGGTCATCAGGCTCCAGACTCAGGGACTTGAGTTCTCAATGAGCTATGTGCACGTTGTCTTCCTCTGATGGGGACCATAAAGAAGCCTGTGAGTGCAGCCTTTGGAAAGGTGAACAAAGTTCTTCAATTACTCAGTCTCCTGTTCACAGAATCCGGGACAATTGTGTAACACTAAGAGCAAAACAAAAATAAAGTCAGATGGTATTTCAGCTTGTCATGAAGGGTATTGTTATCATCTCGGAGTTTTGCTTATATAGCTAATTTGGACCCTCTTTAAACTTGATGGAGCATCTAATGCCAGCTTATGCCTTTCAAAAATAGTAAATGAAATGGTGATCAATTTAAAAGTGAATGGCAAAAGGCAACTGCCAAAATCTCTCGTATAATTTTTATAAAATTTAAGAAATGAATGTTTTCATTAATAACAAATACATTTCATCTTGACTGACAAAAACACCAGACACCAAACATTAGACCCTCAGCGTAAGTAGCCCAACTCAGGCAACCCGTCTACATCGGTCAGGAGGGCTAGCTCATGCTGCAGGAACAAATGAACCCCTAGCCTCTCAGTGGCCTGAAAATAAAGGCATATTTTTCACTCAAGTCACAGTGTGAAGTAGGTCAGGCTATTCTCCCCTAAGCAGTGAGCCCAGGACTACCTTGCTCTCATCTTGTGGCTCTGCCATGTTGTGAATCCCAGGTTGCTCTGGGAGCATGTTCAGGAAAGGGAGAGTGGGAAAGGCACCCTGGAAGCTTCATTCCCTCTGTGGGAGGTGAATGCCATTGCTTCCACTCAGGTTCACATTGATTAACCAGAGCCACGTATGCAGCCAATCCACTTGCAAAGGAGGCTGGAAACATAGAGAAGACCACGGTACTGATAAGCACGTATAGTCCCCACCACACCCTCCACTAAGCCCTAATCTCTAATTTCTAATAGAAAACTCAGATGACTACCAAAAAAAACAAACGAGTAAAGCATCCTTTATACTTCAGAAAAGAATGTGTATCTTTAAAAAGATATGTGTATATATATTCATACATAAAGAATGTATAATGTACATCTGGGCTTTCCAATTGACTTGAAAAAGTCAATCCTCTGCAGTTAAAGAATTCGGTCATTAATTATTTTTCATTAACTACCACAAAGTGAATCTTCTGGGAGAATGTGACTTTTTCACTCCTCCAGTAGGAATATCATGTAAAAAATCCAAGTGTTTGCTTACTGAAACACAGTGTGAGCATCTTCTTTCCACAGTGGGAGCGGAGATTTTTCTACAAAATACAAAGAAGATCCACATCAGTCCTATTCTTCAAAGTTTTAGATAAAAACTTTTAAATACAAGTTTTGGTCATCTTCGCCAATTTTTTAAACATTTAAACAATTGTCTTTCCGAGTTTTACATTAAAGATTGAGTTTTCTCCACTGGATTATACTTTCAGAGGCCAACATCTTCACCAGGGCCACAAAGTGATTTGTTTTAGCAAAAATCATTAGTATTTTAATGGGTTTCTTCACTCTTCTGAGGTTTTTCTGAATGAGAACGGATTAAATGACAAATAGCATGATGTCATTTTCTAACTTAGCCTGAATTTTCTTTTGTTCTTGAGAATGTAAACCTAAAGTTTCTGAAAACACAAAGGAATCACGGTGATCCTGAAACTGATGGCTCTGTGTGGCTTCATACACATTACCAGTTGCGCCAGGCTCAGGTACAGTAAGGCATTCAATAATAAGCCCGTCATTCCTTGCAGGTGTCCTGGGATTCTCAAACACTTCTTAACTTTCAGGTGCTGTGGCATTGCTATGCCCTGTGGAGGGTGTCGTCCCTCCTGATTATGCAAGGGGAGGACATTCACACTTCAGTGGAAAGCCCATATAGGGCTTCTGTGCAGCCCATGTCAGCAATGCCACCCGGAGATTCTGCCTGCCGAGGAGAATACTTTCTGCTGCCACTGGAGGCTTTGTGGTAGGTTGGTGTTGGCTATAACACCATATATTCAGCAGCCCAGGTTCGGTTCCTGGGTGCGGACCTATACCACTTGTATGTCAGTGGTCATGCTGTGGCAGTGGCTCACGTACAGAAAGAGGAAGATTGGCAGCAGATGTTAGCTCAGAGCAAATCTTCCTCAGGAAAAAAAAAATTATATTCCTGATATAAATAAATAGAACTAAACCTAGGAATATCCTCAAAGAATGTTCACATTTCAAAACTTAAGACAATATTTCTATAACTATCCAGAGGGCAAAAAAGTAAGATTACCTACAAAGAAACAAAAGGACCTTCACCTTATAATTCTCTGGAGCACTAAATAACTGAAGACAATAGATTTCCAGTTAGAGAGCTTTGAAGAAAAAACTTTCTGTCCCAAGTATTATTCATAACTAAGTGTCATTTTGGCCTTACTGCAAGAGAAAGATATTTTAAGACATTCAAGGATATGGATAATACATGACACAGCCGCACTTCCTGTATAAATCTCATGGAAATATGTTTCAGAGCAACAAAAAATGAGGGCAAAATAAGAACTCAAGAATGAGGAAGTCACAGTTGGGAAGACAGGTGATAATTATTGAAACAGTCAATCAATCAGATGGGGATACTTTACATCTATAAAAATTGACTGTAAAATGTGATTATTCTCTAAACATTTGATTATACTATAAAAAGAAAGGGGGAAAGAATGAGGGAAGAGGCTTACAACTCCAGATTAAACTCACAGATGCAGAGAAAGCGAGAAGAGGAGAAACAACTAGTCCTGCTCCTCATGTCCAGTAAAAGGAAGTCACAAGAGCTATTCCAGTTGTGGAGAGGATAGTTAATACAGATGCAAGAATGCCTTTTTACTTTTTTGCTGAGGAAGATTTGCCCTGAGTTAACATCTGTACCAATCTTCCTCTATTCTGTATGTGGGTCACCAGCACAGCATGGCTGCTGACGAGTTGTGTAGGTCCACGCCTGGGAACCAAACCCGGGCCACCAAAGGAGAGCATGCCAAACTTAACCACTAGGCCATGGGTCCAGCTCCAAGAATGCCTGTGAAGAAGGTGAAGCTAAGTGCTGGTAAAATGAACAGCAATATGCCTTACTTCCAAATCATTCCTGACTGTACAAAGACTACAGAAAATTATAATACTAAGAAAACATCAAATAAAAGTCAGCAAAGCAAGACCGAACCCAATAGCTACGAAAACAAACACAAATGGGCAAGTGTTGGATAAGCAGATGCCTCAGGAAGGAGTGAGCAGGTCTTCTGGAGATGGGGAGGCTTGAGACCAGTCTGTGGCCTAGAGAAGAAAGAATAAAACTAAGTGTACCTGGCAATGCTATTTATGGAGGTGGCAGGGGAGTGCAAGATGTGGGTCCCAGGAAACAGAAAGGGCTCCCTTCTCCTTCAGCAGAGCGATCTATTGCAGGGTAAGGTGTCAGCACACTTTGCCTCTAGAAGAGGCTGCCCACCGAAAGGAGCAGCACCTGAGGCTTAGGAAGCAGTGGAGGACAGGGGCCTGGGCACCGGCTTCCTTGCCCACTGAGTGCCTGGCTGCCAAGGTAATGTAGCAAGTGCCAGAGGTGGCAGTGCTAAATAAAGAGGAGCAGGGAAGGGGGATAGAGGGGGTAGTGGGTGAGGTCTGAGAGAACTTGTCACCAGCACATAGAGACACTTTGGAGACTTCTAGAAACAACTGAGCAGCCTCCAGGTAAGGAAGATGAGGGTCTGCCACGGTCAGCTGGAACAAGCTCAAAACATTATTTACCACTGTTAATGTTGCCCCATTTTATTAAATTGTAGGCAGATGAGACCTGAGAACATCTGTAATGTCTCCTTGACTGTCTAAAACATATCCAGCTTAAGTGGGACTGTGGTTATGCTTTTTTTAAAACGTCCCAAAGATTCTGACAAGTTCAGAAGAAGAGTTAAGTCACAGACAGAAATTTATTGATCTTGGTTGGATCCTACCCACCAATCCTTTTTTTCCCCCAAGTACCTGGCACATAGGCTTTCAATATTTGTTGAAATATTGAAACATTGAAATATTTGAATACAGAAATAATTGAACAAGTATTCTCAAAATTCTTATTTGACCATATTCCAAATAAGGACACAATCCTAAACCACATTTAGAGTCCTCTGCTCTGACAACTGCTTCTCCAGAATTATTCTCCTAATTTAGATCTCTGGATAGTCTCTCTGTAATTGTCTTGGAAAAGATCACTGAGAACGTGAATTACAGGATATTATTTTATTTTACTTTTATTACTTACTAACCACACATAGGCTAACCACAAACTAGGCTAATAAACCATGGCTTAACAGAATTCTCTGTGACAATCAAATAAATAGTGAAATAGTTTTTGTTTTTATGAATTTACCACTTACTCAGTGTATGACCACGGGCAAGTTTCTTGACGCCCTTGAATCTCAGTCTCTTCATACATAAAATAGGTATAATAACAGTACCTACCTCATGGGATTGTTATGAGGAAGAAACAAGATAATCCAAGCAAAGCATTTATCACAGTATTGAAAAGTAGAAAGATCACAATAAACATTTATGTGATTATTCCAAATTATTAAACACATCTAAAGTACCTAAGAAGAAAGAGAAAAAAAGTCCCACAGAGGCACAAAGAAGTGTTTTCAGAAGAAATGACATGTGACCTTCAATTTGCTTTAAAACAATCCAGGGGAAGAGGGAAGTGTCAGGGGGATGGGTAAGAGATGAAGCAGAATTGGCAATATGTGGGTAATTGTTAAAACTGAGTGATGGATATGAGGGTTCGTGAGTATATTTGCTCTGGTTTTTTTATTTTGAAAATTAACATAATAAAAAGATATTTTTAATCTCAAAGACTAGAGCTTAGAATTTACCCTTTAAAATTAAACAACAAATAAATACGTAAATAGAAAAATACAACTTTCCGTATTCTATTTATACACCACAGTGGGAGCCACTGGTATATGCTTCAGACATTCAGTGGATATCACAGCTGACCTTGACCTTTCAGAAAGATCTTTAAAAATGGCCTAAGATCCTGTCTGGAAGTATGAAAAACATACTATAAAAATCCTGACTGGCCTTAGTGTACCGTTTGATTTTTTTTCATGAATTTTATAACTCTCAAATTTTAAATTAATGGTTAGGAGAAAACATATTGAAGTCTCATTTCCACTGTTCAAGAGATCTCACAAGATCATGTTGGCTTTCCTGCCAAAATCAAACCAGCCCTCACAAAACCATAAATCACTGCAAACATCCTAGAACATTTACATTCAAGTTTTGCCTTCTTGCAGGGTAAAGATGCAGATGAACTTTCCTGGGAACTTTAGATAGTAGGCTTGTTAGAGGTTCTGCATGAACCATTTATTTCCTTTCTGTGAGTAAAAGCAATTCCAGTTAGGCTTGTATCATTTGAGACTCTATTTTAGAAACTTCTACAGAATGGTTTTATAGTTACTTCATTTAAAATGACTGAGAAAAGAAATTTTAAGATGAAGCAAATATGTTGAAAGATAATAGTTTACACCACTTTGTGACAATAGGAATATATTCAAATATTCAAGAATGAAACCCAAATTGCAGACTCCATAAGTAATTTAATTTGACATCAATGATCTAACCAAATATGTTTTCCCATAAACATACTTTTGCTTATATGATTTTGAATTCTCAACACTAAAAATTGTAAGGATTCATTTTCAAATGAACTAACATCATAAGCGCAGTCTCAACACATTTGTGTAAATGCCTTTTCAAATTGCAAATGACTAGAAGATTAAAGGAAATAGCAGCAAGGCAGAAGCCTGGCAGCTCGGGAACCTGAGCCTATCTGTGGAAGATGCTAGAAAGACAGCTCAGCACCAACAAACAGCCTCCCATCATTGCATCTCCAGGTTCTCATTTCCAATGCCCAGGAGCGAGAATCTGCCCCAGTATGGCTCTGGGATCTACCCCTGGATCGGTCAGCCCTGGCCATCCTGTAGGTTATCAGACCATCTTGAGGGAGTTGTCCAGCACAAGTTTTGAGTGACTGCAACTTTGAACCAGCGTATGGGGCTCTCAAAGCAACCATGACACTTGAAGGAGACAGCCTGATCTAGATGTTTGAGTCCTAGTGTTTTGATATCTATCACTCACAAGCTTTATAATCACATCCCAGACATAAACCCACACATCTCCTCTGTTTATTCCCTATCTGGCAAAGATCTGAGGATGGGCCCCACAGCAACTAAAGTCTAGAGTCACCAGACACACCCACCTCCCCTAGGGGACACAGGTGAACGGTGACATTTTTGTGTGACCCTCTCTGCTCTCTTGAGTTGGGCCAGATTGACGCAGTGTGGGTCATCTGATAACCCAGACATACTGGCATGTGAATATTTTTACCTATAAGTTATCGATAAAGGTTGCTCAAGGTTGTGTAAAAATAGTTGAGCAACATATGACTAAATGGAATGAGTAAAATGTTACTAGAAAGAAATGATTGAAGAATTTGATATTACCAATTTCACACCACATTTCCCAATTCTATAATAAATCTGCTCTCTCTGCTTCTTAAGTTGGATTTAGCCCCGTTTAGATAAGACTTTTCTCTGTGGCCATTTGCCCGGAAGGTCTCATTTTCTGAAGGATATATTTTTTTGAAGTATTCAGTTGAAGAAAGAGCTTTATTACCATCAGCACCACCCAAGGAGGACATGCACTTAATTATGAAGACACTTTTGTTGCAGAACAAGTTTGCTGGATTGAAAAAAAAGCATATGATAAGCAAATAAAGCTAGGTACTACTTTCTATTTTTGCCTTTTCTTAAAACTAGCTGCAAAATGGCTTTTTTCTTTCTTTTTTTTTTTTTTGGTGAGAAAGATTGGCCCTGAGCTAACATCTGCTGCCAATCTTCCTATTTTTGCTCAAGGAAGATTGTCCCTATGTGAACATCTGTGCCCATCTTCCTCTATTTTGTATGTGGGATGCCGCCACAGCATAGCTTGATGAGCGGTGTGTAGGTCCATGCTTGGGATCCGAATTCTCGAACCCTGGGCCACCAAAGCGGAACACGTGAACTTAACCACTACGCCACAGACCTGGCCCCTGCAAACTGACTATTTTTAACAACTTACTAGTGTCATTAAGATCTGTAGGCTTCCCCCTTCCCAGAGTTGCAGTTTTAGAGAAGAAAGCCAGGCATCTTCCATCATTTGTTGGCCCCCAGGGCAGTCCAGGCTTTTAGGGGCCAATCATCCCACGTGTATTCTTTACGATACTCGAGATGGGCAAGGGGAAGATGTCGAGAGTGCGAGGGACAGGAAGCAAACACAGGCACTGTGTCCATGAGCCTGGGCCACACTGAGACATAAGAGAAGTGTGCCTCCCTCTCTCTCCTCCACCCCTCACCTTAGACCCTTCCCCAACGTCCCTGGGCATACCCTAGGCACCTCGTTCTCTCATTCTGGCCTGGTTTCTCCCATTATGAAAAAAAGAAAGTTCAAATTCATTTGCACTTAGATGTAACTGAATTAATATATTGTGCCTACTCACAAAATCTTTAGGGAATGCTAACATTAAATCCACAAGAATGAACTCCCAATAGTGTAATTTGGGGCATATAAAATCTGAGCAGGAGAGAGAACTGGTGTTTCAGGCTATTTCCGGCCCCTCCTCAGGAGCCACACTCCAGCCTGGTCCAGATCCCAGCCCCGCCTGGCACTGGCTTCTATCGTTGATTACAGAGAAGCCGGGCATTCCTGGCGTCCTCCCTTCACTCCGAAACCTCCTTTCTTTCTCTGCAGTCTTGGCCAAAGGCCAGGCTATAACTGCTTGGCTCACCCATCAGAAACGGGCTGTTTTTTAGATACATGAAATCACAAGGGGGGAAAAAAAGAATGCCTTTGGGTTTTAGGAAATCAGGACAGCAGAGGGCTCACGACATTTTCAAAGTCCTTCTCATGGAGTCAGGATTTAGAGCTCAGCTGCTTCCTCTTGGCACACGGCCCTCCGCCCCATGCCCAGATGCAGTAACTATTCCGGGCAGCCCAAGAGCACGATGGGCTCGTCTTTCCTAATACTTTTTAAAGCAAGCCTCGAAGGAGTGAAAGAACGGTAAATGGCGACATCTGGTGGAAATTCGAGCATTGCAGGATTTCAAACTAGTAAAAACTTGAGGCTCAGTTGTAACTAACCGAAGTCTGATTATTTTAAGACATCCTTTATCCCAACTGAAGAAGTTCAGTTATGTGCATCCTTCCGTGTACCAAGCTACAAACTGCCACCAGGCAGTATGAAGACAGAAAAGCAATGTCCTTGGAATGGCTAGAACTGGTTTTTAAATTAGGTCCCAGTTGGGTTTAATTCTCTGAGTCTTGGTTTTATCATTTATAAAATCAAGACAATAATACCTGTCACATATAATTTTATAAGGTCTTTTTTTAATCAGATACTTAGAATTGAAAAAACGATCTACATCCACGAGTCCAGGCTTCCCATGGGTCCTGTGCTGCTATCCTGGGAACCCCTGGAACCCAGGTGCTTGATTTGTAGCCAGTTTTGCCCACTACAGTTGTGAACCTGCCATTTCCATTACAGGTGGGGCCTGACACCTTCCAGACACGTGACAAGAGCACAGTCAATACTGATTGGCTGATTGATTAGTAGATAGAAATCTACTATGTCCTTATTTCAGTCCCACTATGTGGGTGACCTCTTTAAGCTAAGGTCGTTGTTAAAATCTTTCTTCAGTCAAATGTCTCATGTGCCCTGAAGGAAATTAGTGGTAGTTATGAATCCTGAATGCCCCCAAAATGCGTAATTTCAAGTCAGTGCCAACCTCCAGCTTCCTCAAGAAAAACACCCCTTTTAAAATGCAAAGCAAAGCAATCCAATTCAGTCGAGTCCAACTCAAAGAAATCAAGGACCGCTAAGTCCTCCGGCAGCCAGGACAGGAGAGGGAGAAAGCCTGGAAGGACAGGGCTGCATGGCCGGCCGGGAGGCTCCACAAAGGCTGGTTTGTTAGGAACCGCTGGAAAAGCTACAAAGCCCGCGCAGCCTTCCGGAGCCCTGTCACAAACGGTCCGCCTCGGACAGAACAACGTCTTCCCTTGTTCTCGTCTTCTTGTTTGTTGATTTTTGTGCTCCACCAGCGTGAAATTGGTGGATCTGGCCCGGGACGCTGGGGAAAATGGAGTGGAGGCTCCTCAGGGAAGACCTGCCGCATCCCCTTCCGCATCAGGCCCTCTCTGACACCCATTTTAATAAACTTCCTACCTGGAGGCTCGCGCCTGGCATTGTGGCAGCATCCTCCCCACCGTTTCTTGTCTTTTGCAGTTTAAGAAGAGATAAGATACTTTGTTTAGAAGTTAAAAATCATGTCTTTTAAAAAATCTTTTTATTACAGAAGATGTCAAATATACATAAAAGCAGAGAAAAATAGCATAATGAAACCCTATGTACCCATTACCCAGCTTCAACAATTTTGTGCTCCAAATCAGTCCATTCATTAACAATATTGCTTGGATACATGTTCTGTCTCCAGAGAAGCCTAAAGTACGGCTTTAGGTTTTTGAGACACTGGTCTGAATAAGGCAAAGTGCTGACCCTCACGGGGCTTAGAGTCTAATGGGAACAGACCATCACAACACAGTGTAGGAAGTGCTGTAAGAGGAAGCCGACAGGCAGCTAACCCAACTCTTTCTTCCTGAAGGAAATGGCATCTAAGTTGAGACCTGAAGGCTAAGTAGGAGAAGGCCCTGGGAGAGAAGAGGGGCGGATTGGGGAAGGGGTGTGATTCAGGCAGAGGGAGCAGTTATACAAAATGCCAGGAATGAGAATGAATAAGAGGATTTTAGGAATTGAAGGAACCTTAATATATTGGAGCTTTGACTACAAAGGAAGAGTGAGAAAGAAAGATGGGTAAGGAAATGATACAGATCAACAAATCACGAAAGGACTTAAAAGCCACATTAAGTCCTGTAGAGGAATGAGGAGCCACTGATTGGTTAGAGGGAGGGAAGTAACACGATCACGTTTGCCCTTTATTAAGATGACTTCTCCGCAGGGTGGGGATCAGGTTAGAGCGGACAGAGGTGCTGTGTAGGCTCCAAGCTGGGACCTGTTTAGGAGGCTGGTTAATTTAATTAAGCAGCTGGGGAAGTCCCGGGGGATGTTGCTAAGTGGATGCTTGCGGAGGCTGCTGGCCCTAGAGCTCTCTCTGTGGATTCTGCTCTGCTTCCTCGCTTTAAGGTAGGGCCAGGGTTTGGGATTGGTGTTGGTGTTTGTTTATATGTATGTGGGGGTGGGGGTGGGGGTCTCAAGAAAGGACGGAGAGTGATTATGTGTCAGAGAATGGGTGGCACACTGAACCCCAGAAGTCAGCTCTGTTAGAAGCTCTAGAGACCACCTTCACTAAATCCCTCTGCACAGAAAAGGAAACTGCAGCTAGGCGAGTGCAGACTTACCCAAAGTCACAAGGAAAACTGGTGGCAGGGCCTCCATCTCCTGTCTCTGACACCCCTTCCTCCATCCATGGCTTTTCTATCGCTCTGCACTTTGCCAGCCTTCTCCCTTCATTTCACTAGGCATAGGAGACCAACAGAACCCAGGGGAAATGTTGGGATTCAAACGACAGCAGTGTTGGAAACATTTATATACTCACAACTTAAGAAAGAGAAGATTTTGATTATTGTGAGCAGCTCCATCCCCTGCATTTCTCACGTTTGCATTTTTCAAGCTTGCATTTGCCTCCATCGGCTCTTAAGATTTTGATGAAAGGGTTTTTCATTTCTCATAGTTTCTACGTCAATCCTTGAAAAGCCTTAGGATGAAATATTACAATATGAACCCTTGTTGACCTGTTCTATATCTTCTTAAGAGAAACTGTATTTGAAATGAAAAATAAATATATGATTTACAGTTACATTAGACTATGATTGTCAATCATTTTGGAAAGTTTTGCTGCACTAAGATTACAAGCTTTCTTCAAAAAGAATAATTAAATAGAAACTTCAGAAATTATACAGAGTTTCACCTACAACAATATTCTCAACTCCATGGACTTAATTTACCAAAGGTGTCTGACATTATATGAGGCAAATTCTCCTAAAGCCTTCACTTTGGTGTGTATTCCCTAGTATCTAGAACGTCAGGGGCTTCTCTGTGAGTGCCTAAAATACGATTCCTTAGTTTTATGTAAATCAGGCTATTATAGAAGTTGTATTATTCTTTTACGACCTGAAAGAACTAACCAATTTACTAAGAAAAGTGGAGAATTAGCAGCCATGTGATTAACTGACCTAGTACCTAACAGAGTTGCAGTCAGTAATTCAATCTCCAGTGGAGGTTTGGAAGCATAACTAGTCCTGGAATTCTCATTACTACTTGCTGAGTGTGAGAGGAATGAGAAATTGGAATTTTGACCTAAGAGAATTAATGGTATTTAGCTACAACTAGAAGCACTCATCAGTATTCAGAGATGAGTCAACAGTATCACTGTCATCAATTACTGTCGTTGTCATCAGTAAATAATGACCATGACTCCTGGATTGGGGTCAAGAGGCACCACAGTCAGGAGGCACAGGTTGGTGGCCCAGTTCTGTTCCTTACTAGTCAGTCCTAACAGAAATCATCTAACCTCACTGGTTTGCAGCTTCCTCATTAAATAGCCGAGAGGGTAGGGGGTGGTGATTAGTGAACTAACATATATGAGAACATTTTGTAAATATTTGTACATCAGGGTAAAAAAAGTCAATTACTTTTATGATAAATATAAGTATGCAAAATATAGTGGGGATTTTGTTAGGGTACTGCCTATATTTCCCAGGAATAGCTTGTTTGGTGAAAAAATATATATGTATAAATAAATCTAAAAAATATATACACACACAAAATCTTTTGAACTGTAAGAGTGCATGATAAAAAAAACTGTAGTAGTTTGGACAAATGCAATTTTTGTAGAGCTGGAGATTTCTCAAAAACATCACTAAAGCTTCAAAAATGAGTTTTGAATTTTTCTTTTCAATGTCCTGATATTTTATATAATGATGATTCCCTTCCTGATCTCTGGAGATATAGAATATTACAGAAGAAAGAGCACAGATTTTAGTTTAGTTTTCTTTTCTTTTTCAACCTTTTTAATGATCTAACAAGAAAGATGGGGGAGAAAGCCCAGGTAGATCTTGAAATCTTAAGACTTTGGTACGTGGACCTTTTTTATTCTTACTATTTAAAAATGTTAGTTAATTTATATTTTTCAATTAGAATATTCAAAATTAGAATAGTACAGCCTGACAGTTGTAAACTAACATAATTGTTGTAGTCACCCCCACATAGGCAGAATGGACACCCCCCCCAAATTTGGTTCAAGTGTACAGACCAATGAGGCCACACACGTATCAAGAGAGCATAGAAAAGTTTGTTATTCACATAATGAGGCCCTCTGAGGAAAGCACGGCACGACGCACACAGGTCCAAAAAATGGCTTGAGAGGGAGAGAAAAGAGAGTGGCTTGGCTCTCCTCTGCCAAGGCCAGGACTTGCATGGTTTGAACTTCCCGCAGGTGCCAGAGGAGAGAGCATTTAGGCTTTCGTATCAGCTTGCCCAGATGTGGGGCAGAAGGGGAAGGGAGAGTAGTGGGGACTGAAAGCTGTCAGCAGTCAAGATTAAAAAAAACTGGAGTCAAACTCTTCATTACAATAATACAGAGCATGAAAGTGTATACAATGTAAGTGTATACAAGTAAGTCTCCATCCCACCAGTCACACACCTCCATTCCCTCCACTCTTCCCAGTTTCTTTGTATCCTCCTAGAGATAGTCTATGAATATACCAATATGTGTGCGCACGCACACACACATACACACACACACTTTATTCCTTTTACTAAAGATCAAAGGGTAGAAATCAGTTAGCCCAAGGTTTGCTTAAATTCCTTCAAACTTGTTCTGCTATTTTGTAGATAGGTCTTTGGCCAAATTATTTTACCTTTCTTTTTTTTTTTTTTGTGGGGAAGACCAGCCCTGAGCTAACATCTATTGCCAATCTTCCCCTTTTTGCTGAGGAAGACTGGCCCTGGGCTAACATCCGTGCCCATCTTCCTCTACTTTATATGGGACGCCGCCACGGCATGGCTGACAAGCAGTGCGTCGGCGGGCGCCCGGGATCCAAACTCGCGAACCCGGGCTGCCAAGCGCGGACTAAACCGCCGCGCCACCGGGCGGCCCCGAAATTATTTTACCTTTCTGATCTCAGTACAGTCTTCTGTAAAATGAAGATGAGACTAACACCCACATCCAGGGTTATTAAAAGGAATACATGACATACATGTCTAGTGTCTGGAACATAATAGACAGTCCCTTTTATCTTGTTTTCCTTCTATTTCCCTGGCTGCTCTTTTTCAGTCTCTTCAAATTCCTTTCTCCCTTTATTGACTCTGAAATATTGGAAATTCTTTAGGTTTTCATCCTTGGCCCTTTTCTCTTCCCACTTGACTCATTCTCTGTGGCTAATCTTGGCCATGTCAATGGCTTTGAGACAGCTTTTGGGTTGATGACTCCTGCAGTGATATCATGACTTCGTGTGTGGACATGAATATACAAATGTCTACTAACCTTCTAGATTTAAATGTCTAACAGGCACTTCAAAATTAGCAATATGTCTTTACCTTTCCCCAAACTCTTCTTCTAAGTTCTCCACCTCAGTAAAGTGATACTATCATCCAACCAGTTTTGAACTAGAAATTTGGAGGCATAATCCTTGACCTTGCTCTTGTCCTCGTTTCACACCTCTAATCAATCCCCAAATTTTGTCCACAGTATTCAAAATTATTTCTTGATCTCTTCATTTAGTTATCTTCATCCCATTTAACACCTTCCTAGATCAAGTCACTATCATCTCCCCCAAAATTATCACAACAGCCTCTTCCCTGCTCCCTTCTTTCCAGTCATGCTTGCCTCCAAGTAATGCCAGAGGACAGAGAGATCTTTCCAAAATACAAATATGATTGTGTTAACTCCTTCATTAAATTTTGTCAGTGACTCCCCATTTCCATCTTGACGTGGTTCAAACTCCCTATGTTGATTCAATCTTGTTCTATATCTTCTCTTTCTAGGGATCTTACCCAATTCCAATAGCTTCCAATACCATTTTGTGCTAATGACTCCTAAATGTACATCTCCTAGACTCCCACCTGGACCTCCACCCTGAGCTCAAGGCTCTTTTACCACAGCCTACTTCACATCTCCATTTGAATGACTCACAGCTTCTAACAAATGATTTTACAGGATTCTTGATTTCCCTCCCCGTCTTCTTCATTTCAGCAAGCCACCCAACTGCTCAAGTCAGAAAACCTGGGAATTATCTTTGATCCCTTTTTCTCGGCCTGTACATTCAATCCACCTGAAGTCCCATTAATTCCCTCTAAAATGTATCTCAACTCTGTCCCTTTCTCTATGTTTTACTCCCATCACCTGTCCTCATCTTCTCTCACCTGGACCAGTGCAAAGCCTTCAGTTTCAGTATTCCCACCCTGACCCCCTTCCCATTTCACTCCAATAAAAGCAATCAAAGGAGTCTTTAAAAAATATAAATCAGATCATGTCACTCTTGCTTAAAACCTTTCAGTGACTTCCCATTGCTTTTAAAATAAAATCCAAAATCTTTACCATGACTTGCTTGCCCTATTCAGTCTACATAGACTCTTACTACCCCCTCATTCACCACACTATGAGGACAGGACATTTTCTTCCTCACTCACTTTGAATCCAGAGCATCTAGAATGGTGCCTGGTACTTAGAGGTAATAAATATTTGTTGAAACAATGAATAAATTAGTGGCTTACAAGACCCTTCTTGGTCTGGTCCCTGCTTCAGCTGTTCTCTTTCTGCTTCCCCATATCACAATCTTTGTTCCACTAAAGACTGGGAATAGAATGAGAGTTAGCAATGTCTATCTTGCAAACACTTTTAGTTGGTGGCAGCAGAAATCAAAGTGAGTGAACCCCAAGATATAGATGAAAACTCTGTGGCAGAATCAGGAGTGATTAAGTCAGCTGTTCTTCCCCACTGGGTGGACTTTCTCAGGCTCCTCTCAGCTCACTCTCTTTGAAGAGTTTTAAGTGCTTTTTTTTAAATTGTGGTAAAATATAAATAACATAAAATTTACCATTTTAACCATTTTTAAGTGCATCATTCAGTGGCATTAAATACATTCATGAGGTTGTGGAATCATCACCACTATTTATTTCCAGAACTTTTTCATCAACCGAAACACTCTGCATCCATTAAACAATAACTCCCCATGATCCTCTCCCCAGCCCCTGAGAATTGCTATTTTGCTTTCTAACTGTATGAATTTGCCTGGTTTTAGTACCTCATATAAATGGAATCATACAATATTTGTCCTTTTGCATTTGGCTTCTTTCACTTAGCATGTTTTCAAGGTTCCTCCATGTTGTAGCATGTATTAGAACTCCATTCCTTTTTATAGCTAATAATATTTGAATTTTTTAAAATTCATTTGTCCAACAAATATTTGTTAAGCAGTTTGCTAAGGGCCAAGTACTGTTCTAAGCACTATTGTTATAGCAATGAACAGAAAAGAAAAGTTACTACTTACATTACACAGATAAACAGGTGAATATACAGTATATCAGATGGTAATGGGTGCTATGGGACACCAGTACTGCAGGGATAGCTGTATTGGAAGAGGAGATCTTAGGGGTAGTGTAGGACCATTCATGTAGTGCCTTTAGGGCTAGTATAAGGACTTTGGATTTTACTTTGAAATAAGAAGCCAGTAGACAGTTTGGAGTTGCAGAGTGACATAATTTGACCTACATTTTAAAGGATAACTCTGGCTTCAGCATTGAGACTAGACTATGAGGGAGAATGTGGTAAAGGGGAAGTAGAAATACCAGCTACAGTGTTATTCCAATAGTTCAGTGAAAGATGATAAGACCCAAGGTGTATTAGTTGGTGTTCTCCAAAGAACCAGAACCAACAGGATATTTATGTGAAAGATGGAGAGAGAGAGATTGATTTTAAGGAATTGACTCATGCAGTTGTACAGGCCAGCAAGACTAAAATCTGTAGGGCAAGTCAGCAGGTTGGAAATTCAGTTAAGAGTTGATGTTTCAGCCTTGATTTGAAATCCACTGGGCAGGCCAAGCAGGCTGGAAACTCAGGCAGTCTTGTGGCCAAATCCCTTCTGAGGGAGAATCTGTTCCAGACCTCTTCCCAGCTTCTGGTGGTTTGCTGGCAGTCTTTGGCATTCCTTGGCCTGTAGATGCATCACACTGAGCTCTGCCTTCATCTCACATGACTTCTCCCTGTGTACATGTCTGTGTCCCCTGGATCAGGGGCCCATCCCACTGCAGCATGACCTCATCCTAACTAATGACATCTCCAACAACCCTATTTCCAAATAAGGTCATATTCTGAGGTACTGGGGGTTACAACTTCAACACACGATTTTGGGCAGACCCAAACACGGGCTGATAGCTGTGAATATGGGAAGCAGTCAGATTTGACTGAAGAGTATGAAAGAAAGAAAGGAGTCAGAGCTATTCCACTGTTTTTGACCTGAACAAAAATAATCAAGTTACCACTTACTGAGATGGTGAAGACTGCAGGAAGAGAAAGTTTGGAGGGAAAAATCAAGAGTTCAGTTTTGGATATAACTCAAATAAATATATGGATATAATAAAGACTCACCTCCTATCCTAAGCTCCTCACTTGGTTAGCAATACCAGCAGGGAGGCAGAGGGTCCAGTTACCTCTGCAAGAACAGAGTAGACAGCCTGCAAGTGTTTCCCTTCCTCAGATACACATGTCACCTAAGTTGCCCTAATATCTGGTGTGCTCCACTTCTGTTCCTAGCCCCACCTCCCTCATTATCATTGCTCCATTACACAACATCTCCATGTGACACCTCCATATTAGCCCTAGGCATAAACCCACTTAAAAAGTTATTAGAAGAATGGAGAGAGGGTGATGTCAGCATCATGGCAAACTGAGTTGTTCCCCTTGTGTCTCCATGTAAGTTACAACCTGTGGGACATCCACTGACCAACAAGGACTCTCTGCACAGTGCACCAGAATGCCTGAGAGATCCACGCATCTACACATCTGAAGTGGCAGGCAGACCTGCGACCTGAGGCTTCAGGAGCCACAGCAGAACCTGTGGCCCAGCCCCCAGGGCAGCACCCTTGACACCAGCTCCACCAGCCGCAGGGGCTGAATACAAGACCCTGGGCCCCAGCAGTGACAGCAACATCTGTGAACCCAGCATCCATGGCAGCAGTGCTGGCAGCACCCACATATAACCCAGGAGCAGCAGCACAGGCAGTGCATGGGGCAGCAGCACCTGAGCCTGTGGAGAGCCCACAGAGAGCTAGTGGGGGACACAAGACCCAGGCAACCCTGGAAGCAGCAGGATGCAGCCTGGTGACCCCATTGTCAACACCTGAGATTGTGGCAACATCATAAGCAGCAAGGCACCAGCAATCTCAGAGGCACAAGCAGCACAAGGAGGGCACTGATGACGCCCCTTACAGAGGCAGGGGAGGGTGAAAGTGCAGGCTCTCAAATACAATCAGAAGCAGCTCAGAATCAAAGTAACCAAAGCCCTACTCAACTAGGAAAGGTGTTTGCTACCACAAATGAGCCAGCAAAGGATCAACTCATCAAGCACCATGAAGAACTACAGCAATGCTGCAGAATAGAAAGAAAATGATAGCTCTCCAGAAACCAAACTTGAAGTCACAGAAGATTACAATCTGACAGAGAATTCAAAACAGCTGTATGAAGAAACTCAATGAGTTACAAGAAAACTGAAAAACAGGTCAATGAGCTCAGGAATAAAATTAATGAACAAAAGGAGTATTTCACTAAAAAGATTGAAACTCTAGGAAAAAACAAACAGAAATTCTGGAGATGAAGAACATCAATTAATGAAATGAAAAATAAAGTAGAAAGCATTGGAAATAGAGCAGACCATATAGAAGAGAGTTAGCAAGCTTGAAGATAGAAATCTAGAAATGATTCAGATGGAAGAGGAGAGAGAACTAAGATTTTTAAAAAATAAAGAAATTCTACAAGAAATATCCAACTCAATTAGGAAAAGAAACATAAGGATAATGGATATCCCAGAAGGAGAAGAGAGGGAGAAAGGAACAGAGAGCTTACTCAAAGAAGTAATAGCTGAGAACTTCCCAAATCTAGAGAAGGAATAGGATATACAAGTATATGAAGCTAATAGAACTCCTATTTATCTCAATGCAGAAAGACCTTCTCTAAGGCATATTAAAGCTATCAAAAGTCAATGACAAAGAATATTAAGGGTGGTCAGAGAGAAGAAAATAACCTACAAAGGAACCCCCATCAGGCTATCAGTGGATTTCTCAGCAAAAACTCTATAGGCTAGCAGACAGTGGAATAATATATTCAAAACATTGAAAGAAAAAAACTATCAGCCAAGAATACTCTATACAGCAAAGTTACCCTTCAGATATGAAGGAGAAATAAAGGCTTTCCCAGACAAACAAAAGCTGAGGGAGTTCATCGCCACTAGACTTCCCTAACAAGAAATGTTGAAAGGAGCCCTCCCACTTGATACAAAAAGGCAAAGGTTTACAAGCTTTGAGCAAGGAGATATATATACAGACAGATCAGAAAATTGCAACTCTATATCAGAATAGGTTAGTAAACACTTAATTATAACATAAAGCCTAAAGGGAAAGAAAGCATGAAAAATAACTATAACCACCTCAATTTTGTAACAAACTCACAACACAAAAAAAGGATAATTTGTGACAACAAAAACATAGAAGGTGAGGTGGAAAAGGACAAAAACTGCATAGGTTAATGGAGATAAGATGCTATCTATCAGCAGAAAAAGGACTATCTCATCTATGAGATCTTTTATATAAACCTCATGGTAACCACAAAACAAAAAAATCAGGGCAGAGTCACAAATCATAAATAAAGAGGAAACTGAGAAAAATATCACTGAAAACCACCAAACTAAAATGGCAGACAGAAATACAATGGAAAAGAAACAATGGAAATATAGAAAAACCAGAAAACAAAAGATAAAATGGTAGTATTAAACCCTCATTTATCAATAATCACTCAATGTAAATGGATTGAATTCACCAATCAAATGACACAGAGTGGCTAGATGGATTAAAAGATAAGACCTAACAAATATGCTGCCTCCTGGAGACCCATCTCAGCTCTAAAGATAAACATGGGCTCAGAGTGAAGGGACGGAAGATGATACTCCAAGAAAATGGCAACCAAAAGAAAGTGGGTATAGCCTTAATTACATCAGACAAAATAGACTTCAAACCAAAAAAGATAACAAGAGACAAAGATGGACATTATATAATGATAAAAGGGACATTTCACCAAGAAGACATAACACTTATTAATATGTATGCACCTAACATAGTAGCAGCAAAGATTATAAAGCAACTATTAACAGACCTAAAGGGAGAAGTTGACAGCAGCACAATAACAGTAGGAGACTTTAACACCCCACTTACATCAATGGATAGATCATCCAGACAGAGAGTCAACAAGGAAACATTGGCCCTAAACAAAACACTAGGTCAGATGGACTTAATAGATACATATAAAATATTACACCTAAAAGCAACAGAATACACATTCTTCTCAAGTACACATGAAACATTCTCAAAGATAAACCATATGTTGGGAAACAAAACAAGTCTCAATAAATTTAAGAAGATTGAAATCATATCGAGCATCTTTTCCAACCACAATGGTATGAAACTAGAAATCAACTATAAGAAGAAAGCTGGAAAAGTCACAAATATGTGGAGACTAAACAACATGCTACTGAACAACTATTGGATCAATGAAGAAATCAAAGGAGAAATTTAAAAAAATACCTGGAGACAAATGAAAATGAAAACACAACATACCAAAACTTATGGGATGCAGCAAAAGCAGTACTAGGATGGAAGTATATAGCAATACAAGCCTACCTCAAAAAAACAAGAAAAATCTCAAATAAACAATCTAAGATTATACCTAAAAGAACTAGAAAAAGAAAAAGAAAAAAATCCCAAAGTCAGTAAAAGGAAGGAAATCATAAAAATCAGAGCAGAAATAAATGAAATAGAGACTAAAAAGACATGCAAAGATCAATGAAACTAACAGTTGGTTGTTTGAAAAGGTAAACAAAATTGACAAGCCCTAAGATAAACTCACTAATAAAAAAAAAGGACTCAAATAAATAAATCAGGGATGAAAGAGGAGAAATTACAACTGACACTAAGAAATACAAAGGATTATAAGAAAATACTGTGAAAAGCTATACACCAAAAAATTGGATAACCTAGAAGAAATGGATAAATTCTTAGAATCATACAACCTCCCAAAACTGAATCAAGAAGAAATAGAGAATCTGAATAGATCAATCATAAGTAAAGAGATTGAAACAGTAATCAAAAACCTCCCCCCAAAAATGAAAGTCCAGGACCAGACAGCTTCTCTGGTGAATTCTACTAAACATTCAAGGAAAATTTAATACCTATCCTTCTCAAACTCTTCCAAAAAAATTGAAGAGGACAAACACTTCCTAACTCATTTTATGAGGCAAACATTACCCTTATACCAAAACCAAACAAGGACAACACAAAAAAAAGGAAAATTACAGGCCAGTATAGCTATGGACATAGATGCAAAAATCATGAACAAAATATTAGCAAATCAAACACAACAATACATTAAAAGGATCATATGCCATGATCAAGTGGGATTTATTCCAAGGATGCAGGGATGGTTCAACATTCCTAAATCGATGTGATACAACACATTAACAAAATGAAAAATAAAAATCACATAAGCATCTCAGTAGATGCAAAGAAGCATTTGACAAAATTCAACATCCATTTATGATAAAAACTGAATAAAATGGGTATATAAGGAAAGTACCTCAACATAATAAAGGCCATATATGACAAACCCACAGCCAACATCATACTCAACAATGAAAAACTGAAAGCTATTCCTCTAAGAACCGAAACAAGACAAGGATGCCCACTCTTGCCACTCTTATTCAACATAGTATTGGAAACCCTAGCCAGAGCAATTAGGCAAGAAAAAGAAATGAAAGGGGACCTGAATTGGAAATGAAGAAGTAAAACTGTCACTCTTTGCGGACATGATTCCATATATAGAAAACTCTAAGAATCCACAAAAAAAAACTGTTAGAAATAATTAATGAATACAATAAAGTTGCAGGGCACAAAATCAACATACAAAAATCAGTTGCATTTCTATACACTAACAATGAACTAGCAGAAAGTGAAATCAAGAATACAATGCCATTCATAATCACAACAAAAAGAATAAAATACCTAGGAATAAATTTAACCAAAAAGGTGAAGGACCTATACACTGAAAACTATAAGACATTATTGAAGAAATTGAAGGAGACAAAAAGAAATGGAAACATATTCCATTCTCATGGATTGGAGGAATAAACATAGTTAAAATGTCCATATTACCTAACACAATCTACAGATTCAATGCAATCTCAGTCAGAATCCCAATAAAATTTTTCACAGAAATAGAACAAAGAATCCTAAAATTTACATGGAACAACAGAAGACCCCAAATAACCAAAGAAATCCTGAGAACAAAGAACAAAGCTGGAGGTGTCACAGTCTCTGATTTCAAAATATACTACAAACCTATGGTAATCAAATGTATGGTACTGGCACAAAAACAGACACACAGATCAATGAGAGTCTAAAAATAAGACCACACATCTATGGACAGCTAATTTTTGACAAAGGAACCAAGAACATTCAATGGAGAAAGGAAAGTTTCTTCAGTAAATGTTGTTGGGAAAACTAGACACCCACATGCAAAAGAATGCAAGTAGACCATTATCTTACACCATACACAAAAATTAACTCAAAATGTATTAAAGACTTGAATGTAAGACTTGAAACCATAAAACTCCTAGAAGAAAACAGAGGTGGTATGCTCTTTGACATCAACCTTAGCAGTATCTTTTTGAATACCGTGTCCTCAGGCAGGGTAAACAAAAGAAAATATAAACAAATGGGACTACATCAAACTGAAAAGCTTCTGCACGACAAAGGAAACCATCAACAAAACAAAAAGACAACCCATCAACTGGGAGAAAATATTTGCAAGTCACATATCTGAAAAGGGATTAATTTCCAAAATACATAAAGGACTCATACAACTCAACAACAACAAAAAACGAACGACCAGATCAAAAAATGGGTGGAGGATATCAACAGACACTTTTTCAAAGAAGATTTACAGATGGCCAACAGGAACATGAAAAGATGTTCATCATCATTAATTATCAGAGAAATGCAAACCAAAACTACAAGGAGATATCACCTCACACCCATCAGAATGGCTATTATTAAAAAGACAAGAAATAAGTGTTGGAGAGGATGTGGAGAAAAGGGAACCCTCATGCACTGCTGGTGGGAATGCAAACTGGGGCAGGCACTATGGAAAACAGCATGGAGATTTCTCAAAAAATTAAAAATAGAAATACTATATGATTCAGCTATTCCACTTCTGAGTATTTATCCAAAAAACAAGAAAACACTAATTTAAAAAGATACATGCACCCCTATGTTCACTGCAGCATTGTTCACAATAGCCAAGACTTGGAAGCAACCTAGGTGCCCATCAAGAGATGAATGGATAAAGAAGATGTGGTATATATACACAATGGAATACTACTCAGCCATAAGAAACTATGAAATCCAGCCATTTGTGACAACATGGATGGACCTTGAGGGTATTATGTTAAGCAAAATAAGTCAGACCAAGAAAGACAAATACTGTATGATTTCACTCATATGTGGAAGATAAACAAACACATAGATGTGGAGAACAGATTGGTGGTAACCAGAGGGGAAGGGGATGGAGGGAGGGTGAAAGGGGTAAAGGGGCACGTGTGTGTGGTGATGGATGGAAACTAGACTTTTGGTGGTGAACACGATGCAGTCTATACAGAAGCTGAAATATAATGATGTACACCTGAAATTACACAATGTTATAAACCAATGTGACCTCAATAAAATTAAATTTAAAAAAGAGAATGGATGAAGTGAGAACTAATTATAAGCTGCAGAGATATTCTTTTCAACAGTTGTCCTTTCCATAGGAACATTAGATTCTAAGTGAACCTTAATAGAAACATGTTATTAATAGCTTGGCTGGCCTCAAATTAATATTAACCTGGGACTCTAATATCCATGGTCTGTTTGTCTTATTTATTGTCGTTTTGCAATCTTCATGATTTATAGTCAGCATAAGCAAAGATTTGCCTTTATAGTTTTCAGTCACTGTCAGTTAGAGTCTTAGATCCAAGCAGAAGAACTACTTCTTCAAATAACAGAAAATGAAAATGTGTAAAGTTGTAAACCACAGCAAAATAGAATTTTTTAAATAAAGTTCAGGAAAAAATGATCATCTCATAAAAACTAAATCTAATTTCAATTCCATTCTGTGATTTTAATTCTAAAGCTTTCAGAAATTTTTGGTAAAAAAGTAGTTTAATTCTGCCATGGATATTTCCTTTATGAAATAGTACTATTTAGGGATAAATGAAATTTTTCAATTTGCCTTTTAAAAGGGTGAGATTTTGTTTATATTGATTTGGGGTGTGGTGATTTTCTCCTCTGCATGGTTCAACAGCCAACATGACTCATTCGTGAAGTGGATACTCAGGCAGAATAAAGTGTTCCCTCAGTCTTCTGGATCCCTAAGGAGCTGTGCTTTCAGGAAGACGGATTCCAAGATGATTCCATTTTGTGGCTAATGTTATTGAAGCCCTCAGACTGTCACCTAGAATCTGGCCTAAACGGAAGACAGGGCTCTCCCGAGTGATCAGCACAGGGGGCAGCTGAAGGTGTTTCCTCAGATAAGTTTTCTCAGATGGAATTTTGCGGCCACATTGATACTCCCTACCTCTGTCCCTGCAGAAGGGTCAATGGAAGTTGATGGATTTCAGCACCCTACACCTATCATCCTTCACAGCCCAGCGGTTCAAGAAGATTCGCTGTGACTGCAGAGTGGCCAGATGTGGGCCAGAATCGGGGAGCAGGCTGCTGATCTGGGGGGAAAAGACCAATCTAGGGAAGAGTAAAAGGTGAATGTCTCCAGGGGAGCAAAGGAGCCGGGGCTTTGTGTTTCTGGGACTGTTTGGGACTGTTATTCCGCCGAACATTTCCACTGTTTCCCTCACAAGCATCTCTGTCTTGAAGCACAGGACCGAAGCAAAATGCCTAATGAAGCGTACTCGGGGAAGGGGCGTGCAAGTGACTTGGGAAGAAGGGCCGGGGCAAGAGAAGAGAGAGGAGTCAGGTTGCAGGTTCACAGGGTCTCATAAAACCATTTGAAACCATGAGCTGGAGACGCAAATTCTGGGACCGACGCAAGGCCCATGAAGCTTCCCCCGGGCTCCTAAGAGTGGGGCCCGCGTCGCAGAAGTGTGCCTGCCGCTCACTTGCAGCGTTTTCCACTTTGGTCCAGCCCTTGCATGAAAACCAGTCAGGAAGATCCTGGGTGGGCTTAGCTCAACTCCGGGTCGCCGCGACCGAGCCGGTTCTGTCTTGACTTTCTTAGCATAAGGTCCTTCTGGCCCCGGTGCCCGCGTCCGCTGAGGTTCCTGCGCCACCCCGCAGCGCTCTGGAGGCAGACGCGGCCGCCCCCGAAGGTGCGCACGGAGTTAGTCTCCACCCGCCCAGGTCCAACTACCGCGGGGCGGCTGAGCCCGCCTGGCGCCGGCTGAGTCCCACCCCAACCCCAACCCAAGGGGCTCGTCCCCTGCCATCCTCCGGGGCGAGACAAACGCTGGGCGCTAAGGCCGGCTCTGAGCGTTTTCCAAACCGCTCATTTCCCCTCCTTGAGCGAGCTGTTGGCGCTTCTCCAGAGGCCTCCTGGGCTCCCAGCTCCAGCCCCTAAAATAACTGCACCGTGCCAGAGAGCGGGGGTGGGGGGAAGCGAGAAGCATTTGAACGAGGAGAATGAAAATACTAGGAGAACGACCCCATTCTCCAGGAAAAGGTAATGAGAGGAAGCGAAACAGTGTGAACTTACTCGGAAATGCAAACCAAGCTCCACTCTCACCCGGGGCGCATACAAACGACCGAAAGACAGATCAGCCAACGCGCTCGGCGGCTTCCCAGAAAGGGCCTCATGAATGAGAATGGGTTGCTAGGTTTCCACCCTCCCTCCCGACAATCGCTTCCCACAAGACTTCCACCGCCGAAAGAAAACATGCCGGGCCTGGCGACTGCAGAGCTGGGGAACCGCGCCAAGCCCACGAGGCCGCCCGCGGCCGCTCCCACCTTCAGGACCCTGGAGAGCGGCCGCCGCGCCCTTGGGACCCGCTACCCGCCCCGCGCGCCTCGCCCCCTCCCGCGCCTCACCACGCTGTCACTTTTATTCGCTGCTTCCCGCCTCCACCTTAATTTTTCTTGGCAACCACCACTCTTGTTTTTCACAAACAGATTAAATTGTCTTTTTGTTTTGCTTAAGGGGGCTGTTTGGCTTGGCTGAGTTAGGTTCCAGTTTGTGATTTCAGTAAATGTTAGCAGACCAAGAAGCCCTGAGAGCGTCTCAAAAATGAGAGCCTGAACAAGGCAGGTGACCTTAAAAAGCCACTGAGTTCAATCCCTTTACTCTACAAATGAAGCAGACACACTCAAAGAACAGAGAGACTTTCCCAAGGTTAGCTTGTCAAGTTAGTTGCAAGGCTGTCTAGAACCCTGGGCTTCTGACTTCTAAATTAATGCTTCACTCTACCTTCCAATAAAAAAATAATACTTTTACCTTCACCGTGGCCACTTAGATCTCCTAAGCAACAAGTGGAAGGTGGAAAGGCCTGTGTTCTGGAGAATATGATGGGCACATGGAGTACAGAAAGGGGCCCTGGAGGGTGTGCACCTAAGCACTCCGACACAATCCTGGTCTTCCCCCACCCCGCCCAGCACAACCAAAGTCAAATTGGCCATTGCTTTTTCTACCCAGCCTGAGATGGGTCCGGGATCCCTCAGTCTTCTGCCACTATCCGAGTCTCCCCCAGACACCTATCACAATGGAACCTAGTAACCAAGACCAACTTCTGTGCCTCTAGCAGGTAGAGCTCTAGCACTTTGAGAGGTGGGAGAGGATAGAGGGCAAGAGGGAGAATGAGTGAAGGAAGAGGAAGAGCAAGAGTTGCAAAAGTGAACTTGGAGATTTTCATCCAAATTCTAAAGAACCAAGAGATGTGAACACAGATGCTTCTAGACACTGCATCTCATAGTTAACTTGCATAGAAATCCCCTGGGAACATTAACATTCAGATTCTGATGCAGTAGGTCAGGACAGGGTCCGAGATTCCGCATTTCTAACAAGCTCTTGGTTGGTATGAAGCTCCTGGTCCAAAGACCACACCTTGAGTAGCACACAGTTAGAAGGGTGGGGAGGGAGAGAAGGGGAGAGGGGTAGAGGAAGTGGGGGAGGATCTAACCAAAGGCCTTTCCTTTTGCTCTCACTGACTTTCTCTTGCACCCCCAAAGTAAAGCCTCAAAATCCTGTAGTAGAGGGAACTAAGTGCACGTTTTCTTCACTCTTAGCTGGACCCAACAGTAATGGTGTGCTGGTTTGTTTCTCTTCCTCCCCTGCCCCTTGCCTTTCCCGCCGCCGACCCGGCACAGCTCCCAGACTCGCCCGCTGCCCGGAAGCTGCTCAGCCTACTTTCTAGTACGCTCTCCGGCCTCGCGCAGTTCTTCTCTCACCTTCTCCGGCGACGCCCTCATGAAGCTCCCCAGCGGCGCCCGGACTTCTCCCTCCTGCTTCCCGCCCTGCCAGTGGCTGGGCTCTCGCGGAGGCACGAGGAGCGGCCGGGTCGCCTCTCACTCCTGCTCGGGGCAGCTCTGGCACTGCCCGGCCGATCCCCAGGGGGACGCCTGCCCAGGGAAGAGGACGCCAGCGCTGGGCAGAGCTCGCCCATGCCCGTGAGTACCGTTGTGTCCACCGCGCCCCATCCCCAGCCTCACTCGGACGCCAGCGTCCTCTGCTCCTTCGTAACCCCGACTGAGGTTAGGTTAGCTCCACTGCACCCGGAGCTAGCAAAGGCCCGGCCGGCAAGGAGGGGAGGGTGGTGGGAAGGTCGAGACAAGGATGAGCGCGTTCAAGGAAAAGGCGCCGGCGGCTAGCCTCACACCGCCTCCCCGCAGGAGACTCTCGAAGCTACTCTTTCCTGGGCCATTTCCTTCCATGGTCAATGGAAGCGCGAGGGAGCCCTAGCCCTTCTTGAAGCCGCTTCTCAAACTCTCGTTCTCAACGTGTCTCTCTCCTCCCTCCTACAAGCCTCCCTCAGACGCGCCTCCGCCCCCTCCTCGCGCTCCCAACTCCCCTGCCCTCTCGGCTTGTGCAGACTCTGGAGCCGGGGAGGAAATGACGTGATGTTATTTTTGTGTCAGGTCAGCTTCCAGATTCAGTTTAGCCCTCCGAGCACGGGCGCACGGCCCTGGCGGTCCAACTGCGTCTCGCTGCTGAGGACACACCGGGGGCTGTAGGGACACGCGGCGTTCTGTGCCCGCAAAGCTGGGCGGCAGGGTTCACCCGCTGCCCCCCGCCCCCGGGTCTTTGCCCTCCTCTGGACTCTGGAGTCCCCCGGGGAAGGAGGGAGGCTGCCGAGGGTCTCAGTGGGATCCGGAGTCGGGAGTTACCCCCTTCCTCGGCCTAACCAGGTGGGGCCTCCGGCTCCGGCTGGCCGGACGAGGGCGAGGAGCCCCCTTCCAGGGCGGGACCACCAGAGGCGGAGGCTGCCCCGGGGTGGGACGAAGGCAGAGCTCGGAGAAGCACCCTGGGGAAAGGGAGACGGTCAAGGGCGGCCCTCCAGAGGCGGGGCAGTCCACAGCGTGGCTCTCCAGGGACCGAGCAGCCCTCCCTTGCGCGCGGCGCACCCCCTTGCGCGGACACACACTCTCGCACCTCCCCCCCCCTTTCATTCACAAGGTCGGAGCACGCATTCCCGCACGGTGGAGTCTCGCTCTGCCCCCGCGCGCCGGAGCGAAAGGAGAGCGGAGGCGGGGGGCGTTGCAGATGTCCTCAGCGCTGGCCTGGCTTCGCGCCCACACTCTCGGTACTTCGTAATCCCGTGCTGGAGGAGGGGGCTACGATCCCAGCGCGGATTGGGTTCCGCGTGGGGCCTCGCGCGACCCCCCCACCCCCTGCCGCACTGGAGCGCGCGCCCCCAGAGGGAGGCGAGACCTGGGATTGCCCGGCTGGGGAGGGGGTGGGGGGCGGGGAGGAGGCAGAGTGGAGGGGAAGAGGGGGAGGGAGAAGAAGGCGAGGGAAAAGACAGAGCTGGGAGAGGAAAGCCGCGGAGAGCAATCGCGGGCGTAGTAAGGGCTTCACTTGGGATTATAATAAAAACAAGGCACACGCGGGACGCATGCGCACGGCCGACGGAGTCGAGCTGGCCGGAGCTTCCCCTCTCGCTCGTCGCGTGGACGGTGGAATCGTGAGTATCCCGCTTCCTCAACGCCCCCTTCTCCTTCTCGGACTTGCCCCGAGGCCTCGGGCCGGGAAGTGGCCGGGACCGAGCCGGGCGCGCACGCTGGGCAGGACCTGGCGCTCTCTTCGTCGCCGCGGTGGCGGGAGCAGGTTGGTCGCCTCCTCTGCCGGTCCAGCCCGGTAGGTGAGTCAGTGCGTATTTTGGGGGTGTGTGGGCTTAGGGTGTGTCCGTATCTGAAAGGGGGCGTCGAGTCACCAGTATCAATTTCTACCGGGTGCCCAGGGCGTCCGCACCTGCCACCTCCCTGGCCTGGGGTCACTGAGTGGGTGGGGGATGCGGGAGCCTAGCCCTTAAACCCCTGGGGTGCATTGGTGACACCCCAAGTATATTTGGGAAACTCCAGGGGGGTTTCCCCTGGTTGGGGAGAAGGACGAGGAAGGGGCGGGCGCCGGAGGCGGACAGTTTGAGCGCAGGTGGGAAGGAAGAGGAGACACTCCCTGAATCGCAGATCCTCCCTTTAGGAGAAAGCGCAACTCTGGCGGAGGACCCGAGGAGCGGGGCTGGGAAGTGGGCACCCGCACGTGGAGCCTGGAGGGGCTGACGCCGTGTCGGCGTTTACGCTCTTGAAAACCGAATGGTGGGGCACTGTCCCCCACCCTTTGCCCGCACCAAGGCGGTTAAGGTGCGGGCGCCGCGGAGGTTTTTCTTGAACAAACCGAGCGATTGACTCTTCCGCACTCTTGGAGCTGCGCTCGCTCGGGAAGTTGGAACGCGTCTGGGCGCCCAGGCTGCGGAGACTGGAGAGGAGGGTGGGCGGGCGTGGGTCCTGCGGAGAGGCGGCGCGCCGGGAGGGGGTGGGCTTTCAGGGGTCGGTGTGCGCGGCGACTCTCCCTCCCCCGAACCGTGGGTGAACGAGCGGGGAGGGGCCTTGGAAGAGGCGGCGCGCGGAGGAGGGGGCGTTCTCGGGCTGCTCCGTGTGCCCGGCGGCCCTCCGGCGTCTGGGCGGAGTGGGCGGGAGGGGGTGGGTACTGGGGAGTCTTTGTGCTCTGCGACCTGCCCACCCCGCCTGTGGGGGCGTGGGCGGGGGGAGGGCCGTGGGAGAGGCGGCGCGCCCCAGCAGGAGTGGGTTGCGAGCCTCCAGGACTCGCAGGCGGTCGAGGAAAACCCAGGCGAGCGAGCCCAGTGGCGGCGAGGAGCGCTCGCGGCCGGGCTAGGGGGCGCGGGCTGGGCGCGGGGGAGACCCGCGGCGGACCGGCGGAGGAATGATCGTGAATGCGGAGTGTCTGTCCGGCAGAGGGGCGCGCGAGAGAGGAAATCTCTCCTCGCTTCGCTTCTTTCTCAGAATGCGGTCGAGGCCAGTCGCTCTTTGTCGACCCCCCACTCCCACCAGGCCGGCTGGCTGGAGTTCGTTGATTGTCCCAGCCGGTGCCTTCGGTGCGGGCGGGATTCCTCTCGCCCGCTGGCTAGCAGTCACGTGCCCCCGGGCTTCGCATTGCCCCCGGAGTATGGGGAGCAGGACCTGCTGCATCAATCTCCCGTCACCCTCCTTGGGTCAGTCCCCCTCTTCCGGGGGACAGGTCGCAGGACCCCTGCGTGGCTTGGCTTCACTTCACTTCTAATGGTTCCAGATTGTGAAATTGACTCAACAAGGGTCCGAGTTCATGATTTCCTCCCCAGACTTAGCAAGGACGTTTCTAATGAAATGACTCTATCTGTAAATTCTTATTTTTTGCTCATAACCTAATTTTCTACTAGGCCTCATCCTGTTTATCTTCTGTTCATTAAGTGGCATCTTTTGTATTACATATTAGTAACCCATATGAGAGGCAGTATTGCCTAATGGGTAAGAGTCCTGGGCTCTGTAACTGTATTCAAATCCCGGCCTAACTCTGTGACCTTAGGCAAGTTACATGACCTCTAGGTGCCTTAGTTGTATCATCTGTAAAATGGGATAATAAAAGTACCTACCTCATAGGGTAGCTGCCAGCATTCAGTAAATTAATACACTAGAGCTCTGGCACATATGAAACAAAAGCTATTGTTACTATTATTATTATATTGATGCCAAATTGGCTAAGTAGACTTCAAAATATAAAAAGATCAGGAACAAAATGCATATTTTTGTATGCTATAAAGAGTATGCATAATGAAATAGAAAGCACTTTTTCTAATTTTGATGATGGAGATCTTCTATGTCAATATTTAAATTTAAGTACAATGCATTTCTTCATCATCTGGACTCCTTTTATTTCAAATAATTATGAAATATTTACATACAAGCTTCAAACAGCATTTTAAGAAGATTATCTCTGAGCTTCAAAATATTTCACTTTGTGAAACATCTGCTTAAAAAATACACATTAGGTCATAGTATATACAGAAAATCCACGTCTGCATTAAAATATTGCACTGAGTTAATTTTTTTTAAGACAATCTGGAAACTTACCTTAGGAGCTAGAAATGCTAACTTCTCTAAGATCATTGTAAACACTTTAGCCAAGATACCTTGATATCAAGAATATAGAGTGATAAAAGTCAGATTACTTATTCCACCTCCTTCACTTTACAGATGAGGAAGCATTCAGAGAGGCTAAGGGTCCCAGCCAGAAATCTCGAGCTAATAGGGGCTGAAATAGGATTAGAATTGGGTCTTCTGACTCACTCTCCAGACTCTCACACACCACGCTGATGATTTCCTGTTTACTACAGATTTATGAGCCTTTAACAAGTGGGAAGCCAGAAGGTTTCACATAAAGAAAAATATACACGCACGTGTTATCTCCAACACAAGGGAGACCAGACAGTGATGTGGCTACTGTTGTCCCACAGCTTCATCATGGTCCCTCACAGCAGAAGATATGACCGCATGACTTGCCTAAGATAAGGTAAGGTCACAGATCAAGCTAGAAGCAGAGCCCGCATTAGAATTTAAGGCCCCACTGGAGTATACAATTACTTGCATATTCTATTAATCCCTTATAGCGGTTTTACGTTAGGAATCATTTTTGAGCTTTTCTTAAGTTCTTAAAATCTCCTTCCTGCTGGCTTTGAAGGTCTTTCCCATAAGAGCTTTTTAGGAAAGGCCTTCAAAATTACATAGAAGGAGATTTTATTATTCCAGATTTGGGGGACAAGCAAGAGTGAAAGAGAAAAAAGCTTTCTTATTTTAATGCAATAGACTGGTTAGTGGTTTCATTCCAGGCACTCGAATATCAATTTCTAAAATCCTACTGTTCTTTCATTTCTGCAAGTGGTGGTCTAATGACATTCACCTTCCTGACGGATGCAGCTGGTGCCTTCAAGGTCCAGCCCTCACATGAGTGGTTTAGGAATTACATGGCAGAGCCTTTCAAGTGAGCATCTGGTCTTGCAGAGTTATTTATAGGAACGGTGAGTCTTCCAGGGAAGGCACTTCTAGGAACTGTGCCTGCATCCTTGAGGAGGGAAACCATGGTTCTCTCCAGTGCGTAAACTGAATATCCTACCCTTGACATGCATCTCTGTATATATACCCACCTCATGTTCTTAGACGGAAATACAGGGCAGTAAGCAGGGAGTGATGTGCTAGCATGCTCCCAAGCCAGTTCAGCAGAACTGAGTTTTGAAATCACTTGTGTTAAGTCAGGTCCCCATATGATTATAGTGTGAATCACTGTCCAGTTGGGAATATTGTGGATTGGTTTTCAGTGCACCACCAAGTGACTCACAAAGTGAGCTTCTATTCAAATACATATAGTGTCAGTCAGCAGCTAATAGGGTTCGCTTTGAGTCAGAGCTCAGCATTTAGTACAATGAGTGTGAGTCACTGACTACCCGGCACTATCTGAGATGGTCCCTGAATGTTACCTTGAGCAGCTGGAGAGTTTAGGCAAGGCTGCACGGGGTGAGTCAGTTCATAGCACAATTGAGTGGGCTTTTGTAGCGGCCATTCACAATAAAGTTTGATGTCACCGTGTGCTCAAGGTAATATAACATGATTAAGAATTCATCGAATAAGTTACCTTGATTCTAATCCAGCTGATTAGAATCCAGCTATTTGTGTGGTGAATCATTTATGAAATATGAGTAATTGAGTAATGCCCTATTGCCCAGCAGTGATATTTTGCTTGAGTTATTTCAATGATTATTGAATCATTTTGGGAGTGCTTGATTTCTAGTTATTACTTAATTTTACTCCAAATTGTAAAATTCTTTTAAAGTACATATTAGCATTTGGATTTTAGACGACGGCATCTCATGCGGAGTCACCCAGCCCTTTGACGTCTGAGGTCCTGGTTGTACAACGTGCACCTCAGCCCGGCAGTGAGGTAGAGGAGAATACCTTGTTCTTAGGTTTGTCTCCTTTTGTGCTCCTGTCACCCCTGATGCTAACTGAACAGTGTTTGCTCAAGGATAGAAGACAAGTTTGTGCTGCTGTTCTAACATTTGCATCCCCAGCACTTCTAATCCTCCTGGGGATGCATGGCTCAGTCCACTCGGGCTTGTATAGCTGTTCATTTATGCAAGACAGGGGAAAGAATGATGCAGCCTGGGCCTTACCCCACCCTTGTAAATGACTTTTATGTCTCAGGGTGGGGCGATAAGGAGATTTAAGGGACTAGTAGATTTCTTCATTTGTTGATAATTAGTGGCAAGAAGTTATTATCCTTGGAACCTGTATAGAAAGATATAGATACTTCTTTGCATTTTATGGGGACTGTACATAAAGAGTTCCATTCTTCCTGACAATGTAATTCCTGGCAAATTCAGGTCATTAGGACCTCTTTAATACATTAGACTATTTATAAAACTGAAACAAAGTTTCTCCATAAGTTTGCTAAATTTCAGCAAGGAGCTACAGGTATTTTTGTGACATTTGTGATTGCTTTTAACTTTGTTTATTTGAGTTATAACTTATAGTAGAGTGTGCACATCTTAAGTGTACAGCTGAACAAACTTCTCATAAGTGTGCCCCATGTAACCATCATCTAGATCAGGACTTCTCAGCCTCAGCACTCTCGACAGTTTGCATTGAATACCTGCTGTTGTGAGGACTGTCCTTTGCACTGCAGGATGTCAGCAGCATCCCCTTCCTCTGCCCGCTAGATGCCAGTAGCACCTTCCCTAGATGTGACAACAAAAATGTCTCCAGACTTTGCCAAATGTTGGGGGGGTGAGGCAAGATCACTCACTTCTGCTCTAGATGAAGATATAGGATATTTTCAGCCCCTATCCATAAGACCCTGTCTTGCTTCCTTCCAATCGGTACTTTCAGGGGTAACCACTCTTGTAAGTTCTCAAACCGTGTATTAGTTGGGCCTATGTTTGAACATCATATGGAATTATACAGGACGTATTCTTTGCACTTGGTTCTTTAGCTCAGCATTGTGTTTTTGAGATTCACTCGTTGTTGCATGTATTGTGACTTTTTGGTGCTGTCCAGTGTTCCTCTGTGTGAATACATCGCAGTTCATTTATCCATTCCACTATTGAAAGACATTTGTTGTTTCTGGTGTGAGGCTATTATGAATAATGCTAATATGAATATTCTTCATGTCTTTTGATAAATATAAGCCCTTATTTCCATTGGATGCCCAGGAGCGAAATTGCTCGCTAATAGATCCAGTGTATGTTTAGCTTTATTAGATACTGTCAGTTTTTCAAACTGTTTTCACACTCCGAAACAATTTACACCCCTACCAGCAGTATGTATACTCCTTCACATCCTCACCAGCAGTTAGTATTGTCCTCTCATTTAATTTTAGGCATGCTGGTGACTCTGTAGTGGTATATCCTTGTGGTTTTAATCTGTTTCCCTGATTGCTGATGATGTCAAGAACTTTTTTTTTGTCCATTTGTATATCTTCTGTTGTAAACTGCCTCTCAAGTCTTTGGCCGATTTTTCCATTGTGTTGTGTGTCTTCTTATTGATTTGTAAGAGTTCTTTATATATTCCGGATATAACCTATTGTCAGAAATGTGTGTGTGTCTGAGTGTATTGTAAATCCCAATCTGTGCTTGCATTTACACTCTCATTCCATTATTTTTTGACTTCCATAGTTTCTGTTGAAAAGTCATGCTTCTCTGAAGGTAACATGTCTTTTTCCTCTGGCTGATTTAAAATTTTTCTCTTTGTTTTTGTCTTGCCACAGTTTGGATATAATGTGCCTTGGGGTGGTTTTATATTTGTCCTGCTTTCAATTCACTGAGCTTCTTATATCTGTGGTTTGATGTCTTTCATCAGGTTTGGAAAATTTTCACTCAGTATCTCTTTAGATATTGCATCTTACCTGTTTTCTCTCTTTCTCTCCTGCTTCTGGGACCCAAATCTAACATATATTAGACTTTTTTCTTTTTTCCTCTCATGTCTCTTATTCTGTGCTCTGTTCTGTCCATTTTTTGTCTCTTCTTCAATATGAATGTTTTCTTTGGACTATGTTTTAGTGTACCTGTCTTCTGTGCCCAGTCTTCTGTCAAACCATCTAGTGAGTTGCTAATTTCAGAAATTGTTTTATTCTAAATGCAGTATGTCCATTTGATTCTTTTAAATACATTTCAATTCTTTGATGAAATTACCTATCTTTTCATCAGTGTTGTCCATCTAATTCTTGTCTACTAAGTCTAATATTGAGATTGTTTGTGAGCCTGTATCTATTGTTTGTTTTTTCTACCACATTTTTCTATCTCTTCGCGTATCTAGTAATTTTTATTATATGTAGACATTGTGTATGCAGAGACTGTGTAGGGTCAGATGATACCTTCCACCAGCAAGGACTCCCCTTTGGAGGGATTTCCTCTGTGAGGATGAGGGGCTGATTACTTTAGTCCTAACAGGTACTGAAGTGGGTTGGAGCTGGTTGCAATTTTAACAAGACTTAGGTTAACCTCTGGTTATGTCCCATTCCTCAAATATTTTCTCCTGGGCTTTGGATTTAGAGCCTAGTGGACTTCTGTCATCTCAGTTTTGAAAGATGAGAGACTCAGTGTCACCTTCAGAGGTTCCGAGCTTTGCTTTCTGCCTTCACCCTCCCAGGTGGCTTCCACATCAGGCAGATGTCTTGAGGAGGCCAGCCATGTGTTTGAGGAAGGCGTTGTTGAGGGGGACTTGTTCTCCCACATGAGACTATAGAGTCCCTGTATATCCTCAGCCCGTGCCCAGAGTCAGCAAATGCCCTCAGGGGAAAAACATCTGGTAACAGACTGCTCAATTTTGAAGAGCTCTCCCTCTCAGAAATGTTAGTTCACTCAATCTTTTTCCTTCCACAGCTCTCGGACGTCTTTAGAAATGTGATTTTAGTAATCTGACTTTTTCAGTTGTTGCCTGAGAACAGTGGTCTGCTCTGACCTATTATCATTTTTCTTGAAGTCCTTTTTCTGGAATTAAGTTTCTTTTTCTTTTATCTTGGGATCACATTTTTATGTCTATTATATCACTTTTTTCCAATGCAGTTCAGAAACTGAGCATTAAGAATTTTGCCGTTTACAAGTATAAAATGTAATATAGGTTTTGTGAGTTTGAAAGCATTAGAAGGAAAAGAAGGATGTTCCAATCCCTGTGACTCTTATGCTTCAAATTGCAGTTGTGTGACATAAAATGCCTGAACGTTGAAATGAAAGAGAACTGGGTTGAATTTTGACTTTGCTCGCTAGTTTTGTGAGCCTCTAATTCTAAATATGTATAATAGGGATAATTACACTTACTTTATAGTATGAAATGTACAGCAGAGGGCTCAAGAGAATATTCAGTAAGTGGTCCCTGTTATCATTATTCCTCTAATATTTATCCTTATATATCATTATTATGATAATATTTATCATTATTTTAGGCCCCTGAACATGGATAATTTGATTTTAAACACTTATATTTTGTTATATTTCTGTCTGGTACAGATTCTAAAATTTTTACCATTCCAACAAGGTTCTGAGAAAAGCTTTTTAATATAAAAGGACTATACCTATGACTTAATACCTATGAAAATATTACTGAATAAGTTTATGGATTCATATTTTGCCAACATCTTTGTCTTTTATAGACCAAAAAATAAATAAATAAAATTTAGTGGCAGAAAGAATTACACCCAAAGTAGTCTGCTCTCAGTAAAATCCACATCTAACTATATGTTATATCCAGTAGGGTTTATTAGAAGATGTTAGCAACAAGAAAACAATATTAAGAAAAGGCTAACAGTATTTTCTGGAAAAGACAGCTGGTTGACCTTTGCAGAGGAGAGTCTGTGTGGGGGCTGAGTAATTTTAACATTATCTCCATGAATGATTTAAATGTAATTAATTTTCGTATTAAATTTCCTGTTACAGAGCTGCTCTTTTATTTTGACTTCTGCATTTGTTTCTTGTTAGAAAAGACTACACTAATATATGGAAACAATTAGCTTCTACTCCAAATATAAGATGAAAATAGTAGTCCTGGAGGCAGTTTGGTGCATCTGGAGTGTGAAGGCCTCCTGACCAGGGCCTGTAGTGCAGCACTTCAGTCTGTGTCCCTAAGTGTCTCTGTCTTCAACTCTTTAGCTTCGCTGGTCTAACCTCCGTATTCCGAGAAGACTGCACTCCTTACAATTTGTGGGCAGATTTAAATCAAGGCACAAGGATTATGGGTCTAGTTCTGCAACAACCTGGAATTTATCAAATTCTCACTAGAGTTAAGTTTTTGATAAGGCAGATAAGTTACTTCTCACCCTTTAAATGACTTGTTAGACTGGGCTGTTCTTTTGGCAAAATGAAGTACTTATTAATAAAAACACAAAACATCATAACTAGACCATGTCGAGTAAATTTTGGTTAAAGGAGAGTGAATGAAAGGGTACAGAGGTATGAAATGGTAAAATTATGCAAAAATCTAATAAAGTGAAAAACTCACCTTAGGCATGTTAAATAAATGTCATAAACTAAACAAAAGGCTTTATTTCTTGTCCTTATCTTCTAATGATGTTTTCAAAATCATGAAGGTATTAAAACTATAAATACTAATTTAGATAGAGTATATGTTTGTTAAAATATATCAAATGTAGTCTGAGAATCAGGAGACTACATATAGATTATATTTTGTTATTGAAACTGGTCCTGTGTGAGCCTTTTTACCTATCTCTTAGGATGGGCATCTTATTCCCGGATCTCTATATCTAACTGCTTTGTGTTGTCTCACAAAAAGATTATCAAATAGTTACAGTTCCCTGTAGATAGTCTAAAATGCGTAACCAGTAAACATTTCAATTCTTTGAAATTTCCTCAATTTTAGATTGAGGAACATATCTAGCTATTTAACATTTCATGACAAGGGGGGATGGGGGCCTAAAATTCAGCAGATATTTTGGCGCAAATTGTGGAAAACCAAAACGTTGAGGAACAGAGATCCTTGCATACACACCCCAGAAAAGCAGACAAAACATCCCGTCAGCTCAGCCCCCAGAGAGCTGTCCTGGAACACTCAGTCAGAATGGAACCAAGAGAATGCACTGGAGTTTCTAGTAGCACATTCCAGTCAGCAGCAGACCTGCTGAAAAAAGGACTCCAGAAGCATTCGCTGATGGGTGTCCCCAAAGAGCTCAAATCTGTGTAACTGTGGTCTGTGCACAGCTGTGCTGTGAAGAGCAAGGCACAGTGGGTGGGGGGACGGCCCGAGCCTGGAGCCGAATGATCTAGATTCACATCAGTTTGGGGGCTGACTTCAAGATGTTGGGCGCATCACACAACCTCTCTGAGTCTGAGTTTCCCCGTCGATAAAAGGGAATCTTGAAATCTGCTCCACGGAATCTTTTCACAAATTAAACGTAAGGTTTGATTACTACTACATTTGCTCGTGTAGACAAAGGGGGAAATTGTGCATTAGTTGGAAACTGTTTTTGGAGAAAACAGGCTCCGATAAAGAGTTTAGATTTTGTTCTAGTGTCATGGACTACCACTGAAGGTCACAGGAGGGGACAAACAACCTGGATTCGATTTTAAAACAGTAAATATTTTAGACTTTGTGAGCCATATGGTCTCTGTTGCAACTACTCAACTCTGCCACTGTAGTGGAAAATCTGTGGGGAATAGTGTAGAAGGGTTGCATTAGGGGGCTGTTGTAGCAGTCCAGGCAAGAGATGGTGCCAACCTGAGCCAGGGGGTCAGTGGAGCTGGAGAGAAGTGAGCAGACCCAACGTCCACACCGGAGACCGGCAAGCTTTCTAATGAGTGGGATGCAGAGAGAGGAATCGAGGTGACTCCTAGGATGTGGATGGATGGGGGCACCATGTGTGGACTTGGAGAAGAAATAGAGGGGGCAGGAGAGGAAACTGAAGAGTCCATTTTAGATCTCAAAGTCTGAGATGTCCGTGAGAGCTCCAGTTGTGGTGGAAAGTAGGCAGTTGGACTGATGTGTTTTGAAATGAAGGGACTGGCTTGGGCTAGAGGCAGAAAGTGAATCTGTTAGACTCTGTATGACATGCAACTCACTGTGCAGTGGTATGCTGAATTTTCATGAGGTTATGATGGGAAAATCTTTAGCAAAATCAATGGAATATTATATTACTACTCTAAAATCTGTACTTCCTTTTCTCAAACTGTAAACACTCTACTGAGAGTTTCTATATATTTATTACAGAAGTCAGCAAAGTAAGGCACCTGGGCAAATCCAGACCATGGCCTGTTTTTGTATGGCCTGTGCAGTAAGAATGGTTTTCACATTTTCAAAATTTTATTGATTGATTGACGAGGAAGATTGGCCCTGAGCTAGCATCTGTTGCCAATCCTCCTCTTTTTGCTTGAGGAAGATTGTTGCTGAGCTAACATCTGTGCCAATCTACCTCTCTTTCTGGTATGTGGGACACCGCCGCAGCATGGACTGATGGGTGTGCAGGTCCCTGCCAGGGATCCAAACCTGCAAAACCCGGGCTGCTGAAGCAGGGCGCGTGGACTTAACCACTACACCACCGGGCTGGCCCTCCAAATTTTATTTATTTACTTTATATGTTGAGAGATTTATTTTGAGGAATTGGTTCACAAAATTATGGAAACTTTGCAAGGCCAAAATCTCGATAGGGTAGGCCGGCAGGCTGGGGACTCAGGGAAGAGTTGCAGTTTGAATCCAAAGGCAGTCTGCTGGCAGGATTCCTTCTTCCCCGGGGTAGGTCAGTAACTCAGGAACAGGCAAATGGAAGAGATGCACAGGGCCAGGGATGGGGGGAGGGCCATGGAGCTTCTCTGCCCTCTCTGGGTGCACCACCCTGCCAGTACCTCGATGTGTTCACCAACACAGAAGCTCAAGTTTTACACTTTTAAATTGTTGGGGGAAGAAAATAAAAAGAAGAAGAATATTTTGTGACACATGAAAATTTTACAAAATTTGAATTTCAGTGTCCATAAAGTTTTATTGGAGCACAGCCACAGTCATTCATTTACACGTCTGTGTATTGTCTGCAGCCGCTTTTGCGCTATTAGAGGCAGAGTTGAGCGGTTACAGCAGAGATGCCCTGGCCCGCAAAGGCTACAGTGTTCACTCTCTGGTCCTTTACAGATAAGGTTTGCCTGCCTCTCATCTATAACCTAAATGTAAGTGGGGAGTATTGCTAGGTTCTTGTAGGAAACAGTCTATGAAAGTAAATATCAAGTCCAACCAATAACAATGTTATTTCTTAGAGAAATCATGCAATCTGAAGGAAAAAAAATCAGACAGACCAAAAATTCAATTGAAAACAATGTTCTATGAGGAGTCAAGTCAAAGAATCCAGCTTAACGTTCCTTTTGGTATCCACCATTTCAACATTCAGCATTTTCATATTAACAGGAAAACTTAATGACAATTAACAAGCCCCAGAAGTACAAGTGAAGAAGCACCAAAGGGAAATAATATGCACAAAGGTTTTGTGTCTAAGAGAGCTCAGATGCTGGAGGCTTTCAGGGGTCAAATTACTTACAGCCCGAAAGCTTTAAATAGGATGGGGGCTTGCTAGTCCACATCGTTTATAATAGGGTCATCATCACAGGATGAAAAGGCTAACTCATAACGGACATAAGGCAAAGTTTGAGGAGCCAATGCTACTATTCACTAAAGGCTCGTGAAGCATTCTCTATAGAGTAAAGTAGAATTTGTGGAAAAAGAGACATGGCAAGAAAATTTGCCCAGACAGACCTATAAGGAGTTCATCACTTATGAACACACTTTTTCGTACATTTTTATTATCCTTAATTTGCATGTACCTTAACACATTTCATGACCCATCTGCTGTAAGTGGTGGAAGAGAAGTTCTTCAACCACCAAATATTCATCCAGACCTAATGTCTGTAAGATCTGTGCCCAGCATAAACAGAGTGGGCTAGGAGAGCCCCAGCAGACCGGACCAGAGGGAGGGGCCTTCTGCGCTGGGTGAGTTCCTGCTCTCACTTGTGATCAAACAAGGATGCCTTGTCCGTAAGAGTTTCCACAGTTCCAGCCAATAATAGGGGCAGTGATAGGAAGCTTCATTACAAATGTGATTCATTAAAGACAGTTAAAATAAAAACGCATGTTACTTTTAAGAAACATAATCTTATAATAAGCACACTTAAAAATATAATATCCATATAATAACAGCAATATCTTTGTCATACCCAACAAAATGAACACTATTTTAGCATCATTTAATACCAGCTGTATTAGTTCCCTAGGGCTACCACAACAAAGTACCACAGACTGGGTGGCTTAAGCCACAATTTATTTTCTCACAGCCTGGAGGCTGGTTCAAGATCAAGGCGTCAGCAGGTTTGCTTTCTCCTGAGGCCTCTCTTCTTGGCTTGCAGATGGCCACCTTCTCTCTGTGTCCTCACATGGTTTTCCGTGTGTGTGTGCGTGTGTGCGCACATCCCTGGTGTCCCTCTGTGTGTCCTAATCTCCTCTTCTTATACGGACACCAGTCAGATTAGATTAGGGCCCCACCCTAATGACCTCATTTAACTCAATCACTTTAAAGACCCTGTCTCCAAATACAGTCACATTCTAAAGTATTAGGTGTTAGGACTTCAACATATGAATTCCACTCATATTCAGTCCATGACACTAACTGTCTCATCTTCTTTCTCCTCAGTCTCTTTACTCTGACTGCTTCCTCTACCCTCCATCTTCTTTTTCACACACTAACTTGTGGAAGAAACTGGATCTGTTGCCCTGTAGATTGTCCTACATCCTGAATTTATTTGCTTCTTCCTCACAATGCTAACTTGTTCCTCTATTCCCTAAATTCCTGCAAAGTAGATGTTAGATCCAGAAGCATGAATGGAGCAGATCGTTTCGTGGATTGTGCTTGCACATCCCACAGCATCCCATCAGAGGGACAGAGTGTCTGCATGGCTAGCCCACTTTTAGTTATGCTAAAGACATTATTTCATAAAGGCCCTTCTGAACACTTGGTAGGTCACTTTAACATTTACAGAGTGGCTGATGGGCACAGGGTGTGCCTGGGCACATGCTGCAAAGGTTACAGGTGCTCCTCTTATTACGGGAGCCTTCTGCTTGCCGAAAGATCTCGACATTGTCCACTCCAGGCGAACTCTTTGAAGCCCTGTCCCTCAGCAGGGCTGGAATGACTCTTTGATGCCTACACAGTAGATCTCTCCCCCTCCTCTTGCACCACCAGGAGCTGCTACCCTGCCCCCCAGCTGTAACTTCCCTGGCTGGACTGGGAAGAGATGATGCTGATGCCGCCTCCCTTCCCCTCTACATCGTTAATTTGGAGAACTGTTCTCGGTTGAGGAAACTGCATCACCTCAGAAATGCATCTGAAGATATCAGATGTTCCTGGACCCTTGTCCTAGTAGTGAAGGGTATTTAGAGGGTAACTAGAAATATGAGTGGCCATTAGAGGAACATGAAAGGGGCTGTATCCCTTTTCCCCTTAGGAGGATATATTCCTTGTATCACTTCAGAACCAAAGAAGAAACTGGATTCATTCTTTTTATTATTATTGAATAAATTTGATGTGTGACATTGTGTAAGTTTAAGGTATACAGCATGTTACTTTGATACATTATGTGTTGTTATATGTTTATATACTATAAGTGCTGATGTAGCAGTATTTATCACATTACATCATTATATAGACAACATTATTGTCTATATTCTTTACACTGTGCATTAGATCTCTGTGGCTTATTTACTAGTTTGTACCCTTAAACACCATCCCTCTTATCCACCACCCCCCATCCGCTGGTAACCATCATTTTACTTACATTTATTTACATTTAACCATCATTTTTTACAGGTTTAACTTTTTTAGGTTCCACATATAAGTGATATCACACAGTACTTGTCTTTCTCTATATGACTTATCTCGCTTAGCAAAGTGTGTTCAAGGTGCGCCCATGTTGTTGCAAATGGGAGGATATCTCCCTTTCTCATGGCTGAATAATATTTCCTTGTGTAGATGTACCACATCTTTTTTTATCCATTCATTCATTGATGGGCACTTAGGCTGTTTTCATATGTTGGCTGTTGTGAATAATGCTGCGATAAACCATAGGAGTGCATTTATCTTGTTGAAATCCTATTTTCATTTCCTTTGGGTATTACCCAGAGGTGGAATTGCTGGATCGTATAGTGGATCTATTTTTAATTTTTTGAGGAACCTCCATATTTTTTTCCATAGTAGTTGGACCAATTTACATTCCCATCAGCAATGTATAAGGGTTCCCTTTTCACCATGTCCTCGCCAACTTGGCATTTGTTTTCTTGGTGATACTGACTTCATTCTTAATGCTCTGTTGCTTTCATCATTACTTCAGGCATTTTCTAGAAGTGTGGATATGTAGAGGATTTAAATTTATATCAAATTTCAGTTCAAATTCTTAGGGTTGTATTGAAGCGTGCATAATACACGATACCCTCGGGGCTCTAGATTTATTTAGATTTCAAACCCAGAGATGGATATGAAATACACACAAGATTGAACACAGACAGGGCTTATGTGGCATTAATTGTACTTATTCATTGTCTTCTCTATTAAATAAAACCTGAAATGTAATTAGTTAAGCTTTATGCATTTTTGTTTCTCTGGATGCACTTTGGGAACCCACTTCTCCACTGTTGAATGGAGGAAAGACTATAAATGTAATAATTCTCTGGGCCAAAGAGCACTTCAGGTGTTTTTAAGAAAGGAAAGAGCTTGCCCTCCTGATCTTTGTACCAACCTGTGTCTATAAAGGAGATCGTGGAAATGCTGCGTAATGTGACTGGCATGTTCTTTTGAATTTCCCCTTGTACCATGGTGTTCAGGGAAACTATTTTCATGGCATTTTTCTTTTTCAGATACACCCTTTGAAATTTCTGCTAAATAGTAGGAACTATACATAGTTCTGGGCTTTGCTGTAGCATTTCCCTCAGGAGTCAGGCTGCTTGTCTCCCCACTGACTATACACCCAGTGCTGTGTGATGCTCTTGTTCTGTCCTCCTTGTCACCATGATGCCTGTGGCACTCACATCTGTTGCTGCTCCCACTGCACCAGCACCCTGCTGTTCCTGCTCCCCCCCCTTTTTTATTGCTGAGGAAGATTGGCCCTGAGCTAACATCTGTGCCAGTCTTCCTCTCTTTTGTATATGGGACACCGCCACAGCATGGCTTGATGAGTGGTGCATATGTCTGTGCCCGGGATCTGAACCCATGAACCCTGGGCTGCTGAAATGGAGGGCGCAAACTTAACTACAACACCACCAGGCCAGCCCCCCTGCTCTCTTTTCTCTCTCTTTACTCTTCTTCCTTGGGTATTTTTTCTTTCCTTTTCTGATGTGTCTCAGCTTTAGGTCATGGAATACCTTTGTCATACCCAACAAAATTTACAATGCCCAATTAAAATTAACTTTATGAAACACAAAGGGGGAATGACTTGGCCAGCCGAAGCCCACTGCAGGCAAATGACTTTGGTAAGGTCACCAATATAGGGACAGAAAAGACCTCACATCCAGCATCCCTGTTCTTATAGCACTTGTTCCAGTCCACCATGCTACCTCTCAAGTAAATTAAAATAATGGCATTTTTAACTTTTATTGAGATATAATTACATACCATACAATTCACCTATTTAAAGCATACAGTTCAATGGCTTGTGGTACATCCAAATTGTAACTGTCACCATAAACTACTTTAGAATATTTTCATCACCCCAAGAAGAAACCCAACACCTCTTAGCTGTCACCCTCCAGGCCCCTTTCTCCTGCAACCCCTATCAACTACTCTCTGTTTCTGCAGATTTGCCTGTTTTGGACATTTCATATAAATGGATTCATACAGTATGTGCCCTTTTATATCTGGCTTTTTCACATACCAATATTTGCATGGTTCACCCGTGTAATAACGGCATCTTAGAATAAGAAGAAAAGCTTAGTGGTCATCTTCCTCCTTCAGTTTGCAAGGTAGAAAACTGAGGCCCAGAGAGGTGGCCCCTTGCTGAGATCACGAAGCCTGCGTGGAGAGTAAGGCTGGACCCAGCGCTCTGCCTGCTCAGCCCCCCGGCGGGTTTTCCTCATTCTTCCCTGGAGAAAGTACAAAGGTACTCTTGCTCTGCTTGGCCAACTGAAAAATTTACATCCCTCTTCTCTAGTCTCTCCATGTTCAGCTTTCTCAGCTATTTTGTCACCACTTGCGTGCCCTCAGAGGCAGGTTCGGTCCCTTCCAGGTTTGTGAATGGTCGAGGTGCCAGCTGTGTGAGTGTGGATAGTGGGCGCCTGGCTACTTGACTCTCTTAAATATAGACACGAGGTATAGGATCAATTTGTTTATGATCTGAAAACACAATTTAAGGACTCTCCATATTACTCATTTTATCTTTTAGATTAAATATCACCAGTAAGTATTAAGTTAAAATAATGATAATGGTATTGGAGTAGCACTTCATACTTTTCAGAGACCTTTCGTATGCATTCTCCCATTTACTATTTTTAACAAATCTTGAGGTAGCTAATATTATACAAATAAGGAGGGGGAGGCTTAGGAAGGTGAAGTAATTTGGTCTGGGCCTCACAGGGGGCAGAGGTCAGAATGGAAGAGGACCTCTGACTTGAAACCCCACGCTTTCTTCTCTACATGGCACAGGCCGCTACATGGATGTCTTGAAATTCTTGATCAACTGCTCGTTATTTTTCACTGGTTCTTCTGTAAGTACAGCTGTGAGCGGGAAGGCCAGCCCGAGACTTGCAGGACTCCGCCCAGTAAACCCGATATTCCCACTCGGCCTCTCTGATCCTGGGCACCGCAGGGTGCTCATCCCATGATCTGACTTCATTGGACGCCCCTCTACCTCCCACCCATCGTGCTCTCTGGAACTCAGTCTTTCATCAGCAAAACACCCTATTTCTTCACAATTGTCTCTTAATGTCCCTTTCCCTTTCATCTCTCACTGAAATCTGGCTACTCTTTGAGGACAGTGCTTCTTCCATGGCCCTAGTAATTGCAGACATTGTTCTGTTGAAATTCCACCGCTTACTTCCATTCTTAGAAGAAAAGGCAGGTTTCTCTTTGCTCTCTGTTGCCCCTTTCAAAACATGTCTTCCCTCAAAACCCTACCTCTTAAGTTCTGACACAGGTCACAGGTGCTGAACCTTGAAGACATTATGCTAAGTGAAATAAGCCAGTCATAAAAGGGCAAATATTATTTGAGGTACCTAGAATAGTCAAATTCATAGAGATAGAAAGTAGAATGGTAGGTGCCAGGGGCTGGAGGAACAGAGACTTGGGGAGTTCATGTTTAACTGGTGCAGAGTTTCGGTTTGGGAAGATGGAAAAAACGGATGGTGGTGATAGTTGCACATAGTGTGAATGTACTCAGTGCCACTGAACTGTACACTTAAAAATGGTTAAAATGGTGAATTTTATGTTAGGTAAATTTACCATTTAAAAATTTAAATTAAAAATTTTTTTAAATACCTCTTTTGAATGCATGTCTTAGACTGAACCCCTACTACTGCTCCTTTCAGCCTGCACGCCCTCTGGTCGCTGCCCCTCATGTGGAAGACTCTAGCATGTGGGCCACCATTTCTCCTCCAGCATTGTTCCTGTTGTCATTCTTGATTTCTTCAACATCCTTGTCAATGACCTGTGCAACACTCTGGCCTCTCAGCTCCTTCATTTTCTGGCCCCAGAAATCTATTCCTCTACCACACCTCAGCCCTCACTTACATGACCATCCCCTAGAATCGGCCATCACCAACTGCAGCTCCTCAGAAATCTCATCCTCAAACCCCACCTGTGACCCACACCTCCTTCCCTCTCTCGCTCCCTCTGGTCCTTTCCTCAGTAAGTTCTTTGGTCTCTGAGGCCTCCAGCCCCTTTCTCATCTCCCTGACTCACGTGTCCTCAGTCTCTCCCTCACTCACCACACCTTCTGCGTGTTCCAGGAACACGCCAGTCTCATTGGTATTTGCAGTTCCTTCTTCTTAGAAGCCTCATCCCCCACGTTTTTGTATGCTGCCTCCATATGATTGTCTCAGCTTCATGTCCCCTCCTCAGAGACCTTCCCTGGCCACTAACTGTGACAGTACCCACCCCTCATCATGCTCTCATGTGTCAACCGTTTTACCATCTTTGTAGCGCTTCTCAGACCTGCAGTTCTCTTTCCTGTTTGTTTCATGGTTTTTGTCTGTCCTGTCGCTTGGCAGAGATGGTCTAGCTCACCCCTGTAGGTCGGGCGCCGGCAACACTGACCGGTATAGGAGGCGCTCAATAAACACCTGTGACCAGTTCAACAGGAAAACCCTTTGAAAACAAACAAGAGTCATATTTTTAACCTTTTTACCCAGATTTATAATAGAGTCATTCTTTACATTATCCTCCTGATAAGTCATCAAAGACTAGGCATATTTTCAACATTTGAGAAACTATGAAACAAAGCAGCCAGGAAGGATGTTAAGAACATATCCCCTCTACCACTTTTCACAATGTCTTGTTGACAATATCCCAGGATGCTGGAGAATATAAAAATCTTTTGCTAGGCCATGATTGTGCTTACTGAACTCCAGATTTATGGAAAGAGCTTTGTGGGGTTTCTGCATGAAACAGATGCCATCTCAATCACTATTATACTTTTTTTTAAAGTTTCTCCTCCATCGTGCTTTCCATTCCTTGAACACAAGAGTCAAAAACATTGAAAGGACAAGGTAAACAACTTGCAGTAAGAATATTTATTTTGGTGAGGAAGATTGGTCCTGAGCGAACATCTGTGCCCATCTCCCTCTATTTTCTACGTGGGACGCCACCACAGCATGGCTTGATGAGTGGTGCATACATCCGCGCCCAAAATTTGGACCTGCAAACCCTGGGCCACTGAAGCAGAGCACAGACTTAACCACTATGCCACCGGGCCAGCCCGAGGAATATTTAAATATGAGAGAGGAGGCACGCAAGTGTCTAGAGTCCAGGTGCATGCTGTTAGAGCTGCAGAGGCTTCCCAGCGAGTGGTTCACCTGCCTCATGTCCCTCGTGAGGCTCACGGAAGTCCAGTGTCCTGGCAGGTGACAGGCTTCCTGATAATTATAAAATCTATGTTCCATCCTTCTTCCATTATCATGTCTCCTTCTAGCCTTTCTTGTTTTCACTTTAGCTTTCTTTAAAATTATGCCATACAAATAGAAAAGTGGACATATGGTTTGATTAATTTTCACAAACTGAACACACCCATGTAACAAGCACCCAGATTGTGCAGCAGCTCCCAGAAACCTCCTCATCAAGGGGTGAGCACTATTCTGACTCCTGGCAGCATGGAACGGTTTTATATTTTCTTTAAAAAACTCATACAGTGTGTAGTTTTTTGTGTGGCTTCTTTCACTCCACATTGTTGGTGAGATTCATCCACTGGTTGAGGTAGTTGTAGATTGTTCATTCTCATTACTGAATAATATTCCATTGTATGAATATACTACAGTTTATCCATTCTACTGTTGATGAACATTTGAGTAGAGTCATGAGCTGCATAATGACATTTCGGTCAACAGTGGACCACATATATGACAGTGGTCCCATAAGATTAGTACCATATGGCCTCGGTGTGTAGTAGGTTATACCATCTAGGTTTGTGTAAGTATGCTCTATGATGTTTGCACAATGACAAAAATCACCCAACGACACATTTCGCAGAACGTGTTCCAGTTGTTAAGCAACTAGTGACTGTAGTTTTAGGCTATTACGTGTAGTATATCCAAGAATATCCTAATGCATGCTTCTGGTGCAACCTTTCTGGGAAGTATGTACTAATAAGGCCTGGAGTCGCTGGGTCAGAGGGTGTGCATATGGTCAGCTTTAGGTTGTACCAATTGGCACTCCCATCAGCAATGTAGATTGCTCCGTATCATCACCATAACTTGGCATTTTCTTCATTGTAGCCACTCTGATCTGTGTGTGTGTGCATGCTGTTCCCTTTGTTTTAATAGTTGCAGTATCTGCACTAGATCATCACACTATTAAGTTGTGGATACTGCTATGAAAATGAAGAAAAAGATAAACTTTTATTTTTATTTATTTTGTGTGTGTGAGGAAGAGTATCCCTGAGCTAACATCATTGCCAGTTCTCCTCTTTTTGCTGAGGAAGACTGGCCCTGGGCTAACATCCGTGCCCATCTTCCTTCACTTTATATGGGACGCCGCCACGGCATGGCTGACAAGTGGTGCGTCTGTGCCCGGGATCGGAACCTGCAAACCCCAGGTTGCCTAAGAGGAGCGCGGAAGCTTACCCCCTTACGCCACCAGGCCACCCTGAAAAAGATAAACTTTTAAATGGAAAAACAAAATGACTGATTTTTATATTTTTGACAGAGGGATCAGGAGGATCAGTTCACACGCTGACAATTAACTTTATTTCCTCTAAATCGAAATGGGCAGGTTAATTTATTTAGCAGTCGTGTTATCAATATTGTGCACGTGTGTATACATGTATGTTTATATAGATATGTATATATGTACATATGTAAATGTATATGTTTTGTTTGACACATTTATAATATTTCTAGTGCCTACTATTAATGCATCACTGCATTAATGTGTTTTGTTTTTTTCTTTTGTGAGGAAGACCGGCCCTGAGCTAACATCCGTCGCCAATCCTCCTCTTTTTGCTGAGGAAGACTGGCCCTGGGCTAACATCCATGCCCATCTTCCTCTACTTTATATGGGACGCCGCCACGGCATGCCTGACAGGCAGTGCGTCAGCGGGCGCCCGGGATCCGAACTTGCGAACCCCGGGCTGCCAAGCACGGACTAAACCGCTGCGCCACCGGGCGGCCCCAACGTTAATGTTTTAATGTAGGTTTTTTAAAAAAATATTTTCGATGGGGTGAACAAATAATGAGGCGTCCAATAATTGTTACAGGAAAAGGAATATCAGTTTAGAAAAATGTGTCAAATTTGACTCATCTGGAATGCTAGCTACATAGTCCCAGAATTAATTTTCACCTTGATCTTGGCTACATCTGCACCCCAGCTGGCCACCGTCCACAGCGTTAGGTCCCTGAGAGACTGCGCACAGAAACTAGAAGCAAACCATATTCCTGACGGTTTCTGCCCACGATCCTTGCGGGGTCTCTAACCCTGATGACCTCGGTTGACAGCCTTGTACTCTCCCTGCTTCTTCTCTGGCGGTTCTTCAGCGCCTGAGCTGGAGCAGCATGGGGCAGCCCGTTCTTCTGTCCCTCTCAACTAGCCAAAATGAAAATGTACAGCCAGCCCTCGCTGCAGACTCCGCATCCACGATTCAACCAACCACGGATCAGAAGGCCTGGGACAGTTGGTTGTCTGTACTGAACATGCACCTACAGACTTCTTTTCCTGTCATTATTCCCTAAACAACACAGTATAACAACCATTGACATAGCATTTACATTATCGTAAGTATTATAAGTAATCTAGAGATGTTTTAAAGTATATGGGAGGATGTGCATAGGTTTTATGCAAATACTATGCCATTTTCCATAAGTGACTTGAGCATCAGTGGATTTGGGGTGGGGGAGAGGACGGATACTGAGGGACGACTGTATTTCCCAAGCAAAAACACATTCGTCCAAAGTCACCTCCCTCCCTCCCAGGTCTCACCACCTAAAATTCTACTTCAGAAGGAGTTAACAACAAAGACCACAGAGGGAGGAAGGGCATTTATAGCTCTCTTGTAGCTCCTTCCAGAATTGTACCCTTTTTCTAACCATCCGAGGTAAGAATGGAGGCAGTGATTGATATGGAGACTTCTTCATCCAAGACCGGACATGTTGGCTGGGGCCAGGGCACGTGGAGAAAGGGGGGTAGACATCGTAGGAGGTGGACTTCATTTGGTTTTGCCCCTCGTTGGAAGTGGGAGGAGTTGAGGATAATTTCAAGCTTTCTTAGACAGCTAGATAAATAGTATCGCTGCTTACCAAGATTAAAAAGGGAGAGAATGGGTAGGTTTGTCCAGGGAAATGATAAGTTCAATTTTAGACATTGATTTTTTTCCATGTTGCAAATATTTTGTCCTGGTTTTTTTCTGTAATTTGCAATGATTGCTGAGAAATTCTGTTGGCGTTTTCCTTGCTGTGAAACACTAAAAAGCTGGCAGAAATTCTCATGCAAACCGTTATTGACTGCCTAACATGTTCTTCAGCAATTTGAAGATTCCCTAAAGCAGCCCACAAAGATTTTAATAAGTGTTTAATGCTTTCAGAGGTGCCCCTGGGTTAAGTTATCACCGGGAATGCACCCATCTCCAATCTCCTTGAGAAATTCCCATGGTCTCCTGGGATAAGGAAAGCCCAATGTAAAGATTTCAGTCAGTACTTGCAAAATGCTGTTTAATCGTTGGTTGGTATTAAGAAAGAACAAGTAAAAACAAGCATAATTTATTAATTTCCTTCAGATCATATTCTGTTGTTATTTCTAATATTTCCCAAAGGCAATTGTAAAAGTTGAGTAATACAAAATGTTCATTTAGTAACAGCAGAAGAGAAGAGAAAGACATTACTATAATAGTCTTGAAACCTTCAGTGGCTTAAGTTACAAACTTGGCAACAGCTATGTAAACAAAAGAGTCAGATTTCCATTCAAAGTCACTGGGAAAACAGATGGTAACATACTTAAGTAGTTTTTTTAAAGGTGAGGACATGTGTAAGCGTCCATCTGGAAGTAATTATAATTCTGAAAAGTCTATTGTTTTTATTAAGCTTTCAGTTGACTTCCCCTCCTAGAACAATGAACCAGCTTTTTCTTAAAATAGCCCCAAATTATTCAGACAATAAAACCAAAAGACAGAAAATTTTGAAAACTCATACTTTTGCACAGAGAAAGAGTTAAGAACTGCCATTGAAACCCACTAGCTACTAAATTTGTCAGCTTTCTGTGTCATGAAAGTGGAAGATACAGCTTTGATTTGATTTTTGGTCTATTTGACTGTGCTGAAGTCAGTGCAAGTAATTCCAGCTCTTCATTAATATTTCATGAGCTAGAGTGAGCTGGACTTTTTTCTGGTGATGACTGTACCACAGGATAACATGCCAGTGTTCTCTCAAACTTGAATTGGCTTATTTCAGGATCCTACTGAACAAAATAGAAACATCACTGTTGACTGGGAGTCAGCTTATTTCCCAGCAGCTAATGATAACAGGTGGAAGCCTTGGGCGGGCAGAGGGCCTGTTTGTGACTTAATTAGCGTCAGGTGATCGGTGTTTATGCTTGGGGTATGGGATTCAGAGAAAGCTGGATTCACCTGTTGCTATTTTCAGAGTAGGTAGCTAAACCCAGGGAAGAGTTCAGCAGTGAAATCGGCCCTGCTGGTTTCAGTTGGTCTGTTCTTCAAACTTCATTGTGTAGATTCTTGAATGAGAGAGAATGAGCAGCCAAAAAAGACTTCCTGTGGATTCATCAGCCTCAAAGCCAAACATCCTCAGAAACAGCTCCCTGCAGGTTCTGGAAGCCTAGTGCTCATCACACCAGATTTGTGCCTCCCTCCTACGCGCTTAAGGACTTTGAACAGTTCCCTTTCCCCAGCTTGTTCACTTGATTTCTTCCAGTTCTACCAGAGTGAGAGGCACGGGAGAGAGGGACCTGGATCATAGCTCCCTCCACCCCCACCCACAGGTGAGCACCCAATTTTAAGAACAAATGTTTGCAAAAGAACCCGCAAGGGGCTCACACTCAGCCCTCTACCCTGTCGCTACTGAGCACACGCTGGACGTGTTTGCCCAGTAGGTAGGGTCGCGGTGTAGAATGTATAACTAAATGTGCTCTCTGTGAAAAATCACCCTGCTCCCACGGGAAAATAATGCTAGAAAAACCTTTCCTTTGGAGAAACTTAGAAGGCAGGAAGACCAAAAGGAGAGTAAAATTAGCAGCAAATTGTGCTAAATATTCAGAAACGTTACTTCAGAGAACAAGGAAATGAGATTGTCTTTTGAGGCTGCAGTACAGAGAATATTCTGGGAATATCGCCATTCTTTCAATTCACCTGGGTACCACAGTCAGTGGGAGCTCAGAAAGCAGCGAGAGAAAAATGAACAGGAGAAGGGGTTCAGGAGGAAAGGAGCTTTCCTAATACACAGCAGCAACAAAGACCTGGTCATTTGAACAGGCTCAAAAAAATATTGGGAGGGAGATTTATAGGGCACAACTGAGGAAATAGGGTAAAAGTAGCGTGCCCTAGTATAATGCAAGGGGAAGTCTAACACTTGTGGTCCAGGAGTGAGACAATCCTTGTTTGTAGTGAATCCAGTATAGTTGGTATATTTGCAATTACTAATGCTATAAATACTCAGAAATAGTCTCTGTCTTTACCTCCCACCCCATTTTAACTTCATGAGTAACTTCTTCAGTGTGAAAATAGAAAAGGGGCAAAACTCAAATCAGTTACTTTTGCAACAACCAGTAGCAGAAATCTGGTAGGAATGATTGAGTTGGTTGGTAGGGTGGCTCAGTATCCGGTGCTGTATTCCCACCTGTACGGACCAGTCCCGCTCTTCATTATCTCAGATAAGGGAGCTGCACAATTCCTTGTGTTTACAGATCACTTTTCTTGTGAAACATTTGATGTTTTCTATGTGTTGACAGCCTTCTTTTAGCTCATCATATTTTTTTTTTTTTTTTTGGTGAGGAAGACCAGCCCTGAGCTAACATCTGTTGCCAATCCTCCTCTTTTTGCTGAGGAAGACTGGCCCTGGGCTAACATCCGTGCCCATCTTCCTCCACTTTATATGGGACGCCGCCATGGCATGGCTGACAGGCAGTGCGTCGGCGGGCCCCCGGGATCCAAACCAGCGAACCCCGGGCTGCCAAGCGCGGGCTCAACTGCTGCGCCACCGGGCAGCCCCTTTGACAGCCTTCTTTTAGCTATAAAGATTTAAAGAATCTTTCCAAAAAATTTAAAGAATCAGAGAGACATTGGTTTGGGAGATAATGATTCTATAGCGAGGCAAGTGGCCAGGCTAATAGGGTATTGCATCCAATGATCCCAGAAAATTCTAGAGATGGCTACATACCATATGATTTCATTTATATGACATTCTGGAAAAGGCAAAACTGTAGGTAATTATACCAAATTTTGTGTGTGTGTGTGTGAGGAAGATTGGCGCTGAGCTAACATCTGTTGTCAATCTTCCTCTTTTTGCTGTGTTACCAAACCAGGTTCATTTTTGCCGTCGCTCGTAAAGCCAAACACCAAGACAATGAGATTGCAGCAGAGAGAGGGTTTAATCACAAGGCAGCCAAGTGAGGAAGACGGGAGAACAAATCCCAAATCCACCTCCCTGATAATGGGGACTCAGGGATATTTATGGGGTAGGGGCCTGGTCTCAGGGTGGGGGCAGACATCTTGTCTTAGTTCCTGAAGGTCTTTTGTTTTACTGGATATGCATCAGAGACTGGAGCAACGCCCTATACCTAGATCTTTTAGTTGTCCTTGATAATGGCTATCAGCATTGACTGTTTGCCTGGGGGTCATCACATTCCTAAGGAACTCAAAAGAACAAAGTTATCAACTTATTGCAGCTGGGAGGAACCGTTTAATCCACAGAGCATCTCTGGGTTAGTTAATCGGAGGTCATTCAAAGTTACGATAGGGTTTCTTTTCTACAATATGGCTTCCCTTATGGCAACCTGTATTTAGCCAGTATCACTTGAAGAAGATTGGCCCTGAGCTAACATCTGTGCCCATCTTCCTCTACTTTGTCTGTGGGACGCCTGCCACAGCATGGCTTGATGAGTGGTGTGTAGGTCCACACCTGGGATCCAAACCTGCGAACCTCAGGCCACCGAAGTGGAGTGCATGAACTTAACCACTATGCCACCAGGCCAGCCTAGCTACATTTTTTTAAAACCTTGAAGAAAGTTACAAAAAAATCTCAATACAGGGGCTGGCCTGGTGGTGGTGTGGTTCAGTTCATGTGTTCTGCTTGGGTGGCCCGGGGTTCACTGGTTCGGATCCTGGGTGTGGACCTACTCACAGCTCATCAAGTCACACTGAGGCAGTCTGGGGTCCCACATAGAAGAGCTACAATTCTACAACTATGACATACAACTATGTACTGGGCCTTTGGGGAGAAATAAGAAAAAAGAGGAAGATTGGCAACAGATGTTAGTACAGGGCCAATCTTCCTCTCTCACACACACACACACACACACACACACACACACACACACACAAGCAGGAGAACTATTACATTAAAAAAAAACTCAATATATGCAAAAATGGTAAAATCATACAGGCCACATTTTCTAATCACAATGCAAAAAAATTATAAGCTAATGACAGGCTAGTCGAGAAGTTAAAAATAAACTTCTAAAAAACCCTGGATAAAAAAGAAATCTGAGCTGAAATCAGATCTGAGTTCTTTGGAATTAAACAATAGTGCCACATATGAAAACTCATAGAATAGGATCAAAGCAGTAATTGGATGAAAATATATAACCCTAAATGCATTAATTAGAAAACAGTGATGATCAAAGATAAATTAACTAAGAAGTTGGTGCCAGAGGCTAGGAGAAGACTAACAAAGTAGTTTTAAAGAAAGTAGATAAAGAATAATGGAAATGAAAGCAGAAATTAAGGAAATTTACATTTAACAAAAAGTAAAGTTAATCCATAAAAACGTAACGTCAGTTCTTTGGAAAACAGAACTACGGACTAACCCTTAGCAAATCTGATTAAGATAAGATGATTTTTATGGGTTCTACCACATCTTTAAAAAACAGGTAATTCCGGGCCTGCCCTGGTGGCCTAGTGGTTAAGTTTGGCACACTCTGCTTCATCGGCTGGGATTCGGTTCCTGGGTGCGGATCTACACCGCTGTCTATCAGTGGCCAGGCTGTGGCGGTGGCTCACATACAGAATAGAGGAAGATTGGCAGCAGATGTTAGCTCAGGGCAAATCTTCCTCAGCAACAAAAGATATGTGATTCCAATGTTCCAGTGCATTAAAACAGATGGAAATCTTTCCAGCTTAGTTTAAACAGAGAGCAGAACGAGAAGATCTAAACTGGACAAGGATAGCCCAAAAAAGAAAATTCTAGACCAATCTCATGAAGTGCATGAAGATCCCATTCATAATAGCAACACAAACCACAAGACTGCAAAGATTTGTTGAGTGCTCCCTCCATGTCACAAGCACAGTTCAAGTGCTTCACCGGTTTTACTGCATTTGATCTTCACCTTCAGGTCACTTATTCTGTGCCTGAGGGCACCGAGGCTCAGAGAGATGAGCTGACTTCTCTGAGGCCACACAGCTAATCACGGGCAGAGTTGGGATTTAAACCAATATCCCTAAATCCTCAGTTACAATGGATATAATTAATCTTGAATTTTTGTTTTTTGCCAATCTAAGTAAAAAGTGATACCTGATTTTAATTTACATCTCTTTTCCTCCCGTGATTTTCTGCCATGTAAATTTTGATCTTTATTCTTGAATCACATTTAGTTTTGATTTTGCATCTTCAGTGTTTGTGGAATCCTTCATTATCTCACACAGTTCCGCTGTCCTCTCAGATGAATGAATCCTCTTGGCTTTCAGCTGTTTCTGATACTCTATTGAGAATGCCAACAGTCTTCCAAATTTTACTTTTGGTAAAACTGAACATTTTTTCATAGATGATTTATATAGATGTGTGTGCCTGTGTGTATGTATGTATACAGTTTCTTCATTTATTAGCTAGAAAACCTTTATAGGAGGAAACTTCTTATCAACTATTAGGTTACCCTGAAGTAATGTTTGTATAGGAAAGGCTGGGTAAAAACTTGATTCTTTCCCTTATTTACCAGTTTTCAAGATCAGTTGGTTCCCTAACATCCTCTAAAAGTAAACAGTGAGTATTTTAGTATCATTATGAAATCATGGATGTGTTTCAATTCATTGCAGTTATTATTCTTATTGATACTTACTTTCCCATACTTGGCCAGGGGCAGTCTTGTTTATATTCTCTCTTGTGGCTCAGAAGTTTAGCATTTTTATATAATCAAATCTGCCAATCTTTTATGATCTCTGGGGGGAATAGTAAATATATTATGATACATCTAAGCATCTAAATTATGAGATACTATCCAATTATTAAGATGAATGAAATAGAACTTCCTCTAGGAAACAGCTTTTATGGTAAATCCTCCAGTATTGTGTGGTTTTTCCTACCAGGTGTGTGTGTTATTTTCATTTTTTTAAATGACTTTTTAAAGTAATATCATTAATAAATTGCCACATTGTTTCATCGTCTCAGCTGCATTAAAGTACTCAGTCATCTTGATACTAGTGCGCATTATAATTCTGGATAGAAGCGTTAAAATCGCTTCACAGGAGCCCCTCATTCCACATTAGACGTGGGTTGAATTGCGTCCTCCCCAAAATATGTTAGAAGTCTGCTACAGTCCAAGTGTTTGTGTCCCCCCAAATTCATGTGTTGAAATCCCAGCCCCCAAAGATGATGGTATTAGGAGGTGGGGCCTGTGGGAGTCATTAGGTGGTGTCCTCATGAATGGGATTTGTACCTTGTAAAGGAGGCTCCAGAGAGACCCCTAGCTTCTTCTGCCATGTGAGGACACAACAGGAGGGCAGTGGAGGAGGGCCCTCACCAGAACGCAACCATGCTGGCGCCTTGATCTGGGACTCCTGATCAGATCCAGCCTCCAGAACTGAGAAATAAATTTCTGTTGTTTGAAAGCTACCCACCCAGTCTGTGGTATTTTGTTATAGCAGCCCTAGCAGACTAAGACAAAGTCCTAATCGTGGTACTGAAACCCACAGACAGTTAGCCATTGATGATTAAGCAGCTAGTAACTAGGGGGGGTCGGAATTGGCCACCCCAAAATATGTCTCTGCCTGAAAGACACTTTGACCCCCACCCCCACTAACTGACCAAAAGAGTTTGAGATGGGAGGCCTGCCCCCAGAACAGGCCATCACCATAGGCATCTCCAGGTATCTGGGAGGATCCTTTGTTAAGAGACATTTACATTTGTAAAGGTATCTTCTTCCCTGTACCAGGAAGAAGGGAGGGATCGCCTCACCCAGAAACTTGTCAAAACAGAAGATGGGGACTTAAATCTGCATGATAAACTTACCCATTGTTAATTGTGCTGTCCGGGCAATATACTATCTGACTCCCACTAGGTTCCTATAGACAACATCTCCCTGGGGCCTGGGTCACCATGGTAATGGGTTTTTTTGAGCTATTTTTTCAGCATCCACCATTTTGTGGACACGCGTCCTAAGAAGAGGCATGAAGCCTGACTACGCTTGTGCAGATCATCAATTACCTCATCTCTCCTCACCTCCAATCATTTCAGATCACCTTGCCCCCTACCCCATAAATATCTGTGAGTCCCTATTTTCGGGGAAGTGGATTTGAGATTCATTATCTCCCGTTTCCTCACTTGGCTGCCTTGTAACTCTCTTTCTGCTGCAGTCTTGTCTTCTTGGTGTTTGGCTTTCTGGGCAGCAGGCATAAATGGACCTGGCATGGTAACGTTACCTATAAATGTGACCTTATTCGAAAATAGGGTCTTTGCAGGTGTAATCAAGGTGAGATGAGGTCATACTGGATTAGGGTGGGCCCTAAATCCAATGACTGTTATCCTTACACAGAGAGAGCTTGGGACACAGACACAGATGGAAGATGGCCATGTGATGATGGAGGTAGAGATTGGGGTGATGTTGCCACAAGCCAAAGAAGGCTAAGGATTGTTGGCAACTACCAGACACTAGAAGGGGCGAGGAAGGATTCTTCCCTACAGATGTCAGAGGGATCCTGGCCCTGCCAACACCTTGATTTTGAACTTCTAGTCTCAGGAACTGTGAGACAATAAATTTCTGTTGTTTAAAGCCATCCAGTTTGTGGTAATTTCTTGTGGTAGCCTTAGGAAACTAATCTAGACCTTAAGGTTTATTCCTACATGGAAATGGAGGGCACCATAATAACAGATGTGGGGGCATGGCTATTTTCATCATGAACTGGGCTCTGGCCCTATGACATCCTGGCTTTACCATCTCCCTTCTAATTTTTTTTATGGCAACCCAATTTTGTGTTCTTAGCCCTGGCACTTTGGATCCACTTTGGATTCCACAAGTCTCCTTTCTCCACTAAGACTTGTCAACGCAAAATAACCAATGATTATTCTATAGGTAAAGAAACAAGGTGAGTTTACTTGAGCCAGAGTGAGGATTATAACCCAGGAAGGACTTAGAAAGCATTCTGGAGAAGCATGGTTTTCAGTACAGTACAGTTTTCAGTACAGTCAGCCTTTTAGAACAAAGAACATACATTAAACACACCCAGGATCCATTTTCATCAAAATTTCAAAGAGGTATTCAGTCGCAAATTAGCATGTCAACGTGACCCTGATGTCAGGAAAGGGACTAATCTGGGGCATTACCAATAGGGGGTAGAAGGGGAAGCATGCATTCTTATCTTAAGAGAGAGCTTTCTTTACTTTAATGGTTAAGCAGATGTGCAATGTGTGTTTGATAGGCCATAAGTCAGGCTTTTTAGTTCAAGCCGAATCAGTTTTGAACCCGAATCGTTACCCCATATACCTCAATATGTGAGAATCTCTTGTCAGACTTCTTCCGATTTTTGATCTTACTCCTTACTGATTTCTATTATTATCCCTGCCCCCAGTCCGTAATATGTGACATTTTGCTGACTGTTGCCGCCCTTCCATGCTGGATATTCTCGTATTTCTTCACATACTTCACTAATTAAACAATTAAACTAATTAAACTTAGGCTCAAGTGTAAACAAGCAATAAATTTATTCTTCTACCACCACCTTCAAAACACTGTTGGATCTCCCTTCCTCTCCCCTTGACTCTCTCTTGAGCAGATCCCATAGCTTTCGGGTCAGTGTCAGTATTAGAACAGTTTCATTTTCAGGCATTAAAAATGTTCAGTCTCATCTAAATCAGAACTTTAGTCTCATCCAATTCAGTTTCCCCTCATGCAGCTCAGGCTTCTTTAGAGATTCATCAGAGCAGCAGTGGGGAAGGAAGAGAAGGATGTCATTTCTCTGTCACCTCTTCACTTTCTCTCCCTTGGTTCCTCTGCTGCCTTGGCCACAGCAAAGTCAAGAACAGGGGTGGTGTTCGTAGATCTGTTACAGGAGTTCAGAGACCACCTGCTCCCTCACAGGAATCCCCCTCCTCCCAGCTGGCCTTACGCCTCCTGTCCCAGTCATCCACCCTTGGGGTCCTCTGCCCCAGTCCAGGCCTCTTGGAATGGATCCTTCTAAGAATGTTCAAGGTTGGCTACCTTCTGTGTCATATACTTGTCTCATGGAAACACTCACCCATCTATGCAGCTTGATTGTTTCCCTTTCTCCCAGACTTGTCTGTTCCAAGCAACCTCCCCCATTCCATCTTTTCCAGACAGGAGTGAAGCTCCAGTCTCTATACCCCTCATGCTCTGCCAAGTTCTCCCCCAAACTCTCCTGCTGCATATGAGGACCAGGATGGGGCTGGCACCTGAGCTTTGAAGACTCAGCCAATATTGGTCCAGGAACTACAATACAAGTCTTCTCTTCTAGCAAGATCCCCCTGTATCTCCTCTGCTCCAACATTTGGCTAGGGAGAAGGGGGGAGAAATGCCACTGGGTTGTCTACTGCTACAAATTTCCTTCAGTGGAATATCATTTTCTCTAAAATATTCTCAAAATTAGAAGTGTGTGACTTTCATTAATTCTCTTAATAAGTTTTACATGGACGTGTCTAGAAATTCTCTTTACAATGTGTGGGCGCACATCACCCATTGTCATTATCTGTGGAGACTGGGGAGATTTGGAGACCTTATTAAAACAGGAAATGTTCCATTTAGTGTGCTGTTATAATATCATTGCCTCCTCCGTGGCTGCATAATGCCCATCTAACTTTTTCAAAGCACTTTCAAAAAATTTCTACATTCAAACAAATACTCAGGACCCATTTTTGCAGGCAGTGCTTAATTAAATTTGCTGACATATTCTATAAAATTCTAGGCTCACTGTTGTTCTTTTATTCTATACCTCCCCTTAGGGTACATTTTTCTTGCTGAAGTACACTGTGTAATAGTTTTCCTTGCAAGAGTCTGTGAGTAGTAAGCTCTCTGAGTCTTTGTATTTCTGAAAATATCCCTTTTTTTAATATCTTACTCTTGAATGTTAGTTTTGCTAGCTATAAAATTCTAGGCTGGCAACTTTTTTCCTTCTGCATAAGGAAGATATCATCTCTTTTCTTCTGGCATCTGTTGTTGCTGGAGAGAAGTCTGGTTGCTGGTTTAATTATCATTCCTTTGCAGGAAATCTTTTTTCTCTGGTAGCTTCTTTGATTATCTCTTAATCCTGAATGTTCTGAAGCTTTAGCATGATGGTTCTAGTTGTGGATTTATCTTTATTTGTCCTGCTTTGTACATGGAGAGTCCTTTCTAGCTGAGAAGTTGTGTTTTTTTCAATTCTGGAAATTCTCAGAGCTTGTACTTTTTCCTTGTTGCTTCCCCATTGTTCTCTCTATTTTCTTCATATGAAACTCCTGTTAAGTGTATATTGAAACCTGTACTTCCACACTCCCTCTTTTTCCTTTAAACAGCACTATGGAGATAAGATTTACATACCATAAAATTCACTTGTTTAAAGTGCAAAATCAAGGGTTTTTAATATATTTAAAGAGTTGTGTAAACATCACACTAATCTAATTTTAGGGCATTTTCATCACCCCAAAGAAACCTTATACCCATTAGTAGGTATTCTCCATTCTCCATTCTCTCCCCCTCAGCCCTAGGCAAACACTAATCTACCTTCTGTCTCCCTAGATTTACTTGTTCTGGACATTTCATACAAATGGTATTATACAACATGTATTCTTGTGTGTTTTCCTTCTTTCATGTAGCATAATGTTTTCAATATGCTATTCATGCTATAGCATATATCAGTACTGCATTCCTTTTTTAAGAGTTGATATCTAAATCACATACCATAAAATTCACCATTTTAACGTGTTCAGTTTAGTGGTTTTTAGTATATCAACAAAATTGTGCAACAATCACCACTGTCTAAGCCCAGAATCATTTCATCACCTCAGAAAGAAACCCCATACCCATTAGCCATCACTCCCCACTTCCCTCTGCTTCTGACCCCTGGCAATCACTAATCTACTTTCAGTCTCCATGGCATTACCTAAACTGAACATTTCTTATAAATGGGATCATATAACGTGTAGCCTTTTGTGCCTGGCTTCCTTCACGGAGCATATTTTCGAGGTTCATTTATATTGAAGCAAGTTACAGTACTTCATTCCATTTTATAGCTGAATAATATTCTGTTATGTGGATATACATAATTTTGTTTATCCACTCATCAGTTGATGGACATTTTCGTTTTTCCAATTTTTAACTATTATGAATAATGCTGCTATGAGCATTTGTGTACAAGTTTTAGTGTGGACATATGTTTCCAATTCTCTTGGGTAGGTTTCAAGAACCTACCAAATTGTTTTCCAAAGTGACCAAACCATTTTACAGCCCCACCAGCAATATGTGAGGGTTCCAATTTTTTTCATCCTAGCCAACACTAATTATTTTCTTTTTTATTTTACCCCTCCTCTTGAGAGGTGGGTAGTATTTCATTGTGATTTTGACTTGCATTTCCCTGGTAACCAATGACATTGATCTTGTTGACCATCTTTACATGTGTGTATTGGCCATTTGTATATCTTCTTCAGAGAAATGTCTAGTCAAATCCTTTTTTCCATTTTTAAGTAGGTTTTTTAAAAAAAAATTTAAATCCTACTCTCTTGGTGTTAGTACCCTCGAGTCAATTCTGATTCCTAATGACCCTCTGTACAGGAGAGCAAACCCTGCCTGGTCTTTTTGAGTCATCCTCTCACCTTCTGGCACTGTATCAGATAATGCTTTACTGCTCTTCATAGGATTTTCATGGCCAGTTTTTTTGGAGGTGGGTGGTCAGGTCCTTCTTCCTAGTCTGTCTTAGTCTGGAAGCTCCACTGAAACCTGTCCACCATGAGTGACCCTGCTGGTATTTGAAATACTGGTGGCATAGCTTTCAGCATCACAGCAACATGCAGCCACCACAGTGTGACAACCAACAGACAGGAGGTGTGGTTCCCTGACTGTGAAATGAACCTGGGGCACGGTGGTGACAGTGCCAGATCTTAACCACTAGACCCCCAGGGCTGGCTCTTACTCTCTTAGCAAATTTTAATTATACAGTACAGTATTACAACTGTAGTCACCATGGTACCCATTAGATCCTTAGACCTTATTCATGGTGTAACTACAAGTTGGTACCCTTTCACTAACCTCTGCCTATTTCCCCGACTCCCCAGCCCTAGGCAACCACTTTCCTACTCTCTGTTTCTGTGAGTTCGACTTTTTTTGTGTTTTTAGATTCCACATATAAATGATACTGTGCAGTGTTTGTCTTTCTCTGTCTGGCTTATTTTACTTAGCATAATGCCCTCCAGGTTCATCCATGTTGTCAAAAATGGCAGAATTTCCTTCTTTTTTTAAGGCTGAATAATGTTCTATTGTATGTAAATACCACATTTCCTCTATCCTTTCATCTGTTGATGGGCACTTAGGTTGTTTTCATACCTTGACTATTGTGAATAATGCTATGAATGTGGGAGTACAGATATCTCTTTGAGATAATGGTTTTGTTTCCTTTGGCTACCAGAGGTGGAATTGCTAAATCATATAGTAATTCTATTTTTAATTTTTTGAGGAACTTCCATACTGTTTTCCACAGTGGCTGTACCAGTTTACATTCTCACCAACAGGTTTCCCTTTTCTCCACATCCTTACCAGCATATGGTATCACCTGTCTTTTTTTTTTTTTTTGGTGAGGAAGATTAGCCCTGAGCTAACATCTGTGCCAGTCTTGCTCCCTTTTGTATGTGAGATGCCTCCATAGCATGGCTGATGAGTGGAGTAGGTCCTTGCCCGGGATCCAAACCTGCGAACTTGGGCCGCTGAAGTGGAGCACGCAGAACTTGAACCACTCGGCCATAGAGCTGGCATCTCCTGTCTTTTTGATAATAGACATCTGAACAGGTGTGAGGTGATACCTCATTGTGGTTTTCATTTGCATTTCCCTGATGATTAGTGATGTTGAACATATTTTCATGTAGCTGTTGGCCATTTGTACATTTCCTTTGGAAACATGTCTATTCAGATCCTTTGCCCATGTTTTAATTGGGTTGTCTTTTTGCTGTTGAGTTGTCTAACTTCCTTGTATATTTTGGATATTAACTCCTTATTGGATATGTGATTTGCAAATATTTTCTCCCATTCCATAGGTTGCCTTTTCATTTTGTTGATGGTTTCCTTTGCTGAGCAGAAGCTTTTTAGATTGATGTAGTCCTACTTGTTGTGTTGTGTTTTTTGTTTTGCTTTTGTTGCCCTTGATTTTGGTATAAATCCAAAAAATCATTGCCAAGACCAACGTCAAGGAGCTTGCCCCCTATGTTTTCTTCTAGGAATTTTATGGTTTCAGGTCTTATGTTCAAGTCTTTAATCCATTTTGAATTGATTTTTGTGTATGGTGTACATAGGGATCCAGTTTTACTCTTTTGCATGTGATTTTCCAGTTTTCCCAACACCATTTATTGAAGAGACTACTATTCTTTCCCCATTGTGTGTTCTTGTTGTTGTAAATTAATTGACCATATATGTGTGGGTTTATTTCTGGGCTTTCTCTTCTGTTCCATTGCTCTATATATCTGTTTTTAAGCCAATACCATACTGTTGTCATTACTATAGCTTTGTAATATAGTTTGAGATCAGGAAGTATGATGCCTCCAGCTTTGTTCTTCTTTCTCAGGATTGCTTTGGCTATTCAGGGTCTTTTGTGGTTCCATACAAATTTTAGGATTGTTTTTTTCTGTTTCTGTGAAAAATACCATTGGAATTTTGATAGGGATTGCATTGAATCTGTAGATTGCTTTGGGTAGTATGGCCTTTTTAACAATATTAATTCTTCCAACCCATGTACATGCAATATCTCCGCATTTATTTGTGTCTTCAATTTCTTTCATCAGTGTCTTCTAGTTTTCAGTGTACAGATCTTTCACCTCCTTGGTTAAATTTATTCCTAAGTATTTTATTCTCTTAGTGCTATTGTAAATGGTATTATTTTCTTAATTTCCTTTTTGGGTAACTTATTGTTAGGATATAGAATTGGAACTGATTTTTTAATGTTGGTTTGGTATCCTGCAACTTTACTAAAATAATTTATTAGTTCTAACAGAATTTTTTGGTGTCATGTCTAAGAAATCATTGCCTAACCCAAGGTCTAAAGATTTACTCCAGGGTTTTCTTCCAAGAGTTTTGTAAATTTAGCTTAAATTTAGATCTGTGATCCACTTGAGTTATTTTTTGTGTATGTTGTGAGGTGGAGGTCTAATTTCATTCATTTGCATGTGGATATCCACTTGTGTCAGCACTGTTTGTTGAAAAGACTATTGTTTCCCTCATTCAGTTGTTCTGGCTTCTTTGTCAAAGGATCAGTTGACCATAAATGTAAGAGTTTTTTTCTGTACTCTTAATTGATCAGTGTATCTGTTCTTAAGGTTAGTGCCACATTGTCTTAATTGCTGTAGCTTTGTAATAAGTTTGAAATCAGGAAGTGAAGTCCATCAACTTTGTCTTTTTTTTCAAATTGTTCTGACTATTCTGGGACTTCTTTATTTCCACATGAATTGTAGGATGAGCTTGTCAATTTCTGCAAAAAAGGCAGCTGATATTTTGAAAGGGATTGCATTGAATCCGTAGAAAAACTTGGAGTATATTGCTGTTTTAACAATATTAAGTCTTCTGATTTATGAACGTGGGATGTCTTTTCAGTTATTTAGATATACTTTCAATGATGTTTTGTAGTTTTCAGTGTACAAATATTACACTTCTTTTGTTAAATATATTCCTAATTATTTTATTGTTTTAGATGCTATTGTAATTGGAATTATTTTCTTAATATCATTTCCAGAATGTTCATTGCTAGTGTATACAAATACAATTGATTTTTGCATGTTGGTCTTTTGTCCTGCAACCTTTGTTGAACTTATTAGTTCTAATTGTTTTTTGGTGGAATCCTTGGGAATCTCTGTGTATAAGACCATGTCATTTGCAAACAGAAATAATTTTACTTCTTCCTTTTTAATTTGAATATGCTTTATTTATTTTTCTTGCCCAATTGCCCTGGGTGGAATCTCCAATATAATGTATTGAATGAAGTGGTGAGAGTAAACATTTTTTATTGCTAATCTCTTTCAATATTTAATATGCTGTTAGCTATAGGTGTTTTGTAGATGCCCTTGATCAAGTTGAGGAAGCTTCCTTCCATTTTTATTTTGTTGAGTGTTTTTATCACAAAATGTGTTGGATTTTGTTGAATGCTTTTTCTGTGTCTGTTGAGATGATCATATGATTTTTGTCCTTTATTCTATTAATATGGTTATTACATTGTTTGATTTTTTTTTATATTAAACTAACCTTGCATTCTTGGGATAAATTCCATTTGGTCATGGTATATAATCCTTTTTACATGTTGCTGTATTCAGTGCTAGTATTTTGTTGAATATTTTTGCAACTGTATTCATAAGGGATGATTGTGATATCTTTATCTGGTTTTGGTATCAGAATAATACTGACCTCATAGAATGAGTTGGACAGTATTACATTCTCTTCCATTTTGGGAGAAAGTTTGTGAAGAATTTGTGTTAATTCTTCTTTAAATCTTTTGTAGAATTCACCAATGAAGCCATCTCAATCTGGGCTTTTCTTTGTGGGATTTTTTATTATTATTATTAATTCAATCTCTTTATATTTTCTTTTTCTTCTTGAGTCAGTTTTGGTAGTTTGTGTCTTTCTAGGAATTTTTCCATTTCATCTGTTTTCTAATTTGTTGGCATATAGTTGTTCATAGTGTTCCCTTATAATTATTTTTATTTCTGTAAGAGCAGTAGTAATATCCTCTCTTTGATTCCTGTTTAATTTCCATGTTTTGAATTTCCCAAATACCTTTCTTTCTGATTTCTAAATTAATTCCATGTTGTTGGAAAACATACTTTGTATAATATTAATCATTTTAAATCTATTGAGCCTGCTTTATGGCCTAGCATATCATCTATTCTGGAGAATGTCCCATGTGTACTTGAGAAGAATGTGTATTCCACTAATGTAGGCTGGAGTACTCTATAGATGTCTAGTTAATGTTTAGTTAGTTTATAGTACAGTCATGCATTGCTTAATGACAAGGATACATTCTGAGAAATGCATCGTTAGGCGATTTCGTCGTTGGGCAAACATCATAGAGTGCACTTACACAAACCTGGCTGGTACAGGCTATCACACATCTCGGCTGTATGGTACTAATCTTATGGGACCACCATAGTATATGCAGTCCCTCATTGACTGAAATGTCATTATGCAGCATGTGACTGTATCTTCATATCATCTACATCCTTGTTGATCTTCTGCCTAGTTGTTCTATCCATTATTGAAAGTGGGGTGTTGAATTCCACTACTATTATTGTTGAGTTGTCTATTTTTCCCTCAATTTTCTCAATTTTTGTTTCATGTATTTTGGGACTCTGTTGTTAGTATATATATATTTATAATTGTCATATCTTCCTAAGAGATTGATCCCTTTATCGTTACAAAATGTCTGCTCTTCATCTCTAATAACATTTTGTGTTTAAGTGTATTTTGTTTGCTGTTAGCATAGCTACTTGAGCTCTCATATGGTTGCTGTTTGCCAGATACCTCTTTTTTCCATCCTTTTACCTTCAGTTGATTTGTATTTTTGAATTTAAAGTGTCTCCTACAGACAGTATATAGCAGTTGTTATTGTCAAATATATTACTTTTGTGTGTGTGTGAGGATGACGAGCCCTGGGCTAACATCCATTGCCAATCCTCCTGTTTTTGCTGAGGAAGACTGGCCCTGGGCTAACATCTGTGCCCATCTTCCTCTACTGTATATGGGACGCCACCACAGCATGGCTTGACAAGTGGTGCATCAGTCTGCACCTGGGATCTGAACCTGTGAACCCTGGGCTGCCGAAGCATAGCGTGTGAACTTAACCACTGTGCCACCGGGCTGGCCCTGTATTACATTTTTATATACTATAAGCGCAACAATACAATTTTATAGATCTTTTTTGTGATTGCTTTTTAAATCAGTTAAGAGAAGAAAAACACATGTGTAATCATACTATCTTTTATCATTACCTGTATAATTATCTTTACTGGAGCTTGTGTGTGTGAATTACTATCTCCTGTCACTTCCTTTCAACCTGAAGAACTTACTTTAGTGTCTCTTATAAGGCAAGCCTGCTTGCAACAAATTCCCTCAGTTTTTGCTTATCTGGGAATATTTATTTTGCCTTCATTTTTGAAAGATAGCTTTTCTGGATAGATGATTCTTTGTTGACAGTTTTTATCTTTTAGCACTTTGAATATGTTGTCCTGCTGCTTCCTGGTCTCTGTTATTTATGATGAGAAGTCAGCTGTTAATCTTATTGTGATTTACTTGTTCGTGATGAGTCATTTTTCTCTTGCTACTTTAAGATTTTCTCTTTATCCTTGGCTTTCAACATTTGACTTTATGATGTGTCTGAGTGTGGATGTCTGAGTTCATCCTCCTTGGAGTTGATTGCTATGTAGATTAATGTTGTTCCTCAAATTTGGGAAGTTTATAGCCATTGTGTCTTCAAATATTTTTTTCTCTCCCTGTGCAGAAAGAGTATTATAGTAAGCCTGAGACTGCTATCCTTAGACTCTTTCCAGTCCTGCTGATGATATTGGCCCTTGGCTGGTGACTGGGAAATTGGCCCTCACAGTGCTTTCAATCAACAGTTAATTCATAGCAGTCATTCACTGTGCCTGGAGTGTTTGCACAAACAGTATGATTTATGCCAAATACCTGCTTTCCTTCTGCTAACCAGAAGATGCCTATGTGACCAGTCCCCCAACAAAAATCTTGGGTGTTGACTGTCTAATGGACTTCCTGGGCAGAAACATCACAGACATGTTGATGCATTTTTGTTGCTGGGGAGAAGTGTGCTCTCCTCCCCAGTGATTCACAAGGAGTCACTCATGAGAAGGAGAAAGCTGAGGGAAGCCTGTACATGGATTTCTCAGTCAACACCTGTGTCTTTTTTCCTCGCTGATTCTGTCATATGTGGGCTGGCTGCTTTTGTGCTTGTTGCTACTAGTATCATGGAGCTACCAGCCCCCTCTTGCCACTAAAATCTCCAATGTTTGTGACAATGCCCTGAGGCATGAACTCTTCCATGCTCCAACCCAAGTAAAGTTAGTCCCTGTGGAGCTCTTTGTCTTGAAGTTCTGCCCATCCCCCAGGAAGAACCTTGGCACCACTGCACCAGAGCTGGGGGCAGGGACAGCAGCCTATTTCTCCCATAGTCACCCCAGCTCTACAAGCAAGTATGGGGGTGGGGTGGGGTGGCAGCCCCAGGTCTTCTTAGCTTGCACCTCCCAGTGCAGAATCTTTGCCCCACCAGCAAGCTAGAGCTCCCATCCTACAAATGGGGACTGGGCGGGAGGAGTGAGACCTCGTCTTTTCGGCTGCACTCACATGGAATAGAGGTTCTGCAATACAGAGCTAGGGAGGGGTGAGAGATGCTGATGGCTCTACCCTCCTGGGGTAAAACCAGAGCCCAACATTGGAAACTGAGGGAAGACACTGGTGTCTTCTTGGCTACACCAGCCAAGGGTACAGTTTCTAGCACCTAGAGCTGAGAGTGGGGAGGATGGGAGCAGGTCATGGCTCAAATGCCACAGACTCTTACTAACATTTAGTAGATTTTCTTGAATACATGTTTCTCCATTTGCTGCATGTAATTTTACCTACATTGTATGCAGGTCAATTTCCCAAGACTTTTTATAACTTTTTATTTAAAAATCCAGAGATTTTTTTAATACCAGTTAAATGTTTTGCTGGGGAGAGGGTCTGAGTCCCTTACCCAGCCATTCTGGAAGTCCCACCCCCTCCCCCCAGTTTCTTTATCTTTTAGTCTCTCTGCATAAATTTCTAAATTAGTCCTTCAGTACTATTTTCTAATTTCCTTGAAACTTTCTACTTGGTTCTTTCTGCTATCCATCTGTTGTATTTCATTTTTATCTGGTTTTGTTTCCTAATTTTTTTCTATTTTTAAATGAAAATGATTTCTTCATTATTTCTTTGATCATTTTAACATTTATTTTTCATCTTCTTCCATAAAATTAAATTCATATTCCAATGGGCAACTTTAATGATGATCTTTCTTAGCCTTATATTTCTTTTGTGTGTTTTGGGATTTTGGTGTATGTGTTCATTTTGAAGGAATTGTTTCTTTTTCTTTTTGATTATTTTCTGTCTGCCTTGTTTTCCACTATCTCTGTCATGGAACACTGAGATTTCCTCCACTGGACATCTGAGCATCCTACTGAGAACCAAATATTATGATCACAATTCAGAGTTTCTGTCCCATGTGATATTGAGATTATGGCGGATCTGATCTCAGAGCCAGCAGTTCTGGCTCATTCCTGACCATGAAGATGTCTGTATCCTCCCACTGTCCTATAACTAGGCCTCCAGCTTTCTTAAGCCCCAGCAGAGGTCAGCCACAGTTGTTGTTTCTTTTATAGCTTCTTTCATAAGAAAGAGAAGATTCCTCTCAGCTTTTAAAGCAGTGAACACATCTCCACTCCCCATTTTACCTGTAGCAATTTTAGTCCACTTTTCCTTCCAGGCTAATGTTGCCTCTGTCCATTTCTTGGACCCAGAGCCAAGCAGGCCCACTGCCCCACTCGGCCCATTCATTGACATGACCATTTCCTGTCTGGTTTTCAGTATACTTACCTTGTGTTTTGGCTCACCCATTTCTTTTGGATTGTTCTTGCCTGTCATTGCTTCTGTTTGGAGCAGAGGGAGTGATCAGAGTGGGGACTGGTTGCCTTAGCTTGACTGGAGTCCCAGGACTTCCAGAATTTGAATTCAAACACTTCAGTCTTCAGTGTCTTTAGTTTCTCTATAACATTCACAGTAGCTTTTGGGATATCTCTCTCTAGAGAGTGATGAGTGGAATGGATCAACAAGACACAGGAGCCAGGAGTAAAAAAAAAGTGAACCAGAGCTTGGGTAGGGTGATAGTGAAGCCCGTGGCAGGGTTCACAACAGGGCAAGAAAATGAATCATACGCTGAATTCTAGGCAGGAAGTTAAAACTAAATAAGACGTTTCAAGCCAGTGTCTAAAGCAGGTAACAGGCAGGACTGAGGAGGACTTTGAGTAGCACTTTGCTCTGACAGACATCTTTTTATCCAGAAGCACTCACTATCTACCCGGCAGTACTGCCTTGGGTAGTAGAAAAAGTAACTCATATTTGGGATTTGGGTCACCTCCAGGGGAATTTGTCCTTTCAAATTTCCTCCTATTCTGGTTTAACTCTTTCAGGACCCTAAACTGTCCCCTGGTGGTAGGATCATGTTTCTGAGGGTTGCTGAGGATGGTTTTGAATTTATGTCCTTTAGGTTCTTAGTTCTCCTTCACTGGGATCTTGTCTGTGATTCTTCATCCTTATGGAGCAGGAACTCAGGTCTTAGGGCTTAAGAGAGGATACTTTTTACACGATATGTGATGTTTCATCACATTCCCAATGCGTAATTCAGTAATGGCTATTTTCAGAATTAGAAACTCTAATGAAAATAAAGCTGTTAATGGAATCCACCTACCAAGTTTAAGTTTACCAGAAAATAAGAAATAACTTTTCTAAGCTAATTATGGTTAGGTTAAAATTTTTTCTAACTAGTTACTGCTTTCGATTCTAGATTACTGAAAGATTGTGATGAGATTAAGAGTTTGCCTTTGCCTTTACTTGAACTTTGAAAGAATTCTCATAAATGCTGGGCTCCTAAGAGTTTGGAAAAGCTGTGTTTGAGTAGGATTATCTCTTGGTTAAGATCTGAATATTGAATACACTGCCAACCTGTATTATTCCCATTTCCTCAGGCTGCTTTTAAAATGCCATAAATTCTAGAAAAGGCATCTGAGTTCACTGACATTGTTTTCCATTCATCTAACTGCTGGGCTTCAGGATCCTCAAGGAAAGGCAGTTACTGGAGCGTGATCACGTGACACGCGAGCTCTCCCGGGACACTGCAACGATGCCCGGAGTCCATGCCAGACACACACCAAAAGAGGAATAGAAGAGCAGTGTTACAGAAGCACTGATTTCGTGTTATTTAGAAAGAACAAATGAAATGGAATGTGTACATAATTCTCCCACAGATATGATGAAGGCAAAGGAAAAGATACATGAAGCTAGTTTAGCTAATCATGTCTGAAAGGACTAGCTGAATGAACATATACACCAATGCCATATTTTCAAAATCTTGAAATAGGTAGCATTCATTTAATATATGTTGTCAGGCTTCATATTAATTAGCTATTATATTTAAAAAATTAATTCTCTACAAATATTTGGTGACACTAAATATGCAACTCTCCCATAAGCAACTATATATTTATCTTTCAAACAAGCATGTCGTAATTTAAAGCATCTCATTCTGACAATTTATAAGATGACTGATAATAAGTTCCAGTAAATTTGAAAACTAGATGAAATAGATGGATTTTTTTTCAAGAAATGAAAAATACCATATTGACTGAAGGAGAGGAACTATGAAAAGAACAGAAATCAAAAAAGAAATTGAAAACCTAGTCGACAAGCCACTCCTAACAGCTTCCAGTAATTTTACAGGCAAATTCTACAAATCTTCAGGGAAAAAAGAATTCCCTTATAAAGATAGATAGATAGATAGATTTAAAAAAACTCCTTATAAAATATTGACAAATCAATTTCAGCAGTATAATAAAAGAATAATCATCTTTTAGACCTAACAAGGGTTGACTTAGTAAGGTAAGGGTGATTCAGATTAAGAAATGTATTAATATAATTCACTTCATTAACTATTCAAAGGAGGAAATTCATATGATCATCTCAATAGATTTTTTTAATATGATAGAATTCATCAATTTTAAAACTTTAAGGAAAATTTTCAAACATACATAAATGTACAGAGCATAGTATAACAAACCACACTGTTAATGGCACAACTTCAACAATTATCAACATTTTGCTCCTCTTTAATATTCTTGTTTTGTGGACACTTCTAACCTCCTCTGAGGCTCTTCTGTTTTAGCATGGCTCAGCAGGGCGTGAGTATTCAGGACCACTGCCGCCACTAAACAGTCCAGCATCCAGTAATTGAGTGAAAACCATGCCTGTTAATTTAGAATTTTTGGAACAAGAGATGATAGGTTATTAGTAAGTTTGTAGGAATAGCATATATTTCTGTACACTTGTTCATTCAAAGCTTAAAATGATTTAAGATGCCAAAAATCACTGAACCGTGTGTAAGAATTCCAAGAAACTGTACAAGAAGTTCTAATGATATACAGAGGAAAAATTAAATAGGTTATGAGACCACACTGAAACTCTACAAAGATGAATTGAGACATAGAACATGGAAAAAAGAAGTGAGGCCTTTTGGAAACTTTGGGAGATGGATGTGTCAGTGTCACTCTGCCTTTTTTTCTCTTTGTAAGTTCACTGGGGATGTGACCATGTTTTGAGACATTGTGCCTTGACCTCAGGCTCTGAACATCTAGTGTTCTCTTTCACCACGGAAAAAGGTAATGAGGAATTATAAATGAGGAAATGGTGAACAACCCAGGACTGATCCCATAGAAATAGGAAAAGAACAAGATCATTAAGCACTACTCTGTGTGGAAGAACAAGCTGTAGAAACGTGTTACAACTGTATACAGTGCAGCAAATTTTAATACAGTCTTAGCAACATGACCCTCTGATTTTGTCTGATAAAAGACTTTCATGTTCAAAAGAAGACAGCGTCTTATGTATATAATCTTTTCAGCAACGATCGAAAAGGTGCAGAGGTGCACATCGTCGGTGCAGAGGTGAGCAGATTGTGGTACATCTGTACAATGGGACACTGCTCAGGAATAAAAAGGCATGAACAATTGATACACACAACAATCGCAAAGTAATTATGCTGAGTGAGGGAAACCAGACAAAAAAGAGTGTATATTGTATGATTCCATTTGTGCAGAATTCTGAAAAATTCAAATTAACATAGAGCGGGAGCAAGCAGATCAGTGGTTGTCTGGGGCAGGCAGGAGCAGGAGGGAGGGAAAGAGAGAGGGGTTCTCAAGGGGTGTGAGGGAACTTTTGAGGTTGATAATGTGGTCTGGATTGTGGTGGTGGTTTCACAGGTACATACATGTCAAAACTTATCAAATTATACCCTTTAAACATGTGCAGTTTATTGTATGTCTCTTAGACCTCATAAGGGTGTTTTCAAATCGTATAAGACCAGACTTGGATGGAATTTGCCTTTGATTTCTGAAGACTGTATTTAGTCATGAGCGACCTTATGATGTTCTCCAAGAGTTTGCTCACTAAATCATTAAGATTCCTCCAGGTATTTACAAAGAAATAGCTGTGTCCAAACAAATAAAATACGTTAACTAATAAGATGGGCTGGTGCAACTTATTTTGTACTCTGTAAATGACAGAAGAAAGCTTGCTTAGCTCAGTAAAGTTAGCTTCTCCCAGAAACCTCCAAGACACATCACACATACGGCCAAAGTACTATCAGTCTTCTCATTAAAGTCATAAAGAAGACAAAGTTGCCTAATAGTATTGCTACTTTTCAATATTTACTGAACTTCCTGGCCAATGAAATAAGACCAAGGAGAGGAAAGATGTTTATACCTTGGAAAAGTACAGAAAGTAAACAGACAAGTGCGATTATTTATAGACAGCATGATCATCTAACTAGGAAACCCAAGAGAATCAACAGAAGGACTTCCAGCACTAATAAGAGAATTCAATAGAGAGGCCAGATACAGTATCCTCAGGCTTCCTATACTCCAAAATAACTATTTAGAAACATGGTGGGGGAGGGGGAGTTTACAATAGCAGCAAAAATTGTTCTATAAAATATTCAGGAATAAGCCTACCAAAAATATGCAAGACCTGTTGGAGGAAAACTCTTGAACTATATATAAGAGAGAATTTAAATGAATAAATATTTCATGTACTGATTGGGAAAACCCACTGTTGCAAAGATGTTGAAATAGTCCCTTGAAACCTGTTGACATTACCATGTCACAATCCTTCCTTTTGAGAAGCAGTTGAGATTTTTTTTTTTGCTGGGAAAGATTCGCTCTGAGCTAACGTCTGTTGTCAATCTTCCTTTCTTTTTCTTTTCTTTTTTCCTCCCCAAAGCCCCCGTACATAGTTATATATTCTAGTTGTAGGTCCTTCTAGTTCTTCTATGTGAGTCCCTGCCACACCATGGCTACTGACAGACCGAGTGGTGTGGTTCCGTCCCCGGAACCGAACCCCAGCCACCAAAGCAGAGCACGCTGAAGTTTAACCACTAGGCCGTCAGGGCTAGCTTGGGATTTTTGGGTTTTTTTTTTTCATGAGGCAAGTTGCATCAATATCTGTTAGAAAATAACAGTTCCCTGGAACATCTTTAGCTCAAAGCATCTTGTTTGGAGATTGTGCTGGCTTGTCCTTGCCCCTCAGTGTCCTGAATGAAGTGAAACCTTCCTCAGTCTCTGTCTCCACCGAAATGCTGCAGATGTGGTGAGAATGTGATGCCCAGAGGAGCACAGTGTTCCCCCCCCAGCGGCATTGAAGGGGCCCTGTCTCCCAGTGGTGCCCATAAAACGTGGCTGTGAGTGGGGCAAACGCCTCTGCCTCCCCGCTTTGACCAGCTGAGCCACCCCAGCTCAGGAGGCCTGGACTGCTGAGGAGGTGTAGACAGTGGTTGTGAGTGTCATTTTGGCTGTGGATGAAGGGTAGTAAAATCCTTGGACGAGTCTCCCTGCTGTCCTGGAACTTACATCGGTACCATTAAAAGAAAAGGAGCAGTCCAGAGGAGCATTCCGGATTAGGCAGATACTAAAACAGATGTCATTTCTCATAAATATTTCTTATAAATTCAATGCGGGCCTAATCAAAATCCCAACATGGGTTGGCAAACTGATTCCAAAATTCAACAGGAAGAAAAAACAGGCAACAGCCAAAAAAAAAAATGTTTTTTTTAATTCATGAAGAGAACTCGACCTACCCATTATGAAAACATATAATAAAACTATAATAATTCAAAGTCCCATAGCATATAAGAGTTGGTAATCGTAGGAAGAAATGAATCTATAGAATGTTGGAATAGAATAACAAATCCAGAATTTAATTCCAAAGTCTTATTTAAGGTTCTTTATTGTGGCTTTGATATTTTTTGCTTTTACTCCACCAGCAATTCAACAATAGTATCAAAAGTAAAAGTGGACTCAGCAATTCCTTGTTTCTTAGGCTGCTTTTACGCTTCTCTCCTTCAGCAATGGCTTGGAGTCCTCAGAGAAAGGAGAGGGGTTGGAGGCACAGACCTTGTTTCCAATGGCTTGATCTCCACTGAGGCAGGGCAGGGCAGCTGACCCTGCAGATGGCCGGCAGCAGACCACAGTCCTGCCTTGCGTCCTGGGAATGATTGAGCACTGCTTTGCACATACCTGAGCTGGGTAACTTCTTCAAGGTTAGGCAGCTGGTAAAGATTTGATCTGTCGTCAGGCCTCAGAACTGGGCAGCCTCCCAGGACTTCCATCTTCCTGACATTTCCTCTTACTGCTGTGTTAGCATGCCTGAGCTTTCTGGTGTGGCTTCCCCCCGTATCTGTGCACTGGCCTCATGGATAGCCATAATTCAGCTGTCACCTATAACTGCTCCCCGTTGGTTCAGCCAGAGTGAACTCTGGAGCTGGGAAATGCTCCTGCTGTAGCCCTTGCTGCGATGTCTTAAATGTGGGTGATGTCTGTGTTTGTCTCCTTTACTAACTGTGAGCGCCTTAGGGCAGGGACCCTCTTTTTGTCATTTTATTCCTAGAATTTGTCAGAGTGCTTGGCAGATGCTAGACGTTAAATAAATGTTTGATAAATTATTGGATTGTAAGATTCAAAGCACCAAATTTTACCAGAATTAGCAAAAATGACCTGGATATAGTCACACTGCATCTTCTCAACGATCCAAACAACTGAATCTCCGGGCGTCTGTGGTGGTAACTCTGCCCCCTGCCCCCTTTGACTTTCCCTGTTGCAGCCGATGGGATCAGAACGGATGGAGATGCGGAAGCGGCAGATGTCTGCAGCCCAGGAGACACCGGGCTCCACCCCAGGCCAGCACGGAGTGGGGAACCGAGGGTCCAATGCTTGCTGCTTCTGCTGGTGCTGCTGTTGTAGCTGTTCTTGGTAAGGCCAGGGCTTTGTTGTTAATGCGCTCCTGACTGGGAGATGGTACCCTGAATAGTGCCAGCTTCTGATTAATTCAGTAGGTGTCTTTAAACAACTGCTGTATGCCTGACACTGATTTGAGTTCTGTGAAGGACAACAACCGAAAAAACAAGACGAGGCCTCATCCCAGCTCTTGGGGGACTCATATTCCAATCCCTGAAATGAGGCTAATGTACGTTAAACAACTACAGAGCAATCTAAGGCAGTTGATGATTGAATATTACTATTTGGGCATAAACAATGGATGGTTAGAAAGGAGTGAATTCAAGGCTCTCTAGTTGGTAATAAAGGCTTTGAGAAGGAGTTAGAATTTAAGATGGGTCGTAAAGGATAGGATTCTGAAGTAGAGAGAGCCTGGATTTTATCTTCTGCTGCTGCTGTTTTATTAATTTTGTTTTTTAATAAAGAAAAATGTCAAAATACTTGCTTAACAGAGAGAGAAGAATCTAAAAACATAGGTTAACTTAGTAGTAGAGGAAGATGCACAATCATTGCTTAAAGAGATGTACAACTTGAATGTAAAACATCCTTGACCATTTGAGTCACTGTTAAAGCTCGGGAGAAATGTATATGATTTACACCTAGAAATCATAGGAACATGAGGTTGCATTTCTAAAATCTTGGATATGAAAAGTGCTTGGTGCCAGCCAAATATGTGCATAACTTTAGGCAATTAAATTGTTGTAAATTTATGTCAGCTTGACTACAGGTTGGACCAAGACCTCACTATCCAGTGGAGAAGAAAAACTGATATCGGGAGTGATCAAGAACAGTGACATTAGAATTGGGGATTGCTGTAGGTTGAAAATGAAATGTCCAGGAAAGTTTGATCTGCTCCTGCTTGACTTGGGCTAGTGTTAATTTCCAAGAAGTTCCAATCTGGTGGGTGGTGCCCAGCAATATGACACTCCAAGGAGTGATGGAATCATGATGCTGGGTGGTCCGTCCTTTCAAGACAGAACCCCAGACAGCAAGTGAGAATATGGGGGAGACAGGGCTGACAAGAGCTAAGCAGTCTGGCATTGAAGGCGAGACTTGATTCAGCCCCGTGTAGGACCTAGAGTCCTCCGGAAACCAGAGGAGAGGCACATGTTGGAGTGCTTCACCTGGGCGTGTCCAGGACCCATCCTAGACAGGGAGGATACCCACCAATGGTGAAGAGACTATGTTTTGGCCCCTTTTCCACTCTTTCACTCTGCTAGTCAGTCTCAGTGAGATGATCAGAGATGACTGTCTGAGAGATGTGCAGTGGTGAGACTCCCAGCTGGCATTTACCGTGCCCTGTCTCCCTTCTCTGCTGCCCTGGAGGGCACACGGGGTTGATATCTGGCCTGACCAATGTATGGGACTGATGGTGGTAGCTGGTCCCAGAGCAGCCTCCTCCTTCTGGCACCAACTAGGACAAATAAAATATAAATCTATACCTAGACATCATCATCACAGCCAACACTTATGTAGCACATTTTATGTGTGTATATAAAAGACAACAGTGCAATGTCTTCAAAGTACTGGAGCAAAGTAACTGAAAACTTAGTCAAACTGTAATTCAGGGGTTGGGTAAAATAAGACATTTCCAGACATACAAAGGCCAAAAGAATTAACTACCTTCAGACTCTCCCTAAAAGAACTAAGAAAGGATGTACTTCAGGGAAAAAAAGTGAACCCAGAGTGTAGTCATGGGAAACAAGTAACAATGATGGACACAAGAGGGAATCAAATATAGCTATAAAACATGGTATTTAATTTCAAAGCTGTAAACAAATAATCTCATGTTAATGATGGATAAATCAAACAACTTCAGACTTCCTTAGAAAAAAATTATAAGTAACATTTTCTTTCAAAATTAATGGTATTCATGATTAGTCCAGAAATACAACATACAGTTTCCACATCAATGGAAGACAATAAAATAAATATAGGAAATTACCAGCATACGACAAAGGTGGCATCAGCAAAGAGAATGAACTGTTTTATAAATACCAGGATATTAGGGTGACCAGCTCATCCCAGTTGCCTGAGACTTCCTTGGTTTTAGTGTTGAAAACTCATATCCCAGATAACCCATGAGTCCCAGGCAAACCAGGAAGATTGATCATCCCAATCCATAAAAACAGATTTATACTCCTACACTGCACCATATATAAAAATCAATCTCCCCACCAAAAAAAAAACAATTGCAGATGGTTTAAAGGCCTGAATGTGAATAGCCAAGAAGAAAATACAGGATAATATGTTTATGATCTTGGTGTTGGGAAGAATTATTTTTAAAAATCGAAATATATAAAAGGAAAAGATTCATAAATTTGGCTACATTAAAATATAAAAATGTGTTCAAGAAGCGAGATAAAAACGTATGTCCATACAGAGACTTGTACGTGAATATTCTTAGCACCATGATTCAGAGCAGCCAAAAAGGAGAAACAACCCAAATGTCCATCAACTGATGAGTGGATAAACAAATGGTGGTATATCCATACAATGGAATATTATTCCACCATAAAAAGGAATAAAGTATTGATATTCTGCCAAAACCTGGATGAACTTTGAAAATGTTCTTTTAAGTGAAAGAAGGCAGATGCCACATATTTTACAATTCCATTTATGTGACCTGTACAGAATAGGTAAATCCATAGAGATAGAAAGTAAAATAGTGGTTGCCTAGGGATGGGGGAAACAGGAATGACTGCTAATGTATACAGAGTTTCTTTCTGGAGCGATGAAATCTTCGAAAGTCATGGTGATGTTTGCACAACTGTATAAATATACTAAAAACCATTGATTTGTACCACTTAAATTTGAGAGTTGTATGGTGTGTGAATTATATCTTAATAAAGCTGTTTTTAAAATGTGTTTAACAAAGGACATCAGAAATAAAATGGAAAGATAAAATGTACTGGGAGAAGGTAGTTGCAATGCATTTAACAAACGAAAAATTCAAATCTGGAATATATAAAGAATTTCAGGAGATTAATAAGAAAGTAATGACCAAAAGGAAAGTAAGCAAATGAAATAAAACAGAAAAGATATTCCACCTGTGCTCTTACTAACAAGGATCCGATATAAGAAAGTTAAAGAAAGGATCTGATAAAAGAAACCCTTCTAAATATAACACCCTCCCCTAGAAAAACCTCTGACACACCTGCCGCAGGAGACATGTATGAAACGATTCACTGCAGCATTAATCTGATTGAGAAAAGTTGAAAATGTCTCTGAAATTCATGAACAGGAGAATGGATAAAAATACATAGTGGTATAGTTATGCAACACAATCCCATAAAGCCTTTACATTCACGTGCTAGAGAAAAAATAAATTGTAAAGGAACGCATATTGTACAATAACGTTTGTACAATATACGTTTATTATTTGAAAATGTGTTTATATTTATAGATTTATACATAGAGAAGTAGCTTAACTATGAATGGTAATGATAAACAACAATTAAGGACTGTTGTTATCTCTGGGCTAGAGAGAGGGGGAAATGGGATGGGAAAAAGTACACCCCAAACTTCAAGTGTTTCAGTGTTTAATTTCCTTGTTTTTTTTTTTTTTCTCAACATGCTTTTGAGATTCATCCATGTTGATAATACGTAGTAAAGTCGATTTTCGAGAAAGGTAATGTTTTCTAAGCCCTTGTATTATCTTTCTCAAAATTCTGCTTCATGACCTTCTGGCATTCCATTTTAAGAAAGAAATCATGCAGATCCTTGATCTCTTGAAAATAAACTTCTTTTTCCTTTCTAGCAGGTTGAAGAATTTTTTTTCCCCTTTATAACTCAAAAATTTACCAAAATGTGTCTAATTATGAGTCTCCTTTTACTGTATAGTTCTAAAACAGTGAGCAACTATTTCGGCTTCTATTAACAATTTCTTGTTCTACTATAACAATAACCAACTCAGGTTTAAAAAAATTGACACAAAATATACTCTTCACTTTTTCAAGAACACATTGTCTCCTTAAGAAATATTCCTACTTTAAAAAAAATGAGACATGGAAAAAATGTCAAAGCTTAACTAAATATTGCATTATTCAGTTCACAATGTAATTTCCAGTTCTCTTATGAATCATGTGTCAGATTTCTCCTTTCTTTTTCTTTGCTTTTTCATACCCACTGTGTAGTAATGGTTTCTGCTTAGAAAAGAAGCTGAGGAATTCAAGCAGCATTAATGCTCCTACAGAGAGAATACCACCCAGATGCCTCTCAAGTGTGTTTCTGTTTTGTTTTAAGAAACCATTATGTACTGAAGCTTTTTATCTCTGACGTCATGAAAGCAACAAGTCAAAAGAGTCCCTGCATGTCTAATGACTGCATTTAAAGAAAAACAGAGCTACACACACACAGTTACTAAAAATTCATAAGCAGATGTGCTGAAAATAGGCTGAAAGACTTTTATAAAACAGTGTAGAGTATTACGGAAAGATAAAAGGAATAGAAAAGATGATACAGTAGCAATAGTAAGATAAAGCAAACTCAAATAATGGTAAAAGTCCATTCTGATATTAATGGGAAACTAAAAGCATTCCTGCTAAAATCAAGAGGGAGGCAAGGATGTCCATGATCTGCACTCCTAGTTAACGTTGTGTTTTAGGTGTCAGTCAATGCAATTAAGAGAAAACAATCTGAGGCCTAAGAACTGGAAAAGAAGAAGGAAGACTCCCTATTTGCAGATAATATGAGGGTAGTACACCTGGAAACCCCAGAGAATTATTGCTACACTGATGCAAACACAAAAGAATTCAGTGAAGAAGAAAGATATAAAATTAATGTGAAAAATAATAGCCTCCAGAATTTAAAGAACTCTTACAATTCAAAAATAAAAAGACAAATCAACTAATTAAAAATGGGCAAAGGATCTGAATAGACATGTCTCCAAAGAAGATGTACAAATAGCCAATAAATACATGAAAAGATGCTCAGTGTTGTTAGTCATTAGCAAAATGCAAATCAAAATCATAATATGATACCACTTCATACCCACTTAAATGGCCAGAACAAAACAAGACAGGCGATAACAAATGTTGGCCAGGAAATGGAGAAATTAAGTTCCTCCAACATTGCTGGTGGGAATGTAAAATGGTGCAACTGCTTTGGAAAACAGTTTGGGACTTCCTGAAAATGTTAAATATAGGGTTATTATATGACAGCATTTGCAGTCCTAGGTACCTACCCAAGAGAAATAAAAACAGACATGCACACAAAAATTTGTATATGACTGTTCATAGTCGAATTATTCACAGTAGCCAAAAAGTTCAAACAGCCTAAATGTCCATCAACTGATGAATGGATAACACGTGGTGTATCCATACAATTAACATGACTCAGCCACAAAAAGGAGTGAAGTACTGATACATGCAGCAACATGGGTGAGCCTTAAAAACATGCCAAGTGAAGGAGGCCAGCCACAAAAGACCACATATAGTGTAATTCAGAACAGGCAAATCTATAGAGACAGGAAGTAGATTAGTGTGTGTCTCGGGCTAGTGGAGGTAGGAGAGAGGAGGTAAAGAGGTATGGGGCTTCTTTTGGGGGTTGATGAAAATGTTCTGAAATTAGATAGTAGTAGTGGTTGTACAACCTTGTGATTATGCTAAAAACCACTGGATTGAACACTTTAAATGGGTAACTTTATGATATATAAATGATAGCTCAATAAAGCTATTAAGAAAGTAATGACTTTCATATGTATAAATAATAACCAGTTAGAAGATGAGATGTAAGTGAAAATTCCATTTGCAATAACAGCAAAAATACTTGGAATAAATTTACAAAGAAGTGTACAAAATGTGGATAAGCAAACTTGAACTTTCTTGAAAGATACAGTACAGTCGTGAACTGCCTAATGGCATTTCTTTCAACGACAGACTATATACAACCGTGGTCCCATAAGATTAGTACCACGTGGCCTAGGTGTGCAGTAGGCCGTACCATCTAGGCTTGTTAAGTACACTCTGTGATGTTCACACGACGACGAAATCGCCTAACGACACATTCCTCAGACCATATCCCCAGAGTTAAGGGACACATGGCTGTAGTAGATTTTGATTGTACACTTTCCTGGTTTTCTCTAATACTTTTGTATGTGTTCCTGCAAATGTACAAAACCTCCATTTTGACTAAAAACAAAGTCTGGTGAATGTATACTTTTTTCCAAGGTGCAGGATATGAAATGAAAACCCGAAAATTCCTGATAATCTTAGTATTTTACTACTTTCTCATGGATATATTTTCATGAAAAGAATTATTATTCTAACTGTAATTGAATAACAATTTTAACTCTCCCTCAATTAGTATAGGTCACAATATTATAAATACATTTTATTTTGCTAATATTTTATTGTCCTGCTTTTGGTCTTCTTAAGAAAATCAATCAAGGTCATTTTTTTCAAGAAAAGGAAGAAATTCTACTCAGTAATTTGGAGTTCTCTTTAAAATATTTGTAAGAAATCTCTCCTTGATACAGAATGATCTCAACTGACATGTAAATGTCGTGTCTCGTGCAGTCTCACTGTTAGAAACCAAGAAGAACAGAGACCCAGGAGGGCTTCCCATGAACTCAGAAGAGACCTTCCAACCTGTGAAGAAAGGTAAAATCTCATGTTTTTAGCTCACTAAATTGACAGAAATGTCAACCTAATTAGTGTGATTTTTTTTGTATTATATGTTTCCACAGAACACACAATTTCTCTGACTACAATTTAATATCAAATCATATTTGATCAAATCAAGGCATCACATTTTCACCATGAAGAATTCCTTTTAATTCATTGGGTGATGGAGAAAAAGCAGTTCCATTATTAATCTCATCCCTGCTAATCACAAATAAAAATTGATGCTTCCTGACAAAACATGTGACATTATTTTATTTTTATATGATGTGCTTTTTAAAATAAAAGACCATAATGAAACACACATGTTCGGTTTTCAAGAAAGTTTTAAAAGTCCATTTTTTCTTAATTATAAACTTATACTTTAGCTAATGTATTATTTTTTAAATTTCAGTATTTTGAGAAAAAGTTGAAAAAAAAATAACACATAGATGACTTTCCATAATGCCAAATATTAAAATGGTCTTTTCTCTTTCCTATATTATCAATTGACTTACTTTCACTTAGCTGTTCTTACACCTTTTCTTGGTATTGTGCCTATGTAATTGCAGATACTAGACAAATATCCTAAAAGCATTGTTCAAATAGGTCTTGTATTAAATTGCTTATTTTTGAGGGGGAAAAAACAAGAAGCCCAAAAGGTTACTTAAATATTTTTCTTCATTCTTCATCTTATTTATCCTTACCCAGATTTTTCAAAGTCTGGGAAGCATATTAAAATCTTCCGCAATTTATGAGATTTTAAAAACAGCTTTTATCTTAAGAACAATATTTTGCATAAATCTGAAAGTTGTTGCATTGCTGGGCTCCCAGAAAGTAAGGAAAATGACCAAGTACCTGAAAACCGAAACCCTGAGTGGAGGCTGCTCAGCACAGGAGAGAGGGTTTTCTCTAGGGGCAGGTGCTAGTAGGATTCTGGATTCTGTGCCCTGTACCCAGGCTTCGAGACTGTTACATCTGGAGCCAGAATGCCCACAGCTAGTCCTGGCGGCTCCACGCCTCCTGCCTTTACTTAGTAGCCACATTCTGCCTCAGTGTCCTGTGAGTAAAATGGGGATAGTTTGTTGTGGCTAAGCCAAAGAAGGGTTGTTTGTGCGTTGAATAAGGCCAGTAAAGCACTGAGAGTGGAGCCTGGCAAGAGGCAAGCATTCAATATATGCTAGCCATCGTTCGTTCTCAGTCACATTGAATTAATAATATAAAATGACTCTTTATTCAGTTTAATGCCTTTTACTTCCAGTTCTACTTGGATATTAATATTATTCTTATTTATATTTGCCTCATATATATTTGCCTGTCTATTTGTTTTTAATTTTTTGTAATATTTTATATATTTCCCAAAATTACATTATGTTGGATTTGGGTATTTTGGCCCTGTTTGAGTCTCTGTCCTTAAATGGAGAATTAGAATCCAGTTACATTGGGTCCATTACTGTGATTGTTACTGATATATTTAATTTTCTAGTATATTCTTCGATTGTCTGCTTGTAATACGTCCCAATTATTGCTTTTTTTTTTTTTTTTTTTTTTTTGCTATATGAACTGTGCTGTCTTTGCTTTTAGGTTCTTCGGTACTGTGGAAAGCATGTATTCTCCCCTTTTAAAAAAAGTACTACTCATTACCTTTAAGTTTTTCAAAGTCATTCTTTAATACATATTTCTTAAATTGATAGGAGTAAAAAGGTATCTTTTAAGTCCTTATATTTAAGGAACATAATTCAGTATACTTTAACTCTCACCAATTTAATTAACCTTTTAAAAACAATCCAGGATTTTTATGGAGATTACTTTGTTATTGTTTTTAAATTATCTTTTAAAACATTTTTAAACTAATTTTCCTAGTTATGATAGATACTTTATATTTTCATATGGAATACTTTTTTTCATGATGAGAAGTTCATATGCCTGCTGTAAAAACAAAAAATCAAACAATACAAAAGTTTTACAATAAAAATTCAGTCTTTCTCTTCTTATTCCAGACCTCATCCCCACCTCCAGATACAACTGCCATCAACAATTTTTTTATATCTCCTCAAAGGAATTTCCTATGCTTTTACACACAGCTGTACCGAAATGGCAGCTACCTACACACACGGAAGCTGATTCTGAAACTATTATTTAATTGTCTTCTCTGCTGACTACTCTTTCTCTGTAACCTACTTTCTCTGGTCTTGAAATCTTCATTTATGTTTCACTGCTGGTTCAGTTATAATACATTTTCAAGATATGATTTCAAGAAAAGGACGTAGAATTTACATTGTGAGGCTTTGAATATCTGAGAGGGTTTTTTCCTATGACCTTCGTATAATTAGGACAAGTTAGCTACATACCAAATTATTGGATATACATTCTTTACCCCTCAAAACTAAATAGAGAGCTTTTGACAGTGTGGCAGAGCAGATGATCTGAGGGCCTTCCCAATGCAGAACAACAGATTTTGCATAAATCTAAAAGTTTTTGCATCTCTGGGCTCCCGGAAAGTAAGGAAAATGACCAAGTACCTGAAAACCGAAACCCTGAGTGGAGGCTGCTCAGCACAGGAGAGAGGGTTTTCTCTGGGGGCGGGTGCTGACAGAGAACTGCTGGAGGCCGAGTGGATGCGGGCCAAGGTGTCCAGCTGGAGGGGTCCTGGGTCAGGAACACTTCCTAGATCTCAGAAGGAGCAAACGCACATCCTCTCTGCAGGACAGAAAACATCCTCAGTTTCCCAAAGATTAAGACTAACCAAAAATCATGAAACTAAAAGGAAAAAACTCACTACAATGCGAGTCAGTAGAAACAACACTCAGATTTAGAACCCACAGGACTTCAGATGTTAGAATTATCTGTAATAAAAATATAAAACATAAAATATAAGGTAATAGAAAGTGAAATGGTCTCTGAAATATTTAAACCACTTAAAGATGGAATCACAAAAGCGACTAAGCAGAATTCAGCTATCAGAAGTGTCCGGGCGTACCGTGAAGTTGGGCTGTAGTTCTGCAGGATGTTACAGTGGGGGAGACTGGGCAATGATATGTGGGATCCCTCTGTATGGTTTTTCTTAATTTTTTTAATTTTATTTTTTTGAGACCAGAAGTCCAAAACCAAGGTGTCAGCAGAGCTACGGTCTCCGACGGCTCTAGGCAGAACCCTTCTTTGCTCCTCTAGCTCCTGGTGGTGCCAACAGTCCCTAGCATCCTTGGCTGGTAGCTACATATGCCAGTCACATGACCGTCTTTTCCCCCTGTGTCTGTCTCTGTGTCCAAATTCCCCTTTTTATAAGAACAGCAGTGATGTTGGATTAGGGCTCACCCTAATGACCTCATCTTAACTTGGTTAAATCTGCAAAGGCCCTATTTCCATATAAGGTCACATCCTGAGGTACTGGGTGTAAGGACTCCAACATATCTTTTTTAGGGAACACAATTCAACCCATAACAAAATCCAACCCTTCCTACAAAACAAACACTAGATCCAATTGGTTTTACAGGTTAGTTCCACAAAACATTCCAAGAATAGATCATTCGAAGGTTATAGAAGTCTTGTGTAACTGCCCGAATGTCTAAGAGGCCAACGTAACAGTGATACTAAAACCAACTGAGGATGGGACAAGAATGGAGAACTGGGATGACCCTCCTCAGGAGCCCTGGCCCACTTGACGTGGGTGAATCTCAGACCTAGTGTGGGGTGAAAACAGCTAGTTGCAGAGCATTGGGTGCATTGGAAGAGGACAACATATAGAAGCCAATTTTATAAAGTTAAAAAAAAACTTAGAGAATACATTGTTCAAGGTTACAGACATACTTTCATAAAAACTGTGGAAAACAGAGTAAGGGAAGAGAGATAGTAAGGATCATCATTAGACTGTGTTTTCTGACCTCAATACAATTAAAATAAAAAATAAACAGAAAAAAGTAAGCCCCACATGCAGTGCAGCGGCTCTCTCCGGGATGGGGGACAGGAGAGCAGCGTGTGGACGCAGCGCGGAGGCAAATGCGGCCGCTGGTGGTGGCCTGGGGCCGAGGGGAAATGGTGAATTCATAAGGGGTCGTTTTGTTGTCAGCCTTCATAACTTGCATCTGTATGACATATTGTTTTCTCTTTCTCAAATATTGCAGAATTTTAAAAAACACTAAGCAGACACTGCCCCGTTGCTCTCCGGGAAGCTGGTGTGGTCAGGTCTGACTTAGGTCTGTCATAGGTTGTCAGATGGTTATAGGATTTTTCTTTACTTTTATAATTTAAAGACCTTGCCAGGATGTGCCTAGATGTAAACAAGTATGTTCTTAGCAGTTATTCTAGCCATTTCATTTGCAAGCATTTTGGCAGTAGCCATGCAGTCCAGCTAGACAGGTTGAAAGTATCGTACTCCTGTGTTTTTGCCAAAGGCTGAAGGAAGTGAGAACAGTTCTTCCCCTTCTTAAAAGGGCCTAAGTGCACATTTTCATTCTCAGAGGGGAAAAAGATACGTTTCTCATGATGAAATTCAAATTAACTGCCAATAACAGAGCTCCTTTTGCCCGATTCTTTTGGTCTCCGCCAAGCCCAAGTCCCACTCTGGAAGAAGTCAGCGCCTGGGCTCAGTCGTTTGACAAGCTGATGCTCACTCCAGCGGGAAGGAACGCTTTCCGCGAATTCCTCCGAACAGAATTCAGTGAAGAAAATATGCTTTTCTGGATGGCATGTGAGGAACTGAAAAAAGAAGCTAATGAAAACATTATTGAAGAGAAAGCAAGGATAATCTATGAAGACTACATTTCTATTCTTTCTCCTAAAGAGGTATGTACCCACCAGAAGGTTTTCTCCCAGGAGGCCATTGGTAAAATGAACACCCTCAGTGTTCGGTCCTGTTCACCTGGTACAGTTCCAGCTACTCCAGAATATAGGCAATGACTCCACCACTACCCATAATATTCAAATTCCTTTGACCATGGTCCCACCAATGGGCTCCAAGTGCCCCTAAAATCTCTGAAAGATTTTGTGTTTTTTTCTGGAAAAAGTATCCAGAACTTTCATCAGATTCTCCAGAAGGAGGACTCTATGCATTTTCCTGTTAACACTGTTTAAAAATGTCACACCCTATAAGCATTTCTTTAAATAAACTTATCCTTTTACTCTGAGCTTAATCTTTTTTACAGGTATCTTTATTTTAGATAGGAATAGTATCACTGATGCTGCAAAGGTTTCCCCAGGGTGTCCTTTGTTTATATCAGAGAAATTATCAGATGGGTGAAATCAAGCAAGTTTCCATCTCTCAGAGTTTTTGTGCCTTGAAATCTAAAATCTAGGAGGTTAAGTTGGTCTCAAAACTAAGTGCCTTGTAGCTCTAATTATAAAATCATGCATTATTTCCTTCTGTGTGTGGCTAAGAATATAAAGTTAGTAACACGGGGCCTCTCCTGTCGGGGAACTCACAGACAAGGGGGCAGACAGACACGGAGCCCCCGGTGAGCTGCCTCTGGGTCCTGAAGGGCTGGTGGAGTGAGCCATCAACAGTGAGCTGGGCAAGAAAGAGGGGGAGGCCATAGATGGACCAAGGGTAATGAAGGGAAATTACCAGAAACACAACGGGAGGAAGACATCCCAGAGGATAGGAAGACATGGGCCAAGGATAAAAGCATGGAGGTGCGTGGACAGCGAAGAGTGTCAGCAGTTTTGTGTGGCTAAGTGTGGGGTGTCTTCCAAACTATTAGGGCTGGTGGCAGGCAGCAGGAGGAGAATTTAGAAAAGGGGATGGTCCGAGAGCATTGAGAGGTTTGGGAGCCATGCTGAGGTTTTCTGATTTTTATCCTGGGAAGCTATTTGATTTTACCCTGGTAATATCATCAAGTTTGGATTTTGAAAGATCAGTGTGGGCACAGAATGCATTAGGAGAAGAAGACTAGAGGCAAAAGGACTCATTCAGTTGTCCAAACTGGACATGATGAAGGCCTCACTAGGCCAGCTGAAGAAAAACTAGAGAGGAAGGATTTGATCTGAGTTCAATCCCAGTTTCTCCAGTGACTCTGACATGTCTGGTTTGGGCAGACCAGATGGTGGCGTAGTTCACTGACAGGGTGGGGACTGTCCTCGGGAGAAAGGTGCTGGGGCTCAGTTTGCTTACTCAGCTTTTCACTGTGAAGTGGGAGTATTCAGTTGACAGATGTATGAATATGGGGTTCAGAAATTTATTTCCATTTTGGATTAACAAAAAGCAAGAGAATTTTTGTCCTTTAATTTGTGGCTTCCACATATTTTTGTCATGATTTTCCTTATTTTTTTATAAGGCAAGATTTTTCATCAGTGTCTTTTAAAGCATTAGAATATTTTTGAAGCAAAAATGATATAAAAAGATGATCCTTGGGAGCTGCCCAGTGGCCCAGCGGTTTAGTTCGCGCTTGGCAGCCCGGGGTTCGCGGGTTCGGATCCCGGGCGCCCGCCGACACACTGCTTGTCAGCCATGCTGTGGCGGCGTCCCATATAAAGTAGAGGAAGATGGGCACGATGTTAGCCCAGGGCCAGTCTTCCTCAGCAAAAAGGGAGGAGTGGCAGCAGATGTTAGCTCAGGGCTGGTCTTCCCCACAAAAAAAAAAAAAAAAGATCCTTTCCTCCCAAATACACACATCTATTACTTGAAATGTAAAAACTTGAAAATTTTAAAAGCATAGACTTTGGGGTCAGATTCACTTGGGTGTGAACCCCAGTTGTCTCCTTTAATACGTACATAACCTTGAGTGTATTTCTGAACCTGTCTGCATCTCAGTTTCCTCATATGTATGAAGGAGACATCACTCCTTGCCCGAACATTGGGGAGGAGTGGAAGGAAGGACAGGCGCAGACCCTGCCTCAGCACCTGGCAGAGCAGGCACACCCTAGACGGTCGCACTCAGTGACCCTCTGTGTCTGTTCTCTGTCCTGAGCAGACACCGTCCCCACCGAGCATGGGCAGGGATGTTCTTCAGATGAAGGCTGTAAAGAATGAAACAGTTCCATTTGTGCCTTGTTTGTGAACTAAAATATTTTTTAGTGTTTTCTGCAGTAACTTTTATCTAATTCTCTAACAAGAATAGGATCTGTCCTCCTCCAGCCAACAATGTGTATTGAGTTCTCTTCTTTGTGCAGGAGCTGTGCTCCTAAGCACTGAGCCCTTATATTCAAGAAGCTTCTAGAAGAAGATTGTCTAGTGGTGAGTGCTGCCCCAGGGATGAGCTCAGGAAGCACGGGCCAACAAAGAGGGAACTTGACCTCCATCTAGATGATTGGGGAAGGCTTCCCAGGACTGGGGAGGGACATCTAACCAAGACCTGAAGAAGTAAACTGAGCCAGACAGAGGAGGGGGAAGGTTATTCTAGACAGAAGGAACAAAGACCAGCTAGTCCTAACTCCTTTCTTTAAATTCCAAGTGAAATTCCAAACGCTTTAAGTTCTTGAGTGGAACAATGAGGTAGAGCTGGGGAATTAGTGGAAGCAGATCATAAAGGGCCTCAAAAATTTAGACTTGGAACTTGTAGGCCTACGACTTGATCCTGAGAGCACCGCCCAGCCAGTGGAGGGTCTGAAGCTGGAGTGTCAGGAGGGGGTTTAGAAAGCTCCCTCTGGCCGAACCGTGGCGTGGTGTGGAGCGGCATTACACTGACCGCTGGAGACCAGTTAAGAGGCTGGTGAACAAATCCAGCAGGAAATGCTGAGTGACCTCCTAAGGGTCATGGCAGAGAGGAGGGAAGAGGTGGACAGATTCAAGGGGTGTTAAAGAGGTAGGGTCACCAGGACTTTGTGACTGAATATAGAGCCAGAGGGAAAATGAGGGAGGAGCAGGACTCTGAATTGGGTGGGAATAAACAGTTCCATTCCTTCACAAGCTATACAAGAAGGAGACCTGGAGATACTGGGAATCTGGGTTTTTGTTTTTAATTGAAATATAGTTGACATACAATATTGTATTGGTTTCAGGTGTACAACATAGTGATTCAACATCTAAATACATTACAAAATGACCCCCCTGCTAAGACTAGTAACCATCTGACATCGTACAAAGTTATTACAATATTGTTGACTATATTCCCTCTGCTGTGCATTACGTCCGCATGACTTACTTTATGACTGGAGATTTGTACCTCTTAATTCCCTTCACCTATTTCGCCCTTCTTCCCATCCACTCCCCTCTGGCAACCACTAGTTTGTTTCCTGTATTTATGAGTGTTTCTGTTTTATTTGTTTTGTTTTTTTAGATTCCACATATAGGTGAAATTATACGGTATTCTTCTCTGATTTATTTCACTTAGCATAATGCCCTCAAGGTCCATCAATGTTGTCACAAATGGCAGGTTTTCATTCTTTTTATGGCTGAGTAGTATTCCATTGTGTGTATATACCACATCTTCTTTATCCATTCATCTACTGATGGACACTTAGGTTGCTTCCATATCTTTCCTATTGTAAATAATGCTGCAGTGAACATGGGGGTGCAGATATCTTTTTGAATTAGTGTTTTCATTTTCTTCAGATAAATACTCAGAAGTGGAATTGCTGGATTGTATGGTAATTCTATTTTTTAATTTTTTGAGGAACCTCTATACTGTCGTCCATAGTGGCTGCACCAATTTACATTCCCACCAACAGTGCACGAGGGTTCCCTTTTCTCCACGTCCTCATCAACACTTGTTTTTGTTGCCTTTTTCATAAAAGTCATTCTGACAGGGGTGGGGTGATACCTCATTGTGGTTTTCATTTGCATTTCCCTGATGATTAGTGATGCTGAACATCTTTTCATGTACCTGTTGGCCATCTGTATGCCTTTGGAAAAATGTGTATTGAGGTCCTCTGCCCATCTTTTAATCAGATTATTTTTTTGATATTGAGTTGTATGAGTTTTTTATACATTTTGGATATTAACTCCTTATCAGATATATGATTTGCAAATATCTTCTCCCATTCAGTAGGTTGCCTTTTCGTTTTGTTCATGGTTTCCTTCACTGTGCAAAAGCTTTTTAGTTTGATGTAGTCCCATTTGTTTATTTTTGCTTTTGTTGCCCTTGCCTGAGGAGACAGTCAAAAAAATATTGCTAAGACCGATGAGTTTACTACCTATATTTTCTTCTGGGGTTTTATGTTTTCAGGTCTTACATTTGATTCTTTAATCTATTTTGAGTTTATTTTTGTATATGGTCTAAGAAAGTGGTCCAGTTTCATTCTTTTGCATGTCCAGTTTGCTGGGAATCTGTGTTGAATGTATTAGGTTTGGGTTACCTGTGGGTAGGCAAAAGGAGCTTTTCAGGAGGAAGGTGGATATCTGCATCTGGAAAGATAGATCACTGAAGTCAATATTTAATGATTTAGCTAATCATATTTTCAGTTTTATATTAAACAATAGCATGTGCATTGCTTGGCATTAGAACTATCATGCCTACAGGTGCAGAGATGGTCCAGCTAAGGTTCTTTCCAGAAAAGAGAAGATGTGTGAGTTCATCTTGGCAGCGTTGGCCTGTACTCGTCTGTCTGGCATCCTATGGGAAAAGTCTGAGCTCAGGAGCTTGCTCTGCTCTGAGATACAGCCTTGTCTAGGATGAGCAAAACATCAGAGTAAGAAGAGCCAACATCTTCTAGGGACTTAATGAATTCCAAGCACTTTAAATAAATTCTCATGAAATCCTCACCAACTATCACCCTTTCCATCCCACTCTGTGGAGAAGTTCATCCTGGCACAGTTTACTTTGCCTAAGGCCCAACAACCAAGTGGTGACAGAGCTGGGATTTACACACAGGCCCCAAGATTTTAACCCTTCCACACGGTGCTTCTGAGTGAGCTTGTGCTTCACCAGCCAGCCTGGCTGGCACTCATTCCCAGAAATCTGCCACTGTGTTCCCACTGCTTATAGCCTGGCACTCCAGGTTCTCACCCTACTGTTATCTGGAAGTTAGCAAGGGGTAAGTCTATGCACACTACCTTTTTTCTTCCAAGGACAGAGCAGGCTCATTTTAAAGAAGCAAAACGGTGTTGTGGTTTTCTAAAGTAGTGTGATCCCCACCAGCATTACGGAGAACTTGTGAGAAATACAAATTATCAGGCCCCCTCCCTAGACCTGAGGAGTCAGAACCTCTGTGGGTGGGGCTCAGCAATCTGTCTAACAAGCCTTCCAGGGTCCTCTGATGCCGCTGAAGTTTGAGAACCCCGCGGTTCATTATGCGTTCAACTTCTCTTTCGGCAGTTTGGATCTTTGGATGACCTCGTTTGGTCTGGAATTTTTAAAAAACAAAACAAGCTATGGGAGTTTGGGATGAATTTCCAAAGAGAAACGTGTCTAATATGACTCTTGTTTCTACTGACAGGTCAGCTTAGACTCCCGAGTGAGAGAAGGCATCAACAGGAACATGGTGGAGCCATCCCAACACATATTCGATGATGCCCAGCTTCAGATTTACACCTTAATGCACAGAGACTCATATCCCCGATTCATGAACTCTGCTCTCTATAAAGATTTGCTTCAGTCTTTATCTGAGAAATCAGTTGAAACGTAGGATGTTATCAAATATATTTATTATTAATAAAATAATGAACTCATGACTACGTCTAGTACAGGGAATTTAGAGGTAGTACCTTCTGCTGGAGTAATACTGGGGCTATTTTAATAACATGCTGCCTTCTACAGAAGGCAATATATACACAATGTAAATTGCAGCCACCTTTAGTGATACTTTTGAAAAATAGGGTATGGCTGTCTTAGAAAAACAGTATATTTACATTTACAATAGCAGTAGCATGTTCTCAGTGGCAAAGGACACACTAGAAGACTCCATACAGCCTGCAGTGTGTCCAGCCACGGGAGCAAACAGGACTGCTTTTGTTTCACACCGAGTTCAGTACCTGATGACTCTCCTCTCCAAAAAGACGCTCAGGTGTTTCTCGGCTACTTCTTCCTTCCATCAAGCTCAGTTTTGAATATTTCACTTACCAGTGACATTACCAGGACCCAAATGTCCATTTTATAAAGATGTGACCACTACTTGTAAAAATGGTATTCCACTTTATCTTGGACTATAGGTATGTAGACACACAGGCACATATATGTATCTACATATGGTTAATGTAAAGCACTGTGCTCTTAAGTGCATCAGTCTCAAATGTTTGGTAAGACAAGTGGTGTTAGAAAATTTTTTTGTTGAAAAGTTACCATTATTTTATTATCAGAATCTGCCAACCTAAAGAATGAACTTCCAAATTCACAATTTAGTCATGTTGATAAAAAACTTTCAAATAAGCCTATTTCCATTTTTATTATTGAAAGAAATATGGGCATTTTCATTCTAAAAAAATAAAGCACAAGAGTTTTATCTCAATATTTTTTTTCACATGTAAATATTTGGGAAATATAAGATTAAGTAAGGAGGGATACATGCAAGGTATCTTTTAGCTCCCAAACTAGGATTTTGTTTTTAAATCCCACTATTTTTATCATAGGCAAATGGAATAACTTCATAGCTTACAGGTAAAAATACTGGTTTGTAGACCTAACCATCCTGAAGAAACCCATCACTACAATGAATGGGAAAGACATTCTAAGATGAAGTGAATGTGAAAAATATCCAGAATCTGGCATGGTTTGAATAGTGGGTTAGAAATTAATTTGCAAGAGGTGGATAGCTCTCCTCTTGGTCATCTCCGTTACCTAGCCCTTTAGCCTGACAATTTCTTCATTGCCCTCTTTAAGCCCCAAACCTAAGCCCCTCACCCTCATTCTAAGTAAAACATCTTACCTCCTACTTTACTGTGAAAATGGTTTCCCTAAGCCCATCAACTTCTCGTGTAACCTATAAACATGTATAGATAAGCATCTGTCCTTACCTCCTTCAATCCAGCCTCAGAGAATATGTTCTTTCCTCCTTTTCAAGGTGTCAACCCCTTATGTGCTTTTGATTCCATATCCTACGGTCTCATTTTTTCATTAGACAAAGAGGATACAATTGTGATTAAGGCAGTTTACATTCAGATGAGGGAGACAGATGTGTCCATGGCAGCTACAATATACTGTAGGAAGTACAACAGGGAAGAACCGAGCTATGGAAGTCTTGAAGGGCTATGGAAATACTTTGGTGGAGGTAACACCAAAGCTAAAACCTATAGAAGAGTGGGTATGTTGGGGCAGAGGTGTAAGGTAGGTATTCGCAACTGAAGCAATCCCAGATGAGTCCAGTCATGGACATGCTGCAGATGAGGAACTGTAAGACATACAAAAGATGTTGAGAAATCAACTGGATGGAGGACCTGGGTGGTTGAGATATTAGGCTGGAATATTGATTTGGGATTTTTCACGTAGATGAATGAGATTGCCTGGAGAGTTATGGCATGAAAAGAGCCAAGGGGAAATCTTTGCAAGGATGGACAGAGAAGAGTTCCCAAAGGAGATTCAGAAGGATTTGCCTTCTCAATACAGGTCAGAAGCAAGCCAAGGACATGTGGGGACATGGCAGCAAATGAACGGGAGTGCTTCAAGGGGACGGTGGTACATGGTGGTAAATTAAAAGCTCTTACCTAGAACTCTCCTCCGTCGATCCCCATCCCCCTCCTCTATCGTCAACTTCTTCTTGACTTTTTCTGATACCGTAAGCATTCATGGATTCCCCAATTAAAAACAAACCTGCATTATGTAACTGTTGATTCTTCTCTTCCTTTCTCACCAGACTTTTCACAGTAGTCCACTCCTGCTGTCTCCCCGTTCACTCCTCCACCCACTCCAGTGTAGCCAACTGCTCTACAGAGGTCTCTGCCAGCCACGTCTAACCCCACTATTTTCCCGGTCTCAGTGGGCTGCTCAGCTTCCTCACTGATGGTGCCTTACTTGAAACACTACCTCCTTGTCTTCTGAGGTGCTCTCCCAGCTCTCCGTATCCTCCTTCATCTTCCCAGGCAGTAGGGCACAGCAGCTAAGGGTTTGGGCTCTGGAGTCAGACATTCCGACTCTTCCACTAACTGTTGGTAGTGGGTACACAGCCTTTCTGGGACTGTTTTCTCTTCTATAAAAACGGGATAATGATGGTACCTTATCCCTAGCCTTGCTGTGAGGATTAAAACCCATGTAAAATACAGTAAGCATTTATTACATGCTAGTTATTGCTACTATTATTTGTCCACTCAATGTCATGGCCCCTGAGGTTTGGGCTTTAGCTGACTTTTCTTACTAATTTATATGTTCTCCCTTGGTTCTCACATCCCCTTCTCATTGTTTAAAGAACTGCCGATATACTCCTGGCACCAAATCGGGATCTGATCTAGACTTTCTCTAGCACTTCAGAATCTGCTGCCAGTTGGACATCTGCATTTGTATATCCCACAGAGTGAAACTCATGCCTCAGTTCTGACTTATCAACCCATTGCCTCCCCCCACCCAAGCCCAGCCCCCTCCCCCCCCCCCCCAGTCACCCAGCCAGTCACCCAGGCTCTTACCTGGGTGTTAACTTTGACTCTTCCCTCTCTTTTCTCATCCCAAACATAATCACCAAGCCCTGCTGATTTTACTTCCTAAATATTTCTCGTGTGTCTCCTTCCTTCTTCTCACCTCCATTCTCTCTCACCTGTCTACGTCATTGCCAAAAGAGCCTCCTCACTGCCTCCCCGCACCCATCTCAGCCATTCAAATCGACCTTTCAAAATGCCATAAGGTGATCTTTCTCACACACACACTTGCCCGTTCCCATCCCTCTACTCCTTAAAATCTTTAGTAGTTCCCAATTGCCTGGAGTATAAATACCAAATCAGCATGGTGTACACGCGAGGGCCTCTACAGCTGGCTCCTGGCTCCCTAGCCAACCCCACGTTTTAGACTTTAGAATATATACTTACAGAAAAGGCACAGCTACCACTTCATACTTTCATAACTGATCACGAGAACTTGGTCCATACTTTCTATTACCCCTCAACCCCTCTCTAAAACACCACCCTGCAACCCGCTAACTCCTGTCATTGCTTTAAGATTCACCTCATATATTACCTCCTCCAAGAGCCCTTACCTGACCTCCTAAGTCATACTTCCACTGTGTTGAGTCCCATTCTTCAGTATTCCAGGAATATCCTATACAAATACTTATCATCTGAGTTACTACAAATCATGTGTTTACAGATCTGTCTTTCCCATTACACTGTAAGCTCCAGAGGCACTGAAAATACACCTTATCCATCACTTTTATATAATGTCTGGCTGACAGCAGTATAACTTCAGATAGAAAAAGTTTTCCTAAGCAAAACTTAAAATTCATAACCATAGAAGAAAATACTGATAGATTGCATTATATTTTAAAAACTTAATTCTGTACCACAAAAGACAACATAAAAAGAATTAAAAATCATCAGGCTATAAAACAAACTAAAGATTACTAGGCAGAATGTATTAGGAGTGCCTACAAATTAACGAGACAACTCTATGGACAGAAAAGGAAAGACACAATAAAAACAATAGAAATCAACTGGCTAATAAACAAGAAAAGGTGAGTGTAATAAATACAAAAAGATAATCATTTGAACACAAAACAATAAGATGATAGTGGTTACTGTTGCCCCCTAGATTTGCAAAAATCAAAAGATAATATCCAGTATGAACAAAAATGTCAGGAAATGGGCATTTATATCCTGTTGACGGGCAGGTAAACTAGTTTGACTCTTTGGAAAGCAATCTGGCAACACCTATCATTCTAAATGTACATATCCACACGCTGAGCAGTTAAACTTCTAAGAATCTATCCTACAAAATATTAAAACAAACACCACCCACAGGGGAAGAGTTTTCAAGGAAATGGTATATACCCACAGATCTCTCTATGGTGAAAACCAATGCCATATAGCTAGATGCACTGGCAGTGTTCTTAGGGAAACAGTTAAATGAAAAAAGCAACTTGGATATATGTATGTGCCCATTTATAATGTTAATAATGGCCGTCAAAAAAATTCCCCTCATTGACTGAGCTGGGTCCTATTCCAAGGTCTTTACAAATCATTTAGTCCTTACCCACAACCCTATAAGGGAGGATGGTGTTCCCCTTTATAGAAGAGGCAGAGGTGAAGAACCTTGGTCAAAGTCCCACGGGTAGCAAGTGGTAGTTAGAGATGAATCTGAGCAGATCAAAAGCCTCTGCTCTTAACCACTATGCAATGCCAATCTCCTAGGGAAAGAGGACTAGATAGCCTGGCACAAGCATGTACACACAACACAGACATAAAATCATGAAAATTACAGAGCCAGGGAGATCATTTTCTTTAGTTCATGATTTTGACCTAAAAGACACAGGTAATAAGGGACTGACAGCATCATGGCAGAGTGAGATTTCCCCTTTGAATCTCTGCCCCCTAAGACACAACAAAAACATCATTCGCATACCAACAGAAGACAATCAAACACTACAAGAGACTTCTAAGAGACCCACACTGCTGTACATCTGACGGTGGAGGTCCGGGAAGCCCCAAAGGACTTGAGGAGAGGTAAGGAGATTTACTCCCCCTCCCCATTCAATCAGCAAAGCCAGACAGCTCAGACAGACAGGGGGGAGGGGCGGCCCTCTGTGGGAATACTGTTGCCCTCCAGGTACTCTCACAGACTGTTGAGAGATTCCCACCAGAAAGCGACGATGAACTGTTGCAGGGGTGCGGTCAACGTCCAAGTGCCCCAAGAGAGGAGACAAAGAGGGAAGAAGGAAGCCCCCCCACACACAGGCAGGCAAAAGAGAGAGCCCATCTCCTCACACGCCCTGCGCTTCAGCACAAGCCCTCTGGGGACTGCAGTGGGCTCAGAACACACAGCTCATGACCTCCACCCAGTGTCGGCAGGTGGAAACTGCAGGACCAGATATCCTCAAGATGAGAAATAGCAAAGGAAAATCAGCCAGCTCTGTGCAAAAGTATCTTAAGTCTCCAGACCAAGAGGAAAATGACAAGCACCCAGAAACCAACCCTGACGGCACAGAAATCTATAACCTAAACAACAGAGAATTCAAAATAGCTATCATAAAAAAACAATGAATTACAAGAGAACTCAGGGAGACAATTCAATGAATTCAGGAATTTCTTCACAAAAGAGATTGAAACCATAAAGAAAAACCAATCAGAAATATTGGAGATGAAAAACACAATGGATGAGATAAAGGAAAACCTGGAATCTTTGAAGAGTAGAACTGACAATATGGAGAAAAGAATTAGCATTATCAATGATAGCCATGCAGAAATGCTCCAGATAGAAAAGGAGAGAGAACTAAGACTAAAAAGAAATGAAGAAATTCTTCAAGAAATATCAGACTCAATTAGGAAAAGTAACAAGGATAATAGGTATTCCAGAAGGAGAGGAAAGGGAAAAAGAAGCAGAGAGTTTGTTCAAAGAAATAATAGCTGAAAACTTCCCAAAGCCAGGGAAAGAGTTGGAAATAAGAGTGAATGAAGTCAATAGGTCACCTAAATATATAAACAGGAAAAGACCAACTCATAAAAGTCAATGACAAAGAAAAAATATTAAGGGCAGCTAAACAAAAAAACAAAATAACACACAAAGGAAACCCCATTAGGCTCTCAGCTGATTTCTCGACAGAAACTCTACAGGCTAGGAGAGACGGGAACGATATATTCAAAATCCTGAAAGACAAAAACCTTCAGTCAAGAATCCTTTATCCAGTGAAAATATCCTTCAAATATGATGGAGAAATAATAACTCTCCCGGATAAACTAAAGCTAAGGGAGTTCACCACCACAAGACCCCCACTACAAGCAATGCTCAAGAAGGCCCTTATGCCTTGAGGGAAAAAAAAGAGAGAAAGGGGATAGAAAGGTTTGAGCAAGGAGAAAAAGAGACCAAACCAGAAAAATTGCAGTTGGAAAACACCAAAAATGAATATAAACTCATCACTTTAAATACACACTCACAACATAAGATGGAATAAGTAGTGACAACAAATTAGAAGGGGAAGAGGAGAGAGATCGAATTGACTTAGTCTAAGTGAAACAAACGACATAAAAAAATGGACTATCTCACCCTCGATATTTTTTATATAAACCTCATGGTAACCACTAAACAAATAACCAGAATAGAACTACATATGACAAATAAAGAGAAAATTAAGCGAATCATCATGCAGAACTACCAAACTAAATTGGAAGTCCAAAACACATGGGACAAGAAACAAAGGAAATGCAAGAGAACCAGAAAATGAATGATAAAATAGCAACATTAAACCCTCACATATCAATAATCACTCTAAATGTAAACCGATTGAATTCTCCAATCAAAAGACACAGAGTGGCAGGATGGATTAAAAACCAAGATACAACAATGTGCTGCCTCCAGGAAACACATCTCAGCTCTAAAGACAAACACAGACTCAAAGTAAAAGGATATACTCCAAGCTAATGGCAAACAAAAGAAACCAGGTGTTGCCATACTTAGAGCAAAGTAAACTTCAAGATAAAAAAGGTAATGAAGACAAAGAGGGGCAATATATAATGATAAAAGGGACATTCAACCTAGAAGACATATCACTTATAAATATCTATGCACCCAACACAGGAGCACCAAAGTACATAAAACAACTATTAAAACACCTAAAAGGAGATATTAATGACAACACAATAATAGTAGGGGATCTCAACACCCCACTTACATCACTGGATAGATCACCCAGACAGAAAGTCAATAAAGAAATAATGGACTTAAACGAAAAACTAGACAAGATGGACTTAATAGATATATACAGAGCACTCCACCCCAAAACAGCAGATTACATGTTCTTCTCAAGCATGCATGGAACATTCTCAAGGATAGACCATATATTAGGAAACAAGGCAAACCTCTATAAATTTAAGAAGATTGAAATAATAACAAGCATCTTTTCTGATCATAATGCTATGAAACTAGAAATCAACTGCAAGGGAAAAACTGCAGAAAAAGGGACAAAGATGTGGAGACTAAACGACATGCTACTGAACAACCAATGAGTCATTGATGAAATTAAAGGAGAAATCAAAAGCTATCTGGAGACAAATGAGAAGGAAAATACACCATACTAACTCATATGGGATGCAGCAAAAGTGGTCCTGAGAGGGAAATTCATAGCAATACAAGCCCACCTTAACAAACAAGAAAAATCCCAAATAAATAACCTTAAACTACACCTAACAGAATTAGAAATAGAAGAACAAAGCTCTGAATCAGCAGAAGGAGGGAAATAATAAAAATCAGAGCAGAAATAAATGAAATAGAAACAAACAAACAAAAAATACCACTAGAAAGGATCAATGAAACAAAGAGCTGGTTCTTTGAGAAGATAAAGAAAACTGACAAACCCTTAGCCAGACTAAGAAAAGAAGGAAGACTCAAATAAATAAAATTAGAAATGAAAGAGGAGAAATTATAACAGATACCACAGAAATACAAAGGATTATTGCAGAATACTATGAAAAACTATATGCCAACAAATTGGACAAGCTAGAGGAAATGGATGAATTCTTAGATGCATACAACCTCCCAAAACTGAATCAAGAAGAAACAGAGAATCTGAATAGACCAATCACAAGTAAAGAGATTGAAACAGTAATCAAAAACCTCCCCAAAAATAAAAGTCCAGGACCAGATGGCTTCACTGGAGAATTTTACCAAACAAAGACTTAATACCTATCCTTCTCAAACTATTCCAAAAAATAGAGGAAGATGGAATACTTCCTAACACATTCTACGAGGTCAATGTCACCCTGATACCAAAGCCAGACAAGGACAATACAAAGAAGGAAAACTACAGGCCAATATCACCGATGAACATAGACACAAAAATCCGCAACAAAACATTGGCAAATCGAATACAGCAATACATCAAAAAGATCATACACCATGATCAAGTGGGATTTATACCAGGGACACGGATGGTTCAACATCCACAAATCAATCAATGTGATACACTACACTAACAAAATGAAGAATAAAAACCGCATGATCATCTCAATCGATGCAGAGAAGGCATTTGACAAAATCCAACATCCATTTATGATAAAAACTCTCAACAAAATGGGTATAGAAGGAAAGTACCTTAACATAATAAGAGTCATATGACAAACCTACAGCTAACATCCTACTCAATGGGGAAAAACTGAAAGCCATTCCTTTGAGAAAGGCAGGAACAAGACAAGGGTGCTCACTCTCACCACTCGTACTCAACATAGTACTGGAGGTTTTGGCCAGAGAAATTAGGCAAGAAAAAGGAATAAAAGGACTCCAAATAGGCAATGAAGAAGTGAAACTCTCATTATTTGCAGACAACATGATCTTATACACAGAAACCCCCCAAAAAAATCCATGGGAAAACTACTAGAAATAAAACTACAGCAAAGTGGCAGGGTATAAAATCAACTTACAAAAATCACTTGCATTTCTATATGCTAATGATGAACTAACAGAAAGAGAACTCAAAAAGACAATCCCATTTACAATTGCAACAAAAAGAATAAAATATCTGGGAATAAATTTAACCAAGGAGGTGAAATTTATACAATGAAAACTATGAGACATTATTGAAAGAAATCAATGAAGACATAAAGAAATGGAAAAATATTCCATGCACAAGGACTGGAAGAATCAACATAGTTAAAATGTCCATACTACCTAAAGCAATCTACAGAGTCAATGCAATCCCAATCAGAATCCCAGTGACATTCTTCACAGAAATAGAACAAAAAATACTGAAATTCATATGGGGCAACAAAAAACCCCAAATAGCTAAAGCAATCCTGAACAAAAAGAACAAAGCTGGAGGCATCACAATCCCTGGTTTCAAAATATATTATAGAGCTATAGTAATCAAAACAGCATGGTACTGGTACAAGAATAGACACACAGATCAATGGAACAGAATTGAAAGCCCAGAAATAAAACCACACACCTATGGACAGCTAATCTTCGACAAAGGAGGGAAAAACATACAATGGAGAAAGGGAAGTCTCTTCAATAAATGGTGCTGGGAAAATTGGACAGCCACATGCAAAAGAATGAAAGTAGACCATCTTCTATGGCCATACACAAAAATCAACTCAAAATGGATTAAGGACCTGAAAGTGAGACCTGAAACCGTAAAACTCCTGGAAGAAAATACAGGCAGTACAATAACTGACATCGGTCATAAAGGGATCCTTTCAGATTCCATGTCCACTCAGACAAGGGAAACAAAGGAAAAAATAAACAAGTGGGACTTCATCAGACTACAGAGCTTCTACAAGGCAAATGAAACCAGGATCAAAATGAATAGACAACCCACCAGCTGGGAGAAAATATTCGCAAATCCTATATCTGGCAAGGGATTAATCTTCAAAATATATAAAGAACTCACACAACTGAACAACCAAACAACAAACAACCTGATCAGAAAGTGGGCAGAGGATATGAACACACATTTTTCCAAGGAAGATATACAGGTGGCCAACAGATACATGAAAAGATGTTCAACATCACTAATAATCAGGGAAATGCAAGTCAAAACTATGCTAAGATATCACCTTCCACCCGTTAGAATGGCTATAGTCACCAAGACAAAAAACAACAAATGTTGGAGAGCTTGTGGAGAAACAGGAACCCTCATTCACTGCTGGTGGGAATGCAAACTGATGCAGCCTCTATGGAAAACAGTATGGAGATTCCTCAAAAAATTAAAAATAGAAATACCTTATGATCCAGCAGTCCCACTCTTGGGCATCTACCCAATGGACACGAAATCAACCATCACAAGAGGCGTATGCACCCCTATGTTCATTGTAGCATTATTCACTATAGCCAAGAAGTGGAAGCAACCCAAGTGTCCCTCGACTGATGATTGGATAAAGATGTGGTATATATATACAATGGAATGCTACTCAGCCATAAAAAAGAATTGTCCCATTTGCAATGACATGGATGGACCTAGAGGGTATTATGTTAAGTGAAATTAGCCAGAGAGAGAAGGACAAACACCACATGATTGCACTCATTGTGGAATATAAACTAACACATGGACGGAGAGAACTGGTTGGTGGTTACCAGGGAGAAGGGGGTGGGGGGTGGGCACAAGGGGTGAAGGGATGCATTCATGTGGTGACAGACAAATAATAATGTACAACTAAAACCCCACAATGTTATAAACTATTAAGACATCAATAAAAAGGAAAATTTTTTGAAAAGAAAAAAAAAGACAAAGGTTATAAAACCAGTTTCACAAGGTGGAAGTTAATCAACCAATCCGCTCTGCTTGCAGAACTGGGGCTCAGGTAGCCAGTTTTTCTTACTGACTATAACAGGACAAAATAAATTTCATAAAAAACTGGCCTTCATATATAAAAAATACTACTGTCTTACACAAGTCAAACAGTGAGGGGTTTTTTTGTTAGTGACTGAATTTGGACCTAAACCATCTAAGCTTCCTTCCCGACGTGTATGTAACCAAAAATTTCTATTTTGAGTCATCTGAAGTACAGCAGTCACCAAACAGGGTTTTTCCTGCATAATGCCAACTTAATCTCATGGGAGATGTAATTGTGGCCTTGACATCATAATCTATCCACTTGAATTAACTGTCCCAGTGGAAGATGCTGGAAAATATTAACTATAAGAAAACTAGGAGTTAAAACTTGGTAATCCTAACAATGGGAAGTCTGAATTAAAAAATTGTAAAATTAAATTTGGCACACTCTGCTTCAGCAGCCTGGGTTCACAAGTTCAGATCCCAGGTGCAGACCTACACCACTCATCAAGCCATGCTGTGGCAGTGACCCACATACAGAAAATAGAGGAAGATGGGCACATATGTTAGCTCAGGGTCACTCTTCCTCAAGCAAAAAGAGGAAGATTGGCAACAGGTGTTAGCTCAGGGCCAATCTTCCTCACAGAAATAATAATAATAATTACAGACATACTTTAGAGATATTGCAGGTTTGGTTCCAGACTACTGCAACAAAGCGAATATCACAATAACGCAAGTCACATAAATTTTTTGGTTTCCCAGTGCATATACAAGTTATGTTTACATTATACATAGTCTATTAAGTGTGCAATAGCATTACGTCTAAAAAAACAATGTACATACCTTAATTTAAAAATACTTAATTGCTAAAAAGTGCTACCCATCATCTGAGCCTTCAGCGAGTTATAGTCTTTTTGCTGGTGGGGAGTCTACAAAAAATGCACTATCTGCAGAGCACAGTAAAACGAGGTATTCCTGTATCTATTTAAACATAAAAAGTTTTTTAAATTAACAGTATGGTCAATACTGTTAACAATACCGTATTGTATATTTGAAAGTTGTTAAGAAAGAGAGACCTTAAAAGTTCCCATCACAAAAAAAAAAAAAAAAAAAAAAACCTTTTAACTACGTGTGGTGATGGATGTTAACCTAGTGTGTAATCATTTCACAACATATACATATATCATCATTATGTTGTACACCTGGAACTAATACAATGTTATATGTCAATTCTATCTCAATTTAAAAAATTTTTATCACAGGATTAACAAGCATTTGGTCTTATGGACACGTTTTGATGAGTTTAAAAAGAGAATTAGGATGGCAATTATTAAGGGGAAAAAATGACAGATCAGTGAAACAATCGTGAGATAAATCAGCCTGATACTGACCTGTGACTGTAATGCTCCTTCCAGATGACTTATGCTTGTGCAATTAACTGAAATCTAAGTTCTTTCACAGGTTTTGACATTCTGATAGCACTACTTTTATTTAGAATCATCATACATTTACTTAACTAAAATATTCATCCACAACAATTTAGAATTAAAAAAAAATTTTTTTGTTGCTTGTTACAGAAATCTATCTCAAACTAGTTTAAACACAAAGGAAATTGATGGCTTTTGTAAGCAGGAAGTCTAGGGTAGTTCTAGCTTCCGCAAGGCTGGATCCAGATGTTCAATGTTATCCAGACCTCCTCTCCACCTCACCTTCCCTGGGCTTCATCACACACACAGGGTCTCTGCATATTGTAGACTAAATGGTACAGGGAGCCCCAAATGCAGCTCCTGCTGGTTTAGCTATTTCAGTAGAAATAGTGTTTCTCCCATCTTTCATATAGTAATCCCAGGGAAGGAGCAAGGGGCAGGGTGGGACACTGTGCATGACAGACCCACCAGGGTCATATGGAGGTGGGAAGGTATCATCTCTGGAATCAATCAGAAAAGATGTCTTGGAACTAGTGCCAAAAAGATAAAAGGTATAGCTATGCTAGTCCATTCCAGTGCTCTCACGGTTTTCGCTTTTGTTTTATATCAGCTATACTTTTGAATGGCATTATTTAAAAAATAACATTGTAAACCACACTTAAGGATTAAAAAAACTCTTTTATTTCAGAGCAGCTCAGTCCTCCAATTATACAAACACTTGGGCTAGTTTAACTGAACCCTATGGCATATCACATATGAAATGTTCATTTGCAATGTCTTTGCAATCATGGCCATTATGGAAAAAAAATAATTAGCTGTCTTTTTATAGCACCCAGGGAGAGGAATCAGAACAAGTCATTTGAGGGAGTCATCTGTGCTTTCATTTTCCATCCACCAGTTGGATAAACAAATACAAGAGTACACAGGTCAATTTGAAAAAAAATTTCAATTAATAATAAAACTGTTGCATCATTTTGCAGAATTAAAGTACCAAAAGAGATCTCCCAAGACTCTAGCTCTTTATGTTTCTTCCTTTAAAGCTGGAGTCTAAAACACTGCCAACCAGTGGTTACCTAGCCTACTTCCCAGGTCCTCATCTTCCCATCTCAGTTCCCCCCCAGTCAAGAAGAAATGTAATGCATTGCCACAAACATAATCAAGAGAAACTATTTCATGAGCACCTACTATGTGACAAGCATTCTTCTAGGTGCTAAAGATACAGCAGTGAACAAGTTTCCCATAAAAACTTACCGACTCCATCTTTACTAAGTTACAGCTATTGATTATCTAGCATAGACACCAATACACTTCTCCCTTACTTTTGACTGACTTCAATTTACTTAAGCTTTCCTCAACATAATTCTTCCATTACTACCTAGGAACTTGTCAATAATTCTGTCCTGCTTACTGTGAAGTAGCATCTTCAATGTGGGTACTTCATTTTTTTTTTTTTGAAACTAACAAACGTGAATTTTATGTCGGTGATTAGTCACACGACATTTCCCAGTGGGATATTCAATTCATCATCAATGGCCAATTTTCTACAGCTCAACGTGTGTGCGGGGGGGAATAACTGTTGATTAAAACTCTTTAAATCACAACACTTTAACTGTAGTTTTTATTTTGAGAAGTAAATTCAATTTAAATCCCTAAATTACACTATGAACTGTAAGGACAATCATTGTGCACATATAAAAATTCAAAAATAGCCTGTTATTTCTTTTGCTATCTTGTTAATACTTTAAACATTCTTCCGTTTGTAAGGTATATACAGATTTTGAATGTCTGGGGTACATAAATATTCCAGAACTTTAGCCATGGCTTACCAAAACTTATAAAATAATGTTCATCACCTCTCAGGTGAGCAAGATAACCAAGGTGGTTATTTTCTGCTTTTCCAGGATGGTTTTTCATAATTGCCACTAATTTGTCTAATTTAATTCCTCTGTATGTTCATTTAACACAGCTACTTTTTATCAAATATTACCCTTGATAACATTTACTTCCAGGTACTTTATAACTGACTAGCATTTTTCAATAGTAAGACTCACTCTTTGGCCTCTCATATCACATTAAGTGCACACATGGGATGCACTCACATGCTCTGCTCGGAACCACCCCTGCCTCCCTGACCAGCGGTCCAGGAAAAGACAAGAGAAACATGCTCTATACTAGTGGTCAATACTTAGTTTTTACTTAAAACTAGGCAGGCATCACTTAATTAAAACTGTACTTTAAAAATACCTTAGTAGTTGGGAGAGAGGAACTTTTTTAAAAGGTAAAGCAAGGTTCAATGTCTAAATAAAATGACGAAATGTGATACACGTTTAATAACAAGAAACTTTATTAAATTACAAATTTAAAAATGGATCACCTAATTTAAAAGTGGGACTATTTTAATTTTATTCTTTTTAAACTCACTCTTTCAAAAATGCACTTTATTTTTTTCAAATGATAAAAGGTTAATCTGTGAACTGACAAAGTAAAGATGCGATGGTACCAGTGGACCAATTCTTACATATAGGGTCTTAACATGGACCTTTAAATGCTGTTTTCTGTATTACATCAAATTGATTTGCAATAAGAAATGGGAAAAAGGGAGCAAAGGGGAGTGCAAAGCATGTACTGAGGTCTTTCTATAGGTGTTAGATAGAATATAGATTTAGCATGAAAAAAAATGTGGACTTTGTAACAGTGGCCTTTAAGATGTGCTAGGGCGAGTGCACCCTAAGGAACCTATGTGAAAACCATTTTTTCCTATCCGTAACAGAACAAATGGTGCACACTTAAACAGAAAGTAAAGCTTAACTGTAAGATCTGTACTGTAAAACGAACTGCATTACAGCCCATATATTCAGTTTGTCAGCAACCTCATTCAGTGTGTAACAGAAAAAAGTCAGCAAATTAGACTCAGGACAAAAATATTTTCTATCAACCTCCATATTGAAAGACCACAGCTGTAACTGTTTATACAATCCTTAAACTTAATCCTTGGTCATAAACATTTCCAAATAAAAATCAAGTCATGAACTATTTACAACAACTACGCTGTACTAAAACACTAACATTTTCTTCCCAGTATGTCTTCCTATAAGGGGAAAAAATGGTCAGAAGCTTTCATTCTTTGCCTGTGCTGGGATTTATGAAATCTAAAACTAAACTACCACAGTGTTCTGCAAAACCAAAATACACTACAAAGTCAGACAGGTAAAGAACCAACAAAAACAAACTGATTTCAACAAAGTAAAGTCATGTTTCCAAAAGTAAAATCTATTAAGAACAAGTAATAAACATGTACAAGAAATTACAAGAAATGATGATCACAGTTAGTTACAAATGCAAAATAATATGTAATTATCCCAGACTTGTGAACATAATAGTTAAAATCAATTTCATATGCTAGTTCAAATATTATGTACAATTTAGATAAGCTGGTCAAGAATTATTTGAATACACACCACATTTGATAAACTTGTATTACCTCTTCTCCTTCTTTAGTATTTGTAGGTACATGCCAATACGGGAAAAAAATGTAATTTCCAATTATATATTAACTGAAAAGAATAACATTTCTACTGTGTATGTTTCAGACTGTAAAAAAAAAATTAAGGTACATTTTCCTTTAAGAAGAAAAAAAGGTAAAAATAAATTGCCCAAAGTTTAATTGATAAAAGTTTAATATCAACTTACAAAAATTAAAACAAAATGTTTTGAAACAGATACCTTACAATTATTATGTGGTCTCCCTACTGATCTGAAACTACAGGAGGCATTTAAGGAAGGGATGCTATGTCAAAAACAAAGACTAACCCAAGGGATGTATGTTACTTTAAAAATCTGATTTGAAGGAAAACTATTTGCTTGGCCTAGTTTTAAAGCTAATTACAAAATCCATTTTCTTAATGGTCCAGACATTTTGCCAATTCTTCCAACTCAACAGAACTGTCAAAAAAGAAGAAATATTTTATGAGACCTTTAAATACAGACAGTGGGGTGCCCCTCCCCTATTTAACACAGCATACATCTTATATTGCTAAAGAAAGAGGCATTTTTAAAAAGACGCTATATTTTTCAGACAATAGTTACCTATCTTAAGTGACTTTTCCAACTTAGAATTAGTAGAAGTATATAACTAAAGAAATAGTATAAAATTTTTTTATTAAGTACCTCTCTTCTTAATGTTTCTAGGTTTAAAAAATTAATTCCAAATTTGAACTTCTGGCGTTAAGCTACCCTAGGCATCAGCTTTCTACATTAAATTCAACTTTCTTAAATCCAATAGGTACTATGTCAGAACTTATGCTGCAAACTGCCTGTATTCAAACGAAACTGCAATATACCCAATAATAATAATAATGATGATAATCCACCATGCAAAACAATCTAAGAGAGCTATCTGGAGAAGCCAGATTTGCTCAAAAGGATTGAAAAAAAAAATGAATGTCCCTCTCTCAGACCAACATAAGCAACTTCTGCCAAGTCAGGACAGGAGATGCTGTTTCAAACCATGAAGACACCCTCCATACCAGTAACCTTCCCAGCTCAGAACTAAATCTTTGTTATAATAAAATGGGTACTGGCCTCAACCCCTAAAATACTGTCTAGGGCCAAAGTCCCATACCATATTTGTGAAGGATATTCTCCCATTGTCTGGCTTTTAATTCATTTCTGATTTTGAGAAAATGCTTTAACCTCTGTGAATAATTCAAAATAAGCATTAGACTAAAAAGTCTAATGCTAAGTATAATTTAAAAAAAAAGAATCTTGTACAAACTTCACAAAAACTAATAAAAATAGCCAGCATTTTTGGAACACCAACAATTATTAGGCCCTTTAAATATATTATCTCTACTCCTCACCACAATCTGTAATATAGGTATCATTTCCATTTAATACAGGAGAAGATTACAGTTGAGTAATGGTAAGTGGCAAAGGAGTTCAAAACCTGTTTGGCTCCAAAGACTATATTCCTACCATGTGAACCTCCCCAACCCCACACTCCTAACATCCCCATCCCTATTAACAATAAAAATGGTCTTAGGACTGATGTGTAATTTTTCTCCCAATTTTAAATTATATTTCTGTGATTCACAAATATCATTCAAGAGTGAATCATTTAAATAGCATAAACTTGCCCATATGGGGCTAATTCAAGAGTACATAAGCGATATGAAGGCTTAGTGAAAAGCCTACCCAACTCTGACAGCGTTCATCTTTAATTCCTAAAATAAATACTAAAACCATTGGCCTGGATTTCAACAAGGTGAAGTAATTCTTCCAGAATCAAAATCTATGAAGACAAGTAATATAGATGTACAAATTTTCTGGAAGTACAAGAGTAGAAGCAACTGGATGAATATAGTATATACAGGACTGTGATATAGTAATCACACATTTAAGATTCAATCCTGTTATTCCTGCACCAAAACAATACAAAGATGAGAAAATTAAGTTAACATTCTTTATTTCTAATAGAGCACAAAATAGTATATTCCATTACAAATGGTTGATCAGGGACTTCCATAGTACTGGACAGTGTGAGCATATGTACATATTTAGATATCTAGGTAGACTTATGAAAAGACCTGAAGAAATCACCCTATTATAAATGGGTAAAATATGAATCTAAGAAGGCACCATACCTTCCATCGATTTCCACATTCATTGCAAACAACAAATGTTGTCATCGGTTCATCAGCACTACGAGTTTGTACCTGCAGCAAAATTAAATGAAAAATATTACTTTTTACAACACAAGTCCAACCTAAATAAGAATATTCTACATGAAGATATATAATAACCACAATGGTACCACAATAAAACGTATAAGAGCCTGAAACAAGTTCAAATAAGCTAAATAATGCCAAAAGAACACACATTTCCAAACTTCATTTTTCTAAGTCATTCCTTGGTTTGTCTTTTCATGTTTCATTTATCCCAGGTAAGTGGGAAAATCATCTAAAGTCACACATTAGTGATAAATGACTAATATGAAAACATTTATCATCACTTAGAAGGACAGAAATGTTAATTAAAAGATATGTCAATTTTTTTCTTAATAATTAGTAAAGATGTAAAAATTACAAATATTTCGTTCTGACAAATATAAACTGCCATAACTTTTCTAAAAGTTACGCAGCAAGAAGAGCCTTAAATATCCACTCTTTGTGACCTAGAAACTTGATATCTGATCTATTCTAGAATGGTAACTAGAAGCACAAAGATCTGTGTACAGCTCAAGATCACTAATCAGCAGGGAAATGCAAATTAAAACCACAAGGAAATATCACCTCGCACCTGTTAGAATGGCTATTATCAAAAACACAAGAGATAAGGTTTGGTGAGGACGCAGAGAAAAGGGATCCCTTGTACACTGGTGGTGGGAATGTAAATTGGTACAGCTAATATGGAAAACAGTATGGCGGTTCCTCAAAAAGTTAAAAATTAAACTACCATAAATCTAGCAATCCCACTCCTGGGTATATATCCGAAGGAAACAAAATCATTATCTCAAAGAGATATCTGCACTCCCATGTTTATTGCAGCATCATTCACAATAGCCAAGACATGGGAACAATTTAAATGTCCTTCCATGAATGAATGGACAAAGAAAAGTGCTATATATACACAATGGACTACCATTTAGCCACAAAAAAAAGAAAGAAATCCTGACATCTGAGACAACATGGATGAACCTGGAGGACATTATGCCAAACGAAATATGCCAGAGAAAGACAAACACTACACGGTATCATTTATATGTGGCATCTAAAAAAAACCAGCTGATTTCATAGAATAGAATGGTGGTTGCCAAGGGCTGAGGGAAGGGGGAAATGGGAAGATGCAGACCAAAGGGTACAAACTTTCAATTATAACAAGAATAAGTTCTGAGGATCTAATGTACAGCATGGTAACTACAGTTTAGAATAGATCTTAATTAAGCATTCTCACAACAAAAAAAGTGAACTATGTGAGGTGATAGATGTGTTAATTATCTTGATCTAGGTAATCATTCCCCAATGAATATGTATATCAAATCATGTCATACACTTGAAATAAATACAATTGTATTTGCCAATTATTCCTCAATAAAGTTGCGGGGGGGGGGAATTCTGTGTACAAGTATGTTTGAGGAGTATAACTTTATAATAGCATAAACACTGGAAACAACTTAAAACATCCAACAGGAAAATAATGAAATAAGTTAGAGTACATCCATTTGATGGAATATTATAGAGCTACTAAGATGCTTACAAAGATTTGGGTTTTTTAAAACAACTAAAGGAAAATGTTTACATTATAGTAGCTAAGTGAAAAGAAGTATATAAAATGATCTACAGTATTTAGCTGCAACTAGATTTAGAAAAAAATCCACAGAATACCACAGGCACCAAAATATTGATCACTGTTCTCTCTGGTGGCAGATTAATGGATGATTTTAAATTTCTTTCTCATTATTTTTCTGTTTCCCAGATTTCCTATAAGTAGGTACTTTATATTGCTTTAAAAAAGCTAATATGGCAATATGATCCAACAATCCCACTTCTAAGTATATACCCAAAAGAAATGAAAGCAGGGTCTCAAAGATATTTGTACACCCAAGTTCATAGAAGCATTATTCACAATAGCCCATAAGATGGAATCAACCCAATGTCCATCAACAGATAAATGGATAAACAAAATGTGGTATATACATACAATGGATTATTATTCAACCTTAAAAAGGAAGGAAATTCTGACACATGCTACAATATGGATGAACCTTTACGAACATTATGATAAGTGAAATAAGCCGGGGACAAAAGGACAGATACTGTGTGACTCCATGTATCCATCTGACTACCTAGAGCAGTCAAATTCAGAGACTGGTGGCAGCCAGGATCTGGGAGGAAAGGAGAATGAGGAGTTGTTTAAAGGGTATCGAGTTTCAGTTCTGCAAGAGGAAAAGAGTTCTGGAGATTGGCACAACATTATAAATGTACTACTATTGAACCATGTAACTTAAAAATGGTTAAGGTGGGGCCAGCCCAGTGGTGTAGTGGTTAAGTTAGCGTGCTCTGCTTCGGCGGCCCATGGTTCGCAGGTTCGGATCCCAGGCATGGACTTATCAAGCCATGCTGTGGCAGGCGTCCCACATATAAAAAGTAAAGGACAGTGGGCCCAGAGGCTAGCCCAGGGCCAATCTTCCTCAGCAAAAAGAGGAAGATCGGCAACAGATGTTAGCTCAGGGCTTATCTTCCTCACCAAAAAAAAAAAAAAAAAAGGTTAAGGTGGTAAATTTTAGGTTATGTGTATTTTACCACCACTAAAAATTTTAAAATAAACTAAAAAGAGAACTCAGCAAAAACAAATAAATAAATAAGCTAATATGACTTTAAAATTTTTTATCTACACAAGACTACAGACTTCTGAAGTTCTCTACAGAAGAGAATTACTGGAACCAAAGGTCTCAAAGACAGAAAGGTTATTTCTTTAAAATTCCCGAACGAAGATGACAAAGCATTATTAAAGTTAAAAGTTATTCTTAAGTTTAATTAAGATACGGAGGAGAAAAGGAAGATGGGTGAAGGCAAGAACCTAAATACTAACAATACTGTATTTTGAATAAGGTATATTTAATTTTAACATGAGATGATGAAATCCCAGTATATTACCACTTCAAAGATCAGAAGCTTCATGTTTCCTGTAAACTATCAACATGACTTTTAATTCAAAAGCCCGAAGGAAGATAAAGAACCATTTGAGCCATTCTTAAAACAGCAGCATTTCATTTATTTAAGGCCTTCCGAAAAAATGATTTGAAAAATCTTTCTGAAATATTTTACATATATTTAATATTGCTATCTAGGGCCCAAAAAGTAAATATAAGGAAACTTTGCTCTCTGGAAAAAAATGTTGATCTCCTGGTTATCCAAGAGTCACACTTAAATCTTTTATATCTGTTGTTTTGCCAACAACTTCGGAAGTTTTCTATCTAAAGACAGAATTTTTTGATTCTAAGAAAATGATACTGACTTCATCTGTAAACTAGTTTTCTGTTAAATGGCTTTTTTTATTGTAGCTGTTTATAATCTGATTCTGTAAATATATCACCTCTACTTTGTATGTTTTAAAGAAGCTTTAACTTTTAAATACTTTTCTATTTACACTTAATAATTTCTACTATGTGGCATTTTTAGGACAGAATTTTTATTGCTGAAATTTTTCTACCTGATTAAAAGAAAACAGAGCAATTCAAACGCAGGACTTTCTGAGACCACTTTCATACACTGATACAATATTTTAGTAACCATCTGTAGTAATACTTCTACAAAATAAAATACTGAAACATCAGATATATGACTATGACTAAATGAAGGACTTCAAAAAGGTAAAGGACATTAGATTAGTTAAAGTATATCTGGAAATAGTGTTATGCACCTTTAAAAAATAAAAAAGAGGCAGAAGCTTACATAATATGCTACCACAGTGTTTAGAAAACAGGAAAACAAAAATATATTCATATTTGCATGTATATGCATAAAACATGTAAAAAGCTACACAACAAATGAGTAATCCTGGTTTACCTTCAAGAAGAGGGAACCAGGAAGCTGCAAGCAAGAGGGAGGAAACTTTCCACTCATAATCTTTTGTACCTTTTGAATTTTTAACCTTGAGAATACAATACCTTCTTAAAAAAAAAAAAAGGAAAGCTTCCTTGCTACAACTTTCTATACAGAGTTTAGTAATGTTATTTTTTTAAGTACTTAATTTTCTGTCAGTCAGAAAATTCAATTACCTAAATCTCCCTATTAACCTGAAACATAACAATAAGTTATTCTTCAAGAGGAAAATTTTGAGTTTAGCAGATTATAAATATGGCACAAAAAACCTATTTGGCAAGTGAAATTAATGACAGTGATAAAAAACCATTTTCGGGGCCGCCCGGTGGCGCAGCGGTTTAGTCCGCGCTTGGCAGCCCAGGGTTCGCGAGTTCGGATCCCGGGCGCCCGCAGACGCACTGCCTGTCGGCCATGCCGAGGTGGCGTCCCATATAAAGTGGAGGAAGACGGGCACGGATGTTAGCCCAGGGCCAGTCTTCCTCAGCAAAAACGGGGAGGATTGGCAACGGATGTTAGCTCAGGGCTGGTCTTCCCCACAAAAAAAAAAAAAAACCATTTTCATATACACATTTACAACCAAAATAACTAGAATGTAGCTCTCTTCAGCCATTCAAGAACAAAAATGTTAGTCACGGCATATATGAATATAAAAGTCACCATTATGTTGCAAAAAAGGACTAAGTATCTGGAAACCAGTTAAGCTAAAAGTACCCAGACTCTATGTGAAGGAGAGCAAAGAACTTGCCTTAAATTATAAAATCCTGCCAAATAAAAAGAATTACAGCCTGTTTACACACTAACCAATAATCAACTGCTTATTAACTCTTAAAGAAAGAACACAGCCATTTTATTAAATTCTATAAAGTTTTATAAATTTTATTTAATTGACACAGCTTTGATAGTGACAATTTCCATGAAAGGATAAATATATCAACTTTTTTTCAATTAATTAGAATCTGTTAGTATTAAGAAAGCATTCTTCCACTTTTAAGAGATCACATTTCCTCTTGAAAAATATCAAAGTGTAATTATCTCTACTACTTGCCTTGAAACAGGAGTTGCAAGCACTCTTAATATGAAAATAGAATCTGTAAACAATCACAAACCTGTGTGTATGTACAATTCTTCTTTTTACATTTGCCACATGTGAATAAGTCAGTCTGGGTTCCACCTGTCTTGGCCATCTGATGCTCTCTGATTGCTTCTTTGGTCAAGTTTTTCCGCATCTCTTTGAGCTCATCGCTAGCCATTTCCTGTTAGGGAGGTGGCAATATCACTCAGTTACAGGCATCTTCTATATATACCCTGAATGCTTTTTATGTTCAATTAGCTTAATAATAATAGAACCAAAATCAATTTTTAAAGTTTTAAGGTGAAAACTTAACATTTTCCCTCAAAGGATTCATAAAAATTTGCTTTCTTTTAAAATTTCTTCAAATACTTATAAGTTGTATGTGAAAACTGGATTTAATTACTGTTTAAAGGCTTATAAACAAAGTAATCCTGTAGCAATGAGCACCTCTAGTATACACACTGTGGTCTCTACCACTACCTTTCCCCAAAAAGAAACAAGGACCTTTGGAGGAATGTCTGGTTCCAGATTTTAGTCAAGAAATGCAAAGGATAAGCCAGGGTCACCTTCTGGTGCCAGAAAGCAGGAAGCTACCAATGACTACTGTAGTTGAGTCAAATGGACAGAGGAGCTAACATGAAGAAGCTCCCACTGCCAAAGATAGGAAAATTTCTTTAGCCATCAAAATAAATTACTGTAAAGAACCAATCCCCACTGGATAAATAAAAAGTCACAAGTTCATGATGATACTTAAAACAGGAGAGCACACACATGCAAAAATGGCAAGCAAAAGCCAGCAGTGGCAGTAACTAGGGCACCAACATCTCATTCTGGTAACTGTTAACTAAAGGGAAAGAATTACACATCTTCCCTGCCTGTCCATCCAAAACAACAGAGTAATCATGAGCCCGAGTTTATAAGGGTTTATTGCTTCTTTAGCAAAGAAATCTAGCTAATAAATGTGAAAGGAATGACAGAATTTTATAAATCGCCGTTTTGCAACTCCTAATAAAATAACCAATTCAGGCAAGGATCAGCAGTGGATGAATGCATTAGACAAAAAGTTGATGGAGAACTTTACAATGGAGGAATCAGACTGTCAGTACCCAAAGCCACTGATCCATCTCAGCATGCTAAGAATAAGGCAACAAGACGTTATATGTTCTCCTGATGTGATAGAATATGAATTAAAAAGCACCACTTATGAAGTATTTACTCGGAAAAAAAAAAAAGGTGAACTTGCATGTAATTAAGCCTATAGAACTAGCTTCCAGTCTACAAAAAATAGAGGGGACAGAAAAGTTAAATAACATCATAAGGAAGAAACAGACAATTCATACTGTGGGATACAGAAGAAATAAACTGGTTTCTTCAACAGGTCAATGTCATGAAGAAAAAACAGGGTGGGGGAGCAGGGGTAGGAGAAGAGACTGCTTTAGATTGAAACATATATATACACAATCTTAAGAGACTGAACTAAAAGTAATGTGTAGACTTTGGATCCTGATACAAACAATGGACAATCTGGAAAATATGAATATGAACTAGGTATAAGATAATACCAAGGAATTATTGTTAGCTTTGTTGGATGTAGTGATGACAATGTAGTTATGTTAAAAAAATGTCTTATTTTTAAAGATGCCTCTCAAAAATGTAGAGGTAAAGGAATATAATGTCTGGGATTTGCTTGGAAATAATTCAGCAGAAAAGAAGAAAAAAGGGATAGATGAAAAGGGTGACAAATTCTTGAAAATAACTGAAGCTTGGGTGATGGATATATGGGATTTCATTACACTATGTTCTCTACTTTGTAAAAGTTTTAAATTATTTTAATGAGGTTTTTTAAAAATGAATTTTAAAAATATAACAATTTTTATTAGCTATATAGAAAGACAAATTCACTATCTTGGATGCTTAATAAAACAGTGAGATTATAGACACACTACAGCTATTATCTGTGAACTGCTATGTCTATAAATAGCTAGCTATGAATTTCATTTTCCCTATCATTCCCTATATAACTTTAAGGAACAGTCAATAAGATGTGACCAATTTTATAGGGTTTAACCATGAAAAGAGCTTAGAGGTTACAAAGTCTGTGTGCAATAAGAAATTCAATTCTTATTCTACATGAATCCACGATAAGTAAAAACATTTTTGTTTTCAGACAATGATTTAAGGTAATCACCAAAAGATCACGGTACAGCTGTGGAAGGGACAAAGTACTGATGCCAACAGATTCAATGATCTTAAATATTTGTCTAGTATCTAGTATGTATAAATATATCAGAATAGCTAATAACAACTTATTATATATGTAGTATTTATATAGTACTTTATGATTTAAACAGACTTTACACTTGATATCATGGAAACGTTATATTCAGATATACTCACCTCTGCCGTCATTCTAGCGAATAAGTCAGGAGGAATATTCCCACAGAGTACATTTTTCCGTAAATTTGGATTCTTTGCATCCTTAAGATTTGATATCCTACTTCGTACTCTATTTTTGTATTTCATGTCTGTATTCCTTATTTCTTGATATATAGGTACGAGGCCATTAAGGAAAAAAGGTTAAATTATAAAGGTAAGATCATTTTTTCTTTTCTGCCTGAAATTTCTAAGCAGTTCACAAAAACTGCTTCCAATTTAGATTAAGTTAACAACAAGGCACTGTTTCTGACTCCTTGATCCGTAATTGGCAAATAATAGTGATTATACTTTTAGGCTATGGATGAGCAATGCTTTCTTCTTAATGTTTAATGCCAGCAGCACACAAATTAAAAGGGTTTCAAAAAGTAACTCAGGTACCCAATCTGAGTGAGAAAACTTTTGAAAAAGAGCTTGAACTTATACAAGCTTTAACTTGCCCCAAATTGAATTCTACCCAGGATCCTAAAAGTCTCAATGATTACAGAGCTCCCTTGGGGACCTTCTGAGAGGAGACCATTCATGGTGCCCCTGAAGGTTCATTTCCTCCTCCAGCTGAGCAAGAAGTTAGTTTAGCAGGTTCTTCTCAACATAACAGGCCACAGCAGAGGTTGATCCCTAGAGGAGCAATGCCATTTCCTCAACCAGGACAGTCCCACCATCACACTGTCACCTAGATGTTCCCTGCTCCCCACACCCACCTGCAACACCCCTCTCCTGGAGGCCTCTCCATGGTGCCCACCACAAACACACTTCCCTCCAGGATAACGAGCTCAAGGGATTGTGTATGATTTGCTGAGCTCCCCCTAACTGTGAAACCCTACTTCACACTTACTAGTGTGTGTGTTTTCCATGCCCTTTTGCACAACTTCAGTTGAGATGCTACATTGTTAATTTGCAAAGCAGAAAAATAAAAATATTATCAACACCACGTGCTTTCCTTTTGAATGACAAGAAAACAAGAATAAAGTGACATGGATGACCCTCTCGTTTTCCATCAAAACAATAATCAAGATGGGGGCCGATCCAGGGGCGTAGTGGTTAAGTTGTGCACTCCACTTTGGGGGCCCCGGGTTCGCCAGTTTGGATCCTGGGCACAGACTGCACTGCTCATCAAGCCATGCTGAAGTGGCATCCCACATAGGGTAACTAGAGGAACGCACAATTACCACATACAACTATCTACTGGGGATTTGGGGAGAAAAAAGCAAAAACAAACAAATAAATAATCAAGATGGAAACTGAAGAATAAAAATAAAATAAAAATAAAAAATTCTATAAAGGAAGAAAAATTTATAATTAATCTAGCAGAGTACTTAAAACAATTCTGAATATACACACAAAGGATATCTTCCTCAATTTGAGATCCTAATTCTTCCTCATCAGCTCCAATAGCGATGTAGTCATCTAAACACAGGCATAAAGAATTGTCAAGAATAAGTGACTGTAACATATTAAAGGAAAATTTCAATACAGAGTAAATTAAACTGCATTCCTATTTCTTCAACCCCCTTTGCCTTACATAAAGAATCCTTTTAGTTTAGTTTCATTAGAATCTGGTCTCTTTACTACCCACTAGACTCTTCCTCTGGATTCACCTAATGTCCACAGTGCTCCTGCATTGATGACTCCTTATCCCTCAGGAGTGGGGAAGTAATTGATCTAGCAGGCAATTCCTCATTTCACAACTCCATAAATTCTGGTTGCTCCAGCAGAGGGTAGAGAAAGTTATAGAAAGAACTGTCTTGTCTCCTGTGACTCAGGCTTCAATGCAAAGAAACCATTCATTTCATCTGTCAATCACATATACGGACACACTCAGAAGACTCCTATGCAAATATTCAAAAGGATAGAAGGAAATAAAAAGAAACTAGGAAGAAAAAAGAAAAAATATATAAAGAGACAGTAAGGGAATCAAAGTAGAAAGGGCAGAGTAAGGAAAAAAAATATGTCATACTAACTATGGCTCAGTACAATAGAAAAGAAAAAGGATGAATCTGTATAAGATGATAAATATTCCTATATATGAAACTTTAAAGTCAATATTTTACAAAGTAAGAATGGATATCTTCAAATTAAATTAAAGCTCCCATATATAAATCAAGATCTCTTTTCCACTTAAAAAGTAGAAAATGGAATTATGAATACAGAATACATACTATATGTCATACTAACATTTAACAATGGGACACAAATAAAGTATCATTAACTTTCAGTCTAGGGGGTGGAGTAATTAATTTGCAGACTAAATGTGGGGAGAAAAGATTTGTGAAAAAAAGGTTTAAATTACTATGAATCAGGGGAAACATCCATATATTAGAAGGAATCCATTTCTTGGAATCATATAGTAATAGGCAGAGGCCCCAGTATGCCTACACCTCTCTGCCTTCAGTAACCCCCATTAGCAACAACTTCTCCCTGAGCTAAACAGTGGTGGGCAGCTATCAATGGGATGGCACTGGTAAAAGAGAAATATGCAGGTGGACATGGCAGCAGTGGTGGTGGTGATCAAAGGACAGAGCGATGAAACAGCGTACACTAAACTTACCTCCTGTACGGAGAGCTGCAGAAAGCATCTCCCTACACTTTAACCGGACAGAATCAGAAGTGCTTGGTGCCCGAGGAAAAGATGAAACATAAGTATCTCGAGCATTTGTCTCATCCTTTCTGCCGCTTACGTTGCCACTGGAGCTACTAAAAAACACATATACACACACACACCCCAAAAAGAAATCAGGAAAAACTCTCTTAAACTAACATCAATAATATTACTCTCTAAACTCAAAAAATTCAGTGACTCTTACATTAAAAAAAAATGCCTACAATGGATTAAAAAGAAGTTAAAATTTCGGTAAAGATAAGAGAGACAAGTCTCGTGTCTTTTTTTTAACCAACATTTTACCTTGATTCTCCTTTTAAACATTAAACAATATTTTAAATAGAGAAAATACACATTACAGCTCAACACAATAAATGAAAAAGCAAGGATCTTGGTTACGAGGAGAGGGGTGAAAAGACAGCACCAAAGAATATGACAGCTCTCGACCAAAAATAGAGGGGAAATAAATGTTTGAAAAACTCTGTTCCAATTAGACAACCAATGAGGTATACACTTAAAACACCTCCTTCAGGATAAAAATGTGTGGTGAGAAGTGAGTCATGAGAATATAAAAATGTCTCAATTTCTCCCCAGAAACATCAACTCAATCAGGACAGTTTAATAATTTTCCAGTCAACCTAATCATTTCAACTGCTTCTGATTAACTTCTTATATTAAGATTCTCACCAAAATACATTTCTAACCAGTTTCAATTAACTTTTATCACATTAGAGATATCTGCCATTAACCTTGCCAAAGACTAATTAAATCATCCACCTCCACAGATTTAACTTGCTGCACTGCTGCAAGGGGACACCTCCTTGTCTCCTCTCCAAAACAAAACTGTCAGACTTCACAAACAGATCACTGAGGCAAAACAGTCACTCTGCATACCTTCTAAGTTTAGTCATTTCCTTCCTGAAGCCTTCTCTGATCTCCCCCTGAACTCCCAAAGTACTGTCTGCACAGAGGTTGTATTATGATGACGTTTCATATATTCTCCCCTGCCAGACTGAGCTGCTCAAGAACAAAGACTAGGACTTACTCCTCTTTGTATTCCCAGTATGTAGCATACCACCTGTCAGTGACGAATCAATGAACAAACCAATGTAAAAATCCCACTTCTTAAATCCTTCAATTATATGCTTTTGTCTCTCTCCGCCTTTAGCCAAATGCCTAGCTCACCCACCGGAAATGGTCCAGGTGGACTGACGGAGCCTCTTCCTCAGTAGCTTCACTATTGCTGGCCCCACTTCTCACATTCTGGTGCCTCCTCCTTTCTTAGCATTTAACTACATTACTTTCTCCTTAAATTCTTACACCCAAAGTGTCAAACCTTTTTCAGCTGCAAGTCACTTAGATCTAACCTTGTATCTTCCTTCAGATGGTAATTCAGACTTGTTCCTCCAATCTTTGTAAAATGTTCTTCAGAGTATGTGTGTGGACAGATAGCAACCACTTACTTTATCAGACTTCACACATGATAATTCTATGGTTTTGTAGATAGGCTCTATCCCTAAACTTCAATTACATAAACTGATAAAAATATACCAAGAACTTACTCCTCCTTCAATATATATTTAAAATATTAGTCTAAACTTTTAGATTTTGTATTCAAGGTATTAAATCAGTGACTCTGAATGTCAGTGAATTGGACAATGGAAAGCATATGTTAAAAAATTCATAAATTATGGCCTGTACTTTTCAAAAATATCAAGGTCATGAAAAACAATGACACACTAAAGAACTACTCCAGATTAAAGAAAACTAAAGATATGATAACTAAATGCAATAGGTGACCCTGAATAGTATTTTGGAAAAATCTTTTTCCCTTGCAATAAAAGACATTATTGGAACAATTGCTGAAATATGAATAAGGTCTGTGGATTAGAAAAAGGCACTGTATCAATGTTAATTTCTGGATATTGATAGCTGTATTGTGGTTGTATGTGAGAAAATGTCCTTGTTCTTAGAAAATACACAATGATGTACTTACTATTTAGGGATATAGAGGGCATAATGTCTGTAAATGAGTCTTATTTGGTTCAAAATAAAATTAGTTCATGTGTATATGTGTGTATACACACACGTATGCACATATATATAAATATCATTGGGGCAATTGGGAATTCTCTGTACTAGTCTTACAATTTTCTAAAAGTCTAAAATTATCTCAACATAGTTAGAAAAAACAATAAATTTTAGTAACAACTGATGTTTAACCCCACTTTTAGCTTACCCCTTTTATCATCAAGTTTAGTTAGTACTAATAGATAAAATAACAGCATATGGTATATTAATAATTGTTACTTAAAAAAATGAGTACATTATGAATTTTGGGAAAATACTGAGAAATAAACAACATTAAAATAGATAGTCTCAAACTTGACTGCATCAGAATCACTTGAAGAGCTTGTTAAAAACATATTTCTGGGCCCCATCACCAGAATTCCTGATTTAGTAGTTCCAGGGTAGATCCTCCAAATTTGCTTTTCTAACAAGCTTCCAGGTTCTCTGCTCTTCCAGGGACCACGCTTTGAGAACTACTGCTCTAATTCAATGTCAAGCGTTAAACCACAAGCTTCCCAAGAACAGAGGAACTGTACTTAATCTACTAATCTACATATCACCATGTTGCATGTTGCACAGTTCATGACATGTAATAGGAAAGAATAAATGCAAAGGCCTCACAAGAGCTTCATTACTGAACTTCACATTTTAAGTTCTTATGACAAATAGCTACATTGGGAAGGAAAAAAAGCATAAAAAGGAGAATCAGAACTAGGGCCAAAAAAAATCTAAAAAAATCTAAAAAATCTAAAAATCTAAAAAAGACGAAGTAACCATTGAATCCCTAATCCCTTCGTTATCAGTTCTATTGATTCCATTCAATTAAACTTATCGAGTACAAGGTAAATAATTTCTTATTATTTATGTAGTGTCTTCTCTCTTTTACATTTCCAGGAAATCTTGTAAGAAACCTTACAATAAATGGCTGTATAGATTTAAATTCCGTTTGATTAGAAAACAGAAAGAGGAGTACAGATATGAGATCATAAGATCATGGAGGGGGTGATGGTCAAGTACAGCTATGACCTTCAACATAAATGAATTTCCATAAAGCAAAATACCTTTCTTCTCTGGCTTCAGGGCTATTCTGTGATGTGATTGCAGTATCTTTTTTCTTTTCTTCAGGGTCTTTATCAGTCGATGGTCCATCTGAAAATTTATGAAATTTCTCAATTGTTAGGATTTGTTAAAAAAAAAAACTGAACTAATTACTGCATGTTATCAGGATATTTATGCAACAATAAAAAATGAAAATCCTAAGTTTTAACATGTAAATGAAGTTTATGCAAGCTATTCTACTGGCATATGTACTTGGCTATTTGTCACAATGCATGCTCAGTCAACATTCCCAAATAAACTCTCTCATTCAGCGGAAACCACAAATTCATATGCCAATGGGAACCTAAAGGGGAAGAAAGCGTACAGAACAAAGGAAAGAATATGGAAAAAATATCAGCACTCTTATTTTAAAAATGAAAGTAAAAAAGAATATATAGAAATATTGTTTGAATAATTTTTCATTAAGTCAAAAAATTTAAAGTGGTACCCAAAATATAAATAAATACTTCAGAGACAGTAAACAAAGAACATTTTCATGGAAAATATTTCAGGATTATAGTAAGGTCTACGCAGCATCTCCTCTATCTAAAATAATCTGTAAAGTAATACAGAGTGTACAAGCTTTAGGACTTAAGGAGGTAAGCAATTAGACATTAGGAAATAAAGTATGTAAAACAGATTGGGCCAATGCAATATTTTAGCACTTTTTTTACAGCCTTGAAGCTGAGTTTAAAAATGTTTGAATCTAACACATAAATTTACCCCACTTACCTCCATTTTGATCCCTATATAAGAGCTACATAAATAACTCAATTCTCCACATCCCTCTGTATAGAATATAGAAGAACATGGATTCAACTGTATATTAGGACCACCTAGGCAACTTTTAAGCATATCCTCATGCTCAAGCTCCCATCTCAATCCACTCAACCCAAATCTCTGGCAGTGAGGCATGAGCATCAAAATTTTTAAAAGTTCCTCAGATGACTCTAATATGCAAATCTGGACAAAACTAATCGATAGAGAACAGTCCAAATCCCAATTCTAGAACTTATCTTGTAAAGGTTAAGGTTACCAATCCTAAAATACAATTCAAGTCCCCCGTGACATAGCCTAAGTGTATGCTTTAGTTTTCACACACTAATTTTATTGTCCCCCTGTTATTCTCTATAATTCACCTGGAAGGCCCCAAAACCTAACGAAGGTATAGTACTGCAAGGCAGAAAACAAAGATTAATACTGACATTAACGAATATAGCAAGGACTACGAAATATTACAAAAGTAACAGGGTAGAAAGCATTTGAAAGGTGATATAACAATGCAATACTAGCTAATAAGGATCCAATGCTGTCAGAGGAGCAATAAAACGGATCCCCCACACTGCTCTGGCAGTGTGAATTGGTGCAGTCCTTTCAGAAAGCAGAGCAATAAGAGGTATAAACAGCCTTAAAAGCATTCCTACTATCTGAATATAGTGTCATGAGCAATACAGCAGAGCCAGAGGGAAATGCTCCGGCTCTGGACTCAGACTGTCTGTGATCAGATCCCAGCCTGGCTACTCACAACCCATCCAACTGTGCACAAGGTGCTTAATCTCTCAGTGCCTCAATTACTTCATCATAAAATGGGATTGTAAAAGCGCCTAGCACACCAGATTGTTGGGAGGATTAAATGCATTAATACAGGTCAATGCTTGGCATATCTTAAGTATTTAAAACTGTACTACCTAGTGGCAGTAGCAGCAAATCTTCTAGAAATCTAGTTAACAATCTAAAGAAAAAGCTTTAAACAGAAAGATATTCATCAAGATTTATTTATAATAGCCATAAAGTTAAAAACAACAACAAATCTAACAGGCAAGTGATTAAATTATGGTATAGTCACCCAATAAATTATTGACACCAGTAAAAGTGACAATTACGATGATGATGGAAAAATAATACAAAAAAAGTCATTAAAAATGCACTATAAGTATACACATAGCATAAGTAAAATTATGCAGTCATGCACCATGTAATAACATTTTGGTCAACAACGGACCACATATACCCATAAGATTAGTACCATGTAGCCTAGCTGTGTAGTAGGCTATACCATCTAGGTTTATGTAAGTACTGTAGGGGAGGAAGACATTTTCCTCTACCCTTCTAGGTTCTTCTGGCTAGTCTAAGAATTAAATTGACACAAGATAGATTAACAGGAGAAAAACAAACACAAGTTTAATAACATGTATACATGAGGAAAACTGAGTAACTCACCAAAATGGCCGGAGCCCTCACCTTAAATACCATCCTCAGCTAAAGACAAAAGAAGATATTGGGGGTGGGAAGAATCAGGGACTTCCAAAGGGAAGGAAGGCAATTCACAGGTAGGTGAAAAGGAGCAAATGTTTGGAAACAAGTGTTTGGCCACACAGAAACAGAAGAACACAGAGTGGAACCCAACAGGTTGCTCCCTGTCTACCACCTAGTTCATGTTATGCTAGGTGACAGTTCACTTCCTGAGTTTTTTTAATCTGAATTCTTCTAGGCAGTTAAGGGAGAGGTGACAAGAAAAACTTTCTGAGTTTTTTGTTTCTTAAAAATAATCAGCTTAAAATAATTCTCATGATAAAGAGACACATTTTGGGGTGGCAAATTTTGTTCCCCTTCAGTACACTCTATGATGTTCGCACAAAGGCGAAATCGCCTAACGATGCATTTCTCAGAATGTATCCCTGTCGTTAAGCAAGGCATCACTGTAGCTGAAGCAAAATCTATGCACCAAGGGAAAAAAAGGACAAGAAATGCAACAAGATATTAACTGATGGTTGTATTTAGAAATAGACTTAAGGAAGATTTTTCTCCTCCTCCAACTCTCCAAATTTTATTTGATGAACATGTAAATCTTTTAACATAAATTAAAAAGTTTTTAAAGGAGAACTTGTACTGGAATTAGATAACTCCAAATAAGTATAAATGAGTGAAACTTCTTTAAATTCAAGATCAAATGAGCATAACTGCAATGTCTACTCTTTTCTACCACAAAATGTAAACCATCTTTTCAGGAATAAAAACACATGTATATAGTTCTCAATCAACTTTCTATGACTAATTTTAATTACTTTAGAATATGGAATTAGATTTAAATTAAATATAAACATAGACTTGCAGTGTGCCTTTAAAAAGTAGATTTTAAAAAGCTTTTTATTTTGAAATAATTTGAAACTTGCACAAATGTTATAAGAAAAGTACAAAGAACTTTACTCAGATTCCCCAACTGTTAATGTTTTGGCACACTTCCTTCCTCATTCATCCATTCTCCCTTACATATACACATACATGTGTGTTGTATGTACACATATACACACCATAATGTGCACACAGACATATTTCTTTTAAACCATCTAAAAAAAGTAGCAGACATCATGCTCCTTTATCCCTAAATATTTCACTGTGAATTCCCTAAGATAAAGAAATTCATTTATATAACCACAGTAAATAAGTAAATTTAACAATGATACAATATTGTTTACTTACCTAGAGATCTTATGCAAATTCTGCCAATTATCTCAATAACGATCTTTACAGCAATGTCTTTTTCTGGTCCAGAATCCAATACAGGATCACATTTTACATTTGGTTTTTGTGTTTTTTTGTTTTTTGTTTTTTTGAGAAAGATTGGCCCTGAGCTAACATTTGCCTATCTTCCTCTTTTTCTTTTTTCTCCCCAAAGCCCCGGTACATAGCTGTATATCCTAGTTGTAGGTCCTTCTAGTTCTTTAATGTGGGACACTGCCTCAGCATGGCTTGATGAGCAGTGAGCAGGTCCGTGTCCAGGATCTGAATCAGCAAACCCCGGGCCGCTGAAACGGAATGCGTGAACTTAACTGTTACAGCACCAGGCTGGTCCCCCATTTAGTGTTTTTAAGACTAGACTTTTTTATAAGCTTTACAATTTTTAGTTCCTAGTTTCCAAGCTCTTGTAAATAATAGGTTTTTTGTTATCACTATTGATCTTTGAAATTTTAAAAGGTTCACTTTTTCTATTTTTTCTTCCATATAGGGCGACAACTACTTAGAGAAATGGCTGATTCCAGGGCTGGGACAGGGAAGATAGATGAACCCAAGACATTTTGTCTTGCCAGAATGTAAGAAAGAGATTTAAAAAAAAAAAAAAAACCAAAACTGAAGGGGGCTTGTCAAAGGAGCTTAGGAGCCTAGGAGCCAGTCTGAAGGGGTGCCCACTGTCAAAACTGAGACAATGTAAATATCAAAGTAAATATGAACAATAATGGATTATAATCCATTATATAGAATAGGAATCCATGTGTCCACACTAATAATAGATAAATAAAAAACTAGGAGGTAAAAGGAGGGTTCTTTGTTATATGAGAATGATGATTTACAAATACTGAAGAAGTGGAAGAGTTACAAAATCACTCTTTTGCAACCGTCACTGTAAAGGGTGGTTTGGATAGGAGTCAGTGGATACTAAATGGGGGGATCTGATGAGGAGCAAGATAGTTTCAGAATCTTAAAGTGTCCCCCAAAAAATGCCTATTAGATACAATAGGAAGAATAATAAACTATGCAGTGTACACCTTGACTGAGTTATTAAAATTAACATCATCAACGCTTCTGAATGTGATACCCTGAGAAGAACACAACACACTTATGTAGTTCCAACTGTGGGCACACAATCTGATCTAATCACGAGAAATTAGCAGATAAATCCCAAATAAGGAACATGCTATTAAAAATAAAGGGGGAAGGGTGCTTGTATTCTTCAAAACGTCAATGTCATACAAGACATAAAAAGGCTTAAGAACTATTCCAGATTAGGAAACTAGATATGTGATCCTAGAGCAGATCTTGTTCTGGAAGAGAAAAAAAAAGCTATAAAAGACATTATTGGGATAATTGACACAAGTGGAATGTGCATTATAGATTAAAGTACTGTACCAAGGTTAAATTTTCTGAATTTCCTGTATTATGATTACATACGAAAATAAACTTATTCCAAGGAAACACACAGTATTAAAGGGTAAAGCACGACAGATGCAACCTAGTGTCAAATGTTTCAGGAAAAATAATTTGTGTGTGTGTGTGAGTATACATATATAGAGAAAAAGACAGAAGAGAGAGAATATGACAAAACAAACATGGCAAATATTAAAAATTACCTAGAAAAAGGATACATGTGAGTTCTTTTTATTATTTTTGCAAGTTTTCTGTAAGTTAGAAAATTATTTCAAAAACCTTTTCAAAAAATGTGACAACCTTCCCCTTGAAGGAAAATTCTCTTCTTACCCCAAGAGGCAATGCAGGTACAAGTGTTGAAAGATAAAAAGGCTAAATTTGACTAGCTTAAAAAGCAAAACCCTCAAAGTGGTCAAACTAATGCCCCTCCCCCTTATTATAAGGCACTGATTTCAGTACATCTATACTCATAAAGAAAAAAATGCAACAACTAAATGTTTGAATAAACCAGAACATCATAAATATATATAAGGGAAGATCAGTTATACCTAATAACTTTTTCCAGGATTTGATGAGAGACTTTGCTAAAGATGTAACTTCTTCATCTGTACTCTGCTTGCGAATAGCATTTACTGACATTCCAATTCTTGTGGACTGCAAGGCAACGAAAAAAAATTTGTACAAGCAATTTTATTTCAGACAATTCAGTGTTTCATTTTCTTCTTTCCCAGATTCCTGTTTCTGTTTTAAAACAGAAAAAAACTTCAATTATTTGAATTCTTATAATAGTATACTATAGACTTAAGATACACACATCTTCAGATCAAACATGGGACTCAAGGTTCTTACCACCAAGATCTGTAAGCATATAACCTACTACTGTAATAAGGCTGGTTAACTAGTAAAATGAAATTAGTCTTTCCATAAGAGAGAAGAATAAAATATAAAATGTTTGTATTCATATATAAGGCAGGCCGAAGCAACCATGACTAACATATGCACATCTTTGTTTCTATACATTCTTCTACACAAATTACTTCCTAGACCACCTGCTGCAACTTATGAGGATACCCAAATACATAATGTCATCTACAGAGGTTTAAGAAGCATTTTTTTTTGCCTAAAACCAGCATATAATCACAGATATTAAAATGGACTTCACAGAATATAACATGTGGTAATACTATGTGCCCAGGATTATGCTGGGAGCATCCATATTCATTAATTTTCCTAATAACCCTTCAAAGTTAAGATCATTATCCCTATTTTTAAAGATGAAGAGATTGGAAGTACCAGTAAATAACTTGCCCAGCATTACACCACTACTAATTGGCAAAACTGGGATTTTAATCCAGGTCTGTCCACTTCCAAAGTCCATGCTCTTTCCAGCACATCAGTGGTTTTCAAATTGTCCTCAAAGAACACAAAAGCTATGACAGGCCAATTATGGATGATAAATAAAAAATGGTAAATTATTTACTAAGTTCAAGTCATTAGTAGACAATCATTCAAAACATATGATCTATGAAAGAAAAAAATAAGCAAAGGAATTCTTAGTGGTGAAAATAAAGCACAGAAATAAATGGTTACTTAAGGTTTCCTTCTAAATTATTCAACCCTCTCAACAATGACATTGATTCAGGACAGAAGTTTTGTTCCAGAATTTAGAATACAGTCTTCCCTCGGTATTCACTGGGGTTTGGCTCCAGGACCCCCACAGATACCAAAATCTGGAGATGCTCAAGTCCCTTATATAAAATGATGGTATATTTGCATATAAACTATGCACATCTTCCCTTATACTTTAACTCATCTCTAAATTACTTATAATACCTCGTACAATGTAAATACTATGTAAATAGTTGTTCTATTGTATTCTTTTGGGAAAAATGACAAGGAAAAAAAGTGTGTACATATTCAGTACAGATGCAACCACTGCAGGCCTTTTGATCCATGGTTGGCTGAATCCGCAGATGTGGAATCCAAGGAAATGGAGGGCTGACTGTGTGTTTGGCCAGTGTGTCCTATGTTACATCTCTTGGAAAGCTGAGCAAGGCAGATAAGGTTCCAGAGCAGAAAGATAAAGGGGACTCCACAATTCTAAAACCCCAAAATTGTTTGGGATTAATGTTTTGGGTTCTTTTCAATCCACAGAAAGTGGTTTATTACTTAGAAAATAAGATGCTCTCAGAGCTTTTTTTTAGTGAAAACACTTTTATTACTTTAGAACTTTTCTAAAACACTATTTTGTCAGCTGAGGAAGTAGGCACTTCAATACAGAAAACTTTCCAGAGGCAAGTGCCTGGGCTGGATGGCACAGCTCACAACTGTGTGGACCAAGAGCTGTACCATCGCATGCAGCTAACTGCTTGGAAGCAGGGCTTCAGCTTGTGGCCAGTGTACTGAGTCTCAGGAATGACTTCCTTGCCTGACACCTGCAGTGCTTCTTCTTCTCCAGCACCTATTCATGGCTCTTCCTCACCCTCCCCACACACACACCACCTAGAAGAAAATCTACTTTTTGAATGAGTGGAGGAAATCACTTGAGTTACTAATATAGTTCTGAAGTTTGGGACTGACATGGATTGGCAAAGAAAATGGAATTTTAGGAGGTGGTCAAAGATGAGCACCTTGAACAAACTGTGTGCTGTAGGGTGATTGCTTTTTTTTTGTTGTTTTTTTTTTGTTTGTTTTGTGGGGAAGACCAGCCCTGAGCTAACATCCGTCGCCAATCTACCCCTTTTTGCTGAGGAAGACTGGCCCTGGGCTAACATCGTGCCCATCTTCCTCCACTTTACACGGGACGCCGCCACGGCATGGCTGACAGGCAGATGCGTCGGCGGGCGCCCGGGATCCGAACCGGCGAACCCCGGGCTGCCAAGCGCGGACTAAACCGCTGCGCCACCGGGCCGGCCCCGTGATTGCTTTTTAATTATCACAAGATGTTTTGATCACTAAAGAGTTAATGATTTCCTGCTTAGAACCTAGGGAAACCCATATAAAGAATATAGGCATCTGTAATAAACAAGTGCTTATCTAAGGAAGAGACTGTCTAGTCAAGAATAAGAAGAAATAGGGGCCGGCCCGGTGGCGCAGCGGTTTAGTCCGCGCTTGGCAGCACGGGGTTCGCGAGTTCGGATCCCGAGCGCCCGCCGACGCACTGCCTGTCAGCCATGCCGTGGCGGCGTCCCATATAAAGTGGAGGAAGATGGGCACGATGTTAGCCCAGGGCCAGTCTTCCTCAGCAAAAAGGGGAGGATTGGCAACAGATGTTAGCTCAGGGCTGGTCTTCCCCACAAAAAAAAAAAAAAAAGAATAAGAAGAAATAAGGCTGTTTGAGGTAGAGTGAAAAACAAAGATTTGATTCTTTTTTCCCTGTTAGGGGGTATTTTGGGAAGAGTAGAAGAAAGTAGAGGAAAAGAGTACGAAGCTATTTTACTTAGATAACCAAGTCTAGATTTGCCTCCAAGAATTCTCTAAACTCTGGATTTTTCCTAAAACTGGTAGACTATAATTTACAGGATGTAACAGGCGAGCTATAAAACAGTGTTTTGTGCTCAAGTAACATTAGGAATCATAGAGTTAAACAGGCTTCTTGACTGCAGGACTAATGAAAGTTTTTGAGATAAACTATACATCATGAAATTCTAGAGAGAAAACGTGTGCCTTTGCCCATCGTTGGATATCTGGTTTCTACAGACCACCAGGTATACAGTTAGAAAGACATTACCTTGGAAAAATGGAGAGTGCATTAAGCCAACTTAGGGAGTCAGATGCATATTGGTGGTAAAGCAGAAAGGAATGAGTAGTGAGATCAAGAGACACTGTCAACATCCCAGGCAATAAGCAGACTGCTATGTTCTAGAAGAAAAATCACCTTTGTGATCACTCATGAGTTTTTGCCAAGATGATCTGAAGATAGCCTTTAAACCTTAAGGTAAAAAACATACAGCTACTATAACACTGTTGAAAGAAACTAAAAGATGACCTAAATAAGTGGAAAGGCATCCCATATTCACAGATCAGAAGATTTAAATGTTAAGACTGCAACACTAATCAAATCGAACTACAGATTCAATGCAATCCCTATCAGAATCCCAGCTGTCTTTTGTGGAGGAATTGAGAAGCTTATCCTAAAGTTCATATGGAAATGCAAGAGATCCAAAATAGCCAAAACAATCTTGAAAATGAAGAACAAAGTGGGAGGACTCACAATTCCCAATTTCAAAACTTACTACAAAGCTACAATAATCAAGACAATGTGATCCTACATAAGAAGTGACATGCAGATTAATGGAACAGATTTAAGAATCTAGAAATAAATCCCTATATTTTTGGTCACTGATTTCCAATAAGGATGTCAACACAATTCACTGGAGAAAAGAATACTAAAAGGTGGAACAACCAGATATCCATATGTAAAAGAATGAAGTTGGATCTCTTCTTTATACCACACATGAAAATTAACTCAAAATCAATCACAGATCTGCATGTAAGAGTTAAAACTATAAGACTCTTAAAAGAAAACAAAGAAATAAATCTTCACAACCTTGAATTAGGCAATGGTTTCTTGGATATGATACCTAAAGCACAAGCAACCAAATAAAACATAAATTAGACTACAACAAAATTTTAAACTTTTGTGTTTCAGAGAACCCAGCAAGAAAGAAGATAATCCACAGAATGAGATAATTGCAAATTCTGTATCTGATAAGGAATTTGTATCTAGAATATATAAAGAACTATTACAGCTCAAAATAAAAAGACAAATTATCCAACTTAAAAATTGGCAAAGGATTTGAATAGACATTTCTTCAAGCAAAATATACAAATGGTCAACAACCACATGAAAAGATATTCATCATCAGTCATTAGGAAAATAGAAATCAATACCACAATGAGATATCACTTCATACCCACTAGGATGGCTATAATCTAAGACAGATAATAACAAGTATTTACAAGAATGGGGAAAAACGAACCTTCATTTACTTGCTGCTGGGAATGTAAAATGGGACGGCCACTCGGGAAAACAGTCTGGCAGGTCCTCAAAATACTGAACATCAAGTTACCATATGACTCAGCATTTCCACTCTTTTAGGTATCGACCCAAGAGAAACAAAAACTCATGTTCACACACAAACTTGTATATGAATGTGCATAGTAGCATGAGTCATAACAACCAAAAAAGTGCAAACAACACAAACGTCCATCAACCAATGAATGGATAAACAAAATGTGATATATCCATACAATGGAATATTTATTATCCAGCCATAAAAAGGAATGAAGTATTGATACATGCTACAACATGAATGAACTGAAAAGACTATGCTAAGTAAAAGAAGCCAGACACAGAAGGTCACATATTTTATGATTTCATTTATACAAAACCTCCAGAATAGGCAAATCTATAGAGACAAAAAGTAGATTGATGAGTGGTTGCCTAGGGCAGAAGGTGGGGGGCAATCTGGGGAGAAATGGGGAATGACTGCTAAAAGGTACAGGGTTTCTTTCTGAGGTGATGAAAATGTTCTAGAATTGATTGTGGTGATAGTAGAATTCTTTGAATATACTAAAAACCACTGTACACTTTAAAAGAGTGAACTGTACAGTATATAAATTATATCTCAATAAAGTCATTAAAAAAAGAAAAAAGATGCACACAGCAGTGTTTACTATCCCCCCACTAAGTTCCACGAGGGCAGGGAATTCGTCTTGTTCACCACTACACTCAGCATGTACAATAATACCTAGCAACAGCAGACACTTAAAAATTACTGAATGATTCTACTATATATGAAAACTTACAAAACTAGCCCATTTGGTATAGTATTTGTCTTCCTGTTTACTTCAACTTCAACCCCACCAAACAGCCTTTACTCCATCACTCTGCTGCAAGGTTTCATAATCTAATTGTAAACTCCAATGGACTCTTCAGTTCTCATTTGATTTAACCAGTTACATCCTAACACTGTTTACCCATTCTCCTCAAGGTTCTAATCCACCCTTACGCTGTTAGCTCCCCAAAGTTTCCTAAACCTCTCTTTTTTCCTGTATTTTAGAGCCTTTTACACAAATGGCTTTTAAATCAAATTCTAATTTAAATTAAAATTTAAAAAAATTTAAAATTCAGTTCTTCGGTCACATTTCAACTGCTCTATAGCCTCATGTGGTTAGTGCTACCATATTTGATAACACAGATATAGAAGGTTTCCATCATTGCAGAAAGTTCTATTTGACATTACTGCTCTAGAAGATATACTCAACTATCTATCAGACATCTATTTGTTTCACAGGCATCTCAAAACCCAGTGGATCCAAAACTATCCTTTATCTCTTCACCTCTCCACCTTTATTTCCTTCTCTTTCCAACCCCACTACATAACCTTTCTTGAATTTTTCTGTCCTGTTAAATGGCACCCATCATACCCACCCACCATGGCAAAAATCTCAGTCATCCTAAATTCCTCCTTCTTCTTCACCCCCATCTAGTCAGCTATCAATTCTTGTAACTTGTCCATCATTAACAAGTACCCCTTCCCTCCATTTCTATTGCTACTATCTTAGTTCAAGCCCTCATCACTGCTCTCCTGAGTAACTGCATAGTCAACAAGATTCCCTGTTTCCAGCCTCCTGTTTCTTCCACCATGGAAATCTGGTCATGTACTTTCCTGCTCCATACCTTTCAGCAGGACTGCTCTTAGCACTGCATACATAGCCCTGCATGCCACCCTGCCTACGAATTCAAACCTATATATGACTTGCCCTTCCTTTACCTTAACTTAATATGCCATGCTGCTTCCACATACTGTTTTCTCTGCTAGAATACCCACCTGGTCCTATCTGCCTAGGGAGAACGTATTCACATTCTGAGACTCTTTATTGCCTACATGAAGGCTTTCCTCAGTCTCCTAGATTAAGTCATCAGATTAAGAAGTAAACTTCGTGCTTCTTGCTGCCCTACCTCTGACAAATGAATCCTACATAGAAATCTATCTGGCAATTATACCTTTCTGTTTATTTACATGTCAATTTTCCTCTCCTAGACTTTAAGTTCAATGAGGGGAAAAAGCTATATCTTATTCATCTTTATAACCCCAACACAATTCCCAACCCTAATAAAAACTCACATGTTTGATATATGCAGACTTTCCAAGAAATGAAGCATATGAAAAAAAATCAAAGGTGTGTTATAAATAATAACCCTATACAACCTCCACACCCTCTATTACATGACATATTTCTCTTAAATAAATACTGGGATTAGTATGTTGTTTTTGATGTGGTTATCCCCACATATCCCTGCTAGGATATTACCATACCTAGGTAATAAGGTATTGTCTCAAAGGCAAGCTTATTCCCACAGTTGATTTGCCAGAGAAACTGCTGATCCTTGGACAGGACATCTGAACTGAGAAGACTGGACTTAACGACTTGCTCCTTTCCCTTTCTTGGGTCTACATTTAGAGGAGTTCTTAACCTTTTCTTGCACCACGGATCCCTTTGGCAATGTGAAGCTCATGGAACTCCTCTCACAATGCTTTTAAAATGGACTCAATAAAATACATAGGATTACATAGAAAACCAATTATATAATATGCAGTTACAAAATATTTTCTTAAATGGGATACATTTATGAAATGCATTACACTCCTTTATTAAAGCACCAAATAAGACCCAGCATAAGGTATAACAGCCACCATAATAATGAGCAAAAATGGATGTCAATACATCTAACAACTATTATATAAAGTTAAAATATCTGTTCAACATCACTAATCATCAGAGAAATGCAAATCAAAACTACACTAAGATATCACCTTACAACTGTTAGACTGGCCATAATCACCAAGACAAAAACAACAAATGTTGGAGAAGTTGTGGAGAAACAGGATCCCTAATCCACTGCTGGTGGGAATGCAAACTGGTGCAACCTCTATGGAAACCTGTATGGAGATTCCTCAAAAAATTAAAAATAGAAATACCTTATGATCCAGCTATCCTGCTATTGGGTATCTATCCAACGAACCTGAAATCAACAATCCATAGAGGCTTATGCACCCCTATGTTTATTGCAGCATTATTCACTATAGCCAAGAAGTGGAAGCAACCCAAGTGTCCCATGACAGATGAGTGGATAAAGAAGATGTGGTATATGTACATATACAATGGAATACTACTCAGCCATAAAAAAAGACAAAATTCTCCCATTCGTAACAACGTGGATGGACCTGGAGAATATTATGTTAAGTGAAATAAGCCAGAGAGACAAAGACAAACACTGCATGATCTCACTCATATGTGGAATATAAACTAACACACGGTCAGAGAGAACTGTTTGGTGGTTACCAGGGGCAATGGGGAGGAGAGTTGGGCACAAGGGGTAAAGGAAAGCATTTATATGGTGATTGACAAACAATTAAGTACAACTAAAACTTCACACTGTTATAAGCTAATAAGACATCAATAAAAAATAATCTGTGATTTCTTTCAGTTACAGTCATAAATACTGGTAATACAACTGTGGTTTACTTCCTTCATAATTAAAGGGATGTTCAATTTAAGTTAGACATTAGTGAAAATATGTGACTTTTTCCCAACCATGTTCACACACCCCCATCACCCTTCCCTAAATTCTGACTTAATGAAATAGAAATATCAAAGGCAGCACTCATCGGTAATAAGAAATGTGTAGTAGAAAACAGCCAGATTCACATTATTATTTACTTTCCTTTTTAACATTTTGACTTTTGTTAAAGTTTTATTATTATGTTTTAGTCTTGACAGAACATTAACATAAGACTTCAGCAATGAATCTATGCCATATCTACTAGACATCTGATTGTATACACAGCTGGCCAGTACTAAAAATGGGAGAAGAGCAACACCTTGCCATCTCACTCCCGAGACTAACTTCATGTTAGCAGCAGCTCTCAATGACAGCCCAAGAAAGTAAAATCTTGGGAGATCAAATCAGGGTCAAGAGTCCAACCTCCTTTTACAGTGAGATTTCACTCCCATTGCCAACCTTGGAGATTAAGGTTTTATTCTTCTTGAGGAAGGCAACATTTTCCATAAAGGTAATTTAGTAGATTATCGACTTATGTTACTATCTTAAAAAAAACAGAAGTTAATAGTGGTTTACTACATAACAGGACAGCACAAAAACTTATATTGGTATTGAAGATGTTTCAGTATTTTTGACAATTACCTATTCAAAAATTATGGCACATATTAGCACATACCTGTAGTAATTCCAGGGTCATGGGAATATTCTTAAGCTCCTTCAGCAAATCCAATGCTCCAGCCTATAAAATAAAATAATTTCATATAGAAAATCCCAGATAGTAAAGGAAGGACTAACTAGAGATTTAAGTTTATGTTTTCCTATCCACAACTCAGTATAGCTCACTTATTCATTTGAGAATTATAATTGAGAGAGAGAGAGAGAGAGAGAGAGATACGAGAGAGAGAGAGAGAGAGAGAGAGAGAAAGAGATACGAGAGAGAGAGAGAGATACGAGAGAGAGAGAGAGATACATAGTGTTTTCCAAATAGGGGTTGCAACTCACTAGAGGATCATAAAATCCATTTACTGAGTTATGATCAGCAATTGTTAAATACTGTTTTGTGAAAGTTTATTTTCAATAGTATTTGTTTAAATGTAAAATACATTTCTTACTGTGGTGGTATAGCACACCCCAAATTTCCACAGAGAGCACCTGCCTGATAAAGGAGCCCACTCTGAGAAACTGGCAATGAGGGTCAGCAGATGCTGCAGCACCTCTAGCATTTGCTCACACACAAGGAGAGTGGGAAAGGGCATCTCTTTACTAAAATTCTCATGAGGTCTCTCTGTATCTCAATGGTCTGTCACAAGAACACCAGTGTTTATCTGGTTCTTGCAAACTAGTAAACAGCAAATTCTGAAAGAAAATTCAGAATTAAGATCTATGTTAAGCTCACAGGCCTGTTCATTGCCAGTCCCATCTAGAATCAAAGGCTCCTATGTAGACGATGAAGATGGAACAAAATAAGACTCATGGAAGAATTACACAAAGCACCTAAAGTTAAAAGGGGAATGGAATTAGATGAGAGGCAAGACCACCACCTACAGCTCAGGGCCAAACATTTCAGTTTGATATTCATTTAATCTACCATACTTCATCTAATCTAATACATTCACTTAATCAATATTTTAATATTCACTTACTATACTATATTTGGACAAATCACTAGTCCACATACTACTAATAAAGAAAAAACTTTTAAACTGACCCAATGTTTTCTTATCACTTCTTTTTACTTTTGTTTATTGAAAGAACTCTTTTAGACTTAGAATTTTTATCATAGATCTTTTACATATATAAAAAGAAAAATAAAAGCAAAATAAATTGGCTTAAGGTGTTTCTAAAACTACTTTGCATTCAGAGTCCAGTGCTTATAAATCACTTTTTGACTCAGATTCTTGAAGTCTGCTTTGTCTAGTATAAGTATGGTTACACACACCCGCTTTCTTTTGCTTGCCATTTGCTTGGACTATCGTCTTTCATCCCTTCACTCTGAGTCTATGTCTGTCTTTAGGGCTGAGATGTGTTTCCTGGAGGCAGCATATTGTTGGGTCACGTTTTTTAATGTGACTTTTGATTGGTGACTTCAGTCCATTTACATTTAGAGTGATTATTGATATATGAGACCTTAATACTGCCATTTTATCTCTTGTTTTCCGGTTGTTCTATATTTCCATTGTTTCTTTACCCTTGTATTTCTGACTGCCATTTCAGTTTGGTGGTTTTCTGTGATGGTTTTCTCAAGTTTCTCTTTATGATTAATGACTCTGCTCTGATTTTTTGTATTGTGGTTACCATGAGGTTTGTATAAAAGATCTCATAGATGAGATAGTCCATTTTCTAACAGCCTCTTATCTCCATTAGCCTAAGCAGTTTTCACCTCTTCCCTCTTCCCCTTCTATGTTTTTGTCACAAATTATTCTTTTTTGTATTGTGAGTTTGTGACTACATTGAAGTGTTTATAGTTGTTTTTGATGCTTTCCTTCCCTTTATCTTTTATGTTATAATTAAATGTTTGCTAGCCTATTCTGATAGACAGCTGCAATTTTCTGATTTTGTCTGTCTAAATTTATCTCCTTGCTCACAGCTCTGTAAACCTTTGCCTTTTTGTTTCAGATAGGAGGGCTCCCTTCATCATTTCTTGTAAGGCAGGTCTAGTGGCAATGAACTCGCCAGTTAGACTGTAGTCTTCTGTGACTTCAGGTTTGGTTTCTGCCGAGTTGTCATTTTCTTTCTGTTCTGCAGTGTTACTGTAGTTCTTCATGGTGTTTGATGAACTGATCCTCTGCTGGTGCATTTGTAGTAGTAATCAGCTTATTTGGGTATAGCTTTGGTTACTTTGGTTCTGGTCACCTGGGTCTTGTGTTCCTCCAATGGCTCTCCATGAGCTTGGATGCTGCTTTCCCGTGCACCACCTGTGCTGCTGTTCCAGGCTGTCTTAGGCTGCTGGTTACACTGCTGGCAGGGGTGCTGGGTTCACAGGAGCCTGGGGACCTGGCGACTTATATACAGCTCCGACTGCTGATGCAGCTGGTGTTGGGGCTGCCACCCTTGGGGGCTGGGTCACTGGTTCTGCTGTGGTTGCTGTTGCTTCTGGTCACAGATTCCCCCTGCCACCACTGGAGGAGGGCAGGGGCTGTTTTTGCTGTTCCCGCTCCACCTGCTCATAGTTGTGCCGGTCAGCTGCTCTGCATTCATGCAGGCCAGGCTGAAGCGGCTGGGCTGGGCACCTTCAAGTGGGCTGAGCCGCCACCACTCAGTGGCGAGTATTTGTGTGGGTAGATCCACCAAGGCACAGTGGAAGCTCCTGTGGGCTGGGCTGCCCCGCTTCCACCCATGGTCACCCTGGTCGCTGTGTGAAGATCCGTGTCCTGGATCGCTGTCTCTGGGGAGGGAGAAGGGAAGGGTGCTGTTCCTCTGGTTCCACTGCTTCCTGGGGGCCCAGTCCACCCACCTTTAAATGTATAGCAGCACGGATCTCTCAGGCGTCCCATTGTGCTGTGCAGGAAATCCTCTGTTGGTTAACAGATGTCCATTTAGTTGTAACTTAGAGGGGAGAGACAAAGGGAACTTACTCTGCCATGTTGCTGACCTCACTCCTCTTGACTCAGATTCAATAATGTTTTTACCCAACAAAAAGTTGTATCAAAAACACTCGTGATGCAGCATTTCATAAAAGAATCCATAAAGGAGCTAAAAGCCATTAGCTCTTAGCTGGCTTTGTAGTGTGTAGAGCTAGCTGTTTTTCATCCCCACTGCTCTTCAACCTTGGTTCCTTGAGGTTCAAAGAGCACTCCACTCATGTCTCTCAGACTTTCTTCCAAGCCACTCACACCTGTTCTGCAAATGTTGGTTTTGATGTTCTGCCCTTCAAAGTACATCCCAACAGCCATCTGGCCAACGATATGTGTAACTCATTCTGCTTTCTGAAATGTTAAAATATGAAAACCAGGCACCCTACAAATTAATGAAATAGCATTCCCCAGGAAAACAGAAAGCCCCAGAACATGTCCTTCATTGCGTACCCCAAAGGGAGAAACAAGCATGGAATCTCACGGTAACATTATATTTCTTAAATATAAAATCAAGTAAAGACTTCCAGTCATATAATTTTTCCATTTAAAGTTGACAGACGTTAGACTTGGCCATAGGAAATAAAAAGTATTAACTTCTCTTCTGGCAACAAACAGATACGTCATTTTAATTTAACCCAGTACCTTATAAATAAAAACTTAAGTTCAATAGAAACTATGAAATAGGTTATTATAAAAAATTTTAATGATTCACTTCTGATCTTAGAAGTCTATATTCTTCTTATTTAGAGGCAACTAAAAACAGTAAAACATTATAGTTGTTAGAGAAGAAAGCCAATATTGACTTTAAATTTACTATTTATCAAGAATTTCTACAGGCATGACATTTCTGTGAGTGAATGAGGTCTTCAATCCCATATCTACAAATCCCAAAACCAAAAACCTTTGAAAACCAAAAGATTTCTCATACGTTTTCAATAAACTCATTTGGCAGCAACACTTAATCACAACAGATGTAAAGTTATTTACGTTCTATTCATCCCACTTAATGTGAGAGTACTGCATTTCACTACAGAAACGTTAATGTCTGATTACTGGGAACTGCCCAGACCTCACTTATTATGTAATATATGATGTATGTACCATACTATCTTTATAAAATCCAAAAAATTTGGAATTCTCAAATATATAAGATTCAAAAAGGTTTTTGTTGTTTTTTGTGTGTGTGACAGTCACCTCCCCCTTCTCTCTAAAGGTTTTGATGAAGAGATTTGTGGACCTTAATAAAATGAAGATTTGTGGACCTTCAAATTTGTGGACCTCACAAAATGTCCATATCTACCATGGACATTCTGATCCATTTCTGACCTAGGATCAATTAGAAAGGGAGATAAAGAATCACACTTCTAGGATTCCCTTAAAAACCAGGGTCTCCTTAGGCTTACATAATGCTGTCTGTCACATATAAAGTTGATTCCTCTAACACACCATCAATGTGGCATAAGGTTTAAGTTGTTTTCCAAGTAGAAGCAATAGATTTGCATTAATTTCATCACACTCTCCCTTTTTACTCAAGATCTCTTTGGTGAGACTGGGGTTAGAGATACAGGTTATGAAAGGAAGAAAAAGCTAAATAATACTCACGGAATAAAACTATGACCTTTCTCATAATTACACTGTGTTCTAACCAAATAGAATGAATATTTCAATCAAGGTTCTTTAAGAAATAACTATGATAATCTGAATGAGAGAAAAAGGCAAAAAACAGATGATCATATATTAATTCAGTGACAAAAACTTCTTTGAATGTTACTATGTACCAAGCATTGTGTTAAATACTTTGCATATATTATCTCATTTCATCTTCACAATAAATCCTATGGAAGCAGGTAATCTTATTATTATCCCCATTTTACAGATGAGGAAATTGAAGCCCAGATAAATTAAGAAACTTGCCAAGGTCACATGATTACTAACTAGAAAAGGTGAGATCTACTCAGTTCTGTCAAATTACACCCTATTGCCTCTCAACAAATACTCATTAACACTATGTGCCAAGCTCTGTTCTGTGCTGACTGAGGAGACAGCAGTGAGCAAGACAGAAACCTTTTCTGACTTCAGGGAATTTAAAAAATAAACAGAAATCTTTGAGCATGTACTTCAAGCTCTCGATTATACAAAGAAAGAAACTTAAATTCAAAAAAGGAAAGTGACTTGCCCATGGTCATACTGATGGGCAATATAAAAGGACAAGTGGCTAACAGTCTCCTGACCCTTACATACTGCTCTTTCCATTCCATAGGTCCAATGGTGGCAGTTCTGCTCTGTGAAATCAGGTGAATAGCATTACCAAAGGAGAAACTATAGTCTATCTTTTCTCAATCATTATCTCCTTATAAAGGTCAAGTCTATTAGATTGCAGCATCTCCTATAGATAATGATGCAAGAGAAAGAAAGATTCTACCTTAACTTCCAGAGTCCAATCTAGTTCACAGTCCTGGCTGAAAAATAAACAACAGCTATCACACAACTTTATTACATCATTGACACTCCTGTCAACGGAAATAAATACTTTTACAAAATATGGTATTCAAACTTGCACTGAGCACTCGGTATATACAAGACTGTGTAGGATACAAACATTCTTCTCCTCAAGGAGATGTAAAAAAGAGGGAGCAACATGGAATATACAGTTAAGAACATAAACTATATATACGACAGATCTAAATCCAAATGCATGCACTGTCATTTCCTAATTATATTGGGAATGTTATTTGTCCTTTTCAAGCTTCAGCTTCTTTATATGTAGGTGAGCACAATACACCGAACTCAAGTAGTTACAATGGTCAAATGATGTAACATAAGTTAAGTTAATGATGTACTATAATGTTAAGTATCAAAATAGAGTGACTGACACATAGGAGATGGTTGATAAGGGGTACAAAGATATAAAAAGAATTACCTATTTCTACCATAACAACATTCTCAAAGAGCCATAAGCCAGCATTTTAAGTGAGCATTACTTAAGTTCAATTAACTCAAACACTTCCTAGTAAGACTTATGAGATTTTAAGGTTTAAAAAATTAAGATGCTACTTATTTTTTAAAAAAAGAAATACTAAATTACAAATATTTAAGATACAGCTCAGCAACATTACTATAAACTAGAAATTATAATATTACTATGTCATCTCAAATTTGTAGTTATTCCACAACAAAAGCACAAGCAACAAAAGAAAAAATATATGAATTCGACAAAATTAAAAGCTTTTGTACTTCAAAAGAGACTCTCAAAAGTGTGAAAAGACAACTCACAGAATGGGAGACAATATATGCAAATTCTGTCTCTGTTAAGAGTTCAGTATTGAGAATATAAAGAATTCTTACAACTCAATAATACAACTACTCAAACGAAAAATGGGCAAGGGATCTGAATATACATTTCTCCAAAGATACACAAATGGCCAACAGGCAATGAAAAAATGTTCATCATGATTAGTCATCAGAGAAACGCACATCAAAACCACAGTGAGATACCACTTTACGGCCATTAAGATGACTACAATCAAAAATAACAATAATAAGTGTTGATGAAGATGCAGGGTGAAATTGGAACCCTCATACACTGTTGATAAGAACGTAAAATGGTGCAGCAACTTTGAAAAGCAGTCTGGCAGTTCCTCAAAAAGTTAAACATGGTGATCACAAGACCCAGCAATTCTACTCCTAGGTATATACCCAACAGAAATTAAAACATATGTCCACACAAAAACTTGCACATGAATGTTCTTAGCAGCATTATTCATAATAGCCAAAGTGTGGAAACACCCAAAATGTCCATCAAATGATGAATGAATAAACAAAATGTGGCATATCCACCAGTACAGCGGAGTACTGTTCAGCAATACAAAGGAATGAAGTACTGATACATGGTGTAACATAGATGAACCTTGAAAACACTAAGTGAAAGAAGTTGGTCACATAAGACCACACATTGTATGATTCCATCTATACAAACACATACCGTATGATTCCATTTATACAAAATGTCTAGAAGAGGCATCCGTAGAGACAGAATGTAGATTAGTGGTTGGGGGGGAGGGGTATGGTGACTACTTAATGGGTATGGGTTTCTTTTTGGAGTCATGAAATTGTTATAAAATTAGATAGTGGTGACAGTTGCACAAATCTGTAAATATACTAAAAATCATCATATTGTACACTTTAAAAGGGTGACTTTTATTGTATTTCTCAAGCTGTTAGTAAAAAAAATCATGTAGTCATTCCAAATTTTGATTTATGCTAATCAATCTAACTCTGATATGGAAACCAAAGTATTTTTTTTTCAATCCAGGTATGATAAGACTTAGAAATGTACACACTTCAGGTATCCTAGCTCCTAGGAAAATCTAACATCTGATCTCAATTTCTCTCCCTGCAATTTAACTCCACTCAGCGCTGAGTCTTCAATGAAAAAAATAAACAAACCTAAACACCACTCAGAAAACCTCTCCATGAACTTGAAAGTTCTAAGTCCTTACTTCACTCCTTCTACACTCTAGTGTCATAAATCCTTTACAAAGACAATTCAGAAGGTTTCTTTAGCCCTTACCGTCTCCTAGGCACTGGCAAGAATTTTATATTCATCTAAGCTTTACTAAATTATCTCCAATTTACCACTAAGAAAACCATTTTAAAGATGTTAAGGAACTTGCCTAAGATCACACAGGTGAAGTTCAGAAGAGCCAGAATTTGACCCAGATTAGGAGTCAGATTTGCTTACTGACATCAAGTCAAAATGATAAGAAAAAAGCTAAGTAAAAAACAGCTAATACCTGAAAATTTGGAATGAACTTATGTGGTCCATCACGGCCTCAGAATGGGCACTTGTAAAACTGCTAATACTCTTTAAGATGAAGTGTACATGTGGGGGCAACATTCTGGGTAGTACTAGGGTCAGAATATTGACTGGGTATTTAGGGAAACCTGTGTGCCCCAGAAGAGCAAATACCCTTACTTCCTGTCTCATATCCACTTAATTGTACCACATAAAGTTCAAAAACAGATGCCAGGGTCTTCTAAGAGACACTGTAGATTAACAGAGTAGTACTGGATTTGGAGCAAAACAGACTGAAAGTCACACCTTCGTTTGGCCACTTTCTAGCTATTTGGCTTAGGACAATCACTTAACTTTCTAAATACTTAGTTTCCTCATTTTTTGAATGGGGATGATACTTATCTTGCAAAAATGTCCAAAGAATAAATGAGATAAGGTAGGTAAGTACTTAGCAGAATGCCTGGCTCAATAGCTCAATAAATGGTAGCTGTTTTTGTTATTTCTTAAATGTGACACCTATGGTTTTATTAAAACAAAACAACATCCAATAACAGCACTTAAACTTGTCAATTCAGAGAACTATCATTTTTCAAGCAAAGTTTACTTTTTCATAGTCTAAAAATATAAAAAATAGCTCACAGAGAATCTGGAAACCACAAAAAAAAAGAGAGAAATAAACTACCATAATCCTACAACCCCCAGAATAAATTCTGCTAAATTACCGGACATTTAAAAAGCTATTTGCAGGTTGAGGATGCGCTTGGGGGGAGTGGGGGGCGTCATTCGGATCATTTCCCTTTCTCTTCATTTGCCTATTCGAATTTCTATAAGATAGGGAGAGGGAGAAGACAAAAAAGTAAAAGAGCCAGTCAATTTTACCTTTCTTTTTGGGGAGCAAGTTTTCATATTGGTAAAGTTTTTAACCATTAGAAAAATGAGATTTGAGGATTATCTGCGCAGTTTATCCTCACTCTCCCCCAGATTCATTACTAAAGATCTGAAAATGCGTTTATAATTTGGGAACTGCAGATAAATACAAACTGGTCTTCTCCACACCGGCCCACTAAGGAATTACTCACTTTTAAGGAAATACCTATTACACAGAAAGGAAACAAGCAAAAACAAATACCTAAGACATCAGACGATTAAAGGATACATGTCATAGCCTGGGTTAGAGAAAAATATCACCCAACAAAAGGTCTTTTTCCTTCAGAGCTTCTACTGTGGGAATCTAGGGATCTCCAGGCAAAAAGAAAAAACTTTCCAGTTTAAACAAAATAACAGAAATGTTTAGCCTATCAAATACTCAGAACTCATCACTTGGAGTGGGGGATCAAACGGCTCTATCAACAGGAAAAATAAACCGCATGGGCAATGTCTGGAACAGAAAACAAACAGGAAATACTTTAAAAGGTCAAAATTGCAAATACAGATTAAGAGGGTATGAAATTAGATGCTGGGCAATGCACCTGTTAAAGGAAAAGAGGAAGAGGCTATGCTTCAAGTCTTAAGAATTCGGTGGTAAACACTACTTCCCACTCTGGCATGCTGTCCCGTAGAAAACCTGGGTCCTGGCTTAATCCAAATTGCACAGAACTTAATTTAAGCAGGTGAACTACTTCATCTCTCTGACTCAATTTCTTATTCTGTAAAATGGATACACCACAGTTGTGCTCTGAGTCTCAGAAGAATTTTGCACAGATCTTTGTAACTCTAAAGTGCTGTATAAATCAGAGCATTCGTTTCCTCCATAACATTAGTTTGATGCGGAATTCATTTCACAGATGAGAATACGTTATTTCAGGTACATGGACACTGAAAATGTGCTCAGCATGGTGGAACAAATTCAGGTGAAGACAATCATGGAAGTTTAACTGAAACAGGTGACTCTGAAGCAAGGGATTGAAAGTGGCACACACAGGTAGGCAAAAATGCAGAAACTCTGCAGACAGACCTCACACAAACCACAAGAGAATATGGTCCCATAAACACTTATCCCTAACAAGATAACGCCACTGGTAATAACCGTAACCCACTTGGAGAGTACCCAGCGATGACATCTGCCCAAACCCATCGGCCAGCCCACCCTATCAGCGTGTGTGCTGCAGCCACAGCGCTGTGGAACACTACCACCTCACAAGACCCACTTTTTGAAAACGTTTAGCAACTTGCCAAGTACACTGGCTTCTTTCACCATTTTAATCGCTAAACAAACACGTAGCGTAACTGAGATACTCAAGTGAATGTGTAGTCTTCTTCAAAAATAGGACCGAGGGATTTTACATCCTAATTCACCAGCTTGATGGCTACAACAGACCACAAACCTCTATTTGACGTTATTTCCAGTTGTTAGCCAGCGATCACGGACGAGAGAACGAATTCTTTGAGTGAGAGCTTTCTCTACTCTTCAATTCTAAGCCAAACTAGCGAGGATTTACCACCACGAAAGTGGAACAGCCAAGGAGAACGCCGTGAGGCTTCTGGCGGCGGACTAACACCGCGGGAGCCGGCGCACCGCGAGCGGGTCCTCCCGCCTGTGGCGCCCGCCCAGCAGCCGCGCGGCCCCCGACAGCTGCCCGCGGCCTGGGCCCCCGACGCCCGGCCGAGGGCCCGCCGCTTCCGGCCGCGCCGCCGGCCTCCCCGCCGGCCCGCGCCCGCCGCGCTCACCGCGTTCTTCTTCTGCACCATCTTGTCCATCTTCTTGGCAATGCGGACCACCTCGTCCTCCATGGCTGCGGCACGTCGTCCCCGCACCCAGCCCGTGTGGCGCGGGGAGTGGGCGAAGCCGGGGCGGACGGGACGGCGGGTCGCGACGGCACCTCAGCAGGCCCGGCCTAGGCCCTTCCTCACACACCGAGTCGGCGGCGGCGGCGGCGGCGGCGGCGTCAGCGGCTCCTCCCCCGCAGGCAGCGCCAATCGAGCTCCGCGCGCGCCGTGCAGGCGCTGCCAATCGACCGCGGAGCGCCGGGAAGGGGCGTGCCCAGGCGCCCGGCAGGCGGGCGTCGGCCCCCGCGCAGTCGGTGGGGCCGCGAGGCAGCTGGGCGGCGGGGCCTCCCGCCAGGAAGTGGAGAGAGCCGGCTGGAGGCGAGCCCGAGTTTTGCCGCGCGAGCGCACCAGGTGGGGCTTGGCCCCACCCCCGCGCCCGGGTCCCCCGGGACAGCCCGGAGCTTTAGAACCTGCAGAGATGGGCTGAGCCCTGGACTGAGACGGGCTTGGAGGGTGGAACGTTGGCGGTTTTTCAGGTCAGTCGGAACCCAAGCATTTTCTCCATGGTAGACGGCTGCCGAGAAAAACAGAACCCCAGCCCCCCAAAGAGCTCGTTATAATGTGGATTTGATCGTTTTAAGAGTTTCCTTTTTTAAAGTCAAATCGTTTGTAAACTCCTTAAGAACCGAGCTCCAATCCTGTTTGTTTCCTGGCTCGGAATGTTGGACACAGTACTTCGAATATAATAGTTGAATAATAGTTGACAGAAACGTTCTCAAAGAAATAAGGCATCTCACCTGCTTGTGAAGATAGTGAGGATGTTGACATCCTTAAGACTTATGACTTACAACACAGAGCCAAGGTAGAAAATTGAAATAGCTGTGTTACTGACAATGGAAAGTATAGGCTCCTTCAGTAGGTCTCTGCCCAATTACACCTTTTACTACCAACTCATGCTATTTGCAGACATATCCCTACACCAGATTTGAACGATCATTAATCAAAATCCACCACCTAATAATGTTTTTTTCTATACTAGGATGACAGATTTTTCATAGTTCTAGTTCAGTTTTTGGGGGGGTAAGAATAATTTGGACCATTTCCCTTTCTCATTTATTTCGTTTCTTTTTAAAATTACCTTTTAGTTATTGATTCTAAATTTAAATTGTAGTGAGAATATATGATTAGGAAGCTACTGGCTCTAAGTATTTGTTGAGACTTGTTTTGTCAATTTTTATAAATATTCTGTGTGTCCTGAGAAAGAATTTGTATTCTATAATGGCTAATAGGAGGTTCTATATAGGCGCATTAGCCAAAAGTTAATTTTATCCTTCAAATACTTATATCCCGGTTTGTTGTCTGCTTAATACGTCAGTTAATGAGCACTTAAAAATCTCCATTGATGATTGTGGATTTGTATATTTACTCTAATAATTGTCATTTTTGTTTTTTCCCAAAGAGTCAGTTTATTTTTTTTTTTTTTACTGTGGTAAAATACAGATAACGTTGTCAAATGATAAAACTAAAATAATTTAGTAATCAGTTTAATGTCTTTTATTCAAGAGAAAACAATTCGTGGATTGGGGGAGTCCAGTACCGCACACGCAGTGAGCACTCTTCCGGAGGGATTTTGGGCAAGAGCGGATTTATAGAGCCTTAGAAGAAGAAACCTCAGTACAGTGCATGATTGGCTGGGAGGTGGGGGATTTCCTTGTAAGGCCCGCAGGTCCTATTTCTAGGGGAAGGTAAGCTGGCTAAAGCTGACTTGGAGCATTATGACTGGTGCATGTTAGGTTTCCTTGACAGGTGTTTCCCCTAAGTGCAGGCTGACAGGTTTAGATTTGTGATGGGGGCAGGGCCACTGGGGCGGCCTCCATTATGTGGGCCCCAATATACAAATTAACTTTATCAACATAAAATTTACCATTTTAATTAGTTTAAAATGTACAATTTAGTACAATCACAATGTTGTGCAACCATCCATCTAATTCCAAAAAGATTTCCAAAAATTTTCATCACCTCAAAAATAAACCCTGTAACCTAAGTAGTCATTCCTGACTTATCATCCCCCAACCCTTGGCAACCACTAATCTGCTTTCTGTCTCTATAGACTTGAATATTCTGATCATTTCATATAAATAGAATCATACAGTATGTGACCTTTTGTGACTGGCTTCTTTCACTTAGCATAATGTTTTCGAGGCTTATCTATGTTGTAGCATGTATCAGTATTTCATTCTATTTTATGGCTGAATAATATTGCATTGTATGGCTATACCACATTTTAATTATTCATTCATCAATTGATGGACATGTGGATTGTTTCCACTTACCTTTCACTATTCTACGTTTTCCCTCTTGTGAACAGTGCTGCTGTGAATATTTCTGTACAAAGTTTTGTGTGAACACCTATTTTCAATTTTTTTCATTATGTACCTAGCAGTGGGTTGCTAAGTCATATGGCAATTATTTAATTCTGAGGAACTGCCAATCTGTTTTCCACAGCAGCTGCACCATTTTACATTCCCACCAGAAATATACCAGGGTTCCAATTTCTCCATGTCCTTGCCAACACTTGTTTTTACCCATACATTTATTCTAACCATCCAGTGAGTGTGAAGCGGTATCTCATTGTGGTTTTAATTTGCATTTCCCTAGTGACTATTTGTGCTGAGCATATTTTAATGTGCTTGTTGGCCATTTATACGTCTGGAGAAATGTCTATTCAAGTCCTTTGCCCAATCTTTAACCTGGTTGTCTTTTTCTTGTTGAATTTTGAGAGTTCTTTGTATGTTCTGGATACTAGACTTATCAGATATGATTTGCAAATATTATTTCTTATTCTGTGGGTTGTCTTTTCACCTCTTGATAGTGATCTTTGATGTGCAAACCTATTTAATTTTATCAAAGTCCAATTTATCTGTTTTCTTTTGTTGCTTGTAATTTAGGCGTCATATCTAAGAAACCATTGCCAAATCCAAGGTCATGCAGATTTACCATTGCCATTTTAACAAAATTGTCTTCCAATTCATAAAAATGGAATATCTTGCCGTTTATTTAGATATGCTCTAATTTCTTTCCACAGTATTTTGTAGTTTTCAGTATACAAATCTTTTACCCCTTTGGTTAAATTTATTTCTAGGTATTTTATTCTTTCGAATACCATTGAAAATGGACTTTTCTTAATTTACTTTTCAAATTGTTCATTGGTAGTGTTTACAAGTAAAACTTATTTTTGTATTTGATCTGTATCCCACAGATTTGCTGAGTTGATTAGCTCTAATTTTTTCTTGATTCTTTAGGATTTTCTGCATAATAAGATTGTTTTGTCTGAGAAAGTGTTTTGCTTCTTTCCAATTTGAAGGTCTTTCTATTTTCTTTTTCTGCATAATTTCTCTGGCTAGAACTTCTAATTCAGTGTTGAATGAAATAGTGAAAGCAGGGATCATTCTCTTTTTCTTGATTTGAGAGGGAAATCTTTCAGTCTTTCACCAGTGAATATGATGTTAGCTGTGGGGTTTTCATAGATGCCTTCTATCATGTTGAGGAAGTTTCCTTCTATTCCTAGTTTATTGAGCATTTCTGTCATGAATAGTTGTTGGATTTTGTCAAGTGCTTTTTCTGTCAATTGAGATGATCATGTCACATTTTTTCTTCATTCTGTTAATATAGTGGATTATATTGATTGATTTTCATATGTTGAACCACTCTTGCATTCCTGATATAAATTCCAGTTGGTCGTGGTGTATAATCCTTTTAACATGATCATGGATATGGTTTCCTAGTATTTTGTCTAAGATTTTTGTATCTATGCTAATAAAGAATATTGGTGTATAGTTGTCTTTGAGTGGCTTTGATATCTAGGTAATACAGGATTCACAGAATGCATCAGGAAATGTGACATCCTCTTCTATTTTGAAAGAGTTGAGAAGGATTAGTGTTAATTCTTTAAATGTTTGGTAGAATTCACCAGTGAAGCCATCTGGTCCTGGGCTTTTCTTTCTTGGGAGGTTTTGGTTATTCATTCACTCTCTTAGAGGTCTGTCCAGATTTTCTATTTCTTCTTGAGTCAGTATTGGTAGTTTGTTTGTTTCTAGGAATTTGTTCATTTCACCTGCATTATCTAATTTTTTGACATACAATTGTTCATAATGTTCTCTTACAGTTATTTTTATTTCTATAAGGTTCATAGTAATCCCCCCACTTTAACTTCTCATTTTAGTAATTTGACTCTTCTTTTTTTTCTCAGTGTAGCTAAAGTTTTGTCAATTTTTTTGGTCTTCTCAAAGAACCAACTTTTGATTTAGTCAATTCTATTGGTTTTCTAATTTTGAATTTCATTTACATCTTATCTAATCTTTACTATTTCCTTCTTTCTGATAGCTTTGAGTTTAGTTTGCTTCTCCTTATTCAGTTCCTTAAAATATAAAGTTACATTTTTAATGTAAGATATTTCTTCTTTTTTAATGTGGGTATCTACCACTATAAATTACCTCTGAGCACTGTATTCACTGCATTCCATAGTTTTGGAATGTTTTGTTTTTGTTTTCATTTGTCCCCAAATATTTTCTAATTTCTCTTGTGACTCCTTTTTGACCCATTTATTGTAGGAGAGTGTGTTATTTAATATCCACACATTTGTGAATTTTCCTTTTTTTTTCTGTTATTTATACCCAGCTTTATTCCATTGTGGTTGGAGAAATACTTCGTATGATTTCAATCTTTTAAAATTTATTGAGACTCATTTTGCCCAACACGTGGTTATCCTGGAGAATGTTCCATGTGGACATGGGAAGAAGGGGTGTTCTTTTGTTGTTGAGTCAAGTGTACTGTGTATGTCTGTCAGGTCTAGTTGGTTTATAGTGTTGTTCAAGTCCTCTATTTCCTATTGATTTCCTGGCTAGTTGTTCTATCCATTATTGAAAGTGGTGTATATTGAAGTCTCCAATTATTATTGTAGAGCTGTCCATTTCTACCTTAAATTGTGTCAGTTTTTGCTTCATATATGTTGGGGCTCCATTGTCAGGTGCATATATGTTTATGATTGCTATATATTCTTGATGGATTGACCATTTTATCAATATATAATATCCTTTTTCTTTTGTAGCAATTTTTGACTTGAAATCTATTTTGTCTTATACTGGTATAGCCACCTCAGCTCTCAGTTATTATTTGCATGAAACATCTTTTTCCAGCCTTTCGCTTTCAACCTATTTATGTCTTTGAATCTAAAGAGAGTCTCTGGTAGACATCATATAGCTGTATCTCATTTTGTAAATCGTTCTACCAGTCTCTGCCTTTTAATTGAATAGTTTAATCTATTTAATTTAAGGTAATTACTGATAAGTACTTACTTCTGACATTTTGCTGCTTATTTTCCACGTCTTATATCTTTTTTGTTCCTCTATTCCTCCATTACTGCCTTCTTTTGTGATTGATTTTTTGTAGTATACTATTTTTACTCCATTCTCATTTCCTTTTCTGCATATTTTTAAGTTATTTTCTTAGTGATTACTCTGGGGATTACAATTAACATCTTAAAATTATAATAATCTAGTTTAAATAATCCCAGCTTGGCTTCAGTAGTATACAAATGCCCTGCTGCTATACAATTCTGTCCTTCTCCCTCTATGTAGTTGTTGTCACAAATTAAGTCTTTACAAAATGTGTGCCCAGTAATATAGATTTATAACTAATGTATTATGCATTTGTCTTTTAAATCATGTAGAAAAAAAAAGAGGAGTCACAAGCCAAAAATATAATAATACTTGTGTTTATATTTGTATAATACATAAGTACTTTTACTTGTTCATTTCTTTTTTTGTTTGTTTTTGTTTTTTGTGAGGAAGACTAGCCCTGAGCTAACATCCATTGCCAATCCTCCTCTTTTTTGCTGAGGAAGACTAGCCCTGGGCTAACATCCATGCGCATCTTCCTCCACTTTATATGGGATGCCGCCACAGCATGGCTTGACAAGCAGTGTGTTTGTCTGCACCTGGGATCCGAACCTGCAAACCCTGGGCAGTCGAAGTGGAGCACGCAAACTTAACAGTTATGCCACCAGACCAGCCCCCAGTTGTTCTTTATTTCTTTGCATGGTTTCAAGTTACTGTCTAGTGTTCTTCCTTTTCAGCCAGAAGCATTTCTTATAGGGCAGGTCTACTAGCATTGAATTCCTTTAGCTTTTATCTATGAATGTCTTAATTTCTCCATTTTTGAAGGATAGTTTTGCCAGACATAGAATTGTTTATTGACATTTTTTTCTTTCACCTTGTTAAATATAACATTCAACTGCTTACTGGCCTCCATAATTTCTGCTGAGAAATCAGCTGTTAAAATTATGGAGGAACATTGGACATAATGAGTTGCTTCACTCTTGCTGCTTTCAAGATTCTCTCTTTGTCTTTTGACAGTTTGATTTCAACTGGCTCGGTGTGGATATCTTTGAGTTCATTTTACTTTGAGTTCATTAAGCTTCTTGGATGTGTAGATTCTTATCTGTCATCAAATTTGGAGGGGGGTGGTTGCCATTATTTCTTCAATATTTTTTCTGCCCTTCTCTTTTTTCCTAGGACTCCCATGATGTGTACATAGGCACACTTGGTGGTTTTCCACCAATTTCTTGGGCTCTGTTCATTTTTCTTCATTCTTTTTTTTTCTTTCTGCTCCTCAGACTGGATAATTTCAGTTGTCCTATCTTCAAGTCTGCTGACTCTTCTGCCTGCTCCGCTTTGCTGTAGATTCCCTCTAGTGAATTTTTGTTTCAATTATCATTCTTTCAGCTCCAGATATCTATTTGGTACCTCTTTATAATTTTTACCTCTTTATGGATATTCTCTATTGATATTGAGATGTTATTCTCCTGGTTTCTTTTAATTTTTTGCCCATGGTTTATTTTGGTTCATTGATCATATTTAAGAGAATTGATTTAAGGTCTTTGTCTAGTGAGTTCAGTATCTGGGCTTCCTCGGGGACTTCATTTTCTTCATTTCTTTTATAGCCTGTTAATAGACTAGACTTTCTTGTTTCTTTACTGCTTTTTATTTTTTTGTTAAAACCTGGACATTTTGAATATTATAATGTAGTAACTCTGGAAATCAAAGTTATTGCTGTTTCTTGAGGGTTATAGGTGTGTTTTTTTAGGTTTGTTTTTGTTTAGTGACTTTTCTAAACTCTTTTTTGGTAAAGACTATATTCATTGTCATGTGTGGTCACTAAGTCTCTATTTTTTTAGCTTAGTGTCCAGCTAGTAATTTGACAGAGATTTCCTTTAATGCCTGGAGATAAAAAAAGAAAAACAAAAAACTCTCAGTCTTTGCAGCTAGGCTCTGTGTGTGTTGGGGTATGCCTTTAACATTCAACCGGGCAGCTTTCTTTACTTTCACATCTTGCTTGCCTGGGGCTTCAAGGTCAGCCAGAGGTGAGAGTTTAGAACCTTCTCAGGTCTTTTTGAGCATGAACCCTGCCCTGTACATGCACATGGCCTTCTAAATTTCCAGGAATATGTGGAAGCTTTTCAAAGACTTTATTCCCCAGAGCATCTCACTCCCCTGCCTTTCTTCTCAGGCTTTTCAGTGTTTCTATTATTCGCCTCATCTTATATCCTTTGCCCCAGGTGACAATGGCTGCTTCATTTGCTTTTTTTTTTTTTTTTTTTTTTTTTTGTGGGGAAGACCAGCCCTGAGCTAACATCTGTTGCCAATCCTCCCCTTTTTGCTGAGGGAGACTGGCCCTGGGCTAACATCGTGCCCATCTTCCTCTACTTTATATGGGACGCCGCCACAGCATGGCTGACAGGCAGTGCGTCGGCGGGCGCCCGGGATCCGAACCCGCGAACCCCGGGCTGCCAAGCGCAGACTAAACCGCTGCGCCACCGGGCGGCCCCCTGCTTCATTTGCTTTTAAATATTTTTGAGCAACATCCTCCATATAGCTACTTCTCCAACCTGAGAGTTCTAAGTTAGACAAAATAAAGGCACACCCTTTGTGTTAGTGCTTCAAGGAGCCACCTGAGAAACCACCACAATTCTTTGGAAACAAGATCTGCTTTGCTCTCTCCAATAGTCATGCATCACTTAACGATGGGGATACAGTCTGAGAAATGCATCATTAGGCAATTTCATCATTGTGTGAACACCATATAGTGTACTTACATAAACCTAGATGGTATAGCCTACTACACACCTAGGATGGTATAGCCTACTTCACACCTAGGCTAGATGGTATCAACCTTATGGGGCCACTGAGTATATATGGTCCATTGTGACTGAAATATTGTTAAATGGTGCGTGACTGTATCTGGAACCCACATTGAGAATGTGGGTTGCCATCTTCAAGATCATCACCATGCCCAGGATGGGGAAGTTAAGCAAGAGTAAGTTAAAATGCGACAAAGCTTTCCTACTGGGTTCAGTCAATTTTTTCTTGATTAAGCATTCACTTGGTTGCTGTAAACCTTTGACTATTTTCCAGAGTTCCATTAAGCTGATTCTGACAGTTTTTGCCAGTTTTTTGATGTTTCTGTGGTGGGACAGGCCCTTGGAATTTCCTATTCCACCTCTTTCACTGATGTCACTGTTATTTTTATTTTACATATTTTGAGACTATATTGGGTACATATGTTTAGGATTAGCATATCTTCCTGGAGAATTACCACTCTTATCATGATGTAGTGATCACTTTTATCTCTAATAATACCTTTTGCATTAAAGTCTATTTTAAAAAACAGCTTTATTTAGAAATAATTAACACACATATGATTCACCCAATTTAAAGTGTACAATTCAATGGTTTTCAGTATAGTGACAGAGTTGTACAACCATCATCACAATCTTATTTTAGAACATTTTCGTTCCCTCTAAAAGGATTCCCAAACCCACTAGCAGTCACACCCCATTACCACCACCACTACTCTCTCCGCCCTAGGCAATCTACTTTCTCTATAGATTTCTCTATTCTGGTCTTTAATATAAAAGAAATCATACAATATGAAGTCATTTGTAACTGGCTTCTTTAGCATAATGTTTTCGAGGTTCATCCATGTTATAACATTGCTTTTTATGGCTGACTATTAATCTATTGTATGGATACGCCACATTTTATTTATGCACTCATCAGTTATGGACATTTGAGTTCTTTCCATATTTTGGCTATTATGAATAATGCTTCTATGAACACTCATGTACAAATTTTTGTGTGGGCATGTGTTCATTGCCTTAAAGTTTATTTTACCTGATACTAATATAGGATAAGCCATATTATTTTTTAGGATATTACTTTTGGTAGTATTTGCTTCTTATATCTACCCATCCCTTTACTTTAATCTTTTTGTAATTAAACAGAATCTGTTGTAATTCAAATGTAGCTTGGTATCGTTCTTTTGTCCAATATGATAACCTCTGTCCTTTTACAGGTAAATTTAGTCCAGTCACAGTTGTAACTACTAGTATTTTTGGATTTGTATCTACCATATTATGAAATTTCTTGATCTACATTTTATATGTTTTCTTCCTTTCTTGTCTTTTTAATTGAGCTTCCTTTATTTCATCCTCACCCCCACTAGTTTGGAAGTTACATACATTTGTATTCTTTTTTTAGTTAGCCTTACATTGTGAATATTTAATCTAAAGGGAACAAATATTTCTCATCTACTCTCAGAAAAATGATGAACCGTAGGATATTTCAACTTCTATCATTCCTCCCATTGTATATTAAAAAAGAAAGTTTTCTTTTGAAACATTCATAGATTGACAGGTAATTGTAAAGACAGTACAGAGAGGTCCTGTTTACACTTCACCCAGTTTTCCCCAATGGTTACATCTTACATAACTATAGTACAATATCAAAACCAGAAAATGGACAATTATAAAATGTCTGTATAGTCCTCTTATTTTATCCCATGTGCAAATTCATGTAATTACCACCAAAATCAAGATACAGAAGTATTCCATCACCACGATCTCCTTCATGATATCCCTTTGTAGTCACACCCAGTGTGGGCATGTCTTGTTTTATTGAGCTTGGCTTTATTGTGCTTTGCAGATACTGTGTTTTTTACAAGATCCTCCACCAGCAAAAAGATTATGACTCGCTGAAGGCTCATGGATAGCATTTTTTAGCAATAAAGTATTTTTTACTAAAGGTATATACTTTTTTTTAGACATAATGCTATTGCACACAATAGACTACAGTATAGTGTAAACACAACTTTTATATACACTGGGAAACCAAAAAGTTTGTGTGACTCACTGGTTTATTGTGATATTTGCCTTATTGTGGTGGTCTGGAACTGAATCCACAATATCTCTGAGGTATGCCTGTACCTCCTCCCCCACAATCTCTAACCCCTGGCAACCACTAATCTGTTTTCTCTATATACAATTTTGTCATTTTCACAAAGTTATATAAAATAATTCCATATGTGACCTTTGGAGATTGACTTTTTTACTCAGCATAATGCCCTTGACATCCCTCCAAGTTTTTGTGTACAGCAGAAATTCATTCCTTCTTATTGCCAAGTACTATTCAATGGTGTGGAAGTACCGGTTTGTTTAAGCATTCATCTACTGTAGGACATTTTGCTTGTTTCTGTTTTTTGGCTATTATTAATAAAATTGCTATAAATAATCATGTCTACGTTTTTGCGTGGACATAAATTTTCCTTTCTCTAGGATAAATGCCCAAGTGTACAATTGCTGGGCCATATCATAACTGTATGTTTAGATTTTGTGTGTGTGTGTGTGTGTGTATGTGTGTGTGTGTGTGTGAGAGAGAGAGAGAGAGAGGGAGAGAGAGGAAGACCAGCCCTGAGCTAACATCTGCTGCCTATCTGCCTCTTTTTGCTGTGAAGACTGGCCCTGGGCTAACATCCGTGACCCTCTTCCTCTACTTTATATGGGACGCTGCCACAGCATGACTTGACGAGCAATGCGTCTGTCCACACCTGGGATCCAAACCTGTGAAACCCAGGCCACCAAAATGGAGCGCGCAAACTTAACTACGCCACTGGGCTGGCCCCTGTATGTTTAGGTTTTAAAGAAACTATCAAACTTTTTCAAAATGGCTATGCCATTTTAAATTCACACCAGCCACGTATGAGAGATCCAATTTTCCTGCATCCTCGCCAGGTTTTGGCATTGTCATCATTTTTTATTTTAGCTGTTCTATTAGGTATGTTGTAATATCTCATTGTGGTTTTAATTTTTAATTTACCTAGTGGTTTAGTGATATTGAATGTATTTTCATGTGCTTATCATATAGCCTCTTCAGTGAAATATCTCTTTTTGTTTTTTGCCTATTTTTTAACTGGATTTTTTTTTTTTTTTTTTTTACTGTTGAGTTTTGAGAGTTCTTTATAGATACTGGAGATGTGGATATGTGGTTTGCACATATTTTCTCCCAGTCTTAACTTGTCTTTTCATCCTCTTAACAGGGTCTTTGAAAGAGCAAAAGTGTTAAATTTTGATGAAGTCCAATTAATTTTTTTTCTTTTAGGGATTATACTTTTGCTGTTTTATTTAGAAACACTTCAAGTCCTAGATCTCACATTTTTCTCCTGTAAGTTTTATAGTTTCCTATTTGACATTTAAATCGAGGATCCATCTTTAGTTAATGTCTGTATAAGGTATGAGCTTTAGGTTGAGGTTCATTTGTTTTGGCCAATGGATATCCAATTGCTCCAGGACCATTTGTTGAAAGACAATCACTCCTCCATTGAATTGCTTTTGTACCTTTGTCAAAAATCACTTGGTTGCACTTGTGTAGGGCTATTTCTGCTTTATTTTGTTCATCTATGTGTCCATCTCTCTGCCAGTACCACATAGTTTTGATTTCCGTCACTGTATAAGTCTTGAAATTCAATGGATCTCTCTTTTTTTCAATATTGTATAAGATATTTTAGCTCCTTTGCCTTTCCATATAAATTTTAGAATAGTCTTGTGTATCGCTACAACAACCTAGCTTGGATTCTAATAGGAATTGCATTAAATTTTCTATCAATTTGAAGAGAATTAACATCTTTACTATATTGAGTCCTCCAATCCATGAACACTGTATGTCTCCATTCATTTAGATCTTCTTTGATGTCTTTCATCAGCATTTTGTAGTTTTCAGCCTCCAAATCCTGTACATAATTTATTAGATTTATGCTTAAGTATTTGTTTCTCTTTTGAGTAACTGTAAATAGTATTATATTTTTAAGTTTGATTTTCACATGTTCATTGCCAGTATATAAAATACAATTGATTTTTGCATGTACTTTATTTTTATCCAGTGTTTCAGCTCCCAAATTAGCATTATTAGTTTTAGAGACAATGCTTGTTTAGTTACTTAATGTTTACCACCAGCTTTGTTCCCCATTCTTTATCCCTCTCCTTTCCTCTGGCTCATTTTTCTTCTTCTGAAAGAATATTCTTTTAAAGTTCTGTCAGTATTTTTTTTCTTATAAACTTTCGACTTATTTAGAAATGATTTTCTTTGGGGCTGGCCCTGTGGCCTAGTGTTTAAGTTCAGCACTCTCTGCTTCAGCAGCCCAGGTTCGGTTCCTAGGTGCAGACATACACCACTCGTCAGCAGCCGTGCTGTGGCGGTGACCCACATTCAAAACAGAGGAAGATTGGCACAGATGTTAGCTCAAGGTGAAACTTGCTCAGGAAAAAAAAAAAAAGCTTTCTTTTGGCCTCACTCTTAAATGAGTTTACCTATGTAGAAAGTTCCAAATTGCCATTTTCTCTCTAACTTTGATATTATTCCATTATCTTCTGACCTCTGATGTTGTTTTTCTCAAGTATACTGTGTGACAGTTTAAGTAGGCTCTCTCTAGTTGATATTAAGATCTTTTCCTATGATGTTCAGTTTTGCTTGTCACCATGAAGTGTCTGCCTCTTTAGAGATTTAGTTTATCCTGTTAGTAACTCATTTTGCTTCCTGAATATGAGGTTTCTTATCTTTCCTGAAGTCTGAAAAAATTTCAGCTATTTTGTCTTCAAATATTGCTTCTCTCCCATTCTGTTCCCTCCTTCTGCAACTTCCTTTAAACTTTATATTGGACCTCTTAATTTTATTTTTCTAGTCTCTTACCCTCCATTTTGCTTCCTGGGACTTCTTCTAAGTAAATTCTTCAGAGCTTTCTTTCACACATAATTTCAGACATAATTCTGTTGTGTCTCATATGCAGTTTAACTTATCAATTTGAATATTTTTCATAGGTCATTTATTAACACAATTCAAAATCTGAATAATAAAAAGTACAGGATTTCAGTTTGGGAAGCTGATAAACTTCTGGAGATGGATGATGGTGATGGTTGTACAACAATGTGAAATATAATTAATGACACTCAACTGTACACTTAAAAATGGCTAAAATGGTAAATTTTGTTATATTTCACCACACAAAAGAAAATCTGAGTGAGAAAAGTATACCCATGGCAGGCTTGCTTACCACCTGTCTTCCCCCACCTCATTTCTTCTTCATTCATGCTCTATAACCACTTTTATTAGATTCTTCAGAATCCTTCTAACTTTTGGGCTTTTTAAAATGCAAATTCTAGCCAAGTCAAATATATGGTCTTCTTTCTTCCACCACTTTCAGTTTTTTACATTACTTTTTCATCATTAATGTATTCTAAATCTCTTCCAAATTAATACATCCTCATTCCTTTTCTACAGCTGTATAACATTCTACTGTATAAATGTATGATAGGTTATATAGCTAGTCCACTTTTATTCCATCTTAGGTTGTTTCAAATAGTTTACTGTCATAAATAATGCTTCTCCATTAAAATTTTTCACTTGAGTGGCTATTATTCATTCCTAGAAATTTTTTTTTTCAAACCTGCTTTTTCTGATACTGTTACTTTTTCATTTGTTTCTTTTTTCTCTGATTGGTTTAACACTCTCATACTGTCTATTCTATTTCTTAAAGTTCCTGAGTCTAATGACCCTTTTATCTTTTGTGTTACCTGGCATTCATTTGTGGCAGGTAGACTGTTCCCTCATGTGGTTTGGACTTTGGAGATGTTGTGCTCACTTTTGACAGGGCTCAATTTATGCAGCCTACGTTGAGGAACTCAGTCTCCATAAAGAATTTGCCTCTTCCAGGTGCCTGAGGGGCACAGCCAGTCCAAGGAAATTCTTGATGTTACTTTACAAGCTTATATATTTCCAGGCAACATAAATAGCATAAATTCAAAATCCAAATATATATGAGGACAAATTCCTGGTTAGACGATTTCAAGGGAAGAGCTCCCTTCTCTCTCAATCCAGAGCCAAGGTCAAAATAGACAAGCTTCCTCTTCCCTTCCTAGGGAGTCGGATTTTTTTCTAGTTCACCCTGTGGTAAAGAGTGCAGACCTTGAAAAGTTCCTGGCTTTATAATGGAGTTACTTTCTGAGCCCCAAAGCTAGGTGTACCATGTGGGTTTTTGGTTCCTTCTTTGGTTCTCTCTGGGCACAGGAGATTGCAATTTCTTATTGTAAGCTGATTTTTACCACAGTTTATTCAGCGAATCTAGGTGTTTTGAATTACGTGAAATAAAAATTTATGTGTTTAGAAGCATTTATATTACCTCGCAGGGGCATAGAGCAAGGTAGGAGACCATGGAATGAGGCACATCATTTTGAATCCTGGCTCTTACACATAACAGCTCTATAACCATTTCTCTAGATATCAGTTTCCTCTTCTGTAAAATGAAGATAAAGTTGATGTGAGGCAGAGAGGTCAAGATGGCTGTGTAGGCGGACTCTGAACTCACCTCCTTCAGTGGGCACACCAGACTTACAACTAATCTTGGAAAAATGACCCCTCAGAGAGAACTGAAAGCTGGGTAAAAAGAACCCCTGCAACAAACAACAGTCCTGAGGTGCAAGAGGCAGAAATTCCCTTCTGGAGAGAAAAAAATGCCACCTTCACAAGCCACAATGCTTCATAGCCACCTGGGAGTGATCCAAATGTACACAGCCTTCCCTGAAGGAGGGGGGACCTGGGCCTGGGAGTGTTGCTGCTACAGGCATTTTTTGAACCCAGCACAACTGAGACAAGTGTCATAATTCCTGGCTTTGCTGGCTACTAACAACAATGGGGAATACCCCCAGAAAAGCTGGGACACAAAGAAATCAAAGCAGGCTCTTAAAGGTCCCAAGCACAAATTCACCCATTTCGGAAAGCAACCTAAAATCACCAGAAAGAAAGATGCACAGTCCTTTGGTGAAAAGAGACTCACCTGATAGGCTCTGAATGCATCTCGGTGAGGGGTGAGACCACCCAAGACTGGGACATTGGTGGCAGCCATTGTGACCTGCTGTGGGTGCTGGCAGACACCATTGGAGGTCTCACTGTGGCCTGCTAGCCCAGGGTCTGCCCCACCTACTAGAGCACTGATTTAATCCAGCTTAGCCAAGGAAAGTAACCCACCCCAGGGACTGGTCCCACCCAACAACAAACCCTCAGGAAACTTGTGGGCCTGCGTAAGAGAGCTGCCTGGATTCCGCGCAGCCCAGCAAGTGAGTCCACCTTTGTGGGTCAGGGCAAGCCCAAGGAGCAGGTGGAGAGTGTGGGCCCCCTACCTTGGAGCAACTGGGTCCACTTTAGGGGATTGAAGAACACGCATGGAGCAGGACTGTGTTGACTGTGTGTGAGGCCCCGTGAGCAGGAGGGCTTCTCAGTTGCAGAAGACTTGTGCTTCCCAAACAGCCACATAGTGGATCAGCCCCACCCTACAAAGCCTGAAACAATTGGGTGCTCCTGTATCTGGGGCCAGCATCACCCAGCTGCAACCCTCAGAGAGCTGACAAGAGCCTAATAGGCCAAGGCTTATAGCAATTATAAGCCCATGAGCCTAACAACCAGCCACGCTGGGGGCCTACTCATTTAATAGAAAAACTGCAACAGGAATGTGCTATTAGACTTTGTAGCCAATGGTGCTGGGGCTCCCCACACTCAATAAAGAGACTGAAGGGCCTACAACAACCACACGTAGCTGAGCATTACAACCAGTCGGCCAGGGGGACAGCTCAGCCTCCCTGGGCACCTACAGCAAGAGCAACCCTTCCAAAACAGAAGGACACACGTAGCCCACACAGGGGTCACTCCTGGAACATTGGGAACTGGTGACAAAAGGTAACCACAGTGGTGTGCCTCATAAGGCATCACTTACATAAGATCACCTCTCCAAGGTCAGGAGATGTAGATGACCTACCTAATACATAGGCACAAGCACAGAGAAAGAGGCAAAATGAGGAGGCAAAGGAATACATCCCAAGTAAGAGAACAGGACAAAACCCCTGAAAAGGAACTAAATGAAACTGAAATAAGCAATCTATCTGACAGAGAGTTCAAACAAAGAGTCATAAATATGCTCACTGATATTGGGAGAAGAATGGATGAACTCAGTGAGAACGTCAACAAAGAAATGAAAGATATAAAAAAGAACCAATCAGAAATGAAGAATACATTACTGGAAATGAAAAATTCACTAGAGGGACTTAAAAGCAGAGTAGAGGATACAGAACGAATCAGCAAGCTGGACGAAAGACTAGAGGAAATCATCCAAATTGAAGAGATAAAAGAAAAAAGAATTAAAAAGAGTGAGGACAGTTTAAGGGACCTCTGGGACAACATCAAGCACACTAACATCTGTGTTATAGGTGTCCCAGAAGGAGAAGAGAGAGACAAAGGTGCAGAGACTCTGTTTGAAGAAATAATAGCTGAAAACTTTCCTAACCTAAGGAAGGAAGCAGACATTCAGGTACAGGAAGCACTGAGAGCACCAAACAAGATAAACCCAAAGAGGTCCACACCAAGAGATATAATTAAAATATGCAGAATTAAAGATAAAGAGAGAATCCTAAAAGCCAGAAGAGAAAGAAAAGTTACATACAAAGGAAACCCCATAAGGCTATCAGCTGACTTCTCTGCAGAAACCTTACAGGCTAGAAGATACATTTAGCATGTGGCATGATACATTTAAAGTGCTAAAAGGAGAAAACCTACAGCCAAGAATACTCTACCCAGCAAGGTTATCATCCAGAATGGAAGGAGAGAGAAAGAGTTTCCCAAACAATCAAAAATTAAAGGTGTTTATCACCCAGAAATCAGTCCTACCAGAATTTATTTGAGGGGGAAAAAGACCACAAATAGGAAAAAATTATCTATTTTCATGATAAGAGGGTAACGGATACAAATGCACAAAAAAGAGGATAGATATGATATCAAAAACATAAAATGTGGGAGGAGGGAAGTAAAAGAGAAGAGCTTTCAGAGAGAGATCAAACTAAAGAGACTATCAACTCAAAATAGATTGCTATATATGTAGGTTATTATATATGAACCTCATGGTAATCACAAACCAGAAACCTATAATACATACACAATAAACTAAGCAAAAGGAACTCTAACATAATACCAAAGAAAGCCATCAAATCACAAGGGAAGAGAGCAAGAAAAGAAGAAAGGAAAAGAGAAGTACTAAAACACCAAGAAAAGAAGTAAAAAAAAAAAATGGCAGTAAGTACATACATATAAATAGCTACTTTAAATGTCAATGCACTAAATGCTCCAATCAAAAGGCATTGGGTGGCTGATTGGATAAAAAAACAAGACCCATATATATGCTGCATACAAGAGACACACTTCAGACCTAAAGACACTCACAAACTGAAAGTGAAGGGATGGAAAAAGATACTCCATGCAAATGGCAATGAAAAGAAAGCTGGGGTAGCACTACTCATATCAGACAAAATAGACTTTAAAACAAAAACTGTAACAAGAGACAAAGAAGGGCACTACATAATGATCAAGGGAACAATCCAACAAGAGGATATAACATTCATAAATGTCTATGCACCCAATATAGGAGCACCTAAATATATAAAGCAATTATTAACATACATAAAAGGATAAATAGACAGTAACAATAATAGTAGGGGACTTTAACACTCCACTTACACCAATGGATAGATCATCCAAACAGAAGATGAACAGGAAAACGTTGGCCTTAAACAACACATTAGACCTGATGGACTTAGTAGATATATACAGAACATTCCATCCCAAAATCATAGAACACACCTTTTCAAATGCACATGGAACATTCTCCAGGATTGATCACATATTAGGCCACAAAACAAGTCTCCATAAATTTAAGAAGATTGAAATAATACCAAGCATCTTTTCTGACTACAAAGGTATGAAACTAGAAATCAACTATAGGAAGAAAATCAGAAAAGCCACAACTATGTGGAGATTAAACAAAATGCTACTGAACAATGATTGTGTCAACAAAAGAAATCAAAAAATACCTGGAGACAAACGAAAATGAAAATATGACATGCCAGAACTTATGGGGTACAGCAAAAGCAGTTCTAAGAGGGAAGTTTATAGCAACACAACCCTATCTCAACAAACAAGAAAAATCTCAAACAATCTAACAGTGCACCTAAAGGAAATGGAAAAAGAAGAACAAAGCCCAAAATCAGTAGGAGAGAAATAATAAAAATCAGAGAAGAAATAAATGAAATAGAGACTAAAAAAAAAAAAAGAAAAAAAATCAGTAAAACCAAGAGCTGGTTCTTTGAAAAGATAAAGAAAACTGACAAACCTTTAGCTAGACTCACCAAGAAAAAGAGAAGGCTCAAATGAGTGAAATCAGAAATGAAAGAGGAGAAATTACAACAGACAACTCAGAAACACAAAAGATTATGAGAACACTATGAAAAGCTATATGCCAACAAATTGGACACTCTAGAAGAAATGGATAAATTCTTAGAATCATACACCTTCCAAAACTGAATCAAGAAGAAATAGACAATTTGGATAGACCAATCGCCAGTAAGGAGATCAAAACAGTAATGAAAAACCTCCCAAGAAATAAAAGTCCAGGACCAGACGGCTCCCCTGCTGAATTCTACCAAACATTCAAAGATGTCTTAATACCTACCCTTCTCAAACTCTTCCAAAAATTTGAAGAGGAAGGGAAGCTTCCTAACTCATTCTACAAAGGCAACATTATCTTGATACCAAAACCCGACAAGGACAAGACAAAAAAAGAAAATTACAGGCCAATATCACTGATGACTATCGATGCAAAAATCCTCAACAAAATACTAGCAAATCAAATACAACAAAACATTAAAAAGATCAAACACCATGATGAAGTGGGGTTAATCCCACAGATGCAGGGGAGCTTCAACATCCGCAAGTCAATCAACATGATACACCACATTAATAAAATCAAGGACAAAAATCACATGATCATCTCAATAGATGCAGAGAAAGCATTTGACAAGATATAGCATCCATTTATGATAAAAACTCTGAATAAAATCGGTATAGGAAAGTACCTCAACATAATAAAGCCCATATGAGACAAACCCACAGCTAATATCATCCTCAATGGAAAAAACTGAAAGCTATCCCTCTAAGAACAGGAACCAGACAAGGATGCCCACTTTCACCGCTCCTATTTAACATAGTATTGGACGTCCTGGCCAGAACAATCAGGCAAGAAAAAGAAATAAAAGGGATCCAAATTGGAAAGGAAGAAGTGAAACTGTCACTATTTGCAGATGACATGATTTTATATATAGAAAACCCTAAAGAACCCACCAAAAAACTTCTAGAAATAATAAATGAATATGGTAAAGTTGGGGGATACAAAACCATATAAAAATCAGGTGCATTTCTATACACTAACAATGAAGTAGCAGAAACAGAAATTAAGAATACAACCCCATTTACAATTGCAACAAAAAGAATAAAATACCTAAGAATAAACTTAACCAAAGAGGTGAAAGATCTGTACACTGAAAACTATAAAACATTGTTGAAAGAAACTGAAGAAGACACAAAGAAATGGAAAGATACTCCATGCTCTTGGATTGGAAGAATTAACATAGTTAAAACGTCCATATTTCCTAAAGCAATCTATAGATTCAATGCAGTTCCTGTCAAAGTTTCAACAATAGTTTTCACAGAAATAGAACAAGGAATCCAAAAATTTACATGGAACAAAAGACCCCAAATAGCTAAAGGAATACTGAGTGAAAAGAACAAAGCTGGAGGAATCACACTCCCTGATTTCAAAATATACTACAAAGCTATAGTAACCAAAACAGCATGGTACTGGCACAAAAACAGACACAGAGATCAATGGAATAGAATTGAGAGCCCAGAAATAAACCCACACATCTATGGACAGCTGATTTTCGACAAGGGAGCCAAGAACATAAAATGGAGAAAGGAAAGTTTCTTCAACACATGGTGTAGGGAAAACTTGACAGCCACAAGCAAAAAAAAAATGAAAATAGACCACTATCTTACACCATACACAAAAATTAACTCAAAATGGATTGAAGATTTCCATGTAAGACTTGAAACCATGAAACTTCTAGACAAAAACATAGGCGGTATGCTCTTCGACGTTGGTCTTAGCAACATATTTTCAAGAACCGTGTCTGACTGGGCAAGGGAAACAATAGAAAAAAATAAAGAAATGGGACTATATCAAACTAAAAAGCTTCTGCATAGCATAGGAAACCATCAACAAAACAAAAAGATAACCTAACAATTGGGAGAAGATATTTGCAATCCATATATCTGATAAGGGGTTAATCTCCAAAATATATAAAGAGCTCATACATCTCAACAACAAGAAAACTAACAACCCAATTAAAAAATGGGCAAAAGATCTGAACAGACATTTCTTCAAAGAAGATACAGATGGCCAACAGGCACATGAAAAGATGTTCAACATCATTAACTATCAGGGAAATGCAAATCAAAACTACAATGTGTAGTACAATCACCTCATGCCCATCAGAATGGCTATAATTAACAAGACAGGAAACAAGTATTGGAGAGGATGTGGAAAGAAGGGAACTCTCATACATGCTGGTGGGAGTGCAAACTGGTGCAGCCACTATGGAAAACAGTATGGAGATTCCTCAAAAAATTAAGAATAGAACTACCATATGATCCAGCTATTCCACTGCTGGGTATTTATCCAAAGAACATGAAAACACCAATAAGTAAAGACACATGCCCCACTGTGATCACTGCAGCATTGTTCACAATAGCCAAGGCTTGGAAGCAACCTAAATGCCCATCAAGGGATGAATGGATAAAGATGTGGTATATATACACAATGGAATACTACTCAGCCATAAGAAACGATGAAATCCAGCCATTTTGGCAACATGGATGGACATTGAGGGTATTATGCTAAGCAAAGTAAGTCAGAGGGAGAAGGTCAAAAACTGTACTCTTTCATTCACAAGTAGAAGATAAAAACAACAACAAACAAACACATAGAGACAGAGATTAGATTGGGGGTCACCAGAGGGAAAAGGGGGAGGGAGGAAGGCGAAAGGGGTGATTAGGCACATGTGTTTGGTGATGGATTGTAACTAGTGTTTGGTTGGTGAACATGATGTAATCTATGCAGAAATACAAGTATAATGAGGTACACCTGAAATTTATACACTGTTATAAACCAATGTTACTGCAATAAAAAAAAAAAAGTTTATGTGAGAATTATATGAATAAAAGATATAAAATGTTGGGGCTGGCCCTGTGGCCTAGTGGTTGAGTTCATGTGCTCCACTTCGGCGGCCTGGGGTTTGCAGGTTTGGATCCCGGGCACAGACCTCCGTCACTTGTCAGTTATGCTGTGGCAGCGACCCACATACAAAGTAGTGGAAAACTGGCACAGACGTTAGGTCAGGGCCAACCTTCCTCAGGAAAAAAAAAAAGATATAAAATGCTTAGTACAGTGACTGGAATATGTTAAGCACTTAAATTATATTTTCCGTTTTTAGTAATTTTTACAAAATAAAATGGTACACTGTTAGGAGGGTGGAAATATGTCATGAATCTACTTTTAAAAAGTAGCAATAAGACTGACTGCAACAGTGGGCAAATTTCCCAATTATTTATATATACATGAAACACCGTTGTTATTTGTTCATAGATATTAACAATACCACGCTCTGTCCACATGCAACAGTTTAAAAAGGATGATGAAATAAAAGATTATCACAGGAAATAAGGTGCCGCTGTGAAGGATGAATCTCGGAAAGAGCTGAAGTGGGAAACAATATTTTGGTACAGAACACTTTCACCATGAGGGTTGTCCAAACAGAACAAGCAGCCTCCCAGGAAGGTGAGCCAGCCACTGTACTCAAAAGCAGAAACTGAAGGACTGCTGAAGAACAGAAAGAACGCCTTTACTGGGAAAGTGTAATAAAAGAAAAAACTACTTGGACAATTGATTTACGACACTAAATTAACAATCTCATGAATACTACATAAAAGGAAGAGATAAAAGGAAACCCTAAACAAAACTTGTTAACTTAGGAACACTGAAAACCAAATTTAAGGATTTTTTTTTTTTAGCTTATTAAAATTGAGAAGCTTTTCTCACGCCTGGTTCCATTCCAGGCCAACCACGCCACCATGAAAATTTCTCTCTGAATGTACATTCTTGTGCTTACACTGTCATTTTCCTCCTTTTCATTAGAGACAGCCAGCCATTCCAAGGCAAACCCAAATGTTAAAAGTAATATTCAAAAAAGCAGTCACAGAAAAGTCAGAATTAAGTTTTATTTCACATTGATAGAAACCGTGAAAAAGATTTACATTTTCCCACATTACAGCACAACATTTCAACGGAATATTTCTTGCCATAAATTAGATCTTGCTGATTTGTATAATTGAAACAGTTTATATTCTTCAAGGTAAAGCAACATGACTTAGTAAGTGATTGTTTAAAAATTTTAAATCCAGACATAAACATATGGCTTCATTATTAACATTCTATATAGTCCATTACTAAATTATTTCCATTATCAATTAGCACCCATTTATAAAGATGCATTTCTAACATTATTGTAGTTGAAATACAGCAGAAAAATTAACAACAGTTCAGAAATATCAAGTGTACATTTTTGCTACATATTAAACTGTGTGGTAACTACACCATATATATTGAGTTCTGACTAATACCCATTAATTTGTTTTCATATAATTTTTACCAATAATCTGAAAAATTTTATTTAAAATCAAATAATTGCTACTCTTATGTTTGCACAAAAATTAATTTTAAAAAATCATCTGACTAAAGTGAAAATTTCAAATAAGTTCACTGGCAGATAAAAATAAAGCAAATTTTTCTAATGGATTGTTCATTTCCTACAGTAGTTGGTTTCAAACATACGTACAAAATAAACTAAAACTCCATGCTACAAGGAGAATCATCTTAGAAATTAACAGTTTTTAAGATAAGTCTTAAATATTCCAGAACATACTAGAATATGATCTAATTATTCTTTCAGTTAATTACAGAAAAATACAACCACAGAATTATTCCCGTTACCTGAACTGAAGATTCTGGTAACTATATAGGTCTAACTTTGGACTAAGGTACAGTTTACGAAAGTAGTGTAGAAGTCTGAAGTGATGTCTGGTTTCTTTATATAAGTATAAATCAATGTCAACATGTCTGTGATTCAGAATGTCAAATTACAGTATGTATTGACAGCAGATGTCTATGGCAAGGAGGCAATATGTGGTCTCTTATGAAGGATGAAAAAGAAGAAAGAACACATTTCTTTTCCAGAGATGAAAAAAAACATTAAATAGAAATGATATCAGGGAAAGAAAAGCCTGGTCCCCAAAACAAAAGGGCCATTAATTGAAGAGAGCAATATTCCTCTTTATTGACACTTAGAAGCATTATCCCTATTATTAGGAATAATGTAATAACATCTCATTCTGACGTATTACAACCGTTAAGTATATATGAATACATATATAAAAATACAGATACTGCATGGTGACTAAGTAATTTTGGAATAAGTCCATATACTGAGTCACAGCATGCACAAATCGTTTATAGCTTAACTGCTCATTTATACCCGAACAAATTTTCATTAAGCATACTAATAATTTTCAAATGATGTAATAAAAATCTCGTTGCAGTATTTTATTATTTTGCTGAATTACATGTGGGATCAAGAAGCTAGCTGCTTCAGCTATTTTAATACTAGTATATTCTGGATCATATTATACAAATACATGTATAGAAACTTAAAAGATCATAAATTTCCCCACAAGGAGATATTACCTAGTCTGTGTCATTGGTGTGTATTTGCACAACATTTTAACACTGCAAACATGAGAAGTTTCAAGACTGGGCACGGGAAAAGGTTTATACTCTACTACAGTGATGCTGGTGTGTACTTCTACACAAGGCCTCTTAATGACGTCAATCAACTGGAGGTAGGAGTTTATCAATGAATTGCTTGATATCCATCATTTCCTGTTTGGAATAAAGTGACTTAATGAGCAGTTACATAAATCAGAAATTTAAGTCCCCACTAAAATACCACTAACTAAATCCGTGGTGTGCATAGGTAAGATGAAACCACATTTTTACTACTACAATTAAATAAAAAGTTGTGACAGAGAAATGAGGCCCCAATAGAAATTTCAGAATATTTCCAATGATGATTATTATTGTACATTCAAATGATAGCTGCCATCTATTATCTAGTGCCATGAAAATGGTCTGCATTTTGCTATACTTGAATAAATAAAACATTGAGGGTGAGGGGGTTGGAAGGGGCTTTAGCAGTGACGATACCTGTACTGTGAAGTCTCAGTAAGTATACAACTACTGTCAACTAAGCATGAGTGGAAAATCCTACCTTTTAACATTCCCTTATTGGAATAAAATGCTAAATCCACAGTATAAAATATTTTGTGCCTTTCATAAGGATTTACATACAACCAACCATTTGAAAGAGAGCATGTACCTAAGATAGGCCTGGAGAGATATAAAAATGAACATACCAAATATTTCTTACAGAAGAAACTTTCCTAGAAGACTCCGCATCTGGCTCATGGTTTTCTCACTTCTCTCAAACACATCTCCTGCTATCATCTCTAGTATTTCAAGGCTCAGCCTCACAGACCCACAAATGAGCAATGCAGAGAACCTTCAAGCTTATAATTGAGTCACTCAGAAAAGAAAGCCACGGCAGGAAAGTGGTCTATCTGACAACACTCTAAAGTCCTCAAAGCTTCCTATGACACCACCTCCTACCCTCTACCTCTTCTCACTTTCTGCTCCTAATCATCCAGTCCAGTGTCCTCCAATGTGACTGCACAAAGAATTATCTATGAACTTGCATTTTAAAAACACATCCTTACAAACACAAATGCCCGAGTTCACCTCCAAACCCCCAATGTACTGAATCAGAATCACTGACTTTGGAGTTTTGGCATCTGTATTTATTAATCTCAGGAGTACTTGTGATGCAAAGCCTACTTTGAAAACCACTGCTCTAGAACCTCAGTCTCTCCTGAATACTCAGAGTGCAGCCCACTCCCCTTTCTGGATTCAGTGCTTCATTATGGTTTCCACCATGTTCTCAATAACACCCTAGAATCCCAGGCCCCCTTGTCTTTGTGGACTTTCTCTGACCCTAAAGAAAACGATTTAGCCAGGCTGAGTGGTTGCAAAACAATGTGAACTTGGACTGCCTCAATGCTTAGCATTCAGTTTTTATTCTAGGCCTTTTCAAGCCTCCAGACCTATCCAGGCCTCCTCTATGCTTATCAATGACCACATCTCCTGCTTTACCACAAAGATAAAGAGAATCTAATGTGGGCTCTCAACTACTCTCTTCTCTACCTCCAGACCCTTGTTTATACTCATCCATCCTCTTCTATCTTGATTCAAGTGTTCTTCTCCTCTTTCAAGGCAAGCACTACCCATTTCAGGACGTAATTATATTACACGATCCCTTGAAGATTCTCCCAGTCAATTATCTTCTCTTTATCACATCTTCTGCCTCCTTCCTCCCCACCCACAAGTCTCTTTCTCCCATCCCATTAAAAAAGAGCCTTCCTACTATTTTCCCCCCTTTACCAAAACCTTTAAAAGGTTTACACATGCGGCCTCTGCTCCCTCATTTCCCTCATATCTGCCTCACACAATCCACTGCAGCTCAGCTCCATGTCCCCAAACACCCAAGGTCACAGACAGCTTACTACTGGGTCGTTTCTTCCTGGCCTACTTCTCCTGAATTGTTCTCAGAACTCAGAACTGAGTTGTTCCCTCCCACTCTGAAACTCTCTCCTCCTATACTCCCATTCAACACCTAACTCCTTTTAACTCCCCCAAGGTTCTCTCTCTCAGTTTTTTTCTCATGATATTCTCCCAAGGCAACTCTTCACTGATCAATAAAGTGGTTATTATACTAAATCTCTATCTCAGGTTGCGTTTCAGACAAGTATTTTCAAAACCCACTTTGACACCATGGGGTACATCAGTCTCAGTGTGTTCACTACACTCAGTATCATCTCCTTCCTGTCACCCTAAAGTCAGTCCTGTACCTACCTTATGAATTGATCCTCTTAGTTATTTGAGCTGGAAATCTAAGGTCTCTTTGATACCCCCTTCTTTCCTACTAAAATTAGCTACTAAATCCCACTGGATTCTGCCTCATTTGTCTCCAGAATGTAGATCACATTTTGCTTTGATCAAAACATGGCAATGGCTTCTTGCTGCCTAGAGAACAAGTCCATCCTCGGTACAACATAACAGCTCTCTACAACTGAGTCTCCTCTGTGTCTTCTAACACCCAGCCTTTCATGACTATGCCCAATTGGACAGCTTGCTTTTCCTGTCCCACAGTCCTCTCTCTGCATGCCTGCTATCCAGATCCTACCCATTCTTCAAAATCTAGCTCTTTCATCATGATCTCAGTGCCTCCTAAGATAAAAGTAATCTCAGTTTTTCAGAGAACTTTTTTTAAACTTCTAATCTAACACAAATCACATTCTGCTTTCTATAGTTGGATATATATCCTTCTCCTCTATTAAGTTTTTAATTATTTTAAATTTTAATAAAAGGGGATGCTTGTTTTCTTTGAATTATGTACAATGCTTGCATGTAACAGGAAATCAGTGAATGTGTTTGCTGAATTAAATTGAATAAACTTTGATTTACATTCTGCTAACCTATGATTCAATATAAATTCATTAATTAACTCCTTCAAACCCCAAAATAGTCAAATGTTATTTATCTTAAAAATATCACATGGAATGAGTTGCAAATATGTCTCCATAATCCCTGCCTCCAAACATTTACCTGTTGACATGAACTGTGCATCATGCCTTCATAGGTTTTGAAGGTTACATTGGCTGGATTTACCAACGTTTTTAGCTTTTCAGCAGTAAGAGAACCAAACATTAGAGGAACTAAAGGGTCGCAATCTCCATGGCACTGGAGAATAGAAATATCTCTATTAACACCACTGATAGGACCCTGCAAAAAACAAAACAACACTAGTATTATTTATTCAAATGTGTAGAGCATGATACCAGGCACTTAAAACTGTAGATAGATATACACATACAACATGCTATTACTTACATTATAGGTTATATTTGGCCACAGAAATAAAATTCCTTCCATCCCTATACTCCACACACCTCTTTATTTAAACTTTTATAGGACAGATGATTACCCTGCCTTATATGTTTTCCCATGAATAGGTTCCTTGAAGCAGATTTTATCTTAATTCTTCATATCTTCACAATGTCTTGACATGAGAGGTATGTTTTACCTGAATCATATTCTTCTCAGCTCTTATTTAATTGATTTAAATAAGACGGTTAATAAAGAACACTTACTATGTGCATGACACCAAAGAGTTACTATATAGGGACAAGGAAAAACACTAGATTTAAAGATGAACTTGAAAATGAATGTCCACGTCTCCCATGGGTAGAATATATTGCTTTACACTGTTGAATATTTAGACATTATATTCTATGGCAAAATTCTGCTATCAAGCAGTGAGCATACTGACATTCAAAAATATTATTTCTATGTGTAAAAAATAGCCCTAATTTTTACATATATCTTAAAATATATTAAAAACTTCAAAATAAGATTTATGACAACAGAATTTATTTCTTATTCCATCCTGTGAAATCCACAGTAAAGATAGTACAGTGTACAGATAAAGCCTAGTAATACATCACAAAAGTCTAAGAAAATTCTTTTTAAAAAAGGATGACTGATGTAAACTATGGGCTTTGGGTGATGTGTCAGTGTAGGTTAGTTGATTGTAACAAATGTACTACTATACTGCAGGATGTCAACAGTGGGGAGGCTATGCGTATATGGGGACACGGGGTACATGGGAACTATCTGTACTTTCTGCTCAGTTTTGCTGTGAAGTTAAAACTGCTCTAAAAAAAGGTTTATTAATTTAAAAAAAAAGATGACCCTCTCCTCGACATTATCTGCTATCTCTAGCTCAGTATCCAATGTTGCACGCGTCAATCAGGTTACCTGTGGAAACGAAGTGCGCAGTGGAAGCCAGCAGCTGAGTGCAGTGACACCTGCCAGTTTCTGTTGTGTGGTAAGGGCAGTGTATAAAGATAAAGCTCCTCCCTGGAAAGAGAAGCAGGGAAAGTCAATGGAACACATCCTCTGCTAACAGCAACTCTTAAAAGATTTCTTGTTATTAATAATGTCCACAAAAAAATCAAACTGGGTGGCTGATGTCAAATTAAGTCAGGCAAACTAGTAGAAATACACACCCCACCGTGTCCTAAAGGACACGATCCCCTCCACTGAAGAGCACTGTGAGAGCATAGGGAGTACTCAATCAGCCAAGACAGAGCTAATAGTACAGTTACCTGCTGCACTTACAACTGCCTTAGGAATATTCTGAATTTACAGTTACTGTTTTCTCCTCTGAAAGGTCTTAGGTATAAAATCAAATTTAGTCTTAAATTGGTATTCTTTTCTAAAACAGGAATTCAAGATAATCAGAACTACACAGCAGACACCTTTAGGTTTTCTGCATGCCCGGCTCACGACACCCTGCATCCTGGGAACTGCATTCCCATCAGTCATCTAGATGCCACATCACTCTGACCATTCCCCTGGGTCATGGGCCACATGAGGACAGGAGATTCTTTCTTATCCATGAAGGTCATGTTCTCTCTCCCAAGATTTTGAAATTGGGATTCAGTGACTGTCGGTCTGTCTCTGTGTGTGGCTGGAACTGTTAACACATTAACTCAAGAACTAGAAAAGCTATAGGGTGCAAAAACTGAGATAGCCAATTGTAGATGGAGAGGCAAATGAAGCAGAGAAACAGAGCAACAGAGATGAAGACAGAGAGAAAGACCTGATGGCTTTCCAAGTCCTAGCTATTTTCTGAGGCCCTGCTTCGTTCACATCCTTGATGTGATCCCACAGACTTACAACTTACTTTCTTGCTTAAGGTATTAGGAGCTGGTTTCTATAATCAACAAATCTCAAATATACAGACTCCTACATTTGCTTTCTATTTGAACCAAGCATTCATTTTTGTACCTACATTTATGTCACAATGTGAATTACAATGTACATTATTAATGAATTTCGACAAATACCAAATCAATAACATAGCTATTTACTGTATTGTATCAACAAGCTATCTTTCTATTGAATTCTAACTTTTAAATAATTCCACAATTCTGACATTGGCCTAGTTCAGATAGTCTGAATACTAAGTTGCTAATTTAGAAGATCTGCAGATTAGAAGCTAGAGCAATTTGGGGATGGGTGACATGGCCAACAGGTGATAAGCTGAAATAAAGATGTAAGGTCAATATAAGGTAATTGTGTCTGTAGAAAAAGTATAGAGGGTAAGAGAAAAATTACAGAAAGAGAAGAGCCAAAAATAAACACCAGATATTTATATCTAAAGCCTATTTTATATGACAAAATGAGGGAGGATAATGACATCACCAAGACAGCAACACAGGCTGTTCCTGACTTCACTCCCCCTTACAAGAACAACTAACAATTGTTCAAGAGTAAGACACCACTGAGAAAATCCTAGTACATGGGGTGAAGCTGAAACATCCCCGCACCACAGAGACCAAGACAGATGCATTAGCAGGGTAAAAGCAGCAGCTACATGTTGACTGCATTGCCCCTCCCCTAGGCCAGCAAAGTACCAAGTGGAGAGGAGTCCCCTGGCCTCCAGTTCCTCCAGTGGGAAAGGAGAGTTCGGGGTGACAGCCAGCACCCCCCCCAAGCACTGTGGGTCACTTTGTGGGAGCCCCTACTCTGATCTCACATGAGGACTGCAGGGGATGTGCGGGGCTCAACCATTGGGAATCTGACTGTGACAAAAAGAGGGAAGAAATTCTCTGGTCTTCTAACTTACTGTTCCTATCAACAGTCTCCTCCTAGGACAGGGGACTTATATTTGTGTTTAAATTAGAGTTTTGTTTAAAAGGGTATACAGTGTTAACTTAGAAACCTAACTGCATGTGTACTATGGTTATTTTAAGAAAATACATTCCAGGTTGCAATCAATTTACTTAATAAATTGATTTTCAAGACATAATCTATGAGGTGAAGGCTACTGCTGAAGAGAGAAAACCAGAAAGCAAGAGTATGAAGTACTCTCTTAATGATTATTTCTAGTCCATTTGAACTTAATTCACCATAAAGGTAAGTAGTAATTCAAATTCTATAACATCTTCTAAAAAGAGAACTCCTCCACAGAAAAAGGATCGAAACCACAGACTTCTAGATAAATATACTGATGCTACTGACATACCACCCAAACTTTATCTTACCTGAGAAAATCCTCCCAAAATAATTCTGTGAGAAGGAATGCCATTCTTCACCTCTTGCTCTATCAAAGCTTTTACTGAAAACAACATGAAAGTTAAATCACCAATACTTTCAAAGTTAAGCCTGTTGATACAATTTAAATAGGAAAAAAATACCAGAAAAGCACAAAGTATATTAAAGGTTAAAACAAGTGAAAAACTGGAAGCACTCTATTAAAATACAAAATTAGAATGTATTTTCATTATAAAACTCAGATTTTCCAGGTGCTGCTTAAACTGTTAAATTATGTGTTATATAATTTGTATACAACAGTTCTTTCTCACCAATAGATGGATATTCTTTCATTTATGTTAATTCTGCTCATAAACATTTTATATTTCTCTCTCTTCAATGAACCATAGGCATTTGTACCTAAAAGTTGTCATTTTAAAGTCTAAGTAATTAAGTAAACTACATGGTTTATGATGTACACTGTTTAAGCAATTACACATAATAGAACATATTAATTTAAAAAACCACAGTACTGATTTTTCCTATAGCCTGTAAACGATGTGGGGAAAAAAATCAAATGAATTCTTTTGTTTCTGCAAAATGCTTTGACACCATCATTAAACAGAATACTTGATAACTCCTAGAATTTCCTTTTTCTTTATAACCAGTCCTGTGTTTTTGGAATAACTGCACCTTTTACAAATTTATCTCCTTTCACTTTTTGTTTTTTTGAGGAACATTAGCCCTGAGCTAATATCTGCTGCCAATCTTCCTGTTTTTCTTTCTCTCTCCAAAGCCCCAGTACACAGTTGTATATCCTAGTTTGTAGGTCCTTCTAGTTCTTCTGTGTGGGGCACCGCCTCAGCATGGCTTGATGAGCAGTGAGTAGGTCGACGTCCAGGTTACGAACCAGCGAACCCCCTAGGCTGCCGAAGCGGAATGTGCGAACTTAACCACTACGCCACCAGGCTGGCCCCTCTCCTTTCATTTTTGACACGTGTGCACGAGTTTCATGTTTTTAAGATCAAAATTTCCAACTTCATAGTTTCTTTTTATCAAAAAAAAAAAAAGAATCCGCTTTTATAAGAACACTGCAAAAAAATATAAATGCTCAAATTAAAAACTATTTTCCTTTTATATAAAGTTTAGTTCTTAGTTAGAATTTATATGAAAAGCAAGGGGTATCCTGCCTAGGGCATGGGAGAATGGGATGGAGAACAGGAACAAAAGTGCTGCTGAGAAGTAGGAAGGGAGTTATTTAGGGAGACTGCACCACCTCAGTCGGAAAGGAGATGTGAAGTGGCAGGAACAGCCCAGCCGTGAGGAGGGAAGGCCGTGGCTGGGCCTGGTGAATGTCAGCCGCTAGCCAGCCAGGGAGCTGTTGGGACTATTCTCCCTCAGTTTCACAAAGCTTTACTCCTCACGGTCATACCGAGTGCTGAGAAAGAGTTCACAAACTACAATGTCAGCAGTCACTTCTGGAGTAATGGGTTCTAATTTCAACCACCTTTTGCACAAGGTCAAGGGCAGCACTGTGTCCCTGGACCTAACCTGAGCACTTTCTTCTTTGTTCAGTAGCATATTCTTTCAGCCCTCAGAGACTCCTTTCTTTCCTAGCCCTGAGCCTGAGCCTAACTTCTCTCCAATAATACACCACCTCAGAGAGGAAGGAAATGGCAAGCATGTCACAGGCCAACTCTATCATCGACAGCACTTTTCACTCCGGAGAGCAGCAGGCCCACCTGTCTTCTCCACAAGGCCCAGCTCCTCCCCATCTTCCACAGGGTCTAACAACTTGCTCTCACACCCAATATGCATTCTTGTCATCTATTATTTTTTGACAAAATCCTTTGATTTGCTTTTTGATGATCCTAAAAGTCAGGATCCTGGTTTGTTTGTTCCTGGCTTGACATTCCTAAATATCTGAAGAGTTTAGAATGCATCTTCCCTGTTTTAAAGTTCTTAAGAGTTCTTCTAAAGAAAAGACCAAAAAAAAGATTTTTAAAAAGGATCCTACTGGTTTTTGGTTTTTAAGCCATTTTGGAAAATTTCAAACAAATGTAAAAACAGAAAAAGCATGCAATGACTCCCTGGGTACACATTACCTCGCTTCTGCGATTACCAATTCACAGCCAGGCTTGTTTCATCAGTGCCTGCCACATGACCACCCAGATTATTCTGAAGTCAATCCCAGTTATCATGTTGTCTATTTGTAAATATTTCAGTAAATATATGTAAAAGAAAAGGATGTTTCCATGCATTTTCTAAAACCAAATTTTTCCCAATAACTTTAGTGTTATCTTTTCACCCCAAAAATAAACAGAATTATCATGTTTATAAAGGAGCATGGAATACTAACCAGAGAATAGACTTTGGAGATTCTGTAAAGTAGAACTTATACTTGTTTCATAGGAGTGTTAAATGAGATGATTTATAAGAATTACTTAGCTTGTTTAATAGCTTAAGTGATCAATTAGTAGCATCTATTATTATTATCACACTAAAATTAACCATTAATATAATTTTCATTATATATCATTACACTTTTTATCATTATTTTCATTCTTATTTCAAAGCTCCTTAATGAAGAAAACTGGCCAAAACTATTAATTAAACATTCTGCTATTTTTCTCCATTTGTCTATGTAAATCAAAGCAAAATTATGTATCCAGCAGATACATAAGTCCGATAAATGCCATTCTTCCCCATCCACCTCGACTCTATTGACCATAGTTAAGTGGACCATCATGCAAACAAGTTAGAGTGATCAGAAAGGAAGTTCAGATAATTGTGTAATATTTCGTCAACATCAATACCACTATTGAATCTACCAAAAATATTTAAGAATGGTTTTGTCTTTATAAAACTCTTCTGTACTTACCATTTTCTGCTGCCTGTTTAATTCCAGGTTCATCCTCCTGTGAATCTGGTGATAGTCCAATAATATCAAACCTGGAAAATAAGGCAAAAATCTTAAAAGAATCATTTGATTCTAAGAATATAGACTCTTCATATGTTTTACTAAACTCATGATAGTTTGGATAAAAGGGCTAACCAAAGATATTCTCTAAAACATGAAACTCCAATTCAAACATCTACAGAGGTCAAACAACTAACTTAAATGTGTGAATCTGACATTCTGTTAAGTTCCTTTCACCTCAACTAGATACAGATTCTAATGTTGCCACCTAATTTTAGGGTAAGAACATCTAAGAAATTACCTAGTTCAATCTTACACCCAAGCAAGAATCTCAACCCACACTCCTAATAAGTTTATAATAAATTCCAGCTACTCACTTCCCCTTCTACTGTATCATCATACGTCAATCCAAAAGAATAGGGCTAGTTTATCATGTCACTCTTGCATGCACTACCTCATACTTACTGAACACAGGTATTTATACTGATCTCTATCCATATTCTGTAAAACTTTTTCACCAAGCATTGTAGATATCTCACACGGGAAGCCTTCCTTTGGCCCTTTCTACTTCTCTATCAGGTTATATGCTTTCATCATGGTCTCTAATAACATTAGGTAGAAATTCTGGTTCTGGATGGGAATTTTGCCAGAGAGGAAAGATGAAAGAAGTAAAGGAAAGGTAGGCAGGAACTTGTACATGTTGTCAAGGAATCTAAAGTAGATAAAAAAGAGAGTGCAGGGGTGGATTAGAGATGGGTGGGAACAAGTAGAGAAGATGATAGTAGACTGGAAGTCTTGACAAGGTCTAAGAATAAATAGTGTGGAAACAGGGAAGCAAACTCAAAGAATGAACAATTATGCTTAATAGTCAGGTTTGAATTAAGTGACAGTTTCAGAGATGGGACACTTGCAGATGACAAGGCCCAAGGAATGACTACGGATGACTAAAGCTGAGAGAAGAAAATTTCACTGGAGAAGAGTCAAAGGAGTAACACGCCACTCAAGGTTATGAATGACCCATTTACACTGGACCCTGTAGTCACCTAAAAGATAAAATGGTAGCAGAGCTGGAGTGAAAAGGAAAATATGAAGCAGGTGTCAAAGTCATCATTTTTGAAGAGACCTGATGGCAGTAGTTGCAGAGACCAGCAGGAAGAAACCACAGTCTGGAAGTAGCTCAGAGGAATGAAGAACTGACTACTTTCTGACTATAGAGGACACAGGGAATGCAAAAATATCTTGAGAGTCCGAAAAGGAAGTGGTTTACTTAAAAACTCGCTAGCTCTCCAGGAAGCGTGAAGAGGCGATGGCTCAGAGTGTATGCCACGTGGGGTCATTCAAATGTTTGGTTATTGAAATCAACAAAGGTTTAATCGAGCAAAAGCAGATATTTTCTACAGTATTTCTATTCACCCGTTCTCTCCTATTTCTCTACCTTAAGTTTACCCATGAATCTAAAATATAAAAACTTAAATAATTAAATAAGGGTTAAATTCAAAATTAATTATATAACTTTGCAGATTAAAAACTGCTATATGCAAAAGCACTTCCAATAAAAAAATAACTAAGTATAAATAAAAAGTTCTTATTGAATAAGTAAATTCTTACTTACCAAGAAGGCATAGCCATGTTCATATTTAATGTTACAGGCATAACTGGTCTACATGGGAAAGAAAAAAACAGCAAAATAAGAATAATATAACAAGCATAAAACCTGATAAATTCCATCAATTAGATAGATAATTACTTGAGGCTTACACAAAACTGTATACTACAATTTTAAGATACGAGCTGTTTCACAGCATCCCCACCTATACAATTCTGATCTCCATACTCTCCAAACATGTTCTGAAGACAGAGCAGCAGCTGGAAAGGACTAAGCTTGGCAAATAAAAAATATTTTCCTTTCTTGACATCCTTACTTAATATTTTCAAACCAGACATGAGGAAGAAAACCAGTAACCCAAACAGCTGGAAATGTATAAAATGAGACTCTGGCTAACGGACTAAGGATATGAGCGATTTATTGCATAGCTACTGTAGGATCAATTCCCATATGCTCAGATTACATTTTTGCTTATCTTCTAGTTCTTAGCTATAACCTGCTAGCTTAAGAGACCTCTAAAATAATACGGGAAATATAAGTTTTGCCAAGTGTTCATTACACTCAATTCAAGTCTATGATGAAAAATTTGCTGGACAACCTGAATATAGCTAGGTACAAAAGGAAAGAAAAATAAATATACTATAACTACAGCTCACCATTATCCTCTTGACTCATGAAACAAGTCTACCTTAGAGGTTACGAAACCTTATCAAAATTTCTTTGAGAACATAAACTTCCCTAGGTTGGGAAATTAGCCTTAAACCAAATTCAATCTTGGGAACAATAACAATACAGTAGAAATTCCAACATAATCAAGAATTCTGTCTCTTGCATGAGTCAGAATAACAGAGGACATAGCAACCCTAGCCATAGTATTCAGTTATAACCTAAAGAGGTAAGATAATCCCTCTATTTCAGGATAAAAAGAGGAAGGAATGTTTTCTTACTTAATCTCAGATATTTTTCCTCTTTCCATTCCCTCTCTCAGATTTATCAACTCTACTGCTACTACCACTTCTGAAAATGAATTACCAACCTACTAAATGGATCTAATCCCGTTTGTCTTCACCATGGCTATTGCTTCTCAGTAACCTTTTGACCTAAAACTTGCCAATCTTACCGATTTTCTGAGTTTGCTTTCTTTTTGACATCCACAAACATTTTCAGAATTTGAAACCAAATCTATTAGACTCCAAAGTCTGTGTTCTTTCCACAGTACAACACACTGCCTCCAATCAATAAAATTTAGGAGTGTTTTCAACATGGTAAAGATTTCTCACAAACCGGGAAGGTAAATCCTCTTCAGAGATACTTCTTGGATATCCTTAGAACTTAACAGATATTTGTATATCTAAAAGCATTTTTCTGGCTGTGAGTTCAACTGACCTCTAAGAGAGCATTATTTTAAATTTCTCAACAAAAAAGAAAAGAAAAAAATTCAACTTAACCAAGATACCATTTTAGTTTTAAAGAATCTACTAATCTTTATTTTTAAACTGAATATTTAAAAGATAAAAATTAATTACATTCAAATACTTTTCAGGAAAAGTAAAGCTATCACAATTGTTCCTCTCCAGATTCTGAATCACAAGCCTAAAGATTAAAAATACTTACGCATGTGGGCAGATATATTTGATATGTGAACTTCTGATACCTGCAAAGGCTTCTGCCCATCCATGCCTGGAAGAGAAATTATTTGAATAATGCCATTAGATACTGTTTTAAATCCCAATAAATCAGTAAAGGTATAACACTTAAAAAATTTGTGAGGAGGGGCCGGCCCGGTGGTGCAGCAGTTTAGGCAGCCCGGGGTTCGCGGGTTTGGATCCTGGGCACCGGCCGACGCACTGCTTGTCAGCCATGCCCGTGGCGGGGCCCCATATAAAGTGGAGGAAGATGGGCACGGATGTGAGCCCAGGGCCCGTCTTCCTCACAAAAAAAAAATTTGTGAGGATAATGTTAACTCCTTAAAATATCTAAAAAGTGTGGACCATCAATGCTATTAAAACACCATCACCAACCTAGAAATAACCCAAAGGCTATTATTTCAGCTTTACCTATGGATAAAGATGATCTGTCATGATTTCTAGAGAACGGTGTGTTTTCTTTCATATTATTTCCACAGGGCTTTATAATACACAAAATATAAATATATTTTTTGTCTCTTTATAATCTCACAACAATCTGCCTAACAAAGTAGGTAAAACAGAAAATTCACATTTTATATGAAAAAAAGCCTCAGAGGAGTGAAGTAAACCAGCTGTCTGATATCTCTCTGTGCTTACTACACTATTAAAAATAACAACTTTAACATTCTTCCCGTGTGTATATGTACATACATATGTTCAAAATACGAGAAAAACTGAAAGAATACAAATCATCATAATCTTTCTAGCCAGAAATAAACAGTTAATCTTTTGATGTATTTCCTTCCAATTTTTTCCATGCATATCACTTAAGAAATAGATACAGATTTTACAAAAATGGGATCCTACCATACATATATAGTTTCCTGCTTGTTACACTTGACATTATTGTTTTGCATGTTACCTCTACTAAAGGATAAGGTAACTTAAGCCATTTTTTTGTAAAATAGTCTGGAAACACATGTTAAATGCTTTTCTGTTAACTATTTCTCTATTTTAATCTACCTTCCCCCAAAATGTTAAGGACATACAGAAAAATTAATAACAACAGATTAACATTAACACTTATATAACACTAACTATGAAGCAGGCACTATTCTAGAAGTTGTATATATGTGCATGCATGTGTATATGTGTGTTTATATGTGAGTTTGTGTCTTGTGTGTATATATGCATGAGACTTCACTGCAAAAGCTACAAAACATGCTGAAAGAAATTAAAGATCTATATAAATGGACATCCCATCTTCATGGACTGGAAGACCTAATATTCTTAAGATGGTAGTACTCCCCAAATTGATGTAGAGAGTCAATGCAATCTCTATCAGAATCACAGCTGGCTTTGCAGAAATTAACAAGCCAATTCTAAAATTCATTTGGACACTCCAGAGACCCACAATAGTTAAAACACTCTTGAAAAAGAATAAGGCTGGAGGACTTACACTTCCCAATTTCAAAAGTTACTACAAAGCAACAGTAATAAAGACAGTGTGGTACTGGAATAAGACATACAAATCAATGGAAGAGATTTGAGAACACAGAAATCAACTTTCACATTTATGGTCAATTTATTTCTGAAAAGGGTGCCAAAACAAATCATGGTGAAGGAATAGTCTTTTCAACAAAAGTACCTGAGATAAATGGATATCCACTTGATGAAGTTGGATTCCTACCTCACACCATATCCAAACATTAACTCAAAATGTACCCAAGACCTAAATGTAAGAGATAAAACTACAAAACTCCTAGAAGAAAACATATGAAAATCTTTGTGACCTGGACTTGGCAATGGTTTTCTTAGATATGACACCAAAAGCACAAGCAACAAAGAAAAAAATTTTAATCATCAAAATTAAAAACTTCTGTGCTTCAAAGAACACTATGAAGAAAGTGAAAAGACAACCAACAGAATGGGAGAAATATTTGCAAATCTAATAAGGGTCCAGTATCCATAATATGTAAAGAGCTCTTACAACTCACAAACAAAAAAAAACCTAATTTATAAATGGGTAAAGGACTTGAAGAGACATTTCTCCAAAAATATACAAATGGCCAACAAGTTCAGGAAAGGATGCTCAACATTATTAGTCATTAGGTAAATGCAAATAAAAACCACAATGAGATACCACTTCACAACCACTAGGATGGCTATAATCAAAAAGACAGACAATAACAAGTATTAACAAGGATGTGAAGGAATCAGAATTCTCATATACTGCTGGTAACACGAAGTTACCATATTATCAGCAATTCTACTCAAAGGAATATGATCAACAATAAAAAGGAATGAAGTACTGATAAATGATATAACATGGATGAACCTTAAAAACATGTTAAGTAAAGAAGCGAGTTACAAAACACCACATATTATACAATTTCATTTATATGAAATGTCCAGGATAGGTAAATCTTTAGAGACAGAAAGTAGATTAGTGGTTACCCAGGGCTGAGGGCATGCAGAGTTTGGGGGGTGATAACAAGTAAAGGGTTTCTTTTTGGAGTGACAAAAAATGGTTGCATGGCTTTGTGAATATACTAAAAAACCATTGAATTGCATAATTCAAATGGGTGAATTGTGTGGTAGTATATAAATTACATCTCAATCACACTGTTACCAAAAAAAAAAAAAGAAACATATGACCTGAGCCCAGTCATGAAGAAACATTAGAAACATTAGACCTAAGTTGAGGGTCATTCTACAGAATGTACAGAAGGTAAGGCTGTATTCTTTAAAAATAAAAGGATATGAAAGACAGACTGATAAAACTGTTTCACATTGAAGATATGACAGCTAAAGTAGCACACATTCCTGGAAAGGATCTTGGACCAAGAAGGAAACAGACATAGTTGGGAGAGTCAGCAAAACGTGAATGGCTTCTGTCGACTGGATGGTAGTATTGGATCAATGCTGATTTCCTGATTTGGAGTGTTGTATGCTGGTTAGGTACTAGTGTCCTGTGCATGGGAAATACACACTGGAGTATTTAGAGGTGATGGAAGATCACGCTTGAAGTTGATCTAAAAGAGTTAAAAAAAGACTCCTTATCATTAGATAATAAGTATCTACATACACATACAGAGAGAGAGAAAGAGCTTGAGTGCATACACAATTGCACAATGTGGTAAAAGATTAACAACTGGGGAAGCTCGATGCCAGCAATATGGGATTTCTTTGTACCAAAAGCAAACACTTATAAAAAAATTTTGAGTTATACAAAAGTATGTATAATAAAAAATTATATTCAAGTGGATAAAACCCCCCAAACATAATGAGCAAAATGAGCTGGACACAGAAGAGGACATTCCATATGATCCCACTTATATGATGGACACGAACAGACAAAACTATCCCATAGTAACAGAAGTCAGAATCTTGGTTACCTCTGGTGATAGAACAGTACTAACTGCACAGGGAATGAGTAATACTTCTGTGGGGCTAGAAGTGTTTTCTGTCTTCATCAGGTTGACAGTTACATGGGTGTGTAAAAATTTATCCAGCTGAACTTTTAAGATTTGAATACTATAGGATATCCCAATACAATTTTCAAAATAATTTCTAAAAATAGCACACCCCCACTACAAAAAGATTCCTAGACTGAGCCAATTTGAGTTAAGAACTGCATTAATAGTTGTGAACCAACTGATAAATTCTCCTCTACCTGTCAGACTCAATCACTAGTGGAGTATTCAGCTAGAAGTCATGGGTATTGGCTGAGCGTGGCCTTCTCTGGGCCTCAGTTTCCCATTTAATGAAGGGATTCCTGAAATTAAATGTAGGCCAATGAGTGTGGGTCCTGGGCTACATGCTGCTCATTGCTGATACCCTACTGACTTTGAGGGTAAAAGGAACAAGACGGATGAAGTTGAGGGAAATGAGTTGGCTCCCTGAGATAAGTCTGAAAAGATTCGGGAAACATTTTTAGGACAGGGTTACAGATTTTGCAGATGGAATCACCTTCTGCCATCTACTAAGACAAGTATAAAGGCAAGTGCTGTATTAATTGACTCAAGTATGTGTTACAGATCTATGTCAACCACTTCACTGGGTTTTTCATTGCTTTTTCTGTTTACACTTCAATTTATTATAGGCTATTGACTTGACTGTGATTCAATATATTTATTTTTCAGTGTTAATGACTTCTACGTTTTTTTGTCTAATATTTTTAGTAGAATAAGGAATACTACTTCCAAATATGTATACAGTGAGCTTTGCAAATAGTATACTTGCACTTTAATATGTATAATAAGCAATATTATGCACAAGGATAAATACCTGGCATATGGGCTGCCAGTCCCAGGTCCTGGGCCCAGATCAGACATCTACCACACTCTATGCCACACTTAGAGAACTTTTCAACAAGGTACTCCGAGTAGCATTTAAAACATAAAACCTATCTGCTACTTCTGCAAAAGATAACATTATGGCCATGTTATAAAATGTTCTTTCTATGGTCACTGTCAATACTCATTTTATGTATGCTGTTTCAGTTTCTATCTTTTTCAATTTCTTCAGGGTATCATTACTGTATTTTCTATTTCAGGATTTGTGCTAATATCCTCAGGGATAACTAAACAAGCCCTAAACATCATGGTATTATTTCAGCTAATTATAGCTTTGGGAATGCATAGTCACTAAAAATAACACTTATAAAGACAATTTTCCACCTATAAGAGTCCAAAATGGAATAGGTTCAATTATGTTCTTCAAAACATTACTACATATAATAAAAACTTGACTTAACATGGCTGGCTAATGTGGATGTCAGCCCTATTCCCTTACATTTTACAAAGTAAAGTCACTCTCTAAGTTTATTGAGACGACTTAAGTTAATGGTGACTAGAGAAACAGAATAAAATATTATTGAGGAAGACTTAAGTTAACGGTGACTAGAGAAACAGAATAAAATAAAGTTTAAAATTTTGTATGTTAGTTTTAGAATTGATCTTAATACAGTAAAACCTTGGTTATTTTCTCCATACCAAAGGGTTCTATGTATCTGACTTTTGAATACTTACTGCCTTTTGTAGCTCTCATATATACATACACATACATCTCTATTCCTAAACAGAGAAGCCAGAGTCCACTGTGGTAAAGTACAAGGGCTTGAGGATATAGACTCTGCAGGTCAAAGGCCTTCTGGTTTACTCACTAGTTCTTAGCCCTGTTTGGGGTAAGTGAGGCTGCTGAAGAGTTCCCTTTCAATTATTCAACCCAAATAGAGAGACAGTGCAGCATTGTCACATTAAACTTAACTACTCACAATTCTACCCACTATTTGCACCCAAAATTGTAGTCTCACAATTATTAATTACTCATCTCTGTTTTGTGCTTTTTCCTAAGATCCACTATTTTTAACTACTTTTGTTTATACTTTAACCACATAAACCTGTTTTCCCCCAAAATACACAGTCTTTGACCAGCAGCTCCAGCTCAATGGAACAGCCAAAGAAAATGCGTTTCTTATAACAAAACATATGTTAAAGAAAAAAAAACTGAAAGAATTAAAAAAAATTAATCATAACCATTCTACATGCATGAAAGATACAAAAATTAAGATATGGACTATGTCCTCAGTGAACCTACAATCTAGGAGGAGAAACAGGATATAAATACATCACACAAATGAAAATTTAAGCTACGAAGAATGTCAGAATCTGGAAAAGGAGGACAGGTTACTTTTGGCTATGGGAATCAAGAAAGGATCTATAGACGGTGAGCTGTAAGACAAAGGCCATATTTTTCCCATGACACAGACACACACACACACTGTAGTGAGTTTTACTCCTTATCACAATTAGGGGGAAAAAATAAAACAAAAGAAAATGAGAAGCACATGTGATGGCACAATCAAGAAAAAAAAAAAGAAAAAAAATCCACATTTCAGTGAAAATGCTTCTATTTTTATGGAAATATACGGTATCCACAATTTTAGAATATACTTTTTGCACATAAATGGCTGGAATTCTAACTTAGCAAATATTCTTCTATTGCTGGACATTTTAGTTGGCAAAACAGATAAGAACACATGATTCAACTATATGCTGTGTACAAGAGACTCACTTGAGATCCAAAGACACAAACAAGTTGAAAGTGAATGGATGAAAAAAGATAATTCCACGCAATTAGTAACCAAAAGAGAGCAAGCATAGCTACACTAATATCAGACAAAATAGACTAAATCAAAAAAGGTTAAGAGATAAAGGACATTATATATTAATAAAAGGTTCAATACAGCAAGAAGATACAACTACAAACATTTACACAAGTAATAACAGACCATCAAAATATATGAGGCAAAAACCTGAAAGAATTGAAGGGAGAAACAGATAGCTTTACACTAGTAGCTGGAGACTTCCGTACCCCACTCTCAATGGATAGAACAACCAGACAGAAGATAAGCAAGGAAAGAGAGGACTTAACACAGTAAACCAGCTAGATCTAACAGACATTCCACTAGAGCTACAGAGCACTCCACCCAACCACAACAGCATACACATTCTTCTCAAGGGCACATGGGACATCCAGGATAGACTATAAATTAGGCCACAAATTAAGTCTTAATAAATTTTAAAAGATAGAAATCATACAATTATCTTCTTGGACTACAACAAGATAAAGTTAGAAATCAATACTAAAGTAAAACTGGAAAATTGAGGAAATTAACACTTTTTTTGTTTTGTTTTTACATAACAGTTTTATTGAGATATAATTAACATATCATAGAGTTCACCTATTTAAAACACAGAATTTTTAGTTTTTAATATATCACAGAGTTTTGCAAGCATCACCACAATCAACTTTAGAGCATTTTCACATCACCCCCAAAAGAAACCTTGTGCCCCCTAGCAGTCACCTCCCATTTCCCCCCAACTCCTCAGACCTAGTAGTAGGCTGGAGCAGTAGCCCACTAATCTTTCTCTGTCTATAGATTTGCCTATTCTGGACATTTCATGTAATGGAATCATACTTTGTGACTGGCTCCTTTCACTTAGCATAATGTTTTCAAGGGTCACCCATGTTGTATAAATACTTCATTCCTTTTTACAGCCTAATAATGCTCCATTGCGTGGATATACCACAGTTGTTCAACCATTACTCAGTTGATGGACATTTGGGTTGTTTCCATTTTTTTTGCTATTACCAATAATGCTAAGGTGGACATTTGTGTACATGTTTTTGTGTGGACATGTGTCTTCAATTCTCTTGAGTATATATCTAGGAGTGGAACTGCTGGATTATGTTTCACAGTTTGAAGAACTGCCAGAATGTTTTCCAAGGCATTTTATCTTCCCACCAGCAGTGTATGAGGGTTCTAATTTCTCCAAATCCTTGCCAACACTTGTTATTATCTGGTCTTTTTGATTACAGACATCACAGTAGGCATGAAGTGGCATCTCCCTGTGGTTTTTCAAATTCATTTTTCTTACTGAGATATAATTGACATATAACATGTATTAGTTTTGGGTGTACAATATAATGATTTGATATATGTATATATTGTGAAATGATTACCTTAATAAGTTTAGTTAACATCCATCACCACACACAGTTATAAATTTCTTTTTTCTTGTGATGAGAACTTTTAAGGTTTACTCTCTAGGCAACCTTCAAATATACAATATTGTTAACTACAGTCACCATGCTGTACATTACATCCTCAGAACTTACTTACCTTATAACTTGAACTTTATATTTTTTGACCATCTCCACCCATTTTGCCCCCCACCCCCAGCAACCACCAATCCGTTCCCTGTTATCTGTAAGTTTCGGATTTTTCTTAGATTCCACATACAGATGAAATCATACAGTATCTGTCTTTCCCTGTCTGCCTTATTTCACTTAGCATGATGCCCTCAAGGTCCATCCATGTTATTGTAAATGGCAGGATTTCCTTCTTTTTTATGACTGAATTAATATTCCGTTGTGTATATATATCATGTTTTCTTTATCCATTCATCCATCAATGGACACTTAGGTTGTTTCCATGTCTTGTCTATTGTAAATAATGCTGCAATGAACATGAGGGTGCAGGTATCTCCTTGAGATAGTGATTTCATTTCCTTCAGATATATACCCATAAGTGGAATTGCTGGATCTTATGGTATTTCTATTTTTAATTTTTTGAGGATCCTCCATACTGTTTTCCATAGTGCCTGCACCAATTTACGTTCTAGTGCACTGGGTTTCCAGTCCACAGTGCACAGCAACAGTGCACAAGGGTTTCCTTTTCTCCACATCCTTGCCAACACTTGTTATTTCTTGTCTTTTTGATAACACATTCTAATAGGTATCAGATGACATGTCATTGTGGTTTTGATTTGCATTTCCCTGACGATTAGTGATGCTGAGCACACTTTCATGTACCTGCAGTCCATTTGTATGTCTTTGGAAAATTGTCTATTCAGTTCCTTTGTCCATTTTTTAACTGGATTGCTTTTTTGCTATTGAATTGTATGGATTCTTTATATATTTTGGATAGTACATCCTAAGAAACACACATTCAAACCACCAATGGATCGAAGAAGAAATCACAAGGGAAATTAGAAAATATTTAGAGATGAATGAAAATGAAAACACAACATACCAAAACTTATGGGATGCTGCTAAAGTGGTGCTAAGGGGGAAATTTATAGCTATAAATGCTCACGTTAAAAAACAAGAAAGATCTCAAAGTAACAACTTAAATATACAACTTAAGGAAATAGAAAAAGAATTAAAGCCAAAGCTAGCAGAAGGAAGGAAATAATAAAGATTAGAACAGAGATAAAAGAAATAGAGAATAGAAAACCAAGAGAGAAGAATCAATGAAACCCAAAGTTGGTTTTTCAGAAAAGTCAACAATTAAATAGACAAACCTTTAATTAGATGTACTAAGAAAAAAGAGAGGACTCAAATTACTAAAATCAGAAACAAAAATAGGAACATTTTTTCTGGTTCTACAGAAATAAAAAGGATTATAAGAGAGTACTATGAACAATTGTACACCATCAAATTGGATAACCTAGATGAAATGGACAAACCCCTATGCACAAAACCTACCAAAATTAAGTCACAAAGAAATAGAAAATCTGAATAGACCTATAACTAATAAGGAGGTTGAATCAGTAATCAAAAATCTCCCAGAAAAGAAAAGCTCCAGATCTGATGGTTTCACTGGTGAATTCTACCAAACATCTAATGAACTAACACCAATTCTTCTCAAACTTTTCAAAAAAATTGAGATGAGGAACACTTTCTAACTCATTCTATGAGGCCAGCATTACCTTGATACCAAAGCCAGACAAAAACCACTACAAGAAAAGAAAACTACAGACCAATATGCCTTATGAACATTGATGCAAAAATTCCTCAACAAAATACTGACAAACAGAATTCAGCAGCATATCAATAGGATTATACACCATGACCAGGTAGGATTTATTCCTGGAACATAAGCATGGTTCAACGCAAGAAAAATGATCAATGTAATACACCACATCAACAGAATGAAGGAAAAAAACCCATATGATCATCTCAATTGATGAAGAAAAAATATTTAACAAATTAATTCAGAAACACCCTTCCATGATAAAAACACTCAATAAAGTAGAAATAGAAGGCAACTACCTCAACATAATAAAAGCCATACATAAAAAAACCACAGCAAACATCACACTCACGGTGAACAGCTAAAAAGCTCTTCGTCTGAGATCAGGAACAAAGCAAGGATGCACTTTCATGACTTCCATTCAACACAGTATTGGAAGGTCTAGCCAAAGCAATTAAGCAAGAAAAAGAAATAAAAGGCATTCAAATTGGAAAGGACGTAAAAGTATCTCTGTTCACAGATGATATGATCCCTTATATGTAGAACAGCCTAAAATTCCACAAAAAAAACTGTTAGAACTAATAAATGAATTCAGCAAACTAGTAGGATACAAAATCAACACACAAAAATCAGTTGCATTTCTATACACAAACAATGAACAATCTGAAAAGGAAATTAAAAAAACAATTCCACTGACAATCATCAAAAAGAATAAAATACTTAGGAACTAATTTAACCAAAGAGGTGAAAGATTTGTACAACGGAAACTACAAAACACTACCGAAAGAAATTAAAGCCATAAATAAATGGAAATACATCCTATGTTCATGAATTGGAAGACTTAATATTGTTAAAATGTCAATACTACCCCATAGCAATCTACAGATTCAATGCAGTCCCTATCAAAATCTCGTGATATTTTTTGCAGAAATAGAAACACCCATCCTAAAATCCTTACAGAATTTCAAGGGATCCTGAACAGCCAAAATAATCTTGAAAACAAAACTGGAAGACTCACACTTGCTGATTTCAAAACTTACTACAAAGCTACAATAATTCAAAGTATGGTATTAGCATAAAAACAGACATATAGCCCAATGGGATAGAATAGAGAGCCCAGAAATAAACCCCACATACACAGTCAAACGATTTTTGACAAGGGCGCCAAGACCATTCAACGGAAAAGGACAATCTTTTCAACAAATGGTGCCAGGAAAAGTGGACATCCACATGCAAAAGAATTAAGTTGGACCCTTACCTAACACCATATTTAAAAATTAACTCAAAATGGATCAAGAACCTAAATGCACGCCTTCAAACAATAAAACCCTTAGAAGAAAACATAGGATGAAAGCTTCATAGCACTAGATTTGGCAATGACTTTTTGGATATGATGCCAAAAGCACAGGTAACAAAAAATACAAAGGCAAACTGGACTTCACGAAAAGTTTTTAAATTTGTTCATCAAAAGACACTACCCACAGAATAAAAAGGCAACCCACAGGATAGGAGAGAATATTTGCAAATAATATATCTGATAAAGGATTAATATCCAGAATATACAGAGATCTTCTAAAACTCAACAAAAGAACAGATAACCCAATTCAAAAATGGGCAAAGCACTTGAACAGACATTTCTCCAAAGAAGATATAAGAATGGCCAATAATCACATGAAAAGATGCTCAGTATAACTCATTAGGGAAATGCAAACCAACCCTACAATGAGATACCATCTCACAGTCATTAGGATGGCTACTACTAAGAAAACAGAAAACATCAAGCATTGGCATGAATGCAGAGGAACTGGAGCCCTGGTGCAATGCTGATGGGAGTATAAAATGGTACATCTGCTGTGGAAAAGAGTATGGTGGGTCCTCTAAAAATTAAAAATAGAATTACCAAATGATGCAGCAACTCCACATCTGGGTATATATGCTTTGAAAGCAGGTTTTCAAAGAGATATTTGTACACACATAGTCATAGCAGCATTATTCACAAGAACTAAAATGTGGAAGCAACTCAAGTGTTCATTGACAGATGAAGAGAGAAGCAAATTGTGGTATATACATACAATGGACCATTATTCAGACTTAAAAAAGAAGGAAATTCTGCAATATACAACAACATGGATCAACCTTGAAGATATTACGCTAAGTGAAATAAACTAGTCACAAAATGACACATACTATATGATTCCATTTATATGAGGTACTCAGAGTAATCAAAATCACTAAGTATAACAGTGGTTGCCAGGGACCGGGTGAAGAGGAGAATGGAGAGTTATTGTTTAATGAGAATAGAGTTTTAGTTTTACAAGATGAAGAGTTACGGTGGTTGCACAACAATGTGATGTATTTAATATCACTAAACTGCATACACTTAAAAATGGTTAAGATAGTAAATTTTATGTTATGTTTATTTTATCACAATAAAAAAAAAATTCCACCTAGCTTTTTTGCAGAAATTGGCACAGTGAAGCTAAAATTCATATAGGAACACAAGAAACCCAGAAAAGTCAAATCAATTTGAAAGAGAAAAGTTGTAGGACTCATGCTTCCCAATTTCAGAACTCACAACGAAGCTGCATCATAAAGATTGTGTGGTACTAGCATAAACACAGACATACAGATCAGTGGATTGGACTGAAAGTCCAGGACATCTATGGTCAACTGGTTTTTGACAAAAGTGTTAAGACAATTGAGTGCAAAATAATACTGCTTTCAGCAAATGTAGCTGCGACAACTGCATATTCACATGCAAAAGAATGAAGCTGGACCCTTACCTCATACCTTATATAAATTTAAAGTCAAAATGGATCAAAGACTTAAATGTAAGAGCTAACCTTATAAAACACTTAGAAGAAAAAAGGTGTAAATCTTCATGATCTTGAATTAGGTAATGATTTCTTAGCTATAACTCCAAAAGCACAAGCAACCAAAGAAAAAAGATAAAGTGAAATTCATCAGGATTAAAAAGCACACTGTGCTTTAATGGACACTATCAAGAAAGTGAAAAGTGGGGCCGGCCCAGTGGCGCAGTGGTTTAGTTCGCGCTTGGCAGCTCGGGGTTCATGGGTTTGGATCCCGGGCGCCTGCCGATGCACTGTTTGTCAGCCATGCTGTGGCGGCGTCCCATATAAAGTAGAGGAAGACGGGCACGGATGTTAGCCCAGGGCAGGCTTCCTCAGCAAAAAAGAGGAGGATTGGCAACGGATGTTAGCTCATGGCTGGTCTTCCTCACACACACACACAAAAAGTGAAAAGATAACCCACAGAATGGGAGATAATATTTGCAAATCATATATCTGATAACAGTCTAGTATCCAGAACATATAAAGAAGTTTTACAAATCAACACGAAAAGACAAACAGCCCAATTTTAAAAATGGGCAAAAGGCCTGAATAGATATTTCCTCAAAGATATATGAATGGCCAATAAGCACATGGAAAGATAATCAACATCACCAGTCATTAGGAAATTCAAATAAAAACCAAATGAGATGCCACTTCACACCCAATAGGATGGCTATAATCAAAAAGACAAAGAATAACAAACATTGGTGAGAATGTGGAAATATCAGAGCCCTCAAACACCGCTAGGAGAAATGTAAAATGGTGCAGCCATTTTGGGAGTTCCTCAAAGGGTTAGACACAGTTACCACTGACTCAGCAATTATCCAAGAGAACTAAATACCTATGTCCACGTAAAATCTAGCACATGAATGTTCAGAGTAGCATTATTCATAATAGCCAAAAAGTGGAAACAATCCAAATGTTTATCAATTGATGAATTTAAAAAATGTGGTATATCCATACAATGGAATATTACTTGGCAATAAAAGAAATAAAGGACTGATATATGTTACAACATGGATAAATCTGAAAAACAGTATGCTAAGTGAAAGAATTCAGACACAAAAGGTCACATATTGTCTGATTCCATTTGTACAAAATGTACAGTACAGGTAAATCCAAAGACAGAAAGGAGATTAGTGGTTGCCCAGGACGGGAATGAGGAGTATCCGCTAACGGGTATGGCATTTCTTTTTGCAATGTTGAAAACACTCTGGAATTAAGATAGTAGTGACAGTTGCACAACTTTGTAAATATGCTAAAAACTACTGAATTGTATACTTTAAAAGGATGGCTTTTATGGTATGTGACTTGCATATTAATAAGTAATATTAACAACAAAATTTTTTTTAAAAGTGGCAGGCCAGAATTGAACTGTGGCTCATTGTGTGCCAACCTCTGTTGTATACAAGAAATACTACAACCCTTACGTGAGAAAAAGGATCTTGGAAAAGGAAAAGTAAAAGGAATCTTGGCTTCCAGTCCCAACTCTGCCTCTTTCTAGAAGTGTGGCCTCAGACAGTTCATTCAGTCTACTGGCTTTCAAAAGTGTGGTCCTCTGACCAGTAGCATCAGTATCATCTAGGAACTTTCTAAGGCAAATTCCTGGGCTCCATCCCAGACCTACTAAATCAGAAACTCTGGTGTTGGGGCCCAATAATCAAGCCTTCCAGGTGATTTTTATGTATGCTAAAGTATGAGAAGCAATGCCTTTCTAGTCCTCAGTTTTCCCACCCAAAACCTGAGCTGGTTGAAGTACATAATTTCAAAGGTCCCTATAGTTTATAAAAATCTGACTCCAACCGTACTATACAAAAGTATAGCCAACTTGTTTCCAGTCCTTTTGATAATTTTCAAAGTCAATGGAAACCTCAAGATTTAAGAATTCTACACAAAGCTTCAATTAAAGGAAATCTAACATGCAGAAACCTACATTAATCAGAATATATTTCATTTTATTAGAAAACAGAAAAGAAAAACAAAATATAGACAGATACACAAAGCTCATACAAGAGTTCAAAAAGTGAATTTTAGGGGATACCCCAAGAAATATGACAAAGTCACTCTATTCTACTTCTCAATTGCGCTCTTTTAGAAAAGACTACAAAGTAACTAAAGTATATTTATTTCCATTATGTTCACTACCCCATAATAATATGGGGTAGAACTAAAAATTCAAAAATTCTTTCCAGGTTTGCACAAGAAACACTACTCACCCCCATCCCCATCCCAGTAGCACATCATTGTTATGGAATCTCCCCTGTAAGTCCTAATCAGAGTCTTATCAACTAACTGGCCAAGAGCAAAATGACCCAAGATGGGTCAGATTCTTAACACCAGAACTAGGGTTGATATAAAGTCAGAGCTGGATGGTCCACTTCTGGGTGACAAGAAAGTGTGTCAGCAGAGAAAATTGCACAAATATACAGAAAGAAGCAAAAGTGAGAAACTACAAGGCCATGAAAGGCAGTGAGAATAACCTTGGTGTAGTTGGTTGAACAAGTACCCCCAAAAATCCGTGTCCACTTGGAATCTCAGAATGTCACGTTATTTGGAAATAGGCTCTTTGCTGATGTAATTTGTTAAGAATCAAGATGAGATCATACTGGATTACGGTGGGCCCTAAATCTAGTAACGGGTGTCCTTTTAAGAGGAGAGAACACAGCAGAAAAGGTCATAAAGGAGGAGGCAGAGATTGGAAGTAGGCTGCCACAAGCCAAGGAATGCCAGAAGCCATCAGAAACTAGAAGAGGCAAAGAACTTTCCCTTAAAACCTTCAGAGGGAGTGTATGTACCCCTTCTGATACCTTGATTTTGGACTTCTAGCCCCTTGAACTGTAAGAATAAATTTCTGCTGTTTTAAGCCATCTAGTTTGTGGTTATTTGTTATGGCAGCCCTAGGAAATACACTTGGTGACTAATGCTCATTACATGTCTTGCCCTTTAATTCCACATTCATTCATTTATTTATTCAACAAATTCTGAGAGCTACTCCATATTCAGTACTGTTCACGCCCTGGGGATATAGTATTAAGTTAAATAGAAAAAAATCCCTGTTCTCAGGTGACTTTTACAGTATGTGAATTATATCTCAAAAATTTGTTTGTTTGTTTGCAGGGAAGGACTGGCCCTGAGCTAACATCTGTTGCCAATCTTCCTCTTTTTTTCCCCCTCCTCAAAGCCCCAGTACATAGTTGTGTATCATAGTTGTAGGTCATCATTCTAGTTCTTCTATGTGAGCCACTGCCACAGCATGGCAACTGACAGACGGATGGTATGGTTCTGTGAATGGGAAGTGAACCCAGGCCACTGAAGTGGTGAGCACTAAACTTTAACCACGAGGCCATCATGACTGGCTCATTAATGAAATTTTTAAAAAAATCTTTGCCTTCATGGATTTTATACACTAGTGAGCTATTCCTGTATCTTTCCATAAATTCCACTTTTTGTTTGCACTGGTTGAACAGTTTTCTATTCCTTATGATAACTAAATGATCCCCAAATCACACTCTATAATTCTATTAGTTCTTGATTACAGAAAGACTTGCAAATGAAAGGTCACAAAATTTATCCATTTTGCCAATTCAATATTATTTTCAATCCTCTCCTTGTTTGACCTTTCAGTAAGAGCTGATCCATTTAACCACTTCTGTCTTTGAAACTTTCTTTTCTAAGCTTTTACAATCTCCTCAGCCTAGAAAAATCTCAAATAGACTGGTAATACAGACCAATAACTCCTGGAATATATGGAAGGGAGGGTTTACATGAAGAGGGCCAAGCTTTCCACCTGGCCCTTTCTCCTTCTTTGCTCCCCTTAATTGGACCTGAGCTTTCAGGTGTCACATTCAGCAGTGGAGAGGCTGTGAGGGAGTGTTCCCATGTATGAAGCACAGCTGTGGACTGGGGCATCTGGAGCAGGGCATGCCCTGAGCTGCATTATTAGCCAGAACTCCCAGAACAGAAGCCACATTTTCCATGGAATTACAAATACGGAAAGGAAGAAGGCTAGAATAAACCCTGTGCTGTTGGGCTGAAACTGAAGGAATCAGTGTAAACTCAAAATGTTTAATATATGTAAATATCAAAACTGATACAGATGTGTGTATACTTATGTATGTATGTTGATATATTCCTAGTTCTGTCCATTGAAAGGGTCCAGAAGTAACGACTCCAGCAATGAGCACACACAGCATTCAGATCTTGTTTCCTAAATAACATTCTCCACTAAAAGGCATCAGGGCTCTTGAAAAAATGGCTGAGTCCAGGACTAAAGCAGGAAAAATATAAGATGATCTTGGAAAAGATCTTGTTGCATCACAAAGTAAGGAAGTGCTCAAGGAATGATGGCAACACGTCCCAAAGATATAACAGCCAGCTGGAAGGGGCTCCCACTGGCCAAGTATAGGACGATCTGAGCATCAAAATAAATAATGACATGGGGCCGGCCCAGTGGCATAGTGGTTAGTTTGCACGCTCTGCTACAGCGGCCCGGGGTTTCACAGGTTTGGATCCCGGGCATGGACCTACACACCACTCATCAAGCCGTGCTGTGGCAGGCGTCCCACATAAAGTAGAGGAGGATGGTCACAGATGTTAGCTCAGGGCTGGTCTTCCTCAGCAAAAAAAGAGGCAGACTGGCAGGAGATGTTAGCTAAGGGCTAATCTTCCTCACACAAAAGATAAAAAAATAAATAATGACAGATTTAATAACACACTGTAACACTCAGAGTAAAATAGGAATCCAAGAGTCTGTACTGATTTAAAATTTTAAAATGAATAAATGAACACATGCATACACAATATATAAGGGAAAGGGAAAGCTCTACCGCACAGCAGACTGCCAATGAATAAATCCAGAATGAAGGAATTTTTTAGAAGATCATTATTTCACAACTATCACAATAATAGAGTCAGACAAGAATCATTAATGGATGCTAAATCTATGGGTGAAAATATGGTGAGAAAGAGATATTTTCATACCATCAAAGTGTCTCCTCATAAAATATTTTTAAAGTAAAATACACTTATTAATTTCATTATGCAGAAACCTGGCAGACACTATCTCAACCAAGTGATAAAACATAACATCACCAGGATCCAATCTAGGATCAAAAGTTGCACTTAGTATCATGTCTAAAGGACATAAAGGATATTATTGGGTGAAACCAAGGAAATGTGAAGGGGGTTGGTGGATTTGAAGATAGTATTAGATCAATGTTAACTTCTTGATTGCTGATTATACTGTGGGTCTACGGGAGTGTCTTTGCATTAGGGAGTAATGAGGCAATATGTCTGCAACTGATTCTCAAGTGTTTCAGAAACGTTAACAATTGCATAATCTGAGTGAAGGGTATAAGGAGCTCTAAATTCTTTTTTGGTAATTTTTATGTAAGGTAAAAGAAAAAGTTAAAACTTTTAAAACATAGTAACAATGATGGGCTATAATCCATTAAATCAATCCGAGTTCACACTAAATAAATGGGGAGGGGCAAACTAATAAACATAAAACAAGAGACCAAATTAGAAAATCACATCATAGTAACAACTGACTGAAGCAAGAAATCATCAATGGATGCTGAAAACACTGTGTGAAAGTCTGATGTACCATTTGCATAGAGTCTCAAAGTATCTCTCCACAACTTGCCCTTTAACTACAAAGGCAAAATAAGTGCACAGAGAAACCGGGAAGATGCCACCTTCATCAAGTGATCCAAGTTAGAATCAATAAGGGGATAAATGGCATCACTTGTCTCCTGACGAGATGCAGTGAATAAGACATATCTCCTATATGGTATCCGCACCAAAAATGCATAAACTTAATCTAATCATGAAAAAATGTCAAACAAACCTAGGCTGAGGGATTAGCCTCATATCTGCAAAATGTCAATGTCATGAAAGACAAAGAGGAGTTGAGGAATTGTTCCAGATTAAAAGAGACTAAAGAGATATACCAGCGAAACGCACTGTGTGACAGGGATTGGATTGCAGCAGGGAAGGGATTACTATAAAGGACATGACTGGGACAACTGGCAAAGTCTGAATATGTAGTTTATTAGATAATATTAAATAAGTGCTAAATTTGATAACTGTTCTGTGGTGATATAAGAGACTCTCCTTGTTCTTAGGAGGTACATGTGAAAGCATTTGGAAATAAAGAATCATGATATTTGCAATTTACTCTCAGAGGGTTCAGCAAACATAGTAACATATTTGATAAACAGAGATTCCTGAATCTGGGTAAAATGTACTGAGCAATCTGTATTATTCTTGAAACTCTTCTATAAATTCAAAAACATTTTAAAAAAGGCCTTTTTCTAAATACTATAAAAAATAAATATGAATCTCTTGCACTGATTCTTCAGGCCTAAAGGTTCTGTTTACTGGGAAAGTTACAGGGTAGCAAGTTCCTTCCCCGCTCTCAGCATGAAGAAGGGTTTGGTTATAAAACAGAGCTTCTCTAAACCTGTTTAGGAAAATAAATAAATAGTAAAATATAAGTCTGTCATTTTCATAGGAGTACCTGATTGCGAGTCCCACAATCTTTTCCATGTTGTCATGTACCTCTACTTAGTAGGCATAGGTGAACATTAGGAACCACTTTTAAGAATTAATCTAGCCCAATGTCTCCTTGTAAAGATTTAATAGAAGACTTAATACTTTATGAAAACTTATTTATTTTCAGTTTTCCTCTAATTCTGCAATTTTCTAAGAACAATTTTATCTAAATTTCAAATAATCACTGATTTAAATTAAAAACAAAAACCTCTCAATACAGAAAAAGCCTGAGTGAAAGATAAGTTATATATATAAAGTTAGCACAACAAAATTTGTTTGTTAAACTGCCAAATAAATCTTTGAGTTGACTCCCCCACCCTTCAACTGATTTTTTCTTTTAAGGGAACATCTAAGCTTTCATTCAGAATGCTGTATACCTCACATTGCTATTACTTCTCTTATCAAAATCAACTAGTTGTTCTCCGCAACCTGCCCTGAAATTTTAACTCCTCTGGAAAGCTCTCAATTGCACACCGTCTCTACAAACATTCCACCCATCTCTGGTATCCAATACCCACACCAACTGAAGGAGAAGTTTGCAATTTTAATATGTTCCAGAAAGAGGAGTTGAAAAATGACAAATTCAAGATGATGAAGGGAAAATCCTGGAGGTTTTTTAAAAAATCAAAGATTGTATCTTATTACTAGACTGTAAGAAATATTACTAGCATTTTTTAATACAATCCTAGAGCTCTTAAACATTAAACCTTTGATCCTGTAAGTAGAGTTGCATGTTATTTCATTACTGTTATTAATAACGGTACCTACCCCGTGTCTCCCAATCCATGAAGGAAAATAACCTAGAAGAGATGAGAAAAAATTAATAAGCAAGGCCTAAATAAACCCACACGGAATTGATACTCACCGCAGCTTTGGTTAATTCTGGATGCCAGAATTACAGAACACTACCTCCAGCAAGATAGTCTCCAGAGACCTCTCCTAAACGGCAAAAATTTAACTTCTCTTGCAGTTCCTAAGATGATTAACGTGCGGTTGCAGCACTTCAAGAGGTCCCAGCTAGACATTCTGAAGTGCAAATGATAATATTCTAAGAAAAATAGTTTCAAGTCGAACCGTGAAAGTCTCACATATGCTGTAGAATTTTTCCATCACAAAAAGGAGCTTCCGGGGGTAAAAAAAATAAGCCTGAGCTCCTCATGCACACATTCCTAAAAAACAGCACCTGTCATCTTTTAAGACGCTAAATCTTTAAACTTCTTTAATTTAGGACAAGAGCGCAAGGTAAGGAGACAAAGTCATTTTCGTCAGGACCTAAGACTTCCCTCGTCCACGAGAAGCGCGCACCGCAGCGCCTCGCGTCAGGCGCCTGTCCGCTCGCGCCGGTCCCTAAAAGCTGCGGCCGGGCAGGCGGGGTCGCGGGGTCGCTGGCCGCGCTCGCTCCGCAATGCAGAGGGCTCGGGGCGGAGGGGCGGTGCGGGCTGACGCTCGCCCGGCCGCGACCCCGGCGCTCTCCCCACAGGCGCCCGGCCGCGCCGACCAGCCCACCCCACGCCGGCAGGGCGCCGCGAGCCCACCCATCGGCCGCCAGCCGCCCGCGACGCCAACCCCGCGCGAGGGGCAGTGGCCGGCGGCGGGCCGGGTGGGCCCCGCCCGCCGCCACTCACCGCGGCGGTGGCCTTCCGGGCGGCGGGCACGATGGCGGGGAGCGGGGCAGACATGTTATTGCCGCACATACACCGGCTCGACGACGGCGCGCGTCGCAGGCGGAAGGGAGAGGGCGCCCGGCCGCGGCCCAACGGCGTACGAGCGGCGAGTCCCGGCCCGCCCCACCGGGCGCGCGCTCCGGCGCGTGCGCGCCAACCCGGCGCCGCACCGCCCTCCGCCGGCTGCGCGCGCCCGCGCGCGCCTCAGGGACCTGCCGCCCGGCCCCGGCCGCGCCGCCCTCCTCCTCCGCGCGTCACAATGTCCGGCTTCTCGGCTGCCCGGATTGGCTGCGCGTGAGCCGCGGCGGGAGCTGACCTTCTCGTCCCCCGGCCCGCGCATGCCCGCTGCCGGCGCCCCGGCGGCGCTCCTTCCCGCCGGGCGTCCCGGCCACCCCGGGGAAGGCGGCGTGGGCCCCAGCCGGGCTGCCTGGTCCCTGGAGCCTGGCTTTGTCTTTCGCTCTTGGGGCACCGCAGGGAAAAGAATGAGCCCCAAAGCAAATCATGCGCAACCCGCATACTCCTTTGTTTCCTGAGGCCAGGGTGGCCTCATTTGGACTGGGCGAGACCGGTCAAGCTTTTGCTGTATTTCCGTTTGGGGCTACACCAGTGTGTAGTTGTGGAGTCTGCTCCCCTCCTCCCTTGAACTTCAGCTGGAGGAGAAAACACTCAGTTGTCACCGAGAAGGCACAGCTTATGATTGATGGATATTGACATAGTACTGATTTAAGCGTGAGACTAGACGGCCCCTTTTCTGCACAGGGGATTCGATGCATATCAAATCCATGGAATGATCTGAGAGGGCACAAAAGATAGAAACTCTTAAAGCCAAAATGCCCTGACCTTCAGAAGTTTACCGTTCAGAGGAGAAACTTAAAGGATGTATACAATCCTTACGAAGTACAGTGTAAGATAGGGAAAGAAGCTGGTGAACAAAACGCTTAAAAAAACCCACTCCAACTTTAATTCATATAACCAGAATGCTGAAGGATTGGGGGTCTTATTCGTGCTGGTTTTTATCGTTCTTATCTTGGATTTGAGTGCTGAGAATTTGGGGGGCTCTCAAAAATGTTAAATTGATGCTGATTTATTGAAAATGATAATGTGACTCATTTCACCTACGTGTATACATTTATGTCAGACTTTTGAGCATTTGGTTGTGATTTAAGTATTTGGTTGTGATGTTAATAGAGAAAGTAAAACTATCTTGTCTCTTATGTCAACCTGAATAAAGAGGTAAACTGAGGCAAGGTAAGAAAATAATGAGTTTATTTGGGAATAGCTGAGGAATTCCAATTCTGGACGAACAAACTATGGTCAACTATAGGCAAGTTGGAAGAGACAAAGGGACAATTGGCTTTTATTAGGTTTTAGGAGGAAGTTGAGGAGGATTGTTTCGAATAAAAGTTCATTGGAGAAGAACAAGAGTGTGAGGTTCTGACGGGTTCCTATTGGCTGTTAGGGGTGACTAGTGTGTTGTTGCTGGGGCAGGGAGGGACCTTCCTTCCTTTTCTTAAAAGCAGGAGATGAAATTCCCAGGTGAAAAATGTCCTCCGTTGTACCCGAAGAAAAGTTACATTCTTATCATCACGGAAAAGAAGTTGAGACTGAGAGAATTTTGTACAAATAGACCCTATTAAAATAATTCTTATCTTCCTGCTGGTCAGGCAGGCTGCAATGAGTGGAATGTGTGAGAGTTCCCCCTTCAGGGCTTCCTCACTCCATTTTAAAAGAGGTTTTCCTTTATTTATTTTCACACTATGAACAAAATATGTTCCAAGGCACTGATCTGTGAATTTTTCTCTGATGTAGTATATAGAGTTCCAGGGGCCACCAAGCGGTTTTATCAACTGACTTCCATTAGTTGGGAGTAGGACAGCTCAATTTTATCTACAGTCAGTAGCCGCATAACAACATTTGGGTCAAGGATGGACCACATATAGGAGGGTAGTCCCATAAGATTAGTACCATATAGCCTAGGTGTGTAGTAGGTTGTACCATCTAGGTTTGTGAGTACACTCTATGATGTTCACACGAGGATGAAATTGCCTAACAACACGTTTCTCAGAATGCATCCCCGTCATTAAGTGACATATGATTGTGTTTCAGTCATCCTCCCCTCTTTCTCAATCCCAAAGCTACTATTCCTGCAAGGTTCACCAAAGTCTTACATCCTCTAATGAACCTTAGTGTTCTAATTGATCCTTTTCTTCCCCAGGTAGGGGAATGAAATAAACATAGTAATAGAAAAAAGGCAAAATTATCATTATTTTCAGGTGATTATGCTAAAGTATTAAAAAGCAAGATTCAACTGAGTAAATTTGAAGATCTAATTGGCTTTATTCATGAAGATCTAACTGGCTTTAACAATTCATGAATCAAGCAACATCCCAGCTAGCAAATAGAAGGAAGATCCAAGGAGCTGTACAAAATGGAAGGCTTGTATGGGCAGAAAGGACAGAAAAAAGGATGTTTCTAGCAAAGAGTGGATTATTTCAGGCAAGATTATTCCTTTGGGGAAGAGTGGGGTGGGGATCTATCTGGCCCATTACTCACTAGTGCTGACCAGGTAATTCCAGATTGACTGGTTAAAGGTCACATTCCTGGGAGAGACTGAAACTGCAATTAAGTCTTGATTTATTGATGTGGGACTTAGCACAAGTGACACCATTTTGTGCCTGTTTTTTCTTTTTTAACAATCCCCCCCTTCGGATAAGACTCTCAGCGTAACTGAGAGATGTGATCAAAATTTAAGGCGTTAGTGCCACTCCCAGCTACTGCTCTATAGTTCTCACAGCTTTTGCTGCTCCTCCATGTGATAGTCACAGGTCATAATGTTTTCTGCTGAATCCCGTGGTATTCACAGGTCACAACTTCACGTTTATTTGCTTGGTGGTTACCAGCTGCAAACATGCATTGAAAGCTTTTGAGAGGATACAGTGCATTGGGGAGACTACTATGACTATTGTAAGTAGGATAATTCCCAATGTCTGGAGTGCACTTCAGAGCCAAGGCCCCAAGATTCAAACCAATCAAAATCCAATAAGTCAAAGAAATACCCTGTTGAAGGAGTCACCTTTTTAAGCCAAGTGGCTTGCTCGGTGATCTTATGTAACTAAATTTCAACTTCCCCAGAAGTGCTAATCCAGGTGCAGACGGTGGTGTTGGCCACAGTACAGACACATCCTTGCTCACCTAAAAAGTAATCAAGGGCTATCCTATTATCAAGAACAACTTTGGGCTGAGACTCTAAAGATTTTCATTGGGCAGCTATTGCTTTAGCAGTGAATTCTGCAATACCTTCAAGAGTCGAAGAATGATTCCTGATCATAGCCTCATTGTATGAGGCTCACTCCTACAATGTCCTCACTCCTACCGAGGGAAGTAGGGGCCTGCCAAAGGAAGCAAATCCTGAATCATGAATGCCTCCTGGCAGGTCTTTTCTAACTTGATGATGTAAATTGAGTTGACCAATGAAGTGTCTTAGTCTCTTTGTGAACAGTAGAGGGGTATAGTTAGATAACTTGAGTCATTGCTGGGTTATGTGCCAGCCATCTAGGCGTTCATAGGACCAAGGAGAATGATAACCACCACAGATGAAGATAAATCCTGTTGGGGCACAAACCATTCCTACTAAGCTAGCACCATTAATGGATTCCAAAATCATGAATAGATTTGAGTTTTTCATGACAAATCCAGCATTCTGAAAGATTACCATCCCTTGGCAATAGCCTGGGAGATAGATGATTGCATTATCTTTACAGGCCAATGCCAGAGTAAAGGAAGGAAGGAGAAGAAGAAAGGGTATCATGTTTAGTTAAAGTAAGAAGCCTTGATCTGGCATATTGGGTGGAAGCAGTCTACATCAATGTCAGCTACTTCTCTTCCTCATCAATTTGATTTGGAGGTCTCCAGTGTTTGTAAAGGATGCCAGAAGGAGCTTTCTTCCACTGTGAGATGTGTACCCAAGGTTTAAGTCCCTGAAGTTTGGCTGCCATCTGGGTAGTGAGGAGAACCTGGTATAGTCCTTTCCAAGGAGATTCAAGGGCAGTCTTTGGTCTTAGTGATCCCAAGTCAGAGGATGGGAGGAAATTGGAAACATTAGTTTGGAGAGTGGTAACCAGATATTTGATAAAACTAGAATAATTTAGGATCCAGTCCAGTTTACATGTATATAATGTAACCTCAAATACAATTAACAGGATTAGAATCTAATATCTACAAAAGGCACGAATATAATTTTTCTCTCTATAATTACCCTATTTTTTTGTACCAAAGATAATCACAGTAAAACTAATTTGTTTGCATTAAAATTGGCCTGATTATTTACATGAGTGTAGCAAGAATGGTGATTGACCATACAAGCTCTTTTAAGACTGCTTTGCTGGAACTTTTTATAAGGAATCTCAGATTGAACTCTTAAAAAACCTCTGAGGGGCTGGCCTGGTGGTGCAGTGGTTTTGTTCGCGCTTGGCAGCCTGGGGATCGTGGGTTTGGATCCTGGGCGCCTGCCGACACACTGCTTGTCAGCTATGCTGTGGCAGCGTCCCATATAAAGTAGAGGAAGATGGGCACGGATGTTAGCCCAGGGCCAGTCTTCCTCAGCAAAAAGAGGAGGATTGGCAACGGATGTTAGCTCAGGGCTGGTCTTCCTCACACACACACAAAAAAAAACCCTCTGAGGCCAGGAAGCCAAGCCAAGGTTCAAGCAGTTCCTTAAAGCTGTCTGTTTATATCTGAGTCTATGTATATCTCTCTTAAATATGACATTCCAGTCAAAGCCACAATGTTTTCAATTGTGCCCTGTTACAAGGAGAACAGATTCTTATTGAACTTGTCTAAATAACTTACTATATCACCATGAAAAGAATACTTAGGAGTTTCCAAATTCTGGAGGGACCACATAGGGAGATAAAGTAAATGTTTCACCTTTGTTTACAAAGGTATACTTTACCAAACTGTTGTAAATCATAGATAGCTCAAGAGAAAACATTTCCTTAAATCTGGAAAAACAAAACATTAAAGAACCAGTAATGTTGCAAACAAGAAGTCATAAAAATTATAATCCTCTTCCTCAGTTTGTTCACTCCCATGTTATTAATTCTTGTTCTGCTTGAATCCAGTTGTTTCTTTTAGTTCTAGAAATTCTTACCCAATTCAGATTTATAATCTTAAAGTTATGAGAAACTTGTGTTTGCCAGAGTCCAAACTGTCATGGGGGTGTTTCCATCAAGCTAGCACCCCAGGAGAGCAGATAGTGAGGGAAGAGTGAGAAACCCCCAGGATCATGAGACTAAAGAAAGTGACCCTCCCACTACCTGGCACTCCAGCTCAGCCGGTTAGCCAGAGTGCCCATGCATTCCTTAGAAAAGCAGAAGCTAGAGGCCAGGGATCATGGTGGGCTCAGACCCCCACTGAGTGGTAGCAGGTGGGAGCTGTGACCAGATACTATCACTATGCAGAGGCACAAATCCATGCCATCAAACAGTATGAAAAAATATATTACATCTCCAGACCAGAAGGAAAATGACAAGAAATCAAACCTGAGGGCACAAAAACCTATCATCTAAATGACAGAGAATTCAAAATAGCTATCATAAAAAAACTCAATAAGTTACAAGAAAATACAGATAGACAGTTCAATGAAATCATGAACTTCTTCACAAAAGAGATTGAAACTATTTACAAGAAACCAATCAGAAATATTGGAGATGAGGGGCTGGCTCAGTGGCATAGTGGTTAAGTTTGTGCACTCTGCTTTGGCTGCCTGGGGTTTGCAGGTTCGGATCCCAGGCATGGACAGATGTACCACTTGTCAAGCCATGCTGTGGCAGCATTGCATATAAAGTAGAGGTAGATGGGCATGGATGTTAGCCCAGGGCCATTCTTCCTCAGCAAAAAAGAAGAGGATTGGCAATGGATGTTAGCTCAGGGCTGGTCTTCCTCACACACACACACAGACAAAAGAAATGTTGGAGATGAAAAACACAATGGAGAAGATAAAGAAAAATCCGGAGTCTTTAAATAACAGAGCTGACAAATGTGGAGGATAGAATTAGAAATATAGAGGATAGGAATACAGAAATGCTTCAGCTGGAGGAGGAGAGAGAACTAAGACTAAAAATAAATGAAGAAATTCTCTGAGAAATATCTGACTCAATTGGGAAAGGCAACATAAGGCTTATAGGTATTCCCGAGAGAGAAGAGAGGGAAAAATGAGCAGAGAGCTAGTTCAAAGAAATAATAGCTGGGAACTACCCAAATCTGGGGAAGGAGCTGGAAATAAAAGTGGATGAAGCCATTAGATCTCCTAACTATATCAACATAAAAAGACCCTCTGCAAGGCATTATAGTGGCAAAGCTGGCAAAAGGCAATGACAAAGAAAACATAGTAAGGGCAGCAAAGCAGAAGGAAATAACATCCAAAGAACTCCTATCAGGCTTTCAGCAAATTTCTCAGTAGAAACCTTATAGGCTAGGAGAGAGTGGAATGGTATATACAATATTCTGAAAGACAAAAACTTTCAGCCAAGAATACTCTATCCAACTAAAATATCCTTCAGATATGATGGAGAAATAAAAACTTTCCAAGGTAAACAAAAGCTAAGGAAGTTCATTGCCACAAGACCACCACTACAAGAAATGATCAAGAAGGCCCTCATAAATGAAAAAAAAAAGAGAGAGAGAGAGAAAGGGGGATACAAAACCTTGAGCAAAGAGAACAGGTAGACAAAACCAGAAAAATTGCAGCTCTCTATAAGAACAGGTTAGCAATCAATTAATCCTAACACCAAAGATAAAGGGAAGGAAAACACCAAAAATAAATATAATCTCAACATTTTAACCACAAAATCACAATGCAAGATGGAATAAATTGTGACAATAATAACTTAGAAGGGGAAGAGGAAAGGGATGGAATCAACTTAGTCGAAGGAAACAAGAGACCATCAGAAAATGTACAATCTCATCTACGAGATTTTTTATACAAACCTCATGGTAACCACTAAACAAATAATCAAAACAGAGACGCAAATGATAAATAAAGAAAAAACTAAGAAAGCCATCATAGAGAACTACCAAACTGAATTGGGAGTCTGAAACACACGGGACAAGAAACAAAGGAAATGCAGAAGAACCAGAAAATGAGCAATAAAATGGCAGCATTAAGCCCTCATATATCAATAATCACTCTAAATGTAAATGAATTGAATTCTCCAATCAAAAGACACAGAGTGGCGGGATGCATTAAAAAACAAGACCAAACATTCTGCTGCCTCCAGGAAACATATCTCAGCTTTAAAGACGAACACAGGCTCAGAGTGAAGGGATGGAAGATGACACTCCAAGCTAATGGCAAACAAAAGAAAGCAGGTTTTGCCATACTTATATCAGGCAAAGTAAACTTCAAGATAAAACAGGTAATGAGAGAAAAAGAAGGACAGTATATAATGATAAAAGGGACACTTCACCAAGAAGATATAACACTTATATATGCACCCAACACAGGAGCACCAAAATACATAAAGCAACTAACAAACCTAAAAGGAGACATTAACAACAATACAATAATAGTAGGGGACCTTAACACCCCACTTACATCAATGGACAGATCAACCAGACAGAAAGTCAACAAGGAAATAGTGGACTTCAATGAAAAACTAGACAAGATGGACTTAATACATATATACAGAGCACTCCATTCAGAAACAGCAGAATATACATTCTTCTCAAGTGTACATGGAACATTCTCAAGGGTAGACCATACGTTGGGAAACAAGGCAAGCAACAATAAAATTAAGAAGATTGAAATCATAACAAGAATCTTTTCCAACCATAATGCTATGAAACTAGAAATCAACTGCAAGAAAAAAACTGGGAGAGGGACAAAGATGTGGAGACTAAACAACATGCTACTGAACAACCAATGGATCACTGAAGAAATTACAGGAGAAGTCAAAAAATATCTGGAGACAAATGAAAATGAAAATACACCATACCAACTCATATGGGATGCAGCAAAAGTGGTCCTAAGAGGGAAACTCATGGCAATACAGGCCCACCTTAACAAACAAGAAAAATCTCAAATAAAAAATCTTAAACTACACCTAACAAAATTAGAAAAAGAAGAACAAAGCCCAAAGTCAGCAGGAGAGAAATAATAAAAATTAGAGCAGAAATAAATGAAATTGAAACAAACAAACAAAAAAACAGTAGAAAGGGTCAACGAAACCAAGAGCTAGTTCTTTGAAAAGATAAACAAAGTTGACAAACCCTTAGCCATACTCACTACAGAAAAAGAGAGAAGGCTCAAATAAATAAAATTAGGAATGAAAGAGATGAAATTATAACAGATACTGCAGAAATACAAAGGACTGTAAGAAAATACTATGAAAAACTATATGCCAACAAATTGGACAATCTAGAATAAATGGATAAATTCTTAGACTGATACAACCTCCCAAAACTGAATCAAGAAGAAATAGAGAATCTGAATAGACCAATCACAAGTAAAGAGATCAAACCAGTAATCAAAAACCTCCCCAAAATAAAAGTCCAGTACCAGATGGTTTCTCTGGAGGATTCTATGAAACATTCAAAGACTTAATGTCTATCCTTCTCAAAGTATTCCAACAATAGAGGAAGATGGGACACTTTCTAACACATTCTACAAGGCCAACATCACCTTGATACCAAAGCCAGACAAGGACAATACAAAGAATGAAATTACAAGCCAATATTACTCATAAACGTAGGTGCAAAAATCCTCAAGAAAATATTGGCAAACCGAACACAGCAATACATTAAAAAGATCATACACCATGACCAAGTTGGATTTACACCAGGGACACAGGGATGGTTCAACATCCACAAATCAATCAATGTGATACACCATGTTAACAAAATGAGGAATAAAAACCACATGATCATCTCAATAGATGCAGAGAAAGCATTTGATAAGATCCAACATCCATTTATGATAAAAATTCTCAACAAAATGGGTATAGAAGGAAAGTGCCTCAACATTATAAAGGACATATATGACAAATCCACAGCCAACATCACACTCAATGGGGAAAAACTGAAAGCCAGGAACAAGATAAGGGTGCCCACTCTCACCACTCTTACTCAACATGGTACTGGAGGTTTTGGCCAGAGCAATAAGGCAAGAAAAAGGAATAAAAGGAACCCAAGTAGGCAATGAAGAATTGAAACTCTCGATGTTTGCAGACAACATGATTTTATATATAAAAAACCCTAAAGAATCCACTGGAAAACTAATAGAAATAATCAACAACTACAGCAAAGTTGCAGGGTACAAAATCGACTTAGAAAAATCAGTTGCATTTCTATACTCTAATAACAAACTAACAGAAAGAGAACTCATGAAGACAATCCCATTTACAACTGCAACAAAAAGAATAAAATATCTAGGAATAAATTTAACCAAGAGGTGAAAGACCTATATAATGAAAACTGTAAGACATTATTGAAAGAAATTGATGAGGATATAAAGAAATGGAAAGATATCCCATGCACATGGATTGGAAGAATCATGATAGTTAAAATGTCCATACTACCTAAAGCAATCTACAGATTCAATGCAATCTCAATGACATTCTTCATGGAAATAGAACAAAGAATACTAAAATTCATGTGGGGCAACAAAAGACCCTGAATAGCTAAAGCAATCCTGAGAAAAAAGAACAAACTTGGAGGCATCACAATCCCTGACTTCAAAATATACTACCAAGCTATAATAATCAAAACAGCATGGTAGTGGTACAGAAACAGACACACAGATTGATGGAATAGAATTGAAAGCCCAGAATTAAAACCACACATCTATGGACAGCTAATCTCTGATTAGCTTTATCAGCCTTTATCTCTGATAAAGGAGCCAAAGAACATATAATGGAGAATGGAAAGACTCTTCAATAAATGGTGCTGGGAAAACTGGACAGGCACATGCAAAAGAATGAAAGTAGATCATTGTCTTTCACCATACATAAAAATTAACTCAGAATGGATCAAAAACTTGAAGGTAAGACCCCAAAACATAAAACTCCTAGAAGAAAATATAGGCAGTACACTCTTTGACATCAGTCTTAGAGGGATTTTTGTTGTTGTTGTTAGGAAGACCAGCCCTGAGCTAATGTCCATCACCAATCCTCCTTTTTTTTGCTGAGGAAGACTGGCCCTGGGCTAACAACCATGCCCGTCTTTCCTCTACCTTATATGGGACGCCGCCATGGCGTGGCTGACAGGCAGTGTGTCGGCGGGCGCCCGGGATCCGAACCTGTGAACCCCGGGCTGCCAAGCGTGGACTAAACCGCTGTGCCACTGGGAGGCCCCATTAGAGGGATATTTTTGAACTCCATGTCTACTCGTACAAGGGAAACAAAAGAAAAAATAAAGACGTGGAACTCATCAGACTAAAGAGCATCGGCAAGGCAAAGCAAACCTGGATCATGATGAAAAGACAACCCACCAGCTGGGAGAAAATATTTGCAAATCATCTATCTGACAAGATAATCTCCAAAATATACAAAGAACTCACACAACTCAACAACAACAAAACAAAAAACCTGATCAAAAAATGGGCAGAGAATATGAACAGATATTTTTCCAAAGAAGATATATAGATGGCCAATAGGCACATGAAAAGATGTTCAACGTCACTAATCAGCAGGGAACTGCAAATCAAAACTACACTAAGATATCACCCTACACCCATTAAAATGGCTATAATCACCAAGTCAAAAAGTAACAAATGTTGCAGCAGTTGTGGAGAAAACAGAACCCTCATACACTACTGGTGGGAATGCAAACTGGTGCAGCCTCTGTGGAAAATAGTATGGAGATTCCTTAAAAAATTAAAAATAGAAATACCATGTGACCGAGGTATCCCACAACAGGGTATTTATCCAAAGAACTTGAACTCAACAATCCAAAGAGACTTATGCACTCCTATATTCATTGCAGCATTATCAAGAAAGGGAGCCAGCCAAAGTGTCCCTCGACTGATGATTGGATAAAGAAGATGTGGTATATACATGCAGTGGAATACTACTCAGCCATAAAAAAGGACAAAATCATCCCATTTACAACAACGTGGATGGACCTTGAGGGTATTATGTTGAGCAAAATAAGCCAGACAGAGAAAGACAAACGCCATATGATTTCACTCATATGTGGAAGATAAACTAACACACAGCCAGAGAGAACAGTTTGGTGGTTACCAGGGGGAAGGGAGTTAGGGGGTGGGCACAAGGGGTGAAGTGGTGCATTTATATGGTGACTGACAAATAGTAATATCCAAGTGAAATTTCACAATGTAATAAACTATTATGACCTCAATTGAAAAAAACAGAAAATAAAAACAATGATAACTGGAATTATTATGATAACATTACATCAGAATATATCAGATTTCTAGGAATTTCATACAATTTCTAGAACAATTATAGCATGTATAAATACAACATAAAGAAAGCTTAGTGTTAGTTCTTATTTGATAATGCTTACCATGTAATTTAACATATCAAATAAGGCAGTTTAACATCTCCCTTTTTGTAAAGAGAGACATCAAATCCTTTAAAATGTTCCAGGGACCCTCTGGAAAAATCCCAAAATTAGTTAGAGGTCAAAGAGATTTCATTTAGAATTTGATTTTGAGAAGTTTGTCAAAAGTAGCAAAAGATTTTAAAACACTTTGTCAAATAGGATCACAGATCACTGTGAAACAATGCTTAGTTATCTATTTAACCTTAGTGACAATTAAAGACTTCATAGGTAAATACAGAAAGCTAAATAATCAGAAAAAAAAAAAACAAACCTTGGCTCTTTGATAGAGAAGACTTAATTTTTTAAAGTAATCAAAGACTTGATGATAAAGATAATATGAAGCCCAGAAAATTATTTTGGTAAGGCACAAAATCTTTGCTTTCTTGGCAGATTACTGAAAAGGTAAAGAAACCTTCACAATCTGTGACCAAAAGTCCAAGAAAACTTTATGCTTTTAACAGAGAGAAAACCAATTCTAACTTTGCACCAGTGTACTTTTGATATTAAAACTCATTTTTTTACTTAAATAAATTCATTCCAATTTTAGCCAGCTTGACCAGGCATAAAATTCCTTTCCCAAGATTCCTTTTTCACAAACCTTCTACAATTTTGTCCTATCTTTTTCCTCTTTCCCATTCTGAAATAATCAGTCTCACTTTAGGAAAAATTATTCTTTTTTCTTAACAAAAATGCTTCTCCATTCCTCATACTTTTTTTCACCGAAAACATACATCCTACTTTGCTTGAATACAGAGATGTTTCCCTTATTATTTCTAGTAGCTTTAATTATATATATTAGAATTTTTAACCCTAAGAGACTTTAATTTGTAGTGAAAATAAACAATTGTGAATTGTCTTTTTACATTAGCATTCTATGGCTTGACAAATTTATAAAGAGTTTTATAATTTCTAGGAACATATGTTTTCTCATAGTAAATTTTTCAGTGTGGTACAAAACATGTTTACTAATAGACACAAATATCTTTAATTCCTCTGTAAAAGGAAGCCAAAATTGGATAAACCTGTGTTCAAGAATTAATGTTTCAGTATTTTACCTTATTTGGAAATGATCTAGATATTTAATGACTATCCATAATTTAATTTAAATTAGCAAAACTTTAATTATTTTTTTGTGAGGAAGACCAGCCCTGAGCCAACATCCATTGCCAATCCTCCTCTTTTTGCTGAGAAAGACTGGCCCTGGGCTAACATCTGTGCCCATCTTCCTCTACTCTATATGGGACGCCGCCACGGCATGGCTGACGAGCAGGGCGACAGCAGGCGCCCGGGATCCGAACACATGAACGCTGGGCTGCCAAGCACAAACTAAACTGCTGCGCCACTGGGCCAGCCCCAGCAAAACTTTAAGGTTTCAAGTTACCAAAAAGATTTAGGGAAACTATTTTAAAAGTTCACCTAAAATCTTTTACCCTGCTTACATCTATTTAATTCATTTGTTCTGAGTAATTATGTTTAGACTACCCACAAAAACTTTATGAGACTTTAGACGAAGTCAGCCATCATCCCAAGCAATTTTTCTTGCTGACAAATTTTGTAACAGAGATAACATGAACTTATTTGAGTAATAAACATAAGTAGAATAAAATTGTTTGTCAGTATTATTATTATTTTTTTTGTTTCTTCATTTATTTTCTTTTTATTTTTTTATTGATGTCTTAATAGTTGATAACACTGTGGGGTTTTAGTTGTACATTATTGTTTGTCCGTCACCATGTGGATGTAACCCTTCACCCCTTGTGCCTGCCCCCCTTCTCCTTCCCCTTGGTAACCACCAATCAGTTCTCTCTGTCCGTGTGTTCATTTATATTCCATATATGAGTGAGTTCATGCAGTGTCTGTCCTTCTATCTCTGGCTTATTTCACTTAACATAATACCCTCTAGGTCCTTCCATGTTGTTGCAAATGGGACAATTGTGTCTTTTCTTATGGCTGAGTAGTATTCCATTATATGTATATACCACATCTTCTTTAACCAATCCTCAGTCGAGGGACACTTGGGTTGCTTCCACTTCTTGGCTATAGTGAATAATGCTGCAATGAACATAGGGGTGCATAAGCCTCTTGTGGTGGTTGATTTCATGTCCATTGGGTAGATGCCCAAGAGTGGGATTGCTGGATCATACGGTATTTCTATTTTTAATTTTTTGAGGACTCTCCATACTGTTTTCCATAGAGGCTGCACCAGTTTGCATTCCCACCAGCAGTGAATGAGTGTCCCCGTTTCTCCACAACCTCTCCAGCATTTGTTGTTATTTGTCTTTGTGATTATAGCCATTCTAACCGGTGAAAGGTGATATCCTAGTGTAGTTTTGATTTGCATTTCCCTGCTGATTAGTGATGTTGAACATCTTTTCATGTGTCTATTGGCCATCTGTATCTCTTCCTTGGAAAAATGTCTGTTCATATCCTCTGCCCATTTTTTGATCGGGTTGTTTGTTGTTTTGTTGCTCGGTTGTATGAGATCGATATATATTACTGAGATTAATCCCTTGTCGGACAAACGATTTGTGAATATTTTCTCCCAGCTGGTGGGTTGTTTATTCATTTTGATCCTGGTTTCATTTGCCTTGTAGAAGCTCTTTAGTCTGATGAGGTCCCACTTGTTTATTTTTTCTTTTGTTTCCCTTGTCCGAGTAGACATGGAATCTGAAAGGATCCCTTTATGACCAATCCAATTAGTGTACTGCCTATATTTTCTTCCAGGAGTTTTATGGTTTCAGGTCTCACTTTCAGGTCCTTGATCCATTTTGAATTGATTTTTGTATATGGCGATAGGAGATGGTCTACTTTCATTCTTATGCATGTTGGTGTCCAATTTTCCCAGCACCATTTATTGAAGAGACTTCCCTCTCTCCATTCTATGTTCTTTGCTCCTTTGTCAAAGATTAGCTGTCCATAGGTGTGTGGTTTTATTTCTGGGGTTTCAATTCTATTCCATTGATCTGTGTGTCTATTTTTGTACCAGTACCATGCTGTTTTGATTATTATAGCTTTATAGTATATTTTGAAATCAGGGATTGTGATGCCTCCAGCTTTGTTCTTTTTTTTCAGAATTGCTTTAGCTATTCGGGGTCTTTTCTTGCCCCATACGAATTTCAGTAGTTTTTGTTCTATTACTGTGAAGAATGACATTGGGATTCTGATGGGGATTGCATTGAATCTGTAGATTGCTTTAGGTAGAATGGACATTTTAACTATATTCTTCCAATCCATGTGCATGGAATATTTTTCCATTTCTTTATGTCTTCCTCGATTTCTTTCAATAGTGTCTTATAGTTTTCATTGTATAGGTCTTTTACCTCCTTGGTTAAATTTATTCCCAGATATTTTATTCTTTTTGTTGCAATTGTCAATGGGATTGTCTTTTTGAGTTCTCTTTCTGTTAGTTCATCATTAGTGTATAGAAATGCAACTGATTTTTGTAAGTTGATTTTATACCCTGCCACTTTACTGTAGTTGTTGATTATTTCTAGTAGTTTCCAATGGAATTTTTTGGGTTTTCTATGTATAAGATCATGTCGTCTGCAAATAGTGAGAGTTTCACTTCTTCATTGCCTATTTGGAGTCCTTTTATTCCTTTTTCTTGCCTAATTGCGCTGGCCAGGACTTCCAGTACTATGTTGAATAAGAAAGGTGAGAGTGAACACCCTTGTCTTGTTCCTGTCCTCAAAGGAATGGCTTTCAGTTTTTCCCCATTGAGTAGGGTGTTTGCTGTAGGTTTGTCATATATGGCCCTTATTATGTTGAGGTACTTTCCTTCTATACCCATTTTGTTGAGAGTTTTTATCATAAATGGATGATGGATCTTGTCAAATGCCTTGTCTGCATCAATTGAGATGATCATGTGGTTTTTATTCTTCATTTTGTTAATGTGGTGTATTACATTGATTGATTTGTGGATGATGAACCATCCCTGTGTCCCTGGTATAAATTCCACTTGATCATGGTGTATGATCTTTTTGATGTATTGCTGTATTGAGTTTGCCAATATTTTGTTGAGGATTTTTGCGTCTATGTTCATCAGTGATATTGGCCTGTAGTTTTCCTTCTTTGTATTGTCCTTATCTGGCTTTGGTATCAGGATGACGTTGGCCTCATAGAATGTGTTGAAAGTATTCCCTCTTCCTCTATTTTTTGGAATAGTTTGAGAGGGATAGGTGCTAAATCTTCTTTGAATGTTTGGTAAAATTCTCCAGGGAAGCCATCTGGTCCTGGGCTTTTATGTTTTTGGAGGTTTTTGATTACTGTTTCAATCTCTTTACTTGTGATTGGTCTGTTCAGATTCTCTATTTCTTCTTGATTCAGTTTTGGGAGGTTGTACACGTCCAAGAATTTGTCCATTTCCTTTAGGTTGTCCAATTTCTTGGCATAAAGTTTTTCATAGTATTCCCTAATAATCCCTTGTATTTCTGTGGTATCTGTTGTAATTTCTCCTCTTTCATTTCTAATTTTAATTATTTGAGTCTTCTCCCTTTTTTTCTTAGTGAGTCTGGCTAAGGGTTTGTCAATTTTATTTATCTTCTCAAAGAACCAGCTCTTTGTTTCATTGATCCTTTCTACTGTTTTTTTTTTATTTCAGTTTCATTTATTTCTGCTCTGATTTTTATTATTTCCCTCCTCCTGCTGATTCGGGGCTTTGTCTGTTCTTCCTTTTCTAATTCTGTTAGGTGCAATTTAAGGTTATTTATTTGGGATTTTTCTTGTTTGTTAAGGTGGGCTTGTATTGCTATGAATTTCCCTCTCAGGACCGCTTTTGCTGCATCCCATATGAGTTGGTATTGTCTATTTTCTTTTTCATTTGTCTCCAGACAGCTTTTGATTTCTCCTTTAATTTCATCAATGACCCATTCGTTGTTCAGTAGCATGTCATTTAGTCTCCACATCTTTGTCCCTTTCCTAGTTTTTTCCTTGCAGTTGAATTCTAGTTTCACAGTGTTATGATCAGAAAAGATGCTTGTGATGATTTCAATCTTCTTAAATTTATAGAGGTTTGCCTTGTTTCCTAATATATGGTCTATCCTTGAGAATGTTCCATGTCCACTTGAGAAGAATGTGTACTCTGCTTTTTTTTGGTGGAGTGCTCTGTATATATCTATTAAGTCCATTGCGTCTAGTTTTTTGTTTAAGTCCATTATTTCCTTATTGACTTTTTGTCTGGATGATCTATCCATTGATGCAATGGGGGTGTTAAGATCCCCTACTATTATTGTGTTATTGTTAATATCTCATTTTAGGTTTTTTAGCAGTTGTTTTATGTACTTTGGTGCTCCTGTGTTGGGTGCATAGATATTTATGATTGTTATGTCTTCTTGGTGAAGTGTCCCTTTTATCATTATATATTGCCCTTCTTTGTCTCTCATTACCTTTTTTATCTTGAAGTCTACTTTGTCTGCTATAAGTATGGCTACTCCTGCTTTCTTTTGTTTGCCATTAGCTTGGAGTATTGTTTTCCATCCTTTTATTTTGAGTCTGTGTTTGTCTTTAGAGCTGAGATGTGTTTCCTGGAGGCAGCAGGTTGTTGGATCTTGGTTTTTAATCCATTCCACCACTCTGTGTCTTTTGATTGGGGAATCCAATCCGTTTACATTTAGAGTGATTATTGATAAATGAGGGTTGAATCTTGCTATTTTATTGTTCATCTTCTGGTTCTTTTGCATTTCCTTCGTTTCTTGTCACTTGTGTTTCGGACTGCAAATTCAATTTGGTATTTCTGCATGCTCATTCTCTTAGTTTTCTCTTTATTTGTCATGTGTGGTTCTCTTCTGGTTATTTGTTTAGTGGTTACCGTGAGGTTTATATAAGAAATCTCCTGGATAAGATAGTACATTTTCAGATGCCTCCTTTTTCCTGAAGCTTGGTCAATTCAATCCCTTCCCTCTTCCCCTCATTTGTTATCTCTATTTATTCCATCTTGTGTCATGAGTGTGTGTTCACAGTGATGAACTTGAATTAATTTTTTATATTATCCAACTGTACTTTTTCTGGTTTAGTATCCTTGCTTTTCTCCTTGCTGAAATCTTTGTATCCCCTTTCTCATTAGTTTTTTTTCAGGCCTAATGGCCTTCTTGAGCATTTCTTGTAGTGGGGGTCTTGTGGTGATGAACTCTCTTATCTTTTGTTTATCAGGGAGAGTTATTATTTCTCCTTCATATTTGAAGGACATTTTTGCTGGATAAAGTATTCTTGGCTGAAGTTTTTGGTCTTTCATGGTTTTGAATATATCATTCCAGTCTCTCCTAGCCTGTATAGTTTCTGTCGAGAAATCAGCTGAGAGCCTGATGGGCTTTCCTTTGTATGTTATTTTGTTTTTTTGTTTAGCTGCCCTTAATATTATTTCCTTGTCATGGATATTTTTCAAGTTTGCTACTATGTGGCGAGATGATTTTTTATTCCTGTTTATATATTTAGGTGATCTATTGATTTCATTCACTCTTATTTCCCTCTCATTCCCTAGGTTGGGGACATTCTCAGCTATTATTTCTTTGAACAAACTCTCTGCTCCTTTTTCTCTTTCTTGTCCTTCTGGAATACCTATTATCCTTATGTTGCTTTTCCTCATTGAGTCTGATATTTCTCGAAGAATTTCTTCACTTCTTTTTAGTCTTAGCTCTCTCTCCTCCTTTATCTGGAGCGTTTCTGCATGGCTATCCTCAATAATGGTAATTCGTTCCTCCATATTGTCAGTTCTGCTCTTTAAAGACTCCAGTTTTTCAACTATCTCATTCATTTTGGTTTTCATCTCCAATAATTCTGATTGGTTTTTCTTTATGGTTTCAATCTCTTTTGTGATGAAATCCCTGAATTTGTTGATTTGTTTCTGTGTGTTCTCTTGTATTTCGTTGAGTTTGTTTATGATAGCTATTTTGAATTCTCTGTCATTCAGGTTATCCAGTTCTGTGCCTTCAGGGTTGGTTTCTGGGTGTTTGTCATTCTGCTTTTAGTCTGCAGACATAGCAAATCGCTGCATGGATCCGACCCCTTTACTTTTTCCTCTCATCTTGAAGTTGGTCCTGCAGTTTCCACCTGCTGCCACTGGATGGAGATCGCAAGTGGTATGCTCTGAGCCCGCTGCAGTCCCCAGAGGGATTATCCTGAAACGCGGCATGTGTGGGGGGAGGAGTTCTCTCTTTCCCCTGCTCAACCACGGGGTTTCCTTTCTGGCTCTCTTAGGGCATTTGCTACACCCCCAAAACAGTCCATCATTGCTTCCTGGTGGGGATCTCTCGACAGTCTGTGAGAGCACCTGGAGGGTGATTGTTTCCCCCACCCCCTGCAGTGGGCCACCCCTCTCCCCTCTGTCTGCGAGCCACGCTGTCTTTGCCAATCGATTGCGGAGGGGGAGTACAACTTCTTACCTCTCCTCACGTCCTTTCAGGCTTCCCGTGCCTCCACCGTCAGATGTATGGTGGCAGGGGTCTCTTAGAAGTCCTTTGTAGCGTTTGATTGAGCTCTGTTGGAATGCAAATGATGTTTTCATTGTGTCTGAGTGGGCAGAGATTCAAAGAGGGAATCTCACTCCACCATGATGCTGACGTCACTCTCAGTATTATTTTTAATGCTGATAAATCTAAAGACATGTATTTCAATTAAACCAATAAACTTTAAATTAGCTCTATTATTGAAAAGTTTCCCACATAATGTGAACCTGAAATGCATTTAGGATAGTTTACATTTTTGAGAATTTTATGAATAGTTAAATTATATAAGTGCTTGATTTTCTTTAAGCCAATTAAATAGAGCTCTTTTATAAATAACTTTGGCAATACCATCTGGAGGTGGAAAAAATGTCATATATCTACAACACATATGCAGTCATAATTCACATAACAACAGAGATATATTCTGAGAAATGTGTTAAGCAATTTCATCATTGTGTGAACATTCTAGAGTGTACTTATACAAACCTAAATGGTATGGCCTACTCACACCTAGGCTACATGGTCCTAATCTTATGGGACCACAGTCATATATGCAGTCCATCATTGATCAAAACATCAAAATGCAGCACATAACTGTATAGACACACATAAATAGACAGTCACAAACAAAGGCCCCATAGCTTCTGTGTTAAAATTACTACTGTGAATCAGGTCCAATAATCCAATACTCACTAGCTACAAACGAAGTTGGAATTTCAATTCTTTTTCTGGTAGATGGAATAAGTTAAGTTTAACTACTGCTCAGATGGCTAAAACTTTTCACTAACATTTGTGGAGAAAACACTTAGAATTTTTCATTTGCCTAAGTTTTGAATGACCTTTTCCCCTTTCATTCTTCTTCTGATAAGAATTACCTCCCTGAAGTTTGTAGTTTAAAGAGATGGCCTAGTTAAGAGTTAACATTTCATCTAAAAGGCACAGGGAAAGAATGCAAGTTCCTCCCAGAAGGACTTTGGTTTTCTAAGGCCAATATTTACAAGACTTTTGAGATTAAATAGGGGAGGTTTTGGGATTGGTAAAAAAAGATAGGTGAATTTCATTTCAGGTAGGAGAGCTCCCTTCATCATTTCTTGTAGGGCAGGTCTAGTGGTGATGAACTTCCTCAGCTTTTGTTTATCTGGGAAAGCTTTTATTTCTCCATCATATCTGGAGATTAATTTTGCTGGATAGAGTGTTCTTGGCTAATAGTTTTTGTCTTTCATTATTTTGAATATTTCATTCTATTCTCTCTTAGCTTGTAAGGCTTCTGCTGAGAAATCTACTGAAAGCCTTTTGGGGGTTCCTTTGTAGGTTATTTTCTTCTCTCTTCTTGCCTTTAGTATTTTTTCTTTGTCATTGACTTTTGACAGTTTTAATATTATATGCCTTGGAGAAGGTCTTTTTGCATTGGTGCAATTAGGAGTTCCGTTGGCTTCATGTACTGTGAGTCCAGTTCCTTGCCCGGGTTTGGAAAGTTCTTAGTTTCTTTGAACAAGCTCTCTGCTCCTTTCTCCCTCCCTTCTCCCTCTGGGTTACCTATAATCCTTATGTTACTTGTCCTAACTGAGTTGGATATTTTTTGAAGAATTTCATTTTTTTAAAATCTTATTTCTCTCTCCTCCTCCACCTGAAACATTTCTAAGTTTCTATCTTCAAGGTCACTAATTCTCCGCTCCATAAGTTCTACTCTATTTTTTATGCTTTCTACATTATTTTTTATCTTATTGTGTTATTTATATACAGAATTTCTGTTTGGTATTTTTTTTGAGTTTCATTCTCTTTGGTAAAGTATTCCTTCTATTTATTAGTTTTATTCCTGGGCTCATTGAATTATCTCTCTGAGTTTTCTTGTAACTCATTGAGTTTCTTTATGATAGCTATTTTGAATTTTCTGTCAGTCAGATTGAAATCTTCTTTGACATCAGGTTTGGTTTCTGGAGAGTTGTCATTTTCCTTCTGTTCTGCAGTGTCACTGTAGTTTTTCATGGTGTTTGATGAATTGATCCTCTGCTGGTGCATTTGTGGTAGTAATTACCTTTCCTTATTTTTGGTAAGTCTTCGGTTACTTTGGTTCTGGTCACCTGGGTCTCATGTTCTTCCACTGGCTCTCCATGGGCTCAGCTCCTGCTGTCCCATGCACCTCATGTGCTGCTGGTCCTGGGTTGTCTTGGGGTGCTTGTTGCACTGCTGGCAGGGATGCTGGGTTCATGGGTGTCACTGTTGCTGGTTGGGGCCTGGGACCCAGGGACTTGTATGCAGCTCCTGCTGCTGGTGTAGCTGGTGTCAGGGTTGCTGCCACTGGGGGCAGTGTCACTGGTTCTGCTGTGGTTCCTGTTGCTTCTGGTTGCAGAATCCCCTTGCCCCCATGGGGGGCAGAAGCTGTTTCTTTTGTTCCAGCCCCATTTGCTCATAGTTGTGCCAGTTGGTTACCCTGCATTCACGCAGGCCAGGCTGCAGCCAGTTGGCAAAGCACCTTCACATGGGTCAGGCTGCTGCACTCGGTGCGCTGGTCACACTTGTGCAGGCAGGGCTGCCTCCCATTGGGGCACCTTCACCCAGGTGGGGCCACTAGAGCATGGTGGGTGCTCCCATGGGCTTGGCTACCAGCACTCCACAAGAGTTCACATGTTGGTCAGGCTGCCCCCGCCTCCACTCACTCTTGCACTGGTGGCTGTGTGAAGATCCATGACCTGGATTGCTGCCCCCACAGAGGGGTATGGGGCCACTCCCCTAGTTCCACTACTTCCTGGGGGTCTGATCCACCCACCTTCAGATGTATGGCTGTGTGGATCTCTCGGGCATCACGTTGTGCATTGTAGAGAACCCTCTGTTGGTTGATGGATGTCCATTAAGTTGTAACTCAGAAGGGAGACAAAGGAAATAACTCACTCTGCCGTGATGCTGACATCAAAAAGATAGGTGAACTTTGAACTGCTTCTAGAGTAGCATTTATAGTTTTGCAAAGATTTGTTAGATAAGGACAGTTGCTCTCAATTCCTCAAAGAGTTGGGTTGCAGCCTAAATGACATCATAGATTGATCTACCCATCTAACTACATTATCATCTGGTTTTTTTTTATATGTATATATCAGGGAGAAGATTTCCAACTAAGATGGAAATCAAAAGATGTCTTTGTTCTGGATTTAGAGCTTTTTGCCATTGGAAAGTTTTAGTAAATCCTTTCACAAAGGCTTCAGAAGATTTCTCTTTCCCTCTGGGTACATTTAGCTTAGGGGAGGAGGCTTAAATAAGTTCCTATCAGGTTCTGAATATCAACTTCCAATTTGGCCAAATTTCTGATCATAGAGTTATTACATCCTTTCAAATATCTGTCAGGGTTCAGCCAGGACAAACAGTAAATATTTCTGAAAGTATTAAACAACCCCATGGACCCAAGAGATATCCCCAAAGAGGGTTCAAAAGATATTATCCTCCCAAGATCTTAGAGCCACTCTCAAACACAGCCAAAAGAAAGAAAAGACTTTTATTTTAGACAATTCCTCTGAAGGCTGGCAGCAGTTTGTAGGACCCTTGCTGCAAGTGGAGTACAACATACATTTCAGTCTGGCCATATTTTGGGCCCCCCAACCCAACAGTTACCAAGCCAAGTTATTAGGATACAAAACAAAACAGACAAGAACATAGCAGCTGTTCCTGGGAGAGAAAGGATCAATAACCATGGGTCTGCATTTGGAAAGGAAGGGACAATGTGGAATTTTATTTTCCTCTCTTGACTGGGCCCTACAGACAGATATCTGGGAGAGCTGACTCTAGCAAGAATTGTCTTAGCTGGTTTCTGCCATTTTTCCTAGGATCCCATCTGCAGGCTTTGGTGTCTACCAGAATTTGGCAAGGTTTTCCATTCATTTTAATTTTAGTTTCCCCTAGGCTGTTTAAGAGTATTATGTAGCAGTTTACTAGAAAATCTCTCAGAGTGTCATCAGCTCTGGGAGGGGCCCCTACAGGGGCTGTCCTTCAAAGGTAGATATGAGGTCATTCAAGTTGGTGTTGAAGGATTTGCACTAAACCTTTGAGGACAATCTTTTTTCCAATGTTCCACGATTACAAGTGAGATGTCAACTTCTGGCCAGTGTTTTGACATGGACCCCTAGGAGGGTATAATGAGGGAGGCCCAAGTGTTATTTTTAGGTGCCTGGCCTTGGAGCTGTTGTAGCTGTAAAGCTAATGGCTTGGCAGACTTTTGTTTAGGATCTTGCATTTTTAAATTTTCAAAAGCCTTTTGCAATGCATTTTTAAATGAAGCTATTCTGGAATTTTGAATGCTTTCAGAAGCTTCTGTATACCAATAAAAATAGGTATCCAATTTGGTTTTATGATTTGGGAAACTTTGCTTTCAAGTGCACCTCTTAAATGAGTGACTGTGTCTAACTGAAACATTCCCCCTAATAGCCACTGTAATTCTAGGTTGTTTTTAGTAAGACATTGCCATTTTTGCAGATATCTAAAACTTCTGGGACAGCAGTTCTTAAACATAAAATAAGCCAGTGTGCTGGAAGGTGGTGCACTCAATCTTTGGAATTTAAAGATCCCATTTTTATTATTTATTTATTTATTTATTTATTTCTAGATGAGACTTTGGGTCTCTTGGAGCCAAATTAATACCTAAAAGCGGTGTGCCCCTGGGTTGGGAATTGTTTGATGTTTTACGGGGTACCTTGTTGCGTGGGTTTTCTTGAGGTTGATGGGTGACCTAATGTCAATCTAGCCCATTCTGGGAGCAACATATTCTAGCACAGGAGTCTCTGAGTTAGGTAGTGAGCATGCTGACAGCTTTTAAATGCTGGACTGATGCCCACTGATTTTTGCAGCTTCTGGCTTTCAAAATTCCCAGTAGAAATAGCCTTTATCTACACAAAACAAGACAAAGAAACATGTGTACCTTAATGTATTGGCAGTAACCAAGAGATGTTACTGCATCCTGGCCAAGAGAAGGCCTTGTGCTCACCAACAATTCCCACTGTGGAATCTTGGACTGGGATAAGGATTCAACCAGAAGACTTCGACAAATGGGGATTGTGGACTAGGGACTGCACATAAATGGGGAAGTGTGAACTGCCACTAACAGTGTCCCATCTTGGGACAGAATCAAGGGCTGGGGGTTTCCACCAATTAAACAAGAATTGTAGTCTGAAATACAGGTTAGGGGCTTGAGCTCTGGGCAGAACCAGCTCAAGCTGACCTTCCCTGTAACGGAAAGCCAGTTAGATTGGGAGCTTTACACAAAGAGAGTGAAGCTTGGAACCAAGAGGAACTTACCCACAGCCCTCAGAAATGGTAAGAAAGACAGAGAACTCAAACAGGTTTTGTGGGTACCATGCCTGAGTTTCTCATTGTCCCCAAACACTGTCAGAAGTTCACTTCAGATCCTACCACTGCCAGCAAATCTGTTAAAAAACAAACTTCACCTGAGTAAATTTGAAGATCTAATGGGCTTTTTTCAAGGATTAATGAATCAGATAGCATCCCATCTAGCAAATAGAAGGGAGATCCAAGGAGCTGTACAAAATGGAAGGCTTTTATAGGCAGAAGGGGGTGGACAAAAGGAAGTTTCTAGCAAAAAGTGGATTATTTCAGACAAGATTACCACCCAATGGGGAAAGGCAGCGGTCTATCTGGCAGATTACCTCACTAGTGCCCACCAGGTAATTCCAGATTGACCAGTTAAAGGTTACATTCCTGGAAGAGGTTGAAACTGCAATTAAGTCTTGGTTTGCTGATGTGGGGCTTAGCACAGGTGACTCCATTTTGGGCCTGTTGTTTCTTTTTTTAACAAAGATAAAATTTAATAAATGCTATTTAAAAATTATTAACAAGAAAATTCAGCAATATAGCCAATTACTAAGTCAATATACAAAAATGAATGGTTTTTCTAGCTACAAATAGCTGGCTAAAATACCTAATGGAAGAAAAAAGTATTCAGAATAGAAGTTTTGAAATATATATTTAGGCAAAACTTAACAAGAATGTACCAGACCTATATCAGGAAAAGTGTGAAGCTACCAAGGTACAAAAAGACAAATGGATAGGAAGATGCAATATTATAAGGTTATCAATTTGCTCAGAATTAATCTACCAATACAATGTTCTCTCAGTTAAAATCCTAATAACTTATATTTTAATAAAAATTATTTTAAAATATTCCAGTAAGATTTTTTAAATTTTATAAAATAATCTAAAATTCATAAACCTGGGAGAATAAACATGTGGGAGTATCCAAGAATATTAAAAAAGAAATAGGGTAATTGGAAGTACCAACCCTACCCAATATATGACCTTGAAGGGGATTAGAATGCACTACCCCAAAATATGCCACTTGGCATATGGATTGTTTTGAGTTAAGGCCGTTGAGAATCAACAGGTGCAGAAAGAAGTCTTCTTGGAGCTTCTTTATCTGACTAAGAGCAGAAACTTCTGATGGATGAGGACTGCCATAAATCTCTTCTTCTGGGAGAGTTTTATGGCTAGGAAGAAGACAGAAAGTTGGCACCAAGATGTGCCTGCACAAACAAACTTTATTAAATAATCTTTATCTTCCAGTAGTTTCCCCATATATATACCTTCCCACAATTTATCATCCCTAGAAGCTCAAACATCTTTTCCTTTGTCTTGTCATTTCTCCACAAGTTTATTTCCCTTTGTTAAAATGGTAAAGGTCTGAATGCCTCTTTAGGGTATTCATGTCATTTCTGTGAGGCCACCTCACTGTGTGCATATGAAATAAACCTTTTTCTCCTGTTAACCTGTCTTTTGTCAGTTCAGTTTGCAGGGCCCCAGTTACTGAACCTAAGAAAGTAAAAGAAAAAGTTTTTTCCTTGCCCATCAACATCATCTAGAATTACAGAAATTACAAGAGTAAATTCCCAATGTAGCAAAAGACAAGCAGATCAGATCATTTGCTGAATGCCCTTAGTTACTTGGATTTATTTCTAGAACAGAATTAAAACTCCAAGGAAAAAAAAAGCACATGGGAGAAATAAGTACATGTTAGGGGTAGCATTTCAAATCAGTGGAAAAATAATTTTTCAGCAAATGATATTAAAATAATTGGCTATAATTGGCATTTGGGAAAAAATTCAGGTAGTTCCTCCATCAGTCCTTCCACCAAATTTTAGCCAATATCCAGAAATCCAAATGATTAACCTTTACAAGGAAGTGCCCAACTTTTCTAATAATTAAAGAAATGCAAATTAAAACAATTTATTACTTTAGACCCATGATACTGGAAAGAATGGAATAAGGTTAAGTTGCATACACTGCTAATGGGAGTATAAAAGTGAATGACTCTGAAGAACAATTTGAGAAGATCTAGTAAAGTTGCAGATGTGCATAGCTATGAGCCAACAACTCTACTCTGGGGGCATATTTTGGAAACCCCATATTTCAGCATATATGTGCACAGAGAGACATATAGGAATATTAACCACGACACTCTTTGCAAAGTGAAAACCGAGAGCAACCTAAACACTCATCAACAAGAAAATAGATAAATTACTTATATTTAAAAATACATTAAAGTCCATACATTGTTTCTTTCAGCAGTTTTATTGAGATATGTGATGTACAATGAACTGCACATATCTAAAGTGTACAATTTGATGAGTTTTGCTTTATTATATATTCCTGAAACTATAACCACAGTTAAAATAATGAACATATCCGTCACACACAAAAGTTCTCTTGGGCTCCTTTGTAATGTATCCCTGTCTCTTCCCTCTGTGCCACATCCCCAGGAAACCTCTGATTATTTTGTCACCATAGATTTGTTTGCATTTTCTAGCACTTCTTTCTCTCAGCATCATTGTTTAGAGATTGATTCATATTGTTGTATCAGTTGTCATTTCTTTTTATTTCTAAGTAGCATCCATTATATAGATATACCACAATTCATTTACCTATTCACCTGTTGATGGACTCGAGCTGTTTCTGGTTTGGGGGTATTACAAAGAAAGCTACTATAAACAATCTTGTACAAGTTTTCATGTGAATGTATGTTCACATTTCTCTTGGACTGCTGAATTGTGTGGAAGGTGAAGTCAACTCTTTAAGAACCTGCAGAAATGTTTTCCAAAATGGTTATTTTACATATCTGATCTAGTCTTTTGTCCATGTTTTAACTGGGTTGTCTTATTATTGTTGAGTTGTAAGAATTTTATATTTATTCTAGATAAAAGTACTTATCAGATATGTGTTTTGAACACGCTTTCTCCCAATCTGTGGCTGGACCTTTTATTTTCTTATGTGTCTTTTAAAGAACAAAAGTTCTTAATTCTCATGAAGTCGAATTTATCAATTTTTCTTTTATAGTTTATGCTTTATTTAAGAAATTTTTGCTTAACTCAACATCACTAAGATTTTCTCCTATATTTTCTTCTAGAAGATTTATAATTTTGGCTCATATTTAGGATATTTATTATGAACCATTTTTAACTAATATTTCCATATGATGTGTCAATGCAAATAATCCATAGCCAATCTATAAATCAAGATTGGGGTGAGTTCATTATGAGCCAGATCTGAGGACTAGCCCAAGGCCTTCCTTCCCCAAGGAAGGAAGGGCACCAAAGAAGTGGGGTGTACAGAGTGGTTATATACCATCAAAGAGCATGTATCACACATGATTGGAATGTCCCTTTTACAATTGTCAAGAGATGCTTAGCTGGCACAGCAGATCGGTGGTCAGCAGGTCAGTGGTCACAAGGTGAGCACAGCAAGTCAGTAATTAATCCTTAGTTTAGGGGGAGATGCTTATCCTAAAGGAAATGCCTGTATGGGGGAGGTTACATCCCTATCTTTAAGGGCATCCTTCTTGTCTTTGGGGCATAGTAAATGTTTAAAGCAGACATACAGTGTGTGTTCAACAGGCCACGTCAGGCCCTTTTGGAGAAACAAGGTCAGGCCAAATTAGTTTTACACCAAATGGCTTCCTCATATATTCCAATATATCCCATTGCTTGCTGTTTATTGGTCAGATGTAAGATTAAGACTTTTTTTTTGTTTATGGCTGTCCCATTTCCTATCACCATTTATTGAAAAGATTATCATTTCCTCTTTGAATTTTTTCTTGGCATCTTTGTCAAAAATCATTTGTCCACTGTATATCCACATAAAAAGAATGAAGTTGTACAGCTATCTCATACCATACACAAAAATTTACTCAAATGGATCAAAGAGCTAAATGTAAGAGCTAAAACTATAAACTCTTAGAAGAGTACATAGATTTAAATCTTTGTGACTTTGGATTTGGCAATGATTTCTTAGATTTGAACAGACATTTCTCCAAAGAAGATATACAAATGGCCAATAAACACATGAAAAAATGCTCAACATAATTAACTATCAGAGAAATGCAAATTACAACCAAATGACATACTACTTTATGTCTACTTGGATGGCTATAATCAAAAAGACAGATAAGCGTTGGCCAGGATGTAGAAAAATTGGAACATTCATACACTGCTGGTGGGAATGTAAAATAGTACAGCTGCTTTGGAAAATAGTCTGGCTGTTCCTCAAAAGGTTAAACATCAAGTTACCCAGCAATTCCACTCCCAAGTATACAACCAAGAAAACTGAAAACATACGTTCTCACAAAGACTTGTACACAAATGCTCATAGCAGAATGATTCGTAAAAGCCCCAGTGGGGAAACAAATGTCCATCAACTCATGAATGAATAAACAAAAGGTGATATTTTCATACAATGAAATATTACTAAGCAATGAAAAGAAACGATACATGCTACAAAATTGAAAACATTGTACTAAGTGAAGAAGCCAGTCACAAAAGACCACATATTGCACGATACCATTTATATGAAATGTCTAGAACAGGCAAGTCCATAGAAACAGAAAGTAGATTGGTGGTTACCTAGGGCCAGTGTGGGAGGATTTAGGGGGAAATGAGGGGTGATTGCTAATTGATACAGGGTTTCCTTTGTGGGTGACCTAAATTTTCCAAAATTAGATAGTGATAATAGTTGCACAACTCTCTGAAGATACTAAAAACCATTTAATTGTACATTTTAAATGTGTGAATTGTATGGTATGTGAATTATATCTTAACAAAACTGTTATTTAAAAAATCTATTGCCCATAAATTTGTGAGCCTAGTTCTGAAATCTCTATGATGTTTCACTGGTCTATGACTGTTCCAATACCACATTGTCTGGATTACTGTAGCTTTATAATAAGCTTGAAATCAAGTAGTTTTAGTCCTCCTACTTTACTCTTCTATTTCAAAGTTGTTTTGGCTATTCTATGTCCTTTGTATTTCCATATTCATTTTAGAATTGACTTGTTTATTTCTCTAAAAAAGCCTATTGAGATTTTCATTGAGATTCTCTTGAATCTACAGACCAATTTGAGGAAAACTGACAACTGAGTCTTCTAAACAATCTCTCCATTTATTTAGGTAATCTTGGATTTCTCTCAGCAATGTTTTACACTTCTCAATAAACAGTCCTGCATATCTTTTGTCAAATTTATCCCTAGAAAATCCATATTTTTTATGTTATTGTAAATGGTATTTTAAATTTGTTTGACTATTTATTGCTAGATATAGAAATAACTAATTTTTGCATATTGATCTTGTATCTGCAGTTTTTCTATACCCACCTAAAAGTTCTAGTAGCTTTTTTTGTAGATTCCTTAGGATTTTCTTAGACAATTATCTGCTTGAAAATAAAGACAGTTTTACTTCTTTTCCAATGTGTATGTCTGATTTTTTCTTTTGCCTTAACTGTACTGTCTAGGACCTCCAATAAAAGTGGTAAGTAAACATTGTTGCTTCATTCTGGATCTCAGGATAAAGCATTCAGTTTTTTATCCTGAAGTATAATGTCAGCTAGATATTCTGACATTATACTTTTTGTAGGTATTCTTTATCAGGTTGAAAGAATTCCATTTTATTCCTTGTTTGCTGAGAGTTATTGTATCGAATGACTCTTAGATTGCATCAAATGTTTTTCTGTATATTTTTAAATGATTATTTTTTCTTTAGTTTGTTAATATGGTAAATTATATTGATTGATTTTTTTTGTGTGTGTGTGAGGAAGACCAGCCCTGAGCTAACATCCGTTGCTAATCTTCCTCTTTTTGCTGAGGAAGACTGGCCCTGGGCTAACATCCGTGCCCATCTTCCTCTACTTTATATGGGACGCCGCAACGGCATGGCTGACAAGCAGTGTGTCGGCAGGCACCCGGGATCCGAGCCGGCGAACCACCGGCTGCCAAGAGTGAACTAAACTGCTGCGCCACTGGGCCGGCCCCTGATTGATTTTAATATTAAGTTAACTTTGCATTCCTGGGTTAAACCCCACTTGGTTATGATATAGTTTGTTCAATCAATTCATGACAATTTGTTCAAAACTTAAGAATTTTTCCATCTATTTTCATGAGTGATGTTGGTTTATAGGGAGATGCTGGTCAAAGGATACAAACTTCTAGTTATAAGATGAATTAGCTCTGGGGTTCTAATGTACAGCATGGTGATTACAGTTAATAGCACTGTATTGTATACTTGAAATTTGTTAAGAGAGTGGATCTTAAGTGTTCTCACCACACATAACATAAAAGTAACTATGTGAGGTGAAGGATGTGTTAACTTGACTGCAATAATCATTTCACAATGTATATGTATATCGAGTCATCACATTGTACACCTTAAGTGTATACAATTTTTATTGTCGATTATACCTCCATAAAGTTTGAAAAAAATGTTTAGTAGAATTCACCAGTAAAGGCATCTAGGTCTGACGTGGAAATCAATTTCCTTAATAGGCATGAAGCTAGTTATGTTATTTATATCTTTTTTTAAGGACAAAAAACCCCCAGCTTTATTGAGATATAATTTACATATCATACAACTCACCCATTAAAAGTGTGCAATTCAATGGGTTTTGGTATATTACATTATTGTTTTTTAAAATTGTGGTAAAATATATTTAACATAAAATTTGCCTTTTTAACAATTTTTAAGTGTACAATTCAGTAGCATCAGTTGCAATCAAAATGTTGTGCAACCCTCACCACTATTTTCAAAACTTTTTCATCACCCCAAACAGAAACTCTATAATTATTAAGCAATAACTGTCCATTCTACCCTTTTTCTAACCCCTGGTAATGTCTAATCTACTTTCTATCTCTATGAATTTGCCTATTTTAGATACTTCATATAAGTGGATTCATACAATATTTGTCCTTCTGCATGGCTTATTTCATTTAGCATGTTTCCAATGTTCATCCATGTTGTAGCACGTATCAGATCTTCATTCCCTTTTATGATTAAATAATATAACTTTGTACATATACACTACATTTTGTTTATCCATTCATCTGATGATGGACACATGGATTGTTTTCACCTTCTGGTTTTTGTCAGTAATGCTACCATGAACATTGGCATAAAAATATCTGTTTGCCCCTGCTTTCAATTTCTTTGGATATATACCTTCAGCCTCCAAAATTTGACTATGATATGTCTTGCTGTAACCCTCGTTTCATTTATCCTACTTAGAGTTTGTTTAACTTCCTGGATATGTATTGTTTTTCATCATATTTGGGAAGTTTTCAATCACTATATAGCCAATATTTTTCTCCTCCTTTCTCTCTCTCCTCTCCTGTTACTCCCATTGCACATATGTTGGTGTGCCTAATGGTGTCCCACAATTCTCTAAGGTTCTGTTCATTTTTCTTTATTTTTTTTCTCTCTGTCCCTCAGATTGCATAATCTCCATCAATCTACATTTAAGTTCTCTAATTTGTCCATCTTTCAATTCAGACTTACTGTTGGGCTCCTTTAGTGAATGATTGTCCAGCCACACCCCAGAACATGGGGAAATGTTCTGCCAAGCTCATTTTTTTGCAGTGTGGATAGGCTGAGAATTTTCAAATCTTCAATTTTGGTTTCTTTTTCTAACTTGCACCTCAAAACTCTTCCAGCCTCCACCCATTACTCAGTTCTAAAGCCACTTTCACAATTTTAAGTATTTGTTGCAGCAGCACCCTACATCCTGGTACCAAAATCTGTATTAGTTTGCTAGGGCTGCCTTAACAAATTACCACAGACTGGGTGGCTTAAACAACAGAAATTAATTTTTTCACAGTTCTGGAGGTAGGAAGTCCAAGATCAAGGTGTTGGCAGAGTTGGTTTCCTCTGAGGCCTCTTTCTGTGGTTTGTAGATTACCGTCTTCTCCCTGTGTCTTCACAATGTCTTCCCTTTATACAGGTCTCTGTCCAAATTTCCTTTTCTTATGAGGACACCAGTCATCTTGGATTAGGGCCCATCCTAATGATCTCATTTTAACTTAATTACCTCATTAAAGACTTCTCCAAATACAGTCACATTATGAGGTCCTGGGAGCTAGGACTTCAACATACGACTTTTGCAGGGACACAATTCAGCCTTCTTGGTATGGAACCTGCATCCTATGAGCAAACTGCAGTGTGTGCTCTCAGGCCCCAATATTTTCAACCTGCTACCACCTGTGGTAGAGCTTCCACCCTACAAGTAGGGGCTGGTTGGGGTAAAAGAGCCCCAGTCCTCTTGGCTGCACTTGGCTGGAATAGAACTTCTGCAACACGAAGCTGAGGATATTAGAGACTCCAGCAGCCTACTCACCTAGGGGGAAACTGTCACCCTAGACTGAGAGCTAAGAGGAGAGAGAGAGAGAGAGAGTCCTGTCTTCTTGTAGAGCTGATACCACTCCAACTTGAGGGAGGGGGTGGTGGTAGGAGTGGGACATGGCTCAAATGGCACAGACTCTTGCTATTCTAATGAAGATTTATTAGGTTTTCTTGAATAAATGTTTCTTCATTTGCTCTGTGCCATTAGGACAATCTCCAGAGAATTTAAATTTAAAAATAATAATAATTTCACCACTTAAATAATTGTTTCCTGGGGAAATGTTCTGCCAAGCTCCTTATACCACCATTCTGGAAGTCCTGTCTCTATTGCTTCCTGAGTCAGCTTGGGTAGTTTGTGTCTTTCAAGGAATTCATCTATTTAATCTAAATTGTTAGTTTGTTGGCATAAAATTGTCTACCATATTCCCACATCACTTTTAATGTTTGAAGGATCTGTAGTGATGTCTCCCCTCTTTCCTGATATTAGTAGCTTGTATCTTTTCTCTTTTTATCCTTACTGGACTTGCTTAATACTTATCAATTTTATTTATCTCAAACAAATCACTTTTGGTTTAATTGGTTTTCTCCTTTTTTGTCATTTTCAGTTATTTTCACTGATTTCTTCATTTCCTCTTTTCTGCTTATTTGGGTTTATTTTGCTCTTCTTTTTCCAGCTTCTTAAGCTTTAACCATTGTTTTGAGACTTTTCTTCTTTTCTAATATGAGTGTTGAATGCTATAAATTTTCCTCTGAGAACTACCTGGCTCACAAACTTTGATATGTCATGCTTTCATTTTCATTCTGTTCAAAATATTTTAAAATTTCTTCTTTGACCCATTGGTTTTTTAGAAATATGTTTAGATTTCATATACATGGGCATTTTTCAGATATCTTTCAATTATTGCTTTCTTTGAGTTTGAAATTTTTTTTTATTGAGATCACATTGGTTTATAATATTGTGTAAATTTCAGTTTACATCGTTATATTTCAGCTTCTGCATAGGCTACATTGTGCTCACCACCAAAAGTCTAGTTTCCATCTGTCACAGTACATATGTGCCCCTTTACCCCTTTTGCCCTGCCCCAACTGCCTTCCCCTCTGGTAACCACCAATCTGTTCTCCATATCTGTGTTTGTTTATCTTCCACATGAATGAAATCATACAGTATGTGTCTTTCTCTGACTTATTTTGCTTAGCATAATACTCTCAAGGTCCATCCATGTGGTTGCAAATGGCACAATTTCATCCTTTTTAATGGCTGAGTAGTATTCCATTGTGTATATCTATCTATCTATGTCTATATCTATATATCTCCCACATCTTCTTTATCCATCATCTGTTAATGGGCACTTAGGTTGCTTCCAAGTCTTGGCTATTGTGAATAAGGTTGCAATGAACATAGGGGTGCATATATCTTTTCAAATTAGTGTTTTCATGTTCTTTGGATAACTATCCAGAAGTGGAATAGCAGGATCATATGGTGGTTCTATTCTTTATATTTTGAGAAATCTCCATATTGGCTGCACCAGTTTGCATTCCCACCAGCAGTGTATGAGAATTCCAATTTTTCCACATCCTCTGCAACACTTATTTCTTGTCATTTTAATAATAGCCATTCTGATGGGTGTGAGGTGATATCTCATTGTAGTTTTGGTTTGCATTTCTCTAATAATTAGTGATGTTGAACATCTTTTCATGTGCCTATTGGCTATCTGTAAATCTTCTTTGGAAAAATGTCTGTTCATATTGTCTGCCCATTTTTTGATCGGGTTGTTTGTTTTTTTGTTGTTGAGTTCTATGAGCTCTTTCAGCCTGGGTCCTAGAATTAGACAGACAAAAAAACAGTTCCCAGATGATCCTTGGTGGGATTATGACATAATCAAGAAATAAACCTTTCCTTAGAAAGTGCTAAAAATTCCTTTGTATCATTCAGTTCTAATGTCCCTTCAGAGAGGCAATCCTTGACCACTCAGTCTAAAAACCACCAGAAATATCAGTTACTCACTAACACAATCCCTTAACGGGCTTCATAGTACTCTTTACTTTCAGAAATGGTTTTATTTATTTGTACTTGTTTATTGTATTCCTCTCCCCCTGCCAAGAAATACCTCAGGAAACTCCATGAGAAGACTTGCCTATTTCATTCACTGCAGTATTCCCAGCACTGAGGATAGAGAGACATGAAAGAATCAGATCAGCCTAATTCCTATAGGCCATGGTAAGAACTTAAGTGAATGTGAAGTCACTGAAGGGTAGTGAGACTGACTACTTTTGTAGAATGGACTGGAAGGGGGCAAGAGTGGAAGTGAAAGTAGATCAGTCAGTAGACTCTAGCACTGTTCTAGGCAAGATAATGGTGGGTTGAACAAACAAGTGTTTGTGGATCGAAGAGATAGGTCTTGTTGACGTGGGAAATAGGGAAAGAGGCATCAAGAATGATTCTCAGGTTTCTGGCTTTAATAACTAGGTAAATGGAGCTGTCATTTATTGAGATGGGGAATATAAGGGAAGAGCAGTGTGGGGGGATTGTGGCAGAGAGTGGGAAATCTAAAATTCCCTTTTGACTATGTTACAAAGACATCCTAGTCAAGATATCAATTAAGCAGCTGGATATAAACAAGTTGAACTCTGATTTGGGATGCAGATTAAATCTGAGAATTTATAAACCATTTATGATCAGCTATATAGAAAAAATAAATTTCAACATTTAGGGGTCAGATAGTGTAGGAGGAGCCAGTAAAAGTAAGAGAGATCAACCAGGATGGAATAAGAAAACCAGAAATGTGGGCTATCCAGAAACCAAACAAGAAAAGTATTTCAAGGAGGGAGTAGTCAACTTCCTTGAATGCTGCTAAGAGCTCATTTAAGACAACAGAGAATTTCTATTTTTTTCTGCTTTATTGAGGTATAATGAACATACAAAAATTGTACATATTTACTGTATACATTTTGATGAATTTGGACATATGCTTACACACCATGATGCCATCACCACAATCATGGTAATAAATATATCCCTCATCTCCGAAAGATTTCCTGTGTCCCCTTGCTTTTTTTGTGTGTGGTAAGAATGCTTAACATAAGATTTACCCTCTTAAGTTTTTAAGTACACAGAACATATTGTTAACTATAGGCACAATGTTGTAGATCTTTAGAACTTATTCATCCTGGATAACTGAAGCTTTATACCAGTTGACCACCACTCCATTTTCCCCACTCCCATCCCCTGGCAACCACCAACCTATTTCTGCTTACATAAGTGACTATTTTAGATATCTCATATAGGAGAAATCATGCAATATCTGTCCTTCTGTGACTGATTTATTTCACTTAGCAGTATGTCTTCTGGGTCCATCTATGTTGTTACAAATGGTAGGATTTCCTGAATTTTTAAGTTTGAATATTTAACTGTATGTATATCCTACATTTTCTTCATTCTCTTTATCCATCTGTCTGTCGATGGACATTGTTTCTATATCTTGACTATTGTGAATTGTGCTGAAATAAACATGGGAGTGTAAGCATCTCTGAGATCCTGACTTCAAGTCTTTGGACATACACCCAGGAGTGGGATTGTTGGATCATATGGTATTCCTATTTTTAATTTTTTGAGCAACCTTCATACTGTTTTCCATAGTGGCTGCACCATTTTACATTCCCACCAACAGTGCACAAGGGTTCCAATTTCTCCATAACCTTGCCAGCACTTGTTGTCTTTTGTTTTTTTGGTAATAGTCATCCTAACATGTGTGAGGTGATATCTCAGTTGTGATTTTGATTTGCATTTCTTATCAGATTTGGCAATATGGAGGTTATTCACAGAAAAATGTATGAATCAAAGAGGAGGAAATAGAGATAGTGCATGTAGAACTTTTTCAAAGAGTTATGCTATGAAAGCAAGCAGAGAAATGGGCTCAGCTGGCAGGATGATGGGGTAAAGAAAAGTGGTGTTTTGTTTTTGTTTTTTTAAGGTGAGTGATATGACAGCATTTTTATATGATGAAGAGACCATCCAGCATGGAGAGAGACTGATGATGCAGGAAAGAGAGGGGATAATGAAAACAACAAAATTCTTAAGCAGGTAGGAGGCATGGGAGTCCAGATCACAGGTGGAAAGACCGACCATTGACAGAAGAAAAGCCACTTCCTTTTCTTTAACATGATACAGAGGATAAACACAGTTACAGGAAGGATTGTATATTTAGCTGTGGGATGCGGAAGAAATTCCCTATCTCATGATTTTTTTCTAAAGTATAAGGGAAAATCATTCGCAAGAGAGAGAGAAGATACAAAATAGTCATCATGGAGAGTGAAAAAGTAAGTTTTCTAGAACACTGGAATAGGATGACCAATTTGAGCTTTGTGATCATAAATTTAAAGAAAGCCTGTCAACCTGAAAGACAGTTCTTTGTGGCCAGGAAAGAGGGAAATACTGAAAATTGTTCTAGAGAGAGCAAATACAGTAATTGTTATAGCTTCTTATTTACATCAAATGACCATTTAAAGTGTATATTATAATCTATGACAATGTTAAAGAAAGTATATAGCTAAAAGAAGTTGGAAAGTAGAAGGGGCAAAGAAGTGTGAGAGGTTAGGCCTGTCAGTATCTTCATCTTACACAGAGTGAGGAGCTAATGTATAATTCTGAAAGTTGAAAATCCAAAAAATAGATGTTTAAAGTACTTACCTTATTTAAATTATACAGTTTACCATGAAAGAACTAAAGTAGTAGGAGGCAATAGTTTAAATTACCTAAATCTTCATTTATCATAAATGAATCTACAACGTCAAAAATTGATAAAACAATTAGTGATAGAGACATTTTAATTTATAAATATGGAGGCAATCATCAGAAGTAAAAACAAAGTTACAAGTGATTGCCTAATGGAGAACTCCTGCTTCTCATTATTATTCCGTACAATTTGATTTTTTTCATAACAAATGTATGCATTACTATAACAAAATTAAAACAAAAACTATTTAGGTGTGAATGAAGACCTTGAAATCAGCGCCAACCTCTGATCAAACTAGGTAGGTTTTGTCACGGTGACATTTATTTCCAGCCCCTTCCCACGCCCTCTGCTTAGCTCTCTCCCTATTTGTTTTCTGCTGGTATCAAAGGCATTCATGGCTCTCCTGCCCCTGGCTTCCTCTCGCCTTCACTGAGGAAAATCACGTCTCCAGTTGTTTCCCGCTCCTCAACTTTGATCATCACAAAATTAGCCTATTCTTGGTCCCATTCTAAAAATGATTTGTTTTTGGCTTATAGTATAAGTCAGTAATAATCTAATAACTGAAATTCCTTTCCTCCTCCTGTTTCCATCCCTGCCAAAATATTATTTAATGTGTGCTCTCATTTAGGGGGATTAGATGGGAGAGTTTTATATGCATGTTTTTGTTGTTTTTTAATCTCAGAAACAGAGGGTTAAATTGACCAGACCCTTCACTTCATGGTGTATTATCATTATAGTTCATATAAAGTACCTTATGTGATAAATTTATCCCATTTCCATCCCCCACTCTCATTCTCTACCCACCTTGAGAATTTTCATTCTAAATGAGTGCAAAAGAATTAATCTATGTTGACAGACTGTCAAGGCACTGGGACAGGTGGGGGAAAATTATTTGGGAGTGTGTGAGAAAGAGGCCTTCCCAAGGGACTTCAAATTATACCATCTTTACAGAGCTCATTTTATTCTTTTTATATAATGATTCAGTAGTCATTATCAACTGGAGTTGGAATCAGGATGGATCTGAAATAGTTGTTGAGATGTTTTCTTATTACAAGGTCTCCTTAATGTGATTTAAACAGAGTATAGCACAACACCCCAAGCATGTGGGTGCTTAATAAATATTATCGTGCAATGATAGTGATGAGGTAAAACTATAGGCTTAAGGTAAGGATCACCGATTTATTCACCACACCTTAATCTACATTCTTACATCACAGATGAAACTCATCAAATTATTTTCATAGTTTTATATGCTTAATCAACATGTTGGAGATGAGATAAACAAACACGCAGCCTACAATTAACTACAATTATTTCCATTATTAACTAATGTCCACCAATAACATTACATCACCTATACAACAAAGAGCATCTACTTCCAAGAAGTGCCACACATTGTTTTCTATTTCCTGTAGCTCATTTATTCGATAAAATTTTTTTCCATGATTAAAAACATTACGGGTGTTAACACTCACCCAAAAGTTCATTACTTAATGCAAGCAATGATTTTCTAGATAGAGGAAAAAATGCATATATTTCTGTAGATTAGGGAACATTTTGCAATTTTCTTCCCAGAATTATGAAATTTCTAACAGAAGGATTGTGAAATATATTGAACTGAAAACTCAAACGCAGGAACTAGCTTCTACCTTTTTTTCAATATGTTCTTTTGTACTTCTAAATAGAGTCTGGACTTTATCTTCATATTGTTTTATAGAACTCATATATTTGTATTTTCTTGAATTTGCATTATTAGGTCTACAAGAGGCCTACTTTTTTTTAACTTTTAAAAAATACTCAATTTTGGAAAGTCTCTCCTATTAGATTTCAAACAACATGGGAGCAAGATCTTGTTTGACTTTATCCATGTATATTTTTCAGCAACAAGTTTCAGTGTGTTGCTCACAAATATTGCTTAAATAAGGCCTGAATGCAACTTTTTCTTTCTGTAGTATTTTATACTTGATTTAAAATAACTTCAGGAAGGTTTAATTAAACACAGAAGCAGCTGGCCTCCAAAAATTTATTTCTCACCTTCACTATTTGTGATCACTAATAGGAACCAGCAGGAACAACTCCCCAGCAAGACAGTGAAATATGAAAAGAACAATAAGAGAAAGAAAAAGAAAGGAACACGGTTTTCCATATCCCACTCACTTAAGACAAAAATAAGGAATCTGCTATTTTTTTGATTGAAAATAATATTATGTATTTTATGCTGCAGATATTCAATTTTATATCATAAGAAACACTACTTTCCTAATAGAAGGGAGTGTAAGTGTTACTGCACAAAGGGCATGATCTCCTGGCAGCAAGACAAAAGTCAATCATCAAGAGGCAAGATGGTGGATAAGAAACAGCATTTATTACAGCTTGCTGGCAAGGGGGGAGATGGCTGACTCATGTCCAAAAGAACCATCTTAAGGGGGCACAGAATCTTACAGCAGTTATATAGGCTGGTGGGTTACAGGGGAGGGTGTTAGGAATGGTGATCTTCCGATGTCACAAACTGGGAGTCACTACACCAGACCTTACAGTTGTCATTGATGATGGCTATCAGCATAGACTCTTGGGGGGGGGTGTCATCACATTCCTAAGGAACTCAAAAGAACAAACATCTTAACACCGCTGGGAGGTACATGCATAAGCTGGGGTCGTAAAGTCTACAGAGCAGTTGGATCTCCTGGGGGAGCAAACCCTGCTGCGTTAGTCAGAGGTCATTCAAAGTTACAACAGGGTTTCTTTGCTATAATATGGCTTCCCTCATGTCAACCTTAGGTTGAGCTGGAATCATAAGTGTGAATACTGGCTCTGCCGCCTGTTGTGAGACCTTGGTCAAGCTACCCGGCCTTGCCAACCCTTACCGTCCGGTCTATACAGGGTATGGCATCCACCTCCACGAGCGATTGTTTCGTGAGACAAATGGGGCAGAGCCGACTCCACACAGCGTGAGACACACAGCACGTGCCCCGCGGCGCCATCCTCACGAACAGCGGCGAGGCCAGCAGTGTGCGGAGACGCACCGGAGGAGAACGCCCCGCTCGCAACCTCCTCACAGGCTGGTATTAGCCCGGCATTTTACCAGCCGGACTGCCGTTCTGTCTCACCGTGCAGAGCTAGCCAAGCTCGGAACCAGTGACTCGGCGCTCAGGTGATCCGATTCTCCGCGACGCGCTGGCGGGACACCGCCTCAGGAGGCCGCAGCCGAGACGAAACGGCCTGCCCGACGCAGACCCCAGCGCGGCGCCCTCGGCGCGCGCTTCTCGGTGGCGGACGGGAACACTGGACGTTCAGAGCCCCAGGTCAAGGGACGACCTCTCACAAGACGAGCAATCCCCAGTGAACTGACAAAAAGCAAGAAAAAGGCAGAGCGACACCCACATGTCAATCTCCCCAAACTTCCCAGGCTGCCGCCGCGTCCCGGCTGCCGGCGCGCCCGCAGCAGCGCGACAGGGGCGGGACCGCGGCCGTAAAGCAGCGTCGAGACCACGTGGGCTCCGGGCGGCCGGCTGCCCTTGGAGGCTCTGGCTGGCGCGTCATGGCGGGTCCCGTGCGGGGCGGTGGGGCCAGGGCTCTGGACCTGCTCCGGGCCCTGCCGCGTGTGAGCCTGGCCAACTTAAAGCCGAGTCCGGGCTCCAGGAAACCGGTAAATGGCTGGTGGCCTTGCGGGGACGCGCTGGGGGCCGGGGCGATGGGAGCGGCCCTTCGTGCCCCTGGTTCCCGGGGACTCCTCGTTGCAGAGGGTGTTGGGGTGAACGTAGGGTTTTCGGGCCCCTGTTCTCCTTAACTGCAGAGGAGAATCCTCCCGCGGGGCCCCAATTCTTAGTAAGGTTTATACTTAAAAGCATAATTATTTTAGGGCGTAGGAGCGAAGTCGCACTACAAAATGATTGTCCCTTTCAGAATTGGAATTAAAGTGAAGTACTTGCCCAGTATATTTTTATCTGCATGGGAAACAGTTGAATAGATTTATTACGTTAGATGTCTCTGCAAATCACTGAATACAGCTAGAAAAGCTGTCAGTTGACATATTGTCGTTTTAAAGATCAATCCGTTGCTTTCGTTAAGTGACAGGAAGTAAATTAAAAATATTTTCTTTATAAATTAATTTTTAAATAAAATATGGGTAACAATGACATATTTACAGTTGATTGCAAAATAAAATTTCTTAACTATCATGTAAGCTTTGTTGTGGATGTTTAATTCTAGGATTTTTTTCAATTCTAGCCAATCGTAGAATCCTTACTCCCATCCCATCCTTGGAACTTTGCCTTTGAAGCACAACTTGGACTTTGGTTACAAGAATTAGGTACATTTTTAGAGGCAAAGATGCTAATTCAGAGCGTTTGAACACCAGAGCAGCTAGAACAGTGCTTGGCACATACTAGTGCTAGCTAGTACTGGTTAGTTGGAGGAGTGAATGGCGTAACAAAAAATACATAGTGAAAAGGTGAAATACAATCTTTAAGAATGTATCTGTGGATCTTAAAACTCTCTTCTTTCCTTGTAGGAAAGACGACCAAGGGGTCGGAGAAGAGGTAGAAAATGTGGCAGAGGCCATAAGGGAGAACGGCAGAGAGGAACGCGGCCCCGTCTGGGCTTTGAGGGAGGCCAGACTCCATTTTACCTCCGAATCCCAAAATACGGGTTTAATAAAGGACATAGGTAAGTTGCTTTGCTTTTTAAAGTAGAAATCCCTATTTTTAACTGATGATCACCTAAATCACCTAAAAAATAGCTTGGTAAAATTTAAATTCACTTTGCAGCAAACTTTTGCTACTGTGCTTAGGACTGAACCATTTTTAGTAATGAAATTATCCGGGAATAATAGGAAAAAAAGCCCAGACGCTGAGACCTGCAAAATGGAGATAATGATGTCTGCTCTCCTGGTTGTTTAGAGGCTTAGGAATAATATATATAAAAACCTGGCCACTGTAGTTACCCAATAAATGATAACTACCGTTGTTACTTTGAGCTCCATTAATGCATAATTCAGATAGTGGGTTAAATTTTCCACACATTTGTTTATTTGTTTACATGAGTGAAGTAAAATGCTTAGGCAAATTATTTTTAGTGAAACAAAGAAAGTACTGGTATTTTTTCATTATCAAAAATCAAGCAATATTACATGGTTGTGTTGTACTCAGGAGGGTTTTGTTTTGTTAAACCATCTAAACTGTTGGAGGAAAATGCAGGACAAAGCTTTGGGTTGATTGGAGAACTTGCAGGAAAATCAGTTTGACTGAGTTTTGCAACTTACTTTCTTGTTTTGTAGCTTCAGGCAGCAGTATCAGCCTTTGAGTCTCAATAGACTGCAGTATCTTATTGACTTGGGTCGAGTTGATCCTACTCAGCCTATTGACTTAACCCAGCTTGTCAATGGGAGAGGTGTGACCATCCAGCCATACAAAAGGGATTATGGTGTCCAGCTGGTAGAGGAGGTAAGTCTGGATTAGTGTTTTTGGAGTTACACAGAAGGCTATTTTTGATTTCCTTATAATCAGCACTCTGCCACCTCTATTTTTATCCCTTTTGAGTTGTCATAATCATTTAGATAGTGGTAATTGTGTTTATACTCAGTTGTGGTTTTAAAAAGCCAGCATGCTCTCATCGAGGGGCCTCTGTGCCCCTCGTCCTGGAATGCTCTTCTCCTGTATACAGCTTGCTCCCTCACTCCCTTTGGTTTTCTGTTCAAATGTCATAATATCAGGAAGATCTTTTTTGATTTTCTTTTATAAAGGAGCACTTAACCACACCTCGGCCTCTGGCCCCTGGAGTCATACTCTGTCTGCCTTCCCCTGCCCAAAGTTTTTTCCTTTGAATATGTGAACACCTGACATTTATTACCAAGTAGTACATTTATTTTTCATTGTCTTCCTCCCTGTAATGTAAGTTCTTTGAGAGCGGGTGCTTTGATTCATTGCTATTTTTTCAGTATTGGAAATATTGGCTCATGGTAATCACTCGGTTAATATTTATGGAGGAAGGGAGTCAAATCCAATTCTAATTGCAGTAAAGCAGTTTTCTATTTATAGAAATTGGCCAGAAGTTTCATAACCAAATAAACTTGTACATTGTTAATCAACTACTCCTGTTTCTTGTTATGTCAATAATATAATTGTGTAAGTAACTTAGTGTCCACTAGAGGGAAGCGTATGTTTATGGAAAAACCTTTTAGATTCCTTTGAAAAAGTAAACCTGACAGATAAAAGCTTTTCAAATAAGATGATTTAAAAAGAGAATACCAAATACACGATTAAGCCTCAGTACTCTACTCTGAGTATGTAAGGGAATACACATGTAGATTACTGGAAAAATCCATTCCCTCTTCAGCCATTCAACTGCACATCCCAGCAGCTTTCAGGTGTGTGTCTATTAAACTAGCAAAAATAATCCTGAAAACTACACCAGGGCAGTGGTTGCATAAGTACAGTTCTACACCATTTACAGCTCTGTAAATTGGTTGACCTTTTCTGGATTTCACATTTGCAAAATAGTGGATATAAGACTGTTTTGATTCTTCAGCACAAAATTACCAATTTGGGAATATATGTTCTCAAGGAAAAACAAAAGAAACCTAACTGATACAAAGACATTCCTAAAAATGGTTTTTAGAATACTAAAATGCTGGAACGAACCCCAATGCCCAAGGATGGGAAATGGTTAAGAATCTATGGAATAGTAATTAAAAATCACAAATAATACGGCAAGACTTTATTTTATTGAGTCAAAGGCACCATAATTATAAAAATGCAGATCAGTATCATAGATGGGAAAAATGTGAGAAAGTGTATCTTAGAATTGATGGAATATTTTTAAAATACATTAAAAGTTCATGATTAATAAAAGGAACTTGATTGGGAGCCAGCTTGTTTCAACCACACCAAAATAGCAAAAAATTCTTATCACTACAAAAAGAATGGTAATGCCACCATCTTTTTATTTTTGTCAGAATCTGATTTGAAATTAGAGTAAAATATAGCATATCCTAACTAAAGTGACCAAAAACAGAACTTAAAAAATTTCAGTACTACATTTTTTAGTGTTGACCATTGTAGGGAAAGGTAAAGTTGTTTTTTGTCAGTTTAGAGGCCGTGATAAAGTTAATAGTGAATGCAAAATGAATTCCTGTTGTCTTCTTCTGCCTTTTTCCCTAGAGGGGGGTGACCTCTCCAAAGTTCAGATATTGTCAAATAATGTTAATGTTTGTTCTTTCCCTAGTTCCAGCCCACTCGTCCCCCTCTTTAACCATCTTTTGGCCTCTTGCTTACTTAGGAATAGGAAGATAAGTTTTGATCTGTATCATATAGCATAACGTGGTTAAGAACACATACTGTGACTGGACTCCCTGGGTTAGAATCCTAGCTGTGTGATCTTGGGCAAGTTACTTAACCTCTCTGTGCCTCATTGTCCCCATCTGTGAAGTTGGTTTAGCAATCACTGTCAAAGGGTTGTTATGAGGATTAAACAACCTACTATTAATGAAGTACTGGGAATGGGTGCTTATATTGGTGTCTACTAAGTACATAAAATGAAAATATAGTCATCCCTCCTTACAGGGAATGAAAATTGGTAGAAGAAGGTGGCCTAAAAAATGTAAAAGAATTTGATGTTGTCTGATAGGACCTCGAAGCAGAGGTATTTAAGAGGAATTGCTGTTGCATTGTAGGCACTTTGGGGGAGAAAACACAATATAAAAAGGAAACTTGCCATAATTAATTTACTTTTAGCTAAACTATCTACTAACAGACTTTATTTTGATGTATTACAGGGTGCTGACACCTTTAAGGCGAAAGTTAATATTGAAGTACAGCTGGCTTCAGAACTAGCCATTGCTGCAATTGAAAAGAACGGTGGTGTCGTTACCACAGCCTTCTATGACCCCAGAAGTCTGGGTAAGCTTGTTCTGCGGTCGTTTTCTTCTCTCCCTCTTTGTCTCATGCTGGCTGCCATGTGAGGATTCGAAAAGTCCTCATGGCTGTTTGATTTGCAGTGTGGACACCTCAGTTTTCTGTTTTAGGATTTCCTATTAGTGGTGTGGCTAGTGGGGCTCTTATCTTCTAACATACCTCAGCCAGTATGTCATGAAAAGCTTTTGGTTTTTGTTTTTAAACATGGGGCTTAAATACAATGTTACTATGTTTAGAAACTCACTAAGTTGGTAACCCAGGAGTAACTTTGACTTTCAAGATGCAAACTTTTGAAAATGAAGCATTTCTATTTGCTTACTTAAAACAAGCTTATTTAATTAAAAAGTTCTTGGAATTAAGTTCTCATCTTGGTAATATTTAAAAATTAATGATTAAAAATCATTATTAAAAGGAAATTAGGTACATAGCCAATATTTGCATCTCTCTTTTTTTAATTTAAAAATTGTTTTAGAAATTCTCTGCAAACCTGTTCCATTCTTTCTGCGTGGACAACCCATTCCAAAGCGAATGCTTCCGCCTGAAGCACTGGTACCGTATTACACTGACGCAAAGAACCGTGGTTACTTGGCAGATCCGGCCAAATTTCCTGAAGCAAGACTTGAACTCGCCAAGAAGTATGGTTATATTTTACCTGATATTACTAAAGATGAACTCTTCAAAATGCTTCGTACTCGAAAGGACCCAAGGCAGATTTTCTTTGGTCTTGCTCCTGGGTGGGTGGTGAATATGGCAGATAAGAAAATCCTAAAACCCACGGAAGAGAATCTCCTCAAGTATTATAGCTCATGAATTCCCTTCCAAGAAAGCAGAGTTGTAAAAGAGGACTGGAAAAGGGGCTGAAACATATGCATTTCTCATTGCATTTTCCTAATTTGTAATTCTCCAGATGTTGATGTTAGTCTTTCATTGTAATCATATTTCTTTTTCATTTTTATCTAAAGTTAAAATAAAAATGCAGTAAGCACGGACTGCATAGAGCAACTGAATCTCTGTGAGTTTTCTCAATTAAAGATACAAACTTCCTGGTTTTCTGTCAAAGGCAGAGTGTAACTTTTAGAATATTTCTGGTTGACTTTTTCATGATCTTTTCTTCCAGGTCTTGTCTTATTCAAATCAGAATGGGTGTGCAAGTGGAATGAGACTGATTGGTGGGCCTGCTCAGTCAGGGGTAGAGCAGTTGCTCATGAACTGGTGGCCCCTCTTACTCATTAGCCTCAAGGAAGCTCTGCTGCCTAGTGTCGAAATGAAGGCCTTTGGCTCTGGATGATTAAGATGTGGGATCTGAGTTCAAATTTTAAGAGTGGTGAACAGCTTTTAAGCAGTATGATATTTGCTAGCAGAATTGAAACAAAAATTCCAGGGCTGGCTCGGTGGCGTAGTGGTTAAGTTCATGCGCTCTGCTTTGGCGGCCCAGGGTTCACAGGTTTGGGTCCCAGGAGTGGACCTACGCACTGCTTATTAAGCCATGCTGTGGCAGGCGTCCCACATATAGAGGAAGATGGGCACGGATGTTAGCCCAGGGCCAGTCTTCCTCACCAAAAAAAAAATCAAGAAACAAAAATTCCAAGTGAATTTGTTCTCTCAATTCTGCTAAGAGTAGACAATAATGATTAAGTCATTAACCTTTTTTTCTTGAGGAAGGTAAATGTTCTAATTCTAATTGATATAATTTTGCTTATTTCATAGATATTGGAGACATTTGTCTTTCAGTCATTTTAAATGATTTTGAAAAAATTGTTTAGCAATTATATAAGCCGTAAAAACAAGTGGTAATGTGAAAATTAAACTCAATTAATGTAAAAGATTCAACAATCAGCTTACTTAGCTTTTCAAAGGTATGTTGTATTTAAACCGTATGGAAGCTTAATTTGTCTTGATACAATTAAATCTTGAATAATTCATGATAATTTTTCCACAGTAGAAATAAGATGATTCCTGGTTTATTTTCTTAAAATAAAAAAATTTAAAAACCTAAATGGTGCAATATTTTGTTTTGTTAACTTATCTGCCTCTTATATTGCTGACCTCAAAGTCAATTTGTAAAGTAATTTGTGTACAAAGAGGATATAGTAATTTTTATCCAGGATTATATAGTTTGGCTTGTTATTAAACTGTTTCTTAATACCCAGAACTTACAAGAATCACTGTTAGGACCATCTTCAATGATAGTCACCTATGAATTTCAGAGGACAGGCAAAAATTTAAAGACACGTTTTTATTATTCAGAGACCCCAAGTGACACATTTGGGGTGCTAGGATTAGTTTTGGCTCCATTGATAGGAACCCCAATCACAGTGGCTTGAATGAGATAAAGTGTATTTTTTTCTCACAGATCAAGTGCTGAGATCAGTTCAGGGCTGATTGCTGGCTCTGCTGGCTTCTTCCTGTTTAGCTCTCCTGTCCCTAGAGAGATGCACATCTTCATGATCCAAATAGGGATCTACAAGGAGCCAGTGTTTCCTAAGGAAAATTCCTAGAAGCTGCCACACAAAATATATGCTTACACCCCATTGGCCAGAACTTGGGTACAGTCCTCTTTTGTAAGGGGGCCTGAAGGTTTTACTTAGGCAGCTTATGTTCTTAGCTAAAAATTTCTATTATCATGGGTTAGTAAGAGAGTGGATATATTGGACAACCAGCAGGGGGTTGACACCTGTTTTGGTATTGACTGAACTTCAACCCTGACGTTAATTGACTTACAGTAGACAAACATCAGAAAAAAAAAAAAATTCTTTAATTCTGTGTTTCAGTAGTACACCCACCATTCTGGAATGCTGAGTTTGTAACCACAGGCCCTCCAGGACCAGTTCAACTGACCCCATCTCTTATCAACAGAGTGATTAAGAATTACCTTTCAGAAAATGAGAAAGTCGTGTAGCCAGAGCACGTGCAGAAGAGGAAATCTTGACCTGAAATGACTGTGGAACCAAAGATTTTCCTTCCATGGAACCCAAGGACCGGGACACTACCAGAACTTGAAGATCTGACTCTTATCAGAAGTGAGGGGGTCCCTCATTCAGGAAGATCTGGTGTTAAAATTCCTTCCCCACCTCATCAAAAGTGTTTAGAACACTATAATAAAACTTTAGAACCTCATCATAAATATTTAGAACCCTTTCATAAATGTTTAAAACCTTACCATAAATGCTTGAAGTCCACCAGCGTTTCCATGTGCCAGCCTGTTCTCCCTACCTCTTGAATTTCACTCCAAATCCTGAATTGAGACAGATCTGAGGGCACATGCCCCGTCTCCCTGCAGGTCGACCTTGCAGAAGAAAGCTGATTTCTTTCCCCAAAGGCTGATGCTGTAATTAATTAGCCTTTTTTGTGCATCGGGCAAGAGAACCCCAGTTTTGTGTGGTAACAAGTTCAGTAAGTTATAAAAGTCAGTAAAGTGGCTAATTCACCAATCTTGGTAAGCAAAATGTTTTTGAAGGAGAGTGACAACACAGAAATCATCTGAGAAGAGTCATTTAGTTTTTTCTGTGCCTGCTTTTCCTAAATATTTTGACAATAAATCCATCTTATGCCTCTTATGTTACGTATCTAAAAAGTTATACTTGAATATAGTGTGTGGAGGAAGAGAGGTGATAGGTTGCGAGGAAAAATACCAAGGTACAAGGAAATGTTTTTATTGACTGTTACAGTGAGGTACTAAGAGGAGTAGAATACATTTTCTGTTTTTTTCAAATCACTGCTGGGAAAAGTCCCAAAAAACTGTCTATCATTATAAAAGTAGTTCATGCTTGTTTTGAAATTATGTAATAATGAAGTGTAAAAAGTAACAGGCCAATTCTTTTACTGTTGCCTGTCCTGGACCCACTTCCCAGAGGTGACTAAACTGCACTGTTAGTTTGAGTCCTTTTTTTTTTTTTTAAATCAAAGAGGAATAGATTGTTGCACTATGCTGACCTTGCTTATTATATTAAGACACTTTTTCCGAGTACTTTCCGTTAGGGTATTTAAACTTTGCAGCCTTATTTTTAAGCTATTTGAAATAGGATCTGTTAGACAAGTCACTTCACCTTTCTTAACTGTATAAAATGCAGTGACACTTAATCTTTAATACAAGAGTTGAGTAAAGTGACCCATAAAGTCTCTTTCAGTTCTAATATCTTGATGACAAAGATGTTGCCTTGGGCTGAGAAAAACTTTGATCTCAACCTATTTGCATGGAAATGAACTTCCTTTAATTTAAACATATCCTGTTTTGTATCCGGGCATGAAGTATGGAAACAGACCCAAGGGACACCATTTTCCCCGGAGTGTGGGGGCATTGCTCTAGGTAAGTCATTGCCTGGACTTATTTGTCCTGCCAGAGGTTTTCTTTCTGTGATTCAGTTCACAATTTTCCTTTGAGAGAGGCAGGTATTGCCTCAAAAGGAAAATTTCTTAATTGGAAATGAGGGAGGAAGTTAGTTGGTAAAGGCAGATTACCCTGGCAACAGCCTTCCAGTCTCAGAATGTCCTTTAGTGGGCCCTTTGGTTCCTCTCCCCTGCCCCTCCATGGGGAATGACTAAGCTACCCTGAGCAACGTTAAAGATGGGAAAGGAGATGGGCCAACACCAGACTTGCCTTAATTGTGGCTATCTTAGTTGGCCCACAGGTGAAAGGAAGTGGGGATAGAATGATAAAGGGAAGAATGAAAACAGGAAACAGATGTCTCGTGACGTCTAATGCTCAGAGAGTACTTATTTTTGAGTGTGGACTTCGTCACAAACAGCTGTATCCTGCTCTTAATATTATAATTGTGCAGATAATTCTCAGCCAAAACAGGCATGTTCCACAAAATCCATTCTGTTTTATAAAGGCAATCCTTAAATTGCTGTGTAGCAAGGAGACTCGAGTTCATTTTAATTATGTAACAATGCTGGACTCTGAGGTACTGGCATACTGCTAGTCATTTGTAAGAATAATGAGGGAGAGGACGTGGTGGCAGATGGTAGCTTTATCTTGTTAGGAGTTCACATCACTTGGAAATCTAAGTATAAAAGAAAGAAGGCTTCAGTCTAGATCCAAGTCCTTTCCTGGTGTGTGGCTTCAGCCTGTTTTCTGTATACATGAGCTGTTTGTGTCCAAGACAGAAAAACTTGAGTTGATATGCATTAAAAAAGATTTTTTAATACTTTAGAAATAATTACTATGGATTTACTGGGTTTATTTTTATTTATTCTTTTACTGAGGAAGATTTACCATCAGCTAACATCTGTTGCCAATCTTATGTTTTTTTATGTGAGCCACTGCCACAGCATGGCCACTGACAAATGAGTGATGTGGGTCTGTGCCTGGGAACTGAACTCAGGCCGCTGAAGTGGAGTGCGCCGAACTTAACCACTAGGCCGCCAGGGCTGGCCCTCTTTTCTTTTTTTAATGTTACTGTCTATTCTTGGAAAATGGAGTGGCTCTGCACTAGTAGAGAAAATGTCAGGTAACAGCAGAGTAACCGACTTAGTTTGTGTCAGAGAATAAAGTGTGCTCTCTCATGTTAGTACCAATCCCAATGGCTGTATCTCTAGCTGCTTTGCTGGAGAGACGTAGTACGTGGAAGTAGCACAGCCTTCCACATCATAACCCCTGATTTTAACCCAGCCTGTGACAGCAGCTGAATGACCTTGAGCACATCATTTAATCACTGTGTGCTCGGTTGTCTCGTGTGAAGTGGGGATAATAATACCACCTCATTCTGTGGTTGAGGACTCAAGAAGGTGATCTGTGGAGAGGCACCACGCACAGAGAGCCAGTTTGCAGAGCTACCAGGAGCTGTTTACTTTGGTTCAGGTCCCAGTACTTGCTGTGTGACCATGGTGCGTTATTTAACCTCTCCGTGCCTCAGCTTCACCATCTGAAAAATGAGGGATAATAATAGATCCTGACATATATGGTTATGATGAGGATTGAAAGAAGTCAATATTTGTAAAGCTCTTACCACAGCACCTGGCACATAACAAGTGGCTCCATAAGTGTTTGTGAGTTAAGCATCTTTTATAGTCCCTCTTATGTGGTAGCCATTCTATAAATGTTATTTCCTTTTCTCCTTAAGCTTTTCATGTAGTCTGTGATCAGTATCCTGTTAATGAAAGTCATGCTAAACTTTATTATTTTTATCAGGACCTGCTGAGGGAGTACATTTTGAAGAGATAACATGGTAGGAATTAGACCCAGAACTAGGAGGATTAAGTTGAATTTCAGTGACTTAGTCACTGATTTGCTCTGCAAAATTATCAGGTTCCATTAATTTATCAAAGGAATCCACTGGCTTGGAAAAGGTATTGAAATTGAGAGGAAAATTTTTAAATAACTAATGTTATCTGATCCTAAAAATTTTATATATTGAAAAAAATCTGGAAACTACAAAAGGGAAAGGAAAAAGAAAGTATTAATCACAGTTTTGGCTATGTAATGCTCTGGTCCTTTTTGGTTTTCTATCTATAGATTTACCTGATTTTTTTCATTTTCACCAATTAAGATTACTGTATATATCTCATAGGATAGATTTGTAAACATCAAAGTAGTTTACATTTCTTAAATGTGGATATATATGTTTTAAGTATTTATTGTTTAAAAGATTTAAGTGGAAGCATCAGATCTAGAACTCACTAATATGAACAGAAAAACATATTCTCTTGAAGAGAACTTTTTCTCAATAGTGAAAGTAGTTATTTTTAAAAAGCAACATCGTAAAACTGACCAGTAGCATTCAAATTTGTTTATAAGACATAAGAAACCAAAAGGTAAAACCTAATATTTCTTGGTTTCTTCTGACTGCCCAAAGATTATTCTGATAATTCGCAGTGAACTTAGATCCAGAGCCAGAAATTCTCACAACTGCCCTGGTAGGTAAGTGTATTTTCCATGTTACATCTAGGGAAATGGAAGTGCATTTTCTAGTGGTGACTGGTAGGGAGTAGAGTAAGCGTGGAGGGTTAAGTGTGGTCTGATTTTGCCCTTCGCTGACGTAACAGGGTTGGTATAAGATGTCGTCTACTAGGCCTAAGCTTTCGGGGTGTGCTTTGGCTGAAGAGCCTGGCCGTAGCTGCTCTAAATCAGTCATAAAAGTAGCCATGATCTTGCTAATTCTTGTAAATCCAGATTCGAAGAAAAATCCCTTGCAAGAAAGGAATTATTTCCTAACTGAAGAGGTCGGCAAGGAGCTGTTGATGTGTTGTCTCACTATCTTCAGATCTCTCCTTTATATCCTTACAGCTTTGTGCATTCTGCCTGCCTTTCCCCTCTCCTGCCTCTCCTCCTTTGTTGACCTTGTGACAAACCCTTTCCACGGAGGCCCCAATTGATTGTAAGGAAAATTCCATTCTCCTCTTAGAAGAGGCTCTGCTTCCTTGGCCTAGCTGAGGCCTGTGTCTCTCCAGTCAACATGGATATCCTCTTTTTCTAAAAGGTTACATTTATTGAGGTATAATTTACATCCAGTAAAGGTGTTTAGCTGTACAGCTGAACTGTAACAAATTCGTGTAGTCATACAACCACCATCACCATAATAAAGACATAGAATATTTCTGTCACCTCTGAAGTTGCCTCTTGTTCCTTTGTAGTCAATCTCTTCCCCCAAATCCTAGCACCTGGCAACCAGTGATCTGTTTTCTGTCCTTGTAATTTTGCCTTTTCCAGAATTTCCTATAGATGGAATCATACAGTTTGTAGCATTTTGAGTCTGACTTTCTTCACTTAGCACAATGCGTTTGAAAGATTTATCCATGTTATTGCCTCTACAGGTAGCTCTTTCCTTTTTATTGCTGAGTAATATTCCATTTCAAGAATGTACCACAGCTTGTTCATCTTTTTTTTTGGTGAGGAAGATTGGCTCTGAGCTAACATCTGTTGCCAATCCTGCTCTTTTTGCTGAGAAAGACTGGCTGTGAGCTAACATCTGTGCCCATCTTCCTTTATTTTGTATGGGATACCGCCACGTGTGGCTTGAGTGGTGCATCAGTCCGCACCTGGGATTCAAACGTGGGAACCTCAGGCCACCAAACTGGAGAGTATGACGCCCCACCACCAGGCCAGCCTCTGTTCATCTTTTTACATTCAAGTTGTTTCCAGGTTTGGGTGATTATTAATAAAGTCACTATAATTAAAAATAGTTTCAGATTTATCCATGTCGATGTGTGTATAAATTGTGCATTCTTTTTTATTGCAGAGTATATGTTCCAGTAAACAAGTTGTTTATTTGTTCACCTGTTGATAGGCATTTTCTTTGTTTACAATCTTTGTCTATTACAAGGAAAGCTGCTATGAACATTTGTGTACAAGTCTTTGTATGGACATATGCTTTCTTTTCTCATGGATAAATGCCTAGATCATATACCAAACTTTTCTAAAGTGGCTGTGCCATTTTACATTCCCACCAGCAATGTATGAGAATTCTAGATGCTCCTGATAAATGCCTAGATCATATACCAAACTTTTCTAAAGTGGCTGTGCCATTTTACATTCCCACCAGCAATGTATGAGAATTCTAGATGCTCCTTATTCTTATTAGCACTTGGTGGGCTGTCTTCTTCAACTTCAGCTATTTTAATAGGTGTGCAGGATTATTTCATTATAGTTTTAGTTTGCATTTCCCTAAGGACTAATGATCCTAACATCGTTTCATGTACTTATTGTCATTCATATAACTTAGATGAAGTATCTTCCTATTTTTATCCATTTTTTATTTTTATTTTTATTTTTTTTGTGAGGAAGACCAGCCCTGAGATAACATCCGTTGCTAATCCTCCCCTTTTTGCTGAGGAAGACTGGCCCTGGCTAACATCCGTGCCCATCTTCCTCCACTTTATATGGGACGCCGCCACAGCATGGCTGACAAGCAGTGCGTTAGCAGGAGCCCGGGATCCGAACCGGCGAACCCTGGGCTGCCAAGCGCAAACTAAACCGCTGTGCCACTGGGCCGGCCACTTTATCCATTTTTGGCCACTTTATCCATTTTTTAAATTGGATTGCTTTATTATTGTTGACTTGAGTTTTTTTATATATATACTGCATACTAGTCCTTTATCAGATATGTATTTTGCAAATATTTTCTGCCTGTCTGGAGCTCATCTTCATTTTCTTAACAGTGCCTTTTTCTTTTTTTTTTGAGGAAGACCAGCCCTGAGCTAACATCCGTTGCTAATCCTCTTCTTTTTGCTGAGGAAGACTGGCCCTGGGCTACCATCCATGCCCATCTTCCTCTACTTTATATGGGACGCCGCCACGGCATGGCTGACAAGTAGTGCGTCGGCAGGCGCCCGGGATCCGAACCCACGAACCCCGGGCTGCCAAGCGCGAACTAAACCGCTGCGCCACTGGGCCGGCCCCTTAACAGTGCCTTTTGAAGAGGAGCTTTTAATTTTGATATAGTCCAATTTATCAATTTTTTCTTTAGTGGATCATGCCTTTGGTATTATAGCTAAGATATCCTCCTAACCCCAGGTAAGGAAGATTTTCTATTTTTCTTCCAAAAGTATTCTTAATTTTAGGTTTTACATTTTAGGTCTATGATGCTTTTCAAGTTAATTTTGGTTTAAGGTGTGAGGTATGGGTCAAAGTTCTTAAAAAATTTTTGGGGGGCACATGGATATCCAAATGTTCCAGCATCATTTGTTGACAAGACAATCCCTTTACACCTTTGGTAAAAATCAATTGACCAAATACATGTGAGTCTGTTTCTGGACTCTTCAGTTCCATTGATCTGTGTGTCCTTTTCTCAATATTACACTGTCTCAATTACTAGAGCTATTTTATAGTAAGGCTTTAAATCAGTCTAAAATTCAACTTTAGTCTTTCCAAAATTGTTTTGGATATTCTAATTCCTTTTGTTTTCTTTGCAAATTTTAGTCAGTTTCTATTAAAACAGTTTATATTTTTGTCAGTTTCTATTAAAAATAACCTGCTGGGATTTTGATTTGGTTTGTGTTGGATTCTATAGATAAGTTTGGGCAGACCTGACATCTTCACAATACTGAGGCTTCCAACCACGTACTTGGTATATCACTCCTTTTATTTAGATCTTGATTTCTTTCACCAGTGTTTTGTATCTTTCAGCATATAGATCTTGGACATGTTTTGTTAGATTTATATCAAAGTATATAATTTTTTTTGGTGCTAATATAAATGGTACCACTTTAAAATTTCAATTTGTAACTGTTCATTGCTAACATATATTACCAAAATTGATTTTATAAAATATTGACCTTTTAGCTTGCAACCCTGCTAAACTCAATAATTACTTCTAGTAGCTTTTTGGAATTTTTGTGTGTGTGTTCTATGTAGACAATCATGTTATCGGCAAATAGTGTCAACCTTATTTCTTCTTTTCCAGTTTCCCTTTTTCTTTGTCTTATTGCGCTAGCTGGGCCCTCCAGTATGGCCGTGAACAGAAGGGTGAGAGCGCATGTCCTTGCTTTGCTCCCAATCTTAAGGGGAAGCACTCGTCTTTCACTATTACACGGATTGCTGGCTACAGATTGTGTGTAACCTTTGTGGGTTTGAGGAGGTTCTTTTCATTCCTTAGTTTGCTGAGAGTTTTTGTCATGAATTGTAGTTGAATTTGTCAAATGCTTTTTCTGCATTTATTGAGATGATTGTATGTTTTATTTTTCTTTAGTTTCTTGATATGGTGAAGTACACTGATTGATTTTCTAATGTTGAACTAACCTTGCATTCCCAATATTTCCTAATGTTTTGTTAGGATTTTTTTTCACCTATGTCTATGAAGGATAGCAATTTGTAATATATATATATTTTTGGTTTTGGTGTCAAAATAATGCTGTCATAGAACGAATTGGGAACAATTCTCTCATCTTTTATTGTCTGGAAGACTTTTTGTAAAATTGATATTATTAAATATTTTGTAGAATTTGCCAGTGAAGCCATCTGGGTCTGTAGTTATCTTTTTGATAAGGTTTTTAATTACAAATTCAATTTCTTTAATAGATATAGTAATATCCAGGTTATTTCTTCCTAAATGAGTTTTGGTAATTTGTACCTTTCAAGGACTTGGTCATTCATCTACATTGTCAAATTTATGGGTGTAAAATTATTAGTATTTCTTTAGTAGTAGTTTTAGTTCTGGAGGATCTGTGGAGATGTCCCTCCCTAATTCCTGATGCTAATTTGCATCTCCCTCCCCCTCTTTTTTTGATCAGACTAGTTAGAGATTTATCAATTTTATTATCTCGAGGAACCAGTTTTTAGTTTCATTGATTTTTCTATTTTTCTGCTTTCAATATCCTTGATTTTTGCTCTTATCATTATTATTTCCTTTCTTCTGCTTATGTTGGATTGAATTTGCTCTTCTTTTTCTGGTATTTTTTACAAACAGCTTTATTGAGATACAATTTACATATCATAATATTCACTGATTCTCAGTGTATAATTTGATAGTTCTTAGTATATTTAGAAAGTTGTACAACCAAATCTGATTATAGGACATTTCCATCATCACAAAAGGAAACTGCCCATTGGCAGTCACTGCCCATTCTTCTCTTCCCACCCCACCCTGAGACAATCATTAATTTACTTCCTGTCTCTGTAGAATTGGCCCATTCTGGAAATTTCACATAAATTGTATCATATAACATGTAATCTTTTGTGTCTCAATTCTTTCACTTAGCATACTGTCATTGAGGTTCATCCATGTTGTAGCATGCATCAGTACTTCATTCTTTTTTATTGCTGAATAATATTCCATTTTGTGCATATATCACATTTTGTTTATTCATTAATTAGTTCATGGACATTTGGGTTGTTTCCACTTTTTGGCTATTATGAATAATGCTGTTATGAACATCTGTGTACACATTTTTTTTAATGGGCATATGTTTTCGCTTTTCTTGAGTAGGAGTAGAATTGCTGGGTCATATGGTAACTCTGTGTTAATTAACTTTTTGAGGAACTGCCAAACTGTTTTCCAAAATAGCTGCACCATTTTACATTCCCACTAGCACTGTAAGAGACTTCCTGGGGCTGGCCCAGTGGCATAGCAGTTAAGTTCATGTGCTCTGCTTTGGTGGCCCCAGGTTTGCACATTTGGATCCCCGGTGTGGACTGACACACCACTTGTCAAGCCATGCCGTGGCAGCGTCCCATATAAAGTAGAGGAAGATGAGTACAGATGTTAGCCCAGGGCCAGTCTTCCTTAGCAAAAAAAGAGGAGGATTGGCAATGGATGTTAGCTCAGGGCTAATCTTCCTTGTACACAAAAAAATAAATTTAAAGACAAGTGTAAGAGACTTCCTGTTGGTTTCTGTCTTCACCAACAGTTGTCATTGTTTGTCTTTTTGATTGTAGCCTTTCCAGTTGGTGTGAAGTGGTATCTCACTGCAGTTTTAATTTGCATTTCTCTAATTAATGATGTTGATCATCTTTTTATGTGCTTGTTAGCCATTTGTTTATCTTTGGAGAAATATCTATTTAAATCTTTTACCCATTATTTTTCATGGAAAGTAATGATTATTACAAGAGTGTTTATGATAACTAAAAATTGGAAATAATCTACATTTTTTTTAAATAGGAGAATTGTTAAATAATGTATGACACACCATGCAAGAAACACTATGCATTCTTTCATTCCCCAAATATTGAGTACCTACTGTGTGTTAGGCACTCTTGTGTGATACAACAATTAATTAATACAGGCAAAGTTCCAGTTTCATAAAGGTTGTATTTTAGTCAAGGGTGGGATGGGGGCATATAGGCCATAAGCAAGTAAACAAATTAACAGGCTATTTTCAGAATATTAAGTACAATGAAGACAGTGAAACAGTGATGTGATAGAAGTGGCTGGTAGTGAGGGATATGAGATTACTTTAGATAAGCGTTTTGAACCTTGGCACTATTGACATTTTGTTGTAGCTTTGACTTTTTTTTACATTTTATTTCATTTTATTTATTTATTTATTTTGTGAGGAAGACCAGCCCTGAGCTAACATCCGTCGCCAATCCTCCTCTTTTTGCTGAGGAAGACTGGCCCTGGGCTAACATCCGTGCCCATCTTCCTCTACTTTATATGGTACACCGCCACGGCATGGCTGACAAGCAGTGTGTCGGCAGGCACCCGGGATCTGGACCCGCGAACCCCCGGCTGCCAAAGCGCAAACTAAACTACTGTGCCACCGGGCCGGCCCTTGACTTTTAAAAATTGTATAATTCATACAACATAAAATTCACCATTTTGAAGTGTACAATTGAGTGGTTTTTAGTATATTTATAAATGTGTGCAACAATCACCACTATCTAATTCTAGGAAAGTTTCATCACTCCAGAAAGAACCCCATACCCATTCTTACCCATTCCACCCTTTCTCTGGCTCCTGGCAAACACCAACCTGTGTTCTGTCTCTGTGGATTTACCTAATCTGAACATTTCATATAAATGTAGTCATATAGTACATGGCCTTTTGTGACTGGCTTCTTTCATTTAGCATAATTTTTTCAAAGGTCATCCATGTTGTAGCATGTATCAGTACTCCATTCCTTTTTATGGCCAGATAACATTCCATTGTGTGGAATGTTTATTCACTCATCAGTTGATGGACATTTTGGTTGTTTCCACTTTTTGGCTATTATGAATAATGCTGCTGTGAACATCCATATACAAGTCTTTGTGTGGACATATGTTTGTATTTATCTTGGGTGTATACCTAGCAGTGGAATTGGTGGGTCATATGATAAATTTATGTTTAACTTTAAAAAACAATGCCAAACTGTTTTCCAAAGTAGCTGCACCATGTTAGATTCCCACCCACAATGAGTGTTCCTCTTTCTTTACATCCTTGTCAACATTTGTTATTGTCTGTGTTTTTAGTTTTAGTCATGTTAGTGGCAGTGAAGTGGTATCTCATTGTGGTTTTGATTTGCATTTCTCTAATAACTAATGATGCTGAGGATTTTTTCATGTACTTATTAGCCACTTGTATATAGGAAATTTCATATTCTGGGTATTCGAAATTTTATAAAAATAATAGTGATGAGTGCTACCATTTATTGAGCACCTATATATGTCAGACACTGTTTTAAGTGCTTCAGATATACATCTTATTTAATCTTTACCACAACCTTTTTATTATACCCATTTGTGGATGAAGACACAGAGAAGTAATTGGCACAAGGACACATAACTAGAAGTGTTGGGGCTAAGATTCAAACCCAAATTGACTGACTCCAGAGACAATGTTTTATTTCCTTAGACTAAGCCGATTCCATCCCTTTCCTCTTCCTCTTCTAAGTTATTATTGTCACAACTTATTCCATCTTATGTTGTGAGTTTGTGGTTAAAATGATGAGATTATATTTATTTTTGATGTTTTCATTCCCTTATCTTTAATGTTATAATTAAATGTTTACTAACCTGTTCTGATAGAGAGCTGCAATTTTCTGATTTTGTCTACCTATTCCTCTTCTTGCTCAAGGCTTTGTAACCCCTTTCTTTTTTTTTTTTTCAGGTATGAGGGCCTTCTTGATCATTTCTTGTAGGGGGGTCTTGTGGCGAGGAACTCCCTTAGCTTTTGTTTATCTGGGAAAGTTTTGATTTCTCCATCATATCTGAAGGATATTTTAGTTGGATATAGATATATGATTTGCAAATGTTTTCTCTAATTCTGTGGGTTGTCTTTTTACTTTCTTGATAGTGTCCTTTGATAAAAACGAAATTTTAAATTTTGATGAAGTCTAAATTATCTATTTTTGTTGTTGTTTGTGTTTTGGTATCATATCTAATGGTTACCTACTCCAAGGTCATGAAGATTTCCTCCTATGAGTTTTATAGTTTTGGTTTTTACACGTAGGCATTTGATTTGATTGAGCTATATGTCTAATTTAATGCTAATACTCACAGTCTTGATTACTGTAGTTTTGTAATAAGGTTTGAAATCAAGAAATTCCAACTTTGTTCTTTTTCAAGATTGCTTTGGCTCTTCTGAGTCGTTTGCATTGCCAGATGAATTTGAAAATTGGCTTGTCAATTTCTGCAACAAGACAACTTGGATTTTGATAACAATTATATTAAATTTGTAGATCAATTTGGGAAATATTTCCATTTTAGTAATATTCAGTTTTCTAATCCATGAACATGGGATGTGTTTTATTTAGGCCTTTAATTTCTTTGAATGATATTTTGTGCAAGTTTTGCACTTTTTTTGGTTAAACTTATTGTATCTTATTGTATCTTATTGTTTTTAATGCCATTGTAAATTAAATTGTTTTCTCTATTTCATTTTTGAATTGTTTATTGGTACCGTATAGAAATACACTTGACCTTTGTATGTTGATCTTGTATCTTGCAAGCTTGCTGAATTCATTCACTGGCTCTGATTCTTTGTTGTTGTTGATTCCCTTGGATTTTCTGTATACAGGATCACATCATAGATAGTTTGCCTTTTCTTTCCAATCCAGATACCTTTTATTTCTTTTTCTTCCCTAATTGTCCTTAGCTACAACTTCTAGTACAATGTTGAACAGCAGTGGTGAGTTAAGTCATCCTTATTACTAATTTTTAAGAGTAAAGCCTTTAGTCTTTCACCACTGAGAGTGATGTTAGTTGTGAGTTTTTCACTGATGCCCTTTATCAGGTGAGGAAATTCCCTTTATTCCTATTTTGTTGAGTGTTTTCATCATGAATGGGTGTTGTAGTTTGTCAACTGCTTTTTCTGGTCTTTGAGGTGATCATGTGGTTTTTGTCTTTTATTCTATTAATGCGGTGTATTACATTGATTGATCTTCAGATACAGTGATTCGCCACTTAATGGCAGGGATACATTCTGAGAAATGCCTCATTAGGTGATTTTGTCATTGTGTGAACATCATAGAGTATATTTACACAAACGTGGATGGTATAGCCTACTACACACCTAGGCCATATGGTACTCATCTTATGGGATCACCATCCGTCATTGACTGAAATGTCATCATGCGGTGCGTGACTGTACCTCAATTTTAGAGAAACTGGTAAAAAAAAAATGACAATGAGCATGAAAGGCATTTAAATAAAAAACTTTAACAAGACATTTCTGGGAATTTTGTGTAAAGACTGAATATAAATGTCTTAAATTTTGACAATATAAAAATAAGTGAGAATATCTGGAAAAAAATTAGTGGAAGGGAAATGACAGAAATGTGTAAGTGTGCTAACTTCCTTATATTTCATAGAAGAATCAACAAAAACTATCTAAATCGGAAAGTCATAAAAGAGATTTATGCATGTTTTTAAGTAGAAATATCTCTAAGCTATATTATTAAGTGGAAGTCCCAGGTACAGAACAATGTGAAAAAGAAGACTAATAACAATTTCCTGAAGGATCAAAGAAGTTGTGAAGAGTAGCTATCTTTTAACAATGAGGTCACGGAGTGGGAGAGAGAGGAATTTAACTTTCAAATTTTTGTCTCCTATATATGTAGATTTTAACATATTCATGTATTTCTTTAAAAAGAAAAAACTGTAGATACGTTTAGTAAAAGTAATCTACATTATTATGTCATGACGGCATTATACATGAAAAAATACTGCAGTATTTTAGCATTTTTCTTCCAAAAACTCAATGCTACTGATATTATTCCTAAGGGTTTTGGAGAGTCTTCTAGTAATCTGATTTCTTCTCAAGAATACTAGAAGTCTCTGAAAGAAATCAATTTTGAGTAGCCAGAGGGTTCTGTTTTAATCAAAGATTCTTTAATTCTTTCCTGAAATAGTTATTTCTGAATCTCCAAGGTGAAACAATATTATACATATCACGTAGGACTTTTTAGCACCCCTGGACTCTCTTCAGGATCAGATTGAACTATATGTACTGAACTCTAGATTGAGAGAGGACTCTCTCTACAAAGGCTTTAGAATACTGCAAAGCTTATATGAAAAATTTGTAGTTGCTTCACATATCTGCAATAGTTTTGTCAACAAACTACATGTTTCTACCTAGAAATTATGCCTTCAGTAAAAATGTAGAAGTTTCTATTTAAGAATAAACTCCTGGGGGCAGCCCCGTGGTGTAGCGGTTAAGTTTGCGCTCTGCTTTGGTGTCCCAGGGTTCTCAGGTTTGGATCCCAGGCGCCAACAGACTCACTGCTTGTCAGCCATGTTGTGGCGGTGTCCCATGAACAGTAGAGGAGGATGGGCACGATGTTAGCCCAGGGCCGGTCTTCCTCAGCAAAAAGAAGATTGGCAATGGATGTTACCTCAGGGCTAATCTTCCTCACACACACACACACACACACACACACACACACACACACACAAAGAATAAACTTATTCTCAAAAATATCTGCTAGGAAAAAGCAATTTTAGCATTAAAGAAGTTGTAAATGACAAATATACAAAAAACAAGTAAACTCTCTGTATAAATTACAATGTTAGACTATATTAAAAAGTAGTCCCTAATAGGTAATAGCCTATTAAAGATATAAAGTAAGGTTATAGCATACTCAAAGACAGTTTGGGATTGCCTCAGGAAGGCAGGATTGGTGGGGGTTAGACGACGACGATGCTGTGTTTACATGGTTATTCGGAGCCTCAGGCTGAAGAAATTTGATCTTCATTACCTGGTTTTCAAGGTCACCATAGGCATTGCAGTCTCAGTGAACTGGAAGGGAAAAAAGGGAGAAGTATCCTTGGGAGGTTTTATCAGCTAAGCCTGAAGATGGCCATCACTTCATTTCAGTACTTTACAGGCTGGAACTCAGTCACGTGACCACATCCAGCTGGACTGGAGGGTGGAAGAGCTAGATTAATTATGTATCTATGCTAGATCTAAAAATGTCCACACATTTCTGCAGCCTCTCCCGTCAAGTGTTGGGTGTTTTCCCCACACCTAGAATCTGGTCTTGCCCAATTGACTTGCTTTAACCAAAAGAACATGATGTTAGTGACTTGTGCATATTTTGAGCCTAGAACTCAAAAGGCTTCAGCTTCTGCTGTCTCCCTCTTGGAATACTGCCAAGACGGGGAATCAGTCTAAAGTGGATGGAGAGACACATGGAGAAGAACCTGGACAACATCCCGCCAACCCCAGACATGGGAGAGAGGCCATCCTAGACAGTCCAGTCCCAGCAGGTCTATCAGCTGACTGCAGGTGCTTTAGTAAGGCCAGCTCAGACCATAAAAACTTCTCAGCTGAACCCCAGCTCAAATTGCTGACTCAGAGTTTAGAACCAAAAGAAAACGATTGTTCATTTGAACCAGTAAGTTTGGGGTGTCTTGTTAGATAGCACAGGCTAACTGATTCAGTGCCCGTGAAGAAAAGAAGAAAACAGATTGTGGCAAACAACTAGCACCTTTGCGATTCTCATTGTAGGAGAAAGATCTAAAGTTGTCTAGAATTTCACTATTTTCTAAGTTTCTTAGTGGTAAAATTTAGTAATTCCTCCTGATTTTCAGGTTCTAGTAAATACCTAGAGGAAATAATGTTAAAAGAGGATTGTGATGCTTTTTAATTTAGAATATTCACAAATCTATATTCTGTAATGTAAAGAATGTTAAAAGCTGATGTGTACATCACTTGTTATTTGCAAAATGTCTATTTTTCTACCTTATATTTTTATATTTTAGTAAGAATTAGAGGCAATCCACACAATGCCTAGGTTTAACTATAATAGATTATAGACTAAGTGCTTTTGAATTGAAGGGAATATACTCAGAATATGTACATTTGGCAAGATATATCCAATTTGAAATTCACAAAACAATCTGTAATAATCTATCTAACCAAAAAGGACTAAGGATAAAAAGAGAGAGTGGAATGTAAAGGAAAAGAAAGTTGACCACATTGTGATACACTAATTAAAATCTTTACCAAGTACCCCTAGATATTTTAGCGCTATGTGGTGGCAACATTTTCCAGACCAAGTAACAAATATACAAATGTGTGGACAAGGACTATTTGCCAGAATATTTGAATTCAGGAAAATCCAAGATGCAAAAATTTTGGATTACTTCTAAGTAATGTGTGATTCATATTCATATCTTTGTTTTAAGCTATACAATAAACAGAGTCGATATCTTACAGTAAAATTTCCAGCTGATCTGTGACATAAACTCAATTTTGGCAATAAGAATGCAGTTTCTTTCTTACCTAATATAAGCTAATATATAGTTTCTAAACTAAAAATAATACACATTTCTTCAGTTAAATTACATATTTAACTTTCAAAATAAATATTAAGTTCAAGTAAGATAAAAATCTTGTTTTAGTGATTAGGTTTTAAAAATGATTCATGTTGCAACAAAGTAAAATCCATGGCATTCTGTGAGCTACCTTGTTTCATTTATAAAATTGTCTAATTTCTTTGTCCATAAGAGATGCAGTTTCAGCAAATGCACACAATTGCAATTTTATGGGAGAAAGTTTATTTATTAAATTTATGCTATAAATTTACCTCAAAAAAGTTTGGATTGACAGTTGAAGTAGGTAGGGATGTATTAAGGTTGGCATTATCCATAAAGATTGCACTTGTAAGCTTTCATTTAAGGGGATGGAAATGGATTTGCCTAATAGAGCCTTTCTGTGAGGGGAAATTTCATGACATATTGTATGGGAGGCAGTATATAAGTGAGGGTGCTCTATCTGCCTAAGTATCTTTTGAAACTTCAGAAGCAATCAAAGGTATATTGGTTCCTTTACCACAGGGCTTCCTTCTCAGAGATTTTAATATGTTAATATTTCATGTGAATTTTGCAAGGAGTGGAGTTATTTGCAGCATTTTCAAATTTGTATGACCATACTTACTCTCAAGTAAGATCTCATTGGATTAGTGTCTGACAGAAAATAATTTTGGAAATGGTGGCTTAACGGTTTTCAAAAATTCTTTGCAGTGCAAATTTAAGATAAAGATGCCCACTGATTATTATGATTTTAGAATTGGAAAAAGTGTCACAAACAGATGGCCCACCAGCACCAGTATCCTAAGGCATTAGCATGCCTAGCTTGTTTGAAGGACAGCAAGGAGGCCAGTGTGGCTGGAGCAGAGTAATGAGAGTCATGGGCAATGAGGACCAGGCGTTTTTCTTTTTTTTTTTTGGTAATAGATTTATTAAGATAGAATTCACATACCATACAACTCACCCACTTAAAGTGTACGATTCAATTGTTTTAGTATATTTAGAGAGTTGTGCAATCATGACCACAGTGAATTTCAGGACATTTTTATCATGCCCCAAAAGAACTCCCATGCACTTTAGCTGTTACCTCCCAGTCTCCCCAGTACTCCAGCCATAGGCATCCATTAATCTACTTTCTGTCTATAGATTTGTGGCACAGGTCTTTAAGGCTACTATAAACACTTAGGTTTTCCTTTGAGTGAGATAGGAAACCACTTGAGGGTTCTGAGGAGAGAATTGACATGATTGACAATGATTTAACAGAATCCCTTTATATGCTGTGCTGAGAATAAACTGATAGGAAGCCAGGGAAATAACCCATCAAGCAATGGTCTTGCTTGGAATAGGGTAAGATTGATGCAGGTGGGGATTGGATATTGTGATAGTTACTGTTATGTATCAACTTGACTGGGCTAAGGGATGCCCAGATAGCTGGTAAAACGTTATTTCCGGCTGTGTTTGTGAGGGTGTTTGTGGAAAAGGGTAGCTTTAATGAGTAGACTGAGTCAAGAAGATCCACCTCACTACCAAGGGTGGATATCAGCCAATCTATTGAGGGCCTGAATAGAACAAAAAGATGGAGGAAGGGTGAATTTACTCTTTTTGCTTGAGCCAGAATATCCATCCTTTCCTGCTCCTGGATGTCTGTGCTCCTGGTTCTCAGGCCTTAGGGCCCAGACTGAATTATACCACCGGGTTTCCTGGTTTTCCAGTTTACAGAACTTGCAGGTTGCAGATCCTGGGACATCTTGGCCTCCATAATCTCGTGAGCCAATTCCTATGCTAAATCTATAGGAATATAATAAATTATATATATATATATATATATTTCCTATTAGTTCTTCTTCTCTGGAGAACCCTAATACAGATATGCTTTATGTTTAATGAAAAAATAATTTATTAGATGAGCTGAGAGATAGGGGGCTCTTGGCATGTTCTGACTATATCTGCCTTACTTTTTTCAAGTATAGTCTGAACATGTAATTCTCTCTTAGCACTTTACCTCTGGCAACATAGTCCAGTCAAAGAACTTGCTGAGTATTTCAAAGGAAGATTTTAGGGAAGTTTTCTTCCAGGCAGAAACCAGCCTTAACCTTCCCCTTAGGAGCTTGTAGATGTTTGGATCTGCTATATCTGTTGGGGTTGTGGGGTGGGAGAGTAATGTATACTTATGAGATTTTTGTTTTGTTTTGTTTTACATTTTTAAAAACATGAGGTAGGTAGATATTGTTATTACTATTAATGTTCATATTATCTCCATTTTAAAGATGAAGAAGATGGAGTTTATGGAGATTAAGTACCTTGCCTATTTATAGCAAAAAATTACCCGACTCAGGGGTCGGCCCGGTCGCGCATTGGTTTCGTCCGCGCTTGGCAGCCCGGGGTTCGTGGGTTCGGATCCTGGGCGCCCGCCGACGCACTGCCTGTCAGCCATGCCGTGGCAGCGTCCCATATAAAGTGGAGGAAGATGGGCAGGATGTTAGCACAGGGCCAGTCTTCCTCAGCAGAAAAGAGGAGGATTAGCAACTGATGTTAGCTCAGAGCTGGTCTTCCTCACCAAAAAAAAAAAAAAAAAAAAAATTACGGGACTCAGAATTTTGACCCAGGTCTGCATGGTTACAGAGGTAGTATTCTTAACAGTCACACCAAATTAATAAAAACAAGTAGACAATGGTGCCACATATCTGTATGTCAAGAAACAAGATTCTCTCATTTTGATTCTGCTTCTCATTAAAAAAAGGAATGAAATAGTTCTTAAGTAAAATTATAAGAAAATATAAATCACTTAAAAAGTTGTCCTGATTTTGCTTTGTAAGGAGGGAAATGAAGTTTTATAATCTTATAAAATGTCTTTGGAATCATGAAGATGAAATGGAATGAAGCTTTAAAATTTACATCCTGGTTTAATATTAACTTTATTATCTGAACGTTTTATTACTTGAAATATGAGATTTCTGAAAAAAACCTGTGAGGACTATGTGAATTTAATTAGGAAAAATGGAATATTTCATTTTGTTATGGAAATATTCATTACAATAGAATTTTTATTATTACAGAAGAATGCTTATAGTATTAGAGTTGTAATACATTTTCATGTAGATATTAAACATTCAAAACATTTTAAGAACATTATTTCATTAAATTTACTTTAAAAGAAAAATGAAATATGCATGCATATACATACATATTTACGTAGAAAGAAATGGTACAACCAGCTTATCGATTGTGCCCTAGTTTTTCATTGGCGTTTGACATTGCCTTTTGAAAATTTGGGATTTTTTTGTTGTTGTGATTTTTCAAATCAGAGAATTTTAGTAATATAATCATTTTTTATTTTGCTTCTATAACATGTCCTTCTGAGCTCAGAACATTAAAGTGTGTTGAGTTTCTTCAGTTGCCCCCCAGATCTACCTTCCCCTTTTCCCACTCTGATCTCTAACCAGGATGTTGATATTTGTCACTGTAATCTGGACGTTCTGCCTTCAGTTTCAGTTTTATTCGCGGGGACACTGATCCAGACACCTGGCAAGGAGGAGAGAGGTCAGGTATTTATTTCCTGGTTCCTCTGGGTCAGCAGGATTGGCTGTCCTCGCAGGGACGGTAACTGCTGCTCCCAGTGAGGTCAGCGCCGCATGGATCTCCTTCCTCCTGGCTCCAACGTCTCCCCCTTGTCCTTTGGGTGCAGGAGGGATGACAGCCCCTTGCTGCCAGCTCCATGTTTCTGCAGCGTCTCTTACTTGCTCTATACTTACTCTGTGTACACCAGTGTAATTGATCCCTTATCCATTAACCCTCTTACTGACTCTCCCCCGGTGAGAACGTCTCCGTTTCTGGTTGGTTTCCGGATAGACTAACAAAAAGCAAAGCAACTAAGTGCAGCTAAGACATACTTTAGAATCGATGTGCTTTTCCTTAATATTTAGAATCTACCAGATATTATTGAAGTTGATTCCTCCAAATATTGTAGAATTGGAGATATTAATTTTGATTCTATGAATCACTTCATCCAAAAATTTAAAAGTATTAATTATGGTATAGTTTATAAATAGCAAACATGGTTGTAGTTACAAAGGCAATATACTTTTGGTAAGAAATTGCTTATTATTCTCCCGTATTTTGCAGAAGGAACAGTATGGAAACCAAGATGTTGAAATTATTAAGAATATTCTGACATTGTCAAGATTTTGGTCTTTAATTTAGTTTGGGTGGAGACCATGAGCTCACATCTTACCTGAACCCTGTCTGAACTAACTTAAGCAAAACCCACAGGCTTTGGTTCACAGAGATCAAGCTGAACCTTTTTGTGTGTGTGAATAAATTTTGCCATCCATGAGTTTTACTTAGAAGTTTGGGTTTACTCCCAAAATGATTTTCAGAAATTATTTCTAGAACCTTAGAAATTTTAAGCGTTTATCAATAACACAAGAAAAACTGAACACTCAGAAGAGATTTGACATGAAGACATACAATGTGGATTCTATTTATTACTATTGGTTTATGACAATAGGTCACATATGAATATAAATAGAAATGGCTATTTTCAAAAGTAGATGCAAATTCCAGGATTTCCAGAGAACCAAAACCGGCAATTTACTTTGGTCATTTGACCTCAAAATCCCATCCCTAATTAATTCAAATATTAGTCTTTAGAAGAGACTATAGATTTTTGCCTTTTAAAAAATTTTATAATGAACTTTTTCCATTTTATTTTCTAATGATCACTTTTACCCGTGAATCATGTGAGCCTACCATGATCATCCAGGATTATTTCAGTTCTAACTTGACGTTTTAAACACACTATGCTAAGTTAGGTATTGTTTTTCTTTTATATGGCCAATATTTATTTAGTTCACCCACAGGTTAAGCATTTTATTTGATAACCATTCCTTTTGTACTTCAGTCCTTTCTTCAGGAATTGCCCAGAGCCACAGCCTAGGTAGGGAGGTGTGCTCCCTCCCTGGTGCAGGCTCCTGCCTGATGCACCCAGCAAAGCTTTACCTCTTCACAGGTCTTGACTTTTTGTGAGTGATCCCATCTGAAACTCCCCTTCCTCTCACGCCCTCTCCGGTGCCAGGCTTTGCCCTTGTAGTACTGGGTGCATTTGGTTAATCAAAGACACATTTTAGTGCTGCAGAGATGGGCAGATACTCCCAGGCTGATCACTGTTTCCCAAGTTTTCTCACTCCCATGGATTTGTGCTTTCTTGTCATTTTTGACCTCAGTGAATACTTCTAGTTTACCTCCACAAAACTAGAGACTAGAAACTATATTTTAAATTGTATTTCATCCAATGTGTATAGCTGTGTTTAAGGTTTTCTCTGAATATCTGGCTCACTGTATTGCTGGAAATGCAAGTCTAAACATATATGCTTCCAGAATATATTCAATAAATATTTTTGAAGTCTATATTTTTATGCATATATTATTCTTAGAAATAAATTATGTATATGTTCATGAATGCATTATACTTTATTACAAATAATTCACATTATAAATATAATACATGCTACGAGTGTGTTTATATGAAATATTTTTAAAGTAAATAGTTAAAAGAAGCTAATTAATTTAGCTAATTAATCATTCCACAAATTGAGTATTTAGTAAATTGCCCATCTGGAGCAATTAAATGGTTTTCCATGAATTGACTGTTGTGGAATTGGCCATGCAGTGAGTTGACTAGGTGAATTAGCGTTCTGGTAATGTTCTTTTGTTGGATGGGCCCATATCCATCTGGTACACCTCTCCAGAGATGTATCTTCTGTTCGTCTGCAGAATGCAGGTGGGCAAGGACGCTCTTCCATGCTGCAGGGCCTAATGGAAGAGATCTGAGACTCTTAACTGCTCCTTATACAATCTTTCACTCCTTTTTGGTGTTAGTTCCATTTTCTCTCCATCCTCCAAAGGTACTTGTTGAGTCAGTTATTCATCTTCCTGGAGTTTTGGGTCATAAATGTACTTGCTTCTTGCCAGCTTTGCCCCACTTTAGGCACTTAGGTTTCAGCTTCTGTGCTAAGTCAACTGTTACTACTCCATCTCCACTTATCTTCCTAAGTTTTATTGACATCCCTCCTCTGCTATTACCTTTTCTACCATTTCTTTGTTAATGTGGGTTATTCCTTTTAAGAATTCCTTCATTGCTGTTTTAATAGAGTTATGGAAGGCATTAAAAGTAAGTGCTTATTTAATCCTCCAGGTTTAACTTGATGTCTTTCCCCATTAGATAACTAACTTTAAAATATATAATAATGCAACGATAAACCTCCTTGTACCGACATCTTTTGTGCACAACTTTTAAAAGATGTTGAATTCTAAGTATTAACTTAAGCATTTTGATTACATGTGTTAAAAAATGCATTTAGATAATTATAGTGCATATTTTATTTTCATACATACATTTAATTTCATAAGAATAATAACTAGTTCCGAGTGAGTTCAAGAGCTCTTGAAAATTTATGTAATGTGCTATGTATCTTAAAATATTTTAAATGCTTATTCATTAAATTCTCAAGGGATTCCAAAACAGCAACAACAAAAGTTGATGTATTAGATGAGCAGAATTGAGATTAAAATTCCCAGGTTCTTTCTGTTTTATCACTAAGCCTTGGAACTATTCATGAACAATTACTGTGTATAAGAAAATTCCAAGGCCTCATATTGAAAAGGGCATATCAGTCCTGTGGTATTCTAGTCCAAAAATGTGTAACTTCATCCAGTTATGAGAAGATATCAGACCATCCAAACTGAGGGAAGCTTTGCAAAAATAACTGGCCAGTACTTGTCAAAACTGTGAATGTCGTGAAAGATGAGGAAAGACTGAAAGCTGTCACAAATTGTAGGAGACTAAGGAGACATAAGGACTAAATGCAACGTGTGATCCTGACTGGGTCCTGGAAAAGAGAAAGGACATTAGTGAAAAAAACCCAAAACTACTTGAATACAAATAAAGTCTGTTCATTGTCTTTTTCCAATTTTCTATGTACACAGTCATACATATGTCTTTGTAGAAGATCATTTGTGTTATTTTTATAATAGTCAATTTTTGAAAAGCCATTTCTCTTTGCTTTCTTAGCCTGATTCATCCCAACCAAAGGAAACTAAAGCTCATAACTGAGTGGGTTTCCTCCTGCCCATGTCTCCACATAATCATACACAACTCTCTCTCTCACACACAGAGGATTTAGGGGACTGTTTCACAACAACAGTAATATATATTGTTCAAGCCACATTTTTTGCCTGACTTTAAAAATACCTCGTGGAAATCTCTTCGGTCAATGGTATAGATAAAAGTAATTATTTTTATAGGGAAATATTCCATGTCACCCAATAATGTTCCACTATTTTTTCAACCCTTCCCCTACTGACGGGCATTCATTTTGTTTCTTATTTTCCCCCAGGAAATTTGCATTTTATTCACGGCTTTAAAAGTGTTGTCATCCTGTTGCCCCCCTCCCCCAACACACAGCCCCCTCCATCGCAAGTTGGACAAAGAATCAGAATCTGTGCTTTGTCTCTAAGACTTTTTACACCAGGGCAGACGCGGCGTTTGTCTTCCGGGCCTCAGCCTGGCAACATTTCACTCCAGGACTTCCTCCGGGATCCACCTCAGCCGCACCCCCAGGCGCCCTCCCAGCCTTCCAGCTGCGGCTCTCGGGTTTGACGTTTGCGGACGCTTGCGTACTCTGGGCGATCACTTACCATCTCCCTCCGCGCCCTCAGAATTAAAACAAAACAAAACCTTGATTATCCTTACCAGAAAGTTCTTGTTTCCTTTTTCTTTTCCCTCCACGTACTTTTTTGCTCATTTCACCTCCTCTGGAAGTCTACCCGAGCTCACACGTTTCTGCCAAGGTCTGTCTCTGCCTGTTTCTTCACTTTCTTCCTGAGGGGCAGAAATGGGGAGCAGGGGCAGAAATGGGGAGCAGGCACCCGGTTCGCACTGGGCAGGTCCCGGGAGGCAGCTAGCAGTGCCTCGCCCCGAGGAGCCAGCCGGCCGCGGGACAGGGCGGCATCGCGGGCTCCGATCGCCCGGGGGCGCGCACCCGCCTGGAGCAGCCGCCGCAGCAGGAGGCGCTGCCGTTGGGAAGACGCGGAGGCCGGGGCTCCGCGCGGCGGCCATGTCGCGGCGCTCGGAGGGACTCCCGGCACGTGCAGGCCTGTCTGCGAAGCCGCCGGAGGACAGTGGGGAGGTTGGTCTCCAGGGGCGCGCCCGCCCCACCTCCGCGCCCCGCCGCACCCACCCTGCCCCACTTCCAGCGCCCGCTCAGCCCGACGGTGAGATGGAGCGAAGGTGGAGATCGCCTGGGGGAGGAAGGTGCGACCACAGGGAATTTTCTCCAGCTGAGAGGAGCCCTGCAATCCCCGGCTGCCACACGTCCCCCACCCACGGCCCCCATCACGCACTTGCTTAGTTTATCCCGGCAGGGGGGAAGGAGGAGGAGACAGCCCAGGGATGCCAGCTCCGGGCCAGGCATCCACAGAAGGAGGTTTGCCCCTGCACCGGAGCCCTCTCTGGGCGACGTGGGGGAGACAGGACGACCCCTGCCGCTCAGGTGAAGCAAGCCCGAAATCCTCAAGAAAACCCCCAGTCCCCACCATCTTTCCCAGCCAACCTTCTTCTCCCCATGTGGGAAGCCCAAGTTCACCCGAAAAGCAATTACAATAACTTTCCGAAGGGCAGATCGATGAGGTAGGGGGGTGCCACAGAGGTCTTCAGCCGTGCACAAAATCAGCAAGCGAAAGCGCCTCTTACCACTGGTTTGGTTTCTAGGCTCCCCTTCGGCGAACTGAAACCGGTCCGTTAAAAAGTGGCAAAGTAGGGGCCGGCACGTGGCTTAGTGGTTGGGTTCGGCGTGCTCCGCTTCGCGAGTTCGGATCCCCGGCGCCGACTTGCACCACCCCACCGCCACGCTGAGGCGGCGACCCACATACAAAATAGAGAAAGAAGATGGGCACAGATGTTAGCTCAGGGCGCGTCTTCCTCACCAAAAAGTAACTCCTGCAGCGGCTGCGCCCTCCCTCCTCCTCCCCGAAGGCCTTCCCTGGCGCCCAGTGCTCCGGCGCTCCCGCTGGGAATCGGGATGGCGGGGCCCGAGGGTGAGGGACCGGGCGGCCTTTGTAAATTTCGCAGGGATTTCACACCCGGGCCGGGAAGAGGAAGAAGGGAGGAGGAGGGGGAGCGCGGTCCCCTCCGGACCTCCGGTGTCTCTCCGTAACTTGCCACAGCACTCGCAGCCCTCACCCCGGACACAGAACAACTCCACGGGGAGGGAAGGCCACTTGCAGCCGGGGTCGCAACGCTTGGTTCCGCACAGGGAGCGCCCCCCCCGTGCCCGCAGACGAGGACTTCCGCGCCCCCGCGATGCGCCCCACTGGGTTCAAAACAGATCTACTTCCACAGCCAGCGCGAATGCCCCCTCCAAGGGCTGTCGGCTCGGAAGGAGACTTCCCCAGTCTGGGTTTGCGGGAAGGGGGTTACCGAGGGCTGGCGGAGCACCTCGCACAAGTTTTTCTTCCCTCCTTCGCGAAGGCAGGGCGCGCGTCCTTTCTCGCGGCGCAGGGATGGGCAGCTCCGAAGAGCTGAGCCCTGGGAAGGCTCCGGCTGCAGCATTCTGAGGTCCGAAGTCAGGAACGATGTGTTTTTTAAGCAAAAGAGGAGGAAGAAGAAAGAAAAGGGGAGGAAAAGTCGGGCTGAAACCCACGGGAGAGGGCTCCTCCTGCCTGAGGAGGAGGGGCCCAGAGCCCCGCTGGGCCAGAGTTGGGGGGAGGACGAGGCGCCGCCGCGCCCCCCGGTCCCTCCCCGCACTCCCACTCCACCCATTTTGTTTCTAATTTTTGTTTTCAACAAGCAATTCTACAGCAAACTACATTTTACATTTCTGTGCATATTGGTGCTTTTATTTTTATGAGATGGATGCTCATGAATGAGAGTATTGGAATAAAAAAGACACTTATTTTAGCTATAATTGACTATAATTGATACTGCTAAACTGTTTCACTCGAGGTAATGATTGAAATTTCTAAGAGTAATATGTGAAAGTTCATCTTTCCACTTATTACTGCCAGACACAGGTATTATTATTTATTGACATTTCTTTTCTGTAGGTAATAAGTGACTTTTCATTATCACTTTAATTTCATCTTAAATCAGTTTTGTCCTCAACTGATAGTGTGACTGAACATCATCTGGTATACTTACAGGTTATTGAATCTAGCTCTTCTCTGAATTGTAATTTGTACATTTTTTCTATTGGGATAATTGTTTTATAGTTTTCAGTGTGCAGATGCCTTTGAATAACATAGGTATTAATCTCTTGTCTGCCAGCTCTAGTGCAAACTTTCCTTAGTTATTTTCTTTTGTTTTTGGTCCCCAAAGCCCCAGTAGGTAGTTGTATATCCTAGCGGTAGGTCCTTCTAGTTCTTCTATGTGGGACGCTGCCACAGCATGGCTTGATGAGCCGTGGCTAGACCCCTGCCCTGGTTCAGAACCTGCGAACCTGGTGGAGGAAGCCAATGGGAGAATTTAACCGCTCTGCCACTGGAGGGCCCCATATTGTGTTTTGATTTAGTATCTTTTACTCCATAACTTTTAAAATGTGTTTATATATTCAAATAAAGATGTCTTTTCTTTTATAACTTCTAGGATTTCAGTCTTTATTAAAATTATCTTCCCAAATGCGAGATACTACATATATACTCCTAAATTTTTTCCTAAGTGTTTTGTCTTTTAGTTAAACAAGCACTTAACGCCCTGGGGACTGGTGTGATAATGTGCCATGTTTGTTGTTTGCTGCCTCCCCTTCACTGACTCCCCTTCACTTCCTCAAAAGGGGTTTCCTCTGCCTCCCAAAGAAACTGCTTGCATTCAAATCTTTGTCTCGAGTCTGATTCCAGAGGAATCTAGACTAAGACAGATTTTTCAAATACTTTTGATTAAGGCTTTTGAATATTTTGATTAGCCAATATACAGTTTCTCGGATATTATGGTAAGTCATCAATCCCCAGAATTAAAAAGAAAATGTTTATATCTGCATTTAAAATCATGTGACAGCGGGGCCGGCTCGGTGGCACAGCGGTTTCGTCCGCGCTTGGCAGCCCAGGGTTCGCTGGTTCGGATCCCGGGCGCCCGCCGACGCACTGCCTGTCAGCCATGCCGTGGCGGCGTCCCATATAAAGTGGAGGAAGATGGGCACGGATGTTAGCCCAGGGCCAGTCTTCCTCAGCAAAAAGAGGAGGATTAGCAACGGATGTTAGCTCAGGGCTGGTCTTCCTCACCAAAAAAAAAAAAATAAATAAATAAAATAAAATAAAATCATCTGACAGCAATGGTCTGACAGTGGGTTTGATGAAATCAATCATTTCAGTTTGAGCAGTCGTCTTGCTGTGATTGTCTAACCAGAACTCTAAATATGAATGGGAACACATCTGAGCACCTCAATTTAGGGCACTAAAAAAAGAAAGATTAGTCAATTGGACAAGGAATATGACTAAATTGAAAATACAAATGTTATTGTTAAAAACTTGGAGCTAATTCCTTCTTCTGAATTCCAGTTATGGTGTGTTATCTATCTAATTTCAGATTTAGATGGCAAAATAGATTTTTTTCACTTTGTATGTGCATACTTTCATTAAAAACTTATATTGTTATAATTAACTTTTATTTTTATAGCCCAGACTCTATAATGTTGCTTTGAATCTAGTAGGTACTCAATGTCTACAGAGTAAATGAATGACTTTTGTACCTATCATTTACTTTCCTATATTGTTACTTGAATTTCTCAACCATTTAATTATATAGTCAATGACCCATGAGCAAGAATCATTGTGCATCACCACAATACCCAGCTAATAATAGCTAAAACACAAACACACATGCATTTATTGATTTGTTTATTGAAAAAATCTACTTCAGCTACTTAGTAAAGGAGTATCTACATCGGCTTTGTGAAATTATCACTGTTAACTGTGTATTTATGTTAACATTTGCATGTTAACCACCTGAAATACCTCGTCAACTAAGGTGGGAGTGAGAACTCTCTTGTCTTTAAAATTGTTTGATTTGTTTCTTTCTTTTTTTTTTTTTTTGTGGGGAAGACCAGCCCTGAGCTAACATCTGTTGCCAATCCTCCCCTTTTTGCTGAGGAAGACTGGCCCTGGGCTAACATCCGTGCCCATCTTCCTCTACTTTATATGGGACGCCGCCACGGCATGTCTGACAGGCAGTGCGTCGGCGGGCGACCGGGATCCGAACTCGCGAACCACGGGCTGCCAAGCGTGGACTAAACCGCTGCGCCACCGGGCGGCCCCTGATTTGTTTCTTGAATCACACAGTGCAGTGCTGTCAAATCTTCCTTCTAAATACTGTCTCTTATTGCTCTTCTTCCTTCTCCCTTCTCGCTCGCACCGCCCTGCTTCAGAAGGCCATTGGTTGCACTTGGATTAATACGGTTGTCTCCTGACGGCTCGCTTAGCCTCCAGTCTCACCAAGATCAAGTTTACTCATACTGATCATTCCTTTGAAAATGCAAATCTGAATTTGTTCATGTCGTTCTCTGCTTAATACCTTTTAATGACTTCTCCTTGCTCTTAAGCTAAAGTGCAAAAGACAACACATTTTAAAACTGTTGGCTCAATTTAACTCTCCTGTCTCATCTCTTATACTCCCTCCCTCTATGCTCCAGCACCCTTGAATGTTTTTCAGTTCTCAGAACTTACCATTCACTGTCCTTTCTTCATTTTTATGTCTTCTATTACCCCTGTCTTGAGCATCCTAATACTGCCCTCTTCGTCTTGTGTGATGTATTTAAAACTAGAGTCAATTTTTATTTCTCAGTATAGATGTCACTTTCTCAAGGTCACATTCCTTCAAACTTTCCAAGATAGGGTGCTGTGATAGCAGTGTGCTGCTTTACATCCTGAACTTCCCCATCATGTGAACTTTGACAGACACCTCCAAAAGACATGAGGAAGAAATGAAGCAATGAGGACTCTATGGATACTGATGGAATATAAGGCCAACGGAGAGGCAAGTCTTATGTTGCCCAACATCTCTGTGTTAATCAAGGATATTATTTATCATTATGCTCCCCACGCTGGTGCATATGTGTATTATGTGGTAGATGCTCATTTGAGCATACCATTGTATGAAGACCACTGTGTCAACCTTGTACTCATAGTTCATTAACTCATTAAGAATTTATCATACTTACTGTGAATGGGGCTCTGTTCTAAGTTTATCAGCAAATAAACTAGGTATGCGACATATTCCTGGACTTCAAAACACTAGAGTCAAGTGGGAATGGTCTGATGGTTTTCTAGTGTAGTATGATAACCTCTTCAAATACTGGGAAGTTAGGAAGGCCTGGATTTAGTCGTGTGGGGTCTTGATATTACCAAATTCTAAGTAGGTAATTCTGAGCTGAATGAGAAAGAGTTAAATCTTTGAGGCAGCCACTAACGATATTTTTCCATTTTTTCATCAAGACATTTATTTAAATGAATACAAGAGAACAAACAAATCAAAGAGCCATTGAATCAGAACTGAGACTGGGCACTATTCATTTCTTAATTAAATTTTTACAGATCACTCCCCTTAGAGTAGCAAGTATAATTTGTGATTAATTATGAAAACGATATTCTCAGATTCATGTCTCTTTTGAGCAATATATTGGAAGATCGTTGAATATGACACCCCAGGAAGCAAAGTCCATGAATGTTAACAATTTAGAAGGTGAGGAATTGCTATTGTTTTCAGCTAAATTGACCTGTACTTGTCTAAATTAGCATTTACTGAATTCTCTCTTTTGTTTTCTTTCATAAGTGGAATAGTAGCTCATGTTTTAGGGAATGGATTCTTTTAAAAAAATTTCACTAACTTTTGTGAAATTTGTAGTAGATAAGAGGATTAAAACAATATTAAATCAAAGTTTTTTTTGAGGTGATCAACTTCCGTGTAACTAATTTCATATTAACACAAAGTTTGTCCTAACTGCGATTGTATTATTTCTAATTTCAATAAAGGAATAAGAAACAGAATCGATGTCACTTAAATCCTTCCTGATGTTTGCACTGAGTGTTTTTCTTGTAAAAGAATAAAAATTGTAGATAATTGCTAGTTTTAATTTTTTTTGCTTTGCTTAATATAATTCCAAACTTGAAGAAAAGGTGCAAAAATGATAAATAGATTCCCTTATACCCTTTATTCAGATTCATCAGTTATTTGCATTTGGCTCCTTTCTCTCTCTCTAGATAATTATATATATATAGGATAGATAGATATAGATATAGGTATCCAATGTCTATAAGAATAGATATAGAAAGAGAAAATAATATAGTTTTAGATCCATCTATCTAGTTTCTATTTACCTATCTATCATCTGTCTATATCTATCATCTGTCTGTATATAGAGATAGATGAAATATTTTCTGAAATACTTGAAAGTAACTTGGAAGTGTCATGTACCTTCACCCCTACGTACTTCAGAAGGTATTTCCAAAACAAGGACTTTCTCTTACATAAAGATTTTTAACACATTTAACCATCTTTTCTGAAAAGTTAACACTGGTACAAAATTTACAATCTACAGTCCATGTTCAAATTTTGTCACATGTCCCAATAACAATTTTTTCACCAGGTTTTGGATCAAATCCAGGACCATATATTTTGTTTAGTTTTATGATCCTTTAGTCTCCTTTAATTTGGACACCAGTTTTTCTTTGACTTTCTTATCTTTGACATTTTTAAAGAGTACAGGCCCACGATTTTGTAGAATGTCCTCGATTTGGGTTTCTTTGTCAGGAGTAGGACTGAAGTGATGGACTCATCTCAGGACATTGTATCAGGAGGCACATGATGAGTGTGTGTCCCGTTATAGAGAAGCTTGGCTTTGATCATCTGTTTAGGGTGAGGTCTACCACATATCTCACAGAGGAGTTGCTGTGTGTTCCTTAGGAATTAATAAGTGATTTGTGGGTTTATATTTTAAGACTATACCATGCTTCTCACCAACCTTTCATCGATTACTTTTAGCATCTAACAATGATTATCTAACCACATTAGTCCTTCTATATTTATTAATTGACATTCTATTCTAAGAAAGTGCTTTCCAATTTCTTCCATGCATTCATTCATTTAATTTTATATATGCACATATATAAAATTAAATATACATATACATGTCCATATAGACTTATGGATTCTTATTATAACAATGAGTTATAGTCCATTATTAGCATTATTTTTTTCCATTTTTAATTGAAGTAACATTAGTTTATAACAGTATATAAATTTCATGTGTACATCATTATATTTCAACTTTTGTATAACTACATCATGTTCACCACCAAAAGTCTAGTTGCCATCCATCATAGTACACATGTGCTCCTTAACAACTTTTGCCCTCCCCCTGCCCCCTTCCTCTCTGGTAACCACCAATCTGTTCTCTGTATCTATATGTTTGTTTGTTTGATTACCTTTCACATATGAGTGAAATCATACTATATATTTCTCTGACGTTTTATTTAGCATTATATTGTTAAGCTCCATCCACATTGTCACAAATTACAAGATTTCATCTTTTTTATGGCTGAGTAGTATTCCATTGTATACAGACCACATCTTCTTTATCCATTCATCTATTGACGAGCACTTAGGTTGTTTCCAAGTCTTGGCTAATGGGAATAATGCTACAGTGAAGAGTGCATATATCTTTTCAAAGATATATGTTCTTTGGATAAATACCTACAAGTGGAATTGCTGGATCATATGGTAGCTCAATTTTTACTTTTTAAGGATACTTCCTACTGTTTTCCATGATGGGTGCACTAATTTAAATTCCCACCAGCAGTATATGAGGGTTCCCATTTCTTCACCGCCTCTCTGACACTTGCTGTTTTCTGTCTTTTTAATAGCCATTCTGACGGGCATGAGGTGATATCTCATTGTGGTTTTGATTTGCATTTCTCTAATAATTAGTGATGTTGAACATCTTTTCATGTGCCTGCTAGCCATCTGTATCTTCTTTGGAAAAATGTTCAGATCCTTGCCCATTTTTTAATCAGCTTGTTTATTTTTTTGTGAGTTTTATGAGTTCTTCATATATTTTGGATATTAACCCCTTAACAGATATATGATTTGCAAATATCTTCTCTCAGTTGGTAGGTTGTCTTTTCATTTTGTTGATGGTTTCCTTTGCTGTGCAGAAACTTTTTAGTTTGATGTAGTCCCACTTGTTTATTTTTTCTATTGTTTCTCTTGCCTGAGGAGACACATTCAAAAAGATACTGCTAAGACTGGTGTCAAAGAGTGTATTGTCTATGTTTTCTTCCAGGAGTTTAATGGTTTCAGGTCTTACAGTCAAGTCTTTAATTCTCTTTGATTTAATTTTTTGTATGGTGTAAGAGAGTTATCTACTTTCATTCTTTTGCATGTGGCTGACCAGTTTTCCCAACACCATTTATTGAAGAGACTTTCCTTTCTCTATTGTACGTTCTTGGCTACTTTGTTGAAAATTAGCTGTCCATAGATGTGCAGGTTTATTTCTGGACTGTTGATTCTGTTCCATTGATCTGTGAGTCTGTTTTTCTGTCAGTGCCATGCTGTTTTGATTACTATAACTTTGTAGTATATTTTGAAACCAGGAAGTGTGATACCTCCAGCTTTGTTCTTTTTTTCTCAGGATTGCTTTGGCTGTTTGGGGTCTTTTGTTGTTCCATATAAATTTTAGAATTTTTTGTTCTATTCCCATGAAAAATGTTGTTGGCATTCTGATATGGATTGCACTGAATCTGTGGATTGCTTTAGGTAATATGGACATTTTAACTATGTTAATTCTTCTAATCCATGAGCACAGAATATCTTTACATTTCTTTATGTTTTCTTTGATTTCTTTCAACAATGTCTTGTAGTCTTCAGGTATTTTACCTCCTTGGTTAAATTTATTCCTAGGTATTTTGTTCTTTTTACTGTGATTGTCAATGGGATTGTATTCTTGATTTCTATTTCTGCTAGTTCATTTTTGTATATTGATTTTGTACCCTGCAACTTTACTGTATTCATTTAGTGTTTCTGACAGTTTTTTTGATGAATTCTTTAGGATTTTCTAAATATAAAAATCATATCATTTGGAAATAGTGACAGTTTTACTTCTTCCTTTCCAATTTGGATCTTTTATTCCTTTTTCTTGCCTAATTGCTCTGGCTAGGATTTCCAATACTATGTTGAATAAGAGAGGCTAGAGTGGGCATCCTTGTCTTGTTCCTGTTCTTAGAGGGATAGCTTTCAGTTTTTCACCCTTGAGTATGTTGTTAGCTGTGGGTTTGTCATATATGGCCTTTATTATGTTGAGGTACTTTCCTTCTATACTTATTTTCTTGAGAGTTTTTATCATAAATGGATGCTGAATCATGCCATATGCTTTCTCTGCATCTATTGAGATGATAATGCAATTTTTATTCTTCATTTTTTTAATGTGGTACATATCGTTGATTAATTTGTGGATGTTAAACCATCCCTGCATCCCTGGAATAAATCCCTCTTGATCGTGGTGTATGATCCTTTTAATGTATTATTGTATTCAATTTGCTAATATTTTGTCAAGGACTTTTGAATCTATGTTTGTCAGTGACACTGGCCTGCAATTTTCTTTTTTTGTGTTGTCCTTGTCTAGTTTTGGCATCAGGGTAATGTTTGCCTTGTAAATGCATTAGGAAATGTCCCCTCCTCTTCAGTTTTTTGAAAGAGTTTGAGAAGGCTAGGTATTAAATCTTCTTTGAATGTTTGGTAGAATTCACCAGAGAAGCTGTCTGGTCCTGGACTATTTTTGGGGAAGTTTTTGATTGCTGTTTTGATCTCCTTACTAGTGATCTGTCTATTCAGATTCTCTATTTCTTCTTGATTTAGTCTTGGAGGGTTGTGTGATTCTAAGAATTTATCCATTTCTTCTAGGTTATCCAATTTATTGGTGTATAGGTTTTCATAGTATTCTCATATAATCCTTTGTATTTCTGTGGTGTCTGTTGTAATTTCTCCTCTTTTGTTTCCAATTTTATTTATTTGAGCCTCCTCTCTTTTTTTCTTAGTGAGTCTAGGTTAAGATTTGTCAATTTTGTTTATCTTTTCAGAAAACCAGCTCTTAGTTTCATTGATCTTTTCTACTGTCTCTTTAGTCTCAGTTTCATTTATTTTCACTCATATTTTTATTATTTCTTTCCTTCTTTCTTATGCTAGTTCTTTTAAGTGTAGTGTTATATTATTTATTTGAGATTTTTCTTGTTATTTGAAGTAGGCCCTTACGGTATATACTTCCTTCTTAGTAGTGCTTTTCCTGCATCCCATAAGTTGAAATATGTTGTGTTTTCATTTTTATTTGTCTCCAGGTATTTTTTGATTTCTCCTTTGATTTCTTAAACATTGATCTAAAGGAACTTCCCATTCATCATTTGGTCCTTTATTCTTCCAAGGGACCCTTCAGTGGTCCCTTATTCTTCCAAGAATGAGTACTATCCTGCATTAAAGACTATTACATAATGCTAAGTAATAAGCACTAAAAATAAAAGTAAAAACAAAGAGATGAAATTAATTTAATGACATATTTTATCTAACCCAATGTTCCAAAGTATTGTCATTTCAATATGTACTTAGTGTACACCTATTAATGAGATATTCTATCTCCTTTTTTTGTATTAAGTTTTCAAAATCCAGCTTTTACAGCATATCTCAATTCGGACTATCTGCATTTCAAGTGCTCTATAGCCAAATGTGGCTAGTGGCTACTGTGTTGGACAGTCCAGCTCCAAAGTATCTGGGATTTAGCTACTCTGTTTCCAGTTGACTAAAGCAGCACATCTACCTTAACAATTAAGCTAGCTGCTGGGTTAATATAGTTTTATATAAATTGAGGTGCATAACGAAGATGCACACCTAATTAAAATACAAAACCACCTGCACTTGGAGATAAGTCAGGCATATACCTTAAGCCAAAACATAGACCACATGTCAGAAAATATTTAGATAATCACAAATCTTCTTTTAATTTTGAAATATTTGAAACATAACCACCCAACAATAGAAGACTAACACAAAATTTTTGAAACAATCCAATAGGAAAAAATAGAGGCAATAAAAATGATGAGTATTTAATAAATAATGTGTTTAATAATGTGGATAATGTAGCCATGAAATGTTCTTAAGTAAAATGAGTTACAAGACATTGTGTCTGGCATGACTTCATTTTGGTAAAATAAAAATATTTATCATTATTTGAACACATATATAGTAAAAAAGATTGAAAAGCCATAGATCAAACTCTTTAAAATGTAATATATGGAGGTCTGATTTATGAAAATTTTATATCTTTCTCCACATGCTTATCTATATCTTCTAAAAGATACTGTTTTTTGCTCATAACAAAAAATAAAATATGGGATGGCACTATGCATGAATAGCTAATCTGAAAAACCTTCTACTATGAACACCTGGATATGCAAGACAAATTATATTAAGCATTCTAGTACCTGCATAATTGAGGTTATGTAAAGGAAAGCACAATGCCTCATTTTCCACAAAGAAGAAAGAGTTCAAAACAAGCTCGGTGAGCATCAGCTACTGAGGCTCATGTGTAATGTCCCTAATTGGTAGGTATGTGAATATGGATGGGTAGTTTCCCTAGAACCTAGAGGATTGGGTTTCACTATCTGCATAGAAAAAGAAACTCTGTATTGGGATCCTGAAGGGTAAATGTTTGAAAATGAAACCCCTACCGTAAAACTAACCCTCAATGAAAAACTTGGCTAATATATCCACCCACAAACACAGGGAAACACAAACAGGCATTTATATTCTTTTCTAGGGCTCCAGCTGGGATTCTTCTAAGAAATTGTAATTACATGTGTACCGTTCAGTTGGTGTGGCTTCCATGTATACCACAACTGGACCTAGGAAAAGTCTAGCTGATAAATAGTATAAAATTATAACCTAAACTAATTGCATTCTTGTGGCAAGACAAACTCAAAACCCAGGCTACATAAGAGTTTCAGGATAAAGCATTGCAAATTTTTAACTTTCTATATAAATATAAATTTACAAAGCCTATTGCTGTATAACAAATTCTCACAAAACTACTGGCTTACAACCACCTTTCCACATACTTATGGGTTCTGTGGGTTTAGAATTCAGGAAGAGCATAGTAGGCGAGTTCTATTTGTTGCATGATATCTGGAGCACAGCCTTGTGAAGACTTGACAGGTTGGGGTCATTCCTTGGCTAGTGGCTGGGATCAACCAGAGGAGTCTTCACATGTCTGTGAGCTGATTTTGACTGTCGTCTGGGACCTCAGCAAGGATTCACAGGACCCCGACATGCGGTCTTTCCATGTGACTTGGGCTTCTCCACTACATGGTGGCCCCAAGGTTCCAAAACAAAGTGGCTTAGCAAACAAGTCAGAATCACCATTGCCTTTTATGACATAGCTTCAAAAGTCCTGCAACATCAATCCACTATAATTTATTTTTTAACGGTGAGTTATTTATATCAGCTGAGATTCAAAGGAAGGGGACACAGAAACTACCCTCAATGAGAAGCAAGTTAAAGGATTTGTGGAAATGTTTTAAAGCCACCACAGTCTGCATTTTGGCTACAAATTATTTATATTCCCCCCATTTGCAAAATATACTTACCTTCTCCCAAGAGCCCTCAAAAATCTTATGTCATTACAGCATTAGGCTCAGGCTCAAGGCCCAGGATCTCATAATCCAAATCAGATCCAGGTCAGATGAAGTTCTGCAGAGATGGTTACTCTTGATGTGCAGACCTGCAAAACAAAGAAGTAAGTTTTCTGCCCCATCTATCCACATCCCTCTCTCAAACACACACATCCATGGTGATACAGGCATTGGATAACAGTTACTGATACACCCACTTAAAAAGATGGCAAAAAAAATGTTATATAACAGTGATTTGTCCACAGCAATTCTGAAGTACACCCAGGTACATGTTGGCAGTTCCCTGATGAAGACTCGGTCCTACTCTTCGGGGGATTTTTTTGTTTTTGTTTAGTTTTTCCCATAGCACTTGGCTTTAACTTCTGGGTTCTTGGTTCTACTCTCTGACAAGCTACACAGTATTTCCATAGATAAAGAATGAGAAATTTGAGCTAAAGATACCAAGTTACAGAGCCCATTAGGAAACAATCTAACATGACTGAATGTAATGAATATCAACTAAAAGTAGGTTTAGAATGCTAAGAATTTATAAAAGTATTATGATAGTAAGATTAATATTTTAAATGATTAAGACAGTCTTAAAATCTTAAAAATAAGATACCAGGAGGCAGTGAATGTATGTTAAAAAAATAAAATTTGGGGGGCTGGCCCCGTGGCCTAGTGGTTAAGTTCAGCATGCTCCGTTTCAGTGATCTGGGTTTGGTTCCCGGGCACGGACCTACACCACCCATTAGCGGCCATGCTGTGGCAGTGACCCACATACAAAATAGAGGAAGATTGGCACAGATGTTAGCTCAGGGCAAATCTTCCTCAGCAAATCAATCAATAAATAAAATTTTAGAAATATAAATATTAAAATTTAAAACACATTTCATGGGTAAAATAGTTTAGATACAATTAGTTATCTGAAGATAGAATTAGTTAACTGAAAGAAAGAACTAAGGAGAATGCAGAACAGAGTGAAAAAAATTATGTGAGGTTTAAGAGACTTGTGAGATAAAATTATATGGTCTAACATAATCTAATGGAGTCTCTTTGAGAGGAGGAAAGAGGCAGTACATGATTTGAAAATATTCTAGAATTATCTTAAGTCCTCAGATCCTAGAAATATAATCAGACCCAAAAGAGGATAAATAACAAGAAATCTACCTAGAAATATCCCAAAGGAAACGTCAGACCCAGAGAGATCTTAGAAGCAATCTGGGGGAAAAGACAGGATAACTACAAAACCAATAAGCTGGACATTAAACTTGACATCAGCAAAATGTCAAAAGACAGTATTATATATTCATAGTGCTGAGAAAAAATAATTATTAGTCTAGAATTCCAACCCCAGGTAAACTATCATTAAGGGTAGGTATGAATTAGACATTTTCTAGAGAAATAATGAGTGAGGGTCCACCACTCATAGCCATTCATAAAAGAACTTACTAAGGATGTCGTTTAGGAGGAGGGAATCTCTCCACACTAGGAAGGAGCAGGATACTAGATGCCATGGGGATCAAAGACACTGTTAAACACATGGATAAATCCAATTAAGGCTTACCTAAATTCTGGAGATATGAAAAATTATGGAAAAGAACGTTGTGTAAGACAGGAGGCCGTGGAGTAATTGGAGGTAACGGACAATAAGCATCTTGTATATCTTGGGAGGAGACTAATCATAACAACTAACGTTAAACACTGTTAAATAAATTACGGTTATGAAAATTGTTAAAATATCATGAAAGTAAGAGAGAGAAGATAAAATGGGGAAGAAAACCTGTTTCAGGAATATAGAAAACCAGATACTTTGAAAATTCTGTCATGGCAAATCACTTAGACTATTGCAAACGTCATTGGGAATGGATACAGAAATTCTCAGGACTGAAAATGCAACACCTCAGCTCTAAAAACAAGGAATAAATGGACGGCTGGAGTGGACAGTGAGAACAACGCAGCCACTGTGCCAGGAGGCAGGGCTGCACTGTGGTAACCACAGTACAAAGGGACTGCTGATGCTTCAGCTGTGCTTGTGGCATTTGTTGATAGTGGTGATCAAAGGGCTTGAGTGCTAATGGTCACATGGGTACAGGGTCGAGGTAGGATGTGGGAATTTGAGAAACAGACTCTGGCACGAAGCCTGGACTTTCAAAGGGTCTCTGCTCTCTGTGTAAATGTGGACCAAAAAAAAAAAATGCCCACCTTCAATAAGAAATGAAAAGAAATATTGTTTGTTTCAGTCTTGGCTGTGGAGAAGGTGGAAAAAATATTCCCCACGACATTTTGTGACCACATGCTTCCATTTACTCGGATTTTGTATTAATATTTATACTGCTTTACTTGTGAGGTCTGGGAACTCAGACAACACAAGATTTCTGAGATAAAGACCCACCAAATATAAGCTTTTAATCAAAAATAACAAAATACAAGAGGAAGCAATCTACCATGCTGTCAGTAGCAGACAGAAACAAATTGCATGATTAATCCCTCAAAGAAGCAGAATAGAATTATTGGGTGGAGACTATGTGGTATGGACTGGCTAGCTGCTCTCCCAACCTATTTCTTCTTCCTCTTGGATTCAGAGATGGAGTCATCACATTTCCAAGTTTCCCTTGTGGTTGGCTATGGCCGTACAACCAAGTTCTGGCCTATGGAATGTGTTTAAAACTAACATATGTCACTTCCAGGCCTACTTGATATAAACTTCCAAAATATAACCCTCTATTCTCTTTTTCTCATCCTTGTAGAATGGAGAGGACAGTATGGGCTTGGAGGAGGGGACCCAAGATGTTGAAGAGTTTGTATACTCAAAGGGAAGGAGCCCACTCAGCCCAGAACATCTGACTGACCTGATTTACACCTGCATGGCATATATGGCGTAGGGATTGGTCATGTCTTTGGAGCAACAGCTAGCACTAAATAAATTAATGAACTATAAGATATGTACAAGTGATTAAGTAAATAAAAGAAGGAATTAAAAATAAGAAAAAGAAAAAGCTCTTTTAGTAAGGGTCAGACAGATTTGGAAAAGAACCAAAGTGAATACATATAAATTACATATTTTTGCATTAAAGTTAAACACAACTTTTAGTAGTTTTAAGTTCAGATTAATTGGAATTGAAGGGAGAAGTAGTAAACTGAAATTATTATCCAGAATGGAAATTATGCAGAATGTAGCACAAAGAGATAAAGGGTGGGAAAATGATAGATTAAGAGACGTGGAGAAAGGCCCAAATACTTCTACTAGGAGTTCTTGAAGGAGAGGAGAGAGGGAAAGGAGGAGAGGCACAATGTGATGAAATGGGAATGAGAATGTTTCAGCTCTGATGAGAGAACCATGTGAAGGAAGCACAGTATGTCCCTAACAGGTAATAAGAAATTTATTCTTAGACACCTGTGAAACTGAAGGTCCTAAAAGTAAAAAGATGATCTTAAAAGCAACCTAAGAGAAGACATATTACCTAGAAATTACATTGATAGCAGATTCTCATTTGTAACATCATCCATAAAAGTGTGGAAAAATGTCATCATAGTACTGAGAAACGTTATGTGTCAAAACAGCTAACCTGCTATTCAAACTGAGTGATTGCTTTATCTTTGTTTTTTTTTTTTTCAAACTAAGGATGTTTATCATCAATAGATCTTCATTAAAGGAAATTCCAGGAAGAAAAAAACAACCTACTGAAGGAAGAACTGAGTTTAAAGAATCAGAGTTAAACAAGAAAAAATATTAATTTATTCCACAATTATGGGCAAAGCACTGAAATAGTCCCTGAGGACACAGAAGTGGATGAAGAGATAAACTCCAGCCTCAGAGAACTTAGATCCTAGAGGGAAGTAACAAAAATTTTAATAAAATATACAGTGCTAAGTGCTGTGGTAAAAATTAAAGCAGATGATGGAAACAGAGAATGTCTAGAAGGAGCTTCATTTTTTTTGGTGAGGAAGACCTGCCCTGAGCTAACATCTGTTGCCAATTTTCCTCTTTTTTTTTTTTTTTTGCTTGAGGAAGATTAGCCCTGAGTTAACATCTGTGCCATTCTTCCTCTATTTTGTATGTGGGTCACTGCCTCAGCATGGCTGATGAGTGGTGTAGGTCCATGCCTGGGATCCAAACCCAGGAAGCCAGGCTACCAAAGTGGAGCCTGCTGAACTTTAACCACTACGCCATGGGCCAGCCCTAGAGCTTCAATTTTTAAAAGTGTGGTCAGGAAAGTTAGGTATGTCCTTCCTCCTTGTTTGATGGCTAAAGACAAAAAGTTTTTCCTTTACTCTCACAACATTCTGACACCAAGTGTGTGGGGGTTTCCCACACCTACCAATTCTCCAACTCTCTGTGGACACCAAGTGGTTGTCACAATTTAATTCACTGTGACACTAACTGCCTGGTGTTAGTGCAGACCTCACAGATCAGGAGCTCAGTCCCACAAGACTGCTCCCCACCTCAGGAGCCAATAGCAAGTCCAAGTTATCACCTGTGTTTCCGGCCTCCTATAAATTAGAGGCTCCCATGGCCCCTCCTCAAGTTTAATAATCTACTAGACTAGCTCAGAGAAATCAGGAACACATTTATTTATATCTACCAGTTTATTGTAAAGGATATGACAAAGGATGTAGATGAACAGCTAGATGAGGGGTACAAAGGGCAAGATAGAGGGAAGGGGCGTGGAGCTTCCATGCTTTCTCCAGGCACTCCACCCTCCCAGCACCTTGACGTGTCCACCAACCCAGATGCTCTGAATCCCTGTGGGTAGGGTTTTCCTGGAGACCTCAGTAAACAGGCATGATTAATTAAGTCATTAGCCTTTGGTGATTAGATCAATCTCCAGCCCTCTCATCATGTGATTGGTTCTCTCCCAGCCCCATCCTCCAAGAGTCACCCAATTAGCATAAGCTCAGGGATGGTTGACAGGTGCTTATTATGAATAACAAAAGACTCTCCTCTTAGTACTATCACTAAGGAAATGTCAAGGCTTTTCTGTGCAAGGAACCAGGGACAAAAACTAAATATGTATTTCTTACCATATCACAATATCATACTGACCAATACACACTTAGAGAAGAGCCCAAAGCTTAGCTCAATCTCTTCCCCAGAGACAGAGTATTCATGTAACTTACCATCCACAAGGGATATATTTGAGCATTGAACTGGGTACTATTAATAATTATTTTGGTACAACAGGTGAAAATAAGGATTTTCCTGGCAAAAGTCAGGACCAAGAGCCACCATCCCTCTGTTTTGGCAATCCCTTTTAAACTGCTTTGTCCTTTTCCTCCTAGAAAAGTGAGCTTGGCCCCAATACGATAGTGTCTTAGCATAAGTAAATCTAGTGCCAGGTAATCAAGACAAGAATGTATATGTGTAGAAATGTTTGTTCATATTATTCTATACAGTCTTTAAGAGGATAAAGCTTAAGGAATGCAAACTGGTGCAGCCTCTATGGAAAAGGATATGGGGATTCCTCAAAAAATTAAAAATAGAAATACCTTATGATCCAGCAGTCTCCCTGTTGGGCATCTACCCAATGGACATGAAATCAAGCATCCCAAGAGGATTATGCACCCCTATGTTCATTGCAGCATTATTCACTATAGCCAAGAAGTGGAAGCAACTCAAGTGTCCCTCAACTGATGATTGGCTAAAGAAGATGTGGTATATACATACGATGGAATACTACTCAGCCATAAAAAAAGACAGAATTGTCCCATTTGCAACAATACAGATGGACCTAGAGGGTATTATGTTAAGTGAAATAAGCCAGAGAGAGAAGGACAAACATGGCATGGTTTCACTTATATGCGGAATATAAACTAACACATGGACAGAGAGAACTGGTTGGTGGTTACCACGGGGAAGGGGATGGGGGGTGGGCACAAGGGGTGAAGGGATGCATTCATATGGTGACAGACAAATAATAATGTGCAACTAAAACCCCACAATGTTATAAACTGATATCAACAAAAATAAAAAATAGAAAAGAGGATAAAGTTTAAAATGAGAGATACATAAAGAAAGAAAAAGAATTAGTTTACAACTAAGAAATACCTGGAATAAGTTAAACTAAGAAGTATTAGTGAAATTAAGATGGTAAAGAAAGTGATCTAGGTGAATTGAAATACAATTTTAAATAAGCTAAAAATAGAAAGCCAACTAAGTGATGAAACAAGAATTAATAGGAGTAAGGCTAAAATGAAGTGAATGCTATTAGGTAAATAATAATCTAGGGTAGCCAGCAGAAAAAAGAAGAAGAAGAAGACAAAATAAATGAATCAAAAGGAAATAGGCATAAGAATTCATAAGAAATTCCCTGGAATGGCTCAGCATCCTTAGGAAGTAGCTTCTGTTGGGGCTGTGGCTTGTTCCTCTCAAGTCCCCATCACCACACAGCACCCTCGTCCTCTTCCACTGTCATCGTGTGGACCGGAAGCTCCGTGACGGCGCACTCCTGTCTCTTCCTCCCTGCTCTTATCTCAGTGCTCAACACTCCTTGGCGTGGAGGAGACAGTCAACACTGTTAACGAAGTTTACTTAGACGTGGCTGGGGAGTTCACTGAGCAGAAGAAAGTTTTGTTTGACATATTTTATATTTTAAACCTAAACACATAGATCTATTACTTCTCTTATTTAAATATCTCTGATTTTTTTTTTCGGTGTAGAACCTCAGCCCCGTTTCCCTCACTATGTAAACGCCCCAATGAAATTTTCACAACAGAACTTTACAATACACATAGGTCTTGAAGATATTAAAAGGATTTGAAAGGCTAGAGAATCAAGGAGAAGTGGAGGACAAAAACTCGACACAGTGGACACAGCTTAAGGAAAAGGAAGACAACAGGGAAAAGTAAGGAACAGCAAGTAATTGTTTTAGGCGGGACAACAAGTTTCACATAGTAGAATAACGGGAGAAGAGACTGAAAAGGAGAGAGAGGACAAGGTGGGTTAAATTCTTTTAGGCTAGCATATTAAAATTTTACAGAGATGACATCTGACTTCAGGCATAATAAATAGAGAGAACCTAGGAAAACAGCATTTCAGGTATAAGAAGCTTGTGAGCCTGGAACAAAGGCAGAAAAATACAGGCACTGCTGTTCACTCAGTGTGAGCTCGAACGTGGAAGGCACACCCCTTTCATGCCCAGCATGACGGCTGTGCCCATTCTCACCCAACCCCACTGTGAAAGCTTCTCCATTCCTGTGACTATATTAATTTCTCCCTGGGTACTTATTTTTGTATTTTCCTATGGGATCCTACTTTATAGCACAATTTTTTTTGTTTAATTTTTGAAAAGGTTTTTTTTCTGTTTAGAACCATAATACCTATGTAGACACAGAATTCTCATTTTCGTTGTTGTATCTCTGGTGGTGATTAAGATTAATCCTTATATCCTGTGGTTAAACAAAGGCTTCCTCACCCTCACCCACCCCCACAGACTCTCCGCCGTGCTCTGCTCTGCTCTCACCAGGTCCTTCCTTTGTCCACAACTACAGAATGGTGGCCTTTACATATTACCCTGGAATAAAGTTCCCGGGAAAGCATTTTTATTTGTCTGATATTTTTATTTGTTTTTGAAGTTTATCCTGCAATTCCTAGTATAAATTTTCTTTCCTCCTATGTGCTAATTACATTAAACCTAATGTTTTTAATATTAGTTAATATATCTGTTCAAGAGACTCCATCTTCCTTGGGAATTTTTTTTACTACCACTGAGAAACCATTCTAAGATTCCCATCAGGGCATTCTGACCCTCATAAACACCCAGTCTTTGCTGGTCTATTTTCCTAGAGATAGCTTATTGACCTTGACTCAAATACTCAGTATTTCTTGGTCACCACACTAGTACCTCACAGTTTATAGCCAGTATGTGTTAGAATGACACTGGCATCTTAACATTCTTTATTTTTCACCTTGACACATCAGAAATGATGTATTCTTTAAATAAAACCAGTAGGGTAGGTTCATTTTAACAACATATAACACCGAGACAAGGCTTTACAAAAAATAAAACTCTAGCAGACAACTTAAATTCTGATTGAAATCAATGGGCTTTGGGTTTTATAAAGACTTCACACTGTATGGACTCACAATGCGACCAACTGACATTTAAATAATTATGTAGCATCTTATAAAATATGCCTCATTTTCATAGATTTTAAAATTAAATGATCTATTTGAAAAAAATAAAAATATAATTGGCCCTAATTTTGGTACATGTGCTTGAAAAACAAAACAAAACAACAGCTCCCTTTATTATCTTGAGCATCAGAAATATTTTAGAAAAAAAAAATTAGAAACAATGCAAAGTAAGTAGAAAGTTGAAAAATGAATTTCGGAGATTCAGTTCCGAATCTCGGATGATGGAGTGAGGAGGTCAATAAGTTCTCTCCCCGAAAAGCAACTATAAAGTTGGACAAAACTGTCAAATCAACCATGCTGACACTCTGGAAATGGAGATGACGTTGAGCAGGGGATGTTTATTTGTGAGAACTACTGGACCTCAGGTGAGAGGAGTTTGAAGTGTGTGGCATTTTTACCTTGAGCTGCTCTGCCCGCTCTGTTGGTTTGCTAGTTCAAACTAGGCAGGGCAGACTGTGTAAACCAGAAGCCTTCTGCCACTGCTGGAATGTTCTCACTTGACTTACCAGCAATTCTGTTTTTAGGAATCTACCTGAGTAAATGAAAACACGTGTGAACACAAAGACTAGTACATGAATGTTCATAGCAATATTACTAGTAATAGCTGAAGACTGGGAGAATTCAAATATCCCTCAACCAATGAGGAGAGCAACAAAAGTGGTATATCTATAGCATGGAGTACTATTCACCAATGAAAATGAATGAAATACTGACATAGGCTACGACATGGACATAGCTCAAAAATATCAGGTTATGAGAAACAAGCCAGACACAAAAGGCAATCTATAGTATTATTATTTTATTAACTTTTTTGTGAGGAAGACCAGCCCTGAGCTAACATCTGTTGCTAATCCTCCTCTTTTTGCTGAGGAAGATTGGCCCTGGGCTAACATCTGTGCCCATCTTCCTCTACTTTATATGGGACGCTGCCACAGCATGGCTGACAAGCAGTGTGTCGGCAGGCACCCGGGATCCGAACCTGCGGACCCTGGCATGAACTAAACTGCTGCACCACCAAGCCAGCCCCAGCGATCTATAGTATTATTCAATTTATATAAAATGTCCAGAAAGAAGCATAGAGACAGAAAACAGTTCAGTATTTATTTGATACTCGGGCCTGGGTAGGAATTGCCTGCAAATGGGACTGAGGAAAATTTGAAGGATGCTAAAAAAGCTCTAAAACTGGACTGTAGTGATGGTTACACAGATCTATCAATTAATAAAAAACATTGAATTATACACTTCCTATTGATGACATTTTATGGCATGTAAATTATACCTCAATACAGCTGTACAAAAATTAAAAAAATCACTATATAAAAATAATCACTATGCCAATTTAAAAAGTAAAACCACATTATAAAGCAATAGGGTTAGTGAAAAATTTTTTCAATTTTTTTTTTTAGTAATTAAACACACTGAACAACAATAAATCATCCAACTGTGTGAAAAAAATCAATGTCACATTATTCTTCATAGTAAAACAGCTCACTCAGAGGACCTTTACTTTATATGCTTTCTAAAACTAAAAACAGTATGATTAGCTAGATTTACTTAATTGCAATAATTTAAGATATTAGAAAAATAATTATGAACTCCTTGCTGGTTATAAAATTACAATTATAAAATTTGGGGATTTTCCACCATCCATTGATTTTGAAAGATAATGCTTAAAAACAAATATAATAAACTTGTTAAAGATCATGATGTACATTTTAAATCTGCCAAATATACAAAAATCTATTTTGCAGGTATGATGATGATATTGAGTGTGGTTTAAGAGAAATGATTTTTGGCCACAGAGTCAGAGACTAGAGAACACATTCTGGCTTTGGATAATCTCTAGAACTCTGATTTCTGCGTTCTTTAGAATACTAATTTGGGGAGACGTTAATGGTGCAGCATCAAATAAGTTTAGTAAAAATAGATTAGACAAAGTTAAACACACATGGTAACTATGTTATTGTTTATTGCATAGCTCCAAAGAAGAGATACAGTGTACAGTATTTCTGTAATTTGATTTATAATGAAATATTGCTTATCATTAATAATAAGAATAATTAAAAATAATATGAATATTTTCTCAAAACTTTATGAATAAGAAATATTGCATTTCTTTATTGCTCTAAATCAGAAAACTTTTTCTGAACTCTCTTGTCCCATTGTAGTGAACAATTCAACCTCAGTTATTGTTGGGGTTCCGTTCTTTCCTTCTCGAAGGATCTTGGAAGGACCTGGGTTGTATGAAATCCTGGGGAACGGTATGGTCTTCACCCACAGAAACAGTCAACAACATGAGGTGCAGGGATCATTACCTGAATTATTGATCCCTCAGCCAGCTGTAGCCACGTGACAGTGAAGTCCAGAGATGGTGCTCTGGAAATTTGGAAATATTCCGTCTAGTGGCTATCCCTTTGACCCTAGATTAACCCATAGAAACCGTGATCATAAGCATTTTCCATGAAGCTAATGAAGCTCAGGCTTCAGGGCCCCACACTTGCCTGCACCCGTAAGGGCCTTGGGAGAGGTTCCAGCAGTTTGTTCGCCTGGTCAGAGAGATTTTTTTTTTTAATGTTGCAGATAATTTTAAATACAATTGGTAGACTCCTGTCTCTGTCTCTCGACTTTCCCTACATCCCATGTTCTCTCGTATTAGAAGGCTTTAGAATAACAAAGTTGACTTAGAGATATGATTAAATTGGGCTGAGTAGCACTGATTTTTGTGGTTTGCAGTCACATCTGTATTAAGTTATTTAGAACTGATATAGGAAGATGACCACTATCCACTGTGCTGACCCATCCTGCATCATTGTGACATGAAAGTGTCACAAAATATGTCAAGCGCAGCTCATGTCCTTTTTTTCAGTGGAGTCAAGGCTTCCACCACAGTACCTCATGTTGCTGACTATTTCAACATTTTGCAGTATTTTATATTTTCTTTTGGAATTTGGCTCTTATGTGGAATACATTGATATTGCAACCTGAGTTTTTCTTTATCATTTAAGTGTAACAAGATGCTCATTATAAAGCTGTTCAATTCCTGTAAGGTGAGTACAGCAACCTTTTGAAAACTGAAACATATTTTTGTCGAATCAGAGGAGACACCCATTCACAAATGAGATGCAGAATATGTATTTAAAAAGCCAATAAAGCTTGAATAGTCTATTTCAGCTAGAATGACATTTGGAACAATTTCAATTAACCATATGAGAAGCTGCAGATACCTGGTTTGATGCGGGAAGTTGTGACACAGGGTTAGCGTGGAGGCTCCGCTATTTCACACCCCTTTGTTTCTGTGCCCTTTGCCATGTGACTTGCAGCGTCCGCCAATCAGCCCTTTGAAACTGGACTAGACTTGTGAGTTGCTGTGGTCAATGAATGGCCGATGTGCCAGGGTAGCAGTTCTGAGCCTAGGCCTTAAGAAGCTCTGTGTGCTTTGGGAATCTATTTCACCTCCATCATCGTCACGAGGACACGCCTGTGCAGCCTGTTGGAGGATAAGAAACCATGTGGAGGAGATATGCCTCACTCCCTTTAGAGGACATTCCAGACCAGCCAGCACCCAGCAGACTAGCCAGCTGAATGCAGCCACCTGTGTGAGCCCAGCAGCGATCAGCAGAGCCCTTCCCAGACCAGCCCAACCAACCAGCTATCCCAGAGACTCTTAAGAAACCGTCAATAATGTTTTTTGTTTTCTACTCAAGCTATGTTTTGAACTCGGTTTATTATGCACGTTATTGTGACAATAGATGCCTGACATAGAGGGGTAAATTCTTTGTTTTCATTTTTATTAATGAAAGAACTAAGAGCAAATACAGATAAGAATTAGTGGAATATGGGAAATCTAATAAAACGAGCAATAAACTTGATAGAAATTATTCTGATACTGTAGTGAGCTGCATGGTGGTCCCCAAAAGATATGTCCACATCCTAATCCCTGAAACTTGTGAATGTCACCCTTTTTGGAAAAAGGGTCTTTGCAGACGTAATTAAATTAAGGGCTTTGAGCTGAGGAGATCATCCTGTAGGAACCAGGTGGGCCCTAAACCCAATGACAAGTGTTCATATGAGAGACACACCTGAGAAGACAGACACAGAGGAGAAGGCAATGTGAGGACAGAGGCTGGAGGGAGGTGGCCACAAGTGAGGAAGCTTCCGCCACCAGAACCCAGAAGAGGCTTCAAGTGCGTGCGCCCTGCAGTCTCTGTGGGGGTGTGGCCCTGCTGAAAACTGGATTTTAGAATCTTGCTTCTAGAACTGTGGGAGAATAAACTTATGGTGTTCTAAGACCTCAAGTTTGTTGCAATTTTTTACAGTAGCTCTAGGAAATTAATGCAGATATCAAGAAGTAATTTGTAATAAAAATATTGTAGATTCTGACCAGTCCCCTGCCTCAGAAACCACACGAGCCTCTTGTTAGCGATTATCTCTACGGAATGAGCTGGTCAGAAGCAGGAAGCAGGGGTTCCAGATCTTCCCACTTATTCATCAGCAGCGGTGCCCTGATGCTCACTTGTGTGGGGGCCCTGGGGGGCCCAAGTGCAGGGCTGAAAATGACCAAGTGGTCCCTGCCTTCCAGGGGCTCACAGTCTGGAGGAGGAAGGACAAAAGCAGGGACACGTGAAAGAAAAGAGCAAGTGCTAATCCGAAAATAAAGAGTGTGTGAGGGAGGGCTGGGCAGTCCCTGGGTAGGAGGGTCTGAAAAGCCTCACTGAGGTGATGTCTCCTGGGACCAGAATAACAAGAGAGAGCCAGCCCTGCATAAGTCTGGGAGCAGCGTGTCAGGGAGAAGACACCACTGGGCACAGACTCACTGGAGAACTGAGTTTGACCAGAGGAGGCTAGAAAAGTGGCCAGTGTGGCTGGAGGGAGCGTGGGAGGAGGGAACAGGAGATGGGGTGCATAGTAGGGCCAGGTTCTGGGGCCTGGTGGACTGTGTTAGCTATCTGCTCCTCTCTGACAACGTTACTCTAACACTTAGCACTTATAAAGCACCATACTTAATAGCTCACAATTTCTGTGGGCCTGGAATCCAGGCACGGCTTAGCTAGGTGTCTGCCCCAAGGTTTCTATGCAGTTGGGGCTGTGGCCTCAACTGTGGCTCTACTGTGCAGGATTTGCTCCAAAGTCACTCACGTGACTATCGTCAGGGTTCGGTTTGGACTCAGAGCCCAAGTTTCCTGTTGGCCTGGGCACTACCTAGTCTGCCATTTTGCTGATCAGTACCCGACATTTGATTCCATCTACACTACTCCTTCTCCTCAGTCAAAATGAAGAAAACAATACTCTGCCGATGTTACATTCAGTTTTTAAATTTGAACAAAGGTTAATAACACAGAGAGAAACTGGATGGTTGTGAACAAGTTTGGGAAGGGTTTGCTAAGAGAATTTTATCTTTTTTTGGAATCTATCCAAATGTTAAGGTATATTTTATGAAAAATTTGATATGTTTAAAAATGGGGAAAGTAAATAAATGATTCCCCATTGCTCCCTCTGCTGAAACCCTCTCTCTCTCCCACCTCCACGCCACACAGCCTCCACCCCAGCACCTGTCCCCCTGGGTTAGTTGAACTCACCTGGTGAAACATCTGCCTCCCGTCTGCTGGACTGAGCGCTTCTGCTCTCACTCATCTCTGTCACCTGTGTCCACCACAGGCCTGAGCCCATTGCTGTCCCTTACTTACATGGTTAGAGAGGGTACCCTTTCTCGACTGAGGCCAAGGGATGTATGAAAAAACCATAGTCTTTCACATTTCCTCTCTACAAAAACATCCTTAATGGAGAATGGCATAAATGAGTCAATTAGTGTAGACGTTGGGAAGAGGATAACTTCTTGATTACTCCCTGATCTGCCGTGTGAGGACAGGGAGCTAACGCTTTCTTGTGCATTTGGAAGATCCAGGCCGAGAGGAGAGACCTGCCCAACCAGCAAAGATGGATCAATTCAGGAGTATGAACAATTATCTACTCGCCTGTGTGTCATTGTCAGGACCTCACCCCCCACCTGTCTTTCTCTGTGTTCTCATCCAGGGACAGTCTGAAAAGCAAGCAGATAAAGATGAGGAAAGAGAAAAATGTCATGAGAATCTAGTCTTTTAAAACATTGCTAGAGACACCAGTCATGAATCCCCAAACATACACCTGCCAGTGACCCTGCCCAACCCACGCACCTGCAGGTGACCTGAGACAAACAGGGGAGGCCTGCCCTCTCCCAGGGCCAGAGATAAGAAGGCTCGGACACTGTTGCTCATAAGGAAGGCAGCAATATCCCCAATTTGTAGGTAAAATTATAATCATAGTGTTTTAGACTTTAATTAGACCTCCTGTTTAGAAGTATTATTCAGTTAATATTTAATTCCTCGGATTAACACCAAATCCTGGGAAACCCTTACAATTATCAAATGGGGATTCTTGTCTCCACAGCAAGGACACCACTCTGGAATTTCTGAGTTATTAATTCTTGGTTAGCTGCACACATATTGCTTTTCCAGCACCCACCCCAGCCCTTTAGAGCCCCCACCCTCCCTGCTGTACCCTGTCCCCCACCCTCTGGACACACTCGTCCTCAGCTCTCTTAGCTCCTCCACATGTGGAATTCAGGAAACTTCAGGACATTGAGCCTGGCTCTGCCTTCCATGGCCTTGGACATGTGGCCAGGCTACTTTGGAATCTCCTTAATGGTGGGCAAAACAATTCAAGGACTCATGTCTTGTTAGAAGGTTCAATGACTCTCATCGTGCATATCAGGCACTAAAAACCCCTCCCATGGAAAGGAGCAGGAGTACACATGTCATAAGTCTACTGTTGTGTCCCACAATCCCCACAGGGCAGACAGGCTCAGAAAATGCAGAGTGCAGGAGTTTAATTTGGGGAGAAGTTTGGTTGACTTCTTCATGAAATCAAGGATGAAGAGGTTAAAAAATCTTCCCTGGGCTAGAAGGAGAGAAAAAAACTTTGAGATAAGCTTGCCAGCTGCAGCTGTGCAACCTCAGCATAATCAACTGTTGTTCAAAACTAACCAGGTCTTTCTGTCCCTACTTAGGATATGAGTGAGCTGTCTCTCCCAGGAAGTCAAGGTCCAGACATCAAGATTCAGTCTCACAAGGCCAAACTCAGGCTGAGGGTGAAAGCTAACCAGAAAAGTCCAGATAGTCAAAGGAAAAGAAATCTAGTCTTCAAGGCCAAACGCAGACCAGTCAGAAGGTGCCAACAAGAAAGGCCGTATGCTCCCCATCCCCTACCTAAAACCCCAGCACTTCTCCCTCCTCTACCTAAAACCCCAGATAAAAAACCCTACATTTTTCCCTTCAAGGAGGTGGATCTGAGTTCTATCTCCCATCTCCTCGTCTGGCTGCCTTTTGATAATAAACCTCTTTCTTTGCCACAAGCCTGGAATTTCCAGTTTTTGGCCCTGCTGTGTGGCAGGTAATGAACCTGTGCTTTGTGTTTGGTAACATTCACATATCTTAGTGAAGTGATATCTGGAGTTCTATCTTTGTAATTATCATCAGCAGGATCATGTCTTCATTTCACAATTGATGTATTTGACAGCACTGGTCACCTCCAAAATACTACCTACATCAAAGTTAATAATTCAGTGTACAACATGGACAAATAAAGCAATGTGTCAGGAACAGGGGTGGATTACAACCCTTTGACCCTGAGCTCCTGAAAAGAGAAACCATTTCTGGTAGTATGAATTGAACCCTTTGAGTGGGAAATACACATAGTGGCTCACATAATGCTATCTCCCTGATGTTTACAGATATGTTACCCACTTAACAAGTGAGGTGACTGTTCAGAAAGCTTTAGTATACAACAAAATTCCATGCTAGAAAATCACAGAGCTGGAAAATAAACTTTTAGGTCTGTTGTCTCTGAATTTCAAATTCCTAAACATGCTTGTGTTGGGGTGTAGATCCCAGACCCAAGTTTTACCTGGATGTCCCCTCAGATGAATGATCAGAGATTCTTCCCTCTTATCATGTTCCTTCTCCTTTCAGCAGGTTGACACAATTACTTCCCTTGTTAAGTTTCTCCTAATTTGGAGGAATTTTCAGTGCATTGATTCAAATTCCCAAACATCACCCCCTCCTCTGTTTTACAGATGTTTCACCTACACTTACTCATGTCAACACATACACACCGGGAACAAACATTATCATGTCCCTCCAATCTTTTGCCACATCTGATGTTTGAGACCCCAATCCCAGATGACTCCAAATACTGTGTCGCCTTTCCTATGGCTGCATCTGTCACAGCACGTGATTAAGACACTGACCAGGTCTAATTCCAGTGTCACAAATCTCCCAGTGGCTTTCAAAATTATCAGGCATCCTACCGATTGTTGACAATTAATGCATCCTTTCATGCTTCATAAATAGTTCAGACCTTCACCAAGCCTTTCAAATCTAAAAAATTCTTACCTTTCCTCTCACTTTCCACCAATGGGATCATTTCCTACTACATTGATGAATTAGATATTTTGAAGAAATACTTGAGCTCACTGCCATGAATTCTACAAATATCCCTGCATTCCTACCCACGAGTGACTCATCTCCTGATTCAATTGAAAAGTCGTCTTGATCCTTGGTTTCATCCAATTGTATCACTTCCTTTCCTGCTCTCTAGAGAAATTTTATTATTGATTATAAATGTCATGTTCTTTACTAGCAACCTCCCCACCCCTCCCCCATCAAGTCCCTTTAACTCATTCAATCTCTTCATTATTGAAACAAAAACCTCTCCTGGATCCACTTCTCTCTAGTGCTTGCCTCATGTTCCTTCCCCTTCACAATGAAACTGAGTGGTCAGTACTCTTTGAATTATGATCTCCTCACTCTCCCACACTTCAGGCTTACTGAGATCATCAATGATCTGTGTATTAATAAATCTTCCTAAGACCACAGTGATCTCCCCATAATTAAATCCAATGAGTGTTTCTGCATCTTTATCTTCCTTGGAACAAAAGCAGAACTGGACCATGATTTTCTTTTGGGATGATTACCTGTCCTAGGCTTCTTGACATCTCAGGCTCCTGATTGCCTGTAAACCTGGTCATAGCCCCCTGGTGTCCTTCACAGGGTCCTTCTCACACAGCACTATTAGGACAGCTCAGGACTCATTTCTAGCCCTGTTCTCTCTGTTTACCCTGCACTGTCTTGGAACTCTCTTGCGTTTCTTCCATTGTTTCAATTCCTTCTATTGAACTGAATTCCTTCTAAGGACGTCTGTTCAATTTCAATTCCTTCAATTTCAATTCCTGTTATCTCTATCATGACAATGCCTAAAAACCACATCCAGATTTTATTTCTGAAGTGTAATCCGTATGTGCATATGTTATAGGCACCTAAAGAAAACATATCTCCAACTGAAGCCGTTGACTCCCCACTCACCAACTAACTATCCCTTCTCCTCTGTCTCCAATCTCATATGATGGGTCCAACTGATATGCAGGGATTGATGTTTAACACAAACTCGCAGAACCACCTAATCAGAACTAACCATTGCTGTTACCTGAACACTGAGCATTGTTATCACCCTTCATTTCCACCCCAGGATCCACACATGTATTCCTACCCTATACTTAGTTTCAGTTCAAAATGTCATTTTGTCAGAGATCCCCCCTTTATTTTTTTGTGGGGAAGACCAGCCCTGAGCTAACATCCATTGCTAATCCTCCTCTTTTTGCTGAGGAAGACTGGCCCTGGGCTAACATCCATGCCCATCTTCTTCCACTTTATATGGGACGCCGCCATAGCGTGACTGACAGGCAGTGCGTCTGCCGGCCCCTGGGATCTGAACCCGCGAACCCCAGGCTGCCAAGTGCAAACTAAACAGCCCCGCCGCTGGGCTGGCGCCAGAGATCCCTTTTAAACCTACTGCTGAAGTAAACATTCCCTCCTCTCCTCGTTATCTCTAATAGAGCTTGACTTTTCCTTCAGGCCGTTGTGAAACAAACTGAGATGTTCTTTTGATTGAATATCGTGTAACCTTTGAAATTGTTTCAAATAATTGTGAAATGATTTTAATCACAGTGGATATTTGAAAAGTGAGATATAATTGTATAGAGTATAATCCTTATCTTATAAAAACAAATGCATGTTTACCTGTGTATGGAAAAGTTGATTCTCTATCACACCAAATGGCATTATCCCTGGTGATGAGATGATGAAGCACAGGGCATGTTCTCATTACAGAGCAATCTTTCTGCCAGGAGGCCAGTAGATTTGTTTTTCCATTGTTTGAACTTACAAGTAGATGGCTTTGCATGCTTTAAATGAGGAACTTATTTAATTTAACATGTATTCCCTCTCTCTCTCTCTCTCTCTCTCTCTCTGAGTTGTTTTGTTTTGATTTTGATGGGGTGGGGAGTAAGGTGAATGTCCCTAAGGACCCCCCTTTTTGAGTGGACATGTGTGATCCTGGTAAAAGCCCTCACACAGTGGGGCTCCTAGAGATGTGACCGAGGTGCACTAATTCCCTTTTGGTGCCTGACAATCAGGATTTATCTTCCTCTGTCTGCTGTTTGTTTTGTATTATGTCCTCTATTTTTGAAGATGAAAACTTGTGTCCAAAGGGAAGGTTCCAGAAATGCTTCCAGGGATGATGATGGGAGTTTGATTTCCAAGTAAGTATTTGCAGCATCTGATTAAACTTCCTTGTTGTTAATCAGAAGGTGGATTGCTCTGAATTAGTTCCATCATTTCACAGAGATAGCACCATCCTCTACTATCGTTGCCAAAAATGACTGTTTTGTTTGAAAGCTTTTCCCTTGAAAGCCACTGGTGTGTTTTTACTTTACCAACTTAAAACAATTAATTCTATATTTCTGCATTTCTGTTTTTGATTTTTGCATTTTTTTAAACATCTGGGTGTTTTTGAACTGAAAATGAAAAGTATTTATTATGGAAGTACCAATGATATACCCATAAGGATAGAACAGGGCATATCATTTATTTGTTATAAGATATGAAAATTCCGGAAGTTTTTGCTCTGATCTGTAAAATTTTCCCTCTCAAGAAAGTGTTTTTTCCTTTATGTTCAGTAACTTATTTTAGAGACCCACTGGGTGATGTCCAGTGAAATAGTTCTGTTGGAGTGAGGACAGTGCTGCTACAATCTGTCCTTCGTACCATCTGGGACACACCCCACTCTACGCGAGAGGCCAGGGCTGGCCTTCTGAAGACAGGGCTGTGTTTACATTATGATTTGAGAGATGCCAAACAGACCTCCTACAGTTTTCCTGATACCCCAAGTTACGCAATTAGAAACTGATACTTTTAAGCCTTGACTTTTCATCATGAGTGTCTGTTAAAACATGACTATCTAGGATAGAAAGCAGCTGTCATCCAGAATCTTACCAGCGTTTCCTGCCAGCCACCTTGGAGGACAGAGCAGAATGACCTGGTAGGGGAGGGCTCATGACTGCTGGGCCTTGGGGGAGAGCTGGCGGGAAGCTGCTTCACCAAGGACTTTCCATGCTGGCCCTGGCTTGCAGTGACAGTAGCTGAAAGCAACTTAAATGATTTTAATTTGAATACAGCTTTGCACAACATCTTTCCATCTTACTTCATCCTGTTTGTTTCCTGTAACACTCATATGGGAATGGGATAGTTTCAGGGATTCACTGAACTTGTTTACAAAGTTCAAATGGTCTTTGAACTTTGGTGTGTGTGTGTGTGTGTGTGTGTGTGTGTGTGTTTTAACTGAGGTATAATTGACATATAACTTTATATTAGTTTTATTGATACAACATAATGATTTGCATATATTGTGAAATAAGTGCCACAATTAGTCTAGTTAACATCTGTCCCCATACATAGTTATAAATTTTTTGTGTGTTATGAGGATATGGTGTGTTTTAAGGTGCAGAAGAATCAATGATGATGTATATTAAAAATCAACTTTTCTGTATACAACTTGATGAATTTGGACATAAGTGTACACCCATGAGACAATCACCACCATCAAGGCCATAAACACATCCATCATCTCCCAAAGATTTCTCCCACCTCCTTTATTATTATTATTATTCCATGGTAAGGATTCTTGACATAATATCTACTCTCTTAGCCAATTTTAAATAAAAACACATTACTGTTAGATGGCTAAATCATATGCTAGTTTTAATTTTTGGAGGAACCTCTGTACTATTTTCCATAATGGCTGTGTTAGTTTACATTTCCACCAACAGTCACAAAGTTTCCCTTTTCTCCACATCCTCACCAACATTTGTATCTTTAGTTTTTTTAATAATAGCCATCCTAACAGGTGTGAAGTGATATCTCATTGTGGTTTTGATTTGCATTTCCCTAAGGATTAGTGATGCTGAGCTCCTTTTCATGTACCTGTTGGCTGTTTGTATGTCTTCTTTGGAAAAATGTCTCTTTTGCTCCTTTGCCCATTTTTTTTAATTGAGTGATTTAATTTTTTTGCTTTTGAGCCAACACACACACAAAAAAAGAAAAGAAAATTTCCAGGCATTATGGATGCTTCTTAGTTGAAGCAGATGATTTTTTTATTTCCAGTGGTACCAAAATATCATGTTGTGTGCTCTTTCTTCAGCAATTATTCTAAGACTAGCAATAGCTATGGCATGGCAGATAATCAAGATCTTCCGGGTCTGGAGTTTTACAACACAAATAAGATGAGAGGTAAGGAATTTTTGATTATTTCAAGGTAAGTATTGAGATCATTGTCCATGGAATGCAGGATTGATAGGTGTGGGAGGAAGTTAAGGTGAGCACATGGTGATCTGGCATCACTTCCAATCTTGAGGAACAGGTATCTACTATGTGAGTGTTGGAAAAAAATTATTGGAAATCAGGAATTTATGGTGGGTGAATACATTTTCTGAATTATTTAATTTTGAACATGACCATTTGGGTTATGTAAACGTTGGGATATGGGAGTGAGTCACTAAGTGGGGTGATTGATAATGTCACCATTGATTTAACCTCTAAAGAAGCTATGAACACTAACTGGCTAATGGGTTAACCAAATGAATAGCCAAAAAACACAGAAATGGTGGGAATTGGGATTTAGAAAAAGACCAGGGACCACATGTCCTGAGAGGGAGTGCTAGGAGTTGTGCAGTTGAGAGTGAGGAGGACAAAAAGAGAATAGAATCACATTCAAACACAGAGGAGGTGTTACAAGATGGAGGAGGAGAAATGACCTGGAGTAGTCCTGAGTTTTGACCTTGAGCTTTCTGTTCTTGACCCAAATCTGCTTGATGATGTCCCAGGACACAGGTCAGGTCTATTCCCAGAAGGAGAGAGGGAGGGTGGAAGTACAAGAAAACTGAGACAGTTGTTACAGAAGGCAGGCTTCCTTTATCATTGGATCCAATTTCATGATTTATTTTTATAGAGTAAAAGAAAAAGAAGTGATGATTGTCAAGTCTTCACAGAGAAGCAATGTGATTGTGGGAACTAACCCAAACCAAAGCCTGGTTTAAGCATCTCTATCCCTTTGAGGATGTCCAGTTACATATTCAAGAGGCCAGTTACTAGAATCCCATCCCACCTGGCAGTGCGGGGTCACTGGGAGCCCATTTTGGACCAGCCCCAACAGGTCTGCTGGCAGGAGAGACTGCAAGGACTCCAGGCCTGCAGCAGTGAAGGGTGACTGGTAAGTCCTTTGGATCTTCCCAAAGCCTTGTCAAAACTTGCACCTCATAGGGGCCGGCCCTGTGGCCTAGTGGTTAAGTTTGGCATGCTCTGATTTGGTGGCCGGGGTTCAGTTCCCTGGCATGAACCTACCTCACTCTTTGGAGGCCATGCTGTGGCAATGACCCACATATGAAATAGTGGAAGATTGGCACAGATGTTAGTGCAGGGTAAATCTTCCTCAGAAAAGAAAAAAAGCTTGCACCTTGTTGCACAGATAAATCCCTGCCAGGTGTGCTCACAGGTGGTGTGCAGTCTAGTCCCATGCCCACCCCTGCCTGGCCTTCAGATTTGGCAGAGATGATTCCAGGAGCTGGTCAGGGCATCCTACAGCTCCACTGCCAGCAATTTCTAGAGACTGAATAAGATGTCAGGAAAGAGGAGTGATGTAAGCATCATGGTGGAGTGGGATACCCTCTTTGAATCTCTGCCCCCTAAGACACAATGAAAACATCATTTGCATTCCAAAAGAGGTCAATCAAAACTATAAAGGACTTTTAAGAAACCCCTGCTGTCATACATGGCATGGTGGAGGCATAGGAAGCCCCAAAGGATGTGAGGAGAGGTAAGGAGTTTTACTCCCCCTCCCCAATCGAGCGGCAAAGACAGCATGGCTCGCTGACAGAGGGGGGAGGGGTGGCCCTCTGTGGGGAAAGTATCGCCCTCCAGGTGCTCTCACAGACTGTTGAGAGATCCCCACTGGGAAGTGACAACGGACTGTTTTGGGGGTGTGGCAAACTCCCCAAGAGAGCCAGAAAGGAAAATCCTGGGTTGAGCAGGAGAGAGAACCCCTCCCCCCACAGGCCCTACGTTTCAGCATAATCTCTCCGGGGACTGCAGCGGGCTCAGAGCACACCGCTCACGATCTCCATCCAGTGGCAGCAGGTGGAAACTGCAGGACCAACTTCAAGATGAAAGGAAAAAGTAAAGCCGTGGGATCCATGCAATGGTTTGTTATGTCTACAGACGAAAAGGAAAATGACAAACACCCAGAAATCAACCCTGAAGGCACAGAATTCGATAACCTGAATGACAGAGAATTCAAAATAGCTATCATAAACAAACTCAACGAAATACAAAAGAACACACAGAAACAAATCAACGAATTCAGGGATTTCGTCACAAAAGAGATTGAAACCATAAAAAAAAACCCAATCAGAATTATTGGAGATGAGAACAAAATGAACGAGATAATGGAAAAAATGGAGTCTTTAAGAGCAGAACTGACAATACGGAGGAACGAATTAGCATCATCGAGGATAGCCACACAGAAACGCTCCAGATAGAGGAGGAGAGAGAGCTAAGACTAAAAAGAAATGGAGAAATTCTTTGAGAAATATCAGACTCAATGAGGAGAAGCAACATAAGGATAACAGGTATTCCAGAAGGAGAAGAAAAAGAAAAAGGAGCAGAGAGTTTGTTCAAAGAAATAATAGCTGAAACTTCCCTAACCTAGGGAAGGAGATGGAAGTAACAGTGAATGAAATCAATAGATCACCTAAATATATAAACAGGAATAAACAATCATCATGCGACATAGTAGCTAAGTTGACAAGATTCCATGACAAGGAAATAATATTAAGGGCAGCTAAACAAAAAAACAAAATAACATACAAAGGAAACCCCATCAGGCTCTCAGCTGATTTCTTGACAGAAACTCTACAGGCTAGGAGAGACTGGAATGATATATTCAAAATCATGAAAGACAAAAACCTTCAGCCAAGAATACTTTATCCAGCAAAAATATCCTTCAAATATGAAGGAGAAATAATAACTCTCCCTGATAAACAAAAGCTAAGAGAGTTCATCACCACAAGACCCCCACTGCAAGAAATGCTCAAGAAGGCCCTTAGGCCTGAAAAAAAAAAAAAACAAAAGAGAAAGGGGATACAAAGATTTCAGCAAGGAGAAAAGCAAGGAGACTAAACCAGAACAAACTACAGTTGGATAACATCAAAAATTAATTCAAGCTCATCACTGGAAACACACCCTCACGACACAAGATGGAATAAGTAGTGACAACAACAAATAAGGAGGGGAAGAGGAAAGGGATTGAACCGACAGAGCCTAAGGAAACAGGAGGCATCTGAAAATGTACTGTCTTATCCAGGAGATCTTTTATATAAACCTCACAGTAACCACTAAACAAATAACCAGAAGAGAACCACACATGACAAATAAAGAGAAAACTAAGAGAATGAGCATGCAGAAATACCAAACTGAATTTTCAGTCTGAAACACATGTGACAAGAAACAAAGGAAATGCAAAAGAACCAGAAAATGAACAATAGAATAGCAACATTAAACCCTCATTTATCAATAATCACTCTAAATGTAAATGGATTGAATTCTCCAATCAAAAGACACAGAGTGGCGGGATGGATTAAAAACCAAGATCCAACAATCTGCTGCCTCCAGGAAACATATCTCAGTTCTAAAGACAAACACAGACTCAAAATAAAAGGATGGAAAACAATACTCCAAGCTAATGGCAAACAAAAGAAAGCAGGAGTAGCCATACTTATAGCAGACAAAGTAGACTTCAAGATAAAAAAGGTAATGGGAGACAAAGAAGGGCAATATATAATGATAAAAGGGACACTTCACCAAGAAAACATAACAATCATAAATATCTATGCACCCAACACAAGAGCACCAAAGTACGTAAAACAACTGCTAAAAAACCTAAAAGGAGATATTAACAGTAATGTAATAATAGTAGGGGATCTTAACACCCCCCTTACATCAATGGATAGATCATCCAGACAAAAAGTCAATAAGGAAATAATGGACTTAAATGAAAAACTAGACGTGATGGACTTAATAAATATATACAGAGCACTCCACCCAAAAAAAGCAGAGTACACATTCTTCTCAAGTGCAAATGGAACATTCTCAAGGATAGACCATATATTAGGAAACAAGGCAAACCTCTATAAATTTAAGAAGATTGAAATCATTACAAGCATCTTTTCTGATCATAATGCTGTGAAACTAGAAATCAACTGCAAGTAAAAAACTGGGAAAGGGACAAAAATGTGGAGACTAAACAACATGCTACTGAACAACCAATGGGTTGTTGATGAAATTAAGGAGAAATTGAAAGCTATCTGGAGACAAATGAAAAAGAAAATACACCATACCACCTCATATGGGATGCAGCGAAAGCGGCCCTGAGAGGGAAATTCATAGCAATACAAGCCCACCTTAACAAACAAGAAAAATCCCAAATAAGTAACCTTAAACTACACCTAACAGAATTAGAAAAAGAAGAACAGACAAAGCCCCGAATCAGCAGGAGGAGGGAAATAATAAAAATCAGAGCAGAAATAAATGAAATTGAAACAAACAAACAAACAAAAAACAGTAGAAAGGATCAATGAAACAAAGAGCTGGTTCTTTGAGAAGATAAATAAAATTGACAAACCCTTAGCCAGACTCACTAAGAAAAAAAGGGAGAAGACTCAAATAAATAAAATTAGAAATGAAAGAGGAGAAATTACAACAGACACCACAGAAATACAAGGGATTATTAGGGAATACTATGAAAAACTTTATGCCAACATATTGGACAACCTAAAGGAAATGGACAAATTCTTGGAAGTGTGCAACCTCCCCAAACTGAATCAAGAAGAAATAGAGAATCTGAACAGATCAATCACAAGTAAAGAGATTGAAACAGTAATCAAAAACCTTCCAAAAAATAAAAGCCCAGGACCAGATGGCTTCCCTGGGGAATTTTACCAAACATTCAAAGAAGATTTAGCACCTATCCTTCTCAAACTATTCCAAAAAATAGAGGAAGATGGAATACTTCCTAACACATTCTATGAGGCCAACATCACCCTGATACCAAAGCCAGATAAGAACAATACAAAGAAGGACAACTACAGGCCAATATCACTGATGAACATAGACACAAAAATCCTCAACAAAATACTGGCAAACCAAATACAGCAATACATCAAAAAGATCATACACCATGATCAAGTGGGATTTATAGCAGGGACACAGGGATGGTTCAACATCTGCAAAACAATCAACGTAATACACCACATTAACAAAATGAAGAATAAAAACCACATGATCATCTCAATCGATCCAGAGAAGGCATTCAACAAGATCCAGCATCCATTTATGATAAAAACCCTCAACAAAATGGGTATAGAAGGAAAGTACCTCAACATAATAAGGGCCATATATGACAAACCTACAGCTAACATCCTACTCAATGGGGAAAAACTGAAAGCCATTCCTTAGAGGACAGGAACAAGACAGGGGTGCCCACTCTCACCGCTCTTATTCAACGTAATACTGGAAGTTCTGGCCAGAGCAATTAGGCAAGAAAAGGGTATAAAAGGACTCCAAATAGGCAATGAAGAAGTGAAACTCTCACTATTTGCAGATGACATGATCTTATATATAGAAAACCCAAAAAATTCCATTGGAAAACTACTAGAAATAATCAACAACTACAGTAAAGTAGCAGGGTATAAAATTAACTTACAAAAATCAGTTGCATTTCTATACACTAATGATGAACTAACAGAAAGAGAACTCAAAAAGACAATCCCATTTACAATTGCAACAAAAAGAATAAAATATCTGGGAATAAATTTAACCAAGGAGGTAAAAGACCTATACAATGAAAACTATAAGACACTATTGAAAGAAATCAAGGAGGACATAAAGAAATGGAAAAATATTCCATGCACATGGATTGGAAGAATAAATATAGTTAAAATGTCCATTCTACCTAAAGCAATCTACAGATTCAATGCAATCCCAGTCAGAATCCCAATGTCATTTTTCACAGTAACAGAACAAAAACTACTGAAATTCGTCTGGGGCACCAAAAGACCCCAAATAGCTAAAGCAATCCTGAAAAAAAGAACAAAGCTGGAAGCATCACAATCCCTGATTTCAAAATATACTATAGAGCTATAGTAATCAAAACAGCATGGTACTGGTACAAAAATAGACACACAGATCAATGGAATAGAATTGAAAGCCCAGAAATAAAACCACACACCTATGGACAGCTAATCTTCGACAAAGGAGCAAAGAACATAGAATGGAGAGAGGGAAGTCTCTTCAATAAATGGTGCTGGGAAAATTGGACAGCAACATGCAAAAGAATGAAAGTAGACCATCTCCTATCACCATATACAAAAATCAATTCAAAATGGATCAAGGACCTGAAAGTGAGACCTGATACTATAAAACTCCTGGAAGAAAATATAGGCAGTACACTAATTGACATTGGTCATAAAGGGATCCTTTCAGATTCCATGTCTACTCAGACAAGGGAAACAAAAGAAAAAATAAACAAGTGGGACTATATCAGACTACAGAGCTTCTACAAGGCAAATGAAACCAGGATCAAAATGAATAGATAACTCACCAGCCAGGAGAAAATATTTGCAAATTGTTTATCTGGCAAGGGATTAATCTCTGTAATATATAAAGAACTCATACAACTGAGCAACAAAAAAAACAAACAACCCGATCTAAAAATGGGCAGAGGATATGAACAGATATTTTTCCAAGGAAGAGATACAGATGGCCAATAGACACATGAAAAGATGTTCAACATCACTAATCATCAGGGAAATGCAAATCAAAACTACACTAAGATATCACCTGACACCCGTTAGATTGGCTATAATCACAAAGACAAATAACAACAAATGCTGGAGTGGTTGTGGAGAAACGGGAACCCTCATTCACTGCTGGTGGGAATGCAAACTGGTGCAGCCTCTATGGAAAACAGTATGGAGAGTCCTCAAAAAATTAAAAATAGAAATACCGTATGATCCAGCAATCCCACTCTTGGGCATCTACCCAAAGGACATGAAATCAACCATCACAAGAGGCGTATGCACCCCTATGTTCATTGCAGCATTATTCACTATAGCCAAGAAGTGGAAGCAACCCAAGTGTCCCTCGACTGAGGATTGGTTAAAGAAGATGTGGTATATACATACAATGTATATACATACTACTCAGCCATAAGAAAAGACAGAATTGTCCCATTTGCAGCAACATGGATGGACCTAGAGGGTATTATGTTAAGTGAAATAAGCTAGAGAGAGAAGGACAGACACTCATGAATTCACTCATATATGGAATATAAATGAACACACGGACAGAGAGAACTGATTGGTGGTCACCAAGGGGAAGGGGGGTGGTGGGTGGGGGGTGAGCACAAGGGGTGAAGGGATGCATCCACATGGTGATGGACCAACAATAATGTACAACTAAAACCCCACAGTGTTATAAACTGTTAAGACGTTAATAAAAAAAAAAAAGATGTCAGGAAAGAGGAAAGGACGGTGGAGAGGATGTGAGGGACAGGCTTAGCGTTGACTGTGGACAGACTCGCTAGTGAGGCAGAGAAAGTGAGGGGCCAGGAAGGACGTCCTGACAGCCCTGTGAAACAGAGGAGAATACGTCGTGGTGAAATGGAGCCCCCCACTCCACTGTCTCTTTGAAGTGTCCCTAATGTTTTCTTGCTTCGAGCTCTTGAAACTTTAAATATACCAATATTTTTCTTTTATTAAACTCCTTTGTGTGACATGGAAAATATAGACAGTGACTTCTTTTTGAGGTGAGAGATTGGGTTTCAGGTGAGGAGAGAAAGGAGATCCTTCCTTTTCATGTTGTTCTCTCAGTTTCCTTTACTAGTATGTTATTCATCTGTATTTTAAAGTCACAGAGTTATCATAGTCATGGGATGATTCAGTTTTACCCTCACAGTCACAGAGTAAAACCTACCTAGTTGGAATGGATTATTCCTTTTGTGTAATATTCCAATTGATTCCAAAATATTATTTCAAAAGTGCTTTTATATCTATGTTCTCAAATAAGATATCTGCTGCTAGGTCTCCATGTTTCTGTTCGTTGTTGCATGTTAATTCAGAATTGCGTATAAGAAAACACCAGATTTCCCTCACTTTTTTAGATCTATATGTGTTGCAAATTTGATTCATGAAAATGGACATGCCATTTGGGAGATCATGCTAGCAACAGAGACCTTTTTCAGCGTCAGTAATCTAACAATAAACCACTGCTTGTTGGGACTTAATTGTCTATTTGAATGATCAAGCTTGTGGTAATGTTAAAATCCTCTTTATAATTACTTACCTTTATCTGACAGATTTATCAGTTTCTGAGAGTGATGTGTTAAAAAATAATATAGTATCTGTAGTATTTATATTTTCCCTAAAAATGAGTTATTTTCTGAGTCTTCTCTCTTCTATTCTCCCATGTGGTAACCATCTGGAAGTTTAGTGAGAATGTGTTTTAACGTCTCGTTTTAAAACTAATGTAAATTAGACTCACTGTTTTTTTTCTTTCTCTTGTAACTCCTGTTATGTTTTTCTGGGTTCACATTTCTTCTTCCTGATGTGCATTCTTTACTAGTTCTTTCACTGAAGGCCTGTGGGAGGTCAACTTAGAGTCTGTCTATATGTCAGAAAATGTCTTTATCTCCTTCTTTGACAGATAGTTTTTCTGGGTACTTAATTTAGGTTCTAAATATTTTTCCTTCTTTGTCAAGTTATTTAATATTTCTGATCCTCCATATCTGTAGCTGTAAAATCGGAATACAGCCCTCGAGGACGGTGAGTGTCACTGAGATAATGCATGCAGAGCTTGCCAATCCTGTTGCTCCACAGATAGGAAGTAGTCAATGATGACAGCTGTTATTATCATTATATCTTCAGAGTGTGTTCTCAGAGACTGACGGGTTAAGACTGAGGAGTGGAAGCTCACATCAAAAAAAAAAAATGGAATGGGTGGAATGGGTGATTTTAATTCTTAGCCCTTGGGTATCTCAGGCTGTGGTCATCTGCACGCTGTGTAGAGATAATGCATCTTTTCCCGCAGACCCAGGCAGGACAGCGTAGCCGGCCTCGTGCCTAGGGACTTCGGGCTGCTTGTTGCAGAGCCTCTGCCGTGACTGTCTAGGTGGATTCAGTGCAGAGAAAGATGGAAAAAGAATGCCTTGCTTTTCCCTCAGTTTTTCCCCTGAGGTTTATTCATCTTTACGTCCAAAGCGGACACTGTCTGTAGCCTTGGTATCCCTCCGGGGCTCGGACTTCCCTCTGCTGCTCAGCATGGAGGTGAGGAGCCTATGTCTGGAGTTCAGGAGCTCCCTTAGAGCGTTTCTTGTGTTAGCATGTCCTGTGATTAAAGTCAGTGGAAAATGACGAGAACCCAATCCAGGTAGGCCTGCCCGTGGCCCAGTCCTTTCAGGAGTAGGATAGGGTCCCCCCACCAGGCAAAGCACCACGACCAGCTGAGGTGCTTGCTGAGGGAAAAGGGAATATGAAATGGGTAATGGAAGAAGGTGGTTATAAATACCAGCTACCAAGAGGAGACCAGCTGCAAAAACATGCATTTGATGGTTATGAGTATTTCTACTTTATTCTGTTTTGACTAAGTTTGAGTGCACGATATATTTGTGTGTGTAAATATATATATCATTTATATCAAAGTAAAAGACAAAGACTGATGAAATAGATTCTTGCGGCAAATGTGGGCCTTCTCTTGTTGACTGTAAGTTCATTTTTGGACATTGGAAGCCCAAGGTTGCAATGAATTGTTCTCCTCTGCCATATGGTAGGCTCATGACTTATGAAACACTGCCACATGTAGGGTCAGCTCTCGGGAGCCCCACAGCCCACTGAGAGACACCCCTTGCACACAGTGCCTTCCTCCTGGCCCTGGACCAGTCCTGGGACATGGCACTTCTCTTTCTCTTTGGAGGGAAAGTACAGCCTTCCCAGTCTTTCCTTTAGCAAATCACTTTCCTGGATGGCTGTTTCCTGTCAGGAAGGGCCTGGACTGCAGGAACCCAGCATTTATCTTGAGCTGCTGACTGTCCTGAAAAGGACACCCTGGCAGGGTCCAGCCTGCTGTGTGTCTGGCTGACACTTGCAGCTGTCAGAAAGGAGTGGATAACTCAGAAGTGCCAAGCAATTCCTCTGGCCCTTGTCTTACAGGGTATTTCCAGGGGGTGATGTTCAAAATGCCAGGTGGTAACCCTTTAACTCCTGGTCATGGGGTGGGGTCTTGGGGTGAGCTCACAGCAGTGTCTGTTCAGCATCCAGGTGGGAAGCATTTCAGTAATTTCATTGGTAAGGCTGTGTCCATGCATGTCCATGCATCATCAGTTCTGTGACATTCCTTGCTGGATCCCTCACCCACACTCCTCTCATGCCTCATCTTTCAAAGCCTCCAACAGGAAAGGTCCACACCCCATGACATAACCACAGCACAAGACTGGGGAAAAGAAAACAGCCATTCCAGGGGCTACACGCTTTATGGGCTCAGGCCCAGCTGCCTCTTTAGGACAAGTCAGTAACGACACGACTGAGTGTGTAAACTGGTGATTGTCTGAGACCATGGATCTCAGAACCACACAGACCCAGATGTCACCCTGGGCAGCAAGGGAGAGCGTGGGTCATTCACCGGCCAGGATTATGGTCTGTTATCCTGGAAAACCAAAGCTCAGCTATGATTCACCAGGCCCAGCCAGGGAGGAGTGGCCATGCTGTACCTGACAGAGGCTGGGGGCATCTAGGGAATTTCTGCCGGAAAAGAATTGTATAAGGAAGTGCAGGGATGCTGGAAAGCCTAGTTCACAGTGAGCAGTGATGCTTATGGAACGAAGCCCAGATGTAGCCTTAAAAGCTGTATCACAAATCTTTCCCCCTGGATACAAAACACGCAGGAAAAGGAATTCGGAGTCATGGACCAGGATCCCAGGAGGATTCCAATCTAGGTAAAAGGTGAACTCAGAGCCGCTTGGAAGGGCCTGGGGAGGGAAAGTCTGCCTGCCCTTAGTCCATCTGCACATGACCTTCCTCTGGCCTTGTCCTCTCCACGTGCACATTTTGAGCTTTTTACATTGTTTTCTGCACTTAGAGTTGATACAATCCAGAGACCAAGTAGAAAAGTACAAGCCTAATATTTGGTGAAAAGAAACCTCAACAACAGAAGCAGAACATATTTTTTCCTCCAAAGCTGTAGAAAAGCAGCCGATCTCCTGGAGTGGGACGTGGTCCCCGGCAAGTGCTATTTTAAAGACACGCATTTCAGTGGTTGTTGCTCTGCCTGTGAAAGTACCTCCGACCTCTAAATCCCAGGAGTTCTGAGGGGCTGTCTCTGCTCCTGGCCCAGGTGAATCACACAGAAATGAACCCGTCCTCTGAGTAAGGGGACTTAGGGGTGTCCTTCAGCAGCCAGAGAGGGGGCTGGCTCTTCTCCCTCTTTCACACACGATAAGCTGTGACCCTGCAAGATTTCTTGATTCAAGGAGGAATGTGAGACTCTGTGTCTCATTTACACGAGCATAGGAAGTGAAAGAACCACACCACCACTCCCAGGCTGCAACAGAAACAGGATTTTAATATCACATTCAAAACTAGCATTAACTACTAACACCAAATAAATATTGCCCCTTCCCAGTGGGTAACAGGCAGTGGGGTAGAGATGTCAGGGAGTTGGGCTGGGGTCGTCTCCTCCCTCTTGGGCTTCTGTGGCCCCGGGAAAAGGCTTAGGATGTTCTCCTTCCCAGCAAGGTGGGAAGAGCTGGCCTGGTGCACCCCAAGTTTCCAGCTGCATCCCCACAGCTGAAGAGGAGGCTGCACTCGAGTTGTGTGAAGGAGTGTTTTCTGACACTGTTGGTACGTTCTGTGTCGGGGACCTGGTGACTGAAAAGAAGAAACTGATGATTGGGGGGCCTCTCCAGTGTCACAGCCCACCTCCCCACCCACACTGCACTCTGTGCTCCAAACCTTGTACTGAGGGCTCAATCAACAGCACCCCATGTGTCCCTGACATGGGACCTGTCATTTGGCATCATCCATTTCACAGAGGAGGAAACCGAGTCCCAAAAAGGAAGAGGAGGGAATCTCCCGGCACCAGACTGCTCAGCAGTGGAGCTGGGATCCCTGTGCTGGCTGTCCAACTCTCCAGGCCCACGCTTAGCCTGAAGCTTTCTGGAGGCCTTGGATTCAGTCACTGCCGGTCTGCATATTCACTCAGCCCTGAGCTGGAAGATGGCCAGTTCTTCTTGGGTTTGAAAAATAGTGGCATCTTGCTGGCCCTCTGGTATGGGGGCTCCAGTTGGCAGGACAGGCTGTAGCTACAGGACAGAGTGGACCTTTGAGTTACCAGGAGCCACACCTCAGGTGTCCCTCCCAGAGCCAGCCCACAGCTGGAGTCCTGGTGTCCTACGGGTGACCACGCAACAAGCACTGTGACTGACCAGGGAGCCACGGCCATGGGCTCTGGAGCTGGCCATCAGAGAGAGTCTGCCCTGCCCTCACCCAGCTGCTGCTCCCCCTCACCTCTCGTCCTCACAGAGGGGCTCCACGGCCTGGAACCAGGCCCCAAACTGCTCCTCAGGCTCAATTTTGTAAAAATTTGCAGCCTCCTGCAGCAGCAAGATCTCCACAATCACTTTGAGTTCCTGGGAGAAAGGACAGGATGCAGACAGGGCCTGGGTGGGGCACCCCGCCGGGGACTTGTGGGGGGGTGAGAAGAGGGGCAAGGGGCCGTTCTGGGGTCTTAGTTCACATGGGAACCCTCCTTCCCTCCAATTCCATTCAGGACTTGCTTTGTTCTTACAGTTGGGTTGAAATAACTCCTCCTCTAGGAAGGTGTCTTTGATGCCAGACCCTTCCCCACCTGCCAATGGGATGGGTTTCCCAGCTCTATGTATCTCGTTCTCTCAATAAATGTAAGACCCAAGGCCTGGGGACCAGGGAAGGTCTTGCCCAGAAGGGTCTCTGATTTCCACCCCCCAACCCTCCCCACAGTGAGGCCACAGCTGCTCACCTCACTCCTTTTCTGGTAGTTGATCTCATTCCCCTGGAAGGCAGAGAGCCAAAGTCCATCAGAAACAGCCCCTTAGCCCATAACTAGCCCCATCCCCACCCCTTCTCATGTTGCACTACCACCAGGGCCCACCAGGAGGCAGGCGCTTCCAGAACAGGACTCGGACCTGGGCCAGGCTCCGGGCTCCAGAGCAAGGAGGACGTGGGGCTGAGGCTCAGGGACGTTGGAGGCCAACCCTTCCTGGCAACAGACAGGCAGACAGGCACCTCAGGCAGGAAGGGGTTGCTCAGCCACTGATGTGCTTCCTGACTTGGAGGGGTCCACGTCACTCCCTGCGGGGCAGGGCCCGAGGGAGAGGCTGAGTCCAGCTCAGACACAACCTCCTGCAGCTCTGCAGTCAGGGCTTCTGCGCTTCAGGAGCCAGGGAACCTGCTGCTGGATCCGTGGATCCTCTGTTCACTCATGGCTGAGATGGGCCTGACCCCGGCTCGCGGGGTGGCTGGGAGGCTCTCCTGAGAGGGGGTTTGCCAAGTGCTGAGAGCTCAGGGCTCAGTGCAGGCTTTCTCCTCCCAAATCTCGGGATCCTGATCCCCAGGCCCCACCTCCTGGCTCACTCACCTCCACATAATCCTCCATTATAGTGTCCAGCAGCTCCAGGTAACTGAGGAATGTGCCAAGGAAGGGGACGACACCCTGTGCCATCGGGGTGGCGGGGGTGATGAGAGCCCGCTCTCAGGTGCCCCCAAAGACCCTCCTGTACCCCTCGCCCCAGCCTCCTGCCCACCCCAAGGCACCCACCTAGGGAGACTCCCCCCAATTCCCTCCACTTCTCCCCTCCAGGAACCCCTAACTCCCCCTGTCACCTCCCAGGGACCTGCTTTTGGCAAATCCCAGGGTGTGTGGTCCCTGCCCCTCCCCGTCCCAAATCCGCTCTGCACCCTGCCCTTCTAGGTCTCCCTCTGGTCACGTCCAGTGCAGGCACTTCAGGCCTGTGGCACCAGGAGCAGAGCTGGAGGAGAAAGGACCCTGCTCTCCTGGGGGAGACCTCCTCTGACTCCTGGGCCCCTCCCCCACAGGCAGCCGTACCTTCTTGGCTCCCAGGGGGCACCTCTCCAGGGTGGTCTCTCATGTCCTCCCAGACCCCTGACCTGGGACCCTGGACATGTGGCCCCAGTCACCTGGTGCCCATGCTGCTCCCACCTCCAGGGGGCTCTGATTCTAGATCAATCCCAGCTCCAACACTCACTCCTGTGTGACCTTGGCCCTGCCCAGGCCTCCCTGAACCTGGTTCCTCATCCGAAAAGTTTGGGAAACTCCCCTGCCTCTCAGGGTGTCCTGAGACTCAGTCTCCTCTGACTGTCATCGTTGCTCTCTCCCCAACCGTCCAGGTGGAGCCTGCACTGAGTCCCCACATTCCTCTCCTCCCTTGAACCTCCTCACCCGCACCACAGATCATCTCCCTCCATTTCCCAGAGGAGACCGAGGCCCACTGAGGGGCAGTGACTTGCTCAGGGGCCCACAGAGGAGAGGCTGCTCCCCTCCCAGCCGGAGGCCCTGTCTCCCCCGCCTTCACTCCACTCCCCCTTAAGGTGTAGTGAAGACAGAAGGAGCAGCAGGACCAGCCTTCCTGAGGGGATACTGTGCTGACTTAGGAAGAGAGGAGCCCCCATCCTCTCCCTCCACCCAGTGGCCTGGAGGAAGATGAGTGCCAGCTGGTGGACCCTCATGGAAGACCGAGACCCTCTCATCTGCCAGCTCCTCGCCCTTCTGGAACGGTCCAGCCAACACCACTATATCCCACGACCAAGGCCCCTGCTCTAAACCGCCCCCACCTGACCGTGGAGCTAACACACCCCTCGTCCTGTCAACCTTTTTCGGAGAAACTTTATGTGAAAAACTAACCAAAGCACATGTGCCAGGTCCCCCTCCCCTCTTGCTTCCCCTCCTTCTAGATCTCCAGCCTCCACATTACCTTCACGAGCCGCCTCCTGCTCACCAACTGGTGTTTGGCGTACCTCTTCAGTTTTCCGGAGCTCTTCCTGAGGGGAGGGGAAGAAGGAAAGGAAAACTGTGGGGCAGCTTAAGGGTCAATCCCTTTTGTTGAGAACCCAAAAGATTCAAACGGCCTGGGGCCTGGATGAGGGTTTTCACGGGGTTCTTCTGAGCGCTGACATCTCCGGGGACTGGGTGGGGTGGGGGGGGCTCTGCCGTTGTCACCTGGGGCCTCCATTCTCATTTCTACCAAGCAGATTGTTTCAAACACTGTTGGTTGCAGTTGAGAGTCCTGTTGCTGCGAAGTAAACACTTGAAAATCTCCCATTTGGTTCAATCCAGGATCTGACATTTAAGGAAACTGATTCCTGAAGCACAACCACTGGCCTAGCGTCCCAGATAGACTCAGAAAGCCACCAACCAGGTCAGTCCCTGTCCCCAGGGTCCGCTGCCTCCCAGGTGGTCCTAGCTGAGTGAGGGGTCCATGCCAGTCCTGTGGGGGATGTTGGGTCCACCCTGGTGGTGCTCAGATGGAGAACGGCCTACCTACCAGGAAACTCGTCCCCACGTCTTTTTTATCCGGTGAATGGAGGGGCTCTGCAGAGCAGACAGGATGGCGTGGAGACATGAAAAGTTTCCAAGGACTCGACACTCCTGGGGAAGGGAAGGCAATGAGCTGTGAGGGGAGCTGGAGTCCTGCTCCCTCAGGCTTCTGCCCCTCGTGGGCTTCTCCTGTTCTGGATGAGGCAGATGCCCAGGGAACCAGGGGAGGGCACTCCTGGGACCTGCTAAGGAACACTCCCAGGCAGGAAGATTTGAGCTCAACCTAAGCAAGGAAGTGAGCTTCCCCCCACTGAGACCAGGAGTTGGGGTCAGAGGCCCATGGCAGAAAGGGGCCTAGGGGCTCTGCAGAGGCTCAGACCACAGACGTCCACCCTGAGAGCTGAGAAAGGAGAAGGGGCAGTGCCTATGACTCCAGAGAGGGATTCCCTGGGCCCCCACGACTTACCTTGGCCACGTGGATCCAGAGCTCCACCACTCTGGCCCTGTCCTGGGCAGTCGTGCTCAGGTCCCCGAGGCAGGTGGTGACGACACAGTTGGCCACATTATGAAACTGGGTGATCATGGCATGGACGGTGGGAACCAGGTGCTCTTTGCCCCTGTTGGTCCGCTGGGTCAGATGAAGCCCGGGCAGTGGCGGGGCTCCACCTTCTTGAAGAGTTCCTGGAGAGGAGGGGGACTGTCATCTGACCCTGCCACACCCGAGCTCAGAGTCTGCAGTCCCCCACAGTCCCAGGCAGGAGTCACTGGTCAGCTGGAGCTCAGGAAGCTGAGAATGTGGCTTGAGGCTTGTGGGAACCCCTGGGTTTTGTCTGTGTCCACTGAGGGCGCCCAGCACAGGATGACCGAGGGCCCCAGAGTGGTGGGGAAGAGAAGGAACATTTGCTCCCAGCCCAGTCTAGCTTCCTCCAAGCACAGAACACGGATCACACCTGCCCATCACAAGGGGCATCTTCCATCCATTCTAATCACCCTTTGGTCTAACTCCCCGTTCAGATGCACATTCTCCCGAGGCAGCAACAACCATGGGCTTTCTTTGTTTGTCTTCCATGTAGGCAAGTACACATTAGGTGTCTAATAAGTGCTGAGGCTGTTGAGGCCTCCTGGACAAATGGGTGAGTGATCCAGACCTGGCAGGACTTCACTGAGCTCCCCTCCCCCACCAAAGGGCCAGATTCTGCCCAACTTGATCTCTGTTCCACCTCAGTGCTCTCAGTGTCCATCTCTACTGTCCACGTGGGGATAGCGAAGGCCTAGGGGTCAGAAGGTTGCCCAGGTCACAGGGTGGGTAAGTGGGGGAGCTGTGACTTGGACCCAGATAATCAGACTCTGGATCAGGGAACAGCAGGTCTGGGGCAGCTGATGGCACAGGGAAGGCTGGCCCCACCCACCCCAAGAGCCCCACGGCGCACCGCATCCATGAGTGTCAACTGCTCTGCCACTAGCTTTGGTGGGAACTCCAAGAGGTGAGGCCTCTCCTCGCTCAGCAGGCTCTTGGTGGTCACTGCCCAGGGGCAGCTGGGCTCTGCTGTGATTTCTGTAGCCGGAGGTGGAATTTGTCCAAAAGTCAATGGTCCATCTGGCTCCAGCTCAGGAGCCAGCACTGGGGCTGAAGCTGATGGTGCTCGTTCCGGCCCTGGAGGAGCTGATGGAGTTGAGGCTGATGGAGGTGAGACTGGCTCCAGCTCTAGTAGATGTGGTGGAACTAGGACTGGAGCTGGCTCTGGCTCTGGAGGTGGCAGGAGCTCTGAAACTGGCGCTGGAGCAGGATAAAGAGAAAGTCTCATCCACAGACCTGACTTTACAAGACAGGAGACACTCCCTTTAAGGGCACTCCAGCCCAGGACCCCACTGCAGACGGTCTTCCCAGAATGCAGTCCCCTCACCTTCCAGCTCTGCCTTAATGGGCTCTACATTCTCTAGCTGGACCCGGAGAAGGTAGGCCTGGCTCCCCAGGTCCAAGCCAGGCAAGATGACAAGTAGATAGGCCAGCTTCATCCTGAAAGAGGGAAAGTGCATGGGCCCCCAGAAATCCTGCACTGGGTCCAGCCAGGTCCCCACCATAGAAGAGATGGCACTGGGGGGAAGCAGGTGGGCTGCTGGGCCAGAGGCCTGGCCTTTCCTTCCACACTTGCCTCCCAAGGCACCCTTGTTTGGGTCTGGGCCCTATGCCTGCCCCTTCACATCCATGGGAGAACCCCATCCCAGCGCTGACTCCTGTGTGGCCATCCTGGTAGTGGCAGGCCTGCTCCTCCAGGAGGTCAAACACAGTCTATGTGAGTCTCCTCTTCCCACTGACACTCTTCTCCCTGAGGCCCTGGACACAGCCCACTCAGCCTTCCATGCACTTGGGCAACTGGACTGAGGACTGAGGCAGATTTTGAGCAGCTTGCTCACACACCTCCTGTTCCGGGCCTGGTGGTGGTGGTCAGAAGGGGTGGATGTGGAGAAGGGGAGGCAGATCGAGATGGGACTGTGGTGGGGGTGGGTCTCTAGGGGACAACTCAACTCAGCCTCCCCTCTGTTTCCCAGGTGGCTTGGGACCCCACCCACAGCTCTGACTCCTGTCCTCTTGGAGTAGAAGCCACCAGATCTCAGTTCTCCCATGGGAATCAAAAGATGAGTGAGATGCAGGGTCCTCCCAGGCCCACCCCAGCCACAGCCCCCGTGTTTTCCCTCTACCCTGTCCAGTAGAGACAGGAGCCCCTCCTTCTGGACCCACAGACCACTCAGTGTTTCAGTCGGTCCTGTGGTCCATCATCCTGATCAGAATATGGGAAGATGCCTCCAGTAGTAAAGGAGGCTATGAGGGCATCTCCTGGGACATGCGGTGGACAGGACCTGTGAATGACATGGAGTGTGACTGTGAGGCCCAGGGACTGTGTCTGCTTCATTCACTGAGTTGTGCTAAGTGTCTCAAAAAGTCCTGCATATGGTTGGTGCTTAATATACTTCGTTAAAAATGTACTCCAACCAGAACCATCCCAGGTACCCGAGTGGGCCTGGGCCCCTCTGCTGCGCCAGAGATCCCTAATTGGCTACAGGAAAAGGCTAAAGGACAAGTACCAGGACCAGCTGGATGAAATCACAAACTCCGTGACAGGGTCCTTTCCATAGGCTTTTGCAAACTCACATAGGCCACATCGCAGTGACGGGTGAGCAGGCTACTTTTCACGAGGGAGACAGAAATAATAACCGGGAACAAACACAGTGCGTCCCCCGGCCCTCTCTGCAGAGCCGGGCCCCAGGGAAGCACCGGCCGTGGCTGACCCCTTCGTCCCTGGCAGAACCCTATGAAGTCGATCCTCTCCCACACACTTTTCAGAGGAGCAAACTGGAGCTCAGAGAGATGTGGCGACATTCCCAAGACACACAGCTGGCAGAGGGCAGAGTCACCACTGTGCTGAGGCGGGGCGGGCACACACCTAGTAAACAGTTGCTCCAGGACCTGGTGGGATGGGCAGAAGGCCGAGCAGTCGAACACGAAGGTGGTGATGTTGCAGATGTTTCTGCCCAGGGAGGCTGGGAGCATGCACTCTGTCAGCCTCTCCATCATGCCTGCCTGGAGGGCACGCCCTGCAGGCCTCACTGAGGTACACGACACACTCAGCTTCATGCTGGGTGAGATGAGGAAGGACACACAGTCGGCGGCATCACTGTGAACCCCCAGGAGGATCGAGGTCTGGAGCTCACCCAGGACCTCCCAGCCCCCCAGGGCCATGTGCAAGAGGAGGGAGGGGAGTTCCCACAAGGAACAAGGTTCTAGGCTTCAAAAGCACAACTTGAGTTTGGGCGGGAGAAGGACTATACAATTCGTTCCTCAAGGCACTTTGCTGGCTGAGGGACAGCAGACCTCCCTGGATTAAAGCCTGGATGAAGAGCACTAACCAGTGAGCCCTCCACAAACATCCCCACCATAGAGATGAGAACACAGAGGCTTAGGGATGCCAGGTGGCTGCTCCAGGTCATGTGGGTGTGAACTGAGAGCCGCCCTCGGCCAGGGCTGCATGACTTTCCCTCTACACCACCTGAGGCTTCATGTGCCCCTGACATGCAGGGAAATGTCCTGTGGGAACCTCGCCCCTCCCTGGTTTGAAGACAACGTACAGGGCAGACACCCTATGAGAATCCTGCTGACTTCAATCAAAGACACTGAGGTTTCTTTCTTTTACATGAAAGGGAGGTTGGAGACCGTCATTATGGAGAGTCCAGATTCAGAAAAGGCAAAATTCAAATATACTCCTTGCTGAATGTGAAGTGAAAACATGAATTTTTTTCTCTAATACTTCTAGGAGCATCAAAGAGCGCCTTTCTACCCTCCTACATAGCTGGTGGGGAGAAGTGGAAATCCAGATTTCTTTGGGACTGGGACAGTGGGACACTCTAGTGGGAAAGCCCTGGGAGGTTCCTGGGGAAGGCTCCAGATTTGAGTCTGGATTCCGGACCCACCCCGGTGATCTCAGGGTCCTGGGTGTGGAGACCCCTCTGTGCCCACTCTCACCTCAGTCCAGCCCTGGTCAGTGTTGGTGGCCTGGTGCACCTGTCCCCTATGCAGGAAGATAGAGTAGGTGGACCCATCCGCCAGCTCCTGGACCATCTCCTCTGTGGAGCTCTGCAAAGACCGTGCCCGGTGGCTGGGCCAGGAGGTATCAGGGGCCTGCCTGGACTTCACCATAGGGGGAAAACCCTACCACAGGTCAGGCACAGAGGGGCATCTGTGTAGTCCTCCAGCTAGGGAGGGAACAAGACGATACCTTGTGGGCTTGGGATTAACATATGGGTAGAAGAGTTTGGCGCCCAGCACTCACCTTCCCATCCTGCCAGCCATGACCTAGGGTATGAAAATGACATACTGCCAGGCTTCCAACACCTAACAACCTGCTCCTGCCCAGGGTAGATCCCCCCTCACCCCTGCCTTCCGTCACTCCATCCCCCCAACACTTACACCCAAAGAGTGTCAAGTGGTGTGGGGCTGCCCAGGTGGGATCAGAGTTGTGGCCTGACCTGGAGTGGGCTGCCCTGGGTTACCTGAGGGTTCCTCCTGCCAAACGGCTAGAGGCATTGCAGGTGAGGGCTAAACCAGTGTCTATAGTGACTGAAAAGGCTCTCATTCTCGGTTTTCCAGAAACCAGAGCCTCGGAAAGTCGGGACACCTGAGAACATTCTGCTCTGTTGAGCTTCTCTGGTCAAGTGAGCTGGATGGGAGGCTGTGTCTAGAATGTGGGTGCCTGGCAACCAGAGTGCTAAGTTCTGTTGGGGCCTGTCACCAAGGAAGTGAGGTCACTTCTCCAAGTTTCCGTTACTTGGGCCCCTTCCTTCCATCAGACCCACACAAAGCCCCCTCTGGGCTATTGACTGCTCACCCTCCTTGTCCACGTCATCTCCATAACTGTACATAAATATCCATCACAGTCCTGCCCACAGGTCCTTGGGAATGGAACCAGGGTCCCAGCTTTGAGGAGACAGAGCTCAGTCCAGACCTCTTTCCCCACCAGTTCTGTGTCCTGGAACAGCCCCTGTGCCTCTCAGGGCCTCCCCAGACTCCCAACCTGCACAACAGAGATGATGCTAGAAACAGATTTCCAGGGACATCTTCGGGTGTAGAAGTGATAACACCTACAATATCTGTGAGCTGCTGTCACGTGTGTCTGATGTACAAACTTAGAGATGGAAGAATTACAAGAAGGGGTGGATGTAGCATGGAACACCTCTCTAAACAGGCCTGGACTCCGGCCATGTGATTTTGGGAAAGTCATTGCCCATTTTCAGGTCTGCACCTTTAAGGGGTTGAAATTAGAGGAAATTCAGACATTGTCATTCACTGCCTTCAAACCTTTCATGGTCTCCTGTTTTATTTAGAATCAGACCCAAGCACATCATGTCGGCCTATGTGGTGGGCACCCTCCACCATGGCTCCCAGTGCTCCCCGCCTCCTGGTGTGCACATCCTTGTGCAACCACTAAGTCGTTAATGACTGTCTTCTGAACAACAGAATACAGCCAAGGTGATGGGACGTCATGTCCAAGTTTTAATTACAAAAGCTCTGTCACTTCCCTCCTACTTGCTTTCTTGAGTTCCCTCCCTTTCTTTCTTTCTCTGTTTTCATCTCTCTCTCTCTGTGTCATATTTCTGGAAATGAGAGAGCAGGTGCCGAGGATTTCAGTTGCTCTATGTAGAGGCCCTCGTAGGAGAGATCCGAGGGCGTGCCCGGCCAACAGACAGACGGGAACTCAGACTCTCAGTCCAAATGAATCCTGACAACATGCGTGTGAGTGAACTGGGGAGCAAATCCTCCCCCAGTGGAGCCTCCACGGAGACTGTGGCCCCTGCTTCATGGAGACCTTGAGGCAGAGGCCCCCAGCTGAGCCATGCCCAATGCTGAGACCACAGAAATTGTGAGGCACTAAATATTTGTACTTTATAGGTGCGAGGTTTTGGAGCAATGCTGTCAGAGAGGACCAGAAAGCAGCACAGTCTACGGGGTCCCACGACCTGGCCCTGTTAGCCTCCCATCTCCCCTCCTGTCTCTTCTCAGGCTCCCTCCAGCCACATCGGCACGTTTCTGACCTCCTCTGGTGCAACTCACTTCTGCCCGCGAGTCCCTGCAGCAAGAGTGGCTTCTCCCTGACTCACTGTTCCCAGACATAGATAGGGGTGGCTTGTACTTGTCACTCTGGCCACCGCTAATGTCCCTTCAGTGAATCCTTTCAGAAGCTCCTAGCCAAGTCTCTGCCACCACAGATCTCACATCTGGAAGGGTGTTCAATTATTCCTTCCTTCTTAGTCCTATTGCGGTAAAGCGAGTCCATGAGGAAGGGCTGTCTGCTTTGGCTGAAGCAGATGCAATTCCTTCTGGTTCCACCAGGCACATGATTGTCTCTTCCAGGCTGAGCTTTCCCCACCATAAGTCCACTGTGAAAGGAAACCATCATTCCCTCTTTCACGGGTGTGGTTTCCCCAAGGACGCAGTGAGCCATCATCTCTCCCTGTACTGCAGCACCAGCCCCTAAACCCACAGCCAGAAAATGAGCACCAGGTTGAAATACCACCAGATCCCGAATTCAGTTACTGGTGAGACCCTCCCATCCATTTTGTAATTCATTGGGAACTCCTGAGGTCACCTTTCCCCTGAGGCCCAACTCCCAGCCTGCCCTTGGTTTATTCCAGTAACGATGGTGTTTCCTCAGACCCCTCCCAGCCTGGAGAAGAGATGTTTGGACATAGTCTCTGCATTAATTTCCAGGGATAGGGGATATTGATAGCAGTAATGTGAGAGTGTGTGTGCAATAGTTTCTGTGAATATTATTCAGCCATAAAAAGGAAGGAACTTCTGATACATCGTACAACATGGATGAACCTTGAAAACATTATGCCAAGTGAAATAAGCCCCATACAAAAGGACAAATATTGTATGATTCCCCTTACATGAGGTACCTAGAAGAGGCAAATTCACAGAGACAGAAAATAGAATAGAAATTACCCTGGGCTGGGTGTGAGGGTTATTTGGAGCTGGTGTTTAATGGGGACTGAGTATCTGTCCAGGGTGATGAAAAGATTCTATGTTATGCATGCTTTACCACAAGGAAAAAATTAAAAATGCAGCAGCGGGGCCAAGAAGCAGGTTATGGGGCCCCCAAGTCTACATGTGGGCCAGGTAGGTGGCCAGGGGCTGAGGTCTTTTACCCTGGCAAAGGTCCGGACTGGTCCTGACAGACTCTAGTTTAGAGGTTAAAAGTAACAGGATTGGAGCGATTTCATGGATTGGGGGATAAGAAAGGAAAAAAATCCCTTCAATTTCATCCAACATTGAAGAAACCTTTTTCTTAATATGAGCCAAACATCAATCCTTCAAGGAGGTCACCTCTCACCCCATCCCCCGACTCCCAGATAGACACCACAGTGCAGAGCTTGGCTTCTGTGGTTATGGCCACACTAGTGAGTCAGGTTTGGGGTCAGATCCCCTCTGTGTCCCTCCCCAGCCATGTGACCGAGGACATGTTACTCAACCTGTCTGAACCTCCGTTTCTTCAACTATAAAATGGGGAGAACCATATGCTGTTTAATCTCTATAAAGCCCTGCAGGGTGAACAGAGGACACTGGAGAGTTCCCTCGTTTGGTTCCCAGGGTTTGACAAGGACCTCCCTGATGTCACCCCCAGGAGAGAGAGCAAGTCTATAGCAGTACTTACGAGAACAACATGGTCAACTTCTGCCCAGACTGGGACATGCTGGAAGTGTACAAATTTCCACAGGGAAGGCTGGGCAGGATGGGGAGAGATGAGACCATGTCTCCTGTGGTGCCATTCTCAAGCCTAAAAAGGATGAAAGGACGAGACGGGGTTTATGTGTCTCTCAAAGGATATCATCTCACAGGGCAAGTGTACAGAGTCTTGGCGGAGTAGGCATATTTTCTTTGTTGGCAGCCCTTGGCATTATGATTCCATCTGCGTCCACAGGTAGCAAGGTCCCAGGGTCCCAAGCCTGTGCCAACAAGCCATTTGCATGACTGCCATTTGCAATGATGCAAATGAACTGCATCAGAGGATGCGATGACAGGTGTAAAGAGAAAGGGTCAGAAAGGGCCTATGCTAGTCAGGGCTCAGCCAAGAACATTCCAGCATCCTGCCCTCCAAAGTCCAAGATAGGGAGGGACAGCCTCACACATTCAGGGCCCAGGGCAGCCACAGAACATTCCATGTGTGACCCATGCAAGGCTGCACACCAACCATGTGTGCAGAAACACCCACAAGCCCATGTGCCCCTGCCCAGGGAAGCAATAGTCATGCTGAATTCAGGAAATTCCAAATTAGTAACTGAAGATCAATGCAAAAATAAAGTTGCACCTTTGGTTTCTAAAAACTAACCTCTCTTCTTGCTCAGTTCTTTTAAACGTGTTAATTCCAGAGATCAATATGTTGTGATGATCCACTGCAACACCTTCAGCATTGGTTTCCTCCATTATTCATGCTGTTGTGAGAATATGGGACTCTGGGATATTCCTCCCTTTTCTCATCCTATAGCAGAGGATACCAGCTGGAAAGCACTCCAATACTCCCCAACAGCTAGAACATCTATGACTATGACAAGGGTCACACTTAACTGACCTCTCTGACCCTGGAACATCGGAGAGTTTAGGGCAGTGGAACTATTGTTCTATATGATTCTGCAATGGTAGACACATATCATTACACATTTGTCAAAACCCATAGCATGTACAACACAAAGAGTGAACCCTAACGTAAACTACAGACTTTCATTAATAATACTGTATCAGTACTGGTTCATCAGTTACAACAAATGTACCATATTAAAGTTAATGTTATACTTAATAATGTTTCAGTAATAATGTTATATAACATATATATATTACTAATAAGAAGTTAATAATAGAGAAACTGTTGGAGGAGTGAGAGGATATATGAGAACTCTCTGTACTTTCCACTCATTTTTTTGATAAACCTAAAACTGTTCTAAAAAATAAAATCTATTAATTTTTTTTAAACTGCATTTTACAGTCTGGTAGCCACTAGCTACATGTCACTACCGAGCACTTAAAATGTGGCTAGTCCAAACTGAGATGTGCTGTAAATGTGAACTACACAATGGGTTCCAAAGCTTTTATATAAAAAAGGAATGTATAACAGCTCACTAATAATTTTTACATTGATTACATGTTGAGATGATAATACTTTGGATATGTTGGGTTAAGTAAAATTTCTTAAGATAAAAAATGAAAGGCTTACATGGCTATTGACTTGGGAATTGCAAGATGCACCACTAAACACACACGAACAAGACTCCGGCTGAGGCAGGCGGCTCTACGTTCTGCCACTGCCTCGTAAACACGTGGCCTCCCACGCTCAAACCCACCTCTTCTGACTTGGAGCAAGGCTATTGTTATGGGTTGAATTGTGTCCCCAAAAAGAGAGCTTGAAGTTCTAATCCCTGGCACCTATGAATGTGACCTTATTTGGAAATAGGGTCTTTGCAGATGTGATTAACACAAGGTCATTAGTGCCGACTCTAATCCAATATGACTGGTGTCCTGATAAGAGGGAAACACATGTGACGACAGAGGCAGAGATTGGACTGATGCAGCTGCAAGCCAAGGATCACTGAGGACTGACGGCACCACCATGAGCTGGGAGAGTCAAGGAAAGTGCCGCTGAAACTTTGATAGATTTCTAGGCTCCAGAACTGGGAGAGAATGGATTTCTTTTGTTTTAAGTCATCCAGTTTGTAGTATTTTGTTAGAGCGGCCCTAGGAAGGAAATATAAGTATAAATGGCAGAGCTCATGTAACTGGGAAACAGACAGAAAACAGAGGTGGACAGCAGGGCTTTATTTTCTCCCGTCCAGGCGGGAGTAGTTTCCAGAAAAAGTGGTTGCTGCAGGCAGATGTTCCTGGTGTCCCATTGTGGTTCTTCTGGGGACATCGGAGCTGGTGAAGCCATTGGAGTGCTTGAAGAGGTAGAGATAATGGTGTGCGGAGCTGACTATCGTGCTGGAGATTAATGAAGACATTTGTGATTCAAGGATCCTCAATTAGGCGAAAAGGTCCTCAAAAGGTGACTTGAATCAGGTCCACCTGGTCCTTCCCCACTGATCTTTGAGAAAAATGAGACCTTATCCAATTTATGATGAACCCAAGAAGACCTTCCATGTTACCCTATTTGTAATATTGAAAATCTTCCAAAATCCTGAGTCTATTGATAGGATGCTAGTTAAAGCTATTATGATAAACTCAAATAAAGGACTCCAGACATTAAAAATCATATATTTGCAAAGGTGGAAAGATGTTCAGAGTCTATTTTTGAGAAAAAATGAAATGTAGTTATTATGGAATATCAATGTTGTGAATTGATATATTTATGTTTTTATACTTGAGGAAAATTGACTAGAAGAGGATGCCCCAAAATATTATAGGGAATATCTCTGAAAGACGAACTTATAGTTGACTTAGTTTTTGTTTTTCTTTCTCTCTTTGCTTGCCTGATTTTCCAGTAAAATGATCATGTAATTTTGGTAATAAGGAAAACTGTGTATTATTTTATATAACTAGATCATAAACGCTGAAGTTTCTGATAAAACAGAAGGGAGAAATAAGGGATCAAATATGTCCCTGAGTTTGTCAGGAGAAGATCCCCAAACTATGGCTACAAGAGGAGTCCTGCTTTTCTGGAGTAAGTGTTTAAATAGTTTATTCTCTCTCCAAACAGAAAAATATCTAGTATGTAGTTCAAGCCTGCAGATAAACTGCTGAACCTAAAGGACAGTTGTTCGGAGGCCTGTCTTCACAGCACTACTACAATCTCCACCTGCTCTTAGTCTCCTCAACTGCAGCGTGGCTCCATCCATCCTGCGTAATCTAGGCACCCTTGTTGCTGGCATTGGTGGTGGTGGTGGTGGTGGTTTTATGTGTGTGTGTGCGTGTGTTGGGGTTGAGGGTGAAGGGGAGGGGAGGGAAGAGGTCACAGAAATAATAATGACAAAGACTGCATCATAAAATTGAGACTTCACTAATACTAGCCACCAGTCTTAATCTGACATTCAACTTAAAATCCTGTACCATTAAAATGTGACATTGGTGACAGTCCCAACTAAATAAGAATATACCACTAATTATTGACTCTGTTTCTCTCTTGAGCTTCTACCCACCTTTTGTGTGTGTGTGCGTTTTTAAAGCAATCCTTTAGTTTCTAAATGGTGAGAACTCCTAGGAAACGGTCCCTTAATAATCATCTAATGTGATTCCCAGGGCTAATTATCCACTCTTGCAATGATCTCTCCATCATCAAAAATTTGAAAGGCCACTGGTTAGAGTGGAAATCCTGGAGTTACGCCAGCGGTGCACTGTGTTTGCCTAACTGAACTTGTACACCTTGTTTGGGGGAAACTAAGAGACAGTACTGAAACCTGCAGTGTGTAGGATGGCAAAAAATGCCAGCCCCAGGCAGACTCCAAGACCCAGCAGGCATGTCTGGATGCTAACTATTAATCTAAATTATCTTTCTTCTCTCCCAGAACTCTACTGCTTTCTTTCCTTCATTGATATTCAAAAGCCTTCAACCCAAGTTTTGTTGATGGTGAAGGAAGAGGTTAGGACATGTTGCATTTCTATAGCAATGGGTTTCCAACACAGTCCATGTGTGTGATTTTATATTATCCTACAACCATTTAGAGGTAAGAAAGACAACGTTATGCTCAACTTGTTTTGGAGATGGTGAGTGAACTTCCCAAGCAATGAAGAGAATATCATACAGAAAATGGAGGCCAAAGGTATTTTATCTAGACTCAGACACAGGTGAGGTTGAATCTCTGCTCCCCCAGACACCAGCAGATGACTTTGGGTGAGACCAGGAATTAGAACTTCATCATATCTTTCTAGGGACACAATTCAACCCATAACAACAGCCTTGCTCCAAGTCAGAAGGGGTAGGTTTGAGTGTGGGAGGCCATAAGTTTATGTCACAGAACGTAGAGCCTCCTGCCTCAGCCAGAGTCTCTAGGTTGCTTTTTCCTCAAATTGGAGTGAGAATTATAATATTTATGCAATTTGGCTATTGTGAGGAAATGCGATAAAATAAATGCAACATCTGCACAGCATTTTGTGGGGTGCCTTATAAGTGATAAATGCTTATCAATGGTAGGCATTATTTTAATCAAAACTACATTTAACTTGGTTCTTAACTGCAAAATGGGATGAGAGAAGGTGGAACGCTTCACTTCCTTATTAGCAAATACCCTTATTAAAAACTAATACAAAATTTTATTTTGTTGATTGTTTCCATTTATATAAAAAGAATCACACTTCAAGTGCTTTTGATGCTTACTCATTATAACAATGAGATAATAATCTCAGTGTTTATTTACTTCTATGGCCATAAGGGGGCTTCTAAAATAGGTAAAATTTTTGAAATTTTTTGTAGGATATATATGGCTATTTTGTCTCATTGAATACACTTCTTTCTTTCCTCCCCAAACAACACCTTAATCAACTGAGCACATATAGGTTTTCACTGGAACTTAAATCTACAGTATTTTCATTTGAGTATTGCATTATACACTAAAATGGAAATTTTGAAGGTATGCAGCTGGTTTAGGTTCAGAAAAGATATGGATTTATAGCTGTTAAGGAGGATGAAAGGGTGTAAGATTTTTCTATAAAATTAGGAAATTACATGGAATATAAAGACCAGAAGTATCCATCAGAAATATCTCCTGGGGAAAACCTCAACTGAAGACCACGTTACACCTCCTGTTGTGTGTGCACAATGATGCTTGTGCACACTGCAGCAGTGCAGTAATATTAGCCACCACAGATAGATTTCCCCCCCAATATGCCAGACTCTCCATCGTGGGATCTACTAGCTGGGAGACTGTGTGCAAGTGACTTCACTTTATTCAATCTCATTTTCCTGGTCAGTAAAATGGACTTAAGAGTTACTATACTTAGAAGGCCTGTTTCAATGATTACATGAGATAATACCAGTAAATTTCCTATCTTAGTGCTTGCCAGAATAAGTGCACAATAACTGTTGTTTCTATTTCCTTCAACTCAAACACTGGTCATAAGGTTGAAAGTCAGATGTCTTCTCTATTGCACTCAAGTTGGAAACTCCTGCTTAAAATGAGATTACAACAGAAATGATGGGTATATCAATTGCCTAGAGTTCGCTAAAAAAGTGAAGAATTTTAATGACACTCCAAGAGTGAAATAGTTTTAGGCACTTCTAGAGGTAAGAAATGTTTTCTGTCTCGTTCCATCATATTTCAAGACTTTGGCATCAGCTGACCCTAGTCTTGTATTTTTCCACCACTAGTTTCTATTATTAAGAATCTTTGGCTTCAGTAGGGTTCGTCAAAACCTCAACACTTTGTGCAAAGAAAAAAATGTAATGAATCAGTGAGACAGGAGCTCAAAGCAAAAGTCTACTAAGAGAGAGACTGTTTCTGCAACCCTAATAATGACAGAAGTGGTTTTAAATTATTTATCTGAAAACTTTTCCCAAGGAATGCTCCTGCCAGCTCCTTTATTTCATAGGTACTGAATACTGGGGAGGACAATTTGTCTGCCCTGCAACTGCAAACTGCCTGAATACTAACGTCGGCTATTACTGTGAGTGCCCACGGGGATATGTCGTCAGCGATGGAGGACGCCTCTTCAGGGGTCTGCAGAAGCGATGCCTTAGCGAGTACACGACCCAGCTTTCATGGGGGCTCACTGGATACAGATCATTTCCTCCTTTCCCAGAGGAAGTTCGTCAAAATGAAATGTCAGAAATCACACAAAATGGTATTGAAATTGGTGTATCTTCTTCAGCTGAAGATGGTATGTCTTTTATTTCTGTTCAAAAATACTATTTGGAAGTAAGAATGAAAATGAGGTTAATTTTCTTGTCTGTCTCAGAAGTAGATTCCAGGACAAAATGTATAGGTGTGAAGAGGAGAAAAAAAAGGAAGAGGATGAGGAAGAGAAAAGAATCCAAATATATTATAGGGAATGACTTTATGCAAATAAGCACATAATCTCCCAGATGAACACTTTGCATGCATGTTTTGAACACATTTTAAAAATTTTGTTTATCATATGTTACAGGAAAAATCTCTTTCCTTATAATTTTATCTCACTAGTCTTAAATACAAACATTCTCAACATTAGAACTAAAGAAATTAAAAGTAATTTAAAAAGGAAATCTCACACAAAAACACCTGCCCCCTCAATTATAGTCAGGTCCTTACGGAGATGGTGGAGAAAGGGTTTGAGACAGGATTGATAAGGAGGTGGACTTGGATCTTGGGAAAAGAAAAGGAGATGGAGGAGGTTGAGAGAGAAAGCTTCATGAGGAGAGAGAAAAAGAGTAAAAGGTTTGGTGAGGTGATAAAGAGGAAAGAACCAGAAATAGAACTAGTATTGAAAATGATCTGGGGTTTAAGAAGCATGTGCAATATAAACCCGAGAATTTTGGTTGACGGAAAACCATGGCTTAAAACAACGACACTTCACTGAGTTCTCGTAAAGGAAAGGAATAAAGACTAAGAAATTCTAAACCAGTTCTTATGACAAATTCTTATGGTGTTTATCAGAGAACTCTTTTCTCCTACAAGCAGCCAAGATGCAGGGGTTCTCAAACCTGAGTGTGCATCACCATCCCCTGGGGAGCTCGTTCAGACAGATTCCTAGCCCAGGACTCAGATTCAGATTCAGTAGGGCTGGGGTGAAGCCAGGAAATTTGCATTTTTAACAAGCTCCCAGGTGATGTTGATGCTGCTGGTCTAGAGACCACACTTTGAGCACCAGAGCTCACACCTTGAGTAGGACTGTCCACGAGTATTGCTTCAAGGTTTCTCCAAAAGAGTTTTAATTAATTCCTACTGAAATAGAACTTTTTAAATTTCTAATAATAAAAGCTGGCAACACCAATCACATGCATTGATCATCCACTGAACAAATGTTTACAAAGTATGTACCACTTGCCAGGGGTCAAATTCAGCACAGAAAAGGGTTCAAGTCACAAAGACCCAAGAACAGGAAGTTGACTTGAAGCAGCCCAGGGTCTAAACTGAATTCCTATCCTCTCCTTCACTCTAACAGTCCCTGTCACGTGTGAAAATGTCTCCACTCCTGTCTCCCAAATGCAACGTGCAACAACATTACAAAGGGTTATGAATCTACCAGTGACGCAGGATTTATATCAAGTTCTGGAAGGCAGAATTTTACAAACAACACAGAAGATTGTAACGGTACGTCCAAATAGAGTAACAGCCTTAGGAAATCAGAATGGAATTAGATGAAGCAAAATTCAACCAGTTTCTTAGAATATGGTTTGAGATTCTAGGAAAAGCTGCCAAGATGAGCAAAGATGCCAGGAAGAAAACAGGTAATAGAACTGAAATGTGAAACCATGCCTGCAACTGATTTTTCTCTTTTATTGGTTGCTTTAAAAAAAACAAAACAGTGAATGTGGAAAGTACTCCACACCTTAGAGTCTTGGTTCATTCTGCAATAACTTCAGCTAATAGACCAGGCTTTTCAATCAAAGCCCAAGGTCATCCGTAGTTGGAAAAGTTACTAAGCAAACTGAGTAACCTGAACACATTATTATCAAAAGCAAAAACTAGGAAACAAATGGGAATCATAACAGTTGACTTTTTCCCATTTTTCCAGTTCCTGTACTAGATGTTGACATTGCATTAACAATTTAGTCTTCTATTCCCATTTTGATTATCTCTATGACCCTGGAGAATTATTACTTCTTTGCACAGCAGGCTGTTACTTCTAAGAATTCTCCTGGTGAACATACACTCAGATATTTTTTAAACTCTTAGTAACTTAGGAAAATCACTTATCTGTTCAGTCCAGCCATCCCTCCAAAACTGTAAGCTGAATGAAATCACCTGGGGGTGTTGTGAAAATATTAGATTCTGAGTCCCACCTCCTTTGAAATTCTTTTTTAGCGGGTCTGAGATTTACTTTGGGATTTATATTTTCAACAAATACCTCTCAACACTTCTGATGCTATCGGTCCACAGAAAAGTCTTGGGCACCACTGCCAATGGATGGGTGGAGCATGTATATTTAGCTGGTTTGATTATGAACTGTTTGCTCCATTCCACAGATGTAGACAAACGCCATAATAGCACAGCCTGCCCACCCCAAAAACTTGTACTAATACAACTGGAAGCTACCTCTGCACCTGTCAGCCTGGTTTGGCTCCAAGTAATGGAAAGCCAAACTTCACATGTGAAAAAGTAGAATGCACTGGTAAATACTGATGAATCCCATTGCCTACAGACCATAGAGAACGCACATGAATTCCACAGTTAGGTTCATTAACTTATTGCAACAGAGAAGCGCACCTCCTGCAGGGGGGCCTGGGTGTCTCAGTAAGAAGATGCTAGAATGGGCTTATTGAAGGGTCTGGCTTTATGCCAGGTGGCTTGGAGGAGAGTTAAAGAAGCAAGGGTTTCTTCTGTAAATGGTGCTGTCGGGAAATGAGGGCAATTTGCTGATTGGGTATCTTGACTGTTAGGTAGGAGATGAAAATAATGAAGAGTTGTCCTTGGTTCAGAAGCAGAAGCAACCATGTCAGCCAGGAGAGTGGAATGTTTAGGGATTTGTTAGGAATGTAAATTTTTGAGACCCCCTCCAGACCTACTGAACGGAAATCTCGGGTTGGGGCCCAGCGGTCTGTTTCAACAAGCCCTCCAGGCAGTGCTGATGCACACCAGAGTTTGAGAACCACTGTCTCAGGCCAAGCTACAACAGTACTCTAAAAATGGAGCATGGTACACATCGTAAAAATCATATCAAGAATTCCCGCCCGCCAATGCTGGTGATAGGTTACACTATTTTATATAATAAAATAGGGTCCACAGCTAGTATAGGGAATAGTCCATAGAGGTGAAATAAGGACTTGGGAAAGAAATATTTAGGAACTTTTAAAAGCAAACATTCTTCATTAATGTTACTTTGTTTCCCTGGGTCTCCAAAACATTTTTTTAGAAAACTTGATTCTGTTTCACTTTTAGATACTTGATGCTACCAGAATCTGAGAAGAAAAATGGGGAGAATTTTTTCAGCTCGTAAGGACAAATAGTTTCTGATCTTGAAGAAGTAACTCTCTCTCAACCTCTCTTCTTCTCATTCTTAGAAATCAATCCTAATTGTTCTCACCTTGACAAAAATGAATTTTCAAGAGACTGTGAAGTCAGGTGAGTTTCGGGCCATCACCATCTTGTGTACTGGGCATGAAAAGGGGCAGACATGAAAGATACTTAAGTCTCTTGTGATATTTTTGACTACGTTGGTAGGTAGATTTTTTTTCCAAATATGAACTCAAATGTACCAACTCTGTTGATTCATTAGACTCACTAATTTAAAATACAAGAGGATAACTAAAATGTGGTGAGGTGTGTATGGTAATTCTCTGCACTATCTTTGCAACTTTTTTTTGTAAATTGGGTGGGGAGGTGACTGTTTGCCCTGTACCCCCAGAGCTGGGCAATCCCATATACTCATGACTTTAGTTCTTACACTTTCTGGTCTCTTCGTTTCACATATTTGTTTATTTCTCTGTCAGGAACAAATTATTTAATTAATGCAGCTTTATGTGCTTTAATAACTCATAGGGCAACTACCCTATCGTTAGTCATCTCTAAAAATTTATTATAATCTGACTTTCTTTCTGTGTACAAAAATTTATTTTTTTTCTGAATCTCAGTTGAGCATGACTTTCCTTAACACTAAATACGTTGAATGTCAGCAAATATCACTCAAGTGTTCAAACGGGTATTAAATCTCTTACCACTGAGTTTTCTTCCATATAGACCTGTGCTGAGAAGAATTACTGGAAAACTGTACTAACCCTGTATAAATGCACGGTCTCAGGAACTATCAGCCAGTCAGGGTCTCATGTGCCCACGTTAAACAGACGAATTTCTATGAAGCCCAGATGTCTGTGGTAAAAAGAAAATGATCACATCAGCCCTGTTGTGTTTTTCTAGCTGAATTTCACAGATCAGCAGAGTAATAGTAGATGGGTTTGCTCTGACTTAGCGAGGCTCTCACATAGGCGTGGAAATGGAAATGCTACACTGTCTTTAAAGGCTTGAAATCCTTTCCAACGTTCTGATACCTTTTCCTGCTTGGCGATTCTCAGACTTGGTTGTACATTAGGATGGTTTGGAGGGCTTTAAAAAATGTACTGAAACCTGGGCCTCATTGAATCAGAATCTCTGAGGGTGGAGCCCTATTGTCTGTGTTTCTTACCTTATCAAGTGGTGCTAATGCACAGGGGCAGTTGAGAGCCATTACAAGTGGCTCCCAGGGTTTCCTCCGAATCATCTGGATAGCAGGCCAGTTCACTGGGATCCACTGTGAGTGGAGAGAGGTGGTATTCAGCTGGATGATACAGCTGCCAACTGGACAGAATTTTTGTTAGTGCCTACAAATGGAAGGTGCATCAACACATGGATGAGATGGCAAAATATTCTCTAGGTACGACAGTAAGGAGTGCAAAAACCATCTCATAACCATTTTGGAAAGACTTAGCTGAATCCCAGATGTGATCTTGTTTTTACCTGGGGCTGGAAGCCAAGATGCAAGCACTCACTCCCACCCCCATACCCCCGCCTCCCTATACCTGGAATAGTTTACACAGCACCTGACTTACCAGTTCCTCAAACATTTTGGAGGATTTCTTTCTGACACCATATTCACCTGAGGCAGTTCAAAGGACTTTCATTATTATTTTTTATTCTAATTAGTCAGCTCTTCCGAAGCCAGTTTTATTAAATTATATTTTCCTTGAAAAATAATTTCATCCAGATTTTCTAGTTTATTTTCATGAACTTCAGCAAATTGTTCCAATAAGTTTTCTTCTTTGCAGTTAATTCTCCTTCATCATTTCTCATTTTATATGTGACTTTATTTTTTCCTTAATTCCATTAGCTAAAATTATAAGTTCTTTGATATTTAAAATAGCTCTAATGTTTTTGTATTTCCTGAAGAATTAATGTTTGATGTTCTCTGTTAATCCTTGTCATCTCTTTTTCGTGGAATTGTTTTGGTATTTTTCTAACTTTGTGAATTTCAAGCTTAATTTAAACATTTTTAAAATTAATTCTCATTTGTTAAGTTATGACAGAGTCAATATTTTGATGTAAACAGTGCTTTAGCTGCTTTCTAGTGGTTCTTACATGTTTTCAATATTGTAATTTTCTAGCTAATGTGCAATTTTATTTTGGGTTAACTCTTTATTCAAATATTATTAGATATTTTTAACACAGTTCCAGGGTGATGGTGTTATATTTTTAATTAAAATCTATCATCCCATTGTGCTCACATAATTTTATATGTATTATTTCTACTTGGGAATTTGAGCTTTTCTTCTCTGTCTCTTTCTCTCTCTCTCTCTTTTTTTTTTTTTTTGGTGAGGAAGATTAGCCCTGGGCTAACATGCATGCCCATCCTCCTCTACTTTATATGGGACGCCGCCACAGCATGGCTGACAAGCCGTGCACTGGTCCGTGCCCGGGATCCGAATGTGTGAACCTGGGCAGCTAAAGCAGAGCACGCAAACTTACCCACTGCGCCACCGGACCGGCCCCAGAGTTTTTCTTCTCTTAACTAAGCAAATAATTTTTTTTCACTCTCCATAAACTCTTGAAACAAAACTGTATACAGTTCCTGCAGAGAACAGACTTGATATATGTCAAACGGCTCCTCCACACTAATCATGCTCTTTGGAGCTCTCTTCTTAGTTTCATATATTCCAATTGTCATAAATCAGGAGCAGTGAATTCACTTTTTTTCTTTTACTTTTAAGATTTGCTTTATATCTGATGTTTTTCTTTATGAAGGGAATCTTTTTATTTGCTGTTGGGGTATAACACTTGAAATCAGCCTTAAAGTCGATTTGTTTAATTATTTTTTTCTCTAATTTAAACCTGTCAGATATTCAGTTTATGACCCTGCACATAATGGGCAGAAAATCTGAAAAGATCATAAACTTCAACAAAGTTAGATTTGTAACATAATTTTCCACACTGCACAAAGCCCCAGATATAGATTGATTTACAAGTGGTCTTTAATAAACTTTAGGGGACATATAAAGTGCAAGTTATAAAATTTGGGCCAGAAAATAGAATGGAGGACTCTCCAACCAATTTTCTTGAGACTAGAATAGCCATGAGACAAATTTGGATAATGAAAAATGATTTTTGTCCCATTCCACCGACAAATCTAGATGTGATCCTTCTACAAAACGTGTTAGCTAATGAAATCCAACAAGGTATCAAAAAAGAAAAACAGTGGGCTGCCCCAGTGGTGTAGTGGTTAAGTTCATGCTCCACTTTGGTGGCCCAGGGTTTGCGGGTTCAGATCATGGGCGCAGATCTATATATACACCACTCATCAAACCATGCTGCGGCAGTGTCCCACATACAAAATAGAGGAAGATGGGCAAAGATGTTAGCTCGGGGCCAATTTTCCTCATCAAAAAAAAAAAAAAAAGAAAGAAAGAAAAGAAAAAGAAAAACATTTTATGATAGGTAGTCTCTTCGTTACCTGTATGCAGTAGCTACTGAGAGCGAAATGTTGGGCCCTCTACTCTGACGAACTAGAGTGAGGGACCCACAGAGGTAATGAACAATGACCCCTGAGGCTCTGTCCAGCTCTAAATGGCTCCAGATGGTTCTCCTTTGTTCTTTAAGTGAGAAGTAGAGACTTTCAACATTACAAAAAAAAAATAATAAATAAATAAATAAATCAATTTAGCCATCTAAAATTAGACAAGACTGCCACCTAGTGACCAAATGTGAACATTTTCCCAGGAAATTTGGTCCAACTTAATTAGGACTATTAACTATTCATGAATTTGTATTCAACAAACATGAAGTGTTCGCATACCAGACACAATGCTAGGCCCTGGAGATCAGAGAGGCAGAGTTATTGCCTACAGGCGTGCACAGAGCAGTAGAATGAATGATTAAATCATAGGGCAGTAATTGCTATAAGTAACCTACACCCAACACTGGTTCACCCTTAATTTTAAACAAATCAGAACCCGAGTCGGGGCACGGCGAAGCCAAGTTCTTCATTGGTTGTAGTCGGTGACCAAAAAGAAAAAAAAGAAGAAAGGAAAACAAACAAAAAGTAGCAACAGTGGCTTTTACATTGATTTTCACTTAACTCTCTCAGAAACACTATACAGTTGTTTAGATGTTCACTTTCCCAATTTTCCAAAGCTGACATTTATAGTACCTCCTGGCATCTTAAGGATACGGAATAGATAAACTTGTACTTTTGAGACTATAAGTTATACATACATATTTGAAAGTCAGCTGCAAACTATTTAAGAAAGAAAAGCCCCAGAACATGTGCATTCACAAGCTAGGGTTAAATGTGCTAGCAAAGTGGTTTAAAGCAAGCATTTCTGAATTAGATGGTCCTGGTGCATGTCCTGAGACGGCTGCTTACCCAGGAGGACTGTTCAAGCTCTGAGCCCCAGCTGCTTCCCCTGCAAAATGGCAAGAGCAGTGGTCCCGTCTTCACACAGCGGTGGTGCTGAGTACGAGAGAGAAGGGATACAAATCATTTAGCAAGTGCCGGGCAGAGTGACGGTCCCATTAGTATGAACACTCATTATTCTTGTGAAGAAATTATGTGGGCTGCTTCGGGGAAGACAGTCCCTAACTGCACAGACTTCTTTCCTCACGCAGCGGAATCTCAGAGTAAACGCTACCTGAGCTAGGTCTCCCTGCAGCTGTCATGGCCAGAGGGGAGTCATTTCGTACCCACCTGCTTTTAGTTCTCTCACCGGGAAAATTCATCTCCCTAGACCCACAGGCTGGGCGCCTGTGCAATGCAGCCAACGCCAGCTGCAGGGAGACAAAATAGGACACGGGAAAGCTGCTCTCAGAACCGTTCTAACAGTAAGGCAGTGGGCAAAGGAGTAAGCGAGTGCATTCTTAGATGTTGTAGTTACAAAAGCAAGGGATGAGCATTAAAGGAAATTCATTTAGGGCTATTAGTTTTTCTGCAATTAATAATACAACATCACCAATTCATTTCAACCAATATATTTCCCCTTGTAAAAGAAGGGAAAAAATGAGTTTAATTTATGAATTTTTAACATCTAAAAAGATCTTTACATGTAATTACGACTTTCTAATTCTATTTAGACAACTAGCTATACCGACAAACTCATTGAAATTCCATGAACCAGCAGCTCTGGCATCCCCTGGCAACCTATTAGCAACGCAGGATCTCAGTCCTCGCTCCTCTCCTTCTGAACATGAGTCTGCGTTTCAATAAGATCTCCAGGGGATTTCGTCCACATTAACGTTCGAGAAGCTCTGATAACAAGTTATGGCGCGTGCAGGTTGCAGCACCACATCCGGAACACTAGGAGGAGCCATTTCATCAAATTTCCTGTACTTTTTAAGGGTGCATTTAGAAACATTGCTGTAAGTCGTTTTTTGCGATTAAATTTTCCCCCATTGGAATAACATTTTGCTCTTTAAACAAAGCGAAAACAAAGATAATACAAAAAATGTTATGTATGATATGCAAGTTGTATTTGATGAATGATTGTGGAGAAGAAATGTTTTAAAATTTCTCTATTAAAGTCTAAAACATTTTGGAAAGACTAAAACAATTATTGTTCTAAAAGTCCAGGTAAGTATTTGAAAATGTTGTGACATTATTTGTATTATAGGTGGAGATAGAGCTACAATAAAAATAAGTAAATTAAATTGAAAAATTTTTGCTTTAAACTACGGATGCGTGTGTGTGTATAATTTATTTCAAGAAGCACACTCATTAAAGAAATGTGAAAAAATATCAAAACAAGGATGGCGTCATTTTATAATGACATAAATAAACTGTGATGAACCTTTAACCCACTAAACTTCATCATCAAAAACATCTAGTCAAGGTCACTGGTAAAAATGAACTTCCTGCTTCTTTCCTTTAGAATAAACAAAGAAATCTATAAATTGAGACTTCAGGCTTCAGGCTACAGGGAACTCTAAGGCCAGGCTAAGTGACAAAAGAGAGAACTTCCAACAGCTGCTTGCCCTGTGCTCCTGGGCCACACAGCGGGCCTAAATGCACCGGGAGATCAGTTGATCAACTCAGGGTCCTCCTTCAGTTGGCGTGGATATTCATCTCTTGAGTTGCTGTTGTAAGATGCAAATAACTGTGGATGGATGAAGAAACCTGACAGAGAAATGGGAAATTCAGAGAAGTAGTTCATAAGCCTATGAAATCTGCACAGCCTTACCAATGATGAAATAATAATCAAAGAATCCAGTGTTGCTGAGAATGTGTGGAACCGGGGTCTCTCGGACACCATGGTTGGGACTGTATTTTGGTGCAGTATTTTAGAGTGCAGTTTGACAGTATTTACCAAAATAAAAAATACTCATAGTTTTTGGCTCAAAGCCATATTCTAAGCTAGAAGTGGTGCCTGACAAACCCGCCTGCAAATGCGGAGAGAAAACAAGTCACCCAAATTACTTCTGTTTCCCTGTGTGACTACCACCTGGGTCGGCGCTGTTTATCCTCCTCTTACAGATAAACCCAAAGAGAGCAGAACTTCCGTCCCCGTAGCCGATGAATTGTCAAATCAAGATTTCAAAATATCCTTCAGATATTTCCCTTAGAAATACCCAATTGCCCCAAAAGCAAATGCAAGGGAAAGGGACTGATGGTGTTTAAGAGTTAAAGTGTCTTATATTTTTGGAAAAGGGTTGTGAAATAAAGGCTCTTCCAGGTGGGCGGAGTAACCCCATGGCCAGCTGAGCCACACGGCCTCCCGCCTGCCCTCTGATTACTCAGGCCGTCGGACCGGATGGGACCGTCCTGGTCCCGGCTCCACTCCCTGTTCCGACAGCTCCTCCACAGCGAGAACCTTCTCCATCTCCCACCGGGCTCTCACGGGGGAGGGAGGTGTGTTAGGGGTCACGGTCAGAAATAGAAGTCAGTGTTCCAAGTCCTATCACAACACAAAAGACAACCAAGGAGGCTGTTTGCGGTCCCCAGCACAGTGCATAACTGGGCTAAGTGGAATAATGAGAGGTGGAAAAAACAAGGAAAAAAAAGTTATTTAGACACCTGCACTGAACCACAAGGAACGTCCCCCACCTGCTGTGACTGGGATCTGGTCTGGATCCTCGCGCCGCGGTTAGTACACGAATTGTCATCTAAACCCTCTTCACCGAGGCCTCCCCCTCCCGATCGAGGCCGTCCGCCCCCACCGATGCAAGTGGTGGAGTAGATGAGCTCCTTCTACCTTGTCTTCCAGGGGCCCTGCTCCACCTACGCAACCAAGATAAAAGGTGCATCTTTATAAAACGCGCATGATTTGCTGCAAGTATTTCTTAGAAGCAGAAAATCACGGACGTTGACTGCGCGCTGAGGGCGCGCAGGCCTCGGGCTCAGCTCTTTCCGTGAGTGAAGCGGCCTCGCAGCGTCTGCGCGTCCCGCCCAGCGCTCCGCGCGCAGGGCCGGCGTCCCGTCTTGCCGCACCGGGTTGTCTTGCTGGAGGCACGAGGACCCCCGCCAGTCCTTGCCGTTTCCGGCAACGGACCGCCCGAGGACTCCTTGGAGGGCTGTGGCTGTGCTCGGAAAGCTTCCCGACGGCTCCGGTGAGGTCAAGGCAGCAGCCCCGAACTTGGAGGAGGTGTCGGCGCCTGACGCAAGTCCCAGTCCCGGAGAAAGCGGCGGGCGTCTCCGAAGTGGCGGTGGAGGCCCGGAGAGCAGCGGCCGGAGTGCGGACACGCGGGGACAGCAGCCACCAGGACAACGAGACATTCGGGAGAGGGGGCCTCTGAGTTGAGAAAGATCTAGAAGTAGCCTAGTTTATATTCATTGTATTTTCCTTTTTATGTACGTGTAAGAGTGAAATGATAAAAACCTGCCTCTAAATGGATCTAATAAGGATTTCTTACGAAATAAAATAAAAAATTGAAGCGATGAGACAGCACTGTGTCATAGAGCAATTGCCAGTGTTTTTATCTTTCGTAGTGGCTCATAAAATAGTTCATCTTACAAGTGACACTTACATTTAGGCTTGTTGAAATATGGCGTTATTTAGGTTGACTTTACAGATGAGGAATGGAGGCACAGAGAGGTTAAACAACTTGCTCAAGATTGCACAGCTAGTTGGTGATAGAATGTGAACAAAACAGGCTCCCTCCAGGGCCGGTACTCTGACTGCCCAGGTGTGTGCTCATTACCTGCCTCTGTCTGGTTCAGTGCTCGGTCTTGGCTGGCCACCTCCTGCCTGGCTTGCCTTTGGTCCTGCCCATTTTCTGAACTCAGTTCTCCAGGCTTCCCGGATAGTCTGAGAAATTCAGTGCACACTTTCTGCTTGAATCAGCCAGGTCAGTCTCTTTTGCTGATGAATACCCACTTAGGGATCGCTGCTCGCCCTCTCCCCGCGAAGTGACTGTGTGCGTGTGGGGTCTTCGGTTTGTGGAGAAGGGATGAGCCCTGTGGGCGTGGGGAGTAAGCACTGGGGGCCTAAGTGGTCTCTTTTGCTTTGTCCTTTTTTCAAGTTCTGCAGACTTGGTGACAGCGTCAGACCTTCCAGATTTCCCAGTGAAACTCAACTCATGTTTTCTGTACAGGCCTTTCACACGGATGTTGAGGCTGTTTCCTTAATTGAGTCAGTGCTACTGGGTAGCTGCAAAAATGTACGCCATTGCAATACCCAGACTGGATGGTTTGCCAGATCTCAGTTTTCCTCTGTAGTAGTTTAGACACTTGTAAGTTTATTGTTTATAATTATTTGTTTGATATCTGCCTTCCCCATTATGCTAAATTCACAGGGATAGGGATCTGGGCTGTGTTATACCTGCTACTGGTAAGCACTCAGAAACCATCTTATTTATCTGAAATTTTAGAGCCTGAAGGCCTTAGCCCCTCTGATTATATACTGTTAGTTGACAAATGAGGAAGCAGGCTGAGGTCTGGCAAGGTGATGTCCCTTGTTCTCTGTCACGTTTCGGCGGGGTTGTCTGTGCTGGGATCCAGATTACTTCACTCCCAAGTCCCAGTCCCGTCCTCCAGGCTTGGGTCTCTGTCTGGGTCCCATTGTATATATCCTTCCTGAATATTCTATAGAGAAGAAGTCAGTGCCAGTTTATTAAACGTAAACAAATGTGTTTGTAAATGTTAATTTGCAATGGTTCAGCTGTGGGTGAGGAGATTGACCAGGAGGGAGCTAAACAATGGATGAAAGTCAAGGTTGAACCCAGGCATCCTGGGAAAGGATAAAAAGTGAGTAATAAGACTGGAGCAGCCGCTCTGGAGGGGTCAGAACGGGAGCAGTAAGCTTGTGCTTCGGGACAAAGCTGCCACCCAGAGGGGCTGAAGCAGCTTCTGAAAAGTGGGGACACTGGTGTGCCTCTTCACCCTTACCCCAAACCTTACAATATGTGCTTTGTTCCTCCACCAGAGACAGAGTTCTGCTTGGGCTGGTTACTGAATGGAGGGACTGGGCGCTAACACATCTCTGAAGATTTAAGGTGCTGTTTAGAGTGGAATCCGAAATCCTGCCATGTGTGGGACCCGCCAGTTCCTTTTCCTAGACCATGCCCTTGGAATCACCACCTTTGGGCAGAAGTGCCCCACTGCAAATGATGACAGGCTTGACCAGAATGCCCAGGCATGCAGGGGGCAGCCTGGGTCACCCACACTTGTGGTCTAGAAAGGAATCGTCGTCAAATCCTCAGTTGGAGACAGTGGAAGTGGCTTCAAAGGAAAACAGTATTTTGCCTCAGAAAAGGTGTAAGAGGTGCCAACATTTTGCCATAAAGACCTGCCTGTAATTCCAATTTGTATAGAAACAGGAAAAAAAGAAATAGATGGTTGAAGCTCTTCTCTTAGACTTGAAAACCTTCAGGAGAACTGCGATTAATCCAGCCCCATGTAGATAAAGGGGTTGTGCTAAAGATGCATATAAGTCTGTGTTTGCTGCTTGTCACACTGCCCTTCTACTTCACCCTTAGGGGAGATAGAGCCTGGGGGATGCAGGGAACAGAAATTCGAGGACATGTGCGAGGACAGCTGCCTGCTCCACCTGCCACTCAACCCAGCTGCTGTCACCTGTTACAGAAAGCCTGGTAAGGACTCTAGCTCCCTGCAGTGTCCTCTGTGCCTGTGCACGCGCGTGCGCGTGAGAGAGAGAGAGAGAGACAGAGAGAGAGAGAGACAGAGAGAGAGAGAGCTAGCACCTAGGAAAACAGGAGCCTAATCAAACCATTAGGTCCTATTTTACATAAAGGAGAGGAGCTTATTAGCTACCTAAGGAGACTAATCATGTGGATGGAAACACTGACCAATGGAACACGTGAAAGTTGGGAGGTCAAAGCTATAAACTAGGTGGATGGGGCAGCCAGTGTGTGGGCAAGTGTCCTTGCTAAGAATATGGTTGTTATAAAGATCCTCAAAGGGTTGAAGCTCACCTTCAACTTTTTTTTTGCAGGGAAGGACTGGCCCTGAGCTTACATCTGTTGCCAATCTTCCTCTTTTTTTTCCCCCTCCCCAAAGCCCCAGTATATAGTTGTATATTCTAGTTGTAAGTCCTTCTAGTTCTTCTATGTGAGCCGTTGCCACAGCCTGGCAACTGACAGGTGGATGATATGGTTACACAACCGGGAAATGAACCCGGGCGGCCGGAACAGTGAAAGCACCAAACCTTAACCACTAGGCCATCAGTGCTGGCTCGTCTTCAACTTTTGATGGATTTTCTCTGCTATCATGCTAGCAAGCCAGTTAATCCATCATAGTCTTTCTTATTTACCAATGACAACACTAGTGGGTTCTAAGAGTGAGATTTTGTGGGTGAGAATCCATTATACTATTAAGACAAAAAGGACGAGTTAAGGAGTAGAGTGCAATATTTGAAAGATAGAAGAGGAAGGGTCAAAGAAGTGTGGCTTGGAGTGGCGCCACCTGGTGTAGATGTCTGGGCACGTCGGGGAAGCATCTGCCCAAGTGTGCTGGCTGCTCCCTCTCCTTGGGCCGCTGTCTCCCTGACGTGTAGAGGATCAGCTGTGTGTTAGGTGTACACCGGCTCTGACTGCTGATCTGGCTTTCTTCTTTAGTAACACTCTTCTGAGTGCTGACTTCTGGAATGGCTGTTGGAGAGGTAAAAGCTCCCAGAATATGGCAACAGTTACTCCCCTGATGCTCCCAGGCCTCCCGGGGGGCACGAGCTGGTCAGTGTGCCAGGGAGCAGGGCCTTATGTATTTGAGAGCCTCCAGCCCTCGCTTAAGAGCTGTGAATTGGCTTGTCCGTTTGCTTTATAGAACACATATGTTCTCTTAAAATCCTTTTTAGGTAAGATTTTTTTTCATTGGTTTTTATGATGATGTTAACATACTCAGAACCCATAGGCAAGTTCACTTTAAAAAAAAACATAGTCTCTTACAAATGGTTCTATTTCTTTCTCTGGCTATTTGGTGTCAAGATGACAAGTGGCTCATAGGTGTGGGGTCTGTGTAGGAAGTCTCCTACATGGCCACACTGAGAATGTTTATTGTAGAAAGGGAACTTTTGCCCTGTGAAGTCACCTCCTCCGAGTCACCAGTAGCTTTCTGATATTCTATCACAGGAAATTCCTGGTGGTCCACAAAAGCAGTCTTCTGAGTGCAGCTGCAGAGAGAGAGAAATCATTGCTGGATTTGACAGTAAGGTCTGGGGACCAGTGTTCAGGGGTGGCCCTGCACCTGGGCCCTGAGAAATGCAAACTGGGAGCCTCTTTGAACAATGTCAAAATAATCCAAGGAACAAAGGTCAAGTGACCTCTCATTGTAATGCATTTAATGCAGAGAAAAAGGTACTAGAGGATGTCTTTTGTATCCCAACAAGGTGGTGGGGAATTATATTTAGATTTGGTTTCTTTGAAGATGTAGTAACTGCCCCCACCCCCCACTTTTACCTACACTTGATGTTAATTATCAAAATCACAGCTTAAAAGTTTGGGTAAGACAATGGCATGTTTGAAGCATCAGATTTTGAGTGAAAAACTATCTTACATCAGTAATTTCAACTCAGAATATTAACACGCTTTACATACTTTACAGATATTTCTCCATCCACCTCAATTCCTTGTGTGACACAAGCCAAATCCCTTAATTCTCTGGGCCTTAGTTATCTCATCTGTAAATAAGGAAGAGTCATGAATCTCTAGGGGCTCTTCCAGATTTAAGATCCTGGGATTCTAGTCCTTTCCATGTCCCACTTAGGGGAGGAGCAGGCAGCATCTGTCGCACTGACTGGGTGAGGACCCTGAACTGTGTGTCTCTGGGTTGTGCCCAGAACTTGTGAATGATGTGGTGCAAGTGTCCTTCTGGACTGTCCATGGCTCTGACTCTGGCATAGGAATTAGAATTGGCAATGCCAGCCTCAAAGCACAGTACAAGTTGAATCAGAGACTGACTTCTCTAAAATAATTATGACCCTTCATTTGAGGTGGTTTCTGGGCTCTTTGAAGACTACTTTAAGAGCTGTTTTTCTGGAGTCCCATGGAACAAATGTAGCCTTTGCATTAAATCTTGAACGTTCTCTACTGTTGTGTTTTCAGTGTCTTCACTGTGCCCAGTAGCTTGCTTGAGTTGGTCCACCTTGAAGGCCAAAATCTCATTTGATGTTTTTGAACTGCTGCAATAGGATTGGCCTGAAGAACACTTAAATGTCCCCGTTATTCCCTCTGCAGAAGATGGAAGGCCAATGAGAGGCATACATTCATAGGGGCCAAGGCGATGGTGAAGTTGGGAAGGAGTGATTCAATAGTCTTTGTGGCCTTCTGTTGGCAGCCTGCATTTTCTAGCCACACAACTGGCGGCTGCTACACACCTCCCACCAGCCACAACAATTCATGGAAATTAATAAATGCATTTATTGGGAGAGGTCATGGGTAAAACAGGAAAATCAGTCCCCCAGCTTCCCAGACAAATACTCTGGGATTGAGTTTCAATAGAAGCCAGTAGCCTCCTCCACAGTACTGAGTATTTATAGCAAACAAGTGGTTCAAGTTCTTAGGTAGTTCAGCAAGGTTAAGTATGTTTCTTTTATTTGTTTAGTTAACAAATGTGTTTGGAGGAGGTTTGTCTCATATAATACCAAGTACTAGAAATTCTAGAATGTGAGAAGACTGAATTAATGACCCTGATTATCCTCCTCTCAGATTGTGGTCACAGAGAAACAGAGTAATTTTTGCTTAAAATTGACATAGAGTTCAATGGGGGTAAGAATAGCCTTTTCAATAAACGGTGCTGGAAGAAGTGGATATCCACATGCAAATAAATGAAACTGAACCCCTTCCTTATATTTTACACAAAATTAACGAAAAATAAGTGATAGATCTAAATGTAACAGCTAAAACTATTAAATTTTTAGAAGAAAACATGAGTAAATTTCTGTGACCTTGGATTAGCCAATGGTTGCTTAGCTATGACATCAAAAGTATAAGCAACCAAAGAAAAAACTAGATAAATTTGACTACACCAAAATTTAAACTTTTTCTGATGCAAATGATATACCAGGAAAGGCACCCCACAGAATGGGAGAAAATATTTAGAAATCACATATCTGATAAGAAACTGGTATCCAGAATATATAAAGAACTCTTACTAGTCAACAACAAAAAGACAAGTAACCCAATTTTAAAAATGGGCAAAGGATTTAAATAGACATTTCTCCAAAGAAGATATACAAATGGCCAATAAGCACATGAAAAGATGCGCAACGTGATTAGCCACTAGGGAAATGCAAATCAAAACCACAAAGAAATACCACTTCAAAGCCACTGTGATGACTATAATCAAAAAGACAACAGTAACAAGTGTTGCCCAAGATATGGAGAAATTGGAGCCCTCATATATGCTGGTGGGAATGTAAACTGGTGCAGCTGATGTGGAAGGCAGTTTGGCAGTTCCTCAAAACATTAAACATAGAGTCACCATATGAGCCAACAATTCCTCTTCTACGTATATGCCCAAGAAAATTGAAAACAAATGTCCACACATAAACTTGTATATGAATGTTTGCAGCAGCATTATCCGTAATAGCCAAAACATGAAAACAAAACTCAAATGTCCATCAATTAATGAATGGATAAACAAAATGTAATATATCCAAATGTGGTGTGCAATGGAATATTACTCCGCCATAAAGCGGAATGGTGTACTGATACTTGCTACACTATGGATGAACCTTGAAAACACTGTTCTACATGAAAGAAGCCAGGCACAAAAGACCACATTTTGTATGATTCCATTTATATGGAATGTCCAGAGTAGGTAAATCTATAGGGATGGAAAGTAGATTAGTGGTTTTCTAGGGCTGGGAGTGGGGAGGGGGGGAGTTGGAGGAATGACTCCTAATGGGTTTTGATATTTGGGGTGATGTGACTATCCTGAACTCAGATCATGATGATGGCTGTACATCTCTGTGTATATACTAAAACCATTGAATTGTGTACTTTACATGGATGAATTTTATGATATATGAATTATATCTCAAACTTTAAAGTATAATTGACGTGGTAGGTAGGTGATAAGACGCTGTGATGTAGCTGCACTTTCTAGGCCTGCTACACCCCATGCTCCCCTTTTCTGCCCCTGTCAGATCCTGGCCCCAGGCAGCCAAGGGGAGGCCTTTTCCAGCTGGGCTGTGAGAGGGGAGGGGCTGTGTTTTCCTACTCCGTCTTCCTACTTGTCTAGGTCCCATAAACAGAAAAGACCAAATGAAATCCCTCAGGCTGTTTTTGGTTACTGAGAAAAGAAAAAGATGATCTATCACATTGAAAACAGTTAGTTTGCTTTCTCTCCGGAGCTTAAAGATGGCTTTCAATTCCTCATAGAATCTTTTTTAAAGTATAAATATTTATATGTTACAGATTGACACTGTATATGACACTCTGTCTAATTTTTTCCTTTTATACATTTACAATTCTCATATATATATTGACTATGCCTTTGCATTTTTGCTATTCCATTTTTTCTATTTCAGAGTCTTAGTCCCTTTTTCCCTTATAATATGATTTATTATGGAATCTGTTTTGTTAACCATAGCTGGTTGTGGTGTCCATGAAAACACACCTCTTAGGTTTTCTACCTGCAGAGAGTGTGGCTGGACACAGCTCTGTTTGCTGAGCTCTGATACCCATCTCTACATTCATGCAGAGGACACATTGCTCATGGTGGCTCCCAGCGAACGACTGAGCACACGAGAGATTCTGAGGCCTGTTCCCAGGATGTCTCTGACAAGTTACTTTGGCTCTAGGACTCCTAGGTTCTAGGACTTCAGCTTTGTTGAAACTTTTCTAGAATTACATTGCAGTCCCCCATCCTCCAACCTTCCTCCCTTCACAAAGTGGGAGACCACATCATGTGGAACTTTGCCCTTGACTGCTCCAGCCTGATGGAGCACACTGGACCCTTGACCGCTCTCAGGGCTGTTGGTGGCACCTTACTGCTGTTGATACTTTTTTAGGTTACATTGTTGTTGTTCTAGTCTGATCAGCCAACCCCTGCCAGAACATTGTGGCCTGTGAAACTGATCCATGTCCTATGTTTGGCTTTCTGGACCATTTGCATTCTGACAATGGTGAGCTTTTTATTGCAAAAGGCACTCAACAGTGTGCCGCTAGTCAGGTGTTTGATGGGGCTTCTGTGCTCTCTACAATTCACAGGCGTCCTGTGTTGTCGAGTACTGAAACAGCCTTCCCAAAAATTGACTGGAAAAAATTTCTGACTACTTCTTCACTTTTTCCTGGTTCACATGCCTGGTGAGACAGTTTGGTCACTGAATTTGGCAGTCCCCAGAAGGGAAGCGTTTTTCTCTCAGCTGCTTCCTGGGTCATGATCAGGACAAAAGAGATGGGGGTGATCGTCGAGAACAGTGAAGGGTTTACCCTGCTTGCACACTAACAAGTTAGCCTTCCATCGTTTCAGTGATGTGGACGGAAGACATGAGACTCCTGGGTCAGAGACAAAGGACTTTGCTACCATGGCAATAGTAGAAGTCAGAGTTCTCCAAGTCCAGTTCCCACAGGGTAAAGATGAAGGGCAGGTGAAACCTGCACATGCAATGAATTGCATAAAGGAAAGGAACCCCAAGTTTAAGGAGCCCAAATTTTTAAAATGGGCAATGAGCCTGCCTGATCTTTGCCCTAGAGGGAAATATTATTACACCGGAAAGTTAACACAGCTGCCCTTTGCTCTGGATGAAGACATTCTCTTTATCCTCCAAGGCTGTATGCTAGACAAACATTCTGGAAAAAAGAGTCTAGAACAAAAAGAGCCACTGCCTTTGCTCACAAGATGTGTAGAGACACACCCCAGGGAATTGTCTCCCAATAGTTATATAAACCTCTTTTGAAAATTTTGGATTCTGCTCTTGTGATAACTGGGCATGATGCCCCTTTCTTTCACCTAATGCAGTTCCAGGCTGGCCTGATGGTACACTCTCTGGGTGGTATCTCAGCCAAAAGAGAGACCTAGGGGCTTCAAACTTAATTCTGGTTCAGCCACCTGGATTCTCTTGTTGGATTAATGTGGTCCTAGATTATAAAGATAATGATCATGTGGTTGAATACACTGCTTATCAAGACCTCCTACAGCGGCCCACACAGGCCAAAATGGGGGAATAAGTGTTGTTATGGACTGAGTTGTATCCCCCCAGCAAATTCATATGTTGAAGTCTAAGCCCCAATATACTATATTTGGAAATAGGGCCTTTAGGGAGATAATTAAGGTTAAATGAGATCATAAGGGTAGGGCTTAATTCAATAGGACTGGTGTCCTTATAAGAAGAGGAAGAGACACCAGAGATCTCTCTCTCTCTCTACACAAGCATGGAGGAAAGGCCATGTAAAGACACAGTGAGAAGGTGACTGTCTGCAAACCAGGAAGAGAGGCTTCCCTCACAAGAAACTAACCCTGGCACCTCGATTTTGGGCTTCCCAGCCTCCACAACTGTGAGAAAATAAATGTCTGTTGTATAAGTCTACCAGTCTGTACTATACAAGTGTTCTGTGTACATTTTATAAAAGCGCCCTTGTCCCTCTTGTACTTGACCCTTCCAGAGAAAAGTCTTGGTGTGCATAGGGGAATATTTGGACAAAAGGTGAAATTATAGGTACTGGAATGGGCCACACCAGTTTTGTGAAACTGGTAGAGGGAGAGCAGTAACCGTGGCACCTGGGGAGGGAACACCTTAACCCTCAGGAGGTATGGGGGAGGGAGTGACATTAATGATCACTCTGTATCATTTCCCTGGAGATTTTCTCAAAAAGGAAAACACCCTGATGCAGCTCCCTCATGCTGTTGCAAGTGACTTCAATTCAAGACTGCTGGGTCTGCCATCCTCCTCTGTATGACTCTGACCATGATTTGATCATCATTTACCTTAACCTTACTGAGAAATCTATTGGAAACCACAGAGGAGGCCCGTCCCATGTAAAACACCTGTTGGCACCACTGGAAGTCTTCTCATCCCCATTTCCATAGCCATTGTTTCATCATTCTGTGGGGTAAATGAATACTGCTCTGATGGTGGTGTGTACAAACAGGACAGATTGGATGGACTGCCCTTCAAGCAGTCATTCTAAAAACAAGGACTGGATTCAATTATTCAAACTGAACTGGGACCTGTAGACCTACCGGCTGGCCAGAAGGCCAATGTCATTGGCATTGTCAATCTTTTCACATACACCCCAATGATGTAGGTCTCATTTGAATGGCCACAATTGTAAACTTTCTCTCCAGGGGCACTATGCACACTTTCAGTATTGTACTTCTAGTCTGGAAGCGAGGTGGTGATTTGCCTTTCTCAAGAAAACATGGGGACTTGACCCCTAGAGATGGTCATAGGAGACCTTCGAATATTTAAGGAAATACCACGAAGAGATCATGTAGCCCTCAGATGACTGTGGAGATCTCTCTCAAAGCAGCTACCCTTGATTCTCAAGGGAGGATTGTGGAGGGATAACTGGCTTGTTATTTATGTGCACACTCTGAGTAGTTTTTCCTATGATGGAAAGCATCCAATTAGAAAAGGTGGTATGGGATCTGCCCCTGATGTTAGCTGAAATGATCAATGATATACCCTCATCCCTGAAAGTCATTTGGGACAGTCTAAACTCATTGGCCACGGTTGTTATGGTTAATAGAATTGCCCTAGACTTCTTCCTTCTATACCTGAATTGATGCCTTGGGCCAAGTTAAAAGATTAATGCAGAGAGTTAAAGAGAAAACCACTTGGATTTCTAAGGGAGACCCTGATGGGATTTGTTCAGATTGTTGGAGCCAGGACTCTCAGGGGCATGGTTGAGGTCAGTACTGCAGGCTGGCCTCATCCTGCTGCTTGGAGTCCTGTAGGTATTAGCCTTAACTAAATGCCACAGGAGACAAGTTGAATGGGTTTGGTCCCTGCCTCTGTTGGTCAGATAAATTGGAGTGGATGACAGAGTGGCATACATACGGGAAGACTTACCAGAAACCAAGATGGTGCAGAAGTGAGGGGTGGATATTGTGGGAAAACAATTCTCCCTGGATCTCCTGAGTTCTTGAAAATCTCAGTAGCAGGAGTATTGACTGCCTTATGGTCTACACTGTCTTTTCAAGGATGTTTATATAGCAAATATCTCCTGGATGATAGAGACAGTGTCTCCCTCTGGAGCAGAGGGCAGGCATACTTACTGCTCATTATAAAAGATTTAGGTTTCCTAAGCTCAGGGTTCTCTTCTGTACTATAATGCAACTAACTGTGTGTGCAGGCACCCATCTGGGCTCATCTGCATTCACCCCATGGGACTTGGGGGCAAGAACTGATGCCAATATGCTGATGCTCACGCTGCTTGTGGGATGAGGAGTAATAATTGTTTTTGTGCCTGATTCAGGAGTTTGAGGCTAAACTCTCAGACTCTTCAAGTTCTTATGTGAGTAGAGTGAGTGGTAAATGACCATTAAGTAGTCTGTACATCATGGGTTAGAGAGAGAGGGAAGGAATGAATTAGTGCACATAAAAGGACTTCTCTCGTAATTAAAAAAAATTAAAACCCCTCACTCTTATTAAGTTTTTAACACATTTTCCCTAAACTTTCCAAAGTAGTCGAAGGTCTTTCTCTAGCCAACACAACCTGTTCACCTGTGTTTGTCGATATTACCTCTCACCATCTTTCTGTGTTTCTCTTTGTTTTTCATCTCCTTTATTTCTCACTGCATGAACAGGCTCAGTGGTGATTGATGATTGCAGGAAGATTTTATTTGGGGCTAGAATAATATTAATCAAAGACTAAAGCACTGGAACCCACCGGGTGATGATCTACAGCTGGCTCAGAGGAATGCAGAAAGAATCTATGCTGAGGAATGAATGATTTTCTCTTAGGGTCTTTAAATTTTATTTGGTAAAATATGCATAACATAAAATTTACTATTTCAACCACTTTTGAGTGTACAATTCACTGGCATTAAATACATTCGCATCATTGTGCAACCATCAACACTATCCATTTCCACAACTTTTTCATCATCCCAAACAGAAACTCTGTACCAGTGAAACACTAACTCCTCACTCCTCCCCACTCCCCCCAGCTCCTGGCCACCCCTATTCTACTTTCTGTTCCTATGAATTTGCCTATTCTAGTACCTGGCATAAGTGGAATCACACAATATTTGTCCTTTTGTGTCTGGCTTATTTCACATAGCATATGTTTTCAAGGTTCATCCATGTTGTATCATGTATTAGAAGTTCATTTCTTTTTATGGCTGAATAATATTCCATTGTGTGCATATAACACATGTAAAAAATCTATTCATCAGTTGATGGACACTTGGATTGTTTCCACCTTTTGGATATTATGAACAATACTGCTATGAACATTGGTGTGAAAGTATCTGTTTGAGTCCCTGCTTTCAGTTCTTTTGAGTATATACCTAGAAGTAGAATTGCTGGATCATATGGTAATTCTGTGTTTAACTTTTTGAGGAACTGCCAAACTGTTTTCCACAATGGCTGCACCATTTTACATTCCCAATAGCAATGCATGAAGAGTTCCAATTTCTTCACATTCTTGCCAACATGTTTTCTGTTTTTTTAATAGTAGCCATCCTAGTGGGTATGAGATGGTATGTCGTTGGAGGTTTGATTTGCATTTCCCTCATAACTAATAATGTTGATCATCATCTTCATGGGCTTGTCACTTATATATCTTCTTTGGAGAAATGTATATTCAAGGCCTTTGCCCATTTTTAAAATTGAGATATAATTGACATATAACATTGTATTAGTTTTAGATGTACAACATAATGATTTGATATATGTATATATTGTGAAATGATTACCACAATAAGCTTAGTTAACGTCCATTGCCATACACGGCTACAAATTTTTTTTCTTCTGATAATAACTTTTAAGATCTACTCTCTTAGCGACTTTCAGATATACAATATGGTTTATTAACTATGGTCATTATGCTGTATATTATATGCCCAGGACTTATTTATCTTATAACTGGAAGTTTATAGTTTTTTCTTTTTTTGGTGAGGAAGATTGGCCCTGAGCTAACATCTGTTGCCAATCTTCCTCTTTTTGCTTGAGGAAGATTGGCCCTGAGGTGGCATCTGTGCCTATCTTCCTCTATTTTGCATATGGGATGCTGCCACAGCATGGCCTAATGAGCAGTGTGTAGATCCACGCCCGGGATCTGAACCTGCTCACCCCAGGCTGCCAAAGCGGAGTATGCGAACTTAATCGCTACCCCACTGGGCTGGCCCCTGTACCTTTTGATCCCCTTCACCTATTTTGCCACCCCCTACCCCTTGCCTCTGGGGACCACCAAGCTGTTCTCTGTATCTATAAGTTTGGGTTTCTAAAAAAATTTTTTAATTCGTTTATTTAGCTTTTTATCATTGAGTAGGAATAGTTCTTTATATATTCTAGATAGTAGACCCTTATTAGATATATGATTTGTAAAATTTTTCTCTCATTCTGTGGGCTTTTTCACTTTCTTGATAGCATCCTTTGATGCACAAAAGTTTTTAATTTTGATGAAGTCCAATTTATCTATTTGTTCTTTTTGTTGCCTGTGCATTTTGTGTCATATCCAAGAAATCATTGTCAAATCCAATCTCACGAAGATTTTCCATGATGTTTTCTTCTAAGAGTTTTAGAGTTATACCTCTTAGATTTAGGTCTTTGACCCATTTTGAGTTTATTTTTATATACAGTGTAAAGTAAGGATATGACTTCACTCTTTTGCATGTGGATATCCAGTTTCCCCAGCACCATTTGTTGAAGAGAATGTCCTTTCCCTATTGAGGGGTCTTGGCACCATCATTGAGAATTTGACCATGTACCTGAAGGTTTATTTCTAAGCTCTCTATTCTATTCCATTTGTCTATATCTGTCCTTATGCCAGTACAATGTTGTTTTGAATACTGTAGCTTTGCAGTAAGTTTGGAAGTCAGGAAATGTGAATCCTCCAATTTTGTTCTTCTTTTTCAAGATTGTTTTGGTTACTCAGGGTCCCTTGAGATTCCATATAAATTTAGGATGGATTTTTGTTTTCTATTTCTGCAAAACACACCATTGATATTTTCATAGGGATTTCATTGAATCTGTGGATCACTTTGGGTAGTTTTGTCCTTTTAATAATATTAAGTCTTCCAACTATGAACACAGTTCCATTTATTTATGTCTTGTTTAGTTTCTTTCAACAATTTTTTGTAGTTTTTGGCATATAAGCCTTTTACCTTCTTGGTTGAATCTATTCCTAAGTAATTTATTCTTTTTGATGCTATTGTAAATGGAATATTCTTATTAATTTTCTTTTCAAATTGCTGATTGCTTGTGCATGGAGATGCAACTGATTTTTGTTTTGGTGAGAAAGATTAGCCCTAAGCTAACATCTGTTGCCAATCCTCCTGTTTTTGCTGAGGAAGATTGGCCCTGGGCTAACATCTGTGCCCATCTTCCTCTACTTTATATGGGATGCTGCCACAGCATGGCTTGACAAACAGTGTGTCGGTCTGCTCCCAGGATCCGAATCTGTGAATCCCAGGCCTCCAGAAGAGGAGTGCATGAACTTAACCACTAAGCCAACAGGTCAGCCCTGAGATGCAACTGATTTTTGTATGTTGATTTTGTATCCTGCAACATTGCTGTAATCATTTATTAGCTCTAACAATTTGTGTGTGTGTGTGTAAGCTATAGGGTTTTCTACATATAATATCATGTCATTTGCAAACAGTGATAATTTTACTTCTTCCTTTCCAGATTGGATGCCTTTTATTTCTTTTTCTTGCCTAATTGCTCTGGATTGCTTCTAATACTATGTTGAATAGAAGTGGTGAATGGAGGCATCCTTGTCTTGTTACTGCCCTTAGAGAAAAAGCTTTCATACTGTCTTTTCCCCATTGAATGCTCTTAGCACCTCTGTTGAAAATCAATTGGCCATACATGCAAGAGTTTTTTTGAGTATGATATTAGCTGTGTGTGTGTGTGTTTTTTAATATATGGCCTTTATCAAGTCTAAGAAGTTTCCCTATATTCCTAGCTTATTGAGTATTTTATTATGAAAGGTTGTTGAATTTCTGTAAAGTGTTTTTCTGCATCAGTTGAGTTGATTGTGTTTTTTTCCCCTCCATTCTGTTAACGTAGTGCATTACATTGATTGATTTTTGTATGTTGAACCATGCCTGCATTCTGGGAATAGGTCCCATGGGGTCATGGTGTATAATTTCTCTAATATGCTGCTGAATTCAGTTTGCTAATATTTTGTTGAAGATTTTTGCATCAGTATTCACAAAGGATACTAATTTGTAGTGTTCATTTTTTGTAGCGCCTTTGTCTTCAGTGTCAGGGTAATATTGGCCTCACAGAATGATTAAGAAGTGTTCCCTCTTCCTCAAGGTTTTGAAAGAGTTTGAGAAGAACTGGTGTCAATTCTTTAAATGTTTGGTAGAATTCACCAGTAAAGCCATCTGGTCCTCAGCTTTTTGGGGGGTGGGGGTGGGGAAAGGGGGTTGATTACTGATTCAATCTCCTTACTAGTTATAGGTCTATCCAGATTTTCTATTTCTTGATGAGTCAGTTTTGGTAGATTGCATGTTTTTAGGAATTTGTCTAGTTCATCTAGGTTATCCAGTTTTTTTGGCATACAATCATTTAGCATAGTTTTGGGAAACTGAAATCTTTATCCATTAAACAATAGTTCCTCACCCCCCTGTTCTCCCAGACCTTGGCAGCTACCATTCTATTCTATGTCTCCATACATTTGACTGCCCTAGGTGCCTCACACAAGTGGAATCACACATATTTGTCCTTTTGTGACTGGCTTATTTCCTTAGCATAATGTCCTCAAGGTTCATTTGTGTTATAGCAGGTATCAGAATTTCCTTCCTTTTTAAGGCTGAATAATATTCCATTGTATATATATACCACATGTTGCTTATCTAGTCATCATTGATGGACATTTGGGTTGTTTCCACATTTTGGCTATAGCATAGTATTTTGAGTCACAGTAACCTAACTTTGAGAACCGTGTCTATATTTGTGAGCTTTTTGATCTTACGTTAACTTAATTTTTGTAAGCCTCAGTTTCCTCATCCTTAAAAGGGGAATAATGATGGTACCTTCACTGTGGAGTTACTGCATTAAATTATAAACTATATTAAAAGCACTTAACACAGAACCTCAATAAACGCTAATTACCATCAGCAGGATGGCACAGGAAAAAGAGTTTGGCTGTAGAATCAAAGAGTCCTGTGTTCAAATCTCAGTTGTCTTGCTCTCTAGTTATGTGACCAATGCAAGTTATTTGAGTTTCAGTTTCCTTATTTTAAAAATAAGAACAATAACATTCATCCTTTAATAAAACAACCATTTATTGATACCTACTCTGAACTTACAGGCATTCTTCTCTACAATAGGATACAAGTGAACAAAACAGAAAAATAAATCCACGCCCTCATGGAGCTTACATTCTGGTGGTGTGAGAACTGAAGCAGAAGTAATTCTCAACTCATGCGTCACACAATACTAGGAAGTGAGGCTTATTTATCAAGACTAATAGTTTATTTACCAAGTCCTACAAGACTCTCATCTCAATTTTCCCACCAATCCCAAGCTGGTATGTCATAAATTGTCCAATTCTGACCAATTCCCCACCTTGCAAGATCGTTCTTAACATCACCTAGCCCAAGCCCTAAATCCCTATAAATACCCTGCTCTAACTTCTCATTTTAAAATATTACTAAGATTCTGTCAGGGTGGTCTCCTCCCTTACTGCAGTAAATCTACTGAACTTGACTCAATCAACAGGTTTTCCTGATGGTTGTTTGGGCAGCCGGTGGGGGATACAAACAATAAACAAGGTAAGCAAATTGTAGAGTTGTTATGAAGAGATGAGGTGAGAGAGCTAACAGGAAAGGGTCTTTGTGGGGTAGATTATTTGACTTGTTGGGCTTTACTTCAAGTAAGAATAAGAAGCAGTTGAAGGTTTGGGCCAGAGAAGTGGCATAATCACATTTATGACTCAGCAGGATGGCTCTGCCACCAGAATTGAGAAACGACTGAAGAGGGCAAAGGAGGAAGCTGGGAGACCAATTAGGAGCTTCAGACTGGGGGGTAAAAATGGACTTGTTGAGAGGTAGTTGGACTCTTTATTTTGAAAATGGAAGCCACAGAATTTGGTGATGGATTAGATGGGAGTGTGCGAGAAAGAAGCACACCTATCTCAGAGGATGTCGTGAGCTTTCAATGCCATGATGCTTGTGATTTGTCAACTCATAGTAAGTGCTCAGTAAGCAGCAACCTCTCTGAGGACTTACACACATTTCTGCTCAGCCCAGGGCTGTGTTTCCCTGCTCCTGTCATTTGGTAAGTGGAGAGGACATTGTCCCCGGGACACCTTTCCTGATGCCCTCGGTCAGGCTTAGGTGTCTTCTACCTGCTCCCATTATCCACTCTCCTTTGACTGTGCCCACTGGTAGCCTAGGCGCTGGAGGCTGTTACTGTCCTTTACTTGTTTCTGTCACTCTGCAGACTGACCTCTCCATGAGGCTGGCTTCATCTCCCTTGTTCATTATTGACCACTCTGCACCCAGGACAAAGTCTGCAACACAGCCAGCACTCAACCCAAACTTATTGTTTATTGTTAACAGCTTAACACTAATCCCTCATGGGAAAAAAGGATAGTTCCTCTATCTCAAGCATGGAGTTTGGGGTTCACTCACAGGGTTCCACACATCGTAAAGTCAGGGAAGAAAAGCTCTCAACCATGGCTAGCTGTGGGCAAAACCGCCAAGTCGCTAAAGCTCATGGATTTTTTGCATTAATTTCAACTAAAAAAATATTTCATTAAAACATTATTTATCTGAATTACTGAGTTTTGGGGTGTACCTGGGAAATTACTGTGTTTTTTGTGCTCTAGAAAAGTGTCTAACCCACCTCACCCTAGCCCTGGCCCTGCTGGAGAGGCAGGTAGCTGACAAGGAAGGTTTGTGGGATATGGGTTTAGGGCATGATGTTTTTCTGAGTGTTACACGAGGAGTTTTGAAGAGAAAGTCTTAAAGGTATATTAATTGGCTCGGGCTGCCATAACAAAGTACCACAGACTGGGTGGCTTAAACAACAGACACTTATTTTCTCACAGTTCTGGAGGCTAAAAGTCTGAGATCAAGGTACCCAGAGAGTTGGTTTCTGGTGAGATTCTCTTCCTGGCTTGCAGTTGACTGTTCCAAATTCCCTTCTCTCTATATCTTTACATGGCTTCTTCTCTGTGTGCATGGAGAGAGAGCGATCTCTAGTGTCTCTTCCTCTTCTTATAACAACATCAGTCCTATTGGATTAGGGCCCCAACCTTATGACCTCATTTAATCTTAATTGCCTCTCCAAAGGCCATCTCTCCAAGGACAGTCACATTGGGGGTTAGGGCTTCAACATAATGACTCTTGGGGGATACAATTCAGTCCATAACAGTGGATACCCTACCTCCATTCAGATCATGCTGCCTGAAGTGGCAGTTTGGTGCTAGAAGATGGACAGGTCAGGGTTTGGATTTTGATTCTCTCTCTAATTAGCTTTTTGACTTGGCCTAATTACTTACCCTTTCTGAACCTCAGCTTCCCCATTTCTAAAATAGGTTAATATTTCTGATCTCACAGGGAGATAAAGAGGCTAATCTGAGATATATATAAAATTTCGAACACAATTCTCAATAAACGTTAGGTTCCATCCCTTTGGCAAACTAATTGGAATTCAGGAGACAGAGACTGGAACTGTCATTAAGTTAGGGAGGCAATTCTGCTCGTCAGCTTTAGGAAGCTGGAGGGCTAGAGAGGGGCATCACACAGAGACTGTCTACCATTTCTCTGAATTCCAGTGGCTGCCCACCCTTAGCCCTCACAATATTGGATCTTCACGTAGACGTTGGGCAAGAGTCCCAGGCCCCACAGATATCCTTAGGTCAGGCAGGAACCTCTCCATGGCTATTGGATAGGAGGAAAAGTGCTGACTCGTGGATTTGTTTCCTTCTGATTCTGTGTAGCTGTTATCATGTTCTTCAGGAAACATTAGCACACCCAGCTATTAATAATGATGATAAAATGAAGTTTCTGACTAAATCCGGGGTGGAGGTGAGGGTCACCTGCCCGGCTAACATACCCTTCTATCTATCCAGGAAGGAAGGGACCTATCTGAAGGCAGGCTGAGGAGATAGGAATGTACGTGCTAAGAATCCCTCAACTTCATGCAAGAGGACCACCCAAGCCTCCTAAAGGTCGTGGTTGGGCGGGAGGTGTGGATGTTGTCACTGGCAGATTTTCTCAGCTATTTGCAAAATCCCTTAGTAGGCGGAGTCCAAATAAAGAAACAGTATCTAAGGCCTTACGGAGCCTGGGATGATGGTCCTCATCACGTCACAGGATGAAGTACTTGTTTAAATTAATAGAGGACTGTACTCACACCCTCAAAATGGACGAAGTGTTTTCCCTCGGGGCTTGCTCCAGGTCTGGATTCCGCTTTTCCACTGAAGCATGAGATTTCACCGAGGAAAGCTCATCCCTCCTGTACCCCTCCTGCTCTCCCTACAGCCCCTCAATAGGCCCAACGAGTGTTGACAAGCAGGAATAGTGCCAGATAATGATTTCCGTTTGGTGCCTAGAACCTTCTGGAATTTTTGGTTACCAGAGTGAATCACAAGAGAGACTTTGATTCTATTTTTCCTCCCAGAAGGTGAAGGACAGTTATGGCCGTGCCCCTCGATGAATAGGCTATCGTATGCTATTGCCTGTGTTACTGGGTTCAGAAGCTCATTCTTTTACCCACAACTTACGTGGAAAACTTTACTCAGGTGATGGAATATATGTTATGCTCCCATTGCCCAACACATTCAGACTGAACTGACATAAGGGAAAGTTCGTTTCAACTATTTTTGGTCCCTTCCCCTTATCGAATTCATACTTGAGAAGTTTTCACAACAGAATTTAATTTCCAGCATTTAAATCAGGTTGATGATTAACTCAAGGAACCCAGGAAGAATTCCTGTTGCAATCTGTTACCATAAATAGAGGAGTCAAGCTTACTAAAGCAATAACTTGGGTAAGTCACTCAACGTCTAGAACTGTACCATTCACTATGGTAGCCACTATCCACATGTGGCTTTTTAAATTTAAACTAAAATTAGTTAAAACTTAAATATTCAGTTCCTCAGTCATACTAGTCACATTTCATGTGCTCAATAGCTACATGTGGCTTGTGGCTACTGTACCGGGCAGAAGGATGCAGAACATTTCCATCATCATGGAAAGTTCTTGGGGACAGAGCTGCTCTACAGGTTCAGTTTCAGCATCTGAGAGGGGAGTAACAACACCTCAGATATCAGAGGAGATGGTGCACATGGAAACACTTCGTATGTTGTGAAATGTAGCATAAACAGTCTCAGTAGCCTTGACTTGTAATTTGGATGGATGCAGAGTGGATTCCAGAATTTCTAAAGAAATGTTTTATGAAATAATCTGAGTCTTTTGGCGTATTTGTCTGAGAGTTTTGCAAGTTAGCCCTATTTCTCCCATTGTAATCAGCAGTGCCAAGAATCTACCTTTCCTGGGCAGAAAGAGAAGGAAGTCCCTGTCTGCTCTAATTCCTGGATTCCCAGATGGTCCTCAAACAACCAGTGGCTCCCCCTGGATAAGCTCTCTAGGACTTCTTTTCACTCCAACCCTTTGCCTCATATTCTGAAGTAGCACAGTACCTGTGGGAGGGCATAAAACTCTCCTTCCTCCATGCCCACTGTCATATACAGACCCTAGAAGCCTCTGCTCCCCACATGCTTGTCTTGGAAATTATGTAATAGAGATGTATACTGGAAGAGGAGGGGTTTTGACCTGAAAGGAAAATGGGCTGGCTCTCACCTCTGTCACTTCTTGGCACTTGTGTGATTTTGGTAAGTTACTTAACTTCCTTGAAGCACAGCTTTTGTTTTTGTTTTCTTTAATATGTGTAAATGGGGATCAGGCATTCACTTTGCAGGACTGTGGTAAGAACTAAATGAGCAAATGGGCCTAGAATGCTTAGCACAGTGCCTGGCACATAAATGGTGCTACAATGAACTGTAGTTGTATTTACCCAAGAGCTGTCCTCAGTTCTGGGGGAAAATGGACTTCTCTCTTTCTTTTGCGAAGCAATGGAAGACTCTAAGATACTTCATTGTCCAGGTTTAGATCTGTCTAAACATCTGTAGGATGGGACTAACGAACTTCAAGTAAATGTGCCAGTGACAATATGCATATTGCAGTAAATCCTATTGATTGTCCACCTAACAGCCATCTCCACCCCCTTGTCTCCCTTGATAAAGAAACTAGATTTTGTTTCAGTGTCTGGTGTCCAGGGCTCCCTCCCACGTCCAGAGTGTTGAACCGTGATTGGTCCAAGCTATCAGGTTAATATTATTTGTTTTGCCTGTGACTGATATAAGAACGGTCATGTGACATCATTCTGATAAGTGAGACGTGGAGGAAGTGGGGGAAAGGACAGATCCAAGGAAGATTTCCTGCCCATAAAAAGGAAAGAAAATCAAATGGAAATATTGGACCTTGTTCTTTCACCCAATGTTGTTGTGTCGTGGGTAATAACTGGAACCATGACCCTGGGTGTCCATGAGGGGACAAGCTTGAGGACCAAGGCCAACATGCCTAGATGGCAGAGGGGAAAGATGGAAAGAACCTGGGTCCGTGATGACATCCTCAGGCTGTTATATTAACCAATCCCAAAATCATCCTATTTCTAGGCTTCTTGGTAAGTGAGATAATACATTTATTTTATTCTTTGAATCAATTTAAAAGTTGAAATTTTCTCTTGTTTGTAGCTGACAGCGTCCTAAATGATGTATAATACAAATACATTTGCATTTTTCATTACTTATATGTGTGCCTTATATTCCCTACGCAACTCTATGTGCTTCTGGGATGATGTGCTATGTCTTTCATCCTTGTACAATCTCATAACACCCATTTCAGTGTCCTGCACCCAGTAAGCACTTAATACATAATTGTTAAGTGAACATGGCAGTGAAATATGGCCCCTGAAATTACAGACTACTTCCAACAGATCCTCCTCCACAAGGTATTAAGATAGAGGGTTGGTGGTAAGGGACAGCCTGGAGATTAATACTTTGATAGAGTCTACCTTTTCCTCTTCTATATGTGGTACATCATCCTTCTGGGGACTCTGACCTAGAAATTTCATATTATCTTTGACTCTTTCTTTGTCGTTTACCCCTCATATCCGAAGAGTTGCCAAGCTCTGATCATATTACTTTGGCTTTTCGGCTTGCCCAGGGTAATCAGGTTCTAGGGGAAATCTGGCTTATACTGTCCAAACAAATGAAACTGGTCTAAGACAGAAAGGCCATGTAATTCTTTCTAAGGGGAACTGTGTCTTTTCAGGTGGGATGTCTACTAGGGAAGCTAAATCAAGATTAAAAGTCTGCCTGGTGGGTGGCTCGGAACAGAAAACAAGGTGCCAGAGCAATGGCCCAATGTCCCCAGTCCCCTAGATGCTGTTTCCTGGTCTGGGTGGTTCCTGTTCTCCCTTCTGCTGGAGACTCACTGTCCCTCCTTCTCTCCACATCCCTGCTGCAGCTGCCTCTCAGCCCCTCTCATTGTAGCAAAGGCAACATGAAGACTTTAGGAACCCTTGGTAGATTCTAGGCATTCTTTTCAATTAGTAATCATTTCTGATGACCTGAAACTATATTATCACTCTTCTCACAATGCCAACGTAATGAAAGGCTGTGTTTCTCCTGGTTCACACAACAGGGTCTCCTCCTGACTTAACACGCCCCCCTCCACCACTCTTCCCAACAGGCTGCTGGGCAGTTAATGCACCCGTTAGCTGAGCTTTCTAGTAGAGTTGTTCCCCAGGGAGAAATATTCCCTCAGGGGATGGATGACTTTCTGTCGGATGTGAGGCAGAGGATTCGTGCACATGTAAAGGTCCAAGCTCTGGTTCTGCACTGAGCTCTTGTGTCTTCATCCCCAGCTGGGCGACTGTCTGTGTTACTGCTCTCATCTGAAAATGTATGCAGAGATGTTTCAGGATGAAATCTCACTGAGGTGCTGTAAGTGATTCCATCTTTGTACCAAGAAATTTTGACTCTTTCATCCAAATTAGAGAAGAAAGAAATAAATAAGAGAAAGAAGGAAATGTACCAAGAAGGGAAATAAAAGAGAAAACAAGTCAGGAAAGAGAGCTTAGTGATGAAAAAAATGGAAAAGAAAGACAAAGAAAATGATTGGTTAGAGGCTTAAAAAACAAGAAAGACATAACCACTAACAACACTGAGAGCAAAGAAAGTTTACATATAAAAAGAAAATAGGGTCATAGCGGTTAAGTTCTCGTTCTTCAGCATCCCGGGGTTTGCAGGTTTGGATCCCGGGTGCGGACCTATGCACTGCTCATCAAGCCATGCTGTGGGGGTGTCCCACATATAAAGTAGAGGAAGATGGGCACGGATGTTAGCCCAGGGCCAATCTTCCTCAGCCAAATGAGGAGGGTTGGCAACAGATGTTAGCTCAGGGCTAATCTTCCTCACCAAAAAAAAGGAAAGGAAAAATGGTCCATGAAACAGACAAAAAACTAGGAATAAACCAAAGTGAAGAAGACGGTGGTATAATCTGAGAAGATTCACATATATCAACCCGGCTACTTTTACTAAAATAATTTTTCTTAGTAAATTTTAAGAATGATTTACTGCCTAATGACTGGTAAATTTTTTGTTAAATTTTTTTCTGATACTACAAATTTAGTGAAATAGGTTTCTTGCTATTACAAGTGACAGTTGCTTGCTGTGTCCTTCACGATCGTTTTCCTTATAGAACCTAGAATTTTAGAAGTGCAAGGGGCTTAGAGAATACCTAGTGTTTGATCATTTTAGAGAAATGGAAACCTAGTCTGAAGAAGCAACTTGCCCATGGTGGTGTAGCTGGTTACACAGGAAAGTCAGGACCTGACGGTCCCAAGCTGGGGTTCCGAGCCGGTCTGGTGCCCACTGAGGCTCTCTCTTTCCCTCTAGCCTCCTGATTTGCAGACCTATTCCTGTCTACCTACCTATGAAAATTTATTTGGCCTGTGGTTCATTCTTATTGAGTCTTATGAATTTAAATTAGTATTAAAAAACTACTAAGTAACATTCTTTTTTTTTTTTTTTTTAGAGATTGGCCCTGCACTAACATCTGTTGCCAATCTTCCTCTTTTCTCTTTTTTCTCCCCAAAGCCCCAGTACATAGTTGTATATCATATTGTAGAGTTGTAGCTCTTCCATGTGGGACACTGCCACAGCATGGCTTGATGAGTGGTGTGTAGGTCTGCGCCCAGGATCCGAACAGGCAAACCCCGGCCCACTGAAGTGGAGCACGTGAACTTAACCACTATGCCACCGGGCCAGCCCAAGTAGCATTCTAACAAGAATATAAATTAGTATTAAAAACAATTACTAAATAAGTAACATTGTAACATGTTAACACGAAATAGCTAGTATTCCTGGAAACTACTATGTGCTAGGAATCGTGCTCAAGGTTCTTCAGGTATTAACTATTTAATCCTTAAATGAGTAACAACGTATTAATGATGGAATGATTGACAATTTATCTAATATTTATAGAAATTTACAATATGTCAGGTATTGTGCTGTGAGGGTTTGAATTGTGTCCCCACAAAATTCATATGTTGAAGTACTAATTCTCAACACCTCAGAATGTGACCTTATTTGGAAATAGGGTTGTTGCAGATGTGATTAGTTAAGATGAGGTCATTAGGGTTGGTCCTAATCTAGTCTGACTGGTGTCCTTATGGAAAGGGGAAATTTGGACACAGAGACAGACACAAATAGAGGGAAGATGATGTGAAGAGGCACAGGTAGAAGACGTCCATCTACAAGCCAAAGAGAGAGGTCTGGAATGGATCTTTCCCTCACAGCCCTCAGAAGGAACCAACTCTGCCAACACCTGGATCTTGGACTTTTGGCCTCCAGAACTGTGAGATAATAAATTTCTGTTGTTTAAGCCCCCCAGTTTGTGATACTTTGTTATTGCAACTCTAGCAAACTAATACAAGTGCTAAGTGTTTCATAGGTATGAACTCGTGTAATCCTTACCATGAAATCTATGAGATATGGAAAACAGAGGGAAAAAAGTTAAATACCACTAGAAGGAAGCAATCAGCCTAATCCAGAATGTAGAACATTCCACAAATAGATGATATGGTTTCTCCAACAAAATAATGTTGTGATTTAAAAAAAGAGAGAGAGAGGGAACTGTTATAGATTAAAAGTGACTTAAGATACATAGTAACCACATCCAACATTTGGACCTTATTCGCATTCTACATGAATAAACCAAATGAAAAAATACGTCTTTCAGACAATCAGGGAAATTGACTATGGACTAAATACTTGATGACATTAAAGAATTATTGTTAATTTTGCTAGGTGTGACAATGGCGTGGTGGTGATGTTAGAAAATGCATAGCCTAATTAGTCAGAGATGGGTGAAATGGCGTGATGCCTGGGATTTGGTTTAAAGGAATTCAGAAAAAAATGGTTGGGCCCAGGTGATGCATACATGGTGGTTCATTCTACTATTCCCCGTACCTTTAAAATTATGTTTGAAAATGTCCATAATAAAAAGAAAAAAATCTATGGGATTCTACATTGCTGTTTTACAGATGAGGAGACTGAGGCTAGGAGAGGTTTAGTAAGTGCCTCGAAAGAGCTGAGTTGTGACTAGCCAGTCTGTCTCCAGAGTGTGATTCCAAACAGGTAATTAAAACATTAATATTTAATGACAAGGTGATAATATTTTCCTATCCATTGTACACCAGTCCTCTGATACATGCATCCTCCTCTGGGTGCACCCCCATTTCAGAGGTGGAAGCAGAAGTAGAGGTGACGTGTGTAAGGTCACATATTCACCATGGGATGCTGAAACCAAGAGTGGAATCCGGATTTCTTGACTTCTGGTCAAATGCAGACACCAGATCACACTGCCCAAGTGCTTCACAGTTAAGAGGAAGGATCTAAGGATGGGTCTTCTGGATCAGGTCCCCCGTGGCCAGCTTCGGCTTGGTCAGCTCGCTTACCTCTATGGGCCTCAGGTGTCCAATGTGTAAAATGGAGAGAATGACCCCCCCACCCCCAACCCACGGTGCCAGCCTCCCAGGGCACTGTGAGGTGCAGATGAAATGATACATGGGAAAAGAAATTGGTTAACTGCAAAAATGTCGCACGAATGCTAGCCTTTGCTATTTAAGCAGTGTCACTTATCAGTTTGCTTGAAGAGGAAAATGTGGTGCCCTCAGAAAAGGCAATTTTGGAGGCAAAATGGGGCATAGGAAGGTTCTTACAAAGTCATCAGATTTACACTCATAAAATTTCGACAGCTTGAGATAAAAGTCAGGGCATAGATGGAACATACTCAGGCCGTTCCTGGGAGGTGGCTTTGCATTCCTGACCTTTCTCTTGGCAGTTGGGTTGTGGATGGTACGCTTTTAGCCTTAACTTCTCAGAAGCGGCCTGCATTATCCATCAGGGCTGTCCATCCAGTTCAAGTTCACAGTGATAAATCTCGCAGCCTCCGAGGGTCCTCACAAAGGTGGGTGTGGTGGGCTGATAGTGTGCATGATTAAGTGCTTTCCTGTGTCAAATATAGCTGTAATATACTACAAACAGGCAGTCGAGTTTTATACAAACTGATCTGGCTGCTATCAGCTGCTCTGACATTTTATACTAATACTTAAAATAAATCTAGAAACAGGAAAGAAAGTACAGAATTATTGTTTTAAGCAGCCTGTGTGAGCTTATCTTCAAAGTGGCAGAGGTTCTATTGTATTTAGAGAAACTGCTCACTCCACTGGCATAAAGGTTAGTAGCAGGAACCCCACAGCCGCCGTGAGCCAGTTTCCCACGTGAGCGCTGGCCTCCCAGCGCAGCCCTCACCCGGGCAAAGGGCTCGGTCCCTTTTCATTGTCTTCTTGCTCACCTGGACCTTTCAGTGCACCTGAAAGCACCAAATACCTTTTAGAAGCAATTTGGAATTTCTCCTTAACACAAACCTCTCCTTGAGGGTCACGCTTCAAGTCTGAAAGCATTTCCCCTTTTGTCATGTTGGTCTTGACCTCGCGTGTGGTGTCTGCGCTTGTACATCTCACAGCTGAAAACAAAAGGAAGCTTGTGCTATTCTGGATTTTCTCTTTGGAATGAGAATCTGAGGGACAAGTGCCCCATGAAATAGAAACCTAATTTTTTAAAGGAAACATAGAAATCATTTAGCTCATCCAGTAATTCTCAAACCTGGCAATGCATTAGAAACACTTGGGGAGCTTTATAAAAATGTTGATGCCAAGGACCCACTACGAGAGTCCAATGCAATAATTCTGGAAATTTCTAGGGGCATTTACGTTTAAAAAATCTCCCAAGGTGATTCTAATGGGCAGCAGGATGGAGAAACACTCACTTATTCCAGTGGTGTATGAGACAGCAGCTACATCTGAGAGTCAGAAGGGAAGCGCTGCTGGGATCCCACGCAAAGTGCGAGGCACACGTGGCCAGGCTGCGACCTGCCGCTCTGTTCAGCATCTTTGTTCCACACTGCAATTTATCGGTACCCTTAATTGAAATAAATCTAAGAATGGATTGAATGCTAAATCCTGTTAAATTTGCAAGCATGGGGCTGGGTTTCTTTCTCATAGCTTTATTTCATAATTCGAATTACTTGTTTTTCTATAGACATAATCAAAGGATTTTATTTTTGTCATTTCTGGTAACTCCTTTATTTCTTCGTTCCTCTCTCAAAACAACTTTGTGTAGATTTGAGTTATGAAAGACTTGAGAAGATTGATGCTCAAGTTCATTTTGTAAAATTGAATCAATGATTAAAAATAACACGGCAGAGCGAGCACAGAGGAGAACTGAGTTAAGTTGGGTGGCTACATTGACTACTGCTTCTGATTTTATTTGCAAGAAAACTTGTTATGCTTTCTGTGCTAATGTCCTCATTTTTGGTGAACATTTTCTACCAAGTAGACAATACAATGCAATATATGATTATGGAGACTATACTTCATGTTTTCTTGGATAGGTCTATTGTACACATCCTATCTTTATATTCATGTGAAAAGTAAAAAGGGCCTAGAAATTTCAATATTTTGGTATCCAAATGATGGGATTATACTTGAAGTGTTATAAACACTCATGGTCAACTCATGTGTTTGGATTTTTGGTTTGGAGAAGATGGTCACTCCACGGATGCCTCCATGACGCTGATGGAAGGTGCTTTGGGCCCCAAGATGTAGGCGCGGGTCACCACTGGCCTGAAGATGACAACTCCTGCTCATCTGGTTCTGTCTACTCACCTGTGGGGAGCAGGTGACCCCTGTGGCCAGGTCGACAGCACAGGGTGGAGGCCCAGAAGCTGCGGGTCTCATCAGCTTGATCCATCTAGTGCTTCTTGAAAAGTGTCAGGAGAAGCCCATGAGACTGCTTTGGATAGCCATGACCCGTTCTTCATTCATCGTCCCCTTTGGTCATGTAGCTGTCCCCACTCCCTGACTTCCTGTATCACTTCCTGCACTATCTCAGCCCCACCTTCTGTGTGCTCTGGATCCTCACTGCACCTGGTCAGACATGACCATCTCCTGTCTGGCTATTGCAGCAGCCTCTTCACTGTCCCTCCTGCTTCACTGTTGTTGTCTTTCCATTCCTTATTCACCTGCAGCATCTGGTCGTGCTCTTCTCAAAATTAAAAAACAGAAAATTCATTAAAAGTGAATTTTAATAAATTTCCTCCACATACTTTCCAATGCCAGCCCTCAGCCTCATCCCTGGCCTTTCTGTGGGGTTGCTCTTTGCACTCCAGGCCACAGGTGCACTTGGGATCACGGATGTCTGTGTCCTGACCCCAGAGGTCCTGTTCATTAATCTGGGGTGCATTATAAGCATGCGGACTTTCCTAAGCTCCCCAGCTGATTCGAATGGGCAGCCAAGTTGGAGAACCTCCGCTCAATGTTTCTGAGCTACTTGCCTGTTCTCTCCTCTCCTGGCCTTTGCACGGGCTGCTCCCTCGGCCTGAAGGTCCTCTTCCACCCACTTCTTTTGGCTACCTGTCCACAGCTTACTCACAAGAGGAGGTTATCAGAGAGTTCAGTGTTAGCTGCGGGGCAGAGTGGCCTACGGGAGAGTGAAGGGAGACTCCACACTTAGAGGGTCAGCAAATCATTTGTAAGAATATGAGAGGAAGGCTGGTACGCGGAGAAGCACCCTCCCTTATGGAAAATGGGCTTTGTCTTTAATTCTGGCTGGCTGTGGTTCCAGACCAGGTTCTCTAGTACAAAGAAAGATTGGAAATGAGACACTTTGAGGAGCTCGGGGGCCATTCCATTCATGAACTTCTGTGTCCTCTACAAATTCTTTGCGTAGCTTGCCTGCTTGCACGCAACTGTCTCTCACCTCTACACGTTACAGAGAGGCAGGGTCCTCAGGCCTCCTGGTCTGATTTGCCTAAATGGAGGTGGAGGCAAGGAGGGGTTATTAAAACATCTTCAGGAATTGTACCAACCACAGTGATCACTCCCCAAAGATAGGAGCACGAACTGGCTTTGAACACCCCATTCTGTTTGTATAACAAATAGAGAGCAATTCAGTGAATTAAAGCAGCTTGAAACTGATCATTTCCTTCCACCATCTAATTATATTTCATACTCTCCTTTCCCCACAAGCATTTTTGACATTTTCTTCTGATTCATGGAAGAAGTTTTTATCTTAGAGGACTACAGCTTTTATCTTAGAAGACTATAAAGGAAATTTAAACAAAACCCCAAGTTCATGTAAATAAAGGAGCCCTTTAGGTCGGTCCCAGCCCCAGCCCTGTATAACACACGGATTGCTTTGCACAATCTCCAGTGTTCACAGATGAGATGCAACTCAAATCGCTGTGAATTTTAGATACCAGGAATAATAGTAAAGAACACGTGGTCTGGATTCATTCTAATCCCAGCCCCATTATTTACTAGTATGACCCTGAGCACATTCTTACCTCTCTGTACCCCAATTTCCTCATCCCCAAAATGGATAGGATAATAATACCTACCCCAGAGGTTAGTGTGAGGTTTAACCCAGTGATTCCTTGTGAACTGATTACCTGGCACTTGATGTTAACTTAATAAATGTGACTTGAAAAAAGTGGTTTAGGATTTTGTTTTTTCTGGCAGAATCTTTGTCTGGGTATTAATAGCACCAGTTTCTCTAAATAGATTAGACTGAATAGTTCCCATAAGTTAAAGATGGTACAAGAGAGAAGGACCCCCTGTACAAGTTCAAGTCCTGATATCAGAACTGACTGTCTGTGCTTGACCAATACAATCCTCAGAACACGCATTTTAGACCTAGAAGTGACATCACAGGTCCTGTTCCCTCATGAAAAGGTAAATTTTAAGGTACAGAGAGGCCCAGTGACTCCAGGTCACAGAGCTGGTTTTACGGCAGAGCTGTCATGAGCTTTTTGGTACCATATTTTCCTGGGACACCAGGCTTCCCAATTGCACTGGGCATGATTTTCCTGATCATACCAGACCAGGTGCTAATGTCTCCCATCTTACCATTTACCATCTTACAGTGCCTAAATGAACTGGATGTCAGAAACATTTTTCACTTCTGAAAAGACAAATTTGCAACAAAAATACAGAACTTTTTCGTAAGGACACCTGTCCCACATCTTAATAGCTGCCCCCTGAAGAACGTGTGTGTGACTTCCAGAGGTAAATGACGAGGACTGATGGCATAAGGACAGGAGGCAATGCGTTAGAAATGGAAGTATTGCACAGTCACTTCCAAAGAATGGACTTGCAAGTTTGCAGGATTTAACCAAACAAATATTCAAGGTTCTACTTGAAAATAGAGAAATACTGAGCTTTTCAATCTTATAGCTTTAGGTTTGGTGGCTAGTGATGTCTCATTATTGCTTACTGAGAGGGTAAAGGGGCTTGTAATTAAGTCAGTACTAAACAAGCAGCATGATCAGAGCTGGATAACATCTAAAACCACAAGGAAAATATTTCCATAAAAAGAAAGGAATTCACCAAAAGAAGGAATTGGGTAACTTTAAGATATTTAAGGTTATTGAGATATATGCCAGTATATTCCCTCCCTGACCCTCCACCCCTAGTTTTTCTTCTCTTGAACTGACTCACAGATAAGAAGTGCTGGATGACCACCAAGCATGTAACTGAACTGGGACACTCATTTACCCGTGGTTTTTTAACACAATCTCACACGAGGGGCCACTTTAATGCCACTTGTCTTTAATCACATTATCACACTGTGGTAAGTGAAATCCTTGGGTCTAGCAACCGTGGGCCTCATGTGTAATCCTAACCTCACCTGTGGGGTGAATATAGCTCAGGTCATCACACTGAACCAGGTACCTCCTCTGTCGGAATTTCACCAAATGCCTTTGAGGTTGCATCAGTCTCAGGCCCCATGAGCAGAAGGGAGGGGCATGGGTGGTGTAGCGATGACATTGTTCAGAGATAGACGTCGATTAGATGGCCCCTAGCACTGGGGGTCAAGCTGTCTGGATTTAGGGGATTGCTTTGCTGTGACACCACCCATAGAGCCAGGACAATGCTTAATAAAGCTTAGACCTGCAACCTTAAACTGGACAGAACCTAAACAGATACCCTGCGGGAAGATCCTTAACCTGAGTCCCTCAGTACCTGCAAGGAAGTCACTGTAAGATTAGAAAATGTAATTACATCTGATAAAGTGATTGCCAAGACATTGTTTGAAGAGAAGGTTTTATCAGCCGTATTGTGTGAAGGTTAATGGAGACCTGGATCTCCGGCCACTGGTCTCTCACCTCCAACAGAATGAAATCTGATTATATTAGAATGCCTGGAAAGTAGCTCAATAGTCCTTAGAGTTCCAGCACTTTGTGATTTACTCCATCTGGTATAAACCAGCCGTGGAGCTCCACCAATCTGAACCCACATTACTGTGAGATTTGTCTACGGACACAGACCCAGTTGACTGGCTCTATGTCCTCTAGTGCCTGCTCTGTGCTCCTCCCTACCTGAGCCTGTACCTTGCGGAGCATTGACTTCATTATATTACAGTTCTGTTTCTCCGACCCTCTCCCACTAAGAAGGAAAGACCCTTGAAAGGAAGGCACTCACTTATTTTGTATTCCCAGAGCCTAGCACAAATTTTGTTTCACAAGAGTCAATCCCCACATGATTGCTGACCTGAACTAAACCTTGGAGAAATCATGGGTTTTCCCACTGGTGAATGTTGGAAAGGTGAGTGAGGGTTGAGTGGACCCGAGGAATCCACGAGGACCCACCCGCTCCACCTCCCTGGCCCTGTGGATGGGTTAACTATTTATTAACCCTTGGAGAGGAGGAGGAGGAAAGGGTGGGGGCAGAAGCAGAGGAGAAAATCCCCATAGTGAAAGGATATTGTTTACTCCACTTTTGAACTGGATGGGATCATCTAATCCACACTCCTCATTTCACAGATGGGAAAACAGAGCTTGAACAAGTTACACAGAAGGATTATAACTTAACTTATTATTTTTCTATTATATCATGTCGAAGCTTCCACATTCAGTCACCCACACCTAAGTATTCACTGAGGCTGGTGGAGAGAATGCAGTGCTTACCTACATGCATACATATTTCTATTCTTTTATTGTCAGATAGGAAAAAGGATAACACTTTAATGAACCAGAGGATTGGGTATAGATCTAAAGAACTGGGACCCAAAGAATCTTAAAAGTATGTAACATAGCTAGACACATAAAAAAGCAGACATTTTAAATTAAGAGGATCATAATGTGATCTAGAAAATGTCACCTTAGTCTTGTTTGTACAAAATTAGATTTGATCAAATGGTCCTAACAGGAGAAATGGGCATTATGGTTTGTTTCCCAGCAAATCCTCCATCTCCTTTAGCCTATTTTCACCTTTTCCATGGAGCTTAGACCTAATGAGCTCCCTGCTAGGCCAAGTAAGTTACCAGTAGGTCCCCCAACACCCTGATTCCCACGGAGGAAAGGAAGAAATACAACTTCTGCAAATATGGAAAGGAGTTCCCCACTAGTGAGTGTAAAAGGGGGGGGAGGGGTGCTAAGAAGAGATACACTTGTAACTAGTCGGTCCTGAAAGAAGTGTGACATGGGGGCAGTTCAAGGACCCTCCTTCCCTAAGTGTTTGTTAATCAACACAAAATACAAATAACTGACTTTTATAGAGCACTTTGACCTACATTAGGTCTCTTTGTTCCTCAACAATATCCTAGTGAGGAAGACAGGACAGTTATCACCCCCATCTTACAGAAGGAGGAAGGGACACAACAGAGAGGTTGAGCAGTTAGCCCATGGTCACCCCGGGAAGGGGAGTGTCAGGGGTGGGGTGCTTTTCTTCCAATTACACTTCACAGGCTCCCTGACCAGACATAGGAATACATTTTAGACTCTGCAACTCATTCCTTTTCAAAAGAATCAGCCTAAGAGATCCAAGACCCAGCCTCTTCTTTCCGTGTGCCCCCAAGTCTGGCAGGCATTCTGGTCTTGGGGTCTTGTACCAAGGTCAATCTGTACCAACATCCTCTGACCCACATGGAAAGGAAAAGGCAAAGAACACGACCATAGAACACACTGGCAATGACAACATTTTCCTTATTTGAAACATTTGGGTTCTCATTTCCTTGCTTCTCTATAAAAACCACCAACAAGCAATGTAAAACCTTCCTGTTAGAAGCCATCACCTTCTCCATTTAAGAGGTGAGATATGAAATAGATGATTTCCAGGCAATTTTCCGTCTTCCTAATGCCTCCTTACTAACCATTTCCAGTTGGCTGGTTACCCAGTCCTTGTGCAGTCCGTGGCAATACAAAGATGTCATGTGACCCAGAAATCTGTGTGCAAGAAGAACACTCAGTAGCCACACAGTTGTTGTTTTAATCCAGGGATTTTAAAACCCAGTTAGTGTTAATGCCCATTCCAGGCTTATTTAAAGTAAAACAGTCCCTTGCAATTGAAGTTGGCCTTTAAATCCCTTTAAAATGAAAATATCAACCATCCACTGACTTGCATAAAGCACTTAAGAGCATCTTCCACCTGTGTGAAGCATCCTGTAGTTCCAAAGGTGGCTTTGCAGATCTGCAGTAGGCTCTGGGGTGGCGATTCCAGAGGTAGTTTTCCCCACGTCATCTCTCTGGAAATATGTGTTATAGTCTTGACACTTGACAAAAAGCAGAGCAAGGTCGCGAGATCTGTAGTGTCCTCAAACCAGATCGAGGAGCCTGTAAACCATCCTTACTTACACGGCCAGCAGTGTGGCAGCCCAGGCAGTGAGAGCAGACCCATCCTCAGGGGTACAGTCCTGAAGACTGAAAATGAAGGGAGAGATCTGGAAAACCGGGATTTAACCACCTTGTCTTCGCATTTGCCACAATGGGACATTGTTAGGTCTGGGCTCCACGAGACAATAGACTTCGATAGGACCCAATACCCATTCAGAAGGACAGCTTTACATCCTGTCTTTTCAAGTGTGCTGAGCTCCCTTTCAGTTTGTTCTTGCTGCACACAATATATGTGGAGCAGAGTATTTGTTCTAATTCTCTTCCTGGACTTCCTCCCCCATTACTCTACTTCTGCTCTTACCCTCCAGGGAGTCTAGGGTGGCTTTTATCTCTTGAAGTGCTGGGTGATTCATCGTGGGACGCCACTGCTGAGACACACAGCACTGCTCTTCCCGGCCGTTGTGAAAGAAGATGAGCACGTTGCATGAACGGATTCCAAGGGCAGGTCCATTGGAATGTGTTCATACCTCAGTTTCTCCAAGTGTGAAATCAGACCCAGATCAAACTCCTGGCCGTATTAGATGAAGAATCTACTATTTTTTAACAAAGGGCCATTCTCATTTTTATAGGGGAATGCATTACAAATATAAAGCGTCAAAGCCTTCATAATTTTACCAAAGAATATAACCTAGTAAAGAGAAAAATGAAAAAGGATAAAACTATGCTCATAAAGAGGCTGATTGTAGTATAAACCTGAATATAATATTCATATGCAATATTATAAAACTTTTACAATGTGGTCTATTCTGGAGCATATTTATAGATAATGTGAGAACTGTACTGGTAAGTGAATAAGGTCACACAAAATAGTAGGATATAAATAGTTTATTCCTTGACAGAAACCATGTATGTGGACCAAGACTGCAAAATAACAACTAAAAATAAAAATAATTGTAGTAAGAGGGAGAATAATGGCTCTTTAAAATCTTTAACGTTTTAAATCATTTGATCAAGAAAAACGTTCCACTGATAACAGGACAATTCCTGTGGGAATGACAATTTGTTCTATGGGTCCAGAATGTAGTTTACTGCACAGGGAGACTTTTGTAACTTACTTTGCAAGTTACATTTGCCTGTGGCATATTGTTAGGTAGTCGGAACTGTGGGTTACACCCTGACTTTGAGGTAATCACCAAGGACTCACAGTGGGGCCCCAGAACTAGGATTACCTTTTATTCTTCCTGTGAAGTTGCTACAAAGGGGAAAGGAGAAAATTAACAGGAGTCAGTCCATTCCAGATAACGCCTTACAAGCATTATCTCCAATCCAGTGTATATTAGATATTCATTTTAGAGAAGGGGACACTTAAATTACTTAAAGTCATGCAGCGAATAAACAGATACGGTGAGTTTGAGCCCAAGTCTAGGCTCCAAAGGCCATATTCTTCCCATTATCCCACCATGCTGAAAACATGTTCACAAGAGCACACCTGCCTATTTCCCAAATGGAAGGTGGCTCCATTTGACCAGAGAGGATCTTTTCATGGCGAGTTCCCTGGCCAGTAAGGCAGTGCCAGGCTGGGTAATAATAAAGGGTGCTGGCTATCTAAGCACTTTCCATGCGTAGTCTCAGTTAATCCTTACAATACAGCTGTTCCCATTTTACAGCAGAAACTGTGGCACAGAGAAGTTAGCAGCTTGTGCTGGGTTACACGGCTTGTAAATGGCAGAGCCAATATTTGAATGTCTGGCCCCAGAATACCATAGTTGCTAAAAAAGATACATTTTTTTACCCGCATTTCTTGGATTTAAATCAGAGGACAAAGGTGTAATCGATAAACATTAAAAAATAGAAAGACTTCCTTCGTTTTTTAGCTCTGGTTCACCAAAGAAGGTGTTAAAGGGTGTATCCTCTGAGGGAAGTGCCCCAAGCTTATCAGGGAGATAAGCTAATTGTGGCTTTCCTTGTGATTTAAGCTCACCCACCCCGAGCTGTCCCAGCGATAGGAGAAATGCAAGGTTAACCCTCCCCCATCTCTTCCCCAGGAAAAATTGATTTCCTTATTTCCATCCTCCTGAAGATCCGACTCCTTTAGTGCAGAGTGCCTTGTTTTCACCTTTGAAGAAAAGAAGCAAACGTCTATGGCAGAGGCTTGCAAGCCTTTCACTGGTGACCCACAGTTAGAACACACTTTGTGTATGACCCAGTGTAGAATCACACACGCGTGACACTGAAAAAAGAGTTTCATGAAACATAATTTATCCTTATCCACTCCGTTTTCTAGTTTCTATTAAAAGAATTCTGATTACAGCTCTAAATTGATCACAGGACCATAGAGTGGAAAATCCTAGCTAGGAACCCTAGCTTCAGGTTCTCACAGAGTTTTAGGAATGCGCCCTTAAACCCGTCTCTAGAACTGTTTTCTCCATTTTCATATCTCCCAGCCACTTACTCCGTTGGTCCAGACGGCTTCAGCTCCGGAGATGTTCTACCATAACCTGCAGCTTTGCGATCAGGCTTGACAACCCTGAAAGGTAGGCCCAGGACCTTCTCCCTCCATCAGACACTCGGTGACTAACAGCCGGCCTTTGAGCTTGTTAAATACAGGGTACAGGGAGCCTAGTAAAACTCTCAGCTGTCTGAAGGTGCAAATCCTATGTTCAGGGAAATGGGGAAATGAGGAGAACAGGTGAAAACACAAGCCCAGCCTTGTTGTTAGCTGCACACTCACCTCTCTTTGGCCTGCTGCGCTGAAGGAGGGTGGAAGGGCTCTTCTTGGATGGAAATAGGAAGCATTTATCACACCAACTAGAGCTTTTACATCCTGAAAGGGTACAGGTTGCCTCTCATTTCCTTGTCACTAGAGTACATGCTCACTAAGGAAGGAATCTTACGTGGTGGGAATACATGAAACATGTTGAGCGATGAGTTGATTTGTTAACACTGGTTGGCAATATGCAAGACTTTTCTGCCCAGGCCATAAGAATAAGGAAGAGAATGATAGAAAATGTCAGAGCTGGAAGGTCCGTAAGATGACCTGCTCCCAAATGTGTGTGTTAGACATGAGAAAGCTGCATTTCAGGGAGTCACCTCTCCAAGGTCCTGCAGTGGTAATGTGGTGCGTGTGTTCTTCCACTTTAGCTATGTTGCCTGTAAGCCCTAGATTTTCTGCCTCACCTGATTCCCCACTTTATCCTCTTTAGAACACAACCTTGTCACACAATGGGTCCTAATTTCTGTTTAGAAAATATAGTTATGTTGATCTACCTATTTTTGAGAAAGACAGGAAGGAAGAAGTATGAAATTTGTGTAGGAGAAACATACATGTAACAGCATTAAGTCGTCTCAACCACATACAAAATGTGAAGCTTTCCAGCCTCTACCTTCCAGGCAGAATCAGTCACATTTACTCCTGTGCTGTCACTGGGCGGAGCATCCAGCTCTGGTCTACTGTTTGATTTTAGAATGGGACAAGTGGAATGCATACTTGTAAGGCAAGAAACAGAATATTTGGAATAAGTAATCCCAGAAAACTCAGAATACTTACTCATTCATTCATCACACAAGTATGCTTTGGGTACCAGGAAGTGGAAACTCAAAATAAAAAAATGACACATCTTCTCACTGAGAGCAGTAAGTAAATAGATGATTACGACATAGATAATGATGGTCATAATGGAGGCGTGGATGCCAGCACAGCACTGTGGGATTTCACAGGTAAGGAACAAATTCTGTCTGAGAGAGTTTTAGAAAGGTTTAAAAGGAGGTAACCTTAAAACTGGGTCTTTGACATAGTTGTACAGAAAATCCTCAAGAATCTACAAAATGATTGTTAGAACTAAGAAGTAAATTTAGCGGAGCTGTAGGATGTAAGCTCCGCGTAAAAATGTATTTCTCTATACTAACAACAAAAAAATAGAACAATGAAATTAAATTATACTCTATACTCCGTTCCGAGAACTAAAACAGTGTTGCTGAGAGACATTAACGGAGACGTAAACGAGTGGAAAGATATACCAGATTTCTGGATTGGAAGATTCAGTTTTACTAAGATGTCAATTACCCCCAAACTGATTTGTAGATTCAATGCAATACCAATCAAAATCCAATAGGCTTTTTAGGTTTTTTTTTTTTCAGAAATTGTAAAGATAATTTGAAAATGTTTATGAAAATGCAAAGGACCTAGAATAGTCAAAACAATAAAGAAGAACAAAGAAATGTAATATGTCTACAGTAATTAAGACAGTATGGTATTGGTGTAAATAGAGCCAGATAGATCAATGGAAAAAATTAAAACTTCTAAAAACTTCTGCTCATCAACTAACACTGCTAAGAAAATGAAAAAGGAAGCCATAGTCTGAGAAAAGTGTTTGCAGGACATGTATCTGACAAAGGACTTGATCTAGAATATATAAAGAATCTTAAATATCGACAATATAAAGAACAACCCAATTGAAAAAATGGGCAAAAGACTTGAACAGACGTGTCACAAAAGAAGATACACAAATAGCCAGTAAGCTATTTGGAAAAGGTGCTAAACATCACTAGTCAACAGGGAAATGCAAGTTAAAACCAGAATGAGGTACACATTACACTCATTAAGACTGAAAATACCAGATGCTGACAAGGATGGAGCATAAGTGGGTCTCTCAAACATTGCTGGTGGGAGTGTAAAATGGTACAGCCACTGTAGAAAAATCCTTGGCCATTCTTTATAAGGTTGAATACACACATAACTGATGGCCCAGCAATTCCTAAGAACTATGAAAACCTATGTCCACAAAAAGACTTATAGTAAGAGTGGTCATAGCAGCTTCACTCATAATAATCCCAAACTAGAAATAACCCAAATGGCTATCAACAAGAAAGGGGATAAGTCAACAGTAGTTCAGTCATACAGTGGAATACGAGACAGCAATGAAAAGTGGTGAGCTACAACTATAAGCACAACATGGGTGAATGTCAAAAATATCATGTTGAGTTAAAGAAGTCAGATATATTTGCAAAATTCATCAAACTGTATAGTTAAGATCTGTTCATTTTATTGTATATAAAATTTATCTCAATAAAAGTAAACTGGGCTTTTGAGATGAGTAGAAATGCAGATTCAGATTTAGAAGAGGGGAAGAGAATTCTAGACAGAGGGAACTATTGAACAAAGATTGATAAATGTGACTGACACTTTTTTTCTGGTCATGATGATAACTTTTGTGTTGTTATATCATGTGAATTGTAGAATTGGAACAAAAGGGCAAAGAAGTAGATGGGGACCAGATCATGAAAGACTATTTATACCAGGCTCAGAAATTTGTACTTATTCACTAGTAGGCAGAAGAGCAAAGCAATCACAAAATCTGGAAGGTTTGTGGGGTAGGGTGAATAGCCTGGAACAGAGGTTGGCAAGCTTTTTCTTTAAAGGACAAGACAGTGAATATTCTAGGCTTTGTGGGTCATGTAGTCTCTCTTGCACCTACTCAACTCTGCCACTATAGTGTGAAAGCCACCATAGACTAAGGGAATAAGAGTGGCTGTGTTCCACTAAAACTTCATTATGGACACTGAAATTTTGATTTCATGTAATTTTTGTGTGTCACAAAATATTACTCTTCTTTTGATTTTTTTCAACCATTAAAAAAATGTAAAAACCTTTCTTGGCTCGTGGGTCATCATCATCATTCTAGATAATATTTTTGTGAGAACTTGCCATGCGCCAGAAGCTAGCCTCCCAACCACCCTAGGCAGTGACATCACCGTGGCGTCCATTTCAGAAACAAGTTACTTGTGCCCAGAGGCACTGGAGGAGCTGCCTGTGCAGCCCAGTGTTGGTGGCAGAGCTGCACATGGACCCGGGCATCGGCTCACAGTTAGTGATCCTGTCCAGGGGCCGTCAGGCCTCCTATAATACTGATCAAAGCCACCGGTGACCAAGAATACGTTTAGTGTCATAGATCGTTCTGTGCCCAGTTGCATAAATTTGGAAAATAAAAAGCTAAATGGCTAGAAATATGATGAAAATGGACAAAATCTTAGTTATTGTGAGACATCAACATATTTCTTAATAGGCAAATTGGCCAGACAAAAAAATAATTAAGATTATGGAGGACTAAAATATAATAAACGTACTTAATCTAACAGACATATATGGAAACTTGGTTGCTGCCAAAGCAGGAGTCATGCAGGCCACGATCAAAAAACAGATCACAATAAAGTTAGACATGAACAACAAAAGCAAGTTAGGAGAAAGAAAGAACAACCCAGGCACTAGGAAATTTAATGATATACTCCTAAATTACTCCTGGGTTAAGAAAGAAATAAAAATGGAAATTAAAAAAATTTACAAATGAACAAGTGCTGTACATATTAAAATCCAACAAAGCAGGTCTCAGAGATGTCCCAAGAAGAGAGAAATTTGGACACACACTAACAGAACACCACATGAAGATGGACACAGACGTGGGAGTGATGTGTCTACAAATCAAGGAACTCGAAGTATTGCCTGTAACCTCTAGGAGCTAGAGAGAGGCATGGACAGATTCTCTCTCAGAGCCTCCAAGGGACACCTTGATTTTGGACTTCTAGTCTCCAGAACTCTGAGAGAATAAATTTCTGTTGTGAGGGGACCCAATTTGTGGCATTTTGTTATGACCACCCCAGTGAACTAACACACTATGTAAAATTTTATGTCAATAAGTTTGAAAACTTAGATGAAATGAGTGATCACCTGGGAAATAAAAACAACTAAAATTGACTCACAAAAAAGGCAAAATGAAATCATGATAAAAATCAGCACCTTCATAAAAGTAGAGACCGCATAGTTTTATGAATAGGATCTGTCTACTCTGCAAAAAAGTAGATAATCCCCACGTTATAGACAATAATTCTGTGTGTAGAAAAAATGGTTCCCAGTCATTCTACAAGGTTAACATATGCTGCTAATAACAGCAGAGACGGGGAGCACCCAAAAATAAAACTGCAGGAATATCTTATTTATGCACACAAGTAGTAAATTTCTCAGCAAAATGCTAGTAAATCCAAGCACGCAATGGGTTAATAGACTCATACCACATGGCCGAGCTGAGTGGGCAAGCCTGGGGCAACATGAAGAAACCTAGTCATGGAGTTGAAGGGAAAAAAGTCAGGGTCATTTTAACAGGTGCTAAAAAAGCATTCAATAAAATTCAACACGCAGTTCTGATGGAAACAAACAGCAAAAACTCTTCATAATTTGGAAATGCAGGAGAACTGACTGACCCAGCTAAAGGGCATGGATCAAAGAATTATTAGGGTAAAGACAGGAATAAGAGAAGGAGGCCATGTCGCAGCCACCATTAAACATTTATTCTGGAGCTTCTAATCAATACAATAAGACAAGGAAAAGAAATGAGATACAAATTTTCTTCAAAGACACCAAGTGTGAGACTTTTAGAACTAATAAGAGAGCCTTATAAGACAGGTGGACTCAAGATCAACATTACAGCTTTGCCATACAGCAGCAATTACTGTCTAGAAAATGTCATTTAAAAGTTCCATTAATGATAGCCACACACTCAGAAAATACCTAAGAATAAAGCTAAAAAGTACATAAGCTTATGTGAAGAATCAATAAAACTTTGTTAGTGGAAAGAAAAAAAGATTTAAATATATGGAGAGCAATATCATGACAGGTATCTGGTCTGAAGTGATACCTTCCATCACCCTCAACATAGCAAATCTTTATGGGGAAAGAACACAGCATATTTGAAATTAGACTTTTCTGGAAACAGTAGTAGTTGCCATTTATTAAATGCCTACTACATGTCAAATGCTTTAAATTTTTAATTAACTCTCTTAAGCCTCAGTTTCCTCATCTGTAATATGGAGATAATAAGCCCATCTTGCAGAATTGTGATTTAAAAAGGCAAATATATTAAAACAACAACATCCTGAGAAAGAAGAACAAAGCAGGAGGCATCACACGCCCTGATTTCAAACTCTATTACAAAGCTATAGTGATCAAAACAGTATGGCAGTGGCATAAAAACAGACTGATAGACCAACGGAACAGAATTGAGAACCCAGAAATAAACATATATGGTCAAGCATATGTGGTCAACTGATATTTGACAAGTGAGCCAAGAATACTCAATGGAGAAAAGAGTTTCTTCAATAAATGGTGCTGGAAAAATTGGATATTCACAAGTAAAAGAATGAAACTAGATTCCTACCTTACACCACTCACAAAAATTAACTTGAAATGGATTAAAGATTTAAACATAAAACCTGAAATCATGACACTCCTAGAAGAAAACATAGGAAAAAAGCTCCTTGACATGGGTCTTTGTAATGATTTTTTGGATATGATACCTAAAGCACAAGCAACAAAATAAAAAACAAACAAGTGGGACTATACCAAACTAAAAAGCTTCTGCACAGCAAAAGGAACCATCAACAAGGTGAAAAGACAACCTATGGAATGGGAAAAAATATTTGCAAACCACATATCTGATAAGGGGTTAACATCCAAAATATATAAAGGACTCATACAACTCAGTAGCAAAAATACACCCAATAATCCAATTAAAAATGGGCAAAAGACTTGAATAGACATTTTTCCAAAGAAGATATATGAAAGGCCAACAGGTACATGAAAAAATGCTCAATATCAGTAGTCACTAGGGAAATGCAAAGCAAAACCACAATGAGATATCATGTCACACCTATTAGAATGGCTATCATCAAAAAAATAAGAGATCAATGCTGGGGAGGATGTGGAGAAAAGGGAACCCTTGTGCACTGTTGATGGGATTGTAAACTGGTGCAACCACTATGGAAAACAGTATGGAGGATCCTCAAAAAATTAAAAATAGAACTACCATATGATCCAGCAATTCCAATTCTGGAAATATATCTAACGAAAATGAAAACACATTCAAAATTATCTACATTCCCATGTTCACAGTAGCATTGTTTTCAGTAGCCAAGACATAGAAACAACCTAAATGTCCCTCTGTGGATGAATGGATAAAGAAGCCATGGGATATATATGTAATGGAATATATACCATGAATGAGTATATATTCAGACATAAAAAACAAGGGAAATCCTGCCATCTTTGACAACATGGATGGATGGACCTTGAGGGCATTATGCTCAGTGAAATAAGTGAGACAGAGAAAGACAAATACAGTATCATCTCACTTATATGTGAAATCTGAAAAAACAAAAAACAAACAAACTCATGAAAAAAGAGATCAGATTTGTGGTTACTAGAAGCAGGGGGTTGGGGAGGGGGAATTGGAGGAAGGTGGTCGAAAGGTACAAACTTCTAGTTAGAAGATAAATAAGTACCAGGGATGGGTGTACAGCATGATGACTGTAGTCAACACTGCTGTGTGATATATTTGAAAGTTAAGAGAGTAAATCTTGAATTCTCATCACAAGGAAAAAATTTTTTTTTTCTTTTTTTGCTTCGTCTTTTTATTGTGTCTGTATGAGATAACTAAACTTATTGCCACAATCATTTCACACTATATGTAAGTCAAACCATTATGCTGGATACTTTAAACTTACACAGTGATGTATGTCTATTATATCCCAATAAAACTGGAAAAAATTATTGCAACAGAGATCATAAAAAACAACTCTTTGTAGAGTGCCTTTCATATAGAAAAGCTCAAGAAAATTACAGGAAAAAATGTATTATATAACAAATATGTTATTTAATTCTTTCTGTCACTTTGTAAAGGAGAAATTTTCTATACATGAGTAAATCGAGTGGAGTTCATATTTGAATATTGTTTCATCTGCCTTTTTTTCTTTTTTTATTGATGTCATAATAGTTTATCACACTGTGAAATTTTAGTTGTACGTTATTGTTTGTCAGTCACCATATAAATGTGTCCCTTCACCCCTTGTGTCCACTCCCCAACCCCCCTTCCCCCTGGTAACCACCAAACTGTTCTCTCTGGCTGTGTGTTAGTTTATCTTCCACGTATGAGTGAAATCATGCAGTATTTGTCCTTCTCTGTTTGGCTTATTTCGCTCAACATAATACCCTCCAGGTCCATCCATGTTGTTGCAAATGGGATGATTTTGTCTTTTTTTATAGCTGAGTAGTATTCCATTGTATGTATATACCATATCTTCTTTATCCAACCATCAGTTGAGGGACAGTTGGGTTGCTTCCACTTCTTCACTATAGTGAATAATGCTGCAATGAACATAGGGGTGCACAAGCCTCTTTGGATTGTTGATTTCAGGATCTTTGGATAAATACCCCGTAGTGGGATAGCTGGGTCATAAGGTATTTCTATTTTTAGTTTTTTGAGGAATCTCCATACTGTTTTCCATAAAGGCTGCACCAGTTTGCATTCCCACCAGCAGTGAATGAGGGTTCCTGTTTCTCTACAACCTCTCCAACATTTGTTATTTTTTGTCTTGGTGATTATAGCCATTCTAACGGGTGTCAGGTGATATCTTAGTGTAGTTTTGATTTGCATTTCCCTGATGCTTAGTGATGTTGAATATCTTTTCATGTGGCTGTTGGCCATCTGTATCTCTTCCTTGGAAAAATGTCTGTTCATATCCTCTGCCCATTTTTTGATCTGGTTCTTTGTTTTTTTGTTGCTCAGTTGTATGAGATCTTTATATATTACTGAGATTAATCCCTTGTCGGACAAATGATCTGCAAATATTTTCTCCCAGCTGGTGGGTTGTCTTTTCACTTTGATCCTGGTTTCATTTGCCTTGCAGAAGTTCTTTAGTTTGATGAAGTCCCACTTGTTTATTTTTTCTTTTGTTTCCCTTGTCCGAGTAGACATGGAATTTGAAAAGATCCCTCTGTGACTGCTGTCAAAGAGTGTACTGCCTGTGTTTTCTTCCAGGAATTTTATAGTTTCTCATCTTACCTTCAAATCTTTGATCCATTTTGAGTTGACTTTTGTGTATGGTGAAAGAAAATAGTCTACTTTCATTCTTTTGCATATGGTGTCCAGTTTTCCCAGCACCATTTATTGAAGAGACTTTCCTTTCTTCATTGTATATTCTTAGCTCCTTTGTCAAAGATTAGCTGTCTGTAGATGTGTGGTTTTATTTCTGGACTCTCAGTTCTGTTCCATTGATCTGTGTGTCTATTTTTGTACCAGTACGATGCCGTTTTGATTACTATAGCTTTGTAGTATATTTTGAAGTCAGGGATTATGATGCCTCTGGCTTTGTTCTTTTTTTCAGGATTGCTTTAGCTATTTGGGATCTTTTGTTGCCCCATATGACTTTTAGTATTCTTTTTTCTATTTCCATGAAGAATATCATTGAGATTCTGATTGCATTGAGTCTGTAGATAGCTTTAGGTAGTTCCATCTGACTTTTAAACTTGATTATGCCCCTACATACTGTACAGCCATTCAGAATGTGTGCTGACATAGTCTTAGGGAAATCAAACCAAGAGGAGAGGTCCAGACTTAAGGAAGGAAGAAGAAAATATAGTGTGAAACCTGGTTCTGAACATCGCAGGAGGTAGATTGGTAGAAGCACCCTGTTCCAACCCTCAGCTCCCCTCGCTATGCCCACAGAGGCACCCGATGACCATCAGCAGAAGTTAATTGAATTGTCCTGCAGATTTAGTCAGTCCTGTGTCAGGCTGGCAAAATAAGTAAATAAAGCAGTCAAGGCATCCTTTGGGAACCAGCGCTTTTGAAGCCTAAGTGGATCCTATTCCTTCCGGAAGTGTCCTCCTCCGGGCCTGCGCCTGCTGCTGGGTTAGTGCTGGGAAGACTTGCCTGGATCAAAGGCCTTCCCTCTGCACCCACAGGGGCCTAATCTGTAGGTTATTTTTATTTTCCAGCCCCAAATAGCTTTCCTTTGTAGCCATATTACAGTTTTTATTTTATATTTTTTGAGCAATTTTTAATGTTTTGTTTGTATTCTTTAATATATCCCATGTTTCAGGCAGAATCTTTGTCGAGTTTGCTCCCCATTATGTCCGGTGTTGTGAACGGATCCTAGTCCGTATGGTCGTATGGTCCGTATGGTCACCTCCTGGGTTCTTTGAGGTAGACAGTGTGACTTCCCAGGACATTCGAAGTGTGAGGGCTGCTGACCCAGCTCCATCCCACTTCCAGGTTTGAGGGAAGGAAGCTTTACCCAATGGGTCTCCCACACAGACACTCAGTAAATAAACATCCATCAGCACAGCAAGTAGAAGTGCTCTGCCTTCACCACTCAGTGTAGACACACCGTTCCAGTGATCCAGAGCAGGGGATGGCAAACTAAGCTGTGTGCCAGATTTTTGTAAATGAAATTTTATTGGCACATAGCCACGGTCATTCATTTAGGTATTGTCTATGACTGCTTTCCTGCTACAGTGGCAGACACTGTGTGGCCCACAAGCCTAAAATATTTACTATCTGCTCCTTTACTACAAGAGTGTGCTGACCTCTGCCCTAGAAGCCTAATTTGGAACCCTCTAGTTGGCACTAAGCCATCAGAAATCCTCCTAAAGCCATGGTGAGGCACAGACCCAGCAGGGACCGAACCTTGGGTGCCATTCTGAAAGATGCTGGAGACAAGCCTCCCTGTTATTAGTCCCTGTTCATGCAAGGCTGGGCAGTGCCTAAACCTTAAGAAAAAGAATTTGTGTGATAAAATATACATAACATAAAATTAACATTTTATCAATTTTTAAGTGCACAAATCAGTGGCATTAAGTACATTCACATTGTTGTACAGCCATCATCATCATCCATCTCCAAAACTTTTGCAACATCCCAAATTGAATGTCTAAACCTCCAACACTATTTCTCTTGTCTTAAATGTTTTCACCAGCAAGAGTCCACTTCCAACATTTATCATGGTAATTAGTAAGTCGCTGGTGTCGGCAATGAATATCCATTTTGGATAGTCAGGATGTTAAAGAGCAAATCCTTTGTGCTAACTGTGATCTGCAAGGAAGAAGGCTGATAAATCTGCCTCTGTTCAGTGTCTAGGATGTGCAACTAGCCAACAGCCCTGGAGCATGCATTCTTGATGACACTTGGGTGAATTCAAGCTGAAACTGGCTGGCTCGCACACTTACACACTGATTATACTGAAATAATTTGAAGTAAGTCATAAACGCCACTACAGCCAGCACAAAGCATGGTCCTGGATGCTCAGCAGGGAGTCAGTGAATATGTACTGGGGAGAGGATAGAGGAAAGAATGATAAACCTACTCTGAACTCAAGTGTGGAGAAATTGTCTTCCAGACTTTGGCTTTTCATTACTCACATTCTTAGGAATCTGACACTTCCATTTTGTGGTTCTTCTTCAGGAACATGATTGTTTTAAAAGTTCTCCCCACACTGATAAGAATCGTCATTTTGAACTGGATGTTGCCTAGAAGTGTACCAAAGTCCTGCTTCCCTAGAATCCTCCTGTAGAATCACTGCCCATCTCTCCTTCCATCCCAGCTTCCTTGACACCTGGGCAGTGCTCAGATTTCCACTGGAGCTGACTGATGCAGGCGGATGGAGTTCCACCCGGATTACAAATGTGGGACTTCTCTCGCTCTCCAGCACAGATACTCCATGGAGCAGTAGCCAGGACTTGTACTCGGATGACACTTAAGACAGGACTAAATGGTTGTTCTGTCCCCTATTCCCTTCCCAAATCTGGTCAGAGGCCCACAGGGAGAGCCAGAGGAGAGTGAGAAGAACTGAGTGTATGCTTTTACATGGTGGCTGAGTAGGGTGGTGTGGATTTATGGTTGGGGAAAGGGAAATAGGAACTTCTTCCCTTTTGACCCCAGGAGACTGGTGGCTGGAAGAGGCATAACAAATGAGCAGAATGATCCAACAAGGGGTTAATTTCCAAAATATGTAAAGAACATACAACTCAACAACAAAAAAATGAAAAACCCAAACAAAAAATGGGCAGAAGATATGAACAGATATTTTTCCAAAGAAGATATATAGATGGCCAACAGGCACACAAAAAGATGTTCAACATCAATAATTATAGGGAAATGCAAATCAAAACTACAATGAGATATCACCTCACACCTGTCAGTATGGCTATCATTAACAAGACAAGCAATAACAAGTGTTGGAGAGGATGTGGAGAAAAGGGAACTCTTATACACTGCTGGTGGGAATGCAAACTGGTGCAGCCACTATGGAAAACAGTATGGAGATTTCTCAAAAAATTAAAAATAGAAATACCATATGATCCATCTATTCCACTACTGGGTGTATATCCAAAGAATATGAAATCAATAATTCAAAAAGATATATGCACCCACATGTTCATCACAGCATTATTCACAATAGCCAAGACATGGAAGCAACCCAAGTGCCCGTCAATGGATGAATGGATAAAGATGTGGTATAGATATACAATGGAAGACTACTCAGCCATGAAAAAAGACAAAATTGTGCCATTTGTGACAACATGGATGGACCTTGAGGGTATTATTTATTATTATTATTTGAGCAAAATAAGTCAGGCAGAAAAAGACAAATACCATATGATTTCACTCATATGTGGAAGATAAACAAACAAACACATCGATAAGGAGAACAGATTAATGGTAACCAGAGGAGAAGGGGGTGGAGGGAGGATGAAAGTAGGTAATGGGGTACATGTGTATGGGGATGGAGAAAAACTGGACCGTTGGTGGTGAACGTGATACAGTCTATACAGAAAATGAAATATAATAATGTATACCTGAAATTTATACAATTGTAAGCCAATATGACCTCAATAAAATAATTTTTTAAAAAACCCACCAGGATGGATGCTCCTACTGGGCAGATGGAGAGACCTCGGCCAGGAGGAGCTAAGCAGCATGCAGAGGTGTGCCAGAGAGCCCACTCACGCTCTTACTAGAGGCAGAGCCCCAGCAAGCCTCGTTTCCACATCCCTGTGACTAGAACGTTGAGTACATTTGCCTGGATTGGCTGTCGTTAAAAAAAGGAAGATTTGAGTAGAATGTAGCTTCTACCGAAGACATTTAAATAAAGAGGTTGGCAGTTGGAAGGAACTGGGGAAATTCATTAGAATGGAGTTGGTGTAGCACAGTACTAGGAAGGTGGTAGTGACAAGGGACATTCTATATAAAATGGGAAGCAAATGGGCTCACTGCTCTGGATATCCAGTGCCTGACCTACCCCACCCTTCCTTCCCTGACTGAAGCCTTGCCGGTTCTGGGGCCGTACAATCTCTTTGTCTTTAACCAGTCTTCCCTGTGCGATAATTCACTAGGGCAAAACTCTGGTTCTCTGCAGAGTTAGACTCACTGCATAGACATGGGCTCACATCTTCCTGTCTTACTGACCAGGACTCTGGGATGAGAGTGAATGATTTTGTTAAATATTATTTTGACATGAATTAGGTTGAGATTTGCCTTGTCTTAAATATTTGACCCTTCTGGGCTACAGTTGGTTCTTGGATTTGCTTGCACACACCATTACAGGCCCTGGGCAATTTATATTAGTATGGTTGTCTAACTCTCCATCCTCAGTTAATCGTCTCAAGTTTTTACTCCCTTTGACTCAAGTTGGGGAGGGCTGGGAGTGATGGAGAGAGAGAGAATGAATGTGTGATTGGAACCGAGTTATCTTGGCATATCTCTTTAAAATCGAGTTGAATACTAAAATTAACTTCTGACATGGAAGTATTTATATTAATTTAGGATGTTCAATTAATGGCTAATAATAACTTTTTTGTTTGTTCCTGAAAGCTAGAAACAATCCAACACGACCATTTGGGCATGTTTGTATTATAATTCTCTTTGGAAAGGTCAGTGTTACAGATTAGTGAGATAAACCAACTAGGTCAGCTGATCCCCTCTTTTATTCTTCCTTTTTTAAAAAGTAAAAGCTGGAGAAAGTAGCTGGCTACCTCTGAGGTTGTTTAGATTGTGTGTAGTTTTCTGGAAAACATTTTCATTGTCAGGGTGAGAAGTTGAAGGTTTATTTTTATGCATCTCTGTTTTTAGCTGCAGATCAACATTGCTGGCTCACGGTGGAAGCCCCTTTGTATGAAACATCCCTTATTGCATTTGTCCCTTGAGCATAGCATGTGCCAAATTATCATTTGACTAGGCTGGTTGATGTTCTGTAGAGAGGAAACATCTTGATAATTCCCTGAGATGTGTTATGTCAGAGAAAGTGTGTCATAGATCCTCAACAGCTCACACCAGGGCATCCCTAGGGGTACAATGCCAGGTGCCAGGCCTTCCAGCTCACCTGCTCAGGGACTGCTGCCCATCACCTCTCATTACCCAACTGTGTACACTTGGCTGCCATTTTCTCAAAGACACTTACGCAGTGGTATTTTGTAACGACGTCAATTCTTTTCCTGTCTGACCTAGAAGATTACGGTGACTCAATGCTGGCTGGTCAACCTTAAAGATTAAATCGAGGACATTGGCTTAATGATTTTAACAGCTAGTGTAAAGGATTTTCCAAGTATGAGAATCATGATATAAAATGGGGTTGGAAATTTTATTCAATTTTAAAGAGAAAGTAAGTGACACAGCTCAAGGTATACTTTACAATTGTATTTCTTAAAAAATAAGCTTCATGTTTTTAAAGATTTAAACAGGAATAGAATATAAGAGTCTAATGGAGAATCAACATACATTAAACTTGTAAAATGCCCTATTATGTGAATGAATATCTGATTGTATGTTGGAAAGTAAGCAAGAATCATGATTATTCTATGATGGTGATAATTATTTTCTTAGTTGAATTGATTTGGATAAAACTTCAATTTGCCCTAGTTCAGTGTTTCTCAAATGTTCATACACATAAGAATCTCCTGGGGAGCTTGCTTGTAATGCAGATTCCCTGACCACATCCTCAGGCCTCAGTAGGTGTGGAGTGGGCCCCAGGAATTTTCACTCAGCATTCTGGGTGATTCCAGGGCTGGTGGTTGTGAAAATGAACACCCTTTAGCCAATACTTAACCACCCTCTGGATGCTGACGGACAATGGAATAAAAATAAGGATGAGGATGATGATTAAATCTTACGAACATGCCTGCCCTGGAAAAGAAGCTCCTAGACTCTTTACTCCAACTTCCAGTATCCTAGAATGGCATACACTTTCAAAAAAAATGGAAAAAAGCACTAGCAAGATGAGTTCTTTGTAGTGCTTGGTATACTGTCTAGAAATATTTGAAAATAAGTTCAGTAGAACAAAAAAATCCTGCCTGGAATTTGTTGGGAACAAGTCTATGATGTGTGCCCTGAGATTTCACATCCCAGCTGAATGTATCTGGTCTGGAGCGCTTCTCTGGTTAGCTCTGTGTCTCTCTTACTCCACCTGGAAACAGAGAAGCGAGAGCACCTGGTAGGGCTGCAGTGCTGGTCAGGCGGCACTGGGGAAATGCCTCAGCAAGCTGGCTGCCTGGTCCTTACCAGGCTGTGTCTGGGCGCTGGGCTGCTGCACCCCGATCAGAGGGAAGGAGAAGTGTGAACATTAGCCTCCTGCTTGTCTCATAAAGTGTGAGTTCCTTCAAATTTAGGAAAGTTCTATCTTTTCTCTTTGAGGAGAGTCAGGCCAAATGATTTTATTTTTAAAATGTTGAGTATAGACTCTATGAATGAATAGAGAAGCAGGAAGAATGCTAACAATACGGAAGTTCCTTTTCTGTTGAGATTTATTTTTCCCACTGCTACTTTGGAAGGCAATGATCATTTGAAGTTTCTTGGAAAGGCAAGAATGCTATGCTAGATGACCGAGTCCATCCTCAGTGCTTTTGAGTCCTAAATCAATTCCCTACTGGCCTTGTGTATCCCACAGGAAGCACAAACTGATGTGCACAAAAGTAGGTGTACTATCGAATTTCCAATGACAACTTTTGCAGAAATAGAAAAAAAAAAACCATCCTAAAATTCATATGGAATCTCAGGGAACCCTGAGTACCCAAATCAATTTTGAAAAAGAACCACGAAGTTGGAGGACCCGCACTTCCTAATTTCAAAGTGTATTACAAAGATACAGTAATCAAAACAGTGTGGTACTGGCATAAAGACAGACAAGTAGACCAATGGAATAGAATAGAAACCCAGAAATAAACCATGCACGTGTGGTCAAATGATCTTTGAAAAGGTGCCGAGACCACTCGATGAGGAAAGGACAGTCTCTTCAACAAATGGCGTTGGGAAAACTGGATATCCACGTGCAAAAGAATGTAGTTGGATCCTTTTCTTATATAAAAAAATTTAACTCAAAATAGATTAAAGACCTAAATGTAAAATCCAGAACTACAAAACTCCTAGAAGGAAACATAGGGGAAAGTCTTCATGACATTGAATTTGGCAATGATTTCTTGGATATGACACTAAAAGCACAGGCAGCAAAAGCAAAAATAGACAAATGGAACTGTGTCAAACTTAAAAACTTTTCTGTGTCAAAGGGCACTATCACCAGAGTGAAAAGTCTTCCTACAGAATGCGAGAAAGTATTTGTGCTTTGTATTCTTTCATGAGAGGCCAGTCAGGTTCAGCCACATAAGGGGACACAGGAGAGGTACAGGAGGACAAAATTTGTTATACTTACAAGTCCTAGTGACAGGAGGCACATCATGCCATGCACGACCACATGGGTGGAGCACCAAGAGAGCCAGCTCAGCCTAGCAGGTAAGTGGCTGAGACACACAAGTGCCTTTATTGGGGCTCAGGGTGCAGGACACAAGCGAAAGGCATGAGGGGATTTCAATGGTGCATTGAAGGTCATTAGGTCACTGTCAGAAGAGGGCAGGAAAGGAACTTGCAGCAGGGACCCCCCTTATTGCACCGATGCACCTAGTCACCTGGGCAGAGTGCTCACAGCCAGTTTGTGAGGTTGTTGAAGCAGCAGGAGAATATGAAGTTTAAAAGTTTACAATACAATTTGCAAATCATATATCTGATAAGGGGTTAATATCCAGAATATATAAAGAACTCCTACAACTCAACAACAAAAAAATTGAATAACCTGGTTAAAAAATGGGCAAAGAGCTTGAATAGATATTTCTCCAAAGAATATACAAATGGCCAACAAACATAGGAAAAGATACTCAACATGACTAATCATTGGAGAAATGCACATTAAAAACCACAATAAGCTATTACCTCACCCCAATTATAATGGCTACTATCAAAAAACCAGAAAATGAAAAATGTTGGTAAGGGTGTGGAGAAACTGGAACCCTGTACTCTGTTGGTGAGATTGTAAAATGGTGCAACCACTGTGGAAAACAGTGTGGTGATTCCTCAAAATATTAAAAATAGAACGCCCATATGATCCAGCAACCCTTATTTCTGGGTATACATCTAAAAGAATAAAAAGCATGGTCTCAAAGTGATATTTGCACACCTATGTTCACAGCAGCACTATGCACAATAGCCAAAACGTGGAAGCAATGCAAATGGCCACTGACTGACGAATGGGTAGACAAAATGTGGTATATACATACAATGGAATATTATTCAACCTTAAAGAGGAAGGAAATCCTGCCACATACTACAACTTGGATAAATCTTGAGGACATTATGCTAAGTGAAATAAGCCAGTTGCAAAGGACAAATGCTGTACAATTCCACTTATATGAGGTGCTTAGAGTAGACAAATCCATAGAGACATAAAGTAAAATGGTGGTTACTCGGGGATGGGGGTGGGGGTAAATGGGAAGTTAATGTTTAACGGGTACAGAGTTTCAGTTTTGCAAGAAGAGAAAGTTCTGGAGACCGATGGTGGTGATGGTTGCACAACAAGGTGAATGTGCTTAACACCACTGAACTATACACTTAAAAATAGTTAAGATGTTAAAAAAAACACTAGGTGCATCATTTTTCCTGTGACCTTTTCCTCCTCTGCACCACGAGAAGTCTTTGTTGCAAGTCACCAAAACTAACTCTAAATGATGTAAGCAGAAAAGGAATTGATGACAATACACCATATTTCATTGATTTGAAGATGGACATTTTTTCATATCCTAGCATGTCCGATATCAGAACCCATCTCACAGTTGGTGGCGTTTTTACTGGATGAGGTGGATGCTGCCCAGATGCCCCCTTCAAGTCCATCCCTTGGAGTGTTGACAGAGGACAGATCTCAGCTGGGTGTCCCTTCCTGGGATTTGCCTACTGTTGGAGATAGCTGCCTCAGCCAAGGCTACACCCCACATTCAGTGACTATTCTACGTGGGGTTCAAAGATTGGGCTCCCTTGGCTTCATGTCAGAAGATGGTGAAGGCCATCACTGCAGAGCTCCCTGTGGGTCTGCAGAGGCCTCCATTTCTGTTCCACGGTGGCTCGCCTTCTCCCTCTCCTCCATCCTGCTGCCCTCATTTGCCTGCAGGTATTGCTCTGGGGAGACTTCCTCAGTCAACCTTCCACTCAAATCTCCTCAGAGGCTTTTTTCTGGGGAACCTGGCCTAAGACAGCGTGTCACCATTTGATTGAGAATCTTTTTCTTTTTTAATGTTCCATAAAATGAAGGTGTGACTTACTGTTAATGGTCTCTTAGATTCCATAAAATAAGCTGGGAGTTAGCCAAGTGAAAGAGTGGAGGAGGGAGGGAAACAGGCCAAAGCAGCTGGTGGAGACTAGATCTCAAAAGGCCTTGTATGCCATTCTGTTGAGTCAAGACTTTGTCTTGAAGGAAAGTAACATAAGCAACTTTGGTTTTTGGAAAGATCTGCCTGGTTGAGGCATGGATAATAGATGGGAGAATGAAAGCTTTGGAGCAGAGGAAATAGAATGAGGCTATTTAAATGGTCTACAGTAGGGATGGTGGCAGTAGAGATGCTAAGGAGTGGGTGTATGCAAGTGTCCTTACAGAGATGGAATCTTTAAGATTTGGTGACTATAATGTCTGTGCAGATTTCTGAAAAAGGAAGACTCTGGCTTGGGTACCACATTCCAACATGCCTAAGATATGATTGATTGCAGAGGGCACCATGATTTTATGTGCCATTGACAAAGAAAATGAATGTTCCCAATGAAACTGTGACTTGCTCTGGATTGTGAGACACTTCCCAATCTTAGCCATGTCAAGAAGTGAAAAAGTATGCATATCAGAATGGAAAAAAAGTCAATACTTGTCCTTTTGAGTCAGTTTAATCCATCTACTCTGGGAAGTTTTCTTGCATCGCTAAGACTGAGTCAGATGCCCCTCTGAATGTTTGTATAGCAACCAGTGAGCTTAGTCCTGTTGTGGCATTTGTCCCGTTACCCTGCTGATGCTATTTTAAACTTCATGAGCAAACACCCACGAAAGCCTAACATGTGCCTGGCTCTCTTCCAGGGTCAGGGATTCAGCAAATGGACTCAATGGGAAAAAATCTGACTGGATCTCCCATGCTTGTTTTGTTGTCTCTTGCCCAGTGGACTGTAGGCTTCGTGGCAGAGGACCACTGCATCCCCAATAGCTGGTGCAGTGCCTGACACCTGCTGAATACAATAAATATTTGTTGTGAGAATGAGTGAGTACATCAAAGTGTTTTCCTCTCACGGTAACTGGTCCAGTAACTAACCCTGGTTCAGACCCTTAGAACTTCATGCTTCAGTGATTTCAAAGAGCCTGCCTCAACTTTCTCTGCTCACTCTGACCATCTTGAGCTTTGCTGCTGGATTAATCTGCCCAAAATACTGCTGTTATTTTACCAGGGTCAAAATCCGTTAGTGGCTTCTTGTCACCCACTGAGAGATGTCTGATGTTCATTGACTCCTCTCTGTCTAGTTCCAGCTTGTCTTTCTAAATCTGCTTCTTACTATTCCCCCATAGGAATCATGATCTGCTCACAAAATTCTTTAAGTCATTCCTGATTTTGTCTTTGCTTGGCTATTACCTTAGTCTTGAATATTCACTCCTTTTCTCTCCCCAAATCTTAACCATTCACTAATACTCACTTCAGATCCCAGCTTATCCTGAGTCTTTGCTTAATTGCAATTGTTCAAAGGGATTTCCTTCTTACCCATCTAACTTGTTATGTCACTCATATTATGACTTAATCGTTCATTTCTCGCCTCTTTAATCATGTGGGAAATTCTTCATAGGTGGGAATTTTCTAACATATTTATATATTCTTTTGCCTAAACACAGTATATGGCAGATAGGAAATATTTAGAAATAGCTTGGTGAACAAAAGAATGGATGTTAATCTACTGGATGTCTCCTGCCTTTCTCCACCTCCAGTTCCATTCCCCAGGGACAACTTCTTTCAACTTTTCTAGCTACTTTTTTCCCTGAGAAACCTCCACATTTCTAAATAATATGCTTCTATGTTGTTATTTCTTGATGGATCAGTTTTATACACCTTTTTCTATTACAGTAGGATCCCATGTTCCCTTTTTTCTTGGCTCATTCCCTTGTTTTACTGAAGCACACCCTCCAGTAGTACCCTAAGAAGGTACAGATGAAAACTCTTTTTTTTTTATCAAGGCTATTTTTTTAGAGCAGTTTTAAGTTGACAGCAAAATTGAGGGGAAAGTAGTGAGACTTCTTGTACCCTCTGTCCCCCTACATGAATAACCTCCCCTATTCATGTCCCCCACCAGAGTGGTATATTTGTTACAGCTGATGAACCTATATTGACACATCATAATCACCCAAAGTCCATAGTTTACATTAGGGTTCACTCTTGGTGGTGTACTTTCTATGGGTTTGGACAAATGTATAATGACATGTATCCATCAGTGTAGTATCATTCAGAGTATTTTCACTGCCCTAAAAATACTATGTGTTCCACCTATTCTTCCCTCTCTCCCTCAACCCCTGGAAACCACCGATCTTTTTACTGTCTCCATGGTTTTGTCTTTCCCAGAATGTCATACAGTTGGAATCATACAGTATGTAGCCTTTTTAGATTGGCTTCTTTCACTTAGTAATATGCATTTAAGGTTCTTCCATGTCTTTTCACAGCTTGAGAGTTCATTTCTTTTTAGCACTGAATAATATCCCATTGTCTGGATGTACCATTTATTTATCCACTCACCTACTGAAGAGCATCTTGGTTGCTTCCAAGTTTTGATGATTACAAATAAAGCTGCTGTAAATATCCATGTGCAGGTTTTTGTATGGTCGTAAATTTTCAGCTTCCTTGGGTGAATATCAAGGAGCACAATTGCTGAATTATATGGTAAGAGTATGTTTAGTTTTGTAAGAAACAATCAAACTGTCTTCCAAAGTGCCTGTATCATTTTGCATTCCCACCAGGAATGGATGAGAGTTCCTGTTGCTCCACAACCTCACCAACATTTGGTGTTGTCAGTGTTTTGGATTTTGGCCATTCTAATAGGTGTGTAGTAGGATCTCGTTGTTGTTTTCATTTGTATTTCCCTGAAAAACATATGATGTGGAGCATCTTTTCATATGCTTATTTGCCATCTTCTTTGGTGAGGTGTCTGTTAAAGCCTTTGGCCCATTTTTAAATTGAGTTTTTTTTTTTTAATTGTTGAATTTTAAGAGTTCTTTGTATATTTTGGGTAATAGTCATTTATCAGCTGTGTCTTTTGCAAATCTTTTCTCCCAATTTGTGAGTTGTCTCTTCATTCTCTTGACATTGTCTTTCACACAGCAGAAGTTTGTCATTGCAATGAGGTCCAGCTTGTCCGTTACTTCTTTCATGGACTGTGCCTTTGGTGTTGTATCTAAAAAGTCATCATCTTGCCTAAGGTCATCTAGGTTTTCTGAGAGCTTTATTTTTTTAATTCTTTTCTTCTTTTTTTTTTTGCTGAGGAAGATTCACCCTAAGCTAACGTCTGTTGCCAATCTTCCTCTATTTTGTATGTGAGTGGTGTAGGTCTGGGCCCAGGAACTGAACCTGGGCCACCAAAGCAGAGTGCACTGAACTTTACCACTAGACCACCAGGGCTGGGCCTATTTTTTGATTCTTTGCATGTCTAAAAATGTTTTTATCATATCCTCACACTTGATTAATAATTTGGCTGGGTATAGCATTTTCTTGGAATCTTGAAGTCCTGTAACATCCAGCATTGTTGCAAGAAATCTGATGACATCAGAATTCCTTTTCCTTGGCTTGTTACCTGTTTTACTTCTGTCTTCCCTTTATACAGAGGGAGCAAAATTTTCAGTGATATGCCTTTGCATGAATTTAGAAAGTTAATTGTGGTGGATATGTGGGCACTTTCAAGTTACTAACTTATTAAAGAAATGATTCTGGTATTAGTTTTTATGATTACCCATCTTCCCAATTTTTTCTGGAATGCTACTTATCAGATGTTGTAACTTCTGGACTGATCCACTACTTATCTTATTTATTTCCTATTTCCTATCTATTTACATTCTTATTCTACTTTCTAAACACTTATTTGATTTTAACTGTCAACATTCCATTGGATTTTTAAAATTTCAACTTTGATATTCGTGTTGTCCACGGTCTCTTTTTTCTTTTCATATTTCTTTCTTTGAGGATACTAATTATGGTTTCTTCTATTCTCTGTATTGTCTTTGCTTCTTCCTGTTCTCCCTTCACTTTTCTGTTTGTTTTGGTCTTGGTGACAAATACCTTCCCCTGACCCCTCCAATCTACACTCAGGTCATACAGTCCATCCCTCTGCTTTTTGTCATGGAGACTGAGTCAACAGGTTTCTTTGCCTTCTAGCTTCTCTTTGGGCTTCGTCTGTGGGACAGTGGGACAGAGGAGAGTGAGCTGGGTATTGGTTCCCCAGGTTCCTCCTGACAATTAGGCAAGGCTAGATGCTTCTTCCAAAGGCCACAGTTCTGGATGAATGGCCTCTCCATATAGCTACAGTCTCCAGATTTTGACAATTCCTACTTCCTACCGATTCACCCGGGGCACTGCCTACTTTTGTCAACTGTCCCTCCATTAAATTATCCTTAATTTCCAAGTTTGAGTACACCATCTGTTTCCTTTCAGAACCCTAACTGATACAGTCTTTTTCACATAAGAAGATTTCTCCAAATGTCTAGTGATCTTCAACTGTCCCTTCATAGCTGAGAGTGAGGCAGTAGAAGCTGATGGGAAGCTCTGCCGTATTGTAGGGGCTTGCCACCTGGTGAGCTTCACTGTAAAGACATAGGGGACAATCATTTCATTGGGTACTCCCAAATGTCACTATCTGGATATATTTTCTCTGAGACTTTCACTGGAGAATGATAATTCTCTAATCTCCACTTGATGTGAGGAGGAGGGAGAGATGGCCACAAGCGTGGCTCCTGGTATCTGTGAGCAGGGCAGAGGGCTAGAACCCAAAGGTCCACACGCGGACCTGCGCTAAACACCCCATGTGGGCACCTCTCGCTCCTGCCCTCTCCTGGCTCTGGTCTTGGAGGGGAGGGTGGGAAGGAGCTACTGCTGTGGGATGATGTGGGTCAGACCTAGGGTCTAGGTCTTCTGTGCCCAGAGTTTCACACAGTTTCCTATTTGGAATGGCACCTTCTCCCTGCCTTCGATGAGAAGGTCCCCAGGGTAAATTGGCCTGTCTCTCAGTTAAGTCAGTTACCACACCTCCTTCTACTTTGTCCCTTTACAATTTGCTGAGATTTCTTGACTGCTGCTCTCTCTTCTCCCTTTGTTTTTATAATTTTGAGCGAATATCTTTTTTTATTCTTTTATTGTCATTTTGGCAGTGTTTAAAAAAGATAAGAGATGAGTGTGTATAAATGCCATTTTTAGGAACAAAAAAAGGAAATTTTTTTTTTTGGTAAGCAAAAGCAAGAGGCAGTACAGCCTGGTGGATCGGAGCCTGAATCTTGACCTAGTTTCCTCCTCTGTAGAAAGGAGAGGAGTGTATGAATAGCATCTTCTTTAGAGAACTTCTGGGAAGATTAAATTGGTTACTATTATAGAGTGCTCAAAACAGCATGTGGTATATAGTTAGCACTACCTAAAAGGACAGTGAAACACATTTGGTTTCAAAATATCCTGTTATATAAAACAGTTGTGAGCAATAGGACCTGGTATAGGGTTCTAGATTCCTTTACATAGTTCCACTGGAAGCTGGTTCTACCAGGAGCTGGGGCTTGGCCGACTCAGGGACAGAGATCATCTGGGGTCACAGTGTGGAGCTCTCAAAGGTTGAGGAGAGCAAGAAGAGGAAGGTGGGCAGAAAAACTCTGCTGTCCTTTCATGGAGCAGGCTTGGAGGAGAGAGACCAGGGTGGGCCTGCAGAAGAGGGAGGGGGGCAATGGGAGCAGGTCACCTTCTCTGGGTCCACCAGGTGCTCTCATCCTGCTGTGTTAGGTCCAGGCTGGGATGTGCAATTTAGGCAGCACTGCAACCTGGAAGAATAGGAATCTGCTCAGAATGTTCTGGAAGAACCCATCAAAAGACTAACTGTAGGAATAGGAAGTAACTATGCACTCTAAAGACCTACTGCTTAAAGCAGTACTGTTAAAAACACTAAAAGGATTTAGAGAAAATCAGTCAATACATGTTTAGGCTGGGCTGTGTATTTGAAAAAAGGGAATTTTTAAAGAATAGTTAACTTGGTTAACTTACAGAAATCCTGGTCTCTCAAATTGTCTTACTTATTCATCCAAAAAGTATTTACTGAGCACCAACTATGTGAAAGACAGTGTGATAACCTTACAAAGGAAAACCAAGCACCATCCTTTTCCCCCGGGGGTTTTCCATCTAAATGAGACATTTGCAAAAATCGCTAAATCAAGGTAACATACGATGAGCAGCAAAGTTGACTGATGCTATAAAATTTACTGGAAGAAGAAACAACTGATCAGTAAAAATGTGGGAGAGATGGAATACGACCTGGGTTTTCTTTTCTCTTCTGTAGCCAGGTCGCTGGCTCCTCTTCCCCTCAGACCATATGCGTTCCTCACACAGGGTGTCAGTCTCCCACTCCAGGCCTAGGCAGCTAATCCTTTACCTTGGAATGCTCTTCCTTCTGCCCCTTCCTTCATGGCTACCAGCTGGGTGCTGCCTAACCTGCAAGTCTCAATTTTGATGCCAGCTTCTCTGGGGACTTCTTGTGACTTGACAAGGGATATTTCCCCCCTTCGTATAATAATTTAATATATACCAGCCAAACGAAGTATTTGTATCTTTATTTAAATCAATTTAAGTAGACCTGCATGGTATATTATGTAACATTCACTATATACACATGATTTAGGCAATGCAAGCTGATTCTAGATATGCTAATTACTCAACTGTCAGGAAAGCATGAATGGTGTCAGTGATGCTAAGCATAGATTAACAGTCTCCTAAATGTAAGGGGCATTTTTTACATATTCTCCTAGCATTCCTGCATACCCTGTGGCATTACTTAGCACTCTGCATTGCAATCAGCTGTTTAAACACTGGATCTCCCTCTAGACTGTGGGCTCCCTGTGGCGGGTCTTGTCAACAGCTGTGCTCCAGCACCTGGTACCCAACATGAATACATGTTGAGGGCACACTAGGGAAGGAGAACAGCAAAAGGAAAATGTGTGTGAATGTGTGTGTGTCAAGACAGGACGAATTCAGCTGTTGTCCACTGGAGTGACCAACCGATAAGCTGGCATGGGTTCCCACTGGCAGGCAGTGGGAAGTGGGTAGAGAAAACAAGTCCCAGCCTACAGAGGAAGACAGAGGTCCCTGGCTTTAAAATTCCTCTTGCCTCCATCCTTGCTAAGCAAAGCATGGTCTGAGGACCAGTGGCAGCAGCATCATCTGGGAGCTTGTTAGACAGATTCTCAGGATCCACCCCAGATCCGCTGGTCACAATGGGCACTTTCACAAGCTCTCCGGAGAAGTTGCGTGTGCCTTAAAGTGTAAGAAGCATGACCCAGACGATGCCAAGGCTTCCCCAATTCCACTGACTTGACTTTAAATTCTGTCCAATCGCTCCTTACCTCAACATTCCCAACACTTTCAGATAATGAATTTTTCATAGGCTCTTGCAAATTGTTGAAAAAGAGAAAATGTTAAAAACAAGAAAATAATTTCCATGCAAAGAGCAAAGACCATTTGCTCAACACACTGTGTGCTCTTGAAAAGGACTGAGCAGCGTAACCACGGCATGATCAAGTCCACTTTCAGGATCTGGACGTGCATCAGTTGGTGACACAGGACCTTGTTTTGAGGTAACTTCCAGCTCCATGGTTTGTTGCATCAGCCTCAGTCCATGTCAGAATCTTTCCTCATGAGAATGAAACGGTATTTATTTAGTGGTAAACATTAATTTTTTCCTTTAATAAACTTTTTTTAGAGTAGTTTTAGATTTACAGAAATGTTGTGAAAATAGTGCGGGGAGTTCCTGTATACCCCACACCCAGTGTCCCCCATTGTTAACGTTTTAACATTAGCGTACATTTGTCACAACAAGTGAACCAACGTTGATACATTATTGTTAATGAAAATCTATACTTTATTCAGATTTCCTTGGTTTTTATCTGATGTCTTTGTCTGCCCCAGAATCCCATCTGGAATCCCACATTATGTTTAGATGTCATGTCTCCTTGCGGTCCTCTTGGCTGTGACAGTTTCTCAGACTTTCCTTATTTTGGGACATATTAATTTTAACATCTCCTTTACTTTTGGAATGCGCCTTCTTCCTGTAGTAAAGCAGAATCCTAGTAAATGAATTCATACAACCCTTTAAATCAGATTTGAGAAAATAACAGCCCGATAATGAGCTCCTGGAGGGTGGGACTGGGTGGTAATCAGTCGACAGCTCCAGAATCAAGTGCTGCACCTGTTTCTGGCAGAAATAGGCGCTCAGTAAACGGTGTAGTCAATTTCTTGGTTTACTCTTCAGCACGCCTCTACCAGGTATGCGTGGATTGGGGTTATAATGACCAGTGGGAGAAGGTCCCTGCTCTTAAAGAGCTTAGAGGCAGAGGTAGAGACAGTTAAGTAGAATAAAGTATTTTTTTATTTGGGAGGCTTGCTGGACCCCTGTACAGAGCTCAGTGATGGAGACAGTGATCACTTCCCAGTGTCCTTGGGGGCTGAGCTGCGTCAGGAAAGCCTTTCTAGGAGAGCTGGATCTTAAAAGGTGACTTGGTGTTCAACCAGCAGAAAAAGGCTGATAAGTTCTGTGTTGGTTTATCATTTTTATTTGCTTTGGTAGCTGACATTGGAATTATTTTGGTTTAGATTTTGAGACTGAATCTGCAGTTTCAAACTCACTGGTAATCTCTAGCTTTTTGAAAATTCATTTGCTTTATGCCAAAATGTAACTTCCTGATTAAAAGAAGAAGGAAAAATAAATAGTTGCCTTTTGAGCAGTGCTGCTTAATAGAACTTTCCATGATGATGGAAATGTTCTATATCTGTGCTGTGTAATATGGTAGCCGCTAGCCACATATGGCCACTGGGCACTTTTCATGTGGTCAGCATGACTAAGGAACAGAATTTTAAATTTTGTTAAATTTTAATTAATTTAAATTTAAACAGCCACATATGGCTAGTGTCTATCACATTGGACAATGCAGCCTTAGAACATTAACAAAGCTTACTGGGCATCACAGGTTAAGACAACTAATTTTAGGGGAAAAAAAAGGATTAAGAAGAGATGAGAAATAATTTCCCTGAACTATTGAACATTTTTAATACCAAAGGGCATATGACCCTGGAAAAATATTATTTTCTATGTTCCTCAAGACATTTTGCCTGAGTGCCTGGAATACTGCCAGCTTGGTTAGCTTCCCTCTGCACAGGCCGTTGTGTAAAACATTGTTCTGTGAACAACCTTGGTGATCACTTTGGGAGACATTGTTTATACTGGACAATTTTGTTTGTTTGCTTATTTTCCATTGAGGCATTTTATTTGCATGGTTGTAATATATCCCTAGAAAAAGAATCCCAGAATACTCGCCCCTCTGTATTTTTGTCTTGCCTCTTATCAGTCCATGATACCAGCTGAGAGTATCAGTATAATGAAACCAAACTGATGAGATGAGAGCAGGTTATTCTGTCATTTTTCTAGATCTTTGAGTTGCACATCATATCTGGGGCTGATCACTTCACACTTGTTTAATCTGCCCGTGAGGTTCAAAACAATTTTCCCAGCTCTGTGATTATCAGCGATTTCAAGTTCACCCACGTAGCCATGCCTCATCATCCAGCTGGAAACTGGATGATGACTTTGGATCACACCTAATAAGAACCTAGCATTTGCCTCTTTTCTTGGCATTGTTGATGCTCTTAAGAACATCAGCCAGGACATTCACGTGCACCATTATGGCAGCACAGAGAGATGGAGGAAAGAGTTGGACAATTTTGATTATCTGTCTGCACCAAAGACTTTCCAACAACAAGAAGTTTGCAACTTGAAAATATTTTTCTAGTTTAAAACATAAGTATAGATTAACACTGTCCAACTGACATTTGTGAATGGCAATAAAAAAAGCATATATAAAGGAAATAAGGGAAATGTCACAGATACCCACTTTTTGATGGCTTAAAATGTTCAGAAGTCTTTTAATAAGAGAGCAATTATTCTCAAGTCTCCCAGGCCTTTTTATAGGGTCTACAATTTTCAGTCTTATCCTTCTTCCATGAGCTACCCAATTTTGGCCTAAATCTTAGCACCAGTGAGGAAATTGTTTAGTATGTTATCACGTGTTGTGTATTACATTAACCATGGCCCTTTTCTTATGTCAACAAACAATGGCACTTAGGTTAATCTAACTCAGTGGGCCTGAAGGGGCTCAGAACAGGCTTCCCCAAGATGTGCTACTTTGGCAAGTGGAATATTTTGAGCTAAAGGGAATTGAGACCCTGTGGGTTCAAGAGAAACATTTACTTTTCCCTTAAAGAATTTAAATTGGGGGCCTTGCCCATAATAATTTTAATTTATTATCAGAAATAAATTTTTGTGACTCATCTGCATGGCAGGGCAAACCTCTAATTACTGAACAGCTGCTCTTCTTATCGTGCTGTGAACCACCTCCTCCCTCTGAAGCCTCAGGCCCCTACCATCCCTTAGCTCAAGATGACGTCTGTACCTCATTTCACCTTTTTGTCTCTGAACTTCTCATGTATGTGGGGTCTCTGACTCTCTCATGTATATGGGGTTCCCATACAAACAAAATTAAATTTGATTTTCTCCTGTTAACCTGTCTCATGTCAATTTAATTCTTAGACCAGCCAGAAGAACTTCGAAAGGTAGAGGAAAATTTCTTCCTCCCCACAGGCCTCAATGTTGTTTTTAACTCCAGTATGCTGGAGAGGAGCCAGGAGTACTTCTCTTCAGGTAAGACACTCTCTAGGGCAGGTATAGGGGGAGACGGGAGAGAGAAGGGAGGGGGAGGGGATGGGGCCCTTGGGAGATGGAGAGGGACAGGATTTATCTGGGCAATTTCTTCAACTTTAAAAAGGACTCACAAAGATGTATCCATACTTTTACCTCTATAGTCACGTAGATGTAGGTGAAAGCGGCTGCTCTGGGAAGAACTGTGAGGTTGGGCAGGGGGAGAAGGAAAGAGACTGATTTTTCTCAGTTTAGCTTGCTCTTCTTTCCGACTTTTTTTCCACATGCAAGTAGTATCTTTTTAAAAATATATTTAAAATAATTAAATTTAAAGCAGATGAAAACATGAAAAGCTATCCCATTGTTAGCAACTCCCAAATTACTAGAAGTTAGTGTAGACTTACTTCATAAAATGAATTTCTGTTTGAACCTATGAGAAGCGTTCTCTATAGCCATCTTTCATTTCTCTCCAAAGCTAGAAAATGCCATGAGAAGAATCATCTCTCCTTCTCTCCATGTCTGACTCCCTGTGAACTTTTCCTGTCTTCACAGCTATTATGTACTTGATTTCATTTTCACAGCTATCTGATCCTGCTGTTGGTTTCTCTGCTGAGTTACAGATGAAGTTGAACAATGTAACTGCCCTGTGCTGTTAGCATTGCATTTTCATGCAATGTATCCCTGTTGGTTTGCCTGGAGGTGTATGGTAAACCTTATAGAAGGATACTTATCAGGTGTTCCCTAACTCTAACTGCCACCATACCAACCAACTCTAATAACAACACATTTCTAATACTAAATTTCTAGATTTTTAATTTACTGGGACTATAGTTGATGCAATAATACTCCAAAAAAGTAGAATTTGGATAGTATGCTAGTTTCTATGCCTCTTATGTGAACACTTCAAGTAGTCTTTTGATACATTTTTCACTTTACATTTCCTAACTAAAAGTAAGCTAGCCCTAGTCAGTGAAGGACTTCAAGATTATAATTTTGTAAATAAAACAATCACTTTGGGCACCAGCCCAGTGGCTTAGTGATTAAGTTTGTGTGCTTCACTTTGGCGGCCCAGGGTTTGTGGGTTCGCATCCCGCATGAGGACTTACACACTGCTCATCAAGCCATGCTGTGGCAGCATCCTACATACAAAACAGAGGAAGATTGGCACAGATGTTAGCTCAGCAACAATCTTCCTTAAGCAAAAAGAGGAAGATTGGCAACAGATGTTAGCTCAGGGCTAATCTTCCTCAACAACAATAACAAAAAAAATCACTTTGGTAGGCATAATTATTGGTAGACATAATTTGGTAGACATAATTACAAGTAACATCAAAATAATAAGGCTCAATTTTGGCAAAGAAATAGATTATTTTCCCAAATCTTGGGAAATTTCTGATGAATAGTTTACAAGAAACCAAAACAGTGAACTTATACATAAAGATTCTAATTGAATTAATCTCAAGTACATAAATGTTCCTTACTGAAGTTTCACTTCTTACAAGGGGCCAAAATGTAGGAAGCAAGAGAAATGGCTCCTATACACCTAACTGGAGACTTACCAAAGACAAACCAATGGGTAGAATGGTGAAAGTAAGTGATAAACCTTGAGATTAAATAATCATGAAAGTTTTTAAAAATTAATTTTGAAAACCATAAATTACACAAAAGTGTTATGAACGATAAAACAAACACCCATAGACCCTTCATCCAGATTTACAAGTTCTTAAGCCACATTTGCTTTCTCTTTCCCTCTCCTGCACTCATCAATATGTTAGCATTCATCTCCTAGGAAGAGGACATTTCCCCACAAATCCCAATACGATATTATACCCAAGAAACATTAATTCAATACTATAATCTAATATATGGTCCATATTTCAAATGCTCCACTTGTCTCCAAAATGTCTTTTAAAGCTACAATTTTTTGCAATTTAGAACCCCATCAAGATTCACACATTACATTTGGCTGTACTGTCTCTCGAGTCACGTTGTGTGGGAAATTTACTTGGTGCAGTGGTGCCCTCCATTTACACCACCTGCCGAGCTCTCCTTGATCACACCAACAGGAAAGCTCACAGCCAGATTAAGATGCTTGAATCACAGGCTTTAATCAATTAAAACATACAGCAAGCAGCAAGGGGATGCAGACCACACGTATGTCCTGTTTCTTTGTGGCTTCGCCTTCCCATGAATGCTGTGGTTACGGGGCCAGAGATGGGGTCTGAGCCAGTGGTCCCAGCAGTGGGAGATTTCAGGGGCCCAGACACACACTTGCTCTGTGGGACAGATACAGGGCACAACAACTACTGGCCAATTAGCCTGATGAGCAGCTGTGGAATGAATATCACTAATGAGTGGCCAATTTTAGGACCTCATGAATATTGGGTGCCTAATATACATCTTCTGTATATTTTGTAGAGCATGAATATCTAGTGCCTTTTGGGTTTTCCATCCCTTTCTATCTGTTTGGCACACTCAGGCTGCCTTTCATCTAGTTGAACTATGCTTAGAACATCTTATGAATTCTGCCTATGTCTCATAAACTACTTGCTTTTATACTTAGTTTCTCTATCCTCCTTATCTGCTTTCTTGTCTCTATAACAGATTCTAACATTCTTAAATAATATGACATACCCACAAGACAAGTTTTTTTTAATCAGAACAGTTCCCTCTCCCTTGGTTTTTCATTACACTGAATTTTTTGAAGAGTCTAGGCTAGTTGTCCTATAGAATATCCCATATTCTGGATTTTTTATTTGTTTGCTTGCTTCCTCATGACTAAATTCAGGGTTAAGCATTTCTGGCAAGAATTCTTCACAGGTGCATCACACCAAGAGGCACTTAATGTCAAGCTGTCCTACTAAGGTTAAGTTTGCTCCTTTAGTTAAGGTTGTCACCGCCAATCCCCCGTCATAAAAGATCATGATCTGTAGGGTGCCACTTTTATTTTTTATTTTATTTTATTTTATTTTTTTTTGTGGGGAAGACCAGCCCTGAGCTAACATCTGTTGCCAATCCTCCCCTTTTTGCCGAGGGAGACTGGCCCTGGGCTAACATCGTGCCCATCTTCCTCTACTTTATATGGGACACCGCCACAGCATGGCTGACAAGCAGTGAGTCGGCAGGCGCCCGGGATCCGAACCAGCGAACCCCGGGCTGCCAAGCGCGGACTAAACTGCTGCGCCACCGGGCGGCCCCTGTAGGGTGCCACTTTTAGACGTCATGAGTGACCTATGTCCCTGCATCATTTTACCCAGTGGTTTTTGCATCCATTAATGATTATTGCCTGAATCAGTGATTACAATGGGGGGGGTGAGAATGGTGATTTTCTAATTCTATCATTTCTTCTACATTCATTAAATGGAATCTTTCTGAAAAGAAGAGTTTTCCCTCCCTTCCCATCTTCCCCTTCCCCTATCACTATGATCCATGGATTTTTTTCTTAAATTCAATGTATTATAATCCATCATGATCACTATTTTTGGATGTTCAAATAATCCCAAATTTGTGCGGTGAGAGCCCCTCTAAGCTGGGTCCTCTGGCTACACTTCTCATCCTTGCACACTTCTGTGCTTTCTGACACAGCCTGGTGCTCCAGGCTCAGATTATACCATCTCTGCCCTTAACCTGGAATCAGTGATTTCTTCAGGGAACCCTGGTTTTTCTTAGAGGGGAAATGTCTTTAGAAACAAATATCTGGGCACTGGGTGCACTTATTGCTAGAGTGGTGTCATTAAAGTCAAAATATTGGTTATTTTTTTGGGGGGGGGAAAGGGGTTTGTGATTGGGAAGAGGAAGACAGACAGAGAGAGCTTCTGGGGTGGGTGCCATATTCTGTTTCCTGACCTGGATGGCTGTTACAGGATTTTTGCTTTATGAAATGGTTATGTTGTATGTTTATATTTTAGATACTTGTGTTATATTTTACAATGAAAGGTATTTACAAATATTTCTAATACCCAATAGACCAGATTACAAAAAGGAAATTACCTAAAGGAAAAATGAGCAAAGAATATAAATCGACAATTCATAGAAAAGCAAATCCAAATGGTCAAAAACATATGAAAGCATGATCACATTCATAAGTAGCCAGGAAAGTAGAAATTAAAGTAACAGTGAAATATCACTTTACATGAACTAAACTGACATGTTCAAGTGAGCAATACTTGTTACTGATGGAGATGAGGGGAAACGGTTCCTTCCACACAGAGTATTACAGCCTTTTTGGAAAACAATCTGGCAATACCGTTAAAATAAAAAGTGCATGATTAATTCAATCCAGAAGACTCACTAGTACATGAGAAACATGTGTAAGAACTGTTATTGTATCACTGTTTGTGGCTTAAAAGGTTAATAGGATAATGGTTGAATAAATTACAATATGCTGTAGGATGGAATATTATGCAGCACTAATAAAGAATAAATGAGACATACTGATTGACTAGAAGGAATTCCTATGAACTATTGTCAAAAGAGAAAAGAAAATGGAGGGGAGTGCATAGAATGTGTTCCCATTTGTGTAAAACAGTAAGAACTGCATATGTGTTCATATATATGCTTGCCCATGTGGTTATACAAGCAAGGAGAGAAATATGGAAGGATGTATACAGGCACACCTTGTTTTATTGTGCTTTACTTTATCGCGCTAAACAGACATTGTGTTTTTTACAAATTGAAGTTTTATGGCAATGCTGCATGGAGCAGGTCTATTGGCATCATTTTTCCAACAGTATTTTCTCACTTTGTGTCTCTGTTACATTTTGGTAATTCTCGTAGTATTTCAACTTTTCCATTATTGTTGTATTTGCTATGGTGATCTGTGACCAGTGATCACTGATGTTACTATTATAATTATTTTGGGGTGCCAAGAACCATGCCCACATAAGACAGTGAATTTAATCTATAAATATTGTGTGTGTTCTGACTGCTCCATTGACCCGCCATTCTCTCATCTCTTTCCCGCTCCCTGGGCCTCCCTATTCCCTGAGACACAACAATATTGAAATGAGGCAAGTTAATAAACTTGCAATGGCCTCTAAGTGTTCAAGTGAAAGGAAGAGTCACATGTCTCTCACTTTAAATCAAAAGCTAGAAATGATTAAGCTTAGTGAGGAAGACGTGTCAGGAAGGTATGTGGAAAGCTGAGACAGGCTGAAAGCTAGGACTCTTGCACCAAACAATTAGTCAAGTTGTGAAGGCAAAGAAAAAGTTCTTGAAGGAAATTATAAGTGCTACTCCAGTGAACACACGAATGATAAGAATGTGAAACAGCCTAATTGTTGATATGGAGAAAGTTTTAGTGGTCTGGAGAGAAGATCAAACCAGCCACAACATTCCATAAAGCCAGAGCAAGGCCCTAACTCTCTTCAATTCTGTGAAGGCCGAGAGAGGTGAGGAAGCTGCAGAAGGAAAGTTTGAAGCCAGCAGAGGTTGGTTCATGAGGTTTAAGGAAAGAAGCCATCTCCATAACATAAGGGTGCAAGGTGAAGCAGCAGGTGCTGATGTAGAAGCTGCTGCAAGTTGTCCAGAAGATCTAGCTAAAATTGTCAATGAAGGTGGCTGCACTAAACAACAGATGTGCAATGTAGATGAAACAGCCTTCTATTGGAAGAAGATGCCATCTAGGACTTTCACAGCTACAGAGGAGAAGTCAATGCCTGGCTTCAAAGCTTCAAAGAACAGACTGACTCTCTTGTTAGGGGATATTGAAACTAGTGACTTTAAATTGAAGCCAGTGCTCATTTTCCATCTGAAAATCCTGGGGTCCTTACAAATTATACCAAATCTACTCTGCCTGTGCTCTATAAATGGAACAACAAAGGCTGCATGACAGCACATCTGTTTACAACAGGGTTTATTGAATATTTAAGCCCGTTATTGAGACCTACTACTAAGAAAAAAAGATTCCTTTCAAAATATTGCTGCTCATCGACAATGCACCTGGTCACCCAAGAGCTCTGATGGAAATGTACAATGAGATTAATGTTTTTTCATGCCTGTTAATGCAACATCCATTCTGCAGTCCATGGATCAAGTAGTGATTTTGACTTTCAAGACTTATTATTTAATAAGAAGCCTTATTATGTAAGGCTATAGCTGCCACAGATAGCGATTCCTCTGATGGGTCAGGGCAAAGTAAACTGAAAACCTTCTGGAAAGGATTCACCATTAAGGACATTCATAATTCCTGGGAAGAGGTCAAAATATCAACATTAGCAGGAGTTGGAAAGAAGTTGATTCCAACCCTCATGGATGACTTTGACGGGTTCAAGACTTCAGTGGAGGAAGTAACTGCAGGTGTGGTGGAAATAGCAAGAGAACTAGAAATGGAAGTGGAGCCTGAAGATGTGACTGAATTGCTGCAATCTCATGATAAAACTTTAACTGATGAGGAGTTACTTATGGATGAGCAAAGAAAGTGGTTTCTTGAGATGGAATCTACTCCTGGTGGAGATGCTGTGAAGAATGTTGAAATTACAACAAAGGATTTGGAGTATTACATAAACTTAGTTGATGAAGCAGTGGCAGGGTTTGAGAGGACTGACTCCAAGTTTGAAAGAAGTTCTACTGAGGGTAAAATGCTCTCAAACAGCATCACATGCCACAGAGAATCGTTCATGAAAGAAAGTTGTTAATCAAATAGACAAACTTCACTGTTGTCTTATTTTAAGAAATTGCTGCAGCCACCCCAGCCTTCAGCAACCACCACATTGATCAGTCAGCAGCCATCAACATCCAGGCAAGACCCTCCACTAGCAAAAAGATTACGACTCACTGAAGGCTCAGAGGATAGCATTTATTAGCAATAAAGTATCATTTTAGTTAAGGTACACTGTTTTTTTAGACATAATGCTATTGCACACTTAATAGACTACAGTATAGTGTAAACATAACTTTTAGATGCACCGGGAAACCAGAAAATTTTTGTGACTCTCTTTATTTTGATATTTGCTTTATTGTGGGGTCTGGAACCAAACCGGCAATGTCTCCGAGGTATTAATTGTTAACGTAGGTTCTCAGGTGGGCTACGCAGACTGTTGTAGGTTAAAAATTTGAAAAGAAAGCTTTATTCAAAGCTTTACTTACAAAGGAAGAGGAAGAGTACCAGAGGAAAGAGCTTATTTATAAAAATGAAATTCAGGCTGCATGATTATAAATGCAAAGAAGAAAACTGTTCCCATTCAAAATTTCCGAGTTTGTACATATAAGGAAGCTAGCTTTTACAGTTTTATTTCTGTTCTCCAAGTGTCTGAGAGTCAGGCCAAGAATTACTGTTGGGTCAGCTTTCACAGAGCAATGCTTTCACTCCCTGCTCCTCTTAAGTAAAAGTTCCAGTGGCTTTGCCACTGTCCAGCACAATAAGTAGACAGTCTGCTTGTCCTTAAAGGCTGTCCATGTTCCAGCCCCTCCTGACCGGGAAACCAGGTTTTCCCAACTCTTTCCCAGCAGTCTCTGTGCATCAGTCAGGTCATCTGTCGCTGTTCCCATCTCATGTAATCTGATTCCCTGCAGTATAAACTATTGCAATCCTTGCCTGGAATTCTTCCCTGTCTCTAACCAGTCCCAGCTCTTAAAATCCCAGCTCAAGAGCTCCCTCGTCCAAAGAGTTTTTTCTAACGGCAACACCTCACCCTCATCCTTGGTTGTTGTAACCCCATAATACGTAGTATCTGGCCAACAGTTTAGCTTTTGATTACATGCTGTCTTAGAATATTTTGGTATTGTCTCTGGTACTTTCTGCCTTTCCCTTCTAAGTAGACTGCAGTCTTTTTGAGGGCAGACGCAATGGTTAAATTATGGCCATAGTCCTTATTTATTCTAGAATATACTGGTTACATTGTAGAACTCAGTGAATTTCCTTTTTGGTATATATTTTTTCTTATTTTAAAAGTAATAGTACACACTTAGAATAAATTCCTTAGCATGTATTTACTGGATCAAAGTATATAAACATGTTACTGCCCCAAAAAAGTAAAATTGATAAACAGTATGAATAAATAAGACAAACACAAATAAAATTCACAAAGAAGCATATTATACAGATGTCCACTCACTAGCAATCAAAGAACTGCAAAGCCCAATGCTATATAATATATGTAATATATAATTCATTATGTATATGTATGTGTACACATGCACACATACACACAAATCTGCAACAAATTTTTTAAATTAAAATAAAATTTACATGACACACATTGTCAATATTGTTGAGAGCACTTTGCCAATATGAAGCAAGAGCTTTAACGTTATTTTTTTCATTTTATTTTGTAATCTTTATTAATAAGTGAAAGAAAGTATCCCTTTCTCATAAAGTTTTTTGTTATGTCTTGGGGAAAGAAAAGATAACAGTGTACATACTTCCTACTCATCCCTCCCCTAAAAGGTAAAGACACATTTTAGAACATTATGAGGGGGAAAAAAAGAGACCGACACTTAGATAGCTATAATCCTGATATCATTTTGTTTGGCTTCCTTATAGTTTTCGTCTAAAACACATTTTGATATCCTTGTAATCAACTCTATGTCTAACATTTCATCTTGTTTTTCTCATATACTATGTAACTGCAGGAATACTTTTTGATTAAGAAAAATGCACTAATACAACATTTGTTGAGCACCTACTGTGTACAAGGCGTGAGATGAGGAGGATAAGGCATGTTAGGAAGGAATGGTTCTAACCGAACATAACTGATTATGTAGAACAAAGAAGCCCTTTAACGGTGAATGGGCATTTAAATCGATGCGGTGGATCAGCACGTGTTTACTGAGCTGCTGCTGTGTGCTCAGCCCTCTTCCAGGTGCTGAGGATCTGCCATGAACAAAGGTCTGCGCCCAGAGCCAGCACCCCGGCGGGAAAACAGACAGGAAAACAGAGATAGTCGGGCAACGATCATGCTGTAAAAAGGAAGCTGAGTGAGGGTTAGGGGGTGATGGGGTTTCTTTTTGGGCAGACATATGGGCTGCTGAGTGGAGGGCAGAAGAGACCCCAGGCAGGGGAAGAGCAGGATGAAAGGCCGGGAGTGAGTGAGCGACAGTGCAGAGGCCAGGGTGCTGGAGGGGCTTCAGCCCTAGCTCTGCGGAAATGGACATTTTAACTTTGTTTCGTTTCAAGTAGAAGTTTAATAGACGATAATATTTATTATAATATAGTGAATGTTTAATGTACAAGATGCTTTACATGTATTATCTCTAATTGTTAAAACGACTGTGAAGGATAGAGAAGTTCATTTTGGTATTTATAGTATGATATATGTAAATGTAAAAAACACTCCAAATAATACTCCATATTGTTTATAAATAGAAACAATAATTAAAGTGTGACAACACGGATGGGAAAGATACACAACTGCCAAATTCAGGTTAGTAGTTGCCTCTGCAGAGGGAGGAAAAGGAGTGGGATGAAGGGAGGTGAAGGAAGGAATGGGGAGCCTTCAAATGGATCTATTTTTTTTAAGTTTATGTTATATAAATATAGAATCTTTGGCTTTTGTTATTACTTTTGTATACGCATGTGTGTATCACAAATTTAGACTCACATATAATTCAATCCAACTTCAAACCAGTGCTCGTTTTAGTTGCTTCCCTCAGAATGAATAGCTGTCACCAAAGAAAAAGCTCACAATAAAAATTACCACCCAACCAACACTCCAAGTGCTCAGCAAAGTATACAGTGGAAATGGTCTCCCAGATCCCATTTACAGGAGAATTCTCTTCCTCTTGAACCAGTGTGACGTCCAAGAACCTAGTCTGATTCATCTGACGAGTCAGTGTCACTGCAGTGAATGATGGCTTGCTACCTTGCAAGTGAGATAATGGGAAGGGGGCATCAGGTCGAGTCAGCTGGTTTCCAGTGAAGGCTGCAAGCAGGCTGTGAGGAGGGAGGCCAAGATCTTGAGGCAGCAGCAGTGGCCATGACGTGCTATTTTTAGTGGCGTGTGAGCACGCCACGTGCCACCCAGGACCTCAGGGGCACGAGGGCAGCAAGCGCGCACACCGGAGCTGCTACCTTTCCTTCAAGCCGCTGCCTAGAAATTAGGTTAGAACATTGACAGCAGTGCCTCCTACCTTCAGGAAAACATTTCTATTCTCTAATAATGTGAGGTTTCTGAGGAGATGTTACACAGCTGTCCCATCTTCTCTTTGTTCAGGCAGGAGAACAGTAGACAGAAGTGGGCTGAAGTGGTTATATGGCGTCTTGGATTTTTAATTGTATAAGCTAAGTAGTAGATCTGATAAGTTTTTCTAAGAGATTTCAGGGCTGCAGAATACTAAATAAAGTTATTGCCGGTAGGCAGAGGGGAGGTTGGGACAGTCACATTTCACTTTAAAATTCTCTTTTGCATGAATTCTTATCAAAGCATGGTTATTCCTCTATACAAATAGCTTAAAAAGAGTGACTGAATCTCTTTTACTAGTGGAGAATGACAACACATCTTATGGTCACTTATACCTTTAATTTTAAAACCATTTTTTAGTCCTCAGAATTACTCTGCTATATGCATTTTATCCCCATTTGATAGGTGAAGAAACTGAGGCACGCGACAGCGGGTAACTTGTCTAAGACATCAAGTTAGTGATGACCCAAAACTAGAACGTGAGTCGCCTGTATTCTAGCTGAAGTATATTGTTTTTACTAGATTTTACTGGTCTTTGGGTGCTGATTAAATTCTTCATCTGAGAAGAAAATAACCATAGGAATCTTACAGTTCTCAGAATTTTATGTGGAATGAACTCCTCCCACCTCAATATTCTGTTCAAATTTCAACTATATAAGTAAACTTTATTAACGTATCTTTCCTCCATGATTTACTGTAACTGTTAAAATTTTCTGTATTTTCAAAACCGATTTCTGATTTGCCATTTACTATCACCAAGGTGTAAAAGCGAAAAGATTTTTTAGGTCTCCGATTTTTTTTTAAATAAAAGAATTAAAAAGGCAAAGCAAGATACAAAGCTTTATAAGTGAATCACATATAATCCATATGCATTTTTGAATAGAGAATTGAGGAAGGATACACGTTTCATGCTGATTCACTGGACACGGATTTCTGGTTTCAGGTATGCATTAGTCTGTGCCCTGGGCTGCCTTAGGTGCACGTATGAGGTGTGGTGTTGTGTACCCGTCAGAGATTGATTGCTTAGGTAGTCAAGAGTCACAAACTAAGAAGCTGGAAATAATAATGCCTGACACATATGATGCCAGGCATGGTTCTAAGTGCTTAGTAGATATTAATTTATCTTCCCAGCAAACCATGGGATAAGTACTTCACTATTCTCATTTTATAGATGGGGAGCTGTGGCATAAGTGACAAAGTGACATGTCACCACAGAGCCCAAAAGCTGCACAGCTGGACTTAAACCTGAGTTAAAACCTGCTAGCACCTCTCTAGAAGGGAAAGCTCTGGGGTTTACCAAATTTCCATTATTTCAAATAGTTCTCTTATAATCATTTTCAAGCTTTTGTTTGGCTTCACAATTTGGCCAATATCAACAATATTTGAGGGGATCAGGTTCCCAGGAGGTGGTAGTGATGTGCACATTCGACCTCTCTGAATGTAAGCAATGCTTACTCTCCTTGCGCTCCTAGTAATCACGTGATACCCGACCCCTTGTCTATTTTCATTTACTCAGAAACCAAACTTGAAATGTACTAAGTCGATAAAGTGCAAGATGAAAAGAGAGAGTGCTTGGAAGGTTTCAAATGTCAGCCTGAGGCTCCAGCGAGCGTGCAAGCTCCGTCCTCCCCCCACCACCTTAGAAAGCATCCTGAGCACTAGGCAGGAAAAGCCCAATCAGATGCAAATTTCTGGTTCCAAGTTAAGACTTTTTTTTTCTTTGCATTGTCTATCACCCAGCCTTAAGCTTTTTGGAGGGACCCTCCACTGCCAAAGAAAAGCCACTTCATTTTCACACCCACAGGCTAGTGATGAAGACAGGATAAGAGGCCCTTAAAGGATCAGATATTCTGTGACAGACCTTTGGAACAAACATTTATGGGGGGCTTATTTTGTATAAGGTGGTTGCAAAGAGGCAGACTCCTCTCAATAAAGGGTGGTAGACTTCTTAAATACTGCTAATGAAGTTTAACGATGAGGATTAGGACTTGAGACTGGAGGAAGTCGAAGAGGCTGGCTGGAGGACACTCAATCTGCCTTGATTCCAAACAAATTTAGAATGCCTAAAAGGGAGCTTCTGGTTTCCTCAGCCCGAGATGCCTCTAACCTGGCTCGCTATAATCGGGTTTTCCAGGCTAATATCAATAATTTAAGACTTCTGTTCAAAGCCTGCAAGGTCACTTTGCTCAGTTCTCCTAAGAAGTTTCAATTCTCAGCCTGGTTTCACTGCATAAAACACTTGACAACACGGTGAGAACTACTCAGATTTTTAAAAATCTCCTGGTTGATCTGACCATCTGACCCCGGCTTTAGAGAAGTCCCTATTCATCATTCTTAGGAACTTTGGCACCGGGTCCAGGAAGACAGCCCACAGGGGGCCTGATTTCTCCCACTGCCACTCCTCAGTGCCTGGCAAACCGGTCAACTCCTTAAAATGTTAGGAAATGTAAGCTATTAAGAATACAGAACCGGAGAAACGGTCCCAGGACATGTGACTCACTCCGTGTGACTTGTTTCAATGGTTGTTCCCGTGGAAACCTGTTACACCTGTTCCAGCAACATTGATTTCTGTGCCCTGTCGCAGCTGCCCACACTCAACACGGGGTGAGGCCTGACCACCACCACTGGCCCAAAGGAGAAACCCAGGGGCTCCCACTGGCACTCAGAGCAGATGTCTAGGATCTGGGAAGTTGGTTGTTTGCTTTTAGGCCGGACTTCAGTTTGCCTCAGGGAGACGTTTCTTAGCCCTGTAGGGATTTGGGTACTTGCTATAAAAGCCCCGCTGTCACTTTGAGTGAATGAGTGTAGGAAATGGGGAGAGAAAGCTTTATTTTTCATGGCACTTGTAGTTCTCTCCATGTGCATCTTATCCATACTCAAGTGCTGTTTGTTTGTTTGCTGCTGTTTTACTAGTTGAGGTCCATTTTTCTCAGGGCTGATACACCCCCTAAGCTCAATTGTAAGGCAAAAATTGGTGTTTTGAAACTAAGTAAATCCTGAAACTGCTTTTATTTTATTTTATTTTTTTTTGTGTGTGGGGAAGACCAGCCCTGAGCTAACATCTGTTGCCAATCCTCCCCTTTTTGCTGAGGAAGACTGGCCCTGGGCTAACATCCGTGCCCATCTTCCTCCACTTTATATGGGACACCGCCACGGCATGGCTGACAGGCAGTGCGTCGGCAGGCGCCCGGGATCTGAACTTGCAAAGCCCGGGCTGCCAAGCGCGGACTAAACCGCTGCGCCACCACGCAGCCCCATGAAACTGCTTTTAAATAGAAGTATTTCATATTTACTGCAAACGTGAATGGACTGCTCTAAGTGGAAAAGGAATGCAAGTTTTAGTCTGCCAAATAAAACCTTGGGAATCACAGAACAGTGGAAAAACCTTCTTTTTTCTCCCTTTCTATTATTTAGTAAAAACAGGAAGAAAATTTTTACTGACAGTGAATTTTTGAAATATCCCACCCACTTTTGAATAAATTGTTCTCACGTTTGATTTTTCTCTTGGGAGATTCTTCTCTCAACTGAATGCAGTATGCTTTTCTTTAAAATAAAATAAAAACCAAGTTTTCTAGAAAATATTCTTGTAACTGGAGCCACAAATTATGAAATTAGTAGGTTTACAAAATTTGATTGTGGGTTCACAGAGATAGAAGAGAAGACAAGTATTTATGGGGTAGGCAGAGTAAGTGAGCTGGACATCTCTGTGCTTGGAAAACAGCCTGGTCTCCCTGGTCTGCTGCCCGCCCCATCGCCCCTTCCTCCTTAGTCTCTCCAGCCTGTTTGTCTTTGCTAATTCAAATCCTCCTCGAAGCCTTCTTCTAGTTCGTATTTTTTATACGCAAAGTGTTTTCACATCACTTTTGGAGTCTCCTTTGGGAGGGACATTAAAAACACCCTCTCCTGGATTCTGGGCCTTCTTCTGAGGCCTATGTCTCCTACATCTATGACGTCGTCAGAGCCTGGACACTGGATCAACATTGAAAACTATAGCTAACAAAGCCCTGTACCTCTGATGATTTATTTTGTTTTGTGTTTGGCCAGCATCAAAGTTTCTGAAACAAAAGACGTATAAGTTACTTCAGTAAACAAACAACATCCCCTAATATCTCTTGATTTTTGAATTTTTGTTTTGGTGCTTACTAATAACTCTCTCAACAACAATTGGAATATTCCTTCCATTTCCTTACTTTAAAGGAAGAGCAGAGATTTTTAAATTAGCCTTGGGATAAATTCTGAGGTGACTGACAACTTGACCTCAAGTTTTCTACTTTCTTTCTTCTGGATAACAAACACGTTATTTCACTTTTTTTGGTATTGTCTAGTATTGCTTGAATTTTTTTAAATAATTTTTTTGGAACAGTTTTAGATTATAGAAAAATTGTGAAAATAGTACGGAGAGTTCTCACATACTCTGCATCCAGTTTCCCCTATTATTGATATTTTACGTTAGTATGGCATATTTGTTACAATTAATGAACGAATACATTATTATTAACTAAAGTTCATACTTTATACAGATTTCCTTAGTTTTTACCTGATGTTCTTCTTCTGTTCCAGGATCCCTCATTACATTTAGTAGCCATGTCTCCTTAGGCTCCTCTGGGCTGTGACAGTTTCTCAGACTTTCCTTGTTTTTGATGACCTTAACAGTTTTGAGGAGTACTGGTCAGATATTTTGTAGACTCCTCAATTATTACTTTTTTTCTGATGTTTTTCTCATGATGGGTTTAGCGTGGAGTTATGGGTTTATAGGAAGTCCGCAGAGGTTAAGTGCTATTTTCATCACATCATATCAAGGGTACATACTGTCAACATGACATCACTGTTGATGTTGACTTTGATCACCTGGCTAAAGTAGTGTTTGTCAGATTTCTGCACTGTAAAATTACTTTTCCCACTTTCCACACTGTACTCTTTGGAATGAAATTACTATGTGCAATGAACCCTTCAGGAATGGAGAGTCATGCTTTGCCTCCTTAATGGTAGAGTATCTACATTATTTGGAATTCTTCTGCACAGGAGATTGGTCTCTTCTCCCCCATTTATTTATTTACTCAATCATTTATTTGTATCAGTACGAACTCATGGATATTTATTTTATACCTTGGCTTATAATCTAATACTAATTTATTTATTTTGCAGCTCAAATTATGCCAGCTTTTGCTTTTAGGAACTATTTCATTTGGCTCCTTTGGCATATTCCCATCAATATGGGTTTTTAAAAAAATTTTTTTTAGCATTTTCTTATTTCTTGGTACTACAAAATGCCCCAGTCCTAGAAGCAGCCATTTCTCCAAAAAGCTCTGGTTCCATTTATTGGTGAATGGTATTAGAAACCAAGATCTGGATGCTAGGTTTGCTTGTTGCTACTGGGATATCATTGCTTCTAGGTCCTTTTAGCTGACAGAGTGAAGCAATATATGTGTGTATACTAACCTGTGTGTATGCATATATCTAGAAATATTTCTGTATGTGACCATCTGTATCTATAGTTAAGCTAAACAAGAGTTCATACTGAAGTATCCTACTCAACACATCACCACATGGATTAGTCTAGTGTCTTCCTCTGGCTTCTCTGTAAACTCCTGCTCCAGCAGTGAGAAATATGGCTCTCATCATCTGCCATCCATTTGCTTAATTGTTCAATTCTAGTATACACAGATAGTGGTATCAGAGTTGTTAACCTGGACTCCCATGGGGAACAACTTTATCATTTAGAGTACAGTGCTCATATACTGTTTTATTTGCCTTTAGTCTTATGGACTTCACTCCTTTCCAAAGTTACTTAGATCAGTACCTTCCCCCCACCCCTTCAGTGAGGTTGTTTCATACATTTATAATACCGTTAGATTCTCTCGTCATAGTCTGAATTCCATTCTGGGATATCCCACTTCCAAAATGATTTTTTTATTTGCATATATTAAGGATCACTCTATGTTGTAAAGTCCTATAGGTTTTGACAAATGCATAGTGTTATGTATGCGCAATTATGGTATCATACAGAATAGTTTCAACACCCTAAAAAAAATCCCCTGTGCTTCACTTATTCAAAGCCCACCCCCCCAATCCTTGTAAGCACTCATCTTTACCATTGTTATAGTTTTGCCTTTTCCAGAGTGTCATATAATTGAAAGCATACAGTATGTAGCATTTTCAAACTGGATTCTTTCACTTAGTAATATGTATTAAGATTCATCTATGTCTTTTTGTGGTTTGATAGCTCGTTTCTTTTTATCTCTGAATGGTATTCCATTGTATGGATGTACCACAGTTTGTGTATCCATTCACCTATTGAAGCATGTTTTTTAGATGCTTCCAGTGTTAGGCAATTATGAATAAAGGTGCTATAAACATTCACATACAGGTGTTCACTGTGGACATAGGTTTTCAGATAAGTTGGATCAATATCTAGGAACCTGATTACAGAATCATATAAGACTATACTTAGCTTTGGAATAAACTGCCCCACTGCCTTCCAAATTGTTATACTATTTTGCATTCCCACCAGCAATGAATGAGAGGTCCTAGTGCTTCACATCCTGGTCGGCACTTGGTAATGTCAGATTTGTGGATTTTACACATTCTCATTAGCATGTTGTGGTATCTCGTTGTTATGGATCTTCTACTTTTAACCTTGCCTTGAGTGAAGAGCTAAATTACTTCACAGAGTGAGTTGAAAACTGACATATGGCTGCCTTTTTGTTAGAATTTTTGTAGAGTTATATTGAAAGTGTTCTCAAATAAAACTTTAACTATTATGTAAGTGTATATGGTTTGGTAAGTCAAATCTTTACAATGTAAGTTTGTTTAGTTGGTGCATAGCCTCTTTATGATCTGAAAAGTCGGAAGAATGTATTATTAGGGATGCAACCAGAAGTGATTAATTTATTATTTAATGGAAACTTTCTATGGAAATGAATAGAAAAAGACAATATTCAAGTTCTTGTCATCCAAGTTTATAATCTATTAGATTTGAAAGAACCTTGAAATAATGATCCTAAAGTTGATGGAGAGGATACATTCTTGTTAGAAATTTGGGTGAAAACTTTTTATTTAACCATGTATTACCTTTTAAGAAAAAACAATTGGCATGAAAGGATGTCAATTTTTATATTCCATTTTATATTTTTAAAATAACAGAATATTAAATTCAAGAAAAACTTACTTTCAGTGGGGCTTTTTGTATGGTTCTGGACTCCTGCCCTCTCTGCCCTTTATCATTGCCCGGATTTCTGTGGTCAGGCCAGGTTAATCTTTTGCTGCTCCTGCCTGGAGCCCGGGGAACTCATCTATCTTTGATTGTACAAGTAGGTAATTCCTTAGTCCTCCCTGGGATTTGGGTTGGGTAAGAATGATTTATGCTAGTAGGTAATTTTATTCACATTTCTTCATTGTTTTAGAAGAACTGAAGTTGAGTAATGATGTAACCTTTAACATCAGCAGGCCTATTTAACCCTACATTTAGTTTATTTAAGTTAATACCATCCGGTAGTTGCCTATTTTGATTTTCCCGAATCTTTGAACTTTGCCCCTTCTTTATTTTTGATAAACCTAGGGTCTGCCCTTACTATCCTGCTTGGTCTCTTGAGATTTGCAAATTACAGGTCTGATTTGGTTTAGAAAAGACATTCCAGTGCATTTTTAAAAACCTCCACCCAGCAATTACTGATATAATCACGGAATAGACTTGAAATCACCAGTTACAGGATAAAGGAAAGATAAATCAGTGGGAGTTGTGTCTCCCTGTCATGAAGTCTAGTTTTTGACCCTGAGAGTTAGGAAGCCTGACAGTGGCCTACTGCTCTGTGCTTGAGCTTTAATTCCTGCGCTGCCAGCGGCCGATCTGTTCTGTTTGACTGGCCAGCTGCCTCGGCCCAGAGGATTACCACAGTAACGCTGAGCTTCCAGGTATTCATGTGGGTGGTGTGAAGAACTGGAAGTGTTCCCAAAATTTTCTTAGTGTTCCATAATCACCTTCAGATCTGACTCATTTGGGGCTGTCGTGTGGTGAAGCTAAAGCTGTGGACTTGAGGCAAAACTCCATCAGATCTCAGAAGTCAAATGAACATTTCTGTCTTGAAGCAATGTAATCTCAGAGCACATTTCCACTTTAAATCCCCAGGGAGGAGAAAAGTGAGACCTTCATGCTGCAGCAATCCTCAATAACTTCATTACAACAAGAACAGCACGTGGGCGTCGTAGAAAATTAGAAAGTAGAGCAAAAATGAAAATTAAAACCTATCACATTCCCTTCACCTAAATTCACTACTGTAACGCTTGTACGTATCCTTCGATACGTATGTATAAGTACATCATAATTATTATTATTATCAGCAAAATGATATCATACGGTACACACTGTTTCGTGACTGTTTTGTCAGCCATACATTTCCATTTCAATAAATTTTCTTCTCATGCACTATGCAAACCATATTCCGATTTTCCCCAAATGTCTTTACTGCTGGTTTTGAAAATAAGTTTCTGATCTGATGTCATGCATTGCGTGTGGTTGTTATAACCCACATATAAGGAAAATTTTTCATTTCTATCAGCATTTGCCTGGGAGATACCAAAACTGAATATTGTCTTTGCTCAGAACTGATTCTAACCGACTGACACTGATAAAACACCGGGAACTTTGAGGGACCCTTGTACACCAGACCCTAGATGGGCCTGACTGAAGACTTCTTCTTGACCAGTGGACAATGGGGCTTGTTTTAACCAGTCTTTTACTGTGGACTCTGCCCTATTCAGAGTGCTGGTTTTCATTTAGTTAACCTAACCACCGCACCTATACCCCACCACCTTCAATCCCCTGACTTCCCCCTGAGTGAACTGCACAGTGAATTTCTTTATTGATCTGTGTTCTGGCCAGGAAATAATAACTTGACTTTGTATTTTCTTTTTCTTTCATCTCTAGTGATCTTTGCTTTATTATTTGAAACCTGCAATATTTAAGAGATTAATTAGTAAGCTCTTGATGGCAGTATCAGAACTATTAGGCACGAGGAGCTCATCACTGCAAGGTACGTTAAGTTGGGCCGTTTGGAGACTCCAGCTGGAGAAGGCGGCTCAGGCCATGTGCCTGGCTTCCCCATTCCAGGGCTCAGCTGATGCTGCCTTACCTGTTGGCTCCTCCCCAGGGCTCCATGTTGCCAATGGTCCATTTAATCACATTTTCCATTTAGGGATTCTAAATCTGTTTCCTTCTGTGTTTCTTTGAGGTTGGATAGAGTTGTCTTAGGAACAATTCTTCTGAAGTTTGTTTATTTCCCCAGTCCGCAGGCTTTCCCAGATTTCTTAGACAAATAGCTGGATTTTTAACCCAACCACAACAATGAGTAGAATTCACAAGGCTTCTCAGGCTGCGCCTTTTATGATGTATAATTTTCTGAACTCGCCCGGGGTCTCAAATTTCACTACAAGCACTTCATTTTAGTTTGACAAATCAATGTCTCTATTTCCTTTTAGCTTTGATGTAAAAAAAAAAAAACGATTTATTTCTAATTTTTGAAATACATATTGCAGATCGTAGAGCCATGAGTCACGGGGATGAGTGTTCTCTATTTCTTTGTGGACATGCTATGTCCCCCTAGACAGAGTGTGTACCTGCTCCGAGGTTTAGTTTCCTCACTGTAAAGTGGAGATAACACTCCTGTGACAGAATTATTCCTAGGATTGAAAAATAGAACTGCTTGAAAGCATTTATCTGTGAGTAAAACTGAATAAATGTTTTATGGACTGAAAATAATTTATTGTCTTAGCTTGCATTTTCTGTTATCTTTTAAAGTGAGTTATTATAAATGATCGCAAGAAATAGCTTTGACAGACCTTGGAGTGTGCCCTCTAATGGGGCGATCAGGCTTCCCCTGAGAAGGGTAAGAGTGCCAGAGAGCCATCTACTGAGATCACTTTTCATTACACCAGGAGAGTTTCGTATTTCAAATAGCAAAACTATGGGGTAACACAAGCTGGTAGGAGGTAATAATGTTAATAACAGTGATAATGATGGTAATGGCTAATACTTTTTGTGTACCAACTGTAGTGTCAGGCACTGTTCCAAGGACTTTAGGTATATTAATTCTTACACAGCCTCAGTAGAACAACACTGTTATAATCATCTAGGCTGGTACTTCTTTTTTCTACTTTTACTTTATCATTTTTGTTGTGGTAAAATACACATAACATAAAATTTACCATTTTAACCATTTTTAAGTGTACAGTTCAGTAGCACTAAGTATATTCACACTGTTGTGTAACCATTACCACCATCCATCTCCAGAACCATTTCATCTCCCCAGACTGAAACTCTGTACCCAGTAAACACTAACTCCTCATTCCCCCCTCCCCACAGCCCCTGGAAACCACCATTCTACTCCCTGTGTCTGTGGATCTGAGTGCTCTGGGTAACCCATGTAAGTGGAATCACACGGTATTTGCTCTTTTGTGTCTGGCTTATCTCACTTAGTATAATGTCCTCAAGGTTTGTCTGTGTTACAGCATGTGTCAGAACTTTGTTCCTTTCTAGGCTAAATAATATTCCATTGTATGCATATACCATATTTTGTTTATCCATTCATCTGTCCACAAACACGTGGCTTGTTTCCACCTTTTGGCTATTGTGAATAATGCTGTTATGAACAGGGTGTACAAGCATCTCTTTGAGTCCCTGCTTTCAATTATTTTGGGTACATACCCAGGAGAAGAATTTCTGGATTATACGGTAATTCTATGTTTCATTTTTTGAAGAGTCACCTTTCTGTTTTCCACAGCGTCTGTACCATTTTACATTCCCATAAGCAGTGCACTAGGGTTCCATTTTCTCCACATCTTTGCCAACACTTATTTTCTAGGCTGGTAATTCTTGATAAGGGTCTAGAAACTTGATGTAAATGGAATAGAATTTAAGCAATTTATGATATTCATAAATACAAATCCTCACAGTATCCTACTTTGGCAATGCATAATCTGATGGCCGATTCTTATGAGAAATTTAAACTTCTTTAAGTATTTGACTATTGCTATGAACATAGTTTTTAATTAATTTAAAAAACCTCAGTATGCTAGGGGAAAATACAAGAGGTTTTTAGCTAAAAATGTCTTCGATTAATTTAATTATCATTCCTCAGGGACTGAAGACAGCTCTATCTCCTCAGGCAGGGAGCTGTTCTCATTCGCGTGAGAAACTATTTTGAAGTCAGAGCTGAACATAGTTTTACAAAATGAAAATTTTAACAAAAAACGACATTAAAAGGTTTGAGAAAAGATCCAAAAGGCTTTCTGGACATCAAATAACTCTTACAAGTCAGTCGACCTAAATGAAAAACCATAAAGGCTACGTTCCTCTGATTGATTCGTGGATTCCGTGGTCAAGAGAAAGGAGAGAGAGGCTTCGTGAGCAGGGAGCCCTGTTTCAGTATACTTGCTCACCCGGACACTCAGCATGTATTTTTAAGGCTTTTCTTATTCTATCGGTGGTGGTTAATCTCTTCTAAGATGGAGATCTCTATTATGAATTATTTTAAATCATTCTGCAAAATAAAATTCTTTTTCATATCAGCAACCTTTTCTTTTTCAAGGAGTAAGGCGAAGAACATGTGTAATCCTTTAAAATTGGACCATTAAGAGCCAAGCGTGAAGCTTTTCAAAGATCTGCTGTCTTCCATGGTTGTGACAGTGATCATCCCTTCTCTACCACTTACAGCAGACCGTGCTCTTGGCTAGTCAGCCTGTTTCGTCTTGTTCAGACGAAGAGAGCTGTGTTTGCTCTTCACCTGTGCCAGGTAAACGTACTGTGAAAGAGCCACGGATATTCTCTCCTCCCCTTCTGTTGCCATCATCCGTCTGTACTGCTAAGAGTCATTTTTTTTGAGCGTGATGGACCAGTGATGCAGAAGCATCACAATACCAAAAAGTGCAGAAAGTTCTGTCATAAAAATCACCTATGAGTGTCGAATCACTATGTTGTCCACCTGAAACTAATATAATACTGTATGTCAACTATACCTCAATAAAGAAAGGAATCATGTGGAATCAAGAGTAGCCCTAATAGGAGGGTGGGGAGAACATAGAGTATTAAAATGTGACGGGACTGAGGTTTAGACTTGAAAAGTTCGTCCATAAATTGGAAATGAAAAGAGACAACAGAAAGGAAATGAGAATTTACTGTAAAATTACTAAGTGTGTTATTTACTATCCTGGATCTTTGTATAATCACTTTAATAATCACAAAGGTCCAGTAAAGTAGGCAGTGTTCTCTGCATTTCATGAATTAAAACGTCTTAGCTCATTTAGAGAATTTAGATAATTTTCTGGAGGTTAAAAATATGGCAGCATTTCTATGTATGTATTAAAAATATGACAGCATTTCTATGACCCTCTAGTTTTTAAAGTACATTTCTGGCTCTTGTTTGATGATTTTTACATGTGAATTTTAGAATTTTCTTTTTCTTCAATATTCTTAAATATTGCTTTAGTGTTTTAGATGAGTGCTATTTTTTCCCTTTACATTTCCTCTGTGGCAGATTATGGGCTCTCAATCTAATTCTTTAATTATGAAATATTTGTCTCCACTGTTTCTTCCCCTTTATTTATATATTTTTCCTTTGGTGGTTCTTATTACCCGGATTTTGGCACTTCTACATCTATCTATCAGACACTCTTAATTTTTAAAATATTTTCTCTTTCTCTATCCTTTCTTCCTGAGAGAGTTCCCCAATTTGATCTTCCAAATTTGATTGGATCCTCATTTGTATCCCTTTTACTTTTCATCCAATCAATTGTTTTTTTTTTTTTTGAACTCAACTATTACATTTCTTATACGTAATGTAGGGTTAATGAAGGACTGACTTCAGAAGCACTGAATTGGAATCATAATTCTTGTTCATTACACAGTCTCAAAATTTGTCCAAGTATGGCCTATTTATTAATTTACTTACAGAGAATGATGTATTAAGCCCCGTGAACCCACCGCCAAACACAAAAGCAGGATCTTGAAAATGACTGACATCTGACAATGGGTTCTGCTATCCTGTGCCTCTCTTCCCTCCGCCACAGGAAGTCATTAGCCTGCATCCTGCATCCATCATTCCCTTACTTGTTTATTGTATCCACACATTTCTAAAAATATGTTTGTTAATTTTAATTTTTTAACTTTTAAAAAGGGTATCATGCTTTATGTAATTACTGGGAACTTCCTTTCTTCACTTGTTATTATATTGCTAGGATTCTTCCGTTATCGGTGTCTCCTGCCATAGTTTGTTTGTTTTGACTCTTGTATAATATTTGTTTGTCTGAATATACTACATTATTTTTCATGCATTTTCTCTTTGATGGACATTTGGGTAATTTTCAAGTTTTTGTTGTAAGCAATGCTTTTATGAACATTTCTGCTCTGATGTACCTGTGTAAAGCTTTCTCTGGGTGGGTACCCAGATATGTGAATGTTCAGCTTCTAAAAATGATAAACTGTTTTCCAACGTGTTTACCCCAAATTGCACTCCTCTGAGCAACGTGTGGACTCGCTCTCTCTCCAACACTTGCTATTGTCACCCCTTTTTAATTTTTGCTAAGCAAATGGATTTATAATGACATCATGTCATGGTCATGATTTGTATTTTTCTGGTCTCTATGACACTGAGTGTCTCTTCATATCCTGGTTGTCCAAATATATTTTTCTCTTCTGTGAAATACCTATTTATGTCTTTTGCCCATTTATATATCAGGTTGTATCTGTTTTTCTCATTGATTGATAGGAATTATGTACTATTGATATTACTTCTTTCTGGTGGCATGTATCTTTTTACCTTAAGATATATTTGATGAAAAAAGCCTAAACTTTAATAGAGTTGAATTTATTGATCTTTTCTCATAAAGTTAGCTTTTTTTGTGTCTTAAGAAATCTATAATAATCTCAAGGGCCAAAAGAATTCACCTGCATATTCTACTAAGATTTTTGAAGCTTCATTTTCATACTTGCATTGCCTTATAGGTTAGTTTTGCCTGTTTTGAAAACTTTATATACATGGAATCATACATTACATGCTCTTTTGTGACTGACCTTTTTCTTCTTAATATTATGTTTCTTAGTTTCTCCATATTTTTGCATGTAGCTCTGCAACATTTATTCATTTTCATTTTTTTACAGTATTCCATTGTATGGATATTCCACAGTATATCTATTCTATTTTTTTTTACATTTAAGTTGTTTCCAATTTTGGCTATTACAAATCATACTTCTACAAACATTCTTGCACATTTCGTGATGCACCTTTAGTGCCTCAAGGTGCATTTGTTGGGTAAATACCTAGGATTACACTACCTGGGTCAAAGGCTTAGTTTAAGTTTGATAGATCAGTAGTTCTCAAAGGGTGGTCCATAGATCCTGGAGGTCCCTTAAACACTTTCAGGGAGTCCATGATGTAACAACTATTTTCATAATAATATGGGGACATTATTTGCCCTTTTTCACTGTGATGCAATTTGCACTAATGTTGCAAAAGTCAAGGGGGGTAAAACTACTAGTTTCTTAGCCTGGCTCAAGGCAGTGGCAGCAAACTTTAGTGGTAGGCATTGTTTACTACTTCACTGCTGTGCACTGGCAGGAAAAGTAAATGTCAGTTTTATTTAAGAATGCCTGTGAGGAAGTAGTAAAAACTACTAATTTTATTAAATCTCAGTCTTGGAGTTCATGTCTCTTTAACATATCTGTGTGATGAAAGGAGAAGTACACAAAAGGCTGTGTACCAAGGTATGGTGGTTCTCTCGAGGAAGAGTTTGTGAAAATTTTGGAAATTTGTTTCCACCGTTGTGAGCTTAGTCAGTTTCCCATTGATTAAGGAAGTTTTTTGGTGGGATCCAGCAGTGATGATAACAAATGTTATTTTTTTTTATAACATACGATGGGATGTGTTAATATTTGGAAGATCTGTATAAGTCACTGAGCCAATATTTTCCTAATGACCAATGCATGATATTGCAAAAATCATGTATGGTTAAACAATCCACTCAAAGTGCAAACTAGACCAGTGGATTTTAATGTAATGGAGTACAAAAATTTCACTGATATGGTTTCAGATTCCACATTGCAACTAACCTTTAAGAAACTACCACTTGTCAAGTTTTAGTATAGAATCAAAGAAGAATAGTCCAATTAACTAAGAAAGCTAATAAAATACTCTACACTCTTTCAACTACATATCTACATGAGGTTGGATTTTTTTCATTAACTTCAATCAAAACAATGTCTTGTTATATGTAGAAGACAGATGCTTAATGTGGCCCCTGTGATCCCCACCTCCTGGTATTCAAGCCCTGGTGCAATCCTCTACTCTCAAGGGTGGGCGGGACCCATGACTTACTTTTGACCAATAGAACGCAGGGAAGGTGAAAAGATGCACAGGATTGTATACCTGATTAGCTGATTACATTACTTAAAACTGTAGTGCTGTCTTGCTGGAATCTCACTCCCTTGCTGGCTATGAGAAAGCAAGTGGCCATGTTGGGGAACACCCCATGTTTAGAAACTGCAGGTGGCTTCTGGGAGCTGAGGATGGCCTCTGACCAACAGCCAGCAAAAACTGGAACTATGAGTCCTATAGCCCCACAAGGAACTGAATGCTGCCAACGATCATGTGAGCTTGGAAGCAGATCCTTAATAAATAAATATTTGAAAATGTCTCAGTTTTAATTTCTAATATGATAAATATTAATTGATATAACCTACATGTTAAGGGTTGAATGTGTCCCCCTCCCAGTGCCTCAGGATGTGGCTGTATTTGGAGATAGGGCCTTAAAAGAGGTGATTAAGTTAAAATGAGGCCATTAGAGTGAGTCGTAATCAAAGCTGACTGGTGTCCTTATCAGAAGAAATTTGGACACAAGGAGACACCAAGGGCACATGCACAAAAAGGAAAGACCATGTGAGGGCATAGTGAGGAGGTGACCATTTGCAAGTCAAGGAGAGATGCCTCTGGAGAACCAACCCTGCTGGCACCTCAATCTTTGGCTTCCAGCCTGCAGACCTGTGAGAAAATAAATTTCTGTTGTTTAGGCCACCCAGTCTGTGGTGTTAGCTATGGCAGCTGTAGCAACCTAACATGCCACATAAAAAATGTTCTTTTGAGTTGTTAATAATTCTTAAGACTGTGAAGGGGTCCCTGAGAGCAAAACATTTAAGAACCAGTGTGATGGACCCTCGCTAAATTGTTTTCTAAAATGTTGTGCCAATTTATACTCCCACCAGTATTATGTGAGTATTCCCATTGTTCTATATCCTTAGCTAAAAATTGGTATCGTCAGTCTTTTTAGTTTAAACCATTCTCCTTATAATTTGCATTTCCCTGATTACTTATGAGGCTGAGTATGTTTTCATTTACTTCTTGGCCATCTAATTCATCAGTGCCTGTCAAACACCTTGCCCATTTTCCTACTGAGTTACCTTTATTTTTCTTATGGATTTGGAATTCTTACATTCTTGACGATGGTCCTTTGTTGTCTATATATGTTTCAAGTATCTTCTACTCTCTGGCTTATATTTTCATTCACCAATTTTTGTCTTTTGATAAGCAGAAATTCATATTTTTTAATGTAGTCCAATATAGGGAATCTTTTTCTTTTATCGTTTGTGCTCTTTGTGTGTTTAGAAACCCTTCCTTACCATAGGTCAGGAAGCTATTCTCCTGTGCTATCTTCTAGAAATTTTATTGTTTTTCCTTTCACATTTTGATCTAAAATCCTTTTGGAATTTAGTTTTGTATGTGGTGTGAGATGGGATGAAGTATAATTTTTTCTCGTGTGTATATACCATTGTCCTGGCACTGTTCAGTGGGAAGACTGTTCTTTCCTCACTGCCCTGCAGCACACTCCTTCTCAAAGAGCAGAGATTGATTATATGACAGTCTCTCTTTGGCTATCGATTCCCATCTACTGGTCTGTTTTCCTATCTTTGTGCCAGCATAACACTGTCTTGATTATTATAGTTTCATAATAAGTCTTCGTATCTGGTAGAGTAAGTCTTTTCACTTTGTATGTCTTCTTCAAGAATTTGACTTTTCCTAGTCCTTAGCCCTCTATTTTAATTATTTTCTCAAGTTACACACACACACACACACACACACACACACACACTCCATTAGGATTTTGATAGGCATTGCATTTAATCTATGGACAATTTTGTGGAAGAATTGACATTTTTACAGCATTGAGTTTTCCAATCCATGAACATAATATACCCCTCCATGTATTTATGTTTTCTCCAATTTCCTCAAATAATGTTTACAATCTTCTATGTAGAATTCTTGTGCATTTCTGTTAGAAATATGCTAGCTACTTGATGTTTTTATGCTACTGTAAATGGTATATTAAAAATGTTTTCTAGCTCCTTTTACAGATTTAGAGAATTATAATTGATTTTTGTCTATTGACTTTGTATCCAGCAAGCAAACTCACTTATTTTTTTAAAAAAACTTTTTGTAATAAAACATTCCAAACATATACTAAAGTAGACAGAATAGCGTAAAAGACTCCCTATAGTCACCACGCAGCTTAAGCTGTTATCAAATCATACAATGCTGTTTCATTTACTCACTTCCCCTCTCCAAAATTCACAAAATATTTTTTGGGAAGTACATCCCTGATTTCCCATTATTTCATTTGTATCTATGTCAGTATTAATTGCATTCATCAATTCTAAAAATGTGTATGTAAATCCCTATGGATTTTCTTCCCACAGAATCACTATTTTTAAATAAGATTTTTATTTCTCACTTCCATTGCATATACATTTCACTTTTTTTTCTTGCCTTGCCATCCAGGTTAGACCACCATTACAGTAGAAGTGATGATAGCGGGCATCCTTGTCTCATTCCGTTCCCGGAAGGTAAGCTGTCAACATTTTGCCAATATGTGTGATGTTCGCTGTAGGGTTTTGTAAATGCACTTTGGTTAGTAAAGGAAGTTCTTCTCTCTTTTTCATTTGCTAAGAGTTTTATCAAGAATGGATATTATGTTTCATCAACTGCTTTTTTTCTGCATATATCAAGATATTCATATGATTTTTCTCCTTTGTTCTGTTAATTTAAAAAATTAATTGATTAATTTAGTACTTAATTGGCTGGTTAATTGATTTTTGAATATTAAACTAATCTTGCTTTCATGGAATATGCATAATTAAGTGCAAAGTTTTATCTTTTCCCATATTGCTAGAATGAGTGTATTAATATTTGATTTATAGAGTTGTGTGTGAGATGGCTCCATAATTTTCCAACCATCTCCAGAACTTTTTCATCCTCCCAAACTGGAACTCCTTACCCATTAAACAGTAACTCCCCATTCTCCCCTCCCTCAGCCCTTGGTAACCACCATTCCCCTTTCTGTCTCTATGAATTTGATACTCTATGTACCTCATTTAAATGGAATCATATAGTATTTGTCCTTTTGTGACTGGCCTAGTTTACTTAGCATAATGTCCATAAAGGTTCATCTGTGTTGTAGCATGTATCAGAATTTGCTTCCTTTTTAAGGCTGAATAATATTTCATTGTATGTATACACCACATTTTGTTTATCCATTCATCTGTCCAGAGACACTTGGGTCACTTGGATTGCTTCTATCTTTTGGCTATTGTGATTAATGCTGCTACAAACATAGGGGTACAAATATCTGTTTGAGTACCTGCTTTCAATTCTTTTTGTATATATAAACATTGTTTCTTGAGTCTAGAAAAAGTTATTTTCAGTTTAGTTCAACCCACTATTTAATTCAGCACCTTTGTATGTGTACCATGTCAAATCATATGGAAAATACTGATGACAAATAGAACAGATTCTGGCTTGTGGAGGGCTAACAAATTTGATGAAGGAGCATTATTCAAAATAATAATAATATTTCACCTTGTTGTTTTATTATATACGCCAGTAGTTTTCATTAATGACTTGTAGCATATTATTTAGGGAAATGGGCCCAACAATAGCTTGCCTTCTGAATTCTCATTTTTCTTATGTGGCCAATAAATAAAAGTAGGAACTATGAAGTTAGACACTGTTGAGAATGAATGCGGTTCCGTTGCTTAATCACTGTGTTACTCGAAGCCATTTACTGACCTCTCTGTAGAATGGGCTTGATGCTACAGTGTTTGTGCCTTGTGGTGTCATTGTGGGATCTGGAAAGGACCTCTCGCGGTGCCCTGCACAGGTGACTTCAGAAGGAACAAGCTGGTGGTCCACACACACTACACCGTGGAGGCTCCTGCGCTTCAGAATTCCTGGCCCTCCCTCTTGGAGCCAGAGATGGGGACCTGTTCCTGTCCACAGCAGGGGCTGGCTTGGGGGTGGAGAGACCAGCCGTTTTCAGTATCAGCCCTTGACAAGGGTTGTTATTTTTCCTGTCATGTTTGTTGGGGTCCAGCTCAAGTTTGTTTTTCTTGCAGAAAGGCAGGAAGGCCAATTTGGAACACACACAACTCACATGTCATCGACGATGACTTGGCCCAGCACTTGGCATTGGCTCTCTGACAGTTAAAAGGCACAGGGTGGGCGAGCCCCAGCGGCCAGCACTGCGGAACAAGGAAAAGGAGGGAGAAGGCGAGATTCTTATCTGCTTGGCCCTCACAGGCCCCTCCATTCTTTCCCCGCTCACTCCTCCCTCAAGGGACTTCTGGCCTCAACTCACACAATCTCTTGCCTGGAGAGGCCCCGCTGCTCAGTGGCCGCCTCCACTTTCTGTCCGCCTCTTCCTCTTACTGAATGGGTGAGGAAGCATCCCACCCTAAGGGGGGAAAGTCTGGATCAGCAGAGATCCAGGCAGCAGCCTTGTGGTAGGCAAGAGCAGGAAGAGGGAGAAAGAGGATTTTCCATTTGGCACCCAAGACAATCATGCGATTATTTGAGAAAAGCTTGGTATTTTTCCACCCAGACTTGAGTAGTTTGGGGACTCACCATATAAAAATTTTCATTGGCTTCAAGTGTTAGGGTGTTTGATGGAATGACATGCTCTTGAATGTATGTGTGGGTGCTTGGTGAATGTCCAGTCCTCGCATGTAAAGATGCTGGGCATTCTGCAGACCAAATCACAGCTGCGCACGTTAGAGAAGGAGCACGCTCATTCCAGGAAGGCTTGATTGGGTAAAACTGGAAATAAAATGTATATATAAACAATAACATTTCTAAAATACATTCTGATGTTCTCAGTAACTAAGTCTTCCTCAGTCAATCTATTAGCAAATATTTTAGGGAGTCAGTGTTACTTTGAGAGTAATTAGCCCCTCGAAGCATCAGTTTTCTCCCCTGTAAATGACTTATGGTGGGCTTACTTGCAGGGTTTTGAAAGGATTCGGAGTGACCGTGCTTACTGTAGTTCCTAATACCTACTAGTTTCCCCCAAAATGACAGCTGTTTTTGTGATTCCCATGTGCTCATCACTTTTTAAAAAATCATGGTGGTTGCAGTTAGAAAAGAAGTAGGAGTCATGGCTTTCAAGCTATCTTTGAAAAATTACACTTTACCTAGTGGTATAAGATCAGCATATTAAACATTCAAAAAATATTTGTTGAATGAACTAATACCTTTATCATTGTTCCTCTTTTGTATGCTTTATCTCCCAGCTACACAATAAGGCAGAAACCTCGTTTTCCATTTCCTTGAGGTAAAATATATCTTTCATGAAAGATTTTTATTGCGTGGAAGTTTCTTTTAAGATGGATTATACGTGATCCCTGCTATCCATGAACATATTTCACTTACTTTTCAAGCCCCTCACAAATCATACGCCAGGTGAGGTAGATCACACTTCCAAAGACAGCTGCAGCAATGTCTCCCATCCCATAGGCTCTTGTGCAATGCAACCTCGTCACTCCCCATCAAGAGATGATGTCTCTTTCTCATTACCTTGACTCTGGGCTGGCCCTGTGACTGTGCCTTGACCAGTACTATACAGCAGTGGAAGTCGTGTTCTGGGTCTTCAAGCCCAAACATGAAGAATGACTGACAGTTTCTGTCTTTCTCTTATTGGAAGTCCTGATGGAAGTCTGGCAGGTAAGCAGTCTGGCTACTGGGGAGACTCTGTGGAGAGGGCACATGGAGAGGGAGAGCTCCTGAAACGGTATGCAAAGAGAAGTTCAGCTGTTCCATGTCCCAGCTGAGCCCAGACCCCAGCTAACCTGCTAGGCAAATGTATCCACATGATGTGACCACAGGCAAGACCAGCAGGAGAACCACTTGGCCCAGATTGCAGAATCATGAGCAAATAAACAATTATTATTTTAAGCTATTAATTTTGGGGGTGTTTTGTTATGTGCAACAGAAAATCAAAACATCAGATAAACTGATGCGAGTTTTAGTTGAACTATTTTCAAATGCTTAGTGAGAATGGTGTGCAATGATTTTTTTTTGATTCACACAACTTTAGTTTATAAGTAAGATCTTGTGAAGATTGTATAGTTGACAAGTGAGTGTTGTGTTTTTCTAGATATACCAATTAGATCTCTCTTTCTAGTGTTTTAATTCTCCATTTTTTTTTTCTGGTCATCTTACGTTAGAATACAAGGTATTTTCAAAGTGTTGGTCCCAACTGATCATAGTGAATATTGGCTGTTTTGAGAATTTTTAATGATCTGATCCTCTGTTTAAATTATTTGGGATATTTAGTACTTTTAAGCTCCCTCAAAGTAGAAGATGAAATGCCTTTGTCATCTTTCCTCAAATGTTGGATGTGAATTTGACCTATTAACTTAGTAAATATTCCATTCTTAATTTTGATAAAACCATTCATGTTAAAAAGAAAAATAAGGGTTAAGAAAAGCATATGAAACTGTTTTGAGCTCCCAGGAAGCAAAATAAATATAAATGCAACATAAGATAGAATTATCATTGTTTTCCTGTTTTTATTTTATTTTTGTAATTGTGGCAAAATATACATACATACAATTTGCTATCTTAGCCATTTTTAAGTGTGCAGATCAGTGGCATTAAGTACGTTTACATTGTTGTGTAACCATCACCACCATCCACCTCCAGAACTTTTTTATCATCTCGCACGGGAACTCTGTCCCCAAGAAACACTGACTCCCCTCCCTCCCCCCAGACCTTGGCACCCCCCCATTCTACTTTCTGTTTCTGTGCATTTGCCTCCCCTAGGAACCTCATATCAATGGAATCATAAGGTACTTTTTTTTTGTGACTAGTTTACTTCACTTAGCATAAAGTCCTCAAGGTTCATCTGTATTGTAGCATGTGTCAGAATTTCCTTCTTGTTAAAAGCTGAAAAATATTCCATTGTATGTATGCACCGCATTTTGTTTATCCATTTGTTCATTGATGGACACTGTGTTGCTTCCACCTTTTAGTTATTGTGAATAATGCTGCTACGAACGTGGGTGTACAAATATCTCTTTGAGTCGCTGCTTTCAATCTTTGTTTTCGTCTTTTTAAAAAAAATTAAAAATAAATTTATTGAAGAATAAACCGACAAATAAAATTGCATTTATTTCTCGTTTCTTCTTTTAGGAAAAAGCATTTATACTTGGTTTCCTCTTTCCATTGAACTCTCGTTGGACTGGTTCTTTGTTTTTTTGGTATCAACACATAGTTTATTTTATAGTACTTTGTAAAGGTAAGATATGAGTCGTCAAGGTTTAAATTCAAGTAATCTCCTTAAAGAAAAATTTTTTTAAATCTCTAAGTGCTGTGTGATTCTGGGCTGTTTGCTTGACTTCTCAGTGATTCGGTTTCCTCATATGTAACATTGGGTAACAATACCTGGGTGCGGTTGGTGGCGAGGACGGATGAAGTGATGTGTGTAAAGGGCCTGGCACACAGTGATGGTGCTCAGTTAGGCTTACATCCCCTTTCATTCCCACCTCCCCAGCTTTATTGAGGTATAACTGACAAAATAGTGTGTAAGTGTACAGCTGGACATTTTCATGTATGTATGCATTGTGAAATAATCATCATAATTAAGCTAATTAACATATCCATCATCTCATATAGTTACCTTTTGTGTGTGTGTGTGTGTGGTAAGAACACTTAAGATCTACCTTCTCAGCAAATTTCAGGTATACAATATTGTCCAGTTAACCATAGTCACATTCTCTACATTAGATCTCCAGAAATTATTCGTCTTGCATAACTGAAACTTTGTACCCCTTGACCAACATCTCCCCATTTCCCTCACCTCTCAGCCCCTGGCAACCTCCATTCTGCTCTCTACTTCTATGAGTTGGACTATTTTTGATTCCACACAAAAGTGAGATCATGCAGCATTTGTCTTTCTGTGTCTGGCTTATTTCACTCAGCATAATGTTCTCCAGGTTCACCCATGTTGTCACAAATGGCAGAATTTCCTTCTTTTTTTAAGGCTGAATGATATTACATTGTGTGTTTTTGTCTGTGAGATGTAAATACATATATATGTATATATACATGATATCTACCACATTTTCTTTATCCATTCATCTGTCGATGGACATTTAGATTGTTTCCATAGCTTGGCTATTGTGAATAATGCTGCCATGAACATGGGAGTACAGATATCCCTTTAAGATACTGTTTTCATTTCCTTTGGCTGTATATACAGAAGTGGGATTGCTGGATCATACAGTAGTTCTATTTTTAATTTTTTGGAAAACCTTCATACTGTTTTCCATAATTGCTTGATTGGGATTTTGATTGGGATTGCATTGAATTTGTAGATCACTTTGGGTAGTATAGACATATTAACAATATTAATTCTTCCAATCCATAAAAGCAGGATATCTTTCCATTTTTCTGTATCTTCTTTAACATCCTTCATCAGTGTTTTACAATTTTCAGTTTACAAATATTTCACCTGTTTGGTTGAGTTTATTCCTAATTATTTTATTCTTTTTGTTGCTATTTTGAATGGGATTGTTTTCTTAATTTCCTTTTCAGATAGTCCATTGTGTATAGAAATGCAACTGATTTTTGTATGCTAATTTTGTATCCTGCAACCTTACTGAATTTGCTTATTAGTTCTAACAGTTATTTTGTTGCATTTTTACAATTTTCTGCATATGTGATCATGTCATCTGTAACCAGAGATTACTTTGACTTCTTTCTTTTTACTTTGAATGCCTTTTATTTCTTTTTCTTCTCTAATTCCTCTGCCTAGGATTTCCGGTACTATGTTTAATAGAAGTGTTGGGAGTGGGCATTCTGGTTTTGTACTGCCCCATTGATTATGATGTTAGCTGTGGGTTTTTCATATATGGCCTTTATTGTATTGAGATAAGTTTCTTCTATACCTATTTTGCTGAGAGTTTTTATTAAGAATGGATGTTGAATTTTGTCAAATGCTTTTTCTGTGTCTATTGACACAATCATGTGTTTTTTTCTTTCATTCTGTTAATGTGGTGAATCACATTGATTGATTTACATATGACACACCATCCTCACATCCCAGGGAAAATCTCACTTGGCCATGATATGTGACCCTTTTAATGTGCTATTGAATTCGGTTTGCTAGTATGTTATTGAGGATGTTTGCGTTTATGTTCACAGGGATATTGGCTACAATTTTCTTTTCTTGTGGTGTCTTTGTTTTGCTTTGGTGTCAGGGTAATGCTGGCCTCAAAAATGAGTTTAAACTCTTGTTGGTTTTAATTCTTGAAAGATTAACCCATTCTTCTATAATTTTCTCTTTCTAAGTCCAGAAATGCCATTTAACTTAATTTAACTTAGAGCTTACAAGGGAAATTTTCTTTATATTTGTTAATTAGTTTTCATTTAGTTTATTAATAGTCTATTTACTTCCTTTTACTTCTTGCTAAAATCATGCTCCTTCTCTCAGTTTTAATTAGTTTCCTTCTCTTCTGTAAAAAGTTGATTGTGAAATTGCGAATGTGAATACAGAGGTAAATAATAGATACTAATTATGGAAAGAATAGTCTGTGGTGGTGACAGTGAAGTAGACTATCCTTCAAACCATCACTTTAGCAAATCTTCCTTTTCATTTTGGAGAATGGAGTGTAATGTCACTCTCTGGGGGTGATGACAGTGGCAGTGGGGCAGGTAGCTATCCTGGGATGGGAGGGGAGCTGGGTGACACAGGACAATGGGAAACTCTACAGCCGGCAGCGAGGTCTCAGTTCCGATGGTGTCATTGTGTTTACCCAGATGGCATCATCAGTTCTGGAACCTTCTCCTCCCAAGTTCAAATCCCTGGCTTCCTGCTTCTAGCACCCCATCCTCAGTGTCCTCTGCAATTTGTACAACAATCCAGACTTCAGAACCTATATTACAAAAAGATGTAAACTTGCCAGGTTCCTAAGGTAAGTTTTATGATCATGCTCTTTATTTAGAATTCTTAGCAAACAATTTGTCCAAAGTGAGAAAAAGAAGTCAGACATTAAAAACTCACATTAAGGGGCTGGCCCAGTGGTGTAGTGGTTCGTGTGCTCTACTTTGGCGGCCCTGGTTCACAGGTTTGATCCTGGACGTGGACCTACATGCCGCTCGTCAAGCCATGCTGTGGCAGCATCACACATATGAAAAATGGAGGAAGATGGGCACAGATGTTAGCTCAGCAATGATCTTCCTCAAGCAAAAAGAGGAGGAGTGGCAATGGATATTATCTCAGGGCCAATCTTCCTCACCAAAAAAGTAACATCACATAAATGCTAAAGTTACTCCTCCCTAGGTAAGGTACAGTTAGTTTCATGTTTATAATTGATTGTATATGTACATATACATATTGTATGTCTCAAACAATTATCATATTGTATGTATGTATCATACATTATCATACTGTAAATAATATGATTGTAGGGTTAGGATCTTTTAGCATCTCATTAAAAATTCATAATGGCTACAATTAATGGATAAAAAGTGCAACACTTACTACATATAGATTAATATTTACTAGGTTATTGCAAATTATTTCTAGATCAAGAGGCACCCTGGCTATTTTGCTGTCTCAGACATCTCTTCAGTGTTTCTACTACAATGGATATACATGTGGAGAATATATAATTTCTAGACTTTAGGTCACATTTTCCTGATTCTTTGCATATCTAGTAATTTTTCATTGTATGCTAAGCTTTAAGGGTGATGTGTTCAGGGGTGTTAGATTAAGTCATCTTCCTTTATAGGGTATTGAATTTTATTCTGGCAAGCAGTTAAATATTAGTGGCTTCTCTTGATCCTCCCAGGTGTGTCTGTTCCTATTTTGTCCTTAGCGCTGGGGTCTGGCCCTTATTCTAGGGCATGTTCTTTACTCAGAAGGCAAGGTCTTCCTGGGGTCTAAGGTGAGTACCTGCAGTGCTCAGCAAAGTCTCTCCAAGCTGACTGTGTAGGAATCTCACATCTCCCAGCCCTGAGTGACCTGTGGGGCTCTCAGCCCGCAGCAGCTCTTCTCTGGGCCCCTCTTAGAATGTGCCCTGCATTAGTGCAATCCGGCCCTCCACCCAGGGCCACGGGCAGCGCCCACTCAGACTTCTACCATCCTCTTCTCCTTAGTACCCATTCCCACAAATTCCAGCTTCTTCAGCTGCTCTGAACTCCAGTATCTGCTTCCCTAAGTCGCAGAGATCACAGCTCTCTGCTCGGCTTCTACTCGCTGTGCGCAGTCTGGAGTGTGTCCCTGGGCTGACAGCCAGGGAGAATTGGGGCTCATTTCAAGTATTTCCCTTTTCTCTGGGATTACCATCTTCTGTTTCCTGTTGTCCAATGCTTGAAAACATTTGCTTTATATATTGAGTTCTTTTTATAACTGTCTACAATGGGAGGCTAGGGTTGGTACAAGTTACTCTGCCAGAGTTGGAAGCTGGAGTCTGAATTTTGGGAGAAGTAGCAAAGTTTTTAGAATAGGACCACTCAAGTTTAATTCAATTCTTTGGTGTATATGAGTTTTACAATATTTTGTATTTGTGAACCTTGAGAACTTTATGCTAAGTGAAATAAGCCAGTCACAAAAGGCAAACACTGTACGATTCCACTAATATGAGGTACTTAGAGTAGTCAAATTCATGGAGAGAGAGAATAAAATGGTGGTTGCCAGGGGCTGGGGAGAGGGGAATGGAGAGTTGTTGTTTAATGGGTACAGTGTTTCAGTTTGAGATTATGAGAAAGTTCTGGGGATGATGGTTGTACAAAAATGTGGATGTACTTAATGCCACTGAACTGCACACTTATAAATGGCTACACTGGTAAATTTTATGTTATGTGTATTTTACCATAATTAAAAGAATTATTACAGAGCAGAGTATTATGGGAGGGGGTTTGGAGCTGAGAGACATTGATCAATAACAAGCGTAGTTGCCAATAACTGTAATTCTTGCATAAGCCTGCCGCTGTTAAGGATGTAATCTGCTGCATCTGTAGTAATGCTGACTTGCTATAGTTTCCTAGTTCTAAGGTCCTTTGCATTTGAGACTTTTCTATTAAGCTGTGGAGCATTAGAGAATCAGAACACATCCTCATGTACTAAATAGGATTCCCAAGTCATAAAGAAGGAAGCACAAAGTCCTTCACATGTCACCATGTGAAAACATGCCAGGCCCTAGAAACTTTCTACAGAAATGGCCCTGCTTTCTAGGAGGTTTATAATGGCAAACTCCATCTAATACACAGTTAGCCCACAAATGGTTGTACAGATTTAATTTGTGGTGGTATCTGATCCTCACTTCCTTGGTATTGGAGATATTTATCTTGGGGTTAACTGAGGCAGTGCCTGAGTGGGGAAAGCAAGGGACTCTGGAACCAGACGGACTTTGGTTCAGCTCCAAGGTCTATTCTCTCTCTTTAGTTTCTGGTTATTTTTATTGTCTGTTTTCATATGCTACGTGGTGGTGGGCAGTACTCAAGTGATCTATTATTTATGGCGTAGGCTAGATCACAAAACCTCTTTGAGGTCTCAATGTCCTCAGTTGTAAAATAGGATAATTATACCTCATAGGTGTGCTATGAAGGTTAGATAATATTTTGTGAAAGTGGTATATACTGCAGAGATGTAATATAAGATACTATCATTCTGGTACCCTTCTATTAATGACTAAATATTGTTGAGTACATCCATCTATCACTCTCTCCATCCACCTCCCTTTCTGGCTGTTTGTATATTTATATACACAGACGTATACATACATATAAGAGAGACGTACCAACACACAACTAAGTCCATCTATTTGTTTTTGTGTTCAATGAGAGCAGAAGAGCGTATGTTTATCCCTCAAGAGCCATATAAAACTCCTGGGCTTTGCACTGATTGTATCATCCCAGAACCAAGACCTGTGGGCAGAGGAATGCCATGTATTGACCTTAGCCCTCGGTTACCTGAATCTTTCGTTGTGGCAAGAACGGACAATCAAGGTCCGATTTTTGGTCAATCAAGGTTCACTTTGAAGTCAATGCAACTCAGACCCCATTAAGTTGTCACTGTGGAGGAGCCACGGGATGGATGTTGTCAGGGGAGCTGCAGTGTCCGTAGTGGGTTTTCACTGAAAAAATGTCTCTATAGATTTATATTTAATTTATTGATACCATTTCTCATTCTATAAAGAATTTGAACCATCTTACAAGGGGAATTTTGATGTTTTTGTTGATCTTTCTTTGGACATTGATTTCATGAATATGCATTGTTATAGGCTGAGCTGCTTAGGTTCAACGTGAATCCAGTGTTTAAGCTTGCGTCTTAACATTGCCCTAAGACAGAATTGATAGAATTGGACTCCTAATAGATCAGAAGTGTCCCCATGGAGTATACGTGAAACACAAGAATCTAACAGAGAATAAATACCATGAAAGAAAAAAGAAATGCACAGCAAGGATTATGCAAATATGTTCATGAACAAATGTTTCCTGAACTCTGGCCATGCTCCAGGGCCTCTCCCAGGGAGTGGTGAACAAGAGCAGAGCAGTCAGCACTCCCTGTCCGCTGAGCGCTTCCACTTGGAGTGTGTGGGGAGGGTATGGGGGGGGAACGTTCTTGAGCGGAGCAGATGGCGTCCAGGGCCATGTAGAAAAAGAAAGGCGGAAAGGGGGTGGGAGACTGTGTGCAAGGGTAATGCATTTTAAGGAAAGCAAGAGGGAAGACCTCACTGAGTGACGTTCTAGCAAAGACTCAAGGAAGTGAGGGGATATCTGAGTACAAAGTCCCCATGTCTCTGGTGCATCTGAAGAACCACAGGGAGGCCGGTGAAACTAGAGTCATAGGAGGTGGGGTTAGAGATGAGGTCCCAAGGTGGGTGTGGGGCAGCTTCTGGAGCCGTTGGAAGGATTTTTGTCTTTCACCTGAGTGAGATGGGAGCTGCTGGGGAGTAGCTGGTGGTTGCTGTGAGAGAAGAGACCAAGGGGACAGGGGTGGAGGCAGGAGGGCAGCTAGGGTGACAGTGGGCTGGACCAGGGTGGGGAGTGGAGATGGGAGAAGTGGCCCAATTCTGGATATATATTCTGAAGGTAGAACCAACAGGATTTCTTCCTTGGATCAGAGGTGGGGATTGAGATAAAGAGAGGAATCCAAGCTGACCTCAAGATTCATGGCCTGTTAACTAGAAGAATGGAGCTGCTGTTTCCAGAGGAAGGGAACACTGAGGGAGAGGTTGGACTTGGACATGTGGTGTTAGTGAGCACAGGTAACATCTCGGTGGAGTGTGGGTGGGCAGGTAGAGATAGCAGGTCGAGTTTAGAGGTTCGCACCTGGATGGTGTTTAAAGCCAGGGATAGGATGAGATGGTGGAGGGAATGAGGGAAGCTGCAGAAAAGATGAGACCTCAGGTCTGAGAGCCTCTTCTTTCTGACTCCAAGGGATACAGCAAGAGGAGAAGAAGGGCCTGGCCTGGGCAATCTCACTTCAGGGCCCTGGGCACATCGATGAACCTCTCTGAATCTCTGTCTCCATATATAAGATAGGCAACACCCACCCCCCAGGGCTGTTATGATTACAGAGGTAATTAATGACTGGACGCTGCTCACCTTAGTGTCCACTTCCCGTCTCTCCTTTCCTAGCGAGAGAGACACCACAGCCCCACACGACCACTCCAAAGCCATCTGACTGAAAGCGGCTTCCATCAGAAGCCTGGGAAAAGACTGGGAGACGTTTCACCTGACTTTGCTGCTCCCATCCCGAACTGGCCGCCTTTCAGAGACCCTTTGCCTGAGCTGACTGCTTACACCCCCTTTTCCTCCTTTCAAGATTTAGCTGGGTTTCTGCTCCGGTTTTGCAAACACCATTCTCACCTAGGTGCCAAGATAAACTGGCCAGAGGGTTAAAGCGTTAATAGTGCTGGTGGGTATTTGGTGAACCTTCTCGTCCATCTGCAGTGGCAGCCACGGGACACCCCACCCCCTCCAAAGCAGCTGCTGCCTGAAAATCTGCTGTTTTCCTTCAGGGGGTGGGGAGAGGTGAGAAACCAGGAAGCTGAGATTTCTGAGAGGATCTAGAAAAAGAGCAAAGATCAACCATGTGCTGTGAAGTGGTTTTCACACGCAACTGATAAAATCATGCTGCTCTTGAAGTGAAGATATTGGCATTGAACAAGCACAGACGTAGACTAAATATGTGATTGTCTCATCCCGGCTGACAGCGGAAGGGCCCTGACAGGTCTCACAGGCGAGGGGGACTGTGCTGTGCTTGATCATGCCTTGTGACGGTTGGGAATATCGCAAGGCACAATTAGTGCAAGAAAAATAACTTGAAGGTGAAGTGCTTTCTGATAGTACTTAAACCATTCTTCCAAAATACACAGATTTAATGAAAAGAGGAAAAATTTAGCGAAGATAACACCATCATTGAAAAACAAAGCCTGTTTCTAAGGAAGCAGCAATATTTTCCTTTTTCGTAGAAGCAGAATGTAACAGTGAACTCTGAGAATGCCAGTCCTGGACTCAAGCGTCAGGAGTTGAGTAAATTCCATTATTTTTGTAGAAGTCTGTTCTTGGCAAAGTGTGTGCATTCTGAAATGATAGATTTTTTGCAGCTCAAAATCTTGAATTTCCTAAATTACTTTTCTATAAAAGTCTTCTTTGTTTATTATTATTAAAGCAAAAAAATGCTCATGCCTCTCCAAATTTCAGAAAACACACATAAACAGAAACAAAACCAGAAGGGACTGATGACCCCACCCCTTTAGTAAAGAGTTTGACTACGGAACTGAGACAAATCAGTTATCAAATTGATATTTGTCCTTTGAGAATTATTTTCTGAGGATGTTTACCTCTGCAAAATGGGAGGATACCATCAATGTCACGTGGGAGCCTGCTCTCAGTGCAGGAAGCATCTTGAGCACGTGTCCAGGTCGGCACTGTGTGGTTGCCAACGCAGTGCAGTATTAGGTGCTACCTGGCTTCTAAGCCAAGTCTTAGGTGCTTCTGGATGGTTTGTCAACATTAGCAAAAGGCACAAACTTCCAGTTATAAGATGAATAAGTACTGGGGATGTAATGCACGACATGATGACTATAGTTAACACTGCTGTATGGTATACAGGAAAGTTGTTAAGAGAGTAAATTTAAGAATTCTCATCACAAGGAAAAAATTTGTTTTTCTTTTCTTCTTTCTTTCTTTTAAATTTTATCTCCACGAGATGTTGGCTGTTAGCTGAACCTGTTGTGGTAATCCTTTCACAATATATGTAAATCAAACCATCATGCTGTACCCCTTAAATTTTTACAGTGATATAGGTCAATTATTTCTCAATAAAACTAGAAAAAAAATGATTGACAGAGTCCCTGGCATGACAAAGCTTATAGTTTAGTGAGGGATAAAGAGGCAGGAAACTGTAATACACCACACAGTGATGTAGAACAGGCATATGATAGAACCATAGCTTTTTGGAACAAGGGGTATTTAAGCTGAGGCTTGAAAGATAAGTCAGAATCAACCAGACAAAGAGCAAAGGGAGGATGTTCCAAACAGAGGGATCACACTGGCATGAAGGCTCTGCGAGGAAAAAAGCATTTGGGGTTCAGGAAACCAAGTGGAGGTTGGTCCCCGCACGGCCAGTGCATTGAGTCGGGGAGGTAGATGACTGCAGTGCTGAGTCAAGGTCAGACGTGAGTAAAATCTGAATACGGAATTCAGATTTTATCCTAAGTGCGTTGAGAAAACATGAAAGGATTTGACCAGGAGAATGACAATCATATTTGGGTTTTGGAAAGATTATTTTGACTGACGTGTGAAGAGGGGCTTGGCAGGGTGCCAGAGTGTGACAATGACACCAGCGAAGAAGCCTCTCTAGAGTATGGAAAGTGGAAACAGAGAGAGAGGAGATTGAGTCAAGAGATATTTAGAAAGTAGATCAGAAAGGGTTCCGTTGTGTTTGTAATGGGCCTGGAGACACGCTGTGCACATCCCCTTAAGAAAGGACAAGTTCCCCTGCTGCGAGGGCTGTCAGCCACTCCTGACCTCCTTCCCAAGGCCCCGCTCTTCCAGGCAGCTCACATCCAGTGACTGACCGAGGTGGCGCCACAAAGAGACCGAACCTGGGACAAGACTCACAGACCATCTGAGCTCCTACAGTCCCTGTGGGCTCTGCTAGGCTGTTATCGGGCTTATGTCGCAGCTCAGCATCCCTCTCTGCCCAGTCCTGCCTCCACCTTTTCCTCCCCACAGGAGAGCCCAAGGCGCCCAGAGGGGAAAGAGACTGAGGGGCTGTGTGTGGCTTCCAGGTTTCTGGTGGCGTTATTCATTGTGACTGAGAACTCAAACGGGAGAACCAGGGTTGAAGGGAGGGAAGCAGATGGTGAATTTAGCGAGGGCATGTGAACTTGGGGTGCTTCTAGCCTATTCCTGTGGAGACACCCAGGTAGGCCGACTAGGCCCTTGGTTTTGAAGTTGTGTCTGATCTGAAGCTACGTGATCAGGGACGTATTTCTTGCTCTCTTTTCCTGGCGTCTCTCTGCTCATGCTATTCTGAAATACTTCCAGTTTCTTAAATGTACTTTGCTCTCTTTTACCTCTGAGTCCGTATACATGCTATTATCTCTGCCTGGAACATTCTTCTTTTCCCCTTACATTTTTCCCTACTTAATTTCTACTCATCCTGAAGACATGCCTTCTTCCAGGAGGTCATCTCAGATGCACCTGGATTGGTTTAGAGACACACTCCCCGAGCATCGCATATTCTAGCACTTGTCATATGATATTATAATTGCTGATTTTCTTCTTTGTATTCTCCCCAAAGTTTATAAACTTCATGAGAAAAGGGACTTTGTTGGAGTTGTTGAAAGCATTATCCCCAGCACCTCCTATTGTCCTGACACAGAGGAAGTGTTAATAAGTAATTGTTGAATGAACCAATGGTAATTGAGAGAAAGACTTAGAAAAAAGCAGAGGAATGCCCAGATTTAATGTAAAGTCGGAGTCAGAAGAGTAAACAAAGATACTAGAGAGGTGTGGCCAGGAGGTAAGGGTAATTTATTTACTAAATTAACCAGAATTTATTAAAGTATTTTATCGGACTTTTAGGTTTTCCCAACATTTTCTTAACAATTTGCTATCACAAACAATGCTATTATAAATGCTCTTCTACATATAGATTTTGTGCACATTTTTAATTATGTCCTTAGGATAAATTGATAAAAGTGGAATTTCTGTGTCAAAAATTTTGTTGTTAGATTTTTGATATCTATTAGTGAGAATTTATCCACCAGAAACATTGTTTTGGTTTTGTGCTTATTTCCCAGCCCTGAATTATTTAACATTTTTAATATGAAGCTATTGTTTATTTATTTACTAAATTTAAAAAATTGTAGTAAGGTATACATAACATAAAGTTTACCATTTTAAGTGTACAAGTCAGGGGCACTAAGTACATTCATAATGTTGTACAACCACTGCCACTGTCCATTTCTAGAACTTTTTTTCATCATCCCAAACAGAAAGTCTATACCTACTAAGCAATAACTCTCCATTCCCTCCTCATTTGTTCTGGAGAATTTGTTGCATGTTTTAGAAAGGAATTTTGGGTGTAGTTGCATTTTCATCCAGCAACAGGGATGTTAATTGACTCTTGAGAACTTCTGATTCTGCATTAGACCAACTACTGGGAACAGGGGTGAATAGTTATATCTTTATGCCAAGGAATGGAGCTTTAAGAAATTTGAGAAAATAATTTAGGCCCACAATGCCGTAGAATAAATAGCCTTTAGGGTTATTTAGACCCAGAAGAGCATCCTTTTGCAGCACTCAACAGCTCCTCGAGCTGATGGATTTTTCATCTAATAATTTAAAATAAGCAAAGACCAACATGTTTAGGATTTTGGAAGCTTATCCTAAACTAGAAATAAGATACAGAGGGGTTCTCTTTGTTTTTGCAGGTGAAATTCTGAATCCTAAGTATTGATGAGGTGTAGCTTACCTAAGTGGTAGCAACTTTAAGAAGAGGGTAAAGAAAAATTTAGTTTTGCTTTGAAACGATTTCCCAGAGAAGAGAGATTTCTGTTGAAGATTGTGCTAATGTTTACATCTCCATAGCACCTTCCAGGGTGATTCATGAAAAGTCAGAATAACCCAAGGATGAGACACTATGGGATGGAGAGGAGCATACCTTTGAGACTCCATGGGGATCCTGAGGGTAAGGTATGTCTGGAGACCCACCGAAAACAATGGCAATTTGCAACTCTGCTAATTATTGGCTCTTGCCTATCTTTTACTGTTAGAATTACTAAGCAAAAAGGTATTGTATTGAAACTCTGGGCATAACAGGAGGGGGAATTTATGGAAGATTAGCTTTCTTTCATCTTTTTACCTTTCAAATAGGGGAACAAGTCTAACAAACTGAATTCAAGGGAGGTGCCTTCTTAAAGGCTTTGAAGTTTTTCTTTGCAAACAGAGTTGAATTTATTTGAACCCTTTCCCTTCAAAGTAAAAGCCTTATAAGCAACCGATTTCCTTTATGCATTCCTTGTTCTTTGTGAATTAACAGAGGGTATACAGAAAAGAGAGGATCTGATAGGGAGTGGGGGCAAGCCAACCCCTTTAGAATATTAATAAATGCTGATAAGCTCATGCAAATGACAGAACAATTTTTTTTAATGATCAAAAGTTTTCTTTCTGCACTCTGGAAGCATTAAAACCTTAGGATGGGGATAAGGTTCACCGGGAAAAAAATGCAAATGATAACATGACCCTAAGATGTCTGCATCTCAGTGTTATTTAAATTCAGCTGTCCGATGGTGGGGCTTTCTGTGTTTCAGACTTAAAAAATAAGCAATAAAATCAGGTATAAAATGTTTCAAAATTAGCCAAAATTGATGTCTTACGTAAGTCACCAGTTTCGACGGCCCCCTCCACCTTCAGAATACTTTCCCGATTAGGAGGACACCCCGCAGCAGGCTCAGAGCAACCGTGTTCCACTGCCAGCTCTGCCACTCAGCGTCCTCACTGCACAGCCTTTCTGGGGCTGTTTCCTCATTTGTGACATGGGGATAGGAATAGGGTTCATTGAGGAAGCTACTTCTGGAAGGGTGGCATGGGATAGTAGGAGATGTTCACCTTACGAGTTTTTTAAATGCTTTGCATTAATTTTATTTTACTAAGAAGAAAAAGCCGTGTGTGGGAGCGGTCCAGCTCGCGGTTTGTAGGATGACACTGCAAGTGCTCACGTCGGGGAAGTTGCGGGCCTGAGTCTGCTGTCAGCATGACGATGGGCAATCGACACACCCTGTCTGGGCTCCTGGAACAAGGAGGGATGTCAAGCCCACACCTCTTGACAGACGCCAGTGTTCTCACCTTGAAAAGCAAGCAATTGCTTCACTTGGAGTTAGGCTCTGGAGAGCAAGGGGAGGATTGGGAACTTCTGTTGGCTGCAATCAGAAAGGGGACTCTGACGTTCCTGAGGCAGGGAGCATTTCCTCCGTGGCTGCCTGCAGCCTTGGTCTCCTTGTGCACTCTGTCGATTGGACACCCTGTGTACACGTTCTCACGCAGTCCGGGTAAATCGAGGCAGCAATCACTCTTTTTTTTTTTTGTGAGGAAGACCAGCCCTGAGCTGACATCCATTGCTAATCCTCTTCTTTTTGCTGAGGAAGACTGGCCCTGGGCTAACACCTGTGCCCATCTTTCTCTACTTTATATGGGACGCTGCCACTGCATGGCTGACAAGCAGCGCCCAGGATCCGAACCTGCGAACCCTGGGCTGCCAAGTGCGAACTAAACCGCTGCGCCACTGGGCCGGCCCCAGCAATCACTCTTGATAAGCTTGGGCACACCACTGCTCGTCCCTGCAGTGGGAAGGCTTTCATTGTTCAGATATTCTTCTTACCTTTATAGTCCCTCCTCTCCCTCTATGTATATGTCTACATGTGAAATTTAACTTTTTTAGGGATCTTGACTTTTTTTCTGTGTCTAAAATTGTTCTTTTAAATAAACTTTTGTATTTTGGAATAATTTTAGATTTACAGAAAAGTTGCAAAGACACTATAAAATGTTCATGTATACCTCTCACCCAGTTTTCCCTTTAGTTACTACCTCTCTCTCTGTGTTTATTATCCTTTCTGCTGAATTTTATAGGTACGTAACAGTATTTCAATCCCAGACACTTTGCCAGCTACATAAATCTTGCTTCAAGATGCTCAGACCCATCAAGTAATCTATTAATTTAGTATTCCTGAGGAATCCCTCTGGATCCTACTCTAATCTCAACTGGCTGCCCTTCATGCCTAAGGATTCTCCTCCCTTCTTTTCTGTGCTAGATTTCCGGTTCCTAAAACCCCTATTTCTCTCTTCCTTGGTTTACTCATTCATACGATTTAAAATAGATTTCTGAGAAAAAATACACGGCAAATAAAAATTTCCATGTCTAAAATTGTCTTTACTCTAGCCTTGTACTTGATTGGTAAGTTGGCTGTATACAGAATTTTCCTTCCAATGTCAGCACTGCTGTTGGGATGTCTGAGGCCGTTCTGATCACAATTCTTTGTACGGCATCTGTGTGTCTTTGTTTTGTTTATTTTTTTTTCTAGAAGTGTACAGGATTTTTCCTTTGTCCCCATTTTTTCCCCATATATATATTCCTTTTATGAGGGGTGAGGGTTGTCAAATGTAACTTTATTGGCTTCACAATTGTCAATATTCAATCCTCTTAAAGCTTGAAATAGATTTTTCTTTTACTTCTTCAACAAATCTAAGGTACTACTTTGCATATGCACAGTGAGTAATGAGCACATGAAATTCATCATGAGTTGTGAAAAAGATACATATCAATAGAAACAAGAAAAATTTTGCTAAAGTTAGGGAATGTCAGGGTTAAACTAATGGTGATTAAATCTTGTAGATGTCACTTGATATAGATGTCAGAAGTGTTCTTTAATACAAATGTCAGTATTTTGCTTAATAGATTTTAATCTTATTATAAAGATAAAATATTTATTAGATAAAATATAAAAAATTATAAAGAAACTAAAGTTGTTTATAACTGCAAAACCTGTCATAATCACAGTTAACATTACTGGATCACTTTCTTTCAGTCTATTTCCATTCATGCAATCAAAAACTCTTTGAAAACACACACATTGAATATTGTCCCTTCATATTGGCTCTGTTATTCGACATTTAGGTTATTTCTAAATTTTCGCTATTTTATATATATATATATATTTGTGTGTGTGTGTGTGTGTGAGGAAGACTAGCCCTGAGCTAACATCTGTTGCCAATTCTCCTGTTTTTGCTGAGGAAGACTGGCCCTGGGCTAACATCCGTGCCCATCTTCCACTACTTTGTATGGGATGCCGCCACAGCATGGCTTACAAGTGGCGTGTCTGTCAGCGCCCGGGATCCGAACCTGTGAACCCCGGGCCACTGAAGCCGAGCACATGAACTTAACCGCTAAGCCAAGGGTTTGGCCCCTCGCTATTATAAATAACTGCAAATAGCTATCATATCAGCTATTTTAAATAGCTTTCGAAAAAAACTTGATCACATTTTTATTATGGGACCAGATTTATCCTAAATACTTGTTACTGAAAGTGTGGTCTGTGGAGCAAAATCTGTAGTATGCCCTGGGAGCTGGTTGGAAACAGAATCTCACCACGCAGACCTACTGAATCAGAATTTGCATTTATAGATTCCTTTTTTTTTTAACTACTTGTTTATGTTTCATTGTTGCAATACCTTCTCTTAGTTAATATTAGTTTTGGGGGGAAATTTCTTCCCCTTGCACAGTCTCTAGTTTCTTCCAAGTTACTTTTTTCTGTTTATTTTGGTCTCTCTCTCTCAGTCCTTCTCAGTCTTCCTCAGTTTCTCTTTCTCTCTCTGTTGTTCTCTCATGACAGACCATTTCCTCAGATATTTAGTGATCGTGGTTGTATGATCACACAGGGGGAGACTAAAATGTGGATTGGAGAAACAGTGGATTGGAAGCTCTGATACATGAAGTCTTTGCTGTCCGGTGATGGGTCTTTGCTGATGAGTTTCGCAATCTCTGATGTAAATGTTTTTAGGTGTTTCCTTCTGAGCAGGTCCTATTCTCTAGAGAAGGCTGTTCCTGTCTCCTGCCTGGAAGGGGAAGCCTGCCTGCCAGTTCTTTGGAAGCTGAGTGGGGGAAGAGGAACAGGGCCTCAGCAACAAGTTCCCTTGACTCAGTTTTGTAAACCCACCTTTGTGCTGGTATCACCCAGTCCAGAGACTGGATTTTAGCTCCTCAGACAATAAACCTTCAGTTTTTCGCTCTCGTGGGGGAGGCAATTGGCGATCCGGTAGTTGCTTATATAGATTTTAAATCAATCCTCTTTATTTAGGTCCCCTTTTAACTCTTACTTTCAGAGGTCTCGAATGTGGCAGTTCTGGAGGCTTGAAGAATTCATATTAATCAGTTTGATTTTCACTTCTCCCCTTGATTAAGTTGTCTTGGATCTGCTGACTCATTTGTGACATCTGTCATTTTCTAGCATCCAAAATTATTGCTATGTCTGTTCTCTCCTTTCTTGTAGATTTCTGCCTTAACAAAATCTTGTTTCTGTCATGTTAGGGGGATTTCAACAGAACCAAAAGCAGATGCATTTACTCCATCTGCTCTCTCTGATGTTGATAGTCTCCATTTTGATTGTTGTTGTTATTATTACTTTCTTCCCTCGATGCCTTTTCCTTTCATTATATGTCTATCCTGTGACAAAGCAGTTAGGAGAGAATTTGCCCAATATTTTAGATAGACTATGTCTGAATCACAGATTTCAAAACATTCATCTGACAAAAATGATTCTGATTTCTTCATTTTAATGACACAGAGACCAAGGAAAAGCAAGATTAACCGATTTAGAGCAGAGCTGAGAAGGTGGCACGTCAAATGTCTTATGCTATTCGATGGATTTCCATTTCAACAGCAAATTTACTGCCACATTTACGTTCTCAAGGAATGATGCTTGCTGTCAGTAGGGTCAAAAGCTTTATAACAAAATAACTCCACAACAGAAATGTCTGTAGGCATTTGTTGGCCTAGCGGAATAACACAGTCTAAGTCCTGTAAAGGCAAAGTCTGCTATGGTTTGTTGACTTGTATTTTCAACAATACCCTACTTCTGAGAGTGGTGGTGATAAAAATAGCATTTAAAATATATTATGAAAGATGAGATCACTTTATAGTCTTACCTCTTACAGTATTATTTTAATCTGATTAATGTTTCTCTAGAATACAAACAAACCTGTAAATAATTTTGTATTCTTTGACACTTGGAACTGCTTTTTACTTTTTGGCTTTTAAAAAAAGTCATTCTATTTATGTGAGGCCTATGATTTCCTTTATTTCCCCCAGAAGCTTAGGAACCTTTTGAGAACTCTGAGGAAAACTAAAGAAGATGCTACCACAAATTCAGAGAGATGTATGCTCAGTGATGTTATATCAGCATCACGTATTGAAACGGAAGTTCCTGCCTCTGCATTTATTCATATGCTGGATAATTCAAGCTACTAAAATGAAAGCAAATAAGAAAAATAGGAAAGAACATGAGTTAGAAAACAAAGAAGAGTATGTAACATTTCTCGAGGGCCTGTGTATGCCAGGCATTTTCATGGACCCCAGTGTAAGCTCTGGAGTCACCATGTTGAAATCGAAGTCTTTGCCCTTTAGTTTTCTTTGTGGAACAAAAAACCTTAAAGGGTCTATAATTGAGAACTTAATATAGTCAATGTCCTAAGCCAGGAGTTTTCTGTGAAGAATACTATTAATATAGTAGATAGCAACTATCTTCAAGGAAAATAAATCTGTAATTTGCCCTTACTGTGGCCATATACTCTGTTAGGAGCTTACTGCGAAGAAATACACGTACACGGTCGATCCTCATTATTCACACTCTATATTTGTGAATTTGCATACTTGCTAGAATTTACTTGTAACCTCAAGATCAATCCTTGCTGCACTTTCCGAGTCATTCGCGGATGTGCACAGAGCAGGGAAAAGTCCGAGTTGCCTGCCTGGCATGTTTCCAGTTGAGGTGGAGCAAGGGAATGCGCTGCCTTCTTGTTTCAGCTCTCAGACTGTAAACAAGTGTCTTTTTCTTGGTCTATTTAGTGCCACAGTTTTTGCATTTTTGGTGGTGAGTCCACCGTTTAAAATGGCCCCCAAGTGTAGGGCTGAAGCGCTGTCTAGTGTTCTTAAGTGCAGGAAGGCTGTGATGCGCTTTATGGAGAAAATACGTGTGCTAGAGTAGTTTCGTCCAGGCGTGAGTTATTGTGCTGTTGTCCATGAGTTCAAGTTAATGAATAAACAATGTATATTAAATAAGGGGTCTTTAAACACAAACACACATAAAATTACGTATTGATCAGCTGATGAAACTGTTGTGATCAGAAACTCACAAGATCCTAACCCTGTAAATACTCTAGGAGCAGTTACAGTATTCGCTAATTCAGTGTCTCCGTGACTTCACAGAACACAATTACTGTGGATAATGAGAACTGACTTGTGTGTGTGTATGTGTGTGTATGTGTGTGTACATACACACACAATATACATAATACACACATAAAACTATCTTCAAGGAAAATAAATCTAATTGAGAAGGTAAAATATAAAACTAAATCAAGGCAACACAAATGGAAGCATTTGGGTGACAACAGAGAGAGACTAACTAAAACAAATTGACAGTTGAATGGAGAATGAGTTAATCTAGTGGATTAATTCTTGGTATCCAAGTAAAACTCTTTCCTGCCAACAAAATGGAGCAATGACACCCACTGCTTGGCTGCTTTCTGCTTCTTTTTCAGTACAAACAAAGCTGTATTCAAAATAAGGATAAACATATTCAAGCTCATTTTATATAAGACTCTTCCTGGTAGAGTAACTGCCCTCATTTTCCTCACGTAGCAAAGATCGTGTTTCTTTCATCTCTTCCTGCCATCTAGGCAGTGCAATTAAAACTGCTACTTAATGTCTCTTGCGCTGGTTTATGTTCCCTGAAAGTGACAGATCGTCCTGTTTGTAATCTACATCTAATCTGTATTTCTGCCAAGTTTCAATTCTTGTTTTTCCTATTTAGCAGGGGACCAAAGTGTTCAAGTGAAGAGTTTAAAATCAAAGCTTGTAATTATCAGATGAAAAAGTTAACTTAGAATGGCCACTCAGAGGAGAGAGATTTGGATCGGTTTGACTTTTTCTATCATTTAACATGATCTCATATGCTTGAAGCAACTTCCGAAACTCTGGCCGAATTTCAGCCAAGGGCTAGTTTCCCCCACCTTCTTCCTCACTTCTCATGCCTGAGACCCAGAGAAGAGAGAGTCTGCAGCCTAGATACAATGACACAATTGAGTCCATTTATTCAAGGACACAATTGAGTCCATTTATTCACCGTTTCTAGAACTTGATCTGTGACCACAGGCTTTGCTCACCGGGGAACTCTAAATTGTTCTCTTTCCTTTCCTCTTCCTCTTCTGTGTCTGGTGCACCTAGGTTATTTCTCCAGAAGCACATCTTAGCTGCCTTTGGTTGACTCTCTCTCCTCCTTTCTACTCCCCCACCCCGCAGTGGATTAATAATCCAGTATTTTTATATTGGAACATTTAGTTCCAGGTTTCCTTCAGGTTTTCTCTGTGCCCCCAATTTCTCTACTCTGACTCCTCAGCTCTTTCCAATCAATTCCCAAAGTCATTTTTCTAGGTGATAATCCATCTGCTATCTAGGATCACCTGGTCTTAGCTTTTAGCAGAGTGTTTGTCCTGCCAGCCCCACCGGTAGTGTAAGGAGAATTCAGAATAGCTGATCTACATTTGGTTATTGTGAAATGCCCTTGGCCTCAGTAGGCATGACTGAGAACAGGAAGTCCATCGACCACAGGACAATGAGCAGGTGGCCTTGGCAAGAGCAACCTACACAACTGTACATTTTCGTGGTGGTTGCCTGCCATCATGTGAGTTCAGTGTCACAACAGTAGATGGATTCAGTTACTCTAAAAAGCACCAAAATCTATAAAAATAGCCTAAAGGAGAAAAAAGGAGGGATCCTTAAAAGTATAAGGGTTGAAAGCACTAATTCCCACTATCACATTTTACAAATAAATTAAGTCATTTACAACTATTACACTAGAGCTAGGACCATAACTCAGGTCCACAGACTTCTAGTTTCCAACTAATTAACAAATGATTGGCAAATGTAAATTTGGATTTCATTATTAAATTTCATCCTCTTCTTTCGTTAATCAGTATGGTGAATTAGGGTAATTACCTTTTTGTGATTACTTTCAGTGTTCTTGCTGATAGATGTTTTTAACAGCTTTGTCGAGGTATAAGGAACTTACAATAAATTGCACATATTTAATGTGTACAATTAAATAAATTTTGACATATGTGTACATTCCTGAAACCATTACCACAAAGCAAGAAAATGAATGTATTCATGACCATCATGTGTTTCCTGGAGCCCTTTTATAATCCCTCCCTCCCCCCCCTTTTTGATCCCTCTCTGCTCCCTGTATTTGGCAACCACTGATTTGTTTCTGTCACTGTAGATTAGTTTGCATTTCCTAGAATTTTATCTAACGTATGGTGGGTACTTGTTTTTGTCTCTCTTTTTTCACACAGCATAGTGTTTTTGAGATTCACTCATGCTCTTTCCTGAATCAGTACTTTGTTCTACTTCATTGCTGAGTAGTATTCCATGGTCTGGATATACCACAGTTTGTTTGTCCCTTAACCTATTAATGGATATTTGGGTTGCTCCCTTTTGGGGCTATAGACATAGTTTCTCAACCTTGGCACTACTGACATTTGGAGCTGAATAATTCTTTCTTGTGGAGGACTGTCCTGTGTGTCGTAGGATGTGTAGCAGAATTTCTGGTCTCTACCCACTAGATGCCAATGGCACCCCTCAGTTGTGACAACCAAAATATCTCCAGACATTTCCAAATATCCCCTAGGAAGCAACATCACCTCCAGTTGAGAACCACTGGGCAGCAAATAGTGCTGCTGTGAACGTTCAGGTACAAGACTGTATTGAACATATGCTTTCTTTTCTCTTGGAGTGGAATGGCTAGGTCATACAGGTGTATGTTTAACTTTAATAAAAACCTGCCAAATAGTTTTCAAAAGTGGTTGGATGTTCCCACCAGCAGTGTATAAGAGTTCAAGTTCCTCAACATCCTTGCCAACACTTGATATGGTCAGTCTTTTAAATTTTAGACCTTCTATTAGTAGTGGAGTGGTATCTCATTGTGGTTTTCAGTGGCGTTTCCCTGATGACTAACAATATTGAACATTTTCACACGCTCATCTTCTTTGCTGGAGCCTCTCAGGGGTCGTTGTCCTTCATTGCCTGATGGCCAATGTCTTGAAAACCATTGTTTCATACATTTTGTCCAGTTTTTTAGTGGTTTCTGGTTGGAGGGTAGATTTTGGTCCCTGTTATTCCATCTTGGCTGGAAGCAGAATTCTCAATATCTGGTCATACATGTTTTTCTAGCAGTTTCTCACAATCACATAACCCCTGCTGTCATCTTCCTTTCTTTTTCTTTAATTTCAAATCCTTAGACCTTTGATTCTCTTGCTTTTGGCTTTGAAAGTTAGTTTCCTTAATGAAGAGTTTATATTGTGTGTTTTCATTTCTTATCATTCTGCAGTAGCCTTTGCTACTACATCTTTAAAATGATGTTCACAAATTTTAATTTAACAATCAGGATACCTAAAAGGATTAAGAGGACCAATGGGAGGGATGGATAGATGTTGAGAATACCATTTTATTCCAGATAGAGTTTTATTTCTGGTCTTCTTAAAAGTTAACTGGCATAAAATAAAACAATTGATGAAATAGGCTTTAGCAAAATTAAAAAGACTTTAAGACAAGCCATGGATTGAATGAAAATATTTATAACACATGCAACCTTATACAACTTATGCAACTTAATAATGGTCAAAAGATTTGAAAAAGACTTCACAAAGGAAGATATACAAACTGACCACTACACACATAAGAAGATGCTCATCTTCCCTAGTCACCAGAGGAATGAAAATTAAAGCTGCAGTGATAGCATCACACATCCTCTAGAATGGCTGTTATTAAAAGGGCTGACAGTGCCACATGTGGATACGATGTGGAGGGACTGGAACTCTCATATACTGCTGGTGGGAATGCAAAATTGTATAGCCACTTCGGAAAACATAATGTATGATTTAATTTATATGAGATCCTAGAAATGGCAAAAAACTATAATGACAGAAGGTGGAGCAGTTTCTGTTGATAGTTAAACTGTATACAATTGCCAAAAGTCATCAAACTTTAGTGTCATCTGACACTAAAAAACAGGGGAGTTTTATTGTATGTAAATTATACATCAATAAAGCTTAGGAGGAAAAATAAACTGGTGATACATTGGAAAGATAAATGGGGAATAATTATTTTTATAGTAAATGGTGTAGCAGTGCAACTTCTGACCTGCCATCTAATTCAATTTTTAGGCTTCTTTGTACCCTGTTGTTATGCTTATTTCAGGACTGCTTTGAAGAAAATAATATACAATCTTTGAAGTACCTTCAATTTTTTAATGAAAACTTCAATATAAATGCTACATAAATCACTATGAACATGCTATAAATCCAAGCCAAACTTGCAAATATGTGATTAACAATTTAGGCGGGACATGCAGACAGACTCTTGACTCCATATATTTTCCTCCTTTTGTTTAGAAAAGTGTGCTGTGGGCTGTGATGTAGTTGCGGGCTGAAGGAAAGAACACTGCGAAAAATATAGACTTCCCTCACTGAGGAATATTAAAATGAAAGCCTAGTTTAAATGCTGTTGATCCAACAATAAATAGTGGTGTGTTCAATAGTGACCTTGTTTCCCTTGGGTCTTTGAAACCTGAGGTCCACTTTGATTTTTTTGAGCCAAAATATACATGAATGGAAATATTGCCACAATTTGCTTTAAAAACATAGGCAGTAAGACCCTCGAAGTGTATAGAGAAACAAGGACCGCAAACTGTAAATCTTAGTGGGCAGGGGGTTTTTAAAACACAATTTCTGGAAGATCCCTTGCATTTCTAATCCACAGTGTGGTGCTTTAAGCAGGGCTTAGAGATCCGACGTCCAGTGATGGTGTCCCCGTGGAGACAGAGGGCGTGTGCCTGCCTCAGAATGTCAGGACAGGCTCTGCCTTTCTCTCCCGCTTTCTCCTCTTATGCTTCATTTGTCTGCAGGGCTCCTGCCTCCTGATTTGAGCTTAGAACACATTTCTCTTTCTCTCTCTCTCTCTCTCCTTCTCTTTTTTCAGTAGATATATCAATTTTCTCCAAAATCAGACATTTTCTTATTTCTATATTCTCATAAGTGATAATAAAATATTGGTAAAAGCCAGGTTTTTGAGAAAAGTATGGCACACTCATGTCCCGAAGTATTTGCTGATTATAAGGGGCCCCTGGGAGACGGATTCTTGGAAACGTGGGGCTTGGAATTCAGACTGGGTTTGAATACTAGCTCTGTTGTTGCCTCTGTTCTTACGAGGTACATGACTTTGAGGCAGTGTGTTAAACTTTCTGGGCCTCAGTTTTCTCATCAGTTGTTGAGAAGATTAAAGGAGATATTGTACCTAAATCCCAAAAGTCCCTTAAGTTTGCCACTAAATCTATAACACCCTAGGCTCTCACTGGCCAAATGAAAAGATCACCATCCTGTCTTTCTCTAGGGTCCCTGGGACCCCTGTTTCACAGGTAAGCTGAGCGGTGGACCGAATCTCTGCAGTCGGCTCTGCCCCATTGCCGCTGGCCGCCCTGCTCGTCTGGGTTGAGGCTGAGCTGAGGTGGATGCTCGGGAAGTGGGGCCTCCGCGGGCGCGGGCCTCTGGAGTGACACCCAGACCTTCTGCTCCACATACCTCCATTTCTCTGTTGCTCTGCTTAGTCTCTGGAGGGAGGGTGTCTTCTGTTTGTGTCTCCCTCGACACACCCATAAATTACCAGGAACACTCGTGCCCTGGTACTGGATCTGACCTGGAGCCCAGCCTGTCCTCCTCTGCTGCAATTACACTCTCAGGGGCTCTCTTGTGCCTGTCATTGTTCCCTCCTCTCCAGCTCCTCAGGTCCATGAGGCTGACCTGTGCATGGCGGAACCCAAAGTGTGCACAGTGTCTATGTATGTGCGTTCCCAGGGTTCTGGTAAAGCTCAGGAGATGAACTAGATGTGTTCATTTATTCATCATTCAACAAATACTAGTCACTACACCAAGAGTTGAGGAATCCATGGTGGACAAGTCAAATTTGATAAAGATCTTTACAGAACTTGCAGTCTAGTGGCAATAAATGCAATCAGTATGTAATTCACCAGGCAAATTAATGTTCTGAAGGGAGAGTAGGTAAGGAGCGATGGTGTCTAAGTGGATCGGTAGGTGTGAGGGAGGGCTTCCTACAGGCAGTGGTGTCAGCCCTAAGATCAGAATGAGAAGTAGGCGCCACCCTGATGAAGTGAGGATGGAGAAATCCAGGCAGAGGGAGCAGCATGCATGGAGCCTGAGACATGAGAAAAAAATCAAGGTGTTTAGCTGGAACTGGAAAAGTACTGGAGTAGGGGCAAGGGAGGCAGGGCTATCCTCCCAGTTTATGCAAAAGGGAGTATCCGCTAAAGGGGAGAGCAGGGTGTAAAAAGAACAGTGAAGATTGAGTGCTGTGAGCTGGGGGTTGGGGGCGAGAGCCCTAGGAGTGGGGTGATGCAGCAGGCAATAGCCCAGCCCCCATCAGAGAATGATTGCTGGAGACAGGGTTTCTGGTGCTCTCAATGCCTCAGCCTGTTTTGGGCACGTATTTTCTGCCAGAGAAGAGGCTGCCCCATGAAGCAACCACCCAACACAGAATGGCAGCCGCTGGGCCAGATTATGGGGACCCGCATGAAATGTGCTTCCTGTAACCCCTCTTGGTGAAGCCTGAATTCTTACCTAAACGAGCCAGGTGAGTGTTGGAAATATTCTCTTCCCAATATTCTGACTAGCTGCAAAATAATGAACACAGAGCTCATACCGCTGAGCAAGTGAAATTTTCTATTATTGCTCAAATTCAGCCATCTTTCACTTTCCTCCCTGAAAATGTGGTAGATGGAGAGGGTTTCCTATCTTCCTTGGTTCTTCTATTGTACATACTCTCCCCTCAGATTTCTTTGCTGTCAAGTTATAAGAAAACCGTATGTGAAAGAAATGAGGGAAATATTCTGGCAACATTTTGCGTTTCCTGTGGCAGGCCGACAGGATGCTTTTGGATGTAGAAACTTTGACCTTAAACAATGAAAGAAGACGCAACTCTAGATGGAGAGATGACCAGACCTACCTGCCTGGCTGTCTTGTTTCTTCAGGGACAGATGACATACACATATCTGGACAGATTCCAGTGACATCTTTTTGAGTTTTTGACCTCTAGGGTGATTGCTTTTCATTTCGAATCCCATTTAAAAATCAAGTGCTGTTCTATTTTTTAAAACATTTCTATTGTAAGATAGAACATAATATTAAAAGTGCATAAAACATCCATGTGCAGTTTGACAAGTAATTATACAATCCCCATAAAAATACCACCCAAGCTGAGACACAGATCGTTGTCAGTTCCCCAGAATCCTCATGCCTTTCCTCTTCTCCCCAGAGAAGTAAAGACTGGATTGTATGGTCTTTTTCTTTATGATTTTTACTACTTACAGTTGTAGCCCTAAATATTACAGTTTTGCCTTTTGGAAACTTAAATGGAATTATTGTGTATATGTTTATTTGTCTTTGCTTCTTTTGCTCACTCTATGTCAGTAGGATTCATCCATGTTGTGAGCAGCTATGGCTGTTCATTTTCATTGCTATATACTGTTCTATTGTACCACACACCACAATTTGTTCATCTGCTCTAGAGCTGACAATATTTGCCTTATTTCCAATTTTTGATTAGTAGAAATAGGCTGCAATGAGCACTTACACATGGCCTTGTGCTTATGTGCAAGTTTCTCCAAGCTGTATCCTTAGGAGTGTCATTGATGGTCACCCTGTATGGGTATCTCCTACCTTATAGGATAACACCAAGCTTTTTTCCAAAGACGTTTTACCAACTTACACTCCCACTAAATCAATCAATATTCATTGATCACTTACCGTGTAATTTAGGTCCAGAGGGAAAAAAACAATGAACTGGACAGACAAAATCCCTGACCTCATTATGTTTACATTCTAGTAGATGGTGACAAACAGTAAATAATGATATAATATTTCAAGTGGCTAAAAAAAATGGAACAATCACACATGGTAAGGAAGCAAAGAGTGAGGGTGGGGCATTCCTTTAAACACGGTGATTGGGGTGGACTTTCTGTCTCTCCAAGGAGGTCAAATTCCGACTCAAAGAATTGTGCCCTTATGTTGGTTTTAATGTACATTATCCTGATTATTAATGATATGGGTACCTTTTCATGTGTTTTCTTGGCTAGTATTTGAATTTTTCCCTTTGTGACATGCCAGTTCAAGTCTTTCGTCTATTTTTGTACCATCTTCCCTTATTTTTTATTGATTGGTTAGGAGTGTTTCACTCTCTTAATGGTCTGTTTTGATAAACAAAATTAAAATTATGTAGTCAGAATTATCAAGTTTTCTGCATGAAGCTGTGCTTATTGTTGAGGTTTTTTCTCTGACTTGGTTTCTTTTCTGTAATCGCAGCCCTGGATGCACCCGCTCTGTCCAGGAGGCAGTACATGCTCAAGATGGCAGACCATGGACTTCTAGCGATGGGCCTGGGCCATGGAGCCCATATACTCTTCATTCTTCATTGTCGCAGGGACAGTGCCCAATGGTGGGTTCTTGTTTCAGAGCTATTGTGTGATGTGTCGCATGCTGCATGCTGTCTCTGGCCTCAGTGGATGCTGCCCTCCTGGGAACACACTTCCCTTCTCTTCTGATGCTTTTCTTTCCACCTCTTTTGGGAAATGCCCACCACCCCTGGAATCTCTCTTGGTCCCCATCCCCAACTTGAGCTTGGATTAGGACCCCCTCATTGGTCTTCCTGTTTCACCCATTCTATACCATGATCACTGCCCTCTCCACAATGCATACGAAGTATTAGTGTTTTTTAAAAGGGAGTAAATGTATTAGCACTCGGTACTGAGTACTCTACGAGGGTCAGGGCAGCTGACTAATCCTCAGGAGCCCAATGTCCAACCTGATGTCCATATGCTTAGCATATGATGGGCAGCCAATAAAGCTTGCTGATCTGGAAATTAACTCTGAAAGCATCGTTAAGGTCATCAGCTTAATGGTTCTGTTGGCCTACTGCATTTTAGTCACGTTACTGTTACGGTGAGAATTCTCTCTTACCACCATTAACTCATACTAGGATTTCTTTCCAGCAGCGAGGGGCTAGTAGTGGGTTAAGGGTGGCTGGGAGCAACAGGAGACACTGGGAAATGTGCTAGGATAACCAGAAGCCCTCGAAGCCAGCTGCGGATACTGGATAAAAGGCCATAACCAAATCCTCATAAGCAATCTCTACCCCACATCCCAGAAGAAACAGTTACTTCACATTTTTGGGAGACTTGCAAAGCCTGGCAAAGGCTGAGAGTGAGCTCCTTGTGTGGTTTGGATGAATTTGAAGCAGCCACCATGTGGGTTTTGTGCTATTCATGCTGTTTATCTTTTAAAAATAGGGCAGTGGTTACACAGCTGAAACCCTGAGCCTGCCCAGCTCCCTGCACGACTCTGCCCGCTCCCAAGCTTGACAGCACTTCCTTCCTGACCTCGAGCTGCTTCCTGCTCTGGCCTTATCGCACACAAAACTTGACACTGCACTGGAATGTACTTAAGGTCCATACATGGAAATCTCTTGCGGTCTACATTTACAAACAACTGTCATCTACAAAATGCTTTCTTTATTTCCAGATTTACACTCTTTACTCTAGTAAGATAGGCTTATTACATCTCCGAAAGAGCAAGAAAAAAATCACTTTCCATCTCCATTCGTCGTTTTTACCTAAAATTGTAATCTTTTGTTTTATGAGTCAAGGAAATAAATAATAAGTATGGCATATATGTATATACTAGCAAGAGAGAGGTGGTGGGAAGCTACAGTATTTATAAGGGCTTTGGGAAATGGATTCCCACATATAGGGAATTATACTTTATGCGATTTCCTTCATTTTGTTGTGTCGCCACCTTAAAGAAGAAGGGTGGGTATTTTGCTTGTGAATATTGTTATAGGAACAAATAAACTTGTAGTTCTGACATCTTTGGCTTCCCTTGCAAATTTAAGTGTTTTGGTAATGGTGAAGGCTTCTTTTGTTTCTCATCATCCAAGATCTCGTGATGTACACTTTCTTTCTCCCATAAAATTTCAAGGTGGATATGAAATAATCCTCACACTGAAGATTAAAATTGGGAATGCCAAATCCATCAAAGATAAATGGGGCTGGCAATATTTTTAAAGCTTAATTTTCTGAGCTATTTAATATTGATAAAGATAGGGCAAGAGAAAAAGTTTCAGGGAAATAGAGCATAAACAGCTCTCTACTTTGCAGTGCATTAAATAAAAGCCATTTTGAATATAATTTAAAATTTGGTATGGTGCTGATCTGGAAAATTCAAGGGGTTAATGGAGGAGAAAATTAGCATAAAGGAGGTTTCTGGGAGTGTCTTGGCGTTAGTTCTAAATTCAATTGCTTTTCATGAGCTCATCAGCCTTCTTAAGATATTACGATCTTTTCCCCAGGCCAGGGGGATTTCCTCAGATGTGATTAAAGAGTGGGTGGGGCTGTGTCCTCAGAAGTCAGAAGACCTCACTGGAAACATGAACTCTCCTGGAACCTTTCCCGATTTTATTTCAGAGGAATTCCCCCTCGAAGAACAACTCCCACGATGGAAGGCAGGGGACAGAGGAAGCCTTTTGAAATGTGTTTATTTTTTAATTTGAAAGTTGAACAGTATCCCCACCTTTGGAAACTACTTAAGTAAGAGTCAGGGAAAACAGTTTGAAGTCTGTTCTTTAGAATGAGTAAATTAAACAAGTGGAGGATGCTCAAAACTACTCACTGAAGGGCTGGCCCCCTGGCCTAGTGGTTACAGTACCAGGTGCTCTGCTTCGGTGACCAGGGTTGGTGGGTTCGGATCCCGGGCTAGAATCACTCCACTCACCAGCCATGCGGTGTCCTACATAGAAAAAATATAGGAAGGTTGGTGCAGATGTTAGCTCAGGGTGAGTCGTCCTCACCGCCCCCCCCCCCCAAAAAAAACCCAACTCATTAAAGGTGGGCAATCATTCTGAGTTATTTCTAAGTGAACATGACTTCACTCATACAAGGAAGCCTGGTGGGCCCTGTGGGTCACGGAAACATAGGGCTTTTACAGATTTCTCAAGAACAAGGCAGCTTTCGTTAAGCTGTTACACCTGACTGTAAACTCCCTGTGATACGCTATGAAGGGGCAGAGCACAACAGAGAACAGGGAACTGACTTGGAGTTGGAGTGTGAGGGAAGGCTTCTCTGCAGAGATAGTATTTAAGCAGCAGACAGAGGGTGGAGAAGCAGCCCTGGGCGGAGAGGGGGGAACGGCTGAGGCACGAAGGCCCGGTTGGCAGAGCACCTGTGGGAGTGCAGCCGAGGCAGGAACATAGACGGGGAGTCGCGGAGGCAGGGGCTAGACGGTGCAAGGCCTAAGTCGTGGAAAGAGTTTTGGATTTTTTTAAATTATAAAATATATATAACATATAATTTACCACTTGAACCATTTTAAGTGTACAGTTCGGTGACATTAAGTACATTCATATTGTTGTGTCATCCATCTCCAGAACTTTTCTCATCTTGCGAAACTGAAACTCTAAACACATTCAACAACTCACCAGTCCCCTCCCCGCAGCTCCTGGCGGCCACCGTTCTACTTTCTGTCTCTATGAATGTGATTATTCTAGGTATATGTCATGTCAGTGAATTCATACAATATTTGTTCTTCTGTTACTGGGTTATTCACTTAGCATAAAAGTTCATCCATGTCGTAGCATGTATCAGAATTTCCTCCCTTTCTAAGCTGAATAATATATTCCATTGTATGCACATACTACATTTTGTTTATCCTTCTATCTGTTGATGGACGTTTGGCTATTGTGAATAATACTGCTAGGAGGAGCATTACGGTGTAATGCTGTAACACCAGTGTACAACGATGTACAAATATCTGTTTGAGTCCCTGCTTTCAATTCTTCTGGATATATCCCCAGAAGTGGAATTGCTGGATCACATGGTAATTTTTTTTTTTTTTTGTGGGGAAGACCAGCCCTGAGCTAACATCTGTAGCTAATCCTCCCCTTTTTGCTGAGGAAGACCGGCCCTGGGCTAACATCCGTGCTCATCTTCCTCTACTTTATATGGGACGCCGCCTCGGCATGGCTGACAGGCAGTGCGTCGGCGGGGGCCCGGGATCCGAACCCGCGAACCCCGGGCTGCCAAGCGCAAACTTAACCGCTGCGCCACCCGGCGGCCCCGGTAATTTTTAATTTATTGAGAAACTGCAATACTGTTTTCTACAGCAGCTATACCGTTTTACATCCCCCCAGCAAGGCAGAAGTGTTCCAGTTGCCCCACATCCTTGCCAACACTTGTTATTTTCTGGAGTTTTGTTTCTGTTTTTGTTTTTTTAAGTAATAGTCATCCTAATGGGTGTGAAAAAGAGATTGGAATTCTTAAGTTAGAAGCCACTGCATGATTTTAACAAGGGAGTGACCCGATCTTCTTTCTCTTTAAAACGATCACTCTGGCTGCTTGATGGAGAAGAGATGGGAGGGGGAGGAGAGAGCAGCTGGGCAGACTGTTCTGACAGTATTCTGGTGCCAGGAAAGGAATGATGGTGCATGGAGCAGGGTAGTAATTTTGAAGAAGAGAGATACACAGATTCAAGATATACTCTATTGGTAAAATTTATTGGTCTTCAAGGTGGATTGAATGTGAGGGTGGCTGAGAGAGAGAGAGAAAGGAAAATCAGTAATGGCTGGAGACTTCTGAAATAAACAACTGGGTGGGTATTGGTACTATTTTCAGAGATGAGGAAGACTGGGTGTGTGTGGTGGTGAATACCAGGAGTGAAAATCAAATGCCCATAGAATATTCAGTGAAAATACCAAGAGACAGAAAATTGGATTGGTAACATGGAGATGGGGGAAACTGACTCAGAAAGGTTGAGTAAGTAACTTAAAGTCACACAGCACAGAATGCAAGCAGCAGAATCAAATGCAAACCCAGAATTGTCTGACTACAAGGCCTAGTCTGTGTCACCGCCTTCCAGTCAAAGCAGATCAGTCTCCAAGAATTTGGACCAATGATTACATTTATCCACTTTGGAAAATCTCTAGTCGTAAAATGAAGACACCACATCCAGTCATAAGTGTGAAGTTTAGAATGCAAACCTTGAAGAGCTTTTGAGAATAAATAAAACAACACATTTGAAATGTGATAGAAAACAATTGAACAGAGAGTCTGTCTTAAAAATCATGTCAACAGAGTCTAATAAATCCAGTTGCTTATTTCTGAGGAGCAAAGAATGTATTCAATCTCCTCCTTGACTTTGGAGGCAAGGATGGTGTTTTAACCACGCTGCACAAGAACACTGGTCTCCAGTATTGTATCACGCCCTTGATACAGAGATATTTGTACAAATGAAAGGATGCTAACAGGATAATAATGATGACCAGAAGGGACGAGTGATTACAGAATAAAGGTTAAGAATGGAAGTTCTGAATTAGACAGAAACAAGTTTGAACCAACTTATCAGCTGTGTGTCCTTGGTCTGATTATGTAACCTCTCTTACCTTCAGTTTTATCACCTATAAAAGGAAAAACATGATACCTGGATCTGAGGGGCATTGTTAGGGTTAGCTTAGACAGTGCATGTAAAGGACTTAGCTTAATAAAGACTAGTTATTTTTTAAAATCATGCTATAGTAACTGTTGAGTATATGCTTTGCCTCTGGAGAAAGGCTGAGCACATGGAGAAAGGACAGGTGGGTAATTATTTAGCTTGGGGGTTCTGGGAGTGTAAGGGGATGGCTACATTTATAGTTATGGAATGAAATGATGCTTTGTTCCCAAATGTCCAGTTTTCTTGACAATTCAGTGACTTTTCATCCACTGACATAGGATTAAATACATAATGTTTAGAACAAATTAGGAAAACACTCTAAATGTTTTTCTACATATATTACCCACATAATTAATGACTTCTGCAGCATCAGCTAATGACTTTATAGTTTTAAGGGCCTAGAATTCTTTAGTGAGGACAGACGGCATGTTTTCTGGAATCCTCCCTGGGGGTTGGAGAAGTATAGAGCAAAAAAGCCCTGGATAGACCTTGGTTTGAATCCTAGTTCTGCTTCTTAGGTACCTGTGTGACCTGAGGGAAATTACTTAACTTCTCTGTACCTCTTTCTTCATTTGTAAAATGTGGATGATAATTTCTCTCTTATGAGATTTTCTGAGGCACGTAAAGTTACAGCTGGGTATATCTTAGGCTATCCATAAATGGTAGCTATTATTGAAGGTAGCCATCTTTAATCTTTTCTCATTTCTTCTTGCATTAGTCAATATGCTTCTCTACCAGGTGAAAGGATATGGAAAAGAACATTATTGAACACAGGCCGTCAAAAGTCCCCCAGAGTCTTTGAGAAATAGGGATGTCCTTCTTGCTATTGAGGGCACTTCCTAAAATAACTCCTTGACCATAGATAACCCTTCTCGATAGAAGTTACAGATGGAAATGAGGAAGGAGTTCCACTTGTTTCTTGCCATCACTTGTGTGGTTGCTTTCTTAGCTCTCCTCAGCTTGTTAACTGATTTGCTTTGGAAAGACTGTCACCACCACGAGGTTTCCCATCACTCCTCACAGGAGTCACTCCATATTGGAACGAGACTTCCTGATGAAAAGCATGAATGTTCTTTTGCTCAACTGGAAGCAGCTTGACCTTTTCCGGCTCTCTCTTTCCTAGGTCCCAGCGCACTGCCTGACTTTCTAAATTAAAGAGCAGAGGAACATAAAGCTGAATTGGCATGGTTTGGGTACTGATGGGGTGCGGGGTGATTAGGGAAAGGTCAATGCTGCCTTTGAGAGTCGATGGCTGGAAGGAGTAGGAACTGGTCTGCGAAGTAAATGACAAGTTTGAAGTCACCCAGCCATCATCAGGTGATTAGAAGTAGGGACTGGGGCTTGTGGAAGGTTCTGGAATTGGAATACGTCGTGGTGATTTGCATGAAGGTGGGAGGTACACAGGGGGATGGCTGGGATCACCCACGGGGAGGCAGAGTGTGGGCGTGTGTTTGAGAATGTTGCAGAGGGAGAATTTGAGACTGCCGACACCGTGGAGTCAGAGAAGAAAAAGGAGCCAATGACCCTAGAGGAAGGGAGTTCTTAGGATGTAAAAATCCTACCAGAAAAGGGCCCAGGGTCACCACATCCAACAGAGGCCAGCACTGGAGCCACCAGGGGGTTAGGATGGAGAGTAGGTCATGGCACTTGTCAGCTCCCAGGAACTGGTGACTCCTGAAGTACCCATTCCTAAGACTGAGGGAGAAATTTCATCCTCAAATTAAAAGGAGATGGGATGTTAACTTGAGGGGTTGATGGGGTGAAGGAAATCTTTAGAATCGTCTTTAGAGAAGGATCTGCAGCAAATTAAATATGATCAAATAATTATTTTTTTGACAATTGCCTCAAATTTAAGCACTCTCTTGAGCAGATTATGTAGAGTTTTTATGAATTACAGAGATATACAGAATACTGCTTACACCAGAAAGCCTTCAAAATGACTAAAATGTTTAAAAAACAGTATTAAAATTTCTCCTTATGTTTCAACTTGACCTAACACACCCAGACTAAAATGCTTTTCAACTATTTTCAACCAACTTTTTGAGTTTTTTTTGTATTTATTGTTTTAAAACCCATTTTAGTTTTTATTTTAAAATTTATTTACTGAGTTTGTAGTGCCTCCTAATTTTGCTGCGTCTGCAATGACTGGCCCTTCTTATAGCGTCTTTTGGAGCTTGTGGAGACACCGAATGAAACTATCCTGGATAACGTGGACTCAAGTCCTGTTAGTGTCAGTTTACTCTTGGATAGAAATCTAAACTAATGCTTAATAATTATATATAGTGTATACTAAAAGTTAAAAATTAATATTATGGTCTGAAAATTATTTTATCAATAACTTTATTTTCTGATTCTTGGACTCTTAAGTCCAATTTTCTGTCACTAAAGAACCAAATACTCTAACCCATTGGTTCCCAGATTTTTAGATTTCGTGAACCAGTAAAGTTTTAAAAAATAACTTGTTGAATAGTGGAGTGGCTTTGGGTAACCGGATGTATTACACACAAGAAGAAACAGGGTGGCCAACTTTTTATTTTGCCAAGTGAGAGCATTTTTTTAAAATTCCATTTATTATCACCAACATTGGATCAAGAAAGGGCATAATAATTCAAAACCACGTGGATATGTTTAGCCTTATGGAATGAGCCAGCACTGTATCTACTGATAGAGATCTCCAAGATTTAAGTTAAAAAAAAAGCAAGGTACAGGATAATATGTAGAATATATATTAAAGGATATATGCCTGTAAGTTATGCATGGTCCATGAGAAAGCAGTAATCATGGAGAATTGCCCAGGGGATTGGGAGAGAAGGAGACATAGTTTTGACTGAATACCCTTTACACTTTTTGAAGTTTGCATCATGTGTGTTCAAAATTAAATAAATGTAATTTTAAAAATTAGTTTTGTAGGGGCTGACCTGGTGGCATAGTGATTAAGTTCACGCTCTCTGCTTCGGCGGCCCAGGGTTCACAGGTTCGGATCCCAGGTGCAGACCAACTCACCACTTATCAAGCCATGCTGTGGCAGTCGTCCCACACATAAAGCAGAGGAAGATGGGCACAGATGTTAGACCAGGGCAAGTCTTCCTCAGCAAAAAAGAGGAGGATTGGCAGCAGGTGTTAGCTCAGGGCTAATCTTCCTCACCAAAAAAAAAAAAAAAGAGAAAAATTAGCTTTGTGAAAAATTTATTCCAGCGTCCTTGTTTTTCATTTTGTCTTGGATCAGTAAAAACTTTGTCCTGAGATGGGAACTAGGTTGCAAATTGGCCTCTGAGAATCTCCACCCTAATGCACTTTCCAATTACCTTTCAATGAGTGAGCACCCAGGCAGGAAGGCTCGAGTCTTGCTGGACCTTAGTCCCCATCCTTTGAGAAAATGACACATTACGGAAACTATTAGTTCTTAGGAGGGGAGTTGTTATTTCCAAGATCGAAGAAGAGATACTCTATTTCAAAAGATTCACCTCTTTCCCTTTTATCTGTCCCTGTTTATATTGATGGTAAGATTCACGCAAGGAAACCTAGCCTCGCACTGCTTTCCTTTGGAGGGTGTTTGTAACGCTAGTGTGCGCCAGAATGCCTGAGTTTATTAATATGCACGCCACATTGTGTTTATTTCTGTTTCATCAAGGTTCTGCCAGATTATGGCCTGTCCGTGCCTGATAGCGGCTGTGTTTGTGTAGGAGCACAGGGTCATCTGATAACGAATTGTCGCATCATGCGCTTAAGCGATGTTTAAAATGGGTGTCAGCCAGAAGAGTTTCACTCCCAGCACACTTTTAGAAGGTCTGATCCACAAAAGAAAGTTCAAGGTATCTTGAAAGAGGTCATTGATTACAACCAACGTCTTGATCATTCTGGACGTGTTCCTTCCTGCAGAGACACAATTAAAATAATGTTGTACAGTAGAAAATTTTCATTGTTGGAGGAAGGACAATTTTTTCCAGAGGTAAATCAATGTAAAATCTATCTCCTGTTCAGAAAGATAGAAATGAATAGTTTTAGAAGTTCACTCAATGAATTGTAGAAAGGTTAATGCCTATTATATGCATCAGTTCCCAGTTGCTGTTTATCACGGGGCCACATCTCGGGCCCCGTGGGCAGGCTGTGGGGGCAGGGATTCTGTGTCATACCCTTTTGTATTCCTGGTACAGTTCTGTGGCACACGTCAGTGCCTAGTAAGTGTTTGTTGAAAGACTGGATGAATGCTGCAAATAAGTCCAGTTACTAGGCAGGACTATTAAGTAAAGCGTAAACGTTGACTTGTAATACTCATACTATATTTTTTGTGTTGATGTCTAATCTCTCTGATTTATCAGTGCTATAATCAGCTATAAAACTGAATTAGTCTGGAAATTGTTGGAAGAAAGTTCTGCCTGATAGCTAAAGCTCAGGAACAAGTCACCCTCATCACAATTGGTTTTGTGCTCCACTGAACATTCCAAAATTAAAGTCTTTCCTTATTATTTTTTGGCCTTGGGTTCTTCTCCTCAGTACATGGGCACATCATCTTGTTGTAAGTCCTCTGAAACTTAAGAAAATGTGCAAAAGAAATGAATTTGTGTTCGCTTCCGTGAAGTCTGGTAATTTTAGTAATCCGTTGCCCTGTGAGATACAAGGCAACTCTGCTTCCTCTGTAGTCTGTTTTTTCTTCTTTTCTTTCAAAATAACCTGCCATCTTTCCAAAATAAACATGAAGGGGAAATACATTAGTGGGTATGTAATCACCCAGATATCTGTAGCAGTAAGCCTCAAAAAAAAGTAAAAATAAAATAGTCATCAGAAATTTATTCTGGTTTTACAAGACTTGTTAGTGTTCTTTTCTTTATAACATTTTTGAAAAGAAACATTTATATTTACATATAAAGTCTGCCAAAGTAAAAATTAAATAGCTATCTGCCCAGAACTTATTTCCTCGTGGTTTTAGATTTCTGAAGGTTATAATTTTGGGTGAACATCATCAAAATAATTATTTCACAGATTTTCAGTATTCTAGAATTACAGTACCATGTTCTCTTTCTATTCAATCTTTATGAAACCTCATTCTGATGATTTTACCCAATAACTCTGTTAACTATATAATTATGTTATATACCTTAACCATAAAATGCATACTTAACATTCATTTTTAGACACCTTGAATTTGAAGATACTTTTAGGATTCCTTTTAATCCTGAAGGATCTATGATAGTTAAGAAACATTTAGAAAACTGGCTTATTCAAAAGACTTCATCCAATACAATGAGTCTGGTAAATAATTTTACGACTGTCAATTTATGGCTCAGAAAATACAACGATCATTCTCCTTTTCCTCCTCCTTCTCTTCTTCATCTTCAACAAATATTTATTTAGTATCTACTCTCAATGCTGTGCAAGGGGAGTTCGAAGTTTTCAACTATTGCCATTAGACCTCAAAGCAAGAAGCTGACCTAGGAGTCGAATCCTGACTCATTCTGTATCATTTCCATGGCCAGAAACAGACCATTAGAAGTATAGTACTTGTTTATTAGTAAAGACCCTGTTCTTTTGGAGTCTGTGATAATTTGTAGGGAGCTAAGCGAAACTATCTGTGTACAACCTACCAATATAAGGAGAGAGGGTTTGCCAAACAACTTAACAGCATCCTAAGATAGCAGTGTCGACTCCTCTTAGCAAGTCAACTGCTTTTGCCCAGATACATGGTTATGAGGCCTGAGGATGCTAATTACAAATCATTCTTATGTTGTCACTAAAGTCACAAGGAGGCCTACTTGCAAGCAGACCTTAGTAACCCTGGGAAGCTGAAAAACCAAATTACAAAAAACTTCTTCAGTTTAGAATGGCTGCACCCACAAATTTAAAATTCCCTGGCAGTAACATATGTTGTGTATGGACCTTCCCTCCCTTTGAAGGTTGATTTATTACAATTCTACATCCTAAATTGTTTACACTCCTGTGAGTTAGCCCTCTGGCCAGGACTCTGGAGGGAGAGCCTGTGACAGTGAGATCACAGCTAAGACCCTTGGTGGGTGAGGAGGGTCAGTTCTCAGGCTGGAGGCCTTGACAATGGGGTGATGTCAGCTGTCATTCCTAGTGGCTCTCTATCTGAAAAGGATGATCCTTCTCACTGGGGCTAGGGCTTGACTGGGGCTTGAGATGGGGTGGGAGGGACAAATATCCTCTGCCCTGGATGCAGGAATTCTACATCATAGTCCTTTCTCTGAATAGTTACAATGGCTCACCTTGCCCAGCCAGTGGAGGTGGCACAAAAGCTGCCCAGTTCGTAAAAGAGAAGAAAGAACAGCACTGCCTGTCTGCACAGTTTGTTTCTGTGGACCTACCAGTGCTGACCAGGTCTGAAAGGTTTCCTGTTGATGGATGACCAATTGGCTTCCAACTTACTGTGCTGGGCTTCCTTGGCTGCTCCTTGAGCCATCAGGCTTAATCCCCAGGAAACAAGCTCATCCACAGTCATCATAGCTTTAGTTCATGGATTATGACTAAAGCTCTTGGCGATAAGGAGGAAAAATTTAATCAAAATGTGCAGCCACACTTCCTCAGGGCAGAGCTATGGAGCATTTCGGACTGTACCTTGTAACTGGGCAAACTAAAATGCCTAGTTTTAATTAGAGTGGGAGGAGTTGGTATTGACAGAGCTCATTCATTTCCCCGCAGGTTGCCAAGGAGGGAAAGTTTAGTGTTGGAGTCGAAATCCCAGGTTGAGGAGTTGGCCTACCCGCATGCGTAGTAGCTCTGACACTGTGCATGTTACTACACATGTCCACTCAGTTTTGACATCTATAAAAATGGGGGTAAGAATAGTGGTACTTCGAAAGGTTCTTAGCAGCTTCCTTTGCAGGATTAAATGAGTTAGTATCTGTAAAGTGCTTACAACAGTGCCCATCACAGAGTCAGCTCTAAACATAGATTTACTTAAATAAACACAGGCCGTTATTATCACATTTCATGTTAGAATGCAAGAACTCTGAATGACCCAAATGATGGAGAGGAAGAAGAGGAAGGCAAAGGATAGGAAACTTTTGGGCAAGGAATAAAGATAACATATATATTGCCTAACATAGTGTTTCCTTTAATTCTTAAATAACTTTGTGAAATAACTAAACAGCTAATATTTTATGAGAGCTGGGAAGAGAACTAATTTTTTCCAGCTTTAGTGAGGTATGATTGACAAATAAAGATTGTATATATTTAAGTTGTACAATGTCATTTTTTAAATTGATGTCTTAATAGCGTATAACATTGTGAAGTTTTAGTTGTACATTATTATTGTACCATGTGGATGCATCCCTTCACCCCTTGTGCCCACACCCCCACCCCCCTTGCCCCTGGTAACCACCAAACAGTTCTTTCTGTCCATGTGTTAGCTTATTTTCCACATATGAGTGAAATCATGTGGTATTTATCTTTCTCTCTCTGGCTTATTTCGCTTAACATAATACCCTCCAGGTCCATCCATGTTGTTGCAAATGGGACAATTTTATCTTTTTTATGGCTGAGTAGTATTCCATACAATGTGATGTTTTAAACGTGTACAATGTGATGATTTAATATACACATACATTGTGAAGTGATTGCCACAATCAAGTTAACATATTCATCACCTCATATAGATACCATTTGTTGTATATGTGGTGAGAACACTTATCTACTCTTCTGACAAATTTCAAGTACACAATACAATATTATTAACTATAGCACCATGCTGTATATTAGATCCTCAGAACTTATTCATCTGATAAATGAAAGTTAGTGCCCTTTGACCAAAATCTCCCCACCCCACCCCCAGCCCCTGGTGACCACTATTCTACTCTCTGTTTCTATGAGTTCAACCTTTTTAGAATCCACATGTAAGTGAGATCATAAAGTATTTGTCTTTCTCTGTCTGGTTTATTTCACTTAGTGTAATGCCCTCTAGGTTCATCCATGTTGTCACAAATGGCAGGACTTCCTTCTTTTTCATGGCTGAATATTCCATTTAAATTTTCTTTATCTATTCATCTATTAACAGACACTTATGTTATTTCCATATCTTGGTTATGAGGAACAATGCTGCAGTGAACATGGGAATGCAGATATCTCTGTGAGATCCTGATTTCAACTCCTTTGGACATATACTCAGAAGTCGGATTGGTGGATCATATAGTAGTTCTATTTTTAATTTTTTGAGGCACCTTCATGTGATTTTCCATAGTGGCTTCACCAGTTTACGTTCCCACCAACAGTGCACAAGGGTTCCCTTTTGGAAGAGAACTCATATTGAAAATGAACTAACATTTGCCAGGCACTGTGCTAAATCCATTACAGATTTATTGGGTTAAATCCTTGTAACTCTTAGACTTATTTTGTATATTTTTTATTATCTCCTCAAAAAAAGTATTTGAGTGGCTTACATAAATTCATAATATAAAATTGTAGGAACAAAAAAAAGAAATATGGGCCAAGAAAAGTGAAAGCTGAGAGTAGCTGGGTGAACACAGCAAGGGTGTGGTATCTCTTAGTCGATGAGGATTCTGAGGCCCGTTGGACGGTGTGGAACTGGGGTTATTCATCGGACGTGAGTATACAGGAGACCAAGCCTTGGAGGAATTTGTCAAAGTGTCGGGCACAGGGTGGGGAGGATAATCTATGGGGCCTCTGTTCTTTCCAGGCTAGTTTCTCAAGTCCCTTTTATTAAAACTTCTGTGCAGATATTCCATTATGAGAAAGGGGCTCTTTTAAGGTGGAAGAAGCATCAAACTACCAGATGGTTCTCCATCATCAGCCTGGACACAGCAGTATCCATTCTTTGCCTACATAATGGAGCCTAAGATGCTGGCAGCCCTAGACTATTGTATTTTAACAGGGGCATAGTGAAGAAATGTTTGGGACTGGGTGGGGTAGGGACACTGAACCCTCCCTGAGTGTGTGCAGTATCCTTCCATGGAGGCTAGAATTTGAAACTCTCCTGCCATGTGGCCCAAACTGAGCAATGCTTCACTCCTTTTCTGCTGGCTTCTCTGCAGTGAGTCTGCTCAGTTGGATATTCTCTCTGACACAGGAGAAAGGAGAGCATCACTGTGCTAGCGCTAATGTCGCGCCTCCTGGGAACGGCTTTATCTCTGTCCTTCTAGCACGTAGGCTTTGTAAATAGACTGGAGTCTCGACTTCCCTGCTTTGTTAGTGTGCGCTATCGTCGGGACCCGGAGCCACTTGGCCTTTCTGTCAAAGACACTTGTTTATGTGTCGTCTAGAGAGCCAACTGCTGCCCGGAGGGAGGGCCAGCCTGCCTGGGGACGTGTGTCTGGAGTAGGCCAGACTGTATCTTGTCTCCTTTCTGATCTTCTGGCCTGATGAGAGCTCCACATTATAAAACAAAGTGAATATTCTAAGCCGACTGTCCACCAATACAGAAATGCTAGATTGCTTCCAGGCTTCCGATAAGTTACCATGGTTCCCATTCCTTCTGGAAAGATCTTCTAAATCATGTTCTATAATTAGGATTAAATTAGGTGTTATCCACCTCAGACCAGATACCACTACCATGAAAAAAGAAAAGAAAAAAGGAATGTAAACATTGAAAACAAAAAAAGAGGAACTGCAGGGCTAATCAGGGTGTCCTCTGCGAGGATGACGGAATTAAATACCCTCTTTCTTTTTTTATTGTGGTAAAATACACACAACAGAAAATTAATCATTTCAACCATTTCAAAGTGGCACTTAGTAAACTCACAATGTTGTGCAACCATCACCAATTTCTAGTTCTAGAGCATTTTCATGACTCCACTTACCCTCTCCTCTTTTAAAAGCTAAGATTCTGTTTTCCTAATAAAGAAGCCAAAACAATTTCAATCAACCAGGGATCATGGCAATCAGTTCATAAAACACCTAAATTTTATATTGACCATCCACAAGGGACTATGATCTGACTCAGTTCCTTGCTGTGGACCATTACAAAGAGATTCAGCAAAGTACATACTGTATAGCTACAGATATGGGCAGATATATAGATACCTTAAAAAGTTATTAGAGAAATGCTTATGTGGATAAAATATCTTTGCAATAATATTTGTGAAAAGATGAGTAGATTTTAATAAGTAAATTTAAAATTTAATTTTCCTGAGCTAGAGGGAAGGTAAAAAATTTGATATGTAGGATATTTTGAAGGAGTCTAGTTTTACTGCTTTCATGTTGATAGAGTATCTCTACTAATAGAAGAGGGAAAGTAGGGATACATTTTATTATTTTACTTAACAAATATAAAGATGTAGATAGGTAGACATAGACATTCAGTAATATTTTTTGTTCTGATTACCCACTAAGAAGATAGAAAATCACTACTGACAACCACATTGGAGCATGAGGTTTAACAGCAATATTTGCATGTCGTGATCTTCTAGGAGCTCTCCTTGGTTATCAACTCCACTTTAAGCAGACTGTACCTTTCCTTTGGTTACTTCAAAAAATTTCTCTAGCAAATACTCTCGCAGGAAACGCAAAGTTAAATTTCCAAGTTATTAGAGCCCCAAACTGTCTCTTAATCAGTAAGTCCTCTGCAACCATTGTCATTAACTAGTAGCTTTGTAGCAAGATAATCTCATTTGACACTTATTTTCACTAATTTCCTTCTTTATAAGCTGGTTACAGGTTCTAGTTGTAACATGAGCCAATATTTCTAACCACGTGACGTATTAAGGGAATTTGTGTACATTAAGTTCTGTTTTCTACAGAGTATTAGACATCCCGTATCAGGCATGCCTTTGCAAATCAACGTTGCAGCCCTTAGTGATCATCTTTTTATGACTCATGGATCACCTTTCCACCCTTCTCTTTCATATTCTTCATTTCTAAGTGGTAGGACCTTTTCTCCAAATTCTCCTTATCTTATTTTTGGGGCTCTAAATTCAACTCTTCTTTTGTCACTTAACAAGTCTGATGCAATTGAACTGCAGCATCATATTTTGTCAGTGGGGACTGTCTACAATGTTATATACTAAATATGGAGAGATATATGTTTATTTATAACTGAAGCAAATGAAAGAATTGAGCAAACTGGGTAATGGATGCAACACTGTTTCTTATGTTATTCTATCTATATTTCTCTGTGTTTATATTATTTCATTATTTTAAAAATATGAAAAAAATGTAACTAATTAAAGTCCATGAGTCAGAGGTGTTAGATTTTTTAAATTAGAATTAGAACTCAACTTCAATTTCTGAAGTTGAAATTTTATCTTCTTTGTGTTCATAGTTCACTTGCAGTATTATCACACAAAATCCCAGTGCTCATAATTAGGTGAGGTTTTAACTTTTAAGTAGATTAAACATACACATTTTCTTGCTTCCTCCCATTTCTTCTCGGAGATTATACCCACCCTTCAAAATTCATCCCCCTTTAGGAAGGCTTTCCCAACAACCTGAACATGTCTTACCTTCTGCTCTCTATTCTCTTTCAGCTTCAGCAATTACTTGCTCTGTGATCTTAGGCCACTTACTTAAACTTTCTAAGATGTGCCTTGAGTGTGAAATGGAGATAATAGTAGAAGCTTGCTCCTAAAATTATTTCAAGGATTAAAGGAACTAATGTATGTAAAGTGCTTAGCACAATTTCTGCAAAATGGCCAGCTCTCCTTAACGTTGGCTCTTATTACTCATTATCTGCCATAGAATGTCGTTATTTGTTGACTCCTACACCATTAAGCCACTTGAGGGCAGGGGCATTATAATTCTTTGTAAATAAGCTCTTAAAGGGAGATTTGTTAACTAAATTGGTACACAGCTTCACAAACCAGATTAAAAGGAAAATGAGAGGGGCTGCCGGTGGTGCAGCGGTTTAGTCCGCGCTTGGCAGCCCGACGTTCGCGAGTTCGGATCCCGGGCGCCCACCGACGCACTGCCTGTCAGCCATGCCGTGGCGGCGTCCCATATAAAGTGGAGGAAGATGGGCACGGATGTTAGCCCAGGGCCAGGCTTCCTCAGCAAAAAGGGGAGGATTGGCAACGGATGTTAGCTCAGGGCTGGTCTTCCCCACACACACACACAAAATTAAAAAAATAAAAATAAAATGAAAGTGAGAGTTAGGGTGGTTAGCAGATAAAATCTATGATTACCAAGTCTCATGCTGAAACAGCCCTGAAAAGATAAAAGTGAGATTTTAGTGAGTTGACTGTGAACTCTGACAAGTTGCTATGACTTTGGCAAGTCTTTTTTTAAATTGTGGTAAAATAAAATTTGCTATTTTAACCATTTTTAAGTGTAGAATTCTGTGGCATTAAGTACATTCATGTTGTTGTGCAACCATCACCACTATCAGCAGAACTGTTGTTTCAAAGTCTCAAACTGAAACTCCACACCCTTAAAAACTACCTCCCCATCCCCCTCTCTCCAGCCCCTGGCAACAACCTTTCTACTTTCTGTCTCTATGAATTTGATCACTCTCCTCTAGGTATCTCATATAAGTGGGATCACACAGTGTTTGTCCTTTTCATGGCTGTCTTATTTCACTTAGCATAATGTCTTCAAGGTTCTTCCATATTGTAGCATATGTCAGAATTTCATGCCTTCCTAAGGCTGAATAATATTCCATTGTTTGTACATACCACATGTTGTTTATCCATCAATCCATCGATGGACATTTGGGTTGCTTCCACCTTTTGGCTGTTGAGAATAATGCTGCTATGAACACTGACGTACAAGTATCTCTTCAAGACCCTGCTTTCAACCCTTTGGGAATATACCTAGGGGTGGAATTGCTGCATCAAATGATAATTCTATGGTAACTTTTTGAGGAATTGCTAAACTGTTTTCCATAGCAGCTGCACAATTTTACATTCCACCAGCAGGGCACAAGGGTTCCAATTTCTCCACATCCTCACCAACACTTTTGGCAAATCTTTGACTTTTAAGTATTTGATAATTATCAAAGAAATAATATAGGAATCAGTAGGTTGCGGTGATTCTAAACTGAGCTTTGTAATTGAATCCCGCCTCTCTTGGAATTCTTGAATTCTAGTTTTGCATCTGCCAGCTGTGTACCTTTGGGCAAGTGATGTGACTTGTCTGAACTTAAGTCTACTTAAGTATAAACTGAGGATCATATTACTCAGTTCATAGGGTTGTTATGGGGAGTAAATGAGATAACCATTGTGAAGTACTTACATGGTGCTGCTCATGTAGAACTTAACAAATGCAACTCTGTGAGGAAAGTTGGCCATGAGCTAACATCTGTGCCCATCTTCCTCTATTTTGTATGTGGGATGTTGCCACAGCATGGCTTGATGTGTGGTGTGTATGTCCTCATCCAGCATCCAAAACTGCGAACCCCGGGCCAATGAAGCAGAGTGTGCAAACTTAACCACTATGCTGCTACTGGGCTGGCCCCAACAAATGCAACTTTTGTTACTATTTTTGAGTTTTTCTTCTTAATAAAATCTTGATTATTTAAGAATGCCATCTTTTGCTAGTTCAATTAGTACATATTTTATTTCCATTTTTGAAATGTTCCTTCACTCTATAAATGTACACCTCACACAGATATGTATTATGTATTATTCTCAAAGATTTAATTTTGATCTGATCTGGAAGATGAGAAGTTGATATAAAATCAGAGAGTTCCTGGAAACAAGCTACCTCGAGAGAAAGTGTTTGCCCTGTTTTGGATGGCGGGAAGATGGAGCAGAAGTAATACAGATGACAAGTGACCCGAGACAGTGACAAGATCCAGCCAAGAAGGCAGGGTCTAGCGGAGGAAGACCCGGGGCTCAGGACACTTAAATTCTATATCAGATGACAGCACAGGCTGGCCAGGGCCTTTGGATCCTTTACTTTCCTGGACCTAACTACCTTTCACATAGTCATGGAGACACACTTCTCTTTCAGGTGACACTGCTCCACAGGGAGTGGATAAACAAAAGTAAAAGCACATTGTAGATGCTGAATGTGGTCACAACAATGTCAAAAGTCCTAAACCTCACACTCAGTTTCAACACTGCATTTCATCGTGACAGTAGGACGTTGGCAGGACCTGTACTGTGGAGTTCCGTGCTGCTCTCCTTAATGGTTTGGGAATGAATGTCAAGGGGCCTTTAGAGAGAGACACTAAATATTCTTACAGTTCTTGGCAAATGGTGGCCTTTAGCCTTTTCTCCATTTTCTCTCCCCCTTTTCCTGTTCCCCATCTTTTTTTGCTGTCGTTTTTAATCAGCTATCACTAAAGAGCACATGACTTAGTGTCAGGTAGAGGCAGCCCCAGGGGACCATACCTTCAGCAAAGTCCTTATCAGGAAATACTCTGTGCTGAGCTCTGTCTTTCCCTCTCTGAAGAGGCAAATTCAGGATTTTTGATTAGGATCCTACTGGCAGCCAAGTTGGACTGTGGCTCTGGTGCTCCATCCTGTGGGATTTTAGTGTCATTTTAGGAATAATGATGGCAGGTGAGGGGCTTTGCCTCGCCTGAACCTAAATGCTGAACCTAACCACAGGCCACTTCACTTTGAGACAAAATATTCCATCCCTTCCTTGGTGGAAGAAGTTAAGATGGTCTAAAGACAGAAAAAGTGACACACTTTACGGAAGCTAGATAAATGGAATATTGCTCAACCATAATGATTTGGAAGCCCAGACCAAAATTTATGACTCCGGAGAGGACCTGGATTTGGATGGGAAGAAGAGTTCACGAGGCAACTTGATTCAGGGAAAGACACTTCATAATAAACTGCAGTGGAAAGAAAACTCAAGATTCTTTAATAATGAGATCAGAACGTTAATTCTCCCTTTCTTAGGATCATTGTTAGTTCTCCATATCTTAAAATAATTAATAGGGAGCAGACATCTCCACATGGAAAAATAGAGGTAATAATAGCCTGAGTGGTATTATTCTTCATCTTGAATTTTGGAAGTGAGATGTTTCAAAGAGCCATTGTTTTCTCCATTTTCTCTTTCTATTGGAACAATGAAAGTACAAATATTTTTTGCAAACATCTTGTAAGAAAGCTGGAGGAAGATCTTATTCTGAAACAGTAGAGATTGAAACTGACTTAATAGACCAAGGGTTTGTGTGTGTGTGTGTGTGTGTGTGTGTGTATGTGTGTTTTTAAAGCAGGGTTTCCAGCTCCACAGGTTATCTGAACTTTGTTGAGAAATATCAAGACATGGAATTTTTATGAAATTGCTGAAAGGTACTTTAAGCAAACTCAGTGCCCAGCTCTTGATAACAAGAAGCATACTTACGACAAGTTGAGGTCTCACTGACCCAATGGAAAACTACAGATTGATACTTCTTTTGTTGAACAGCCTGCGATTTCATTAATTTCATTGACAGTAATTCTGAGTGAAATTTATGAAGGCCACAGAGTAGAGTTAGTGAACCGCATGAAATGTCAGCATGCCCACCTTGGACTCTGCGATCTGTATTTCTCTCCCCCACCTCCCCCCCTCACTGTTTGCTTTGGCAGGCAGCTTTTTTCTAATCTCATTTATAATGCTTCAATATTCACCATGACCTCACCTGAGGTTCGTTACTGACAGCCCTGAAGAACTCTCTAATTCCACTGAGCACCATGGATATTTTACTGTGAACACTTTGTCTTCCATGTAGGCACTCACACACATCACACACACCACACACACTCACACACCACACACCACACACATACACACACACAATGTCCTGGAGGCAGCATTTACAAAACCACTTTCCTAAGTTTTACACCAGATGGACTCTTCTACACCTCATAACCATACTGAACAGTTGTTTTTTCTGCCTGTGGTCTATTTCCTTGTTTTTAATAAAGCAGCATCCCATGTCAGTCCTGGTCCATTGGCATAGTGTCTCTCAGTGGCCCCAGTACCAGATTTGGGGGTAGGTTCATCCAAGCTGAGGAGATCCAGCGCTGGGACTTTTGCTGGGGCTGTGGAGAGAAAGGCATGCTCACTTCTTCAGCTGGGTTTGGAGTTGTGAGTCGTAATCTTGGAGCTGCTGGAAGCGGCCCTGCCAGCACAGAAGACAGCAGGGCTGTGACATGGAGGCCTGGCCTGGATCCCCTGACGGGGCCCCCTCCCTGCACTTCCCACTTTTGGCCATGAAGCTTCTTTTTCGCTAAAATCAGTTTCACTTGGATTTTCTCTCACTTGCAATCTGAGAAGTCCTGACTAATCAATGATTTTTAGAGAAAATTAGTTTGTTATCTTTCTGAGATAGTTTGAGTACACAGTATTCCTCTACGGCTGACATCTTAATTTGTGTGTTTAGTAAATACCTTTTTCCACCAGTAAAATTTGTATTTACAAGGCAAGTGGCATAAACTTAAGTTATAGAAATCACAACTGAGGGTGTTTTATGATGCCTTGGTATTAGTAATAGATAGAAATATTTTCGTTTCAATGAGTATAATTTTTGGTTAGGCATTTTAGATATTATGTTTAGATATAAAGATAAGCATATAGCCATTAATGAAAAATATTAAAGGAAGCACTTAAATATTTTGATGAGAAAGATGGTTTATTAAAGACAAGAGGTAAATGCTATCTAAATGTAAACTAATAAATCAAATCTATTAACATAACCATGGGATAGCCAAAATATGAGAAAAATGAAATATTTAATATATTTAATCTCTCAGAATTTTAGAAAAGAGTGATAATTACAATAAAGCATTACTGAGTACTTCAATCAATACCTAATATTATTGCATCTTTATTTTTATTATTTTAGTACTCTGTGGGGTGTTATGTATAAACATTTATTTTGAATGAGAAAAGAAGCACTACAAATTACAAATTTTTGAAAGTTAACAATGCATCACAAAAAGATCTTGAAATCTAAAAAAAAACACCCTATATAGTTTATAAACTAATTGTTTGACGTATCTCTATGACACTTTTTCCCATGTGTTTTGGTGACATACTCAAGTGCCTCTCTACATAACACTGATTTTGTGATAGAATTCTCTATAGAAAGAATAAAAAGATGAATCAGTCTTTTCGTTTCACATGGTTGACTTTTTTTTTTTTAAGTTTTGATAGTGTGGACAAATTTCTTTCAGTTTCACAACTTGTTATTGGCAATATCATGTAAATCTTGACAATTATTGTCAAATTTGGCAAAATCTCTAGCAAGTTTCTTTCATATGTGAATGTAAGATTTTAGGGCATTTCAACTTTTTTTGTAAAGTAACTACCTTTAAATACTTTTAAAATTGACAACACATGATCAATTTGTCACTGATGTTCTTCTTGTATGTTGTCTTATGAATTTTAGATCATCTTCATTGACATTAATATCTCGTGTAAGCTACCCCACAACCAGATGTAACATGTGTAAGGCCACTCCAACACTACCTGATGAAATGTGATAGAGGAGAGGCAGAGGGGAAAGAGACAGAGATCTTAACTGATTGTTGTGAAACATTTTATTGTTTCAAGTTTTTTAAAATATAAGACCAATTGAACACAATAAGACCCTTCTTAGGATTTTGGAAGGGGCCATAAGAGGGGATCCTAAGACTTAACTTCATTAACTTCAGCTGAATTCACCTCTGGGCAACACTGAAAAGTAGAATGAGTTGGGCTAAGTCTCAGTTCTAGTCTGTTAGAAAATTGAGACATACTTCTTAGCTAAAGTATTCTTCTAGAATCCCTAGGAGAAAGACCATTACACTTCTAATTTGCATAAATGCAATAATATAAGTATTTTCCTGGCCATTTGACATGAACTTTGGTTACCCCTTGAGGCTGAAATAGTACTGATACCATGTTAGTTCCATTGGTTCCATGAGTTGAAACTGGGAGATTAGCTTCCTCATTGGCTATTGTGAAAGCTGAACCCAATATCCAAAGTGTCCCTGGGAGCATCTGTTTTTCTAAAACATTCCTGAATACTCCAAGAACAGATCAGGCCTCTCAGGGATTCTCTAGACTTCTGTCTTCTTCCTCCATCACCTAATTATCAATCTTTTGGAAGCCATCAGCATTTGGAAAGTATGGCTGAGGGATTTAGGGTACACCAGACTGACTCCGATGTAGTCTTGTAATTTCTGTTGTTTATTTGATTCAAAACAGTGAAGTTTCTCTCTTTTGAGTCTCTTGCTTAGGGGGAAGGTGGCTGCCACGTTGTAAGGATATTCAAGCAACCTGCAGGGAGAGGCCCATGTGGGGAGGAACCGAGGCCTTCCAACAACAACCAGAACCAACCTACCAGCCATGCGATGACCCACCTTGTCAGTGGATCCTCCAGCCCAGCTGGGCCTTCAGATGCCAGCTGCCCTGGCTGACATCTTGGCTACTACCTCGTGAGAAACTCCAGACCACAACCAGCCTCTCTTAAATTCTAATCTGCAGAAACTGTGAAAGTAAATAATACCTTTAATTATGGATTTAAAAAATGTCCAACAGCTTTATTGAGATATAATTCACATCATACAATTGACCTATTTAAAGTGCAAAATTCAATGTTTTTTTTTGGTATATCCATAGAATTAATGATGCATTTTTAAAAATTGTGGAAAAATACATTTAACGTCATTTACCATCTGAACAATTTTAAGTGTACAGTTCAGTATTAAGTACATTCACATTGTTATGCAGCCAATCTCCAGAACTGTTTCATCTTCCCAAACTAAAACTCTATAGCCCTTAAAAACTAACTCCCCATTACTCTTCCCCCAGGCCCTGACAGTCACCATTCTACTTTCTGTCTTTATGAATTTGACCACTGTACTCTAGGTACCTCATATAAGTGGAATCTGAGAATATTTGTCCTTTTTATGACTGTCTTATTTCAATTAGCATAATGCCTTCAAGGTCAATCCATGATGTAGCATGCATCAGAATTTCATGCCTTTCTATGGCTGAATAATATGCCACTGGATGTACATACTACATTTTGTTTATCCATTGATCTGTCTATGGACTCTTGCATTGCTTCCAACTTTTGGCTATTGTGAATAATGCTGATATGAACACTGGTGTACAAATATCTCTTCAAGAGCCTGCTTTCAATTCCTTTGGATGTACACCCAGAAGTGGAATTGCTGGATCATATGGTAGTTCTATGTTTAACTTTTCTTTTTTTGCTGTGAGGAAGATTGGCCCTGAGCTAACATCTGTGCCCATCTTCCTCTACTTTGTATGTGGGATGCCTGCCAGAGCATGGCTTGATGAGCGGTGTGTAGGTCCGTTTGCCGTGCAAACCCTGGGCTGCTGCAGCCGAGCACACGAACTTAACCACTATGCCACTGGGCTGGCCCCTTTAACTTTTTGAGGTATCACCATAATGTTTTCCATAGTGACTGCACCATTTTACATTTCTACCATAATTAGTCTTGTGTAAAATATATATCAACAGAAAATGTTTGATCTAGTACACATGGTTGCATATTTGGACCTTTAGCTTCTAGTATGTACAGTTACAGGATAACTCCTGTGAAAATTTCTGATGAAACCATCATAAAAAGAGTTGTCAATTGTTGGTTGTTTAGTATACTACTGAAATGGCTCAGTATCAGATCAGAATCCATATATATCTTACACCTTGCCAAACCTTCTGGAAGCTACCTTCTTACCTTTGCTCTCTTTATGATGACTGTATCTACTGGAGCTCAGTCAGACAGTATGTATTGATCTGCAATCTGGATCCTTAGGAAGAGAATATAAAGTTCAGAAAAAAGTGAAACAAAAGTATTTTATTTCAGTATATATGAAAGAGAGTATGTACTCACGTTTACATTCTTTTTAAATTAAATCATTAACAACAAATGCAAAAAATTGAGAATGCTTTAAATAGTCTCCTCAGGAACACAAAACAGCGTGTTATGAGGGGATGCATTTGTCAGAGGGAGAAGTTCAAGCTATATACCAGCCGTAGGTTCTGAGAACGGGACAATCCAGTGGAGAAAAGAAGAAAATATTCTGCCTGAGCTGAATCTTTGACAGATCTTCTCCACGTAACAAAACCAGTCTAGAGGGAACCCAGTGTCCATGTTCTTGTAGCCTGTCCACATTGGGTGTGGTGTGCAACAAGGTCCTTGTGAGGAATCAAGGAGGAGTTGCTGATGGAGGAAGTGGTTGCTGGGTCCCCCAGAGCCCTTATGTTCAAGTGAGAGAAACTATGAGCTAAAGAATACAACAAGCCGGCTCCTAGTGGTGGGGAGAAATCTGGTACAGGCGAATCACCAGAAAGCAAACCAGGTGAAAATTATGGCCTAGAGCATTTTTGACCATTTAAGCTACTTTGTTTTCTTTTGTCTTTGATTCAGACATTTGTTCATTGCCTCCCTTAAATGATGATTGTTCAAGATGAAGTTTCCATGTTTCCTGTTAGAAAAAAGCACAGCATGCATTTAAATGAAGAATATTCTCTTATTAGAACCCATTGCCAGACAGGAAGAATATTTAACGTGACTTTAGAATACTTTTCCAGAAAATATCCTTGGTTTTACCTGCATTGGTGGATGGCAAGCAGAGGGGTCCCCACAAACCTCTCTATGTAGCTGGTGAGAGGTGACCTTCCATTTTTGGGCAGCATGCCTCTAGAAGGGCCTTCAGTGTGTCCCCACGGCTCTAGTGGAGTTCTGAACTACGGAACATGAGTACACGCACAATGTCCTTTGGGTATCAGCAGTGCCTGAATGTCAGCACTGGGAGAAAACGCCTCAGTATTTATCTGTCAAGTTAGAGGATCAAATTAGATAAACTCTACTGCCTTATCAGCTTTCTGATTCTAGGAAGTTTGGTTGATCTAGGCCAGGGCCAGCACAAGAGCCAACCCAAGCCTGTCCTTCAAGGATTTATGTCTTTTCCCTTCTCTTATGTATTTGCCTTGTCCACTAGGCTGTGAGCTTCTGGAGACAAAGGATCATGTCTCTTCATCTTTGAAGGCCCTGAAACTTGCACAGTTCATGGTATAAAATACATGCTCAAGGAGTGTTCTTTGAATTACAATTTTAAAAAAAGATGAACTATGATTGGTCACATCTTCCAATTAGACACCCTCAAGGTGCAACAATCTCCTAGGCATCAAAAAAAGAAACCATTTGAAATATTGCCTCCTTTAACCAAGTTAACATCCCCACCTCTGCATTTCATGAAGAGATACTTCCAACAAAATCTTGTCTTCATATTTAATAACTATTTATCAAAATTGGGAAATGTGTTGTGCTCAGTTATATACTAGCAAAAATTATTTTGATTCTGCCATCCAGGATACATTTTTTAACACTTAAAGCCAGTTGGTCACAAGAAATATTAAAAATATTAGGTTTTAATTTATGTACTTTTTTCCCGGGGATGTATGATGGGTGATCAGCAAAGTAAATTCTCAAGAATATAAATATATTACATTAGGATAAAATTCTGAAAGGGATGTGGAATGGAAACGTGGCTTTTGAGGAGAAAATGGATTGGTGTTAAATTTCTGGCTGTTTCTGAAAATCTTGTTCTGGGATTTTAAACAGATAATGGTAGGTAAGAAATGACTGTGGTACTGGTATTCCACTGATGCATTTGAGAGTGACATAAACAGTTTTATTTAAAAATTTAAATATTTCCAATACACTGGAAGTCAAATCCTTTACAACTATTTAAATTTAAGATAAAAATTTGGGGATGGCAATGCATCAATATTCAAGGGCAGAAGGTAGTTTTTCAAAATTCTTGAAGGAGATGGGTATTTTAATGAGTTTATAGAATAAGCCATAATATTAACTAAAGAAAACATGCCTGATAGTCAGTTTAACATAAAACTGTAGAAGGTTAGCACCGAAGAACTGAAAATAGAAGGGACCCTGCACGTCATGTTACCATAGCATAGGTGCTATTTAGAGCCAGGAAAAGTGAAGTTCGGTTGCCATACAAAAGACCTCCCCAATTGTGTATTGCTTATTTCCTCGCATTGTGGGCCTCCAGGATCTGCTGGCAAATGTGGGGGTGAGTCAGGCCTGAGCGGCTGATTCCAGGGCCTAGATAAGCCATCTGGAAATCTCTCCGTGAGCCCAAATAAATGGTAAGGCAGCCACCCATTTTATCAAGGTTACTTAGGGCGGTGCCGAGGGCATGGTCCTGCCGGGTCCTGTGGTGCCTGAGTGGAGACAGGTCTGGGCCGAGCTACGGTGGATCTGCACCGTCTAGACCCAGGCCACGTGCCGTAGGATGAAAGAACTCTGCCTCAGGAAGGAGGTCTATCGACAGAGGGAAAAACCCAGGGCAGTGCCCGGCACTTAGCAGGGAACCAACCAATAAACTCTTCTGTGTAGGAATTCCTTCAAAGCAGCCTTAAACATACATCCTCAAAGGTTACAACCCAGACATTTTAATAGCCTACTATTTCCCCTAGAAATACGCGAGTAGTGAATTAGTGAACTGAGCGCCCCACGTGCCTGTGGCGTGAGTCTGTGCCCAGTTGATTCGGCCTGGCCTCCCTGGGAGTCCCTCCCTCCGGGGTTCTCCTCACCTGAGGGCCAGGCGATGGGTGAGCGCCTGCTGGAGACTCAGCTGGAATCTTCAACAATCTCCTGCCTCTCAGCCGTCCTCCTGACCTCTCTTGTCAGCCATCCCCATTTATTCAAGTCCCAAATGCAGAACCAACTTTCATCTCTCACTTTTCTCTGTCCAATATCTAACAGTTTATTTATTTATGTATTTATTTGTTTTTATTGTGGCAAAATATATGTAAAATAAAATTTACCAATTTAACCCTTTTTTTTCTTTTTTAAATTGAGGAAACATTGGTTTATAACATTATATAGATTTCAGGTGTACATTCTTATAATTTGACTTCTGCATAGTCTACATCGTGCTCACCACCAAAAGAGTAGTTTCTATTCCTCGTGGTACATGCGGGCCCTTACCCACTTCACCCTCCCCCCAGCCCCCTGCCGCAGTGGTAACCACGGATCTGTTCTCTGGAGCTAAGTGTTCGTTGTTGTGTTTTCATCTTCCTCATATGAGTGAGATCATATGGTATTTGTCTTTCTTCATCTGACTTATTTCACTTAGAAAAATACCCTCAAGTTCCACCCATGTTGTTGCAAATGTCAAGATTTCATCTTTTTTATGGCTGAGTAGTATTTTATTGTGTACACATACCACATCTTTATCCATTCATCCTTCAGTGGGCACTTAGGTTGTTTCCATGTCTTGGCTATTGTCAATAATGCTGCAATAAACATAGTAGTGCATATGTCTTTTTGAATTAGTGTTTTTGTATTCTTTGGGTAAATACCCATAAGTGGAATAGCTGGATCATATGGTAGTTCTATTCTTAATTTTTTGAGGAATCTCCATACTGTTTTCCATAGTGGGTGTACTCTTTACATTCCCACCAGCAGTGTACGAGGGTTCCCTTTTCTCCAAATCCTCTCCAACAATTGTTATTCTTGTCTTTTTTAAAAATAGCCATTCTCCCAGGTGTGGGGTGATCTCTCATTGTGGTTTTGACTTGCGTCCTTGTAATAATTAGTGATGTTGAACATCTTTTCATGTGCCTGTTGGCCGTCTTTCTATCTTCTTTAGAAAAACGTCTGTTCAGATCCTCTCCTCATTTTTTAATCAGGTTTTTTTGTTGCAATTTAACCATTTTTAAGTGTACAGATCTGTGGTATTAAGTAAACTCATATTATTATGCAACCACTGCCACTGTCCATCTCCAGAGCTTTTTCATTATCCCAAACAGAAACTCTGTACCCATTAAACAATAACCCCTCATTCCTCCCCACTCCTTCCAGCCCCTGGTAACTTCTATTCTACTTTCTGTGTTTATGAATTTGACTACTCTAGGTACCTCACATAAGCTGAATCATACGATATTTGTCTTTTTGTGTCTGGTTTATTTCACTTAGTGTAATGTCTTCCCAGTTCATCTATGTTGTAGCATGTGTCAGAATTTCTCCTTCTTTTTTTAAGGCTGAATAATATTCTGTTGTATGTGTATGCCATATTTGATAATCCATTCATCTGTCGACGGACATTTCTGATAGTTTATTAATCTTATTAATTACTATTTTATCTTTACTCCATTACTCCAGTTGACACAGAAGTTCCTTAATTTCCTAGTTTGTCTCTTTGCCTTAAAATTCTTCTCATTCCAATTCATCCTGTGCACTACCTGAATTTACCTAAAATCTCTAATAACTGCTCTATCCTCCTATGTCCCAAATCCTTGCCCTTCAATGGCCTGGGCCCAACCAGCTCTTCTTACCTCATCTCACTACTTTCACTAGTAGTCCCTATAGTCACCCTACTTATCAGGTCAAGAAATGCTTGTTGGATGAGTACTGCATTTGGGCACACAGGAAGACAGAAAGTCAGGAAAGGCTCCAATGGACAAGTCCACTCTAGGAAGCTGGAACATGGTTTGAGAACTCTTCACCTCTGCCTCTCCCACACCCTCCTCATGACTGTGCCACTCACCACTTGCTCTCTGGACTATTCTTCATGCCCCACTCTCACGCCTCTTCTCCCAGTGGGATTCCCACTCCATCAGTGACTAGATCACACGTGGTTATGAGTGTGAATCCTGGAGCTAGACAACCTGTCCTCAGACCCCAGCTCTGCCACTCACTAGCTTACGCCCTGGAACAAATAACTCCTTTGTGGACTGTGCTTTCATTTGCACAATGGTAAATGGGGCTCATGGTCATGGTGCCCCTCACTGGGTTGTTGTGAGGATTAGAACAGTACTATTTGCAAAGAGCTCATAGCAGGACCACGCTGTGTAGTTATTATTGCACCTTTTTTCTGATTATCCTCATCTGTAAATTTAGCTTGTTTATTAAGTTTCCTCTCTGTCTTAAATATCTTCAAATGCCTAGTTATGTGCTAGGCACAAGGAGTACACTGGCAACAGAAAGACATTGCCTCTGCTCTTCAGGAGTGCAGAGAACACATTTATGCTTCTTTCTAGAGCCCTATGGTGGTAGAATAGTGCATACTCTTCCTCTCTCCTTTCCTCCTTCCCTTCCAACAAAGACATATCAGGTGCCTATCTTGTGCTGAATACTGCCCAAACGTTGGGGACCCTGCAACGGACAGGACAGTCACTCTTCCATGGAGTGCACTAACTAATGGAGAAGACAACTAATAAATGCATAAGTGAATAAATAATATGATTCAAGAGACCAATAAATACTCCAGAAAAATCAAGAGGTGTGACAGGACTGGTGTGTGCTGCTTGATGTAGCTGTCAAAGGCAGCCTCTGTGAAGAGATATCACCTGAGCAAGACCTGAAGGAAAGGAAGTTGTCAGTCTTACCAGACCTGCAGGAAGGGCAATCCAGGCAGGGGGAACTGCCAAAACCCAGAGTCAGGACTGGGCTTGGTGTGTTTGGGTGGGGTGAGCCAGAGCGGGTGGAGGAGGTGTGGCAGGAAGTGAAATCAGAAGGGTGGGCAGAAGGAGAGCATGGTCTTGTTGGTTCTCAAAGGTGTGGTTAGGGGCTTGGAGTTTTAGCCCAAGTATGATAGGGAGCCACTTAGAGGGCAAGTGACACGATTAAGTTAGCAAGTGACGTGATCCAACATGTGCTTACAAATGCCTCCTCTGCCTGCGAGAAGCACATGGAGAAATGTAAGAGAAAAGCCGGAATACCAGGTGGGCGGTGCCGCAGAGCGGGGAGAGTAGGTGCCACTAGACACGTGCTGGGCTGCCCACTGCCTGGTACCGACAGTAATGTACAGCTCCTGGGGGTCGCCTCCAGCTTATGCCTTTTAATATTTTTTAATCAACAAGAGCTAAGTCGACATTGTGTTGTCAGAATCAGACTCCCAAATTTTAATCTTTTACTAGTTAGAAGAGTGAATTTATTGAATTTCTAAGTTCAATAGAAAATATGTTAAAAAATTTTAAAACACATTTCCCACAAGAAATTTTGTATACCAGAGATGGAAGAGACAAATTCAGTCCTTTCATCTCTATCTGATACAATATGTGTTGATGTAATTTTAAATGTCTCATGGAGTGAGTTTTTATTGTTTCTCAAAGGCAATTGTTTTCATATTTCAAACATCCTTCTATTAAGAATTTAAATTGTAAATTTTTTTTCTATTTTAAACTAACAAAGAGCTAGTTAGTGTATATTCAATATAAGAAGTAATAAAAGAGAGCTGACTGGGGGGGACAAAAGATTGTGACACAAATACTTTTTGAATTAATTTCTTAGATCTATTCAATTATGTTGGCCAATTTGAAAGGAATTCCTGCCTTTCCTAAAATTATTTATTTTCAGGTATTTGTGGGCTACTAATCTTAATCCTTTACTCATCTCCCGTCCCCTAATCCATTGTCAAAAAGGAAAAAAAGAATCATTGATTAGCCAAGCCAGACATCAAAGGAGTGATCTTCCCCATTAATCAATCCCTCCATTCTCTTAATTGTTTTGTTGATTTCTCCCAGCTTCCCCATTTATCTACTGAACCACTCATTCCTAAAGCCTCAGGTTTGTTGTCAGAAGTTCTTCCCTTTTATGTTTTTCTGCTACAAGTTACTGTCCAACTAGTGATGCTTGGAAAGTCGAGTAATGCCGCCCCTGTGAACAGCACAGAAAATATAATCTCAAACATACAGCAGCATCTCCTCTTGGACATTAAATTGACTGAAACCCAAGACTCAGTTCCTCGCTTCTTCACAAAGCACATTCATTTCCCAAAGAACCCAAAGGTAATTGGTTGGCCTTTGTCGTTGTCTTCTTTTTTCAGAAATGAAATTAATGTGACGATAACCTCCTTCTCCCCAGAGCTGAGTACTGATTTCTGCTTCATTTTCTGGCCCCTCTTCCAAGTTCTGAAGACACTACCAAAGGAGGATATTGATCAGCAGGCTGCCTGTCACTTCCTTGGATGCAAAGGACACAAGCCCTGTCACCTCCATGCCCCAGAATAGACCGAAAGGTAAAGGGTCAGAGATGAAAGGCTTCTGATCAGTTCTTCTTTGTAATCAGCCTCCCAGGAAGTGCTGAGCCTCTGTTTACACCTGTCCTTGGAGTTTAAGATGGAAAACTTTTACTCCCCAGTCCATGCATGGATGTAGGTGAAGCAGAACTCTTATCTTTCTCAGTTTCTTATTGGGAGAGATGGATTGTTTGTTGTTAAGCTGGTTTGCCTTTTTAGGTAAAAAGCCTTTGCTTCCTGGGCCTTTCATTTGTTGGCTGCACTGCTGGGACTCATCTGTTATAGGAATCTCAGTGCTTTTAGGCATTGACTAAAGAACACCTAAATTCATTTCCTCCAAGAAAAAGAACGTGCAGACCCTGAGGGACTGCTTTTTCTTTGCTCAAATTGCAGTGATGCCATTGATCTCATTGTTAAACCAGAAGAGAGAGGGTCGAGGGAGTTTCATGAAGCTTAGAGAAAGAATGCAAAAAAAAAGTCATTACTTATCCACGTCCACAGAATGGCCGATGAAATTCAGGAGGCAACTCTGAGCCATCACCTGGAGAACAGAAAGTTTCTAAAGTGGCCTTGGCTTAACCCATCCCCCCATGGTTAACTCAATGACTAAGCTTTAAAAACAAGGCCAGTTCATGAAATTCTGATAATCTTTTGTGAATATTTCACATACATTTTCTCCTTTCCAGTCCTAGATTATTGCATCTCTCATTTGAATTTCACCAACATTCTCCTTTACTCTCCCTGCTCTTGGTCATGCCCCAGTCACTTCTGTTCTCACTGATCAAATAAGGGAAGTTGTTTCCACGTGTATCTCCTAAGTTCTCTCTAGTTTGTAGAGCTGTGAGCATATGCCTAGGCAATATGTCCAATAAACTACAAAGAAGGAAGAAATGTGCAGAGTTTAGTTTAATAATAAAAGTAACTCTTCATGCTTCATGTACTTGTCATGGTGCAGCATGGTAGGTGGGCATAATGCCCCTGTGATTTGGGCTGAGAACAGCCCTTTTCATGTCTCCTTGAGCCCCTTCTCTACCCTCTTCCCTGTCTCTTTTCCTGTGAGCAGGGAGAAAAAGAAGCATGTTTCTCTGGTCTCAGAGCAGCAGCTTTCAGTCCCCTTCCCTTTCCAGAACCTGCAAAGCTGTCTCCCAGATCGGCCCACTCTACTTGCTGACCCCACGAGCAGCTCCACCTTGTCCTCACAGGTTCCAGCATGGAGGCCAGGGAGCAGGTGTGTTCGGGGTTGTGTATAGCCTTGCTTGCACCCAGTTTAGTCGGGGAACGTTCACTGCTTTGCCTTACACCCCAGTTAGAACTCCTGTGTGCAGGAAATATAATTGGAAATTATGTCCACAACCGGCTGAGTATAACTAGAAATCTAAGGCACCTCTTTTTGTCAAGGCTCAGATGTGATCAACTCTATGGACTAAGGTGTCCATCACACAGCCCTGGTGGGGAATGAGAGTCACAGGTTTATTGAGAAGCAGATTTGCTCAATTTCCCTAAAAATATGTGTTCATGTGTACATCCAACTTTCCTGAATATCACAATCATTCATAAATTGTAACTCAGTTTTTTGAAAAGTCCATATAGAAAGATTGATTCTGTTTGTCCATATTTTAGATCATGACCATCAAACTTAGCCTAACACAGGAACAATGAAAGTCCACAGACACACGACTCACAGAAGCAATGTTTCCTTTCCTACACCAGCGTCACTTTAACTCTATCGTGAAAGAAAGAGGGTGGTTTTCAGGGCCTATCTGCAAAAATGCTAATCTTATTGTGATAAGCAAGAAATCTAAGTGCTGTTTGTTTTAGAGTATTTTCCATCAACCTCAAGCCCAGTTGGTAACTCAACTTGTGTCATAAAACAATTCACATAGATACTGGGATTAGTAGACCTTTGAAGACAGTGTCAATCAAGATACGGTCACTTTGTACCCTGCTGCTCCTAACTTCTGCTGAAGGTTGGCTCCTCCTAGGTGTCCGGCGACTCTGGATCACTGATAACGACACTTGGGCATGTGAACACCGATGAGTATATGATGGAATTTAAACTCACTCCATTAAATCATGTCGCCAGTTTGTAAAAGGTGCCCTTCAGAAATAACCTGATGTGGTTGGGTTAAGTCAAACACAGTGTTTATTGTTTGCTTGTTTGATCTTCACTACAGATGAGATTCGGGGGGGTCCTTACGATTGTGCATCTAAGAATTAGAAACCCAGCCAGGACGACATCTTTGAGGAAACTGAAGCAAGAAATAAAGAAAGAAATAAGTTTTAGACGACACTGAAAGAAGATGACTTCCAACCTCCAAGAAGAATTTAGAGCTAGTCCTACTCTTTCACTATTCATGTGCCATAGACACGTAGACTCCCTGGGCATGTTTACCTTCTTATTTAATGATGAGGTTGAACTAGATATGTTCTTTAGGTCTCTTCCATTAATTAATCAATACGTTAATTAATCAACGGCCTCCTGGCTATTCCTCCAGCCCGCAGGAGTAACACTGCACGTTCCATTCTCCCAAGCTGGGCGCTCACCCCAGATCTTCCCACAGCTGGTTCTTTTCACCAACAGGACTCACTCCAATGACAGTGCTTCCCTGAGGCCTTCCTGACAGCCTGGACCCTACAGAGAGTCCCTTTGCCTCTGCTCATTGGGGATCACACACAGCACCCTCTGAACCCAGAGTGTGTGACATTGTGCATCTTGCAGGTTTGTATTTGTCTCTCCCTTTCCCTCCTGTTCATAACCACGTCCCCAGCACCAGAAAAGCACCTGGCTCCCAGTGGGGCTCAGTAATTATTGGCTGAATGAATGTTCAAAGGACAAAGGTGTCAATTCTGTGTCATTCAAATTGTTTACCTGTGCTATGACTAGCTATCTTTGTTGTTTTTCAAAATCCACGGGTGTGCTTTTTCTGAAGTGTAGGCTTTATTTCTTTGTTTTTGTTTTGTGTGCGTGTGTGTGTGAGGAAGGTTGGACCTGAGCTAACATCTGTGCCAATCTTCCGCTATTTTGTATATGGGGATCCTGCCACAGCATGGCTTGACGAGTGGTGTGTAGGTCCTCGCCTGGGATCTGAACCAGCGAACCCCAGGCTGCATGTGGAACATGAACTTAACCACTACACCACCAGGCTGGCCCCTTTGTTTTATTTTTTTAACCTTTTTATTGCAAAATAATGTCAAATTTACAGAAAATTTCTGAATATAAGACAAACTCTTATATATCCTTTATCCAAATTCATCAGAGGTCATTTGCTATAAACTAGTATTGTGATATCCTGAAAAGCTTCATATGCCTGAAAGGGGTGAGTAATGCCCTCAGATGTGCTCAAAGTTCAGTCTGTAACTTCCATTTATATATATATATTTTGTGTGTGTGTGTGAGGAAGACTAGCCCTGAGCCAACATCTGTTGCCAATCCTCCTCTTTTTTGCTGAGGAAGACTGGCCCTGGACTAACATCCGTGTCCATCTTTCTCTACTTTATATGGGACGCAGCCACAGCATGGCTTGACAAGCGGTGCATCAGTCCATGCCTGGGATCCGAACTGGTGAACCCAGGGCCGCCGAAGTGGATCGCGCAAACTTAACCGCTATGCCACCAGGCCGGCCCCTCCATTAATATTTTGAGACTCTATTTATCCAAAATGAGAGGGATAGTGGGCCAGAAATCTGGGTGGTTAATCAAGGAAACAGTACTGGTTTCCCTTTTCTTCAGTAGCAGAGTTTCCCTCCCTGTCTCAGATATACAATTTGGGGGCAGTTTCCTAAGCTGTGCACTGTACACTTCTGGCATTTGCCAGCAGTCTAGTCCTGCTTCTTCCTGGGTATATTTGCTTCTTTATCAATTCGTCTGAGCATATCTTCTCTCCCATCTCCTTTTTCTTCTTTTAGCAGAGTTATGAGTTGGAGATAATGAGACTGAGAATAATGAGAACGCAATTGACACATTTAATTCTTAAGTCCTTTTGGGAAAATTGAAATATACCTGCAGCGAGCTGTAAGTTGAGCTCCTCTGAGGGGGATGGGCAGCATAATGAAGTAAAGAGCTGACATTCAGAGCAGCCTGCTCTGAGCTTGCCACTGTAAAAGGCGCAGGGATGGAGTCTGGAGGTCACGGCCATCAGTAGCTCCCTTCTCTGAACCTAACAGATAGCATGTCATCACTGCACATAGCCATTGTTTGTTTCACACTATTGACACAGAGAGATGAGCTGCCTCATGACCTACCCTGTGCAGAAGCCGCCATTTCCTCTCTCCTGCACAGGCAAATATTTACTGGCTCTGTGGACATCCAGGTGTATCAGCGTTAAGGAGGCAAATGTCGACATGCAGCCAAGTCAGCCCGTGGTCAGACACCAAGAGGCACAGAGGCTGGGTTCCTCCCGTTGTGGTGGTGACAGTAACAGAGAGGGAGAGAGGGTTTAACTCTTTGGGAGTCCAATTTTATGCAAATCAGCATTGAAATACTGTCGTCATTTGACTCCCCAGATAATCAGTCCTGAAAATAATCTTGGTTTCAGGTATAAGATTGTAGACTCTGTGAATTTCCTCATTGTCAATGTCAAGGCCTGGGAATGAGAAAAGAAGAAAAAAGAAAGAAAGAGGAAGAAAGGAGATGCAGAATGTAGAGAGAAGGGGAAGGAAGGTCCTTGCAGCGGGTGGCTGGCTGAGTGATGGACACACTTCCTCTCGCTGACATTCCCGGACCTTAAGGTTGTGGCTGGTTTTCCCGATCCTAACTAAGATATGGGAATGACGGGGTCCCATGGAGAGAATCAAACACCTAACAAAGTGAATTACGAGAATGTTTTTGGAAGGATAAACACACCTTTCAATAAGGATCTAGGACCTAGATAAAGCCCAGAGCTGAAAAAGATGTGAGATCAAAAGTTAGGAATGAATAAAACATCTCTTGAACCACACATTACAGCAGTCCTTGATTTTTAACCCTCATCGTAATCATGAAAGGACGGTATTTTGATCCCCGTTGGATAAGAGAGGCTATCTCAGTCAGAAAGGGTCAGTGACCCACCTAAGTCCACACAAGTAAATGACAGGGCCAGGCATCCATTGTTGTTCTGACTCCAAATCCTACCCTCATTTCTCCACAGAATCTTTACTGCTGCTTAAACCCAGAAAACAACAGACATGGGCTGGAAACAAATCCAAAAGCAAACAGCACCAGGGAGCCCACCTCAGGGAGAAGCAACCTCAGCTGACAGGTGGTTAGGGTGAAGGGACCCAGGACTGGGAAAACCGAGGAGGAAGCCAGCCTGGGCGCTCGCAGACTCCTGGCTCCCACGCAGCCAGCCCCCGTCCTGGGAGCAGATGTTCGCACACGTTTCCTCCGATTTCACATCCATTGTTCTGCCTTTATTACATGGTCTCTGTCTATCACAGACGGAAATGAAATTGGTCTGGAATGTCTTCCTCTTCCCACAGTCTTCTTGGTTGTGTATTGATAGATGACTTTTAAAAATAATATCCTTACAGATGTGAAAATTAAGCTGATCTATTCATTTAATGGCCAGGACTAACGGAGTTTTTTTTCCTATTTTAACATGAGAGACAACGCATTTGCCTTTCTCAGGCTTCCGAGATTTCTTTTTTTGTGTGTGAGGAAGACCAGCCCTGACCTAACATCCGTTGCCAATCCTCCCCTTTTTGCTGAGGAAGACTGGCCCTGGGCTAACATTTATGCTCATCTTCCTTTGTTTTATCAGGGACGCCGCCTCAGCATGGCTTGACAAGTGGTGTGTAGGTCTGCACAGGTGATCCGAACCTGTGAACCCTGGGCCGCCGAAGTGGAGAGCGGGAACTTAACCATTATGCCACTGGGCAGGCCCCAGATTTCTTTATCATACTATAATCTAAAAAAGTGATAATTTCCCTGGGTCATCCGACTGCATCAGGTGGAGACGTAGTGTCAACACTGGGCGCTGTCAGAGCTTGACCTTGCTCCCTCTGTCCCAGGCCTTGGGCCAGGTGATCACAGGTTACAGAGGTGGTGAAGAGGGTCAGGGCTGGCTTTCCCTGAGTGTAGGCTTGCCTTCTGTGGCCTGCCATTTTACCTGGTCTTCCTTGCTGGTTTCCTGTAATCTACACATCTTCTCCCCGCTACTCTCTTTCTCCCAGAAGGCCCATCTCCTTTCAGGTCTGGTTTTTTGATCATGATCTGGCACTCGCACAGTGTTTCTGTTTTCTTTATCTGCAGCCTATGGGTCTTTTAGGCCCTGGACAGAGCCAGGTTGACATTTCCATCAGTATACATATCTGTCAGAGATAGATATATATATATATATACACACTCATATATCTGTCAGTATAATTAATTATTTCTGTGGGCCTAGAACTGTCTGTCAAAAGTACTTTCCATTTTCCTTGTAAAATTTTATCCCTAAGATTTTCTTTTCATCAGGTCTTTCTGCTCATCTCTAAAGTGTATTGAAATAGGCTTTTCTGATGCTCATGCTGACAACACTTATTTTCCTTGACGCCATGAATACTATTATCTAGATGGCAGTTATTTTCACTAATGTCTATGGAGGAATTTTTAGAAGCACTTTCTTATGCTAACATGCATTACCTTATTTAATGTCAAATGAGGTAGATACTATGATCATCGTCCACGTTATAGATGAGGAAACGGGGTCTTAGACACACCAAACAATTTGCTCTTGTCCCACAGCTTGCAGCTGATGGCACTGGGATTGGAGCTGAGCCTGTCCCACTGTGGAGCCAGGTCACTGCCTGTGAGGGTTCTACTTGAGCTGGTAGAACCTTTGAGAGTGAACCAACCTGGGTGGTCCAGAAAAGTCCCCCGGTTGATGCCACATACTCATTCTCACCTTGAGAACTGCTGACTTCATGGATAAATTCCACTACTTTTTAATTTGCTTCCATCATCAGATATAATTCCTTTCCATTTGTAAAAATTAAATTAAGAAGCCAACCCACCTGAAATGATCATTTCCCCTTCTATACTAAGAAGTCATTTAGAAAAATTATCGGCCTGAAAGATTATATTTGCTTCTTAAAAGGCCAGTCTGTCTCCCCTTGAAGCACCTTTTCACCAGAAGAATCTGGCAACCTATGTCATATTTGGGATATTTGAATTGGAACAGAATTTTTACACTGTTCATCATCTGGTGAGGGTTTTAAGGGGAAAGTGTCAACATAAATTTGGAATTTCCTGACTTCTGCAGATTTGAGTTATAATCTTGACATGACTAGAAAGGAAATCTTAAAAAAATATTTTAGAGTGTTTTATTGTGGAAATGTCCCCAAACATTTTCATCCCATTTTCCCAGAGAAACCTGACAGCATGGGGAGGGGGAAGGGGGGAGAAGAACAAAACCCAACGCCACATCCTTGAACTCTTTTGTGTGTTTAGAACAATGTCCAGTTAAAATAAAACAATATTGCTGCTAAATATGTCTAAAATAGTCCTTGGTAAGTGCTCTTGCCTGATGGAAGACTCTGTGGGGAGGGCGGTTTGCATGAGTGATGAGAGCCAGGGCCTCTCTGAAGAGCGAGGGCCCAAGGCTGACCGCCGAGGAGCTAGGCAGGGCAAGATACAGTATCTTTCCAATAACCCTGTCATCAGCTCGTTTACTGCTTGAGACTTGAAATCCCCATCTGCACAGAGTGAATACCACCACTGCACCCAAGTGGGAAACAAAAGCCCAGGCGAGGGCTGGGGGTGGGTAAGGCTCATAAAGGAGAAGTCATGAAGTCTGGCTTTCTGGCCAGATTTCCTCTGGAAGGTGAGGTGTGGCCGGCACTGTGTGTGTGGAGCGCCTGGGAGGGGACGCCACCCTGCCTTCAGACGGCAGGACCTCAGGCTGGCCTGCAGCCAAGAAGCCAGACGCCAGGCCCGGCTCTCAGCGGTGGGAGCGGTCGCTGCTCCTGGTTATACAATGGTATTATCTCAAACCAACCACGGCCGCAGAAACTCGCAATGCTTCCTGTCCTTGCATTGCAGCACAAACTGTCCGATTTCCAACTGCTTTCGGACACACTCACTGGCACTTGGTCGCCAAGCTCGGCGTATAAATGTCTAAAGCCACCTCTTCCTTGGGAATTGCAGACGCTGCAATGCCGTAATCCATTGTGTTTTTATCCCTCTGGAAGGACCTGCAAAGACCATGAGTCGCACTGGGAAAGGGACTAACTCTCAAAATGGTTTATGTAACGCGGGCAAACGCCTGGAGCTTCTTATAGCAGGGAAAACAGAGAAGTCTTTAAAGTAATGCTAACACCACATACAACACAATTTATTCGTGTTGGCCCATCATCTCATTCTCTTTCCTGAGTTTGAATCCTTGGGCTCTTTCCATGCAAGGAAACCAAGGACACTGGGACAGAAGAGGAGAATCTGGGTGACTGTGATGGGGACAGCTTGCTTTTAATATGTAGTAATTACTTTCAACATATTTTGACTGAGTTTGATCTAAACTGTTATGGTACTCTCAAACACAGCCCTTGGATTAAATTAAAAATAAAATAAGCCATTAAACCCTGATTCTACAATATGTTAAAAAGGACAAGAAAAACTAGGTTCTTTTTTTAAAAATTTGTTTGGTGTTCTTGGCTTTGCAATACTGCGATTAGGTTACTAAACATCTGACTATTTCAAGCTCTGTGCCTATGCCAGAAAGTTTAAAACTTTTAGCAACCTGCTCCCAGAAATCAGGAGTTGAATCCAACAGTTACCAGAAATGCTCTTAAACCTTCTGCTTCCAGGTCAGGAAGTTTTTGGCAGGCCACGGACTTCGCTGCAGGCTGTGCTGCTGATGGAGTGTCGGAGCAGCTGCTTCGGGGCAGCCGAGCCCTCCGCTTTGTGCTCAACAGCAATTCCTGCCATTGCAACGCAACCCAATCTCAGCAGAACTGGACGACAGCGGTTCCAGATAATGTGGCTCTTGGTTTACCTTTAATGTCCCAGAAGGATTTTCTCCCTCATCGTTACGCGTGAAGATCCCTCTGCTCCTTGCTTTTGTGGAAACGGGCAGGCTTTCTTGGCCTGGACTCAGCAGCATGCTGGCAAATGTTTAACAACCAGCAACAAAGAGCCCTGATCAGAGGCATTTGTCATAGTCTTTAATGAGACAGGCCTAGAAATGTAGAATTTTTTAAACTACCAAATGTTCAAGCACACAGAATAAGATAGGGCATCCGACAATAAATGTTCACGTCCTCACCAACCAACTTTGATGAAATGTGAACATTCTGTGATGTTTACTTCAGAGCTTTCTTTTAAAGAGACAGTTGAGGACCGCTGGGTGCCCTTCCCGCCCTCCCTCCTCTCTCCCCGCACAGGGCTGACTGCTCTTTGCACTTGCGTCTGTCTCTCCCAGCCTGTGGCACGGATGTTCTTCAGGTGCTCGCCGCTGTGTAAAGGCTGGCATCTACTCTGATGAGTCAGTGTGAGTTTTTCAATATTTTGAATTCCACCCTTGCCTGCATGTTTCCAAACATGTGTTTGTTTGTATGTACAATGTGTCATATTGTTTTCCATGTTTTAAAATTTGAGTATGTTGTATTATAACCTTTTCCGTAAGTTTTACTGAGATATAGTTCACATACCATACAATTCATCTATTTAAAGTATACAATTACATCGCTTTTAATATATTCACAGAATTGCACAACCATCACTACAATTAATTTTGTAACATTTTCATTATCTGCCTCCAAAAAATCCCTGTACCAATTAGCAGTCACTCCCTTTCCTCCCCCTTCCCCAACCTCCCAGACCTGGGCCACTAATCTGCTTTCTGTCTTGATGGATTTACCTATGCTGGTCTTTTTACATAAATGGAATCACGCAATATACGGGCTTTTGTGTCTGACCTCTTTCACTTAACAAAGCATTTTTCTGGTTCATCCATGTGGTAGCATGTGTTGGTACTTCATTTCTTCTTACTGGCTAATATTCCACTGTATGGAAGTATCACATTTTATTTCTTTATTCATCTATCAGTGAATATTTAGGTTGTTTCCACTTTTTGGCAAGTGTGAATAATGCTGCTCTGAATATTTCTGTACAAGTTTTTGTATGAAGAGATGTTTCAATTTGGGGAGGTATATACCTAGAGTGGAATTGCTGGGTCACATGGTAAATCTATATTCAATCCTTTGAGGAGCTGCTAGACTGTTTTCCAAAGAAGCTGCATCATTTTACGATCCCACCAGCAGTGTATGAGGGTTCCCATTTCTCCATATGCTCGTCAACACTTGTTATTATCTGACGTTTTGATTATAGCTATCCTAGTATGTGTGAACTGGTATCTCACTGTGGTTTTGATTTGCATTTCCCTAATGACTAATGATGTTGAGCATCTTTCATGTGCTTGTTGGTTATTTGTATCTTTTTTTGGGAGAAAAGTCTATTCAGATCCTTTGTCCATTTTTACAATTGAATTACTTGTTTTTTTATTATTGAGGTACAAGAACTCTATATACTCTAGATATAAGTACTTTATCAGATATATGACTTGCAAATATTTTCTCCCATTCTGTGGGCTGTCTTTTCACTTTCTTGATGGTGTTCTTTGCTGTATATAACCTTCTGAAACTTTTTAAGTTAGTAAACTTGGATAAAACAGAATTATTCATTAAACATGGAACACTAGTACATTAATTTTAACCAATTTCAACCTCTGCATAGTACTCAACAGTATGAGTATAATGGATTAACTTATTGATCCATTCTCTTGTCAGTGGAAATTTGGGCCATTTCCAGTATTTAGCTATGACAAATGATGCCACCAGGAACATTCTTGTCCTTGTCTCCTGAGGCACGTTTTCAAGTGTTTGCAGGGTAAATACCTAGGAGAGGAGTACCTGAGAAAGACTCTGGGTCTGTATGTATATCTTCAGGTTTATTAGATATTATCAAATTATTTCTCGTTGTTACCAGCAGTGTATTAGAGACCTCAGTGTGGGACATCTTTGCTAATACTTGGTACAGTTTGACATTTCAATTATAGCTATTTAGATGGGTATGAAATTGAGTCTCCTTACTGTTTTAAAATGTGTCCTTATTGACTATCAAACTATGGCAGCCTGTGAAGGACAGATAAGCTGCTTCGGCTGTTTTGTAATTTGGAACACAGAGTTAAGAATTTGTAACATTAATATGTCCTTGTGGATTGATAGCTCTGGAGATCCCCGTACAAACAGAATATGAATAACTGTACAGAATGTTTGTATGGTTCTTCTGTACAGTCTGGTTGGTTGTGTTGCATTATTGAGAATGTAGATGTATTTAGTGTGGAGCATATTTCAAATCTGTAATATGAACTTTTTGCTATTGATTGGTATAAAGTTCTAGGAGTTTATTAGTATAAGAGGTTTGCAAATTCTTTAGCTCCTAGAAGTCCTGTAAAAGCAGAAAACATTCCCATTCCCATTCCCATTCTAGGTCCCCAGTCTTCACCTAGTCTTGTAGCTGGTAATTCCAATTCCTTCAGTGTTTTCTCATAGAGTTATACTTTACTCTTTGGTCTTTCAAATGTTAATGTTTTAAAACATCACATTACTATACACACAATACATACATAACTATGTTGTAAAGCTTTCAAAATTAACCCCACTTTCAAGGCAAAGATTAAATAATTGAGACCGCTATGGGGTTTTTGTTTTGACATTTTTAGTGGAGTGAAATTCACCAGATAGCCTGTATTCCAGATAGCTCATTAAAGTTATACTTAAATCAATATAATATTTATGCAAAGAAGAAAGTTTTAACGGCAAATAAAGGTTTCTCTTTTCCTGACTAGAATTGTTTCCAATGGATAGTAAGAACTTTTGGTTTGAATTGTGAGGTCTCTAAAATTTGAATAGACAAGGCTTTTCAGCTGGGGTTCTTTTGCGAGTGTTGATCGTCGTCTCAATAGGCACAGATAGAACCTAGAGTGTAAAACAAGCACGCAGAAAACTAATCACGAAGTGAGGGTTCTAATGGCGAAAGCTTTGTAAATGTTGTATTCCCTAATTTACACGAAATGCTTTTTTAAGGTGATTTAACAGGCAGATTCTCTTACAGAAGGTTTAGGGTCACACTGTGCTCAGCCTTTCACATATAGTCATTACATCATTTACTCCTCACCAAAACCCGGGAGGCAGGCACTACCTCACTCAAACTGCCTTTCGCTATTTGCCAGAATCTTTCACAGTTTTAGGTGACGATATTAGCTTAGACTCTGAAAATAAACTAAGCTTTAGAGTCTGGATATTTTCCTCCAAAAAGTTTTCAAAAGCCAAGAAAGTTCAAGAACTTAATTAAAGATAGTCGGTCCTTTTTGCTGTACCGTGGAACATTCTCCTTCAGAGTAAAAGGTACAGTCAGGAAATGCTGAGAGGTACTGTCTAAATTCTACTTTACTGAAGTGAAGTGGTGAAAGATGAAAGTTCAGCCTCCAAGTTATTTTTCACCGAAAATTGGGTAGATTCCAGTTTGCACCAGATTTTCTCGGCCAGACTCTCTCATGTCTCTGGGAGAAGCTCAGGGCTCTCTGTGAAGCTGGTGGAAACTCACCCATGGAACCTCCTCAGGCAGAGAGAGGTAGGGTGTGGAGAGGATAGGTTCTGACCCCTGTCCCCAAGCCAGTGACTGTCCAGTGGTTTCACAGGCTTTGTATCAAAATGACTGCGGAGGTGCTGTTGACCAGACGTGGAACACCACACAGGGACAAATCAGAGTTGACTAAGAATGAAAATGTCCTACTTCACAGGCCCTACAGGTGTTCAACTTCCGCTGGTGTTTTCTGCCTCTTAAGCAGCTGTTATGAAAATCCAGTGACCTGGATTAGATCTGGTGGATCACTTTAGCTTTGTCGCACATTAGCTCTATGTTACTTCTCTGTGCTTCAGTTCCCTCGTGTGTAAACTGCGGACAATAATAGTGCTATCCCACAGCGCTGATGTGAGGATTAAGTGAGATTATAAGCGTAAAAGTGCAGAAACGGTGCTTGGAAAATAGGAAATGCTCAATAAACGTTAGTCAGGACTTTGATTGTATTATTATTATTAATGACACATCCAATAAAGTCAGGGGGAAATAAATTAATTCTTGATGTAATGGCTAAATACAATTGTTTGGCTAAATCTGTAAACTTTTTAGAGATCATTTAGGTGTCTTCAATTAGGTGATAACGTCTTCTCAATGCGTGGTCAAACTGAATTTAAACAAGAAGAGTAATTTTACATGCCATGTAAAAATGCAGTGTTAGCAGATGGTCTTGTAAACCTGAATCATCTTTATAGTTTCACACATATATATTGACACAGAATAGTCTGTGAATTCATTTTAATATTAAAAATCAGAAAGCACATATGCTACTACATCAACATGGCAAATATTCTTAAATATCATAAAAAATAAGTTTAAAATAAAAAGCCACAAAAATACTGTTTTACTGAAAACAGACTACAAAGGATTTCATCTTTAAACAGTCTGGATTTTTAACTTCCTGGATATTTTTTGATTTAACACAATTCAGAAACGTCCAAGTCAATAGTTAAGTAAACAGGATTTTAAACAACTTACAATTAAATTTTCTCCTATTTTTTATCAACAAACAGAATTAAGAACACACACACAAACAATCCCCTCAAATTAAAATCTGTTTGGATAGTGCCATTTCAGATCATAATTGTAGCAAATCTAAGTTTTATCTAAACAAATAATTCTCTATAATTAGAGTAATTGTTACATCATTATGAACCTTCACCAAAACTTACATTGTTCAAGAGCAAGTCATTTTTCTTTTCATGAAGTGGCTCATGAATGTTTTCTTAAGTAAATTATGATAAATCAGCAATAATATCTTAAATAAATATCTTCTAACATTTTCCCTTGATTTCCAGGTTCAAAGTGAATAATTTATTTCAGGAGGATTATTTCTGCTGACAGGGAAGTTAAAAAAAATCATTCATTTGAAGAAGGTTTCCTGATAATCATGGAATCTTTGAAAGCTTGGCCCCAGCCATCACTAGGTGCCGGTCTAACCCCAGGGTCCCCTCGCCGAGAGGAAACCGGGATGAGGACTGAGTCTTCTCATTACTGCAGGGCACGCCTGCCAGCACAGACCATCTTGGAAGAGAGAAATCTAAATAAAGCATAAATAGCCACCGACAAATTTCAGGAAATAGCACTAAGGGGGAGTCACCAAGGTTGTCAAATCTTGGGATTTTGATTTGGGAGGTGAGATGAAAAAGCAGGAACTACTCTTCAGTCCTTCATGAAACAGAACTATCTGTCAGTCCAACTAATGGAAAAACACCATGCTTCAAAAATTTCCAGAGTAACAATTAAAACTACGATTTGGTTAGGTTTTAAAAAAACTTTTACAAGTAGAAAAGTGTACAAATCATAAATATACAGCTTGATTAATTTTTCTCTGCTAAAATTGTGGTAAAAGTATACATAGGCCCAAAGTTATCATTTTTGGGTACACACTTCCATGGCACCAAGTACATTCACGTTGTTATGCAACCACCTCCACCATCCACCTCCAGAAGCTTGTCATCTTCCCCAAATGAAACCCCATACCCATTGAACACTAACTCCTCATTCTCCCGCCCCCTAGGCTCGGGCAGCCACCATTCTACTTTCCGTCTCTCTGACTTTGGCTACTCTAGGTATAAGTCACATAAGTGGGATCATACAATATTGCCCTTCTGTGCCCGGCTTATTTCATTCAGCATAATGTCTTCAAGGTGCAGCTTGAACAGTTTCATCAAATTGAACACACCTGTGCAACCAGTGCCCCGATCGAGAAACACGGCATTGCCAGCACCAAAGAAGCCCCTTGTACCCCACTTCCAGTCAGTACCCACAACACTTGTGTGACCATGAGGGTAAACGTGTCCTTTGTCAACAGAGCAGGGAGGCAGAAGAGGGAAGACCGTGGTTTCTGCTTCTCCTTCCCAGCAAGAGAAACTGCACATTTGATCTGTTTTATACATTAGACTTGAGCCTGCCTGCCAAGGAAAAGCTTGGAGACTGTTGGTTCAGGAAATGTTCACATTTCACTCCCCGATTGTCTGGATAAGTGCCTTGAATCTGCTCTTCTACTAACTCTCATTTTTGTGACTGTCCAGGCAGCCACTCCTATAAGGAAGCCTTCTCTAAGTGCTTTTGCTGCCTTCCTGCCAAAATGTAGTCTAGCCATACAATGGAATATTATGCAGCCTTAAAAAAGAAATAAATTCTATCACATGCCACAACATGGACGAACCTTGAGGATGTTATCCTAAGTGAAAGAAGCCAGTAACAGAAGGACAAATACTGTATGATTCCACTCATATGAGGTATCTAAAGTACTCAAACTCACAGAAACAAAAGGTAGAGTGGTGGTTGCCAGGGGCTGTGGGGCGGGGAAATGAGGATTTGTTGTTTAATGGGTATAGAATTTCAACTTTGCAAGATGAAAAAGTTCTAGAGATCTGTTGCACAACAATATGAATATAATTAACACTACTGAACTGCGCACTTAAAAATGGTTTAGATGATAACTTTTATATGTTTTTTACCACAATAAAAGTAAGTTTAAAAAAAATGTTGAGCTTTCTAATTTTGGAGCTGTTCACCCTTGGAGAAAGTCCTGTAACTTCTCTCCTTGGGACTCTGGCAAAATGAGGGAAGTGTCAATATTAATCTGCCTGAAAGAGTTTCCATAAATAAACAGCTAGGCAACTCTCGATGAAACAGAAGTATCACACTGTCATCATCAGAGATGGTGTGCACACTTTATCATTTACCTGAAAGAAATGATTTAGAAATGTCTCACTTTCACAAAACCACGTTTCCTGATCTAGATAAGGTCTCATAGTTTAATTACACAAAAAGTATGCAGTATTACATGAAGATTTGCAAAGAGACCAATTTGCAAAGTCTCGCTTCTTTCTTTTTAAAGCAAGAGCAAGTAATAATAGGTAAAATCATATTTTTCTTATTCCTAACATGTCTGACTTTTACTTGGATGCCATTCTCCAGTTTGTGAGGATTTATTACACATTCTTTTAGTCTAAGTTGCAAGAAAACCTTGAAACACAGAAGCCAGCGGTAGGTGGAGTCGGAAGATCCCCTTTGCTAATTCCCCAAACGTCTAGAAGTAGGTAATTCTCTGATGGTGCCCCCACATCTAACGAAGTAAGCATCTTTCACCTAGGAGCTATCCACAGCCAAGGGAAGACCCCAAATCTGTTTTCATTAACTTTAAACTGAGAATCAACAGAAAAGATATCAACTCAGATAAAGAGGCAAAAATATTCAACAGATTTCTCACAACTATACATGCAGCCACCATACAAATCAAAGAAATTCACAATTTGAGTAATATAATTAGATCACTGTTTGGGGCCTATGAAATCATAAAATATTTTAAAAATTTAATTAGAACTATGAGTGTTTTTAATTTTTCCATTTGCATTTGTCAGATTTCTAAAAATACTAAATATGTGCTATTTTTATAACCACCCCACACTATTTGAGAGCATGCTATAAACAAATGAACCCAGTTCATTTTATTCATGTGCAGGAAGCTAAAGTCAAGCCAGTGGCAACAGAGCAGCGAGCCGGCTGTTTTATTGGCACCTGCCATTTACTTTGCAGATACCAGGGGGTGAGCAGGCATAGCTCTTATTTTCTCAGATACAGGAAAAATGGGAAACGACACAGACTCGCCTGGCTTCTGGGAAGTTAGCAAACGCTGTGGCGAAAGGCAGATATAGGAGAGAAGGAAAGAAGGAAAACAGCAACGAGCAATCAGGATTGAAACATGATTTTCACCACAGTCTAACGGAGGAGGAGAAGGAGAGTGAAGTAGATTACACGTGCTACGATGGTAGTGATGACCTAGGTAAGCACAGAGTGGCGGGTTCCAGAAAGGCACCTCACCCAGGCTAAGCTTGGGAAACGGGATTAGAGAAATTTCACTGGAAGAGGAGATCCCAGTCTAAATGGAGAAAGGTGTTCTGGGCGGAGGGAACAGCATGTGAAAGCCCCACAGGTAAGAGGGAGCAAGTTCAGGGAATTCAAGTCGTCCAGTGTGACTGGAGGTGAGAATAAGAGCGAGCTAAGTGGAAGCGTCTGAGGCGAGAAGGGTGGTCATGGACACTGTCTACTGTGGCCAGGAGCTGGACTTTCTCCCACGTACTAAGCAGCGAGACCATGCTCAGGACATTCGGAAAGAGCGCCCCGGCAGTGACGAGGAGGGCGGGCTGCGAGGGGGCGAGCCCAGCAGAAGGGAAGCCAGTCAGAAGTCGGGTCGTCCCAGGCAAGCAATCCTGATGAACCGTGCAGCCGAGATGGATGCTCGCAGCTTGTGGGGCAACCGCAGGGGCGTGGGACGGCACCACCACCCAACCCGGGAAGGAGCAGGGCTGGAGGGGCAGAATGTTGGGTCCGGTTTGGGCTGTGTTGAGTTGGATGTGTCTGGCCACAGGTTAGATGGTCTAAAGCCCTGGGGCGGGGTGGGGTCTAAAGCCCTGGGGCGGGGTGGGGGAGTGGGGCTCTGAGAGGGAAAACAAAAAAGGAGGCCCGAGCTGTGGGCAGCAAGGGAAACCCTGGTAGAGAAGATCACTCAGAGATAGGCCATCGAATGGGCAGCTGGCCGAGGACAGCGCTCTTAGGAACAAGGGACATTTGAGGAGTGGGCAGAGGTGAAGTCAGTGAATGAAGCTGAGACAGAAAGCTCCTGTCCAAGAGGCAGGAGAGCAAGGAGTCAGTGGGGTCAAGGATGGCCGTGGGCGGGGAGCTTCCTGCCCTTCCCGCCCGGCCGCCTCGGGAACAGGGGTTTGCACAAGGCCCGGCAGAGGCGAGGGAGCGCTGGGAGGGTGAGCGCTGGGTCCCGAGGCCGCTGGGCCCTGGGTCCCCGGCGCCTGGAGCAGGGGCCGCGGCCGCGCATTCGGGAAGCGTGAATACTGGGAGCGCACGGTTCTGTTTCAGAGCGCTTGATAACTTCGGGCCTGCAGTCCTCATCCTATTTGGTTCTGAAAGTAATTACGATGCTTTAAATTAGTTTATGAAACTATATTGAAATTAGGGAAATTCACAATCTATTTTTTCTTCTCAAGCATTAGTGTGGTTTTTAAGAATAAGAAATATGTCCCTTTTTTAAAGTACCATAGAATACTTTCACTCTACTCTTGAGAAGTGAGAATCGAATCACCCCTTGTTTGACCAAGTGAAGGGAGAAAACATTAACAAGGTTATATTAAAATTCAGGGATTCTGAACCGAATAACTAAATTTTCTTCTTTGAGTGATTATATGATATCTTCTTTTCTAAGCAAGATAACTACTGAACTTTAAAATAAGACACAGATACCATCCTAGTTCTAAATAACACGGCATAGAATACAAGAGCTACCTCATTTTAAAGAAGTGGACCATAAAATAACTTGGGAAATATCTCTGTTAGACACATATTGCCATTGTCACAGCATCTCTTGTAGCAGTCTGACCTAGAGAGTTGTGTGTGCTATTAAAATAGGATTTAAAAAAATGACAAGGATTAGAACCCCTGCAGTGATGATCAGTGACAGATGTAATCTGAGTTAACCTTTCCAACGGTGTGTAAGGCATTGAGGATTTTGACAGAATTTGGGAAATTCAGCCTGCTCGTATCACTGGACTCTCCAGCTCACTCTGTTGACAAAAGGTTGTTTTTTTTTTTTTCTGAATGAGTTAATAACTAAGACCTTTAGGCAGAACTAGATCCTTACACGTATAAAATAAGGAGAAAAATCCAGATGTCAATAGGAACCACAGCACCAGCCCCAATGCACAGCACATTCCATTTCTACAGAAATGCTGAATTAAGAAAAACATCAGGTCGATAATGAAGAAAGGGAGGAAATGTGATACAGGAGAGTCCAGAACCCCTAAGAGATTTCACGGAAGCAGTGGGATTGTCGGCGGGGCGGTGGGAGGGACATGTTTTATTGAGCAGATCCTACATCCTCGATGTTGTGCTCGTGCTTTACACCTATTATCTCATGTCATCCCTACGAGGGCACCGAGTGGAGCTTTTCCATTGGAAAGAGGGTCGTAGTCCTGTGGCTGATTAACAGATACCAACATACAACAGAACTTGGCATTAAGATTATTTTCAGAAGGTACCGTAAGACTGCTTTTCTTTGTCTCAGATTGTTAGCGGGACCTTGAAGTTGAATGACTGAGACCCGGATGCCTCATTTGCCCAGGTCAGTCCTGTGCCTGACTCACTGGATGGACTCAGTGAAATCATTTTCCATCTGTGAGTGCATTTCCTTGCTAAGATGAAACTAAAAATACATATTATCTTCATGAGTTATGGTAAGGACTAGCTGAGTAATCTTTACTAAGAAATTGCAACTTTTCCAATTAAAAAGGGGAGAAAAGTATTTCATCATAGAGGAAATCTGTTTGGGAGTTACTTCATCCTAAAGTTACATAATATAGACTAAAAAACTTTCTTCACCCTCCTCCTTTAGACTATGAGACAAAAACTTGCTTAATTCCAGCGTTCTTTGATGCTGGCTAAGAAACGGTACAGTTGCAATGAGCAGCTCAGTCACTCAAGCCAGCTTCCAGAAGGCACGGTGCGCTCGGGAGAGAGCGCTCTGTGCTTCTCTGTGCTGCTGTTCACCCCACACTGTGGTTCCCCACGGAGCTGAGCCGCTCATCTCCCTCCCTGTGCTCCCGAAACTCTCTCTTCCAAGGGCTAAGTCCTTCATCAGTTTTTCTTGGAATTTCTATGACTCCATTTTTTGGCTTCATACAAACCTAGTTTTATAAGCAGTGGGTTTTCTAGTTTTAAACAGGAAAATTCTGTCCCACTTGCATTATTTTTTTATAATTTTATTCCTGTCTTTAATTTGGCTAAGGTTTTGAGAGGCAGCTCAGAACGGTAGAAAGAGCCTCGGTGTGGAAGGCAGGAGATGAGTCCTGCTTTTGCTACTAACTCTCTTGTAGCCTTGGACATGGGCCTCTTTGAGCTTCGGTTTCTTTGACTGCGAGGGGGAGAATGATATTGACCTCGTAGGGTTGTTGTAAGGATTAGAGATCTTTTATTTGTTCATCTCAGGAAACAAACATATTTCGAGTCCCAAGTTCCTCACCTGTGAAGATGGCTGCAGACAAGGCCAACGCCCGGCTCTTAGGGAGCAGACACTCTAGTGGGGAGCTGTCCTAAAGTTATTGGGCACGACTTGTGTCACAACAGGTCATCAATCCACAGGCACGGTGGGCACTGGGTGTCGACAAGCTCTTCCTTATCCTCCAAACAGGGGAGAAAGGAACACTTTGAGGGCTCATTTGGTCTCATGTTGCTCCCATTTTCACTACTTATTCCAACAATAGTTCCTGCACAGCTGCTTCCCGTGAGCAAGAACTTCTGCCAGGTGCCAGGAATGGACGGGATGCGACCTGGTCCTCAAGGGCTGATAGTCAGCGGAGGAGACTGACGCTTAAACAGGGAATTACACTTCAGTGTGCTGAGTATTACGGGGATCGCTTCTGAGCTGGGTCTAGGAAACTGAGTCCTGAAAGATGAAGAGAATTTTGTAACACAAGGCAGGGTGGTGTGGTTGGGAAAAGGAGAAGGTGTTCAAGACAGAGAGGACTGAGGCGTGGGCTTGGAGGGGACCGTCTTTGCTGTATAAAATAATTCAGTACGAAGAATGGAGCTCGGAGGGAAGGAGCAACAGATAAGAGATGAGAATGAAAACTGGGGAAGTGAGGAGGGGTCAACCCTGTTTGGGTGCTGAGGGATTTAAAGCCTCTTATGAGAGGGCCTGAGATTTGTGTTTTAGAGAGAGCAGCAAGGGAGAAGGCAGATGAGAGACTGAGAGTGAGGGGGCTGGAGCCTGGAGCAGGGCTGGTAACAGGAACAGTCAGGGGGCCATGTCTGAGGGAGGTGGACGAGACAGTGTGAGGGATTGGGGTGAGGATGAGGAGAGGAAGAGAAGTTGAGGATGGGGCCTGGGTCCCCGAGGGAGGATGGTGCTGCCATTTACCCAGGGAGGCAGGAAGTACAGTCTTTGGGGACGAATGCCCCTTCCAGCTCTTGCCAGCCACGTGGCCCTGGGAAAATTACTTAACTTTCTGTGCCTTGGATTCTCCATCTAAAAATGAGGATGATGATAACATAACCTCACAGAGCATAGTTTTATTGTATGCACAAAATGAAATAACACGTGTAAAGCACTCCGGACAGTGCCTGGAGCACCCCAATTCTCACTAAGCACTAGTTGTTATTCTTAGGGAACAGAGGAGGAGAGAGTCTTGGAGGAGAAAGAAGGCTTAGGAGGAGCAGAAGGTCTAATTCTGTTTCAAATTACAGGAGGCTGCCCCAGTACTTTAGGAACACCACACTTGTCAAAAGAAGGTGCCCTCATCGATGGAGTGTTCCCTCATGTGTGCTGGCTGCACCAACGCACAGCAACTATCTTCTGAACAGATTTATGAAATCTGGGACATGTAGGACTGCGGACCCCACATTTGCCTCAGGGCTGGGGCAAGAGAAATGTAAATGAAAATGTTAGCGCATCCATCTCTCTCGGTTGTTCAGTCTACGATGTCGGAGGCAAGGCTGGATCCCGATGAGATTGAGTGACGTGAGTGCCGTTTATCTTATCAGAACTGCTACCAGCTTCTTTGATGTTTTTCTAAAGATGTAGTCTTTCGGTGTCATTTCATGGCACCAATAAATAATACTTTTTTAGTGGATAATTTTAAAAGTATAGGCACCCTAAAAGGAAAATTGATGACCAAGGCATGTCAAGGTCAGCCTCTCATCTGACTCACCCAACAACTGAATGTAAAAGTTAGAACAACAGAGGGCTTTGCTAAGTGCCCTCCTGGACACTCACGGCCGTTCATGAAAGACCCTGGGACCTGATTCTTCCTCTTCATCCTTACTTTTGCCTTCATCCTGGATGCATCTGACTCTGTGACCTCTTAGCTCCTTGACTCAATGACCTTATTCTCTGCTGGGCCACAGCTTCCCGTTCTCACGGTGCAGAATGTGAAGTCTGAACCATGTTATCTCTTGAAACTGCTCCACCTCCAAAATCACAAATTCAAACATCCTCCTTGCTGGCCGCAAACCCTGTCACTGCAGCTTCTTGCACAAGCATTCCCACCACGACCATCGTTCTAGCTCTGGATGACTCTACACCTCCCTCCCTTCTCCCCGTTCATGGGCCCCTTCTCTATTAACTTTCCTGTTATTCAAGTTGGATTCTGGGGCCCATGACACCAACCACTTTCTCGCAAGCTCTCTGAGCTCACGTGCCCTCCTGTTGTTGCTCATGCCTGGCAAACTCGAACCTGAATGAACTCAACTGTACTTGCTCCCTGTCCTTGCACTGCTGAGCACTGCTGAGGAAAGCTGCCCAGTGGGCAGACTGGCGTCACTATGCACCCTGGGTCACCAGCCACAGGGGCGCTCCCTTTTCCTGGCAACCTCACTAGGCTTCTCTGATCCGCTTACTCTCTGGCCCTCTGAGAAAACTTTCCAAACATTTTCTCTCTGCTTCAACCTCAAATGTATCCCACCCCCCCCCTTGTTGACTTTGCCTCATATTTTAAAAAAATAAAAATGCCGATAAGACCTCCCTCAACTTCGTGCCACCCGGTCTATACCCCATTCGCATCCGCCCTGGCTTTCCTCTCCTCTGGATACAACGGAGTGGCTGCTCCCCGTCTAAACGAGACTTATTTCCCAGCCTGCTCTGGACTTGAAGGTACTGAGAAGAGAGGCATGGTTGCAGCATGTGGAGGTCACTGGTGACCCTAAGAAAAGCCACACTGAAGTGAGATGAGAAGGAACGAGAAGGTGAAGAAAGCAACAAGACAGCTACGGACAACTCATTTGAGAAGTGTGATTATGAAGGGAGGGACTTCCTTACTGCTTTCTCCCCAACCCTAGGCTGTCAGTTATTGCTTTTATCTTCCCTTCTTCCTTCCTGGGTATTCCCTTCTGTGCTTGTATACAAAGGTCGCTGTCATCTTAACAGTAGTAGCAACAGCTAGACACAGGAGAAGCAAACAGCACCCTTCACCCCTCAGCTATTGCCCTGGTAGTTACTTCCTTCATGATCACATTTCTCCAGTGGGTTGTCTATAGCTGTCTTGCTGCTTTTTCCACCTTCTAGTTCCTTCACCTCTCAATTCAGTGTGGCTTTCATTAGGGTTGCCCTTGACTTCCAGACTGCTAGAACTCAAACCAATTCTCAGGCTCTGGAAGCGTTTCCTTGAGGTGGTCCTCACGGCAGAGTCTTGCAGGGTTGGGAAGGGAACTTCCAAAGACGATGTAACCAGTTTAACAAATCAACACCACATTTGCTGACTGCATGCTCTGTGCGAGGCACTGGGTTGAGTGATCGGACTTCACAGTTGCCTAAGACTTGGCTCTGTTCTCAAGGGCCTACAGGCTGACAGTGTAAAAAAGCAGCAGTGATTCACTGAGCGACAGGCAGTAAGTGAAGCAGATGGAGCCCACGGACCACAAAGGAAAAAGGAAGGATCAACCTCTGCAGGGGTCAGGAAAGGTGATGGCTAAGCTGGAGTTTGAAAGGTGACCTGGAGTAGCTGCAGGGTGGTGGAGCATGGTCCAGGCAGTGAAAACATGAGCAGCAGTGGGGATCCTATTGGGGCAGTCATGTGCAGGGAACCTCGTGTCATGTGGGACTGCAAAAGCCGGGGGTAGAAGTGATGATGGAAAGGGCAAGGCAGGTGGGGCTGGATAGATGGTGATCTCTGACCAGGAATGCACAGGTGCTCACACTGGCCTCTAGCCTATTTCTCCAGTCCCAATGACATCAGAGTCACTATATTTAATATAGGTATGGTCCTATGTGTTAGCAGGTGCTGAATAAATGAAGAATGGCAGAATATTTAAGCTCATGAAACTTGCCACATTATTTGTGTTGTTTAAATTACAAGGGCTAATGCATCGAAACTGCTCAGAACAGGGTTAGGCGCAAAGCATGAGAGGCAGTGGAGCACAATGGTTAGGGCACCATAAGGACTAGATACCCAAGGTTTGTGTCCTGGCTTCCTTACTTACCAAGATCAAGTTACTTAGCCTCTTTGTGTCATCTGTACATTGGGAATTCTGACTACCTAATTCACAAGGTTATCACGAGCATTAAAGGAGTTTATTTGTGTAAAGCCCTTAACTCAACGCTTTGTAACAATTCATGATAGTTATTCATAATTACCTTAATAGTGTGATTAACAATTATTTCTAATAACAAATTATGATTAAATAATTATTGACCATTATGATGAAATCCCCCCAGAGCTCTGATTCCTAAAGCACCCCCTCCACCAGTGCATTCCTTTCCTAGCATATCAGTGTCTTTTACTAACTCAAGAGGCAGATCGCTCATCAGGTGTGTCTGTCAGCAGATGGAAGGAATTCACATGCTAGACACCAGCACGGGAAGCTGGTGGAACCATCCATAGACCTGGACCTCATGATATTCCAAGGTCTAGAGACCTCTTCTTCTTCATTCAAAGTATGATTGAATAACTCGTGTACAAACCAGTATGTCTGCATGGAATTCTGTTCTAGAAGGCTAAAGGAAGAAATAACTGCTCTAGGTGTACACTCTGGAGGGTTCACATGACATTCTCCCCACATTTTTTGTTTATTGTCATATCAGCTTTCAAATTTACTGTTCAACTAGTCCAAAGAGCATGTGTCTTTATGTTCTGAAAAACTTATCAAGCAACAGTGTAAAACAACAGAAACCAGTTGCAAAGCTTTCACTTTTAAAGAGTTTCCAAGCACCCTGCCCTTTTCCTAAAGGACTCTTTTCCCTTTTATGGATGAGCACCAGGCTCCAAGACAGTGTAAATAGAGCTTCCTGTTCCAGGGAAGTGCTGGCTCCTGCAGGAGCCCAGGGGTCCTTTGGGAAAAGTTGATAGGAACTATGAGCTGTATGTGACCTGAGGCCCAGGAGTCAGCTGAGCCAGCAGGGAGGGAAACACATTTAACAGCCCCTTTGTGCAGACTGAGGTCCCAGAAGCACTTCTGGGAAAGTAAGCCTGGTGCCATACACACAGTCTTTGTGAAGAATGGCAGGGAAGCTGGCCGAGCTGGAGAAGGACATTCCCAGATTAGACGCCCAAATCTTGGACCTGGCTGCTTTGAAGAACCAAGGGATGTCTGGTCTTCCCACAATTCGGGGATCCTGTGCTTCAGATGAGTGGAGATTTTAAAATCGGAACAAAACAAATCTTTTCTGCACAACTTAACTCCAGTCCACTAGCAAATATTTTTCAGGATACTTAATGTTTACACACTAAGGACATGAATATTAAAATTTATTTTCCTTCTTTCTTGACCTTAATATTTTCCCATACTTTTAAATGACAATAATAAAAGCATTATTTATTTGTGGAAGAGTTGACGTGTCATTCATTCTAATAATTTTGATCTTTAACTTTTGTGTGCTTCACAATCTCATCAATGGTGACAAGAAAATAATCCAGAAAAGTATAACTAATCCTTTTAGACTTACTCATAATGATTTTATGACAATTATATGACAGTTTTGATGATAACTAACATTTACTGAGCTCTTGCTATGTGTTAAGTAGTGAATTAAGCCAATAGTCTCCATGAGTGAAAAACTGTTTGAGCATGAAGCAACAAACTGTGTTGGTTTTAATTTAATGTAAAGTATGCATATATACCATTACACTATTATATTATGTACACTTAGAAAGCATAAACAAAAATACAAATTAAAGGAGTGACATGAATAAACAAATAGCAGTTCTTATATTTTCTTTTTGCATAAGGGTGGTTTGTCTACTAATGGAGTATGGGCACCCCACTTTGGAGACCACTCTGCATACAATGTATAAACTATTATTATTTCCATTTTAAAGACGAGCAAACTGAGGCATGCAGAGGTGAAGCCCACGCCCAAGGTCACTGGGGTATCACTGTGGGACAAGCTATTGGCTGCTGTGTCCTCCCCATGACCTCATGGCCTCTCTCATTTCTGTAGCTACTCTAGCTGCACTTCCAGGAAGCTGCACCATCATGTTAGTGTATTCATATTTCTGCTCCTTCTTAATCTGAATATTAGATGCATATACTTAAACAGGGTGTCCAGATGTGTTCTAGTCTTATCATCTGAGATCTTTAAAACAGACTGAATCAAATTTGTAACTTTACCCTTGAGTTAGACATAAGAATTTCAGAATGAATTGAGATTTCTTCATCTGAAATTTTCTTTCTTAATCAAGAAATGAAGCCAGATATTAGGCTTGCTGTGGTTAAGAGTAAGTATGGAAATGAAAATGGAATTAAGAAAATGATTCCATTTAGAATAGCCTCAAAAAAGAATAAAATGCTTAAGAATAATGAAAGCAGGGAAAAACTTGTACTCTGAAAACTACAAAACATTGTTGAAAGAAATTTAAAAAGTTCTAAATAAATGAAAAGATATCCCATGTTCAAGGATGGGAAGACTTACTATTGCCAAGATAGCAATACTCCCCAAATTGATCTACAGATTCAACTCAATTCCTGTCAAATCCCAGCAGGCTTGTTAGAAGAAATTTGCAAGCTGATCCTAAAATTGTATGGAAATTCAAGAGACCAAGAATAGCCGAAAGCACAAAGTTGGAAGATTCACATTTCCCAATTTCAAAACTTACTACAGAACAACAGTAATCAAGACAGTGTGGTACTGGCACAAGGCTAGACATATAGATCAATGGAATAGAATTGAGAATCCAGAAATAAGCCCTCATATTTATAGCCAGTTGATTTTTGGCATGAGTCCAGGACAAGTCAATGGGGAAAGTATAGTATTTTCAACAAATGGTGCTGAGACAACTGGATATTCACATGCCAAAGAATGAAGTTGGACCATTACCTCACGCCATATAAAAAAACTAATTCAAAATTGATCAATGACCTAAATGTAAGAGCTAAAACTATAAACTCTTAGAAGAAAACATATGTGTAAATCTTCATGACCTTGTATTATGCAATAGTTCTTATATATGACACCAAAAGCACAAGCAACCAAAGAAAAAAAGATAAATTGGACTTCATAGAAATTAAAAACTTTTGTACTTTGAAGGACACTATCAAGAGAGTAAAAAGGCAACACAATGAATGGAAGAAAACTTTTGCAAATCATATATCTGAGAAAGAACTTGACTCTAGAATATTTAAAGGACTCTTACTACTCAATAATAAAAAGACAACCACCAAAAATCCAAACAACCCAATTTAAAAAATGGACAAAGGATTAGAATAGACATTTCTCCAAAGAAGACACACATATGGCCAATAAGCACATGAAAAGGTGCTCAACATCACTACCATTGGGGAATGCAAATCAAAACCGCAATGAGATACCTCTTCATAGCTACTAGGATGGCTATAATCAAGAAGACAGATAAGTGTTGAGGAGGATGTGGAGAAATAGAAACCCTCATACGCTACTGGTGGGAATGGAAAATGGTGCAGCCACTTTAAAAAACAGTTTGGCTGGGACTGGCCCTGTGGCATAGTGGTTAAGTTCAGTGTGCTCTGCTTCAGGGGCCCAGGTTCACAGTTTCAGATCCCAGGCATGGACCTACACCACTCATCAGTCAGGCTGTGGTGGTGACTCAAATACAGAGTAGAAGGAGATTGGCTCAGATGTTAGCTCAGGGCTAATCTTCAAGCAAAACAAAGAGGAAGATTAGCAACAGATGTTGGCTCAGGGTGAATCTTCCTCAGAGGAAAAAAAAAAGAAAAAAAGTTTGGCTGTTCCTCAAACAGTTAAACATAGTTATCATTTGGTCCCGCAATTCCACTCCTAGGTATGTATACCCAAGAAAAAAAATGAAAACATACATCCACACAGAACTTGTACATGAATGTTCATAGCAGCATTGTAATAGCCAAAAAGTGGAAACAATCCAAATGTCCATCAACTGATGAATGAATAAATAAAATGTGGTATACAAACAACAGAATATTATTTTGCAATAAAAAGATACATGCTAAAACATGGATGAAACTTTGAAAACATTATGGTAAGGGAAAAAAGTCAGCCAGAAAGGACCACTTATTGTATGATTTCATTTATATGAAAGTCTGGAATAAGCAAATCTACAGAGATAGATAATAGATTAGCAGTTGCCTAGGCCTGGGGGGTGGGGTGGGTAAGAATAGGTCACTATACACCTACTAGAATGGCTAAAATCAAACGGACTGACACCACCAACTGTTGGCAAGGATGTGGAGAAACTGGAAGCTTCATACATAGCTAGTAGAAATGCAAAATGGTATGGCCACTTTGGGAAACAGTTGATGGTTTTTTAAAAAGTTGAGCACATGCATACCTATAACCCAGCAATTTAACCCAAGAGAAATGAGAAACATGCATCCACCCAGACTTGTACATAAATGTTCATAGCAGTTTTATTCATAATAACCAAAAACCAGAAATGCTGCAAATGTCCATCTACTAATGAAACAAAAAAGAAATGTGTATATTCATTCAATGAAATATTACCCAGCAATAAAATGAAAGAACTATTAATATATGTAACAATATGGATGAATCTCAAAAACATTATGCAAAGTGAAAGAAGCCAGACTCTAAATATTATTTGTATGGTAACATTTATAAGAAATTTTTTTAAAAAGCAGAAGTACGGAGACAAAAAGTAGGTAAGTGGGTTTGGAGTAGAAGCAGGGATTGACTGCAAATGGGCAGCAGGGAATATTTTGGGGTGATGAAAATGTTCTAAAACTGAATGTGAGGTTTGGGCAAAGTATAAATTTACACAAAACCATTGAATTGTAGACTTAAAAATGAATGACTTTTATGGTATGTAAATCATACCTCAATGAACTTGTTTTTAAAAAAGAGAGGGAAAAGGGTAATAAAATCCTATGCTATCATTTTATTTGTACAAGGAAAAGTAGAAATCTCTCTTTTCCTAATGGCCCAAACTTAACCCCAAGGAGAAGTCTCAATTTTTTTGTTTGTATTTTTTGTGTGTTTGAGAGGAGTGTAGTTAGTTTTACTAAAATTATTCCTAGTAAGCATTTACAACTTGGTACATTAATCATCCCATAAATATATATTAAGCACCTCATACTTACTATTTTGGGGTTTTTTAACCATTCTATTGAAATATAATTTACATACCATACAATTCACCCATTTAAAATATACAGTTCAATGGTCTCTAGTGTATTCACAGAGTTGTGTTCATCGCCACAATCCGTCTTAGAACATTATCATTAACCCCACGAGAAACTCCTGTGTTTTGGAAAATATAGTTATTTTTCACACACACAAAAACCCATGTTATTTATGTTGCCTATAATAGGTTTGTTGTTTTTTAATGAATAACTATTTTGAAAATTTATCAATTTTAATTTCTAATATGGTTACTCTTGATAAATGTAACCCATACAAACAAAAGCTTTTTGGGATTCTCAATAATTATAGAGTATAAAGGGTTCTCAGGACCGAAGGGTTTGAGAAGTGCCGGTCTGTATATCCTTTATGTTGACTTCCTCCAGCCCGCACATTTCTCAACCCTCTGGAAATACTGTATTGCTTTCTTCTTCTACTACTTTTCTGAAGCTCTTCATGGCAAGATTACCTATAAATCCTGAATTTCACAATCCAATTCAATTTTCATTCCTTACCTTATTTGACCAGCCTTAAGCCTTTGACATTGTCCTCTCCCGTCTTAAAAATCTTTCTCTCCTTGATGTTCGTAACATTGACCCTTTCACTCTGAGTTCCAGCCTAGGCTATTTCTTTCACTGCTCTGTGTATTTTTCTGAGATGTCTCATTCAAATCTTTGACTTCAGCTGCTGCCACTATATCAATGATTTCCAAATCTGCGTTGCTTTCCTGGGCTTGATGGCCGTATTTCCAAATGCATATTAATGTCCCATGAGCATCTCAAAGTGAACACGTCCTACTGAAACTCATGAACTTCCTTTTCCCAAACTCATTCTTCTATTTGCGTCAATAATATTATTATCCACTTATTTGGAAACAATAAAAAAGAAAACCCAAAACAATAATTTTTGAAACTTAGGAAGTTATCTTTGGGTCCTTCTCTTCCTAAACCCCCCATATGCAGTAGATCCCCTAATCCAAGCCTAGCTCCAAAACAGCTCTCACGTCTATTCCTTGCTTTTCCTCCTCCTTATTCATGGTTCCACCATCCTTTTCCTGAACTACTGCAATTGTCCTATTGATCAGTCTGCCTTGTCTTTCATAGTGATCCTTTAAGCATGCAAGTGTCCATTGTCACTTTTGGTTTTAAAAATTCTTCCATGTTTCCTCCTCACCTGCAGAATAATTTCATGCTCCTTAACCAGGATATGGTACATGAAGTCCTTCATTATTTGGTCCTACCGACCTTTCCAGCTGTGTCTCATGCCACTCCCAATTTATACTCTATTTCCTAGCCATGCTTTGTGGTGCAGCTGTGCCTCTGCTCAGGTGGTGCTCTCTGTCTAGAGTGTCCATACCCTCTCTGTTAGCAGAACTTACCCTGTAGGTTTGTTGTGTTTTCTGGGTCTCTTCTTAAAGGTCATGTCCTCTCTGATCTTCCCTCTCTCTCGGCCCAAGACACATTTGCTGAGTTTATCTTGCAAACTCAGAAAGCCATTTGAATCAGCCCTTATCATATCTCACTGTATTTTAGATATTTGTTTACATCTCTGCTTCCCCTCTGGACTGTGAGTGCGGGGCTGCGTCTCCTCGGCACTTCACAGCTGTCCGAGCTCACTAAGAGCTGGGCAGCTGGACTAGCTGGGTGGAGGCAAGTTAGAACAGTGCTCCCTTGCTTTCCCGCTGAACCAACAGCAGAGAAATCCATTTCTCTTCATGGTTAAATCAAGATGTGAATATTGAATTTCTTTGTCATGGGGAAAAATAGGTGCAAAATAAATAAATCGGGTGATAAGGATGAAATGAAGTTTCCCTCTTGCTGAGGGGTCAAGGATTGTTCCCTGTAGTTTTGCTGTAATGTGGAGAAGGATTTAGAGAGAAAAGGAGATGCTGAGATGAAAGAACTCATGGGGAAAGAGAAGGAAAACCAGGTGAGTTACTTGGAAAAAAAAGGTACTGAAAGGAGGATGAGGGAGACAGAAAAATAAAAAGAGAGAGCATTGTGGGAAAGAATGTACAGAAACAGTACTAAAGAATAGTCAATTTGTTGCCAATAAGGAGCTACAAGGAAAAAGAAATACAGGAATGAGAGGAAACTCTGACAGGATGCAGCTTCACAATTCTTTTCAGAGCTCAGGCTCATGCCGGCTTCTTTATATTGTCTCTGGAGTGTGTGTCCGCGCTGATTCGCACATCCATGGAGGTTTTCTCTGAAAGGCACTTCTGGGTCAAAAGGCCAGAGTCCCCACATTAGAATGGGAAACTGTCTTTTCTGGACATATGTACCATCGTAGGGACAAAACCAGCCGACACCCCAACCTTTGGAGGAACTAGTTCCAATAATTGTGAGTTTGGTTTACGATATTGATGAGATGTCTATAGAACTTCGATTGTTATATTCAATTTCTTCCATCTGGTGTGTTTATATAGGATTTTAATAGGATCCTATGCCAAATTTTAATGCTCTTTGATGTCAAAAATCAGAAATAACTCTTGTTTAAAAAACATATAAGAGATCAAGTCTACAGTCAGTAATTGCTTCAAAGAGCAATAAATTTAATCATAATTTAAAAATTGTAGTAGAACACAAGGGTTGAGCTTACATATCTCTCATTTTTTAAAATGAAGGCTTTCTCCAGAATTGGAACTTTTATCTGTTTAGTAATAAGCTACATATTGAATGAAATAGACCCAAAAGTTGGGAAAAGTGTTATGTGATGACATTTGAAAAGTGAAATATGCTTTCTTATTGAAGCTACTAGTAATACTTGCCTGATTTTGAAAGACAACACCACATCTAATCATTTTAAAGTCAGCGGAATATACAAGAAACTAAATGTTTTGCAAAACCATGAATTATAACAACCTTCATTTTCAAAGTACTCTCCCACCTATTATATAGTCTTCCAGAGAAATCTTTGTGTACATATCCTCATGTCAGAATTATTAGTCTCCATTTGTCTTTTTAGTCCTCTTCAAATACCAAATTATCAGCTAAGCATTTAGAAACAAGTAGTTTCACAAGTTCTATCACTCAAATAAGGTTTCATCAATTCTGCCTGGTGATTGTCCATCAGAGGCGAGACGGATTTGTGGGCAGAAACAATACTGCTGTCAAATTTAGTGTTCGGGTTGACATTCTTCACTCTTCCTTAACTGCCATCCGCTGTCTTTAACACTTTCTCCAAACCTCTCAAACCTTGTACCGTGGAATTAGAGTATTTGAGCCTGAAGGGAGAGGAGAGATCTTCTGGGCCAGCTCCTCATTCTAAGCACCAGGAAATTGAAGGCCAGAGAGGGGCAGTGACGCCCCTGATGATCCCTCAGCCGATTCCTAGATTGGAACTTAGGTTTCCCAACTCAAGCACATTCTCTGCCAAATTGCATCCCCTCTTCTCGTGCTTCTCTGCCCATTGAAAAGGCTGTACCTGTGGCATTTTCCAAAGTCCAGGACATGTTTTCAGATCCATGAGCCAATCCAGTTTAAGAGAATTGGTGCTGGCTCCCCATGTTAGAACAGGCTGTTCAACAATCTTTTCTGTCTCTTCACAGACAATGAAAGAGAGGAAGAAGGTAGACGGACATAAGTAGGACGGTGTAACGCAGAAGCAGTTTAGCTTAGTGGTGAGAAGCAAAGATGGGCCTCACACTGCCTGGGTTCCTCCTCCAGCTGTGCCCAACACCAACTTCCATGTGACCTGGGACCAGTTGCTGGGTCCCTTTGGCCTCTGTCATAGGGTTTCTGTGAAGATTAGGCAAGCTAAAGCACTTACAACTAGGATAACCAGGCCTGGCACATGGTGAGCACTCCATGTGTCAGCTGTTATAGAAAGTGCTAGATGGGCTCCTTTTTATTTAGAGGAGCCAAAAACAATTTGGGGGCATCTGTCATGTATAGTCACATGGAGTCACTCATCTGCAAAGATACGTGATCTTCTCCAAAGTTCTTCCCCCACTGGGGTTCTACTAAGCTGCCCACATATAAGATCCCAGCTAGGTCACTCACATGCTGCTCAGCTGTATTTCACTCTGACCCTAAGAGATCCATATAGGAGTAAAACCTATGATCTTTTTAGGGCTGTAAGCGAGCCAGCTCATCTAACCCACAGACTCTCTCCGGGGTAAGACACCATTGCTCTCTAAAAAGCTAGAGGTCAGTTACCTCATTCCAGCTGGTAATCTACACGTTCATTAGTTGAGTCTGAGAAGGAGATCCCACTCTTCAAACTGGTTTGAGACAGAATGACTCCAAAGTCAAGAAGAAAGAATATCTAAATCATCCGAAGATCTTCCCTTCCTCTCCATACCCTGGCGACAACATTTCAGGTTTATTAGACAGTTTGTCTGTTAACATTATTCATTTCAAACAAAACCTTGGGTGTGTGCCTTTTAGAGAGCCACGTAAATCAACAAAGCTATACATAGAACAGAGCGATTTGCTTAGCAGCCAGGAGCTCCCCACAGATAGCAGCTACACAGATCTTGCCGAAGAAAGGAAGCGCTGTGCTTCCTTATTTTTCTAGCACCCGAGTCTTACAGGTCAATACACATCCTCCATACAGTTGACTATTCAAATAAATATTGACAAACCATACTGATTATTACAGGGGCTTAGGTTATTATAATTACAATATTAGTAATGGTGGAGCTCTTTTCTTTGAAATGTCAATATCTAATTATTCTTTTAGTCTCAATTTTAGAGGCAATTTAGAAATGGAATATTTAAGAGGAATCCTACTTAAATTAATAGCGAATTCGCAAAAATAAAATATCATGTATGTACACTTTGAAAAACTATACATGCAACTGTGGTTTAATCGTTTGAACGACACTCAAAAACAGACAAATTAGCAGGCATTTGTGTAACCCTAATGGCTTTCTCACATTTCCTTAACGATGCTATAATCACCTATGGAAATACAGAAGCCATTTCCCATCTGCCCAACACAAACATGTTGCCTCCTGTTTTGCGTTTCCTCACAGTGACACGCAGTGCTTCTCTGGTTTTCCAGACAGTTTTCAGTCCTGAAGTAAAAGATGTTTTCTATTTCGCCTTAGGTTGTGTTAAGGAGCACTCCATCAATCCCTAGCTGGCACCTCTTTGGAGACTGAAAACAACGAGGATTGATGCGCAGCTCTGGGGTTAACTCGGTGCTTAGTGTGCTTCAGCTTTTTCTAACTCTCCTGCCAACGTGCTCCTGCAGTCCTGATGCAGACTCGGCCTCCCTCCTCCACTGCCAGCGGGGACCTGCCACCCAGAGAGCCGCGATCTTTATGTGAAAATCTGAGAGGAGAAAGCAGGGTTTACTTTCTGAGTGAGCCTCAGTGGTGGCTCACTTTCCAGAGTCTTTGGTCACATGAGCCCTTCCACCGAGAGACGCTCAGGGGGCTATTCCTGGAGGGAGACATCGGAGCATTTTCTGGCTCTCTACGCAGAATTGGTAAAAACATGGCATTCACGAGGCCAAAACTTTCAGATATCACTGCCACAAATCACGTTCCTGGCTGCAGTCCCCGCCCCGGCCTGGTACACACACAGTTCTGCACGGCTAGTCCTGTTTCCCGCCGCCTCATGAGAGGCCAGCTGCCAGTAAGACTTGCTTTTACATACAGGCCAATTTAATAGGGAAAACAAGGATTTCCATCATGACTTAGCAAGTTAATTTATTCTCTGTCTCATCATCTCCTGAAGTCTTTTGCCTCTGACTAATTCTCAAGGTTTCATCATGAGGAAAGCCTTCCCTGGTTCCCGAGGTCGAGGTAACGCTAGGGAGGGCTGGGAGTCTCCTGTGTGCATCCACACTCTGGCACTGTCGCTTCGTATCATCTCTGTGCACAGCCCTTGCCCTTCCTGACTCCTGAGCTCCTTCAGAGCTGGAAATAGGTCTTCTTTACCATTCCACCTCCTTGTTTAGCGGGGCTCCATCCTGATCAAATGCGCAGTGAGAGCTGCCCATACTCTGGGTCCTCTCTGAGCTTCAGACTCGGAACTGCAGGTCTGCTGCACTCGGCTATCACACAGGGACGCTAAAATCACTGAGCTCACCCTCTCCTGCCTCACAGCTGCTTCTGCTCCTGGGCCCCTGGTCAACAGTCACTATTTACTTCATTGCCCAAGCTTTAAAGCTGGGAGTCACACTCAACTCCCCCGTCTCACTAGAACCCCCCACCCACATAGCATCCTCCTTTAATCAGTTACCTAAGTTCTGTCCTCTTCTTATCATTCGAATTTATCAAGTATCCTTTATCTGTAGTGAGACTATCTCAATTTCAGCAACAATATGTGTCCTGAATTAATACAGCTGCTTCCAAGTCAGCGTCCTTGTCCTCAGTGCTGCTGCCTTCCATCATTGTCTCCACTAGGAATCAACTCTTGCACATAGTTCAGTGGCCCCACAGCCTGTTAGAAGGAGCCCAGCAGCCTTAGTATGGTTTCACGGGCTGCAGCTGTTTCACCCTGTCCATTATCCAGTCCTCCTGCCTCTGGTCACGGTGCCTGACTTCCTTGGGGCATCCTTCCCCCCCCACTCTCTCCCCCTTTGTTTTGATTCCAGGCCATTCCTCTCACCTCCTCCTGTTAAGCGAGTTCTAGGGCTGAGAAACAAGGCAACGTGGTTCCTGTGGCACAGTGACTGATTCAGGCTTGGCCGTTTGTCTCCATCAGCCCAGTGAAAAATCAACCTTTGAACCATTGGTCAGGAAGAGCGTCTTATGCTGGGTTTGCACCCCTATGGAATCTGAGCCTCGAGCTGCTGGTGGCCATCTTGACACAGACTTTAGACCTGCCACAGAGATGGGGAGACTGAGTCACACAGACCTCTGACATGTCAGAGCACTCGGATTCAGGCTTGCTCTAACCACTTTACTCCTAGTGTTTTCAGTGACACAGGCCCTTTTTTGTTTAATTCCATCTGAGTTGATACTTTCCTTTTTAACAAAAGAGACTTGACTACCACAGATGACCATTTAAGACCCTTAGTGATAGGCTTCTTCCTGTCTTTTGCACAAGGTGCCTCCTTTTCTGGAATTTCCTTTCCTTTTCTTCACTTTAATTCCTATTCATCCTCCAAAAATCAGCTAAGACTTCACCACACCCGAGAGGCCTCTCCTGACTCCCAAGCTCCCCGATCATGACCCTCTCACAGCACTTACCACATTATGTCCTAATTGCCTGTATTTGGGGGGATATATTTTTGGGGACTCATCTAGACTACAAGCTCCCTAAGGCTGGGATCACGTCTTCTCATTGTTGTATCTTCAGAATCATATATAGTCACTCGCATGTGTGAAAGTAAAATTAAATTCTCAAAAGGGGATAAAAGAGAACTTATTATCTTGGTTCATTTTAAAATGTGATCATGTATACAGGCATACCTCACTTTATTGGGTTTCACTTTACTGTGCTTGGCAGATATCGCATTTTTTACAAGACCCTCCACCAGCAAAAAGATTATGACTTGCTGAAGGCTCAAGTGATGGTTAGCAAACAAAGTATTTTTTAATTAAGATATGTACATTTCTTTTTAGACACAATGCTATTGCACCATTAATAGACTACAGTATAGTGTAAACGTCACCTTTTTTTCAAGGAAGATTGGCCCTGAGCTAACATCTGTTGCCAATCTTCCTCCTTTTTTCCTTTTTTCTCTCCAAAGCCCCAGTAGATAGTTGTATGTCATAGTTGTGCATCCTTCTAGTTGCTCTATGTGGGACACTGCCTCAGCATGGATTGATGAGTGGTGCATAGGTCCATGCCCAGGATCTGAACCAGCAAACCCTGGACTACCAAAGTGGAACACAAACTTAACTGCTACTCCACCGGGCCAGCCCCTAAACATAACTTTTATATGCACTGGAAAACCAAAAAATTCATGTGACTCACTTTATTGCGATACTTCTTTTATTGCCATGGTTGGTCCGAACCCGCAATATCTCCAAGGTATGCCTGTATTAGAAAGATCACTCCCTTTGGCTAAATCATGGAGAATGAACTGGGCAAGGGCAAGACTGGAGGCATGGAGACCAGTTGCAGTCATTGGGCAAGAATGATGTCATTATGAGTCATGACAGAGTGAGTAGGGACGTAGAGGGAGTGATAGATTCAAGAAATTCAAAAGGTATACAGTAGTCCCCCCTTATCTACAGGGGATATGTTCCAAGGCCCCCATGGATGCCTGAAACTGAGGACAGTAACGAACGCTGTATATACTATGTTTTTTCAATACATACATACCTATGGTAAAGTTTAATTTATAAATTAGGCACAATAGGAGGTTAACAACAATAACTAATAATAAAATAGAACAATTATAACAATATACTGTAATAGAAGTTACCATAGATTTTAGCAACCTCAGCGTATGATTTTTTTCCGCTTAAGTTGAGAACTTACACCTTTTCACTTAAAGGAAGCACTTTCTGGTTTCTCTTTGGCATATCCAAGTTGCCAGCATCACTACTCTTGCGCTCTGAGGCCATTAAGTAAGATAAAGGTTACTTGGACACAAGCACTGCAATACCAAGACAGTAGATAACCAAGATGGTTACTAAGTGACTAGCTGGCAGGTAGCATATACAGCACGGATACGCTGGACAAAGGGATGGTTCACGGCCCTGGCAGGATAGAGCAGGAAAGCGCGAGATTCCATCACGTTACTCAGAATGACGTGGAATTTAAAATTTATGAATTGTTTATTTCCAGAATTTCCTTATTTTTGGACCAAGGTTGACCGCAGGTAACTGAAACCATGGAAAGCGAAAAGGCAAATAAGCGGGGAATGCTGGAAAGGCCAAAGATTGAGGGAAAGTGAGGTAAAGAGAAGAAAAAAGTCCAGATAATGAAAGGTTTCTTGAGATAGGGAAACACACAAGGAGAAGAGTTTTGGACTTAGGAAAGTTAGTTGTTTTTTCTTTTGTGAAATTTAAAAATTGAGATATAATTCGTGCACCATAATATTCACCCTTTTAAAATATACAATCCAGTGCCTTTTAGTATATTCATGAGGTTTTCCAACCATCACCATTATCTAATTCCAGAACAGCATCACTTCTCCAAAAAACACCAATCCCATTAGCAGCCACTCTCCATTGCCGCGTTCCCCCGGCCTGTAGCTGCTATCTCCACAGATTTGCCTATTCTGGACATTTCACATAAATAGTTTCACATAATATATGATCTTTTGTGTCTGACTTCTTTCACTTAGCATGTCTTCAAGGTTCACCTGTGTTGTGGTATTTATCAGCAGTTCATGCCTTTTTATGGCTGAATAATAGTCCACTGCATGGCTATACCACAATTTGTTTAACTATTCATTAGTTGATGGACACTGGGTTGTTTCTACCTTCTGGCTATTGTGAATAATGCTGCTATGAACACTGGTGTACAAGTTTTTGTGTAGACATATATTTTCAATTCTCTTGGGTATACACCTAGCAGTGGAATTGCTGGGTTATATAGTAACATCATGTTTAACTTTTTAAGGAACTGCCAGTCTGTTTTCCAAAGTGCCTGCATCATTTTAGATTTCTACCAGTAATGTATGAATGTTGCAATTTCTCCACATTCTCATCAACACTTGTTACTGCCTGTCATTTATTATAGCCATCCTAGTAGTTGTGAACCAGTATCTCATTGTGGTTTTGATTTGCATCTTCCTAATGACTAATGATATTGAGCATATTTTTGTGTGCTTTTTGGTCATATCTTCTTTGGAGAAATGTTTATTCAGGTCATATGCCCATTTTTTTTTTCTAGATGGAGAACAAAATTTTATTCTAAAAACAAATTTCAGTGACAACAAAATACCAAGAGCTGGTAATTATAATAAAAGGGGGGGAAAGTTAAGAAGAATTTGCTTAAAAATTTTTTCTAAAATATACAAAACTCTCATTTGTCAGTATTTGAATTATTCACTTTATGAATTATCCAAGGAATTTTTTAAATCATAGGTTGGTTACTGCCCAATATTTAGACATACATATGGATTGCTTTTGACCTAAAGTAAATACATTCTCAAGAAATACAAGCAAATTTAAACTTTCATATGCTTATTTTAAATGGCATTATTTGTCTTTTTGTCATTGAGCTGTAAAGTCTTTATATATTCTGGATACTAGACCCTTATCAGATATGTGATTTGCAAATATTTTCTCCCATTCTGTGGGTTGCCTATTTACTTTTTTTTATAGTGTCCTTTTAAGCATAAAAGTTATTAATTTTGGTGAAATTCAATTTATCTGCTTTTCTTTCGTTGCTTGTGCTTTTGGTGTCACATCTAAGAAACTGTTGCCTAAACCAAGATCATGAAGATTTAAGCCTATGTTTTGCCTAAGAGTTTTATAAACTTAGCTTTTACATTTAGGTTTTTGATCCATTTTGAGGTAATTTTATATATGGTGTGAGGAAGAAGTTCAACGTCCTTTTTTGGCAGGTGGATATTCACCACCATTTGTTGAAAAAACTATTCTTTCCTCCGTTGAATTGTCTTGGCATCCGTGTCCAAAATCAACTGACCACAAATATATGGGTTCATTTCTGGACTTTCAATTTTATTCCATTTATCCACATATCTATCCTTATCCAGTACCACACAGTCTTATTTACTGTAGCTTTTTAGAAAGTTTTGAAATTGGGAAGTGTTTAATCGTCCAGCTTTGTTCATCTTTCCAAGATTGCTTTGGCTATCTGCATCCTTTGAATTTCCATATGAATTTTATAATCAACTTGTAAAATTGTGCAAATAAATCAGTTGGGATTTTGAGAGGGACTGTGTTGAATTTGTAGATCAGTTTGGACAGTATTGCCGTTTTAATATTAAGCTTTTCAATGCATGAACATGGACTATCTTTCTATTTAATTAATTTCTTTCAATAATGTTTTATAGTTTTCAGTGTACTTGTACTTCTTTTATTAAATTTATTCCTAAATGTCTTATTATTATTGATGATACTGTAAATGGAATAGTTTTCTTAATTTCCCTTCAGGATTATTCATTACTATTGTACAAAAATACAATTGAGTTTTTAAAAATTGACCTTATGTCCTGCAATCTTGCTGAACTCCTTTATTAGCTCTAGCACTTTTTTGTGTGTGCATTGGTTCTGCTTTTGAAATGTTAAATTGTACATGTCTGGCATGCTGCTGAACACAAAGGTCCAGGGCTCAGGAAAGAGTCTGGAATGGGCTTGGGAGTTGCCAGAACTCGGGAGTAGATGAAATAGAGCAGGGAGGTTGTGTACAGTGGGAAGAGAAGAAGCCTGTGACAGACCCTTAAGAAACACCAACAGGCAGAGAAAGAGAACTCTAAAAAGCATCACACTAATTTTATTTTCATCTAACAATTAAGGTTAGAAATTTAAGTGTTTTTTCTCAGGAGTCTTTTTATGTATTTCTCCTAATTCTAGTGAATTCAGATGAAGAGCCCTTATAAGAACTTTCATCTCAACACTTCCTTTTTCAAATAACATATAAAAATATTTAGATAAATATTGCTAAACATTTTGAAATTGACTTTACTTCTTCATAATATCATTCATTGTTGATGGTTACCGTGAACATTCTAGGCCAAACTTGGAGATTGAGGTCATATAGCCATTGATCTATTTAAATATCTATAACCAGATTTTTGTTTAAGGGAATGGAAAACTAAAAATACTATCCTAGAACCGTTTTTGAGGCCAACGTTTTAAAAATTGACCCAATCAATGGCGTATTTACAAAGAGGTAGAAGAATTTGGAAGTTTCTATCTCCATTTCCTCTTCATTTTTTTCATACTTGACATTCCTTTTACCCCCAAAGAGCAGGCTCACATCTGCTGTGTGTTTTGCTGCTATTGATATGGATACTCCAAAGTCAACAGGTGTTTTCTGATGTCAGAAGTCTTTCGTGTTTCCTTTGGATGCATTCCAATGCTGGATAAAGACATGTTTGGCTTATCTCTTTCACAGAACCATTGGCTAGAAGATGCTTAAGGTCTTGTTGCCAGGGAATGCTCCAGCAGAGATTGTCCACAAACTTCATCAAACTTCCAGGTCTGAGTTCCAGGGAGTGTGTGTTGTATGATGTACACTGTGGTGGCAGTGTCTACATGGAAACGGACTGAAACATTTTGATCCAAAACTTTGGTCTCTAGCAATCTCTAGGAATTGTTTTTAAAAGGAAATAGATATAGCACACATAGATATAGCACTTCTTCCTTGATTTCTCACTAAATTTTTGGTCAAGAGATCCACTGAGAATTTGAAGTTTGAATATATATATTGCTATGTTTAAGCACATATTCCAAAGCATGATCTTTAGATAGTTCACATTAGAAAGAGCCATATTGGAGGTCAGCCAATTTATTTATTTCTACCATCATTTATTTCTACCAGTCATATTAAAAGAAAAAATCCCAGATCCATCAGAAAAATAAATAATTAAAATACTTAACTGTATTAAGACCTGCATGTTCACTGAAATTTCATGTGATTACCTATTTATTTAAAATACATTTGGATTTTCACTAGATTAAGCCTAGTTGCTCTAAATTCTTTATTTAAGTTGTAGATTATATTATTCTCCTTCTCAGTGTCATTAAAGAGGATCTTTCCAAAGCAGGAAAAGATTTTTGGTATATTGTTAAAAGTAAAATATGGTCTATCCACAAAATTGGTTTTGGGAATTGAAGCATTTTTCTCACGCTCTAAGTGTCCATGCCCCTTGTGAACTCAGAACCTTAAACTCCCCTTTTCACATCAGAAATTATTCTATTGAATTGCTCAATGACAATCAAATTGGTTTTCCTTTCATAAATAAAATTAAAGTTTTACACTATTATAATAAATATCAGAATTAGAATGTTCTTCAAGGCCTAATTTCATAGGCTCTGGGCAAGAGTTCTCTTGGGAGGGTGGAGAGAACTGGGCCCTTCTCCCAGGATATTTGAGCCAAACTGAGGTGGGTGCACACACATACACGTGAATGACAGAGAACAAAACCAGGCAGGACAGGACGTTAACACAATTACAGTGCGCACAGCCCAAAGCAAAGGGCATTTATCTGGGTAAGAGGTGACATAATCTACAGAATAATCTGAGGAGAAGGAAACGCTCTGAGTGTGTTAGATTACCCCTAGGAGAGAGTTTTAGTAGTTTGGGATATGTTTCAGCAAGAGGCAGGCCATACTTCCAGAGTTTCGATTATTTACAGCTGTGCTCAGCACCCTTGTGTAGGACTGTCCCTGTCGGGGCTACCTTTAGAACAGGTCAGCAGAGAAAGAACAGTCCACCTCCTGCTTGTACTGGCTGGCTCTTCCCGAGCCATAGCACAGTGCACCTGACTCTGCATGTTTCCGTGCTCCCAGCTCAGCTGCTCTCACTCCCACCCTACAGCATCATCTCCCTACAGTGGGGCAGGCCACCTCTTCTGGCACGGGTCCTTCCCCCAAGGAGCATCAGGACTGTGGCCTCATCCACTGTCCCTTCTTCCCCCTCCCTCCCTGCCTGTGACACCTACCACACTCCTGTGGCTTTTTAAATGGAGTCCGAGCCCTGCCATCTCTTAGTCTGAGTGACCTGTCTTAGTCTCTTAGTGACCTGCCCTGTCACCACCCGTGCCAAAGTCTGGCAGTTTATACCTCTTGGACCTTTAAACATTCCTAAGATTTGCTTTGATTGTTCAGAAAAGGTCTGTTGTAGCTAATCTCTTATCATCTGGCAGGCTGAATAGTGCAATTTGGCTGGGTTAGGTTGGGGATTATCTCTGATGGCTTATGTTAGAGAAAGTAGATCACAAAGTAGTACCCCTGTGGGGTGGAAATGGACATGCTCAGACCCCATAGCTACCACAAATTAAATTAAGGGCTCTTGGGTGAAAACCAAAGCCTTTACTACTAAAGATAGTAAATACCGTGATGAGGTTGCCAGTGTTCCTTAAGTGTAATACAACTCCCTACCAGGGCGATCTTTCTAGCACATTTGCACCCGGATCTCTGTTCGTGTTTCTAATTCACAGACATGGCCCAGTAGGCATATTCCACACTTCTCCTCTGCCCCTTCCAAGGTTAGGAAGCCCCATTCCCCTGTTGCCCTCTACCTTCTGCACTCAAGACAGGAGATACTCTTATCTCCACAAGTTCAGACAAGTCGGGCAAGGGGAAAATGCAATCGGATTGTCTGTCCATCCTCTGATGCCTGGTGCCCAATGGGGCCACTTGGAAGCAGAAAGAATCGCTGTTCTTTGAGAAGTCAACATTTTCTGACCATGTTTTCTTCCTTGCTTCTTCCAAACTCCTTTATCCACCAAACTTATCAAATTTGATACTCTGCGACTCCTGACTTGCATTGCCTTTCGAGAAATAAGGAAAGACTGTGGAAAGTCTACTGAGAAACTGCTGGACTGAATTTCTTTATGGATAATTCTTATCAGCTCAAACATGTCATTGCTCTCCTGATCTAATTTGCATATTTTCAGAACATGCCTTTTCTTTGTTGTTTTGTAGTGTAGTTTCTTTTTTAATTTTTTTGTGAGGAAGACCAGCCCTGAGTTAAATCTGTTGCTAATCCTCCTCTTTTTCCTGAGGAAGACTGACCCTGAGCTAACATCATGCCCATCTTCCTCCACTTTATATGGTACGCCGCCACAGCATGGCTGACAGGCAGTGTGTCGGGAGGCGCCCGGGATCCGAACCCGCGAACCCCGGGCTGTCAAGCGCGAACTAAACCGCTGCGCCACCAGGCGGCCCCTAGTGTAGTTTCTTTTTAAATATATAAGAGCAGGTATTTAGATATGTCTCCTTTACAGATTATTTTATTTTAGTGAAATAACTAAATAACATTCAAAGGGAGGGAATCAATTAGCATTATTTTAAAACGCATCTAACATATATTTCTAAGCCCAAGTGTGCCTAGTGTTGGTGAGCCAGCCTGGCGCTCGAAAGTGGTACGACCTAAATGAATGAGTGAAGGAAGGCAAAAATGAAATCGAACTGTGCCCTCAGAGAGCCTCTTGGTGACACTTTAACCAGCCCCTGCTGTAGACCCCTCCCTGGGAGCGGCTTTGATGTGGACCTAGTCATTCTCGTGGTTGCTGTATTTACCTTTAGCTACCAAAGGGTAGCTAAGGACACAGTGGAATGACTTGAAGATTTACCTGTTTGGTTTGAAATCTGCCACCGTGAACACTAGGGTTGTGTCAGTGCGTAGAAAGTTCCAACACTGGTGAGCATTACAGGGGCCTCACTTTGTTCCAAGTGCTTTGCATCCACCATTGCACCGAATCTCACAGCAACACTGTGAAGCAAGCACTATTATTACGTGTTTTAAAGACAAGAGGCTCAGAGTAATTTGCCCAGTGTCACACGCAATAAGCGCAGGGCCAAGATTTGAAATCAGACTTTTAAACATCGTGTTACATGAATGATACCTATTCCTCTCTCACTGGCTCCTTTCCTGAGTTTGCAATGCATTATGTATTGACTGGAAAGCATAGGAACTGAGTTGCTTCTCTACATGGTCTTGCTACAGGAATTACGGGTAGAGGGATGGACCTAAATGAATGGACCCCAACTCCACCTACAGTGTGTGTGCCAGCAACCCCTGGGGTGGGTGGCTGAAATCTGACATAGCTTTGCTCCTGCTGAGCCCCCATCTCGACTGGAGTAACACACAACAGGAGTAACAGAACCCAATGCTCCCACATTAACCAGCTTCCCCTGCCCCTCCAGTTCCCATCCTTCTGATGGTTCAACTTGTCCTTCAGGCTTTTTCAGTCACTCATCTTCCTCCAATCCATTCTCTTTTTGCTTAAATTGGCCAGATTTGATTGCTAGCACTCAAAGAGCTCACATCTTTGGAATACTTATAAAATTCATGGCATTGTGCGTGACATCAGCTGGTTTAATCCTCATGGAAAATCATTCCTCAATTTATAAGTTACTATCCTGAGGCACCAAGAAGTAACTCTCTCAAAATCACATAACTAACAAGTGGTAGAACCTGTACAAGTCCATCATTCTTTATCCACAAGTCTGAAATCCACGGAGCTCTGAAACTACTGACAAAACCTGGTCTGAAATAATAATGTGTGGTCACTTACGATCTGCGTATTACTTAAAGTATATTTCAACTTGATGTGACTACAAAATCCACGCTCCTCCCCTCTTTAATGGGCTTGAAGCCTTCACCTGGCCGTGATGAGCCTACTGACCTACACCTCGGGGCTGCCCACCATCTGATGTCTCCTTCTAGTGAACAGTAGCAGCTTCCAGTGATTGGCAGTAGTTGGGGACTACACAGTCTCTCGCATGCAAACTTGCAAATCTTGGGCCAAATCCTGCCAAATGCATAAACATTTAGCAAGCAGATTTTTAAAAAATCATACTTTCTGATCTTTTATGCCCAGAGAAACCCTCCCTCTCTGTCCTCAGTCACTCCAAAGAATGCACTGTGACAGTTCACTCTGTGGTGGGAGCAACTGTATTCCAATGTGAGGACCACCTGGGCTGGATGGACTCTTTTGCTGGTCCACAGTTTCTCATCTGAAATTCTAAGATACAAAAAAACCCACTGAAAATCAAAATTATTTTTGCAATTTATTTGGCAGAAAAAAATCTGATGTTGAGGGGTCTATATAATTTCACTTATCCACTAAGTGTGAATATTCATGTTTTGTGCCCAAATTTTAATGTTTGCTTTTGGGTGCTGTCTCAGACTTCTCTGGGTTATTAATTAATGTATGGAATATGTACTATACTCTCTTTCTACTTGACCCCAAAGGCTTTGAAGAAGGGACTAAAATCCTGTAACTTGTTCATGCAAGAGCAAAAGGCCCATGTAATCCTTCTAGTCACTACATATCTTGAACACCACAACTTGCACCTACAAAAAATTATTTAACACACTTTATTCTAACCAGTGAACACATTTTTGGTGTAGATATTAGTAATATACTGCCTGCTAGCCATGTCTACAGTGAAGTTTCTGATTCAGGTACTAGAAATGCTAGCTAACCACACCTGCTCTATACATGAAATATAATTTGCATAGAAATAATAATATTGTAAGCACTGACTATACAGACACTATAATATTGTAAGTACTGAAATTTTAAGAAATGTCAACTATTTGATATGGAATTATTTTAAAATTTATTATAAACTTGCCCGTATTTTAAAATGGAAACATTTAAATGATCTAAGCCTTATCTAAACATCATTTAAATTTTACTTGAAAACCTATAGGAGTGTGATTTCAACCAGCAAGAAAGCATCACTAACAGCCCCCCCCACCCCAGTTTCTTTTTCTCCTAATTATTTAAATGGTATTGCTTGGTGCCATTGTGTATAAACACAAATTCAAACCTGAGCACTGAAACTGAAGAGTGTCAGTGATTGATTAGGAGGTGGTTATCCTCGTGACCCAGAAAAAAAAAAATATATATATATATAAAATTATTGCTTGTTATATACAAATGTGCATAAACCAACCGAAAAACAAAAACTTTAAATTGTGTAGAAAATCCATAAATCCCCAAAAATGTCTGAGGTTTCCTAAGGCCCGTAAACCCCACTTCACAGAACACTAGATAATTCCTCTGCCATTATATGTGAAATCCAAAAGGAGAAGGAAGACTCGGGCTGATCCCAGAATACCATGTCATCTCAAAGCTATCCAAGCATATGAATTCGTTCAGTGTACCTAAAGCTCTCCTGCCTTTGAGTAGTTCCCTGGGATATGATAAAAATACAAGTATACTTAGCATCCAATGAAGTCCAGCCAGAAAGGGCAACTGTTTCTTATATATGCTGAATAAAATGACCAAACCTAAATTGCTAAAGATGACTGGCAGTAAATTCAAATGAACCAAGAAAATCTCAGTGTATTTGGAATTGAATTCATTTGAAATTTTAAATACCTAGCTTTTATTGCTGGAAGGAAAACGCTGTGAAGAAACTTCATGTATTGCATTATCCGGAACTATTACGAATACTTCGTTCATCTTATCCGTATATTCCCACGTAGAGATAGTAAACACACTCGGTACCCTCTATTGCAGGATGACATGCCCGATATTCCAAATGGTGTGTGTGTGGGGGGGTGCTATCTAGCTTGGTAGTAAGCTGCACTTTAGGAAAGACAAAATAAAGAATGCAGGAGTTTTCACCCTCACCAAGGATGCTGAAAAATCGACGGAGAAAGTTTGCTCTGTTTCAGCGAAGCCAAGAAAAGTTTAACCTTGTATTAGGTCATCTGCGAAGCTAGAGTGATCTAGGACTAAGGTGACATTCGAGGACTGAAGGTCAGAGGCTCTTTAGATTCAGCATTTGGTTCAGGACTCTGGGACAACTGTATTATCTCAAGTTTACCCAAAGCCAAGAAATCTACAAAAGAGTTGAACATACTCTAGAGGTGCGTTGGAGAGTACAGAGTTATTTGTCTTGTGGGCTTATCTTCCATGTTAGATTTCTGCTTCCAAGGGTACATTAAATGATAACATGAGGCTTACTTGCTTAAAAAAAATTACAGTCCCTCAATAGTGAAGGGCATTACAAATCAAAATGATCCAAAACACCGTGCTCAATACATAATATTGTTATAATATGTAAGTTTTAAATGTAAAATGTCAGTTTTAAAATCATTTCTGTTTTTCAATATTAATGTTAAGAACAATCAACAAGATATGTGTGAATGTGTACAAATAGACATAGATATTTATATATAATATTTAATCTACCAGCAATCAAATTGACAACAGTTGTAATAATATAGGAAATAGATACAAGTGATTGAGTTCTATCCTGTTCTCAATCATTTGTTTGGTTCTGTAACCATCTACCTGGCATCAAATGTTAATCTTTCTCTGCTACGATTACATTTTTTTCTCTCAAGATGTAAGAAATAGAGAAAACACCTTCCAAGTTTTCCTGGCTACTTCTCGGTAGATTCCAGAGGGTCTGATTGTGTCTTTGACCTCAAGGGCCACCTGAATAGTAGTAAGAAGGACTTTTCTTATTGGATGTTGGGGCAACTTAAATCTGTCAACATGTCCCTGTTGCTATCAGTTTCATTGAAAGCTTCCTTCACTTATTGTCAATTTGAATGTGACTATGAGGAAGAGAGCCCATTTCCTCCCAAAGAATTTATATCTCTTCTAGATATTGTTTCTTTTAATCCAGTGGGAGACTTTATAGTTGTGTATTTTATGCGCAATGTAAAAATGAATGAAATCCTGACTAAATGTCTAGCGCCACCTATTGGTAGTCAAGTATACATTGATTCTTGATGACTGACATTCCCACTGAAGAGGAAGTAGAAGTGATTTTGATGATTCTATCTTTCAATTTATATGTCCATATGCATACTTTACGATGACTATTATATTTAAATATTGATGGTGATGATGAAGATAATAATAAATGTGGAATTCTTCTAAGTTACGGTTTGTATTATTCAGTTTCACAATTCCCTTAAAGCAGCACGCTCAGTGACAGTTTCCTTTTCAACAGTAAAATGAAAAAGGTAGGAAGATTCTAGAGACAAGGTAAAAACCGTAGCATTACATCTTCACATTTTGTTTTTTAATTCTTGTCTTGAAATACCTATCATCATCCACAACACAAAATATCCTGATTCTGCACTGTACCCTTTGAAACAGCCTTTGGATTTTTTCCCTACATTTAAGAGTTTGAAATAATAAAGTTGTTTAACTTCAATTATTATCTGTGCTAAGAATAAATGGGCCACAAATGATGCTGACACAACCGGATTTCCATAAAAGAATAAATAAAGTTGAACTCTACTTCACATCATAAACAACAATAATTAAGTTAAAATGGACCAAATACCTAAACAAAATGTGGGATATACATACGTACAATAGAAAACTATTCAGCCTTAAAAAGGAAGGGAATTCTATTACAATTAAAATAATTAAATTCTAAGAAACGATTCAATCATAAATGTAAGAGCTAAAATTATAAAATTCATAAAATAAAACATACGCATAAACCTCCATGATCTTGGATTAGGCAATAGTTTCTTAGATATAACACCGGAAGCATAAACGACCAGTGGAAAAAATAGACATAATGGATTTCAACAAAATTAACAACTTTTGTGCTTCCAAGGACTCCGTCAAGAGAGTGGAAAGATAACCCAGGAGAAAATATCTGCAATTCATATATCTAATAAGGGACTTGTATCTAGAATGTAAAAAGAACTCATACAACTGAATAATAAAAAGACAAATAACCCAATTTCAAAATGGGCTCAAGAATCTGAATAGACATTTCTCCAAGGAAGATACATGAATCACCAATAAGCACATGAAAAGATTCTCAACACCATTAGTCGTTAGAGAAATGCAAATCAAAACTGCAATGAGATCTGGTTAATACCCACTAGGTTGGCCATAATAAAACAGACTGATAATAACAAGTATCAGTGAGGATTTGGAGAAGTTGGAACACTCATATATTGCTGGTAGGATTTTAAAATGGTGCAGCCACTTTGGAAAACAGCCTGGCAGTTCCTCAAGTGGTTAAACACAAAATTACCATATGGTCCAGCACTTCCACCCCAAGAGAACTGAAAACACGTCTGCACAAAAACTTGTATATAAGCATTCAGAACAGCATTATTCATAATAGCCAAAAAGCAGAAACAATCCAAATGTTTGGATAAAATCCCTTTTATACGGCTGCAGCTGATGAATGGATAAATAAAATGTGGCATATCCATACAATGGGATATTATTCAGCCAAAGAAAGGAATGAAGTACTGACACGTGCCACAACATGGATGAGCCTTGCAAACATCGTGCTAAGAGAAGCCAGTCACAAAAGACCACATAGTGTATGATTCCATTTATATGGAACGTCCAAAGTAGGCAAAACTATAGAGATGGAAAGTAGGTTGGTGATTTCCTAGAGTTATGGAGGTTTGAAGGGAACTGAAGAGTGATGAAAACATTTTAAAATTGATTTTGGTGATGGTTGCAGATATCTGAATATACTAAAAGCCATTGATTTGTACATTTAAAAAGGGTAAATTGTATGATATGTGAAATATATCTCAAAAAGAGCTGTTATTGAAGAAAAAGAAAAAAGAGTGGATGGGCCAATACTAGATTCACCATCATTACTTTGTGACACTGATTTTAAAAAATGTTTAAAATGGGCAAGAGCCAAAGGACAGATGCCAAACACCCTTAATGGTATTAAGGCATATGACATGATTAGAGTATAGATTTAATGAATGTGAGGTTATGACAGTGCTCTATAGTTTGAAGATTTATTTTGTTACAGTAAATAATTTCTGTTAAAATTGAAAATAGAGACATTGTTCTTATCATTCTTTATCTCCCATATCTTCTTTCCAGCAAGCAACATGAACAAGTGGCTTAAATCTAGAAATTGTCCTCGAGCTGTGACCACTGCCCCTCTTCTTGGGATTATCTTGTATATATGCTAATTTCCTAAATTCACAAGATGTTATTTTCATTCAGAATGTTAAAGATACCCCTAGGTAAACTCATTGAAAAAGTCTTGATTTTCACAGCCTTCTTCTGCATTAGAAACTTCAAGAATCCCTGGGGGCGAGGCTTCCCCAAGCCTGATCTTAAAAACCATCTGGGTGAGAATTTCCTCGGATGCTTGGTAAAAATGCAGATTCACGGAAGTTACCTCAAACCTACCACACCCCCAGGTGATTTTTATGCATACTAGAATGTGTAGGTTTAGAAATGTTCTACTTCCCTACTTCATCAGAGGGGTAGGAATTTTGAAATCGCATTGCCATATGGCGAATCATAGAATCCCAGAATATGAAAATTGAGAGGCACCCAAGATGGCATCACAAGTCATCTTGTGCAACCCTCTCATTTCATGGAAGAAGAAATAAGATGATTAGCCCAAAGCCATGCAGCTAGTTAGGGGCACAACTGGGACAAGATGGAGATCGGGGGTTCTGAGGTCCAGAGCAGTGTCCTGGCTCAGCTGGGGCAGAATGAGGTTAATTGGGTACCACTGGAGTACATGCTACATCCATCCACCATTAGGTAGAAGCTCGAATCTTAATTCTAAATCTAAATAGGGTAATCCAGAGAAAAGAGGAGTGAAATAGCATGAGAAAGGGGTCACTGTAGAGATGGTGTTTTTAAATTTTTTCTCCCACAGCTCTTTTATATTCACTGACATAAATTTAAAGTTTAATATTTAGTCTCCAGAAAGCATTTCATGCTGTGTCTTAAAATATTACGCAGTGATGGAAGTAAGAAAGCTTACTTCTGTATTTGTGGAGTTGACTATTTCCCCTTTTCTTTTTGGGCACTCGTGACTCCCTATCAAGAATCTTCTAAATGTGATTCCTCAACAAAACAATTTCGCAAGATAGTTTCATCTCTCTCTCTCTCTCTCTCCCTCTCTGTCTTTCTTTCCCTCTTCTGGTTCTGGAAATTGGCCAGCAAGATTATTTATGGCTCTTAGTTCACATCACACCTTAATAATAAACAGGAGCAGTTTTCCTTTGTTTTCAAATTTCAACAGTACGGTAGTTAAAAATTGGCTCCCATCAGAAAACTCTTTCTCCAAGTCTGATGTGCTATGCTGGGTATATACATGATTAACCAGTACAATACGTACAGCAAAGAAACCAGGTGAGAGATTTATTGATTCTGGCTGAAACAAATTGAAAAGTAACCTTGAACACTTTGTGAAGTCTATAATGAGCTCCACAAATCAACTCTGGAGCCAGTTTAGCATGTCCATTTAGTCGAGGCAAAGAGCCTGTGTTTGATCTAACTTAATAAAGTAATTCCAGAGTAAAAAGTAGGTCAAAATGGCAACATTCTAAAATTCAAAGTTCTTTTCTTTTTTTTTTTTTTACTAAGAGAAAAGAATTTGTTTCAAATAAAATTAATGCTATTTGGTACAAAATAATATTTTGTTAGATAGTTTGGGGGTCCCTTCTACTGGTGAATACTTTGTGATAGATTTGCGGGATGAATGAGTGCCCCCAAGTTCAGAGCTGATTCCAAGTAAAACTCAATGACTTGGCCCTTCTAGAAAATTTCCCTGCCTCTGATGAATCAAACTTCAAGTTGGGATTGTAAAGCAGAACATAGAATTGTTTAGTGTAGTCAGTATTATGGAACAGAATTCTGTTCTACTGATATTCAACCCATTTGTGTTAAATATGTTATTTGACAGTATTAAGAGGCTATGTCTTCTGAAACTGTGTAAGCTTTAAAACAATCTGAATAATCAGGCAGTATGGAGAACAATAATTATTAAACCCTCCTCCACCAATTAACTTTCTGAAATCAGAAACGGAGAGACTATGTCTATATGAGCACACATGAATTATTAGGATAGTAGAGACACAATTTCAAACTCAATTTTTTTGCTTTGTTGTTGTTGGGTTTTTTGTTTTGTTTGGGGACCATAAAAGGAATCTATATTTCCTTGGATATTAAATTTTATTCACAATGTTGTCCTGTTTATATGAGGAGCTATCTGGTTCTATGGAAGTAGAGAATTTCGTTTTTATGGAAGATCAGAAGTAGGTTACTGTGGGGAGAGGTAAAGCATCCATTTGGCTATAGAGAAATCGGATTCTTTTATACAGCTGCAGCCCTTTTTTTCCTAGCCAAAAACTAAAGGACTAAGTTCCCCAAAGTGTAGGGTAACAAAAGAATTAAAAATGAGTAAAAGTTCTTCGTTCTGATTACACTGTACTACCTGTTTTGGTAGGAAAAAACCCACAGATTTCAAAACTGAATAGCAAGCCCTTGGTTTATTGTTTACCAGTAGAAGAACTCTTATTTTCTCTTCTAACAAATGTTTCCAAACAGCAAACTTACCACAATCAATTTTAGAAAAATATTTCTCTTTGAGGCAGTAAGGACAAACACGATGTTTAAACAGCAGCTGGTAAAATAAAATCATCTGCTAACCCTCGGCGTGGCAGAAAGACGCCGACATTACCCACACTTGAGATATCTCGCTTTACAGTGAAACGACAGGGTTCTTGTACCCAAGTAGATTTCTCTAGCAATTTCCACATTTTGGCATGTTGCCACAGACACTCATGCTTAAATCTGAAAACACTCTGGTTAGTGTAGAGCTCAGTTTATGGAGAAATAACTATTCTTTGTCATTTTGAGTCCTCAGTCATGTAAAGAAAGCATTTTCACACAGAACACGGTCATGGGACTTTGAAATCCATTTGTAAAATTATTTCACTTCTTTTGTAAAAAGGTGAAACACTGACCGCTGATGAAAATTTCCTCCTGCACAAATATTTTTCAAGCGCATTACACCCCCAACCTTACTTATTATCACTAAATATCATGCTACATTTTTCTGGAATATTTCATCAAGTCCCAAAATGAACACGTGAGAGAAAACCAAGTAAAAATACAGTAAGCAACACACATTAGAGAAACGAAGGAGGGCTGTATGTTAAGATTTCTTTCCCGTTCCTACAATCACTAAGTGTCATTTTTAACTTGATTGACTGAAGGTAACTTATCTTTTTTCCCTTTTTTAAAGTTTATCAGTATTCCTGCCACAAGCCTTAATTGCCATTTAATCTTAATAAGCCTGAGAAAGAGAGGGTAAAACCTCATTTTACCCATTCGAGCCAGGAAGGTGGGAAGGGAAGAAACATTTCTTTTAGGATTCTGAAGTAGATTTGCTGAATGCTTTAAGCAAAAGCTCTTTCAAAAGTTATCTATGAATTTAAGTTGAAAATGACATAAAATAGTAGATAAAGTTTAAAATCAATTATCCTATGACTAATCATAAATCAATTAGCTTATGTACTGAATATTTTTCTATTAACTACCCTGGGGGAGAAGATAATCCATTTACTGCTAATGTGGAAATGTGCTGCGTGGGGGCGGGGAAGAGGGCAGGAATCATATCCTGACTGGTGTTATCTAAAGTGGGTGCATCTTTCAACCAGTTTTCAATTTCAAACAAAACTTTTAATATCTGTGTCTTTTCCAGATGGTCTCTGATTTCTAATTTTTTAAATAACAGCTTTATTGAAATATAATTCATATACTATATAATTCACCCATTTAAAGTATACAATTCAGTGGTTTTTAGTAAATTCAGAGTTGTGCAGTCACCCCCATAATCAAGTTTATAACATTCTATTGCCCCGAAAAGAAACCCCATACCTTTTAGTCATCACCTCCCAGCTCCTCTGTAGCCTCCAGCCATAGGCAATCAATAATCTATTTTCTGTCTATGGATTTGCCTATTCTGGACATTTCATATAAATGGAATCATGCAATGTGTGGTCCTTTGTGACTAACTTCTTTCATTTAGCATAATGTGTTTTCAAAGATTAGTGTCTAATTAAAATTTTTTTTTATTTGGGAATAATTTCAAACTTACAAAAGAGTTACTAAAATAAAAATTGTACAAAAAAATCTATATATTCTTTATCCAGATTCATCTATTGTTAATCAAATGTCTAAAGGTTTTTAATGTTTTTGTTACTGCAGAAATAAAACATTTTTAATAAATTATGTTGTATTTATGTAATTAATGGTCTGCAATAGCTTATAAATAATTTGGATTGCCATTTTGAACCTTTCTTAAAATTACTCTGAAACCCAAGGGCTAATTCAGTGGTAGATATGTAGTTGATATAGGCCAACTGATTTTTGGTGTGTGTCCAGCAATACATGAAAGCAACTGAAGTGAACACACAGGAAACAGGATTTAAGGTGGCCAAGGGGATATCAAGTCCTTTTCCACCATTCTTATCAAATTGGAATTATAATCAATTAGTATTTATTAAGCACCTTACTTTGTGTCCCAAACTGCTATAAAGAGGTATAAACTAGTATAGAGAGGGATAGGACAGGTGGTCAATTTTAAGAAAAATAACCAACTGCAATGTACTGTGTCCTGAACTCTGTTAGCAAAACTATGAAAAATAGCTTTGGAAGGCATAAATAATTCATTTTTTTCTGGGAGGAAGACACTACTGGAATCATAGAAGGGGATATACCTCAAGAAAGCTTTGGGTCATAATTTTCCTTTGGGGAAAGTCATTAAAGATGGCCCAGGCTACATCTGTTATGGAAAAAGCGATAAGACGAAAATAAGAAGATCCTTTCCTCTGAAGTTTTATTACTTTACAAATTCTCAGGGGGCTAAGAACCTAAGGTAGCTTTTTCTTGCTTGTTTTTTAGAAATAACAGTACTCAGAGTGCCCCAAATTTAAACTTAGCACACATTGCATAGTTTTCATCTATATTGCAACAATCCTATTGAATATCATTAACAGTTTACTACCTTTAATATGTGAAAGTGGCGTTTTCCAGCCTTGGCAAGGGAACACGAGCACTAGGGTGCTTGTAATACAGTCTCCCAGGGCCTCTCCAGACAGAATAATCTCTGAGGGGAAGAGTCTGAGGAACTGTTTGGAGCACACTCCCCTAGGAGTTGATGAGGAGATGCTAAATTTAGGACACTGTGTTACCATATTGTTTACTGAAGCTTAGTCTGTGGATATAGAAAGTATCACTGCAGAAATATTGAATAAAAAGCGTGCTATCCTAAGTCTGCACGCCAGACTGGAGCGCTATAGTACAGTAATCTGAGGGAAGTGGAGTCCTCCATGCTGTGCAGGAAGGATACTGTGGCTAATAGGAAGATGGCAGAATTGGCCTTTTTGCACGTGGAAGCCATGGAATAGTGTGGAAGAGTAGAGAAAACATTAATTATGGAGTCAAAGGATCCAGTCCTTCCTAGGTTTGTGACTCTGGGTGACTCGTTTTATCTCTCTGAACTTCATTTTCCTCTTGTGAAAAAGAAAAACAATGGAAGCAGTAAGAATATCTAACTGGTAGGGTCATTTTGAAGATTAAATTGAAGTATGTATATTAAAAAACTTTGCAAAGTACTGTATAAATTTAATTTTTATATTTTGCAAAACAAATCACTTTTCCACATTCATATCCTTTAAAAAGCAACACTAACATTTTTTAAAATGAGGTAACATAATCATTTTAAATGTATTATGCAAGTCCATTATATCTGAAAATAAATCTACAAAGGAACCATTTCTTTTCCTTTGTGTATTACTCCGTGTTGTAGCAATTTTGATAGTGTCACAATTTTAGATCTCTTACTTACAGAAAGTTCTTGCTCTGAAAGACTAGAAAACATTTGCTGATGCCTGGCTTAGAGAAAACCTACAGATATGTGAAATAGTAAAATCAGACAACTTGAAGATTATTTGAATAAGATCATTTGAATTCGAGAAAGCCACTTATAAAGAAATTTAAAGCTGAGGGACTATGGCTGGACAATTTAAGTATCTTTGAGAATAGAGCTAATTGCAATTTAGAATGAAAGGAATTGCAGGTAAACAGTTCAAGTGTCTGCCTGGAAAATATAATTTCACATCAGTTCACAATTTAAAACTCTCTGTCTGAACAAAGGCCTTTGTATGGTAATAATATATAAGTGATACCAAAAAATCAATATTTTATTATACGGAAATATTTTCCATATATGGAAACTTGCGAGCACAGATGGTGATGGGAACAAAAGAAAGATAGGAGCTGAGGGGATTTGTGACAGCCAGAATTCCAAGCGTACCTATAAAGTTAGAAGTTAGAATGAGGTGGGGGATGGTGTGAGGAGCGTTTGGCCAAAAAGTCTGATCCCGTGAGAAAGACAATGGGCACCTCACAAGTCATGGAGCAAGCCAACACCATCCACAGGGGCAGCACACAGGCGTGTGTGTGGTCAGAGATCTCAACGCCTCAGGTAAACGACTACATCCTTTAGCTTTAGCTTCTGGTAGTAGATCCCCCAAGCTGACCGTTAGAGAATTCACTTCAGTTTCTTCATCAGTAAAACAGAAAAAAATTTATATATTCATATATATATATGTATATGATGTGTAGGAGTAGCTATGATTAATAATATATGTTTAAATATTTGGCAGCAGAAGAAAGAATTCAAATCCGTGATTCAGAAGCAGGTCACTGGAAGGTGAAGTGAACCTAAAAGGTCCAAGTCCCCCTTTCCTCTTGGCCGCACTTTGCTTCCCTCTCCTCTCACCGCCCCTGCTCCCACACTAAATCCCAGCAGAGAAGCTGGAAGCATTCACATCTCCGCTCCCCACACGGAGGCTGTCAGGATCTGACTGTCGAGGCAAATAACCGTGTTGTTCAACAGTAAATACTGTCAATACATGGCTTCTCGTTGATTTAGTGATAGAAATTTTCATCCAATGTCACTTTTATAATCAGTTTGATATCTCCTTTAAAAAAATGATAATAAGGCCGAGGAACCTAATTGCAAAATGACAATGGGCTGCCGTTTCAAGGCCCCGGTCTTTCTGCAAGAGGCTGACCCCGGGACTGTGCCCTGGGGGATGGACGGTGAACTGTCCATGCCTGGCCTGCAGGGGAAGTAGAGAAACTGCAAGTAAGCAACTGGAACTTTGGTAGCAATCTGAGTGTAATTTGATGTCTGATGAAACTTCTAATTAAAAATGTAAGCTTCTATTTTGCATGACTTTTTTACTTTTCTAGTGATTGTATTTTTATTGTATTTTAAACATATCAATGTGTGATAGATTGGAAATAAAGGAAAAACCTGACCCTTCTCCACAGATAGTTTGAAAAGCCCTGCTCTAAAGAACATTTCATTTTGATCAATATTTCAACTACAGAGTCATTTTCTCCCCAGAATAGTGACCTGGGCACAGAGAGGGTGGGAAAGGGGCCTGTCCTCAGATCTCCCTGTTGTTTGCATAGGCGTGGGGATCTTTCTTAGTCAACCTGCAGGTGGCTGGGCCGAGATTCCTTCTTCCCAGCTCCTGGCTCCAGGTGATAGCTGTGGTCTCATCCCCTGAGCAAACACCTTCAAAGAGCTGGCTGTAGATACCAAGTGGGTAGGGAGATTGGCTTTCTCCAAACACGGGGAGATTGTGGAGGGGGAGTAGGTGAAAATCATATTCTTAATCACGAACAAACACAATTAACCGGCAACTGGATTAAGATATCTAATCAGTCAAAATTATTTAGAGGCTCTTATAACCATCACCCTTCTTTTGAAAGTTCTTAGTTACTCTGTGAGATAATACTCTGTTAATGAAATACATGTCCGGAGGCAACATTCCTCCTCTTAAAGTGACATAATGAGTCGTCAATAAAAGCTCTGAGGGGGAAGAGTGTTTTAAAGAAAAAGACAAGACATGAAAATGCATAATAAAACACTAACCAGCAGTCAAATGCATCCCCAGTTTCAGTCCAACTAAGGGCATAGGGAAATCTTTTAATGAGCTCAGTATCAAGCCATCTTTTATTCATTCAACCAATCTTGTTGAGTTCCCATGATGTGCCAAGAGTCAACTGTTCTGGGCACAGAGGGTACAGCAATGCACATCCCCGAGATAATGTCTCGGGGAGCTAGCATTTTAACGGGAGGCGGATAGACAATAAACAAACAAATATAAAATATGATGACTGCTAATAATAAATGCTTTAAGAAATTATAAAGCAGGTGAGAGAACAAAACATGACAAGTTTGTGGGGGAGGTGGCAGACGTCAGCTATTTTAGGTAGGATAGTCTGTCAGAGTAGGTGTCATTGAATGAGGGAGCTAGCCATAGGAAAATATTGGGGACCTTGGTTCCAGGCAGAGGGAAGAGAACATAGGCTTCGAGGAGGAAAGAGCTGGGCATGTTTTGGGAATAGCCAGAAGCCAATTGGCTAGAATATAGTGATGGAGGCAGAGTAGTGAGAGACGGGAGTAGAGAGACAGGAAAGAGCCAGTTTATGTGGACCACATAGACCACCAAAATGGAGAGGATATTTATATATGATTGAATTGGAATTGGCGATTGTATGTTATGCATGTGCATCAGAGATGTTTACTATTAAAATGTACCCAAAACAAATGCTAGGCAACGTGTCAAAAAGTATTTACCTTTATAAATATGCTATTATAATTCACTCGTTAAATAGAATAAAATAAGTATTGGCAAAATCACATTAGCATAGGCCCTTCAAATACTGAAGACTTAACATGCTCAAGAATTAAAGCTTTAATTTGAACGACAATCCTAAAACTGAACTGGTATATTAGACCTGTTTCGTAAGTCTTATTAACTACAATGACCAAACCAGTTAATACATATACATGTGATTAATATTTGTTAAATCATTCATGCTTATAGTCTTTGCTTAACCAGAGGCTGCCCCTTCTAGCTCCGGGGTGTTTTATCGTCACCTTTTTTGTAGAAATGACCCAGTAAGATTTTCCTCCTTCAGTGTTGGAAAGGGAAAGAAGATCTGCCAAGGAGGGAAGACCTGTTCTGTCCCGAGGCTGTCCATGGAAGCTGGCCTTGTACCTGCTCACTGTCTGGGCTCTAGGGGCTGCCGAAGTGCAGCTCCTGAGCTCCGCTGCGAGGAGGCAGCCCTGGAGGATGCAGTTTTGGGAGGGGCTGAGCCTGATTTGGAGGCTCAGTAGTTGGTCTTCATTTTAACATGGTTCCAGTGAACTTCCTCTGTCATGCTGAAGATGGAGACTCATGGGGATTCAATCACGCATAGAAGCAGTGTAAATTAGATTGGCCAACCTCTGCACTTTGGGTAAGTCATGAAATCTGACTTGTTATGCATTATTTTCTTCGTTTAAATGGAGAGTAATGTGTGCGGGGGTGTGGCTGACAGAGGGGAGAGGTAATATATTTATAAAGTATTTCCTGAAAGCTTCTACAAATTCTATTAACACTTCTGGAAAACATTATTTAATGCTTAGTCCTCTTTTTTCCTTGTAGTTTTTAGTAAAAGAAACTCTACTCTGTCAAGCCCATCTCTGGTTTTGCTTTAGCCATGACTGGAAGCCCAAGGAACATGTTTTGGTTTTAAAAGTACAATCTTGGGGCTGGCCCTGTGGCGTAGTGGTCGAGTTCGCACATTCCACTTTGGCGGCCCAGGGTTCGTGGGTTCAGAGCCCAGGCGTGGACCTACACCGCTCATCAAGCCATGCTGTGGTGGCGTGCCACATACAAAGAGGAAGATGGGCACAGACATTAGCTCAGGGCTAATCTTCCTCACACACATGCACAAAAAGTACAATCTTGTAGTTTCAAAAGTGTGGGTGACTCTATCCAAAACAAACAAAAATAATGCCTTGTAATTTTGTTTTTAATTTATTCCTGAGAAATTTGCCAGCAAGTAAAGATAGTGAAGAAGGAAATTTTGATATCATAAGTTTATGGGGAACTTTTATACTTAAAATAATTTTAAAATAAATTTAAGCAAGTAATTATTTCTTTCCCTTGTTTCCAAATACGGAAAAAGTGGAGTGCTGGGGAGATCTGGTCGTAGCACACCCAGAGGCCAAGAAAAGGGGGCAGAGAGCAGGCAGGTGAAGTAGTTGGGAGACTGATTACAGTGAGCAAATACCCAGATATATGGAGGGTACTGAGAGCCAGGTTTCTTACTGTCAGAAAAAGGATTTCCAAACATGGAACAGTACAGGCTAGCAAGAACTCTGAGATGTTGGATGGAATTGGAGGTATCCTCAATTAACTCCTGGTTTAATAGTTTTTAGAGGTAGATACAGAAATAGTTATAGATATATGTGTGTGTGCATGCAAATGCACATACGTGTGCATACGTTTCCTAGCTCTGTCTACTGAGAGTATCTAGAAGCAATAACACCCTAGTATCAATGAGAACCCAGATCTTGGTTTCTAAATGCCGTCCTCCACTAAAAGATGCTCTTGACTCCTTGGAGAAACCACTGAATCAGGGCTGAGGCAGGATAAGTACAAGATGACCCTGGAATATCTTTTTACATCAAAAAGTAAGGAAATGGTAAAAGAACGAAAAGGACATAGCAAAAGGATACAGGAGCCAGCTTGAAAGGTGCCCCACTGGCCAAATCTGCAACAACTTGAGCACCTAGACAAATAATACTAGTTAAGGATGACAAGGTACTGAATAAAGAAGGAATCCATGAGTCCATACTGATATAAATAAATAAACAAATAAATAAAGAAGGAGACACTTCCTTACAGTAGAAGGAATAAATATAGAATGAATGATGGGAATAGAAAACCACCATTTGTCACCCATCTCAATGGATGCTGGGCAGGTAAGTGGAGGTTTGATGAGGAGTGGGACATTAGCAGAACGGCAGAGCTTCCCCTACAAAAAATACCTGTCAATTGCACAGGGAAAAACGGTGACTTGGAGGTAGAGAAATTGGGCAGATACTAACCTGGTCGGGGGATCAAGGTTGACTCACCGGGGGCGATCGGACTGACATCCAGCCACCCTTGTCCCGCCCCGAGAAGAGCATGTCACCACTTCTGCAGCTTCCCTGCCAAGAACGCCTGAGCTCATGTCAGACAGGCCTGGTTGTGGTTACAAGAGACAGGGAAAGACGAGGAACTGTTCCGGATGGAAGTCTGAAGAGACATGATAACTAAATGCAACGGGACCCTGGATCGAATGTTGGACCAGAAAGAAAACAGAGACTTTGTTGGAGCAGTTTCCCAAATTTGAATCAGGCATGTGGCTTAGATGGTAGTGATGCATGGTAGTAATGTTAACGAACTGATTTGTTGGGTTATTTAGTGCTTATATGGGAGAGTATCCTGTGGAGAATTAGAATTTAGAGTGAGTGAGACATCATGTCACAGCTTGCTCTCAAATGACTCAGAAAAAGGCTAATGACATACATACATATATATGTGTTTTAATATATAAGATATAATATATTGATGTATTATATATTTATGCAGCATCTATAATGTATAGGTATATGTTAATACATTATACGATCATTAATATATGTATTATATATTAATGCATTATATATTTACATTGTTTTATACATTAATATATCTTTAGAAAGGGAGAGTGAGATAGAGCAAATGTGGGAAAATGTTTTTGTTTATTTAGACAGAGATGGAGCAAAGGAGATAGAACGCTAACGAATTGGAGAGTCTTAGGGAAGGTGATACAGTTCTATATGCTATTCTTGCAACTTCTCTGTAAGTTTGAAGTTACTTCAAAATAAATGACTTAAAAAGAATACCTGCATATTTATATAGCCATATATGTACAAGTGCTTTCATATATTAGTGCAATATGTGATATTTCCTGTGTAAGACATTTCCATGTTTCCAAACTTCACTAGGATAATTTTCTAGAACTTGGAAAGCAGGGGATGGGTCACTCAGTCATTTTCAGCCCTAGGATTCCATAAATGTCAGGCGAATTTCCAGGAAAATGTTACATAACAAGAAAGTGTCAAAAAGAAAGAGTTGTCTATTTGTCTCCAAATTCCACTTTTAAATTAGCCAATGAAATAATCTATTAGCTTTACTAAAATAGTGATTATCCAGTAACTCTGCAGTCTTAGTTCATAAAAATAGAATCTGCTTTGCCCTGGATCAAAGGTGGGACCCTCTATACAGTAATTAGTTTTTTTAAGAAAAAGCTTTTACTCTAAAAGCAGCAGCATTCTATTATAGTCTAAAGCAGTACAGTCTTCTCTGCAATCTCTGCTTCCATTTTATCTCAACTTGCTGTTTTTCTGTACAAGGAACCTTCTCTAAATGCTTATATACCCAGACATCCACACACACACACACTCACATTCACACACACCAGCACAGTTTTACTCAGCGCTTTTACTTTGCAAAAGTCTTTGTGATTATCTGGTCACTTCTTTATCTGGAAAAGTTGGGAAGAGATCAAGTATTTTCCCCTTTCTTTTTTGAAAACATTGAGGATGAGGCAGGTTAAATGACCCACAGTTTACCTGGTGGTAAGTTATTGAACAACCAAAACTAGAATTTAGAATCTTTTCATTCTACTACACTGCAAGATCTAGGCAAGGTTTGTACATTTGTGGGTTATTCTTCCTTTAAATACGTGTGTATCAGGCATAGTTATCAAAATTGAACTTTGTCTCTGTGCCTTTAGGAGAAGAATCTCATCCCACCCAGGTCAGTGCTGATTACAAGGTGTCTCTTTGCATTTCACAGATTTTCTACTGGAATACAGGCTGTTCTACAATTCTATGTATTTTTTCCTTGCCCGTCTTAACAAAGTTTTAGAAGGCTGACATGCATAAAACAAAGATTTTTTTCCATCAAAGTAAAAATATTCACATTTGAATGTAATTAGAACATGCACAATAGTTTATAGACCTCTCTAAAAGCTTTTGCCAGTGTAATAAGACAATTGTGATTAAAGCATGACAACGTTAGTTATCATCAGTTATAATAGATGTTACAACACTATAAAATTCCACTAATCTTTGTCTTGAAAACATTTGTTTAGTTGTTACAATGCATTTACCTTGGGTACTATGGTAGCTTTTTCTTATTTATTCTCCCAACTTATCTTCATATGCTAACATGCATTACTCTACATTTTATTTTACTATTAAATACCTGTGTAGCACTTGGTATGTGCCATACCCCGTTCTAAGCAATTTATGAACAATTAACTCATTTCATCCTCATAAAACTCTCAGAGGTCATAACTATAATTATCCTCTACTTCACAGAGGAGGCACAGAGAGGTTAAATAATATGTCCAAGGACACACAGGTGGTAAACTGTAGAACTAGGATTCAATCCCAATCAATTCAAATCCCAAATTTGTGCTCATAATCAATGCACCATGCAGCACCGAGCCTCAGACTTACAGGTGCTGGATAAGTATTAATTAAATGAACAGGATTATTCTCTTGTCTCTTAGACTGCTTAGGAAGCATTAGGTAAATTACCCAATTGCTCTGTGCCTTAATTTTCCACTTCGTAAAATAGAATTGATAATATTTGCCATCCATTTCTCTCCAAAACAACAGTGAGAATGGAGAGAATTTGCTTTGCCTAGCTGCTTTGGGTATGTTTTTATGCCTTGAAGACTTAGTCAGCAGTAGGTCTAGAGGAGATCAATAGAATAGACCTTAAACATGTGGTGAGACCACAACAATTCAGTGTAACTAACCAAGTCTCCAGTCTGAATGCAGGTGAAGTACAGGGGCAGAGCTTCAGAGACCTCAGCCTCCTTGTATTTGAATTTTATCCCCATATAACTTTGAACTGTTTTCATTTTTTCAGCTCAGTTAGAATTTGTTTGTATGAAATAATACTCAAGGAAGATATCATCTAGGGCTTAGACTATGTGATCTAACAAAAATACCCAGTTATAGATCTAAATGAAAATGCTTTCTTGTTACAGCCCTGCATCTCTGATATCAGAAAATTATCATGCCCTGCTTAGGGACAACACTCCAAGTTTCTGTGCCAAGAGTGCTTTATCCATCTCTACTTATCCACTGTCTTCATTTAGTCCCTACAGATCCCATCAGGTCCTTCATTGGCTATAAACCTGGCATGGAAAGAAATTTAAAACAAGACCCCATCCTTTCTCAGTCTCAACTTCTTCTGAAAAATGGGGATAATAACAAAGGCTACCTATCTTCAGGGTGGTTGTGAGGATCAGATGAAACTGCTTTGTAAACTGTACTCTACAAATATGAAGAAATTAGTACTAAAGGTTTTGGTTTTGAAAAATCCCCAGAAGACAGACATTTGCTTACGCGTGATATCCACATGCAAAATTTTCCACGTACATTCTTGGCCTGGACTTCCACGTCAAATGAGTTCAGAAAAGCAATAGGACTTGAGTTAACTCTCAGAAGAGATGGGATTTCAGGTGCTTAATGACTGGAGACTGAACTCCTAGTGAAGGAGAGAGTGAGAGAGAGCAGTGCAGGGTGATGTCAGATGACCACATGGTCTACACAGGCGTGTCTGAGATGAGAACAGAGTCTTTGCTGAGGTTCACAGAGAGAATTCTTAGTGTCTTGCCTTGAAGGGAGATGATCCCATGACTCGATCAGGAAGGACAACTGTTACAGTATCCATAAGCATTTATTAAATACCAATGGACTGTGTGCTGTAAGGATATAAAGATGGATTGAACCAAAGATCCTAGTTGCTATTAAAGAGTATTGACAAAGTTGTTGGCAAGGTCCAAGAAATGGACAGAGAAGAAAATTCAGGTTACAGGGGTCAACTGAAGACTGCAAAAGAATCCAGCAAGGATCCCTAATATCTTCTCTCCTGTTTAGAAACTTCAGAAGCCAATTCAGGTACCATTTCACAATCTGATATGCTTGTGTCTAGAGTTGCACGGGAGGGAGGATAACCAGTGCTGTCAGGAGTGGCCTGTCTCACGACCTGTTTAACTTTGATCATTTCCATGATCACAGAATGCACACCTGGCCCAAACCAACTACCTGGCAAAATCCAGCCTTGCCGACTAGGGAAACTTGGCAAGCCAGAGTTTTCGGGTTAGAAAGGCAACCTATTACCTCTACTAGAAAAAATATCTCAAAGTGCTTGGCGTACTGATGTCAGCATCACCTTACATGCCAGGAACAAATTATTACAGTAGAACAGGCCTAGAACACCCAGCTGGAAGTTAATAAATCAAGGAGGAAGACTAATGGTACTGCATTGCACATTCCTCCGAGGCAGGGGCCGTGTCCGCTCCCCTTTGGGTGGGAGTGCCAGCGTTCTTTCCGCTCACAGTGGACACGCCGCTGATAAGACTGTCTGGTCAGTTTAGGATACGACTCTACAAGGAAAGCCCTGGCCTCTTCTAGGGTGAGGAAGGTGGGAGTAGGAGGTCAGCAGAAGTCGGTGCCTAGAGGCAATGCCGCTGTTGAAATTCCCTTTAAAATTTCGAGGCAGATATGAAGGATACAGCAAGACAGGGTGTGTACGTAATTTGTCCTGGGAAAGGAGCTGGGCTGCCTCTCCCTCACCCCCGACGCCGCCTCCCCCGGGACTCCCAGGTTCCCCATGCCAGGAATAAAGGGAAGGAGCCCACACTTCAACGGGACCAGGCGCTGGGGGGATCTAAGAAACACCCCCGCGGACGAGTTTCTGAGCAGGGAAGTGGACCGGGAACAGCGCATTTCCTGCTTCGCCTGTGCAAACCCCAGGCGGGGCCAAGCGGGAACAGGGTTACGGTCGAGGAGTCGCCCGCTGCCAACCGGGCTTCGGGGCGGCCTCGCGGGGGCCGCGGACCCGGGAGGGATGCGGGCGGAGGGACAGGGCGTGAAAGCAGAAGGCTCGCCTCCCATCCTCGTGCGGAACAAACCCCCAAAGCCCCGCCGGCCGTCGCCCTGTTTCGGCCCCGGGGGGAGAGGGCCAGGGTCGGGCGCCAGGTGCCGGGTCCGGAACAGCTCCGACCGTGCGGGGACCTCCCGGGCCGGGGGTGGGGTGCTGTGGGGGCGCGGGTGGCCGCTATCTTCCGGGCCACTCCTTCCTCCCCACCTCTCCTCTCCCGCTCGCGACCTTCGACCTAGCATCCCGGACCCACGGGGGACTGGCCCGGGGACAGGGAGGAGACGCAAAAGGTATCAAGAGGCGCGGCGCCACCGCCCAGTCGGCGCCGGGGCGCGCGGTGCGAATCGGCGGCGTCGGACTGCGGCCCTACCTGGAGGTGCGGAGCCCCGGCCGCGCTCCGCCGCCGCACGCCGCCTCCCGCTCGGCTCCCGGGGCCGCCCCGGCGCGCGATTTATAAATGCAAAGGCCTTATTGTTGTCCTTTGTCCCAGGGATACCATTGTCTATTCACCGGCGGGCCGCCCCGGCGTTTTCCCTGGGTTTTCGGCGCGCACTCCCCTCCCCGCCCCCACGGACTTGGTCTCCAGAGCAAACCCGGATCTGTCTGGGTGCCCACGGCCTTCCTCATGACTTGAGTGTCCTTCGTCCGGCTCCCGCTTCCCGAGCATCGAAAACACAAAAGCCTCTAGGAAATCAGCTTTTGCTTGGTCACTCAGGGGCCTGGGGAAAAGCGGGGCTCTGACGCCTCCAGGTCTAAGGCACATTTCGTCACCTACCCGGGTTAATTTCTGCGCCCGCTGGGCAAAAACCCCAAGTGGTAAGGGGCACAGCTTCCGGCTACGCTAGTCGCTTCCTCACCCAGCATTTGGAGCCTCGGGTCTGGCCTGGGGACGGTGAGTGCAATTAGCAGCCAGGAGCCCAGAGAGCCCGGCCTGTGCAGCGCGAACGCACCCGGCCGGCTACACGAGCCGGCGTCCAAGGCTCTTACTCGCGAAACTTGTTTGCTCCCCCCACCCCCCCGCGCGTAAATCTCTCGTGTTGAGAAAGGCAAGGCTCGCAGGAAGTCGCTCCGGATGTTTGCTGCTTTTCATGTGGCATTTGTGGCCGGCTCTGATAAGGTCCTGAGCTCGACTTCCAACACCGCGTTCAGTCAGGAGACCGAAATAGAAGAATCCGCACACGCGGACTGGTCTGCGGCGCCGCGGCCCCCGACACCCTCCCCCTGAATGTGTGACAAGTGAATGATCTGAAGAAATTAGATGTAGGTAGCGGTTTGTAAAAGGGACTCCTTTTGGAAAGGCACCATAATTCCTTCGTGGTAAATAAAAGTTAACTGCTACTGTGTAACTCCCGAGGAGGGTGTTGTGAGAAGTAGGGGAAGGCAAATGCGAAGCTCCAACCCCACGCTGTGGGTGCTGTGCCCCCACCTCATTTCTCAGCAGTCTTACCCCACAAATATCAGTAGTCTCCAGGAACAAGTGCAAATTATAATGCGGAACCCCCGCTTCTCTTTCCCATCCATTTCTCGACCCTCTTGGCACCTCTTCCTATAATGAGGATGAAGAAAGTGTACAAGAGTAAATCCATGCATATACGTTTTTTTGGACTCACACCTGGATCGTATTTCCTGTTCTGTATTTTACTTTTTACGGAATTAGTCAAATAGATTAATCTAGACAGACAGAATGGATTCTGGAATAGGCATTGCTTTTCTTTAGTTTTCAATCTCTATTCTAAGAAAACTCCTACTAGCTCATAAAAACTTTTGCTCTAATAGAAAATTCTGCTTTGAGATCCTTGAAAAGGTATTTATTTCCATCCAGAAAAGTTAGAGAAGATCGCCAAGAAAACATCAAGGAGCAAGGCGTGGGATTAATTTGTCCTCTCTACTCCTATAGTTTCCTTACTTGTGGAACCATTTGCAATGCAGTTATGCTTAATTTTAAAGCCCATTTTTTTTCAGAAAAAATAAAGCGTAAAGGAAATGTACATAATCAGTTACATTTAAGATCAACTGCTTCAAAACCAATTAAAAATAACACCTCTCTATGATTTCCTATAACAGATTAAATTTTTTTTTCTTGTCTGCACCACAGAGACCCAGGGACTAGAATTACTTCTTTGTTGTGTGTGTGAAGACTGGCTGCTAAAGGTGAGGGAGGGCAGCCAGCGCTTCACAGAGCCGCAGAGTCAGAGTTGGCTTAAAACAAGTGTGTGGGAGTTGTATGGAGAAATAGCAATGTCAGAGAAACTGAAGGCTGGGGTTTCCAAAGACTCTGTGTTTGTCTTTATGGAAGCTACTAATACACAGACTTGATAGATTACTTTGTCACTATAGTGTCACCCAAAAAGCGGCAGCATTTACCTCCCAGATCCTGGGTGTGAGCCCTAGTTTTTCATCGCCCCTTCACTGTAAACAAGGAAAATCTGTTCTGAAGATTGATGTATTGATTTCTTTGCAGACTTATCTAATTGTGCAGAAATGGTTGTGCTAGTTGCCTTAGAAAACAAACGCAAATACACAAACACAACAGTTTGGTTTCCTGAGCTCCAAGAGCTCCAAGCTTGAAGGCAGACTGCTGGAGGTGAATTCCACTCACCAACGCTGTGATCTTGGGCAAGTTCCTAACCTCTCTGTGCTGTTTCCTCCCCAGTAAGAATAAACTAGTTTGGTAATATTTGGAGGGCTCTAAAACTGTGTATGGCATGCTGTGCCATATATAAGTGCAATATAAGGGCTTATTTAAAAATCCCACTGAAAAGGTTTCTCAGATTTAAATACAAGTTTAACAGCCATTCAGATTTTCATTCCAAACTAGAGAAATGTATAGGAATCCCCTAATTATCTGTGAGGGTAACCACCTTAAACTGACCCTAAGACCTACAGTTATTTTGCTGCTCAAAGTTGCTCTCTTTCCTCTAATAGACGGGCATTTAGATAAATATTGCTGCTGTTTTTACATTTTAGAAATCAAAACTGTTTTGTCTCTTTTACTGAACACATATGAGAAAATTATGATGTTCATTATACATTCATGTACAAATTTTCAAGGGTTGGTTCATCTTTATAAATAAAGGCATTATATTCTTCAGAATGACGGTGTATTGGCTACAGGAAAGTCATTCCGTATTTCACCTTATTTTAGAAATTAGAATTTACCTCCGACATAGCGTTTTGACTATAATACAGGAGGTTGAGTCCTTGGGGGAAAGAATATATTTTTTATTTATTATCAACAGTGTCTACTGCATTCCATAAAAACATTTGAAGAAGACACCCGTAGGGTTCCTTGGAAGAAAGCCAGGCCACCCACCACTGAAACACCCCTAGCTCCAGTAATAAAGAATGGATGCTTGGTGTGTTGATCCGAACTGCCATGGCCAAGTACTTCTCTCCAGAGGTACAATTACCACCCCAGAAGGTTTCTCAGGAGTCCCTCTTCCCGGGTCCGAGAGGACTTGGCGCCAAAGCCCGGCTCCAGCCAGTTTTCCCGGGGGCAAGTGTAGCTCTGGGCGCGGGGCCGGGGGAGGGGTAAAGGGCAGGCGTGGGGTTGAGCTGGGACTTGGGACTCCGACCGCCGGCTGGGCGTGGACCTAAGGACTCCCTCCCGGCCCGCCCCCGCCGCTCCATTGGCCACATCGGTGCAGAAAAGGCCCCGCGGCCCGGGGGCGCCCGCAGTGTCACCGATCCGGCGGGGGCGCGCGCTGCGCCGTGGGCAGGGACTGGCCAGGAACGCCGGCGGCGGGTTCGGGCCCAGGAGACTCGAGCAGCCCGCGGGGCCTCGGCCTCCCTCGCTCCCCACCCCCTCCCCCCGCGTCGGGGGAGGCGGCGTGTCCGGCGGAGGGTTGTGGAGCGCGGGGCAGGGCTGGAGCGCCATGAGCAGCCCGGATGCGGGATACGCCAGTGACGACCAGAGCCAGAGCCGGAGCGCGCTGCCCGCGGTGATGGCCGGGCTGGGCCCCTGCCCCTGGGCCGAGTCGCTGAGCCCCCTCGGGGACATGAAGGTGAAGGGCGAGGCGGCGGCGAGCAGCGGGGCGCCGGCCGGGGCCGCGGGCCGAGCCAAGGGCGAGTCTCGCATCCGGAGGCCGATGAACGCCTTCATGGTGTGGGCTAAGGACGAGCGCAAGCGCCTGGCGCAGCAGAACCCAGACCTGCACAACGCCGAGTTGAGCAAGATGCTGGGTGAGTCCGAACTCGCGATCCAGGGTAGTGCGAATCGCGTTGCCACTTCCTTGAGCGCAAAAGGATGCGGGCCTCGTGCCCGAGGCCAGCGGGTGCTGCCTCCGCGTCTTTCCCTGAGGCCATAGGTTCCCATTCTTCGCTTTCCTGATTCTGCAAAGGCGCTTTCGGCCTCTGCCAGCGGTGCCCGGATTACTGGGGTGATCAGGGGGGCGGGTATAACGGCTCTGGGGAGGCGGCTTCCCGGCGCGTCTGAGCGGCGGCGGGGCCACCCCTGCCGCCTAGCTGGGTTGATCGTGCCAGTTCCCTGATTCCTTACCCGGGTAGGGGACGTTCTCAATTCTTCGAACGACCGGGAGTGGGTGAGCGGGGAAGCCGCTTCCAGGAGGCTAAAAGAAGGGAAGGATGTCCTCAGAGGACCCCAGGGCTCGGACTCCCCTAGGTCTCCGAATTCCCCATACTTTCGCTCTTTAACTTGACCCCCTTCCCCCTCAGTTACACAATTCAAGGTCGGAGGGGAGAGGTGGGGCCAGGTGGGGCCTGGGAGCAGGAGCTCAGATAGTAAGCCCCGCGCCCTTCCCCACATTCCCATGCCCCTGCAGGCAAGTCGTGGAAAGCGCTGACCCTGGCGGAGAAGCGGCCCTTCGTGGAGGAGGCCGAGCGGCTGCGCGTGCAGCACATGCAGGACCATCCCAACTACAAGTACCGGCCGCGGCGGCGCAAGCAGGTGAAGCGGCTGAAGCGGGTGGAGGGCGGCTTCCTGCACGGCCTCGCCGAGCCGCAGGCGGCCGCGCTGGGCCCCGAGGGCGGCCGCGTGGCCATGGACGGCCTGGGCCTGCCCTTCCCCGAGCAGGGCTTCCCCGCGGGCCCGCCGCTGCTGCCCCCGCACATGGGCGGCCACTACCGCGACTGCCAGGGCCTGGGCGCACCCGCGCTCGACGGCTACCCGCTGCCCACGCCCGACACGTCCCCCCTGGACGGCGTGGAGCCAGACCCGGCCTTCTTCGCCGCGCCGCTGCCCGGGGACTGTCCAGCGGCCGGCCCCTACAGCTATGCGCAGGCCTCGGACTACGGGGGCCCCCCGGAGCCGCCTGCCGGCCCCATGCACCCGAGGCTCGGCCCCGAGCCCTCGGGCCCCGCGATGCCGGGCCTCCTGGCGCCCCCCAGCGCCCTGCACATGTACTACGGCGCGGTGGGCTCGCCGGCGGCGGCGGGGGGCGGGCGCGGCTTCCAGATGCAGCAGCCCCCACCGGGCCCTGGGCAGCCATCGCCCCCTCCCGAGGCGCTGTCCTGCCGGGACGGCGCGGACCCGAGCCAGCCCGCGGAGCTCCTCGGGGAGGTGGACCGCACGGAATTTGAACAGTATCTGCACTTTGTGTGCAAGCCCGAGATGGGTCTCCCCTACCAGGGACATGACTCGAGCGTGACCCTCCCGGACAGCCACGGGGCCATTTCCTCGGTGGTGTCCGATGCTAGCTCTGCAGTATATTACTGCAACTATCCTGACGTTTGACCGTCTCCGACCCGACCCAGCCTGCAGGCCAGAAGCGCAGTGTTACACACTTCCTGGAGGAGCTAAGGAAATCCTCAGCCTCGTGTTGTTTTGTTGTTTTTAAGTTGCCTTGGCATATAATTTATGGTAATTTATTTTGTCTTCCACTTGAACAGTTGGGGGGAGAAAAATGTGAGGTTGTGTTTTAAGATTTGGTCAGATACTTGTTTCCCACCATTGCATTGTTAAAACCCCGTTTCCAACTTCAAGTTTACCGGTTTTGAATGTGTCCCGGAACAGCTTGCTCCATTTCCTGAAAGTTTATTGATCAAAGAAATTTTGTCCTGGGTGTGTTTTTTCAATCTTTAAAAAAATAAAATCTGGAATCCTTTTCACTCTGTTAGTGTCTCTGTCACACAACCAGTTTTTGAGATCAACATTAAGTGTTAATAGGATTAGGAACATTTTAAAGATGACATTTCATATATAGTTACTGTAAATTTCTCATTTTCTTGTAATGGTAGACCTAAATGACTTCAGGGAGAAGCCCTAAACATGAACCTTAGGATACCCATGTTTGATGTAATTGTTTTTGCTAGGAAAAAAAAAAAAAACCGTCATGAAATGAGCTTCCATTATACATTACAAGTGATATTAGTCTCTAAAAAGTATTGGTTAACCTTAACAGTCTAAATAATTTTCAGTTTTGGTATATCACTTTCACCAGAGGAGAGCACATTAGTCATTTTGGTTTTCTAGTTGTTGAATCTTGAGACCTGCCTGAAGAGGCTTTTGGATTTTTTTTTTTTTTTTGGTCTGTATTTCACGAAGAGTCTTTACACTCCCTCTCGACACTGAACTTGTCAATTCTCACATGTCTACACCTTGGGAAGTAGTGTTGCTGAGTTAAAAATAATTTGAAGCAGTCACAGGAACTAATCAAAATAAAATGTGCATCGTGACCTTAACTTTTAATGAACCTTATCATTTATAATTCCAATAGGATATTCAGCTATAAATTAACTACGTGGCCCATTGCATTTCCTGATTAAATTCTGGAGGGATCCAAGGATGGTTTGTATGTGGTGTGCTTTACAAACGCAACAACAGACAAACAGACATGCGTTGAGTGACGGATGACTTGTGATGGGCGTTTCTCGTGCCAGGCATTTTCGTCAATGCCATTTTCTCCCAAGTTTGAGCCTGATCAAGCCTATGAGCTTAGGTGCTATTGTCCCCATTTTGCAAGTGAGGAAAGGAGGCATTGAGCCCTCATCTGCCACATACATGGCAAAAGCTTGGTGTTACAAGTCCTTACAACCTATTTGTTCACTGTTTTCCTTTGTGCCAGGATGTGTCCATGGGCACTGGGAGAGCTTGCGTTATGGAGGTGAGAAACTACATAATTCTTCATACTGCTTAATGCTGTAGAGAAAAGGGAGGGGATTTCTCAAAGCATTTCTCTTGAGGAGGGATATCTGAACTGGAATGGTTTCCTGGATTCTCTTGAGAAATGGCAGGGTGTATGTTTTTTAGAAAGGGTTCCTGGATGCTAGCAATGTTCAGGATAGAAAGTTTCAGTGAGGAAAAGTAAGTCTATTTTGGTAGACATAACAGAGGTTACTTTGAAAATTTGAAATTATGAAGTTTATGCCAGGCTTATATACCATCAAATCCGATTTATTTGCCTCTACTGCTCTACCCTTTGCCACATTCTTTCTTCCTCTGACCCCCGACAGGTTCTGCTTCCAGCCTGAGTTCCTTCCCTAGGATGTGCTGAGTTCCTAGTGGATCAAGTGAGCAGAGGGGTGTGACTGGCTCAGGTTCAAGGCTGTGTCGCCAGTTCAGTTCACACGAGGCATGTTAGTGCTGACCTTGTTGGCCCAAGGAGACTCAGTTGTACCCTTGGCTGCTATCTCTTATCAAAATTAAGAAGATAGATAGGGAAAAGAGGAAAGGAAAGAAGAAAGTGGAGTGTTTAGGGGGAAGAATTGAAAGTCCTGTTGAGTTACATTCTTGGAAAATAATAAGAGCTAAAGTTGTAGGCATTTCTAACGCCTTCAACCCCAGTGGAGGGTGATTGTCCTCACAGTAATTCTTGGGGGCAGAGGCGTCTAGTCCATTCCTTCTCTTTCCTCAGGCAGACTTAGGTGTAGTGACCACACGTACCAGCCGGTGATGGCATGGCTTTTTGTTTTATTTGGAAACAAATATATAAAAGATACATTGCTTTTCCCCCATCTCTACTTCTGAGATACTTTAGAAGTATGTCAGGAGGTGAAAATCCAGGGCAGCTCCTGCTGAGTTCGAAGCCCTTTTAGATGTCTTGCCTGTTAGAGTTCACTTTAGATGGGTCTGGGGAAAGCTAGGAATCCCCCTCTCAGGAGCATGCACATATGCGCAAATGTAATAATTTAGGTATGATTTTAGGCAATCCCTGACCTCTCATAACCCATCCAAGGGTTGTAGGAATCTGAAGCCCTCAGATTTAGAAGCGTTGGTGTTGAAGGTTTGTTTGGGAAGCATGGCAGCCAAGCATCAAACCAAAAAGGCAGTTTTCCTATATTTGAAAACACAAAGGGACGTCTCAAGAACTCTTGTGTTATCGAGTTCTCCCTTCTTGTCCATATGAATCGAGGAACATGGGGAGTATTATGCCCTTCTATCAAGGAGTAAAGGAAACCCATGATGCCCTGCTGAGATGAGTATACAATCTTTTCCCTTATGCAGTTACGGTGGTGGTGGTAGCTGGTCTCCAAGGTTGGCCCCATGAACCATACCTTGGGTGATTACATTCTTGTATAAACTCCTCCCACATTTAACCTGGGTTGGACTTGCTACTCTAACCCAATACAATGCAGTAGAAGTGATGCTCTGCCACCTCCAGGGCCAACCCTTCAGGAGGCTTGGCAGATTCTGTTTCTTGTAGTCCTGGGAACCCTGAGCTACAGTGTAGAAAGTCCAGTCACCAAGGTGGTGAGATCGTGTGGGGAGACCACATGGAGAAGAGAGGCGTTGAGACTCCCAGCAAAGGGAAAGGGCTCAACCTTCCCTCCAGCTGACTCCCACCTGCCCTCCTGCTACCATCTGATTGAAACTCAAGAGAGGCCAGAAGAATAAATGCAACAGATTATCGAAACGGGTGTTATCCTTAAATAACTCTTATTTTTAATTGTAGAAATGTGGGCTCTCATGGAAAAATCAGGAAAAGAGCCTTGGGGCCTGTCAGAGACAGCAATATAGTTTTAAAGTGAAGGACACAATGTAAATCTTGGACTCGGGTTGGATGACTCTGCGACATCACCCGATGTGTAGACCGCTCTTTTCTTAAGTAGACTCAGACGAAGTGACACCAGGTACCAGCTAGTGACTGCTTTCATAAAAATATTAAATTTGTCTCAATTTTTTACAGTTTTATTTTGGAAACAAATACATAAAGGATACATTGCTCCCCCTGTCACCCCCATCTCTACTTTAGAAGTATATCAGGAGGTAGGAATCAAGCCCTTCTCTGGGCTGACATATCCTGACTTGATGCCAGCGTAGAGCATACAACCCTTTGGGAGATCCAGAACAAGAATTAAGAGGGTATTTTCTTTGCCACTGAGACACTGACTACATCTCTATTAAAGCTACCAGAGTGGATCGGATTAATTACAAGCACACTTGTAAGTTACTTATACATGCAGCTAAGAGATACTATCACAATGAAACTAATTCTTTTACTTATTATTCTTATCTCAGAAGATTGTTGTACCTTTAATTTGAATCATGCTGCAAAAGACATCAGCTTATTCTTTAAATTTGTGCTGATATCAGGAAAAGCATATACAAGCAAAAGGAATTCAGAGAAAATGGAATGGGGTACTGTGAATCAAAATATAACATCTCTCTGTAACATTTTTTAATGTCCTATTTCACTTTGTTTTTAATGCTCAGAACTGTGCCTGTCACATAATAGCTGTTCAATATTCCCTTCCCCCCTAGTCCTCTCTGGTTTGTTTTGACAATACTGGACAGGGAGAGAGATTTTATATCCATATATCAGCACAGATTTATTCTTCCTGCTTACAAGGTGCTTCCTTCTGCGTCCAGAATATTCATCTGAAGAAAAGTGGTATTGACGTCCCTCCTAATCCCCATCTGGAGTAGAATGAGCCTGTGGCCAACAAAACATTTCTTCAGGTCTTCTGGCCTGGGATCCAGCTGCTTCTCTTCCTTAATTTTTTGCTATAGCACCTATCACTACCTTTCTTTTAGTGAGAAAGTTGCCCTGTACTTTCTTCTCAATTATTAGGCAGCTTTATGTGAATCAACAATTCAGTTTGCACTGCCCCCCTTACACAAACACTGAACCCTCACTGCCGGCAATTCTCCAGGCTTTATTCCAGACACTGGATGGTAAAAATTCTTAGCGCAGTATAAAATAGTATTTCTTAGTGCAATATAAAATTTCTTGTCACTAGTATACAGTAAGTGCTAAATAAGTTGTTGCTATGATAATAGTGATGTTTTTGAATGTAAGCTTTCTCTGCAGCTCAGATCCAAACAACAATTTGGCTGAATAAAAGAAAATAAGATTTAAACCTTATTCTTGCTGAAGACATTTTAGCTCTGAGGGTTTTGTTTCCACTTCAGCCAAAGTCTTGACCACTTTGCCAAAGTTGAATTCATAACAAATATTCCCCAAACTGATGTTGCTCAAAAAGATGATCTGTGAGGTTACACTCTGCGTGGAGATTCAGAAGAGCATACACAAACGGCAGCAGATGTGCTGTGGACCTGGTTTGTTCTAGGATCATGGGCAAGGCACACTCTGCTGGGACTCAGTACCCTGCCATATACCTGGTCTCTCGTGAGGCCAGGAAAAGGGATGTGGCGAGCTTGCAGTAAACTGAGAACTTTTCTGGTCTGATTCCTCTGGCTAGAAGATTCCTGGGGCAAGTACTGTCTGTTTTCACTTTGTATCTGACCTGGCACCCCTTAAGTACTTGGAAAATTGACTAACTTGCTTGGCTGTTGGTATGTACCTCAGTTTTCTACTGGGGATTCCCGAAGGAATCCAGAGTTCCTGCTTTGCATCTCTTCTATTTGAGATGATCGCCAGTGGCTATAACCCCTTTCTCCTGAATAATGTGTCAGAACATCAGACTTAACAACACAGGAGGACAAGCTATTGCAGCAAAGAGTAGAGAATGGCTAATTAACGCCATGAGTGGCTGTGTTCCAAAAGAAGAAAAATTTCGGCATTTTGAGTCAGAAGTTCCTCTGGCTCAGTAACTCAGATGTGTAAGTTTGCAGAAGTCACTAATCTTTTTCTGAACTCCAGTCTGCTCATCTTAACACGTTGGGATAATGATCAAAGCCCTGTCTCCAAATGAGATTGTGCTTAAAAGACTGCTTCAGGGCCCCAGAAAATACTCCCTCTCCTCTCGCCTTTGATTGTGTGTATCTCTATCTATCCCAGAAGACTTGGGGGATTTAATTCTGTTATTCCATTGGGAAAGAGAAGATAACAATAACTTGCTTCCCCTGGGTGTTTGATTAGTGGGTTGAGAATTTTACAGCCTTGTAAGATTGTCCATATTTGCTGGAAACACAGATCGCACGGGTTTTACTCTGAGCTTTGGACAGCTCAGCTTCTTTGACTATAAAATGACAACAGAAATAATTGTCACTTGAAGAACTCCATACAGAATGCCTCAGTTCTTGAGAACTCTCATTTTGCATGCAAATCTCAAGGTCTTTATAAAGGGACAGTTAATTGGGACACACTGAATGCACTATCAAGTCTGCTGACATTCACCCTTCTGGCCAGCCCTTCCTTCCACCAGTCATAGTGTCTCGAGAGTCCTGAAGCATATTCCCATGTCATTTACGTGTTTAGGACTAAACAGGGTTGGAATTCTTGATGGCGAATAAGCAGAGTGGAATGGGGGAGGACAGCAAATTAAAAAATAAATTCTGGCTTCCAGCAGTTCCAAGTAATGTTGAAACTTGACACTGGGGTTTTTGAATCATTTAGTCCTTGAGTTATTTTCCCAGGGCAATGGTGGATGGGATGAAGAGAAGAAAATTGAGACTAGCAAAATGAAGGAACAATTTTATAATTGTTCCCTATATAGTGGATTCTTCTGCTTATTTTAAAAAATCCATCTGGACGTTTGAAAACAATAGTAAGGATTGCAAGTGTACACACACATACCGAAAATATTCAACTGAAAAGGGCTTCAGTGAGATTACAGAAGGGAGATATAAGAAAATAAAAATTCAAGCTTGTAGCTGCAGTAAAGAGATTGCGGGTATGGAAAATGTATAGTTTTTATTTATTCATTTAAAAATAATGTAAAATTTTAAGTGATATAGATGTTTACAAAAAAAGCAACATTACAGGTGAGCTTGTAATATAAACTAAGAGTTGTAGGAAGATTCTGTCCTTCCTCAGCTTCAGTTCCACGTGTCAGTCAATCCTTTAATTTATTTATGTATTTTGATTCTATTGGGCTTTATCTACATTAATAACTCTGTTCTTCTGGCGGTTAATTAATTAATATTCCTGCGCGGCTAATTCTGTTTATCAGTTTTAGACATTGACTTCCTGCTAGAATAGCCAAGCATTTCCTGTGCTCCTCTGTGCACCGAACGTACTTATAGCCTTATTTTCACTTTTTCTATTGATTACCACCGCCTTTTAAAGTACTAAGATTACACACCCTTTTTCTTGTTCCATCACGAAGGCGCGAAGTCTTGAACCCCGACTGGGAAAGGGAAGGATATTGATGCCCCCAGCCTTCCCAGCGGTCCTGGGTGCCGCATTCTCTTCTGCACAGGTGGATTTTTCTAATGAAATTTTTTTTTTGGAGGGAGGAGCAGATGGAATATTGCTCCCAATTGTAAAAGGTATCCCATTTTATAGCATTTCAATCAATCCTAGACAGTTGGGACTGCTTACCGCCGTGGCTGCGACTTTAAATTCACTCACTTCTTACACCCACTCGGAAAGTGGTCTCCCTAAAGCTTTGGCCAGAGAAATAAAGTCAGGTAAGTGGGCAAACACTAAGCTCCGTGGTCAGTTTCCTCCCCCCACTCCACCCCTCCACCCCTTGTCCTTCCGAGTCCGTGGAGGCTGCGGCGATTCTCTTCGGCGCGCGCAACTCCGAGCAGCAGAGGCGCTGGAAGCCGAGTGTGCCAAGCTCCCTCGCCAGAAATCGGCACACCTGCTCCGTTAAACCAGGGGAACATTTTAACAAGACTCTGCAATGACGTTAACTTACAAGGTAAAAGGCCGTAGGTTTGGTGTAAAAAAAAAAAAAAGAGCCCGGAGTGTGAGTCAGGGCGAGCATGGCCACCCCGATAACGAGGACCAAGACTGCGACGTCGTGCGCCTGCTTCGAGGCGTTTCGAGCCCTGGTGCCGGACCCGCGCGGGTATACAGGGCCTAAAACGAATCGGACTCGAAGGTTAGAACAGATCTTCCCTTTTGTATTCGTCCTGGAGCCTGCCTGCCGTGCTGAGATTTCAGAAGGTCCAAACGTGACATCCGGGACCGATTTTCCTCGGAGGAGGGAGGGGATTCGAGTCCCGGCGCGTTATTTTCTGCGGAAGGGAAAATTAAAGCCAAGACCGTCGGCTGCGCTTTAGTGAGCGGGTGGCTGCCCGTCGCGGTGCGTGGCGCCCGAGTTCTTGGCCGCGCAAGCGGAGCCGGGCGGCGGGAGCAGGGGTTCTCTTTGGGCCACGTCCGTGCAGAAAAGGCCCCGCGGCCCGGGGGCGCCCGCAGTGTCACCGATCCGGCGGGGGCGCGCGCTGCGCCGTGGGCAGGGACTGGCCAGGAACGCCGGCTGCGGGTTCGGGCCCAGGAGACTCGAGCAGCCCGCGGGGCCTCGGCCTCCCTCGCTCCCCACCCCCTCCCCCCGCGTCGGGGGAGGCGGCGTGTCCGGCGGAGGGTTGTGGGGCGCGGGGCAGGGCTGGAGCGCCATGAGCAGCCCGGATGCGGGATACGCCAGTGACGACCAGAGCCAGAGCCGGAGCGCGCTGCCCGCGGTGATGGCCGGGCTGGGCCCCTGCCCCTGGGCCGAGTCGCTGAGCCCCCTCGGGGACATGAAGGTGAAGGGCGAGGCGGCGGCGAGCAGCGGGGCGCCGGCCGGGGCCGCGGGCCGAGCCAAGGGCGAGTCTCGCATCCGGCGACTTCAAGGTGTGGCCAAGGCAGTGGGCCGGTGGCTGGCGTGGGGACCCCTGCCCGGCAGGACGCAGAGCTGCGCCCGACGCCTGGGGAGGAGGAAGGCGGGGGGCGGAGGCGCTGAGAACCGAGGACGTGGGAGGAGTGGGCTTCTGCTCGGGGGGACGCCGGTCTCCGGGAAAATCCGCGCTGGTGGGTCAATGACTCTACCTCTGCGAACTCGCTGGTATTGTGAGTTTTACCCCTGGAGAAATAATGGACTGGCAGGGGCAGAATCCTCTTAGGGGGCGGAAGATAAAATTAAACAAAAAGGTTCAAGACCGAATTGTTAACCATCTCTAGGTGTAAATGATAAAGAACACGAAATTTTAGCGTCTTGGGAAAGGTGTTAAAGATGTCCTCTAATCAGGCAAGGCTCTCTAAAAAAAGAAAACTCGAATGCTCTTATTCCAAGTTTTAAAAAGTTTCATTTCTCGGGTTAAGGAATTAAGAGACAATACAGATAAAACTGCTCGTTATTCGTGGGGCTGGAAATGCATTCAACAGCACCTTTCAGAGAAACGTGCAAAACTTTAGAATTTGAAGCCGGGCAGGTTGCGGGCTTGAGCTCCTTTTTGATGCTGAAGTTTGTTAGAAAAGCCGGGAGACCGTGGCCCCAAGTTGCGGAGTTCGAGCTCATTTCGCTTTCAGTCTTTTGAAGTTAAAAGGGAGATTTTTTTTTAAGAAGGCATAAAATGGCCAGACTATTTCGTCTCACCAATGTAAAAATCATTTGTCTTCTGCGTAAACAGCTTCATTTAAAATATTTACTTTCCTATTTTTTCCATAAAAATGTAAGTAGCACGCCGACGGAAGATGAAGTTATCCCTGCCCCAGTCCTAACCTCGGAGCTGATGACTGCTTACAATATCTTGTTTTCCCTGCACTCGTTTGCTCTGCACCTACAATTACACAAACATGTAGGATCCCCCCCGCCCCCCCCGCAATAATGGGATCCCTACTATTCTGCAGCTTGCTTTTTCGGTTGACGGTATTTATTTGGCGTTCCTGTATTCCTAGAAGATGAACCTGTCTACCTGGTAGGTGGACCTCTCCACTCTTCCGTGGAGTCAGCCCCACTTGGTCCGTCTCCAGATGTATGGTCCACTGTAAGTTTGTATCTTCACTTATTCCTGTCATAGTTATAGTCCTGAGTCAGTTTGTGTACATGAAGGGAGAGCACCTGAAACACAGGGCCTCAGCGGGGAGCGCATTTCACCCGAGGGGAAAAGAGGCAGAAACTGCATGCCCTCAGCGCGGTCTTCTACAGGACGGTTCTTGCTGTCTGATCTCAGGGGTGCCGCAGCCAAGCGGCGCGTAGGAAACTCCGCTGGCGCTACTCGCTCCTGGAGATTGTCCCTAAGTTGCCAGCCTTGCCAGGGCAGGCGTTGGCCTGTCAGCCTGCCTCGTTGGCGCTTCCAGGCTGAGACGACGTCCCAAGGAGCTGATTCGGTCGAGGGGGTGAAATCTGCCTCATTCCTCATTGGCCGATGAGTCCCTGGTGTTCCTGTTCTGGCGCAGTGGTTAATATTAACCTCCGCTATTGGACGGACTTGGTTTGGATGATAAAGTGTGTGGGCACCGCTCTGCAGGCAGCCCGCCGGCTTGTCAGATGTCCGTGCTCTGCGAGTTGGGAAGCGACTCGGTCCCCAGCGAGGCGGGCACGCGAGGACGAGCGGCCTTCCTGGGGGAGGCGGCGCCGCGCTGGGGCGCTCAGGAGCGGCCCGGCCACCAGAACAGGCCCCCGCCGCCGCAGGCGACCGCGTGGCCACGGACGGCTTGGGCCTGCTCTTCCCCGAGCAGTGCTTCCCCGCCGGCCCGCCGCCGCTGCCCCCGCACATGGGCGCGCACCACCGCGACTGCCAGGGCCTGGGCGCACCCGCGCTCGACGGCTACCTGCTGCCCACGCCCGGCACGTCCCCTGGACCGTGTAGACCCAATCCGACCTTCGGCTCGCCGCTGCCCAGGGACTGTCCGGAGGCCGGCCCCCCACACTCCTCGGACTACACGGGACCCCCGGAACCGCTCGCCGGCCGGGTGCACCCCAGCTTGGCCTGAGCCCGCGGGCCCCGCGATGCCGGGCCTCCTGGCGCCCCCCAGCGCCCTGCACGTGCACTACCACGGGGCCTCGCCGGCGGGGCGGGCGCGCTTCCAGTGCAGCCGCAGCACCTGCCGGGCGGCGCGGACCCCAGCCAGCCCGCGGAGCTTCTCCGGGACCGCTCAGCCGCGAGTGCTGTTTTGAACCCCCGGCTGTGTCCTCTTGGGTTGCGTTGCCAGTTTACCTCGTATGCTACAATTGTCGCAGTGTTTGGAACTTTCCAATCTTCCTTAGAACGAACATTCCAGTAAGAACATTTAACATTGTTAACATCTGAAAGGAGGCAATGCAAAAATGTGCTCTGCTTCAATATATGTGAAGTCCATCTTTCTCCATTTTCTATATATACACGTTATTTTTACAATGAAGTTTTTGTAAAGTGGCAAATTAATGGACTATGGTAGAAAGCACTCTTTTCTTCAAAAATTCTTTCATTCCAGGTAGTTTTAAACATTTACTAACATTTATTGTGTATCTTCTACATTTCGCACGACTATTTTTAAAGTTCTTGGTTATTGACGTCTTTGTAAATGAGGAAGTAAAGCTTGTAAAAAAATTCTGTGCATATGGAGATTTTATATTGTGCAAAATTAAGTGTGATGTGTCTGTGTCAGTCAGGGTCTCCCAAGAAACAGATGGCATACTTAAAATGGGTGAACGAAGAAAGATCAAGGGACAGACACACTGTTTATATAAAGGAATCTGTGGAGGGACTAGAAGCATCCTGTCATGCAGGAGCTCAGAGCATCATCCATTCGCGGTGACTGGGAAGGAGGAGAGGCGGTCCGGCAACCCAAGGTAATGGTAGCTTTAGGGATCCTGCCAGCCAGAGGCCATGGCCTGGGGAAGAGGAATGAAGCTACCGCCAACCGTGGCCCAGGAGGATGGGGCCAGAAAGTAGATCCTGGAAAAAATCCTGTTGTTCTCCTGGCTTCCTGACAGTGCCTCTCATTGGTCAAATCTAACCACAAAACACGGGGGTGGGGTGGGGGTGAGGCGGCGAGGAGCGGGGAAGTGTCTGTGGATCTACCGCAGGGAGGAGGGTGGACAGTGCATCCACCGGGGTAGAAAAAGTCCAGGCTTTCCTATAAACAGCTCCACAGAAGGGAGTTCAGCACAGCACTGCGGAATTAACCAAATAAAATCGACTGCCACACTCCGTGTGAGGAATGTAATAGACGGTAGGAAGGAGTCTTAGCTGCTGCTCTTCTCAACCTCAGAAATTTTGCTCATGAGGGGAGAGCCTGGAGGCCACCAGGTGGAGCGTGGGCAAGAAGCCGCGGTGGTGGGAGGTAGAGCAGGGACACAGGGAACCCGGATTCCAGGGGACAGTATCCCAGTATGTGAATCGAGGCTCGCAGGAGGTGAGCCACACCTCTGAATTCTTCAATTCTATCAGCGAATGAAAGTCATTTTCTGTTTAAACCCCTCCGAGTTGGTTTTCTTCTCATTTGAAACACAAGGATTCACAACAGATCATCAGGGATGGAGCAGACTGTAGACATGGTTGCTAATTCTTTTGGTGTCAGAGGGAAATACCAAATGTGGGGTATCCTTGGACCAGCAGCAGTGGCACTGCCTGAGAGATTATTAGGCTGAATCTCAGGCCACCTCAGCACTTCTGCATCAGAGTCTGGTCTAGGACAGTGCTTCTCAAACTTGAATGTGCATGCGAATCATCTGGGGATCTTGCTAAAATGCAAATTCAGGTTGAGCAAGCGGGGCCAAGACTCTGCATTTCTAACAAATTCCCAGGTGAGGCTGATGGGCCACACTTTGAGCGCCAGACCCTAGATCCCTAACCCACTCTGACTTCTTAGGACCGTTCTTGACCTAAAACGTGCCAAGTTCGGAAACAAACACCATAAACTCATTTCAGAAGAGCCACTGGACCAGACAGTTTGGGGTTATTTTTCCCTGCCGGCCATGTCTGCTCTGCTTCCCCCCTCTACTCCCCCTGTCCCCCAAGTCACTGTGGTTATCTTCCTTTTCTTCAAAGTCCTGTAAATGCTCATGTTAGAACCACAGGTGTGACAGCACTGGGGAGTTATGGTGCTGCTGAGAGGAGGAAGCAGGGAGATGAATGGGGAGTACCTGGGTCTCCACGGCGGAGGACCTGACGGACATGAGCCAGCACAGCCCCAGTGTTGGTGCCAGGAAGAAGCCCATCACCCTACCCTCACCCACTGGGCATTGTCACTGAGTTGACCTATCCCCAAGGTTTGGCCTGCAGTCAGGGCGCTTCAGATTTCAGAAGCTCTTGAGGTGATTCTAACTGCAGCCATTAAAGAGATGAAAATATTAATGTCACAGAGCTACCTAAAAAGTCAGTTATTTATGTATTTATTTCATCAAATGGTTATTGAGCATCTATTATATGCCAGATACTACATGGTTTCCAAAGATAAACAAGACATTCCCTGTTCTCAAGGAGCTTGTGGTTTTATAGGACGGAAAGGCATGTAGATAAATAATCATTATTGTGCGGTCAGGGCAATAAAGTAAAGCACAAAAAATATTGTTCTGGCAGAAAGCAGAGTGATGGATTCTGTGTGAAGGGGTGTGGGATAAAAATACTAATAGCTGACATTTATTGAACCATTCACTATGGATGGGAAGGCCCCAGGGAAGTGCTGATGCTTACCTGAGGCCCCGAAGGGGAGAGCCAAGCGGGGAAGGTGTGGTGGTTGGGGGAGATGGTGGTGAGAGTGAGGACACTGAGGGAGGTTACTTCTGTTGTTTTTTGGTAAAATCAGAGTGGAGTCAGGAGCTGAGAGGGGTGGGGGCTGGTTGGGGGGGTGGGCTGTTTGTGGGAGGGGTGGGGACTAGGCAGGGGTGGAGCTGGGGACTTGCGAAGAGCAGCCTCAGGCAGGGAGCCCAGATGAAATTGGATTTGTAGCTCGGTTTCCATCTTTAGGGTTGCATGCTCAGCAGCTCCAAGGTAGAAACAGAGAGATGGGATCTCAGGATTTGTTCAAAGCTGGGCTTGTAGGAGCAGTGGGGAAGACAGACAGGAGGGCCAGAGAGGAGCTGGTGAGACTTTGGCTCAAGAGTTTAATGGAGATGGGTATGGAGGAAATGAGGTCTGGAGAGAGGTGTTAGGCTTGGAAGAAAGGGAGGGAGAAACCGAATGATAAGAGAATACATCAAAGGGGGCTTTCAGAGATGAAGTGGGATGTGCAGGGCGTGGCTGGGGAGGAGCTGCTGAAGGGGGCGAAGGTGAAGGTCACTATACCCTTGTGCAGCTAGGGGACATGGGATGCCTCCCCCACGTAGATACTGAAACCCCACCGTGGGAGGAGAGGGGGAGGAAGGCTGCAGTCCTCTCTTTGCATATTTCATGAGACACCCCACCAGTGGGAGTGGATTCAGTCAAGTCATTTAGGACATAAAGGAGGGGGAGTTAGAAGAGATGGCATGGGACCTGCCATTGAAATGCAAAATAGAGCACTGGGGAAACAGGACAATCCACTCAGAGTGGAAAATATTGGGGAAGAAGTGGCAGCAATTCCTAGTGATGGAAGGCAGTTTTACACATCCTTCTGCAAACCTGGAGATGGACTTTTTTAGCTCAGGGGTAGAAGATCTAGAATTCAGAAATTTTGCAGGCAGCAACAGCAGCTCACAGCCAAGCAAGAGAGCATCTCTTATCAACTTTGTAATCAATGGCAGGGTTTACAGATAAGGGTTATTAGCGATGTCCTGCTTCTGAGAACTTCCTGTTTAAATTAATTGTTCTTGATCACTAGGTGCTAAACTTTAAAAATCACTACTTAAAAAACATCTTTTCCTCCAGTCGGCTCAATATTAATACCTTGAGGCAGAGCCCATTCATCTGGCATGAGTTAGGGTTCTGTTCGCCTGGAAGGGTGCCTGACTCCCACACTTGACCTTTCCCCCTCCCCCAGATCCTAGAGAACTCCCTTTATCCTAATATTGAGCAATACTGACCAGGCTCCTTATCAGGCGCAGGACAACACCCTGTGTCAAGAGGACGCTCTCTGACCGCAGGTCTAACGGGAACCCCACAAGGTGACTGACGTCCCCAGAATTTCCCATGAGGCGAGAAAAGCTGTGGGGGACGTGGAAACGTGGGTGCTGGGGTCTCCCGGAATCCTCCTTCTGCAGAGAAGTCTAAGGATCTCCAAAAACACAGCTCTAGAGACCCCGCAAGGTGCGCCCCCTACAGAGAGAAACAGAGCCCCCTAAAGACCTTCAGAGACAGGAGCCTGTTCCTACAGCCCCGGCGCCGAGCACCCCGGCCCCTGCGGCGGCCGCTGCTGGGAAGGCAGGAGCGTCTCAGTTTGGAGTTCACGACGAAGGCTGAGACATCCAGGTTTGCAGCGGAAGGGAGGCCTTCCTCTCCCCAAGTGGGCCCTGCATCCTGTTCCTCTAACCGCTCAGGAGAATCAAGGCAGGGGAAGACGGAGTGCTCCGCTTTGCCCCGGCTGTCCCTAGGCTGTGTCGCTGGGCGGGGCGCCGACCATCGAGGGGCACACGGACTCTCCCCGGGGAGGGAGTCTCCAGCTCCCGCTATATAGAGCGAGGTCCTGCACCCCCTCTCTCCGTACTCATTTAGCTTGGCCCGGGTTGAAAGCGTGAACAATCTCTTCCAGGCACTCCCTGTTTTCACTTCCCTCTGACCAGAGGGCCTCTCCTCTCGTCTGACCCGCGGGGGTCAACATCCTTTCTAGCTGGTCCGCCTCACTTCCTCCCTCAGGCCGAGCTCCAGGCTGTTTTTCAGCTTCAGGGGTTCCTGGAGCAGTGTTTCCTCTGCCCCCCTCCATTATCACATCAGACAGACTGCAATCAGGGTCTTGGGTTATTGGAGATTGGAAAGCAGAAAGATCAGTGTGAACCGTGGGAAGAAACTTTACGGAAGAGGCAGACTTGGGGGGGGCGGGCCCCAAAAGTAGGAAGTGAGACAGGAGCTCTGTGATCTGGGTTCAGGGGAGGGCCCAGCCCTAGGGGTTTCTGAGAGGCTCCGAGGAGACAGAGTTCATGCAAGCAGCGCATCGTGCTGTGGTGAGCAGGCCATGGTCCGCACAGGCAGATAGACCTGGGCTGGCATTCCAGAGAGATCACTAGTTGGCTTGGAGACCTTGGGTGGTTGCCCAACAACTCAGGATGTCAGTTTCCCCATCTATAAAATATGGGTAATAATAACTACCTGCAGAGTCATTGCAAACATTAAAAACATTTGTACAGTGCCTAGCTGAGTGATGGTATTAGGAGGAAATCTCCCTCCCTGGGACCCAGTATTCCACAGGTGGGTGTGGGAGGGAGAGCTTCTGCTCCACCAACCCCGTTCTGTTCCTAACAGTACAGCCTGAGCCTATAGAGTACCCAGTTTATGGACCAGTGTTAATTCACGGGGACATCAACACAGGATGGTTTTGTGTTTCTCTCCAAGTATGGCTTTAACTATGCTCTTTTAAATCTCTCTGTCTTGCTCTTTAATGAACTCTTGGGAAGAGTGTATTACCTTCTAGTTACTTTTAGTTGTTAAATGTAACTCATTGTATTTATTTTGAAAACTAAGAATGTAAAAAGTCAGTTCACTGTAAATCCTCAATTAGTTTAAATCTTATCCCTTCCATTCTCCTCCCTGAAGGCTTAAGAGGGCCCCTGTCTACTGGTCCTGGAGGGGAAGGAGGGACACTGCCATCTCACTGATATTCCCTCTCTCCTCCCTCCTTAAGACCAGCTTGCTGTGTGTGCTGGTGGGTTGGCAGTGTGGAGGAAGCAGAGGAAAAGGGACAAATGGCTTTTTACTTACTGGCCACTGTTGTAGTTCTCTCTCAGGTGCATCTCTGGAAATCATTTACTGACTTAGAAGCCCCTATGTGACAGGGTCTGATTCTCTCGTGGGCCACGTGTGAGTGCCTAAGAGGGCACCGTGGGGCCCCCACACTGCTTCCTTCCCTGAGTGGGAGATGGATTGTGGCTGGACTTGTCCACATCCACTTCTCCTCTCCAACCACCCCCCCACCCCCACCCCCACCGCACTGGGCGGTAAACTCACAGCGGCTGTGCTGAGGTGCCCTCACCTGGAGGACAGCTTTCTTTGTGGGGCACTAGCAAGAGGGTGGAGGCCTGGCCACTTTGCATGGTGTCCACTTGGCCCCAGGGAAATCTATGCATCCACAGAGATAGTGAGATTACCCTGGGCTGTCCCCTCTCCCAGCCCTGTCACTTCCCCTCAAATTCTCTTTCTCTCTGTTTAGGTAATCATCAAGTCTGAGTCTAAGCCAGATGTCAAATCAGGGACCAAAATTCAACTCTCCTTTATTGCGTTCCTTGCAACCTCTGTCTTCCTTTTTAAAATGTACTTCACTTAAAATTATTTATTATGTAATATGTAAGACACTCAAAATTGCATAATATAATAGCCTATATCAGATAAAAGATACTTGTTCACCACCACACATCATAAGAAGCAAAACAAGACTGCAAGTCTCATTGCATGAGTACTTTTCAAGCCTGTGTTTGGGTAACACTGGACATCACTTTGTTCAGTTTAAAAACAATTGGCATTCAAATTGGAATTATGGTACATTTATATCTTACTCTTGGAAAGATTTATATTCCTACGATGCATTTCTATCCAATATTGCCCAAATTGATCTACTGGTTCAGTGCAATCCCTATCAGAATTCCAACTTTCTTGCAGAAATGGGCGACTTGATCCTAAAATTCATAGGAAGTGCAAAAGTTCCCAAATAGCCAAAACAGTGTTGAAAAAGAGTAACAAAGTTGGACAAATTACATTCCCTGACTTCAAAACCTACTACAAGACTACAGTTTGGTACTAGCATAAGGATTGACCTATAGATCAAAGGAATACAATTGAAATTCTAGAAATAAACCCCTACATCTATTGTCAATTGATTTTTGGCAAGAGAGCCAAGACCATGAGGTGAGGAAAGAATAGTTTCTTCAACAAATAGTGCTGGGATGGGAGGTTATCTACATGCAAAAGAATGAAGTAGCCCTTACCTCACACCATATAAAAGAATTAACTCAAAATGGACCAAAGACCTAAGTGTAAAAACTAAAAAACTCTTAGAAGGAAACATAGGTGAAAGTCTGTATGACCTTAGAATAGTCAGTGGTTTCTTAGATATGACATGAAAAGCATTGCAACAAAGAAAAAATAGATAAATTGGACTTTATCACAATTAAAAACTTTTGTGCATCAAAACACACCATCAAGAAAGTGAAAAAACAACTTGGGACAAAATATTTGCAAATCATATATCTGATAAGGGTCTACTGTCAAGAATATATAAGAGCTCTTATAACTCAACAATAAAAAGACAACCTAATATAAAAATGGGCCAAGGATTTGAAGAGACATATTTGAATATCTGAATGGACTTTTTTTTTGTACTGTCTTTGTCTGGTTTTGGTATCAGAATAATACTGATTTCATAAAATGAATTGGGAAGTCTTCCCTCCTCTTCTATTTTCTGGAAGACATTGTGTAAAATTGGTTTTCATTCTTTAATTATTTGGGAGAATTTTCTAGTGAAACCAGCTGTGGTTGGAAATTTCTTTTTTGCAGGAAGTTTTTAGTTATAAATTCAATTTCTTCAACAGTTATAGGGCTCTTCAAATCATCTGTTTCATATGGGGTGATAGTATGTGTTTTTTGAGGAAGTGGTCCATTTAAGTTGTCAAATTTATGTATGTAAAGTTGTTCATAGTATTCCCTTATTATCTTTTTGATATCTGCAGGGTCTGTAATGATATCTCCTGTTTCATTTTTGATAATGCTAATTTGTGTGTTCATTCTGTCTTTGTCAGTCTTGCTACAAGTTTGTTAGTTTTATTGGTCTTTCAAAGAACCAGCTCTTTGCTTCATTGATTTTCTTTATTGTTTTTCTGGTTTCAATTTCATTGATTTCTTGTTTTTCCTGTCAGAAAGGTATTATTTTTCTCTGCTTTCAAGAATTTTTCTTTGTCTTAGTTCTTCGTTTAATTATGATGTGTCTTGGCTTGAATTTCTTTGAGTTTATCCTGTTTTGGATTTGCTCAGCTTCTTTAATCTGTAGATCTATGTTCTTGACGAATTTGGGAAGTTTCAGTTACTATTTCTTCAAGTAATTTTTCAGTCTCGTCTTCTCTTTCTGGGACTCTGATTTTATGAATGTTAGCTCTTATGTTATACTCCCACATGTCCCTGAGACTGTTCATTTTATTTTTTTGATCTATTTTCTTTCTGTTGTTCAGATGGGGTAATTTCTATTCTATTTTCCAGTCACCGATTCTTTCCTCTATCCCTTCCATTACACCGTTGACCCTTTTTTGTTTTGTTTTGTTATTGTATTTTTCAGTTGAAAATTTCCCGTTGGTTTTTCTTTATATCTTCTATTTCTTTGCTGCAACTTTTTACTTATTTTCTGAGGCTTTATATTTTTTCATTTGTTTCAGGCATGTTTGTAATTACTCATTAAAATATTTATATCATGACTGTTTTAAACTTGGTCAGAGAATTCTAATATCTCTGTCATCTTGGTGTTGGTGTCTATTGATTGTCTTTATTTATTCAGTGTTAGGGAAGGTAATTGAGAGAACATGACTGCTGGTTGACCCTCTAGCTGGACCTGGGTAATCAGAGGCTCCTTATTCCTTCCCCTGTCCTTGGAATGTACACTCTGCCCACCATTTTCACGATGGGAGCCATTTTCAAGAATGCAGCCTTGAGAGAGCAATGTGTTGTTGAGATCATCTGGACTGAATATGTGACTGAACCTGGTTAAGGCCTCTGTATAAAATTTTAAGATTCTGGTGGATGGGTGTGGAGATCTAATCATTTTCCAACTGCCCAAGACAAGCCTTGTATGTAAGTTCTCTTGCTTATTAAACTGCCACCTACCAGTCTGGAGTGATCTGCCTCTTTCTTCAGTTTCTCCTTACCATTTGTGTCCGGGGGCAGTTTGCGAACGAGCATTCAGTTTGAGATCTTCCTAGTTCTTGGTATGATGAATGATTTTCAACTGAAGCCCAGACATTTTCACATTACATTAGGAAAATCCATATTATATTATAGATTTTATTTAAACCTTCTGTTTCAGCCAGCTTTCTTTGATAATGCTCTGGCAGGAGAAAAGAGAACACCCCCTCATTGCTCCCTGGTGGAGGTATAAGTCCAGGTTCCCCATTTGGCCTCTCTAGACACTGATGGGGGGACTCATTGCTGCTGATTGGAGGTGAGAGTTCTGGCTTCCCATGTGGACCCCACTGACACTGCAGTGTGGGGAAGTTGGCATCATTACTGCTGGGCAGTTGTGAAAGTCCTGACTGTCCGGTAGGCCTCCTCTGACATCACTCCAGTGGGAGAGGGATGCCTTGTTACTGCCGAGTGGCAGTGGAAGTCCAGGCTCCCTGTATTGTCTCCACTAACTCTGTGAGTAGGGGGCTTGTTACCAGCTAGTAGGGATGAAAGTCCTGTCTTCCTCCTTGGTCTTTTTGACATCAGTAGGGTGCTGGCACTCCTCGTTACAGCCTTGAGAGGTTAGGATTGGAGACTCCCCAGTTGACCTCTGCTTGTGGGGTTGGGGAGGGCCATGTTTGTTTTCTGTGGCATTTGGCTGGAGTACAGTGGTTACTGTCTAAAAATTTTCTGTCTTGCTAGGCTTCCCCTTGGCTTTTGTTGTTGTTGTTTTGTCTCTGCCTGTTGACATTTCTCTATTGTTAGCCTCCTCAACTTGAAGTCTGGGAAATGTGAGGCAAAAAGAAAACCCAGGGAACTCACAACCATGTTTGTTTCTTGGGTCCTAAGGTCCCTAGCCAGTCTGCTTCTTCTCTCCATCTTTCAGAGTCTTCTTGTGTTTATCTTATATATAATGTCCAGGGTTTTTGGTTGCACATAGGAGGAATAATGAAAAGTTTGTTTGCTCCAATTTTCTGCAAATGGATGTCCCTGGTCTAAATTTAGTTTATCCAGTTTGCTGTATGATCATCTTCTCCTTGACTGCCTGTTCTTTTTTTCAATTAATGATCTAACCTACACAATAATGATAATAAAAATAATAACTAACACTAATACATTTCTTTCTGTATGCATTTACATGACATTTAGTCTTGATATCAACTCTGTTGGGAGCTCCTATATTATAGATGCACAAGTGGAGGGACAGAGTAGTTACAGAACTTACCTCAAATCTCAGAGCTGGTAAACAGCAGAACTGGGGTTCAAACCCAGGTGGTTAAACTCCAGAATCCATGTTTTGCTTTTTGTTCACTGCTGAACCCCTAGCACCTAGAATAGTGCCTGGCATATAGCAAGTGCTCTGTAGATATTTGTTGAGTGAATTAGTTGCGAGACTGCTGTAGGGACTTCTGTTCCTTGGATTCCATCTTCTCCCTGAGTTCCTCACATCTTCAGGCCCTTTCCCCTCTTTTTTTTTTTTTTCTAGTCCAATTTATTTGCATCATTTCCATGACATTTCTTTTCGTCTTGTTCAGTTTTAGGTAACTCCGTCCAGTCCTATTATATATTGTGAGTGCTTTTCTCATCATTTCCTTTCCAACATTTCTAAAACCTGTCCATCTTCCCTGTGAGCGACTGTGTGACAGATGAGTATTTCATGTTCATCTTTATCTATGGAGTCTGAGGGTCTCTAAATGCACAGAGGAAACAAGAGAGAGCTCAGCTGAAACTGTATGTGGTTTGTCCTACATTCGGTTCACTGCAACTAGTTACAGGGCTTTCCTACTCCTGTGGAGGGGAACTTTGGTCTTCATATCATTTCCCAGTCTAGTGAGAAGCTTTGAAGGATGAATTTCCATCAGAGGAAGTTGAGCTCTGTTTACTTGCTCAGTTTTACCGAAGACTTTCTCGTAGCAATTTCTACTCCTCCCTACTACACAAATCCCATGGTTTTAAATATTATATTATAGGCATAGGATTAAAAATATATTTAATCTGGATTTCTTATCTGAGATCCAAACTTATAGATCAAGATGCCTATGTGATATCTCAACATGGATGTTTAATTTTCTTTGTTTCAATAACTAATTGTTCTGGCATCATTTATTTGGATAGTCTACTCCTTTCTCATTTTTACTTTTTAATGTAGCACTTTTAATATATAAATGTCCTTGTTAGTGGATGTCTTTTCAGTTTCCATTTTTTCCATGAATGCATTTGTCTATTTTCACATCACTATCACATGATTCTAATTAGTTTCCATTTATAGTAATTCTTGATATCTGGTGGGCAATTTTCCCCATCTTGTTCCTTTCCAAAATTATTTTGTCCCCTTCACATTCTATATGAGTTTCAAGATTAGTTTGTCAAATCCCAAGCAAGACTTGTTGAGATTAAATTGTTTTCAACTTTATTGAGACATAAACTTGCATAATACAAACACATCCACGTTAAGTTTACAGTTTAATGAGTTTTGACAAGCATATATATCCACATTACCATCACCTATCAATGTTTCCATCACCCCAAAAGATTCCCTGTGTCCCTTCCAACTCATTTCCCTCCCCAACCTTGGGTCCAGGTAATCAACGATCTGGTTTTATGTCATGTCAATTAAATTCAATTTTTTCTAGAGTTTTATATATGCAGAATCATATTAAATTTACTCTTTTCTGTCTGGCTTCTTTGCTCAGTATAATGGTTTTGAGATTCATCTGTGTTGTTGCATATGTCAGTTGTTCTTTTCATTTTATTGCTGAGTAGTTAGTATTCCACTGTATAGATATATCAAAATTTGCTTACCCATTTATCAACTGATAGACATTGGGGCTGTTTGCAGATTTGACTGTCATGGAGAGACCTGTTATGAACATTCATAATCATTATGTGGATATATGCTTTTGTCTCTCTTGGATAAATACAAGAATTGTATTTATATGGAATTGTATGGATTATATGGTAAGTACATATGTTCAACATTCTAAGAAACTGCCAAATTATTCCCTAACATGTTTGTAACATTGTACATTCTGACACTAATAAGTAGTAGCTCCAGTTGGTTCAAATCCTTGTCAACAACTGCTGTGGTATTTTTTAATTTTGGCTTTTCTAATGGGTGTATAGTGGTACCTTACTGTGATATAATTTGTATTTCTCTGATGTTGAGCATTTCTCATGTGTCTATTTGCCATCCACGTATCATCCTTTTTTATGTGTCCGTTCACATCTCTTACATCCTTTTTGGGTTGTTTGTTTTGTTCTTCTTATTGAGTTGAGGGTATTTTTTATATATTCTGGATACAAGTCTTTTGTCAGATATCTATATTGCACATATTTTCTCCTACTCTGTGGCTTTCCTTTTTATTTCTTAATGGTGTTTTTTGAAGCACATACATTTTTAATTTTGATGATGTCCAATTTATCAGGTTTTTATAGTTTTGATTTTTATTGCCTATCTAAGAGATCTTTGCCTAACCAAAGCTCAAAAATACTTTTTCCTTTATTTTCTTCTAGAAATTTTATAATTTTAGGTTTTACATTTAGGTTGATGATCTATTCTGAGTTAATTTTAACATATGGATAGAGGTTCACTGTTTTTACATATGGATATTCAAATGTCCTAGTAGTATTTGTTGAAAGGACTATCTTTTCTGCATTTAACTATATTGGCACCTTTGTCAAAAAAAATCAGTTGACTGTATGTGTATGGGTCTGTTTCTGGACTTTCCATCATATTCAAATGATCTACAATGCAGCAATACCACACTGTCTTAAATACTGTAGAATTTATAGTAAGTGTTGAAATTAGGTAGTATGAGCCCTTCAACTTTGTTCTACTTTATTAAAAATTGTATTGGTTCCTCTGTGTCTTTTGCTTTTTCCATATAAATTGTAGCATCCAGTTAGTCAGTTTCATTGAAACTGAGTTAATTCTATTGATCAGTTTGGGGAGAATCGACATTCTAGTAACATTGAGCTTTCCAATCCATGAACAAATCTCTCCATTTATTTAAGTCTTCTTTGATTTCTCTCATTAGTATTTTGTATTTTTCAGCATTTAAATATTGCACGTATTTTGTTATATTTCTCCCTAAATATTTCATGTTTTCTGATGCTATTACAAGTATTACTATATTTAAAATTTTAATTTCCAATTGTTTGCTGCTAGTTTATAAAAATACAGTTACTTTTAACAAATTAACCTTGTATCTTGTGATTTTGCTAACTCACTTATTAGTTCTAGTAGTGTTTTTGTAAATTATTTGAAATTTTGTTTGTAGACAATTATATCCTCTGTGAATAAAGACAGTTTTATTTCTTCTTTTCAAATTTGCATGCCTTTTGTTTCTTTTTCTAGCCTTATTGCACTGTTTAGGACTTTTTGTACAATGTTGAAAAGGAGAAGCACCTAAGAGTCTTTCTTCTTTCTCTTGTGACGTGACTCTTTGGCAAGTCACCTCCCAAGAGGGTAAATGGACATTTTGCATTTCTAGGATCTGCCTTCGTTACACCCCACCTTTGGAGGCAATCAAATACCTTAGTTTGAGAAGGGAGTAGAATGAATTTTGGTGGTTTGGGAGCTGAAAAGGAGAGTGACTCAACAATTGTGGTAGCTCTTCAACCTGGAATGGACCTCCAGTGATTATGGGTCCCTAATAGGTAGACCCTAAACAAGTATTTGGGCCAGCTGGGCTCAGAGGAGAATGGCCATTGTTGTAACTAGGAGGACTGAATGCCTAGGCTGCAATGTGGTAAATATAGTAAGAAACCCTTTGAATCAAGTGTGGCTTTGAGGAAATGGAGGCATACAGAGGCAGTATTTTACCTTCAAAAGTTTCTGCCAGCTTGTGTTAGGAAATAGGGAAAGTCATCCTTTGCTTAAGAGGGATGACAGCATTTGATGGCAGTCCTGAGTGGCAGAGAAATGACGACCCTAGTGGCGGTGGTCTGAGAGACCCAGGGCTCTTGTCACTTGATAGTGGATGTCCACGGGATCTTTTTTGGGGGACTGCATAAGAGGCTGAAGTTCTTGGATGATCCAGAAGAGGATTAGAGAGAGCACCTAAGACAGTGAAATTGTACTTCCTGCCACTCACACACATGTAGAGTCAAATCAGTTTTAATTTAATTGTGGAAATAAGATAAATGAAAAGTACTTGGATTCCAAGTGTTAACGGTTTGTTTATGTTGATTACAATGAATTGAGGTCAGATTATAGAAGCTTTTGAAAACCAGGCTGAAGTGTTTGAACTTTAGGTCTATAGGCAAGGCAGAATCATCAAATGTTTTTGAAAAAGGATATAATGGTTGCGTAAAATACCCCATGAGGTACTGTATGCTAGTGGTATAGTATTCTCACAGGTAAGAAGCTTGTAGTGTGTGCAGAAGCACAGAGGCTAAAGCAGGGGAGTCCAATGCTGGAATGACAAGTTGATTCACCCATGTGGAGTGGAGGAGAAGGTAGGATAGAAAGCACTGGCAAAGAAAAAGCCTTGAGTGACACTTGTTAAAAAGAACTTTCCCACAATGAGTTAAAAACATTTCAAAGATCTGAACATATTTCCACTCTTTTTCTTATCAGACTAAAATGCATTTCAGTGGCTGTTTCTTGGAGTTATCAAGGGAATAGACTTATTGTTCATGCAGAGGGTGGCAGCACCATTTACCAGGGAGAACCTATTTAAGAACCCACAGTCTTGGGCTCTTTCCAAGGCATTGTAAAATTACTTTACAGTGTCTGATTTACTTTAAAACTTCTTGTTATTGCAGTTTAGAAGCAAAATTTATCCTGCACACATCCTGTTTAAAACAGAATTTTCTCCTCTGTTAAGCATAGATAAAGAATGCAAGAATATGCATTTCACAGCATTAGTTCATCTTTATGTTAGATGAAAATGGGACCTGGTGCTTTTAATGATCAGATTCATGGCAGAAGGGGCACAAATCAAACAGACATTTGAAAGTGTAATTTGGTTATGTCTTGAATAATTTAATAAGGGTGGCAGTCAGTTCTCAAAAATATGAAATGAAGGAAAATCCATTTCTTTTCCTACGTCACAGTCGCCTTCTTCTTCTTTAGAATTGCTGCGTGTGTAGGTATTTGTGTATAACATCGTGACACTACTTAGACATTTAGAAACTGTTTTCCCACAGAAGGGACCAGGACACTCCTCAGGGGTTTGCACCATTCCCAGTCTGGCATAGAGACGTCAGCAGGTAGACCCGTGTCTGCCTTGGTGAGCAGCTCAGGTGCGGTTGGGACCCTCATGGGTGGCCCACTTTTTTCTTTTGCCAACTTGTGGTGGCTTTACCTCTTTCTGAAAAACTGCATATACACTATGCAGTCATGAGGCCCTTGTGAGTTTTGTACCTGTTACCATGATGTCACGAGAAGACGGAGGCAGGAGGGTTGCTGCACTGTGCAGGCCTCTCTCTCTGATAGGGCCCTGGGCATTTGGCCCACACCCTTCCAGTTCCCAGACTGCTTGTGGAACAGGAGTCAGGTTTCCCAGCTACTGGCCCCTGAAAGAAGCATATTTATATATGCTCGCTTTGGAGGTGGAGCTAGTTAACAGTGGTTAACATTGACAAAAAGTAAAAAACCTAAGGGAATATATTTTGTGGGGAATCTCAAGGAGTTTTAACATAGTCTTGGCCATAGTCTACTACAGTGTAATGAGAACTAGGTTTGCTTGCTTTTTAGGTCTTTCCCTGATGTCCTTCCTTTGATAATCCGGAGGGAAATTCTAATCTTGTGTTGAGAATCAGCATACTTCTTGGTCTGGGAATAGGACTTCTGCATGAGAGAGTGACGTGATTTCTCCCTAGTGTTTTATGAGGTCTCTTCCTAAACTCACTGTTTCCCTTCACTTCTCTGGGAGGTCTGTATGACTTTCACCTGGGAATGTCTTTCCCTTGCCCTGTGCATCTGCCTACACTGGTCATCCTAACCACTGGTCAGTTGCTAGAAAAGGTTCTGTTCTTAAGTAAGCCTGGGAACTGGTCTTGTTTTGTGCTAACTCTGTGGTTTCAAGACAGAAGCTGCCTGTCCCACACCAAGTTTCCTTTAAAATGTTCAACTAGAATTGTGTCACTTGCTGTTTCAAAGCTTATGCTCCTTGTGGGACCTATGACTAAGTTTTAGTTTGGATGCTTCTATACTCAGATAATATTTAAAGCAAGATGATTGACACACTTGACTGATCAAATCTTCATAGGCAGACTACAGTCCTGCTCATCCTCTAGACTCTCTCTGACTCTTTTCCGTCATTAGTCAAACACTCTTCTTCCCTTCTTCTCTAGCCTCCTCACCATCCACCTCTCCAGCTGTGATCTTCTACAGTATTTAAATGTTCTAGCTTATAATTTGGTGACACTTTTGGTTCCCTGTAACAGGAAATCCATCCCAAATTTGCTTAAGTAAGATGATCTTACTCACTCACATAACTAAAATGTTTAGGAATAAGACTTGTTTCAGACCCATGGCTGGGTCTAGGGACTCAACAACATTCTCTGGAACAAATTTTTCTTCTTCTATTTTTTTGGGGGAGGGGCTCCATTTCCTTGGAGGTGGATCCATATTTAGATTCCACATGGAGGCAAGATCACTGAGGTGGCTCCAATACCTCCATGGCCTGAGGTACGTACAAGTCCAGGAAGAGGATGACTGCCTCTCTCCTCAAGGGCCCAGTAAAATTCTTAATGCATTTTCTGGACTCTGTTGGGGTCATATGCTGGTCATCAAAGCAAACACTGAGGTGGAAAATGGTTTCTCTGATCAAGTCTGAGTCACACGGAGAAGAACGTGGACAGATAATTGGGGGAGAAGGTGATCTTCCTGAGAGAAATCAGGTACAATCACCAGAAGAAGAGTGAATGAATATTGGCTGGTGCTATAGACTGAATGTTTGTGTTTCTCCAGAATTCATATGTTGAAACCCAATTCCCAATTTGATGGTATTTGGAAGTTGAGCTTTCAGGAGGTGATTAGGTCATGAGTGTGGAGCCCTCATGAATGAGATTAGTGCCCTTATGAAAGAGACCCCAGAGAGCTCCCTCGTCCCTTCCCCCTTCTGTCATGTGAAGGCACAGCAAGAAGATGGCTTCAGTCATTGAACCAGAAAGCAAATCCGCACCAGACAGCCTTTATCTTGGAATTCCCAGCCTCCAGAAACATGAGAAATAAATTTATAAGCCACCTGGTCTGTAGTAGCTTGTTATAGCTGTCTGAATGGACTAAGAAGGTGGCAAAACAAAGCAAATAAGCAAAAACAAAGCAGACATTCACTTGAAAAACATACCCTCCAAGAAGAGAGGTTAAGTTTTAATCGTGAAGTTCTAAACTGTGAAATTTTAACAGTGAAGTTTTAATAGTACAGTTTAAATGTCACATAGTAAGTGGCCAAGCTGGAACTTGAAATCTGTTCTCTTCCGGATCTGCTGTATTTAGAAACTACACTCTGCTGACTTCCTGTAGAGTGATAACTGGGAGAGAGGATACGTGTACAGGATCTAACACCGTGTTTGGCACATTATAGGCACTCGATGCTTTTATCATTTCTCAGTGTCCTCATCTTTGTAAATGGCAAAAATAGTATCTACCCCAGAGTTGATAGGAGATTTAAATGTGGTAATAAAAGTAAAATAGCATAGTATCTGGAACATAAATATCTTATGTGTTAGGTTCTGTATTACTAGATATCAGTATTATTATCTGAGTTATATAGATGAAGAAAGCAATGCTCAAGTAATAAATAGTAGATCCAAGATCAGAATCCAACTCTGTCCAACTACACCCTTTATTCAATTTATCATTCCACTGCTATTACTGTGTATCATCCAGAAATTATAACTGCAAAGATGTGTAAGCTCACGCTAATGAAAACCTTGTATATTTATTGTTAAAGTTGTCTAAATCTTGACAAACTCAATGTGGAGAAATACAGAGACTTAGCAACTTTATCTCAATGTGTATTCTTCCTAAAATTTTTCTGAATCTTAGAAAGTGATCTTTACATGATTTGATGCAGTGTTGTAGAATATAACAGAATCTTTGGTTATCCTCAACAATTCTTTTTGGTCCTATGGTTACCAGGTCAAATACCAGTATTAACTTTCAAACTTCTTGGTAAATGAATTTTCTAGATTGGAAGCATTGGTTTTATTTTCAATAGCCTTTTAATTCTTCCATAAATTCATGGTCATTACATTGGTTAACATTTTAAGCCTTATAACTCTTCTTCACGTCTCTAGAACAGATTTACCATTTCACAGCTCACACTACTCAGGTATGTAGAAATGACTGAAGTTAACTCTCACAGTCCCCATTTCCACTGATGACATCTTCATAACTTAGTTGCTTCTTGTGTAAAACCCAGTCTCTGTTGGGTAAATATGGTCAGCTGGAGATTTCCTCCTTCCTCTTCTCCCTGGGGGCTCTGGAAGTCATGGTCCATCGTGAGAGGGGTGGCTTCTCTGCTGGTGTCTTCCTGGGCTTCTCTCCCTGCTGCACCTTCTGCGGAAGCATTTGTCTCCCTTTCTGCTCTCCAGAGGATGTGAGCAACTTCATGGTGTCTACCACATCCCCTCACTCTCACTCAGTTACTTGCCTCCCCTTCTCAGCACAAGAACTTTTGGTCCGCCTGCTGTAATCTCTGGAGACTGTCTGAGGCTTTTTAAAAAAAATTACTTTATTCAGGTCAAATTGGTTTATAGCATTGTGTACATTTCAGGTGTACATTATTATATTTCAACTTCTGTATAGACTGCATCATGTTCACTACCAAAAGTCTGGTTTCCATCTGTCACCATACGTATGTGCCCTTTTACTCCTTTCACTGCCCCCCACTCCATTCCCCTCTGGTAACCACCAATCTGTTCTCCTTATCTATGTTTGTTTGTTTATCTTCCACATATGAGTGAAATCACATGGTATTTGTCTTTCTCTGTCTGACTTATTTTGCTTAGCATCATACCTTCCAGGTCCATCCACGTTGTCGCAAATGACATGATTTTGTCTTTTTTATGGCTGAGTAGTATTCCATTGTATATTTAAACACCACACCTTCTTTATCCATTCATCCATTGTTGGGCTTTTGGGTTGCTTCCAAGAGTTGGCTATTGTGAATAATGCTGCAATGAACATAGGGTTGCATATATCTTTTTGAATTAGTACTTTCATGTTCTTTGGATAAATACCCAGAAGTGGAATAGCTGAATCACATGGTATTTCTATTTTTAATTTTTTGAGAAATCTCCATACTGTTTTCCATAATGGCTGCACCAGTTTACATTCCCACCAGTGGTGTATGATGGTTCCCTTTTCTCCACACCCTCTCCAAAACTTGTTATTTCTTGTCTTTTTCATAATAGCCATTCTGACAGGTGTGAGATGATATCACATTGTAGTTTTGATTTGCATTTACCTAATAATTAGTAACGTTGAACATCTTTCCATGTGCCTTTGCCATCTGTATGTCTTCCTTGGAAAAATGTCTGTTTATATCCTCTGTCCATTTTTTCATCAGGTTGTTCATTTTTTTGTTGTTGAGTTGTATGAGTTCTTTATATATTCTGGAAATTAACCCTTTGTCAGATACATGGTTTACAAATATTTTCTCTCAATTGTTGGGTTGTCTTTTCATTTTGTTGATGGTTTCCTTTGCTGTGCAGAAGGTTTTTAGTCTGATGCAGTCCCATTTGTTTATATTTTCTTTTGTTTCCCTTGCCTGAGTAGACGTGGTATTCAAAAAGGTACTGCTAAGACTGCTGTCAAAGAGTGTACTGCCTATGTTTTCTTCTAGGAGTTTTGAACTAGCAGAAAGAAATATCAAGAACAATCTCATTTATAATTGCAACAAAAAGAATAAAATGCCCAGGAATAAATTTCACCAAGAAGGTGAAAGATTTGTACACTGAAAACTATAAGACATTATTGAAAGAAATTGAAGAAGACACAGAGAAATGGAAAGATGCTCCATGCTCAAGGAGTAGAAGAATAAACATAGTTAAAATGTCGATATAATCTAAAGAAATCTACAGATTCAATGCAATCCCAATCAGAATCCCAATGACATTTTTTGTGGATATAGAACAAAGAATCCTAAAATTTATATGGAACAACAAAATACCCCAAATAGTCAAAGCAATGCTGAAAAAAAAGAACAAAGCTGAAGGACTCACAATCCCTGAATTCAAAATATACTACAAAGCTCTGGTAATCAAAGCAATATGGTACTGGCAGAAAAATAGACACACAGATCAATGGAACAGAATTGAAACCCCAGAAATAAAACCACACACCTATGGACAACTAATCTTTGACAAAGAGCAAAGAACATACAGTGGAGAAAGGAAAGTCTCTTCAATAAATGGTGTTGGGAAAACTGGACAGCCGTATGCAGAAGAATAAAAGTAGACCATTATCTTACACCATGCACAAAAATTTACTCAAAATGGGTTCAAGACTTGAATGTAGGACCTGAAGCCATAAAACTCCAAGTCTTTTCTTTTTTAAACCTGAAATTCACTCGCTGCCATTTCCAGCCTAATGTTTCAAATGTGAATTGAATCTCAAGTCCATTTTACTTATGTATCTCTAGCCCTATTTTAGTGTTTCTAACTCTTCCTCACGAGGATTTTGATGAGGTTGTGGGCAGGCGGGCAAGGAGTAAACTCTAGTCATACCTATTTTAAATCTTCCATTCTCATTAGCTGGTGAGATTTTTTTAAATTACCTTTTGCTTGGAAAAAAGCTGTATTTCTCCCTGCATCCTTTTGAACTCTACAAAGTGCATTCTGTGCTTGAGTTCCCTAGGCTTTGCTCTTGCTAGTTATAGCCAAAAGTTTGGAATTCTAATACAAACACATAGCAGACAACAACAGTTACAAAATATTTTCTCTTTTAAGTCTCTTGTAATCTCTGGCATTCAAGACTGATGTCTGTGTTAGTGAAAACATGAAAAAGTGAACAAGTCCACTCGGAAGCTGACAAGCCAAGAATTGGAGCCTTCATTGACTCAGAGGCCCTACTGGATGGTGAAAGAGAATGTTGAACACTGGGAAATGGGGCTGGGAGTTGAGGAAGGACACATCTTTGTTTAATTGTTCCAAATTTTATCCTAGTCCTGTTACACCTAACAGCCTTTGTATTCTGATATCAAATGTAATGAAATGTTGTAATGATCACTCGGGGCTGGTCTCTATCTTACAGAGGATATAAATAGTAGAGTTTAGGTGCCGGCATTGGTGGGAAAGAGGGAGGAAATACACATATTCTCCTGACATGTCAGAGTAGATTAGGAGGAAAAGAAGGTAGCGAGAGATATGTCCAGGATGTGATATGTTGGGATAACAATGAGGGTACTTGAGGAGCTCAGCTTACTTGTGTCAATTCTGTATGTGAAGTAGGAAGGAGGCTTCTGTTGAGAGCAAAGGCAGTTTGTGAGAAATATGTGGGTTTAAGAAGATTGCTCTGGAATGATGTGTAAATGTACAAATGCACTAGTACAGTGGCTCCAAACCCTGGTAAATCACTTGGGGGTGTTTAATAAAAACATAGATTCTTGGGCTGCATGTACCACCTTTTGAGCCAGAATCACTCAGAATCTCAAAAGTGATAAGCTCCCAGTTGATTTTATTGTAACCAGCCTAGTGCTGGTGTAGTATGTTTGGGGAAATACTGTGCTAGATGGTCAAGGAGGAAACAACAAGATATGAAACAGCACCAGTGTGGTGGGCTGGTTTTAAAAAGACTATTGTTGCGGGGACTCTGACATGAAAGGTGCTAGACAGACAGAACACTGAGCTGAAAATAATTTTTAATAATTTGCATGTGGAGGAGAAGACGTTTTCTTTGTAAAGTCAAACCTACCAAATTTGGAACTCTCTAGAAATGAGTTGATTGATTAATATGCACTGATGTGGAAAAAATATTTCAGAAAGATGCTAGGCTGGTTTTCTCCTATTTAATGAACTGAATTTGAAAAATATCTTAACATTAAGATTTATTCCACTAAATAAACCTTGCTCTCTTTTAACCAGGCTGAGGTTAAGAAAAGTCAGTATTTAAGGTTGTTGCTTCATTAAAAATTCTGTCTAGGTTGAAGAGAGCTCTGGAGCAAGCCCAGTTGGTTATAAGCCCCATGCTCTGTTTCTGTGTGGTAGGATAGAATGAGGAGAGCCTGGCCCTCATCATTTCCCACGGATTTTAGGACTCCCTTACCAGTTGCATTCAAACACCCATGCAGTAAACCTTTGGTTAGACAGGGTAGAGACAGAGGTGCTTCCATGGAATTGAGCTATATCCAAGCCAGTAGGAAAATTGGAGACACTTTCTCACCATAGTCTGCTCCCCCTCGCCTTATGATTGGACGGAAACACCCAACTCTCCCTGGGGAGGGAAAAAAAGGACTGGACTGTATGTGCAATAGTCTGATTTTTCTGGAGGCTGCCCAAGGGACTGGTTTCTGTCTTGTCTGAATCTGAGTGCTGACAGGAAAGAACCCTAGGTTAAGAGAGCAAAGATGGTCATTTGGACTAGTATGCAAGCACTCACATAGCCTCTCCCCCCAGCTCAGTGCAGAGTGAGCAGGAAAAAAACCCCAAATTCCACCTTTGTGCTGGGGAGGGGAAGAGTTGGACCATGTGTCCAATGCTATAACTTTTCTGGGAGCTGACTGAGGGTCTGGCTTCTACCTTGTCTGTCTTGGAGAATTGATGGGACCCAGTATACTCTAGATGCCTGATGGACATTAGGAACAAAGGCAAAGATCTGGGCTAGTATGCAATCTCCTGCCAGAGCCCCTGCCCTGGTTCAGTACAGCACCATTGCAAGGCTCCCAGCCCCTGGCTTATCCCTGGGGAAGGAAAAAGAAGACTGAAACTAACACCCAACATTCAGACTTTTCAGGTGGCTGCCTGAGACTGGCTTCATTCTCGACAGAATGTGAATGGAACCTGGCATACTATGGATGAGTAGGCTACTGAGAACAAAAAGAAAAGCTTGAAGTTTGTCACTGCTTCAGAAGACCCACTGTATAGCAGACAGACACCAGAGGGAGCAAGAGATTATGAACTCCTGAGGAAAACAAAAAAGGAAACTGGCAAATTCCTCTAACTGGGAATTTACAAACACACATCCAGAGAAGATGCAAACACATAAAAGCCTTGAGAGGCTTCCAGAATCTCTGGCAAGGTTGATTGGTGAGGGTCTTCTCCTGTATGAGTCAGTCTGTGAAGACTGGGAGAGGTGGCTGTTTTTTTAATGAGCCAACACAAAGAATCAAGGGAAATGAAGAAATAATGAAACATACTCGAAACAAAGACTAAAATAAAGCTTCAGAAACTGACTGAATGGAATGGAGATATATGAATTATCTGACAGAGAATTGAAAATAACTATCATAAAGAATTTGGAGGAGAATACATGAACAAAATTAGAATTTCAACAAAGATAGAGAAAATATAAAAAAGAACCAAATAGAAATCTTGAAGCTGAAGAATATAATAGTTGAACTGAAAAATTCACTAGAGGGGTTCAAACAACAGACTAAATCAAGCAGAAGAAAGAATCAGCGAACTTGAAAACAAGTCATTTGAAATTATCCAGTCACAGGAGCAAAAACAAAAAAGAATGAAAAAGAGAGAAGAAAGCTTATGGGATTTCTGGGACAATACCAAGCAGAACAATGTATACATTATAGGAGTTCCAGAAGGATAAGAGAGAGAGAGAGAGAAAGGACCAGAAAGTTTATTCAAAGAGATAATGGTTAAAACTTTCCAAATCTGGGGAAGGAAATGGACATCCAGATCCAGGAATCCCAATGGATCCCCAAAAAGATGAACCTAAAGAAATCCACACCAAGACATGTTATAATCAAATTGTCATAAATCAGACTAAGAGAGAATTTGAAAGCATAGAGAGAAAAGTAATTTGTCACATACAGGGAAAACCCCTCCCCCTCATAAGATTATTAACAGATTTCCCAGCAGAAACCTCACAGGCCAGAAGGAAGTGGGGTTATATTTTCAAAGTGCTGAAAGAAACTGCCAACCAAGAATATAATGCCTGACAAAACTGTCCTTCAAATATAAATAAGAGATAAAGACTTTCCAAGACAAAAGCTGAGAGAGCTCATCATCACTAGAACTGCCTTACAAGAAATACTAAAAGGAGTTCTTTAAATTGAAATAAACAGATGCTAAAGAGCAACATGAAAGCATATGAAAGTGTAAAACTCAATGGTAAAGGTAAATAGGTAGACAAATACAGAATACTATAATACTGTAATGATGGTATGTAAGTGACTTTTAATTCTAGTATAAAAGATAAAAGACAAAAGTATTAAAAAATAACCATAACTATAAAATACGTCAACAGGTACACAGTATAAAAAGATGTAAATTGTGACACCAATAACATGAAGTATGTATGTGTGTGTGTGTGTGAGAACTAAAATTGTAGAATTGTATGCTATTGAAGTTAGGTTGATATCAGCTTAAAATAGACTGTTATAAGATGTTTTATGTAAGCTACATTGTAACACAAAGAAAATACCTGGAGAAGACACACAAAAGAAAAAGAAAGGAATCAAAGCATATTACTACAAAAAAAAAATTGAAAAAATACAAAAGAGAACAGCAAGAAAGGAAGAGAGGGACAAAACAACTATGAGACAGACAGAAAGTAATTAACAAATTGGCAATAGTAAGTCCTTCCCTATCAATAATTACTCTAAATGTAAATGGGTTAAACTCTCTAATCAGAAGACATAGAGTGGCTGAATGGATTTAAAAAACCCAACAATGACAAGATCCAACACTACATTGTCTACAAGAGACTCACTTTAGATTTAAGGACCCAGGCTAAAAGTGAAAAGATAGAAAAAGATATTCCATGAAAATGTAACCAAGAGAGAGAAGGTGTGGCTATACTTATATCAGACAAAATAGATTTTAACTCAAAAACTGTCACAAGAGACAAAGAAGCACATCATATAATGAAAAAGGGTCGAGTCACAAAGATATAACAATCATATACCCACCTAACGTCAGAGCCCCTAAATATATAAAGCAAACATTGACATAACTGAGGGAGAAATATTCAGCAACACAATAGTAATAGGAGACTTTAATTCTCCACTTTCAATGATGAATAGAACATCCAGACAGAAAATCAGTAAAGAAATAGCAGACTTGCACAACACCATATACCAAATGCACCTAACAGACATATACAGAACATTCCCCCCAATAGCAGCAGAATATGCATTCTTCTCAAGAACACACCAAACATTCTCAAGGATAGGTCATGTGATAGATCTCAAAACAAGTCTTAACAAATTTAAGAAGATTGAAATCATACCTGGTATCTTTTCCAACCACAATGGAATGAAACTAGAAATAATAGCAGAAAGAAAACTGGAAAATTTACAAATATGTGGAAATCAAGCAACACACTCTTGAACAACCAATACATCAAAGAATAAATGAAAAGGGAAATTAGAACATATCTTGCGACAAACAAAAATAAAACATAACATACTAAAATTTATGGGATGCGGCAAAAGCAGTACAAAGAGGGAAGCTTACAGTGATAAACACCCACATTAAAAAAGAAGAAAGATCTCAAATAAACAACCTAACTTTACACATCAAGGAACTAGAAAAAGAAGAACAAACTGAGCCCAAAGTTAGCAGAGGGAAGGAAATAATAAAGCTTAGAGGAGATAAACAGAATAGAAAATAGAAAAAACAATACAAAAAAAATCAGTGAAAGTAAGAGGTTATTTTTGAAAAGATTAACAAAATTGAAAAAACTTATCAAGACTAAGAAAAAAGAGAGAAGAATAAAATAAATAAAATCAGAAATGAAAGAGGAGACATTACAACTGATGTCACAGAAATGAAAAGGATCATAAGAGATTACTATGAACAATTATACACCGACAAGTTGAATAACCAAGAAGAAATGGATCAATTCCTGCAACGTACAATCTACTGAGACTGAATCATGAAGAAATAGAAACTCTGGACAGATCTATAACTAGTAAGGAGATTGAATCAGTAATCAAAACCTCCTAACAAAGAAAAGCCCAGGACCAGATGGCTTCACCAATGAATTCTATCAAACATTTAAGGAAGAGTTAACACCGCTCCTTAAACTCTTCCAAAAAATTGAAGATAGGGAATACTTCCAAACTCATTCCATGAGACCAACATTACCCTTAAACCAAAGTCAGACAGATGTTACAAGAAAAGAAAACTACAAGTCAATATCCTTGATAAACATAGATGCAAAAATCTTCAATAAAATACTAGCAAACCAAATTCAATAACACATTAAAAGGATTATACACCTTAAACAAGTGGGATTTGTCTCTAGGATGCAAGAATGGTTCAATATACAAAAAACAATTAATGTATATACTACATTAACAAGCAAAGAATAAAAATTTTGTAATCATCTCAATAGATACAGAAAAATCATTTGACAAAATTCAATACACTCTGATGATAAAAACTTGCAACAAACTAGGAATAGAGGAAATTACCTCACCATAATAAAGGCCACTAATGAAAAGCACATAGCTGACATCATACTCAATGGTGAAAGACTGAGAGCTTTTCCTCTAAGATCAGGAACAAGACAAGGATGGTCACTTTCATGGCTTCTATTCAACATAGTACTAGATGTACTAGCCAGAACAATTAGGCAAGAAAAAGAAATCAAAAGCATACAAATAGGAAAGGAAGAAGTAAAATTATCTCTGCCTGCAGGTGACATGTAGAAAATCCTAAAGACTCCACAAAAAAACTTGTTAGGATGAGTAAATGTACTCAGTAAAGTTGCAGGATTTAAAGTCAACATAAAAAAATTAACTGCATTTCTGTACATAAACAAGGAACTATCTAAAAAGGAAATCAAGAAAGCAATCTCATTTACAATAGCATCAAAAACAATAAAATACTTAGGAATAAACCTAACCAAGGAAGTAAAAAACTTGTACATTGAAAACTACAAAATGTCAAAAGAAATTTAAAAAGGTACAGATAAAGAGAAAGACATTCTGTGTTGATGGATTGGAAGACTTAATATTGTTAAAATGTTCATACTAACCAAAGCAATTTACAGGTTCAATGAAATACCTATCGAAATCCCAATAGCATTTTTAAAAACAGAAATAGAAAAAACAATCCTAAAATTTATATGGAACCACAGAGGACCCTGAATAACCAAAACAATCTTGAGAAAGAAGAACAAAGCTCGAGGCATCACATTTCCTGATTTCAAAACATATTACAAAACTATGGTAACTTAAACAATATGGTACTGGCATAAAAATATACATGTAGACCAACAGAACAGAATAAAGACCCCGGAAATAAATCCATGCATACATGGTCAACTGATTTTCGACAAGGGTACTAAGAATACAAAATGGGGAAAGGATACTCTCTTCAACAAACAGTGTTGGGAAAACTGGATATCCACATGCAAAAGAATGAAATTGGACCTTATCTAACACCACATACAAAAATCAACTTAAAATGGATTAAAGACTTAATGTAAGACTTGAAATGGTAAACTTAGAATAAAACATAGCGGAAAAACTTCATGGCATTGATCCAGGCAGTGATTTCTTGGATATAACACTAACATAGGTAACAAAAGCAAAAATAGACAAGAGGGATTATATCTGACCCAAAAGCTTCCACACATCAAAGGAAACAATCAATAGAGTGAAAAGGCAAGCTACAGAATGGGAGAAAATGTTTGCAAACCCTCTATCTGATGAGAGGTTAATATATATAAGGAACTCTTAAGCTCAATAGCAAAAAAACCAAATAACCTGATTAAAAATGGGCAAAGAACTTGAATAGACATTTATCCAAAGAAGAAATATGAATGGCCAACAGATGTATGAAAAGGTGCTCAACATCACTAATCAGCAGGGAAATGCAAATCAAAACTACAATGAGATATCTATCTCACACCTGTTAGAATGACCCCCCCAAAACAAAGGACAACAAGTGTTGGTGAGGATGTGGAGAAATTGTTAGTGGGAATGCAAGATGGTGCAATCTCTATGTGACACAGTAGGGAGGTTCCTCAAAAAATTAAAAATGTATCCTGTAATCCCACTTCTTGGTGTTTATCCAAAATAATTGAATTCAGGATCTCGAAGAGATATTTGCACTCCTATGTGTACTGCAACATTATTCACAACAGCCAGGATGTAGAAACAATCTAAGTGTTCACCTATTGATGAATGGATAAAGACAATGTGAGATATACATACAATGGAACATTATTTAGCCTTAAGAAGAAGACAATCCTGCATATGCAAAAACATGAATTAACCTTCAGGACATTATGCTAAGTGAAATAAGCCAGTCACAGAAGGGCAAATAGTGCATGATTCCACATTTATATGTGAGGTATCTAACATAGTCAAAATCATAGACGCAGACAGTAGAATAGTGGTTTCCAGAGGTTATGGGGAGGGGGAAATGGAGAGTTGTTGTGCAATGGGTATAAAGCTTCAGTTATGCAAAATGAATAAATTTTAGAGCTCTACTGTACAACGTTGCTCCTACAGTTAACAATAGTGTATTGTTTACTTAGAAATTTGTTGAAAGGGTATATCTTAAGTGTTCTTACCACAATAGAAATAAAAACAAGGATAATAATCCCTTCCTATAGAGTTGTTTTGAGGATTAAATGAATTAACTATATACACCATAAAACTGCTTACAGTTTGCAGAATATGTCATATTGTTTACTGCTTCCATGTCTGTGCCTAGAACCCTGAGCCTAGAATAGCTCTTTCCTTCATATCCACACCTCATCCCCCCTGTTGTCTGGCAAGTGCCTGGTCTTCCGTAAAGACTCAACTCAAGTATAAACTTATTGGTGTGGTTACTTAATGTTGACTGAACAAATATCTGAAATCCCAATATTCATCACTATCTCCTTTTCTGCTTAATCCCCACGATTCTCTCTTTAAGTGATCTGTTTAATACTGCTAATCATCCTTTTCTCTTAAAACCTTCCAAAGTCAATTTTATGGGGATACATAACCTTCCTACTGGGAAAGGGAGAGGGGATAGTTGCCAACAATAGCACAATCTACCAAAAAAAAAAAAAAAAAAGCAACAGGTGGCTTATTTTAAACATGAAATAACTGAGAGAATATATTACCCATGAGTCCTTTGTGAAAAATTAGTTGGCAATATGAACTCAAATCAAATAAGAAATGAGTCAAAATAAAGAATTGAGTGGAGAAAAAATATTTCACCATGTTATTCATTTTAAAGTTATAGCAAAAATCAAAAGTTTTCTTATAAACAAACCAAAACCAATCAGAAAATGCAGTAGAGAGATTTTGTTTGTAATAGTAATACAAAAAAATGTATAGGAATGAACTTCATAAGAAATAACAGAGACTATATGAAGAATACTTTAGAATGCTATTTTGGAAAATAAGATTCAAACAAATGAGAAATATTTGGATAGGAAATTTATTTTTGGATAGAAAAATTACATCTTAAAACATTTTAAACAGCTTTATTGAGGTGTAAGTGACTTGTAATAAATTGCACATATTAAAGTGTACCATTTGACAAGTTTTGAAATATTTATACTCCTGTTTATGATTTCTGGAATTTTATATAAATGGAATCATATAGTATACGCTATTTTTTGGTTGGGCTTATTTCACTCAGAATAATGATTTTTGAGATTCATACATATAGTTGTATGTATCAATAATTTATTTCCTTTTTTATTATTGAATAGTATTCTATTGAATGGATAAATGACAATTTGTTTATCCATTCCTCTATTGTTGGACATCTGAATTTCTTCTAGTTTTTGGTTATTACAAATAAAACTGCTATAAGCATCCATGTACAAATCTTTGTATAGGCATATATTTTCTTTTCTCTACAGTAAATATGTAGGAGTGGAGTGGCTAGATCACAAGACAGCATATTTTTAACTTTGTAAGAAACTGATAAACTGTTTTCCAAAGTGGTTACAGCACTTTTAATTTCTGCCAGTGTTATATGAGAGTTCTAGTTCCTCCACATACTTAACAACACTTAGTACAGTTGTTTTAATTTTAGACATTCTAGTCGTTCTAATAGTCATTTAGTGGCATCTCATCATGTTTGTAATTTGGATTTCCTTGGTGGCTAATGATGTTGAGTATGTTTTCATGTACTTATGTGCCATCTACATATATTCTCTGGTAAAATGTTCAATTCTTTGCCCTTTTTTTTTGATTATCTGCTTTCTTTTTTTGTTTGTTGAGTTATTAGAATTCTTTACATGTTCTGTATACAAATCCTTTATCAGCTATATGCTTTGCAAAGACTGTCTTTCTATTATCTTTTCATTCTAACAGTCTTCTGAACAGCGGAAATGTTAAATTTTGAAGCCTAATTTATCAATTTGTTTTCTTTTTTATAACAGCTTTATTAAGATATAATTGGCATATCATATAATCCACCCATTTAAGATGTATAATTCAATGGTTTTTAGTATTCACAGAGTTCTGCAATCATCACCACAACCAATTTTAGAATATTTTTATCATCTCAAAAAGAAGCCCTCAGGGTGGCCCTGGTGGCCTAGTGGTTAAATTTGCACACTCTACCTCAGTGGCCTGGGTTTCCTGGGTTCAGATCCTGGGCATGGACCTGTGCACCACTCATCAAGCCATGCTGTGGTGGCATCACCTATACAAAGTAGAGGAAGATTGGCATGGATGTTAGCTCAGGGACCATCTTCCTCAAGCAAAAAAAAGAGGAAGATGGGCAAAGAATGTTAGCTCAGGGCCAGTATTCCTCACCAAAAAAAAAAAAAAAAAAAGAAGTCCCATACTCATTAGCCATCACTCTCCATTTCCTCCAAATCTCCCCCAGCCTCTGGAAACCACTCATCTACTTTCTATCTCTATAGATTTTCCTATTCTGGACATTACATACAAACAGCATCATAAAATATGTGGTCTTTTGTGTCTGGCTTCTTTCACTGAGCATGTTTTCAAGATTCATCCATGTTGTAGCATGTGTCAATACTTCATTTCTTTCTGTTGCAAAGTAACATTCAATCATATACCACATACCACATTTTCTTTCTTTTTTATTGTATAAAATATACATGATATAAAATTTACCTTCTTAACCAGTTTTAAGTATACAGTTCGGTGGTATTAAATGCACTCACATTGGTGTGCAACCATCATCACCATCCATCCCCATAACTCTTTTTATCTTGTAAAACTGAAACTATACCTATTAAACAATAACTCCCAATTCTCCCCTCCCTGAAGCCCCTGGCAGTCACTATTACAATTTCTGTCTCTATGATTTTGACTACTCTAAGTACCTCTTATAAGTGGAATCATACAGTATTTGTCTTTTTGTGACTGGCTTATTTCATTTAGCATAGTGTCATCAAGGTTCATCCATGTTATAGAATATTGCAGAGTTTCCTTCCTTTTTAAGGGTAAATAATATTCCATTGTATGTATATGCCACATTTTGCATATCAATCCATTGGTCAATGGACACTTGGGTTGCTTCCACATTTTAGCTGTTGTGAATAATGCTGCTATGAACATGGGTGTACAAATAGCTCTTCAAGACCCCACTTTAACTTCTTTTGGGCACTCAGAAGTGAAATTGTTGGATCATATGGTAATTCCAGTTTTAAGTTTTTGAGGGACTTCTATATTGTTTTCCACAGTGGCTGTACCATTTTACATTCCCACCAACAGTGCACAAGGCATCCCATATACATCCTCGCCAACACTTGTTATCTTGTTTGTTGGATAGTAGTCATCCTAGTGGGTGTGCAGTGGTATCTCATGGTAGTTTTGATTTGCATTTCCCTAATGATTAGTGATATTGAGCATCTTCTCATGTGCCCTTTGGTCATTTGTACATCTTCTTTGGAGAAATGTCTATGTAAGTCCTTTGCTCATTTTTCAATTGGGTTGTTTGTTTTGTGTTGTTGAGTGTTAGGAGTTATTTGTATATTCTGGATATTAATCCCTCATCAGATATATGATTTGAAAATATTTTATTCCATTCTGTGGGTTGCCTCCTCACTTTGTGGTAGTGTATTTTGATGCACAAAATTTTAAAATTTTTATGAAGCCCAATTTCTCTATTTTTTCTTTTGTTACCTGTGCCTTTGGTGTCATATCTAAGAAGTCATAGCCAAATCTAGTGTTGTGAAGGTTTTGTCCTATGTTTTCTTCTAAGGGTTTATTGTTTAAAATCTTACATTTAGGTCCTTGATCCATTTTGAGTTAATTTCTGTATATGGTGTTAGATAGGGGTCCTACTTCATTCTTTTGCATGTAGATATCCAGTTTTTGCAGCATCATTTGTTGAAAAGACTATCTTTTCCTCACTCAATGGTCTTGGCATCCTTGTCTAAAATCATTCAACCATGAATGTGAGGGTTTATTTCTGGGCTGTCTATTCTATTCCATTGGTCTATATGTCTAGCTTTATACCAATACCCCAGTGTTTTGTTTACTGTAAATTTGTAGTGAGTTTTGAAATCAGAAAGTGTGAGTCTCCAGTTTTGTTTTTCTTTTTCAAGATTGTTTTGGCTATTTGGGGTCCCTTGAGATTCCATATGAATTTTAGGATGGGTTTTTCTACTTTTGCAAAACTATGTCATTGAGATTTTCATAGAGATTGCATTGAATCTTTACATTACTTTGGGTAGTATTGACATTTTAACAATATTAAGTCTTCTAGTCCATGAACATGGGATAGTTCCATTTATTTATTATGTGTATTGCATTTATTATCTTCCTTAATTTCTTTCAGCATTGTTTTGTGGTTTTCATTGTATAAGTCTTTCACCTCCTTGGTTAAGTTAATTCCTAAGTATTTTGTAATTTTTGATGCTGTTATAAATGGAATTGTTTTTGTAATTTCCTTTTCAGACTGTTCATTGTTCATATATAAAAATCCAACTGCTTTTTGTGTATTGACTTTGCATTCTGCTATTTTGCTTATTAGTTTATTTTGCTTATTTTGTTTATTAGTTCTAACAGCTTTTTTTTGTGGAGTCTTTAGGGTTTCCTACATATAAGATTATGTCACTTGCAAGCAGAGATACTTCTTTCTTTCCTTTTATTTCTTTTTCTTGCCTAATTGGATTCCTTTTATTTCTTTTTCTTGCCTAATTGCTCTGGCTAGAATGTCCAGTACTATGATGAATAGAAGCAGTGGAAGTGGGCATATTTACCTAGTTCCTAATATTAGAGGAAAACCTTTCAGTCTTTCACCATTGAATATGATGTTTGCTGTGAGTTTCTCATATGTGATTTTTATTACGTTGAGGTAATTTCCTTCTTTTCCTGTTTTGTTGAGTATTTTTATCATGAAAGTGTATTGAATTTTGTCAAATGCAGAATTTTTCTGCATCAATTGAGAGGATCATGTCGTTTTTTTTCTTTCATTTTGTTGATGTGACATAGTACATTGATCAATTTTCATATGTTGAACCATCCTCTCATTCCAGGAATAAATCCCACTTGGTCATGGTGTATAAACTTTTTAAATATGCTGCTGAATTCTGTTTGCTAGTATTTTGTTTTGCTAGTATTGATTTGGATCAATACTCATAAGGAGTATTGGCCTGTAGTTTTCTTTTCTTGTAGTGTCTTTGGCTTTGGTATCAGGGTTGTGTTGGCCTAATGAAATGAGTTAGGAAGTGTTCCCTCCTCTTCAACTTTCTGGAAAAATTTGAGAAGGATTGGTATGAGTTCTTTCAATGTTTGGTAGAATTCACCAGTGAAGCTGTCAGGTCAGGACTCTACTTTGTTGGGAAATTTTTGATTACTGATTCAATCTTCTTCCTAGTTATGTCTTTTCAGATTTTCTACTTCTTCATCATTTAGTCTTGGTAGGTTTTGTGTATCTAGGAATTTGTCCAATTCATCTAGGTTATTCAATTTTTTGGTGTACAGTTGTTCATAGTACTCTCTTATAATCCTTTTTATTTCTGTGTAATTGGTAATAATGTACCCAATTTCATTTCTGTTTTTAGTATTTTGAGTCTCCTCTCTTTTTTTCTTAGTCCATCTAACTAAAGGTTTGTCAATTTTGTTGATAACAACTTTTGGTTTCATTGATTTTTCTCTCTTGTTTTTCTATTCTTTATTTTATTTATCTCTGCTTGAATATTTTTATTTCCTTCCTTCTGCTAACTTTGGGTTTAGTTTGTTCTTCTTTTTCTAGTTCCTTAAGTTGTAAAGTTCAGTTTTTGATTTGAGATATTTCTTGTTTTTTTTTTTTTTTCTGTGAGGAAGACCAGCCCTGAGCTAACATCCATTGCCAATCCTCCTCTTTTTGCTGAGGAAGACTGGCCCTGGGCTAACATCCATGCCCATCTTCCTCCAGTTTATATGGGACGCCACCACAGCATGGCTGACAGGCAGTGCGTCAGCGGGTGCCTGGGATCCTAACCGGTGAACCCTGGGCTGCCAAGCATGGATGAAACCGCTACGCCACCGGGCGGCCCCTCTTGTTTTTTAATGTATGCATTTATGGCTATAAATTTCCCCCTTAGCACTGCTTTTGCTGTGTCCTATAAGTTTTGATATGTTGTGCTTTCATTTTTACTCATCTCTAAATATTTAGTAATTTTCCTTGTGATTTCTTTTTTTGATACATTGGTTGTTTAAAAATGTGTTGTTTAATTTGCACAGTTTTGTGAATTTTCCTGTTCTACTTTTGTATTGATTTCTAATGTCATCCGGTTGTGATCAGAGAAGATACTTTGTACAATATCTATCTTTTAAAATCTATTGAGGTTTCATTTGTAGCCTAACATATGGTTTCTCCTGGAAAATGTCCCATGTGCCCTTGAGAAGAATGTGTATGCTATTGTTGTTGGGTTGAGTGCTCTGTATATGTCTGCTATGTCTAGTTGGTGTATTGTGTTGTTTAAGTCCCCTATTGCCTTACTTATTTTCTGTCTGGTTGTTCTAGCCATTATTGTGAGAGAGGTATTGAAGTCTCTGCCTATTATTACAGAATTACCTATTTCTCCCTTCAATTTTGTCAGTTTTTTTTTCACATGTTGTGATGGTCTGTCATTAGGTACACAAATGTTTATAATTATCATATAAAATTGTTGTTTTGAGACTTTTATTAATATATAATGTCCTTGTTGTCTCTTATAACCTTTTTGGATTTTCAATCTACTTTACCTGAAATTGGTATAGCCAATCCTGCCCTATTTTTGGTTACTAGTGGCATGAAATGCTTTTTTTCCCCTTCCTTTTACTTTCAACCTGTTTGTATCTCAAGTGAGTCTCTTCTGGACAGCAACTAGGGTCATATGTTTTTATCCATTCTGCCAATCCTGTTGTTTGATTGGATAGTTTAATCTATTTACATTTAAAGTAATTACTGATAAGGAAGGACTTACTTCTGTCATTGTGCTATTTGTTTTCTATATGCCCTATAGCTTTCTCTTCTTGTCCCTTGTTTCACATTACTGTTTTGTGTTTAGTTATTTTTTGTAGTATTTTTTCTCATTTCCTTTTGTGTATATTCTATAGCTATTTTCTTTGTGGTTGAATTTTTAGGATTTAACATCCTAAAGTTATAACACTCTAATTTGAGTTTATACCAGATTAACTTTAATAACACACAAAAACTCTGCTCCTTTACAGCTCTGTTCCCACCCCTTTCAGTTGTTGACATCACAACATTATATCTTCATGTATTGTGTGCCCAAAAACATAAACTAATAGTTCTTTTAAATGTATTAGTCTCCTAAATTATGTTGAAAACAAGAATTGGAATTACAAATGAAAGTTACTGTAATACTAGATTTTACACTAAAAATTATTTTTTGCCTTTACATCTATTAGTCTCTTAAATCATATAGAAAACAAGAGGTACAGTTACAAATCATTGTTACAATAAGACTAGCTTTTATAATTGCTCATGTATTTACCTGTATTGAGATCTTTATTTCCCTATATGACTTTGAGTTAGTGTCTAGAGTCCTTTCATGTCACTCTGCTGGACTTCCTGGAGCATTTCTTGCAGAGCAGGCCTAGTGGTCATAAACTCCCTCAACTTTTGTTTACCTGGGAATATCTTCATTTCTCCTTCACTTTTGAAGGACAATTTTGCTGGATATAGAAGTCTTGGTTGACAATTTTCTCTTTTAGCACTTTGATTATATTAGCCTCCAAAGTTTCTGATGAGAAATATACTCATAATCTTATTGAGGATCCCTTGAATGTAATTATTTGCTTTTCTCTTGCTGCTTTCAAGATTCTCTCTTTCTTTATGGCTCCTAAAAGTTTGATTATAATGTGTCTTGGTGTGGGTCTCTGAGTTCATCTTAATTGGAGCTGAGCTTCTTGGGTGTTTATATTCACGTTTTTCATCAAATTTCAGAAATTTTCAGCCATTATTTCTTCAAATATTTTCTCTGCCCCTTTCCCCCTCTCTTTTTTTTCTAGGACTCCCCAATTGCATATGTTGGTCTACTTGGTGGTATCCCACAGGTCCCTAAGGCTCGCTTTTCTTTAATCTTTTTACTTTCTGTTCCTCAGCCTTTATAATTTCCATTGTCCTGTCTTCAAGTTCACTGAAGACAGTGATTCTTTCTTCTGCCTGCTAAAATCTGCCTTTGAACCCATCTAGTGAATTTTTCATTTCTATTATTGTACTTTTCAGCTCTGAAATTGTTTTTTCTTTTTTTGGTTTCTTTTTAGGTTTTATATTTCTTTATTGATTTCCATTTTATTCACACATCATTTTCTTGACTTTCTCCACATCTTCCTTTAGTTCTTTGAGCATCTTTAAGACAGTTGTTTTATAGTCTTTGTCTAGTGTATCTGTCATTGGGCCTTTTTCAGGGACAGTTTCTGTTTATTTATATGTTTTCCTTTGAATGATCTTACTTTCCTATTTCTTTGTATGCTGTGTGATTTTTTGTTAAACACTGGACATTTGAATCTAATGATGTGGTAACTCTAGAAATCAGAGTCTCCCCCTTCCTCAGGGCTTATTTTTTGTTATAATTTTTGTTTATTGTTTTTTTAAATTGTTTTAGGCTGCCTCTGTGTTGGGCATCAGCCTGAGGTGTAAACTTAATGTCTTATAAGGTATTTTCTGAGCATTTCCCTGGGCATGTGTTGTCACTTTCTAATTTTCTGCATATAAGCAGTTGATTTTGAATGTCCTAATCTTTAATGTCTGGATCTCAAAAGGGGATAAAGCAAAAAACTAAGTAGGGGGAAGGGGACTCTGGCACTTTAAATTACCTGGAAATCACTTCAGCCAGAGGGGAGGGGCTTGCCAAAATGGGGGAGATGCAACAGCAATGGTTGCCCACTTCTTTGTCTGTGCCTTTGTGATCAGGTGCAGCAATCAGTGATCAGAGCACAGATCCCTAATGTTTGGAGGACAGAGTCCTTTTTGCCCACACTACCTCCTACAGGCTGTGTGTAAGCTGCTCCAGGAACACGTGCACAGCTGTTGGCCATGAGAATGGGAAATGGGTAGCTGCTACTGTGTTAAGAAGTGAAATTGACTGAAATTAACCAGAATTTACTCTCCAAGTCTTCCCCTGGAAGTAGCAAGATTTCAATAGACTCCAGAGTTCCAAATAGTTACATCAGACAGATTCTGCCAGTGCAATTGTCATCTAGGTGGGGGGACAGATTTCTGGGGCTTCCTACTCTGCCATTTTCCCAGAATCCTCTCCCTCAGTTTGTTATTTGTATGGATTGTGCTTTTCATGTTGTACTGAGAAATCTTTGACCCAAGTCATGCAGATTTTCTCCTACGTTTTCTTCTAGAAGTTTTATAGTTTTAGGTGTTACATTTAGGTATATGATCCATTTTGTGTTATTTTTTTGTATATGATGTGAAGTAAAGATTAAGATTCATTTTTTTTGCATGTGGATCTCAAATGTTTCCAGCATCATTAGTTGAAAATACTCTTCTTTCTCCACTGCATTGCCTTTGTGCATTTTTCAAAAGTCAGTTTTCTATATATGTGTGTGTTTATTCCTGGAATCTCTATTTTTTTCATTGATCTATTTACAACAATACCATCTGTTTTGATTAATGTAGCTTTGCATTGTCTTGAAATTAAATTGTGTTAATCTTCAAACTTTGTTCTTTTTCAGAAATGTTTTAGCTATTCTAGGCCGTTTGTATTTCCATATGAATTTTAGAATAAGCTTGTAAATTTCTACAAACTAGCCATCTAGGCTAGGCTAGTTGGTTTGATTGAGATTGCATTTGAATCTATGGATCAATCTGGGGAGAATCAGTACTTTAACAATATTGAGTGTTCCAAACCATGAACAAGATGTATCTCCCAATTCATTCATGTTTCTTAATTTCTGTCAGCAATATTTTCTAGTGTGCAGAGTACAGGTCTTTCAAATGTTTTATCAGATTTATCTCCAAATATTTGATATTTTTGAAACTATTATGAATGATATTATTTTTTAAATTTAAATTTCTTGTTTCCCATTGTTAGTATGTAGGAATCCAATTGATTCTTGTATATTTATCTTGTAACCTGAAATCTTGCTAAACTCACTTACTAATTCTCTTAGCTTTTCTGTAAATTCTGTCTGATTTTCTACATAGATGATTATGTCATCAGTGAACAAAGAAAATTGTACTTCCTTTTTTCTAATCTGGATGACCTTTATTTCTTTTTCTTACTTGGTTGCACTGGCTAGAACTTCAAATATAATGTTGAATGGAAGTAGTGAGAGCAAACATTCCTTTTTCTGACCTTAGGGGAAAAGCACTCAGATTTTTACCATTAAGTTTGGTGTTAGTTGTAGATTTTTTATATATGTCCTTTATCAGGTTAAGAATGTTCCCTGGTAACCCTAATTTGCTGAGAGTTTATATCAAGAATGGATACTGAATTTTGTCAAATGCTTTTTTTTTGGCATCTGTTGAGATGATCATACAATTTTTACTGTTTAGAATGATAATATCATGAATTGATTTTTAAATATTAAGCCAGCCCTGTATAGCTAGGATAAACCCCATTAGGTCATGATGTATGATGCATTTACTATATTGTTAGATTCAATTTGCTAAAATTTTGTTTAGAATATTTGCATCTCTGTACATGAAGGATATTCATCTGTAGTTTTACTTTATTATAATGTCTTTGTCTGATTTTGGTATTGGGTAATGCTGCCTTTGTAGAATGAGTCAAGAATTCCTTCTTCAATTTTTTGGAGGAGTTTACTTAGGATTTGTATTATTTCCCTTTAATTTTTTTGGTAGAATTCACCAGTTTAAGCCATTTAGTTATGTAATTTTCTTTGTGAGAAGGTTTTTAACTATAATTTCAATTTCTACAAAATATTTAGGGATATTTAGTGAGTGAGCTTTGGTAATTTGTGTCTTTCAAGAAATTTGTGTATTTCATCTACGTTGTCAAATGCATTGGCATAAAGCTGTAGTAGTTCCTTATTATCTTTTTAGTAGAATCTGTAGTGATGTCACCTCTTCCAATAATATTGGTAATTAGTGTGTTCCGTCTTCTTTTTTCCTGAACAGTCTGGCTAGAGGTTTATCAATTTTATTGGTCTCAAAGAACCAATTTTTAGTTTCATTGCTTTTTTCCTATTTTCTGTTTCATTAATATTCACTTTGTTCTCTATTATTTCCTTTCTCCTGCTTACTTTAGGTTTGAGTTGCCCTTCTTTTTCTAGTTTTTTAAGGCAGGAGCTGAGGCCGTGGGGTTGAGAACTTTCTTCTTTTATAATAGTATTTAGTACTATAAATTTTCCTCTAAGTACTGACTTAATAATCTTTCTACACATATTGATATGATGTTTTTATTTTTATTTAGTCAAAATACTTTTAAAGTTCCCTTTTGATTTCTTGTTTGATCCATGAATTATTTATAAATGTGTTATATAATTTCCAAATATTTGGAGGATTTTCCAAGGGTATCTCTGTTTTTGAGAGAGTGGTATTGAAACTTCTGACTACAATTGTGGATTTATCTTTTTCTCCTTGTTGTTCTTTAAGTTTTGCTTCATGTGTTTGAAGGACTCTGTTATTAGGTGCATTTGCATTAGGGATTGTTATGTCTTCTTGGTGAATAACCCATTTATCATTATGAAATGACCTTCCTTAGCCCTGATAATATTTTTTCCTCTGAAATCTACTTTGCCTGATATTCATGTAGGCTTTGAAGGTTTTTTCTGACCAGTTCTTCTGACTACTGATATATATTTTTCCATCTGTTTATTCTCAACATATTTGTGACTTTATATTTAAAGTGGGTTTCCTATTGGCAGCATATAGTTAGTTTTGCTTTCATGTTCAATCTGATAACCTCTGCCTTTTAATTATGATGTTTAGATCATTTACATTTAATGTGATTGTTGATAAGATTAGGTATGAGTCTATTATCTAGTTATTTGTATTCTATTTGTCTTATCCTTTTTTCCTGCCTTCTTTTGGTTAAATTGATTTGTTTTTATGATTCTATTTTATCTCCTTTTTTGGTTATTAGCTATATCTCTCGATTCTTTCTTTGCCAGGTTATTTTTTATTGTGTGCACAAAATTTGCAAGTAGTTTGTAAAAATAATTTGAGGCTTAAATAATTTTTTTTCTTTGAAGCAGTTTATGTTGCTTCCTCTAGTCCCCCAGAGAAACTAGCACTCTGAGATCATTTTAAATCTAATTTCAGGCATTAAGATGATTTGAGTCTAAGTTTTTCAGGCCCTCTAGTTTACTGTAATCCAGAGCATAACTCTCTGAAGTTCAAACCCAATGCATGGTGGTGATATTGAGGGAGGGATATTCACTGGGACCCAAAGAGGCCTGGACACTAATACTTTTCCCTCTAAGCCATGAGTCTTTCAAAATTGCAGCTCAGCACTTTAGCTTCTTAGTCTCTCTCTCTGGAATTGACAATTTTCCCTGAGGAAGAAGTCTCTCAATACATAACTCAAATCCCTTGTCCTCCAAACTTGCTTAGTTTCTGACTCAGAAATTCTCCACTATCTTAGCACTCTGTTGGCTTCAAGTAGAAGTGCTGTTTCTAGCAAAATGAGTCTGCAATTACTAGAAATGGATACGCTAACTGCTCTCTTTCCATATCTAGGACATCATGTATTTGAGAAGTGAGGTCTTCAAGTTTCTGTGTTTTGAGAAAGAGTATCAGAATTTCCAGACCATACGGAGTGATGGAGTTGCTTGCTTAAGGCAAAAATGAAGATAAAAGAGAAAGTTCTGTTATTGTTGATGACTAGAAGTTCTGGCAGCCCTGCCCTGCTGCCAAGGAGGAAGCAGTGGAAAGAAGGGCCACTCCCTGCCTGTTCCTGGCTGGACCCAGGCCTCTTTTAGGCATACAATCTCACATTCACTTAGCTGCTGGTAGGTATTTATTTAAATAGGCTGATAGTTATAGAAGAGAATTTGAATGAAAAAATATTCAGAAAGCTGCTGCTTGACAGATTTTATTAATAAGGAGAGAACCTTGCAGAAAATTTCTAACATAAGTTCATTGTTCAAATCTCCTGGCTTTCTGGTTCTGAAACCTCAACTCACATGTAAAAGGTGAATCCTGACTGAGGAGAGGTAGATGGGATAAGAGGGTGAGTACGTAGGTCTGCAGACCTTTGCGATTCACTCCAGCCCTCAGATTTTATGCTCCTGGGTACTAGGAACCACACTGGGAGTTGTGTCTGCTGGGGTCTAACAGTGTTCTACCATTGACTGTCCTTGGGATAGGAAGGAGAAAGCAGGTAATCTCATTTTAAGAACAAGAGTTTAGGAGATTTGGCTGCTCATTCAAAATACCCAATGATCTTGTAAAAAATACAGATGCTTGAGAAGCTCCTCTTGCTGTCTCCATCCTGAGCTCTTGAAAGAAACCAGGAATATATATATTTGTTAGTGTGTGTGTGCATGCATATATTTATATTAGTGGCATGCAATAATCATTCAGTATTATTATTGTTATTTTTCATAGTTCTCGGGGTGGACTGGACCCAGTTAGGCAGTTCCTGCTCTGGGTGTCTCATGTGGGGCAGTAGGAGGTGGCTGAGGCTGGAGTCATTCTGAAGGCTTCCTTCTTTGCATGTCTGGGCTGTGGTTCAGAACACCTATACTTGGCCCCTCCATGTGGCTGGGAAGGAACCTCCATTTTTATCAAGTCCCGAGCATGATTCTTAGTAAGCAAGGCACTGATTTATGATTATTTGGACAACATGAACTTTTTGGTCCCTTAAAGTTGTAAAATTCTAGAATTCAAGCCATCATTTTCTTTTGAAATAAAAAGAAAATCTTCTAAGTTAAGAGAAGAGAGGTGCTTCTCCAAGCAAAATGTTAAGACAAAATTTCCAAACAAAGGATTATCGGAAATTCTAACAAAAACGCATAGAATGCTGCCCAGTATGATTCTATTTATTCAATTGGACATGCCTTTACTGAGTCATCTCCAAGTACAAGATGCTGTTTTAGGAGAGGGTGTAGACTTGTGTCTGCTTTCATGACTGCTAACAAAGGGTACACACACCTAAGTTTCCGTGTTTCCCTGAGACTCAGACTCCTGCTGCTGCCCAGGGTGATTGTGAGTCTGGGGCAGAGGAGGAAGCAACAATTTTTGTGGAGAGTGGAGCTTCCTGTGAAGCTACCTGCTGTGTTTGGCTCACCGACTGCCCTGTACATTGGTCCAAGACTGCAGATAGCTATAAAATCACAGTCTCGGGATGTCTTACCTTCCAACACTGTAGGGTGGGGTGCGTAGGATCATTGCATTGGCAACTTTGTGTCACCAACCTAACAGGACTCTGTTTCACTATAACATGATTCTAACTATTTTTAGCATTGGGGTCCTGTTAATATCATCACTGGATAGACATTTTTACCTTTCCAGAAACATTTTAAAATTAATCCCGAATTAACAGATCATATGGCAAAATCTGGTTCTTCATTGGGTCTTCTGGATGTTCCAAGCATTAAAAAGAAAAGTTAGTTAAGGGGAGCGTAGTAGTCAATTGTTACTTCTCATCTCATTATACTTTCCAAACATGTTGATGGCAGATGTCATAACTTTTTAAAAAGGTGGACAGCCCCCAAATGGATTCTTACTGAAATGAGTTTTTAAAGAGAGAAACTAGGGCTGGCCCAGTGACATAGTGGTTAAGTTCACGCACTTGCTTCGGCAGCCCAGGGTTCACTGATTCGGAAACTGGGTGTGGACCGATGTGCGGCTCATCAAGTCATGCTGAGGCGACGTCCCACATAGAGCAACTAGAAGGATGCACAACTGTGACATGCAACTATCTACTGGGGCTTTGGGGAGAAAAAAAAGCAAAAAAAAGGAGGAAGATTGGCAACAGATGTTAGCTCAGGGCCAATCTTTCTCAAAAAAAAAAAAAAAAAGAGATAAACTAAGAGCTTCCTTATATTAAGTGAAAATAGGCCAGCTTAGTAAGGCCTCCTAGTAAGGCCAAGTGATGAATAACAGTATTGTGGTGTTCCATGTAAACAAACTGCTCTGTTGTTTAATGCTGCTTATTTCCTAATTTAGAATTGTGACAATATCCAGGAATTCTCATTTCTGGTGTAGGATGAGAAATTTTGATGGGTTGTCACGATTCACTTTAAAGCAAGAGGAAACGTATTTCAGACATTTTTCTTGAACACTCTCCTTCTGGGCAGGAAGTGGGCAGTGTCAGCTGAAAACATGGCCATCAGATGGGAGGAAAACCTGCCAGTGTGACAAAATGTTTACCTCCCCTACTTGATGTGTTTTCTTCTTCTTTGGCATTTCTTACTTTAAACCAAAGCACAGTGACTCTTCAATATTAGGGATAAAACAGGTCAAACTACAGCTGAAAGTGACTAGGGAGGAATTGTATGCATAGACCTAGCCTAAGCCCTTTTTACTGAGATAAGAGCTTCAGGAATTGCCTTCCTTTGCAGAAATGAAAGTCCCATCCAGGAGCAAAGTTTAGATGACAGTCAAGTTCTGTTGCTTACTCATTGGTTGCCTCTAGGTAAATTTCATCTGAATTTTTCTGTCTTTATAATGGAGATAATATTGATATTTCTGTAACACTAAAATGAGATAATTTGTTGGAAATTATCTTAAATTCTCAAGAAATACTGTACGTATCTAAGACAGTGGTACTAAAACCATCCTAACAAAAATGTATTTCTATTTTATTTGATAACCATGTCCATATTTGCAAATAATTACATATAAATTCAGGTCTCTGAAAGCAACACAATATCTGAGGAGCCCAGTTTGAATGTTTTAATTGCACTTCTCTGTATTCTTAATTCTGTGTTTTTTATAAGTTTCTTTCTCTTTTATTGTGAAAAGTACAACTTTCATTAAATATAATTATTGATTACTTACTAAGTGTGAAGCATTGTACAGTTCTTGTGGGGCACACACAAATGATAAAACACAGTTTCTGTCCTCCCAGAACTTACGATGTTAACATTATCTTGGAATTTTGCATTTTGGTATTATTAGACAGATTTGTGGACTTTATAGGTGTGCTTCCTGAAATCATTCCTTGTGCAATGAACAAAATTGATCAGTGCTTAAGTGTCAACAGAGATTTTCAATGTAACAGCTTTCATCAGATAACATAATGTGTTTCTTAGAAAGGAAGTTCAAAAAGCCCAATTCTGTTAGATTGCTGACCTTGACCTCCTGTGGCCAAAAATCCTGTTTCCCTGTGTTTTTAAAGGAAACACGTTTGAGAAAAGCTCCCAATCCCAGATTCAGTGGTTTTCCTTGAAGCCTGTTTGGAGAGACAACAATGGAATTCTGGGAGAGATCTGACATAAGCGGATTCATCTGATCCCTCTCAGGAGAGAGAAGTGTTTGTTTACTCTACTCAGAGTGCTATATTTCTATGCATGTGCTATTATTAGAATCCTTTGAAGTGGAAAAGTCATATGTCATAGACCTCCTTGTGATTAAAAACTTTAAGGCTGTTTATCTGATGTGTACGTAGAACACATGGAAAAGGAGAAACACCTGTTTGTTGAAAATGGACTGAGGAATTAGGGAGCAGAAGTTCTAAGTTTTGATTCTCTATACAGTGTCACATTTGTTTATCTTACATCATAGGCTGCTTTTCAAGTGTTTTTGGATAGATGATTTTAAAGAGGAAAATATGATTGCATCTGGAGCCAAAGAAATTTATAGAAAATTTTGTGGTGTCTGGAAACCACATTGAACTAGAAATTTACTGGGAATAATGCCTGCCTTGAGTATATACTTTGTAAACATCAAATGAGATAAGCCATATGAAATTGCTTTCAGAGTATAGCTATTGAAAAACTAAAGCATTTTTTTAATTTCTTTGGCTCATACATCACTTATTTATTTTTAGAGATCTTTAAAAAATTAAAAACTGAAAAGTACAAAATATTTTTAAAAAATGATATACAACTTAATTGTTTTACCCCATAGCAACATATCCTAGACTATTTTAAACACAAATTTATATCTCATTTTAAGTGGCCACATAATATTTCCTTGTGTGAAAGTAAAAATACATGTCCTATATTGATAATATTTAAATAATTTTGTTGGAGTATTAAAAAGTAAAAGCCACAATGAGCATTCATGTTACATATATTTTTATCCATTCTTGAATATTTCTTATTGAAAACAAAGTCTGTGAAAAGAGAGAAAAAACTCACACAAGATGATATGCTATTGAAGATATGGGCTAATTACGTTTGTAGTTATCATGGAATAAAATTTTATATCAGGCAATGAGAGAATTGACTGTAAGAAAAATTTTTTAAAAATTGTAAGAGACAATCCATCTTGACTTCTGTCTTCAGGAAGATGAAGTAGACATTTTCCCTGTTCCTCTTGCTAACTAAAAGCACCAGACATTTTATATAAAATAAATATGAGAAGACTCTGAAAGATGGAGAACAGAAGGTAGATGGGCTAGGGACCTTGGGATCTAGATTTTGTTTTGTCTCATGTATCCCAGATGGGGCATTAGAGAAACTGGCAACCAGAAAATACCAATGGACACAGGCCAAAAAAGCCCCAAGAAAAGTCCGCAATCTCTAGCTGAAGAACCAAGAAAAGGACCCTAGCAAGAAAACTTTAAGATAATATTCACTCTACTCCAGCCAAACACAACAAAAAAAACTGCAGTTCAATCTCCCCCCTATTCCCCTGCCAGCAAAGACCTAGACTTCTATCCTTGCCATGCTATAACAAGGTGCTCCCATGCCACTGATGTGGTTTCAGTGAGGGCTGAGTGGGGAGTTGGGACTTTCACCCCCTATTCTGCAATGTAATTGAGGATAACATGGAATGACTGGACTTCCCCTTCCCCTCCTGCTAGGGTGGTGTCAGAGAAAGCCAAAGCTTTCACTACTGCTAAGTAGTAATAAGGCCACTCTCCACAGTGTGAATGCAGACCATACAGGGAGCAGTAATGAAGAACCCTTCTCCCCGGGTGTTAACAGAGGCCAAGTGGAAAACCTGGTATTAATGAGTGTCACCTTCTTTCCTCACCAGTATGATGTCAGAGGAGACCTGCTAAAACAAAGATTTAAATAGGATCCAGACTCTATAACATAATCCCCAAAATGTCCAGAGTTCAACTGAATATCATTCATCATAGCAAGAACCAGGAAAATTTCCACTAGAATAAAAAAGGCAATCGATGGAAGCCAAAACTGACATGATACAGATATTAGAATTATCTAACAAAAATTTTAAAGCAGCCATCATAAAAATGCTTCAATGAGCTGTTATAAACACATTTGAAACAAATGAAAAAAATAGAAAGTCTCAGCAAAGGAATAGAAAAAATCTCAGAAAAGACATAGAAGATACAAAGAAGAACCAAGTAGAAATTTTGGATCTGAGAAATACAATAACCCCCCTCAAAACCCCCAAAACTCCAAACTTAATGGGTGGGCTCAACAGCAGAATGGGGAATACAGAAGAAGGAATAAAGGAACTTGAAGACAGAACAACAGAAATGATTTAATCTGAATAAAAAAGAGGAATGATATTAAAAAAATGAACAGGACCTCAGTGATATGTGGGACTAAAATAAAGATCTAACGTTAATGTCATCAAAGTCCCAAAGGCAGAGGAGAAACCAGGTGAGGTTGAAAAATGTTCAAAGTAATGTTTCAAAGAAAAGCTGAGATGTCTCCAAATTTGGCAAAAGACATACCTACAAATTAGAAGAGCTGAGCAATCCACAAATGGGATAAACTCAAATATTTCTGTGCTAAGGCACATCACAGACAACCTTCTGAAAACTAAAGACGAAAAAACAAAAAAACCTTGAAGGCAGGCAGAGAGAAGTGCTGCAGTAGAAAAGCAATCCAAACGACAGCTAGCAGATTCTCATCAGAAACAATAGGGGCCAAAAAGAAGTGGCACAACATTTTCAAGAGCTGAAAGAAAAGAATTACTCACCCAGAATTCTGTATTGAGTGGAAATATCCTTTGGGAATGAAGGGGAGGACACAGGGCAAACCATTACACCCGAGATTGGAGAGACAGATAGACAGAACACAGGGTGTCACAGCTTCCTGGAGCAGAGACTTCAGTGCTGTGTAGGAAAGCCTGAAATGTAACTGGCAAATTGATGGAGGCTCAGTGTGGACAACTCTGAGATATAAAAACTCCAGGGAGACCCACAGTTTTGTGAGATTTCCCTCCAGGAGCTTGACCAGATTCCCACAGTATCAATGAAAAATCCCCCTGTGCTTCTGGCAGGGGCAGGGGAAAAAGAACCATTTTGAAATACACCAGAGCATTCTGTTCTTTTTAACAAGGCCTGCCATCAGGGAAACCCAGCTAGCTAGAGCCTAACCTGCTGGGGCATTATCAGAGGCTAGCTGACTTGGGGAAGGAATATATCCAACTCCAGTCTGCTCTAGCCTTCCTGTCCCACCTAAGGGGGAAGAAAAACAAATGAGAAACTCTTGTTAAGTTCACAGTCCAGAGGGATAGGCTCACTAAAAGACTGAAACCTAATCATAAAACTGTAGAACACTTTTCCTCCTCCTACACCTCACCACCACATTGCTAAAGGTCTATTTACAGCAGTTACTTTTACCCACTACACCATATCCAGCTATCAAGAAAAAATTACAGGACATACTAAAAGGCGAAAAACATAATTTGAAGAGACAGAGTAAGCATCAGAACCAGATATAGCAGAGATGTTGGAATTATCAGACTGGAAAGTTAACTATGATTAATATGCTAAGGGCTCCATTGGATAAAGTAGACAAATGCAAGAACAGATGTACAATGTAAGCAAAGAGAAGGAAATCCATAAAAAGAACCAAAAGAAAATGCTAGAGATAAAAAAACAGTATAACAGAAATGAAGAATGACTTTGATGGGCTTATTGGTAGACTGGATAAGGCTGAGGGCAGAATCTCTGACCTAGAGGATATATCAATAGAATCCTTGAAAGCCAAAAAGGAAAGAGAACAAAGATTGAAGAAAACAGAACAGAATATCCAAGGACTTGGGAAAACTATGAAAAGTGCAACATGCGTGTAATGGAAATACCAGAAGGAGAAGAAAGACAGAAAGAAACAGAAGAAATATTTGAACCAATAATGACTAAGAATTTCCCCAAATTAACATCAGACATCAAACCACAGATGCAAGAAGCTCAGAAAACACTAAGCAGGATAAATACCAAAACAAAACAAACAAAAACAAAACTATCACTAGACATATCATTTTCAAACTACAGAAATTCAAAGATCAAGAAAAGAATCCCAAAAGAATCCAGAGAGGAAAAAACCTTCATCTACAGAGGAACAAAGATAAGAATTATATCAGAATTCTCCTCAGAAACCACACCAGCAAGAAAAGAATGATGACAAAGTTAAAGTATTGAGATAAAAACCCCACCAACCTAGAATTTTGTACCTAGTGAAATTATCCTTCAAAAACTAAGGAGAAATAAAGACTTTTTCAGACAATATATAGGTCAGAGACTTAGATCTACACAAAGAAAAGAAGAGTATTGAAGAAGGAATAAGTGAAGGTAAAATAAAAACTTTTATTTTTCTTATTCTTAATTTATCTAAGAGGTAACAGTATGTTCAAAATAATAACACCAACAATATATTTAATTGTGTATGATTATGTATATATTTTATATATATGCTTATATATATAAGTGAAATGAATGGCAGCAAAGATACAAGGGATGAAGGGAGGAAATAGGATTATTTTGTTATTATAACATACTCACACTACCTGTGAAGTGGTGTAGTGTTATTTGAAAGTGGACTTGGATAAGCTGTAAATGTATATTGCAAACTCTAGGGCAATCACAGATGAAAGTATAAGAAGTATAACCATTATCCTAAGAAAGCAGAGAAAATAGAATCATATAAAATTCTCAAGTAAAACCACAAAAGGCAGAAAAAGAATGGAAGACAAAAATAGGAATGAAGAACAAAGGGAGCAAATAGAAAACAATAACAAATATGGTAAATATTAATTCAACTATATCAAATAGTTGGTGTTATTATTTGAACATCAATGGTCTAAATGCACCAATTAAAAGACAAAGATTATCAGAGTGGATCAACTCTATGTTGTCTACAACTATATGCTGTCTACAGGAAACTCACTTTCAATATAAAAACATATATAGATTAAAAATAAATGGATAGGGAAAAATATATCATGCTAACACTAACCAAACAAAAGCAGGAGTAGCTATATTAATTTCAGTCAGAGCAGACTTCAAAGCAAGGAAAGTTATCAGGTTATAAAGAAGGGCATTTATAATAATAAAGGGGTCAATTCTCCAAGAATACCTAACAATCCTTAATGTGTATACATCTAACAAGAGTGTCAAACTATGTGAGACAAAAACAAATAGAATTGCAAGGAGAAATAGATGAATCCACTATAATAGCTGAAGACTTCAACACCCCTCCATCAGAAAAAGACAGATACAGCAGGCAGAAAATTAGTAAGGACATAGTTGAATTCAACAACACCATCAATCAACTGAATATAATTGACATCTATAGACTACTTCATCCAACAACAGCCAAATACACATTCTTCCCAAACTCACATGGAACATTCACCAAGATAGAGCACATTCTGGGTCATAAAACACAGATAACAAATTTCAAAGAACAGAAATCCTGCAGTGTCTGCCCTCAGATCACAATGGAATTAAACTAGAAATCAATAACAGAAAGATAGCTGGAAAGCCCCCAAATATGTGGAGATCAAAAAACACATTTCTAAATAACATGTGGATCAAAGAACAAATCTCAAGAGAAATGTAAAAATATTTTGAACTAAATTAAAATTAAAACACAACTTATCAAAATTTGTGGGATGACGCAAAAGCAGTGCTTAGAGGGAAATTTTTAGCACTGAATGCGTATATTAGAAAAGAAGAGAGATTGAGAATCAATCATCTAAACTTCCACGTTATGAAACTAGGAAAGAAGAGCAAATTAAATCCAAAGTAAGCAGAAGAAAGGAAATAATAAGACTTAGAGCAGAAACCAAGGAAATTGAAAACAAGAAATCCATAGAGATAATTAATGAAACCAAAAACTGATTATTTGAAAATATCAATAAAATTTATACAAGTTAATAAATGGAAAAAAAAGAGAGGACACAAATTACTAATATCAGAAATGGAAAAGAGGACATCACTACAGATCCCGCAGAAATTAAAGGATAATAAAGGAATACCATGAACAACTCTATGCCCACAAATTTGGTAATCTAGATGAAATGGGCAAATTCCTTGCAAGACAAAATCTGCCAAAACTCACACAAGAAGAAGTACACAATCTGATAGGCCTGTACTATTAAATAAATTTAATCAATAATTAATAACCTTTCAAAACAGAAAGCACCAGGCCCAAATAGATTTGCTGGTGAATTTTACACCAAACATTTAAAAAAGAAATTATACCAATTCTCTACAATCTCTTTCATAGGATAGAAGCAGAGACAATACTTCCTAACTAACTCACTTTATGGGGCCAGTAATACCCTGATACCAAAGCCAGGCAAAGACATTTCAAGAAAAGAAAACTACGGACCAATATCTCTAATGAACATAGATGCAAAAATCCTCAACAAAATATTAGTAAATAGAATCCAACAATTTATAAAATGGTTTATACACTATGACCAAGTGGAATTTATTCCAGGTATGCAAGTCTGGTTCAACATTCAAAAATCAATTAATGTAATCTATCACATCATAGGCTAGAAATAAAAAAATCACATGATCATATCAATAGATGCAAAAAGAGCATTTGACAAAATCCAACACTCGTTCATGTTAAAAACTCTCAGTAAACCAGGAATAGAGAGGAATTTCCTCAACTTGATTAAGAATATCTACAAAAAAACCCTGCAGTTAATATACTTAATTTTAAAAGACTTGAAGCTTCACCACTAAGATCAGGTACAAGGCAAGGAAATCTCCTCTCACCACTTTTTAAAAACATTATACCAGAAATCTTTTCTAATTCAATGAGGCAAGAAAAGGAAACAAAACATATACAGATTGGAAGGAAGAAATAAAATTGTCTTTGTTTGCAGATGCCATGATCATCTATGTAGAAAATATGAACAAATTAGCAAAAAACAAACAAAGAAAACCTCCTGGAACTAACAAGCACTTAAAGCAAGGTTGCAGGATACAAGATTAATACACAAAAGTCAATTGCTTTCCTACATATCAGCAATGAACAAGTGGAATTTGAAATTAAAAACCTAATACCATTTACATTAGCATCCCCCAAACTAAAATAAGTATAAACCTAACAAAATAAGTGCAAGATCTATATGAGGAAAATGATAAAATGCTAAGGAAAGAAATCAAAGAGGAACTAAATAAATGGAGAGATATTCCTTGTGCATGGATAGGAAGACTCAATATTGTCAAGCTGTCAGTTTTTCCCAATTTGATCCACAGGTTTAATGCAATCCCAATCAAAATCCCAGCAAGTTATTTTGTGAATATCAACAAACTGATTCTAAAGTTTATTCAGAGAGGTGAAAGACCCAGAATAGCCAACACAATACGGAAGAAGAACAAAGTTAGTGTTAGGGTTAACACTACTTGACTTCAAGACTTGCTTTAAGCTACAGTAATCAAGACAGTGTGGTATTGGTGAAAGAACAAACACATAAATGGAACAGAATAGAGAGCCCAGAAATAGACCCCCATAAATACAGTCAACTGATCTTCGACAAATGAGCAAAGAAATACAATGGAGCAAAGACAGTTCTTTCAACAAATGGTCCTGGAACAAGTGGACATCCATATAATAAAAATAAAATAAATAAATCTAAAAAATAAAATCTAGACACACACTTTTCACCCTTCACAAAAATTAACTCAAAGTGGGTCACAGACATAAATGTAAAACACAAAACTATAAAACTCCTAGAATGTAACACAGGAGAAAACCTAGATGACTTTGGGTAAGGTGATGACTTTTTAGATACAACACTAAAGACATGATCCATGAGAGAAAGAATTGATAAACTGGTCTTCACTAAAATTAAAAACTTCTGCTCTGCAAAAGACAATGTCAAGAGAATTAGAAGACAAGCCAGAGACTGAGAGAAAAATATTTGCAAAAGACACATCTGATGAAGCACTGTTATCCTAAGTATACAGAGAACACTTAAAACTCAACAGTAAGATAAGAAACAAGCCAATTAAAAAATGGACCACAGACCTTACCCTCACCAAGGAAGATATACAGATGGGACATAAGCATAGATAAAGATGCTCCACATCATATATCGTCAGAGAAATGCTAATTAAAACAACAAGATACCACTACACACCTATTAAAATGGTCCAGATATGGAACACTGACAACATCAAATGTTGTCAAGGATGTGGTGCAACAGGAACTCTCACTTATTGCTGGTGAGAATGCAAAATGGTACATCCACTTTATAAGACAGTTTGGCAGTTTCTTACAAAACTAAACATACTCTTACCATACAATCAACAATCAAGCTCCTTGATATTTACCCAAAGGAGTTGAAAAGATGTGTCCACACAAAAACCTACACATGGATGTTCATAGCAACTTTATTCTTAATTGCCCAAACTTGGAAGCAACCAAGATGTCCTTCAGTAGGTGGATGGATAAACTGTGGTACATCCAGACAATGGAATACTACTCAGCACTAAAAAGAAATGAACTATCAAGCCATGAAATGACATGGAGGAACCTTAAATGCATGTTACTAAGTGAAAGAAGCCAAGGTGAAAAGGCTACAAAGTGTATGATTCCAACTATATGACATTCTGGAAAAGGCAATTTTATGGAGACAGTAAAAAGATCAGTGGCTGCCAGGGTTTTGGTGGGGGAAGGGGGTCGTGGGGAAAGGTGAACAGTCAGAGCACAGAGTATTTTAGGGCAGTGAAAATAGTCTGTAGATATCATAATGATGAATACATGTCATTATACATTTGTCCAAACCCATAGAATGTACAACAGCAAGAGTGAACCCTAATGTAAACTATGGACTTTGGGTGATTATGATGTGTCAGTGTAGGTTCATTGGTTGTAACAAATGTACCACTCTGGTTGCAGTTGTTGATAATGCAGGAGGCTATGCATGTGTGAGGGCAGGGTGCATATGGGAAATCTCTGTACTTTCCCCTCAATTTTGCTGTGAACCTAAAACGTCTCTAAAATATTAATCTTAGGGAAAAAAACCTGAGCTACCATTTAAAACTCAGAGGATTTCAAGTAAAGATTCAGATTTTCAGTTTCTCTTCCTAAATTGGAAAAGTGTGATAGCACAAGGCCAGCCTTGGGCATAGCTACATCAGCTGAGCTGAGTAGTAGTGCCCCCTTCAGAAAGGTCTGTTCTGTTCTGTTCAGACAGTCCTCCACTGGCTTTACTCAGTTCCATTTCCTTCCTGGGCCCTATAGGATTAAGAGGGAGGCTCATCCCCTAAGGATTCTGAACAATGTCACCCCAACAAAAACTCGGTCAGAAGGAGCACAGCAGGAATTGTGTTGTCAGAGGTAAGTAAAAGGGATATACTGGGTGGAAGCAACCCAGGTGTCCATCAACAGATGAATGGATAAACAAAATGTAGTAGAAGCATACAATGGAATATTATTCAGCCGTTAAAAAGAGGGAAATTCTGACACAACCTGGGTGAACTTTGAAAGCATTATCCTAAGTGAAATAAACCAGTTACAGAAAAAAATACTGTGTAATTCCACTTATGTGAGGTACCTAGAGTAGTCAAAATCATAGAGGCAGAAAGTAGAATGGTGGCCTGAGGCTGGGGAGTGGGGGCAATGGGGAGTTAGTGCTTAATGGCTATGGAGTTTCCAAGAAGAGTTGTTGATTTTTCAGTCTGTTTAGCTTTTTTACTTGCTGTTTGTACAGAGCAGTGACTTCCAAGCTGCTTATGGGCGGAACCAGAAACTGGAAATTGGAACCTCCAAGCTCAGTTTTTGAAAGCACTGACCAAATAAAATGAGTCTGCAAGCCTCATTTGGCTCTCAGGCCTTCAGTTTGCGACTTCCAGTCTAGAGTTAGATGTCCAATCTTGCTCTCACAGGATCAGTTACAGTGATACTCTGATACCTAGGCCTGATGTGGGTGTGGACAGACCTGCCCAGTTCCCCCCTGGTTGGAGTGCAGAACTTGAGCCTGATGCCCGCCCCTGGGTCCCATTGCCATGCTCTGACCATGGGAATGAAGCCCAGGAAAGATGGACTTGGGGTCATCCTTCAGCTCTGGCATCACTATCTGGGGTTCTCAGGGGGCTGTGGAAAATGGAACGAGCGTGGACTTTGGAGTCACACAGAAGAAGAATCCCCTGAAGGCGATGTTCTTAAAATTATGTGGGAAAATGCTTAGCTCCAAGCCAGGCACCCGGGAAGTGCCGCTTGTTGACGGACTGTAGTCATCATCTTTAGGGCTGGGATGAGGATTACATGAGGTCATATGACAGAGCGCCTCACACACCATGTGTGTGACATAACACACAATTTCAAGAAAAAGATCGGTTGTTAGTTTTCTCCTTCTTACTACTTACCTACCCAAACTTCTACAGATGGTTAAGCCTCTCCCTAACTGGATCCTGGCACATGAGGAATTTGATACATTTCTGAATAGAAAGTGAATATAGTAATCAATAATTGACGGGTTTTTGTTTTTTGTTTTTTGCTGGGAAAGATTCACTCTGAGCTAACATCTATTGCCAGTCTTTCTCTCTCTTTTTTTTTTTCTCCCCAAAGCCACGGTAAGTAGTTGTATATTCTAGTTGTAAGGCCTTCTGGTTCTTCTATGTGAGCTGCAGCCACAGCATGGTAACTGACAGATGGGTGGTGTGGTTCCATGTCCGTGAACCAAACCGGGGCCACCGCAGCAGAACGTGCCAAACTTTAACCGTTCAGCCATTGGGGCTGGCTCGACAGTTATTTATTTTTTAAAATAATTTAAGTTCTCAGAAAGGAGGGATGAGTTCAATAAATTCATACATATTTATTGAGTGCCTACTGTAACCTCACAACTATAATGATGTGAGGAATAATAAGATGCTAATACACAGTTGAAAGTTTAGGTGGGGGGAAAAAGTATTACATACAAAGTACTGATAAACAACTAAGGAAATATATAGTGAACCTTGCTATCATATGATATTTTATGGATTTTGTATGCTTTTTGTATAATATGAGTATTTAAGAAATTGTAACAATTGACAACATTTTTTCTGACATAAAAGCAGAATCATTCTTCCAAATCATATGTTGCGTTATGATATGACTGTTCAGAAGTGGCACTGTTCAATATAATCAGCATTATTATTACATTTGAGAGGAGGAATTTCCTTATTGTTGAGTTCTTAGGTTACATAAAACATTATATCTAATGAAAAATTTAAAATTTTTGACTCAGAATTAGGTATGCACCTTATCTTTATAGTGAGTATCTTTTTTCAGTTGGTGGTCTAGTGGTTAAGATTTGGCACTCTCACTGCCACGGCTCGGGTTACTTTCTGGTCAGGGAACCACACCACCCGTCTGTGGGTTGTCATACTGTGGTGGCTGCATGTTGCTGTGACGCTGAAAGCTATGCCACCAGTATTTCAAATAACAGCGGGGTCATCCATGGTGGACAGGTTTCAGTGGAGCATCCAGACTAGGAAGAAGGACGTGGCCACCCACTACTGAAAAAACTGGCCATGAAAACCCTGTGAATAGCGGTGGAGCATTGTCTGATATAGCGTCAGAAGGTGAGAGGATGGCACAAAAAGACCAGTCAGGTTCTGCTCTGCTGGACACAGGGTCTGTAGTAGTCTGAATCGACTAGATCATTAAAACATTTTTTAATGGACACACAATATTTTATAATGTTGCTATCCCATTAATTTATTAAACCATTCCTCAATTCCTGACTTGTAGTTGGTTTTTAGTTGCCCAGAGTTGAATTTTTATACTATTCCAGTTAAAATGTGACTATTTACATATAGCAAAACTAGGTAGGGTTTATGAAAGACATATAAGATGCCTCATTATTAGAAAATGTGTAAACCTTATTCATTATATTAAAAATTTAAGGGGAAAAATCTTGATTACATCAACAGATGACAAGGAAAGCAAATAATTACATTTAGGAGCCAATTCTAATTCCTTTTTTAAGAAAAGTTTTAAGTAAAATAGAAATTTAAAAAATTACCTTGGAAAGAAAGAAACAGTTATTAGTTGCATATGATATGAAAATATTCCTAAAAATTCAGTAAATTCAACAGAAAGTATTAAACTATTGAGAGAATGAACAAGGTGGCTATATGTAAGATGAAATACAAAAATAAGTATTACTTTCCTTTTTTTAGCATTGAACAATAGAAATTGAAATGAGAAAAATTATATTTAAGATAGTGTCAGAATTAGTCTGTAAAACACCTAAGAATTACGTAAGAGAATTCTATGTTTTTATTAAAGACCATAAAATAGGACTAAAATAAAGAGACATATTAAACTTCCTCATGGAAAGACTAAATAGCATATGGATGCTGCTTCTCAGATCAATGTACAAATATAATGCAAATCTGATTAGTATCCCAACAAATTGTTTTGGGAAATAAACAAGTTGATTCTAAAATTTATTTGGAAGTAAAAACTAACAGTTTGAAGAAGAAGAATTATGAGGGGGAATTTGCTCTTTAAGATATTAAAATATATAATTATTTAAGTCAAAATAGTTGGGTTATGGTACAAAAATAGATAAATAGATCAGTGATACATTACAGATAATGCAGAAACAGACATATTTGTATAAGTGGGTTTAATATTATGATGATAAAGTTACTACAAAGAAAATAGTTACCCCCACATTGTACACTTGTAAAAATTGTAGATGAATTGAGCATCTAAATGTAGAAAAATAACTGTACCCTATTGTTATGTTAAGGTAACTATGTTGTGGGTTTTTTTGGTTTTGTTTTGTTTTGGTGAGGAAGACTAGCCCTGAGCTAACATCTGCCTCCATCCTCCGCCCCTTGCTGAGGAAGACTGGCCCTGGGCTAACATCCATGTCCATCTTCCTTTACTTTATATATGGGACGTCGCCACAGCATGGCTTGATAAGCAATGTGCAGGTCCGTTTCCAGGATCCAAACCTGTGAACCCAACCACTACACCACCAGGCCGGCCCAAGATAACCATGTTTAATAGCAAAAATATCTCAGGCTCATAGTGGCTTAACACAGGAAAGCATCTCAATTATGCAAATCAGTATGGTGACTCTCCAGAGCAGCTCCTTCCAGCTGATGATTCAGGTTGTGGAGTCTGCTTCCATTTTATTCCTATGCAACTTAGATATTTGGTTTTGAAGTGTGCTACTGAAGGGGAAGAGAGAGCCAGAGGGTCACACAGGGGTATTCACGGTCAGGAGTAGAAATGACATAGACTGTGTCACTTCTGCCCACATCTTATTGGCTAGAACTCATCATATACTTATAACCTAATTCTAAAAGAGGCTGGAAAATGTAGTAGAGCACATGGAAATTCAGTCAGCATTCTATGTCTCCTTCAGTAGGTATTATAGTCAAGTGTAGATACACATTTTTATAAATTCAAGGTTGGAGAGGATTTCTTATGATTGTCTAGAAAAGAAAAAGCAATAAAAAGAAAGATAGATTGACTACAATAAAGTTTAAAGTCGTTAAACAGTGAAAGATGCTGAAAATAAAAGGTAAGTGACAAATTGAGAAGATATTTGCTATGCATATAAATGGCAAAATGTTAAAATTCCTAATGTGCAGAGTTTCTATAAAGAAAAAATAACAAACTAATAGAGAACATAGCAAAGGATATTAAAAATTCAAAGATATAGATGGTCATTTACATATGTACAAGGAAGTACATTGCAGTATTGTTGGTGATGGCATAAAAATTGAAAACAATTTAATTTTCAATAGGAGTCTTACTGAATCGTGTATGGTGTATCTATACAACAGAATATCATGCAGTCATTAAAAGGGAACAAGATCTCTACAGGGACATGAACAGATGTCCTTGATATACAAGTGGCAAAAAAGAGATGTAGATCACTATGGGCAATGTGACTATAATTTGGGGAAAAAATTAAAATTAATTAAAAAAATTAATGATATAGATAGATTGATAAATAATATAGATAAATAAAGAATATAATATAATATGACAAAATAGGGAAGAATATGGAAAAAATTGTTAGCACTGTTTTTCTCTGAAAGTAGAGGAGGGAATATTCACTTTCTAATTCATATAGTTTTCTAAGTGGTAACTTTCATTTTTGAATTTTTCTGCATTGTTTAAATTAAAAACCATCAATAATATTAATTAATTAATTCATTTATTCATCCACTTGTCTACCCACCCATCCATCCATCATTCCATCCATTCATTCTATCATATCCAAGCAACATTTAATAAGTACCTATTCTCAGACATTGTGTTTGCCATGCATATTACAATTAACATTTAGTTTAGCTTAGCTTGGAATAAGAAGACGTATGCCCAAATGTTTTTTCCTCCTCCTAGTTGACCATTTCTTTAAAAACAAAGCAACAAAACATAAAGAGTCTGGTCCCAGGCTTCTTGAACACACCATCTGGCTTGGCTTCCCTAGCCTCTGGCCTTTGTCTGCCCTGTAGATGACAGATTAGTGGGGGACATCCTTTATAGTAGGAAATGGAGGTCAATAAAATTTACACCAGACTTTCCAATTTAGTATCATCCCAGTCAGGACATCCCAAAATAAAATTTGTTTCAAAAATAGATCTAGGAGGAGAAAAAGTCAGGGTTGAAAACAAACAATTAATCCTCTTATGTCATTGACTCTGTGAAAAAACCAGATTTAAAAAAAAAATCAGTTTCTTGTTCAGGTGTAGTGATTTTGCTGGTAGAAGAAAAGCAGAACAAAAATAGTGCAAAGAGTCTAGTGTGATAAACGATACTATAGAGCAAAACAGGAAGTTGTTTAATGGAAGAGAATAATTGACCTCAGAACCTGAGACGTGAATAGATCCTCGGATGCAAAGATTTTTGCATTTGCAAAGTGTTGTATTGATGCTATATTGATCAGAATTGAATTGAGCACCATGTATTCTTTTGTGGCATTCCATTGGCTTATCTACTGGGTGAAGAGATAGAGCGTCCACAATGTTGATTGATAAAGCATTCCCAGGTTATTACATATGAAAGAGAAACACATGCGTTTCTATTCTAATACATGCACTTCTATATACACATATTAGTGTGTGTGCATGCACATATGCTTGAGATTTTGTACTATAGGGATTTTAACTGGTTTTATGTGCAATTGGACAGACATCCCAAAGCAGTCTGAATTTTTTTCTTGCCATAATACTAAAAAAATAATAGCTTCTTCATAGAAATATACAAATTTTCTTATTTTTTTCAAACTGTTGGAGAATGTATGTTCAAAGGCTCCAAAGGGAGAAAAATATTTCTTCCTAATAGTCCATATGATTGGTTCTTATAGTGCTAATCTGGGAACGTATCAATCTAGAGAAATTTCCTCTCAGAGAACTTACCTCACTGCCGAGAAAAACTGTCCCTCTTAAAAATTCTCTTCTTCTAGCAAAGAGACTTGGATTTTTAAAATCCATACTCTGATAATTCAGGCAAAATGTCTCCTTAAATGAAGTAGAGGAGAGTATATGGGAGGCTGCTAGGAGAGCTTTTATTTTTTATCTCCATTCCCATCTTGCAGGGGAGGAAACTAATGCTCATTGAGATTCTATAGCTTGTTCAGGATAGAGCCAGTAAGTGTCAGAGCTGACCTCAAACCAGATAACACCAACCCAAAGACTTGCAAAATGAGCTCTTTACGTAAGATCCAGAAAGCGTATTTATAAAAGTCTGTCGACTTGCTGTCCTCTGTGATCTTAGCTGTCTGTGGTGACAGATCATGTGCAGCTTGAACTCACATAGACAGCAAGGAAATGATGCCAGGACTAAGGACTTAGGGTCCTTGGAAGAGAAGAGGGTTGTTTTGTTAGTTGTTGTTTTCCTGGGATAGGCCCTTGTCAACACTTTCAAATACATGGAGGCCGTTTCCTCTAAACTGGTCCCTGAGAAGTCTCTGCTTTTCCACCGTGTTTCACTGGGGCTGTGGACAGAGCCTTTGCCGGAGGGGAAGGGGAATGGGCATCCCTGAGGACCTGTCCCGTCCAAGGAGAGAAAGCAGAGCAGATGGCAGCTGGCATGCAGAGGGCACTTTGTAGGAATGCTGGCCCAGAACAGGCTTCCTGAGCTACGATTCGAAGTCCCTCCCTTGCCAAGACAGCCAGGGGAGTCTGATGACTTGGCCTGAGACCAGTGGGCTGGTAGCCAAAGGGCAGTAAATCAAAGTGAAAAAGAGGCGATATTTTAAAAGCAAATGACATTTTTGTTTGTTTGCTTTAGAAGGCAGGGAGAAATAAGTTATTGTAATGGTAAAAGGGTAGGAGATATAAAACAACACTGCCAAAGAATAATTTAAAGTTATTTGTTTGTAAAAGTCCTTTCTTTAATGAGTGTGCTCTAAGCAAGATTCTCAATATTTTTTTGGATGAAGGTGGGAGTGTGTAAATTGAGTTTACCTAGAAATTGGTAACCCAGCGTTAGTGATGTTCTTACCACTTTAAAATGATCAGAATGCTCTAGTTCCTAATCTCCACAGGGGTATTAAAATGTTTTTTTGTGTAAAATTTCTGGCTCCAAAGTCTTTCTCTCTTATTCTAATTCAAGTTCTGTTTCTCCTGTCTTTGATGAGTTTTTCACCTGGACACTCAAACATGGAATTTGTTTCCAAATTCTCACCTCCTGCAGTCAGCTGAGAATGGCTGTGCATCCCTGGAGAAAGACTCAGGAAGTCAGAACTGGGTGTCAGGAAGTCATGGTACAGGAACAATGATCTGGGGGTGCGTTTCCACAGAACTCAGGGGGCACGCACGCATTCACTTGTTTATCGTGATTGTACCTTTTATCGTTTTTACTTATAAGTATAAAATGTTTCAGGAACATAAAAAAAAGTATAAAGAATAATATCATGAACACCCAGACACTCACCACCTAATTAAGTAATAAAGCCTTACACTTTAATTAAGGGAAAAATGCTAAGTCATCAAAGCATAAATTGAAAGCAAGGTATGATAGAGTGGAAAGAACGCTAGCTCTATTGTTTCATTAAACTTACTAGCAACCTTTATTGAGCTCCTGTTTGTGCCAGGCACTGAGGCTACAGAGATTAAAGATACCCTTGCCCACCCAGATGTGATGGGAGACTCATAAGAAATAAAGAAAAAACCACAACATAATACACTCCTGGAAGTGCAATGGCAGATAGAAGCTCTGGGAACTAAGGGACCGCAGAGAAGGAGAATCTAACTTGGAGTGGAAGGTGGGGATGGGCATGGGTGGGAAGAAAAGGTTTTTCAGGGAAAGTGATCTTTGAGCTGAATCTGGAAGAAGAGGGCTGAGCCAGGCACCCAGGAAGTGGGTGTGAGGCAGGGGAAGCAGCATCTGCAAGGATTCTGAGCAGGGCACTGAGGGCATCCGCTAGACTTTGGTTGGCTGGAGTAGGCTGTGCGAGGAGCTGAACTTTCAGGAGGTGATTCAAATGACCACATCCACATTTTAGAACAAGCACTCTATTCAGAGACTCAGGTGGGGTTCTTACCTGGAAGTGTCTGAGGAGGGCTTCAGGGATTCTGTGAACCCTTCTAAATTGTATGCAATATGGTGGGAGTATGTGAGTGTGTGTTTGTGGGGAGTGGTAGGTGTGTTTTTCCCTGGGAAGGCCCAGCTCTTTCCTTCCATCTTAAAATGTTTCATAACTCTCAAAAAGGGTAAAGATCTCTACTAGGGTAGAAGAGGGTGGTCAGATTGGAAGGTTACTGCAATAACTGAAATGAGAAGTCCTGGCTTGAAAAAAGTTACCCTAGGGATAGAAGGCAACGACAGTTTCAGAGATAATGAAGAGCTGGTGTTGACAGGATTTGTTATCTGCTTGGATGTGCAGGGGGAGGGAGAGCAGAGGTCCAGCATAAGGCTTCTCAAACTTTAACTTGTATGTGAGTTATCTAGCCATCCTGTTGAAATGTAGATTCCGACTAGTAGGTCTGGGGAGGAGCCAGAGATCCCACATTGCTAAGGAGCTCCTGGTGGCGATGGGATGCTGCCTCAGGGACAACATTTTGAGTAACAAGATGAGTAACACACTCCAGGCCCACGTTTCTCAACCTCAGTTGTTGACATTTTGGGCCACATAATTCTTTGTTATGGGGGGAGGGGGAAGACATCCAGTACATTGAAGGATGTTTAGCAGCATCCGTGGCCTCTGGCCACTAGATGACAGTAACAGTCCGCCAGTGGAACAACCACCACTGGAACAACCAAAAATATGTCCAGGCATAACCAATAGGCCCGCAGGGTTGGGGGTTGGATCGCGGGAGTGGCAGAGGGGCACTCCTTTGGTGGTTCACAGCCCCACTAAATATTAAAATCATCTGGTTGCTTTAGGAACTATCAATGCCTGGCCTCACTCAGACTGATTACAGTTTAAGCTCTGGTGGGTGTAGGGGAGGATGCCCAGGCAGCTTTTGGGAAACTCAATGGTCAACGAGCTCTGTGCTTCACCACCGCAGCCAGGCCAGGTGCCTGGCCAGGTGGCAGAGCTGTCCCCTGCACAGGGGGACCCCGCAGACAGAGGAGCAGTATGGGCAGGGAGGTGGAGTGATGGGTAAATATAAGATTCCAGATTTAAATGTTGATGAACTTGATATGCCTGGGGGTCATTTCGAAGGAGACGCTCACTTTGATTTTCTTGGTCACTGACAAGCTGTGTGTCCTTTGGACAATCAAATATATTTCTAGATTTTTATTTCCCTCATCTATCAACTCTGATAATATCTACTCTACCTTAAGAGTAAATGGAAAGATAAAATACATTAATAAATGTGGAAGAAAGTAAAAGCCATCTCACACTACTACACACACACACACACACACACACACACACACACACACTCAGCTCAAGGTAAATCTTCAGAATTTTATTTGAAAAATACTATTTTGATAGTTTTGGGGGAAAAAATGGGACAATATTTTATAATATCAGGGCAAGGAGTGATTTTGGGGGAAAAAGAACAACAAACACAAAACTCACAAATTATAATTGACAATTTTGAGTAAATTAAAAATTAAAATTTTAGTACATCAAAATGCACCATCAGCAAAGTGAAAAGACAAACTAAAAATTGGAAAAAAATATTTGCATTGCATAACTTGACAAATCTTTAGTATAAAAATATCCAATAAACTCCTAAAAATCAGGAAGATAAAGATGAACAACCCAAGAGAAAACAGGCAGAAGATATAAATAGGCAAGCCACTGAAGAGGGAAGTGGAATGGCAGGTAAACATGAGATTCCTAACTTCCCCAGTTATCAGGCAAATAAATGGCAGTTGGAGCTGCAGTGTGTACTATTTCTCACCCACCAGATGGGCAAAGATTTACTGAAATTGTAAGGCAAAAGAAACTCATGCTGCTGGTGGGGGTATACATTGGTACCACTACTTTCTGAGCGATTTGATAATATTTAGTAAAATTAAAAATGCCCAATAACTTATAACACTATAATTCCATTCTTAGGTGAGGTAATACATGCACAGATGATCTTTGCAGCACTATTTCCAAAAGTGAAAAATTGGAAATGTCCAAAAGTTTCGTCAGTAGGAGAATGGACAAATAAATTGTGCTTTTTAAAATATAATGGAATACTGTGTTCTTTCATGAAAATAAATAAACTAGAGCTCTAAGGATTAATGTAAATGAGTATCAAAGGTGGTGGGCAAAATGGTAAGTTACAGAAGTATGTAGAGCATTCTCTGTTTATTTAAAGTGTAAAAAATACAAAACAGTACTATATTTTATTTACAATTATATACATCTTTACTTAAAAAAAAATTAACGAAAATGCAGGGACTGGCCTGTGATGTAGTGGTTGAGTTTGGAGTGCTCTAATTCAGCAGCCTGGGTTCACGGGTTCGGATCCCAGGCACACACCTATACCACTTGTCAGCCTTGCTATGGTGGTGACCCACATACAAAATAGAGGAAGTTTGGCACAGATATTAGCTCAGAGGTGAATCTTCCTTAGCAAAAAAACCCCAGAAAACAAAAAACAAAACAAAACAAATACATGCATAGGAATATTAAAAACCAAAGTCAAGATATTGGTTCTCTGCAGGAGAGGTAGAGAGGAGATTGAGGACGGTTACAGAGGGTGGAGAAGTTGAATAATTTGCCCTCTGCCAACAGTGAGAGAAAGGCAGAGCCCGGATTCCACCCCAGCACCCAGCCCCAGTACCATCTTAAGCTCTGCATCTCTTTGCTCTGTGATGCACCCTGAATTTAAACTATCATCTTCATATTGGAAAGAAGTTTTTCTGAATGAGCTGTTGTGCTCAGTCCATTTATGATGATTTAATTGGGGGAAATTATTGGTATTTGCCAAATAATCTTTTAAGTTTTGTGACAATTTAAAAAATTTTAAATATTTTTAACACAGCATATCAATACTAGCACATGGTGTAATTGTATGACTACTACATTTTTTAAACCTATATTTGATGTACAACATATTGACAAAAGTATAATTTCCCCTCTTTGATGGTCAAAAATTCACTATGATTATGTATCTTAATTTAAAAAAATTGTCTATTTATTATTTTTTAAAACAGTTTTCTAGTCAAAAAAATTCTAGTTTAATGAGATTACATTTTATGAGCTTTATAAAAAATTTCTTTATACTCGATAGAAGAAAGGGATCCATAATTCTTGAGTCTGAGCCCATGATATGGTTGTTTGGACCCTAGAAGTGTTTAAAATAGGAGCCAACATTTATATGGAGCTTCACTATTTTGAAAGTTCTTTTGCAAACATTCTAGCCCTTGAACCCAAGGACTCTTTGAGATCAGTAGGCGCATATTGTTACTCTCACCAATTTGCAGTTGAGACTAAAGTGCAGTGATTTTAAGTGATTTTGCTCTGAGATTCATTGACCCTGTGGGAACTGGAGGCAGAATTCCCATGTAAATGAGCACTTGGGCTTGGTCCACTAGGACCCACTACTTCCCCCACACAGACCATGGCTTACTGACTTGGCTCCCCCTCTACTAGAAAGGCTCTTCCAGGCCACTCATGGCCTTCCAGGCACACTCTCTTGTGCAGCGCTTAGCACAGTTGATCACTCCCACTTGAAATACTCTCTGACTTCTGGGACCCCCTCTTGTCCTTTCTCAGTCTCTTTGTCATTTCCAAACTTCTAAATATTGGACGTCTCAGGGCGTTGTCTTTGTAGTGCTCCTATACCTACATGCATTTGTTATTTTCTGAGTTTAAAATATCATAAATAAATACATAAATCAACAGAGAAGTGAATTACAGTCATCCCTTGGTATCTGCGGGGGACTGGTTCCAGGAACCCCCTTTGATACCAAAATTCGCAGATGCTCAAGCATCTTGTCTACAATGGCGTAGTAAGATGAATACAGCTGGCCTTCTGCATCCACAATTTTCGCATCCTCAGATACAGAGGGCCTACTGCACATACATGAAAGATCTTGGCTTTTGATATGTGCACCTCACCACTACCATAATGTTGAGAGCTAAATTATTCTCAAAGAATAATTAATGGTTGATTTTTTTATTATGCTTTGGATGGTGTCAATACCAGAAGTGGCAGCACAAGAACTAGATTTATACAACAAAGACTTCAGAAAACCATTTTTCCACTCCAACTCATCCCAAAGTTATGGGGCATATTAGAGCCAGAAGAATAATAGGCAGAGTTCAAAGCGGTGGAATTCAGCAATTTTACCTGCAAGTTAAGGGTAGGGGAGGAAGAAGAGTATTAAATGAGGCCTTTGCTAAGTCCTTGGGATACTGCATCTTAACCTTCAAGCTAAGCAGCAGATAAGAAGCCTGAGATATATTAAACACTATTCTAGAGGCTAGAGATACATAGCTAACAAAGTAGATCAAGTTAGAAGAGACAGACAATAAAATAAATAAGTTTATACTCTCAGTTAATGGTAAGTGCTAAGAAAAGGAATAAATCATGTGATAGAGCATGATTGTGCAAAAGTGCTATTTTTTAATATAGTGCTCAGGGAAAGGTCTAAAGATGATATTTGATAAAAGTCTTGAATGAAAAGAGGTCAAGCTTGGTTTGAAATGCCCATTAGACACCCCTACTGAGATTCAGTAGCCAGTTTGACATGCACATCTTGTTGGCAGGGAGGGGCCTGAGCTGGAGATACAGATTTAGGAGTTGTTGATGGGTAGCAGGTATTGAAAGATGTGGGGCAAGATGAGGTCGCCTAGTGAGTGCACAGAGGCCAAGAAAAGAACAAGTCCTCCAAGAGACATGTGGGGCATCTCAAAGGAAGTACCCCAAACCTGACTATGATGGAGGGACTAAGCAGGAGGTGTGAAATGCAAATGGAATGTCAAGGAATGCAAAAGAAAAGAAGTGTTTCAAGAAAGAGGGCCTAATTACTGTGTCTTTGCTGCTGTGAAGTCATTCAAAGTAAGAACCGTGAAACAGCCATTATGGTAGACAGCTTCAAAGATGGCCCCCACTGATTTCTTCCTCCCCATGAACACAGGCTTCTTCTTATATCAGTGGGTAGAGTTGAATTTTCCTCACCTTGAATCAGGGCTTATTGACTTACCTTAACAACAGACTGCATGAAAATGAGATTGAGACTTCTGAGGTCAGATCATAAGAACCCTTGCAGCTTCAGCCTGGATATCCTAGAGCACTTGCTCTCAGGAAGCCCCGCTTGTAAGGAGCTGCCATGCTATCAGAACCCGAAGTCACATACAGAGGCCACAGGTAGGCTCTCTGATGGGCAGTCCCAGTTGACCTTCTAGACAATAGCCAGCATCAACTGCCAACTTGCTGAGGGGCCATCTTGGTTATCCAACCTTGCTGAGCCTTCAGATGATTGCAACTTCGCGAGATCTCACAAGAGAGCCACCCTATGAGCCCAGTCAACCACTGAACTGGGAGATCATGTTAAATTGTTATTTTAATCCACTAAGTTTTGGGGTATTTTGTTACACAGAAATAGATAACTGGCAAAATACGGCAACCTAGATGGTGCTGACCAGAGCAATCTCAATGGATGAGTATGGATCTGAGAGGAGTGGAGTGAGGAGAGATGACAGGTGAGAAGGTGGAGACAGTAGCTATGGACAGCTCTCTCAAGAAACTGCTGTGAAGGTAACAAAGAAATAGGGTGAGACCTGAAGCAGGATTTGGGGAGAAAGGAGGTTTTTTTTTTCTTTTTAAAGATAGGACATTCTAGAGTATGTTTGATATGATAAGAGAAGGAGAAATAGATGATATAGGTTGTAAATGGAATTCAGAAGTGAAAAAGCACAAGGCCTTTGATGGAGTATTTTACTGATAGCAATAGAATGGAGTGAACAAGATGGGTACGGAAGCAAGTGGATTGTTCTTTGGTGGATGGAAGATGAAGGCCCTCCTACCTGAGGGTTCCTATTTTCTCCATGTGGCACTCTTAGCATCTGGTGGAGAAGGGAATGTGTATTTTAAAAAATCTTTTTAAATCACAAAGAAGAAAGAATCCTACCCCCATGCCATCTCCAAATGGTAATCGTTTGTTCTGGGTCTAGTCCCACAGTCAGCAAGAGTTTGCCAGTTGCACCGAAGCCGACTGCAGGGAGTGTGTATTTTTATAAGAGGTCTGACGTAAGAGGGACAAACAAAAGGAAGAAAAAAACCCCAATCCCCACCCCCCATTCTATTTTCATTATATGAGCTGCTCAAGCTCATGAAATGTCAGTGACCATTTTTATGTCAAGCAAAAAATATTAGAATTTGAATCAGAGCTCAAATATTTCTTTCTCACAATTTTGCTAAGCTGGGCTTTTAAACTTACTTCCCTGTTCTTAAGACTCATTTATTTTCAAATTTCTATGTTCAATGAAAAACATGAACACATTCCAAATTATAGTTTTATTAATTTTTAAAAATGTCATTATTAAGAAATTATCACATGGAAGTGCTTGTCATTTTTGTTTCGTAACCAGAATCCCAGTCCCCACTACTCTCCATTTTGGGAAGAGAAGTGAGAACTGTTTTAATGGGTTTTAGAATGAGATTTTCGTGAGAGCCAATGTGGTGTCCATACTTGTTTGTGGACGTGTTTGGAGTGTATAAAGGAAATATGCATGGATTATCAGGATTTAAAGAAAATCATGTGTGTTGGAATGCCACTGCTGAGTCAGCTAAAATACACTAAAGACCACAAGTATGTCTTGAGAGTATTATTTTCTCCTTTTTTGTGGGATTTGAGTTCTGTTTGATCACTTGTAAGAGTATAAAAGTGTCATGATAAGCAAGAAAACGTTCATGAAACAGAATACACGCATGTTCTTTCAGCTTTCATTTTTTTTAGATAAGTTTGTTAGTAGTGATGAGGAATTGAACATGCTTTCTTTTGGAAAGAGGAAAAACGGAACAAATGAATTTTAGATTTCAGTTAGCATTCATAGGGAGGGAGAGATTTCTGTTTGCAATTCTATAGTTGTGGTCACTGAATAAGCTACTCAGGGAAGGGCTGCAGCTGTGTCCGATCCGAGAGCCCGATACCCCAGTGGGCATCCTGTTGTTGTTTTTCTTCATTCAGGGATATCCACATGGAGGAGGTTTGAGGAAGTCACACTGGACGCAAGTGTTCTGAACAGTTTTTACTGCTAGAAGTCCTAAACGTTCTAAAGCTTGGTTTGTCTAGAGTTAGTATTTTTTGGGAAATGGGTAGGTTTCTAGTTTTGACTCTGCTATGTGATATTGCATAAGATAACTTTGTAAATGAGGGGGCAGAACTAATCTCCCTTGTCTCTTCCAGTTTTGTGATTTCAATCCTGTATAAATTAAATTCCATATATCACCCCAATACAAGAATTAACTGCCAAATTATTCTGAATTTGACAATCTGACTTTAATAATGTCACACTAAAATACTAAAAACCGAAAGTTGTCGAGTGAATAAAGTACTTGAAATAAAAAAGACAGTACCTAGAATGAAGGGAAAAGATATCTTGGCCAGTTTCATTAGGGTAGCTCCAGTGTTCCATTTCTGAAGGGCATAAAATGATGTCTCATTTTATTCTCTCACATTATTTTGAATTAGCAAAATCAAGGAAGGACCCATGTGTCTGACAGCCTATGTACCCAAATGAAGTGCTTCTCTTTGAGAGAAGCAAATGCCCTGGAGGCCCAGCTCTCACCAGACATGAGTCAATTGTTCAGAATTTAAATTTCACAGACTCAAACACCTGAGGAAGATGCTGATACTTATACTGTCCGTGTCTGAACATTGCAATTAGGAGGATTTCCTAGTATATTAATTATGTCTCAGTCTTCTCATCTGAAAAATTATAATAATGGTACCTATTTCCCAGGACTATTTTGAAGATTAAGTGAATATGTTTATACTACAGGTAAAGCTTTTAGTATTAATATTACTTATTATTATTGACCTTTCCCCAATACGATTTCCATCCTCTTTAAAGTAACGTGTATCATTGCCTTGTTCTTGTACAGGTTTTTATGTATTCATAAACAATACTATGTATGTGCTTTAAAAATGTATATAGCTGTTATTATACATAGTTTTTACAACTTCTTTTCAGTCTGAAAAATGTTTTTGAGATTTACTTATGTTGCTATATGTACATCTAGTTTATTGATTTACACTGATGTATGACACAGAATTTACTTATTCATTGCCATATTGATGCACATCTAGACACCTGATTTTTTTAACCCAGAGAATGATTATCCTATATATTTTTTATTGGACTCTCTAAGGTGTCTATCTAGAAGTGGATTTGTTGGGTCATAGGAATTGTGCATTATCTAACATAATAGATATTGCCACATTGCTCTCCAAGTTGATCAAAGTTACAATTCCAACAACGATGCATGTATGACAGTTCTAGTCTCTCCGCCCTTTTGTCAGTGTTAGCATTGTGTTTGTGCTAATTTGACAGGTGTGAAAAGACATCCTGTGGTCTAATTTTGCATTTTCCTTAGGAATAGAGAGGCTGTGCATCTTTTGTATTTATTGCCCCTCCATGTTTCTTCTGTGTCTGGCCTCTGTGTATACTTTGCCATTTTTCTATTAGGTTGTTTGCCTTTTCTTTTTGATTTGCAGATCTTTATAGACTCATGAGAGTACAGTTGATTCTCATTAATCTCAGTAGTTGTGTTCTATCGAGTCACCGTGAACACTGAATTAGTGAATACCGAAGCATTGCTCCTGGGGGGAACACAGGGTTGGGTTCCTGCGGGCCTTTGGCCACTACATTTTTGTGAACTGATCAATACATAACTTTGTGTGTGTTTCTGTTTAAAGACACCTTATTTAATATACACTGTTGATTCATTGACACTGAGCTCACTACCAACAGCATGATAACTCACGGGTGAGTGAAGTTATCTCTAACAAGTGGATTTTCTCCATAAAGCACATCACAGCCTTCTTGCACTTAGGAACCCCAGAGGGCACGTTAGCTCTATGCTTGGGGGACATTTTAAACAATGAAGTCACCAACAAAAGTGGGAAAATGTTGCACTAAATAGACTTCAAAAAGGACACGTTTACAGTATGAGGGCTGAAACAAGAGGGCAGAACGTAGCCTTGTTTGACCTCAGCCGGGAGTGTGCATGTTGGGTGAATCAAAATTTCCATCTTTGTGCTTGACTGCGAATGACTATGAAAGTGCCACAAGTGTTGATTTGGGGGTTACAAATAAACTTTAGCTAGTTGGTGAATTCACAAATAAGGCCTCTACAAATAATGAGTATTGACTGTAATTCTTTGTCCATTGTGCACAATTCAAATATTTTTCCCCAGTCTGTAATTTGTCTTTCAACAATGTTTTTGGTGTCTTTTATCAAACAAAAGATTTTATTTTAACTTTGTCAATTTTACTAATCTTTCTTATGGTTTATAGGTTTCATTTTGTTTTAGACATCTTTTCCTACCTTGATGTGAGAGAAATATTCTCATGTATTATCTTCTAAAAGTTTTATAGTTTTCCTTTCCCATTCAGATCTTTAATCTATTAGGATTTTTTTTTGAGTAAAAGATGAGGTAGGAATTGGATAAACAATTTCTCAGAACTCTTCCTTAAACAGAGCTTTGAATATGATTCACAATGCAATGTCTGTTTTATACCAAGTCCCCATATATATAAAATGCTCTGTTTCTAGGCTCTCAATTCTTTTCTAAGTTTGTGTATTCTTTCATCACCTCTACACTTTTAAAAATTATTATAGCTTTATAATAAGCTTTAATATTTATTTAATATCCTTCTTCTTTCTCCCACCTTACTCTTCAAAGTCTCATCTTCTTCAAGTGAGTTATAATCAACTTCTTTGAAAAATATGGTTAGTATATGATTAGAATAACGTTAGATTTAGAGGTCTATTTGGAGGAAACTACCTTTGTTAGGATATTGAGTTTTCCTGACCATAAACATAGTATTTTTCTTCTTTACTTAAGTCTTCTGTAATAGCCTTCAAAAAAGTAATTACAAGTTTTTTCAATATAGATCTTACACATCCTTTGTTAGATTTATTTCTAGGTCTCTTGTAGCTTGGGTTGTACTTTGAATGAGATTTTTAAAAGGTGATGCTTCTAATAGATTTTTGCAGGTATGTAGTACCTCACTAACTTTTATCCAGCAATCTTGCTGAAGAACTCGGTAGTTCTAATACAATAGTCCTCCCTTATCGGCGGTTTCGCTTTCCGTGGTTTCAGCTACAGGTGGTCAACTGTGTCAGAACATACAAGATGCAAAATTTCAGATAGACATAATTCATAAGTTTGAAATTGCGTGCCGTTCTAAGTAGCGTGATGAATTCTTGTGCTGGCCTGCTCCCTCCTGCACGAGGTGTGGATTATTCCTTTGTCCAGATATCCATGCCGTATATACTACACACCCACTAATCACTTAGTAGCTGTCTTGGTTATCAGATCGACTGTTGCGGCACCTGTATTGCAGTGCTTGTGTCCAAGTTACCCTTGTTTTAGTTAATAATGGCCGCAAAGTGCAAGAGTAGTGATGCTAGCAATTCGGATATGCCAAAGAGAGGCTGTAAAGTGCTTCCTCTAAGTGAAAAGGTGAAAGTGCTTGACAATAGGAAAGAAAAAATCGTATGCTGAGGTTTCTAAGATCTACAGTAACTTTGATTATAGTGCATTGTTATAATTGTTCTACTTTATTATTAATTATTGTTCTTAATCTCTTACTGTGCCTAATTTATAAATTAAACTTTATCATAAGTATGTATGTACAGGGAAAAAAACATAGTTTATATAGGGTTTGGTACTATCTGTGGTTTCGGGCATCCACTGGGGGTCTTGGAATGTGTCCCCCAGAGATTAGGGGAACTACTGTAGTTTGTCTATATATTCCCTTGGATTTTTATGTAGATAATTATATCACCTATTAATAAAAATAATTTTGTTTCTTCTTCAGCACTTGAAATTATTTCTTTTTCTTGTTTTATTGTGTTGGCTCATTTTTTTACCTTGGTGCAGCTGTGCACCTGCACTCTATCAGCTCTGTGCCCTCAAGTGACCAATTGGAACCAGGTTTCTCCTCCATTCATAGTCAGCACTAGGCCTCACTAGTCACTATTACAGAACTCTGGAGGACTGCCTGGGTTCATATCAGCGAATTATTCGATTACCTGTGCCTTAGTATCCTGACTGATAAAATAGGCATAATAATAGTATCCTCTTGATAAGGCTATTTTGAAGACTAAATAAGTTAATACTTATAATACTCTTATAGTGGCAGAAAGGGGGAATTAGATTATAGGTATAGTTTCAGTTATGCTAGATGAGTAAGTTCTAGAGATCTTCTGTACAACATAGTGCCTGTAGTTAATGATATCCTGTTGTGCACTTCAAAATTTGCTAAGAGGGCAGATCTCATGTTAAGTGTTCTTACCACGCATACGTACACACAATAAAAAACAAAGAGACACAAGAAAACTGGGAGGTGTTGGATATGTCTGTTACCTTGATTGTGGGGATGGTATCATGGGTGTTTGCATATGTCCAAACTCATCAAATTTTATTCATTAAACATGTGCAGTTTTTGTATATCAGTTATATCTCAATAAAGCTGTTAGAAAACAACAACAAAACCCTTACAGCCTTGCCTGACGTGTATAAAGAGCTCAATAGATCTTATCAATTAGCACTACTACTACCATATAGAAACGAGATTGGCTTATGAGCTTCCTTTCTCACACTGTTCCATCTATTTTGGTATCGAGATTTACAAACTTCAAAAAATGGGTTGTTTAGGGGCAGGCCCAGTGGTGTAGAGGTTGAGTTTGCACATTCTGCTTCGGTGGCCTGGGGTTTGCGGGCCAGATCCTGGGAGCAGACCTACACACCACTCGTCAAGCCATGCTGTGGCTGTGTCCCACATGCAAAGTGGAGGAAGACGGGCACAGATGTTAGCTCAGGGCCAATCTTCCTCAGCAAAAAGAGGAAGATTGGCAACAGACATTAGCTCAGGGCCAATCATCCTCACCCCCCCCACAAAAAAACCGGAATTTTCTGTTCCTTAAAGTTTTGGTAAAACTTACCTTTAAACCTGTTTGGGCCCGGAGATTTTCTGATATTGATGTCTGGCTCAATTTCTGTAATGTTTATATCTACTCTTATTTTCAATTTCTTTTTATTTTGGTAATTCATATTTTCCACTCCATTTAAGTTGTCAAATTTATTGGCATAAACTTGTTCAGACTTTTATGGTTAAAGTTTTACTGTACCTTTTTTGACCTATTTTTTCATGGAAAGGGTGAAATCTGTTTTATTTGTTTATTTCAAAGATTCAGCTTTTGCTTTTATTTATCCATTTTTTGTTTCTTTAATTTCCTCATTTTTCATTATTTATTTCCTTCTACTTTCTTTGTTTCAACTGTGTGCTTTTACTAAATCTTCGAGTTGTATGCTTAGCTCATTAATTTCCATTGTTTCCTAACATGAACACTCAAGCATATACCTTCTCTCTAAATATGGATTTTGTGGCAGCCTACAGAGAACTACATGTATTGAGCTTAGTCACCAAGGATTATAATAAAAGAAGCATCCCCTTCCCACCATCCCCATCCTAATTCACACTCCACAAAGAACTAGTTTTTAACTTTTTTAACAATTTCTTTTGGTGTTTATCTCTTTATTTCTAATTAACATGATCTATCTTTATTTCTTGATATTTCAGTTTAAATGTTATATACTAACTTCCTACTATGGAAGAGATAAGATTTGCTCCCACATCCTTCTTCTCCCTCCATCTTCTTAATAGAGTCAATGTTACCATTTTGCGTTAAATCAATATTCAGTGTTTGCACTATCATGCGGGTATATAAGTATTAGTCACAGAAAAGCTATGTAGAATACTGTGATTACATTTCCTGCTTTGCAATCTTTTTCCTTCCTAAAGTTAATAACAGACTTTTGGTTTTTGTTTTCCTTAGTTTTCTATTTTCTTATTATTCTTTCATTCTCAACGTTTCCTCCATAAGTTTAAATCTCTTCTCACTATTGTAACCCACATCAGGTATTTGATTGATTTTATCTCTTTCTCAGAGATAACCCTCCTAGAATTCTCTGACTGCTCCTTCCAATCTAGACTTCTTGTGCTCTAGGCCTGCTGTGGGACTCTTGTCCAGGGATTTCTCTTCACCATCGTGCTGGGAAGTCCCTTTGCCTTTCTCCCCACAGTGTTCAAACCACTGATATCCTTCGTCCTGTATTTTCCCCTTTGTTTATGCTCTTATTTTGGTGGAGCAAATTCTTCTGTAGCTTCCCGAGAATGGGTGCATTTTTATTCTTGATCGCTTCATGTAATTCTTAAAAGTTTCTGAAATATTTAGAGTTTCTATCTGTCTCTATTGTTCTGGATATTCACCACAATGTACCTTGGTGTAGGCCTGTTTTCTTTATAGCCCTGGGACAATAGTAGGCCCATTCAATTTGGAAACGCATGTTGTTCAGTAGTGGGAAAATTTCCACAATTATTTCAATGATAAAACTGTTACTTTTGTTTTCTCCTGAACTTAGCCCATTTTTTCCTACATTTTTATCCTTTCTCTCCTATTTTCCATCATCCTATTTGTGTGTGTGTGCGTATAGATATTATATATATATACAAATATATATTTATATTTATGTGTAACATATATGTACTTGTGTGTATATTTCACTTTCATCCTTACTTAAATCTAAATATTTAATCATTTTTCTTATGATTTCTCCTTTGATCCATGAATTATTTAGAAGTGTGCTGCATAGTTTCTAAAGTAGGTGTGTATGTGTTTGAGGAGGGACATTGGCAATCTTTTTGTTACTGACATTAATATTACTGAATTTTGATCAGACAATGATCAGTATATAATTTTTAAAATATTTATTGAATTTCCTTTTGACCTAATGTGTTTAAGTTTCCTAATATCTCACATGTGCTTGAAACAGAGAAATATTTTCTATTTGTTGAGTGCAGTGTTTTATATATACTTAGATTAGATCAAGCCTATTAATGGGAAAAAACTCTTTACTATTATTTCACTCTCTTGATCTACCACTTTCTGGCAGAGTTGTGTTAATTTATCCCATCCTAATAATCCCTCGTGTAGCCCTTTTATAGTCAACCACTCCCTCCACCCTTAACTCGTGATCTGTTTTCTGTCTGTATCACTTTGCCTTTTCCAGAATGTCGTGTAAATGGAATCTGACAGTATGAAGACTTTGGGTCTGGCTTCTTTCATTTAGAAAAATTCATTTCAGATTTATCCATGTTGTTGCATGAACCAACAGTTTCTTCCTTTTTATTGCTGAGTAGTAGTCTATTGTGCAATGTGCTGCAGTTTGTTTATCCAGCCACCTGTTAAAGCACATTTGGGTTGTTTCCAGTTTAGGGATATGAATAAAGCTGTTACAAATATTTACATAGAGGTTTTTAGGTGCACATATGTCTTCAGTTCACCTGGGTAAATACCTAGGAGTGGGATTTCTGGGTTATATAGTAAGCATATGCTTAGCTGTATAAGAAATTGTTAAACTGTTTTCCAAAATGGCTATCGTTTGCTTTCCCACTAAAAATTATGAGGGTTCCTGATGCTCTGCATCCTCACCAGTCTTGGCATTGTTCTTTTTAAAATTTTATCCATTCTAGGTATGCGGTGATACCTCTTTATGGTTTTAACTTACTCTCTTAATGACTATTAATGTTGAACATCTTTTCATATGCTTATTTGGCATATGTATATTTTCTTTGGAGGAGTATCTTTTCATATATTTTGCTCATTTTTTAAGAGAGGTTGTTTGTTTCTTATTGTTGAGCTTTAAAAGTTCTTTATATATTCTACAAGACTGTTGGCAGATATGAGATATATAAATACTTTCCTCCAGGTCTGCAGCTTGTCTTCTCATTCTGTTAACAGCTTTTTTCACACAGAAAATGTTTTTAAAAGTCCAATTTATCAATTTTTCTTTTATGGTTCATGCTTTTAGTATTACATCTAAAAACTTATCATGAAACCCAAGGTCACACAGATTTTCTCCTCTGTTTCTTCTAGAAGTTTTAAAGTTTTAGACTTAGAATTAGGTCAATGATTTACTTTGAGTTAATTTTTCTATATGATATGAGGTATGTGTCAAGGTTCTTTTCTTTTTGCACATAGATATTCAATTGTTTCAGCAACATTTGTTGAAAAGATAAAAATTTCTCCATTCAATTGCCTTTGTACCTTTGCCAAAAATCAGTTGACAATATTTGCTTGGGTCTATTTCTGGGCTCTTTTTTCTGTTTCATTGTTATATGCATATATGCTTTCACCAATATCATACTTTCTAGATAACTGTATCTTTATAATAAAATTTGAAATCAGATAGAGTGAGTCCTTCAGCTTTGTTCCTTTTCAGAGTTGTTTTGGCTTTTCTTTTTCCTTTGCATTTCCATATAAATTTTAGAGTCGATTTGTCTCTATCTAAAAAAAATCTTGCTGGGATTTTGATTTGGATTTCACTGAATCTATGTATCAACTGGCAAGATGGATATCTTAAGATATTGAGTCTTTCAATCCATGAACGTGGTATATCTCTTTGTTTATTTAGATCTTTAATTTCTTTCATTCGTATGTTGTACTTTTCAGCATACAGACCCTGCATATATTTTGTTATACCTAAGTAATTTCGTTTTGTAAAAGGTGTTTTTTTTTGAATTTCATATTCCAATTGTTCATTGTGGTATATAAGAAGACAATTGACCTTTTTGGTTTTTTTTCCAGTGAGGAAGATTGTCGCTGAGCTAACATCTGTGCCAATCATCCTCTATTTTGTATGTGGGATGCCACCAACAGTGTGGCTTGATGAGTGGTGTGTAGGTCTGCACCCAGGATCCAAACCCACAAACCCCAGGCCACCGAAGTGGAAAGCACAAAATTAACCAGTACGCCACTGGGCCTGCCCTTACAATTTTATATATTGGCTGTGTGTCCTCTGACCTTGTTAAACTCACCTTTTAGTTCTAAGGCATGTTTTTTATAGATTCTTTGGGATTTTTTTCATAGACAATCCTGTCTTCTGAGAATAGAGGCAGTTTTATTTCTTCTTTTCCTATTGTACCCCTTTTATTTCTTTTTCTTGCCTATTGCAAAGGCTAGAACTTCCAGTCTGATATTAACAGGAGTAGTAAGAGAAGATATCCTGTTTGTTCCTATCTCATGGGGAAAAATTCAGTATTTTATTATTGAGGTTAGTTGTAGGTTTTATGCTGATATGTAGGTATCCTTCATAAGATTAAGGAAGTACCTTTCTATTCCTATTTCACTGAGAGTTTGCTGAATTGATGTTGAATTTTGTCAAATGCTGGTTTTGGAATCTATCCAGGTATTCATAAGTTTTTTTCCTTTAGTCTCATAATATCATAAATTAATCAATTTTTGGATACATTAATCAATATATTAATTAACACATAATTAATACATTAATACATACATTAATCAATTTTTGAATTTTGAACCAGCCTTGCATTCCTGGGATGAATCCTGCTTGATTGGGGTGTATAATCTTTTTTATATATTGCTAGATTTGATTTGCTGATGTTTTGTTGAATAAATTTACATCTGTGTTCACAAAGAATATCAGTTTGCAATTTTCTTCTTTTGTAATGTCTTTGGTTTTCACATTACTTTGGCCTTATAAAGTGACTTGAAAAGCGTTTCCTACTCTTTTATTTTATGGAAGAGATTGTGTAGATTTGGTTTTTTTTTTTTCCTAAACGTTGGTAGAAATCACCAAGGAAGCTATCTATGCTTGGCATTTTCTGTGTGGGAAGATTTTCAATTACAAATTCAACTTCTTTAATAAATTTAGTACTATTCAAGTTCTCTATTTCTTCTTCAGTGGATTTTGGTAGTTTATGTCTTCCTGGGAATTGGCCTATTTCATCTAACTGGGTACAGAGTTTATTTTATTTCCCTATTATCTTTTTAATGTCAGTGAGATGAAGAGTGAAGTTCCCCTTTCATTGTTGGTACTGTTATGTTCTCTTTTTCTTCTTAGTCAGACTCACTAGAGGTTTACCAATTTTCTGATTTTTTCAAAGAATCAGATTTTGGTTTCATTGGTTTTCTCTATTGGTTGTTTTTAATTTCATTGATTTCTGTTCTCATTATTATTATTTCATTCCTTCTGCTTGCTTTGGGTTTGATTTACTTTTCTTTTTCTAATTTCTTAAGGTAAAAATTTAGGTTAGATCTTTGTTCTTGCCTAATTTAACCATTGAATGCTATAAATTTCCTCTGAGCACTGTTTCAGCTGCATCTCACAAATTTTGATATGTTGTGTTTTAATTTTCATTCAGTTCAAAATACTTTTCAATTTTGGTTAAGACTTTCTCTTAGACCCATTTGTTATTTAATTTCCAAATATTTGGAATTTCTTCCCAATCTGTTTCTGTTATTGATTTTTAATTTAATTTTATTATGATCTGAGAACATACTTTCTATGATTTCTATTTTTTTAATGTGTCAGGGTTTATTTTATGGCCCAGAATGTGATCCATCTTGGTGGATGTTCCGTGTGCTATGGGAAGAACGTGATTCTGCTGTTGGATTGAGTGTCTCCTAAATATCGATTAGGTCAGGTTGGTTGATAGATTGTTCAGGTCAACTATACTCTTAGTGATATTCTGTCCACTTGTTTCAACAATTACTGAGAGAGAAATTGTAATTTCTCAAACTATAATTATAAATTTGTCTATTTCTCCTTTAAGAACTATCAGGTTTTGCCTCTTGTTTTGAAGCTCTGTTAGATAGAGCTCATTTAGGATTGTTATTTGTCTTTGAAAATGTTCTTGAAAAATTCATACCTTTATCATTAATTGTTTCCACTTATCACTGATAATATTCCTTGTTCTGAAGTCTACTTTGTCTGAAATCAGTACAGCTACTCCAGTTTTCTTTTGATTAGTGTTTGCATGATATATTTTTCTTCATACTTTTACTTCTAACCTATCTACTTCTTAATGTTTAAAGTAGGATTCTGGAAGACAGCATATAGTTGGGTCTTGATTTTTTCATGCAATATGACAATCTGTTTCTTTAATCGGGCTTGTTTGATCAGTCACATTTAAAGTAATTATTAATAATACTGGATTAAAATTACAATTTATCATCTTGCTGTTTTCTATTTGTTCCATTTATTCCTTTTCAATTTTTAAAATTTATTTATTTATTTTGAGGAAGATTGGCCCTGAGCTAACATCTGTTGGCAATCTTCCTCTTTTTCTTTTTTTTCCCTCCCCAAAGCCCCAGCACATAGGTGTATATCCTAGTTGTAGGTCCTTCTAGTTCTTCTACGTGGGATGCTGCCTCAGCATGGCTTGAGCGGTGAGTAGGTCTGTGCCCAGGATCCGAACTGGTGAACTGTGGGCCACTGACGTGGAGTGTGCAAACTTAACCACCACACCACTGGGCTGGCCCCTGAGTTTTATGCCTTCTCTAGGTTTATTTGAGTATTCTTTATTATTCCATTTTATCTTTTTTATTGAAGTTACTTATACTTCTTAAAATTGCATTTAGCTGTTACCCTAGAGTTTATAATATGCATTTTAAAGTAATCTGAGTCTGCCCTCAGATAATGGTATATCATTCACATGTTGTGTAAGGAAATTTTAACAGTATATTCTCAATTCCTCCTTATCATCCTTTGTACTATTGTTGTCATATATTTTACTTCTATGTAAGCCATCAATGCAGAATATAGTTACTATTTTCTTAAACATTCAGTTATCTTTTCTTGGTAAGGAATATTGTTTTTTTTTTAATTATTTTATTGGGGTCATATTGTCTTACAACATTGTGTAAATTTTAGGTGTACATCACTATATTTCACTTTCTGTATAGACTGTATCAATTATCTTTTTGAGCAATTAAAATATGAAAAAATAAATTTTATTTTAACTTCATATTTTCCACTTCTACTCCTCTTCATTTCTTTCTGTAATTCCCAGTTTCTGACCTATGTTGCATTCCCTCTGACTGAAGAACTATTAACATTTCTTGTAGACTGCTGCAAACCTCCCTCTGTCTGCTGCCCCTGGGGCTTCAAACTCTCATTCTGTCCCCCATTCGGTCTTTAGCATTGCGTTAAAAATTTCTAGCTGAACCTTCTGATTGGCTCTATGGTACCTGATGGCATCTGCCCTTGGTGAGGATAAGCTTGGGTCCTCTTTCTCCCTGCAGGCACCTCTCTCTGAGGACCCCAGTGAGTTGTTTGCTTATGTGATGTGAGTTCCCCAAGGGGCTCAAGAGAAGTAAATAAAGTGCAGGTTGTCCAGCATTTTTCTTTTTGTAAAGGTGGGTGTGACACTCCAGCTCTCTATGTCTCCATGCTGAATCTGGAAATCGAGAGACTATTTTAAAAATTCCTACGTTTCATATTTATTTTTTTCAAATATTCTTGGTCTTTTAAATCCTGTCTTGCCTTTCATGATTGTTTATATTCCTTCTTTAATCTACATAATAAATTTAAATGTATCTTTTTAATGGTGTCTTTCATATTTTTCTATTTCCCCTCATTCTTGAGTGCTAATTATTCCTGTGTTGATTCTGCCCATCTCATTTTCATGGTGGTTTGTCATGTAGTTTTTTTTTTTTCTGGTGAGGAAGATTGGCCCTGAGATAACATCTGTGTCCATCTTCCTCTATTTTGTGTGAGGGACACTGCCACAGCATGGATTTATAAGCAGTGAGTAGGTCCACGCCTGGGATCCAAACCAGCAAACCCCAGGCCACTGAAGCGGAGCATGCTATCTTAGCCACTACACCCCTGGGCTGACCCCCATCATGTAGTTTTGGTGTTAGCATGTGGAGTTTTGATTACATCACTTTGAACTGTGATGTATTGGCAACAAGGGCTGTGCTGTCTATGGGGGAGCTGTATGCCCTGTATTGTGCAAGTTTTCCTACGGAGCAGTTTTTTGTGTACTTCTGCCAGGATCTCAACTATCCTGGATCAATCTTCATGTTTAATTCTCAAGTTGTGGCTCCCGCTCCCTCTAGGTAGTACAAATTCACATCTGCACATGGTATAGTCTGAGGTTTTGATTTCTTACAAATAATTTTTTCCAATTATTTTATTGAGGTCATATTGGTTTATAACATTGTGTAACTTCAGGTGTCCATTATTATTTATCAGTTTCTGTATAGACTGCATCATGCTCACTGCCAATAGTCTAATTTTTATTTTTTATGTTTTTGCTGAGGAAGATTTGCCCTGAGCTAACACCGCCACCAATCTTCCTCTTTGTTCTTGGGGAAGATTCCCCTGAGGTAACATCTGTACCAATCTTCCTCTGTATTGTATGTGGGTCACTGCCACAGCATGGCTGCTGACAAGTGGTGTAGGTCCATGCCCAGGAACCAAACCCAGGCCATCACAGTGGAGTGTGCCAAACTTAACCATTAAGCCACGGGGCTGACCCCTCCAATAGTCTAATTTTTATCCATCACCATACATATGTGCCCCTTTACTCCTTTCACCCACCCACCAACCCTCTTCCCCTCTGGTAACCACTAATCTGTTCTCTTTATCCATGTGTTTGCTTATCTTTCACATATGAATGAAATCATGCAATGTTTGTCTGTCTCTGTCTGGCTTATTTCACTTAACATCATACCCTCAAGGTCTATCCATGTTGTTGCAAATGGGATGATTTTGTCTTTTTTATGGCTGAGTAATATTCCATTGTATATAATATACCACATCTTCTTTATTCATTCATCAGTTGATGGGCACTTGGGTTGTTTCCATGTCTTGGCCATGAATAATGCTGAGATGAACATGGCTTGCATAAATCTCTTTGAATTGTTGATTTCAAGTTCTTTGGATAAATACCAAGTAGTGGGATAGCTGGATCATGGTATTTCTATATTTAACTTTTTGAGAAATCTCCATTCTGTTTTTCGTAGTGGCTGTACCACTTTGCATTCCCACCAGCAGCATATGAGGATTCCCTTTTCTCCACATCCTCTCCAACATTTTTTATTTTTTGTCTTGTTAATCATAACCTTTCTGACAGGTGTAAAGTGATATCTCATTGTAGTTTTGATTTGCATTTCCCTAATAATTAGTGATTTGTACATCTTCCCATTTGCCTGTTGGCCATCACTATATCTTCTTTCAAAAAATATCTCTTCATATCCTCTGCCCATTTTTTGATTGGGTTGTTCATTTTTTGGTTGTTGAATTGTGTGAGTTCTTTATATATTTTGGAAATTAACCCCTTGTCAGATATATGATTTACAAATATTTTCTCCCAGTTGGTGAATTATGTTTTCATTTTGTTCATGGTTTACTTCATCTTGCAGAAGCTTTTTAGTCTGATGTAGTCCCATTTGCTAATTTTTTCTTTTGTTTCCCTTGCCTGAGTAGATGTGGTATTCAAAAAGATGCTGCTAAGACTGATGTCAAAGAGTGTACTGCCTATATTTTCTTCTAGGAGTTTTAAGGTTTCAGGTCTTACATTCAAACCTTTAATCTATTTTGAGTTAATTTTTGTATATGGCATAAGGTAATGGGCTACTTTCATTCTTTTGCATGTGGCTGTCCACTTTCCCCAACACCATTTATTGAAGAGATTTTCCTTTTTCCATCTTGGTTGTTTGTTCTTAGCTCCTTTGTTGAAGATTAGCTGTCCATAGACGTGTGGTTTTATTTCTGGGCTTTCATTTCTTTTGCATTGATTTGTGTGCCTGTTTTTGTGCCAGTACCATGCTATTTTGATTACTATTTTGTTCCTGTTCTCAGAGGGATGGCTTTCAGTTTTTCACCATCAAGTATGATGTTGGCTGTGGATTTGTCATATATGGCCTTTATTATGTTGAGGTACTTTCCTTCTACACCCATTTTATTGAGAGTTTTTATCATAAATGGACAAAACTAGAGTTTTTCTAGTTTTGTTAGGTATAGTTTAAGATTGTTTATTTGAGATTTTTCTTGTTTGTTGAGGTGGGCCTATATTGCCATGAATTTCCCTCTTAGAACCACTTTTGCTGCATCCCATAAGAGTTGGTATGGTGTATTTTCATTTTCATTAGTCTCCAGGTATTTTTTAATTTCTCCTTTGATTTTTTCGTTGATCCAATGGTTGTTCAGTAGTATGTTGTTTAGTCTCCCCATATTTGTGATTTTCACAACTTTTTTCTTGTAGTTGATTTCTGGTTTCATAGCATTATGGTTGAAAAAGATGCTTGATATGATTTCAATCTTCTTAAATTTATTGAGGCTTACCTTGTTTCCCAACATATGGTCTATCTTTGAGAATGTTCCATGTGCACTTGAGAAGAATATGTATTTCGCTGTTTTTGGATGGAATGTTCTATATATCTCTCTTAAGTCCATCTGATCTAGTGTTCCATTTAAATCCACTATTTCCTTGTTGACTTTCTGTCTGGATGACCTATCCATTGATGTAAGTGAGGTGTTGAGGTCCACTACTATTACTGTGTTGCTGTTAATTTCTCCCTTTTAGTCTGTTAATAGTTGCTTTATATACTTAGGTGCTCCTGTGTTAGATGCATATATATTTAAAAGTGTTATGTTCTCTTGGTGGAATGTCCCTTTTATAATTATATAATGCCCCTCATTGTCTCTTATTGTCTTTTTTATCTTGAAGTCTGCTTTGTCTGACATAAGTATGGCAATACCTGCTGTCTTTTGTTTGCCATTTGCTTGGAGTATCATCTTCCAACCCTTCACTCTGAGCCTGTGTTTGTCTTTAGATCTGAGATGTGTTTCCTGGAGGCAGCATATTGTTGGGTCTTGTTTTTTAATCCATCCAACTACACTGTGTCTTTTGATTGGAGAATTCAATCCATTTACATTTAGAGTGATTATCGATATATGAGGGCTTGATAGTGCCATTTTATCTCTCGTTTTCCAGTTGTTTTGTATTTCAATTATTTCTCTTCCCTTGTGTTTCTGACTGCTGTTTCAGTTTGGTGGTTTTCTGTGATGGTTTTCTCTTTATTTATGACTTGTGGCTCTGCTCTGATTTTTTGTTTAGTGGTTACCATGAGGTTAGTATAAAAGATTTTGTAGATGAGATAGTCTATTTTCTGATTGCCTCTTATCTCTATTAGCCTAAGCAGATTCCATCCCTTACCTCTTCCTCTTCTGAGTTATTCATGTCACAAATTATTCTGTTTAGTCTGTGAGTTTGTGATTAAATTGAAGTGTTTAGAGTTATTTTTGATGCTTTCTTTCCCTTTATCTTTTATGCTATAATTGTTTGCTAACCTGTTCTGAGAGAGAGCTGCAATTTTCTGATTTTGTCTGACTATTTATCTCCTTGCTCAAAGCTTGTAGACCTTTGCCTTTTTGTTTCAGGTATGAGGGTTTCCTTCAACATTTCTTATAAGTGAAGTCTAGTGTTGATGAACTCCTTCAGCTTTTGTTTATCCTAGAAAGCTTTTATTTCTCCATTGTATCTGAAGGATAGTTTCACTGGATAGAGTATTCTTGGCTGAAAGTTTTTGTCTTTCAGTATTTTGAATATATCATTCCATTCTCTCCTAGCCCATAAGCTTTCTTCTGAGAAATCTGTTGAAAGCCTGATAGGGGTTCTTTTGTAGATTATTTTCTTCTGCCTTGCTGCCCTTGATATTTTTCTTTGCTGTTGACTTTTGCCAGTTTTACTATTAAATGCCTTGGAGAAGGTCTTTTAGCATTAATGTATTTAGGAGTTCTTTTGGCTTCATGTACTTGTAAGTCCAGTTCCTTCCCCAGGTTTGGGAAGTTCTCAGCTATTATTTCTTTAAACAAGCTCTCTGCTCCTTTCTCCCACTCTTCTCCCTCTGGAATACCTATAATCCTTATTCTGCTTTTCCTAATTGAGTTGGATATTTATCAAAGAATTCCTTCATTTTGAAAAAATCTTCATTCTCTCTCCTCCTCCACCTGAAGCATTTCTATGTTTCTATCCTCCATATCACTAATTCTGTCCTCCATGACATCATCTCCATTTTTTAAGTATTCTAGATTATTTTTTATCTTGTTAATTGTGTTCTTCATATCCAGAATTTCTGTTTGTTCTTTTTTTATAGTTTCAATCTCTTTGATGAAGTAGTCCTTCTGTTCATTAATTTTATTCCTAAGCTCAGTGAACTGTCTTTCTGAATTTTCTTGTTACTCATTAAGTTTCTTTATGACAACTATTTTGAATTCTCTGTCATTTAAATTGTAAATTTCTGTGACTTTAGGGTTGGTTTCTGTCATTTTGTCATTTTCCTTCTGCCCTGAAGTTTTACTATAGTTTTCCATGGTGTTTGATTAACTGATCCTTTGCCAGCATATTTGTGGTAGTATCAGGTCACAGATTCCACCCGCCACCATTGGTGGGGGGCCAGGAGCTGTTTCTGATCCCACCCCATCTGCTGGAAGTTGTGCAGGTATGGTGGGCGCTCCTGTAGGGGTAGTGTTCACATGCAATCTGTGCTGTCCCTGCCTCTTCTTAGAGTAGTGCTGGTCACTGTGTGAGGACCCATGAACTGGCTGGCTGTTGGGGAGGGGTTGGGGAGTGTTTGCCTATCTCCACTGCATCCTGGGGGCCCAGTCCATCCCCCTTCAGACGTATAGCTTTGTGAGTCACTCAGGTATCCTGTTGTGTTTGTGGGTATCTTCTGTTGATCAGTGAATGTCCATTTAGTTGTAATGCAGAGAGAGAGACACAAAGGGAACAGCTCATTCCACTGTGTTGCTGTTGTCACTCCAAGTAATTTTTTTTAATACAAGGCACCTGTTTGAAAGTTCCCTTGCTGCTTCTGAGGACAGGTGCACAGAATTTTCTTGTCTGCTCTTCAGCCCTTCAACACATTTGGGCACTAAGCAGGTGGCTCAGTTGCAGGTCCCTCCTTCTTTCTTCTCTGGTTCTCCTCTGGGCATTAAAATCCCAGATTTTGTGCCAAATCTGAAATCCTTGTGGATTCCCATGGCAACAGCTTCTGCACACTATTTTGAGTCTTCTCTTAATTTCTGGAGTCTAGGAATTTCCATCACCTAAGTACATTGTTAGCAGAAAGTGATATTACATCCCACAATTCTAATAGCTTGTTTCTGGAGGATTGCTCCACCCGTCACTATTTACTCCTTCTGTCAGCTCAGTTGGCTGTGTTGCTGCAGGTGGATTAAGCACAACTTTTATGTGACTAGAATTTGGTGGCATCCAAAATGCAGAGTGTCTCCTTCCAGTTTCTCAAGAAAGAAAGATTCAGGTCAAAGCCAGTTTGAACCCTCACTGTCCTTAGTTACTTGGATTAAAGATGGAGTTTAGTGAAATTTTATTTCTCTTCTTGACCACTTGAGTGATTTGTAAATATGATGGCTACACCTGATTTTTATTGTCCATATGACAATGAAGCCAATGCATTCTGCTTTGTATAGGGAGCTGAGATTAGATCCTTGGTTTCTTTGAATGCACACTTAAGTACTACCCACGCTTACTGAAGTCAACTAGCTACTACTTACATTAAGAGGAATGTATGAAAAAAGTCACTTTCCCAAGATCACCAGCAATTCTTTGGTGATACTTTTTCAAATTCCCAAATAACCCCCAGTAGAAGAGCATTCTGAATTAAGCATCTCAAATTTCTGCACTTCGTCTGGGTTTCACGAAGATGTTGCTTTGCAGTACTTCAGGCATGCTTCTGCCCTTCAATTATGTCCCAAGCATGCAGCCAATGGGAGATGAAATGGAGGAGCAACTTAAGATATTCTTAGATTATTAAATCCTTAAGGTATTCCAATGAAATAAAAGGAGTAATGTTAAGTGAAAACATTCTCCTTGATAAGGGATTGAATTTCTTGATATTTCACTAGTTACTAACATACTGACTGTATATATTATACTTTAACAACTTTCCTCCAGTAAAGGGCAGACCTCCAACATGAACTTGACTGAGTAAAGCAACCTGTCTTTAATCTGTAGGATGTGGTTATTAGGACTTCATATTGTATTTCTGCAACCCTCAAAGCTGTTTCATCAAGCAGTAAGCTTGGAGATGAATGTCATAGCCAGCTGGTATAAAAAGTGGAAAGGCTTTGCATGAAGACACTGTTTTGTTGGCCAGTTTTTTTCTCATCTGTAAAATTAAGGTGATCTATTAAATTAACTCTAAAGTTGCTTCAAGGTTAAGAAAGAACTATAATCTTAAATCAAAATTCTGGAGACATTATGGGTTGAGGTGCTATACATTTAGAGTTTATAAATTGATAGTAAAGAGGATTTTCAGATAAAATGTTTGGTTTGTGAGAGGAAGTGACTCCATGGAGAACTTGCCAGATCTCACCTTTTCTAGCTCTTCTTTCAGAGAGTCCTTAGCAAGAGTTTTAGGAACATGTATAATTACCTATTTACATATCGGCTGCCCTCCCAGACAGTGAACTTCTGGGCAGGATTCAGCTCTCACTGTTTTCTTGACTCTCAAAACTTACCACTGATGCATGTGTGTTGACTAAATAAATGACATTTTCCCTTTCAGATTATGAGTTCTGAGTTTGGTTTGGGAAACAGAGTCATATTCCTGATACTGGTATCCCAGATGTCTGTTGCTCCTCATTTTTCTTATTGCAATTTTCACCTCTGTCTTATGTTTCACATCCCTGACAGGCCCTACATGTGCATTCCTGGCTGACCCCTACCCTCCAACTCAGATTATTAAGTCATGATCATTTGAATTCACATTGAAGACTCCTGGTTCATTGTGTATTTGAAATGTGTCCTTGGTCCTAGCTGTCTTGCATCCTAGAAGGAAATAGAGATCTGAGTAGCTTGGGGAAGGCAGCATCATCTCACATCTGGAGGAGGTAGAACCCAGGTGTGGGAGAAGCAGGCCAGAGTGACCAGGGCGTCAGTATGCGCATCAGTCCTTTTAGATTATGAGGAAGCTGCTCGGCCAGCGTAGCATTGCCTCCCTCTTTACAAATGCCCATAGTAAATCCAGGATTCCTGAAAGATAATTTCCAAATCATGAGTGGAAGAAAAGAGAATTTTCATTTCAAATTTAGAACTATGGATGAAAGAAAGTATTAAGAAAATTTTCTCTTTACCTATGTAGCTCATTGAAAAATATATGTTTTTCTGGACCATTAATTGAATAGATGCGGTATTACATTTATTTAATTCACGGTGATGAGCAAAAGGGCCAGTCTGATTTTACTTTGAGACATTATGAGAAAAAAGGATTCTCTCTGCAGATCAAGTGGGTGATGCAAATACCCTGTAAACTCCTGTGTGCTGTTATGACCTCCCTCTTCATAAACTCCTTTTCTCTCAGTCATCGAGGTGCACTGATGCTTGTGCACCACAAGATGGAGCTTCAAAGCAGTTTATTTCCTAGTGCTTCCTCTGCATTTCTCCCTTTGGAAAGTGGAGGTCTGGGTTTGTGAGTGTTTGGGAAAGTGAAGCAAACATTGTAATGAGGAGGTGCACAGGCCTTGAGGGGATTTAGAGTATTGTTCTAGTCATTGTCCTACTGAAAGCCGATCTGTCCTTGGCCCTACCTGATCAACATTGTTTTCAGCATCTTTCAGGAAGACAAAAAAGACATGCTTAGCAGGTATGTGGATGACACAGAGCCAGGGATGATAACTGGTGCATTTGGATGATATTGCAAAGATTCTAAAGCTTTCAATGGGCTGAAATCTACAAGATGAAAGTGAACAGGAATAAATGCACAAGTTTACCTTTGATAGAGTAGTAAAAAGAGCTTTGGACAGTAAGAAAGGAGGTCTGAATATGTGTCCCAGATAATGCTAACAATAATCATGATAACTGTGATGATTATAACAATGTCATCTAACACAGCACTACTCACAGCGTGGTCCATGGACCACCGGTTGGCAAACTGTTGCCCCTCCTTGACAACATAAGCACATTGTTTAGCAGAGCCAAACAAGCAAAACATTCCTGGTAAGGGAAGTGGGGCATCAACCTGTATTCCAATCTGAACCCTTCATCTCATGGAGAGCTGCCCTTTGAGTGGCACTGAATTTTAAAGGCTCCTTGGTGTGGGTACTAAGTACTTAGTACTAATTGTGCTAAATACTTTAAATGCATCATCACATATGTATAGAGGCATAGTGTACTTAGAGCCAGTGTAGTGTGAAGTATAAGTACATACACCTGGACCAACTGCCTCAGTTTCTTCATCTGATGGATGATAACAATAATATCTAATATAAAGTGTTGTCATGGTGAAGGTCAGAAGTATAATGCAGGTAAAATTCACATTATGTTTCCTGGCACAGGGTATGTGCTCAGTACGTGGAAATGAGTATTACTGTGCTTCTTCTTAATACTTCTTTGAGGACAGTACTGTTGTTATCCCCATCTTATAGATGAGAAACTGAGCTGAGTTTCAGTGATGCTTAATAGCATCCTGTGGTCATGCAATTCCTAACTGCCAGAGCCAAGACTTGAAACCGGGGATTTTCAAACAAATGCGTATCCATTATAGCACACTGCTAGTTCCTGGTTAGACTAGACCAGTGGCTTTTAAAGTTTTTGACCATAACTCAATTATGATCATAATCTAGTACGCACACATATACACGTGTATATAAATCTGAAACAAAGCTACAGGAAATAATCCTCACCCATCATAAGTGCAATGCATTCTGATATTTCCTACTCTGTTTTATTATATTTTTTTGGTGAGGAAAATTGGCCCTGAGCTAATGTCAGAGCCAGTCTTCCTCTATTTTGTATGTGGGTCGCCGCCACAGCATGATTTGATGAGCCGTGTGAAGGTCCATGCCTGGGATCTGAATCCCCAAAGCCTGGGCCGCTGCAGCAGAGTGTGCGAACTTAACCACTATGCCACCAGGCCAGCCCCTATTTCATTTTTTAAGAAAAAACTGGTGGTGACCTATTCAATTGATTTCATGGCCCACGAATTGGCTGTAACCCACAACTTGAAAACACTGTACAAGGAATTTCAGTGGACTCTTCAGTTCTAATGTTTCTCCTGGGGGGAAGAAAAGAAAAACACAAACAAAAGCCTTCAAACCCAATTCCCTTAGTCCAGAGCAGAAGACCTGGACTTGGGAGCAGTGCTTGTGAAAAAGGAGTAAGGATTTTAGTCTAGGTCAATATGTGGAAATACTACAATGTGGGGGCAGAAGGTTCACTTTAAGGCTCCCTCTGGACTCCTGCATTCCCTCTTGGGTGCCATATTTTAAGGGAAACCAACAACCTGAAACATGTTCACAGAAGGACAGTCAAGGCCAGGAAGGGACTGAAATGATTTAAGGAGCTAGGAATGTGTAATCTGATTTTGAAGAAAGGAGTCTTGGAACAGGTTTTTTGTTTTTTTTTCCCGAGTGTATTATGATAACGGATTTCTAAGGTAGTAGAATTATCCTTCAGGACTGAATAGGTCTTGGCCCGTCTGATGCATTCTTTCACATAAAGCTTATTTCTACCAGGTTTTTAGATTTTGATGTCTAAAGTGAGAATCATGCAGAATGATTGTTACTTGATTCCTTCGTGTGAGAGGCCATGGAAGGCAGGCAGGAAATCGCCCCTCCCAGGGTAAGCGGAGGATCTCTCAAGCTTGGTGTTGGCAGGACTTTTGCCCAGCTTCAAAGGGGTTTGAAAGGGTGGTGACGAACCCCAGCCTGCGCTATGCCTTGGAACATGAACATTTCTTTGCCTACAGCCTGGCCCGGCCTGTGGGAAAGCCCCCGGTTCCTGATCCTCTGAGCTGGTAGGAAGCACTTGTCCAGTTGTTTCCCTCTCTCCTTGCCTGACAGCGGATTCTCCCTGTGAGTCAGGAAAGGAGGGAGTGAAAGGCTGAGCAGGCCCTCCCAGGTTTCCACTGGGGCCGCAAGGAACGCCTGCAGCTGGAATTCCCCGTGGAAGGTGGTTACAACAATAGAGGTTTGCTCTATTGTTGCTGGGGTAGGGCATTATATTGGAACAAGTAGCAGCAGATTTGTTGGTAGTTTATTAAATTCAGGAAGGAAAGGGGAGAGAGGAGTCAAGAATGACTCAAAGGTTATGTGGTTGGGAAATCTTGGAGCAAAATAGGCCCAAAACAAGTGGAAAAGCTGAAGTGCTATAAATTGTGGGGGGAAAGGATGGATACTTTTGATGGTACTGTGTTTGTGGCTTACAGTCAGAGCCATGTTCGTGAAAGTTTGAAGCTGTAATGGTTAAAATATACTGAGCTTGCCACTCAACTGTCTACTATCCAATGTTAAATCCACATACTTGGAGCGAAATTTGGTCATATTTGAGAGTGACGTGGCTATTAAGGACGTTGAAACTGCACTATAGTTCTGGGAGAACATTCATTTATTCATTGTCTGTTGGTATCTCACATTGGGTTTAACGTTTAGAATATAATTAACACATTCATTTTGGGTGGTTCTTTCAGCAGACTTAATAAACAGGTTAATGAGGTGCTTCCTGGAAATGACTGTCTACATTTTATTTCTGTCTCTCAGATGGGTTGAGGCCAATGGCACCTTGGTTATTCCAGATGTCTGGTTGTTCGAGGTGATAGGAGGGGGAGCTGCTGAAGTCGAGGAAGTTTTGTGCACATGTGCCTGGAGGACGGAGAAGGGAGAGATGAACTGATGAATGTGGTGATGATAAAAGCAGCAGTTAACATTTATCAGTTGCTCACTATGTGCTGAGCAGTATTCTAAGCACTATATATAATTATCTAATTTGATCTTCAACAACCCAATTAAATAATTACTATTAATACCCTCCTTTTATAATTAAGGAAACCAAAGCACAGAAAAGCTAGTGGATTTGCCCAAGGTTGCAGAGCCCGGATGGTCTGACCACTGAGCTGCACCGTGAACACTTCCCAGTATCCCTGCCTGGCTTCATAAATGGGCACAAGGCAACCAGGAATCCAAGCATTATAGTCAGAGGCTGAAGAAACTGCTTTCTAGAAGACAGTGTTGCTTCGAGTGCTCAGGTGATAATGTGTGATCCAACACCGGGTACAGAGACATTCTCCTCTCATTCTCTTCTCAAAGTCACAGGCTCTGGTGGCTTCCCATAGGGAAGGCCATAGCCCTTTGAGAAGCTGCGTACTCACAGAGTGCCAGCAACCCTGCATTCAGAGGAGCCTCTCTCAAGTGCTCATGTGCAGTGGATTTCCATGAGTTGGCTGGATGAACTGATTCAGCCTATGTGGCCTTACCCTGGACCACCTCAGGAAGCCCCAGGGGACTGAGGAGGAGGGCACTTAAAAACTTTCCCAGGACTAAGCCTCTGCAGCAACTCAAATGAGTCCTCTCAATCTAGCAAATCTCGGGAAAACGCAGCTTAACAGTGCGCGCAGGCAGGTGAGGCCTGAAGATGTGCTTAAGAGATGAAGACCATCCATTCTAAAGTAAATATTAACTCAATTTCACTCTATTACCATAAGTTCCCAAAACCTGTTCAAAACAACAAAAGATGGGACATTTTCTATCAGGAAAATAAGCTCACCCCAGATGTCAAGTGTTCTTGGAGGGGCAGGTATTCTTTTAGCCGATTTCTCTAGCATGTTTGTATCCCCAGAGCTTAATATGCCATAGTCAATGGCACATAATGGGTGCTCAACAAATGTCCATCAACCTGAATATTCCACGGACAAGTGGAACGTGAAATGTAGGTTTTTTTAGGGGATAAATGTAGAGTTCTTCCCTGAAGCTTCTTAGATACTACATGAGGAAATACAAATAGGAAACATCTGGACAGTAACATAACAAGCAGTTATTACATAAAGATGAAAAATTCAGTCCCTGTAATAAAACAGCAAAGAAAGATGAGGAGACACAAAACTTAAAGGCATGAGAAGGGGAAGAGAAGGCAAAAGCACAGAGTCTGCAGAGAAACGTCTTTGTGAGATAATTCAGGTTTTAAAGTTTTCACCAAAACTTCCAATCCCCAGGTTCTCACTACTCCCACACATCAGTGAAATGTCGTCACGTTTTGTTATTGTGCCCAGTGAGTGTTTGCATAGAACCTCTGGCTGCAAAGTCCTGCTCACCCTCTGAGCCACTGCTGAAACCTGGGCTTCCTCTGAAGACAGCAGAGCATCTTTGGAAGGTAGTGCTGGGTGGGAGGAGCCCCCTCGTGTCTGAGGGCCCCTGTGCAGCTGCCAGAGGGGAGGCAGTTGGGCAACCTTGCTCCTCTCCCTACCCATCACCGGCAGCAGTCCATGGCCCCATTTGAGAGAGTGGAGAACGGAAGCTATTGATTTAACTAACTGGAAAAGATTCTGTCCTTCAGCTCAGATTAAATTAGTCCACAAGTGACCCAAGGGACCTTTTTTTTTATAGTAGTAAAATATACATAGCATAAAATTTACCATCTTAACCATTTTTAAGTGTACAGTGCAGTGGTGTTAAGTACATTCACATTGTCGTGCCACCATCACCACCACCCAGCCCCAGAACTGTTTTCATCGTGCAAAACTGAACTGTCCAAGGGAGCCTTTGGTACCACTGCCTCTTAAACCTTTTTTTAAAACTAATTTTTCTTTCTTGTTGCTTACAAAATTCTAGCGAGATAGGAAGGTAGCAATATGAAATTTTCTGGTTTTCATAGATGTGGTTGTCATCTTTGGAACAAATGTATTTTTTTTAAAGAATTTTGTTTACTTTTTGTGTGTGAGGAAGACCAGCCCTGAGCTAACATCCATTGCCAATCCTCCTCTTTTCTGCTGAGGGAGACTGGCCCTGGGCTAACATCCGTGCCCATCTTCCTCTACTTTATGTGGGATGCCACTACAGCATGGCTGACAAGCAGTGCGTTGGCGGGCGCCTGGGGTCTGAACTCATGAACCCTGGGCTGCCAAAGCGCGAACTTAACTGCTATGCCACCGGGCTGGCCCCTGGAACAAATGTATTTTTTAAGACCCATTTTAAGCCTGCACACTTACAGATGAAGCACTACTTCTAGAAAGTCTCAAGGATGCCTTTCCTAAGAGCCATTCAAAATCAACCAAAGTGTAAAGGAGTGTACCGGTAGAGTAAATGCAACATTTCCTGTGAAAAGAACATGGTATAATAAAGGTCTTTGTCCTGGGTTTCTGATCTGCAGGGATGTCTTTGTTACACTAATGAGGCAACACACGGTGGGCTACCCGATAGCTTCAGGGTGGGGCTCGTCACCAGAGACCAACCTCATGATCAGAGGGTTGAGACTTTCAGCTGCCCGACCTCCAGGGAGGGGAGAAGGGCTGGAGATTGGGTTCACTCTCATGACCAATAATTTAATCAATCATGCCTACACAATGCAATTCCAATAACTACTCTGGACACGAAGCCGTGGAGCTTTCTGGGTGAACACCGATGTGTAGGGAGGGTGACGTGCTCTGACCCCGCAGGGAAAGGGCGGGAAGCTCTGTGCTCCCTCCCAGACCTCATCCTATGTGTCTCTTCATTTGGTTGGGCCTCCTTTTATAATAAAACTACGGTTGTAGCTGTAGAGTTTTCCTGAATTCTGTGAGTCATCCTAGCAAATTACTGAGCCTGAGCAGATCTTGGGGACTCCTGAGTTTATTGCCAGTTGGTCAGAAGTGCGGGTGGCCTAGGAACCCCTGAAGGGCAGCTGGCATCTGAAGTGAGGGCAGTCTTGTTGGGGACTGTTCCCTTTAACTGGTGGGGTCTGTGCTAACTCCGGGCGGTGCCAGAACTGAATTGCAGTAGAGTACAGAAGAAGGACGCTGCTGAGAAACGCAAGAACAGCTTTTAGTCCTAACTGTGCCCACTGGGAGACAGTTCTCCATGGATCTCCTGCATTGCTACACATCTTGTCATGGAGGCATTGACTGCCTTTTGTTCTGACTCTTTTCAAGGACGTTTGTATAGTGAACAGCGTAGGAAGACAGAGATGTGTCTCCCTCCAGAGTCAGAGGCAGGTCTGCTTACTGTCCACTATAAAAGACTTGGGTTTCCTGAACTCAGGGTTCCCTCTCTATAACACAACACACTGCCTGTGCAGGCATCATCTGGCTTTCTTTGCACCCCTCAGTGGATTGGGGCTCAGGGAACTGGCACAAAAATGCAAATACTCTGGCTACTGCCACGGCTGTGAGTGAGAAGTTATTCTTCCTCTTTGACCGGGAGTGTCACGAATTCTACCAGCACCTGTGAAACTGAGGCAGGCTGACTTGCATTTTCTGTTTTTCCCATTTAGGAAAAGCTCAGACCCTTCACAGTTCTGGACAGTGCCACTGGCTAGTTTTATGACCTTGAAAAAGTAAACAAATTAACATTTTTGGACCTGAGTTCTAACACTTGTACCATGATAGATTTTCCTCTAAGATTCAAAGATTCACTTTACCATTTCCTTTAGTTTACAGTGCTTAATACATCCCTGGTATCAAGTTTTCCTTTCTGCGTGTGACTGATGGAACACGGTAGAAGAAGGAGACTAAGCCAGGGAGAAAGGGGGAGAGAGAGGTGAAATGAGAAAATAGAAGAATGGAGGGAAAACGAGAAAACTCACACTCTTTACATAAGGGTTTGAGATGATTTCCAGAGCAATAAGCCATGTATGTGTCTAGTATCTGGGCATTTTGCTTCTAGGGTATTTCCCCTGAAGCAGGAGAAGAATCCTACGGACAAAATTTATCTTTAGCAGTAGACAAAGCAAATAGTTAAGTGCTAGATTAATTTTTAAAAATTTTACAAATTATGTAAATTATTTTGACTAACCAAATCTATATAGTAAATTGTTTCCCTTTTTAGATTAAGCTGGTGGTCCCACCATCCATCTGCTCACCCAAGGGGGAAGGCCTAGAGTCTCTCCTCATCCACTCAGTAGACCTGTTCTGTTGGTCCTACCTCCACAGACTCTCTCGGTTTAGTCCCCTGTCTCCATTCCTGCTGCCCTCCTTATCTACTTTGTTACTTCTTGTCCAGAGCTTAGCAAAATGCTTTATATGTGGTAGGTGTACTAGTCTGCGTTTTCCAGAGAAACAGAACCAACAACGAACAGATTTACTACAAGGAATTGGCTCACATGATTATGGAGGCTGAGAAGTCCCAAGATCTGCCGTTGGCAAGCTGGAGACCCAGGAAAGCCAAGGATACAGTTCCAGTCTGAGTCCAGGTCTGAAGGCAGGAGAAGACCAATGTCCCAGGTAGAAGACAGTCAGGCAGAAAGAGTGAACTCTACCTTTCTCCTTTTTGTTCTATTCAGGCCTTTAACTGATTGGATGAGGCCCACTCACATGGGAGAGAGCCATCTGCTTTACTCGGTCTACCCATTCAAATGTTAATCTTTTCCAGAAACACGGTCACAGACAACCCAGAATAATGTTTAACCAAATATCTGGGTACTCCGTGGCCCAGTCAATCTGACATTTAAAATTAACCACCACTGTAGGCAACTGTATTAGTTTTCTATTGCTGCTGTAACAAATTACCACAAATTTAGTGACTCAGAACAACACCAATTTATTTTACAGTTCTAGAGGTCAGTAGTCCAAATGGATCTCAGTGGGCTAAAATCATGGTATCCCAGGACTGTATTCCTTCTGGAGGCTCTAGGGGAGAATTGGTTCCTTGCCTGTTCTAGCTTCTAGGGGTGGCCTGTATTCCTTGGATTGTGGCCCCTTCCTCCATCTCAAGGCCTAGCATCTTCCAATCTCTCTCTGACTCTGACCCTCCAGCTTCTCTCTTATAAGAATCATTGTGATTACATTGGGCCCACCTAGAAGACCTAGGTTAATCTTCTACCTCAAAATTCTTGACTTAGTCACATTTGCTAAGTCCCTTTTGCTATGTAGCATAACATATTCACAGGTCCCAGGTATTAGGACATGGACATCTTTGGGGGGGGGCCATTATTCTGTACCCTAATCAACAAATTCTGCAATAAATCCTACAATAAGTAAATACTGTTGAGCTAACGAACTATTAGTTTAGTCACTTAACTGGTTTCTTTAAATCAGTTTCATTGCCTTCAAACTCAACCACGTTATCAGAATGGTAATTATAAAATAAATAGCATGTCAGCCCTCTGGTTAAAATTCTATAGTGACTTCTCACAGGCTGTAGTATACATCCAAACTTCCATCATGGGGTGGCCCCTGCCCACCTTTCTAGCAGCCTCTTCCACTACCTCACTGTATATATTAAGTGATATGAAATTACTGGTAATTACCATTTTTGATTTACAAAAATAGCAATTTATACAGTTCAACCTAATGTCACCATTAATCACATTGATATACTGTACTTAATTGTCTCCATGCATGAAGCTTTCTCCCACTTTCATGTCTTCACACGTGATCTTCTCCCCTCCCTTATATAAATATATCCCAAGCAAATTTTTGCACAAATTATGAAGTACTTAATGTGACAAGATTCTGCATGTTTTTTATTTGAGCTTCAGTGCAAAATACAGTCTGAGCATTGCTTTATTTCTGCTAACTATCTCCCTCTAAATATCATAATTTCACATCCTATGGTTACACTGAGACCCTTCCCTCCAGCGAGGACCGAGGCCAGGCTGGCACGCAGTAATCGTGCAGAGAGCAGGATGAGGCTGGCAGATTTCCTTCCAGCATCTGTAAATCTGCTTGGGGGCTCATCGAATTTGCAATCCTCATGATGTTTGTGCCAAGTCAAACAGGCCCTCAAAAAGTGTTTGCTGAGTGAAGGAAAGAAAATAATTCCTTTTGCCATGTTGTTTACTTAGACCTTGAACTTTGTTACGACCATGTGGATACAGCAGCTGCCTCTCAGTGGACTAATATTCAAGAGGCCACGTTTGAGATGAGACTCTGCTACTAAAGAGGCATTTGATCTTGGGAAAATGCTCTCCCTCTGTGGGCCCAATGTCCGTACCCATGAGATGGAGCCCCCTTTCGCTCTGACCCTCTGTTCTGTGCTATTCTTCAGGTGGCCAGCTCCTCAGTGATATTGCCACTGCCCATAGCTGTGCCCAGGCTGTTGTGTGACTGGACTCCAAGGAGGGTGGAGGGAGCGACACATTCTTGGCATCTGTTTGGTTTCTTTGCTTGATGGGGTTGAAGTAAAGACTAGAATGCTTTCTGTTTACTTTGCACATTGCTTCATTCTTCGTTGTGACACGCCATTGAGAATCTGACTTTATTGTCTGGTGATGTTGATATGTTTAAAGTAAGAAGTTATGCTTTATATAAGAGCACACTGAAGCATTTTACTGGAAACTTTTTCAAATAGTCACTAAATACTAACTCTGATTCAGTGAAGATCTAGTAGGCATACTCTCCTTATGACTGATATTTTACTGGGAGCTTTCAATTATATTGTTTAAGAATCAGAAAAAAATTTTACAGGGAGGGATTATTAGCTCCATTTTATAACTGAGCTTTAGAGAAATTAAGGGCATTGTCTAAGTTCCTTTACTGAAAGAGACAAATTCTTATTCATATATGTGATTTCTTTAATGAGGTGTAAAATAGATAGATGAATAAATAAATAAAAGTATGTTCAGTACCTAGCACTCGTTAAAATCTTCTTCAGAACGTCTCTGGAAGATAGGTCAGAAGTATTTTCTTTATTCTATAGTTCATGGGACATTTTAGATAAGGTATAAATGAAATCACTTGCCTGCATATCAATAGAAAAACTGGCCATTTGGAGATTACATTCTCGTAAGTAATTAGTAATATTGTTTTAGACAGAGCTAAATGTTCCAACTGAAAGAACAGGGTGACATGCTCTACAGTGACTGGGGTAGGGTGAGCCGATGTTAGTGAGGGTGGCCTCTGAAGGCCTTAGGAGTGACATCAATGAGGACGAGGGAAGAGCCATGTGCATGTCTAGCAAAAAAGCAGCCCAGGGGGTGCAAAGCCCTTGAAGGGGTCAAGACTAGTAAAGGGGAGGACAGGAAGAAGGCCAGTGCTTGTTTACTTGTAGCACTCGGCACCATCTGAAACAGTGTTACTTGTGAATTGTCTACCATCCCTACAGGAATGTGAACTCCAAACAGCCAGGGGCTCTGCTGACCCCTGTTACTGCTCTGTTCCAGCAGCAGGGTTGGAACAACACAGTGTCTGGCACATAGTAGGTATACAGTAATATGACTGAATGAAGGAAAAAACATGCTAGGTGTAGGAAGGTGGAAGGTGGGAGAAATGGGTGAAGGCAGTCAAAAGGTACAAGCTTCCAGTTATAAGATAAATAAGTCCTGGGGATGTATTGTACAGCATGGGGAATATAGGTAACCATACTGTATTAAATATTTGAAAGATGCTAAGAGAGTTGATCTTAAAAGTTCTCACCACAGGAAACAAAACCCTGTAAATGTATGAGATGATGGATGTTAACTACACTTATTGTGGTAATCATTTCACAATACATACATGTATCAAATCATTATATTGTATACCTTAAACTAATACAATATGTATGTCAATTATATCTCATTAAAACTAAGGGGGGAAATGGTAGGTGTAGCAAAGTCTATCCAACCCAGCTTACTTTGCAGACAAGTTAACAGACATCCAGCAGAGGTGAAAAGACTTCTAGCAGGAACGGGACCCAGCTGGTTTCTGGCTGGCCGGCCTCCGATTTTTCCGCTGCACCATCCTGCCCCCTGCTGCTTAGCTTGTCAAGAAATGATGTTTCGAAAGGTACAGGTTCTTCCAGATAGAATTTCTTGCTTTCTGAAATTGACATTCTAAGGTCACATTTGAAAGAACTTTGCTTCCTGTGTGTTCCACCTCAAAATAAGATATTTTCTACATCGAGGAGAAAACCAAACAGATTATGCCTTTGTTCTAAGCATTAAAACCAATATGAGACTACAACTCAAGAGCAAAAAAACTCCAAATAACCTGATTAAAAAGATGGGCAAAGGACTTGAACAGACATTTCTCCAAAGAAGACATACAAATGGCCAACAGGAACATGAAAAGATGTTCAGCACCATTAATTATCAGAGAAATGCAAATCAAAACTACCATGAGACATCACATTACTCCTGTTAGGATGGCTGTTAATGAAAAAAAAAAAGATAAGTGTTAGTGAGGTTGTGGAGAAATTACAACCCTTGTACACTGTTGGTGCGAATGTAAAATAGTGCAGCATTGCTGGAAAACACTTTGGAGAGTCGCAAAAATTAAAAATAGAATTACCATATGATCCAGCAATCCTACTTCTGGGTATATATCCAAAAGAATTGAAGTCAGGACATCAAAGAGGTATCTGCACTCCTATGTCCACTGCAGCATTCACGATAGCCAAAATATGGCAACATCCCAGATGTTGATTGACAAATGACTGGATAAAGAAAATGAGGTACATTCATACAATGGAATATTATTCAGTCTTAAAAAAGAAGGAAATCCTGCCATTTGCAACAACATGGATTAAGCTGGAGGACATTATGCTGAGTGAAATAAAGCCAGACACAGAAAGATAAATACTGCATGATTTCACTTATATGAGATATCTAAAATAGTCAAACTCATAAAAACAGAGAATACAATAGGGGTTGTCAGGTCCGGGGCTCGGGGAAATGGAGAGTTGTTTAAATGGTTATAAAAGTTTCAGTTATGCTAGATGAACAAATTCTAGAAATCTACTGTACAACATACTGCCTATAGTTAACAATATGGTAGGTGCACTTCAAAATTTCTTGAAAGAGTAGATCTCATGTTGAGTATTTTTACCACAACAAAACAAAAGCAAGCAAAAACAAAGGGACACAAGGAGACTCTGGGCGGTGATGGATCTGTCTATTCCCTTGACTGTGGTGATGGTATCACTGGTGTTTGCATATGTCCAAACTCATCAAGTTGTACACATTAAATATATGTAGTTCCTTGTATATATATCAATTATACCTCAAAAAAGCTGTTAAAAAACCCCACAAAACAATCTGAGACCTTCAACCAGGGTTCTGGTAACCAAAAAGAAGGTAATGATGATGACAAGTGACTTGATACAATTCTCACCTCCCAGCCCCCACCTCCCTGGACTGCCTGTACAGGCTGCCACAGAGCCTGTCTGTGTGCCCAGACTAGGTGCTTACATGGTTGTCGAGAGAAAAAGCAAAAAGTAGAGATAATATGTGCATGTTGATAGTCATCTAGAACAAAAGATGACTGGCTTGTGAACTCTTGGAAGTCTGAGGGGTTTTGTTGGCAGGCCCATGTCTTCAATGGAGCAGGCTCTTTATAAATGGCTGTTGAATGAACCAGTTTACTTGTTACGGAGACTTTACCTCCACTTCATGGTGTCTAATTAAACTAAAACAAACATACTTTTCAAGATGAATATTCAAAATATCAACTTCAAAATAAGGTAAAAAACTCATTTGTTTGTATGCCACAAAAGATCTATTGACTAGAAAAAGAACAAAATAGGTTCTTCTGTTGGCCATTTAATAAAATTTAATTGTATTTAGTATAGATTATTTTGTTGGATATTATAGGCAACTGGAAAGACAAGGAAAAGCAGTTATATGTGCCAGAGTCTACGTTTCTTTATCAGGATAAGAGGAATCCACTCACTGGTACCTAGTAACAGTCATGAATCTCAGACCAGCTCTATTCTTTGCCCATGCATGTTTTGGGAGTTGTGTGAGGTGTTTGCTGTCACTACAGGTAATGCATCGCTGCTCTGTTTGATCAGCACAAACAGAAGCCAGGTTGACTCCTAAGCAGCGTCCCCAGGGACGCCAAGCCCTGTCTCTGATTGTTCCAAACGGTAGCCTTCTTGATTAAGACGTTCTGGAAGCAACTGAGGAATTTCTTTTGGAAATTACAGGTAAAATATATGCTTTGTTTCTCCTTGCCTTTTTTAAAGAAATGGTAATTATAATTTTAAGTTTTAGAGTTAGATTTTCAAAAGGGAGGATTGCTTAATGGTGTGTAAAATATGCCAAAGATGATAAAGAAAGCATGAAAGGCCTGAGATAAATAACTTCTAGTCTTGGTTGCTATGGGGAAGGTGTTTCTTGTGGGGGGATTCCTGCAGATGTTTCTAAGATATTTTAGCTGTGAGAGGTTGTTTGGACGATTGCCTCAAGTTCGAGAGCCCGTGGGCCATGCACAAGCCTTAGAACTTCATTTCTAAAGCACTGGTGGACCAGTGGAGGGGGTTTGGCAGAGGAATATTATGTTCAGTCTTAGTTTTTAGAAATGGTAACTGACATTTATTAAGTATGGAGGCAAACAGGAGAGTGGTTCACAGAGGGGGCAGGACCAGATGGACAGCTGAAGACCAGTTAGGAGGCTATCGACACAGTATGATATGGGATGACTCCTAGGGACCGAGAAGGACTAGATCAAAGAATATGAAAAGAACATGCAGAGCACGAGACGGAGTGGGGATATATTTAGGGACTTAGTCCCCTAATGGGAACAGGAGGAGTTTAATATGGCTCTGTGGTTTCTGACTTGGATGGCATTAATTTCTCATATTCTCGTGATTGTAATTTTTCATGTTCAATTAGTAGCATTTAAGTGCAAACATATTCCTAGCCTGCAGAACAGGTAAGTTGAGCGGAGAAGCTTCGGGAGCATCATGGCAAGAACACGGGATGTGGAATGTGAGGGTATGGGTCCGAACTGGAAGCCAGCTCTTCCGGGTGTGGCTGTGGGCCAGCGCCTCAGAGCTCCTCACACTGTAAAAGTGAGACAGGAATGTTAGTTATTATCTTAGATTTTTTCTCACCAGTTCAAGCAGAAGTTTGTTTTCATTTCGATTTAGTTACTACCTATCTGACTGCTGTGGAGCTGGAAGGAGCATTAGGGATCCACCGAGTCTATCTGGCTCATTTCAGATGTGCGGCAGGTCTTGTAGTAGGTGCTTGAAGACTGCTGGCAAGAAACCCCTCTCCTCACTCGCTCTGCTGTGTTCACTGTGCACACTCCCAGTGGGAAGTGGGAAGAAGGGCGCCGGTCCCCAAGGTTTCTGCATGGAGGCAGTATTGCATAGTGGTTCAGAACGCTTTCTCCAAGTCATTCACCCTGTGCGAGTTCTTTCACCTCCTCCTTCCTGTTTCCAAATCTCTAAACTGTGAATGCAAATGGCAGGGCTGTGGAAGGCCACCAGATACAGTGCTGAGCATCCAGTGTGTAAACAAATGGATATTATTTGCTCTGGGTCTGACATGCTGACATTGTCCTAGTGGTAGACCCACAAAGCCTGTGGCACATTTGCTGTCATCTCTACATGGGTAACATTCAGAGGCTTTCCATGGGGCTGGAATTGGAGCCTCCATGTGGGGATGTAGGCACATGGTTGGCTCTAGTACCCCCCTCAGCACTGGAGACAGGGCCACTTTGCAGCCTCAGGCAGTGTGACACAGGATTTGGATGCTAGAGACACCACAGCTGACTGGGGGAGTACATTACAGCTGACTGGGGGAGCTCAAGCACATTGTTTGAGCGGGGGGTGGTGTCACTGGATGAGCCACGTTACTCTGGACATGTGGCTCCTGAGAAGTGGGGTCTGTCAGTCTGGCCGAACAGACTGAAAACTGAATCCAGCAAAAGCTTCCACCAATATAGCTTCTTAATAAATCCACAATCTCCTTATTTCATTTGGTATCTTTGAGATTAATAGCATAATACTTTCACAGGAATATACTATGAAACCACTTTCTTCCTTTTGGCCAGCCAGAATTTATATATTTAAAATTTTTAATGTAGATTCTGAGTAAACTCAGTGATTGTTTTAACTACTTGCCATTGGCACCATAGCAATAGGTGTTTAGTTTCTGTTTCTGTTTATTTAGTATCTTAGAATCGTTTGCAGCACAACATAAAAGCCAAACAGCAGCCTTAGAAACATAAACACAATGAAGACCTGAGCATTACCACAGATGAAGGATTCCTTCAGTACAAGGAAATGCTAGAGAAGTTTGGCAGGTGTGACTTAACTGCTCAAGTTGTACAGAAAGTAAAAGCACAGATGATCAGCTTATGAAAAAACAAGTTGTGGCATTTCAAGTGATTAATTGACAGAGTGTGTAAACTCTGGCCATTGGATTATTTTATTCCAGGTTGACTTACTAAGTCACAAAAGAATTTCAGTAACTATCAAACAGAAAAAAGATCAACAACAAAAATCATTGCTAGAATACTCTATGAATAAACTGTTGCTTTCTATGCATGGTTGGTGAATGCCATATTCCAATTAATTATTTATCCTGATAATATATGAATTAACACCATGATATCATACATACAAGAACTAGACTCAAATAGTGGAAATACACTCAAATATAAATGAAAATAATTTTTGTTTTTCTTTGAGAAGGTATTTCAAATCTTTATATCTTTATAATGCTATAAAGATATATTGAGATATATCTTTATATATATATATAAAGACATATCACTTATCACAACAAAGAACTGTAGCTACAGAAGGTATATGAGATTAGTCATCAAATGAATGGATGATCCCTAACTTGTCTAGAGAAAGATAAGACCCTAATAGTTAATATTAAGTAATTTAAAATGAATCTTCCTAAAAAACTCAGCAGCTTTTCTATTGCTCAAATGATTCAAAACTCAGAATTTCAAATTTCTTGCCTTAGTTATGTTTATATGTGAAACTAGTGAATATGGGTGTAACATTTTTCATTGAGAAAATGAAGACTGAGGGCTTGGCTCAGAGGCCAAGTGGTTAAAGGTCCACATGCTCTGTTTTAGTGGCCTGGGTTCAGGGGTTCGAATCCCAGGTGCAGACCTAGTCTGCTCACCAGCCATGCTGTGGTGGTGTCTCACCTACAAAATAGAGGAAGATTGGCACAGACGTTAGCTCAGGGCGAATCTTCCTCAGACCAAAAAAAAAAAAAAAAAAAAAAAGAAAGAAAATGAAGACTGATTGATGATTGCTTTTTGTTAAAAAATTGCTTATTCACATCTGAAATTACCTGATGTTTCAGAGAAGGCACCCCTGAAGAGTATATTGCAGTGATAACATTTGTCTGTGATATATAAACCAGTCTCTGGAATAAGTTAAAAGAAACATTTTTAGTGATATTAGAGTTGATGAAGTATTATTGTAAATTTATAATTATTTTGTAAGATTTCAATATTAATTGATCAGAAAAATTTTCATAGACAGTTTTTCAGATGGCATCTTCTTCAACATAGAAGAGAAAAGCAGTTTTCCAAGGTCTTTGAAGTTCTCCAAGGGAGTTCTGTGGAAAGAACACGGATCCAGGCAAAAGCCTTCTATTTCTACATGTTTTGTCTTGACTGGGTGGTGCAGGTCAACCAGGCAGGCCATGGAGGCACCATTACTGAGGCCCCTGGTAGGCCCAAGTCCTACAACACTCAAGGTGTCCCAGCAGTAACTGTGGTCTTTTCCCTTAAGTCTACACCCTCTTATCTGCTCCTTAAGTTTTACCACTCCAGTAGGGGAGGAAACCAAATCTAAAGACAGAAAGAGGAAAATAATTTTCCCTAAGGCCCAGAGCAGAGGGGGTCAGCGCTCGGGTCGGCTCTGGCTGCCCTGTGGCTTCCTAAGGAGACTGGAGGTTGGGAACAGGCGTAGAGGGAGGAGGTTCGGGGCTTTCGTCCCCTCAGTCCTATTGGAAAGCTGGACGGATTCCTGAGACGTGCTCACTTGTCAGGATGGGCCTCTCAAAGAGAGCCGCAGTGCAGGGGAGCGTCATTACCTCCCCGGGTCTCCATTTCCGTCTATGTGATGCAGATAACACACCACTCTTGGAGGGTTGTTTCATGTTTAAGAGCCGCCCAGCACAGTTTAAATGCCTTACGACTGTTAGCTATTATTACCATTTTTTTTGACACCCAAATCCTCACACCTTGGCCACAGGGCCCATACATTTGTCTAACAAATAGAAATAGCAGGAAAGGACTAATCTACAAGCAGTAATATGGGCTATTTCCTCAAAGAAATGATGACTCTCCCTAGAACACCCCAGTCCAGGTCTCCTGTGGGTGGGGTTTGTCAGCCTCACTCCCTGTCCTAGTGTTTGTGAGCAGGAATATCAGGGCTGGTCTGTGCAAGGAACAGATACCTTTTGAGAGATTTAGAGCAGTGGTCTTCAACTTCGGGAGGCCTGTTTTCTTAATGTAGGCTTTTTAACTAGAAGAACTTTCCCCTTTGGTCATTACAGTGTCTGATGATGGCACTAAAGTGATTATCACCATTTATGGTGTACCTGGGGGTATTGGGAACCTGGCATGTTTTATGGCAGAAGGCTGGTGTATGGACTCTGGAGCCAGGGCCTGGCCTGGATTTGAAACCCAGATTTAGTCCTTCATAGCACAAACGTGGGCGAGTTACCCAAGCTCTCTCAGCCGTAGTTTCCTACTTGGTAAAACAGGGAGGGTAAAAATATTGACCTCGGAAGGTTGGTGTTAAAATAAGAAGGACTGCTCAGCGAGTGTTAGCTGTCGCTACCATCTCATGTCACCTTTGTGAAATCTTGGTGGTCACATGTTAGCCCCACTTCACAGACCATGAAACCAGGCTCAGAGACTTAGCTAAACTCACTGGCACTCATTGAGTAAGTGGAGGGGCTGTGCTCCAGGATTAAAGGAAAATTGCAGCCACTTCCACTTGGAACTTTAGAATTCTGTTTTCCCCCAGTTACCATCACCATCAGTTTTGAGCAAGCCAATTCCATTGACTCCCGGTCAGCAGAGCTGACAATTCCTTGCAATGGGAGGTGCTGTGCATTTTCTAGCCCAGCCTCCTTGAGGACGGGGAGAGCTCTGCGAGAAGCCAGCAGAGCTTGCAGGGTTGTTGATTCCTCTAACGTGTGGGTGGTCCTCTTTGGGACAGCTGGAAGGGGACATGGGGAAGTCTCCAGCTTCTCCAGAGGAGGAGTGTTAACAGACATGAGTGTGTCAGTTGGATGGGATTTGCAGGTGGCAGTGAATTCCGGTAGAGTATGAGCTCTTAGGTGCATCTTGGAAAGAAGAGCACATACTGATCCACTCAGCATGCGAGATCCTAGGAAGACTGCAAAACAGATGGGCCCACTCATGGAGCTGAACTGTAAGCAGCTAAAACCCGTGCAGGCCCAAAGCCCTGACACTGATCCATTAGCTTGTAGGGACTCTACCCAGACATCAGGGTTGCTTCATTCTTCCCCAATATGGGCATGATGAGAGAGAATTCACAAAGTCCATCAACAGAAGACATGTAGTTGAGAGTTTGAGAGAAACACAGCCCTTAACCGTTATTCCCTGGGGGCACAGAGCTGGACTTGCAGGGCTCTGGGCTCTAGACAGGCCTGATTTCTGTGGGTTTTTCAGGGTCTTGTGTCTTGTTAGGTGGTAACCTTCTTTATTAGTGTCCTAGAGCTGTCGGAACAAAGCACCACAGACTGGATGTCTTCAGCAACAAAATTTATTTTCTCACAGTTCTAGAGACTAGAAGTCCAAGATCAAGGTGTCAGCAGGGTTGGTGCCTGAGGCTGTGAGGGGGGATCTGTTCCATGCCTGGTGTTTGCTGGCAATATTTGGTGTTCCTTGGCTTGTAGAAGCATCACCCCAATCTTTGCCATTATCTTTGCATGGCAGTCTTCCTGTGTGTGTGTCTGTATCCAAATTTCCCCTTTTTATAAGGAAATCAGTCATATTGGATTAGGGCCTCCCCCCCCACTCCAGTATGACCTCATCTTGACTAATTACATCTGCAACAACCCTATCTCCAAATAAGGTTACATTCTGAGGAACTGTGAATTTGGGGGCAGGACACAATTCGACCCATCGCACCTTCCCTTTTCCTAACAAGTCTTTGTCTCCTCTCAACACAAACTCAGTGTGTTCTCCAGATAAGAGAGGGAGATGGGAAGACTTGAATCCCTGCTTCAGAAAGCAGCGAGCTTACCCTAAGCTATCCTAGAGGTAGGTCAAGATGCTAAAGTTTAATAATAGGTCCTCTGCATTCCTCCTTCCAAATCACTCAAAGGAAAGCTTACATTTTTCAGGGTGTGCTCTCTGAGTTGAGTGAAGGACCTCGCAAGGCAAAGCCCCACCCCTCCCTTTTCCTTCTCCGCCTGGGGGAAGGACTGGCCAGAGCAGATGCTAGTCACATCAAAGCCGTTCAATTTGAGAATCTCCACCTGGTGGCTGTCTATTCCAGCCTTTCTTCTTAAGACCTGTCTTAATTCAGTTAGCTACTTTTCTCCTGTTTGAACTGTGGTTTTGTAACCTGAGGCTGGCCCAAGACAGCTGCTGTGGGTTGCCCGTGACAAGAGCCACAGCTGAGCTCAGGGCCACTTTTGTCTCTCCAGACCCTGGGCCTCCACCCTACTTGTTTGAAAGTGAAATAAAGGGAAAAGATAAGAGATTTAATGCTGACAAATTATATACAAAGGGCTCAAACCAGCCACAGGGACAAAACCATACAGGACAGGTAAAGTGTGCTGAATTAGATATGAGTAACAGAAGAGGAGGGTTCTCGGAGTTTAAGGTGCACCGTGGGGAGTATCGGCTGAGGTAAATGGTGGAGGGAAACACTCAGAGGCTCACCCTGCCTCCACCCTAGCATGAGGCCAGGGGAAGATAGAGCTGACCAGTGCACGTGCAAGTCCTAGCTGCAGCTCTGGGCCCCTCCTCAGCCCTGGTTGTTCCCTGATTTCTTACCGTTGATCTGAATACTTAAATACCTTTAGCTCAAAAGGCAATCTGACTTTTGCTTCTCCAAAGACAAATCTTAAAGGAAAAACTCTTCAATATAGGCAATTATTTTGTCTCCTTACATGTAATGCCTATTTGACATATTTTGTCAAACTTTCATAAGTCACAGAATGTACTATTGTTATTCATCAGTTAAGGTCTTTAGACATAGAGGGATGCCTACACTTGGCAAAATGAGTAGAGAACTTCCGTTATATTCTGGTAAAAGGGCCAATTTAATATGGGCATCAGGATCTAAGTGATTTTTTTTACAGATCCAAATGCCTTTCAGGAAACTACAAAAAGGCTTCATTTTTACAGCATAATTCAAAGCTTATCAAGGTCACAGGCATTTCACTTATATCAAGAGGCTTCCTGAGGAACAGTAAAGTAAAAATATAGGCATACAGGCTTCCAGAACTTTATTTTTTAACAGGTGGGATGGAGAAGGAAAAATGTTCCTACTGGTTTTGAGGTAATTATTTTCAGTGTAATGGTCTTTGAATGCAGTAAGCAATGGGAAGCTAGATCTCACTTTGTAGATTCAGGAAAAAAAATCACTCTGTGGGAGAAGAATCTATTATAAAGTTATAGATTTTAGAATGTTTCACAAAATTGCAGGGTCCTCTGAAGTATTTCTGTAAAATCTTTAGAAGAAATGTTTGTGGTTGGTGTGATCTACTTGTGATTGCTTCATTAGATCAGGCATTGCCCAAATACCCAAACTATTTATTTTCTTGCCTGTATGTGTGTATTGGGGGTGGGGAGGAGGAGGGAGATTTGTTTCTAGCCTAATGCCTGGCACATAGTAGCTGCTTCTTTCAGATAATTTTGGCTGCACATAACTGAAACAAAAAATAGACAAATATATTTCTTATTAAAAAATGTGAATATACAGTCCAGGGCTGGTATGATGGATCTTCAATGCTGAGATCCAGAATTCTTCCATCTTTTCACTCTGCCGTGACTGGCTACCATTCCAAAGGACACCTTGTGGTCCAAGATGGCTGCTGGAGTTCCAGCCATTGAACCACATTCTAGGACAGAAAGGAGGAAGATGGGAAAAAGGGAACCCCTTTCTATTCAAGAGTCTTCCTGAAAGAACCATACAACATTACTGATTCCAGCTCAGTGAGTAGAACAGTGACATGGTCACAGGTGGCTGCAGCAGAGACTGGGAAATGTGCTTGGCTTAAAAAAAAGCCAGAATCCTTCTATTAAAAAGAAGGGAAGAATGGATTTTGAGATACAGCTAGCAATCCCTACTATACAGCTCAAACAATACTTATTGATTGAATTAGATCAATTGGCCAGAACTGGTGTACATGAGATATTTTTTTGATTGAACTTCTCTCATAAAAAACTGGGTAGGAAGCTTCTATACCTCACAGTGTATTAAGCATGGAGAGAGAACACTGGTCCTGAACACATCTTGGGCTGACGTTGACTTACTGTGGGCAAGGACATTAAAACCCTTGTGCTCTTTTGTCCTTCAGGAAGTTGGGTGTGAACATGAATAGTGTGAGACAAATGCTTTCAAGTTCTGTAAGATGAAAATCAAGTGCTCTGATGAAGAATGAGGACAATCTGAGGACCTTTCCAGTTTTTTCCATAGAGTCAATACATGGGATGAAATCTAGGGCAGACTCCCATTTCCTCATGAATTCAGAAATCATTGACATCATAAGTGGCTGACTGATGATAAGTTATTTAACAATGCTAAGTCTTAGTTTCCTCATCTTTAAAATAGGCACTATAAAAGTCTCTATTTTTCCGGGCTGTTGTGAGGATTAAGAAAAAAGTGAATGTAAAGAGCTTTGCTGAGTGCCTGACAAATACTAAGTACTCAGTAAGTATTAATTGTAATTATTAATAATGCAAAGAGCAGAACAAAATCTTAAAAGTTGTGTGGAAAATCCAACTATCAAAATGCCTTTATTTTTCGGTTGTCTCAAGGGAGGGAAGAGGAAAGCTAGTATCAACATATTAATCCTTGAAGAATGTTGTCATCATTTTTCAGAAACAAATTTAATGAGGGTTTAGTGTTCTGCGTGTCTTCCCTTTCGTATAGTTTGGAGTATTTGTCAAACTGTTCTTAGCTGTTTTCAAACAAAAAAACAAACACACAGAGCACACTTTCTCACAGGAACCTAACGACCAAAACGTGTTGAAAAGGAAAACTGGATTTGCAGTCTAGATTAAATAACACATGCTTATTCATAATTTCTGTTTTCAGCCTGCTAGACTCTTGTTTCTATGCAGAAAACAGAAAGAATGCCATTAGGCCCAAAAGAAATCTAAATATAACTGAAATTTGGAAGTGACTTATGATGTAAGTCTTAAGGCATAGGATTCCTTTGCAATTTGTGTTACTGGTGCTGCTGTAAACATTACCTCCTCAGCCCCAGGTGGCCTTGACGGGCTGTAACTGGCAGTCATCACTGTGTCACGGAGGACATGTTTGGTCCTTCATTTGCCAACCCTCCATCTTCCCCTTTCTGCCCATCTTCTTCCCTTAGAGAAGGCACAGACTGGGTGAGCTCTGTGCTGGTCCTGCTTGGACCATGCACACCACCCCCTCCCACCCACCTTTCTTTTTTGGGGGGTGCTAATGCCTCACCCTCATTCCTGTCTCCCTGTAAACCTTGGTTTCTTATGGAAGCCTCCCTTGGCCCACAGACTAGTCTAATCTTCCCAGCGCAGCCTTTGCATTTCCACAGCACGCATCACACTTGTAATTACTAGTTTAGAGCTGATCTTCCCTGAGAGACTTGAATTCCAGGTCACAGGGATTGTGTCTTCCTGTTCATGGCTGTGTCCCATGCCCAGCCTGGTGCCTGACACATAATAGGTGCTTAATGAATATTTGTTCGTTGTCTGACAGATGCGGCCCCTTCCCCCATTACTGTAGACAGGTTTCCAGTGCCAGGCGTGGCCTCAACCTCTGTGCAGTCCACGCCCACACAGAACCACAGAACCTAGGTGTTAGGTCAGAAGGGGCGGTGAGATCAATTAGTTCACCCCCTCCTTTTTCAGATGTGGCAATGGTACTAGTTAGCTCTACCAAATCAAGTCCCACAAACTGGGTGATTTAGACAACAGAAATTTATTGTCTTACAGTTTGAGAGACTAGAAGTTCAAGATCAAGGTGTCAGTAGGACTGGTTCCTTCTGAGGTCTGTGAGGGAAGGGCACGTTCCCTGCCTCTCTCCTAGCTTCTGGTGTTTGCTGGCAATCTTTGGTGTTCCTTGGCTTGTAGAAGCATCACCCTGATCCCTGCCTTCATCGTCACATGGGGTTCTCCCTGAGGGCATGTCAGTGTCCAGATTTCCCCTTTTTGTAAAGGCACCAGTTATACTGGGATAGGGCTCACCCTAATGACCTCATTTTAACTTGGTCATCTGCAAAGAGCCTGCTTCCAAGTAAGGTCACATTCACAGGTACTGAGGGTTAGGATGTCAATTTTTTGGGGGACACAATTCAGCCCATATCAGTGACTGAGTTCATAACACATTGTCCATCTCTGTTGAAAGATGATGCTACTCACCCACCAGTTTTAGAACATGGGAGTTGTGTTATTTTCCCAGGTCTAGTCTCAGTTGTTGTCTTTTGTGAGCAAGAACCATAAGGCAGAGGAAAACCTGGGTTATAAAATAAGAGGCTGGTTTGCTTGGGTGATGGAGCTTGTTTGCTAAGTCTGGAAATTGTCTTCAAATGATCTTTTTGACTCACTGACATTAGACCCACTTGGCTGCATATCCACCAAGAGGCACAGTCACAGGAGTTTATTTATTCTTATGGTTCAATAAACAATTATTTAGAGAAAGTGACTTTGTCAACAATTAAATTAAAGTCACCCAACCTTTGAAATTAGAAGTAATTCAAATTTTGCCACATATTAGCTGTGTGGCCCTAGGCAAGTCACTTAATTGTCTGGACAGCAGCGTGCTATCTGTAAAATTCTGGCACCTAGATTAGGTAACCTCTGAGGACCCTTCTGGCTAGGACCTTCTTTGGATTATGTGGTTCTTTTAGTGTTGAAAGCAGAAAAATCCTCTGAGGAATTGGGCTGTGTATGGAGAAAAAGGAATCAATTGTTGAAGCACTTTTCCTATTCATTATCATCAGTAGATACGAGGTGGTTCCAGCCTCAACAGAGAAGACGCAGGTGTGGTCCTTGCCTTGGTCTACTATGTGCTCAAGGCCTACTCCTTGTAAGCGATGGACGGGTGGGCAGGACACGTGCCTTATACTAACAGGGCACTGCTCCCCCGCCTCATCCCAATGGTCACGCTCTGGTGGGTTTGCGGTGTCAGAATTCACATGGGTTTAATATGTCATTTTCATCCTCAACATAACCAATTTTCCAAAGAGTTATTTCTGTAAGTGTGTGATAACATATTTAAGAACCAAATCAGAGTTTTTGCTACTTGTTACTTGTACAGCTGAGCCTTTGGTGTGTACCCGCTCACTCTTTATAATCTTGGCATAAAAACTCCTGCTAATAATAGCATCTTTACTATAAATAGAGATTTTCAGATACCCTCTCCTTCTATTGTACTGCCTCTTACAATACTCAATGTATCTTAGTACTTTTTCTTTATCTTGTCATAAAACTGTGACCCTTGATTGTGGGGAGGATACAAAATAGACCAGATGTCTTAACCATGTTTGGATAAATCAGTCATCACCTTCTTTTCTCCGAGAAAAATGAGGCACAGTGGCTTGAGTGAGGCGTACACTCAGCTTTCCATTCAGTCTTTCCAAAGTAAACAGAAAAAAGATGTAAACGTCTGGCCTGCTAACTGTGCTGTGTCATTTGTGTGGGCATTTAGTTTTAAGGATGCGACCATCATTATTGTGAAAAAAGAGGGAGGTCAAACTGTCAGTGTTTTGTCTCATTTATTACTGAGACCAAAAATAACAACCTCAGGAGAAAGACAATTGGCTAATGAACTTGGTTCTAGTTTAATGTTTGAGAGGAATATAGATTTTGAGATGAATCTAGGGAGACAAGCTCTCAATACAGTAGCCTTTTCCTTAAATAGTATGTGATTTCGGAACTTGGCTTTTTGCAAAAAAAAAAAAGTCCCACTCAACATTATAATGAGGCAAGGAGTGGATTTGCAGCAACATAACAATAGAGTCAGTCATCAAAGTATTTTATCCCAGCATTTTATATTCTGCGTCATGTATCAGTCACTAACTGAGGTGTTGAGGATACATATCATCTAAAGCAAAACAATCTTATGAGACAAAACAACTCCAATTTATACATGAAAACAAACATAACATGGGGGGAGGGTTAAATAGTCTGCCCAGGCTCATCCAATTAGGAAGTAGTATACTCAGGATTCAAGCATGGAGCCGGACCATTCGACTCAAACCCTGAGCTCTTTCTGAAATCTCTGGTGTCCTATTAATAGGGGCCTGATTTGTGCAAATGCTACTGCCACACAGCTTTCCAGGAGTGAGAATCAGAAGAATGCACCGGCCTTGTTCTGACACTGATTCCTACGGCATCATTAATCTAAGCCAGGCAGGTTCTGGTGGAGTTAGGAGAAGGGCTGGAAATAGAAACTAGAGGGCATGCAGAGATGAGGGAAACGCAGTTCCTCAGAGTACATTTAGGAGGATCCTGAAAGTACACATATCATTATGATAAAAGGGAGAATAAAAATGCCATGAAAAAACTATGAAATAACATTATTGGGAACCTAAGGAAGGAGATATCCTGGTATGCAAAAGCTGTTCTGAACTCGAGTCCACATATAACCATTAAGGGTGGTGGGCTGTATCACTGGATGAGAGGATGAGGGAAGACCTACTAGATGAAAGGGCACTTTGGATGGCCCTGAAGGATGGTTAGGGTTTTGGTAAGAAGAAATTCAGGTGGGAGATGGCATTGCAAGCAGAGGGAATGAGAAGAGAGAGGCATAAAAGTGGGAACCCTTTCTGTAGAGTAGCATCGCTTGGGACAAATACTGGGAGAGGCAGCCCTAAGTTTGTAAGATTGGTGTTTGGGAGCATTCCAGTCCTGGGATTGCAAACTTGGTCTCACGGCTCACTAAGAAGTGTAGGAATGGGCTTCAGTTGGTCTATGAAGTTTTGTCCATGTTTCAGTTATCCAGTGCTACATAACAAACCACTCAAAGCTCATTTAAAAACTGACTTAAAACAACAATTTATTCTTTCTCATGATTTTGCAATCTGGGCTGGCTCAGCCAGGAGCTAGAAATTTGCCTTAGAGCCCCAGTCTGGTGTTTGGGGCCCTACGGCCTATTGTCAGACCTCCTTCATGTTTAGCACCTGCCCTCCTGCCAAGAGTTTGAAGGAACAGCTAACTCCATCAAGGGGTTCCCCATCAAAGGACACCTTTGGGGACATTTCTGCAATTTACGTTGAAACTCCAGTTGCTCTCAAGTACAGAACTTACACAAAAGAGTAGACATCTTGAAGGCCAGTTTGACTCAACGTTAAGTAAGAACTTTCTTATATCTGGAGCTGTCTAACTAGGGCCAGTGAGTCCTCTCCTTTTAGATGAACTGAAGTAGTGGGTGCATAACTGTGACTCAGGGATTCTGCAAAGGCAATTCCCTCACTCCAAGACTCTATTACACTAGACGGTGGTCTTATGATGATTGGAATCTAAGGGTCCTTAAATAGTTGTTCCCTAATGTAACAATGCTGTTGAAATGGAGAAAAGCTGATGAGGTGTCTGGAAAGAGCAGTGTACTTGATAATTGGAAGCACAGAAAATGTCCATTTCCACGGCACCATGATTAACTGGTGAGAGAGGAATTCTCCCTCACTCTGGGTGGGTGTAGGCAGAGAGAAGGAAGACACCACTTTCTCAATCACTCTTTGCTGCTTTAGAAAATTCCTGGCCTATGTGCTATTTACACGTCCTACGGAGAAAAAGAATGATTGACTACATCAGACTCTTACCGCTGATTAATGCTGGTAATCAGCCTTGCAACAGCTGCCCGCTTAACAACTTCATTAGCAGCACAGAAGTGTATGTTTCTACTTCCTTTGCATTACTTACTGGCAACCTAATTTACCTGGGGCCTCTTCTCATGCTTTAAAGACATTCTTCAAAGATATGTTAGATATCAGAAAAGTCATTGCCAGCTATGTTAAAAAAAAATGATGACATATGTCACAATGAAGAGATTCTAACCTACAGGTTCCCATTTTAATTTGGGTCAGAATGTAATTGATCATCTTTGTTACAAACATTTAACAGTTCTGGTCATATCCAAAACTGCAGGGAAAATCTAGAAGTCTAGAAGTAAAAACACTGGGAAGCGATTTGTTTCAGAGCAAGAGTTAATCTCGTTCTACTTTGGGTCCGGAAATTCATGGGTTTGTTTCCTAGGTAAGACTCCCTATAGCACTGGCCAACAGGGATGTGTCGGTGAGGCAATCCTAGGTGTGGACGGTGTTATCAAGAGCCCAAGGTTAAATTTGATAGACATTTCTGAAAAACCTGGCTTGATTAAATTGACTGATCAGAATATGTTTTAGATTTCTTTGTAATCCTGTTATTTCTAGTTGCTCTACTACTCTACAGCTTAAAATATGAAATGAAAACTTCTTTAACTAAGAGAAAGCTATCTGAGTAACTAGGAAAAAATTGCCTGTTTCTGGCGTAAAAAATGTCAATTATTTTTATGTGACTTCCATGTAAGGGGGAAAACGTCACTGTCATTGTATTACTAAAAGGTAAATGCTAGAAATAATGAATCTGCATTCAAAGTTTATAGTCTATATGATTTTCCTTATATGAATAAACACTGTTTTGCTTATGCAATTTTGAGAATAATGTATTATTAAATTCACCTTCCTTTCTTACATAGTAAGTATGTATGGATCAGTCACATGTGTTAGGAATTGTTTATTAATAATAATTATGGCTAATATGATTTCTTACTAGGTGCTTTGCTACTTTATCTCATTTAATCCTCAAAATAAACTATAAGATGTATACTATGATAACCATATTGTAGATGAGGAAATGGAAGCTTAAACTGTGTAATTACCCAGGTCACACAGATGGAAAGTGTACAGGGGAGGCTCAAATCCAGGTGTGTCCATTGTCAAACCATGCATTTAATCACTGTGCTCCACTGGCTTTTCAAACAGTGCTTTGATAACCTCAGACTTGGATAAATTCCAGTGATGAGAAGTTGGGTAGACATTTTCAGAAAGGAGAGGATGAAAGGGTTATAAATATTCTGTAATTATAGAGTGAGAAATGGCTCAGAGGAATCAACTTATTTCTTAAAGAATATTAGTTGACAAATTAGTTCAAATTTTACAAAAGCAATTCTGTATTTCATTTCTTTTGCCTCTGATTTTTGCTCTAGAAGTGAAATATTTTAAAATTTCTCACAAGGGTCCCAGGATGATGTGGTACCCTTCAAATAAAAATGTATTGTGGCTTCACAAAGTGAGCTGCTGTGTTCTTTCGTCCAGTTAATCAAAAGGAGGACTCCTGCATTTGTTAAGCACAAGGTGCTGTGCTAAGCAAGTTACTTCACGTAATTCTCATAAGCACTATGTGAGCTGGGTATTAGTGCAGCCATTTTTTCAGCTGAAGAAAGTCTCAGGAAAGTTAAGTCCCTTAACAGAAGCTGTACATACTGTAAGCCACAGGGCTGGGATTCCAACTTATGTCTGCCTCATGCCCTTTTAAGAAATAGATTTGCTGTCCCTAGAAAAGTGAGGGAAATAAAATCATTTCCCAAAATAAGCAGATTCTTAATTAACCTTCCAATTCTCTTTGTTCCAATGCTTCATTGCTAAGGTTGGATATATAGTCAACATGAGTTTAACTCAAAATCTGCTGCAAGTTTGAAAAGCTCTGTCACTGTGTTGTTTCAAGAATTGCCAATCTAATCAACATAGCTTTTGTCTAGGAAACTGAAATCGGGCCTGAAGTGTCCAGATTTCCACTTTGTGTTATCTCAGTAGGCACACAGCTGCAAATCAGTAGCTAGAGACAGGCTCCTTTGATGATTCTCAACATTTCCCTCCAAATGAGGGAGAAAACTAAGCAAACTGATGATGAGTCTAGTCAGCACATTTTACCCACAAAGATTCAAGAAGCTGAAATGTAGGGTCAATTCTGAAGACCAATGGCAGGAGGTATTAATGACTCACCTTCCTGGGAAGATCTGCCCCTCCCTTGTCACTTTGGTTAATGAAGGCTTTGGTATCTTGTGGCATTTCTCCACCCTTTGTTAGTCTGGGGCATTTGGGATTATTGAGCCAGATGTAGGAATGAGACCTAATATTCCTCTTAGCTCTGGGTCAGAGAGAAGTTCTGGGTCAGGTTTGTTAAAACACTTGGTCCCACAGGTCTGTTCAGAACCTAATTCAAAGCCTTGGATGAGTCCAGGATCCCTGAAGCCACCCTGATGACCCTGAAGTGGTCATCAATCTAAATGTGTTTGCTGAGTACCTGGAGCTGCTGCTCACTTCTGTTAGGGATACTGGGATCTTTCCACTCCATTCCATACCCTGGAGTTCCCCTAGCCTCTGACTCTAGGTTCCTCATTCCTGCGAGTTAACTCCACTCGCCAATCCCTTCCTCAAAATCAATCTGCATACATGGACCTGCAGTACTCACCTACTTCTCTCTGAGTTTGTCTCCAGAACTCTTTGAGGCAGCTTCTCACCTGGGAAGGTGGTGCTCTGCTTCATCCTTATCCTCACATTCTGCCTGGATAGATCTTCTCTTTGGATTTTGAGAACCCCAGACCAGGTACTAATACTCTGACAAAGGTGCTATAGTAATGGCACAGGGTGGCAGAAAAAGCAAGGGATTGAGGATGGACTTGACTGAAACATTGGCTCCAACGTGCATTTAACTGACCATGGGATCCTAGAAGAGCCTCAGTTTCCTCATATGTAGAACAGGGTGAATAACTGCTGTGCAGGATTGTTGTAAGGTCAGAGTCAATGTATATAAAGCACCTGGAGTAATGCCTGGCATGCATTACCCATTCAATAACTGGTAGTGTTTATTGTGTCTTCCAACGAACTACTTGGACAGTGGGAAGCAAAATGTAACTTAGACATTTTTAAGCCCTGGGATAGTTTATAATGTGGAAAACAAAGAAACCAGGACTCAAGTTCTCCTGCACCAGCCCAGTGATCTTTAGAGAATGCCTATCTTGGTTTTGACAAGATCTCACCTTTCTTAGGCATTTTAAGGGTAGGTCTGACAAGGGAGAGAAAATTCTCCCTCTAGTACTGTATCTGGATGTTGCAGCCAGGGAAGACCAAGGAAACCTTTGGAACGTATTAGAAAGTTGAACATGTAGGCTGAAGTGCTGGAAGAGTTGACAACTTATAAAAAATTTCATTAGACAGCAGAATGGTTTTATAAATGAAGTGCCTGAAGTCAAGACTCGTAGGTCATCTAAAATTAGACTGGACAAACACTTGAGAATGAGCTATGCTGGCAGGGAAATGAACAAGGTGGCCTAAGGACTTTTTCCACTTCTAATTTCCGTGAGTCTATGGAAAAGTCTCTTTCTTTTTTATATTTTCTAATGTATTTTTTTCTTTAGCCTTCTTGGCATTTTTTTCTCAGATATATTTATAGATTCTACTTACAAAGCTTAAAATTACAACAAAAATGCCATTTCATACACTGTTTAGTCCATTTTAAATCCTGTCTTGCAAATTTCTCCTCCTACAAAGCAAAGCTGCCCCATCATGTTGCCTATGTCTGTTGCTATTTTTGAATTACATTTACAATAAGTAGAGTTAATCTACCTTTGATAAAGAATTTAATATCCATTGGCAAGTAGGCTTGTGACTTTATGCTGTGAATACAGCTGCAAATTATGGAGCATCTGTCAATATGAGTTATCCCCTGGGCTAGAAAGCCAGTCCAAATGCAGAAGAATACTTAGTGCTATAGATTAAAGAAGTAACATTACAGAAACAATGCTTCCACGGTGGACAACGCTTTCAGGATGGAATGTCACGGAAGAGTGCAATTGGTTGTGAATGTATGGAAGGGATTTGGGTGTGAAAGAGCAAAAGCAAGATTGGAGAAGCAATAGGAGAGACCACGATGGGATTGAGAGGGACCCAGAGAACGTGAATCAGGGCACTGAGGTTCAGGATCCAGACTGGTGCCGGAAGCACGTTTATTAGAGCAAGCAGTTGGGCTGGAATTTAGGAAAGTAGCTGCAATGTTGGGATCTCCCCACAGTAGGAAGCAGGGCCCACGAAGGGACTGGAGAACAGGCTTTGGCAACAGAAAAGGCTTTGGACTCTAAACTGGCATTTCAGTTTAGCCTGAAGTTTTATAATCATCCTGTGAGGTCAGAAGCTGATGTCAGAAGTCTGAGGGTGCAGGTGTAGGTAAGTGAGACTGTTGGGGGGAAATGTTATGGAGATTTACAGGAAGAAAGACAGTTGCTGATTTGACGACATCTTCAGACACTGGTCTACCTTGATTTCAACATCCCTTGATTTTTCAGTTTTATTCAGACACTGGATCTTCTATCTGGGAAGTAAAATGAAAGGGAATTAAACAAACACTTCTAGAAAGTCTACCATTTAAAAAGTACTTGGCTGGGCACTTTACATGTGCTGCTCCTTGAAGTGTTGCAGCAGCCTAGGAGACGGTTATTTTCATCCCTGTGTTACAGAAGATATGGAGGCTCAGACGGGTAAGTAACTCAGCCTAGTGCACACAATCGTAAGTGGTGGCTTTAGATCCACTCCCAGATGTGCGGGATTCTCAAGTCCCCGCTCTTTTCACTCGACCATGGGGCTTCCCGCAGATGCCCAGGGACTCCAGTGACTTGGCCTGGCACACAGCAGCTTTCAGTCAGTATTAGGTGCTGCTGCTGCCCTCCTTCCGTGCATCTTTTTCTCTCTCTCTTTTTCTTACTAATCTCTTAAAAATCCATTCTTTCATTTCTTCCCCCAGTTTTTAAAAATAGATTTTATTTTGTAGAGCAGTTTTGGGTTCACAGCAAAATTGAGCAGAAGGTACAGAGATTTCCCATTTCTATGACTGAAACTACCTAACAAAGCTCCAACCTCTACTCCTGCTGTTCTCACGTCCCTCCTCCTCAGACCAACCAGACTGATCTCTCCAAAATGTGAATCGGATTACCTCGCTGATAAAATCCAAACTCCTTGGCCTAAAGAGCCTAAAGTATCTGGTCCCGTCCTATTTCTCTGTGTTATCTTTCTTCATTCTTCTATTTGTTCATATTTTTCAGCCACACTGGCCTCATTCCTGTCTCAGGGTCTTTGCACATGCTGTTCCTTCTGTTTGGAATACATTTCTCCCATATCTTTGAATAGTTTTTTCTCCTTCAGATATAAGTGTCACCTGAAATGTCTCCTTCTCAGGGAGGAATTCCCTGAAAAATTGAGTGGCACCCACCACTTTCTACTGAACTACCCTATCTTATATTTTTCAAATCACTTCTGTACCTGAAATTATGTTATTTACTAATTTTCTTTTGGCTGTCTGTAGTTCTGTCAGTTAGCTTTTACAGTATAAAAAATCACCCCAAACTTAGTGGCTAAAACAACCATTTATTGAGTGCAAAATTCTTGGGGTGAGCCAATTGGACTGGGCTCAGATGGGTAATCTGCTGGGTTAGACTGGGCTTGCTCAGGAGTCTGTGGTCAGGTAGGTGGCTCTGCATCTGGGGGTTGCCTCGCTGTTGGCTGGGGTGACTGGGGCACCTGGACTAGGTCTCTCTAATCATCTAGCACGCCAGCCCAGGCTTATTCGTATGGCGGATGACAGAGGATTCTTAGGAGAACAGAGTGTGTCCATTCCCTTGATTTAGTTTTGTGTGTGTGTGTGTGTGTGTTTTGTGGGGAAGACCAGCCCTGAGCTAACATCTGTTGCCACTCCTCCCCTTTTTGCTGAGGAAGACTGGCCCTGGGCTAACATCCATTGCCAATCCTCCTCTTTTTGCTGAGGAAGACCAGCCCTGGGCTAACATCTTCCTCCACTTTATATGGGACGCCACCACGGCATGGCTGACAAGCAGTGCGTCGGCGGGCACCTGCGATCCGAACCCTCAAACCCCGGGTTGCCAAGCGTGAACTAAACCGCTGCACCACCGGGCAGCCCCTTGATTTAGTTTTGATGCTGGCATAATGTCCCTTCTGCCTCGTTCTATCAGTCAAAGCAGCGCAAGTTCAAGGAGTGGGGAAACAGACACCACGTCTTGAAGGGAGGAGCTACAGATTACCTTGTAAAGGGATGTGGATATGGGGAAGGAATAATTGTAATCATTTTTGCAAACAAGCCACCATAACAGTGTGTATTTGCAATTCATTTTAGATTCTTAGCATCTGGATCCCTTTTTGAGTTTGGGAAATTACCCCCTTAAGAATCTTTGTAGGGCAAAGACTACCTTTTCCTGTAGGAGCCGAACAAGCTACGTATTTTCTTTCCATTTTTTCTAGGCAGGCACAGGTACTTGTGCAGCCTGGAAGTGAGCAAGGTGAGACGGCAGCCTCCCTGTGGAATTGATTTCCTGGTTAGGGTGACAGCGAAGGTGACTGCTAGGTTGGCCTTATTTGCAGCGCGCCTGTGTTCCTGGGGAAGAGCTGCGAAGGGCCGAGCTGGAGACCTGGAACTCCGCGGCATCGGGGCTTCCTCGTCAGGCCGGTTCTGCTGAAGGCTTCGTGGGCTCTTCCTGGAATCTTACGTGTGAGCCTTAGTCTACAGCCCTCTCAAAGGTTCTGAGAGCCACTCAATATTCCTTTAATAGACTCCTTTTCTGTGTAAGCCCCCAGGTCAGATTTGGCTGCTTCCCAAGAAGGGTTCTATCCCAGCAGCTGGTATCAGGAATAGGGTTAATTTTTCTCAATAACAAGAAGAGTTAGCTGGTCGCCAGATCAGTCCAGCTGCTCACACAGCTATCGGGATGCTCCTCCTATCCTCCTCAGCCAGCCCTAGTGTGTTAATGTTTGTCTTTGTGCTTGTTGCCTCTTAGTAGCTCCAGGTATGACTTCCATGTTCCAGGTGGGAAGGGGGAAAATGAGCTGGCACCAGCTGTGTCTGTTTCTTTTATCAAGAAAGTGAAAGTTTCTGGAAGTGCTCCTTTAGATCTTCCCTTACAGTGTCTTGGCCTAAACAAGATCACCTAGATTACCGACATGAGAGATTGGGAGTGGAATATCTGGCTTTCTGACCTCCCTGAGGAAGGCGTGAGGGGAGAAATCTTGAGAATGTGTGGCAAATAAGGTGATGACCAGTGTCTATCACGTTGTTAGTTTCCCCCTTTAGAATGGTGGTTCCTGGAGGGCAGGGTTGTGCTTCATTCATTGCTGTCTCCTTGGTGCCTAGAACAGCACTTGGCAAATAAATGGCCTCAAAATTCATTGACTGACTGATCTTTAACCCACTATCAACAGGTGGAGATTCTTTCTTCAAAATATGTTTTACCTTTTCCTTTCATTACAGAGCCACCATTTTATTCCAGGCCAGTTATTAAAGATTTGTTTATTGAAGATTTGTTTTCATGTTCTATTTCTCTCCCCGGTTTTTTTCCATCCTGTCTACATTACATTCTGCTACTAGAATATCATCTTGAATACAGTTTTTGTCTCGTCCTTTTCTTTCCCCCAAATCTGTATTAGTTCCATCATAGTAAATCTCAATCTCTCAGCTTGGGATTCAGCTCCTTGCATTAGCTGGTCTGTTACCTCCCCCACATTAGCAACTTAATTGAGAATCACTCACAAATCCAGCTAATCTCATGGCCATCTGGAATACACTGCCATATCCAGTGTACACAGAGGGACAGGCTACAGGGCTCAATGGGACAAAGGCAGTACTGTACTGTGAAAGAAATAAGTCAGATCACATATAGGGAAGACTCTCAACGTAGGTGACAGGCTGCCATGCTGCTCTGTTGAAATGGGTAGGGGCAGTCACCATTCATTGTGAACTTGTGTTGAGTCTGCAGTCTCATTGGTAGAATTTATGTCAGGCAGGGGCTTTGACTGGGTTGAAGCAGGACTGTGCTAGCTCAGTGCAGTTCATGGGGTCTCACAGCAGTCTTTTTGTCCCAGTGAAGTGGAGCATGAACCTGGATCAAGAACAACAGATTGAAACACAGACTGGCCCATAGGGCAGAGGATACAAGGGAAGCTGAAGTTTAGGGGCATGCAGGTATACAGGGCTCACTGTCAAGCTGAGCAGGAGCTAAGCCATTCCTAAACCCCTTAGAGAAGATGAGGCCATGGACAGTCAGACTTGGCTCTCATCAGTCAGACACTGGGGAGGCTGAGTCTGTACTTTGCAGAGCTTCAGTATTGGCAGCCAGACCGTATTAGATCAGGCAGAGACTGGCAGTATCATTGGCTTTTCTTCATTTCTCTACTTTTACAAGTGTCCCACTTTTTGTTAGAAACATATTCTTTGCTGGTGTGCTGAGAGAGATTTTGAAAAGCCATGGGGGACAATTCTGATATATTGCAATTTATTTGACGGAAAGGAATTTAAACCATTTTTACAATAAAACACTAAAGTCATAGATAAAACTGGCATGCTCTTTTTTTCGGGCAAAATTAAGACTTAATTGCAAACTTTGATTGAAACTTCAGCCTATGATTATGTATTCATTCTCCTTTCATAAGGGCTACTAAGATGGAAAGAGTTGAGAAACACAGGATTTTAAAACAAGTAAAGGGCCACTAGAGACACTGTAATTATTATGGAAGTTGTCCATTAAAGATACATGTACTAAGAATGTAAACTAGAATTCAGAAATGTCCATTTTTAGAATGAATGAAAAAGACCATGTTTAAGATTTTTAAAAATATTCTGTAACAGGAAAGGAAAGTTCTTAACAGCATTTAGTGGTAAGGACGAGAATAAAACTGCTGTTTGGAGAGAATATCTGTCTTTTTTTTTAAAGTAAATATGTCAAGTCAATCTAAAAGAATTTCAATGTGTTTTTCTCACTCTTAAAAAATAACCTACATCTATCTTAAAATAAATAAAGCTTCTGCATAGTGTACTTTTATTCAAGAATGTCTATTTCCTCTAAGCAAGAAGGATCCTCCAAACATTTTAAACTAACAACTTAATCTAATAGTGTGGATAGAATGAAACTTTCCAGTGTCAATTCTTCATAGCAAACTGGAATCTTTGAGCATCTAAATATTTCCCTGCAGCAGTGTGCTAAGAACATATCAGGGGAGATTTACCCCAAATCACTCTTTTCACTGGCTGTTTCCAATAATTGATTTGAAATCCGAAGAACTGCTTATCAGTTGAGAGAGAAAAGTATAAACCTAGGGTCTACTTACCTGATTAAGCAGAAACTTTGCTTTGTTGATCTGCCAAGATATTTAGGAATAATTTTGTGTATTGACTTGTCTCTTAAACTTAGCTTGGTTACAAGCATTTTGAGGATAGCTGCATTTTCTTTCACTAATAGTGAAGTTATTCTTTTTTATGGTAAAATAAAATATGCTCCTTTACAGTATTTTGAACACTCTTGAAGACTTTATCCCTGACAGATAAATTTTTTAGAGAAACATTTTTTTATTCTTTCAATTAATAAATATCTATCAAATTCTGACCAAGTGATTATAACTCAGTAATTTGTCCTGAATTAAAAATAAGTATTGGTCAAACAACAGAAACAATAAATTTTAATTTAGTATAGCTTAAGAAATTCTTGGGATATACAGAATTCTACTTCAATAATACTATTTCTCCATAACACTATAACAGACTTCAAGATGTTTTAATCTGAATCATTTTGAATTTTAATTTAGAGTATATTTAGATCAGTTTCATCTGATCAGCCATTGATGGAAACATGAAATTCCACTGTAATTGTGGGGTATTTTTGTTATCTCAACATAACCTAGACTATTATAATCTTGTCCATTATAGACCCTATCCATACCACAACTGTAAATATATAATTTCTAGAGTTTGCTTGTTTCATTATGTGAATAACCATATTCACCTCTTTCACAACTCTTTCAGCGATCCCAAGACACAAATTACATCCTTTATTTGAATGGCCCTAAAATCTCTCTCTTATTCTGATGTCTTTCCCAATCTCCAGTGGTATATTAACTGCTTTTTGGACATCACCACCTGGATGTCTTTCTATGAACTCAAACTAAGTGTGTTAAAAATGGAATGGATTTATACAATTCCTGACTTAACATTCTCTCCTCTTATGTAGTCTATTGTTGTTAATGACACTACAATTTTGCTAGGCTTGAAAAACTTGTTACCTATTTAAATGAGGACATAGCAAGTACTCAATAAAAGCCAACTCTTGTCATCTTTGTTCCCCCTGCTTCATGCAACTTTTGCTAAACTATGCTCTGTGCTGGATTCTTTAGTTACAACATATTATTCATTTAAAGGATTAAATAAATTACCTATCTCCTTGCCTTACACAGTCAACCTATTGTTATGTTATTTTAGGTCTACCTCTGAAATTTTTTGGGAATAATTTCCTTCCTCTCTATTCCTATTCTCATTACTCTAAGTCAGGACCTCAGGAACACTTGATTTAACTATTTTTAGAGCCACCTCACCGGTTTCTGTCACTACAGTCTCCTCCCTCCAAATCATCTGGTAGAGCAATGTCAGGGAAACGTTCAGTTCAGATGATGTAATTTCCCTGCTCAAAAATCTCCAGTGCATTTCCATGTTCTAGAGACTAGAATCAAAACTTCCCAGCCTGGCATTTTTTTTTTTTTTTGGTGGGGGAAGACCAGCCCTGAGCTAACATCCGTCGCCAATCCTCCCCTTTTTGTTGAGGAAGACTGGCCCTGGGCTAACATCCGTGCTCATCTTCTTCCACTTTATATGGGACGCCACCACGGCATGGCTGACAGACAGTGCATCGGCGGGTGCCCGGGATCCGAACTCGTGAACCCCGGGCTGCCAAGCGCGAACTAAACCGCTGCGCCACTGGGTGGCCCCTGCCCAGCCTGGCATTTTTGATCCTCCGCAATATGGCATCAACACACACACAGGGGTCAATGTTAGATAGAGAATATTACTGCAAAGTGGTTAAGAGGCTTCACTATTTGCTAGCTGTGTGTCCTTTGGTAAATTACCATTCCTTCCTCAACCCCAGTATTACTACCTGGAAGACAGGGATAATAATAGCACATACCTCATAGCGTTGTGAGGATTAAATGAAATAATTCATTTAAAGTATTAAGCATGGCGCCTGGCACAAAGTAAGTAATCAATAAATTTTATTATTATTATTATTCTAGCACTGCTAGATGAGTAGACAAATAGATATTTTTTATACATAGAACTTGGTATCAGTTCAGTTCTACTCTATAGGTTTTAGAAACTGGAACAGAGTCTGCTATAGCATTGGGAATTATGGCTCCCTCACCATTTAGTTTCCATGTATTTGTTATTAGCAATTATTTCCAGATGAAGGGCTATGCTTGTTGTGTTGTATGGAGCACATTAAAAATTATCATGACTGCTTGCCTAACAGGATTTGTCATAAAACCAAAGTCCATCAATTGGTGAATGAATAAACAAAATACAGTATATTCGTACACCAGAATACTATTCAGCAATAAAAAGGAATGATGTAGTGATATATGCTAAAATATAGTTGAGCGTCAAAAACATTATGCTGAATAAATGAAGCTGGACACAGAAGACTCCATATTGTATGATTCCGTTTACAGGTATACTTCAGAGATATTGCAGATTCAGTTCCAGGCCACTGCAATAACGCACATTCGCAGTAAAGTGAGTTACACGGAACTTTTGGTTTCCCAGTGCCTATAAAAGCTTTGTTTACACTATACAACATTCTATTCAGTGTACAATAGCATTATGTCTGAAAAACAATGTACATACTTTTATTAAAAAAATACTTTAGTGCTAAAAAATGTTATCCATCATCTGAGCCTTCAGCGAGTTGTAATCTTTTTGCTAGAGGAGAGTCTTGCCTCAGTGCTGACTGATCAGGGTAGTGGTTATCAAAGGTTGGAGTAGCTGTGGCAATTTCTTAAAACAAGAAAACAATGAAGTTTGCTGCATCAATTGGCTCTTCCTTTCACGAATGATTTCTCTGTAGCGTGTGATGCTGTTTGAGAGCATTTTACCCTCAGTAGAACTTCTTTCAAAATTGGAGTCAATCCTCTCAAACCCTGCTGCTGCTTTATCAACTAAGTTTATGTAATATTCTAGATCTTTTGTTGTCTTTTCAACAGTCTTCATAGCATCTTAACCAGGATTAGTTTCCATCTCAAGAAACCACTTTCTTTGCTCATCCATTAGAAGCAACTCCTCATGCATTAAAGTTTTATCATGAGATTGTAGCAGTTCAGTCATATTACCTGTCTCCACTTCTCATTCTAGCTCTCTTGCTATTTCCACCACATCTGCAGTTCTTCCACTGAAGTCACGAACCCTTCAAAGTCATTCTTAAGGTTTGGAATCAACTTCTTCCAAACTCCTGCTAATGTTGATATTTTGACCTCTTCCCATGAATCACAAATGTTTTTAATGGCATCCAGAGTGGATGAATTCTTTACAGAAGGTTTTCAATTTATGTTACCCAGATCAATCACTATCTATGGTAGCCATAGTCTTACAAATGTATTTCTTAAATAATAAGACTTAAAAGTAGAAGTTACTTCTTGATCCAAGGACTGCAGAATGGATGTTGTGTTAGCAGGCATGAAAACAACACTAATCTCATTGTACATTTCCATCAGAGTCCTTGGGTGACCAGGTACATTGCCAGTGAGCAGTAATTTTTTGAAAGAAATCTTTTTTTCTGAGAAGTAGGTCTCAACAGTGGGCTTAAAATATTCAGTAATCCATGTTGTAAACAGATGTGCTGTCACCCAGGCTTGGTTTTTCTATATATAGAGCACAGGCGGAGTAGATTTAGCATAATTCTCAGAGGCCTTAAGCTGTTTGGAATGGTGAGTGAGCACTGGTTTCAACTTCAAGTCACCAGCTGCATTAGCCTCTAATTAGAGTCAGCCTGTCCTCTGAAGTTTTGAAGTCAGGCATTGACTTCTCCTCTCTAGCTGTGAAAGTCCTAGATGGCATCTTCTTCCAGTATAAGGCTGTTTCATCTACACTGAAAATCTGTTGTTTATTGTAGCCACCTTCATTAATGATCTCAGCTAGATCTTCTGGATAACTTGGTGGACCTTCTACATCAGCACCTGCCACTTCACCTTGCACTTTTATGTTATGGAGATGGCTTCTTTTCTTAAACCTCATGAACCAACCTCTGCTGGCTTCAAACTTTCCTTCTGCAGCTTCCTCACCTCTCTCGGCCTTCACAGAATTGAAGAGAGTTAGGGTCTTGCTCTGGATTAGGCTTTGGCTTAAGGAAATGTTGTGACTGGTTTGATCTTCTATCCAGACCATTAAAATTTTCTCCATATCAGCTGTTTCACTTCCTTATCATTCATGTGTTCACTGGAGTAGTGCTTTTAATCTCCTTCAACAACTTTTCCTTTGCATTCACAGCTTGGCTAATTGGTGCAAGAGGCCTAGCTTTTGGCTTATTTTGGCTTTTGACATGCCTTCTGCACTAAGCTTAATCATTTCCATCTTTTGATTTAAAGTGAGCGATGTGAGACTCTTCCTTTCACTTGAACATTTAGAGGCCATTTCAGAGTTATTAATTGGCCTAATTCCAATATTGTTGTGTCTCAGGAAATAGGGAGGCCCGAGGTGAGGGAGAGAGATGAGAGAACAGCAGGTCAGTGGAGCAGTCAGAACACACACGACATTTATCAATTAAGTTCATTGTCTTATATGGGTGTGGTTCATGGTGTCCCAAAACAATTACAATAGTAATATCAAAGACCACGTATCACAGATCACTGTAACAAGTATAACAATAGTGAAAAAGTTTGAAATATTGCTAGAACTACCAAAATGTGACACAGAGACACAAAGTGAGCAGATGCTGTTGGAAAAATTGTGCCAATAGATTTGCTTGACTCAGGGTTGCCACAAACCTTCAATCTGTAAAAAAAAAAAAAAAAAAATGCAATATCTGCAAAGCACAATAAAGTGAAGCACAATAAAAGGAGGTATGCTTGTATACGAAATGTCCAGAAGAGGCAAATCTACAAAGACACAAAGTAGATTAGTGGCTGCTTTGGTGCTATGGGTGGAAATGAGAAATGACTGCAAATGGAGACAAAGTGTCTTTTTTGGTTGATGGAAATGTGTGTGTATGGTTCTATGTCATTTTATCACATGTGTAACCAACACCACAATCAAGATATAGAAGTGTTCAATCACCATAAAGATCTCCCTTGGGCTACCCCTTTATGGTCACACCTGCCACTCCCCACAACATCTCTAACCCCTGTCAACCACCAATCTATTCTCTGTCTCTATAATTTTGTCATTTCAAGAATTTTATATAAAAACAATCAATCAGTATATGACATCATTTACATTTAATGTAATTATTTATACCTTAGGGCTTACATCTGCCATATTATTTTTGTTTGTGTTTTCATTTCTCTGTTTGCTCTTTCATGTCTTCCTGTGGGATATTTGAACAGTTTTTAGAGTTCCATTTTGATTTATCTATATTGTTTTTGAGCATATCTCTTTGTGTGTATTAGTGGTTGCTCTAGGTATTACATTATACATACATAATTATCAGTTTACTGATGTGGACATTTTACCAGTTTAAGTGTAGAAAGCTTAGCTCCCCTTAACCTCCCCATTTATAATTGTTTTAATATTTCCTCTACATACATTGAGAACCATATAAGACAATATTATATTTTTTGCTTCAACTGTCAAACATAATTTAGAAGATTCAGGAGAAGGAAAGTCTATTGTATTTATTCATATTTTTGGTCTTTCTGTTGCTCTTTCTTCCTTTCTTATAGCCCAAGATTTCTTCTTTAATCATTTTCTTTCTATTATAATACTTCCTTTATCAATTCTTTTTAGAGTAAGTCTGCTGGTGACAAATTCTCTTAGCTTTCCTTCATCGGAGCATGTTTTGGTTACTCTTCATTCCTCGAGGATATAGAACTCTAATTGACAGCCCTTTTACTTTAGCACTTAAAAAATGGCTGCAACTTCCTTCTGGCCTCTGTGGTTTCTGATGAGAAATCTGCTGTCATTCGAATTGTTTTTCCCCTATAGGTATGTGTCATTTCTCTCTGACTGCTTTCAGAATTTTTGTCTTTAGTTTCTCAAGTTTGATTATGATGTGCCTTGGTGTGAATTTCTTTGAGTTTATTGTCTTTGGGTTTCAATAAGCTTCTTGAATCTGTAGTTTGTCTTTTGCAAAATTTGGGAAATTTTCAGCCATTATTTCTGGGAATATTTTTTCAGCCTTACCTGCTTTCTCTTTTCCTACTGCAACTCTGATGATCCAAATGTTAGCCCTTTTGTTATAGTCCTAGAGGTCCCTGAGGTTCTGTTTATTTATTTTTTAAATCAATTTTTTCTCTGTTGTTCAGATTGGGTAATTTCTATTGTTCTATCTTCAAGTTCACTGATTCTTTGTTCTGTCTTCTCCATTATGCTGTTGAGACCAGCCATCAGGTTCTTAAATTTGGGTTATTACATATTTTCTGTTCTAAGATTTCCATTTGGTTGTTCTTTATATCTTCTATTTCTTTGCCAAGGTTTTCTATTCTTTCATTTGTTTCAAGTATGTAATTGCTTGTTGAAGTATTTTTATGATGGCTGCTTTAAAATCATTGTCAGATAATTCCAACTTCTGTGTCATGTTGATTTTGGCATTTGTTGATTGTCTTTTCCAGCCAAGTTGAGATTTTCCTGGTTCTTGGTATGATTTTTAAAAAGTATATCTTGGACATTTTGGGTCCTACATTATGAGATACAAGATTCTGTTTAAAAGTTGTGTTTTAGCAGACCTCCTCTGACACTTTGCTGGTGGGGGAAAAGGGAGCACCCCTCTTTACTGCCAGTTGTGTGTGGAAGTCCAGGTTCCCCACAGTGCCTCATCTGACACCCTGGGCAGGGGGACCTCATTACTTCTGAGTGGAGGTGGAATTTCAGGCTTCCTTTGTGGTCTCACTGACAATGGGAGGTTGGGTGGCCTCAATATTGCTGGATGGCAGTGAAAACTCAGGCTTTCTTTTGGGCCTCCTCTGACACCAGCAGGTATAGAAGCAGTGACTTCACTATTGCTAGGTAGGGATGGAAGTGCTAGTTCCCTACCTGGTTTTCACTGATACCATCCCAGCATGAGAAGGGAGAGATGCCACATTGCAGTTGGGTACGGGTAGAAGTTAAGGTTTCCCAGGGCACATGGGGGTGGGTTGAGGCTGTTTTTTTCCCTTGGTGTTTGACTGGGGTAGGCAGTTATTGTTTCTGCCTTACAAGGTTGCCCCTTTCTTGGACCTTTGGCTAGAGAGAGCTGTCTTCTGTTGGGGCATTTTTCATCTGCTCCCATTGGTGCTTCTGGGTTGCTGGATTCTCTAGTATCCAGTTTGGGATGCATGAGGCAAAAAGAAAACCCAGGCAATGAATTGCTGTGTCATTACTTGGGTCCTAAGATCCCTAGCCCTTCTGCCTCCTTCTTTGCATCTTTCAGAGTATTTGTTTTATATACAATGTCCAAGGTTTTCAGTTGTACTTAGCAAGAGGAAAAAAAAGTGGTCTACTCCATCTTGGTTGGACTATAAATTCTTATCAACTTATCTGACTATTTTGTTTTGCCATTCTGCTGTATAATGTAAGAATATTGATTTGCATGACCTACAAACAACTTGCACACTGACAAAACAGGAAAGTAATGGGGTTTACCAAAGATATATCCTCTTCACTATAAAAAAAGTTAAGCTTTGAAATCCTATCATAAGAAAGCAAGGTAAATAGAAAGAAAATCAAAAGTATTTTCAACATGTGGATATGTGTAATTTTTTTCTTTTAAAAAGAAATGATACCACCAAAGACTTGCACACAAATGTTCATAGAAGTGTTATCCATAAGAACCCCAAACTGGAAACAAACCAAATACCCTTCAACTGGTGAATGAATAAATAAAACAAAACAAAATTTAAAAATCCATAAATTGGATTACTATTTGGCAATAACAGAGAATGAAGTACTGATACATGATACAACATGGAGGAACCACAAAAACTATGCTAAGTAAAAGAAGGCAGTCATGAAAGACCACCTATTGTTTCTGTTTATATGAAATTTATGTGAAATTTGTATGAACTGTCCAGAACAGGCAAATCCATAGAGCTAGAATGCAGATTCCTGTTTGTCTAGGACTAGTGTGTGGGTGGTGGGATTAGAACAAAGTTTCTGGGGTGTTCTAACATTAGAATGTTCTAAATATTGTAAAATTAGATTATGGTGATGGTTGCACAACTCTGTGAATATACTAAAAATCATTGAATCATTGACCTTAAATGGGTTAATTTAATGACATGTAAATTATACCTCAATAAAGCTGTTTAAAAACGTAGATGATCATGGTGGAATGGTCCATGTACAGAAGCTTGTAGGAGCCATTTGTGCCCTCCCCTAGGCAGTTAATTGTGCTTGTCAAACTAAAAATTACAGGACTCAATTGGAAGAATAGTATGAGATAGTTTTGCATATACACTGACCATGATTCCACTTATATAAAAAGTCCAGAACAGGCAAATCCTGTTAAAAATGATAAAAAAAAATAGAGCGACCCAAGTGAAAATTAGAAAGTCTTATAGTTATGATCCTAATAACAAATACCACCACCACCACAATCTGTCTATTCTCACATCTTTGTCAGTTCTCTCTTCCTTCCAAGCAGCATTCCATACTACATTCTAGTCAGTAAAGCATATTTGGGCGGAGCTTGTGTCCCTGGTAGGCCCTAAGCACCATGAGGACAGGAGCTGGGCCTGTCTTGTCTATCGTCACGCTTACAGGATCTAGCACAGGGCAGAGATCAGGCTCTTTTGTTTGGTTTCACAGGATCCTAGGTTGCAGACAGGCAAGCTGAGGTGTGGGGAAGTCTCTGTAGCTGGTACTGCGAATGCCTAGGTCCAGCAGAGGCAGTAAGCTGTGATGGATAGATGTCAGGGAAAATCAAGGGTATTGACCAAGAAACGGTCCCATCCTGTCACGTCATAGCAGATCAGTGCTGTGCAGAGTTTGCCAGCCTGTATTGCATGTTGCTTGGGGTCATTTTATATTTGTGATCCCAAACCTGCAGCAGGTCCTCAGTGCAGCCTGCAAGCCCATGACACCTCTTTGTCCAGTCACTCTTCCACTCCACTGAATGACTATTCCACACCTCCTCCTCTCTTCTCAGGTTCACAGCACTTCTTCATCCTCCTCACTTGCACCCTCTGTGAATGGCCTCTCACCTGAGGTTGCTGAGAACAGAGAAGTGCTCGGAAGGGAAGGTTACCTCCAGCTGCCTCTCTGCATCCCTGTCTGTTTCTAGGGATGAACTTCTCTGTAATCCCTGCTAAGATTTATACCCCCCTTGTGCATTAGATTCCATGTCCTTGTTATCCACCCAAGGATACTGCTCCAGCAATTCTTCCGTCTCTTACCTGCAGCATCAAATCTTCCCTTTTGACTGGATCATTCTTATCAGCATGCACACACACACTGTACTATATCTCAAACTGAATAGGAAAAAAAACCCATAACTAGCAAAAAAAAAAAAAAATTATCTCCGCATTCTGGCTCCAATCCCTCTCCTTCCAGTTTTCTCTTTCTCCTATCCCAGTGAGGCTTTTACCCCCAGTGTTCCACCAAAACAGCCTTTGTCGAGGTTACTGATAAACTCCACACTGCTAGAACCCACGCCAACTTCTCAGTACTCCTCCTCCTTGACATAGAAATACCATTTGACACAGCTCATCACTACCTCCTTTTTGAAACACTTGTTTCCTTTGGCTTCAGGACAACACTCGGTTGATAGACCTTTTCCTCATGGAGTCCTTTGCAGGTTGCTCCCCATCTCTGTGTCTGTTATGCTTTGGCGTGCCCTAGGCTGTTACAGTGGATCATTCTCTTCTCTGTTTACACTCACTTATTGGAAGTTCTCATCCAGACTCATCCAGGATTTAAATACCATCAGTAGTATGTCAATGACTCCCAAATTTATACCGTCAGTTTGAACTCCTGGTATACGTATATCCTACTTGATATTTCCACTTGGATGTCTAATATGCTTTTGAGATGATGTTCACCACCATCTCCCACCCTCTGGACTGCTACTTCTGAGGTCTTCTCCATCTGAATAATTAGCAATTTCACTCTTCCTGTTGCACTGGACAAAAATCTTAGTCATCCTAGACAATTGTTTTGCTCTCATCCCTCACAGCCAATCTATATCGAATCTACATCTAATCCATCAGCAAATGCTGTCAGCACTACAGTGAAAATGTCCAGAATCTGATCATTCTCACCACCTCCACAGCAGGCTTGAGTCATCTTAACCTCTTGCTTGGATTATTACAACACTCTTCTAATTGCTCTACCTGTATTTCTTTTTAACAATCTAATTTGAATTTATACCAACTTAATTTCAATAGCATACAAAATCTCTGCTCCTCTACAGTTCTGTTTTCCCCTTTCTGTTATTGATATCACAAATTAATTCTTTATACATTGGGTGCCCAGTGACATTGATTAATAATTGTTTTTATGCATTTTTCTTTTAAATTATGTAGAAAATAAAAAGTAGAGTTACAAACCAAAATTACAGTACTAGTTTTTATAAATTATCCATTTACCTTTACCTAAGGTACTTGCATTTACTGGAGATCTTTATTTCTTCATACTGATTTGAGTTACTGTCTAGAGTCCTTTCATTTCAACTCAAAGGATTCCTTTTAGCAATTCTTGCAAGGCAGGTCTAGTGATAAAAACTTCCTGAATTTCTATTTATCTGGGAATGTCTTAATTTCTTCTTCATTTTTGAAGTACAGTTTTCCAGATATAGAAGTCTCAGCTGAGTTTTTTTTCTTTCAGCACTTGGAATATATCACCCACTGCTTTCTGACCTCTAAGCTCTCTGATGAGAAATTGGCTAACAATCTTATTGAGGATCCTTTGTAAGTGAAAAATTGCTTCTCTCTTGTTGCTTTCAAAATTTTCTCTTTGTCTTTTGACTTTGATTATGTGTTTTGGTTGGGTCTCTTTGAGTTTATCTTACATGGAGCTTGTTGAACTTCTTGAATTGATAGATTCATGTCTTTCATCAAATTTGGGAAGTTTTCAGCCATTATTTCTTTAAATAATTTCTATGTTCCTTTCTCTCTCTTCCTTCTCCTCTGGGTCTCCCAGAATGCATATATTTGTCTGCTTGATGTCTCACAGGTCCCTTAGGCTCTGTTCACTGTTCTTCAAATATTTTTCTTTCTGTTTCTCAGGCCCAATAATTTCAATCATCCTATCTTTGGGTTCTATTGATTCTTTCTTCCATCTGCTAAAATCTGCTTTTGAATCACTCTAGTGAATTTTTCATGTCAGTGATTTTGTTTTTCAGCTCCAGATTTTCTTTTTAGTTCCTTTTTATATTTTCTACCTTTTTATTGATATTCTCATTTTGTTCATAGATTGACTTCCTATCTTTGTTAATGTTTTCCTTTAGCTCTTTGAGCATCTTTAAGACAGTCATTTTAAAGTCTTTGTCTAGTATCTGGGCTTCCTCAGATATAGTTTCCGTTGATTTATTTTGTTCCTTTGAATGGGCTAAACTTTCCTGTTCCTTAGTGCACCTTTGATTTTTTTGTTCTTGTTGAAAACTGGACATTTGAATCTTATAATGCAGTAATTCTGGAAATCAAATTCTCTCCCTTCTCCAGGGTTTGTGGGTTTTCTTTTAAATTGTTGTATAGTGTGTCTGCCAAAGATCAGCCTGAGATGAAAGCTTAAGGTCTTTTCTAAGCCTGTGTCTTTCCTGTGGCCTGCAAGGTGGCTTTCTAAATTATCCCATATACACAGTTGTTTTTGAATACTCTAGTCTTTAAATGCCTGCTCCCTACAGGGGAAAAAGGGAAAAAAGAAGGAAACCGACTGAGGTGCTGGCCCTTTACATCCCCTGTTAGCCACTTTAGTCAGTGGGGGTTGCAACAATGGCTGTCCACCTCTGTGTGCACCTCCATGATCAGAAGCAGTAATCAGAACACAGACCCCAGTATTTGGAGGACAAGGTCATTATTGCCCACTCTGGCTCCATAAGCTGCTCCAGGAATGCAGGCTACTGTCCCCCCAGCTGCCTGCTAAGGGCTGAGGGATGAGAGATGGGTAGCCACTACTATGCTAATGGCTGAAGTAACCCAAAATTAAATACAATTTACCAGCCAAGCCTTCCCCTGGAAGCTGCAAGCATTCGAATAGACTCCAGAGTTCTTAAATAGTTACTTCAGATGGTTTCTGCCAGCACAATTGTTGTCTATGTGTTCAGATTCCTAGCACTTTCCACTCCACCATGTTCTCTCTTGTCTACCCCTATTTCTAACTTCAGTTTTTAACACAGTATCCAAAGTGATCATTAGAAATGTAAGTCAAGTCACTACTCCTCTTCTCAAAACCCTCCTTCTGTTCCTCATCTCACTTAAAGTCATAGTCTTTACCAAGGGGTACAAGGCCCTTCATCATTTGGTGCCCTACTATTCTAGCCACACTGGCTTTCTTATTCTTTCCCAAATACTTCCCACACACTCTTGACCTTTGCACTTACTTTCTTCACTAGGAACACGCTTCTCTCAGATATCTGAATGTATTTTTCCTTCACCACTTTGAGATATCTTCTCACATATAACCTTCTCAAGGAGGTCTTCCATGACCTCCATCACCACTGCTCTTACTTTGCATTATTTTTCTGCACAGCACCTAGCATTGTGTAACATACTGTAGACTTGTTTGTTTATAGTTTGTCTTTGCTGGATAAGGTGAGCTCCATGAAGGCAAGGATTTTTCTGTTGCATTCATTGCTGTGTGTGCCTGGTACACGATGTGTATGTTAAATATCTGTACACTGAATGAATAAGGAAGGTTGTGTGAAAACCCCCAAGTCTATAGGACAGTGTTGCTATGGACTGAATTGTGTTTCCTCAAAATTCATATATTGAAGCCCTAACCTCCAATGTAATGGTATTTGAAGATGGAGCCTTTGGGAGGTAATTAGGTCCCAAGGGTGGAGTCCTCATAATGGGATTAGTACCCTTATAAGAAGAGACACAGAGAGAGCTTGCTATCTAACATGAGAGGACACAGCAAGAAGCTAGCTGTCTACAAGCTAGGGAGAAGGCTCTCACCAATAACCAAATTGGCTGGCACCTTGATCTTGGACTTTCCAGCCTCCAGAACTGTGAGGAATAAATCTTTGTTGTTTAAGCCACCCAGTTTATGGTATTCTGTTACAGCAGCCTGAGCAGAGTAAGGCAGACACCAATTTCAAAGTCCAGGGGATCTGTGATATGAGGAATGGTTTCCAAGGTAGACAGCATCCAGGTTTAACATCCTGTAATTTAACTTCATCAGCATGGACCATACACAGAATTCCATGTGGGTTGGATGGAAAAGACAAATGACATGTTCCATATTAACTGCACAAAATGATTATGCTTCCTGATCTAGTGTGATCTCTTCCCTGGGTTCCTAGGGCCTGCTTAGCGAGGTAAATTCTAGCAGTTACTATGAGGCAGGGTTCTTCAGGCATGTGTATCTCTATAAGGTACTATATTAAACATAAGCAGAGGATCATTTTTTAATAGATATTTATTAAGTGTCTGCTGTGTACAAGGCACTGAGCTGTTTCTGGAAATACTGAGGTGATAAACAAATTACTCTTCTAGTACTTAATGAGCTTATTGACTAAGAAGCTGCCAATTGCAGTGAAGTATGAAATGTGTAAGTATATATTTATACAGGTAGACAAGAGAGCACGGTGGAGAGTATCTAGTTCAGGAGGGTATCTTGGTGTAGTGGGGAGGCAAGGGTTCAAGAAAGATTTTTGAGATGAATTGAGTATTGAAGGAACAGATGGAAAAGTGGATGATAATGGAGGGCACGGTGTTTGGGCTGGGAGAAGGCATTCCAAGTAAAAGAAACAATATATGTAAAAGTCCAGAGCCACATTTAAGAAAATGTCAAGTAATTCAAACTACAGAGTAAAAGAAATGGGTTGCGATGAAATTGGAAAAGTAAGCTGCAGTCAGATCACAAATGGTGTGGCATACTAGGGTGTGGGGGTGTTTACTAAATGCTGTGAGGGTCATGGAAGTGTTTTAAAAGAAAATTAACATGGCAAAAATAATAATTCTATTTATTGAACACTTATTATGACATTTAGGCACTTTGCCAAACATATGATATTTAATCCTCACAATGAGCCCAAACGGTAGGTATTTTCCCACATTTTATGGCCAGAGAAACAGACACAGAGAAATAAGTAAATGGCCTGACACCACATAGCTAAGTGGAAGGAAGAGACAGGATTTGAACTGAGGTCTGACTGACTTCAAAGACTTTATGCTTAACCACTGTGCACTGGCTTCTGGGGATCTGGCTGCTCTGTCAGTGGCAACCAGGTAGAATTGAACAAGTTCATACATGACAGACAGGTCATCTCAGAGGTCACAGATATTGAAGCCATTAGCAGGGAAGAACCCTAAAATGAATCCTGCCATAGAGGCCTCTGGCATTTCTTAGACTCATTAATCAAAGTGTGGTCCAGGGCCAGCAGCATCAGCATCAGCTTATTAGAAATGTGGACTCTCAGGCCCCACCCCAGACCTCCTGAGTCAGATGCTGCAGTTTAACAAGATCCCCGTGTAATTCGTGTACATGTCCAAGCTTGAGAAGCAGTGGTTTAGACTCCTCACAATGGCGTCTGCCAGAGACAAGTGAGGCCAGGGAGACAGAATGGTGGCACAGTTGGACAACAGGTATACTTGGTCCCTGTTCCTGACTGGAGGGGTGGGAGCAGAGCGTGTGTTGTGGGAGATGCTTAGAAAAGGAGAGCCCTTTTGTGCTGACTCACATGAATAAAATTTTACTTTTCCTGAAATGCCCCAAAAGAATTCCTTTAGTTGAAATTCCTTCAGTGTTGAAATAGAACTGACAGATGTGAATTGTTTATCAGACGTGGATTATAGGGTTCAAGATAAAATAAACAGGAACACCCCATTAGTCCTTAGCTATTTAAGGGAAGGTTATATCTAACTCTGATTTAAATTTGTGCTGGTAATGATACCATTCATAGCTATTGCTACCCTGTAAACATAAATTTCTTTATTGATTCAATAGCCATGTCTCCGTGCAGTTATAATTATAAATGCAGGTTTGTATCAACGTTAAACACTTGTTTCTCTTATCTACTCCTTCCTTCCCTCCCTCCCTCCTTCCTTCCTTCCCTCCCTACCTCCCTCCTTCTTTCCTTCCTTTCTCTTTTTTTACTTTTTAATAGGTGACTTGTTACAAAGTCAGCATTTATGAGGCAAAGTGTGCAATTGCATAATCTTTTTTCCTTTTGTAATCTGTTTGGAGACAACACTCAGGAGCACATGCTTGAACCCGATCCTTCTTTCCTCAAGGACTCTTACCTTGTTTTTCTGTCTTAGAGCTGGTAAGAAACCGGATTAGGTGAGGTATCTGCAAATCAGATTAGACTGCAGGTAGCCATGATAGCAGCAGGTGCCGTATGGGGACTCCTTGTGGGACAAAGTCTTGAAACTTCCAATTCCATCATGATTAAGCAAAGCAGCGGAAGAGTGCTGTGTATGCAGAAGCATAGAATAACTTCACTCCCTCGTGCAGTGCCTCTCTTATTTGTCTTGTGTTATGCTGAGTAGCCAAATTGTTTACATTTACAGCCATGTTCCTTAGAACTACATTGATGTGGTAATAAGCAGGAGTGCTTAAATTAAAAATAAAAAGGCTTAGGTCTTTTTTTTAATGGATACCATGAGCAAATAATGACTCAGAATTACTTATCAACGAATGATAAAATGTCAAACTATTCCATTTTTAGCAGCATGATAACAACTTTTTTTCCTTTAACATAAATATATGAGGATTTAAGGTTGTCTGGGAGAGAAATGCTCATGAATTGGCGAAGTATTTTCTCCTGAGAATGATACTAGGTACGCAAGATAATACAAGGGAAACTGTAATCAGGAAGATTTCAGAACTGTCGAGCAAGCTAGGAACTGGTTTGTTTCTGGTTGTGGTCCCCTTAAGGTGAATTTAGTCTGGTGATTAGCATCACCCTGGATTAAATTAATTGGCTGTACTCAATCCCTCAGTGGATACGCTAAGAATAAATCCAAAGACATTAGTTTCTTCGCACGAAATGAGCAGGTTACATATCTAGTGACATTTACGTGAATTATTCAAACAACCTAAAATATCTTTTTCTTTATAAGGGAAATTTCAAGTTCTGGTAAGTACAAAACTATTTGAAATCTTTATTTTGCAAATAATCTATTTTTAGCTAGTTGTACTTTATTTTCTATTTTATATCTAGATTACATATTTGTGTTCTATCTTTTAACTATTAGAAAAAGAATAAATATTGCTAATAATTATATTTTACCCAAATATGCCATAAACATATTCTGATTTTGAAGTAGGAGGGAATTTCAGTATCAGCAAATCAAGAAACTCTAGTTTATTCAAATATGAGTAAACTTTATTTTTTTCTTATTATAAAGGCACTATTTACTCATTAGAGAAATCTGTGCAATACATCAAAGAAGAAGGAAGCTGCTTGTAATTCAACAATGCTGTGACGACCATAGAGAATAATTGGTGCATTTCCTTTCTGAACTCCCACCACCGATCCCACCCCCATAGAGTTATGATAATCTGTGAAATGAACTAACTTTTCTTGCAATATCAAACCTCTGAATTGCCACAGAATTAACATTATGAATATACCAATTTTCTTTTGTTTTCTACTTCATTCTTTCTGAATTGCCTGAATTCCTACTACTTGGTGGAAAATTAAATTTAAGATATAATTAGTGAAATGATTACATATCAGAGATAAATTAGTGAAATGATTACTTATCAAAAAATGATAAAATGTCAAACTATTTCATTTTAGTAGCATGATAACTTTTTTCCTTTAACGTAAATATACGAGGATTTAAGGTTGTCTAGGAGAGAAATGCTTATGAATTGGAGTGCATCTTGTAAATATGGCATGTGTTTTCTCAAGCGAGTGGTGGAGGGAAGGTACAGCTCTCTTGGTAGAGGCAGCTATTTAGCTCTGAGCAGCACAGACTCAAATGTACTACTGACTGAGACCAACGATGGCACAGATAAGCATAATCATGGTTGAACCTAGTGAAGCAAAGGGTGTCAAAAGAGTCTGCTTTATCTTAAAAGGCAATACAAATATTCATGATAGTTCCATGGTCTAACTTTGGGCAATGAAGACAATGAAGAGAAGAGGGGAAGGTATTGGTAGCAAGCTATCAAGTCATTAGCAGCAGATTTCTATATAATTTGGGCTGGAGGCAAAGATAATTTGTTAACCAGGTCCTTTGCTACTTCTAGGGATGTCAGTGGTGGGGAAAGTGGAGGACCTTAAGATTCTGCACTTTCCTCTCGTTACGTCTTCTTACCTCCACTTCTCCTCCTTCAGTCTAAACTGCTGGGAGAAGAATTAGACCACTTTAGCCTACTTTGTTTGTTCCCTAGATAGTCCCTAAGTATATTACTGCCTTATCCCAACTTCAGAGGGCATAGAATAAACCTTATTTAAAATGTATGTAAAGAAACATTAATTTCCATCCAAATTCTGATTATTTTTTAAAGCTGATTAAAACAGTGCACAATTCAAGACAGGGTAACTAAAAATTTTGGAGGCTGGTAGCTCTTTCACAAAAGGGTACACTCTACTGTCAAGACTTACTGGTTTTGCTCATGTGCACTGGCAGATGCTGCACTAATTATGTCAAGGCAAAAGCTGACCCACTTCCTCTTGAAGGAATCTGGCTTGCATTCTCTTCCCCAAGGATGATGTTGTGCACTGTATGCACATAGATCCTTTTATTCAGTGATAAAAGTGAATCTTCATCAGGTTCTGTGTTAGACACACACAATGCTCACCTCACCATAGGCTCTTAACCCTCACCTGAATGTATGCAAAATCTCAACACTCTAAAACTTCCCCCAGTGACTTCTAGGAGTTCCCAGAGATCCTCTTACATGCATATGAAGGACCACATGAACTTGTATTTTTGCTACAGCCTCCTCATCAAGGTGCCTGGCAGCCCCCTTGCTGTAGGTACTTTCTCAAATGCTTCTCCACTGCTGAGCAAATGGCATCTTCCTAGGGAATGGTACCTTCAGCTTCTTCTCTTCATGTACCAGGCTCAAAACCAGTGCTCAGGGCTGGGCAGCAGTGGGATAGGGACAATGGGGGCCACCTCTTCCCTCCAACTGTCTCTATCTTCCATGTTCTTCCTCCTGGTCCCAGTACAAAATCTCCTTTCTCTTACTTTAGCCAAAAAACCCAAAAAACAAAAAACAAAACAACAAAATCCCAAAACAAAACCTTTATTTATCATATCAGCTCACATAACTGTGTTCCCAACATAATCACCAGGTCAAAACCTCTCCAAATCGTGAGATCCAGGCAGAAAACTACTGAAATTAAAAGCCTTACTATGTACTTACATATAGATAAATACAATTTTCCAAAACTAGGTGAAAAATCTGTCTCAAACACTATTCATGAAAAATATTTTCAAATAAATATATAAGTATAGCAACCTAAAAAGTAAATGGAGGCAAAGAGTTTTGAAATCTTTTACTTAAATACTGAAGGAACTCATCATTCCTTTTGCAGTTGGTGAGGGCACAGAGATTAAGCAGTATGCCCAAGGTCAGATCACAGTTTATCAGCCAAGGATGAGAAGAGGTTGCCGTTTTGCTGACTCCATCGTAAAGGTGGATTCCCCAGCTCCTGATGCGCACGCCTGCTACCGCTGCCTTTATTGTCTTAAGTGCTATAATTACTTTAAACAGCTTGGGGAGGGAGAAGGGGTGACACATCTAATTTCTAGGCTGATCTTTGAATTTGTTTTCCTAAATTATATATAAATAAGATTTGCAAATCATACTGGAGATATATGAAGAATCTTAGATAACAGCTTGCAAACATTTCAGTAGGTGATTTGGGCCAGATTTATAGCTGATTTATAAAGACAAACATGCCTTTTTTATCTCCATAATACTGATCACATTTACTTAGTTTGTTCAATTTGTCTTCAACGCTGCAGGGCATTCTTACTCTGTCAAAAGACACTAATAATTACATTGATTTAAAAACAACAGAAAATAGTCACAATATGCTACAAATGAAAACAAGCCCAGAACCAGATAAACCCTTCCACAAGCTGCTCACCTGTCAGTCTGACTCTGGCTTCACTGGAAGTGGAAGAGGAACACCTTAGTGATTAGCTGAAAAATGGCTCTTAAATTCCCTCCTGAAGCTTTCATTTTGGAACCACTAGTGGGAACAGTAATCAAGATCGCACCATTTTTTGCAGTGCATAGCAATGCTGTCATTCATTAAAAAAAATATTTGTTTACCGCAGTGTTTCCCAAAGTAGGATTAGTGGCGTGTTAGACAATTTACGTGCATTTTCTACAATCTGTAATAGAAACGTCTTACACTATCTTAATATGGCCCTTATTTAAGGATCTATGTGATACATTCCTTCTAGAATTTTATGTTAGGGAAGATTTTCCTCTAGATGAACTCATTTGGTCCCATCCAACAGACAATTTGCATTTTATAAACTTTTCCTGTTTCCCCCCTTTTCCTTGACTGCCAGGACATGCAGAACTAAATCAATCAATTGCAAAACTCCCTTACTTTTCTCATTGGATGGTTTCTGATCTGTGCCTTTTTTATTTTTTAATAGTTCAATAATACCTGTTAATTTTAAAGATTCACAAAACTTAGCAATGTATAAAAACCACAAATATTATCCATAGCTCTGCCATCTAGAGATAACCACCATCAACACTGGGCTGTATATACTTCCGGAAGTTTTTTCTGCTAGTATAATAAATATGCATATAAATCAATGGCATAGCATATACATTTTACAAACTGCTTTTTGACTTAGTAACAGGTCATGCTCATTTCTCTGTCCAATAAATACAGATCTATGAAGCCATGTTTAATAGTTGCATAGTTTTCCATTGCATGGGTGTATATATCGTAATTTATTTACCTAAGGCCCTATCAGTGTTTTTAGGTTGTTTATATCTTTAAATCATAAATACCCTTATTTAACTGTTCCATTTATGTCTTCTTATTGTAAGCCTCTTAAAACTATCTTGCAAAATAGCAAGTATAATGAATGAATAAATGAATGAATGAAATCCTAGGAATAGTCTGTATGTCTACAACTATAATTAGCTTGCATCAGCATTGTCATGTACTTTTTATGGTGCTGTTATTCTGGAGATGAATACTTTTCTTCCCATTTCAGGTCTCAGCCAAAATGAGCAAAACTCCTTCCACTAGTTTTTCCATGATTTATCCGACTTCTTCTGAAGGTCAAGTTCCTTCTCCTCGCCATTTCAGCGTCACTCAACCTGTTGTAGCCAAAAGGATCAGCTTCTACAAGAGCGGAGACCCGCAATTTGGTGGAGTCAGGGTGGTGGTCAACCCTCGTTCCTTTAAGACATTTGATGCTTTGCTGGATAACTTGTCAAGGAAGGTGCCGCTACCTTTCGGGGTGAGAAACATCAGCACCCCTCGAGGAAGGCACAGCATCACTAGTCTAGAGGAGCTGGAGGACGGCGAGTCGTACCTGTGCTCTCACGGCAGGAAGGTGCAGCCGGTGGACCTGGACAAAGCGCGCCGGCGCCCGCGGCCCTGGCTCAGCAGCCTGGCCCTCACCGCGCATGCGCACCGCTCCCCCGCCGCCGCCGCCGCCGCCGCCGCCGCTCCCGGCATGCTGCGCGCCCCGCGGAGGCTCGTGGTCTTCAGGAATGGCGACCCGAAGATAAGGCGCGTGGTCGTTCTGAACAAGAGGGTCACCCAGAGCTTCGAGGTCTTGCTTCAGCACCTGACAGAGGTCATGAAGGGCCCTGTTACCAAGCTGTACGCCACGGACGGAAGGAAGGTGAGCATTTGGAGACTCCTCATGTCTTAGCTCGCGTCCTGCAGGACTTGGACGGCGGCCCCAGAAGGAATGCTTTGCGCGCATGCGTGCGTGTGTTTTCCCACCCTCATGGGAGGGCGCCGGCTCACCTGGGTGGGTGGTCTCTGTTCTCCCCTCAGATCCTGACAGAGGCGTAGGCCGCGAGGGTTTCTTTTTGCTCCCACACTCCTTCCCCATCTCTGCCTTCCCTGAGCACCGAGTTATATAATATGTTCGCACAGAATTTAATCTTGACAATATTTCTTGAAAAGGTGTGGTCAAGAGTGCTATTGTTACGTAGAGAAAGCAGTTTCCTGGGATTCCTGCTGAGGGGTCTGGGCAGAGTTTCTGCTGCAGCTGACAGCGTGTCCACAAGAGCTCACCTTCCCGGCCCTGGCGTGCCCACCAGGCCCTTTCTCAGCTGGTTCAGGGTAGACAGTTGGCTACAGCTGGATTCTTTGGTGGGGAAGACCGAGGCAGTGCTGCATATCTTAAAGATTGCTTTAGTTATGACGGAAGACCAGGCTGTCTCCCTCCTGCTAGTGTATAGGCTCAGTAAGGATGCTGGTCTTACTCCCATCCCCAGCACACACACGCTGTGGTATTTCCAGTTATTTTGTATACATCGTTGGTGCGTAACAAATGCTTGGTGATTATTTCTTTCAAGCCGTGGAGATTGTTGAATGGATTCAGTTATAAAACTACTATATGGAAAGAACGAAACTTCATGTTGCTTATGTAAGGACCATAACTCTTTGGTTTCTTCTAGGTTCCCAGTCTCCAGGCCGTGATCCTGAGCTCTGGAGCTGTGGTGGCAGCGGGAAGGGAGCCATTTAAACCAGGAAATTATGACATCCCAAAGTACTTGCTTCCTGCTAGATTACCAGGGATCTCTCATCGTGTGTACCCCAAGGGAAATGCTAGGTCAGAAATCAGAAAGAGTAAGTCACTTAAATATATAGCTCTTATTTTTAGCCCTGAGATTTTTTACTGCAACAACAAAAATCCATGCTTAAATGACCAAGTTCCTTCATCACGGAAGAGAAAATGAGGAGATTAAAACATTCTAAGCTGAAATTGATTATATTTATAGTTGGAAAGAGTCATAATTTCCTTTAGACTTTTCCAAATCAATCAGTGACATTTCTGTTTAAATTGATGAGGTTTTTCTTTTCTTTTGGTATATAATACCTAGTTAAAAAATGAAAATGCCAGCATTTCTTGATTTGGAGAGGAATTCTGTGGAATATATGTAAATGACATCTCTGGTAGTTACAGAGTTTTCCCTAAATAGTATCATGTAGTGCCACAGCTGAGTTTAGCAGTTTAGTTGAGTGACCGTATTTTTAAAAATCTCCAGCTACATACATGCTGCACTTTCTGATGTTTTCCAATAAAAATCACAGGTCCTTAGATCCACTTTTTATTTGTTAAAAAAAAAGTTTAATATAGCCAATTCATGCTAGTTAAGGATTCCCTGGGAAGTGCCACACAATGTGGCCTTATCCTTTGGATGGAGGGGAGGAGGGGGGCCTCTTGACGTCCAAGAGTGTGGCATAGGCTCTAAATTCGCCACGCACGTATGGCTGATCTCATTAGTCATTGTGCTTAATATATTAGCTGTATGCTGAAGTACTGATTGCCATTTATACTTAAATTTTAGTTTTTATTCTGTTAGACATGGAGTAATATGCATTTTACATATGCATAATACGCATTTTAATCTCTCTATTGCTAGAGTGGGTAGAACTTATCTATTTATTGTTGTCATTTAGTTATTTAATAGATATACTCAATAGATAATTATTAATGTTTCTATTTCATAGGCATTAGCTGCCAGATATCTGTTAAGCATATGGTAGTACTAGTTCACCTTGGTCATTTTACTAAAATGATTTTATTATTTTGTGTCTGATGTAGGTGGCTGAGTATGATTTTTGATGACTTCAGGGAATGTGAGGGCTATATTGTTTATTTAAAAAAATTATGAGTGAGACATTTTCATTTACAATTTTGGTAAAAGTATACCAAAAATAAAAGAAAATATTTCTAGGTTTATACTCTGAAACATTAGAGGTATTTAATTGATGGCAAGCATATGCAAATCTGTATAAACTACTAACAGGAATTTGATTGAATTTAAGAGGCATGAGTGCCAAGGTGTCCAGAGAGACAGATTAAAAAGAACTAGATATCTGGGCCTACATCTAGCCCTGTTCTCTTTTGTGCCCTTTATTAAATCAACTGCACTGATTATACAAGTGAATACTAAATTAACAATTATTTCTTAATTAATATAGTATTTTATATAAATTCTAAAAAAGTTTTAGCTTTCGTCTGCTATAGATGTCTCTCTTGGATATGCACAGATAGGAGAATGAATGCCACCATAAATTATTACTTGCTTTGTTTGAATAGGTAAGCAGCACTTAGTTAGACTCCAGTTTCAATACTGGTAAACAAAATAAAACTGCACAAAAATCTCTTTATTTTTTCTAGAATCCTTAGCAATTTCTACTTTATACTTTCCTTATTAAAATTGCTGTATTAAACTCATTAAATTTAGAATTCTGTGAATCTCCTCATTGAAGTAGATTTATAAGTTCTCTTTTTAAGAGTAGCTTGTAGAAATATACCAGATACCACATTGAACTCAAGTAACCAATGAATACACAGAAGTGAGAAAAATGTTAATAATGTTACCATGAAATTTAGAAAATATGTATTTTTTATACTAATTCTTTACTTTTTTTTTTTCTTTCTTTGCTGCGTGTTCTATTGGATATTTATAACTTCTCTACCTCCCACATTATATTTTTGATGTGGGGCATCTTTTACTCTTAAAATCTTGAAAGTGAGCACACATATGCCATCCAGTCCACCGTCCCAGATTTATTCTGTTTCTTCTGACAAAATGCATAATAATGATCACTACTCAGACCATTTTTTTGTTCCTGAAAATTACTTGGCCTTAGAAAAAAATGATTCTCAGAATTTATTGATATATCCTTCTGAAGATGATATTGAGAAATCAATTATTTTTAATCAAGATGGTACTATGACAGTTGAGATGAAAGTTCAATTCAAGATAAAAGAGGAGGAAACCATAAAATGGACAACCACTGTCAGTAGAGCTGGTCTTTCTAATAATAATGAAAAGAGTGAGATAAGCAGTGTTTCAGGAAGAACAGATGATCCATCATCTGGTTTAAAGATTACAGCATGTTCATTGTCTGCAGATGTCTCACCTCTGGAGAAAGGCAATAATCAAGAGGGCAGTTTGGCAGAGGAAATAAACACTCAAATGACAGTTCAAGAGGCTGAAACTTGCAGTTCTGGTAGTTGGGAGAATGCTGCTCTGGACACAGATGCCATCCAGGGAACTCAGGATCAAGTGAAGCATCATTTTTATAGGCCTCCTACACCTGGACCAAGGAGAGTGAGACAAAAGAAATCCGTGATAGGGAGTGTGACCTTAGTATCTGAAACTGAAGTTCAAGAGAAAACAATCAGACAGCTTTCCTGTGGTAAAGAAAGGGAAGTTGGGGAAAACAAATCTGAGTATCATGTGTTCACACATTCTTGCAGTAAAATGTCATCAGTATCTAACAAACCAGTACTTGTACAGATCAATAACAATGAGCAGATGGAGTCATCTTTAGAAAGAAAAAAGGAAAGCAGACTACTCAAGTCAAGCGCAGTAAGTGCTGGTGTTGTAGAAATTACAAATCAGAAGATGTTAGAGATGTCCCAAAATAATGGCTTGCCACAGACGATATCAGAAAACTCAATTGTGGAGGAAGGTATAGTTGATAGTGTAACACCAGACAATAAAACTAGTATCAAAAACTTCAGAACTTATGGTGACACCAGTGATAGGTTCAGTCCTCTTTTAGCAGATGCAACTCATTCTTCAAGTAACCACTCTAGAACTGGCAAAACTATTTCTGAGACCCCCAAGTTATTTGAGACCCCAGCTTCAGTAGGATCCTCTACTGTCACCACAAGAATTGACAGACTGATTAGTGAATTTTCCCAGTGTGGTTTAATAAAACTTCCAGAAAATGAAAAGCAGATTTCCTCATCGGTTGCCAGCAAAAAGAAGATGAAATCTCAGCGACAGGTGATAATTTCTAGGCATCAGAATGGGGAGATTGCAGCCAGGGGAATCTCCAGTGAAAGTGAGAGAAAAAACACAGGAGGTAGAATTGCACAGGGAACCATATTGCAAGATACACACAGTCCACTTAAAGAAGGGATATTTTGTGAGGAAGATCTCCAAGCAAGTGATATGGTAATTGAATCAAGTTACTTTTGTTCCAAAAGTAATCTCAATCCTGTGAATTCCAAGAATTTCCCTAGAAATAAATTAAATACTATTCAGAATCCTAAGGTTCAAGGACTTTTAGCCAAAAGAAAATCCAAACAGCTAAACAAAATAGGCTTAGGAGGACCTACAAAAAGAGAAATTGGCCAAGGAGATAAACGATTTTCCCATAGTGAATTTAAATATTGCAAAAATACCTTTGAAAATAAAAAAATATTTCATGTGTTTAACTTCCTTGAGGAGAAACCCAGTGTTTTTTGTGGATCACAGGCTCAAGCAGAAATGTCATCTTGGTATTTGAGAGGAATGGCAAAGAAGAGTTTAGTTTCAAAAGTTAATAATTCACATATAACTTTAAAAAGCCAGAAAAAGCAAAAAGGGGATAAGTTGAAATCAAGTACTCTTGTAAGTAAAAAACATGCTGCAACCAGGGCAAATTCCTTATCATCTTTGAAAAAAGCTGTTTTTCCTGAGAATGTTACCCATCATTCAGTTCAAAATTATATACAGAGATGGTTGCAGAACATAAATCCACATTCGACTTTGCAACCTAGAAAATCAGCTCTAATATGCAAAAAGGAAAGGAGTATGGTAAGTTGTAACAATGATAGTTTTCCAGGAAATAATTCCCACACAAGTTCTGGAAAAGGAAATAATTTTGTCATGGAAAGTAATAAGCACATAACTAAAAATGCCAGTTCGACAGGAGATAATGTAGGTAAAGAGAAAAATAAATGTTTTGACAAAGATAAGAGTGAAGAACTTACCAAAGATCTCTGGGAGAGCCAGGTTGGCTCTCTGAATGATGCATACTTGCTTTCCCTGTGTAAATATTGTACTTTGTCACAGTCAGCTGTTGATGATCATAGTACTGAAACTCAGGTATCTGCTGAAAAGTCAGGGCCAGAGGTAAGCCTTGTTTACCAAGAAATAAACCAGGCAACAAAAGGGCAAAGTGTAGAGGCTGCCATTCAAGTAGATCCTATGGAAAAGGACATTTCAAAACACCTCTTACCAGTCCTGTTGCTTCGCCAACTGCAAGCTTTAGTTTCTAGTATTCACAAGACTCAGAATGGAGTTGTTCAAATGCCAGGTTCACTTGCAGATGTTCCCTTCCCTTTACCAATAAGTAATTCATCTACTAATATCCTCCTAGCTTGGCTCCTGGTGCTAAACCTAAAGGGAAGTATGAATAGCTTCTGTCAAGTTGATGCTCACAAGACTACCAATAGAACTTCAGAAATACTTACGTTATTGGAGATTCTAAAGCATATTGCAATCACAGAAGAGGCTGATGACTTGAAGGCTGCTGTTGCCAATTTAGTGGAGTCAACCACAAATCACTTTGAACTCACTGAGAAAGAACAAGACATGGTTCCAATAGGTCTTTCTGCAAATTGTTCCCCACTGAACATTCGGAGAGTTCCTAAGAGTATTGGAAACAAAAAAATACAGAAAATATCCTCTTTAGATGGAGGCTACTCTGCCAGTGAGGATTGTGCCCCTGAAGTCTTTGTTTCGGAGGTGACTTGCTCTGCATGTGAGATGTACACTGTGACTAAGACTTATCCTCCAAAAGAGACTTGTAACTCTCTTGACACTTTTCCCCCTGGTGATGGCTGTGCCATGGGTCAGAGTTCCATGAATAAGGCTTGTTTCATAGGAGAAGTCTGTTCACTTGCTGATGATGTGTCTTCCCATAAAGCTTGTGCTCATGAGGAAAACCACATCTATGAGACAGCTTGCCCAATTGATGAGGCCTCCATTCCCATTAAAGTCTGCAATAACAATGATATTTTATATTCCAAAGAAAGCACATATACTGATAATTTGGAATTGACTGAAGAGTTAGAAAGAGTTGATGGAGTTCAGAAAGACCTAAATATTTCGGTGTCACACCAAAATACAAGTAATTTAAGCCACTGTGGCTTTTTCCTAAATGCAAGTGAATCAGGATTTGATAAGGAACATAGTTCTGTAGATGAATTTCAAAATTGTTCATTAAAGAAATATCAAGATAAAAATGCATATACATCTTTTGATAAGGAAGAATCAAAGACTTCTGAAGAACCAGGCTCAGTAACCAATAGCATGACATCAAGTGAAAGAAACATTTCAGAATTGGAATCTTTTGAAGAATCAGAAAACCAGGGCACTGATATCTTTAATGCGAAGGTAAATACAGGAGAGCAAGCCACTGAAGAATCACTCCAAGAAGAGTTAGAGGCTATAAAAAATTTGGAACTGATAGAAGTCTCTAAAGGGAACATTATAGAAGAAGAAAGAAAGAATGGTGTAATTTGTGAGACAATGAGTAGGAGGCAGGCAACACCACCATCTTTAGTGTTTTGCTGTGATTCTAAACAAAATGCTAAAAAGGAACTCAATGAAGGAGTAGCTAAAATGAAAGTAAAAAGGATGGTGAAAAACATGGAAATTGGAAGTTATTCAGAGTCCTCTCTTGATTTTAAAAACTGCTTTAAAAGTCCAGTGACTTCTGATTGGTCAGACTATAGACAAGATAGTGAGAATGAGCAGCCATATAAAACATCCAGTGATGACCCCAATGACAGTGGTGGGGCGATTGCCCAAGAGAAAGAATACAATAAAGGAGTTGTTAAGCGGTCAATAGAAAAGCTTTATGGTAAAGCGGAGATTATTAAACCGTCTTTTTTTCCTGGATCTTCACATAGATCTCAGGTTTGTCCTTACAATTCTATGGAATTTCAGTGTGCTAGGAAAGTAGGTCTTTATGATTCTGAAGTTCAGCCATTTGTCTCTTCTGTGCAGATATCTAGTAGTTCATCTACGTTGCAGGAATTTCAGGAGGAAAGACAAGATAAATGTGGCTTCAATAACGTGAGGGCCCTTTATAATGGGGGAGACATTGTAGAACGTGGTACAAGACAAAATGATCATAACAGAATCCTCAGGGACAAAAAAGGAGTACTGATTGACAAAGGCAAGTGGCTCCTGAAAGAAAATCATTTGCTAAGAGTATCATCTCCTGAAAATTTTGGCATATGTGGCAATGCTGACACCACATCCTTGGATACTCTACCTGATAATAACAGCAACGAGGTACCATATTCACATTTTGGAAATTTGGCTCCAGGCCCAAACATGGCTGAACTATCCTCTTCAGAATCGGAGGAACTGACTCCACCCCTTGAACTGAAATGCAGTTATTTTAACATGCCTCATTGTAGTGACTCTGAGCCTTTTCATGAGGATTTGCTAGATGTTCAAAATAAAGCTTGTGCCAGGGAGAGAATACCAAATCAACATGCAGAGGAGAAGGGTAATCATCGCTCAGAAAGAGTAGGCACATCCGTCTCTCATGTTTTTACAACTGCTGGTAACAAAGTCCATCCTGTCTCTGATGATACTGTTAAAAACCAACCATTGCCTGATAATAATGTAAGTCATGGTGCACTTCAGGAAGGTGACTCTTTGGATAAACTCTATTTTATTTGTGGTCAGCATTGCCCAATACTGACTGTTATTATCCAACCTATAAATGAAGAAGACAGAGGGTTTGCATATTGCAAAGATTCTGATATTGAAAATTCTTTGGGTCTCCATTTATGGATGAAAATACATCCATATTTACTACAGTCAAACAAGAACATGTTCAGAGATGAGAACAATAAAGCAAGTAGGAGAAAAGCATTTATTGATAATGCCATTTCATTTCATAATAATACATTTCATCGGCTTTATTTCAATAACACATTTGACTTGATGGATAAAAGAGGAAAATTAAAAAGAATTAACATCATGTACTTAGAGGAAGAAAGTAATTTAAAGAAATTTCAATCATATTTAAAGAAAAGATTTTTTGTGAATTTCTTGCATATATCATTGTTAGTTGTGGGTGATGTGAATTCAAATACACAAGATCTTAGCAATCAGACAAATGAAATCTTTGAAGTAGTTGATGAGAATAACAATTTGTTAAATAATAGATTCCAGAGCTCAAGAACAAATCTCAACCAAGTGGTAAGAGAAAATAACTATCATTTCTCCTTTAAAGTGCTTAGTCAAGCCTGCCTGTTTTGCCAAGCTCAGACATCCTTAAATATTAGCGACAGAAATACATTAGAAATATTTTATGTTTTTGAGGATGAAAATCTCTTCATTTGGGAGGAGGAAAGTCAATTAAATTTAACTAATCTCGAAAGCAGTGATGAACAAGAAGATTTATAATTTCAATATCAGCACAGCCTTTCTTCATCAATGCATTTTTTCCCTCATAATAAGATGAAGCACATGGGATGGATATGAAATAGATAATGTCTAAGTTATTTCACACCTCTTCAAAATGAGTTTACCCTAGAAAGCTTGCCCTTGGATAATCCGATTTGACTTTCATCATTCTTCTGTCCTTCATTTTTCCAACAATTACGGACTCAGCTTGTATTCTATTATTTTGGAAGTTTCTATGTGTGGTTTTTTTCTTCTGAATATATACAACTTCCTGTGTCTATGATTTTTCTCCTGGAACATCACAAATGCCCTAAGGACAAGAATTATATGTATATGTATTTTTTCTTTTTTTTATGTTGTCAATTCAGTGAAAAATGTGTATTGAATGTATTGATGAATAAGTGGAATAGACGTAGCCTCAAAGTACTTCACTTATTAATTTTAACTACTAGTTTGATAAAAGTATGATTGTAAGATCTTCACAACAATCTGTTAAGGTTCTTGTGCCAAATGTGTTGAGTCTAGTTTCCTCAGAACATCTGTCTAATGAACTTGCAAGAATTTCCATGGGAGGGATTCACCATTTTCTTTCATGATTAGAAAAATATGCTCTACTACTAAGCTGCTTCTGTAGTACTTTGTCTAGAAATTATAGTCTTTTAAATATTAGTACCATGTCAATAAATCCAAATAGGTCAGAAAAAAATAGGGGAAACACTTAAGGCATGCTCTGTGAAGGAAAATGAAAGGAGCTGGAATTATTTAACTTTGAAAAGAAAAGAGAAATGTGACTTTAATATTCTCAAAATTGAAAAAGAACTGCTGTGAAGAGGAACTTGACAGATTTCTATGTTCACCTGCATTAATAAAAAAACTTAATTAGATATAAATAAAATGTTGCCTAGAAGGATAAATAAATTTGATTAGACTACGAACCATACATTGTCTGTTTTGAATATTTGTGGCATTTCACCTGGGACTTAACCAGGGAAACTTTCAAGATTCCTTTCACTTCATTACTATATAATGGTACAGAAACAAGTCTTATAAACATTGAAATCTATGTGTCTTGTCTGGACCTGACTCAACGATTAATGTTTTTGGAGCCACAATGTTTTGGAGGTACTAAAATAACAAACGACATTGAGGAACTAAAGGTAATTGATTACATAAAGACTACCTTTAGTTTCAGCTTTTATTGAGTCATAAATTCATAAAAAGTTATGACCTATTTATTTCACCAGATGAAGCCTACTTTTATATCTATATCCTACATTAAGTGATGTACTCTTTTTATTGAAATATGGAAATTGTAATATTTAGTAAGTTGTAATGAGCAATGAGAAATCTTGGTGAAATTAAAGGGCTAAAGTTGTGGAGAAATAATAGGAAGGGGAGAAGAATTAATGTTAATTTTGTGCCTACTATGTACCAAGGACTGTGGTAGTCGTACAGATTTATTGTGTGTAATCCTTCACAAAGGCACTGTGAGTTTGTCTGTTACTACCTTTTTGTAGATGAGAGAACCTAGAAGCAGGGAGGTAGAGTACCTTTATCAGTGGTGCACAGTTGATATCATGTCAGGATTTGAACCCATTTCTTCGTGCTTGAAAATCAGTGTTCTTTTTACTACATCTTTATTCTTCTTTTCACATGAGGAAGAAGGGGTAAAATGTTTTAAAAATTATCAGAGCAGAGAAACAAGGAAATTATTTTTCTTCTTAATTTGGAAAGTGTGATATTTGGATATATACTGAGCAGATTGGGGAAATCACTCATAGCAAGCAGGAGTTTTAGAAAAATATGGCATGCAGCATATGGTTTTTGGCAATAATACTACATCAAACAATGTCCTGGGTGGTCCAGATATTGGGAAAAAGAAATTGGGAGTGACATACTTGAATTAGTAATGCATGACTGTGTAATGTACTTCTTATTTAAAATGAACATGTTCATATGCGTTGAATTGTGAGATTTGGAACCACATCTTATTTATCTTTATATCCTAGATTTAGCGTATTACTTGGGACATGGTAAGCACCTAGTAAATGTGTTGAATGGATAAGAAGTGCTCTTGAAGTCACTTGTTTACCTCTTGTTGGCTTCAGATCTATGTATGTAGAAGGATATGCTAAGATGCTGAGGGAGAGAACTAAACTTCGTGTATTTTATGAAGCAGTATTTCAGTCATCTTTAAAAATGTCAGTGGAAATGATGGTTTTTTTCTTTTGAACATTCAAAGGATGTTTTTTATTTTCACAAGGCTTGCATTAAAAAAATCTGTGAAATTTGGAAGGCTAAATGAAACTTTAGAGGAAATGTAAGAATGTTATACAAACCTGACTTTTGCTTCAGAGATGAAGTGCCTGAGGGCTGAGGAAGGGATAACAGTTCATTGTGTTCAGGAGTATAGACTCAAGTTTAGGATTTTGGGTTCCAGAGTCGAGTAGTGCAATTACTGTTTATGCCCACCAGATGTCATCTGTGCTTTGTGCTGTCAGAAGCTTAAGCCCCCTCAGAAGGAGGCTTGCATGGCTAAAGGAAGTGCCTCAAGCATTGGGACAGACTCTGGGCCACTTCTGCTTTGAAGAAAGCTGAGAACCCAGTTATGCAGGCACCCCCTAAGTCTTAAACCCAGTATAGCAGTGTTCAGAATTAAAGGAAATATACTGTTAGTAGCAAAGAGCTGAGGTTCAAAAGTAGAGGCATACAAAGAAAAATCTCAGCTATCAAGAATCATCAGAGTTGATCCTAAGGGAAGCTCACCTTGGGGAGGGTGAAAGCCACCAAGAATCCTGACTCAAGTTGAAACTAAGTTAATGAGTCATTGGCTCAGTGGGTAAGGGGTGATTTTTACCTGAAGCTTTCAGATGTTGTACTTAACCTTTCAGTGACATAAAACACAGGTCCCATTTTCAAGGTTTAAACTGAAGTATTGAAACCATGTTTCATGTTTGTGACACTCATTTTATTAGTTTCCTCATCAATAAAATGGGGCCACCACTTCAAAGTTCTTATGAGGATATACCGTATGAGATTGTTGTGAGAGGATCACATGAGACAATGATTGTAAAGCTCTTAGCATAGAGCTTGACACAAAGTGCTGACTACATTTTAGCTATTTCTTTAAAAAAGCCATTAATGTTAACGCCCTTGATATGCTTTTTAAAAGTTGGTGTTTTTCTAATCAAGAAGTATTCACTTTATTGGATGCTAAGATATATAAAAGAAACATAATTTCAACACTTATTCATATGACCCTTTAGAAAGGTGAAGGTGACTAACATTTTGAGCCCTGCTTGGTGCCAAATTGTGGGAGGTTCTTTATATATACTGATCTTAGACCTCACAATACCCCCTCAGATGGGTAATGGTGTCTTCAATGTACCAGGAGGAGGCGAGACTCAAGGGAGCCAGAAAAGAAGCACTTTTACTTCCACGTCTGTATTTAATCCTCACAAGTTTTGAGCCCTCAATTTTATGGATACTCTATATACAGATCTACCCTGAAAACATAAAATGACTTTGTATTCCATTTATTGAGGCTAAGTGAGGTTCTGTAACTGTACCATAGTAAGTCAAAATTATTTTAATCCAAAGGGGAATACTTTTTCCATACAAATATAATATGAACATGTACCAAATATTTATTTAACTCATTAAACTCATTAATTAACTAGGGAACCAGTAAAATGTTACAATGGGTTCAAAGGAGAATTTAAAGTATCACACAAAAATAGTAAGATAAGGAATGCTGAAATGAATGCAACTTGTCCAGAACAATAATTAAGCGATGCATTGTATTTCGTCTGACACAACTAATTTATATTTCTATGGAGAAGAATAATTTACATTATTAGTTTTTACAATTAACAGGATTGTAAGACAACTTAAAGGTAATGAAAAGCAGACATAACACCTAAGACTGCTTGACAAGGCATTCAGTAATGTTTTTGGTCCATTTCAAGGCATTTCACAATTTTTCCATATGAAGACTTTATTTCCCAATGACTTAAGTGCTAAGTTATTAAGGAAATATTCCCAGGTAGCATATAGTGTATGACTGAAAAGACTTTCGAAAATTAAGCAACAAAACAACAAACCCTCTGAGAGGAATAGGTTTTAGTATCCTTGATGGTTTAAGGCAGATCTGTTTGTCTTGTAGTTCTGGACATAAGCAGTAAACGTTACTCAACATAGATTTTAAATATGATACACAGTGACTGATTTTAACAATTGGAATTCTGTATGCATACATATTTTCAATACCTTATTAATTTTTGCTTTCTGATTCATGCATAGAGATTACCATAACAATAACAACAATGACAAAAACAACAAAAGTTAATGTAGTAAAAATCATTTAATTGCTTTCCCTCTTGCAAATAGTTCTTATCTTTTCAAGACCAATAAGTTTTGGGGTTTTTCCTCCTAGTTTTATTGAGATATAAATGACATATAACATTGTGTAAGTTTAAGGCTTACAGTGTCATGATTTGATAACAGCTGTACATTGATCAATATTTACCACAATAAAGTTAGTTAACGCATCCTCTATCTCACGTAATTACTGTTTTGTTGTGTTATGGTGAGAACATTAAAGCTCTATTCTCATAGCAACTTGCAAATATACAATATAGTATTGTTAACTGTAGTCAACTATGCTGTATTTTAGATCCCAGGAACTTATTCATCTTATAACTGAAAGTTTGTACCCTTTGACCGACATCTCCCCATTTTTCTCATCCCTTGACCCCTGGCAACCACCATTCTGCTTTCTGTTGCTATGAGTTTGATGTTTTTATATTCCACATATACGTGAGATCATACAGTATTTGCCTTTCTCTTACGTATTTCACTTAGCATAATGCCTTCAGGGTCCATCCAAGGATTTCCTTCCTTCTTTATGGCTGAATAATATTCCATTATATATATATATATACACACACACACATATAACACATTTTCTTTATGGAATCATTCGTTATTGGACACCTAGGTTATTTCCATGTCTTGGCTATTGTGAATAATGCTGCAATGAATATGGCAGTGCAGGTATCTCTGAGATAATGATTTCATCTGTTTTGGTTATATACCCAGAAGTGAGATTGCTGGACTATGGTAGTTCTAAATTTTTGAGAAACCTCCATAATGTTTGTCAGAGTGGCTGTGCCAATTTACATGTCTACCAATAGTGTACCAGGACTCCCTTTTCTCCACATCCTTGCCAGCATTTGCTATCTCTTGTCATTTTGATAATAGCCATTCTAACAGATGTGAGGTGGTATCTCATTGTGGTTTTGGTTTGTATTTCCTTCATGATTAGTGATGTTGAGCACCTTTTAGTGTACTTGTTGGCCATTGATATGTCTTCTTTGAAAAATATCTATTCAAGTGCTCCACACATTTTTTAACTGGATTTTTTTTGTTGTTGTTATTGAATTGTATGAGATCTTTTTATATTTTGGAAATAAACCCCTCATCAAATATATGATTTGCAAATGTTTTCTCCCATTCTATAGGTTGCCATTTTTTGTTGATTGTTTCTTTTGCTGTGCAGAAGGTTTTTAAAATTTAATTTAATTTTAAAAATTTACTTATTTTATTGAAGTCACATTGGTTTATAACATTATATAAATTTCAGGTGTACATCATTATATTTCAACTTCTGTATACACTGCATTGTGTTCACCACCAAAAGTCTAGTTGTCATCTGTCACCATACCCATGTGCCCCTTTACACCTTTAGCTCTATCTCCACCCTTTTCCCCTCTGGTAACCACCAATCTGTTCTCTGTGTCTATATGTCTGTTTGTTTATCTTCCATGTATGAATGAAGTCATATGGTAATTGTCTTTCTCTGTCTGACTTATTTTGCTTAGCATAATACCCTCAAGGTCCATCCATGTTGTCACAAATGGTATGATTTCACTTTTTTTATGGCTGAGTAATATTCCCTTATATATACACACACACCACATCTTATTTATCCGTTTGTCTGTTGATGGGCACTTGGGTTGCTTCCACATCTTGGCTATTGTGAATAATGCTGCAATGAATGTAGGGGTGCATACATCTTTTTGAATTATTGATTTCATGTTCTTTGGATAAATACCCAGTAGTGGAATAGCTGGATTTCATGTGATATTTCTATTTTTAATTTTTTGAGACATCTCCATACTGTTTTCCAAAGTGGCTGCACAAGTTTGCATTTCCACCAGTGGTGTATGAGAGTTCCCTTTTCTCCACATCCTCTCCAACACTTATTTCTTGTCTTAATTATAGCCATTCTGACAGGTGTGAGGTGATATCTTGTTGTAGTTTTGATTTACATTTCCCTAATAATTAGTGTTGTTGAACATCTTTCCATGTACCTGTTGGCTATCTGTGTATCTTCTTTGGAAAAATATCTGTTCAGATCTTTTGCCCATTTTTTGATTGGGTTGTTTGCTTTTTTGTTTTTGAGTTGTATGGGTTCTTTATGTATTTTGGATATTAATCTTTATCAAATATATGATTTGCATATATTTTCTCCCAGTTGATGTATTGTCTTTTCATTTTGTTGATGGTTTCCTTTGCTGTGCAGAAGCTTTTTAGTTTGATGAAGTCCCACTTGTTGATTTTTGCTTTTGGTTTTGGTGTCAAATCTAAAAATTCATCACCAAGACCAGTGTCAGGGGGCTTACTGCCCATGTTTTCTTTAGGAGTTTTATAGTTTCAGATCTTATGTTCAAGTCTTTAATCCATTTGGAGTTAATTTTTGTATATGGTGTAAGATAGTGGTCTACTTTCATTCTTTTGCATGTGACTGTCCAGTTTTCCCAACACCACTTATTGAAGAGACAATCTTTTCCCCATTGTATATTCTTGGCTCCTTTGTCATGAATTAATTGACCAAATATGTGTGAGTTTATTTCCGGGCTCTCTATCCTGTTTCATTGATCTATATGTCTGTTTTTATGACAATACCATACTGTTTTGATTACATAGCTTTGTAATATAGTTTGAAATCAGGGAGCATGATGCCTTCAGCTTAGTTCTTTCTCAAGATTACTTTGGTTATTTGGGGTCTTTTGTAGTTTCCTACAAATTTTGGGATTGTTCTGTTTCTGTGGAAAATGCCATTGGAATTTTGATAGGGATTGAATTGAACCTGTAGATTGCTTTGGGTAGTGTGGACATTTTAAGAGTATTAATTCTTCCGATCCTTGAGCATGGACTATCCTTCCATTTATTTGTATTTTCTTTAATTTCTTTCATCATTGTCTTATAGTTTTCATTGTACAGGTCTTTCACTTCCTTGGTTAAATTTACTCCTAGGTATTTTATTCTTTTTTGATGCAATTGTAAATGGGATTGTTTTCTTAATTTCTCTTTCTGATAGTTCATTATTAGTGTATGGAAACACAACAGATTTTTATGTATTGATTTTGTATCCTGAAACTTTACTGAATTCATTTATTAGCTCTAACAGCTTTTTGGCGGAGTCTTTAAAGTTATATATATATGATATCATGTTATCTGCAGGTAGTGACAGTTTACTTCTTCCTTTCCAGTTTGGATACCTTTTATTTCTTTTTCTTGCCTAACTGCTGTGGCTAGGGCTTCCAGTACTATGTTGAATAAAATTAACAAGATTGGGCATCCTTGTCTTGTTCCTCATTTTAAAGGAAAAGTTTTCAGCTTTTAACTGTTGAGTATGATGCTAACTGTGGGCTTGTCATATATGGCTTTTATTATGTTGAGGTACATTTCCTCTATACCCACTTTGTTGAGAATTTTTATCATAAATGTGTGTTGAATTTTGTCAAATGATTTTTCTGTATCTATTGAGATGATTATATGATTTTTATCCTTCATTTTGTTAGTGGAGTGTATCACATTGATTTGCAGGTGTTGAACCATCCTTGCATTTCTGGAATAAATCCCACTTGATCATGGCTCCTTTTACTATACTGTGGGAATTCAGTTTGCTAATATTTTGTTGAGGATTTTTGCATCTATGTTCAATCATGGTTGTTTGCCTGAAAATGTCTTTTCCTGTGGAATTCTTGTCCACTTTTGGTATCAGAGTAGTGCTGGCCTCATAAAATGAGTTTGGAAGTGTTCCTTCCTCTTTTCTTTTTTGGAGAAAGGTTTTTTCTATTTGTATGAAAAATTCCATTCGAATTTTGATAGGGATTGCTTGACTCTGGATGACTTAAAGTAGTAATGGCATTTTTAATGATATCAACTCTTCTGATCTATGAACACAGGATATCTTTCCATTGGTTTGTGTCTTCTTCAATTTCTTTTACCAATGTCTTATAGTTTTTGATGTACAGATCTTTCACTTCCTTGGCTAAATTTATTCCTAAATATTTTTTTTTGTTTTTGATGGTATAAATGAGATTATTTCTTTTTCAGATACTTCACTGTTAGTGTTTAGAAAATCAACTGATCTTTTTATGTTGTATTTGTGTTCTGAAACTTTACTGAATTTTTTTATTAGCTTTAACTATTTTAGGTGGAGACCTTAGAATTTTCTATATATAAGATCACATCATCTGCAAACACAGACAATTTTACTTCTTCCTTTCTGATTTGGTTGCCTTTTAGTTCTTTTATTTTCCCCTGCCTAATTTCTCTGGCTAGGACTGCCAGTACTATGCTGAACAGGAGTGGTGATAGTGGACACTCTTGTCCTTCTCCTGAGCTTGCAGGGAAACATGTCAACCTTTCACATTAAGTATAATGTTAACTGCTGGTTTGTCATATATGGCCTTTATTATATTGAGATATGTTCCTTCTATACCCAATTTGTTGAGAGTTTTTATCATAAACAGATGTTGAATTTTGTCAAATTCTTTTTCTGCATCTGTTGAGATGGTCATATGATTTTTGTCTTTCATTCTATTAATGTGATATATCACATTTATTGATTTGTGTATATTGAAGTATCCTTGCTTCCCAGGGATAAATCCCACTTGATCATGGTATATGATCCTTTTAATGTGCTGTTGTATTTGGTGTAATGTCTTGATAGCCTTGCTGGACTAGTGGTTTGTTACTGTGTAAACCAACCTTTCTTCATCCAGTGCAGTATATTTTTTTGCCGTGTCTTTTTATGACTTTTCTGCCTTTTAGAAAATTGATAGATAAGCAAGTATATTTTTATTCTAAAAAAGTTAGTATTTTTTTGAGAATTTTTGCATCCATATTCATCAGGGATACTGGCCTGTAGGTTTCTATTTTTTGTCGTGTCCTTATCTGACTTTGGTATTAGGATAATGCTGGCCTAGTAAAATGAGTTTGGGATGTTCCCTCTTCAGTTTTTTGGAGGAATTTGAGAAGGATGGGTGTTAATTCTTTAAATGCTTGGTAGATTTCACCCATGATGCCATCTGCTTCTGGGCTTTTCTTTATTGGGAAGTTTTTGATTACTGAATCGATCTCTTTATTTGTTATTTATCTGTTCATATTTCTCATGATTCAAACTTGGTAGGTTGTAAGTTTCTAGGACTTTATCCATTTCTTCTAGTTTGTCCAATTTGTTGACATATAATTGTTCATAGTAGTCTCTTGTGATCTTTTGTATTTCTGTGGTATCAGTTATATATCTCCTCTTTCATTTATAATTTTATTTATTTGAATCTTTTCTTTTTTTTGGTAAGTCTAGCTAAAGGTTTGTTAATTTTGTTTATCTTTTCAAAAAAACAACTCTTAGTTTTGTTGAACTGTTCTATTGTCTTTTAAGTCTCTATTTTATTTATTTCTGCTCTGGTCTTTGTTATCTCCTTCCTTCTGCTAACTTTAGGCTTTTTCTTTTTCTAGTTCCTTGAGGTATAAAATTGGGTTGATCATCTGATATTTTTCTTTTTTCCTAGTGTAGGCATTTATCTCTATAATCTTCCCTCTTAGAATTACTTTTGCTGTATCCCATAAGTTTTGGTATGTTGTCTTTCCTTTCCATTATGATTTCTTTCAAGATATTTTTTGATTTACTTTTTGATTTCATCTTTGATCCACTGGTTGTTAAGGAGTGTGTTGTTTATTTTTCACATATTTGTGAATTTTCCAGTTTTACTTCTGTGATTGATTTCTGGTTTCATTCCATGTGGTCAGAAAAGATATATGGTATGATTTCAATCTTTGTAAATTTGCTGAGATTTGTTTAGAGGCTCAACATATGATTTATTCTAGAGAATGTTCTGTATGTGCTTGAGAAGAATGTGCATTCTGCTGCTGTTGTATGGAATGTTGTATATATGTCTGTTAGGGCCACTTAGTATAAAGTATATTTCAAGTCAATATTTTCTTATTGGTTATCTGTCTGGATGATCTATCTTTTGTTGAAAATGGGATATTGAAGTTCCTACTATTATTGTATTGTTTTCTCTTTCTTCCTTCAGATCTGTTAGTATTTGCTTAATATATTTAGGTGCTTCAATTTTGGTTGCATATATGCTTACAAATGTTATACCCACCAGGTGAATTGACCCCTTTATCATTGTATAATGATCTTCTTTGTTTCTTTTGATGGTTTTGACTTAAAGTCTATGTTGTCTGATATAAATATAGCTGGCCCTGCTCTCTTTTGGTTTCTGTTTCCATGGAATATCTTTTTCCATCTGTTCAGTTTGAGCCTATTTGTGTTCTTAAATTTGAAATGAGTCTCTTATAAGCAGCATATAGTTGGGTCTTGTTTATTTTATCCATTCAGCCACTCTGATACTTTTGATTGGAAAATTTAATCCATTTATATTTAAAGTAATTATTGGTAGCTAAGGACTTACTAATGCCCTCTTGTTAATTGTTTTCTGGCTATTTTGTAGTTCCTTTGTTACTTTCTTCCTCTCTTGCTGTCATCCTTTGTGATTTGGTGATTTCCTGTAGTGGCATACTTTGATTCCCTTCTCTTTATCTTATGTGTATCTACTATAGATTTTCATTTTGTGTTTACCCTGAGGCTTACTTCAAACTTCTTATGGATGTAATAGTCTACTTTAAGCTGACTACAGCATAACTTTTATCACATACAAAAACTCTGCCCTTTTATTCCCTCCACCCATTTTATTTTTTGATGTCACAATTTATATCTTTTTGTATTGTGTATCCATTTACAAATTATTACAGTTATACTATTTTTAATATTTTTGTATGTTAACCTTGATACTAGAGTTAAGTGGTTAACACACCACCATATTAAAGTATTAGAGTATTCTGAATCTGACTATATACTTTAGCAGTGTGTTGTATGTATTCATAAGATATTATGTTACCAGTTAGTATCCTTTCATTTTAGCTTGAAGAACTCCTTTAGCATTTCTTGCAAGCATTTCATGTTTCTTGTAAGAAATATGACTTCACATCACAAGCATTCATTATATTAGGACTGATAATGGTTAGTGAGAAATAAGTGACATTAAATACTATATATTCATATATATGGATGTTCATATACTTATATACATATATATCCCATTTATTCTTATTAATGTGGTATAGAAAATCCAAAAGAATAATTCCATGTCATTTATATGACACTGGAAATTCTTTTAGACTCATATTTAAATACAGGCCCATTAGACAGTGGGAATTCTCAGTCACAAAATAGTTATGTGAAGAATGATTTGGACAAACTTCTGTTCTCTAGATTTATTTTATGCCTTTGCTTCCTTTTTCCCTGTTCACCCATTAGGGTGAACATCACCAATGTGTACATTCAGCTCTGTCTATGTTTCATAGAACTTATACTCCCTCTCTTACCTTTCCAGAAGGCATGGTATAGTATAGCATTATGGGGATTCAGGCTGGTGCTCTATTCCTGCAGGAGATTAATATTGAAGTAAGCCTGATATGCCCTGATTGGCAGTCTGCCAGGTATAATTATAATGTAGACCTTCACCTGGGTCAACAAATTGGGTTATCATGAGGCATCTGGTTGTTATGAAGTATGTGGAGTGATATGGGACATCCTAGTAGGATTGACTTAACTATTGAGTGGTCTTGAGTGCGATAGGAATGGGGTCCACAGTGACTGCCTCATTGACAGACATGTGCAGACATCTGCAGACAGCTGACCCACTAGTTTCTGTAGGGCATTGACAGTGAAAACCAGAGAGTGGGTCTGCACTGGCAGGTTATCCAGCTCAGAAGTTTTACTTCTTTGGATGGCAAATCCTTTTGCATTTTTATTTATTATCCAAGTTATGCATGTATGACTAGTTTTTAAAAATCAGGCAAAAGTGCAAGCCTCAAAATGAAAAATAGTAGACCACTTTCTGACTCTTTAACGTACCTAATTCTCACTCCACAGAGGCCTTTAAAATTCTACCTTTAAAACTTTTAGCTCTTTCTGCTATTTATTTCTGTATTTCTAAAACTACTGGTATTTTTTTCAATTTTAGATTTTGTCTATTGATATCTTCCACCTCCCACCTTCTACTTCCTGTCCCTCCCAATAATGTTATATTTGTTTAAAATCACTATTCAAAGTTTTAATTTTAATTACCATGTAAACATTATTCCTAAATTTAGCCTCTTAGAATATTCTGACCACATTTCCTTTCATGAATTACTTTTGTTTTCCCTGAAGTTAAAAATTGACTATCACTTATTCATTACCAAACCCTTCCCCAGGGCTATAAATCTCTGTTAGCATAGAAGTGCAGATTAGTTCTCCTGTTGGACCTATTTTTTTTCCTTGGAGATGTTAGTTGTCTTGGAGGCATTCTTTTTTTTTTTTTTTTTCTTGAGAAAGGTTAGGCCTGAGCTAACATCTGTGCCAATCTTCCTCTAGTTTGTATGTGGGATGCCTCCACAGCATGGCTAATGAGTGGAGTAAGTCCATGCCCAGGATCCAAACCTGCGAACCTGGGCTGCCAAAGCAGAGCCTGCAGAACTTTAACCATTTGGTTGTGGGTTGCCCCCCTTGGAGACGTTCTTCATAAAGATCCCTCTCACCCCACCCCACCTCACCCATCCTCATCCAAAATAAACTGTTTGCTCTCCAGGCCCGCTGCACAACTGTCATCCTGGAGCTTTCCTTCAGCCACATCCTGGGAATCTCCTTTCCCTCTCTCCATTGGATGTCCTGTTTCTTGAAAACCATATCTTACTATTAGTTTAGGCCTCGCTTTTGATGGAACAAATTCTCTGATAGTTTATAAGGAAGAGTTCATGGGAGGTAAACTTTTGGGATCTTAAATGTATGAAACTACCTTTATTCGACTCTCATGCTTAACTGATAAAAATGATATAGTATTATAGGTTGGAAATAACATTTTGAAAGCTTTCTTCATTTGTTTTTTAACTTCCAATCCCAATGTCAAAAATGCTAAGCTATTCTTAATTCTGGTCCTATATATGTGACTCCCCCACCTTCTTTTTCCCAAAAACCTTTAGGACCTTCTATTTATTCTGGTATGCTAAAATTTCACAAAGTTGTACATTAGTGTAGGTATTTTTTTCATTTGTTTTTACTAAGCATTCAATATCCATATTCTTCAGTTCTGGAAATTTGTTTGATTTTTTTCCCCCTTTAGTTTCTTTGTTCTTTGATTTTGAATTCCTGCTGTGAATATCATCTGAAGATGATGAACCTCTGGATTAATCCCTTAAATTTCATTTCTATTTCCTTTTTTCTCTCTTTTAAAAAATAAACCTTATTTAGATATAGATTACATTCAATAAAACCCTCCAATTTCAAGTATAGAGTTGAATGGGTTTTGAGAAATAAATGCAGTCATATAACTGCCACTACAATCAAGATATAGAACATGTCCATTACCCCCAAAAATTCTTTGCCAAGCCCTTGGAAACCACTGATTTGCTTTCCGTAGCTGCAGTGCTTTCTCTAGAATTTCATGTACATGGAATCATATGGTATGCTATCTTTGTCTGCTTCTATCACGTAGCAAAATTCTCTTGAGGTTCGTTAATGTTGTTGCCTGCATCAGCAGTTGGTTTTTCTTCATTGCTGAGTGGTATGCCATTGTATGGATATACCATAATTTATTTATACATTCACCAGTTAAAGAACATTTGAATTATTTCCAGTTTTTGGCTGTTATGCATGTACATTACATAAACATCCATCTACAAGTCTTTTTACAAGACATATGTTTTTTTAAAATTTCTCCTAGGTAATACATACCTAGGAGTGAAATTGCTAGGTCATATGGAAATTGTATGTCTAACTATATCAGAAATTGCCAACTCTCTTTACAAGTGGCTGTACCATTTCACATCCCTACTAACAATGTATGAAAATTCCAGTTGCTCTGTATTCTTGCTTGTGCTTGGTATTATCAGTTTTCTAAATTTTAGTCATTCTAGTGTGTGTTTAGTGATATTTCTTTGTGGTTTTAATTTGCATTTCCCAATGGCTATTTTTTTTTCATTTTTCCTGTAGATTTTATTTTATTTTTTCTTTGTATTCTGTTTATGCTCCCTTTTTTAAAAAAATTGAGGTAACATTGGTTTATAACTTTATATAGATTTTCGGTGTACATAATTATAATTTGACTTCTGTATACATTACATTGTGTTCACCACCAAAAGTCTAGTTTCCATCTGTCATCGTACAAATGACCTCATTTACCCATTTTGCCCTCCCCCCACCCTCCTTCCCCTTTGGTAATCACCAGTCTGTTCTCTGTATCTATGTGTTTGTTTGTTGTTCTTGTTGTTATCTTCGAGTGAAATTATAGTGTATTTGTTTTTCTGTGTGTGACTTATTTCACTTAGCATAATACCCTAAAGGTCCATCTGTATTGTTGCAAATGGCAAGATTTCACCTTTTTTATGGCTTGGTAGTATTCCACTGTATATATGGATATATAAATACCATATCTTCTTTGTCAATTCATTCATTGATGGGCACTTAGGTTGTTTCCATGTCTTGGCTACTGTAAATAAAACTGCAGTGAATATAGACAAGCAGATCTTTTTTGAATTAGTGTTTCTGTATTCTTTGGATAAATACCAAGAAGTAGAATAGCTGGATCATATAGTAGTTCTATTCTCAATTTTCTGAGGAATTTCCATACTGATTTCTGTAGAGGCTGCATCAATTTACATTCCCACTGAGAGTGTATGAGGATTCCTTTTTCTCCACATCCTCACCAACATTTGTTATTTCTTGTCTTTTTAATAATAGCCATTCTGGGGGACTGGCCCCGTGGCCAAGTGGTTAAAGTTCTGTGTGCTCTGCTTTGGTGGCCCAGGTTTGTGGGTTTGGATCCTGGTCATGGATTTACACCACTTGTCAAGTCATGCTGTGGCAGTGACCCACATATGAAATAGAGGAAGATTGGCAACAGATATTAGCTCAGGACCAATCTAAAAACAAGAACAACAACAACTAATAGCCATTCTGATGGGTGTGAGATGAGATCTCATTGAGATTTGGATTTGCATTTCCCTAATAATTAGTGAAAATCTTTTCCTGTGCCTCTTGGCCATCTGTATATCTTCTTTGGAAAAATGACTGTTCAGATCCTTTGCCCATTTTTAAATCAGGTTGTTTTTTGTTGTTGAGTTGTATGAGTTCTTTACATATTTTGGTTATGAACCCCTTATCAGATGTATGATTTGCAAAATCTTCTCCCAATTGGTAGATAAACTTGTCATTTTGTTGATCATTTCCTTTGCTATGCGGCTTTTTAGTTTGATGTAGTACCATTTGCTTGTTTTTGCTTTTGTTTTCCTTGTTTGAGGATACATATTTAAAAAGATACTGCTAAGACTGATGTAAAATAGTGTACTGCTTATATTTTCTTCTAGGATTTTTATGACTTCAGGTCTTACATTCAAGTCTTTAATTCATTTTAAGTTAATTTTTGTGTATGATGTAAGATAGTGATCTAGTTTCATTCTTTTGTCTGTGGCTGTCCAGTTTTCCCAACACCATTTATTGAAGAGACTTTCCTTTCTTCATTGTATGTTCTTGGCTCCTTTGTTGAAAGTTAGCTGTCCATGTAAGTGTGTGTTTATTTTTGGGCTCTCAATTCTGTTCCATTGATCTGTGTGTCTGCTTTTTGCCAATACAATGCTGTTTTGATTACTATAGCTTTGTAGTTTACTTTGAAATCAGGGACTGTGATACCTCCAGCTTTGCTCTCTTTTCTCAGGATGGCTTTGGGTATTCAGGGTCTTTTGTTGTTCCATATAAGTTTTAGGATTCTTTGTTCTATTTCTGTGAAAAATGTCTGGGATTTTGCAGAGATCACATTGAATCTGTAGATTGCTTTAGGTAACATGTACATTTTAACTATGTTAATTCTTCCAATCCATGAGCACAGCATACGTTTCTATTTCTTTGTGTCTTCTTAGATTCCTTTTAATAATGTCTTACAGTTTTCAGTGTATTAGGCTTTCACCTCCTTGGTTAAATTTATTCCTAGGTATTTTATTTTATTTTTTTTGTGATTGTAAATGGGATTGTTTTCTCGATTTGTCTTTCTGTTAACTTGTTGTTAGTGTATAGAAATGCAGCCGAATTTTGTATGTTGATTTTGTACCCTGCAACTTTACTGTATTTATTATTTCCAATAGCTTTTTGATGGATTCTTTAGGTTTATCTGTATATAGAATCATGTTATCTGCAGATAGTGACAGTTTTACTTCCTTCTTTGCAATGTGGATGCCTCATTTCTTTTTCTTGCCTATTTGCTCTGGCCCAAACCTCCAGTTCTATGTTGAATAATAGTGGAGATAGTGAGCACCCTTGTTTTCTTCCTGTTCTCAGAGGAATAGCTTTCAGTTTCTCACCACTGAGTATGATTTTGGCTGTGGGTTTGTCATACATCGCCTTTATTATGTTGAGGTACATTCCCTATACACCTAGTTTGTTCAGAGTTTTTATCATAAATGGATGTTGAATCTTGTCAAATGTTTTCTCTGCATCTATTGAGATGATCATATGATTTTTATTCTTCATTTTGTTAATGTGGTGTATCATGTTGATTGATTCGCAGGTGTTGAACCATCCTTGCATCCCTGAGATCAAATCCACTTGATTGGAATCCTTTTAATGTACTATTGTACTTTCTTTGCTAATATTTTGTTGAGGACTTTTGCTGAGTAGAGGATGATCTATGTTGATCAGTGATATTGGCCTATAATTTTCTTTTTTTGTGTTGTCCTTGTCTGGCTTTGCTATCAGGTTCATGTTGGCCTTGTAAAATGAATTAGGAAGACTTTCCTCCTCTTCAGGTTTTTGGAAGAGTTTGAGAAGGACAGGTATTAAATCTTATTTGAATGTTTGGTAGAATTCACTAGAGAAGCTGTCTGGTCCTGGACTTTTGTTTTCTGGGACCAGAAATATGATGTCATCTTATTACTAGTGGTCAGTCTGTACAGATTCCCTGTGCTGAGGTGGCCTTAGCAGAGTGGTGGCATCTGGACTGTACTCCCACCAGTCCTATCAAGGTGGAGGGGAATGCAAAGAATGGTGCTTGCTGGTGCTTTGGACCCTGGAGAGAATTCCCAGTAGTTCCCCCCATTTGGCTGATGCTCTAGGGTTAATAAATGGATTTTTTACCCGTGTAGTCTAGGTGCCCTTTAAACCACTGTTTTTTCTGCCATGGCCCAGGGCAGGCAAGCCTGCATGCAGGCCCCTCAGTGCTATCCCGCCCTGTAGCAGGTTGCCATGTCAAGTGTGGTGTCCTTTTGAATCTGTGTCTTTGTCTTTCTTGCCTGTTTGTGGTCCCTTTGTACAGAGGCTGTTCAATCAACCCTCAGTTCTTTTTCAGGAAGAATTGCTCTATATGTAGGTGTCAATTTGTTATGTCATGGGAGGAGGTGAGTTCAGGGTTTTCCTGCACCACCATCTTGATCTCCCCCCTCCCCTAATGACTATTGATGTTTGTCATTCATATATCTTTTGTAGTACAGTGTGTTTTCAAATCTTATTTTCTATTATGTGTTTGTAGTTTGTTGTCCTAGGATCGTAAGAGTTCTTTCTATATTCTGGACACAATGTATTCAGATGTATGTTTTACACTTATTTCTCTCAGTCTGTAACTTACCTTTTCATTTCCTTAATGGTAAGACTTTCAATGAGCTAAAGTTTTTAATTTTGTAAAGTTCAATTTATTTTCTTTCTGTGGTCTTTCAAGTCCTATCTAAGAAATCTCTGCTTAGCCCAATGACAAGATTTTCTCCTATGTTTTCTCTTAGGAGTTTTGTAGTTTTAGTTCTTATATGTAGTTTATGTAGTTTAGTTCTTAAATGGGTCCATTTGACCCATTTAAAGTTATTTTTTGTATATGGTGGGAGGTGAGGCCAAAATTCATCTTATTTCACATGGATATCCAATTATTCCATCAACCTTTGTTGAAAACACTATCCTTTTCTCATTGAAATATTTTGAATTGAAAAGGATAGAGTTTTGCTAAAAATCAGTCAACTGTATATGTGTGGGCGTATTTCTGCACGCTCTATTTTATTGCATTGATCTGTGTGTCTCTTTGTATGCCAAAACACACTGTCTTGATTACTGTAGTGTCACAGTAATCCTTGAAATCAGATAGTGTAAAAATTTCCAACTTTGTTCTCTTTTAAAATTGCTTTGGTTAGTCTTCGTTCTTTTGTTTTCCTATTCTTCAAACTCTGCTCAACCAGCAGCTTGGAGCCTAAAGCCCTGAGTGCCTAACTTGGAATTTTCCCCCACTGCCAACTCCACAGCTAGTTAAGTAGCCTTGGGCTTTATATTCCTGGGTGAAAATAGAGACCATAGCAAGATGCAGAAGTCAAGTCAGCTTAGTGCTTAGAGGCAGCATGCAAAAGAGTGCCACAGAGAACGGTACACAATGACCCTGCCCATTTACAGAGCAGTCCATCATTGTCTTGGACCCTCAACTTGGCATTTTGCTACTTTAGGAGGCAGAAAGCAAAAACAAAGGCTCTTCTGGCATGATTAGAGAAATAGTTCTCTTCCTTTAGTTCTATATCTCCTACTACTCAGAAGTTATTTATTTATGCCTACTACTGATTTCACACAATCAATCTTCTTCAAATAGTAGTAGCTGAAATTAAACACTCTGCTTGTTGCCTTGCTTGGAATAAGATTTCCAATGATTTAATCCCAAGTATTTGTGATTTATATTTGGCTAACACCCACCAATGTAAATTTCCTTGTAGACACCACTGTCACCCAGTGGCTATATAACTATATCCTAGAGGCTGATCCCCTTTGTTTCATGTTTCTTTTTATTGCTGCATATATGAATTGCAGTCATTCAGGTGTGTAGACAGGAGAAGGTACTATTTCTCTAATGTTTTACTTCAGGAGATTAATTTTCATTTACGTGAACTTTTTTTTTGGAAATTTACAAAGGTTATAACAGTATTTCTATGTAGTTCTTAAGTGAGCTATTAGCCTAATTCATTCTTTCTCAACTTTTTTTTCACTATTGCCTTCTACTAATGAGAGAAATTAAATACTAAGGAATAATATTTTGTTGGCTAGGGTTGAGTTTAGAAGAGCCATATACCATTGTAATATTTAAGCTTTTTGCCCTCCAAGAACTAATTTTCCTCCTTTGGGAGTGATATTGCCCCTGTTGAGAATGCATGGTCTAATTGATAGAAAAGAGGTAATTCTATAACAATTACAATGATAATAGCTTTCCTTTATTAAGTGACTCTAATGTACCAGGCACTGTACTATGTGATTAATAAATGTTATCTGATAAAGATCTATATAAACCATATGAGGAGTGTATAATTTCTATCTTCTGTTTGAAGAAACTGAGAAAGAGATGCTAGGTTGTTATCTTACCTAAAACCAAGTTTCAAAGTGTAAATCTCAAGATGCTTCTGTGTGACCTCAAAGATCTATTATTCTCCACTCCTCACAATGATACTATTCAAATTAATTGAAAAGTCATGACACTTTGTGGCCAAGATATACAGTTTCTTGTGGTGCTTAAAGTCCCAACATATTGACTTCTATGAATGGTTCTGTCCTTCCTGTTTGGCATTCCTTGTAGGTCATCAATGATTTTTTTGGCCTGTGAGTAGCTTATAGTTTACTGGGAAGAACAGTTGGCAAGTGATGATAAGGAACTGTGGAAATATAGAGGAGTAAGTATAGAGAGGATTTTTTTATAACCACCAGGTGAAGACATTATTTTGTTTTGGAAGAATTCACAGTTTTCCTAAATCCTGGTACTCCTAAAGAGCTCTTCATCTATAATATGCAATTCATCATTTAAAATTATATCTATTTTTCCTTTTACATATTTGCCTATTTAAAAAGGTAAAAGTAATATGGCACATGATAAAAATCAAATAGTGTAGGTAAATATAAAATGAAAAGTTAACCTTTCCCCTGCTCCAACTTCTAAACTCTACTCATAAAGATATCTTCATTTTTTTCTCTAAATTTTAAGTGTATATGCTATCACATATACATATATCTATAGATATCCTTTTTATTTGCAAAATTGAGATAATAGTATCCAAATTGTGCCATATTTTGCTTTAGTCATTCTTTTAAAATTGTTGTGTTGCATAGCATTTCATTTTGGTTGTGTTGTAATTTCTTTGACTCATTCTATATTAAAAGATATATGGTGTGTCCAAATATTCACCACTACAAGGAATCTTGAAGAATGTCCTTAGTACACATAGTTTGGCATCTGTGTGAGTATATTTGTACAGTAAATCTTAGCAGTAAGACTGTTATCAAAGGGTATGTGCCTTGTAAATTTTCATAGATATTGCCAAATTGCCTTTCAAAAGGGGTACAGGAAACTACACTGATGCCAAACAGCGTATGAGATGGTCCACTCTCACGGCCCTAGATATTCTAAAACTAAAGATTTTTGCCAATCTGATAGATGAAAAACAATGTCTTGTTTTGATTTGCCTTTCTTTAGTTTTATGGAAGGTTGAGCATATTTTCTATTTCTTTGATATTTGTGGTTTTTATTTTAATGAATTGCTTATTCATATTCTTGCCCATATTTCTATTGTGAAATCCGTGTTTTATTTTTTGATTGTATGAGCTGTTTACATATGAAAGAAATTAGTCCTTTTTCATTTGTGTGGCAATTTTTTTTCAACTTTACCATTTTGGTTATGGCTTTTACAAGTTTTTGTTTATTTGATGTTTAAAACAATCAATTATATTGAGATATAATTTACATAAATAAAATGCATATATTTTGCATCTACAGTGTGATGAGTTTTGACAGTTGAGTTCACCTGTATAACTACCACTTCAGTCAAGATATAGAATAATTCTATCATCCCAGAGAATTTCTTCATGCTCTTTGCAGATGATTCCACCACCCCTGGCACTAGGAAAGAACTCATGTGCTTTTCATTACTATAAATGTTTGCCTTTCCTAGGAGTTTTTATGTGGAATCATATAGTAGATACCTTTTTGTGACTAGGACTTTAATCATCATAAAGCTTGAAATTCATCCAAAGTTTCATGTGTATCAGTTTATGCCTTTTAATTGCTGAATTGTATTCATTTATGTAACACAATTTGCTTATATAGTCACTTTTTGTATTAGTTTCCTAGGGCTGCTGTAACAAATTACCATAGACAGGGTGGCTTGAGAAAACAGGAATTTATTCTGTCATTGTTCTGGAGGCTAGAAGCCCAACATCAAGATGTCAGCAGTGTCACACTCTCTCTGAAGGCTCCAAGGGAAGAGACTTCCTTGCCTCTTCCAGCTTCTGGTGGTTGCAGGCAGTCCTGGGCTTTATTTGGCTTGCAGCTGGATATTTCTAATGGGTGTAAGATGAAATCTTAGTGTAGTTTTGACTTGCATTTCTCTGATGATTAGTGATGTTGAACATCTTTCCACGTGCCTGTTGGCCTTCTGTACATCTTCCTTGGAAAAATGTCTTTTCATATTCTCTGCCCATTTTTTGATTGGGTTGCTTGTTTTTTTTTTGTTGTTCTGTTGTGTGAGTTCTTTATATATTATGGAGATTAACCCCTTGTCAGATATATGATTTGCAAATATTTTCTCCCAGCTAGTGGGTTGTCTATTCATTTTGATCCTGGATTCATTTGCCTTGTAGAAGCTCTTTAGTCTGTTGAAGTCCCACTTGTTTATTTTTTCTTTTGTTTCCCTTGTCCGAGTAGACATGGAGTCTGAAAATATCCCTTTATGACTGATGTCAAATAGTGTACTACCTATATTATCTTCCAGGATTTTTATAGTTCAGGTCTCACTTTCAGGTCTTTGATCCATTTTGAGTTAATTTTTGTGTATGGCAATAGAAAATGGTCTACTTTCATTGTTTTGCACATGGCTGTCCAATTTTCCCAGCACTATTTATTGAAGAGACTTTCCTTTCTCCATTGTATGTACTTAGCTCCTTTGTCAAAGATTAGCTGTCTGTAGATGTGTAGTTTTATATCTGGGCTTTTAATTCTGTTCTATAGATCTGTGTGTCTATTTTTGTACCAGTACCATACTGTTTTAATTACTATGGCTTTGTAGTATATTTTGAAGTCAGGGATTGTGATGCCTTCTGCTTTGTTCTTTTTTCCTCAGGATTTTTTTAGCTATTCAGGGTCTTTTGTTGCCCCATATGAATTTTAGTATTCTTTGTTCTATTTCTGTGAAGAATGTCATTGCGATTCTGATTGGAATTGCATTGAATCTGTAGATTGCTTTATGTAGTATGGACATTTTAACTATGTTTATTCTTCCAATCCATGTGCATGGGATATTTTTCCATTTCTTTCTGTCTTCATCAATTTCTTTCAATAGTGTCTTATAGTTTTCATTATATAGGTCTTTCACCTCCTTGGTTAAATTACACCCAGATATTTTATTTTTTTGTCATGATTGTAAATCTGATTGTCTTTTTGAGTTCTCTTTCTGTTAGTTCATTCTTGGCATATAGAAATGCAACTGACTTTTGTAAATTGATTTTATACCCTGCAACATTGCTGTAGTTGTTGATTATTTCTAATAGTTTTCCAATGGATTCTTTAGGGTTTTCTATATGTAAGATCATGTCATCTGCAAATAGTGAAAGTTTCACTTCTTTGTTGCCTATTTGGAGTCCTTTTATTCCTTTTTCTTGCCCAATTGCTCTGGCCAAAACCTTCAGTACTATGTTGAATAAGAGTGGTGAGAGTGGGCACCCTCGTCTTGTTCCTGTTCTCAGAGGAATGGCTTTCAGTTTTTCCCTGTTGAGTATGATGTTGGCTGCGGATTTGTCACATATGGCCTTTACTATGTTGAGGTACTTTCCTTCTGTGCTCATTTTGTTGAGAGTTTTTATCATAAATGGATGTTAGGATTTTTGTCAAATGCCTTCTTTGCATCAATCGAGATAATCATGTGGTTTTTATTCTTTGTTTTGTTAATGTGGTGTATCATGTTGATTGATTTGTGGATGTTGAACCATCCTTGTGTCCCTGGAATAAATGCCACTTGGTCATGATCTATGATCTTTTTGATGTAGTGCTGTATTCGGTTTGCCAATATATGGTTGAGGATTTTTGCATCTATGTTCATTAGCAATATTGGCCTGTAGTTTTCCATTTTTGTATTGTCCTTGTCTGGCTTTGGTATCAGAGTGACTTTGGCCTCGTATAATGTGTTAGCAAGTCTTCCACCTTCCTCTATTTTTTGAAAAAGTTTGAGAAGGATAGGTATTAAGTCTTTGAATATTTGGTAAAATTCTCCAGAGAAGCCATCTGGTTCTGGACTTTTATTTTTGGGGAGGTCTTTGATTAGTGTTTTAATCTCTTTACTTGTGATTGGTCTATTCAGGTTCTCTATTTCTTATTGATTCAGTTTTGGTAGGTTTTATGTGTCTAGGAATTTATCTATTTCTTCTAGATTGTCCAATTTGTTGGCATATAGTTTTTCATAGTATTCTCTCATAATCTTTTGTATTTCTGTGATATCTGTTGTAATTTCTCCTCTTTCATTTCTAATTTATTTGAACCTTCTCTCTTTTTTTTTGTTGAGTCTAGCTAAACATTTTTCAATTTTGTTTATCTTCTCAAAGAATCCACTCTGTTTCATTGATCCTTCCTCTGCTTTTTTCATTTCAATTTCATTTATTTCTGCTCTAATTTTTATTATTTCCCTCCTTCTGCTGACTTTGGGCTTTGTTTTCTCTTCTTTTTCTAGTTCTGTTAGATGTAGTTTAAGGTTGCTTGTTTGGGATTTTTCTTGGTTGTTGAGGTGGGCCTGTACTGCTATGAGTTTCCCTCTCAGGACTGATTTTGCTGCATCCCAAATGAGTTGGTATGGTGTATTTTCATTTTAGCTTGTCTCCAGACATTTTAAAATTTCTCCCTATATCTCATCAGTCTTCCATTGGTTGTTCAGTAGTTTATTGTTTAGTCTCCACGTTTTTGTCACTTTCCCAGTTTTTTTCCTTGTGGTTGATTTCTAGTTTCATAGCCTTATGGTCAGAAAAGTTGGTTGTTATGATTTCAATCTTCTTCAATTTATAGAGGCATGCCTTGTTTCCCAACATATGGTCTATCCTTGAGAATGTTCCATGTGCACTTGAGAAGAACGTGTAATCTGCTGTTTTTGGGTGGAGTGCCCTGTATATATCTATTAAGTCCATCTCATCTAGTTTTTCATTTAAGTCTGCTATTTGCTTATTGACTTTTTGTCTGGATGATCTATCCATTAATGTGAGGGGTGTGTTAAGGCCCCCTACTATTATTGTGTTGTTGTTGATATCTCCTTTTAGGTTTATTAATAGTTGCTTTATGTACTTTGGTGCTCCTGTGTTGGGTGCCAATATATTTATAAGTGTTATGTCTTCTTGGTGGAGGGCCCCTTTTATTTTTATATATTGCCCCTCTTTGTCTCTCATTACCCTTTTTATCTTGAAGTCTACTTTGTCTGATATAAGTATGGCCACACCTGCTTTTGTTTGTTTGCCATTAGCTTGGAGTATTGTCTTCCATCCTTTTACTCTGAGCCTGTGTTTCTCTTTAGAGCTGAGATGTGTTTTCTGGAGGCAGCATATTGTTGGGTCTTGTTTTTTTTTTTTTTTTTTTTTTTTGTGGGGAAGACCAGCCTTGAGTTAACATCTGTTGCCAATCCTCCCCTTTTTGCTGAGGAAGACTGGCCCTGGGCTAACATCTGTGCCCATCTTCCTCCACTTTATATGGGATGCCACCATGGCATGGCTGACAAGCTGTGCATCCGCAGGTGCCTGGGATCTGAACTCACGAACCCTGGGCTGCCAAGTGCGAACTAAACTGCTGCGCCACCGGGTGGCCCCTGGATCATGTTTTTTGATCCATCCCGCTACTCTGTGTCTTTTGATTGGAGAATTCAATCCATTTACATTTAGAGCGATTATTGATATATGTGGGCTTAGTGTTGCTACTTTATTGCTCAGTTTCCAGATCTTTTGAATTTGCTTTGTTTCTTGTCTTATGTGATTCAGACTACCAATTCAGTTTGGTAGTTCTGTATGATGGTTTTCTTAGTTTTCTCTTTATTTATCACATGTGTCTCTGCTCTGAATATTAGTTTAGTGGTTACCATGAGGTTTGTATGAAAATTCCTGTAGATGAGATAGTCCATTTTCTGGTGTCCTCTTATTTCTTTTGTCTAAGTCGAGTCCATCCCTTTCTTCTTCCCCTTTAAGTTTTTGTTGTGACAACTTATTCCATCTTGTATTGTGATTTCATGTTTATAGTGATGAGATTATGTTTATTTTTGGTGTTTTCCTTCTCTTGATCTTTGATGTCATAATTAAGTGTTTGCTAACCTATTCTGGTAGTGAGCTGCAATTTATCTGATTTTTGTCTACCTATTTTCTCCTTGCTCAAAGCTTCTTATCCCCTTTCTCTCTCTTTCTTTCTTTTTTTTTTTTTTCAGGTATGAGGGCCTACTTGAGCATTTCTTGCAGTGAGGGTCTTGTGGCAGTGAACTCCCTTAACTTTTGTTTATCTGGGATAGCTATTATTTCTCCATCATAGCTGAAGGATATTTTCACTGGATAGAGTATTCTTGGCTGAAAGTTTTTATCTTTCAGAATTTTGAATATATCATTCCACTCTCTCCTGGCCTGTAGAGTTTCTGATGGAAAATCTACTGAGAGCCTAATTGGAATTCCTTTGTATGCTATCTTTTTCTCCTGCTGCCCCTAATATTCTTTCTTTGTCATTAACTTTTGCCAACTTTACTACTATGTGCCTTGGGGATGGCCTTTTTTGTTGATATATTTAGGAGATCTATTGATTTCATTCACTTGTATTTCCAGCTCCTTCCCCAGGTTTGGGAAGTTCTCAGCTATCATTTTTTTGAACAAGCTCTCTGCACCTTTTTCCCTCTCTTCTACCTCTGGGATACGTATAATTCATAAGTTGCATTTCTTAATTGAGTCAGATATTTCTCAGAGATTTTCTTCATTTTTTTTTTTTTAATTTGAGCTCTGTCTCCTCCTCCATCTGGAGCCTTTCTACATTGCTATTCTCAATAGAGCTAATTCTTTCCTCCACATTGTCAGCTCTGTTCTTTAAATATTTCAGATTTTCCTTTATCTCCTCCATTGTGTTTTTCATCTCCAAGAATTCTGATTGGTTTTTCTTTATGGTTTCAATCTCCTTTGTGAAGAAGCTCCTAATTTCCTTGAATTGTCTATCTGTATTTTCTTGTAATTTATTAAGCTTTTTTATGATAGCTATTTTGAATTCTCTGTAATTTAGGTTATAAATTTCTGTGTCTTCAGGGTTGATTTCTGGATGCTTGTCATTTTCCTTCTGGACTGGAGATTTAATCTATTTTTGCACAGTGCTTGAGGGTTTGTTTTTATTTTTCCTCATCTTAAAGATGTCTGGATGTAGATTCCACTTGCTGCCGCTACATGGGGGTCAATAACTGTGCTCCGAAACCGCTAAGATGTGCAGGCATTCTGGCTGGACTGAAGTGTGGCTGGGCTGATTTGTGGCTGAGCTGGAGCTCTGTGGGGGTGGGATGTCACGTGCTGGCTGCTGGGCTGGATCTCTGCTCAGTTGGATCCCTGAGTGCCTCCACTGGGCTACAGCACCACTGGGCTTGGGCGCCTGGGTGTCCCGTGCTGGCAGTGGGGCTTTAACTCCATGAGGGCTGGTGTCACATGCTAGATGCCAGGCTGAATCCTGGTGGGGGCAGGTGCTGCACCCACTGGGCTTGGGGGCCCAGGTGTCACACACTGGTGGTGGGGCTTTACCTCCACAGGGGTGGGTGTCCCATGCCAGTCACCTGGCTGAGACACCCCAGGGGCAGGTTCCTCATCCCCCTGGGCTTGGGTGCAGTTGCAGGGCTGGATCTCCACTGGGTTGAATCCCTGCAGGCCTCCACCAGGTTGCAGTACTTCTGGGCTTAGGCACTGAGCATGGCCAAGCGGGGACACTGAAGGAGGGGGAGTGGCACTTACTGTCACCTCCCTGTTCCCAGGGGCTTCTCACTCATCCCTCACTATCTGCTCTCCTTGAGTGTTAGTTTGTTGAGGACACTCCCACAACCGTTCCCTTCCTTCCATGTGGGGGTTCCCCGCTGTGCGGGAACTTGGAGACTGAAGGTTTTCCTGCTTAGGGCTACCCCTCCCCCTCCTCTCCAAGAGCCGCTTGTTCTCAGTCTCAGGGCCGCTGCTGTTGGGGAAGGAGGGGAGCCCTCCTTACCTGCTGCCTCTTACCCTAGAGTTTCCAGCAACTCTGCCATCAGGTACAAGACTGCGTGTGTCTCCCAGACATTCTGTATGTAGTTTGAAAGACCTCTGTTGGCGTATGGATGACCTTTTTGTTATATCTTAGTGGGGGAACATTTAGGGGAAAACCTCACTCCGCCATGATACTGATGTCACTCCTCCTTTCTTCTTTTATATAATCATAAATGTGTTCCCTAATTTCTCATTACTACAACTTTCTTATTGATCATCTCTTGATGTTTATTGCAAAGAAATCTGGCAAAATTAAATTGAAATCCTAGGAAGTAATATCGTATCATTATCAATGTGCTATAGTGTTTAATCTCAGTTGTATTCATGATGAACCATATATTTTCTAGCACTATTTTTATTATTGCTGGGTGACACAGAATTCACTTTGTGGAACTCAGTTAATTCATTTGTTAATTAGGGATACTTAAAACAGTAAGTGAATAAATTGTACCAGATGAGTTCTCAAATTCCTTCTAACTTACCTGATTCCAATTTTTACCCTTATATAAATTATTACATAATTTTTTATTTTGGAAAATGTCCAAACTCAAAAGATCTTAAGAGATATAATTCTGAATGCACATATTACATGTCAGAGCTACAAATATTGGAGATATTTTGTCAAAATGCTGGGAACTTAAGAGAAGTTATATAGTGACTCTCTTGGAGTCCAGGCATGACTAACTATGGCAGGATAATGGTATCTCTCTAACCTTATTATTAAAGATCTTCTAGGAAATATTCTCCAGTTGCATTGTAGGAAATAGTAATTTTATTGAATATTTAAAAAACCGAGTCTAAATCCTGTGTTATAGCACTTTTCCAGAGGAGATAGAGAAGAGTATGTTATGTCTGTGCTTAACTCTCCTAGCTTTATGATGACCTGCTGTTCCGAGTCTTCCATTTTTATAAGCTGCTATAATGCTGTGTTATTTGTGCTTCTATAGGCGGTAACTGGAAAATTTCCATAATCACCAGTGACTTGCCAAATGCAGGGACCAGCTCACAGATTTATATTATACTATATGGACAACATAGAAGTTCAGCCCCCATATATCTTTATGGAACAGATGGAGCTCAATTTCAGCATGGCCATGAAGACATCTTTACTGTAAGTAATAAAATTGAGTAAAACCTGTTAATATAAGTGATACAGCTAGTAGGTACTTTGGAATGAATGCAATCTATCAAATCGGGTGCTTCCTATTGTAATACCATGTGTCCTGTAGAAGATCAATCAAAAGTAATTCATTGCAGTTTTTGGTCAAGCAGATTAAACACAAGTAAAACTGCAATATGATAAGAGACAACAGCTAGACAGAAATACTTGGTGGCCAACAGGTATCATTTCTATCCTGTGGCTGTCAGGAGCAAGGACTTATGCCTTTCTGGCTGAGACTCTAACAGATAAGTCTCAAAGTCAAGGTCAAAAAGAGGAAAATAAAATTATCAAATAATGGAGGACAAAGAAGTTGTCATCAAGTTATGAGTTCATGACTAGACACATTGAGATCAAGCTCTAGGGAGAAAGGGAGGTAGCAAAGAAGAAGCAAGGGAGATCAGTGTCATGTTGTTAAATTAAAGTCGGAAAGATTAGCAATCAAAGGCAAGACTTGAAATGAGTGAAGAACCTTGCACTTTATAGGTACTTAATAATGTCTGTTGAATGAATGACTGGATGCATAGATTGTTTTGAACAGAGAATTAAATCACAATCAGAAAAGAGTATCCTTAAATATCTTAAATCTTTACAGGGTACCCACTTCCATGTGATCCTGGGTGTTTGGTTTACTACAGCCTGTGTACTCAGCCCACATATGTTAAAAGGAAAGGCTGAACCATTTGGAACCAAGCTAGTGGTCTAGTTTGATCTATTCTTTCCATGCTTTCTATATGAGTCCGTATTTAAAGAAACTCTTTCTTGTGTTGATGGTCACTACAAATAAAAGTAAAAAATGAAGACTTTGTCATTATTTTGCACACATAAGAAATAGTTTTAGAAGTGACTATACCAAGAAAGTCTAAGCTGTTTTTATTGTTGTCATTTTGCTATTTTGTTGTTTCAAGTTCACTTTTAAATCAAATTATACCTTCATATGTGTATAGTATTAAATCATTCTGAATTCTGTAGTAAGAAAGGAGCACCTTTGGGCTGGCTCTGTTGCCTAGTGGTTAAATTTGGCATGCTCCACTTCAGTAGCCCAGGTTCAGTTCCTGGGGAAGGACCTACACCACTCATCAGTGGCCATGTCATGGCGGCAACCCACATACAAAAAAGAGGAAGATTGGCAATGGATGTTAGCTCAGGGTGAATCTTCCTAAGGGAAGAAAAAAATGGAGCACCTTTAATTCCTCGTTCCCATTTCCTTCTCCCACAGGAAACCATTTTCATAGTTTGATGCTTCTTTTTTTCTGAGCACTGCTACCTACATTTCAGCTCTTTCACTTGTCTTTCTCTCTCTTGCTTGAGCCCTGGGATTGCTACATTTCTATCTTGTTTGTAGAGGTGATGGCTTCGTTAAGTTTAGTAATTTTATGCCTGTTTTGATCCTAGTTTTCATTCATTCTGATGAATTATTTTCTTTTAAGGTTTCTTAGGTAAATTTTTGCTTTCCTTTTCCCTTATAGTTTCTTTGTATAGATCTTTTCTTTTCCTTTTTTTTTTTCTTTCTTTTTTTTTTTTTTTGGTGAGGAAGACCAGCGCTGAGCTAACATCCGTTGCTAATCCTCCTCTTTTTGCTGAGGAAGACTGGCCCTGGGCTAACATCGTGCCCATCTTCCTCCACTTTATATGGGACGCCGCCACGGCGTGGCTGACAGGCAGTGTGTCGGCGGGCGCCCGGGATCCGAACCAGCGAGCCCCGGGCTGCCAAGCGCGAACTAAACCGCTGCGCCACCGGGCCGGCCCCCTTTTCTTTTCCTTTTTATTGTGGTAAAATCCACAAAATAAAATTTACCAGCTTAACCATTTTAGTGTACAGTTCGGTGGCATGTAGTACATTCATGGTATTGTTCAACCACCACCACTATTTGGTTCCCGAACATTTTAGTCACCCCCAAAGGAAACATCATTACACAGTCACTCCCCATTCCTTTCCACCCATGCCTAGCAACCTCTAATCTACTTTGTGTCTTTAAGGATTTGCCAATTCTGGATATTTCATATAAATGGAATCATATAAAATGTAGCCTTTTGTGCCTGGCTTCTTTCACTTAGCATAATGTTTTCAAAGTTCATCCACGTAATAGCACGTATCAGTACTTCATTCCTTTTTATGGTTGAATGATATTTCATTTATGGAAATACCACATTTTATCTATTCATCTGTTGATGAACATTTGGGTTATTTCTACCCTTTGACAATTGTGAATAGTGCTTCTATCAACATTTGTGTACAGTGGTTTTTTAAAAATTTTTTTGAACACCTATTTTCATTTCTTTTGAGTGTATACCCAGAAGTGGAATTTCAGGGTCATGTGGTAATTCTGTCTTTAACTTTTTGAGGAACCACCAAACTATTTTCCACAGTGGCTATACCATTTTACATTTCCACCAGCAATGTATGAGGGTTCCAATTTTTCCACATCGTCACCAACATTTGTTATTAATTTAAAAAAATTCTAGCCAAACCTCTTGAATGTGAATTGGGATTTCATTGTTATTTTGATTTACATTTCCCTAATGATTAATGACATTGAGTATCTTTTTATGAGCTTGTTGGCCATTTGTATATCTTCTTTGAAGAAATATATATTCAAATCCTTGTCCTATTTTTAAACTGGGTTATTTTTCCTTTTGTTGTTGAGTTGTAAGTGTTCTTTATGTATTATGAATACTAGACTCGTATCAGAAATATGATTTGAAAGTATTTTCTGCAATTTTGGGGGTTGTCTTGTCACTCTTTTGATAGTATCCTTTGATGCACAAGAATTTTTAATTTTGATGATGTCTAATTTATCTATTTTTTTCTTTTGTTGCTTGTGTTTTGGTGTCATATCTTAGAAACCATTGCCAAATCCAAGATCTTGAAGACTTACCCCTGTGTTTTCTTTTGCATTAATTCTTGATCCATTTTGAGTTAAATTTTATATATGGTGTGAGGTAAAAGTCCAATTCCATTATTTTGCAGGTGCATACCTAGTAGTCCTAGCACTGTTTGTTAAAGAGACTATTCTTTCCCCATTGAATAGTCTTATACTCTTGTTGAAAATCAACTGACCATAGGTGTATAGGGTTTATTTCTATATGTCTATTTTTATGCTTGTACCACACAATTTTCATTACCTTAACTTTGTAGTAAATTTTGAAACCAGAAAGTATGAGTTCTTCAACCTTGTTCTTATTCTTCAAGATTGCTTTGGCTATTTGTGGCCCCTTGCAATTCCATATGAATTTTACAATCATCTTTTCCATTTCTGCAAAACGGGCCATGGTGTTTTTGATAGGGATTACCTCAAATCTGTAGATAGCTTTGGCTAGTATTGACTTCTTATCAATATTGTGTCTTCCAATTGATGAACATGATATCTTTACAATAACTTAGGTATTTAATTTCTTTCAGCAATGTTTTGAGTTTTTCTTGTATAAGTCTTATACCTCCTTTGTTAAGTTTATTCCTAAGAATTTTATTCTTTTTTTTTTTTTTTTTTTGTGGGGAAGACCAGCCCTGAGCTAACATCTGTTGCCAATCCTCCCCTTTTTGCTGAGGAAGACTGGCCCTGGGCTAACATCTGTGCCCATCTTTCTCCACTTTATATGGGACGCCACCACGGCATGGCTGACAGGCAGTGCGTCAGCGGGCGCCCGGGATCCGAACTCGCAAACCCCGGGCTGCCAAGCGCGGACTAAACCGCTGCGCCACCGGGCGGCCCCAGAATTTTATTCTTTTTGATGCTATTATAAATAGAATTGTTTTCTTAATTTCTTTTTTTGTATTGTTCATTACTAATGTAAGGAATTGCAACAGCTTTTTGTATTGATCTAGTATCCTGTGACTTTGTGGAATTCATTTATTAGCTCTAATAGGTTTTTGTGGAATCTTTAGGATTTTCTATATATCAGATTATATCATCTCTGATAGAGATAGTTTTATTTCTTCCTTTCCAATTGGGATGTTTTTTAAATTTCTTTTTCTTCTTTAATTGCTCTACCACAACTTCTAGTACAATGTTGAATAGAAGTCATGAAAACTGGCATCTTTGTCATGTTCCTGATTTAGGAGGAAACTTTTAGTCTTTCACCATGAAGAATGCTATTATCTGTGGGTTTTTCATAAGTGTCCTTTATTATGTTCAGTTCCTTTCTATTCCTAGTTTGTTGAGTGTTTTTATCATGAAACTGTGTTGAATTTTGTCAAATGCATTTTTTGCATCAATTGAGATGACTGTGTTTTTTTCCTCTTCATTCTATTTATGTGGTATAGTACATTGATAGTTGCATGTTGAACCACTCCCTATTCCTGGGATAAATCCCAGTTGGTCAAGGTGTATCATCCTTTTGATATGCTTCTGGATTCAGTTTGCTAGTGTTTGTTGAAGATGTTTGCCTATATATTTAGAAAGGGTATTTGTGCATAGTTTTATTTTCTTGTCGTGTCTTGGTCTGGGTTTGGTATCAACTCTGCCTACCTTGTAGAATGAGTTAGGAAGTGTTCCCACTGCTATTTTTTTGGAAGAGTTTGAGATGAATTAGTGTTAATTCTTCTTTAAATATTTGGTAGACTTCACCAGTGAAGCCATCTGTCCTAGGCTTTCCTTTGTTGGGAGGTTTTTGATTACAGCTTCAATCTCTTTACTTGTTATAGGCCTATTCAGAGCTTCTATTTTTTCTTGAGTCCATTTTGATAGTTTGTGTGTTTCTAAGGATTTGTCATTTCATCTAGGTTATCTTATTTGTTGCAATTGTACATGATATTCTTTTATAATCCTTTTTATTTCTGTAAGGTCAGTAGTAATGTCTCTATTTTCATTTATGATTTTAGTAATTTGAGTTTTCTTTTTTCCTAAGCCTAGCTAAATGTTTGTCAATTTTGTGTTCTTTTTGAAGAACCGATTTTTGGTTTTGTTGATTCTATTGATTTCTATTTTATCTCCATTTTAATCTTTATTATTTCCTTTTTTCTGCTAGCTTTAGTTTAGTTTTCTCTTCTTTTTTCTACATCCTTAAATTGTAAAGCTAGGTTATTTATTTGAGATATTCCTTCTTCTCCTTCTACTTCATCTTCTTCCTCCTTCCTTCCCCCTTCCCAATCCTCTTCTCCTCCTCCTCCTTCTCATTCATTTTGCTTAGAGTCTCTGAATTTAGTAGATCAGAACCTTCAAAAAACTTTTCTCTCATGACAAGCTTGCCAATCTAGTTGATGGGAATCCATCTGAAATGATTTCTTCCTTTAAGCACATTCAGATTTTGTGGAATTACAGCTAAAATTTCCCTCTGAACTCAGCTTTCACTGTATCCCCTGTGGGTTTTTTTCATTCCTTTCAGATATTTTTAAATTTCCCTTGCAATTTCTTTGACTTATTGGTTGCCTAAGAGTATATTGTTTCATTTACACCATATTTGTGGATTTTTCATTTTTCTTTCTAGTTTTAATTTCTAGTTTCATTCCATTGTTAGGAAAGACACTTTGTATGATTTCAATTTTATTTAATTTTCAAAACTTGTTTTGTGATATAACATATGGTCTGTCCTGGAGAAAATTCCATGTGCACTTGAGAAAACTGTGTATTCTGCTGTTGTTGAGTGGACTGTTCTATAAATGTCTGTTAGATCTAGTTTGTGTGTAATGTTGTTCAAGTCCTCTCTTTCCTTATTGATCTGCTGTCTAGTTGTTCTATCCATTATTTAAAGTGATGTATTGAAGTCTCCAACTATTACTATAGACTATTTCTCCATTCACTTGTGCCAATTTTTGCTTCATATATTTTGGCACTCTGTCATGAGGTGTATACATGTTTATAATTCTTATATCTTCTTGATGGATTGACTCCTTTATCTTAATATCAGCTGTTTTTAAATGGATTTTGTGAAATTACATTGAAAGACATTCTCCTGGTTCCTTTATAGATCATGGTTGGAGACATTGGAACACTCTTTAAGATTCGTATTGGTCATACCAACTCTGGACTCTCTCCTTCCTGGCACTGTAAAGAGGTAAAGACATATCAATACTCCCATCCTTTGCAAAATCCTCTACAAATTCCATTCAGGAATCAAACCTCAAGGAGGCATTTTACTCCTATTGAGTTGACGGGGTCAAACTTGCACATTTTTTAGCCAGTGTATTCCTCAGGGAAGCCCTTATTAATCATATGCCCTTATTAACAATTTAATCCCTCATTTACTGAGGGAAGCACCTCAACCAAAAAATACTTTCACCTCTTTGCAAAGAAAAGAAAATACTTGGCACTCTGGATAAACTCATATTGCTTCTTGATATGGTTGCACTAATGAAAAATTGACTAGGTGGATGTTGTTTGCTTCAGGATGGTTGTAAAAATAGACCATTTGTGCTGGTGAAATAATAATCTACTCAACTTGAATGCCACCTCTCAAATTTAGTCTATTCATGCTAAGCAAGATAATGCCTCTTGAGTACTTTTAGGAGCAAAAAGGGGGCTTAAATTTTCTACGTTGTTCAGAATTAAAAATTGTACTTACTACCATGATTGCCAATAAATGCAGATCTTCATCAATGGAAATCGTACAGCTTGTCGTCCATTTTCGTGTATAGCACATTTCCATCTTTTGTCATTTCACAGTAAATGATCTTTAAACAAGTTCTCAAAATGCAAAGAACGTCTAGTTAAACTCCTGATATTCTTGGCAAGCTTGTTCTACAGTTTTTTAATATGTTAGAAAATTAATGAAAAATTCATTGAAGATGAGTAATCCCTTAAAAACATATTTTTTATTCCATTAGCAGAAACACATACTGCTTAATAATGCCATCTTCTTTACATTAAAGTTACAAAAGATCCTGAAGCAGAATGAAAAAATAAGTCACTTTATGAAATACAGAATGTAGAAGTTAGATTTCAAAATTCAGAATTATTGCCTGGCTTCTATATGAAATAATTCTCTCTTTTTTGCTGTATAGGGCTTTTGAAGTATGATGTTCAAATTGATATTTAATTGATCATATATAATAATATCTTTTACTTTTTTCTCTCCTAGTAAGCTAATTTATGAAAATTATCATTAATCCTCCTATATCATTTGAGTGATAATCAACAAGCAATATTATATTCATTAGTAAGCTGGGATGCTGAGATAGTGGTTAAATGATCTGAAAAGATTATATAATATTGTAGAGGAAAGACAAATAATCAGGCTGAAAATTCCTATTGTCTTTCTCCCTACGGCAAGCACTCTCTTATTGCAAGGCAACTTGTTTGCCTGAAGTTTACCTCACCTGTCTTTGAGTACCAGTGAAGAAGAGAGATGTTCTTGATTCAAAGTTTTGTTCTGAGTATATAAAACTCTTATATAATTTACCCATTTGGTCAAATTGGGAATTTTCTGTTCAATTCTTATAATACAGTCTAGAAGTTTGAAATTTAAAATTTTAAGTAAGTAAACTAGTGCCAATAACTTGAGGGGATTAGAATTAAAACACTGAGTTATAGCAATAATGATACAGTATTTCCATAGTTCATAAAATAATCACATTCCTTTGAGGAACTAAATCTTGATTCTTTCAAGTTTAGTTAAGAAAGATTACAAAATAAAAAGTTTCAAGTGGTGGGGCTGGCCTGGTAGCATAGTGGTTAAGTTCACGTGCTCTGCTTCTGGTGGCCCAGAGTTCACGGGTTTGGATCCCAGGCATGGGCCAACACACCACTTGTCAGCCATGCTGTGGTGGTGTCCCGTATAAAGCAGAGGAAGATGGGCATGGATGTCAGCCCAGGGCCAATCTTCCTCAGCAAAAAGAGGAGGATTGGCAACAGATGTTAGCTCAGGGCTAACCTTCCTCACACACACAAAAAGATTCAAATGGTGATTTGTTTTGTATTTCTCAATTGATCTGCCTTGCTCTTTAATTAAAATAACCAAGTCAAATAGTGATGGCAGCAGTAGCAGCCTTTCAAACCAGGGGTAACTCTGTGTGGTTCTTAGGGAGCCTTTCTAAAAGTGTGATTGCACCAGAATCACACTTGATGTGAATTTATGAGTGCAAATTTCTGGGCCTTACCAAGACCCACAGAATTAGTAAGTTTAGGGACTGAAAATCTATTTTTATGACAATATGACTTCTTAAACACATCAAAGTTGAAAATCTCTGATTTAAGGCATTTTAAAGACAGTAAGATTAACAAAATAACACCTCACCGAAACTTTTAAAAGAATAATAGTACCCTACTCATGAAAGCCTAGATTTTTAGAACCAGAAAACATAATTTCTACTTTTTGATGATTTTTGACATTTGTCTGATCTTACCAGAATTTATTAACATCTTTATTTAACTCCAGGATAAATGGATTAGATAGAATATAGTATCATAGGTACCCAAATAAATAATTACTGCTTGAATTTCATTCATTGCTAAGGACCCATGGAGGGAAATATATCAGTTTGAATCTGTAGTGCATGAAATTTAGCTCATGCTGATATTTTATAAAATCACTTTAAAATAAAAAACTCATTACTCAGCGGTTGGAACAGGGGAATAACAGATTTTTAAAGATTGTAAACATCTCTTTCTAAATAGGAAAATATTGATGGCACTTAGAAAATTTGGGAGGTAATTGGCATGTCTAGCATTTCAATATAGAGAAATTAGAAATAGAAAAATTTCAAAATATAGAAAAGAAATGGTATTGTACTTGAGATGGCAATAAAAGAAGAGATTAGCACTTTTCTTGTCAAGTATTCAACAACTTCTTTTATTAAAGAAAAGCAAAATGATCTTCCCTGAGGTAAGTGTCAGGTTCGGACAAAACATTTTATTTGACATTTTGATAAAGTATTCTTACCTTTTTTTTAGAAGTAATATTGTTGCTATTGTAGATACAATTGTGGAATATGAATTCTAGAAAACATTTTTATATCCCTGTTCAACGGTGGTTGGCACAAGATCAAGAAGATGGAGAAATCTGTCGAGAATTTCCTGTTTTAAACAAAGGACAACCCATCCTTCCAGGTAGGGAAGATCCAATGCCAGGCAGCACAGATAAAACTTATTTGCCTAAATGCTGAAGGACAGGAAACTCAATAAATACATGTTGGGTAAATGAATAAATGAGTGAATGATTAAAGAACTGCTCTTACCAGTTACCTCAGCTGGTGTGACAGCTGCATCTAAATATTTTTTAGTTGTTTCATGTACTGGCACTCAGGAATATGTTCTTGTCAACAGTTAACCCTGTAGGCAGGTCAGCTGAAATGCTTCTTAATCAAAACAAGAAAGTTAGTTCTTAGAAGGTCGTGAGAAAATTGAATATCCAATGAAGTTATTTCAGGGCTAAGCAATGAAAGTCAATGTATGTTTTTCCTGCCTGGCTCTGCCTTATTTTTGAAAATTTATGTATTTGATCAGGAAATGAAAACAGAACTGCTCAAAGACTTTCTAAGCATTTGGCCAAAAGCAGAAGTGTGTTCAAGCCTTGTATAAATGTGGCTGAGAAATAGGCGGTACTCAGGGTTAGACAGTCACTGCTCACTGACACAAGAATTCAGGGTAATTTTGTCCATAAGAGCTGTTTGCTCATGTGTCTGCTTGCCTCTGTTTTGGAAGAGAATAGGAAAAGTGTGTATGAGAATTATTAAATGGGCAATGATAAAAGTAGATTTTTTTCCAATCCAGGATATTTTCTACTAAAAATGTGGTATATTAGTTTTCTAAAGAAATAAGTGACAATAAATATTATCTGAAGATTAAGAAGAGTTCCACAATGTCATATCATCTAACAGGCTTAGGCACATAATAACTTGTGTAACTTTTTCAGGGAACATAGGTTGGTAAAACATTTGCAGAGATTGACATTCCTTTGTGATTTTTAAATATGATGTAATAAACTCTTTGTTAAGTTTCTGAAGTTAAAATATTTTTGAAAAGATATAATTAGTTCTATTTGCTGAAAAGTGAAATATTGTGTGAGTGTTGTTCTCACCATTTATGAGCATTTTCCTCACCATGTATAAGTATTTTCCCTCTACTTCTCTGGTGATCACCAGTTTGTTTCCAATTTCTATGAGTCTGTTTCTGTTTTGTTTTATTTGTACATTTGTTTTGTTTTTTAGATTATACATATAAGTGAAATCATGCAGTATTTATCTTTCTCTGTCTGACTTATTTCACTTAGTGTAATACCCTCTAGGTCCATTCATGTTGTCACAAATGGCAGGATTTCATTCTTTTTTATGGCTGAGTAATATTCCATTGTATGTAAAATGTATTCTATTGTATGTGTGTGTGTGTGTTTATGTATGAGTATATACCGCCTCTTCTTTATTCATCTACTGATGGACATTTAGGTTGCTACCATATCTTGGCTATTATAAATAATGCTGCAATGAACATAGGGGTGCATATATCTTTTTGAATTAGTGTTTTTGTTTTATTCAGATAAATACCCAGAAGCTGATTTACTGAATCATATGGTAGTTCTATTTTTGGCAGGTTGGGTGAAATAGGTGAAGGGGATAAAGAAGTACAAATTTCCAGTTATAAAATAAAAAAATCATAGGGATGTAATAATGTACAGCATAGAGAATGTAGTCAATAATACTTTAGTAACTTTATATAGTGACAGATGAACTAGACTTATCATGGTGATCATTTCATAATGTATATAAATATCGAATCACTGTGATGTACACCTGAAACTAATAGGATATTGCATGTTAATTATACTTCAATTAAAAAACATTATGTTGTACACCTTATACTAATGCAATGTTATATGTCAATTATATCTCAATAAAACTGGAAAAGAAATAATAAAATACCAGCTATAATTATTCTCAGCATTCTTCCTCATCTGCCCATTCACTTCACCCAGGAGGACACATCTGCCAGGTGCCCTGTTCCTACCCACTGTTAGTAATGATGCAGAGGTCACTTTTTGCTTCCTCATCTGTCATTTTAATTGTAAAATTCTGCTCAAAGAACGCATATTCTGCAAATACATATTGATTTTCCTAGGCTTTCTATAGTACTTGGTACATGTGGATTATTAATAAACATTTTTATTTTCAGTTTCTGCACATGGCTTTATGAAACCTCTCATGTGTTATCTCTCCTGTGCTATCTATACCCTCTCATGTGCTATTTATAAGGGTAAGCCTTTAGTTATCTAGGTCAGTGGTATATGTAGCAAATGATGGCTGATGTCAGCTATATTTTTGCTTAGTAGTCTAGCAAAGATTGATGCTGTGGATGAAATGATATCGCAAGCAACAGCCTTCACTAGGTGGTATAAATAAGGAAAAGCTGGATTAGTGTATTTTTTGCTATATTGCATACCTTTGAGTCCATAAAGAGTTAGGGTAGTATTTGTCATTCAAGATAAAAGGAAATCTAATAGTGTTTGCCTGGCTAGCCAGTATTCTATCTTGTGTACCTGAAAAAATACATTTTGTAATTATGGAATTATTTCCCTGCGGAGGCTAAAGGTTGCAAAAAGTTTGTGATGTTGAAAGGAAAGGCTGGACCCAACTACATTGTTGAATTTACTGTTAGCTCTGGATGGTTTAAATGATTCAAGAATCATTACATAATGTGAAAGTGAGTGGTGAGTCAGCAAGTGCTGATGTGAAGGCAGCTGAAGAACTTTTGAAAACTCTAGATAAGCTTATTGTGGAGGAAAATTACTTGCCAGAGCAATTATTCAATACTGATGAAGCCTCCCTATTCTGGAAACAGATACGTATAAGGACTTTCATCCATAAGGAGGCCAAGTCAATGCTGGGTCTCAAGGCTTTTAAGGACAGGGTAACAGTCTTGCTTGGGGCAATGTTGCAAGCTACAAACTGAAACCCTTTGTGATCTGGCACAGTGAGAGCCCTAGGGCCTTCCAGCATATCAATAAGTACACACTGCCAGTGTCTATAGGAGCAATAAGAAGTCATGGATGACCCAGTTTCTCTTCCAAATGCTCTCCTGAATTGTTGTGCCAGTGAAATGGAGAAGTACTGTTTAGAGAATAACATACCTTTCAAGATTTTGCTTATTGTTGATAACACTCCTGAACATCCTTCTTTTATTTGTGATCTTCATCCCAATATCAAAGTGGTATTTCTCCCTCCTGACACCACCTCTTTGATTCAACCAATGGATCAAGGAGTTATAGCAGCTTTTAAGGCTACTACCTGAGGAGGACCTTTGCCCAGGCTATTGCTGCAGCTGAGGAAGACACTGATGCGGTTCTAGGAGGATTACAACATCTATGATTAATCAAGAACCTTGCTTGGGCTTGGGGCGAAGTCACCGAGGAGTGTATAAATGGCATCTCGAAGAAGGCACTCAAGAGGTTCATCCATGACTTCAGAGGATTTTCCAAGGATGAGGAGGTTGCAAAAATCAACAAGGCTGTGGTTGAGATGGCAAATGACTTTAACCTGGGTGTAGATGAGGATGACATTGAGGAGCTTCTAGATATGTTCCTGAGGAATTGATGAATGGGGACTTGTTGGAACTGGAACAGGAATGCATTGGTGAGGAAGAGGCAAGAGAAAAGGACACTGCAAGAGAAGAAAAAGAACCCCCACACACAAAAATAATTCATAAAGAAAGATTTAGCAGAAGCTTTTGCAGATCTCAACAAGCTCCTTAAAAAGTTTGAAAACATGGACCCCAGCACCAAAAGGTTTTCATTAATAGAGAGGAATGTTTGTGGTGCATTGTCTGCTTACAAGCGAATCTATGATGAAAAAAAGAAGCAAACCACCATGGACATATTTCTGAAAAGAGTGACACCTCCTCAAGAAGAGCCTCAGGCAGGTACTTTAGGAGGTGTTCCAGAAGAAGGCATTGTTGTCATAGGAGATGACAGTTCCATGTATATTACCCTTGAATACCTTTCAGTGGGACAAGGTATGGAGGTGGAAGACAGTGATATTGATGGTCTTAACTCTGTGTGGGCCTAGACTAATGTATGTGTTTGTGTCTTAGTTTTTAACAAAATGTTTACAAAGTAAAAAAATAAATAAAAAATTTTAAGAATAGGAGAAAGCTTATAGAATAAGGATATAAAGAAAGAAAATGTTTCATACACCTGTACAATGTGTTCGTGTTTTAAGCTGTGTTATTACAAAAGAGGCAAAAGTTAAAAAATATTAAAAAGTTTATAAAGTAAAGAAGTTACAGTAAGCTAAGGTTAATTTATTATTGGAGAGAAAAATATTTTTTTATAAATTTAATGTAGCCTAGGGGCCAGCCCGGTGGCATAGTGGTTAAGTTCGTGCACTCTGCTTTGGCTGCTCAGGGTTCACTGGTGCAGACCTACACACCACTCATCAAGCCATGCTGTGGTGGCATCCCACATATAGAATAGAGGAAGATTGGCACAGATGTTAGCTCAGGGACAATCTTCCTCAAGCAAAAAGAGGAAGACTGGCAACAGAGGTTAGCTCAGGGCCAATGTTCCTCACACACACAAAAAAAGTTTAGTGTAGCCTAAGTGTACAGTGTTTATAAAGTCTACAATAGTGTACAGTAGTGTCCTAGGCCTTCACATTCCCTCACCTCTCACTCACTGACTCCCCCAGAGCAACCTCCAGTCCTGCAAGCTCCACTCATGTAAGTGCCCTATACAGGTGAACCATTTTTCATCTTTTATACCATGTTTTTACTGTACTTTCTATGTTTAGATACACAAATCCTTACCATTATGTGACAGTTGCCTACAGTATTCAGTACAGTAACATGCTGTACAGGTTCGTAGCCTAGGAGCAATAGGCTATACCATAGAGCCTAGGTGAGTAGTAGGCTATACCATCTAGGTTTAGTACACTCTATCATGTTCACACAAAGACAAAATCGCCTAAGGACACATTTCTCAGAATGTATCCCTATCATTGAGTGGTTCATAGCTGTATAAAACACATATAAAAAAATAAATATTTTAAAAGGTTTAAAATTCCCACTTCAGTGGATCATTTTGCTCACCTTCTAGAATATATATATACCCCCATTTTAGAGATTCTCTGCTTTACTAATCTGTTAATTGAGTATAATAATAGTATGCACATCATCCTGTTAAAGAATTTTATAGATAATGTATTACAATTAAATACATATTAAAACAATAATGTATATAAAGTACATAATAATGACTAAAACCATATTTTAGTCCAAATGTTGCTAATTAACTGTGTGACCTCTGACCATTTACTTAACCCCTCTGTGCTTCAAATTCCTTGTCTATAAAACTGAGATAACCCTTTCTCTGTCTGTATTACAAGGTTGTTTCATGGAATAAACTAAATAATATATATGAAAGTGTGTATAATGTACACAAATGTGAAGGATCATTTTTTTGGAATTGTAAAGTTAAATTGAGATACTTTACTTTAAAGAAATTACTTCAAATGGTGCTGTAGGCCTAAGTAATGATTCATTTAATCTGATGTTTTTATGTTATGCTCTATTGTGACAATCTAAGGGAAAATACCTAAGTGAGCAAAGGTGGGTTTTACCTCACTGCATTTTCTGTCCTTTATGCTAAATAACTATATATGAATGGTAAATTATGCAGTAGTTTCATTGTAACTGATGAATATGGATTATTTTTAAAATTATTTTTGAGACAACTACTCTGTTTATTCTTCCAGCCTTTTGTCACATGAAACATCTGCAGTAGTCACATTATCTTAAAATTTTGTTTGAACTTTGGAAGTTGTTTCCAAAGTGGATGGCATTTTCCCATGAAGACACTGTAGCTTGTTTGATTAAAATATTTGTTTTTCCAAGTTCTGTCTGTCTTGAGTGGGACCATCTATGGGTTGGAAAGGAAGTGTTGTCTGTCCAGTATTGCAGTGAGTCATACACTTGTCATTCAGTCTCTGCCTGGCATTCTGCCCTGCTCTCTATTGGGCACCTAAGAGCAAACTGAGGGAACTCAGGGACGAGGAGATCCAGTCCTTCCCTTAAGTATTGTGTGTTGTATCTGATTGCTGAGAATGTCTAGGACCCCTTTCTAGAGTAGTGTGGAGTGTGAGCATTAGGTGCCCAAGGATGTGAGGTAGATTGAAGGGTTCCAGTTATTTTGGAGGAGTTAGTGAACAGTGAGGACTGGCGTCTTGGAGGAGGTAGAACTTGACTCAGCCTTGAAGAGAGGGGCAGAGTTTAGAAGCAGAGGGTGGGGGAATAGTTTCATGAGAACTGGGAAGTATCTCAGTGCAAATGCGGTTCAGTTTGTTTTTCTGCACGGAGACAGTTGGGCATGTTTGGTAGCCCCAGTGATGTGTTAACTTGATTATTAATTTTTGTTACTGTTATTGGGCACTTTGAACCAGACTCTGGAGGAAGTGCTTTAAATATTTTATCTCATTTAGTCAACACCATAACCTTATGAGCATGGGTACTGTTGTTACTTCCACTTGCATGTGAGGAAATTGAGGCACAGAGAGATTGAGCAATCTGCTCAAGGTTCCACAGCTGGGCTTTTTTCTCTTCCCCTACTCCTTCTAGTCTTCCTCAATAATCTTAACAAAAAAGGGGGTGTTTAGAGAATTTGTGACTATTATGAAGTAGACTATTTTCTCACTGTTTGCCTTTGAGAATAGAGCTGTTGATAAGGTGGGGCCTCTGAAAGCAGGTGGCAATGATGGGGATGGGATCAAAGCAGGTGGGAGGGAGAAGGGTAGACCCTAAGGACTGTGGATTTTTAAGGAGAGGTGGCTTCCATCTAGCAGTTGATAGGCTTCTTATGCCTGGTTCTGGTCCATTTGATGTCTGCACACCTTGCCTGGGTTTCCCTACCTCCTACCCCTTACACTCTAGTGCAATGTGAGGAATTCCACTGGACACACATAACTGCTTATGTTGGCCTTGTTGTGCACTGGGGTTCTGTTGTACCAGTCTACTGTGAAATCATCCCAGGACAAGTACTCTTTGGGAAAACCACTTGCTTGAACTCACAAGCTGCCTTTTGGATTTTGAAAGGTGGCCAGGATTTACTAAGGTGGCATTGCTGACTCTCTTTGGAAAGTCCTGGGAATAGAGATATGTGATATTAACACCAGTTTTTAATCATGGCTTTGTGGAGAATTTGTATTAGAGTTTAAAGAAGGAATCTCTCATTTTTTGTGCATAGGTTAGAATGTTATAAATAGGATTGTGACTAATCTCAGGGGACTAAGGGTAGTTTGCTGGCATCATTCCTCCTCCTTTAACATGTCTATGCCCCATGGAATGGCTAACCTCCTGAACTCAGTTTCATATTTATTCCATTTGTTTCTCTGCAGGTTCATTTCTGTTGCTCTTCCTTCATTCCTGATGTTCCAAGTTTCCTTCTGCTATCATTTTCCTTCTCTCTGAAGAACTTCCTCTATTAGTTCGTTTCGAGCAAGTCTTCTGGCAAGGGATTCTCTTAGTTTTCATTCATCCTGGAATGTCTTTATGTCACCTTCATTCCTGAAGGGTATTTTTGATGGAAGTAGACTTCTGTGTTGACAGTTCTTTGTTTTGAGCCCTTTAAAAATGTCCTGCCATTTCCTTTGGGCCTTTATGGTTTCCAATGAGAAGTCCACAGTCATTAGAATCATTATTTCCCTATAGTAATGGATCATTTTCTCTAGCTGCTTTCAAATATTTGTCTTTTATTTTCAGCGGTTTGATTATGATGTTTCTGGACACAGATCGCTTTGGATTCATTGTGTTTGGGGTTTACTGAGCTTCTTGAATTTGGGGGTATATGTCTTTTGCCAAATTTGGGAAGTTTTTAGACATTATTTCTTCAAATATTGTTTCAGCTTCACATTCTTTCTCTTCTCCTTCAGATACTGCATGACATGAATATGAGATTTTTTCATATTGCCCCACAGGTCCCTGAGGCTCTGTTTGTTTTGTAAAAAATATGTTTTTCTCTGCTGTTAGATTGGATAATTTCTATTTAATCTATCTTCAAGTTCACTGTTTTTTTCTTCTGTCCTCTTCATTCTGCTCTTGACCCTATTCAGTCAGTTTAAAAATTTGCTTATGGTGTTTTTTCAGTTCTAAAATTTCCATTTGATTCTTCTTTAATTTTCTATTTTTTTGTTTAGACTTTCAATTTTTGCATTGGTTTCAAGAGTGTTCTTGATTGTTTATAGTAGTGTTTGTATCATAGTTGCTCTAAAGTCTTTGTTAGATAACTCTAATCCTGGTATCATCTTGAAGTTGGTATGTCTTCATTGTCTTTTCCCATGTTGAGATTTTCCTGATTCTTTGTATGCTGAATAATTTTGAATTGTATCCTAGATATTTTGCATGTTATTACTTGAGACACTGAGTGTTATTTAAATCCTATGAAGAATGTTTATATTTTCATTGTAACAGGCATTCAACCACTGGTTTGTTCCAGGCCACAAATTCCCACCTGTCATCTGTGGGCTGTGGTTCAAGAGTCAGTTCAGTTTTAAAAGGTTTGTAGTGCTATTCAGATCTGTCCCACATGTTTACTATTCATTGGTGAATCTGGGGCCCAGGTGGAGGTTTATCTGTTAGCTTAGATCTCAAAGTCTTTAGGATCAGATTCATGCATCTTTAGCTTAAAGATGAGCCCAGGAGTTCATAAACAACTTTATGGGTTTGCTTTACTTCCCTCTCCATAACCTTTGTCATACTTTCCAGATCCATGGCTCCTATTTTTGGTCATTTTGCTAATTAGCTGGTGCTTTAGTTTTCCTTTGCACTTCTACAGTCTTTTTGTGTCTAGGGCTAAGCAGTGGTAGGATAGAGAAAGGAAAGAAAACAATAGAGATTGGCCCCACCCTATTGAAGCCCAGCTCCTCTGAAGAGACGTGAAAGTTCTCTCTCACAGTTTTGGCTCCTGTATGCTTCTGTGCCCAGGTACTGGGCTGTGAGACAATGGAGAAGTGAAAGAGAAAAAAAAAATGGTAGAATATCTGCACCTTCTCTATGTGTTAGGAGTTCCTTTTCCTGTTTCTTGAACCAGAGCAAGAGAGCTTCTACCTAGTTCCCTGTGTCAGAACTCCAGTGCAGCCTTCCAGGTTTCTGGTACACTAAGCCCAAGCAGGGAGATACCAGAGGATGAAGAATGGTAAACTCACTACCACTTGTAGATACTTTAAATTCTGGTCTTCTTCCCCAATCCTCCTCCTACTATATACTTTTCAGAGTCTTCATATATCTGCTCCATGCATTCTGTCAAGATTTTATAGCTGTATTCAGTGGGAGTGACTAGGTGGAGTGTGTTACTACATCTTACCTGGAACTGGAACTCTTGATTAGATATACGTAAACTTTCTATTATGAGTAATGCTTGGCATATAAAGCTTATTTTTCGTTTTTTGTCAGTGACAGTATATGAAGTGCACTTGGCAACGGGTGAGCTTTGGAATGCTGGAACAGTTGCAAATGTCTACATGTCTATCCATGGGGAAAAAGGAGATACAGGATCCAGACAACTATTTAGATCAAAGAGCTCCTTCAATTTTTTAAGAGGACAAGTAAGTGAGCTAAAAGTCCTTTGTCTGACTTTTAAAAAAATTGTGGAAAGAAATACATAAAGCAAAATTTACCATTTAAATATTTTTAAATGCATAGTCCTGTAATGCTAAGTATATTCACATTGCTGTGCAACAGATCTCCGGAAATTTTTCATTTTCAAAACTGAAACTTTATACTCTTTAAACAACAACTCCCCCTTTCCCCCTTCCCCAGCCCTGGTAACCACCATTCTACTCTCTGTTTCTATTAATTTGACTACTTTAGATATCTCATATAATTAGAATCATACAGTAATTGTGTTTTTGTGACTGGCGTATTTCACTTAGCATAATGTCCTTAAGTTTCATCCATGTTGCAGAATGTGACAGGCTGAATAATATTCTGTTGTATGTATATACCGCATTTTCTTTATCCATTCATCCATTGATGGGCATTTTGATTGTTTCAAACTCTTGGCTATTGTTAATAATGCAGCTATGAATAAGGGTGTGCAAATATTTCTTTGTTACCCTCTATTTAGTTTTTTTGGATATATACTCAGAAGCAGGATTGCTGGATCATATGGAAGTTCTATATTTAATTTTTTGAGGAACTGCATAGTGATTGCACCATTTTACAGTCCTACCAACAATGTACAAGTCCTCTGCCATTTTAAAGTTATTTGCTTATTTGTTGTTGAGTTGTAGGAGTTCTTTATAAATTCTGGATATTAACCCTTTGTCACATATATGATTTGCAAGTATTTTCTCCCATTGTGTAAGTTGCTTTTTCACTCCTTTAACTGTATCCTTTGATGCAGAGAAGTTTTTAAGTTTGGTATAATCCCGTTTGTCTATTTTGCCTTTTTTCTTTGCCTGTGCTTTTGGTGTCCTATGTAAGAAATCATTGCCAAATCCAGTGTTCTCAACCTTTACCCCTATGTCTTTTTCTAGGTGTTTTTAGTGTTGAGTATTAGATTTCATCTTTAATACAGTTTGAGTTATTTTTTGTATATGCTATAAGGTAAGAGTCCAATATCATTCTTTTGCATGTGGATATCAAGTTTTCCCAGCACTATTTTGAAGAGACTGTCCTTTTCCTGTTAAGTGGTCTTGGCACCCTTGTTGAAGATCATTTGAATATATGTATGAAGGTTTATTTACAGGCTCCCTAGTCTATATTCTTGGTCTATATCTCTGTCTTTGTGTCACTACCACATCATTTTGATTACTGTAGCTTTGTAATATGTTTTGAAGCCAGGAAGTGTGAAACCTCCAAGTTTGTTCTTTTTAAAGATTCTTTTGACTATTCAGGGTTCCTTGAGATTTTGTATGAATTTTAGGATGGATTTTTCTATTTATGCAAAAATGCCATTGGAATTTTGATAGGGATTGTATTGAATCTGTAGATTGCTTTGGTAGTGTTGGCATCTTAACAATATTAACTCTACTAATCCATGAACACAGGATGTCTTTCTATTTGTTTGTGCCTGCTTTCATTTCTTTCAGCAATGTTTTGAAGTTTTCAATGTATATTTCTTTCAATTTCTTGGTTAGGTTTATTCCTAAAATTTTTATTCTTTTTGATACTATTCTAAATGGATTTGATTTCTTAATTTCCTTTTGAAATTGGTCATTGTTAATGTATAAAAGAACAATGTTTTGTAAGTGAATAAAGTAACACCCTTTATTTCCAGTTTTGAGTTCTCAGATAACAACAGACTTGCACTTTCCATCTGGCTGCATGAGAATCCATTAGAATTCTGTTTAGTTTCTGGTGTTATATATTCTGGAGAAACCGGCATATCAACTGAGATGTTCTCTTAGCAACTGTGTCAGTTTGGAAGCCCAAATTCATATTGATGATAGTTTGTAATTGAAGGGAGAACACTTGATTTTTGTTTGTTGATTTTCTATCATGCAATTTTGTTGAATTTGTTTTAACAGATTTTTTTTTTTGGTGGAATCATTAGGCTTTTCTACAGAAAAGATCATGTCATGAACAGAGATAGTTTTGCTCCTTCCTTTCCATGCTGGAAGACTGTTATTTCTTTTCCTTTTGTTTTTTTGCCTAATTGCCCTGTAATAGTATATTAAATAGAAGTGGTGAGAACAGGCAGTTTTTTCTTGTTCCTGATCTTGCAGGAAAGTTTTCAGTCTTTCACCATTGAGTATAACATTGGCTGTGGACTTTTCATATATGGCCTTTATTATACTGAGGTAGTTTACTTCTCATTCTAGTTTTTTGAGTGTATTTTTCTTGAAAGGGTGCTGAAACTTGTCAAATGTGTTTTATGCATAAATTGAGACAATCATCTGACTTTTGTACTTCATTCAGTTAATATGGTTTACTACATTGATTTTTCATATGTTGAACCATCCTTTCATTCCAGGAATTAATCATACTTGGTCATATTGTATAATCCTTTTAATGTGCTTTTAAATTTGGTTTGCTAGTATTTTGTGGGGAATTTCTGCATCAAAGTTTATCAAGGTTATTTGTTTGTAGTTTTCTTGTTGTGTCTGTCTGGCTTTGGTATCAGGCTAATGCCAGCTTCATAGAATGAGCTTGGAAGTGTTGCCTTCTCTTCTATTTTTTTGAAGAATTTGAGGAGGGTTGGTGTTAATTCTTCTTTAAATGTTTGGGACATTTCTTTCTTGGGAGGTTTTTGATTACTGCTTCAATTTCCTTACTACTTATTGGTCTCTTCAGATTTCCTATTTTTTACAGTTCTTCCTTGATAGGTTGTGTGTTTCTAGGAATTTATCCATTTCTTCTAGGTTGTCCAATTTGTAGGCATATAATTGTTCATAAAATTCTCTTACAGTCCTCTTTTATTTCTGTGATGTTGATTGTAATGTTTCCTCTTTCATTTCTGATTTTAGTTGAGTCCTCTTATTTTTCTTAGTTAATCTAGCTAAAGCTTTGTCAATTTTGTTGATCTTTTCAAAAAACCAACTCTTTGTTTCCTTGATTTTTAATGTTGTTTTCTATTCTCTACTTTGTTCGTTTCTGCTTAATATTTATTATAGCCTTCCTTCTGCCAACTTTTGGTTTAGTTTGTTCTTTTTTTTTTATAGTTCCTTGATTTGTAAATTTAGTTTATTGATTTGAAATCTTTCTTTTTTAATGTAAGCATTTATGGACAAAAACTTCCCTCTTAGCACTGCTTTTTGCTATATCCCATAAGTTTCCCATTAGTTTTGATATGTTGTGTTTTCATTTTGATTTGTCTCCATATATTTTCTAATTTCCCTTGTGGTTTCTTTTTTAACCCATTGATTGTTTAGGAGTGTGTTGTTTAATTTCCACACTTTCATGGATTTTCCAGTTTTCCTGCTGTTATTGATTTCTAGTTTAATTCCATTGTTGTCAGAAAAGATACCTGGTGTGATTTCAGTATTTGTAAATTTGTTAAGACTTGCTTTGTGACATAATATATAATCTATCCTGGAGAATGTTCCATGTATACTTGAGAAAAATGTGTATTTTGCTTTTGCTATTGTTGGGTCGAGAGTTCTGTATATGTGTGTTAGGTCCACTTGTTCTATAGTGTTGTTTAAGTCATTTGTTTCCTTATTGATCTTCTATGTGTCTTTTAGCTTTTTTTGTCCCTCCTTTCCTCTCTTAGAATCTTTCTTTGTGTTTTGTGGATTTTTGTAATGAAATGCTTTGTTTAGTATCTCTTTTCCTTTTGTGTATATTCCATAGTTACTATCTTTGTGGTTACCATTGCAGTTATATAAAACATTTTAAAGTTATAACAATCTGTTTTGAACTGATAACTTCAATCAAACTTCAATACAAAAATTCTACTCCTTTACAGCCCCGCCTTCCTACTTTATGTTATTGATGTCCCAAATTATGTCTTTATATATTACATACCCATTAACATAGATTTATAACTTTTTATGCTTTTGTCTTTTAGTTATATACAAGACTTAAAAGTAGACCTATGCACCAAATTATAACAATAGAAGTTACCATATTTGGCCATACATTTACCTTTAATGAGAGAATATATTTTTGTATGGCTTTATGTTGCTATCTGGTGTCCCTTTTTTCAACCTGAAGGACTGCCTTTAGTGTTTCTTTTAGGGAAATCCAGAGTAATGAACTCCCTCAGCTTTCATTTTATTTGGGAAAGTCTTAATTTTTTCTTTATTTTTGAAGGACAGTTACATCTGATATAGAAATCTTGGTTGACAGATTTTTCTTTTAGCAGCTTGAATACATTGCCTTCCAGCCTGCATGATTTCTGCTCGGGAATCCACTCAGAAACTTACAGAAGCTCACTAGTACATGATGAGTTGCTTTTTCCTTGCTGCTTTCAATATTTTTTCTTTAACTTTTGACAATTTGGTGATAATGTGTCTTGGTTTAAGTCTCTTTAGTTTTATCTTAATTTGAATTAATTGATTTTCTAGAATTTGTATGTCCATTTCTCTCCTCAGATTTGGCAAGTTTTTGGCCATTATTTCTTCAAAAAGGGTCTTTGCCTTTTCTCTCTCTCTTCTTCTGGGACTCTCATAATGCATATACTGTTTTGTTTGATGGTATGCCATAAGTCCCTTAGGCTCTCTTCATTTTCTTCATTTTTTTTTTCCAGTTTAGATGATTTCAAATGACCTGTCTTTAAGTTCACTGACTCTTTCTCTTCTGCCTGATGAAATCTACTATTGAAACTATCTAATGAATTTGTCAATTCAATTATTATATTTATCAGCTCCAGAATTTCTGTTTGGTGCTTTCATATTTTTTCTTTCTTTTTGTTGATACTCTCATTTTGTTCATGCATTGGTTTCCTGATTTTTTTAGTTGACTTTCTGAATTATCTTTTAGCTTATTGAACATATTTAAAACAGTTGTTCAAAATTTTTTCTCAGGAAGTTCAGAGATCTGTGTTTCTTTAGGGTTGGTTTCTGGAATTTTATTTCATTCTTTTGATTGGGCCATGTTTCCCTCTTTCTTTATAAGCCTTGTGATCTTTTGTTGAGATTTGGGCATTTGAAAAAACAACTATCTCACTGAACCTTAAAGGGCTGACTTTGTGCAGGGGAAGACCTTTACCATTGAGCCTGGTTAGAGTTTCTGGGACCTCTCAGTATTTTTCTGGCTATGTCTCTTCTCTGGGTTTGTAATGTGTTGTTAACTGTCTTAATTTCCTTAAGCTGCTTCCTCCTGTTTCTTCTCCAGTGCCCATAATCTCCTGACCCCCCACCCCATGTCTGTCTGCTATACTGCAGAATCTCTGTAGCTCTACATGCCACAGTACTCTCCTCTGTTTTCATTGGCTTCCAAACTATGCTGGCATTACTATTAGTATTCCAAGTTAAGTGAGAGAGAAATCAGTCCCTTGGGTATCCCCCAGAGAAGCCAGAATTTTGTGTGTATGGTCCATTCTTTTGTTTCTTTCCCAAGAAAGGATCTAGGGTATTGAATGTTTCCTCCCAGTTGTACTGCACTATGCCAAGTAGGGGAAGGGACATGGGCACATAAAAAGCCGCAAACTTTCCTACCTCTTTTAATGGAGTCCCTTCTTCATTAAGAAGGACTTGGTTGTTGAACTTGGTGCTGCAGTTTCTCACCTGGTGTCAAGTTTTCACAGAAATATTCATAGGTCCATATATTGTTAAAACAATGTCTCCATGGGGGAGTGAGGACTTGGAGCTTCCTAGTCTACCATGTTGCTGAAGTTATTCCCCATTGTCTGATTTTTTTAAATGAGGACACTATATATATAACAACTTTCATCGTCAAACACAGAAACTGGATAATTACATTATTTTTACCATTACTAATATTAATTTGCAAGTAATACTTAATTTTTTTAACTGAGTAAAGCAGGGAGGGTCTGCTATATTTTAGTTATCTTAGCTTTCTTTGATGACTCAAATAGTCTTTAAGTGAGTATGTCAGGATATTTTCCTATCTTTTTAAATTTTTTAGCATTCTCTACATCAATTATCTTAAGTATTATAACTCATAATTTTTCTGCAGTATTTTCTGTTATTGCCTAGCAAGTCTTCCTTTTCTAGGGGATCTGTTTCATGGATGAAGGATAACAATGTTGCTTATTAACCTGTGCCAGGCTTGGACAGTATTTTTTTGTTAATGAATACTAATGGCTTTGTTATGTGTTGTTTATATTCTTTATAGTTTACTTATGTAGAGGCAGAGTGGTTGCAAAGGAAAGTAGTCTTATTACATATCAGAGGAACTGAGCTCTAATCCTGGTTCTGTGCCTCACTGTTCTTATCTGTAGAATGGATATGTTTTTTCTCACTGAGTCACTTTTAAGGATAAAATAAAATGTATGTGAAAATATTCCAAAATGTATAAGATTCTATACAAATGCAAAGGTTATTTTTTATTTCTGGATTGTTTTTCAATTGATATGCTACATCATGTATTTTTTTGCATTTTAACCTGTAGCATTATCTTAAATGTTATAAAAAGAACTCTGGGCTCCTCAATTTTACCCATATTCTGAATATATAAACCACTGGAGCCAGAAACATTAATAGGTTTGATTGCAGCAGCCCATTGGGACTTCAGATAAATGTTATAAATTTCCAATAATTCTTGTATCAGTATCCTAAAATTACTTTAGAAACATTATATTTATGAATGGCCCATAAACATTGCTAAGAAAAATTCCATCCCAGGGGAGATAAGAGTTGGTTTTATTCAAATGGATGGAAGCTTTTAGTATATTTTATAATTATTACATTTATATTATTAATATTTGAAAAATATAGTTGTAGAGAGTTCCAAAATTTATGCCTTTATAATGAAAAATTGGCAACAAAGAGGAGCAGGGTATATTTGAAAACTTGTTATTGTGCTCTATCAATTAATATTATTATTTTCCTTTACTTTCTTGATTTAGACAGATTTGTGTATTTACTGAATGAACCTAATTCTTTTCACAATCAATTTTTACTGTATCTTAATTTTTATTCCTCTTAGAAATCAGACTCAGTCTGGATCAAGCTATACTTTTTTGATTTGTTACAGACTGACACCTTCTCCCTGGAAGCTGTGCACCTTGGGGATTTGTACAAGATTGTCATAGGCCATGATGGGCTTGGCCCAGGTAACTTATCAGATATATTCTTTGGAAGATGTTAGGTCAAGGATTATAAATGCAGTTTATGATATCAAGAGCAACTGCAGAATTTTTCTATTTGCAACTGTTTGGAAAATCATATTGAAGCAGATATCATAAAACATGAAGTCTTAAAATATGCTGTCATTTTGTTACATGTATAAAAATATTTTTAAATGCTTCTTACAGCTTACTTCTCTTATATCTTGTTTTATTTGAAGCTTAAAGATGTACAAAGGCTTTACATATATTTGGAAGCTAGAACCTCTTTCTCAAAACTTCAGGTAGTATCTGGACCATACATATTCACATATTTTTCTTTCCCTAATTTGTGTTTAGGAAATGGCTGGTTTCTTGAAGATATTGTAGTCAAGGATCCCATAACAAACCATGAATATGCCTTCTTCTGTCACAGGTTTGTAGATGTGCTTTTATTTATTTTTTGGTAGCTTTAGTTACACATATTAGAATTCTTTTTTTTTTTCCACTTTTATTGATGTCTTAATAGTTTATAACATTGTGTGATTTTAATTGTACATTAGTATTTTTCCATCACCTTGTGGATGCATCCCTTCACCCCTTGTGCCCACCCCCACCCCCTTTCCCCTTGGTAACCACCAACCAGTTCTCTCTGTCCTTGTGTTTGTTTATATTCCACATATGAGTGAAATCATGCAGTGTTTGTCCTTCTCTCTCTGATTTCACTTAACATAATACCCTCTAGGTCCATCCGTGTTGTTCAAAATGGGACAATTCTGTCTTTTTTTATGGCTGAGTAGTATTCCATTTTATATATATGCCACATCTTCTTTATCCAACCATCAGTTGAGGGACACTTGGGTTGCTTCCACTTCTTGGCTATAGTGAATAATGCTGCAATGAACATAGGGGTGCATAAGCCTCTTGAGATGGTTGACTTCATGTCCATTGGGTAGATGCCCAAGAGTGGGATTGCTGGATCATACGGTATTTCTATTTTTAATTTTTTGAGGCCTCTCCATACTGTTTTCCATAGAGGCTGCACCAGTTTGCATTCCTACCAGCAGTGAATGAGGGTCCCTGTTTCTCCACAACCTCTCCAGCATTTGTTGTTATTTGTCTTGGTGATTATAGCCATTCTAACGGGTGTAAGGTGATATCTTAGCATAGTTTTGATTTGCATTTCCCGATGATTAGTGATGTTGAACATCTTTCCATGTGCCTGTTGGCCATCTGTATCTCTTCCTTGGAAAAATGTCTGTTCATATCCTCTGCTCATTTTTTGATCAAGTTTTTGTATTTTTGTTGCTCAGTTGTGTGAGTTCTTTATATATTATGGAGATTAATCCCTTGTCAGATAAAAGATTTGTGAATGTTTTCACCCAGCTGGTAAGTTATCTATTCATTTTGATCCTGGTTTCATTTGCCTTGTAGAAGCTCTGTAGTCTGATGAAGTCCCACTTGTTTATTTTTTCTTTTGTTTCCCTTGACTGAATAGACCTGGAATCTGAAAGGATCCCTTTATGACCAATGTCAATTAGTGTACTGCCTATATTTTCTTCTGGGAGCTTTATAGGTTCAGGTCTCAGTTGCAGTTTAATCCATTTTGAGTTGATTTTTGTGTATGGTGATAGAAGATGGTCTACTTTCATTCTTTTGCATGTGGCTGTCCAATTTTCCCAGCACCATTTATTGAAGAGACTTCCCTTTCTCCATTGTATGTTCTTCGTTCCTTTCTCGAAGATTAGCTGTCCATAGGTGTGTGGCTTTATTTCTGGGCTTTCAATTCTGTTCCATTGATCTGTGTGTCTATTTTTGTACCAGTACCATGCTGTTTTGATTATGATAGCTCTATAGTATATTTTGAAATCAGGGATTGTGATGCCTCCAGCTTTGTTCTTTTTTTTCAGGATTGCTTTAGCTATTTGGGGTCTTTTGGTGCCCCATACAAATTTCAGTATTTTTTGTTCTTTTCCATGAAGAATGACATTGGGATTCTGATTGGCATTGCATTGACTCTGTAGATTGGTTTAGGTAGTATGGACATTTTAACTATGTTGATTCTTCCAATCCATGTGCATGGAATATTTTTCCATTTGTTTATGTCTTCATCGATTTCTTTCAATAGTGTCTTATAGTTTTCATTGTATAGGTCTTTCACCTCCTTGGTTAAATTTATTCCCAGATATTTTATTCTTTTTGTTGCAATTGTAAATGGGATGTCTTTTTCAGTTCTCTTTCTGTTAGTTCATCATTAGTGTATAGAAATGCAACTGATTTTTGTAAGTTGATTTTATACCCTGCCACTTTGCTGTAGTTGTTGATTATTTCTAGTAGTTTCCCAATGGATTTTTGGGGTTTTCTATATACAAGATCATGTCACCTGCAAGTAGTGAGAGTTTCACTTCTTCATTGCCTATTTGGGTCCCTTTTTTTCCTTTTTCTGGCCTGCTTGCTCTGGCCAAAACCTCCAGTACTATGTTGAATAAGAGCAGCAAGAGTGGACACCCTTGTCTTGTTCCTGTCCTCAAAGGAAGGGCTTTCAGTTTTTCCCTGTTGAGTAGGATGTTAGCTGTAGGTTTGTCATATATGGCCCTTATTGTGTTGAGGTACTTTCCTTCTATACCCATTTTGTTGAGAGTTTTTATCATAAATGGATGTTTGATCTTGTCAAATGCCTTCTCTGTATCAATTGAGATGATCATGTGGTTTTTATTCTTCATTTTGTTAACGTGGTGTATCACGTTGATTGATTTATGGATGTTGAACCATCCTTGTGTCCCTGGTATAAATCCCACTTGATCATGGTGTATGATCTTTTTGATGTATCACTGTATTCAGTTTGCCAGTATCTTGTTGAGGATTTTTGTGTCTATGTTCATCAGCAATATTGGCCTATAGTTTTCCTTCTTTGTATTGTCCTTGTCTGGCTTTGGTATCAGGTGGATGTTGGCCTCGTAGAATGTGTTAGGAAGTATTCCATCTTCTTCTATTTTTTGGAATAGTTTGAGAAGAACAGGTGTTAAATCTTCTTTGAATGTTTGGTAGAATTCTCCAGGGAAGCCATCTGGTCCTGGGCTTTTATTTTTTGGGAGCTTTTTGACTACTGTTTCAATCTCTTTACTTGTGATTGGTCTATTCACATTCTCTATTTGTTCTTGATTCAATTTTTGGAGGTTGTATGCATCCAAGAGTTTGTCCATTTCCTCTAAGTTGTCCAATTTGTTGGCATATAGTTTTTCATAGTAGTCTCTAAGAATCCTTTGTATTTCTGTGGTATCCATTGTAATTTCTCCTCTGTCATTTCTAATTTTATTTATTTGAGTCTTTTCCCTTTTTTTCTTAGTGAGTCTAGCTAAGGGTTTGTCAAATTTTTTTATCTTCTCAAAGAACCAGCTCTTTGTTTCATTGATCCTTTCTACTGTTTTTTTTTTTGTTTCAATTTCATTTATTTCTGCTCTGATTTTTATTATTCCCCTCCTTCTGCTGATTCAGGGCTTTGTCTGTTCTTCTTTTTCTAATTCTGTTAGGTGTAGTTTAAGGTTATTTATTTGGAATTTTTCTTGTTTGTTAAGGTGGGGTTGTATTGCTATGAATTTCCCTCTCAGGACTGCTTTTGCTGCATCCCATATGAGTTGATATGGTGTATTTTCTTTTTCATTTGTCTCCAGATAGCTTTTGATTTCTCCTTTAATTTCATCAATGATCCATTGGTTGTTCAGTAGCATGTTGTTTAGTCTCCACATCTTTGTCCCTTTCCCAGTTTTTTTCTTGCAGTTGATTTTGTTTCATAGCATTATGATCAGAAAAGATGCTTGTAATGATTTCAATCTTCTTTAATTTATAGAGGTGTGTCTTGTTTCCTAATATATGGTCTATCCTTGAGAATGTTCCATGTACACTTGAGAAGAATGTGTACTCTGCTTTTTTTGGGTGGAGTGCTCTGTATATATCTATTAAGTCCATCTCATCTAGTTTTTCATTTAAGTCCATTATTTCCTTATTGACTTTTTGTCTGGATGATCTATCCATTGATGTAAGTGGGGTGTTGAGATCCCCTACTATTATTGTGTTGTTAATATCTCCTTTTAGGTGTTTTAATAGTTGTTTTATGTACTTTGGTGCTCCTGTGTTGGAGCATAGATATTTATAAGTGATATGTCTTCTTGGTGAAGTGTCCCTTTTATCATTATATATTGCCCCTCTTTGTCTCTCATTACCTTTTTTATCTTGAAGTCTACTTTGTCTGATATAAGTATGGCAACTCCTGCTTTCTTTTGTTTCCCATTCGTTTGGAGTATCATCTTTCATCCTTTTACTTTGAGTCTGTGTTTGTCTTTAGAGCTGAGATGTGTTTCCTGGAGGCAGCACATTGTTGGATCTTGGTTTTTAATTCATCCTGCCACTCTGTGTCTTTTGATTGGAGAATTCAATCCGTTTGCATTTAAAGTTATTATTGATATATGAGGGTTTAATGTTGCCATTTTATTGTTCATTTTCTATTTCTTTTGCATTTCCTTCATTCCTTGTCCCGTGTGTTTCAGACTGCCTATTCAGTTTGGTAGTTCTGCATGCTGATTCTGTTAGTTTTCTCTTTGTTTGTCATATGTGGTTCTCCTCTGGTTATTTGTTTAGTGGTGACCATGAGGTTTATATAAAAGATCTCCTAGATAAGGCAGTCAATTTTCTAATGCCTCTTGTTTCCTTAGACTAAGTCAATTCAATCCCCTCCTTCTTCCCCTTCTAATTTGTTGTCACTACTTATTCCATCTTGCGTCATGAGTGTGTGTTTACAGTGATGAGTTTAAATTCATTTTTGATGTTTGCCAACTGTCGTTTTTCTGGTTTAGTCTCCTTGTTTTTCTCCTTGCTGAAAACTTTGTATCCTCTTTCTCTTTTGTTTTCAGGCCTAAGGGTCTTCTTGAGCATTTCTTGTGGTGGGGGTCTTGTGATGATGAACTCTCTTAGCTTTTGTTTCTCAGGGAGAGTTATTATTTCTCCATCATATTTGAAGGATTTTTTGGTGGATAAAGTATTCTTGGCTGAAGGTTTTTGTATTTCAGGATTTTGAATATATCATTCCAGTCTCTCCTAGCCTGCAGAGTTTCTGTCAAGAAATCAGCTGAGAGCCTGATGAGGTTTCCTTTGTATGTTATTTTGTTTTTTTTTATTTAGCTGCCCTTAATATTTTTTCTTTGTCATCAACTTTTGCTAGCTTTGCTATTATATTCCTTGGAGAGTGTCTTTTCCTGTTTATATATTTAGGTGATCTATTGACTTCATTCACTGTTATTTCCATCTCTTTCCCCAGGTTTGGGAAGTTCTCAGCTATTATTTCTTTGAACAATCTCTCTGATCCTTTTTCCCTTTCTTTTCCTTCTGAAATACCTACTATCCTTGTGTTCCTTTTCCTCATTGAGTCTGATATTTTTTGAAGAGTTTCTTCATTTCTTTTTAGTCTTAGTTCTCTCTCCTCCTCTATCTGGAGCATTTCTGCATGGCTATCCTCAATGATGCTAATTCTTTCCTCCATATAGTCAGTTCTGCTCTTTAAAGACTCCAGGTTTTCCTTTATCTCGTCCATTGTCTTTCTCATCTCCAATAATTCTTATTGGTTTTTCTTTATGGTTTCAATGTCTTTTGTGAAGAAATCCCTGAATTCATTGATTTGTTTCTCTGTGTTCTGTTGTAATTTGTTGAGCTTTTTTATAATAGCTATTTTGAATTCTCTGTCATTCAGGTTATTTATTTCTGTGTCTTCAGGGTTGGTTTCTGGGTGTTTGTTATTTTCCTCTTGGTCTGGAGACTTAAGATACTTTTGCATAGAGCTGGCTGATTTACCTTTGCTATTCATCTTGATAAAGTTTCTTGTCCTGCAGTTTTCACTTGCCGCCACTGGGTGGAGGTCACGAGCAGTGTGTTCTGAGTCGGTTGCAGTCCTGGGAAGGATTGTGCTGAAGTGCAGGGTATGTGGGGTGAGGGGCTCTCTCTTTCATCTGCATGTCCTGGGGGCTTCCTTTCTCCCTCACTGTTTGGCTCTCTTGGGGCATTGACCACACACCTGCAACAGTTTGTCATGGCTTCCCAGTGGGGATCTCTCGACAGTCTGTGAGAGCACCTGGAGGACAATGGCTTTCCCTGCAGAGGGCCATCCATCCCCCCTCTCTCTCTGTGAGCCACACTGTCTTTGCCAATCAGATGGGGAGGGGGAGTAGATTTTCTTACCTTTCCTCAAGTCCTTTGGGGCTTGCCGTGCCTCCCCTGTGAGATATACAGCAACAAGGGTCACTTAGAAGTCCTTTGTAGTATTTGATTGACCTCTGTTGGTATGCAAATGATGTTTTTGTTGTGCCTTAGGGGGCAGAGATTCAAAGAGGCACTGTCACTCCGCCATGATGCTGACGTCACTCTGTAGGTGTGCATTTACATTGAACAAATTCATTTCATATTATTTAGCTTCTCCAAGTTCACATTTTGGAGAACTGGATAGCTTATTCAGTTATTCCTGGTCATTAATCCTTTGTTGGGTAACTTTTGTGACCAATAATTTTAGAGGATGCTTCTTCTCTTTAGAAAGATATCCATTATATTTAGGATCATTCCTGGTGAAACAAATTTAAATCTTTCATGATAAATTAAGGTAGATTTTTAAAATATGATTTCTCTTTACATATCAGTAAGGAGAATGAAAGTTTCTGGCAAGAAAATTTATTCTATTTGGACTAGGTCCCAAATTAGGTTCAAAAATAATAAAGGTACAAAATAAATATTGCATGTGGCTTTTTATACAATGACATTGCTGACCCACTGTCACTAAGACTTGATTTTTGAGTTATTTTCCCAATAGTGGTGATAGATTTGTTCATTCTTTCAACACTCTCCTGTCTCTTTCTAAAATGGAACTAATAATAGCCATTTATGAAATAACTTACCATAGTTTGACTTGTAGTTGGTGGCCAAAGAAGAAGATAAAATAATTGGTTCAGTGGATATAAAATCTATGACCTTGGCAGGCTAACTGATTGAGTAACTCACCTGTGGATTAGGGAAAAACATATTTCATCCTTACTTGACAGCAGCTTCTCCTACCTCCGTTGCACTCTTATAGTGATTTTATACATTTCCTTCTTTGTTTTCTACCCTCTGCTTTTATCAACTAGATAATGATGGCTTTTTCCAATTCCTGCTATCCATTATTTCTGACTTGCCTAGATAATTGCCAGTGGTTAGTGTAAATATAAAGCCAGAATATAATTGACACACTTTTCTTTCTGCAGATGGCTGGATCAAGGGGAAGATGATGGCAAAATTGTCAGAGAACTGTATGCCAGGGATAACAATATCATCTCTGCAAGTAAGTGTCATGTACACACATTTCTTAGAAAATTCTGTTTTATGAATTTTCTGTTGAGGAAAGTATGACACTGCTGAAAGTAATGGTCCTCTCTTTTCTGTATATCCTCAGGGCAGAAGTTAGAACTTCATAGAAAAGAAACAGTAAGATTTTACTTTTGGCCTTAAATTATTTAGTACAAACAATATTTAAATAGCTGTTTGATGTGTTAAAACAAAACACTATATAATGTTTAGTAAGGGGTGTTTCTTAGTAATTTATTCTCTTCTCATGTTGGTGTTGTTTGTTTTGTTTTTATATTTAGTGGAATGCAGAAAGCTGGAAGTTTATGAAAGGAAATACTCTTCAGTTCTACAACAGGCTTACTGGAGGATTTGTCCGTCTGCATCCAGATGGCACGGTTGATGCAGCTGGAGAGAAGACAGACAAATATGGTAAAATCCTGGGGCAAAGCATGTGGTGCTGTGGCAGGTGTGGGAGCTGGAGGAAGGCAGATTTCTAGACGCAGTTTAATACAGTTTTGCTTCTTCATTTTCAGATGGCTTTACACCAGTATTAGGCTTTTTAAATAATTCACTATCTGCATTAATACAGATGACAGGCTTTAAATCTGGATAGACAATGTCATTATGCAGAATAGTACACCATGAAAAAAACTCATATTTGGTATTACTTAATTGAAGAATAAAATGTAGGCAATTAACATTAGCGGTTCATAGAAAGCAATATTTGTAGGACTTCAGTGCAATGGCCATTTAAGGAATTAAGTTGGTTTTACTAAATATCAAATGCTTATTCTGTTCAAAACACCATGTTAAATAATTTGAAGGCCACAGAAATAACTAAGACATTATCCTGAATTCCAGAGATTCATAATCTAATGAAGAAGACAAACACATACAATTCTAATAATGGTTGTTTGTAGCTAGTGTCATAATAAAGTTATGAGGGAAAACTAGGCAAAGAAAAACTAAATTTGATGTTTAATATCAGCATGTCCTGAAGCTATGACTGTAAGAATTAATGAAAAGGGTGTAAACTGACATGGTGGATCCTTGACTATAAAACCAAACCTCCAACTCTTCTTGAAATTAAGACCTTCAGTATTTAAATAAAATTTGTCTGCCGCATGTTATGAATGAACTTTGCTGTACTTTGTTAGAAATGGTGCTGTTCAAATAGCCTTTAGAATGTTTGGGGGATATTAATCTATAGCAGTTCCTCAAAATGTTACCTCCTCCACTGCATATTAGAGATCCTAGGGAATAATCCAATTTTCTCCTCTGTGAAAATATGTGGGAGTCTTAAGAATACTTCCTAGTAGCTTCTCTTTCTAAAATCCGTCTATTCCTCAGACGTTTTCCTTACCTATTGGTTCCCATTTGGGATCACTTATCTGCTTAGATCAGTCAAAATGACCCTCTATATCTTGTTCCTTGGGGTCCTTGCTGCTAATGCTGATGCTCTTTTTCCTTCTTGAATATAGTAAATTGTATTTCCAAATGTGGTCACAAAAATATCTCCTATTGTTAAATCAGAAACTGTGAAGGATCTAAATTTTATGCTATTGCAGAAAACACAAGAGCACTGAGTCAAAGACCAAGACCATTTACTTCTGACAGCAATTGCAGCAGCCTGAGCAACATCTTGTGTCAGTTCCACAAGCCACAATCCTGCAGTGTCATGAAGTGAGGAACTGATGGTACCTATTTCTGAGGTTGGGTGCATTAAAGGAGAGAAATCCCCAAATTAGGAAATTTGATCTTATATAGAGTTGCCCATCTTCCTTCCAGAGAGAGAGGAGAGACAGAACCTATCTTTACTCTGGAATGGAAGCAAATCTTCTCCAAGAAAGAGAAGGAAGTGTCTTTATCTTTACCCTCTGGGGCATCTCCAGAGAGAGAGTGATCTAAGCTTTATGATGCTGGACTGTTTCTTTATACAAACATTTTGTAAATGCCTTTATTTAGAGGGACTGGACCATGCATAAACACTGTAGACGTAGGGAGAATTGTCTTCTAATACTCATCCCGCGAGCTAGTTTATAAGGGGAACTCGCTACTCCTACATCGAGAAGTGGAGTTGATTTCCTTACTCCTTGCTGGGTCAGCCCTTTCTACATGTTTTGATTAATAGAATGCAAATAAAGCAATGCTGTAACTTTCAAGATTTGCATCTTCTACCTTCACTTCTTGGATTAATCCTTCTTGAAAGCCAAGCCTCATACTCTGAGAAAGCCCACATAACCATGCAGAGAGGCCCCTAGGGAAAGAACTGATGCACTGACAGCCTCAGCTGAATTCCCAGCCTGCAGCCATTACCAACTGCCAGGCATGTGAATCCTTGGGTAGACCAAACTCACTGGTAGATGATGAAAATAGAGAAATTTTTTTACCCTGAAGTGTTTCTAGCATCTTAATATGCTCATCCTGTAATATATAAAGTAGAATGAGCAGTCCTAAAAAAGGCAGGTGCATGTTAGTATGAGTAATTTACCTTGGTGTAACTGACATTTTTGCAACAGGAGGTCTTTTATGTGTGATAATTATTTGCAGCATTATTTCCTGATATTATGCTCAGTGTCCGATAAATTCACACTCATGATTCAGTTTTTACTTGCCTGGAAATTGTTGTGGTGAACAATGCTGACTCATGGATGTATTTTCAGGAAAATATTTTGAAAACATGTCTCTGAGTTATATTGGCTTTTAATTTTCACTCCACAAAACAATGTTGTTTTTATCACCATGAGCCAATCTATCAAACTGGCTGTGAATTTAGCTATTTTCATACTCAGAGAGTTAGAATACTCACTTCTCTGAAAGCTACTGAACAATTTCTTGGCAATTCTGGACCTAAAAGCAGACACACAGCATGAGAAGATCTTTGAAATACCACAGAGAGCTTCATTTTATGATCATAAGCTCTCAGATTTAAAAAAAATTCTGTACCAACATTGACAATGACAATTGCAAACAAGTCTTCTTGTCTCTGGTGTGGGGTCCTAGAACTAGAAGGAAGGACCAGACAACCAAAGCAGTTCGGTTTTTAACAGTACTTTTAACACACTTAAATCATTGATGGCTACTTTATGTCAGGGCCAGTTTCACAAACTTCTCATCCCCTGAAATTTCAAAAGATTTACCATAAAATATAGATGCACATGTTTTTCCCATTTTGTGCTAGTATTCTTTCAAGAAAAATTTATAATCTAAATTCAGATTTATTTCTTATATTCCTCAAAGGATTAAGCATGCATTTAAAAATGTACAATATGTCATATCACTGGAAATTTCGAATGTGTCATTATTGTCCTCTGTATTGTTTCTAATGATCTATATAAATAGTTGTACCAGGTTTTTTTTGTTTGTTTTTGAAGTATTTATTTGGTTCTCTGTCAGGCTAGAGCACATGGAAGAGGTGACTACATTCTTCAGTGTGGAGCTTTTAAAATACATCCACAAACTACTTCACATTGCCCCCTTCAAAGGGAGGGGGAGCTGTTCCTCTCCCCTTGAGTATGGGCTAGATTAAGTGACTTTCTTCTAACAGATAGAACATGGTGGAAGTTACTGTGTGTGACTTTTGAGATTAGATCATAAAAAGCATTACAGATTTCTCCCGGTACTCTCTTAGATCACTCACTCTGGGGGAAGCCAACTGTCATGTCATAAGGACATTCAAACAGCCCTATGGAGAGGCCAGCATGGCAAGGACCAGAAGCCTCTTGCCAACAGCCATGTGAATGAGCCATCTTGTGAGAGGTTCTTCCAGCCCCAGTCAAGTCATCAGATGATGACAGCCCCAGCCAACAACTTGAGTACAACCTCACAAGAGACCTTGACCCAGAGTTACCCAGATAAGTTGCTCCCAAATTCCTGACCTACAGATATTGTAAGGTAGTAAACGTTTGTTTTAAGCTGCAAACGTTTTGGAGTAATATTTTATTTATTTATTTATTTTTTTGTGAGGAAGACCAGCCCTGAGCTAACATCCATTGCTAATCCTCCTCTTTTTGTTGCTGAGGAAGACTGGCTAACATCCGTGCCCATCTTCCTCCACTTTATATGGGATGCCGCCACAGCATGGCTGACAAGCAGTGCATTGGCAGGCGCCTGAGATCTGAACCCATGAACCCCAGGCTGCCAAGCATGAACTAAACCTCTGTACCATGGGGCCAGCCCCCTGGAGTAATATTTTACATGGCAATAGATCACTAATATACCAATTTCAACACTGTTCTGTAAGATAACTGCTCTCTATTTTCTTACTCTGGGTGCTATAATGGGCTCCACCTTCCTTTCATGCTAAGTTATGGCCAGGAATGAAAAGGGCGTTATCTCTCCTATCTCTAATCTGAATTCTCATCTTCTCTCTTGTGTGGCTGATTCACTTCTACATTCTGCACTGGTGCAATGGGTAGTCCTGAATATTCAGTGTAGTTTTTCTATGCTGACAACTATAAAACATTTTTGCAAGAAATTAAAGAAGACCTGAATAAGTAGAAAGACATCCTGTTTTCATGAAATGGAAGACTTAATATTGTTAATATGGCAATACTCCCCAAAGTGATCTCTAGATTCAATCAATCCTTATCAAAAATCCCATAGCCTTATCTGCAAAAACGGAAAAACTAATCCTAAATTTCACATGGAATTCAAGGGACCCCCAAATAGCCAAAACAAGATTGAAAAAGAACAAAGTTGGAAGACTCACATTTCCTGATTTTAAAAATTACTACAAAGCTACAGTAATCAAAACAGTGCAGTAAAGGCATAAAGATAGACATGTATATCAATGGAATAGTTTTTTGTATTTTTTTTACAAAGTAGTCATTCAGGTTCAGATACAAGAGGAGACACAGGAGAGTCTCAGGAAAACAAAGTTCATTATACTCACAGGTCCTAGAGACAGGAGGCACAGCATGCCTTGCAGGATCACATGGAAAGACACTGGGGTGTTCAGGAGACAGAAGACAGGAGGAAGGGAGCACTTAGGCCATGGCCCTCATTGGAGTTTCCACAGGAAGGACAAGGTAGGGCATGGTGAACAGTTTAGAATTGGCTACTTTGAATAACTTCAGCAAACTTTGGGCTAAAGCGCTGATCTCTAGTTTCCTGGCACTTGGCCCTGGGATGATTAAGGCAGAGGAATATTGCCTCCTGGGATGCATGGTATGGAAAGAGGAGGTATGGTTCTGGATTGGTTAGTTTGCATATCAAAGGTATGCTACAGGCTGGGCCTTTTGCTCTAAGAATTGGCTAGCCCAGGATGGGCAGGTTCTCTTCCAACCAGAAGGGTTTTTTAAGATGTCAAATCATCATAAGATACAAAAAATGTTAAATATACACAATGCAAATAGAATCGAGAGTCTAGAAATAAACCTGTATATCTATGGTCAATTGATTTTTGACAAGAGTGGCAAGACCATTCAAGTGGGGAAAGAATGGTCTCTTCAACAAATGGTGCTGGCACAACTGGATATCCAAACTCAAAAGAATGAAACTGGACCCTTACTTCACACCATATAGGCAATTTAACTCAAAATGGACCAAAGCTGAGAAGTTGGTTTGTGAACATAGTTCCCACTTCTCCATTCTTTGTCCATTGAATAAAAACTTGTGCTGTTGAATGCTCAGCTTTCATTTCAAATCTGCAACACCAAACAGAAAAGAACCCAGTGAGGTAGAGACAGATTGTGAGTACAAGGCCCATCTGTGGGCCCCTCCTCAGAGCTCCTCTGAATGTGGGTTGGAGTCCCACCAGAGTGAGGCAAAATTGGTAACAATGTGAGCAGTCAATCACCTACTAACCTCACCTGGTGGATGAAAGTGAAAAAGATGGGGAATCCAGAAGAGAGAAAGCAGACCATGTTCCTGTCCCTTCCAAGTAGCTTCTAGCAGCTGCATCCGAGCTGAGGGTGAGAGGAGTTTTGAAATTTCAGACTGTGATTTACGATTTTAATACTTAAACTACAGCACAAAATATTTATCATAGAGAATATTTACATTTTTAAAAAAATTGATTTTAAACTATTTCATTGTTCCAAAAGAAATCCTGAAGGAAATTTTGTTAAAATTACATTAAATCTATATATTAACTTGGAAGGAATTAATATCGTCACAGTATTCAGCCTTTTCCTTTAGGAATTTGTCCTATATCTATTAATTCAGGAGTTTATAATTAATATAAATTTATAGATATAAAATATATATTATTTTAAATTCTTCTCTCTTCACATAGGTACTACATTGTCTTGTTAGTGTTATTCTGAGGCTTTTGGTTGCTATTGTAAATTAGCCCTTTTCCATTATAAATCTGACATACGTAAATATATAGAAACCTATAGTTTTTATGTGTTTTATTTATTCAGTGTTTATTAAGTGCCTACTGTATGTCAGGCAGTGGTCTGGATTCATATTTATCTTGAGTCTTACCACTTTACCCCACTTTAATTAATTTAAAGAGCTTTTTCAGGTTTTACAAATATAATAAATTTTTCTACTACTTCCCAATAGTTATATCTATTGCTTTGATTTCGAGCACTTTTCCACTGGCACAAACATCCTTAAGAAGGTGATGGAATGTTGGTAGTACTGGCATTCTCATTTTGTAATTAATTTAAGTGGGATGTCTTTATTGTTTATTGAGTTGGGTATTTGAAGAGGAGTTGATAAATAATACCACCTTCTTCCCCTCCTGGGTACAGAATCAATTAAGAAATAAGATACAGAACACAGACAAATGGAAATCAAAACCTTAGCTTTATTACTGGTTGAGTCAAGTGGGGATACTGGGGATATCTGAGCTTGAAGGACTTGCTAACTCTCCCCAGAATGAGACAACATTACCTACCCAAGCATAGGCAGTGTTGTGCAACCACAGGCTCCCTTATGGGGGCTGCCCCTTACCAGAGAGCACAACAGAAAAGACGTTCTGTAAAGATGGCCCCTCTGGGGATAGAAAGAGCCTAAGCTGGAATACTTAGCTCCTTTCAAAGTCATCAAAGAGTTACCTTCTAATCCCTGGTATGCAGTGGAAGGAACCATGAGAGTTGGTATGGGGAAAGATTCCCTCTTACGTTATATGTGATGTGGTTGTTGATTTTTAAATATGTGTCCTTTAGAGTGGTAAGAAAGTAATCAATTTCTAATTTTACTATGAACTTTATTAAAAATGATTAAAAAATTTAAAAAATGTTAAATGTTACTACATTTCTGTTTGATATCTACTGGATTCATAATACAGTTTTTCATATTGGATTTAGAGTTAATTTATGTTACTTGAATATTTCTTTTTTAGAAATTACAAATCCTATTCACAGGAGAGATTCATTAAATGCACACACACACACACACACACACACACACGCAAGTACTTAATGTGTGCCAGATGCTAGTCTAGATGCTGGGGATATTACAGCAATTGGAACAGATAAAATTGGTGCCTGCTTAGAGTTTACATTCCAATGAGATTGGTTTTTCTACTTTATTGGCTATTGTGAACAATGTTGCAGTGAACATGGGAGTGCAGATATTTCTTCAAGATAATGATTTCATATCCTTTAGATATAGACACAGAAGTGGGATTGCTGGATCATATAGTAGTTCTATTTTTAATTTTTTGAGGAATCTCCATAGTGTTTGCTATAGTGGCAGTACCAATTTACCTTCCCACCAACAGTGCACCAGGGTTCTCTTTCCTCCACGTTCTTGCCAGCATTTGTTATCGCTTATCTTTTTGGTAATAGCCATTCTAGCAGGTGTGAGATGATATCTTCTTAGGGTTTTGATTTCCATTTCCCTGATGACTGGTGACATTGAGCACCTTTTCATAAACTTGTTAGCCATTTGTAGGTCTTCGTTGGAAAAATATCTATTTAAGTGCTCTGGCCATTTTTTAATCAGATTGTTTGGTTTTTCCTATTGATTTGCATGAGTTCCTTATATATTTTGGAAATAAACTTCTCATCAGATATATGGTTTGCAAATATTTTCTCCCATTTGGTAGGTTGGCTTTTCATTTTGTTGATTGTTTCCTTTGCTGTGCAGAAGCTTTTTAGTTTGATGTAGTCTGATTTGTTGATTATTGTTTTTGTTGCATGCGCCTTTGGTGTTATATCCTAAAAACAATTGCCAAGACCAATGTCAAGGAGCTGTTTTCCTAGTGTTCTTCAAGGAATTTTATGGTTTCAGGTCCTACATTTAAGTCCTTAATCCATTTCAAGTTAATTTTTGTGAGTGACGTAAGCTTGGGGCCCAGTTTTGTTCTTTTGCATGTGGATATCCAGTTTTCCAGCACCATTTGTTGAAGAGACTATCCTTTCCCCATTGTCAAATATTACTTGACTGTATATGCATGGGTTTATTTACTGGCTGTCTATTCTTTTCCATTGGTTTATGTGTCTGTTTTAATGCCAGTACCATAATGTTTTGATTACTGTAGCTTTGTAGTATAGTTTAAAACAAGGAACTGTGATATTCTTCCTCAAGATTACTTTGGTTATTTTGGATCTTTTGTGGTTCTATACAAATTTTAGGATTTTTTTTCTGTTTCTGTGAAAAATGCCATTGGAATTTTGATAGGGATTGTGTTGAATCTATAGATGGCTTTGGGTAGCATGGACATTTTAACAATATTAACTCTTCTGATTTATGAACACAGGATATCTTTCCATTTATTTGTGTCTTCTTCAATTTCTTTCATCAAAGTCTTACAGTTTTTAGTGTATAGATCTTTCACTTTCTTGACTAAATTTATTCCTAAGTACTTTATTGTTTTTGATGCTATTATAAATGGGATTGTTTTCTTTATTTCTTTTTCAGACAGTTCACTGTTAGTGTATAGAAACAACTGATGTTTTTGTATGTTGATTTTGTATCTTTCAACTTTACTGAATTCCTTGATTATTTCTAACAATTTTTGATAGAGACTTTAGGATTTTCTGTATATAAGAACATACCATCTGGAAACAGAAACAACTTTACTTCTTTCTTTTTAATTCAGAAGACTTTTATTTCTTTTTCTTACTTAATTGCTCAGGCTAGGACTTCCATTACTATGTTGAATAACAGTGTGATAGTTGGCAGCCTGTATTCTTCCTGGTCTTAGAGGGAAAGATTTCAATCTTTCATCATTGAGAATGATGTTAGCTCTGAGCTTCTTGTATATGGCCTTTATTATGTAAGGTTATGTTTCTTCTATACCCAGTTTCTTGAGAGTTTTTTCATGAAAGGATTTTGAATTTTGTCAAATGCTTTTTTTGCATCTGTGGAAATAATCATACAATTTTTGTCTTTCGTTCTATTAATGTAGTGTATCACATTTGTTGATTTGCATATTTGGAACTGTCATTGCATCTCAGGGATAAATCCCACTTGATCATGATGTATGATCCTCTTAACATGCTTTTAAATTTGGTTTGCCAGTATTTTGTTGAGAATTTTTACATCTATATTCATCAGGGATATTGGCCTGCAGTTTTCTATTCTTATTGTATCCTTGTCTGGCTTTGGTATCAGGGTAATGCTGGCCTAGTAAAATGAGTTTAGGAGTGTTCCCTAAGGGAACACTCTCTAGGAGTGTTCAATTTTTTGGAAGAGTTTGAGAAGGATTAGTGATAAATCTTTTTTAAAATGTTTGTTAGATTTTACCTGTGATGCCACCTGGTCTTAGATTTTTATTTTTTGAGCGGTTCTTGATTACTGATTCAATTTCCATACTTGTTATTGATCTGTTCTGATTGTCTATTTCTTCATGATTCAGTCTTGGTAGAGTGTATATTTCTAGGACTGTATCCATCTCTTCCAGGTTTTTCATTTTGTTGGTGTATAATTGTTCATAGTAGTCTTTTATGATCCTTTGTATTCCTGTGGTTTCAATTGTAATGTCTCCTCTTTCATTTATAATTTTATTTATTTGAGTCTTCTCTCTTGTTTCTTGGATAGTCTAGCAAAAAATTTGTCAGTTTTGTTTATCTTTTCAAAAAACCAATTCTTAGTTTTGTTGACCTTTTCTATTGTTTTTTATTCTCTATTTCATTTATTTCTGCTCTAATCTTTGTTATCACCTTCCTTCTGGTAATTTTGGGCTTAGTTCTTGTTTTTCTAGGTTTTTTGAGGTATAAAGTTAGGTTGTTTATTTGAGATAGTTCTTTTTTCTTCATGTAGGCATTTATCACTATAAACGTTTCTCTTAGAACTGCTTTTGCTGCATCCCATAAGTTTTGGTATGTTGTGTTTCCATTTTCATTTGTTTCAAGATATATTTTTATACCTTCTTTCACCCATTGGTTGTTAAGGAGTGTGTTATTTAATTTTCACATATTCATGAATTTTCCAGTTTTATTCCTGTGTTTGATTTTTGGTTTCATTCCAGTGCAGTTGGAAAAGATATTGGTATGATTTCAATCCTTTTAAATTCACTAAGACTTGTTTTGTGATCTAAGATATGATCTACCCTGGAGAATGTTCCATGTGCAATTGAGAAAAATATGTATCTTGCTGCTGATGGGTGGAATGTTCTGTATATGTCTGTTAAATCCATTTGGTCTTAGATATAGTTCAAGTCCAATATTTCCTTATTGATTTTTGTCTGGATGATCTATCCATGTTGAAAGTGGGGTATCAATCTCCTAGTATTATTGTATTGTTGTCTATTTCTCCCTTCAAATGTCAGTATTTGCTTAATATATTTAGTTACTCTGATGTTAGGTGCACATATATATACATTTAAAATTATTAAGTTATAATATAATAATTATATTATATACAATATATGTTTATAACTGATGAATTGGCCCCTTTATCATTATATAATGACTTTTTTTTCTTTTGTGACATTTTTTGACTTCAAGTCAACTCTGATGTAAGTATGGGTGGCCTTACTCCCTTTTGGTTTCCATTTGCATGGAATATCTTTTTCCATCCCTTCACTTTAAGCTTATATGTGTCCTTAAAGGTAGAGTGAGTCTCTTGTAGGCAGCATATAGTTGGGTCTTGTTATTTATTCATTCAGACACTCTTGCCTTTTGACTGGAGAATTTAATGCATTTACATTTAAAGTAATTATTGATAGGTAAGGACTTACTAATACCATCTTATCATTTTCTGACTGTTTTGTAGTTTTTGTTCCTATTGTTCTCTTGTTGTCTTCCTTTGTTAATTAATGATTTTTCTTTTTTATTTATTTGATATTTGGTGTAACTTTTTCCCTTAATTATAAAATATTAACAATACTCATAATATATTTGGGAAATACATTTAAAGCATAAATATGAAATTTTAAATTGCCTATAAATCTATTACCTAGTAATAACCAGTGAATTTGGTTAATTTCCTTGTAGTCTCACATGTATACAAATATATAAATACATAGCATTATGTAAAATAAAATAAATATTATGAAATATTATATTGTATATATACAATTAAATACACAATTGACTAAGAGTATTCAATATAGAGTTTTAATTTACTTAGTATTATTACACGAGTATTTTTCCATGGCATCAAATATTCTCAAAGGCATTAAAATTATATATACTCCACTGTGTAAATTTTCCACATGGATATGACATTCCCTATTTTGATAAGCATACCTACATATTCTACTATCTCTGATGTTTCTATTACATCTGACTATTTTCTTAGTAAAGATTCCTGAAAAATTGAATTACTAGGTTAAATATAAAGAGGATTTTAAGGCACTATGTTCATATTGTCTCATCTCTTTCCAGAAGAGTTATATCAATTTACCCTCTCATCAGTAGTGCATAAGTGTCTTAGATTCATTACACTTTTTCTTTTTTTCCCCAATCTTATCTGCTTTTATTTTTTTTATTGACATACATTGGTTTATAACATTATATAAATTTCAGGTGTACATCATTATATTTTGATTTCTGTGTAGACTACAACATGTTCATCTCCCAAAGACTAATTACTATCCATCACCATACACATGTGCCCAGTCACCCCTATCACTCTCTTCCCTCCCCCTTCCCCTCTGGTAACCACCAGTCTAATCTCTGTATCTATGTGTTTGTTTGTTGTTGTTGTTGTTGTTGTTTTTATCTTCTATTTGTGAGTGAGATCATATGGTATTTTACTTTCTCCACCTGACTTATTTCACTTAGCATAATACCCTCAAGGTCCATCCATGTTGTCACAAATGGCAAGATTTTATCTTCTTTTTATAGCTGAGTAGTATTCCATTGTGTATGTATACCACATCTTCTTTATCCATTCATCCCTTGATGGGCACTTAGGCTGTTTCCATGTCTTGGCTATTGTGACTAATGTTGCAACAAACACAGGGGTACATATATCTTTTCTTTTCTTTTTCTTTGATGAGGAAGACTAGCCCTGAGCTAACATTTTTTCCCAGTTCACCTCTTTTTTGGCTTAGGGAAGACTAGCCCTGAGCTAACATCTGTGCCAGTCCTCCTCTGCTTTTTATATGTGGGTTGCCACCACAGCATGACTGACAAGTGGTGTAGGTTAGCACCTTGAACCCGAGCCCTTGAACCCAGGCTGCTGAAGCAGAATGCTCTGAATTAACCACTACACCACCAGACCAGCCCTGGGGGTGCATATATATTTATACATTTGTGTTTTTGTGTTCTTTGGATAAATACCCAGCAGTGGAATGGCTGGATAATATGGTAGTTCTATTCTTAATTTTTTGAGAAATCTCCATACTGTTTTCCAAAGTGGCTGCACTATTTGCATTCCCACTAGCAGTGTATGAGAGTTCCCTTTTTTCCACATCCTCTCCAACACTTGTTATTTCTCGTCTTGTTAATTATACCCATTCTGACAGGCATGAGGTGATATCTCATTGCAGTTTTGATTTGCATTTCCCTGATAGTTATTGATGTTGAACACCTTTTCACGTGCCTATTGGCCATCTGTATGTCTTTTGTGGAAAAATGTCTGTTCAGATCTTTTGTCCATTTTTTAATTGTGTTGTTTGTTTTTATTTTGTTGTGAGGATCAAGAGTTCTTTATATATTTTGGATATTAACCCCTTGTCAGATATATGGTTTGGAAATATCTTCTCCCAATTGTTATGTTGTCTTTTCATTTTGTTGATGGTTTCCTTTGTTGTGCATAAGCTTTTAGTTTCATGTACTCTCATTTGTTTATTTTTTCTTTGTTTCCTTTGCCTGGACAGACATGGTATTTGAAAATATGCTGCTAAGACCAATGTCAAAGAGCATACTGCCTATGGTTTTTTCTAGAAGTTTTATGGTTTCAGGTCATACATTCAAGTCTAATCCATTTTGAGTTAATTTTTGTGTATGGTGTAAGATATTGGTCTACTTTCATTCTTTTGCCTGTGGCTATCCAGTTTTCCCAGCAACATTTATTGAAGAGAGACTTTCCTTTCTCCATTGTATTTTCTTGGCTCCCTTGTCAAAAATTAGCTGCCCATAGATGTGTGGGTTTATTTCTGGACTTTCAGTTCTGTTCTATTGACTCTGTATCTGTTTTTATGCCAGTACCATGCTGTTGTGATTACTATAGCTTTGTAGTATATTTTGAAATCAGGGAGTGTGATGCCTCCAGCTTTGTTCTTTTTTCTCAGGATTCCTTTGACTATTAAGAGTCTTTAGTTGTTCCATATAAATTTTAGCATTCTTTGCTCTATTTCTGTGTAGAATGTCATTGGAACGTTGATAGGGGTTGCACTGAATCTGTAGATTGCTTTAGGAAGTATGGACATTTTACCTGTGTTAATTCTTCCAATCCAAGAGCACAGAATATCTTTCCATTTCCTTGTATCTTCAGTTTCTTTCAACAATATTTTGAAGTTTTTAGTGTACAGGTCTTTCACCTCTTGGTTAAATTTCTTCCTTGGTTTTTTATTCTTTTTGTAGCCATTATGAATGAGATTGTTTTCTTAATTTCTCTTTCTGCTACTTCATTGTTAGTGTATAGAATTGCAACTGGTTTTGTATATTGATTTTGTATCCTGCAACTTTACTGTATTCATTTATTATTTCTAATAGTTTTTTTGGTGGATTCTTTAGGGTTTTCTACATACAAAATCATGTCATCTACAAATAGTGATAGATGCACTTCTTCCTTTCCAATTTGGATCCCTTTTACTTCTTTTTTTTTTTACATAGCATTTATGTTGTATTAGGTACTTAAAAAATTTTATTTATTTTTATTACAGTAACATTGGTTTATAACATTATATAAGTTTCAGGTGTACCTCATTATATTTTGATTTCTGTATAAATTGCATCATGTTCACCACATGAAGACTAATTACAATCCATCACCACACACATGTGCCTAATCATCCCTTTCAACCCCCTCCTTCCACCCTTCCCCTCTGGTAACCACCAATCCAATCTCTGTGTGATTGTTTGTTGTTGTTGTTATCTTCTGCTTATGAGTGAGATCATATGGTATTTGACTTTCTCCCTCTAACTTATTTTGCTTAGCATAATACCATCAAGGTCCATCCATGTTGTTAGAAACGGCTGGATTTCATCACTTCTTATGGCTGAGTAGTATTCCATTGTGTAAATATACCATATCTTCTTTATTCATTCATCATTGATGAGCACCTAGGTTTCTTCCAAGCCTTGGTTGTTGTGAATAATACTGCAGTGAATATACGGGTGTGTGTATCTTTACACATTATTTTATTTACATTCTTGTATTTATTTTCTTGCCTGATTGCTCTGGCTACAACTTCCAATACCATGTTAAATGAGAGCTGTGAAAGTGGGCTTCCTTATCTGGTTCCTGTTCTTAAAGGGATAGCTTTCAGTTTTATCCCATTCAGTATAATATTAGCTGTGGGTTTGTCATATATGGCCTTTATTATGTTGAGGTAGTTTCCTTCTATAACCATTTTATTCAGAGATTTTATCATAAATAATGCTGTATCTTGTTGAATGCTTTCTCTGCATCTGTTGAGATGATCATGTGACTTTTATTCTTCATTTTATTAGTGTGGTGTATCACGTTGATTGATTTGTGGATGTTGAACCATCCCTGCATCCCTGGGATGAATCCCACTTGATCATGGTGTATGATATTTTCACTGTATTGTTGTATTTGATTTGCTGGTATTTTGTTGAGGATTTTTGCATCGATGTTCTTCAGTGATATTGGCCTGGAATTATCTTTTTTTGTGTTGTCCTTGTCTGGTTTGGTATCAGGGTAATGTTGGCCTCATAGAATGAGTTAGGAAGCTTCCCCACCTCTTCAATTTTTAAAAAGTGTTTGAGAGGGCTAGATATTAAGTCTTCTTTGAATGTTTGGTAGAATACACCAGGGAAGCCGTCTGGTCCTGGACTTTTGTTTTTTGGCAGGTTTTTGATTACTGTTTCAATGTCCTTACTGGTGATTGGTCTGTTCAAATTCTCTATTTCTTCTTGATTCAGTTTTGGAAGGTTGTATGATTCTAAGAATTCATCCATTTCCTCTAGATTATCCAATTTGTTGGTGTATAGCTTTTTGTTGTATTCTCCTATAATCCTTTGTATGTCTATGGTGTGCATTGTAATTTCTCCTCTTTCTTTTCTGATTTTATTTGTTTGAGCCTTTTCTCTTTTTTTCTTGGTTAGTCTAGCTAAATATTTGTCAATTTTTTTTTTATCTTTTCAAAGAACCAGCTCTTGGTTTCATTGATCTTTTTCTATTTTTTTTTTTTAGTCTCTATTTCATTTATTTGTGCTCTGATTTTTATTATTTCCTTCCGTCTGCTGATTTGGGGCTTTGTTTGTTTTTCTTTTTCCAATTTCACTAGGTGCACTGTTAGATTGTTTGAGATTTTTCTTGTTTGTTGAGTTAGGCCAGTTTTGCTATAAACTTCCCTCTTAGAATTTCCTTTGCTATATTGCATAAATTTTGGCATGTTGTATTTTCATTTGTCTCCAGGTATTTTTTATTTCTTCTTTGATTTCTTCATTGACCCAATCATTGTTCTGTAGCATTTTCTTTAATCTCCACATATTTGCGGCTTTTCTGATGTTCTTCCTGTAGTTGATTTCTAGTTTCACACTCTTGCAGTCAGAAAAGATACTTAGTATTATTTCAATCTTCTCAAGTTTATTGAGACTTGTTTTGTGGCCTAATTTGTGGTCTATCCTGTAGAATGTTCCATGTGCATTTGAAAAGAATGTGTATTCTTTAGTTTTTGGATGGAATGTTCTGTATATATCTACTAAGTCCATCTGGTCTAATGTGTCATTTAAGGCCAATGTTTCCTTATTGATCTTCTGTTTGGGTGATCTCTCCATTGGTGTAAGTGGAGTGTTAAAGTCCCATACTATTATTGTGTTACTGTCTATTTTTCCTTTTATGTCTGTTAATAATTGCTTTATATATTTAGGTGCTCCTATGTTGGGTGCATATATCCTATTGTTTGATTTTTCCCTTTATTATTATGTAATGGCCTTCTTTGTCTCTTGTAACAGTTTTTGTTTTAAAGTCTATTTGCTGTGATGTAAGTATTGCTACCCCAGCTTTCTTTTCATTACCATTTGCATGGAGTATCTTTTTCCACCCCTTCACTTCAGTTTCTGAGTGTCTTTAGATCTGAGGTGTGTCTCTTGTATGCAGCATATATATGGGTCCTTGTTAAACATCTAATCAGCCACCCAACATCTTTTGATTGGAGCATTTAGTCCATTGACATTTAAAGTAGCTATTGATAAGTATGTACTTGTTGCCATTTTGTTACTTTTTTCCTAGTTGTTTTAGAGTAGTTCTTCTTTATTCCTTTCTTCTTCTCTTGTCCTCTTCCCTTGTGGTTTGATGGCTTTCTTTAGTATTATATTTGGGTTCCTTTCTCTTAATTTTTTTGTGTATTTATTGTAGGTTTCTGGTTTGTGATTACCACGAGGTTCATGTATAATAACCTACATAAATAGCAATCCATATTAAGTTGATGGTCTCTTAAGTTTGACCTCTTGCTAAAAGCTCTGCTCGTTTACTCCCTTCCTACCACATGTTATGTTTTTGATACCATATTTAACCTCTTTTTTGTGTTTATTTACCTGTTAACCTCTTATCATGGAAATAGATAATTTTTGTACTTTTGTCTTTTGAGTTTCGTATTAACTTTATAAGTGATCAATCTGGTCTCTTTACTGTATATTTGCCATTACCAGTGATTTTATTTTATTTTTTTATAACTTTCTTATTCTTATTTGTGGTCTTCTCTTTCCCAGTTAAATAAGTCCCTTTAACATTTCTTACAAGGCTGGTTTGTTGGTGATAAACTCCTTTAGTTTTTGCTTGTCTGGAAAACTCTCTCTCCTTCCATTCTGAATGATAACCTTGCCAGCTAGAGCACTCTTGGCTGTAGGTTTTTTCATTTCAGTACTTTAAATATGTCATGCCATTACCTTCTAGCCTGTAAGATTTCTGCTGAGAAATCAGCTGATAGCCTTATGGGGTTTCCTGTGTAGGTAACCTGTTGCACTTCTCTTGTGGCTTTTAGGATTCTCTGTTTATATTTAATTCTTGACATTTTAATTATAATGTATCTTGCTGTGGGCCTCTTCAGGTTCATCTTGTTTGGTGCTCTCTGAGCTTCCTATACCTGGATGTCTGTTTCTTTCCTTAGGTTAGGAAAATTTTCAGCTATTATTTCTTCAATTAGATTCTTTGCTCCTTCATCTCTCTCTTCTCCTTCTGGGACACATATAATAGGGATGTTATTACGCTTGATGTTGTCCCAGAGGTCCCTTAGACTGTCCTCATTCTTTTAAATTCTTTTTCTTTTTTTGTGAGGAAGACTAGCCCTGAACTAACATCCGTTGCCAATCCTCCTCTTTTTGCTGAAGAAGATTGGCTCTGGACTAACATCCATGCCCATCTTCCTCTACTTTATATGGGATGCTGCCACAGCATGGCTTGACAAGCGGTGCATCAGTCTGTGCCCGGGATCCTAACCTGTGAATCCCAGGCTACTGAAGAGGAGTGTGCAAACTTAACCACTATGCCACTGGGCAGGCCCCAACTCTTTTTTCTTTTTTCTGTTCAGTTTGGGTGATTTTGTGTAGTTTTTCATCCAGCTCATTGATCCATTCTTCTGTATCATCTACTCTGCTATTGATTCCCTCTAGTGAATTTTTTATTTCCATTATTGTATTCTTCACTTCTGACTGGTTCTTCTTTATATTCTCCCAATCTTTGTTGAAGTTCTCACTGTGTTCATCTATTCTTCTCCCAAGATCAGTGAACATCCTTGTGACTATTCATCTGTACTCTATCAGGTAAATTGTTTATCTCTGTTTCATTTAGTTCTTTTTCTGAGGATCTGTCCTGTTTCTATATTTGGAAAATATTCCTTTGTCTCCTCATTTTGCATATTTCTCTGTGCTTATATCTATGTTTTAGCTAGATCAGCTATGTCTCCCAATCTTGCAGAAATGGCCTATATAAGAGATGCCTTATGAGGCCCAGCAGTTTGATTCCCTATCATCCCCAGTTCCAAATGTTCCAGGAGTGTCCCCTGTGTGGGCTTCATGTGTCCTTCTGTTGTGGTGGGGTGGCTCTTACTGCAGATGCATGGGGAGGCTAGGTTGTCCCCCTGGCTGGCTGATTGTAAGGCTCCACTGTGTGCAGCTGCTACAGTCCCTTCAGTCACTTTATTGGGCATGGGGAACCCCAGCACAGTTATCTGCAAGGGCTAATAGCACATTCCTGCTGCAGTTTTGCTGCTAAATGAGTAGTCTCCCAGCATGGCTGGTTGCTAGGCTCAGTGGCTCACAATTGCTGTAGGCCTCTGGCCTGTGAGGCTGTTGTCAGATAGTTCTCAGGAGTGCAGCTGGGTGGGGCTGGCCCCAGGCGTGTCAGTACAACAATTGTTTCAGGCTTTTGAAGGTGGAGTAGATCCCCTATGTGACTGTTTTAAAGGCACAAGTCTGCTGCAGCTGACAAGCCCCACCACTCACAAGCCCACACACCCATTAATGCTATCCTGCCCTGTGCGTACCACCCCACCACTGTAGCAAACCCATTCACCCTGTGTAGAGGCCCCACACACTCTGCCAATCCAGGCCCACCCCTTATGCATGCCCTGCCCCAAAGAGGCAGACCCTGTCACCCTGCTGCAGATGTCCCACACACACTGCCATTGCAGACCCATAAGTTGCTTGAGGGCTTGCTGGTGTGTGGGACCAGTCCCTAGGGCAGGCTACCTGCCCCGGCTAAGCTGGATTAAATTGGTACTTTAGTTGGTGGGGCAAACCCCTGCACTAACAGGCCAGGGGAAGAACTCCAGTGATGTCTGCCAGTGTCTGTGTCAGCACGTCTGTACTAGGTCACAATAATGGCTGCTGTCAATGTCTCAGTCCCTGAAGAAGTAAGCTCAGCCACTTCCTGCCTCTCTGACTTGTGCTCACATTGTATTAAATGAGTCTCTTTCACCAAAGGACTGTACCCTTCTTTCTTGTGACTTTGTGTGGCTTTCTGAAATGAGGGAATTTGTGCATGGGCACTTTAAGATCAGGCTTTCCTTTCTCTTATGTTCGATAGCTTTTCTGGGGGTATTCCCATTGTTGTTAATAGCCAACAAAGCCAAATGTTATGACACTTATCTCAGTTGTGCTGAGTTCAAAAGCTCCTTATTGTGGCAAAGTTCTCCTGCTCAGATCTTCTGCTCCTCCAGGAAAAGCTTCATACCTTAAGATTGCTTCTGGCCGTGAAGTGCCCTGAGTAGAATGTGGCTTTTTCCTCTCTGGAAAGGTATTTCTGCCTCTTCTACCTCAGTCAGCACTGTAAATTGTTGTGGGGGTTCTTTTATCCAGTTTCCTGTTCTCTCTTAGGGGTAATTGTTCCAAGGGAAGTTATAAATTTATTGTGTCTGTGGGAAGAGGTGAGTTCAGAGTCCTCCTGTGCTGCCATCTTCCCAGCAATCCTTCATTACACTTTTGTCATTAAAGTAGAAGTAATAAAAAATGCATACTTTACACTTTTATATAAACCTGAAATACATAAACTCACACTTATTCTCCAATTTTAAAATGTAAGGCTAAGGTCTTTTTCTTGTATAAAGCATAACTTAAGTTAAAGGACTGTACACTCAAGGTTGCCTGCTTTTATTTGTGTCTCAGTTTTCCATCTGATTGGCACCCCTTTTTAGTCTCAAAAGTGTCCTGGTTGGCCACTGTACCTCTGATGCACCCTTAATAATTTCCAGTTCCATTGAGTGGGAAGTGGGAATTTTATGAGAATTGTTCATATGAAATATAGCTTCTTGAATCTTCTTAAACTTTCAAGACAAAATTTTCTGAATTTTTCATTGTTTCTTTATTAAATAATTTAGATGGTATGTCAAAGAGGGTAATGCCCCTTTCCCCTCATGCTGCAACTTAAGAAAAAAATTCTTGTGCTGGTTATTCTTACTTCCCTGTGAATAACAAAAAATTTAGCCCTTCCCAGAACTTGCCAACTCTTTGGATTGTCCTTGCTCTCCTTACCTGTCTGCTTAGGTACTAATAAAATTCCTCTCTTAGATCATTGTTAATTGTTGATCTACACATTTTTAAGCCCTATTTCTAGTTAATATCTGATGGTGATCAGCTACCATTATTTCTCTGTCTGGTTCTCTGGTACTAAGTCGTAATAAAGGATTTGAAAAAAAGTTCATTATTTAGAGTGTATGGCACTGGCTCTACATTGGCCATTTTGTTGTCTGCCTCAGTTCTTACCGTATCCTAACTACACTTCTCTGAAATCAAGGAGCCATTGCCTTGCCCCACTATTTCATGAGAGTTCTTTGAGGGGCCTCCTTGCTTTTAAGTTGGAAAAGGATGTGCTCTAGATCGGATGTTGTCTTATTCAGCCCCCTTCACAATGAACTTCAGTCGCTGAATTCTGAAATGTTGAAGAAAGGAGATGTAAAGGAAGAGGAGGACTCTGGATATCTCGGAAATGTACCTCCGTTGTAGGGCGTACGGCTGCTCACTTTTCTCTGTGGCCTCCTGTAGTTCTCTCAGAGTTGGTATATAGTGGAAAGACTACCATTCTTCAGCAAATCAGGGCTATTTTGTACCATGGATTGCTGGATTTCTCAATTCAGAATCTAGCAATAGATCCAACATTGGTTTCAAGTGTTGTACTGCAACAGGGAGTGTTTAATCTGATGTTTTTCTGTAGAGACATGTTTTAAACACTCTACCCCACCACTACAACCATATCATCTTGTGTTAAAAGTGGTCTTCTAGTAAACAAAAGCTGTCTTCTGCACTTGATAAGTTAAATTTTAATTCTCCTATGACTGCTCTGTGTCCCCTACAAAAGTATATGGGAGAGAAGGGCTACTGCATGTCTGAAGGCAACTTCTTTCATTCCCTCCCTCCTATGAGTGCAAGATAGCCATTCATGGATTTGAAGTAGTGTAGAAATACTTTGGCAGCTAAGTGGAGGCCAGATTGAGAGTTGTGCAGGAAGATTAGAGAAAGAGATCATTTAGGAGTCTCTATAATATGTCAATCAGAAGATGATGAGGACCTAAAGTACTTCAGTGAGAATATTGATAGAGAAGAGAGGACAATTTGAAGAATTTCTAGGAAGTAAAATTGGCAGGACTTGGTGATTTATCAGTAAAGGTGTATTAAGGGAAAAGTTACCCTCAGGTTTCTGGTTGGGGTGATTAAGTTATTGATGGGGTCACCAATGGAGGTAGGAAATGCAGAAAGATTTAGAAGGACTAGATTTGGAAACTGGGAAATACAGAAAATGATGAGCTCTCACTTGTCCATACTGAGTTTGAGTTGCCTGAGTGATATCTGGTTGTTTATGTTTAACAGTGAATTACATATATGAGCTGATGCTGAGGGGGGAGATGAGTGGTGGAGATGTTGATTTGGGATTTCTCAATTTATGGATTATTAAAATAATATTCCCAGGGAGCCTGTGAAGAGCAAGAAAGTTAATCACTTGAGGAGAGAACCCTAAGAAACCTGTGCATGAAGACAACAACAGAGAATGAAGTAGGAAACTGAGAAGGAAGTTAGTGAGGTGGGAGATCATAGAGTTTCAAAAGGTGTCTGCAGGTTCAAATGTAGTAGAAAGGCAAAGTGAAATAAGGACTGAAATGCTTCTGTTGGATTTGGCCAATTAGAGTTTGTTTGGTGAAATTAGTGTGACTAGATCCAATGGATGTTAGCATCAACCAGGAACTTTAAGATCATGTAGACCTGCCTCTTATTTTTAAAGCTAAGAATGTTTTAGAGATAAGAACAGTTAGAATTTTTGTCTAGGTTACAACTGAAAATATTCCTTGCACATAGTAGGTGCTCAATAAACAGTGACTGAATGGATGATTGAACTCTTTACTACAAAGCCAGAACTAGAAATCATATATCCAGCTTCATGTTAAGAGGAAAACTTTTCCTCTACCATCTTATGTTCCAATGGTTGGAAGTCCGTTAATTAACTGAAAATAGACAGATTAACAGGAAAGACAATGTTTATTTACGTGTGCGTGCCACGCATATATGCAGGAGTACTCTTTAATGAGTTACACAATGAATAGCCAGAGGTACAGGTTTATATACCAACTTAACAAAGGAGGAGAGATGGAGGGAATTTTAGGGCTTCCATGGAAAGCGTAGGAGGTTCTATTGGGCTTCCAAGAGGATCAATGGCTGCTGTATTTTCAGGAGTATCTACCTGGATAATGTTTCTGTAGCTACTGACTGTTTAGAAGTTTTCAGTTTAAAGTAATTTTAATCCCTTCATTCACATGGTAGTACTCTTTTTCCTTACTGTTTTTTTTCCTCCAAACTGTGCTCCATGGAACTCCAGAGGCCCATGAAAGTATTTTAGAGTTCTTCTACAAAAGTGTATTTTTCCTCTATTGAAAATATTGAAATTTCCTGAAGATCTCATTTATCACACTGATTTGATTATAATTTTACTGGAGAAGATTCTGTTCCTAAGATATAACTTTTAATTAAAACTTGGCTTCCAAATCCAAGGACATTCTGTATTGAGTTAAATTTCTCAAAATAGGAACCCTTAATTTTTTTCTCAGTGGTAGGAGTTCATTTATTCAACAAATATTTATAAAATGCTTACTGTGGATGAGACAATGTCTTAGGCATAGGACTAACAGCCTATGATGAATAAACAGATGAATTGTCATCTCTTCATAGAACTTACATTTGATATTCTTGATAAACTTTAAAGAAAGAAACTTTTATAACAAAATATATGTAATTTTAGGATTTTAATTATTGAGTCTTTACAAAAAAAACCTGAAAAAATAATGCCTTTATAGTTTTATGGGTTTAGATTCTGGAATTTATGAAATCTCTAGGTCAAAGGGAAGATGGAATTAAATAATGAAAATTAAATAATGAAAATTATTCTTAGCACATTTGCAGTAACACCCCTCTGGTTTACAAATTCTTCCATCATTAACTCATTAGTTCACACAATTAATGAATCATCTGAACAATAGTTCTTTGAGAATTCTTGGGCTGATTTTATTCATAAGTAAAGTGAGATAGATTGATGCAAAATGATTTGCCCAAGATTATCTAATGAGTCAAAACCAGAATCAAAGTCAAAATTCCTATTTCTTGGTTTTATCCTCATTTCAATAACACCTCCCCCCATAATCTCCAGAATTATTTGTAAGTGCTCATCAACATGGTTTAATTTTATGAAGATTCTTAATTTTTAACCACTAAGGTGAATTTCAAGGGCTGGCCCAGTGGTGCAGTGGTTTATTTTGTGCTTTGGTATCCCAGGGATCGTGGGTTCGGATCCTGGGTGCCTGCTGATGCACTGTTTGTCAGCCATGCTGTGGCGGTGTCCCATATAAAGTAGAGGAAGACGGGCATGGATGTCAGCCCAGGGCCAGTCTTCCTCAGCAAAAAAAAGAGGAGGATTGGCAATGGATGTTAGCTCAGGGCTCGTCTTCCTCACACACACACACACACACACACACAAAAAGATGAATTTTATTAGGTAGACAAAAATAAATTAGAGATTAATTAGGAAGAAAACTTTCCATTTGGAGTGGTCTGTTGAACTAACATATAGTCTTTCACTTTAAAGACTTTAAATGAATATAAAATCATTTAAATATGTAGTGAAATCCTCTTAAAATTTGGAGTAGTACAGTTAACCTCTGCATCAGACCTTGTTCTTAACTAAAAGCATTTGCCCATGTAGTTAATTGGAATAAAACTATAAAGGGAGAATTCATTAATTGTATTTGTTAACTCTAGATGTATATACACATAAAATAAGGTGGATAATTCAAGCAAATATGTGAATAATTCCATATTAAAAATTGAGATTTAGGGAATCTAGATTACCCAATAACTACCATAATCCTCCTTCATTTGGTATATATTGACTAGGCTTGAAGTTTTGAGTTAATACAAAATGGGCTATGTTGACAATGGTGAGAAAGGAAAGATTGGTTCCTTTTAGAAAATCTAGCTTTGTTACCATGACATCATTTTATAGACATTATATAATATATATTACATAATTTATATTACATAAATATTTATTTTATATCAGGTATATGTATGTATAAGCACACACATGCATAACACACACACAGACAAACTTCAGCAACTCATTAGGAAGTGAAATGAGTCATGGCTCAAGGAATCCCCTATTTTAAACATTGTTTTATTCAAATATATTGCAGGAGAGGACTGAAAACCCTTTTTCCTCTACTCTGTGAGATTAGAGAAGTGACAAGACACAGGAAAAGGACTTTGAGCTTCTAGGAGCAGCAAATTGTGGGAGGGCAACCATATGGGGAAACTAGTGGTAGACAGGGGCTCATTAGAGAGATTTGTTTGTGTAGACTCTTTCTCGGTGCTACCTTGCCTTCAGTGATGAGATTGTTACCCCTTCCTGCTCAGGAAATGGGGTTGGGGGCTACCTCCACAAGAGGAATTTATGTTCTGTTTTCAGACAGATAGGAGGAGGGCAGAGAATCGTCCTGTGTCTTTTTCTCAGTTGCTTTCAGCTCAAAATAATCCTTATGCCAGAGTGGCATGTTTTGAGGTGGCATACTCTGAACCTCTTAAATATTACACATGTGCAGAAAAAATACACAGATTGTATTATGAATTTTCACAAACTGAACACACTCATGTAACTAGAACCCAGATCAAGAAATAGAACATTACCAGCACTCCAGAAGCAATCTCATGCCCCTTTTCAGTCACTCTCCCCAAAAGATGACCACTACCTTGACTCCTAAGACTCTAGAGTCTTGCCTGTTTTTGTGCTCTACATAAAATAAAGCATACAATATGTATTCTTTTATATCTGGCTCATTTGACTCTTCATTGTTTGAGAATCACTTATTTGTAAAAGGAAAAATGGTCTTCCTTTGCTGTTGTTACAAGAGTGGATTCCTGAAAATCTGTTGGTTTTAAGTACTAAAGGAAGGACTGTTGGTAATGCAAACAGCACTGAGCTAAGGTCTGAAGTCCTGGCTTCTATTTCCATTCTATGACTAGGCAGTGGTCTTGGGAAAGTCCCTTACCTCTCTAAGTTTGTTCCTGCACTTGCAAAATGGGGATATATGTGTGTGTGTGTGTGTGTGTGTGTTTCATAGGCTATTTCATAGGCTATGAGGATCTAATTAACTTATCTAAAGAATATTTCTTGAGCATCTGATGTGTTCTAGGCACTGTTCTAAGTACTGGGATATAGCTATCCAGAGCGTAGATAAAAATTCATGCCCTCAAAAAGCTTACATTTTAAGATAAAATGGTACATAAAAGTAAACTGAAAACTAAAAACAATCAAGTACATGACGACGTAATCTTTGTCATCATCGTCATACAAACCAGTCATTAATGCCCAAATCATATGTATTTAATTTTATAATGCATTATTTTATTTTACCCCAAGTCTCTGAGATTTATACAGTGGAAGTGGGTTTTTACACTAGGATAATTTATTTTCCTCAAAATAGTTTCATCAGGTGTTATTTTTGGGGGGTTGTCTCAGGGGCTTACTAATTAGCATGGTAAGGGATTAGAGATTTTCTGTGAAAATTTCCACCAAATTGCCAACCAACGTGTAGATAATCAAAGGTTTTGACTAATTAAAAACATTTAACTGAGAGATATAAAATGTATTATTAGGAGGTTTCAATATGTGATTGAATAAGAAAAATGCTTTAAAGGCATGAATTACTTGCTGATACTTGAAATATTTTCCAGGTCTCTTTGATGTTATTTTCAACAAAGGAAATACATGTGTTTTCCAAAGTCATGAAATGAGGCATCTTTCTCTTGCTCTTGACAATGGCTCTGTCACTGGAATGGTATGCAGTAATTTTTCTCTTTGCCATCTATCAATAGTATTATATCCATAAATAATATATTTTTGCATAAGTCACTTTTATAAGATTATCAAATTGTATTTTACTTTGGCTTTTGCTTCACCTTTTTCATTAGTCTGTTTCATCTCACTAATTTTTGAGATTCTGATGCATAAATAGTCCTAAATTTCAGCAATTAGAATTTAGACAAGAAAAAGTAGACAACTTCTCTGATAACATTCAAAATTTTAATGAGCCTCTGAAGAGAGACAATCTGACTTTTCAGAAGTGCCTCCAGGGACCATATTATTAGGGAAAGAAAACAATGATTTTACATTATTATGCTTAATATTGCTTAGTCTAGGTTTGAAAAGTATCTTTTAATATATAAAGCTATCTTTTTAAAATGCATGCATATTATTTATTTTGAAAAATGAGACGGCATAGGATAATTGTCATGCACTGTTCTAAAGTGCTTAATATGTGTTATAACATTTAGTCTTTACATCTACCCTGTGAGAGAATCCATTATTATCCCTGTTTAACAGAACAGGAACCTGAAGGATAGAAGGATTAAGTGAGTTGTCCAAGGTCACATAGCTAGTGAGTGTGAAAGCAGGAGTTGAACAAAGGCAATCTGACTCCAGCTTTCATGCTATAGCTTCCTCAAATAAAGTTACAGAATGTTAGGTAATAATTTTTAACTTGTAGCATGTTATTTAACTTAAGGGAAAATAATAATTATTTAAAAAAACCCAATGTAATTTGTAGGACTGAAATTCAGGCTAAGTGATTAATCAGTCAAACTTCCTCCATGAAGTCTTTTCTCCTCTGCTCCAGACTTAGCAGCTTACCCCGTGCTGTACTTTATAACACATTCTGCTCAGTACAGGTCCTACTCATAGTAAGTGCTTAATAAATCTGAATGTAGTGATGCTCGTAGTAAGTGTTTAATAAATATGAATGTAGTGAGTATGGAATTTACTCAGTTAAATTAAGGGTTCAGGAAATGTTGCATTACTTTCTTTTTCTAAAATCAAATTAAATCTATCTCCAAACCCCTGTCCCACTAGTTTGGTGAGAGAGTCCATCTTAGTTATTATGAGATTCATCTTGTTATATACAAGATTTCACCTGGTATGGGGTTTTAGCTAAGAGCCCTCTTACCTTCCGCCCACACTATTCACTGCTGATATACTCATCAAACATCAGACAGTTTCTTGAAGATGAATAGCTCTGTTGCTTACCTGCCATACTTGGACAAGGAAACTTTGTCAAGGTTGGTAGCCTTAGTGTCAATGGGTCAAGCCATTCAAGGGACATCAATGAGTCCTCTCTTTTCAGATCCAAATGCCTCCCTGGGGCACTGAGGGGGCATAGGATAAGACCTCAAGCAGTACCATGAACCAGGAATGTCTCCCTATAGCATGAGCTCCTTGATTTGTTTAGTTTTTTGAAAGCGAAACCTAATAATGCATGTCTGTTAATTTCAGCTTTTGGTCCCAAATGGTCTTGAGTTAAGAGGACAAAAATAAAGAAATGAAAAATAAACAATAAAATACATATTAACATCTCATTCAATTATCCTGCCACTGGAGCTATTTTTATTTTACCCAACACTCTACCATGGATTCTGAGAAATCAAGAGAAGAAAGTCCTTGGAGCAAGACACTAGAAATCAGGCTGGGGAATCAAAACAACTGAATTACAAAAGCATGAGATTATATGGATAGTTCAAGGGTTCTATAGAGTAGAGTAGACCTGGACATACATATAATGTCAAAATATTTTTAATTTAAATATTTTCTATTGCTAATTCAGAGGGTTTATTTTTTTTTCATTTTTCTTTTAGGCTGGTCATGGAGCCTCCACTGAGCTGCGGGTGCTTCATCAGCCCAACCGCTGTGCACTTCTTGAGTCAGCACTGGTTCCTGGCCACACAGTTATTTTTGATCGTCATGGCAAAGCAGCTGATGAATCATCAGCAGGCTATGCAGAACTTTCAAAAGAATTTGTAGTTTTTGTCAAGGTAAAATGGAGGAAAGTCATTTAAGTTTATATTGCTAAATACTCTCTTTTGCTCTGTTGAAGAAAACTCTTGTACTGAGTCATAATGGAGTAATCAAATCTCTTCCCACTAGGTGGCATTGATACATGTTGGCATTCTGTTTACCCAGACTTTGAAAGGCAATAGGGATAGTGGCTTTAGCAGCAATGAAACTGATGGGAGTAACATCCTATATCCAACTGAAGTGAGAGGTTAAAACTATGGACGTGGGGATTCTTAATAAAAAGTTAGAGAATCTTACATTTGGGAAGAAACAAATGTATGTATTTAACTTTTCTAACAATTAGATTATTTACACCCTTTGGGTGTTGTATATGTGTGATTATTTCATAATGCTTATGCTTCTTTCTTTATGTTTGTGAACTTATCTTAAAAATAACCTTATCATATTAATAGCTATCATTTACGAGATTGCCTATTTTGTACCAGGCACTTTACTGAGAGCTTCACCACATACAAACTAAATTTTATTATAAAAATACTGACAGATATTTTTATCTGTATTTTAAACATGAAGAAAATATTTTCTGAGAAGTTAAGAATCTTGACTGGCATAGCATAGCTAGTAAATGGTGGATCATGAATCAAATCAAAGTCAATTTGTCTTCTAAACTTTTTATGTAACACTTCATTTCATTACTTTTCCCCAAAATGATGATTTTTAATGGCTACCTAATATACAAACATAAGGAATATATATGTATTTGTTTATCATTGGACATTTAATCTTAATCTCTTCATTTTATCATCTCTATGTTACTGCAAAATATATTTTGACAAATGTCTTTGACCACATATTTTATTATTTTCTTAGCTTAGATAATTCAAAATTGAATTTAAGGATCAGAATATGAAACCTTTAAGACTCTGGGAACATACAGCCAAATTTCTTTCCAAAAATGTACCAATTTTTAGTCCTATGAAGTTTAAGCCAACTATGAAGTTAGAGGGAACAGTTCATATGACCACCCTCACTTCTGACTCAAACATCAGAGTTCAGGGGTCCTTGAGACCACTATCAAGTTTAGATAATTCACTAGAATGACTCAGAACTCACTGAATGCTGTTACACTCATGGTTATGGTTTATTACAGAGAAAGGATACAGATTAAAATCAGCTAAGGGAAGAGACACATAGAGCAGAGTCTAGGAAAAGTACCAGACATTGAACTTGCAGTTGTCCTCTCCCCATGGAGTCAGGACAGTGTTACTTTCTCAGCATTGATATGTGCCAATGGAGTACTGCCAACCAGGGAAGCTCACCTGAGTCTTGGTGCCCAGAGTCTTTACTTGGGTTCCATCATGTAGTCCATGTGACCAATCTCAGTCTTTAGCCTCTCAAGAGGTCAAGTGACACCTTGTGACTCAAAGCTCATGCCCTCAATCACGTTTTTATTATCTGGTTGTCCCAAAACCCCCAGGCAAACAAAGACTCTCCTATTAAGCATGACATTCCAAGAGTTTAGAGATTACCTTTTATAAACTGAGGGCAAAGGCCAACCTCTTTGGGTAAAGTTAAATTCTTTACTACCAAGTTCCCTCCAGCAGTGTGGGAGAGTATCCATCTCATTGACCTCAGTGTTGGTCACCGAGGTCAATTACCAACATTGGTCATTGTTGATCTTTAAAAAAAAAAAAAAACTTTGGTAATTTTAGAGGAATGAACATCTAATGTTAGCTTTATTTTTTTTTTATTACTAGTGTGGATTACCTTTCTTTATGTTTATTTACCATTTGTATTTTATCTTTTGTGACTTGTGTATTTATGTCTTTTATCCATTTCTCTACAGTGTTAGGGTATTTCTAATTAACTTTCAAGCACGTTTTATATCTTCCTCTTAAGCTATTGATTACATAGGATTTACTTAAATGTACCTCAGTTGTATTCAACATCTCTTTTCATTCATTCATTCATTTATTCCTACATGCATACTTTTAACTAATATCCATATAGTGCATTTCATAATTCAGGTACTCTTATAGCACACTATTTTTATTGTTTTGTATTAGTATTAAAATTATTTGTTTATAGTGATTGTAAATTTCTTAAGAGGCATGTTTGTGCTTTATATCTTTTTAAAATCTCTGCAGCATCTGTTGCTGACCCTTGCACTCTCAATAAAAAATGATTGATGTAAATTATAATCAGTCAACCAGACAACCTCCTTTAATTTTGTTTAGCTTTGCATAGCAATTAAATTATTTATTTCCTTCTTTTGCTCGTTTTTAATCACCAAGCTTTTGGTAAGATCCTGATCACTGCAGCTTCCGTAAGAGAATGGACTCTATTGCCATCTTCATCCAGCAACATGTGAGCTTGTCATTTACTGCCTTTCTGTTCTGTTTGTTGCTCTGAAGGGTGTGTTCCTCAACAGTGCTGTGGTTCTACTTACTACGAGTCTATGCCAGGCCCTGTGTCTCCAGCCCGATGGGAGCTGCACTGGAGTGGGGAACCAGTCTGAAAAATCCTTCTGGAAAGTGCATAAAGTCAGCTCTGGGATTTGCATGTTTGAAAGTGTGAAAAATGCACAGATGTATCTGAGGATTAAGGATGGCCAGTGTGATGGAACAGTAAGCATCTGTTCATATTTTTCTCAGCCAGTGATTAAGACATTTGCCAATAACAGATATAAGAATGGCACTTTCTGAGTATTTTGTTTTTTACTTTTAATCTATGAACATTCTGGAAATTGGATGTTATATATGGTGGTCCCCCTTGACTGGTACTTTTTTTCCTTTGGTGAGGAAGATTAGCCCTGAGCTAACATCTGTTGCCAATCCTCCTCTTTCTGCTGAGGAAGATTGGCCCCAAGCTAACATTTATGCCCATCTTCCTCTATTTTATGTGGGACACCTGCCACAGCATGGCTTGATGAAGGGTGCATAGGTCCACGCCTGGGATATGAACCTGCGAACCCCAGGCCACTGAAGTGGAGTGCACAAACCTAACCACTATGCCACTGGGCTGGCCCCTTGGATGGTATTTTTAATAAGTGGGGAAGGCAGCTGCGTCTTGGTATGATTAGAGAGGGACCCTCATCTTTTAGACACTGCTTCTGAAACATAATGTACATACAGGTCACCTGAGAATTGTGATAGAAAGCAGATTCTAATTTATATAGACTGTGGCGGGACCTGTGTGTCTGCTCCCAGCTGTTGTTGATGATGTTGGTCCACAAACCACACTTTGAGAACCAAGGCTCTAGAAAGTCCCAGCTCAACAGTATATCCTCACTGCTCCTTTTGGTGTCTGAATTTCCACCAATGGAAATCCTGTACTTTGAGTACGGAAGTAATTTTAAATTCTACATATTAGGCATTCTTTAAAATCTTAAGACTTTGGAGGGGATGTGGAAGGCAACTAACATGACATCTTTTATATATTAATTGTTCTCCTAGGGGTTGAGGGGGCATATGAGATTATACATTTAACTTGCCTATTAATGCTCTGTCCATCTGTTCTTGTTTGAAACAGTTTAGTTTAAACTGTACCTTTTGGATAAACTCTGAGGTGATCCCTCTCCCCTTTCTCCTTACCAGGTGGCATCTGGCTATGTGGCAGCATTTACATGAGCTTCTGGGGGTGGGGAGAGGAAAGGTTTAGACCATTCATTGTTTCTCTGTGTCCTTTTCTTTGCTGTGGACTCACGAGTCTATGCCTGGTGAGCTGCACTGATATTCACAGTGCAAAAGAGAAAAGCACATGCAAACACACACATATTAATTAGCATCCTTGATTGACTCACACAAGCGCTGTGAAGTAGGTTATATTTCATTTCACAGACGAGGAAGCCATGCTTAGGAGACAGAGTCTCATGCTATACTCTTTAAACTGGTAAGTAGACTAATTGAGATTAAAAACAGGTAACCTTACTTCTATGGCCAGACTAGTTAAGAGTATGATTTCATCCAATGTGGGGACATTGGGAAGGAAGTTTTCCTTCATATCACCAACATCCACAAAGTATACCAACCTTTCTCTTCTGGGGCTCATAGGAGTGTACAGAACCATGAGACAGATGGTGTGTTACTACATGACACATGTTTTGGGGTATGTGTGCTTCAAAGTTGCTAGGGAGAGATTTATGGGGGCATAGATAAGTGTCACTCTTAAATGGGAATGGGCCAACACTGGAAATTTGTGTCTTCCCTAGATGACAACCAAAGGGACAGCTCAGTGCTCAGTCACCTTCCATTTAGCTGCCTCATACTCAAATTGGATGGTGATTTTTATGGTTCTTCCCTTTTTCCCTTTCCAGTCTGTGTGGATCCTCTCTGCCCTCTTGTCTCTTCCATTTCTTTCTCAGTGTGCTGTTTACCTTGTCCCTCCAAGTGAGTAAATTTCCTTTGCAAGTGTATAGCAGAATCTTGAATCTTTCTGCCCAACTCTGAATACTCATGCTTTTTTCTTTTTCTTCTTCCTGTTTGTGATTTGGGTGACTCAACTCTAACTGATTAGGCCAAGGGATTGGAAGAAGTCCTTGGTGTTTAACAGAGAATTTGTTGAGCACAGGAAGATGGGTGGAAACTTACAGATTAATACATAGAAGTGTTATCCTGCCACAGAGGAACTACTGACATGCTCATTCCTTAGATGAAGAAGCTGAATGTGAGCCTGGCTAAGCAAGTTGCCTAGAGCCCTGCAGTCAGTGTCAGAGTTGAGAGTCAGTCCGGGTCAGTCAGTCTCCTAAGACCCTGTGATGGAGGATTCACGGTGACAAGATGGAGACACTGGGTTGACCCTCATGAGGAGACCAGGGTCAGGATACACAGGGGGAAGTGATTTCAAACACACAAACGAAGTTTTCTTCTTCAGCAATTTTCTTAGAACAAGTCTCGTTGACAGCTTCTCAGGTGAAAGATGGGGTCTGAAATTGTGTCCTCTCAACCTGTGCTGTGCTTTTCATGAACACTAGGAACCCTCCTTTCTTTCCCCTCCCTGGTGGACTTTTCAGGATGAAAAGCTAGGTTCTGGATTTCCTGTGCACTTTGGAACTGAGGTGGGCAATCATATATTGGAATTTCAAAGCCAAGTATCACTTCTTCTTAAAAATATTTAATAACTTGAAAAAAGCAGAGGCATCTGTTCTCTTTGCTTTTGGACAGAGATAGCCAAAATGGAGAACCCAGTGAGATCTGTTGATAAAGATAAAGGAGTGCAAATGGTTTAATTACATGGAATTTTATATATAGAACATTAAAATAAGGAATTCAGGCCATTTGAGAGTACAGTGCAGAGATTCTCTAGGCCTTTTGGAAATGAGCATGCCATATCTCAATTGCATGTAATTTATCCAGAGGGTTAAAGTCATTCCTCTGAGGCCTTGTAAGATGATATATGTATGTGAAGCAGGAGATGAATGGAACAGAGACTGGTAAGGGGGTGTCTACAAGGGCAAACAAGAATTAACAGGTCCACACAAGTAAAAATCTTGCATTTAACAACCAGTTTATACACTGTAACTCTTACAAGTGTAACTTTGGGGAAGAGCAAGGAATAAAGGAGCCTTGGGGATCCAAGATGGGGATGAGGCATTGGCTGGCCACATTATCAGTATACAATTTCTCCTACTGTCAATGCAAATAATCCATAGCCAATCTATAAATCAAAATTGGGGTGAGTTTATTATAAGCCAAATTTTGAGGACCATATAGCCTGGGGCCTTCCTTCCCAAATGAAGGAAGGGCACCAAAGAAGTGGGGTGTACAGAGTGGTTATATACCGTCAAAGAGCATATATCACATATGAATGCAATGTCCTTTTTACAATAGTCAGAAGATTGCCCTGTCAGCACAGCCTTTGATGGACACTGCAGGTAGCAAGTCTGCTGTCTTGAGCTGTGTGGTCACAGGATGAGCACAACAATCAAATCTTCACCTAGGGAGAAATCCTTATCCTTAAGGAAATGCCAATGTGGGGGAAGTTGCATCTTATCTTAAGGGCATTTGTTCTTGTCTCTGGGACATGGTAAATGCTCAAAGCAGATATACAACGCATGTTCAAAGGCCAGTCAAACCCTTTTGGAAAAATAAGGTCAGGCTGAATTAGTTTTACACCAAATGGCTTCCCCATAGACTCCAATATATCCTATTGCTTGCCATTTTATTTATCACTACTGAAATCCAGTCCCCACCCCACAACCCTAGCAGTGGGCCATGACTTCCAGAGGTTCTTCCGTGCTGGAGCAGCCAGAGCACCAAGGAGGAACTAGGAGGCTCAGACTGCAGCTATTTGCCATCTAAAATGGCTGCATTTCAATATTTAAAAAATGGGTATGGCTCTACTAATGTGTCCCAGTTCAACATCAACTCCCCTCCACCCCGACACACACATACACATAGGATGAGGTGCATGTAATCTTTGAGTGCTGCAAGAGAAATCTTACTATTTTTTTTAAACATTAGTAAAAATCTTCAGCTTGAGGTAAGGTTTTGGAGGTCTTCCTGGCCTATGACATACCTATTGGTCAGTTATTTTTGTCTACCTGCCTCCTAAAATCGAGGGCTTTAACATTCAGTAGAAGTCTCTAGCTTCCTGGTGTTTCTTTTAAAAATTCCAAGGCTGTTCTTGGAAAAAATATTGCATTGAAAAGTTATTGCTTGAAGATTTGAAATTTTAAAGAGCCTTTCCAGGAAGGCAGAGACTCCTGAATACTCTGTAAATCATAGGAAAAATTGCCTTTATTCTGGTCAAAGGTGAATTTCCTGACACTGTAACAAGATCAGCAAGGAAAGCAAGGAGAGGAGATGAACCAATATTTTGACTGTCTGTTGTGTGGCAGAGGCTGAACTAGGTCTCTTCCATTTGTAATGACATCCTTTAACTCCTAAGCTAATACAACAAAATAAATAATTGGGCAGGCAAACAAAAGTAGCATGGCTTTACCTAAAACTGACCCATGTAAATGATCTAATGACTCCTTTTGCCTACTTATTAAAAGATTGGCCGGGGTTGATGAATTTCTATTCTAAATTTAATGCTTTTGTCTCTCAGGCACAGCCAGATCAGTCTGTCCTAGCTTTTCATTGAGATTGGCCTGTTGGCTGTGGCCTCCCACATGCACTGTCACAGGACATCAAGGTCAGTGAGGGCTCCTCCTGTGGTCCAGTGTAGCCACTTGTTTTGTGCATAGAAGACCTGTGGGGGCCTGGAGGCCTCTGAGGCTCCCTCCTGATGGTGTTCACCGTTTAGACAACACTGATGTTTAACTTTCACTTTGGTACTTTTGTAGAGAAGAGCCTCCTCAGAACTCTCATCATTTGCATTTTACTTCTGCTACTTCCATTGTAGTGTTTTCTTTATATTATAAATTGTTTAGTGACTCATTGATATGGTTGTCTGACTAAAATTCTCCATCTAAAATTTTGCTAGCAGGTCTTTTTAGTCAAAATGCATATGCTTTTTTGTTCTTAAGAAGTGATATTGATGCATAACAATCAGGCATATTATTTTTCACTTCCATTGTATCTGACCAGAAATCACTAGACTGGAATGACATTACTCTTGAAAACAGAATGGTAACTATCATCTTAATTACCCTCATTTGCATATATTTAGAGACTATGGTAAGTCATGCTTACAGTCTCCAAAGGGATTTAAGATTCATTCAAAGGTAAATGGTAATGTGAGCTCGTATTACTATCCCTTACAAACCTAACAGTGCCTCAGTCCTGGTAGCTACTCAACAAATTTTTATTGTATAAATTGAATTGAATAAAAGCATTAATGTTTCCAATGTGTCTGCCATTGTATATTTGAAAACATTTCTTATAGGCAAACATACTTATGTTTAAATCAAGTGATGCTGATCCTGTAACAAATGTTTCTATTTCCGTTACCGTAAAATTGTTATGCTGTAGGAGTAAATCACTTTAATAGATTTTGATGTAGTAGAGATTCAAGGTAGCAACAAACAGCATTCAGTTTACTAGGGATAGTTGTAAGGTTGTTAATTTAAAGAAGAAAAACAAGCCTCCAAACAACATGGGTGGAACTCATCACTAAGAATGAATGAAAAGGAAAAAAAGATGTAGGCATTGTAGGAAAAATGAGCTAAAGAGTGATCAGTGTACCAAAGACACATACACACACAGACACACCTCACACTAGCAGGATCCTTGTTTATGGGTAAGAGTTTATTTTGTAGAAACTAGGAAACATTCTCTCATCACAGATTTATCAAATTTTGTGTTTTCATTCCAAATATAATTCTATACATGCAAATAACTAAAAAGTTAAAGACAATTCATATTTTTGAGAAGATATATGATGGAGTAGGTATACACAATGCTAGATCAGAGGGTTGAAAAGTATAAAAATTCAGTGAAAGACTACTTAGTTGTATGCAAATAATGATAAATCATGTTTTTAATGAGCCTATGCCTCTGGACTATGAACTTCACAAGTACTTCTTAGTTCCAGGATGGCTAGAGTGGGTTGGAGTTGGATATTTCCCTTCCCCCATGTCAGTTAGGCTCTGATAAAACCCCAAAAGTTAAGCTCTGATTAACTAGCTTTTCCTGTGAGCAGTCTTTGTTAAGAACAGAGTGCTCTGGTGTATTTCAAAATTGTTCCTTTTCCCCTCTGTCTGCCAGAAGCATGAGGGGATTCATCTCTGATATTTACTTTGGGAACCTGGTTGAGCTCCTGGAGGTAAAACTCACAAAAGTGTGGGGTCGCCCTGGAGTTTTAACTCTCAAACTTGTCCACACTGAGCTTCCAGCAATTCGTCAATTACAGTTCAAGTTTCATACCTGAGCACTGGTTCCCTCATTGCTTTCTGCTGGCGGCTCTGCTCTGGTAAGCTGTAACTCCCTGCATTTCCCTGTCTGTCTCTCCAGTCTTGGAGCAGTGGTTTGCCCTGTGTCCTCAATTCTCTTATAGATCCAAAAAGAGTTGTTGATTTTTCAGTCTGTTTAACTTTTTACTCATCTAGACAGAGTGGTGACTTCCAAGCTCCTTACATGTAGAACTGGAAACTGGAAGTCTAAATCATGTTTTAGTTAATCAAAACATTTTAATAAAATTGTAAGATAAATTATTTTGTTTGAATTTTCTAGAAAATCATCTTGCATTTCACTGTTACTGTAGACCATAGTCTATGGATTTATTTTAATCTTTACCACATGAAAGAGATTTGAAGAATATACAGAGAGGCTTAAGGCCAGCAACAAAGATTTTTCACCCCCTCAGGAGCAAACAGGCTTTAAGACAGGAATAAATCGTTGAGTAATTCATCCTGGAAAAGAGAAGACTGATGAGTAGCATTAATAATATTCCAGTACATAGAATGTATATTACTAGGATGCGGGCACCATAATGGAGAGATTTTTTTTTGCTTTGTTTACTAAAATATCCCAAACTCTTCAACAAGGCCTGACATTTGGTAGGTGGTTAACAAATATTGAATGAATGAGAAGATAAAATATCACTTGGTGATGGTGACTAGGAGGTGTGCTTCTGCAAAGGAGCCAGATAGAGGGAGATGAGCATTAGATGTTATTTTAGCTTACAGTGGTGTGAGCATGTGTCAGATGTTCCAACATGGCTTTGTCCAGTTGGTATTTGTTGTAAATGTGCAGGAGGACACACAAAGTATAACATGACCCTTTTGCATCCAGAACCCACTATTTTCTTTTATTTTCCATCTCCATTTCATTAATCAGTTTGTATTTGGATTAAGGATGAAGCAGAGATTTTTTTAAGGAAAGAGGGAATAAAGGAAACTATAAAGGTTTATTGTTTTGAAATTTAGTTATATTAAATTTTATTTTCATTCTTTTCACTAATTGTACTTAATGGAAGGTTAAAAACTGATGTCATTCCTCAAGAGCTTACAGTCTATTGGCAGGAACAGATATGCATACATCAGTGATCTAGAGAACAATAGCAAATTGGTAATCCAATTCAAGTTATGGTTTAACTGCTTATGAGATGGCTCAGGAAAGGCACATTGATTTGAGCAGAGTAGGTGAGTTAGGAGAAGTTTCCTTTGTAGGGAAGGAAAAATATCTTTTTCCTCTACCCTTCTAGGTTCTCGACTGAGGCCCCTGTAACAAAGGACAGATTAACAAGAGAAAAGCATACATATTTGTTTAATATAAGTTTTACATGACACAGGAACCTTCTTAAGGAAATGAAGACCTGAAGGAATGGTTAAACCTGAATGTTTTTATGATAGGTTTCATGAAAAGTGGAGAGTTGTAGAAAAATCTGATAGGACAAAAAAGGGTCTGAGCTAAGTGTAGTAAACCAGGGGAAACAGCAAGGCCTGTTCACTCAGATTACTCTCAACATCCCTCTGTCTTCAGAGATAAGGGTGCTCCTTTCCTCTTGTTGTAGGGAGGGCACCTCTCATATGAGGGTCTTATGAACTGCTTCAGGGGAAGGTCAGAAAATCTTTCCTGGACCCATTGTTTATAGATTCCCCCATCTTGAAATATTCAATATAACAAGGTGCCATATTTTGGGGTAGTGTGTCCTGAACCCCATCACCTGGAATAGCAAATTTTAGAGGGAGTAATCTCATTTTTTATTATCAAAAAAGAGAGGGAAAGACATTATATGAACAAATTATGAGGTTGGAAATTAGCAAAAAAGTGAACTTCTTTTTTAAAGTTAACATTTATTGAGTTTCTACTGAAAGGCAGAAAGTATGCCCATTGCTAGTGCTACAGTAGATATAGTAAGACATGCCTCCTACCCTCAGGCAACTTGCAACCTAGAAGGGGAAAAGAAGAATGTGAACAGATAATTACACTAGTGTGAAAGTGCATTAACAGAGGTTAAGTACCAAGTTCAGTGTTGATAAGGAAAGAGATATGTTTGGGAAAGGGTTTTCAATTGTGTGAGTCATGGGCAGTTGCTTGAGATCTTTAATGTAAAATGATATCCATTTATAATAGGATATCTGTTTGAAGTTTGGGGAGATAGTGGGCTGGTAATGATATTGATCAGGGTACATAAATCTGGCCTCTATATAGAAGACAGGATAGTTTATGGAGAACCTAAAGTTTGCAAGAATAACTATGACAATACTATAATGAAACACAGTTTGACTCAAAAGCTCACAGTTTGCCTGAAGTACACGAGTAGTTCTAACATATTCCAGTATGCTTAGTTCAGTTTATTTATTTATTTTTTTGCAGCCAAAGTCATGCTTATATATCTTGGTTTCTGTCTAGTTCAAAGGTTAGTTCCTTACAGATCAATAATAAGTCAGGGTTTCTTTTATTTATTTTTTTTCTTTCTCTTTTCCTTCATCCTTGGATAGTACCTGGGTGCAGTCTTTTCTTTTTTTTTGAGGAAGACTGGCCCTGCGCTAACATCTGTTGCCAATCTTCCTCTTTTTCCTTTTTCCTCCCCAAAGCTCCAGTACATAGTTGTATATCATAGTTGTAGAGTTGTAGCTCTTCTATATGGGACACTGCCTCAGCATGGCTTGATGAGCAGTGGGTACGTCTGCGCCCAGGATCCGAACCAGGGAACCCCGGGCCACTGAAGCAGAACATGTAAACTTAACTGCTACGCCACCTGGCTGTCCCTAAAGTCTTGGAAAAAAAATTCATGGGGAAGGGCCACTGGACATATACTCTTCTTCAGGCCCACACTGGCTCTGCTGCAGTGTGGCTGTTTGTCCCTGGACATCTCGATCTTGTGTAATTTCAAATGAAGCTGATATAGTAGTCTAAACATTTTGGGCAATATTGGGGTTTAGATGCCTAGCTGGTGTTTGTGTCTCAAGGTATCCAACTCTGTTGCCAACTTGTAGCATGTCCAGCCCTCTCCCAGGTCACTGGTCTTCTCAGTACTTGAGCCTGCCATTGGGGCATGGGATAAGTTCTGGATCCCCTGATGTGTCTATGTGGGTTAGGGAGAAGCTAGGAAGCTATATCAGTGTCATCTACTCAGTCCTCCCTCAGATATTTCTAATTCACCTTCTCGATGGCACCATGTTGCTCTGGCACTATGCTGAATACTAGGATTTTCTAAGGGAAATTTAAAAATTTCTCGGGATAGCCCCTCAGTTTTTGAGATTCTCCCATAAAATATATCCAAATGTTTCATTGCCCCTTATTTTTTTGCTACACTAAGAATCAACTTCAAATGGGGTTTAAATAAAGGACATCCAGTCTCTCTTCCAGACAATTTACCCCAGGCTTTTCTTCTCAACAGTGGATGGGCTTATCTTCTTCCTGTGGGGTAGAAATTTCCTCTATGTCATATATGGTATCTACCTTTTCAGTGACTTGATCATTTAAACTCTCTGGTGTCCAGTCCTCCAGGCTTGACTTTAGGCATATAAAGTCCAATTCTGGAATTTCTTTTGGAAACTATTTTATCTCTCAATAAAGCTTGTTTTTGCAAATGAAAAACACCTTCCTTCTGATTTCTTATTTGGTATAGCTTTCTTAAAACTCCTCTTTCTGGAAACTTGTATTCGAGCAAAGATTTATTTGTTCTAGGCTAGAGTCTACCTACCCAAAATGTAATGAGCATTATTGATCCAGTAGGTCGGAGAACCTTGTAACAGTCAGCAGTGAAAATGTATTGGGTTAATGATCCAAAAATATTATCTTCACTGCAGCTAGTGGTTGTAGTGGTCTATGCATAAGGTGATGCTAGCCTGAGGTTTGGGAAGTAACAACAAAATTAGAGTTTGTCAAGTTTGATAGATATTGTTGTGGAGTAGTCAGTGGGTCTTAATGGCTAATTAATATTGGTGGTGAAAATAAAAAGAAAAACTCTCAGCAAACTAGGAATAGAGGAGAACTTTCTCAACTTGATAAAGAATATCTACAAAATCTTATAGCTAATATCATACTTAATGATGAGAAACTGGATACTTTTCCCCTAAGATAAGGAACAAGGCAAGGATGTCCACTCTCACTTACTCCTATTCAACATTTCATTGGAAGTCCTAGCTAATGCAATAAGACAAGAAAAGGAAATGAACTGTAGACAGATAGGGAAGGAAGAAATAAAACTATCTTTATTCAGAGATGACATGATTGTTTATTTAAAAACTTCTAAAGAATCAACAAAAAAAGCTCCTAAAACTAATAATTGATTATAACAAGACTGCAGTATACAAGATTAACACATAAAAGTTAGTTGCTTTCTTATATACTAGCAATGAACAGTTGAGTTAGAAATTAAAAACCACAATGCCAATTATATTAGCACCATAAAAAAACACTTAGATATAAATCTAACAAAATATAGCCAGAATCTATATGTGGAAAACTATAAAACTCTGATGAAGGATATCAAAGAAAATCTAAATAGATGGGCAAATATTCCATGTTCATGGATTGGAAGACAGTGTTGTTGGTAGTCCTTCCCAAATTGATCTATAGATTCAAAACAATCCCAATCAAAATCTCAGCAAGCTATTTTGTGGATATTGACAAACTGATTCTAAAGTGTATATGGAGAGGCAAAAGATCCAGAATGGCCAACGCAATACCAAAGAAGAACAAAGTTGGAGGACTGACAGTACCCAACATCAAGACTTACTATAAAGCTACAGTAATCAAGAGAGTGTGGTATTGGTAAAAGAGTAGACAGATCAATGGAACAGAATAAAGAGCCCAGAAGTAGAACTGCATAAATACAGTCAACTTACCTTTGATAAAGGAACAAAGGGAATTCAATAGAGAAAGGATAGGCTTTTCAACAAATGATGCTGGAACAATTGGATGTCCATATGCAAAAACTGAATTGAGACACAGACTTTACACCTTTCACAAAATCGAACCTGTACATGAATGTCTATTGCAGCTTTATTCATAATCACCAAAAACTGGAAACAGCTAAGATGTCCTTCAATAGGTGAATGGATAAACTATGGTATACCTGTACAGTGGAATATTATTCAGCAATAAAAATAAATGAACCATCAAGCCATGAAAATACATTGAGAAAACTTAAATACATATTGCTAGGTGTAAGATACCCTATGAAAAGGCTATATATTATATGTTTCTAATTATATGACATTCTGGAAAATGTTAAACTACAGAGAGAGTATAATGATCAGTGGTTGCTAGGGGTTTGAGAAGAGGGTGGAAGGGATGACTAGGTGAAGCATAGGCAATCTTTGGGGCAGTAAAGTTATCCTGTATGCTACTATAGTGGTGGATACAAGACATTATGCATTTGTCAAAATCCATAGAACTGTACAGCACGAGTGAAACTTAATGTAGACAAATTAAAAAAAAATCATTTAGGAGGTTTAGAAATCCCAGGCAGACTATGACAAGAGAATCTAACTGTATTAAAAATGTATGAAACAACGTCTATGAAGGGGATTGGGGGAAGAGGTCCTGACCTAAGTATCTTTGGAAATGAAGAGTCAGTAAGACTAAAAGCAAAAGGGAAATGCAGATGACCACTGTACTCTAGTTGATAAAGTTGTTGCCCATGGGAGTATGGATTAACAATTCTGATACTACTATAAACGTATATTGGAATGGAACAATTCTGTAAGTGGATGGCAGATGGAGAGCCAAGTTTCTTATTGTTGGAGTGGGAGTTTACAGATAAGCAAGGGGAGGAAGCGAGAGTGATCCATGTGGTAATCCATTAGAGTTGGAGACATCAATGTGAGCTCATGTTTAGCTTAATATAAATGCAGATTGTTGCATATAGAAATATTTACAAATATGTGTATATACATGAGTTAGCAAAACATATATTTCTTGCTCTGTTAGATGCGAGGACCTAGAAGCAAAAACACTCCAGTAGCAACATGCAGACCTAGTGCTCAGATCTTGGTTTCTAATAACATTCTCCAATAAAAGGACCAGAGCTCCTTGGAAAAATGCCTGATCCTAGGACAGGGGCAGGAAATATACAAGATGCCAGAAAATAAAGAAGTGTTCAAAAACAGGCAACACACACACACTCACTTATGGGAGTATATCAAGGGGACACAGGTGCCAACTGACAGATCTCCCAATGGCTAAAGCTGAAACAATTTGAGCAACAAAATAAATAACGTAGTATTGGATTGTAACTCAAAGTAAAAAATAAATATTCACAAGTCCGTAATGATATACATAAGTGATTGAATAAATAAATAAATAGGAGAGAAGAGACAACTTTCCCGTGTAGAATTCTGGATAAATTATGTAAAATACTCTGCCTTCAAGGAGGTTGAGCATAACTCCTGCACCTTAACTATGGGCTGCACATAGTGACTTCTTTCCAAAGAGTATAGAGTGGAAATGGGGGTAAAAATAATGACTTTCTCGTAGAGAAACCTGACAAGCACTACTGTAGCCATGTGATCAAGGTCAGCATCAGTAGAGGTAAGTCAGGTTGGTAGAAGGCACCCTTCACATGATGTGATGAAAATGGTACCTTACCTTTGTTGTCTTCCTCCCGATATCTCATAACCCCTGTCTAATCATGAGGAAGAGATCAGACATATTCCAATAGTGGGGCATCCTACAAAATACCTGACCAGTACTCCTCAAAACTGTCAAGGTCATCAAAAACAGGGAAAGTCTGAGAAATTGCCACAGCCAAGAGAAGCCTAAAGACGATGTGATAACTACATGTAATGTATCCTGGATAGAATCCTGGACAGTAAAAGGATATTAGGTAAAAATTAGGGCGATTTCAATAATGTATTAATAATGTATTGGCAATGGTTCATTAATTGTAACAAATGTATCATACTAGTGTAATATGTCAATAATAGGAGAAACTGGGTGTGATTATATGGGGACTCTGTACTATCTTTTCAATTTTTCTGTAAATCTAAAACTGTTCTAAAAAATAAAATCTATTTAAAAGAATAATAATAAAAGGGAGCTCCAAGGCTACATACTTGAAGAACAGGAGACAATTGAGATTCTGCGAGGGGTACATAACTGATTGGGTAGATAATAAGGTTTTTCCTTCATAGAGGTATTAGAGGGGCATTCAACAAATCTCCTGAAGATGATTTGAGATCTGTCTGTATCACTTTTTTGTTTAAAGTGTTTCGGTGGCTCCATGGGCTAAGATAAGGCCCAGACTCCTTATGTTGCATACAAAGTGATCCTACCTTTCAGGATTCACTTTCTTCTCTCTGTTGTTCAGCAATGTCAAGAAGCTTGTTCATCCACACACCATCCTGCCTGTTGCCTCTCAGCCTTTGTTCATGCTGCCCCTTTGCCTGAAATTCCCTATCTCCCATCCCTCACTTCCCTCTACTGAGCTTAGTTATTTAACACTTAGCTTCACCTTCTGCAGGAAGCCCTTCTTGATTCTCCTGAGTTTAGGGCCTTTTTTCCTCTCCAAACTGGAGGAGTCCATCATTATCCTATCGGCCTTACATATTATATTATTATTATTTGTGTGTGTGGTTGTGTCCTCTACTTGGCCATGAACAGATCAAAGCCAGAGTTTTATTGTATCCATACCAAGAACAGAAGATGGAAGTTGCTTAACTCATATTTATTTTATGAGAAAGAGAGAGACAACAGACATTTGTTTCTTGCCTATAAGAAGCTCACATTTGAGGGCAGAGATCAAAATATAATTATCTTTTAAAAATAATGGTTGCTATTGGAAATGTTAATTCATTCTCACAAAACATTTTCTAGAACTCCTAAATCTTATAAGAAAACTTTTTAAAGCAATAAAACATGAAAAATTTTCTAATATTAGATTATAAATGCCTTAAAAAGAGAGAGAGGTGATCTTGATGATCTGGAGGGTATGTCAATTATTCCTAGGCATCTAATTCTTGAATGTTTGGCTATGTAGTCTTTGAGTAATTTATGTGAACTCTATTTACTGTTGAAAATTCAATCGAGAACACGTGGAATAGTGCAGAAAGTTGGTTTGTATTTAAATGTAAATGTACTTATGGTAAGAATTACCCTTTTCCATCATTATTTTAGAGTATTCTCCCAAAGGAAAATTTCATATTTTAGTATTATCTATTCACTGATAGAGATGGGAAACTGAAATGAAATATAGGGTACACTGCACTCTCCTTAGCTGAAGCTCTTCTGTGATTCAGAGCCCTTTGTCCAGGGCGTACACCCTTCCTCAGCCAACTACGTGGTCTCTGTTTCTGGATCTTATGGAAAAGGGTCAAGGACATAGTGCTATTTATGCAAAATGTTCTAGACTTGTCATGAGGATTTGACAATGGAGCAAAACTATATTCTTGTGAAATGACTGGTTTTAAATTCTGTCCTCTGGCCTGGTGGTGTAATGGTTAAGTTTGCATGTTCCACTTCGGTGGCTGGGGGTTTGAGGGTTCAGATCCCGGGCGTGGACCTATGCACCACTTATCAAGCCATGCTGTGGCAGGCGTCCCACATATAAAGTAGGGGAAGATGGGCACAGATGCTAGCCCAGGGCCAACCTTCCTCATCAAAAAGAGGAGGATTGGCAACAGATGTTAGCTCAAGGCTAATCTTCCTCACACATACACACAAAAAGATAAATTCTGTCCTTCAGTGTTTGCTCATATTTATGAAATCATTTTACATTGATTGTAGGGTACAGGAGATATTGATTGTCATTTTAAGATTAAGAAGAACTTGGAAAATGCATCTATAAGCCTGGAATCGATGAAGAACCCAGGATTGTTTGTTGGACTTCAGTCAGATGGACAGGCAAAACCAGTTATTTATACCAAGAATGGAAATGTTTTCTTCTATCCACAAGTCATCAAATGTACGTTCACTCTGAAATACTTCCAATTTTGGTTTATTTTGTGATGGTTTGTGTACAGTGTCTGATAATTTCATCACATTTTTAATAAGCAAAGCTCTGCTGTTAGGCTTTTTTGTCATTGTTATTCTAGAAGCAGTGCAAAAAGAGCCAAAATGAAGATCACTTACCTTAAATTCTCAGATATTTAATGTTGGTTATAGAGTTTTTGCTACATTTAGCTCCTTTATAGTTTTTTAAATTGGATGTGTACTTTCGTCTGTGTGTGCATGTGCACACGTGTATTTTGTTATTTAAGGGTATCTCCATATACACTGAGAGGGGATGGGGCTGTTAAAAACATTCTCAGCTTCATTGCTATTAATTTTTAATGCTCACAGTATTAAAGGAGATAGATCAACACAACGAGATTTGAATTAAAATAGGATTTGGAAAAATGGTTGAAGGATAGGACCGAAATGTGAATATTTTGAATCTGGTTTCTCTCATATCTAAGCTCAGCTTCTCCAGCAAATTGAAGTGAGGATCTGAGGACTTTATTTAAACAGTTTAAGCTTAGAAGGTATTTTCTTGAATATAGAGGTTTCTTTCTCTTGCTCTGACTTTGAGCGGTCAGGTATCACGCTTAGATCTTTCAAGTTAGCCTTATGATTAGATGCAAATTCCTGTGATCAACCAGCTCTTCCTATTTGGATTAACCCATGAGGATAATCATGGAATTTTGTCTGTTAGTTAGATTAACATTTATGAAAGTTCTAGTGGATGCTAGACATTCATTGCAAGTATCTCTTTTCATGTGAAAATAATGAATGGGAGGATTTTCAAACTTACGGTAAAGCTATAGACCTCAGGTCTATAAAGATTGCTTTTCCTGAAGGACTTATTCCAAAGAATTCTAAACTTTCAAGTTAAAAGGAAACTTAAAATTCTTGTCCCCATACCTTCTCAGTAATGATTATTTTCAATTTGTAAAAATGACTACAGCACCACTTTGCACTGATATGATGTTTTAGCTCAATACATTATGTACGGCTCATTATATATCTTGTTGTTGTATGAGAATTCAAGAACCTGGATAGAGTCAGGGATGAGTGAGGGGTAAGATTCTCTCTCTCTCTCTCACGGATTCAGTAGGAAGAAGCAGTTAGTAGACTTAAAGGCAGAGAGCCCATTTTATAGGAAGTGGTGTAAATATTATATATGGGGACAACTGTTGACATGGCCTTCAGGCAAGAATCTTTGGAACATTACTATAAGTCAGCTGACCTTTTATGGCCTTGGCTGACATTTTCAGTTTGGGCTGTCTTGAGGTAGTGTGTTCTATATGTTCCCTGTTAGTATTCTCAGAATCAGGGGAAAAATTGATACTAAGTTTGCAAAGTAATTCTCTCTCTAATGTTTTAGACACCTGGATTGACCAAGAAGTTCTCATTGATTCAGGGAATCTCACCACCAGTATCATAAATGTCAACATTTGTATAGAAATAGACTGTTTTAAGAAATGTTAACCCTAAAGATGTCATTTCTAAACATTCTGAGGCAACTTCCTGTTTTAATCAGGGCAAGAATGCTGGAAACCTTGCTTTGGAAATTTTATTAGAGCATGGTGAATCCAGGAATTCTGAGGGAAGGTGTAGAAACACCAACATTTCTTCAAAATAGTTTCCAGTAATACTTTTTCATTTTCACAAGATGACAACCACAGTGTTAAAAAGAAATCCATATGTGCAACATGAGCCCTTTGGCTTCCACACCAAGTTTTTGTTTTCCCCACCTAGAAGTGTAATGAAAAGTGTACCTGCAGAATCAGTTGCTACAACTTCTCTAAGGGATTTATTTTGACTCTAATTAATCATTAGACTCTGCACACTTCAACAAAAGAAAGCACAAAGTGTGGCTGCTGTACAAAGGCTTGTGTTTGCTGTATTGGTGTGCACCATTGGAAATTCTGTTCTGTGTAGATATTTATCTTTACTTTTACCCACATTTTTCCTTACTTTTCTAGGTAATGCTGAATTTCCTGCGAGATCAGGAAAACAAAGATGTAACATATAATTTAGAGAATAACAATGTGAGATAATAGAAAATATATATATTGGTGTCTGTCCCCCAGTTCCTGGCACAAAGCTCCAAAACCCTTGTGAATTCCTAAGCGATAAGGTCACTAGGAGCATCTTTTGTTCTAAAGAGGCAACTGTGGGTGGGCTCCTGGATGACTCCTGGATGGGCTCTGGTCACCAAAAAGACCAAGCCATGATAGAAGCTTAGACTTTTCAGCCCCACCCACCACCCTTCAGAGAGGGGAGAGGGGCTGGAAATGGAGTTAACTGATCGTGCCTACGTGAGGAAGCCTCCATAAAATCCCAGGAGTGTGGGCTTCGGGGAGCTTCCAGGTTAGTGAACACATCCACGCCAGGAGGCTGATGCACCCCAGCTCCATGGAGACAAAAGCTCCTGTGCTTGGGACCCTCCCAGACCTTAAACCTGTGTATCTCTTGATCTGGTTGTTCATCTGTATCCTTTGTCATATTCTTTAACAAACTGGCAAATGTAAGTAAATGTTTCCCTGAGTTCTGTGAGCTGCTCTAGCAAATGGAACCCATGGAGAAGGTCATGGGAACCTCCAATTTATAGCTGATCAGTCAGAAGCACAGTTAACAACCTGGACTTGCGACTGGCAGCTGAAGTGGGGGACAGTCTCATGGGACTGAGCCCTTAACCCGTGGTATCTGATGCGATCTCCAGCTAGATAATGTCAGAATTGAGTCAAATTGTAGGACACTCAGCTGGTGTTGCAGAATTGTTTGGTGTGGAAAAACACCCACACATTTAATTACCAGATGGGTCAGAAGAGATGTATTCTGTGTGAAAGCAAAGGAGACACACAGGAAAAAAGATGAGGTTTTTCTGACTGAAACATATAAAAATATCTTGGTAAAATGGGATTTACCTTTGAGCTATCTAAATGTGCTGCCAATTCCCAGCCAAAACTTTTCATTTTAAACTATGTGAAACTCTTGAACTAGATATTGAGCAGAGATTCAACAGATGATTGGGTCCAGTTGTTTCTTAGAACAGTGAAGAAGAAGCCACCAAAATGGATTTTCAGTAAGTCTGGAGAATATATATGATGTCCAGTTGGTAGAATATAACCCAACCCCTTTTGAAGCTCAGTCTGATAACGTTGACCTCTTGATGACTAGCATGGAAGTCAGATGCTCCCCTGAAGTCCTCTCTGTCTACTGAGTTAGAAGTTATCTCGTGGCATTTGTTGGGGCCTTTCTGACCATAGAGTACCAAATAGTAATGTTTGTTCCCATTGTATCCTGGGATGCAGCACAGTGCCTGGCTCAGAGTAGGCTGTTGAACGAATGAAGGGTGTAGCATAATGTGAGTGACAGTTCATGTCAGGAATGCCCAGATTTTGTTTTCATATACTAGCAGTATGTTCCTAATTAAGTTACTTTACACGTCTGAACTTCTGTTTTGTCATCTGTAAATGAGAATAATAATGTTGCATTACAGTAAGAACTTTTAGTCTGAATCTGTGGTAATTTTGAGTAAACAAATTGTGTGCAAATATGCATAAGTGTGCATTTGAGAAGGGAAGAAGCTCTTGATCTTCTTTAGATTTTCAAAGGGATCAATGACACAGAAAATGTTAAGGAACTCTATTTACAGGGTTTTGTGAAGAGTGACAGGATGTTTATGTAATTTTTATAGAGTTCCCCAAATCATTTTAAGAATTTTTTAAACTAGATTATCTATATATGATAGATTGAACCTGACCTAGACAAAAAAAAAAATCCCCTTGAAATTGTTGAAAGTTTTGAGTTGTTTGTATTTCAGTATATACAGAGACAGAGCAGCCCAACTCTACAGCTTTTTTTTTTTTAGAGCATTTTTTCCTCATAGTTTTCAAGAAGGCAGAGTTGAAATTGTCAGGCACCCTTAGCAATGAAGGGACTTGGATAGGAGAAGAGATAGTTGTAGGAAGAGAATAGTGAAGTTCGAGAGACTCCAGTGGAGACGTTCCTGTGGAGAAGGTACCTGTTGTCTCCAGGCGTGCACCCCTGAGTATGTGGCCCTGGCCTCCCTAGAAGCACCTGCAGCTGGGATGTAAGTGTCTCCCTATACTGCTTGGTCTGGCAAGGCTCACGGCCACATGGAGGGCACTGCTCTATCCTGCCTGTGATGACGCAGTCCTGTTGACTGGGTTCACTCACCAAATGGGGGCTTGAAAGTACAGCAGGGTAGAGAGGCAAGGGTGGAGTTTCAGATCTCAGGCTCTGAGAGCCAGACTGCCAGTGTTCACGTCCTGGTTTGGCCTCTTGCTAGCTGTGTGCTCTCACAGCACTTGCTGCAGTTGCCTGTCCTCTATAAGATGAGGATGAAGAGTGCTGTAACTCAGTGGTGGTGGGAGATTACATGAGTTAACCTACACAGGACACTTAGAATAGTGGCAGGTACTCGGTAAGTGCTATACAGATATTGGTGGTTATGATTATTAAAAAAAGGAAGAGCTTCTCATGGTGATTATTTTTCTCAGCAAGATTGTTTTAAAAGACTGGGTTTTTTTTTTTAGAACAGTTTAAGATTCACAGAAAAATTGAGGAGAAGATAAGAAAGATTTCCCATATGCCTCCTGCCCTACACATGAATAGCCTCCTCCATAAATACCCCCACTAGATGGTACATTTGATACAACTGATGAACTTAACATTGACACATCATAATCACTCAAAGTCCATAGTTAACATTATGGTTCACTCTCGGTGTTGTGCATTCTGTGGGTTTGGACAAATGTATAATGACATGTATCTATCATTATGGTATCTACAGAATATTTTAACTGACTTAAAAATTCTTACATTAATTGAGTTGCAAAATTTGAACCAGCCTTGCATACCAAGGATAAATCCCACTTGGTCTTGGTGTATTAATCTTTTTATAGGTTGTTGGATTCAATTTGCTAATATTTTGTTGAGGATTTTTACATTTATGTTCATCAGAGGTATTGGTCTGTAGTTTTGTTTTCCTGTGTTGTCTTTATCTGGGTTTGGTATTAGGGTAATACTGACCTCATAGAATGAGTTAGGAAGTATTCCCTCTGCTTCTATCCTCTGAAAGAGATTGTAGCAAATTGGTATAATTTCTTCCTTAAATGTTTGGTAGAATTCTCCAGTGAACCATCTGGGCCTGTTGCTTTCTGTTTGGAAGATTATTAAATCTTTATTCAATTTCTTTAATAGATATAGGCCTATTCAGATTGTCTATTTCTTCTTGTGTGAGTTTTGGCAAATTGCATCCTTCAAGGAATTGTTCCATGTCACTAGGTTATCAAATTTGTGGTGAGTTGTTTGTAGTATTCCTTTATTATCCTTTTAACGTGCATGGGATCTGTAGTGATGTCCCTTCCTTCATTTCCGATGTTAGTAATTTGTATTTTGTTGTTTTTTTCTTAGCCTGACTAGAGCCTTATTGATTTTATCGATCTTTCAAAGAACCAGCTTTTGATCTCATTGATTTTTCTTTATTGATTTTCTGTTTTCAATTTCATTGGTTTCTCCTCTAATTTATCATGGTGTATCTTTTACAACTTAAATAGAGTTGATAAATTCCTGGAAGATAAGAGATCTCTCTCATTCCCTCTTTTAACCACTTTGGACAAATCACTTAACTTTTCTGTGACTTGGTTTCTTCATTAACACTTTGCTTAGGATTTGGTTTAATTAATTTATTGTGTATTGAGAATTTATAATAAAAGTAATTTATCATACTACCATTCAGCTGTGCTAGGAAGCTTCTGCAGCAAAACGTCTTCAATCTCTCTTTCATGAATTTACATTCACAGTACTATCAACCTTATATGTAGGAGAAAGTGTGAAGAGATCTGACTTTATGTGCTTACATTATCAGTTATTGTAATGAGCCCATGGAGAAAGTTCTCAATGGATTATCTGGAAATATGGATGATTTGGAAGTTCTCTTCGTTCCCATTGTTCCAGATAATAAGCCCACCCTTATAATTCCATATAATAAGACCACACTGTACTGGGTATTATTTAAGGAATGTTGGATCAATATAACTTGTGACTTTTCATTAATTTCAGTGTACTTTTACTTTTTTAGAACATCTAGGTAACAGTGAATATATCCAACTTTTATAAGTGTCATAATGAAGACTTCAATTATGAACAATAATTATGCATAATAATCCTCTTGCTCTAATTCTAGCCTGGTTTTATGGTATTAGCTATCTTCTGTATACAAATTATGAGGCTTGGGGTATTAGTAACCTGAAAAAATGCAAGACTGAAGATATGGTAGAGATGTTACATTTTTATTAGAGTAAGAGGAATTTATTTTAGATTCAAGTCTTATGGAAGTTTTTATTAAAATATATTTGGAAAATTCATTCTCACCTCATACTAGTCTGCTAAGATCATTCAAGTTTCAAAGTCTAAATGAAATACTATCATATACCGAATTCATCAGATCCTGAATATGTACATTATGATTTTACTTAGAAAAAAAATGACAAAATATGTTTCAGATAATAAAACAGACTGCATAGATTTAAAATATACATGCCATAATTACATGGTACATTGCTATTGTGTAGGTTTTAGCTTGTTTTACTTCATAAATAGTGGATATTCAATAAAACAAAAGTTTTTTTGCTAGTTCATTTTGTAGAGTTACAGCCTTTCTGTCTGGTGGATCTTGATAATACTAATCTTTTGGATATAAAGAGACAGTATCTGAAGTGAATAAATTAATCACTCAATTCTAGCTATCTGTGTACTATATATCTTTTGATGGTATTTCCAGATAGACAATTCCATCTTCATCACAGATTTTATGTTGTGGTTGATAAATTTTCACATTTAAAAAAAAATTGTTAAGGTGAGACAAAGAGAGCACACTGGTAAGAGTCACTCTAATTAGAATAGGTTGTGAATCCATTGGATGGCCATTTGGTACTTGGATTTTGGACCTCCATCTGTGATCCAAAGGCAAAATGGGCAGCCTGTTGTACAGAAGGACAGGAACATTCTGGATGACCTTTCCAGAAAATATCTTACTGAATTTCCTACTATTAAGGCAATTATTGTGTTTCTATAAAAAGATTGACATCATTTTTGAGGATGAGGTAGAATCTTGAGAAGTCAGTGAGAGGAGGGTAGAGAGATGAGAGTTGCTTATTCCCATTTCACACTTCTGCTTAGGCTGCATCTGTCGTACAACCCTTTCTGTGCTTGTTTCTAATTTCTAGACTGGCACATTAATTGCTTTCTCCTCTGTGCTCCCTAGGCACTCTGTGCATGTGTCTGTTACAGCATTCATCAACATACGCAAGAGGTCGTTGCTTATGTGTTCTCCCTGTGGGCTGCAACCCCATCAATGTCAAAGCCATGTCTTATACATGGACTTATGCTTATGGCAGTGACTGGAAGAGGGTCTATCTTTATGTAAATCCTGGATTTCTTCATTATTTGTAAATAATGTAGGCCCTTAATTGTGTGTCCCTTAATTAGACCATAATAAAATGGACGCTAAATTATATTTAGGAATCTTTTGATTTTTTTTTCCTTTCCAAGACTTCATTTACCCTCAGTGGACATATTTCTAGTTTTTCTTATCTTCCTTTCAATATTTTAAAATTCTTTTATTAGCCTCAATCTCTAGTGTCTAAGCATTGCACTGTAAAGAAACCCTATGGAAAAACTTATGTTTTATAAGGTTTGATGTTTTTAAAGCTTATTATTGTCTAAAATTATATCTTATAATATGTTAAGGATGTAAACGACAACATGATCATGGGTAGTTCTTCAGATACCAGTATTGCATAGTCTGTGCCATCCCTCCATATGATTAAGTGTTGCTCATTCCTGTTAGCCATACCTATGAGGCTGTTATGCCTTATATGCTAACGTATGTTTTATGAGTCATCTTAAATTATTGACTGCAATTGTGGCATTAAGAAGTAGCTGCTATTATTTATTATAATGTAGAATCAGACATCTATATAATTTTTGTTGCTGATGAGGTTTCTAAAATCTGACAGTCATAGTATGAATTACTAGCATTTAAAAATGGCCGTACTATGTATGCCTGATCTTTAAGAATGAAACACAAACAACTTAAACTTAGAAATCCTAAATACAAATAGCAATCGTGAGCATATACTATAAAATTGGAGTCATTATTCAGCTAGGTTGGAGATATCTAATCCTGAACAAGACACCAAAAAACTTGCTTCTAAATAAAAGACAGAAAAATAGCTAATGTTTTCTTCATTTATAGGTATATGTGTATTTCTTTGATTCTCATATTTCAGTAAAGTCACACGAAGTATTGTTTGAATGATGTTTTAGTCATTTCCGGTCTTGATGAAGGCAAAGTACCAGATCATCAAAGGAGTTCTCATTTAGAATCTATAAGAAAAACATCGTGAATAAATCATTTGATTTACTGTGGCATTAAATTATTGCTTGGATTTACAAAACAGTGAATAGATTTTATAGGAATACCATTCATGCACAGCCTGCTGCTAAGAATATAAAGTCCTTTTCTGGTAACTCTGTAATGCACAGTAAAAAGATCTGACTAGGCATTGAAAAGGAAACAATGGCAAAACTTAAATTGCATAGCTGAACATACAGTGAATTTTCTGAGAAGAAACAAGTGATTTTGAGAGGATGTCATCTTTTAAAATCTTAATTTCAGTTGGCAGAGAAAACCCAATGGGTATATCTGCAACACCCAGCCAAGAGGAGGAAAAGATCCATAAGTTAAAAAAACAGCAAGAAATACAACCAGAATCTGAGGCCAGAGTTCCCTTCCTTTCTTCAACTGCAAGTAAGAAACAACCTTTTTTTTCTTTCTTTTGGTTTGTTTGTCTGCACTGCTTCTTTGTGGCCACCTCAGGAAGAACACCAAATTATTTTTGTCACACAGGTTACATTATACCACATGAACTTGCTTTAAAGCTATCTTCTTGCTTTTTTATGCTTTGGTTTTATTTTTGCAAAGAATATATATATTTTAAAATGTGTTTATTTCTTTATCTTGAATTCAATGGTCATTCCAGAAAATGACTTGAAAAGAAGATAGTATTAAATTATGACATTGTATTGAACTGTTACCCAAAAACATTTAATAACAGCAGATTCTCACCAAAGTATAAGCAACAACAAAAATAATCTCCTCCATTTCTCTTATATAGAAACTGAGACATGAATAAAGTACTCTAGACCTCAGAGGTTTGAATTTTTAGTTTCTATCTTAGTCTGTTTGATCATTTTTCTTGCTCTTAACTGTATTCCTTTGTCTTTGACTGGGAAGTAAAATGAATGATATCTGACAAATTCTGTGCATCAGAATCTAATCATCTTTGGGTAAAATGAAGTAGTGGACCACTGTTTCTGAACCATTTTTTTTAAACCCATCTTGAGAGACAGATAAATTGTAACATTACCTTTAAAAAAGTGCTTTTTGCAAATTAGTTATTGGGTGTGCTCTCTTTTCTTTCAGATAGTAACGGAAAATAGATGTCTCTTGCTGACAACCCTATGATACTATCACATTAACCAGAGGGAAGATAAATTAGCCTTTTGATTTTTGCTGCATTGGACCAGCCCAGTTTTATATTTCCATGTCATATCATGAATCCATGGAGCAGTGTGACAAATCACACTGCATGAGAAACATGTGCTTAAAATTTTTCACAGAAGGAGAATTCAATCTTGTGTCAGGAAGTAATGGCACCTAAATCTGGGATGGCCACCTCAAGTAAAATTTGACTTGGTTGAAAATAGCATGCTAGCTGAAATCTCTAGGAATAGACACTTTTTTATGAGTAGCAAAATGCTTAAGAGAAGATCTTCTATATATCTTATGAAAATTTGTTCTGGCACAACATGGTGATTGGATCCATTTATATATTGCAGTTGTAGAATTAGCTAGCACCTTTATCACATCACATAATTATAATATCATTTTTGTGATGCAAATAATTCAGACCTAGTCTCTTAGTAAGTTTGATGTTTATAATACAATATTGCTGTCTATAATCACCATACTGTGCATTTGACCTCTAGATCTTATTCATCTACTAGTTCCAAGTTTGTACCCTTAAACGTCTCTCCTATTCCCCAGACCCCCTCCTCCTCTCAGCCCTTGGTAACCACCATTGTACTTTCTGTTTTTACAAGTTCGGCTTTTTTTAGATTCCACATATAAGTGATAACATGTAGTATTTGTTTTTGATTGTCACCTAGCATAATGTTCTTAAGGTCCATCCATGTCACAAATGGCAGGATTTCCTTCTTTCCCATGGCTGAATAACATTCCATTGTATATATGTATGTGTATATATATACACATACATATATACTACATCTTCTGTATCTATTCATTTGTTGATGGGCACTTAGGTTGTTTGCATATCTTGGCTGTTATGAATAATGCTGCAGTAAACATGGGAGTGCATATATCTCTTTAATATCCTGTTTTCATTTCCTTTGGGTACTTACCCAGAAGTAGAATTGCTAGATCATGTTGTAGTTCTATTTTTAATTTTTTGAGGAACCTCTATGTTGTTTTCTATAGTGGCTGCACAAATTTACATTCTCACCAACAGAGTACAAGGCTTCCCTTTTCTCCACATCCTTGCCAATGCTTGTTTTCTTGTCTTCTTGATGATAGCCATTCTAACAGATGTGAGGTGATATCTCGTTGGTTTTGATTTGCATTTCCCTGATGATTAGTGATGTTGAGCATCTTTTCATGTACTTGTTGGCAATTTGGATGTCTTCTTTAGAAAAATGTCCTATTTAGTTTCTCTGTCCATTTTTTAATTGGATTTTTTTGTTATTGAGTTGTATGAGTTCTTTATATATTTTGGATATTAACCCCTTATCCAATACCTTTGTTAAATTTTTAAGGATTGGAAGGTGTAAGTTTTAGATTGATGCAGGGTAGACCAAGTAATTTTCAAAAATGATAAAATTAGGCCTCATGATAAATATAGACCTTTTCAAATCATTCTTTCATTTAATACATCATCAAATATGCATTGTGTGCCTACTAAATGTCAGATATAAGGAAATACGTTGATGGGTAAAACAGACTTGGTCTCTACCCTTTTGAAGTTTACAGTCTAGTGAGCCAGGTAAACATTAAACAATCACAGAAAAATATAAGGTTCAAAATGGATAATGTGGTAAAGAAAACATCCAGGGCAAGCTAGACACAAAATAAAATCCATGTTATTAATTCATTGTAAAAAGACTTAGAAGTTCTTTATTGTGGTTAATGGCAATACAGTAGAAATGGAGAGTCGGCACAAAAACTGAGAAAAGGGAGACTCAGCTTAATTTATTAATGAGCTATTTGAAACATTGATATAGCACAGACTTTGGACTTGAAATCCTGGAAATCCAGATAATAAAGCTCCCCTAATGCAAATGCTATCTACAAAATGCCCAGGATTTTTAAAAATTTTCCTTCTCTGATTGCAATAGAAATGGTTTTTATAAGCATCCATGAGTTTCGGTGGGAAAAAAATGTCTTCACATATGAATATTACTTAGAAGACTCTCATCCATTACTGAGTTAATTAGATCATGACTTTCTTTATTGTCTTCTTTTTATCTCTGTCAAATATCTGCAGTAGTTAAAAGTTGTTTCTTGCAAGAAATACCTTCCTCTTGGTTTTGCAATTTAGCTGTCATGCTAGATAGATTTGTGTTACATTACCCATTCATATTAAAATATATGTTAGTTGAAAAATACATTAGAAGAGTTCTTTTGTACTTTTAAAGACATCAAAAACAACCATCATATCCTGAAGAATGAGATTATGTTTGTCAATCTACTTACAGAATAGGGCAAGATGTATATAGTTCAGGGGATTTGGTATTATAGGTAAAATAAACCTGTCTTCTGTATTCAAAATGTTCATTTATTAAAAAGAAAGATGAAACTTTTCTCATCTACATCAAAGGATGACAAAGATTTAGAACTTATAATACCACATAGACAATAAATAGTGCTTTTGTGGTAGTAAATAGAGGTACAATGCCATTAGACTTGCAGGGTTTTCCTTTAAGGTCAAGTTGAATTTTGATACTAGTTTTGTTAGGGTAGGGAGGGTTTGAAGAAGGAATCTTTCTTTCTTTTTAAATAAATTTTTTAATTATGGAAAATTTCAAACATATACAAAAGTAGAGACAATGAAATAATGAATGCCCATGTACCCATTGTCCCATTTCAACAATTGTCAACGTATGCCTAATTTTGCTTCAGTTATGGTCCCTCACACTTGCCCCACACTGCCTCCATTGGATTAGAGCAAATCCAAGGCACCATACCATTCATCCACAAAAAATTTGGAAACTCATATTTTAAAAATTATTAAATTATTTGGGAATATAAATTGCTTCTGCACAATTTTAAGTTTGGAAACATTGCACCTAAAAACATCAATCCAAATATAAAAGTAAAAGACTTATAATTTGATATTCTGAACTGAAATTGTCCTTAGAAAGTTTCACTGTAACCTCTTATTTTTACAAACGAGAAAAACTGAGACCCCAGAAGATGAATGTGGTTGAAATCTCACCTCTAAATCGAGGTGAGCCTGCTCTGTGTGTTGCAACTTGAGCAGTGTGGCGCGACAGCCGCACCAGTCCTTAGTCTGTCTGTGGTGGTGTCCCATTGGTGTTGCCTGGCAAGGCCTAATAGTGCCATTCTCAGCCATAGCATGTTTTTTCTTTAAAACTTTTAGATGACAACACTTTAGGAACCAAAGGTACCAGGGCAAAAAAATATGAAATCTGTTATCAAGTTGAAGTCTTCCTTAAAAGCAGTCACAATAAATCAAGTTTATTCTGCAAAAATGTAAAACGCATAAAACATACAGGAAAAAAATTAAACTTATATTATCTTATTACCCTCCAAAAAGCACTTTAAATATTTATTTATACTTATATATATGCATATGTATGCGTGGGTTATGTTGGGTATATACTTTTTTAATCTGCTTTTCAGTTAATAGAAGATAGCAAGCATTATAAATATTTTTCATAACATTAAATACTTTTAGAAAATAATTTAATAGCTACATCCATTGTAAGATGTACCATAATATAATTACCTATTCTTTTACTATGGGCATTATTTTTTCAAGTATAACATAATGGACACTTATCTGTATTTTGTATTTATTTAGGATAATTCTTATAAATGGAATTACCAGGTAATAGATTATATTAATTATTCTTCTTGTTGGGATCTTAGTGTTTGTTCCTTCTCAATATTAAAAAAAGGGGCCGCCCGGTGGCGCAGCGGTTAAGTTTGCGCTTGGCAGCCCGGGCTTTGCGGGTTTGGATCCCGGGCGCCTGCAGACGCACTGCCTGTCAGCCATGCCATGGCGGCGTCCCATATAAAGTGGAGGAACATGGGCACGGATGTTAGCCCAGGGCCAGTCTTCCTCAGCAAAAAGAGGAGGATCGGCAGTGGATGTTAGGTTAGGGCTGGTCTTCCTCACACACAGACACACACACACACACACACACACAAAATAGCACTCAGTATCCAGAGTGAAGTATAGGTTTATTTTCTTGTGCCCATGCTTTTGTGGTGAATTATAATGTGAAGGTGGTGTAAGTGTTTAACAGAATGAGGATTTGCAGGGAACTTTGACCTGACAAAAGTAATGAAGAAGTTGGCATGAAGAGTGCAGATACAAGCCATTCCACTTCAAACAATCCTAATCACTTGAAAGTACCTCTCTATGTTGAGCAGAAAACCTACTCACTATATATTCTTTTGACCCACAAAAAGTCAACATCCTCCTCTATAAAATAAACCTTGTTTTTCCTTAGTTATTGTCATTTCTTCTTAGTATATTCTTCTTACTTTTGAGTATAAATATACTAAAAAATGGATTATTAGTGTTTTAGTTATTCTCTTCTTTCAAATATGTTGTTTTAATAGTTCCTCTTAATGTATGTTTTCTAAATTCTTTACCTTTATGAATATTTCTTTTAAAGTGTGATTCTCCAAGTAGAAGCCTGTCTTCTCATTCTAACTTCTCTGAAGTTAGAATAATGGTATTCCTTTAATGTGGACCCTATATATCTGTTAGTATAGTCTTGGCTTGGAATACGTGTTTAGGCATCTCTGTTGCACTCTTGGTATATATTAAGATCATTAGGATATTTTATTCATAATGTCCTTTCCCTGAAAAATATATAACTGATGATTTGAACCAAAATGCTGACCTTTATCTTGATACCAGTTAGTTTTTATCTTCTTGGTATCAATCCAACATTGTAGTTTATTGGAATAGCTTTGATTATTTGATCTCGTTTTCTATTTGTTAGCTATCCCTCCCTGCTTTATGCTTCCTGTAAGTGCCTACTGTACCTTAAATCAAGAAACTGATAAATTCATGAATAAAACAGGACTATTCATGTTAATTTTGTAGAAATAGATATTTTTACATTGCAAGAGACCTATAAAGAGAATGCTTTAACATTTTTTTCTAGATGTTTATACATTTTCTAAAATTAGGGTTAAATAATAACAATTTTTCTGATACTGTGCTATTAAATATAAGGGACATTTGTTTTTAATTTTTGCTTTACAGTTTAGTATAAATCAGCTTTCTAAAACACTGCCTCAAAAAATACACAGAAGTCTATGCAACTTGTCTTTTTATGCCCACACTCTCTGATGGTGATTCATGCCTTTAGATGACCTCAACTTTGATCCATCCGTGAACTATTAGAATCAGCTAATTTGTTATTTATTTGTGTGAGTAATTTTTTCTTTCTCTAGAACTTCGGGAGACCAGTAGCACACAGGTAGCTTAGCTTTTTTTTTTTTTTTTTTTTGCCTGAGTCAGCCTGATTGGTGTTTAATTAAAGAGTTCTGTCACCCCCATGAAGAACATCTTTGAGTCATCGAGTAAATTTTAGGTATTATAGACTTTATTCAGGGAGACTCTGAAGGAGTCTTGGTTAATCCTTATTAACTTGGTTAATTCTCCCAGTTTAGAATATTTTAAACTTTTAGTCAACAAAAGCAACTGCTTCTATGATTCTCAAATGGATAAATTTATGATCTGAGACTAATGGGCTTTGGTTCATTTCCAAAAGATTATGGCATTAGATGGGATTCATATTTAATTGATAATAGCACAAACTTTAATACATTGTTCTATATTATAGATTATACCATATTAAGTCATAAATTTTTGTAACGAGTGCACCCTGACTATGTGTTTGTGCAAATGTGTCACTGTAAAAAATGTTAGAGCAGAAAGAAGAGGCTTTAAACATCGTCACCTTGTTTGCAGATTAAATCAAACAAGCTAAACACACACACACACACTCACACACACACACATGCATGCATGCACATATATGCACTTGAGTGTGGACACCCAGAAAACTAAAACCAAGTAACTGTGGCGTCCTGAGCCCATTTCAGGGTTTGTCAGTGTTCATGGTCATTGTTTGTTCACCGGCCTTCCTGCCTCAGTCTCTCTCTGCTAAATACAGCTCACCCTGTTTCAGACTGATCTTTCTAACACTCAGGTCATATCACCACCACACTACAGAATCTTGACTGGCTCCTTCTTGCCTGCACAAGGATGTGCCAACTCCCTTCCAACTTGCTCAGTGCCTTTCATGACCTCACTGTTTCTCCTTTTCTCACATAACATCTCATGTGATGTCATGTTCAACCACATGTCACCACGTGCAGTTCTTCTAGCATGCCTTCTACTTCAAGCCTTTGTACATGCTGGGCATGCTGTTCCCTCTATCAGGAATGCCCTTCCCTTCCTTTTTCTTCAAAATTCTGATCATCCTTCTACATCCAGCACCGAGGTTCCCTCTATAAAGCCTTTCCTGTAATCACTTGCTGCTCTCTGCTACATCTGAACTTTGTAGTACTTTTGTTTTCTATGAATGTGTCTGAATGTTTAAAATCCAAATATTTATATGTCTGTCTTCCCCACTAGATAGTATGTATCACCAGGGTGAGATTCTGATTATTCATCTTTCAAACTTTTAATCTGTGCCATTAATATGTAGAGAGCAATGAACCTAACTCAGTGCCCAGGAAATAATAGGAACTAAATAAAATTTGCTTGAATTTAGTAAAAATGATCCTTTTAGATGACTTCAAGATATTCATAAGATATTAAGTAAATGATTGGCATCCTAAAGAGTATCTTACTGACCTAGATCGCTGATTACTCTCTGGGACTCATGGATGTGCTATGGAGTTTTCATCAGTAGAAATCTGATTGCACTGTCATCTAGGGTCTAGAGAAATTCCAAGTGTGTTTTCGAGATTCCCAATAGTGCTTGACTAGAATTGGCAAGCTAGGACAGTCAAGTGTTCACATACAATATTTGAGTTTTGAAAATTAGATTGTGTCAAAATTTTTTGGACCAATTTTTGTAATATTTTCCAGGTTAGCTACCTTTGATATTACATCCAGAATGTAATCCAAACTTGCTTTGCCTGGGTTTGAAGTTTAGGTCTTCTTTGCTATTGCCTGTGTAACTCTGGGCAAATTACTGAACTTTTGAGTCCTGGTTTGTCCACCTGTTTATAAAGGACAGCACCTCATAGGACTAGTGTGAGGACAGAGTAAGGTTGGCGGTGCTTAGTGCAGAATAAAATTGTGTGTCCTGTTGAACTGTGTTTAGGTGAACATGGAACACCTAAACTCGTTTGTTTAAATGCAAGACTTCAGAGTTGGACATTCCATCATTTACTTACTGTATGATTTGGGCATGTTATTTAACCTCTGCCTCTTTTCTTCATTTTAAAATGGACATCATAATTTGACTGACTTCATAGGATGAGAAATGCATATGAAGCATTCAACACAGAGCTTAGCTTGTAGTTAGAGCTTAGTAAATGGTGATCATGATGATAATTGAAGGAAACGTGCTTGCTGTTGTAATGACAGAGATTACCCAGCACAGTAAAGAGAAGGCAATCTTAAAAGATGAATGCCAGTTCTTTCTTAGTATTTGTTTCCATTTACAATTTTTTGCATAGTTTAAAAAAATAAATTTGTTCATGATAGCAGGAAATAACCAGTTATTTGCTGGGTTTGTTGTCATCATTTTTGATACTGTACTGATAAGATCGTAGGTGCTGTCTACGGTTGCCTATAGCTTCAAGCCACAGAATTAAAGGTAGTAATAGTCTTGGTTTCCTTTTAGTCATTTGACATGAGGAAATTTATCTCATTACCTAAGTCTGTAATATCTGTACCTGGAAATATCAGTTAAGAATTAACATGCAGTTGTTGGGGCAATCCAGACAACCAGTGAGGAGTAGCTTGGGAGATACTCTCAGCACTATATGCCCCAGTATCTCCTTAGATGAGGCAATGAGCCAAAGAGAGTGTAAAGAAGATAGCATTTTAGTTGGGGGCTTCACTTCATAAACATCTCTTACAAATAAGGAAGGGCTGTTTAGGAACTGCTGGCTGATGGAGGCTGCTTGTGAAACACTGCTGCTGTGCAGTCTCTGCCCTCACACACTAACCTGCTCTGAGCACCTCAGAACCATTTGCATTTAGGAAAATTCTGTATTTGGTTCCAAATCCTTTCAATGCCCTCTCCAGTAGGGTATTTTTTTCAGAAATATTTTAGAAAAATTTTCTCTCTACTCAATTTTCCATTTTTACACCTCATTTGAAAATGTGTTTTAATTCCACTTTTCCTTTGTTACTTTATATTTTAGTAGTTCTGTCTAAAAATCTGCAAGCCAGGCAGGCAGCTCCATAAAAATCCATGGACACAGGACTGCAAATTCCAGCATGCATCTGTGTTGTGGTGTTGAGGACAAGTGAAAGATTGCCAGGCATTTCCGATGTTTATTGTTCTAATTTAATTTACTTCAGTAGTTCAGTTTCAGTTGACCAGAACCTTGCTGTGAAGAGACAAGCACAAATTAACTCCCTAGAGCGGTAGCAGTTCAGGGCCTCCCTGCCCTGCTCCACCCCTCCTCCACTCTGTTCTGATGTCCTTGGGCTCCATGTGACAAAGGATTCTGTCAGCCTGATGTTGCCTCTGATCTGCTACTAATGCCTTTTTTCCCTCATAGAAGAAATCAGACCTTCCCGAAGCAGTGAGAGCCTTCTATCAAAAGATGAATGGAAGGTGTTAGTGCTGACAGGAAATACAGGGACTCAAGCCAATGTCACACTCTGGGTATATGGAGATGAAGGAGTCACTGGACCAATAAGTCTTAGCAAGGACAGCTCAGAGCAGCTCTTCCTTCCAAGACAGGAGGATGAGTTTCAGGTAAACAATATTGGCAGTGATATTGTTCTTTGAACATTTTAAAAGTATTTCTGTAATACAGAAGAGTGTGATTGTGTGTGTGTGTGTATCCTGTATAAAATAAATCTCTAGTCTATTAGAATCCCTATAAATTATCCTAATGCCTATTGTAATCATCAAAGGAAACATTTTTTTTTCTCACGTCTTATTACAAGCAAGGAAAGTTGTAGAAGAAAATTGCTTTCTTTGAAGGCAATTTGTTTTAGGCCATTGGTTTGAAACTGGCCCCATAAACCATCAACCTCAACTCAAATTGTAACCAGAATATAAACCATTTAGAGATTCTTCTGGTAATAAAAACCCTTCTTTTGTACAGTTGCATGTACTTGTACATATTGTTCAGCTGAGCTGTATGGGTGTAAAACCATTTTGTTGACATCTTCAGAGGCCATATTTTGAAGCTCTGCCTGTGTCCATTCAAATATCTCTCTCCTTTACTTAGCATCAAAGAACGCTGGGCTGCATTGTTTTGAGTACCCCTGGTTGTCTCTCCTAGTTTCTTCAGGGCTTTGGACAAATTTCTGTTAGAACAATTGCATTCCACTTCACTAATTTACCCCACCCCCACAGGGTGGAAGCATATTGTTCTTTGGTGCACTGTTAAACAGCAGTTGTTCTCCCTGAAGAGTATTCCTCTTGTATCCTAAGGCTGGATAAAGAATAGAGAATGATTAAGGCCAACATGAGTCACCAGGAAGCCAGGGCTGTTTGAGGCTGCAGTACCTGGCAATCTCTAATCCCTAGATGGTTTCTAGATCTTCTACTTTTGCAATCATTAGATTTTTAGGGAAGAAAAGCAGTTGTCTGCGGTCATGAAGGAGCACTTTGGCTCAAAGCACAGGCAGTCATATCTTATACATCATATGCGTTTCAAAAGATTATTTGAAGATGATTGTTTAGAACTCAGGATACATATGTTATGGTTAGATCCCTAGGCCACCCCACAAAAGTCTGTCATTACCCGTAATATACCTTGTGGTATATGTATTTACATGCTGATAAACTCTGTCAATGTTTTTCTGGAAAAATTTACCCAGGGTCCAATCTTGGAATGGATGGTATAGATTCAGTCTTGATTGCACATTGAAATCACCTGGGGAGATTTAAAAGCTACTGAAGCCCAGTTCCACTTTCAGAGATCTGGTTTATTTTGTCTGGGGCGCAGCCTGAGCATTGAGGTTTTTAGAATCTCCCCAAGTGATTCTAAAGTGCAGCCAAGGTTGAGAATCTCAGTTATAGCACTAAACCAGGTGAGCTGGATTGGAGTCCTAGCTTTTCATATATTCACTGTGTGACCTCGAATATATCACTTATTTTCTCCAGGGCAGCATTATTTTTACATATAGAATGGAGGCAATGATATCTATTTTTTCTAAATTCCAGAGTAGTCTGATGACAAAAAGAAAAAATATATATACTTTGAGAAAATCCTATTGCTATATAGGGAATGTAGTAAATTGGTTAAGACCAGAGGCCTTAGAGTCATGGAGACCAGGTTCAAAGCCAGATCAACCTTGCATTAGTCCTGTCTCCTTGAACAGTTCCTTATCCTCACTAATCTTTAATTTCCTTCTTAGTAAAGGAGGAAGGTAGGTAATAATACTCACTTAAAAAGCTTGTTGTGAGGTTTAAAGAATGTTTGAGAATATGTGTGACGTGCACTGTGCCTGGTAGATGGAAAGTGCTCTACAAATGACAGATTATCCTTACAGTTACTGAGGACTCTCTCTCTCCTGGTCAATGGCATCAGTGTATGTTTTCTTCTAGCTTCTCCTATTTACTGCAAAGTGAGAGCAGGGACTTACACAGATCTAAGCTACTACCTCAGTGGGAGAGATCAGGGATGGGTATGAAAGCCCCCTAGGAGGAGTCTAGGGCCTTGTGGGCCTCAGGCCAGAAGCATGGGCATCACCTGGGAGCTTGTTAGACATGTAGAATCTTAGGCCCCACACCACATCTACTGAATCAGAATCTGCATTTTAACAAGATCCCCAGGTAATTTGTGTGTGTACTAATGTTTGAGAAGCACTGGTTGGGATTTAAGGGGCAATGGGACTGGGGCCTCTTGATAGTCTGAGAACCCTAAATTAGGACTAGCCAGCTCATTCCTATTCGCTCTCTTCTGTGGCCATTGGCTTCCTTGTTCTTTTTCACCAGCATCATTTGTCACTTCGGAATTAGTCTTTCATTCTCTTTTCCTTCCTTCCAATCCTGAAGTGAGCACATAGTCATTTTTGAGGACATTGTGGTATTTCTGATCCAACAGGCTTGGGTTTGAATTTTACTTATGGAACTTGCTGTGCATCCAGCTGTGTATCCTTAGACAAATTACTTAGCCTCTTTAAGTTTCTTTGTTCTTTAAAGTAGACTTTTTAAAGAGCCCTACTCTTCATGCGGCTGCTGTGCAGAGTGGAAGAGACCGTGCTTGTCAAGCACTTGCCCCTGGCTGGCACATAGCTGAGCTCATTGCATGGTAGTTCCATTCTCCAGAAGTAACAAGCAGGCGGGCATGAAGTCACCTATGCTTGGTAACCTGACTGTTTAGTTAGCCCTTTATATTTTTCACTTAGAATGTGTAGAAAGAGCAAGTTTACACTTAAGTGCTAATAGAGTCATGCGGCAATGAAAAGATATCTACAAGTTGGCTTGCCATTCAGAGAAAAACCAAGCCCACACTGTGGGATAACTTCTTACTTCCTCTAGTGGGAAGAGCTAGCTTCTAAGTTCTGCCACTGAGACCAGCTCTGGGAGTAAGAAAGTTGGTGGAAGTTGGCTCTGGGGGATTAATAGCCCTCTTTTCCTTCCTCCCAGTCGATCTCATCATAGTCTTTGACTGGGTGTTGTAATAGCCCAGGGCTGGTCTAGCCACTGCAGTCTATGGGGGAAAGTGGTGGTGGTCATGATGGGCACTTAAAAAAGTGAATTTTTAATTATGGGAAATAGGTATGAAAGAGGAATTCTGATGGCTTCTGGATCATCTGACTGTCCCAGCTCTGTCATGTCTAGTTCATTGGTAGGCAATGAAGTAAGTCAAACATAATGTGAAAGTGCCTACCAAGCACTTTCTTTGGAGGTAGATGAGTATCTGTAGTAGAAATAATGATGATGGCTATTATTTAAGCTATTAAATAATAAGGTGGTGTATTGCCTTTTTTAATCCTCACAGTTTAGTGTCCTGGAAATATCTTATACTGAAAATGTCTGGTTATAAATCTATCTCCCTCACTGGATTATAAATTTCTCTGTTAGGGACTGTGCCATCGTTTTCATCTTTGTATACCTGTGGACTTGCACAATGACTACATTATTGTGTTAAATAAACATTTGCTTAGTTGAACTAAAAATTGTATGCAATGGATATTATGTCCATTCAACAGATAAAGAAACTGAGGACCAGAGATGTAAAACACCATATTTTACGCAGATTACAACAGTAAGGATACCAATTGAGCTCAAAGTGACTCCAAAGCCATTTCCCCACAGTGCTACCTGGATTAAGAAATACTCTTGGACCATGTCAAAAACTAACCAAGTATACATATTCTGTGAGCAGATTTGTTTCTCTTCCTTGAACTTTGAACATCTATGTCTTATCCTAGGAGTTAAACAAGAGAGGATTTTCAGAGTAGAAGGAAGTTCTAGACTCACTGGTACTTTTCCTTAAGCTTATAGAAAGCTATATTGCTTCTTTACTTCTTAAAATAAGAAATAAAATTGCTTCTTTACTTCTTAAAATAAGAGCCCATCTTTCTGTCATTGGAACTCAGCTTAGAAGATGTTGGCTTCCAGTGAGAAATGTGTGGTAGTCAGAAAACTGAGCATATGTATATTCTGTATCCTATTCTTTCATCTGACTCCTTCTGCATATTTTTAGTTAAGTCTCATGATATTTCTGTCTTGTATTCTGTCTGTGTAGTCCACTGATAGCTTCTTGAGAGGGCTTAATGTCTAGACTCTGAAAGGGTCCCTGAGAGTTTTTCAACTATTAGGAATAAGAAATGCATTTAGTAAGAAGAAGAGAAAGAATTCTTTTTTGCATTTTAATTATTTTATTGAGGTCATATTGGCTTATAACATTTCAGGTGTACGTGATTATATTTCAGCTTCTGTATAGACTGCATTGTGTTCCTCACCAATCATGTAGTTTTTATCCGTCACTGTACATATATGCCCCTTTACCCGTTTCACCCTCCCTCCACCCTCTTCCCCTCTGCTAACCACCAATCTGTTTTCCTTCTCTATGTGTTTGTTTATCTTCCACATATGAGAAAGAATTTTTTAATGTGCTTTATTTAAAACAGCCTACTAATTTTTTTTCTTTGCGTTTCATTCAGATTGAAATAAGGAGCATTGGAATGATATATAAGATAAGGATAGGACATGATGGAACCAGCAAGCAACCTGAGTGGAGCTTACAGAGGGTAATGTTTCTTATTTTTTGCTTCATAGTTATTCTATTATGGAAAGAAATAGCAGAGTTCTTAAAGCAATGAGAAAGGTAACACATTTTCCTAATTGTTGTAATAATGTGAATGAAGTTTTTGTGGATATAACACTCTAAACAAATATAGTTCCTCCTTGTTCCTCCTTGTGAATTTTTGTTTTGTTTTTTCCTGAGGAAGACTTGCTCTAAGCTAACGTCTGTTGCCAATCTTCCGCTGTTTTTGCTTGAAGAAGATTCGCCCTGAGCTAACATTTGTGTCGATCTTCCTCTATTTTGTATGTGGGTTGCCACCACGACATGGCTGACAAGTGGTGTAGGTCCGTGCCTGGGATCTGAATCCATGAACCTGGGCCGCCAAAGCAGAGCATGCCAAAGTTAACCACTACACCACAGGGCCAGACCCATGAGTTTTTAAAAAATAACATTTTTATAGTTATATTCACAAAGGCAATCTGTGTTCATGGAAGAAGATATGAAGAATATGGTAAAGTATAAGAATAAAAATAAGTTGTTATTCATTAATCATTAGGTGACCACTGGGTTGGTTAATTTCCTCAAATCTTTTTTCTGTGAATCTCTCATGAACTTGCTCATTCTCTCTACATACACACACACACACACACACACACACACACGTAAATATATAAATGTATATTCTTATATATATTTTTCCTTTTTATATATTTATATTTTGCCCTTTTAATGAAATTGAATCATGCTATGGATGCACTTTGGGATCCTGCCCTTTTTTTAAACTTATCATGGCAATAAAAACAATAATAATAAGTGTTTGCTGAGTGCTTACTCTATGCCAACTGCCTTGAAAATACTATCATATTTCTGTTGCTTAAAAGCAACTCTGATTTAGGTACCACTGATATCCTTATTTTATAGATGAGAAAACTGAGGTTCAGTAAAGTTAAATGATTTGCCTGTGGTCACTTAGTAAATGGTCTTCTTGTATGTTGGACTCCAGGGACTGAGATATTAAGCACTATCGAAGTTTGTTTTCAAGAATAAATGGCAATTAACTTCTCAGAAGCCATGAGATTTCTGTACAGAAGCAATAATTATTGTGGAGTCAAATGACATGGTTTGAATCATAGAAAATCTTTGCTTTCTAGCTTTAAATACTGTCATTGATTTCTTTACAGTACATGATATGTTATTTTAAAATGTTTGGGGTTTAAAATTTTGAATAGCACTGAGAATGTAGCAAATTTGTCATTTTTCCATTTAAAATGTTTCTTAATCTTATCTGTGATTTTTATATTGTATCTTTGGTTACATAATGAAGGCAAGTGAGAAAATATCAAATTTACTGAAATGTTTATTGTACATTTCTTAGCACATAACTAATATCATGAAAAGTGGCATTTTTATAGTACAGGAGCAGGTAAATATCTTCCAGTCAGCATGGCAAGAAGTATTTTCTGAGCTCCTACTATATGACCTGCATTGTGCTAAATGCTACTGAGAATGGGAGGAAGCCATATGTTGGCTTTAAAGTTTTTCTATTTGGAAGTATTGAAAGATTTCAAAAGAGAGACAAAAAATGACCTTTTATGAAGAAGATGCAAAACCCATGGAAACTGCGAAGTTTAGCAAAATTACAGATTCTGTACTTGTGAATTGCTGGGAAAGACAAGTCAGAACATTTTAGAAAAGACCTACCCATGAGTTAAACTGGCCAGTGTCACTAGCATGGCTTGTGCTTTCTCTGGGGCCTTTGAGTGAGAAGAGTGGTCAGGGGTGTGGCAACATCACTATGTACTGATTCTTTAACTAGTTGGGAAAACATCCCCAAGCAGAGGCGCTCAGAGGAGGGAGTACTCAGTCCTAAGAACCAAGGGAGGTGTCTTCTGTCCTCTGGTTGGTGGTAAAGGTTTCTATGAAGAACAAAGTGGGTAGAACATAAATTAGTTAATTCAACAAATGAATTGAGCAACTAGAACTGTAATTAAACCAACAAATTGATGTGGAATATGGAACTTTTCCTACAGCTTATTTTTTTTTTTTGCTTTTTGTTTTAAAGTAATTTCAAATTTATAAAAAAAAATGACAAGAATGGAATAAAGAACTCTGATTTCACCCAGATCCCCAGTTGTTAACGTTGTACTCCATTTGCTTTATCATTCTCTGTTAAAACATATGTATATATGTGTGTTTGTATGTGTGTGTATATTTCTTAATCCTTTGAGAGAGAGTTCAGATATCATGCCCATTGCCACTTAATTTTCAGTGTTTATTTTCTAACAACAAGGATTCAATCCAGGAGAGTGAGTTGCATTTGGTTGTCATTTTTCCTCAGTCTCCTTCAATCTGGAAGCGTTCTCCTGTCTTTCCGTGTCTGTCATGACCTTGATATATTTGAAGAGTACAGGCCCATTACGTTGTAAAATGCCTCTCAGTTCTGTTTGTCATTAGATTCAAATTTTGCATTTTTGGCAGAAATTCCACAGAAGATATGGTGTGTTCTTTTCAGTGCATCGTATCAGGAGGCACACAATGTCATTTTGTCTCATTGCTGGCAATGTTCACTTTGAGCAGTTGGTTAGAGTAGTGTCTATCATAGTTTTTCAATGTCAAAATGATATGTATTTTTGTACTTATTAATTAATGACTAATTAATATAGTATTCTGTGGGGAGACACTTTGTTCTTATAAAATTTTCATCCACTTATTTTACCATCTATTGAGATTCTTGCCTGAATCAATTATTACTTGCTTGCCAAATGGTGATTTTCTGATTCTGTCATTACTTCATTTATTGGACTTCTATTGCAAGGTAGAACTTTCCTTTCTCCTCCACTTAAAAATTGTATTTATTTATTTATACCGGTGTGAACTTAATGGATTATTTTATTTGATTGGTTTAATTTGTTTTTATTATCATTTATTTTGATGCTAAAATCATCCAATATTTGGCCAGTGGGAGACTTTTCAAGCTCCTATTTCCTTTTGACATGTCAACATCCACACTCTGAGTGCTTCTTTACTTTCTGGCACAAAAAGATGTTTTGGGCTCATCTACTACTTTCTTTTTCCCAGCCCTGGAATCAGCTATTTCTCAAGCAGCCCTGGTTTCTTTTAATGGAGAATGGCATTTAAAAACTAGTATTTGTGTGAGACACACAGAGAAGTTACTTTCCCCACTAGTGCCCACTTACCTCAGCCCAGAGGCCACTTCTCCTGATGTGAATGCCTGGCTATGCCTCTGTTTTCACAGGATACTCCTGGCAAATAGTTCCATGGTGAAATGAGTTTGTGAGACACTGAGTTTTTCATTCCTCTCTTGGAGATTTACAAGGCATGTTAATATAGTTAAGGCTCTGAGATGCCCTGTAGTAAAGAAATCTGTTTTAACAGCATTTCCAAACTAAATTCAACATGGGACCATATTTTTCAGGTAAAATCTATTAACATCCCTTGAAATGAATATTGAGCATTGCTGTAGACGTTTGAGGCATTTGGGGGCCAATCGAGGAAAAGGATATGACCAGGAGGCAGCAACAGTGGCACACACAAATTTTCTTGCATGAGGCCTTGACAGATTTGCATGTCGGCGAAGTCTCTCATAGCAGGAATCTGTCCAGAGGCTAAGGCATAGGTTGCTACTCAGAAGGGGAGGAGGGCAAGGGCACTCCCAAGAGAGAGGAAGATCTGAGGAGAGGGGGCTTATGTGTCTAGGTGATGTTTCTCAGCAGCACAGTGGGGAGTCTCTGTGTCACAGCTCCAAAGGACAGCAGCAGCGGCTTGGGGCCTTGTAACTGCAAGGCCCTATCTTATCAATAGCTAACAGCTGTTGGTGAAGTTTTTGTGGGGTATGCCAAGCAGGCAGGCTCTAAATGACTAAAGATTTGCTTATTTGGGATATTTTTTCTTTTCTTGTTGTGGTACAAAATCATTTGGGTTATTTTTAAATTTATAAAATTTGAGTTTGCTGCCAGTGGGCTTTTGAGCCAATGGGTCTCAGCCTGCAGTGAAAAAATAAACAACCTTGTGGACAATAGACAGAGGCCATCTTTGAATAAAAATTACACACTGGGAAATATGACGTTTGTATGAATCCAATTATAGTGTTGACCTTAAACAAATAGACAGCCAATTATTTCTCCAGCAAAAATGGGTTTATTCAGGATGAGCAAAGAATTGCAATTCAGGGTCTGCAACCATGGTGTGCCACGTGTAAGTGCCCCAGCAGCAAGGGAAGAGAAAGTCCTTTATAGAACAGAACAGAAGAGAAAGTTGTGAGGGCTATTGTAAACAAAGAATTTGAGATGTAGTGACTTGTTATTGGCTGATTTGTGACAGTCTCTCATTGGCTGAGCTTCTTGCCAGTCAAGAATAGGAAGTCTTTCTTCTTCCTGTTGGGCTTTGCTATTGATGTAGGGCTTGAGAGCTCCCCGTTTTGGCCTCCCAATTCCAATTTAATGAAGTTTCTGTTTAATAATTTCCACAACAGTTAACAATTTGTAGAGGTTGTAATTATATTATTTAGAAAATGACTAGCTAATGTGATAATTCCCTCTTTTGACTTTCCAGGCCTACAGAAAATTCTGGGAAAGGTGATCAACATGAGATCCCAAGGAACCACTTTTAACCTAGAAATGGCTAGATGAATTAAGTGGTTAGGATGGTATATCTAAGAGAAAATGATGAACTCACCATAGGTCTGGGCTTAGCCATTGCAATGATACAAAGTTAGAATAAACCATTGTTTCTGCTTTCAGTCTGGGTGGAGACACAAGATCATGTTGCAAACATACAATAATTGGAGGACAGTTAAAGGCTCAACCACATTAAGGCCCTAAATAGCAGTAGGTTTCCAAAAAGAAAGATACATGTGTGCCCTAGAGGACCTGGGAAGGCTTTGTGGACAAGGAGGACATTGAAGAGTAGAGAGGTCTGAGTAAGGGCAGAGCAGGGAGAGATGGTGAGTGGAAAAGTATTTGGAGATTGCCTATTCATTTGTCAGTGCACACGAATTATCGTGGAATGTTGTATAACTACATAACTAAAATGATTTGTTCCCCAATGAGAGGGAAAGTGTCTACTTGCAAAGCTGAAGTAGGTTCCTTGTATTTGAATGGTCTTTCAGTAGCCTGGAATTTGTCACACACAAGTTGCTTGACTTTGTTTAGGTAGAGTCAGTTGATAAATGCACTGACTGACAGGTCTTTCGTCACAATGTCTTGCATTCCTGCTCAGGTGTGTGGAAAGTATTCTGTGTACATGACTACCATCTTCTGTCTGATAATTAAACTCCAGTCATTACCTCTTTTCTCAGTATTTCACAATTACACTGAAAGTTTATCTCTATGCAATTTAAAGTTTTATTCATCTATATTTGTTACCCAGTGGAACGATTCAGTAATCTTTATATCTTCTATATATTCCCCTTAATCAATATTTCTCTATTCTTAAAGGACTTTTCCATTTTTCTTACTGGGACTAGCAGAGTCTTAGTCAAAATAACTCTATGTTTTAGGACAGGTCAGAACCAAGGTCCTTTATATTTCAATGTGTCTGGGTGGGAGGAAGACAGCAACAGGTCTCTCCTTCTTGGACTTTGGTCCTAAAATAAATAATAGCACAGGTGCATAAGAGCATACACAATTGTACTCACATTCAAAGTATTTTATTAACTATTGCTAGAGCACCAACCTTGTATAAGGGATTCTGTTAGAAGTCTGAGCATGCCAATGTGACTAAGATGTTGTCCTTGTCATCAAAGAGTTCACTCTATAATGAACCTGAGTATAAACCAGACTGTGGTTTAGTTCTCCTTAGAGTTTTAATTTTAATTGTTATATCTCAGTGAAAATATCTCTCTCATTACATATGTCTTCCCAAAGATTTATTGAAGGAGCTAAATTGATTTCGCCCATTGTCTCAGGTTCTAAGTGGAAAGATTGGGTAACCTGACTGGGGTGTTATAATCTCAGTGTTGAATTCTGATGTGTTAATTCAGACATTGTAAGTGCCACCATTCTAGTCAGCTGTTTTTAGGATGTGTAGTTAATTACTTGGTTGAAATTTCTTAAAATAATCCAGGAATTTTAAGTTCCTGAGAAACCAAGAGGGAGTTTTTATGGTAATGTTTTCTTGTGAAACAACCAATATTTGCTTTTGTAAATCAGCAGGGGGAGCTCAGCAAATGAACTTTAGTTTCTATTGAGGCCATTCCTAAAATTGTTTGTATTCATTTAGGAAATTAAAACAAATGCTGAAGATTTTGTATGATAAAGATACTGCTGTTTCTTAAGCATTTTATTTATTTATTAGTTTTAAAAGGAAAATGAGTGTGTGATTCAAGGACAAAATACTTTTGGAAACTCACCCTTTTTCTTTTTTCTACATTTATCCCAACATAATGTTTGGCTTTGAAGCTTGATATCAGTGATTTTTTTTTTCTCAGCCATACTGACCTTTTTATAGTACTCACATTTAGCAGCTCTGTATCAGAGCTAAAGCAAAAGTCAGGGTTTGGGGTCTTTTTATGTGTAGATAGAAGTATAGTAAATGATGCCCCAATCTGAAAGCCAAAAGGAAATACCATTTTCAAAAAGGGAATGATTGGTTCTATAATGATCAAAGGCTACCTTTTGTGGACTGAGAAAACCTGAAAGTCTGCCATTATTAGGATATATGCCACGAGGGTTTTTTTCCCCCGTTGATAATGATGAACTGTTTTTAGCCAATAATTTCTTGTGATAAACAGTGAGAGCTCTTATAGGACAATATTGTTGGGGGGAAACCAGAGTTTCTAACAAGTGTTTATTGAAATTATTCCTGGGGTCCCAAGTTAAAATAGATGAAAACATGCTTTTTTGCTTAACATCTAGATTTTCAGCAGGGAATAGCTGCGCCATTTCATGATGCTCTGGCAGTTTGAGGCTGTTGGTCTAGTGGTGGATTTTTTAAAAAATTATTTTATTGAGGTCATATTGGCTTATAACTGTGTAAAGTTCAAGTATACATTATTATATATCAGTTTCTGTATCAACTGCATCATGTTCACCGCCAATAGTCCAGTTTTAATCCATCACCATACATATGTGCCCCTTTATCCTTTTTGCCCTCCCCCCACCCCTGTCCCCTCTGGTAACTACTAATCTGTTCTCCTTGTCTATGTGTTTGTTTCTCTTCCACATATGAGTGAAATCCTACAGTGTTTGTTTTCTTATGTCTGGCTTATTTTGCTTAGCATAATACCCTCAAGTTCCATCTATGATGTTGCACCTGGCACAATTTTGTCTTTTTTATGGCTGAGTAGTATTCCATTGTATATATGTATATACCGTATCTTGTTTATCCATTCATCTGTAGATGGGCACTTGTGTTGCTTCCATGTCTTGGCTACTGTGAATAATGCTGCAAAGAACATAGGGATGTACAAATCTCTTTGAATGGTTGATTTCATGTTTTTTGATAAATACCCAGTTGTGGGATAGCTGTATCCTATGGTATTCCTATTTTTAATTTTTTGAGAAATCTGCATACTGTTTTCCATAGTGGCTGCACCAGTTTGCATTTCCACCAGCAGTGTATAAGCGTTCCCTTCTCTCTACATCCTCGACAACACTTATTTCTTGTCTTGTTAATAATAGCCATTCTGATGGGTGTGAGGTGATATCTCATTGTAGTTTTGATTTGAATTTCCCTAATAACTAGTGATGTTGAACATCTTTACATATACCTGTTGGCCATCTGTGTATCTTCTTTGGAAAAATGTCCATTCATATCCTCTGCCCATTTTTTTATTGAATTGTTTGGGTTTTTTTGTTGAGTTATATGAGTTCTTTATTTTTATATCATTCAGAGTTTGAAAGTATTTTTTTTTCTTGATCATACTTTAGGCACGTTTTGGAGGTCTGACTTGCTATCTCAGCCACATTCATACGCACTAACCAATTGTGCTATCTAGCTCCAAAATACTGATATAAAATATTACTCCAAGTCACTGAGTTGATTTCAGGTAACAGATAGCTTGGACCCAAAATAAGAGGGCTATGACTGAATATAGTTATATAGTAATTTGAATATTGAAAAAAAAGTATGATAGGAATCTATTTTAGCATATGCTAGCATGTAAAACTAATCATTGTTTTTCCATCTTAGAATTTCTATTTTTTCTTCTCTGGAATTGACTTTGACCATTTCAAATTGAGGTGAGAAACTTTAGACTTGGAGCCAAAAGACTTGAAACTTGTTGTTTCTAAAAAATCATTTAATCACTTGTTTTCTATTTTTCCCATTGTAGAATAAGGCTCAGCAATATTTGCCCTGACTATCTCACAGGCTGTGACTACCAAGTGAAAAATTAAATAAAGCTTAATCAGAGCTCTTTGTTCTCTCAACCAGACTGCTTCTTCCTCAGTCTACTCATCTGAGTGGTTGGTGTCACCACTCGCCTAGTTATCCAAGCCAGAACTTGACAGATTTTTCTGGATTGTTTTATTTCCTTAGCCTCCAAAATCTAATCTCTCAAAAATCCTCTATTGACTCTATTGCTGAAACATATCTTGAGTTTGTCTATGTCTCCATATTATTGCCATCACTTTAGTCCACACTGCCATATTTTCTCTCCTTTTTACTACAAAATCTAAAATAGCCTTCTAGCTGCTTCTCTTTTTCCCCTAATATCCAGTTTCCAAAGAGCAGCCAGAGTGATTTTTTAAACATCACTCAGATCATATCTACCCCCTGTTTAATCTGGCCCCTGACTACCTCTTTGACCTCTTTTCTTTTTTTTTTTTTTTTGTGAGGAAGACCAGCCCTGAGCTAACATCTGTTGCCAATCCTCCTCTTTTTGCTGAGGAAGACTGGCCCTGAGCTAACATCTGTGCCCATCTTCCTCTGCTTTATATGGGACGCCGCCACAGCATGGCTGACAAGCAGTGCATCTGTCCGTGCCTGGGATCCGAACCTGCGAACCCTGGGCTGCCAAAGCAGAGTGTGTGAACTTAACCACTACGCCACCAGGCCGGCCCCTTGACTTCTTTTCAAACCAGTCTGCCTGTGCTCATTATGCTCAAGCCACACTGGATCTCTTGCCTCAGAGTGGCCTTTGTCACAATCTAAAGCAAGCCCCCATTTGCTCTCAATCACCTCAGTCTGGTCTATTTTTTTTTTTTTATCACACATCACTTACCTGATATTTTTTAATTTATTTGTTTACTGTCTGTCCACTAGAAACTGAGCAACATGAAAACAGGAAGTTTGTGTTATTCAGTGTTATAACCCCAACTCCTAGAATAGTACCTACCGCATAGGAGATGTTGGATAAATATTTGTGGAATGAATGAATTAATAAAACACGTTTTGTTTACTTAACAAATGTTTATAATACATGTGAAATACTTTGCAACTTGTCAGTGCAAAATGAAAAGAAACCATACAATCTTGCTGGGTGTTTAGGGAATGGGATATAATCTTGTATGGCTGAGCCTTGGCATGTGTGAGGGGCCGATGAAGTAACAGAGCCTGGAGAGTTTCGGAGGCTTGGCTGCTTCCCGGCAGAGTTAGTAGGCAGAGTCCTTGCTCCTGACTCTTGGCCTCGACCTTGTGCTCTCTCCAGTGTCTGGGCTGCTTCTGCAGTATGTGCAACATGTGACTTGGGTACATTGACTCAACTGGAATAGGAACTCTCTTGAAACTTCTTGATTCTTCTGAGCTTTTGAATTGAAGTGGGTCACAGGTTATGGTATATTTGTTATTATTTTTAACTACTTCTTGATATGATGTGATAACCTACTTGATATGGGCTCCAGGCATTCTTGAGATTAGCTAAGCTAGGTAAGAAATGGCTTTATCTATTTATTTTAAGTTTTAAAGCATCTTGTAAATATTTCCAGTTCCTTTCATTTTTAGTTACTTCTTCACTTCAGGGTTCTAGAAAGAACCACAGAAGAGAAAGAGCAAGTTCTGAAATGCAGTAAGAAAAATAGTTGTTTTTGAGGATTTTCTAGTTCAATGAACAGCAGGAAGCACTAGCTTCCTCTTCTCACAAAATCTCCAGTCAAATGTTTAATCTCAAAAGACTCCAGCGGTTTATAGAAACATTCTAAAAGTTCTGCCAGCTTATTTGAACCAAAGATAAGTTCATGCACTTGATAGTCTCTCAGTCAATTGTAAATTCCACAGTTGATACTCCTTGTACCGTCCTTGTAACAAATAGGGTGTTATCAAGGGGCAGTACCAGAAATAAGGAGACTTAGGGTCAAGCTTTGACTTTGTGTGTGATTTACAAGAATGCGTAGAGTGCTCTCTGAGAACACATTTAAACCTTATTCTATTTTCATATTTCCAACTCCAAAAGGAAAATACTAATGACTGACATTAGTACTTGCTCCCCTATCCCCAGTATCAGATCTAGTAAAATATTGTAAACACTCTAAGTGCCCAACGAGTATGCTGGTGGTTATTTGCCTTTATTATTTTTTTAAGAAACATTGTCTAAATTGAATACATAATAAGAGTAGAAGCATTACACATTTTTTTTTTTGTTTTATAGAACAAAGGTTTATGATATTTCAGAGTAGGATTTTTAAAAGCATTTTTGTCAACTTCTCTCATCCTAACGCATTCTCTATTTTATATCCAGTGTCCAGCAGACAACTAGCCACAAGTTTAGTTCTCAGAAAGTGTTTGTTGACTTTGATTGTATAACATTTCTCCCCCAAGAAAAGATAAGATTAAATTTAGGATTAAATAACATATGTGTAGAGTGTTCCATAAAAGAAACCAGAATATACATATGGAAAGTGGCAATTGTTGTTGGTTATTAACTGTATTTAATCCCAATCCTAACAGGCGGGAAAGAAAGATGTGGAGCTTGAGCAGGGGGAGGGTCGCTGGCTCGCTCTGCCCTCATGATCCAGTGTCCCCGCCACAGTGATGGCCCTCCCTCCAACCCACCTGGACTCGATCCTCACTCTGTGGATGTCCTGGTTGGCATGAAAGATAGGCACTAAGGACAGGTAGGGAAAGGACTATAGGGCCATGTCTGAAGGGCTAGATAGGTAGGACATTAGCAGAAGTGGTAAACCCTCGAGAGGAATTAGGGCAGGACGAGTCCTCGAAGTTTAGAGAAATGGACATCTGTCTTCTGTGTTCCTGCCTGATGTTACAAACGATCAGAATGAGAACCACCTCAGGGGAAGCATGCAAGGATTATACAACCAGGAATCTAGAAGACCAGAAGTGCCAGAGAGCTTTACTGGGGATGATGAGATGAGCAAAAGAGAGGGGTCAGAGGATAGACTTGGATTCCCACAGACTTTGGACAGCTCTTTCTTTTGAGGTTAGGAGTTTGCCTTTTGTTTATAAACCTCTTAACTGATGGGCTAGAGAATTCAGGGTGGGGCCCAGAAGAAAGGAAGCAGGAGAAGCTACATCAGATTGGCTTAGTAGGGGAGAGGCAAGGAGGCCTTTACCTGTCTTCCCAAATAGTCCTGGTCAGCTCATTCAAGTAGAGTAGGAGTTGGGGATTCAGACTAGAATTTCTCTTTCTGATAATAAAGAACTGAGCATTTGGCTGAAATTTTCCTTGTGCAGTCTCTGTGAGGATGTTAGAGAGTGAGGAACCACAAACAATCCCAAATAACAGTTAAGAATTCTGATCTCCGGGGCCCAGCCTGGTGGCATAGTGGTTGAGTTCACACTCTGCTTTGATGGCCCAGAGTTCATGGGTTTGGATCCTGGGCTTGGACCTATGCATTGCTCTTCAAGCCATGCTGTGGTGGCACCCCACATACAAAAAGTAGAGGAAGATTGGCATGGATGTTAACTCAGGGACAGTCCTCTTCAAGCAAAAAGAGGAAGATTGGCAACAGATGATAGCTCAGGGCCAATCTTCCTCATCCAAAAAAAAAAATCTGATCTCTAATTTCTGTGATTAATTGTGGTACTACTACTATTACTACTGCTATTATCACCACCAATATACATTCATTGAGCACGCAGGGTATAGATCATCACTTTTAATGTTTATACTACAACATGGTAGCTAATGTCATTATTCTAATTCAGGATGTTGAGCTTTTGAACTGACGATAAGCAGTTCCCAATATCACATAGCTAGCACATGAATTTGAAAAGAAGTGTTCTGACTCTTAGGCACATGCACCACCATCTTACTGCCAACTGGGGAAAGCAGATGTTCTAAAATGAATCTCTCTTTCAATATTCTTGGGTATTACAACCCACACTTGAGAAAGCTTTGCTTTGGGAAATAACTTACCATTTCTCTTTTCTATAAGGTATTTTAATCTCATTTTATTACATAAGGCACTCCCACTCTAAACATTCAATCTTCAACCTAGCGAGACAGGTATGTTGCCAATTTTGCAAATGAGAACCTGAAGATCACAGGTCATCATGTAAAACTTTTATCCAAGGCCATACACCTAATAAGTAGCAGGTTAGGACATAAAGCAAGGTCTTTTGATCCAAGTCCAGGTTTGTTCCACTTGCCACATGTCCTTCATTGGGTCCTGACTTTAGCTACTGTATGACTGGGCTTATGTGTTGTGGTCTTCCAGGATTTAACCTCCTCTATTACTTTAATAATTGAAAAAAAATTTTTGTGAAAATAAAAGCAGAAATAAACACAACTGGAGATAAGATCTATGGATGTATGTATCTCTCTTTATCTACCCATCTCATTCTATTTAATTATTGAATTATCTCTTATCCAACTATTTATCTTTGTATCCCAAGATTTTTCAACCATGGTGCTGTTTACATTTTGGGCTAGATAATTCTTTGTTGTGAGGGGTCTGTCCTCTGCACTGTAGAATGTTTAAAACATCCCTGGCCTCTACCCACTAGATACCAGTTGCACTCCCCCTCAATTATGACAACTGAAAATGCCACCTGTCTCTTGGGGGGCAAAATCACCCAGTTGAGAACCACTGCTGTATCTGTTTATTGCTTAAAGAAAAAAAACACAAATTCACTTTATTGGTTTTTTATTTTGAGGCATCATGGTTTTGAAGGTAAATGGAATTCATTCAGAGCCCTCGCCCCGAAGGCTTTTCGGTGGAGTTAGTGAGATTGCACTCACTTAAGTAAAATGATTAAGACTCTTTCATCAGTGGGTACTTCAAAGCATGAGGGATGGTGGTGCCTCAGAAACCAGAGGCTTGTTGCCAATTTCCATGGAGAGTTTAGTGTAGAGGAAGAACCTGTTGGAATTTTAGGTAGAATGACCATGTAAAAACCTTATATTTCATGGGGAAGACTTCAGGTCCAGAATCTAGAAGATTCCCATTCACCTGTTTATGACCCTCATTTATCTGAAACATCTACAGGGTTCCATCTGAGATGATTCTTATTGTATCCTAAACTTTGCATTATCCTGAATCCTCCCAGAATTTAGTCTGTATTGATGTGTTTATTAATATGTTACTATAATATAGTCTTGTGTTTTATAAAAATTTTAGGTCTATACTTCACAATCTACAAAATCTCCTTGATGATAGAGACAATTTCTTTTTGTTAAACTCCCAACCATGCCTAGTGCTGTGCTGTGATTGTCCACTGTGAGAAATGTCACTGCGAGGAGGCGGAGGGTCTGTGTGCCACTTCTTGGGGTCATCTGCATGCAGCACTTGCAAAAGGTGGAAACTCCGCTGCGCCCTTGGTTAGCTCTTTTTGTTTAAGAATTCTGTTTCCTTGCTCTTTTGAGTAGTATGCCCCTCTATATGCTTAGGGAGTAACTTATATCCTTTTGTCCCAAGTAAAGCAAAATAATAGACTCATAATGGGCTCCAGGAAGGGAAATAAAAAGATTAAACTCCCTCTCTCACTGCTCAAACTTTAGCAATCAGATGACCCATTGTATGGAGCCTCCACTGTAGGATGTGGATCACCCTTCTTTCATTCATCTACTACTTCTGTCTCTCCAACTGCCAAGTGAGCAATGCAGGCTCTGAGTTTCAGGACCGCTGGGGCACTTGAAGTTTCAAAACTTCAGGCAGAGGGCTGAAAATAATTTTGTTTAAGCATTGTATCTGATCAGGATTAAAAAGCATATGAATCTTTATGATTGGTCTCTATCTCTTAGTATTCCTGAATTTTCCATCTAATTGCTATAAAAATAATGTTATAGTCCGGAGAAAGGAATCTTTCCAAATTTAGTAGAATAGGTTATATTAATCTCTCTTATATTTATGAATGTATTCATATATAAATTTGGCTAAGGTTAATACGAATTGTGTATGCAGTTTATATAAAGTTTTGCACATTTCTTACATATAATTTCATCTGATCTTCACAACAGCCATGTGAGACAGTCATTATTCCTATTTTTAGGATGAGAAAGCTGATACTCAAAGTGGTTATGTGAATTTCTTATGGTCAAACAGTTGTAAAGTGGTAGAGCTAGATTTTGGTCCCAGTTTTTCTGACTCCAAATCCAATGTTCTTTTTATGGCCTCTTGCCTGAAGCAAATGAAGACACAATCAGGCATTAGTGATCAGTGTACTGATTTAGTTTAATTACCTGTGTTGACAAATATCCATTTCACTTAGGTATGTAATCATTCATTCAACAAACAACCTAAGGACTGCCTCGTGAAAGCTTACGGGAGTACCGAGATGAGTAGGACATGGTCCCTTCCATCACATCAGTCAAATATTAGGTGTTAAGTCAAAGTCATGAATGGGTAGGGTGCCATGGATCACAGAGTAGGGTCACCTAGCCCAGACTGGGGGCTCACAAAAGGCTTCTTAGAAGAGGTTGTATCTGAGCTATGTAATAAAGGATGGGCAGATTCAGCATAGTAATGAGTCAGAGGGAAGCTGTTCAGCAGAGATACAAGTGTGTGTGAAAATTGAGGTGAGAAGGAATGTGGCCAGGTTGTGGAACCATAAACAGGTCAGTATGATTGGAATATAGGATGTGAGGGGGAAGTATCTATCAAGGTAGATAGGGCCTGATTATGAACTGCTAATTGTGTTGAGGATTTTGGATCTTATGCTATAGGTAGGACTATTGAAAAAGTTGTGATCAGTGTACAAAATGATCAGATTTCTGTTTTAGAATAATTTCTCTTGAAACAGCTTAAAGGCGGGGTTTGAGGGGAGCAAGAATAGCAGTCAGTGGGTTACGGCAGTCAGTTCTGAGAATAAGCCTGTCAGTTCTGAGAAATGGTGGGACCTGCTCCTAAGGCCAGGAGGAAGAGGAAGTTAATGAGGGGCAGAGACTTATTTTGAAGATAAACCAGTATCTTAAAAGGAGAGGGCACTACATCCATTGTGATTGAAGGCAAGGCAGGAAACTGTGAAATTCCTTTTGAAAGTTCTCTGCTGGGATGTGAAGGGAGCCTTCTTGTAGAAGACCCACCAAAGGAGCAAGAGCTAATGAAGGGTCTGTTGAGGGTTCATTGGGCAGGGAGGCAAAGGCAACTTACCACGTGCAGGGAAGTGCAGTCACATTGCCTGCAGAACTGAGGGCTATTCCACAGCCTACAGATGTTGCAGATACATTTAAGAGGCATTAGAAATTTAAAAGACCCTGCTGTCTGCCTGATTTGGTGATTGATATGAACACAAATTCTCTTTTGGAGCTCCTCCTGTAGATTGCCCTTTTAGCAACTGCTGTAGGTGAAACTGAGAGTTTTGAATCAGACAGAGTCCATTTCAAATCTCCAAACCTCCATTTTCTTATCTACAAAATTATAAGAAATTTACCAATCTAATTGGTAAAGGTTGAAAGATAATTAAAATAAATCACTTAGCATAATATCTGGCAAATAATAGTTACCTAATAAGCAACAGCCATTACTGCTATATTACTGACAACAACCATCAGGGTGTGCAGTACATTTTAGCAATCCCTGGGGTGCATTTTGAATTCTGAGTTCTATGAAGAATTGAAAATCACACAATTTAATCATTGTTTCTTCTAATCTCAGGTGACCATGCAACATATAAAAAGCAAGAAGACCCTAGATTTTGCAGCGAATGTGTGGTTATCTCGAATCCAAGCAGAAGGGGACGTTGTCTGTGAGCTTCCTGTAGTAGAAGGAGGACACGCTGTTTTCCCATGTGTGTTATTAATCTTCAGTAGCATATACTGCATATGCAAATTGTTTTATAGTTGCTTAAATTTACTTCTGAACTATTTAGTTACAGAATAATTTTTCTACTTCTAAGAGAGTTGTTTTACCCATTGAGAAGTCACTTTTTCAGCATCACAGCATGAGTCACTGGTAGATCTGGGATTAAACATAATCTCAAAAAGATTCCTTTGGTTCAGCTACAGTCACAGGTGCTGAGGCTATGAGAAAGAAAAAATGTCGTATCTCTGCCTCATCTGGCTTTGCCTGAGGCCAGTTGGCCACCTCATGTCAGCATTTCACTTTTGATATATTTCCTCATCAAACCTTTCATTTTATACTTTAAGCATCATGTACAATAACATTGTCAACCTTGCCACTAAAACACTAAGCATGAAATATCCTCCTACGTCATACATGGAAGAACAGCCTTTTAAAAAAAAATCTTTATTTATCTTTCTGAAAAAGCTATAACTCTCAGGCGATTTGGTCATGGTGTAAAAATGTCCATTTATAACTAAAATTAACAATTGGAAGATGAAAAATCTCTCAATAGATACAGAAAGTCCAGATTAGGGGAATTCTCATGTAGTGTTTTTTGCTGTAGCCTGACCCATGGATCTGGGTTGTGTTTGTATGAGTTCCCAAGTGACGGATTTCCTCTTGTTTCTCTCCCCTTTGCTTTGCCAGTAGTCAGATACCATGTTGATGTTCACACTGGGCAATTGAAGCAAGCAGAAACAGAGGCTGAAGTTTCCCTGTGTCTCTACGGAGAGAGGGGAGACTCTGGTCTTAGACTGCTGCACAAATCTAACATGCCAGTAAAATTTCAAAGAGGACAGGTGAGTCTGCACAAATAAGTTTCCCATGTTCTTAGCAATCTCTCTGAAGGTGGCCATGTGTGATTGAAATTGAAAGGTGCTTGACACCCTTCAAGTTTTCATTTTAGGATGTCTTTAACACAAGTTTTCCTGACCTGGCTTCCTAATGTGTTTTGTTTTAGAAGCTGTTGTTGAAAGAAAAATGGGATACACTATACTAGTGATAAATAATAAAACAAAGAAAAACACATTAAAAATTAGTGATAGTATAAGAAAAAGAAAAAAATGATTTGAGATGATATCAGGGAAAAATATATACAGACATGCTCTGTCAGGACTGAAAGGTACAAAGCGTTACTATTCTAAAAGGTCCAGTCATAGAAGGGCCCTTACAGTATATTTCACATAATAACACAATAGCCTTTCTTTGAATCATCTTGAATGGACCCAACTATATTATTTTCACACCTTAAATCCCTTCACTATTCCCTTTTGTCCTTTATATATAAGCACGAGTCTTTCTATATGTTAGATGTTTGAGGAGTTGCAGTGAGATATATAATCAACCCAGTTAATATTTAATGTTATTTTGTTGGATATGGAAAGTACTATTTGGGGGTCTGAAATTAAGAATAGGGATTACGTAACCCATGGGTATATTTTTAAGAAAGAAGACTCCCAAACCAGTTTGATAGTGCTATTTCTTAAACTTTTTTTTGTGGTTGTAGATCATGAAATATTTTGAAACATCAGAGATCTTAAAGCTCACCTAAGCCTTTTATTTGTCACTGCAGATTACACAGAAGCTTTCATCACAATGAATAGGAAAGCTAGATCTACTTTGGATGCGGGAAAAAGCAAAATTAGGCCTAATTTTTGCTGCCACAAATAAATTATTAATTTTGAGCAGAAACAAAGTTTAAGATACCATTATATTATTGTTAATGTTATACAAAGTGATCAGTGAAGTTGTCCTCTAGAGAATCCACCTAGGTGTCCATCAGTCCCGGACTCTTTCACCTCCCACTTTGTGGTACACAGTGAAGGCTCCACCTCCCCTGGTCTCCCGCTAGTTGGTTGGCCAGTGTGCAACATCCTGTGATGTTACAAGCTGAGATTTTGCAAGTCATCTTCATGATTAATATCTTCAGCTCATCATTGTGTGTAGCATTTACCACAGAGTGGGGAGGGTGTATTATGGATTGAAATTAAAATTGGGTGGGAGGTATAATTGCAATCAGTGTCTAAATAAGAGTAAAAATGTGGATTTAGTGGTATGTTTTGAAATTTAGAATCAGAGATATGAAAGTGTTTTTGTTCCCTGGTTTATTTTAGGTTTCACATTTTTCTATTATCTTCCTCAATGCAAGGAATGTAATAGAAATGCTGTAATAGAAATGATTTCTAGAGTTTGCAGTTGAGAAACTGTGGCAACAGTCTTTTAGTTTATTACCAGAATGATTTCACACCAGCCACAACTCACATCATTAGCCACTGATTGGGCTGGTTGTTGTTATTTTGTCTACAAAGTGCCCAGTGGTGTAATCAAAAGGGAACAACATACATAGTAGACCTAGTTTAATTCTGTCTTCAGAACTAAAGTTACTTTGGGGGCTGGCCTGGTGGCATAGCAGTTAAGTTCGCCCATTCTGCTTCAGCATCCCGGGGTTCATCAGTTTGGATCCTGTGCGTGGACCTACTCACCGCTCATTAAGCTAAGCTGAGGTGGCGTCCCATATAGAAGAGCTACAATTCTACAGCTATGATCCTCAAATATGTACTGGGGCTTTGGGGAGAAATAAAGAGGAAGATTGGTAATAGATATTAGTGCAGGGCCAATATTCCTCAAAAAAAAAAATTACCCAAAACTAAAGTTACTTTAAGAAACAAGAAGCAATCAGAAAGCCGATTCAGGCAATCTTTCTGGACCTTGAAGTATCGTAGTCTGGATTTGCTCCAAAGCAGAGCATAAGGCAAAGACTGGAGTACAGGTAATTTATCTGGGAGGTGACCCCAGTGAGTCCCTTTGAAGTGAAGGAGTGGGGAAGTGAGGCAGGGAAGAGAGAAAAGCCAATATTGTGACATTAATGAGCTGGTTACTAGTGGGACTCCTTGCTGGGGACCTTCAGAACACCCCTTAAAAGTGTCCCACAAGGGGGAGCCCTCGGGCAAAGAAGAGTGAGATGTAGGGGACTGAGAAAGAAAGCTGTCAGCACGCCTAAACTGTCTACCAAAGCAGCAGATATACCCAGAAATGGAGCAAGAGGATGGGGTGATGTGCATCGTGAAATGTCCCTTGTGGAGGCACACTGAGAATGAGGGATAGTGACAATGAGATTATCCAGGCACGCTTGAGAACATGCACACTCATAAGCTGGTTTACAGAAATATCAGCGTTGGACTAATAATGGTTCTGGTTTGGCCTAAACAAGAGAAGATTTCCGTCAACAAGGTGGAACTAACAGTTGACACACAGGTAGTATATCTTCCAACACCAAATTGAAATTTAACCCGGTAACATTGTAGTCAGCCATTAAGGCAACCTATCCCGTATAGGAAATACGAGCAATACTAGATTTGTATTTTTACCACAAGGTAGGGTAACAGTGGCTAATAGTCAACTGACATTTCTGGGAATGTCTCAGACTTAATTAAATTCATGACCCTTTCCTCAGATTATTTTAGGGTGGTTATTCTCAACAAAAATCTATGAGGAAGTAATGTGTGAAGGAGTTCTTTTTATTCAACCAGTATAGCATTTACTTTAGGTCCTACATTTCTCGGGAAATGTCAGTGAGTTTTTGACATGACAAAGTGACTCTGTTTAGAAGTGAAGATTCCAGGATGCTCTTTCACAGCAAACCCAAGAATGTGTTCTATGTTATTTACGGAAGAAGGTATAGGAGAGAGTTTATTGGAGAAAGGAAGGAAAGAAGGGAGAGAAGGAGGGAAGAAGAGGGGAAGGAGAGAAGGAAAGAAAGAAAGAGAAAATCTGTTCCCACATGCCTTAAAGTATATCAGCATTCGTGGAAACTAAATGTGCTGCATATTAGGCCATGTGGTTGTAAACCCGACCACCTAATAAACTGCGTCACAGGGGTAGGAATCTAAGCAAGAGAAAAGCCACAAACTGGAAGCTTTTGTATTAAGGTTTTTTTTAATTTGTTATACTGGATACTACTCCAAATGGAGAAAATAAAACTGCAAGAGAGAAAAAATCACAGTCAGAAATATATTTTTAATAGATAAAAAAAATTGCTTATTTTTCTTTTCTTATTATCCCTTTTGAGGCTAATTGTAATAACATTATCTCTTTTAAAGTATTGTGCTACTTCTGGTAGTCCTTGGGCTATTATTATTGCTTGTATTTGTCAGGTACTGGACACAAGTTATTTCTGTGGGGTTTTTCTCTGTCTCCTGCCACAGATTGACACATTTCAAGTAGAAGCAGTGTCACTTGGAAAACTGCAGAAGGTGCTGTTGCGCTGTGAGGCCAATGACAAATCACAGTACTGGTATTGTGAAAAGGTTGTCGTCAGAGAACCTGGTACTACATCCGAGTCCATCTTCACCTGTGAAAGGTAGTGCTGTTCTCTATGGTACTTCAAAAGTGTGTTGCAATGTGGATGACGCTGTGTGTTTGTGAGTGTGTGTGTGTGTTTTTAGTGCATGGATTTCCACATCATGCATCACTCATTGATTAAGTAAATACTCTATTGCTAAACATTCTAAGGAAGTCTTATCTTGAAATTTCTTATTATTGCAATGTGCTATATGTCACAAAAAGACTAAAAGTTTAATACTGGGAATTATTACATAGATCGTGAAAATATTTGTTTAAATGTTGGTTTCCTTATGTTACTAAAATTGTACAATTTCATAAGGGAATTAAGCAAGGAGAATTTTAGAGAGAACTCTTAGAACAGAACATAAAAAAGACAAGGATTGAAATCTAGATAACTTGAGCTTTGCCTGGAGCCCCATAAGGATAAATCCAGGAAGCGACTCCCTCCTTTTCTGTCCTGGCCCTACTGCCTTTAGGTTTAGGCCTTGCTCTCTAGATCCTTGCTGAGTCCTGCTCTCTCATGAAAACTCCCGGCTTCAGCTAGCTAGGCAGTGATGCTTATTGTTGCTTGGTCTCAGTCACAGGGAAGAGGATGGTCCCCAGACCCATGAATGGGACTGAATAAAGACAGGTTTCTATAAGAAAATCCAATCTATTACAGACATAGAGTGAGAATATTTGAGCTCTATTTGGAAATTTTGAATCTTCAATGTTGGGGGCGGCCCTACAGCCTTCTTTCCAAAGAGAAAATCAATAGGAAATGAGGCAAAAAAATACAGGCAAAAACAGGAGCATTGCAAAATTCAAGGGTGCAGATTTGGAGATGCCAAAATAATTGCAACTTTAATTACTAAGCAAGAAGTGGAGCAAAAAATAATGAGTCAATTCAACTAAAAATACTAAACGTGTGCCACTAAAAGCTGCAAATACCAAAGATGATTGGAGGTGACTGTAGCTGAAAAGGAGCAATGAGAACCAAGTAGGCTCTCCTTCTTTTTTGCCCTTTTAGTCTTATATTCAGTCAATTCCTTTTTCAGAGCGCCTGTTTATTCATCCCTTCTTTTCTGTTATCATGTCCTCCACCCTAATCCTTGTCCTTGTTTATATTGCAATAGTCTTCTAATTGTCTTGATTTTTCTCCAATCTACCCTGCTTACCACTTCCAACTAATCATACTCTGATATTTACTAGCACCACTCTGACTTTAGCCTATTTTTTCTTCTCTCATTTTTTCTTTGTTCTATTTTGAATTTTATTCTTTAGCATTTTATTATATAGTTTTGCCCTAAAAATTTTCAATTGTGTGTGGGAAAATATTGTTCCTAAAGCAGTATTTTAATTACATCATCCTCCTATTCAAAAATCTTCATTAATCTCCATTGCCTACCAAAAAAAGAAAAAACTTCATGATCTTTCTGTTCAAGGCTTTATACCATCCAGCTCCACTTTTTTTTTTTTTTTGCTGAGGAAGGTTTGCCCTGAGCTAACATCTGTGCCAATCTTCCTCTATTTTGTATGTGGGATGCCGCCACAGCATGGTTTGATGAGCAGTGTATAGGTCTGTGCCTGGGACCTGAACCTGTGAATCCTGGGCTGCAAAGCAGAGCTCGCAAACTTAACCACTATGCCACTGGGCCAGCCCCTATCTGACTCCTTTTCCCCTTTCCATTTGTTTTTGTAATTGTCCTTTTGCAAGATCTTAGTGAAATTAGACCACTTATCATGACCTGAGCAAGTTCTGTTTCATTTTGCTTCTGTCCTTAGGAGGGACAATTCTTCACAAAGGAATGCCCTTTATTCTACTCTCTCTCTCATAGTCCTGTCCCTCCTTTAAGTTACCATTCAAATTCTGCTGAAGTAATCAACAAGTAGTGCTGAAGAAGACTGGGCATCATTTCCCAGCCTGCTCCCACCCACAGCACACAGATGTCTTAGGGACTGAGGGGTAGCTGTATTTTATTCTCCACATCAGAAGCTAGGGAGAAGTTCATCTAGGATTTTCTTCTTAGGTTCTTAGGTTCTGATATACTTTGTCACGTTAATTCAGTTGATTTCTTTTAAATGTGAAATCTCCTGGGGATAATTTAGACTTATTCATCATACAGTTCATGCCTACACATACATACCACACCATTGGTGCTGCTCCCACCACCTTTACACCCACTGCCTCTGCCGATCACCTCCTGCACTATTGTTCATGTCTGTACTATGCCAACATGGCCTTGTCTGGAAGGAAGAGACATAAGTGATAGCTTAATTTAGTTTCAATAGATTGTAGCTAAAAAAATTTTAATCACAAAATATCTTAAGCAACCAAAAGTAATATAACAGATATACACCATCCTGACGTAACAAATGCTAATATTTGATGTTCTGCACGTAGTGGTAGGTCTGAAGAAATGGTAGCCAATGCTTATTCACATAATACCCTAGTGAAGAAAGTAAGCTGCAAAAATCCTTCCTTCCTATCTGGATACAAAGAGATGAGGCAGATCCTACTTCCTTAATTCTTAAAGAAGCAGAAGAGTAGTGGCACCAGGAATAGACTCAGGCATGGCAGATTCCTTCCCACAACAGAACACGACTGCTCTGAAGCCAATTCTGAGCTACTGGAATCTTCTCTCTGCACATGAAAGGTCAAGGACAACTTACTCTAAGGCAGAGGCGAGTCTAGAAGGTTGCTCTGATGGGAAAGGAGATCTGTGGCTGCACACAGGAGCTGGACAGGCCTCTTTCTGGACTGCCTAGTCCCTTCTCAGAACCAGTGGGGGAGCTGGCTGAGGTGGGGTGCTGGGTGCACTCAGGGGTAATGAGTTCTGGGGTGCAGGCAGCAGAAATGCTCAGGTGCATACACCATAGAGGGAAAAAAGAAAGAAAATCTCAGTCGTGCTCCTTGATGCTTCCTCCTGGGACGGAAATTGACAACACAGCTGAATTAAGACAGAGAGAAACATCACCAAGTTTGCTCCTTTTATAAGTTAAGGAGGAAAAATCTTAGTTGAAATACAAAGCATAGCCACGGAAGAGAATGCTTTTGTGCATCACAGATGCTGCCTGTGAGGATTCGCATCTCTTTTTCTTTTTTCTTGTTTCCCCTCTTCGATTGAACACCCACATCCTTATGGTTTTATTTTATTTCTATACCTGAAAATTGTATTTTCCTGCCATTTGTACAATTTAATATAGATAGAGTATACACCACTGAATTTCTACCATTTACACATAAGGTTTGGCTATTTAAACCAAGCTTAAATTTGGAGCAAGCAAAATTTTCTATTTGAATCGGGCAAATATTCAACTGACTATGAAATGAAGTAAATATTCTTATTTACTGTTTGTATTAGTTTCCTGTGACTGCCGAAACAAATTAACTCAAACTTGGTGGGTTAAAACAACAGAAATTTATTCTCTCCTAGCTCTGGAGGCCAGAAGTCTGGAATCCAGGTATCAGCAGGGCCGTGCTCCCTCTGAAGCTCTGGGGACCGTCTGTTCTTACCTCTTATGGTGCTTCTGGGCTTTGGTGGTTGCCCACGGTCCTTGATGTCCTTTGGTGAGCAGCTGCATCATTCCAGTCTCGGCCTCTGTTGTCACATGGCCATTTTCCTTTTTCTGCTCGTGTCTCTGTGCCACTTCTCCTCTTTATAAGGACACTAGTCATCAGACTAGGGCTCATCCTGCTCCAAAATGACCTCATCTTAATTAATTACATCTGCAAAGAGCCTGTTTCCAAATAAAGTCACCTTCTGAGGTTCTGAGTGGACATGAATTTTGGGGGGATACTGTTTAATCCAGTACACTATTTGAGTGGATCCTACAATGTGCTATCCACTGCAAGGTTTATTAGCATTAAATTAGAGATCTCTAGACTTTTCTGTATGTTACCAACTCGTAGTATTGTGTACGTATGTGTGTGTGTGTAGACCTTTAATAATGAAATCATTAAAAAGAACTTAGTACCTACCTTTTAATAGAAACAACGTCATTTATGAATATATTTGTTAACCCACCTGACGTAGGAGGGTCTAGATTCACAGAGAGTTAATAGCAAAGTTCTTCAGCCTGAAGACAGGGAGGGCCCAGAGCCTCTCAGTGTCGCCTTCCATTACTCCTGCCTGGTTTAGGAAATGACATTGACATGAGCTTGCAGGAGTAGGTTATTTAAAATAAAGGCCTACCTAGGGCAATTCTAAACAGAAGGAGATTTATAGGTGCAGGAATTGTAAAGTTTAATACAAAGGCAGAGCAGCATGTCCAGCTTTGTCTTCTCACAACCAGATCGTGGGCAGATGGGTGGAGTGACCCTGAGGCGTGTGACCCTAAGGAATGAGGACAAAACGCTGCACAGTGTTCCTGAGAGTTGATGTTGCAGCTAACACTTTTAGAGTCTTACGGCTGCATTTGTATTCAGGATTCTTGACTTTTTTTTTTGAGAAAGGTTGAGATCATTTCCTTTGTTTAAAAATGGAAGAAAAGCAGACTTAAAAAAGGTCTCCACTATGGACAGAATAGACTATTAGCAAATTCTGGATACTTTCTGTAGGTGGAATGCCACCTCCACTCCAGGCCCGCGCTCACCATTGTGAGCCTTGCAGGCAGGTGAGGCAAGCGTTGGAGCAGAGAAGGGTAAGAAGGCCTTCCTCACACCCTTGGGATCACACCCTGTGGAAACCATTGCAGCTGAAGCCAGCCTTGGGGCTGGGGTCTGGCCAGGAGCCTGGCAGACAGTTCTTCCGTGCTCCCGGTCTGTGGTCAGCGCTGTTCTCAGCCGGTGCTACCCAATCTGAGTTCACCTAACTCCCGATCCTCCTCTGGTGCCTGGAGTCTAGGGGCACTCACTGGTATATTCACTGGTGAGTTAACAAAAATTGTGTCACCTCCACCATGTAGTCTCTCCTGAAGCCTTAGGGTGGGCCAACTGTCATTTCTTTATACCTTTACCAAAGCACATAATGTTGTCGGCACTTACTATGTTCAGTTATATGTGTTTATGTCTGTCCTACCTCCCCCGACTCTCAGAAGACTTTCCTCAAGCTCAGGTCGATGTCTTATATTTTTACTTTCAGCCCCTACCATGTTTCCTGGAGTAGAATAAGGTTAAAATTACATGTGCATTCAATTGAACAGAAAGGCATGTATTAATCAAGATACCATTAGCCCTAAGGGACATCATGTTAAATGAGAGATTTGGAATTAGAACATGGAATCTAAAAGGTTTAAATATGTCTTGATCTCACTATGACATATATAAACCAAGTCATCACTTAATATGCATTTTTAAGTATTAATATAATACTAAAGAGTGATTCTTAGAATTAGCCCAGGAGTTTAAAAAAAAGTTAAATGTCCCACTGGTATAGATTTTTAAGCAAAAAATTGTTTATTAGTCTCAGGATATATCAGTCTTGAAAAACTAAAGTTATTGGTTGATTAACCACAGTGGGGACTTCTCTGCCTTCATCTTGTGGCAGGGAGGGGTGCATTTTCTACGGCTCCCTCTCTGCAGCTTCAAGCAATGGTAGGGCTGCATCTTGATGCAAGAGATTCTTAAACAGAAGGAAGGCTGATAATCACCTCTCCACCATTCCATCATTAGTATTCACAAAGAATTTTCCTTGCTTAACTGTTTTGTGCCAGCTCCGGTAGTTGTTCCTAGAAAATCACACATGAAGATCCATGCCTTTAGAAGGTTATCATCAAAGACCTTCGGTGTCCACAGGAGAAACCAACAGCGGAACACACTTGGTGCTCAGGAAGTGTGTACTAAAGTGGCGAATTTGTGAATAAGTCATATACAGTTTATTTATACAGTTATACATATATATTCCACGAATATATCATTTGTGGAAAGGGTCAGGAAAAGAACCAAGGGCAGCCCAGTTTTAACAGCATCCTCCTTTTGCATAACTACAGTTGACAAGGGAACTTCTACACCTAGGCCAGCTATGTGTGGAGGTGTTGGTTTGTGGTGCCAGATTTAAATTTGCCACTCTTGCCTCATCCTCAACCTTTCTAGGCTTCTCTGCCAATTCTCCCCAGTTTTGCTCCCTTCTCTAGACATTCTCCAGGAGCGTTAATATCTCTTACCTCACATGTCACATTTTATTCTTTCCTCTGCTTATTGAAATCCTTACTGAAATGTCATTCACTGTCATTTTTTTGTGAATGTGTTTGTCTCATGGACTAAATGATAACCTTGTTAAGGCTAGGGTCTCATACATTTGTTTTTATTGTCCAACATGGTTTCTTTTACCATGTAAGGACTTGGCCAGTATTGGAAAAAGGGAAGGGAGGGAAGGAGGGACTAATAAAAAACATAATGGAATCCCAAGTTGGAAGAAACCTTCGAGGTCACCTAATCTTTACATGAGTTCCTTCTATAACATCCTCTGATGTGTCATTAAAAATTGTTTATCTCCTTGTTTATTTTCAAAATAATTCAGCCTATGTACAAATGGTTTTATTTTTCCTTTCTGGGAAATAGGGGAAAATGATGAATAACATAGATAAGGAAGGATGTTGAAATTTTGATAAAGTACAGAAATGTAAAATACTATTTTTACAGGGAGAAGAGAATAATAAAAATTATCATGAGACAGTGAGCAATCATTTAACTTTACTGATTTTTTTTCCCCAAAGAGGCCACTATTAATCATTTCTTGCTATTCTGAGCATGTATTTGTGCTGCTGCAGATTTCTGTGCTCTTCTTTGTCAGTTTGAACCATTCCTTGGTACGAAAGTGACAAGCAGTGATGGTGGGAAACTGACAGAATGAGGCGCAGGGATGAGTCTTGCTCATTTTTCGGGATGGGAGTGGAGACATAGAACCTTCTTACAAACATTTAGTATTTCTTCTGCCATTTTCAAGTGAATGAGCAGTTGCCATATCTAAAATGTATCTCAGACAAAATCTAATCTATGTCGCCTTTTTATGCCCCTTCCCCACCAAGAACAGCCCACATATTTTAGGGCAAGTTCACCCAGACACATTCCCTGGTTGTCTACTTTAATCTTAAAAGACTAGAGAAATTTTTTTTTTATTTTTTCTCTATTTGTATTTCCTAGTTAGCCCAATGAAAGGGAACTCCCTGGTGATCTGGGGGTATTTCAGCATGCTTCTGCTGATGGCTGCAAGATATGTATGGTGTTCTTGGGCAAGCAGGTTCCCCTTGCTTGCTTTTTTCCCCATTCCTTTAATATCATCATGCTCCTCTCAAGCCATACTGCTCCAATACTGCCATCTGTTCACTGGCTTTGGGGGAATTTTCGCGTGCTAATGCAAAAACCTGGTTCACAATCCTCAATAGCTAGCCTTGGCCTTGCCTAGTTCTCTCAGTTTCTTTTAGGCAGAAATTTCCTGAGGCAGAAATTAAAGGACGGTGTGGATACATGCCTAGGTAGGTAGATAGAGGCGTATTTGCAGAAGAAAATACGGGTGTGCTGCAAATAACTCTCATCTACAGCAACTAAAGCATGTCTGGTTCTGTCCATTAGAAATGGTTCATGAGTGAAGATCTGATGGCAATATAAAACTATTTTTTAAGAATTCCATACAAATGATGGCCACTGAAGGGAATTGAGAGTTAATAGTCTCGATGATTTCAAGTTTTTAAGAAATCTGAACCTGGAGCAATCTAAGAGGGAATTATTTTTAATAAGTGTCCACTACTCAAAAGTCTCTGTGGCTTTCAGGGCCATAGCATTGCTTTAGTCCAGTATCTTCTGAACAACGAGAAATCATAGAAGAGACTTTCTGTAAGCGGACCAAACAAAAACTTTCCATAAATGGACTTGTCCAAAACCAAGACTAGAGTATGATTTTTTAAAATTTCAGTCAGTCAGTCAATAAACCCTGCTTGGTTGCAAGGATGAGAGATTCACTGAAGCTAATTTTCAAAAGGGCATTTTCAAAGGTGACTCCCACGGAACCCAGCTTTAAGAAATAAAGCTAGATGTTATAAACTAAGTCATCAGGGAGCCAGTCATTCTGGATTTTCAAGGTGTCTCTTCATTGAAAATCTTCCCTCTTCTGTCTGTAGACCACCTTCTTCTGGAGGCTCTTCTCTTTCAGATCTTGGGCTTGCAGCTGGCTCTGGCCTCCAGACCACCAACTGGCCTCAGCAGTGCAGGTACTGTGAAGCCTCCATGTGCAGTGCCATATGATCACAGTTTCTCTATCTCTTAGGTCAAAGGATTCAGAGAGAACATCTGATTGCCTAAGCCTGGGTCAGGTGTCCATCTCTGCCCCCATCAGCTAGGATGAGAGACAGATCCTCTGACACAGACATCACTATCCAAGGCCTACCTCTTTATGTCACATTTGGAAAGGTGGGAGGATGGCAATCACCCCAAATATGTTTGCTATAATACCAACTATGTACAAGGTACTGTGTTTGGCAATGAGAAAATACAATAGTAGCTGATATTTATTCACCATTTATCACATGTCAGATACCATGATAAGCTTATATATATTTAATCCAGTATCCCTATTATATAGGTATGATTATTATCTATAATTTACAAATGAGGAAATTGAGGCTTAGACAGATCAAAAACATGGGTCACTAACTGGTATTGAAGCCAGACAATCTGACTCTCTGTCAAATCCAGAGCCCATGTTCTTAAACATAAAGCTGACCTCCTTTGTTCGGGCATATAAAAAAAACTAGAGAGAGAACAATCTAGCTGCAAAGATGGGATACATAAACGAAAAGAAAACAAGATTGCATAATTAGGGGCTAAATAGATGCATAAAATAAGTTATATGTGTTATTAGATTCCAGAGGAGGAAGAGAAAGAACACTGTGAGCTGAAGTAGTCAGAAGGAAATGGGATCTCTCATAGCTTTTAAAAAATAGAGAAATGAGTGGTCCTGACAGAACAGTGTGAGCTCACAGTTCACCTTTATACCCCACCTGTTAGCATCACTGGTGATTTCAAGGCCAATGTGGTAGGGTGAGTCCCACAGCTCAGCCTTGAAGTCCTCGATGTTCTCAGATCCAATGACCTCCCCTTCAGTAACACCCCATGGGGCCCACTACCCCGTGTCTTTTCCAGCAGCCTCCTGTGCTTCAGCCACACTGAATCTCATCTCTATACCTTTTCCAATGCTATTCTCTCTCCCCAAGATGCCCTTCCTGACCTCTTGTTTGCCTGTCAAACATCTACTTACTGTCCAACCTTCAGCTCAAGTATCACCTCTTTGTTGAAATTTGTTTGTTCTTCATTCCTTTGTACTTCCTCATCTTGCCATTCAGAGTTGATCAGTCTCCTTTTCTGCTCCCATAATATCTGTAAGTGTTTCTTGCATCATCTACAATACTTTGTACATTTATACCTTTACACACCTATTTCATTCTTTTACACTGAACGTTCCTTCAGCTCAACTCCTTGTCTCTTTTGCTCTTCTTGAATCCCCAATACTTAACAAAGTGCCTGGCACACAGAGGCACTTTCTAAATGCTGATTGAATGGATGGATGAATGAAAGAATGGAAGTGTATTTGAATATGGGAAAACAATAACTGTGGTCGTTGTGGTATAATGGTAACATTTATTTACTATTTGATAGTACATAAAATATTTTTACATGACTGTTCATTTCAGCTTCACAACAGCTCTGTGAGGCAGGTAATTTAGTCAAGGAAACTAAGCTTCAAGAGGGAAATATCACAAAGCCAGTAAGTGATAAAGTTGGTTTTCTGAGTGCAGCATTGGCTTTTTCTGCAACAAGGAGCTTCTAACACAGACGTTTGGCTGGTTTTAAGGAAGCTGCCAGGATGAGCTATTACTCATCCTAAGCACATTTTTCAAAGTGGTGATATTTTCACCAAATTTTAAGGTAATATGATTCTTTTTGGAGACACTGAGGAAAAGATGTTAAAGGAAGGAAGCTATGTGAAAGCAAAACAGAGACCTCCATAGAGGATGTATTAAAATGGTGGAACTTATTTTTCTGTGCCAAATTTCCCTCAAACCAATGGGCAGGCACCCCTTCTAGGTTAGCCCAGGTATCAGGCTCAAAGTCTGAGAACTGCCCTGGCCTTTCTTGCGTCTTGGTAAGGGGAGTCCTCCACTGGAGCCCCACTTACGTTTACAGGTGTTAGTGACTGAGGACTGATATGCCTGGAGAAGTAGATAGTTAGCAGGTTTAGCAGTTTACGTATTTTATTCCTCAAGCCACAGTTATGGTATCATCTTACCACAATGATGAGTAACAGTAGACTGGATTGTGTTTGACTTAAAAGCTATTTTTACAGTTGCCTTTTTTAATGTCCAAACTAAATGCAGAATCAAACTAATTGTAAAAATTGAGAAAAACAAAAATTAATTTCTCTTTTTTTCTTATCTCTTTTTTTCTTTCTTTTCCTCAGATGGCTTCCCTTTATGTCTCAGGGCATAATTCATTCAGAAATTGAACTTTTTCTTCAAGGTGAGGATTAATGGAACGTTCAGTAGAAGAAAGTACAAGATGATTTTGATACAACTGGACGTCATGGAACATTCCCCAGTTGCCCCCAGAATGTCCCCTTTGATAGTTTACCCTTCACATCAGATTTATAGTTATTCCTCATGGTGAAAATAAAAGCATATGTAAAGATGTGTCTTGGCAATATTGTATGACCTACTGTAAACTAAAAATCAACCTAAGGATTTGCTCCCATTAAAGAGTTAAACATACTTCTTTTTCTTCCAGTTATAATGTCACCAGACAGATCTATTATTAACTGCACTTCACTTTTATTTTTGCAGAAATGCAAATAAATCATCAACCTAAAATACAAGAGGAAGCAAATGGTAAATGTTGCCACTTTTCGTCTTTTAATCATCTAAAATAATCATTTCTGTTTCAAGATTACCTGCCTTGTAAATTTTTAGTATATTCTTATTGAGTTTAAATAATTGACTGAAAAATATTTAATGTGAATATAGGAATAGGCATTAAATTATAGTTTGATTTATGAAGAAACTAGCATAAGCAGCTTTATCCCCAAATGCTTTTTCCCTTCAATAATTTAAATAAATGGGGGAAATAATTTTTTTTCAAATGATCAATTTCTATTAATTGTACTTTTTTAAAACTAACTTTGTATATTGGTTTCTCAGTTTTCTTTTTAAGTCTTTTGAGATTTGCTTGTTCTGTTAGATCCTCTCCAAATCAACCTGCAATTGTGTTGTTAATATATTTACATTCTGCTGATCTGAATGAGATGGATAAATACAGATTACTAAAATGCATACCAATTTAACAAACACTATGTTTTCAAAAATGTTTGTACTGTATGCAGTAATTTGAAACTAGGCAAGGGTTAATGCTAACATCATTATATTCATAAAGTCCTGTACTGAATAGGATGATTAGGATTGTATTGATTAGGATAGCCACTGAGATGCAAACATCTTGTCCACTCTGATTACTAGCATTTGCATTAGTTATATTAGAAATTGTATTTTGGCTTATATTTTGCTTTTTGTTTTTAGTTATTTATAGGGGAAAGGCTGTGCATGTCTCAGACTGTTAATATGGAATAATTTTACTAATGATCTAGAATCTCTTAGTAATTTTAAGGGACCTCAAAAAATCTGTGTCTTACAATAAGCCCTTAAGTAATAAAGCTTGAAATGACATTCTAAGTAGAAAAATTATCCATTGATTCCAGAACTTAGTGGGGTATATATGAATAATATAGGCTAATAATTTTAAAATGAAGATGCTAATTAATGATGAAAATGTTGAAAGACCTGTGTTAATAATATTAGCCATGTAATCAATGTCAATGACATAGAATATAACAAAGTTGCATTATACCTAGGAGGTGTTTACCTAGGAGCTTTTTAGATATGATTTATCAATGTAATTTTGATTAAACTATTATAAAATGTTTTCTTATAATTAATTATTTCCATGGTTTTAGTTTATTTTATGACCTCATTAAAATGTCTTTATTTTTTATAGTATAAATGTGGATTAATCACAGAGTTTAGTTTATGAGATACTATCATTATTTGTCTGTGAATGGTCCTCTTTTATTTTATTTCATTTTTAAATTCTGAAGAAGGTGATCTTTAATATTTTTTGGGATATGATTCTAGAAATACATTAGTACTCTTATAGTCATATGAATAAGCTAATTTATGGTGTGGAAAGAACCTTGAGAAGTTAAGCAGTTTAATCTGATGAGGCAGTGTTACATTGTGGTTAAAAGTGTTGCAGAGCAAACATGAGTCTTAGAATTTGAAAGTATATGAAGCATGTTATGTAATTCATGCCTTTCTATATAGCGACGGTAGGAAGAAAGTAGACCAAGATGCTATTTCAGTTTAACAATAGGAAGAAAAAAGAAGGAATCAACTGAGTTGATTTAATTTCACTTTAAGGTAATTAACAATAAATGCAATTATGCACCATCACTCACTCTGTGCTGTGTTTAATGAATCCCACAATTCCCACAATCTTAGACATGTTTCCCAAACTTTGACACCTTATAAACATAAATATTTATAATTCATATAGGTAAAGTCATTTGTCATAGTGAAACTGCATTTCTGAGTTAGATTGAACTTGGTCATAAGATAGTAGTTTTAATATACATTGCTGGATTGAATTTTCTAACCATGATCAGTGCCTTTTGTATAATGCTTTTATAGCTAGCCACTATGCTAAACCTTCTTACTAATTCTAAAAAATTTATATTAATTCTATAATAATAAATACATTCAAATTATTTCTAATTCTAACAAATTTTCTCAAGATACTTTTTGAATGGTCTGTGAAGGCAGCCATCATGTGTGAATAATGACACTTCTGTCTTGTGTGAAGATGCTATCTTGGTCCCTGGTACAATGTGGAAAAGAAGCAGTAGTGGTAATATTAATAGTGAACATATATAGTATTTGCTAGGTAGAGTCTAAGTGTTTTAGATTTATTGATTTTTCTTTCTTGGGAATGAAATAATGTACTAAAAAATTTTAGATATTTTTTTAAATTTGCAATTTACCCGAAAACTAGTGTTGTTATACTGAAAGGGCTTTAAAAATATCATCCCAGGAAACTGGCTCAGAAGTATCAGAAACTTGTCTTCAGTCAAGCAGTTAGTCAATGAAAGAACTGGTATTGGAATTCAGCTCTTAACCATTATAAAGCTGCTTCACCTTAAATGACTCAGCTTCCTACATGCTCTCAAGGTTTTCTGATTTGAGGGACTGGAAAATTCTCGGAGTACTAACTCGTTTACTTACAGGCAATGCCAACTCTTTGTAGCATGATTATTAGCAACTTGGTGAATTATCTGTAGTAAAGATTATTAAAATATTTTCTCTCTCCTCTTGATTCTATTTTCCATACATGCTCACTGTCCTCACTACCCGAATAGTGTTTGCTCTGGGAAAGAAGCTGAAATTTAATTATTAGTCTCAGCTAAACATAATTAAGAACATAAACTATTCTGTAACATCATCATGTGTTCGGAGTCAAATGTAGATGGTTTTGGATTGCCCCCTCCTCTGATCACTTATGGCACAATTTTCTGTAGTTGTGTAGGTAATAATGAGGTGACCATCTGAGCTCCTGTGTTGGAACCTTCTACCTGTTGTGTCAGTCTCATTTCCTGGACAGGAAGACTCACTGTGGGTAGGTGGGCCTGAGGGGTCAGTGTCTCGGATAAATTCCCATGATGTGTGCAGCTGAGACAACCTCCTCAGATCCAACATAGGCAGCCTGAAACTGGATTAACAAATTCCGGTGGGGCTGACTGGGAAGAGAGGTCAATGTGTGAACAAGTTTGGAACCAAAAGGAGGAAGGTGAGCCCAGAGGAATTCTTAGCAGAGGTCAGATGTTTGCTGTGACTTAGTGTTTGGTGCCCCAAACCTTCGGCATGTGTCTGCCAGGAGGAGTTAAGTAAGCAACCAGGGAGACGATGCAGAGCTCCCCATGACCCCTGCTTGTCTTTGGCCCCATTTTCTCCCGACATTAACTAGTCAGTTTTTGGATAGTCATTCATGCTACATTGATTCTGGAACACTGGTTCACACCTTTTCCTGACTGAGACAAAATGCCCATAATTCAACATAGTAATTGAGTGAAATGGATTTGACACTAAAATAGTAATACTATGATCTCAGCATCTTCAGAATATCCAACAGCCATGCAGAAACATTACCACAAAGAGCCTACTCTCAACCAATTTGAATTTAGAAATAATTCACAGAAAGCATAGTATGGTTTGGGGTGAAATAAAATTAATCAAGTGGTTCTTTCTTAATCTGAGGCCAGGTTTCCCAACTTTGAGACTGTTGACATTTTCGGCTAGATAAGTCTTTGTTGTCAGGCACTGTCAAATATAGGATGTTTAACAGCGTCCCTGACCTCTACCCACTAGATGCTAATAACACTCACCCACTAGTTGAGACCACAAAAAATGTCTCCAGGCATCACCAAATGTCTCTTGGGGACAAAATCACCCCACTATTCTCTAGTGGTTCTGCTGGAAAAGTGGGCTAAGAAATGTTGGGATGGGCAAGTCTGGAGAGGCAGATGTGCCAGATTGCATTTGTTAAAAATGTCTGTAACTGCAACATTGCCTATCCCATGTGCTCTTCCAATCCCCCATCAAAAGGTGAAGTCAACCTGTGCAGACCTTTAAGATTGCCTCAACTAACACTGTGCAGCAGAAGTTATGCTATGTGACCTTTCTGCTGTACACTAGTAGGTCATGAAAGTGATACTGCTTCTGCCTGGCTCTCTCTCTCTCTGGGAATGTTTTTTGTTGAAATGTAGCTACCATGCTATGAGGAACCCCAGAGCACATGCAAGGTCTACATGGAGAGGCACAAAAATCTGTTGTCCTGAGCCCTGGCTGAGTTTCCAGCCAGCAACAACTTGCCAGTCATGTGAGAGAGCCATCTTGGAAGCAGATCCTGTCTGCAGTTGAGCTGCCCCAGTTGACACTGCATGGAGCAAAGATGACCCTTTTCTGCCAAGTCTGGCCCAAATTTTAGATTCATTGGCAAAATAAATAAGTATTGTTTTAAGCCATTAAGTTTTCGGGTGGTTTGTTGTACAGCAGTAGAATTGGTAGGGGTTAGTTCACGTAGAACTGCATACGTAGGTCAAGAGTAAATATATTGAGGATCGTGAGTTGCTATCCTAATGACTGGCACACAGTGATGTGAGGTTCTGAAGGTAGTTTTGGACCGTGCAGACTGCCTGGAGATTGGAGCATGAAGTACTTGAGAATTGTTAGCAAATACTCAAATAGAGGCGAGTTAAGGTTTCTATGTTAGCCAAGGTAAGTGAGCAATCAATAGAGGCAAGGGGCATGAGGCATGGGGGAGGTTTAGCAGCAAGTGTGAAGAATAAACCTGAGGGGAATTTGGGGTAAGGACAAGAAGGAAGGGCCATTGAGAAGCTGGAGCCCAGGTTGAAGATGGTCACAGGGAACCTGAGGCACCTGATAGGAGCCTGACATTTAGCTGCCATGCTATCCTCCCTGCCAAGGATCAAGATTTGATGTGGAGCTGATTGTACTCAACAGTCAGGCAGGGGATTCGTGGTAAACCGCACTAAGGAATAGTCGTCCTACCTTCACAATTGTATGTAACGAGCTCCGACGTGCAGGAGGCTCTACTGAGTGTCCTGATTAATAGTGCAGATTCTAAAGCTGGACTGCACCTCTTACTCACCGCATGGCTTGGGGAGGTCACTTGTATTTCTCTGTTCTTTTTTATAAAATGGAGATAATAATAGAAACTATCAGGGTTGCTGTGAGGATTAGATAAAATAATATCTATAAAACATTTGAATAGAGCCTGGTACGTCTCATATACCCAATAAATGTTAATCTTTAAACTTTATTTTCCCTTCTGATAAAATGTATCACTGGTCTTGAGCATCCAGTGGCAGTCCCACTGTACAAGCATTCGGGGAGCAGGCAACACGCCCTACTACAGTCAACTGTCTCTATTGATGGTTCTTTTCCATTCAGCCCTATAGATTGGGGTGTCCTTTACCATGTCACACAACATAAATCATAAGCAGAATCATAGAAATGACAAAAGATTTACCCCAAACCAATGTCAATATAAAATATATAATAGATTCATTTTTTATGTTGTTTTCCAGACTTAGAGTGGAGAAAATTGGGCATTGTTCGAGACCATTTTATTCTAGGAAGCATAACTGTTTCTAATTCTGTATCAAATTTATCCTAACTTCTGTGGTAGTCAGCACATAATTTCTCTATTGCTTTACATGATAATAGGATTAATAATATTTGTCTCTTGGAAGAATAAAAATATTTGTAAAGTACTTAAAAAATTCAAAAAAATCTCATGATCCTCTTATGAGGTTGTATTTTGAAGGACTTATGAGTTTATACACATAGATTTGTTTGCAGATAAAATTATCAAAATTTAGAATAAAATAATAATTTGTCTTGTTTACAGTATCTTTGCCAAATCTTGTTGAAATATATTTACATGCCCTTCAAATTTTGAATGATACAAGGTCAACATTGTTTCTATTATCTTTGTGCTAATAATAAGACCAATTATGAGGCAAATAACAACGTCCTTATTCTTTGTAGAAAAATGACACTAATGACACATCATCATCAGGACTTGTTCTTTGTTGATTGAGAAATAGTTATATATTGTGCTGAAACATTCTTAATAATACCTTGAATATCCTTCCTAACACGTGCAGTCTTTACTTTTCAAAATACTTCTTAACACATCCCAAAATGTTTTATGAATCATTCACTCATTCTTTTTTGAGAGGCTACTGTGTGCCAAGTATTATACTAGGTACTGGAGATACAGAGTCATTTAAGATCAAAACTTGCCCTACAAGGGGCTTACAATCTGAGTGGGTAGATATGGGTGGGAGGGCACAGAGAGATGGCACTTATTTACATATCTAACGGTTGAAGTCTGGAGAGAAGGGTTCATTCTAGTTACTGAGAGGGGTGTCTGGAAATGCTTCTTAGAGGAGGTGGCCTTTGAGTTGGGCCTAGAGACGTAAGTGTTTACCAGATGGGAAGATGAGAAGAGAGGTAGAGGAGACACATTCTGGCAGAGGGATTTCAGGCAAAGTCCTGGGAGTGGGAAGGAGCCCTGTAGTGTAGATGAAAGGTGAAGGGAAAGTGGCTGTGTAAGAGGGAGTTTCAGAGGGGCCAGAGGCTGTTTGGGGGGGTGTTGTGGGCAGTGGGTATCACTATTATGAACAGAGTTGAATTAGGCATTTGACAGGCATGCCAATCTATAAGTAATGTTAAAATATAACCATGGATGTAAAGATGGAAAAAGTTTTATTTATTCTGACCTCTCTCAAGAAGCAAAGGGAATGTGGGTAGAAGGAATTCTTGGATTCACCACCTAGAGTCTGCGGGACTCTCATAGGGCTTTGGGCGAGGAGGTGGATCTGGTTAACTTTAGGACTTTTGTTCCCCTGAGTCTCCTGCAGTTCCCCTCCATCTTTCCCTGCCACAACGCTCAACCTCTTCACCAAGTAAGAGTCAAATACATTTCATGTATAGTGGTGTTGGTCTTCTTAGGCTGTCTCATTCTACCCCTGATTGTAATCAGGGCAGGGGGAGGTTGCAGTCTGCAGAGGTGCATTGGGTTTTGTGACTTTCACTGTATCTTACTATGCCCTGCTCTGTTAAGGGAAGTGTCTCGAGAATGTGCTTGCTGTCTGGTTTGTCATCAGGCAAAGAAGGCTTGACCCATAGTCTTTACTGTGCATTGTCATGACTTAAGGCAGGCAGCTTTGAGGAGTTTTTTCCTCAGTATGCTGAAGTAACAACTGCATGGTAAGAGCTTAATTTACATTCATCCTCCCTACATTTCTCTGAGTATTCAGTGGGTAGTTGCCAAGTAACTGAAAATGTGTCTAGACATAGATGTTTCTATATTCAACCACAGGGTCAATTTCCTGAGCTACAGAGTCAAGTGCATGTAACCCCTGTAACAGAATGCACAGAATAAAGTAAAGATAAAACGTTAAGATCTAAGAAAGGGCTATTGAACTTTGCTATATACAGGGACTTTGTTCACCAAAATAACTCATTCGTGCCTTTCTCAAAATAAACCTCCAATTAATAAGAAAACTTTGGAAGGGAAAACATTAACAGCAGGCCAACAATCTATTTTTTTCCTTTACCTGGGAAATGAAGAGATGCCTCAGTCAAATCCCCTTGCATATATGCTAATAATCAGACCTTCTGGTAAAAACGCTAATGGTATTTACAAGTAAAAAGATAGTAGAGAGCTCTTATTGGTGAAATGCTCTCAGCAGCTGTTCCTGTCTTCTGTTGCTGCACAAGAAATCACCCTAAAACTTAGTGGCTCAAAACAATATTATTATCTCTCACCTTTCAGTGGGTCGCCGTGGGTGATCAGCTGGGTGATTTTTGCTTGGAACCACTCGTGTGATTTTAGTCAGGTAATACTGAAGTTGCAGAAATCTGAAAACCTGGCTAGCTGGACTTCAAGGCGGCTCACCACGCCGCCAGCTGATGACACTGGGAGCTCGGCTGGAGCCACCTATTTGGGGCCTCTCCACGTGCCTTGGGTTTTCACAGCTCGACTCCTGGGCTCTGACAGGGAGAGTCCTGAGAGAGTGTTCGAACAAATCCAGGCCGACTTAGACTCTGAAGTCCCAGAATGTCACTTTGGCTGCACTGTATTGGCCAAGGACAACCCAGACTCAAAGGGAGAGGACATAGACTCCACCTCTTAACAGAGCAGTAAAATAGTCACTTTGCAAGTTGGGGGATATCAGCGAGGCCTTCCTCAAATAACGCAATCTGACATAGCAAGATATGCCTGGTTTGTCAAGGTTGCCTACGGTAAATAAACCTGGTATTTATGGATTGGTGGGGGCATGACTGGAGATTGTTACCTAAGCTGGGGAATCAGTGGAGTTTAATAGTTCCGCATGCATTGTTTAAATCTCTCCTGTTAAATCTGAAGCAGCACATGTTCTAATGCAGACTGGAAAGGATATTTTTGTGTTATATTGGTCATCTAGGGCAGGAGTCTGCAAACTTCTCAGATAAAAGGCCAGATAATATGCATCTTAGGCTTTACAGGGCCTATGGTCTCTGATGCAGCTACCTAACTCTGCTGTTGTAGCACAAGAGCTCCCATGGAACATACATAAACGAATGAGCAGGGCTCGTCCCAGTGAAACTTTAATTACAAAAACAGTCAGCAGGCTGGATTTGGACAGTGGGCTATAACTTGCCAAAGCCTGGTCTGTGATCTCTCCAAAGGAAGAACATTTAGCCTGTGGCTTGCTGGTGAATCATTAGTAAACTTGGTATTAGGTAATATCTATAAACTCTGTCGAGTCTGATTTAATAATATGACTCACATGGCCCCTTAAAGAGCCTCTTGAATGTCTATCACAATGTTTGTACATAATATGGACACTTAATATCTGTCAATCAGCTGGTCAACAAATATTAATTGAATTCCAACTGTTAGCATAGCATTATATCCCGAAGTTCAGGATTTTCTGATTCAATTGTGTCTATACTAATTGCACTTAGCTACATAAGAATGGCAAATGACAGAACACATACCTTTCATTGTTAAAGCGGAAGTTCCTTGTTAAACCTTATTTCATTATTGACAAAACTCCAAATTTATTCTGCGCTATTTAGAGATCATAGAGTATATCTAGACTACTTTTAAAACATTTCTAACACCAAAGAAAAATAAGCCTCCTAGGATGTAGTCTCCAAGAAAAATTTTCTTTTTCTATAGCAGAATTTCTTCAAATGGAGGCCACTGCTATAGTATCTTACCAAATTTAAGCTTGAGAGCCAACAAAAAGAGAATAAAATGGGACAGTCTGAGGTAGATCATCAACAAAAGATTATTGCATAGTCAACAAACTTTTTTTTTTTAATCTTTCAAAGCACTGGTAAATATAAGATAAATATTTAGACTTCAGTTATGTGGAATCTCTTTCTTCCTTTGGGAGCTTTGAGTTAATAGAAGTGATTTTTCTAAAGGGGTTAACAGATGACACATTCTTTTATATGACTCCTGGGAGTTGAAAAAACAGTAAGTATAAAGAAAGAAAAAAAGATAAACTTGTATAAACAAAATATCTGAACTCATAGTCTTTTGATTTTTGGGGGTGAAGAAAGTTTCACAATAAAAAATGATAGAAAAGAACTTGGAGTTGTGACAAATATAATAAGCAATGCAAAAACTATAAACATATTATTAGCTCTGATAAAAATAAACTGTTTTTCAAGACAGTGAAATTTTAATTTAAATATAGACTCAGAATGTTCCCCCGTGTTATTTTCAATAAATCTTCCTATTTTGTATTTTAGATAGAAACGTTCTTAGAGAAGTTAAGTGATCGTATTTTTAAAGTACACTATAGAAAATATTGGAAAATATTTACTTTTTTTCCAGTGGTAGAAAAGAAAATTATGCCCAGGAAAATTTGAAAATCAACAAAAACCACTACAGAAAATCAACAAAAACCATTTCATTGGTTCCTCCACTGTTAAAGCTCATGTCATAGTGACATGCTGATTCCAAAAGGGAACACAGAAGTATTATATTATATAAATCAATGGCTCATTGCTATTTGTCTCTATTTTAGTAAACAAGATATCCAAGCTGATGTGCAAACTCATTCCTGTCCTCTCCCTGTGATAGCATGATAGCACAATCTCAGGGCAGGCCCAGATGCAAGAGAAGAAGATAAGGATGAGATAGGAAAGAAGATCTAAAAAAGGAAAGAGATTCTTTAACTTCTTGAATTGTGCATAAAAGCACAGATGGAAGACTTTCTGTCAGAATTGATATTGTGATAGGATTCTCAATGGGATTATTGTTTGAAATTTGCATGTTTCCTGTTTTCCCACATGAATTGAAATTCTTCGAAGCAATCTTGCTACAGGATGGACATAGAGTGCACTCCTTGGCCTTCTGCCCCTCCTTTGGTATTTTGGTACCAAGGCTTAAGTTCCATCTTTATTATCAAATGTAACATTATGCAAAATTTACTTAAAGCAAGTTTTTAAGCTGATTAGAGATAGTCAGATGATCTTTATGGATATATGGGGGTGGGTGGAGAGCAGCATTATGTACTAAAAAGAAAAATAATATCTTAGTGGAGGAGTTACTGAGAACTCAGGTGTCCAGAATGGTAGTAGACCTTAATTACATTTTGAAAATGGAAAAAATACTCACAAGGCAGTATGTGTTTATGGAGCCTTTGAAAATAACAATAAAGACATCTCTAACTTGTCCCTGCAATCCAGGGATAGCCTGTGATGAATGGAGATGCATGCCCCACGTAGAGTTCTAGCAGGCAGGACTTTATCCTCTGTGTGCTTGACTACGTGGTATGGGTTCAGTGTGAGAGTTTTACTGCAGTGGGGTTGATGGTGGAGTTTTCCAAAGTGCACAAAATAATTAAATACTGTCTCGATTTGTCTTTCCAACTAACCCAATCATTGAACAACTTGTAGATATTTTTAAAAGATGTTTTCTGTCATGCTCTGCTGGTCTCAACTGTTCCTGTGCTCCCAGCATCACCATGGCAAGAAGCTCAATGATCCTTTCTGCTTACATGACACGGTGTCTTTCTCTACTTCAAATGCATCTTTCCTTCATCCCTGTTCTCCCAAATACAACTCCTTTCCTAGGCCCTACATACAATATTTTACTCCTTACTTGTTTCATTCTCACCCTTAGGGGACTTCAGCAATTTTTTCCTGAAAAAATTTTTAGCTCTTTTTGCTTCATCTTTAGGTCTTCTGTATCTTCACCATGATTCTGTTAGGATCACCAACCTGTGTTACTAGCTCCAGCTTGACAGGGCATTCCCTAGTACAGATAATGCCAGAACATCAGGTTATCAGTTTATCTTTCAATCCACTTCCACCCAAAATTTTGACAGTGATGCCTAAATAGATTCTAAATCTCCCAGCCAAACACCTAGTATTAAATGCCTCCAACTCAGCGTTTTTGCCCCAAATATGTCCTGTCCTGAAAAACCTGCTGCTTATTTGATTTCTAATTAAAATGCTGTAATATTTCCAAAACTTTTCCAAATGCTAGCTTCCAAAAAGAAAGTCTATGATAAGCAATTATTTTAATACTTCTTAATTTCACAAATTATTTATTTCATAACTAAGTAGATTAACTAGAATTCCTCATTTCCTAATATTAATAGGCTTTCCTCCACAATTTCATATTGATTTCCTTTTTCCTATGCAGAAGGAGATTGGAAGGTGACTGTTGTCACTGGGGATCTTGAAAATGCTGGCACCACGGCAACAGTATCCCTTTATGTCTATGGAGAAACAAGATGTTCAGGTCCTATTATTTTGGGATCTGGGAAACACCAGCTGTTTAACCCCAACAGTGAAGATATATTCAAGGTAAAATTGATATGCTATGACTTTCTTGCTAAGATGATTATGATATATCTTCCCTAATATGGAATAGAGAATATTTTTGGTTGTTTATTTGTTTTGGTATTGTATTTGCATTACATTTTCCCAGTAAACATGATATCTTTTATCCTAAGGAAGTTAGGAGACAGGAGTAATAACAGTAATATAAGATTTTTTTTCTTCTCCACTTTTTATTTGTATAACGGCAATAAAGTATATGAACTTAAGAATGTTTAAAATTAAGGTGGAAAAATTTACTTCTAATCCTGACATGAAATCAAATATTTCCATATTTGAATGTCTTTTCTAGTCCTTGTCCATATCCATGGAGTATGATGCTATGAGGGAAGTGTGGTGCAGCCTAATGGCTAAGACATGGTCTGAGGTGTCAGATGGCCAAGATTCAAATGCTGACTTTGCCACTTACTAGCATGGTACCCTGGACAAGTTACTTAACCACTCTGTGCTCAATAGCCCTTACCTCAAAGGGTTATCATGAGGATTAAATGTATTAATTCATGTAAAGTGTTTAATGCAGTGCCAGAAATGCTCAATAAATGTTTGCTATTAATATTGTAGTACATAAACAATTCTGTAGCCCCTTATTTATGTAAGGAGCTACATAGTCATCCTAATTATAATTTTTATTGATTAAATATTGAGTATATGAATTCACCGTTTCATATACCATAGGAAAATGAAACACTTTGCTATAGTTGGACGTTTAGATGGCTTATAGGTGTTTGCTATTAGAAATAACGCTGTAATGAACATATTTTTGACCTTAGTTTCCTCTTTTTTCTAACCAAAGCTATCTTATTTCCTTATGACAAATTCTGAGAAATGAGATTACTCTTGATGCATTCTGACAAAGTATTTTGAAAAAGTTTCTAATTTATAGCACAGTGCCTGGCAGGACATAGTGAGCAACTGTAAATTTTAATTGTTATTAAATCATTACTTCACACCCCAAATCATGGTATCTATTTCTGCCATACATTGTGCTTAATATCATTTAATTAAGATTTCTCAGTACCTCTTTGCAAGTTACAGTATGTGACAGTGGATCTATGAAAGTTATCTTCCCTTCTTATCTTTTTGTTAAAAGAGCTTTACTGAGATATAACTCACACATCATGACATTTACCCAGGAAAAGTGTACAATTCATGGTGGTTAGTATATTCACAGAGTTGTACAACCATCTCCACACTCTTATTTTAGAACATTTTCATCACCCCAAAAAGAGACCCTATACGCATTAGCAATAACTCTCCAACTCATATTCTCCAGCCTTAGGAAACCAGTAATTTACTTTCTATCTCCATAAATTTGTCTGTTCTGGATATTTCTTATAAATGTAATCATACAACATGGAGTCTTTTGTGTATGGCTTTTTTTTTGCTTAGCATAATGTTTTAAGGTTAATCCATGTTACAACATGTATCAGTATTTCATTTTTATGGCTAAATAATATTCCATTGTATGGATATATCACATTTTATTATCCATTCATCAGTTGATAGGCATTTGGATTATTTCTACTTTTTAGCTATGAATATGAATAATTATTATGAATAATGCTGCTATGAACATCCATGCATAAGTTTTTGTGTGGACATATGTTATCATTTCTCTTGGGTATATACCTAGGAGTAGAATTACTGCATCATATGGTAACTCTGTGTTTAACATTTTGAGGAACTGCCAAATTGTTTTCCAAAGTGGCTGAACCATTTTTACCTTCTCACCAGCAATGTATGAGGGTTCCTATTTCTCTACCTTTTCACAGAAATTTGTTTTGTCTGTTTTGTGATTCTAGTGGGCGTGAAGTGATGTCTCATTGTGGTTTTGATATGCATTTCCCTAATGACTAATTATGTTGAGCACCTTTTCATGTGCTTGTTGGGCATTTGTATATCTTCACTGGAGAAATGTCTATTCAAAGTCTTTGCTCATTTTTAATTGGATTATTTATCTTTTTACTAATGAGTTTAAGAGTTCTTTATATATTCTGAATGTGAGTCTCTTATCACACGTATGATTTATAAATGTTTTCTCCCATTTTGTAGGTTGTCTTTTAACTTTCTTGATGGTATGGCTTTGAATTACTTCTGGTGTCCTTTCAATTCAGCCTGAAGTATTCCTTTTAGTATTTCTTGTAGGGCAGTTCTGCTAGTGGTGAATTCTTTCAGTTTTACTTTATCTGGGAGTGTCTTAATTTGCATATATAATTCTTGGTTGACTTTTTTTTTCAGCTCTTTGAAGATGTCATCCTATTGCTTTCTGGCCTTCATGATTTCTGATGAGAAGTCAGCTGTTAATTTTATTGAGGATCCCTTGCATGTGATGAGTTGTTTTCTTTTGCTGCTTTCAAGATTCTCTCCTTGATTTGGCTTTCAGTAATTTGACTATGTTGTGTCTGGATGTAGACTGCCTTCCTGCTGGTTTTCTCAGCTACCATGGTTACAAGATTTCTGGTTTTTAAGCATATTGTAGAGAAAGAAGTGGAAGTAGATCAAGTTACAATGTATGAACCCTTCAGTTCTGACTAAGATTCATAGTTTTCATTGAATAAATGCTACTCAGATTGATTAATTTCCAAAGTTCTTGAAAATTTGATTTCAATAACTTTTGTCATTGCTTTTATCCAGGAGTGGATTAATGGAGGGCCTCAATATGCCATTCCAAAAGTTCTGTGCCATCTCTTTTTATCTTTATTGAATTTTGTTCTGTTTTATTGAAATTTCCATTCCTCTATGAAATCTTCTATTTTGGCTGTGATTTCTATAATCTGCTGAAGATAAGTAAGAACTGGCCCAACATAAATGTGACTTTGAGGAGAGGTGTCAAGATGGTGGCATAGGTGGACTCTGAACTCACCTCCTCCCATAGACACAACAAATTTATGACTACTCTTGGAACAATTACCCCTGAGAGAGAACTGAAAACTGGATAAAAAGAACTCCCACAACAAGGGACAATTCCGACTTAGTTGGAAGAGGCAGAAATTCCTTTTTGGAAAGATAAAAACCACGTTTGCAAGCCATAGCACTTCATGGCTGGCCAAGAGCAATCCTAAGGTACGCAGCCTTCCCTGGAGGAGTGGGGGACCTGAGTGGGGGAGCATTACTGCTATAAGCATCTTTTGGTCCCAGCACAACTGAGACAAGTGTCATAATATCTGGCTTTGCTGGCTATTAACTACAACAGGGAATACCCCCAGAAAAGCAATCGGACATAAGGGAAAAAAGCCAGCTCTTAACGGGCCCACACACACATTCACCTGTTTTGGAAAGCAACCTAAAATCACCAGAAAGAAAGGTGCCCAGTCCTTTGGTGAAAAGAGACTCACCTTATGGGTTCTGCGTGAATCTTGGTGAGAGGTGAGACCTCTCCAGGGACTGAGATGTTGGCAGCAGCCATTATTGTGACCTAGTAGAGGTGTGCTGACACAGATGCTGGCAGATGCCATTGGAGTTCTTCCCCTGGCCTGCTAGCCCAGGGTCTGCCCCACCCACTAGAGCACTGATTTAATCCAGCCCACCCTGGGGACTGGCGCCACCCAACAGCAAGCCCTTGGGCAACTGGTGGGCCTGCATAGGTGGGGTGCGTGAATCCTCTGCAGCCTGGTGAATTGGTCCACCTCTGTGGGCCAGGGCGTGCCTGAGGAGCAGGTGGAGTGTGTGAGGGCCTCTGCCATGGGGCAACTGGATCTGCTTCAGGGGCTCGGGTTGTGTGCACGGGGCAGGACTGTGTTGAGTTGATGGTATGTGTGGCCCTGAGGGCGGTGGGGCTTGTCAGTTTCAGCAGACTTGTGCTTCTCAAATAGCCACATAGAGGATTGGCCTCACCTTCCAAAGCATGAAACAATTGGGCACTCCTGTGCCTGGGGCCGGCACCACCCAGCTGCAATCCTGAGAGAGCTGACAAGAGCCTTGCAGGCCAGAGACCTATGGCAATTGTAAGCTCCCAAACCCAGCAACCAGCTAGCCTGGGGGCCTACTCACTTAACAGAAAAACGGCAACAGGAATGTGCTGTTAGACCTTGAAGCCAACTGTGCCCGGGCTCCCAACACCTGATAAAGTGACTGAAAGATCCATAGCAGCCACACATAGCTGAGCATTATAACCAGGTAGCCAGGGGGACAGCTCAGCCTCCCTGGGCACCTGCAGCAAGAGCAACCCTGCCACAACAGAAGGACATACAGAGCCCACACTGGGGATCCTCCTGGAACATTTGGAACTGGTGATGAGAGGGAAGCACACTGCTGGGCCTCATAAGGCATCTCTTACATAAGGTCACCTCTCCAAGATCAGGAGACATAGCTGACCCATCTAGTACATAGATATAATCACAGAGAAAGAGGCAAAATGAGGAGGCAAAGGAATACATTTCAAGTAAGGGAACAGGACAAAACACCAGAAAAAGAAGTGAAACAGAAATAAACAATCTACCTGACACAGAGTTCAAACAAAACGTCATAAGGATGCTCCCTGATCTTGGGAGGAGAATGGATGAAGTCAGTGAGAATGTCAACAAAAATTGGAAAATATAAAAAAGAACCAATCAGAAGTGAGGAATACAATACTGGAAATGAAAAATTCACTAGAAGGACTCAATAGCAGAGTAGAGGATACAGAAGAATGGATCAGTGGGCTGGATGAAAGACTAGAAGAAATCAACCTAGCTGAGCAGATAAATGTGACTTTGAGCCTACAATATCTCATGTGACCAAATCCATGAAATTTAAAAGCCACAGCCAAGTGGTGTTGAAACATTGACTATCTCACTACTGTCAGAACAGTAGAAATTTTCCTTTTGTATAACTGGTTCATGTCGTATATGGCGATGTGCGGCGACTGTTATGTTCTCCTGACCCAATCACAGGTCTTGAAGGGGAACTTGATGACAGGGTGGTGTAGAGAGTAAAGAAGGGTTCTAACTTGAAAAAAAGGCTTGCAAAATGATGTCAGGCTTTGTAATAATTTTGGTAGCTACCCTGCATAGACTATAGAGCCAGCCCTATAGGAGCACCTGAAATGTCACTGAGAGCCAGACTGAAGGAGATGAGACATCCTCAGAAAAATGACCAAGACAAAAATCAAAGAAAGAATCCATTAGAGCAGAAAGTTTGAAGAGAGTGGCAGAAAGGAGTTCCTAGACCACAGGCACTGGACCTCATTCAGTTGCTAACTCTTGAATCTTATCCATCAACTGACATAGACTAGACACTCATGAATATCTGTTGAAAGCATGAAAGTTTAATGAAAATGACTTTTCTGAAATTTAATATTTGCTGCTTTCTCTTGGGGCATTCATTGTTGAATTTCCCTTGTAATCGTTCTCACCTTGAGGGCATCGTAAAGGTATTCCATGTATCTTATGTGGTTATTATTTACTTATAAACCTGCCTGGAGATTTAGCTGAGTTCTTATTGCATTTTTGCAAATTGAAACACTTAATAGTACTCTCTGTTGCTTGGGAAAAGTTAGTGACTAAGCCATTTACTCCTAGAAAGTAGTTTCCTGCTTCTTGTTTACTATTGTATGAAGTCAATTAATTTTGTAGATGAATAGGTTTAATATTTATTATGAGCTCATAGGGCACTTGCACAACCATTTGAATATCACTTATGTTCCTGGAATAGCATGCATGATACATTTTTGCCTTTTAAAAAACAATTTATAACAGCAGGAATTTGAAGACCTATAGTTGAGTTCCAACTCTGACCTTTACTATCTAAGGAAATATGAATAAACCACTTAACATTTCTAAGTTTTAATTTCCTCCTTTGTAAAGTGGGTATAATAATACCCTATAATGTTATTGTACAGATTGAAAGAGTTAAAAATTAAAACACTTTATATAAAGTATAAAATATTCTTGTCTTTATGCTCCTGAGGCTGACCCTCATGATCCTGCCCACAAAATGGAGCAGTCTTCCTGACGGGGTTGATTTAAGATAATTTTTTGATGAACGAGGGCAGAAAGGCAGCTTGGCAGATGGTTGGTAGGTAAGCTATTGCTGGCATGGGGGGGGGGTCTGTGTAGAAACATGTCTGGAGGCCGGAGTAGGAGGAAAGAACAGAGGGAGCCAAGACTAGGTTGTCTGTGTTAGAGCAAGGCAGTGAGCATATAAGTAAAAGTAGGAACGTTTATCTGGGGACTTTTCAATGTTAGATGTCCATGTGGATCTACCAATTATTAGCCATTAGCTAAATGCATGTCATCATGTCATTTTGATTTTGACACAGTTCTGTATGACTTTTTTCTTTATGTTTTTCTTTTCTTTTCTCTCCATTCTCCTCCTTTATCTTCTTCTTCTCCATTGATTAACTGATTGACTGACTTGAAACCTGTAGTTTGGGAATGTTTCACGTTGACTCCATTTGGCAGTTTAGGAACTGCAGCACCAAGTGGTGCCGTGCTGACACACTGACTGTCCTGTGGATGTCAGATCATAGGGACAGTTTAACTTGATGTTTTTCCTCAGTCACAAAAGTTGAAGTATTTTTCAATATCTACATTTGGACCACCAAATTTTCACATATGAATTCTTTTCAAGAAAAGCCAGTAGATTTGCTCTGCTTAAATATAGAATAAACTATAGAAACCAAGACCCTAATACAGAATAAATTACAGAAAGCATATAACCACTTTTCAGAAGGACTAAATTTTCTCAGAAGAGCTAAATATTAAAAAAAAAAGATGATTAACCTCAGAGAGCAATCATTTCTTGTTTATTGGAGCATGGCATGGACCACTTCTTAAGAAGCCAAAACCTTTGTGAGGAGAAAAGAAAAAGGGTGTTTGCTGATGTCCACTCTAAGCTAGATGTTAGATACTTAGTAAAGCTGAAACATGAAAGAAAAAAATACCTTTCTCTAACCCCCTCTCTTGACCTGGTGAAAAGGTGTCTCTTCTTTTCAAAGACCAACACCTTTATTTGTGGTCTTGATCACATCCTCTGCTATCTTTCAAGATTGTGTTCCATTAGCCATCCTTACTCTTTCTTGCATCTTCAGGATGATTCTATTTCACCCTTGCTTTCAATCTACCAATGTGCTTATGTCTTTCCCATTCTAAACATGACCCTTAATCCACTCTTAAATTACTGATCTTTCTCCTTCCCTTCTTTGCAAACCTTTAAAAATACTTATTTACCCTTGTTGATTCACCTCTTTCTCTTCTCATTCTCTCCTAAATCTCTTGCAATTTGGAATATTCACCCATCACTCTATTTAAGCCATGTTTTCTAGGATCAGCAATGAAGTCCTAATTATCCCATCAGTTGTTATCCTGGGCTGCTGGTCAAGGAACTGTTGGGCAGGAGGCTAGTGCAGTGATAGGTGTGGGTTCTGGGATTAGATCTCCCAGGTTCAAATTCTAGCTTCTTGACCAGCTGTGTGTTTGTGGGTAGTTACTTAAAATTTCATGCTCTGAGCAGGGAGACACCATCCTTGCATACCCTCTTGGTTTCACTACAGCTCAATGAGACTCCCCAGAAAGGAGCTCCTCAGGAGCCCCTCAGGAGCCCCAATATTTGCAACTATTGCCCAGGGGACACCTCAGATGTCCTTGTCTAGAGGCCAGCAGGGATTACAACTATGGTTCCCGCAGGACTGGATATATTTGCCTATTTTAAAAGCTGCTGCCAGAGGGTCTGGCTTCCAGGCAGCCTCTAACTAGGTGCTAAATGAGATTCCTCCCCTTGGACCACTGACAGGTTTTGGTACACCCTCAACAACAGGGGAAGATCAAGAATAAATCAGGAGGTATAGATAACCACATAGGTTCTAGAGACAACCAAGAAGAGCTAGGGCATGGTTGAATGGGAAAGATCATCACCTACACAAGGCCACACCTTGAAGACTGAGAGACTGGCAGTTTCCCCTAACATAGATATACCTTGGAAATATTACAGGTTTGGTTCTAGACCACTGCAATAAAGTGAATATCACAATAATGTGAGGCAGATGAATTTTTTGGTTTCCCACTGCCTATAAAAGATAAGTTTACACTATATTGTAGTATATTAAGTGTTCAATTGCATTGTGTCTAAAAAAAACAATGTACATACCTAATTAAAAAATACTTTATTGCTAACAAATGCTAACTATCAGCTGAGCCTTCAGCAAGCTGTAATATTTTTGCCTGTGGAGAGTCTTGCCTCGATAGTGATGGCTGCTAACTGATTGGGGTCATGGTTGTGGAAGGGTAAGGTGGCTGTGGCAATTTATTAAAACAAGACAACAGTGAAGTTTGCTACATCAATTGAATATTCCTTTCATGAATGATTTCTTTGTAGCATGCAATGCTGTTTGATAACATTTTACCCACAATAGATTTCTTTCAAAATTAGAGTCAATCCTCTCAAACCCTGCTACTGCTTTATCAACCAAGTTTAGGAATATTCTAAATCTTTGTTGCCATTTCAACAATCTTCACATCCTCTTTGCCAGGAGTAGGTTTATCACAAGAAACCACTTTCTTTGCTCATCCATAAGGAGCAATTCCTCATCCATTAAAGGTTTTTCATGAGATTGCAGCAATTCACATCTTCAGATTGCACTTCTAATTCTAGTTCTCTTGCTATTTCTACCATATCTACAGTTACTTCCTCCACTGAAGCCTTAACCCCCTCAAATTGATCCATGAGGTTTGGAGTCAACTTCTTCCAAACTCCTGTTAACCTCTTTTGATATTTTGACCTCTTCCCATGAATCATGAATGTTCTTTGGCATCTAGAATGGTGAGTCTTTTCCAGAAAGTTTTCGGTTTACTTTGCCAGATCCATAAGAAGAATCACTATGTATGGCAGCCATAGCCTTACAAAGTGTATTTCTTAAATAATAAGACTTGAAAGTAGAAATTACTCCTTGATTCATGGGCTGAAGAATGAATGTTGTGTTAGTAAGCATGAAAGCAACATTAATCTCATTGTACTTCTCCATCAGAGCTCTGGGGTGACCAGGTGTATTGTCAATAAACAGTAATATTTTGAAAGAAATCTTTTTTTTCTGAGCAGTAGGTCTCAACAGTGGGCTTAAAATATTCAGTAATCCATATTGTAAACAGATGTGCTGTCATGCTAACATCATACCCAATGGTGAAAAGTTGAAAGCTGTTCCTCTAAGATCAGGAACAAGATAAGGATGCCCACTCTCACTACTTTTATTCAACATAGTATTGGAAATCCTAGCCACAGCAATTAAGCAAGAAAGAGAAATAAAAGGGGTCAAAATTGGAAAGGAAGAAGTAAAACTGTCACTATTTGCAGAGGACATGATACTACATATAGAAAACCCTAAATAATCCACCAAAAATCTATTAGCGCTTATAAATGAATTCAGTAAAGTTGCAAGATACAAAATTAATATACATAAGTGAGTTGTATTTCTATACAATGAACTATCAGAAAAAGAAATTAAGAAAACAATCGCATTTACAATTGCATCAAAAAGAATAAAATACCTAGGAATAAATTTAACCAAGGAGGTAAAAGATTTGTGCTCTGAAAACTATAAGACAATGAAGAAAGAAATTGAAGACAATACAAATAACTGGAAAGATATACCATGCTCCTGAACTGGGAGAAATAATATTGTTGAAATCTCCATACTACCCAAAGCAATCTACAGATTCAGTGCAATCCCTATCAAAATACCAATGGCTTTTTTCACAGAACTAGAACAAAGAATGCTAAAATTTGTATGGAACTACAAAAGACCCCAAATATCCAAAGCAATCTTGAGAAAGAACAAAGAAGGTATCATGTTCCTTGGTTTCATACTGTATTACAAAGCTATAGTAATCAAAACAGTATGAGACTGGCACGAAAACAGACACTAGATCAATAGAGCAGAATAGAGAGCCTAGAAATAAACCCACATTTATATGGTCATTTCAATTATGACAAAGGAGGCAAGAACCTACAATGGAGAAAAGATAGTCTTTTCAATAAATGTTGTTGGGAAAACTGGACAGCTACAGGCAAAAAAAAAAAAAAAACAAGAAAAGAAACTGAACAACTATCTTATACCATAAACAAAAATAAATTCAAAATGGATCAAAGAGTTGAATGTAAGACCTGAAACCATAAAACTTCTAGAAGAAAACATAGGCAGTATGCGCTTTGACATTGGTCTTAGCAATATTTTTTGGACCTGTCTCCTCAGGTAAGGGCAACAAAAGCAAAAATGAACAAATGGGCTACATCAAACTGAAAAGCTTTTGTGCAGTGAAGGAAAGCATCATCAACAACAAAAAAAGGCAACCTACTGAATGGGAGAAGATATTTGCAAATCAATATCTGCTAAGAGGTTAATATCCACAAGGATAAAGAACTTATTCTTTAAATAAAGCATAAAAATATAGAACTTATACAACTTACTATCAGGAAAAAAACAACCCAATTAATAATTAGGCAGAGGAGTTGATTAGACATTTTTCCATGGAAGACATACAGATGGCCAACAGGCACATGAAAAGATGTTCAACATCAATAATCATTGGGGAAATGCAAATCAAAACCACAACGAGATATCACCTCACACCACTTAGAATGCCTATTATCGAAAAGACAAAAAATAACTAGTGTTGGCGAGGATGTGAAGAAAATGGAAACCTTGTGCATTACGAGAATGTAAATTGGTGCAGCTGCCATGGAAAACAGTATGCAGGTTCCTCAAAACATTAAAAATAGAACTACCATATGATCTAGCAATTCCACTTCTGGATATTTATCCAAAGGAAGTGAAAACGCTAATTCAAAAAGATATATGCACCCCTATATTCATTGCAGCAATATTTACAATAACCAAGGTATGGAAGCAACCTAAGTGTCCATCGATATGTGACTGGGTAAAGAAGAGGAGGTATATATATATATACAATGGAATATTATGAAAGAAAGGAATCTTGCCATTTGCAACAACATTGGTGGATGTAGAGGTCCCTTATGCTATTATGCTAAGTGGAAATAAGTCAGACAGAGAGAGACAATTACTATAGGACTTCACTTATATGTGGAATCTAAAAAACAAATGAACAAACAAAACAGAAAAATCTCATAGATACAGAAGACAAACTGGTGGTTGCCAGAGGGGAAGGGGTAGGGAGGCAGGTGAAATAAGTGAGGGGGATTAAGAGGTACAAACTTCTAGTTATAAAATAAATGTCATGGGGATGTAACATACAGCATAGGGAATATGGTCAATAACACTGTAATAACTTTGTATGGTGACAGATGGTAACTAGACTTATCTTGGTGATCATTTTGTAATGTATATCAACAGCAAATCCTATGATGTACACTTGAAACTGATATAATATTGTATGATAATTATATTTCAATAAAATTTTATGCTCTGTAAAATGGGCAAAAATAATTGTGTCTATCTAAGAGGGTTGAGAGGATTGTGTGGAATATATAAAATCAATGTAAGATGTTCAGCACAGAGGAGGGCACATAGTAAAAACTCAGAAATTTTAAAATATTTTTATTTTATTTGGAAAGCAAATGGACAAAGGGGTCTCAAGAAAGAATAGGTGACTGTTATGGGTTTGTCCCCCCAAAAGATGTTGAAATCCTAACCCTTGGTATCTGTGAATATGGCCTTATTTGGAAATAGAGTCTTTACAGATGCAATTAATATGTAAATTAACATGAGGTCATGCTGGAGTAAGGCAGGCCCTTGGTCCAATATGAGTGATGTCCTAACAAGGGAGGAGAAGAAAGACGCATAAGGAGAACACCATGTGATGACAAAGGCAGAGACTGGAGGGATGCAGCTCTGAGCCAAGGGATGCCAAGGATCGATGGCCACTACCGGAAGCTAGAAAGAGGCAAGGAAGGATTCTACCCAGAATCCGAGGGAGCATGGTCTTACTGACACCTTGATTTCAGACTTCTGGCCTCTATAATGGTGAGACAATACATTTCTGTTGCTTTAAGCCACCCAGTTTGTGGTGCTTTGCTCTGGCATTTCTGAGAAAATCAAACAGTGATCAACAGTCAGGGGCTTCACAGGAATGGAGAACAAAAATGAAAAGAAGGTGGATGAATTTGCCAGTGAGAAGGATATTAGTGTTTTTCAAGGGAGCTGCTTCACTAATCTTACTGAGAGAGATAATAGAGAACTAGAGTCTGTCGCAGTGTGAAGAGAAATGGTGGCTCTAGATATGGAGCTGCTTTCCCCTTAAGGTTATTAGTTGAACAGAGAAACAGGCGGTTAGATGGAGGGCGCAACACTGTAGAGTGGGGCTCTTCAAGAACAGAAAAATTGTCTGTTTTTGAGTGGGGAGGAGAAAATTGCAGTGGAGAGACACTTTTTGTGTATAAGATTGCTGAATGGAGATGAAGTGTTATAGTCAGACCCCCTAAAAGACAGACAGATCCACTGATTTAACCACTGCTAGGAATACAGTTAGAACAGGTTTTAGAAAGCAGGAGGGCACCTCTTCGTAATCTTTGAGACTAGAAATTAGGATAAAAAATAGTTGTAATAACAAATGTTAAGATAGAAATAAATTATGATCAGTTTGGCTATAACACTTATTTTGAAAATGTGAATTTGTTCTAACGTAATTGATATATTAAGGAACAATTTGAACATAACTGGAATTTCCCATTTGCTTATTATGCACATTTCATTCACAAGAAACACTCGGTGATTGGAGAAAACTCCACCCAGCTGAACCAGGTCACATAGGACTACAGAAACCACGCACACGCGCACACACACGCACACCCCGCAAAGATCTACCAGCCGTCTCAGTTCAAGGCACGTGTTATGTCTCATCTGATGTCAAAACTTTCTGTCCAATTTCTGGTAACCCTTCTTCCACCACTTGACGATAACGCACAAGCTGCAGTTCTTTCTACACCCCTTCCACAAGTAAACTTCATGTCTTTTCAAGGTAAAATGCCACATTTATTGTAGTATTTATGTATTTCTTAACCATTAATGTGTAAAATTTCCTATCATTTATTTTAGGTTCCTATCTTTTTTTTTCATGTTACTAAGTTTTTGAGTATTGTTCCCCAACCTCACTTTTTCCATAAATCCTGTGGTTTTTATCATATAATTTTGTGGTGTGGTGATTTTTTTAAAGGAAACAGAAGTCCTTGCATTGCTTTGATATTGTTGGTTCTATTATCCATTTGTTCCCTGGAATTTAGTTATCAAAACAGTCACAAATTATATCATTCAGATAAGACCAATTAGTAAATTAGACTTATATTTCAAGTGATTTTCAGGCATAAGACAACAGAGGAAAAAGATCGTTTTGCTACATGATTTATTTTGGGGGCATTGGAGTTCTTACTGCACGTTGAGTTGCACGAATTTGAAGTGATTTGTTCCTAGAATATTCTCATCATCAAAATATATACAAGAAACATTCTTTATCTTTTTGGTTGGCAAATAAGGAAGTAAAAGTAAATTGTAAAATTGTTCTTATCCTGGCTTCACAATATCATATATACTTGGATATCTATATAAGATCTTATTTTTTTCTCATCTTCTCTTAACATATACAATATTACATAGACAATATTTTGTATGTCTTTTTCTATAGACCTATGATAGCAAAAGCTATTAGTGTTTGATGTATAATTATTATATTCAACATTTTTTGGATTGGTTTTCCCTATATTAACAAAATTTGTAAGTAACAGGATTACAAAAATAAATATCTATACACATTTTGAGATTATTAATTGATTAGAAAAGTTTTTTTTTTTGGTAAGGAAGATTAGCCCTGAGCTAACATCTGTTGCTAATCCTCTTTTTGCTGAGGAAGATTGGCCCTGGGCTAACATCTGTGCCCATCTTCCTCTACTTTATATGTGGGACACCTGCCACAGCATGGCCTGATAAGTGGTACGTAGGTCCGTGCCTGGGATCTGAACCCATGAACCTCAGGCCACTGAAGTGGAGCACGCAAACTCAACCACCATGCCACCAGGCCAGCCCAAGAAAAGTTTTTTTTAATGATGGAATCCAGCAAGACCTTGGTGATGTTATTTGCTACTGTAATATAAAAGTAAAATGATAGATAGCAATGAAGTGATAGATTTTAATGCATATAAATTTGGTAATTACTTTTAATTTTAATTAAAAAAGAAATAAATCTCACACTATCCCAAAAATAGTCATTCAAAATCATTTATTGAGACAGTCTTTGCCAGATACCATGCCCAAAATTTAAAATTTTCTTTTAAAATGTATAGATGTTTGTAATATATTTATAATTAAAGTGGGCTTCTTATAGACAGTATATAGTTGAGTCTTGCTTTTTTACTTTACCTGGTAATCTCTATCATTTAACTATGCTTAGACCATTCATGTCTCAAGTAATCATTTATATGATTGGAATAAAATCTGCCATCTTGCTAGTTGTTTTCTATTTCTTCCATTTGTACTTTCTTTTTCTGCTTTCTCTGGGTTTAATGAGCCTTTTAAATGAATCAAAAATTTTTTAAGTTTTTTTTCTATTTTTCCTGAGGAAGAGTCACCCTGAGCTAACATCTGTTGCCAGTCTTCCTCTTTTTTTTTGGTTGAGGACGATTAGCCCTGAGCTAACATCTGTGTCAGTCTTCCTCTATTTCGTATGTGGGTCACCACCACAGCATGGCTGACAAGCAGCATAGGTCTGTATCTGGGATCCAAACCTGTGAACCTGGCCTGCTGAAGTGGAGCGTGCCAAACTTAACCATTATGCCACGGGGCTGGCCCCATATATGAATCAATTTTAACTCCTCTATTGACATTATTCATACTGTTTTTCTTTTTTTTAACTTCTTAGTGGTTGTCCCATAGTTTACAATATCTATTTTTAAATAATCTGAGTCTCCCTTCAAATATTATACTACTTCATATGGAGTATAACGATCTTAGAATAGTCCTAATTTCTACCTCCCATCTCTTGTACCATCGTTATACATTTCACTTTTACATATGTATAAATATACAACATATACTTCCTGATTTTGCTTTAAATAGTAAGTTATCTTTTAGAGAATTAAAAATGAGAAAAAAGAACATTTTATTTTACTTTTATTCTTTTTCTGATATTCTTCATTTCTCTGTGTAGATCAAAGTTTCTGACCTATCTTCTGAAGAATTCTTCTGTCTGAAGAATTCCCTTCAATATTGCTTGTTGAGCAGGTCTGTTAGCAATGAATTCCCTCAGTTTTGTTTGTCTGAGAAAGTCTTTTTTTCTCCCTTATTTTTAAATAATATTTTCACTGGGTAAATAATTCTTGAAAATCAGGGTTTTTTTCTTTTAGCACTTGAAGATGCCACTCCTTTGTCTTCCTGCTGGTGTATATTCTGACAAGAAGTCTGCCATAATTCTTATCCTTTCCACTCTTCATAATGTGTCTTTTTCCTTTGGCTGCCTTTAAGATTTTCTCTTTATTTTTGGTTTACAGCACTTTGAATATTATGTGCCTAGGTGTGGTGTGTGTATGTGTTTTAGTATTTATCCTGCTTAATGAGCTTCTGGGATTTGTGGTTTGATTTCTGCATCTAATTTTGAAAAATTTTGGCTATTGTCTTTTTCAAATATTTCTCAGTCCCTCTTCTCTTTCTGGGATTCCAATTGTGCGTATATAAGACTATTTGTTTCATATTTTCCTACAGCTGTTGAATGCTCTGTTCTATTTTTTCTTCCATTTTTTTTCTCTGTCTCATTGCCTTATCTAAAAGGTCATTGAATTTTTTCCTTGGCCATGTTGAATCTACTGATGAACCTATCAAAGGAATTTTTCATCTCCGTTGCTGTGTTTTTGATTTCTAGAATTTTCTTTAGCTCTTTTTTATAGTAACTAATTGTTCTATCTAATCTTGTATGTTGTCCACATCTTCCATTAGATACTTCAACATATTAATTATAGTTATATTAAATTCCTTGTCTGATAGTTTCAACATCTGTGTCATATTTAAGTCTTGTTTTGATTATTGCTTTGCCTCTGCAGATGGTGGTTTTCTTGTCTTTTTCCATGCCCTGTAATTTTTTGTGGAAAGTGGGATATGTTGTATAGAACAGTAGATACTGAGGTGTGTTATTTATGCTTGGAGGTAAGCACACCTTCCTATCCTCAGCATTTAGTGTAGGACTTTGTGCTAATATAACTATCAGTTGGGCTGAGATTAAAGTCTGCTGTTGCCATGGTTATCCTCAGTGTATCAGAGTCTTTATATTCCTTTTATAATACCTTGTGTTTAGGTTGTAGCCTAATTTGCCAGACAGTTTTTCTTGATGTTTGCTTCCCAGTTGGCTTGAGTCTCCCTACATGGATTTGGCCCTTCTGATCTGTCTGTTGCATCTCTCCCAACTCTATTGCAGTTATCTTACTGAACACTTGTTAATGTGGTGATGAGAGGGTGGGGGGAGGTACGTTCTCTGATGTTCTGATTAAGCCTCAGTCTTGGTCAGGCACTGTGAACCTTCACAAGTGTTCCTGCCCCTCTTCAGGTAGAGTGGGTCTAACACATATTCCTGCCCCTCCCCGAGGGTCAGAGGTTTTGTTTTCTTCATGTTTCAGCTGCGGTGGGTTTCCTCCAGTGCCTAGGTGACTATTGTTGTTGCTCTTCCCTCTTCAGATTAAGTCTTCTGTTCTGAAGGGGCAGTAGCGGCAATAGGTCTGGCAGAGTTTCAGCAACGACTGCTATTCATCATCCTGCCAGCATCAGGAGGGGATCTTTCTTAGCGTTCTCCCTAATCTCCCCTGCAAGTGCCTGTGGGATTTTTGGAAGAAAAGTCTGCAAGAAGGTGCAAATCCTTATAATAGTTCACACCTAGCCTTCAGCAATTTGTTGAAAATTTCCAGGTGAATTATTTTACTGACTTACACGAAATCTGTAGGCATCACCCCAAATAAGCAAATATAGGGTCTTATTTCTCCCTGCAGAAACCTGTTTCTGTCTAGATTATGTGTTTGTTTTTTATCCTAAAACCTAGTTCTCAAGAAAAGTCACTAATTTATAGTTTGTCCAGGATTTTATTTGTTGTAAAGCTGAGAGCTACACTCTTTCCAGTTCTCTACATCTCTAAGCTCAAACTAACTAGGAGTATATATATATACTGCCTATATATATATATATTGGCAGATTTATTTCCTTTTTGTTAGTTTTTTTAGAAATATAGTCACTAAAGAGTAAAGATAACATATAAAATTTAAAAATATATAAAGGCTCAATAACCAGTTGGGCAAATAAGATATTATTTGGAAACATAAGTCCGCAATACTCCATTTTCTCTGAGAAGAGAATAAATAACATAGACCGTAACAAGGTAAATTAAAGTCAAATTCAAGGAAGAACTTCTAAATAATAAAGGTAAAATAGCCTTGGAATAATATTTATTATGTTTTATTCTTCTCTGACATTATGAAACAGCAATTGAGGTATTTTTAGTATATCCTGATTTAGATGAAACCAACCTAAATGTAAGAGAATTTACCTTTTAATTTTTAAATAGACTGTTTAATCATAATGTTCAATAGAAAGTATTAGACATTTAAGAATATAGGCTTTTTAATGAGAAAAAAAAAGAGAGAAACACCTTCAAATATCAATTTGGAGTAGGGAGACAAGAAAACCCCTATCAAAATTTTTAGAAAAGATAGAATAAAATCTAAACAAAATGTTCCATCCAGTTTCTCAAAAAGCATTTTAGGAAGACCAAGTTGTTTTTTCTTTCTAAAGATAGGGTCTTCAAAGGATGTTATTTATTTCAGTGCAGCTCAGCAAGTGTTTATAGAGTACACACAATCTTTTCAATACTGTGCTAAGACTGCTGAAAGGTACAGAACTATAAAATAAGAAATAGTCACATTGAGGAGAAAGGACATACACACAAAACAGGTAAGATGCAAGAAATTTTATGAGTTAGTGCCCCATTAAGCAGTATAGATAAACAGTATTTTAGGTGCTCAGAGAAAGGATCTACAGTTCTCTCCTGGGATTGGCTAAAGCAGAATCTTTTTATAGCTGTTGAGTAGTGGACCTTTCAGCTGGGATCAGGGTGTGCTGGAAGTGTCGTTCTATAAAAGCAAGGTAGCTTACTAAGCTCAAGGGAGAAAAGAACTTAGTCTCTCTTTGGATTCATAGCTCAATTTTTCTCTGTGCTTCTTTTTCTTCCCAAATAAAAAATTATCAACCCAAACTCAGCAGCAGTTATCCCTTTGTGGAGTATTCTCAACATCTTTTTAAACATGCCAGGCAACCAAGAATACAAAATATTATGTTTAAAAAATCTCACTGAAAACTTTGGCTTATTTTTTAGTCTAATCAGAGTTCAGTTTTCAAAGCTACTTTGAGCATCAATGTGATACACGGTCTGGGACTCTATATGAATATATTACTCATTTTCTCATGGAGAGGATTGGAGAGACACACATGGACAGACTTTTGGGGTATTCATAAGACAATTAGATGTCATAGATGAACAAAGAAAAAAGAGATGATGAATACTACCCTGTAACACCAGGGGTTATGGAGTATCTCCTAAGGACCATAAAAATTATCCCGACCCTAGTAACAGTCAATGGATTTGGTATAACTACAAGGACACACCTAAGAAAAGTAAGGGCCCAGAAAAACATGGGACAAATAATGGAATTACACAGTATCATTCCCCAAATGCTATTCAGGAAAGGATGTTGTTGAATAAATTCCTTAAAAGAACTGCTTGTTGTATAAATAAGTGATATTCATTTCCATATACTATTATGAAATGATTTCCAGGATATATCATATAATGGAAAAAAAGTAGAGAAAAACATGTAGGCTACCATTTATTTAAGAAAAGTGATGTTATATGAATATATCCATATATATATATATATGTACACACATACATATTTTTAAATTAAAAAATAAATATTTGAAAGTTGAATTATAAGGTAAATGATTACATATGTGGTAGGGAGGGCTAGGTCAGAGGGGTCAGGAAGAGAAACTAGACTTCTTTGAATAAATCTTGTTTTGCAGCTTTGATTTGGAAACATATAAATATTTTATGTAATTTTAAAAAAAGTAACCCCTAAAAGAGAAAGGAAGGTGAAATAAATGAACCTGTGTATCTAGATGATGTAACCACTCAGCAAGGAACTATTCGAAGTGATTTTAAAACCTAGTGATTTGACTGTGTAACCCTAGTAGGATATACAGTAATCATTTAGTTGGTGGTAGTTTTGATACTGATAATCTGAGACTGTTGTATGTGTTGTGTGGGATAAAGCACATAAATAACTATGTTAGTGTCATTGAGAACCATTTATAATTCACTGGTTCAGAAGGGCTAACAAAAAGAGTATGGACAAAGATTTACCAAGGAAAAAGAAATAGTAAGAAAACAAGGGCTGCAATTCTGACAACAAAAAGCTTTAAAGCCAAAAAGCATTAAATGAGATTAAAGAAAAAGGACACTTTGTAATGTTAAAAGCTACATTCCACAAGGGAGATAAAATAGTTGTGAACACCAATGCATCAAATAACACAGCAAACACCCATATAAATAAAAAATTACAAGGAGATATAGGAATTTGGATAGAAACCCACCAATAATAGGAGACTTTAATATACACTCTTATTCCAAGACAGGTCAAGTAGATCAAAATTAAGCAATTATACACAAAAAACTCTAAACAACCTTATAAATAAGGTAGATCTTTTGTTTATATATCAAACACTACACCCTGATAACAAAGAATATTTCCTCTTTTCAAAGGCACATGGAATTGTTAACAAAATTTGGGTGCCATTAGGAACATTTGTGGAACTTTTATCTAGAGATGCTTGGGTTTCACCTTTAGAACATCTGATTGCAGGGTCTGAAAAGCTGCTCACATTATTCTGATCTTCATCAACATCTGAAGAGCACTGACAGAGGAGACAGAACCAGCAAGGTACATTGGCAGTGTTTTGTATTTGAGAGAAAATTGAACAAAATATTTGATTCTGAGAATGTTTCAGATCATCCTGGATACAGAATTTTTATAAGCATCTTTGATTTTTTCCTACCAAGACCTTTTAACCATCTTCTGAATATTGTTTCAATAAATGTATTCATATATTACTTATGCCTAGCTGGTTCTTTATTCCTAATGCTGAACTATCTTTCAGATGAAATATCTATATTACAGCAGGATTATTTTCCTTGACATTCTTCACCAAGTTTGAATATTGGGCTCTAGCATAAGAGTAATAAACTTTTCCACTAAACTAGAAGTACGTGAACAAAATAAAATAAATGATGGATCAAGATGAAATGGACCAGTTCTGTGAAAGACACAATTTGCCAACACACACAAAAAGAAATAGACAATCTGAATAGCTTATATCTATCAAAGAAATTTAGTCAATAATTAATAACCTTCCAAAATAGAAAGCACCATTCCAAGATGGGTTCACTGGTCAATTCTACAAAACGTTTAATGAAAAAACTACACCAATTCTCTACAATTTCTTTCAGAGAATAAAAGCAGAGGGAATACTTCCTAACTCATTCTATGAAGTCAGCATTATTGTAGTACCAAAACCAAAGACATCTCTGATGAACATAGATGCAAAAATCCTCAACAAAATATTAGCAAGTTAAATCCAACAATCTATAAAAAGATTTATACACCATGACCAAGTGGGCTTTATCTGAGGTATTCAAAAATCAATTAATGTAATCCATCACATCAGCAAATTAAAAAAGAAAAACCACATGATCATATCAATAGATGCAGAAAAAGCATTCAACGAAATCCAATCCACCTTCGTGATACTCTCAGTAAACTATGAATAGAGGGGATTTCCTCAGTTTGATAAAGAATATCTGCAAAAAACCTGCAGCTAACTCCATACTTACTGGTGAGAAACTTGAAACTTGCCCACTAAGATCAGGTGCAAGGCAAGGGTGTTCCCTCTCACACTGGTTTTCAACGTTGTACTGGAAGTCCCAGCTAATGCAAATAGAAAAGAAAATGAAATAAAAGGAATACAGATTGGGAATCAAGAAATAAACTGTCTCTCTTCATAGGTAACATGATCATCTGTGTAGAAAATTCAAAACAATCAGCAAAAAACCTCTTGGAACTAATAAGCGAATATAGTAAGTTGCAGGATACAAGGGTAACATACAAAAGTCAATTGCTTTCCTACATGTTAGCAATGAAGAAGTGGAATTTGAAATAAAAGCCATAATACCATTTACATTAGCACCCCTCAAAAATGAAATAGTTATGTATAAATCTAACAAAATATGAACAAGACTTACATGAGGAAAACTACAAAACTCTGATGAATGAAATCAAAGAACTAAATAAATGGAGAGGTATTCCATGTTCATGGATAGAAGGGATCAATATTGTCAAGATGTCAGATCTTTCCAACTTGATCTATTGATTCAATGTAATCTCACTCAAAATCCCAGTGGGTTATTTTGTGGAGAGTGACAAACTAATTCTAAAGTTTATATGGAGAGGCACAGAAGCCAGAATAGCCAACACTGTACTGAAGGAGAAGAGGGAGAGAACTGACACTACTTGACTTCAAGACTTACTATAAACCAACAATAATCAAGACAGTGTGATATTAGTGAAAGACTAGACAAATAGATCAGTGGAACAGAATAGAGAGCCTAGAAATAAGTGCATATAAATATAGTCAATTGATCCTTGACAAAGGAACAAAGTCAATACAATAGAGCAATGATATCTTTTCAATAAATGGTGCTGAAACAGCTGGACATCTGCATGCAAAAAAAAAAAAAAAAAGAATCTAGACACACAATTTACATCTTTCACAAAAATTAACTAAAAATAGATCATAGTCCTAAATGTAAGACATAAAACTATAAAGTCCTAGAAAATAACAGGACAAAACCTAGATGACATTGGGTACGTAGACTTTGTAGATACAACGCCAAAGGCATCATTCATGAAAGAAAGAATGGATAAGTTGGACTTTGTTAAAATTAAAAACTGCTGTGCAAAAGACAACTTCAAGAGAATGAGACAAAAAGCCACAGACTGGGAGAAAATATTTACAAAAGACACATCTGATAAAGGACTATTATCCAAAATATATGAGGAACATTTAAAACTTGACAATAAGAAAATGGGCCAAAGACCTTAACAGAGACCTCACCCAAGAAGTGCCACACAGATGGCAAATAAGCATAAAAGATGCTCCACATCATATGTCATCAGGGAAATGCAAATTAAAACAACAACGAGATATCACTACATTCCTATTAGAATGGCCAAAATTCAGAACACGGATAACTCTGAATGCTGATGAGGATGTGGAGCAACAGGAACTCTTATTCATTGCTGGTAGGAATGTCAAATGGTACAGCCATTTTGGAAGACAGTTTAGCAAGTTTCTTACAAAACTAAACATACTCTTTCCATATGCTCCAGCATTTTCACTCTTTGGTATTTACCCAAAGGAGTTGAAAACTTAGTGCACAAGTAAACTGCACATTGATGTTTATAGCAGCTTTATTCGTAATTGCCAAAACTTAGAAGCAACCTAGATACTCTTCAGTAGGTGAATGGATAAATAAACTGTGGTACATTCAGACAATGGAATATTACTCAGCACTAAAAGGAAATGAGCTATCAAGCCATGAAAAGACATGGAGGAACCGTAAATATACATTACCAAATGAAAGAAGCCAATCTGAAAAGGCCACATGCTGTTTGATTCCAACTATACAACATTCTGGAAATGACAAAACTATGGAGACAGTAAAAGATCAGTGCTTGCCAGGGGTTGGGTGGTGAGAAGGGATGAATAGGCAGAGCACAGAGGATTTTAGGGCAGTGAAAATACTCTGTATGATATCGTAATGATGGATACGTGTCATTATACATTTGTACAAACCCACAGAATATACAACACCAGGGTGAACTGTAATATAAACTATGGGTTTGGGGTCTGTATGAGTTAATGTTAGGTTCATTGATTGTAACAAATGTACCATTCTGGTGGGGAATATTGCTAATGGGGGAGGCTCTGCATGTGTAGGGGCATGGGATATCTCTGTACCTTGCCCCCAATTTTGCTGTGAACCTTAAATTCTGTGAAAAAAAGTAAATTAAAAAAAAAACAAGAAAAAAAATCAACAGTATCTTTCCCACTCGTGACTTGAACCTTTTATACTGAATGGCTTTACCTGTTGTATATTATCCCCTGTGAAACTGCACCAAATTAATTGAACTTTGTTCAAAAAAGTGACCGAGTTTATACAACAGAAAAATACAAGTCACCTGGCTGGACCCTCAGCGTCCTGTCAGTACATTAGTTATGACATCCCTGGCAATGACACCAGCTGCATCCTCAGGTAGTAGAAATGTTTTCCATTCCCCTAGATTTTTTCATGCCTGCAGGTGCCACAGAAGGCAAATGAATGTTGTCAATGATTTTCAGGCTCTTAGAGAATTCAGCCATTGCATGAGTCATCTGAAACTTTGTGAACGATGGGTCCTTACATGTACAGCATCAAGCGTTGTTTCCCAGCAGCATCCAGGGTATATGTTAGGTGCTAAAAGACAAACGCAGAGTTTTCTGAGTGGAGACTATCTTGCTCTTGTGCAGAATGTTTGTGTCTAACACAAAAATGGAAGAAGGTAAAGAATACACTGTCTTTGTTTTGTTTTGTTGACATAGTGTCAATTGGAGAACTTAAAGATGAACGCCCTCACAATGTAAAATCATCGACATTTATCGTAGGTATTGCTGATTTAAAAATACAAAAATCCATCTCTCTTCATGAGGTTTCCCTGGCTACATCTTAGCAAAAGAGTCTGTTTTTTGGCAAGCTCTATGGCACTGGTTTAAAATTTCAAAAAGAGTTCTCATTTTTTCACCCCCACATTTGTTTCATGAACACAATTCCTAAAGTTCTAAACCTTGCCTTATGTGAACATATGTGCTTTAAGAGCTCATAACTTACATAATCAGGCTTGCAATTTATTTGGTGAGAGTTTTGAAGATAGAATTCGAATATTAGCCTTCACAGAAACTAAGGAATGGTTCAGGTATCATCCCCCCATTTCCTTCTCTGTGTTTTTACTAAAAATATTTGTTTTTTAAAAATTGTTGCTAGTAATGGGTGAGGAAGAACATTTAGTGACTTGAGGGGAGATGGATGGTTCTCCTCACCCCGAGACAATACTGTTCTTAAGGTTACCGAATGCTGACTACGTGGTGCCCAAAAATAAGCTAGAGTGCATCAGTTTAAGTTACCTTTGTCTTTAAAGTCTGGTTTGCCACAGAATTAGGTTTTTGAGAGAAAAAGGAAGAAAATAAGCAAGTTCTTGGTGGCAGAGAAGTCTCATTCTTATTTGCATGACAGAGTGACAAAATTAATATTTACTGATCGTCTGCAAAGGGCCAGGTTTGTTTGAGGTATTCTACATATGTCGCCTAATTAAATTTTACCCACCTGCTATGATGTAGGCTGCAAAAGAACAGGTAACTTGAAAAGAGCAATGGACACACCATTTGTGGGTCCAGGTCTGTCAAACTCAGTCAGTCTTTTATTTTATCACGTTGCCCATTGGGTTAGAGATTGAGGTATTCCAACAAATCTCAAAGAACAGGGCAGAAGGGTATCAAAGACCAAACTCTTCTGAACCGGGAATGGTATTTTCTTCTTTTTAGTCAGAAGTAGTCATGGTAGTTACATGGCTAGAGACTTACCTTGCTAAAATGAGCCACAACCATCTCACTACATCCATTTACTCCTTTGACTGCATGAGTATAAATGGGTGATTATTGGATGTTTCTGCTACTTGTCTGTTTATTCATTTAGATTTGAGCTTCTCTCTTAACTTAGAGAGGGACCTGGGTGTAGCGCACTTGTATTAGTCAGGATTTTCCAGAGAAACAGAACCAACAGGATGTGTATTCATGAGAGAGAAAGAGATAGAGAATAATTTATTTTGAGGAATTGGCTCATGCAATTGTGGAGATGCAAGTCCAAAATCTGCAAGATGAGCCAGCGAGCTAGAGAGCCAGGAAAGAACTGATGTTGCAGTCTAAGTCCAAAGGCAGTCTAGGGAGGTCAGCCTTTCAATTGACTGGATGAGGTCCACCCATATTATGAAGGCCAATCTGCTTTACTCAGTCCGCCGATTTAAATTTTAATCTCATTTAAAAAACACCTTCTGTGTTTTTTGGGTCTGGGTATCGTGGCCTGCCAAGTTGATACATAACATTAACCATCATAGCCCTGAAATTTCTTGAACAATCAAATGCAGAGGAGCTTATAGGATGTGAAGGTTACTGAGGTACAATGAACTCCCTCTCCTCTCAGAATCAGGAGTAGCAAATCCTTCAAGAAGCCCCTGCCCTCAGTGAACTGAGATCTACTGCGTGGAGGTTTACTCCATTCCACTAACTAGCCTGACTTGCCCATAGCTCTCTGCAAGGTTGTCTTAGGATAGCTAGTGTGAATGGAAGAAGATGTCATTGCTTTTGCTGCTTATCCAGCATCCCTCAGCTGCCAAGAGTGTGAAGGTGAACATATGTGATCCCCTCACATCTTCCACAGATTTGTCATCAGTCTAAGCTTTGAATGGTTTTGATTGAATACCGAGGTTCACAACTTGTGGGAGGGTCGTAATCCTGATCTTCAGAGAATGCTTGGTTGTATCATGGATTAAGACACCTAGTTAATCATTACAGATCATGTTTCCACCATTAGAATTCTTAATAAATCAAGAAGATGTGAGCAAAGCTCTCTTTTCTATTCTTTACTTTTCACTCGGATTCATTCTTTCACCATTTCGTTCTCCAAAATCTTACTCCTGCATGTGTATAACCCTCTAGAAGTTGGAAGGGTCTGATGCACAGACAGTGATGTACACTTGCTTATATATTTGTTCTTCTTTTCTACCTGAAAACTCTGTTGCTGTGTTATTAGAATACTCCTTGATGGTTACACCCCGTTCAACCTAAATCAACTTCACAGAGTCCACTAAAGTTTGTAAATTATTTCCATCTGCCAATATTATCTGTCCTATGGCATAAATAATTAATAAATATCATTTTATAATGCTAATGAATAAGATGAGCTATCCATGAAACTAAAAGCTCTAGTTCTAGCAAATATTTGAACAATTTTTTTAAATTTATCCAAATGCTTTCACTTGGCACTTCAACCTTCATTACTTAAGAGTTCACCTACCTCTTCTTGTCTATTTCTAAACTTGGGGCAATCACGTTTGCTTCCTTTGTTGCCCTTACCTGGAAATGAAGGTGGGTCCATACAAGATCAAATCTGTTTTTATTAACTTGAAGAGCTTTCTAAAGTTTAGAAGTACATACAGCTTGTGAACACCTTATGCTATCATAAATAAGCAACTCACATTCTTACTCATACATTCTCTTTCTTCATTCTGCAATGCAAAACTTGGATCAGGATCAGTGGGAGTTGTGTATGTGCTTCCCAAAGAGGCCTAATTCTCACAGGACATCAAAATAGCCTGGTGAGATGGTATCAGCAACAGGAGTTCAACAGAAGAGGTGGAGTCTACTGCCGCCGTTTGACATGTGAAAAAACAGATGCATGCAGTGAGTCAGTAGTAGGGACTGTTGTTCATGAAAATGTGTTGTTCATAAAAACCTTAAATTCAAACATATTTCCTGTATTTATTTCACACTTATGCCAAAAAGACATGCTGTACATAAAGACGACTGTTTTTTTCACAGCCATTGTACTGTAAAAGAAATGAAAATCTATTTTGTTTGGTGGATTTGCTAGGGAAAAAATAGCTCTCTCCCAGAGCAAATGGTGCAACACACCTTGATAGTGAGAACTGCGTGCGTGACATTTGCAGTGGTGAGGTTGATGCTGAAAATTAAGTAGCGACATCAGTTATATTACTTAAGGTGGGAACAAGAAAGTCATTTGTGATGCAGTGTGAGAGTGAGAGCATTTCTTCTGAATTGCAGTGTGAAAGAGAAAGCTGAAAAGCGTTTGACAGTATTCCAGTTGGCAAACGGTAGCATCTTAATAAGTCAATACTGCTGAGAGTTCAGTGTGAAAGCTCATCTGAAAGTGAAATATATTGATGAAATCTCAGACCAATGAACACGATTACCATTCTAAACAGAGTGTACATATGTGTTTGGAGCACGTATATGAATAACCTTTCAAAATAATGCACACATCTGACCATATGCTCTAGTGAATGCCATTAAAATCTCTGCCATGGTTTTCAGAAAGAAATAAACACAATTTACATTTGGCACCAGCATGAAATTGTAATTATCTTTGGGTAAAAAAGATACTAAGAAATATTTTTAAATGACTCGTATGTTGGGATGCTCTGCTTCTCGTAAGGCCATCAGTGAGGGGGGATGGGATCTCAGGTGATTGCCTTGAGCTCTGTATAAAGGTTTCTAGGAAGGCCATCTTCTGAACATTTTTAATACTTATTTCTATTCTTTGAGCAATTTTTTCCTTACATATAGTAGCTGATCACTTTTTAAATAGATTTTCAAAAGTTCCACCATTCTATCTTTAGCTTTTTGCCATTATTATTATTATTAAATTTGATTGTCAAAGTGTTGTTCCCTCTATTTCTGCCGCCCCAAATGGTAAGAGGTTCAAATGTGTGCAAATGCAGGAAGAAAGGATAAAACACACATGCAGAGGGCCAAATCCAGGGTGGTTGTCTTAGTCCGTTCAGGCTGCTATAACAAAGTACCACAGACTGGGTGGCTTATAAACAACAGAAATTTACTTCTCACAATTCTGGAGGCTGGAAGTCTGAGATCAGGGTGCCAGCCTGGGTGGGTTCTGGTGAGAGTCCTCTTCCAGGTTGTAAACTGACAGCTCCTCATTGTAACCTCATACTGCGGGAAGAGGACGAGAGAGCTCTCTGGAGTGTCTTTTATGAGGGCACTAACACCACTCATGAGGGCTCCAGCCTCATGACCTTCTGACCTTTCAGAGGCCCCACCTCCTGAAACCACCACATTGGAGGGTTAGGATTTCAACATACGAATCTTAGGGGATATACCAGCGGTAATCCTTGAATGCTGTGAAAAGTAGTTTTATATAGAGAGAAAATGAAGAGATTGTAGAATAAATCCTTGTTGAATGGTCTCTAGGTTTCATGCTACCCTAAAATGCCCACCTCTTGCTTATTTTAAAAGAACCAAAAGAAGGCCTAGCTTAGAGCGGGAGAATCCCCCTGATTCTGACGAGCACGTAAGATAAGGTTCTGTCCACGTGGCTTTGTTGTGATGTGCAGATGTGCACCCTGCCTGGCCACTGTCACTGCTTCCAGCCTAAACAAGCCTGCCTCCTCGCCTCTGCACTTCTGCAGCATCCTGATTGCTGGGCTCTTCTGCCAGGGTTTTTCCTGTGATCAGTCGTCTCCAAACCCAGCGTGAACATATTATCATCAGCACTATTTGTAATTTTAATAGTAAAATGTGCCATTCCTTGACACCCTAGACTAGTTTAAGTCAACATTTTCTGTCTCTCCACAGCCCCCTCTCCCAGCACCCATTGCACCTGTTACTAACATGTTAAGATCTGAGTCCGCCTCTAAACTGTATGCTCCCTGAGAGAAGGGGTCGCATGTGTCATGTACATCACATTGTCACTTCCTCAATGATCAGCGCCAGCCAGACGCAGACCCTCACACATCTGTGAAGTGGGTAAACTTGAGACTGATGGTGAGTTCTAAACACATATTTCAAAGTTTAGACATCCCCAGCCATTTTTTTTATTGGAAGAATCCAGTCAGGGATTCAAAACTTTGGTGGTGGGGAATACTCTCTAACGTTTCCAGGTTTTAACTGATTCCAGTTTTGGGGTTGATCTTGACATTTTTCATTGAACTCAGGATTGCATGAATAAACCCAAGTGGAAGGTTCACTTCCAACACATTTCCTCTCTTTACAATACCCAGCACGGCTCAGCTTCTGGCTGTTTCTTGCCAAAGACCTGAACTGGAGTCTTGGGGAGGGAGCTCAGTTATAACTGAATGAAAACATTTTATAAAAAAACAATATTTGTAGAGTCAGTTTCAGGAACAGTTTGTATCCTCTTCTCTGAAACTAGGCTGTAAATTATACAGTGGGCACAACTGTGTTATATCAAGACCAAGACAAAAACTTACAGACTTCATCAATACCATGAGAAATAGGTACATTTGCCAGATTTTTATTTCCTTACAAAGTGCCCATATTTTCTGCCAGCTATATTGACTCCAATCATCTGATAATACACAGGTTAATGTTTATATATCTCATCCTCATGCATGGCTTCTCAATAATCAACCTTAGAAATGTCTATAAGGTTATTTAATTTTAAGTCTTCACTTCCACTCGTTTCCCTTTGTCTCATAAGTCCATGTTAATTTTACATCTCAAGCATAAGAGTAGATTCTCATTTACATGACTCTAGGTACTTCTCTCTCTCTCTCTCCCTCCCTCCTTTTCTTTTTTACATCCATCTACCTATCTCTATCTCTACTATCATCTATCTATCTATATATCTATCATTTATCTACTGAATTAGAAAATAAAGGATGTAGGAATGATATTCTCAATAATCCTCCAAAGACTCAAGCTATAGTTATTTCAGTTTCTTAAATGCCTGTGGTAACTCATTCTTACTAATCCATCTGGCCAACAGATTTTATTGGTATCTACACTTCTGTGCCACAAGTCAAAATTTAGTTTTAGCTCTCATTTTCTGTGAGAATCTCTTTGTGGGTAATGGTGAGTAGGTGTTAAGGGGAAACCCAGTCCAACTTTTATAGCTTACAGGCCAGGAAAATGAGTCACAGTTCAAGCATGAAAGTGAAGCCTTAGGCGTTGAATTCTAATTACACTTAAATTGTCTCTAGCAGTTTCCTAAGTCTGGTAACAGTAGGCAATCAAATCAATATCTACGTGGTTCCCATGGAATATTCTTCATTCTCCTTTAGCTGGACTCAGAGACTGATTTAATTGACAGCAACCTAGCATGCTAAGAAAAGAACTCCAGACCTCAGGTTTGTCACACTGTTTTGGGGGACTGAGTTTCATGGATGGCCTTCCTGGACACCCCAGGGATGCATCTACTGTGCTTCACTGTGCCCTTTCCTCTGTAGACTGCTTTGCCTTCAGCACTTGGACAAGCTCGATCTCCGGCTTCTACTTCACTCATTCAGTTTATTTTTTGTGTTATCATGCTTACACTTTACCATTGTAAAACCAGGCCACTGCCCAGATTGCACAGGAGTAGTTGATTGGATGCGGTCAGCCCACTTAAACTTAGAGCAAGATGGGAAAAACTTTCCCACTCAACAAACATAAAGACATTTTAATTTATTCAGTTTTAACATCGTTTAATTGCTTGCTTTTGCAAACAAATTACTTAATTCCTTGGAAAATCCTGTAGAATATGGGAGCTCTGGTCCTCATAGGTACAGTCACGCATTCATACTCATGCACATGACACTCAGACATTAACTTGACAAGCACAGGATGTGTCTTCATGAGGGGTGATTATATAGGAAGTGAAGGGGTGGGAAGGAAGAAACAAAGAACTATTTGATTTACACATTAACACACCGGGTATATTTGCTGTTTCCGCTTTGTTTTGTTTTGTCTTGTTTTCCTACGTGGACCAGGTTCACCTCTCGGGAGAGAATTGTCCAAATGCTTCAGTGTGCTGTGGGATGGCAAGGACACACACTATGAAATCCAGTCAGCTTGAGTCAAATCCCTGCTCTGAAATTTAGGGGTTACAGGGCTTTGGGCAAATGACATAAACTTCTTAAAGATCAGCTTCCTCTTTTGCAAAATAGGGAGAATTACGTGTATCTCACAGGATTGCTGTGAGGATTTTAAATAACATGTAAAGTGTTTGTCAGAGAATCTCCTTCTCTCAACAAACAGTAGTGCATGTCCTCATCACCGTTATTTGACCAGATAAACCTCTTGAATCTTGACTTGGTTTTGGTTGTAAGACCGGGTTAGTTTTAAGTGAAAAACCCCAAATTCTTCTTATTGTAATTCTTTTTTTTTTTTTTTCGTGAGGAAGACCAGCCCTGAGCTAACATCCGTCGCCAGTCCTCCTCTTTTTTTGCTGAGGAAGACTGGCCCTGGGCTAACATCTGTGCCCATCTTCCTCTACTTTATATGGGACCCTGCCACGGCATGGCTGACAAGCAGTACATCGGCGGGCGCCGGGGATCCGAACCCGTGAACCCCGGGCTGCCAAGCACGGACTAAACCGCTGCGCCACTGGGCGGCCCCTTATTGTAATTCTGAAAATGGATTTATGAAAGTCTCCAAGAAGCTCATGGAATACTAAGAAGGAAGAGAGCCTTAAGGTGACATCCACTTAGAAGAATGAGCACTCAAAATAACTCCAAAGTGAAAAACAAAACTCAAAATGACACACTGTCCCATGGAAATATTCCAAACTGTAGTATCATGTAGCATGGGGTGGATGGTGGTTTGTCTGTAGAGAATGAGGTGCATGATGGATGATCATTAGGAAATATACAACCTTGTATTTTCTCGGAGTTCACCAAGTAAGTTCTGTAATGAATAGGCCCCATAATGGGACTCTGTATGTTGGCAGGAGGCACTAGACATGGAATTTAGTTTCCCAATTTGCCCCATGAAGTAAGGGCCTTGGTTATTGTGCTTTCAAAGCTCTCTCTCAGGTGTGCTGGTTACTTATCACTCTCTCACTCGGTAGAATTTTAAGTTGACATTTGATGCTGCTCAAATTGCTTCAGCTGTTTTGTTCCTCTCTTTGGAGAGGTTTGCTGTTGATCACAAAATGATGGTGCCCATGAGCCCATTGAAAACAGTGGAAATTCTGCCCATGAACCTCAGCATATGGTCTAGTATTTCTTTTGTAGTTTAGGTAATCTGACAGACACACATACCTCTCCCCTCCTCCGACTCCACCACCACAGAATTCCATCCTTTGTGACCAAATTGTTCTTTCATAAGGCAGGTGGTTTATGGAAGAACTATTTTCAAAATATTCTATGACATGTTGGTTGAACGACTAGAAAGACTTAGAAAAGCTTGTTGATTAGTTCTCAAGTTACAATCAAGCTTTAAGACTCTCTTCTTCCAAGGGGCACGAGGAAACCTTTGGAGGTGATAGACAAGCTTATTATCTTGATGTTGGTGACAATTTCATGGATGTATACACGTCCAAACTCATCAAATTGTGTACATTCAATATGTACAGTTTTTTGTATATCAACTATATCTCAATAAAGCTGTTAAAATTTGAAAAACTCTTTTCTTATAATTTTATTAAATGAAATAAAGAAATAACCTATTAACCATTACTTAATATTTGCACCAACTCAAGGAAAGGGTTCACTTTTAATATTCTCGCCTACGAATATGTCCAATATTGATTTGTTATACTCCAAACAATGTAGTTTGATAACAATACTCCTAATGCAAAATGTGAATATTGAAGTAGATTAGAAGAGAAGTGTGGAATTTTCCTCATGGTCTGGGATGGTCCATTTGTAGACCTCTTAATGGCAGACAGATGAACTAGACAGCATTTCTTTCCAGCCCTTTAACTTTTGTAACATTTTCACAACAACAAAAATGTGTGTGTATGTGACAAAGAGAGAGAAAGAGAAAGAGAGAAAGAATGAAGAATATCAGTTCTAATATTTTAAATTTTAAAAATAGATGCCTGCCTTGAAATTCTATTTGCTAATGTTAATATTTTTCAGAATAATAGTTCCTATTTGGCTCAGTTATAGCTAATTATTATAATGGGGATTAACTTATGTCTAGACATGAACATTTTGCCTTTGCTTCTAGTGATATAATTACTTCAGAAATTTTAGTGCAACATGAATATCAACCTGTAGCAACTGCATATCCCCATTTGACCATAACACTGTCTGAGTGTTGTAGATCTCTGTCTTGTCTGCTAGCTTTGTGGTGACTGCCGAGTCTTAACTCTGTCTTTCACAGGTGTAAATGTGAAACCTTGGGGGATCTGGCTTACAAGGAAAGGTAGTTTCTTAAAATTAAAACCGTTACTTTCCAATTATAAACAATCTTAATGAGACAGAGGGGAAAAATATTTGATAAAGTCACTGTGACTACATAGATATTTCTTTGATGAACTAAAATTTTGAAAGCTGTGTTCTAAAATACGTAGAGGAGTAAAATTAAGAATACATAAAAACAAATAGCAGGAGCTTTAAAAATAGGTCTCCATAAAACTAAAGGCTCGTGCAACTGGAGACTTGTGGAAAATGCTAATGGCCATTAAAAGCAAAGAAGAAGGAAGGAAGGGACAGAATCTCTTCTTGGGTTAAATAAATAACGTGAACAAGAACCAGGAAAAATGTAGAACTGCTGAACTCTGACGGGACTGCAATGAGAATAACCTCTAACCTGAAAACATAAAGGCAAATAAGGTGGAATTTCAGCCCAAGAAATTGAGGATGTAGTCGGATAATACGTAGCATAGAATGTACATCGAGTACATTGGGAATCCTCCTTCCATCCACTTTCATTTCCAGCACCCAGTCAAGGCTACCATGTTCTCTCACCCACAGTAATGCACCAGTCTCTTTAACAGTCTCCTTGCCTTCACTTTCACTCCCTTGCAATCCTTTTGCAGAGCAGTCACGGAAATCTTTTAAAAACGTAAACCAGATCACGTTATCTCCTGCTTGCAGTCCCACCCCTGACTGATGGCACCTGCCTACCTCTTTGTCCTTCACCCGTTCTGTGCTTCATCTGGCCACAACAGCCCAGGGAGTTCTTTCTGCTCCAAACTTGAACAGTCCAAACTCATTCCCACTTGAGGGCCTTTAAAAGATCACGGTAGCTGTTCCCTCTGCGTGCAACACTTTCTCTCCTAACAGTCACCAGTTGAACATCTTTTTGTCATTCTGATCTTAGCCAGAACATCACCCGAGAGAGGCCTTTCCTGAACATACTATGTAGAATGGCCACACCTTAGTCTCTGTAGATGACTGAGCATGTCATTGCTTTTTTCTTGTTTGTGTTTATTGTCTCTCTCGCCTCGTTAGAGGGTATGCTCTACAAGAGTAGGTACTCTGTCTATTTTATTCATCACTGTGTCTCCCCAGTGCCTAGAACAGTGCCCGGTGTATAATAGGCTCTCAAAAGTTTCTGTATGACTGAACAAATAAATGATTAAGAGCTGGGGGAATTCAAAGAGAAAGGAGATCAATGCAGTTTAGCATTGGTGTCTTGGGGATGTTTTTGGTAGAGGTGGGATCAGGCTGGAACTTTGCTTGGAAAGGTGGAGGAGACAGCCAGGCACAAACAACTGTGGACCAGGAGATTGGTCAGAGAGATGATATTGATGGGGAAAGCCACAGCCTTTGGGAGCTGGGGAGGAATGAGCTGGCCTAGAAAGGAACTTGCATGGCAGGGAGAGGTGGGGTGTGAGATTAAATAGAGTGGGTCCGAATAATGGCGGGAGTGTGTGAAGACTACACAGAAAAGGTAGGTGCCTCTGTGGAAAATAGAGTACATGTTTTGTGTGTGTGTGCAAAATAAAACAATGTTTAATACAGAGGGAATTTTGTCACAATTAATTTTCTAAACAATTTCATTGCCTATATAGGAAATTTTTTTTGTTGTTAAATGACTCTAGAAACCTTTATTATTCCATCTATTAATTCTAGTGATATTCACACAGACATAAAGTAAAACATTTTTCTCTAAAAATAATATGCACTGTTCAATTTAATTTATTGGACTTGGGTTGTAATATTACAAAATTCCATTTACTGGGATTAATATGTGGCCTATTTCATTTCATTTTCACAAGAGAACTATGAAAGACATTTCATAATTGGGATGTATGACAGTTCCTTGTAGAGCTTGTATTTCCTATCATAAAGCTTGACCAACTTAAATGCTTACAACCAGAGTTTTTCTATAAAATAAGAAAAAACAAAAACATACAAATAAAAACTCTCAATCATTTTTAACACTGCAAAGATGCAATATGTTAACAACAATTGCTTAGGTCATTTTCTCATGCCAAGGTCATCTTAAGCTGCCTTGGTTAGGAATGAATTTGACTGACAGTTTGGAACCAAATGTACGCTGGAGGCCTGCATTCTTAATTTGCATGCTTCCTATGCAACCGTGGACTGGCTACTTTAGCTCAATTTCCTCAACTGTGAAATGGATTCAATAAACAGTGTCTTTGCAAAAATGCAAACTGTAGCTGAAATAAGCCTCATGCTATTGGCCTATTCTGACAGGAGATTTCCTGTCCTCTCACTTCTATCAACCCTAAGAAATGCTATTTTATAAAAATCCATCAGATTTATTTAGGTTGAGACTCTTTGTTCAGAATAGCTTCTATCTCACAACAAACACATTAAGATTCAGTAACAGTAAAAAATCTCAACATGGAAAACCAAGACTAACAACAGACTTCTCGATGCAGAAGGACATCTAGGTGGAGCTGAGTCAGGATGCCGGGCTCACCTCTGCTCTGCGAGAGCGCCCACCTGAGGACAGGCAGTAAGGCACATGGTGTGTCCCTGCTTTGGTTCTCTGCACTGAGTCTCAGGGTGCATGCCCAGTGGAAAAAGCCAGGGAATTGAGAGGGGAATTGTTCTTTGCTCTGCTTTTTCTTCAGGTGAGAGGGCCTTTACTGCCAGGATCTCAGAAAAGGCAGATACTGCAAATCCCAGAAACCACGGAGCAAAAAGTAGGAAGAAACTGGCAGTGCGAGAGTGTGTCCTGTGAGGTGGAGTCTTTAGGAGTGAAGCCCTGGAGATCCGGCAGAGAGATCTCACGGGCCATCAGTGCTTGCTGCCCCAGATATGACAGAGAAGGGGCGGGCAGGGTCCGGGAGAGGTGCAATGTGCCACTGCAGGGGCAGAACGCGTCGAGGAGATTGGTGTCCTCACGAGAGTGACAGATGCCATGGTCTCCAGGAATCCACAGGAGGATCCGTAAGGAGAATATCCTGAGAAGAGGCAGCAAGATGAGGGGTAAAGCTGGAAGTGGCTTAGAAACAAAAATGCAAGAGCAGAATGAAAATTCTTATTTAAATCAGACGAGTGCGAAATAGCACAGCCAAAGAATTCAGTCAGCGGTGTGGGATGTGCCAGAAATGATCTCCCAGAATGAAAAGAGAGAAAAATAGAGAAAATCAGGCAGGGTTAGAGCATCAAGAACAGAAAGTAAATCAAGGTGTTTTGGGAAAAGAAACAAGAGAGCCATAAAATAGCCATAAAAATATGGTGGAATAAATCTTCTAGAGTTATAGAAAGATTATCATATATAAATGAAAAGACTCATGAAGTTCTATGCAAAACCAGAGGTAGAGGGACCTACATCCGGATACACCTCAGCAGCTTTTTGGAATGCTAAGGATAATCCTAAAGGTGCCCATTCAAAAAAATAGATGCTGCTGAATCATACAAATAATTTACATGGATACATTTACACCGATTTCAAAAGAATTCTATTGTCCAAGAGAAATTCTATTACCTGTGGATTTGATTCCATATTCTGATTCACTGTGCAATGGTGGCCAATTTAGTACTTTCCAAAACTCTACCTTCTGATCGGTAGAAGGGGGTTGCAAATATTGACCTCTTCTGTTACTTGTGAGCATGAAACTTTCAGCGTGGGCGGCCTCAACGGTTGATGAAATCTCATCATACTCTAGGAAAGGTAGGGAGAGGAATTTAATGTGTTAAACTGGAAAAGTTAGTGTAAACTCATGACCTTAAAAAGATGCATATTTTCTAGTCTGTCACCACTAATTGTCCCAACTGCAGCAGGAACAATTGTGTCCTCCAGTGCCCATATTTTGCCTCTAACAATGCACACCACTGAAAAGAACCAGAATACCTGGGTAGGAAATTAAGTCTATGTATTTGAGTAGGAAAAAACAAACTTGGTCTAGAATATCCTTTTGTTTTCTGGAATCAAGGATAGCTTCGAAAATGTCAAGGGCAGTGATGAAGGATAGAAGAGCAAATTTAAAGGGGCTTGTACTGGCTAAGCTGGAAGTACCATCTTTGTAATAGTGATAATAATCATAACAGTTAATTGAAACAAGTGGAGACTGTGAAAAGTCATGAATTAGTAATTATATTCAAAAGAGAAAAGTGAATATAAAATGTGCAAAATGTAGTTGTAATACAAAGATGGGTATATATGATAGCATATGTTTATTTATTGATTTTAATAAATAAAGGAGTGTTAATAAATGGGATTCCTGTAAAGCCCTGTGCCATTTGAAATTTTAATAAATTCACTTCTATAAAAGATGTAAACAATCTGCAAAATGCAACAGAAAAAATTACCCAGAGAGTAGCACGTTTGATTGCAGGAATCATCTTTTGATGTATCCATCATGATTTCAGATGATTTTGATGTCATTCAGCATAGCATAGTTTTTAGTACCTGGAATATAAAAGAAAGAAATTAGAAAAAAATGAATCATTAACAAGTTACTTAAATGATGAGTAAATTCCATTTTGCCTACATTTTGCAAATTGTTTATATCTTCTATAGATGCAAATGTATTAAAATTAAAACTGCACATTTATTTTATGGATATCTTGAATAGAAGTGTTTTGTTTCTTATTTTAATTATGTATCTGTTTATAAGTATAAAAATGTATTTATTTTTATCTGTGCGGGAAGGAAGGAAAAGTACAGAAAATTGTGAGTAATTCAAGTAGTCCAGGGAAAAGTAGGTATTACACCAAGGCGAGGAAGGACCTCCTGGCCCCATGGAGGTCACAATAGCCAACTGAGGGGCGACCTCTAGATGGCCTTGCTAATTATAGCAAAATGCTGGTAAGTATATGTATTTTTAACTTTTTATTTTTAAATAATTGTAGATTCACAGGAAATTGCAGAAGTAGTACAGAAAGATGCCATCTACCTTTCACCCAGTTTCCTTCCTATGGTTTCATTTTACATAGTCATAGTTCAATATCAAATCGACTTTGGCATTGGTGCAATCTGTGTGTATAGTTATGTCATTTTATCAGGTGTACAGATTCATGTAACCACCACCACAGTCCAGATATAGAGCTACTTCATGCCCCAGAAGGTGTCCCTTGTGCTATCCCTTTACAGTCGTAGCCCCCGTCCCAACCTGTGCACCACCACCATCCCTGGCAAATACTGTTCTGTTTTTAATCTCTGCAATTTTGTCATCTTGAGAATGTTACATAATTGGAATCACACAGCATATGACCTTTTGAGATTAGCTTTTTTTTTTTTCATTTAGCATAATACCTTTGAGATCCACTCAAGTTGTTGCATGTATCAATCGTTTATTCCTTTTCATTGCCAAGTAGTAGTTCATGATATGGATCTACCACAGTTTGCTTAATCATTCATCTATTGAGGGTCATTTTGGTTATTTCCAGTTTGGAGCTTTTATAAATAAAGATGTTAGAACAATTCTGTACAAGCTTTTGTGTGGACATAAGTTTTCATTTCTCTTGTATAAATGCCAGGAGTGCAATCGTTGAGTGGTATGGTAGTGTATGTTAGTTTTTTAAAGAAAATGCCTATTTTCCAGACTGACTACTATTTTACACTCCCACCAGCAATGTAGAAGATGTATAAGAGACGCAATTGTTTTGCATCCTGCAAACATTTCATGATGTCATTAACTTTTAGCTGGCCTAATAATTGTACAGTGATATTTCATTGTGGTCTTAATTTGCATTTCCCTAACTCAAAACATCTTTTCATGTGCTTATTTGCTGTTCACATATCCTCTTCGGTGAAATATCTCTTCCTAGCATTTGCTCATTTCTGATGGATTGTTTTATTTAATGTTGAATTTTGAGAAGTTTGCTTTATATATATATTTTTTCTTTTTCTAACTTTAAATATTTATATATTCTAGATTTAAATACCTATTCTATTTTTAAATATATATACATTCTATATTTAAGTATATATTCTATATTTAAATAGATGTATTCTGAATTTTATATATATAATATTTTAGATATGAGTTCTATATCAGATATGTGGTTTGGAAATATTTTATCTCAATCTGTAGCTTGTCTTTTCATCCTCTTAATAGGGTTTTTCACAGAGCAAAAGTTTTTAATTTTGATGAAATTCAATTTATCAAGTTTTTCTCTTATGGATCATCCTTTTTGTGTCATGTCTAAGAATTCTGATCTGTATGCCTTTTATTTCCTTTTCTAGTGTCATTATACTGGTTAGAACTTTCAGCACTCTGTTGTATAAGAATGCTGAAAGCAGATATCCTTGCCTTGTTCCCATTTTAAAGGAAAATAATTCAGTTTTTCTCCATTAGGTATAGTGTTAGCTACAGTTTTTCATTTTCTTTGTAATTGCTTCCATCAGGTTGATATCCATATTTTTCCAAGTTTTTTTTTTAATCATTAATGGGTGTTGAGTTTTGTCAAATGCTATTTCTGCATCACTTAATATGATCATGCAATTTTTTCTTCTCTAACCTATCAAATTGGTGGGCTACACTGATTGATTTTCAAATGTTTATCAGACTTCTGTACCTGGATAAACCATTCTTGGTCGTGGTGTATAACTTGTATATGTTGCTGAATTCTATATGCTAACATTTTTTAAAGGATTTTTGTATCCATATTCATGGATATTCATTGGTCTAGTTTGTGTGTATGTGTGATGTCTTTATCTGATTTTAGTTATCAGGGTAATAATGGTTTCAAAGAGCTAGTTAGGAAGTGTTCTCTCCTTTTTTTGGAATTGATATTAATTCTTCTTTAAATATTTGGTAGAATTCTACAGTGAGAACATCTCTGGGCATGGAGATTCTACTTTGAGAATTTTTAAATTCAATTTCCTTACTAGTCATAGGGCAATTCAGATGATCTACTGAATAGTAGGTGCATTGTACTAGTTTGTGTTTTTCTGATGAAGTGGTCTATTTCCTCTAAGTGGTAAGTTTATGTGTGTTTAATTGTTTGTGGTATTCCCTTATTATCATTTTGATATCTACAGGATATATAGTAGTCCTCCCTTATCTGAGGTTTCACTTTCTGTGGTTTCAATTACCCACAGTCCAAAAATATTAATTAGAAAATTCTAGAAATATGCAATTCGTAAATTTTAAATTGCATGACTTTCTGAGTAGCATAATGTGAAATCCTGCCCTCCTGCCCAGGATATGAAATACCTTTGTCCAGACTATCCACGCTGTGTACGCTTCCCACTTGTCAGTCGCTTAGTAACCATCTCGGTTATCAGATGGATTGTCGCTGTATGGCAACGCTTGTGTTCAAGTAACCTTTATTTTACTTAATAGTGGCCCCAAAGCACAAGAGGAGTGATGCTGGCGATTCGAATATACCAAAGAGAAGCCATGAATAGCTTCCTTTAAGTGAAAAGGTGAAAGTTCCCGACTTAATAAGAAAAGAAATCGTATGCTAAGATTGCTGAGATATATGGTAACTTTTATTACAGTATATTGTTATAACTGTTCTATTTTATTATTAGTTATTCTTGTCAATTTTGTACTGTGTCTAATTTGTAAACTAAACTTTATTGTAGGCATGTATTTATAGAAAAAACATAGTGGATATAGGGTTCAGTACTATCCACAGTTTCAGAGAGTCACTGGGGTCTTGGAATATATACCCCTTGGATAAGGGGGGACTACTGTATAGTAATATCCCCTGTTTTATTTCTAATATTTGTAATTTGTTCTGTCTTTATTTTCTTATCAGTTTTACTAGACGTTGTCAAATTTACTGATCACTTCAAAGAACCAGCTTTCTGTTTCATTGATTTCTCTGTTGTTTCCTGTTTCAATTTCATTGATTTCTGACATCTTTATTATTTCTTTTCTTCTACTTGTTTGGGTTCATTTTGATCTTGTATTTCTAATTTCTTGAAGTAAACATTTAGATTATTCACTTGAGTTTTTTCTTCTTTTCTAGTGTATATGTTTAGTGCTATAAATTTCCCTGCAAGGACTGCTTTAGCTGTGTTCCACGAATTTTGATATCTTTCCATTTTTATTTTCATTCAGTTCAATGCATTTTTTATATATCCCTGAGACATCTTCTTTGACCCATGGGTTATTTAGTTTCTTAGTGTTAAGAGATTTTTCTGTTATCTTTTTATTGTTGATTTCTAGTTTGATTCTCCTGTGGCCAGAGAATATACTCTATGATTTCAATTTTTTAAATTGGTTGAAGTTTGTTTTATGGCCCAAGATATGATCTATCTTGATAGATCTTCCATGGTCACTTGAAATAAATGTGTATTCTGCTGTTGTTGGGTGGAGTATTCTACAAATATTGATTAGATCCTGTTGGTGGGTAAGTTGTTCTTCTATAGCCTTGCTGACTTTCTGTCTAGCTGTTCCATCAGTTTTTGAGAGAAGGATGTGAAGTCTCCAACTATAGTTGCAGAAGTGTCTATTTCTCCTTTCAATTCTATCAATTTTTGCTTTGCTTTTTTGGCTGTAGCTATGTGAAATATGTAATAGATGTTTGACCAAAAAAGGCAGCTTAGCCTGACAGTGATTGACTTGGGTTTGAAACACCTGGAATAAGTAACCATATCTGAAAACATGCCATTTGAGCAAAAGCTTAAAGAGTGAGAAAGTTTTGGGCAGGCAAAAAAGGGAATCATGGGCAGAGGGACAAGTCCTCACTGTAGTACTTGGAGAATAATCTACATGGCTGTACATTCAACACGCTCTGTATTTTCCTTGCCTACCTCATGGAGGAATGCTTTTGCTATACAGCACTGATTTATCTTCTTTCTAAACACAAAGTTCTATGCATAAGTGAGATTGTTATATCCTTTAATTTTGGAAATTCTTACAGCTGCATTTTTCTTTTAAATACAGAATTGAAAAGAATATTTATTCTGTAGTTGTGGATATAATATTCTCTAAATGTCAGTTAGGGCCAGTTGGTGGATAGTGTTGATAAAGTCTCCTATATTCTTACTGATTTATTATCCATATATCAATTATTGAGAGAGAGGTATTAAAATCTCCAACTATGATTGTGGATTGTCTACTTCTCTCTTTTGTTATATCAGGTTTTTCTTCCTGTTTTGATACTCTGTTGTTAGGTGAGTTCAAGCTTAGGACTGTTATATCTTCTTGTTGAATTGATCCTTTTGTCATTATAATGTGACCCTCTTATCTTCAGTAATATTCCTTGAAATCAGCTTTGCCTAACATTAACACAGCAACCCAGCTTTCTTATGCTTAGTGTTTGCTTGTTATCTCATATTTCCATCATTGGCCTGTCAAACTGCCTATGTCTTTATTCAGTACATCACTTGTATATAGCATATAGTTGGATGTTGCTTTTTTTTTTTAAATCCAATCTGATGAAGTCTGATATTTAATTGGAATTTTTAGTCTGATTGTGTTTTGGTGTTGATATGAAATTCACATAACATAAAATTAACCATATTAAAATATATAATTCAGTGATGTTTAGTACATTTACTGTTTGTGCAACCACGACTTGTATGTAGATCCAAAACATTTTCATCATCCCCAGAGAAAACCATGTACCCCCCAAGCAGTTACTCATTCCCACTCCACACACAGCTTATGGCAACCACTAATCTACTTTCTGCCTTTTTGGATTAATCTATTCTCACTATTTCATATAAATGGACTCATACAATATATGGTCTTTTGTGTCTGACTTCTTTCACTTAAGCATAATGTTTTTGAGGTCATCTTTGCTGAAGCATATATCAATACTTCATTTCTTTTTATGGATGAATAATATTCAACAGTTTATATATACCACGGTCTGTTTATCTATTTATCCATGGACGCACATTTGGGTTATTTCCATCTTTTGGCTATGTGAAAAGTGCTAATATGAACATTTGTTTACAAGTATTAGTTCAAACACCTGCTTTCAATTCTTTTGAGTATACACCCAGGAGTAGAATTGCAGAGTTACATGGTAATAGAATGTTTAAACTCATGAGGATCTTCCAAATTGTTTTCTACAATGGCTATAGATTGTAGAAATTATATATATATTTTAGATAAGATAAAATATCTTTATCTAACAAAATAATATTGTTTTGGTAAAACAAAAGAAGTGTGTTAACAGTTCTTTATGTATTCTGGATACTACAATAGTATCAGATATGTAATTTGCAAGTATTACTTTGTTCTACCTCTCCCAGCTTTCTTAGGGTTAAACAATGTATGTATATATTTTTCACTATTCAATTCTAGCTCTTCTTTTGGCTTTTTAACTGTGCCTCTTGTCTCTTTTAATTTTTTAGCAGTTTGTGTATGCATTACAATATGCATTCTCAATGCATCATATGTAAAATAATAAACTTTAAAAAGTACCACTCCGTTTATGCCCTTTCCATTCTTTGTGCAATTATTGTCATATATTTTATTTCTACGTATGTTACAAACTCCCCAAAACACTGTTATATTTACTTTAAACAGTCAACTAATTTGTTTAAAATTTAGTGAGTAGAAAAAACTGTCTTATATATACTCACATATTTACTAAGTCCATGCTCTTCCTTTTTACCATAAATTTACATGGCCATGTGATATCATTCCTCTTAAGCCTGAAGAATGTCCCTTTGCATTCCTTGTAGTACAGGTTGGCTAGTTATGAATTTCCTTAGCTTTTGTTTGAATGAAAATATATTTGTTTGCCTTCATTTCCAAGGGTTTTTTTTTGATGATATAAAATTCTAGGTTGACAGTTTTTTATTTTACTTAGCACTTTAAAGACATTCCATTGTATTCTGGTTTGTGTTATTTCTAAAGAGAAGTTAACCATTATTTTAATTTTTATTCCCCTATATATAGTGTGTCTTTTTTCTTTTGGCTGCTTTCAAGAATTTTTCTTTCCTTTTCATCACTTGGACTATGATTTGTCTAGGTCTGGATTTTTTTCCATGTATCTTGCTTGGGACTTACTATGATTTCTGAATCTATGGGTTGCTGTTTTTGATCAAACTTGGAAAAATTTTAATAAATATTTCTTGAAATATTTTCCCTGACTCATTCTCCCTCTCCTTTCCTACTAAGACTCTAATTACATATATGTTAATTTAGTGATGGTGTCTCACAGCTCACCTGTTCAATTTTTTTATTCATTTTCCCTTTGTGTATTTCAGTATGGATAATTTCTATTAATCTATCTTCAAGTTTACTGATCCTTTCTTCTTTCGTGTCTAATCTGTTATTACTCTCATCCACTTAACTTATCTTTCAGTTGTTGTAATTTTTAGACCCAGGATTTCCATTTATTTCTTTTCATAATTTCCAGACATCTCCTGAAAACTTCCATCTCTTTACCCATTATATCCATATTTTCCTGTAGATTCTTTGGCATATTTATTATAGCTATTTTAAAGCCTAGTTTCCTAATTTCAGCAGTCGGGTTGTTTGTGGGTCTAATTTTATTAACTGTTGACTATGGGTCACGTTTTCCAGTTTACTTGTATGTCTAGTAATTTTTTATTATATACTGGACTTTGTAGTCTGGATTCTGTTATATACCTCTGAAGAATGTTGAGTTTTGTTAAATTACTGGTGGATCACCTTGAACTTGTGGAGGTTTGTTTTTATGCCTTGTTAGGGCACTTGTATTTCAGTTTTATCCTTAGACTGGGAGAATCTTTTTAGTAAAGAGAGAGAGTCTTCATTTCTAATGCATCATACTTTTACGGATTAAATGGAAAGCTCCAGGTATTTACCATGCTCTTATAACTTGGTGGGACTCAAACTCTAAAGTCTCTCACCTGTGGCAATTACCAGTTAGTTTTTTCGGCCTTCTGACTGTTGTTTTCTCTCCAAGCTCCTTGGAGCCTTCCATACATGTGCATAGTACAGTAGATGGTCTAGGATTTGACTGGCATTTATATGCAAATTTGGGGGCTCACCTAGTTTTGTTTCCTCCTTTCTAGGATATCTCTTCCTAATTTCCAGCTACACTGGCAGTCCCAAATTCAATCTGCTCACTCTTCAGTTATACTGTGGCTTTCTGCTTGGGTCCTACCCTCCTTGTGCCTTATACTCTTAGCAATGCCCTCAGGGGAAAAGCTGTGCAAATATAGACCTCACCCATTTTCAAGGGTAAAATCTTTCTTCCCCATTATTTCAAATCTCCTCTTTTTCTGCCTACTTTGGTTGTTTTCTAGTGCCTTCATGCAGCTCTTTATATTTTATCCAGAGTTTATTACTATTTTTGCTAGAGAATTAGGTCAATATAAGCTACCATTAATGAAACTGGAACCTAAATACAGAATTGCTCACAATCTGTTTATATTTGTTCAAGTATCAAGATTAATGAAAAATATCTCTGCTTTATTGGAATAAGTCAAAGATATATACTATGGAATATTGACTTTGACCTTAATCATAGAACTCTTTTATAAAGATATCAGGATTTGTTTCCAATCAGAATTCATTTACTGTCAAAAATATAGATGGCATAATTAGGTAAAAAGCCTTATTTTCATTCATTTGGATGGCAATAATTGAATTACAAATTATTATTGAATTTTTTAAAAAAGCAACAAATATTTCAAAGTATGACTAAGGACTTTTTCCTAGTTTCTGAAGCTCAGATACCTACCAGGAATATATCATAACAAATCAACATAATTTTGCAAACTACCATCAAATTTTTCATCCACCAAGATTTTAATGAACAGCAAAGAGAATGAAGGAAACATCTGAAAATAAAAAATATCAACAATGGAACTATTTATTCAACAAATGTTTATATCCATCTATTACATGCCAAATGCTGTGTAAATACTAAGGATACAGCAAAGAAGACAGAGCTCAGGTCCTCAAAGGGTTGAGTCCAGTGAGGGAGATAGTAAAGTAAGTCAACAAGCAAAAATACCAAAGACTGAAGTTTATTAAGTTTTCTCAAGAAAGTGATCCTCAGGTGTGTAATATACCCAGAATTAGTTTAGAGCTAGAAGTTACCAAATCTTTAGAGACAGAACTCTGGGTAATCAGGTGTGTGAGAAGCTCTCACTGTGAAAGTTAAGATCAGAGTCAGGGATGGGGATTGGGAAATCACGTTATTCTGTGTGGGAAAAACCAGATTGACGCTGAGATCACTAGGTTCTTTAAGCTTTTAAGATTGGTGAGAAAAGGGCTTTTGAACTTAACTTGTGACTGACACTAAGAATAAAAATAAGACATTCTTCAATTCAGAGACTCCTATCTAGTTTCAGAAGGACATCTGAATATTCTAGGACATAAGGTACCCCTTAAAAAAATCTAACTATCATTTACTTATTAAGCCAAGAAAGGTTTCTTTTCCAGTTTTTTCAAGAGAAGTAACACTATTGGTATAGAAAAGGCTAGAGGGCAGGGTCCCTGGAAAAGTGCACACCAAAGATAGCCAATGAAAAATTATGAGAGTATCCTGCTTTCTCTCTTTGAAGGGTACACTCAGGCTGCTTCACATTAAGAATTTTTACCCAGGACGAGTGTAGGAAAAAAGCATCTTATTTTCATTTCCATGTTGCACAATTTAATAAATTGTCTATGCTTATGATTTTTTTTTTTTTGGTGGTGGTGTCACTTATTTCCTCTTAAAAATTTGCCTTAATAATTTTCAGTGTTTCCAACATATTAGAGCACAAGTTTCCAGTCTATACTTCCACATTCCTGTCCTGAGCTTTCAAGCATAATATTCTTTTGAAGGGCAATGAATGTAAAATGGGCTATCCTGTATGAAATGAGATACTGAGTTAAGATGAAACATCCCAAATGAGATTTTAGTGTTCACAAAGCTAATTTGTGGTCCAGTGTGTTTTTCTAAACTATGAAAGCATTCTTAAGCAGAGAATATAGACTTTGCACAACATGAAATTTTCTTCTAGAATAGAATTTGTTTTAAAAAATAACTTGTTGACCATTTATTGAGAAAATACCAAAGATTTGCCTGAAGAGATTTAGTGTCTCCAACTTAGAAAAATCCAGCTAGGCATTAGTTGCAAATGCAAATGCAAAAATGTCTGGGTTAGAAGCCATCTAAAAATAGATACCTGAAGAGGGAATATTTTTCCCATAAACTTTTTGTGTGAATATTCACAGATCCACTAGTCATGTTTTCCTTGAAAATGCAGGTTATTCCTTCATAGTTCTGTATCTGAACTAATATGCTCTGAAACTTTTAGTGTAAAAAAGCCTCCATCTTTGAAAAGGTAGGATATGCATTGTGTTGTGCAATTTGAAAGGGAATGTGTTTTATTCAAGTTCATTTTTCAACTTTGAGGATCTTTTCTGCTATTTCTTGCGTGAATATTTCCATTTTCGCTGACAAGTGAAAATGGTCTTTTTGTGAGAATCCTCAAATTATTTCTTGAGTAACCCTCAAATTACTACCCAATTTTCCCAACTATTTCAATCAAGTGAGCTCTAAGAAAATGATCATGGTGGTCTGAACACAAGATACCAGTACAAATCCTTCTAGTTATTCTTTAGAGGCCTCTCCACCCTGCTGTCTGTCCTGAGACCTGTATGGGCTATCAGTCTATAAATTACAAAGTATTTTCTCAAGATTATCTAATTTGGTCCTACAAAACTCTCTTTTTACCAATAGGAACTGGAGGTTCAGGAACACGAAATGATGTGAGAGGACCCAGCCTCCAGCCTGGTTTTCCCATGATAAGCCTGTGCTTTTCCTCTCATGTCCTATGTTCTAGAACTGGACTGTGATCCAGGTGGGCGACCCCATCATAAGGAATTCAGTACTAGAGACACGCTCCTCTTCGGAGCCCCTGGCAACGCTGCTGGGTGGTGAGGACGTGGATGGTGAGGACTGGTCTCCCTTGACTTATCTTCTCCCCCCATCTGAACACCCAGCTCAGTGCTGGAGGCTCAAAGGTGTTGAAAAAAAAATTGCCTGCAGAATTCAAGTAAATGTTCTTTAGTTTCCTTCTCCCCGTCATATTCATCACCTACTTCCTTCTGACACCCCTTTAGTAATAATAATAATAATTCCTAAGATCACCACTACTTATTGAGGACCTAATATGTGTTTATTTGTCTAATTTTTGCTAATTAATGTGTCAATTCTCCTCACAACCTCCCAGCAAAGTGATTCTTAATAACCCCACTTTGTAAATAAGGAAACCGGGATTTTGAGAGAAGACACTGCCACCCCCAGATGGTTGTAACAACACCAGCTCCAGGTTCGTTTCCTGGCAGCAGCATCTACAATTGTTAAGTACTTATTCATACCTGAAAGCATACTAGATTCTGTTCAAATAGAATAAAACTTAGAATTTTAACATTTCAGGAGCAGTGAACGCAGATTTAAGAAGCGCTTTCATTCTTCTTGGTTTTGCTCATGCCATTTCCTGTCATCTCCTCTCCTTCTGGACGTGCTGCTTATTCCTCAAAGTCCAGGTCCCTCACCACCTGCCCTACTTGTCCTAAATCATCTCATCATACTTTTCGTGTACCTCTGCTTTGCTTGTTTCTCACTTGGAGTGTATTGGATTAGTGGTTCCCATCTCTGTCCTCACACATGGATTGTGAGAGCTCCGTTTTTTTCATGTTTATCTGCTTGCTTAGAGTAGTGTTTGCATGTAATCAGAACTTGTTAAATGTTCATATAATTTAACTTGCTTAGTACACATTTAAAATGTTCATGGAGTAGTGTATATGATAAGCAGAATTATCCAAAAATGTGGACATACAAAGTGCTTTATTTTCTTCCTTAAATTCGGTGTAGACTTACCTCTTTTTTGTTAATAACTTCAAGTACCCAAATCAGATACTCTCAGACAACACTTCTTTTTAATCTTCATGTTCTGGTTATGTAGTGGGAGTTTATTGATATTATTACAATTTTCGATATCTGACATGAGAGCAATGGGAATGGACTATATCTCCATGTATCTTCTGCCTTTCTCTTTCTGACCCTGTATCTCTCAATTTTTTGGTCCTCAGATTGAAAACAATTTTATTTTAATCTGTGACTGTATACTACTTTAAGTATAATTCTCTTTCTGGAGAAAAACTAAGCCATGATGTTGTCCATCTGTAGATGAAAAGCCATCCTACATTGTGGAATCACTGTTTTTTTGTATTTTCAGATGTAGGAAGTTGAATGCAGAAAATTAGAAAAAAATTGTGTGCACGAATAATTTCTTGGCATATTGCATTTTCATTTGATTGAAGCTGAGGTGACCCAGGCTGACTGTATTAAATGAGAACTAACAGTTCCAAATCAATTTGGCTAACATGTTAGAAGTAATTTGGGAGCAATTTATAGCATCAGCCAGGCTATGGTACAATCATTTTGATTCTGATTTTAATTGGCTAACCCATGCGCACATGGTGTATGAGTAATGATTTCATTTCTGTACCATGGCACGATTTAGTTATTGTTCACAAATACCTATTTTTACCAGCAGTATTAGACATAGGATTTATCAATTTCAATTTCACTTATGATGGCCAAATACTAGTTTTAATTTCCTTCTCTGAGTGTTGGACCCTGTCTTTAGATTGATCTTGCCTTTAAGTTACATAGATTTAGGCATTTTCTAATTAGCATGCAATTTTGATCGCTATAACAATAGCTGCTAATGCTTACTGTGTTATAGTACTTTATAAGATTGGTACTATTATAGTGCACAGATGGAGACCCTGAAGCTTAGAGAAGTGGAGACATTTCCTGCAGTTTATACAACCAGCAGGGACAGAGGAGCTTTCAAACCCAGACCTGATTTCAAAACCTGGAGTTTTAGCCACCACACAATTTTGCCTTAGGGTGCGTGTTGGAGTGTGGTTGCTGTTTTCTATCACATGTCCCACTCTCTGCAACTCTGGGGAGGATTGTAGGAGGCCACTCACCTGTACTAAATACCAATGTTAAGATTCTGTACATGATAGTATTTTTATAATCACTTTGTTCCAGAAATAATAGGAGGGGCCCAAGTATTTACCTCAACTCTGTTGAATTCTGTCTGTATGCCCCCTGACCAATGGGCATTTTGGCTAGAGCACAGAATTTATTCAGAACAATTATCACCAATAGAGCAACCCAAAATTATATTACCAATAAAAAGATTGAAAAGAAAGTAGAAAAAGTGGTATAAACTGTAAAGAACTAACTTCCAGCAGGGATGTGAACGTTCATGGTAATACCAAAGGGCAGAAAAGAAGTTGAGGTGAGGGAGACAAATTACCAGAAGGCAGATCAAATTGTTTCTAGTTATAGTATCACATAGTATGTAATTTAAGTACCTTAAAATAGGGAGATTAGCCTGACTTATCCAGGCGGGCCTAATCTGAATTGGATGAGCCCCTAAAAGCAAACATCGTTCTCCCACTGGTAGCAGAGGGAAAGCCAGAGAATGCGAGTGTGAGAGGGGATCCATGGGCCATTGTTGGCTTGGAGATGAAGGGGCCACGTGTCAGGGAAACAGGGGCCTCAGTTCTACAACCACAAGGAACTGGGTTCTGCCACCAACCTGAAGGAGCGTGGAAGCAGAATTCTCCTCAGGGCCTCCAGAGAAGAGCCCAGCCCAGCCCACACCACAGTTTGTGGGGCCCTGAGCAGAGGACCCGGCTGAGCCAGCAGTGCCCAGATTTCTGACCCACAGAACTGGGAGGCAATAAATGGGTTTTGTTTTAACTTGTTAAGTTTGTGATAATTTATTATGGCAGCAATAGAAAACTAATGTAGCACATAATTGATCAATTTTTTTCATATGACCCCTGTAGGAATTTTCAAGAGAAAAATATTAAGTAATCTGAATAGCGAATGATATTTTAGAATATTTATTGTGCCACGTAATTAGATGTTTGGTGAGGTGCAAAGGAATATAAGGCAGAATTACTTGTTGATCACACTAAACACTGTTGCAAAATCAGTTTTTTCAGCACAAAGTCACTCTGTTTCAGGGCTACCTGGTTAGCCCTAGTTTAAATCCAGAAGCATACATGGCTTCTTTTCCTCAGGATCCCACTTTAATGGGAAAATCCAATCTATTATAGACACTAGAGAATTAGATCATCTTGTTTAGGTCTAACCACCAAAGAAATAGTGCATATCAACCATTACAATAAAACATTCATTTTGCAAAGTAACAATAGTGAAGACTAGCTGGATTTAATCTATTGGTTTGTCCATGGTCAACGGATTTGTGCTTTACCATATGTAATAGCATTTCATGGTGTTATAGGTAACTAGTCCTAAGGGAAATCAGTAAAGAGTATGTGTGGGGGGAGGGAAGTAGACATTGAGTTCAAAATTGAATATGAATTTGCAATTTGAAAAATCAAATCAGAGATGTGGGGAGTTTTATTTCCCCTTTTCCTTTGCGTTGCAGATTAACCTTAAAGATATTGGTGAAATCTATAAAATACGTATTGGACATGATAACAGTGGAAAGGATCCCGGGTGGTATCTGGAAGAAATTAGACTCGAAAATATAGACACATGTGAGCTGTTTTGTCTACCTGTTGAATCCTGGATAGCTGAGGATGAACGTGGTGGAGATGTGTGGAAAGAAATGCCCGTTGTGAGAAGTAATGAAGCACCTTTGCCAGGTATCTAATTTCATTTCCTTTGTGATGTGTATTAAAAATAAAGATAATTGAGATGATTTAGAACAGAGGTCAGCAACCTTTTTCTGAAAAGGACCAGACACCAAATATCTTATACTTCGTGGGTCATAAACTTCTCGAAACTGCTCACCTTTGCCAGTGTCGTGAGACAGCTGCTAGAGATAATATGTAAACTAATGGCATGGCTGTGTTTCAGTAAAACTTTATTTGTGGACGCTGAAATTGGAATTTCACATAAATTTCACTTGTCAAGAAATAGTATTCTACTTTTGATTTTTTTTAACCATTGAGAAAAATAAAATGTGTTCTTCACTCCTGGACTGTATGAAACAGGTGCTGGCAGATTTGGCCCACAGCCGTAGTTTGCTTACTCCTGATTTAAAATATTAGGCTTGAGGATTAACGCGTGTATAGCTGTTCAAAAGTGAAAACGTATATACAGAAATGTATGCATGTCATCAGTTCATCTTTCTGTAAACTATTTTGCTAGCCATTTAAGTGTGACTTTCTCCTTGGCTACACTGTGCTAACAAATGTCAACAATCATGAACTTCGGTGCACCTAAATTCTCTTACTGAAGTTTTTGTTTTTTGCCAAAAAAGTGAACTCACATTTGCCTTAATTTTCTCTCCATCCATTCCCTGTATCTTTGATAACCACCTTTTTTTTTTTGCCTCCACTGCTATAGTGAAAATATTCTCTCTCAGTGGATACCAGTGGCTTCTTTCTTCCAAATTAAATAACTCTGTGTGTGTGTGTTTTCTTAGTGTCCGAGATCTCTCTACTGTGTTTGACACTGTTGATCCCTCATTTGAAAAGGCAGAGATTTCTGAGGCTCTGGAACCAGACACACTTGGTTAGTCTTGGCTTAGCAATGTGTTTAGCTGGTGTCCCCCAGGGCAAGCTACTTCGCCTCCCTTAGCCGATATTGCCTCCTCTGTAAAACAGGGATAAAAATAGTGTCTATGTCATAGGACTGTTTTGAGAACATGAGATGATGTGCTTAGTCTTTAGGATAATGTACTCACAGTACTTTGTTCCTGGCACAAAGTAATCATGCAATAAACACTAGCTATTCCCATCATTATTGTTAAATATCCCTCCAACACTGACCTCCATCATGTGATACCAACCTAGCTATTCACGGTTTCCTCCAATTTTTCTATTTCTATCACTGGCTTCACGTGGTTCTCTTCCCTTGAGCATGATAATGTAAATGCTTGATCCTTCCTTGCCCTTCTGAACCCCTCCCTAACTCTATTGTTAACTCTACAGGGAGAAGGAACACTTCTTAATCTTCAGCCCTGCCCTCTTTCTTGCCTAGACCCCCAGGATTCCATTAGGTGATTCACCACCTCAACATCTTTAATATGCACTCATTGATCTATCATTCAACCAGTCCAGACAAATAAAAAGATAAACACATGTGTACAGACAGGCATTAGACGCCCAGTGTGTCCAGAAGTAATGAGCACCAGAAGAAATAAAGGTGATTCAGACAGGGTTCCTGTCCCCCAGCAGCTGCTCAGTTTGCACGGCTTCAGTTATCATCTCCAGTGTCAGGACTCCCCCTTTCTGCCCTCTTGCCGGTTCCTTCTCTTCCAGTTCCCCTGGAAGGCTTTGCTGCGCAGCTCGCTGATGCTTCGAACATACCACGTCCCAAACTGAAATCATCATCCCTGCCCCTCCACTTCAGCCCACTTCCTTTAAACTTCCACGGAGAGTCTCATCTTTCTACGCTGACTTCATGTGGATTAGCCTAATCTCCCATCAGGGGCTCCATTTTACATATTCTCGATCCCCGTTAGAATGACGCACGGCACAGAGCACGTAGGCTGTGTGCCATAGAGATATTTGTTGATTAATTCAGACATGGCGAGAAAAATTTAGGAGAAGACAGCCTAGTAAATAAAGAAATATTTTATAATACTAATTCTTCATATTCGTATACATTTTGACAGTTTGCAAAAGCATTTTCTCATATGAAATCTCATTCAATACATAAAGCCCCAGATCCTAACAGTTTTAGTCATCCTACAGTCATGTGAGGGTGGCAGTAGTGTCCAGGGACATCCAGAAGGCTCTGAAGTGGAAAAGACAGAAGAGATTTAAGAAATTTAGAGTCCTGGTTTCCACCCTGTATGTCCTGGGACCTATCTGTACTATTCACCCAGTCGCTAACATCTGTCCAGAATTCATTCTGCTCTTTGAAAATGATGTCCAGAAGAATTTTGAAATCCACAGTACCAATAACAAACAGAAGAAATCTTATTTGCTTGCTGTATTAGTTATTTCTCAATTTGTAGTGTTTTGAAAGGCTGTATTATTTTAAAATGAACTTTGTTTAAACTCTATTAGACAACTATTTTGTGTTTTTTCCAATTGCCTCCTATTTGACATATGCACAATTTGTTACATGCAAAAAAAAGTGTGGAAGGCAGTTGTATGGGTTTTAAAAAAATCTAACATACAAAAGAACCTCCACTGTACTTTAAATGAACTATTGATTCTGGGTTCATTTAACTTGAGCAGCTGTAAAGGCTCAGTGTGTCTCCCTTGCATTTCTCTGCTCATCCTTTTCCCAAACTAGCTCATCAAACTTTATCTATTAGCATTTCTTATTTAAGGGGCTAATTTCTTAGCTGAAGCACACTAACCATTTCTTAAGGCATTTTCTCCTACAAAATAATACAGTGTAACACATGATACTTAGAGCTAATCTGATTCAGTCTTCTCATTTCTCTCTGATTCTGACAAATCAATCTAGCTGCCCTTTTCCCAGATGGAATATTTGCTCATTTAGGGGAAAATCATTAAAATAAGAAAATGAAAAATAAAGACACCTCAACGTTCAGGAATTAACTAGGGATCAAAACCTCCCGGCAAGCAGTCTGTCTGCTGCTGATCACTCTGGAAAGTCATTCTTGGTGCCACCGAGATGTTCATTTACTGTTCCTGTGACATCAAGGGAAGCCACAGCAGATTCAAACCACTGAATTGATGCGTCTCCGGTTTGGGTTTAAAAAGAGGAGTAAGGAGGGGTTGACCTTCCGTATTTTGGGATTGTCTGTCCATCTGTCAAAACACTCTGAAGCCGGCCCAGGAAAGAACACAGGGAATGATATGGAGGAACTTTTTTTAAAAGGAAGCTATTAATACTTAGGGTTGCCAGGCTGGGCAGAGATCTAGAGACACACTGGAGGGTTATATATATTTTTTAATTTAGTAGCACAAAAAGAGTGCTTTTCCTTGCAGTTGGCACTCACACTCTGAACCAATTAATTTTGTGACTTTGCCTCTTCTATTCAAAAGATTACTGGAACGGTTTCAAAAGAAAAGGATTTTTAAGACTATTAGTCTATAAATCATCACTCTCTCGGGGCTGAGCTCGATTGCTCGTGGGATCAGAGCAATCCCCTCTGGAGATCAGCACTGGCAGTTCGAGCCTGTTCACACACACAGCCTCCACGCCTGCTCCTGTGTGTTCACTGTCTGCTGTGTTCATGGGGAAAGGCACCAGGAGCTGCTGATCGCCCTTGGTCGGTTGTCCTTAAGAATCTTTTGTTAATGGCCTGTCAGGGATGCCCAGAGCTGATAAGAATGCCAGCTCAGCTCACAGTGGCTCACAAGTTCTGGCTCCAGGCTTTCTTCAGGAGGGATGATGATAACAGGCGGTGAGGTCTGGGGCCACTTCTGTGGATGAAGAAATGTTTGATGCTACGTTTCGGCAAACACACGGGAGGTGTGCTTAGTGGTTTCCCTCAAATTAAGAAATAACTATTTAAGAATGTCAGAAAGCACCCTCATACTAGAAATGTGTCTGCTTCAAAATATTTGTATTGATCAGACTTTAGCAAAAAAAAGGTCTTTCTGAAACACTTACTGACAATCTACAGCAAGTTTTGGGTAAAACAGCTGAGCTAAGATAAGTTTAAAAAAAAACAAGCAGGCGTTCTTTGCTGCTTTAGCCTTTATCACAACACCCATGTCCAAGGGGAAAGTGTGGGCTTCGACGAGGCAGCTGAAGCCCAGAGAAGCAGAGTCTGGCTGCAAATCCTGTCTCAGCACTGGCGTGCGAATCGGGGCAAGTGACACAGGTTTCCTCAATCTCGGTCGGCTGTCTGTGAAATGGGGCATTTAATACCTATTACTAGAGTGATCACCATATAATTCACCACCCGAACCAGGACATTTCTGAGAGAGGAGAAAAGCCCTGTTAATAGGGACACGAGAACAGAGGTCAATAGGGACCATTCCAGGCAAACCAGAAATAGGTCACCCCATGGGGTTTCTGTCAGGAGTGCACGAGGGTGTGAATACAGTGTATGTCACATCGGAGGCACTCAGCACACACTCAGCTGATCCTTTTGTCCTCTCCCTTCAGCTGCCTTTCCCTCCTGCTTCCTTCACAGCATCCAGCTGGTTTTATGATTGGAAGTCAAACAAAACCGTCACCTCAGTATTAAGAGAGGCTTTTCTCAACCCCGCTGCCAGAACAACCCTCTTAAGGTATTAATCGAGTTATGTCACTCCTTTGCTTACAACCCTTCAAAGGTCTCCTCCCTTACTAAGAGTAAGAGTCATCACAACCTCCTATAAGGCTGCCCACTCTCCCCAGCTCCAGCCCCAGTGCTCCCTGATGGCACCGGGCAGGCTGTCCCCTCGCCCTCGGGCCTCTGCCCTTCCATCCTGTTTGCTGTCCTGTGCCTCCCCTAGGCCTCTGCATGGCCAGCTCCTTCACCTTTGGTCAGGACTCTGGTCTGAGGACCTTCTCATTGAGGCCCTCCTGGTGAACTCCTATAAAACAGCAAGAAATTTCATTTCCTTCCCCACCCTGGCACTTCTTTCTGCAGCTCAAAGGTACTTCTTTTTCAGCAATAAGATAAACATTTTCAACCAGGAGGCACATGAAGATTCAGCCCCAAACCACCAACGTATATAGTCTTGGACCACAAACCTCCAGTGCGGACTGAAGTGTCTGCCCGTGTTGAATGCTACGTCTCATTTACCACCTGTTTCTCAGATCTGATGTCTTTGGGCGTTTGTAGCAACGTGATCCCACCACGATGAGAGCTGAGAAAGCTTAATTCTTGGTGACCTGAGAGAAAGCACTAAAACAGTCTATTAATTAAATCAAGTTAAAGATTCAGCTGCGGGGTTTGTCTTGGGGAAGTTCAGCTTGCGGCCTGTAGAGCTCTGCAGGTTCTGGTGCCAGTGCTTACGCTCCTGAGGGGGTGCGGGCAGCCCCCGTGCTTGCCAGCATCTCGGGCACCCGTGTGCAGAGAGGAGCTGGCTCTCATGGGGTGGGCTTCACAAGGACTTGGCAGGGAAAAGTCTTTCCACATTACCTAGGAACATTCAAGAATCAGGACTGAAAACAAGTCCCCCAAACAGAAACAATTACATTTCTTTTTCCTCATTGGGAAAGTGTTCAGGAAAAAACAAAATAAAAAACCCAAAAAACTTACATTTGCTAAAAATATTGTATGCACTTGGACCGGCATGGGGGCACAAAAGGTCTTTGAGCCTTTTCCTTAGACTCTGTGATTGTTTATGTCACCCAAAGTCAGTAGGACCTGAAGTGTTTTGAGAGTTTGTCTCCCAGGATGGAGGAAAGGACACCGAGAGATCAGGGCCTCAGGGTCATTTGCCAGCTGGAGAGAGTATGCAGACTGGCTGGCCCGGAGACCCTTTGGTACCACCATCTTTAAATTATGGAGCTCAATACTTGGAAAAGCAGGATGGAGAATCTTCTAGTTAAGGCCCTACTTAAGATTTAAGGTCCCATGAGCTTCACTGGAGTATTAATGTGTTTGGCCCCAACTCAGGGCATGGAGTCATGTGTGTCTGTGTGTGTGTGTCCACCTACACACATTTGCACAGAGGCATGTCTCTGTAGGGTACTGTAAGGTAAGTTCCAAAGGTCACTTCCCAATGAAAAGTTGAACGTACCCTGGGAGGAGAATGGAAGTCTGCAACATTAGGGACACAGCTGGAAGAATGATATTTTTATGTGACTCTATTATTTATTTGGTAAATGGAGAAATTTTTTTTGTAGCAGACTGAGAACTTTTGGATGGTTTGGACCCAAAGACAATAATAGCACTGAGTCCTACTGCATAGAGAAGATGAGGAGGCGTTTTAAGTGAGCTTTCTTAGGAGGAGCTTCTAGCACGTGTCTGGCATGAAGGGCTTCACAACACCAGCTCTCTGGCCCCTTCCTTTCTCTAGTCTCCTCGAGACTGGTGAATGGTGCTCCTTAGAGAGGGCAGAGCCTGGGAAGCCAGATTCTGTTGTCCACTCCTACTGGCACATATAGATCTAAGACTAGAAGACAAAGCCAAAGGGCAGAAGCTGGGTGGACCCTGAAATAAAGTGGAGAACGAGAGCAAAGTTGGGAACAAATGGAACCTGGGAAGGCAGTCTTGGTTTAAGGCACAGTTCTGGGTGAAGATCTGCCACAGCACGTTTTATACGATTCATACCTCAGCGGTTCTGTGGGCAACCAGCAGAGAGCAGTACACAACGCTTTTTTGGTAGATGGATGGATTGATAGGCATTCATTTGTTCAGTATTATTCAGTGAATGTTTACATGTGCCAGGAGCTAGGGGTTCGAGACTGAAAACAATGTGAGCCCTGCACTTACGACATGTGAGGCTTAGGAGAAGGAGACCAAGATGCCCCAAACACAGGTAAGTGCACTCCTGCCGGAGTGTGCGCAGTGGGAGGGTGGACGATGACTTGGACACAGACAGTCCTGCGAACACAGCCACTGCCTGATATATCATCAATAATTTCAGGTGACTTTAATAACAGAATTATGAAATATTTTTTCATGATTTATTCAAAATCATCCTAAATTGAGAAGATTGCTTCCCTTTAGGGCATTTCTCTGGGAATAGCTTTCTAAATGTAGGAGGAACATTTTCTGGTTCAGCTAATTTATTATGACATTCTAATACTGACGAACAGCAGACTGTGGGATAAGGCAGCAGCCTGCTCCTTCCCATATTTACTTCTCGGGCTGACTTTATTTGGCCATCAGTACTTCTTAAGTTCAGTCTTGACATCCTAGACTGGGTTGGTGGTGGTCCTTTCCTCCTGAAACATACACTGGCCCTTCCTCATCCTATGAATGTATAGACACACATGGAAGTCTGATGGTGAAGGACTCAATTCAGTTCTACAAATAAACTTCTCATGTCTAAATATTTAAAACACTCCATTCCAGCCAGCTTTGTGAAAAGGCTGTCCTCATCACCACATATCTGGTACCTTGGGCAATCAAGAAATGGGCCACCAAAGGAATGTAGAACTTCTTGGCATGATACGATGTTAGGAGGTAATCCTTCAAATGGAATTCAGATTAAAATCACAGAACTGTACTAAATTTAATATCTTTTATAAACAGTTAATTGAATTCAATTGCTTTATATGTTCATTCAAAAATAAGGCAGGTATCATGTATGAGACAATCTTTCTAGATGTCATCCAGGTTACTACTACATCTGCGTTGTTTTTATCATCATGCGATGGATTTGAATCTTCAAAATCATAATTTTGACGGGTGCAGAAATATAACTTTTTAAAAATTCTCCACAATTGATTAAAATCACAGCCCTCATGAGAAAACTTTTTGGGGCGATGGAAATATTCTCTGTCTTGATTGTGGTGGTAGTTACAGGACTTGCGAACACTTGTCAAAACTCATCAAAATCATATACCTTAAAAGAGTGAATTTTGCTGCATGTAAATCATATTTCTACAAACCTGACTTAAAAATAATCCAAACTCCTGTTTCCACTGATGATAGAAATCTTAATCATTTTAACTCAAAATAAGCTCAGTTACTTCCAATATAAAGCTTAGTTTCTTTTGGTCAAAAACTGGTCAATTCCGAATTCTTCTCTTTCTGCTCCCTTTCCTACTCTGCTTGGATACCTTAGTTCCTGGATGTCACCCTCGGGTGTGAAGAGGACACCCGGTGTGAGGCCACCCTCTGCTCCCTGTGGCCATCTGGAGGTGTCTCATTCTACTTCATCTTTAAGTATCGCTTCCTGCCTCTTAACTTCTGCCGAAGGAAACACACGTCCTACCATGGCTTTTGTTTCTCTCTCCTAAGTTTACAGTGAAAAATCATATCTGAGGAATTTATTTCGGCACCCTCCCCAGCCATGTGACATTTTTAATATATCCTTATGACTAAGGAATCATATATGTCCCCACAAAGAACAAATATATATATATATATATTCTTTAACTCTGTGCTTGCTGCAGTAAGCAGAGGCTGAAGAATCCAAGATTTCTTGAAAGGAAATCTTAAGGATACTATTGACGGAGATGGTAATGCTTGGAGCTGATGCTGATAAATCACCATTAAGAAACTTGGCACAGACTCTGGACTAAAATGATGTTTGAAGAAAAAAAAAAACCCTGCAGGTGAACATCTGAAAGATTTTTGTGTCACTAATGAGAGGATGTTAAACTTTATGCGGCCACAAGTTTATAAGCCCAAAGAATGCTGAGACTTGACAGTGATACATGTGCCGTGCATTCCTTGAGAGATGGGAAAATTGTTGAGATGACAATAAATATAGGTCAATATAAGGATGAGAGTGTTGAAGATGATGACATTGACAACAAAAGTGAAAAAAAGCCCCCCAAATGGTGAACATATATAGTTTAGCTACCAATGAATTGGATGACAATTGTGGCAAGGAGGCAGGCAAGCTTTGTGTTCTGTGCTTGTGGCCGACTCTGTCAGAGCGAGTGAGACTTTCATAGGCAGCTGAGGCTACTGACTAACTCTCAGAAAGAAAAATTTAGCAAAAATGTCCCACGTATATGGATAATCTAAACCAACAAATTAACTCTTTCAGATACTTTTAGATAAATCACGTGTTAAAATATGTTAATAACTACTTAAAACCTCGTGCTTTAAGAATGGATATTTGTAGTCAGAATGATTGATTAGTAATACTTGTCTTCGATATGTTCAAGTAAAATGACCTCTTCCATTCTGTACAACATGGATATCTAGAAACCCAGTCTTGTATTTTTCAAGTATTCGAGCTAGTTGTAAGTTCTCTTCCGACTCACTTTTAAAGTTACTGTTGGGCTCTCTCAGGAGTTCCCCTCTTTGTGTCAGGTGGGTCCCCCTTGGAGTAAAGATAATTTGTTAGCCTTCTACATTTTTACAACAGAATGCGTGTCCGTTAGCTAGAACATATGGCCCTGCCTTTAAATCATGACATTGAGCCCTGACTTTCATGCCCAAGGAGAGAGACTGAACAAGGGATTCGCTGAGATCTTCGCTTCCTAAGACTCCTTTCAAGCACATGGTATTTTCAGGTACGCATCTAAGCACCACGTTAACTAGGTATTCTTTAAATTCTCCCTTTGCGTTAAGTTAGAGAAGGAAGAATTTTATATTGCCTTAGGGATTATGAAAAAATCTGGAGTTAGAATCTATTGTTATGAATTTAGCATTTACAAAAAAGAACCTACGTGCTTTTGTTGCAGAACTACAGCAAATGCTTAGTGAGTTGTGTTATCTAATACTATTAACGCGGAGTCAATGTCACAGCTCCCAGCAAAATGTCTGTTTCTCCTGGTGGAATATGTTTTCTTTCAACTTCCAGTTTAAACTATGCGACTCTTTTTGATGTGGTCTGAGGATAAAATTTAGGGCTCAACTGCGATAACCACTTTGTTCTAAATTTCTGGTACATTTACTTCTCTTTGTTTGAATTTTAGATGGGAAGTAAGTTTGTTGTTGTTGTGTGTGTGTATTAAACAATTTATAGCAGCTTCTGGAAACACAGTGTTGAGAAGTATTTGCGGTGTGTGCAGGTGGCAGGCAGGGCGCATGCCTTGATCATGGGGGATGTACAATAGTTGGGGGAGGGCTGAGTGTGGTTTGTGCTGTAAATGTATAGTCTCTGTTCTAAATATTTTTTGATATGTACTTCTTAAAATCTTTAACTATTAATTAATTTTTTACTTTATATGTGTTTTAATATTTTAAATGTCCTCATTTAAAAAAAGTTGTAGGGGTTGGCCCAGTGGCATAGAGTTTAAGTTCGGCATGCTCTGCTTGGGCAGCCCAGGTTTGGGGGTTCGGATCCTGGGCACAGACCTATGCCACTCATCAAGCCATGCTGTGGTGGTGACTCACATACTAAATAGGGGAAGATTGGCACAGATGTTAGGTCAGGGACAATCTTCTTCAAGCAAAAAGAGGAAAATTGGCGATGGATGTTAGCTCATGGCCAATCTTCCTCACCAAAAAAAAAAAAGTTCTAAACAAGTTCACTCTTTATCTGAAATGAAGAAAATGTTTTCAGTGAAAACAAGTGTGATTTCCCTATAAAGACTTCCAATCATGCTTGTCCACATACGTATTTTCATGAAGAATTCTAGCGTAAGTTTTGGCTTAATTCAGTTTAGGCAGTTACACACGTTGTAAGACCAGATCTTCTTTATAGGTAGTTTAAAAGATCTCTTTGGTTGTCCTAAATTCATGAGAAGTGTTCTAATTTTCTGCTTAAGTTCAGCTGAGTTTCACTCTAGAGTATTTTAGAATATGTAAGACTGTAAAAGGAAACTGATTTATCTTTTCTGCTTACACCACTTCCCAGTATACCACATTTGTCTTTTTAAAGGTCAGGCATGATGGAAACAGGCAATGTTTCTCACTTACCTTGTTTTCTTACTTGTTGGATTTTCATGTCTGAGTTCTTTGGAAAATGTTAATGTGAATTTCTATAAATGCACTGTTCAATTGCACAGAGTATGATTTTCTAAAGAGTTCTAGGACTGGGAATAAAAAGTACTCATTGTATCCAAGATGTTATTCATATTAGTAGTATCAGCAAGAGCAATCTCTTCTAATTCGTGGCTTCTACCAGCACCTCAGAAATTGCCTTAATTCTAAAGATAAATATAGTGGATTATAATTTGCTGGTACCTCACTGGACTCTTTTTAAAAAATTATATTATTTAAATTTGCATCTTTTTAGGATCTTTGTATTTTTTCTCTCTAAAGAGGGCTATTAAAAATCTCTGTTATTGGAATAGTAATCTCCACGAAGTAGCAGCGTGAGTGACCAGTTGTGACTGGAACAGCCAAACTTCAGGGGGAAATATTGCCACTTTCATCTAATTAAGAGAGAAGAGAGGTGTTTTTTTTAAATACAACTTCTCATAATAACTGTGAAAATGTAGTGGTTAATGAAAGTGCATAATTGCTGACAATAATTACTTTGAAACAGTCCTTCTGGGAGTAGCCAAGAGTCTGTATGAATGAGGTAAATGTGAAATAGCCAAGAGTATGTCCGAATAGGGGTCACATAAGGAAAAGAGCTGGGGCCAAGTACCATAGAGATGCTCATGTCAACTAGATTGAAGAACATTCTGATTCCCTTCCAGGGTATCTAATACATTCAAAGAGAAAGTAAAAATGAGAAAGGTAATATCAGATTTCTGACATTTCAGTGGTGGCATACGAGATCTACATACACACTGGCAGGAAGCCAGGTGCAGAGACAGAGTCTAATGTATTTATCAACCTGATCGGCACCAGAGGAGATTCGGGGAATCGAAGACTTCATCAATCCCAAAATAACAAAGTCAAGTTTCAGCGTGGACAGGTAATAGGAAAATCCTTATCAATTCTTACCTACCATGCTTCCCTTAATTTCTTTAACTAATAGAAAATTCCTGAGATGCTCATTTGATACCAGTTGGGAAGTACAGGGAGGTGTGGTCACTTTTTGGTGAGCATCTTATTGTTCTGGAGTTGAGCTGAGGTGTTTTAAAGGCATTGGAGAGCTGCTAAGGCAGGTGGGGCTTGAGGATCCCAAGATGCTGGAGAGAAAAGAGGTGCAGAGGAGAACCTGATATTCAGTGTAGCTTTCTGCCCTTTGTAAGCGGAAGCTTAGAAGCACGAAGCCAATCAGAAGTGGCAGTGGAGATGCTGAGATGCTGTACAGAGATTTCGGCGGTCTCATGGGGCTGGGATTCAATCTGGGCCCAGCAGTAAAGACGGGCCTTCATAAACTCCCGCTTCATAAAAGCCCCACTTTTTGAGTGGGACTTTCATGTGAGTTCTCCCAAAGCAGACCCTGGGGCATGTCCTGCAGGTGGTTAATGGGGGAGGTGATCCCAGGAAGCACAGTGAAGGAATGTAGAGAAGGAGGGAAGGAAAGAGGAAGGGCCAATATTAGTGCGCATTCTAGAGGTCATTGCTGTTGGCAGCAGGGACTGGATCCCTCCAGGACCTCAGCTGACAGACTGGGCACCAATAGCAGCAATGGCTAAAGTGGCCTAGGAGGAGGGAGCACATGTCCTAGGGCCATGCACAGAGCGCCTCCATCCCTGCCCTCACGCTTGCTTCATCCACAGGCCTATTTCACGACAGCCACCATGGTGGCCACAGCAAGACCTCTACATGGAAAGTTACAAAATATTACTGGAAAAGTTTAAAAAGACATAAATTAATAGAGATATGCTATGTTCCTGGATTGGAAAACTCAATATTATAAAGTTCTCACTTCTCTGTTAATTGATCTGCAGTTTCAATGCAATACCAATCAAAATCCCATAGATACTTTTTAATGGAAATTGGCAATCTAATTCTAAAATTTATGTGGAAATGCAGAGTCCAGTACACTCAAAATAATCTTGAAGATTATTAATCTTGAGAAAAATTAAGTTGGAGGGCTTACACTACCAGTTATCAAGCTTTATTATGAAGTCAAGGTAATTAAGACAGCATTAATTGGTACAAGGTAAGGCAAATAGAGCAAAGAAACAGAATAAAGCCAGATAAACAGCCACATATTCTGATGTGCAGCATCAGGGGAAGGATAGTCTTTTGAATAAATTCTGAGAGTAAATTGGACATCATTACAGAAAATAAGAAATCATGAGCCCTATTTTATACTAAACCCAAAAATCAATTCCATGTAAATTTCAGTCTAAATGTGAAAGGTAAAACAATAAAATATCTAGAAGATAACATAAGAGAAAAATCTTCATGACCTTGGAGGTAGCCTAGGATTTAAAAAAAAATTTAATTATGGTAAACATGACCTGAAATTTCCCATCTTAACCATTTTTAAGTGTACAGTTCAGTGGTGCTGAGTGCATTCACATTGTTGTACAACCATCACCATCCATCCCCATACCTCTTTTCATCTTGCAGAACTGAAACTCTATACCCATTAAACAATAACTCCCATTCCCTTCTCTCTCCCCCCTCCACCTCAGCCCCTGGCAACCACCATTATACTTTCTGTCTCTATGAATTTGACTCCCTTAGATACCTCATCTAAGTGGAATCATAGAGTATTTGTCTTTTTGTGACTGGCTTATTTCACTTAGCAGAAATGTCTTCAAGGTTCATTTGTGTTGTAGCATGTGTCAGAATTTTCTTTTTTTTAAGTTGAATAATATTCCATTGTGTGTATATACTACATTTGTTTATAACTTGGATTGCTTCCAACTTTTGGCTATTGTGAATAATGCTGCTATAAACATGGGGGTACACATATAGACTAAGATTTTAAAGACAAAGCAGATAAAGCACTAAGCATAAAGAAAAAAAAAAAGATGGATTATACCATTTTAACAGTAAAGATTTCTGTTCCTCAAGACACCGTTAAGGGAGTAAAAAGGAAAATCAGAAAGTGGGAGAAGATATTGTAAAACATACTAGCAAAGGACTCGTTTCCAAACCGTATACAGAACATCCAAAAGTCAACAAGAAAAAGACAGATAACCCAATTTAAAACATGAGCATATTTGAATATGTGCATTCTAAAAGAGGATATCCAAATAGCCAATAAACATGAAAAATGTACCCAACTTTACTAGTAGTCAGGAAAATACAATGAAAACCATAATGAAGTGTCACTGTGCACAATCAGATGGCTTAAACTTTAAAAGAATGACAATACCAAATATTGATCAGCCTGTGGAGCCCATTGACCTCTCATATGCTGAACATCCCGAGTATATATTGGTATAAGCATTTTGGGAAATTGAAACTATCTGCCAACACTCTGTAAATCAGCATTTCCCCAACAGAAATGTACAAAAATGTACACAAAAAGACATGTACAAGAATACTCTGAGCAGTGTTATTTGTAATACCCCAAACCCAGAAATAATTTTTGTTCATAAGTAGAAGAACGGATGAATAATATGGAATAATATTCAGTAATGAAAATGAACAAAATGCTGTTAAACAAAACAACACAGATAAATTTCACAAAGGTTGAGTGAAACAAGCCAGGCAGAAAGAGAACATACTGTAGATTCTGTTTATGGTCTCAGACCTGGCAAAACTAGTAAAAGTGTTAAATGTTAAGATAGTGGTTACCACTGTGGGAGAGAATGACTGGGATGGGCGATGGAGGGGTTTAGGGGTGCTCTTAATATTTTATTACTTGCACGGGTGTGAGTACTGAGTGTGTTGTGCATTTGTAATTTGTATACTTTATATCTAGCTAATAAATAGTTAATCTAACATTTCGTATGTCTCTGTATGTATACATACATATTTCAGTACATAGTTTATTTAGAAATAAAAGCTCCTGAGAGGCAAACAACAATGATGGATAGTATGCTTCCTGGAGGCAGACTGCCCGGTTCCCATCCTGGCTTTGTCACTCACCAGATGTTGACCCTGGGGGAGCAATTTAACTCTTTATCTCTCAGTCTCTTCAACTATAAAATAAGAGAATCGGTACTACTTACTTCATGGATTGTTCTGAGAATTAAATGAGTTAATATGTGAAAAACACTTGGAAGAGTTTGCGTATAGTAAGGACTATATGAGCTATTGCCATCATCATTAGCAGTCGACTTAAGTGTTGTGATTAAATTTTTAAAATCTTTTTTATTAGACTGTATGATTGAGGAGGGCAAGAATTATACCTTACTTGTTTGTGTATGTCCCACAAGGCATAGTATCGGACTTTGCCTATAAAACAGTAAATGGTAATTTTTTATAGTACTAGTAACAATAATAATATAGTAGTAATATATAGCACTATAGTAATGTAGTAATACAGTACTAATAGTAATGCTACTTTTTCTAGAGAAAGGAAATGTCCTAATGGTCATTCAGTTTATTTTTTTCCTGTGCAGGTTGATATTTTTTCCATTGAGGCAGTGTCTCTTGGAAAACTGAAGAAAGTTCTGATTGGTCATAATGGGACGGGTCCAGGTAAGATTCACTTTTGTGGTAAGAAGTTTGTTTTGCAAATTTATTAAAAGTAGCATAAGAGGCAAGTGAAAGAAAAGATAAATGTAAAATTGAAATGAAAAAATAATTTTCTTTTGAGAAATTGTAGTTAAATGAAGTTTTGTCAGCTTAGGTTTATTTTATGACTTAAAAAGCTCACTACTATGTTACTATGAAGGACATTTCATAAGAAGACAAAAGCTTTATTGTGTGTGTGTATGTGTGTGTAAAATCTCCAGGCCTATGAAGCAGTTTCAAAATTGCATCTATCATGTTTTCCTGCAGTGGGTATTGAGTCCTTGGAAATATGCTTTTTTTTTTTTTTTTTTTTTACAAGCACTTTAGGCGATTCTGATTCATGTGGTCCTCAGACCATTCCTTAAAAATCACTGCCTTCTGCCGTAAGAGCTCTTCGTTGAGGGCCTGCTATGTGCCAGGCATTTGTCAGAGGCCGGGCATTCTAATGTGAACAAGATGCAGGGGTTCTCTGCCCTCACAGGCAGGGCCTAGTGGGGCAGACACGTATGAAATAAGCGAGTATAATAAAGTAGGATACATAGTCTGAAAGTGACCTTCAGATGCTATTGCACCGTACAGCAAGGGGACCTAGCCTAGTCCAGAAGAACATGAAGGTCTCCTGCAAGAAAAGAAGAAAACATGACAGGCAGGCTTGGGTGAGGGCTAGTTTTTGGCAGGATACTTGGCCATTTTGATGGGCTTTTCTGACTGATGGGACTAAGCTATTTGAAACTTAGTTAAGGAAAGTTGAAAGTAATTATTATAATATGATTTTTGAATTCTTTAAACTATCCTTCCTGTATTGTGCACACTCTTTTCATTAAAAGAAAAAATTACTATGATAGAATATCTTGGCTATGTCTTTTTTCATTTTCAAAATTTGTATAATCTGATAACCCACCACCCAGTTTGAACCTAGAACATCATTGACAGCAGCGATTCCACCTGTATTCGCTGCTCCTATCCTGTCTCCCAAAGTAGCCATCCTGAACCTTTTGTTTATCATTTCCTGATTTTTTTTAACCTTGCCGTAAAAAGAGAAGGCTTTCTTAGTATGTAGGCATCCTTAAAAATACTTTTGATAGTTTTTGTGCTTTGTAAAGATTGTGATGTGTTGTATGAAGTCTTTTGTGAATTGATTTTTTTCACTCAAGATTGTGTTTCTAAGATTCATTCACTTTCTTGTGCTATACTACAGATTTTTTTCATGACTATGTAATATTGTATGTTGTGGTAACGTGTCATTAATTTATTCATCTCTTGTTAATGGGTAGCTGTGTTGTATCCAGTCTGACTGCCACAAACGGTCTAAATTGAATGTCCTTGAGCATGTCTCCTAGGACATAGAAGCAAGAGTTCCTCTAGGGTGGTGCTTCCCAAATGGGGGTGATTTTGCCTCCCCCAGGGACATTTGGCAGTGTCTGGAGATTGTTTTTGGTTGTCACACTGGGAAGGAGCTACTACCAGTACCTAGTAGGTAGAGGCCTGGGGGCTGCTAAGCATCCTAGAATGCACAGGACAGTCCCCACAACAAGGAATTGTCAGGCCCCAAATCTCACTAGTGTTGAGGCTGAGGAACCCTGCTCCGGGGTGAATCCATAGAAGTCAACTGCTGTCTCAAAGCATATGATCATATCAGCCCTATAAGACAAACCACTTTTTTCAAAAGTGGTTGTACTAAGTTTTACTCTTACCTTCATTGTACAAGAATTTCCATTGTGTCGTATTCTCACAAACACCTGGTATACTTAATTTGGGGGTATAACATTGTATCTCATTGTACTCTTCATTCGCATTCTGCTGATTTCTAAGAAGAATGAGCATTCTTTCATTTTTTTGTCTATTCAATTTCCTCTTCTATGGAAATACATGTTCTTGTCTATAATATTTAGGGTAAAGGCAAAGGACGCTTAATAAAAAATGCTCGAAAAAGGGTTTTCAAAAGATAGAAACTTATTTCACACTCAGTTAACAGTCCTAAAGTGAGCGGCTGTGATGGCTCTGCTCCAGCCAGCCCTCAGGGACCCAGAGTCCTTTCATCTTGTCCTTACACATCACCTAGATCTCGTCCTCCTCTGAGTGGTCAGAGCTGGTCACAGCACATGAAAAAGAGAGAAAACAATGGCAACAATGTCTTTTAAGCAAGCGAGGTGGAAACTGCACACACTACTTCTGGTCCCATTTCTTACTGAGAAATCAGTCCTGTAGTTATCTGTAGCTGCAAAGACACCTGGGAGATGTCGGCACTAGCAGTGCGGTGCTGTGAAGAGGGGAGAGCAGCTGGTGGTTACCACCACAATATCTTGTCCAGTTTGTGGCATGTTTTAATGAACTGAAATTCTTAATTTTAATGTAGTTGAATCTAACAATATGGTATTTCTTCTAATGATCAGCACATTTTGTATCTTAAGAAAGCCTTCCCTCCTCCTAGGGCATTCCATGTATGAGTAGATGGATATATAGTCATATGTATGCACGTATGTTTATACACATATATATACGTGTGTGTATATATATATATATATATATATATATAAAATCTTGTCTTTAAGCTTTAGATATTTACTCAGCTGTAATTGATTTTTGTGTATAACTTGAAGATGGAATCCACTTTCACTTTTTCCATGTGGATAACCAGTTATACCCACTATTTACCACCTACTCCATCTTTTCCTGAGTGCTCTACAAAGTCACCTTTATCGGATACAGGCAGTCTTTGTTTTGCATGGTTTCTGTATGCACAAATTTCAGTTACAATGATTTAGTTAAATAACAGAAGTCCCCCAAAACATGGGTCAAATTTCAGTGACCATGGTGTGCTAATCGTAACTGCACAAAGTAGGCCCTTCGCTGCTAGCTCTTCAGTCCACAGTTCACTACATGAGTAACAGATGCACGTCCGGGTCGGTGACCAATCACTTTGCTTCTTTCAGTCTGTCCGTGATGCGTCACTGCCCATCTGTTACACAGTTCATGCACAGACAGCAGAGCATGTCGTTGTATTGACTCCTTGTTTCCCCGTGATAAATCCATGTGACGTGTTACAAAAATGTGTATTTCAAAGATGAAAACACATCAAAGAAACAAAAAGTGATAATACCGGAAGTGAAGTTCAAATCAAATCTAAGTGGGGTTATAGAAGAAATATTTGCCCATGGGAATGTTGACACTATCACTGTTTGAGAGGCTTGAGATAAGTGGTCAGAGGAATTTGGTGAAGGGAGTTTATGACCATAAATGAGGAAAGTGATTGTGACAAAAAGGATGAACATGTCCCAGAGGAAGTGATGTTGTTAAAAACTTCACATTAAAGGAACTCTTGGAGATATTTTATGACATTAAAAGCATAGAGGATAAAATGTTGGAAGCTGATTGAAACTTAGAAAGGAGTTTGATGGTTTGCTAAGGCAGAGAAAAGATACTTGCTCTTTATTATAAGTTATATGATGAGGAAAAGAAGGCAAGCACCATTCATATCCATACTCTGGATAAGTTTTTTTTTTTGACAAAGAAATACACCTTTTAATTTTCAATGTTTCTAATGTTTTAAATTATAGTGTCCTAGATATTAGTGTTGATATTTTTTCATTTCCATATACATTTATAATTAACAGGAAGAGAGTTTTTGATGTTTTGGCAGAAGTGTTTAACAATTGGACAATCGTAATTTTCCCCATCAATTATTAGTATTGCTTGGCATGGTTTCAGCGTGCAGTCCTGTTTACGGTTCTGTGCTACTTCGCAAAGCAAGGACCGCCTGTATCAAGTTTGTATAAATGTGTAGGTCAATTCTGAGTCCTTTCTTCTGTTCCATCAGCCAATTTATCTATGCCAGCTCTAATTCTGTATTGTCTTAATTAGTATTGATTTATAATAAAATTTTATAACTGGTAGGATGGTCTCCTAATTTACTCTAATTCAGAATTGCCTGTGATATTCTTTGGCTTTACTCATACAAGTACATTTTATCATCTGCTTGTCAATTTTCTTGTAAAACCCTATGGTGAAATTGATTTAACTACATTGAAAATTTAGATTAGTTTGAGAGAAACTGACATCTCTATAATTTCTTCATACTCAGGAATAAGGGATAGCTCTCTATTTGTTTATGTCTTCTTTGCTGTCATTCCTTATAGATAATTTTTCTATAAATTATACTACATCTATTTTTAGTTTACCCCTACATTCTTAAATTTTTATAACAATTCAACATTGTAACTTTCATTGAATTGCGCTTCTTAACTATTCCTTTCTGGTCAATAGAAATGTAATGGATTTTTATATATTTACTATCTATCTAACCATTTTTCTCATCTCTCTTAATTCCACTATTTCTGTAAGTTCCTTGAGTTTTTAATTTAGAAAGTCACATTATCTGTGAATAATGACAGTGCTGTTTCTTCTTTTCCAACACCTATTACTTTCATTCTCCTTCCTTCCTTCTTTCCTTTCTTTCTTTTATTCCTTAATTGCATTGACAAGTACAGTAATCAGTGATAATTTCTAAATTTTCACCATTAAGAGTGATGATAGTGACTTTACATTATAACTTAAACATATTAATCTTCTGTAAATAATGCACTGAAACACATTCATGTGAATTTACCTGTCTCTTTGTTCTCGGCTTTTAAATACTTGTTTTAGAATCTCATAGAGGGCTTGTGTCCCTGATAAAGAATCTTCTCTTTTCCTCTGCTTCTGCTGCTCTGAGTAATTAGGTCGCTTACTCATGCTTTCACTTCTCTACTGGTATAATTTGGATGTGCATATTTTTGTGCCCAAATTGCCTGACAAGTGTACTTAAAAAAGAACCTTTGGAGAGTCTATGAATAAAATCACAATACTACTATATTTTATGCAGAGAGTCACAGTGATCTCGTTTGTCAATTTACACAGGTAATGGATGGTTTCTTGAGAGTATTGTTGTTAAATCTGAAGAGGAAGATGGCAGTCAAGAGGTGCTGTTTCCATGCAACAGGTCTGCTATTACTTAATACCTCATTATGCAAAATTATGCACCCCTTTGGCCAGTTCATTCCAGCTGTGTCATCAGCATGCCTCCCCCCATCTGTCTGGCCAGATCATTCCCTCCTTTAAAACCAGAGCTGAAGGCCTTCTCTCCTGGGAAACTGTTCCTAATCAGCACTAGTAATTCTCTCTTTATTTGCAATATTTAATATTTTTCTTTTCTGGATAAGCATTCTGAAATGGGAACAAAACCTATATTAGGACTTAGAATCTGGTTCTTGATTCTGTTTCTCCAACACTTGCTCTGCTCCCCACTAGTTTTGAGAACGTGGGTACTATTCTCAACTTCTTGGAGGTTCAATTTCCTCATATGTAAAACAGAAATAATACCTGTTCCTGCTAGTTCATTTGAATCATTCAAAATCAAATGAAGTTCTGCGTATGAACTATGAACTCTAGAGCATTATTCTCATATGGTGAGAATCATATAACATATAACATAGTCTCATATATATCATATAACATATGATAGGAGAATCAAGTTGAACGGCAGCTCTGTAATTCACTGGCCATTGGTAGTTGAATCTTTCTGATCCTCAGCTTTCCGAATGTTATGTGAGAGTGATTAAATCAGACCTACCTACTTTGTAGGCTTGTTATGAATAGAATATCAAATACACCTTAAAACAAAGTGCACTACAAATAGAAATTATAAAACTAATTTCCCTGTGTGATTAATTAGTCTATAGAATATGTTGATTCATTCATTCAGTGTACAAATGGTAATTGACCACCTACCATATCAGGAAGTGGAATAGACAAGGAGATCCAGTGATAAGGCAGTACCATCCCTACCTGCAAGGACTCAGTGGATGCCCACGTGAAAACCAACCTTAATGTCTTGAGGGCCATGACAGAGACCTATGAGAGAGCTCAGGGGCCAAGGTGGACGTCCATGTGATTGCGTGTTCCTTGAGCCTAGAGAACTCATGCCTTGTGTTTATTCATCTATTCATCCATTTATTCAAGCAGAAACATCACATGCCTCCTAGGTGTCAGGTACTATACCAAGTCCTGGATATATAGAGAGAAAAAATAAAACACCCCTGTCTTCAAGGAGCTCCCACTTGAAGATAAGAAAAGAGAGAAGGGAGGTGGTACTAAATGAAGCCAGAGAGCTGGGGGTGCTCTGAGTTTAGCAGGTGTTTTGGCATCGCTGTCTCCTGAAGTGTCGTACACACCTTCAGACACATAGAGAAGCACAGCGGTTGACGGAGGGGATTTTCTCTTACAATAGTTTTGACTGGAGGAAATATCCATTCTTTTGAAACTTAATAAGGAGTTGTATTCTGTATGAACAAAATGTGCAACACTTCTCTGATCGTTTGTTTTCTTAACACACGTCCATTTGGAATGCACGTGCAGCATAGTAGTTATTGCCATTTTATAACATTCAAGCTCTGGGAAGAGACCGTATATTTTTATTTTTTGCAAGAAATCTTTTTCTTTCTTCCTGGGGAGTGGAAAGAGCAAAGATTGAAGTTTTTCAGAACTGGATTTGAGTTACAACTCCTTCACTGACTAGCTCTGGGAACCTCAGTTTATTCTTATGTAAAACAGCAATAATGACACATATTTTGCAGGGTTGTTTGAGGATTTCACACAGTGTACATAAAGTAATTGCAAAAATGCCTTGCAATTATTAGAAGCTCCATGATGTTAAATTTTATTGTAATAGAAGCTACTTTAGATCAAAGAAATCTTTAGATACAATGCCATTTATGCAAATGAAGTGGAAAAACTCACTTTTATTTTTAGATCATATGTCAAGTATTTAGAACTCCCCAAACAAGTGACTTTTATTTTTAAAAATCTAGCTTTTCACAGTCCAATATGGTAGCCAGTATCTACATATGGCTAATAAATTTAAGTTAATTAAAATCAAATAAAATAAAAAATTCAGTTCCTGGGTTGTGTTAACTACATTTCAAATGTTCAATAGCCACAGATGGTTATTGGCTACTATACTGGCCAGCATGTATATGACATTTGGTTCTATATCACATCTAGATATTTGGTATCATGTGAAGCTATGTTTAATATTATACAACATAGTTTTATTGCTCTGAATATGATGGTAACTATGGAATAATATAAAGAGTGAATGAAAGATTAGTATTTTGATGAAGGTGTCATGTTTAAAAAATTATAAATATGTCACATAAAAAAAAAATCAAGAATCATCCAGAGCAGGAAATAATGGTAGTCATCTTCTCTTCAGAGCTAAAATTAATTTTACTGGTAATGCAAAGAAGTAGAAGTCAAGATCTGCCAACATTTTAGAATAATTACAACCAAAAATTACAATTTTAGAATAATTACAAACCTTGGAAATTGGTTTTGTAAGGAACAAAATGAGACCAATGAAAATATTTAAATGTTTTACTTCGTTATACTATATCATATTAAATACTACACATAGGTGTATTATTGCTCTATTAGCACTAACTGAGCTATAGCAACATTAACAGTTTTCCTTGCTCCTTCTCTCTGAGGGAAGGGTTACATAAGGAAGAAAAGAGGGAAATTTTCTTGCTATTCCATTAGAGGTGGAAGAAACCACAGAAACCATTTAGTTTTGTGTTTCATTTGACAGATGAGAAAGCCGACACCTGAAGAGATTAAGCGACACGCACAAATCTTAGAGAAGCAGCCAGAGAGCAGAGTCTCGGTCCCTTGGGCACTCTGGGGAGTTTTAATTTAGTGCCTGTCAGTCTATTGTTTGCATTACATCACCATGACTTTGTGAATTACCTCTAAGGAAGACATCCTTGCACAAATTACTGAGTTCACTATAAAATTAATTTGTCAGAAAACTCTGCTGAGATTTTGGAGGGTTTAGAAGACACAGGTTTTACTAGTTTCCCCAGCATAACTTAACAGCCGTTGAAACTCAGATCCTCTTCTAATTATGAGAAAAGTACAGGTCTCTGAAAAATAAATTACTTAGGACTTTATTGTGGAGTTAAAAAAAAACAGACATAGAGGGGTCTATTCTGTTGTGGGATCCTTTTAGGTTCACACACCTGTCTTCTGTATCAGAAGAATGTCCACGGCTAGTGTCATTGCCCAGGAAATGGGCTCCACGGTAAGGCTGGAACTCCACACGTGAACTCATCTGGTCTCCACAGTAGACCTCTAGGTAGGCTCTGTGAGTCTTCTATTTCACAGATGAGGAAGCTGAGGCACACAGAGGTTAGGTTTCTTACCTAAATATCATTGGTGGAGTCAGGATTCAGATCAAGGCGGGTCTAACTCTGAACTGGGCTGTCCCATCCAGGAACCGCTAGCCACGTGTCTACTGCACTCTTGAACTGTGCCTATTCTGAATGCAGATGCGCTGTAAGTGTAAAGTATATACCAGATTTCAAAGACGTAGAATAAAAAAGAATGTAATTGGCTTAGTCGGTTCAGGCTGCTATAACAAAATTCCATAGACCGGTGGCTTATAAACAACGGTTTATTCCTCACAGTTGGAGGCTGGAAGTCTGAGATCAGGGTGCCAGTGTGGTCAGATGCTGGCGAAGACCCTCTTCCAGGTTGCAAACTGCCGACTTCCTGCTGTGTCCTCACGTGGAGGAAGGGGCAAGGGAGCTCTTTGGGGCCTCTTTTATAAAGGCACTAATCCCATTCTTGAGGGCTCTACTCTCACAATGTAAGCGCCTCCCAAAGGATTTTAACATGAATTTTGGGGAGAACCAACATTCAGACCATCTCAGTAATAGGACTCAATAAATTTCTATATTGATTACATGTTTAAATGATCAACTTTTGAATTTATTAAAATGAAAAATATTAAAATTCATTTCATTTTTTTTCTTTTTACTTTTTTTACATACTTGGCTCGTGTTCTATTTCTCTTGAAGAGTGCTGTTCTAGAGTCTGAGGTTTTAGCCACTGTATACACCCACCAGTCATATGAAAGGAGAGAAATAAAAGATTGCAATGAGGAAACTCCAAATGAAAAATTTTTACTGATTTTAGGATATACTAGAATATTTGCAATGTTACCATAGAACGTTTCTAGAAACCAGAATTTCAGGATGAATCAATGTAACTTTGCAACTAGAGTGTAGGATAAAGATTCGCTGAAGTTGCAGTCCTAAAGATAATTTGGTGTGGCTTGAAATCTTAAATGCTTTTTAAAATTTCTGAGCTTCTCCCTGAAGGCCTCTTTAAATCCTTTCTGTATTTCATTTTCTGTTCTAAGTAATGTGCCTGCTTTGAATACTCTCTCATATTAATTATCTTCCCTGTTTCCCCGGCAGATGGCTAGATGAGTACCAGGATGACGGCAGGACGGAGCGGGAACTGCTGGCAGAAAGAAGCTTCAGTGCACTAGGAGAGACTGGACCTGTGGCTTCCTGAAGGGGCTGCCGGGTCTGTCGCTCCACTGAGCCTTCAAAGATGATTGATCTGATTGCGATGGTGTGTTTGCCTCTTCCTTGCACAGGAGCAAACACCCAGGGAGGGTCAGTTTGTGCTGGACACATTCACTGCATTCGAGTACTTCAAAAGTTGGGGGAAGCATCAGCCAACAACTGACTGAGATCAGCCTATGATAGCTGGGGTGGGGGCAGTGGGGGGGCATATTGTTTCTCCTTTCTTCTTTCAGAAACTCTGACACCTGGGAGGTTTACTGAAATATTTAGGTAGCCTTAGTAGGAAGTAGTCAAAGAGGTACATAGTAACATTTGATTGATGTAAAATACTTTTATACACCATATGTTAGTTAATGTTAAAGCAGAAATCTCATCCTTAGATAATAGTGTCTCTCTCAGATTGGTGTAATATAAAGAAGAAAAGGTAAAAAGAAAATAATTGATCGGATTAAATTGTGTTCTCACTGTACTTCACACTTGTCCTTGTCTACTTGGTCTCTGGGGAGCTGGTCACTGGGGCTGCAGTGGACAACAGCAGAGCATCGTGCAGGGAATACATGTCAAGGTGACATCTTCCATCCATTAGTCACTTTCCTCAGCCTCGAAAACTCGTCAACTCGATGCCACAGGCAGCTTCTTCCAATACTTCAAATTGGCACATGAGATAAAACCCATCTGCCAGCCTGGGAGGGGCATGGCATGGCTTTGATAGCAAAGAGACCTGTTTGAATTTTGATCCTGCCACCGGGAGGTAAACACTATCATCATCCATATTTTGCAGATGAGGAAACCAAGACTTGGAGAGTCCTGCCCAAGCTCATAGAATGAAATAAATAGGAGGGCAGAATTTGAACCCAGTGGTCTGACTCCAGAGCCTGTTTGCTTAGAAACAGTGACCTTTTACCTACTGCCTTTCTCCACGTGGTTCTGGGTATCCCATAAAATCACACAGATGGTTCCAAATCCTGTACACCACCGTCACGGTCCTTGTCATATGCAGGTACCACCCGGAGCATTATATGCTGAACAGTTTTGTCTTCACACTCTCTTTGAGGTTATTTGGAGGTGGAGGGAACTGAGCCTGTCCTAAACTATATTCATAATATCCATGAAATTGCTAATGTCATTACATTTTTTCCCTAAAACACATTAAAATGAATCTATACCTAACAAAAATTTTAGTTAGTCTACATGCTACCTAAAATTATCTTATAACCATCCAGTGGGCCTGGCATATAGTGATCAGTAAACAACGTTTCAATAACTGGAACCATGTTATCATGGTTTACCTTTTACCAATCCAGGGCTGAGGACTAATCCAGTCCCTAGAAATGGTGTATTTTACATCTAAGTTTGAAAACACGTCAAGAATAGAGCTTCAGAGAATTGAAGTTGAAAACAGTTTTTTTTTCTCAAGTGGCCAACAGACCACTTTAGGGGTAAGAATAATCGATATGTTTCGTGCAGGCTGTGGGAAAGCGCGGCGAGCCACCTCGACCACTTCACAATGTTCACTGAAGGGGCCCAGCACAAAGCAAACACTGAGTCAGCACACTCATTTACTGAGCAGAAGTTTGTTAAGCACCTCCTGTGTCCTACAGCCAGGCACTGGGGATAAACTGGCAAACAGCACAGTCATTTCCCTGCCCTCGGAAGGGTTTCTGTCGCAGTGGGGGACTGAATGGATAATGCCCATTTGAACGCAGATCAGGGCCGCTCTGCTAAATCGCAAGCCTTCTAGAGGTAAAGACCATTTGGGCTCCTCTGTGTATTTAGTTCTTGGCATGCTGCCTGACTCATAGTAAGTGCTCTGTGTCTATTAAATGCATGAATCATCCCTGCCTTAAAATACAATACACCTTTTAAGTGATTCGAATATTAAATTTTGCCCAATTCAGCTCACATTTATATGGAATAAGTACAAATAATTACATGCAATTCCTCTATTTTTGTGTGTGTGTATTTGAGGAAGATTAGCCCTTAGTTAACATCTATTGCCAATCCTTCTCCTTTTGGTGAGGAAGACTGGCCCTGGGCTACCATCCATGCCCATCTTCCTCTACTTTATATGGGACACCTCCACAGCATGGCTTGACAAGTGGTGCATCGGTCTGCGCCCGGGATCCGAACCAGCGAACCCCTGACCGACGAAGCAGAGCATGCCAACTTAACTGCTGTGCCACCAGGCTGGCCCGGAATTCCTCTATTTTTCCAAACTTTCCTACAACAATATGTTTCAATTCTGAACATCATCCTGCCCCTATCCCCCACCGCAAAGGTTGGAGTCCGATGTTCTGGTTCTATGCAGCAGCATATTTACAATCCTTCTCCTTGAGGGGGGTAGGTGTTGTGAACACTGATCTGATCCATTTTATATTGATTCTTGTTTATTTCATTGTCGTAGAACTCATTTTCTCAGACACTGGCCAGATTTTGGGACGAGTTTAGTCTGATTCCTTTATATAATGGCTATGCCTTGAAAACTGGAAAAAGGACAGAGAAGCCACATTTATTTCTGTGTTTGTTCAGAAGGCAAAAAATTGTTAACAGTGTACATAGTACAAAGAAAGCAAACAGATTCTAAAAGTAAAGCCTGGGTGGAAAGAAGTATCTTTCTTGTGGCAAGAATGATGGAGACCCCTATCCAGAAACCTGCCATGTGTATCTGTTGGAAATGCTGAGGGATGGGAGACAAGTGCATATGCAAGGGCCAAAACTAGAATGTGGCTAATTTCAGGGAGCAGCACAATTGTCTGGCACAATCCTGGTGTCTTCTGTTTTCTTGTGTCTTGGGTGAGGTCAACAGGGAGTGAAAAACACTTTGATCTGTTGAGATAAATCTTCTATTTCAAGGAGCAAATTAGAGTAATGGTGCAATGATGATGTGGATGGCCTTCAGGTTCTAATGTGTTTCATATAAACCTCTCAAGCAGACCTAGGTAGATATTTAAGTGATGCATTTGTTATATCAAGTGATGATGCAACTTGTTTGTGACTCTAGGTAGTACAGTATCTTGGAGAGCTAAGCTAATTGTTTTTTAATAGGGAGAGGCTTTCCAGAAAGTCCACTAGAGTTGGGTTTATCCCACAGTTATCAGGGCTGCTAATACTTTTGAATAGTTACATTTTAAATTACTTTTAGAAGCAAAGAAATGCTGCAAAGTAGACCCTCCTTCATGCTGATGTTTTTTAAATGGAGGTTCATTTTAATTCTTTCAGGCAGTGGAATAGAGCATACTAAGGAAAGGCCTTTGAGTTCAGAAATTCATCTTGATTCTCTACCACGAAAAGTCTGAAGTCCTAGGAATTGACTTCCTTGGGCTATTTCCATGCCTCTATGACAACAACTGGAGAGTACCGATTAAATTGATTATTAAGTTTATAAATATGCATACATGGTTATAAGGTCAACATTAATAATTGCAAGCTCAGCTACATCAGTTGATTGAAAGGTTGCAAACACACCATTCTCTAGACCTTTACCCATGTGGTTTTGTTTGGTTGGAAGGTCCTTCCGTCGTTGCCTGCAAAACGCATCTCATTTTCTAAGACCCAGCTTGAAGTTCTCAGACTTGAGAACTTGTGTATGTTTCCATATCCCTCTGTCCTTCCTCTCTAATAATAATTATCATTTCCATAGTGGGCACGTGTCTTAGTTTACAAACTCAGAAGTGTGATAAATATTACACTTTTCATTTTCTGTACACCAACTTAATGTCTGGCTCCAAATCTGGTACAAAATTCCTTCCTAAGCATAATCGTGGCATGTCTTCCTTCCCAAGGGACAACAGAATCCTACAGGCTTATGCTCTGTTTGGAAAGGAAGGAAAATGCCTTTCCTTCCTGGTCTATCATTGTCTCTGCTGAAGTATGTCCTCTCTCTGCTTCCAAGCCACTCTGAAATGCTAGAATTTTTGGCAAGGTTGGAAACCTTGTTTCCCTCGTTTCAGCCCTCTCCTGGAAAGTTTGCATCTCCTTAGGGTCTGCTTACATGAAGATGGCAAATCTCATAGGCACCCCACTGCTCTGGGGCCCACAGAACTCTTTCTTTCTGGTAAAGGGAAATCTCTTCTACTTACGCTGTCAATTCTCAAAAACCTTCTCCTTTCTCCTCCTACATCAGCACAACCAGCGTGAGTTCTGCTATACATTTTGGCTTTTACCAAAGACAGGACTTTGTTCCCAGTATGAACATGATGATGGCAGAGAAAAGAATCTTTCCCCTCTGTTCTTACTCAAATTAACAAAGAGAATGAAATGTACTATCTCCAATTGCAGTGAAAGCATGAGGCAGTGAAAATCTCCCAGATACAGATATGGATAGATACAGATACAGATATGGCCTGCCAAAAGCAGCTAAAACAGAAGCTTGAGGGCCAGGCAGTGGCAAATCTTAGAAAGTGCCAAGAAAAATCCACTTATAAAGGGTGCATACCTTACTAGGAATTTTAAAAAAAGCTCTATTTTTTATTTATAGCAGCTGGAGCAGGCATGTATTTGGAGCCTGGTGGATAAAGAGGAGGGCTGAGATCAGGCAGAAGCTGTGTAGAGGAAGGTTGGGTAGGGAATGTCCCTTTTGTTAAGCCTGGAAGCATCCCCACAAAAACTTTGCCAAAGGAAATGGATGATGAACAGTAAAACCAAAGCCAAGCCCTAAATAAAAGTAAAGAAGTGTTAATGAGTATCAGCAGAAATCACAGAAAGCAGATATAGAGCTATAAAGCCTTAGGATATGGGAATTGTCAACACAGGTTATAAAAACATCTATAGTACTATATTCAAAAAAATAAGCAACAGGTTTGAAAATATTTGCTCGAGTGGAAAACTATAAAATTAATCTAACACATTGAAAAACCCATCCAAATAGAACTTTTAGAAATTAAAAAATACAATACTTAAAATTTCAATCAAGGTGCATTGGTTTAACAGTAAATTAGGCTCAGTTGAAAAGAGAATTTGTTAACTGGATTATAGGTCAGAAGGAATTTTCTAGAATCTAGCAGAGAAAGATAAAGAGATGATATGTATGAATGAGAAGTTAAGAGACTTTGAGAATAAAATAAGTTCTAATATGTCTAATCAAATTTCTAGAGAGAAGACAAAAAATGTTATAGAGGCAATTTTTGAAGAGATAATGGTTGAGAATTTTCTGGAAGAGTTGAAAGATACCATTTCACAGATACCTCAATTTCCAGATGACTGAAAAAATCTTAAACAGGATACATTAAGAGAAATCCACATCTTAGAACCAACATGGGAAAAACTGCCTAAAGCTCAAAACAAAAAGAACATTTAACAAGCAACCTGAGAGAAAAGTTAGTTTACCTTCAAAGAAACAGAATGCAAACTCACAGATGGTGTTTCGAGAACAACAAAGCAAATCAGGAAATGGAGTGATAGCTTCAGAATTCTGAAAAATTATAACAATAATCTAGAATTCTCTAGCCAGGGAAAATATATTTCTAGAATTAGGCCAAAATGAAGATATTTTCAAACATAAAAAACACACATACAAAAATTCTAAGAGAGTTTGCCGCTAGTCCTCTCACTAAGGAAATTCTGAAGCAGGTACTTCAGGCAAAAGGGAAGTGATTCTAGATGGAAGGACTGAGATGTAAGAAGGAAGGATGATCAGAGAAAGTGGCAAATACACAGGCAAATCTAGAATAACATTGAGTGCATACATACAATAATGGGTGAAAAATAAAATGAAGTAGAATTAAATAGGAAACAACAAATAACATGTAAGTCTATACATTGGGAGGGGAAAAGCAAAGCACTGCATCTGAAAGCCCTTGTATTAGCTAGGAGGATAAAGGTATTAGATTAGGTGTGTGTGTTTGAATTTCTAGTGTAACCACTGAAAGAAAAAAACAGGATAAAATTTCCAAACAAGTATATGTGAGATTAAAAGGTTTAATACACCAGGAAGATATTATAATTTTAAATTAATATGTCACTAGTAATATAGGCTCAACTTATATGAAGCAAAAATAAACATAAGCACAAGTAAAAATAGACAGATATGTAATAACATTGAGAGATTTTAATAAATACTTCTTTTGGTAATTGAGAGGATAAATAGGAAAAAAAGATTATAGAGGATTTAAATGACATAATTAACAAAGAACTAATAGACAAATATAAAAATCTGCATCCAACAAATGCCCAAGGCACAGTCTCTTCAGATACACACGGGACATCATAAATATTGAGCATGTGTTGGGCCATAAAAAAGCAATAAAAATGAATAAATTGTATCATAACATGAATGAATCTCATTAACATAATGTTGAGCAAAATAAGCAAGAAATATGAATATATAAATGTAATTCCATTAATATACATTTCAAAAACAGGTAAAATTTCATATGTAATGTTTATATATATTGGTTGAACTGCTTTTTTTTAAAGTTTGGAAATGGTTACTAAAGTGAGGAAAATGGTGATGTCTGAGAGCAGAGGCTCAGTCCAGGAGGGGCTTTCAGACAACCAGCAGCTTTCTATTATGAACCTTTTTATGATGGTTACATGGATGTTGATTTCATAATCATTTACACTGTTCACATGTGTTTTTGTTGTAAAATATACATAACATAAAATTTACCATGTTAACCATTTTTAGGTATACAATTCAGTGTCATTAAGTATATTCACAATGTTGTGCAACCATCACTGCTGTTTCCAGAACTTTTTCATCATCCCAAACAAAAACTCTGTACCCACTAAATATTATCCCCATCCCCTCTCCCCACAGCTCCTGGTAACCTTTAATCTACTCTCTGTCTCTGAATTTATCTTTCTGGACATACGAGAGACTAGTAAAAAAATTTAATAAAGGTTACCAGTGGCGGGGCAGAGATGGGAATGGGGAGGACGGAAGATGAGGGCAGCAATAAGTCTTTTCACACCATTTGATTGTTTTGGATCACTGAATTTTTAGTCTATTCAAAAAATTAAGAAAGAATGGTTGAATGAATGATTGAAAATGAATGAGGAGTATCTTAACTACCAACATACATAAGGGTAGATTCTTGGGGATCTTCAATCTTCCTCCCTACCAAAATTTTGGGAGCAGAGATTTACCTACTCTGACCTGCTGAAAGGAGGGGAGGGAGAAGGAGCAAACGAAAGGGGAGTCAGGAATTAGTAGCTCAGAATGCTCCTGTCATATTAGTCTATTTCTCCCACTAGCCAATGAATTCCTTGAGAGCAGGAATTTTGGTCTGACTCATCTTTGTAAACTCAAGCACTGTGCCTGGGTCAGTGCAGGCACAAAAACGCCCTTATGTTTCCCCATTAGAAATTCAGTATATTTCTAGTAGTTTTCCGATGGAATTTTTTGGGTTTTCTATGTATAAGATCATGTTGTCTGCAAATAGTGAGAGTTTCACTTCTTCATTGCCTATTTGGAGTCCTTTTATTCCTTTTTCTTGCCTAATTGCTCTGGCCAGAACTTCCAGTACTATGTTGAATAAGAGCGGTGAGAGTGGGCACCCTTGTCTTGTTCCTGTCCTCAAAGGAATGGCTTTCAGTTTTTCCCCATTGAGTAGGATGTTTGCTGTAGGTTTGTCAGATATGGCCCTTATTATGTCGAGGTACTTTCCTTCTATACCCATTTTGTTGAGAGTTTTTATCATAAATGGATGCTGGATCTTGTCGAATGCCTTCTCTGCATTGATTGAGATGATCATGTGGTTTTTATTCTTCATTTTGTTAATGTGGTGTATCACGTTGATTGATTTGTGGATGTTGAACCATCCCTGTGTCCCTGGTATAAATCCCACTTGATCGTGGTGTATGATCTTTTTGATGTTTTTTTTTTTTTTGGTGAGAAAGACCAGCCCTGAGCTAACATCTGTTGCTAATCCTCCTCTTTTTGCTGAGGAAGACTGGCCCTGGGCTAACATCTTGCCCATCCTCCTCTACTTTATATGGGACGCCGCCACAGTGTGGCTGACATGCAGTGCATCGGCGGGCGCCCGGGATCCGAACCGGTGAACCCCGGGCTGCCAAGCGCGGACGAAACCGCTACGCCACCGGGCGGCCCCTCTTTTTGATGTATTGCTGTATTCGGTTTGCCGATATTTTGTTGAGGATTTTTGCGTCTATGTTCATCAGTGATACTGGCCTGTAGTTTTCCTTCTTTGTATTGTCCTTGTCTGGCTTTGGTATCAGGATGATGTCGGCCTCATAGAATGTGTTGGGAAGTATTCCATCTTCCTCTATTTTTTGGAATAATTTGAGAAGGATAGGTGCTAAATCTTCTTTGAATGTTTGATAAAATTCTCCAGGGAAGCCATCTGGTCCTGGGCTTTTATTTTTTAGGAGGTTTTTGATTACTGTTTCAATCTCTTTACTTGTGATTGGTCTGTTCAGATTCTCTATTTCTTCTTGATTCAGTTTTGGGAGGTTGTATGCTTCCAAGAATTTGTCCATTTCCTTTAGGTTGTCCAATTTGTTGGCATAAAGTTTTTCATAGTATTCCCTAATAATCCCTTCTATTTCTGTGGTGTCTGTTGTAATTTCTCCTCTTTCATTTCTAATTTTATTTATTTGAGTCTTCTCCCTTTTTTTCTTAGTGAGTCTGGCTAAGGGTTTGTCAATTTTATTTATCTTCTCAAAGAACCAGCTCTTTGTTTCATTGATCCTTTCTACTGTTTTTTTTTTTGTTTGTTTGTTTGTTTGTTTCAACTACAGTAAAGTGGTAGGGTATAAAATCAACTTACAAAAATCAATTCCATTTCTATACACTAACTATGAACCAACAGAAAGAGAACTCAAAAAGACAATCCCATTTACAATTGCAACAAAAAGAATAAAATATCTGGGAATAAATTTAACCAAGGAGGTAAAAGACTTATACAATGAAAACTATAAGACACTATTGAAAGAAATCGAGGAAGACATAAAGAAATGGAAAAATATTCCATGCACATGGATTGGAAGAATAAATATAGTTAAAATGTCCATTCTACCTAAAGCAATCTACAGATTCAATGCAATCCCAATCAGAATCCCAATGTCATTCTTCACGGTAATAGAACAAAAACTACTGAAATTCATATGGGGCAACAAAAGAGCCCAAATAGCTAAAGCAATTCTGAAAAAAAAGAGCAAAGCTGGAGGCATCACAATCCTTGATTTCAAAATATACTGTAAAGCTATAGTAATCAAAACAGCATGGTACTGGTACAAGAATAGACACACAGATCAATGGAACAGAATTGAAAGCCCAGAAATAAAACCACACACCTATGGACAGCTCATCTTCAACAAAGGAGCAAAGAACATACAATGGAGAGAGGGAAGTCTCTTCAATAAATGGTGCTGGGAAAATTGGACAGCAACATGCAAAAGAATGAAAGTAGACCATCTCCTATCGCCATATGCAAACATCAATTCAAAATGGATCAAGGACCTGAAAGTGAGACCTGAAACTATAAAACTCTTGGAAGAAAATATAGGCAGTACACTAATTGAGATTGGACATAAAGGGATCCTTTCAAATTCCATGTCTATCGGACAAGGGAAACAAAAGAAAACATAAACAAGTGGGACCTCATCAGACTAAAGAGCTTCTACAAGGCAAATGAAACCAGGATCAAAATGAATAAACACCCCACCAGCTGGGAGAAAATATTCACAAATCGTTTGTCCGACAAGGGATTAATCTCAGTAAAATATAAAGATCTCATACAACTGAGCAACAAAAAAACAAACAACCCGATCAAAAAATGGGCAGAGGACATGAACAGACATTTTTCCAAGGAAGAGATACAGATGGCCAATAGACACATGAAAAGATGTTCAACATCACTAATCATCAGGGAAATGCAAATCAAAACTACACTGAGATATCACCTTACACCGGTTAGAATGGCTATAATCACAAAGACAAATAACAACAAATGCTGGAGAGGTTGTGGAGAAATGGGGACCCTCATTCACTGCTGGTGGGAATGCAAACTGGTGCAGCCTCTATGGAAAACAGTATGGAGAGGCCTCAAAAAATTAAAAACAGAAATACCGTATGATCCATCAATCCCACTCTTGGGCATCTACCCAATGGACATGAAATCAACCATCACAAGAGGCGTATGCACCCCTATGTTCATTGCATCATTATTCACTATAGCCAAGAAGTGGAAGCAACCCAAGTGTCCCTCGACTGATGATTGGTTAAAGAAGATGTGGTATATACATACAATGGAATACTACTCAGCCATAAGAAAAGACACAATTGTCCCATCTGCAACAACATGGATGGACCTAGAGGGTATTTGTTAAGTGAAATAAGCCAGAGAGAGAAGGATAGACCGTGCATGAACTCACTCATATATGGAATATAAGTGAACACACGGACAGAGAGAACTGATTGGTGGTTACCAAGGGGAAGGGGGTTTGGGGGTAGGCACAAGGGGTGAAGGGTTACATCCACAAGGTGACAGACAAACAAAAATGTACAACTAAAACCCCACAGTGTTATAAACCATTAAGACATCAATAAAAAAATGGTAAAAAAAAAAAAAGAAATTCAGTATAGTTAGGAATAATGAGGACTAATGGGGAGGATGAGAAAATGGAACTATTTTGGGAAATTAATCTTGTTTGCTTTTTTTTCCAAAAGTGTTTGTGATTCTGTTGTGGTTCAGTAAGATATTCTTGGAAAAGAGATTTGAGAAGTCTCTTGTTTAGCCAAGAGTCACTGTTAGCTAATAGAAAGGGCAGGTTCCTCAGAAAGACTTAGGAGGATAAAAATGTATCGTTCAGTGACAATCCCAGGAGTCATGAGTTGAGTGTGCTGAGAACACTCAAGGATTTCCTCAGAATGCTTGGAAACTTTAAATTGGCTGATGAAGCACAATGTAATATCTTTCCTGAGGCATTTGGCTAACACAGAATTCATGAAAACGCAATCTGACTCATTGAAATTATGCACATATTAGTGATATTACACGGAATACCCTTTTGAGAAAAAAGGACTCAGGATGAGCTCATAAAGTGTCACTTTTTGTAAACTTGCTGGTGTTCTAAGTTATTTTACCACCAATCTCCCCATTGTCATAACTTTTGTTACTCCAATTTATTTTACTGCTAATCTGCCTGTCAGAATTGATGATTACTGGCTTCTTTAATTTTAACAATAAAATTGGTGGTCATTGAGGGGAGGTCAAATTTAAGCATGATACAGTCATTTAAATGTTTCACAAACATGTAAAATTTCTGCAGATTGCCTAACATTTAAAAATTCCCCCTTTTTTGGAGTTTAATGTTATGACTGAAGGATAATGTGTTAAATTAAACTCTAGGAGCCCTTTGTTAACGCTTACTGTGTTTTGGCTGCCCAGCGCCCATTTCCGCTTCTAAGAACACCCACTTTCCTTTAGAGGAATTAGCTCTTCCTATTGCCAGACGATGGTTTTCCTGTTGCTTCTGTTCTTCCCTCGACTGGGGGCAGGCTTGTGACCCAAGCAAAGCTAATTCTTGGACTTTGGGTCTTCAATTGGCAAAGGGACCAAAAAACGTTGGTGTTTCAGCCCAAGTCAGCAAAGGACCCCCGACCAGAGCATTTGTTGTTGAGGCTTCTGCGCCTGAGCCAAGCTGTTACCACAGGCCCATTTAGAGTCAGTTTGAACAGACCCCATCTCTTATCAACAACGTGGTTAAGGATTGTCTTTCAGAAAAACTGCAGTCACGCAGCCAGGGCATGCACAAAAGAAGAAATCGTGACCTGAAATGACCTCGGAACAAAAGACCCTCCGCCCCACAGAATCCAAGGTCTGGGATATGACTAGAACATGAAAGCTGGACTCTTATCAGAAGCAAGGGGTTCCTCATCCAGGAAGATCCAGTGTTAAAATTCCTCCCTTACCTCATACAAAAATATTTAGAACCCCATCATAAATGTTTAGAGTCTCATCATAAATGTATAAAACCTTACCATAAATACCTGAAGCCCACCAATCAAGCACCTGTCCCACCAGCATTTCTGCATGCCAACCTGTTCTCCCCATCCTCTTAAATTTCATTCCAAATCCTGAATTGGCATGACAGACACACACCCCCTGTCTCCCTGGAGATTGATCTCGCAGAATAAAGCTGATTCCCCCCCCCCAAGGCTGGTGCCATAATTAATTGGTTTTATGCGCATCTGGCAGAGAACCCCAATTTTGGTCAGTAACAAAGCCAGCTACCTGGGTGCCTCCCACCACCCCAGGCTGGCTCCCCCACCCAAGAGCCAGTCCCCTCTAATACATTCCCACAGCCACTAAAGTTATCCAGCATCAATTCCTTTTCCCTGCAACTGAAGTCTTTGAACGAATTCAAGCACTTGACCCAGCCAACTTTTATCCTCCCTTCCTTTTTAGTCTGCCTTGAGGTCTTTTCTGCATTCCAGCTCCTCTCTCACAGGCCTCCATTGGCTGACAATGCTTCCCAACCTCACTCCTCTAACTTCAGCCTTTAATGAGTATGCTGGCATAGGCATTGTTTTAGAATGGAAGTCCTTAAACAATAGGGTAACTGTGTTTTGCTTGTTACTTTATGTTACTTTGATGATTGGGTAGACGTAAACAAAGATCATCCAAAGGAGAAAAGCAAAGGCTGTTTCTTCAGAGCTTGCCCGCTGTAGCAAGACTTAGTCACCATCTCTTGCCTTTGGCAGAGACTCAACTGCAGTAACAAAAATGAGAAAGCTTTATCGTGGAAGAAAGAGAAGCTTCAGATGGGCCCTGCTTGGAGGCTGTGGCCTAGGGAAGCTCTAGTCGGACTGACAAAAAGCTGGCATCTGTGGGGTGTATATATTGGCTTTTGCCGATTGATCTGAAGTTGCAAGAAGGGACAAAAATTAGGGAAGTTAGCAGTTATTGATCAAGTCCTGGCCATTTGGGGCCATTGCTACTATTGCCATTTGGCTTTGGAGCTGGTTGCTGCAGAGGCTGTGCTTTCAAGTTCTATTGTCATATATAGCCTGCCTATCCTCTGCTTGTTTACTCAGCTCTCAGTTAGCAATTGAGTTTGTGGTTTAGGTTTTATTTATATTTAAGACACTTTCTCTTTCCTTTTATTCCCCAAGCTTTTATTTCCATTTCCAATGCAAAGGAAAGGAAATGCTAAGAAATAAAATTCTTTGCCCAAAGCCACCTGTTGAAACCCAGAAGTTCTAGTTTCTAATCATGTGGTATTTCTTTTGTTTTAACACGTGACAATTATCTTTTAGTTTCTCTTTGTAGTTTCTAAATGCAGGTGGTCAGGGCCTGCGTATGAAGAGACTTTTAAATTCCTTTTGAAACATGTCTTCTGCCTCTGAATACATTTTGAAGAGTCTGCAGGAATGCCCCGGTGAGAATTTCCTTCCCTGTGTGATTCTGATCAAGATATTGTTCCCAATCGTCACTGTACATCAGAACTAGCTGGGAAAGTTGTTTAAAATGCAGACTCCAGGGCCCAACGCAGACTTCGAGCACCAGACTGTCTGGAGGGGTCCAGAGCTGTTTTGTTGGTTGCCTTGTTTGTGCACAAGAAGCAGCCCGAGTGACTCATACGCCCTCTGGCGGGCACTGGTCCTTGGGCTGGCGTTTGGCGTCCACTGCTCCACCCTGGTAAGACTGAGGCTGTCACATCATCCGTCCTTTTTATAAATGCTGCCCGTGACAGAGTGCGCACGTCTACATCTGTGCTTCCTGGGGTTTGGAAACTGTGCCGCCTGGGGGATTTCCAACTGACCACTGTTATATCTTCTTCACTACACGTGGAAGTGGGCAGGGTAAGGCAGGCCATGTCTGTCAGAATGTGTTACTTTGGGCCTTAAACTCCTTGCAAGGTTTTCTGAACCTGGAACAAACGTGAAGAACAAGTCTTTCTAAGGTTACAAAGTTCAAGAAAGAGCAGCTTTGCAGAACTGCAGAACGCCTAAGCACGAATATATGTAACATTTCACAGTTAATTTAATGAAAGGAATCACTCTATCAATTTAACCATAGTGCCTAAACTAGCTTTGGCTCTGAATTCTTGGAAGCCTGGCAGTGCAAAGAGACAGAAAAAGTTCCATACTGTGTCAGACAATAAGTCATCCGCTTCTTCCAGAGTTGTTCTTGCCTGAATGTTAATTAGAATTCCTTTCCAGATGCTCCTGACACAGCTCCCCACACACAGAACAGAGTGAAACCCAGCTGGGCAGGGGCTCTGTTCCTGGTGCAGGTTTGCCCCCAGTGGAGTCTGCTCCCGGGTCATGTGGGCCTTCCAAAGGATTGCCATTAATAAAGGAATGTACCGCCCATGGGTGTTAGCTCTTCTGCAGCCTCTCTGGCTCTCGCAGGTTCCTGGAAATCTCATGTCTTCACAGGACACCCACGGCGACCTCAGACACTACAGCCCTCAGGGAAGGTGTCAGCAAAGGATGCTCCTCCGTCATCCAGCCAGCTGACACTCCTTTGATGTGGCTTCATGTATTCATCCAATCATTCACTCATGCAATAAGCACCACTAAGTATGTCCCAGGAGCTAGCTTCTGGGCTAGCTCTGGAAACAGAGTGAGGCCTCATCCTGCCCTGGAGGGCTCTGAGTGTAGGGGGATTGGCACATACACCCTGGGGCCGTGATGTGCATGCTCTGATAAGAGGTGACACCAAGCTCTGTGCAGAGGCTCTAGCCTGGGCCTATGCTTGTGGTTGCGAAGGGTGTTGGGTTGACGAGCCCTGTCTAGAAGGATCCAGGATTCTCAATCACAGCGTGACACATGCTCCATCTACCTGGGCTCTGACATGTGCTGCAAGGGCCCTTTACTAATCATAGACTTGAATAACAGTGAGCAAATGGTTATTTGTTCTTTATAAACTGCAGCGGACTCAGTCACTTTTTGTCATTTACATTGTTATATGTCAGGTCCTGTTCTAAAAGATTTGCCTGAATTATCTCATTTAGTACATAATCCAAAAGCCATGTATTTGTTACCGGACACATACACAGATTCTTTACTCACCACACAAGAGGGGCCAAATAAAAACTGGAATGCCAGGCTTATGGCAAGGGAAATGTTTTTATTTTGGGAGACATCAGCCGGGAGATGAGAGTAAGCCCTCAAATTCATCTCATCTCCTCAAAAGATGGGAGGCAAGGGGTTTTAAATGTTAAGAGGAGTGCTGCTGTTTGTAGGGACGGGGAGCCTGTGGCCTTGCTGGTTGGTGCTTTCCCACCAGCCTGCGTTTGGCCTTGTGAGGCTGCTCACGGGGAGGAGGGCGGTGAGACAAGGGAATCACAGCTGGGTGTCTTTGATTGTCTGGCTCTGTGGTGGACGGTGGATTCTGGGGCCAGGAAGACAAGGAGTTGGGGTCTGGGAAGCTTTAGCTTCTTGACGTTCTCTGGATGTCAGTTTCCCTGTAAAAATCCTCAAGAACTGGTAATTAGCCGAAACTTCAGTGTGAGCCCAGCTTGAGGCCACCTCAGCTTTTAACAATTTGTAACTTCTATCTGTCTTGTGAAATTCAAGGATACAAAGGTTTAAAAAAATCAATATTTACATGTGAATGTAACTTAGAGAAGCAGGGAAAGGGGATGAGTGCTTTTGGTTTTAACCCCATATATGCTGGGTTTAATGTAGGGGAACTGAAATCAGGGCTGGTGTCACACTGATGCCTGTAGTGAAGATGACTCCGAGGCACAGGGAGACTAAGTGCCACCTTGGCTGTCACAGCCGTGAGGTTCAAAGCTTCCTGTGCTCTTGACACTCCACTGCCCAGAGGGACATGGTTTCCCATGGGATACACACTCAGTTGCTTAATCTTTTATTGGAAGCACTCCACATCTTTCCCCGTCCCCTCCTCAGAGATCTCAAACTAGCTTCCTACATATTTTATCCTGAAGCCAAACTGAACCCAGCCCTTCTGGAACGCAGTGCATCCTTCCCTTCTTGTGCTAGGTAAGTCCCTCTAGTCTGCACGTGGAATTCCCTCTTTCATCTTTATAGTTTCAGATCACACCTGTCTTGCAAAATCTGACTTTCTGTCTTAATATTCCTTTAAGTGAACCATCCAACAGATCTGATGACCCTGAATATATCTTTAGCATTTAAAATATTGGCCTTAGGTTTTCCCTGTAAATGTTTGGATAAATCATATTATATAAAGTAGGGTGATTGAGGAAACAAGCATATTTTCTATAAAGCTGACACAAACAAAGAACTGTCACATATAGTTAAAAAGAAAAATCTCAATCAAATATTTAAGAAAAGTAATTTAAGCCATTTCAGCTTATACTCTATCGTGATGTCATCTTTAGCATAAGGTGTTAAATGTGGTCTTTTTAAGCAATAGTTTTCATTTAGTCTTTATCCCCAGTGCACGTTAGTATAGATGGTACAAGACAATTGACATTCTAAAAAAACTGTATAAAAGAACCTGAAACTCTGGATGTAACAACGGGGATAATATATTTTGGGAAATTACCTTTTAACACGTCCTCTAAGATCTTTGCAATTTTTAAGACTGTGGTTCTTCTCTTAGGATTTTAAATTTCTTTAATATTTTAGCCTAGTTTTGTGACTTGAATTATTTCAGTGTTTTAAGACCCTGATGGGTTAAAGCACCTATATTTCTTCTTGTCTTCCTTATATTTTATTAATCTCAACAAATCTGATTGATTTTGATTAATTATTTTAAAGACTACTCTTAAGATAGCATTTTGTAGTTACTGTTAGACCACAGGGAAAGGCATTTTGAGTTTTATAGGTCAAAAAATAATCTTAATAATTGTATCTTTTTCCTCTCGTGAGTTATTCAAATGAATTAAATCACGGCCAGGTTACCAGTCACATCTTTAACGTTTTTTAATAACAATGTTTGCCTCTACTCAAAATCCTAGCCTCTGTCCAGCCATGTGGCTTCTGTGGGCAGTGAGAGCAATGGTTAGGGCTTGACTACCACTTGACCCCCTGCCATTTGGGTGACATGAGCCAAGTTGTCTTTCTGCCTCAGTTTCCTCATCTGCAGAGTGGGGATGATAACCACACTGATTGTGTAGAACAGTGACTGCCGTATAGTAACCACTCAATAAATGGTAAGTGTTATGACTATATTTATGTGTTACACATTTGGTATTTTTCCAATAGGATATTTTTCTCTATTGCAATGAATTGGACAATTGTCAAAGTGAGATGACGATATTAATTTTGCTTCTGTCTTCTTAACCATCTACTGTTTCATTCTTCCACAGGCCTGAATCACTTCATCGTCTTGTGCGGGAACACAGGGAGCCTCACGTCAGCTGCCTCTGTTCCTTAAAGTGGCAACAACTGTGTGGATTTATTTGTTTCACTTGTTTGGGGGGACTTGGGGTGGCCGGGCAGTGTGCTCGGTCTCCTCTCTTGACGCAGGCTCTCCGGCATTCCGGATAGAAGCCTGCCTGATTAACAGCACGTTCACATGTTCAGAAAGCTCTTGAGATCGCCGATATGTTCATTTGTGGGGAAATAATTTCCAAACGCTGTCAGTTATGGAGTTAAGTAAGGTTAGAAGCAGCCATCCAGGCCTGTTCTATTTGGATCATGCTGCTTTCGCTCACGTAACTTTACCCTTCTCCTAGTTTCTGGGGCTCTGAATATGTGCTTCCCTCGTACTGACGGGGACATCTTGTGACTGGATTGCCGAAACAATCAAAGAGCCACAACCCCAAACCATTGGGTGTCACTGACCCCAAAAGGTGCAATACCTCTGCAAAATGCCCTCAGTGAGATGCTTTAATTTCTATTGCCGTTAAAATAATGATTTAAAGCAGCAGTTGGCATAGTTTAAACCAGGGCCCACAATTTTGTATGGCCCAAAAGCTAAGAATGGTTCTTAGATTTTTAAAGAGTGGTAAAACAAACAAATAAACAAATAAAGAAAAGCAAATTAAGAATATGTGGCAGAGACCATAGGTGGCCTGCAAAGTCTAAAATATTTCCTTTTTGGCCCTCTACAGGAAAAGCTTGCGACCCCTGATTTGAAGTTTCTAAGAGAAATTAAAAATCAGCAGGCTATTTTGATTTAAAATACTCTTAAGGAAAGTAATTTAAAAATTGATAAGGAGACGCTACGATCCAGTAGAAGAGCTGGGGGTCCTGGAAGTGACCTCATCCTGGTCCGGCCTGACCTCGCTCAGGGTCTTAGACCAGGTGGGTCACTTATCCAGCTGCAACCAAAAATGTCTCCCACAAATTCGTCATTCTTTCCCCTTTACAACATCTGAAAACAGCTGGAAACAATCCACTTTCAAATGTAAACACACACATTGTTCCTAATTCCGTTTCAGTTTCCTGAGCTTCCTCTAACCTACTTTGCCAGGTTTCCTGAAATATGTGACCACTCACCCTGTTATATTCATTTGGAAACAACACAGCGAAAATGATCCATTAATGACATTGATTCTGGCCATTTCTGAACATTATTCCACTGGGGAGGAATCTCTGTGACTTTTGAGGACAAACAAATGTTTTCTGTAAATCACCTATAGGTTAGACCAGCAACCAAATCATATCCTTCTCTAAATATTCCAAATTATGCAAAATTTCCAAGTTTTATTAAATAAATTTAATTAGAAAGGCATTAAATTAATTGAATGCCAAAAATTAAATGGGGAAATACCTATTCTTTTCAAAAGTTGCCCTTTCACACAAAGCATGATTCTATATTTTGCACTAGAAATGAATTCTAATGACAAGAACTTGCATTCTGTGACAACTGGGGACAGATTCATCAAACCACACAGACTCTGACACATTGCTGCCAGCTGTTGCATATTTACAGAAGTAGCAGGGAACTTTGAAAGGATATAGAATATCTGGAGAGAGAATGATAAAATAGGAATTAAACTGTGAATGAATGGACAAAATCTGTAGTAAGAATAGGACAATTAAAATTAAGAAATATGTTAGGAATGCAATTTATTTTTAAAATGTCACATGAAAAATCTACTTTAAAACCTATAAACTCCGTGTCATGTTCCTATCTGTAAAATACAGACTATTTTCCCTATATTTATCAAAATAAGTACTTTTGTTTTATCTAACAGTTGAGATATACAATGATAATGTCTATTTGCTTCTGACTAACTCTACCGTCTCTTCTGTCCTCGTGATCAGCAAGCTGTAGCATCTCATCTGATGAGAACGAGGTATTTTTTTCGGTCAACTTGAAAAATTCCAGTTCATTTTGAAAGATGGCTTTGTTGGTTTGAACAATGTTGTCACAGACACTCAAGACTCATTTTTTAAAAGTCAGATTTATTAAGGTGTAACTTACCTACAGTAAAATTTACTTATTTTTTTAAATAGACTTTATTTTTTAGAGCAGTATAGAGGGTTCTCATGTACTCTCTACCCCATCTCCTCGACAGACTCCTCCATTATCAACATCCCCCACCAGAGTGGTGTATTTCTTACAATCGAACCTACATTGACACATCATTATCACCCAAAGTCCATAGTTTGCATTAGGGGTCATTCTTGGTGGAGTACATTCTATGGGTTTGGACAAATGGATAATGACATGTATCCATCATTACAGTGTCATATCCATCATTACAGAATAGTTTCACTGTCTTAAAAATCCTCTATGCTTCACCTGTTCGTTCTTCTCCCTCCCCCCAACCCCTGGCAACCACTGATCTTTTTACTGTTCCATAGTTTTGCCTTTTCCAGAACATGAGATAGCTGAAATCATACAGCGTGTAGCCTTTTCAGATTTCTTTCACTTTGTAATATGCATTAGATTCTTTCATGTCTTTTCAAGACTCGATAGTTCATTTCTTTTTAGCGCTAAATAATACTCAATTATCTAGATGTACCATAGTTTTTTTATCTGTTCATCTACTGAAGGAAATTTTGGTTGTTCCCAAATTTGGGCAGTTATTAATAAAGCTGCTATAAACATCTGTGTGCAGGTTTTTGCACAGCCATAAGTTAAAACTCATTTGAGTAAATACCAAGGCGCACGATTGTTGGATCATATGGTAAGAGTATGTCTAGTTTTGTAAGAAACTGCCAAACTGTTTTCCAAAGTGGCTGTACTGTTTTGCATTCCCACCAGCAATGAAGGAGAGTTCCTGTTGCTCCACATCATCACCAGCATTTGGTGTTGTCAGTATTTTAGATTTTGTCCATTCTAATAGGTGTATAGTGGTACCTTGTTGTTTTAATTTGCATTTTCCTGATGACTAGTGATGTGAAGAATCTTTTCATATGCTTATTCACTATCTGTGTATCTTCTTTGGTGAAGTCTCTGTTAGGTCTCTGGTCCGTTTTTTAATTAGGTGGTTTGTTTTCTAATTGTTGAGTTTTGAGTTCTTTGTATATTTTGGATAACAGATCCTTATCAGATATGTCTCTTTGCAATGTTTTTCTCCTAGTCTATGGCTTTTCTTCTTATTCTCTTGATATTGTCTTTTGCAGAGCAGAAATTTTTAATTTTAACAAAGCCCAACTTATCAATTACTTCTTTCATGGATTGTGGCTTTGGTGTTGTATCTAAAAAGTTATCATCAAACCCAAAATCATCTAGATTTTCTCCTATTATCTTCTAGGAATTTTATAGTTTTGCACTTAAATGTCTGTGATCCATTTTGAGTTAATTTTTGTGTGGGGAGTAAAATCTACATTTAGATTCATTTCTTGTACCATTTGTTGAAAAGACTACCTTTTCCAAATTTACCCTTTTTGGGTGTACGATTTCATGAATTTTATGTAAAGACCACCACAATGGAGATATAGAGTATTTGTATCATCCCAAAAAGTTCCCTGTGTTCCTTTAGAGAAGAGTTCCCTGTGTTCCTCTCCCCTACTTACAACTCCTGACAACCAATGATATGTTTCTGTCCCTATAGTTTTTTCATTTTGTGAATGTCTTGTAAATAGAATCATACAATATGAAGCCTTTTGTGTCTGGCTTCTTTCACCTGGCATAACGCTTGTGATTCACTCACATTGTTGCATGTATCATAGTTATTTGTTTTTATTGTTGAATATCATCTCATTGTGTGGACGTACCACAATTTGTTTATCCATCTACCAGCTGATGGACATTTGATTTGTTTTCAATTTAAGTCTATGATTAATAAAGCTGCTATAAACATCCATGCACAGGTCTTTGTAGACATCTGTTCTCATTTCTCTTGGGGATATGTCTAGAGGTAGAATGGCTTGGTCATATGATAAGTGTATGATTAACTTACAAGAAACTGCCAAACTATTTTCAAATGTGGCTGTACCATTTTGCATCCTTATTAGTTGTGTATGAGAGTTCAAACTACTCCACCTTCTTGCCAAAACTTGGTACTGTTAGTTTTTAAATTTTAACCATTCTAATGTGTGTAGTGTAAAACTAATCAGGTTTTAATTTGCATTTCCCTTATGATTAATAATATTAAACATCTTTTCAGATGTTTATTTTTCATCTATGTCTCTTCTTTGGCGGTGTGTCTGTTCACATATCTCCATTTTTTCATTAGGTTGAGTCATTTAAAATACCTTTGCTCGTTTTCCCAAAGGTGATCAGATGGGTGTACTTATCTCTCTACCTCAAGGAGATTTCTTGTCATCTTAAAATAAGGAATATTCTTCCCTCCCTCCACCCTCATCTTTTTTTTAACGCAAGATAAGAGAAAAGGGGCTCCTGGGTAAAGTATTCAGTAGTGTGAGGGACCACATCCCTAGTCCCAACATGTCCATGAGGCCACTTTTGAATTCTCCATTCTTTACTTTGTCCTTCCCACATGAGTAGGGTTGATATACCCAATTGGTGGGTAACGTGGTGAGAGAATGACATTCCCTGCTCCATATCAGACAGGTCTGACTTCCTAGTGGGCTTCCCTTTCTGGTTCACACATTGGCTAAAGTCTTTTTCTGCCTTCTATGTAGGGTAGAAAATAGGGACCTGGCCTAGAGCCTGCCTTCTAGAAACAGCTCTAGCCTTACCTCTGTCAGTTCCTGCTCTCATGACTCAGCAATGAGAGACAAGCAGTGATCGGTTATGTACACAGCTCGCTCAGGAAGGTCTGCACTGTGGACAAGTGGCCCATAGGTGAGTCCCAGGTTCATATCTCATGCTGGCACCAGAGCTAAGTTCTATTCACCATTCAGTCTTACCAAGCGTAAGGTTCATACTTTGATGCCCATCTGATGCCTGTCTTCTTCTCAATTTATTTGGAACCCACCAGGGTAAGGAGTGTTTCTGGATCCTGATCATCTCAATACACAGTTTTAAATGCATGAACTGTTCACTGAGTGTCTTCCTCACGCTCTCCCTTCCAGTGATCCTGTATACATTTCCGAAGCACTTACCATGCACCAAGTATTGAGGCATTAGAGTTTTTTAAGTTTGTATGCCTGAACTTGGAAGATTGAAATATACTCATATGGGAAAAAGGGAGGAAATATCTATATTACACAGTTTCCTCAGAGCATCTTTCTTTATCTGTATCACATCTATTTCCTTTACTCTGCCTTTGAGTAAAAATAGATTTCATTCAACTTTTCGTCTCTTTAATGCTTAGTCTATGCTACTTCTCAAAATGTACCCTTCACAAAAAGAAAGCAAAAATACTGAATGTAGGGATAATTTTATCCAGAATATTTTACGGGTAATACAAATTCGTGTTTGCAAACATTGTCACCATTAGATTTTAAGGTCCTATAGAAGCCACCCTTTTCTGTTCATTTAGTATGCAGTAGCTAGCTCATTGTTGGCACTGTAGTTATGCATGCTTTGTAAACAATTGAGTTTTGAATTATCTCCCACAATTAGAAATTAAAAGTCTTCCAAATTAAATACTTTAAAATATTTTAATTACTTTTTTTCACTTGGAAAGTTAATATGGAGTCCATTTAAATTTTTGGTGTTGATATTTCTCACCTCCAATTTTTTTTCAAGTTTGTAAGTCTTCTTAAATTAGAAAGATAATAAATCATTATGCCTGAAAGCCCTTGATGCTGACAAACATTCAACAACATTCATACCTGTCAAGCCAAGATGGGTTGTATGAGTTGAGACAGTTGAAGGCTCTGCAGAAGCTCAAGACTGTGAAAGAACAGGGTTGTTTATGGTTCAAGAGGAAGAAGCCATAACCTCCCCCTTTTGATCAGTCAGTCCAAGACAAGGTGTTCTTCCTGGAGCTACCAGTGAACTCCTTGGACATCACTAGGAGGTGTTCTTTGTATATTAAATTGTGGAAATCCAACAGAAAGAAAGAGAGCATGTGTAAGAAGCGATTTGATGTACTTTGGATTCAGGCAATTTGGTCTTCTGTGGATTTTAAAACTAAAACTTATCAGGATTATGTGTCTGTGTGTGTGTTTTAACTTGGTAGCACATTTGAAGGGCTCTTTAGAGCAGATGGTCAACACTGTAGCATTGATTCGGCCCTGCTTCAAGATCTCTGCATCATCCACTTGGAACTGTACCTGGGGATCTTCCCAGGGCTGCTGTCTTTCATTCATCACATATCAGCTCTATGTCACCTGCACACAAACAGCTCCCCAGGCTACATCCAGTTGCTCCCTTCCTCTGGGCCTCCATGTAAGGTCACTTCCTATCCAATTACCCTGTCATAGATACTTTGCAGAACTTAACATCCCCAAGATAGCATGTGTTTACCGGTTTATTTGTTTTTGGCTCTCTCCCCCACTATAACACGGACTCCAGAAGAGGGATGACTTTGTTCTGTTTACCACACAATCCTCAGGGCCTGAGCTAGCGCCTGGCCCACAGTAGGTCCCATAAATACTTCCTGAAGGATTGAATACTAGGTGGCTAGCAATTAGAACTAATCAGACCAGATAGCTGCCCCTTTTCCAACTGGGATATCTTTATCTTTAAACTGTGGATATCTTTGAACTGAGCCTAATAGTTTATCAAAAAAAGAAGAATGACGTTAAATCTTACCATGGCTAAAGTGTAATGGAACTGACTCTGGGTGGGCCCTCATCATGAAACTCTGCCAGTCTGTGTCTGCCACAGCTGACCACCAGTTCCTGCTGACAGAACCTCCCTTGCTCATGGAACTTTGGTCTCTTGTGTTGTGGCCAGAAAAGTCTTCCCTCTTCTGGGGTGAGTGTACACAGTTGGCGGTGAGGGGCTCTTCTGTGAAGCTGGCCTTAGCCCAGTGTGGCGTATCAGATAGAGGCTGCTCTTGTCCAGCTGCTGCTGCAAAACCAGCTTTCTCAGTTACATCCCACTCCCCTGCCCATTCAGACCCTAGAGAGTAACCGGGAGTAGGACGAGTTCCTCTCAGGGTACTGAAACTCTCCTAAGTGGCTGCTGGTTATTTCATGGTCTATTTGTCATATAAAAAGTATGAAGCCTGAGAATTTCATGAAACAGAATGGACAGAAAACATGATTAGATTTTGCCATGCTCGTAGCTCTCTGGTCACAAGTGTCTACTTCAGTTCTGAACCCCTGAATCATTCTTCAGGGGGACACAGTTCAGCAGACTCTGATCATTGATTTTACTTTCAGCTTCATGGTATTGTGTTTACTCCACATTTGTACTGGGATAGATAACTCACTGCCACTTACAGATATAATTCTACCCTTCTCGTTGGTCAAGATCTATGAGAAGAGAGCCATTTTGTCCTTGTCTACACGTGATCTTGCCAGATATTAGTATTCTCAAAGTGATGATACTTTTTTTTAAATTTGAAGTTTTATTTCCTGAATGAATTGTGATGTTTTATCAATTTTTAAATACTATACAATAACCAGAGCAGCAGGGTGCAGCATTAAGAAGTTGATGTTTCATGGAAAAATATCTTAGTTAGGAAGAATTGACTACATATGCTACGTTGTCACTAGTCTTTTTTGCTGCCTTTATCAATAAAGATTTTATGGGAATTAGAACATTCATTTCCAAGGAAAACTGGGTGCACTCAGCATATCCTGGTTTTTAATCGGGGATGATAACGATGTCATGATGAACAGAGCAAGAGTTAACTCAGATGGGAGTAAATCGCTGGCATGATAAAATGGAATACCACATCCCTAAGACAGTAGAGATCAAAAGAAGGGGTGAATGGAACAAAATTTTTAGAAACTCAATTATGAAATAAAAGTTTGATGACTTCTGAGTGGTAAGGAGGAAAAATGTAGCAAAGTAATGAAACAATTAATGACTAGCTGGAGACCAAAACTAATGAATTTAACTAAAATAGTAAAGTGTTAAAAATCTGTTTATCTAAGAACACCTTAAAATTAGTGAGTTGGAGGGAAATTTGGTTGCAAATGCGTCTCTGTTGTGTATGTATGCAGTGACAATTACCACGTAAGTGAAAACCATGACTTTGGGAAGACAAGTTAAAAAAAAAGGGAAGAGTCATTTTGATAGCAATCCAAACAATTGACTACAACAATATATTCTTTTAAATGGCTTCCAGCTATTTTTCAATGTTTGCATGCAATTTGTTCGACCAGATCCTTTTGTGAAAGAGGGGAAAATATATCCATGAAGACATTGCTGTTCAAAATCCCTTTTATTAGTAAAAACTGGAAGCCCAGGGATGACTGTTGGTTGCAACATGTTCTCCACCGTGAGCAGGCTGATTTGCAAGATTCATTGTCTTGTCTTTTTTCTGAAAGATCCAGTGTGATATTGAGATATCTGGTTGAGAGCTAAGTCTAATGTGAAAACATGGACTTCAAGGATTGTCTCAAAGGCACACTAATTAACCCAGGGGACGAATGTGTGGTTTCCGTAGAGCCATGTGTGCCTTTAAATAACAATCACATTCACGGGAGAGAATGCAGAGCATCTACTCTTTGAAAATCTTCCCAATCTGCTTTATTCTATTTATACCCATGTATGGGTTTGCAAAGTCACATTTTCTATTTGCAGTCTGTACTATAAAAGCTACTTTGTTATTTTTATAGTTTTTCCTTAAATTTTCAAGATACTTCTAAGGTTTTTGAGTGAAAGAACTCCTGTTAACAAAGCATATCATCTCCAGTTGGAGACAAGCCATCAGCTCTCTAGTTAGAATTCTCCTCATACCGAGTGAGCTCCAGAAATCCTCTCTCAATAGTGCTGGTCCAGCTTCTCTGCAACCAGAGCAGGCTGGCGGGGCAGAGTGAAGCAGTGAGCAAACACCTGTCTCATTCTTTGTTAGGGAGTCGTTTTCCTAAAACTCACCAAGAGGGTGGTAAGAAGGATATTCTAGTCTCAGCTCTATAGCCTGTTGGCCAGGTGGCCTTGGGTGAATCATTTTCTCTCTCCAAGACTGACGTTTTCCTCTATAAAATGTGAATAATATTGCTCACCTCTCTGGACCTATGGCAAGAATGAAATGAGATCATGTATGTAAATTGCTCTTAAATATGAAATAATAATAATAACGAAATTATAGTAAGCAAAACATAGTTCATTTTAAAATTCTTGATCTTGTCGCGAGAACAGGTGCCTCTCTTTCTGGGCACAGCTAATGACAGTGTTTGCTGACCGTCAGAGACTTCGACAACTGTTCCCCTTTTGAGTGCAAACTGTTAACATTTGTTTCACTTTCAGTTTTACTCTTGATTGCAAACACTTTTGTAACATCAAAGAGCAGAGATGCACACTTGGTGGCCCAAATTAAACTGGCTTATAGGGCATGAGAATTCTGAGAACAAATTTTCTAGACTTATGACCACTGTTATGTTATGTGAAACCACCATGGGGTCACCATGAGCAAGATGAAGTAAGATGAAGCTCGCTGTGTTCTAGAGATGCCCAAGCTTTTATTTTTTTTAAATAATGGGCTAAAAATGAGAGATCCAGCTGTATGTGATACATATAATATTTAATTGATCATAATGGTATGATTAACAGTAGTCTCTTAATTATTCAATATATGGATGATTAGCAAAATTATAAAAGCAGACTCTAAAGTGCTTCATAACTTTTTGCACAAAAGTGAGCAGTGCAACCCTAAAAGTAGTCATCGAAACTTCAGTGGTACAATTAGTATTTCTGGTCTTGAAATTGCAGGGGTTAGGGAGGGTGTTTGAGTATATTTCATACGTGACTCCAAATCTATATCACCAAAGATTTATTAAGGAGAGAACAATTTACTGGAGCTAATTGTTACTAAAAACTGTCCAGTCTTTGGCCACATTGCCGGATCTTTTAGGAGAACCTTGGAATTAATAGACCCATCACTACTATCCTTGGAGACCCTTTGTCTTCTTGGTAGACATGTTGACATTGAACCACAGGCAGGGTGAAAAATGATAGTTCAGAAACATTTGGAGTCCTGTGCTCCAGAGGCAGGAAAAGTAATTGAACCACTTACAAAAATCTTTGAGTCTTCCTGTAAGTTGTGACATCATCTCTGCTAACCAGCTCTGCAATTTTTCAAAATCCACAATTGCATAAGTCCATTCCTGCAAAGGGGAAACAAAGGCAGCCTCTGGTGGCCTTCTGCTCAATGCATGTGTCCAGCATATGTCTGAAGACCCGGACTGTCTTTAATAATAGTTCAGCCTTGCCTTGGTTTCTTTCCGGTAATGTAAGATTCAAAGTGTCCAGATGGGTTATTATGTTGGTAAGAAACTTCAATCTTGTGAACTACCTAATGTCTAACAAATTGGATTTCTCGGAGCTTTTAATTAAAAAATAAGTTCTTAATTGGATAAAATAGTTAAATACATCTCTTCAACAAGTTTCTACAATCTGTCTATAAACAACAACAACAGCAACAACAACAATCACCGCAAACCACTGGACTCTGCTCACCTTTTATCACAGAAACCGATAATGGTTAATGGCACAAGTACAGAGAAAAGACTAAATGTCTGTATTTTCTGTCCCTTGGGCCGAACTCCTGGTGGTTGACTCCATGGAAACCAGGCACATAATCTTCTCCTTGACTTGAATGATTTCACTTACTTTATCCATTTTACCTTTTCACTGCTGGTGTCCTGGGACAAGTGAACATTTCTTGGTGAGTCATCTCTTATAATGCCCCAATTTTATGAAAAATTTTTAGTGGAATTTAATTCGAAGAGCTCAAAATAATATTATTTAGTTATACTCAGCTTGGCAAATATTAACCAACACATGTCTCTAGCTTGACGACTAGCAGCAGTTTTCTAATAGCAGTTAATAATAGTGGGTTAGCTTATCAGTCTTACCCCGAATATTCCATACCACACTCAACTGCAAGTTGCATGCCTTGAGAGCATTATGTTCACAAAAATACAAGTTACACTACAGACCTTCTTTGCTCTCTCATTTTGCTAGTCTAATATGTTGTTAAAGTCTAAATCAATAAAGTAATTATGTTAAAATAATTCTAATCAGATACAATCAGCTACTGATATGAACTGTAACTTTATACAGGCTGCAACAGACAAACAGGTTGGCTCACTGGTAGGTTTCGGAGGATCAGAGACTGACCAGGGTGTAAATATTAATTCTTATGCTTGTAATTGAGCCCCAATTTCCTCATTTGGAAGATGGGCTTAATAATACCTAATTTGTAGGATGATTGTGAGGCTCAAATGAGGACTACTTGTAGCTATTTAGCACGGAATCTGTTACATCGGATGGTATTCCAAAGGTTGAAGGTGTTAATATGATTAAGTCTCTACAGCCCTGTTAATGGGTCCACTTTCTTCCACACCCTGCTGTAGATTGCATCCTGCATGTGGGAGACATTTACAAGATTTGAGTCAGCTGTGAGGCCTCACCAGCACTTGAAGTCTTTTCACAGAGAAAAGGAACTTCTAAAACATGAAGTGGACCTTGACTATAGGTGCTGATTCTCTTAAGAGAGTGACAGGGAAATGGTTGAAGGATTTTCTGCAGAGAAAAAGGATCAAAACATTTTATCAGGTAAAATAGTGATGAAGACAGAAAGTATCAACTAGAAGACTTTGAAAACAAGTCAACTAGAGGGCCCACCCTGTTGGTCTAGTGGTCGAGTTCAGCATGCTCCACTTCAGCGACCCAGGTTTGCTTCTACCTGAACCTACACCACTCGTCAGTGGCCACGCTGTGGTAGTGGCCCACGTACAAAAGAGAAGAAGATTGGCAACAGATGTTAGCTCAGGGAGACTCTTCCTCAAGCAAAAGGAAGATTGGTGACAGATGTTAGCTCAGGGAGAATCTTCCTCAGCACACACAAAAAAAGTCAACAGAGCATTACATTTTATTATTTTCCCCTCCTCTTGATATCTGCTTATGTGACGTTTTCATAATCACTTTGAAAATGTGACACTTTCCAATGTTAAATGATGGGTCAAAGTTCAATTTTCACATAATTCCTAAAGTGTAAAATCCCACATATAATCTTGCTATTAGGAGATAGTATGTGTTATTCAAAAGTATAGACCATTGTTGTTAAAATTTTGTATTTAATACTTTGTGCTCTGGGTTGAAGATATGAGTGACAAGTATTATCCAGTTATTTTATGAGTCATTTTATTACCAAGGGTGTTTACATAATCCTTTACATGTTCTTGTCTCTAAAATACTTTAGAAGAGGTTCTTAATTATGGTATCTGTCTAAATTTGAAAAAAAATTTCGAACAGAGAAGAAAAATAAAAGATTTTGCCACTTCTCTCAATCTCCTACAGTATGGATAAAATTAATTGTTAAAATGTATTAAGAGGACTGGCCCGGTGGCGTAGTGGTTAAGTTCGCATGCTCTGCTGTGGTGGCCAGGGTTTGCAGGTTCGGATCCCAGGCATGGACCTACGTACTGCTTATTAAGCCATGCTGTGGCAGCATCCCACATTTAAAGTAGAGGAAGATGGGCACAGATGTTAGCTCAGGGCCAGCCTTCCTCAGCAAAAAGAGGATTGGCAGTGGCTGTTAGCTCAAGGCTAATCTTCCTCACACACACACACACACACACACAAATGTACTAAGAAATTAGAATATCTCATGACTTATGTGGGTTTTTTTTTTCCTGGCATCAAATTAGGCTACATTTAGATTGACCTGGATGATGAACTAAAAACAGAGGGAAAATGAGTTCTATTTTTTTAATTAGAGAATTCTACTTGACACCTGTTGTTTTTCAGTTCACACTTTTCATCATCATGCTTGTTTTCCCAAATGGTAAGTCTTATTTCAATCAAGAATGTCAACAAATTTGTATTCTTCTTTCTTGAATACTTGTTTGAAATTTTTAATAATAAAATACCTTACTTTCGAGTATTCTTTGCAAGTTTACAGGACATTCTCACAAATATTACAACTTTTAGGTCTCAGAATAACCCTGAGTGTTAGGAATTAACATAACTTAATAGAGGAGAAAACTCAATCACAGAGAGGTTAAGATCTGTCAAGATCATGTAGTTCATAAAAGTTTGGGCTGGAACCAAAATTATGGATTCTTAATTATCAGAAGAGAATTTTCTGTTTAGGTGTTTTTATCTTACATTGACCAGAAACTGACAAAAAAAAAAAGTCCTTCTGATGATATTCAGTCCTTCTCTCCCCACATTTCCAACTCTTCTAATTAGGCTTTTCCCCAAGATATGAGACAATAAACAGGACTTATCTATGCTTCTTTTCCCACAGAGAGTCAGTGTAGAATAATGGTTAGAGGTATAGACTCTGGAGCAAGACCACAAGGGTGCGAATCCTGGCTCTACCTTATGAGCTGTGCGACCTTGGACAAGTGCTTGACTTGGTCTGTGCCTGAGATTCATTATCTGAAAAGTTGAGATGATAATGATACTTATGAAGATAGATTAAGTGACTTAAAATTTATGAAGCACTTAAAACAATTCATAGCACAATAGTAAGCTTGTATTTGTGTTACTAAATAAATAGAGGGATACCATCTCCCACTTTCTACGAATCCCTTTAAAATAGACTTGCATTCCCCTCCTGCTACAAAACTATTATCTCGAGGGTTATTAATGAACACCAGTTGCCAAATTCTATTATTACTTTTCTGTTTTTATCTTCTTATTCCTCTCTGAAATATCCAACAGGTATTCATGGAACTTTTCATGGAACATTTACTTCAGCTGGTACTACTTCTTCACTTGATTTTTATATTCTTTTGTTCTACATTTTTGACATCTTCTTGGACTTTATACTTCTGTTCCTCAGCTGTAGGTGTTCTTGGTTAATTTCATGTCATCTGTCTTGGACCTTCCACTCTTACCTCTGGGGAAATGAAAACAAATCCTTATATCTGACCCAGACCTCATTTCATTCAGAAGTCTCTAGCCGCCTATTGGAAAGATTTACTTTGATCTTCTGCCAATAGCTTGAACTTACCATGTATCTCTGTCTCTGTCTGTCTGTCTATCTAATCTTTGCATTACAGATTTGTTTCTCCTCATGTCTTCTTTACATTTGTTAATTGCATTAACACTCATCAACTTTTACTCTGGGTTTTCTAATCTATAAAAATAAAGAGCTTGAACTTGTAGCCCTTTAACACCCCTTACGGCATTAAAATTCAGTGAGTCCATGCAATAATAAAAGAAGAAAATATGTAATTTAGAAAAAAATTATGGAATCATAGGATTTCTATTAATGAATTTGCTTAAAACTAATGATAAAGAGAAACATCTTAAATGCAGCATAAGGAGAAAAAGAGACACATTACATATAGAGGAACAAAGATAAGAATGACATCAGACTTCTTGTTTGAAGCAATGCAAGCAAAAGGACAGTGGAGTACCATCTTTAAAGTACTAAAAATAAAAAAGTTGTCAACCTAAAATTCTATACTAGGTGAAAATACCTTTTAAAATGAAATTGAAATAAAAACTCTTTCAGATACACAAAAGGTGAAAGAATTCACTACCAGCAGACCTGCAGTACAAGAAATGTTAAAGGAAATCCTTCACAAGGAAGAAATGATATCATACGGAAATATAGATCTATGTGAAGAAATTAAAAGCATGGGAAATGGTAAACATGTGAGTAAATATAACTGTGATATTGGGTCTAAAGAAGATTTTAAATAATAATATAAGATTAATAATGTTTCAACACTGAGTATAACTTCCTATTGAATAGAACAAAGAATTGTTTTTCTGATGATCATGAGTAGTGAAAAAGAAAAAGAATGTTTCTTTTATGATAAAAGGGATTTTTGAATACTAATCAAAATTACTGAATCAGATTTTGTTTAATTTTACTTTTAATCTGAACTTGATGGCATTTTATTTTCCCGATGGTATTCACTTCATATTTAAGATTTCTTTTTATACTTATCCTCCTAGTTTCTTATTCATACTTGTCTATCTTTTCTCCCTGGATTCTAATTTTTTCTTTTGCCTTTTGCCTCAGCCTTTTCATTTATTCTTTCCACCTTCAATTTTCTCATTCTATCTGTCTTTATGGCTTTTTTTCTTGTTTAGCATAGAATTTTGGAAACCATCTTCTTTTCCTAAAACTGGTCATAAATTCAGTGAGCTTAAGAAGATTGAGAGGTGGTGTCACTACTTTTAAAAGTGTGGAATTTAAAATATAATGTTGACCATTAAACACATATGCATTGAGTACCTATAATTTACTATTCTAGGTATTTGGGTACCTCAGTGAATAAAACAAATTAAGTTCCATGCCCTCCTTCATCTTATGTTCTAGTGGGAAGAGACAGACAACAAATAATAAACATGATAAATTAGAATTTTTTATTTTACATTAAAAGATGACATAGTTTACAGAAAAAATTAAAGCAGGGAAAAGCAGATGACAGTGAGAGGCAAAGTTGGGACAGTAAATGAGGTGGTCAAGTCATCCCTCATTGAAAAAGTGAGAATTGAGGAAATATTTGAAGGTATTTCCAGGCAGAGGGACAGTTAGACAAGAGCCAGAAGCCATAAAACAAGAGCATGTCAGGAGTGTTCAAAGAACATCAAGAAGACCAGGGTGGCTAGAGTAGAGCAATCTTGGGGGAGACACAGGATAGGAAGTCAGAGAAGTAATGGGGACTTGATGATGTAGGGCTTTATAGGTCACTGAATAGACTTCTACTTTTATCAGAGTGTGATGGGAGCCATTGCCAAGTTTTGAGCAGAGAAGTAATGTGATCTGACAAGTTTAGAAGGATCACTCTGACTCCTATATTGAGAATAGATTTTAGGAGATAAGAGAGCAAGAGTAGAACCAGGTCAACCTTTTGTAGTCATTCAGGCAAGAGATACTGGTGGCTCAGACCACATGGTAGCAAGAAAGATGGTGAGAAGTGATTGGATTCTGGATATATTTTGAGGGTAGTTTCAACGAAACTGGTTAATTGATTATATGTGAGGTGTGAGAGAAAGGTGGGCCAATGAAGATGCCAAGATTCATTTACACAACTGGACTTACAGAGTTGCTTTCAACCTGAGATAGGGAAGGTTTGGAGTTAATTGTGAGAATTCTCTTAGGTATGCAAGTGAAGGTACTGAGTGAATAATCTAATGCCTGAGTTAACAATTCAGGGGAGAAGTCCAGGCTGAAGATACAAATTTGGAAATTATCAATGTATAGATATTATGTAAGGGCAGAGAAAGACTGGATGAGATCACCTAGAGAGTAAAAGTGGAAATGAAGAGCAGAAGACACCTAAGAACCAAACCCTAGAAATTTCTACCATTAAAAGATTGGGGGGAAGTGAGAGAATCTACCAAAAAAACTGAGGAGGAACAACCCGTAAGATCACTTTCCTCATGTTTCTACATTTACTCTTTGCAAACAGGATTAAAGCCACGTGTAAAAACCAATCCTGCTTCTGGTTTCACCTGGGACCTGAGCCTCCTCCTTCTGGAGCTGTGCAGCTTTGATGGCACCATGGGGACACCTAGCACCGTGTTCCACAGGATCCTGGAGACACTCCCCTCACCACAGTGCCCTGTGAGGACAATCATCAGGGTCACAACGTGGACAGTTGAGAGCATGGGCTGTTCAGTCAGACAGGGTTCAATCCCACCTCACACTAGCTCTATGACCTCTGAAGCTCACTTCACACTTTGAGCCACAATATGTTTATCTGTGAAATGGAGATGACATGAGGTTGACTTGACAAACTCAGCTGGGCTGTTTCCTAAACCTCCCCTTCTGCTGAATGTACTATTTGTCTTTTCTTCCTTGAGTCTGCCCTATTCATTCTCTTACCGCTCCTCCCACTTACCTCAGTAATCTTCACCTTCTGCCTCCTGCCTACCCTTTCCTCTTCATTCTGGACTCTGAACCAGCCAAACCAGGACAATACACACAACTGATGAGTGGTGATTTTTTTAAAAAGTTACTATTAGCATGACTTCCTGATTTATTTTAGATGAGGGGAAGGGATTTGGAAGATAAAGAAGTCATTCAGGAGTGTGTTGGAAAAGAAACTGCAGGGATTCAGACTAAAGCTATCTAGGGGCTCCATGGGCTGTGCCCCATGCCAGATATATTTGCATACACCTCCTTGTTTAATTTTCATAGCAATCCTGTGAAGTGATATTAATGACACAGTTTCAACATGAGGAAATTGTGGGACGAAATAATTAAGTTACTTTTCCTAAGTCACACAGCCATTAAGTGGCAGAAAAAGAACTCAACGCCATGGTGATCCATTGCTCTCCTGCTGCTCAGGTCAGTGTGGTCTGTTTGTTTGTATGTGTATATTCTTGTGGCAAGTGAAGGGTCTAAGAACCTTAGGGAAATGCAATGAGTTTTAAATCAACTAAATTCCTCTACCTACTGATCACTTGTGAGTTTTTGGTGGAAAAATAATAATAGTGCTACATGTATTATATTCCAGACATAGTTATAATTATCTTGTTTAATTTCATTTAATCTTTAATGGAGGACATATTATTATCTCCATTTTGCAGGTGAAGAGACTGACACTCAAGTTGCCCACGCTTACAATGCTTGTGGTTGGATTTGGACCCTGGCAGTCTGATTGCATAGGCAAGGGGGCATCGTGCTTATATGGAGAATGCTCCACTGTCATGATCAACGAAAAATTTTATTGGGTCTTCACTGAGTCTACCACATCTTTCATATTGGTTCTTTCAAAGGAAATGCCCAGATTTATAAATACTTCTGTGTGTATAAATTATAATTATTATTTAGTGACCACAATCAAAATTGTTCTTTTGATTTTTTCCTGAGCTGGTAAGTTTCTTTCTCAATGTTCAAGATAATCAGTTAGCCTGAATCATTTGAATTGTCTATTTATTTTAAGTGAAAACCTGTAATCCTTTTAAGTGTCTTATTCCTCAAGCTGGGTTCATTCTTCACTTGCAGGTAACAATTATAGTACATGATGGGGAAGGTCATGGAGCTAGGTTGTACCTGAACGTGGTAACAGTTCAGGAGTCTGAAGACACTGCCATTGAGTGGGTATTCCCACTTTGAGACTGTCTGGACACTCACTCGGGAGTTTTGAGCCTGTTTCTGAACAGCAGGCTGGATGTAGGTTATCATGAAACTGGTAAGGACATGAGAGGAAGACCATGTAACATTGAGGATTGGTTTTTGGTGAATCCTTTTCAGAGGCTCCTCCACAAACCTGATCTTCTCTCTGTGCCTTTACATAAATTGCCCCAAATGAAACTGAACGGGAAGAAAATCACATTTTTTTAAATATGCAGTGTATCATTGTTTAAATTTGCTCCTCACAAGCATGAAGTAATACTATCATCTACATTTTAAAAATAAGGAACTGAGGTTTGAGTCAAAAGACGGACGGCAGATCCTGGGCCACTGCCACACTCACCACCGACAGTCTCACAGAGGAAATCTGAAGACGCACAAGGGAAGCAAAGGTCCTAGCACAGCACGTGGCAGCTTGGGAAGGCGCTCACTCCAAGACCAAAGGATAGTGTGGTTTGCTATCTGACAAATACCATAATGAAAAGCTGAAGAATGTGGTTAATATCTCTTTTTCCAGCTGGGATAAAGACATCTCCAAAAAGTCAATGTGATCATTAAAAGCTCAATAAGATTTGACGATGAAGATAAGAATAAATGAAACTAATTTCACACTGAGGCAGGCTGACTGTTCCATAATCTAATAGGCTGCATAACGTAGAGGACCTGTCTAGGGGCTGAGCTACCTAACATGCTGTAACCCCTTTTGGTGATTTACAATGCACCTTTACACTGATGACTCCCAAAGCACTCTGCTGAATATAATTTTAACCTCTTTTAAACCAAGATTTATGAAGTCTGACTGCACAACTCACTTTAACCTTAGAATTCCTGTTAACTTCTCGAAGGATGAATTTAGGCATTATGGTACAGGGAAAAGAGCATGGGGATTAGTAACCAGACTTTACACTCATTCATTCATTCAAAACAACAGTTTACTGAGTGTCTGCTGTGGCCCAGCATAATGCTTTGGGGAGTATGAAGAATGAAGATGACGTAGTCCCTGCCCTCATGGGACTTGTATTAAAGTGGGCAGGATCACAGAATGGAGAGTACATATCAAATATAATTATAAGAGAATGTGATAAGTGAGCAGTCAATTCATTTATTTTTTTCAATAAATGATTACTATATGCCCACTCTGCTTTAGTCTGTAGTCTAGTGTATGGAAACACATTAAACAAGAGCGGTAAGGTCTTCATTCTCCTGGTAGGGGTGGGAGACACAAATAATTAACAAGTGAACAAATAAAATAATTTCTGGTGATAATATGTGCCATGAAGAAGATTTGAACAAGATGATAGGATAAAGCATAACTGAAGTCTGTGACTATTTTCGATAGACTATATGAGATTTGTCTTGAAGCTAGGAGAGGTCTTCTTACATAGATTTTTTTCAATGTTAAAATAATACATCTTCATTTAAGAAAATCTAGAAAGCACAGAAAATTCTTTTTAAAATTCGCCTTCAATGGCTATATATACAATTATTTACTTAATCATTCTCTCACTAGTGGGTCCCAATAGGTCCATTAATGCAAGGGTCCATGCTTTTTTAAAATTTATAAACTTTAATTTTTAGAGCAGTTTTAGGTTCACAGCAAAGCTGAGTGGAAAGTACAGAGAGTTCTCATTACCCCCTATCCCCTATGTGCACGATCTCCCCCAATATTGACATCCCACACCACAGTAGTACATTTGCTACAATTGATGAACCTGTAATGACACATTATTGTCATCCAAAGTCCATAGTTTACATTAGTGTTCACTCTTGGTGTTCCACATTCTATAGGTTTGGACAAATGCATGATGCCATGTATCCACTGTTATACAGTCATATAGAATAGTTTCACTGTCCTAAAAGTCCTCTGTGCTCTGTCTACTCATTCCTCTCACCTGCCAACTCCTGGTGACCAGTGATCTTTTTACAATCTCTGTAGTTTTGCTTCTGACAAAATATCATATAGTTGGAATCATACAGTATGTAACTGTTTCAGATTGGCTTCTTTCACTTAGTAATATGCATTTAAGTTTCCTCCAACTCTTTACATGCCTTGATAGCTCATTTCTTTTTAGCACTGGATAATACTCCATTGTATAGATATGCCACAGTGAATTAGTCATTCACTGACTGAAGGACACCTAGTTGCTTTCAAGTTTTGGCAGTTATAAGTAAAGCTGCTATAAACATCTATGCGCAGGTTTTTGTGTGGACATAAGTTTTCAACTCATTTGGGAAAATATCAGAGTGCAAATGCTGAAGCATCTGGTAAGAGTACCTTTAGTTTTGTAAGAAACCATCAAACTGTCTTCCAAAGTGGCTGTGCTGTTTTGCATTCCCACCAGCAATAGATGAGAACTCCTGTTGCTCCACATCCTCACCAGCAGCTGGTGGTGTCAGTGTTCTGGATTTTGGCCCTTCTAAGGGCTGTATGGTGGCATCTCATTGCTATTTTAATTTGTGCTTCCCTGATGACATATCATGGGAGCATCTTTTCAAATGCTTGTTTGCCATCTGTATATCTTCTTTCGTGAAGTGTCTAATAAGGTCTTTAGCCCATTTTTAAATCGGCTTATTTATTTCCTTATTGTTGAGTTTTGAGTTCTTTGTACATTTGGAGAACAGTTCTTTATCAGATATATCTTTTGCAAATCTTTTCTCCAGTCTGTGTCTTTTCTTCTCCTTCTCTTGATATTATCTTTCAGAAAGCAAAAGTTTTTACATTTTAACGAAGTTCAATTTATCAATTTTTTCTTTCATGGATCTTAACTCTCTTGTATCTACAAAGTCATTACCATACCTAAAGTCATCTACATTTTCTTCTATGTTATCTTTTAGGAGTTGTATAGTTTTGCACTTTACATTTAGGTCTACGATCCATTTTGAGCTCATTTTTGTGAAGAGTATGTGTCTAAATTCATTTTTTTGGCATGTGGATTCAGTTTTTCCAGCACCATTTGTTGAACAGACTATCTTTGCTCCCTTCTATTGCCTTTGCTCCTTTGTCTGAGACCAGTTGACTATATATTGGTCTATTCCTGGGATTTCTATTCTATTCCTTTGATCTATTTGTCTACTCTTGCCATACCACATTGCCTTGATTAGTGTAGCTTTATAGTAAGTCTTGAAGTTGGGTAGTATCAGTCCTACAATTTTGTTCTTCTCCTTCAATGTTGTATTGGCTCTTCTGGGTCTTTTACCTCTCCATATAAACCTTATAATCAATTTGTTGATATCCACACAATAACTTGCTGGGATTTTGATGAGAATTGCATTGAACCTATAGATTAAAATGGGAAGAACTGACATCTTGACAATATTGAGTCTTCCTGTTCACGAACGTGGAATATCTCTCCATTGATTCAGTTCCTCTTTTGTAGTTTTCCTCATATAGATCTTATACATATTTTGTTAGATTTACACCTAAGTATTTCATTTTTTGGGATACTAATGTGAATGGTAATATACCTTTAATTTCAAATTCTACTTGTTTATTTTTGGTATATAGGAAAGTGATTGACTTTTGTATATTCACTTTGTATCCTGCAATCCTAGTATAATCACTTATTAGTTCCAGGAGATTTTGTTGATTCTTTTGGATTTTCTACATAGACAATTAAGTTATTTGTGAACCAAGACAGTTTTATTTCTTTCTTTCCAATCTGTATACCTTTTATTTCCTTTTCTTGTATGTTTTCATTAGCTAGAACTTCTATATGATGTTGGAAAGGAGTGGTGAGAGGAGAAATCCTTGCCTTGTACCTAATATTAGTGGGAAAACTTCAAGTTTCTTATCATATATATGATGTTAGATGTAGGTTTTTTGTTGATGTTCTTTATCAAGTTGAGAGGGTTTCCCTCTATTCCTGGTTTGCTAGGAATTTTTATCATGAATGGGTGTTGGATTTTCTTATATGCTTTTTCTGCATCTATGGATATGATAACATAATTGTTCTTCTTTTAGCCTGTTGATGTGATGAATTACATTAATTGATTTCCAATTTATCTCAGCCTTGCATACGTGGGATAAATCCTACCTGGCTGTGATGTATAATTCTTTTTATACATTGTTGTATTCTGTTTATTAATATTTTGTTGAGGATCTGTATTCATGAGAAATTTGGTCTATAGTTTTCTTGTGATATCTTTGTCTAGTTTTGACATTAAGGTAACACTGGCCTTATAGGATGTTTTAAGGAGTATACCACAAATTTTGATAATTTGTCTTTTTATTTTCATTTAGTTCAAAATATTTTATTTTCTCCTGAGATTTATCCTTTGACTCTTGTGTTATTTGAAAGTGTGTTGCTTACTCTCCAAGTATTTTGGGATTTTCCAGCTATCTTTCTGCTATTGATGTGTGGTTTAATTTTGTTGTGTTCTGATAGCAGACTTTGCATGATATCTAGTCTTTTAAATTTGTTAAGGTGTATTATGGCCCAGAATGTGGTCTATCTTGGTCAATGTTTTCTGTGAGCACAAGAAGAATATGTAAATTGTGTTGTTGGATGTAATCTATAATAATATCCAGTTGATGGATGGTGCTGTTGAGTTAAACTATGTCTTTACTGATTTTCAGCCTGTAGGATCTGTGTATTTCTGATTAAGAATATTAAAGTCTTTAACTATCATAGGGGATTCATCTGTTTCTCCTTGCAGTTCTATCAGTTTTTGCCTCATGTATTTTGATGCTCTGTTGTTAGGTGTGTACACATTAAGGATTGTTATGTCTTCCTGGGGTATTGAACCCTTTGCCACTATGTAATGCCCCTCTTTATCTCTGATAACTTTTACTGCTCTGAAGCCTGCTCTATCTGAAATTAGTATAGCTACTCCTGATTTCTTTTTATTAGTGTTAGCATGGAATATCTTTCTCCATCACTTTACTTTAATCTATATGTGTCTTTATAGTTAAAGTGGGTTTCTTGTAGAAAACATATTGTTGAGTCTTGTTTTTTTATCCTTTCTGATAATCTCTGCCTTTTAATTGGTATATTTAGACTATTGACATTTAATGTGATTATTGATAAAGTTGGATTAATACTACCATATTTGTTACTGTTTTCTATCTCTTATCCTTGTTCTTTGTTCCCATTTTTGTCTTCCACACTTTTTCTGCCTTTTGTGGTTTTAATTGAGAATTTTATATGATTCTGTTTTCTCTCCTGTCTTAGCATATCAATTCTTCTTTTTTTTACTTATTTAAGTGGTTGTTCTAGAATTTGCAGTATGCTTTTACAACTAATCTGAGTCCACTTTCAAATAACACTATACTGCTTTATGGGTGGTTCAAGTATCTTATGATAAAATAATCCTAATTCCTCCCTACTGCCCCTTATATTATCATCATTCATTTCACTAATACATAAGCATATATGTACACACACACATACATATGTATATACAATTATATACATATATAATCAAATACATTGTTGCTATTATTATTTTGAACAAACTGTTATTTGTAAGATCAATTAACACAAAGAAAAATTAAAACTTTTATTTTACCTTCACTTATTCCTTTTCCTATGCCTTTCCTTTCTTTACATAACTGAATTTCTGACCTATATTATTTCTAAAGAACTTCTTTTAACATTTCTTGCAAGGCAGGTCTACTGGCATCAAATTCTCTCGATTTTTATTTCTTTGTTTCTCCTCCACTTTTGGAGGATAATTTCTCAGGATACAGAATTCTAACTTACTGGGTGTTTTCGCTCAATTCTTTAAATATTTTGTTCTATTCTATTCTTGCTTAAATGGTTTCTGAGGAGAAGTTAGATATAATATTTACTTTTGCTCTTCTACAGGGAAGATGTGTTTTTCCATTGATTTCTTTCAGGATTTTTTTCTTCATCTTTGATTTTTCTGAAGTTTGAATATGAGATGCCTGGGTGTAGGTTTTTTTCGCATTTACCCTGCTTGGTGTTCTCAGAGCTTCTTGGATTGTGGTTTGGTGTCTGGCATTAATTTGGGGGAAATTCTCTATAATTATTCTCTATAAATATTTCTTCTGCTCCTTTTCTCTTTTTCCTCCTTCTGGTATTCCCACTAGAGATATGCTGCCTCTTTTTTTAATTATCTCACAGCCTTGAACTTTCTGTTTTGTTTTTTCCTGTCTCTTTTCTCTTTGCATTTTAGTTCTGGAGGTTTCTATTGCTATATCTTCAAGCCTAGAAAATTTTTCCTCAGCTGTGTCCAGTCTACTAATAAGCCCATCAAAGGCATTCTTTACTTTTCTTACAGTGTTTTTGCTCTCCAGCATTTCTTTTCTATTCTTTCATAGACTTTCCATCTCTGCTTATATTATCCAACTGTTCTTGCATTTTTTCTGTCTGCTTTTTCCATTAAAACCCTTAGCATTTTAATCATGGGTAAAAAATTCCCAGTCTGATAATTCCAACATTTCTGCCAGATATGACTTTGTTTCTGATGCTGTTGAATCTCTTCAAACTGTTTTTTGCCTTTTAGTGTGCCTTGTAATTTTTATTGAAAGAGGAACATGATACACAGGGAAAATGAAACTGCTGTAAATTGGCCTTTAGTAACGTGGTGGTGAGGTGTGGGGGGCAGGGCAGGAAAGCATTCTAAAGTCCCACGATTAGGTCTCAGCCTTTTGGTGAGCCTGTGTCCCCGGACTGTGAGCTTCACCAGTGCTTCCCAGTGTTTTCACCTCTTAGGTGGGACAGGATGGCTAGAAGGGACTAGAGCTGAGCATTTCCCTTCCCTCAGTTAGGTTCATCTCTGATAAAACCCCAGCAGGTTGAGCTCCATAAAATAGTTCCTCCTGAGGGCAGACCTTGTTAAAAAGAACAGAATGCTCTAGCATATTTCAAAATGGTTACTTTTCCCTTGGTCCTGCCAGAAGCATGAGAGGATTTTTCTCAGATCTTCTATATGAGAATCTGGTGGAACACCTACAGGTAAAACTCGCAAAAGTGTGGGCTTTCCCCACCCAGGACTGGACCCCTGGAGTTTCAGGCTTGTCCACACTGAGCCTCCAGCCTCAATTACAGTTCAGGTTTGCCTACTTCGGTGCTGGTTCCCACGGAAGTTTCTGTTCCTAGGTTTCCGTTCTGGTAAATGGTGGTTCTCTGTGTCTGCCTCTTTGTCTCTAATTTCTGAGACAGTGGTTTGCCATGTGACCTCATATTTCTGATGGATCTAAGAGTTGATTTTTCCATTTGTTTAGCTTTTTGCTTGTTGTTAGGATGGAGTGGCACTTCTAAGCTCCTGACAAGTTGGACCAGAAGCTGAAAATGGTCCTCGTGTTTTTAGAAGAGTCCTTTACAACTAAACTTTCTCATATAATGATAAACATTAGTATTAATACAGTCATAAACCAAAAACCTATTACATAATTTTTATTAATTTATGATTAAATTATAGATCATCAAAATCTTTAAATCTTAAAGATTTAATGGCAAGTTATTAGTGGAAACAGATTATATTCACAGTGAATTAGTTTTTTGGGTAGAGCTGTCAATCTTTAATGGGTCAGTAAGTGGTTAGTAATAGATGGCTATTTTGTTTGAAATTATTAATAAGTTTATTTTTATTTTTCCTTAGCTCACTGAATTGACCAATGAGAGGAAGGAGGACTCACTTAAGAATAATCAAGCTCTCTGTACTTTGAAAGTTGAACCAACTCAGTGTTTTCAGTATTATGTTGTCAAGATTCATTGTCTTTCAACTTCCTTTTCTTAGCAGTTTTTTAAAACTTGAGCTGTCAAGCCAACAGCTCTTAAGCTGGAACAGGAGAGAGTTAGTTTAATTCTTGGGTTGTGTTTTTGGTGGAGAGAGAAAGCCATGGGAAAGACCTGGGATTTCCTGGTATCTGACAAGTATTTTGTAGGAGAGTGAATTGTTTTAGGGGCTACAGCACCACCTCTCCTTGGAGGGTTTTAAAATACTATTTTTAGAAGAACTGTGCTTGGATCCCAAGAGAACGAATGGTATACAAGTTAATAAAATCAATAGGAATTTTTCATAACCACAAAGGGTTTCTAAGTGAATTGGTTGAGTTTTTTCCCATTGGACATTTTTGGACACTAATTTTAGGGATAGTTCGTGCCCTTTAACAAATAGTTCTTTTTTAAAAAGAGTTAAAATAACTCGGCAACAAGATAAAACTATCCAGGAAAGTTTAAAATTCAGTCATGCACTGCGTAACGTTTCAGTCAAGGACAGACTGAATATACAACAGTGGTTCCGTGAGATTAATGCCATGTAGCCCAGGTGTGTAGTAGGCTGTACCATCTTGGTTTGTGTAAGTACACTCTGTGATGTTAGCACGATGAAATCGCCTAATGACGCATTTCTCAGAATGCAGTCCCACTGTTAAGTGATGCAGGACTGTATCTAAGAACACTACTGTTAAATCCTTTCAACAATAAAAGCAATATAAGTGTTATGGTGACCCGAGTAAATTGCTGCCATAGGTACAAACATAACCTGCAAATACAACTTAGTTTAGACTTCATAGTTCAGTCCTTGGTCCTTGTATATTAAGACTTGCTCTCATGCCTTCTGCTTTCTGTTTTCTCTCATTTCTTGCACTATTTTAGAGAAAAGATTCATTTGCAATCCACCCCAGCTTAAAATCCAGGAGCATTCCTCAGACTTATGGAAACAAATATCATGGCTGTGAGTTGGACACACAGCGGACATGGCATCATCCACCTAATCTTTTATGGATGCTTGAATCTCAAAGAAATGGCCCTGTGAATTACAGGAAGTAGAGCACAAACCAAGTGGTGCAACTTTGCTTATTAATTGAATACATCTACGAATGTTTGAGAACACTCCTGACTCATGGAGAAATCACAATTAATTTACAGATATTGTCACCCTGTTGAGGAATAGTCATTGTTAATACTTACCTGTCACTTCTTGTTTCTTCTTTTTCTATACCAAACGTGTATTTTTGTATTGCTGTTTTGCCTTAAATCCCTTTTGCCCCACAGAGGCTGTCTTCATGACTCCAAATAACTGTTTTAAATTATAATTGTAACTCAAATAAGTCCTCTAGCACTTGGAAAAAGCATCTGCAGAAGAACACTCCCCTGGTGGTCTGGGCCCCTGTCCCCCTCAGATTTTAATGATGAGGTGTTTCATTTTAGTTCTGTTTGTGCACAGTTACTGCAGAGAGAGTGAGACACTTCGTAAGCTCATTTCCTCAGCAGCAGAGTTCTTGCCTGTGGTGGGAAAGGGAAGTGACGGGAAGAATGAACTAATTACTGGATTTATAGTTTTGTTCTGTTCTTCTTGTACTGACCAGCAATTAGGGCTCTTCACAGATCATTGACTTTTTTTTTCAAGTAAACAAATTCCTGTGAGTTCTGGATATTGAGGGCCAGAATTTATTTTACATTATTAAGTAATAAGTGTCCAGAATTATCTGCATTGTGAAGTCTATTAAATACTGTTTATGGATCTGTGCTTGGGTTTAGAAGTTCAGCAACTGAGTGTACAAATGTACTCTTTGACAGTTTTGTGGGTAGACAGATAAATAGCTACTGGTAATACTTATGGTAGTTTACAAGATTCTTAGATCAAAGGGTTTTCATCAATTAGACTGCATAACAGTCACTTGAAATACATGTTAAAATACAGATTACTGGGCCCTGACTCCTGGAATCTACATTTTTTTTAAACAAATGCAATTCTTATTCAAACTTTTTCTTGAAATTACTGGGCTTGCCTTTGAGGTCAATTTAAAATTAAGAATCTGTTCTGACTTTCTGTTCCTGTAGTACCTGGCAATTCTGAAGCACAATTAATCAGAAATACTCCAGTGTTTAAATCTGAGAGGTTCATTTGTTTCTGTAAATAACTTTTATCAGAATATAAGAAAATTATAATACGTCAACTGCTTTTGAAATCTTTATTAAGTATGTACATGTTTAGTATAGTTAATTAAATTCAAAGTTCTACTGATCAATTAACATATATTTTTGCCAATTGGAAATTAATGAAACCATTAAGAAATTACTGTATTGCTTTTCATAGGATGAACTTAGAAACATTGATCATTAATCAATCAATGAGACTTAATTGATTATTAAGTCTCAGGTTTCTGGGGTACAGTGAAATGAGCTTCAGGAAGCAGAATTGATCACAATCAGCTGTCTAAATTTTGGTTTCATTGATCAATGACGTTTTAATAAATTGACAAGGTAGTGAGTTCATCTGGAATCTGGAACAATCAAAATGAGGTTGATGAATCTTACGTGATCAAGACAAACATAACATGCCTCCAGCTATTGTCAAATATTCCTTTTAATAAGGCACGAGATTTTTTTAATTGCTTCTGAGCCTCATTACCTAGGGGGAAAGACGTGCTGTCTGGCAAATGTTCTTAACCTGAATATAGAGCAAGAAGTTCCACATGGTTCTCTTCATTGGGGTAAACCAGTAGTCTAATGCTTTTTGAAGAACCAAGATGATGATTATATAATAATGGAGCTCTGTCCTGGAGCTCAGAGAACTCTGTAAGTGACCATGGAATTCGCTTATGCTAACAACCAAGACAAGGACAGTCCTCCTCATGGAAGTCTCATTAGCTCTTATTTAAGAGCCTTAAAAATTGCCCCAAAATTTGTGGTTTCTGTGATCTGGGGGCAGAGGTTGTGGGGTCATATTCATGAATTTAAGTTGTATTAATTGGAATTAGAGGACTATTCACCAGAGTTTTATGAAAAAATTATAGCAACTCAAAAAATACTGAGAGCAGTTTCTGTGTTCTTCTTTCTCCCAGGAAGAGAGATCAATATACATTTGGTAGCAGCAAATCTGTAATCCCCACCACTTACTCCAGCCCCGTTTACCCAAGTTAGGAACTAGGCTTATGTAAATTTCTTTTTTCCCCCCAGCTTTATTGAGGCATAATTGAAAAATAAAATTGTATATATTTAAAGTGTACAACATGATTATTTGATATATGTGTACATCGTGAAATGATTACCAAAATCAGGTTAACTAACACATCCATTACATCACATAGTTACCTTTTTGTTGTTGTTGTAAGAATCCTTAAGATTTACTCTCAGTGAATTTCAGGCATACAATACAGTTTTAACTATAATCATCATGACATACATTAGATCCCTAGATCTTATTAGCCTTATTGCTGAAGGCTTGTATTCTTTGACCAGCATCACCCCATTTTCCCCACCCCCACCATTCTACTCTCTGTTTCTATGAATTCTACTTTATTATTTTTTTTAAGATTCCACATATAAGTGAGATTGCAGTTTTTGTCTTTCTTTCTTTGGCTTATTCACTTGATGTCCTCCAGGTTCATCCATGTTGTTTCAAACAGCAGGATTTCCTTCTTTCTCATGGCTGAATAATATTCCATTATATGCACATACATACATAAGTGTATCTATATATCTACATATATCTCACATCTTTTTTTGTTGTTTTGCTGAGGAAGATTTGCCCTAAGCTAAAATCTGTGCCAATCTTCCTCTATTTTGTATGTGGGTTGCTGCCACAGCATAGCTGCTGATAAGTGGTGTAGGTCCATGCCCAGGAATCGAACCTGGGCTGCCAAAGAGGAGCATGCCAAACTTAACCACTAGGCCACAGGACTGGCCCTATCTCACATCTTCTCTATCCATTCATCCATTGGTGGACATGTAGTTTGCTTACGTTGTTTCCATTATCTTGACTACTGTGAATAATACTGCAATGAACATGGGAGGGCAGATAACTCTTTGAGATACTGATTTAGTTTCCTTCAGATATATACCCAGAAATGGGATTGATGCATCACATGGTAGTTCTATTTTTGATATTTTGCTCCATACAGTTCCATTTTTCATAATGGTTGTTCCAATTTACATTCCCACCAACAGTGTACAAAGGTTCCCTTTTCTTCACATCCTTGCCAACATTTATTATCTCTTGTCTTTTTGATAATAGCCATTCCAACAGGTGTGAGGTGATATCTCATTGTGGTATTGATTTGCATTTCCCTGATGATTAGTGATGTTGAACACTTTTTCATGTACCTGTTGGCCATCTGTTTGTCTTCTTTGGAAAAATGCCTATTCGGGTCCTTTGTCCATTTTTAAATTGAATTATTTGGGTTTTTTTTTTTTTTCTATTCAGCTATATGAGTTCTTTCCATATTTTGGATATTAACCCCATATCAGACATACTTTGCAAATATTTTCTCCCATTTCATAGGATGCCTTTTCATTTTGTTGACTGTTTTCTTTACTGTGCAGAAATTTTTTAGTTTGATGTAGTTCCACTTATTTATTTTTGCTTTTGTTGCCTATACTCTTGGTCTCATACCAAAAAATCATTGCCAAGACCAATGTCAAGGAGTTTTTCTCTGTGTCTTCTTCTAGGAGTTTTATGTTTACAGGTCTTACATTTAAGTCCACTTAGAGTTAATTTTTGTGAGTGCCGTAAGATAGGGATTCACTTTCATTCTTTTATATGTAGATATCCAGTTTTCCCAACACTATTTATTGAAGAGACTATTCTTTCATCATGTGTGTTCTTGGCACCCTTGTAAAAGATTAGTTAACTGTATATGGGTTTATTGCTGGGCTCTATATTCTCTTCCATTGGTATATGTGTCTGTTTTAATGTCAGTACCATACTATTTTGATTACCATAGCTTTGTAATATAGCTTGATATCAGGAAGTTTAATGTCTCCAGGTTTGTTCTTTCTCAAGATTGCTTGGCTGTCTAGGTTTTATTGTGATCCCATATAAATTTTAGAATTGTTTGTCTACTTCTGTGAAAAATGCCTTTGTAATTTTGATAGAGGTTTCACTGAATCCATAGTATAGAAATTTAAAAAATATTCTTTCAATCCATGAACATGGGATATCTGTCCATTTATTTGTGTCTTCTTCAATTTCTTTCATCAATGTCTTATTCAGTGTACAGATCTTTCACCTCCTTGGTTAAATTTACTCCTAAATATTTTGTTGTTTTTGATGCTATTGTAAAAGAGATTGTTTTCTTAATTTCTCTTTCAAATAGTTCATTGCTAGTGCATAGAAACCCAAATGATTTTTTTCTTTTCTTTTCTTTTCATTTGCTGAGGAAGATTAGCCCTGAGCTAACATCTATTGCCAATCCTCCTCTTTTTGCTGAGGAAGATTGGCCCTGGGCTAACATCCATGCCCATCTTCCTCTACTTTATATGGGATGCTGCCACAGCATGGCTTGACAAGTGGTGCGTACATCCATGCCTGGGATCCAAACCTGCGAACCCCGGGCCACTGCAGCAGAGCATGCGAAGTTAACCACTATGCCATCAGTCAACTGATTTTTGTATCCTGCAACTTTACTGAATTCATTTATTAGTTCTAATAGCTTTTTGGTAGAGTTTTTAGATTTTCTACAAATAATATCATGTCATCCACAAACAGAGATAATTTCACTTCTTTTCTGATTTGGATGGCTTTTATTTCTTTTTCTCTTCTAATTGCTGTAGCTAGGACTTCCAGTACTACAGTGAACAGAGGGTGCTTTAATGTTAGCTTGTCAGATATGGCCTTCAGCATTTTGAGTTACATTTCTTCTATACTAATTTGTTGAAAGTTTATATTATGAAAGGATATTGAATTTTGACAAATGATTTTTCTGCATTTATTGACATGAACATATGATTTTTATCCTTCATTCTGTTAATGTGACATATCATATTTATTGATTTGCATATGTTGAGCCATTCTTGCATCCCAGGCATAAATCCCACTTGATCATGGTGTATGATTCTTTTAATGTGCTGTTAAATTCAGTTTGCTAGAATTTTTTTTTTAGGATTTTTTCGTCTTTGTTCAGCAGGAATATTGGCCTACAACTTTCTTTTCTTGTAGTATCCTTTTCTGGCTTTGGTATCAGGGTGATCCTGGACTTGAAAAATGAGTTACACTGTGTCTTAGAGAAGATCTCTTTGAGTTGAATCTGTCTGGGGATGATGAGCTTCATGAATGTGAAAGTTCATATCTCTCCCCAGATTTGGGAACTATTCATTATTTCTTTAAATAAGCTGGCTGCCTTTTCTTCTTCTCTTCACCTTCTGGGACTCCAATAATGCATAAATTGTTTCCCTTGATGGTATCTCATAATTCATGTTGGTTTTCTTCACTCTTTTTTCTTTGTTCTCCTCTTATTGGATAATTTCAAATGACTTATCTTCAAGTTCACAGAATTTTTCTGCTGCTTGATCAAGTCTGCTGTTGATGTTCTCTATTGTATTTTTTAATTTCATTCATTGACTTCTTCAGCTCTAGAATTTTTTTCTCTGTCTGTTAAACTTCTCATTTTCTTTATGAGTTGTTTTCTGTTTTCATTAAATTGTCTTTCTGTGTTTTCTTGTAACCCACTGAGCTTCCTTAAAGCAATTATTTTGAATTCCTCATCAGGAAAATTATAGATGTCCATTTCTTTGGGGGTCAGTTACTGGAAAATTATTGTGTTCATTTAATGCTGTCATAGTTTCCTTGATTATCATTATTTTCCTTGAAGTCTTGAATTGCTCTTTTGACATTTGCAGAAGCTGTCTTCTCCTCCAGTCTGTACTGACAAGCTTCAGGAGACAAATACCACCTGTCAGCCCTGTTATTGATTCTGAGACTTTCTCAGATTTTTCTATGAACAGATCTGCTCCACATTTCTTGTTCCCTCTTGGGTGGGGGTTAAGACTATATGCCTTTTCTGGATCCTGCAAAGCTAGGCTGAGTGCTGACAGCCTCCTGTTTACTTTTCCTAGGGCAATGCTGAATGCTCAAGTTTGTGTGCTTTCTCCCAGTCCCACAGAGTTGGGTCTAATTTCTGCATGTGTTCACTAGCCATCTGCAAAGGTTCATACTTGCTGCCTCTGGATGTGTGAATAGGGAGCCTGCACAAGTGTGTGTGTGTGTATGTGTGTGGTTGAGGGGCATGGAGTGTGGGGTGCCCATGAGCCAGCTGGGGGGTTCATGGATGAGGCTCCTTGGTGGGCTTCCTGATGGAGTCTGCCAAGCAGTTAGTAGGATTGAGTCCCTTTGATGAGTTATGAGCCCTGGCTGCTGTGCTCCCAGCCTCTCCTCACCCCTCAGTCATGCAGACCATCTCAGTATTCTGGATACGGTGAGAAGAATGTGGACCTCTTTGGCAGTGTCCTGCACAGCTGGGGAAGTTGGGCACTCACTCACATGCTCTCATTTTCTCCCATGAGAAAAATTTCAGGGGGTGTCTCAGCACTGAGTTGTACTGCCCTGGGGGAGAGGTGATGCAGCTGAAGTGAAACTGCTCCTCTTCCCTCTTCATTGCATCCAATCTCAGAGCTTTTCACTTCAGTGATGTGCCAGAAATTTGCTAGACTTTCTGACTCCCACAGAGGTACTGCCATCTGTGGGTGATTCTCAAAATCATTGTCCTTTGTGGGGGGAAGATGGTAGAAAACTATTCTGTCATCTTGCTGACATCACACGTGGATTTTGAAGTTGAACATTAGCATGTGCTGTCACTTTCTGTCTCTCCCTGTTTCTCTTTCTCTCTGATCCCTTCAAATGGGATACTGCTTGCCTAAAAAAATCAGAACTTTCTGTCTGCTCTGTATATCTCCAGACTTAGGCTGTCCAATACAGCAGCCACTAGCCACATGTGTTTATTTACATTTAAATTAATTAAAATTAAATTAAATTACAAATCCAGTTTTTCATTGTGCTTGCCACAGTTCAAGTCCTCAGTACCCACCTAGCACAGACACGGAACATTTCTAACATTGCAGAAGGTTCTCCCGGGCAGTACTGCTCTAGAATCATACCTGATTCTTTAGCTCAACAAATGGCTTGGAATTTGAGAGAACTCAGAGATGAGAGACTGCTCAAACTGGCTTACTAGAGTGCACTGGTAAATATCCAGGAATTTTGCAAGCCAGTTGATAAACTATTGGTAGCTTGAAATTGGCCATAGTGGAAGCATTTACACCACAGAAAAAGTCTCAAATTAGGGCTTTTTTACTAGCAAGCCACTGCTTGACAACATTTGTGTCAAGTACTTACTAGAAAGAGGAGACCCAGAGAGTTGATGCCCTTACTAGGGAGCTGATTTGGGATGTCATTTTCAGGGCCCACAATCTCCACACTGGTGAAATTTGCACACTGGAGTAATATAGATCACAGTAAGAAGATAAAGAGTCAGTGCTCAAAGAGATGGGGTTATAAATGTTCTAGTTCATAAGTTGTCTTAATAGTTTATATCCTACTTTTAAGTTATATCATATTACTATGGTAAAATAATACTCTAGAATAACATTGACTGATAAATACAACACAAGCCATATACATAATTTTAAATTTTCTAGTATTTAAAATAAAACAGGTGAAATTAATTTAGTAATATATTTTAACTAAATGCGTCCAAATTATTATTATTTCAACATGTAATCATATTAAATAGTATTGAGATATTTAACATTCTTAGTTTTTCATACAAAGTACAAATTTTTGAACTTATGTTACATCTTAATTTAGACTAACCACAATTCAAGTCCTCAGTAGCCACAAATGGCCAGTATTAGACAACATAGGTCTAAGGGAAAATGATAAAGCAGTTTAATAATTGATCAGATAGGACTGGAAGAACTCGGAGAGTGACTGCACGTGGGAGAGACCATACATCTAGAATAGAGAGAAGCCCAAAGGAAAGGTTTGGAGGGCAAAGACTGAGGAGAGGTTATTCGATGGCAACCTCATTCATTCCCGTGACTTAAGCTTTACCTTTGCACAGAATGCACCTCTCTTCAGGTCTGGCTACGCTTCTGCTTCCCGTATGCAGAATGTCTTACATGTGCAACCAGAATCACAGTCTTTACCTGTAGAACTCCTGCTATTACAGTCTTGTCCAACATACAGGCTAGAAACCCTAGCCACCGTGGATGCTGCCCTGTTGCCACATGCAACCTAGTTAGTCTGCCTCTACAATATCTTTCAAGTATCCCACCTTGTACTGCCACCTTGGAGCAGACAGGCACTCACCCCAACTGCCCTAGTATTTTCCTAGCTCCCAGCTAGTCACGCTGTCTTCTCAACTTGTTCTCTTTCCTATCATACTTCATTCTGCTGTAAGATTCTGTTCTAAATGGCGTCATTGGTCAAGTGGCTACTCACTAGGAGAAAATAAGATCAAACTTCTTCATGTGACTTTCAAGGCTCTCACTTTCCTGCCATCTCACCTCTAGGACAGACACCCCTGCTCACTCTTCTCCTTTCTGACACACTTTCTTCCTTTGCTCCTGCATGCTGGACTTCTCACTCGGTGTTCATTCAGCTGATTTACATTTTCTCATTTCTGTGCCTTGAATCACCCAGTTCCCCAACTCCCAATCTTCCCACCACTACTTCTCAGTCTGTTTCTTCTCTTCATGGCTCTGCTCAGAATGTACTCTCTGCATAGACTCATTCTTGTATTTCCTCCCTCACCTTATGTCATATTTTTTGCACTTAGCTCAAGCATCTCCCCCTTAGAAAACTGTCACTAACTGCCTTTCCACCTGGGGCTGGATAAGGCAAGCCACATGTGACTGCCTACATGCGTGTATCTGTGTCATTTCCCTTGCCACATGGTATTGTTACTGTTATTATGTGTCTGTGTCCTCCACTCCACTCCACTCCTGGCACCAAGCTCAGTCTTGGCACGCTGTAGACGATCAGTGCATACTTCGTGCATGAATCAGTGAGCAGAGTCCAGGTCCTTCAGAAAGCTTTGCCACATTTTCCCAGGCAGATCTTATTCCACATTCCTCTGGGGTTCCCCTTTGATCCCTGTGATGTGTAGTATGTTCCCCCACCTCTATTTGACCTGTCGAATCCTGCCCTGCAACATACATTCTGTTTATGCTCTGAGTTCTGCACTCTATGAGGACAGGGAGTCTTCTCTCAATTATGGCCTCAGCTTTGGTCTGCAGAGTCATTTGAAAGTTTATAAAAAAGGATGTTTGGGTCACTTCTGCTGATATACATAAGACAGAATCAGTGGAAAGGAATGCTTCATAATCATAAGATTATTCAGTTTTAGATCTGCTCATAGTGACTCCATGCCTGGACACAGCAGGCCACTCCATTAGCTCCCTCACCAATCTCTCAGCCCCCTGGTTACCAAGACTGCATTGGAAAAAGACCATTTCTAGTCTGCCAGTCATTTTTCACCTTTTAAGTCCAAATTTCTTCTCTTCTATCAACTCCTAGTACTGGGCCTTACTTTTGAGTTGTTCTGGAAAAAAAATGTTTTTCAAGCAAACATAAATTTTGAGATCATATTTATGCCCAAAATGGGAATCTCAGATATTGAACAGGCTCCTTCCTAAGGAAACCAAGAATGAGACATCAAGGACTTTCACTTTGGCACTCCCAGGGAGATTCTGGAGCTCACAGACCCCTTCGGCAAAGGCTACAACTCTGAACAACTTGGTATAAAAGGACCTGCTGTCCTGAACCCGGCCTGCAGAGGTTGCCATGCTGGCTGCTGTTCCCCTGTCTGCATGTCAGATCACAAGTCACACAGGTATTGAAACTAGCTAATTCCAGAAGAAACTAAACAACCTAAGAGAGAGACATTTAACTCAATTCTAAAGCTATGTATAATATTTATAAGGAGTATAACTTTAATCCTCTACTCAGAAAATCTCTAAGTACCTCTAATTGTCAACCATAAAAATATATGGGTTGGTGCTTTGTAATATTATGTTAATAGTTTTAACCAAACGCATACATAATGTTTGTACCTACTCTTGTACAAAAGCTAGCAAGATGAAGTTCGCTAGTTACACCAAAAATTTGTCATTCCTTTTATGGGTTTTGTTCACTTTATAATTCATAGAAAATCAGAACACTTTTTTTTCTTATAGATGGATATCCTTCCAGGCACTACACATCTTCATAGGTATATTAATTCTAGATTTAACCTCCCGTCCCAGTAGGGATTATCTTTTCATTCTAACTTTGTCAAGACAACGCAAAATTGCCTTTTTCTCATTAGCGTTATGCTCTTTTTGGCATTTTAGAAGCATTTTAAGTAATGACTGCATAAAATGTCATAATATTTGGAATTGAGCCCTTTCATTATATCATTCAATATGAAAAGAGCTACAAGAAGAAGTTTAAAAATAAATATCTTGGAGACATTTTTCCTGACACCTGTGAACCAAAAGAACCAGCGGAGTCTTGTTTTGTCCTTGGCTCCTCCCCTCCGCAATCAGACTGACTCCCCGATCAGCCGCCACTCTCTCGCGGGTCTTGTACATACACAATTTAAAGCTTGTTTTGTTTTAAACCTTTGTTTTGACGGGTTGGCTAAAAATCTCTGTGTGATCTTGACTAATCTAAGATATCCTGGAAGGACAGGATGTGGTGCTGTGAATTAGGTACATGGTCACACGACTGACTCCAAGAGCTTTCTCTTAAGGAACCAGTATGGGCAGAAAAAGACTGAAAACCCCACAATAGGCTTGCCACTGTTTTCTTCAATAGTGAATTGCCACTGTTGTTTTTCTTTTTCCCAAAATTGTACCCAGACAGGAAGATGACTGAATGTACTGTTCCAGGGAAAGAGAATCGCCTCAAGGCAGAGAAAATAGCTGGTTTTTTTCCACTGGCACCCCTCAATCTCTTGCCTTTTTCTAGTTCTGAAGGCTGTGGCAACTTTGAATAGTAGCAAATTACCATTAGCGGAATCCAGCCTTAGCTCCTAATCATTACTTCAGATATTTATTAAGATGCTGTTGAGGTACATAGAGATAAAACACGGCTCTTGTCTTCTGTGTGGGCTCAATCTTTTTGGAAAAATAAGACATGGCCCCATTGCAAACACAATATTATAATTTAAAAAACAGTAATTTTATGGTAAAAATATCTCCATGTAGTTTTGCTTTACATTATTTTATTACAAGTGGCACTTAGCATCTTTTCATGGGGAATGATTTCCATTTTTAAACTGTAGAATCGTTTTTCAGCCCATTTGTCTATAACACTGTTTGCCTTTTTCTCCTCTGTTTTTAGACAATCTAAATGTTTAAGTGTTATCAACTTTCTTGTGAGATAAGTGGCAAATATTTTTCCAAGTTTTTATTTAAAATTTTAAAAATTATTTTACAACAGTGTAATTATTTAAACTATATTTTACTGTTATTTAAATACTATAAATTTGGTTATATATTTATGTGACAACATGGATGGACCTTGAGGGCATCATGCTGAGTGAAATAAGTCAGACAGAGAAAGACAAATACTGTATGATCTCACTTATATGTGGAATTTAAGAAAAATGAATTCATAGAAACAGAACAGATTGGTGGTTGCCAGGAACAGGGGTGGGAGTGGGGGGGATGGGTGAAGGTGGTCAAATGGCACAACTTCCAGCTGCAAGATAAATCAGTCCTTGGGATGTAGTGTACAATATGGTGACTATGGTTAATAATACTGTATTGTATATTTGAAAGTTGCTAAGAGAGTAGATCTTAAAAGTTCTCATGACAAGAAAAACATATTTGTAACGATGTGAGGTGATGAGTGTTAACTAAACTTCTCATGGTAATCATTTCACAATGTACACATACGTCAAATCATTATGTTATACACCTAAAACTAACACAATTTTATATGTCAATTATAACTGAATAAAACTAGAGAAAAAAACAATACATACTGTAGTGGTTTTATCTCTGTATGCAGAACTATGATTATTCTTGATCATAAACAAAATTTAGAGACTTCTGTTCCTGAAAATATGACTTGTTATTTCTCTTCTGTGCTGATGTTTCTTTAAAATTAAACTTAACAAAACAAAAAGTAAAGTTTGGCCTCAACCTGATGATCCCAACAAGAGGCAAGTGGTTCTTAAAAACTTAACATTTGCTGTCAATACTAGAGAGCCCTTGAAGACGTTGTCAAGGGAAGTGGCCTGGTGAATGCAGAGCTTTGGGGTGCAGCGTAGACTGAAGAGGGACAGGGTGGGCAGCTGGTTGGGAGCAAGTCCCCTCCTCTGAGGGTAGCGGCAGCTCCATGCCCAGAGGGACTGTCCCGTGGCTTCACCGCAGGCTCTCCCTTACCTCTCAGGGAGCTTGTGTTCCTATTGCGTGAGTGGCAGTCATGCTGGACCATTGCTCAATCAGAAAAGATGCAGCTTAGGAGCTATTCACACAGTTCAGTCCAGTATTTGGTAGATTGAAGCTACTTGGCAAGTTCGGTTGGCTACATGGAGAATGGCAGCTATTGATAAAGGAGGTTTGGGAGCAAGCGTTGAAATGCGACATGTCCTCCGAGGCTGGTTTAAAGCACTGTGCCTGAGTAACGGTTGTGTTGCTTAATAGCTGTGTCACTTTGGGAAGTCACTGCATGTCACTAAATCTTTTTCTTTGGCAGAGGTGCTGCTATCAAGTAAGGTGACAAGTTGAAAAGTCCATGTAAATGATAAGCTGGTATCTAAGTATGTATTGATTTTATGGCATATGGTGAGGAACTAGGCACCTCGTCCCCCAGTGAAATCCACCCTGACCCCAGAGTACTTGGCTACAGACCAAGGAAATTAGGGAGCAGTGCTTCCCATTTCATGGCCCAGGCCTGTGCTGGTGAGAGAGTGAGGCTGGCCTGGAAATTTCTCTCTCACATGCTTGGCAGGGACCAGTTAGGGAGATCAAGTCATTAGTTCCGGGACATCTGTGTGGTGGACTGCTAATGGCAGAAGAGGCTGTTGACCTGGGAAGAGTGTGGCTGGGCCAACTCCTCCACTCCAGCCCCAGTCCTGGAGCCAGCATAATGTCCATTTTCAACTGACCTACCCTTGAGCCCATGCACTGCCGCCCCCTGGGCATAGATAAACTGAGCCTGAAATTCAAAGTCAGCACAGACAATAGACTGTAATCTTCTTGAAACTTGACTCTTCTTTTCTCCCTCTTCTCCCCTCCGCCTCATCCCTGGAATCCTCTAAGGTCTGCCAGCTTTTCCCTTAGAGCTTCAAGCTCAAAAGAGCAACAACCCTTCTGAATAACGTGTAGCTGTTCTTCCAAAGATAGATAGCCTGAGCATCTTCCGGAGACCACTGGCCGTTGACAATAGCCACTTTTATACTCAAAATTCAAGAGTTGATTATTCTGCTATCTTCATATATTATTAAGTTATTCATCCTCTCTCTCCTAAAGAAAGAGAACTGCATGTCTTTAGAAAGATAACTAAAGGACTTACTCTCTGTCCCCTCCCTTGTCACTCAGGTGGCAGCATGTGGGAAACTGGAACAACAGTACAGTCAACGGTTTAGAGGTGAATTTCCCTTGGGAGTTATCAAGTGACTTTCTCAACAGAAACATAAATTTAATATCCAAAAACATCTCTGTCTGTCTCTATGTTTCTTTGTCTGTCTCCATACACACACGCAGACACATATACACACATTATTGTATGTGTGTGTACTCTTTTTTTCTTTTTATGGTCCTGGGAATTTGAGGGTTTCACTTTCCGTAAGAATTAGCTCTCTGTAAATATTCTTTCCCTTCTACGTGGCTTCGGTTCACCTCTGAACTAGCTAAGCACATCCATTCCCTGCCCTCATCAGCCCATGCCAGTTGCCAGTTTAAATGCAGCACGTTACTATCACTGGTATATATTTGTTTTTTACTAGACTTGTAAGCTGTAATTTTCATTTCTTTAATTTGGCAATATGTGATGCCACCCTGAAAAAGACTAACTGGCTCTTCTTTGGGCTTAAAAACTAAGAAGGCCCACCCTGAAAGGGAACTCCTCAGCTCAAAGCCACTGTCTGAGCAGACTTGGGTCACGGGCTGTCTTGTGTTACTAAATGAAGATGCTGTACATATAATCTAAAGTTTCAGAAAGAAATGATGAAATTCAGATATTTTCCTTTTTCTTGTCAAATCAGCCTTAGTTAAGGAGCTAGTGGCTCCTTTTTGTGGCTGTGAAGTCCTGGAATTCTGAAGTCATCCTTGGAAATCAGCATAAGATCCAAGACCAAATTTTGACATGCAAAGAGAGAAGAGCCAAATGTTCAGATCCAAAGGGATGACTTTATAGTACATTTTTTTTCTGAGGAAAATTCATCTGCTAGAAATAGACACAGTTAAAGCAAAGTAAACAGCCTATTGTGACAAGGAGGAGGGCCATTTTGGCATGGCCAAACAGAATTACAAGAACTAAAGACATATTGAAATTTAGATAATGTTTCTGGAAGATAGATCTGAGGAAATTGTGAGAATGCCGAACACACTCTCTCACCAAAATGTAATAAAATTAGCAATCAAAAGCAAAAAAACAAATAAAAAGAGAATAGGTCTAAACCTAATGTATAGATACTTAAAAGCAAGCATAAATAATTTATGGATCCAAAACACAATGGAAATTATGAAATATTAAAAACTAAGCAACAAATAATACTATATATATCAAATCTTTTTAGATGCAGCAAAGTTTCCTGTGAAGGACATAAATCATCCTAAATGTATATATTCAAAAAGGAGAAAGATTAAAAATGAATGACCTCATCATTCAATTCAAGAAGGTAGGAAAAAAAAATAAAACATTGTAAACTCAAAAAAAAGTGAAAGAAGGAGATAGAGAAAAATGTAGAAAATAATTTTTTAAACCTCAGAAATAATAAATAGCATCAATAAGACCAAAGCTAGTTCTGTGAAAGAATTTAAAATAGATGTGTCTCTGGCAAGAAAATAAATGGAAGAAACTATATAAATTTATATAAAACATATGTATATAAAAGTTCTGTATAGAGGCCAGCCTGGTGGCGTAGCCGTTAAGTTTGCACGCTCCGCTTTGGTGGCCCGGGGTTCGCAAGTTCAGATCCCGGGCATGGACTGACACACTGCTTGTCAGCCATGCTGTGACGGCATCCCATATAAAGTAGAGGAAGATGGGCACCAATGTTAGCCCAGGGCCAGTCTTCCTCAGCAAAAAGAGGAGGATTGGCAATGGATGTTAGCTCAGGGCTAATCTTCCTCACACACACACACACAAAAGTTCTGTATAGTGTATATACATCATATGTATGTATCTCTCTGTATATAATTATGCATGTAGATATAAAAAGTATATAAATTTATATAAACCTGAGTGTAAGATCCTAAATAAAATATTTACCAACTGAGTTAGTTATGGTGCCACTAATATGTTACGAACAAGTTGGCTCTATTCCAGGAAACCTGCATGGTTTAACATTAGAAAAACCTGTTGAAGATAATGCAGGACTAGACGAAAGGCCATCCCCTTATATCTGTAGAACCAGAATATGCTGATAGGAGACCCAACACTTCGAGGCCACACCCCAGCTGACTACTCACCTCTGTCCCACTCGTGTCCAAATTTCTCCATTGAGAAGATGTAGGAAAAAGGAATGGATTTCATGATATGCTTTGGGGATTATTTGACAAAGAGAGAACATATATTTTGGAACAAACTGTCTGAGGCTCCTGACTCCTGACAGGTCATTTCTCAGCTGTAGAGAGGGAGCTGAGGAACGCCAAGTTCAAGGAGAGTATTTAATGCAGCTCCCTGGATCAGATTTTGGAGATCTAAGGACTCTATCTCCCACTAGGAGTAGGCCATTGTGATGTATGAATGAAAGCCTGTGTTGACATTACTAGAATGTAGAACAATCCTGTGTCCCGCGTCTCATTTGGTTGCAACAAGCCCTTGCAACTGAGGTTACTGAGTTGGTAGAAAATCAGTATCAGTCACAGGCTTCTCCATCTTTACATAACCTTCGCAAAAGATGCTGCAACAGGCTCAGTAAAATTAAGCATCCACTAATATTAAGGGGAAAAAACTCCATAGTAGACAATAACAAAAAAAGAAAAATCAAAGGAATATGTATCAGAATAGAAGTGAAATTGTCTTTATTCGCAGACAATATGCTTATTTACATATAAAGCCCAAGATAATTATATACAAACAAGTGAGAAGGTTTAGAAATCATGCTGGATTTAAGATTAGTATATAAAGATCAACTACATTCCTATACGCCAGCAACCACTAATTAGAAAATATAATAAACCAAAACAAAAAATCATGAGATTATAGGGATAAATCTAAAAAAATGTGGAGAATAAAATAAACCTACAGAAAAATATAAAATTATGCTTAAATATATGGAGAGCAATACCATAATCATGGATGAGATAACTTAGTCATATTAATCCAAAAAATTCATTTTGATTTTAGTAAAATACCAACAAATCTATAAATCTATCTTTCTCTCCTTTCCTTTTTTCCCTTTCTCCCTCTCTCTTTCCTTCCTTCTTTTCATGGAACCTGGCCTGCTGATTCTAGAATTCATGCAAAATAGTAGAAAATCAAGAATAGCCAAGACAGGGTCCGCCCGGTGGCGCAGCGGTTTAGTCCGCGCTTGGCAGCCCGGGGTTCGCGGGTTCGGATCCCGGGCGCCCACCGACGCACTGCTTGTCAGCCACGCCGTGGTGACGTCCCATATAAAGTGGAGGAAGATGGGCAGGATGTTAGCCCAGGGCCAGTCTTCCTCAGCAAAAAGGGGAGGATTGGCAACAGATGTTAGCTTAGGGCTGGTCTTCCCCCACAAAAAAAAAAAAAAAAAAAAAAAGAATAGCCAAGACAATATTAGAGAACATCTGGGAACAGTCCTCCCAGATATCAATATGCATTATAAAGCTTAGTAATTAAGACCATGCAGTATAGACACAGGTTTAATCAAATGGAACAAGGCAAAATAAAGGACCCAGATCAACCTAGGGATATGACAGAGTGGCGTCACAATCAGTGATTGTGGATGAATTCTGACAAGTGGGACAAGTGATTATCAACACTGAAGAAGACAAACTCTGATCTCTACCTAACATCACACACAAAAATAAATTCCAGTTCTGTGACACACCAAAATGTGAAAAAGAAAAGTTTAGAAGAGTTAGAAGAAAATATAAGTGAATACTTTCATTTCACAGTAAGGAAAGATATCTTCATGAAGATACAAAGATTTAAAAATTTGACCACGTTAAAATTTAAAATTTCTGTAAAATAAAATACATACTATTTGAATTAAAATATAAGCTCTGAGAGAATATACTTGCAATTCATACAAATAAAATATTAATGTGAAGATTAAACTTATGCAATTTGTATAACAAATAAGATATTAGCATCCAGATAAGAAAAACTACCCTCAATAGGTAAATGGTTAAAGGGTATAAACAAGTAATTCACAAAAAAGGAAAGCCAAATGTAGGCACAGAGAAGTTATACTTTAGTTTTAATAGGAAATTGATAAAACAGGTGGAGCAGAAGGAAAAAATGAGAAAGAAATATGAAGGTGATGGTAAAGAAATATTCAAGTAACTGCCATCATGAGCTAAGCTAGTTAGGGGATGAAGTGAGAGCAGCAGAACTGGTTAATGGTTAATTGAAAAAAAAAGATTAAGGAGATTAGTGATGTGAATGAGCAGATGTAGTGGGAAGAAATGAGCTGCTGGCTGTGTTTGGCCGGTAGTGAGTGAACGCTTCCTGTTGAAGACTTCAGAGGTTTGAGAGCGCTGATGATGGCTAAGCGCAGTTTCTCCACGAAGGTGGTAAGTGGAGGGGAGTGAAGATCGTTGGGCTAGAGAAGTGGATGGATCCACTGAACACTGAAATTGCTAGAATGAGAGACAGATTTGGCATAAAGACAGCAGCGCTTAAAATTTTACCATCTTATTTGATCCAAAACAATTCAATTAGACTGATAAGTATAAAAACCTATGAACTAGTAATGGAAACAGAAGAATGTAAAATCTTTGCCTTTTGCAGATCGAAGTTAAGAAGTACCTTTTTCCTCGTGTATTGACTTCTAAATTAACTTGGAAATAGAATTGAGACAAATTATTATTCTACTTGCCTTGAGAATGGGAAAAAAGTGTAAAAATATCAGCCTTTTTATTGGAATGAGATAGAACATTGGTAGTAATTCAGTAGCTCTCATGGTGAGATTAGTGGGTCTTCACACATTTTCTCTTGATCCTCTGCAAACTGCTTGATTACTAACTGATCTTCTACTGTTTTCCAGAACTATTGCTTCTGAAGAAAAATACCTCTAGGAAAAACATTACTTTTCTTCCCCTCTCAAATATCCCGCCTTTGATAAGATTCAGTGTTACCCAAGTTCCGGTTTCCTTCCGTGCTCGGTCCACGCTTGTTCTCAGCTGCTGGGATTTAAAATCAACTCAGAATCATTCTCCGTGGCCCGATGAGCTCATGCAGACTGAATGCTGAGTATTTAGAGGCTGTAATAATTGATGGGGCTTCTAGTTCTCCTTTAAGATACACTGCCTGTCTTCCTCCACAAGCCATCATGTGTCATCTTAGTTATATATGTCCCAACAGCTGACAAGCAATGATATGCTTAGTGGAACTTTAAACAGAGCATGGAAGCTTCTGAAAACACTGTATATCATTGACAGTGGCAGTGCTTAAAATTCCTAAGCACCTCTCACAGCAGTGGAGTTGAGAGTTCCCGACCTACGGAGACTCAGGGTCCCTGAGTTCCAGTCCTGGCTTTCCTCTAACCAGCTCTGTGCCCCAGGGCAACTCACTTAGAGTCTTTAGTTTCTTCACCTATAAAAGATTCTTAAAGGCCTCAAGTATAATAGGATTATTTAAACTGTGTTGATGTAGTATTTTTAAGAAATTAAGGAAATCAATACAAGTGAAATGCACATTAAAAATTCATAAACTGCCAAAAAGAGGAGTGAAAGATACATTTTCAATCAATTAGTGCACTACAATGTCCCGTCTTTGCTTCAGCATTCCCAATTTGCTTGATTTTTAATTACAGGTGATGTTTTCAGAGTTGGAGCAGTGCATCCTGGCAGGCTGAGGCAGGTTATGTTGAATCTCAGAGGTTTAAAAAAGGTACAGTGTTTTGAAATGTAAAATAATTACCTCTAGGCTGACCATACCACTTTTTGATATGTTAAATAAATATATTAGAGGCATTTAATGAGTTACTATTTTAACTTCCTTCGTTATTTTAGATTAATTCCATATTATTCTTAAGTAATAACACGTGATAATTTTCAAAGCAGAATTTAATTCTTCTCTTTTTAAAATAATGAAATAAAAACAACATATTAAAATAGAACTGCATTCATTGCTATAATTTAGGCAGTAGGTGTCTAATCCTTATTGTTATTATTATTTTTCTAAGAAATCTTAGCTCCTTCCCCTCTTTGAGAAAACCAACAATGCTAGGTTTACTAGTAGGGTTTTATGTAGTATTGTTTAAGCTGCTTACAATAAACCTCTGTTTCTCGAAGCAAGTGGGGGCGGGGGAATGGGTTCCCAAAGAGTGCATGGATTTTGGGGATCACATAAGTTAGGAGATTTGGACTGTACTATTAGTTGATGATAGATTTTCGAACATGGGAATTCTCATTGGCATTCCTTATCAGAAAGCATCCATGTTCATGGAAGAAAGAATAATGGACATTCCTTGGGTTCACTTTTGAATCACAAACCAGGAAGGGAGAAACATTCAGAAAATGGCTGCAAGGTTCAAACTGCTTGTTAGACTTTCCAGAGTCTTACACTTTCGACTCCCTGCATTTAAAATTTTGAGATTTGAAAGAATGAAGCCCCCAAGAAAATATTATTTCCATGTACTTGTTTTTATTTCAATTTATAAGGGGCTTAGATTGCTAAGATTGGATTCCAAACACAGACTGGTTGATGACCTCAGCACACACCACTGATTGAAGACATTCACTTTGCTTGACTTCGGGATCCACGCTTTGCCTCATCCTGCTTGAATATTATAAAACATAAACCAAAATACTTATTGAAACTGCTTAATAGTATTTAGGAAAAAAATCCAATTTATCTATAATCAAAATCCTACAGTGAATAATGTTAAAAAAAATAGAAGACTGAAAAATCAACTTGATTTTCCAAGTCATTTTTTTTTGAAATGTGATATTCTAAAATGCATAGAAATTATATTTGAATTAGCTAGTTAATTGGAATATTAAAGTCAAAATATAATAAAAATATTTAAGAATGACACATTAAAAAAATCCAACTGTGATGGGAATGCACCATGAACTAGACACATACTTTGTATCCCCCATGGCTTCTTGATTCTACTCAGATCTCAAGAAATTTGTTGTATGAATGAATCTTCACCTGCTATTTCATTATGCATGTGAATATGCATCCAAAGGTGAGGAATACAGGGGAAATGGAATCTCATTTTCCCAGAGAATTACCTTTCAATCACATATAAAAGCCAAATAAAACATAGCTGGGAGTTTTTGTGGATGTGACAGGCGACATGTCCCCTCCTCTTCTATAACTCTGTGTCTTCAATACAGAGTTCCTCTGCTTTAATTCTGGTTTGCATATTGGATATTAATGTGAGAATGTGTTTGGACAAAGGATTGATTCAATTGTTAAAAGAACTTTGAGGCATTTTTTTTCTTTCTTTTATTTTTTTATTGAGGTAACAATGGTTTATAACATTATATAAATTTCAGGTGTGCGTCATTATATTTCAATTTCTGTGAAGACTTCATCATGTTCACCACCCAAAGACTAATTATTATCTATCACCACACACATGTGCCCTCTCACCCTTTTCACCCTCTTCCTTCCCCCCTTTCCCTCTGGTAACCACCAATCCAATCTCTGTATCTATGTGTTTGTTTGTTGTTGTTGTTTTTATCTTCTACTTGTGAGTGAGATCATACAGTATTTGACTTTCTCTGTCTGACTTATATCACTTAGTATAACACCGTCAAGCTCCATCCATGTTGTCGCAAATGGCAAGATTTCATCTTTTTTATAGTTGAGTAGTATTTCATTGTGTATATGTACCACAGAAATTTCAATTTCTGTGAAGACTTCATCATGTTCACCACCCAAAGACTAATTATTATCTATCACCACACACATGTGCCCTCTCACCCTTTTCACCCTCTTCCTTCCCCCCTTTCCCTCTGGTAACCACCAATCCAATCTCTGTATCTATGTGTTTGTTTGTTGTTGTTGTTTTTATCTTCTACTTGTGAGTGAGATCATACAGTATTTGACTTTCTCTGTCTGACTTATATCACTTAGTATAACACCGTCAAGCTCCATCCATGTTGTCGCAAATGGCAAGATTTCATCTTTTTTATAGTTGAGTAGTATTTCATTGTGTATATGTACCACATCTTCTTTATCCATTCATCCCTTGATGGGCACTTAGGTTGTTTCCAAGTCTTAGCTATAGTGAGCAATGCTGCAATGAACATAGGAGTGCATGTATCTTTACATATCTGTGTTTTCGTGTTCTTTGGATAAATACCCAGCAGTGGATTAGCTGGATTGTATGGTAGTTCTATTCTTGATTTTTTGAGGAATCTCCATACTGTTTCACATATTGGCTGCACCAGTTTGCACTCCCACCAGCCAGTATGAGAGTTCCCTTCTCTCCACATCCTCTCCAACACTTGTTGTTTCCTGTCTTGTTAATTATAGCCATTCTGACGGGCATGAGGTGATATCACATTGTAGTTTTGATTTGCATTTCCCTAATAATTAGTGATGTTGAACATCTTTTCATGTACCTGTTGGCAATCTGTATATCTTCTTTGGAAAAATGTCTCTTCAGATCTTTTGCCCATTTTTTAATTGGGCTGTTTGTTTCTTTGTTGTTGAGAGGTATGCGTTCTTTATATATTTTGGATATTAACCCTTTATCGGATATATGGTCCACAAATATCTTCTCCCAGATGTTAGGTTGTCTTTTTTTGTTTTGTTGATGGTTTCCTTTGCTATGCAAAAGCTTTTTAGTTTGATGTAGTCCCATTTGTTTATTTTTTCTTTTGTTTCCCTTGCCTGTTGAAACATAGTATTTGAAAAGATGTTGCTAAGACCAAGGTCAAACATACTGCCTATGTTTTCTTCTAGAAGTTTTAGGATTTCAGGTCTTACATTCAAATATTTAATCCATTTTGAGTTAATTTTTGCATATGGTATAAGATAGTGATCTACTTTCATTCTTTAGCATGTAGTTGTCCAGTTTTTCCAACACCATTTATTGAAGGGACTTTCCTTTCTCCATTGTATGTTCATGGCTCCCTTGTCAAAAGTTAGCTATCCATAGACGTGTGGGTTTATTTCTGGGCTTTCAGTTCTGTTCTATTGATCTGTGTGTCTGTTTGAGACGTTATTGTATTCATGTAAAGGTCCAGGAACATTGGAGAGGAAAATGGTACGTGAGTAGAGATTAGCAAATGATGCTTCTATTGTAATCCAAGTGCACCTTTTAAATTATTCATTCACATCAGAGAATTTTGGTCAGTTTCTGTCTCCTGAGAGTATGATTTCTTGCAAGTTAAATAGTAAACAGTAAGTCTGTTTGTGTACATTGGTTACCCTGGGCAGGGTGCTAGCCAATGTGAGCAAAATGTATCACTATGAATCCAGGCTGAAATAGCTAGATGATTATGCTTCTCTGCTTTGAGAATCTAGCTTTACATTTCAAGTACTCCGTATGGCTCTTGGCTTCAATAATATAGTCACGCTCCCAGAGATCACAAACAGTAAGGGTATACTAACAAGCATTTTTCAAAAATGTGATTAATTTTGCAACTTGTGCATTTATTTTTGCCAGCAAATTTTTGACTCATATAGTTCTTGGCATTCACCTCCAGCATTTTGGCAGATAATGTTATTTTCTATCAAAAAAAGAGATATTTTCTTTTTTTGGCCATGCATACTTTGAAAATCAAAGACTTAATTGTTTACCATCTAATGTAAAGAATTATTTTCCCTATTAGGATTTCCATCAAATGCGGACAGTGATAGGCACTGACTACCATTTGACTCTATGGTAAACCTCACAGATTTTTTAGTAAAGCTGTATAATATCTGGTGTCTTACATGTTTTCATTTTTATAAGTTGTGTTTCTTTTGTTTGGCTTCTTTCAAATTTGTCATGATGCATATATTTGTGATATAATACCATCTTATATTAAAAATATGGAACGGTTTAAAGTCATGCTTTTAGTTTTTAATTTTCCTGTTTGCTACATTTCCTAAATGTAGCAGTGTATCCAGTGTTGCTGTTCAGAATTGATTTTGACTTGACCAAAAGAGGGAATTATTTTTCGTTCACAAAGTGTAAGACCCAAGTTGGGTGACCCAAGGATTGTGTGGTGGCTCCACAGTGTCATTGGAAAGAGGTGTCAGTCTCTTCCTAGTTCTTGGCTCCTCCACCTTTAAGGTGAAAGCCACAATTTCACGATCTGAAGAAAGATGCTGGTGCCGGGACATCTCCTGTTTCAAGCAGGGAGAGGGGAAAGGAAAAGGGGAAAAAAGTGGCTTATGACAGCTAGTCTGCTCCTGTTAAAGAGGTTACCTAGTAGCAACATCCTTTCTCCCCGAGTGGCTTAAATCTCTTTAGCCAGAACTGTGTCCTATGGCGATCCTCAAGTTGCAAAGGAGGCTGGGGAATGTAAATGTTTATCTGGGCACGTTACTGCCACAAGCAAAATCAGGGAATGTGAGGAGAATTATATTAGGCAACCAGCAGTCTTTGACACACCCTGAAATGCTAAATAAAATTAGCAACCAATCGAGTATACAAGTGGATGCATCTTTATGCATCTTTTATCTTTTGGAATAAAGAAACTCTAAGTAAATAGAAGGTGACGATGACTGTACCACAGACATATGACATCCCTCTCATTGACCAAGAAATTAAGTGAAAAGTGGGAAAATAAGCCAACATGCATCCAGTCATACACCTGAGTCTGGACCCTTGGCACCTCCGGTTAGGAAGACTGAGGCACATCTTTCTGATGTGCACTGAGTGTCTAAGCAACCAATTGAAATGTGACAAGTGCGGGTTATGTAGACCAAAATTTCTGAGAGTTTTTAAATTGCTGGAGTTTGTTTTTAATTTGTTTGGACTTTTTGGGTAACATTTGACTTTTATTTCCATTAGAATGTGAAGGGTATATTTTCTGAGGAAGCATCATAATGTTTCCAGGAGGTTAACATATCCTCTTGCTTGTTTTCAACTAGATAATTGGTTAGATTGTTATAAAGGAAGGATAAACCTCCACGTTCTGTCATGTATTATAACTGGATCAGCAAGCACTCAAAGAAAGATTTCCCTGAAGTTGTAATCCCACTGAAAGTAATATCAGTCTTGTTATCTAGATCTCAATATTTCTTTGACTTAGCTAGAAAAAAATTATAGTTTCCATTATAAAAGCAAATTTCCAATTATGGCCTAAATATACCTAACTCTCCAGGACTACCAAAAGCTTTCAATACACGTTATATAAAGCCAACAAATAAAAATTTTACGTGATTCTTTTCCAAATCAATGTATTCAATATTCACACAAACTAGTTTAAATCTATTTCATCAAGTTGTTTTATGAGATATTAATTTTTACTGTAGATACCTCATCTTGTAAAATTTTTAATATTTTCTACCTCCTAATGAAAATAAACTTATTTATACTCAAAATGAAAAACAAATTTCCACGTGTGAAGTAATACTATTTTAGAATTGTTTTGGGGAATGGAGCAAAAAGAGTGAAAATAAGTGAATTGTATGACTCCAGGCAAGCTACTTATTGTCTCTGCATCAGTTTCCCTATCTGTCATGCCTCTCTTATAGGGTAGAGTGAGAAGGACCTGAGATCTAGGATGCTCAGCAGAGGGACTGGCACATAGAATGTGCCTGATGGTCATTATCTCCCTTGTTTGTCCTTCGTAGCCCTCCATAATTTGTCCCATGTTTGTGACCTCACCCACACTTTCTTCCCCACATAACTCTTCATTCCCACCCAACCAGCTTCCTGACGCCTCCTGTGTATGCCATGCTCACTGTCAATGCTATTTCCTATCTCTTTAGTGCCCATTCTTCTCCTCTCTATCCACCCAGAATGCGTTCATCTCTCATGGCACTTGCAAGCCTCACTCCTTCCAAAAGTCCCTCAATGGGTTGCATTGCACGTGCTCATTTTACCCTTGTCTGAGCTCCACTAATACAAAATGCCTTTCCGCTTACTTTGACACTTAAATCTTGTCGTGAGTTACAAAGTGCTTTGAGCCCAGTAAATATTGTATGATGCAATATGGAGGGGAAAAGCCTTTTATACAACATAATTCCCTCTGCATTGCCTACTATAGACAATATTTACATATGTGAGTAATGATTATTTCAAAGCTTAGAAGTGAATAGTCACTTGCTATGGTAAAAGAAGAGGAAACAGCAAGTGGGGTCCCTTTGCTGAGTGCTGGTCGTCATGGTTGTGCGACTATGTTGGAATGAGAGGAAAATCTGCTGCACAGAGAATTAAAAATGTGACAAGTGACCCAGGAATTCCAGTTTCCGGTTCCACATGTAAGGAGCTTGGAAGTCACCATTCTGTCCAACAAGTAAAAAGCTGAACAAACTTAAATAATACTTGTTAGATCTGTAAGAGAAGTGAGGTCACAGGGCAAAGGGCTGCCCCCCAAATTAAAGAGACCAAGAAGCAAAAACAGAGAATTGCAGCTTACCAGAGCGGAAACGCAGGAGCTGAAATCACCACAGGAGCCAGTGCTGGGGAGGAAAAGCAAACCTGTAAGTGATGAATTTCAGGAGGCTCAGAGTGGACAAGTCTGAGAGTTAAAACCTCCAAGGTGAGCCGGTCATAGGGGGCCCCCACACTTTTGTGAGTTTTACCTCCAAGAGTTTGACCAGCTTCTTCCAGTAGATATGGGAGATAGCGCTTCTCTCGTGCTTCCAGCAGGGAGAAGGGAAAAGGAACCATTTTGAAATATGCAGAAGTGCTCTGTTCTTAACAAGATCAACCTTCAGGAAAAACTATTTAACCAGAGCCTACCTGTTGGGGTTTTATCAGAGCCTAACTGATCTGGAAGAAGGAAAATGACCAACTCCAGCCAGCTCTAGCCCTCCTGTCCCACCTAAGGGGGGTAGGGGCACAAACGAGAAACACTTGTGAAGTTCACCTGATTAAAAAATAGGCCAAAAACCTTAACAGACACTTCACCAAAGAAGATATACACATGGAAAATAAGCATGTGAAAAGATGTTCCACATCATATGTCAGCAGGGAAATGAAGATTAAAACAGTAATGAGATACCACCACACACCTAATAGAAGGGCCAGAATCCAAGACATTGACACACCAGCTGCTGGTGAGAATGTGGAGCAACAGGAACTGTTGGTACATTGCTGGTGGGCATGCAAAATGGCACAGCCACTTTGAAAGACAGTTTGGCGGTTTCTTACAAAACTAAACGTACTCTTACCATGTGGTCCAGCAATCATGCTCCGTGAAATTTAACCAAAGGAGTTGAAAACTTAGATCCACACAAAAACCCGCACACAGATGTTTCTAGCAGCTTTATTTGCAGTTGCCAAAACTTGGAAGAAACCAAGATGTCCTTCAGGAGATAAATTACTAAATAAACTGTGGTACATCCAGACAGTGGAATATTATTCAGTGCTAAAAAGAAATGAACTAACAAGCCGTGAAAAGACATGAGGAAACTTAAATGCATATTACTAAATGAAAGCCTTATTACTAATCTGTAATTCATATTACTAATCTGAAAGGCTACATATTATATGATTCCAACTATTTGACATTCTGGAAAAGGAAAAACTATGGAGACAATCAAAAAACCACTGGTTGTCAGGCGTTAGTTAGGAGGGAGGAAAGGATGAATAGGCAGAACACAGATGACATTCAGGGCAGTGAAATTCCTCTGTATAATGGTGGATGCATGTCATTACACATCTGTCCAAACCCACAGAATATAAACCACCAAGAATTAACCGTAATGTTAACCACGGGCTTTGAGTGATTGTGATGTGTCAATGTAGGTTCATCAGTTGTAACAAATGTACCATCTGGTGGGGGGTGTTGATAATGGGAGAGGCTATGCATGTGTGGGGGCAGGGGATATATGGGAAATCTCTGTACCTTCCCCTCAATTTTGCTGTGAACCTAAAACTCCTCTAAAAATATATAAAGGCTTTTAAAAAATGACTCATATCTGGTAGGTTTACTTTTAAAAAGTATTAATTTTAATTGCACGTTGGCTTTTTAAAGAGAATTGGAAAGGATTGACTGAAACAGAATAAGAAAGCATGACATTAGATCTCTTCCCAAGCATGTGTGATTTGCTGTTTTAACCCACGAAGACAAAAAGGTAACATAATCAAGAGATGTGGAGGAAAACCTGTGGTCAGAGGAACATTTGGAATTACTTCTCAGACATTTGGATATGTAGCAAAAACCAGAATTGTCTAAGAAAATTTATTTTACAACATTCTGCCAAATCCCAAATGCCAGCGAATCTTGGCAGACGCCTTGATAATTCAGTCTAGCTGCTCTAAATCATTTTCCAGAGACTGGGCTTTGTGCTGTTACATGCAGCAGTGTTGAAAGGAAGCAAAACTGCTCAGATACCATCCTATTTCAGAAAAAGGCCAACAACCAAATATGCTTTGAATTCTACTATGGAAAGAGTCTTGTTGATAATGCCTGTCTATTTAATTTGGGGTTTTTTTGTCATTTTACAGTTGTATGTTGAGGGCATAGTGCTATAATTAAAGTTTCTCTCCTGTTACCTGGCCTGTGTTTGAAGAAAGGAACTAAGTTACACAGGGTGCTGTTCGATGCTGCATATTAATTCGTCATGTTTAAGTGGACACATGTAGCGTATCATTAACAGATCAAAGCCTTTGAGTAATACTGTGCATTTCACTCTTTTATGGTATTTCTTATTGACGGTGAAATGAAGGTAATTTCTCTAGTCGATGTAATAGATCTTCATATAGATGAAACTCCTGATTTCATAGTTAATTCATTGTTTAAAAATTTAAATAATGCAGCAAATTGCAATTAAAAAAATTTTTTTAGGAAGATTGGCCCTGAGCTAACATCTGTTGCCAATCTTCCTCCTTTTGTTTGCTTCCCCAAAGCCCCAATAGATAGTTGTATGTCATAGTTGTGCATCCCTCTAGTTGCTCTATGTGGGACACTGCCTCAGCATGGCTTGATGAGCAGTGTGTAGGTCTGCGCCCAGGATCCAAACTGGCAAACCCCGGGCCGCCAAAGTGGAGCACGCGAACTTAACTGCTGTGCCGCTGGGCCGGCCCTTGCAATTTTCATATTGGAATAAAATCTTTAAAAAATATGATTTAGTAATTTAGAGTTAATTTGAAAATGTCATGTGGACTTGGGTCCTAATATATATTTTTTTCTGAAAAAAATGTTTATGACACTCTCAGTAAAGTGGCCTAATCCACTGACCAACAGCAGTACTCATGGGAAACCACAAATATGCACCTTTCTTTAGGACTGTTTTCCAGATAAAGGGACCTGGCCTCCTTTGAGAGTAGCTGATTCCTTTCTAAGAAAAAATCTGGAAATACCAGGAATATCTTATTGTTGCAAGTAAGCAAAGATACTTTGAGAAAATGTCTAGGGTAGTGTTGAAAGGACAAAGAGCCATCTTAAAGCTGCTTCTAATAATCAAGATGTAAATATTTGAGCATCAGTAAGAAAAAATTATCATTAATTATAATAAATTGGGTCTGTGTCTTTGAAAATCTGTGAATTCATAGTGATATTCAAAGAGAGAAAAGTTAAAAATAAAGTATGTAAGAGCCACTTTTAATATGATTAAAGAAAATATCTTTATAGGACACATTTATTTTAATGAACTTTAATTGGGTGAGTATTGATGCATTTGAATATTTAATTTTTTCTACCAAATATATATTTGTTTATAAAATATCGATATGTCTTTTTCTTTCCCTGTAAGAAGAGATGGCAAGACATTGGAAATTTTGAGTCAGCTAAATAGTTCTAGAAAAAGATGGGATTGTCCTAAGAATAAAAAGAACAAATGACCGCTGATGGTCAACACCATAACAGGGTGGAAAGGGTCCCACTGTGAATGGTAAAGTGACAGATTAGCCACATGTCCGTATAAAAAACTGTACAAATAAATTGCCATAGAGATGCTATCTCCCTCTCTCTCATCTCCTGGGAGATAAAATCTCAGACTACCTCTACTAATTATAACAATATACTGATTAGACATAGAGATGTGCAGAATTGTCAGCAGATCAGGCCAATATAAGATATTGATGCACCAGTGGATTATAAAACTTGAAAGCACATCATTTTGGAGAAAACTTGTGGGAAAGGCATGAGCTTTCAAAGTTCCATGGAGGTAACAACTGAAGCTTATCTGTAAAATGAGGACCCAGCTTGAACACTGGAAAGAAGGCAGAGAACTTGAAAATGCAACTTCACCGGTAAGATTGCTGAAAACCGAGGAAGGTACAGAAACAGCCCTGAGATGGCTTAGGAATGAATATGGGGGGCAGAGGCTGCAGCAGACTCCCGTGGCACAGCGCAGCATCACGGTTCCAAGCCCAGGGCTTGTTCGCAGGCTGGCCGCTCACTTCACCCCCAAGGGTCAGTCTCCCGGCCCTCTCTCTTGTCTTCTTTGATCAGAAGCTGTTCTGAATTCTTCAGGAGACATAGATCTTCCAGCTACTGCTTCCCCGGAAGGCTTTTTGTAGGATAGCTGTCTTAGACTACTTTGGAATTTAGGAAAACATGCAAAACAGGACTCCTGTGTCTGGAGGAATTATGACTCATGTGTAACAGCCTCCTGTCTCCTAGCCTGGCTGGCTCACACCCGTTCCAGAAAGATAGGAGTGAAGGGGCAATAAATTTTAAAATTATAGGACCTGCAATTGTGTACCATTTCCACCACTTCTGTAGACACTAACTGCTTTCTTCATTGGTAAAATAGGTCTGCTTATACATTTCACAGGATTATTGTAAGATAAGGAGAGAATATTCATGGGCTACCTGGCATTCTAGAAGTGGTGGTAGAATCTGAACAGACTGTCACCAGTCTACAATGTGCAGTCCTTTGAGTGGCACCTGAAAGGGCCTGGCTCAGGAGATTTGAATCGGAATTCACATTGACATCTCTGTCTTCTCCTTTCTTTCCTCTAGTCCTGAATTCTTACTCCTTATAGTTATTATTATTGTTTTCTCTCCATAGTTACCATTTCTGGCTTCTCTTTACCCACCCATCTTTCTTGTTAGAAAGTTGGGAATATCATGATCATAATACTACTACTAACAATGAGTACTGAGTGCCCGCTATGTGCCAGGAATTGTGCTAGAAGCTTTTCATACATTATTTCATTTCATTCTCATGACTATCACAGAGTAAGTATAATTATCCTCATTTTACGGATGGGGCAAATGAGAGGAGACTTTGAACAAGTGTTAAAGTGTCAAAAGGCTATATAATGACCAAACCAACACCAGTTTCCAACACCAGTCTGACTCCAAAACCCTTGTTTTTGCTGCTGCACTACACAGCCTCCCTCCAAATGACCACAGCGTGCAGGACGTGATAACACAGTCTTTTTCAAATTTTAGGTCAAAGCCAGTGTAATGAAATTAAACAATAAACATATGATAGTGCATCATGCATAGTATTATTTCATAAAAATTTTATTCATTTAATGGTGTGGGCATGTGTGAATAGGATTGCAATGTAAAATGGACTCTCATTGCTGTCGTAGTAAAAGGTGTTTGAAAGTCCCTGCTGTGGTATTTGCCAGCAATACGACTAAGTCTCCAAAGAAGAATATATACAACCAATGGACTGTAACATGATCCAATGGGTTATGGGAAGAAAACATTAGAATCTCTATTTTTTCTATTTGTTTTTAGTGTAAAAAATAAGAAAAATGTTTCATGAAATGTGCAAGCTTAGGAGAAATTAAGCACTTTATTATCTACTTTCAACTAAATGAGTTTTCACAAAATGGACAGGTACCTAAAAAAGAATCCTGCAAAGAAACCCTGGACTAAATATAAAATAATAATATCAGGCATGGTGAGAAATAGCCACATCGACACTTCTCCTATGCCTGGTGTTGGGTGTTGTTTGACCATATTATAGGTAAAAACAAATAGAAATTTGACAAGAAGTTGTGCAAAAAAAAAAAAAAAGAAAGAAAAGAAAACCCAGAAACTAACTTATCAATAAGACTGTTGTGAATACGGATTTACATTCACCATCCTTAACAATAAAATTTTTCTTAAAGTATATACAGTACCTTCAGATATTAGCAAAAAGTAGTATGAAGCCATGCCATAAAAATGTGCAAGGCATTTAAAAACTGAGCACATAGATTATGAAAAACAAACGTCTACATATATTTACGAAGTTTAAATTATTTAATACACAATCTATGTTCCATAAAACTTCACCAAATTTTATGCTAAAGGTTTAAAAGTTTGAGGGGTTTTTTACTAATAGCAGAAGACAAAAAGCCACACACTGTCGGAGGAACATTTGTTCTTCCTATTAGAACAATAAAAGTGGAAAGTGGTTAAAGTAACAAATGGATAGCAACATGAAGACAAACTAAAGTGCATTCTTTTTGAGTCAATACTCATATTATTGGAATACCCATTGAAAATATTGCTTAAAATTCAAAAAGCACATATTAGAATAAATTATGCAGTTTGGGACATGCTAACTACACAGTTAGATGAAAGTATACGAATGTTTCTAACATGTTCATATTGAAACATATGTTTCAATAGCCTATGGAGCAATTATGAAATGCAAGAAAAACCACTTTTTTGTGGATTACTAAAGGAAAGAGTTACCAGAGAAGATATAAGAAGTGAATGATCCTTTTGGTAAAAACTATATCTTGTGGAAAAGATGTGTAAGTGTGATCACTAATGAAGCAGTTGCTATGACTGGAATAAGAAAGGATATCATGATGCGATTACAGAGCTAGAACCTCTCGTAATATTTATCCACTGAGTTATTAATAGGCGAGTCGTTGTAGCAAAGAAGCTGAAACCAGGAATGTACAAAGTTCTACAGGACAACACCGATACCTATACAGTTGCATTTTAAAATATGACCTTTAAAACAGGGTAGAATATTTACAATATTTTGACATGAAACAGGGAATGATCATTAAATATTTTTAACACACAATTCACTTATTATTTCATGGCAAAGCACTTAGAGTTTTTGAACTTAAAAATGTTTCTTTTTTCTTTTATTAAAGAAATGGCATTCCAAATTTACAGACATTTTCTATGATAAGTTACTGATCAATATTGTGCTACTATGCACATTTAAAAAAATTAAATGCACTTAATCACTCTCTAAAGATTAAAGTGATTTTCAAAAAAATGTATAAAATTTTACCAGTTTTCAAAAGAAACTGAAGCCATAGAAAGAGAATTTTGAAAATAGCTATCTGGAAATATTTCTTCCATTATGATATTAGTTGCTGAAAACAATATATGTGCTACCTATAAAAATACTTACGAATATAGACTTAAAAATTTTGGAAACAGAGTTTTCTAACCTCTATAAAAACTCCAAATGAATAGTTTCAATGAATATTCATTTCATTTGTTAAAATATAAATTGAACACCTTCCCTGTTAGTCTTCAGAAACAACTATTTGACATAATTACTAGCTGAATTTCAACAACAACAAAAAACCTTTGCAGTGGATGAATGGCACTGAAATACCAGTGTTAAAATCCACTTAGTACAGACGATGATGCTCTTCTTCCCTTTGGATTTTGATTTACATTTAATTTTGTGAAGTATCTTCCTCAGCTGTTTAATGGCCATTAAACCCAAGTATCAAAATAAATCCAATGAAAACCATCACTTCGAAATGATGTAAAAATAAGTGTTGAAAGTGTTGAACTAAGTATCTTATTCAGAATAATTCTAGTTGCAGTTTCAAACAGAGCAAAAATGTTAGAGTCATAACAGTGTAGAGCTTTAGTTCTCGTGCATCGTCCCAGCACCGAAGTCCTGGGCCAGCAGGTGACCTTCCTCCACATTATGAGTTAAGGAGCCCAGGCTTCTTCCATCGCATGGCTTCACATCGCATATGGTTTCACATCGTCTGCATCCAGCCAGTGGAAACAGAAAGAGAACAGGAAAATTTTGGTTTCTTAAAAGCTTTGCCCCGGAAGTGGCACATCCGATGGGTGAAAAGTTATTGTGGAACAGGATACTTGTGCTTTTTCAAAGCATCATCCCACAAATTACTGATTAATTGCAATGCTTTACAATGGAGAGATCTGGGAGACTCCCCCTTAACCAAGTGGTCAAACTTGACATTGCCAATCAGGACAAATGACATATGTGCCTTCTGATGGGGTGCAATGGAAAGCGCATATCACCTCTGTGGTACTTTCGTCAAAAATTCTAACCTGAATTTAATCATGAGGGGAAAAAAAATCGGATAAATCTAGATTGTGGGACATGTTACAAAACAACTTAGTCTGGACTCCAAAAATGTCAGTGTCACCAAAGACAGAAAATGGTGACGACCATTTTAGATTAAAAGAGGCAAAAGCAACCAAATGCAGCACATGGTCCCTGATTGGTTACTGGATTTAAAACAACAAGGAATTATAAAGGATATTTTGAGATAATCGTAAAAATTTAAATATGCAGTGTATATTAGATAATATTGTATCAATGTCAAATGAGTATAAAAATGTATTGTGTTTATGTAGGAATACGTTAGGAGATATTTACTTCAATATTTAGAAGTAAAGTGTTGTAATATCTACAACTTATTTTTAAATGGTTACCAAAATACCAAGAAACTGTGTATTTCAGTAGGTAGCTATGTACATATGTATGTATGTGTATCTATGTATCTATGTACTTAGCTATCTTTCTAGGGAGAAAGACAAAGCAAATGTTGCAAAATGTTACAATTGGTGAATCTACATAAAGGTACACAGGTGTTCACTGTAGTTGTCTTTCCATTTTCTATAGATCTGAAACTTTTCGAAATAAAATGGGAAAGAAAAAGTATATGTGTCTCTTGCTTGACACATTTACATAATAGTCAATTTCATTACCATTGGCCTTCCTAAAGTGCGAAGTCATTCTTGCATTTACAGTGAAACCTTCTGTTTACATATATAAATTAACTTCAAAGCCCTTAGACAAGGAAGTTGTCACATTAGAGAAAGAGAGAAAGAAAAAGATGAATTTTAGTTAAACCAATATCTTCCAGATAGATATAAAAATATATGAAATTCAACAGAGTATAACTAATATAAAATAACATTTCTATGGTGTTTCAAATCTTGATATTCAGCAGATTGGCTGTGATTTAAAAATGACTTTGCATTTTTTGGCTGCTGACTAAAGGGAGCTACCCAAAAACAAGCAGTGTAACCCACATGAAGCTAGACTACCTAATAAGACCTAGGTGCACATAATCTAGTGCTGATAGCAAAAAAAATTATTTGTAACCACCAAAAACAATAGGAAATGAGTCATCCCATTTTTATTTCATTTCATTAAAAATAAGTATGCATATAGACTTTCTTTCTCACGTAGCTTTGGCTCAAAGACATGGATGTGGTAGAAGAGGTGCAGACACAATGCGGGTGGGTGGGAAAACATGGCCGGGTGCTTGGTCATCCAAGCCTTTCCCCGGGTCTTTCTTACGTATGTCGCGTACCTCACATCAGACTAAGCAAGCCAGTCTTGCCGAAGGCTCTCTAGGACACTCGACTTCAAGCATACTTTGTCATGTCTCTGTTTTGAAGATTAGGCGTTTCAATTTTATTTCTCTGTTTACTATTTTAGACCAATAGCGTTTTTTATTAAATACACTAAAAAATCGGTAAGTTTTTTCCACCACAAATGTCTATTATTTAATGATCATTTCAAAAATTCAATGCCAAAAAAAGGAAAAAAGAAGTGTTTAGAACAGAGTAATTGTTTCACATCAGGGACTCGGAATTGGTCTCTGTTGCTGACAATTGGGCATCCAGAGGCAGCAGTGGCTAGATCAGCCTTGGTAAGTGGAGTCTATGCTGTTGTGCCCATACCCACCCTCCATCTCTGCCACCATGGCCACACTATTCAGGTGCTCATTATGCTAGCTCTGCTAGTTCCAAGGTGCCAAGGACAAAGACTGGCTTCAGCCAAATATCTGTGTCATTTTGTCCACTCGGCTGTTCAATGACTCTTCTCTGGTGGATGTTCTCTGGAGGGTCTTAGGATGTGACACAAAAATCTCTGCTCTTAGTGCTCACTCTCTTGTCTATGTGCGTGCCTCTATCCAGACCTCCTTGTCTCCGATCTTCCAGTCCCTTTCCTTTCCCCTACAGGCCAGGCCACTGGCCACTACCCAGTCATTTGGATATGTTTTCTCTTTGGACTACTTCTCCTTCCACTCAAAGTGAATCACCAGGTGCACTCCTTGCAGTTCTGGAGATTCAGAAGATTTCTTTCCTCTCCATTGTCTTTCAAGTCTACTCCTGTATGCGGTGGTAATGAAGTCTCCATCAGTTTAGGCTTGTGCCCACATGCTCAGTGGACCTACTCATAAGCCAAGCTTGGCCTTTTCTTCTTCTACATTGGTCATTTAGGGTAACCCTTACCCCTGTCTGGCCATAGGCGTGAGCTGGGGGAGGGCACTGACAAATCCATAATAGGTAACATGGGCAATGGGGCTACCTGCTCAAGAAGCTTCCTCATGCCCTTTTGTCTTGCTCAGGCTCAGTCCCAGATGTACAAGATCCATCTGACAATGGAATACTACTGGGCATGTGTGACTTTATGACATATGGTTCTCACAGAATTCTACTCATATTGGACAGTTCTGTATGATGGTCATTTGATGCCTTGTAGTCAAGTGTTCCACCTCTACCAGGATACAGAAACACTCCAGTTTCTCAAAAACTGTACCATCCTCTGCTGCTGATAGTGTGGACTTATTCCAGTCACTCAGGAGCCTGCATTATGATTCTCACAGTGGAGCTTGCCGTTAACTCTGCACTGTTCCTTTTCCTACCACTGACATGGACCAAGTCATAAGGCTGCTTTGACGGCAGCTTGGACTCATTGCAGAGCCCTTTCTTGCTCTGAGTCCCAGTCAAAGCTGGAAGCATTTCGTGTCACCTGTTAATGGGCTGGAGCAGTATTCTCAAGTGTGGAGTGTATTATGTCCAGAACCCTCAGAGGCCAACCAAGCATTGGGCCTCCTTCTTTGAGGTGGGAGATGCAGGATACAGCAATTTGTCTTTTACTTCGGATGGGACATGGCACCATAACGCAAGCCGTGGATGCTAAAAGCCTTACTGAATTGGCAAGTGCCTAAATCTTTATAGGGTTTATCTCCTACCCTCTGGAGTACACATGTCTTATCAAGACCTCTAGTGTATTAGAGTATACTATGGTAGAGGACAGGAGAGTTAATAAAGCTCTGTGGCAATCTGTAAATGAATATTCTTGCTCAAGCCATGTGAACGTGAACAGTTCCTGATCCTCTTTTCTGGTTGGAGTAGAAAAGAATGCATCTTGCAAACCAGTGGCAGATACCATATACTCGAGGCTTTATTAATCTGATCCAGTAATGACACAACGTCCAGCACGACAACTTTGATCAGGGCTGCTCCCTGGCTGAGTTCACGGTAGTCAACAGTCATCCTCTGAGATTCATCAGACTTCTGCAGGCACCAGACTGGCAAATTGAATGAACATACAATAGAGACCACCTGTATTCATTTCCTGAGGCTGCCACAACAAATTACCACAAACACAGTGGCTTACAACAATACAAATGTGTTCTCTCATGTATCTGGATACCAGACATCCAAAATCAAGGTGTCAGCAGGGCCATCCTCGCTCTGGAGATGCTAGTGGAGAATTCGTTCTTTATCTCTTCCAGCTTTTGGTGGTTGCTGGCTTCCTTGCAAAGCTTGTGGCCACATCTCTGTGCTCTATCATCACATTGCCATCTCTTCTTTGGGTTTTCTCCTCTTCTGTCTCTTACAAGGACATTTGTCATAGGGTTTAGTACCCACCTGGATAATTCAGGATGATCTCATCTCAAGATCTTCAACTCAGTTATATCTACAAAGACCCTTTTTCCAAACAAGGTTACATTCACAGGGTCCAGGAATTTATATATGGACTTAACTTTTGGGGGCCAACATTCAACCCACTACATCACCACTCCTGCATCCTTGAGGTTCTGAAGGACAGAACTAATCTCTGTCATTTTCCCTAGAGCACAATATTATCTTTTCAGATAGTAGATTCAGAGGATTCTACTTGGCCTCTCCCTCTGTAATAGCTCTTACTCCACAGGCCAAGGACTCAGTGTGAGAATTACTCCCACTGCCAAGTCTGTTGATTTTAATCATATGTTTGGGAACTGGGAAAAAGAACACTGGGCCTATATGAGATGGACTTTATTGAGAACTTCAGTCAGAAATTCACTTATTAAATTCCCTCCAAAACCCTCACTTTAACAAGGAACCATGTTGACACATCAGGTCTCCAGTTATAACGTCAACTAAGACCCTTTGTCAGGTAATACTAAAACTGTTTGGGGATTCACTCTTCCTCAGTATACGTCACCCAAGTAAATGGCCATAAGTCTCTTTGGGGAAGACTAGGAGAATCATTAGAGTATATATTTTTGTGGTGGTGTAGGGTCCTTCCTCCTAGGGACCTGGATACGTTTTTAGTGAATAGATTCCAAATCTGAAAATCTGCTCAGGTCTTAGAATGAAGCAACGGATAGTGACTTTTTTCGGGGAGGAAACTGCCCTCAGCCTTCTTGCCTTTTTTGGTTGTAGATGCCAAGTAGCATCCTTGATGCCAAGTAGCTGTCCTTCTCTTTTACCTCTAGGGATGTCATCCTCTATTAACCAGGTCTATAACTCTTTGTCAGCCAAGCCTCACTGGATGCCTCTCTGACCATTCCAGTCATGGTAATTGTGGCCTCCAGTCTTCTAATGGTCAAGTACTACCACCAAGCCTTTATAACTTTGGAGAATATAACGATGTAATGAGCCCGGTCTGGGACTGCCTCTCCTACCACCAGCCCCAGTGCAGAGGAACTGCCACTGAGCTTCTGAGTGATGTTGGTGCCCCCCTCTCACCAGGACATTCCTTGTGGTCCTGGTGAATGATGTATCCTCTGGACCCTCCCATGGAACATAATCTGGCTGGTCTTCTGGCTGCACCTAAAATATCCATTTAAGCTCACCCACCTCTCTGAGGCTTTTAGTTCCTTCCTCTACCATCTGACGGGGCACCTCTAGCATGTCCACTTTGCTCAGCCTTGACCATCACCTTTTCCAGGCTTCTAAGGGCCACTCTAGCAATGGGTTTGCCCATTCCCTTGGTCCTTGCCAGGGTGTTAAGTTTCATGTCCCAAGAAAGTGACTCCACATCAATAAATTCTTGCATATCCAAATCCAGCCTCCTTTATCAAGAATTCTCAAAAATCAAATCCTAGGTGTACCTCCTGGCTCCTGATGTTTGTACCAATTTTTTTTTTTTTTTTTTTTTGCAACTGGACTCAACATGTGTAGAGACTGAGGTGAATGTTTCCCAGGGTGCCAGTTAGGGAAAATTTTCCTCAATTTACAATCTGATCAATTTCAGGTATACCAGAAAGATTTCTATTTCCAAAGGAACATATCCCTTAAGACTAACACTCACAGAGAAATAAACTCTATATTCATAATAAGTTTCTTAAATGAGTAAAACCTGTTGCCTTTGGGCAGGACTCGTTACTAATCCAATGTTCTATTTGACACGAATCTATGATCAAAGAAATCCACTCCCATCAGATCATTAATCAATGGTATAACCCTTGGCAGAGTGTCTCACTGAAAGACACAATGAGAGAAAAAGAGCTAAGGAATGACCCCTGAATACGTCTTACTATTAGGAAATGTGGATCACTAAACAAAGCGTAAATCACGAGCATGTGTTATTCACTTAGAAGTGCATAGACACGTTGGGGCCACATGAGATTCCCTCAAGAGACTGATTGTCTCAAGCCCCAAATATGATTGGTCTAGAAGGAAAATAAGGATTTCCAACATCCTGTCCCAGGATTGCCATCTGGCTTGGGCTCCAGCATAATCCTATTGAGCGTGATTTTTAGGTGATCATCTCTCAGGACAATATAGGATCTCATCATCGACCCGACCAAGGTACTCCCCACACATCCAAACACTTGGACCTACATATGTCTACCAGAGATGGATTTTGGAAATTATGCTGCCCAGCTAGGTATGAGTTTCCATGTGTTCCATGCTGGACACCTGACCGACATAGATTGTATACAGACATGTTGATGTGGTGAGTGAGCTTGTCCCAAATCCTCATCTTATTTACTATTTTCTTAGACCACTCCCAGTACATCTTCTGTTAGTTTGTGTCTGCCAGAAAGAATGCACAAAGACAAGATTATTCACACAAGAAGTTTATTGAAAGAAGGAGCAGGAAAAAGTGGGATTGCTTTCAGACCACACTGCATGTGACCCCTACAGAAGGAGAGAGGAAAGAAAGGAATTGAGTAGGAAGCATCTTGGACTGCAGTGAATTTCCCCCAAATTTTCAGCCTGGCTGACAGAGTCCATGAGTTCCAACATTGCCCCTTGGAGGAGACCTAATGAATGCAGGGATGGAGTCCAGAGGGACAGCAACAGGGCCATTAGGCAAAAATGCAGCTTTTTCAAGAGATGTGAGTGGCACATTTTCATGGCTGTCACTTCAATTATTAAAATACTGATTGATGAGAAGCATAATTTCGTAGTGGAATAAAACTGGATTTGAATTCTTGCTCTTTAACCTTGGACAAGTTCCTGAACTTTTCTAAGTCTCAGTTTTTTTAAGCTGTAAAAATGGAGATGGTAGTACCTGTTTCATAGCACCATGGTGACTACAAAAATGTGATGGTTATGTAAAGCTCTTAGAATGACGCCTGGTATGTAAATGTCAGTTCCTGTAAGCAGAGAGATACGAGAAACCTTTTCATTGTCTGACCAGATGGTGATCTCCTACTTCAACTACATAATGTGCAAAATTCAGTCAGTCATTAAAAAAATAGGAAGCCCTTTTCTCATAATATGTATGAGGAATATGTATGGACTCACTTAACATTGGTTAAGATGGTATGTAAAGTATTATTGACGCCATAGGAATGCAGACAATGTTTATTGGTTAAATGTCAGTTTAGTGTCTATAATTTAATAGTAAAAATAAATTTCATTATAAGAACTTTTATGACAAATAGGGTAAACTATATTTTTTGGAGTTTCTTACTAGCTATGTCTTTTGAAAATTACAAGCCACCCCTCCTAACTCTCAAAATAGTGTTCAGTTGAAACAATGACTTTGTCATAGATGAGTAATTAATTCTGGTTTAAGGTTAATTTCAGAAATTGCAGAGTTTCATACTTCATACTATGAATTTAATATTAGATTATAGATTTAATTGTTTTTATCTTTGGCCTTATTTCTTGGATTATTTTGAATGAGAATTCTGATATTTACTTGAAAATGTTTCATTTGGGTTAGCTTAACCATTTTAAGACTACTCAGATTTGAAAAGTTTGTATTCTCAACAGTTATACCAAAGAAATCAATCCCTGCATACTGAGAAAAATGCAAACCAAGACGGTAAGCATGATGTATAAAATATTGCTTTAATAATGATGATATAATGCAAAATATGATGAGAATTCACTCAAAACAATGACTGATAGTGTCTAATTACTAGGAATTATTATTCCAAAATCTGAGGCTAATGATAGACTTCCATTTGAATTATGTTGTAGGGAAAAATGTAAATAGAATTCACAAAGGCTAGATTTTTCTAAGTGAAGAGTCATCCAGATTGATAAAAAAATCAGGGGTTTTTTTTGGTTTAAAAAAGGAGAAAAAGGGGCTGGCCTGGTGGCATAGTGGTTAAGTTTGCGTGCTCTGCTTCAGCGGCCCAAGGTTCATAGGTTCAGATCCTAGGCATGGACCTACGCACCACTCATCAAGCCATGTGGGCAGCATCCCACATATAAAATAGAGGGAGATGGGCACAGGGTCAGTAGTCCTCAGGAAAAAGAGGAAGATTGGCAACAGATGTTAGCTCAGGGCTAATCTTTCTCACCAAAAAAAAAAAAAAAAAAGAGAGAGAGAGAGAGAAGTAGCTTTTGGAGCAATAATGAAGTCATTTATACTATTTTATTTATTATCTCTCTCTTTGAGGCTCACTTGGAGAAGCCAAAGTCATGCAGAGAGGAATAAACTAGAATTAAAAATTTTCCTCTTTCCCTTCCACATTTCCTCCTTCTATGTGCTCTATGACTAGCATCTTCGCACTGGACAGCAGATTGGGGTGGGTGAAGCTGGACTAAATACCACATTGTCCTTGTCCCTCTGCTCTGTGGCTCTCCCTGAATGGTGTTGTGGTTGGCAATAAAGGGTTGAACTCCTGCTGCTGCCTTCTACCTGGTCTCTTTTATGTCACCTGCACATTCACCCATGTGTCCACCTACACGTGTGAGGAAGATGGACAGTTAGAGTGATTATCTGAATAAATTAGCCTAAATCACTACAACTGAAATATCCAATTTTACTTGGAAAATTGGAAAAATAATAGGTTAAAAAAAGAAAAAATAAGAATCTATTTTACCACATAAATTTTCTTTCAGAATTTAAAATTGTGTCAATATGACCATGGCAGTATAAACCCAGGATTAAGAGACTGATTCTCCATGTCATTTTACAATTACTGAATGAGAAATACAATCAGGTATTTCACAATATTTGTGGGGCCTGATGAATGAGATTCAACTATCTTATAATTGTTGTTACACATCCCACATCTCTCAACCTTAAAATCCATCCTGTTTTATTACCTCTGCTATTCTTCTTATGTCCCAAATAAAAGGAGCCTATATCACATTTTTCACCAAATCTAAGCTTCTGCTCTTTCAGTGCCTCCTCGCTGTTGCAAAAAGTTGTATTGAAAATGGTCACAGGGTGCATAGACATTGATCTCCTCAGTTTTAAGGCAGCATGGGGCCAAAGTCTTTAGGCTGGTGCTGTGTAGGTGTGAGCAGTGTTGTACATTTGTTCCAATATGTTGCACAAATTCTGATATGCTCTAGGTGGGGAAGATGTGAGAAAGCATTGCCCTAGAGTTGTCCTAGACCCCCCTCTTTCCACCTCCTCCAGATCTTGGCCCCATCGAATTCTCTATCTTGAATTTGCAGTGTCTGCACTGTACACTCTCCCTCGAGTCACAGCACAATCGGGACTCCCAATCTAGCATTCCAGTACTAAAATGGACACATACAGATGCTGCTACCTCTTTCTAACTTCATAAATTATGAATAACAACAAAAAGAAGGAAAAACAGAAAGAAAACCCCCATCTTCAATTAAAATGAGAGAGATCTGTAAATTTAAACCACATTAATTGAGGAAGGGTAACCATAAGTAGAAAGGGAGACTGGCAGAGGTTGAAAAAAGAAGATGCCTGAGGCCTCAGATCTCAGACAAAACTCCCTGAGCTCTGTTCTCCACCTGGGTTTCCAAAGCAAGTGTCATATTGTAAGAGAAACAGACTAAAACAAAATATATTCGTTGTTCAAGGCAATGGGGACTTGGTGCACAAACTGGCTGAGGGATCTTCCTGGGGCTCATTTTGGCAAGGAGGATAGAAGAAGAAATGTGGTAGACAACATCTTTGTAGGAAGCAGACTTTTGTCAAGGCAGAGAAGAGGAGAAAGGCTCTGCATGGGAAGCAGCTCTGCCACCACTGGGTTCTGTGGCCTCATCTACTCACGTAAGTCTGTGTCATAAGGAACTGCAATGTGTATCAGAGGGAGCTCCTGACAGCCCTAAAATTAAAAGCCTTGGGCCTTTCCTCATCGGAACTTCCCACTACTACCGGTCCGGGAAGAGCTTTCCTCTCAAGGTTTTTCTACTCTAAATACAATGCACCAAAAGATTTTTTTAAAAAAAGGAAGAGAGAAAAGAAATAGAAAAAACAAATTAAAAGTGAAGAACCCTTAGAAAAATGTTGGAAGAGAACAATGAAAACTTTGCACAAATGTATTTTTATGAATGCAAAAACTTGATGAAGCAAATCTGCTATAAAATAGAATTCAAAGCAGAGATTTATTGCAGCATATTGAATGGCTTCTAGAAGAAGAGAACTGCTAATTCTTCCATGATCAGGAGGACACTGGCTCCCAAGCCGCACTATCACCAGTGATTAAGAAACCACCCTGGGAAAAGCCACCCTGAGCAGATCTTTTGCTCCTGGGCCCAAACCCAGGCTTGTGCTGTGGTGCCCAACAGCAGAATGGGTACTCCATGTCCTTCTTCCTGAGATCCATGGTGCTGGTCACTGGACACTAAGCTGCTGCAGAAAAATCCATACACCACCACCTCACGAGCGGAAGTGAAATTTCCATCTTACCTCTGCCTCTCAGAGCTTATGAGAGCGTATCTGGTTCGTCAAATATGAATCACATCTGGAGCCCTAGTCACCAAGAAGTCTGCAAAATGGAACCTTTAGCTTTTCAGTCGCTGCAACACAGGGAAATAACTGAAAGGAGGGTAGGTAGGGCCAACCAGCCACACACATCAGAAAATACTTAAAGGGAATACTGAGGCGAATCATATAATCAATGAAATTGGGGTGGTACAAGAGAGAAAAAGGAGTTTCTATCATGTAAATATAATTATTTCATCTTTGCTTGTATTAGGTAATAGATACCTAACACAGTGCTTTTTCACATTATGGGCCACGTAGAAAATAATATTTATATACCAAATGCTGCATATAGGTGAACCCCCATCTTCCACCTTGTTATTAATGACACATCTATAAGTCACCATATAAGTGCTGTGAAATACCCATTGAGAGCTCTGTTCTAAAGAATAAGAGAATTAAGTGTGAAGTGCCCTTTGTGAATTTCTATCAAAATTATAAAACAAAATACCCTAGGTATTTATTTGGCACATATACTTTCACATGTGTAAAATGACATACTTATACAGATATTCATTGAAGCATTATTTGCAATGGCAAAAGCTTGGAACCACTTTTTATTTATATAGGGGGCTAGTAAAATAAATTATGATATATCCATAATTTAGATAATAATATTCAGTAGTTAAGAGTATAAAACAGCTTTCTGTGTACCAATACAGAATGGTCTCTGAGATGCACATTAAGTAAAAGCGGCAAGATGGAATTAATTTGTGTTAAAAAAAAAAAAAGACTTATCCGTGCATATACGTCTGTTTGCGTATGTTTGGAGTCTGTGCTAGGATCTTCCATCTGCCTCTCCAGATCTGCTCTCCACCCTTCTCTGCCCTGCTGTCTATTCTGGGACAGTGACTGGATGGGCTACATCAGTGAGCTCTCCCACCTTCTATCTTCCTCTTGGCCTCCACAAATACAGAGCACAGAGAAGAGGTTGGAAGGAAGAAGGAGAGGGAACCCAGGGTCTTTATAACCCCACTCACTTGGCTCCCTCCCTGTGGATCACAATGGATTGGTTGTGAGGATTTCTGACCACTTATTTAGTTCTCAGATCTAAGCCAGTTCTTGGATATGAAGCCTTTTGACTGGAAGCCCAGCTGAGAAAGGGCTCTGTATATGGTGATTCTTTTCCCAAGCCTTCTCAGGAGAGACCTTGGCCATTTATCAGTGTCACTGCCCTAGGAAAAAGGAAATACATAGATTTTCTAGGGATTATTATTACTGAATTTAAATTGTTGCTATTACCCAGACTAGAAAGGTCCCTGCAGTACACTGGTCAAAATGGGAGCTTATGGAAGTCGAGTGATAGATGGAGTGTTGGCTTGAGTTCATTTCAGAGAGAGTCCAGGAGGAGTGCGGACCCATCCTGTGGTGGTTTCCCCAATCTCCGAATGCACAGTGGGAGTAGACGTACTTAGTAACAAGATAGCTTACAAGATAGTAAACCCACGACAATAGCACATTCCTAAGGAAACTGCAGAGTTTTTGCTACCATCAAAAAATTGAGAGAAGCAGGAGTAGTTATTCCTACCATATCTCCATTTAATTTACCTTTTTAGACAATACAAAGCCAGATGGATCACGGGGAAAGATTCTATATTGCTGCAAACTTTATCAAGTGATGATGCAATCACATCTGTGGTTCCAGATGTTACTTTATTGCAGAAATAAACATAGCCCCCGACACCTATTTACCATCAAACACTGTGTTTTCCCCACCGATATCCGCATAGATAATCAGAAACAGTTCATCTTCACATGGCAAAGATAAAAGGAAGGCCTTTATCAATTCCTCTGCTCTCTGTCAAAATATAGTCTAAGGCTGTGCTGGCCAATTTGGTAGCCGCTAGCTACAGCGACTGCTGACCACTAGTAATATAGTGGGTACAAATAGAGATGTGCTGGGAGAATAAAATATCTACCAGATTTTCAAGACTCAGCAAGAAAAAATGTAAAATATGTTATTAATATCTTATATTGATTACATGTTGAAATGACAATATTTTTAATGCATTGGGCTAAATAAAATATATTATTAAAGTAATTTCATCTGTTTCTTTTTACTCTTTAATGTGGGTAGTAGAAAATTTACAATGGCAAGTGTGGCTTGCACTTACTGTTCATATTATATTTCTATTGTATAATGTTGGTCTAGAGGAAACCAGATTGTATTGATAACCAGCAGAACATCATAGAGGTCCATTAAATTGATGAAATTAAAATAGTGGATCCAGTAAGAAAGACGTAGGGCATATTCTAGATACCTTAATAAGTTTTGTGTATGCGAAGGGGTAAATGATTCAGGGACCTGCCACACCAGTGAAGAGTCCAGGTTCCAGCGTCTGTAACATGTGATCTCTCTTCTAAAGGAGATTGCTGCATCTTGTATTGGCCGCCATACATATAAAGAAATACAATGTTTGGTGGCCCTTTTTGGATTTTAGAGGCAACATATTCTATATCTGGGCATGCTGCTTTGACCTATTTACCCTGTAACCAATACGACAGATAGTCTCGAGTAGGGACCAGAGTAAAACCAATCAACCAAGCAACAAAAAAATTTAAAAAGGCTCAGCAGCAGGTCCTGCTGCCCTGCCTCCTAGGCCTTCTGTCACAAGAGACCCAATGATATTAGAGGGTCTGTTGAACCCCCAGAAGGGGAATCATTGTGCAAGTCCCTTGGGCTTTGGAGTAAAGTCACACTCTTTTTTACTGAGATTTATCCTTTTGAAAAGCATCTCGTAGATGGTTACTGTCCCTGAGAGATAATACATGTGCAACCATGGTATATCAAGGGACAGGGTGGCACGAACTGGGTGTTATAAAACCTACCTAATCAAAAAGTGGACATACTCCAAGCATTCCATTATAAAATGGCACAAGTGGAAGTACTGGCATGTACCTCAGACTCCCTAGATACTTGTTCCAAATGACAATCTATTTCCCTCTCAGACCAATTCCATGGCCTCATGGGAATTCCCTATGACCAATTAACTGAAGATGAAAAAGCACAGGCCTGGTTTACTCATGTATCTGCATCAGCTGGAAGTATATGGCTGCCGCACTTCTGCCCCACTCAGTGCAGCCCTGAAGGCAGCCACATTTGGAATTGTCCTAGAATGTGAAAATATTCATATCTCAGGTTAGGGTGGACCACAGCTTTTCTCCAGCACTCCTCTGTTCAATGCGCCAAGGTACAAAGGGAGCATGGTGGCAGGGATGGAGAATATGTATAGGCTCGACAAAATGCACTTCCTCTCACCAGAATTTATGTGGCTATTGTGACTGCTGAACACCCAATTTGTAAACAGGCAAGGCCAACCCTGAGGCCTAGTATATGATCATCCCCTACAGAGGTAGCCAGTCACCTACTGGAAGGTTGACTGTATCTGACTGGTTCCATCAACCACTGATGACCTTCAGAAGCCTTATGGCCAGCTATAGAAATAGGGACACAACTGCTATGTTTATGTTAATTGTTTCTTCCATCTTTCCCTTATCCTACTAACTTATGTGAAGTACATTAATGATGGCCTAAATAAGTTTTAGGTAGAAGTATGACCAAATTGTTATCACTCCATGATGATAATGTAGCCGTGTCCCCTGTGTAGGAGACACAAATTTCTCAGTGGAAAGAAAGATAACTGTGGATGCTAAAGGACATGAGGGTTGACTGTACTGGATACCTTCCATTTGTGCCTCCAGATCCACTCTCCACCTCTCCATATTATCCTCTACCTACAAGTTTGGCCTCTACGGAACACATCAATGGTTAGATATCAATGGTTAGAATTCTCCTCCTCCTCCTCCTCCTCCTCCTTCTTCTTCCTCCTCCTCTTCTTCTTCTTCTTTCTTTCTTCTTCTTCGTTAGGTTTGGTGGATGTGGAACATTAGAAGAATGCAGTGTTAAAAGTTATTTTGAGATGAGCTCATGGAGCTTACATTTGAGCGGGTGAGACAAAAAATAAACAAGTGTATAAAATAATGTCAAGCAGTGCAGTGAAGAAAAATGAAGCATTTAGATGGGGACTTATCAGGATGCTTGTTTCAGACAGGCTGATCACACAAGACCTTGCTGAGGGATATGGTTTTAATAGAGATCTTAATAGAATGAGAGGCAGTTCCAGAGAAGATCTGAGGGAACAGTATCCTGGCGGAGGGAAAATTGAGTGCAAAAATATAGTTGGTGGGTTGCCAGAAGGTGAAGAGCAAAATGGAGAGATGTAAGAGGTTAAGTTTGGAGAAGTAGAGCTCCAGATTATGCAGAGCTTTGGAAGCCATAACATGGACTTTAGATGGAATTCTAAAGAGGAGAAGTCATTTGGTAAACTAGAGAGTGGTGTGATCTAATTTACATGTAAAAAGATCACCCTAGTTTCTGCCTAAAGAAGTGACTCCTGAGGACAAGAGTGGAGATGGGTAAGTTGGCTATTGTAGCACTCTTGTGGTGAGCTGGTGTAGGCTTAGACTAATGTGGAAAGAGGGAAAGTGGGGAGAAATGTTTGGATTGGGGGACAGATTTGAAGGCACAGTTGATAGACCAGTAGGCTATGCTGTTGCAGTAGATGCTGGCTTGGATGCAAAGAATTTGGATGATAACTAGGACATGGCCTCAACAGCTGGGCCCAGAGCATCACCACTCATTGAAACAGGGAATATAGGGAAGGTGTAGGTTTGTGGGTTGGGGGAAATTAAGAATTCTGTTGTGGACACTTTAAGTTTGAAATTGCTAATCTTCAAGTAGAGTACGTTGAATAGGCAGTTGGGTATGATACTCAACTCTGATACTTAAGAAGAAACTTGGGGTAAAAGTACAAATTTGGGGAATATTAGTGTACAGATAAATTTTAAAACCATGATATTATCTGAGGAAACCTAGGGAATTTGTACAGATAGAAACAGGAAATGGCTAAGGTTTGAAATGTGAGTCATGCTAATATTTAGACTTTAGGAAGATGAAGAGGTGCCAGCAAAGAAGAGGACAAGAGGTAAACAATGATTTCAGAAAGAATGAGTATGATATCCTGAAATCCAAGTGAAAAAAACTGTTTTCAATTGGAGGGAATGATCAACTGTGCCAAATAGAGTCATGCCAAATGGAGCCTGGAATTGGCCATAGAATTTGACAAGATGGAGATCATTGTTGATCTTGACAAGAGCGATTTCAATGGAGTGTTAGAACCAAAAACCTAATTCAGAGTGCAGTAAGAGGAGAATGGGAAGTAACAAGGTGCATACCTGGTAAGAAAAACTCTGAGGAATTTTGATATTAAAGGGAGCAGAAAAAAGATGGGCTAGTAACTGGCATTCTACAAATAAGTTTTTTTAAAGAGGAGGATATTAAACATGTTTGAAAATTACAACTAGAAAGCAGACAGAAAGTAGTTAGAAATATCTTATAGAGTAGATAACGAAGTTCAGATTGAGGGAAGGAAATAAGACCAAGAAGCAGGGTCCTGGTAAAACGGGAATGCTGTAGCGAGAGCTGGAAAGACAGACAGGGCTTATCAAAAGTCAGCTGTGTAACACTGTCCTTCTAGATTCAGATGAAATTGGCTGGACTCCCAGATCTGGTGCCGTGGAAGCCTCATTCCTCCCAATGCCTGTGCAGATTCGGTGCCAAGAGCAGAGACCTTGTCATTGCAGGCTCCAGGCTTCAGGGAGAGCCCTCAGTTTACTGGTCAGTCCTGTCATTTTATGCACGCTGCCCTGTTCCCTTACCGGCCAACCCAGATGTGGTTTACTAACTTTCCGTGTAGGAACCACATGGAAGAGGCCTCCGATAAAGTAGACTTTACAGAAGCTCTGCAACCACAGAACGAGTTCACATCACAGAACACAAATCACTTACGATGGAGTGTTTGATGAGCCTGTTCTGAAAAACCTCTCTCCACTAACAGACTCCAGCCTCCGGCCATGAGACACTGCACTACCCCCCAACCTGTCCTCTCCAATTCATGTTTGGTCCACATACCTACCTACCCAGGGTTTTATCTCACTCAGTTTCCTTTTCTCCTTCCAATCCATGTCCTGAGGGCTTGTCTGCCACTTCCAGATCACTTTTAAAAGCATTTTCTTAAACCAAGACAAATTCCTCTCTTCTGACTTACAGTGACCCTCCCGCGGGGATACCTGGAAGAGGGATTGGAGGCTCACCTCTGACTCGAAGCCGTTTTGGAGAATCGCTCTTGGAATGATAGCTGCAAGTTATTACTAACGGCGATATATTGAGGAGTTGTGAAGTTAGAAGTTGGTTATATGTCAATGTAGGTGTTAAAATTAATCAATCTAATTAATTAATCAATAAAGTGGGGATGAGGAGACTAACTGCAGAAAGGGCCAAAGTCCAACAAAAACCTGCAGCCAGACTGCATCAAGGACTGTGTCATGGGCTGAACTCTGTCTCCCCCAAATTCATATGTTGAAGCCCTAACCCCTGGAACCTTAGAATGTAGCTGTATTTGGAGATAAGGTCTTTAGTAAGGTAATGAAGTTCAAATGAAGCCGTTAGGATGGGCCCTAATCCAATCTGGTGTCCTTACAAGAAGAAGATATTAGAACCCAGATATGCCCATAAAGGGAAGACCCTGTGAACACACAGTGGGAAGGAGAGAGGCCTCAGAAGAAACCAACCCTGTCAACACCTTGATCTTGGACGTCCAGCCTCAAGAAGTGTGAGAGAATAGATTTCTGTCGGGTAAGCCCCCCAGCCTGTGGTACCTCGTGCGGCAGCCCTAGCGAAAGAATAGAGGCCACAATGGGAGCTGCACCAAGGGTGGCAGCAGGTTCATTCCTTCCTAAGCAAACTGGTTCTTAACCTGTGTTTGTGGCACGCTTTCCAATACTGGGGTTTACGGTGGCAGTACCAAAGGATGTAAAAAGTGAGCACGTTTTAAAAAAGAAGTTCTAGAAAACTGAAAAAAATTATTTCTGCAGTTACTACGCTATTCACTTTGTGCTCCTAACCCGTGTGTCTGTTTTAATGGAACTGCTGACAGTCACAGCTCACTCCATTTTAGGTGTGGCCAGAGGTTTTTCTTACGCAATTTACAACCAATTTTACCCTACTCTGAGCTGTGTCACGTGACCCCCGGCTCCCATCTCTGCCTGACAAAAATCACCTTAAGTATGTGTCCTCATTTTTAGAAAACAAATTGTCCACATTGGTACAGATTTGGAGGCCTGTCTGTGAGGGTTGTTGGCATCATCGTATGCTCCTGCATACTAATTGTAAACACCACTGCTGAGAAGGTGAGACCAAAGGAATGCCCTCGGGAACAGGGCTGCGGTTGAAATCCTCACTTGAAGCGATTCCTACAGGTAGAAAGAGGAAGAGCTGCTGTTAACTGGTGTTTCTATATTGATCTGTCCATAAATTCTAGAAACAACAGCAGAACCCACAAACCATCACGTCTGCATACCAGAATTTTACTCTCATATCAAAGACGCTGGATGACACCTGTGTTGTTTCTGTAATTTGCTCCTGATCAGTTGAACACCTTCACCCCATGCACAGTGGACCTGGGCAGGGAAGACAGGGATGTGCTGGCTGTGATCTGACCAGCTTGCCAGCTGCGGAGAGGGAGGAGCCACAAAGCCTTCGCCTTCCCCTGCCAGCAGGGCTTCGAGGGAAGTTAGTGACAGAAGAACTTGAAGGGAGTAGAAGTTCCTTGGATGAATCAACAGAGATCCTGCCTGGTAACAGCCAAAGTGAGCTGTCATTGCCAGACAGCTCTACAAGGGAACCACTGAGCTGAAATGGCTTTTATTCAATGTTTTGTAGTGTGTGTGTGTGTGTGTGTGTGTGTGTGTGTGTGTGTGTGTGTGTGTGTGGTCTACGTGTGTGTAGAATGCTTTTTTTCAAAATGCTTTGAGTGTCATATTTAAAATTTTTATTCTTTAAAAAAATTAAACTCTGGCTAAATGTTCTTAAAGAGCTTGCATAACTAATTTCTTTTGGATACCCTCAAATTATATATTATTCAAGACTGACATTATTATTTCAGATGATAAGTTATTTAAACAAAAGGATTTATACTCAAAGCAGGAATTTTCTTACTCTAAGCAAAATTTCCGGGGCCTCCTGAGATATCGAGTGCGTTATCCAGAACTTGTTTCTCTTATAGTGCTTCTGGGTATATCTGATTTGTCTAATATGCCTGTCTATATTCAGTTATACTAAGGATTGAAACAGATTTTACTAAAATCAGTCATGTCAAAATATACGAACTTTATATTTACTTAGTCATCCAGTTGATCTAAATAGGTGAATTCCATCTTTTATAGCAATTGATCTTATAGCTCTCTGACTTTACATCTGCCTTCCTCCAGCACAAAGTGACACTGAACATAACACCCTAAATATAATGGCTTTCTGCATAATCTTTTTTCCAGTAATTCTTCTTGTCCAACCCGTTGAATGTGGAGCAGGAATAAAACAAAAAGTCCATCTCGTTGGTAACTGGTGCCCGCTACAGCCATGCATGTGACATAATAGAGGGGACTATCTGCTAATGTCTGATTGTCTTCAAGTGCCAGGTAAAGTTGACAGATCGAAAACTACCAAAGGTCAATGCAAGTAAACATGTGTGCATCTTTCACTCACATGTAATGATGTCATTTTCTGTTAGACACCATCCTCACATACCTCACATTCTCTCTGCCTCCGGGCTGCTCTTTTCCATCTTCGTGGTAGTGTTCTTAAGTCATCCAAGTTCAAGCTCAACCTTCCTATAGACATCTAAGAAGCCTTGATCCATCTCTGACCTCAGTGACTTGTTTCTCTCTTCTACTTATACCTTATTTCTTGCAAGACTGACTTATTCACCACCTGTGTGCATTGAATCCACACCTGGTGCCCTGTGCCAACTCCCTTCTTGCTAAACTACTTAACAAAGATGTCAACAGTCCACACGGCATCATTGTGACAGCTAGAAGAAGGTATCCTTTCTTCAAATATTTTACTTCCACTTGTCAAAATTGCAGTTCAAATCTACAAATCAGTGATGACTATGGTGTACAGGTGGCTCCCAGAATCGTGCAATGCTAACTGCCTGCAGACCCCTGCCCGAATGCCCAGTATTCAGTCCCTCCAGGGCTATGACCTTGGATGTTTCTTTTTATTTCTTTTTATTTTTTGTTTTGTTTTGTTTTTGCTGAGGAAGATTTGTCCTGAGCTAACATTTGTTGTCAATCTTCCTCTTTTTATTTCTTGAAGAAGATTTGCCCAGATCTAACATCTGTGCCCAACTCCCTTTACTTTGTATGTGGGTCATCACCACAGCGTTGCTGATGAGTGGTGTAGGTGTGTGCCAGGATCCAAACCCGCAAACCCAGGCCACCAAAGCAGAGTACGCTGAACTTGACCACAAAGCCATGGAGCCAACCCCTGGATACTTTTTGTTAAAACCTGATTATAAAAGTAATGTTGGAGACAAATAGAAAAATTTTGAAAATATAATGAAGGAAAAAAATATAATGCTACTACCCAGAGATAACCACATAGCTAAGGGATTATTTTGATCACCTGACAGAAGCTCATTCAAAGTAGCTCAAGTAAAAAAAACTTTATCAAAAGAAAACAATAGGCAATTTCACAAAGGATCTCAAAAAATAGGAATAGGAGCAAGAAAGTCAGGGTCGTCTCTGAGGCTCGGCTGCATTGATGTGCTGCTCTGTACAGAGGAGCTTTGCCACAGTTCTGATTCCTTAACCCTTCCTTCTCCAACTGGATTTGGCTGCATGGGATTTCCATCATTGTCTGACTTAATCTCTGCATCTCTTAATTCCAGTCTGCAATAAAGAGCACTGGAATGGCTCATTTAGCCCATGATTGGTCGTGCTTGAGTCAGAGGCTTGCTACTATCCCAGTCTTACAAGAGTCATGTTTGGGTTTTGGTTGGAATTGCATTAAACTCTTAAATTAATTTAGAGATTACTAGTAATTTTAGAATGCTGACTTTTATAGTGGAGAAACATGGTACGCCCATCTATGTTGTCAACCATTTCCTCTTTAATATTTTAGTGGTTTTGAGTTTACAGAATATTTTAACTCCTACATATTTTCTATTTGTTGCTATTATGAACAGAATGATTTCCAAATATGCTTTCAAACTCACCTTTTGCTGATATATTCAATAACTATAAATTTTCACATATTTATCAAACAAGCCTTGTTCTAATAATTAACCACTTGCCCTTTGTTTCTTTGCTTGTTTCCTCTTTGAGAGTCTGAGGGAGGTATGGGAATTCCTCCTCATCCAAGCCTGACCAGCTGATGGACTCCTAGCCAGGGAATGTTCCATCACAGGGCACTAGGTCAATAAGTGGGTCTCTGCTATCTGTTACCCAATCCCCTCGATACCCAACCAGGATCTCTGCATTTCTTATTCAGAGATTCCCTCTTTACTGTGTCCAACATTAGGGACACCAGTTGCTCCTTGTGGCAGCTCCTTCATGCTTCCTGCTTATTGGGTCTTTAATCGTTTGATGCACAAAAGATAATATGCTCAAGGTAATACCTTATATCTGCCTGAGTCTGCCCTTCATATCACTGAAGCTGGTTGTAATCTCTACCTGGCCTGCTCTACATCAGCAGGCAAAACATGGTCATTCCCAGCCAACTCCATGTCTAATTTGGCGCTTTCTTGTGCCCATGGTCCTCAGAGACTTGACTATGCTTTTGTCTCTCTTTTCGGGCACTTCTGAAATTTTAAAATTAACTGACTGGGTACACATCACACTTTGGTAGTACTCTAAAATGTGTGTCAGATTTTATGTGTGCTTGATTCTTTATAGACTTCAACAAATGTCTGCATTATTTAAATTAATAACAACAGTAAAGTATAATGAGAAAGCTATCATAGAATAGGATCCACAGATTTTAATTTTACAGATTTTAATTTTTCACATCTTGATTTATCAATGTCAGCCCTTATTGGTGGTAACATGTTGCATAAAGTAGGTTTGGGGAAGAATCAGGGAGATGTATGTGGCAAAAATGTTGGACAATCATAAAGTCACAGTCATTTCAAAAGTAAAGAAATGATTTCTATGCGCCACTGCATGGTCTTTCCCTTTAAAATATTTGCTAACCAACAAACTCACTCTTTAATACTAGCAGTTTCCTAAACAAAAACAACTTTTAATTCACCCACATAAAATACTAGGTTTTTGGAAACAACAGGGGAAAAAATCCAAAGCCACAACAGTAGTTTTAAAAGCATCAATTGTAATGTTCCCTCAAGTTACCTTGTCAAGCTCTTAGACTGATCTGCCTTTGAAATAACAGAAGTACAGTTTGAAATGGAAACAAAACCATAATTCCTTGCTTCTTTGTATTTGGTGAATGTGTGTAGTATTCTACTGCAAAACACAAGTCAAATGCTAGCAATAAAATATTTTCTCTGTCTCATGGACAGCAGCAAGCTAAAGGTAAACAGCCACCAAGCTTGGTCTGACTACTTGTGCTATCATTTGAGGAGCTAAGGACACCCTCCGCAAAGGGTCTGCAGAGCCTAAGTCTACTTGCCTCCTACTTGCTCAGCACAGGTGTCAGAAGATCTGTCTCCTGGCTTTACCACTCAGCACACATGTGAGCTTGGGCAAGTCATTTAACACCACTGAACTTCACATTCTTTCCCTGTGACATAGTGGTAAAAACACCTGCCTTATAGGCTTATGTATGATTATATTAGCAGAACTGCAAATAATTCAGTGATACTAGATCATACAGTGGGTTTAGGGGAGTGGGGAGCAAGGAAGCTGGAGCAGAAGGCAGCTGATAAAAGGCAGTAGGGATCTAGGGCTTTATTCTGCAGGATTTGCTTTAGTCAGAAGTTTGTGATTGAACTGTATAATTTTGTTTTCATACCTAATTCTCAATTAATCTTTTGATTTCTTTATTATGTCCCCAAGCAAACAGCATCTTTAGGTATCCTTTACCTAAGACCCTTAATGAAGAGGCCTGTTTCAATTACAGTATGTCACCTCTTGTGAAGGCACCGCTTGACAACATTGCAGCCGAGGAAATAAACCACGAGGGAGCAAAAAATTAAACAAATGTAGTCAAAAATAAAAATAGTAACACTGGAATGAATAATGCATTGATACATGTGATCAAATTCATCACTTGCATCAACAGAAGAAATCCAAAGCTTAAATCTTGCTATCTATACCTGCACTGTGTAATGTAATACACTAGTGACATGTGACTGTTGACCACTTGAAATGTGGCTAGTCCAGACTGAGTTGTGCTGTCAGTGTAAAATATACTACAGATTTCAAACACTTAGTATGAAAAAAAATGTAAAATCTCTCAATATTTTTATATTGATTACAAGTTGAATAATATTTTAGAACAGTGTTAAATAAAATGCATTGTTAGAATTAATTTTACTTTTTTCTTCTGCCTTTTTAATGAGGCAACTAGAAAATATAAAACTGTGTATGTGGCACACATTCCATTTCAATTGGAAAGCGTTGTTTTAGATCATTCTAGACCAGTACTAGAAACAGAGGCAGCACCTGAAAGTACTTTTCAGGCACTTTCTGAAGAATGGTTAAAGCTATTTGAAAATAGAGATTATGTTTACCGTTATAAATACCTGGAGCAAGTGCAGTATATATCGAAGGCCATAAGTGTATCTTTCTGTGTTTGCGCTTTAAAAAAATAGAAAGTTGGGAAATCATTGTGGAGAGTAATGACGTTCTTGCCAAACAGTGAGCCCTGGGATGACCTTTGTAGCTTTCTATGATCAGTCTTTGTGCACCCGTGTTCATCCCGAAAGCCACTTTTCAGAGAGCACAGGTGTGCGAGACAGCAGTGCAAATAGATGGGAATAAAGAGGCCATAAAGAAAGTGGGCCTGCACATCAGAGATGCCCAAAATGGAGAAATCTGCCATCGCCATCAAGTAAAAAAATAAATCATGTGCATTCCCTTATTTCTTCTGTTTCTGTTGTGCTTTTACTTTTATATATCGCTGGAGGACAGGAACTATACCAGGGCCCAGCGTTGTGCTCCATAAGGGCAGGAAATTGACAACTCCTTTTCAAAGATAAAACTTTTAGCATGAGTTGACTTGCTCTTTTGCAATTAAGCTGATGACATGTACTGCCCCATAAAGTTCTTATTTTTAAAAAATATTTTAGCTGCTAAGTCTCACCATTAAAGATTTTATATGAGACGGAAAAACAAACCGCTTGTGTATTTTCATTAGCTGATCTATGAATTGTACAATTATTTCTAACTAGAAGAGAGCAGGAGGTGGTTGCTTGTGGAAATCAAGCTTGGAGTTGCCCCAGTTCAATTCATTTTCACTTTTGTGAGCATGCAAGATTATTACTATAATTCCAAATTCGCTATTATATGTTCCGGACATATAATCCCAAAGAGGTAATAAACTGAGACTCTGGAATTGCCTTTTGACAAAAATATCTGCCACTTTGGTTGACGTGCTAAAAGTGAAATGAATAGTTTAAGTGTCTGAGATGCTGAAGATAATCCTCTCATCACATCAAAATCGCTGCACAAGTACAGCAGTATTAAGCAGATTAGATCCCAATCCACCTGCCCTGGCAATAAAGAAAGAGAACAAGGAAAAACAACTTTCCTTGGGAGGTTTACAGGCCCGTATCTAAGAATTTCTTGTTGTTTTTCTTTGTAAGACTAGAAAGAAAACCTCTTTATCAGTTGTTAAGTGTTGAAACTGGTAGAATGATGAAACAAACAGCAAACATTAATCTCCAGGCCCACCTGCCAATTTCACCTTCATCCTCCTGGGAAAGATGCATGTGTTAGGCCAGCTGGTAAATTTGAAAGTGATTCTAAAGCCTGCACTCACTGGCTGGTGGGTCTCAATAGCAGGCACATACTCAGAGCTAGAACTTTGCAATTAGCTGCTGGCACAAGACCCTCAGTGAAAGCCCATGATGATTCAAAGCCGTGTTAAAAGAAGAGAGCTACTGGAGTAATAATCATAATTCAACCCCAAAGGTTTTCACAGCTGGCATGTCAATTTGGCATTGCTGTTCCCTTGAGCTGTTAAGTATGTCAGATTTTCTCGTGACACACACAGAGGGGAGGGTCTCCCCTCCTGAAGGTCTGAAGAGCTTAATGATAATCACACTCTTTGGATTCTGTGCCTGCCCCACAGGAGCAATTAGCTAATTGTCCGGAAAGCCCTTTGCAATGAATATGCCCAGAGTCAGAATTTCGACACGCAGGCTTCAATTTGATGGAATGTCAGGAATATTCTCTATCAGCCTAGTAACACCAGGCATAAAATAATGTACGTTTATGCATTATGTATTTAGGTCCATGATCATTCCTTCGCACTCACAAAAGTTGTTTCTTTCGGGTTTTTTTTCTCCTCACCTAATTTACACAAGGGGGTCTTGTCTTCAAAGTGCCATCATTAATGTTGTAATTTCCAACAAAAATACAATTTTTAGCAGTCTTTAATTTTTGAGTATATACTTGCCAACTTGATCTTCCTCTGATGTTAAAAAAACAGTAAAATAATCTAGATGGAGTCTGGAGATGTGCAGGCGTATGCTCAACACCACACAGCTGGGAAGTTGTGCAGGGAATTTGCAATGGGATTTCCTGACTCCCAATCTAGTGTGTACCTCACATTGCAATAGGGCCACAGTGAAAACGAAACAAGAGCACTGTGAAGGTTAACGTCAGCATGTCCACAAAGACGGCACTATTAAACCATGGACGTCAGGAAGCCCATTGTGACTGGACCCAGTATTGCCTTGCAGCCTGTCTGGGGACCAAATCCTAATGGTTTGTGTGGCATTCTAGAATGGAGGATGTGTTCGGTGTTGCTTCAGCTACAGCATTTCATTGCTTCCAAAATAGAATATGCCCACCTGGGAGCACCTGATGTTATGAAGAGCAAAGGAACAGGCACAGAATAATAATAAAGCTGTGGGGTTCTTGCCAGAGGCAGACCAATGCTTCAAGGCTTACCATTTGGGCACTCTTAAAGGCAGTTTACATCTTGCCATTTAGCAACTACTACACTGTCTTTTTCCAGTCCTGTTCTTTTTCAGCACAAAACCTGTAATTGAAACAGTGGGTTTTTTTACTACAGCCCTTGGTTCATAATTTGAATACTAGTTCTTTATCTTAAGGGATTTTTCACCCTCTTTCACAGGGGCTTGGTCTCAGAGTACAGATGGTGACAATGGAATTGTGACAAGGGGATGTTGCAAGTGAAACTGACTCCTTGCTCCTGAGCTCCACAATCCCAGTTCCTATGGCTACTGCGGAGGGAGCACAGTCTTTGGGATCCAAGGCCTGGACTTAAGATCCGCACTCGCTAGCTTTGGGAAGACACTTAACCTCCCAGAGCATCAGTCTCCACATCTGTAAATTAGTTATAATAATGCCAATTTTACAGGACTGCTGTAGGATTATCTGGGCCAAGAGCTATAAATATGCTGCAGAAACCAGCAAACATCTCTCAAATACGAGCTACCACCAATTTCAATGATCTCACACCCAGGAATTATGAGACCAATAAGGGTGGAGGGCTACAATCTGATAAAGTCCAAACTTGGAACCAGAGCATGTACATGGAGAACTCATTACCTATTGATACAGACTCGCAAAATTGATTGTTAAGGAAATTCTCAGTTTTTTGGTACAAGATACCAACAAAATATTTTTTTCCAACGATTTGATGCTTTTCAATAAAAGTTCTTTGATGCACTTAAACTGCTTAAAGGAACAAGTGGTTCAGTCAACTGAAATTGAGGCAGATAGTTTTTGCCTGAATTTAATAGGCATTTCTATATTATACACAAATCCAAATTCTATCTTTGGTCTCCAATATGAGAGTGCATAGTTCTATTTTTGATGTTTGTTTTCATTCTACAAGTCATTCAAAACATAACCTATGTGTTCTTTGAAATTTTTTCCAATCACATACTTGAGTAATGTCATAGGCTTATTTAACTGCATGTTAAGTGATTTATTTGTCTGCGTTCCAGCATATACAACTTGAGATCGGGAGCACTGGAACTGCTTAGAAAAGTTACTCAGCTCCCTCGCATCACAGCAACTACCTGACGAACCTTTGTGTCTGGCTTCTTTCACTGAGCATGGTGTTTTCAAGGTTCATCCATGTTGTAGCTCTTCAACTACAGTTGCAGTACTGTACCAGTACTTCATTCCCGTTGTGTGGATATACTGCATTTTACTTATTCATTCATTTGTTAATTGACATTTGGATTGTTTCCACTTTTTGGCTATTATGAATAATGCTGCCATAAATTATTCATGTAAAAATTTTTGCATGGACATACATTTTCAACACCCTTAGGTACATACCTAGGAGTAGACTTGCCAGGTCAAAGAGTAACTCTGTATCTAACCTTCTGAGGAATGACTAGGCTGTTTTCCACAGCAGCTGCACCAGTTTACTTTCTCTGCAAGTGTACAAGGATTCCAATTTCTCCACATCCTCACAGACACTTGTTATTATCTGTCTTTTTTATTTTACCCATCCTAGTGAGTGTGAAGTGGTACCTCATTGTAGTTTTGAGTTACATTGGTGGCTAATGATGTTGAACATCTTTTCATGTGCATATTGGTCATTTGTATATCTTCTTTGGAGAAATTTCTGTTCAGCTCCTTTGCTCATTTTTTAATTGGGTTTTCATCTTTCTACTGACTTGTGAGAGTTCTTTATATATTCTAGACATAAGTCCCTTCTTAGATATAGGATTTTACTCCTATTTTATTGGTCACCATTTCACTTTCTAGATGGTTAATTTACAACATAAAAGTTTTTAATTTCGATGATATCCAATTTGTTAATTTTTGCTTTGGTAACTTGTGCTTTTGGTGTCATATCTAATGTGCCTAATTCAAAGTCATGGAGATTTACGCCTTTATTTTCTTCTAAGAGCTTTTATAGTTTTAGCTCTTACATTTAGGTCTTTGATCCATTTCAAGTTAACCGTTATATATGACATGAGGTAGAGATCCAACTTCATTATTTTGTATGTTGATATTCAATTGTTCCAGCACCATTTGTTGAAAAGACTTTTCTTGTTGAGTTGTCTTGCCCTGTTGATTATCAATTGACTGTAAATGTCAGGGTTTATTTTCAGACTCTTAATTCTATTCCACTGATCTATATGTCTAACCTTATTCCAGTAATACACTGTTTTGATTAGTGAAACTTGGTAGTAAGTTTTAAATTTTGAGAAGTGTGACTCCTCTGACTTTGTTCTTCAAAATTGATTTGGCTATTCTGTGTCCCTTGAATTTCCATAGGAAATTTAAGATCAGCTTGTCAATTTCTACAGCAAAGCCAGCTGGGATCTTGATAGAGATTGTGTTGAATTTTTAGATCAATTTGGGGAGTATTGCCATCTTAACAATATTAGGTCTTCTGATTCATGAACATGGCTGTCTTTCTGTGTACTTTGATCCTCTTTAATTTTTCAACAATATTTTATACTTTTCAAAGTATGTTTTGCACTTCTTTTGTAAAATTTATTCCTAAGTATTTTATAATTTTTGTACTGTTGTAAATAGAATTGTTTTCTTAATTTCATTTTGGATTGTTCATTATAAGTATACAGAAATACAGTTGATTTTTTTATATTGATCTTGGATCCTGCAACTTTGCAACTTATTTATTAGTTCTTATGTTTTTTTTTTTTTACTGAGATGAAATTCACATAAGATTAATCATTTTAAAGTCTACAATTTAATGGCATTTAGTATATTCACATTGTTGTGCAACCACCACCTCTGTCTAGTCCAAATATGTTCTTTCACCACAAATGAAGCCCTGTGTCCATGAGCAGTCACTCCCTATTCCTGTCTACCCACAGCACCTAGCAACCCCGGGTCATCTTTCTACCCCTACGGGTTTACCTATCCTGCATATTTCATACAAATGGAATCAACTGACTGTATACGTATGGGTTTATTTCTGGCCTTTCAATTCTATTTTGACTGTATGTCTATCCTTATCCCAGGACTATGTACTGTTTTGAGTACTGTAGCTTTGTAGTAAGTTTTAAAATCAGGTAGTGTGAGTTCTCCAACTTTGTTCTTATCAAGATTGTGCTGGTTATTTGGGCCTCTTATATCCATATGGCTTTGAGGATCGGCTTTTCCATTTCTCCAAAAAGGTCACTGGAATTTTGATGGAGATTGCATTGAATCTGTAGATTGCTTTGGGCAGTATTATTGTCTTAATAATATTAAGTATTCCAGCCCATGAACACAGGAATGTTTTTCCATTTATTTTGATCTTTTAAATTTTCTATCAGAAATGTTTTGTAGTTTTCCGTGCACAAGTCTTTAATCTCCTCGGTTAATTTTATTCCTGAGTATTTTATTCTTTTTGATGCTGTTGGAAATGAAATCATTTTCTTAATTTCCTTTTAAGATTGTTCATTGTTAGTATATAGAAATGCAACTGATTTTTGTGTGTTGACTTTGAATCCTGCAACTTCGCTGAATTTTTTTATTAGCTTGAGAGGTTTTTTGTGTGAATTCTTTGCGAGTTTTACATTTAGAATCATGTCGTCTATGAATAAAGAAGGTTTTATTTCTTTCTTTCTAGCTTTGATGCTTTTTATTTCTCTTTTTTCCCTAAGTGCTCTGGCTAGAACCTCTAGTACAATGTTGAATAGCAATGACGAAAGTAGGTGTCCTCGTCTTAGTCCTGATTTTAGTGTGAAAGCTTTCAGTCTTTCACTATTGACCATTATGTTGGCTGTGGGTTTCTCATAAATCCCCTTTGTCATGTTGAGGATATTTCCTTCTAGGTGTAGTTTTCTGAGTTGTTTTTTTTTTTTTTTTTTTTTTCATGAAAGGGTATAGGATTTTGTCAAATGCTTTTTCTGCATCAGATTAAATGATCATTTTTTTTCTTCATTCCATTAATAATGTGGTGTAGCATATGGATTTTTTTCTATGTTGAACCACCCCTGCATTTCTGGGAAAAAATTCTTCTTAGTCATGGTGTTTAATCATTTTACTATGTGTTGGACTTGGTTTGTAGTATTTTTTTGAGGATTTTTGCACCTATATTCATAAGGTATATTGATCTATAATTTTCTTGTGGTGTCTTTGTCTGGCTTTGGTATCAGACTAATACTGATCTTGTAGAATGAGTTAGGAACTATTCCTCTGCTTCTACTTTTTTTGGAAGAGTTTGAGAAGGATTGGTGTTAATTCTTCTTTAAATGGTTGGTAGAATTTACCAGTAAAGCCATTTGGACTTGGGCTTCTTTTGATTAGGAGAGTTTTGATTACTAATTAATCTCTACTTTATTTTCTAGTTATTTGTTTAGTAGTCACTGTGGGGATTACAATCAAAATCATAATTTGTAACAATCTAGTTTGAATTGATACCAACTTAGGTTCAATAGCTTACAAAAACTCTGCTTCTATATAGAGCCACCCTCTCACGTTGTTACTGTGTGCAAATTCCATTTTTATACATTGTGTGCCTGCCAAGGCAGGAAGGGAGTGTGGCAAGAACAAGTAATAATGCTACAAAGCTTTCTTACTGCTTTTAAATTCTTTTTCTTGATTCATCATTTGCATCATTGCTATAAACCTTTGACAATTTTCCACTGTTATGACAAAGTTGATTCCAACAGTTTTTGCTTGATTTTTTGGTGTTTCTGTGAAGAGATCGTCCTTTGAACTATCTGCTCTGCCACTTTCTCTGACATTACTCCTCTAATAGTTCTTTAAATTGGATTCCTTTAATTCTCTATATAAATTCACATCATATGCAAATAGAGATTTTTACTTCTTCCTTTCCAATTTGGATGATATTTTTTTTTCCTTGCTAAATTGCCCTGGTTAAACCCCCAATACAAAATTGACTAGAAGTAGTAAAAGCAGATATCCTTGTTTTGTTCCTGGTCTTATGGGGAGGCTTTTGGTCTCACTATTAGTCATGCTGCTTGCTATGGGTTTTCATAGATGTCCTTTATCAGGCTGAGGAAGTTCCTTTTTGTTCCTAGTTTGGTGTGTGTGTGTATTTTTTTTTTTTTTTGACCAAGAAAGGGTGTTGGATTTTGTCAAATGCCTTTTCTACATACACTGAGTTGATCATGTGGTTTTTGTCCTTTTTTCTATTGAAATGGTGTATTATGTTAACTGATTTTCAAATGTGAAACCAAGTTTGCATTCTTGTGATAAATCCCACTTGGTCATGGTGTGTAGTTCTATTTATGTACTGGTAGATTTGGTTTGTTAGTATTTTGTTGATAATTTTACACCTATATTTATAAGAGAAATTGCTCTGTAGTTTTATTTTCTTGAGGTATCTTTGTCTGGTTTTGGTATCAAGGTAATACTGGCCATATAAGTGTTTCCTTCTCTTCTAAGGTTTTGGAAGAGTTTGTGAAGTATAGGTGTTAATTCTTCTTTAAATGTTTGGTAGAACTCATCAGTGAACCTATCTAGACCTAGAATTTTCTTTGTGGTTGGTTTTTTTTTTTCAGTTATTTACTACTAATTTAATCTTTACTTATTATAGATCTGTTCAGATTTTCTATTTCTTCTTGAGTCTTCTTGACAGTTTGTGTCTTTCTAAGAATTTGTCAGTTTCATAAAAACTATCCAGTTTGTTGGCGTATAGTTGTTCATGGTAACCTCTTATAATCATTTTTGTTTCTGTAAAGTCGTTTCTTTTTTAATTTCTGATTTTTGTAATTCAAGTGTTCTGTCTTTTTCGCTTGGTATGTTAGTCTTCTTAGGGTACCATAACAAAATACCAGGGATTGGGTGGCTTAAACAGCAGAAATTTATTTTCTCACAGTTCTGGAGGCTGGAAGTCTAAGACCAAGGTGCTGGCTGATTCAGTTCCTGAGGAGAGTTCTCTTCCAGGCTTGTAGATGGCCGCCTTCTTGCTGTGTGCTCACATGACATTTCCTCATGGTGTCCAGGCAGAGAGAGAGAGAGCAAGCTCTTTGATGTCTCTTCTTAATCCTATTGGATCAAGGCCCCACTCTTATGACCTCATTTAACCTTAATTACTTTCTAGAGTACAGTCACACTGGTGGTTAGGGCTTCAATATGTGAGTTTTAAGGAGACACAAACATTCAGTCCAAAACATTCCACCCTGACCCCCCAAAATTCATGTCATTTTTGCGTGCAAAATACATTCATTCCATCCCAACAGCCCCAAAAGTCTTAACTCATTGCAGTATCAACCCTAAAGTCTAAATTCCAAAGTCTTGTCTAAATTAGATATAGATGAGACTTGAAATAGTTAATCCTCATGCAAAATTCCTCTCCAGCTGTGAATCTGAATCCACACAAATTATGTACTTCCAAAATACAATGGTGGGACAGGCATAGGGTAGACATTCCCATCCCAAAAGGGAGAAATTGGAAGGAAGAAACAATGGGCTCCATGGGTCCCAAGCAAGTCCAAAACCTAGAAGGCAAATTCCATTAGATTTTAAGGCTCAAGAATAATCCTCTTTGGTTTGATGCTCTGCCCTCCAGACTTACTGGGGTGATAGTGTCACCCCTGTGTCTATGAAGGGCAGCCCCATCCCTTCAGTTCCTCAGGGTGACCATGCTCCCAAGGCACTGGGCAGGGCTACCCAGTTTCTCCCAAACCAGAGAGGTGGCCTTATCCTTTGAAACTGAGGAGGAACCAGCCCTGCCCACTGGGCCTGCCTTGGGAGTGGCAGCCTTGATGATCTCTGAATCGTCATAAAGGTGGGGCCTGATCTGATAGGATCAGTGTCCTTAAAATAAGAGACACCAGAGAGTGCCCCCCCACCCCATGCAGGAACCAAGGAAAGGCCATGTGAAAACAAAGGCAAGAAGACAGCTGTCTATAAGCCAGAAAGAGAGCTCTCACCAGAAACCAAACTGGTTGGAACCTTGATCTTGGACTTATAGCCTTCAGAACTGTGAGAAATAAATGTCTGTTGTTTAAGTCACCCATTTAACCTTGCTACAGTTTTGTTGATTTTGTTTATCTTTTCGAGGAATCAACTTTTGGTTTTGTCACTTTTCTTTATTGTTTTGCATTAATTTACCTTGCATTCATTTATTCCACGTACATTTTTTGAGTGTCAACCACTATGCTAAGGTTCTGGGAATATAGATGAAGTTCTGTTTCTTGCCCTCGTGGAATGCATTGTCATCTGCATTATTCTTAAACTTTAGTGTGAATAAACATCTTCTTGGAGGCTTATTTAAAAATGAATATTCCTACATCATATATACATAGATTATATTTCATTATATCTAGGTTATGACCCAGCTGAGGTCCTCGCCCACCTAAGGATAATTAGGTGATTATGATGCACTCTTTTATGGATCATATACTGAAACTTATAACTCTAGTGAGTGAATAAGACACGCTAAGACATACTCATGATACAGTGAGGAAGAGCTCTGACAGAGATATGCAGAGGCAGCCTGGAATTCCAGAAGCACTAAGAAGAATCAATGGGGTTTAGAGGTAAAGTTGGGGGTGAACAGGGAAAGCTATCAGAAGGAAATGATAGCTGAGCTAGATTTTAAAAGCATAAGTAAATCTTAATCAGCTAAAAAGATTGGGAAGAGGAAGACTACCTCAGCAGGGGTGTAGGCCAGGATAAGCAAAGACGAAGGAGAAAAATAGCATTGTCCACACAGGGAACTATAGGCAGTCTGATATTGCTGGAGAGTCAAGTGGCATTTCTGTATGAATAATTTGCTTAATTATGTTTTTCTTCAGGCTCCTTTAAAAAAAATCCTGATCTAGTTTTAGTTAGGTTGTCATTCTTTGAAGAAAAACTGTGTGGATTTAGGTTTAAGTTCTTTTTGATTAGGTCATAATGCCATCATCAGGGCATTACCATTCTGGTAGAGTTTCCTTACCAAGGGACCCAACTGTTCCTTAGATCAGTGGACTTGGCACATCAGAGCAATGGTTTTCAAGGGATGTGAGCATCCAGGTGATGGTTGATTATATGAGACTCGACATCTATGCCAGTCAATTAATTAATGGCAAAAGCAAAAACAAGTGCTTTGAGGTAAGGGACAATATGTTTTCTGCCTTCTTAACCAGAAGACTATTATATGCACATGCAGATGGTAAATGGGAAATAGTGGAATTGACAACCACTGTATAAAACCAAAAATAAAATAAAATATAAGAGAGATTCCATAATCCCTGATAAATAATTTCTGGTGTGTATAAAATATTTTTCTAAAAATATTTGTATTCTATACATTTATATTTTTAGTAGAAACATTTTAAAACCAGATCAACTTGTTTTACTACTCATCTTCTTGATTGCTCACTTAAAATTATCCTGCTGCTCCAGTCTTGGAGCTCTCCTCTCTGAAATTTTTGTTAGATCTGTGCAATTAATGTGGGAGAAAGCCAGAATTATCAATTCAGCAAATTTTCCTATTATGTTCCCAGATCTCCAAGGAGACAAAATTCCTCCCTCCGTTGGTTACAAGAGTTGTTCTTAAGAGTAAAAGATGAGCCATGGAAAGAGTTATTATAAAAAAGTGGCATTGTAAAGTCAGATTAAGCCCAGGGCAAGACGTTCTTTTCCCCTCAAGCCACGGCATGACCTCTCCGTGGAGTTAGGTTTTATTCCTGGAATCTCAGGGGCGGAGAAAATCCTGAGATGCCTCATCAACCAGAGCTTTTTTTTTTTTTTTTTTTTTTTAATCTGGTTTTAATCTTAAAATAATGTAATTTTTTCAGTAGCATGTAACTACTTGCTACTTAGAGTAATAGGTAACCAGTGTAACTACTTGTGATGGAACCTATTATTCTCCATCCGTCTACTCAGGGAAAACTTGAGCACAGGGCAAGTCAGGGAGCCTAGGATTCCCTTTCCTGAAGCTCTTCGCAAACGCAGAAGGATGCACAGGTGAGGGTGCATTTCTTAAGGTCAGCTATTCCACCCCATCACATTTGTCATGCTTTTGAGACAAAATACTGAAAAGTCAAGCAATGTTTGGTGATGATGATATTTTAAATACATAAAATGAGCGCCTGTCAATCAATGAGCTCTTGCTTGAGTGTACTTGCACCACTTTCAGTACGTTTACTTACACATGAAGTGCAAAGTCTGTGCATGTGGGCCATCAAGCCTTTCTAGGGCTCTGTTTCCTTGTCTGTAAAACCAGTGTGTTGACAAATGGTCTCTACTTTTCAGTTCTAAAATTCTACAATTTATCTCACAATATCAAAAAGTTGCCCTAGGAAAAATAGCAACTATTGATGTTGTCTTACTTATTGATCACTTATTGATCAGATATGCTCTCTGAATAGTGGGCAGGTAGATGCCGTGTCATTCCCAATACTGTACTGATCTACCACCAGCCGAAATGGAGTGTACCACAGAGCAGGTTTTAATTTGCTAAATACATTTTCATTAAAATAAGAAAAGTAACCCCTCAAAAATTGCCTTAACTATCTCTGAATACCCTGAATAATGTTCTTTATTGATCTGTTTCTAATGTTAGATCACTCAAAAAGGGGCATTTAGTGAACACTTGTCACCTGGACACAAATGATGTAGGTATGTTGAAGTGAGCTATAGGAGATTAAACTTAGGGTAGATAATCAGTCGACAGGGTTATGGGTCAGGGGCAATTGTCTAACTTGCGTATCTCAGATTTCTCATGTTTTTATAAGGGGGCTTCAATTTAAAATATTCCATACGTGATTCTCAAATTCCCAATGTTGTGAGACCTTCGTTTGGATGGACATACACTCTAATTAATTGTCTAATGAAATCATTTTACTCTTTCTTCTTTTTTTCAATTATTTTATTGAGGTCATATTGGTTTATAACATTGAGTAATTTCAGGTGTACATTATTATATATCAGTTTCTGTATAGACCACATCATGCTCACCACCAATAGTCTAATTTTTATCCATCAACATACATATGTGCCCCTCTACCCCTTTTGGCCATCCCCCCCTTCCCCTCTGGTAACCACTACTCTGTTCTACTTACCCATATATTTGTTTATCTTCCACATGTAAGTGAAATCATACAGTGTTTGTCTTTCTCTGTCTGGCTTATTTTGCTTAACATCATACCCTCAAGGTCCATCCATGTTGTTGCAAATGGGATGATTTTCTCTTTTATTGTAGCTGAATAGTATTCTGTTGTTTATATATATATATATACCACATCTTTATCCATTCATCAGTTCATGGGCACTTATGTTGCTTCCATGTCTTGGCTAGTGTGAATAATGCTGTAATGAACATAGGGGTGCAAAAATCTGTTTGAATTGTTGATTTCAAGTTCTTTGGATAAATACCCAGTAGTGGGATAGCTGGATCATATGGTATTTCTATTTTTAATTTTTTGAGAAATCTCCATACTGTTTTCCATAGTGGCTGCACCAGTTTGCATTCTCACCAGCAGTGTATGAGGGTTCCCTTTTCTCCACATCCTCTCCAACATTTGTTACTTTTTGTCTTGTTAATTATAGCCATTCTGAGACATGTAATGTGATATCTCATTGTAGTTTTGATTTGCATTTCCCTAATAATTACTGATGTTGAACTTCTTTTCATGTGCCTCTTGGCCATCTGTGTATCTTCTTTGGGAAAATCTCTGTTCACATCCTCTGCCCATTTTTTGATTGGGTTGCTTTTATGTTGTTGAGTTGTATGAGCTCTTTATGTATTTTGGAGATTAACCCCTTGTCAGATATATGATTTGCAAATATTTTCTCCCAGTTAGTGGTTTGTCTTTTCATTTTATTCATGATTTCCTTTGCTGTGCAGAAGCTTTTTAGTCTGATGTAATCCCATTTGTTTATTTTTTCTTTTCTTTCCCTTGCCTGAGTAGGCAGGGAATTCGAAAAGATGCTGCTATGACCAATGTCAAAGAATGTACCACATATATTTTCTTCTAGGAGTTTTATGGTTTCAGGTCTCACATTCAAGTCTTTAATCCATTTTGAGTTAATTTTTGTGTACGGTGTAAGACAATGGTCTACTTTCATTCTTTTGCATGTGGCTGTCCAGTTTTCTGAACACCTTTTATGGAAGAGACTTTCTTTTCTCCATTGTATGTTCTTGGCTCCTTTGTCAAAGATTAGCTGTCCATAGATGTGTGGTTTTGCATCTGGGCTTTCAATTCTGTTCCATTGACCGTGCATCTGTTTTTGTGCCAGGACCATGCTGTTTTGGTTACTATAGCTTTGTAGTATATTTTGAAGTCAGGGATTGCGATGCCTCCAGCTTTGTTCTTTTTTCTCAGGATTGCTTTGGCTAATGGGGGTTTTTGTTGTTCCATATAAATTTTAGGATTCTTTGTTCTATTTCCATGAAGAATGTCATTGGGATTCAGATTGGGATTCCATCAAATCTGTAGATTGCTTTAGGTAATATGGACATTTTAACTATGTGTATTCTTCTAATCTGTGAGCATGGAATATCTTTCCATTTCTTTATATCTTCTTTTCTTTCAGTAATGTCTTATCATTTTCTGTATAGGTCTTTCACCTCCTTGGTTAAATTTATCCGTAGATATTTTATTCTTTTTGTTGCAACTGTAAATGGGATTATATTCTTGACTTCTCTTTCTGCTAGGTCGTTATTAGTGTATAGAAAAGCAACTGATTTATGTAAGTTGATTTTGTACCCTGCAACTTTGCTGTAGTTGCTGATTATTTCTAATAGTTTTCTGGTGGATTCTTTAGGGTTTTCTATATATAGAATCATGTCATCTGCAAACAGGGAGAGTTTCACTTCTTCATTCACTATTTGGATACATTTTATTTCTTTTCTTGCCTAATTGCTCCAGCCAAAACCTCCAGTACTATATTGAATAGGATTGGCAAGAGTGGGCACCTTTGTTCCTGTTCTTAGAGGGATAGCTTTCAGTTCTTCACCTTTGAGTATGATGTTGGCTGTGGGTTTGTCATATATGACCTTTGTTATGTTGTACTCTCCTTCTATACCAATTTTTTTGAGAGTTTTTATAATAAATGGATGTTGGATCTTGTCAAATGCTTTCCCTGCATCTATTGAGATGATCATGTGATTTTTACTCCTTATTCTGTTAATGTGGTGTATCACATTGATTGATTTGTGGAAGTTGAACCATCTATGACTCCCTGGTATAAATTCCACTTGGTAATGGTGTATGATCTTTTTGATGTATTGCTGTATTTGGTTTGCCAATATTTTGTTGAGGATTTTTGCATCTATGTTCATCAGTGATATTGGCCTGTAATTTTCCCTCTTTGTGTTGTCCTTGTCTGGTTTTGGTATCAGGGTGATGTTGGCCTCGTAAGATGTGTTAGGAAGTGTTCCATCTTCCTCTATTTTTTTTGGAATAGTTTGAGAAGGATAGGTATTAAATCTTCTTTGAGAGTTTGGTAGAATTCTCCAGAGAAGCCATTTGGCCATGGACTTTTGTTTTGGGGGAGATTTTTGATTACTGTTTCAATCTCTTTACTTGTGATTGGTCTATTCAGATTCTTCATTTCTTCTTGATTCAGTTTTGGGAGGTTGTATGAGTCTAAGAATTTATCTATTTCTTCTAGGTTATCCAGTTTATTGGCACATAGTTTTTCATAGTATTCTCTTATGATCTTTTGTATTTCTGTTGTATCTGTTGTAATCATTTTATTCTTTCAAAGTTTCTCAGTGGCTGAAAAGAACAGAAGATCAAAACAGACTGCTAACAGTTATGGCAATGGAAAAAAAAAAGAGCTCCATGCTTCCACAAGAAGTAGAATGATGTTTTAGTGAAATAAACATAAATCTTAATAAAGTTAAGTTTTATTAAGAACCTAAATGCAGTTGTGAATGCTGAGCTTACCATTCCCTTTAAAGTATCTGGGTAGAGCCAGAAATCTCAGATGGCGTGAACAATTACAAGACACTGGGAACACTTGAAGGCTGACTATGTGCTGGGGCTTTGGTCAGCACTTGGCATGCATCTTCTCTTGTCCTCCCCACAAAGACACTGAGCTAGACTCTACTATTACCTCTTTCTTATCTGTAAGATCCCCGAGCCTGAGAGACTAACCAGCTTCCAGAGGTCACATGGGTAGTCAGTGGTGTGGAGGGAAAGGGAGCCTGGATCTTTCTTGCAGCTACATGGGTATTCTCAGTTCAATCACTCTCAGGTTTACTCTTTTTGTAGAAGCACAAAGTAAATACCAGAAAGCTGCTGTAGCAAGGCCCATGGAAAGTTATCTTTGTGATGAAAAAAGTTTGCTTTTTACTGAAAATGACCCAGATTTCTCTTCTCAGGTTTTATTGACCACACTTGTTCTACTCAAAAGGACCAATATTTTTTCCTTTATCCTCTTTAACCATGTGTGGTTCCCTCATGCCAGCCTATGAAAAATCTCACATTCATCACCTCTGGTGGTTGCACACTCACGCATGTGCACGCACACCCCACACCCTCACACACAGTTAGGGACCCTCGTGGAGGCGTCAACTCGAGTTGCACAGCTGGAAATGGGCAGTGACATCTTTTCAACACAGATAATCTCCATTTATAGTCTTGTAGCTAATGTGGGTGCTTTTATCTCCAACCTAAAGCTTCAGACAAAGAATTTTATGTGTCATCCAGTCATGTGGTAAAACTGATGGTGATGTAAGGGTCCTGGTTTCCTGAAGCTCAGTCTTTCACTGAAAATGGAAATAAACCAGGTTAAGAGGTCGCACGAGACTCAGTTTAGGTTTGTATCAACTAACAGTGTGTTTACTTAATGATAACTACTGCTTTCTGCTTCAGGAAGAGAAGCCATTCCTTCCATCTCTACCGGCCAGCCCCCAGGCTCAGGCACTGTGGCAGAAGCAAGTGTCATGCTTCAGGGTCCTCAACAGCCACTGGGAGAAGGAGGCTCAGTAAGATGAAAAATGGGTGGTATTTTTTCAGATTCTCTGACTTTTGCTTATATGTCTTTTCTTCTGAATTGTGGTCACTTTTTATACAGACATGTAAATGTGTTATTTGAGGTAACTTATTGCTTCAAGGAATCAGATCATTTTTCTGCTATTGATAATTTTTTTCAGCACATACCTTACATCCCTTGGCAGCCACGACGTGGAAAATGTGAGCCAACATCTTGCCTTCTGAGGACAGTGCTGTTTCCATCCCCTGCCTCTTCCAGCTTGCTCTCAGTGTGCTCCCCACAGACCCTTATTTTTCTTGGCTGAAAACATCATTCTTCCTCTGCCCTCCCACTTACATGCCCTCTGCTGATGTTTCTCACGTCCTCTTTCCTTTTCTCCTCTGCTCACTGCTAAAGGCCAGTCCTTGCAGTTCTGCCCCTTAGTTCAGGGCAGCACCAGCAAGGAACATAGACTTCACAGAGAGGTCGCCTCAGTTCAGATCCCAGCTCTGCCACAGCAAACCACTCTGTGCCACACTTTTAAAAAAAATTTATAAAACAAAGATGAAAATAGTACCAACTTCCTAGGGCTTGTGTGAAGATGCACTTAGGACAGGGCCAGCCTGGTAGTGTAGCAGTTAAGTTTGTGAGATCTGCTTCAGTGGCCCAGGGTTTGCAGGTTCGGGTCCCGGGTGCGGACTGATGCACTACTTGTCAAGCCATGCTCTGGCAGTGTCCCATATAAAGTAGAGGAAGATGGGCACAGACATTAGCCCAGGGCCAGTCTTCCACAGCAAAAAAAAAAAAAAGAGAGAGAGAAGGATTGGCAATGGATGTTAGCTCAGGGCTGGTGTCCTCCCCCCCAAAAAACAAAAAAACAAAACCCACTTAGGACAACATCCAGCAGTACCCAGAACTTAGTCGTGTTGGTTGTCATTATCCCTGTACTCAGCCACATCTGCACTCAGTGTAATAGACACAGACACAATCCTGAACACTTACACAAAATCATCCATATTTGGTGCCTCACTTTCCCCATTTGAAAAATAAAGCTGATAATTACTATCTACGTCAGGAGCTATTTTGAGCACATGAGCTGCACCAACTCACATTCCCTTCACCTTCTGAAGGTAAATGAATTCTTCAAAATTGCTGCCACATTCTTTAGGAAATAGTTCACTGTTCCACTAATCAAAACAGAACTCCGCTGGCCGAAATGAGACCAGACTCCTTCAAAAGGTAAGTGTCTTCCTCTGATTCCTGGCAGGGTATTTGAAAATGACCCTGGGCTCCTTAGAAGTGTGTCACAGTCCCAGAATGACATCTCTCCTTGAGTTAAGTAGTCACCTTGCCCTGAGGGCCACTGGTACTTACAAATTCAAAAAGGAATTTCTCTCTTGAAGATAATATATTGCCTCTGAGACAGATAGTTTGCACATCTGAGCACTGTTCCTTTCCTGATATGTTATAACTGGTTAGAATTAGGTGACATCAAGGGCAGCTAGGAATGCACAGTGAGTAACAGACTGGCCCACTTACACCAATTTATTAGATGAAACTATGTAGGACACAAACGTTATTTTCTTCCCCTTTTCCTATCTTGACAGACACCTTTGTTTCCCTCCCCGAAGCGCCTTAGTTTATTCCAGGAGTCTTGGCTCCCAGCCTGAGAACTACGGATGCAGATAATAAATGCGAGTCACCCCCAAACCTTAGGAGGACAATTGAACAACAGCTACAGGACCAGAGGGCACCGTCAGGATAGGGATCTTTAGCCAGGAAAGTTTTGACAGGAACATTCCTGTGGTCTTTCTTTCTTTCAGGGTGTGTGTGTGTGTGTGTGTGTCTGCCTGTTTAGCTTTGATTTCTATAGACTCTTTGGCTGACTGAAATGACACCCAGTGTAAAGATGTTGACCCTTGGCTTCTTACCTTAGGAGACATCATTAGGCTCTCAGGTGACTGCAGTACCTATGCCTGTGTTTCCAGAGCCCTGTTCCATTAGACCCATCCACCCGGTCAGCGGTTGCTGATGACAGACATGACTGGAATTGGAAGACAGGTTTTAGGTCGAAGCCCATTGTACCTCAGAGTGAGGGAGCCCAGAAAAAACTTGCCCTCCAAGCTGTCTGAGTCAATGGGCTTTGAAATGCCTCTTGATGGGTTCAATTTGTAATCTCCTGCTTCTGAACTGGAATCTCCTCACCCTGAAGTGACCCTTCCCGTGTAAGCTGGGTGCCTCTGGAAGGTAGAGCTGCACTTCCTGCCAGGGGAGCATAGGGGCACAGCCCTGCAGTGCTGTAGCCTAGAGCTCAGGAGGGTAGGCTTGGGAGCAGAAGAGGAGACTCTGCACAACTGCTCACTTCCTTCTCCATCATTATGAAGACTTCACAATAAGTGTTTATCTTAAAGAAAGATTGACTAGTCCTAGCACTGCTGTCAGATTTACATTTGACAGAAATAAAACTAGCTTACTGAGTGCCTCCTTTGTGCCAGGAACTCTTCTGAGCTCTTTGTATGTATTAAGCATTTAATCTGTAAAACAATTACATAATTCAAGCACTATTAATATCTTATTTGTGTAGTGAGGAAACTCAGGTACAATTAAATTAAATACCTTGCTCTTGGTGATAAAATATGTCTAGAACGTAAAAAAATCAAAGTTTGAACCCCAACACTAAATCTAATCCTAACCCCAACCCTAACTCTAACCCTAAGCCTAAATCTAAACATTACCTTAATCCTAACCCTAATCCAAACCCACTATCTCCAGAAACCTCACTCTTAGCCCCTAAGCTACTAGTGAAATCACTCAATAGAAAAAAAAAATGCATAGGGATTACTATCTGGTGAAAATGATGAGATAATTTTATTATATAGAATGATGGATTCAGTGAATGACTAAATATTATGGCTTTGAGCCAGTGAGTTGAAGAAAATATTTAAAAGGTGTATTTGTCATTTATGCCTAAATTTCTTGAAGTTTTCAGGTAGAAAAATGCTCCATTAGGATTAAAAGATAACGTGTTTGTGAGGGTAAGAGAAATGAGATTTTCATTTTTAAAGTTGCATTGGTATTCTTTAAAAAAATGTTCTTTTTTTCTTGTGAGACTTTATCTTGCCTCAAAGATGCTAGTAAACAGCAATTATATTTCACCATTGAAATAAAGTGCTGTCAAAAGATTAAAGTACTTATATAACAATCCAGCTACTGAGAACACAAATATTAGGTCTGTTGCACCCCAAAGATTGGCAAGGTGCAAATGAGAATGGAAAACATCAACATTCAAATGGATTTTCCATGAACTGAAAGCTCATTTAGAAAATGATAAGAGTCTTTCCTCTCGTGAGCCAAACACCAGCTGTAGGGTCAATGGAAATTAAATTTCATATTCCGTTTTATATTCAAAGACAGGAACAATGGAAATCAAATTCAGGATCTGTAAATAGGCCAGGTAAATAAGGCAAAGAGACAGCAGAAGAGCACATTTTTATGATACTGTCCATCCCCAGGATTTTGCCCCAACAATATTTACAACAGATCCTTCTGCATCACATAGGTGCTTAATACCTACTTGTTCACTGAATGAAGAAAATAAGTCATCACAGCTGATCTGTATGTTTGGATAGATTGAGAGAGAGACTTCAAGATATTGAGGGACCATATCATATAATTTTAGCTAAGCTGTATCTTCAAAGAGCATATGGAGAGGATAATATACTTCTTACATGCTTGGGATTTTTTTTTTCTCAACTGACAGAGACATCAGTTTCTTCAACTCATTAAAGAGTTTAAACAGGTTAAACATCATTCTTGATAAAAAATTTCTCTCCAAAATAAGATTTGTTTAGGAACAATGATTAGACTGTAAATTTGGTAACTGTAGGCAATAGGTAAATTGATCAGATTATTTAAGTTGATAAAATTTCCAGGGGAAAGGGAAAAAAGGAATTCAACACACAGGTTGTAGCCTTTTCTAGCATTTGTTCCCTTATTAGAGTAGAGGGTCACTCTGAGCACGTCCATCTGAAGGTACTTTGGTGCTGACTCAATTCAATTGCTGTTACTCTTTGTTCTTTCTTTCACATGGACTGAGAGACAAATTTTACGGGATGTCTAAGTTGGACTGGTTGCTTCATAGAAATATGTGACAGAATTATAACAGATCGTGTCATTGTCTTGCTTAAATCCTTCTATTGGCCTCCTTTGTCCTCAGAATAAAATCTTGATAGTGACTTTTGAGACCTTCCATGACTGCTCTCCTGACTAATTGTGCTACATCATCTTCTATCAATTTCCTCCTCGGTCACTAAGCTTCAGTCAATATTTTTTGCTTATAACATATTATTCTTTTTGTTTTTGCTTGTCACGATTTACAATTCTATATCCATATGTATGTTTATTTGTTCAGTGCCTTTTCTTCCACTTGATCAGAGAGGTGAATGATTTAGTGGATGTGCTTATTAAATGAATGAAGGAATGACCCCTGGCTTCAAGGACACTTGGAATGCAGTGGGGAGACAAAACTATAAACATAAACCAGAGAATTATATAAAAAGAAGAAAGTCAATTGTGCGACGTTCTCTGACTGCATGTAAACATTATGGCAGTTAAAGAAAATGAGTGATCTGAACTGGAGCTTTTGGAGAAGGCTTTGGGTGAAATTAAGCCTGAATGCATATCACAAAACTGGTGGGGAGAGGTGGTTGAGACGGGGAATGGCTCAGGTAGGAATGAGAATCGCCTGTGAGGGTGCCATACCTGGAGTCAATTCTTAGAGGAATTAACTGGGTTCTGGGCATTATACACAACTTGCACCCCATCATACCTGTGCTGTGGTCCTCATTCTGGGCAAAGGTGAGAGCTCAGGAGCATCATCTGCCATAAGTGCTCCGGGAGCCAAAGGACCAATCAGGCCAAAATGACTTCTCTATTTCGGTCAGCTTTTCTTCCACCAATACCTGCGAGGGTGTGTGGCACCCTCACAGGCAATTCTCGTTCCTACCTGAGCCATTTCCCGTCTAAACCACCTCTCCTGCCCTGTTTTGTTATATCCATTCAGGCTTAATTCCACCCAAAACCTTCTCCAAAAACTTTACTCAGATCACTCATTTTCCTTAACTGCCATAATTTTTACAATACAGAGAATGTTGCACAATTGATGTTCCTCCTTTCGTATAATTCTCTGGTTTATGTTTAGTTTTGCCTCCCCACTGCATTCCAAGTGTCCTTGAAGTCAGGGGTAATTCCTTTATTCACTTAACAAGCACACCCTCACAAGTGTTAAAGAGCTGACCAAACAGAGAAACTGTATTTGCCCAGATCAAAAGGAAAATATATATATATATATCATTTAGGGATATATATCATTTAGGGATAACTTTAAAGTCGAAATTAGGGGCTATGGGCCCTGTGTGTATTCTTCATTCAGTAAGCATCTATTAAATGCCTACTCTTTGCCGAACAGTGTGATGCTGAGTGTAGAGAAGTAAACAGGCTCCCCACGGAGCTTACAGGCTGAAACTGAGAGAGCTGGGCCCCCTCTTGGGACCCGTGAGTACATTCCGGGCCTGGGAGCTGATACTAAACTAGAGAGAAAGTGACCACACTAAGATAAATTTTGAAGAAAGAAAAATTTTTTAATGTAAATAAAAACTGGCTCTTCGGTAGGGTAGGACTGTTGACAAAAATGGCAATATTGGGAGAGGAGACTTACGGGCAAGGATTGCAAGTTAGGTTTTATGTTCACGTGAGTTGAGGATGATGGTAAAGCAGAGAAGTGGAAAACTACTTAAGGCCTTTAAAATGTGAAACTAAAGAATAATGGACAGGACAGGCCTGGGGTTATCACATGAGAGTGCAGGACAAGAAAATAATTGCAGGTGCAAAAAAGGCAGGGGGATAGATTTGGCAAAAGGACTTGAAAGGCAGTTCAACACATTGCTCCTATTTACCTTACCTCTCCCTCTTCCCCCCAAAAAGAAATCTGTTATCCCAAGTTCATAAGAAAATCAATGAGGGACAATTGATTTCATTAATGATGCACTAAATCAAAAATAACAGAAAAAAAGTATGGAGTCAAAGATGGTGACTTTTGAGACGTCCCAAAAAGTTCATTTTCAATCTTGATCAAATTCAATGGCTTTATTCTTCTTTTCCGACATGACTTTCCTCTGGCTGAAGTTGATATGACTAGTTCCTTCACTCAACCTTATGCTTACACAGAATCATTTAAGGGCTATGCGAATATTTTGAGAAACAGCTACAGTGGGAATTAGCAATTTAGGTCTTTGGATTAAATATTATCCTATTTCTTCATTTATCTTTTCAAAAGTAAATACTCCTTGATGTTGAAATCTACTAAGTGATGAACATCTTAGTGAAAATTAACTTTTCGGATTTTTTTGATGGCAAAAAGAAACTTTGGCGCAGCCGAGGGTAACGAGCATTTGTTTTTTGTGAGAGAAATGGAGGAGACCCCATTGAGTCTAGAATGGAAGACAAACATAGGGCCCCCACATGAACACTGTGCCCACCTAGCTCACCACTGAGGCAGCCATGTTGAATGGGATGCTGCATAAACAGAACACCACGAGTGCACTGCTTGATGCATTAGACCCACACGAGGCCAGCACACCCAAGGCTCCCTCTCCCAGACTTTGTATGGCTGCTGACAGGGACACTGCTCTGGGGTTTCTTTCACACCTGACCTGTTGAGGGGCACTCCTCATGGCCCCATTCTCTACCTCTGAAACCATTCGTTTCCAGGATATTGGAGTTGGGTTCCCCAGGGCAGGCAGCCTGAGTAAACTATTCCCTACAAGTGACATTCACTAATATTAGAGCAGGGATGATGCTGATAGAGTCTTGGCCCAACCCCATTTCACTGTCAGGACACTAGCCTCAGTGGGATGACTGTGCAGATTCTCTCAGCCTTCGCCAAAGGCACCATCTTTGACTACAGAGGCTCTTGTGTGCCGGGCTTGGGGTGAGCCTGGATAAACAACGAGCGGACAGACCCACTCCTACAGCCAGAAGCTCTCAGGGTTCTGACTCAAAGCCCAGGGCTCCTGTGTAAACCACGTCGAAGGGAAGGACTCTCCCTAGAGAAAGGCATAACTTGCTTGGCATGTTGTTCAAAGGGGCTAGTTTTAAAATAAATTAATCTGCTTTACATGAACAAACAGTTTATGACTCCAGAACCAAACTGGTACTTTTATCATTTAAAATACTACCTTTTCTTCCTGACTGCTTCACATTTTCTGAGTTTTCTCAAAGTTCAAGTTGTTGCTCAGTATTGGAAAAGGGAAGGAACAAATTTTTATATTGCATTCAAAGGCCTTTTAATGAATATGACTATTTAAAGGATTGTCATCTTGGCTGCTCCTAAACTGTAGTGTTCTATGACACACAGAAGGTTTACAGTAGCCATGAAGCAATGCACTGTCTCTTTTGTCTTTGGGTTATGGCTTTGGATAGACCAATCCACCCCCCGCCCCCATTTTATCCTTAATGTGTATTTTCTCCCTTCAGCCTAAAATGTTTTGAGCTATCACAGGATGTCTCTCCCAGATTATTTTCATGCATGTCATACCTACTTGAGAATTACTAAAATAGTCATTCTAAAACATAGCCGTTTATTACCCCCACCTCCAAAAAAGGGTCTCATCTTAAAAAAAAAAAATTACTTCAATACATCAATATGATAATGCAATAACCTCTTAAATATAAATAAAAACTATAAATCACTCTTTTCCTTACATTTGAAAAATAATAGATAAAAATGTATCCTCCCCCCTCAGAAAAAAGTAATAGCACAGAACATTTATTTTTCGTTGCTCCTCAAATTTGTCTTCTAGTAGTTGAGAGCAGATGAAATCTTTTATCACTATATTTAGATGTCAGCCAGGCAGGTTGGTGCCATGGCAACTGCTGCACGAAGAAATGTTAGCGAGGGAGGCGCACGCGTGCTGCCAGGAGGTGCTTACTCAGTGCCACTTGAGTGAGATTAAAGATAGTGCCCGGCCAAGGCTACACGCCCAGCTGCTCTTGGATCCCTGCAACAGGGGAAGGCGGGCCATCTAAGCACAACTGTCCCCTTGTATTGGTGAAGTCCAAGAAATGGCTGAAGGATGGATGCAAACAGCTGTGTGCTTTGGGCCCCTCACCTGAATCCAGGCTAATCTGATCCTCAATAATGCCCTGACCTTAAAAAATCCTACTCACCTTGAGTCCTGGGATTATTCTAGATGTTTACTTTATACGAAGATATGGATAAAATAAGTTATTCTCTTGCATTTGTATCTCATGTATTTTTTTGCACACCTGTCTGATGGGAATGACTCACACAGTCAACAAGTTCTTCTTGAGAGCTTGCCTTTTGCCCAGTACTGTTTTAGGCACTAGAGAGAGAGAAGTGAGAAAGACAGGCAGGGAGGGTCCTTGTCTCCTCGGAGCTTAAATTCACCAGGAGAGAGACGGGTGATAAAATACAATAATAAACAACAATAGTACACGTACAGTAGACATGCATTTTAAAACGCCGTACTTGTAAGTGATGTGAAAACTACCACGCGAGGTAAGTTTTCACACAACGGAGCTGGGTTGGTGGTGAGGAACTCAGGGAGGGCGGCTCTGAAAGACAGGCACGTGAGTAGAGACTTGATGGGAAGACCAGCCATCCAAGACGCGGAGGACACGTCTTGGCGGGAGGGCAAAGGCTCTTCAGAGAGAACGGCCCTGCGATATTCCAGGAACAAATGGAAGTCCGGGAGAGTGGCCAGTGCCGCGCAAGTACCAAATCGGCTTGTGTAATCTATCACCTGCATGCTCTTCAGAAGCACTCACGTCTTCAAGCGCCCCTCAGACAGCCCCGGGAGTCCCCAGGAAGCCGTCTCCCGGGAGATCTAATAGGAAGAACGCACGTCTACTAGCAAAACGCATCCTTCGCCTTCTTTCCTGAGAGCTCCAGCTCACTGCAGCTGGAGCAGAAGCCCAACGAGGCACTTGTGCCCTCGGTGCACGCAGTGAAGTGTCTCAGCTCCTGCTGAGTAACAGGGAGGCGCTGCTTGATCAAGGACTGTGCTCTGGCTTTACAGGCACTTCCTGTGACTGCTGCTGCTCATTCTGCAGCCTTTATCTCCTGCTCACAGGCACCCAGACTGCCCTCGGCCTCCTTAGGGCTGCCACAGTGACTGCTTATGACAGTGCCAAGGTGACGATAGAAAGAGCTCTTCATTCATACCATTCTTGTATGGAGGTCTTCTTTCCCTCCATCTCAGTCAGAGCTTTGGTGACCACACCCTTTGGAGACAAACTGACCAGCAGGCGGTACGTCTGGCTTAACATCATCCTTCCCTTTCAATGATCCTTAGCTTTGAGCACCTCAACCTTCTCTTCCATGGAGGTGAATTCTTTCTTTTCCAGGAGGTGTCTAATTTCTCTTGTGATGGTGCCCGTACTGTCTTCCACACGTACAGATAAGCCTAAACTTGAGAATGAACCCAGCTAGGGTTCAAGTTGATTCTTTATTTAAAAGTATTTTCATATTAATCTGTCTTGGACACGTCTCTCCCCAGCACTATTGAGAAATGTGCCTTATGTAGGTGAGCTATGTGGACTGGGTCACAGAGTTCCGCAAGGCTTCTTGGAAAGGAATAGAAAGTCAGTGGTTTTCCTTTCCTGGGTGTGAGGACTTTCTTTCCTTGTTTGATTACAGCAGGATTGACAGTGGTCTGGCAGCTCTACATTGTCACTCTCTCTAGCCAATCAAGCTTAAGAAGAATAAAGGAGTCTTGGAAAATGTGATTTTATTGGTAAAAGACAGGATCTCTTTTGACACTTCATCTAATTTCTACCTAATCTGGTCATAAATACTTGAGGAGGAAAGAATGCAGAATGCATAGGAACATGGGGGGTGGTAGCAAAGACCAGCATTTCCTTAGACTAACCACACTGTCATATCCTCCACGTCCTAGTGAAGAATGTGGATTAGAAACCAAAGAATTCATTTTCTTTAAGAAGAGGATAAGGCATAGAGACAGGGCACACATGGAGTTATAGTTGCGGAAACATGTTTTTCAGGTTAGAATATAATTTGTTGTTTCACATGAACTTGCTATTAAAAAGGAGGAAATAGATCTTCCCCTTTGAGATATTGACCCTTAAAATGGTGAGAAAATTTGTTATTTCTCACATTTAATAGGAACTGTGGAGAGAGTCTGGACATTTGGCAACCTACTCAGGAAATATTATGAGATGCCTCCCAAGCAGAAAACACTCTGCTAAGACTTTGGAGCAGCTGATCTCAAGCAAGGGCATGGTACCACTACTTGTTCAGTCACCTAATGTACATTTATTGATTAGTTCTAATAACTGATATCCAGTTTATAGCTGTGTTAGTAACACTTTGCTCAAGGTTTCTTGTGAGAAATAAAGTTGCTTAACAATACTTGTTGACTGGTAAGGAATTGTTAATTTCCCGCCCCTTTCCACCCTTTTCAAGATAAAATACTGAATTCTTTGCTTGCTGTTTATGACTCTTAAAAGAAAAAACTTCCAAACACCTATCTAGTCTTATTTCCTATGACTTTTGTTTCTGGAACTCCTATGACCACAATGGTGCATTAGATTGCTGGGGCTGTTGTAACAAAGTACCACAAACTGGGTGGCTTAAACCACAGAAATTTATTGTCTCACAGTTCTGGAGGCTGGATGTCCTGGAGCAAGGTGTCAGCAGGGTTAGTTTCTTCTGAAAGCTATGAGGGAAGGATCTGTTCCAGTCCTCGCTCCTTGGTTTGTGAAAGGCTGTCTTCATGAGCACATGGTGTTCTCCCTTTATGTGTCCCTGTGTCCTAATTTCCCCTTTTTATAAGGACACCAGTCATGTTGGATTAGAGCCCACCCTAATGACCTCATCTAAACTGAACTAATTATATCTGCAACAATGCTATTTCCAAATAAGGTCACATTCTGAGATATTGGAGTTAGGACTTCAACATATGAATTGGGGGGAGCAGCGAAGAGGGGACAAGGGGTATTGTTTTACTTACAATATTTGAACACACTCTGTTCTCCTCTGCTTTTTTGCTCTTTCTGCTTTTGTAAAATCTATTCCTATTGAAATCTCTCTCATCCTTCAAGTCTAATTCAATGCTCACCTCCTCCATGTAGCTTTTCTGATTTCTCTAGCTGGAGTTGACTTAATTATTTGAATACTTGATGCAGCTATTTTACTTTATTTTTAAAGTAGTTTTATTTATTCTAGTATTTATGTTCTATATCATTAACTTATAGTACTGTTCAATCAATAAATATTTGAATGAATGAAGGTATTTGTGGAGATGTTTCTTCTTCCTAAATAGGCTAGAAACTTTCAAAATAAGGGATCATACTTATATGATACTTATACTTATTTTTATAATGAATGTTTTTAAACACAGATCCTTGTATGTATGTGGATGAACAGACAAAATGCTCAGGTGGGGAAAGAGGAGAGTCATTTGGGAAAGGACCTCCACCCAGGCAGGATCCCATGGGATGACATTTCCTTGGTAGACTTTTCACCGAACAGAGGCTCGTTCTTCACCTTGTTAGCTTTGAAAATTGACTCCAACAGCAAATGGAGAGTGGTTTCATTTTTAAGAGAAACACATGCATGAGGTCGATGGATAAAATCAGAACATCGAATTATTAATTCACAGTGAGAAATGAACTATCATAAACACTGAAAGGTAATGTCCCTTGGTTAGTTCTATGTGGGAAGCTAGCTATAATCAGAAGTTTGCTGGGTGAGCATGGAGTCAGATCAAGGAAAAATCAATAATTGACTTGAATATTTAATGGTGTCAGACTAAGATAGTCTGATGCATTTATCTCCATAGTCATGATTTTCTTGCCAATGGAATAACATTCCTGAGTCTATTGGCTAAGAAAAAGTGCACTACCAATATTTGAATCTTGGGCTATTCTTTCTCATTGTGTAAAGGGATTATCCTGTTTTATAATCTTATTGGATCATACCTTCCTTTTAATATCCAAATAAAATACTTTATGGCTCCCATATGTCATGACTATAAAAATTCAGTCATTTCTCAAATATTTCTGAGAATTTCTTGTCCTGGTTGTCATTTATTATCTGTCACTCCAAACTACTGCCCCTAGGACCCATCCCCAGTCACTTCTTGCCATCTTACTACAATCTCTATATGTTGTGTTGTCTCTCACTAGCCCAATTAGTCTCAATACTTATATATAACCTTCTCTTTAATCCCCAGAAAAGTAGGAACACTTGACTGCACTGGTTAACTAATATTCTGGAAATCTGTGTATTAAAAGAATTTCAAAACAATAAAGGAAAAAAAAAAGTTGACCAGATATCACTGCTTTCAAAGATTACTGGCCATGGTTCATCACAGACTATCCCTTAGTGACAATGTCTCTACCACCATGTTGTTGAAACACTTGTCTTGCTCTGATTAGAGATGTCTTCTTCACTATCTTATCCCTTGCTCTCTTCTGCCTCCAAACTCCCAAGCTACCTTCTCTAGCCTAAATAGAAGAACAATAGCAAAAGTGTCAAGGTGGTGGTGTAGGCAGATTCTAAACTCACCTTCTCTCATGAATGCAACAAATTCACAGCTACTCTTAGAACCATTACCCCTGAGAGAGAACTGAAAACTGGATAGAAAGAACCCCCACAACAAGGGACAGTCTTGACTGGGGTGGAAGAGGTAGAAATTCCATTCTGGAGGGAAAAAAAAGCCACCTTCACAAGCCACAGCACTTCATGGCTGCCCAGGAGCAATCCAAAGGTAGCAGCCTTCCCTGGAGGAGTGGGGGACATGAGCGGGGGAACATTGCTGCTATAAGCATCTTTCGGTCCCAGCACAACTGAGGTGAATGTCATAATATCTGGCTTTGCTGGCTACTAAAACAAAAGGGAATACCCCCAGAAAAGCTATCAGACATAAGGGAAAAAAAAGCTGGTTTTTAAAGGACGTACACACAAACCTACCATTTCTGAAGGCAATGTAAAATCACCAGAAAGAAAGGTGCACAGTCCTTTGGTGAAAAGAGACTCACCTGATAGGCTCTGGGTGCATCTTGGTGAGAGGTGAGACCTCTCCAGGGACTGAGACATTGGCAGCAGCCATTATTGTCCTAGTACAGGTATGCTGACACAAATGCTGGCAGACTCCATTAGAATTCCCCTGGCCTGCCAGCCCAGGGTCTGCCCCACCCACTAGAGCATTGATTTAATTCATCTCAGCCAGGGCAGGCAGCCCACCCTAGGGACTGGCCCACCCAACAGCAAGCCCTTGGGCAACTGGTGGGCCTGCGCAGGCTGGGTGCCTGGATCCTCTGCAGCCCAGTGAGTGGGTTCACTTCTGCAGGGAAGAGCATGCACAAGAAGTGGGTAGAGTATGTGGGGCCTCTGCAGTGGGATGACTGGGTCTGCTTCAGGGGGTCAGGGCATGAGCATTGGCAGAACTGTGTTGACGGGGTGTGTGGCCCTGTGGGCAGTGGGGCTTATCAGCTGCAGCAGACTTGTGCTTCTCAAACAGCCACATAGGTAATCACCCACACCTTCCAAAGCCTGGAGCAATTGGGTGCTCCTGTGCCTGGGGCCAGCCCCACTCAGCTGCAATCCTGAGAGAGCTGACAAGAGGCTTGTAGTCAGAGGCCTGTAGCAATTGTAAGCCCCTGAGCCAAATAACCAGCTGCAATGGGGGCCTACTCACTTAACAGAAAAACTGCAACAGGAATGTGCTATTAGACCCTTCAGCCAATAGTGCTAGCCCCCCCCCCCCCAATAATGTGACTGAAGAGTCCATAGCAGCCACACACAGCTGAACAATAAAACTAGCCAGCCAAGGGATAGCTCAGGCGCCCTGGGCACCTGCAGCAAGAGCAGGCTGCCACAACAGAAGGACACACATAGCCCACGCTGGGGACACTCCTGGAACATTTGGAACTGGTGATGAAAGGGAAGCACATTGCTGGGCCTCATGAGGCATCTCTTACATAAGGTCATCTTTCCAAGATCAGGAGACATAGCTGACCTACCTAATACATAGATACCAGCAGAGAGAGAGAAGCAAAATGAGGAGGCAAAGGAATTCATTCCAAGTAAGGGAACAGGACAAAACCCCAGAAAAATAACTAAATGAAACAGAAATGCACAATCTACCTGACAAAGAGTTCAAGCAAAAAGTCATAAGGATGCTCCCTGATCTTGGGAGAAGAATGGATGAACTCAGTGAGAACATCAACAAAGAATTGGAAAGTATAAAAATGAACCAATCATAAATGAAGAATACAATACTGGAAATGAAAAATTCACTAGAGGGACTCAAAAGCAGAGTAGATGATACAGAAGAATGGATCAGTGACCTAGACAAAAGACTAGAGGAAATCACCCAAGCTGAACAGCTAAAAGAAAAAAAGAATTAAAAAGAATGAGGACAGTCTAAGGGACGTCTACAACAATATCAAGTGCACTAACATCCATGTCATAGACATCCCAGAAGGAGAAGAGAGAGACAAAGGGGCAGAGAATCTATTTGATGAAATAATAGCTGGAAACTTTTCCAACCTAAGGAAGGAAGCAGACATCCAGGTACAGGAAGCACAGAGAGCACTAAAAAAGATAAACCCAAAGAGGCCCACACCAAGATACATCATAATTAAAATGTCACATCAGAATTAAAGATAAAGAGCGAATCCTAAAAGCTGCAAGAGAAAGACAAGTTACATACAAAGGAAACCCCATAAGGCTATCAGCTGATGTCTCAGCAGAAACTTTACAGGCTAGAAGAGAGTGGCATGATATATTTAAAGTGCTAAAAGGAAAAAAACCTATGGCCAAGAATATTCTACCCAGCAGGTTGTCATTCAGAAAGGAAGGAGAGATAAAATGTTTCCCAGACAAGCAGAAATTAAAGGAGTTTTTCACCAAGAAACCAGTCCTACAAGAAATGTTACAGGGACTTATTTAAGGGGGAAAGTAAAGGCCACAAATAAGAAAAAAAATTATCTATTTCCATGATAAGAGGGTAATGGATACAAATGCACAGAACAGAGGTTAGATATGATGTCAAAAACATAAAATGTGGGAGGAAGGGAGTAAAAGAGTAGAGCTTGCAGAAAGAGGTCAGACTAAAGAGATCATCAACTTAATATAGATTGCTATATACATAAATTATCCTATATGAACCTCATGATAATCACAAACCTGAAACCTATAATAAATATACAAACAAAACTAAGAGAAAGGAACCCAAACACAATACAAAAGAAAGCCATCAAACCAGATGGGAAGAGAGCAACAGAAGTAGAAAGGAACAGAGAAGATCTAAAACACCCAGAAAAAAAGTTGAAAAATGGCAATAAGTACATACTTATCAATAGATACTTTAAATGTCAATAGACTAAATGCTCCAATCAAAAGGCATAGGGTGGCTGATTGGATAGAAAAACAGGCCCATATATATGCTGCATACAAAAGACACACTTCAGACCTAAAGACACTCACAAACTGAAAGCAAAGGGATGGAAAAAGATACTTCATGCAAATGGCAATGAAAAGAAAGCTGGGGTAGCAATACTTACATAAGACAAAATAGACTTTAAAACAAAAACTGTAACAAGAGACAAAAAAGGGCACTACATAATCATCAAATGAACAATCCAACAAGAGGATATAACAGTTGTAAATATCTACGCACCCAACATAGCAGCACCTAAATATATAAAGTAATTATTAACACACATAAAAGGAGAAATAGACAGAAACACAATAATTGTATGGGACTTTAACACTCCACTTACACCAATGGATAGATTATCCAAACAGAAGATGAAGAAGGAAACATTGGCCTTAAATGACACACTAGAACAGATGGACTTAGTAGATATACACAGAACATTCCATCCAAAAACTGCAGAATGCACATTCTTTTCAAATGCACATGAAACATTATCCCAGAATTAATCACACATTAGGCCACAAAACCAGTCTCAATGAATTTAAGAAGATTGAAATAATACCAAGCATCTTTTCTGACCACAACAGTATGAAACTAGAAATCAACTATAGGAAAAAAAATCAGAAAAGCCACAAATATGTGGAGATTAAACAAAATGTTACTGAACAACGACTGGGTCAATGAAGAAATCAAAGGAGAAATCAAAAAACACCTGGAAGCAAACGAAAATGAAAATATGACATGCCAGAATTTATGGGATACAACAAAAGCGGTCCTAAGAGGGAAGTTTATAGCAATGCAGGCCTACCTCAACAAACAAGAAAAATCTCAAATAAACAATCTAACAGTGCATCTAAAGGAACTGAAAAAAGAAATACAAGCAAGGCCCAAAATCAGTAGAAGGAGGGAAATAATAAAAATCAGAGCATAAATAAATGAAATAGAGAATAAGAAAATAGAAAAAAGCAATGAAACCAAGAGCTGGTTCTTTGAAAAGATAAACACAATTGACAAACCTTTAGCTAGACTCACCAAGAAAAAAAGAAAGAAGGCTCAAATAAATAAAATCTGGAATGAAAGAGGAGAAATTACAACAGACACGTCAGAAATACAAAAGATTATAAATAATATTGTGAAAAGTTATATGCCAACAAATTGGATGATCTAGAAGAAATGGACAATTTCTTAGAATCATACTACCTTCCAAAACTGAATCAAGAAGAAATAGAGAATTTGAATAGACAAATCACCAGTAAGAAGATTGAAACAGTAATCAAAAATCTCCCCCCAAATAAAAGACTAGGACCAGATGGCTTCCCTGGTGAATCCTACCGAACATTCAAAGAAGACTGGATACCTATCCTTCTCAAACTCTTCCAAAAAATTGAAGAGGAGGCGAAGCTTCCTAACTCATTGTATGAAGCCAACATTACCCTGATACCAAAACCAGACAAGGACAACACAAAAAAAGAAAATTACAGGGCAATATCCTTTATGAATATTGATGCAAAAAATCCTCAACAAAACACTAGCAAATTGAATACAACAATACATTAAAAAGATCATACACCATGATCAAGTGGGATTTATTCCAGGGATGCAGGGGTGGTTCAACATCTGCAAGTCAATCAACATGATACACCACATTAACAAAATGAAGAATAAAAATCACATGATTATCTCAATGGATGCAGGAAAAGCATTTGACAAGATATAGCATCCATTTATGATAAAAACTCTGAATAAAATGGGTATAGAAGGACAGTACCTCAACATAAGAAAGGCCATATATGACAAATCCACAGCTAATATCATTCTCAATGGTGAAAAACTGAAAGCTATCCCTCTAAGAACAGGGGCCAGACAAGGATGCCCACTTTCACTGCTCCTATTTAACACAGTATTGGAAGTCCTAGCCAGAGCAATCAGGCAAGAAAAATAAATAAAAGGGATCCAAATTGGAAAGTAAGAAGTGAAACTGTCATTCTTTGCAGATGACATGATTTTATATAGAGAGACCCCTAAAGAATCCACCAAAAAACTTTCAGAAATAATCAATGAATGCAGTAAAGTTGCAGGATACAATATCAACATACAAAAATCAGTTGTGTTTCTATACATTAACAATGAAGTAGCAGAAAGAGGAATTAAGAATATGATCCCATTTATAACTGCAATGAAAAATAAAAAGTGCCTAGGAATAAATGTAACCAAAGAGGTGAAAGATCTGTACACTGAAAACATTGTTGAAAGAAATTGAAGAAGACACAAAGAAATGGAAAGATATTCTGTACTCTTGGATTGTCCATACTTCCTAAAGCAATCTACAGATTCAGTAGAATCCCTATCAAATTCCTAACAACATTTTTCACAGAAATAGAGCAAAGAACCCTAAAATTTATATGGAACAACAAAAGACCCCGAATAGCCAAAGGAATCCTGAGAAAAAAGAAAAAAGTGGGAGGAATCACACTCCCTGACTTCAAAATATACTACAAAGCTATAGTAACCAAAACAGCATGGTACTGGCACAAAAACAGACACACAGATCAATGGAACAGAATCGAGAGCCCAGATGCAAACCCACACATCTATGGACAGCTAATTTTTGACAAGGAAGCCAAGAACATACAATGGAGAAAGGAAAATTTCTTCAATAAATGGTGTTGGGAAAACTGGACAGCCACATGCAAAAGAATGAAAGTAGAACACTGTCTTACACCATACACAAAATTTAACTCAAAATGGATTAAAGACTTAAATGTAAGGCCTGAAATCATGAAATTTCTAGAAGAAAACATAGGCAGTACACTCAACATTGGTCTTAGCAATATATTTTCAAGTACCATGTCTGACTGGGCAAGGGAACAATAGAAAAAATAAACAAATGGGACTACGTCAAACTAAAAAGCTTCTGCACAGCATAGGAAACCATCAACAAAATGAAAAGACAACCTAACAATTGGGAGAAGATATTTACAAACCATTTATCTGAAAGGGGATTGATATCCAAAATATATAAAGAACTCATACATCTCAACAAGAAAAAACTAACAACCCAATTAAAAAATGGGCAAAAGATCTGAACAGACATTTCTCCAAAGATATACAGATGGCCAACAGGCACATGAACAGATGTTCAACATCATTAACTATCATGGAAATGCAAATCAAAACTATAATGAGATATCACCTCGCTCCTGTCAGAATGGCTATGATTAACATGACAGAGAACAAGTGTCGGGGAAGATGTGGAGAGAAGGGAACTCTCACACACTGCTGGTGGGAGTGCCAACTGGTGCAGCTGCTGTGGAAAACAGTGTGGAGATTCCTCAAAAAACTAAGAACAGAACTGACATATGATCCAGCTATTCCACTGCTGGGTATTTATCCAAAGAACATGAAAATATGAATGCATAAAGATACATGCACCCCTGTGTTCATTGCAGCATTGTTTACAATAGCCAAGACTTGGAAGCAACTTAGGTGCCCATCAAGGGATGAATGGATAAAGAAGATGTGGTATATGTACACAATGGGATACTACTCAGCCATAAGAAATGATGAAATCCAGCCATTTGTGACAACATGGATGGACTTTGAGGGTATTATGCTAAGTGAAACGAGTCAGAGGGAAAAAGTCGAATACAGTATGATCTCACTCATAAATAGAAGATAGAAACAACAACAAACAATCACATAGAGACAGAGATTGGATTGGTGGTTACCAGAGGGGGCGTGGGGAGGGAGGAGGATGAAAGGGATGATTAGGCAAATGGGTGTGGTGATGGATTGTAATTAGTCATTGGGTGGTGAACATGATGTAGTCTATACAGAAATCAAAATATAATGATGTACACCTGAAATTTATATAATGTCATAAACCAATGTTACCACAATAACAACAAAAAAAGCAAAGATGAAGAAAAATCTTGAAAGCAGTCAGGGTAAATGACATGTCATATATAAGGGAATATCAGTTTGAAGGGCTGTGATTATTCCAAAGAAAACATAGAGGCAGAAAAGATGGAATCGTATCTCTAAAGTGCTGAAAGAAAAGATCAACCCAGGACATGATGGGAAGCAAAGACATCTTTAAGGATTGAAAGTCAAACAAAATCAAAATCAAAACAAAGGCTGATGGAGATGAGAGAAAACTAGGAGAATTCATCACCAGACAACTGGCTGCGAAACACTCTGGGAGAGGAACTTCTTCAGGCTGAGGGGAGATGACACAAGAGAAGCCGGGAACTTCAGGAACAAAGGAAGAGCAACAGAAATGGAAGTCCCTGGATAAGTGTGGTGGCCTATTTTTCTCTTAAATTCTTCAATATTCGCATGACTTTGAATGCAAAAAGGACACCACAGTCTCAGAGGGTGGAATTCAAGTCATATAAAGGTTCCCCATGTGACAACCGTGACAGAGTGGAACGTAAGGAATCCATATGGCTGTAAGGCCTCTACGTTTTTATTTCACTGGTAAAATGTTATGTCTAACTAGACTGTGAAACAATTCGTATACACAGTGTTATTCTCAGGACAACCAAACATCATACAAGCTCACTCTAGAATAATTGGAAAACCTTAATAGTCCGCTATGAGGAAATTTGAATAATGTAGTGAAAACATTCACACACAGGTTCCTGTGAGAACATATGTTGTGATTTCGCTTGTTTTATTGCCTAGGAGTGGGTTTGTGGGGTCACATGTGAAGTATGTCCTGCCCCAGGTCCTTGTGCGACCTCTGCACACGCGACCTTCCCTCCAGAATCATCATGCACGTCCATTCTTCCTTCACACATTCCAAAGCTGCATCCTAGCAACAGGCCAAACAGTGCCCACTTCGCCTTTGGTCTAGTTGGCACCTGAAGGGAAAGACTCAGAGGCCAGCTCTCTACTGAGGGACAGACCTCACCCATGTGCTCTATGGGCAGTTCCCTGGGCAAGCTGTGCCCCTCACCCTACCCTGGGCACCGGGAGGCCAGCACCTGCCAAGAGGGCTCCACTGCCTCCAGCCCCCTGACCGCACCCACCGACTCCTCTTGGCCGTCAGTGTCACCCAGCTGTCCACACCCCGCCATCCACTCACAGGTCATCCTGTAGGTATCCAGTGACTTTACATCCACGATTTCTCAAAGCAACTCCCAGACGTTGTGCCATGATCTGGAAGACCCCATGCTCCTTTCTGGGGGTCCTTACCTCCATGTGTAGGCCTGGCCATCAGAGGAAGGCCATACTGTCTGGTCACACCTCTGAGATGTCCTGCAGCTCAGCATCTACTGTGGGCAAAGTCACCCTCAGTGTGGTCCAGAAGCAGGGAGCCACCCCAGTGCCACCCACAACACTCAGGTGTGCCCAATCTCCTGCAGGGAGAAGATGGGAGAGAATAGGGAAGAGACGGCCAAGCAGGAGGAAGATCCCCCAGACATAGTGAGGCAGGATGATCAGGAAAGGGGCTCTGATAATCCTGGGGGGGGGCATCATTTGCATTTAGGCCCCTGGGTATCTGGGCCTCTGTTCCTTCATGCCCAGACTCAGACACCATGAGCTCAGACAACCGATCCAACCAGAAATCCCAGACCTCGTGTATGAGCTCCTGCAACAAATGAAATGCCATCACATACTCATATAGCTCCACCTGAGGGTCCCCATCAGTGCAGAGGAGGAGGGGTCTGGCCACATCCCACTCCCAGCTGCCCCAGAGGTCCTCCAAGAAAGTGAGTGAGGAGGGCCCTGGGGCTTCCTCTGCAGCCCTGGTGCTTTCCCAGAGGAGGACCCAGCACGGGAAGGATGCAGAGGCAACAACAGGGCAGACACAAACCCAGAGGAACAGCTCACCCGCATCTGACAGTGCCAGGCCCCAAAAACGTAAGGTTCCTCTGCTGCCACACAGGCGAGGGGACCCTGTGAGGCTGCCACCACTCCCTGAGGTGGGTTTTCAGGTCACCGTGGAAGACCTAGACTTGGAGAAGGAAGCAGCACTCCGGACCATCAACAGTGCACTGCGGGGTGAGACTGAGGCCATCTGGGACTGCGGCGCCACACAGCCTTCCTGTTCTGTCCCCGTGCCTGCTGCAGGGGCTGTTCTTCCACCAGCTGTCCCTCCAGCCTCCAGCTCCACAGCCCAAGAAACGCAGGAAGATGGAAGACTCCATGGGCCCCGTGGCCATCGTGAAAACTGCCAGAGTGGCCACCTCCCAGCATCCTTTGTCTCGGAGGAAGCACAGTTCACCAGGCCCCCCATCTCCCTGTCACAGCCCCTTCCAGGCTCCTCTTCACACCCACTGCCCTCAGCTCCGTGCACCTTGCTGACCCCTTCTTCCTCCCCAGGATCAGACAGGGCTGACCTGTCACCTAGGCCCCCAAACCCCTCCCTCCCTGCTCTCTCCCCTGCACCAGGCATGACTGGCCTGGCCCTGCAGCTGCTGCAGCATCCCCTCCCCGCTGCATGTTGAAGTCTACCTGAGGCCTCTTTGGATGGGGGGGAGGAGGCCATTTGAAACCCAAGGCCACAGTGTCAGCTGCAGCAGATGCTAGTTCTGCCTTCCCTGCAGCTCCCAGCACCTCCAGACTGGAGTCCACCTCCCCCATGTGCATAGACACTCCTGTCTCCACCTCACAGAGCCCCCCTCCCATCAGTGATCCTAGTGGCCCTCCCTCCACCGGCCTGCCAATCACTTCTGCTGTCAGTTCCAGCCCCTCAACCAGCACATCTGCAGGCCTGGCTCCCCAGCCAGCTTCTGACACTGAGGTCCCCCCAGTGGACACCACTCCACCTCCCCTGCCTCCCCTCTTGGGATCTCCCCCTGGCTCCAGTGGGAGCTTTTCCCCATCTGCCCAGGCCCTTCAGATGTCCCCCAGTGACAGCATGACCTCAGTCACCACCAACCTCTCTGCACTGAGGCTCTGTGGCCCCACCCCAACTCCCAAACTTCCTATAAACCCTGGAGCCACTGCCCAGTCCATATCTGGGGCCCCTGATGGGCAGCACCACAGAGCCACCACCTTACACAGCTCTGTCCAGGATGGAACACTGGCTGCTCCAGCCCCAGTCTGGGCCCCATCCTCTGCTCCAGGCCAGCGAGCCATGGGCAGGACCACAAGGGGAGCTTTTTGGGTTTCATCACCCACACCTTCCCTCTTGGGTACCCATACCAGCACCTGGCCAGCCTTTGCTGCCACCCCAGCTATTTCCCTGTGGCACAGCCCAAGCCTCTAGCGTTGCAGCCGCCGCTACACATGGAGCACCATGACCAATGCTGGGCCCAGCATTAGGCAGCAACAATCAACGTTTGGCAGCACAAGCCCAGCCCCCTTTAGGCTGCGGATCTTGGCAGCATCTAAGGGCTTTGGCAGCAGAAAGGCTGTCTCAGATCTGATCTCTGCCTCTGCAGCATTCAGCATCACAACACAGATGAGTGGAGCCCTGAGCACCACACACCACTACAGGGGACATTTGGGCCTGAACACCCAGGACCTCCCTCACCGGAGCACTCCCATGGTGACCACAGGACCCAGCACTAGGAAGAACCCTGGGTTTGGAAGCACTTCTACCCCTTCCTTAAGTCACATCCCCAGGGGCCCACCCAGGAAGATGCCTTACTTCCAGCTGAGGGCCCAGTGTCACTGCCAGCAAGGTGCCTTTAGGGGCATGTCGGTCCCCACCTCTGCTCCTACCAGCCCTGCCTCTGCGGGAACACAGCAGGAGCAGCCTTGCCATTCGGTCCCCTTCAGCACCTCTCACAGTCCTCAGGACAGTAGACAGGGGCACTTGGCCAGTTTCCTTCCAGTCCTGGAGCAGCGGGGACACCCCCTGCCACCTACAGTTGACCATTCCCTTTTCCCCATCCTCCTCCCGGAACCCTTGTTTCTTCCCCATAACTTATAATAAAGCCTTGTTCTTGTTCCTTTGAAAAAAACAAAAGAAATAAATTTAAAACATTTTTTAAAAATCATAGCCTCCCCATGGGGCCGGCTCAGTGGCGCAGCGGTTTAGTTCGCGCTTGGCAGCCCGGGGTTCGTGGGTTCGGATCCCGGGCGCCTGCCGACACACTGCTTGTCAGCCATGCCGTGGCGGCGTCCCATATAAAGTAGAGGAAGATGGGCACGGATGTTAGCCCAGGGCCAGTCTTCCTCAGCAAAAAGAGGAAGATTAGCAATGGATGTTAGCTCAGGGCTGGTCTTCCTCACAAAAAAAAAAAAAAAAAAAAAAATCATAGCCCCCTTTTATATAATTATACCATCATTTCCAGAAAATGTTTATTAAATTCCTACTATGTGTCAAACACTGTGATAGGTCTCAGGATACAATAGAGAAAAAAATAAATAGCCTATACTCTCAAATATTAATTAAAATAATTACACAAATAAGTGCATAATTACAAAGTGAGGTTAGTACTCTGAGGACAAGAAATGTGGTATTTGGGGAGCATTAAACAGTGGCATCAGGGAAGGCCTCTGTCAGGAAGTCATGGTAACACTGACCAGTGGACAGGTAAGGTGAGAAGGTACAGAGAGGAGAAGGGTGGAGAGGCACAGCCTTCCAGGCAGAGGGACACACCACATAGAAAAGGTGCCTGGAGCCCCTGGGAGACTAAAAGGAGTCCAGTGTGGCTGGAGAGCAGAGAGTGTGGAGGAGAGTGGTATGAGAGCTCATGATGAGGCTGGAAAGATAGGTGAGAGGTCAGACCATGTAGGAACTTAGAGGATTGCTGAAACTCGGATTTAAGTTTTGAAAAAAGAGTCACTCTGGCTGCAGTGTGGAGAATGAATTGGAGGCAGACCAGAGTCCGCACAAGAAAACAGTCCAGTCAAGAGATGATAAATGGTAGAACTAAGTACAACCATCAACTGAAGAGGAGCGAGGAGGAAGGTTTTGAGAATTGTTAAGGGAAGAACATCAATAGGAATCGTTGATGGATTGGATATTAGCAATAAAAGAGGGAAAAGCCACAAATGTGACCCTTAGACTTGTGATTGCACACCTGAAAAGATGGAATTACCATAAATAGAAATAGGCAACCCTAGAAGAAGAGCAGGATTTGGAGGCTAAAGTCATGACTTTAGTCTTACTCCTGTTGAGTTTGAGCTGCCTTTGAGATACCCAAGTGGGATTGTTGGTAGTGACTGGACTAGCTGGCTGGGGCTCAGAAGAGAGACCTGGGCTATAATTATTTAAGCAATATTTAATCTGAAGATGTAGCTGAGGGTGGTGGATGACTGTCTAGGAAGCGAGTACAAAGTGAAAAGAGCAAAGAATCTAAACATGAGCTATGAGAAGTACCAGCATGTCATGGCCGTGAAGAGGAGGGCGTGCCTAGAAAGGAGGATGAGAAGGAGAGTGGGGTGCCATATAAGGTGGCACGAGGGCATATTTCAGAAGGGAAGAAAGTTCACATGCAGCTGCTTCTCATTTCAAGGAAAATAAGAACTAAAATAAAATGCTCTTTAGAGTAATATAAAAGTCTGGGGGCCTTAACAAGAGCTGTTCTTGTGGAATGATGGGAGCCAAAATCAGATTAGAGAGACCTGGGGGGACTGGAACGTGAGGAAATTAGCCAGATGGAACAGGAAGGAAAGAGGGAATTAGTAGGGACAAGTCATTCAGGAAGTTTTCTACAAAGTAGGAGAACAGCAAAAGGTCAGAGTTTAGACAAGGATGTATGACAAATAAAGGTTTTTGGGGGGCCAGCCAAGTGGCATAGCAGTTGAGTTTGCACACTCCACTTGGCGGCCCGGAGTTCACCAGTTCAGATCCCGGGCGCGGACAGATGCACTGCCCATCAAGCCATGCTGTGGCAGCGTCCCATATAAAGTAGAGGAAGATGGGCGTGGATGTTAGCCCAGGGCCAGTCTTCCTCAGCAAAAAAGAGGGCGATTGGCAGCAAATGTTAGCTCAGGGCTAGTCTTCCTCACAAAAAAAAAAAAAAAGAAAGGTTTTTGTTTGTCATGTATATGATTTAGTTGGGGGAGTATACATGTAGATGGCAATAATAGAGTTGATAGATGTGGATAAGTATACTAGATAGAGGGGATAATTGATACTTTTGGTTTCCTTAGGATCAAAACACTGATACAGTGATTAACTTTCAACTGGAGGAGGGGCACTTCTGAAAAAAACAGAAAGTGGATGTTTCTAGACACAGGCAGGGTGATAGGTTGGAAGTTGGAGGATATTCCAAATGATGGCTTCAACTTTTTCTCTTAAGTAGAAGGTTTAATCTTTCCTGGGTGAGGGGATTGTTGGGTGGAGGTGTAGACTGGAGGAAAGTAGAGAAATTTTCAAGTGAACACTGGAGATGGATATGATGGAAAGAAAAAAGACAGTTTAGAATGGTGACAAAACTGTCTCTAGAATGGAGGAACATAAAATCAAAGTGGGATAAAGAAGGAAACAAGAAAGTCGAAGGGAGGCTAGGTGACTGGGACACTGTAGAGGCATCCTCGGAGGCCCCATTGATGCTGAAACACTGCATAGTGGTAACAAGTAACAAGGGCTTGGGAGGGGAGAAAGCTGTGGGCAGAATGTGGGACACTTGGGTTGGACCAATTTCATTCGGTGACAAGTCGCGGGTGTGACTTTGAGAGTGTATGGCTGAGGTGGGGAGAAGAAAGTCTTTCAAGAGGAAGAGGTCAAGAAACTGAGAGGCTGAGGTGTTGAGTGGGTCATCCTAGTCAGGGCTGAAGAGCGATTCAGCTTCTCTTCTCAGTCTATCTCTCAGGACTAAATTCTGGACGATAAACTTACAGAACCAAAAATGTCCATGAGAATGCTTTCCTAATCAAAAGAAAACCTTCTCCTAAAGATAAATTTTGTTTGCATCCTGAGTGATCGTCTCCCTGACACCAATTACATGGTGTTTTTTCCAACACCAATTCTCAGACAATAATTGTTATGGACTGAGTGTTTGTGCCTCCCCAAGTTCATATGTTGAAGCCCTAACCCTTCAGTGTGGCTGTATTTGGAATAAGAAAGTAATTAAGGTTAAAGGAGGTCATAAGAGTGGGGCCCTGATACAATAGGTCTAGTGTCCTTATGGGAAGAGACATCAGAGAGCTCTCTCTCTCTCTCTGCATGAATGCATGGAGAAAAGACCACGTGAGGGCAGAGGAAGAAGGCGGCTGTCTACAAGCCAGAAAGCAAGCTTTCACCAGGAACTGACCATGCTGGCACCTTAATCTCAGATTTCCAGCCTCCAGAACTGTGAGAAAATAAATTTCTAATGTTTAAGCACCCAGTCTATGGTGTTTGTTACGGCAGCTCAAGCAGACTAATATACTCACTATCCAGAGTTAATGCAGGCCCCACAAGTTAAGGATCCCAGTCCAAGACTGCCCTCACTTCAGGTGCCAGTTGAAAGTCCCAGGTTCCCCGGGCCTCTGCAATTCTGTCTGACTTGGCTACAAATTCAGGGCTTCTCGAGACCCCTCCACAGCTTCGATAATTTGCTAGAATGACTCACAGAACTCAGGAAATCACTTACATTTACTGGTTTATTATGAAGGATACAGCTCAGGAACAGCCAAACAGAAGAGATGCATAGGGCAAGGTATGGAGGTGAGAAGGCAAGGTGCAGAGCTTCTTTGCCCTCCCCGGATGTGCCACCCTCCTAGCACCTTCTTGTGTTCTCCAACCTGGAAGCTCTCTGAACCCCATCGTTGAAGGGGTTTCTATGAAGGTTTCATTATCTACATGCATACAGACATGCATGATTGATTAAATCATTGGCCTTTGGTAATTGAACTCAATCTTCGGCTCCTCTTCCCTCTCCAGAGGGTGGGAGGGGGTCATGAAGATGAAGATTCCAACCCTCTAATCCTACCTTGGTCTTTCTGGCAACCAGCCCCCGTCCTGAAGCTGCCCAGGAGCCCTCAAGAGTCATTAGCACAAACTCAGGTATGGTTGAAAGGGGTTCGTTATGAATAACAAAAGAAGCTCCTATCACTCAAGAAATTCCAAAGGCTTTAGGGGCTCTGCGCCAGGAACCAGGGAAACAGAGACCAAATATCTATTTGCCATTATACCACACGCCCCTTGAACAGTGAAGCTAGCGGCAGACAGCTTTTGAAATAGTAACCATTGTTTCTGGCTACTTGGCTTCACTGGTGGCCAAACTCTCCTCTTGTTGATCAATTCATTCATTTAGTTAGTTGCAATCAAACCGTGGTAGAATAGCAGCCCTCATCTCTCCCCCAGTGACCTTGTGGTGACCTCTTATGCAAGTCATTATATTTTGATTTTATACTTCAACTAAGAAGATATTCATAATTCTTTTATTGCCAAGTTCTTCAGAAACAGTAGTCCCCCTTATCTGCAGGGGATATGTTCCAAGACCCATAGTGGATACTTGAAATTGCAGATAGTACCAAACCCTATATATGCTATGTTTTTTATAACTAACGGGCTAACCAGGCAGGCAGTGTATACAGCATGGATATACTGGACAAAGGGATGATTTGTGTCTCAGGCAGGACAGAGTGGAGATGGCATGAGATTTCATCACACTACTCAGAACGATGTGCAATTTAAATCTTATGAATTGTTTATTTCTGGAATTTTCCATTTAATATTTTTGGACCGTGGTTGACTGTGGTAAACTGAAACCTTGGAAAGTGCAACTGTGGATAAGGGGGTCCACTGTATACATCACAGTAGCCTTCATGTACTTAATAAGTATGAGTGAATGAGTCCCATGAGAGCACAGAAATAAATAAAGAAGAGCAAATGGCTACATTTTTTTCTGTTATTTTTTTAAATGTTCTTTATTTGGATGATTTAAATTAATACGTAGAGAGGAAGTTTATTATGTTTTTTTTATGTTGCTTAAATAATTGAATGTGATATCTACATGCATACATACATGCATGATTGATTAAATCATTGGCCGCTGGTAACTGAACTCAATTACAAGCATACATTCTTTCTGGCCATTACTTCTTATATCTACTGTTTACATCCTTGAGCTTAGTGTGCTCAAGGATAAACTGCCATTAGGCCTGATTGTCATGAAAAGACCCCTTGGTTCAGCTGGCAACACTATCTGGGCAACCGGACAGGCCCCTTGGGATAAAAGAAGCTACTCAAGGACCCACATTTAGTTTTGAAATTCTTTCAATATCATGACAAATAATCACAGTAAAAATGTTTCAGATTGATAGAATGTCTTTGGACTGTCTGCCTGATGCCTTTAGCACACAAGTTAATAGTCCCAGCTTTCCTTTGCATTAGCCATCAGGCTTATATTTTTCATTTGGTTTTGTGAATAACAACACACATACAAAAACAAGTCTTAGAGTGATTTTCTCAAGGTGCTGGAAAGTTTAGAAGGGGCCTCAGGTTTTTTTTGGAAGTGAGTAGGAAATTCATTAAGGAATACCAGAGTTGCTATACATTATATATTTCAGAGTGAAATCTGCTATAAATGGGAACAACAGTAACTTTGCTTCATTAGTCATTATAAACAACCTTTTAAAAACATTTTAGGGTCTTAGTTTGATTGTTAAATCAGATTTTATAATTTGTAGATAAGAAAGTTTGGCCCAATGAGACTAGCCTAGTTTGTGTTCTGGCCAGCCTGCTCCAGCCTGTTCTCCGTTCTCTCCTCAGGCTGGGAAACAGCTTTCAAGGCCACAAATCAACACGAAGAGGCGACACACAGTCCTTCCCTGATTCCCATTCCTCCACCTCGTATTTTACTAGCAAACTGCTCAAAATTCTTTTTTAATAGATGATGTGTGGCTTTTAAATTAAGTTGAGCTGCTTCACAGGACTTAAAGTTTCTACATTTGATACTTTGATTATGAGTATTTGCTGCCGGGAGGGATTGTGACATCGTGGCAAGCAGTACGTCTTGAAGTCACGCAGACAGAAAGCAGTGGGACCTGGTGGGATCATAATGAGCTTTGAGTCAGGCGGAACATCCCTTAGTGTCCTGACTTGGTAGCCAAGTGACATTGGGCAAATCACTTAACCCCTTCGAGGCTTAACTTATCTGTCAAACGAGAAATAACACTTAATTTATAGGGTCATGTAAAGACTAAATGTAGTGTGTAGAGTAGTAGTGATGCTTAATAATTAGAAACTCTTAGTGTTGTTTCTCTATTTTATGTGTCACTTATCAGATTTGTGAGTTTGGGCAAATTGTTTAACCTCTTTGAAGTCTCTATGCTCACTGGCAAAATTGAGAAAATCATATCAACCTCACAGTAATGTTGTGAGGATTAAATGATAAAAACATGTACAGTGGCCTTCAATACATACTTGTTCATTTTTCTCTCCCCCTTCTCTCTTACAATAACTTGTTCTGGTTAATCTGAACCAGTGAACAGTTTAGATTGAACTAGACTGGAACGATTTGATGGCAAGGGTGTTTGCATCTTCATTTCAGGAGGCATGTCGCCTGCCTGTACACTCTAAAAGTAAGAACAACCAATGTATTGAGTGGTGGTTGTCTTGATTTTGAAAGCTCCTCTTCCAAGGGATTTCTGATGAGAGGCTCTTGCATTTAGAACATTGCATTTAGAGTTTCTTGCATCATAGGAACTCTAACTCTGGGCAAAGCTGGTCAGGCATGCCTCTCTTGGAAAGGCTTACAGATCCAACAGTATGTAAAATGGTCTTAACACAAGCTGTCAAGTTTATCTCACAAAGAAAGGAGGTCGGAACTTATGACTCAGCTTCTCTCGGAGTCAGCTGTTTCTCCTAGAACAAAAGTTTGTCGCGCCTCTCTCAGGTGCAGACGAGGATTTCATCCTTGCTGACCATGACGTAACCTCTGGCAGGTGGGTGTGTTCAGGGTGGAAGCAGTTGCCTCTGTTCTTTTGCAAACCTTGGATGTGAAAATGGGGCAAGGCCTTGACTGGAGTTTGGAAAAGATGACTGTGAGGGAGGCACACGCGAATGCAAAAGAACTGCTATTTCTGGCTCAGACCTGTTCAGAAACAGAACAGAACAGTCACTGGTTACACTAAAAATCACAGGTGATTTGTTTTTCCTTTTTTTAAAAAAAAATCATTCTTATAATAATTATCAATTTGTTAATAATTTTCTAAAATAGTTTTGGGAGAGACGTAATATAGCCAAGCATTTTCATTGCTGTTGTTAGAGAGCATCCTAACTTGATAAGTTTCCACTTCACAGCAGACAAGAGCTTGGACGAGACTCAGCATAACAGGAAAGCTGGAGTCAGCAGAATTTGATTTTATTTCCAATTTTGGACCTTACTTTTAGGAAGAACTTGGAAAAAGATAATAATACATTCACTCCAACAACAAAACTTAAGTTCTCTGAGCTGTACTAAATGAGCAGGATTGTGAGGTTTAATTGGATGATCCATGCATGTAAAATTTATCACAAGACCCAGCATCATGCACACAATAGACCATTCCTGCATTTCGTCTTGTCTAATTAGGAAATGCAATTGGAAGTTGAAGTCTGGGAATTTATTAGATCCATTTAATACTGTTCTCAAAAGACCCCAGTATGATCCAATTGCAAGCAGCAAAATGCTTACCTTTTATGGACTTTATGATTTATTTATATTATAAGAAAAAAAGAAAATATTTTGATACTTACTATGCATTATTTCCACAAATAGATAATGTGGTCTGCTAGTGTTTGTTAGTATGTGCCTTGTTATCTAATTTTTAATTATCTAGCCTTAATTTTATTACTTTTTTGAAAGGAAGTGAATCCTTGTCATCTGCTTACAGCAAATTAAGTTATAGACAATATGTTATTAAAAATCTTGACTAAGTTTTGATAGTTTAACGAGTAATTCTTAAGAACAATAGATATTGCAAAGTTTGATATGAATTATTTATTTTGTGAACCACAGGAACATAGAGGGCTTATGTTGACTTTACCAGAAAATCATAGAAGAAAAGCTGCATTTTATTGTATACAACTGTATCTTGTCATGATTTAAGTAATTAGTTTGGTATTAGAAGTATCTGATTAATTTAGATACATCCAAACCAGTGAGAGCAGTAATTATGTAAATGAAGCATAAATAGTTAAAAATGAAAAATAGCGAGTGTTGAGATCTAAAGCTTTTCAAAATAGTGTGTGTGTGTGTTCTAGAACCAGCTCGTTATGCAGAGCACTGTCTAGGAGGGTAAAGTTAAGTAGAAAATCACATTGTAGACTTCTCAGTTTAATCTTAATCTAAATGATAATCTAAACGTCTAACCACAAATGAATACATACACTCATTACCATTTAGATACTGTTTTGCCAAAACATTAATTTGGATTTCAATCTCCTTTTCAATTAGAAATCCAGGAAAGCAGAAATGTAAATGTTTGCCACTAAGACACCAATATTGGAAATTAAGTGAGGCATACGCCACTGCCACCAATATTGTGCCATTCAGTTTAAGTCTAGTCATATGTTAGCTGTTAATACCTATGTGAGAATTGCCCTTTGCAGGAAAGTCTTTTAACATTTTCCTTGTGCTACTCAAAATTGGAGATATGTGTAGAGTAAATTATCCAGTCAAAATACACATTTTTATTTATTAGAGCAACTTCTTTTTGGTCCCTAAGTGACTGTCTGGTATAAGTTTGGCCCCCAAAACAACCTATGAGTTTCTAAAACAGCTCAGTTCCCCTAAATGCCTGCCTTTCTGCTTTAAAGTGGAAACCATATAAGCAATGGGAAGAATACTTTGCTGGGTGCTGTCCTGTCCAGATAAATGCTTGATTAAAACAAAGTGAAAATGCATTTCCTTTTCCTGAATGTTTTTTTGGCTATCACAGTTTTTATTACAAAAACAATTTTATCTTACACTTATGATATCCTTATATAATTTGGTCAGAAAGCACATTGAAAATAGGCCTAAAGTTTCGAGATGAACCAGTACAAGAATGTGAAAAATCTGGGCTAAATACATTTTATTTAGAGGAATGTCTGCTTCCAGATAGATGGAATAGAAATACTTTTCTACATTCCTGCCACTAAGTGCAGGTAAACACCCCAGACATTATGTGTATAACAAACTTAAGACTCAAAGGTGGAGAGAAGAAGGAAGACTCACCAGGGATATCAGGACCCAAGCAATAACATAGAGATGAATTCTCTCATTTTTCTTTTTGCCTCATGTATCCAAGACTGAATACTGGAGAAGCTATCAGCCTGAAATATTGCCAAAGGGCACAGATAAAAAATAATAATAAAAAAATAAAAATCCTGCTCTCTCTAGTCAAATGACCAGGAAAGGAGCAGCCTAGAAAGACAGAAAATCTATTAGGCAATAACTACTCTACTCTAGCCAAACATCACAGATGACAATGTGGCTGCTTCCCCACTTCTGCCACCCAAGACTGAGTGGAGAACCTAGATTTCCACCTGCTAGGGTGATATCAGAGAAGAATAAGTAAGAAGTCAAAACATTTACCCCTGCTGGGTGGTAGTGGGGCCCCCTCCTTCCACAAGGTGTCAATGAAGATCATATTAGGATTCTGAACTTCAACCTCATCTAATAGCAATGAATTGCTCTTCCACTTCTTTCCTGAGGTGCTATCAGGAGAGGATTAGTGGAGAGTCAGGACTTTCACCACCACCCGGGGGTAACAAGGCCACCTCCTCTGCCATGGTGTAAGTGGAGGCCACTTGGGGAGCACTCCTGCCACTCCCAGGCAGTATCAGTGGAGGCCTAGTAGGGGCAGGAACTCCCATCCCACCCAGCAATAATGACCACCACTGGTGCCAACACAGGTCAAGAAGGGAAACTGTACTTCCACCCCTTACCTGGCAGTAACACAGCAGTGCTCCCTTATTCTTCTGCTGGAGTAGTGTCAGAAGAAGCCACATAAAACAGAAGATTTAAATAAGATCCAGGGTCTTATAACATAATGCCCAAAGTGTCTAGATTTTGATTAAAAATCACTCATCCTACCAAGAACCAGAAAAATCTCAGTTTGAATGAGAAAAAACAATCAATAGACAAAAATTCTGAGATGGTAATGCTATTAGAATTATCTGAGAAGAACTTTAAAGCAGTCATAATAAAAATGATCCAATGAACAATTATGAGCATGTTTGAAATGAAAGAAAAAACAGAACATGTCAGCAAAGAAACACAAGAGAGGAAGAAGAATCAAATGGAAATTTTAGCACTGACAAAATGAAAGTCTCAATGGTTGGGCTCAAGAGCAAAATGGAGATGATAGAGGAAAAAATCAGTGAACTTGAAGATAGAGCAGGAGAAATTACTCAATCTGAGCAACAGAAAGAAAATAAATGGGGATGTGGAGGGAGAACAGAGCCTCAGGGATTTGGAAGACCGTAACAATAAAGACCTAATATTTATGTTATTGGAGTCCCTGGAAGAAAGGAACTAAAAGTATTTGAAGAAATAATGGCTGAAAATTCCCCAAGTTTGGTAAAAGATATAAATCTACAGATTCAAGAAACTGAGTCAACTCTAAACAAGATACATCCAAAGAAATCCATTCACAGACACATCATAGTCAAACTTCAAAAAAGTAAAAACAAAAAACTTGACAGCAGTAACAGCAACAGTAAAGGTTTGAAAGCAGCAGAAAATCTGGCCTACAGAAGAAAAACAATTTGAATGACAGTGAATTTCCTGTCAGAAACCATGAAGGCCAGAAGGAAGTGGCACAATATTTTCGAGTGCCGAAATTTAAAAAGTGTCAACTAGAATTCTTCAGCAATGAAGAGGAAGTCAAAATGTTCTCAGATGAGGGAAAACTACGATAATTGTTGCTAGAGACCTACCTTAAAAGAATGACTAAAAGAAGTTTTCTAAACCAAAAGGAAATGATAAAAGGACTCTTGAAACATTAGAACAGAAGAAAGAACCAGGTAAAGAGGGAAAATATGGATGGATATCCATTTGTTTCTCCTCTTGAGTTTTTAAAATTACGTTTGACAGTTGAAACAAACATTATAACCCTGACTGATGTGATTCTCAATATATGGAGAGAATATATATAAGCAATTATATTATAAATGGGGAGGGTAAAGGAACGTAAAGGGAGGAAAGGTTTCTGTACTTCACTCAAGCTAGTAGAACCAGAAGACTGGGATAAGTTATGCATATATAATATAATACCTAAATAAACCACTAAAAATCTTTGTATGAGAAGCTATAAAAAGAGATAGACTCAAAAACACTATAAATAAATCAAAACTGGAATAATGGAAAAAAAGTTCAACTGACTCAAAGGAAGTTAGGAAAAGGAAACAGAGAAACATAAAACAGAGATAACAAACATAGAACAAAAAATAAAGTGACATATGTAAGCCCTGTAATGTCAGTAATCTCATTAAATGTAAATGGTCTAAATGCACCAACTGAAGGACAGAGACTGGCAAACTGAAATTTAAAAAAACACGACCTAGGGGCCGCCCGGTGGCGTAGCGGTTTCGTCCGTGCTTAGCAGCCCGGGGTTCGCCGGTTCGGATCCCGGGCGCCCGCCGATGCACTGCCTGTCAGCCATGCTGTGGCAGCGTCCCATATAAAGTGGAGGAAGATGGGCACAGATGTTAGCCCAGGGCCAGTCTTCCTCAGCAAAAAGAGGAGGATTAGCAACGGATGTTAGCTCAGGGCTGGTCTTCCTTGCAAAAAAAAAAAAAATGACCTAACTATATACTGTCTACAAGAAACTCACTTCAAGTATAAGGATATAGGTAGGTTGAAAGTAAAAGGATAGAAAAATATATACCATGAAAACACTAATCAAAATTAAGCAGGAGTGGCTATATTAATATCAGATAAAGTAAACTTCAGGGCAAAGAAAATTACCAAGGACAGAGAGGACGATTACATAATAATAAAAGGACAACCCAGCAAGAAGTACAGCAATCCTGGTATATGCACCAAACAGCAGAGCTGCAAAATATATGAAGCAAAACTGAGAACAGAAAAAGAAATAGACAATTCCACAATTATAGTTGGAAACATCAGCAACCTTCTCTCAACAACTGACAGAGTAACTAGACAGAAAATCAGCAAGGATATAGAAAAACAACACATCAACTTACATATCTAGAGCACTTCATCCAATAACAGAATATACATTCTTTTCAAGCACCCCAGGAACAAATACCAAGATAGATCATATCCTAGGCCATAAAACAAACCACAACAAATTTAAATGAATTTAAATCATTCAAAGAGTGTAGTCTGATCACAACAGAACCCAGTGAGAAATCAAAAACAGAAAGTAACAGGAAAATCTTCAAACACTTGAAAACTAAGCAATACACTTCTAAATAAGCCATGGGTCAATGAGGAAGTCTAAGAGGAAAACTAAAATTACGTTTAAGTGAATGAAATAAAAATACAGCATATCAAAATCTGTGGAACACAGGTAAAGCTATGCTGAAAGAGAAATTTTTGGCATTAAATGCCTACATTAGAAAAGTGAAAAATTTCTAAATCAACAATCTAAACTTTTACATCAAGAATCTAGAAATAGAAGATCAAAATGAATCCAAGCAAGCAGAAAGAAAGAAATATTATAAAGCAAAAATCAATGAAGTTGAAAATAGAAAAAACAATAGAGAAAATTAATGAAACAAAAACCTGGTTCTTTGAAAAGATAACAAAATTGTCAAACTGATAGCAAAAGTGACAAAGAAAAACACAATAGAAGACACAAATTAACAATGCCAGGAATAAAACATAGGGTATCACTAGAAACTCTACATCAAAAGTGTAATAAGAGAATATTGTACATAACCCTATACACAGAAATTTGACGACTTAAGTGAAATGGACCAATTCCTCAAAATGCATGAATACTACAACTCACCTAGTATGAACTAGATAATTTGAATAGCTCTGCAACTATTAAGGAAATTGTATTTGTAATTAAAAATCTTCCAAAAAAGACATCTCCAGTCCAGATGGATTCACTAGAAAATTGATTTAAAGGAGAATTAGGAAAGATTTAAAGGAGAATTAGCACCAATGCTGCAGAGTATCTTCCAGAAAATAGAAGAGGGACATTTGCCAATTCATTTTATGAAGCTAGTGTTATCCTGATACCAAAACCAAAGACAGTACAAAATAAAGGAAACTAAAAACCAATAGCACTCATGAATATAGACACAAAAATCCCTAATAAAATATTAGTAAATATAATTTGGCAATTTATAGAAAGAATTTTGTGTCTTGACCAAATGGCACTTATTCCAGGAATGCAAGGCTGGTTTGCTGGTCAAAAGTCAATAATGTAGTCCACCATATTAACATAAAAATCACATAATCCTGTCAATTCATGCAGGAAAATCATTCGACAAAATCCAACACTCATTTGTAATTAAAATATCAGAAAACTAGGAAAAGATGGGAAGTTCTTCACTGACAAAGAACATCTACAAAAAACCTACAACTAACATGATATTTAATGGTGAAAATTGAAGGCTTTCTCCCTAAAGTCAGGAGCAAGCAAGGATGATCAGTTCTCATCACTGTTATTGAACACAGTATTAGAAGTGCTACCCACTTCAAAAAGACAAGAAAAGAAATAAAGCTATACAGTTTGGAAAGGACGGGGGAAAACCCCTCCTTATTCACAGATGGCATGATTGTATATGTAGAAAATCCCAAGGAATCTACCAAAAAGAAAGAAAAAACTTTTCGAACTAATAATTGAATTCAGCAAGGTCACAGGATTCAAGATCAACACAAAAATATCAATTGTTTATGTCTCTATACTAGCAATGAGCAATGTGTGGAAACTGAAATTAAAAATATAATATCATTTACAATCCCCCCCAAAACAGTGGGGATATACTTATGTGTAAACCTAACAAAAATGTATAAGACTTGTATGCTGTAAACTATAAAAAGTTGAAAGAAATCAAAGAAGATCTAAATAAATGGAGATGAATACCTGTCCATACACTGGAAGGCTCTACATAATAAAGATATCAATTCTCCCTAAACTGATATACAGGCTTAATGCAATTCCTGTCAAATTCATAGCAAGATTTTTTTGTAGATATAGAAAAGATTATTCCAAAATAATATGTAGAAAACCAAAAGACCTAGAATAGCTAAGAACAATTTTGATAAAGAATGGAGTAGGAGGAATCAGTTTACCCAATTTTAAGATTTCTTATATAGTTACAGTAACACAGACAGGGTGACATTGGTGGATGGGTGGACACACCAATGAATGGAACAGATTAGAGAACCCAGGAATAGTCCCCCCCACATACACATGCCCAGCTGATTTTTTTTATTATTATTTTTGTGTGTGTGTGAGGAAGACCAGCCCTGAGCTAACATCCATTGCCAACCCTCCTCCATTTTTGCTGAGGAAGACTGGCCCTGGGCTAACATCCGTGCCCATCTTCCTCTACTTTATATGGGACGCCGCCACAGCATGACTAACAAGCAGTGCCTCGGCCAGCACCCGGGATCTGAACCCGCGAACTCGGGGCTGCCAAAGTGCGAACTAAGCCACTGTGCCACCGGGACGGCCCCCCAGCTGAATTTTAATAAGGGTGCAAAAGTGATTCAATGGAGGAAGGAAAGCCTTTTAAACAAATGGCATTGTAGCAGCTGAACAGCCCATAAGCAAAAAAGAAATATATGAACTTCAACCTAAACCTAATGCCTCATACAAAAAATAACTCAAAATGGATCATATTTTAAATGCAAAATACAAAACCATATTATGTTTAGAGGAAAACATAGAAGAAAAACTTCAGGACCTAGTGTTTCACTAAGATTTCTCAGACACGAAAAGCATGATTCATAAAAGTAAAAAATGATACATTGGACTTCATCAAGTTTAAAATTTTCACTCTGCAAAAGACTCTGTTAAGACGATGAAAAGATAAGCTACAGACTGTGAAAATGTATTCGCAAAACACATATATGTTAAAAGACTCATATCTGAACTATATAAAAAACTCAAACCTCAACAGCAAAAAACAAAGAAACAACAAACAAATCCAATTAGAAAATGGGCAAATAGCATGAAGAGACTTCACTGAAGAAGAAATATGGAGAGTAAATAAGTACATAAAAATGTTCAATATCACTAGCTGTTAAGACTACAATATCACTATATACCTGTTAGAACAACTAAAATTAAAAAGTAATGACAACACTAAATGCTGGTGAGGATGCAGAGAAACTAACCAGATCTCTCATAGATTGCTGGTGGGAATGTAAAACGGTACAGCCATGTTGGAAATTAGTTTAACAGTTTGTTAAAAAACTAAACATACACTTAACATATGACCCAGCAGTTGCCCTTCTGAGCATGTATCCAAGAGAAATAAAAACTATGTCCACACAAAAACCCATATATGATTGATCATAGCCCCTTTATTTGAAATGGTACCAAACTGGAAACAGCAAAAATGTCCTATAACAGGTGAATGGCTAAATAAACCCATACAGTGGGACACCACTCTGAAATACAAAGGAATGCACAAATATAAAAAGGATGGAACAACTTGATAAATCTCAAGAACATTAGGCCAAGTGAAAAAAATCCAGTATAAAAAAGCCACTCTATAATCTTCTGTGTGATTCCATTTGCATAACATTCTCACAATGACAAAATTATAGAGATGGAGAACAAATTAATGCCAGGGGTTAGGGATGCTGGGGAGTAGGGAGATGAGTGTGGCTACAAAAATGTACCACAGGGGAGAACTTTGTGATGATGGAACAGTTGTGTATCTCAATTGCGGTGGTAGTTCCACAAATCTACACAAGCAATAACATGACAGAGCCATCCACACGCTTTACACCAATGTCAGTGTCCTAGTTTTGACAGTGTACTCTTCAAAAGAGGTAAACAGTGGGGAGAAACTGGGTGAAGCTACACAGGTCCTTTCAGTGCTCTTTGCAATTTCCTATGAAGCCATCATTATTTCAAAACAAAAAGTTAAAAAAAAAACCTAATTTGGCTCTGGTGTTCTATGGAACTCACCATCTATATGACACCCCGTATTGCAAAATCAAGGAGCCCTTTAAAGCATGTGTGATTTTGTTCTTTGAGAGTCTTGTCCACCAGGTGATAATGGGGGTCATCGCCTTCTAGGTTGTCATCCCTTTGACTTGGGAATGATCAACAAAGTCCTACTTGGGCTGAAGAGTTTGGGAAGCAGCATCTGTGTTTCTTCATTATTTTAAAACACTACAGAATAAAGCCACAATGGATACTTTTAGTCATTCTATAAATAAAACACTTCCTCTTTCTTTTAATGGAGACAGATGGATTGAGTCCGTGCTGAGTGGCCATTAAGAGAAGCACTGTCGGATAGGTATACACCTAGTTGCACGCAAGATGATAAATGACTCTGGAGCTAATATCATCTAATAGACATATTTCTCAAAGTACTACATTTTTAGTATGTTAAAAACTCCTGAAAAGCCATCTATTAATCCGAGATTTAATTCTAATTAAACTGGAATTCATTTAGTTTTTGTTTTAGAAGTAGTATAACTAGAGCAAATTTATTTTTTACACACTTGGAGCTTTTCTTACAATGCATAGCTAAATGTTATTTGGCAAGTCGCTCTAGTTTCACACCCCTCAATATTCTTTGCTGCTGCTTTCTGGTGCCAGGGTGGCTCGAATCACAGAACTAAAAAAGACCTTACACATCTTCTGGTCCAGCGGGCTCAAATTGGCAGCCCACAAGTGTTCTCTCTTGGAACATTACTATTTTTTAATGGAATTGGAATGTTTTTAGATTGGGCATGAGATATCCCATTGGCCCAAACCAGCCTCTCTGGGTCACCTCCACTTTCCCACAATATAGTCCCTGCTTGGAATTTGAGTGTGAAACTCCTCTTTGTTTGGTACTCTCACAGATGAAGAAACAGAGGCCGTATGCTGTTCAGTTATTTTACCAAGGTCACATCATTAAATTCATGGCACACCTGGATATATGCCCATGTCTCAGTCTTCTCATCCCCCACTTACTCCACTGCCCAGCAGGCATTAAAAAAAAAATACCAGGTCCTGGGAGAGATCCAGAAACCCCACATGTACAGAAGAATTTCTCTGTGTCCAAAAATGCTCAAAGGAGCAGTTCTGCGCGAGACCCAGGCAGAGTTCAGAGAGATCTCCTTTTGCATAACGTGGATCAGCCCCTACGAAGAGAGAAACAGCCCGCTTCTCTGGCAGCTCTCTCCCACCCCTACCCCCAGTCCAAATTGATTTTGTGCTTCCTGTTTTTCTGTGCTTGACAAAGAAAGCAAAAGTAACCTGCTGTCAATGGATAGTTGCCAAAAAAGCAAAGTGGTCTTTAAAAAAATCACTTGCTTCAAATTTCCAACTCCGGTTCAAAGTTGCCTTCCAAGCACACACTGCATTATGCTAATAATATGCTAAATCATTAAGGTCTTCCTATCTGTCTATTGATTGTTTAAGTAGAATGTTATGATGGGGAAGTGTTGGTGCGAGGAATATCGACCAACCCTCAGTGTGTTCTTAAGTAGGCAACTCTGGTGTATACATTACACTAACTCTGATATATTGCATGTCATAAGCCATTTCATCTTGGCCTTTGATGATGCACTGAGATGGTCTTTTGGGAACTTTAATATTCTAGAAAAATTGAGAAAATATAGGCCATATAAAAAATAATATTAATAATTATTTATTGAGTTGTTTCCCTGAGCCAGGAACAGTGCTAGAAATTTTATCTAAATCGTTTCTGATATATCAATGCTACTCTTAGGGATTGTTTTCTTTGTACATTTGCTGAAATTCAGTAGTGGTTATTATCAGGATTTGAACCTAGATCCATCTGAGTTGAAGTCCACCCTCTTAAAAATGTCTGTACATTGCTTAAAGAATAATTCAAATTTACTTGATCATTTCTCTTTTTGACCTGAAGTATCAGACAAAGAGTTATTAGCAGTTTGGGGGTTCCAACTTTCTTTTAGTAAAGTCAGTTCTCCACTCATTAGTGACAAAGTGAGGGACACTGAAGATGGAGTGGCTGCAGCATAGCAGGGGCCCTCTGTGAAGTAGCAACAGACATACGTAATTCAGACACATCCTTGGCACCACCCAGAATGCAGTGCACACTTACTGGTGGTCTGGGCACACTTACTGACTGTTGTGCAAGCTTCCGGGGAAGCTGGAAGAGGTGAGGTCCTGGAGGCAAGGGGAAAATCGGGATTAGGAGGGTTACTTTGACACTTGGTAAAGTAAATATAGTTTTCAAAGGATCATTTTTAAAAGGCTAAATAAATTACAGATGGTTTTCAAGTTGAGATCCGTGGAGATGTCTTAACAGACAGATGCTGGGAAAGGGAAAGGTTGAAGACGGGGAAGAATTGAAATGGCAGCATTCTGGATCCCCACCGGCCATGAGTAGAGCAGCACTTATTTCTCTTTATACAATTGAGATAACATACAAGCTTTGTCCTTTAAGGACAGTACTCCACGGGGGAAACTGAAATAGGAGTTGAACTGGCCTGAAATATTTGGAAACTAATCACAGATTATATAAAGACCCATTGAGAATGTTCTTGTTTATTTTACTTTAACTTCAGAATTTTAGAAAGATTTACATACCTTGACCGTTCAGGTCTCTCTCTCTCTTTACCATTAAGTTAGAAAGTAGGATCCTTTGACTCTAACACTCACCCTTACTATGAACCTCCTTCTAAATTTGCCTTCTCAGCAGAGCACAGTATACTGTGACTGTGTCTGTTCACTCGTTACATGGATTAGCTCTCTGTCAGACAAAGGGACAGATATTATATTCCAATGAGTAATTCATAACAACATTCTTTCTGTCAATGGGGACTAATAGTTTTCTTGCTGCCTTTTCTAAAATATTATGCTCTGAGCTTCAAAAAGCCTCTTTCAGGGCCAGCCCGGTGGCGTGGTGGCTGGGTTCACAAGCTCCACTTCGGCAGCCAGGGGTTTGCAGGTTCAGATCCCGGGCACAGACCTATGCACCACCTATTAAGCCATGCTGTGGCAGGCATCCCACATATAAAGTAGAGGAAGATGGGCACAGATGTCATCCCAGAGCCAATCTTCCTCAGCGAAAAGAGAAGGATTGGCAACAGATGTTAGCTCAGGGCTAATGTTCCTCACATAAAAAAAGCCTCTTTCATTTTCATGATTTTTTTTTTCGCCTTTAATATCTTTTCCTTATCTAGGCCTTCATTCATTAATCCTTCTTGTGCAAGGCTCATTCTCTGTGCATGTAAGAATGCACTATTTCCTGCTTCTACCCCAAACTGTTCTTCTACCTTGCTTTGGGCTCTGTTCAAAGTCCCTTAAATATCTGTTTCCTCTTCTTTCCTATAATATTATTTACTTAAAGCATTTAGAAATGAAATTTCAAGACTTTTCCCCAGAATTGACTCTCATGAGCTATATTCCCTAGAGAGGAACAATGTACCATCAAAATTAGATAGAAAAATCTATCATTGTTTTTATTTTAGTTCAAGAAACATTTGTTGTGTGCCTCCTGCTTGCTAAGTTATGTGCACAGTACATAGAATCTTGCTAAGATGTGTGCACAGTATGTAGAATCTCACGACTCAAGTAAACAGTGCCAGAAACACTCCCGTCTGGCCTCTTCAGGGTCACTCTCACAACCTCCCTCCTCACCCCTTAACCCCCCCAGCACATTAACTTCCCTCTTTCATCTTAAAAGAGAAACCAACAAATGCATCCTGAACCACCCTCATCCCCAGATACAATTGATGCTTTCAGCTTCACAGCCAAACTTAAACAAATGATATATTTTCCTGTTTCAACTCCTATTCAATGTTCTAATCCACTGCAACCTGGTCCATCTGTTGCCCTAACACCCATTCTGCTCCTGCTCTTTGAAAATATAATCTACCATTAAAAATCCACTCTAATTGTTCACCTGCACTTGTTCGTGTCTGTTTATAAGTCTGTTTTCCTCACCAGACTGGGCCCCATGAGGATAAGGATTATGTTTTACTTATTAGATTAAATCAGTTTAAATTGCTTTTTAAATTGCCATTAACTGTTTTTCACTTACAAAAACAGCAATTATGGATCAATCTACTATCTCTGTACCTTATCGCCAAATACAGTATGTGGCACAAAGTTTAGGTCCAATAAATACTCAATAACTGAATTAACACATAAAATATCCATACTTTATGGACTTGTTGAATAGTTATTGAAAACTTTTAATTGACTTTTATTTCTCAGAATTTATTTTCTCTTAAATGATTTGTTCTCTAAAGCATCAAGAATCAAAACATATTTTACTGAAAGAAAAGTTATCTATGTACTTACAGAATCTAACATATAAATATTATAATATATGTACATTCATATACTTTTATACTGAAAGTGTACATATTATAGATCTCTGAAATAAAACATTTAATTTGTAATCGTTTTTATATTACAATAATTAAAGTTGTAGTAAAAATTTAAAACTCATGTTACTTCCGTGTGAAAATTGTTTCAACTTTTTTTTGTTACTCCAAATTGAAAAGATGATGCCATCTTTTAAAGGCAAGTTTCTAAGTTATATTTAGAGCAGTGGCCTATGTCTTTTTCTTATCACACAGCAGTGTTTGAGTGTCAGGTGACACTGATTTCCAGCCATTTTCCTGACTTGGGGAATTGAGTTCACCTTAAAGCGTTCATTTTTGGAATCAGTAGACACGCGGGCCTTCTCGCTGGTCAGCGGCACATCCAGAGGAGGCACGAAGGTTTTCTCCCTTTCAATCTGTCTAGGAAACGCATTTCATTTTTTCTTTGTCTTTGAATTAATCACATTTTCCCAATTCTCTTTTCAAAGGCTTGATCGTGATTCTGGACGTTTTTGTTGTTGTTTTGTGTTCTTTTGTTCTAGAGGCTGTTGAACTGGGAAAACTGCGTCACATTACCTTCTCTACAACAAATCAAATGTGTCCTTTAAGTAAGCTAGAGAGTTGAAAGAAAATGTATCCAACACAGATCTCCGGCGACATGGGCAGCCTTTATGTCAGGCAGGAAAATTGCTGCCCAGTTGTGGACACCAATGCATACTCCCGGAAGTCCGCTTCTCCTCCCTCTAGAAAGCTCCGGAAGTGTGATGAGAGCAGACCCTCACTGCTGTGCATCCCCACGGCAGGAAGCAACACTCAGGTGGATTTGTCTGTCCATCTTCTGTGAAATGCTGTGGAAAGCAGAGTGTACACCAGTCCTAGTAAAAGGAGAATTCGGATAAGAGAGGGAAGGAAACTCATCATTACTAGGCAGGTACTGCCTTGTATGTACCTTTACATATCCACTTGTACATAATGTTGGATATAATGAGGTAACTCAGGTAAGGTTCAAAGTTCTGCTTTGGCAAGAAAAGTCCAAAGGGCCATGTTAAAGTTGAAAAAGTGCTTATAACCATGCAAATTTCACATTCACAAAAGGTGCAATAACTCTGATTCATTTCAAGGGAAAGAAAAAACTCAACTTTCTAAAGGGTAAAATGGTTACGTAAAATTGTATGCTGTAAAATCCAAAAAGTTTGAAGCCAGATCAGGTGGACTGGAGTTGAATCCAACGACTTTGGGAAAATGGCCTGAATCTTGGGCCACGGCTTCCTCAAATAGAAGTGGAAATAAAGGGCTGGCCTGGTGGCGCAGCGGTTTAGTCTGCGCTTGGCAGCCTGGGGTTCGCGGTTTCGGATCCCGGGTATCCTCCGATGCACTGCTTGTGCTCGTCAGCCATGCTGTGGCGGTGTCCCATATAAAGTAGAGGAAGATGGGCACGGATGTTAGCCCAGGGCCAGTCTTCCTCAGCAAAAAGAGGAGAATTGGCAACAGATGTTAGCTCAGGGCTGGTCTTCCTCACAAAAAATGAAAAAAAAAAAAAAGTAGAAATAATAATTCCTGCTTCTCAGGGTTATCGTGAGCATGGAAAGCAATGAACATTTGGAAGTGTTTTGTAGATGTACAATGTAAAACAAATGTAACTATCTTAGCTTCCACTTGCAGGGGAAGGAGTTAGCTGTCTACGCATAGCTGCCTGCCTCTTAGCACTCTGAAGGTTGCCTATCTTCTCGCCTGACCTTGAAAGAAGGTGAGGTGAAGCAGAAAGAGTAGGGCAGAGAGTCAGAAAGACCTTAGCTTGAATCTTGGCTCCATTACTGATGAGCTGGATAATCTTGTAAAGGTACATATTGGGAGGCTGGGACACAGCATGTGTAGTGGTTGAGTGACTTGGCTTTGTATTTTGAATTTCATCTCTACCACTTTGCGATCTTGTAGTCTCAGGAAAGTTGTTCAACCTCAATTGATACTTCTATCAAATGGGGGTAGTGAAGTATTTTTCTCATAATATTGAAAGGACTAATAATAATGGATAATTTATTAGTTTGTCTTTGGGGGTTGTGAAATAGTCAGAATATGGTCAAGCAGACCCTTGTTATTCTAAGATGGCCTGGAAACACTGTGTCCACTTAAAGCCAGCATTCAGAGAAGGAACTTGGATAACCTTTCCAAGTAAATGCTAGTTTTCTTTCCTTTTCTTGGCCATGAATTAGATATTAAAGCACTACATCTGAAGGAGACTCCTAGAAGAGAGGTCATTTATGTTTTTGAAGTGAATAAATAAGTTTGATCCTTAAAACTCACCAGACAATCTGGTGTGTAGGGAGTTTGGGAGAAGGACTTTTAGCAAGTATGGAGACTTCTAAATCTCCTCCATATGTGAGAAAAGCAAGCTGTCACACGAAGAGTCAAATGTTTCCACAAAGCTCACCAGGCTAATTCCTACACTACATTGGCTGCTTACAAAATGGGCATTAAAAAAAATAAGGTTTTTTAAGATAGTCACCTCTGGATCCCTAAATATGGGTTGCCTTCAACCACCCAGTGACTGCTTTCATAGATCACATTGTCAGGACACAAGGCAGAAGTTTCAGCAATTGTAAACCCTGCAGATCCTTCTCAGTCCCCAGGAAAAAGGCAGGAGGTGAGATTATATTCACACACAATGGACTAGAAAGCCAATTGTCATGATGGAGCTCAACTCTGCGATTTGGGGCCCATAGGACCTACTTTCCATTATGTGTGAAGGAGAGACGCCCTCATCCCCTAGCCCAGGCCAGGGTCACCTCATGACAGGCAGCAATACTTAGCTTTGACCAGGAAGGATAGTGCAGCCGAAGAAAGAACATGGTTTGTGGCAAAAAGCACTGGAGCTGCCTGGAGGTTCAGTTCTGTTTTCCCACATTCTCTGACCAAAACCCAAGAGAGATGTTGGATGCCCAGCTAAAACTCATTATGATTGGAAGTCCGTGCCACTAGGGCAGCTTTCTCTCCCTTTAACAGAGCCAGCAATCTCCCAATAGCTGTGACCCAACCAATCTCTCTCTTTACAGACATATAGGTTACAATAAAAATAATAATAAAAATAAATAGCTATTATTATTCCAAGAGGACTTTATAGTTTGAAAAGTCCTCTTCTATACAAGAGCTCATCTACTACTCACAACAAACCTAGGGAAAAAAATGTTAGGCATTGTAGAAGAGAAACATTTGGCTAAAATCCCAAACAAGGAATTCTTGGTCAGTCGTCCACAGTCACCACATATTTTAAAGAAGATGGCCTCATAGAATTCTCCAGGCAAAGAAAGACTCTAATACTATGCAAAGCTTGAGTTCCAAATCCTGTGATCTTTTACTCTGGTGAATAGGGCTGAACCAAAGATGGACCTTCTGTCTTTCTTCTTTTAACCCCCTTTCCTCTGATCCTACCCTTTTTACCACTTGATCACATAAAGGTAGAGTCATCTGTTCCTAAGGGTGAGGAGCCACAGATAAATCTTAGGTCACCAGCTGCATGGAAGATGAGTTGTAGGAGGGGAAAACTTTCCAAAACGGAAATATGGAGTCTAAACAAGACCAGGAAAGAAATAGGTAATCCAGAGTAAGCAGTTCCATACAAAAGCAAGAACTGTGTTCTCTGTCCCAAAGCTCCACCTCTATTGTCTCTGCCCAATAATCATTGGCAACAATCTGCCTCAGCAATTCTGCTCCACAGAAATGAGAAGATGGAGGAGATTCTGCCCTTCTTCACCCTTGAAGGATCCTAATGATGCCCATGTCCCATCTGAGAAAGAATATTACCAAATTATCAGAAAAATCTTCTCTGCATTCTTCTGAGGCCAGTTTTCCAAACTTGTCTTTGTTTGTTTGAAGTCATGTTGTATCAATTTGACATTATCCCAACCCGCCTCTGAAAGGTGTGCTTCCGGTTAGATTTGGAAAAAGATAAGAAATCTTTTTTCCCTCAGTAGCAACAAGAAAAACCCAGATAAAATTATAAGCATGTTTTCTACAGGGCTAGCAAGGAATGGTGGATACAAATGAGCCCCGATGCACTGAATTACAAAAAGAAATAAGCTCTTAATATATCAGCCAAAACCAGTGGCAGCTTCCAAAAATGGGACCAGGTGCCCAATATAGGTACGGTTAGACTGAAGAGTTGGTTAGCTACAGAGATTTATTTCAGAAATGAGGAAAAATCAGCTGAGCCCTAGACCACAGTGAAGGCTGGCAACACTAATAGCAACTATGTATGGTGATCGATGTCAACTAGACTTACTGTGGTGATCACTTTGCAATACAGTCACACACCATATAATGACGTTTTGGTCAAAGACAGACCATACATATGATGACGGTCCCATAAGATTAGTACTATTTAGCCTAGGTGTGTAGTAGGCTATACCATCTAGGTTTGTGTAAGTACACGCTGATGTTCGAACAACTATGAAATCACCTAGTGACACATTTCTCAGAGTGCATCACCCGTTGTTAAGCAACACATGACTAAACATACAAATATTGCATCATTATGTTGTATGGCTGAAACTAATATGTTTTATGTCAATTATGTCTCAATAAGAAAAGAAAATATAAAACCCAATTAGATGTCAAGCTGAGAACATTATAAAAAAAAGAAATTTTCTAATTTTTGATAAAAATTATAGACCCATAGATGCAAGAAACTAAAATAAACACCAAGTAGAATAATTACCCCTAAAGAAAAAGAGAGAGAGAAACCCATGCAGTTTGCTGAAATAGAAAGACAATTAAAAAAAAAAACACTTGAAAGTAGTAACAGGAAATAACACATTACATAGAGACAATCAACAATAAGAATTATAGTGGATTTCTAATTAGAAACAATGTAAATCAGAAGATAATGGAAAGACATCTTTAAAGTGTTAAAGGAAAAAAGTAATTAGCAACTAGAATTCTATTCTATTATTCAAGAGAAATATCCTTTAAACATTAAGATGAAATAATGACATTTTCAGATAAATGAAAGATTCGAGAATTTGTCACTCACACTTTAAGAAAGGCTAAAGAAAATATTTTGGATGGAAGGAAAAGATAACATAAAGAAACTTGACTCTATAGGAAGAAATGTATATAAATACAAAAAGCAACTTTTCTCTTTTTATATTTACAGTAAATGACCCTTGATTTTTAAAGTAAAAAGGCAAAAAGAACAATGTACCTGTGGGTTTATAATGTGTAGAAGAAAACATTTTGACAGCAACATGAAGGACATCTGAAATATATCAGTCTTTGTATTTCAGCAAACTGCATGGGGTTTCTCTCTTTTTCTTTAGGGGTAATTATTCTACTTGGTATTTATTTTAGTTTCTTGCATCTATGGGTCTATAATTTTTGTCAAAAATTAGAAAATTTCTTTTTTTTACTAATGTTCTCAGCTTGACATCTAATTGGGTTATATTTTCTTTTTTTATTGAGATATAATTGACATAAAACACTATATTAGTTTCAGATGTGCATCCTCCAAGTGTGGCTCAAAGGATAGCATTGTATCATTTTACAAGAAGTAGTATAACATTATTTCGAGGTAGACTATGATAAGTTAAACATGTTTATGATAACTTCTAGAAAAACCACTAAAAATAAAACAGGGGTGTGTCTAAAAATCCTGTAAAAGAAAGAAAATGGAATACAAAAAAATACCCAATTTTTTAAAAAGGCAGGAAAGGAGGAACAAAGAATAGAAGGGACAATTAGTAAACAAATTAAAAGATGATAAATGTAAATGAAACCTTTTCAAAAATAAATGTGAATGGACTAAATACTATCATTAAAAACAAGAGATGTTCAGACTAGATAAAAACATAGCAGACATATGGTTGATAAGGTTTAAATATAAAGACAAGCTGAAAGTGAAAACATGGGAATGATATAAAATATGAAGCACTGAGCATAAGAAATTGGTGTGATCACATTAATATCAGACAAAGTAGAATTCAAGATGAGGAATATTATCAATCAGAGATGAGACAGATATTTCATAATGATAAAGATGTCAATTCACTAGGAAGACACAACAACCCTAAATGTGAATTCAATTATAGTTGAATATTTTAACACTTCTCTCTCAGTAATTGATAGAACAATTAACAAAAAATCAGTAAGAATATAGGTTTGAACAACATTATCAACTATCTTAACCCAGTTGACATGTATGGGACACTCCACCCAACAAGATCAAAATACACATTCTTTCTAAGTGCTCATGGAGCATTCACCAAGATATGCCATATTCTGGTCCATTAAAACCTCAGTAAATTTGAAAGGAATGAAATAATACATATTAGAAACTATTAACAATAAGATGTTTTAAAATTCTCCATATAATTAGACATTAAGCAATGCCCTTTGATGAAGAATCGCAGGGAAATCAGAAAATATTTTGAATGGTAATATAAAAACAACATATCAAAATTTACATACTGTAGATACATCAGTGTTTAGAAAAATGTATTCTTTAAGGGTTTAAATTAGAAAAGAAGAAAATTTTAAAATCAATGACTTTAGTCAAGCCCAAGTTAAGAGACTAGGAAATTTCAAGCAAATTAAACCCAAAGTAAGTATAAGAAAGGAAATAATAAAAATGAGAGCAATAATCAATGAAATAAAAAACAAACAATAGAGAAAATCAACAAAACCATTATTAGCTCCTTGGAAATATTATTAAAATTGATAGATCTCTACCAATGCTGTTCAAGAAAAATAAAAAGCACCAATTACCAATATTGGGAATGAAAGAAAGGACATTGCTGTTGATCATACAAACATTAAAAGGAAAGTATATTATAAACACCTTTGTGCCACTAAATTTTACAGGTTACATAAATAGACAAATTCCTTGAAAGACAAAAATATCAAAACTGACATACGAAGAAAAAGAAAATGTGAACAGTTCTCTATAAATTAATTTAATATATAATTAGTAACCTTTCCATAAAGAAAACTCCAAGCCCAATGGCTATCTTGAATAATAGCAATCTTAGACAAAATCTTTTAGAAAACAGAGAAGTTATTGCTTCCCAACTCATTTAACGATATTACCACAACTCTAAAACAAAACCTGACAAGGAACATTACAAGAAGAGGAAATTAAAGACCAATATTCCGAATGAACCTAGACATAAAGAACCTTTACAAGTGTTAGTTAATTAAATCCCACAATATATAAAAAGGATAATACATCATGTTTAAGTGGGGTTTACCTAGGAATAAAAGGTTGGTTTGAGAATGAAACATCAATCCATGTTATTCACCACATTAACATAATAAAAGAGACAAATCATATAATTATCTAAATAGAAGAAGAAAAAGCATCTGGCAAAATGAAAACTCCATTTATGATATAAGCTTTCGATAAACTACAAATAGAAGAGACTTCCTCAATTTGATCATGACCATGAACAAAACCCACCTAACATTATACCTATACCAAAGACTGTATTCTTTTCCCTGTATTACTCAGGGTTCTCCAAAGAAATAGAACCAATAACACATATCTAAAATAATTGACTTGTACAATTGTGGATGTTAAGTCCTGAGGTCTGCAGTAGGCAAGCTGGAGACCCAGGACAGTGGATGGTATAGTTCCAGGCCAAGTCCAAAGGCAGGAAAATCCGATGTCCCAGCTAGAAGGCAGTCAGGCAGGAGGAGGTCTCTCTTACTCACAGAAGGGTCAGCCTTTTTCATTCTATTCAGGCCTTCGACTGATTGGATAAGGCCCATCATCATGAGGGAGGGCAATATGCTTTACTCAGTCTACCAATTCAAATGTTAATCTCCAGAAACACCCTCACAGACATTCCCAGAATAATGTTTGACCAAATGTCTGGGCACACCATGGCTCAGCCAAGTTAACACATAAAATTAACCATCACACTCCCTAAGATCAGGAACAAAGCAAAGATAATTGAATTTATTGAGGTCATGAGATATAAGATCAGTACACAAAACTCACCATATTTCTATATACTAGCTGCAAACAATTCACAAAAGTGAAATTCAAATCAAATCATTTATGACAGCATCAAGGAGTGTAAAATAGTTAGGAGAGAATTAATCAAACGTGTAAAACCTCTGCGCTGAAAACTACAAAACATTTCTGAGAGAAACTAAAGAAACATAAATAAATGGAAAGATATAGTATGTTTATTAATTGGAAGATTCAATACTATTAAGATGTCAATTTTTCCCAAACTGACCTATAGTTTCAGTACAATCTCAATCAAAATAGCAGCAAGCACTTCTTTTGCAGAAATTGATAAACTGGTTATAAAATTTTTTATGGAAAAGCAAAGGATCCAGAAACTCCAAAATAATCTTGAAAAAGAAGAAGGTTTCAGAACCTACATTGCATGATTTCCAGATTTACCATAAAGCTACAGGAATGGTAGAATGTGGTGTTGGTGAAACAATAGGCAAGTAGACTAGATTAGTGAAACAGAATAGATCCCGTAAGTAGTCTCACAGTTAATTTACTTCCACAAAACATCAAAACAATTCAATGGGGAAAGGATATCTTTTCAAAAAATGGTGTTAGAACAATTGGTTAACTACATAGAAAAAAGTGAACTTTGACAACTTCATCACACCTTAATAAAGAATATATTCAATAAAAATCATAGACCTAAATGTAAAATCAAAAAGTACAGAGTTTCTGGATGTAAGTATGGGATTATATATTCATGACTTTTAGGTAGGTAAGGATTTCTTAGAACATTGAAAGCAAAAAAGAAAAAACAGGAAAAAATGGATATTAAATTTTATCAAATTAAAACTTTTCCTCTTCAAAAGATACCATTACAAAATTAAAAGGCAAATGACAAGACTGGAGAAAATATTTACAATTCTTGTACCTGCCGCATATACGATGGTGGTCCCATAAGACTAGTACCGAATAGCTCAGGTGTGTGGTAGGCTACACCATCTAGGTTAGTGTAAGTGCACTCTATGATGTTTGCACAAGGATGAAATCACCTAATAAAGCAATTCTCAGAATGTATCCTGTTTGTTAAGCAACGCATGACTGTATTCTTCTCACTCAGCACTGGCCATGAGTCCTATTCTAAGGCCTGCTGATCTGAGGGCTCTGGCTCAGTAGCTGAAGTTTGGGTCAGCTTCCCCTGGAATTAATACAGTTTCTTGCATGCCTTTAAAGGTGAAATAAACCAAGGCTAACATTATTACATTTCCATAGTCTCTGTTTCAGGAGCTAAGTGAACACTGCAGTGGATTGTGGCCACCACCCCACATCTCCAAGATGTCAAAAGCACCAAATCCCAGTGCCTAATGGGACCTCTGCCATAGCCAACATCCTGTGTGCATAAAAGAACCTTAACTAGTAGTGTCTCCCCAGCAGAGGGGCTGTTCTCAGAAGCGAAACCATGCTGCTCCTAGACCCGCATGCCTTTATTAGCTGTAGAGAACAGAGACGGTGCTGGGGGGAGGAAGGACATAGATAGAGAAAAGGGAGGAGAGGAAAAGAGAAAGGCATTTTGGTTCCTGTTTATACCAGTTATCAGTGAATTTAATATACCAGTGAATTTAAAATGCACTTGGGGGAAGTTTCCCATAAATAGGTTAACTGCAAAAATATTCCCACAACTAGCAGACTGCCTCCTCTGAGGGAGCGCCTTCAGAGACACTGTTTTTCTGACTAAGTTTAGAAACCTTAAATGCAGCCAACTCTAGCCCTCGGGTCTTCTCCAAGGCCTTCGTATTCTCTTTAGCATCCTTAATAAATATTTAAAGAACACTTGTTTAACCTTTCCCTTTAGCTTCTGCATTCCTGATACCTCATTTCTGAATTGAAGAAGATCTCTGGTCTAGGACAATCTTTCTGTCCGTGAGCAGATGTAATAGAAAGCTCTCCAGGCTATGCCCGTGGCTTTGTGTTTCCTGGGAAAGGAGGGAGCAAGGAAAAGCAAATGTTGTTTCATTCACCAGTGTCCAAAAGACCCAACCAGAGCCTCTCCTCAGGATCTCCGCCTATTCTAGGGCAAGTCGGCTTGGCCCCAGAGGGATCCATCTCCCTCCTCTCACCGGAAGGATGTACAGATTCTGTGGTCCACAGACCACAGTTGCTTTCGCAACTTGAGGTACCTAAGTGAGGCCGCCTTGGCCCACCTGTGAACAAGGCTCTCTCCAAAGCTTTTCTCTCTTGAAGAAGTGTGTCCAAGAATTATGCAGTGGCTCTGGGGGTCCTGAGGGGCCCAGCCTCCAGCGAACACACTGAGCTTCGGTTTCCTGAGCAATGCCAGATTTATCATTCTAAGGAAAAGGGACTCTGGCAGGATCCCAAGTCCTTGGCGGGCTAACATGGCCACAGCCCAGTAAATTTCTGGGAAAAATTAATGCAATGGGACACTAAAGGCAAAAACACATGCTGAATTATTAAGCTACAGCTTTGAACTTGAATTTCTACCTCGACTCTTACCCTTGTGGGTCTGAGTGGTATCTAACCAGGCCAGGGAGGGCGGATTCACAGCCCACATGCTCTGCATCCCCATGACACGTCCACAGCAGACCCTGGTAATCCTTCATGACCCGGATGTGGCCTCAGAATGCTTCTCCTTGTAGCACTCTTTGGCACAGGAAAGGAAACCTGTTTACAATCTTGCACTAGGGTAAGAATAGACCTAAGAAGCCTGCTCCTTAGGCTTTTTCTCCTGGTCTTTGTCCCTTCTTGTTCTATGGTGGGCACAGGTGGTAACAAAGGAGATCTCTTCTTTCCAAATAAAACGCATGTTCAACCCCTTTATAACCCTAAAAGAGAACAATTAAAAAATTTTTTAAATAGAGATACAAAAGGTCTGGGATTCACCAAACAACCTTTCAAGTAGAAATAAGACTTTTAAATGTTTTATCCCAACTGTGACCTCACAGGTCTTCAACCACATCACATTTCTCCTTCTTGGGGTGGAAGTGACAGGAAGGATCCTGGTGGGAGATGGCAGGGATTAGAGCTTCCACTCATGTTAGAATGGATAACTACTAGTATGTATTTGCCCTGTCATCATTACATTTAAATTATTGTTATTATCTTCATTTTACAGATTCAGCTATACCGAGGCTGAGAGAGGCAAAATAGCCACCTCGAGGTCACAGAGCCAGTGAGAGTCAGAGCTGAATTGGAAAGTGCCCACGACACAAGTCCCTTGCTTCACCCCATTCCTAGATAATCCCCTTGGCAAGATGACTAGGAATCACCAGTATCTGTGGAACCTAATAGGGCTGGGCTTAATGGTAGACCAAAGTAGTGCGATTTATAGGCTAATGGGAAACCCCCACCTCCTCACCACCCCACTGCCCTGCAACCCTCTCCTCACACCCATTCCACTCAACTCCCATGCCCAGCTGCCTGGAACTCTACAATAAAAGATTCATAATTTTGGAGAAATCATTACTTTCACTGGACATTTTATTAAATCAAAATATCCCTGAAAAGAGCAAGTTTCTTCCTTCACTCCCACCTTAGCTTTGCACCTGTCTGACTGATGGCTTTTCTCTGGCACAGCTGACCCCAGCTTTACAAGAGCACAAGCTACCTGTTTGGAAAGGAAGGGCAGTGTCTCCTAAAAAGGTAGAAGGGAAGCAGACCTTACAGCTGGGCAGAAAGAGCTTCCCTCTCACACCCATGTGCCGAGAGCCTGTCCTTCTCTTAGATGAACATGTGTCAGCACAGGCGAAGATGACTCATGGGTTCTACTAAGTCTAGAAGCCTAGGTTTGAGCTCGCTTCCCATGGTGAGGAGTGGGTAGTCCTCCTAGAAGGACAGGGGACTTGCAGAAGGCAAATTTTCTAGTTTATTACCCGAGTTTAACCGCTTTTTCTGATGCTTCTCAGCTAAAGTGCTAATAAATTTTATTCTTATATTGATTTACTTGGCAGAAAATTCATTATGAACACTGATAAGCTTGAAATTCATGAAGAAATCTCAGTGTCTTCCATTATTGATTAAAAACACAGAGTTGACTCTGGTACTGAAATCATTCTTAATCCCCAGGAGGCAAGAGGCCTGGATGCAGTCAGACTGAGCACCAGATGAAGCTGCATGCAGGCGATGCGGAAGGTACAGGAAGTGATGCTGATGTCCACGTGCCTGTCTGGAAAAGAGAGCTCATCTGAGCTTCTGCAACTCCCCAGGACCATTCAGGCCCATTGAAAGAGGAACAGTGAGTTTTGATAAGTCCGTTTTATTAAATAAATTAGCGTTACTCACACAGACACCATCCTTCTTTTCATTTTCTGATTTAAAGGAGATCTTTGTAATACTTGATACTTATGTCAGCTACTTATTTCCTGTTTTAAGACTCAGAGTATTGGCACTGAATTACCCACCTGAGTGTAGGTAAAAGAGTAGGTTGGGTAAAAAGTGTGAGACTCTGACTGTTGAGTTAGGATACTGTGGTGATTGGTGAGTGCCCACCCGGTTCCTCAGGCTTAAGCTCTCCTACCTTTTACTCTCCGCTCTGGTGCACCAGTCACACTCTCTCCTTAATTCCTGTGCTATTCCTGTGATAGCCACATAGGTCTGTGTGAGTTTTCTGGGGCTGTTTTCTTGGTCTCCCTCACACATTTTACTGCTAATCAGTTACAAAATCCTTCACGATTTTCTCCCTGACTAGAAATGTTTACCTTGACAACCACATTTCCAGGCTGTATCTCCCAAAATAGATTTATGAAGAAGGAAGACAGAGAGATAAAGGCTAGGGAAGGCCTTCTTACCCTGCTAAAGATATTTTTAAATGTCAAAACTCCAATGGAAAACCTACTAGACAAGGGGGCCAGGAAGGGATGGAAGGAACCGTGGCGGGATTAGATGGAGGCCGGGGAAGACCCAGGCGGTGGTGGGACAGCACCAGGATCTGACACCTGAAGGTGAAACCTGAGCTTACCATTCTGGAAATGAAGAGAGTAAAGACCTGCCATACTTCTGTCAGAATGCATTACATTAATTAATATTATTGGGGCAGCCTATGGAACCACACTTCTTTTTTCTTGTCTATATGTTTATAGCCCTCTAGAAGAAAGATTTTAATTTGAAATTTATTGCCATCTTTTTACTCTCAGGTTATCAGAAATAATCTTACCTTCCAGACTAAAAAGGAAGATGAGCTTGAGCAACATGACAAGATCCAAGGACTTATTCTATTTCACCCTTTCTGATCACCAGTCTTCCTGTGTTCAGAGGGCAACAATAATAAAAAGTAAAATATCTTTTTTGTTTTATTGGACATTTTCTTAAACTGCAGCTCCAGTCGTGTCACTTTCCTGCTCAAAACCCTTCAAACTGAAATTCAAATCCCTTCAAATAGGGCTCAGCCTTCTCTTTCGGCTTTCTCTTTTTTATCCAAACTAGATGACTTTATGGTTTCCCAAGATCTTCATCTGTCAATATCCTGCTAATTCTTTAAGGTCCATCTCCAAGTCACTTCTTGATTCCTCTCCTTGATGTAAACCCTCCCTCTTTCTGTCCCCTTCGGACATTTGCGGGTTTGTGTGTGTGTGTGCGCGCATGCACTTAATCCATTCTGCTTTGCTGCCTTATATTATAAATTATTTGTGCACCAGCTCTGCCCGTGTCTGAGTGTAAACACCTTCCTGGGATAAACGTGGGTATTTTCATTATTTGGTGTGCTCTGCAGGCCCCACCACTGTAGGGTGTACATCTGTGGTGACACTAAATGCCTGTTTGCTGAGTCCATTTGTCAAATCACAACCAGGTAGGGACCTCATCCCTCTACATACCCCACTTCAAAGTTAAGAATTGTCAGTTGATAATGTGGAAAGTACATTTTTCATGTTTAAAGAAGAGAATATTAACTCCAAAAGAATACATAAATATCCTGTCATCCGTCTGTTTGGTGCAGTCACAAACCTGAACCAGATAAAATCTCAACTTTTAATGCTCTGATTTCTCTAGATTTTAATAGCCCCACCTCCTACTATTTTAAAGGCTGAGAGACATTCCATATTAAAACAAAGAATCTGGGACAACTAGAGAGAATTGAATTTGGGCATAATGGAAAAGGACTTGGTAAGTTTTCCTTGAGGAAAATTTAACTGAACTGGAGTTATCCCAGATATCTACCAGTGTCTCTTGTATTCAAAGATACTGCCACTGACTGTGTTGCTAAATATGTACACGAGGAAGGTTGAAAAGACCAAAGTGAGCAGCTGTCCTTTCTGCGGTGCATTTGAATGAAGGCTGTTCTTTCCTTAGCAGCTGTAGATGCTGTTCGCTGAGCTTGGTGCTATTTTTGATTCTGGCTTCTTCAAACAGAAGAAAAGAAAAGAAAGGAAAAGTCACACCATCTCTGGTAGCCCCCATGTCCACCTGCTCTCTGTCCACCTTCCCCAGGCTCGGGACTGTCAATTACCATATACTCCTAGGTTTTCCATTCCCCATTTTCAGTTCACTTTATTGCAATTGCTACTTATTGAATCCACAGTCGTACATTAGCCTCACATCTGGAGCAGCAGAGAAGTTGCAAGCAATGTTTCTAAGAGCCGGTTCATTGGCTGCGTTCCAAGGCTTCATATTTTTTGTTCCCATCTAGTGGCTTATTAATGGACATATGCTCACAGATGACACTTAAACCGCCCTGAATGATGCATGTGAAGTCTGAGATGAATCCAAGCCTCCCAGCCACATGGCTCTAAATCCCAGTGTCCTGTTGGTGTTTAGACCTTCTACCACTTGATGCCACACGTCATCTGCCATCCTGTCTACAGTCTCCACCACCATCTTGATTGGTACACTGTGATTTGCTTATTGGACGTCTTATCCCTGGGAGCCGAGTGGGATGACTGCTTCTGGATCTTAATTGGTGAAGAAAATCTCTGACTTTATGCAGATGCATAGGTAACACATATTTCCCACAGGCTTACTCCCCCTCACTGTGTGGCTGACCAGTAGAATGCAATTTCTTGCATAATCCTCCAGGCTCTAGACATTTATGCCTCTGGCCTACATTCACTGACATTAAAGACCACACACTCCTACCCACCAAGGTGCTCCTGTGTCACTAGAATACTTTGTTCCACTGAGTCCACTACCCCTTAGCTAGGCAGCTCGAATGTTCCCTGCTGTGACCTCCATATACAACTACAATGTTCTTCTCATCCATCAGTGATGTAGGAGAAAGCAAGGACCCTCTAGTATTCCCTCTAAATAGCATCCAGTGGAAACCATTCTAAATATTCATATACAACTTATAAATTGCCCGTGGTCTAACTTATAAAAACACACAAAATTCTCCAAAGTCGATCCTGGTCCTTCTTCTCCTCATCGTGAGAAGCACTGTGGTGTCAGAGTCACAGGCCTGGTACTAGAGCTGGGTGACCTGGGTTCATTGTCGGCCTCTGTCCCTTGTGAGCCTGTGACCTTTGGAAGCTATTCACCTTCTCTCTCCTTTAGTTAAATTATCTGTACAATGAGAATAATAATAGTATCTACATCTTAGGATTGCCATGAGAAATAAACGATTTACTATATGTGCAAATTATATAAATAAATATAAATAATTAAGCTGTGGAAAATTCTTATTCACATAAACAATTTTGTGTATAGCTTATAAAATCTACAAAATTTACCAAATCCATAGTTTTTTCAGAGTGTTTTAACTGGCCAGGACCTTGCCAGCATTGAAGAGTTGACAGATGAATTGCTTTGATCAGTGTTTTTTGATCCACTCTCCCCTTTCTTGTTGTGATAAGGATTTCAAAGAAATCTTTCTTCAGCAGCTTAAAGGTCATGGGGAAAAATATGGAGAATATTTAGGCCTCCTCTTCTATCTGTGATTTTCAAATATCAGAGGCAGACTGTCTAAATTTGGGAACCAATTTCTGTATATACAATAGTCTTTATTAAAATATTAGCATGCAGAAAGCCATACATTTCAATCAAATTTCAGTTAGCATTTATAAATGCACTTAAATACGCTTGAGTCTACTATTTTCTTCTTGTGTTTTGCCTTAAGTCAAATCAATGAAGTACATGTCAGCATTTCTCCTTAGAATGGTGGGAGAAACGTATATTTCTTATATTCTATGGACACAGATCAACTAGATTGTCATGAGCACATAGGCCAAGAAAGCAGCCACTCATGTGTGTTAAATGCCAGAACTATGCTGAAATGTTAATGGAGAATGAGCTGATCCTGTACAAGTGAGAGGAACACATAACACTATTCTTTGAGATTAGATTTGTATTAATAGAAAGTTACAGGTTAGTGGAGCTGTGTAGGCGACTTACAACAATCTTATAATTTTAGTGAAGTAACTGAAAACCAAAGAGGCAAAGATCACAAAACTAGTTCATCGACCTTTTCACTGCACTGCCTTAGTCAGCAACGAAGCCCTCAAACAGAAAATACAGCTGGTTTGAAGGATTCGAAATGGAAATCTGGAATTGTTATGTGCTTACCAAAACCTCAAATATATTCGAGGAGCAAATGCACTCCAAAGCCCAAAGGTGATGAAGTAAGTTCTATTCTAGACAGAAATCTCTGTTTTTCTCAGAAAAAATAAAATCTCCCATGACTGGCTGTCTCACCTGGCCAGAGCATCGAGACCTACATCATCAGGCTCTGGCATTCTTTAATAGCATCTCGCAGTGGGAGAGGCAGCAAAAATTAAAATGTAGGAATTGGTGTTGAATTGCCTCATATCGTTAATATGATCTGATTCACTAAGAGGCTGTTTGGATTGTACTTTAAGTGATACCAAAACTCACCTTAAGACTTTTGAGAATTGTTCTCGTAACCATAACTTAGTGGTTCTCATCACCACTAAACAACTTTCTAAAATGATCTGAAAGCTTTAGTCATGGCTTTTGGAGTGGGTGTGGGGATGAGAGTAAATACTCTCAGGCATTATTTCTTTACAAGCCTCAGGCTAGCGATGAGAAGAAAAACACAGAGAATCTTTATCTATACCCGAATGTTCAACATATTAAAATATTTTGGCACTTGAAGATTTTCCCCCTATAGATTATGACTGTTTTCTTTTTCAAAGAAGAAATTACAGAAATGTGCAAGGAGAAAACACAGTTCCTTCTTTGCAAGAGGTCTGTACACAAATTGGGTTTTGTCTTGGAGTGGAACCATCTTATAAATTGTATATTCTTAATCTATTGATATACTTCCATCTCTACCTCTAGGCTTTCTAGCTTTCTTCACTATGTTAAATTATCTGGATCAAGATTCTTTTGATTGCAAGAGATAGATTCTCAACTAAACTAGCTCAGCCCTAAAAAGGAAATTTGTTGGTTTGGGTTCCTAGGAAGCTCAGAGGTGGATTTTGGCTTCAGGCAAGGTTGGATCTAGGAACTCAAACAATATTGCTGGCTTTTCTCTCTCCTGTTTCCCATAATTTCTTCTGATGCTCTCTTACTGAAGATGTGCTTACTCTATTTTGGCAGGGTAGAAAGCAACACAAAACCTCAGCACATCTTTCTAGCATCTCCACTTAGCATCATTTATACAGACTTCATCTCTTCCCAATCAAAACATCATTCCATGGAATGGACTCTGATTGGCCTTCTTGAGTCAGGTTCCCAACCATGGATTAATAACTGTTGCCAAAGGGATGGCTTATTGTTACAGGTCCAGCTTGGGTCACATGCCTACGTTTCAGGTGGAGCTTGAGACTGGGACACCATATCTGATAGCTCCATCGAACCTCAAGGAACAGGAAAGAGGTCTGCAAACAGGAGGTGCGTTAATCAGAAGAAAGGGCAAGGGAAAATGTGCCAGGCAGACCAAAAATGGCAGCTACCATAGTTTGGCACACTTAGCTTTAGCTTTTTCAGCAAGGATAGCCTAAAGACAAGACACACGACTGCAATAGACACGATTCGCTGCTCCTCATGACAATCCCCTCACACCTGAGGAAACACCACCATTTCTTCATTGTCCTTATATGAGCCTCCCACTCTCCTCTCTCTCACGAGTAAGGGTGGGTGCAGCCTTCCTGCCAAAGAACAGAAGTAGACCTCTAAGGGGCTGATGCGAGAATATGGAACGGCTGTCGGGAAACAGGTTACGTAGTTATTAGAACACAGTCTTTGGTGTCAAAGAAGATACACGTTCAAATCCTAGCTTGACAATTCAGTGACTTTGTGATGCTAACCTTTCTGAGTTTCAGTTTCTACCTCACTGGGTTATTGTGAGGATTCATTGAAATAATAATATATGTAAAGCATATGGAATAACATGTGGTGACAAGTAAGCTCTTAATAAGCAGTAGTCACCATTGTTATCAAGGATGTGATGATGGTGATTATTTCTCTCCCTCTGCTTCTCCAGCTGGGAATGAAGAGTAGCGATTTGGCATGGTGGAACCCTCTTGAATTAAGAGCCTGATGTTACAATGATATATATGTTGTTGTACAGGGACATGAAGCTCTTTCATACGAGAGCTTCGTATTCTCTCATTTAGTCTTCAAAGCCCCCACTGTGTTAGATGTCGTTAATACCCACTTTTCAAGTGAGGAAGATGAAGCTCAGTGGGATTCTGATTTTATCAGGTCACGTAACCGGTAAGTCACAGAGACAGGATTCAAACATAGGTTTTCTGACTCCAGATTCTGATCTCTCTTAATTATAGCACATTGTAGAGACCTATTGTTCTGAGAGCCCAGCGTGTGCCTGAACATGGCTTCGCTAATCAGATGCCGTAATGGGTAAGAACAGTGGCCTGAGAAGACCCTGAGTATTCTCATTAGGTCACCAAGGTTTTGAACATTTTGCCAGGGATTGTTTCTAAAGGCGATAATAGCTGGCAAGCTGTGACCTGTTAGAGAGAAAAGAGGAGAGAAAAGTTAAGAAGAAGGAAGAGAAGCTGAGTGAACAAAAGAAAAAGATGAACGTTGGGGTGAGGAAAATTAAAGTCTGCCTGATTAGAACTGGTAGGAAGCCAAGGTTATATTTTAAACTTATTGCACTTTTTGATAAAAGATAATAACTTATCCTTGCCCAAAGGCAACAATTATTAGTTACAGAGTCCAAGAAAGGAGAAAAAGAAATGGTAACGCCCATTTTAGGAATAAATTGAATTATGTTTTCCCTCTGAATCTTTTAGATTTTTAACCTTAGAAAGTGATATCATTAGGAATTTCTATAAATGCAAACTTATTTTGTTTATTTAGTTTATTATTATGTAGTTTATTCCCTTTCCCATACAAAATTCCCAAATTTAACATATATCCTATTACTCTAAATATCACCCTGTAAAACACTGTTTATCCAATATTTACACAGGAATTTAATGTTTAATTATTACTCTAAACCTGATTTTCAAATTTCTCCACAGTTCTCTGATATCCTCACCTACTTTTAGGGAAGAGTCTTGAAGATCTCTTGAAGAGAGCGGTAAACACAAATCGATGAGACATACAATGCACACTTGAGCTTTGAAAAATGGCAAAGGGTACATCTGTGAGATGAAATCACAAACCCATCATCTGGGCTCTTTATTTTTATTTACTTATTTTTAACCTTTTGATTCTCAGCCATTCTCTTCTCTATATACACAGGCAAAAGCCAGAGAATGTAAATTATGAACAAAAGAAATGTTACATATATCTCAGTCATTCATTCCATCAAACAATATTGTGCTAAGAGGAATGCTGATATAAACCATCTCCAAAGTGTGGCAATTCCACTCTAATTTGGGAGAGGAGGTGTTGGCTACATAATTGTGAAGCAAATAGGAACTCAAAAATACATATCTTGTTTTATTACCAAGGTAATACTGACCTTAAAGAATGAGTTAGGAATTGTTCTCTCTATTTTTTGGAAGAGTTTGAGAAGTATTAGTGTTAATTCTTCTTTAAAGGCCTAAAATGAATGTAAATTCACCTGGGAAACCATAAGTCCTGGGCCTTTTTTTTTTCTGACGTTTTTTCATTATTGATTCAATCAGTTTACTTGCTATAAGTCTATTTAGATTTTCTATTTCTTTTCTAGTCAGTTTTGGTAGTTTGTGTCTTTCTAGGAATTTGTCCATTTCAAGGCTCTCCCATCCACATAACAACAACAACAAAAAAGCTGAACAGACTGGAAATCAACTACTCTTCTTAGATCCACTAGAGAACTGAAGTCTCGGGGTAAACTGCTGCCCCCAAAATTGGAGATCCAGGAAGATACAGAGAATCACAACTTAGTAGAGCAGGAGCTCAGGAACAGCAGCCTCCAGGGAACCAGTTCCAGGGTGGGAAATCAAAGCTATGATTGGCAGATTGCTGGGGGCTCAGAGTGAGGGTTAAAAACTCTAGGGGCACCTAGTCATAGCAGACCCCCCCACACGTTTGTGAATTTTATCTCCAGGAGCACTACCAGGTTATTACAGTGAAGATCGGAGAGAAATCTGCTTGTGCTTCTGGCAAGGGAAGGAGAAAAGGAACCATTTTGGAGTATGCCAGAGCGTTCTGTTCTTAACAAGGCCTGCATCAGGAGAAATGATCTAACCAGAATGAACCCATTGGGGTTTTATCAGAGCCTAACTGACGCAGGGGCTAGGAAATACCCAACTTCCAGCCCGGTCTAGCCTTTCTGTCTCATTCAAAGAGAAAAAAACAAGCAAAACTGAGAAGCCCTGTGAAGACCATACCCCGGGGACACAGGCCAACTAAAAGACCAAGACCTAACCACAGACCTGCAGAAACTGTAAAATGCTAGAAGAAATACATGTGTCCATAAAAGTTTCTTTTGTTTCAAGAATCTAAAATCCATTCACATCTGCTCAAATAAAACAGGAAAGTCTTCTTTTGCAGGAAGCAGACAGGTCTTATCAGGACCCAGGAAAACAAATCTGAAGCCACAGGAAGGCTCTACCAGACCGTACGTGGCCTGTCTCCTCCCTCTTCCACTCTCTGACCATGGGCCTCCCTCGCCCCAGTCTCATGGCCTCCTGGCCATCGCCTGTAACCTAGGAGCCCTCCTGCCTCCTAACGTTTGCGCAGGGGAATGCTCCTCCCCAAATCTGAGCACGACTCACTGCCTCTCTCTTCAGGCCTCTGCTCCGCGTCACCTGGCAGAGAGGCCCCCTCAGAGACCTGCGGTAAGATAACACGGGCGCTGCTCCTTGTTCGCATCTTCGTTACCTGCTTGTCTTTCCTCCTCGCGCTCGTCAGCACCCCCACTTGCTGTGCCTTTATGTTTATTTTCTTTTCCCCCAGCCTGGCCCATGGTAGACCCTTAGTAAATATTTGTGGAATAATTGGATAAATAAATGGATGAGTGAAGAACAGATACCAAGTTGGCTTCAGGGACCAGCTCTATCTCATCCCCTGTCTCCTGGTTTCTCTGCTTCTCTCTGTATGTTTGCTTCATTCTTCCTGTTCTTCCAACCAGCTGCTGACTCTCTGCTCCCTTATGACACTGAGGACACATAGCCTAATGACAGGCAACCATCCCTGCTCTGCTGATAGCTCCATCCAAGTGTTTATCTCCAACTTCTACTCCCCTCTTGGTCTCTTAGCTCAGAGACACTATTTGTCCAGCAGGAATTTTCCTTAGTTTGTTTTGTTTTCTGGTTTTTGGGGGGCAGGAATGGGGGGAGGGGGAACTAGGTATCACAGACTCTAGTACCTCATCCTTGTGCATTGGAATTCTTCTGGAAAAGAGTGTGAGAAGAAGAAAGCAGTACTTGAAATGTGTTTTTTTCGAGGTAGGAGTTCAGTGGAAGGAAGTGAAGAAAGGAAATAATATTTGTTTGTGGAGGCTCTGCTAATTGCCAAGGACTGTGCTCAGCACATGGAATGCACATCATTCAACCTTTCTATCTGCTTTCCAAGCTGGATATTACTATCACCATTTTCACAGAGAGTTTAACCTATCATCACAGGATATTAGACTAGAAGAGGTGGAGATTCAAACCCTGGACGGCTGACTCTAAAATCAATGTTCTTTCCTTTCTAACAATTTACCTTTGGGTGAGGTTTACTTTAGAGTGGAAAAGGATGTGAGGAGGGCTTCATAAAGGAAGGAGCATTTGAAAGAAGATCAGCTTGGTGTTACCAAGCATGAGAGAAAGGCATTGCCAATGGAGAGAAGAGCGTGAGCATATGAACACATAACAGGAAGGCAAGAGGGAGCAGCCTGACTTGCCTGGAACACGAGAGGGGAAGGAGGAAGAAACAGGGCTGGAAAGTCATGTGGGATCAGATCATGGAAGGCCTTTAATGTCAGGCTAAGGACTTTGGATCTAATGAACCTCATACAACTTGTAAATGTCTAAGAAACAGAAAGATTAGAATTTTGTAGTGTACATTTTAGAAAGTGAGATATTCTATTACTATGTTTTAAAACAAACAGGCTGTTTTAGTCTGCTCAAGCTGCTATAACAAAATATCACAGGCTAGGTGTCTTAAACAACAGAAATGTATTTCTCACAGTTCTGGAGGCTGGGAAGTCCAAATCAAGGGGCCAGCTGATTCACTTCATGGTGAGGGCTCTCTTCCTGACTTGTAGACGGCTGTCTTCTCACTGCCCTCACATGGCCTTTCCTCAGTGTGTGTGCATGGAGAGAGAGAGGGCTGCTTGTGTCTTTTTACAAGGGCACTAATCCCATCAGACCAGGACCTCACCCTCACGACCTTATCTAATTACCCTAATTATCTCCCAAGACCCCATCTCCAAATATCATCACATTGGGGGCTTCAGGCTCAACATATGAATTTCGAGGTGACACAAACATTCAGTCCATAATGTAGGTCAATCCAAATAAAATAAGAAATACAATTAATGTAAGGATAGCTTTAGAATGACGGCCTACCTGGTGGGTCTGTTTCCTTCATGAATCAACATGACCTTCAGAGGGACCTGGGCACCAGAAAGAGCAGATTTGGGAATTTACATTGAGAATTCAACACCGAAGCAGCTCTTCTTTATAGAGTTGCTCAATTTTAATTTTTCCAGTACTGCTTTCTACACGTACAAAATACCCACCACTGTTCAAACCTGAAACATTCCTCTTCAGCTGTTCTCCCTGCTTCAATGTGGCTCTCCCTGATCGCCCCTCCTGACTGCTATCCAAGAGGTTTATGAACCAGGAAGAAAGCCTGTAGCTCAAGAACCATCTCATTTATAGGAAACATAAAGCAGGGGTTTTCTCTTGTCCTGAAATATCCAAGTAATCCATCCCCCCAAAATGAAATAATAAATCTCTCACCTGGGCTCTTTGCTTTGCTTTTATCGTCAGCTTTACTTCTCATTCATTTCATCCTGGTGCAACCAGCTCAAAATCAGAAAATGATCTGTGTTTGAGTGAAATATAGGGGGAAAGTGAAGGAAATGAGCAACTTTCCAAACACTTGCCAAACACCCTTGCGCCAGATATTACATTAGATATCTCATCAAAACTACAAAAACAGAGAGTGTATTAATACCTTTACTGTACAGATGAGGAAACAGGCTGAGAGACATTCAATCGTTTGTCTGAACTCACTTGGTAAGTCAAGCAGGGTCTCATGTGCTGGCATGGATGCTACCCACGCTGCTCCCCAGAAAACATAACATTGTAATCTGCAGGATTTTAGTCACTTAAAATAAGTTGAAGTCCCTTAACAAGTCTTAGCAAAGCTTTAAAATTCCCCCTAGGTCGGAATGCCAAAACACTGTTTATTAGATCTCCCTCACTAGAGGTGGAGCAAAGATTGTTGTGGGAGCTTCGCCAGGCCCACTAGTTCAGCTGACAGTTATCATAGAGGCATCCCCAACACGCAGGAGCACATTTTGGCCCCTCCAGGGACTCTAAAGTTCTCCAACAAGTGGCCACTTTCCCTCTTTGCCATAAGGCTTCTGCGTGTGCTTTTGCGTTCTGCTGCCACGTAGTTCAAGCCTCGGCCTCCTTTCTCACTATTCTGAACCACATTTCCACAGGAAGATATAAACTGTCCCCGGATTTTTAACAGCTATTTCCATATCCCTCAGTCAGTCCCTGCCATGCACCTACATAATTAGCCCAACTGATATCTGAAAGGAGCCAGATATTTATTCCTGCTGCAGAGTTTTATACCAAACAAGTAATATTTGTAAAAAATAAAGTTCTTCACAAGAATTCCATATCTTTCCCTTCTATCTTCTCATGGCACCGAGAAAAATAAAACTGGGAGCAAAAAGCAGGTTTTCAATGGGTATCAATTGCATGTGTGGTTTGGGGAAAATCTTAGATGGCAGCCAATTATTTTTTCCAGTGTGCAGGATGAATGCTAGAAACAGCAATTTAGTTCATTTTCAAGGTGTGAGTAGGATGATCGGGTTTCAGAGGAAATGGGGATTGGTCCTCACATAATTAGTGAGCGTGTTTGCTCACCGCCTCCGGGATTGATGGTGGGCTGTACCCGAGGCAAACGTGTCTCCACGGGTGGTTGATGGAGTGTGAGAGCAACAAACTCCTTGTGATGAAGCTTTTCCAGTGAATCAGCTTTTATTTTCCAGCAGTTATTGTATATGTACTTCTCTTTTTTCAAGTAAATGCTAATTTTACTTCCCAGATTTCTTCACACGAAATTATAAGGGTACCATAATTATTTATGAAGAATGTCAAAACAATACGTTAATAACATTGTAGAGTTTAAAGCTCTTTAATATGTAATCCATTCATGGATGATGCTAAGTACTTTGCTAAAATGATGTGTAAATAAAGAACGAGTGAAGTCTCATGCTGTGAGTTTGTTGTCGGTGTATATTTTCGATATTTTCAAGCTGGCTCATGTTCAATTCTTTGGATTAGACCTTGTCCTTCCACCTGGCAGCTGATTGTCCATGTAGCTTTTGATAAGATGACATGAGAGAGTAATAATCATATGTGGAGACACCTTTTTTCCTCCAAAGAATTTTTCACTTGGTCTATATAGAGAAACATAGCAATGCATTAAACTAATAATGTTAATAGCTGAACTGGACATTTGTTGAAAGGCCTTTCCTCCTTATCTTTCCATAAATTCCCAGCTGTGTCCTTCGAGTGGGGTTGCTCTCATTCCCCAGTGAAGGACTTAGCTCAGTCACTGTGTTCCACCCTCTGGGATTTGTTATGGATGAACATGTGTTACAATTTGGGCTGATGAGACTGAGAAGCTTACAGAGAGCCTCTGGAAAAAAAGCTGCCTCTTTCTTCTTTGGGGGCTACCAGGAGAGAGATGGTTTCTTTCTCTAGATAGTGTGTTATGGATTTAAGTTCTGAAATCCTGCAACTATGATGCTACCAGGATGGGAGAAGGCCTAGAGATGATGATCACACACAGAGGAAGCCAATGCTTTAGAGAACTGCAGAGAAAGAAAAGCCCAAGCTTAACGACCTAGAAACCTCTGGACTAAGCCTCTCCTGAAGCTGGATCTACTATTAGTTAGTTACATTAATCAATATATTATCAGTTTTGCTCAAACCAGTTTGCATCATGCTTTCTATTTCTGGTAACCAAAGCATGCTAATGGATGCAACCTTCCAGATATCTAGGAAAGGGTCAGACATCTACTTCATATTGGTGGCAGTTTTCCTAGAGCCCTCTCTCTTTCTCTTTGGATCTTTCTATGTCAGAAAGGCCTTAACTCTTTATTTGAATTTTCAAAAATAATTTAGCCAAGATACTCTTGTGGAGTTCCTTACCTGCCTCTTAAAGGAGTTTGAGAGTCAATCATTCAATAAGTATTTATTGACTACGTACTATAAGATAACCGCCCTCTCTTCAAAAAGAGCACCTCTGTTTTTATCTGTTTCTACTATTTGATGTCCACATAATATTTATTTTGAAGGAACTATTATGCAGTTAAATATATGAACTATTGGTTTAGTCTAACCTCCTCATCTTTAAGATTACAAAATTGAGATTAAAGGAAGTTAAATGATTTGTCCAAGGTCTCATGGTAAATTTCATAGTTAGAAAGAAATTCCTGGTTTCCTGATCCACAGTCCAGTGGCCTTTCGTTACACTCTACTGCCTCCTCACATTGATTACTAATACCTTCGATAGTAATTATAGTATTGTTTTTCCCAGGCTTTAATTATTCAAATCACTTTGGTCTGCAAAAATTGAATCAGAAAGCTAACAAGAACTGACTTTCCTATGAAATTTCTAGCACTTCCTATTTTCAGACACGCTAGAAATACCCTGTGAACAGCCTTTCTCATAAGATTTGGCATCTGCCTCTTGCTCTGATCAGAAATGAAAAGTATAGAGGTTGGGGAAAATTAACTCGAAAAATATACCTGAAAAGTCTTAGTTTTACACACATGGGAACTTTCAAATATCAGACCCAGACCCTGATATTAGTCAAGCTCTCTTGATTTTTCCCTACAGACTAATGTTTGTCCTGACCTGTCCAGTTTTCACAGTGGTCATTTGCTTAATATAAAGCAACACTAATTTAGAAATTGAGATGGAAAACTTTTGCTTTTAAAAATCAGATTCAGGAATGATTTCTGACCAATCATCTCCCATAGACTGTAACCTTTCTCCCAACAGAGAACCAAAGGTCCTCCTGGAAGTTGATCTTTGTTTCTGTGTGTCCCCATAAGTAATAATTTAAGTGATTCCTGAGAAGACCCAAGTAGACAAATAATGATGTAATAATAGTTCTTCAGAAATATGATTTCCTTTTATACTGCTACAGTAGAGTCTGGAATGGATTGTAACTTCAATCCCGGGAGTATAGTCTGGTTACTTAGTATCAGCATTCATTATACTAAACCACTGTGTTGTGACCAGCTATGTGCTCTCTTTCATTACCGTGCCTTTCATTAATTGTGAATATTAATTCTCCTGGATACCATATTTGATTATCATGTGTAAATAAGCCCTGCCTAATCTATTTGTTTTCTCTTACTGATAAAGAACACTTCCCTTTAGTAGTTATAATGCTTCTTGGGGAGGGGGAGCTAGACATCACCACATCTGTCTATCTGATCAGTGGACTTATCCATATGGATCAACAATACGGGAAATGTATTTTGACCTTAAAACTCACTCAAAATATGTTGTTTTTATTTGGATCAGTAGTGAGGGTGGCAACGTCCTTCTCTAATATTAGAGATTGTCCTTAGGGATTATACTTCCAGGACTTTAAAGAGGAGAGTAACTCCCAAGTTCCTTATATAAATGGAGTGTTGGGAAAATCAACAGAAGGAAAAGTTAGAAAGGTTTTATTTGAAAAAGGAACAGAAGTCACAAACTGAAGAATGGGTTGTCCAATTCTAACAAAGAAAAAGAACATTTCTCTTCTTGCTTTCTAAACTTTCCAACACACTTCATATAGATAATATAGGAGATTCTGGATAGGTAGGTAGGTAGATGGATTTTCACATATGTGTGTATATATTTAACTATGAGGCATTCTTAGTAAATGAATCTGAAAAGTTCATCTAAGTCAGAAAACAAATAGAAGATTTTAAAATTCTTTACGGTAAAAAGACCTATAGATGAATAAAAAAGTAGTTTTACACTGACAAGTATTTTCTGAGTTAATTCTAACGACTTTGATCTTGTCTCCTTTGGCCATCATTACCCTACAAGCAAGTTGTTAACACTGCTTTCTATAATATTTGGATGATGGGTAGGGTGCAAAAAGGTATTGAGTTTTGTTCAGTTGCATCTTTTCCAACAATACACACTTGAATACATCCACTTTGGATATATTACAATTGTTACTGACATAATAAAAAATGAATACTACTCAAGGCTTCCTAATGGTGAAATTATGTCAATAATCTGTTGTGTGGTGTGGGCACCTTCAATGATTGCTTCCAGAATAACAAGCTAAGTAGTGCACTTGAGTTCCTTGTTTTCAAATCCTCAAAATACAAGTTCATTTTGTTCATTGGTTTCACCTGACTTGTTTACTTATTTGAAAAGCATAACCACAGCCAAATCCTGTTTTAAGAGTTGGCATGCCCTTTCAGTGGTGGCCAAGCATGAGAAATCCTGCCCTGATACCCCGGGGGACTCTGATTAGCACCTGGCTGCATGGTAACTGATCCAGTGTTCCTGAGTGAAGATCATTGTCTTCTTTTCCACATTCTTCATCTCTTATAGGTCTTTATACTCATGTTTTCAGCACAGCTGGAAACATAACTATCCGCGAGGATGACTTGGCAAGAACACTTGGGTCCAACCAGGCATCTTCAGGGCTTCCAGCTAATTCTGATTATCAAGAGGGTTATTTTCAGGGTTCAAGTTCAGCACAAGATTCAGGAGTCTAGAGTTTATCTCCATTCCTTCTGTTGATTCTAGAACCACAGCAGTGACAAGTCTTGACTTCCCTCATCCCCACCCTGGTTGGATCCTCTTCTGCCCCATGAAGTATCTCTTGTACTTATACCTATCATCTATGAAAAAAGCTGTAGACTCCGCATTTTCTTGATTCAGAGAAGTCAGTTGACTTCCCCAAGTTCTGAAAGCAGGAAATCTAATCTTATCTTTGGAAGAACAAAATCTGACTGACCTCTGTGCCCCTGGACTCAATGGCACCCAGGGCTCAACTAGAACTGGACCCTCTGTGAATGAAGCCAACTTTGTTTACAGCCTGCCTATTCAAAAACAAACGTGTTGAATACATGACATGACATCTGCTCAGTAATTAATTCTGTGACTTTCAAGTTCTTGGGAAGCTGTAATGGGTGGGCAGTCCACACAATATCCATCATGTATTACTAGCATACTTAAGTGAACCAAAATTCTCATTTGAATCTACCTTCTGAGAGTTATTTCATGGGAGGTCACATTTCTCTTTGTTCTTGTTCCTATGTGAAGCAGACAATTAGACCTAACCTTTGTAAATTTAGAAAATAAACATTGCCTTTGAGTGGAGAAATTATTTTGCTAGACTTTTTATGCTATTTAATTTAATTATTCACATTAATCCTCTCTATAGTTCTAATATATTTATGCAATTCCTTAAGATTTTCCCATTGTCCAAATGATATCTATATATTTCAGTGGATGTTTTACTAACTAATTTCTGTTTATTATCACCTTAAAAAATTCATCATGGTTAAATTTAATTCAATTGAATTCAAACTCTCCTGAGGTTGTTTATGTGAAAGATTATCACATATTTATTCTTCCTGACAAGTGGTTTATTATATTTATTTATTAATTTATCTGTAACATACACTAGAGCATTTTGGAAGCAGCAGAAACATTAAATACCTATTATAATTCTGGCTAAGTGTTGCTGGGTGTTTTTGTTTATTTGTTTGTTTTTTTGAAAGTACAGTATTAATATGAGAGAAAGGAGAATTATTCCAGCACTGCCCATTTTAATTTTAATGTTTAGTTATATCTTTTTTATCAGAATAATTAAAAACAATTTAAATTTACATCTAATTTATGAAGAAGTTAAGTTGAAATGGAAAGCCACTGGGTTTTTCAATTACTTCCAGTTTTATTAGACAAACAATAGGGAGTTTCCATTTCCACTGCCTTCTACACTTTCATATTTTCTGAGGCATTCATGAATTACCTCCATCTGCTATAATACTCTTTCTCAAGGAACTCCGAAACTTAATTAGGAAAAGAGAGTTCAGCAGCCACTGGAACGGGGCCCAGTTCTCTCTCAGACTTCAAAGGGAGCTTCTGCTGCAGAAGTGATTCGGGAGGAGGAAATGAGAGGCGAGCATGGGGTCTGTGGGCCCTTCAAGATCTGCTCTCTGTGCTCCCTTTGAACAACGGAAGCTCCAGGAGCCAATCTAGAGGAGGATTGAAGGTGGCAGGGATCAAGTGCTGTGGGAGGAAATTTGCTCGTATCAATACCAGAAACATTTATATTACAACGATCAAGATTTCAGTGGATCCATTTGTCAGTAGCCATCTTGAGTATATTCCATTTTTAGATATTTTACACCTTGAGTGTATTCCATTTGGATTTGTGGTTTTGAAAATTCTCTTGTCTTATGTACCTACTTTCTTGTGAAATTTAATTGCATAAAGTTCAGTAAATATGTCATGCTGTTTCATGCCTCTTTATTCTCAGAAATTTTACTTGCTCTGTGTGGAATGCACTTCCCCACTCTGCCTCCCTGATGAATTTCAACTAATTCTTTAGGAACCATCATCAAACATCATCTCCTCTGAAAAACCATCCCTGATTCCAGAGGGGGTTAATTACATACAACTTGAATCCTTATTCTATCTTATATGTATTGCTAATATACTTTTCATATTGTATTACTAGCATGTGTGTCTGTTTATCACATTGGATTAAAAGCTTTTTGAAGGAATGATCCATACCTTCTCCACTTTTTACATTCATCTACCAGGTGCCAGGTTTATTTTCTATTAAGTATATATATAAAGTTACTGTTTATAATGGTTAATATCGTCTTTTTACAGCAGTTTCACAGCCATGACACAAAGAAGATGTAATATCTCCAATTTATTTTCAGGTGAGGCTCAGAGAAGCAACATTCCCAAGGGGAAGCACCCAGAATTCCAGTCCAGAATGAAGTAGTGGACAGTTGGACCCTAAAGTCCAGGCTCATTTAAGCCACCACTGTGCTCACTTCCTGCAGACTGCTACACAGATCACAATTTCAGGCACTGAGAATGTGTGCAGTCAATATTTGCTGAATTAATGAAGTAATTGACTTAAAAAATTCAGACCACTCTCGGTGCTTGTGATCTGCACTGTGTGCACAATGGTCAGCTCATGGTCAACAAGAGAGATGCCCATCACTGGAGATGACGGACCCTAGGAGACTGAGCTACTGCATCTTTTCTGGTTCCCCAGAAAATCCCCCTGGAGTAGGTGCTCCATGAACACGAAGGACGGGGTGCTGAAAACCCCGAGGGCACCTCCCTTGTGCTCTCATCAACACAGTAAGACCCAAAGGGTTAGAGGACATGTCCCAAGTTAACCAGCTAACGAGTGGCAGGGAAGGGACTAGTAAAGAGGGGCTTTGACTGGAATTGGTGGTGATCTGGACTTGATGATGCGACTACAATGTAGAGCCAACAAGTGCTCTGGTCAGTACTTATTCCCCCTGTTCTTTGTCACCAGCACAGTTTAGCCTTTCATTTTTCTACATTTCCTTCCGTATTAAATAAGACCAACAATCAGTAACCTGTACCCCCTTTGTTGTAAACCATGTGCCGTCACCTTGACATGTTTGGGCTTTGTATGCCTCTGATGCTGAGTGTGGGGGTTCAAGGGGTAAGACATCTAGTGTAACCACCCTTGGTTCCAAGCGTGAAATAAAGCCCAGACCCATTGTAAACATCTCTGAGCTCTGGGCGTGTGATGATAAGAACTCATGAGCAGAATATGAGATGAGACTTCCAAAGCAGACTTGGCCGTAAAAGTTATACTTGTAGTATCTCCTAATCGTGCTTCAGCTGCTGATTATGGGATGTGGGTTGCTGGGTAATGAGAGGCCTGCAGAAAGGGCAAAGAAAGAGTAAATCTAGAAAAGGATTAGGAAATATTGGGGTGGGAGAAGGAGTTTCTGGCATATAAGCTTTGGCCAAAATACTTGAGTGAGGGTGGAGACCATTGAAACCTTGTCCCCATAGGATGGTTAGGAAAATCATATCACAAAAATCTCCTATGATTCTGTGACTCAGAACTTGTATCCACTTCTTTCTTCATTAACCAAGATTCTCAAATGCTGCAGCCACAGAAAGGGGGATCCTGCTATATATAGCACTTAGGACCCAGCTTTCCTGGCTCCCAGTGCAGTGACCCTTCAGTCTCACCATACTTCATAGCTTACTATACTATACTCACTATGCTAGACCCACTCACTGTACTGTATGGTATACTATACTATATTCACTGTACTATACTCTATCGTATACTATACTCACTACACTATACTCTCTCACTATACCCTGTAGTATACTATACTATACTCACTACACTGTACTCTATAGTTACTATACTACTCACTATACGCTATCATATACTGTACTATCTATACTCACTATGCTATACTCATTCACTACACTGTATAGTATACCATATTATACTCACTATACTGTACTCATTCACTATGCTATCTCTTGATTATGCCTTTTCAGAGCGACACAGAACAGTCACAGACCTCAAAAAGCAGAAAGAGAATTTTAAGGAGATTGATTTTGTTGAATTTGAATTCAATTGACCTATATTTTTGTTTAATCATGAATCAGAGTTAGATTCAACCTAGTGGCTTATTTCAAAGTCAGTATTCTCTTTAAAAACCATTGATGTCATTTCTTGATTAAAATTCCACTTTTGTGTTTCTGTTAAAAATGTTGTCATTTATTTTAACAATAATGTTATTAACTTCCTATTTCTTACTCTTTTATGATAATCACTTTCTTGCAAAGGAAAACGTTGTTGGAGTTCAGAGATAATTTTACTTGGCATACAGGACAATTAGAAGACAAACTTTCAAAACAAATTATTACTCCCACTAAGTAGGTAAACATAGCATTGCAAATAACTTCACTGGATTATCTGAAGGTCCAGAAAGAAAAGAAAACAGAGGGGCAGAGAGAGGGAGAGCAAGAAGGAGAGGGAAAGACATTAAAAACATGTGAGTGAAGTCTATAAATGTATTAAATAAGGAGCATAATACCTCTCTCTAGTTGATCATCAGACTCTGTTGTGTTATTTTTTATACAAAATTATTTCCAATAAAGGTATGATTTCTTACCATTCTATAAAATATAAGTAGGAATTATTTCATGTAAAAACATTTTCCCAACCTTCAAGGACCTAGGAAATAGATTGGAAAAGTTTATTACTAGATAAAATAAAATACTATATCTAATAATAAGGTTGACTCTGGAACTGTATCTTCCCAATAGAAACCTATGTAACAAGGAAGTCACTTTGGTTCCAATTTGTTTGTGTGACCAGCGATTTGGGTGCAGTGATATCAAAATTCAGCGAGTGCATGCATCCGCATACTCACACCCCTCCTTTTATTAAAATAATATATTTTTTTGATGCACACTGCATTCCTTTCTTCTCTTTTCCAACTTGTCTTTTCTTTCCTTTGCAAACATGCAAAAACATGTTTGGTCAAATGTACATCAAAGAAACAACTGTGTGGGCCAGTAAATGCAAGAGGCTAAAAGAGAATTAATTCCAGGTTCTGACACATCGCTGAAATGAGGGAACGAAAACAAGTCCACAATGAGTTCCAAAGGACAGACAGTTAACATAATTACGTCATATCTTCCTTCCATATTTTTGGTAATGTGTATATTACTTTCCTAGGGCTGCCATAACAATTTACCACAAATTAGGTGGCTTAAAATGACAGAAACTGATTCTTTCATAGTTCTGAAGGACAGAAGTCTAAAATCAAAGTGTTGGCAGGGCTGCACAGAAAACTCTAAACTCTAGGGAAGGATCTTTCCTGCCTCTTCTGGCTGCAGGGGGCTCCTGGTATTCGTGGCCTGTGGCCACATCACTCCAACCTCTGCCTTTGCCTTCATGTTTCTTTCTTCCCTGTGTCTCTGTGTGACCTTTTCTGTCTCTTAGAAGGACTCTGTCATTGGATTTAGGGCCCACCCTAATCCAGGATGATTTCTTCCCAATCTTTACCTTAATCATATCTGCAAACACTCTATTTCCCAATAGGGTCACATTCTGAGGTTCTAAGTGGACACAAGTTTTGGGGGGACACTATTCAGGCCACTACAATGTGGAAAAAAAAGTATCTCTAAAGGCACTCTTAGATCCATTTCTTATGATGGATCCTGTCCATACAAGCAGCCTGGTGCCCACAGCTGCTCCTCTGGCCCCAGCTCTTCCCCTCCTCAGCCATTCTCCACTGCCAGCAGACTTGAGCAATGGGAGTCAGTGACCTGGCAACCTGTGTTTGAATATATTCCCCACCCAGTGTCTTCTGTCATCATCCATCCTTTATTCTGCCCTCCCAGGCATATGTGCACACCTGGAATAATGGACTCTGTGTCCAGAAGAGCCCTGACTTCTACCATTGTCATATTTTGCAAAGGAGCATCCAGGAGCAGAGGGGTGAAGCCTTTGCCTAGGGTGACATCGTGTCTGGCCCACCCTCTGTGCCCAAGCTAGTCCTGGGCTGGCTGTGCCACAGTGTGCTGACTTGCTTCCTTTCACTTCATTTTGTGCAGTCTTGCAAGTTCATCTCTTTATTATAAAATTCTTGTTCTTTCCATTCTTCCTACTCCTCTTCCAAATTCCAACTTACCCCTCACAAATCTTGCCGCGCTCCTTTCTCATCTCTTCTCCCTTGTCTTACATGAATTTTATTTGTTACCTTCTACATCCCCAGAGCCCCAAAGTTAAAAATGCTAGTGATATATCTGCATGCAAGAAAAGGCAGACTGTAAGTTCTGAAGTAAAATTGGAATAAAGAGCCCTTGCCATCAGCTTCTAATGCTCTTGAAGGTGGGAGGGTCTCCTTCGATATGTTTATAAAACTCTCGTATACTGTCTTTCTCAGTTGTTTAATTTATCGGCATAAGGTTGCTCATAACATCACCCCCTATTATCCACGTGTGTATTCAGTTCTCTGCAGTTTATCACCTGTGTGGGTTCGTGGATCTACCCTCACGGTCAAGGCATGGAGCAGGTCCCTCACCAGTACCTTCTCATAGCCACCCCGCTCCATCCTTAACCCCTGGCAACCACTTGTATATTTTTGTCATTTGAAGAATGTTATACAAAGGGAATCCTACAGTATGTAATCTTTTGGAATTGGCTTTTTTCACTCAGCATAATTTTATGGAGATTCACCCAAGTTGTTGCACATGTCACTGGTTTGTGCCTTTTAACTGCTGAGTAGTATTCCATGGTGTGGATGTACCACAATTTGTTTAATAATTTACCCATTAAAAGGTTTTTGAATTGTTCCCAGTTTTTGGCTATTACGAATAAAGCTGCCATGAACATTCCTTTTTGTGTGAACATAAATTTTCATTTCTCTGGGATAAATGCCCAGGACTACAATTGCTGGGCTATATGGTAGTTTCATGCCTTATTATCCTTTTAATGTCTGTGGAATTTGAAGTGATATTCCCTCTTTCACACCTGAAATTGTTAATTTTTTGTTTTCTCTTTTTCTTGACCAGTATTGCTTTTAACTTTATTGATTTTATTAATTTTTTCAAAGTGCCAATTTTTTCAAGTTTTAAATAAAGTTAATTTTAGAATAGTTTTAAATTTACAGCAAAGTTACAAAAATGGCATCGAGAGTTCCTTTCCATACCTCTCACTCAGTTTCCTCTATTGTTAACATCTTACATTAGTGTGGTACATTTGCCAACTAAGAAACCAACATTGATACATTACTATTAACCAAACTTTGGACTTTATTTGAATTGCACTGGGTTATCCAGTAATGTCTATTCCAAGATCCCATCCAGGACACCACATGACATTTAGTTGTCATTGGACTTTATTTGAATTGCACTGGTTTATCCAGTAATGACATTTAGTTGTCATGCTTCCTTAGCTTCCTCTTGGCTGTGACAGTTTCTCAGACGTTCCTCGTTTTTGAGAACCTTGATGACTTTGAGGAGTACTGGTCAGGTATTTTGTAGAACGTTCCTCAGCTGGGATTTGTCTGATGTTTTCCTCATGTTTAGACTGTGGTTGTAGGTCTTTCAGAAGACCACAGGGGATCCTCATTCCATCGTCTTAGGGGTACCTGTTGTCAGTATGATTTACCACCATTGATGTTGACCTAGATCACCCGGCCAAGGGAGAGTTTGCCAGGTTCCTCCACTGGGGAATTACGCCCCCGCTCCCACAGCCTGCTCCTTGGCAGCAGGTCACTAAGTGCAGGGCATGCTGAGCTGGAGGGGAGGGGAGGAACTGAGCTCCTTCGTCTGAAGAGGCTCATATGCTTTTTAGTTCTCTTACTTTCCTCTCAAGTACCAGCACCTAATATAAATAAAACTCTTTCTTATTCAATACTATAGTCTTTTTAAAATTTGTCTACGTGTTAGTATGGAAATGATGTGTTTTCTTCTTTCTTATTGCAAATGTACATTTCAACTATGTCAGGGTTAAACAGGTTTCTATAGGCTGGCCTAGGGACTTAATCACCATTTATCATTTTTTTCTTATGGGAAAATGCATTTTAAGACCTAAATGACTCACTAATATACTTCAGAAACAAAATGCACTTACCAGTTGGAGGCTATTATGAAGCATAGAAAGAAACCCGGGCCTCCCTGTTAATTTCTGCATCAAATCTAAACCTGTGTTCCCAGCTGTGGAGACACTTCATTTTAGACCCTAATTCACTTTCCATTGTATTTTCTTTACTCAGCTTGTGTTGCTATGCCAACTTGGAAATTAAAATATTGGGGCATTTCAATCCTCCAAATTCCTCTAATGATCATTTTTGGAACTTGTATCCCTTAGCACTAATCTGTTCCTTTCCCAACTTACTTCTAAACTTTAAATTCCTTCGTATTGCTCTTAATTTTATTTAAAAGCCATTTTTGTTGATTTTTCAGCATTTCAGAAGTCTCTATGCTTTTGGCGCTTTAGCTTTTTGAAAGTTGCAGTTATAGTTCTGATGGTCATCAGAAGAGGTGCAGATTATTTGTCTGGGAAACTTTTCCCCAGAATATTTATCAAATGTCTGTTAATATGTCAGACCCTGTGTTAGGCTCTGGACAGAGTATATACATGGAAGATTGGTGGAATATCATAAAGGGTCTTATATAAGATCTCTCTTTAATTCTCTACTTTGCTACTAGAATGCAAAACTAGTCATGTCACTCTTTTATTTTAAATTCTTCAAGAATCTCTATAGATCTGGGGAAAAATCATTACATCTTCTTAACTCATCCCTTAAGAATTATGATATTGGGCAGTCTTTCAAACTCTCAAAGTCTCATTTGATTCTCTCTTTTTTAAATGGTGGTAAGATGTCTGTCTGTGTTCTTTCACGAATGTGTCATGAGGTCTTAATAAGGCAGTTGTGTTTAAAAACATAGGGTATGACATAATTTTATTTCCTCTTGGTTGTAAACTTTTTATTTCGTATTTCTTACATTAAAAAGCTATGTGTTGGGGCCGGCCAGTGGCATAGTGGTTAAGTTTGCCTGCTCCACTTCAGTGGCCTGGGGTTCACAGGTTCAGATCCCAGGCATGGACCTATGCATCGCTCATCAAGCAGTGCTGTGGGGGCATCCTATATAAAATAGAGGAAGATGGGCACAGATGTTAGCTCAGGGCCAATCTTCCTCAGCAAAAAGAAAAAAAAAACCAAAGCTATGTGTTATTCTACTCATTTAAATGGAAGCCTGAAGAATGGAGAGGAGTTTTGAAAATGGGTCTTGGGATGAGGCAAAGGAGAGTGTGGTCCAGATGTCTGGAGAAGAGAGGAAATCTCCCCACATCTGAGACTGTGCAGTGAAGGGCGTCCTGACACATAGAAAGGGGGCGCTGGTCAATGAACACGAGCCAATCACTCCAACGTGATGGGTTCCTACCTGCTCTTAGAATGGTCCCAGAGGGTACTTCGGCACTAATTAGAAATGGCTGGATCTGACGCCCTATCAACTCCTCAGAATTATGGTTGATACTTTAAGTGAAAAATCTGAGATTTGATAACTCTCTAGATGGACTTCAGAGAAAGGCTCCAGGACATACACCACTGGCTTATTTACCAAGGCAACTGTCTCAGTAGCATTCAATTACTTCAGAAATTTAAGTTTAGCTTATTTTTTTTCCAAAAGAAGCTTTTATTAGTGAAGAAAAATATAACAGAGGAGTGTAAATATGGATAACCACCCTGTCTTAGGCTACACAGGCCATTGTCACAAAATACCATAGACTAGGGGGACACAAAACCTCAGTCCCTAACACACTGCAAGTGGAACCCTTGATTTGCCTAGTATTTAACCACTGACTTTCCTGGCCGACCACAGGGGACAGCTGCGTCTTCTCCTTTATTTCACCTCTACCTTTTCAGGGTCAAACAAACTGAGTCAAAATATTTAATATTGACTCTATTTTATCCCTACATCTCCTCCGAGTCCATATATTCCCACTCTAAACTTGGATCGTAAGAAAATAGAAACACACTCTAGGTGGACCCTAACAAACTTTGCTTTCCACTCTTCAAACTCACCTGATATGAATCTTTGGGGCAAATGTTAGTATTAATGTATATTTGGATGTGTTGGAACCTACAGGATGAGCTCAGAGCCTCGTGGGAATGTGTGGGCTTTCTGCAGAACGGGGAGTTTATCCTGTCTCCCCACATTAGCTGCTACAGAACAAGGTAGAACCTTGAATGGGAAATCAGAATTGTGAGTAAGGGCCCTAGGCAGACAGGCCTAGAGACTAAGGGTGTGAGTAAGATGAAGAGAGGATCCCTACTCAAAATAAGAACGACCAAGCTGGAGGTCAAGGCTCCCATGAAGGAGGATCTGAAGTGAAGACTTGAAGAAAATGAAACAAGCCGTGTGGATACGTGGAGAAGAGCACCCCAGAAAGAAAACAGCACATGCAGAGACCCGGGGCAGTGGCCTTCCTGGTGTGCGTGAGAAATCATAAGGAGAAGAGTGCGGCTGGAGAGGGGGAAGGGGGTGCGTGAATAGTAGGAAGTGGGGTCAGAAGGAAACTGGTTGCCTAGGGATCAGATCATGTAGGGCCTTGAGGGCCAATATGAAAAGTTTCCTTTTTATGCGGTGCTAGATGAGAAGACGTTGGATGAATATGAGTCAGGGCTGGCTTCCCGGGTGTGTGATCAGGGCAGGTGTACAGGGCTCCATCTTGGAAGGGCCTCACGCTCTAATATGCTGCATTTGCCATCTTTTACCCTTTGAATGTGTGTTGCAAGTGACATCCAATGGGACAATGGAACGTGTGCCAGGGGCTTGGAGACTCAGCTCCCAGTGGTCCTGCCTCCAGCTTCCCTGCCTCCCTGTCTCCCGAGGATGGATTCTCAGCTACCCCCTCACCACCTCCTGGTGCCCCAGCCCTGCCTGGCCTCTCTCTCCACACTCTCACCCCACCCCATTATCACTGTTGCCCTCCATCCGCAGTGGGGGCCGGGGCACGGTAGCGGGGAGTGTTGGGGTCAGGCGTGTGCCCCATGGCATTTCAGGGTGAGGCGAGGTGATGGCCTTCCCCTTCTTGGGCTGGCAGCATCAGGTGCATTTAGCAGAGGCCTTTCATCTATCCAGGCACTGAGCATGTCCCAGAGTGAAGGCTGTAATCTTTTAGGGATTGCTTGTCCAATGTGAGTTGGGGCAGAGGCAATCTTTCCCAATCAATGGGAAAGATTGATTCCCCGGCCCTGGCCGGGGTCCTGCATTATCATTTTGCACTGGGGCCTACAAATTATGTAGCCAATCCTGATGTGAGTAGATAAATAGCATGATCTGGCTTGCTTTTCAAAAGGATCACTGACTGCTATGTTGACTGTAGGAGAGCAAGGATGAAAACAGGGAGACAAGGAAGGAAACAGAATCCAGGTGGGAAATAATCATGAATCAAATCAAGGTGGTGTCAGGCAGGACAGTAAGAAAAGTCAAATAAAAATAGATTTTGAAGGTAGAGCCAAAAGTATTTTCCGGCAGATTAGATATGGGGTCTAAGAGAAAGAAGTGGTCAGGGATGACTCCACCTTTTTTGGCTTGAAAAGTAAAAGGACAGAGTTGTCATTAACTGAAATGAGGAAGGAGGAGCAGATTTCAGGGGGGGGGGAGATTGACGTTCAGTTTCAGACTATTTAGACTCGAGACGTCTATTAGGCCTCCGAGTACAGATGTTGAGAAAGCAGTTGGGTGTATTCTGGGGTTCAGGGGACATATCCAGCCTGGAGAAATAAATATGGGAGTCATCAGCATATGGTTGGGATTTTAAAACATAAGACGTCGTGAAATTATTGAGGGAGTGAGAGTACATAGAGAAAGATTTGAGGATCAAGACTATTTAAGGGTAGAGGAAATGAGACAGAATTAACAAAGAAGCAGGGACACAACCAAGAGTGTGTGGTATAGTGAGTCAAGCGAAGAACATATTTCAATGAGCAGGGAGTGATCAACTAGGTCAACTGCCACTGAGAGGTTCAAGTTAGATGAGAACTGAGATGTTAGAAAGTGGAGATAGATGGCGGTGGACCTGGTAAGAGCAGTTTCAGGGGAGCGCTTGTTGGCTTATTTGAGTGTGTTCAAGAGGATAGGAGAACAGGGACTGAAGAAAGCCAGGTCAGGCAACTCTAGAGAGTTTGTTGTAAAAGGTTTCAGAGGAATTCAGTGGTGGTTAGAAAAAGAATTGGAACGAAAAGAAGTTTTTTGTTTTGTTTTTTAACTAGCGGATAAATAGGAGCGTGTTTGTCTGCTGATTGGGATAATCTGGCAGAGAGGGAAAATTGATGATTGTGGAAATTAGTTTTGAATTGTCTTCTTGAGCAGTGAGAGCTGGGAGCTGGTGAACAAGTGGAGGGGTCCCCTTGTGGAGGCAGGAGGCTGAGTAGGTGGGTACCAATGCTGGTAGGTGGGCAGGGGAGGTGCTGAGAGCTTTGTGGGTTTTGCTCCGATTGCTTCACTTTTCTCAGTGAAATGGGAAGCAGAGTCATCAGCTGAGAGTAAGGATGGAGAAGGAGGTGTTTAAAGTTTGAGAAGGGAAAATAAGAAAAGAAATAATAATTTTAAAGAGAAGAAAAGCAAATGGACTAGGAAGATGTGCAGTGATTGCTGAGCAGCCCTGGGCTCCACTTTATGTTTAAGGTTATGGATCCAAAAGAAGCACAGTCAGCATGGCCAGGCCCCTTCTCCAGCCACAACCAGTTGCACAGGCTCCGGTCCAGAGTCGGTGGAGAGCAGGGTTTAATCAGGGTTAGTGTCTTGTCAAGTAAGAGGAGCACCAGAGGTGAAGATGTGTTCAAAGGAGTGACAGTGCAGTTGACCATGGGACTGAAGCTGTGTAAGGAGAAAGGAGAGGGCAAGAGGGATTAAGGGACATGAAAATGAGGTAGAATTGAGTCCAGGGGTATTTGAGAGAGTCAGCTAACTATTTAGGAGGGGTTAATCAGAGAGCGGGATGCTCACAGTTGAGATTATGAAGCTGTTGAGTAATGATATAATTTAGGTTATGACAATGGGAATGGACCTCTAAGTCAGGATAGAAGACAAGAGCTGGAAGGAGAGGAGATCACAGTACTAACAGGCCAGGAATCTGTATTAAAAAACACTGATGCAGGGGGTCCAAGGACTGTGTTTGGAGGAAATCTCATTTTAGGGAGAGTTGACTAGCTAAACATAAATTTTAGAGTTAAGCCAGAAATCCTGAGGTGGGGGAAGAAACACGAAGAATTACAGAACGTTGTGTGTTGAGTGTGCCGGACACGATGTCAACCAGTTTACATGCGTCATTTCATTTATTCCTGGCAACAAAACTGGATGCTAGAGATTGTGATCAGCCCTGCTTTACAAATGATGAACATGCCCAAGGACACCTGTGCCTGAGCCTGAACTCTGAGCTCTTCACTGTTATGTCCGTCTGCCTTGACAGGTGCAGTGACTATGACAGCGCAGGTGATATTAAAATCTGCATCCTGAGATGTGAGTAATAGACTTATGGGTTTACAGACATTTGAGAACAATATTGTACACAAAGCCCAGTAATATGCATTATCTCATCTAATCCCCATATTAATCCTGCGTATTAAGCAATTTGCGCAGATCATGGAGCCAGTAAGCAGCAGAGCCTGGACCTGAATGCTCATCCTCTGACCTCCTACTTGCATACTCTCTCCCCTAACTTCCACCATCACTTTCCAGAGATGGTTCAGACAGAAACTTTAAAAAAAGTCTAAACAGTTTGGAATAAATGTATTAATAAGGAAACCATTACTAGTTATTGCTTTTTTAGAACCTAACAGGTCAAGTCTCATAATTCTCACATTTCCAGGCATCAGGTAGAACAGAATGTGGCATTCTTCCTGTTGTGGAATGTTTTTTTCTATAAATTCATGCATTCATTCAACTATAATTTATTGAGCAAATAGTCTATGCAGGCAGTATGCTAGGTGCAGAGGATGCAACTGAATAAGAAACATCCCTGCTCTAAAGAAACCTTCAGTCAGGTCCAGGCCTTCCAAACCTGATGCTCTGCAGGGCTTTTTCATGCCTGGTGCAAATTTAAGGCACTGCATTTGACCTAGAATACACTCTATCCCTTAGGACCCAGTTACCTGTGAGTTCATTCCTCTCCCCAGTGGTTTGGCACAAAGTAAGATCAGCCATAGTGCCCTGGAGATGGAATTTTAGATTTGGACCTTGGGGAAATAGAACTGGAGTGTCTACCTAAAAAGGATTTTCCTACTCCAAGATGGTCCCATTTTAAAGGTAGATTGAAAAATACACCCTTTGCCTGGCGTTTTAACTGGCTCAGTGGTTCTGCATTGACCCTCATTCACCACTTGGCCACGCCTTTTGCTGGAAATAGTGGATTTGTACTTGCCATGTAATGTTTATGGGCCAGCCCTGACGGTCTAGTGGTTAAGATTTGGGGCTCTCACCTCCATAGCCTGGGTTTGGTCTGGGTTTGTTTCCCGGTCAGGGACCCACACCACCCATCTGTCAGTTGTCATACTGAGGTGGCTGTGTGTCACTGTGATGCTGAAAACTATGCGACCAGTATTTCAAATACCAGCAGGGTCCCCTATGGTGGACAGGTTTCAGCGGAGCTTCCAGATTAAGACAGACTGGGAAGAAGGACCTGGCCACCCACTTACAAAAAATTTGGCCTAGAATAATAGTGGAACATTGTCTGATATAGCACCTGAAGATGAGAGGATGGTGCAAAAAGACTGGGCAGGGTTCCACTCTGCTGTACACAAGGTCACTAGGAGTCAGAATCGACTCAAAGGCACCACCACCAACACAATGTTTATGGGCTCTGTGGCCCAACACCTTCCCGCTAGACTGTCAGCAAAGGCCAAGTAAGGCACCCGTCTGTAAGAATAAAGGACAATGCATTGAGGACTGGGGCAAATTCCACTTTGTCCAGGTTGGAGCTAAAACAGCAGATGAGCTGTAGCACAAGAGGCCGGGGTGGCTATTTCTACATGCAGAGAACTTGGTGCACTTCTACTTCATAAGGCTTCTAATTAAGAATGGCACAAACGCCGCTTCAAACCAAGCCTGCTGCCTACAACAGGGAGGGGAGGGTGCTGTGTTTCGCCTCCAGATCTTGACCACAGCTGCTGCTCTCAGTGGCAGGGTAAGGCATGTTGCCTCACCTCCCTCTGGTCTTAAAACAAGTGAGTCACAGTATAACGTAAGAATTACACTGTCTCTTGCATTGCAATAGTTAAGACAAATCAAAGACTAATTTTTCTTATTAAAAAAAATGAGGATCCTATAGGTATTGGGTTTTTAAGAATCTTTTCAAGCCGCAAAAGTTTTATAATCTCTATCTAATTCGGTGAACCACTCCGACCGCAGATTTAATTTGTTCGAGTCATTTCTGCAGTTGTGGGCTCACACATTGTCTGAAACTCCTGTAGCTTTAAGAGAAGGTAATTCTTGTCCTGGAGTAAGGGAGGCGGCGCCAGCTCCCGGCTCCGCCACGCCCCGCCGCGGGCCGGTACTCCGTTTCCCGCGGCTGCCAGCCCCGCCCCGCTGCCCCGCGGCGCTTGCAGCCGCCGCCAGGGGTGCTGCGCTTCCCACCTGCTGGAGGATGCGGCCGAGGCTGCCGCCCGGCCCGCCGCTCCTCCTGGCTTGGCCGTTTCCCGGCCGCGGAGAGCCGGTGAGGGGTAGTGGCCAGGCGGCGTGGGCCTGGGCCGCGGAGGGCGCCCGAGCCTTGGCCCTCCAGCCTACGCGAGAACCCGGAGCCATCGGGCCGCCAGCTCCTTCCCCCGAGGGCGCGGGCTCGGGGCTCCCGGCGCATCCGCCCACTGTCCGCAGCCCGCGCGGCTCGGGGCGAAGCTCTTCGCTCTGCGCCTTCGCAGGCCCTGCACGCCGTCTCCCTCCCCAGGTCTCCAGGGCCAGGCACACCCCACGCCGCTGCCAGCATTCGGGCCTTGGCGTCCAAGTTAAACCCAGTTTCCCAACCCTCGCTAGCCCCAGCAGCACACACGGTCGTTCTCCAGGTACCCGCAGATCAGAACCGAAAACAAAGCGGCCCGCGCCTCCGTAGCCCTCACCGCCGCCACACCCGCGCGTGCCCGCTCTTCTTTCGACCTCCGCGGTGGCTGGACGCTCGGGCCCCTCCTCTCTGCGCCCTGCTGCCCCTCCCCCTGTCGGTCGGTCGGTCGGGTCCACCTAGCGTTCTCCGAAGTCCCTCGAGCTGGGGTCCTCGACCGTCTCCCTCCAACCTCTCGGCCCGTCCTCCTGGCCCCCGGGACCCGCCAATCCCCCACCCCCACCCTAGCCGCCGTTCTCGTCCCGGCCCCTCCTCCGGGGCCCTCCTCCTCCCTCGCCCCTCCCCAGCCGGGGTGGGAGCGGCGGCAGCTGGAAGAGATGGGATGAGGTCATCCTCTCCCTCGGAGTCAGCTGGTGGAGGAGAGGAAGCGGGAGGAGGGAGCGCTCGCGAGGGGAGGAGAGGAATGTGCAGGTCCGAAGAGCGCCGCGGCGGCCGCTGCTGCTCCTGCTCCTGGCGGCGGCGGCGGCTCGGGCGGCAGCCGCGGGGCCGGGACGGCGAGGAGCGCGGGCGGCGGGCAGGGGCGCGCGCTGGGCGCCGCGAGCAGCTTGGCTCCGCGCAGGCAGCCAGGCGGCGCTCCTGCCGGCCCCAGGCGCACCGCTAGCCCGGCCCAGCGCCCAGCCCGGCGGGCGGCGGGCGGCAGGCGAGCCGGCGCAGGAGCAGGAGGAGGGACAGCCGCGCCGCCAGGGAGGGAAGCCGGGGCGAGGCGAGGAGGTGGCGGGAGGAGGAGACAGCGCGGAAAGGTGTCAGATAAAGGAGGGCTCTCCTCCGGTTTGGAGGCATCATGGCCGCTAAGTCAGACGGGAGGCTGAAAATGAAGAAGAGCAGCGACGTGGCGTTCACTCCGCTGCAGAACTCGGACCACTCGGGCTCGGTGCAGGGATTGGCTCCGGGCTTGCCGTCGGGGTCGGGAGCCGAGGACGAGGAGGCGGCCGGGGGCGGCTGCTGCCCGGACGGCGGCGGCTGCTCGCGCTGCTGCTGCTGCTGCGCCGGGAGCGGCGGCTCGGGGGGCTCGGGCGGCCCCGGTGGCGGCGGGGCGGGCTCGGCGGCGCTGTGCCTGCGCCTGGGCAGGGAGCAGCGGCGCTACTCGCTGTGGGACTGCCTCTGGATCCTGGCCGCCGTGGCCGTGTACTTCGCGGACGTGGGCACGGACATCTGGCTCGCCGTGGACTACTACTTGCGCGGCCAGCGCTGGTGGTTCGGGCTCACGCTCTTCTTCGTGGTGCTCGGCTCGCTCTCGGTGCAAGTGTTCAGCTTCCGCTGGTTTGTGCACGATTTCAGCACCGAGGACAGCGCCACAGGGGCCGCCGCCTCCAGCTGCCCGCAGCCCGGAGCCGACTGCAAGACCCTGGTCAGCAGTGGGTCTGCAGCCGCGGAAGGCGAGGCTCGTCCTTCCACGCCGCAAAGGCAAGCATCCAACGCCAGCAAGAGCAACATCACCGCCACCAACAGCGGCAACAGCAGCAGGGCCCCCCGGGCCAGCGGCAAACACAGGTCTGCGTCCTGCTCCTTCTGCATCTGGCTCCTGCAGTCACTCATCCACATCTTGCAGCTCGGGCAAATCTGGAGGTACCGTATCAGGGGTGGGGGAAGAGGGAGACCTGCTGCTGCTACTACATCCCCACTGCTTTGCTTTTGCACGAAAATCCTTAGGGTTGCTGTGGTAGTAACCCTAGTCACACTCTTTCCGTTTTTTTTTTTAAACTGGGTTTTGCGTTTTTAAAATTTGTGATCACAACCCAGGGTGGGAGGGAAGTGAGAAACAAGGGAAAAGAAGCAAAGTGGTTTTGATCAGCTCGTCCCTTCGGTCTCCCCACTCTGCTTCACTGGTTCTCTCTCTTTATATGCTACAGCCCCTCCCCCTCCCATTTTCAGTGATAAGGTTTCAGTGAGCTGGAGAGGATTCCTGTCACATCTTCCAAAAATCCCTTTTCATTACGTTGAATTTGGAGTATATGTTGCAGTTTGGATGGCTTCTTTTGTTCCCTGAGAAAAATTGCTAATTCTAGTTAGAAAGGAGTTGTTGCTGCTCAAAAGTACCCACATTTTAGTGATCACTGCTGGAGAAGTACTGTGTTCCAAGTGAAGAGCTTAGTAAGGACATGGCTTGTCTTGTTAGAGAATATCTGTATCTATATCTATATTTATATCTACCTTCAAATATGAGTAAGTACTTTATGGGACCTAGACTTACTTTTCTGGTGCGCTTTCTGATTATCTTGCAATATCCCCATAGCTGGTTTCTCGTGTAACTAAGAACACTTGGAAAAGAGGTGGTGCACTTGTTAACTTGAATCATACTTGGCATCTTCACTGACTGCTTTGCTACTTGTCATCTAATCCACTAAGTCTTTTTATGCAGATATCACCACCACTTACAAACTGGAATACAAGGCTAAACTCGTTGGGCAGAGGGAACCATCATTTGTACAGTCACTGCCTGGATTAGGAATATAATGAAACAATATGCTCAGGAATGTGTTACTCTGTCTTTCACATGTTTTTTAATGGCTTTTTGAAGCAGTATTTTGTCTATAAAAATTCTTCTATGAAAGCATTTAGACGCTAACATCCAGAGCTTTTTTGGTTTAACATGACTTAGTAGGTATGTAGTATAAGTAAAAAGAGGAAACTTCCTAGCAAGTGCACCAATGTGGGGCTACATTCTGCTATGCCAGTGTCCTTTTCAGTTTCGTTTGTAGTTATTTTTGTGATAAAAGACATTATAAGTCATTAACTATGCTGAGGTATTCCATGTGGAAACAACTCAAGAAAATTTGTGGAATAGAACTAAAAACTTCTTTTTGTTTATGGTGAACAATAATGTTTTCACTGAGAAGAGCAAGTGTGATTATTTTACAACCTTTCCTGGGACCATTGCTTTGTAAAGCAGGGGAAGCATTTCCATAGACAGTGATCTTTCAAACTGTGAAACTTTCTTTTTTCAAGCAGATACTGTCTGGAAAGTGATATATGATATGCAGTCAGACAAACTGATGTTGGAAACCTCCATATTTTGGACTTACAGGACTTTTTGAAATGTCAGTTAAATGTGATAGCTATATTTCCCATGGTTGACTGTTGCGAAGACTTACAGCTTGATGGTCTTCTTCAAGTTAGATGAAGAACTCAAATTCTTGATTTAATTACTGAAATTGTTTAGTGGCTAGGATGCATGTGATTGTCAGTTTTAATGTGATAATGTGGTAAATGAAGCTTAACATTCTATTTGTTACCTTTTGCAAACTTTCTACAGGATTTGGAAATCACTTACTTTCAATCACTTGCAATTTCTAGATTTATGTAAATAATGCAAACACTTCTCAATTCTATTAACTGAAGAACTATCCATGTTTCCTACAGATTGATGCTTTATGAAAAATCTGATGTCAAATTCTGTGAACTGAAGAAGTCATTTTAATTATAGTTGTGTTTACCAAGCCTTCTAAACCAAACATTTTCCCAATTGAAAAATGTTTGGTTTAAAATGATGTTTAATATCTCAGGATATACAATGCAGAAAGTGAGAAATAATTAGGAAAAGAAAAGGGCCTAAACAGGTCTCAGTGAGACCACAGCCACTGGGTGAACTGGCCATACAGAAAAGCTATGAAGGGGGAGGAGGGATGGAAGGGTAAGGTTGAATGCAGAAGGAAAACCACAGGCTGTCAGAGAAATGCATTAACCTACCCAACCCTGGAGAAACTGTGGTCACACATGATTCCTCTTCGTTAAGCATTTCTGCAATGTTTTCCTTAGAGGTTTTAAAGTTTATTCTGCCAACACATGGTCATCTGGGAGGGAGTATTGTTGGAAATATTTTCAAATACTTGTCTACACTTTCAGAATAATGTGTTTAATATGTAAGTGTAAATTATCTAATCTAACTCTTCTTGGATCCTGGTTAAGATATTTGGGGCATGGTGGAGTAACTTGGTGGAAGCATGATCTAAGACGCAGCCTCGCTTTCTCTTTACAAAGTATATTTGAAAAAAAAAAAAAACAAACTTTAGCCTAATGCAGGAAATTGAAATGGGATCAGAAAGTTCATGGAATTTAACACTCCAATGCATTCTAATTGTTTCAACTTCTCTGAGTGTGGAATATTTGACTGGAACTTTGGGAGGTAGATATATCTTTGATAATAAGCTGGTGAAATGCAATTAGTCTCAGATTATTGTATTAGATCGTTATCTTAGACGACTATGATTCCCTAAATTAGGAATATTCCTCTGCTTCTTCTAGCTTTTCTTTTCAATGCATTCTACACAAATGTTGCAGAAACACCAGGGTACTGGATGGTTCAAAGCCCAGAGGTCATTATTCATGTTTTAACATGCTACTTTCTAAGATCAATAAAATAGATTTTAGCTAGATTGGTAACTGTTCATTGTACTTCCATGAAATTCTAGTTATTTTAGGTGAGGGCCAGATTATAAAAGCTTTCCATAGATAAAATCCTTTGAAATAACATTAAAGTATTTGCTTGTTCAGAGATAGCTATTTGAAACATTTTGGACAAGATTTGCATGTATTCATACATTGATTACAAATGCAACTGCTGAAAGCAAATATACATATTCATTTTAATTAATGTTTACTCATGGGAAATTAATGGCAGCTTTTAAAGTCACAGGAGTTGATGCTGGGTAAGAGCCATTTGAAATAGTGAAGTGAACTTTTGCTACCACCTGAAAAGAGCATTTATGACTTTAAAGGAACTGTGCCTGTGAATGAATGAGAAAGTACTTTTCTTTCTTGTTCATTTCATATGATTCCAGAAGTTACTAAGAGTGCAGTTCAGCCACTGAGAATCACAAATACCTAATCAGAACAGTTTTTAGTCTTCATACTCATGATCAATTGTATCTAGATGTCTTCTTTCAGAATTTATGATTCACTCCGAAAATTCTACTTGAATTTCTCTTGTGTATGTATGTATCTATTTAGTTGTTTTCTAGCAAATAGGTGCATTGCAATTAATAAGTTAATGGATGGTAGAGTGCGGAGTATTTTTACTATTTAGGTTTTTGTTTCTGAATATCTATCATAAGAGTCATCTGAGGAAGATGGGGTGAAAGAACAGTTTTTTCTACTCTTCTTCTGCTTAGTATTGCACAAGGTATTAATGTGTGTTCCATGTTCAGATAAATTGGGAAAATGACAGGTTAAACAGAGTTAAACAGATGTCTCTACAGCAGGACTTCTCAGAGCCTTTAATAAGCTAATGTGCAGTTGTCAACAACTTTTTAAAGGCACACCTATTAAATATCCTTGTAATGATGTGAGAACATTGTTATATGCCATTTTAAAACCCGGGCAAACAAAAATAATAATAACAACAATTTTATGTGGTGCTTTAAAAATCTACCAATGTTTTTATACTCCTCATCTCATCTAAGTTTTACAGTCACCTAAGAGGAACTCATTAGTGTCTCTATATATGAGAACACTGGCTCAGAGAGATTAAGTAACTGGCACAAGATTACCCAACTATTATGTTCTATAGCTCAGAGTCAAAACCAGGCCTGTCTTACCCTAAAGTCTATCCTCTTCCTGGCTCAATTAGCTACCTCCAAATGCCAACTTGGATAATAAGGACAACAATGTATAAAAATGACAATTTACCTTCACTAAGGATGGCAAAATGGGAGAGGGAGCTGCGGTTTAGACAAGTTAGGAGATCTTTCCAACAACACAACAGTAGTTAAATGGTAGAACAGGGATTTGAGCTCAGATCATCTGACCATAAGCCCAGTGCTCCTCTTACTACACCATTTGGACAGGCTGAGGTTGCTGCGTGAAATCTCAGCTGAGTACCATGATCTGGTAGCGGCATTAATGATTAAATGGCGTCATGTATGTGAACAAGTAAAAAGTGATTTGCAAATGATGAAGAGGTTCTAGCGATAAGGAATGAAGAGGAAAATAGAGGACATATAAGTTATACTTTTGTCTACTGAAAAAGTACTTTATTGATTGTGAATTTGTTCTGAATTCTGACAGAGGTCAGGCAACATTGGTGCCCTTTCCTGAGTTGACTGAATGGTCTTTTTCTGTGTATTTGTGCTCCCTCCACTGCAAATTAATTAATTAATTAATTCATCATATCTTGAGACCTACTCTCTGCAAGGCACTGTGCTAGTTACTAATTATCCCAAGATGAATAAAATACGCATCTTCTTTCAAGGAATCTACTGTCTAATGAGGAAAACAGAAAAGAGAACAATTTCAATACAGGGAAATAAGCACTATGATAGAAACAGAAAACTCAAACCACCTTAGTGGTCCAGGTAAGACTCCTGGAGGGGGGGATGTTTGAGCAAAGGTTTGAATGGTGAGAAAATCTGCTCTCTGAATAGAGAGGGGCACTGGCTGTAGAGCCTTGGATATAATTGTGCATAAAGGCAGACAGGCAAGAAAGAACAAGGCAGGTTGAGTGTGTGCTTTGAACGAGTGAGAGACAGTAACTAGAGATGAGGATGGAGAATCAGTTGGGCTGGACAATGAAAGGAATTTAGATTTTATCTGAAGACGTTGAGGAATCATTGAAGGATTATAAGGCGGGGAGGGATTGTTAACAAAAGTGTTAAGATATTGTTGTATCCAAAGGAATGGCAAAAAGCTAAAAGTTTCTGGGGATATGTCATCAATTCCCCTCTCATGCAGTCATCTCTTTCATTCATGAAAATTCATTGACTTTAAGGGGATTGAGTTTGTGTGTAATTGGGGCAAATAAATAGGCCCAACATGGTGGGAGAGTTGTTTTTAAAAAGAACAGATTGGTTGAAATTTTTAATTGTATTTATACTAAAGTAAATTCTTGGTAAAACTATATTTTGTGTTACTTTTTGAAGAGATTTTCTTTGGATATGGTAATCTTCACCTTATTGAAATTTAGTTTTCCTGGTCCTTGGAAACTTGTTCCTTGTATTTTTGTAACACTTTTTAATCTTCAGAGGGCTTCTGTGTCTTCTTTCTTATTTGGTCCTCAGGTAGCACTTTTCATTTTGCCTGTGTGAAAATTGAGACATAGGATGTTAAATCTTTTCCTCTTTAGGTCACACAGTTCTGCACAGATTCTAGGCTAGAATTCAATATTGATATGGAAAGGAAGAAGGGAACCTAAAAAGTGGTTGATGAGACTGAGGATGATTAGGTAGAAGAGAAGCCTGAAAACTCAGAGCTGTCTGGTAAGTACTGAGAGATGGTAATCTGGAAGAGGCAGTTGACTTTTGCATAGACCATCTGGGACAAAATGGATGGGACCTACAGTAAGAGATTTGAATTAATTTAAGGAAGAATTTTTTAAGTAGTCGAAGAGATCCCAAGATCAAATAAGATTCCACAGAAACAGCAAGTTCCGCATCTTTGGAGTGTCTTAGCATAGTTTGGAAAACTGTAGGCAGGGTTGCAGTGGAAGAGACTTTACCTCTCATACCAAGGGTTGAACCAGATCATTTTCCAGCTCTGAGGTTTCCTGACAATTTCCATCACTGCATGCTGCTCCACACATAGTGGACTAACCTTTGCTCTTTTGTGGATGAAAGAAGTAGGAGTTCGCTTGAAATACTGCAGTTGTGTCACTTTGAAATCTATTCATTGGCTTATGGACCCAGTATCTTCCCTCGAGCATCACAAATCCATACAACACCCTTGAGTGCTGGGCTTGGTATTTAAATCTCTGAGTTAGCTAACAGACGTAAATCCACACACGATCAGTCTGTGCATTTACTTGGCTTTCTGTATGAGCTGGAGTAATTTATGCATAAATCTATGTGGTAGATATACCTATTTCAGGATCTTTGCAATAGCAAGTGCAAAGTTTGTAATTTTTCCATTCGCTTGAACTGTATACTGTTTGCTTCACAAGGGTGAAAACATTTTTATACTTATTACACCCCATGGAATTGCAGACTGCCTTCACAGGGTAGTTGTTCCTCAGATCAACTATCTATCCAAATATCTATCCAAATGTATCTATCCAATAGTATCTATCCAAATGTATGCTATCATTTTTGAATGGTATCCATATATCCTTGGGTCGGTTGCTCAGTCTCTTACAAAAAATTCTGTAATATTTGAATATCCAAGTACACAACTTGCTATTGAATATGTTGTATATTTTACGTTTGAATGAAATAATCTACCTATGAATTTAAATAGCACCAGTCACTGAGAGCAGATAAATAGAATGATTCCCCTTTATGTGGACTTGCTGACTAATCTGATTAGCACATTTCTTTGACTTGCTTTAGAATTTGAATGGCGCACGAACTAGGCCTATGGAAGCAAGACTAGGAATTAGAATTGGATTTATTATCTTATGCATTATCAAATATGAGGTGCAGTGTGGTGCTAGTCATGAGAATGTGCTTTCCAGATGTAATCTTATAAAATAGTTGTAACATGTTGATGGATTTCAGGGAAAAACGTATTCAATAATTCTCAACAGGAAATACTCTCTTGAATGGCGTTGCGTAATTCTGACCAACACACTGAATGATTTCCTTCCAGCGATATGGTGGTTGGTAACTATTGTCATGGCCAGTTGGGAAGGAGGACCATGAGCAAGTCCTCGTGAAGTTACTCATGTATAAGAATGCATGCTTGGTGAATATTTACTGATCCATGAATGAAACTTGGGCATTATTTTTTCTTCTTTGTGAGAGTGTAGCTGAATTTGCTGCTTGGTTTCTTCTTGAGTTTCGACTGGCACAGTGAATCAGAAAAGGTGCAATGTTATCTAGAAAGGATTCGACAAGTCACCAAGTTCTTTTTCAGATCACTAGTGTTAGGGAAGTGGGGCTAAATTTCACAAAGTACTAGTTGTCCACTGAGACAGATGCAGCTAGAAGCCCAGCTTTGTATCCCTATTCTTGCTGATGGAAAAGTCAGACTGGGAAGCTTTGGGATAGATTTTTTTTTTTTTACTTAATTCTTACCTACACTTGGCTGTCTGAGAATATACTTATATACTGAATGATTTTTGGTATTTTGGGGGCTTCTATTTGTCTACACAAAGAAACTTTATAGCTTCCACTATTACTACCACCACCACCATAATTCTTACCACTATAAAACATTAATTCCATATCTAGTATATGTACAGAACTAGTACAGATTACTGATTACAAAGGAAACTAAAGGAGGGTTAAAATGGAAATAAATCAGCTCAAAAATTGCCTAGAGGCAAGAGGTGGTCTGAGTGACACCATAGGATCTTTTCTAACTACAAGTTGAAGGGATAAGGTCAGAATTAGAATATCACAGATGGGTCTTATTTAGACAGCTGTCCTTTGGGGAATTGAACTAAATGGGGAGTAAGAAGAGATGCTTTGGCTGCTCGGTAGCTCAGACCCCAGGCAGGTCACCTAACTGCTCCGGGTTATGTGTAACAGCATGTGCAGATGATGTCACACAGCCCTTGGGTCCCCACAAAGTTTAAATTTTCTATTGGTTTCCTCCTTCTGGGTCTTAGTTTTCTATCTGTATGATGTAATTGGTCAAAAAGTAATATCCAAGGTTCTTTCCAGGTCTAAAATTCTGGTCCTGCTGTTATAAATTTTTTTTGCTTGCCCAGTCCCCAGAGTATATACACCAGAAAGTCTGTAAGTGTTCCTCTAAGGCCACTGTTACAGCATTTCTCTGGTCATGTAAGTCAAAGGGGATCTACAGGGGGTTTTCCATGGTTGATAATATTAGTGTCTAAACCCCAGAAACTGGTGTTATTTGTAAATGAGGAGGGAATCTTAAGCTCTTTTGTATGGTGCAACTTATTTTGTGTCATTTCCAAATTTTAGCTATAATCTAATGAAACTATTTTCGTTAAAACCCATATCTAAGTAGTTGAAGCTGATATTAAAAGTGTTGCATGTCACTAATTCTAAGATATATACCACAGAGACTTGGGAAGCCAAAATTGCCATCCCCTATCCATGTAGTGGAATATGCACAGCTGGACTGCTTTGATTAGCAAACAGGAACAATGCTTCACAGGCTTAAAAAGAACTATCTGTTATGTCAATGGGAAGACTGTTGTCAGAGCTAGATTTGCTTTTAAATTAAATGCTTGTCCTGGGTTACACTGTCACAGATTTAATATGCTAGAAATTGAATTTAACTCTATACAAAGATACTGTATCCAAGCCTGTACTTGTGAAAGAATAGGAACACGTTACACTCTGCTAGAAGAAGAGAACATTGCATTAACCTTCCCTAGATGAGAATTGCCTGGATCTCTAGAATGTTAGAGATCTGTCGTGAAGCTGAACAATTTTCAACCCCATGACAACATTTCAGATTTTTAAATTTAAAAAAAATTTTGAGCATTTATTTTAACACTATCTGAAGTATGTCAAACTATTTTCTCATCTTCATGATTCATAAGTAGGCCGTTTGAATCAGTTCTACTTCTTTTGTTTGATTTATGCACATGCCCTGTTTTCCTGTCAGGGAAATCCTTTTATATAAACAGAGCGATGGGCAGTGTGTGGGGTGGGTGAGGATTAGTCAAACAGAAAATCATGCTTATAGAGAAAAAGTAGGATCTACAGTGCATATGAGTCTAACAAGACTTGAGATGACTTTGATTTGACTTTCCATCAAGTACGCTCTATTTAAGAAGGACAAAGTCACCTTTCTGAACAACCAATCTGGGCAATTCCATCCACATAAAAAGCAGTCTGACTTCCTCTTTCTGCAGCTCAGATAATAGTCATGAATAAAAATATCAGTTTTGGGCTGAATTCTTTACTTTTCAGGTCTTTTTCAGTAGCAGAGAGTCAATAATCAAAACAAAGGTAGCCATTGTAGTAGTAACAGTAGCAAAATTCTCCCCCCTTGCTTCCATCATTTGTTCATGGCATAATCACTGTATTAATGTAACAGTAACAATGGAGACATGATCCTTCAGGAAAGCAGGGGAAAGGATTTGTAAAGACTTCTTTTGTTTTGATGGACTTTCAGCTCATTAATTTCCTGTTTTACAAAAGGAAAATTAATAACAATCGTCTTTTTAAAATGTAGGTCAATTTCAGAAGACTTTCCAAAGCGGTTTACAATACTTGGGTCTGTTATTATAACATGAATTAGGAAGTATGTCCCATAGGGTTTCATATTTCCAGGGATTGTACTGTTATTAAGAGTAGCAGTCACAGATAACCAATGGGATTTTTCCTGATTTGGTGATGGTCAGGTTTGAAAAATTGAGTTCCGGATGGGAACAGGTAACATAACACCATCCTAATGAAAGTATAAATATTAGCTGTGTTCATGCTTCTGAAAAGTAATCAAATAGTTACAATTATTTAAGGATATATTATCTACCTACTTTAAGGTTGGAGTCAAATTAGTAAGGGAGAGGAAACCTGAAGTTTTTATCAAGGAAGTATGTCCAAATACCCTGGAAACTATCATTGAGTCCCATTCTCTGAGCTGCTAAGAGGAAAGGAGGGTGTTGTAGATAAGGCATGCATTTATTAGCTTGAGGAAGAAACAATTAGCCAGGAAAGAAATGAACAAAAATGGATGATTTTATCCCATAATCACAGGGTGAATTTTCAATCCTCGGTAGTAGGAGTGGGAAAATTGTACTGACCTCCATAAAAACATAGCACAGCAAAGTTAAAGCAAGGCTTCACCAGCCAGGCCAGGCTTCCTTTAGATGAGTTTGTTCTACAGGCAAAGAAGGCAAAACTCAAGTTGTGATAATGGTCAAGTTTATGGGATCAGCTTGATATTGAGGGCACCAGTGGGGTCTCTGTCTGAGGGTGTTTAACTTGAGAGTCCTGTGTTATCACAGCGATCAGAAACAGGAAAGAAGTCAGTGGCCAGAGGATCAAGGCCAAGTCACACCATCACAAACAGGAACATATTGGAAACCTGAGAGTCCAAGTGAGGGCCAGAAACAAACTTGCTAATAGCAAAGGTAGGTGAGAATCTGAGAGCAAGAGCATCATGAAAGCAAACCATGATACTCACGCTTTCAAAATGTAAAACTAAAGAGAAATTTGTTTCATTTGTGTTCTCATTATATAATTACTGCCTGGGTGGATATCGAGAGTAAGGCCTGAGACTGGAGGTTGAGTGCTCATCCCACTGAGTGGAGGGCAAGGAGCTGGAATTGTAGGCAGGTGCTCATGTACCACTGTTGACACCTGCAGATTCTTTAGGAGCCCATTGACTAAGTCACTCCTTGGTCACTGTCATCAATTGCTGAGAATAGAGTGACAAAAATAAGTGACCAATGATAACCTTTTAATCATGGATTCCACAAACATCTGCTTAAAATCCTAGTAAGGAAAAGATATTAAAAAGAATTTGCTCTCAAAAGTTTTACTGTTTAGGAAAGGAGCCAAGTCACATTCATACCCCCAAATCTGTCTGTGGTGGTGTGCTAAGAGCGGAGCTACTGCCTTGCAGTGCAAGGTGGGATCTGCAACCAGCAGCATCGGCATCTCTTGGAAGTGTCTCAGAAATGCTGAATCTCAGGATCACCCCGGACCTACTGAGTCACAACCTGCATTTGCACAGGATCCCCAGGGGATCCATATGCATATTAAAGTTTGACAAAGGAGTAGCATCTCCTCTGCCACAGAGGAGGGAGCAATCCCTTGCTGAAGTGGTCAGGGGACATTAATGGAAAATATGGTTGATGCAGACATTGTAACTGGCTTTCTCATCAAACTTAGCTCACCAAGTACGATAGCGAGGGCTGGTGTTTAGAAACTGTAACAGTGATAGGAACACAGATACACACAAAGGAACCTCCTGACAGGTAATACTATGAGCAAAAATATGAAATCTTCCTTTAGCAAAGAGAGTAAAAGATTTTAGTAAAATCATTATTAAAAATCCATTACTTTAGCGTTTTATTGTTCACAACTCATCTCTCAAAAAATAATTCAGCGCATTGACTTCCCTCCTCTCACAGACCTTATGCTGGTCGGTCACTTGGGATGGAGTGGACGAGGGGCAGTGAGCGAGGGACCGGACCTTCTCAACAGAGGCAGACACAAGGAAAGCGTTGGGTTCAGAGTGAGCAGGCACTGAGGATAGAGAACGAGGAGAGGAATGCAGGGACGGTAGCTCTGGCCGAGAGAGAATGATTGCAGTCTCGGCTCAGAGAGGTGGAGCTGGGCTGGCTGTGGCACTCTTACCCATACTGTTCTGGAAAAGCAGCAGCATGAGGGTAAACAAAGGCCACCCCACCCCTGGGTGTTGGGGGTAGTGCATGGGGAGGTTGGGTTCCGGGCCCCTCACCCCCAGCCAGGAGTCTGATAGACCAAGGAGCCTCTGTATCTACTGGGGAAAGAGGCACTGAGGGAGGAATAGAACAAATGGAACTAGGACTCCAGGCCTGCAAGACTAAGCCCTGGCCAGGAGTCAGCAGGGTGTGTTTATAAAACAATATGGAAAGATTTCTGATGACCAACCTGCTCCGTGCAATTAAGCTCTTCACGGTGACCCATAAGGCCCACAAGGCAGGCTACACCATGTGAAGAAGTATGGTGGTTCAGCCGGATTTCATCCTTTACTATTTGTCTTCCTAAGTGAGAAATGTAACATTCAACAATAGACACAATATGTCAGTCTCTGTATTGTAGAATAAAGAGAATGGTGCCTTTTCAAATGTATATTTGTGTAGATGTATTATCACTTTCCTTATTTTACATTAAACAAAATAGAAAAGGATGGCCTTCCCAGAAATGCTTCTTTTCAAAGTAATAGTTTTCTAATTTCCCTTTCCTACAACAGCTGGTGTTGCTACGCTATCACTTTTGTTGCTAGGTTTCCTTCCCCCATCTCTGTGCTAGGATGTGATTGTTTCCTTCAGTGTTCTTACGTGTTTCCATGGAGAGTTACTAAGTTAATTTTTCTCAGTCAGTTGATCAGTGGGCGTGGTCACCATGCCAGGGTCTAGACCTGCATAGCTTTTCAATATGGCAGCTGCTAGCTACACGTGGCTGTTGAGCATTGGAAATGTGGCCCAGTTGAGGTGTGTTGTAAGTGTCAGGTATTCAGGGGATTTTGAGGACTTGGTGTGAAAAAAAAGGATGATAAATACCTCATTAATAATTTTTATGTTGATTATATGTTGAACTAATAACATTTTGGATATATAGGGTTGAATAAAATGTATTATTAAAATTCATTTCACCTGTTGCTCTTTTCTTTTTAAATCTGACTACCAGAAAATTAAAATTACATGTGTGGTTTGCATTATATTTCTATTAGACAGAGCTGCTCTAGATGATATCAGAGCTCAGTTCTTCAGGAGTGAAAAGAGGGAAATCCGAAGTGTAGTGAAATGTTTCAAAATGCTAAGATAAGACTTGACTAGAAGTCACCAAGGAAAGGGCAATCAGTTCTTTCACTTCTGAGGCAGGCTGACTTAATGGATTTTGCAAATAAGACTACCTGCTGTCGATAAAACTGACTCTTTAGGCGATGAAACCCCTAATGTGAAGCCCACAGTAAAGACCATTGTCTTCCCTGCCTCCTGCCTTGCTTAAGGCCCAGAGACATGCTGTGCTTATTTGGTGGTTAAATAAATAGTATTTGATGATGACAATAAGGACTAAATCGTTGTAAGTGCCATTGTGGCTTGCCAAGCACATTCACTCATATTAAACCATCTGGTCTTCTCATCAGCTTCTCAAGGTAGGTATTACTACTGTTCCCATTTGAAGATGAACTGACTAAGCTTCAGAGAAGGTAGGAGACTTACTCAAGTGCACACAGCTACTAAGCAGCAAGTACCTGCACTCACATTCATGACTTCAGCTTCCAAATCTCGTGTTTTCCCCACTATATCTTACTGCTCTAGGATTAATCCAAGAGAACCACTTGGAGAAGCATTTCCTGACCTTTCAGACTTGCAACTGTGCTGAAAACTGCAATGAGTTTGATTTTACTGTTACATCAGTGGGAATTAGTTAAGTCCAGTTATGGGATTTTTCCTCTGACTACCAGCAAAGGGAGAGGCACAGCTGACGAAGGGAGGTCAGATCTGAGTCTTGACTTTGCTGTAAACTTCTCAACTATAAAATGGTGTGTGGGAGTTATATCAGATAATTTCTAAAGTCCCTTCTAGCTCTATAAATCTGTGAAAACTGGTACCCAAATGGAGCATATTAACTCTTTTTATACACCTTATTAAATATCCACTTGGGGGGGCAATATTCATGTTTTATTGACCTGGGCTAGATTACTATTCCTGAGAATGATATTTCACACCAAACTTCAAATACAGAGACAATAGATCAATTTTATCCATAATGTGTCACTTTCATTTGATACCTACTGGTAAATACATGTTATTTCCATTGGGAAATGCGTGGCACTAAAGAATACTGAGTAGGCTCCAATCCCATGTGAATAGTATGTAATTAACCTGCATTTATATCCTCATTTTGCATGCAGTCATGCTTGGCATATACTAGCATTCTATCCCACATATGCTCATGAATTATGAATTCAACTACAAGCACGCAAGGCAAAGCCACTCTGTCAGTTACATCTCTCTCTCTGAGATCAGCAGGATTTACATCTATGTGACTTAACTTCAGATTCAGCTCCTAGGGCCTATCTCAGAGGACCAACTCTATGATAGCCCAGCATATGCAAGTGCTAGAAAATTCACTCTCCAATGCACATGATTCAAAAATTTTCAGAATCAGACACAGCTAATCTTTGTAAAAGCAATTCCAAATGTTCATTTCTAAAAATCAAAAGAGTTCCCCTGTGCCTATTTAAAAGATGCCCCCCAAAAGTGGATGTGACTTGCCTTGAAAGGGCTTATGAACTGCATTCTGGGCCTTATTATAATTTTTTGTTTGTTGGTAGCATTCCATGAAAAACATACAGTATATACAGTACCATTTTTCTTTTTAGTTCAAGGACATCTTTGCAAAGTATATTTTTTTCCAGAGAAACTGAGTGATTTCAAATGTGTTTTTAGTGTTCAAGACATTAGATGGGTTCTTATTTACTGGATTTTTTATCCCAAGTAGTATGTTCTAAGAAACATGTATATCTATACCAGTGTTATTTTTCTCATGATTTTCTTATACCTGATCGTGTGGTTATGTAGGTTGGGATATGCTAGAAAGAGCAGAAATGATTTAATTAAACTGAGATAGTCTGGAGTGAAAATGCCTTCATTCATTCATTTTATAAATATTTATCAACATTCACTATGCACAGGCTCTGGGCACACCAAGATTAATGAAATGCTCTCCCTGACTTAAAGGGGTTCACTGTCTCGCAAAAGAGTCTCTCATTATACCTCAGAGGGTCATGCATCGTCAACAATGGCAGGAATAGGATTGTTTGGGAGAATGGCGCAGGGATGGGGGACTTGGGTCTGGAAGGTTTCGTAAGGGAGTAATGTCTGAGTGGGACATAAGAGAATTCCAAGCAGGGACAAAAGAAGGGACAAAAACATGTTGTGCTGTACTCTGTAAAGGGCTGAAATGGAAGGTGTGAAGGAAAGAATGTCAGGAGATGAGTTGTGAGTTTGGAGCCAAACTAACCAGAGCCTTGGATGCTTTCCTAAGGAATCTGGACTTGATTCTGTTGGTGAATGGAGGTTTAGGGGACAGGATCAGATAGGTATTTTCAAAGTTACCTTTTTTTTCTAATTTATTTTTTTGGGGAAGATTGGCCATGAGCTAACATCTGTTGCTGTTCTTCCTCCTTTTTTGCTTTTTTTCTCCCCAAAGCCCCAGTAGATAGTTGTACGTCACAGTTATGCCTCCTTCTTGTTGCTCTATGCGGGATGCCCCCTAGCATGGCTTGATGAGCCGTGTGTAGGTCTGTGCCCAGGGTGTGAGCCCGTGAACCCTGGGCCACTGAAGCAGACCACGTGCACTTAACCACTACAGACCCGGGCTGGCCCCCAAACAGGTACCTTTTAGCAGTAGGAAAGATTGAATCGCAGTCTGGGAATATTGGAAAAGGAAGTCTCCTGCATTCTTCAGAGGCAGGGAAAAGAAAATGTGAGTGAGGGATGGACTTGAAAAATATTTGGAACTTAAAGTGCTTTATGATGTGTGAGTGAGATGAAAGCACTTCAGTGGGCTTGGCTGGTTCTTGCAAAGATTCTGATAGTACTGGTTAAGAACTCTATTTAATGAGCTATTGGAAAAGGCATAAACATAAACAGAGTTGGGAGCATGGTAAATAAAGATGCTCTGTAAATGCAAACTGGGCAATTAAAAAAGATTTACCAGAGTAAAGCTAAATACAGTATAGTGGATAATTAATGGGCCTGTGACAACTCAGTAATAAGTACCCTGAACTTTTACAATAGTGCATTAACATATGTGCACATCAGAGGGAGGGTTTGCTTTTACAGTCAACACCAGTTAGCTAGCAAATTTCCCTGCAGAAGTTAATTAGGGATTCCTGATAATGGAGGCTGCTGATTAACCTCCTGAGCCAAAGGTGACTGACTGCTATTCATTCATGGGTTTCTTGCTGAGCCTAAAAGGAATTTGATTGTAAATTCAATCTCCCTTTCCTCAGTTCCCTTGGCTCTAGATGCTGTTTTAGCTTTCAGTAGGATTTACCTTTCTTACTTTAGGAAATGAACTTCTGTTCTCTTGTGGGTAGCTGAACTCCAATCTGGGAAAGACCTGTGTAGGTGAGGGAGCGTTCCCTGAATGGACCAGGCCGTTCAGGTCATTAGTATGTGGTGAATGCTCCATCTTTGATACTTAGCTCAGTAAAGATTTCTTAGAGGGAAGTACTTTTGAGACCCAACTGACCTCTTTTATTTCAGTATATCTTCACTTAACAACTCTTTAAATTTTTTTTTATTTTTTAATTAATAGAGTTTATGTTTTTTCAAGCAGTTTTAAGTTTACAGAAGAAATGGAATGGCAAATACAGAGTGCCCATACACTTCCTCTCACTTCCAGTTTCCCTGTTATTGATGTCTTCATATTAGTGTGGTACATTTGACACAACTGATGGACCAACATTGACACATTGTCATTAACTGAAGTCCATAGTTTACATTAGGGTTTACTCTTTGTGTTGTAAATTCTGTGGATTTTGACAAATGTCTCATGATATCTATCCACTATGACAGTGTGATGCAGAATAGTTTCACTCCCCTGAAAATCCCCTGTGCTCCCCCTATTCATCCCTGCTCCCCCCTGCCCCTGGCGACCACTGATCTTTTTACTCTGTCCTTAGTTTTGCCTTTTCCAGAACGTCATACAGTTGGAAACATACAGTATGTAGCCCTTTCAGATTGGCTTCTTTCACTTAGTAATATGCATTTATGGTTCTTCCATATGTTTTTGTGACTTGATAGCTCGTTTCTTTGTAGCACTGAATAATATTGGTTATTCATCCATACACATATCCAGTGTATGGATGCGCCACAATTTATTTATGCACTCACCTGCTGAAGGATATCTAGGTTGCTTGCAAGTTTTGGCAATTATGAATAAAGCTGCTAGAAATACTTGTGCGCAGGTTTTGTGTGGATATAAGTTTTCAACTCCTTTGAGTAAGTACCAAGGAGCATGATTGTTGGGTCTTATGGGAAGAATGTGTTTACTTTTGTAAGAAACTATCAAACTGTCTTCTAAAGTGGCTGTACCATTTTACATACCCACACTTAATAACGTTTGAGTACCTACCATGTGCCAAATGCCCCTTGTTTGAGGGTACAAAGTTAGTGAATCAGGGCACAAAGTGTCATTCTAGAAAGAGTTAAGATACCGTGAACTTGTCCAAGTTACAAATTCTAAATTTAAAGTTTTGGAGTAGTTTATGATTGGGATCTATGCTTTATAGTACAAATCACATAGTTATTCTGAAATGAGAAATGGGTAAAATAATAAAAATTTAAATTACGGTAAAATATTTCAATTATTTCAGTGATGCATTTAAGTAGTTTTATGAAATTATCCTGCTAGACATCTAGACATTGAGTTCTGGTGCCAACTCTCTGGTTTCACATGGGTAAAAAAAAACTATTGGAATAAAATTAGTCTTTTTTAAATGTACACTTGAGATAGTGATTTTCATGGATTTATAAACTTGCTTGGTAATTATTTCTTTAAAAATGTAACCATGAGGTAAATACTTTCTGTTTTTCAGAAAAAATAAATAAATAAAAGCACAACACACACACACACCCCTCTGAAATACTTTGGAGTTCTTCCAAAGCCTCGCACTGGAGTTCTTCTCCAAAGCCCCTGTGGGGGCAGCAGCCTGATTCACTACCCTTGCTCAGCTTGGGCTTTGCCTCCAATGGACTTGAATAGAAATTGTACACGAATGGCAGAAAATTGGTTTCTCTACCTTTTAAAAGGCCTTGTCAAAATCTTTATTTGAATTGTTATAGTATTAGCTAAGATTGGAGGTGAATTATTTTTGTAATTCTTGAAAGCAGATAATGAATTAAAAATTTTTTTCTCATCTGTTCAACAAAAACAAGTATTAATCCTTTTTAGCCTAAATGTAATCAGATAATTTTCTTGTTTCGTTTGCACTATATAGAAACAAGTTGGATATCAGTGTCAAGTGTCTTTGCCATATGCATAAATATTCATTTCAGTCGATGTTCCCAAATTTGTCTCCATATCTCCGACTTGTTTGGTTTTAAAATTATATACAAATACTTGTGAAACTGAAATTTTTACGTGATGCGTAATGACAATTCTTGTAAGGCTATCTGTCTGAGAAGAACACTAAAAATTTTCTAAGTTCACTAAACAGAATCAGTCATTTTATCTGGTTGAGGCCTCTTAGCTTTAAAAGGAATTGAGACCTTTGCTTCTCTGTCACGAGTATAAATGTAAGTCTGTTGATTAGAATGGGATGATTTGTGAATGGGCAGTCTGTGGGCACTTGTTTCTCTTTTGGAATTAGCAAAGAAATGCTAAAGAATCACTTTACTGTGTGCATGAAAGGAAGAGCAAAGTTTTAGCTGATATAGACGTGGAAACTCTGGAGTCCACCAAATCAAGAACGAGGATGAGATACAGTAGCAACAGAAAAAGAAAGAGGGTTCACATGAACTCTAGTCTAAATGCTGTGACTTGCAGCAAAGTGCTGTCTTTCTTTTCTTCTGTATAAGAAATAATTAAACCCACAGTCACCTAAGGCTTTTCCTGTGTCACATGGGGGCCTTCTAGGGGAGTGAGAGGAAGATGAACTGGGAGGATGGGAGAGGAGGGGAAAGGCAGGCTGTGGATCAGGTGTATGTAAAAACACCTATAGAAACTCACTTGGACCTGTTATTTATATACTGACTTGCACTTCTTTCAGAATATCTCTTGCCTTTTTTGGAATGTAGTTATTGACCTAGATTTCTTCTTGGTTTTGTCAGCCTCACAGTGGGTAGTTTCACTTGTAAATTCTGGCCCTCTCTGGGATGGGTGCTTCCTGAGAGCAGAAACTTTGATTTGCTCACCGCAGGGTCCCTGGCATATAGGATGGTGTCTTCTGGCACATTGCCATTTAATACATAGTTGTTGATCAAATCAATGAAATGGATATCAGCAAATTATTAGAGGACTTAATTTTCCTTCTAGTGAAAGACTTGGGTCAATTCCTAATTTCTTTATATTCTATTTCACTTGTGAATTTAATCCATGACGTAAAAAATTGCATGATGCCCAGGACATCCCCTTGTAGCATGCCTGGTGCCCTCCCTGTTGAATTTTGCAGTTGGCATCAGGCCAGTGGATGGAAGGACTGGATTTCTGCAGATTCCGGACTGACTTTGACCCCGAGTTCAGGCACCAAGACTTCAGAGCTTCCGGCCTGCAAACACTGCATAATCTATGTTTGCCTGTTGGTTTCCAATGAGAACATCTCAGGAGCAGCTACTTACCCAGACCCGGGATGAGCCCAGCCCCTAAAAAGTAGAAGCTTTGGCTCTACTAGTTATGCTGCCCCTTCCCAGAAGCAGCCTCGGAAACCTGTCTTTGAATAATAGGCTCCTGCAGTGTGTGTCCCACAGGGAAGATCCCCCGGGACTTTCTGATAACAGCTGTGATTTATTACTCCAGGTGGTCCCATTCTTATTTTGTCTTGTGGAGTTAGAGTGAGCAAGAGACAATTTGCACCATTTTCTTAGACCCTAAACCTACATTTTACACTTAACAATTCTGATTGGACAAAAATAAATGGCAAGAGTAATCATAGCTTCACATGATTTTTACCCGCTTGCACGTCCAGAAAGTCCATTCATTCATAGCAATCCCTCTATTTTTTTTTGCCACTGTCTGTAAAGCCAGATGAATTCTCATGTTTTAATTGTGCCCTATCTTCCTTGCCCCTCCCCGTCCCCAATGCCATAATCTTAACTTGTATATGGTTCACAAATGCTTCCCTGACTTACTCCTGCCTGGCTTGGAATGCTAGGTCCACCTTTCCCATACTGGCTACTGTCCTCTTTGTAAATGTGGTCCCTTCTCCTGTGTTCCTCTGTTATTCATTGGTGCTTACTGTCACCACCTGTCCCATCACTGTACTCTCTCCTAAATTCTCCTTGTGAAGTGAGTAGAATCTGCCTCTGCGTTCCTTCTTCCCTGCCTCTTGTTCCCACAGAGCATCCTGCATTCCTCCTGAGGGCAGGGCAAAGGGTGCTTTGGTTGGTCCCTCCTCCAGGGTTCCTTTCTGAACACCAGGGCTGCTGTGAGATTTAAAGCCTGTTATTATTAATGACATTAGCAGTGGTCATGATGTGTTGTCTCCTTGTATTGTTTGGTTTAGCTTTTTTCTTTTTCAAAGCAGTCTCACCAACTTTTAAAGCAATTGTATTTTTATTACAATTTCTTCTGTAGCATCAGATGTTGAAATTCAGAAGAATTTTCAGCATCTGGATAATGTGAAAATTCAACTGTGGTTTTACTGTTTTCTCCTCTGACTCTTAGCATCCAAACCATTTAAAATATCCTTATTTTTCACTGGAAAGCTAGATTGAAGTTTCCAAGTATAATACAAGATCACTGTCATTCTCTTCAATGATAATTAACTTATCCATGCTTGAAATATTATATTCAATAATTTGTTAGAGTATTTAATAATGTCCTACCAAACGCTAGGCAGCCATTCACGGCAACACCTAGCCTCTGCTATGTGTTATCTGCTATGAAGATCTTTTTCACTCATAAATTACAGGTTTTAACAAGAAGCCTTTTTCCTAGAAAATGTGTGGATGGGAGAAATAAGTACACCTGATGTCATCCTATGATGAAATCCAATTTAACAGGTGTTTTTCAGATAGCTACAGATTGTGTGTCAGACCCATGAGAAATAGTATTTGCCTACCAATATTAACTTACTGGTTTTCATTTCTTTATGAATATGTCATTTTGTCAATTAAAATGGTAAAATCCTTTCACACATACACACACAAAAGCTATGATAAGCTATGATAACATGTCAAAAGGCAAAGGATAAACTGGATAAATATCTTTGCAACGCATATTGTATATTACAGACAAAGGGCTATTTCTCCTAACATAAAAATTCTCATCAATCATGAAGGATAAAAATGGCCAATGACCATTTTAAAAATTGGCAAAAAACGTGTAGACAGTTCACAGAAAAAAATGTTTTTGGCACACAAAAAGATGAACAACTTCACTTACAATGAAGAAATTCATTTTTGTTTTCAAGCTCTGTTTGCATTTGCTCGATATATAAAATCTGCCTCTTGAACGCGAGTGCAGGGCCTTGTATTACAGCACAGGTTGCACATCCGTGAGGCAGACCCTGTCCGGAGTCCGCACCTGTAGGGGTTGAGATTTTTTTTATCCATCTATGTGGTAGATATTATAGATTGGTTCACCGAACATCCACTCCAGCTCCATTCTGTCTTATGTGATAGAAACTGGAAAGCTTAAAAAAAAAGAAGAAGAAAGGAAGGGAGGGAGGGCCAGAAGAAGAAAAAATTTTCAATCCTTTCATGCAGATAGAGAACCCAGGTTCTGGCGGAAAGTTGTATTTGCGGTAACTTGGAATGAGGAAGTGAGCGACTGAAGGTGAGGGCTGTGTGCTGGGAAATGTTTTGTTCTGGGGAAACTGTGCAGGGATTGTAATGTTCTGTTCCTATAGCCCTAAGTGCTGAGTGGCAGGTGTTGCTACAACAGAGCTGCTGGAAGTGAAGTCTCAGGATGTGGTTAGTCACTATCCAGCTGCATTGCTCCTGGCCATGGAGCATCCAGGCTTGGTTCCTTGATGACCCCAGAAATTCTTCAAGTTATCTAATACCCTGTCATAAATCTTTCTCTACTTAAACCAGCTGGAGTGGATTCAACAGATAAATTTCAAAAGTAAAATTGTGTTTTGGTAATCAGAGGGTAGAAGTGGAGGATGGAGGAGAGAACAGAGGCATGTAAATAAATAAACCAATCAAACCAAGAGAAGTTCCATAAATAGTTTCCATTAAATTTTCAGTTCTAGCTACTTCACTGCTGAAAAACACTCTCAATTAAAACTAAGTTTGCTTTTGGGTCTCCCCATTGAAATCTCATAAAATGTTATTTTCTAGACATTTACTCATTCATTTAGTCAAATAACATATATCAATCAAGTGCTTCACCAAATTAAACACAATTACAGAATTCAGGCACACTTTGATTTATACAATATGTCTTTTCCCTAAAACATATAAACCTAAGTAATAAGTTGCTATTTTCAAAAAATCTGAACAAGAGTCTTTTTAAAAAAATAACCAAGAACTGAAAGATGAATAGGATGTGGTTTCTCAACCTCAGGGAAATTTTATCCAGTTGGACAACTGATTAGAAAACCAGTCATAACAATGCAACCTGAGTCCTATGTCAGTAGGTTGCATGGAGAACTACGGGAACATGGAGGAATGCAAGAAACAGGTTGGCAAACTCAGGATCTCTCTTAAAAGCCATTCTGTAATGAGGCAGCTAGATGCCCTGAAGAGAAGTGTTAAGACCTATTGATGCTCATCATGGAAGCTCAGGAGGCTGACCTTAAAGCAGAGTCGAGTCCCCCTGGAACTTTCCTCCTTAGAGTTCCGAGTGCAGAAGCCTGAGCATCCGCAGTGAGTGCTGACTGAAGACACACACAGGCTGCTGAGCCAGCCTTGACTTTGCTTGAGCCAAGAATGCTCATTCACACTTCTCTGAATGGAAGATTTAGTTGAGTCTGTCTTAGAGGCAAGCCTTAGCAGATGGGATTGAGTGACTTCACTTTAAGGAGGCATCGTGCTTATTGTAACAAAGTTAAGAGCAACTGTGATTGAGTTTGTCTTGAATGAGTGTATATACTTTCAGCTCATTTAAAACTTAAAAATTTGAAAAAAAACAAAACCAAAACCTAGTGATATGGCCCTGGGGGTTTTCTCCAGCTGACCATCAAACCAAATATACAACAGAACCTGACATTTCAACTCCTCGTGTTTGACCTGTGCAACAGAGAAATTCCTGATTTCTCTTTAGGGAGAAGTCTCATGGAAAAAATGTCTCCAAAAAATGAATGGCACAGGTGATCTGGCCCCACATGTTATTCATGCAGCAGCCCCACTATTCAGGATGTTGAAACACAGGTATTTGGTCATAAAGGTGGATTAAGAACTGGAATTTGGGAAAAATGTACATCACACTTTTGTATATAGGATCATCTCACCAATGGACATGGGCTCTGAAACCTTCATCAACAACACCCCCAAGTGAACTGAAAGCTTCTACAAATATTCTTACATTCCAACTGATCTTAGGAGATTTTTGAATCAAAATAGGGAAATATTAACCTTGTAGCCAGAAAAATATTTTACAGCAAAATCCTGAGAAGGGATGGGATCTACTGAGTTTTGGAAATGGAGAGATAACCGAAAGATATCAGTTTTAAATGAAAAAAATTTTCCTTTCTAGTTATAAAGCTGGTTACCCACATTATATTCTGAGAGTCTATATTCTGAATCAAGACAAGAATTTTCCAAGATAAAGAAGTGATGCCCTCAAGGGATTTCTCCCCTCTGGGCAAATTCCAATACAAAAAATTCTGTATCCTCTCAAAGACTCTTGCAAGTCTGGTGCCAGGAGGCAAAACTCTGTGTTTCTAGAGCTGAATCTCCATATGAAGTAAGGTGGAGTTAAAGGAAGATTTTAGTTTTACAAACTGTTCTCTTCACTGACTACAATAGTTTAACCTCAGTTATGTGGATCTTAACTCATTACTTGACTGCAGACTGTCCACTGGATTTAGTAACAGGGTGATTGATCATTGGTGACCCGAGCGGGAGCCGTTTGCTGGAGTGCGGTGGGCAGAAGCCGGATTTCTGTGGGTGGAGGACTGGCTGAGAGGTGAGGAAGTTGGGGGGAGGAGGAGTGGCAACACCAGAAAAGAGTGACTCTGGGGCCCAAAGAGGGCTGGACAGGAATACGCGTCCCAGAAGGGGAAACACTTAGTTTTTCTTTTGTACTCTTTCCTTTTCTTTTGTGCCTTGTTGTTATATTTTAAATGGGAGAGTCTGAAACATGTTTGAATACGGTTGAGAAGGATCCAAGAGAGACAGAGGGAAGGGTTGATGATATCTCAGACCAGCTTGGTTTCATGGGTAAGGTTTCTAAGGAGCAGAGAGGAAAGGCATCCAGAGCACAGGAAGAAGTCATCTTTCTCAGGTGGATTTTGATTTGAGTGAGTGTATGTAGGGTGTGAAAGGTCGACAATGAAGTTCACTGCTTCTTGGGGTTTCACCAGGGGTGTGGAACAAGGCACAGAAGAGCACAAGTTGAGGGCCTTTGCAAGAGAGTGATGGAAGCTGCTTAGGGAATGCACTGAGAAGAGGAGGGAACTGATTGGGGAAAGTGAAATGGTCCAGGGACTGTCACACCTCGTGACCTTGAGGGACAGTTGCATCATTGATGGAGTTTGAGGAAGCCACCTGGAAAGACGGGAGGTTGTGGTCAGTGGTGTGGGAGGCCATGTAGAGGAGATGTGTTCCATTCTTTCAACACTGCGTGCTCGCTGTGCATTGTGCTCTGCTGAGGTGAGGGGGATCCGTGGTGAAGGAGACAGACGTGCACTGATATGAGGGGCTCTGTGACTGAGAGGGACGCTGCCCACATGGAGGCTAGGTTCCCTGGAGTGGCAGGAGGGGACTGGACAGCCTGGGCCAGGGGTCCCCCAGATTCTCTCTAGTTGCCTCCCATGAGCCCCTTAGATTGAGCATCAGTTTGCACTGTCCGTGCGCATTGCTTCTGGCTTTGGCCTGGACAGCATTTCTAGACTCCAGTCCCAAGGTGTGAATGACCAGATGACCAGGTCCCCATCGTGTATGACAGAGTTCATATAACTTGTGCTCAAATGTGTGTGCGCATGCGTGTGCGCGTGTGTACACACACGTGTCTCATTGGAAGAGGAAAGTTAAAGTTAGCCCCTGACGATCTGGACATGACCAAGTGATGGGTAGTTTACTTTGCGTTACGCTGTGGAGACTCAGGGGCTTGATACCCAACATTTGATCCCCACCTGCTTGTTAGAAATGCAGACACTTGGGCCACACCTCAAGTCTAATGGATCAGAATCATAATTTGCGTTTTAACAGGTTCCCCAGGTGATTTGTATGCATGTTAAATTTGAGAAGTGCTGCTTTAGAGAGCCTCAAAAACAGAACAAAACTGGAGGGTTTTTATTTTTTTCTATTTAAGATTATTTTTCTGAGATCCTTCTTGTTCTAAGCACATTCTAACAGGCCTTCTCTACTTTCTTTGAACAAAGTAGAAACATTTGTATAATTACTTTGTTACAAAGTGGAGCACACATCATCTAATTACTTGTGTAATGGGAAATCATTCCTTTTTCATCTTATCTTTTCTTTCAAGATCCAGATTCTTTTGTCTTTCTAGATGAGAGTCCTCTCGCCTTGAAGCTTGGACCACTTCAGCTACATCAGATGTCTCACTTTAGCCTCCCCTGAACTTAGTTGAGTTAAATAACTCATATGCATGATTAGTGTGCTTTTCGAAAGGATATTTGCAACGATTTTCCAACATCTTCCTGATGTTAGTTGCAGTACAGGTTCTGTTAATGCTTGGCTTTGTGCATGGCTTCATGAAAGTCATTGTAGGGATGAAATGATCATGTTTCTCCCCTGGCAGAGCAGTTTATCTAGTAGATAAAGCACAGGGCCCGGGGGGGTGTGGCACCGCCATGTCATCAGTCGGGCCATATGAGCATCCAAGTCAGTGGAATCCTCGCAGATGGGCAGAGCATGATGGCAGGGACTGACAACAGTAGCTTTACTGTATTGAGCTTGTACTATGCACCAGGCACTGTGCCTTGCATAAATGATCTCCTTTCACTCTCATAACCCCTACAATGTAAGCACTTTTATTTGCCCATTTTACAAAGAGCTCGAGAGAGAAGTTAAATGGCTTATCCAAGATCACATAATAAATAGGCAAAGCTAACCTTCAAATCCAGGTGTACCTGACTCTAGGGATATATTATTAACCTCTGCGCTAGAACAATTTGTCAGAAATTGAGGTGTCAGACCATTAACTTCAAGGAGGTTAGAAGTAAAGGACAGTGTACCTGCCTCATGAGGAGCCCTTGAGTGGGAAAATTTAGGCGTAAGGTGGGAGTGGTGTATCCAGGATGTTATCAGGATAGAATTACAGTAAGAGGAATAAGGAAGAGACTGAGGTCCAGGAAAAAGGCAGGTGTCCAGTTACCCTCACCCCAGTTACCTGGGGTGCCATGGCAGTGCCTGGCTTCCACTGTGACTTGATATGGTACCATTGAAGATTGATGAGGATGTCTAGGACCATATGATAATCAGTCAGGCTTGGTCCTGGCTGGGGTGGGGTTAAGCCTGAAGATGAGAAGTGGCTGAGTGATCAGGCTGGTCCTTGAAAGATGATAAATTTTGGACACATTTGGGAGGTGGAGGTGAGGTAAAAGAGAGAAATGCATTTTTACCTGAGCCAGAAAGAGCCTGTCTGCCTTGCCCCTTCCATTTCTCCAAATACATAGTCATAAAAATGGGAATGATCATTGGAAAACAGCCACAAAGGAGATAATGGAATAAACGAGAGATAAATTTGTGAAAAACCTACCATGAAGGGTAAGTGCAGGGGTGAAAGTACAACTTATTAAACCGCTCTGATTTGAACTGCTGTGCTGAGACCTGAAAACAATAGACATGCATTTCATCTTGCACAGAAGCATGCATAAACTAGTTTCAATGCATAAGGCACGGAAATCTGCCCAAGACACACACATGAAGTTCCCATCAAATTCAACAAATTAGTTCCATCGGAAATAAACATGTTATCTGTATGATTTAGTTCAGTGGTTGGTGTAACAGATTAGGGTGAAAAGATGGCTTATGAATAGGAATCACGTGCTGAGGTATTTGGTATCTGTGAATAAGCAGAGAGTGACTGATTCTTGTAGTGGTTGATACTGAAAATTACTGAATAATAAGTTAACACTCCAGGGCATGGGAAAACTGAGAATATATCTACCAGCCAAAGTTGTCAAAGTTTTGAATTAGGTATTTTGATACATAATGGATGATATTTCCTCCCCTCAGTAACTGTCATCAATTAAAAAGAAGAGATGGATAGGGAGAATTATGTTGCACTTAATTTTGTCTGAATATTTAATCACAAATAATGGGGATGAAGATTTATAAGAGATATTTTGACATTCTGGGAGATGCAGTAAAGTTAATATTGTTGGAGCCTTTTCAGTTATGGATTGCCTAGAAAGTGAGAAAGTCCACAATAGCTACAGAGAACTGAGACTCATTCAGCCTTTTAGATGTTTTGGGAAAGTTTCCTCCCAGATAGAATTTTTTCTCTAAAATCAATTTATAAGTTTCTTCAATTACTAAATTTGAAAGAATAGTAAAATCTGTTTATAACAACTGATTAGAGAAAAAATATTTTCCCCACAGTGCTAATATGTATTGATATCTGTTATACGTCAAGATTTTCTCCCAAATGGAAGCTACCCAGATCAGCTGAGCTGCCCAGATCAGTTCACCCAAATTCTAGAAGAGAAAGTGGGTAACATTAGATCGGTGGATGCTAGTTGGAGTGGGATATTTCTTTTCTTTCTTCTTTCAAAATTAGTTAGATTTATCCAAAAATATTTCTGAGATTATGGGAAGCTTTTTGTGTATGTTTATATAGATGACAATAGCCAGTATCTACTTTGTGAAGGTAAAGAAAACAAAATTTAAAAGGGCAAGTTCTATATATTCACATCAAATGCTGCTTTCACATATCATCTATGAAAGGATAAAAGGAAGGCAGAAGGAAAGAGAGTCAAAATAGTGGTATCTACATTATTTCATTCATTCATTCATTCATTCATTCATTCTGTGTCCAAACCTCCCAGCAGGGCAGTGTGCCCCATTTTCATGGGCATCTCATATAGGTGGCAGAGAGGCAATTGGGTGTAGTGGAACGTCACAGACCTGGTTTCTGGCTTTCTCACTGCTATTTACTAGTTGCATAACTTTGAGGAAGTTACAGTCTCTGAGCTAGTTTCTTCATTTGTAAGTGGGGTAATAATATCTGTAACCCTGTCTTGGCAGGCTCTTTTACCAAATAAATCAAGTTTTGTGGAATTATCTCATACCTTTTGTTAAAATAGCATATACATATGTACCACACTGAGCACTTTAGGTGAATTATTCTCATGTAATTCTCACAATCCAATCCCTAATCAGTAGGTGAAGAATAAGAGGTACAGAGAACTTCAGAGGCAGAGCTAGTAGGTAGAGAAACTGGTATTTGAACCTTAGTGGCAGAAATCTAGAACAGTTTTGGTTTTTCTATTTTTTTTAAACATGCGTAGTAAGAAATAGATTTTACATTGTGAATCAGTAGAGACAGACACAGTAAATACAGATATAGATAGATCAATCTACGCATATATGTATGTATGTGTATATATAAATTTGAAACAAAAATTTCATGAAACAATGGTCACACTTACTTTTTGTGACACAAACCAAATATATGGAATAGAATTATTCTTTTTTATATATATATGGAATGGAATATATTCTTTTTTATGATGGCAATAACATACTAAATTGATTATGCAAATCAATTATGATGCACAATTTCAAAAACACTAGTCTAAATGTCACACCCTTTAACCACTACGTTATAATGCTTCTGTATTTGATAACATTTCTTGGTACATGGTAGGTATGCAATAAATATTTGTTCAATGTTTTATGACTAATGGATGGATCCTCCAAAAATCTTATCTGAACCAATAGCTTCAATCTTTCTTCACCTATCAGGTTAACTGTATTCCTTCACTTGATAATAAGAAGCACAATCTAATGACACCATGACTTTCTGCAGCCACCATTGTGTAAGCGATCTGGTAAGGGGAAGCCAATGGCAGATGTATCCGCCAGATAATTGAGTTTTCAAAGAGCGGGAGAGGCATAAAGTCACAGCTGGGGTTTTGGCATTTATCCCACTATACCCAATAACATCAGCTTTAGATTCTTTGGTGACTCCTTTTTGCAACCTCAAAGTCAAGATAAAGGAAATGGGATGGTTGAGTCAGAGAAGGAAGCCTTATCCTGTCCTTCGAGTACCACCCTGATCCCAGACCCACTAGGCAGGTCCACTCGTGCACTTCCTGCCTGTTGGCTACTCATCCTCACCTGTTTTAGGAGGTGGGAAGGCTCCTCAGAGAAGAGACTGGATGTAAATCTTTTATTTTTCTCCTAGATTTTCTCGCAACATTCTCAAGTTTGCCTTTACTGCAAACAAATCACAATATAATTACACACTGTTATTTTATAATTGGGGCATTTTATTGGATATGCCCGGGGGGAGTAGGGAATTGTATGGGAGTAGCAGACATATCTTCCTTCTTTCACAGAGAGCAATCTAAAATTTCTAAACATTCACTTGCCTATCTTTTATGGATTGGAGCTGAATGAATTACTTTTCAAGTGTCTCCCTAGTTTAACTACTGCTTTGAGTCTTTCTATAAATATGTAAAATAAAAATAAAGACCATGTCTTTTAATTTTCTTTCTCACATCAGCAAAGTATTAGGTGTACGAGAGTTTTGAGTAAGTGGTAGTATGTGGGGTAATAGTACTTTTGATATAATATTCATGCTACCAAGAATAGTCAAAAAGCCTTTAGTGGTTGTGTTATCAGAAAGCTTGCCTGGTAATCCAACAATAATAATTGGAGTAATTCACATCTATAGGTCATGATAATTTTTGTTCTCTGATATTAGATGAATTATAGGTTTTCCTTTTACTGTGGATAAATCTGATGTGTTTAACAAATTGATTGTTTCTTTAACTAGTGATGGAGACTTTAAAATGGTAGTTATACAAAGAAATGAGAAAATCTGTTAAATCTTTTTGCTTAAGTTTAAACAATTTTAGCTCCTAAAATAGTTTTTAAAAATATCCTTGGGCTTTCCCCATGTATTACAATTTTAAACGGCCTTAACCACAGAAGAAAAGATAATGCTAGACTTTTCTGAGCACTGTTAACAGTTTTTAGGTCCTGGAGCTGAACTTACAGCATGAGTATTTCATGGTTAGCAATCTTTAAGACTAGACTCTCATGTCAACTCCTGGGAAGATATCCAGAGAATCTGTTAGAAAAAAGGTTGGAAGGATTTATTTAAAGTCAAAAGAAAGAAGGGGCTTTCAGAGTGAATGGATAGGGAGAGAAAGAAGGAGAGGGGAGAAGGAGATAAACAAGAGAATTTCTGAATTTCCTTCCAGGCTTCTCGACCTCTGCCTAGAGATTGTAAAATTTGCCTTTAAGGTAATTACCTCAGTTGTTCATTATTATCCAATCAAGTTATATTCTAAGCACCTACTCTCATCAAGACATTTAGTTAAAATAAATAGGAATTTAAAGAATAGCAGATTTCCTCAAGCTCTTTAAGCAATTATTATGTAGTTGAAGAGGTAAAATATAAAAATACCTGAAATAATCCAAATAACTAATAATCAAAAGCTAAAAATAATGAGGCCTAGACACTTCACAGAAAGTTATAGAAGAGGGAAGACCAAATCTTAGAATGAAAGAATAATTTGGATAGAGTATTTAATAATATCTAGTATATAGGGCACAAAATAATGGTCTTATTTGTATTAAGAGGTATGTTCTGGTATCCTGAAAGAGTGACTGTTTTGCATGTTTAATTTATAATCTTGCATAGCTCAGGAAGGTCTAATACTAGGGCAAGATCTTTAGGCCAAGAGCCTTTTGCAGGGGGGTGGGGGGCATAGATTTCTGTCTTTAAAAAGACAGGAGGAAGGAGGCTGGCTCATTAACTCTTGAAAGCCCACCATTATTTTGGTGTCCTAAAATGGATACAGAGGAGGGGGGCTAGTTCCAAAGCAAGTTTCTGTTTATGGCTCCTCAGTCCAAAGGATGCCTTTTTTGTTTTGGGGTTGTCTCACCAATTATTCCTTTATTGACATTTAGCTCATTTAGGCCAGTTTACTAGCTGTTAGTAAGTTAGTTAAAAGATATGATGGGCAAGGAGGAGATTGAAGCCAATGGATGCAACAAGGCTTCCAGATCATGTGTAGGTCTTAGAATTCATTCTATTCTTGCTCTCCAATAGTGGGTAACCAAGAGTGTGTGCTCGAGAGGAAGATGGGGAAGAGAAGGAGTCTGGCGATGTGGAGAGATGAGGAAAGTTTTTAAGGTTAACTCACAGGAAAATATTCAGGAAACCTTCTGGAAAAAAGATATAATAGATAAAAATGAAGTCTTCTTTCTTGGATGCTCTAGAAATATATCAAAATTATAATGACTGCTAAAGAGTAGATATTTCTAAAACATGGTGTCTTAGAATTGATGCTAAACTTTGCCAAAACAAAGTTAATTAAAGATAATTCTCAGTGTTTTCTCTTATGCAGTGAGGCCTACATTCAATTCATCCATTTAGTCAACAAATATTATTGAGAGTCTACCATGTGCGAGGCCCTGTGCTGAGGGAGGTGCCAGAAAAGATTCTAGGTTGGGATGCAGCGTTGAAGGAGGTGGTTCTTTTGTTTGTTTAATTTTGCTTATTTTTTATTTTTTTGGAGACAAGAGAGAATTGATACTGGCTGTGAAGGAGTCATGTGAGAAGGTAAGTTGAATATGCAGAAAAGAGAGGAAATAACTGTTGAAGCAAGTTCTAGAAGAGAGTGGAGAGAATAAGATCAATAACATGTATTAAAGTGTTCACACTTGAATAAGAAATGAGGCAGCTCTTTTGTCTCTCACATTTCTGTCTAAAATCTTTAAATTCTGTACTTAATCTGTGAATAGTAGAGAGTGAAAGTGGAAATGGTGCCCACGTGTATACTTTGTGTGTTGGGACAAGATTCTGGAAACCCAAATTCTAATCACCACCCCGTTGTCTGGCTTTAAACTGTGCTCCATCTTCTGTGAAAGAGGCTAGCAATGTTGATCCCGTCTGTGTCTCAGGAGGGTCCAATGCATCCATGAGAAAGGACTTGTAGTAAGGAAAAGTAGTACATGCTATTGAAGTACTTTTGAGCCCTAACTGAAATGTTACTAAAACAGGTTACCTAGAGGAAAATATGCTTGATATCAATGCTTATGGTCAAAATGAAGAGCCTAACAAACACAAATCTAATATTAAAGAGAGAAAAAAAATTTAGTGCAATTATCTTCTTTGAGAAAATACTGAACTAAAACATCCAATTCCTCATTTGCAAAATGGAAATAATAATAATTGCTACCTCAAAAGGATTGTGTGAGCATTCCATGAGCTAATACATGTGAAGTGTTCCTGGCACAGAAAGAGTGCTCAGGAATGGTTAGCTATTATTTCTATCATCCTCATCAATAAAAAACAATAATAAAACCCTTTTACTTAATTGAATATGTATACCATTAAGCACATGTCCTTAATTTACCAAATTATGTGTAATTAAAGTTAATGTATTAACAAATCATTGATTCTTTTCCACTTCAATTAGCTAACAGTTGATTTTTAAGCTAGCAAAAATTGGGAAAGTCTTACTGGAAAAGTTCACATCCTATTTTATTTATTAAATTAGAAAAATATTACTTTTTTTGACCATTTTACAAGGTGAACTATTTCTTTACAAAGAAAAATCTCTCTCCATTGTTCTGAGTTGGGACCATCTTGACAGAATATCTTTTCCTCTGTAATTATCACAAAGTTGAGTTTCATCTGCAGACTCAAATAATTATTAGTTTCAAATACTGGAGTCCATTTCAACTCTTAGAGAGGGAAGTGTGAAAATTTAGGAATGTGGTCTTAGTGGAAGTTTGTAAAAAAATTTGTATTTGGGCCATTGTTTTGTTCACAGACCTTTATTAAGACTTCAGATTATGATGCCATGTGTGACGGAGAGATGTCTTCATTTTGCTTATTAGGAGGTCTTCCTGCTGCTGGAGCCCCACCTGTCAGCACCCGAAGATCTCAGTCCGGTGAATGGCTTCATCCCAAGGATTAGGCAGAGGTCCCCCACGCTCCCCACCCAATACCTCCTGAGGGTTCCTCCGCTCTGCCTCTTTTCCTCACGTGCCTTTAGGAGTAGCGACATCACAGCACTGTACTGCGCTAGAAAAGATGCTGCTCTGGGTGTTTTCAACTTCTTTTTTCCTTTCATATTGAAATGGACATAAAAGTGTGTATTCAGGGACACAGAGTATTACACATGAGTTTAAGTGTTGCTGCAGCAACTCCCTAGTTCGAGAGGGGCTTGTCCTCTGCCTGGCTCCCCGTCAAGGCGCCGTCCTGTCTGCCGCCTGAGGTGGGACCTTGGCTTATGTGACAAAGGGTGCCCTGCCCGTGGACTTGGGCCTCTTTTTAAGAGAACAGTCTCCATCAAATAGAGAAATGGAGCTAGATCAGAAGGCCATCTTGAGGGACCTTTCAAATGAACTGCAGGTGTTCCCTTGTGAATTTTCTTTCTGTGATGCAGGAAATATTTCACACTGGACACTGACCGCTCTGTGCCCTAGCCCAGCCATTACAGGATTGCCCTCCCACCTCCTTCTGTCTGCAGTCTTCTTTCTCCATCTCTCCGCTGGGTTATCCCTCCCCTTCGACTGTCTCTCGTCCCTCCCTCTGAATCGCCTTGGCCTCGTTGTCACTGCTTTGGCGTCACCTGAGGTCCCTAATCTCAGGAGTGAGGACATCTGATTCCTCTTCTGCTCCCTTCCTCCTCACCCTCAGTCTCCCGTGGAGCCCCAGATCCCCTCTGACTTCAGGAATGTTGAGTCACACAAACTAGAAAGCTACTGAAACTGATGTAATCAATGGAGAGAAATGCCAGAAGGCTGGGGGACCCCAGGGTGGGGACTTGGGCAGCTGTGGGTGACAGTTGTCATTCTCTGTGTCTGGGTCGGCCTGGGCTCTCCTTTCTGCTTCTCTTGGTGCCTTTTCTTCATTCTAATCTCTCTCCCTCAGTGGACTGGCCTCTTCCGGTCTACTTCTTCCTGGTCCATCAGGATGGTCCCCAAAACAGATGGCCATTGACTCAAATCCCTGAATCTCACTTAAAAGCTCCCAGGAAAGAAAAGGGGTTTGACTAAATTTGGTTTTGAGTCTATCAGCTATAAACACCCATTGCACACTCAGCAGGAGCTGGGCCTCCAAGGAGGTGAGCCCTCAGGGCCAAGAGAACAGACATGCTGGCCACAGCACCCCTTTCTTATCCCAAGGCTCTTCAAAGATGCTTCCAGGGCTCCACAACTCCATCCCCAAGGACGGTAAGCTGGAGCCAGAGCCTGGCTGTCTTGAAAGGCAGAAAAACTCATGTTTCTTCCCTCCTCCCCTTCCAGCCTTGCTATCCCCCTGGTGAGTCTCCCAGCTTCTGGGAACAGTTAACAAACTCTTCTCTCCTCCCTACCTTCCATTCTTCCACCACAGGGACCCAGGGCACTGACTCACCCTCGCGCTCCTGAGCAGTTTGTCTTATCCTGTCCATCTGCTGGTTTAATTAGAGAGTTTCATGTTATTGAAATTAGCTCTCAGCCCTCTCTTTTCCCTCCATTTCTCCTAGAAGTAGGACAAGTCGCTCTTCCCTTGGAAATGGAAGGGGTGGAGCACACAATGCTCTCTTCACACTGCTGGCTGATTGCTGTCTTCCTACCTCCTTGTCCAAATTAGAGGCCTTTCTCCCTGTTCCCCCGCGCCCCACCCCGGGTCCCACTCAGCACTCCTGAGGTTGTCAGTGGTCCAGTCTGTCCTCCTGGGTCCTCCGGAAGGGCAGACCTCAGGGCCTTAAAGCCACACGCAGGCCAAGAACTCATTCAAAATGAAGAAATTTCTATATTTCTTCATGTTAATTTAAAATTTTACTCAAGTATATTTTAAAACTTTTTATTTCAAGTGTATCTAGATGATTTGCTTTCACAACTTAGATTTGAAGAGTTGACCTCCAGAGATTAAAATACAGAGAAATAAACAAAAGTGGGACCTATAAGGGTATTAATTCTTAGTATTCAATAAACTTTTTTTTCTTTTAAAGTTCCCAATTTTGGTAAGAAGATTCATCTTCTGAACTTTGGAACTAGAAATTTTGAGTTTATGTTTCCTGTTGTTGTTTTTCTTTAAGCATTTATTGCATAAATGTATGAAGTATAACATACATGCACAAATATGTACAATGAAATACAGCTCAGTGGATCTCACTGAATGAGCCCACCCCTGTAACCAGCACCCTGATGAAGGATCAGAACCTAGCTGCTCCTTTCATGCCCTCCGGCCAGCAGTCAGTCCCTCAAGGTGACCAGTAGCACGGCTTTAACACTCTAGGTTAGTTTTGCCTGTTTTTTAACATCATATAAATGGAATCACACGATGTATATTCATTTTTATCTGACTTCTTTCACTCAACATTTAAACTGAGAAGATTCATCCCTTTTGTTATGGTTCATTTATTCTCATTGCTGCGTAGTGTTCTATCTTACAAATTTACCACATCATTCAATTACTGCTGGATGTTTGGAAGTTTATTCCCCATTTGGGCTTTTATGGACAGTGCTCTGATGATGATTCCCACACATGCCTTTTGGTGAACATATATGCCCGTTTCTCGTAGGCATGTGACGAGGAGTGGAATTGCTGAGTCATAAAGCATGTACACATTCAGCTTTAGTAGGCACGCCCAGTTGTCGCCAAAGTTGTTTTACTCTTAATGACAATTTAAAAGTGTAAAAAAAATTATTTAACATTTCATAAAATTTTGGTTTTTCTCAAAAGAGCTAATATCTTTGTAATGTAAATGCTGCATTTTGTTCACTTCTGGAAGAGTAGGAATCATTATTCAAAAAAGGAAATCACATATTAGATATTAGAATTTTCAACCAAAAGAGACCATAGAGGTTATCTAGGACATTTTGAGATTTAAAACAAATTCCCTAGGGATTGGTGACACCATAGTCATAGCATGACTACATAGTCATACCCAGAAGGAGTGGCAGGGCAGGACTTGCCTCTGAGTCCTTATTTATATGACCCATGTGCTTTTCATTGGCATTCAATTCTACAAACAAGTAGGGTGTCCTTCTCTGGGCAGGTCAGTACACTAAGCAATGTGGGGATTTCTAGTAATGGCAGAAAAGAACATTGTGGTGTAGGAGCTTAACCCTTAGTGGAAAAGCAGATCCCTACAGTATTTTTGCTGGAGTGATTTTTGACTCTTACCTGCCTTTCTTTTTCCCCTTTTGTGAGGAAGATTGGCCATGAGCTAACATCCGTTGCCAATCTTCCTCTTTTTGCTGAGGAATATTGGCCCTGAGCTAACGTCTGTGCCCATCTTTCTCTATTTTGTATATGGCGTGCTGCCACAGCACAGCTTGATGAGCAATGCATGGGTCTGTGCCCAGGATCCGAACCTGTGAATCCCGGGCCTCTGAAGCAGTGAACATGAACTTAACCACTACACCACCAGACCGGCCCCTTACCTGACGTTTATCTCTAGTAGCTAATCTGTCATTTATACCAGATTGACTCTTTTCCTTTCTCTTTTCATTACTTTTCCTCTAATTCAGGTCCTCTTCCCTCCAGGACTGAATTATTGCAACAACCTCTTGGCTGGTTTCCAGCTGTATCTTCTGTCATCTCTAATATATCTCAGCATATTACTGATAGGCTTAGTCTTTGTGAAACAACACATTCATTTCGCATCTCTTCTGGTCAATACCCTTCAACAGGAGTTACACACTCATATACCTTTGGGGCCAGGTAATGCATATGCATGAAGAAGGCCAAGTAATGGTCTTTGTGTATTAAGCATCTAGTAATATTCTTTAAGTCCATAGAGAATTATACTTTGTTCCATTTTCCTTGAGATCCAAGAAGCTCCTGGTCTGGGTTTCATATTTCTTATTTGATAACGACTGAGTCAAAGAAAAGTCCCTTCTCTTTTAACCCCACAGTAGGAAACCCAACAGCAACAGCACAAGCCCAGCTAGAAACGGTAATGGAAACGCAGGAAATCCCCATTTCAAGAGACCTGTCTGCAGCTGTTCAGCTCTAGGCAGTCATTGCCATGATGGATTTTGGCCTAGTGTTTTTAGATTTTCCAATTTTTCAAATGAATTGGGAAAGCCAGACTTTTCTGTGAAATCTCCTTATATTTAGATTTTTCATCTAATCCAAGTTTTTTGGGAAAAAACTTGTAAGTCAAAAACAAAACAAAACAACAACAAAAAAGAGGTTCTATATGTGAAGTGGGGTCCCCGAGCTGTCTATTTGACTTCTGTGCTTCACCAACTACATGAAAAGCATTTATATAATCGAAACAGTTATGACCCTTCATGGCTAGGCCACCCTCACTATTAATATTATTTCTCACTATCCCGAAAACATGTATTTAGCTTCAGCCCCTTCCCTGTCTTCTTTACAGGACACGTCTAATCATTCCTGTGGCCATCCCTTTGGCCATTTTTGAGTTTTAATCCACTCATGCTCTCCACCACCGTCCATCCCACTTCTCTCCTTTAAAGCTCACTTGACATCCTACTTTGTCCATGAAGCCATTCTTAATATTTCTGGATACATTGATTTCTCCTTTTTCTGAACAGAATATATTTAAAGTCAGTATATTTAAAATAACTAACACCACAATTACCATTAAAATTTTTTTCAAATTCAATTTTCCTAACAAGATTGTCTGCTCTTGTGTTTTAGATCCATTTTGTAGTGCTCCTACCCACCCCCACCCCCGCGATATTTGGCATAATTTGGAGCACGCAGAGAGGTTCAATAGCTGTTTTGTTAGCTGACTGATTATATAGAATGTGAGATGGCATCTACAGCTCATCAAAATGATCAAAATGTTTTAGCAACTATTCAAGTTAGTTGTGTTGCATACATACTTTAACTCAAGATGTTTTGTTTGCTACGTAAGAAACTGAAACAGATTTAAATATCTGGATTTTGAAATAAACTCTTTTATTTATGTGCACGCTCATGAAGGTGCATTTCTCTTGTGAAATTCTTAAGACAGGGCCATCTATTTATATCTTTCCTTCACATAAATTTTGTGTATGATAGATGCAAAATGAATACATGTTGGCTGGTTGGTTCACTCCAGTAGTCTCATGAAGAGATTTGAACAGTTTCATTATTGGAAGCAGATCTATATGTGAAACAAAGACATTATCAGTCATTTAGATTTGGAAAAAATGTTTTAGGCTCAGGTGATAATGTAAATATTATCTCAGGTTTATTTTTATTGGTTGGGTAAGCAGTGAAGTAAAACTGATGTTTTGGAAATGTTAACAGTGAGATGACATTGTAACCTGAGTCACCACAGAGCGTGAAATGTGATCTAAGGTTACACTGTTTTTGTTATACCGTTTATGTTCTGCAAAGTGGCTTGACTACTAGTGTTCTAGGAGGTCTGGGATATGCATTCCTCACCTATGCCAAAAACAAGATTGAAATTCCCAAGCAAAAGCCAAGACTTTCCCTGGGAGCCCTCCTAAACAGCTGCTAGAAGCTTAGCAGAGACAACTGACAGAGAGGAACAGCTTGGAGTTGGGGATGGGAGATCCAAGCCTCTGGTTTCTAAGCAGTTAATGAAGGAGAATTTTGAAACAGTTTTAATAGCATGTAATAATTACAATTAGGTGCAAATTAGTTTCCAGTGTGACAAATACCATTCTATTACAAATACCATATTTTCTAGAGTAGCATTTTCCATTGCAGAACTTTCTGCAGTGATGGAAACGTTCTGTGTCTGTGCTGTCCAACACGTGGCTACTGAGCACTTGAAATGTGGCAGATGTGGCAACTGTGCCTGAGAAACTGAATTTTTAAATTTTAATTAACTTACATGTCAATAGCCATTAGTGGTTACCATATTGGACAGCACAGTTCTGGACATCAATATATCTTTTTCATGTCTTTTAAAAGAGAGCTTAAAATAAGTTTTGCTCTTCTGTCCCAGTGAAGAACCCCAAATATCTTCAATGAAGGTCTTTGCTTTTAAATTTCTGAAGGTGAAAAGTCTTTAGAGATAGGATGTGGGCAGTGTGAATGAGAGGCAGGGCTGACACTGAGCAGCAGAGAGGATGCTGGCACCTCTGCTGTCCCTCTGATAAGACTGCCCTCTGGGTGAGGGAGAGAGCCGCCCCCACTGTGCTGGACCTCCCTTCCGCGAGAGCAGATATTGCTATTTAGAGATAATCATTACAGAGAAGGAGAAGCCATGCTATATCCAATATAATGAAATGCTGTTTTTGAAAATAACCTAGGCACTTTATTAAAGTCAAGGGCAATATGATTTGATAGGTGATAGTATTAAACATATTCATGGTTATCATTAAAGTAGGTTCTGGGACTCTTTAAAGTCAAACATCTATTTTTTAGTGTATGTGTCCCAGTAAATGTGAGAAGCAGGTTTATAAGAAAATCAATTCACATCTGTTTTATTTTATATCCTACAGCTTCAATTAACATCTGCTTTTTTAAAAAGAACAGACAAGTTTTATTCGGAAAATTCACTGATCATAAAATAACCAAATAAAGTGACCTATCAACTAGTACAACAGCTATAAGTGAGAGATTGGGAAAGCCCTTGAGAGGTTAGCTAGACTAGCTTCCAGAATGAGCTGAGAACACTGAAAGGGAGGCATATCTCTCCTATTTTTAAAGACCTGTAGGGAAGAGATCTAATAACTTCTTTCATCTTTTAATTATGAGGAACACCCTATTTTATGCTGAACTTCATGATTCAGATTCTAATTTACATGCTTTACAGATTCTCCAAACTCTTAAATGACAAACTAAATTATTTCCAGTACATCAAGAGCAGAATATGTTGCTTATTCAGGTCCCGGAGGTGGGGATTCAGAATGGAGGGACTTTCCCGTGCTGTGAGACTCCTGTTCGGGAGAGACGGGAGGCTCTTTGACCACTTTTGACCCTGTTCTTCTGAACCTGAGCATCTGGCTTGAAATGTAATGTTTACTGGAGCACCGACATCTTGACTTTGGAAGAATCTCTGTAAACATGTGATGTCAAGTCGATAAATTCTCAATGATGGGAAAAATTAAAGTCCTTCAGGCTTTGGTACTTTGATCCTATTTTGTATATTTTATAATTTCCTGTCATAAATATGAAATTGTGCCCAAAGGGAAAAATATAACCAAATGAATGACAAATCAAAAAACTAAAGCCACTACATTTGGGAGCCAAGACTTTTGTCCTTTGTGGAATCATAGCTGTTTTGACCCTGGAGTGTAGGTGGGAAGGGACAGGTGGCCTTGGGCTCCCGTTCCTAATTTCTCTAACCTGGTAAAAAAGGGGGGTGGTGGGACTGCATTACAGGCACACTGGTCCATGTTAGAGCGTTAATGCAGGAACGCCAAATGTTCAAGTGGTTCCACAAATATGAGAGTTCTCATATATGAGCTTCAAGAGGTTTGGTTTTAAGAAAGAAGCATTTCACAGAGGCATACAGAGTCCTTTTCCTACGAATTACCACAGCTTAGGTTACCAGGAACTGATGATCCTTATCTCCTTGATGAGAAGAGTGTCTCATGTCCAGGCCTAGAATGCGATGTGGAGCTTTCTCTTTTAAACCATCGGGTCAAATAGTGTAAAATACATGAGAGCATAAAATACTTAAATTCTGGCCTTCCCCTCCCCCACCAAACCATGTTGAACTCTATCCAATTTAATTATCTAGAAGATTATAATTTATTATTGGTCTTTGAAATAATTAAAGTTTTTTTTTCCTTTTCTTTATTTCCTTTTACAATTAAAACCCAAACCTAGACCCACGAAGCAGTCGATTAGCTTGAGGGGAAATTTAAATTATGTGCAGCTACATCAAAGTTGGTGATTTACTTCTCAAAGCTGGGTTAAGACTTTTTTGGTTCTGTCACAGAAAGAATCCTTAGCAGAGAATGGGCCTTCCTTCTTAATCATTTGCTTTCCTACTATTAACCCTTAAATTCTTGAGAATGAATGTAACATCAATGTCACAAGTAGAAATAAGACAGATTCTCCCATGGCTTAATTAGATGACACTCAAAAAATACTGCTCAGGAAACAGTTTAACTTTTTTTGACTTCTAAAGACATAGTCCTATTCAGTTTTTGCCTAGGAATAAGTTCATAATTGATCTATTTGGATAATGGGTAGTGTCCCTTGCCCTGGATCCCAGGCAGGCAGAGTTTGTTGACTGTATCTATACCATTCAAATTTCTGTGACTTCTTCATAATATGCTTGACCCATCCAAGTATTCTAATTGCCCACCAAATCATCTAATTGTTCCCTTCACTTACCTCAGTCAATGAGTTTTCTTTTTCAATTGAGCTCCCTTTGTCCAAGTGCTAATGAGGTGGAAAAACTTGTAATATTGTCAGAAAGAGCTGCCCTCAGCATGTGAAGTAGGAGAAAATGCAAGGAGGCAGGAGTGGGGGACAAGAGCACAGAGATGATGCATTTGAAAAGCTTAACACACACAAGTAAGAGAATGAGAGAAAGGAAGAAAAGATTGAGACTGAATGGAGTGGTGGGGAGCCTTTGGAATTGAGAAAAGGTTTAAATTTAAACATCACGTAATGCTCCTCAGGGTTTCTTGGCAACATGGGGGCCATTTTTGATAACTAACAGGATGATCGTTCTGATCGTGGTCATCAACTGGAAAGAACATTTCAGAAGATGCCACAAGCTCTGCCCTTTGGAGTATTTATAGCTCGGCTGAGGCTTTAGCGGGGCAGCATCCAGCAGACTGGAATTAGGAAAGAACTAGCTGCTGTATTTGAGCCTAGTTCTTTGCAACCTTCTGCAGAAGCAGGTGGCCCCTTATGGCGCAATTCATGAGCATCTTTCCTAGCAGCAGGTGGTGCTAGCTCTTAGGGAGGCATGCCTATCACAATCCATACTGGGAACATTGGCCACTTATTAGTAATCAATTCCAGATAAGGGGAAACCATATCAACCCGTTGTTTGTCTTGAACATGCCTGCCTTCTAACGGTGTACTGTGAGCAGTAGGAAGAACCTGCTCTGTGAACCCAGAGATGTAGATCCAGGCCTGACCATCTACCCTAACTGTATAGTCGTGGACAAGTGGGCATCGAGTCTCGGTTTTGTCTTCTGTGTAGTGTGGAACAATATGACCTTGATTATGCTTTACCGCTCTAAGATGATATAAACATCATTTCTTGGTTACTTACTAAAATTGTCACTGGTTTATATAACTGAGTCTTGAAGTTAATCAGAGCAGTGGTTTCATCATCACACACTGTTTGTGACTATACTCAAACACTTGGGGTAATTGTAACTGCCACTGCATTTTTCTGCCATTTTTTTCTCTTCTTGTTTTGGTTCAGTTTACGTTCAAATCTGTTCTTAAAGCCAAACACAGCAGATTTATTGCAGACTGATGCTGGTATGTTTTAGTATACTGTACGAGTCGCTGAAGAAGGAAGTGGGAGGGAGAAAGTTGTTAATAGAGGGTTAGATTTAGCTGTTGCAGACTATGTAGATAAAATATAATTTGAGCATCCGACAATTATAGAGTCATCTTTTTAAAGATATCACCCATACTTAACAAGTCATGCATGAACCTTCATAACTCTCCCTTTCCTCAACCCAACTCACTCACCCCTGCCCTTGTCCCCTGTACCGTACCCCACCCTGCCTGTCACTGTTCCACCAGCAGGCTATGTGTCTTCACACCACCAAGCCCTGCACTCCACATGCTTTCTGTGCTTTCTCCCTCTTCCCTTTTCCTGTTCAGCAAACTCTTCGTCATCGTGGAAATCCCAGTTCAGATGTTACCAGACAATGAAATGTTTTTTCTTCTAGACTTGCACAGCCCTTACTTACCACATGTCACAACTGCTTGTGTGTTTTTATACTCCAATAAACTGTGAGAAGTCTGGGAAGAGGATGGTGTCTTCTTCATAGTGGTCTCCACAATGTGTGGTGTACAGGAGGTGCCAGAAAGCATTGTTTGAAAGAATGAAGGAATGGATGGATGAATGGAGAATGAATGAATGTATTTGTCTAAGTTTATGTCAGTGAAATAGCTAATATTTCCTTCCCCATTACATTTAAGGAATAGATGCTTTGCCAAGGTATAACTGGTTGAAAATAACAATGTTTGGTTTAGTAATTACTAAACTTGCATTCAGTATTTAAAGGAAATTTAATAATACTAATGTATTAATACTTTTTGTCTGCACAAGGCTGTCTTTTACTTGTCGTCTCTCGAGCTATAGGTAATACATATCCAAACTCAACTCAGATTCCCTATCAACACCCTATCTCATGCAGCAGCATATTAGTATTTAATGAACAAGAATAACACTATCTAATTATATCTAGAATTTATACCTAAATTTCTGGTTTGCAAAGTAAAATTCACAAATGTATTGAAAAGACAATGTTTGACCTTAAAAATTTATCTGGTCAAATGCCAGATCTGACAGTGAAAGAGGCTGAGACTGAGGGAAAAGTGACAGGAATGCGATGTGAATTGCTATCATCCACGTCATCTGAAGCAAAAGACATGCTGCCAATTGCGACGCAAACTCGTGTCTCTCCTTGTCGTCTAATACACGACCTGACCACAAAATGATGAGTGAATAAGCCACACAAAAAACTTCAGGCATTATGCTGTCTTTCCTAGTACAGATATCCAGCTATATGACAAAAATAGATAATTATCACCTAGAGTGCACTTAACAAACATTTAGATACTGTTTTTCAAAAGTATAAAAGTAATGCCTATCTCTTATAAACACTTAGAAAGTTACAAAAAAAGAAAATTTAAATCACTCTATGCCCCCCACACTATCTATATTTTTGCTGAAATGCAAAGACAGAGAGATCAATCCAAGATAGACTTGCAATCAAGCTGTAAATGGTTTTAATGTCCTATTTTCACCTAACATTTCATTATGAACATTTCCTCACATCATTAAATGCTTCTCAAAAACTTAATTTAATGCCTTATCAATATTCAGTGAGTGAATTCATCATAATTTATTTAACCATTTCCCTAATGTTTTCACTATCAAAATACAATGAAGAATCTTATAAGTAATTTTTGTGTGTGTATCTTTATTTTTTTAAATTCCCAGAAGTATAATTGCTGGGTCATAATATGAAGCTTTTTAGGGCTTCCGATGTGATAGCAAATTGCTCATCTTGTCTCATATGTCTTCTAATTGCAGCAAGTCTACTTAAACAGAAACAATACCCACTCTTACAATAGAGAAGAGTAGTTTTGAATTAACCTTATCTAGAAAACTTCCTGATAAAAGGGACTATTATTAAAAGAATAAGGTGCTTTCAACATGAGCTATATTTGTGAGAGACGACCCTAGATCTCAGATTCAGAGGTCGGTGAGGAAGTAGCTCTGATAGTTTTGTTAACTTTTACGTCTCCACACTGTTTAAAGCTAGATAATAGATATTAAGCAACTTTAAAGGACTCTCCAGAGAGTTTTAAGGCCTGATTTGAAATCTGATGAGATGTTCATTATGTACCATTTATCTTTCCTTCACAGAAAAATGGCAGATTTTATACAGAAGCTGTAATGAGGCAAAAAGTAAGAAAATATTACACAGGCTCTGAAAATTCTACTTTATCTTCAGGGAATGATAAATGAATGGTCAGTCATTTAGATTCCTAAATTCTTTTTTTTTCCAATTATTTTATTGAGGTCATAGTGGTCTATAACATTGTGTAATTTCAGGTATACATTGTTATTTGTCAGTTTCTATATAGACTAAATTCTTAATACTTATTAAGTATAGAGAACTTTTTAATTGATTCTTTCCAACTTTCACATAACTTAAATCTAGCAATGGTACTCATCTAAACAAAAAGTGAAAAAAGTTATTAGTATTAATGATTTGTAAAGTTGGAAACACCTAGATAATTGATCACAAAGTGAAGGGAAAAAGTCAACTGATTTGTTTTTTCTGTAAGTTCACTCAGTCCAGCAATCAAATGCAAATGAGACCTGGTATATATCAGAGGACTGAATAGATCACGTAACATTGTGAACTGAGACACTGAGATCCAATTCCAGCTCATCTCTTACCTGGATTTGACCCTAGGTGAGTTACTTCATGGTTATAAGCTTCAGTTACTCACCTCTGAAGCCTGAGGATTGAATGATGCAATGTAACTGGGAGGCCTAATTTGGAATATATCACATGTTCTATACAAGTATGAACCCAAGGCTTTGGGGTTGACATGGTGAAGAACTAGAGGTGATAGATCCTATTCCAGGGGATATCTTTTGACCAGTATTTTTCTGGTGTTCCCTTGGGAGCGTCTAGGTGCACACTAGGTTGAGTTTAGTGTGCTTCTTTGGTTTGGAATGATCAAGACTCAAGGTCCACACTAGAGTTGACCTTAACTGCCGCACAAGTTGTAGCATCAAATTGGCCTTTCAAGGGTCTCCCAATTTTAAAATGGGATGGGTTATTTGTATTTACTCAGCCTATATACAATTCATGGTCCAAGTGAGCTCTAGAAAAATTTTTACTGGAGCAAACATCAAAAAATTGACATTTTCAGTGCTTTCACCTTCTAGTTTTCCCCCAAGGAAGATATAAGGGAGAAAGAGCCAGTTATTTCTCAAAGCATTGGACCCTTAATGGGAGAAAATATTCAGACTATTCTATGACCTGTGGACCTTCAAAGAGCATATACATCAATGCTCAGTCTTCCAGGGAGAAGACCAGGAGGAAATGAGCACTGCTGTTGCTAGGAGAAGAACTACCTTCACAGAGGTGTATCCACTTTCATGAGAAAAATAAAATAGATGCAATGTGGGTCAGGTTGAATCACTTGTTTCTTTATATTTTACTGTATGTGGTGAACCCTGAGAACATTCCGTGGGTTCCAATACAAAGGCAACATGCTCAGATGAATAATAGTTTGCCCCTCTTTAAAAGGCTTGTTTTAATGCCAAATCTTGACTAACTTAAGTGCTCAGTTCTCTTACCCTTCTGAGCATGGAAACAGAGATCAAGTCCTTGGTGCAGACTGATCAGATATTTCCTCTGCCACTTACTGGTGGGTTCAGTGCTATCTTGAGTCTGAGCAAATCCACTTGGAAAAAGGAGAGCCAGGTTTGTTAATTTATGAAGATATTAGACATACAGACAAATCAAAGATATTGAGGAATTGACAAAGCATGTTGGCTTAGAGGATACTTTTGATGAGAGTGTATTCCCAGGAAGGGTAAACACTTTGATAAACTCATCACCCTTGATCTTCCAACACAGTTTCTATTGATATTTTTTACAGCTCTAGGCACAGAGTAGAGAGTATATGGCCCATTGATTGCATTTAGGGCTCTTAATGACAGGAAAGAAGATTGAATTCCTCTCCCTATATGCACAGAGAAGGTTAGTAGCATTTCCGTTCTGGTGTTAACACACTTTTGAATTTACAAATCCATTTTCAGATTCGGTTACTAATTCAGTAATTATTTCAAGAGATGTTTTTATTGTAATTCTTAAAAAAATTATTCATGTTATTTTAAATATAACACTTCAAGTCATGGTTTTTGCTTCTCTATACAAACGAAATTTTGAGAAAGTTGTCTGAAAAAAAGTTTACGTCATTCTTGTGATGCTTTCTATGTAGATCTGTCATTGTATGGCAACCTTAAAACCCAGCAAAAGTTGATATTCCTAAATATTTGGGGAGCTTTTTCTATTTTAAAAAATTAAAGATTTCTGAGAAAAATGTACTTAATGTCAGTGACATCAAATATTAGATTCCACCAAGCCGTGTGCAATGTGGATGGGAATGGTCAACCAGCTTCCTGTGGCTGGCCTGAGGACTCAGACCTCATAGCGGCTTTTCCATATTCATGGTCCTGGGCAAAATCTCTGAAAAGCTTTTGCTGGAGATACAGGGGCCGAAGGCCTATTCATCAGGACACTGCACTTCAGTAGAGATAAGAAACTCATTACCGTCATTAGGCGATTAGCAACTGCAAATAACCTAAACTCACTTAAAATGCTTTAGTAGAAAGTAATTATAATTAATTAAAAGCAGCTTATGTATTGAGGAGGGAAATAGGTCAATTGAATGAGATTTGGGGGTGCATATTGGCTGGGAAGGATCACTACAAAATTTGTATTTACACAGGGAGAAAACGTCCCTGGTGCACAATGTGAGGACTAAGCGAGAAGACTTCTGTTCACACACGGCAGCTTAAGCACATGGTGTCCTGAGCAGTTCAAGGAGCACCCTCCTCTATCTCCTAGGGACAGATGACTTTCTTTCTCACACCTTTTGCAGACCAGAAATTAATTCTCTGGAGAAATTAATCCAGAAAGCCTTGACTTGAGTCAACAGGTCCAGGGAAGAGTAGGGTTAAGATGTGAGAATGAAAACAGAGATCAAATATAATGCTGCACGCCAATCTGTGAGATCCCCAGCCCCCTCCGCACTCTGCTCCCAGGGAGCCCGCAACTAGCCGTGTGCCCCCCAGTATTCTTAGAAGAAAGTGAACAACTCCAGAGAAAACAAAATCTCCAATACTCTTAATGTGAACAGATAGCAAAACTTGCCAGATATGGGAAGAGCATTCCCATAGTGAAAAACTATGGGAATTTAAAATGACTTCTTTTAAATTTAAAAGATACATACAAATTTAAAAATGACTTCTTTTTTACAGTTTTGTTGAGATATAATTGATACATAGCACTGTGTAAGTCTAAGGTGTGCAGCGTAATGACTTGATGTATATATACAGTCACGCGTAACTTAACAACGGGGATACATTCTAAGAAATGTGTCATTAGGTGATTTCGTCATTGTGCGAACATCATAGAGTGTACTTACACTAACCTAGATGGTACAGCCTACTGCACACCTGGGCTCTATGGTACTAATCTTATGGGACCACCGTCGTATATGCAGTCTGTCTTTGAAACATCGTTATGCAGCACATGAATGTATTGTGAAATGATTACCACAATAAGTTCAGTTCACATCCGTCACCTCATATAATTATCCAAAGATATTTGTTTTTCCTTGTGGTGAGAACTTTTAGAATTCACTCTCTTAGCAACTTTCAAATACGCCATAGCAGTGATAACTATAGTCATGGTGGTGAAATTGCACCCCAGTACTTATTTATTTTATGACTGGAAGTTTGTGCCTTTTCACCACCTTCCTCCAATTCCCCATCTCCACCCGCCACCTCTGGGACTCACAAATATGATCTCTTTTTCTATGATTTTGAGGTTTGTTTCTTTTTTTTTAGATTCCACATGTAAGTGAGATTATTTCTCTGTCTGAGTTATTTCAAGGTTCAAGCATGTTGTTGCAAATGGCAGGATTTCCTTCTTTTTTAATGGCTGATTAGCATTCCACTGTGTATCTATGTATGTATATGTATGTATGTGTGTGCCCACGAATGTGTGTGTGTGTGTGTGTGTGTATACATACACACACCATATTTTCTTTATCCATTCATCTATCGATGGACATTTAGGTTGCTTCCATATCTTGGCTATTGTAAATAATGCTGCAATGAATATGGCAATACATATGTCTTTTCAAGTTAGTGCTTTTGTTTTCTTCAGATAAATACCCAGAAGTGGAACTGCTGGATCTTATGGTAGTTCTAGTTTTAATTTTTTAAGGAACCTCCATACTGTTTTCCATAGTGGCTGCACCAGTTTACATTCCCACCAATAGTGCACAAGGGTTCCCTTTTCTCCACATCCTCACCAGCATTTGTTTAAAAAAGTTCTTAGAGAAAACATAATACAGGGGCAGAAGAAAAATTTCAAAATAATAAAAGACAAGATATTGCATATAATATAAAATAAGAGAACATTGTAATAAGAGGAATATCAGAAGACAATAAAGACCTCTTGAAAATTTAAAATAAGGTAGAAATGTAAAAAAAATTTTGAGAGTTGGGAAGAAGTCATTAAATCCCATAGAAAGTAAGGACATTAAGAGAAAAAAGATAAGAATCTTAGCTTATTGATCCAAAAAGTTGAACATAAATAACTGAAGTTCCAAAAAAAAGAACAGATAAAAAATAAGGGAAAATATTATTCAAGAAATAACACATAAAATTGTGAAGAAGATGAAGTTCTAAATTAAGAGAGACCATCAAACACCCAGTCTAATTAAAAGAAAAAAACACACACACAAACCCATGCTAACCATTGTAAAATATCAGAATATCAGAGATAAAGCATAAATCTTAAAAGTGTTAAAAGTAGGACCACCCACAGGGAATAGCAGTCAACCCTCATATCAGTATTAGATAATAGAAAGCAGTGGAGACATACTCTAAAATTCGGAGGAGAATATGATTTTCCATATAAAATTCTACATTCAGCCATTTATCCTTCAAATGTAAAAGCAGAATAAAGACACATTCAGACATGCAAGGACTCACATACACACCCACACACAATTACCTCTCAAACAACCTATTTTAAGAAGCTACTGGAAGATGTAATTCAGCCAAAAGAAGAATTACGCCAGAATGAGTAAGACGTGAGATATAAGGGACTGGGTTGGACATGGGAGAGTGGCCTTCAGGAGCAGCCAGTTTTGACTGGAGCTGAGAAGTGTGACTGTGGTGGGGGAGCCTCCATGGGGAAAACAAGGGGTGGATTGTTTGCTATTGTTTTGTACATTTGTGAAAATGTCTTGCTAGGCTTTTGGCAAATCTGTTGGAATGCTTGGGAAGAAAATAGCAATCGATATATAAGAAAACAAATGAAAAAATGAAACAATTTTAAATTCAAATAAATGTATACATACTTATGAGCAAGGACATGTAACCAAGTGCACTGAACAGCAGACGATGCTTACATCGTCACGATATGAGATGGTAACGGGAGGCAGAAGTGAGGTAGGATGCAAGAGATTAATTCTTTACCTTAATAGATAGTTAATTCTGTAATCATGTCTAGAATTCATAAGGCAACAAATAGAAACAGAAAGAGATTGGAGATAAATGCTTGAAGAAATACCTAAAAGGGTTGAAAGTATTTATCTCTGGGGTGTGGGATTGGGCATCCAAGCTATAAAAGAATGGAGCATGGGTTGCCTTTTTTCCCAATGCAAATCTCTTAATACTATTTGATTTTTAAAAATGGTATAGGTTTAAACTTTAATAAAAGTTTAAAAACCCTTAAAGAAATGAAGAGACAGGAAAAGACATGTATACCATAAGTGTTCAGGGAGTCAAAATTTTGTTATACCACCACTCTGATCCTGAATGGGGTGTGGTCCGTCCATGGGAAGGCCACGTCATGGGGTACCGGGCCACACCAACAGCAGGTCTCTGTAAACCTTCAGGGTAAACCTGTCTCTAAGAAGATTGCTAACAATGGAGCTGAACCGAATATCCACAATTTCAAATGTATCATCAGACCATAAAATATAAAGCAGATTTTCACAGGGGAACATCACATCATCTTCTAATTTGGTGCTCAGTGAATGAATATATATAATCAGTTTTCATTGTGTTTTAAGGTACATGCTGTTCCTGCAGATAATTCATTGTTCTGTCATCTTAACTCAAAAGGCTGCTGCGTGGGGAACTGAAAATTTAAATCATCCCTCTACCATTTAGTCAAGTGACCTGTTGGCTTGTGCACTGTCTTTGGAATGGAAGGCTTTAGGGTTTTGTGCTGGCTCTATCTGAATTTTCAGCGTGTCAGAATATAGTGCAAGATCCATTTCCTAAATTCTTTCCCAACATTTGGCTTTTTCTCCAGTGGTCTTTCCTAGCAAGCCTTCAGATATATGCCACTTAAAGTCTGGATTCTGCCCAATTTGCAGGAAAATAAAGACAAGTAGAATTAAGGTAACTTACTACCTCATCTACCAAGGACAACTTAATTCTTACTCTTCGACTGTCTCATTCCATTTGATGCTGTACTGGCTTCTTTTATTGGTAATATCCAGATTTGTGCTGACTTACCAGGATCCTGAATTACCTTTCCTTCTATGTGTACCCCAAGGAACCTTTCCCACTGCGTCGTCTGGTTCCCTATCTGGTCAGAATTGATGCTATTCCCATCACATTCATGTTGACCATCCCATCATTGATCATGTATCCCAACCTTACTCTGGATATTAGTGTTTGCTTCCATACCTTCTACAGCAACTTTCCATGGCCCAGTCGTCCTATGGAATTCTAGAACAAGCTACCATCTACATTGTGTGACTTTGGGCAAGTCATGAACTTTACTGATGTTTTTATCTGCTGACCAAACATTGATCCATGTCCTACATTATTTATAGAGATATTTATGAATAGGTTTAAAAACAGAAGTAATAGGAAACTTACAAGTGGAACTTATGCAGTCATTGTGAAACTGGAATAATATAGAAAATCATTATGATGCAGACAAGAGAAAGATAATTGGGAAATTCTTAGCATTTCTTGCATCTATTTATCTGAGATTTATATATTTCAGATAGCTCTGGTCTGGAGTGTGGGTTTTCCAACTCATAGTTGATATCCTTTCTTTTTGTTCCTCTTTCCTATTAGCCGCCAAGATGCCTATAGCTTTTGAATTTGATACCACTCCTCCTACTATGCCAAGGTATCTCAGCTAGAAGGCCAGGAGTCGTCACCCAGAATGGCTGTCATATGGCTCAGTCTACCATATGGAGGGAGGGAGTTGTGTTAGGGTTCCCACTGGCAGAGCTCACATGTAAGAGCATCAAGTTGGAGTTAGGTCACCCAGAAATGTCTCCTGGGCATCATTGTCCTAATCATACACATTAGATAATAGCAAACTAAATCCAGGGTATAACCATGAGCTTCTGGGACCACTGGGCTAAAAGTATTAAGGAGAGAGAATGTAACCTGCAAGGCTGGGCAAAGGCATCTGCTTTGACTGCTTCAAATCCGTTTAAGAGCCGCTCCTTCCTTTCATGGAGGGGCCAAGATCATCCCTTCAACAGATTTTCATGGGGAGGAAGAGGATTTTGTATATCACAGAGTACAGATAAACCTGGACCTAATCTGACTTAAAGTTTTCTGTGAAAATTTCATCATTGACGGAGAGCACCCCAGTCTCAGAAATGACCCTTCAGATTACTCATTTGGTGAGTGCTCTACAAAAAGCTGCTGAAAATGCTTAGCTGTTGGATGCATGAATGAGAGAGAAATTGTTCAATTGCCTGTAAAATGACATGAAAGTCAAATCAAATTTAGGGAAATATAAAAAAACTGAAAATTATCTCTTTTCTATTTTAAATTTATTGTAATTTAAATTCATTAAATTTATTGTAAATTTATATTAAATTTCTTATAAGCAAATTTAGGAATAAGGAAAAGTAAAAATAAAATTTAAAAATAATCCATAGTTGTACCACCTAAAGCCAAGCTCTCTTTTTTTGCATTTATTATATGATTCTGATCCCACTGTGCCCAGAGCTTTGTATCCTTGTATTTTTCATTTATCATAATAAATGTTTCCTCAATTTTATGAGCTCTTTAGTAAATATTTTCAATGCCTGCTCAAGATGCAATTGCATGACACTATTATAACTTATATAACCATTCACGTGGAAGATTTATGTTCCACTTTGTTTAGTATAGTAGCTAGAACATATTGATTTATATGTTTAAACTAACTTATAATTTGGTTTTATGACTTGGTCTATATAGTTCTGAAATCACTTCTTGGAAATGTTTACCTATGGATAGCCCATATATAAACATTGAGTTTACTTACTTAGAGAACAGTGCAAGCGTGTAACTTGAGTAGTGAATTTTTCTGCATTGAAGGAATATTTTTCTCTTAGGATTAAAGGAATAATGATAAAGGAATGCAATGTCATCTAAAATGGACAAGATGAGATGTGGTCTGTTTTAGTAACAGGACATTATTTCAACTCTTAATATTATGCTTATCCTCCTTAAAATATGAGGAAAACATATATATCTCAAGGCATTTTTGGAATTACTTTTAAATCCATGAACATGTATTAAGTGTCTACTATATGCCATACATTTCAAAGCACTTGAGATGTATCAGTGAACAAAGTAAAGATCCCTGCCCTCATAGAGCTTAAATTCTAGTGGGGAAGACAAGAGACAATAAATAAAATAAATAATTTATATATATATGTGTGTATGCACATATATACACCCACGTACACACATATTTTATGTTACAAGGCAATAAATGCTATAAACGCAGAAAGAGGAGAGGAATATGATGAGATTTTGATGGAGCATGCAGTTTTAATACTGTGACAAGGTATCTTTTGAGCAAAGATTGAAGAGGTCACGTTGACCTTGATATGAGTAGTTTAAGTGGAACGGTAAGGATGAAAGCCTGCAACTAAGAGAGAACACGAGAAGAGGAATGAACTGGGAACATCGAGTGTAGATGACCTTTCAAAGAAATTTTGATGCAAAGTTGAGCATTAAAAGGAGGCAAGATAAGATTCTGTCTGTTTAAGATGGGGGAAATAATATCTGATGGGAATAATCTAGAAGAGGGGGAAATTGATGGTGTTGGAGAAGGGATGGGTTCTAGGGCACAGACAGGGGAACTGGCTTGAGATATGTACAGATCTTGGTCATCTATGTTACCAGACTGCATCTATTGCCTGTGGATTCAGGAGGTGATGTAGTTGGTGCATCCATGTGGTGGTAGATATGGCTTTTCTCTGATTGCTTCTTTAAATGAGATCATTGGATAAGAGTAAGGATGGGAGGGTGGTACTATGCATTTGAGTGAAAAGAAGTTGTATAATAGCCATCTAGGAATGTAGAGAATAAATGGACAAGGGAAGTATGGTATTGTTAGAAGCAACAGAGCTGTGGTTGTGGATAGAAAGTGAGATCATCTTTGTGGTTGTGTTTTCATTCCAGCCGTATTCAGCTCATGGGTACAGACGTGAAGTAGATGGAAAGTTCAACTTAATCAGGATATGTGAGGACAATGAAGCAATACATATGCAATGTAACGAGGGTTTAAATTAGTTGGCATGCAATATAAATTGGGAAAGGAGGGGAGAGAGGGTGGGGGAGAGTGAGGAGGTCATAGGATCGATGAATCAAAAGTTCCAGTAGGGTTGGAGTTGGAATTCTCCAGATATGAACTGGAAGGAAAAAAGGTGATGGTTAGTGAAATGCATGGGACTGACATATCAGAGTGGTTGCTGGCTGCAGCTATTGGCAATGATGAGGGCTAGGGTGGGTCCAAAGGTGCGAGTATGCAGTGTCTGCTCATCTTGCAAAACACAGTTCCTGGCAGAGCCTTCCCTAACCCTCTTGGGGACGTTCATGCGCCTCATTCTGTATTTCCATAATTCTCTGTGAATATGCATTGCTTATCATCATTATCATCATACTCATCATTATTATTATTAGTTGAGCCACATGAAATTGCCTAAATTTGACTGTCTTTTCCTGTAAAAACGGCACTTTCGTGTGTTCAACCTAATATTTTCACTAGTCTGCGCTTCTTGAGGGTAGGGACCATGTTATTTTTATCTTTATATTTCTAGCACTTATCACAGTGTCTTATATAATTGAGATTCATTAAATGTTTCTGAATAGATAAGTAAATAAATGAAACTTCATAAATAAGACACACATAAAAGTTTAAAGGTACCATACGCTATATTCCAGTGGATGGAGTGTTCAACAGCAGACGAGAGATTTGACGGGAAGGCGAGAGTGCTTTCTGGACAGGTCAGCGACCAGCAAGCAGTGCAATGACTTCCTTAATTCAGGCAGGATTTGTGCTCTGAGCTTTCACTGTAGTGGTGGTTCTCTTCCATGGGGTCTTGCCGGCCCCTGGAACTGGTTACGGTCAGTGCTTCTCATGTTGGGTACGCACATTGGATGGAGGGTTCGTGAGTGGACAGCAGCAGCGACGCTCATTTCACACAGTTGTAGGTATAATGCAGAGGGAATAAAACTGGATGCTCTTGTTTGTGCTTTTACAGATGTATTTATTTCATTTGTAGACATGTTTCCTGGAACTTGTCTAAGATACAGGCTCAGACTTATTCAAATATATAAATGACATTTTCCCATGCAGTGGAGTTGGTTGGTTCCCTCTTCACGTCATGGTTCACATCCTAACTCCTGGATTCTGAGGGGAACCTGGAGTCCCCGAGCACCTGCTATGGGCTGGGCAGTGACAGGTCCTCACAGCCACCATCTCAAGTGGCAGGAAAAGACAAGCAATGCTCAAATCTCCCTCCACCCGTCTTCATTGGTTAACCATGGATGCACAGTAGTCTCCACTTCCAAAGGCTGCAGTGAAGATCAGACAGGTTAAACCTGCACAGTGTTTAGAAGCAACTGGTTCCTCACTACTGGCCCCCGAGAAAATGCTGCCAGCAGGGGCCACCTACTGCTTTGTATGCATTAACTCCTTTAATCATTGATAAATCCTTTTCTCCATTTTACAAGTGACAAAATGGTGCTTAGCAAAGTTAAATATCCAAGGTGTTAAAAACCAATGTGTTTCTGTCAGCCCTTTCTTAAAATCCTGCTGTGCTTCTTATGGTATTCAGATAAAGTTTTTTTCATGATCTGACCTCTGCTTTCCTGCCTGTGTCTCCTTCTGCTCTTCTACCCACTATAGACCTTTGATCTCACAGAAGAGCTGACAGTGTCATATGGTTTCAAGACTCTAGAAAGATATTTTCACATGATCTTCCCCTTACCAATTGGTCATCCTTTTCTAAATGATTTCTACTTGTCCTTTAGAGCTCATCTTGAGCGTCACCTCCTCCAGGAAGCCCTCCCTACCCTCACTTGAAGTCTAACTGCGAGCATTCTCTGAGCCCCAGACAACCTTGTTTCTCATCCTCTCATAACATTCATTACAGTCTACTGTGGTCACACAGTGCATGCCCAGATCCCTTGATGAGTCTGGAAGGGCTTTAAGGATGCAAACGATGCCTTATTTGTCTTTGTATCCACAGCACCCAGCACTATGCTGCTTACTGAGCATGGCAGCAACAAGTACCGTTTGAAACAGGTGAGTTCATGGTGGAACCTGTGATCTTTGGCATCATACAGACCTAAATGTTAGTATCACTTCCATAACTTAGTAGCTGGATGAGCTGCTTTTCTTAAGTTCTTAAAACTGCCACTTCTTCTGTAAAATGAGGATAATGGTGTCTTCTTTACAGAAATGTTGTAAGGATTAAATAAGGTAATGTATTTAAATGCTTTACTCAAAGCTGGGTGCATAGTAATCATTGAATAAATGATATTATTGTTATGATCATTATTTCTAAAGCCAGGAAACAAACCCACATCCGGTTCCAGAAAAGATGTTCTTTCCACCACTACCTGAGAGTCCCTCCTTGAAAACAAGCTAGGTGCACAGAAAGTACATTTATCAATGGGGTTTCAAGAGTACAATCTAGGGCATTACCATGTGAAATTGGACTACTTGCACCTTTTTAATGTTTTAACTACTCAGTTAAAAATGTCCAAAATCTACACTAGAAGTTTTTTTTCTGATAAGAAAACTATATTGTATCTGTCCACATAAAGTCGTTATTCTGAGCTAAACTACAAAATATCTGGACTTAACAGTATGTATCTTTGAGCATATAAGTGGGCACAATTTAAAAAATATAATAACTCAAGGTGTCATGTAATACATCTTATACAAATATATAATACTGTATAATGCATTCTTTACATTTTCCACTAATGTCACAGTGTACAACAGGGCTGGAATTCAAACACGTTTCTAGTCCTGGCCTTACCTGTCACCAGGCAAGAACACTTTTGTGTTGTAATTTCTGCAATATGAGAATGTTCCCTCCCTGAAACAAATCCACCACCTCCCCCGCAGGACATACACATACCTGCTGGAACACCTAAAAGTTTAATTCTTTAAACTTAAGGCTCCAATCTCTGTTAATGGGCTGATAACCCTGGGAAAAGAAGACATTTACTGACTCTTAGCCATTTGTATTTAAGTGTGAGTGGCTTTCAGATCCTTCCATTCAAATAGGTTGCCTTTAGGTAGGGGCTGCAGAGAGAGGCAGTGAAGACAGACCCTGTGGGCCCTACAGAGAAGGTGCAGGAATTAAATGGCAAATGGCCAGCTCAGGTTTTGTAGGTGACCTGCATGGTTCCAAACAGAATTTCATTTCAACATAAACTTCTAAGTACTCTTAATTTAACCCTATGGACTCTGTCTTTTGATTCCTTAGCTCAGGTAACCACGTTAAATAATTGGCATAATTATAAATACTATATAAATGCCTTTTAAAATAGAGTGAGAAAGCCGACTAAGAAGGGCCCCGCTCACTAACACCGGCATGCATATTTGAGGGTTAGTGCGAGTTTGTGCACACACGCCTCACACGCACAGGATTGCTTCAGGAGGCCCTTTCACCCTTTTCTGTGACCCACACTCAGACACCCCCGTCCTTGTTTCTGTCCAGGCCAGAGCCCCAGACCAGCCCCACAGGAGGTCACCTGAGCGTCGCTGGCAGGGCACCCGGGCATCCTCCCCAGCCCCCGTGAATCCTCAGTGCCCCTCCTGCATTCACAAGGCATTGGACTCTACCCCCCTCTTTCTCTATCTCTCTTGGCCTGACACTCTTCCACTTTGTTGGTGGGCAGGATGCTGTCAGCCATTGCTGCTTGGTGGAGGAAATGCCCCTGGACTAGAAATAACTCCCACATGTTCCAAGATCTAGCCTCTAACAAGCTAATATTCATATTTTGCTGGTGGATCCCCAGAAAAGTAAAATATCAGTACCTTGGCGACAGAGATTGGGTATTCTCCACAACTGCTAGCACAATGCCCTGAATGCATTAATCCTCGGAAAATGTTTGGTATTGTTTTTACCCTTAGAGGAGTGCGTGTAGGCAAAGCAAATACCCACAGGACCAGCCCCTGAGATGGAGAAGGAGAAAGGGGAAAGGAGAGAGTGGGTCATTTTCTAACACACGTTTTTAGTTAAAGATTGCAGAGAGAGGGAGAGCAAGAGAATAAGACTGACTCAAATCTGATCCATGTATAAGTACTATTACCAATTTTTAAAAATTATTTTGTGTTTTATTCCAAATCCTCCTCACAAAAGTTGATATATATATTCCCCAGTGCTCAGGTTGCAAATAAGGCTCATTTTTCATACCAAAAAGTGGTGTATTTTGCTTTCCAATTTCCAGAGAAGACTCTCTCCTACCTCTCCAGTGTCCTTCAGGCCTGGTATTCAAGATCAGTCCCTTGAATTCATGTGGAGGCAAGGTGTTCACTTCTTGTCAAAAGGCAAAATCTGTGAAATTATGGCCTAGTGGCACAGAGGAAGTAGGACGGCCCTGGGAAGTAGGACGGTCAGGTCCCATAGAAGGTGAGACAATGAAAACTCAATATACTTGTTTCTCCCAGTAGTTCCTTTTTGGATGAAGAAACCAAGGTGCTTAACTGGTCTTTACTTGAAATTAGAGTGCTAATTTGTAAGAACCTCTCAATGTGAGACTAATGACAAGTTAGAGATGTATTAATGGATCCATGTACAGGAAGACAAAAGAGGAATCTGGGCTAATCAAAATGCCAGCTATTTTAAGATCTTTCCTTGACCATGTAATGACCTTCATATATATTATGCACCATTAGTATTCATGACAATTATATATTTTTAATTTTCTCAGTGTTACAAAACATTAATCATTGGCACCAGCAAATAAGATATTTTTGTCTGAGTAGTTTATATAGAATTTTGGCAGTACTAAACTTGCAAATATCATGAAGTATGTAAAAAAAAAAAAAGACAGCCCCAAACTGGAAATAATCTACAAAACATTCACTAAATTCTGAATGTTGACAATTAATTTTGGTGTCACAATCAATGTCAGTGAAGAGGCATTTCAAAATCAAAGTGACCTAAATCTTCATCTCTTCATCTGAAAGCTCATAAAATATAGTCTTGAGAATCAAAGAAATTTGTGGAAAAATAAGATGTTAATGATTATATGTCCTATGAGAAAGTAACTACTTACGTACAAATAAAATGAATCAGGATACTTTTTACTTTTGCTCTTTGTGTATCTTTCCTACTCAGGGCCAAGTGTGCTATGTTCAGAAATGACTTTGGGCATTACTTTGAACAAAATCAGTAGGGTGTTGGTAAAACCTGTACGTGCAGCAAAGCCTGTGGAGTCAGCTGTCACTATCAAACAAATGAATTGGGGAAAGGAAGAAGTAATGGTGCTAATGTTGCCCAAACCATGCCCCAATAAATGTTGTGTTGGCAATAAATAGTCAACCCGTCCAACTGTCTCTGTATGTCTGGCTGTAGAAGGTATCTTCTTTTCTTTTGCCATAACACACAGTACCTTGGTAATACTTAGGGATAATTGGACCCTAATCTGTAGAGAAGTTCCAGCACTGTCTTCCTGCTGATGGAGCATGAGGAGACTGGCTGGTTGGCATAAGGACAGGCATCTAGCCTGAGTCTTTAAAGAGAAATGTTTCATTTTCTCATTTAAAAAATATGTCATAAGTACCTATCATGCCAAACACTATCCCAGCTCAGTGGATACAGCAGCAAAATGAACAAACAAACAAAAAGTCCACAAAAGTCTCTGCCTGTATGGAGGTCGCATTCTAATGGAAGGAAATAGAATTAAACATCTTAAGAAAAGCACATAATTTGTATGATGATAAGTGGTCTGCAGAAAAAATAAAGTAACGGTGGCACAGGAAGTCCTGGGTGGAGTGGAGGAATGATTTAAATCTGCCTGAGAAGATGGTATTTAGTGAGCAATGTGACATCTGGGGGAAATGCAAGTGGAGCGATCCAAGACGGGCCTTGCACAGCATGTCCAAGGGCAGCAAGAAGGTCGATATCTCTGAACAGGAGTGAGTGAGGTGGCGAAGAGCAGGAATAAGGATGGGCCCAAATCCAGTACCACCTGGTGGAGCAGAGCAAAGATGGTCTTTTGCTTTGAGAGAGATAAGGAGCCATTGGAGGGTTTTGAACAGAGAGTCATATCAGATTTACATTTTAAAAGAATCATTTAGGCTGTGTTGAGATTAGGTGGCAAGAAGGCAAGGGTAGGAGTTTAAAGCTTTTGCCATAATTTTAAGGGAGAAAGGATGAAAGCTTAGACTGGGATAGAAGTGGTAAAAGTGGTGGGAGGTGGTCAGCTTCTGTATGTATTTTGAAGGTAGAGGTAACAGATTTCTTGATGGACTGGATGTGGGATGTGAGAGAAAGATAAGAATCCAGGATGATACCATGTTTGGCCTGAGCAACTGGAAGGCTTGAGTTGTCACTTAACGTGATGGGAAAGACTCTAGAAAAAAAAATGAGGTTTTTTTTGAGGAGGAATATTAGGAGTTCTTATTTGGGCATGCTAAGATTGAGATGTCTATTAGACTTTCTTCTTCCTCCATGGCATTCAGCTAGACTATATTTCCTGGCCTCCTTACAGTTAGTCTGGCTTTGTGGCTGAGTTCTAGCCTGAAAATATGAGCACAAGTGATATGCGTCACTTCCAGCATAGGCTGTGAAAACCTCACAAGCATGATGCTTAGTCTCTTTCCCCATCCTTAGAGGACTTCTAGCAGAAGAAGGCAGAACCACAAGATGGAAAAAGCCTTAGTACCTGAATAATCAGGTCTAAGGCCACCTGCCAATTAGCAATGCTTTTTATAGACTTGGGGAGCAAGAAATAAACTGTTGTTGCAGTAAGATTTATTGATTTATCTGTTATGGAAATTAGTGTTACACTAACTAGTACAGTATCCAGATTAGATGTATATGTTTAGGAGTCACCAGCTTATAGACAGGTAGGTTTTAGAGTCATACAAGTTGGATGTGATCCCCAAGGGAATGAGCATGAATTGAAAAGAGAAGAGACGCAATGATGAAGCTTGGAGGACTCCAATATTTAGTGCTCAAGGAGATGGGGAATGAACCAGCATAGACGCCAGAAGCGGGGTGGGCGGTGGGGGGGGCAGAGAAGTAGAAGGACAACCAGGATAGTTTGAGATGTAGGAAACCACTTAAAGCAGAATTTCAAGGAGGAGGGAGTAACCAACTGCACAATGAAGCTGATAGGTCAAGTATGGGAAGGAATTGGTTATTTCATTACGGTAAGTGTAGGTATTCTGGAGAGAAGCTAACTTTACAGTAGAATATAATACAGATGTGAAAATTGGGAAACTCTAGACTTTAAAAATAAAACCCACTGTTTAAGAAGGGAAGAATGATATAGAAAATGTTTTATGTTAAATGACAGTCCAGTGAAATAGTCAATTCTCGTGTACTACTTGAATCCATAACTCTCCTCATTGGCCAAACATTCATTTTTCTTCATTTCTGAACAAGTTGGACTCATTTGCATGCTTTTTTGCTTTGTTTGCGGTGTGTTTTCATCAAGGAGGTGGAGCAAAGATGGGTGTTTTAAACTGGGAGATGAGCGACAAATACCGAATCCTTCATCCTGTTTTGTTTCATTCTAAATTACATGAGAGGCTAATAGCTTATTACTTTATAGTAATTTTAAAATACACCCATTTTTCCACTTCTGTACACTTCTCTCCTATTCTATGCTTTATTTTCTAGAGTCAGGAAAATCACGCTGGAAATATTGCTCTGAGGTAAATAAAATGAATGACACTGATTCTTACTGTGGGAAAAATGGATGCCCTGTTGTCTGCTCACACTGTACTATCTCATCTATTTGCTTTAGCTTTTGTTTACTCTGTCACTGTTGTTAATTCATATGCCTGTCTACTGTAACTTCTCCAGTTGGGGTTGTGGTAAAAATTCTTTCAGATGATCTTTTCACTTTTGGAGACTTTTCAAATCATCTCCTCAGCTTTTTCTTGCTGATCATACTCTCTTCCTTCATATGAGCAAGAATTCCCAGGACTTTTTGCCTCTATTTTACAAACAAGGATGTGGCAATTACCTCTGAAGTGTATAACTGACCACTCTGAGTCTACCAGTCTGTCTGTGTCCAATCAACTGATGAACTGCAGTCCCGTGGAACAGTCCTAGCAAACTGCAGGCCTACAGAAAATTCACTTCACATTTGATAGACTGCTTCTTAATAAGCATTTCAGAAATGAAGTTTTTTTTTCAAATCGTGTTCTTTTCAAAATATTTTTTGATTTAGTTTTAATTTTTTCTAGACACATGTTGCATACTAAATTTTGAAGAGTAAGCAGTCAGGTTTTTAGCATGTGCTCTTTGAAATATTGACACAATTTGAAGTTTTTATACCTGGTGCCCTTTGCTAATGTTTTGTATATAGTTTAAAACATAAAACTCATCTAATTTCCCATGATCTCAGCGCTGGGGAAGGCTCTGCAGCTCTTTGAGTCTTTCTGCCGGTGATGGTTTCTAACTAGCCTGTTTCAACTGAACACAGCAAGGAGGAAGATGGGAGAGCAGGAAAAATGGCAATAATGCCCATCAGTGGTTTCATCCTTTTACAAAGATTGAATTTGAACAGTAAATGCCAAGCCAATATGAAAGTCATCAATTCAGGGTTATAGAAGGGCACCAACTCGTTACTTTCTCAAGGTCCTCGGTGTTTCATGTCCCATTTCCAACATAATACCAGGTGGATAGGAATCCAGCATCAGGGCTGGTCCTTTCACAAAACCACAATGACTGAAATGCACACTCAGGCTCGAGACATCCTCCCTTCTTTGTGCTCAGAAACACTAGTGTGCAAAAATAATTCATTTCTCTGTGTTCCATCCAACTAAACTTTATTGATTTCAGATGAAGTGATATTAAACAGTTTCTTCAATTAAATAAAAATTTAAACTTGTAGAGCCACAATGGAAATATCTACTATTCAGAAGTTAAGTTTGAACCTTGAATAAAGATATTTACATAGCCAAGAAATCCCAAATAAAGAGGAGTCATTGAATGTAAAGAGTTCTTACTCTCTTCCTAACCAATATTGATTCTTATAAGTATAATCAGGGTGAGCTAACATCCCCTTAACCCTAGTTTAAGTTTTATTCATCTGCCATTTTATAGTATTGCATGTGTCTTGAATTATGAAATAACTTATTGCCTTATACTCTAACAAAACAGACAATAATTGTGCTCCTCTAAATGCACATTCATACTCATTATTATTCTATTCCTATACTTCAGCCAAAAGTGTACAGCATATTCCAGACTACCACTCTTGGATTATGCATGATGAACTAGTTAAGTATGTAAGATACTGTGGTAGACAGAATAATGCCCCCCCGCCCAAAGATGTCCCCATCCTAATCCCTGGGAATATGTTAGGCTACAAAGCAAAGGGGGTTTACTAATACAGATGGAATTAAGGTTGCTGATCTGACTTAAGGTAGGGAAATTATCCACGTGGGCCCAATGTAGTCACAAGAGCCCTTAAAAGTGGAAGAGGGAAGCAGAAAAAGAGAGTCAGAGGGAGATGTAACTACAGAAGAAGGATCCGAGAGATGCGAGGTAGCTGGCTTTGAAGATGGAGGGACAGGGCCACGAGTCAAGGAACATGGATGGCCTCTAGAAATTGGCAAAGACAAGGACACACGTCCTCCCCTAGAGCCTCTGGAAGGAGCACAGCCCCGCTGCCACCTGGATTTGAGCCCAGAGAGACCTGTTTCAGGCTACGGACCTACACAACTGTAAGAAAATAAAGTCGTATTGCTTTAAACCACTAAATTTGTGGTAATTTGTTACAGCAGTGATGGGAAATTAATACAGATACCCATGAGACATATGCATTCATTGCCTTCTATATCTATTGGCTGCACTCATTTTAATCTGGAAGACATAAAGACCGCGTGATGGGCTCTGCGGAAAGATTTCAGTTTGTCAACAGAAAATAGAGTGCTTGGGGTAGCAGCGGTTCCCCCACAGTTCGAGTTTCTGGACTAAAATCTTTCTCTGACTTTCTGGACATTGGCGAGTGCTTGGTAACTGGCAGAGGGTGAGGCACACATTGTTTCCCCATCGGACCATAGAAGGTCAAATTCTCCCAACCCTTCCTTCCTAGGCAGTGAACTTGGTGCTTCCCGGCAGTATTAGCCAATAATTTTCTATCAAATCTTATGTGGTATTTTTAGCATCAGATTATTATATACCTTCTAAAAATTAATATTTACTGAAAATAGCTAATATATTTACTTCATAGATTATATGTCTTTCTTCAGGTAAGGGCAGAAAAATGGACCAAAATACTTACACATGTATACAATGAAAAAATACCTCAGAAATAGTGAAGGTGATTTTCAGTAGTTATGTTAGAAAAAATAAAAATTCATTTCTGAGTAACTAATGAATATTTTTGAGGTGAAATGCTGAGTTTTATTTGTGAGGCATTTGATAGAAAACGTATTCTTATGGGCATTTGTTATAGCATCTGATGGAAGGCAGAGTGGGGAAAATGAAAGAAAATGGGGCTTGGGACCAGGCAAGCCTAGGTTTGAATCTCACATCTAATACTTAGCTGTAGACTTTTTGAAAGTCTCTCAAGTGCTCAGGGTCTCCATGGTTCCACTACAAAATGGACAACATATGTCTTACCTCAGAGATTCACTGTGTCCTTTCACCAGTTATCAGGGTCATTGTGTCCTTTCACCTAGTCATCACCTTAGGTCTCCCTATTCTTCATTTCCAGCCCTGACTTGTCCCCCTGCATCATTGCCTAATGTGACTGAATTCTTCATCTGAATGGTGCTTGGTTTTCCCTGTCTCTGTTTGGGACACTACAGTCCATTCACTCTGCAGCCGTAGACCCAGGAATTGCCCTACACTCTTCCTTCCCTTCACCTGCCAGTCGGGTAACAAGTTCAGTTTATGTCACCTTCTGGTATCTCAGTCATGTTCCCTGTTCTCCATCTGTGCTTCCTGAGTTCAGATCCTCAATGCCCCTCACCTGAACGATTGGCATTGCTCCCTGGCTGCCTCCTTGTCTCCATTTCCAGCCCTTCCACTTCATTCCTCCTCTGGCTCCTCAGGGACCTTTATAAATACACGTGTCCAGTCATTAAAATTCTTCACTGGTTCCCTTCACCTACAGGATAAGGGCCTTAGGCAGTTACTCACCTTTTCTCTGACTCAGTTTCCTCATCTCTAAAATGAAGATAATAATCGTACGCAAAGATTTTAAAATTTTATTTTATTTTTAAATAGTAATATATTTCCGAGGTTCAAAAATTAATCATGTGAAAATCCTACTCGCATACTTGTCCCACCCAGTTTCTCCTCTGCTCCAAATGGGCAAGAATTTTTATATTTTCTTCTGCATCCTTTTGAAGTTTCTTTATACAAATAAAATGCATACATACACACATGTATGTATACTATATATAATTGTTTTAATTTCCCTTTTCTAACACTAAAAAAGAGAAAGACTAGAGGCAAAAGCATTTAGAAAAGGAAAGAAACTAACTTGTGCAATAGTACATGGGGGCTAGCCAAATTTAAAATGGCACAGGTAGTTAAAACACACACACGATGCTACCAAATTTATCAGGTTTACAGTTTGTTCATAAAGAAAAACAGTAATTTCTCACAAGATTAGCATATCCACGAAGTTTGGGACACATTTTCAGACATCAGCAATGGAAAAGCCAGGGGTAGAATGGCTTCTGCTAGAATATCAGTGATTTACAGGACATGTTCAAGGTTTCATTTACTTTGGGAATTAGAGCTAGATAGGTTGACCCTGTTTTTTTGGTTTTTTTTGTTTGTTGGTTGGTTTGGTTTGGTTGCAGTACACAAGGTAATTGTTCTCTTTTCTTTTCCTCTGACTGTGGAATGTGCTTATTCCTCATGGCGGCAGGGAGAGATGTCAGCGTCGCTTCCACAGTTTTGCAGCTGGAGCAAGTCCTTTTGTTAATTGTATTACCGTGGCGCTTGAGTTATAACCTCTCCCAGACCTTGGGAGAGGTCCCCAATGCCTCAGCTGACGATAAATCCCTCTCCTAGCAGCGTGCCAAGGATTAGGTATAGGTTAACGCATGCGCACTCGGATCAACCCCTGGCATGTCGTGCGGGCTCAATAACTGTGTGTTGTTGTTGTTGCTGTCAGTATGGCCTTGCCCTCTTTACTTAAGTGAGACCTCCTTACTTCTCTAGCTTAATTTCTAAATATTCCCCTTCCTCCGTTGTCTTGTACTTCATGCCCCATCAATACAGAAATATGTACAGCCTTGGAACATGTGACATTCATGCTTTATGCCTTTCATTGTGCTGTCCTCTCTTATTGGACCGCCCTTCTCCACTGTTCTTCCAACACTTTTTCTGGTCTCCCTACAGAGCAGCTGAATTTTATTCTTATAGTTTCCCTCATCTCTGCAACCCACTACCTAGCACAGTCGCAGGCACATTGTAAGAAAATGTTTGTTGAACTGACATATGCTCATAGGGCCTGGCACAATAGCCTTTCCCAAATGTGCTTGCCTTGTAAGATAGCACCACCAATCAAGAAAGTGGATATTTAATTCAATAAGTTTCCTTTTTCATGTTAGAAAAATGTCTGGAAAAATATCTTCTAGGTATCTTGCATAAACCCATCATCCTAATATATCAAGCCACCTGGCTTTTATAGGTCACTTTCTATTTCCGGTAAAAGCAAAGGCACAAATGGATCTTGCATTCACCTAAAAGAAGGGCAAAGCTGGTTCCTTTGCGTCCTGCATTGAACTCCTTTCAAAAAACAAAAGGATGTTTCTTGTGCTCCAGCAGAAGGGTGGAGGCCACATCTATGTCTTTGAGTGGCCGGTTCTTGCACAGTGGTTGGCACGTGACTTTCAGTAATGCTTGTTTAATGTATAACTGAACATTTTCCTCAGAAAAAAATAAAGCAACTGTCCCGTGATTTTAGATTAATTCCTGCTACCCTCCATCCATGACTGAATGGTTCCTCATAAGGTGTGAGTAGTACACAGGTAAAGACTGGAAGGCTTGGGGCTTTGGCCTCTTCCAACTCTGTTTATCAGGTGGTTGGAGTAGCAGCTGTCACTAGTCTTTCCCAGTTGGGATAATTGTAAACCAGTTAGAGATAATTCAGGGATGGTTTACCATTCAAGAGGAGTAAGATGGGGCTGATTTAGCAGTCTCAGAAACATCTCCCACAGAGTGCCCTGGGACATGGCGTGGTTGTCTCCACCAACTATCCCGTGTCATGGCCTGTTTGTCTCAGCTTGTTTTCCAGAATTAAGAGTTTTAACTTCCTCCTCGGGTGAGAAGACAATCAGAGAGATGTGACCAACACAATACGTCTTTTAATGGTAACCTGGAAGAAAGTAATTGATTAGTAGACTTTAGAATTTTGTATACACACATATTAATGTTAAATGGTATAATTCAAAATGACAGCTAATAAGATGCTATTGCATTTGGCTCAAAATACAACTGAAGACAGTATTTTGAACATTATTATCATCTATGTGAGATTTGTCAGGAAACCCAGGAGATGGTGGTGAATAATTAGAGATTTAAAACCAAAATTTCACCTGATGGTTGAAGAGGCTTTTAAAAATTTTTTCTAAGAAGCTTAGGTTTTGTAACTCAAAGCTTTAATAGAAATTGGCTTTGTCAGAAAGCAGTTTTGTATCCAATATTTTGGTTGCTATGGAATCAATTTAGGCAGATTATGAATAATTGAGAGTAATATAAGCTCCAGTTTCCAAAGGCCTGAAACCATATGCAGCTACTTTTCCAATGAATGTTGACAGATTTTTTTAAATGTCCAGTTTTGTAATTAAGAATTTCCACTGACATAATCAAGACTTATGCTTGGTCATTTAATGACTCAAGAAGTCTTTTTTAAGTACTTTACTACACGTTCAGAGTTTTGTCTGGATGCTAGGTCCATGAAGAAAGCATCCTATTCAGAATTTCAGCCTTTGTCATGGAAATAGAGACACCAAAGAACATCAGCACTGTCAGAATAGAAATAAAGCATTATGCTTAATTAAGCTTTATTTTAGGTTCTGTGTATAAAAAAAGATCTGCCTTTGAGTCACTCGCTTGTAGATAGGAAAGAACATACCAGTGTGTACCAATATTTAGAACAAATAGTAAATAAATAAAATAAGCATATATCAATTATGTGAGTGGTCCATAAGTTTTAGAGGAAGTGCACATTTAGATGTTTGGGGGTGTGGGACCCCGTTCTGCTGGTTACTGTAATTAGGGGAGATAGGTTAAGTCACTTAATAGTCACTTCACACTCTATAGAATTAAATTCTTAATACCCATAAAAATAGGATATTTGAGCCAGCCCTGATTGCCTAGTGGTTAAAGTTCGGCGTTCTCACTGCTTTGGAGGCCCAGATTCGTTTCCCAGACGTGGAACCACACCACCCATCTGTCAGTTGCCATACTGTGGCAGCAGCTCACATAGAAGAACTAGAAAGACTCACAAATAGAATATACAACTAAGCACTGGGGTTTGGGGAGGGAAAAAAAAGAGAGAGAGGAAGATTGGCAACAGATATTAGCTCAGGGTGAATCTTTCCCTATTAAAAAAATGTGATTTTTTTTCTCTCTGTACTTGACAGATATGAAGTTGAGACTCCCTTCTAAAGCTTGAGATAAGCACACATCCTCTTTCTAAGTTAGCTAATAAAGTAAATCATAGAGATGCAGTGGCCTGTGACAAAATGCAGATCTATATTGTCAGAAAGAAAGAACAAATTGTGCACAGCTACTAATATTTATCTCTGGCATATAGAACTTACATTGCATCATTTTTCAAAGAGCTCAGAAGTATATATTCTATAAATATAGTATCCCGAGTTGGGGATTAACATTACAACATAGACAGATTAGGCGCCTTCCTGACTGGAAGAGTTCACAATGGATCTAGCTATGCCAGCCCTGCGTTCTGTGTGTAGTCCCTCAACTGCTGCCTGTAGAAGAGACACATTTAAATGCGGAGTCCTGTACTCCATCGTGTGCTTAGGACTCCTACTCATGGGCTGGGGGCTGGCGTGTGAGAGTCTTCTGTATGCATATGTAGGAAAATCCCCCACTTAATTCTGATTGTCAGGTTTGGAAGCACTGCATAAAGACATTTTTTTCTGAAAGAAATCTATTCAGTTTATGGTAGGCATCAGACATTCACAAGGGTTTTCTCTCTAGAGCTTTGTAAATGTCTCAATCGTCAAATATGGGCAGGCTTCTGACTTTGATCTGACCTTATTTCTGTTGAGAATTATGTGTTTCCTGTTCGTAAGCCTCATGGCACACCTATTGAAATTTTCCCCTGCTTGATGGCCGTTTTCCTTTTTTTCACAAGTAAATAATGGTATGATGATTTCATGGGCATCATGAGCCAAGGATGATGGTAACGGGTTGAGCTGTGGGAGTGTTGATTGGTTATCTCACTCCCTGGCTAACTCACTTCTGCACACCAACTTTGCTCTCGCTGTGCACGAGGCAAATTTGTGCTCAGCCAAATTACAAAATAACAGATGTAATTGCCTAATAATTTTCAACTCGTCACAAGCAGAAATGTTAAATCCATAAATGCCGATGGTCTGTCCTTTGTAACTATAAGAAAACATACTTCTCCTTGATTGACTCCCACATTTGTAAGGATGCCTAACAACACAGTAAGTATTGGGCTCCCGCCCAGGGGCCATCTCAAGCACAGTGGAATTTGCAGGCAGAACCTGAGCATGGCAGAGCATACAAACAGCAGGAGGAGGATCTTGTGCCCACCTTTGAATCTCTTTCCTGCTAGACATGCTCCTCATAAAGCAAACTTGTGCCTGGATCTCCTATTGGCTTGGAAAGGTATTCTCCCGGATTTGAGTTAGCTCTGTGGGTCACAGCGAGCAGCCCTGTGAGCCCTGGCACATTCCTTCCTGCTGGGAAAAGATGTTCTCTTTGTCATTCCTTGTAGGTAGTGTTCGCTGACACCAACTGAAAGATGTCATTGTTCTGAATGTCACGTTGCTTCTTTCCCAGAGGATTTGGTTTTATAGCATGGCTGTTGTGGGCTCTGAGATGGTTCTGATTTGTTTTGCATTTCTCATTATTGTTCTTTATCCCTTGAAAGCAGTTTTTTTTTTACAGATGTGATGTCCACAGCTTCCCTGCTCAACTCCAGTCCCTTCCCGTCAAATCCTCTCAAGTATGCAGTCAGAGCTACATAGGCAGCCAAGGACCAATGCCCTGCCAGGTTCACTTAGGGACACTCCCTGCCCTACAGAGATGATCCGGAATTTGGGTTATCAAGGATTAAAACAAAACTCTTTGATAGCAGTGATTTCTCAGGAAGAGAAACCACTGTCAGCAATTTTTGCATTGTCTTCTGGTTTTATCAAGGTTACATACATTCTTATGCTTGTGGGCATACAAATGGACAGAAGTGAGAGACATTGGAGGTCTAGGAAAATTGCTATGAAGCAGAGAATGTTATTCCTTATATTTCTTTCACAAACTATATGGCCTTAGCGTTCAATCCCCTCATTGTCTTGACTAAATAATAGCTGAGAAATGTTAAATGGCCTAGTTGGGTCAGTTTCAAGGACAAGCTATGCCAACTACTGTGTGATCTTGGGCTAACCATTTAAAAGAGTGCCTCAATTTCCTCATCTGCAAAATGGAAATGTGATATCACCTAATTCACTGAGTTGTTGTAAAGGTTAAAAAAGACACTGAACATCAAACATTTAGTGCAGCTCCTGTCATGTTTTAAAGTGTTCCCTACAATAATAATTACAGTATTATTACTAAAACAGATCTCCTGACCCTAGCCAGCAGAGGGCTTCTCCTACCATGCTAACACGTGTTCTCCTGGGAATATATCCTCCCAGGGTTTATGTACTGTGGTAGAAGATGGAACCCTGATAACCATCAGAAGACCTGTGTTCTAGCCCCTGCTGGACCCTAACTAGTCAATGTGACCTTAGTAAATTAATCCAATTTCTTTTGACCTTCATTTCCTCATATATAACATGAAGGCTAGGAAACAGGAAAACCTTGAAGAACTCTGTTGCCTCTCACAGTTCTGGGTCTACAAATATGAAAATAGCCACTTCTGTATACCATCTCTTGCTTCAGGCTATTGGTTATTACCATGGCCACAACTGCCTCAGCTTCCCAACAGAATAATCCAATCCTACTCTTCAAGTAGCAAAGAATTCAGAAGGCTCACTTGCTTGCCTCTTGTTAGTGGAGTGTGGTGAGGTAAAGTGGGTTTATCTGAGCACTGGGGAAATATCAGTGAAAATAAGAAACTGTTCTTTATTTTCCCTGAAAAATTAGCCAAGCGGAAGTAAGCTTAAATGCAGCAAGTGAGCTAGAAATCATGGAACCAGAGATTGGTATAGAGTAATAAAATATTAGAGTTTGTTAGTAGAAAGGATCCTGACAATAATAGCTCTGAGTTCAACTACCAAACGGTATTTGGAATCTCTACCTTAGACACTTAAAAATAAAAGAGGTTAATTTTCCTAAGACGGTGTTAGTACAACTCTGTCCAATGGCAGGGAACACTCTACCTATTCATTCCCTCGCTCATCCTGCACTGAGTGAGTGCCTGCTGTATGCCAGTGCTGATATGCAAGTCTTCTCAAAATCCTTTTCAGTCCTAAAGTTCTCCAGTTTTAGCAAGAGGGATATTGTTTTGCCCCCAAAACAGGTCATCTCTCACATTTTCAGTTTGGTATCCGTCCATGGACTTCTATCTATCAATTAATTGCTTTTGTGCTGTGTTGTTCATCATTAGAAAATAATCCATAGCCTAAAAATGATTTATTTTTTACAGTCTGGTTTATTAATCAACTTTTTGCAAAGATTGAAGGAGTAAGTTTTAGCTTTGCATTCAGATCTGCAAATGTCAAAGCCGAGGTTAGCCTGGGGAAGGGTATTTATTCTCTGCATTTGTCATTAGAAGATGAGTGAGTCATTCTTGTTGCCTAGGTAATAACACAGCTTTGCCTTGGCTTCCTAGACATACAGCAATAGTACAGAATGGGTTGTAATAAACAGTGAAGTGTGGCTGGTGTAATGAAATGTTGTAGGAGGCCTCTCAGATTTACCCTTTTTTATTTGTCTTTTGTGCTATTTCCATTAATATCATGTTATAATAAAAATTACTAGTAACTTACTTAAATATGATCATATTTTCTTTCCAATGAAAATTGGAAATTTCTGAGAAGGCTTCATGGAGGAGTTTCTTCCTCTTCTGGCAGAAACTAGAATTATCTGGTGTTCCCCTAGAAGACCTTGATTATAGTCATTCTTTTTATGCAGTGATGTTTAAACACAGTATTATTATAATAATATGCATAATAAGCTATATTTTAATGTCAACACATGGATTATAAACCTTTTTTTTTTTGTGGGGAAGACCAGCCCTGAGCTAACATCTGTTGCCAATCCTCCCCTTTTTGCTGAGGAAGACTGGCCCTGGGCTAACATCGTGCCAATCGTCCTCCACTTTATATGGGACGCCGCCACGGCATGGCTGACAGGCAGTGCGTCGGCGGGCGCCCGGGATCCGAACCAGCGAACCCCGGGCTGCCAAGCGCGGACTAAACCGCTGCGCCACCGGGCGGCCCATAAACCTTTCTATTAGAAATAAATACTGGTTCAAATGAACTAAATCATCTGAGATTGGATAGTTGAAAAGATTCATGAGTCGGAAGGTACTCTATAAAGACCATCGATGGCATGACATATTTCAGCATTGGTTGACCATTAGTCCATCAGAGATTATCTGTATAGGCAAGGCTGCAGGGAGTGGGGTGTGAGTACACCTGTATGTGAATGAGCATGAATTTGATGGATATGCAACTGGTATTGAAACCTTTGGCCAGGAAAATGAATATGGAGATTTCATAGCTCTGATGAAGGCTACCTTCCTACTCTATTTAAGAGGTAACTCATTCCCTATACATCTCTTGTGCTGTTATAGCTCAGGGGAGTCAATGTGGCCAAGGGAACTTGGAAGTCACATTTTTAGCATGACTGTGTATATTTGTACACAAATATCGTGTATTTTTGTGTAATTGTTTCTCCCTCTCCATGTTTTCTTGTTAACAAATGAGAGATCCATTTTGCTCTCAAATAATGAGAAGCTACCTGACATAGATCACAACAAACTGAAGAGTGATATTGATGAAGGATGCTGACATTTGTTGGTATCAGTGCAAATTGATTGAACAAAAACCTTAAGTAAATTTGGACTTAGGATCCTATTGGCAGGACTTTTATGAATAGATCCAAGTTTCTACCATGGCTCAAGACAGTAAATTTGCAATTCCAAGGAAGTGGACTAAGTCTTATTTATCATCCCTACTCTGGCTTCCATTGTTCTTCTAGTACTGAGGTTTGATTGTCAAATAAGCATATATATTCTCCAGTTCATTCTTTGGGAGGATTAATTAGTTGACTTTTCTCTCTCTATGTCTCATTCTGGTCCTAGTCTCTCAGCAGTGTCATCTCCTGGTACCCATGTGCATCCTGTACGTGGGTCACTCTGATGACTCCTCCACAAACCTCTGTGCCTCCTTCCTTGTGGGTCTGCATTTTATGCTCCTCCTTTGCTCTCTTTCTCCCTCCTTCCCTGACCTTCTTTTCTGCCCTCCTTCTATTCATCCTTTCAGGAACATTTATTGGGGATTGTTTATTTATTTTTTTAAATGAGGTAACATTGGGGATTTTTATTGAAATATTTTAAGCAAGCTGAGGGCCCACAACCTTATATGTAGTCGGCATTCAATCAACATTTGTGGAACGAATCAGGAATAACTCATGTTCATTTTGAAGGGTCACCTGAACAGTAGCATGATAGCTGAAAGGCGGGTAAACCTGTTAGGATCCGGCACATCCAGGCCAGCAGGAAATGATAAGGACCATGATTCTGGGTATGGGTGGAAGGAAAAAGGTGAAAGGAGAGAAAGTTGAATGGTAAAACAAAGAGGACGTGGACACTGATTTACTGGTGAGGTAGTGTACATTAAAGCAATGAGGGCAGAGAGGAGATGAGAATTTCTGCATTCATTGGGTAATTTAAGACCCAATGAGCTTAGAAGTCCTTTCCTCCATGAATCTTTTCTGAACTCCCTCTGACTGAATTAATTGCTCCCTTCTCTTGATTTTCATCACATTAGACTGAATTGGAATTATTTGGTTCTTTTGATTTTAAACATCTAAAATTTATTATTTTCTCAAGGCTGAGGTTGTACGTGGTTCAGTATTGTATCTTCCACACACGGCATATGGCCCACAGGTCACAAGTCCTCAGCAGATACCTGGGGACCAAATCCCTGTTCAATGCTGTATGCATCAGCTATTGTTTTGTACATTTTCCTTACACCTAAAGACACACTCCACTTCTGTGAATTTTTCAGGCTGCCGTACAGTGTGGGTCAGAATTCCTTGAGTCACTTACGAATATGTTTTAAAGTTTTTGTTCAAAAAATAATTTTAGACATACAGAAGAATTGCAAAGACACTGGAGTTCCTGTTTATACCCTCCACCTGGAATCCCCTACTGCTAACATCTTACGTAACCATGATATAATTATCAAAATTAAAAAATTGATATTAATATAGTGTATATTATTAATGCAATTAATCAATAATCAATATAAATGTTATTAAGTAAACTATAGACTGGATTCAGATTTTCCAAGTTTTTCCACTAATGTTCTTTTTCTGTTTCAGGATCCAGTCAGGCAGGGATACCACAAATTGTTTTCGTTTTTCCTTAGTCTCCTCCATTCTCTCCAAGTTCCTGCATCTGTCTTTACTTAGTTTTGTGATCTTGCTACTTTCGAAGTATTGGCAGTTTTCTTCCTCCATTGTAAGACATTATTGTCTCTTTACACACTATATACTTTTTAAGCATGTCACTAAGTCCAGCCCATTCTCAAGGGAGGGGGACTTAAGCTCTGCCTCCTGGAGGAAGGAATGTTAAAGAATTAGTGGACATATGTTAAAACCACCACAGTAATTAATATTTTGGAAGAGAGACTTTGAGGCTGTCCTGTTTTTCCTCAAAGTTTCACCACTAATTTTAGCACTCATCAATGGATTTTTGCCTGCAGCAATTATTGCCATAGTGATATAATGGTGATTTTTGTTTCTCTAATTTTTTCTACATTTGTTGTTTGGAATTCTTCTGTAAGGAAGACTTTTCCCTTCTCCCCCATTTGTTTATTTATTCAATCACTTATTTGTATCTGCTTGGACTCGTGGATGTGATGTTTATTTTATTCTTTCTGTTAGATTCCAGAGCCATTGTTATTTATTTTACTGCTAAAATTGCTTCAGCTTTGACCATTGGGGGCTTTGCTCAGTTAGCCTTTGTGTCCTTTTCAAATGACCCATGATTTGTTTTTTTTGGGGGGGTGATACTTATGTACTTTCTTACTTTTGGGCCCAGCAAGATGCTCCAGGCTCATCTATTATTTTTCCTATCCCAGGCCTATAATCAGCAATTTCTCCAAGAAGCCCCAATTCCTTTTACTGGAGAATGTTATTTAGAATCCAAGATCTGGGCACTAGACATACTGGTTGCTGCTTGGCGGTCACAATCTCAAAGTCCCTTTCAGCAGTCATTTAGGAAATATATATATACACACACTAACGCATGTACATGCACATCTATATTTGCGTATATCTATTAAATAAACGTGAGTTCATTCAGATAGATTGAACTCCAGTCCAGCAGCACGAAGTTCATTCTAGCATTCCCCTTTGCTTATTTGTAGCTTCATTCTCCAAAACTGAGACCCTGACTCATTATGTACAATATATTTCATTATTTGTTCAGCCCTAGTGTACATGTAAAGTCATTTTAAAGTCACTAACCTGAACCCTATGAGAAACAAATTTACAAACTTGAAAACAGTGTTTGCATGCAGTTCTTTTGTCTTGAGCCTCACAGCATCTGGGCAAAACTCTATTTTCCAAAGTTGATTGGGTCAGCAACTTTCTTCCCCACCCCCTTCAGTGTGGTTATGTACACTGTACCTTTGTAATACAATTTGTCACAGTCTGCATTCCATCTTTGATTCCTCCCATGTCCCGGTTGACTTTTTTTTTTTTTTTTTCATTTAAATAGAGTAAAAGTCGCTCTTCACAGTATACAGTTCAATGGTTTGGACAAATTCAGAGAGGCATGTATCCACCACCATAATATCATACACAATGTTCTGTAAATCCAAGACTTTCCTCATGCTGCCTCTCTCTGTAGTCAACCACTCACTCCACCTCCAATCTGGTAATGACCGATCACTTTTCTGTTCCTCTAGTTTTGCCTTTTCCAGAATGTAATATAAATGAAACGTATAATATGTAGCTGTTTGGGTCTAGTTTCTTTCCCTTAGAAAATTACATTTCAGATTCATCCCTGTAGATGCATGAATCAGTTGCTCATTCCATTTTATTGCCAAGTACTATTTCATTGTGTGGATAGATGTACTACAGTTTATCCATTCACTTACCAAAGCACATGTGCGTTGTTTCCATCTGGGGACAATTGTGAGTAAAGCTGCAATTATTAATAAAGCTGCCAATAGTTTTTTGTATGAACATAAGTTTTCATCTCACCTGAGTAAATACCTAGGTGTGGTTTTGCTGAGTTGTATGATGAATGTATGTTTAACTTTATAAGGGACTCCAGATGATTTTCCAGTGTGGCTATAACATTCTCATACATTCCCACCAGTAATGTACGACAGTGACAATTGCTCCACATCCTCACCTGCATTTGGTGTTACCAGTTTTTTCATTTGTTTGTTTGTTTATCTATTCTAATAGATGTGTAGTAGTATCTCCTTGTGTTTTTAATTCACATTTCCAAAATGACTAATGATGTTGAGCTTTTTTTTCACATGCTTATTTGCCATCCATAATTCTTTTTCAGTGAAGTGTCTACTAAATCTTTTGCCAATTTTTTAATCAAGTTGATTATTTTCTTATTGTTCAAGTTTCAGAGTTCTTTATTTATTCTGGAAAGGAGTTCTTTATCAGATATGTGATTTGCAATTTTTTTTTCTATTCTGTGGCTTGTCTTTTCATTCTCTTAATGTTCAGTTTCACAGAGCAAAAGCTTTAAATTTTGATAAAGTCCAATTTTTTCTTTTGTGGATCATGATTTTGGTGTATTTCTAAAATTCTTTGCAAAAATAAAGATCACAACTTTTCTCCTATATTTTCTTTGAGAAGTTTTATAGTTTTATGTTTTGCATTTAGTTATAATCCTTTCTGAGTTAGTGTTTGCATAAGGTGTAAGGTAAGCATCAAGATTTATTTTTTGCATATGGATGTCTAATTTTTCCAATTCTGAAAGGACTCATTTCTCAATTGAATTGCTTTTGTACCTTTGTAAAAAATCAACCGACTACATTTGTCTGCATCTATTTCCGGGCTTTTTATTCTTCTCCATAGATCTATGTGTCTATGGTTTTACCAATACCACACAGTTTCAATTACTATAAATTTAGGTAAGTTATGAAATTGTGAAATGTGAGTCCTTTAACTTTGTTCTTCTTTTTAAATATTGGTTTGGCCTTTGCCTTTCATATAAATTTTAGAATTAGCTTGTCAATATCTACAGAAAACTTACTGGGGTTTTGATTGGGATTGTGTAGAAGCTATAAATCAATCTGGGAAAAATGGAGATCTTAACAATGTTGAGTTTCCCAATCCATGAATACAGTATCTCTCTTCACTTATTTGACTTTTAATTTTTTTAATGAGCATTTTGTAATTTTCAACGTATAGATCCTACATATATTTTCTGCTCACACGTGCTTGCTTGTTTTTGTGCTCACTCTTTGGCTACTGTGAATGGTGGGTTTTTTCTTTATAATTCCAAGTGCTCATTGCTGGTATTTAGGAATAAAACTTGCTATTGTATATTGACCTTATATCCTGTGACCTTGCTAAACTCACTTATTAGTTCTAGATCAGTGAAGCCACCTGGGACTGGATTTCTGTTTTGGAAGAATTTTAACTGCAATTCCATTTCTTTAATAGATACGGGCTATTCATATTATCTCTTTCTTATTAAATGACTTTTGGTAGTTTCCATCTTTCCGGAATTTACTGATCTCACCTAAGTTGTCAAATTTATGATGATATAGTTGTTCATAGTATCCCATCATTATCCTTTTAGTGTCTATGTAGTCAATACCGATTTTCCCTCCCAATATTTTCAATATCGGTAATTTGTATTTTCTTTCCTTTTTCTTGAGTCTGGCTAGAATTTTATCATTCTATTGATCTTTTCTAAGAAGTAGCTCTTGGTTTCATGGATTTTCTTATTATTTTTCTATTTTCAATTTCATTGATTTCTGCTTTATAAATACTTAATAAATAAATAAATAATATTATTGCCTTTCTTCTGCTTGCTTTTGGCTTAAATTGATCTCTTTTCTCTGGTTTCTTCTGGTGGAAGCTTAGGTTAATGACTTCAGACCTTTCTTCTTTTTTATTATAAGTGTTAATGCTACAAACTTACTGTAAGTGCTGCTTTAGCTGTGTCCCACAAATTTCATATGATGTATTTTCTTTTTTTTTTTTTTTTTTTTTTTTTTTGTGAGGAAGACCAGCCCTGAGCTAACATCCGTCGCCAATCCTCCTCTTTTTGCTGAGGGAGACCGGCCCTGGGCTAACATCGTGCCCATCTTCCTCCACTTTATATGGGACGCCGCCACGGCATGGCTGACAGGCAGTGCGTCGGCGGGCGCTCGGGATCCGAACTCGCAAACCCCGGGCTGCCAAGAGCGGACTAAACCTCTGCGCCACCGGGCGGCCCCTGTATTTTCATTTTTATTCAGTTCAAAATATTTAAAAATTTTCCTTGACATTTCCTGTTTGATCCATGGGATATTTACAAATGTAGTGTTTAATTTCCAAATTCCTGGGGATTTTTCATGTATCTTTTTGTTATTGATTTAAAGTTTGATCCCTTTATAATCTGAGAACATACAGTATATGATTTCTATTCTAAATTTGCCAGGGTTTGTTTCATGCTCCAGAATATGGTCTATTGTGGTGAATGCTCCATGTTCACTTGAAATGAATATCTATTATGCAGTTGTTGAATGGGATGTTCTACAAATTTCAATTCAGTAAGCTGTCAGATAGTGTTGTTCAGGTTGTCTATATCCCTACTTATTTTCTGCCTACTTGTTCTATCAATTGCTGAGAGAGGTGGGTTATGAAGTCTCTGTCTACAATTGTGGATTTGTCTGTTTCTCTTTTCAGTTCTGTTAGCTTTTGCCTCATGTAATTTGAATCTCTGTAGGTGTGTACACATTTAGGATGATTACTCTTCCTCTCTGCTGGTCAGCCCCATCAAGGAAGCTTTCTCAGGATTCTCACTAAACTTACCTCGGTGCCTGGTAGGGTTCATGGAGTTGAATCCCACAAGAGAGTATGAATCCTCCTATTCTGCATCCCCAGGGACCTCACTCCTCTTGATAGCCCACATTTAGCCTTTAGTAATGTGTTAAAAATATATTTAGCTTCTTACCAGCTCATATGATGTCCAGCAGTATTTGCTCCAGGTAAGCAAATGCTTCGATTCTGTTCTCCCTGTAGATGCCTTTCTTTCCCTAGATGTCATCTTGGTTGGTTGCTCTCCAACCTCAATTTTCTCACAGGTTTCAAAGAAAGTGTTAATTTGCTGTTTGTTCAGCCTTTTCCTTGTTGTAAAAGTGGGAGAGACACTCTCCACGTCTCCATGCCAAAACTAGATGCCTCACAAATATTTTTGAGAATTGAAAATCTCTGTTTTGTTGTTGCCATCATCTCACTGATGGAAATTTGTGTTATTTTGCCCTTTGGCTTCCCTTGTTCGTAGGCATCATGGTCCCCTGAAGCTCTCTGCCGGCAGAATACTACTTACAACTTTCTGGACGCTTCCAACCATTGACATTTCACAATGGAAATTGTGTATTTTTCTGCCATTCTTTTCCATATTCATGTGTATCCATTCCATGTGTCTGTACAATTACATTGGTGCTTTTTTGGAAATAAACTACTTATAAATCTCTGTGCCAGGCTGGGTCTCACTGTTGAGTATGTGTTAAATAAGGGTGGTGATGATCTTGGTGATAAACATCATTCACTTTACAGTCTCCAAAGCAATGTTTCTCCAGCATTAACTTTACCTCTTCTGTGTTCTAATCAGAATGTGTGTTGTCTTTAGGTAATAGAAATCACTCTTCTCAGGAGTATTTCTATTTTCCTTTCTTTAGGGCTAAATCATCATTAGTCACAGCATAGTAATATGTAACTGAAGAATTACTTAACTCTGAAAAGGTATGAATATCTATATACTAATATTCAATAATAAAGATGCTCAATAATGAAAGCCATTCATTAGTTATCATTCATCTAACCTTATACCATTTGAGATTCAGTTTTAAATCGTAAAAAAAAAAAAACACAGACGAACAGTAGTTTTTGTGTATAACTGATCTGCAGCATCATGTTCTTAAGCGGTGACACAAAGCAAATTTATTTTTTAATAGCTTGGCTTGATGAAAATGGGTCAGAGAAATATGAGGATTCTGTTTTTACTGCTTGAGGCAATCTCACTTGCAAAACCATTTCAAACCAAAGCCTATCTGTCACTACGTAGACAACGTAGAGTAATTTTTTTCAGTATTGATATATTTGAATTTAGAAATCCTACTTTTACCTAGTGGCATTGAGGCAATAATTCCTATTGAAAGGTCATCTTCTATTGCTCTATTCTCCCTTTAACTCCTTTATACATCCAGTGTACATGCACTCCCTTTCATGAAGCTATTTTTCATATCAACTGGGTTTTTTCATGGACGCAAATGGAAAATAACCAGTTTGAATGACCTCAATAATTGTAAGGCAATTGAGAACTAATGAAAGGCCTTCTTGCTAGCATATCCATTAGTGTAATGTTTAGAGTAATAGAAAGGGAACTAGGTGAACTTTTGATGAAAAACAGGTAAATATTTAAGCATTATTTGGAATTCAAGAACTCCGGACTCAAGGGTTTGCCATCATTTTCTGTGGTTCGATAAAAAGTGCCTGGTTAAAATACGGATTTCTTGTTAGGGAACTAAATGCGTCCTGGCTGTAGCTGAAGTTACAGTTTATTAACTAATTAATGGACAGTAGAAATTTTCCAGAAGAGAGTATAAGAGTTTGATTCCATGTATGGAAGCTAATCAACCATTAACTCCCCTGCCATCTTTGGCCACCTGAGGCCTTAATGCAGCCAAGTCGTTGCTAAGTTTCTATAAACTTAGACTCAAAAAAGCCAGTGGGGTTGTTAATGGAGGCAAAGCTTGAAATTCATCATGAAAAATGGTTGGTAATTGCTGAACTATTTATATATCTCCTTGGAAAGTGCTTCATATTTGTATAGGGTCTCTCTAAGTTTCCAGACATTCAGTGTACCCCCAAAGAGTGTGATAAAAACAAACTGCAAACTCAGTAATCCGATTTCCCCACCCTCACTGGCAGTGGACTGTTTCACTTTTAAGAATATGCGATAGATCAGGGTAAGCACAAGCTTGACCCTCATGGCAAAATTGCTAATTTGTGTTTTTCCTAAAGGGCAAGGAAATAATAGTTTAGATTTAAAAGGTCTTCTCTTCTGATTCCTGCAAATACACGGACCCCATTATGTTAACAAAGTGCTAAAGCCAAGGAGATGACAATATCAGCAAGAATTTGGAAACAAGATTTGACTTTAAAAATCCAAATAGGGGTGATCCATCTGAGATAATCAACTGTGAATTCTTTTACAAAATATATACCTTTTTTATCCTCAAATGTGCTTCATAATATATACTGCTTTTTTTGAAGGAAACTATGCTCCGTAGATTAAGATAATAATAGTAATGAAATTATAGACTATTATATTTGTAATGGGTAATTACGTAGTCACTAAATAAGTGGCCAGTCTCTAGGGAACAAGCAATTATAGGAGCTGTGATTACCAAAGAAGTAATTATGAAGAAAGATAAACCCCTCTTAGTTGTGCTTTTTTTTTTCTTGAGGCTGGCATTTATATAACACAGTGCCTAATCCATAGGGAACATTTGTTTAGGCCTGAGAGAACGTGTATCTGTCATGCACAATTTAATACAGGAACCCTTGGCATTCATGGATTTGACATTCTCAATTTCAACCCAACTGGTTTGAAGGACAGTGGCTTACTGTAAGTACTCCACAGCACGAACTGGAATCATTTGCTGCAGTGTTTCTGTGCAGGAAACTAGACCGCCTGGCATTGCACCCCAGTGTCATGACATGCAGGTCTCTTGTCTAGTGGGAGAAGCTCTGTGTCCAGGACAAAAAGATAAAAACAACTGCTATCGATAGTGATGGAAACAAGGATACATAGTTGTCATGGTCTGGATGTTTGCATCCCCTCAAAATTCATATGTTGAAATTCTAATTCCCAAAGGTGGTGGTATTTGTAGGTAGGGCCTTTGGGAGATGCTTAAATGGTGAGGGTGGGGCCTCACGAATGGGATTAGTGCCTTATAAAAAGAGCTCCTTGGCCCCTTTGGCCCTGCGAGTACACAGGGAGAAGTCTGCATGCAGCCTGGAAGAGAGCCCCCACCGGACATGCTGGCGCCCTGATCTCAGACTTCCAGACTCCGGAACTGTGAGAAATAAATTTCTGCAGTTTATAAGCTACCCAGTCTGTGGTATTTTGTTATAGCTGCCAGAATGGACTAAGGCAGTAATAAATGCTTGGAAAAACTAAACCGTGGGGGAAATTATATACTGAAATTGTCTGATTGAATTTGGGAATTCTCAAACTTCTCAGAGCATGGGCCTGTGAATATTAAGGCATTTTGGTGACCTTACTGGACATGTGAATCAAGCTGAGTGTATTCTCTTCTCAGGAATCTGACCATCTAGGCCATCAAGATCTTATTTTAACTGATACAATATGAGACAAGAATTTTACATTAGAGATAATAGCATTTTTCAAAAAATTATATTTAGCAAAACACCTACATCTCAAATAAACCTCAAGCCTGTTATTTTCTATCTGTCTCTGTTTGGGGATGTTTTATGTTTTCTCAGATCCTGGATAATTCTGTATGTTTATTCATTCTGTACTTATAGAGAACAGGAACTATGGTGGGCACAGAGAAATGGAGCTAAGTGAGACCAGATCACGAATTGTTGAAAATGATATGGTGGATCGAAAGTTGCAAGGAGGTCCCATGAAACATATTTAGGAGGTTCATTTCCTTTTCTTTTCCTTGCTTTTTAAATTCAAATTATTTATATAAACTATCTTTTCACAAACATTTAAAGATTGAATTTTCTCCATCTACTTGGAAATTTAAGAACCTTCTTCAGTGTGTGTGTTTTTTGCCTTTTCCAATGGAGACAAAAATCACAACTTTTCCTGGTACTAGTATAATTTTCTCAAAAGTCTAGAAATAATTTGTTAAAATAATGTTATTAATTTTGTTTCAGAAATACAGATATTGATGTAGACACTTGGGTCTGGATTCATAGGGACTTATAGTACTATATATTTAAGTTACAACTAGAATTAAATCTATAGAACACTTCTTGTAACTAACCTCTTTTTAAAGTAATATTTCATGAGAAATAGTCACATTTATTGTCTTACACTTCTAGCGTTAACCATGAAATCAGTTTGATTTGATTTACTCTTAATTTTACTTTATAATGGTAGGAATTGAATTTTTCAAGAAAATACTCATTTCCCTTAATAAAACAACCTCACAACTCTTTCATATTTTTTCCTAAGAATAAGCAAATCTAAATACATAACTAGTAAAAGAGGCTAGCATCATCTGAAAAAGATAGAACTTTGCCTATTAGCTGACGATCTTTTTTTTAAACTTCCTTTCAAAGATGCAAATGTTCTGAAGCTTCTTAAGAAATGTCTGCCAAGGCACAGCTGATGTATGAGTATTTGTATTTGTCAAGATTTATGTTTCCTGTTCATTTTAAAGTTTCCTTTCTGCCACTATTTGATTATTTCAACCACTATTTTCAGTGTTTGAAATAACACTGAAAATCAGATGTTATTTGAACATGAGGTGCTTACAAAGCCCTGTAGAACTAAAATGAGGAGGAGCAATCAGGTTAACAGGGCTTTTCTGGTCTTTCCTAAGGTTTGTAATGGAGTTCGCCTTAGTCAATAGCTCCGTGGGAAAATCTGTATCTATATAGATATACAATCTTTATCTAATCTATATTGTGATATAATCTATGCTGAGTTTGTATTAGTATTAATCTCTTATTAGGAAAAGAAAATGGAATTAGAAATGAATGTACACACAACCTGAAAATCCACATGGCAGGCCCTTCTGTCATATTCTAATTAATTAAAACCGTATTCCTTATTTCTTAAAGAACTTTGATTTTGTTTTTCAGAATGATTTTCGTGAACCAAAACCAAAATTCCAGCTCTGGAAATAATCATCGACTCCCTTATTTAGAAAAACAAACCTAAAGGAAGTGTATCGCTACACCTAATAAATTCCAAATCTACCTGAAAGAGGTTCACTTTGATCTGAATCTATATTTGAAACCTTTTGAAATGACTTTTTCTGGGACCATGTTTATGAACAGGGCCTGTGAAGGTTTGCTTGCTGTGGCTGCTTGTGCATTTTACTTTTCCCACGGAGATGAGAGCAGGGGCGGAAGGCTGGAACGGCTGAGCTCAGAGCAAGAAGGACTGCCAAGCGTTTTGCTAACCAAGCACAATTTTCTCTGCCCAATGATCTAGGGGAAATAATTACTAGCCTTCAAAGACTTGTAATAAGAGAAGAGCAATTCCATTCCAGTGGCCATAGCTATATGATGGGGAAAAGAAAGATTTCTTTTCAAAAAGCATGAGCTGTAAAAAGCAGCCCTTGTTTAATTCAACAATTCTTTATCACAATGTTTCCAAAATTTTCCCTAAATTCACCCGGGCACTCTTTACAAACCTAGAGTCCTGGGCCTGCTACTGAACTAGAGAATCAGAATGTTCAGGAGATCGGACTCTGAATTTATATTTTTAAGAAGAACTCAGCTGATTCTTATGATCATTTAAGTTTAAGAGACACCGCTATGGAGGCTTAAATAGAGAATAAAAGTGTATGTGAAAAGGAATAATAATTTTTGAAAGATAATGTGATATGGTAAAACAGAAGGACGGGAGCCTTCAAATATTTTTCAAGTAGGTTGTGTTCTGGACCAACAGCAAAAAGAACTGAACACCAGAATCCAGGGCTACTTTGCTTTATGGAAACATGTATGTAGTGTGCAGTCTTGACAAATCTGAGACCTGCAATTTTTGAAGATTCTGAAAACAGGGCTTTTTCAGTCTTTGAAACAATATAATATAGGACTAACCTTTTCCCTCTCTAGATCAACACTTCATCTTATAAAGACTAGACTTAGTGAGAATACCAACCTTTTTGTTTGTCAGCAGAGGGCTTCCACTGTTCACTGAAATTGGGAAAATGGGGCTTTGGGATGAAAATCAAATGTTATTGTTTAAATAACATTTAACATTAAATAACATCATGTTTAATGAGACCCTAACAAGCCCTGTAGAACTCAAATGAGGAGGAGTGATTGGGTTAACCGGGCTTTTCTGGTCTTTCCTAAGATTTGCAATGGAGTTCGCTTTAGTCAATGGTTCCACGGAAAAATCCCCTTCTATCCCTTAAAGGCTGGATGAATAGGTGTGCTTTCGAGGAATCCCTCTGTGTCCTGTTTTGTGAGTTCCGATGAGTCTTTTATACACTGAGTGTTTGTGAGGACCCTCAACCCCCTCCTCTAGCCACCCCCCAGTCCTGTCGGCTTTGCCATAGGCTTGCGCTGCTCCTCCCCGCTCCCAAATCCTGTGCCTGTCCTGGAATGCAGCTTAGAGAAGGGATCGTGTAGTGGCCAACTTTCTGTATGTTTATAATATTTGTTCAATTTATACATAATAGTTCAGTCACTTATGTTTTATATAGAACCAGATCTCTGCCAGTAGACATTTAGACCTTCTATGCTCAGGACCTGCCTCTTACCAAAGACCATGACTAAAGCTCCCTATGGATCTGCCCATTCTTTTCACAAGTATTCATTTAAAGGGTATGAGTATGGCTTTAATGTCCAAGTAAATGGTTAGTAATAAGTCATTCAACCATTACGTAACACACACTATGACAATTAGGATTAGACCATGCTTCCATTTCCAGTTTTCTTTTAATACAATTCTTTCAAAGCGCCGTAACTTCTTTGTTGAAATTCCTGCACTGTCCATTCCACAGAGAATTATAGTCAGAAGTGACTTTTAACCTACACCCACAAAGTAAGTTAGGAGGCTTTTCTTTTCCATTAAATTTTAAAAAATGGTGACTTTGACACTTACATGACAAAATTTGGGGCAATTTTCAATTATTTGTAGTTTAATCAGTTACTTAAAATGAATGTATATGCTTTGTGTAGCTTATTTTTATATATTTGTGTATTGTGCATTTAGGCAGAAAAAATAAAACCTAGTAGACTGAAAGGAAAATCCAAAGTTTTTTACACTGGATCAAAACTAATCTGAAATATAGAACCATGTGAATAACTGTAGACTCTTGGGTTATTGAGGCAGACCATGAGGGAGAATTCTAGATTTGTTTTTTTGTTATCAGTTATGTGGCAACGTATTAGCTGGTACTGTGTAAGTCAATTGTACGCATGTAAATGAATGCAGTGATTTCTCCGTTCATCTTTAATGGAGTCTTTATTCTAGTTAGGTTTGTGGGGCAAACGGGGATGAGAACAAGTGAAAACTAACCAGCCCGTTTGCAGGAAGCTTCACTTGATAGAGGAAAACCCACTCTACAGTTGAGTTTGGAGCCCTTAGGGCAGGCTCTTGGGGTTGAAGGGGGGCTGTGAGTATGGCGCTGGGGAGCTCAGATCCCCATGTGGTGGGTGGGCAATTCCCCTGAGCCTGTTATGTGCGCTGCGGCCAGAGAGAGGCTGCAGGCGTGGGGCTGCCCCCTCCCCCTTCAGAAGCCCTTCTTGGTCTCTTCTCCTTCCGTCCTTCCCCTCCTTTCCCCTCTGTGTGATGAAAGGATGCAGTAGGGGTGGGAGTGATAGTGTCTCCGGAGACTTTAGAGAGGTCTTGGGATGAAAAGAGTCTGAATACATTGGACTGGTTAGAGCTGCATTCCCATTTTTCCCCCATAAGCGATCAAACTGTGTGGCCTGAGGCAAATACCTTGATTTGTTTATGCTTCTCTTTCTCCTTTTTAATTCTAACCATTCTACAGTGATTAATCTTACGAATGCTTTTTTTAATTTCTACACTTCTTGCTCCCTTTCATGTCTTCTGTCTATGGTTTCTTTGTTTTTAGCTAACTTCAGTCCTTCTTCCCTCCCCAGTTCTTTCTGCCAACCCTACGTGCGTTTCCTCCTTTTCTCCCACTTACGGAAGTGCAAGGACATTTCCCGCACCGCTCAGGCCCCCTGTGCCCCCTGTGCCCTAACCTTTACACCATCTGAGGCTCAGTTCTCTTATGGAGGCACGTCTTCAGAGCTGCTGCTTGGAGTGGCCCAGGGTGCCACTGCAGGCCCCTCAGCCGCACTTCTCGGGTCCATGCTCCTGCATTCTCCCTCCTGGCCATGCCCCCCCCCAGGAGGAAGTTTCTGGAATTCTCTCCTGTAGTGACTGTTCATCTGCAGAAACAAGAATCCCCAGGCTAGAAAAGACTCAAAGCGATGCAGAGCCCAGGGGGCTCGAGAGAAAGACAGGAGCCTGTCTTTGTGATTTTCTTAGAAGCCCCAGGGTACTGAGCGGTGCCCCTGCCAGCCTTTGGGGGCTCTGGATATGAGAGAGCTGAAGGACAGACACCGTGTTGCTGGTCAGTTGAGCTGGCCACCTGACCACCCACACTCCTCATGCAAACAACAACGGCTAAGAACGTGAGACCTCCACCGGCTCTCCTGGCCTTGTGCCCTCTTCCCCATGGGGCCCTGCCAGGGCCTCCCTCCGCATTTAGCGCCAGCACAGGGCTCCCTGCTCAGGTCCCCTCTCGGGTTACCTTTCAATCTGTGTCCTAGACACCCTGTAGCACGCACCTGTCATCAGGGTCTGCTCCACTGGGCAGCTACCTCTTTTGGAGTAACTAAGTAACCAAATGCCAGGTCGGATTTCCTATGTCTCAGAGAAAGAGTGGTTCCTTAATCCCATTGAATGATCTGGCTGTTCTGCAGACTGACAGTTTGGTGCCCCCAGAATCCACTGAAATGGCATGTCATTCAGCCCAGCAGACGTCCCTGGAATATTTTTAGTCAGCTCCCCATAAACTGATGACCGTGAGCTGCCAGTCCACTCTCTCTAGCTGCTTCAGGGAAATCCTCGCCTCCTTGAGGAACGGCTTGGCTGCTACATGGAGTCTCAGGGCTGACCCACTTAGGGGATCTCAGAAGCAAGGCAAGTAAGCATCCTTTCTCCCCAGTAGGGACTCAGGTTTGGGGTGCCTTAGGCCCATACACCACGATTGTCTGACACCATTCTTTCCTTAGCTACCTCATGGGCACTAACCTGTTACAGAGAGACTGTCAGCATACTTTAAGGCAGCAGTCTTTGTAATGGTATAAACACTCCTTTGGAGAAACATAGTAACTTTCAATAGGGTACACGGGTCAGAGAGTTTTCAGATCGTCTACTTCCCTCTGCATTGTTCTACAATTAATCTACACAACTCTTCCTTTCTATGACCCCTTTCACAGTCAGCCTTTTCCAACTTTATAAAAGAAAGACATACCCACTTGGAACCCTACTATGGTTCATAGCCCTGGGATTCAAATGCCTCCCAGGTGTGAAACAAAGTGATAACTCGAGCAATGCTGCTGAAAGAAATCAGTGATGCTAACAAATGGGTAACAATTATGACTAACAAATCCTTTTACAAGCTAGCTGGTTTCCAATTCTTTGCTTTCAACAAAATTGAAGGAGGACCTAAGGGAATTATCAGGTGATAGATGATTAAAAATTATTTCATGATAGGTGACTGTATGATTTGAGACATATAACTTGGAAAGAATATAATGAATTGAGTACACCACTACAAGGAAACTCTTTCCATTCCTATCTATTTATATGAATAAAGATTTGTAGTACTAAATTCTAAAAAAAGGGAAAAACAGGAATGGAGTTGGTATTGACCTCTGTCCATTCTAGCAATAAATAATTTTCACAAACAAGTACATGAACTAATTGAAAAAAAGCATTATCCATCTAAATTAGATGCATTTATGATCAGATTTGACTCATTGTTAATAATTATCAAAACTATAATGTATTTATGTTTTTGATCAATTGTACACTAATAATAACATAATGAAAATAAAACGAGTTTTTTTAACACTTTTTAGAGATCTACAGTCACATCAATTTTTTTCATTTTCATTTATGTACATAATTTTTGTTTCAGAAAAGTCTAATAGCATGATCAATTAAATTTTGAAAATAAAAATATGTTATATTAGTCTAAAATATAATAAAGGAAGTAAAATGGAAATAAAAATTCAAGAAGAAAAGAGAATTATAAAAAAGTCTAATTGTTTAAAAAATAAGGTTTACATATTTTTTATTGAGAGATAATTGATATAGACATTGTATTAGTTTTAGGTTTACAACATAATGATTTGATACATGTATACATTGTGAAATGGTCACCACAATAAGTCTAGTTAACATCCATCACCACAGTTACAATTTTTTTTTCTTGTGGTGAGAACTTTTAAGATCTACTCTCTTACCAATTTTCAAATATGCAATACAGTATTATTAACTGAAGTCACCATGCTGTACATTACATCCCAGGACTTCATTATTTTATAACTGGAAGTTTGTACCTTTTGACCCTCTTCAACCATTTTGCCCAGCTCCCAACCCCTGCCTCCAGCAACCACCAATCTGTTCTCTGTATCTATGAGTTTGGTTGGTTTGTTTGTTTTTAGATTCTACATATACATGAGATCAGATGATATTTGTCTTTGTCTGACTTATTTCACTTAGCATAGTGTCCTCAAAGTCCATCTATGTTGTCATAAATGTCAAGATTTCACTTTTTATGGCTGAATAATATCTCATGTATTTATATATATATACCATATTTTCTTCATTCATACATTGATGGACACTTAGGTTGCTTCCACGTCTTGGCTATTGTAAATAATTCTGCAGTGAACATGGGGGTGCTGATATCTTTTTGAGTTAGTGTTTTCATTTCCTTTGGGTAAATACCCAGAAGTGCAATTGCTGGATCATATCGCAGTTCTGTTTTTAATTTTTTGAGGAACCACCTTACTGTTTTCTGTAGCGGCTGCACCAATTTACATTCCCACCAATGGTGTACAAGTGTTCTTTTCTCTCCACATCCTCACCAATACTTATTATTTCTTGTCTTTTTAATAACCATTCAAACAAGTATGAGATGATATCTCATTGTGGTTTTGATTTTCATTTCCCTGATGATTAGCATTGCTGAGCACCTTTTCATGTACCTTTTGGCCACCTGTATGTCTTCTTTAGAAAAATGTCTGTTCAGATCCTCTGCCCATTTTTTAATCAAGATTGTTTTTTGGCTATTGAGTTCCATGCGTTCTTTATACTTTTGGATATTATCTCCTTATCAGATACTTGATTTGCAAATATTTTCTCTCATTTGGTAGGTTGCCTTTTCATCTTGTTGATGGTTTCCTTTGCCGTGTAGAAGCTTTTTAGTTTGATGTAGTCCCACTTGTCTATTTTTGCTTTTGTTGCCTTTGCTTTTGGTGTCAAATCCAAAAAATCATCACCTAGACCAAGGTCAAGGAGCTTATTGCCTATTTTTTTTCCTAGGAGTTTTATGGTTTCAGGTCTTATGTTCAAGTCTTTAATCTATTTTGAGTTAATTTTTGTGAATGGGGTAAGATAGTGGTCCACTTTCATTCTTTTACATGTGGCTGTCCAGTTTTCACAATACCTGTTTATTGAAGAGACTGTCCTTTCCCCACTGTGTATTCTTGATGCCTTTGTCATAAAGTAATTGACCATATATTTGTGAGTTTATTTCTGAGCTCTCTATTCTGTTCCATTGATCTATGTGTCTGTTTTTATGCCAGAACTATGCTGCTTTGATTACTATAGCTTTGTTAATATAGTTTGAAATCAGGAAGTCTGATGCCTCCAGCTTCACTCTTGTTTCTCATGATTGCTTTGGCTATTCGGAGTCTTTTGTGGTTCCATATTGTCCACATATTTTTTAAATGGACAACTTTGGCTATCAAATTGCTTGGACATTTAGATTCCGATGCAGATATTTAAAAGGCTGATATAATAGTTAAAATTTAAAATGGCGTCAATTTTATATCCTTTACAATTTTTGAAACTTATAAGGAAAAATTTTATATTTCCACTAACTGGCAGAGGAGTTGTCTAGCTTTCAAAATTCTTTTGAGTATACAAATATTTGAAGACTGCTGTTTATGATACTGACCATGGTTTCTAAAGGAGACTACCCATCAAAACCACTTCAAAGTATTTTTACATTTTATCAATACCAAAGCTCTGGCCACGCCCCCAAACCTGCCAAATCAGAATCTCTGGTCATGTGGTTTAGGGATTTCTGGTTTCATAAATCTCTCCAGGTGAGTCAGCCAAATGGTTGGCTTGCCATCTGATGCTTTGTGTCACCAAAGGACACAGCCCAAGTTTATCCAGACCCTGTTGGAGAGCTTCTCTTCTCTAGCTCTCGTAGCTGAGGGCAGTGTCCTCATGTTGCCATCTGAGATTTCAGGGAAGCAACAGGTGAGGTAGAGCGCAGCCAGGAGTTCTGGAGAGACCTGTGCTTGCATTGGGGTCTGCCATTTGCTGATTGTGCAGCTGGAGGCAAAGCATTTCTCTTCTCTAGGCCCCCAAAAGCCTTCTTACACTGTTCAGAGGACAGTATAGTACCTGATAGAAGGTGATCTCTTAATAAGAGGCAATTTCTTCCTGCTCCTTTGTAGTAAATATAGTAACCTCCATATGGATTTTGAATCCATGTTTTTAAAGTTCATAATTGAGCATCTTAGAAACATTGCATTATTTTCTTACAACCTTAAAAAACTCAACCAGATTATGGGTTTATAACAGCAAATGCCATATGGGGATCAAGACATGACTTACTTAGGTACTTTAAGTGCTGGAAAAAATTAGGAAACAATTGAATTTGTTGAATAAAAGAAAGAATCAGAAAAAAACAGTGTTAACATCTAAATTTCTATTAAAAGAACAAGAATGAATTAGAACTAGTGAGAGTGAGTTAGAATCTTCAAGATAGCATAAAATGGAAGGAAAGAAGTGTGGCTCTCTTTCTTTGGTGCTTTCCAGGCATGCACACAATGCGTGTCTTGTGATTGGACACCAGAAGAAGAGTTGGTCAGAGAGCATCTCTGGAGTACCGGCCATAGGAAATTTCTGGGCTGTCTCATCATTCCTGGTATGATTGATAGATACAAGATAAGTAACTAGCAACACAAATTTGAATAGAGAGAAGATGTATGGAGGGGAAAAACAATTCATATCCCCTTTTTATAATCTGTTAGGTATGGATGTCAGTAAGGAGAACCCTAGACCTGGTAGTTTACATTGCAGTTTTAGGTGCTATGACAATGCCACTGATGCTTTGGGTAGTAAAGTTTAAGGCTGCCACAACTCTTGATGATTCAGTTCAATCATTGTCTCAGTCATTTTCATATATTAATCATCTGATTTTCTTTTGCTCTGTGACTCTTTTAATGGAGTGCATCTACACACCTTCATATTAAGTAATGCATTGCTAGTGTATTAATTACATTTAGTAAGAAGTATCCGTCACAGCAACCTTAATGAACTTCTTGAAAAAAATGGATTTTTGTTACTTTATGAACCAAAGGTATTTCCACTTTGTGATCATTTTAGTGTAATTAAATGAATGGATAAAATAAGCCCCGTATGAGCTTTGTATTTTAAACTTTAAAATGGAATCTGTCCTACACCAAAGCATTGGCTTCAGCTAAATTTTTAAAAAGGAAGTTTTATGTCTAAGATCCCTGATTACAGTAAGAAATTTTCACTAAAGACCTGTCTAATTTTATGGCGGTCCTAAGAATCCCGAGACTGTCAGAAAAAATAAATGCCCAACCTAAAGTTATCTGCACGGGCCAAATAAAGTGTTTTTCTGAAAATCAAAGGTTTTGCCTAATTGACAATATCAGGCCCCAGTACTACTTTCATGAAGTATTGGAACATCCCCATCATGGCTACCATTCATTCCAATATAGCAGCCAAAAGGTGAAGAGTAAAAATTCTCTGCCTGTACAGGTCAACTAGGTTGGGTCTCCATGGACCGAGACATCTATGCTATACTGATAGTGATTTCATCAAAGAAATGACTGATCATGACAATGATGTTAACTGTCATCTACTCTACCTGAATAACTTGTGGTTTAATGCCAAATCTAAACCACAGCTTCCTGTACTTCAGTAACATTATGTCAGAATATAGTATAGATGGTCAAAAATCAATAAAAAATAGTAAAAGAACAATTTAAAACTCATAAAGAGGATTAAATTATTGAAGTTCTAAGTCAAGAAAAGTTATAAATATAACTTTATAAATATATAAATATTTTTATTATATATTGCATATAAATATGTTATATAAATATATGTATTTATATAGATATAACCCATATGAGTACCTTCATGCAGATTAAGAAGAGGGTTCCACCCTTGAATACACTTATCATCAATTAGAAAATTGTAGTAAAATACTGATCTTGTTAGAAAAATTATTATACTCATATTTTAGAAAAATATACTCATCTGTCAGAAATTTGTCATAATAAATGAATGATCATTACAGTGTGAATGGCACACCTACAGTTTGTAAAGACTGTACAATATACAACCTTATAAATATGGGTGGTGGCCCAGAATCCTTTTGTAACATTGGGACAAATGTAACAAGTACATCTTAACTGTGTCTGTTTTATAGTGAGAGATATTATGTGTCCCGATGTCTACAGAAAATATAATTTGACCTTAAATTTAGCAAATTGATAGTCTAACCTTTGAACAGCTATAAACACCTCAGCTCCCTGCAGTTGGAAGGGGTATGGAAAGCAATTTTGAAAAGCAAAGAAAGTATGCAGCTCACGTATAAAGAAGCTGTTAAAGACTTATCTTGATGTAGGCAACAAGATTAAGGCAATAAACGCATTTGTAGTACTCCTTCTTCCATATTAATGTAGTGTTGTAAAATGGCCCATTACAGAGCTAGAGGTAATAGCACAATGACAGAAGGTCAAAGGCATTTCCCAAAACCACAATGGACTGGGTCAGACTTTGATTTTAAAAAACAGTAATAAGGTAAAAGAAGAGAGGTTAAAATCAGCAATTCAGCTATTCATAGATTGCAAAACTGCAAAATTCCCTTTATATCGTCTCAGATTACACTTAGGGACAGGAGATAATGCATCTAAAGTGCTTAGCACTGTGTCTGCCTCATAGTAAGCACTAAATAATTGTTGGTTATCATTATCAATTCATCGTTATTTCCTTTTATTTGAAACACTCATTAATAATAACTTATATCTCTTAGGGGCTGTAAAATTTCCAAAATACTTCTGCAAGTGGTTATTTTATTTCATCTTGATCACAAACCTCTCTGAGGGTTCTGACCCCGTTGTGCAGGTGAGGGAACAAAGGCTCAGGGACATGAACGACCTGCACATAGTTTCAGAGTTAATGAGTTACAGGATCCCTGCACAAGGTCTTCGAACTCTTCATTTGATGGCCTTTTCAGTATCCCAAGTCTCCTGCTCACAGCTAGTACCACTAACACTGGAGAATACAGACAAACAAATAAAACTTCTCTAATTGATCACTGGCTGGGTTAGTGTTAGACTGTATATAAAATAGCTGTGTAATATTAACCACTAATATTTATCCGAGGCTTACTATGTGGCAATTATTGTACTAACCACTTTATCTGCGTTGTCCTTTAATTCTCTCAATGTACCTTCTGAGATAGGTGCAATCATTTTCTCCATTTTTCAGTTGAAAAAATTGAGGCTTAAGAGACTTAAGTTACTTGCCTGAGGTCACATAGCTGGCAAGTTGTAGAACCTATCAAATGTGCTGACTGGTTCCAGAACTCTCAACCCCTAACTGCTTCACAGCAGCAATTCACACCAGTGAGACAACACTGTGTGGATAAGTCTGTACCCTATTTATAGTTCCAGTAAGAGATGGTGAGGTAAAGGTACCCAGAAAAATTATTACAAATACAGTGAAATATTCACAACTTTTGATAGGTATTTTAGTCAACTCTAAAGTTTATATTTGACCTACTTGCCAAGAAAGTTAAATGTAAAATGATATCAGTAAAATGTTTTTGGAAATAGAAGTGATCATAGTCTTTTCAAGCATTTTAGAAGTGAGTTAAAAATCATTTTATTTATCCAATAAATCAAGTCATTCTCTAATTCAGATTTGTAGTAATATGTTGACTCAGTAGTATGATTTAATGTGATTTTTACTATTAAAAGAAAGAAAGCCTTGTTTATGAAAGTTATGAGGGAGAGAAGCTGTTTGTAGCATGATTGACTCTGCCAGAGTCCACACCTCCTTGACTTCTGGGGCATATGTGAGCAGAAACTATGTTTTTAATGTTTTAACAATGGTTAAACAGTTTCTATGTAAGCTAACAAACTAAGACAAACTAAATGTTTGTAAACAGTTTCTCTAAGCTGTACCAGTCTTGAATCGTAGTTAATAGTAGACCAGCTGAATCTAACTAAAATATCCATTTAGTTTATATTAACTAATAATGAAGTACTACTTGTTTGAGTAGCATTTCCTTCCAGCAGAATATCATATGAATCTCTTTAGAGATTTCACTGTTGCTTGGTTTTTTAAGGATAGGTATTGGCTCCAGCATAGATAATGAAACAAATGTGAATCTAAAAGTAAATCGTTAATAAAGTTGACTTTATATCTTGTAGTTGAAAGTCTTGAAGAAATCAAGATTAATCAGTACTTTCTCTGTCTTTTTAATTGATATCTGGAAAGCCTGGGACAGTGCAGGCAAATAAAAGGCACTCAAAAATATTTGTGGCTGCAGTTGAATTGAGAAGACAATGCATCTGAAAAATTGTCATGTCACTGGGACATTTCTATACCAACAATTGGTATGGTGACAGAGCCCATGTTGTTATAATGCAAACGTAGTTAACCTGAACAGTAAGGAGAATACTATGTTACATTTGACGTCTCTGGACTCTGGAGTAATTATAAATATGTCATTTTTCTTATAGCATTTCTGGGAAAATTGAGACCCAGAGAATTTTTATAATTCACCAGGGAGTACACAGCTGCTGTGCAGTAGGCAGCCTCCTCCTCCCTGCATCTTCACCTCTTACCCTGTCTGTAGGAGAGCTTGCAAGAGAGAGAGATATTTGAGAGCTTTGTAATCATGAGATGTAAGGAATGAAGCCTTAGGTCTGATTCTGGAATTTTCCAGTGTTCTGTGAAATGAGGGACAACTGCATGGCCAAATTGAGGGCTAATGTTCTGATGGTTCTGGAGAGGTACCGGACTCGCCGTGGATTCCCGTTGAGTTTGCACAGCCTCTTGGTGCTGACCTAGTCGAGCGCTTATAGGAAGAGAAGCCTTCCAATCCATATCTAATTGTCCAAATAGGGCTTCTATTTATGTTGTTTGAGAAATTTGCAGTTAAATCAGATGTCCTGTTAATATTAAAAAGGAGCATCCTTTTTTGGTTGCTAAAACTGAGACAAAATTTCTTTATTTACAAAACGGAGGCTTTGATATTAGTTTTGCTCAGTATTAGCCACATTAAAGAATAGTAATTGCTCAAGAACTTTTCTCACTTAGGCAAATAGTGTGAAGAGGAAGGAACTGGTGCCAATAGCTATTCAGATTCTAATAAGGATGAAATCCTAAGACAGGAATTGGTTCCAAATTTGAAGGATACTCAATAGCTTGGACTTGCCTTTCAAAAGCTGGTGAATATATAATCAGCCAGGGGCATGAGGGACCTGAAGTTCGATATGTCATTACAGCCAGTTGGCTTGAGGCCTCACGAGAAGTGAAATGATTTATAGAACCGGAGTGGGATCGCTACCGAGGGAGGCTGAGAGTTGCCTTAGGAGGTTTATGGGAAAGAGCTAAACAGTGTACTTTCTGGACTGAGCGATACCCTGAAAGGATGTTCTCTCCAGGGGGCCCCTGCATAGACTCTGAATTCATCTTCAATGCCTTCCAAACAATTCCAGACCAACAGTTAACATTTCAAGATTTACCAATGACATAGTCTTTACCCTTCTCATGTACATCACATTTACTGCTCAGCACTTTACTTACCAGTAAAGCTCTTTAGACGGTGCTTCCCAGTGTTTGTCATCGTGGCTCACCTGGAAATGACCAGCATTTATGCCTGGAGGCCAGTGGTCGGGGTCTCCTGCTACTTTAAAGCCCAGCCCAAGGATCTCAGCATACCTGTAATCCTTTCAAAGTATGAGTGCCTCTGTTTGGGTACGATTTAATTCTGCTTCTAAGCAAAGGACTGACTAAAATGTGTCATTGTTGATGAAGATTTGAAGGAAGAAATGAGACTATTTTTAAAAAGTCCAGTGGAGCAGCCATTAGAGATGGCGATTCCTAAAGTCATTGCAAAGTCTGCAGAGCAGCTCTGCCCATTCACCTACATGGGCCTTTAGGGAGAGCCTTCAGATCCAGGCACAGCTGGGGGGTTATCCCGAAGTCTCAGGCATTCGAGATGACTGATGAGACTACTTCACCTAGTGCTTATTCTGTGTGTAGCAAAGTTCAAACAATTTCAGGCTTAACGGAATGTGGGGCAAGGAGCTTGGTGTAGAATAGCGACCAGAGTATTTGCTAAGACGACAGGCATGTAGTGTGCATGTCACAGTTGGCACCAGCTGTGACTCACTGTCTGTAATAATAATTAAGCAGACATGAATGTCTGCCAACAATTGCCCCTGTTTCCTAAAGCTGTGACTTGGCTTTCGACCAATACCATGCTAGCCTGCCTTTCCCTGACTCCTCTGCACCCCAAATTGCATCTGAGCACACCTCATGTCTGCAGTCACTGGGGGAGAGGGACTTGGGATGAAAATAGTGTGGCACTTATTACTGTGAGTTGGCAGTAGTGCACCTCATTACTTCAGGAGAGCCGTGAGCCATCTTCTGTGCCTTCCCAAACTCCCTGCTTATGAAAATTACTGGAGGGAGGTGGTTAGATTACATATGGGGCAACTTCATCTCAGACCCACTGAATGGAGTTGACAGGATTGGCTTGGTAATCTACACAGTTAATAAGCTTCCAGGTTATTCTTCTCAGGGAAGTTTGAGGAAGAATGAAGCTGGAGCGATGATTCTCAATCTTGGCTGGAGATAGAACACCTGGGGAACTAAAAAATCCCAATGTCCAGGCCATACTTGGGCTAGTTAACTCTCAATCTTTGGCCATGGGACCCAGGCATTGGTATCTTTTAAACTCCCCAAGAACTTGAATGTGTAGCCAAGACTGAGAACCACTGAACTGGAGGGAATGACTCATAAAGGAGTTTCTAGCTGTCGGAAAAATCTATGTCCTAACAAGCACTCATCTGACATTTGTGTGCAGACCACACTGCTGGGCACTGTGAAAATATGTGGCCTTATTTTAAGTGACAGAAAGATCCCTCCTTTCTGAAGCCTTCGATTTCCTGGAAGAGATATGTACATGAAATGAATTCCCAGTTCTTGAGCTACAAATCACAAAGTGAATGGTATTAAAAACTGAGTGACACCCATCTGAGGGCCCAGAGAGTAAAGAAACATCAGAATTTGGAGTGGGGTAAAGAGGGGATGATTCCTGGAAAGTACATTTTGAGCTGGAATTTTAAGTGTACAGCTTCTCGTCTCTGGGAATACTTTATAAAAATGTGAAAGTATATTTTCTACACTTTCCTTAGTTTCTAATATAACAGAAATGATACAATGGTAGATAACAAGAACATATCAGTGATACATTTTGATGTTTTCCAAGGTAAATAAAAAACTTCCAAGACACTCCCCCAGGGCCACCTTGGAGATGGGCTGGAAGGTTGGTCGGGTGAGGCATTTACTGGATCTGACAGTTTAGGTGTAACTCATTTTCCTGGTTGCCACCCTAACTAGCTGTGAACACAATTCTCTAGAAGGCTTTCCAGAAGTGTTCTGATTAATGCCAGCACAGCTGGAAGAGTGAAGAACACCCATTTGATTTTGTGCTTTCTTATATTTACTAAAACATAAACAACAACAAAAAACTTTCTTATTTTGAGTAAAGGAGATGACTGTTAGCCCAGCCTCTTCTGTTATGTTTTGTTTCTTAAGGAGCAAGAAGCTTTCTTGTCTAGTTGATCACGTTTCATAATGTTCGTGTCACGCAACATTCACGACATTGCACTTTGAGATGTGTTATTTTGTTTTGTACTTAGATTGTCTGACATGCACTTGTTGTTATACAATTCGATTCAAATTCAGAAGTGGAGAATGTTCCTTCTATTCTATTTTCATGATGAAAGGCTCAATAAAGACTTGTGGAATAAATGAACAAATGTACTTAAGATGTCAGCAAACTGGAAATAGCAAATTCAGAAAGAAGAAGCACAGGGTTATCTCCTTGGTGATACTGTGCAAAGAATGTGTCTTCCAACTTCTCTTGAAAATTTAAATTTTAATGAAAAATTTGATTGAGAGAAATCAAAACTGTTTAATTTCCATTCTTTTGCAATATGGTTTATTCAATAATTATAAGGAAGGGGCAAATCCACAGTAAAGTTTCTATGTTTGATGAAACACTGGACATGAAAGCTCAAGTAAGTGATTTATCTCTGGAGCATGGTGAGAACTTTTTGTGGCACATGTTCTTATGGCACATAAAAATAGCATATGAAGTATGTGACATCTCCTTTGTCCACAGTAAAGCTTTGGTTTTTTATTGTTGTTTATATGCATTTACTGAGTGTCTGCTATGAGCCAGAGATGAGAGTAGGGACAGCCTACAACTATGGTAAAGAAAATCCCAACCTCTGAGAAAGAGAAACTGCTGGATAAACCGCAAATATTGTCACACAAAAAAAGCTGGACCATTCACCTTAGTGGGATTTGATTTTTGACATATTTATGCTTCTAGAAAAAGGTCAAGTTCTGATTAAAAAAATACAGTTTGGGAGACTTTTTTTTCATAGTCAGGAGTAAAGATTAAGGTTGGAAGTGGTGAAGGAAATTCCATATAATTATCGCAGAAAGAAGGTAAATTATACTAAAAAGCCAAGACTTAGCATGACAGACTAATTCTGCAGGAAGGGACTTAGAGCCGGTCTTCTTCAACAGAGTAAGTGGCACGTGTTAGAGTGTAGCCCCAAAGGAAAAGTCTGCTTAATCAGGAAAAATTCAGCATCCTGGGGCCTGTGAACCTCATAGCATTTCAACTAGGAATCGAGGCTTGGAAGAAAAATTTCACGCTCCCCAAATTCCAAAGCCATGTTGGTTTGCCATTCTTTTCTGAAAGTGCTCTGAGCAGGGGGGCAGGCAAAGCTATGAACAGCTTGATGTTCTGTCACCCCACAGTCTCAACCATCCCAGCCTCAGCCGTAAGGACAGCATTATTTTTGTAACCTCCAAGTCTGCCAGTTCTAACTTAACATCTAGCATGCACAGTACTGGGGGCAGGCAGGGCAGGGCGGCTTGGGCAGTGGCTTCCCACTTGACCTCGGCCAGGTGGCTTGCCCAACACCCCTGCGGCCCCTGCTGGATCATTCCTGCGTGGATCTCACAACAAATGGAGAGCCTGCTCTCCTTCAGGATGCTGTGTAATCTTGCATACTCCGTCCTCAAACCTTTCCTCAGTCATCTCCCAGCCCGAATTATCCCGTGAACTCTGTTCCCCAGGATTGAATCATATTGTGCTTGTACAGGGGTTTCTTATATGTGTGACATTCCTGTCAACCCAATTACATTTTGAGTTCTGCCGTAGCACGAATCGTTATTATCTTGTCATCATTATCCCCATCCCTACTCCTTTCTCTGTTGCTTCCTCCATTCTCCTGCAAAACACAAATTCACCAAGCCCCCACACACACTGGCTCTCACCCCTACTGAATGCTTGGTAAATGGAGACTTAACCCCTGCTCATCTTCTCAGAAAGTGGGTCAGGCCACACAAGGAAAGAAAACCAAGTAGAGGAAGGAGAAGAGGAGGGAAAAAACAAGCCAGTTTCACATTGGCAATGTGATTAGACCCAAGCAAACCTGTGTGGTCAACCCTGGTGTCTAGACCCCACCTCCATCACTGTCCTGCTCAGGCCCCATGTTCCTCCGTCTCTCCCTCTCCTTCCTCAGCTCCCCTGCTCAGAACTGCTTTGGGAAAAGATTTCGTAAGTGTCCCAATACAATGTTGACCAGCCGGGTAATCTCAGAAAGTCAATCCATTCCGGTAAATCCAGCTCTGATATTACCCACTTCTATAAAGTGAACGTGTCTGATCAGACAGCGGTGGTCCTGATTATAAAGAACACTTATCAGCTAAGCTCCCTCTCATTTAGAGTATTTTAATTTGGGGGAGGGATTCTCAGAACACCCTGAGGAGAGAAAGAAGTGGCAGGAAAACAGACAGAACCACGTCCATGTATGTTATTTATCTATCACCTCCTTACCTGGCACCTCCTAAGTACAGGCACTGTGCCCAGCACTTCACGTGTAAACACGCTTGCTCCTCACAACCACCCATTACACAAGGCCATCACCATTCCCATTTTACAGACGAGCAGGCTGAACACAGAGACATCACTTAGTCTGCTAGTTATTTGGGGTCTCCTGCTAGCTAGTGGCAGATCTGGAATTTGAGCCCAGGCGGTCAGTTCCAGAGCCTGTACTCTTAAAAAGTACCCTGTGTGGCCCCCACCTGATCCTGTTAAAACACCTTCTTAAGGCAGTTTTGCGGGGAGGGCAGAGTAAAAAATAGTAATCCTAACTATAAGTTTGTCAAGTTCTTTCACATGCCCGCTATGTTATGATCGGCAGACGTGCTTTATCTCAAGGTCCAAGAGTGGCCCAAAGTCCAGCATATAGCTTCCCGGGTGAACTGGCTGCGCCCCCTGGTGCGTGTCGCTGGTCACAGCTGCTCCATTTGCTCTGCGGGCCCGGAGGCGTCTCCTCCTCTCTTCACTGCCCAACTCACAGCCCTCCGGGGGGCGCCCATCAGCCGGAGCAGACCCCTTCCCAGGGAGGGCCCCTGAGTGGCATGGGTTCCTGCTTGGCCTTCCAAGTAAGATTTAAGTGGCAGGGCCAATACTAGAGTCCCTGTCTTTTTTAAAATTTTAAGCCCACTTTTCTTTTCCTAGATGTGAGTCCAAGTGTTTTGGACACCAGGTACAGAGTCTTTGGTAGCACTTGTTTTCTGCAGATCTAGTTATGGGAAGATCCGGTAGTTTGCCCAAAGGTTGAACAATAAACTCAATTGGAGACCAGGTCAAGAAACAGATTTCATTTATTCTAGAGTCTTGTGTCTTCACCCCCTCCACTCTTTTGTCCTGGTCTCACAGTTGGCATTTCTCTTTTTGGACAAATGTGCCACATTGTAAGTGTGATCGGATTAACTAATGTGGTGAATTTTAATCATTCTCTATAATAATCATCAGGGCTTGTGCGTATTTTTCATCTCTCTCTCATGAACAAAATGGCAGGTTTGGAAATAATTACGAGAAGAAAAACTGGAAATTTTTGAGGTATTCAAATTGGGTTCTTAAATTATTAATTAGTCAGAGACACCTTTATTAGAAGGTCCTAAAACACCCAAACATCATTCACGGTCCGTCTACATTTATTTATTCTGAGGCTTTAAGTGTTACCATTTTGTAATTTATGTATCTATTTCAAAGACGAGGAAAATTTGATTGTCCCCCCCAAAGCGGGGATCGTTAATTGGAGATTAGTTAATTAGACTCATTACACCAAGTACTTTGTCAAAATGAACACTGCACAGATCATGATTTGACTGCACAGATGAGATTTGATATGCAGACCCCTTGGCAGGCGCCTGCCAGGAGTGTCCAAGGCAGGAAGGGATGCTAGCACTTCAACCCAAGCTGGCTCTTCACATAGCATGTTTCTATATTAATTTCAATTTTTAAAATAACTCCGTCTCTCTCTTTTAATCATTACCAGTAAGGCAGTTTTATTGGATAATTCCATGTGAAAGAATTTGGACATCAGTTTTCTATCTTTAAAAGAATTTGTTCTTATATGGCAAATATATGTCAATAAAGCTGGGGAAAAAAAAAGAGTTTGTGCTTCCTCCACTACCAAGGTCAATTAACACCATTTTTGGTTGCTTCTAAAATATGTCATGCTCAATCAAATCTTAACCTATTTGTTTCATGTATAGATAGGGAAAGATAGTTCTCCACAAGTATTCATTGGCCTTAAAAATCCAGAGGCTAATATAGACACTCTTCAGGTAATTCAGACAGAAGTAAATCTCATTAAAGCAACATTTTGTAAGGGGTGTTCCTGGCTTTCCTCCCTTCTGAGCCATAGACTTGTGATTAAACTGTTTGGTGGTGCTCACCCAATTCTTAAATCAGCTTACAACAATAGCTAGAGCAGGTCATTTATTAAAAAATATTGAAACATCAAAATATAATTTGCTGAAAATGATTGAACACTGTAGGATAAGAATAATTAATTATTTATTATACCTGAAGTAAGTATAAACATACATACAGAGCAATAAAGGCTATCCAATAGAATTTGGATAGGAAATTTCTAGTTCTTTCTCATTAAAACTTGATGAAAATTCTTTCAAGTTTTACTGACTCTTTTCTGGGTGTCTTACACAATTCTTGGTCCCAAAGACTGAGTTGAGATTTATCATTTTTTTACACCAGAGTCTTTGTTACTATTGGGAGATGGTTCTATATCTTTGCATCTTTTACATAGTCACCGTCAATTGATTCTGGTTCAGATCTGCTCCTTTCATACTCCTCTGCGTACTGCTGGCTGCCTGCCCCACATCTCATCCTGGAATGCCTGCTGCCTGCTTGCTTGGCCTTGAAGTTCTCACTAATCTAGACTTCTTTAAGTGTCTGTCAGTCTTATGTATCCTTTGATGTACTCTGTTTTCTGTGACATTGTGGGTTCTACATGATGTGGCCATGAGAGGGCATTTAAAACACATTTTGGTGGAGTCACTTCCTGATAGAGGTTCAAAATGATTAAAGTTTATCCAACTCCTACCTTTCACTCAATAGCAAAATCAGGCCATGAGAAGACTTCCTGTGTAACAATGTCAAATATTTTCCCTGGCTACAGGGTCTTTTTGGTGGAGGCTACGATTTGTTTGCTGAGTCAGTAAACAGAGTTGAATCAATAAAATCTTATTATTAATACAGGATAAGCTCAAACAAAGTAAAATAAAAAATGAAGTAACTAAAATATAACTCAGCAAATTTTTAGAAAGTGCTGGTATGCATATTGTGAATAAAAATGCCAGATTTTTAACATGTTGCAGGCAATATTGTTCCTAAGGTCATCTAAGGCAATGATGCTGACTTAAGTTCATAATTGTCATGATGCCTTGTACTTAAAGGTACTTAATAAATGCTTTCTTAATGGAATATTTTATTTATGTTTCCTACATAATACTTAGTTCAATACCTTGACCATAGGAAGTATTTGATATATGTTGATGAAGAATAAATAAATGAATGAAAAAATTACTTTTTCCTGAATGCCCAGCTTTCATTGGTCATTTTCACACAAGCACATAGACATCACCAAAATATATTTGGTGATTGTGATGGTGATGGTTTTTTATTTTAAAACATTTAGGCAAGTCTCTATTTCATTGAACTTGAGATTTTGCATCCCAGTAATGACCATGGTAATCTGTAGTGTAATTCTCAGGTCTAGGGAGTGGAGTTGGCAGGATTGCACTGACCCTGAAGTTCCCTACTTCTCTGTAGGTAATTGGGTAGAGGAGTAAGGGGAAGAGAAACTACCTTTCCATTTCACTTTAAAGGAGGTTCATGTTTGCATCTGGGACTAGTAGCAAAAGAAAACAATACATCACTTATTGAACACGTTGTCTATCTGAAGTCAGAGAGAATTTTAATTTATAAAATGCACATATTTTAGAGCTGTACACAAAAGAAGAAAATATACCAGAAATGATTCCTCCAGGCTATGTTTCTTTAGCAAAATAAATTGTGATTCTACTGCCAGTTAATATTTCCTATATTGTGAATTCTAACATCTTTATCATAGGCCTCTTAAAATGATTCAGATTTAGAGTATACAATAAAAACAATTTCTAAAGCATAGGTCAAGTGTATTTGTTTTTCTCTTACTCTCCATTCAACTGATGAAGAGTATCCCATCAACATGGGCTAGATCAGAACTCCTCATACATCCCCCACTACATTAGAGGGAGCCCCTGAGGGCTTACTATTTAGGTTATAACTTGCCCAAACATTCATAGACCATACAATTTAATCTGGTCCAACAAAATTTCTCAGGGGCATAGAGCATAATTAGGCTTTTTCTGGGTTAAGCAGGTAAGAATTATTTCAATCTTAGTTTCTTCCCCAAAGAATAGAAAAATGGGAGCACCCCCTAATCTATTATATGATATTAAAACTAGAAAACATCAGTATGAAAAAGAAAAATTACTGATCAATGTCATTCATGGACACAGATGTAAAATTACTATACAAAACACTAGCAAACTGAATCCAACCATGATTAAATTGGATTAATCTCAAGAATGCAAGAATAATTTACCATTAAAAAAATCTACAAATGTAATTCACCATAATTACAAACAAAGAAGTTTAAAACTACATAATCTTCTTACTAGATGCAGAAAAAAATTGATAAAATTCAACACCTAATCATAATTTAAAAAAACAAACTCTTGGAAACTAGGACAAGAACATACTTCCTTATACTGATGAAGGCTATCTACCAAAAACCTATAACAAACATTGTTCTTTGTAGGGAGACATTAAAAGTATTTTCTTTAAAATCAAGAGCAAGACAAAAATGCCCACTAATGCTCATTTCATTCCGGATTGCTTTTGAGTTATTGATTAATGCAATACAACAAGAAAAATAATTATGAGGATTGAAAAAGAAAACACCAAACTGTTTTCTTGTAAATGGCTTGTTTGTCTACATTGGAAACTATCCTCCTCCTCCCCCCAAAAATACCATTTATGGTAGAATCTAAACACATAAACTACTGAAGAAAAATATACATAACAAAAATAAACAACACCTTCATGCAAAAATTTTATAAGTTGTCAGAAGTTTTTAAAGGGGGAACTACTTAAGTGAAGGTGTATACCATGTTTATGGATAGGATGATTAAAAATCATGCATTATCAATTCTCCACAAATTGATCTCTACAGATTGATCAAGGAAAATCAAGTCAAAATTCATAGAGTACTTTCACGGGAACTTGACAAAGTGATTCTAACATGCATATAGAAGAACATAGGGGCAAGCATAGCCAAAACTCTCCTGAAGAGGTAATTAAGGTGGCACATGCTCTACCTGATATGAAGACTTACAATAAAGCTGCAGCAATCAGGGAAGTGTAGTGTTGGTACAGGGACAGACAAAGATGGAACAAGATTGAGAGCCTAGAACCAGACCTACATTATTTGTGGTTGCTTAATTATGACACAGGTGGCATTGTAAACAACTAAAGAGAACTAACTGTTCAATAAATCATGCTGAGTCAGTTGTTCATTAATATGGAAAAGTTGAAATTGGACCCTACTTCATACTATACACAAAAAATAAATTCCACATGGATTAACAGCTTAAATATTAAAGGCAAAGCATTTAGAAGTCTATATAGGGGAATATCTTTATGAACTCAAGGTAGGGAAAGATTTTCTCAAACAAGACAATAAAAAGTGTTATCCATAAAGAATTGAAGAGTTTTAAACAAGGCAATAAAAACTGTTAGCCTTAAAAGTTTGATGAGTTCAACAACATTAAAATTAGAAATTTCTGTTAGTAAAATTACCATAAAGATAATGGAAGAACAAGCCTTGATCTGGAATAAGATGTTTCCCATATGTATAAATAAGAAGGCATTAGAATTGCAAATAAATAAATATCTTTAGCAAAAAAAGTACAAAAGAGCCATACATAAAAGACACGGATAGTCCTTTCACAGAAAAGGTTAATTAATGGCTAATAAACATATGAAAATATGCTAAACTACATTAGCAATCTGAGAAATTCAAATTAAAACTACAAAGTGATACCATTTTATATCATCTAGATTGGCAAAAATTAAGGAATCTAGTAATACCAAGCACTGGAGGAGATTTGAAGCCATAAGATGTGCTACATACTATCAGTGAGCATGCAAATGGGTCCCACCATATTAGAAAATAATTTTGCATTGTCTCATAAAATTGAACACATAAATACTCTCTGACCTAGACATTCCTTCCCTAAGTCTAGGAAATACCCTTGCACTTTTGTGGTATATTCAAATGATGGAATATCACTCAAAAATAAAGATGAATCATCTACAACTATAAACAAATAAGTTTTAGATACAAGCTAGTTGCAGAAGTCTATATGATGCCATTTTTTTAATAGAGATCAAAAGTTCACAGGGCAAAACCAGGTAGTATTATAGATAGATTAGATAGAAAGGTACATGCATATAGACATTTAGACATAAATACACATAATATAGTTTTAGAAGACTGTTTTGCAAAGACAATGAAATCATAAACACAAACCTTAGGAAAGTAGTTACCTCTGGTGGGGGGAAGTAGTGGGGGGAAGTAGAACAAGACTGTTCTATTCAGTACTTGAATGACAAAAACAAATGAAAATCGTAATAGATGATCTTTTCTTACTCTCCCCCATGCCTCTATCCCTTCATTTTTCACTAGATGTTTTTAAAGCTTTCTCTCTCAAAATGTAATAGGAGATGGAGAAAGGGGACTGTGGGTCAGCACTCAACAAACATTCTTGTTTACTCCTCATGAGAACCAGTAAGCTGCATGTTGCATTACTTACTCTAGAGATAAGAAAACGAAAGCCCAGGAAGTGCAAGTATCTGCACAGTGTCACACAGCTCTAAAACGGTAAAGCTAAGTTTTGAATTCACATCTATGTTATGAAAGCCCATTTTTGTGACAAGGGATTCAATTATGTCATGTGATAGGGGATTATTATCCTTTGAAACCAAAGGACATTTTCCCCTAGGAAGTGGAGACATTTCAATTTGCTTTTATCAAGAAACTAAACTCTTTATGAAACTTAGTATAAGGTAAGATAACCTAAAATTTAAGTGGGAGTTACCCACACATCAGAAGAGACTGAGACACTGTCTGATGTATTTGTTCTGCACAGATTTTGAGTGATAAAAATAAACAAAAATCACCACTAGAATTAAATTTAAAGGGTAAAAACTAGTATCAAAATCACTGTAACCAATTCCTTTTAAGTTATAAGAATAGAAGGATTTTACATCTCTTTTGAAACCTGATTTTAAAATAGTTCCAGTATTTGTGTGTCCATAGATCTTATTTTTCTTCATGATATAAACCTTTATATAAAACGAAGGCAACTTTTAGTCACAAGGCACCTTTATAGTAAGTTATCATGTTCTCTGAAGTATGTATACATTTGAAGAAACATTAGATAATGATTCCACAATTTTTGAGGTGGTGTTACATTTCTGCAAAAAGGAGCATCCCTCTCATCTGCTCAGAGTCATGACGTGGTTTATTGAGGTGCCATTAGTGTTTTGCGGGAATTGTTCTCACATCTGAGACACACAAGAGCAGGCATTCCAAACACCTCCAGTTCAGAAAGATATTTAATAGTCAAAAACAGTAAGAGCCACCTCACACCAAATTCTAGAAGCAGTCTTTTTTTTTTTCTTTAGACAGAGACCTTTATTCTGGCATTACCCTGCAAAGGAGAGTCCTGTGTCCCTTGTCAGAGTTTGGACTTCTGTAAGCCATCCCCCAAGCGATCAGGTGATCAGTTCCCATCATCTCTAAATAATTACAGGAAACGGCATAATGTCTAAGGTACCTGTTAAAAGCATTGTTGTTTGCTGAGCCCTTAAATACTCGATGATAGCTGATTCATTCATGGTCCTGCCGTGGATCTTTGTTCCTTTCCCATTCAGAATCGGCTCTTCCCACTTCACCCTGGATGTTTGCAGTTCCTGCTGAGAGTAGCAATTCATTCTTGGCAAAGGCTCTCCAAAGGCTGGGATTAGCCAGCCCCTGTGTTACTGTGCTCTGTGGTGAGCACACAGGCCGAGGTGGAGTGGTGGAAGTGGGCCTTAGTGGTTTTCAGTGTATTCAAGCTTTTTCAGCATTGATCTGCTTACCAAGGGGCTCTGAAAGCTAAAATATCACAGTTATTTTGGCTGGGCTCTGAAAAGGATGTGTGTATCTCTGCATGATGAATGATACTCTCTCCTCAGTCAATTTCTGATAAATCAGGAAAATACCTAGACCCCAGGCCTTGCAAAACAACCTCCCGCATCCCCTTCTCAGAGCCAACCAACAAAAGTATTGATTCCCACTGGAATAAGTACTATTTTAAGAAGGCAACCCAGAGGCTTATAGGTGTGTGTTTCCATAAACTTTCACTTTCTTATAACTTTCACCAGTTCCTTTGCTTTGGTGGCAAGGGCATAGAAATAAAGTTAAACTTTCTATATATATTCTGTTCTATGGGAGCTTTAAGGAAAGAGAAGAATTGGAAGTTCCTTTTTTGCTTCTCCTATGCATTTTTTTATATGCATTTATCTTGGATCCCAACAAGACTATGAACTCTCAAAGGCTGGGACCACATTTTCTTCTTTATATTCTCTTCACATTGCCCCGTGGCTAGCACATGACTGGCACTTAGTATGTGTGTTATGAAAGAAGAGCCTAATAAATTGATTTATTACCTCATTGCAATCTTATAGCAACTCTTTAAAGTAGGTTCCTGATAATTGTAGAAACTAGAATCTTAAAGTTGACATCAAGCAACAAATAAGTATTGCTAAAATTAAGAATTCTCAAAAACTAAGTGGGAGCATATTTCCTCATAAAATGCTGGAGTATGTGCCCACAGCAAATCCATTGCTTAAATAGGAAGTCCTAGAAAATTTTTGGAGGATATACTTCTGATTTGACATGTATCTTTTCCTCCAGGTGACTCGGTTCTTAATTTGCTAGATAAAAACTTTACGATAGCATTGAAAACTAAAGGTCTTAAATCTTGGCTTGTATAATCAAATGAATAGAATAAACTAGTGATTAAGTGTAGCAAAGGCAAATACTCTAAAAATGTTCAGTTATATGCCACAAGGGAAAGGAAGCACATAAGTCTTCTGAGACATTAAACGTCCTATACAAATACTGCAATGCCAGTGAAAGTGATCATAAATATTTACTTTTCTTGGAATAGAAAACATGTTTTTAAAAATTTCTTAAAAGGACATAGCAGTGTCTGTTGCTCCAGCAGCAGCTAGCTTCATGTACTGAAACCTACAGTTCCTGAGCCAATTCCCATCAAGCCCAGCTCTTGGGGAAGTGGGGAAGGTCCTTGTGTGACTGGGAAGGGCTCCACGGGCCCACATGGCCCCACACCAGAGTCCCCCACTAAACTCCACAGTTTCCACTCCTAAACCCCAGCCGGTTTGGTTGTGGCTTTGGCTCCCTTCTAGGTCTTGCCATCTCTTTTTTCCCCAGGGGCTGAGACCTCTGTCCTCTACTCCCAGTATCTGGTTCTAGCTTTACCACTTACTAACTAGTTGATCCTGAGCTAGTTACTCAATCTCAATTTTAATCTTTAATCATAATCTTTAAAAGGAGGATATTAATTTATGACTGTTATGAGGATTAAATGTAGAGTACTGAATATAGTGCCTTGCATATAGTACACTCTACATTAATGGCAGATACTATTGCTACTAATGATCCAATGTGGGCAGACCTCTCCTTACCTACAAACCATCTTCAGTTATCACCTCTGCCAAGATGCATCTATTGTTCCTCCTGACCCGTCATTGGCTCAGATGTTTTGGGTGTCCCTCCAGCCAAGATTAGATTTGAGTTGGTCTTTGAACACTAGGATTTGCAAGGCTGGCCAACCAGCATGGAGCCCAGCCCTGTTGGTTGGAGACTTCCAGGTGTTTTCTTATTTTCCTTGCCTGTCAACTCATGGATAAAATACCTAAAAAATTATAGCAGATAAGCAGACAGTGTGTTTTATGAACCTGGGTCACAGGTGAATTCTTTCAACCTAACTTGCATACAGGGAAGATAAAATAAAAAAGGGATAAAATGACAATAATAACAGTCTCTGGCTCTGAGAAAGCCAATGAGATGATCTCCTTTTGTCCTGCAAGGTCCCAGCAGGGTTCATTTGCTCTCCTTACCATCCCTTCCCAGTCTCCTGGAAAATAGTGTGCGGTGGTTTCTCTGCCCCACATCCTGAAGGCCCTGGTTTGCTGCCCTCATGGTCAGCAAAGCCAAGGTGAGGGTTACCTCAAGGCTTATATTTCCTTAGAGAAATTGCTTTTTTATCTTTGTGGTGCTCATGCTACTTCTTGGTGACCCTCTTTCCCTTGTCATTCACATTCTTTGACTGAGCTCTGGATGTTTCCTCTCCCACCAGCCATAACTCTCCTTACCAGCCTCCCAGATGGACTGAGGTGAGGAGTAGGGAGAAGCACGTACTCCTAGAGTACTCTCGTGTCACAGCTCCTCTGTTAGGCTTATTCACTATCTTATAGCCCCTTCTCCAGGGGACCTTATGGGGACAGGTTATCCTTTGTCTGCTGGGATTTGGAGTAACACCAATGGTCGTAAACTGGCCCACTCCAGTCACCTACTTCAGCCTTCCACTCCATGAGAGTATGTCAAATCCACCCCTGCCTTGCCAGACAAGAGGACCAGACACTGAGTAGATTCTTCATTCTACATTTGTAAATGTGGAATGAACGAATTCTTCTCACCAACAGTTAGCCTGTGCCCGAAGACTGAGTCTGTGGATACTTCATTTTCTCTATCCCATGGAGAGTTCCTTGCCCACCTTAGGAACTCTGAGATGCTGGGGGCATCCTCTGCTCCACCTGCCCATCCCTGCTTGAGGATTTTGTTCTAGTACAGTTAGTTGTCTTCTCGGAAGTTGTTTTTAGATCACAATTTTCCAAACTCTTTTGAATTATGACCCATAGAAACGAAAGTTTCATTAAACACTCATCTTTACTATATACAATGCTTTCTAATATTTTCTACTCTTCTCTATTCCACATTTTAAAATAATGGCCACAACCCACTAAATTCATTTTTTAACCCATGAATAGGTTGCAGCCCGCAGTTTGAAAAATACTGTATTAAGACCTTATTCATATAAAGCTATGACATTCTGCTGTGACATGACAGTCTCCTTAGCGAGGGCACTTTCATCTGCCTCACAGAGCCTTCTCTGGTCACTGAATCTAAAGTAGATCGTTAATATTACTTGTCATAGAACTTTGTTAATTCCCTTCATAACATTAACAGCAATCTGTAAGTATTGTATTCATTTGTAAATATTTATGAACTTATTTCTGTCTCCTTAAATGAAAGATCCACAATCTGAACTTTGTCTCATCCCGTTCTATTCCCAGAACAGAATGGCCTGCCTTGGTTGAATTATTGAATTAATGACTGAAACCTTCACTACATATGTGTGTATAAGGAAGTCTGGTTCTTGAGGCTATTATGATTCTCTGTCAATTTCACTTACCTGATTCGGGCTAATTTTTTTTTTTAAAGGAGGGGACTTTTTTTGTGTGAGGAATATAAGGTCATTTATCCCATAGAAAGGGAGGAGCCAGGCAGCAGCAGGGATCAAGGTAGTGGTAGGGGATTATCTCTTTGGGGCAACTTTATGAGGTTAAATCATCTCTACTCAATGTTCAAATTTGAAGGAAAGAGCATCTGATTGGCTGAACTTGTACGTCATGAACTGCTCTTGACCAGAGAGCACAGAGCGCCTTACTGAGAGCAAGACTGCATGCAATGGGAGGCATATTTAGTTCCTCAAAGAAAAACCATGATGCTGTTACCACAGATAAGATCAGATAAACAAAACCAATGGATGTCCACTATGCACGTGTTTTTGTTTTGTTTTGTGTTTTTGTGAGGAGGATTGGCTCTGAGCTAACATCTGTTGCCAATCCTCCTCTTTTTGCTGAGGAAGATTGGCCCTGAGCTAACATCCGTGCCCATCTTCCTCTATTTTATGTTGGATGCCTGCCACAGCATGGCTTGATAAGCAGTGCATAGGTCCGTGCCCGGAATCCTAACCCACAAACCCTGGGCCACTGAAGTGGAGCACGTGAACTCAACCACTATGCCACCAGGCTGGCCCCCAATGCACATGTTTTTATGACTACCCTTCTTGCAAGAATTAACAATCACAGCCAGGGTGCAATGTTGGCTAAGTAACTGAGATAGTATTTCTTAATCTTGCAAACCCTTCACTTCTCCAAATCCACGTATGACTAATAGGTCTCCCATGGAGGACTTCTGTTGTACTCTGACTTTGTATTAGTATTGTTATTTATCCAAAAAGTGTTTAAAATGCCATTTTGTGTTCAGTAATAAATGAGGCACTATGGAAATTTCTAAGATAAAAATGAGGCATAGTGCCCCCCTCCAGCAGTTTACAATCCAAATGGAAGTCAAGACATCTGACACATTTAGAAAGTGATATAATATAGGATTGTATGAAAATGTGTACAGTAAATGATGGCATTTCTTTTATTCTGCATTTCTAGAAAGTAGCTGAAGTTCTTCCAATGAATTTCTAGAAAGTAGCTGAAATTCCTCTAAATTCTTTGGAGTAGCTACAATGAAAAAACATAGTTGTTTACCTCCACTCCAAACCTCCTCGAACAGTTGCTTGAGTTGGTCATTGATTTAATATAGTGATAAAGGAGAGAAAGACTTCAGGATAATGGCTACATTTCTGTCATAGGCACCTGGTCATCTGTTGTTACCTTTCACTGAGGGGTAACAAGAGTTTGTAACGTGAGGAGAGATGGTTCGGCGTGGAACATGGTAAAGTTAAGATGCTTGATCTTCTGCCAAACTTCTCTTTACTCCTGTGCAAGACATACAGCTCTGCCATAGGAAAAAGGAAGGAAATCAAAGGAGAGAGAGATAACTCTAAAAGAAATGACTAAACTTGCAGAAAAAAATTATTTAAATTTACTTACATTATATTCAATGAAATGGAAGGAACATTGCTTCACTAAATTTGTATAAATTCATTTATCTGCTCTTTACTTCTAAATTTTCTCTTTCCTCCTCTCTCTCCCTCTTCATTTTTACCTCCCTTCTCTAAGAATTTTATTCTTTTGTTCTCTTAAGTACCAAGTATCCTATTTCTTTTCATTTTGCAATAGTCCTCACACCCCCAGAAATATTAAATTTCTTACCTTCTAAAATTAGTTCCCATTAACTGAGTCCAATTTAGCAAACCTTAGAATAAAGAATATGGATAATCCTCTAATAAAGAATATGGATAATCATATTTGTGTCTTAAAAGTAAGTTTACCTTTCTATATGAAAATATATAAAATTTTCATAGTGTCGATTCTAGAGTTTGCCAACTAATAAATTGGGTTAGAAAATTAAAAGCAAAGGTATTTGGCTCTTGTGTTGCCTACAGAACAGACTCAATGCTTGTGTCATATAACTTTGCTCACCCTCAATTGTGTCACTTACTTTTAATTATTCTTGACTCTCCACAATTGATTTGGGCTATAAAATCCTTTTAAAATAGCACTTCCCAAAATACGCTAGAAGGAACTCTAGTTTCATGAAAATGTAATATTCAATATTGGAGGAAGAGAACGGACTTGGGGGGAGAGTACTGGGTTCAACGAACATGCAAGTTTCATTTCTCAAGTGCATTTGAGAATCACTGAGGTGGGCTATAGTATGTTGCACTTCCTAAGCTTATTTAATCACACTTTTTTTTTCCTACAGAAAATCAAAAAGGTTTATTAATCTTTGGTAAGCATTTTGGAAAATACTAGATTAGATTTTCTAAATGTTGCCTTATAGCATTTCTCACTCTACAGAAACACTGGTATCAAGTAATGGCATTTACTGTAGTATATGATTTTGGAAGCACTGAGGGGCTATAAACTCACTTTTTAAAATAATAAGAATTGGGTGTTTTCTGATATTGATGAGCTGTCATTTATGATATTAAGAGCAATATACATCCTGATTTTGGTATAAAGTATCAGACTAGTGAATTAAATAAAATAATTTTAAAACTTAGTACATTATAAATATTTAGAATAAAACATGGGGTAAAACTTACTAGACCCTCCACCTCATTGTGGAGCTTTCTCCGTGCTTCCCTTAATCTATTCAAGTAAGTGCATCTGTCTCATTTAGGATTCATGCAACATAAAGTCACGCTGTGTGACTGTGCATATTCCAGATTTCACAAGCTTGAATGACTCTTTTACTTTCTCATTTGGCTATTTTTGATTTTGGTAAGGTATAATGTTTCAGTTCACAATTTACATTTTTTAGAAGATAATGACTAATTCTGCAAGTTGACTATTTACATACAAGCATATGTTTTGTATAACACAATTATAATATTTAGAAATTGCATTTTAGGTGGCATAGATTGTATAATGAATTTTATGGTGTTCTTTGCCTGTTAGCCATTTTGCATTTCCTACAGCCTAAATGGGCTGTGTAATAGGATCATTGCTATCCTTGACCCTATCACAGTGCTCTGTGACAAATGGTCATGCTAATGATAATCTGCACCTGGAAAGGTCTATGGACCATTCTCTTCCTATGGAGACAGATGGCAGATTTAGCAGTGACCCACAGTGCCAGCTCCTAGATTTATGTTTTCATTTTGCTCATATTCTTCCAAAGCCAAAGACTGAACTGTGCATGAAACCATCGCACTCTTAGCAAATGCCCATGTGACATATGCACATCAAACCCATTCCAGCTCAGTGATGGGTTGTTTTCAGTAAATGAGATTGCACTGTATGGTGCTGACAATCGTCATTATTTTCTAGAGAATATTAGAAACAGGCACCAACCAGCAAGTGAAACTAGATACTCCACAAGGAATACATTGTAATCATGTCTCAAGTGTTTTAGTTTATTTGCTTTTTCAAAGTAAGGAAGTTTATTTTCCTTTGTAAGAGGTGAAGCAATACAGGAGGCATTTAATGACCAGAGTTGGCAAGAGTGGAGATGGCCAAAATCTTAGGACCTTGTCTCCATGTGAACCAGATAACTCTGCCCTCTACTGTGGCTACCCACTCTGCGTCCAACAGTGACCGTGGTCCACATGGATGCCTGGGCCAAAATAACCAATGAAGCAGTATTTTTTAAACTCCTTCAAAATATAACCAACAACCTCAACATAACCTGTTGAAGGTAGGTAAATATCATCTTTACATACAAAGATTAGCAAAATATAATTTATTTAAGGATTCATGAAAGGAGAAAGGAAAAGCAGGAAATGTGGTTTAAGGAATTTCAAAATTAAGGCAAGAGTACAATTTTTTTCTCAGATCTACAGGAATTTTGCATTAATTCATGGACGAGAGAAAATCACACCCAGTAGGGTGACTGAGCATATAAATTAGACTGAAGTAGATATTTTCTTAGGTGTGAAATGAAAAGAACGATGAAGGAGGGCTTTCACCTATGAAATGATTGTCTACTCACAGAATGAAATTTTTTGACTCTGAATGTCAAGAAGAATGGCAGCAGTGTAGGAGGTAGGGAAGGAGGGATGCATTCTTGGGTGAAAAATGTCTTCCCAACTTATTTTTAAAAGATTCCTCCTGGATTCCTTCTTCTTCCTTAGAACTCCTGACGTCCAGTAAATCATCCAGTGTGACCTGTCCTCCTTCCTAAATAGCTCCCAACACTACCTTCCTCACTGTCCCCACTGTCACTACATTTGCTCAGGCCTTCATCATTCTTGACTACACTGCCAAAATCACCCTCTAACAGATCTTACCCTCCCACCTTCCTTTCAATGCATCTTGTTAGAAGAATCCTACTGTTGACAGAGTGATCTTTCTAAAATGTAAATTTGATTATGTCACCCTGTAACTCAGAATCCTTTACTGGCTGCCCATCACCTTCAAGACGAAAGTCAAGAACCTCAGCAAACCATGCGAGGCTCTTTATTACCTTGCGCCTCATATCTGGCTGCTCCATAAAGTGCATCCTATATACCTGGCCCACTTGTACTTATCTTTGCATACTTGGGGATCAGCTCATTCAGGAAGCCCTTGAGGAATACCCCAACACCATCCACCCTTCCAGGGTGTGGCAGGAGCCCTCCACCTTCTGCCAGGGTGCCCTGTGCATAACTTTCTCATGACGTTTATCCCATGCATCATGACTGTCCCTTTCTTATCTATGTCCTTCCCTAGACCATGAGCAACTCTGCTATTGGATAGGCCTCAAATAGTTACTGCCATTATTATTATTGTTATTATACATTAATGATGTAATGGTCTCACTATACTATGCACAAAGGCTTGAGAATTTTCACTTATTCAACATATGCAATGTCCAGACCATGATTTCATTCGTTAAAAAACTGCCAAGGCAGGCCCAGCATTGAGGGTGTGGCCTCCGTCTGCTCACTTCACCTCACAGTGACACTGCATGGTCAGAGCTGTCATTCCTTTCCCAGATGAAGAAAATGAGGCTCTTCATCCAGTCTGAGTTCCCAGAGTCAGTGCCCCAACCAGGTCTGTCAGAGTCTGAACCCATGCTCTCTCTACTTTTGATCAAAGCTAATCAATGCCTCTTCCTTAAAATGTGGGAACAAGATTAGTTGCCTGAACCAATAAGACTTGAAAGAGCTCTGGTTGAGCTGCCTGACTGAGGGACATTTTGGTGGGACTTCTGCACAAATAGCTTGAGAACCCTGAAGGGACAGATGGAAGGAATAGAGGGTGAAAGGCCAGGGTGACTGTGAAAGAGCAGCCCCCAGAACAGGGCTCGTGGACACGATTTTGTGCAGCCCAGGGCCTCCTCTATGCGGGATGCATGAACAGGAATGTGCAGCTCAGACCTGTCTCTGGTTCTGTGTATGCCACAGAATGCCATGACTGTTTGTAGCATGCCAGTTATACGGGAACCAAGATAGCCAAAGATAGGAGACCTAAGGCGTACATATCTTTGGATATATCAAATGTCACAACACAGTCATTAAGTACAATTTGCTTTACATATTAGATATCAAAAAGAACCACTTAAAAAAATAACTACTCTTCATCTAAAGAGGATGAATCTACAGGAAATGGTAACTTTTAAGAAAAGTCAAATTTTAACATAAAGTCATTTGAGAATGTCTTTTATTTATTATGCATTATTTATTTGACTTATTACCAGTGCTCTCATTTCTCAGAAGCCTTGGGCACATGTGTGAAATATAAATGGAATAATTAAATCCAATAGTTAAAATCTACACACACACAAAAATCAATGTAATGTAATTGTTTATAATTTAATTGAAGAAATCACTTAAACAATTTAATAAGGCCTTCACCCTAGTCTCCAAAATGAGGAGATTGAATCTAACTTAATGTAAGCCCCTCCTGTTATTCTTTGTATAGTAGTACTGTATCTATATTCTTCATAGCTTACCATAGTTGTAATTGTTTTATTTGTTTTCATTTTGTGTGTTTCATTAAATATTTGTTGAAATGTATGTATGCATATATGTATATTCATGCATGTATATATGTATATACACACGTACACACATTCTATTTCTGTCTCTAAACTGTGATTCTGTATTCAGGAATTTATTAAAAGAAAATGTTGACTCTAAACAACCCTGATCATGGGGCTCCCTTCCATTCGACTGATGTTTGGTTAAAGAGGAATCACTTCACTTCTGTCAGAAGTTTCTATATCTTGCCATTAAAGCATTTTTCTTTCTAAAGAGCTGAATAAAGGCTTTGTAAAGGAGCAGAGCAGCAGCTACAGTCCCCGGCTGGAAACATGCTATCAGATATCCATGGCCAGGTTCCCAAACCAAGCCTATCTGCCCTGGATAACGATCCTAATGGTCTTTGCTTCAATTTATTCTGCATGTAATGTAGGCAGCGAAGGAAGCCTGCCATACACTCTGAAAGGGTTGACAGCGTTCACCATCGACATTTTGTTGATTTCAGCTCAGCACTCTAACCAGTGCTTCTGGGCAGGACCAGAGGTTGTGAGCAAAAGAGCAGAGTAAAGAAAAGAGGGAGGGGCCTGCCCCCTGGTGTAGTGGTTAAGTTCGGCATGTTCCGCTTCCTTGGCCTGGGTTCCTGTCTGGATCCCAGGCACGGACCTACACCACTTGCCAGCCAAACTGGTGGCAACTCACATATAAAGTAGAGGAAGACTGGTACAGATGTTAGCTCAGGACTAAGGGAAAAAAAAAAAGAGGGAGCTGGAAGATACTGAGCTGCTGGAGGTAGGAGGTAAGGCACATCCTCCACCTTGTATTCCACCCTTCCTAAGAACCTGATAGTTTCCTATAGTTGTTCAGCCTTCTCCATACCTAGACTGCAGCCCTTGACTTATTCAGAGCCAAGTTCAGGGTCTGGAACATAGTAAGTGCTCAATAAATAAACGTATGGAGGATGGATAAATGGGTGGAAGGAAGGAATTGAATACTATTTCTTTCACATTATAACTCCCTTTCCTTCCTGGGTTTCTTCTCTCTCTTGGGCTGATCTTCTCTGTCTCCATCACCACCTGTGTGGCCTTTCCTTCTGTAAAAGTTGTATTACCTTCTCCAGCCCTTGGTCCTCTGCGTATCTCTATTCTCTCTCTTCTTGTGACTACTACAGTTTTGTGGGTTTCCCATAGAGTTCCCTTGGCCTCCCTACAGAATCTTAGTCTTGCATTGCCGAATTCCAATTGGATATTCTCCACATCCTTAAAACAAATATAGCTATTGCCAAATTAATCAGGTTTTTTCCCCCCGCTAAGTTCTCCAGGTTTTCCTGGTCCATATGTAAATCATCCATTTGGGTACCTGCGCTTGAAATCTCATAGTCTTTGTCCCTTGCCTCTTCTTTGCCTGTTCTCTTTGTTTCAGCCTTTGGCTGCTCCCCTGCTAGCTCATTCTTCTCACTCTATGCTGATGGTGTTGCAATTATTTTCCAAGCATGCTTCCTGACTCCATTTTCTTCCCACTAAAGTTGATACTATCCACTGAAGAACAATTAATTTTCCCAAATTACTTCTCTGTTCATGTTACTCTCTGATTTAAAAATCTCCAGTGACTCGTTATGGCTTAAGGCAGTGGTTTCCCAGAATTTTAGATATGATAGAGCAGTAAATAAAGCAATTAGAAAAAAAATCAAAACTAGAAAAAAATTAAGGAGGGAAATCTCTTACTTTTCCTAGTAAAGACGTTTTCAAAATTGCTGTCTATAGTAGTCATTATTACATTTATGGAAAGATATTTTAATCCTAAAAAGTAGGAATGACAATCTCAGAATAGAAGACAACCTTTAAAATTAGAAACAATGCTTTTATGAAAAGCTCAAACTGTCATTCACCTTTATCTCCTTGTTCCTTGGACTGGTGATGACGTCCCTGCAACAGCACGTGCTGTCCAGCCCCATGGAGCCTCAAGGAGCACTCGCAGTCCCTTCTGCGTTCATCTCTCCTGTCGTGGGCAGCTGCCCAGTCTGATCACATCTGAGCACTGAGGATTTTACTTAAGAGGCATATGACGTATTGCCTGACCTCTTTAGGCTGCAGTTTCTTCCTCTTTAAAATGAAGGCTTTGAAATTGATAATAATGAGGTTTCTTCCAGTCCTAAAGTCTATGTTGTTGATTGATTGATTTACCTAATCAAATGTGATAGCTATATTCATCTAAATCTGGTTTTCTGTTACATAAACTCAAATTAAAATATTGATGATTATAGGCAAGGATTTTCCCATCAGAGGATGAAGAATAAATCAAAGTATTAAATTGAAACCGTTCTTTATTCACACCTGGTTAGCTTGACATCTGTAAACTGGGAAAGCAGAGAACATCATGATTAAAGCGGGACAGGATGATGAAAACACTCATTTCATACATCATTTTAGTGTGAGAGGAAAAGAAATAAAGCCATCACTGGTATCATAAGAGAATATCTGCCCTCCCATTTCATTTAGCTATTAAGAAAACACTGATTTAATTTACACTGTCATTTTTAATCCCTTTGATTTTGCTTTGTTTGCTTCAACCTGCCCTATCCTTCCCACTCTGACCAAGGAAGAGTTCAAATTGAGGTAGCCAAGACAAAAAGGAGGGAGTGATCAATCAGTCGTACCAATTCATATTTTTGGCAAAGGAATTATGAGGCCTCTGATCCCTCATCTTGGCAGATGGATATGATCTCATGAGTCTGTTTTGTAGACTTCCAGTGCTATCCAGGAAGAGCTGAGTGAAAAATTGAGTGGGGGAACATGGACACATGGTCTACAGTAGGAACCCTACCTGCAGAGCAGAACTACTTATCAGTCCTATAAATTCCACCCCAAATTGATCTAATTTGAAAGATTCTCTACCACTCTGTGTACATGAGGAGCAGCAAGCTCAAAGAGCATGAGATATTCAACTGCAATATATTCATGTGTAGATTTCCAACCCTGAAGGCCAGTTATCATTTCAGATCCATTTAGTGTCACAAATACTTCTTTGATATTGACATCAGTATCAAACTGATGGATGGGCTCATAAAATAAAGACATTTTGTCCTTTCCAGTTTTATGTCTCCCTGACAAGTCATTGTTGCTTCAAAATTGAATCCCTTCTCAAGCTTGTCATTCCTGACCACAGATCACATCTTGCCTCTCAGAAGTCATTTCCTATTATGCTGTACATGCTGGCTCTTGCAGCTAAAGGGAGGGAACTCTGGATAGGTCTCTTCGAATAAGAAAGTGGCACTCTCACTTTTGGTGTGGGCAGACAACTTGCTGCTCACTAGTGGTGCTTGACCAAGTACCAGGAAGAAGCCATTAGCTGGTGTACTGCTGGGAAGAGCCCATTAGCACCCAGCTGCCAGCCATGGTTTGGCAGGTGGAGCAGGCTATATGTTCACAGCCTGGAAATGGTACTTCTTTCAGTATCCTGCAGATGGCTTGGAAAACATGTAAGGATGAATCATATTCTATAATCACTTTTTCACTTTATTCCCAGGACATCAAAAATGAAAATTGTGGTGAGCCCCCTATATGTTTGGTGTACATGGTGCTTGTATGGAAATGTCAGATGAATGATCAAATGTTTTTAATCTTTATGAACATACAGAAAATCATGTAGAAGCTTGAAGTTTTCCATAATATGTTAGGTTTTCCATAATGTTATAAGCAAAATGTATACTTTAAAAATGACTCATGAGCTTATTAAAAATAACAATGTATCAAAGTCTCTGTATTCTTAAGAGAGCATTCGTTTTGTCCTTCAGGTCTCCCATCTCATTTGCAGGCACTTCCAATGAGGAGATAAGGGATTGTATTAGTCAGGGTTCTCAAGAGAAACAGAGCCAATAAGATATATAGGAAGAGATTTATTATAAGGAATTGGCTCATGCAATTATGGAGGCTGAAAAGTCCCAGGATCTGCTGTCTACAAGCTGGAGACCCAGGAGAGCTGGTGGTATAATTCCAGTCCCAGTCCAAAGACCTCCCCTGAGTCCAGGGGAGCCAGTGGTGTAAACCCAGTTCAAGAGCAGGAGAAGACTGATGTCCCAGCTCAGGTAGGTAGGCAGGAAGCAAAAAGGGGCAAATTCCCTCTTCCTCCACCTTTTTGTTCTAGTCAGGCCCTCAACAGATTGAATGATGCCCACACACATTGGGGAGGGCAAAACTTTACCGAGTCCACTGATTCAAATGCTAATCTCATCTGAAACACCCTCACAATCACACCCAGAAATCATGTTTAATCTGGGCAACTGTTGGCACATAAAGTTAGCCATCACAGGGATCAACCCGAGTGTGTCCATGAGCCATCCACAGCCTGGTGCACGTTCATGGGCCTAGTTCTCTCTGCTTTGTGCATCTTAATCTCTTCCGCTCTCCTGCTCTGTGTCACCCTTTGTCTCTCTTGGCCCTTTTGGTGCTTGCATCCTCTTCAGGATGTGTCCATCTGTGTCTTTTCTGCCCACTCTGAGTGGGGCATGGACAGGAAGCAGGGACGGTGAATTTGTGGAAGAGGAAGTATGTATATGGAGGGCTGGGCAGACTGGTTTGCAGAAAGTTCTGTTCATGGGTCACTTTTCATTCAGTGTTTTGATCCAGGCAATTGATTGTAAATTAAAGTCACTCAGTTGGAAAAGGACATTCATTATAAGGACACAGAGATGTCTCACTGACCTGGCGTCAGAAAGGGCAGGAAGCAGAGCATGCTCCTTGATCTCAGCAGCAATAGTTCATGGAGTTTCACTCCAGTTCCACCATGAATGAAATTTCATATATTCCTTCATGTCTACTGGCTTCTGTCCTGCTACTAACTTACTCAGTCTCTTATATCAGTCCAGATTCCCCATAGGAGAGTCTAATCCAGCCTACCCGTTTTTCCACCAGGCCAAAGTTACTGGTCAGACTATGGATGGCTCCCTTTCAGGTCAGGAACATCACTTGGTCCAATCAGCTGCTCTGAGAGAGGGTGTACCCTCATGCCTGCACTTCCTCCACAGGCTCTGGAAGCAAGTAAATTCTTTGAGAAGGTGTGGGCATGCCCTGGAGGCAGAGCACATCTAATTACATGGCTAAGGAGCCATGGCACCTGCCACAGCGAGGTGGACCTGATTTCCCAGTCAGAGAGCTTATTTATGGGGGAAAATGCCCCCAAATGAGCAAATGCCTAAACTGTGACTTTAAGAGACACTAGCAAAATGGTGAATTATAATACATTTTAACAAGCTTTTTCCACATTTGCTTTAGCTCTTTCTCTCCTTAACCCCACTGAAACATCCTCCCTTAACATTAGGTTAAGAAAATGCAAGAAGCATATACCTGTTGCAAACACTCTGAATAATTGACACTAGGAAGAAAATGCAGAAGCAGAAGACGGTATTTCAGAGACTGTGATTATTACATTTGTGGACTTAGAGAAGAAAGACAAAAATTAGATAAGAAAAACTGTCCTAAATGGGAAACCTCCTTTTGTCAGAGCCAAAAGGAATACCAGAGTCAATGCCATTGTCCAGCCCCTGAAGTCCAAATTAATATCACACGAAATTTAGGAAACCGTGGTCAAGAAAGATATTAGCAAAATGTAATTCCCAAGGACCGTGAATGGAGAGGGCTTCGTTATCCACATAGATGCAGCTTTCAATTTCACACTGGTGTAATTTTAACAGCCTGGAGCTCCTCAGACCTGAGAACGCTGTCAGGCTTGTGCGCAACCTATAGATTTGGATATTATTCTCAAGAAAAGAATTGTTCTTATTGTATTTCAAGCAATGCAAAGTCATATTTTTGGAAAAATACTTTGTGTTACCTTCTTGTCCATTTATAGCTACCTGAAAATACTTTCAATTATAAACAAACATGAATTTTGAACTAAAATGGTTAATGAAAACAAAAAGAGCAGATTTTTAGGTCACCCCAAACTCAATACCTTTGGGGGGTGAAGACCGCCTCTGAACTTAAATGTTTTCAGTCTGAACCAGACATTTCTAAATGTCTTCTGCTAAAATCACTCCACATTACACATATCACAAAATCTTATTACCTCCAAATTCAAACTCTTGTTAAAATTTGTATCACTCCAGTAGTTTTATATCAGTAGGAACACTGGCAATGTTGAGTGATTTTAAGGTAATTGAAGCATATTTATTTTAACAGGCATTGTAATCTGGCAGCCAGTGAAGCAAACACAGGAATATTGTAGCAAATGGGGATATTGAAAGGCTTATCACCAAGAATACAATGATCTGATGCATTAAAGACACAGTGAAAACCAGGTATGATGGCTCCAGGGAACCTCTCGGGACATCCACAGAGCCCTTTGGCTGTGGAGGCAGCACAGCAGAGTGATCAGGAACACAGACTCTGGATCCAGACTACTTGGCTCTGTACTTCCCACCTGTGTGTCCTTGGGCAAGGGCTTCAGTTGCTATGTTAGTTTCCTGTGGCTGCCATAACACATTATACAAACTGGGTGACTTAAAGCAACAGAAATCAATTCTCTCACAGTTGAGGAGTCCAGGATTCTGAAATAAAGGTGTTGGAGTGTTGGTTTGGGTCCTTCTGGAGGCTCTGAAGAAGAATCTGTTCCATGCCTCTCTCCCAGTTTCTGGTGGTGGCCCGCAGTCCTTGGCATCCCTTGGCTTGTAGATGCAGCACTCCAATCTCTGCCTCTTCTTCCCATGGCCGCTCCTCTGTATCTCTGTGTGTCCTCTCTTTATGTTGTTGCCAGTCATTGGATTTAGGGCCCACCCTTATCCAGGTGCTTTCATCTCAATCCTTACTTCCATTACATCTGCAAAGACCCTGTTTCCAAATAAGTTTACATTCTGAGGTTCCCTATGAACACGAATTTTGGGGGGGGGGGGTCACTATTCAACTACCATTACCTCAACTGTAAAAAGTAGATGCTAAGAATATCTGCTTCATAGGTTGTAATATGTTAGATAATGGAGACAGAGTGCTTTGCATGTGGTAAGCAGTGTATGTGTTTTAGCTATTAATTATAGTGGTAAGTAAAAAGATTACACTTACTAAATAAACATAAGTTTGTTTTTATTTGTCATAGAATCCTTTGCAGGTACATTTATAAGAACATCACCTTTCCGAACAACACCGTCAGTCTCCCTACCTCCCTTCTCTTTTACCTAAAAACTGTCCATGTTTAAAAAAAAAGAACCTGAAGGCAAACCGTGGTATGAAATGCTGCCACAGCAATAGAAAGGGAAAAGAAGGCAAACCCATCCACAGCCTGATCCTGGGTAACAGAGGACAAAGAATATGTCAAAAAAGTGCATGGCTGCTGGTTGCCAAGTTACAAATTGGCAAGTCTTATTGGGCCTAGATAACCAACTCCCTTTAATTAAATTGCCTTGGATTGAACTTCAGGCTGTGATTTTTCATATTGAGTTTGGCTCTGTGATGAGCCGGCTCAGACCTCTTGGCATAAAATTGTGGTCCTCTGATCATATTTCAAACCCCAACTTGTCCCACTCCAGGCCTTCTTGGCCAGAGTGGGCATCATACCTGGTTTGCACTTATCATAAAGTGCAGGTGCTCCCAGTCTACAGGCCCAGCATGGCCTCTGCAGGACACGATGAGTCGGGGCATGTGGAGGGGGCATAAACACCAGGGTCTAACCACCCAGGTGCAGGTGGGAACCAAGGAGGGCGGGTACAAGCTAAACAGAAAGAGGGGAATGCGATGCTTTGTGGTCATTCCCGTCTCCTTACCTTTGATGGGAAAGGTTGTTAAAGGGAGGCACCACAGGACTGCATAAAGTCCACGCAGATTTCCAGTGCTTTCTGCCCTTGTGTCTCCTGGTCCACATGAATGAGAACTTCATATTAACCCATATGATCATTTATTCAACCTGACTCCTGTGCAACTCAGACGAGGCTGGAGTGAAGGGAATTACCTGAGCCTGCTTATCCAGAGGAAAGATAAGCAAGTGGGTGGCACACGGAGGTGGCCATGGGTGGACTCCCTGTCAACACATGCTGCGTGACTAACAGATCATATCCTCATGCTGTGGATGGCCAGCACTGATTGGCTAAAATCAGTGCAGTACCCTGGATGGACCAATGACTCACACCTGTCTCCAGTCTGGCTCTCCATCATTCCTCATCTGGCCCCAGCTCCTCCACGCCACAGCTGCTCACCATTCTCTGATCAACAGCCCCTTTCCCCCTCTTGATCTTTGCATCTGTCCTTCCTCCCTTCCCACGTGGAATATTTCTTTTATGTTTAAAGCAGAAGTGAGGCCAGGTTTTCACAGAGGAGAGTAAAGGGTGATAGGAAACCAGCCACCCTTTAACCATCTGTCTGCCTGTCTTGCTCTTTCCAAACTTGTTTGCAGTCACACTGATCCCTGCTTTTTTAATGATGATGGCCTTCAAAACCATCCTCATGGCAACCTATCACCTATTAATGGTTGAAAAGTGTGTACTCAGGATGGAGAATGACTTCTCTCCTTTTGTCCCCTCTGATTATACTTCTGCTTCAAGGTCTAGTTCAAATGTCACTCTGATTTGAAGTCTTCTTCAACTCTCCAAGGCAGAGGTAGTTTTTTTCCTACTCTGGGTCCACAGCACTTTATGGAAAACTTTGTACCCATTTTGCTCCCCTTCACTGGGGATGGGGGGATGGAGGGAACAGAGAATGTGTCTCAATCACTTTCATATCTTGATCATTAGCAGAGGATCAGCATATAGTGAATGATCAATATAAGGAGCAAAGGGAGTGAACACTGTGTGATGCATATTATACTTGTTAATTCATTTTATCCAGATGTAGAATGTCAAAATCTTAGCCCAGCAACTCAAACATGAAAGAAATCATCACTTTCTTTCTTTTCCATAACTCCACCTGATTTATAGCCCTGACCCCCTCATGCTTCTGGTTTGGTGGAAAAATAACCTGTCACACTCTGTGTCCCTTCCTCCTCCATCCCCAGAGTAGTACCCAGTTCAAGCTTGTGGGTATCACCAAAGCACTGGGGTGGGGTGACGTGGGCCTCTGGCCCTGGGTAATTGCTTGACGTAAGAATCTGCTGAAACTTCCCTTTCCATGGTCTGAAGTGTCCTTCCAGGTCCAGCAGACTACACTGCTCACGGCCACACTCTGGACATTGACATCTTCTTGTGGGGGTAGGGGTTCTGTTTGCCTCTTCTACTATGGGGTCCTGTTTTCTGCCCAGAAGGCTACAAGAAAACTGGGCCCTAATGCATGATCTTGGCTGCTAGAACTCTCCTTCTCTGACTTTAAGCCCAGGAGAAATTGTTCTTAGTCTTGGCTGAGGGTAAGGAGAGGAGATCGAGAAACTCGCTCTCCTCCTGCTTTTTCAAGACACCTTTTTTTCTACCAAAGAATCCCTGTCTGTGATTTTTGATTGCTCCCAAAATCTTCCAAGTTCAAGGAATTAAGCTTTTGGAAAACAAAGGGAAAAAAAGACTTGGTCATATATTTTCTCTGATGCAGTAATATTATGAACTAGTATGATTTGGGGGGATCAAAGATGAAAATGAGAATTCACCAGTAGGAAAGCAACCCCAAAATACAGTAGCTTAAATAAATAGAAGTTTATCTCTCTCTCATAAAACAGTCCAAAAGTAGGTAGGCCGCCCAGCCAGATGTGCAGCTGTGCACCAAGAGGTCAATGGGACCATGTACGACATGTGGCTTCCATCTCTTGGTCCAATGCTGCTGGTTCAGCTGTGCCATCTTCTAGCCAGCAAGGAGCAAGAAGCAGAATTCAGGGCAGGAATGGCTAAGGTGATGACCTGGAGTTACACACACCACTTCTGCTTACACTCTTTGCCCTGAACTAAATATGGCCATACCTAGCTCCAAGACAGGGAAGAGATGGTCAGAAACTGGCTGCCATGAGCCAGCTAAAGCCCTGGTGGAAGGGGCGGTTCTTCCATTAAAAGGAGGAGAGAATTGTACCAGAACCCAGTCAGCAGTCCGCCACATACAAAGAAAATAAAAACAACATAAATTAAAACCTCAAATATTGTCCAATTATGTTAGCAACAAAGCTGTTCTGATTCCACTTAAAGGATCAATATATGAGATTCAGAAAACATTAATAATTTATCTAGGTTCATTTAGGTAGCAAATAAGTAAATAGTGGAGTTAAGGGTCAATCCTAAATCTGTCTGACTTCACAATTTATTCATTTCCCCTGTATCCTACCAGTTATTGACACATTTGAGTGAATAAATTTTAAGATTTTCTTTCAGTTTTCTTGGTTAACTAGCATGTTTTATTTTTTTGTATTAACCCATATGAAAATGTAATAATTTGGGCTCTGTTTTAATGTTCTTCACTCTTTATATAATTTATTGTTGCAGTGACATTTGAAATATCAATAGATTTTTGGGATATTGAGCTTGAAAAGCACTCTTAGCTTCACTGCTCCATGTTAGGTAGAGATGTCATGAATTCGTGTCACTTTATACATGAAGTATCTTGTTGTTTGGTCATGGGTGATAGCTCAAATTGTGTTCAGATAGAAAAGAAGGCAACAGATCAATATCAATGAACTCTATGCTCTACCAGATTATGCTTCTTGATATGCAAACGACATACTGCCTGCAGCTCAGAGCAACTTAGAAATGCCTCTTGCTTGCTGAAAACTAAGCAGCATCTTTCCACTGGCTTCCAGCCCCTGAGAACTGGAGTGTGTCTCCGTGCACTTCACTTTCTGCACTGGCCTTGGCTTCTGTGCTGCTCTGCTCTTGCTCCTCCTCCTGGTTTCCATGTCATTCCCCGTGTTCCTCTTCCTTCCTTGGCCTCTACATGTGGACATTCTTCTAACGTTCTGCCCTGGAACTCTTCTCATGCTGAGTGTTCTCTTTTAGAAACCCATCCATTCCCATTTCTCCAATAATTTGGAAAATTATCAGATTTATACATCGAGCCATAACCCTCCTGGCATATTATAATAATTTCCTGATATCCCCTCTCCAATTTTTTACCCTAAGTTCCCATTCCACCCTGCGGCTTTCGGGGTGGCCTCCTTCACACAGCATGCGTGGTGGCTGGCACTTTGAAGCAGCTCCCAAGAGCAATAACTCTTGCAAGCCATTTCCCCAGAGTGCTTCCTATTCACACTTGACCTCATGCTCTCTCCCCGGATCTCAGCCCCCTCTGATACCACTAGGCTAAACTAAGCACCCTGCTTCTGTGAGCACATAGATCTTGCTTGCATCTCTATCATTGAAATTAGAACATCTCACTGAGCTTGCATGTGTTTCTGCCCTCCCTCTAAACTGTGAGATCCTTAGGATTGGGCTGTGCTCTTGTCCCTAGCATGGTACAGTACCTGGCACATAGTCCCTGTGCACACAGCTTTGAACTGAATTAAACAGATCCTTTTTTTCCAGTGATTTCTCATGAGTCAGCCAGTAAGAACACAGTTATTAAGTACTCCCAATAGAAGGATCATGAGGATTTAAAAAAACAAATATAAAAACACAGCTCAAAATATACAAAGAACTCTTGAACCTCAAAAATGAGAAAGCAAACAGTCCAACTAAAAATGGGCCAAAGACTTTAACAGACTCCTCACCAAAGAAAGTATGGATGGAAAATAATCATATGAAAAGATACTCCATATCACATGTCATTAGGGAAATGCAAAGTAAAACAACAATGAGATACCACAATACACCTATTATTAGAATGGCCAAAATCCAGACCACTGACAGCATCAAATGATGGTGAGGATGTGGAGCAATGGAAATTCTCATTCCTTGCTGGGGAGAATGCAGAATGGTACAGCCATTTTGGAAGACAGCTGGTGGCTTTTTACAAAACTATGCCTACTCACCATATGATCCAGCAATGGAGCTATTTGATATTTACCCTAAAGAGATGAAAATTTATGTCCACACAAAAACTTGCACTGGATGCTTGTAGCAGCTTTATCCATAATTGCCAGGACTTGGAAGCAGCTAAAATATCCTTCAGTAGTTGAATGGATACGTAAGCTGTGGTATATCTAGACAGTGGAATATTGTTCAGCACTAAAAAGAAATAAGCTGTCAAGCCATGAAGAAACATGAAGGAACCTTAAATGCATATGACTAAGTGAAAGAAGCCAATCTAAAAAGGCTACATACTGTATGATTCCAACTACATGACATTCTGGAAAAGGCAAAACTGTGGAGATGGTAAAAGATCAGGGGTTGGAGAGGGAGAGAGGGATAGACAGGTGAAGCACAGAGGATTTTTAGAGCAGTGAAACTACTCTGTATGGTACCATAATAATGGATAAATGACACTGCACATTTGTTCAAACTCATAGAATGTATAACACCAAAAGTAACCCCTAAGGAAACTATGGACTTTGGATGATTATAATGTCAATATAGGTTCATCAGTTGTAACAAATATACTGTCTGGTGGGGGTTGTTGACAATGGGAGAGGATATGCATGTGTGGGGGCAGGGGATATATGGGAAATCTCTGTACTTTCCCCTCAATTTTGCTGTAAACCCAAAACTACTCTGAAAAAATGAAGTCTTGACAAAATGAGAAGTTAAATGAAAGATATTGGATACCAAAGCTAGCATTCAAGTACAAAGCAACCTACATGTTCTTAGATACGTAAAAAATGTATTTAAAGACATGGGGCGGAAGGGCTTTATCACTTATATCGATGAGTCTTGGGATAGTTTAAACAGCATCCAAAGGAGGATGGCTTGGCAAAGAGATGAGAAAGGCCCAAGAGATTGGGAAGCTGTTTGTATTGGGGATTTGAAGGCTGCAAAGCGTAAGCCTGGGGCAGGGGAAAAAAATAGGGGTTAAGGAAAAGGAGAGAATAATGGTTAAATGGAATGGCAGATTAAAATTTTATGTGGCCAGGAATTATTTGAGCCTCATCATACTAAAATGGGTGACAGGAGGAAAATAAACCCTCCTTTTCCCCACGAGGAAACTGAACCCAGGAGGCAGATCAGTAGATTCCAGGACACGTGCAAAGGAATAACTTTGAGTCTTTGGAAGGCAATTACTAAAAATAAAAGAAAAGAAAAGAAACAAATTGTCATTTCACAAGACAACACACTAACTAGTTATGACCATGATGTTTTCCAAGACTCACACAGCTCAAAAAACAAAGCGATGACTGAATTACACATATTGAGGATAACAATTCCAACTTGAGAGAATTTCCTTATTTCCAGTGTTGTGCTCTGCCTTATAGGAAAGGTACGCCATTCTAAAAACCCTGCAGAGGACTACTTGGCCCTCTCTTATAACAGATGATTTTACCTGCTAATCAGACTGAGTCTTTAGCCAGCAGGGATCAAGCATCCAGTCCACTTAAAGGTTAAAGACTTGTAACTTTCTGTACTGACATCTCCTTAAAGAAGAGGAATTATTCAAAATTAGTGTGTTTGACTTTGGTTTAACCTCAGACAATGAGTGTACAATGGATTTTGAGTGTATGGTGGATTTTGGCTTAGCCCATCATGTTTTTGTTATTGGAACTCCAAACCCATTCATTCATTTACTTAATCATTCATTCTTTCAACTAGAATTTATTGAATACTTTGTCTATTCCTTTTATATTTCCTGGTATATTCCTCTGTCTATCCTTTATATATTTCCCTTGTATGTCCCTGCCCTCATGGCACTCACACACCAGCCCCTTCTCCTTTCCCGGGAGTCTTTGAGCTGGGGCCTGAGATTCGCACTCGGTGGCTGTTTCTTTGCCCTGTGGCAGCCTTGGTTGTCCTTGCATTGCTTCTGTGCTCACTTTTCTCAACGTTCCATGAGCACTATAACCATGAGTGAATAGAGTTCTTCCTGTTAAGTCCTTAAAAGCTAGCCTTTCTCTGCCTTCACTGCAACCCCTTCAGCCCAGGAACGCAGTTCCTTTGGGGACTGGCCTAGAGACTCCTGGGAAAGCCAATGTCCCCAGATGAATATTTTGTTTCCCAACTAAAGGGAATTTCTTGTCTTCTCAGAGGTTGGGTTGGCTTTATACCCTCACCTTTCCAAAATCTAAATAACAGAACATAAGAGCTCTGATCACTCAGCTGAGATATCCTTCATTATTTTTCATATTTGGCTTAGGGAACTTATCAAATACCTCTGCTTCTTGCTGCCTTGCTATTTCAGAGTTCCAGAGCTAGATTTTAATCAAATGAGAAAATGCTTATAAAGTGCTTAACATCTGACATGTGGTAGATCCTCAATAAATGATAACTATTATAGCTAATATATAATTATTATGACTACTATGTAGACTAAATTCTTAACATGATCCCAACTTCTTGGCTATATGTAACAACAACAATAGTAATGATAATAATAATAATAAATTATGGCTATAAATGCACTTACAACTCTAAAAGTTCTAAACTTTTGGCTCTTGTCTCTTCTAGAAACATTACTATGTAAAAAACAACTCTTTTATATCCTAAATGATTTATTAAGAGCCAAAAGATTAGTGTAACTTATGTTCATTAATTTACTTACTTATTGAGTAGTTGCTTTCTTCTTACTTTCTTTAATTACTTTTCTTTAATTTAACTTAATTCCATCTGAATATATTTTCGGTCCCCCGTAGGGTTCCATAGCTTTGCTCTTGTCCTGATTGGTATGCATCTCTTCAGAGACTCCAGTTGGGAGTAGAAGTCAGCATCAGCACCTCTTTGGGGTTCTTCTTCTGTGTATAAGGTTATGAGTACAAAGGGTCAGGTGGGGACCAGCTGACGGTAGCCTTGTTCCAGTTCCATCCCTGCTGTGTCAGCATCACTTGTCTTACTAAGACTCAAAGGGAGACAGGCTGGACCTCAGAACTTCATGAATCACCTCTGAGACAGGAAATGAGATGAGACATTTAACAAGACAGTGCAAGAAGGAAAAAGGAGAGTCAAGATTTCTAGTCACTTGGACAGTTCAAAAGGGAATGGGATTTTAGAGTGAATAAAAATGTCTAAAAATATTCGTTAATAATCAAGGAAATGCAAATAGAATAATTGGTAAGATGCCATTATCACTTTCAAAATGGTAATAGTTTAAGAAATAGTAACTCAAAATGTTGGTGAGCATGCAAGAGAAGGGGTGCGTGCCTACAGTGCAATAAGACTCTGGATTAGTCCCAGGGTCCTAGGGGACAGTTGACAGTGAGCAGCATAGGAAGCATGCATGCAATTTTAGTTCAAGGAATTTATTCTATGGACGTTATCAAAAATGTGTCCAGAGATTTCTATTTAAAGGTATCCATTACGTGAGGAAAATTATAATGATTGTCATAGCTCAGGCTGCTATAACAAAATATCATAGCCTGGGTGGCTTAAACGACAGAAATTTATTTCTCACAGTTCTGGAGGCTGAAAGTTTAAGATCAAGATGCTAGCAATTCAACTCCTGGTGAGTGCTTTCTTCCTGGCTTCCAGATGGCTACCTTCTTTCTGTGTCCTCACATGGCCTTTCCTCTGCACACCCACACACAGAGCAAGGGCTCTGATGTCTCTCCTTATAAGGACACTAATCCCATCAGAGCCTATTAGAGGCACCATCTTATGACCTCATTTAACCTTAATTACGTCTTAGAGGCTCTAGCACCAAATACAGCCACACTGGGAATTAGCTTCAACATATGAATTTTTAGGGGACACAAACATTCAGTCCAGAACATTCCATCCCACCCCCCCAAATTTATGTCCTCATATGCAAAATACATTCATTCCATCCCAACAGCCCCAAAAGTCTTAACTCATTCCGGCATCAACTCTAACGTCTAAAGTCCAAAGTCTCATCTAAATATCATTTAAATCAGATATGGGTGAGACTTTGAGTACAGTTCATCATGAGGCAAAATTTCTCTCCAGTTCTGAACCTGTAAAACCAGATGTGCTTCCAAAATATAATGATGGAACAGGCATAGGGTAGGCATTCCCATCCCAAAAGGGAGAAGAAGAAAAGAAGTGAGGGGTGATGGGTCCCAGTCAAGCCCAACTTGGCATGTCAAATGCCACCAGATCTTAAGACCCAAGAATAATCCTCTTTGGTTCAATGCTCTGCCCTCTGGGCCTCCTGGGGTGGCAGCATCACCCCAAAGCTCTCTGCAAAGGCCCTGCACATGCAGCTCTCTCACTGTTATAATCAATGAGCTCATATTGACACATCATTACCACCCAACGTCCATAGCTTACATTAAGATTTACTCTTGGTGTTATATGTACATTCTATAGGTTTGGGCAAATATATAATAACATGTATCCAACATTATAGTATCATGCAGAATAATTTCACTGCCCTAAAATTTCCCTGTGTTCCACTTATCTATCCCTCCCTCCACAAAAATCTCTGGCAACCACTGATCTCTTTACAGTCTCTGTAGCTGCACCTTTTCCAGAAAGTCACATTGCTAGAATCATATAGTACATAGCCTTTTCAGACCAGCTTCTTTCACATAGTCACATACATTTAAGTTTCTTTCACGTCTTTTTATTGGTTGTTTCCAAATTTTGGCAATTATGAGTAGAGCTCCTATAAACATCTGTTGGTAGATTTTTGAAGGGACATAAGTTCTCAACTCATTTGGGCAAATACCAAGGAGCTTGACTGTTGGGTCCTATAATAAGAGTATGTTTAGCTTTGTAAGAAACCACCAAACTGCCTTCCAAAGTGGCTGCACCATTTTGTATTCCATCAGCAGTAAAATAGAGTTCTGTTGCTCAATATGCACATTTAAAAAAAAATTTTATTGATGTCACATTGGTTTATAGCATTATGTAAATTGCATATGTACATCATTATATTTCAGCTTCTGTATAGACTGCATCACGTTTACCACCAAAAGTGTAGTTTCCAGGGGCCAACCCCATGGCAAAGTAGTTAAGTTTGGTGCACTCCACTTCAGTGGCCTGGGTTTGCAGGTTCGGATCCCGGGCATGGACCTACATCACTTGTCAGCCATGCTGTGGCAGTTACCCACATACGAAATAGAGGAAGACTGGCACAGATGTTAGCTCAGGGCAAATCTTCCTCAGAAAAAAAAGTCTAGTTTCCAAATGTCACCATGCGTATGTGCCCCTTTACCCCTTTTGCCCTCCCCTACCCCCTTCCACTCTAACAACCACCAATCTGTTCTCTGTATTTACATGTTTGTTTCTTTATCTCCCACATATGAGTGAAATCATATGGTATCTTTCTTTCTCTGTCTGACTTATTTCACTCAAGGTCTATCTATATTGTCACAAACGGCAGATTTTGTCTTTTTGTGGCTGAGTAGTATTCCATTGTGTATATATGCCACATCTTTATCCATTCATCCATTGATAGGCACTTAGATTGCTTCCAAGTCTTGGCTATTTGTGAATAATGCTGCAATGAACACAGAGGTGCACATATATTTTCGAATTAGTGTTTTCATATTCTTTGGATCGATGCCCAGAAGTGGAATAGCTGGATCATATGGTAGTTCTATTTTTAATTTTTTGAGGAATCTCCATACTGTTTTCCATGGTGGCTGCACTAGTTTACTTTCCCACCAGCAGTGTGGGAGGGTTCCCTTTTCTCCACATCCTCTCCAACACTTATTTCATGTCTTTGTAATAATAGCCATTCTGATGGGTGTGAGGTGATATCTCATTGTGGTTTTGATTTGCATTTTCCTAACAATTAGTGATGTAGAACATCTTTTCATGAGCTTATTGGCCATCTGTACATCTTCTTTGGAAAAATGTCTAACAAGAGACCCTGAATAGCCAAAGCAATCCTCAGAAAAAGAACAAAGCTGGAGATATCACACTGCCTGATTTCAAAATATACTACAAATATATAAAAATATACTACAAAACAGCATGGTACTGGCAGAAAAACAGACATACAGAACAATGAAACAGAATTGAGAGCCTAGAAATAAAACCACACATCTATGGGCAGCTAATTTTGTGTGTGTGTGTGTGTGAGGAAGACCAGCCCTGAGCTAACATCCGTGCCCATCTTCCTCTACTTTATATGGGACACCGCCACGGCATGGTTGACAAGCAGTGCATTGGCAGGCGCCTGGGATCTGAACTAGAGAACCCTGGGCTGCCAAGGGCAAACTAAACCGCTGCACCACTGGGCCGGCCCCAGTGGACAGCTAATTTTTGACGAAGGAGCCAAGAACATACAATGGAGAAAGGAAAGTCTCTTCAGTAAATGGTGTTGGGAAAACTGGACAGCCACATGCAAAGAAATGAAAGCAGACCATTATTTTACACCATACACAAACATTAACCCAATACGCACATTTTAATTGCAATTCTGTAAATTTCGAGGGTGCAGGAGGCAAAGTCCAGGCTCTGGAATCAGAAAACCCGAGTTCCAGCCACAGCTCTGCCAAAGGGCCAACTCTAGGAGAAAGGTGACTGTGGGATTTCCCTGACACGTAGTGGTGAGGATTAAGTGAGACAATGCGTGTGAGTGCATGCACAGTGCCTGCCATGCACATGATAAGCACCCGGTGAACATTATAATAATTACTATACATGCAGGTGCATGCATGCTCATATAGGAAAAATAGGCAATGGCTATAAACTGAATATTAAATATTCTGATTTTTCTTTTTCTTTTGTGGGTATTTTATATTTTTCCAAAAAATCCCTTACATTCCCTTTGGAGGAAGGAAAAAAAACCCTTTTATATATTAAAAAAAAAATCCTACAGTGTGGTACAGCAACTTAAAATAAATGGCCCAGATGTCTTCCAGGTAATCAATCCTGGTTCTTGCTTGTTCTTTAGCTCACTGATTGCTCCTCTCCGATTTTTTTACCTGACCCCATTCCCCCTGCTCTTGATGCCTGTGTGGCAACTCTACTTGGATGTCAAGCAGGCACATCAAACTTGCCAAGTCCAAAACAGAGCTCTTGAATTTTCCACAGCAACCTGCTGCCCCAAGAGTCTCCCAATATCAGTGAAGGGATGAAGACCTCTACTGCATTGGGCCATGAGTGTTCATGTCCTGTTTGACTCCTCTCTCTATCACACTCCCCACCCAATCCGTCATCAACTCCAGTTAGTTCTATCTTACAAATGCTCCCTCACTCAGCCACCTCTCACCATCTTGACTCCAAACACCCAAGTCTGAGTCAACATCATCTCTAACCCAGACCATCTGCACCAAGACTGGTCTCCTTGTCCAAGTAGTCTCCTCTCACCCTGCAACGACAGTATTCCTATTCAAGCCAGATCATTTCATTCCTCGGCTCAAACCCACTCAGTGGGGGCAGGAAGGGGGGGGGGACTAAAACCACCTCCCAGTGGGTCCCATCTGAAATTTGAATTTCCCAGATGAAATTCAAAGTCTTTCCCACAGCTTATAGGGCCTTACATGATCTGCCCAGCCCTCTACGCAACCAGGGTGTGATGTTCCCATCACTTTGCCCACCCTCATTGTTCCCAGCCTCATTGTCCACCACCGCTTCCCTAGTGGACCAGCTTGGAATGCAGGAGTTTTACTTTTGCTACTCCCTCACTTAGAACACTCATATGTCAGGGATCCGCACGGCTTACTCCTCCACTTTCTCCGGTGTCCACTCAACTTTCATCTTTCCTGACCACCCTCACTAAAATAGTGCACACACGAGCTTGCACACCCAGACACACAGAGATGCACACACACGAGACTCTTCAATCCCTATTCCCTTTCTCCCCTTCGATAGCCTCTATCTTTCATATTTTTATTTGGAGATTGTGTCTACTTTGTTCATTGCAGTATCCCTAGCACCTAACAGTATCTGGCTATACTGCTGGATTGAGGAAATGGATGAGGGCCTGAAAGAGGACTCAGGGCAAGGTTGGTGTGGATGAGAATCTCCTGTTGCTCGATGCCTCGGTCGCAGTGGACATAATCTGAGGCAGGTCGTCAGGGCAGCACAGAGAGTGAGAAGGACTAGAAGAAGAGTTTGTCATAAGAGAACATGAATGTGGTTTCCCCAGCATGTCAGCAGCCAGAACATAGTTTGGGGAAAGGAATGAAAGAGTATCCTGGTCCCACTTATTCATGGCCAGTTGTACCTGCAGATAAATCAAATGGACTGATCAGCTCTTGACTTTGTGGCTATGGGAGAGGAGGTTTCCTCATCCTAATCCCTTGAAAGAGTTTCTTCTACCTGCCAAGTATATAATTAATATTGCACATGTAAATTTTCCTTTATTCCTCAATCTGAGGTGTATAAAGCTAATTCCTCCAAAAACCATTGAGAGTAAGCATTCTGGGAGGTTTCTGGGCCTCAAGAAGAAAGACCTCATTGAATTTTGAGTCCAGATCGAGGAGATTTGGATTCCATTTTGACCTTCATTCATGACTCAGTGGTTCTTTGAATGAACTGCTCAACCTTTTAGCCCCCAACCTTCCTTGTTTGTAACATGAGAATAATGAAAACTGTCACAATCTAGCTCCCAGAGCATCATGGAGATTCCTCTTTGTTCACTGTGCTCTGGATTTCTGGGAGGAGAATCCCTAGGGGTGGGCTGAGTGCAGACCTGCAGAGGGAGTGATAAGGCATCTTACTGTTTGAAGAGTCACATAAAATCCAAGCCGGGAAGAAAAGGGAAAGGCAGCGGCATTCTTTGGGAGACCTGGGCTAAGGAAAATCATCTTAAATATGGCTCCCTTTTCTTGCTCCTCCCTCTCCCTGTAATACATTTAAGCCAAAGGGAAGAACTTGGGTTAACATGAGTAGCAAGGGGAGTTCCCAAAGGGAAAACATGCCTCCAAATGGCAAATGAAGCCTGAGGTTCAAGTGGTGTGAGTGGGAAGATCAAGCGGCTGCGAGCTAGAAACCGTCCTGGAATCTTTTAGGAGGAGGGTCATTTTCCTGTCACTTAAAATCTTCTCAAACTGCCTGGCCCCAGCCTTGCCCTAGGACTCCTCAAAGGAATTTTTTAATGATGGATTTTATATAACACCAATTTTAAAATACTCTTGCAAGTATTTGCTCTTTTCGTTTTCACAATTCATTACTTAGGGCAAAAGTCATTGTTATCCTCATTTTGCTAATGAAGAAACTGAGTCTAGAGAAAGTAAATGACTTTCTTGAGCCCATATAGCCAACAAGTGATACAGTCGGATGGAAACCTAGGCCCTCGTACTCTAAGTTCCATATTCTCTTAACAGAGAAATGTTGCTAAACACTCAGGGAGATGGTGCTGGAACTCCCCAGTCACCTTCATGCCCCGTTTCCCTTGGCACTTTCTGCCAGACTAAAGATCTGGTCTCTTCTCCTGCAGCTCATGGTTATGAGCACAATGCTTTACCCTCTCTCGTGCTCACAGAGCTCTACGAGACTGCTCTTTGAGGAACCACAATGGAACTGCTCACATTATTTTTTTCTTCTTATTTACCCCTATCAAAGATCCAACGGAGAGAGCCAAAAAGCCTCTTCCTGGAACATTTATCATCCTTCACATAAAGCCCAGTTTCCAGTATTTTTTAATCTTCCCTTTTCTCTGGCATACAATACTATATCTGCTTTCTAAATAGCCAATTCCTCCCTACCCAAGAGCATTCGTCCTCTGTTCAGTGATTTCAGTTCTGTCATTTGACATTCATACATACATGTGTTTCCTTCTGCTAGCACCACAGCTCAGAATTAGCAGAATTTCAACCAAGTATGAAAATCAAACTGCATTGCACAGGTTTTCCCTCCACGTCTCTCATTCAGTGATGAATATTTTATTGTATATTGAAATAATACATAACAGTAATAGTGCCTTGTGTTTGTAAAGAGCCTTTCTGCTTCTCAAAGTACTCACATATACACGCCACCTCATTTATCCTCAGGTTTTTTGCATGTTTCATAGGGCATCTGCATGTAAATAATTTAAACATTCTTATACAAGTAAATATATGTATCAGCAAACTTTCAAACTTAACATTCCTTCACATAAGTTAAATTTTTTATTTCCTTTTTCCTCTGTTTTTCCCAGACTCTCCCCTGTCCCTATTAATTTGAAATATATATAAAGCTCTACAATGACCAAGGTAGGCAGGCTGGAGTCTCAGAGTAGGTGGCCTAGAGCAACGCAACCTCATACTGACTTGTGAGCCGTTCTTCTCCACACGCCGCTGCACTATCCTGTCTCAGTGGAGACATAAAGAAAGGAAGATTGGATTTTAAAGGCGTGGTGAAAGCATTGAGGAGTAACAGCAAAGTGACCGACTCTGTTCATTCTGTCTGTGAAATCACTTAGCACCATTCCCGGAGCACAGGCACACACTAAATATTGGTTAAATCCAAATCTGAAACACTTTGCTGGGGCTCCCATCTGCCTAAAACTTCTTCCTTTTCTCTTCTCATTTAAGTCCTACCCAGTATTCAAGGCCTTGCTCCACTTCTATCCTCATCATCTATCCTTTCCAGATTCCTTTGGCAGAATTTATATTTCTCTTTATGTAGTCAATTCATTCAACAATCTTTGTTGATTGCTAAGTGTGGTTCTTAAGTCGCAGTCAAAACAGGCAATGTCCCTGCTTTCAAGAAGCTCATATTCTGGCCAGGAATTCTTTGTTATAACAAATGAAATCCACTCAAGCTAATGAAAGGGGTATGTCATGCAATTCAAGGATGTGAATATAATCAATACTCATAAAGAACTAAAACTGAAATTGAGAAATCATTGGAGATAAAGTAATGACTCTTTCTCTCCCTGTTTTGCTAGAGTCTTGTAGGCTTTTGTGTTTTTGGTGGGGTTTTTTTGGTGAGGAAGTTTGGCCCTGGGCTAACATCTGTTGACAATCTTCCTCTACTTTGTACATGGGTTGCTGCCACAGCATGGCTTGATCAGCGGTGTAGGTCTGCACCCAGGATCTGAACCCATGAACCCCAGGCTGCTGAAGCAGAGCATGCAAACTTAACCACTATGCCACTGGGCTGGCCCCCTTTTGTTTTTTCTTATTGTTGTTGTTTATGCCAATGTCATTCTTCTCTCTGTAGACTGGATTTGTCTTCTCGAGTTATGAATAATCAAAATGGCTGTCTAGGCCTAACTTCATGTGACCTCCCAGTTGAATCTCTGAATTCTCAGTTCTCATGATTGGCCCTGTCCACCCAGTGGGCTGACTCTACTCCTAGACCAAGGGCACAATGCTGCTCATGTGGTTTTGTGTGTTGACAACTTCAAATTGCCTTTGAGTTTTCAGATTTGGGAACTTCTGTCATAGTAGGTTATGTTCTCTCCAACTGTCTGGCAATTTCGTTGCACTAAGCATCAGCTGAAAATGCACCAAAAAATGTCCACAAAGACTTATATGAAGGTGAAATAGAAAAAATGTTTACAATCAGCCAATGACGTAGCCACATTAAATTTAGTATCCTATTTAGATTTAATATTTTGTAGAATTAATGTGTCAACTCTTGTGATTCTTACTTTATAACCATATTGACTACTTTGATTTGTATATTGAATTACACATAATTAAATAGCATCACTTGAGTTAAGGTTTTCTAATGTATAAGAATGTGAGTGGGAAACTAAAAACTTCAATAATCAAGGAACCAATTATTAATGCTTTTTTTCTACCTTCTGGATCAAGGAAATTATCTGAAAAGTTAAGTACATCGTTTTTTCCTAGTATTAGCAACTTGCATAAGCCTTTTTTCATCCATTAAAATCTTAATGGCATTTGAGTTAATACACATTTTTCAAGGTCATTTTAAAATTTCATAATTCTTTAAGAGAAAGTGCCTTCGGTTTCTGATGGTTTGACTAGAATGTTATTATGGATATTTAAGAAGTGTGAACTTTACAGATGGCTAAAGAATAGCTGCATGTGAATGAAAGAATGCATTTTTTTTCAAAAAGGATACAGCAGGTTGGTTTCCACACATAAAATCAAAATTATCTCTCTTCCAACAATAACATGACAGAATGACTCACACTTATTGTAAAGAAATCCGTAGATCTTGAGGAATGTCTACAAAAACAGGTGGTCCAATTCTCCTGTTATTTACTTATTTGTTTTTTCACATTGTGGCTTTGAATGCTGTGATTCTGTATCTTTGGGTGTCTAATTTAGAGTTTCATAAGAGACTTTTCTCTAAGAGCATTGAATGATTTCCTAACTCCTATGAGGATATCTAGAATCAGCTAGCATGACCCCAACCCACAGTCATAGTCTCAGTTCATGCAGTACATCCTTCCTACCCAATGGCTACAGATTCTCCTCAATTAAAAAGATTTTTAATAGATATAATTTTGCATCTTCACTTACTTATATCTAATACATCCTTTGGCTTGTAATCATCTTGTTTGAAATGGTAAAAAATGTAATATCAACTGTGAATGTCAATTTTAGAATGCACAATTAAAATAGAAATAAAGACAGGACTTAGTACATACTAAGCAAGTCATTCATACTTTTTGAATAATTCAACTATAGATGATTCTTTACCTTAAAACAATGCAAACCCTGTCATTAGGCATATTATGCCATTTTCAACAGTCATCATAATTCATCCTTCTTCCTAGGAGAGCAGTGTATTCATAGATTCCACAATATTTATTGAGCATACTGTGGCAGTGCTAAGGATCCAATAGGGAACAAGATACACCCTAGGAAAGCTATAGGAATAAGTATAGCTATAGGTATAGGTATAGGTATGGATACAGTACTTTTCTCTACCTGCCCCTACCAATGTTATCACTTCCTGGTGTTGTCTAGACCTCTGAAAATAACCCATAATTATTTAAGGTCAAGATAGTGGAGTCAGAGACAACTTTTAGCTGCTAAATCTTATAGGGGACGTTGAATTTCATATAAGTGGCAGCTGGCTCTTGGACAAGGTTTATATAGAATATTATCTTTGTCGCCACTGTCAACCTATTAACTTTGTTTAGACATAAATACCATTGAATGAGATAATTAGTTATGGAGCAGGAAAGAAGAGGTCCGAGAGCTTAGAGAGATAGTGCGTGGCTGTTCCTTAGTAATGATTTGGAAGCTTGATGAGTGAAAAAAATCCACAATTTTTTTTTTAAATCCAGACTTAAATTTCTAAATCATGAAAGAAGTCCATTATCCTTTATTTGATTTAATATAGTAGCCTAAGAGGATCAGAATGAGCATGAAGTCACTGTTCTAATACTTTTGCCATCATACCTTTTCTCAAATACAGTAATTAGAGTAATGTTCATTTTGCCCTTAGGAACTTCATAGATCTTTGCTTTGAGCCACCAGTAAGAAAATATGCCAACATAGTTTATCAGGCTCTAAAACAAATGATTTAGCTTTCTCATTCCCAAGCCTGCTTTGCTTCAATATGTTTTCAATTATTATATTATGTACTTGTTCTGTTTGTCATTAATGGTCATGATAGTCATTTTCTTCACAGCATATTATACCAACTGGCAATCTCATGAGCACCAGAGGCTTCGTATTTCTGTAGAAGTATCAGTTTCCTCCCATATGGAAAACTCTATTTGTCCCACATTAGATTAGAATGGAGAAAACTTTGTAAAAATGTCATTCCTCTTTCAACAGATTTAAACTGCATGTGTTTGTAGAAAAGACTAGATTCAGCACGTCCCACTGGTTTAAGAAAGAGAGCTGTTCAGAGCAGCAGCAGCTGCACACTAGGCATCAAAATAGCAAATCGGTCCATGACGTCTTTTTCTCAGTTAGATTCTTGACACCAAGTTGGAAAAGTCTGTTGAAATTTCCTATTCAAAAGAAATGCAGATGTAGGACTGGATAAACTGTTTGCCTTTGATTTTCCTGTTTTCCCCAAACTGAAGGATCTCAACCATGCACCCTGAGAGGCGGGGACTGTTTTTGCTTTATCATTGTATTTTGACAGCCTAAGCTTGGAATAATGCAGACATTTAAGTGTCTGCTGAAACATGAGTAGTTGACTGAAGAGGAGGACTACAGCGTGAGAGACTGTACAGTGTGGTCTAATTTGCCACAGGTGGAAAACCAGGAGTTGCTGGAAATAATACTTTGAAGTCTGAAAGATTTGTCAGTCCACAGTCTTATGCATAAACTGCGACGTTTTGCCCTCACTGAACTGGGCTATTCCCTGGATGAACTGCCTCAAGGGCCATGTGTAAGTGAAGGCCATGTTGTTTATGCCAGAATGTATTCTGGTTACCAATTACTGATCAGTTGGTCTATGGGAAAGCCTTCTTGGAAGGAAGAGACCCCTCATGAAGTCTCTGAGGTGATATGAAAGGTGAGGAGCTGGGACTTAACTCAATTGTGTGTCCAGCTGGAGGGTCTGAGACAGAAGATACAGTAGAGAATGAGAGTGAGTCAAAATCAGGTAGAGCAAAGGCCAAACGCAGTACTCACAGGCTATTCCCGGAGCTCACGGCCTCCAGCCTGCCCTGTGTTGTACTATATTCATGCAGAGGATGGCAAGGGGAGAGGTAACTTGGTCTCCAGTTTTCCTAAAACCAGAGCTAGTGGAGCATGATATAAGAAAGCATAGGGGAATGGCAAAAACACAAGGCGAATGAATCTGCCTGACTTGACTTTGTTGAAGAGTTTCGTGTACAGAAACAATTTGCAAATAATGGAGTATTTGGGTGATCTGAAAATTTTACTTGCAATGCCACACTTTTTCCTTCCTGTGTAGATATTCTATTCCTTCCTCAGCTCAATGGTAGTAAAAAGTTACCACTAAACGTTTATCTGTCATGGAAGCTGAATGCAAAGCAATGTCAACATACCATGTCATTTTCCTGGGATGCTTCTTCACAAAGATGATGGATTTATATCATTTATCACATAGACAGCAGGCAAACACATTTTTGGATGACTTTCATGCACATGTTTTACTGGGTTTAATTTTATAGCAATTAAAGTCCTGGTAGAATAATATTCAACCCCATAATTTTTTCAGACTGACCATTATGAAAAATGAAAGGCTAGCAGAGTTCTATGACATTTGTTCTTGGGCACTGCATAGGCTGCATCTTGTTCCAAGAGTCTTATCTGAAGGATTTAGGATGAACTTCAGTGCAGACAGCAAGTCACTTTTTATTTCAAGAAAGATCAAAGCCGGTGGGGAGGGGCTTGTTGTCTTTGTGACAGTGTTGTCTTTAGCGGGGATCTCTCAAAGGTTGTCCCACATTCTCTTGTATGCCTTGATTTCCCTCTTCCACTTTTCCTTGGTCTTATCTTTCTCTTCAAGAGGTGGCAGGGCTTCCTGTGAAGCTGTTAAATTGACATAGATTACATTTTTCAGTTGAGTCTTTCTTCCTTCTGTCTGTGTTGTGCGGAGAACAAAAAACAGAAGTGAGGTATTTTCTTTCTTCTCTCACAGCCCTTCTCTTCCTTTCCAAATATGAAAAATTATTAACTTGTGAGGTGCCTACAAGAATGGACCTGAACGAATTTTAAGCACACTGGAACTGCTTGTTCCAACCAAACAACAAGTGTGTGTAATCCTATCACAATTGGTACGCTTGTCTCCATTACACACGGTTGTCATGGATCTGGTTTGTAACAGTTCAAAGAGTACAGGATAAAGTACAAACTTTAAGTGCTTTTCTTTTTCCGGGGAAATCTATAAATGGTTCTTTTTCAATGCCTTACCAAATGATCTCAGGAAACAAGTGATCCTTTATAAAATAGAAAGGAGTGTTCACACTTTGATAAAGACAGCGATACAGAAATTCCCCTAGACAATCTTGTCCCTGGTGCTGGAAAGGTATTGGGTAGGGGCTCAGGTTATACTGGAGGCTGGGGAGGGGGTGTGCTAAACTGGTTCCCACGAGCCCTGAGAATCACATGCTGTCTTAAATCAGCCCATCATTCCCCCTCCCAGCACCTCGTCATTCCATCAGTCCCCATGCTGTGGTCCCTGAGCCAGGGAATGGAGTTCAGGATAAAAGTGGCTTCCCACACCTTTCAATTGCCTTATTTGCTGGTTACAAACTTCCTGGTCACCAAGGGATCCTCTTACTACTTCTCCCCACAGGGCCCCTATATTGAAAGATTTTATCTACCAACAAATTGTACTTCTGAAGTAGTAATACTCCTTCTCTACTAGCCAATGTCATATATGACAGCCAAGTTGAGCTTCTGGATGCTGTGAAAGAACCTGCATTACCACACTCAGTTTGTGGAATTTAGCTAAAACCAAGCACAACTAATAGGTTTTTAGTTATTCTGCACAACTTTGCTGAGTGTAAATGCAACATTTCCATTAGGTACCTGCATGTCTCTGCTGTTGCTTTTATGGACTTTTTAGAGAAAACTCTGATCTATGCATACGTTTTCTTTCTGGGTTCTGGATAATGAAGCGTCTGTGTTTTGAAATCTGACAGACCCGGTTTTAAATTTTACTAGCTGTGTGACCTTAGACTAGTTATTTTATTTTTCAGAGCCTGTTGTAAGAACTGAAGAGAAAATATGTGAAGTGCTTACAACAGTGCCTGGTAAATAATGAGTATTCAGTGGATATAGCATTTTTCAAATTACCTTTCTGTCTTTTATTAGCAACCATCATCATTTCCTCCACATTTCCCAGCATATGTCCTAACAACTTTTTATTGTTACCAAATTACCCAATTAATAAATAAATATTTTATTGTAAACGTCATGAGGATAGAGACTGGGTCTTTTGTTTTTGGATTCTCAGCACTTACAGTGTTGTTTAAGCATAAAGAAAGCAATCAGTACATGCTTGGTGACAAGTGAATGACTAAATTTAGAGTGATGTTAAATAATAATAATAATATGCACATCTATATATGTATAAGATTCACAATTAAGCATTAAAGTAAACCCATAGACAAAGACTACACACATAGGAGATTTTTAACCTAACAGGTGAAGGAGTGGCTCTGTTTTTAACTTTGTAAAGTCATTAATTACATGAGCTTGGATAGATAAATTACCTGTAGTCAGAGCCAGAGAGATAAAAATGTGTTTCATTACATGCCAGGTAAATTTCTACATGCTGGAGATAGAAAGTGCATGAAGGGTGTGTTTCCTGCTGCTAACAAGCTTACAGGCAAATGGTGAGAGAGACACATAGCCAGATAACTGCAACAGGGAGAGAGAAGTGCAACGACAGAGTGGTAGAGGTGTGCCCAGGATGCCATGGAGGCATGAAGCGGAACAGTGGGGGAGGGGCACAGTTTCCTGAGGGGTTGTGTCTAGGTGCAGTGTAAAAGGATCAGTAGAGCAGGGAATCTGGAGGGTGACTTGGGGGTAGGGGAGGGCAGGATATTCCAGGAAAAGGTACTTAGCAAAATCAGGTGGAGACTTCATTGAACTTATGTTGCTGGAGGGTAAAGCACGAGGCTGAGAGTGAGGGAAGTGGAGAGTGAAGACTTGCACCTGTGGATCTTATTAAAGGGCTTGACCTTTATTCTGTGCATCGTCGGTGCCCTGAACAATTTAAAGCCAAAGAGTGGCATGGCCAGATTGCATTTTCAGTGAATCCCCTGGTAGCTCTGTGGAGAATGGACTTGAGAAAGACAGAACTGGCTTCTGGGCAACAACTGAGGGACTGTTTGCAATTAGTCTGAGAAACTGGAAACCAGGGCCGTGCAGGTTGGGATGGAGAGGAAGTAGTATTTTGAAAAATATTTAGGAAATAATATCAGCAGAAATTGGTGATTGATGTGACGTTGGACTTGAGCTGAGGAAAGAATTTAAGGTAATTTGTGATTTTTAGCTTGCATGGCTGGATGTAAAGTGGTTTTACCCACTAAGAGAGAGAGAGAATGCCAAAAGAGGGGTGGATTTTTAGAGGTAGAGGTGATATAGCAAGTCTGAGATGCTTGGTGGATGCTAAAGGTGTTCAGGCTTAAACCTCAAAGAAGAGATTTAAACCAGAGAGATGGGGTCATCTGCACCAAGAAGGACAAGAATTTCACTTTGGAGATAGTTCTGAGGCATAAACAATGACCAGTTGACATGGTTACATAATATAAGTAGGAAACTGACCAATGAGGGGAGAATAAAAGCCTATAAATAACTACTTTAAATGTCCTAGGTCTTCCTTGAGAATTAGAGAAAGCAATCAACTTTAAAATTTTAAATTTTAAAGTAAAGAATGACATAAAAAGAGTTCATTCAATAAATATATGTTGACAGTTTAATATATAAAAAAACCAGATATTTCTAAAGAGAAAGAGAGGGATAGGCATTAAAAAAGGAAGGAAGAGAGGGGAAAGAAAATAAAGAGCAATTCAGATGGAGGAAGAGAGGAAACAAGAGTGTACAACAGAAAATGAGGGAGAGAGAGAGAGAAATCGCACAGGAGGAGAGAGAATTCCTGTCCATGAGAATCTGAGGATAATCCTGGCCACTTGTCTGCAGAATGGACTGAAAGTCCTGTGGCTGTCCCTTTCTGTTCTTTTTCAAGTGGAAAAACTTAAACTTTTATTCATATATATACAGAATCAATGATATAAGAGTACAGCAAATAGCCGTGAGTTTCCATTTAAAATTTTTAAGGGTGTGTTCAGTATGTGACACTTTATTAATATTGAATTGATACAGTGACTATGTACTCTCAAATGAAGGGAAAACATTTTCAGGACTTAGAAAGAGGGAAACTATTGGTTTCTGCATTCCAGTGTTTTCTTTGAGCCTCTCTGACTTTTAAAATGTTTCTTAGGTCATACTTCTTTTCGTCATACACAAACTCTGTTCTCTCCTTTGAGGTGACCTTTCCAGTGGCCACCAGGCTCCTTCCTGCCACCAGTGGGCACTGGCAGGAGCCACAGGAGATGGGGTGTGGCCAGTGAAAGGGTTCAGACCGCAGGCCCTGAACACGACTAGACTGGCCTGGTTCAAATCTCAGCACTGGGCAAGTCACCTAACAGCTGTGTCTCAGTTATGTCAAATCCAAAGCAAGGGTAACCCTGTCATCTCCCTCTCAGAGCTGTGGACACATGATATGAGAAAGACATAGATAGAGCACTTGCCCTGTGTCTGGTAACCAGTGAACACTCCATCCTGAGCAATTGTTTTTATTATTTAAACAAGCTCTATTATTTACTTAATTAAACACAATCTTAAGTTCATTAATGATCATTTGTATTTTATTATTATTATTTTAATGATCAAATATGCACTCCTATGGGCAATGGGCCTTTAGAGTGCTTCTCACTTCCGTGCTGTCTCTCATAAACCACAAACTCCAAAGCTCAGGGGCTGGGGGACTGGTAAAGTAAATGTGCAGCCACCAGGGAGTAGGGCAAGCCCTGGTAAAACAGATTGGTTTAGGGTCTGCCCAAATTTTAAAACACTGCTTTCTCTTGGCCAGATGGTGAGTTGAATGTCTTCATCACAACGAGACTGAAATTTCAGGATACAGAAGAAAGATGTAGTCACAGCGCATAAGGAACCTCAGGTGTTACCTGCCCTGACTGCAGCTCTCCCCAGAGCCCCTGACCCCTCCAGGCTGTCCTGGTGCTGGTGTGGCCCCGGGTGGGGTGGGCTGACCACAGAGGAGCCACCTCACTGCTGAGTGCCCACAGGCTGCTGGCTACACTTGGAGCAAGGAGCAAGACTCTTACTCCTCTTATTGCTTTTCCTGGGGGCCTCTGGAAAGGGGTTATTTCAGCAAGCATGTTTTGGTCTGCTGATAGGGACACTGTCGCATTTGGAAAACACTTGAGATTCTTTAAGCCCCCATATCCCACACACAGGTCATGAGGTGGGAGAAGATGGAGTTAACCTTGACAAAGCGCTTTCTGAGCTTCAACCCCTTTTACAGCAGCTGCAGTCCCAGAGAGAACGCCCGGGCAGGGGTGCAGCCCACTGGTGAACATTGCTGGGGGCTTCAGATCCGTGATTCTGCGTTCAGGTCCTTCTTGAGAAAATTCTTTAACCATTCTAACCCTTGGCTGCCATATTTGTGAAATGGTGTGATAATGCCTGGTTTAATCACGAGCATTAAATTAAATAATGTATGTAAAGGGCTTAACATCATGTCTGGCATTTAATAAACACTATATGAAGGGTAGCCACTGCTTTAGTCCTTTAGCCTGTTGTGGATGAGGACGCTGGGGCACAGAGAATCAATGAAGTCTGCCCAAGGTTCAGAGCTATTAGAGAAGTGGCAGGTGGGGTTGTCCTCAGGGGTATCCGACTCCAAAGCCCCACCACTCCTGCCACCCAGAGCCCCTCAGACACACCTGCGCTCCGAGGAGCAGAGCCCTGAGTGGGTGAGGACCCTCACTTGACACATTCGGAGAGTTGAGGGAGGTGATTTATTCCTTCCAAGGCATGTAGTGATGTAAGGATGTAATGATGTAAATTATTAGCCCTATTGATCCCACCTAACTGGTCATTTTTATGGCACTTTTTAGTGTAGAATTTGAAGGCTTATACCAATTAATAGTTCCGAATTCTAACAGACTATATTACACTTAGAAATGAGGAATTTTTATTAAACTTAATTAAACCTAATTCTCTTCGGACCTTCTTCAAATAGCATCCCAGTGAGGCCTGCCCCAGCCATCTTATCTAAAATTTCACACAACACGCGTGCACACACACCCTCAACCAATGTATGAAACTTCCTATTGCTCTTCCCTCGTTATGTGTCCTACTTAGCACTTATTAATATCCAGGATTCTCTATATTGACTTATTTATCTTGTTTGCTGTCTGTCTCCCCTACAGAGTGTAAGCCTCCACGGTTGGTGCTCAGTGAAAACCTACAGAACGAGTGCATAAATGCATCCCTAGTGTCTCCCCTCCACCTGCTCATTCTTCACTCTGACTATTCCACAGAACCAAAATTCTCCAGCTAATAGGCCTCCTTCCCTTCTTTTACAATTTGCCCCCAAAATTCCTCACGGTGTTTCATTTCTATTCTATCACCTATTGTGACCTCAGTTAAACCGGTAAATAAGTAATATGGGTCTGTCTTGCCTTAGAGGTATTGAATTTATTTCTCTGAAAGGTATGAAAAAGGCTGTTTAGTATTTCTATCATTATACCCAGGGAGGTGAGGCTTTTAGGGAAACCATATTATTATATTAAAGGGGAAAAAAGGAGAGAGAAGAAAAGAATAGTAGACTAGGCATCAGGGTACATGGGTTCCAATGCTGACAATTACTGATTGTGTGACTTTGGGAGAGCATTGTGCTTCTTTGGAATTAAGTTTCCTTCCCTGGGAAATGAGTGGGTCAGACCAGATGACCTCAAAACTCTCCAAAAGTCTAATATTCCAGTAGTAACCACATAGAGGTCTAACCATATATAGGTCTGACCATATGTAGGTCTAATCATATATGGATCTAACCATGTCTAACATCCTATGACTCAAGAAAACTGAAAATATGTCTTCTAATGTCAGGGACACTTTCAGGCTTTAGTTCTTTCTACGATGTTAAAGAAATTGTTTTCCTTTCACAGGTGTAAATATTGCTCCAACAAAGTTTAGCTTAAAGATTTTTGATTTTGAGTTCCTTTGCACCTAAGCCAATGCTTCATTTTCTGAAGAGTAATAGAAACAAAACTGTCAGGATTTTCAAAATTGATGGAAGGTGGCCTTTGGCAACCTTTTAAATTTGTTCTCTAGGCTCATGCAAAACATGCAAAATGAAGCTTCAAGCTTTCTTTGAAAAATAAAATTGGTTTGAAACTAATGGGGATTTGGAAACAGGCAGCTGAGCAGATTTCTCTCTGTAAATACCACGTTGATTCTCCACAGAGGATGGGAGAAGCGAGGAATTTAAAAATAGGTTTTGGTCATTAATAGGCTAAGGATCACTCCTCGGAATATGAGGCATTGCTGGTAATATTAAATTCTTTCCGCTGAAGAAGACTTGGCAAAAAAAGTATATTCAAAGTATCTCTTTTTAGATTGTAATCAATCTTTATCCATGTCCTGGAAGAGAGAGAGTTATTAGTTTCAATAAAATGAGAGATCATGAGAGCACTAAGTTGGGGAACTTTGATGAACAAGGTCAAAACCAACATTTCCCAGTTAGCATCTGAAAACTGCCTTAGATAAACTATAAAGTGAGTTTGACTTCACATAAAATTAAAGGAGAACATGCATGTAAATATTTCTGGACATTACTAAATAGGGAGGATGTTGATAAATTAATTCATTAATGAAAAATCTTAAGCAGAATGTCACTGACATTTAGTAAGCACCTTCCCTGAACAAGTCTTTCGTATAAATTGCCAGAATTAATCTATGCAACAAATATTTGAGGGAGATATTATTTTTTCATTAAACTTGTGGGGAAACAGGCTCAGAAGTTTGGTAACTTGCCTGAGACCAAATAGTGGTTGTTATAAACTGAATGTTTGTGTCCCCCCCAAATTCATATGTTGCAGACCTACGCCCCAAGTGATGGAATTAAGAGGCAGGGCCTTTGGGAGGTGGTTAGGTTTAGATGAGGTCATGAGGGTGGAGCCCCACATGGGAATAGTGTCCTTATAAGAAAAGAAGAGAGCAGAGTCTGTCTCTCCAGAGCACACACTGACAAGGAAAGGCCGTGTGAGCACACAGCAAGAGGGCAGCTGTCTACAAGCCCGGAAGAGAGTCCCACCGAGAACCAAATCTGCCAGTACCTTGATCGTGGATTTCTCAGCCGTCAGACCTGTGAGAAATAAATGCCTGTTGTTTCCCCACTCAGTCTGTGGCATTTGTTATAGCAGCCTGAGCTGATTAGGACAGTGGTAGAGCTGGCACTACAACCCAACTTCTCATCAAAGTAGAAACCCAGAAAGTGGAAGAGTCCTTCCTAGATTACTCCCTTTCCCAAGTGTGCCTGCACAGCACTCGTCTCTACGCCCTGCAGCATCTACCTCTTTACCCTACTTCAGATCTGTCCCTTCTGACCACCCTGCTCTTCCCGCTTCAGCACCTTCTCTCCCCACTGGTCTTCCTGCCTTCAGTCTTACCCATCAGTCCATCCTAACAGTGGGGGGAGTGTCAGTGTCCCTCTGTAAGGAGAACATGCGGGGTGGGTGATATCACACCCCTCAGTGTCACTGTGGGAAGTACAACCCCTCACAGCTGAGGGCTGCACCTGTGCCCCATGCCTTGCTGTCTCCTTGGCATGACCCGATGCCATTCTTCTCAATCCCTCCCCTGCTCTCCTCCTTGGGATCAGCCAGATCCAGTAAGCAGGTATGCTTTTCTAGGGATAAAGGCAGAAATAAATACAAAAATAGATAATTAAGATTTTGAAACTGAAATTGTATGAAATATAAATAATGCATATTTAAAGTAATCACCGTAATGCTATTTATGTAACACTTTTTCACCCAAAGGTGGCAAAAGCAGTTTACAGATATTTTCTCTCTCATCCTCGCCATTCTCCATTACATCGTGCTATAAGTGTTGTTTCGAATCATGAATTCCTGTCTCTTTTCATCTTGCAAACCATCACTAGGTAACTTGTTGAGTGACTAACATAGGCAGCTAGTTACTCAACACAGGTGCCACATGCAGGAGTTGGTGCCTTTTCTATTGCAGACTGAAATGCAGTGCTCAGCTGTAACAAATGTCCGAGTCAGTGCAATTGCCAAGCCACGCTCAGGTGTGCAGAAATGTGCCAAAGACCCATTAGGGCCACTTCTCATCTTCTTGATTGAAATTAGAAAAATAATCATTATCAGTGTGTTGAGGGCCAGAGCAGCCTCCATGCATGAGTTGTTTTGTAAAAGCACGCTACTTTTCACCATCTGGAACAGGCACTGGGGCTGAGACACAGTACTTGTAGACTCTACGTGGTCTGCCTCCTGACCTTGCTTGCTATCTTTTATTGCTCTCTCCCTTGTTCATCTCACTCTTATTACTCTGGCCTCCTTCTGTTACAAGAACACACTACGCATGCTCTGGCCTCAGGACCTTTGCACCTGCTGTTCTCCTGGCTGGAGGCTCTTCCTCCATTTGTCATCCCGGCTCACTCCGTTACTTTGTTCGGGTCTAACAGTGCATCCCTATACCATCCTTGATTCCCTTTACCCTACTTTACATTTATTCTTTGCCTTAATCAGCTCCTGGCAGATTTTATGTATATTTTTTTATTGTTCTTTTCTCCTTTCCATAATCCACTCTCCACGAGAACAGGTACTTTATTTTTTCACTGTTTTGTGCCCTAGTGCCTAGAACTGTGCCCAAAACATAAAGGCTCTCAGTAAATATTTGATGAATGAATAAATAAGTGGATAAACAAATGGCCCCTGGCTAATATCTGCAGTGTAATGAGAACAATTAGTATATTTATGTACAGCTGTGCTTAGCTGTCTGTTGTTAAAGTAAATTGTTAAAGTCAAAGTTGTAGCCACAACTAGTACTTTAGTATATGAAACTGAGTTTGGATTTCCATGAGATTTGTAATTTTAACTAGAAACCACGTAAAGGGAAGATATTCTCATGGTCTACAAGTTCTCCTCAAGGCAGAAACGTTTACATAAGCTATTAACTAGTGTGCAAATTTTGATGCATGAATGTGATCGTTATTTATCGCTCCTCTTCTGTGTATGATTATTTCTGTCTAGACAGAATATATGTATACATAACACACACACACACACACACACACACACACATATATATACACACACATATACAATATATGTGGTATTTATTTGCCTCTGAAGACACAATTTTAAGACCTGGCAATATATGTGAAGAATCCCAAAGTCTTCCAAAAACAGTCTCTTCTACTAGTGGCCAGATGGTTCTATCTGCTGAGCTGTTTCCCAGAATTCCACAGACCATCTATACTGTCTTAGATGATGACTTTGATGCATTTCTTTTCACCACTCTGGTCTCACTGTAGGACATTTGTTTGTACATGCTGCTGTCAACCAGTGTCTACCCTTGTTCCATCAAGCAGAGGGTATTACAGCACGGAGGGCTTCAGTACTGGCAGATAGACTATATTCCAGAACCTCAATCCTGGTGGTCCAGTCAGTTCTGTGACCCAGATACAAAAAATATTTTGAATGTAGAGCTCCATTGCCCTACGGACCACTGGCAGATCATCATCTCTGCTGGGTGTTTTCAACGTGTCAGCAAATATGTGTCACATGAGATCTACAATTGCTTCAAAATGTACATTAGACATGTGCCTATTTCAGGGCCAAACTCAGTTCTGCTCACATGCTATTGGAGGCGGCTATGAATTATTCCAGAGGTCCAGGTCCCCCACCTGGCCCCAAGGCTGGCCTGAAAGTGCATCCATCCGGAAAGCTAGTCCTTCCGCAGTGGAGTCCTGAAGGCCGGAGTGGGGTTTGGAGGATGGAGTGAGTTCCCCAGATAAGGAAAGAGGGAAGGTAATTAGTGAGGGTGTAAAAACCTTGTTCGAGCTAAGAGTAAATGGAAAATTACAAGTCTGATGGTCTAGTCTGATGGGGCAACCATGGGAGCAGTTATGAGGCAAAGCTGAACAGAAGCTGGGCGAGTGTAGTCATGAGTGAAGGTAGAAGAGAGGGACAGAGCAAGCCCAGTGTCTCAAATGGCCTGCATTTCTTGAGCCGCCTCTCTATTCATCAGTGTGTCATGTGGCACTGGACAGGCCTGACTTAATGGTGCACAGTTAGGGTGGTCACAGGGTACATCCACGAATAGGATAGTAGGGCAGAAAGAATGCCCATGACATTTACTAATGATGGCTCACTGAGAAAGGAGGAGTGTTCAGCCCTTTCAAAAGAGGATAGAAATTCAATACATCCTTGAAAAAGTTGAAGATGAGGTCAGTTTCAACCAGTATCAAATACAAGGTATACATAGAGAAAGAAGAAAAAGCAATTTGCTTAAATACGAGATCAGAAATGAAAGGTTTTGTGACTTTCCGGATGGCGCAGCCATGCATTGCTATTAAAATATCAGAAAACTGAGATCCTCTATCAGGGAAATCCCCAGAACAACCATCTATTCTTCACACACAGGATCCCTCCTCAACCCATGTCCCTGCCCTGGACCGATTTGATCCACTTCAAGAGACATGGCCTCTTTCTCTGAGTTTTTCTTACTCACATCAGGTAGAAAGCACAGGCAAAAAGTTAATATCATATCTATGTATCATTAACTTCACATGCCTGTGCGATAAATTGCATGCTGGGTGTGAGGTAGTGGCTGAGAGAGGGGAATTATGGTGCTTGGTGTGCACTGACAATGATTGTCAGAATGGGTTTGCTGCATCTTCTCCCATCATGCAGGGAAATATCAAAGAGGAGGTGATATTTTAATACCTGCTTGAACAAAGGAAGATGGGGAACTTTGATGAGGGTGGGGAGGGAAGCATTTTGCAGGTCTCAGTACAACCAGAGCCTGAGGGTGGTTAGATCAGGTGAGTGTGGCAGGAGAAGGGGAGAGAAGCTGAAAATCTTCAGCTAGATCCAGTAGGGCTAATTTAGAGTCTCAGACAAGAATAAAGTATAACTGGGATTATTCAAACTAGATAATAAAAACATGTGCATCTTCCATCTATCGGGTATTACAAATAAACAAAATTTGAGCACACAAGGAGACTAATGCTAGTAACTAACATTTCTGTGACACTGTGTGGGTTACAAAGCACATCTACATATTAGGTATACTTTGCTTTTCCCAACAACCCTGTAGAATAGGTGAGGTGTTATTAGCCTCACTTTACAGTTGAAGAAGTGAAACCCAGAAAAACTTAAGTGACTGTCTCTAGGACATAGAATGCACACTAGCTGCTGAAATAAATGACTCCCAAAGTGGCTTAATAAACAGAAGCAGATTTTTTGTGATAGATAGATAGATAGATAGATGACAGATAGATAGATGATAGACGATAGGTAGATAGACGATAGACAAAATTAGCTACAGCATAACTGAGAGATTTCAGGCATTAAATTGTAACCAACATGTTAACAAAGATTGTGATAGTGTAGTGGGCTAATTAATTTTATTCCTTTTATCTTTTTTTCTGTTTTTGTAATATAGTTTCATTGTTTTTATAATGACTATAATAGTTCTATAGTTGACAAAAGGCAGTCCTTTACCACTTTCTGAATTTGGGGGGGTAGACATCTAGGATCCCTTCCATCCTCGTGCCGCACGTGGCGTCTTTTCTCGAGCTACACGTGTAAGTGTTCTGCGGGAAGAAGAGTGTTCAAAATGTTTGTGAACCTACCGAGTAGTTTGTAATTATGTATAGACTGAGACAACCTTATTTCTCTCCTTCTTTGTTTTTTTTTTTTGTGTGTGTGTGTGAGGAAGACTAGCCCTGAGCTAACGTCCATTGCCAATCCTCCTCTTTTTTGCTGAGGAAGACTGGTCGTGGGCTAACATCCGTGCCCGTCTTCCTCTACTTTATATGGGACACGGCTACAACATGGCTTGACAAGTGGTGTGTCAGTCTGCACCCGGGATGTGAACCTGTGAAACCCGGGCTGCCAAAGCGGAGCGTGTGAACCCAACTGCTACGTCACCAGGCCAGCCCCCTTATTTCTCTTTTAAATGAGGTTAATTTAGGGAAAAAAATCCTAGCTGAGGAATGAAAGAGGGGGCAAGGAAATGAATGGAAATGAGAGACTGAGAGATTAATTGGAGAAAAAAGCAGGGCTGTTTGGCTATGCCCTATATTGGATGTTCATTACGTCAAGTAATAGATGGTGTATAATTACGAAAAGACGTTGTCGAAACAGGACACGAGTCTATTGATTTTGCTATCATGAGTGCATTACGCTCTTAGCTCCTCAAGATTAAAATGAACGGAGGGAGTAACAAGGTTCTCTATAAATTAGAGTCATTCATCTTCATTTTGAGAAAAATGAAAGTATATCATATTTTCAGCATTTTAATTGAGATCTAGCAGACGAGAACTTTACAAGAGAGTAATTTTGAAAAGAATTTATTTCTATCTTAACAGTATATAAGTATAATGATAACAATGGTAGGTAAAATGTTGAAGAGATTTACCACCATAAAGGAAACAGTTTACAACTGACGTTGATACTTTTAATTGTGCTAGCACAGATACTTTGAAACATGGTACATAAAATTCCTGTTATATAATCAGGTTTTTTATTCAACAGATATTTACTACATACCTGCCAAAAGTAAGGCCCTGTACTAAGCAGTAGAGAAAATAAAAAGAATTCTAGTGTGTGGTCCCTGCCTTCAAAAATGATGACATTAGGGAGGCAATGCTCATGCATGCAGCAATCAATAATAATTACAACAATAAGAGCACCAGCATTCGTTGAGCGCTGACAGTGTGCCTAGTGGGATGCTAACCGTTTTTACCAGCATTAGATTCTTAATCCCCCAACGACCCTGTACGTATGCCGCATCCCCATTCGCACTTTATAGATTAGGGAGTGAGGCTCCAGCTCCATCAGAGAATATTGTTCGACGTAAATAAGTTTCCAGATAAATGAAGAAACATTCAAAGTCCCTACATTTGTTTTAATCATTTTGGATGAACTCGTGCCAAAACATGTGGCATAAGTTCCACAAGAATAGAAGAATTCTAGAAATCATTCCTTGACGGTTTAGGGTACTTACAGTGCACTTCAAGCTTTTCATTTGGTTTTAATTTGGTGATTTAGGGGCTACAGCCCCTATTCGCAGTGGTGTCAGACGGACAGGAGCAAAAATAGAATTATGTGTAAAATAAGAGTAAATTATCTCTGAATGAAATCCTGATGAACTTGCTCTTCACGAAATACGCACTTTCAAAATAAATTTTGTTTTCTGGCTGCTCTAGGGCTTTTAGTCATTTGTTTCCTTGTTCTTTGGTCTCTCCTGGTGCTAAACTGTGATCTGAACAGTTAGGATGTGGCATAAAAAAGATACTATTGCACATGTTGCAAGAAGAAAACATTAGCAATACTTTACTTTCTATGATTTGTTTATAATCACTAAACCCTTAGCACAGTTTATAAATTGTTTAATCTGAAATCATCGTTATGGTTCTGAAAGCCTTCAATTTTAGCTTCCGTGACAAAAATGTACTTCTGTATGCACGTGATGTTACCAGAGCTGTTGAAGGTGTGTCAATTCTCCTTTCCCAGAATACTGCATATGTTTGTGGACAGAGAAAAAATGAGGGGAGGAGGGATTAGACTGAGAGCTGTCATCCAAAGCTTATGTCATGATTAGTAACAGACGGGCTCAGAGCACCTGACCAGAGCTAGCCTTCAGGAATTCATTCCTTTCCAGCTGCCCAGAAGCACAGACAGAGTTGACAGAGACCCAAAGGTATCCTGGAATATGGAACCTGGAGGTTCTGTCCATTGTGGGTTTTTACATCTTTTCATGCTGATAATAGTGCTCAGGGACCATATGTAAGTTGGTAAATGAGACCCCTTTAAGGAAATGTCAGTAAATAAGTTCTGAACAAATAGCCAGTAAAGAGGTTCACGGCGGCAAGTTGATGGTACAACTGTGCTGCATTTTTGGAAGTGTTATTTGGGAGTCACTGGCATTGCTGTCATTCTCTTTACCTTTTATTTATAATAATCAGCCAAATATGAATTAATCATTCTCATGATGTCAATGGCTTTTTGATTTAACTCAGTGTAAATGAAAATATCCTGCATTTAGGAGTGTTCTAGAGGATGGACGCTTTCTTGCGTCGGTGAGTTTCCTGCACTCTGGCTATTCCTCTAGAAGGATGGGGCCACACACGGGGAGGCTGTTTGGGGGCGGTGCATCCGATAAATGTTAGATTAAATCCCCTTTGAGGTCCACCTGGCTTCTCGGCAGGTCCTGCTCTGAGCCTTACACACTGTGGCTCAGCACTTGTTCCCTTTGTACATTAATCCCACCTCCTATTTTTGCCTCTGCTGAGATCTTGGCCACTTGGCAACCTTCTAGTCATCCTTCAAGTGGCAGCTCATATGCTTCCAATCTTTGAGCCTTTTCCACTCTTGCAAGAGTTAGGTGTTCCCTCCATGAAAGCATCAGTACTTCAGACCAGCTCTGCAGGATGTTGATCATGTTGTATTGCTTGTATATCTGATCATTCCCATTGGGAGCTTCTCGAAAGGGGCACCGTGCGTTACCCAGGTTTGTATTCTTGGGATCTAACATAATGTCTGGAGCATTACAGGTACTCAAGTAATATGGTTTGAGTTTAATTACACTCCTCTGAGAATATGATTCAAACTTACCTACATTACATAATGTAGGCTAAACTGCTTTGATGAGAAGTCCCAAAATTATTCTGAGGGTTAGATTATGGAACAGGTAACAGACCAGGATAGATGTTCCCTTTTGCTGATAGCTGATGAATGAAGCTCATTTATTCCTTCTTCAACACATGGCTTCCAGGCCACTCTGCACGTGGCCATCTCGGCCAAGAAAGGAGAGTAAGGAAGGAGTAGACCTTAGCCTTAAAGGCTCTGGTCCAGAGTGGCCCACAGCACTTCTTCTCAGTCTCATAGGCCAGAATATTGTCCTTTGGCCATACCTAAGAGCAAGGGAGGCTGGGACATGGGTTCTATTTGTGTGCTCAAGAAGAGTGGAGAGCATGCATTTTGGTGGACAGCTACTGTTCTTTGCTACAAGGCTCTTCCTTCAGACTGCTGCTTCCTGCTTTTAAAAGCATGACCATATTCCCCATCATTGGACTTCAAAATACCACAGTCATCTTTGACTTCTAACTCTTCGTTCTTACCCCTCTCCTCTAGAAAGTCATCAGGTTCTATATTCTCGACCAATAAAGTCTCCTTTTCCTCTCCACTGCTTCAAGAGAACACAACATCTTAAAGGTAATCATTAATTCATATAAGGCTAAGGGAGTGAGGAAGTTGGAAAGCAGAATGACAGTAGCAATTATTACTAAATGAAGTAAATTATGACCCTAAGGGGAAATAAAATCCTGGAAGGAAAGGCTAACATCTTTGATGGCTTGTTTTTGATTTAAGGGCTCCAAAAAGTAATAACAAAGAGGGAAGATGGAGAAGGAAAGGACTGTAAAAGTAAACAAAGACCAACCAAATGAGAAAAGCAAAGACGACTTGAGTTTGCTATTTAGCGAGGGAGTCCACCAGTTACTTGCATTTTGGCAGAGACTCAAAGGCAGCAGAGGAAGGGGGAAAGCTTTATAGTGCACAAAAGGGAGGCTTCAGGTCTACCCTGATCGGAGGCTGTTGGTGGGGGGAAGCTGTAGTAAGCTAAGAGAAGTGAGGTAGTCTAGCAATTGGTTAGGGGAGCATATTTGGCTTTCTCTCGTTGGTTCTAAATTGGAAGCAGGAACAAAAATTAAGGAAACTGTCTGTTATTAATCAAGTCTTAGCCATTTGGGGCTGCTACAGAAGTTATTGTTTAGCTTCCTGAATTGTCTCTAGAGATAGCAATCTGGCTTCCTGCAAGTCTGACTTACAGCAGGCTGCCTTTCTGAGCTGTTTATTGTAGATAAGAGGCTGGTTTCCTGGGAAACTTGCTGCAGATTGTGAGTCAAAGTTCTATTTTTGCGTATATAGTCTGGACATTGTCCATTTGTATATTCAGCCTCTCGAGACAGAGATATAAACGAAGAGTTTGCTGTTTTGTGTGTAAGTGTGATGGTGGCACGGAATGGGGGAGGGAGCTGGTTACAGAGGAGTTTCAGTGGGAATAGACTCTAAGAGAAGCAATTGTTAAGAGAGCAAGGAATGATGTCATTCTCCACAAGACAAGAAGTTGCTAAGGTGGCAAGGGGCATCTTCATATGAGAATGGATCGGGTACTACTACTATAGAGCAAGACACAATTGAAGTCTTTTGATCTTTAAAAAAAAAATTCAGAGTAAGTTAGCAACCCAAGATTAACAAGCAATTGGATAGTAAATAAAGTTTAGAACCGTGTGAGTACAGCCTTAAAGAAGCTGCCAGGTAAAGCCACTGCGTAATGGGATAGCCTCTGAAAACAGCAGTGGTGAAGGAGAAGGCCTTCAGCAGGATTTATGGGGCTCTCCATTTGCCACAGAGTTTACTACAATCCCCGGGTTGAATTGAAGCCCGTTTCCTAGATTGCAGCTCTGGAACATCTTTGACAGAGTCTTTGCACTTCATGCCAGATTAACTGTCCATCCGCCAGCCCCCGCTCTGCCTCCAGGATCTCTCACCAAATCTGTCTTCCACACCTGTTAACCTGGCCTCGACCTGCCTCTCCTCCCCACAAGCCATGCTAAAACAGCAAACACAAGAGTGCAATGGTACATTTAAACATTCTCATTCCCTTAAAATTTGCTGCAGATGACATCTCTGTGCTTAGGTACCATTATGATGTCTAGTTAATTACTCTATTCTGTCCTTTAAAGAATTCCAAGAATTATGTTTTAGAGTAAATTTTAATTAGCTGTAGAATGACTTCCTTCCCTATATTAATTACTCATGTCTGGAGATATCTAAACTATTGGACTTAAACTCCTCTGATAAATACCACTGCCCACTTTGGGCCAGTTAACTGAATTCGAACAAAAATGCCAGAATGCCGCCGCCTGTCTCTAAAGGGTGTGGCGAGGTGATGTAATCACATTAAATGGGAGAAAACATTACAATATCTGTTAGCTTAATTTTTCCCACAAGCGTAATAGGAATAGAATAGAATGAAGGCAGTGTAGTATAGGGAAAGGGGTTTGTGTGTGTGTGTGTGTGTGTGTGTGTGTGTGTGTGTGTGTGTGTGGCCATGCCTTTGCTGACTAATTATGCCTTTGTTGGTAGCTTTGCCGTGAGTCAGTACCATCTAGTGAAGCTCAAAGGAGAGAGTCTGTGCAAAGCTCTCTGATTCTGAATTCTTGCCCTAAAGATGAAGAAGACAGGAATAAAGCCTGTTTGCCCAGAGTCAGTTCTTTCACTGTGTTCATGTGTAAGAGTTGCAGCAAACTGAATCGAGGACATTGAACAAGTTCAGGACCTGAAGCAAGATAAGGATGATGATTATGGGAATCACAAATCCAGACATGTGAAAAACAAAATAATATCCGTGTCACTATCACTAATAATACGTCTAGTGCTGGATTAGTTTGTCAGGGCTACCATAACAAAAGACTACAGACTGGGTGGCCAAAACAAGAGAAATTAATTTTCTCACATTCTGGAGGCCGGGAGTTCAAGATCAAGGTGTCAGCACGGTTGGGTCCTTCTGAGGCCTCTCTCCTTGGATTGTAGACAGCCGTCTTCTCCCTGTGCCCTCGCACGGTCTTCCCTCTGTGTGTGTCTGTGTCTTAATCTCTTCTTCTTATAAGGACACCAGTCACATTGGATTAGGGCCCACATTCATGACCTCATTTTAACTTAATCACTCCTTTAAAGGCCCTATCTCCGATACAGTCCCATTCTGAGGACTGGGGGTTAGGACTAAAACATATGAATTTTAGGGGGACACAATTCCATGACAAGTGCCTACTGCATAAAATCAGGCTTCTTTAGTGTGTGCTTTGGGTGAAAAATAAGACTCCTGGGTTGAAACTAATCTGGAATTACATCTTGTTTTCTAGGGAAATATTAGAAAACTGGAATTCTAAAATCTTATTTTAAATTTAATAAGAAGTTTACATATTTTGCAGAAAATCTTTGTTATAAAATGAAACATCTGTACAAAATATTTGAAAGATAGATATGATAGTTCTAAAGAAAATTATTTCAATTTTGAAAGTAAAAGTATTTATAGTGTCACATTTCTATTTTGATAGATACTTAGAATAAAATGTCTAAAAATAGTTTTTAAAAGCATGTAATTTTAAAATACAATCTTGTTATAAGGCTATCTTTCATGCTATTAGTGGAATATAGGGTGAATAGATTTTATAGTGTTAAAATAACTTTCTAAGCCCAAGATGGAGCCACTCCTGCCTAGGGTGCCATGTCACCCAAAACTTAGATCACATTCGTGTCCCTGTAAATTCTTTGCTTGACCAGAAATGCAGTCTATCCAGTCAGCCAGTCCCCAAATGCCAACCCAACTCTTGGCCTTCTCACCCCTAGCAAAGTTGACTTTGTGGCCCCAACCCATCAGATTTTTAAAATTTTTCTCTCCCTCGTTCTTTATTCTTTATCCTATAAAAGCTTCCTGCCTTCTACCCCATTTTGCAGTTCTTTGAAAGGAGACTATCTGCTTCATGAAGTGTTAAATAAGTTTGTTTGTATCACATAAATCGTCTCCTTTAATCATTTTTAAGAATAATAATAAATGTAAAGAATAATTCAGCTTAACTATTTAAGAAAAAGGAATATAACAACGAAATTTGATTTTCAGTTACATGGGGAAAGAAAATTTAAGTCACATAGATATCTTTGACTCCTGCAAGATATATTCATTTTGGGCTGAACAACATAAGTAAGGATTATTGGTTTGGGTGTAATTAAGCTAGAGACTACCAGGGAGGAATCTTAGTAATGTTAGACCCAATCATCTCTCCTCATAATTGGACCATCCTAAAAAGAAATACATCCTCTAGCAGAGAATCTAGGTCTGCAGCCTTGATATTTTGTCATAAAATACCTTTCGGTATTTCAACAGGTGATTACTTATACTCTTCATGAATTTCTCCTTGAGCAATTTGCTCAGCCAAGAAAATTTTACAAGTATCCACCAGTTCATTGAGTTCATACCACATTTATCTGGTTTATACTAATTAGTCTAAATCACTTGGTGTATAGAGCTGATCCTAATAAAAATTGTGAAGTGCTTTTCTTTGTCCGAATTCCCCGAAAACACCTTGTCCTCATTGGAGGACCATTGGCCAGGAGCATCCACTTGGGCTGGCCTCTCTAAGATGTCTCCTTCTCCAGATTCTCCTTCATCCCATTAGATTGGTAAAGGTTGTTTCCATTAACATTTTCATGACTCATTTACATATTAATTCTTCCAAACTTCCCTTAACAGTGCTTCTAATAGTATGATTTTTAAGGCCTCTGGCAAATTGGTAAAAACAATTTCCTCCATAGAATGTCCCAAATCAATCCACACAGTGAACCCCTCGTAATTGAACTGCACTTCACACAGTGGACGCCAGTATTTAAATGCCAGTGTTTCCCTAGGTCTCTAGCATTTAAGAGAACACCCTCAATGCTTAGTTTCTTTGAAGGCTTTGGTTTGGTGATGAATGGTTGGAAAGCCAAAGGTGATTTTACCTAAAAATATCAAACTTCTCAGCAATAAACTCTACTCTTTCCAAAACAGAAGGTTTGGGACAAAATTAGTCCAGTGGTGTGAGAAATGCACAAGAAGTTTGTTTACCTTTCTAATTCCCTTTGCTCAAGTAGTCACAGCATAGACAGCAAAGATAACAATTGTAATAACCAGTGAATGACTTCATACAGAAATCAATAATCACTCCTCGTCTTCTACCTTTTTCAGAAGACAGCTTGAGCACCAGGAAACCAGAGTGCAACTCTTCACATTAATTTGTAGATGGAGATGCAAAGATAAAATCTAAAGTACTTGCTATTTTCTATTCATTCCTTAGAACCCCACAATTTCTGAGAGTCTTGCTGTTAGTCAACCATTTTTCTTAACTGTTTTCTAAATAAATAATTACAGATAAATTTGATTTATACTACTTCAGTAAATATTGGACACATTAATTGCTGTTTTTGAAATGTCAAGACAGAAACAAATCATCAACTGTTATTACATGTTGCAGTAATTTTTTTAAGGCAATTTTATTTTTCTTGCAAATTCCGGAGATACATCAGCATCCGGTATCTGAACTGGAAAGGGAAAGAACAAAATAAATCCAGTTAGACAATAGAAAAAATAAATTATATTTTAGGCAAAGCTATGTAAACTTCAGTATTGCCATGAAATATTTGGTCTTTTGTAACTATTTATGGAGGATTTAAACTGACTAGACTGTATTGGCTGTCTCTGTGTATAGCTGAGGCTGACAGCACTTAGAGAAGCCAATTAAAAGCCGAGTTGGATTAATGAGCAATGTTTGATAGAATGACTGCCTCCCAGGATTTATGTCCAGATCCTGCCCTTGAGAACCCTCACTCAGCTGCCATGGTGGTCAATATGAGCTGTGGACATGGCCCTCCAAATGACTGTTGTTCAATAATGTGCATCTCTCAGATATCACTATTTGTTTCCTATACATCATTTATAAATCCACGATGCTAAGGTGCTACTAATGGCATAGAACAGTATATCCACTGATATACTATTTAATAACAGGCAGAGCTATTTTGTAAGTGTATATATTTTCTTACGTACACCTATCTCCTGCAAGCCATGTAGAGAAGCATCTCCCTGAAGTTTGAAAAATGTTAACCACAAGTGTTTGTGAAAGGCAGAGCCCAGGATGTGTTCCTCTTTCCCATGTCTAAAGTGTTCTAAGGTACTGGCTCTGTGCCATTGATCTCCACCCGTTGTGTGTCCGTAAATTCGCAAATGATGCTGAGGTGAGAATATCTTCAGTGGCTCTACTCTCTTCCTGACAGAACTCACTGGAGTTGTCTCAATTGTGACGTGCCCTTTTGCTCACTTTTTTAGCGGGCCAGCTGCTGTCAGGGTGAACCTGTTATCCTCTCTCCTCTATTTTGATATATCCGAAGTGTTAAGGGTAGCAAATCATATAGCTTAGTCAACCAAATATAGTTTTAGCCCAAATGCCAGGTTTCTTTGGCTTGAAAGCTGCCACGGTCTGAGAAGATTCTTCACTTTCTGATTGAGCCACCTCGTCAAATGCTAATGAGAGCAACCAGGGTGATGTGCTGGGGACAGCTCTTCCTCTCAACCTCATCACCCAGTGTGAACAAGTCTTCATCATGAAGTCATGCTCATTTCCTCCAGTCGTGTCAATTGCTTGGCATATTGTTCCCTGAGAGACTTACCATTTAGAGGCCAACAGAGAAATGACTTGATATGGGTGGAATAGATGAAAGCAGTTGTACTTTTTTGCAGAATAAAGTCATGCATTTGCTCTTCTCTCAAATGTGAGCCAATATTAATGCAAGCATAAGGTAAAAAAGAGTTGACAAAGCTTTCTAAATGGTTTTTGGAGAGATGCATCAAATTTCTAAAGGTAACAATGTCATTAATGATGATCAGATCATTTCTCTTTGGCTTTGTAATGTATTTTTGTGTTTCATTCAAATACAGGCTACCTGATAGAGTATTGCCTACTTTTGAAATAAATAAAGCCATTTTATTAAGGTCAGGAGAGTGTAGAAAAGCATCCCAATATCCCTGATCCAATGATGTATTTTGAGCCAAACTAAGAATTAACTGACATGTTTTTATGTTCGTGAGAGCCACTGTTTCTCTTTCCTTCTGGCACAAAAGAGTATGTTATGTACTGACTCATCCGACATGGAATTGAGAGTACTGGCAGGATTTAGTCAGTGGACCAATGGGCAAACCCACTAGGTAAGCTTATCTTAGCTCAGAGTGTCCTGTTACTTACACACAAACATTTGATAGTAAATGCTCTGCTGTTATTCAGCTTGTAAATAGCTACATTATCACAAGACTAGAAAGTCTTCTTTCTGTAGTCCTCTAGTCTACCCATACCCCTCATTTTTTCATGGCATTGAAACTGAGACCATGTAAACAAGAAGCACAGCTTAAATCTACATTTTGCTTGAGTATTTCTAATTTTTTTAATGAGTGTATGTATAAGTATGTTAACTCTTTACTTTGGCATGACCATTTATAATCATTCGTAAGGAGTTACGATCACTTTGAACTAATAGCATATTTGGGATTTAAAAACAAATTTTGATGTTAGATATGAAAATAAAAGTTATCCAGAGGCTATTTAATGTAATATGAGGTATCAATGGCTTTATTAAAATTAATAAAAGTTTGAAAAACATGACTAAATAATAATCATTCTATAAGTTAAATATTATAATACATATAGGTTTGGAGACTTTAAAAATTCATCCACTTCCTGTTGAATATCAAGCAAAATCTCCTAATTAACAGTTCTAGATTGGTCTAAGAAGATTTTATTCTGAGTTTGAGCTAACAGTTTGTTAAAACGCTAAAATATGAAGGACTACACGTTCTACCACCTTCTACTTTGTATCTGGGAGAAAAGACTGATCTTTCATAGTGGCTCAGGTTTCAAATGACAATAGGTACCAATGGAAAAATAAAATCCCTATTTGCCTCTGGGAAAAATCATGGAACTTCTTTGGGTTTTAGTTTTTCTCTCTGTAGGAGTTGGGCAATAACTTTCATAAGAGAATTTCAATATTAATTATTCATAATTTTGGAAAAAATGACTAGGTTCATGATAATATTGATGTAACCTAAATGGTGATCCTCTGATCTCAACTGAGTTGCACGGCCAAAACTGAGTAGTTCATCAAACAGGTGCACATGGCCATTCCGTCAAGTTGATTATTTTATTCTAAAAAATTACTGGCTGCCCAGCAACATGGAGATCTGTCACAAAGGAATGTCTGCAAGTAGGAAGAGGAGAGATGAGGGACTCGAGGTCTAAGATGAGAAGTGGGAAATCGCTAAAGTTAAAACCTGAATGGGAAAAAATATTTATTTCAGATGAAAAATTTAGGAACATGCATTCCACTTACATTGAACCATGAGCCTCACAGCCAATGTCAAGTTGTGTTAGTCTGTATATTTAGTGAGGAAAACTTGTTATGACTCATTCTTGATTTGAGGGAGGATGGGGGATGATGGGAGGGGAGTTTCTTTAAGTCACTTCTCTCATTGTTTATATTCTGGTGTGCTTTGTCAAAAAATCCCCAAATGAACTCCTTAGCATGATTTTTTCCCCCAAATACTACAAAAGACTGCTTCAAAATTTTACATCCCAAACATACCATACAACTCTCAGACTGCATATTGTCAAGCAGGTCTGCACCTGCTCTTTCATGGCTAAACCTGCATTATTCCCAAAGAAAGTTGGCCAGGAAACTGTGAGACTCACTGACACCTTCAGTGGCCATGTGCTTCTTCCCAGGGCCTGGCCCATAAAGCAATGCCCCATGTTGGCTCTGGAGATGACGGGCACCCAAGTGGGCATTCTGACAGGATGGAGTCAGAGAGATCCCAACCCTGAATGAACTCTCATGAAAGAACTCTAGCCATGGTTCTTTCACAGAGCAAGGTATCATTTTTGTTCCTTTAATGATAATCATTTATTATGCTATTATTATATGCCTGGCATAGTGCTAAGTGCCATGATAAATGGATGATTTGGAAAAGCAGCTATGGAACAGTAGATACCAGCTTTTGAACACCAGCTCTGCCTCCAACTGCTTTGTGGCCCAAGGCAATTCCAAACTTCCCTGAGACGCAGGATCCTGTCTGTCAATATTATATATCAACACTTCCCTCAAAGTGCTGTGATGTAGATGACAAATCTCTTAGTGTGTATGAAAGTGCTTTATAAACTGTAAAGTGCTATCCAAATGTCAGCTGTGACTATGATTAAAATTAGTCAGCAAATGAATGCTAGAATAGAAACTACCATCCTGACAGCCATGTGTATTTTTGTGGAAGAGATTGCTGGTGATCTTTTCCTCAAGTTGAAAAAGCATTCCAGAACCTTTTTGTTTTTAATAAATAAGCTCCAATAAAATTATTAATCCTTGAAATCTGTGTGTAACTCCCACCTTTTCTCCTCAGGTCTAATATGAGGCCAGTGCATTTTATAGTTGATATTACTGAGAAATTACTAGGAAAGAGAAGGAGGACAAAGCAGGGAATTTACGCTTTGGTAATTTTTTAAACTAGAGAGTCAAATGGGAGCTCTGTCAAGCCATCCTTCCACCCTGCCAACCCCGCCACAATTCCTCAGACCACAGCAGAAGTCAGATACGATTAACTCATGGGTAAAAAAGAATATGTCTTCCCCTCCCTTCTTTCTTACTGACACCTAGAAACCTATTTTTTATTTTTTTAATAATAGACATACAGAGGCTTGAATTATGATGAGATGATGGTCAAGGTGTTGGGTTTCTTTACAGGTAATATTTTTTCATTTCTTATGTTAGAAAATACAGGAATTAGATCAACAAATTTACTAACTTATAAAATATGAACCCTCATTAATATTTATAAATATTATTTTATTAAATTTTAATGATTCATTTGTTTGTTTGTTTTCTAAACAACAAATATTTATTTTTCACAATGTCCATGGGTCAGGAATTCAGGAGCAGCTTACCTGGGAAGCTCTGGCTCAGAACCTCTCAAGAGGTTGCTGAGATAGTGTCACACAGGGCTGCATCATCTGAAGGCTCGACTGGGGCTGGAGGATCCACTTCCAAGATGGCTCCACTCATATGTGTGTTGACAAGAATCCTAAGCTCCTCACTGGCATGGGCCTCTCCACGGATCTGTTTGAGTGTCCTCCTGACATGGCAGCTGGCTTCCCCCAGAGTGAATTACTGAGAGAGAGTGAGCAAGAAGGAAAGCACAGTGACTTTTTTGCCCTAGGCTTGTGAGTCACACGTCATCACTTCCACCACTTTCTATTCATTTGAAGTAAATCACTAAGTTCAGCCCACACTAAAGGGGAGGGGAATTAGTCTTCACCTTCTGAGGGGAGAATTGTCAAAGAAAGTGTGGACACATTTTTATACTGTTGCCTCAGCCTCAACTCTTTTCTTTCACTTACAATCCACACCCATTCATCAGGGAGTCCTGTTGGCTATACCTTCAAAATAAATACAGAGTCCAACCCTCTGCTACTAATGCAAATGCTACACCCAACTCACTATAATTTCTTGTTTTGCCCACCCCAATCTTCAGGCTATTTTTAATATAGCAGTCAGATTGATCCTGTTAAAACACAGCCATGTGTCAGATCACAGCCCATCTCCCTCAGACTAGAGGCCCAAGTTCTTATAATCATTGGTAAGGCCCATGGCTCCTGGCTCCATCTTTAGACATATCTCCTACTCTTCTCCCTCTCTGATCCTCTGATCTCAGCTGATTTGGGTATCCAAAATCAAGTAATACATCAGATAGGCACACACACCCATGAAGTAAAGTTGATTATCTTATTCTACAAAGTTATTGGCTGCACAGGACCATACACACAACTTATTCTCTCATAAAGAAATGTGTGAGTAGGGAGAGGGGAGGGGAGAAACTCTTGAGGTCTAAGATGGGAAGGAGGGAACCCCCTAAAGTTAAAACTTGAATGGGAAAAAATATTTATTTCAGGGAAAAAAATGAAGTAACACAGAGTTTTGAATGAATGAATGAAGAATTGAATTAGTCTGGTTGGAAGTATGTGTGTGTGTGTGTGTGTGTGTGTGTGTGTGTGTGAGAGAGAGAGAGAGAGAGAGAGAGAGAGAGAGAGAGAGAGAGAGAGAGAGAGAGAGAGAGAGAAAGGAAGAGAGAGAAGAGAGAGGAAGGAAGGAAGCAGTATATAGATAAATGGTATTTTTAGAGCAAAGCTTGCTGATTCTTTTTGAGTGAAAGGAAACAGGAAAGGAACCCACTCAAAGAGTCTTTCTGTCCCTTTATTCTGTATTTCAATATTACACACATTGCTTCCCCCTCTCCATCAGAGGTGGTTCTGATCTCCAACTTGACACAGTTCACTTGTTCTTGGGGCACATGTAGATGACTGCCTAGCTCAGCCAAACTACAGCCAAGGTTTATGGGCACATAGGAGCAATTGCTCTGAACCTTTTATCACCCCTCCAACAACTGTCCTTGATGTCAGCGTATCATACCTCTCTTACCTTATTCAAGGCATTTGACATTATCTCCTTCAAGACACCCAGAAGCAAGCCTGTGTTTATTTTCTAATAGAAACAAGAGGGGGCTCACAGGAATTCTGCAGACATTATTGATTTTTCACCCTTGTATGTATGAGTCTGTCTTCTGAGGAAGCTGTATGGAGCGCTGCAGTACCTGGCTTGGGAGTAACAGTCTCATTTACTTCCCTCAAGAAGAAATAATTGTCATAGTTATTGTCAAAGAGCCCCAGCACAAAATAAAGAGAATTTTTCCCAGTTTCCTATCTCAAGATGACAATTGCAAAATGAGTAGTTCTGGTTCTGAAAATAAAAATGACATGGAAAGAGAAAGGAGTCACACCACAGTGAGATTGTCTGGAAAGGTCAGAAGATGGGAAGGCTGGAGTTGGGTTATGAAGAGAGACATGGAATTTATGAAAATGGGAAGAGATAGAAGGCAACCCAGAGAAAATATTGTCTTCAGGGCTACTATTGGACATGAGGCAGCATCTCTTCTCCCACGTCCCTGTCGTGCACGCACAGAACAGACATCTTCCAAAGGCCTTATGCCCAGTGGCAGCCTCTTTGCTCTGGGAGCACTGGGTAGGAGGCCATGTGTTCTGGCTTTATAGCGATACGGGGTTGTGAGGATTGTGTTTTGAGTGGTGAGCCCACAGGGAGGCAGGAGCAAGCAACCTTGGAGAGGGAGAGCCCTCCAACAGTAAGGTTGGCCCAGGCATCTGGCCGGCAGCCAGGGTTGTACAGGAAACATTCGCACGCCTCTCTGGCAACATGCCTTCAGCCGAAAGCTGATGACCTCAGGGAGGTTGGGCTCCTTTCTTCTTTTCATGGGATCCTAGAGCCTTTGAGTTCATTCCTTCAGCGAGTGGACACATAGGGAACTTCCTTCCGTTTGATTGGTACCATCCTCCCGTCAAATAGGAGAGTCCTTCTTAAAAATACCAAGATTTAAAAATATTTAGAGCCAAATGTGAAAAGGTCTATGTTGTAAGGAAAGATCCATGTGAAGTGACCTGACAGATTTTTGCTCAGGACCAAATTAATGCTCTCCAAAAAGTTTATCCTTAAACTATATTTTAGTCAACAAAGTTATTTAGTCTAGTGGACTGTTAACTTCCAAAAATAAAGCATAGTTTTGTGATACTGCCTGATTTATATTGTTTTCATTTTCAGCATCCCTGTTTTTCTCCCCATGATTTACAGATTCTTTTTAAAGTAAGTTAGTTCTCGTTCATCCTGCATCTGTATTATGTGAAAACTAGGCAAACAAAATCTGTTTGGTTACAGGCTCTCTGTTTTTGGCTTTGTGTAGACCATTGAGGTCCAGAAGAGAAAGTTATACTTTAGGGTTGGAAATTTAAGGCCAAAAAGAGGTATTTCAAATGTTTCTTGAAAAAAAAAAAAACAACTCCAGTAACCCAGGAAGCATTTTAAATTAAAAAAAAAAAACACAAGAATAAGTCACCAAACACTTTCAAACAATTTATAGTTTCAAAAAATCAAAATATAAATAGGAAAATTAGAAGTGCCATAAGTTGGAATACAATCCGCACGCTAAGTGATGAGACACTGGTCACTGGAGATTTCAGAAGGGCAACCTGTGTTGGGCTGTTAAGTTCAAGGCCATATCTAGAAAATCAATTTAGATCTAAGCACATTTGCGTATCAGAGACTTCAGGTGCATCTACTAAGCCTGAAGTGCTGGTGAGAATAGGCATTAGGAATCCCAAAATACTAGTTCTCCATATCCAAAATGCTTCCGCTTCTCCTAAGAGGATTTAGGACTCCTGTCAGGGAACCCAGAGCAAAAGAGTATCTTTTACCTAATGAGAGAGAGGGGATCTTGGACATGATGCTGAAATGTGCTGTGTGCTCAGCAGACCCTGCTGTGCTAACAAAGCCAGGCAGTCTGCTCACCAGAAGGCTTTCTTTGCAGACTAGCAGGTTGCTCGCCCTTTGTGGGGAAGGGAACAGCCAATCCTTTCCCACCCATGTTCACCCTAAGGGCCTCCCACAGAATGCCATTCCCAAGGGGCTTTGCTTGTGGGAATTAGAAGCCCTGTTGAAGAGAGGTGTATTGTTGCTAAAAACCCGCTAAGCTAAAATTAAAAAAGAGGCTTTCTCCGACAACTGCTAACCCAAGTTAGTTAGTAGGAAAAAGAGTAACGCTGCCTTACTGCTAGAACCTGACTGAATTTCCTTTGCACAAGACATATTCCCACTTCCTTTCCTCCTCTCATATTGGAAGAGTATGAAGAAGTCTGTCAGTTACTAGGGGCAGTGTGTCCCCACCGGGCGGACATTCAGGATCCAATCACACACAAAGACCACAACCCAGCTTTCAAAGACTCAGGGAAAGAGCCCTCTTGTTTGTGAAGACTACAATGCCTCGTGACAATTGTAGGCTTTGCTGTTTTGCAGTAATTAAAAAGTAACGGCTAAGGGGGCCGCCCGGTGGCGCAGCGGTTTAGTCCGCGTTTGGCAGCCCAGGGTTCGCGAGTTCGGATGCCGGGCGCCCGCCGACGCACTGCCTGTCAGCCACGCCGTGGCGGCGTCCCATATAAAGTGGAGGAAGATGGGCACGGATGTCAGCCCAGGGCCAGTCTTCCTCAGCAGAAAAGGGGAGGATTGGCAACAGATGTTAGCTCAGGGCTGGTCTTCCCCACAAAAAAAAAAAAAACAAAAAGTAACAGCTAAAGGTGTTGCCAAGAAAATTAAGGAATGTAAAGTTTATTTAATTCACTTAAAAATCTTATGCTTAAAAATTTCAAAATAGTGGCTTCTACAATGGATCCTAAAGGTACTTTCTGAAATTAAACTAGATATTACAATTCACTCGTAAAAGTAATTTTAGTCTCATCTTCCTAGTGCACCAAATAATAATGAATTTTATACTCAGGGAATATTTAAGCTCAGTACAGGGCTATTTTTTTTTATAGCAAAAGCTCATTGTTTCCTCCAACTGCTGTTTGTTTCTATTGTATTTTTTAATTCAATTTTTTATTTTGAGAAAATTGTAGATTGACATGCAGTTGTAAGAAATAGATCCTTGTACCCTTTACCCAGTTTCCCCCAATGGTAACATCTTGCAAAACTTGAGTACAATATCACAACCAGGATATTGACTGATACAGTCAAGAAACTTTCCACCACCACAAGGACCCTCATGTGCCCCTTTTATAGCACACTCACTTCCTTCTACACCCACCCCTAATTTAAACCCTGACGACCACTGTTGTGTTCTCTTTTCAATGTTATGTAAATGGAATCATACAGTATGTAATCTTTGGGATGGCTTTTTTTTCATTGAGCATAGTTATCTGGAGATTCATCTAAATTGTTCCATATATCAATAGTTTGTTCTTTTTTATAGCTGAGTAGTATTCCATAGCAAGGATATACCCCACAGTTTGTTTACCATTCACCTGTTGAAAGACACCTGGGTGGTTTCCAGTTTTTTATTATTATGAGTAAAGCTGCTATAAACACTTATGCACATTTGTATGAACATAAGTTTTCATTTCCCTGGAATAAATCCCCAAGAGTGCAATTGCTGGGTCACATGGAAGTTGCACACTAAGTTTTATAAGAAACTGCCAAATTATTTTGCAGAGTGGCCATGCCATTTTACGTTCCCACCCATAATGTATGACTGATCCAGTGTCTTTGCATCTTCACCAGCATTCTATGGTGTTGCTATTTTTTATTTTAGCCATTCTGATAGATGTTTAGTGACATGTCATTGTGGTTTTAATTTGCATTTTCCTAGTGGCTAATGATGATGAACACCATTTTAAGTTCTTATTTGCCATCTGTAGATCCTCATTGGTGGAAAGTCTCTTCATATTTTTGCTCAGTTTCTAACTGGAATGTTTATTTTTTTTATATACTGTTGAGTTGGGAAAGTTCTTTATATATTCTGGATACTAGTCCTTTGTTAGATATGTGGTTTGTAAATATTTCCTCCCAAACCATAGCTTGTCTTTTCATCCTTTTAACAAAGTCTTTTTCAGGGCAAAGTTTTAAATTTTGATATAATTTACTAATCTTCCACTATGGATCATGATTTTGGTGACAAATAATTCTTTAGGTGTCAAATCTAAGAACACTTTGCCTAGCCCTAGATCCTAAAGATTTTCTATGTTTTCCTGAATATTTCTTGTTTATTCTGAAAGTTTTATCATTTGATGTTTTACGTTTAAGGTGGGGTTCCATTTTGCATTGATTTGTACAAAAAGTGTGAGGTTTGGATTGAGCTTCAGTCTTTGCTTTTGTTTTTGTTTGCCCATAGATGTCCAGTCGTTCCAGCACCAGTTGTTGAAAAGGCTATCTTTCCTCCATAAACTGCTTTTGCACCTTTGTCAAAAATCAGTTGGGCATATTTGCATGGGTCTATTTCTAGGTTCTGTATTCAGTTCCACTGGTCTATGTGTTTACCTCTTGCCAATACCACAGTCTTGATTAGTATAGCTATATCATTAGTCTTGAAATTGGGAAGACTGATTCCTCTCATGTTATTCTTCTTTTCAAAGTTGTTTTAGCTATTTTATTTCCTTTGCCTTCCCATATAAATTTTAGAATGAGCTTGTCTATGTCTACAATCTTGCTAGGATTTCTTTATAGACATTTTGTTAAAATTGTATGTTAACTTTGAAAGAATTGACGTCTTTTTTATGCTGAGTCTCCCAATCCAGCAACATAGTATATCTCTCAATTTATTTATTTATGTATTTATAAAATGAACTGGTAAGTGTTCCCTCCTCTTCTATGCTTTGGAAGAGATTGTGTAGAATTGACATTTATTCATTAAACCTTGCAGTGAGATCACCCGGGCCTGGAGATTTCTTTTGGAGGGGGAAGTTTTTCAATTATGAATTCAATTTCCTCCACAGTTATAGGATTATTCAAGTTATCTATTTCATATAGGTAAGTTATAGTAGTTTATGTTTTTCAAAGAAGTTGTCCATTTCATCTAACTCATTGGATTTATATGTATAGAATTGTCTGTACCATTCCCTCATATCCATTTGGTATCTGTGGGGTCTGTAGTCATATCACTTCTTTCATTCCTGATAATGGTAATTTGTGTCTTCTGTTTTTTATTCTTTTCAGTCCTTTTTTTAAAAAGTTTAATTTAATTTTTTTATTGCAGTAACATTGGTTTATAACATTATATAAATTTCAGGTGTATATCATTATATTTCAATTTCTGTATAGATTACATCATATTCACCACCCAAAGACTAATGACAATCCATCACCACACACATGTGCCTAATCATCCCTTTCAGAGGTTTGTCAATTTTAGCAACATTTTCAAAAGAACCAACTCTTTGTTTCATTGATTTTCTCTATTATTTTTCCATTTTCAATGTTATTGATATCTGCTCTAATCTTTATTATTTGCTTCCTTCTACTTGCTTTGGGTTCATTTTTCTCTTCTTTTCCTAGATTCTTGGTATGGTAGCATAAACTATTGATTTGAGACTCTTTTTCTTTCCTAATGTGAGGATTTAGTGCTGTAAGTTTCCCTCTAGTGCTGCTTTAACTATGTCCCATGTTGTATTTTCATTTTCATTCAGTACTATATTTTTAAAATTTCCTTTGAAACTTCCTTTTTGACCCATAGATTATTTAACAGTGTGTTGTTTAGTTTCTGTGTGATTGGAGATTTTCCTATCTTTCTGTTATTGATTTCTAGTCAATGCTATTGTGGTCAGAGACCATATTCATTACTGTCACTAAATGCCTTTTTTTTTTTTTTTTTGTATTTTAAAATCCAAATAGTTTAACTTAAGCTCTTTTATAAGAAGAAAGAACAAATGTGAAATTATACATGTCCAGTTGTAATAATTTTTTCAATAATTCTTGTAAGATAAAATTACTATAAGAAGCTCTCTTTTGGGGGCCACCCGGTGGTGCAGTGGTTTAGTCTGTACTTGGCAGCCCGGGGTTCGCAGGTTCGGATCCCAGTCACCCGCCGGTGCACTGCCTGTCAGCCACGCTGTGGCGGCATCTCATATAAAATAGAGGAAAGACGGGCACAGATGTTAGCCCAGGGCCAGTCTTCCTCAGCAAAAAGAGGAGGATTGGCAACAGATGTTAGCTCAGGGCCGGTCTTCCTCACAAAAAAAAAAAAAGAAGCTCTCTTTTCGACATGACTAACTGGCTACATTCTGGGGAAGAAGATGTAAAACAAATCATATAAATTTTATCCTATACCTGCTTAAAATCTGAGGAACAGTTTATATGTGATTTGAAAAACACTTTATATGTTTTGTTTATTAAAAATTATAGTATTTTTTCAGTAAAGCTACAGATTTTTATTTCTATCTTAGGAAGAAACTGGAAAAGCTTTACCCATTTTTTAAAGGGACTATCATAGTTTAAGCTGTTTTCCTAAAGAAATATTTTATGTACTAAATGTGTACTGTTTTTGTTTGTTTCTTTGTATAGATGGACATTTATAGGGTTGAATGAAAAATCTGAGCTTAGGATATTGATTTAACTCATTTTGTCACAATCAACTTGAAATGGCAAGTCTAGACTAATAGTTGGGAAATACAATACTCAGGAAAAAATATCAATTCATTCTTGATTTCTGTATATCTGAATTTAAGCTATCCATTCCAGTTATCATGAGATTAACTTCTTGAATGCCCTATTAACATCTAAATGTGGTTTCTTGAAACATTAGCTTATTAAAATCCCCCATACTCAGTATACTAGGAAACAGGAATATGAACATTTGGACCCATATAGAATCTTCAAAGCCTTCTATCAACTTACCTTGCTGTATCTTCAATTTTATTTCTTATTATCTACCAACATCACTATTTCACAATATCAGTCAATAGTCTCCTGCCTCGAGATTTGCTCATTCCTGCCAATTTGCTTCCCATTCTAGGATTCCCTCCCAGGCCTTTCTACCATCATCATAAAGACTCAATTTAAAATTCTTCTTCTCTAGGAATATCTCGAACAGGGAAAGGAGCTCCCTGTAGTGCCACCTTAATTTCAAACTAACTAGTCCTATATTGGTCAAATGAATGTTTTTCCTTCATACCATCATCACTCCAAGAGATCTATGTCCCTGCCACCTCCCTAACACAAACGTCTTAGCTCAGAAGTGATGGTCTTTCCTGAACTAGTTGGATGGTGTGGGAGTACAGGGAATTGGGAAGAGCTTGGACACAAATGAGCATCTCTCCAACTAGAAAATTGATGGACAGCATCTGGTAAATGGTAATCCTCAACAGATGGCATCGAGAGGGACAATTCACTGCTGACTCTTCACCCCACAACTTTCTGGTATGGTTTATTCTTGCTCCTTTTCTCCCTCCTTATCTCCAGGTCTGTTTAATCTGTTTACCTAATATCTCAAGATTTGGAAAATGTATTCTTCTAGTATTCCTTAGCATTCTTCTGTCACTTGGACCACCTGCTTTTGTGGTCCAATAGCTGAGTATTTGCAGCCTTTGTTTCTGGTTCTGTCTTAATGCCAAAGCAAAAGATGAAGCCCTCATGATAGTGAGGAAATTTATACAAAACAAGTTGAAAAATGTTACCCTACCTCATTTCCGTAATGAACCTCATTTAATCCAATATCCCTTTGCTCCTTAAGAAGTCAATATGAGAGTATTAAATTAATGTATCTCTCTCATTTTCTTTCTGTTTATTGTTCTCTCTCCATGCCTAACCAATAAAACCACTTCAGATAATTCATGATAAAAATATACCCACAAAATATATGTATTTCATACTATGTATTAATGTATGTGTTAATACTGCTAGTAGTAAGTGTAGTACACTATGCTAGCCATAAGAATGGAAAGGTGATTCTGACATGGGTTCTTTCCTTCCATTGCTTTGAAGCTCCACATAGGAGGGGAGAGGAGATAAATATGAATTTCTGTGATAGAAGGTTTCGATAAATAACATGAGAGAGATACAGAAAAGGTATTATGAGAAATCAGAAAAAGAGGTGATCTTTTCTAGCTGAGAACACGAGGGACTATTTCTTGGAGGAGATGAATTTTGAGGCTCGTACTTTAGGTTTGATTTGACAGACATTTGGAGATGGGGGACAGGTATTCCACAGTGAAGAAATGTTTAACCATTCTTTCCACACATCGTAATGGAGCACCTACTATGTGCTAGTAGCATGGACAAAGAAACAGTAACAATATATTAAGTGATTCTTGCATCAAACTATAAATAATTCAGTTTAGCTGGAGCAATGGGTTGTGTGGAGAAGTGGTGAGAAATAAAGAGTGAAGCTGTGTATGTGTAAAATAAGATCATTGAAAATTTATTGATTTACAGGGTATGTTTGCTTGGTACCCACTGGATGTCAAGCTGCTTCTTGGTTAGAATTTTGTCTTCTAAGCTTATTGCCAAAAAAGATAATTAAAATGCTCAGTAGAGTATAAATACTAATTATCTGTCTATTCCTGATAGCTTATAAATGGGGTAGATTTATTGATCATATGTACTCATTTTATGTTAAAGTGGTTTTAGTTAATGTTTATTCCATTTTTATTATTTTGTACTCCACAAACCTATTAAGACTTTGATTGAATAGCATTAAACAAAGATTGTATTTCATAGGCTATCAGTTTGCCTGCTGTAACAGAGAAATTCAGAATAATGGTGACATAGATAAGATAGAAGTTTATTTTGCTCTCATATAAAAAGAAGATAAATGGCCTAGGGCTGCTATGGGGCTGGACATTCATCAGGGATTCAGGCTCCTTATATCTTGTCGCTCTGACATTCTTGTCACACATCCTCCATCTCATGTTGAAAATGACTGCTCTACCACCAACATATCAGGATTCCAGCCAGCACAACGGGGAAGAGAGAAAAGGTAGGGGCATATTTTTTCGCTATAAGGAAGTGAACCAGATATTGTACATACCACTTGCATTTTCATTCCATTGTTTAGAAGTTAGTCATATAGCCACCCTCAGCTGGTGCTCCTAGGGAGACTACAAAATGAAGGCTTTGGATAAATGTCTATATGACCAGCTAAAATGTGGCATCTTATTATTAAAATAAAAGTGTGGACTGTATACTGGGAAAAAGGTCATGATTTCTGTCATAATTATCTGTTAAAATTATAAGCAAGTCATTTCATTGAGGAAGGCCTTTTGCTCTTTGATCCATCTGCCTAATTTGCCACTACTATTTTTTTCCTTAGGGAGAAAACAAATGCACGTACCACACAGAAACTCATCATTGGAGTCCAATTCCAATGGAAATTTAGAGAATTAGTGAACAATCATGAACCAATCATGCATACATGAAAGCTCCTCATTGAGCTCCTGTTGAGATCAGAAGATGGAAGTAACAGTTTTAGACATAAAGAGATTGCCTAAGACTAGGCAGGGTCAGAGACCTTAAGACTGGGAAAATCAAGCAGGACTGTTGAGATAAAATCAGCAATTTTCACACTCACTACAGCTTTTGTTTGGACCAAAACATTTACATGTTTATGAACATATGTAGATGTTCAAAAGAAAAAAGAATTATACTATAGAAGAAAGAGCCATGGCTAGCGATAAAGAAGTCTGGGTTCTTATTACCGTCTGTAGATATTTAGTTCTGTGGCCCTGAACAGGATGTTCAACTGCCCAAGGTCTCTATTTCTTTATCCTAAATAAGGATGTCAAATTAGATTTATCAACAACAGAAAATAATCTTTGAAAACCTATTCTGTGCCACACAGCATTCTAGACACGTGAATAAATGCTTCAAGGAGTTCATGTTCTCTTGGGTTGGGCCTGCGGGATTGGTGCAGACTAGTAAGAGGCCATTGCAATACACTCTGGCAAATGCAACAACAGGAAGTAACAGGTGCTTGGAGAAATCCTTAGAAGGGGCTCCAAATTCAGACTGGAACCATCAGATTTGATGAATGAGTAATATTGAATTATAAATTTATTAACAAAAACCAAGATCCAATACTAAATTAAAATTGACAATCAAATTAGAAGGTCAGAAAAAGTTCAACTGAGGCAAGACGGGTTAAAAATCAATATGTGCTGGTACTCAACAGAGTTTGAAACATTGTCATATAAGATCCAGAATTTAGGAGGATTTCTGAGATTTGGCATAAGGTGTCTGTCATAGAATCTGGTCATGATCTATTGATACAAAACTATGTCCTTACAGGGCAAGGGCCAGGGTTGACATTTTATTGGGAAAGGGATGGAAATAAGGAAAAGAGACTTGGAAAATTGTCATAATTTTTAAAGCTATAAAATTTTTGTGAATACTTAGTTCTCTAAGAAAAACGTAATTAGATTCCTTAGGTATATAGACAAACAAATGATCTAAGATGTTCCTAAAGAGGGCTCTGTCTAAATGTGCTTTACTCCTGACCCTATCAGCCAAGCCTGTGGGGAGATGGAGCCTATTTGCTTTCTTTTCTTTTTTCTGTTCATTGTTAAAGCACGTTAGATTTATTTTCAATTTTATTAACCAATTTACACATATTTATGGTATTAAATTTTAAAAAATGAACAGCAAGAATAAAGAAAATGAAATTATGTAAAATCCCATCATCAATTCCATCATCTGGTGATAATATAATTTTCTACACGCTCAGAATTTTTCTAAACATTGCATACAGTCTATTCTTCTGGGTTTACCCAGCAATTTTTTAAAATAAAATATCTTATACTGTAAGAATTTTTATAACACCTTTTAATTTTAGATCTTATATACCAAAAATAATGATGAGAACAGAATTTCTCACATTTGCTTGACAACAGTTACAACACTGGAAATTGAAAATCCTAGAACTTCCTTTTAATTTTTTTTTTGGTAAAATAATTTCAAACTTACAAAAAAGTTACAAAAATAATACAGATCCCTTACACCCTTTATCCTAAAATCATCAAGTTTAATATATTGCCACATTTGTTTTATCATTTTCTCCCCTCTCTCTCTGTCTGCATGTGTGTGTGTGTGTATATATATATATATAAAGCATATATATATACACACACACATAAAACATGTATATATATACACACATACATAAAACATGTATATATATACACACGTGTGCATCATCATATATATACCATCATATACATATATACACACACATAATAATGTGTATAAAATTTATTTTTTCTGAGCTATTTGAGAATAAGTTGGACCTATCATGCTTCTTTACCCTTTAATACTTCAGTGTGTATTTCCAAGGGGGACAAGGATATTCTCAAATGTAACAATAGATGTTACATCTGAAATATAGCTATCAAATTCAGAAAATTAATGTTGATACAAAACTTTTATCTGATCTATAGTCCATGTTCCACTGTTTCCAATTGTCCAGCCCTTATTAGGTTTTTTCTCCTCTGACAGAATCCAGTCCAGGACCACGTGTTGCATTTGGTTGTCATGGCTTTTTAGTTTTCTTCAGTCTGGAATGGGTTCATTTTATCTTTCATTACAGTGATATTTTGGATAACAATAGCCAGTTATTTTATAGAATATCTCTCAAAATGGGTTCTTCTGGCCCTGCCAATTTTAATAAGTAGGTGGTAATAAGTACCCACCAGGACAAAATGGTGAGTAAAGATATTCCTGGCAGCAAGAGGAGCATAATGCAAAGAGAGCATGTTTCACAGAGGGGGAAATTAAGGAGGCTCGGTATGACCTGCTTATCATTTGTGGAGTTAAAGTGTGAAAGGAGAAGCAAACAGTGAGACTACAGAGATAATCCAGAGTCAGGTGCTGAAGGATTTAGAATGTGAACTTGATTCTGAGGGCAATGGAGATCATTGGAGAATTTCAGTCAAGGACATAATAATTTTTGTTTCTTAGAAAGATAATGTCTAAAAGATAATTTAGTGAATTGATCTGACTGAGATCACAGAAGAAAGGGCGAGATTTTTGTTAAAATATTGTGATCTGGATTGTAGTAGAAGCGGGAATGAAAAGATGAACTATGTTGAGAGAAATGGAGTAGAAAATCTAGAGAACCTGATGATTTGATGTAAAGAGTGAAGACTAGGGAGGGTCAGTGTGACAACTAAAATTCTGTTGTGTGCACTGAATGTCAGGGGTATAATCCACTCAGATTGGGAGCATGAGAGGAAGGAGCTCAGTGAATGGGGAAAGAGGCCAAATACCATTTTGTACATGGTATGTTTGAGGTGTCTGTGGTACATCCAAGGGGAGCTGCCCTCCAGGACTCTAAAAGAGAGGTTTGTGCCAGAAATACAGATTTGGGCATTGTCAACTCACGGACAGTCACTGAAACTATGGGCTGGAGGAGATCTCTCTGGAGAGTGAGGCCTGCCTGGAGAAGGGGGGGAAGGGCAACTAGGGAGCACAGTGGAACTGTCTAGCAGTATTGATGGCCCCATTGAGGTTGGAGAACCATGAATTCATGGACACCAACATGTTGACAGGTGACTTTTCCAGCAGCATGTTATAGCTCAGGTATATGAAATGTGAAGCAGGCAGTTCAAATGAGCCAGCTGAGTGTTATAGAGAGCAATAAAGGAAGGGAGACGAAATTATTGGCAAATGAGCAATTGAAATGACAGACGACAGACTCTAAGCTGCATACTGAGGGAAGTAAAGTGAGAATGAGGCTGAAAGATGAGTATCAGGCCTAGAATTTTCTATAGGTCAAACAACAGATGAAGTAGCTGTATCTGAATGAAAAGAAAGGAGTTATGTATAGCAGGCGGAAATCAGAGATTGGAATGTTTGTGTTTCAGTTTCTTGAGTGTACTTTTGAATAATGACCAGGTCGAGGATAGCTGACTGACAGTAGCTAAGGTGGAATGACGGTGGAAGTCCTTGAGGTTAAGCCCTCGAGACCCAGGTGTATTGTCCTTGTGGGTGATGAAAACATCTGAATGGTGATGGGTCTTGGAATAAAAAGTATGTCTATGGACAAGATACCAAAGACTTTAGTGAACGATGGAAATGAGAGGAGATAAAGGTAAACATTACAGGAAGGAGGAGGAGTAAGTGCGTGGAATATCCCTAGGGAGAGGAGAGGATGCTGACCCACCCTCCAGTGTGGTCTTACTAAATGTGGGGTAATAAGAAGCTTCCACTTTCAGGCCTGCAACAGAGTCGGGGTCATTAAAGCAGGTTGGTGGCCCTAAGATGATGACACCATTGAAGAAGAACTTCCTGGGGAATAAGGTTTCCCAACAGCAAAAGTTTGGTGTGGGAAGGAGGGAGCAATGAAAGGCTGAGGGTAATGAGGCTAAGGGCAACGGAGGATTATATTTTAATTTAAGAATAATAGTGATGAAGTGAGGTTCATAGGAATGTTTCTCACTTTTCTCATCAGACACTTTATTATCAGAGGCAGAAATAGTCAGTTTCATAACGTCATAAAAGAGAGATAATAAAAACATTATTAAACACAAATAAAATAATGAAATTTTAAAATAATTATTTGTGTTTTTGTAAGGTTAGGGAATAGGTCAAGATTAGAGATGGTGGGAAAGGGAGAGACACTCAAATTGTGCTCAGCCATTGAAGATGGGGAGGGGGAAGGCCTAGAACTTGTCCTATTAGTGGCCACTAGCTATATATAGCTATTCAGATTTAAATTCTAATTAATTAACACTAAAATTCAGTTCCTCCTAGCATTAACCACATTTCAAGTATTCAATAACCACATGTGGATGGCTGCTGCCATACTGCAAAGCACAGATACAGGATATCGCTGTCATCGCAGAAAGTGCTGTCAAATAGTGTTGCTCCAGAAGGAGCATCCTGAGTTGGGGTGAGGATTCCTGGACTCTTCATTGTTCTATGGAATCTAGAGGAAGGAGTGGAGACAGGAGGGCTGTGGAGTTTCTTCTCTCTTACTTCCAAATTGCCTTTGTGCTTGTTAGAGTAGAGTGAGTATTGGACTTGAAGTCTTCTGACCTTGATTAAGTTTGTATGTACCATGAGTATGTCACTTACAGACTTTACCTATCTAAATTGGGTATAATAATACCTCACAATGGCCATGAGGATTAAATTTTAAATATTGCACAAAATTACTTATTAATTTAACAAATGCGGCACTATTTAAACATTAGGAATAATATTAGTAATGTCAGAGAAATACGCCTAATAGGATTCCAGCAATCCTCCTTTCCAAGTCACCAAATTCAATACCTCTCTCAAATTGCTGAAGGAAAAAAAAAATTCTGACTTGTTGATTGGTTCATGAAATGTCTTTGTCACTCTCCTCCCATAAAAATGACACTCTTTCCTACCCAAGTTAGAGATCAACAGCTTTAAAGTATAAATGAATGGCAGATGTAACATTTAAGCATAAATGAATTTCAACGTATTCAATCAGGAAATGTAAATAAGTGGTTTAGTTCTTCCCCTTCCGACTATGAGGAACTAGCAGAAGGGGCTGTAGAATTTGGGTAAAGACAGGGCAAGAAAGATGAGATCTAGAGGATGCTTGGAGAAGGCATACTTCAGATACCACAACTTAGTTTAAAGCAGGGTATATTTACCTATCCCCAAACAGAGACAAAATAAATAAAAGCTGTGTGCATTTTTGTCAGAAAGCTGTTCGTGGGGCAGGTGAGTTTTATGTGGTTTATAGACATTGAAAAGAATAGTAGGCTGATTTCATTTAAGGAAATGCTTATTGAGGTAATATTGTACTTTGCTACTCGGCTTCTCCTGTAGGTAGCTATTCAACTTTCAAGTATAGAGACACAGCAAAGAAGATCAAATATAACTGAGACTAAGAAAATAAGCTCTTAAAACAGTGCAGAAAGGACATATAAGGAAACATAACACAGTGTAAAAGATTGTAGATCCACACAAATGTGCTCAACTGGTTTTTAACAAATGTGCAGAGGCAATTCAATTGAGGAAGGATAGCCTTGGAGCGGGAGCAATTGATACAGGGGCAATTGAATTTCCAGATCCAAGTCCAAATTCCCTTGAATTACTATTCAAGTTACTTGAGCAAGTGGATATCCATATGCAAAAAAAAGTAAACCTCAAACTAAACCTCACAACTTATACATAAATTAACTCAACTTGCATCATAGACTTAAATGTAAAACCTAAAACTATACAATTTTTAGAAAAAATAGAAAATCTTTGGGAATCTAAGACTAGGCAATGAATTCTTAGATTTGATACTTAAAACATGATTCACAAAAGGAAAATTGATAAATTGGACCACATAAAAATTAAAAACTTTTGCTCTGCAGAAGATCCTGTTAAGGGGATGAAAAGATGAGCTACAGACTGGGAGAAAATATTTGCAAACCATATATCCAACCAAGAACTAGTGTCTAGAAAATATAAAGAACTCCCAAAACTCAACAGATGAAAAACAAACAATCCAATTAGAAATTGGGCAAAAAATATAAAGAGACATTTTACTAAAGAGGATATACAGGTGGCAAATAAGCACATGAAAAAATGTTCAACATCATTAGTGATTAGGGAAGTACAAATTAAAACCAAAATGAGATATTGCCATATGCTTATCAAAATAGCTAAAAAAAATAATGACAATACCAATTGCTGGCAAAGATGTGGAGGAACTAGATCGTTCCTACATTGTTGATGGAAATGGGAAATGGTAGAGCCACTTTGGAAAACAGCTTGACAGTTTCTTACAAACTAAACATGCCACTACCATACAATCTAACAATTTCAATCTTGAGCACTTTTACTAGAGAAATGAAAATTTACGTTCACACAATATCCTGTACATGAATGCTCATGGGCACTTTATTTGAAATAACCAAAAACTGGAATCAGTCCAGATAGTCTTCAACAGGTGAATGGATAAACAAATATATACAAAATTACATGTTGTAATGGCCAGAATAACAGCCCCTCAGAGATGTCCACATCTTAATTCCCAGAACCTGTGAATATGTTATGTTATATGCCAAAGACGAATTAAGGTTGCAGATGGAATTAAGGTTGCTAATCAGCTAACCTTGAGATGGAGAGATTATCCTGGATTTTCTGGGTGGGCCTATTTAACCTGAAGTTTCCTTAGAGATGGAAGAGGGAGGCAAAGAGGCGATTAGAGTGATGCAATGTGAGAAAGACTTAACTTGGTCTTGTGGGCTTTGAAGATGGATGTAGGAGACTGTGAAGCAACGAGTGCACGCAGCCTCTAGAAGCTGGAAAACATGAGGAAATGTATTCTCTCCTAGGACCTCCAGAAAGTAACACAGCCTGTCAACACCTTAATTTTCACCCAGTGACACTCATTCTGACCTACAGAAGCATAAGATAATATATGTGTGTTGGTTTAAGCCACTAAATTTGTGGTAATTTGTTACAGCAGCAATAGAATAGTAATATACATATCATGAATGCTACTCAGCAATAGAAGAATGAACTGTTGATACACGCAACAACTTGGATAAATCTCCAGAGAATGATACTGAGTGAAGAAAACCAGCCACAAAATGTTACACACTGTTTGATCCCTTTTAGGTAATATTTTTGATGTAACAACATTTTAGAAAAGGAAGACAGATTTGGTGGTTGCCAAGAGTTCGGAATGGGAGTGGGAGGCAGATGTGGGAGGAAGGTGGGTGTCGTTATAAAAGAGCAACATTATAGGTAGTAGTGGTGGACTTGTTCAGTATCTTGACTGTAGTGGTGGATACACAAACCTATACAGGTGATAAAATTGTGTAGAACTTAATACACACATACAAATAAGTACAAGTGAAACTGGAGAAATATGAATAAGATTTGTAGATATCAATAATCTGGTTGAGATATAATATCATAGTTTTGCAAAATGTTACGATTGGGGGGAAAAGTGTCCGAAGGATCTCTCTGTATTGTTTTTTACAACTGCAGGTGAATCTACAACTATCTCAATAAAATTTTCGATTAAAAAATATTGTAGAAAATTGTTACGTTTGCCACTTAGGATAGCCATGACTATGAACTGTCTTAGTTAAAACCTAGAAGGGATGGGCAAGGACATCTAATTACCTTTGTACACTAGCTCCTTCAGCATCATATGCCATTAATCATTTACATGCTTTTTGTTAATGATGATATGTTTCAATGTACCTTACGGCAGGGAATGTTAACGCATTTCTGTGGATTCAGGGGGGCTTTAATTCCCCTGGAAACTGTATTCAATATTATATGTGTTTGTGTGTGCATCTTTCAAAAGAGTCTAAGATTTTTCAAACGGTTCCATTACTCCTCTAAAAAAAAGATCAAGAACCATCACCTCAGAACTTTGCAATCCTATACTTTAGAAACAAGGTCCTTCAAAACACACTAAATATAAACTGTAAACACATATTTTCTTGCAGCTATTTAAAGTAATGCTATGCACAATTACATCGATTTTTTTAATGTGAGAGACTGTGTATAATTTTTAGTAGAATGGGCTCTGGGGTCAGACTTCCAAGTTTCAGATCCCAGATCTGCCATACACTAGTGCGTGACCTTTGGCAAGGTTATTATTCTTTCTAAGCCTCAATTTTCTCATCTGTAAAACTGGGAAAATAATATCTCCTATTTTGTAGGTTATTGTGAGTTTCAAATGAAATAATGTTTGTAATAATAATAATGTATGTACATCATTTAGCATAGTGCCTGACACATGGTTAGAACTCAATAAATATTAGCTCTTATTAGTGTTGTTTTATGGTTAAATAACCACTTTTATGGTTAAAATGCAAAGAACTAAAGGTTCTGATTATTATTTTCAAAGAAACTTTTCAAAATGACAGAATAAAGGGTGAACAATTCAGTGGGAGGAACGTTGGTTCCTCCTTAGTAGACTTGCTTTGTCATTGGCTCACTGAGTAAGTTTGGACAAGTCACTCTCTCCGACCCTCAATCCATAAAATAAGAGGGTTAAAGCTTTGTGATTTCGAGTGATTCTATATCTGCATCAGTTATCAAGATGCATTAATTCACTTAACAAGCATGTATGAGGAGTCCCTTAGGCTCTTAGTTTGAGTTCCCCAGAAGCTGACCCTGAGCAGGGGCTTGGTGAGAAAGGGTTTATTCCAGAATACCCAGGAAAAACTAGGGGGGGAGGGGAGGAATGGGGAAGTGGGACAGAGAAGAGAAGAAGGTCAAGCAAAGACCCCCAGAGGGTGGCTTAGGGTCAATGCTGCAGAGAGCACTGGAGACGATGTAAATCAACCCCAGCACCATCTCCACCAGGGGTGAGGGAACTGGAGTGTTTATGCCCCGATACCAGTTGGTCGTTATTTAAGGCAGTCCACACTCATAAAGATTGCCAGGCACTACCTGCTCTGTGCATGAGCCAGCAAAGCAAATTCTGACTGCCTGAGGGCAGCCCTTTGGCAACAAGATGCAAATGTTGGCTTTTTAGAGGAGTGAAAGCACACAGGGAGCTGATGTGCCTGAAATGGGGAAAACATCCAAGGGACACCAGGGGAGTATTGACAGCATCTGCAAGGTAGAGCTTTTCTCTCTCTTAACAGCCCTTGTAACACAGTGGGGAAAGTGACAGGTAAGCACACAATTAGAAGAGGGTAGACACACACAGTGTGATGATGAACACAGAGGAGAGGGCCTTAATTCAGCCTCGAGTGACAGGGAGGGGTTTCGGGAGGACTTTCAGGAGCAAATGAAGGAAGAGATGGAATTGGCCCAGCAAAATAGGGAGGTGATGAGAGGTGAGCGTGGTCCAACCAGCTAAAGAGAACGTGACATTCAAGGAATTAAAATAAGCCCAGTATAATCGAATTGAAGGAGAGGAACGACTGAAGATGAAGCTGGAAGGTGAGGAGAAGCTGGATCTTGAAGTGAATCGTGTGAGTTCGTTTGTAGGGTTTTGGGTCATACACAGTTTGAGCAGAGACAAGTATCCGCTGAGAAGAGGATTCAAATTTCCTAGTTTGCAATGAGATGATAACCTGTAGAGTGGATCCTATCTTCCCTTTAACATCCATGGGTATAGAGAAAGAAATCTCTGGGGACACAGAATCATTTTTAAAGAATTAAAACTTGGTAGGTTTAAAATTCTTTTGCATGATAGAAAGTAAAAGAAAATTTATATAGAGCCTAAAACAACTAAAAAGTCTCTGTAATTTAGCTTAAACAACAAAAACTAGACACAAGAAGAGCTTCCATGATTATGTTAATAATGCTATGGATTTTCCTCATTTTGTGGTCCAGAGTAGTCTACCATCTACTGAACTAAATCCGTAGATTCTCATTTAGATTTGCTCGGAAACAGCCTGTTCTAGCACAATTTAATTTCATGGTCAAATGAGGATAATTATTCCAAAAAGCTTTTAGCCGTGAGCCTCTTGTGATTTTTACTTGCAAATGCAGCCACTTCTAAACCTGTTCTCTGGTTTTTAGGTGTGGACGCGATAAAGTTTTGCCTGTGCCCACTCTAAGTATTTTTTTCAATAGGAAAAATCCGAGATTTCCATCTGAAAATAGGAGGCCACCTTTGGATATTTCTGTTGATACAGATTACTCAGCTATTTTTTTCAAGTTAGTTAAAGATAATATCAATAATTCATACCTTGTCAACCTACAATAAAACCTTTGTCTTTTTCAAGGTTCATTGCATGAGACTTTTAAGTAATAAATTTGATGTTTTCATTTATTTATAAGATCAATTACAACAGCACTACAATTGCTTTGCATATTTCACAAGTTGATACAAACCCCCAAACTGTGATTATATCTCCACCTCAGAGATCCCTATCCTAGGATCAGTTTAGCACTTTTGGTGGGAGTTGAACAGTAAGTCTTTACATAGTCAAACGTGCAGGCAATTTAGGGAATGATCACTGGAATTTAACCTGGATACCAGTATTCCTTCTGTTGGGATGGTGGTAGAACAGTCCATCATTAATGTAATTAATGCCCATCAGGATCTTGTTTAGAAGTATCCTCTTTTCACAAATTTCAAGAGTATCTTCCTTCATAATGAAGGTAAAAACTCTTTTTTACTCTTGAAATTAGTTTAAATCTTTCTCATAAAGCTCTAATCACTAGAATTCAAAAGTCGGCTGCAGCCTAAGACCCCTTCTATCATCTTCAACTCCTTGGTGGGATTAAGACAAGGAGAAAGAGACAAGACCCGGATTGCTGTGGTTGTTAGATGGGAATCTTTTATTCTCATCCCTTAGGGTAGTTTTGCATTTAGATTCCTTAAACAAGACAGAGCATTTGATTAGTTTTTCTTAAAGAACTCCACATGACACAGTTGTTTGGTTACATTATTCTCCTTCCTTTCTCTGAGTTTATAGCATTTTAATTGCTGTTTTAATCTTGTGTTTTATATAAAGCACTCATAATTCCCTTGGTGGATAGAACCCATAGAAGTAAAAAGTGTTATTATTATATATTTCCCAGTCTGTTAGTGCTTTGATAGATTCCCTAATTCACTCTTCGAAATAAAATTGCTATATACATTGTGTTCTTTTTTACAACATTCCTATCATGAGTAGGAGGAATATTTTAGGGTAGGATAAACAGTAATTGGCAAGGAGCTATAACACTGGTTTCTACAAGTTTAGCGTCCAACCCATTCTGAGGATGCTATTAGAGTAATGGGTGAAATGAAGGGAGTGCTAACTTGCTAAAATTTACTTTGAGAAAAGATCAAGGTGGCATTAGGGCTTTGGAGACAATACCTTTGGCAGTTTCCTGGACACTCTCTGGCTCCAGGAGAAATAAGTGCACAAGCTTCATAGAAGCAGCATGATGTCTGGGCAGAAAAGAGGCCCAAGATGCTGAGACAGAGCAGGGTGCTATTAAAGCCACTAGATGGGGGTGTCTACTTATTCAGTCTGGTCAAATACCCCAAAAGCCAGTTGACATGAAAAAAATAAAGGTTAACATGAGGGTAACTTCCATATTCCTCAATGCCACTCCTCTATAGAAGGGGAAACGTGCTGAACATCTAACGTAGCTTCAAGGCTGCTTCGGCCAGCGGCTGCCTCCAATGATGCGACCAGGAAGGATCGCCGTTCAGATCGTCTGGTCCTTGGCCTCCTGGCTGAGAACGACGTTCCTCTGGAAACCAGGCAATATAGAATGACTAATTAGAACAGAAGTGAGGCATTCTGCTCAGTTTTTCTCCAGAGTTATGAGTGCTTCTGGCCTAGTTATTTAAACCCTGGTTGCCTGCAGCTTTCTATCTTTCCAATGAAGAGACTCATGCTTGTCAGTGACAGCCATCAATGGTGACATTAACTTATAATTTATAGGTGAGCTCCAAAAGTGGTCAGTCCTTAAATAGATGAATCTCAGGAGGAGGAGCAGCAGTAGAGGCAGTGATTTCAGTATTCAGCCAACACCAGATGGAAATTCCACACTTTGGTTAAAATTCTTCTAAGACCTTGGCTGACTGGTGAACTTGGCAGACACAATTATTATAGCAATTAAGATTTTAAAATGTGAGTCGAATTATGAGCCAACCTTATGCCAAAAGCTGGCAGACAGATACCCTGAATTTAGGTCAGGGATGTTATTCCTTGTACCAGAGGTAATTCAATTACATCCCAGCCCCAGGCATGTCAGTTCTGACCCCAGGAGACCTGGTAGACATAACAGGTCTTCTTTGGGCTGATGATATCCTGGGACACGGTTCCTGCCCCAAGCCCACATCTCTAAGGACTGACCTTTAAGAACAGCAGGGGGACACCATTTGTTCCAACGTTCAACTCCTTGGGAAACTTGCCGCGCTGACACAAATGCCTTTGATGGCCAAATTTGCCTTTGCTCTGTTTATTACAAAAGGATTACTGGAGAATTGGTTAGCATTTGAAGTCAAAATGTTTTTCTTTAAGGAATCAAATTTTTTGACCATAATATTTTCCTTTTAGCATTAAGTATTCTGCCTTTAAAGTACTATTACTGCTACTACAAATTATTATTACTATTACTTAGATACTGTGAGCATGGTAAAAATTCATATATAGTTGAATCTCTCAAGATTAATATGTTAAAGAAAGGTATTGTTCTATGACAGCAAGTATGCAACCAGGATGATATTTATGAAGTGATCTTAAGGCATAGTTAAAGATAAAATGAAAAATTTCAAGCTTCCATTTTTTCTATGAAGAATTTTTAAGTCAATGTGCCCTCATTTTGCTCATGATTATAGAAGAAAATAAATAAGAAAATACATACTTTTGCAAAGTTTGTGTTTTCTGTTAATCCTTAGGATCCTACTCTCTCCCCCCAAAACAGTAACAACAAAAAAAGATTTGACAGAGAGAGGGAACACAATGGGTTAACAGCCTGCCAAAGTCTGGGAGCTAATTTCCTCTCCCCCTACCTGACTGTTGAGAGAGTCATCTCATATTCCCATCCATAAAGTGGTGAAGATAAACTAGATCAAGAAGGGAAGGCAGGTTCTTCCGCAGTCCTGGCTCAGTGTGGAGAAGGTTCTGAGGTCCAAGAGGTCCACATAGAAGGAATGTTCTGATGGACCAACAGTGTCAACTACAAGGACAGGGGAGGAGAGAGAGAGCAAAAATGCGATGCATTTGCTATTCCTGAGCTGGTGATTTTATGGCATCATTTTCATTACTAACAATCTTTAAGACTAAAAGTGCATTTCCTAAATGTTCTAGTGAAAGAGCAATTCCAGGTTAGAGCAATGTGTCGACTTTATACCTGAGTGGAATGGGATGGGGAGACCTATTTAAATGACAGGTACTAATTTCATTAGCAATTAGCTTTAGCACTCATTCATGGACCAGCTATTGCATACCCAGTGCTATGCCGGGCTCCAAGGACACAGAGATGAGTAAGCCAGGTGCTAAATTTCAGAAGTTTACAGTCCAATGGCTCCAATGGAATTTTTGGAAACGCAATAAATGGTTGAGTTTCCTGTCCAGCCATGGAGAGTCAACAAGGAGCATTTTCTGGGCAATGTTGCAGAATAAATAAACAGAGCTTTGCAAGAACAACTAATCAGCTCTCTGAGGGAGACCTTCTGGACGGGTCTGCTGCTGGTGGCCACATCCTTGAGCTATGCCATTCCTAGGAAGTACCTAGAGCCCATTCAAATGGGAAGAGCTGTTTATTCTACAAAACCACCTCATTATGCCTTTCAGTCCAGAAAATCCCCAAGATGTGCTTAACCATTATTCTGTGAAAAAGAGAAAACTGCTGTCCATGATTTTAGTAAGTTAAAGAAACACTGGAGTTTTTAATGCAATTTCTATATTTTCAGGCTCTTCACTGAGTAAAAACCTTAACACAGGAACACTATAGCATCTCTCTGAAAATCCTAAAAATTGGATGGACCTTCATGGTTTAGTCTGATTTGAACTAAAAACAAGACTCATTGATGAGCTTCATGAATGACTCCCTACCATCCTGGGATCTTAGACCTTGGCTCATAGATACATGGAGCCAAAACAATCAGCAAGAAAGTAATCATTCAAACTGGCAATTTGAATTAATGGAGTCTTTAAAACATAAGGATCTGCCTGATTTCAGATGAACCATGTTATGCTGGCCCCTCCAAAATAACAATGGTATCTCATGCCAATATTTTACAATTTCTAAAGCATGTTTACATGCATTTTCTCTTATTTTTGAAAATATCTTGAGGGAAGTTTCCCACCCAAACACCAAATCTTCCCTGTCCTTGGTCTTGTGGCCAGCGCACCGAATCTCAGGCTGGGAAGAAGGGAACAGTTGCATGCAAGCTCCGGCCTCACCTGGTCCGCCCATACACCTCGGCCCACAGTTCCTGAAATGTGGTGGTGCCTAGGACACAACGTACACTTTTGATTCAGGATTCAAGTTGTGACTTGTCTGGGTAAGACCCTTTTTCAAAGTTGATTATAGCACAAGTCTATTTAAAACTGAAACTCTGCTAAGGAGGTTTATCATTTATAGATGCTGTTGAAAGAAAATCACATTGATTTTAGTTTAGAAAGATGTTTTACAAAACTCAGCTGCCCTGTGCTGCAGGTAATCCACTTGAATATCCCATTCCTCCCTCTTCTCCTTTGTTCCTTCCTCTGGTCCTGCTCTGCCTCATCCCTGTATTGCAGCCAACCTGTTTGAATATCCAGTTCCTCTCTCTTCACTTTGTTCTTTCCTCTGGTCCTGCTCCACTCCACCCATTCTCTACCTCAATCTTGTTTTTGATGTGACTCAGAGGCACAGTGGTTTGGGCTGAATTAAAAGAATGGAAGCATAAAGGAATTCTTATACTCTTTGTATCTAATGAATTTCTCTGGTGCACATTCAATATTAAGTGCAGATTGCAGCTAAAATGGTTCTTAGGGGAATAACAGAAGGATATTGGATCTTAAGAGGACTGCTAATTGAAAGGAATTGCTGGCCAGGAAGCTTTTAATAAACATTTACTTTCTATGGCTTAAAAACTAAGACTGTCAGAAGCGGAGGGAGAAGTGTGGAGACGACTGTAATCTTTGTTAAAAATACCCTGAGATTGATTAAATTTGCTTGCAATAGTTAAGGACTCATCTTTCTTTCCTGACTTGTGAGAGGCACTTAGTCAATTAAATCTGTAACCAGTATCTCCCATGAAATGAGTGTTGCAGGAAGACTTGAATTAGTGGTGGCTGGTGCTTGGTACATAGCTCATCGGAGTTCTCTAGAATTTTGTTTAATACACCTGCTTATTGTGTTTAAAATTTTTCAACTTTAAGCATTGCTTACAATCTATCCTTGGTCATATCATTTTACATTTGTGTGTGTGTGTGTGTTTCATGAGGAAGATTAGCCCTGGGCTAACATCCATGCTCATCATCCTCCACTTTATATGTGGGACACCTGCCACAGCATGGCTCAATAATCAGTGCGTAGGCCCGCAGTCAGGATCCGAACCTGTGAACCCCGGGCCACCGAAGTGCAGTGCTGAACCACTACGCCACTGGGCCTGCCCCTCATTTTACATTTTTCCTCTCCTTTGTATGTGTCTTGTATTCTGGGCCATTTTCCCATAAGACAAATTGTCCTTAAAATTTCACTCACTGAGTCTGTCCTGCATGGAGCTCAGGATCGTAAACATTTGATTTACCAGAAGTGCAGTGTTTTGTCAAAACCTTAGCATAATTCTCCAGAGAGGGATTCAAATGTAATATGTGTAAATGTCTAAGTAACATGGCGGGCAGAGAGTCTGCATGAAGCTCCAAAGATCTGAATTCTGCTGCATCTTGCTCTCACTTATCTTATTGGCCTCAGTTTCCTCATGTACAAAGTAAGGAGGTTGCCTGTACGAACTTTCTAAGGTCATCCTTCGAAAAATATCTGTGGCCTTCTTGTGGCAGATTCTTCCACCCTAAAATAGTTATTGTTCCTATATCATGCAGGACAGATGGTGCAGTACCTGAAGAGAATAAACACAACTCAATTCATTGTGTTTAGACATTAATTTTTATTTCCTCTCCCATTATTCCCCTCCCCAATCCACATGCACCCCGTTACTCATACCACCTCCACTATCCTCTAAAATAACAAAAATCTCTTTTATGCCAGAGGATATGAAGACATCTGTTCCGGAAAGTTACAAACTAAGGGAAAGAAAACAAAATTGAAACAATCTTTAGCTTGCTCATTTCTGAAAGATTTTATAGTCACTCATGTCAAATATTTATCTGAATTACTTTGTTTGCTATCAGAGATGATGAGTGGCCAGAACAATTACTTACATCTAAAGTAGCATGGAATTAGTTTTGCATCTAAATATCTCTGAAAGATTGATCATAAGAAAACAAAAAATCCAATCCCCTACCCCCAATTAGCCATCATTTTTCTAACTTCAGGTTCATTGTGTCTCTTTGAGTCTAGAGTTTTAGTCTAAATTCTTTGGGCAAGGCTTTGGTAAATTAAAGTATGTCCTCATCATTTCATTTTTGTTGGAAAAAATAATTCCTGCCACATCTGAGAAAGCAGGATTCATTTTATGTAACATTTCCATGTTAACCCTTAGTACTGGCTCTTGTATCTTTATGGATAAGAGATGGTACTGTGAAGTTTTCAGCTCAGAGTTTATTGAGAGTCAGCCATAGCCTTCCAGCCAGTGATCATGACAGACCTTGATCTCATCCATTCTGGGCCCAGGCAGTGATGGAAGCCTCAGTACCTGGAGGTCACTCCACCACCGGGGGTAACAGAGACTGCTGTGGACAACCTGAGCAGCAGGTGGTCAGGAAAAGCATGATGTCAGGAAAACATTATGGAAATCACCCAGCTGTATAGCCTTGATTGGTGGCAAAGAGGTCCACAAGAAGTAGCAGGGTCCTGGCCCAGAGACTGGGCTTCAGAACAGAACCCTGAACCCAAGGATGATGGCTACGATCCAGAAGCAATTGAGGAATCCAGAAAAAAACAAAAATGAAAAGATAGACAGGAAGCCCTTTTCTGAAAATGTAGTACCAGGGTGCAGTTTATTCACAGAGACCAAGTAATAATCGCTTTTATTAGAACCAATGGTCAGGGTCAGACTACAACTGGTGTAATGTTGGCTTGATGCTAAGTTGTTTCACTTGTTGGCTTGGACTTATGTATTTGCTGACATTGGATCATTTTAGATTTGGAGGTAGGAAACAGGGAGTATGATCTTCTATTTTGCAAACGTCTCCCTAAAAAATTACCCTGACGGGCCTGAATCATTAGCCCATCTCTTCCATCTTACTTGAATCAATGACAATAGGTACAAAAAGAGCAGATAATCTTGAATCTGGCAAAGCCAAAGGGAATGTTATAAATATCTTGATCATCAATAAGTGGTTGTTCTCGAGTAAAGTAAGAATCCAGTGAAATTTTTCTGTTCATATCAACAAGTATTTGTTGAGCACCTACTGTCAACTGGAAAAGGTGCAGGAGGCTATGATGGCATTAAAAAAAGAACGATTTTGACCTCAGGGCTTCTCCTCTGTTCTTTTTAGCAGTTTGTTCCAACTTCAAACAGAAACCAAAGAATACTCTCCATTGCGTGACCCCAAAACAGGGAGTAGGCAAAGTGCAATTTTACCTTTTTGCGAAATGAGAAATCTCAGAGTTGGGAAGTGGGATTTGTGCTTACCATCTGGAAACATTTGTTGAGAACCTACGTGTCGAGCATTGTACTGGACTCTTGGTATGTAAAGATGAATACCAAATGGTTACCTGCTTGAAATAGCTCTCAGTCCAAAAGGGAGGACACACACACAGAGCATTTCCCTAGGAATGGACGAGTCTGCTGCCATCAGACCCTTAACCTCAGCACCAGTATCTCATACGAGACAGTGCAGGGAAAGAGTTGTCACCAGTTTCTCTATTATCTATCAGATGTGACAAATTAACAGATAGAGCAATATAAGTCTGTAACAGAAAGAGCATTTGGGAATAATAAAATTTGGTTTCAATATTTAAATTAGGATAACAATGTTCTAGTACAGTACATATTGTCAAAACAGAAGAGCAGTGCCTCCCAAGACATTGTAAATTGTCTGACTTTTGTTCATTTTTTTTTTCTTTGTGGCAGCTTGCTCTCTCTGCGTCTATTTTTTTCCATGGAAAACTATTAAGGTCGTTGTGACATCCTATGTTACAGAGAGGGAGAGAAAAAAAAGAAGTACAGTCAGAAAAATTCATAATCAAGTCAGATCAAAGGAACTCTTATATACCTATTTTTTTCTGATTATTTTCTAATAAAAATTCAAAAGAATAGTAAAACCCAGACTTATAAGTTTTTACTTGACACTCAGAAGTAAAGTATATTTTGCAATTTGTGATTCTTTGGTGAATTTTAAATAGTTTTACTACAGAAAAGCAAAAGCATTGTTCCTTAACCATTAACATAACGTATCGTGAAATACAAATATCCAAATTCATTTCACATATCAAATATATCACTCTTTTGGTCCATGCACTGTTGGATGTCAGAAGGTTAGTACACTGAAGTCATTTGCCATCCTCCTAAAGGCCACTGTGTTATAAGAATGAAAATGTGGAAATAATCATTCTCCAATTTACATTAATTTGTGGGCAAGAAACTGTAATATGTGCTGCTGGTCTACAAAGGTGAATAATTCCTTCTTTTAAGGAGCTGACAGTCTACCGGAGGAGACAACATAAGCATACTTAACTGTGAAATTCAAGGCATATCATGGTTAAGTGCTACATACGCATAACATAATACAACAAAGTATTAGGGACCTACATTAAGCTAAAGCTGTTTTCATCCCTTAATCTTTACAATCCTAGGAAGTAAGTTTTTGTTTTTATATTGGAGATCAAGAAAAATTACTTGGAAAGATGGAATAATTTCCTCTAGATTTCCCGTTTAGGAAGTGGTAGAAGCAAAACTCACATCTATGTGATTGTGCGACCCGTAATTGATACTTTTCAGCAAAGCAGTGTGATGAAGAGGAGGTAGCATTAATTGAAAAAGTGAAATAAAGATGAGCCTTAACAACAGTTATCATTTTTCCCTAGTTTCTTGCTGGAAAAGTGAAACTCAACTTCTCCCTTGGTTCTCTCTCATTTCTGCACTTAATCTCCTTGTGCCACCTCTGGCAGAACACGAGGGCTTAAGAACTTAGCGGCCAGTGCATTGCAGTGGGTTATATCAGGCTAGGCAGGGGCTGGAAAATGTTATTATATATTGACCTGAAAAATACCCTTTGAAAAACAGTGCTTTAACAGTGGAAGACAGAACAGTAGTTTCAAATAATGAATATTTTTAGTGAGAAAAAAAAGCCAAACCATTTGCTTGACTTCTATATAACCTCAGTAGCTCACCCTTTGGGCTCAGAAGTTGCCCTGATAATATGCAGGAGTTAATATACTTACCTAGTCCTTAACTAACTACCTGGAGTGTAAATTAGGTCACTCTCTGTAATATCAAAAAAATAGCCAACTGGTACTAAACCAGTGTGCAAATTTGGGGTCAGCAGTTCTGAATAGTAGAAGTTGGTTGTTTTGGGAAAGGGTAGAGGAAAGAAAAGTGTTCTGCTTTTTGCACAAGTACTATGAAAACTCACAGTGGTTGGGCTTCTTTTCACAAAAGTAGAAATGTTTTATTTGGATTTTAAATTAAGGGTACATTAATGACATTACATTTGTTCTGCCTAAAGTTCCAATGTTATTTTGGGGAAGCATATCATTTTTTCCATCTCTACTGAATCTTGCCTGATTCCATCACAGCTTATTCTAGTAGTCGGCCTGTATAATAGATGCAGCATCATTTATCAAGACTCAACTCAATGTTAACCCTTCAATAAAGTCAGACACGATCCCCTCACTGGCACAGGACACATCCTTCTTTGTGCCTTTCAGACGAGTCTCCTCTCACGGATCCTAAACTCACAAAATACTCTTATTTTCTGTCACATGCATCTGGCAAAGTCCCAGTCCTGGATGAACCCAGCTCTTCAGCCGAGCCAGAGCAGCTGAGCACCGCCAAGTACTGCCAGAACGGTTCCAACAACAAGACAAATTGGTACCGTTAGAAATTCATCATCCACCCCATGCTGTCCCCAATATTACTTGATAACCCCACTCTGTTCTTTTCATCAACTTACTCTCTGTATCTAAAAGGACTATTTCAAATCTTATCCACACTCTTCAAACCTGAGATATCCACCTCTTTACCTTCTCCAAACATCCTTCTTTACAAAGAAAAGAAGAGTTGGATTGGAATCCCTTAGCTTCTCTCCTTTAAATCTCCATCTTCATCTCCCGTTGCTTCCTTCTCCCCTGAAAGGAGAAGATCTAACCTTCCTTCTACCTAGGACCAATCCTTCTACCTGGCTTTGTTTTGGTCATTGGGTCCTCCTGCTTTCTCATAAAACCTAAACCACAGACTACCTCCTTCTCTATTTTGTAGATTCAAGTTCTCTCTTTCAACGATATTCTTTCTCATTAAGCCAGTTCATCTCTCTCTCATCAAAATAAATAAAACAAAGCCTTCCCTCAACAATCGATTTAATCAACCGCTACTCAACTCTCTCTCTGGTCTTCTATACTCATTGGTTCCATTTTCTACCCATGATTTTCTACTCAACCCACCCCGCCCATTAATTACTTCATTAAAACTGTTTTCCTGAGGTCATCAGTGAATTCCATGACAGTGAACCCAATGAAAACTTTTTCTTGGCTTTTCAGCTGCATTTGAGACTGCTGACAGTGACTTTGGCTTCTGTGACATCACACCCTGTTTTTTCTCCTCTTGATATTCTCCATCTTCCTTGTAGACTTGTCCTTCCCTACCTAGCCACTAGATTTTTCACCTCGCTTCTTATTAAGTATTGAAAAGGTAAAAAGAATATTTATAAAATAGGTGAATAGTATAAAATATAATGATTCAGCTTACATTTGTGAACCTGCCACCTATTAAAAATGCGTATATGTTTTTCATAATCTTTGAAATCCCCCCTTTCTGTCTCCAGTCCCATGCCTTCCATTTCCTTCTGCTCAGTGATAACCACTATTCTAAATTTTGTGTGATTTATTCTTACACTCATTTATAGTTTTAACACATACTTTTATTTCAAAACAATTGATTGCTTAATTTATCTGGTTTTTAAATTTTGTATAAATGGAATCATATTGTAAGTATTCTTTCTTAAATTGCTTTTTTTCACTCAGTAGTATGTTTCTAAGTCTCTTCCATATCCTTGCTTATAGCTGTGACTCCTTCATCTTCACCCATACATAGTATTACAATGTACATGTGGGTGTGTATATCATCATCATCTTTTACGCATTCTGCTGTTGATGAAAATTTTATTGTTTCAAGTTATTTGCTAGTAAAAGCAAGCGACTATGAGCATTCTTATACGTCTCATCTTTCACAAATGTGCAAAGGTTTCTCTAGGATACATTTTTGCTTGAAATTGCCAGACCATGGGATATGAACATTTCTAAATTTGCCTGATATTATCAAATTGTTTTACAAAGGTTTTGTTTGTTTGTTTTTAACAATTTATACTCCTACCATTAGAGAAAAGGAGCTCCTCTTATTCTACAATCTCACCAGACATACGGTCAGCCTTTTTAAGTTTTGCCAATCAGATGAATGTAGAATAGTATCTCATTTAGATCTTAATTTGTGCTTCCCTGTTATCTTTTTAAATTATATTTACAATTGATTTTTGTGCACTGATTTTGTACAATGCAAACTTGCTAATATTCTAATCATTTTTCTTTTGACTCTTTTTGGTATAACACAGGAGCACTCATATCATCTGTCAAAAATGCCAGCTTCTTTCTTCGTTGCTAATCGTTATATCTTATATTTCTTTTTCTTGCCTCTTTCCTGCTAGGACTTCCAGTGTAATGTTGAAAAAAAATGTGAAAACAGCCATCCTTGTTTACTTTTCTTTATCTTAATATTTCAGTATTTCACCATTCAGTATGATGTTTTCTGTAAAGGTTTTGTACATACTGTATATTAGGTTAAGAACTTTCTCTCATAGCCATAGTTTGCTAAAATATTTTAAATTAAATCATGAATGGATTTTGTATTATAACAAGTTATTTTTCTGCATTTATGCAGATAATCATATGATCTTGCTAGTTTAATCTATTAAACTGTTAAATGTTTATTAATATTACCATTATTATTATTTTATTTATGTATGGTAAAATTCACTTCATTGATATACAGTTCTATGAGTTTTGACAAACGCTTACAGTTCTGTACCCACCATTGCAATCAAGATGTAGAATAGTTCCATCATGCCAAATAATCACTAATTCTGTTTTTTTGTAGTCAGTCTCAACCCCAGCTCTTGCCCTTGGCAATCACTGATCTAGTTTCTGCCTGGATAATTTTACCTTTTCTAGAAAGTCCTATAAATGGAATCATGTAGAATGTAGCTTTTGAGGTAGGCTTCTTTCCCTTGAGATTTGAGATTCTTTCATTTGAGATTCACCCCTGTTGTTGTGCTTATCAGTACTTTGTTCCTTTTTATTTGCTGAAGAGTTTTCCATTAAGGGCATGTACCACCTGTCTATCCATTCGTCAGTTGAAGAACATTTGGGTTGTTTTCAGGTTTTGGCAATTTTGAGTAAAACCACTATAAATGTTCGCATACGTATGTTTGTATAAACTTAAATTTCCATTTTTTTCCTACATAAATACCTAGAACTGGTATTGCCAGATCACAGCATTAGAGTGTTAGACATTGTTTCACACATCCCTGGTGCTTTGTTCATTTTTTTCTAATTTTTTTTTTTTTGTTTTTGATCTTCAAATAGAATAATCTCTATTGATCTCTCTTCAACTTCACTGACTCCTCGGTCATCACTGTTTCACTATTAAGTCTAGGCAATGATTTTTTTTTTTCATTTCAGAAATTATATTTTTCAGTTCTAATATTTCCATTTAGTTCATTTAGCTTTTATTTTACTGCTAAAAAGTCTACCTTTCCATTTATTTAAGTATATTTACCTTTATCTTATAGAGCATAGTTATAATAGCTGCTTTAATGTTGTTGATAATTCCAATATCTGGGTCTCATAAGCTGGCATTTCTTGGTTGTCTTTGTGCTTAAGAATTGGTCATTTTTTTCTGGTTGTTGTATGTCATGTAATTTTGGATTGTGTCCTAGACACTGTATTATATCATGTACTGAGCCCTGCTGTCATCCTCTGTAGTATATTAATGTTTGTTTGGTTGTTCCTTTAGAGGAAATAAATCCAGTTTGATTCAGACCACAGTTTATATCTCAGCTTCTTTGGGTGGCAGTTCTAATCTCAGTTCAGCTTTCAAATCCTCTGGTTTTCATCTGTCCTGCACAGGCACCACTCAGGGGTTAGTCTGAGATTTGGAGGTGTGGTTTAAATATTAACTCAGTCCTCAAAACATTTGCTATAAGCTTAGAATCTGTTCCTTGCTCAGGAGGTGGCCTGACACTTTGGGTTCATACACAGAATTGGGGGATCTCCTTCTTCCTTTTTTTCTTTTCTCAAAGAACCAACGACCTCAGCACTGTTGACATTTGGGGCCAGATAATTCTTTAGTTGGGGGTAGGGTGGGGTGGTGGCTGTTCTGTGCATTGTAGAATGTTTAGCAGCACCCTGGCCTCTATCAACTAGACACCAGGAGTACTCCTTCCCCCAACTGTGAAAACAAAAATATCCCCAGACATTGACAAATAACCCCTGGGAGGGAAGCGGGACAAAATTACCCCCAGGTTGAGAACCACTGCTCTAGGTCCAAGTATAAATACAGAACTTTCTCCCTGACCTCTCCATTTGGATGGCTCAAAAACTTCTTAGTCTCAATGTCCAAAACTCAACACTTGACCCGCAGTGCCACAACACTTGCTAACTTACTTCCCATCTAGACTTCTTTCTCTCGGTGAAAGGCAACACCATTCCTCCAGTTGTGTAGACAGCCAGGAGTCATTCTGGATACCTCCCCCTCTCTCTCATCCTCCTCTATAACCAAAACATAACTTAAACTGACAATATTTAAATATCTCTCAAATCTGTTGTTTTCTCTCATTATCCAGATTATCAGCCTATTCCATCTCCTCCTTCTAATGCTACAAAAGTTTTTTCTGATCTCCCCTCATCTGTATTCACCCCTGAATTTGTTCTGCCAAATCTATTTTCCATTTTTGCAGCAATTATCCTTCCTCCACTCTTCAGGATATAAAAGAATCTAGGAAGAACAAACTAGTTTCAAACTGAGACAAAAAACAAGAGTCAATAATTTGAGCTTTCAGTTATACCTTAATATAAAAAGGCTAAGAGCTCAGATCCTATTGAATAACCTAATGCTTCCCCTGCTATTTACAAATCCAAATTCCTCAAGGTCCCCACGCTGCTCCTATCTACCCGTCTTTATTGCCCATGGCTCTGTAGCTCAAATAGACATGTACTCATTATACAAACATGCCATTTTCCTCTGACTTTGAAGTTTTGCACAGCATTCTATTAATCTCTAATACCTTCCCCTTCATCTCTACTTAGTCACATTTTACTAGGGCTTAACTCAATGCAGGAGAAAACTATCATTTACTGCATTCTTAGTATGTGTTAGACCTTGTGTTAGAAAGCAATGCCCCAAAGAAGTAGATATGTTTATGCCTGATTTACATAAGAGGAGGTTGAGACTAGGGGACAAAAAATAACTTTCCTAGGATCTAATAACTAGTAAGAGTCAGCACCAGGATTCAAACTCAAAAGGGTCTAATACAAAAACTTGTTATTTTACCACTACCTTTCATTATCTCATGAAACTTCCCTTACACACCAAACTTTAAAAGCCTGTAATTCAGCCTCCTATACAAATATTTTACCACCCTTCTCAGCACATGATCCTGTAGGGTCATTGACTAATGTATATCTTAAGATAATAACAATAAAAGATTAATAAATCTTTTATGAATAAAATTTAATTATTAATTATTATATTATATATTGTATATATTATAAATATTAATTATTTAATTATTAAATAAATCTTAATAAAAGATTCTTAAGAGTCAAAACTGAGTCCACTATTTGTTTTATACATCTCTCAAAATATGTACCACATCTTTTGTGTACCATGAAACTTATGTATCACAAAATAGATGCTAAATTAATTCATATTAAAGAGATTTTTTTTAAAAACCCTGGTCAAAGAGAAAGATATGAGGCCTAATGTTAGCTGTGTTTTGGCTAGCGGCCACAAAGAATAGTCCATTTAGAAGATATTAGATTTGCTATGCTACAGTCAGAGAACCAAAACAAAGAATATGTTTTAAGAACATGTTTCCTATACATTTGCCTATATGTTTATTCTGAGTTTTATAGATTAGGTTTAATTATATACATTGGACCAACATTTGAATCTGCTTCCAGGGCTTCCTGGCCTCAGGAATTCCTTCCATTAATTGCTCTGTTTTCAGTATCCAGACAATGAAGTAGAAAGATCTGGTTCTGATCCCAAACCTTCCACAGATTTACTGTGTAGGCATGAATAAAAAATTTACTCTGTGGGGTCTTCAGTTTGTTTTAAGAAGAAAAATTTCTCCTTTAAATCTGAGTGTAAATAAAATGTGTTAAAATCTAAAGAGTTTTGAAGACTTTGTAAGAAAAGCTTTGTGTAGACTGTCCTTTATGTTAATTTAAAAAATTATTTTTTCTTTCCTAATTAATTTCAGAAGGATTCAGGAAGAGGTGACTACATACAAAAGCGCTAGTTACTAAAATATTGTTCACTTTCCTCATTGTTTTACACAATTACCTGTCTTCCTGGCCTACAATCCTATCACTGTCAAGAACACTTTTTTAGAAACTTCCCACGTAAGAGACACTATACAAATAGATTCTACTGGGAAATTTTTACAGAAGGATAACATACAGTAATTCTCCTCTAAGAAATTCATATACAGTTGGGGAGATAAGGCTTGTTCACAAGAAAAAAACCTGTTATATAAGGTGGAATGATAAATTTCAAACCAGTAGCACAGGTGTGCCGGGGTTTAGGGTAGAGATAAGGATGAAATGTGGATTGAGTCAAATTTTGTAGTTGCAGAATGATCTGATGTGAGTGATATTTAGGAAAATAAACACAGAGGGAAGAAAACTGGAGGCAGGCAGACCTGTTAGGGGTATACTGCAATTATCCAATCAGAAGACTGCATACACCTGGATGGGGATATGGCGCTAATAATTACCACCGCTTGTTTAATCCTTGCTATTCCAGGCCCTGTCCTGGGTGCTTAACAGGCTGACTTCCAATTCTCACAATAACCAAGCAAAATCTGTATTAGTGTCTTCATCTTGCAGATGAAGAAAGAGTTTCACAGTGGTTATGTGATTTGTTTAGTAAAGTTATAAATCAAGTCTCTCTGGATCCTACGCAACACTACACAATGTTACCCTCAACTGGTTGTGAAAGTTAGGTGGATTTGGGTTATGGACGTAGGCTGCAAAATTATATTTGAGCTTCTAAACCTAATTGATTTGAATTTTCAAGGACAAGGGGGCCTAAAGAGGCCAGGAAATGAGTATGGCCAACAGTTAAATGCGTGACTGTTGCACAGGATGATTTCAGGAACAATGAAGCAGCTCATCTCACTTGCTTCTGTATGCTTGAAATCATCTTACAAAAGGCAAGACCTAGGGGAAGTAGCCAGTAGCCCCAGGAGAAGAAACACAATCAGTTAAGTTTACTCCAAGGCATATATGAAACATGTCAGATCATTTCTAGCCCAAAGATTTTGACTAGCTTGTCCAGAAACCAAAGCATAAGGTCACTAGGCACCTAAACGAGGGGAGGAGGACAATCATAAGAGCCCTGACTGACTTCATAATTTGCCTAGAAGTGGCCTTTATGTCAGGGCCCTTTCACTGAAGTTGCTAGATTTTTTTCCCCCATTTAGAAAGATAAAATATTTACAATATATGCTCAAAATCCATTTCTTGCTTTGAAAGCCTCTTTATATTGCCCCCAAATCAAGAGGATGAAGGGAAATTAGAGCCTATAAAGTGTACAAACTGCTCAAATACTTTGTTTAAGGCCATTTACCCTTTAATTTCTAACAAACAGTATTATTAATCCATTGTTGGAGATGGCACAGAAATCAAACTGGAGTTAATAAGCCTCCCCACTGCATGATAATTAAGGTCACCGTAGGTTTAAATTGCTTCAAGGTTGTTCTTTGCCAAAGTCATTCTTGAATGAGACCTTGCAATCAAATAGTATTTAGGTCCTTTAATAAATATAAATGTAGCATAGTATCTTTTCAAACTTTGTTAATGTTCTTTAGTCACAAAGAACCATATTTGACATAGAACTCCGCAAAATATCAGAGTAAAAACAAATGTTCCCTATAATAACTGTGACTTTTGTGACATTTTAAATGGAGAAAAATAAGTCTGCCTGACCTTTCAGTCAGAACAAATAATACGCCAATTGCCAAATTCACATGGTTAACTCTAGCAGCAGAAAATGAGATACAGCTTTGCAATCAAAATGTTAGCGTAGTGTAGTGATGGTGTCAACCAAATCTCAGGAAAGTTCACATTCCGGTTTCCATGGATTGAAGTTTTCACGTGTTGGCTTCAACTGAAAGGCCCACAATGTTGCTGGAACAGTGCACGGTGAATAGGGAAGGGATAGAGCCTGTCCTGAGATAGTCTACCTTCTCTAGAACATAATATCAATGTCCCAGAGAATGTCGCCAATAACAAAACAACATTTGAATAGCATCTCGAATTTTCTAAATTGCCTTGGGATGCAGCTCCTTACTCCTCACGTCTAGTCCTTTGGAAAGTGCCATCAGCTTGGCCATCAGAATATGTCCCCAACCCATCAACTTCCTTTCAACCTCGCCACCATCATCTCTAACCCACAGAGCACAGCAGCCTCCACCTGTGCTCTCTGCAATCCAGTGTCCACATGGGGGCACTTAGGTGGGTTCACAGTGCAGAGAGCAAGAGTCAGCACATACTGAGGCTGGTTGGTCCTGCCTGGCCTGGACAGCATCCCTCTGTAGCCTCATCTTCTGTCACTCGTGGCATCTCACCACATGGACTTCTTTCTACTCTTTGGCATGCCAAGCCCATACTTACCTCAGGGCCTTTGCACTTACCATTCTCCTGCCCACAACTCCCTTCCCTGAATCTTCTTGGGGCTAGCACTGCCATTTCATTCAGATTTGAGCTGCAATGTCCCCTCCTAACAGAACGCTTCCCTAAGCATTCAGCCAAATTTATCCACCACCACCACACAGGCACTCCCTCTGTTTTCTGTTCTTCATAGAAGTTACTACTCTCCGAAATTACCTCGTTCATGTATTTATTCTTGGTCTCTCTTCCACAACCTTGTAGATGCCTGAGACGAGGGTTCCTGACCCCCTTGTTCACAGCTCTCTCTCCAGTGCCTAAATCAGTGCCTGGGACGAGGTAGACCCTCAATGGATATGTGTGGAATCTTCCCAATTATCCTAATTTGATAGTCTGGTATTTTCTCTTCAAGCAGGAAAGTTGGATTCCTAAACCTTCGCACGCCCCTGCCCCTTCCCCAGGATGGTAGAATTCATAGTTAATATATTTAAAATCATGGAGAAAAATAGAATAGGGAAAGAGTTGAGGGAAAGAGGGATCTACAATCCCAAATTAGTCTATAGGGTCTACATAAATATTCTACAGAGACTAAAGTTAAGCAATAAAAGTAGAACACTAAATTAAAAGGAACATAATTACATTTGACATATCTTAACTTTGTAATTAGAGATTCTAAAGATTTAATTTCTATTTACTAGCCTGTGCTTCCTAGACTTTTTATAGGATCTCCTTCCCTTGTTCTTCCCCTAAGATGCATTAAGTTTTCCCAACGTTCCATACAGAAGGTAATTATAAAATGTTAAGGGTTTAATCGATCCATTCACCAAAATAAATCCTCTTATTTTTTCATCAAAAATATTGCTTTGTATTTTCATGTCTGGGCCCATTTTCAACTATCAAAGCACACACCCCAATGCACGAGGCAACATGATATAATATAGAGCACAGAGGTTTGTTTTAAATATGAGCGCTACTACTCTTTGGTTTTCACTTAACCTCACTAAGCCTGAGGCCACATCCAGAAAAATGGGAACTAATTTACAAAGTTAATTCCAGGATGAAATGAAAGAATATGTGTAACAGGGCTTTATCAATTGAGTGTGATTATCGATGTAAGGTGTACAATCATTATCATCATCATCTTTGAGCCAGATCAGACATTCTTGGTGATTTTTTATTGACATATAATCTTTCTCTTCCCCCAGAACCTGTCACAAAGATAAATGAGACAGTAAAGCTAAGCAGTTAAGAGTTTGGGCACTGTAATCAAACAGACTTGACCCTAAAGCCCACTGTGCCATTCCCTAGTTACGTGACTTCTTTCCAGTTACCCAATCTCAGTAAGATCCAGTTTCCTCACCTGAAAAATGAGGGAAATATTTGTCTTTACCTCAGAGCCAGGAAACAAGGATTAAATGAGAAAATGCCCATGAGGGCTTAATAGGGTATCTGGCACTTGATGAGCAGTCAATTATCATTTACCTTAGTCCCTGAATTCTCTCAGAGTAAAAAAGTGGGAAATACATACTCTTCTATAAAAGTATATATTGTGGTCCACAGTCAATTCAGTGCCATTTAAATCCTCTTAATGTAATGCTTTTGAAAGGTTGCTTCTTCTACCAAAAGTGACTGAGTTCACCGTAAAGAAATTATGCTCACTCTAAGCTTTCTACCGAGATCCTAAACTTTCTGAAATCGTCACCTTTATATCCCCGAGTCATGTCCAGGCATCTTCCTGAGTCGGCTCGTTATCTTCCTTGTGGGGGTCATGACCATCCTCATCACGATGTGCGTCTTCCTTCAACTACTCGCCAATCTTGCTGAGCAGAGCTGGACAGCAGGGTGGGGAAAGGACTGCAGGGCTAGCTCATACATGAATGGCTGGGGATATCTGCATTTTGTACAGATTTTGAGTCCATGGGGACCTTTTGCATGTTATATAATCTTTTTTATTTTGGTAAAATATACACAACATAAAATTTACCATTTCAACTGTTTTTAAGTGTATAGTTCTGTGGCATTAAGTACATTCACGTTGTTGTGCAACAAACACCATTCATCTCCAGAACATTTTTATCATCCCAAACTGAAGCCTCATGCACATTAAACACTAATTCTCCTTCCCCCCTCCTCCCAGCCCCTGAAAACCACCACTCCACTTCTGTCTCTATGATTTTGACTACTCTAGGTACTTCATATAAGTAGACACACAGGATTTGTCCTTTTGTGATGGGTTTATTTCATTTAACATAATGTCTTTAAGGTTCATCTATATTGTAACATGTGTCAATATTTCCTTATTTTTTAAGGCTGAATAATATTCTATTGTTTGTATATACTATGTTTTGTTTATCTGTTCATCTATTGATGGACACTCGTGTTGTTTATAATTTTGGCTGTTGTAAATAATACTGCTATAAACATGGGTGAACAAAAATCTGTTTGAGTCCCTGATTTCAATTATTTTGGGGATATACCCAAAAGTGGAATTACTGGATCACATGGTAATTCTATTTTTAATTTCTTGAGAAACTATCATACTGTTTTCCACAGCAGCTGCACCATTTTGTATTCCCAACAGCAATGTACAAAGATTCTAATTTCTCCACATCCTCACCAACACCTGTTATTTTCTGTTTTGTTTTTTTTAAATAATAGCCATCCTAATGAGTATAAAGTGGTGTCTCACTGTGATTCAGATTTGCATTTCCCTAATGATTAGTGATGGTAGGCATCTTTTTGTGTGCTTATTGGCCATTCATATACCTTCTTTGGAAAAATATCTATTCAAGTCACTTGCCCATTTTTAATCAAGCAGTTTATTTTTTTATTGTTGAGTTTTAGAAGCTTTTTTATCTATTCTAGATATTAATCCCTTATCAAATATATGATTTGCAAATATTTACTCCCATTCTGTCAGTGGCCTTTTCACTCTCTTGCTAGTGTCCTTTGATGCACGGAAGTTTTCAATTTTGATGAAGTCCAATTTATCTATTTTTTCTTTTGTTGCCTGTGCTTTCAGTGTCATATCTAAAAAACGATTGCTAAATCCAATGTCATGCAGCTTTTCCTCTTTGTTTTCTTCTAAGAATATTTTAGTTTTAGCTCCTGACACTTAGATCTTTGATCAATTTTGTGTTAATTTTGCATGTCGTATAAGGTAAGGGTCCAAATTCATTCTTTTGTATGCGGATACCAATTTTCCCAACACCATTTGTTGAAAATACTGTCCTTTCTCCAACAAATGGTCTTGCCACCCTTGTCGAAAGTCATTTGACCATATATATGCAAGAGTTTTTTTTCTGGGCTCTCTAGTCTATTCCATTGGTCTATTTATCTGTCTATTTACTAGTACTACAGTATTTTGATTACTGTAGCTTTGTAGTAAGTTTTAAAATCAAGAAATGTGAGACCACCAACTTCATTTTTCTTTTTCAGGATTTTTTGCGTATTGAAGTTCTCTTGAGATTCCATACAAATTTTAGTGTGGACTTTTCTATTTCTACAAAGAACATCATTGGAATTTTGATAGAGATTAAACTGAATCTTTAAATTGCTTTGGGTAGTGTTGACATCTTAACAATATTAAGTCTTCCGATCCATAAATTTGGGATGTCTTTTCATTTATTTGTGTTTTTTTAAATTTCTTTCAGCAATGTTTTGTAGTTTTCAGTGTACAAGTCTTTTACCTCCTTGGATAGATTTATTCCCAAGTATTTTGTTGGGTTTTTGCTAGTATAAATGGAGTTGTTTCTTAAGTTTCTTTTCAGGTTGTTCATTTTTCATGTATAGAAAAGCAACTGATTTTTGTGTGTTGATTTTATATCCTGTACCTGTGCTGAATTTGTTTATTAATTCTAATAATTCTTTTGTGGAATCTTCAGGGTTTTCTACATTTAATATCATGCCACCTGCAAACAGAGGTAATTTTACTTCTTTCTTTCTGATTTGAATGCTTTTTATTTCTTTTACTTGCCTGATTGCCAGGACTAGGACTTCCAGTATTATTTTGAATAGAAGTGGAAAGAGCAAGCACCCTTGTTTTGTTCTTGATCTTAGAAGAAAAATTTCAGTCTTTCACTGTTGAGCATGATATTCTCTGTGGGCTTTATTATACTGCAGTCATTTCCTTCTGTTACTAGTTGTTGAGTTTTTTTAATCATGAAAGGATGTTGAATTTTTAAAAACAATTTTCTACATCAGTTGAGATGATCATGTAATTTGTTTTCTTCATTCTGTTAATATAGTGTATTACACGGATTAATTTTCATATGTTGAACCATTCTTGCATTACAGGATTAAATTTCACTTGGTCATGGTATATAACCTTTTTAATATACTGTTGAATTCAGCTTGGTGTTATTTGGGTCAGAGTTTTTGCATAAATATTCATCTGGGAAATTGGTGTGGTTTTCTTTCCTTATAGTATCTTTATCTGATTTTGGTATGAAGGTAATTCTGGCCTCATAGAGTGAGTTTGGGAGCGCTCCCTTCTCTTTAATTTTTTGGAAGAGTTTGAGAAGGATTGGTGTAAATTCTTCTTTAAATTTTGGTAAAATGCACCAGTGAAGCCATTTAGTCTTGGGCTTTTCTTTGCTGGGAGGTTTTTCGTTACTAATTCAATCTCCTTATTCATAATTGGTCTGTTCAGATTTTCTACTTCTTCATGATTCGGTCTTGGTAGGTTCTGTGATTCTAGGAATTTATCCATTTCATTTATATTTTCCAATTTGGTGGCATACAGTTGTTCATAGAATTGTCTTATAATCCTTTATATTTCTGTAAAATCAATACTAAAGTTCCTTCTTTCATCTATGATTTTAGTAATTTGAGTCTTCTCTTGTTTTTCTTAATCTGGCTAGCTATGAGTTTGTCAGTTTTGTTTCTCTTTTCAAAAACCAACTCTTGGTTTCATTGATTTTCTCTATTGTCATTCTGCTCCTTACTTTACCTGTCTCTGCTCTAATCTTTATTATTTCTCTCCTGCTAACTTTGGGTTTAGTTTGTTCTTCCTTTTCTAGTTCCTTAAGATGTAAAATTAGATTACTGATTTGAGATCTTCTTTTTTCAATGTAAGCATTTACAACTATAAATTGTCTTAGCACTGCTTTTGCTGCATCAAGTAATTTTGGTGTGTTGTGTTTTCACTTTTATTTGTCTGAAGAGATTCTCTGATTTCCCAAATATTTCTGAATTTGCAAGTTTTCCTTCTGCTGTTGATTTCTAGTTTTATTCCATTGTGCCATTGTGGTGAGAAAAGATACTTTGTATGATTTTTATCTTTTTAAATTTATTGAGACTTGTTTTGTGACCTAACATATGGTCTAGTCTGGAGAAGATACACTTAAGAAGAATGTGTATTCTGCTGGAGTTCTGTATACATCTGTTAGTATAATTAAGTTATAACATTGTTAGAGTTCTCTATTTCCTTATTAATCCTTTGTCTTGTGCTCTATTCATTATTGAAAGTGGGGTATTGAAGTCTCCAACTTTTATTGTAGGGACATCTGTTTTTCCCTTCCATTCTGTCAATGTTTGCTAGGAGCTCTTGTGTTTGGTGCATTCATGTTTATAATTATTATATATTCTTGGTGAATTGACCCTTTTATCATTATATAATGCCCTTTTTGTCTTTTGTAACAGTTTTTGACTTAAAGTTTGTCTAATATTAGTTTATTCACTCCTGTTCTCTTTGGATTACTGTTTTCAAGGAATATTTTTTTCCATCCTTTCACTTTCAACATATGTCTGTTCTTTGATGTAAAGTGAGTCTCTTGTAGACAGCATGTAGTTGAATTCTGCTTTTTTCTCCATTCTCCAGCTACGTCTTTTGCTCAGAGGAGTTTAATACATTTACATTTAAAATAATTACTGATAGGAATGACTTACTCTTGTCATTTTAAAATTTGTTTTCTGTATGTCTTGTTGCTTTTTTGTTCTTCATTTCCTCCATTTCTGTATTCCTTTGTATTCAGTTGATTTTTCATAGTGACATATTTGGATTACCTTCTTATTTCCTTTTGTGTATATTCTATAGATATTTTCTTTGTGATTACCATGGGGATTATACATAATAACCTAAAGTTATAACAATCTATTTTAAACTGATGCCAACTTAACTTCAATTGCATACAAAAACTACTCTTTTACAGTTCAACCCCCCACTTTATATTATTGATGTCACAAATTATATCTTTATGTATGTACCCATTAACAAAGATTTATATTTATTTTTTATACTTTTGTTTTTTAAATCCTGTAGAGGAATAAAAAGTGGAGTTACAAACCAAATTACAATAATGCTAGTTTTTACATATGCCCAGGTATTTACCTCTACCAGAGATCTTTATATTTTTATATGACTTCAAGTTACTGCCTGGTATCCTTTCATTTAGGTCTAGTGGCAATGAACTCCCTCAGCTTTTGATTACCTGGGAATGTCTTAATTTCTCCCTCATTTTTGAAGGACGGTGTTGCTGGATACAGAATTCTCAGTTGGCAGGTTATTTTCTTTCAGTACTTTAAATATATCATCCCACTGCCTTCTGGCCTGCAAGCTTTCTCCTGTAAAATCTACTAAAAATCTCATTGAGGGTCCCTAGCACATGATAAGTTACTAATTTTTTTTCTGCTTCAATATTTTCTCTTTGTCTTCTACTTTTGACAGTTTGACTATAATGTGTCTGACTCAGTGTGAGTGTTTTTATGTTTTTTCTCATTGGAGTTGTTGAGCTTCTTGTATTTGTGTGCATACATATATGTTTATGTCTTTCCTAAAATTTGGGAATTTTTTGGCCATTTTTTCTACAGAGGCCTTCAATGCTCCCTTCTTTCTTCTTCTTCTCCTTCTTCTCCTCCTTCTCCCCCTCCTCCCCCTCTTCCTTCCTCTTCTTCCTCTTCTTGGACTACCGTAATGCATATGTTTGTCCACTTGTTAATGTCCCATCAGTCCCTCAGACTTTGTTCACTTTTCTTCATTCTTTTTGCTTTTTGCTCCTCAGACTTGATAATTTCAAATGATCTGATTTCAAATTTTCCAATTCTGTCTTCGACCTATTTCAGTCTGCTATTGAATCTCTTTAGTGAATTTTTCAGTTCAGTTATTATATTTTTTCAGCTCCAGAATTTCTGTTTGATTCTTTTTTGTAATTTCTGTTTCTTTATTGATATTCTCATTTTGTTCATATATCACTTTTCTGATTTCCTTTAGTTTTTATGCATGTTTTCTTTTAGCTCTTTGAGCATATATAAGACAGTTGTTTTAAAGTCTTTAGTAAGTCCAATGCCTATGTTTCATCATGGATGGTTTCTGGAGATTTATTTTTTACCTTTGAATGAGCCACGTTTTTGAATGAGCCAGCTTTGTATGCCTTGTGATTTTTTTTGAAAACTTGACATTTGAAAAAACAACTGCCCCTCCCAGCCTTTGCAGACTTGCTCCATGCAGGAGCCACTAATCAGAGACTTTCACTAATCAGCCCAGTGTGAAGGCTTAAGGTCGTCTCAGGCCCTTTCTGAGTAAGCGTTTTCCCGGGGCCAGTGTGTGTGTGTGTTTTCTGATTCTCCTGAATACACGACTGCTTTTAAATGTCTTAATTTCCCTAGGAGTCTCACCCCTGCTTCTTCTCAGGCCCTTAGCTGTTCTATTGTATTCCTAAATCAGTAATCTCTTGCGTCGGGTGTCTACGAGTCTGTAGTCCCTGTGCAGTTTTCCTGAGCCATGGCCACTGCCTCCCATGGCTTCCACTAGCCTGAAATCTGAGCTGTGCCGCTTTTGGCCACCAATGCTCCAGGTTAGGTGACACAGAGACCAACCCTCAGGCTTCCCCAGACATATTAGAATGTTGCTAATTTTGTCTGTTCTGCTCTCTCTGGTTTGTGGAAAGGACCCGGGGACCAGGCCACTGCTTCCCCCAAACCATGCTGCATGGTGCTGGGGAGAGAGTGGGGCAAGGGTGAGTAAAAATGCCACAGAATTTCCTACCATTTTTAATATGGCTTTTTCTTGATTGGGAATTTATTTGGTTGCTCTGGATCTTTGATTTCCACAGTTCCTATAAAGTTATTTTAGCCAATTTCTATTGCTTATTTAATGTTTCCCTTGGGGAGCAAGGGCCTGGAACTTCCTAGTTGGCCATCTTGCTGACATCACTCGCTGTACAATTTTAATAAAGAAAAAGAAAGAAATAGAAAAGAATAATATCCCCTACTTAACCCTCAGATATGAGCACAGAGGGCATTACCTGAAGAGAGATGACTGGCTGAGAGGAGTGAAGAGCCTGGACTGGTGAAGTTCAAGTGTTTGGTAATCACGATGAAGTCACTATGTAGGAGAACAGAAGTGGCTGTGCCAGAAGCTAAATATGGGGTAAATTACTTCACAAATACATTTATGGAGGTCCTTTGTGAGTCTGGAGGATATAAATTAAATCAGGAGGGCTGGCACAAGTGCACGTATTAATCAGGCATAATTGGAGCTCAGGGCTGGGTACTTGTCCCACTCATCTATAGCAGAGATTCTCAATATGTGGCCCCCAGACCAACAGCATCAGCAAATTCTTGTTCCTAACCATCTGTCGATTGTCATACTGTGGTGGCTGCATGTTGCCCTGATGGTGGAAGCTATGCCACTGGTATTTCAAATACCAGCAACTTCACCCATGATGGACAGGTTTCAGCAGAGCTTCAAACTAACACAGACTAAGAAGAAAGAAATGGCCACCCACTTCCAAAAATATTAGCCATGAAAACCCATGAATAGCAGCAGAGCATTCTCTGAAACAGTGCCAGAAGGTTAGAGGATGGTACAAGATGATCAGGCAGGGTTCCACTCTGCTGTACCCAAGGTTACCAGGAGTCAGAATTGACTCAACAGCACTAAAAAATCTCTGGTCTACTATATCAGAAACTCAGGGGGAAGGTCTCAGCACGTTGTGTTTTAACCAGCCCTCCAGGTGATTCTGATGCATACTCAGTTTAATCTGATCAAACTTGCAGCGATATTCCTAGGCCTCTCTCTCCAATCCCAACTCCCTGTAATCATCCAGGGAAAAAATACCAGCCTCTACACCTGTGCTTTCCAGAATTTTTAAGTACAGTCATGCATCGCAAAATGATGTTCTGGTCAACAACGTACTGCATATACAACGATGGTCCCATAAGATTAGTACCATATAGCCTAGGTGTGTAGTAGGCTGTCCCATCTATGTTTGTGTAAGTACACCCTATGATGTTCACACAAGGACAAAATCACCTAACGATGCATTTCTCAGAACATATCCCCATTGCTAAGTGACACATGACTGTATTTTTAATAAAGCAACCAATGACCTGGCCCGCCCGGTGGCGCAGCGGTTAAGTCCGCGCTTGGCAGCCCGGGGTTCGCGGGTTCGGATCCCAGGCGCCCGCCGACGCACTGCCTGTCAGCCATGCCGGGGCGGCGTCCCATATAAAGTGGAGGAAGATGGGCACGGATGTTAGCCCAGGGCCAGTCTTCCTCAGCAAAAAGAGGAGGATTGGCGACAGATGTTAGCTCAGGGCTGGTCTTCCTCACCAAAAAAAATAAAAAACAACCAATGACCTAATGCCCTGAGATGTGTATGGAGGTAGGTGTAGATATATATAACCTGTGGGCTTTTCCTAAAATTACCCCCTTCTATATGAGAAGGCTGCACCAAAGAATGAATTTTTTTCTGTCTGAAGGACTAAGGATCTGTGGCCTCTAGTCTTATGTGAAAATCATGTACTTGAGGCCTGTAGCTAATTTTTCTGGGACCTTTGCTAATGATGAGACTGTTCCTAGATTACTTCTTGCCATTTCCTGGTCCTTCAGCCATAGGCTTGGGATCAACAGATCCCAGGATCAGCTGTTTTGAGTTTGATTGCAACCTACAGAAAGAGCATGGATCTATGGAGCTGCTCCATGCATGGGTGGTTGGCTCTGCTTTTATGAACTCTGGAAATTTCTTAGACAACATAGGGACTTGACTGTATACATGACCTGGGTCTAAACTTAGACAGCTGCTATTAGTACCTGATAATGTTTTCATCAATGTGTAAAACCATGAGGCAAACTCAGAGGCAATAAAGATAAACAGTATATTAAGAAAACTCGATAAGTAGAAACCTAAATTCACAAAACAAATTATTTGTGGGGTATGTACATTTCCAAAGAATCATTTGCTTTACAAAATGACTAATTATAGGATTCTTTGAAGTAGAGAGCTTCCTTGCAAGATTATGTGGCAATTAAAGGAAATAATCTTTATGTGAATTAGATATACACATAGCAATACTGATGGATCTTAAAAACATGGCACTGGGTGAAAGAAGAAAGTAAAATATTTTTAACACAATGCCATTTAATAAACAAAGACATGCAAACAGAACAAATGCAAGAATGAATGCCAGTGTCTTAGAATGTTATACATACATTTACCGTGTGACCCAGCAATCCCATTAATAATTATTAATTCTAGAGAAAGGAAACTTACATTCATACAAAATCCCATATTTGAATATTTAAAGCAGCTATATTCATAATCACCAAAAACTGGAGACAATCCAAATGTCCTTCAAAGGGTAAATGGATAAACAAACCGTAGTATACATTTATACAATGTAGTACTACTCAGCAATAGAAAAAACTGAGTGATTGGTACATGCAACAACTTAGATGGATCTCAAAGGCATGATGCTGATGGAAAAAAACTAATCTCAAAGTGTTAAATAGGCGTATGATTCCATTTATATAACATTCTCAAAATGTCAAAAGTACAATGACAGAGAGCTGACCAGGGTTGCCAAGGTTACGGTTGGTATTGGGTACAACTATAAATGGGTGGCACAAGAGAGTTTATTTAGGATCCTGATTGTGGTAATAATTAGATGAATCTACACAAGTAATAAAATTTTGTAGAACTATACACCAAAAAAAGAAAACCAGAATGCTTGTAAAAACTGGTGAAAGTCACAATCAGGTCTGTAGCTTAGTTAATAGCATTGCACCAATGTCACTGTCAATATCCTGGTTTGGTAATTGTACTATGGTTATGTAAGATGTTACACTGGGGAAGCTGGGGGAAGGCCACACGGGAACTCTTAGCACTATTTTTTCAATTCTATGTGAGTCTAAAATTATTTCTAAATGAAAAGTTTTTCAAAAACAAATGCCAATTATAAGAATACATATCAAATACATTTTAATGGTTGCCTATGGAAGGAAGGAAATGGGGACTCGAGGGAGAGGGAGAAAAATATCCCAGAGTATATTCAAATACTTGATTCATAATTTTTGGAGGGTACGCTACAGTTCTCTATTTCTAGATTATAAACACCACGAAGTCAAGAACTGGTTATAGTCATTTCTGGATCTCTCAGTAACTAGCATAGTGTGTTTATATTAGGTTCACAACAAACATTCATTCTATTATTAAACAAATGAACTTGTTGACATATTTATTTCATTGCTGAACTCCATGAAGCAAACAATCCCAAATTTGAAAGCGTTTTTTGGTGGAAATGTTGACATTTTATGAATACATACTTTAACCATTATGCTTTATATTTAGGTCTGAAACATGTCTGTGTGATGCAGTTACGTCACACCAATCTCTTACCCAACAATGGATGCAACTGCCGTCAGTGTATTCGGGGAATTCAGTGGGAAATAACAGATAAGGAGTCAGTGTGGTCTCATCACTGAGAGGGCCTTAGTGTCTCCCATCACCAAGACTGGCCTTTCGAAGAAAAGAAATTATAGCTCCTAGAAATGCCAGCCTGGAGGTTTCTGAAACCCAGGCTGGACTCTTGAATTAGAACGCCCCGTTAATCAGATCACATTTTTTGTTTCACTAGTTTTTATATTTTCCTCATGTTCCTCTTTCACCTTAAGAGGGCCTGCATGTGATTTAATATTCCTTTATGATATCTTATGAATCAAGACGATGTTTCTCAGCTAGTAATCACAGTCTTTAAATGTGTAATGAAAGCTGCTCAGAAGCGCACCAGGCAGTATTTTCTTACTCTTCTTTGCCAGTGCATGCTAGAAATGAATGGAAGTATCTAGGAAGAGTATATGATAGTAAATACTGACTTGGAGAAAAGACAGAAGCTAGTGAAGGGGAGAGGGAAGAAGTGGATGAGAGACAGAGAATTTGTATGTGGTGGGAGGGGCAATAGTAAAATAAATGGGTCTTTTAATAAATAGGTAGATATAAAAGAAGTGGCTCTGAAAAGTTCACATGATGTGAAACATCCCTGAAATATCTTGGATGAAGATTTTCTAAAGGAAAACCCTTTACTAGCTTTTCTCAGCTCTGAATCCTGTGGTCCTCCTGAGAACAGGATAAGTAGTTTTTTTACACTGGGCAGGAAAGGCAGCGTATTTTCCTCACTGTGTTGTAAGAAAGTCAAACACGTGATGTTTGATTACCCTGCTGCCGTGTTCAATATGAAGTGTCTTCCTTTCACCATGAACAGCATGTCTCCCGTATTGTTCTTTGCCTGAGCTGCCTGGAAACAAAAACTGATTACAGAAATAGTCTGGTTTGGCATGCACGTGTGACAAAGTTAATTGAGCAATAAGTAAAAAATGTAAGAATTTTGTCAGGCATCGTGAAAATGGAAAGTCATGTGGATTTGAGAGAGATCTGCTCTTAAAAATAAAAAAGGATCTGTTTTTAAAATGCTAATTGCTCTCCCAAATTTTGTTTTAAAATTTGCATTTTTAATCTGAGCAACTGTCACTTACCCAGTCCCCCCTTCCACACAATACTTGATGAGAAAAATAAAGCTCTAGATTCACTTCCTTAGCCTCGATCCACCAGAAAGCAGAGCCTGAAACAAGAGCTAGTGTGCATGTGGTTTATTTGGGGAGGTGGTCCCAGGGAGCAGGAGCATGAGACAAGAAAAGAGGGACTGCCAGCCCAGCATGCTTTGTCAAGCTGGTCACCACTGGGGGCAACAGAAGCTGGCCATGCCTGGGGGAAGAGAGGAGCTTTTATCCAGTGACTCCTCTGACTCTTCCTGGTCAAGAGTGGCCCCAAGGGTGAGTAGTCCTGGGGCAAAGATGAGGAGAAAAGACTGCAGCTGCAGCAGGTGCTATCCCATTACCCCTGTGCAAAGCCAATGAACTCAGCACCAGCTAAAGTACAGCTGGACTGGGGACTGAGAGGCAAGGCACAGTGCAGCGCGAGGAGTCAAGCAGAATCACTCTTCTCTTGAAGTCTGGGCTGCTTAACCAGGTCAAGCCCTAGAGTTTGATTTTTGGCTATTTTGGATTTATAGAGACAATTTAAAAAACATTCTCAAGAAAAATCGTGCCTGTTTGAGACAAAGTTAAACAATGAATAAATTGAACTGTCTTATGCAGCTGTTGACAAGCAGATTGCTTGGAGTTAGGACCCGTGATAGGAATCCCAGCCTTGCCTTCTAGAAACTCACACTTTAAAGTCTGCTCTGAACCACACAGTGTGTCAGGTTCAACTCCATATTAAGGGAACTAGTTCGTTCTGACCCAAATTACATTTTAACATGAGAAGACCAAGTGAGAATTTAGGCATGGGTGCCTGACGTTTCCCTGGACTGGAACCCTGAGGTGGTTTGATAGCTTAGGATGCTGTGGAAGTGAGTCGGGTTGTGTCTGGATAGCATGGACTTTGAAAGCCAATGGAAATGGCATCCATGGTCCATTCAACCGCTCACTAGCTGTGCGACCTTCCTAAAGGACCTAAGCCTCTTATGGCAAGGATTCTTCATGGATCAAAGGGAGTAAATAACATCACCTTCTTAAAGCATCTGAGAAGACTGACTAAGAAAACATTTATAAAGCATTTTACCTGATGCCTGTGTGTTGTAGGCAGAAAGTTCGTTCCCTTTGCCTGATCGTGTGCATTCATTGCAGAATGCTGAATGGCGGAAGGAAACCTTGAAACTGCTCATGTGCACTGCCATACCTCTTTCAGGCTAGTTCCATGTACTGCCTCTCAGCTGCCATTCAAAACCAAGTTGAAAGTTCAAGTCTGGGTGGCAGTGGCACCTCTTTTTTGTAAAGAATGGCAAGTTTCATTTTAATTCTGGGCTATGATAAAACAACAGAAGGATGTAGGCAGTCTTTTGTTATTTATACAGCATGCTAAAAATTATGTGATAGACAATAAATTAAGAAAAGTTGCCCTATAAATTTCAATTAAATCTCACATTGGTTTTAATATTTAACACATCACAATGGATCACATTTCCATAAACCACAATAGACGTTCAGGAAAAGTATATAAGAATGTATGATTTTTACTATAAGAATGATTCCTATAAGAATGTTAGATTTTTACTAGTGTTAATTTTTGCCAACTAAAGCCATCCTCTAAATAAAGTGTGAAATCAGTTGGATTTTCCTCTATGATGTAAAACACAAAATCGAGTCTCATTGACCACTGATGTTGCTGAATTGAGTCCAAAGCACAACGTACAACTTTAGTTCATAAATTACCAGAACAGCTCAAATAATATCCTGAAACAATGAGTATACATTTCCATTCTCTCTTGATTTATTTTGTAATTTTAAAGAAAATTGGCTAGGAGGTACTAGTTGATAATAAAATATGGTATAGCACGAGAAGATGTGTGTAGCAGAAAGCTCAAAGATGAGAACAAAAAATGGTTTAAGATCCTTTACATTCACTTGCATGCATAGCCATAGTTGCCAGCCAAGAGAGAAGCATTTCAGCTGAGCCTGTGTGGTATATTGTGTGTGTGTGTGGTGATGATGTTGGTTCTTGACACATCCAATATATGTGTGGGTGTGTGTAAATATGTGTGTATATATGTATACACACACATATCTACATATACGAGTTTACTCTCATAATTCAGCTTTAAGTTTAGATTAATGAATCTATGTTTAGACTGATGAGTTGGATAGGCACAAAGAGAGAGAAAATATGTACTACAGAAAAACCACCTCGGGAGACTTATAATCTAGAGAGAGTCAAGACTAAAAAGCATATGAAACAATTCGAGCAAATACCTGTTGCATTGGCTATTGCTCGTCCAATGGCAGATGTCACTAACTAATACCAAGGAGCTCAAAGGCCAGTTCAGAATGCTTCTCAAGACAGTTATCTCCAATGAATCAGAGTTAGCATGCAAAACAAAACCTATTTTTCACTCATGAATTAGGGATCATTGGGTATCAAGACTGTTGGTACTGAGTGGGTTCAGTAGAACCCCAGGGGACAGAATCACTGTGGTAGGAATAGTGGTTAGGGGAAGCTTGAGCTAAGCCTGGAGGAATTTCACTTGGATTTGGTTGGGCACTTTGTGCAGGAAGGACAAATTTGAGAGGTCACCAAGGGAGGAAGGAAAAGGGGCATTCAGGACTGGGGGAAAGCAGTCTCCATGGGTCACACCTGCATTGCCCTGCAATGAGATAACCTGTGAAGCTGGACCTGATGAGAGACAATCCGGAGAGCTCAGCAGAGGGATCAGGACTCAACGGGAAAATTGGGAGCCATTTTGGGGTTACTGAACATGGCACTGATGTGAAGCCAGTGGTATTTTTGGAGGATTTGTGTCCAGAGGAAGAAAGTACATCATTGGGGGTGCTGCAGTGAAACTGATGTAACTAAGAGGAGGATTTGAGCGTAAGTGGTTTATTTGAAGGTGATCCCATGAAGCACTGGTAGGAGGAAGGGAAGTGGGAAAGGAAGGGAGGAAAGACGGTCAAGAGAGTGTGCGTTGATGGGCAGGTCACCACTGTATGCTGCTGGAACTCAAGCCCACCAGGGACTCTTCAAGACAGTAGAGAACACACTTCAGAATTATGTCACCTGAGGTGGCCGGGGTACTTATCCAACCATTCCCCCTCATCACTGGCAGAGGACTGACCCAGGGCATTAACTCCTCAGCCCTTCCAAGATGCTCTGCATATGGGTTGAGAAAAGACACTCAGCATGTACTAGAGCATGGGTGACAAGGAGCCATAGATAGGCTGTCAGCATCTCAGCTCACACTTGCCATGAAGGAGCCTGGCTTCTCTGTTCCCTCCCCTCCCTTTCCAGTTAAGGGGCAGCCCAGCCATTTCTGGCTACTTTACAAGAAAGAACTTTCTGAAGATAACTGTGTCATTTTCATCAGCATATCCACTGAGAAAAGGTGACCAAAATTGCATTAGGTTTAGACATCATGGAAACCTTATCATCACATTAATTTCAAACCCATACTGTTCAACATTCTCCTAGGAGTTTGAAATAAGCCTTGCGCCCTCTTAGGTAGACAACCCTGCTGCCTCTAGGTAGCCTTCTTTCCCCTCTCCAGTCCTTGGAAAAGGAGAGACCTCCTGAGCATTCACACTTCGCAAAGAGAAGCTGGATTCCCTGGCCCTGAGATCACCTGCTGTATTTGAGCATGGTGCGTTTTGAAGTAAAGCCTTCTCATGTCTGATGAGGAAGCATCCCAAGCTTAATAAGGTTGGCACAATTTCACTATAAGTAAGGGTCATCTCATCTTGTCTTGTGGCTTTAAATACTGTAATGCATCCCAAATCATCCTTAGACTGGACCTGAATTCCAGACTCATATCCAGTGTCCTACTCAAGATCTCCATTTAAAGATTTAAGAACAATGTTTGAGGCTCATCATCTGCTAATCTTCTCATCTCAGTAAATGACAATTCCATTTTTGCAGTAGCTCAGGGAAAATATCTTGGAACCAACATTCCTCCTCTTTCTCTCACACCCACGTGTGATCTGGCAGCAAATTCCATGGGCCATAACTTCCAAATAAATAACCAGAATCTGCCTAGTTCTCCACTGCTGCTATCCAGGTCCAAACAACCATCATAAATGGCCAAGGTTATTGCAATAGCCTCCCTGATTCTACACTTGCTTCCCTCCATTCTATTCTCGGCAAAGCTGCCAGAGGGTCCTTGTGAAATGTTAGCTAGATTATGTCCCTCACCTGTTCAAACTCTCAAATCTCTTCCTCTCTCGCTCATACAGTGCATACAGAGCCTGCCAGGCCCTTCATGATCAGACCCTCCCATTTCCTCTCTGATATCTCCTACTGCTGCCCCCTTGCTCATACCCATCTACCTGATGTTCCTGGAAGGGACTAGGAACACACCCATCTCAGCACCTTGCACCTCCTGTCCTTTCTGCCTGGAATGTTCTTCCTCAGATTTTAAGTGAAGAGGGCTTACTTCTCCTTCCTTTAGATTTTGACCCAGATTTCATCTCTCCAGTGAGTTTCCCTGGGTGTAAATCTAAATTGACAAGCACCTAGATACTCCTTATACTCCTTCTTGGATTATTTTTTCCTTGGCACTTAACATGAGCTTATATATTTTATCTTCTACTTGTTTATTGCCTTATCCCCCACTAGGATGTAAGTACATATTTCATTCACTGCTATATTCCCAGAGTCGAGAGGAGTGCCTATCTCCGAATAAGTGCTCAATAAATACTTGCTGAATGAATGAGGAAACAAATTCATTATTTTAGGGGAAGGGGACTTTCCCTTTGGAAACACTTTTTTTTTGTAGGCACAATTCCTAGGGAACAGTGTCTACAGTTACTAGCTTGGTAAGTGGTCATGGAAGCTTTGACTCCGGTCTTCCCGACACTGTCCAACTACTCAGATGGAGGATCAGCCCCCTTTCACATTTAGCACATTGTTTTTTCACATCCCATGTACCAAATTCTTGCAGCCAATTGTGGTATGACAAAACAGCAGAGAACATAGATCGCTGAACAAATAGGAGGAGGCAATAGTTATATCTATAATGATGGAGAACGGTCTTCTCCCCCTCCTCGACTCATCTCCATGAGCCACTTTATATTGTATTACATGTAAGCCACCCCCAGGAGAGAACATGCCAGTCTTAGGACAAGGGCTGGCTGTCTTCACAGGAAGCTCCTGTGCTTTCCTCCTGCTGAACTGATATCACAGCCTCCTACCTCTGGATCGTGCAGACTGTCAGCTCTCCAATCTCCGAAATTAGATGCTCCGGGTGAAACGGTGACAAACTCTGGACTAAACCGGCCAATGTAAGCTTAAAGCAGGCAAACACTTAGTGTTCTCATCTACAGATCTTGTCACACAGGGCACAGTTGATGGCTTCTGTGGAAGGTAAAGCCTGCTGGGCTCATGGTGCAAAGGGAGGGGGCACTGCTGCTCACCATAAAGTCTCCTATGCACAAGCACTAGAATATTTCCAACCCAATCTATCCAGAACTCCAGCTCTTTTGTTCCCCATCTTTCCACAGCACTATGTTTTATGTTGCCTAATTCTGCCAAGATTCTGGAGAGAATCTTGAATCTCTTCTTCCCTTAGAATGGATGAATGAATAAATAAATAATGAAATTATAGTAAGACAATATTGATATGAACAATAATATGAATAATAGTAAAATGTCCTGAAGAGAATGCTAAATGATTGCATTTGGACCTGGACAGCTCCAAGAACTCGATGGTGCTGGCAAAATCAGTGACTGTAATGTACATTTGCTTGTGGACACTCCAGACAGGACCCCAGAGCCGCCCAGGAACACAGCACACCCCAAGCTGTACTAAGGTCTCCATGGCCTGCCCCTCGTACTCTCCTCCCTCCCAACTCAGCTCCCAATGGATGTGACGGGTCAGATGCCCCAGGCTTATGGATTTTTCAGTTAGCTTTTAAAACTGTAAATGTCCATAAGACTGCTAAAGCCAAGGATTAAAAAGCTGCAAGACAATATCTTGTCTTTTAAAAAGAATAAAACACTACACAAACGCAAACACATACACACACAGAATTTTCCTCATTTGTCATAAAATCAATCCAACAGGGCTTAGGATGAAGGTTCTGATTCTTTCATAATCACTATTTCCTGAAAAATAAGAGTAAATATTCTGTTAAGCCTTTTTTTTTTAAATATGGTTAATAATTCCTGTCAGTAGTCTGTTAATTGTTTGAAGGCTTGGATTAAAGTTGCACCATGTCGATATTATGTCAAATAGCAGTCACTGCTATATTTGTTCCAAGCCACTCCTCTCCATTTGAACACACATTTTACTGTTAAAATATTAGTATATTGGAACTCTAAAGAAAAGAATAATTTGGGGAGAAATGCTTCTGTTGTTCTCTCTGAGGGCTAGGTACTAGTTGCTATGAGATGTTAAAAGTGAATAAAGAATCTTCCAAGTTCAAAACCTTTCTCACTTGTTTCAGCTGAACTTACCAAGTTTCCCAAGAGGCCCTGGCCATGTGCTCATTACAGGGGAAATTATTTGGTGGAGGAAAAAAACTATTATTTCATACTCTAGATTTGAGGAAATACATGAAGAGTACCTATTTATGTAGGAATTATCTTTATGAGAGGTACGCATGAAATTTAAACAGAACAAAACCAACCATATCCCATAGATAAATTTTATTTTCACAGAAGAATAAAATTAAAATCGATAAAAAGGACTTTTATCAAATACAAGACACCAACTAAGTAAGATTTTACTTTGCATAAGCTTATACTGTATAAGAATGCTATATCTCATGACATGTAGCTGCTAGAATACTCTTCTTCTCTTAGGACCCAAATTAATTCCAATTACCTGAGCAGGAGATAGAGGTCACAGAAGTACAGCTAATGGGTCAAATATATGTGAGAAAGCCAAAGCCTTATTAATTTGAGAGGCAGTGTTGCCCTTAGGGGACAAACTAAAAGTGTGGCAAGTGAGGAAAAGGTGCTCAGGTTCTCGTCCCCTCAAGGACTTCTTGGGAGATGCAGAGTATATTCTCCCATCTCTTTTCTTACCGCGAACATCCGTAAGATGCGTATGAGAGGCACACTGCAAACGCGCCCATTGGTCGGGGAGTACTTTTGTGCTCCTGATGAGAGGTGGTGCATCCAGGGCACTGTGACAGCGGAGAGTTGGATGGTGTGAGCAGGCAGGCAGCTCTGCGGTGCAGGGTGACAGCTCACTCTGTCCTGTCAGGGTAAGGGGCAGCTCAGACTGTCCTCTTGTAGCTGTGACCCCTAATGCTTGTGTCAAATGTAAAGTTATCCAATTCATTCTTCCCTCTTAACACACATTTTTCCCACCTTTGGATGATTAATGGGAAATAGAATCTAATTTTAAAATAATAGCCACTAGGAAAATGTTCCACCATAGAAATATAGGCCAGAATTTTAAGTCATTTTTACTATTATTCAGCACAAATGGAGACAGCAGAAATCTGACATTCTGATGTTAAAACAAGGTATTGTGGTTGTTGTTATTGATTAACATATCCAATAAGGAACTTCTTAAGACAGCAAACCATACAATTTTGTTACTTATCAGTACCTACTGTTAAGGAGATAAATATATATATAATGTAACTACATATATATAGTGTAAAGCTTTGTTTGTAGCCAGGAAATAGAAGAAAATACTACTTGTTGGAATCACTGTTTATTGGTATTGTTTCTTTAAAGCTTTTCTGCACAGATTTTACTCTGCATTTTTCGGAGGGTAAAAACAACAGTTGTTAACTGCTATAGATATACCAGTAGTTAACATCTGATCAAATATTTAAGGAGTGAAGTATTTAGTATAAATATAGACTATCTGAAACATGAGTCATACACCTCTCATTTTCCCACAAATAATGTAAAGATTATCTGAATCTCATTAAATTTCAGATTAAACACACACTAGCTCTCTAATGCTTGGCAGACCAAATGTTTGGAATTTTTCTCTCAAGTTTACTACTTTTGCCATACCATGTTTAGTTGATATGAAGTCAGAAGTGCACGAGGCTGTGACTTTAGTCCAGGTTGCTCTTTGCACTTGGAAAATATTGATGAAAAGGAGCTGAGAATTTGAATGCAATTTAAATCTTCAGAAAATCACTGGACTTGATTTTGTGTCTGTGTGTGTGGAGGGAGCGGGCTCTGTGTGGTGTCTGTGTGTGTAGCACATAGAAGTGTCTGTGTGCACATCTTCAATAATGCTGAGGGACTTACAAAATCAAGATGTTAGACTGATGTCATGTTGATAAAGTTGGTGCAGAATTCCTAGTGACCTTTTGTGATATAAGGAAAACTATGTCTTCCATTAGCATGCTTCCCAAGACAATAAATAATATGAATGACCCTATCGGAAAATGAATCAGTCATACAGTAAGGATGGCAAATGTCCTCTGAATGTATTTACCTTCGAGGAGGAGGTGGGACACTGACATTTCAGAGTGGACTTTTATTGGGAATGTCTCCCATTAGCACTAACGAGAGCTGTATATGTAAGCCGCTGGCCTCTCATGCTTAGGGCATATTTCATCCTTGATGGCAAAGCTTTGAAATTTTTTTTCCCCTCTTCAATGATACTTTTTGGTAATTACACTAAATTTTTAACTCTAAATATAGCTTTTTATAAATCTTCCCTGCCATCTGTATGAACATCTAAAATGAACTGAGGCTTTTCATTACTATAAACTTCCTTGGTCACCTATGCTCTCTTCAGAGATATTTTTCTTTCATCAACACAGCAAAGCAGAATCCTAAGAAGAAAAACATTAGTGAGTCCCCCCACTCCCTACCTGGATTCCTTTGATACTCAGGAAGTCTAGAAATAGTCTCGTTTCTTAGAACACTGGTAATCTTCATCTGCCCCTCTGCAAGATCAGGTGAAGGCCAAATCCAGCATGATGGAAACATTCCCTAGAATAAAATGCCTAAAGAAAATAAGAACTGGAGATGTAAAACTACCTTCACTTATTAGGGTAAAAAAGAAGAGTAGTATACAAGGACCCAGAATGTCAATAACCTTGGTGAGCAGCAACATTCCCGTCGCGAGCCAGGCACATGTGCAAGACACCTCCTCTCGTTTGATCCTCACAGCAGCCCTGGAGGGAGGTACAGTTATCTCCACCTTCAACAGGGAAACTCGACTCAGAAGCTGAGTGGCTATATGAAACAGGGGGGAGAAAATACTTTCCAGCCAGAAAATAATAACACAGATGCCAAGAAGACAAGACTGCTTGGCCTTTGCCTTCAAGTATACAAAGCACCACTTTCCAGGGACAGGCCATCAGCCATCCTCTTCCTCCCTTGTATCAGACTAGGCATGTGGTTATAATGCAGTGAGAAGGATCTGGATTAGACTGGGAGGATAGCTCACAATCATGAACTTCATTCTGTCTACCCTGTAGATTGCTGCCAAGAACCATTCAAAAGGTAACTTGTAGTGTCATATGGACCAAGCTGTCCTCTTTTCAGTGACTGGAGCACCCAACTCTGCATCTCTGACAAGCATTCTAAGTTCCTAGACTTCACTGGTGTGTTGGACAGAGCACAGTGGAAGCATTTGTCAGATCAAGTGAGTGAATGTGCAAAGGCGGTCACAACGAGGGCCCATAATGGGATGGCATACAACAGAGGCTAATGTTGCCACCATATCTGTCTATGACCAAGAGTGGAATTCAGTGCCTCTCAGGTTTCTTGTCTCTGTCATGATTCCAAGTGATCTTACACTGCCGTCCCTGGTCAGGGGGCCTCTTTGTCTCCTGAAGTGCAGTTGCAGACCTGAGGCCTCACTTCTAGCCCATCGTCAGTCCTCACCAAAGGGATAGTAATTCTTTACAGAAGATATCTCACTTTTAAAACCTCTTCCCTTTTTGAAACTCAACTGAAGCCTAAGAGTGCTTAACATGGGAAAGTAACTCCAAGGCTCTTGATCTGGTTGCTATTAAAAAAACAAACAAACAGGGGCCGCCCGGTGGCGCAGCGGTTTAGTCCGCGCTTGGCAGCCCGGGGTTCGCGAGTTCGGATCCCGGGCGCCCGCCGACGCACTGCCTGTCAGCCATGCCGTGGCGGCGTCCCATATAAAGTAGAGGAAGATGGGCACGATGTTAGCCCAGGGCCAGTCTTCCTCAGCAAAAAGGGGAGGATTGGCGACGGATGTTAGCTCAGGGCTGGTCTTCCCCACAAAAAAAACAAACAAACAAACAAACAAAAAAGACATCCATGGAAGATCATACTTAACAATTTTGCTTCTATTTCAGGAATACAACTACTTTTCACTGGGACACAAGCCCCCTCGTATCGTTCTAAGTTTCTGTACGAAAGGAACTATAGATCTATTCCTCTACATTTATTTCTTGATCCCTTATGCAATTTACTAGATAAAAAAACATAGTGAAAGGCTAGTTCAGCTTCTTTGAACAACCCAACGTCTTTCCCCATTTGTTAGAATTGGGTGACAAATATTACCAGTCTTCCTTTGTTTTTGCATTGATGGTTTGTCTCTGGAACAGGTGATATTACCAGTTAGTAGAGAGTTGTTTGGGGCTCTTTGTCAATGTGCACAAAATTTCTAATCCTGAGAAGTAAATTATTATGAAACCAAATCTCCCTGAAATCAGACCTCTTGCCATCTGCTCTGTGGAAGCACAGTGTGGAATTGCACGACACTGGTCAAATGTTGAACAAAAGCTGAAGACCTGGGGACTTCTCTCAGGGGCTTGCTTTACAACTAGAAAGCAGGTGTCAACACAGCCTGCATGGGAGGTAGCAGTGGCAAAGAGGAAAGAACGTGACATTGAAATACACATTTGTGTTTTCATGCCCCACTCACCCGGGGTGAATTTTTCTTTCCATGTTGTGAGGAATAAATGAGAACGTGTGTGACACACAGTACATGTTTATTTTCACACTCATTGTGTCTCTTCTATTTCAACCTTCCCTTCTGGCAGTGGATAAAGAATAAATTTTAAAAATAATACGACCTAAATGTAGTAAACTATTTACATATTGACAAGATGGAAGAAAGCCATTTGTGATTGCAAAGCCTCTTTATTCTCACTGTTTTTCAGAGCACAAACTTGAGAAAAGCTGACATTTCCTCATCGCTAAGTTATGGACATAAGACCCCTAATGTCCATCACTGCTGGTTTAGAGAAAGGAAAAAACTATCCTGATATCACATAATATTCATAATACTGCTAGTGTTAGTTTAATATTGCAAATTGTTGTGTGCATACAACTGGAAGCAAAAATTGATATGATGTAGGCTATTTATCAATATCATGAAAATAACTAATTATAAAGAGAGATAATTTGAGAATTTATTTTCCCTAATTCAGTTCCACACACATATGGTGAATCTGTACATGAACAAAAAATGGTGCTAAATGGTGTAGCTTCAATGATGAATGGGCACACTCCAGCCTTGTAGGGCCTGGTGTGGAAGCCACCATATAAGCAAATAATTCCAACACAGTGAGATGCTATAGTATTGGAGACATGCACAAAGTCGGGTGCAGGGAATGATTCTTGGTGGGGGGTCATCAAGGAAGGTCTTCTGAGGTGAGATATATTAGCAGAGTTTTAAGTCACGAATATAAGTTTCCTTTGAGGAGAAAAGAGAGAAGGCCATTCTAAGAAAAGGTAACATGAATGTGCAAAATACATTTCAGGCCAAGGGAACTACATATGCAAAGACACATACTATACGGAGCATTTTTTTCCCATCTTTGTGCCTTTGCACATGTAGTTCCCTTGGTCTGAAATTTTTTGCATGTTCTGAATTTTGAAAATTCTGAAATCTTTTGCCCATTCATTTTACATATATATATATACAATATGTGTATATATGTATGTGTACATACACACACACACACACATATTGCGTCAGTTTAGAATTTTTAAGTAGTTAGATAAAATTATTCTAAGGGCTTCAACTTTCTGGTCAACTTTCTTCAGTCAAGAAGCAAACCCTGACAGTGATTTATAGGCATTAAATGTGCAGCAGCAGCAGCTCTGATAACACCCTTTACCTTCCTCGCTGCCATTGGCCTGTGCCATAAAACAATAATGGGAAAACAAAATCTGTTCCAGAATCAAATTTTCAAATGTTATTCATTGAATGAATGAATGAAATGGAACACAAAGGAAAATAAACCAATTTTACATAAATAAGTTAAAACTGTGGCAAAGCGGCAAGGGAATGTTGACCTATGATAAACTTGATCCAAGACAACTATAGCAGAGGAAAGACTTGGCGTCACAGTAAGGGAAAATATAACATAAATCTATATTATTTTTAGAAGTAATTAAAATTCCAAGTGCTGCGAAGGAGAAATTGAAGCATGTTCAGAGAGGGACCAGGTGGTCAGGGGGCTTGGACTGTCCTGAGAAGGATGGCTGAGGGTGCTAGGACTTGCAGCAGGGACGGGGAGAAATGGAAATCTCTGGGGACTCCAAATTGTCTTCTAATATTTGGAAGCTTATGTAGAAAAGATGGATTGAATTTGTTGCATATGGCCCCCAGGGAATGAACCAGAAGCAAAGAATAGGTGCTGTGGTAGGACCAATTTCAGAAACTTTCTCCTTCTCAGAGCTGGCCTGTACTCAAGGACAGGATTTTGAGAACTCATCAATATCCATATGGAATGACCCAAGGAACAAGAAAGCAGAGTGTTAATTAGATCAAAGACTTGTGTCACTTTACTTTTTTTGTAGTATCCATACCTTCTTGTCTTTGTCTTTCCATGGGATAATTTGGCTTCTTTTTTGTGGTGTTAGAGAACAAACACAAGTTCGTCAGAATAAAAGGTGATGGCCATTCAGAGACAGCACCTTTCACACCCAATAAGAAATGGCGCTTGCTTCTAAGGTGGCCAAGCTGGTTCTCATTCTCATACTTTTCCAAACACATTTGGAATATTAACATGTAACAATATTATCACATTTGGAATATTAACATGTAACAATATTATTTGTTCTTCAAGCAGAGGGTAATTTGATTGCTTTATTTTGGTTTCTTTTTTGGAAAGACCAACAGAAACATATGGATGGATGGTTGGGTGAAGGGATGGATAGATGACAGATAGATAGATAGACAGAGATAATGTCCATAGACTTCAAGTTCTCTGAGATAAGGTGACCCTCACATATCCTTGAGTATCAAGATGACTTGGGTCCCAGGCAGCTGAAAAGAAAATCCAAAGTTTAGGGTATCATTGCTACTCCCCATTTTACTCCTGTATATATTAAAACAACTTAATGCTAATGACACCTAACATTTATTGACTGCTTAGTAGGTAATTTATGTACATCATTTAATCTTATTTTTAATTATTTTTTCATCATTTCTTTTTTTTTTTTTTTTACAGAAAGGAAATCTAAGGCTTAGAAAATATAAGTAATTCCCCGGTCTTGGAACTGACAGAGCCAAGATTGTAGTTCTATTCTGACTCTAGAACTAAAATTCTTCACGTCTACACCTATTGCCTCTCAGCAAAAAAAAAAAAAAAAAAAAAAGGCAGAAGACAGAAGAAATATAGTGAATTCTGTCATTTTTTACATATGGTGAATTCCAGAATAATTACACCTGGACAGATGTAAAGAAAGACCATGAAACTTGACTTCAGAGCGTCTGGGATCTTGGTCCAGCTGCCATTTTTCAGCCGTGTAACCTCGGACCACTGATCCCTAAATCCCTCCAGCTACAGCACCCTGTGACTCTAGGCTATAATATTATAGATATGATACAAGGTGGTAATTTGTCAATCATATGGACCACAGTAGTGGTCCATATAAATAGCCAAATGTGAGAATCAGGGCCTTAAAAACATATTAAAGTTGAAAATGACCTATGGACAAATCACAAAATAATAAATACAAGTGGCCAATAGATATTTACAAGTGTTAAACCTCAATAGTAATAAGAGAGTCACTGATTGAAACATTTTATATTTCACCCATAAAATTAACAAGATTTTTCTTTTAATGATAATAGGTGAGTTTAAGAAAATAGGCACACATATATCGTGTCCATTTGTACAGCCTTTCTAGAGAGAAATTTTACGATATGTACCAAAAGCTTTACAATATTAAAGCTATTTATGCATATAAACTTTAGCTATATGAAAGTTCATTGTAGAATTGTTTATGAATTTCAAAAATAATAAATCAATAATATAATCTCATTCAGAGATCACCATGTTAATATTTTGTTAAAGTTTTTAATCTTTATTCTGTACACACACACACATATATACACACTTAAAATTAGCAATGGGATACTTTTCATATGCTGTTTTAACCTGCCTTTTGCCTTAACAATATGCAATGAATTAATACACTATAATTTGTCTACTATCCTATTGTTGGACATTTGGAGTTTAATCGTTTTTTATATTATAAATAACACTTTACAGTATATCTTTTAAGCTAATTTTTAGGGACTTGTTTGTGCATGTTCTTTGCCTATTATTTTAAAAGAGCAAAAATATGACCGGGACACCAGCTTGGGACTCCACACACACTGCCCCTGCCCCCTGCTTCCTAGTGGTTGGGCTTTCAGGCTAGTAGACGGAGCCTTATTGGTGAATATTTTCCCATTTCAATTTTTATAAGCTGGACTCACCGAGAAGTTGCTATGTTGTGTAGAAGTCTAGGGATTAATCCCATTGCCTCCATACTTTGCTCTGAGAGCTCATAGTGAGTCCCTCTAGGGGCATCAAGTGGCCATGTCCTCTGGGTCTGGATGGGCAGTTTCCTCCTAAACAAAGATTCAGGCATTTTAAAACTCCCCATCTGGAATGAAATTCTGACCCATACTACAATACGGATGAACCTTGACAGTATACTCAGTGGAAAAAGCCAGTCACAAAAAGACAAATACCGTCAGATTCCATTTATATGAGGTATCTAGAATAGTCAAATTCATAGAGACAGAAAATGGAAGGATGGTTGCCAGGGGCTGGGAGAGAGAGGAATGGAGAGTTGTTTAATGGGTACAGAGTTTCAGTTTTACAAGCTGAAAAGAGTTTTAGAGATGAATGATGGTAATAGTTGCACAACAATGTGAATGTGTGTAACAATGCTGAACTGTACACTTAAAATGAGTAAGATGAAAGATTTTTTGTTATGTGTATTTTACTGCAATTTAACAAGAAAAAAGAAAAAACCTCCCCATCCAGAACCTGGAAATAGCTTTTCTTGCCATCCTTGGTTTGTATGTTTGAACTCCGCAGGCACATTGTTGGAAGATTTGATTTTGTCTTATGTGAAACTCCAGGAAGCCAGACACTAGGAGCTCCAGGTGCTACAAAAACAAATGTGTCATTGCACCAGAAGAGTTCAAGTTTCTGTGGGCCACAGACCTAGGAGAACCGTTTGTAGCTTTTTAACCTATGGCATCAAGGCTGAGGGTCTGCATAATCTCCTCCCTAGGTGAAAACTATGAATAAAATAGCTCGGGAGGCATCTAGATAGATGTGGGAACTCCATTGTCTTTGTTAACGCCACAGGGGCCTAGATGAAAACTTCTGTGATAATTGCAAGAAGATGAGCATTAATTCATTAATTTGTTCACTCAACATGCAAAGGCTGTCAGCACTCTCATGATATATCCAGATCTGACACCTTCTCACCTTCAATACCACTGCTGGCTTAATCAAAGCCACCATCTTCTGTCACCCATATTTACTGCAAAAGTCTTATTGCCAATGCCCCTACTCCCCGTCTTGCTACACTACCCTCTATCTTCCACACAATAACCAACTTTGTTAAAATGCAAGCCAAATTTATCACTCTTCTGCTCAAAATGCTCCAGTGACTTCCTATCTCTCTTAGAAAAAAATACAAAATTGCAAATATTGAATGTGATCAATATACACTCATTCAATGAACAAAATGACATGAATTAGCAGCCGGCCCAGTGGCATAGTGGTTAAGTTCACTCGCTCTGCTTCAGGGGCCTGGGGTTTGCAGGTTCAGAACCTGGGTGTGGACCTAGCACCACTCATCAAGCCATGTTGTGGCAGTGACCCACATACAAAATAGAGGAGGATGGGCATGGATGTGAGCTCAGGGCCGGTCTTCCTCACACACACAAATGACATGAGTTAACTGAGTGCCTCTTAATCCTCAGACATGGAGCTGGACATGGAGATACAAAAACAAATGATATTCTTTTCTCTCCAAGAGTTCATGTTCTGGGATTGAGATGAACTCACAAATGAATAAATACAAAAATGATGTTATTTTTCCTGGTCAAAGTCTGAATACAGATACTTTGGGACAAACAATGGCATGGCCAGTTCTGCCTGAGTGGGAAAAGAGGGGAGTGGGAGGTGATACTTTAGTCTCAGAAAATAGTAGAAATTCCAGGGTGATAAAGGGTGTGGAGAGGCATTTGGGCAAGAGGGCCACAGGAACAAAAGTATCGAGGTACGAATTCATAGCCAAGGAGCAGCAAATGTTTTAATACGACGAGGACATGAAGCATAGGACCTGGAATAGAGGCCAAAGGTTAGGTTACAAGGGGTAAACTAACAGCCTTAAATATCTGTATCTGCATTGTTTGAGTTTATTGTTTATCATAAATGGGGAGCCACTGAGGTTTTTAAGATGGGAGATTTTGGATTCGATTTATACATCTAGAAGCAGTGAAAATAGTCCATTAGAGAGCTCCAAGCTGATTAATAGTAAGAACTAACACTTATTGAAAGCCTACTATTTACCAATCTCTGTGCTAAGTCCTTCACTTTTATTTCATTTAGTTCCCAGATCAACCTATGATATTGGTACTGTTTTCTTCCCCCTTTAGCGATGGAAGTGCTAAGGAAGAGAGCTGTTAAGCCTAAGGTCAAACTGTAGTAGGTTATAGAACCAAGACAGAAACCCAGAAAATCAGACTGTAGAAAAGAGAGGGGAAAAAATATATTGAGATAAAGTTCCAGAACATAGTCTCTTATCAAATATAAGGGGAAGGGAGGGGTAGGAGCCTCTCATGCCCCATAGGCTCCTAGCTTGGATGACTGAATGGATGGCAGTGTAGATTACCAGTATAAGAGGTGAGACAAATTTGGAAGGAAAACTAATAAGCCATTTTGGATATATTTGTTTTCATACACCTGTGAGAAATCCAGAAAGCCTATGGGCATATGGATAAGCAGGTGGACAGACAGGTCTGGATCTTAGGTGAGGGTTGGAGTGGGAGAGACAGATTTGGAAATCACCAAACAGGGGAGGAGAAGTCGTGGGATGAACACAATCAAACACTGATAGAAGAGTATTACTGGTCAAATCTGTGTCCCCCTAAAAGATGCTGAAGTCCTAATGTCCTATACCTGTGAATGTGACCTTATTAGGAAACAGAATAGGGTCTTTGCTGATGATCAAGTTAAGATGAGACCCTTAAGGTCAGTCCTAATCCAATATGACTCTATGTTTATAGAAAGGAGAAATTTGGACACAGACATGCACACATGGAGAACATCATGTGAAGATGAAAGCAGAGATTGGGTGAGGCATCCACAATCCAAGAAATGTCAAAGATTACCAGCAAACCACCAGAAACTAGGAGCGAGGCATGTAATAGAGTCTCCTCAGCCTTCAGAAGGAACCAACCCTGCCAACACCTCTTCACAAGAATGAGTTTATGAACAGGCATGGAAGTACAAGAAAGGCAACACCAGCAGTCTGCACTGGGCGAACCACAGGTTGCAGCTGTCGGGTGGTGCAAGAACACAGAAATTTGTTCACGAAAGTCCCTGTCAACTGCACAGAGCAAATTTAATCTTATAATTGATAGAGAGCAATCGAAGGCCCATGGGAATTATTAAATCTGTTTTGTGTTTTCAAATGCTACTGTTTGTCAATATCGTGCCATTCTCAGCATAGTTATTGAATCTACCAAAATTATCTCATTAAAATAGGCAGAGCAAAATGGAAGAATTGTGATAATACCTGCAATAAAACTTAGTGCTGAGATACCCCCATAATTACTTAGAGAGAAATTAGTGGCAACTTATAAGAGCCATGTGATATCAGCAACTCTGCAGAAAGAGGCAGAGGGAAGGCCTTGAGAACAGGAGAACCTCCAAATCCCCAACAGGCACTCACTGGAAAGTGCAGTGGGCCCATCTCAGAGGAGCAAGAGAGACTAGAAGTGTGTTCTCAACGATCTGATGCGAGGGTGAGTCCAAGGAGACTGTAATGCAATAAGGTCTGATGCTATTGGAGCAGTCTCATTACCAACAAACTGAAGACCCTTCCAAGACAGGCCTCCACATTGAGGAGAATCTGCTGGGAATAGATTCCAAATTGAGCAGGACAGGGACTACCACAAGAAATGAAAGAGAAGGTCCAAATTAAAGGGAAAAGGAAAGGGAACAGAGGCAGCTGATCTCAGAAAGTTAACAGGTGATGTTATTTTTATCAGAGATAAACAGAGGAATGAGCACCAGAGCTGTGAAACCAGTAAAGCTGTCCCAGCCCACTTGCCCTCCTAAAAGTATACAAAAACTAAATTAACTAATTTTTAAAACTTACCAACAAGAAAAATATCAAAATTATTGTAAGGAAAAGAGAAAATGAAAAATAATGACATTCCTATAGACAGTGAAAGCATATCAGAAAAACACGTGTAGAAAACAGATAAAAACCATAAGAAAATATTTCAAAATGAGCTAAAGGAAGTTAAGAGAATGATAAAACCTATAAAAGAACAGTATAAATCAGAATTAGAAAAAACTAAGATTTGACAAGAAAGATGACATAACTCAATATGGAATTCTAATTTTAGAAAAAATCAGCTCAGAAGTGAAAACTCAGTTAGAAGCAGTGTGACACTATTCAAACACCATAGTTAAGAGATGAATAGAAGATGGAAAGAAGGGAAAAAATTTAAATCAAAAAGCAATTTGAAATTTAAAAGATTCAGAGAAGCTGATAGACACGAAAGATAAAGATACAACATAAGTAAATAGGAGTCCTCAAAAAAGAAAACCAAAGCAATGGATTAGAAAAAATACTAAATACTATAATTCAAGAAGACTTGAAACTACATAATGAAGAGGCAGACCACATTCCTGAGAAACTTGATGCAAAACAGCCAAGATCAAGAAACATTCTAATAAAATAGTAGATCTTTAAAAAGAAACAAAATATTCTTTGGACATCCAAGCAAAAAGATCTAGTAGCTTAAAGATAAAGAATATCAGATTTTTATCAAATTTTCCATGACAATACTTTATGCTAGTAAGCAATGAAGTAACAGATTTAATATTCTCAAATAAATAAATTGCAGATCTTGGATCTTGCATGGAATATGCATAGATTTTACAGCTGTCCAACCTGACCCTCCAGTGAAAAGTTTGCCCAGGCTTTTCTGCTTTTGCCTTTCGTTGCTGTGTCCCTGCTATTCTTCCCTCTTGGTATCTGAGAATCTTTGCATTGGGTTTCACTGACTTTAAAAATGGGCACCAATTCTGATTAAAATTGTGAGACAAGTACACCTGAAATTTACACAATGTTATAAACGAAAGCAACCTCAATAAAATAATTTTTAAAAAATTGTGAGACTTTAGGGTCTGCATAGTAAAGGAAACTTATCCCCACCCAAGGCAAGATTGATAACCACATACTGTTATAAATATGCAAGAACTCAGAGAATGGTGTCCCTATGCACCTTCCTTAAGGGGTCTACTAGAGAATAAGCTTCAGAAAACCAACCATACTGTAGAGACATTGACACAAAGGCTGGAGGAGTATTCTAGCCAATAAAGAAAGAAGGGTGACAGATGCAGAATATCACCATTTTGCAAACCCTGATGAACGAGTGGACCTAGGAAGTGATCCTCAGTGGATGATGACATTGTAATAGAGAATGTTGTTCCTCCTCAAGAAAGTACTGAACATTGCTCAACATGGTCAAAGTTGAATCTGATCAAAGTTCTAACATTAACTACCCAACTGAAGAGGACACGAAGGCCGGAGATATTAACCACACCATACGAATACAATCACCAACATCAAGACAGTGGAAAATACGCAGGATAAAAAAGAAATGCAAGTAAACCCATGGTGCAAAAGAGACGTCAGATGCACATCCAGCGATCACCATGTGTGGGCCTTGTTTGGACTGTATTTCAAACAAACTGTAAAAAAATTTAAGAAAATCAGGAAAATACGAACACTGAGTATTTAATAAAATATTAAGAAATTATCCTTATTTGTAAGTCTAATAATGGTATTGCATTTATGTCTGTAAATTATTTTTAATAAAATATTTACAGATGAAATAATATATTGCCTGGGATTTGCTTCAAAATAATTTGGTGGCAAGGAGTAAGCAGAAGTATAAATGAAAAAGATTGACAGTGTATTAATAATTACTTAATCTGAGTGAACACTATAGTGGATTTAATGCAATATTTTCTTCTCCCTTTGTATATGCTTAAAATTTTCAGTAATAAGTTTTTAAGAATACTTCTGGAGGGTTTACAAGCACATCCACTCTAGTACTTCAGACTTTCATTGTGCCCTGGGAGAAATCCGTCTCTGAATAGTGTTGAGCTCATAGAGGAACTGACAAGAAAGTTCATATAGGTTTTTCAAAGCAGCAAATCCCTCCTACCATACCTGAGTTTCTAACACATCTCACCTCACTCTTCATATTGCAATTTGATGGAATACCTTTAGTGAGGACTAAAATTGCAGTGACTTCTCAAAGTGGACATTTAAGAATAAGGGTACACTTAAATGGTTAACTTTGGGCTTGTGTGTGCTTGCATGGTGGCTTGCAGAAAAGAAAAACAACCCTGGTGTTTGAATTATAAATTTTCACTCATCTCTTTCTTATTCTCCATGTTTTCTTTCTAGATATTTCCACACAATATACTTAGGTATTCGAAGTCGACAGAGTGGGGAGAATGACAGATGGAGGTTTTACTGGAAAATGGTGTATGAGTATGCAGATGTGAGTATGCTGCATTTGCTAGCCACCTTTCTGGAAAGTGCTCCACAGCTGGTCCTGCAGCTCTGCATTATCGTACAGACTCATAGCTTACAGGCCCTCCAAGGTAAGGGCTTGCAATTTGGTTTCTGAATTTGGGGAAAGATTGACTGGCTACTGTTGTCACAATCCAAGGAACTGTTCTAATGCCCTTTGTTGACACGGGCCCTGGTGCTCCCTGTTATATGTCTGCTGTGTGACACATGAATTTGTCAATGATTCCTATTTTCTTCTTCACCATCAGTTGTCGTGGCTAATTTATAGCAAGACAACTTTTTTTTGTCTTCAAGCTGCCCTCTGAGTAGGAAAAAAATCTTCATGATTTTATGCTTGCCTATATGAAAATAGTCAACTGAGGCTTTCTGATTTGTATGATAGAGTAATTTCCAAAAATTTGAAAAAAAAACCCATAGCTCTCTTTTTGATGTTATAGGGTAATCGCTACCATTTTCTTTTGACTTGAAAAAATAGCGAGAGAGACTAAAAGGAAATGGTAAGGATTGCCTTAATGTTTAAAAAAAAGAAGGTCATATGCAAAAAAGTCAATATTTAACAATATATTGTTATATACTATTAAGTTTTATAAAATGATTATTATGATCAGATTAATATTTTTGTGCTTTGCTTTTTTGTTTGATAATCTCATCGGTTAGACTATTCCAGTTATAACAGATCTGCCCAATGTTTCCTTAGGGCCTGCTGCTCAAATCTTTTCTAGAAGCAGGAAGATTAGAGAGACCAGTAGGTAGACAGGTGGATAAATGGTGGATGGATGATGGTTAGGTATTCATCTTCTAAATAGAGTTTCCTGGTAATTTGTTAATCCTATAACTAAATGGATGTTGTTAAACGGTTAATGTGTTGTAATGTGCTCCTTTTGTTTCAATCTCAGCAGAGCCTTGCTGTGACGTCCTCTATGTCGGCAGACATTGCTGTCGTGTTCTGGGCCATGCTCTAACTTGAGACTTGATCTGGCTGGTCTGGGGAATCTCTACAATGTCCTTATAAATTTTTATAACACGGAACACACTAGCTTAGGCTGAGTGCTTTAATTGGGGAGGGGAGGTATATTATAGGAAAAGTAAGATGGAGGGTGTACTGGTAGCCAGTGGCCTGTTTGTTTATGAATTCCTGGCCCCACCCTGGCTCCACACTAGAATAGCTTTGGGCTAAGAGGTTTGATAAAAGGGTCAAAGAGATCCATGGAGTGTGATTCTCAAATGGTAGCAAGTGAACAGGAAGAAAGAGAAAGTGAGTTGTTAGCACAGAAACAGAAGCAAAAACCTTGGAGAAGGCAAGGGGTAAAAATTAGCAGTGGACAACCACATTTAGGGGTGAAAGACGATAAGCTGCACAGGGAGGTTCTGGCTTTGGTTATCTCACCACCTCGCTGTGAGACCTTGTGCAAGTCACTTAATCCCTCTGGACCCTGGTTTCTCAAATGTAAAGGTCACAAGCTAAACTGGATGATTTCCAAACTCTTTGACAACTCTACTCCATCTTTGCATCAATGAACGCCCAGTAAGCTTATAGGGCCATGTGTATGGGTTAGGAAATGGTCTGTAGATGAGGATACAAACGAAATTGAAAGGTAACATCAAACTAAATCTCTGTCTAGAAATCTAGTATTAATCTCCAGCACAACTTGGTGACTCCTTAGTACAGTCACACAATTGGGAACTCTCTAGAAGAGGAAAACCCAGGCACAAAGGGGGAGGGTTGCAAGCCACCTTCCTGTGGTCCAAGATTACTGAGTGTCTCTACTGGTTTTCTAAAAGATTTAGAGAATCATAGAGAATTTTTTATCCTAAAGATGATGGAAATAGAGGAAGAAAGGCAAGAGAGAGTCTAAGAAAATGATATCACCTTTTCAGTTGGAGAGGTTTATGTAAAGTTTTATACAAAAAAAAAAAAAAGAGAGAGAGAGAAAAGGCAATATTTAGTCTTTATCAAGTTACTCATCCTAAACACAGACATCAAAATTTGTGTTTTTTAGAGTCATGGCTCTTCCTTGACATTGGGTGTCCCCAATTTATCTGCTAAGCTTGACACATTTACATCAGGTTTACTTCAGACTTTGGGAGCTGGACCTTGTCGTCGGCCAAGGCAAACCTTGCTGTCAAAATCAGAAAGCAGTAGGGAAAATATGTTCTATATCACTCCTAAATTGGTCAAAAGACAGGTTGATCCAAAGATCACTACAATCAATGAGCACAAGATGAAGAATATGCCTGCTAAGTAGATCTTTTTTTCTAATTGAAGCATAATTGACACACAATATCCTATTAGTTTCAGGTGTACATCATAGTGATTCAATATTTATATATACTATGAAATGAACACCATGATGTCTAGTTACCATCTGTCACCATACAAAGTTATTACAATGTTATTGGCTATATTCCCTATGCTGTACATTACATCCCATGACTTATTAATTTTATCCCTGGAATTTTGTATCTCTTAATCCCCTCACCTATTTTTCCCACCCCTAAACCTCTCCCTGCTCTGATAACCACCAATTTGTTTCCTGTATCTATGAGTTTGTTTCTGTTTTATTTTGTTTGTTCCTTTGTTTTGTTTTTTAGTTTACACATATCAGTGAAGTCATACAGTATTTGCCTTTCTCTATCTGACTTATTTCACTCAGCATAATACCCTCTAGGTCCATCCATGTTGTCACAAATGGCAAGATTTCATTCTTTTTTTACAGTTCAGTAATATTCCACTGTGTATATACAACACATCTTCTTTATCCATTCATCTACCAATGGACTCTTATGTTGCTTCCATATCTTGGCAATTGTAAATAATGCTGCAATGAATATAGGGGTGCGATATCTCTTCGAATTTGTGTTTTCGTTTTCTTCTGATAAATACCCAACAGTGGAACTGCTGGATCATATGGTAGTTCTATTTTTAATTTTTTGCAGAAGCTCCATGCTGTTTCTATAGTGTCTGCACCAATTTACGTTCCCACCAACAGTACACAAGAGTTCCCTTTTCTCCACATCCTCATCAACACTGGTTACTTTTTGTCTTTTTGATAATACCCATTCTGACAGGTGTGAGGTGGTATCTCATTGTGGTTTTGATCTGCCTTTCCCTGATGATTAGTGATGCTGAGGACCATTTCACATGCCTGTTGGCCATCTTTATATCTGTATATCATCTTTAGAAAAATGTCTATTTAAGTCCTCTACCCATTTTTTAATCAAGTTGTTTGTTTTTTTATATTAAGTTGTGTAAGTTCTTTATATATTTTGGACATTAACCCCTTATCAAATAGACGATTTGCAAATATCTTCTCCCATTCAGTAGGTTGCCTTTTCATTTTGTTGATGGTTTCCTTGACTTTGCAGAAGCTTTTTAGTTCGATGTAGTCCCACTTGTTTATTTTTGCTTTTGTTGTCCTTGCCTAAGGAGACAGATCAAAAATTATTGCTAAGACCAATGTCAAAGAGCTGACTATGATTTCTTCTAGGAGTTTTATGGTTTTCAGGTCTTACATTCAAGTCTTTAATCCATTTTGAATTTATTTTCATAGATGGTATAAGATAGTAGTCCAGTTTCATTTTTTGCATGTAGCTGTCTAGTTTTCCCAACATCATTCATTGAAGAGACTGTCTTTTCCCCATTGTATATTCTGGTCTCCTTTGTCACAGATTAACTGACCATATATGTTTGGGTTTATTTCTGGGCTGTCTATTCTGTTCCATTGATCTATGTGTCTGTTTTTGTGCCAGTACCATGCTGTTTTGATTACTATAGCTTTGTAGTATAGTTTGAAATTAGGGAACGTGATGGCTTCAGCTTTGTTCTTCGATCTTAAGATTGCTTTGGCTTTTCAGGGTCTTTTGTGGTTCCATACAAATTTTAGTATTCTTTGTTCTAGTTCTGTAAAAAATGCCATTGGTATTTTGATGGGGATTGCATTGAATCTGTAGATTGTTTTGGATAGTGTGGATATTTTAACAATATTAATTCTTCCAGTCCATGAGCACAGTGTATCTTTCCATTTATTTATATTGTCTTCAATTTCTTTCCTTGATGTCTTATAGCTTTCAGAGTGCAGGTCTTTCACCTCTTTCATTAAATTTATTCCTAGGTATTTTACTCTTTTTTGTGCAATTGTAGATGGCGTTGTTCTTATTGTTGCCGTTTCTTAACAAGGGAGGTGGGCAGAAGGTTGTGTTAAAAGATCAAACAGTAGAAATATCCGACAGCAAACAACAACAACAAAACCTCTGGCAAGTAAAGATCAGTGCAGACAACCCTATCTAAATCCTTTTGGATTTTGAAGAGAAACCTATCTTCAGAGACAGCTTCTAAATACAACCCTCTGCTGATGATCCCACTTACAAATGAACCAGCTTATAAATTAAATTGGTGTGAATTACAAGAACAGAGCTTTTCTGCTCTAGGAAAAGAAAAATAAATGTGATAGAGGAACCTAGTCTGACATATATTTCATACATGTTTATGGTAAAAGATTCTTAGGATTTATATGTAAAAACACAAATTTCTGCTAAGAATGCAAATAATCAATGGGCAGGAAACCTGTGAAGTATTTGCAAATAGCTCTGAATTAAAATCTTTAAAATATTCTCATTTAGCAGGTAGAGAGCAGTCCTAAGTCTGCAAGTCATTTCAATATGTGACTACGTCTAAAATTATTATTTTTTAGGATGGAAAGAAAATTGCTTTTTTAACCCAATTTCAACTATCTATTACTCTCTGAAGGACACTCTTTTAAAAACAATAAGAAAATCAAACAAGAAATATGACATTTTAAAACTGACACTAAAAATTGTATTCTCCTTATAGAAGTTGGCATACTGTTAGCTGTGAAAATCCTTTCTCAGCTCTCCTTCCTTAGTGAATAATTAAGTCAGAGATACCTCATTGTTCTGGAGGCTGAAAGGCTCGGTAGAGAACTGTTTAAGTAGAGCTTAAGTGTTTCTCAGTTTGTACTGTCCCCAGAAGGACAGTTTGGCTCCTGTTCTGAGACCAGGAATCAGGGCAGAGTGGAAACTTAAACATGAACACCCAGTTCTTTTCACTTCGCATTGTCATCTTAGACATAACTGCTGCTCTGCACTGAATCTGGAATTTCCCGGGGAACATCTGACTCTGGAATATGAGAAATATTCGAGGATGTCCAGCTGTACGTGCGTAGCTAAGATGGCGCAGGTAGATAAGACAGCGCATAGTACAGCACCCTGTACTTAGAGAGTTTCCAGTTTACACTTGTTACGGTTTTCCAGTCCAATCCCATATCCCTACCAGAAGAGAGAGAGAGAGAGAAAGGCAGGTAGGAAAGAGGGATGGAGGGAGAGGGGGAGGAAGAAAGACTGCCCGGTAAGCAGAGATGGGCAACAGTACTCCCATGAGTCTCCATGTAGAGGACACTGCTCTCGGTGTTAAGGGTGTAAGATGTGGTCCAAGGCCTACTTTCGACAACATCTCAAACTCATCGTGGACCTTTGATTCTATGTAAGTGGTGCAAGGAAAGGTAGAAGGTTAATTGTCTACCTTCTGTAGACAGATTTTACCCTACCTGGCCTTTTGGATGGCTTGGAGGGCCCGTAAAATGAACAGGCTGAGCTAGAAGTTCTCTAAAGTCACTTAGTTTTGTGAGTGTGATTCTCTGAATGCTCAGTTTGTGTTGCGTAGACCTAGCTTCCCATAGTTGGCGGAGAAGATACTGATTCATGTACAAACGATTCTCCACAGGCCTCCCAGGAACACAGCACGTCTGGGAGCACGTTACATGTGGTGTGCTCCACGCAGCAGCCTAGGAAATGCTGTGCGGGATCGTGGCTCACCACGTAAGCTTCACAGTGAATATGTGCAATCCACAGCCCAGGCTGCATGCAGCACGGTCACCTGGCTCTGACGGTCAGATGTACGTGCCCACACGGTGGAGCCATCATGCAGTCACAATGCCTCCTTGTAAGGAACCATCTAGGTAAAGCAAAAGAAATCAAGTCTTCACTAGATGCAAGTGGGTGCCAATCCACCAACCCAAATGTTTCCACTTTTTCCAGATGGCTTTAGTTCTTCGTTTCCAATTTCCATCTTCACTTGTCATTACTGGAAAATCTCATTTTACACTCTAATTTACTTAGCTGTGATGTGCAGACTGAGTTACGAACAAATGCTGTCCCACGGGCCACGTGCCCAGGAAAGCTTTTCTGAGCAGGGAAAAAACACCTACACCAACTTCAATTCTGATTTTTCGTATCCAAAATCCTCATGTGCTTCCCCTTTTGCCAACAGTTTATCCTTAATACTTCATGAAAGGAAGAGAGGAAAGGAGGCTGGATGAAGTTTTCATTACTCTTTCCCTGTCTTGCATCCCATGAGACTACTAGGGAAGTGAGAAGTTAAGGGGTTGTCCTCAAACATCGGCAAACTGTTCCCAGCTAACTAGGGTAATTAAGACATCCCTGAAGTGGGAAAAATGCCTTATTTTTCATATCCTGATGAGGACTTTCAAGACTGACATAATTGAATTTCGAGTGGCTCAACTTCGTAGTAAAGCAGGAAGAGCCATGTCCAGCTACCTGTAAGTGGCTCAGGCCAGAGAAGAAACCCAGCTACCTCCAGGCCCAAGTCCTTCCTCCTCTGCCAAGTGCCTTGCCTCTGCATAGGCCTGGCTCCACCTCTGGATTTCTGCAGGGAGGAAAAGCACGGGCGACAGTGCCAGTCTGTGAGTGGGACTGTGTCCCGCGTCCCTCTGGGTCTGTCTACTTTGAGTTGCTATTTTCGTGAGTTAATTAACACATTTATTGAATGTCTATTGTGTGCATGATGGTGTGTGAAGCTCTGCAAAATTTATCCTAAAAAAGTTCCCTTTTTTAAAAAGGTTATAATGTGACGTTATAAACAATGTGACAAAACATATTTAGAAACACCTAATTTATCTGAGTGTATTCCAGAATGAGCTGTTGAATTTTCTAGATGGGATGATATAAAATGAGAGGAGCCGTTAGAGCATACCTAGCCCCCCCCCCCCCCGCAAGGGGCCACACAGCCTCCACATGAGCCCATTGCTCCTGTGAGGCAGTTCTGAGGGACTCACAGGCTCTGTGGTAGAAGTGACCTTAAAGGGCATCTGGCCCATCCCTCTGACTGACACACGAGTAGGGTCACTTCCCCGTGTTCCACCCCAGGGTCCACCATCTCACCAGGGAGCTGCTTGTTATCTCAAGACAGATTCAGCAAAATCTCTTCCAAAAATAGTGTATTTTTAAAATTTCTACATATTTGGAATTTTTTAAATATTAACTTTTTATTCTCTATTACACCTGCTATTGAATATAAAATAGAAAACACAAATATGCACGAAGGAGAAAATAAAAATTACCTTCCTGCCACTCAGAAATAATAAAAACCCTGCCACTGAGAAATAATAAGGGATTATATTTTACTGCTTACTTTACAAATTTCTTTCATGTTTTAATATTTATTACATTAAAATATGGATATATATTGTAACCTCCTTTTTTTGACAACACATGATGAACATACATCCATGAAAATATATATAAATCTATATCATTTCTAATGACTACATCATATACCAACATATGAGTTATTATCTTTTTTCTCTCCATTAAGTCCCTGTTTCTTGTTTGTGTGTGTGTGTGTGTGTGTGTGTGTGTGTGTGTGTGTGTGAGGAATACCAGCCCTGAGCTAACATCCGTGCCCATCTTCCTCTACTTTATGTGTAACGCCTGCCACAGCATGGCTTGATAAGCGGTGCATAGGTCTGTGCCCAGGATCCAAACCTGCGAACCCTGGACCACTGGAGCAGAGCTCACGAACTTAACCCTATGCCACCGGGCCGATGAATAACCCTATAGTAAACACATTGAGAACTAAATCTTTGCAGATAGCTTTAATTATTTCTCAAAGGTAAATATCCAAAAATGAAATTGCTAGATTCAAGGGCAAGCAGAGTTTGAAGGCTTTTCATACATTATGTCAAAGTTTAAAGTACATTTCTTAAGAAGAATTCTCAATGCCTCAAGTTTCTGATCCAAATGCACAGGAAGTCAGTGAGGGCAACAAATATGACAAGGACTAAGAATGGGGCAAATCTCTTGAGATTTGGGAAAGAGCTCATAATAATGCCCATTTGAATATGAAGAGCTTAATTCCAAGAAGTGTCCTAATTTCCTCCCTTGTTACTTCATTGTACCCACCTTTATAAACTTTATTAAATCTATTTTATTAAGCAGCAGCAGTTCATTATTGATGAAACAAAATTTTAAGAAAAGCTTCATCAGAGACTTTTGATTTGAACCAAAATTGTAAGGAAAGCAGACAAAAGTTCCTCAAAACTCTTAACAAAAATCTAACCAAAGAAAACTTGTAAAAAGCTAAACCATACAAAAATTATGAAACAGTAGCCTCTACATTGGACAGTTTGTGATTTCTTTTGCCTTTATAAATATATTAAATTTATCTAATAGCATTTAGTCTGAAGCCCTGCTGGGGATAAAAGAAAGACAACATGTCCTCCCTTCAAGGTTTGACAAATTCGGTAGAGGCTGCACAAACAATGGTGATGCCAGTGAGGACTCTAGCACTCAAAGGCTATTACACATTCCTTCCTGGCAGCATGGAACCACTGCACTTGGCACATAGTAGGCAATCAATGGATATTTGTTGAATAAAAAGAAGAATGAATGCCTGCTACGTGACAAGGCCTGAAGCTAGGTGTGATTGATGCAAAAAACAAATGTCATATCTCCTCCTCTCAAAGAAGTCAATATAATGGAAAAGACCCCAAAATGATTATAACTCAATGTGCTATGTCCTATTGGTGGCCATGTTAAGGCCCTTTGGTGACACAAAATGATCTCTTATGGAAAAAGGTACAGAGGAAGTAGAAATGCCAGGCTATCCCTGTTTGAAAGAGGAGATGTCAGAGGATGTTGGAAGAATCAAGGAAGTTTTCATGAAAAGGGTGGCCTTTGAGCTGGGTCACAAATGATACCTAACATTTTGTCATGTTCTATAGGGAAAAGATAGCAACATGAAAAAAATCAGAAGGGGGAAGCCACTGGTTTGGTCCGTGCCTATGTCTGCTCAGCAGTGCTGGTGATAATAATCTCCTCAAAGCAATGGGATTGTGGGTGTTATTTCATAGCACATAACTAGATTATTCCTCACACTTGAAAGATCTCTCTAGTAGCAGGGTAAATCCCTGCATATATGCTTTAAAAGAAGCACAACATATATTCCTGTATTTCTTACTTTTCAGCCAGTCTTTTTGCACTGTGTACTACTTGGGATTATCAATTACTAAATCAATAAAATAGCAAATCACCATTCTGCTTAATCAATGCATGTATGGAGTTGAGTTTTAGAGACTCATCACCAGCAACGACTTTGTAAGGAGAGACTTACAGAACTGACATGATGTGTTGGCCACGTTGCTCCACTCTATTGAAAAGTATTGGCAAAATAAATTATGAGTGTCATGGGGGTAATGATATTATTGATCTCTTTATTTCACATTCAATAGCCTCTGAGTCATGGTACCATCCCAAGTTATACTTAGAAGAACAGAGAGAAGTTTCATTTGTTTATCATTGATTCAAGTGCTTGAAATCAACTCTGTATGGAAGATCAGCCCTCAGCACAGCTGCAGATAGTTTTGAATTTGAATCATTTTGAACATAATATGAAATAAGGGCCTGACTATTTTTAGATTCCACTTAATTATCTCCAATAATCAAGCACAAATCTTGGAATTTTTCCACTCAGTATTCCTTTTTTCTCCCTCTCTGTCCTTCCCTGTGAGATGTTAGTGAGTACATATGCATGTCAGGCATAAGGTGATACACTAGGTTATGTGTGTGGGTGAAGAGATAATGTGATTAACTGTACATGCACTGCTGTGGGGAGAAGAGACCTAGCAAAAAGGTACAGAGTGGTCAGCACAACCCTGTTTGGAACAGAGAAGCCAACATAAATACAGGGCTGTCTGCAGTGAAGAGTGTCCCCAACACTGTTCCTCTGCCTTTCTCATGGCTTCTTTGTTTGCCAACTTCCACCCTCCCCAAATCTCAGTAGTGTTTCAGCACTTCACACCTTCAAGGAAGCAGAAGCCCACATTTATTTTCCATTTACCTGACCTTTTGCCCAAACTTAGAGCAGATGTTTACTTTGACTGAATATCAACATACTGTATGTAGAGGAGAAAATATTTTCCTCTGCCCTTCTAGGTTCTTTTGGCTGGTCTGATAATTGAACTGACATAAGACAGATTAACAGGAGAAAAACCAATTTAATTTCATATGTACAGGAGCCCCAGAGATATGGGACCCAAGGGCAAGTCAGGCAGTTGAGGCTTATATGCCATCCTGAATTAAGAAATGGTATAGGGGCCTGGGGCTTCAAAGGGGAGGAGGGTAATTCACAGGACAATAAGAAAAGCAGATGTTTGCTAATGTTTGCCCTGCCATAGAGATAGATCTCTCAGATAAAAGTTATCTCTGCTAATAGCTCTTTCTGGGCCAGGCCCCCTGTCTAAATGTTTTTAAATAATTAAGAGAGAGGCAAAAGTTTTCCTTGAGTCTGCTGGGTCTTGATTGCCATCAGCTCAAAATGATCCACATGCCAAAGTGGAACATTTTGGGGTCAAGTATTCTGCTCCCCCTCACTATAATTGTTATCTCTAAACACTATAAATAACTATGGTGAATAGTAATCAAAATGCTTGCTGAGCAGGGACAAGGTGAGGTCAACTTAATAAAAAATTCACAAGTGGCTTACTATGGCATTTTCCCAAATAGCTTTTGATTAGGATTTCCTAACCCAATTCTGATTGGGTGGGTGGATGAGGGAAGCTCCCACAACAACTTAAATAGTTTTCACTATGAAACCTGTTCTCTATAGACAAACTTTTGCCGTCATAAAGTGTATATTCTGGTCTAGAAATATATTTTGCATTTATATGGCAGATTGGAGTTAGGTTGAGTTTTAAAGAATTCCTTAGACATGTGAGCTAATATTTTCTTGATGACTTAGAAGGAATAAAGAACTAGGATCATTTTCTGCTGAATGATTCAAGAAAGGCTTATTTTTTAAATGTACTGCTCATGCATAGGAGTCTATATGTATTCAATAGGGATCCAGAGGCCTGCATACTGTCAGAGCCAGATGCAAGCAGGAGGAAAAAGGAGCTACTGATGCAATTGGTATGTAAACGTTCCTTGTATAAAACCACATGGAGAGTCACTCCTCAAAGCTCACAATGAGCCACTGATTGCAGAAGGACAGGGCCTGCTGAGCGCTGCCTGCCTAAGGTTTTGTCAGCACTTTCATTGTGATCCCAAATTTCCACAGCTTTCCACTGAGCTGTAGAAAAAGTCAGAGAGTCTGCGAGACTCCAAAACTCCAAAACTTTTTAAACATCCGTAATATTATCAATTCAAACAATTCTATACGACATGAAGTTCTCCAGTGTAGAGGTGAAATGTAGGAGTTTCCAGTGTGTAACCTTCTGTGAAGGCACATACTTCCAGATTTTTATTAGCTAAAACATTGAGTTAAATTAAAACTTTAAAAATCTAAGACACATCTCCTATGATGTAAATACAAAACAAATATTTTTAACATATACTTTTAGAATAAATGACTAAGTAAATAAATGCACAGATATTAAAAATTACAAATTAAGAAAATCAACATAGAAAAGTGGAGCAGCTACAAAAACCATTTGAAGCAAATTTCATTTTTTAAATATTTTGTAAACGCAAAAGGAGATATTTATTTCAAGTTCAAGGATGCTAGGGAATTTCATGAAAGAGGGAGTACTGGACCTTAAAGAAGGAGTGAATTGATTTTGAATGTAGAAACGCTTGGGAGTCAGATGGCTGAGCCCTGAGGAGGGAGTCAGAGCATGAGGCACATGTGTTGTAACACTGCCAACTCCAGGAAACAGAAGGGGAATATCATGAACTTGATCCTGAAGCTTGGGGGTGGGTCCTGAAAAATCACTCTTCGTTCTTAAGGTCCAGCAACACATCTCTCAACAGTAGGCTGCATTGTCTCAATTAGGACCTGAAGGAAATCTTCATTACTTATTACGTTATTTACTGAATAAAATTTATTGAATACCTATCCGTGGCAGGCACTGATTTGGATACTAGAAAAAGATGACTAAGAACATTTACATCCACAGAACGTCCAGCCTGTAATGATGAACAACACATGAACACGTAAGTGCAAAGGTTGCCATGGGTACTGTGATAGGAGCAGACCCAAAGAAGAGGGGACACCTAAAGAAGGATGTGACACACTCCACCTGGAAAGGATGAGAAAGGCTTCATAAGCACTTCCGCTTGAGCTAAGTTGAAAGTTGAAGCAGTAAAAATAGAAGAAATCACCTAAAGAGAGATCAATGGAGGAGTAAAGGGCCAAGAACAGAATCCTGGGGGACATGACATTTAAAGGGTCTAGAATGGAAGAAGAGCCAATGAAGCAGAAGGCAATGAGAGAGAGGTGGGAAGGTCAGAAGAGCACAGTGATATGGTAGCCAAGGCAGATGTTTCAAAAGAAATGCCCGTGAGGGACCAGTCAAGATGAGAACTGAACATGGTCTGTTAGATCCAACGATTATGACATCACTGCAACACACACCAGAACGTTTCAGTGCAAACTATAGGAAGGAAGGAAAGAATGCAAATTAGAAGAGAAGAAACAGTGGTCGCAAGCGTAGAATTTCTAGACTACACATAAAGGGAGAATAAAATTAGTGAAGTGGCTCAGAGCACAAATTGCAGGACAGAGATATTTACCTAATACTGTGGTGAAGGAACCATTAAAGGGGAGACGAGAAGCAAAGCAAAAGCAAGATCTTTCTCTAATCCAGTTTCTGCCCCACTACCCTAGAAGTTAACAAAAAGGTTAGTGTGTTAACAAAGGTGACACCACCAGTAATAGATGGAGCTAGGACCAGAGCCCAGGGTTCCAGGCTCCATCCCATCAGTAAAGCTTCTCAACGGGGAGAAATTCCGTCATGAATGATCTTTTATATTTTCACTCACCTTGTGGTGTTGAGTGTGTTACTTAACCACACTGAGCATTAGCTTCTCTGACTGAAAGATAATTTAATGATCTAAGTTGCAGTGTTGCGTTAGAATGAAATAAAACAAACAATGTAAAGAACCTAAACCTCCCGTCTGCCAGGAGGGTTCTCAGTGGTCCAGCTATGTCATTTTCTCACTTCCTTCCTTCCTGTCTCAAACGGAAGGGGAAGAACACCCTCAGAATGTTTTTTAAATTTGCTATGAAGTTTCATAATTCACATTTTATTTCTCTTTTCAATGGATGTCGAGCAATTTGAACTCATTTTACCAAACCTTGAAGTTAGATGTTACCTTGCTCTCCCACAAGAGTTCTGCGTCTGGCCTGAGGTTGCTCATGCTCTCCAGAACCAACGCCGACTGCAATTATCGTGCTCATCACTTCAACTCAGAGCCGTCCCAGAGGGTTTTGAGACCTCAGGAATCTTCCAGCAAATGCCACTTAGGCTTTGCTCTGTCAACTGACCTATATTTTTAGCACGAAATACTTTTAGCCTTGATTTTTTTAAAAGAATATACATTTATAAGGGGAAAAATGTGCATTTTCTTTAAATTTTCTAAGCACATCATCTTCACTCCATTAGACATTGAAACTAATCTTTTTCCCACAAGCTCATTAGCATTCACATCCTAAGTGTTGAGATATTTTCTACAGTCCTAGGAATGTATGGGATTCCTAAAATTGGTGGTCATAGCTTCTTCATTTTTTTAGTAGAATCTATTTTCTAGAGCGGTTTTAGGTTGACAGAAAAACTGAGGGGAAGGTACAGAGATTTTCCCTATATCCCCTGCCCCCACACACGCATAGCCTCCCCCATTATCAACATCCTCCAGCAGAGTGGTACATATGTTACCAAGGATCAATCTACATTGACACATCATAATCAACTGAAGTCCATAGTTACCTAGGGTTTACTCTTGGTGCCGTACATTCTATGTGTTTGGACAAATGTATAATGACATGTATCGGTCATTGTAATATCATCCAGAGTATTTTCAGTGCCCTAAAAATCCTCTGTGCTTCCCCAGTTCATCTCCTGCTCTCCACAACCCCTGGCAACCACTGATCTTTTTACTATCTCCATAGTTTTGTCATTTCCAGAGTGTCGTATATTGGAATCATACAGTACGGAGTCATATGCATTTAAGGTTCCTCCATGTCTTTTCATGCCTTGATAGCTCATTTCTTTTCGCACTGAATAATATTCATTGTCTGGATGTACCACAGTTTGTTTAGTTTATCCATTCACCTACTGAATGACATCTTGGTTGCTCCTAAGTTTTGGCAATTATGCATAAAGCTGCTATAAACATCCGCGTGCAGGTTTTTATGTGGGCATAAGTTTTCAGTTCCTTTGGGTAAATACTAAGGAATGCAGTAGCTGAATTATATGGTAAGAGTATGTTTAGTTTTGTAAGAAACCACCAACCTGTCTTCCAGGGTGGCTGTACCATTTTGCATTCCCACCGACAATGAATGAAAGTTCCTCACCAGGGTTTGATGTTGTCATTGTTTTGGATTTTGGCCATTCTAGTAGGTGTGTAGTAGTATCGCATTGTTGTTTTAATTTGCATTGCCCTGATGACATATGATGTGGAGCATCTTTTCATATGCTTGTTACCATCTGTATATCTTCTTTGGTGAGTTGTCTGTTAAGGTCTTGGGCCCATTTTTAGTTGGGTTGTTTATTTTCTTATTGTTGAATTTTAAGAGTTCTTTGTATATTTTGGATAATAGTCCTTTATGAGATATGTCTTTTTTGGGGGGGGTTTGTGTGTGTGTTGGGGGGAAGACCAGCCCTGAGCTAACATCTGTTGCCAATCCTCCCCTTTTTGCTGAGGAAGACTGGCCCTGGGCTAACATCCGTGCCCATCTTCCTCCACTTTACATGGGACGCCGCCACGGCATGGCTGACAGGCAGTGTGTCGGCGGGCGCCCGGGATCCGAACTCGCAAACCCCGGGCTGCCAAGCGCGGACTAAACCGCTGCGCCACCGGGCGGCCCCGAGATATGTCTTTTGCAAACTTTTTTTTACTGGTCCATGGATTGTCATTTTGTTCTCTTGACAGTGTTTTTCACAGAGCAGAAGTTTTTAATTATAATGAAGTCCAGCTGATCCATTATTTCTTTCAAGGATCATGCCTTTAGTGTGGCATCTAAAAAGTCATCACCATACCCAAGGTCATCTAAATTTTCTCCTAGGGGAAAACCTCTTCCAGGGGTTTTATAGTTTTGCATTTTACATTTAGGTCTGTGATCCATTTTGAGTTAATTTTTCTGAAAGTTATAAGGTCTATGTCTAGATTCATTTTTTTCATGTGGATATCCAATTGTTCTAGCAAGATTTATTAGAAAGATTATCTCTTCTCCATTGCCTTTGCCCCTTTGTCAAAGATCACTTGATTATATTCATGTGGATCTAATTCTGGACTCTCTATTCTGTTCCATTGATCTATTTGTCAATTTTTTGTCAATATCACACCGTCTTGATTATTGTAGCTTTATAATAAGTCTTGAAGTTGGGTAATGCCAGTCCTCCAACTTTTATCTTATTCTTCAATAGTATATTGGTTGTCCTGGGTCTTTTGCCTCTCCATATAAACTTTAGAATTAGTTTATCAATATTCATCAAATTACTGTCAGGGATTTTGATTGAGATTGCGTTGAATCTATAGATCAAGTAGGGAAGAACTGACATCTTGACAATACTGAGTCTTCCTATCCAAGAACATGGAATATCTCTCCATTTATTTAGTTCTTTGATTTTTCATCAGAATTTTACGGTTTTGCTCAAATGGGTCTTGTACATATTTTGTTAGATTTGTACCTAGTGTTTCATTTTTGGGGATGCTAATGTAAACAGTATTGTGTTTTTAATTTCAAATTCCACTTGTTCATTGCTTGTTTATAGGAAAGGGATTGAGTTTGTATATTAACCTTGTATCCTGCAACATTTCTATAATCACTTATTAGATCCAGGAGGTTATTTTTTTGTCGATTCTTTCAGATTTTCTACATAGACAATCATGTTGTCTGTGAACAAAGATAGTTTTATTTCTTCTTTCCTGATCTGTACACCTTTTATTTCCTTTCTGGCCACATCTTCTTGATTTTAGAGGCAGTCTGGGTTCAGTGAACTGTGTTAGCCCAATAAATGAATCATTATAAGTGATTGTATTTCTTTCCAGCTTCTCATCTTTCACCCTTCTCTCTCTCTCCCTCCCTCTGTTTTGATCTCTGTCTCTCTCTGTCTCCATCTCTCTCTCTCTTTCTCTCTCTCACACATGAACACACACACAGAAACACAAATGCACCTGAGGTTACAGGTACAGACTACTTCTCAAACTATAACACAATATTTGAAAGTCATAATGTCTAATGACAATGGCACTTGCCCCCCACCTCCACCACTATCCAGAGAATGAGACAGGGAGATGCAGGCTACCTCCTCAAGGAGCACAATGGAGAGAAAGTTCAGAGTCCAAAAACCTTGTTGTGAGTCTTGGCTCCACCACTTAGTAGCTTTGACCTATGGCACACTTCACCAGCTCTCTGCATCTGTTTCTTCATCAGAGCAGTAGGGAAAGTAAGCCCTATCTCATAGGGCAGGCATCTGGAAGAATTTTCTGAGACAATGTGAAGAGCAACTGTATCATACCCAGTATACAGCAGGTATTCAAGAAGTGCCCTCTTCCATAGGGAATAGTTAACTCTGATGAGTCAGTACAGACAACAACAAGCAGACCATTTATAACCAAGGTGTTAACATTACCACCAAGACTGTACTACCAAGTAAACTCAGGGAATTAGGACTACATCACTTCTTTTTCCCTCAAGGAAAGAAAAAAGGAAGAGAGGGAAAAACTCAACAACCTGATATATAAAAAGTCAAAAAAAAAAAAAAAAAAAAACTCCACCAGAACTCCACGAGTTCATTGTGCCATCCTGGCCTGATGTTGCCTTAATTTTCCACTTACTTCATGCTTATCAGGACATCCACATGCAGTACCTGCAACCTCGTGGGTACAGGGAAAAATATGAAACAGTAATCTGATATTATCAGACCCCAGAAAGGCTCTTCTGGAAACACTAATTGGATTTTCTTCAGCCTTTTTTAATTTAGTGAGTGCTAGAAGAACATCACACCTTTACTATCACTTATAAGGAGAATTTTTGAGCGAGATTGTGTGCGAGTAATACCTATTCGATGCTCAAGGCGACATGTTGCCATGGTACCAATCAGATTTTTGTCTTCATCAGGGAATAGACATTGAAACTGACAACATTTAAGTATAACTGTTTTTGTTTGTCCCCATAAGCAGTGTTAGCACTTGGAAAGAGAGGAGGTCTGGTTTTGCTGTTGTTTTTGGTTTTGAAACAATAGCCCATTAAAATGAGTAGGAAATGAAACAGTGCAACAAGTTTAGAGAAACAAAGAATCACCCAAAGGAGCTCATTATTCTTATAAATTTACGTTATCAAAGGATGTGGAAATGCCAAAAAATGAGTTCTTAATGGTCAGAAGCTGCGGTGTCATCTCAGAGCCAAAGAGAGTGAGTCGGTGACTAATGGAGTCAAATGCAAGATTGATCTGGAAGCCTAATTGGCTATTTTTATGGCTTTAAAATTCTGATCTTATATTAGAGCTATAAAATATCCATTGTGCTTCGGGGAACATCTGTGCATTTGGCTCTCATAATAAAAGAAATATTGCAAATCAAGAGAGGTAGCCTGCTATGGAGAAAAACAAGAGAATGATTAACTTGAAATTCAGGAAAGTGGTTGCCCATGGGGGTGAGGCAGAGGGAGGAAGAGGTTCATAGACATCAGTAACATTCAATTTCTTAAGTTGAAGTGTATTTTATTATTCCTCTGGGAACTCTACACAGACATAATGTACTCACAATAAAAATTTACTTAAAGAGGTAAAGAGAGAGAGGATAGAATATGGCAAGTAGATGGACTAGGGGCAGTGGATTCAAGTCTTGACTCTACTACTAACTAGCTAAGTGATTACGTGTTGCGTTGACTGAGACTTTTCTCATCTGTAAAATAAGGCATGCTAAATGGTCACTACATTCCCTTCCAGCTTGAAAATTGTCTAACTCTATGTTTATCACATGGAATACAATATTGCTGAATTAGTCAGGTTGGGGGAATACTATCGTTTCATTATGCAAAACCAAAAAATCCTACAGTTACCATCCACCCCAATTTGACTAGCAGAGTAAGTTACTCTCTTATCCCAGGTGAGCCCCTTTGAGTCACTGTACTATTTGTTGAGCAGAATTGTGGAGATTCTTTATAGGGCAAGATATTATGAAGTCAGTGATGGAGCCTACAGTGTGGGAGTCAAAGGTCCTGTCTTGTGCCAACACGCCATACCTCTCTCTGCCTGTCAACTCACCTTGTCATTCAGAGCTTCTCGGAACGTAAAAGAGCAATATACTGAACTCAAGAGGCATCTAATTATTTCGTGTTCATCAAACGCTGTCAGCGCTTCATATTTTCCCCCACATTACCAAAAAATAACTACACTTTTCAGGACTGGGCTAATCACCATACCAACTAGGCTTCAAGGAAATGACTCCTTTTGGTTTGCAGACTCAAGAAGACAGAGACATCCTCTTTCCTCTTCTTTCCATGAGTGTTAATAGAGTGCCTACTGTGGGCCAAGTCCTCGACTGACTGCTGATTCCTACTTAACTTCTCAGAGCACAGACAGGAGATGTGATTATTGCAAATGTGCTCTGGGGCATGGTAGCAAATTTCCCAGGCACTGGTGTTCCCTCGCACTCGTTTGGATTTGTGTGTCAGGTGAGAGTAGATCGATTTGGGCTGCTGTCTTTCCCGTCTGGTTTTGTTTCAGGCTCCAGTGTCAATCACATCAGGAGGCACTTTTGTTGGCCCTGACCAACTGCTTAGCCTCCATCCTGAGAGCAGTGCCGTCCACACATCCCGCGGGGCTTCCTGGGCAGGACCCTGGAGAGCCCACTCTCCGCAGAAGAACCCACTCTCCACAGGAGAACCCACTGCCTGGGCTCTGAAGTTTAGCGCCAAGCTCTGAAAACTAGACAAATGTCTTAACCTCTTAGAGGCTAGGTTTATTCCCTCAGGTGTTATAATGAGCACTGTGAACACTTATTATGTCATAATGCATATAAGGCACTGAGCTCAAGGCTTGGCACTTTATATTAACTCACAATAAAAATTACGTGTGCTTCCTCTTACTGTTCTAACATAATTAAATACCCAGTCGTGTTTCAAAGGGAAAGCTTCTGTCCTCAGAAGAACTGCCTGCTGCCCTCCTGCCCCGTTGGTTCTGATGAGAGCCTGGCTGAGGGAATCTGGCAGCATCCAATTCTCTCGAATATGTCCGAACATCCTTGAGGAATAACCAAATTTAAGCACATGCTTAAGTTAAGGGGGGCAATGCTGGACACCAGATGTGTTGTGGCATCTTAGGAAGCAAAACAAAAGACCAATGTCATCGAGAGGCGACTTTGAAGGTGATTTGGCCACTTTCCTTACCCTAGCCCCTTTCAGTAAGAGCTTAGTGTAGGATTAATAAGAAAAGTTTGCAAAATGTCTGTGATAGCATGTAAAAGAGTACAAGCCATTCCTATAATAATCAAAATTATCAATAGAAAGCATTCATTCTAAATGTTGAAAGAAAAAGGAAACCCCTTAGGAAATTAACTCTGAGTTCTGTGACATTCTTCTGCTTATGCAAATATCCAGAGAGTGACAAAACACACAATTTAGGTGAACTTTCAGCTGCTGTGTTTTTCTTATTTCATTTATTCCCAGTAATTTTTAATGTTTTCAATTTATTCAGAGAATTAGTAAGTGATTTCCTGTGGGACACCAGGTCCAGTTTAAACCCACATGCAAACAGAGTAGCGGGGCTTTCCTACTAAGTCACCAAAAGGAGAACCCGGGTTTCTAACAAGCCACGTGTTTCCAGGGCTTCCCTCCACTGATTTCACAGATGTGTCTTTGGTATCTCTAGTGACTGCTCTGTGATTATTTATTCATATAGTCAATCCTCAGCAGAATACTGCGGAGGTGATGTATGCATTCGATGAAAGAATCAAACTAGGTCATCTCTAATCTAAGATTCAAAATCAGTAAAATCATGTTTATTTCAGCCAAAAAATATTTTACTCCCATTCTGTTCATCGCTTTTGGTGAATCTAATATTAAGGTAACAATTATCCTTTAAAACCATTCCACATCTAAAAATAAATTAAATGCTCATCCGATACAACAGAGTTGACCACATATATAGTACATATAGTCAACAATAAAGCCAAATATTTAAAAATCCAAATTTATTAGACATGTTGGAAAAAAGCTGATTATTTTCATTTCAAGAAAAAAATTAAAATTACTCTGAATATGACGAATTTCAGATCTCACCTTTCATATTTTATCATGTTATTAATTGGTTCCAAATCTTTTTCCTTTGCCTCTTTCTTCTAACTGAGAAATATTGTGTCACTTTCTAAACATGACTTCTTTGTAGATGTTTAATAGGTTTTCAAATTAAGTGGCAATTCCAGTGAAAAACATTTATATGACATTATTTCATCAAAGCACTTCCACCTCTTTCATAGCTCTTTCTCTCCCACAGGTGAAATGTCTTCTATTCCCATTTTCCAAATGGGGAGCTGAGATCCAGAAAGTTAAACACTAGGACTAAGAGGAGAGATCAAGTCAGGGTCAGAAAGAGACCCGACTCTTGTCTTCCAGTTATTTTATGTTTCTATTATAAAGCTCCTCAAAAAAATTAAACTTTATGCATATTCTAAATACCATTATTAAAGAAAAGAGTTATCAGGGCTGGCCTGGTGGCACAGCGGTTTAGTTTGCGCTTTGGCAGCCCGGGGTTCGCAGGTTTGGATCCCGGGCGCCTGCCGACGCACTGCTTGTCAGCCATGCCGTGCAGCGTCCCATATAAAGTAGAGAAAGATGGGCGTGGATGTTAGCCCAGGGCCAGTCTTCCTCAGCAAAAAGATTGGCAACAGATGTTAGCTCATGGCTGGTCTTCCTCACAAAAAAAAAGGAAAGAGTTATTCTTTAAATCTTTATAACATTATAACTGGAGATGCCTTTGTCAACTTTCCTCCTGCTAAATGGCCAAGAAAGGCAATAATTGTTTTTCTGATGCTGAGGTTTGATATTTTAGTAGAAGAATGCCAAGTGTGACTTGTACTTAACTCTAGTCCAACAGGAATTTGCAGTAATGAATGAAAGTGGTCACTGACCTGGAACAAGATCACTTTGAACATGACACTATTACACAAAGTGGTAGCATTTATTTTCAGATAACCACTTTTTAAAAGCAGTTGTGAATATATTCCAAAGAATAAAATGCTAGCTACAAGGTTTTGAGAAGCAGAATAAAATATGATCCTGAGTTACTGAGGGGTAATATATTTTTGGCTGATATGGCTGAGGTGGTTTGTTTTAGAGTTTATAGCAGTGAAGGTAATCAGGTGATTCTTACTGTTGCCAAGAGTACTGCAGTGGAGCCATTAAAGGAAGGAGAAAGCGAGGGCATTTGGAAGGTCAGAACTTGGATTCTGGAAGATTTCAATTAGGTATCGATTCCATTGACTCTTATAGCATCCTAAAGGTGGAAAATTAGTTCGTAAAAGATTGTGTTGGTACCGAAGGTTGGGCGAGTGCCCAACTAATACCAGGCTTTATCAGCTTGTATTCTGGAGGGAAGTTCCATTTATTAACACTTGCTATTTTTCTAGCGTCTGTTTTTTTATCACTCAGGATTTTAGGTACCGGTCTCATTTTCCCAAAATATTCCAGTGGATAGGCTGAATGGCGGGGAGGGTCAGAGGTGTAGATGGATACAGCACAGACTGAGTGAGGAAATGAACGTGCAAAAACTCAAACCTAAAGAGACTGAGAGGGCACTGCGTCACGCAGCTTTGATCTCCCTAATCCTGACTCTGGCCTGAAGAGTTTTTACACATCTCAAGTCTCTGGCATATTTTATGATCTCAGTACACACAGCAAAGTGCTACACGAATGGCCTAAGTGCCTGAAGAGGGCCGAGGAGAAGGAGAGAAAATCATTTAATCAAGAGTAGAGGAAACAGCTGAGATACCCTTCATTTAGGCATTCTGAGCATTTGAAAGAGCAGGAATTTTTGGTTTGGGTTTTTTACTTTTTAGTATGACTGATTGTTTTTTGGCTGATTTTCCCTGAGTTAATATCTGTTTCCGATCTTCCTCTACTTTATATGTGAGTCACTGCCATAGTGTGGCTGACAAGTTGTGTAAGCCCACGCCCGGGATCCGAACAAACGAACCCGGGCCGTCCAAGCGGAACATGAAGAATTTAACCACTGCGCCACTGGCTGGCCCCAGTAGTATGACTGATTTTTATTTTAGGTGTATTGGCACTATAATTTGGAATTTGCTAAGATGATATGTATTAAGTAGTTAACATTTCTAAAATGATTCCTATTTTCCTAATAATTAAAACAATGTTCTAATTATTAATGTATTAATTTCATTTAATCCCCCCAGTGGCTTTTAAAGTTCTAATATTATCCCAATTTTACATAAGCATGTGATGAGAAGATTCTTAATTATCCCATGTCACTTAAAAGGAAACAGAGGGGCAGAAAAATAACTTGTCTAAGGTCATAGGAAGAAAAAAGGACAGAACCAGGATTCAAATGTAGGCAATCCGGCGGCAAGGACAGCACATGTACCCACTCCACTATACTGCAAACCATGTTGACCCATAAAGTGTCTCACATTTTGTCTTACATTTTAATATATAATTAGGGAGGGGAGGAGTCAAGTGAGAATTCTGAGCCCTAACCCACCAGTCTCCCTTGCACATCGTCTTTGGTATTACCGCATCATTTTTGGACGTGCAGAATGTGACTGCAGAAAGCGTAATATTGGAGGGGAGAGATTTTCAAGGGGAGGAAATAGCATGCATCAAAGCACAGGACGTGAGGGCGTGCTTCAGGAATAGCGAATCGTTCCACACGCCTGGAGGTGACAAGTGAGGTTGATGATAGACAGTTGTGGGTCAAGCCTGGAAGAGCGGGTTGGAGTCAGGTCTTGCTTCAGGTAGAAAAAGGCAAGAGCAAAACCAGTCAGGGAAAATACTTTTCCACGTTTCTGGAGGAAAGGTAAATGTGCATTGGGAAAACTGTGTAAGGTAGCAAGTGTGTTATTTATTTTATATTTTTCATTGGTTGTGTTTAACTTGTCAGATGATGGTTAGAGTAAGAATGGCTGCAGGGTTGGAACAAAACAGTTCTAGAAATGGTAGCCTTGTAACTTGCCATTTGAACTGCTGAAATATTTTTGCCAAGGGGGAAAATAATAGGCAAAGAGTCAGAGAAGAAATGGCAATTCCAGGTGAGGACTCTCTGCTTTCTGCTTTGTTTGTTTTCAACTGCACCAGTGGATAGAATGACTAAAGGAGGTAAGTTTATTCTGATGGGAAGAGAAAGATCCCTGAAAATAGTGAGGCAGCAAAACACCTTGAAAACATTTACCCACAAATTAGTAAACAGAGAATTAGGCATAGTGACAGTAAATATAGGCTGTCAAGAAAACCAATCAAACCAATAGCAAAGAGCCACTGCAAGGTGCCTCTGAAAGCACGTATCAGCCCACATGAAGTGTGTTTATAAGGTAATAAGTCTGATTTTTTAGCAAATATACCCTAAGTATGAATTTCAAATAATTTTTGTCACCTCCAAAGCAGATTCCATGGGTAAGCTTAATGAGTTATTGTCATGGTAAAAATACACTAGGGACTCCTCTTTGAGAATTGTCATCGTGACTGGCAACCATTCTTTTGAATGTGTTTAATACAACAAATAATATATCTTCTCTCTCTGAGGATAGGTGTGATTTTTAGAAAATGAAAAAAAATTACAGAATTAAGTCTAGTAAAGAAGGATGCTCTAAATTTGCAATATACTCTAGGCTCAACCAGAAATTGTGATTATAAAGAAAGAGATAGGTGTTATTGACTGAAAGCCCTTCTATCGGAAGCCCAGCCTACTTTCTGGCCGAGTCTTTCTCATTTGCCGTCATAGCCAGCTTGAGAAACACGGCCTACCTGAAGGCTAGCAAACAGGCTTCAATACTCCAGGCCCATGTGCATTTTCACCTACTAGTCACTAGGCCTCAACCCTGACCGCTTTCCGTTTTAGTCTGGCAAAATTCTTCCCTTGAAGAGTTTATTAGGATATCACCCCTTGCTGTGAAGCCATCTCTGACCCTCAGTAGAACTTGCAACACACGTCCACTGGCACATACCTTACTTTTCCCTTTCTCACTAAGCTATATGCTTCTTGAAGCCAAGAATCATGTTTTATTTGTCTTGGTACCTGTAGATTCTACAGAGTACCTCGCACATAAGTACTCAATATTTGCTGAATAAGTGAATGAGATAAATTCCAGAGAATGTTAAGCAAAGTAGCATTACAGGAGAGAGGAGACAGAACAGCCTTCTAAGAAAATTGCTTTGAAAAATCAATAATTCTAGCTTTCATGTGTACATTTTGGTATATTTATTAAAAAATTGATCCATCTTTAGTCTCAATTTTTAGAAAATACATATCCCCACTCATGTGCATATTATGCTTAACCCATTAGAAAGAACCAAGAGGAGAGACATTCTATTGCACCAACAAAAAGAATCCAAAAAGAACTGGTAGCGAATGTGATAGAAACAAAGATGTATTTTATGCCTTCAAATTCTGTGTGCTGCCTTTGTTTTTCTTTATTAATTGCTTACGTGTTTCACATGTACGATATTTTTAAATTCTTTTTAAACCATTTTATCCAAAGTGTATTTAAAGAGACTCTGAAAACAGAGCAGCTACTGTCTGAAGTAGAATACATCCATGCCTAATGAACTGCCAAGACATCAAACTGCTTATTTATTTTATAAAACTAGGGAAGAGCAAATAATCACTAGCATGAGGGAAATGTCCCTGATGCCCAATGTAGTAGCACTCAAATCCTTAGGGACCCCTAACCAGGCTCAGGAAATGTATTGCATCACCACTCGGAGGGCCTCCTCTGAGCCTGCCCTCATGTGTGACATCCATGTGTGACCTTCACTCATGATGTGGGGAAGCCTGACAGTCCCTGCAAAGGGAGTTCTGAGCCTGATCTTTCATCGTGGCTGCTTGTCTCCGCTAGCCAATTAGCACACCTCACAAAGCACTGATTAAAGCCTTTTTATAAAAATCGCATCTAATGGTCTGGATATAGCTGAACTGAAAAGGCATTCATTCCAATAATGGCCAGGCAGATTGACATCTTTGCAATATGTGTTCCCACTTTTCTAATTGCTGATTCAATAAGAAGTTTCTGTACTGTTGAAGTCCTACCCATTATTGACGAGATAGAAGTCAAGGTGATTCCACTCATGGTGCCTCTATAACAATTTGGTTTTAATATGTCTTGGGATATAGTAACAAAGAAGAGATAAATATGTGACTGGATAAATAGGAAAACCTCTGGGAGGAAACATAAATAGGAAAACAATGGGAGGTGGAAGTATAAAGCATTGGAATTAATGGACTTCATTTTAAATTGATAGGGTTTTCTCTTCTGGCACATTTATTTCACTTTGTTTTTAGACAAATTTTCAATTATCTTCTAGGAAGAAATTTCATTATCACATGTATTATATATCCTAGTCCCTCTCTTCCTAAAAATCCAGATCTAACACATATCATATAGCAAATATCTTAACAGCATTATGTACTGCATAAAATACCTTGTGAAACAACAGAGACTTCAAATCTTGGTCTTAATTTGGTAATTTCAGTGTGGTTTTAGCTAGACTCTCTGTCTCTTTCCCTGGTCTTCCCAGTAAGCTTCTGCCTGGTCTGCCTCTCTCGGTATCAAGCCTGGCCATTAGCCTCCACTAATTACTAGCTGAATGCTCTACCGTTTTTGATGACATTCTGTGGCATAAATTGCCCTGTAGTCTGATCCTATCAAAGTTGTACCCCTTTGTAGGGGCAGGGCATTGCCAGTCTTTGAGGCTGCTCTGACCTCAGGAGGGGTCTTCTCAGCTGTCTACCTCCTTCGTTCACTCTTAAACTTCTAGCTGATCTACCATTTCACTCTTGCTATAAGTATCATGGATCACCTTCTTAGTCTCCACTGTTTTTGACAGTGCCCTTAGGCATGAATTTCCACATGGTTTTTTCCAAATAAAGTTAGTCCCTGACACACTGGAGTTCTCTGTTCTTAATGCCTGCCTCTCCCCCCAGGCAGAGCCTCTATGTCACTGCACCGGAGCTGGGCTGCGATAAGCAACCTACTTCTCCCAGAACAATATCCCTGCTCTATTATTGGGGTTCTGGGTAGAGATGGTAGACACTAGTCTTCTCAGTTTGCGCTTCCCAGCATGGAACTTCTGCCCTATGAGCAAGCCAGGGCAGGCGAGTCCAGGGCCCAATATTCTCAGCCAGCTATGTCTGGATTAGAGCTTCATTTGACTCTACAAGTGGGGAATCAGGAGGAGAAGGGGTCCCATCCTCTTGGCTGTACCCAGCTGGAATAGAGCTTCTGCAATACAAAGCTGAAAGCTGAGCATGATGAGTGAAGCCAATAGCCTTGCCTCCTCTGGTGAAACTGTAGCTCTAGACTGAGGGACAGAAGGAGAGGGAGCCCCATTTTCTTAGCCCTACCCACCCAGAAGAGAGCTTCTGTCACAACGAGCTGGGGGAAGGGAGGAGTGAATGCAAGCAGATTGTGCCTCAAATGTCAGTGTCTTGCTATTCTTACAGGTTTAGTAAATTTTCTTGAACAGATGCTTCTCCATTTGATATAGTCCCTTAGGACAATTTTCAAAGACTTTAAGAGGTTTGCTTTTGTCATCGTTGTTTGTTTTTTAATTTTCAGCAGTTAAAAGTTTGTTTCACTGGGGTAAAGATCTGACGAGCTCCTAACTCTGCCATACAGGAAGTCAATATCTTCTAATTTTTGAATTCTTACAATCATGGAAATCTAAATATTTACCTTCTTTTCATTGTCAGATCAGAAGAGTGTCACTTAATATTAACCAATATGTTGCTTTATAAATTCTAATACATTGTATTCAGTCATTCCAATAAGATAATTCCCTTTAAGGTCAAGATATATCTCTTATTCTTTTTGGCGCACTCTCAAAAGCCTTCTTCTGGAACCAAAAAGAGAGCAATTTTTTACTCTTAAATTTTCTATATTGACAGGCTTCCTCAGCCATGTCCACCTCACAAAACATTGAGAGGATAATGGTTCTACCAACCCCATATGAAGATCTATCAGCCTAGGATTGCACTCATGCGTTTCATAGCAATTAATTGATTTCCATTGATGATCTCACCACTAAGATATCTGTTATGAGTTGAATTGTGACTCCCAAAAATTTATATGTTGAAGTCCTAACCCCCGGTATCTCAGAATGTGACCTTATTTTAAAACAGGATCATTGCAGATGTAATTAGTTAAAATGAGTTCAGTAGGGTGGGTCCTAATACAATATGACTGATCTACCTTTCAAAAGAGGAAATTCGGACACAGACACACACACAGGGAGAGCACCATGGAAGATTGGAGTTATGCTGCCACAAGCCGGGAAGCCATCAGAAGCCAGGAGACAGGCTGGGGCAGATGCTTCCCCAGCACCTTCAGAAGGAGCATGGCCCTGTCAACACCTTCGTCTCCAACTTCTAGCCTCCAGAACTGTCAGACAATAAACTTCTGTTGTCTAAGCCACTCAGTTGATGGTACTTTGTTACAGCAGCCCTGGCAAACTAATACAATCCTCATACTGATGGAAAATGATTTCTTGCTAGTTAGTGTGTCACTCCAAGTCACCTGTAACCTACTCAGAGTTTATATAATGTTCAGCAGACCAGAGATTATTATAAAATTAACCCTTTAAAATAAAGAGCAATACAAGATGAAGATTACATAGTGGCTCATGAATACTGTTTGTCTTATGGAATCCATCAGAAAATGTATTGAAAGGAGTGCATCTTAATCTGAAATTTCAGGGGAAAATGGAATAAATCAACTGGCAAGTAATAAAGGAACACGAATACACTATACATGTGAGAAAATAAAGTCGGTGCTAGATTTTATCTCCTATAGAGTCTACCCCAGGGTTTCACAACCACTTACTCATTTAACAAATATTTATTGAGCGCCTCTAGTTTGCTGGGCTCTTCTAGTCCCAGTGCTTATTAAATAGTTGTTGAAATAAAATGAAGTTATAAGCCTGTCTTTAAGTCCCTGACAATCCACTCTCATCTCTGCTTAGTTACTGCCATTTCCAGTAACTTGGAAACACATCTATGTCCTCAGGTTGCTAGTGCCTGCTAGAACCAATACATCTACTGTTTCTCTTTCTCTCTGTGGGACCCAAGGCTCACGGTCAAAGTCCCTGCCAAGGGCTGGTTTCTATGTTCTAACTGTTATGTGCAAGTTGTACAGAGGCCTCTGCAGTAACTCTTGATCCCAGGGAAAAATGCTAAGGGAAAGAACCAAATTTTGACAAATGGAAACTGGCCTGTGTTTATCTCAATTTCCAGTAACGTTGCCCATAGGTCAAGAGATAAATTTAACAACTCATTTGTGAGCACGTGGAGGCTTCTGGCTAAAGTATATTTAAAAACAAAAAGAAAATCTCTTTCTTCCTCTAGTTAACTTCTTGGCCTTAGGCTTCTAGTGATGTTTTTACGAATCACACAAAAAACTGAGGAAGTTAGGTTAATGTTATCATTTGCCAATTTCAATCTAAAGCTTATGGTTAGCAATATAAAACCTTAATAATAAATATCATTTTAACATCAAAAAGAAACTAGTCTTTGTCCTGTATCATTTGCTTTCATGGTAGAAAGTTCTGAAACAGATTCTTCACAAAGTAAGCACTGCACTTTTGTTCCATCAACATACACTATAGTTTGCATCAAATGATTTTTTTCCTTAGCAAGTAGGAGATCCTGATGTTGTTCACACCTGTAAAATTGAGTGTTTGGAACTTTCTCCTTCCATTAGAACCCATGTTTAAGTAAGTTTAGATTGTGGGGTTAGGGGCGAGAATCCTGTTTCACTAAAGCTCAGGGCCCTGCACCTGGGCTTAGTGTTTGAATCACTTTCTCATGTATTGATTTGCAAAATGTTTGCTTTCTCCCTGCTGCTATTCTCCATACACCAGCGTTTGGCCCTAAACTACCTGGAGCTGATTGCTTCACCATACCGAGGTGGTGACCATGAAAATGAGTTGGCTCCTTGTGCACTGCCAGGTGCACTGAGAGATTTGTGTAATTATCTGAGGGAGTGCCCCCTCCGCCCCCCGCTCAGATATATGATAGAAAAAAAGGAACTTGGAAGTCATTCTCATCTTTTTCTTTTCCTGCTACCAAATTTTTAAACCTAAAAATAAATTTGAGTTCCCAAAATGGCAGGTTACATGGTGAGTTTGATCAAGTGCTTTACTCTAAAAAACTCAAAGTTTGACAACATTCTCTGTTGGCATATGAAACTTGCAAAAATGGTTTGCCTCCCTTACAACAAAAGCAGCTACACTGAGATATTTCTTTCCTATAACATTGACAAAAATCCAAATATTTGACCACATTCTCTGTTGGGAAAGCTGTGGAGAAACAGGAACCCCAACAACTGATGATGGGGTGCATAATGACACAATTCTATGGACGAGGATTGAGCAATATCTAACAAAGTTTATCCTTGCACTTGTCCTTGACCAGCAACCCCACTTCTAATAATCTACCCTGAAGATGTGCCTCCAAAATATGAAACAATATCTGACAAGTTTATTCATTACAGCATTACTTATAATAACAACAATTGCAACCAGCCCAAAGGTCCATCAATAAGGGACTGGTTGAATAAATTAAGATATAGCTACACAATGGAGCATAATTCAGCTTTAAGCAAAAAGAAAAAGAAATCTATGTTCTAACTGGAGCAATTTCTAGCATATATTGTTAGAAACTAAATTTTTTAAGAAGTATTTATAGTATGTAGCCCTTTACGTAAGGAAAAATTATACACACACAATCTTATTTTTGCAAAAGGAAACATTGGAAGGGCAAATCAGAATTAATGAATATGGGAAAGAATAGGATGAGAGGGACAAGAATGGAAAGATACTTCTGTAAATATACCTTGTTATATAGATTTGACTTTGGAAATAATATAACATAAAATAATATAAAAATACCTAAAAAATAAAGTATATGAATGAATCTACCTTAGGCCAAGTTAATAACATAACTACAAAAAAAAAGATTTATTTCAAATGTCTTTAAAACAGTGTTTTGGCTACACTAACTTAGTGGAACATATTCTAAAGAAAAATAGAGCTGCAAAGAAATTTGAAACTTCAGCAGTCAAATTTGTAGTTGTAATGTTAGTACCAATCATTTTGAAACTATCCTATATCTGGTATAGAATGATGAAAAAAGTAATTATGTTAATGTTGGGAACCAAGACTATCAGTGTAAAAGTAAAGAATTACAAGCATAAAATGAAAGAAGATAAGTAAAAAGCTATTATTTCCAGTTCAAATTTAGCACGTCAGTATGTGCCCATAATTTTTTCAAAAATATATATTTTGTATATATGTCTACTAAAAAGGAATAGAAGAAATTAAAAACTGCAGTTAATACACAGAGAGCCCTGACTGTCAAGTCTAAATATCATTCCCTACTAAAAGAGAATTCTTTGGAGAAAAGGCTGATTCCCCGTCTAGGGTAGGAAATATACAAGATGATCCTGGAATACCTTGTTGTCCCAGAAAGCAAAGAAGCTACCAAAGATTCATAGGTCATATTACAGGAAACCAAAGCCAACGTGAAGGGACTTCCATTGGCAAAAGATGAAACACTTTTAATTAAAATAACAATGAATGCAATTGATTGAAATGCATTAATATATTAAATATATGTTTGAATTGTTATTCACAAATAAAATTTAAAAAATCCCAAAGTGGGGAAAAAAGCTTATTAAACACTTTGGAAGTAACTTGGATGTCAAGTTCTTACTCTGAAAGTTGTCAATTAAAAATAAGCAACAAAGCATTTATCTTGCCTTTTCTATAAGAACTGTATTTCAGAGTAACCAGTTGCCCCAATTGATGAGGGGAAGTTTTTATTCAAAAAGAAGTTCAGTTACTGAATTGGAAAGAATTATAGAATTAGAAAAATCATCATTTTGAAACTCCAAAGGAAATAATAGATTCAGCAAGGCTCACTAATGGATGAAGCCGTATGATGAAAGGTTGATGGGAAATGTCATAATGTAGAGATCAGATTGTCAGCATCACAGAAAGTAGGACAAGACATTGTACATTTCCTAAAATGAAGCAATATGAAGGACACATCACCACTTCCTCCCCAGAAAAGAGTGCCCATGCAATCAAGTTAAATAACACCACAAGGAATCAAGCAGAAAATTCTAAAATATGAAATTTCTAAAGCATAACTGGTCTTGTTTTTCTTCTGAAGTAAGGATGGAATGACAAATGGATGGAATATACTTCTTAAGGAAGAAAGAAAGAAAGGATAAGAGATGAAGCAAATGAGGCAAAATATTAATAATAGTTGAAGTTATGTGATGAATATATGGAGGCTCGTTATACTAGTCTTTCCACTTTTGTTTCATTTGAAATTTTCTTAGTAAAAAGTTAAGAAAACATTTGTTTTATGATACATAGAAACCTTGGAGCAGTTTGGCTTGCTCTGCTCTCTACAATAATCGAGCCAGTTGTAGATGGCACTGTCCCTGGCAATGAAGTCACGGTTGGATGTCAACAATCTGGTTACTACTTTCAGGTGTATATCCAAAGCATAGCTGTTGGGTTGATAATAATAAACAAACATTCCTTTTAAAGAAATTCAACCAGCTTAAAGCACTAATCATAAAATATAGACGTCTCCTTTTTGCAGGTGAATAAATGAGAGCTAGAATTTTCTCTTTTCTCGAATCTTGAGATTGTGCCTATGAACCTACCTGAGTAATTCCTTTCTGCCCAAGCAAGTTAGTCACCAACCGGAGATCCTTCTGTCCTACATACAGAATGATGCATGTCTGGCACAATGAGGATTAAAAAAGAAAGCAGACTGTCTTAGTCCATTTGGGCTGCTATAACAAAATGCCACAGACTGGGTGGCTTATAACAACAGAAATTTATTTCTTACAGTTCTGGAGGCTAGAAATCCAAGATCAAGGCCCCAGCATGGTCACGTTCTCTGGTGAGGGCCCTCTTCCTGGTTCATAGCCAGTGTCCTCACATGGTAGAAGGGCCTGTGAGTCTTTTCTTTTTTCTATAAGGCATTAATCCCATTCGTGAGGGCTCCACCCTCATGACCTAAGCACCTCCCAAAGGCTCCACCTTCTAATACCATCACATAGGACATTAGGATTTCAACATATGAATTCAGAGGGAATACAAACATTCAGAACATAGTGCAGACACTGACTAGGAGGAGTTTGACTGGGAATGTAGAATAAAATGCAAGAAATAGACATGAGTCAAGGACAAAAACAACCTTTCAATTCACTAGCCAGGATATGAAACTAGACTGCTTTTCTGAAGCCCAAGAGAATCCCATTCTCAGAGCCCTTTTTTTTATTGCCGTACCATTGGTTTATAACACTATATAAATTTCAGGTGTACAGCACTATATTTCGATTTCTGTATAGATTACCTCATGTTCACCATGCAAAGATTAATTACAATCTATCACCATACACATGTGTCTAATCGTCGCTTTTGCCCTCCTGCCTTCTAAGCAAAAGAAACCTGACCCAATTTTTACATTCACTGTCAATTTAACTAGCTTCCTCTTCACTCAATCTCCCTTGAATACTGACTGTATACTGTGGATATAAGAATGAAAACATGGTTCATGCCTGTAAGATGCTTACTGCCTAGGAAGGCATTTAGACATCTGCATAACTAACTATAGGATGTCCTTACTATTTGAAGAAAATTGATACCAGAAAAGGTCAAGTTAAAATAGCTCTCATAAATAAAGGCCAAAACCGCATTGAAAAAATGGAGATCTAAAAAATTGATTGAGTCTTTATCTTAAAAAATAAAACTAAACATTGTGAAAATAGACTTGTTCTATTGTATTTAATAAGATATAGTTTATACATATACCATGCACTGATTTATGGAACAAAGAGTTACACATGTGATGGAAGGCACAGACATAATCTTACCAACAAATTATATAATCACATGATATAATACCTTCCACTTCCTGTTTGATTTTCACAGCAGGATCACAAAGAGAGTTATTAAAACACAACCACACACACATGCATGCACACACAAGGTTCATCAGCTTTCCCATAAGCCTCTCTTAATCAGTCTCGTCAAATCATTCTCTCTAGAAGCACCTATCATGCCCTTATCATTTTTTAATTTTCTGTTCTTCAACTATCTAGTCTTCATTGGCCAATATCCATTTATCTTGCTTATGATTTAGGGTGCCCCATCATCAGTTTCATCAACTTCATGCAATTCCCTATCTTTTCACCTTCATTTTTCAATCACTTTGCATTGAATTGCCATCCAAAAGTCAATCACAAGTCTGACCAAGAGATACCACCAAAGTAGATGCTAGTGTCATTTGGGGAGGCATGATTGAGGGAGCTAACTGTATAAGTGGTCAATTTATTAATAATATTTTACTTCTTCATGAAGTGGTACAGTTATAATGACCTAGATAATGAGGACTCAGATAATGAGCCCTTCTGTATATATCAAAGCAGTCGTGTGCAACCTCTTCACCTTGGGGAGGTATCGTGTCACCTGAGGAGCTTTGTGAACTGATCTGAGGGCAGGAAAAGGGAGGTTAAGAATCATTTGGGAAAGTTCCTCAAATAATTATGACATGCACCTCTTTCCATGGAGAACCACTGAGGGAGAGTGTGTTACATGCTATGGGAGCCCATATAAGGGCTCATGCTGGATTTCTACAGAGAAAGGAGAAAGTGAGCTAAATCTTGACATATTAATTTGGTAGTTTGAAAGCAGAGAATGGAGGGAGAGATTGCTCAGGCCAAGAGAGGGATGACTATGAAGTAGAAAAGTGCAGGTGTTGAGAAATCAAATGTAGTGGAAGCCATGAGAGCACAGGATTCGTGCCGGGGTGTCATCAAACGAGAGGCCAGGAAGGCGGGACGGGCCCAGCCCACAGGACATCTAGAAGACAGAACTCATTTGGTAAGTAATGAGGAGCCAGGGAAGGGGACAGTGACCTGGCCCTCAGTGCTCAAAGGTAGTCACTCCACACAATGAGCAGGATGAATGGGCTGAAGAAGCAAGAGATAAGGGCAAAGACCCAGTTAGGAGGGTTTTTAAATAGTTGGGTCTGTCCTGCCTACCTTAGGTCTAGGTGGAAAGCGTGTAGCAGTATAGTCATCCAAGAGGTATGATTTAAGGATTGGAGGCGAAAACTGGCCTTCACAAGATATTTTCCCACTGACCCTGAAATAGTGCTGACGATTTTTATATTACTCAATTCTTACAGGACTCAGGCCTCTTTTGAAATGCATGTGCTGTTTGGCAGGGGAAAATCCGCAGCAGCAAATCTCTACCTTGTTTTCACTGGTTTATCACTTGAGCTGGGCAGATACCCTGCCCAAGTTTTGTCGGGATAAAGAGCAAGGGGACGTTCTATCGCCAGGAATGAAACCAATGTCGTGGAAAATTCAGGGCACGCGGGGATCAGTCTAGGCGCATCGCTGGCTGAAGGAAAGAGAGTGATGTCACCAGAGCCCCAGAGGGGTGGGAGAGAACAAGATCAGTTCAGAAGAAGGGCCTGAAGAAAGTTCCACCTATTTCACAGCATCTCCCCCTTGTATTTCTTCATTCCTCACTCTTGGATACTGACTTGAGGATGGGAGAGTAAAGCAGAACTGACAACGCTTTGTTGTGATTTCTTTGAAAAAGAATATATCCTGAAAGCACATATCTGTGTTTACATCCCCATTCCAGCCATGGTTCTTTTGAATAAACTAGTGAGGTTTAACAGTTCTTCAATAACTAAAACCACGCTTTAAAGAATCTATATGTATTTACTTTGGATTTTCAAATTGTTGTAGTGGGCTGAGTTGTATTCATGTCATTTATAAGCAAAGCACAAAATCTACTGAGAAATCTCTTCGAATATATTTTCCAACATCTGACAATAATCATTGTCACCCTTTCATTTTCAGTGAATGGTTCTGTACTGCCACCCATAAAACACTATAAGATGAAGAAAATGGAGGTCAATTTTCAAATTCTGCCTTTTTATTTAAGGACTGATATTTCCCCATCATTTCTCTATGATTGGCTCACCTAGTTCTACGTCTGCACATATGAAGTGAGAAACAAGGCAATATTCTAGATAACTCAGAACAAATTTAACTTTTTGCCTCAATTATTCTCTTTATTCCAACTGAACAATTTTTAGGAGGTGAATGGTGTGGACATTCACTTAAATTCTTCACCAGACACTGCATGCCCATAAATAACGCTAGTCTTCTTATTTAAACTTTTTCTTGCCATAGTAATTCCTGCCTCTATTGTGTAATCTCAGTGGGAAGGTTTTTGGGAAGCCTCACAAGGGAAGCCAGCTTTTCAGAGCTGTGTTCCAAAGGCTGTCAGCTCCTATCTCTGCACAGTATACTGAAGTTGAACAAGCATCTGTCTGCAGTGGGTTAGCTTGGGTTTGGAAACTTGTGACCTGAAAGTAAGAGGTGGCTGCATGGTACAGTCAGGGACAACCGTGATGGGTACTGTATAGTTAGAGCAGTGTGACTTTGCCATTACCAGAGCTGTGCCATTAATGAAGCACAACTTTCTTTTTATCTCCTAGGAACACCTTCCTGCTATTCCACCCTACCACACACACGTGCATGCACACACAGGCACACATAGACCCACACACACATATAGACACACATGCACATACACACGCACACCACTCCCAAGCCCAGGTGTGCATTCTCAGTCCCGTTGTCACAGTTAGCTAGGTTTTAACTAATCACTGATTGATCCGTGGTCTCCAGGCCATACTGTACATCTTGAAAAATCCTGACACCTTGGCCCAGCCCAAATGTCCTGACATAATTAGCTGACCAACTTTGCTGATTCTGTGTAGGATTAGTGGGCCACCCAGTGGGAGCCCTGCTGCTACTCATTCCAGGGCACCACCCTAAGGGCATGGACCCCCCCCCCAAGAGAGTCAACTCCCCTGAGGGAGTGAGACCCCTGAGGTTGTGAACCACCATGAGGGGCTCCCATCTAACCACTCAGGGGGATTTCCTCTTTGGGGAGTCCCCAAGTATGCACTGCAGCATTATTTGAAATCAGGCCAATCCAAACTTTCCCCCAATTTTAGTGAAAACCTACACAGTCTTTTTCAAGTAACATAACAGATAGAAAATTAGTTTTTATATGTAGAAAAGACTCCCAATATCCCACAAGGTGTATGTGCACTTTGAAAGAATGAAAGGGATAGAACTTTCTCTCCCTCCTTGAAATCTTCCTCTCTCCAAAACGGGCTGCCCCGAGCTGAAAGTGTTCTCCAGGAGTGATGCTGATCCCACATCTGCTCACAGATGCGCCCAGCTACCCAACACCAGAGTGGCTGCAAAAAGAGAGGTGACCAGGACTTGCATGGGCCACCCCTGCCCCGTCCCTACAGGCCAAATTAGGGAGCAAGTGAAAGCTTATCAGTGGCTGAAGGTCCTTGTTTAGATATTGTTTAGATCTGGTCCAGCGCTGTCATTCTGCAGATATCATCTTATGTCTTAACAAATTTCCATATCAGTTCAAAATAGCGTGCTATTTAAGGATACATCAAAATAGATTTGTTCTTTGTTGATTGGATTAAAAAAATGAAGGCGAGGAAGCATCATGCAATTAAAGAACACACAGGAGAAGTGATGGGCATGGGGGTGTTAATCTCCGCTTGGGCATTCATCGGCTCTGTGGCCTCAGGCAAATCGGTTCACTTCTCTGGGCCTTCACCTTTAAAAATGAAGACCTTGAAAAAAAAATCCAGCATCAGATTCATAACCATCAGGAGGAGACAAGAAGGGATTAGAAATGAGTGAAAAGACAGGGTTGTAAGGAAATAGGGCATGATGGCCATCCGAAGACATTTATGTTGAAAATTTTAAAGCCAAATAAAACATGATGGCAAATTCATTGCAAGAGCAGCCAGTGTGACCCTTTCACAAAAGGGTCTTTAACGTTCTTGTTTCCTTTAAATAGCATGATCTGAAAACACAATGTTTTGGGGTACTGGAGGCTTTATAGAAGTGGTTTTCCACAAAAGTTCACGTGCCTGTTGAGTTCCGTAATATTTCAAATTCAAAATTTTATTCTGCATCATGGCAACATTTTGGTACACAAAAGCACTCTAATCCCCATTCCTCTGTCTACCACCAACAAAGATTTTCTGGAATTAGTAAGTCATTGAGTTGTTGTCTTGGTTCACCTCAAGGAAAGAGATTTATTCAGAGTGGGGTGGGAGTCTGTCTTCTGCCCCTGACTTGTGTCCTGACAGGACTGTGTGGCAAAGCCACTTCAGACTCTCCAGGCCTACCATTTTCTACACCCATTATTGTCCACATGTACGGAAGATGGATGTCTGACAAGGGAAGAAGCAGAAAGAACCAAAGGAGAAAAGATAAAATTCAGCATAAAGAACAAGTGGCATTTATAGCCACTTTTTCTGGAACAAGCCAGTAGTTAAACAATAGGTTTGTAAGTTAACTTCCTCCCAGTGACAGCTCATAAGTTACATATTCACTGTGTGAGCAGAATTGTCCCTGTAATCTTGATTTTTGCCTGATTTCATTAAACCTCTCTTGTTATTTCTGTCTGTCATTTAAAATGCATGTTCCTATTCCCATCCTCACTCATAAAATGTATAGCAATGCACTGGAGACCTTGAGATCTTCAAATAAGGGCACAGACAGTAATCCAAACATGTAATCCCAACTGTCCTTGAGAGGGAAACTGCTCGCACGGTTCTCTGACATGGGTGCTCCTGCCAGTCAAGCCACCCGGGAGGGCGGAGCTCGGCTGGTTGATCCGCATATCAGACAGAAGGATTGTGCCTTCTTCCTGGGCAGAAGGGCTGGGTGAGCAGAGTGAACCCAAGAACAGAAGGGAGAGGGAGAGCCCTACAGAGCCACAGCAAATCTGTAGGATATAGACCACAAACTGCCAACACAGGAGCAGCCAAGCACGCCCAGCCTCTGGGAGGGAACATCAGGGGCTTCACTGTCTCCAGTTTGTTCCTACCCTGTTGAGTTTTCCCCACTGTCCCCAGCATACTAAGAATCTGCTACTCTCTCATAAAAAACCCACACTCTAAAACAGGTAAGACTTTATCTGTACTTTTGTCCTTGGCACAGTTCAGATGGGCTGAAGTCTCAAACACCTATAAACACTGAAGGAAAGTGAAGAGAAAATCATTTCAGAGAATACAGCCAACAGATAAGTCAGCTTTCCAAATTAAAGGTTTCAGATGCTGAAGGAACCAAGAGGAGGAGCAAAGAGTTTTCCTAGACCTAAAATTCTCTAGCCTGTGACAGGCTGCCTCAAATTTCCCTCTCACTCTTTAGATTCACCCAACCACCATCTTACTTCCCATCCCATAGAAGTGAGCTGCCTAAGTTTCATCTCTTTCTAAGAAATGCCCCCAAAACCTAGTTCAGACCTAGATTCCCCATACCTCCCCAGTTCTAGTTTCCAGTGTCCTGCTCATAACTGAGCTGCAACTTACTGCACCCCCAAACCATTCATTCCTTCCTAGTCCTGGTTATCAGCTATACATTCTTCTGGACTGATCTGTGAAGACACTCAAATAAAACCCCACCCATGGGCTCAGGCAAGTGTGCTCTTAAAAATTCCTCTAAATCAAGGTCACAATATGAAAATATGTAATATTGTTATGCAATGATTCTTAAATTTGGGTTATGCAAGAACCATCTTGGGGCCTTATAAATACAGCTCCCCCTTCAATCTCCCCACCCTGATCATCCTGATGCAGCCTGTCTGAGGCAGATCCTAAGAAGGCCAGTGATCACTAAACCACATCTGGAGAAATGTCACCTTAATGATCCAGGAACCACAAGGCACACACAGTCCCCTTGGGATAATTTTCTCTCTGAGGTCATGGGACAAGGCTTAAGAAGGAAACCCTGCTGGGTGGTACTGAGGGGGTCAGAGCATGATTGAGACAGAGGGATGGCAATAAGACAGAGTGAGAATCCACAGCCAAGTCAGGTCCTCCCCACGCTTCCAAATCCATAGATCTGATGCAGATTCCGAGAGGTTTCCATTCCAACAGTGAATCAAAAGCTCTAGAGTTCTACAAGCTGTGTGAGCACTTGAATGACATAGATTTAGACATATTTACATATTGCTTTCAAAATCTGGAGTAATTGTGCTTTGTATTTCCTGTTCAACATTGCTTTCACAAGCTTGCCCGTCTATATGCTGTGCTGTTTTGTGAGGGCTTGTGAAACTCTCTCTCCAGGCTGAGTACCATGTGGACCCACCCAGAGAAAGATCTTGAGGTCATAGTCTTAAAGGCAGACAGTAGGAGAAACAAGTAGACGATGCATAAACTCAACCTCACACACCTAGGTCCCAACTGGTAGGCTCATGGCTACCCATGCCTTTCCATACAGGTATGATACTCGATTAGGCCAATTGCTGGTACCTGCCTCAGGGAAAACACAGTACCTGCATCGAGTAGCCAAGGACCAGCAGCCAAATGGAGATACACAGGAAGCATCATTCCGTACTGAATCCCCACCTATTGCAGCTACTGGTCAGATGCTTTGCGCTCCACTTGCTCCACCTGTAACCGGAGAGGACATACCGGCTGAGCTGGCATTTATTGTGGCCATCCTAAGGGCAACTCCCTTTGTGAGTGAAATGGTCCGTGTCCTACCATCTGGTATCCCAAAGCACAGGCTGAGCAGGAGGCATTTTAATTATCATGACTCTTCAGGAGAGGACAAGATAAAGAGGAAAGGAGAACAAGCCCACAGGAGCAAATCAGGTCCTTTAAGTTCACCAACAGCGGCCTCCTCCTTGCTCCAGGCTGAGGAGAAAGCAGCAGATGCCATGGGTCACCTCCCCAGTCAGCAGCTAAGGGACCTGAGGGGTGGCTGTGGGCACAGGTATGGCTGCAGCCTGACCCATGGCACCCCCCCCCCGAGAGCCTGCTAGTACCACTGCTTCCATACTGGGTCTCAACTCATCTACAGGGGATCCCCGGGGCTTAGCATCATCCTCCTTCCAAAGCTGAGTAAACTGAAGTGCAGAGAAGGTAGGAAACTTGCCAAAGTCCTCAAGCTTGGGAACAAGTCAGGACTCAAGCCTGGGTCTGTTTGACTTCAAAGCCTGTAATATGTCCCACTAGGGCAGCAGATCACAGCTTTTTATGATCAGGACCCCTTTACACTCTCAAAGATTGTTGAGAACCCCAAAAAGTTTTGTTCGTGCTGGTTATGTATATCAATATTTACCAACTTAGAAATTAAAACTGAGAAAAAATTTAAATATGCATTTATTAATTCATTTTAAATTAATAAAATTAACATTACATGTTAACAAAAATAAAATAAAATAATGAACATTACAGGTTAACAAAAAAATTTTTTAATGCCTATCTTATCAAAAATAACTTTACTTTTCAAAACAAAATTTAATGAGAATGACATTGTTTTACATTTTTTTGCAAATCTCTTTAATGTTTGGCTGATAGAAGATTCTTGAATCTTCTATATTCAATCTGTTGCAATATCATCACATAGCTTCTAGAAAACCCCACTGGATAGCTCAAACAGTTTTTACCTCGAAGACCCAGGGGAGGAATGTCAGGGACTCTGGGGTCTCCAGACCACACTTTGAGAACCACTGCACTAGGGCACCCACCCTGCGTGGGGAGTGGAGATCGGTCTGCCCCACGCAGGTCCCTGGCTGTGTTTGCTCTGGAACCCCTTCACCAAAGCAGGCAAGTCACTTAGACCATGGACCACTGCATACACAGGTCTTCTAAGACGTTTCTAAACGTTGCTTTAAGGATCTCAGGGTTGAGACTTCTTCTAAGAATAGGATGGTTTCTCACTTGCCAATGTGGGCCCAAAGGAGAAAAACTTGTCACTCTTATGGTGTCCACAAGGCTGTGAGTCTTAGGAAGGGGCGGGTGGGGGTGCCACACTCTGGGAGCCCATGCACTGGTCCACCCCTAGCAGACTCACCCAGCCATACACCCCATCTCCTGAGTATCAGTTTCTGCAGCTCGTGTTCAGCATAATTAGAGGCATTTACCACAAAGTGCTGCTTTTAATTTTCACTGTGAAAATAAAGGCCTTCATATGTCATGGAGCAAGACAGTGGGCACTGCCTGCTTTTCTCCTTCGGTGGGGTTAAGCAGAGTCAGGATAGCATTCAGGATAATGACTATCAAGCTGAAGCTTCAAGCAAGGGAAGCAGACAAGATCCAGGGTCAAGTTAACAAGCTGGAGCCAGATGAAGGGAGATGAGGACCCGGTGGGGAAATGCGGGAGACAGGAAGGGAGGGCAGCCCCACCAACTCCCGGTCAGGAAAGCAGACCCCTGTCAGCTCAGCTCAAGGTCAGGAGCATCACAGAGCAGAATTCAAAAGGGCAAGGGCAGGCGGGGGCTTGGCTCCCATCCTACAACACTGTGTTGGCAGCAAGAGGCTTCTCGGATAATGAGGTCCTGGTTCACTCCACCTGATGCCATATGGTGTCCCTACAGAATATATCTAACACCGTTTCTATAATAGGAGATTCTGTACTTATACTCAACTTTATCAGTAGTTAACTTAAATTTTGTTGATTTTTTTAAGATAATATTTCACGTCAGCTTTGGGCATTTAAAGATTTCCATGTACATCTTCCCTGAACTACAATTTCCATTAACTTTGCACATTTTGCCAAATGATCCAAAATGATCTCTTACCTATTACTTGGGATTTTAAATAATTTTTCGAACTTTTTAACATTTTCTCATTTTATTATGTGGGAACAATTTATAATTTAAGTAAGATAAGTAAATTAGAGCTTGTTCAAACTATGAACAACTGCCAGTGAAAGACAAATAAAAAATAAATAGGCTTACCTTCAGAAAAATGTCACGCTATTGCAGACGAGCACTAGGCTTTTGGCAGTCAGCCGTTACTTTATGGCCAGCAATTAAGTAATTAATTGTGTTTAATTAGGTTGCGTTTCCATTTGTCTCCTCACCATGTATTAGCCTGGCAGGTCTGCACTGAGCGTCCATTATAAGCAGAACCATGGAAAGCAAGTTGCTTTTGGAGACAGTTTGACATTACCAATGTTCTGAAGCTCAAAACAGACTTGGTCACAGCTCCCACTTAGCCCTTCCCATCGACTTTCTTCTCTGTCTCTTCTGCTTCCCCTGCCTCTCTCTCTCATTCATTCAAGAAACTTAGTAAGCACCTCCACGTAGTTAGGAACTCTGGTTTTTCTGCATTTGAAAAGCTTTATGGTGTCACTGCTGATACCTGGCAAGTATCACATCTCAGAAGTTCATAGAATGCCCAGAGCACACTGGCTGCACCCCTTTCAGCTTGACGTTATCGACGCCCTTTATTACTCACTCTTCTGGGGCCGCGTTATGCCCTCTACCGGCCTGCTACAGCCTTGGGGAAAGAGAAGAGCAGAGAGCAGCCCCCAGAGTAGTTTCTGAAAGAGTGCACAATATGTATACATGTGTGTGTATATATCTGTTGATCAATTGATCAATAGATAGATACATATATGTATATTTGTACCTTAAACTCTGCTTCATGGTATCCTTATATTATTCCAAAGTACTTATACTCCTTTTCTATTGGTACCTATTAACATTAGGAAGGTTAAATGATGTATGTGTGGTGTGTAAAAATAGATGATAGATAGATAGATGATAGATAGATAGATATTTAGAGCACAATCCTTTCCTTCCATTAGGGATCAGAAAAATTAACCTGAAGTCATATTTAGCAACCATGATGAGCAGCTAACCTTGTTGCCTGTATCTTGTGTGTTTGGGGGCAGGGGTAGGTCCTCCCCCAAGAGCTTCCAGTTTGAAGAAAGATCAAGTAAACATCCACTTCCATGCCAACTACAGAAATGCGCTTGTGTCCGTTTATCTTCCTAATCCTATTGTTGTTAATTTTTGTGATCAATACACCACAACCTCCACATTTCACATGCCTGAACGGCTCACTCCAAGCACATCTCATTTCTCAATAGTCAGACTTTGATCAAAGCACTTAACATACACAGCTCTTGATTCCTGCCCATCTTGATGGCTGCTTTGTAGATGAGAAAAAGAAGTAGATATCTAGGGCAGAGAGAACAAGAGTAACTCTTGCAAGGCATTCACCTGTCCGTCATGGCGGAGGCATAAACTGTGTTTGGATCCACTTCACTCAGGGGGTATATTAATGCCTCCTTGCCTTCCTGCCTCACAAAGCAACAAGCACAGATTACGTCTTTGATGTTGTGTTGTGCTGTGGCTTTATGTGATTTGACATCTTCGCAAAATCTCTGTCTCTCCACAACGAAAAAAATGTCAGTTACAATTTGCGCAAGAATTTGATGCCTTAATACACTGGGTGATTTAGACATTTCTTTTAAAGTGTTTCTCTGCTCTGTGAGAATGAAGAGCTGTTTGCCTGAAATACCAGTGATCTCCTAGTTCTCCTAACACTCTGGATCAGAGGAGAAACCCTCTCATTCTCTTTTGAAGTCAAGCTGTCAGTATTGTAACGGTCAAATTAGACACATGTGGCAAAGAATTAGGCCTGACAGCCTGCATGGGCAAGCCAAGAGAGGGGCAGGAGAAAGGACAAGGAACTCTAATAGCAATAGACAGTCAAGCCGCTGCCCGCATTGGGATTTGCTCCCTGAAAAAGCTTAAATTACAGTTATGATAGCAACTGTCATCAGGAAAGCAGAGCTAGCTGGCTTTATTGTTTGCTCCCTGAAACTTCAAAACTCCCGTCACCTTTTTTAAGGTGAGGAGAGCTGAGAGATGCCAGTGTGTTATCACCTCTTTGCTTCCAAGTGCCTGTCAGTTATATAGCAACAAGTTAAGACAGAAAAACAAATAACTCACGACTTGTGCAGCATTTGACTCTGAGCAGGACTCAGCAGGCCCGGAGTAGCTAGCAAGGACCCCACAGCGTGTCCTGATGGCACACACTCTTGACTCTCCTCAATTCCCGAATTCCTTTCATTTTAGAATATGCTTCCTTCCACGATATCTGGACAAGAAGGTGGGCTCAGAAACACACTCTTAGTCCACGAAGAGTGTGACTTACGCGAAATGAAGTAGTTTTACAATAGTAATTTCACTGTCGTCACTTACGTGGTGTGTTCCGAGGGCTGTGGAAATAGGCCTCCGTGACTCCACGGCAGTTGCCCTTCTTTCTAAGTGAGCCCTTCCATTTGCACGCAGGCCTGACCAGCATCCAGGCCCCACACTAACAAAAATCATCAAAGCCATCTGATTCTGAACCATCATTAAAACACATGTGGATTTTACAATTTTAAGCAATTTGCAGTTGATCGGTTGACCCTTGGCTCAGCAATGAGATGTGTCTCTTTTCCTCCTCAGACTCTGGGGGAAACACATCTGATTAGAGTCAGGAACTTTGGATAAAAGTGATTTGACAGTAATAAGACTTGTAAAATTTCTTTAACCAGTACTGTAATGAAGACAATCAGGAATATTAATGGGAAGGTTTAACTTAGGTTTATCTACAAACTGCAGTTACTGAAACCTGTGCCACCTGAATTGCACTTTTCTTCCAGCCTCTGGATTCAGTATTAGAAATAGTGATAAAAATAAGAGTCACTACCACCTACGAGCATTACCTGTACAGGCACAGCATATATATCCAACTTATAGAGATCCCAGGGCGGCCTGACCCCAGAACTGAGGTCTTACCTACCTGCTGCTCTCCTGCCAAGGAAACTTTGTCAGCACATGTGCCAACAAGCATTTGATCCCAGCCTTATCCTTTACGAGCATTGTGATTTGGGGCAAATTATTTAATGCTTCTGAAGCTCATTTTCCTGAGCTATAAAGTGGGGACAATAATACCTACCCATTGTTGAAAAGGTGAGGTGGGAGAATAATGTCTAATATGGAATCTGATACATATGAATCACTCAGTGTCTATCGAGGGAATAGATGAGAGAATGAATGAGTGAATGAATGAAGGAGTGAATGAAGTGAGACTCTATTAATTCCCTTCACTCCTTCAGAGAGTCAGTAAATATAGAGGGCAGAGAGGAAGACAGGGAATCATTATTGATCAAAATATTCAATAAGTACTTTGTTGGAAATATACAAATAGCTTAGTATAGGAGTTCTTAGTAGAAAAGGATTCACACCTTTTTGTACTTATTGCCCATGTTGTCCAAAATCCTGGCCAGGAAACCAGAAAGATGACAAAGTACAATTATCCTTCTCTGGGATCCTATGGCCTGGAAACACCCTTGTCATCACTCACCAAGGGCTCCCATTAAGTCCCGAGGTTTCTGCAGAACCCCAACTAGAGAGTCCCCCACTGCAGGGAGCCTGGGAGGCAGGTGGCACTTTGTGACACCTACCCCAAAAGGACCACAGCCAGAAAGAACCACCATGCACATCTCATATGCAGAGGACTTAGGATTATAAGAAGTATTCAGGTCCTGGTCAGGGGCAGAGGGAGTCTCCAGTGAAAGCGGGAAATTGCTGGGATTCAAGCTGAGCTTTTGATACCTATCCCCTTAAATCATCTCCCCATGGAGGGAGGGGACGGAGCTCCAGGCATCTGATTATGGGGTTACAGTGATCACTAAAGCTATTTTCAATATCCCACCTGAGAATTACTCACATGGAAGAGCTTCGATGTTGCCCACAGGTCCCATTATCATCAGCTGTCAGCCCTAGTGTCATGGACCCCGTCTCGCGTGCATGGGCCTGCTGAACCAAGAGGCAGCCTTGCAGGGTGCAGCAGAGTGGGCCTTCATGTCAACTGTACCTGGGCTCAAAGCCAGGCTTCACCACTCACTTACTTCCTGTGTCACCAGGGAAGTTTCTGAGTCTCTCTGAGACTCAGTTTCCCTTTTTGCAAAATGAGTTTAAAAATGCCTGCTCCCAGGGCTCTTGTGAGGACTAAGTAAAATAACATACACAGAGTCCCAGGTGCTTGAGAAACTCCCGAGAAGTTTCTAAGGAGATCAAGCACTGCATAGGCTGCTACTTCTTGCTAATATTTCAGTTAAGAGGTCTTATTTGATTTTGTTCCATATGGAATTTTTGCTTTTATTTTTGCTTTTACACTTCCATAAAGAAGTATCACCATGCCCATTCCTTCATGAAAGACAATTCATAGGCCAAGAAAGTCTTTGGTGGGACCTTGAACATAGGGCCAACTGATTCCATTTCATGATATATTTAGTCGATGCCCATCTATGGCTAACCTGAAGACATGATACCAACAGTCAAAAGCCTTCACATTACTCACCCAGATTAGTGGCTTGGTCAGTGAGGGCATGAATAAGTAGTTACTTCTATAGCAAGCCAAGGTAGAGCTCAATCAATATTGCTACTCCAGTGCATATCTACAAATGTAGTGCTTAGCCCTGCTGTAAACTCCCTATTACATTATTTAGCACAAGGAGAAAGCAGGTAATTAGGAGAAAAAGGATGAGTGGTAAAAAATAAGAGCCATCAGTTGAGATAAAATATTTTTTGAGGGCCAAGTATATACCATGAGCTCTTATATCTCATTAAATCTTCTGAGCGACTCTTGGAAGTTAATACCATCATCCCGGTATTTTATCCAATGAAATTGACATCCAGAGAAGTGGAAGAATTTGCTCAGATTTACACTGCTGTGAGTGGCTGACTCAGGTCATTCAGGAAATGAAAGAGAAAGCATGATTCAATGAAAAAATGCTGGCTCAGAAGTTAAGAGTCCTGGCTTTGCTACTCATTAATTCTGTGTAATGTCTCAGAACATGGCCCAGGGAACTGAAGGGTGAGGATGACCAGGTGTGGGGGCCAGACCCAGGAATAGCCCCTCCCACTGGAGTGGGGCAAGCCCTGGAGGAGCATACACAACCACAAGAGGGGCCGGAAGCGTCAGGTGGAAACACTTCTGGAAGGATGTGGATGCGATGGTCCTAGAGAATCCCGAGGTCTCCTGACAGAGTTGGCATCAGGAACCAAGCAGTCCAAGCTCACAGCTTGTGGGGGGGTGGCAGGGCTGCCAGCACTGGGGAGAGCTCAAAGACAGAGCCACGGCATCAGGAGGGGTTGGGACAGGAGCCAAGCAGGTTCCAGCGTCCAGGAGGGACTACGTTACTAGACATAGGACCAGGGCAGAAACTGAGGCACAGAACAACACAGTCAGTTGCCAAAGCTGGGCTGCTGGGGATTGACCCATAGGGAAAAGATCAAAGCTGTGTGTCAGAAAGACATCGTGGACCTGGCAGCCAGCGCAGCGACATGCCTGCTGGAGTTTCTTAAATCCCTCCTGCCGGAGTCCAGTTTCACCCCAGCGAGTGGACTAAGCCTGCGGGCAGGGCGAGAAGAAGCTTCCACTGTGGGAGCTGTAGGCTTTTCCAGGTGATGTCCAGAAATTTCTGCCACAGGATTTGGGTAAGCCATTTAACAGAGTGAGCCTCAGTCAGCAAAAAGAAGAGGGACAATGCGATGATTTCAAAGTACCTTCCAATTTTAAGTTTCTAAGTATCATGAATCAACAAGGATGGATATCGAGATGTGATTTGTCTGGAGAGGTCAATGGCATGTGAAACAAAAGTTCAAATTTTTTTGAAGCTGCCTATCCCACAGTATTCAGTTTCAGGAAGACCTTTGACTTTGATTTGCTCAGCTATAAATTGGGGGTAGAGGTATGAGTTCTTTAGTCATGCTGACGGAATTTAAACTAAATAAAGCACTCCTATGCTTAAGACGATATACGTAATATAAATACTGAAAATAATGGAAATCTACAACCCTAAGATCTCTTTAAAAAAAAACCTGTAGGAGAAAAAGAAATCGCTTCCATTCAATTCCAACAGCCAGAAATTACAGAGTAGGAAATTCTGATTGCTGAGAAGCGAAGAAAGCACAGCTGCAGAAAAAAACTAAAACTTAAATACTTTTGCTGCGGTAGCTTTTCTGGCTTTAATCTCTTTAATTGACTGCTCCCAGCTACATGGCAACACATCTTCATCTGTTTGAAATAAATTGTGTTGAACAATCTGACTGGAGCTGGGAGATGACGGAGAATTGCTTTATTTCTATTTGCCATGGCTAGTTGATTCCTCTCTATCATCTGCCTTTAAAAAAATGTCAGGCTTTTTGAAATAGAGATGGTAAAAGTTCCTTCTCTTTCTGAAAGGCCTCTCCTCCTCCCATCTCTTGACTTTCCTCCTTCTCATTGCATCTTCCAGACGGCCCCCACCCTGAGTCCTCCTCTGCTGCTCACTGGAGAAGGTGCTTGTCATCCTGTCCTCGTCTCTCCTTCTCCACTACCGTCCTCGACCATCCACCCACTGTGGGGACTGTGCCAGGCTTCTCTGTGCTAGTGACTCCAGCCCTGATCTTGTCCTGGGCTCCAAGCCCCACTTTGGGCTCCCCTGGGTATCTCCACATGGGTGGTCTGCAGGACTCTCACACGTGCACAAGAGCCGAGTCTGTCACTGGGGTTCCAATTAGCTCCAAGCACCTCCTACAACCTCTCCTTCCCTGGGTCGCCCTGTCTTGGCCAGCAGCTCATCAAGTCTCTGGGCCATGCAGCTGGTAACCAGGGTTCCGTGTCTGCCCCCCAGGTGTGTGAACTGTCACTAGGCCTTCCAGTTCATGTCTCTACTTCTCCTCATGTCCATCCCCACCTGTCCTGCTCGACCTCAATCTCCCACCACTCACTTGGACCCTGACAGGACTCCTTGGCCTGAATCCACCTACTAACATCAAAGTTCCCTCCCCAAAACACAGGTGGCTCATGGCATTCTTCTCTAAAATTTAAAGTTGATACCTATTTGCAGGTATCGGGATAAAATCCACACACCTTGGTTTGGATTCGAACCCACTCATGACTCTGTTCCAAACTCTGTTCCAGGCAGTTCTCCCATCCTGCTCATGCTCCCAGCATGAGCACTGCCATTCCTGAGACCCAACACGCCCTCCAGTTCTTTACATCTTGGTCCAACCTCTGTCCATGCCTCAGCCAGCAGCAGCCTGAGTTAGAACCAGCTTTCTCCCCCCGGTGCTCCTGCACTGCATTGCTTTTACTACTATTTAACAATTATTTAATTTTGTCTCAGACTAATGTTAGTTATTCGTATGCCTAATGAGACTTGAAGTTTCTCGAGTGCCATCCTTAAGGAGGCTACAAGCTTCTCGAGTCCTGGTTAAGGGGCCAGGCCCTGGATAAGGACCACTGGGACCTGAAACCTGAGTCCCCCACTAATGAGCTCTGAATTGTTGGGCAACTGACCTAATCACTCTCATTTCACTTTCCTGTTGTGTAAGACCAGGGTCATCAAATTCTTGAGAGGACTGAATGTCCTAATATATGTAAAGCACTTAGCACAGAGCCTGGTATGTATTACATGCTCCATAAGTGTGAACCTTGATTTTTTTTGTTATTATTATTCCTCAGTTTTGTACCCAGAACAGTAGAAAAGCACTCAGTGAGTTTTCAAAATTGAATTCCTCTCAGAAAGACTCAGGGTCACTTGCAGATGATGTAAGAATGGTGTGAGGTTGGAATGTTTCTACTAATTCTTGGTCCTGTCAAACACTGACGCCCAAAAAATAAAATGGAAAAGCAGGCTAGAACCTGAAGACCCAAGCCCCTTTGCTCTATGGAAATGAGGTCAACCTTGTAAAGTAGGTCTCTTCCCTTCCCTGGCAATCAGTGTCTGTCTTCAAGCCGAGTGAAATGGAATTTGATAAAGGATATCGCCGCCCCGTCACCAGCATGGTGAGATGGCCCAGGTGTAGTAATGATCTATCGCAGTGGGCGCCCAGGTCCCCCAGGCCCAGAAATGCTTTTCGACTCTGAGGCTGCACCCATCCATGAAGGACAGTGACAAGACATCCTGTCAGCTCACAAACATGCAAGTGGCTTCCCCGAAAAGCCTACTTCCCTGAAGAGGCTTATCTTAGGAGATTTACATTTAGTCTCCCAAAAATCAGGCAGGGATACTACTCAAGGAAACATTGTATCACATTTCAGCCTCTTTAAAGCTGTTGAAAAATTTCATCAGACTCCCAACTGTGAGGAACTCTCCAGTCTGTGGCTGGCAGTTGGAAAGGGGCAGCAGGGTAGATGCTAATGCCCGTGGAGTCATGCACAGATCCCTTGACTAGTCACTGAGGGAAAGTAGGAAAGATCCTGAAGCAAGTGCCTGGTGGTTTGTGGACTGAGTCCTGCCCCGGCTCTCCATCAAACTTTGACATCATTGATCAACCACGAAAATGAGAACTCACCTCTCTATAAATTTGCTGGCCCAGTGCACACTGTCCCCTTCCTTGAGTCACAAGAGGTCATATGACATCGATGAAATTGAAACATTTTTAAGCCCTCAAAAAATTCATTTATAAAAAGATAGTTGAAACCAAAGAATCATCTAGTACCTTCTTGCTGGTCAGCTTGATTTGAATTGGAGAATCTTGGCTCGGAAAGAACCAACCACGTCGAATTAAGGATATGAGAAGACCCCGAAACTGCCCTCACACTTGTATTCCCACCATGCACACACAGCCCTTGAAGAACCCAACTGAAGTTGGCTAACCCAAGTGATTTCCTGCCATTTCTGATGAACAACTGAGGGAGCAGAATCATTTGTCCTTTAAGGTGTCCCAGGAGGCAAAGAAGAAATTTCTGAAACTGTTCAATGTGGCTTTGATGAGAAAGTAATTAAAGCCACCAGCAGAATTAGCCTGTTTGACTCAGATAATAAAGTTATTGACAGTGATATGCTGAAGGGCGGAAATCAGAAGACAAATGAAACCAGATTCACCCTCGATAATTTTATTAACATTTCCAGCTCCTTTAGTTAGTAACATTTAGTCCAAAATCATATATATATATATATATATATATATATATATATATAATCATATATATAGGACAGTGTTTTACTGATTGTTTCCTCTTTGTGTGAAAGAAATGAAGATAAAGGAGTCAGTTGCTATATTGATCCTATGACAATGACTTATCTTCACTTCCCTCTGACAATCCGCACTTAATTAAAGTTTCTTTCCCTTATTACTTCCTTTTGTGATGGCAGCAAAAGAGCACCCTTTAAATGTCCTTTAATACAAACAATTTTATTAAACCCCGGTTCTGTTTAAGTCCTTCAGAACTCGGTCTGATTCCCATCAGTGAGCACAATAACCAGAGTGACGTGTTCTGGGACACAAGCATGTCAGCGTATCTCGGGCCCACAGTTTCGACTTCCCCAAGTCGGTCTCACTGACCTCCTCTCCTTCCTGTACCAGTGACATATTATATTAAAAGATAACAATAACAAACTAATGTGGGACAAGAATATAAGAGTAAATTTTTAAGTGAAAATATTGTTTTGCTGCTCATTAGTAACAGTTCTGTGCAATGCAGATGAAGACAAGCTCATTTTCTAAACACTTTCAAATGATTACTCATTTTTACATAAACCATGTCCTTTTGATTATAAAAATAGAGATTATGCTTTGATTTACGATTGCATGTTATAAATTCCCTACATCATAAAGAAATGATGAAGCCACGTCATTTACTCAAGCTTTAATTGTGTCTTCTACAGTAGAAAGAGAAATCTCAGCAGACATTATGCTTGAAAGTCAGTTATTAATATGTTAAGATGCGTGAAGAATCAAAGAAATGATTAGCGAGTCGAATGGAAGCCTCGTCTAACATCAAGTTACCCAGCTGCATCTTGGTCCTTAAAGCCAGGATTTATTCACATATTTACTAATCAGATATTTATTCAGCATCTGCTATGTGTGAGGCTCATCTGCTATGTGCAAGGAATTCAAAAATCAATAGCAGTGAATTTCTCTTTTCCAGAAGTTTACAGACAAGCAGGAGAAATGACACATATTTATAATATAGGTTAAAAGCAGTGAATACCACAAAAGAATGTGCTAGTATTTGATCACAAAGGACAAGAGACAGAGAACACAATTGGAGTTTAGTAAAGGGAAAGCCTTTGCATGTTTAATATTATATTAATTATCCATTGCTGTTCAGTAAATTATTCCAAGACTTAGAGGCTTAAAACAACAAACACTTGTTATCTTATAGTTACTGTTGTACAAGAATCCGAGCATGGCTGAGCTGAGTTCCACCATCTCAAGGTCTCTCGTGAGCTTATAGTCAAGCTATCAGCTGTGGCCGCAGTCTCATCTGAAGTTTCAACTGGAGTGAGGTGGGGAAAGAAGTATCTGCTTCTGAGCTCACTAATATGGCTGTTGGCCAGCCTCAGTTCCTTGCCCTGTGGGCCTCTCCATGGGGCGGCCACATGATATGCCCGCTGGCTTCCTCCATGGTAAGTGGCCTAGGAGAGAGCACCCAAGATGGAAGCCACAGTTTTTTATAACCTAATCTCAGAAGTGCTCTATTCTATTTAAGCTCAGCCCTCATCCAAGTACAGGGCATTATACATACACATGAAGACCAGGAGATGGGGATCACTGGGGGCTATCTTCAAGACTGCAACCACAAATCCACTGCTTTTCCTATTTCAATGCCAATGCAGGACAAAAAGATTCACTGTTGTATCCAATTTTCCAAACCCATCTTGAATCAAAAGTCTAATGAGAATGCTGGGAACGGGACAAACCTGCTGTGTGTCTCTTCCTCAGCTTCTATATATATTATCAAGGAATTATAATATTTATTCTTTTCCAGCCATTTCAAGGTAGGTGCTAGAAAGTCATGTGGTGTTTAAGTGCCACCAGGACAGGAGAGCTAGGTGTGTGTCTCTTCTTTACACATCTCTTCTCCCTGTTTCTTGTTTGGAACGCTGAGTTCTGTCAAAACAGGCATAGCACATCTTGCATAGCTAACAACAGTCTGTGATTGTGCAGAAGAAAGAACTGCAATCTTAAAGACAGCTTAACAAAGAAATGCCAGACAACAATATGTACCGCCTTTTCAAAGTCATGATTTTGTCTCAGATTATTCAGATCAGGAATAAGGGAAAAGTTTTACCCTTCAGAACTTCTGATTTCCCAGTTACATTTTTGTGAGTCAGGGAGGGCAGGGGCACCACACTGGGACAGGGGAGTGTCAGGCCTACACATCGGGGGAGGGTGGGAAAAAGAACATATTAATTGGTCAGAAAAACCACAGTTGTATAAAGTCATGAATACGTCAGGAGCTAAATACATAACAACTGAGTTATCTTCACATAATGTGGGAAAAGAAATAGATTCTTAGGCCTCACCTTGCATTCAGCAAGCATTTATTGAATTCCTATTATGGGCCCTGTGCTGAATCCATAGATGAAGAAGAAAAAAGTCTGAATATACATCAACAATTTATTGTTACAGGAAACTAGTATCCTCTGTTATATTTGGAAACCATTAGACTCCCTCAAAGGGCACTATTGCAGAAGAATTGCTGGCCCACAACATTTTTCTTTTCTAATTTTCAAACAAGTAAAACCTCATCAGAAAATTGTTTTAAAGACAGAGTAATTATGCAGTGAAAACACATAGATTGTGGAGTCCGAGTGATCTAGGCTTGATCAAGGCCCTGCAGGACATAAGGTCTAATTCATAGAGTTGTGAGAATTAAATGATGTAAGTCTGGAAAATCTTCTAGTGCAGTATTTGGCATGGAGTAGCTGTATATTAAATGGAAGCCATCATTATTATTAATAATAGTCACACTGATAAAAATGATTATAACTTGTGGCTTAGAGTAACGTGGAACTAAAGCTAATGCAGTAAAAACTGTGATGTTGTCTTTAAGAGCAAGCACCATGAGGTTATGATGTTTCCACTCCTGCCATAATTTTTAAATTTGTAATTAAAGGCCTGGTCTGGAACCTTGCAAGTTAAATGAATGTGTAGAACTAGGAGAGCTCTCTAGAGGAATACACTGAAAATGATTAGAAGGCTGGAAAATCGGGCCAATAAGAAAAACTCCTAAGAAATGAAGCTACAGCGTATGGCAAAGAGAAAGCTACAAAGGATGCTAACTTAGGCTATATGCAGGATGGCTGTCACTCATTTCATTTAGGTTATATTAGAGAAAAAACTTCTGGATTAACATAGGAAGTTTCAGAATCTTTTACAGAGATGTTTTGGTTGTGGGTTTGAATTACCCACTTCTTATTTACTCTGCTAATTTCTTAACCTGGCTCAACCTCAGCTTCAGTCTCATTTGCTGGGATTACAGTGACTGCGGGGTGCTCAGGGGCCCCACTGGAAATTACCTGGCTGAGATCAATTTTGTTGATAGAAAGTTGGTCGACATTAACATGCTGAAAGTGAGCCGGGACAGACTGTGCTGAGCAGCAGGGAGCTTGGTTTATTCCTTCTGGCTGGTTCGTGATCATGGCTGGAGGGTCATGAACAAGGGGACGACAGGAAGGGGATGATGTCAAGGGACAGCAGCCAGATCATATCAGGCAACCGGCTCCCATCAATTGCTTTTAGCCAGATGCTTTCCATACAATTGTTTTTAGCCAAAAATAATTTTTTACCTGACAGAGCAGTGATTCTCAACCTGGTCTGCCCTTTAGAATCATCTGGGGAAGTTTTAAATTTTAAAATATCCCAATGCTCAGGCCACAACCCGGACCAACTACATCAGAATCTCTGGGGTAGGACCCAGGTATCAGAGGTTTTAAAGCTCCCCAGTGATTTGATGAGCAGCTGAGGTCGAAACCACTGCTATCAAGGGTAACAGTGAGACTTAAATGAAAGAGCCCCCACAAAGTCACCAGCACATGCTGAGCACCCAATCAACTCTAGTGTCCTTTTTACCCCATACGGTTTTCAGGAGCCACGTGGGTTTTTCCCCTGGGCATTTTGAGAATGGACTAGATGGTGCACTGCCGTCCATTCTGCACCAGCATGTGAGTTTAGGAGAAATGTCTCTCTTTTGTTTTCTTCACAGGCTATTTAAATGGCCAGACATTTCATAAACTGGTTAATTCAGTTCACCGATCAGTCCATTCAAAAGGATACGGTCAAATCTGATGTCTGGTGCCACGTCAACAAAAATGATTGCTTATAGTTGCCTAGATTTTTCTGTTTTCAAATTTTGGATAGAATGCAGATTCAAATGTAGAGGCCTGAGGAGAAAAATGAGCAAATTGCAAACTAGTCATCATGCTAACAGGCTTACAGCTCTCAAAATTTCCAGAAAGCAATAGCTATAGGGTGCTATGATTTTGCTGATGTACATGAATCACAAAGGAAAACAGACATATATGAATTCAATTTAAAAGCCTCGCTTTTTTTTTTTTTTTTTTTTGGTGAGGAAGACCAGCCCTGAGCTAACCTTCATTGCCAATCCTCCTCTTTTTGCTGAGGAAGACTGGCCCTGGGCTAACATCCATGCCCATCTTCCTCTACTTTATATGGGACACCACCACAGAATGGCTTGACAAGCAGTACATCTGTCTGCTCCTGGGATCTGAACCTGCGAACCTGGGCTGCCGAAGCGGAGTGAGCGAACTTAACCGCTAGCCACCAGGCGAGCCCCTAAAAGCATCACTTTTCATCCTTAATTTCCCATTTTCAGTTTCTGCTCAGGAGCATCACAGTTATCTATTAACCACATAACTATTTGTTCAGTATCTTTTAGGAGCGAAGTATAGAAATAAGTATAGCACAGTGCTGGACCTCGTATAATCTGGTTGGGGAGATAATCATTATGGTTATCTGCAAAGCAGACACTGAATGGACCTGGAGGGGATCAGCTACACCAAACAGAAAGACGTAATTTCTATTTGGGGAAGCCACAGAGGTGTCTTAAGGTGGGTCCCCTGAAAACATTCTGAGATTTGGGTACAGAAAGCTTATTGGAGCGTGCTCTCAGGAATGACACTGTGAGGGGTAAGGGAGCAATCCTGGGCTGGGGGAGGAAATGAACAGTGACGTAGTTGCCACAGGGGCCTGAACCAATCCCGGGGAGCCTCTCAGTGGTACCTCATTAAGGCAAGCAGACAGGCTTCCCATCCCTGCCTCAAGCAGCCATTGGCTTGGATCTAGGCTACCCTCACAGGGGAGGCATAACCTCTGCAAGCCTTCAGAGGGCACGGCCCAGAGAGGAATTCAGCTGAGAGCCGTCAGTGGCAACAGCATTTCAAACCTGCCATGAGCTCCTGACAGTCCTCCCCAAGCTGCTCATTCTCACCCCAGCTAACAGCCGATTCATTCTTCCAGTGGTTCGAGCTAAAAGCCTTGCTGCTGTCCTCAACTCCACTGTATTTTTCACACCCACATCTCCCCCATCAGCAAATCCTGTTGGTTTTAACTTAAAAATAGATCCAGAATTGGACTGTATCTCACTCCCTCCACTGCCATCATTCTGATCCACCAACTTTGTCCCGAGTCTTACAACAGCCAGAGAAACGGGTCTAACTTGTCACTCTTTTTCTGCCCTTGTCCCCTCAGTCTATTGTCAACACAGCAGCCAAACTGATCCTGTGAAATGGAACCCAGATCATCTCAATTTCTCTCTTCAAGATCCTTCAACGTCTTCCCAGGTCTTCTCAGGCCCTCCCTGACCCTCACAACGTCGCTGCTCCAACTCTAGTGAAGGGCATCCTCACCACTAGCCATCCCCCCACCCCCATCCGACCCACCCCTCACGCCCCCCTGCTGCTCCCAGCCTCCACAGGGGCACACCAGCGGCTGTTCTCCCTTCCTGACACCCCTCGGCCAGCTCCTGCACTTTCTCAGGCACTTTCTCAAAAGTCACCTTCTCAGCAAGGCCTTCCTGGCCATACTTCCCTCTGATGCTTCGCCTCTCCAGTCCTTGTCCTACTTTTTCCTCATTACCATTTATTTCCATCAAATATCACGTATTTTTCCTTTTTAGATGTGTTTGTTGACTGTCTTTCCTGAAACACTATAAGCTCCATTAGGACTGGTGGGGGGGGAGTTGCCTATTGTGTTTGGTGGGTATCTCCAAGCACCTAGAGCGGTGCCTGGCATATGCTCCAAGCTCAACCAGCACCAAAACCAAGAAGACATTGAATTGCAAAACTCAGACAACACCTCACTGATGTTCTGATGTATTGGACTCATCTTTTAAAACTGACCATTCTAGACTCCATGATTCAATACAGACTACTAGTTCTAACCATTTTTATTGTGATGTTTTGTTATTACTACTGTCATAGTCAAATATTTTTAATGCATGATGTAATTGAGCCAGCTCCCTGAGGAATCTAGAAGGAATGATACATTCTTAAGTAGATAATGAATCAATAAAATGACCTCCTGAGACCCTAGTTAGGGTCCTACTACTCAACAAATTAATAAAGGATTGATTTGTTCTTCAGTGATGTCTAGACTCTCGACCTCTTCAATAGTTGAGCATTCTTTTCATCACACAAATCCTCAAGAAAGTCTTCTGTTTTGTTTCGGTTGGTTGTTTATTACTCCGTATACTTAAGAGAATTGGATGGGTAGAATGCAGAAGATTTTGGAACTGTTCCTCTCTACTTTTCATCAGTTTCTTCTTCCAATTTCTTCCTCCTATAACCAGCCCGTTTAACAACACAATTATAAAAACACAAAGTCCTTTTGAAGCCAGAGTGAAATTCTTGCCATTTGATTTCTGAAATAAGAATCACTCCAATAATTTTAATGAAAAGCCTTGGTATTTTCAGTCAAGAACTACTACAAATATAGAAAGCTCTTTTTTATCTTGTTTTAGTGTGGTTTGGTTTTTCTTTTAGATTTGCTGTTGCTGTCACTTTTTAGATTAAATCTTTCTCTCTAAGAAGGCAATAAAGAGCAATAAATTGAGTCAACCTCTCTCAATTTTAAAAGACTATGCATAAAAGGAAGCCATGCTATCTTTCTAGCCTAGAGCAAAAAAAGTCCAGAAGGGTGTTTATAAGTATCTTTTTGCTGTTGTTATTCAGACAGTATGCTAAGCTACATTTTTCTTTTATATTTGATTGTCTTTATAAATTGTGATGGTTACTATTCATTCCTTGCAGTTTAATTATTAAATCTGATTAATAAAGTTGAAAAATGTAAAGTATTTGTAAGTAATACTTCAGAATAATCTAGTAAGCTCTATGCTATTTCGGCTTTATAAAATGCTTCCCCCAAAAAAATACTAGCAGGTAAGTCTATTAGACTTAATTCAAACTTTTTGACAGAATTGAATTCAAAGCGTTGCTTTATTTCTCTCTTCTAATAACACTTCACTTTAGTGAAGTGCTTTGAAGTTTATAAAGTGATTTCTTATGTATTATCCCATCTGATTCTCACAATAACCTTGTTTAGAGATTAGGTGGCCAAACCTCTGGTAGCTTAAGCAATTTGCTCAAGGTCACAAAGCAATTAATGGTGGAGCTAGACGAAAGATGAAAATTTCTCTTTGAAATTAAAGTCCAGGGATCTTTCTATCTTACCATACAGCCTACATGCTGCAGGCAGGTCCATAAAAAAAGGAAACTGTGGATTCAACCAGTGGGCCTCAGTGATGGCCTGCAAATATTAGTACTTCTGATCACTTCTTGCTAAAGCCTAATGCAGCATCAGTAACAAAGAATAGTGTCACTAAAGAGAACATCCAGGCCGTCTGCACACACACCTCTGTCTCCATAGGATCTGGCCAACAGGTAGCAGGTCTATATGCAACAACACCCATAGGTAACGGTGGTTATTTAACAAGTTTAGGCTGCAGGAATAGACATTGAGTAATTTGGGCTAATCGTCTGGGTTTTAGACTGGCCCTTGAATACATACACCAGCTAAATTGCAATTCTTCCTCTCAAGTTGCTACAGGAGCTGTGTTCAGTCTTAATTGACACCTGTGTAGAGTGAGAAAACGCTGATTTCAGTAACAGTATTTACATTTAACTAGGTCTTCAGAAGGAAGACAGAGATACCAGGGAAGCAGCTGCAGGTGGTAAATAGCAGGACCCAGAACAGAAAGAACTTGGTTCCAATCCCACCTCTGTTCCTTACTAACTCAGTGGGCTCCAGAGAGCCTTTCACCTTTCTGTGCTTGCACCAACAAAGATGCTGTATTGATACATGTATTAATGTATGTGAGCCTTAGGGCATGAAATCATAAACATGGAATCATTTAGAAATGCTAAGTGCTGTACATATACAAGATAAAAGAATAATGGTTCCATGAATTGAGACCATACTAAATACAGTACATAAAATCAAGTCTTTTTCAACTCATAAATAAAATGAGCAGTGAAAAAAATTTACTAACTAGTAGAATTACAGATTTCAATAAATATTAATCACATTTAATGTGAAGAATCCTATGCTAAAAAATATAAAAGATGCAAAGTTGAGGAATACATAGCCTTTACCTCAAGTGCATTAGAGTAGGTACACACATTATGCTAAGAAGGTGTAATTTTACAAGTGCAATATAAAAGAAATGCACAGACTGCTGTGTATGTGGATGTAGTACTGGGTATTTAAAGGGAGGAGAAAATACAATCATGGGTGTGAGGAGGTTGAGGGAGGATTTCACAATCACTGGAGCATTTGAGCTGGTCCATGAAGTGGATATTTCAACGAATACAGGCTGGGGGTGTGCATTTGAAACTGAAGGATGTTATGAGCAAAATCTAACGAAGCAGGAAAGCAGAACAAGCAGTCTGTGTTGACTCCCAAGGAGCTGAGTGCAAGAGAAGCTGAGAAGTTAGGCTGGAATCATATGAAAGGCTTTGAATGCCAGGCTGAATGGTTTATTACTGGCATCTCAGGCTGTGGGGATTCCATGAGAAACTGCAAGCAGAGAAAAGATGGAATCAGTTACATCTCAGGAAGTTTAATTTTGTGGCAAACCGTAGAAGGAATTAAAGTGGGAAAAAAACTTGAAGTAAGAAAATCAGTGAAGACAATATTGCATTAGTCCAGTAAGAGATAACCAGATCTAAATGAGAGAGGGGCCAATGAGGGAGAGTGATAAATGGGAGATGGATTATCTATCTCTATAACATCGATGCACTTACAAATGTCTTTGAGATCTATGAAACTGACAGGTAATATACTCATTTAAAAATGGCATTAAGTCCAAGATGACACTCCAAGTCAATGTGTACTTTAAGAATATTACCTAGTAAATCAACAACATATGCCTTGAAAATTATCCTAAAACCAAATCTTGACACACAGTTAAGAAAGTGACCAGCTGCATCAAAAGATGCTTTATTTGACTTTGTAATGTGAAAAACACTTGCTTCTGCTCATCTTGGCGCTTTCATCATCTTTTCTTTCTGGCTTACTCTGTTGCTCAATTTTAAATGTCAGTTTTCACTTCACTTCCTTTGGGAAGCCAATGCTTATCCCTCAGATTAAGGCAAGTTCTCCTTCCATGCGCTACACTAGGAGATTAAACTTATGCTATTTCTTGCTAAATAGCCTGACTTCTTCATTAGACTATAAACTCTTTGAAGACTGGGAATTTGTCCTCATACCCAGGACCTGGCTCAGTGCCTGGCACATAAGAAATGCTTAGTTAATACTCACTGAAGTAATACATGCTTTATAAGCAAGACATGCCCTTCGATATGCATAATTCTGTTTTTTTTTTTTTTTTTTTTTTTTTTTTTTTTGTGGGGAAGACCAGCCCTGAGCTAACATCCGTCGCCAATCCTCCCCTTTTTGCTGAGGAAGACTGGCCCTGGGCTAACATCCGTGCTCATCTTCCTCCACTTTATATGGGACGCCGCCACGGCATGGCTGACAGGCAGTGCGTCGGCGGGCACCCGGGATCCGAACTCGCGAACCTCGGGTTGCCAAGCGCGAACTAAACCGGTGCGCCACCGGGCGGCCCCCGATATGCATAATTCTTGTCGGACCCAATCAAACTCACAGGTTCTGTCTCATGAGGTTGGCTGGACCCCCTCACCACAGAGGGTCAGGAACAGATTTTCTCTGAATCAGTTCACTTGAAAGACAAGAAGTGTCAGTTTGTGGTAATGGGAGCAAACCTTTCCTGGAGAAACTCCATTGTCAAGAGCAACTCCCAATCCCTATAGGATCCAAATACACGTCTGTGCCTTCCCAGGAGCTCAGCAGGAGGGATCTTATTTGTATTAGCATATGCAATTGACTGGCAATTAATTTGATTTTGCACCTGCTTAGGATCACCTCAGGGCATGGAGGTGTACCCCAGGAATCAATTTCTTTAAAGTGCAGCTTTCAAAAATGTCGAGTTGCCTCTCAAACAGCCACTCACACTTCCATGAGCAAAAGTCACATTTGCATCCTGTAAGCATCATAAAATCACTTGTTTTAGAAAAATAGGCGGGTTGCCAAGTAGGTCATCATAATCATTATTATAGCTAACCTTTTACATAGTTAATATAGCAACCAGAGCCAGAACGTGGGCTTACCACATAATAAACATCATCTCACATTATTCTCACAATAACTGTAAGTTGATATTATCCTTATGCACATTTTACAGGCAAGAAAACAGAAGCACGGGGAATTCAAGAACGTTTCCAGGGTCTGTTTCTAGTAGTTGCAAAGCTAAACACGTGGCATCCAATAAGTGGCAGAGCTACATATGAACCCATCCGACACCAGCAGCCAAGTACTGGCCTGCTTCTTCCATCACAAACACTGAGGTTTGTTTCAACCACATGTCAATATCACAAAGAGAATAACCACAGGGGAAAAAATCTCCTTATGTGTAATTCACTTTTCAGGACTTTTGACTCCCTTATTTACCACTCCATCCATTTAACCTGGCACATATTAAGCCTGAAGTAAGTACTTATTGATGGAATGCAGTCCTTGTGAGTGGGACTTCACGACTTCCTGACCATCAAGATCATTCTCAGTCACTCCAACCCAACTTGCCTATTGCAAAGTGGTAGACCACAAACATATTTATTTTCCCCTTGGCCTCTGCACAGACTTTTAAATTTTAATTAGCTGCCAAGATTGAAAAAGTGGAATATTTTACATAAAAGTCTAGATTTGTTAATTCTCATGAAAAACTGAAAGATCTGGCAGCCTCCACCTGTATTCTGTGATGGCGACAGCTGAGGTGACTGTGGTTGCCCTCTTTAGACAGGCACTGCTCTTCAGTTTGCCTCAATCCCCACCATGCCCTGTTGCTTTAAATCAGCATAGAGACCCTCAGTAGCTGGCTATTGATTGTCTTAAAACCAAGCGGCCTCACTGACTGACGTTACTTGCCTGGACCCTGGAGTGAGCTCAGATCTAGAGTCACTAAGATTCCAGCCTAAAGTTACGTCATCCATGATTTCAAAGAGTCACAGACAGTAGCATCAATGCCAATTCTGGAATTCAGTGCTCACCTAGAGGTTGATTCCTCACCCTTTGGGGATTGAGTCTTTCTTATAATCTGTGCCTGCCCAATTGTTTCATTCTGTTCACTCTCCCCCAGCCTCTCTCACTGTCTTGACTGTTAACTACTACCCTGAGGCTGATGATTATCAGATGGAGACCTCCACTCTGGACCCGGAAGCTGAGCTTCCGGCTATCATATGTTATTTCCTTGAGCATCTCAACTTACGTGTCTTGGAAACATCTCCAATTCAACATGTCCAAACCTGAAAGTGCGTATTCCTCTGTAATCTCCTCCTTGATAGTAACCATGAGTTGGTGGCATCCTCTTAGTCACCCATACCAGAAATCTGAGTGTTCCAGGATTTTCCCCCTCTCATTTCATCATATTCAAACCCTGAGACCTGATGACTGTATCTCTTAAATGTTTCTCAAGCCCATTATCTCTTCTCCATCCACTCTGCCTCTTCCTAGTTTGAGCTTCATAGCTCTCAACTGATCTTCTGTAACAGCCATTCTCCTTTCCAAGGCTTCTCCAAGGTCACCTTGCACAGAAATATCAGAATGATCAAGTTAAAAACTAAATGTAATTGGGTAACCCCCACTGCTTAAAACCCATAGGTGACTTTTCTTTCTCCCTCAATCTATCATAGAGGCCTCAGTGCTTAGCACCCTCCACCCTCACCCCATCTCCAGACTGAACTCCCACCACGTTTTACTTCCCTCATTGTTCCTCAGCAACACCACACTGCTTTGAGTTCCCTGGGTAAATAATAGATGAGTGACTGGAGCTTACCTCTGAGGTGATATAAATATAAACAGGTAGAGACTTTCGTAAGTAAGACATTTGTTCATGAACATAGTAATGGAAGTCTATTATTTAGTTGAAAAGAACTAGACTTTTCAAAGTCAAATATGGACAATTGCAGAGTTTATTTTGCTTCAGTAACGCTAACTCTATTTCTTTTCTTCCCTCTGTCTTTGCCTGGCTAATTTCTTCTCAGTACTTAAGACTGCTCAGGTAACTTCTCCCAGAAGCCTTTCCTAAGACTCGTAGCATCCCCCACCCATCTCTCTCCCTCTCTCTCCCTCTCTCTCTCTCTCTCTCACACACACATACATACATACACACACACACACACTTCCACAAAGGCTGGGTTTGGTGCCCTTAATATTTGATCTAAAGGTCTGTCCATACATTTACCATGGAACTTAATAAGTCCTATTTTAATTACCTTTTTTACATTTATAGCTCCCTTACTAAACCTGTACGTGCATAAAGGCAAAAACTGTATATTATTTTTCTTTGATCTCCAAACCCAAGCAGAGTAGTTCAAAACTACTAAGTGAATGAATGAGCAAACAAATGATGACACCAGAAAGCTTAAACGCGGATCGGACACTAAAAAAGAGTCTGTTATTTAGGACAAATTGAGCTGGAAGCAACTCAAACCACCAGTTTGGAATCACATGGCATTTTTACCACCAGCAACTGTGAAACCAACCCAAACTGTGCTAAAAAGTATCCAGTTGAGCAAGTGGATACATTTTCTTTTTGTCCAAATGTCTTTGTATTTGTAGACAAAGGAATAGTGTGCATCTATCACAGAGATGAATTGATTTTTTAATATTGACTGACTTTCTGTAAATTCATAGATGATGTAATAATGTTTGTGGAACAATGATTTCCTACCACTGCCTACAGTTGCCATTTACAGCAAATTATTTACCAGGTAGTAAAAGCAAATTAGGTCAATGCTACATATAAAATATGGTAATGGTTAGTCATAATCTTTTAGATTATTACTGTAATACTACATTTTCCATTCATATAAGCATATATTTGGATAATAGCAGCATTATTGAATTTGATGTTCAGCAGTTATCTTAAAACAGTTACAAACAATGCTCCACTGTGTTCAGAGTAGACATCCAATAACTGGAAGAGATATGCTCAAAGGAAAAGAGTATTAGATGATTATTACCAAAATGGTTAAAAATAAAGATGTGTTAACTCTAAAGTATCTATAGTTGGATATGAGCAAGTATATCAAAGTCAATATATTTTTATGGTATTAATTAGAATCAATTCTTAACTATAAATTAAAATTTTGGTTACAGGAAAGTATATAATACAAGAAGAAAAACTTCTCTCCATTTATCTATAAAATAGCATGATAGAAAAGTCTATTTGTCATACACACTCTGTGTAATAAGCTCTGTGGAATTGTCAACATTTAATTTTAGAAGGACTAGTTATCCCCAACTAAATAATAGGCTGTCTTGAACAAATGTTCTTGAACAAACGTCTTATCTCCAAAAGTCTCTACCCACCTGTTGATGATATCATCCCAGAGATGTCATTTGTTTATTCCTCCAACAAACCTTTATTAAGCCCTTAGTATGTATTCCAAGTCCATAGTGGAGAAAAAGAGGCATGGTCCCTTCTCTTGTAGCTTACAGTCATTATTCCAATTCTGCAGATGAACTAATTGAGAGACCAGTACTCATATTTTCATAATGGGGCTGCCATAGACAGTCTCTAAGTGCAGATTATCATCCATGTGAACTAAATTCTATTGAGACAAATAGAAGGCTGTGCAATTTTTTTCAGTCTATGGAAACTGGATGTGGTTTCTGTAACTTACTGTGCCTTAAAAATATTTATAGGACTTCCACTTCTGGGAAGATCGAATATATGTATACAACTCTATTCTCACTAAATACAACTAAAAATCCTAGACATTACATATAAAACACACATAAGAAGACTCTGAAAGGTACACAGAGTAAGCCAGACTGGATAGGGACCTGGGTACCCCATGAACAACACAGCAGTGAGTTCCCTGAGTTTTCTTCATGCCTCATATATCCCAGATTTGGAGCTCAAGCCTGGTGACCTGGAAATGCCAATAGGCACAGATGAAAAAGCCCCAAGAAAAACCTGCTTTCTCTAGCTAAAAGACAAGGAGAGGGGTATCCTAGCAAGACAGAAAGCTTTTAGACAATAACTGCTCAACTCCAGCCAAACACCACAGAAAATACTGTCATCCCACCCCTACTCAAACCAGCAAGACTGAGTGGGGAGACCAGACTTCTCCCATAGTCGAGCCATCAAAAGTTGCCCCAAACCCCATCAGGGTGGTGTTGGAGAAGGCAAGTAGAGAACCTGGACTTTCATCCCCACCACACAGTAATCAGTTTCCTGCTTTCAACCCCTTCCCTTGTCAGTAGAGACCACGTAGGGAGCCAGGACTTCCACCTCCACCCAGCAGTAACAAAGCAGCCCTCCTCCATCAGTGTAAATCTAATAAAGTGTGTACAGGACTTCTATACTAAAAGTTACAAAACACTGATGAAAGAAAGCAAAGAGAATCTAAATAAATGGAGAGATACACCATGCTCATCAATTTTAAGACTCAACATTGTAAAGATATCAATTCTTTTTAAACTGAAATATGGGTTTAATGCAATTTAAAAATCCAGCAAGATTGTTTCTAGATATAGACAAGATTATTCTAAAATTTATACAGAAAAGCAAAGAAACTAGAATAGCTCAAACAATTTTTGAAAATTAAGAAGAAAGTAGGAGGAATCAGTCTATTAAATTTTAAGATGTATTATACAACTACAGTAATCAAGGCTGTGCGGTACTGGCAGAGGGATGGTTACATAGATCAATGGAACTTATGTAAAATAGACACACAAATATGACTGACTAATTTTTGACAAAGATGCAAAAGAAACTCAATAGACTAAAGATAGCCTTTTCGACAAATGGTGCTGGAGCAACTGAACAGCCGTAGAAAAAAAAAGTTCAACCTAAGTCTTAAACTTTATACAAAAATTAACTCAAAGTGGATGACAGACTTAAGTGTATAATGCAAAACTACAAAACCTTTAGAAAAAGATACAGATGAAAATCTTTGAGATCTAGAGCTAGGCAAAGAATTTTTAGACTTAACACCAAAAGCAAATCCATAAAAAGAAAAATTGATACATTGAACTTCATAAAAATTAATAACTTTGCTTTGTAGAAGACCCTGTTAAGGGAATGAAAAGACAAGCTACAGACTGGAAGAAGATATTTGCAAACCACATATCTGACAAAGGACTAGTGTCTAGAAAATGTAAAGGTCTCTGAAAACTCAACAATAAAAAACAAACAATCCAAATAAGACATGGGCAAAGACATGAAGAACATTTTACTAAAGAAATATATAGATGGCAAATAAGCACATGAAAAGATGTTCAACATCATTAGCCATTAGGGAAATATAAATTAAAACCATGATGCAATATTACTACACATCTATCAGAATAGCTAAAATAAACAATAGCGACTACACCAAATGCTGATTAAGGATAACAAGAAACTGGATCCCACTTACATTGCTGGTGGGAATTAAAATTACGGTCACCTTGGAAAACAGTTTGGCAATTTCTCAAAAAACTAATTATGTAAATCCCAAATGACCCAGCAATTGTACTCCTGGGCATTTATCCTAGAGAAAGGAAAACTTATGTTCACATAAAAACTTATATACAATGTTCATAGCAGCTTTATTCATTCATACTCAAAACAGCTTTATTCATAATACTCAAAAACTGGAAACAATCCAGATCTCCTTCAATAGTGAATGGTTAAACAAATGTATGATTCTATTTATAAAACATTCTTGAAATGACAGGATCATGCATATGAAGAACAGATTAGTGGTGGCCTGGGGTTAAAGAGGGGGTAGAGACAGAGGGAAGTGGGTGTGGCTATCAAAGGGCAAGATGAGGGAACTTAGTGCTGATGGAAATGTTCTGCATCTTGATTATATCGATGTCAATATCCTGGTTGTGATTTTGTGCTGTAGTTTTGTAAGATGTTACCATTGGGGGAAACTGAGGAAAGGGTATATAGGATCTCTGTGTATTATTTCTTACAGCTGCATGTGAACCTCCAATTATCTCATAATGAAAAGTATAATTAAAAAAGTATTCATAAAGGTGTTTGATTAAGTAATAAGTCAAATGTAGTGGAAGTGAGCGGGCCTCGATTAAGTGGAGAAATAATTAGGGTTGCTACATTGAAGTTTAGTCTTCTCCCTGAGATAAAGCAAAGCATTACTAGAAGAGAGAAAGAACATCTAAGTGCCTCTGTTTGCTTTATATAGAGAGAAGCTTTTTAGTGATTTTAATTGACAGAATTTCTTTAATCCCCAAAACATCATTAGGCTGTGTAACTCTACATATAGATTGAATGTGAATTTACTTCAAATTAAAAGGAATTCAGAATCAAAGTTCAAATGCTCTTAAATGCCAGTATTTAATAATATCAGTAAATACAACTAAAGATCAAATTACCTTGGCCTACTGAGATTTCAGGAATGTAGGTTCTTTTTCAGCTTGAGGACTCCCTATGTTGTTCTTATTTTTTTGAGTATGAAGTGTGCATGCCTGTGTCTATGCTGTCAAAGTGAATTCTCTGTTGGCATTTATCAGAAACATCTGATAGATAGATGTGTATGCGACTTCGTCATGCTATGAACATTGTTGAGTACTAGCACCACATACAGTAATCTGAAATTTCAGCTCCTAGCATAAACACTTTTTGTATTAAATTTTCCTCATCATTGTATACTTCCGTCTATATTTTTCCTTAACTGTATTCTTGGAGAAGCTAATGAAGGAAAACTTGAGTAGTCACCCTGGAAAACAGATAAGATGCATTTCTTGGGGTTGCTCCATTATTCTGGCACCTGTTCTTGCTTCATGGAAGGGGAGAGCAAATCCACTGATGGTTAATCCCATTGTGTCCACTTAATATTATGGATTGTAACTTTCAGCTCTTTCTGTAATTTAAAATACCATCTGTCTATGGTTGTAAGGGCTCTTATTTTATCCAGGAGAAGGCTCACTGCAATGCAAACATTGACTTGTGTGTGTGGTGGGTGGTGGGGGCAGGAGGAGGGTTGACTTTCCTAAGTGTAGCTTTTAAGAGCATGAGCTCTGGAGACCCACAACATGAGATGGACTCCTAGCTCCATTTATTTGCTATGTGACTTAGGGCAACTATTTTAACCTCTCTGTGCCTCAGTTTTCTCATCTGTAAAATGAGGACAATTATAATACCTACTTCTTAGGGGTTTGGTGAAGATTAAATATTTGTAAAGCTCTTAAAACAGCACCTGGCACAAAGTAAGCACTGTGTTAAGTGCATATTATTTTGCCCCTGGGCTGTTGTAAATGACATACCCCTTGTGTTATCCTGATATTCAGTCTGGCTTTGTCTCCAATTAGAAAGAGGCAGATAACGGTGAGGAGGTGGGGGGCAGGATGAGGAAGCTGCCGTGGCGTTGGCAGTAATCTTTAGCGTAAACTAAGTGGTGGGTAGTTGAGCATATATACATGTTATACATTGTTTCGTGAATATGAAAACATTTGTGGAGGGAAACCTAAAGTTCTCAGAAGATTCCATTTATCAGAGAAATTATGTTAATTACATCCTTATTGTTCCCCTTTCTTCCAGAAAGCCTTCTTATCTGCCTCCCTTGACCTTATTTTGATCAACTTTTCCATGAAAACGCCATACTTGGACCTCTAAAACCTAAGTTCTTTCCCTCATTGACTTTATCTCCCTCCTAATATCAGAGAAATGCAAAGAAAAGGACAATCACGGAACACATGTTTCAATATGGGTCTGTGGTTCACCCAAGGCCTCTCTCCACCTGGTAGCAGATCGATTCTTCATCCACCTCCCCTCCTTCCCGATCAAGGCTAAATCACTATCATGGCCAGCCCTCTCCAAGGCGACTAACTCAAAGAAGCGTTGCTTTTTAGTTTACTTAAAATTTAAAGTTGCAGTACAAATTTTTGTAAGTATATATGGTACTTTTCCCACAGTAGCAGTGGGTTTTTTTTCAACCCAAGAATTATTTTTTTTTATTCAAAATATTGAGACAAAAATGTGTCACAGAGTAAAAGAGCTGAATATCTATAAATGCAATTTGTTTGTAATTTCTTAAATATTAGTTAACAAACAAGCTTTGCCTTGGAATTATAACACACCATAGAGGGAATTTTCTCTTATTAATGGCATGCAGTAATAGTGAATCTATACAGAATTCACTAAATGATGGCATTTCATTTATCTGCCTATAGAATCCAGGAGTTCCTTTTATTATAATTGTGACTGAACAATGGTTAATATAGAAACAGATAATAATAACAAATTAAACTAAATCAAACAAATTAAAAGTAAATAAATGAGCTTTATTTACTTTCTTATACTCTCTTTTTTAAGACTACTGATTTAAGTGAAGTTCTCCTTTCTTATGTGTCTGTTGATGGTCGTTTGTAAATGAAAAGAAGTTTGAGTTTCTATAAGTTTGTATTTCACCCCAGAGAAAAAGGCATTGTCATTTCTCCAAGGGGAATGAAATCCTTTGGAAGAGCAAGCATAATCAAAAGGATTGAAGAGGAGAGAAGGGAGCTAATTGTCTGATGTAGACAATCAATAAATGTTTGTTAAATGAAGAAAGGAAGGGAGAGAGAGAGAGAGCAAGAGTCCAGTTCTCTAAATAGCTATTACAAAAGAAAAACCTACTCAGGATAATGTGCTTCTCTTTTTATTTAAAATAGTTTACTTATCTTAAAATATATCTATATGTATATATATCAAATGTGGAATATGATTAACTGACATATACATTAGATAAATTTAACAATGAACCACAGTATAAGCCTAGAGTATATTCTCTCTCTCTTCTCTAAAACTTGTGACATAATTGAATCAGCTCTGAAGGGAGTCTTCCTAGTTTAACTTTTTGTAGATCTGAATAGTCCTACCAATGGAAAAGAACTAAATGGAGCTTCAAAAATATCTCATGAAAGAACTTAATGTGAATTTGAAAACTTTCATTTTGGTTGTTTTTGCTTGCTGCTAAACTTTTGTCTTTATTTACACACACACACACACATATATATACACACACACACACACACACACACACACACACACACATATAAGCAAATGGCATTCAAGACTGTTTCAATAGTAGTTAACTCAATAAAATCCAATCATGGTATACAAGGCAGCTTGAAAATGAGATTCCATGATGGGTTTAGTGATGTGAAGACAAAAGCTACTCCTCATTACCATGCATAGAATAAACAGTCTTAAGATCTTAGTTTTATCATTATTATTCATCATACAGTGTTTGCAAATGGCCTCCTGTGGATGTGTTCGACTTACATGTGTAAATCTGTTCATGGTAATGGGATTTCCACCCACTCAGTGTGGGGAAGATTAACCCCACTGTGTTTCTACTTAACTGCATTTTTATTCATTTGGTGGAAGGACAGTTTGATTTGAAAACTCTTAGCATAGTTACACTGTGCCTCTTGTTGAAGCTCCAGAGCTGTCCTTGCCTGGCTTTGAAGACCATATGGGGGCACACATGGGCAGCTCTCCCGTTCCTGATAGGCAAAGTGGGGTTCACCCTGCAGCCCATCATACAACTCCTCATCCCACAAAAATCAGAAAGAGTTCACTGCACACACTCCTAAGCATGCTTACAGGCACTTCTAAAAGTCTAAGGAATGTTCATGCTTTTGAACACAGGTCCACACACTCACACACACACAATGGTACCAGAAGTCTTAGCTGGCCAAAACATGCCCCCATCTACCAGCGTGTGTACTAATCCCAGCATTACTGTCACTTGCTCAGGGCTTTCAGAAGGTGCATGCATTTTATCTGGGTTAAAATATTCAGTCTGCTTATAGGGTTAATATATTGGTTTCATGACACATTAATTAGGATTTGTTTGAATTATTGACTCATTGTAACCCATTATGCCCTAGACCGAGGAGGGGCCTCCTTCCTTAGAATGGAGTACAAAGGAGGAAACCATACATGAGGAGAGGAAAGGAGACGAATTTGAAGCTTAGGGCATTTCTTGGACTGTGTGAGCCCCCTAAAGGGGGCTGTGGAGTGGGCACAGAGCAACAAGAAGATTCCGGCATATGACTGCAGCAGAAGGAAAGGACATCCAAGCAAATTTTGCCCCTTTCATAATTTTGCCTACAGCTGGGCCTAACAGGCATCCTAACTTTTTAATCCACTTAAAATATATACTTAGAGATAAGGTCACTACCCCTGAAACCTTCCAGCTGATCCTCAAAGGATTGCTACTGTTCTTTTGAGGACGGAAAGATGTGACACTCTGCAAAATAATCTGCACGCTGAGCTGCCCAGAACTAGTTGCCCTGTCACAAATCACTTTTCAATACAGCATATTTTTCTCAAATGCTACATATTTATCAAGTGCATCGGTTTCCTTACATATGCAAATCTATTCTCTCTACGTTAATCTTTAATGCACAAGCCATTTTATGGATTCGGTTTTAAAATGAACCATGTAATATATTCAGTCAGAACCATTTTTCTTATTAAGACAAATTAGCAGGTTCTTGATTCCCACAGAATGCCTAGGTGCTTTACTTTACAGTGCTTCCACTTTTAATGACAATATTGAGCCAACCAAAATTTAACCCTTGTGAGTCCTTTCAGCCGCAGTCAATTACGAACTGAGTGGGGCATTAGTGTCACAGCTCTGCTAAGAATAGTCCGCAGATGTGCTTTTAAGTAAAGAGGGATTTAAAAATAAATGTATTTGACAAGTTGCTGATCAGAAGCCTATATTTACCACAACCAAATTAGAATAGTGTTGCACAAAAGTTGAAGCTTATCCTGGAAAATTCCAGAGAAGTGTTCGGATTAGACCTCAGAAGTCTTTTTCCATTACTTTGGAAAGACATTTGGCTTCGTTGGGCCACTTTTTTTCTTTTAACTCAAAGAGGACTTTTCTCCCCATGGTCTTTTGACCTCTAATCTCACACATTGACAATTTATTGCCAAAGACATGTCATCAGAAATGACACGGTCCTTAACATTGCTCATATTCCTCCCACTGCTGCATATGACGTAAAGGAAACACTTTTTTCTAAAAGCCAAATAGGTAAGTCTACATAACCATGTAAATACAAGTTTTTTCTTCAAATAAGATTAAGTAATAAATTGCAGCATTTTTAAAGTTGCACACATTATAAGAGGTCAAGCACTGCTGTTTTAGATGCAGCCGTTATTCCAGATTCTATAATGAGAAACACTATTAAAACTCCGGCATTACGAGGAGGCCTCGATAACACTCAGCATCAGAGGAAATCCACGTTACTGGTCCCCACTGAGGCTCCTCTTGAGCGATCTGAACAGTAGACAGCTGGGCACATGCATCTTGCTAGTTGTCATTCATAATCACATGATCAGAAAAGCAGCCAAACTGAGTCTCCACTTTATGGGGTAAATCCTCTATCTCTTGTAGGTCTTCATGCTGCAGGAGAAATAGAAAAATACGGATAGCACAGACTTAATGAGACAAATGGAAGTAATACACAGTTTGTTTTGCTGTCACATTCAGTTGTGAAGTTATTGGTAAAAACAATTAGGTCAAATAAACGTTCTTTGTTCTAAACCACACACACGAAAAAAACAGAAAGAAAGATATGGCTCAGTCCTGTTCTTCCGTGACACCAGGCACAGGGTTTAGGGCTGACGACACCCTGCAAATCGTTTCTCTTCTCTGAGCCTCCATTTCCCTGTCCACAGAGTAAAGGCATTGAACTTGATTATCTCTATGGACCTTTCAAGCTTCAAGAGTTGATTGACCCAGATACCATAGAAGGTCCGGCTGCTGGTGCACCTGAGCCCAGGGTCAGCGCACTTTGACAGGGCTCTCAGACACACACATCGTGCTCAGCATTCTTCATTACTTTCATTGCTATTGCTGCCATACTTAGTTTTCTAAACAAGGAAAAGAAATCTATGTTACAAAAGTTATGATATTTGCTGTTTCTGCTCAGAATTCAACACAGAGATTGAAGATTGAATATGTGTTCTCCAGAGTAAAAAAAAAAAAAAAGAATTTTTGTAAAGGAAGTAAGTTGTGTATAATTGTATTGATAGCAGGATTCTGATATCCAATCTGAATCAAGAGATGACTTTAGCAGGCAGCTTATTCAATTTGCTATATTGAGGAGGGAGGTTTCTAGCCAAAATTAGATTTAGAAGTTTTACAGGTGATTTGTGAATCAGGGTTAAGTAACAATAAAGCTGATGGTCTAGGGATTCTGATCTAATCTCAAGGGTTTGTAACATGAGTCCAAAGCTTCTCTTATTGGAATTAGGTTGCCAGCTACCTACATGGTCAGTTTTAGAGCCTTGTTGTAAAGAAACCCCACCAGTCTGCCAAAATCATATCGATCTGAGAATGTGAATGATATAAGGAGGAGGAACAAACACTTGTTGAGTGCCTACTATGTGACACAGATAATGCTACTTTCTATACATACCTTGTTTTATTTACTGGAAGGCAGTGTTTCATACTGGTAAAGATATGGGCTCTGAAATCAACTGTCTAGGTCAAATCCATCTCCACTATTCAATATCAATAAAATATAGGCATGTTAGTTAATCTGTGTATGCTTCAACTTCCTCATCTATAAAATGGGGATTTTTAAATAATACCTGCTTATTGGGATAGTTGAGAGGATTAAACGAGATAATGCTATACAGTGAATAAAGTAAGGCCTGGCACATAGAAAATACTCAAGTCAAGTTAGCAAATAACAGATCTATGTTTATTAAAATTCATGACTGGGTAATAATTATTTTGCAAGTGGTTTACAGATAGGCCCAACTGTCAATTTAGATGCGTGAACAAGAGGAATGAAAAATTTTTAAAAGGAAATGTTAAGTGAGTCACAAAGAGCAAAGAAGCAGAAATGTGAAGAATAATGGGACCTCCTTTAAAGAAACTAGGAAGGGGCAGAAACAAGATGAATAGAGTAAAACTGAGAAGGTCCTGGGTATAATCACGAGAAAGATGTGACAGCTGGAGCACCTGAAGAGTGAGAGAGGTTGGATCTGGAATGACTCAGTAAGTGTAGCTCTAGGGGAAAAATATCAAATGAAAAAGTTAACTTAGGTCTGAACTCAAGTCAGTCGAGAACATCTAAAGCAATGCACCAAAATACCTTTGCATGTTCAATGAGCAGTGACTCAGAACAGACTCCTTCATGGCCTGAAGGTGAATAAAATATGGAGCTAGGAAGTAAAACAGAAAGAGAGAATAAGAAGGAAAGAGGCTTATAAAAGAAAATGCCAAGAAGTGAGTCTGCCCAAATCAATTTAAAGAGATTAATGGTCTTCTATGCCAGGCAATATGGCCTATGACCTAAATAAAGAAAATCCTCTGGTACAAAAACTTATAAAATGTTGGATAAAATATATTTTAAAATATTGAGGCATAACTGAGTTGGCAGGAATATAAGGACAAGAGAAGCTACAGACAATAGGAAAGCATGATCCAGAGCAGTGAGTATGAAGCCAGTTTTTACTCTTGAGAGCATCTGCTCATCCTAGTGTCAGAGAACCTGGGTTTTAATGAGCCCAAGTAGTGAAGAGGGCCAGTCAGAGACAGCCATGTAAAGCCAGAACCTCAAAGTGTGGGAAAGCAAAGGCGGAAAGGAGGTGGGAAATGGAGCGAATGATCTTGCATAGGGGAACTTATATAGCTCAGTGTAGGCTCTGAGCAGAGAAGCAAATAAGATTAAAATGTCTCCTGTAAGCACTTCCAACTACCTGCTCACTCTGATATGGATGTGTGTCTTGAGCTTGTGAGACCTGAAAATCCTCAAGCTAAAAGTTTAACTGAAAGTGCCATAGATTGATTTTTTTTCCCTGAAGCACCTGTCAGAAAGAAACACAAGTATACTTTAAATCCATGCCTCAAATGGTGCCCACATATAAAGTCCCAGGGAACGTGGGCTTCCTCCCAGCCCAACTTCTCTAAACACTCAAGGAAATAAGCCACCATGAGTAAGAGTCAGAAGACCTCAGAAAACGATCTACTAAATCAGTAGATACTGGAATTATCAGAGTCAAAATATAAAATAAGTATTGTTAATATTTTCAAAGAAATAAGAGCATGGTGCAGAAATTAGAGACAATTGGGTACAGCAGAACCAAACAGAATGTCTAGAAGTGAAACATTGAAAAACTGAAATTAAAATATCAATGGATGGATTAAACAGCAGATTAGACATAGCCAAAGAAGTAACTGGTGAGGTGGAAGAGAAATCTGAAGAAATGTAGCACGAGGAGGCAAAGACTTGGAAAATATTTTTTAAATGTTAAAATGTGTAGAAGATGGGGTAAAAAAAGGGTTACCATATATTTAATTATAGTTTCAAATAAACTAAAGAAAATTGGGAATAGACAATATGATAATGGCTGAGAATTTTCCAGAATTGATTAAATATGCCTATCTTCACATTCAGGAAGGCTAAAAATTAATCTTCAGCAGAATAAATAAAAGTGAGTCCCCAACTAGAGACAACATAGTGAAGCTCCAGGATACCAAAGAAACAAAGATAAATAGAGGAAGATGAGGAGCTGTTGGGTGGGAGGAAGGAGAACAAGACAGAATATTTACAAAGAAATTAGTTTTAGACTAACAGCTGGGCTCTCAAGAACAGAGGTGGAAGCCAGACAATATTCAAGTAGTATCTTCAAAGTGTGGAGAGAAAAAAACTGTCAACCTAGAAGTATATATCTAGTGAAAATATGTTTCAATACAGGGGCTAAATAAGGACATTTTCATAGACAACAAAACTGAGAAATTTTAATATCAACAGACCTTCACTAAAGGAACTTATAAAATAAGTAGAACTTCAGGTAGAACAAGAATGATTCCATAAAGAAGATGTAAGATGCATGAAGGAATGATGAGAGGAGGTGGAAAAACAGATCACTGTGTAGGTAAATCTAAGCAATCAGTGATGGTATTAAACAATAAAAAATGTCTAATTTAGAGGATTTTAGATTTTGAGATAGAATTAAAATCCTGAAAAGAAATAGCATATAAATCTGGATGAAGTGATCAGACTTAAAAGTTACAGCCTGGGGATTATTTGAGAGGAGGGCAAAGATTCTGATTTACACTTTAGGTTAACTACGTATGTTAAGATTTCTAAGGCAACCTCTAAAAGAATACGAATAGATTGTATAACTTACAAACTAGTAGCAATAAAACTGAAATGAGGAGGGAAATATTAATCAATCAAAATGATGGCAAGAAAAGTAGAAAATAAAAGAGACTAAAAGAGTACAGCAAATATAAAACATAAATTATATGGTGGAGATAAATAGAGATATATTGAAAATAATGATGATAAATGGACTATAATCACTAGGTAAAACACAAGAATTTTACAACTCTTTCTACAAAAAAAAAATACTCCTAAAATCTAAAGACTCAAAAAAATTAAAGGGTAAAAATATGATAAAAGATGTGTATATGTATATATATATATATATATATATATATATATATATACACACATATATATATATATATATATAGCTGGTGCAATTATTCAGTTATCAGAAAAAGTAGAAGCTTTAAAGTAAAACACATAGCAATAGAAGGTAATTACAATTAAAAGTAAATAAATCATCAGGAAATATAATAGTTCTAAACTTATAGGCATCTAATAATATACCAACAAAATATAAAAAGCAAAGATTTTCAGAAATATAAGGAGAAATTGACAAATCCAACATCAAAGCAGACTTCAACCCAGCTCTCAGAAAATAATAGATTAAGTAGACAAAAATGAGGAAGTACATAGAATATTTGAAAAACACAATTTTTAAGCTTGATCTAATAATGGACATATATGGAACATTGCACTCAGCTCAAGAATACACATTCTTTTAGAGTACACATGGATCATTTATGGAAATTAACCAAATTCTAGACCATAAACAAGGTCTCAATATATTTCAAAGAATTAGTTTCACACTGAGAACGTTTCTCTGACTACAACACTATGTAAATCAGTAAAAAATATAACTTAACAAAGTGTCTGTTTAAAGACACAATTCTGAAAAAACAAAGTCAAAAGCCAAAAAACAACCATGAGTCAAAGTATAAACCATATGGAAATTAAAAAATAATTTGAATGCAACAATAATAAAACATTGTATATTATCACTTGTAAAATATAGCTAAAGCAGTGTTTAGAAGAAAACATTAAATTTTAAAAGAGTATATTAGAAAAAGAAGAAAAGCTCAGAATTAATGAGTTAAGCATCCAAGTTAGGAAGTTAAAAAAAGAACAGAATAAGCAGAATGAAAATAGAAAAAATAAGATCATAAATATAAGAACAGAAATAAGTAAAATGGAAAGATACGATGAAGAAGATTAACAATTCTTGAAAATAATAATTAATTGACAAATATCTAGCAGTATTGGTCAAAAGTTAATGATGAACACACAAATTTTTAGAAAGAATAAAAGGGGTTATCAATATATATGCTAATTTTATGCTTAAAAATTTGAAAACTTGGTTGAAATGGACAAAGTTCTAGAAAAATATAAATTACTGATTCAAAAATGAATAGAAACCACTTCACACTCACCAAGATGGCTAAAAATCAAAAATACAGCAATAACAAATGTTATCAAGGATGTGGATAAATTGGAATTCTCATGCCTTGATGATGGGGGGTGTAAAATGGTACAACCACTTTGGAAAACAGTTTGACAATACCCCAAAAAGTTAAACACAGAGGCATCCCATGACACCATGATTCTACTTCTAGGTGTACATGAAAAAGAACTGAAAACGTGTCCACACAATACACACCAAAAGCCTTTGACAGAGTGAGAAAAACAATTATAAGAGTAACCGTTCCCACAGTGAGAGTAGTAACATTATTCCAGGTACTCTTGTTCATGTGCACAGATGCTCAATACCAAAGCTTACTAAATAGGCCGCCATCCTGTGTCTGCAATGCCAGCTGCATAAGCACAAGTTCCCTGATAGAAAAGGCCCCCAACTGCATGCCTGTGGAAATCTTCCAGAGAAAAATCTCCTTGTGCTATCTGGGGCTCTGCACCATTTCTATGTGAAGGACTGACTGATTCAGTGAGCCAGTGGCAGATTACTGTCCCCAAACTCAGTGTTTCTGGACTTTGTCACCTTGCCTTCCTCAACTCCAATGCCTGGCTTGGCCCCCACCCCAGATCCACAGTTTTATTCCTATGAATGCAGAGGAAGGTGTGCTGAAGAACCAACTCATCCATTACACAGAAATACCTGGCCCAGCACAAACTGATCTTGGGGCTCATGTCCAGATGCGATAGTGGGCTGGTGGCAGGCTCAGCAGTTCCTCCAGAATTTTGGCACTGGGGGATTATGCAGGAGCTAGACTGAAGCAAATCTGCTTTAGCTTATCAATTTCAGCAGGGGATCAGTAGTAATTCTATCGTGATGAGCTTGCCCAATAAAGTTGTGGGGACAGTGACTTCATGTAACCACCATCAAACAAAGCCTATTTATTGACAACCAAGCCTTTTTTCTAGGCAGTGCTTTCTAGAAGAGATTCCTCCAACTATCCAAGGAAATGGCCACCTGCTTGGATCAATTGACACCTACAAAGTGAGGGACAGTGAGTCTCCGGGGAGCAGACCCTCACAGAAAAGCTATCTATACTCCCCAGCTATATGTTTACTGTCAAAAACCTCGATCTCTCTCTTGTGCAAAAAAATCTAATTTCCATTAACCCCGGAGAAGAAACTTAGTCTTATCTCTCACCCAATTTTTGAAATGATGGTATAGCCTATCTGGTTGAGAAAAATAAAGCAAGTGTTGAAGTGGGGAATAAAGCACCTAATGACAAAAATGCATAGATGGAGACCTGTGTGGACCATTTATCTGGAAAGGACCTGTATGATCTGCCCATTATGAGACAATCAAAACTAAATATAGGAACGTGTTAATAGTAAAAAGGCCAGAGAGCACAGGATAATATTAGAAACCATTTTATGTGGCAAGATTGGAAAGAGGATATAACTTAAATCAGATACACAGTGAAACTCTCATCCATGCATCAACCAAGGTTGAAATCATGGAAGATAAGATGATGCACTCTTACCCCTAGTGCTCTTGTTAGGAGCTGAAAGGGGAGGAAGTGAAAATAGCAAATGTAGAGTAGTTTTCCAAGAATACTGGCCAAGAAAGAAAGGAAAGAACAAGAGTAACAGCAGAAGTGAAAGCAAAGACTCCACTCGACAAGTCATTTGACACCATTTTTTGCTGCTGTGTTAGTATCACTATCTACCATTATCATTATTCTTTCACTGAGAGTTTGTTGAGTGCCATGAAATGACATCTGTCCTCTACCATCTAAAAGACAACCTTATAGATTTCCCTTCACAGAAAAGAAACTGCCAGTCACCAGCAGTCCTTTTGTAGCTTGCAATAAAATTCAGGCAGGATATTTTTTCTTAAGAAATTTTCTAACCTATAGAATTTTAGGGAACAGCCAACAAACTCTTCACATTTTCATCTGTATTTTCTCTCTAGCAGAAGAATTGGGAGTCTGAGACTGGGGAATTTGAGACTTCCTTAACTCTATTTTGATGCTTGGTTTATTAAACTACTCATTTTTAAGGAAGGTCATGTTGACCTCTCACAATAAATGGCACCTGTCTGTCAAATACTCTTGGTAGAATATCAGTCAGCAACTAAACAACACCAGGCTGCCACCCTCACTCCTTAGATTGTCAGCCAAGGGTACAAAGCTCCCTGGCAGGCAAGCTGTCTGTCAATTTTACTAAAAAGAACAGTAAAAGTAGAAACAGCCAAGCTTGTACAATTTTGCAGTTCCTTTCTCTTTTCAGTGTATTTTTAGATTGGCAGAAATCAGTTTCCTTTTCTATGCTTTATAAGTTCCTATTCATAAGCCTGGCGTCACCAGGCATTTTATTAAACTGTATTTTATACGTATAAAATAGTCACTGCTCTGGAAAAAAGTGACTCAATAAAGTACTCATTTTCCCATCCACCTGGACTTCTAGCCACAGAACAAAATGCAGTGTGTACGATGAACAATCAATGAAATGGAAACCATTTTGTGCAAAATAAAACTTAGTCTTAAAAATCTAAACATTTCTTTTACAAGTCACTGATTGAAGGGATCTTTACAATCAAGATGAATTTAGGCAAACCCATGCTACTGGAATTTGCTTAATCAAACTAAAATCTACCCATCTGTGTAACATCTAGCTCATAAGTGAGATGCTTTTGATCAGTGGAGAGATTGTGGTTTGGGAAACAGGCTCCAGGTGGGGTTTACTAACTAGCATGCCTTATTTACTTTTCTCTGATTGGGATTCTGCTCTTTAGTAAGAAGATTATGATTCTTATTTTTCTGGTTTCTTGCCCACCATTTATCTCCACCACTGAAGATCTTCCAGATGGCCTACACAACAATAATCAACTGAAATGCAGTGTGATCAACCGAGTTTGCTGGAGCTTTGCTTCATGAAACAGGGATGAGGCTAGAGACCAAACATGCACATTACATCTTACTCATAACATTATAAAGAACAATGGTGAACCAGCCAAGACAGCCATGTGCACAGATCAACAAATCAGAAAGTGGCAATGAAAGGATATGCAACTACTTGTGGCTCTGTGATCAAGGGCCTTACAGACCTGAAACAGTGCTTTACATTGGACTCTTCCAGAAGCCCTAAAATCAAATTTTAGGATTTGTTTATTATATAAATAGTAGATGACTTGAAATTCCAGCCATCGTGGCATCAAGAGCACAGCAAATCTGCTAAGGGGGAAAAAGTATAAAACTGGAAAAAATTGCCAAAACAACATTTTAGGACTCTGGAAGTTGACTAAAGGCAGACAACAAATTGAGATGCACTTATTCTTGAAAACTTTGTAGAGCTCCAGGTAAGGGCAGTGGAAGTCTATGACCTTCTTCACAAGGACTGCTCCCATCCATCCTCCCAGTTCAGTCAGTGAGATCAGTAGTTCTACAAGCCTGAGGTTAGACATGGAAACCATCAGCTTTGATGCCAGAGGGGGTTAACTCAGTTTGGGAGGAGGAGGAGAGAAGTGGGTCAAAATCCCATAGCTTTATCCACTAAAAGTGGCAAACTCATTAGGAAACAAAAGAGGAAATCTGGAACTTTTCCAGCCTGATATTGCTGCAGCTTTGCCAGCCTACGGCTGCAAACCTAGTTGAGACAAGTGGCCGTCCAAGGCGAAATTGAACAGGGAAACCTTGGATACGAGAGATCCATAGAAGGATTAGATAAGCTCTCCAAACATTCCTGGCCTACTGGGCCTACTGGCAACCTATACATATGTGCAGTGGAGACTCAAGAGAGCCTAGTGGGAAGTTAAAACCAAGGCAGAGTTAAGAATGGTAGAATTCTGGATGTGTTCCCTGACCCACACAAAGGTTGACTAGCAGAGGGTAGAAGCCTTATGGGCTCAAAGTGAGAAAAATCTCACTCAAATCTTGACTGACCACTAAGCTATGCAGACACATTGTAAACATCAGTAGCTGCATGCCATGGAGAAGAAATATTATAAGTTTAAGACCATGGAAGTTACTTAAACAACAATAAAATCCTCAGGAAAAAGAAAATCAGAACTCAGAGTTGCTACAATATATTGTCTATAATTTCAATTTTTAAGTAAAACAGTTATTAAATATGCAAAGAATCAGGGAAGTGTGACCCATACGCAGGAAAAAAAGTAGTCAATAGAAACCATATCTGAGTAGACCCAAATGATGTATTTAGCAAACTTAGACTTTAAGGCAGCTATTATAACTACGTCCAAAGAATTAAAGGAAACTATGTTCAAAGAATTAAAGAAGAAAATTATGACAATGACTCAACAAATAAGGAATCTCAATAGATAAATAGAAACTATGAAAAAGAACCAAATGAAAATTCTAGAGTTGAAAAGTACAATGATCAATATGAAAAATTCCTTTGTTATATTCAACAGCAGATTTGAGAGGAGAGGAAAAAGAATGAGTGAACTGAAAGATAGATCAATAGAAATTATCTCAGTCTGAAAAATAGACAAAATAAGACTTAAAAAATAAACAAGGCCTCAGAGATACACGGGACAATGTTAAGCATACCAACATATATGAAATAAAAGTGCTGTAAGGAAAGGAGTTAAAGGAAGGGGAAAAACATATATGTGAAGAAATAATAGCTAAAACATTCCCAAATTTGGTGAAAAATAATCTATAAATCTTAGAAGCTCCATATATTCCAAATAGTATAAACAACAGAATTCACACCTGGACACATCATAGTCAAACCACTGAAACACAAAGACAAATAGACAATCTTGAAAGCAGCAAGAGAAAAATGACTCATTGTGTACAGTGAAACAATATGATCGATGACTGACATCACTAGAAACAATGGAGGCCAGAAGACAGTAGAATGAAATATTCAAGTGCTGATTTAAAACAAAACAAAAAACGTATCGACCAAGAATTCTGTATCCAGAAAAACTATTCCTCAAAAAATGAAGGCAAAATAAACATATTCCCAGGTAAACAAAAACAGAGAATGTGTTATTAGCAGACCTTACCTACAAGCAGTACTAAAGTAAGTCCTTCAGACTTAATAAATGCTCCCAGACAGAAACTAAAATTCATAGGGAGAAATGAAGAGCACTGGAAATGGTAAATATGTAAATAAATTAAAAGACTCTTTTCTTAGTTTCCTTTAAAAATATACTTTTTAGTAATAATTGTAAAACTTTATTGTTGAGTATGTAACATATAATGATGAAATATATACATGTATACAAAATGTACATATATATTTTATCTGTATATAACTGTAATAGCACAAAAAAGGAGGAGAGAGGGGCTGCCCGGTGGCGCAGCGGTTTAGTCCGTGCTTGGCAGCCCGGGGTTCGCGGGTTCGGATCCCGGGCGCCCGCCAACGCACTGCTTGTCAGCCATGCCGAGGCGGCGTCCCATATAAAGTAGAGGAAGATGGGCACAGATGTTAGCCCAGGGCCAGTCTTCCTCAGCAAAAAGAGGAGGATTAGCAACGGATGTTAGCTCAGGGCTGGTCTTCCTCACAAAATAAATAAATAAATAAATAAAGGAGGAGAGAAATGGGGCTATATTGTTAGCAAAGTTGCTATGTATTACTGGAATTAAGTCAGCATTAATCTGAGGTAGACTAATAAGTTAAACATGCATATTTCATTCCTTAGAGTAGCCAGTAAGAAAATATCTCAAAAAATTTCAAAAAGTTAACAGAAGAATTAATATGTTACACTCAAAAATACTTGTTTAACACAGAAGAGGCTAGTATAGAAGGAGCAGAGGAACAAAAAATATACAAGACCCAGGAAACAAATACCAAAATGGCAGGAATAAATCCAATCACATCAATAAATACATTAAATGTTAATGGACTAAATGCTTTATTTATAGGGAATAGATTGTTAGACTGGATAAAAGAGCAAGATCCAACTGTAATCTGTCTACAAGAGACACCATTTAGATGAAAAAACACAAATAGCTGAAAGTAAAATGATGTAAAATATAGACCACACAAACTAACCATTAGAGCACTAGAATGGCTATATTAACATTAGACAAGATAGTCTTTAAGGCAAAGAAATATTACCAAACACCAAAAGAGATATTTCATAATGATAAAAGAATCAATTAAGAAGGTATAACAATTATAAATGTATTTGCACCTAACAACAGAGCCAAAAAAGCAGATAGGAAAAATTAGATAGCAAATTAATATTGATATACAAGACTTGAATTGATTTAACCTAGCTTAGTATATAAAATACTGCACCCAACAACAGCAGGAAATACATTCTTTTCAAGTACTCATGGAATATTTTCCAGAATAGACTATATGCTAGACCATAAAAGAAGTCTCAATAAATGTGAAAGGGCTGAAATCTAATGAAGTATGTTCAATCACAGTTTAAATTAGAAATTAACAACAGAAAGAAATGTGGAAAATCTCAAAATATTTGAAAATTCCATAACATACTTCCACATAACCCATGGGTCAAAGAAAATAATCACAAAGGAACTTAGAAAATATCTCAAATGAAAAGTCAAAACACAACATATCAAAATTCATGGGATGCATCTAAAGCATTGCTTAGAGGGAAACTTGCAGCTTTAAATATTTTATATTAGAAAAGTATCTATATTCAGTAATCTAAGCTTCTACTTTGCAAAGCTAGAAAAAGAAAATGGAATCAAAACCAAATTAAGCAGAAACAAGGAAATAATAAAGATCAGAGGAAAAATCAATGAACTAGAAAACAGAAACACACAGAAAAAAATCAATTAATCCAAATGTTGGCTCTTTGAAATATCAACAAAATTGATAAGCCAAGACTGAAAAAGAAAAAAGAAGATAGAAATCACCAAAATCAGCAATAAAAGAGGAAACATTTGTAGAGACCATACCAGAGATTATAAGGGAATATTATGAACAACTTTATGACTAAAAATTAGACAACTTAGATGAAATGGAAAAATTTTAGAAATCTCTCCCATGGAGAAATAGAAAACCTGAATAGACCTATATCAAGTGTATTAGTTTTCTATTGCTGTGTAACAAATTACCACAAAACATAACTGAAGTCTTACAACAACACAAATTTATTACCTGCAGATAATAAAGTTTCTGCGGATCAGGAGTCTGTGTACATCTTAACTGGGCTCCCTGCTCAGAGCCTCACAAGGCTGCAGTTAAGGTGGCAGCTGGGCTGTTTTCATCTGCAGGCTTAACTGGAAGGTGCCCTTAAGTCCTAGGGGCAGCCCGAAGTCCCCTGCCACGTGGTCTTCTCACAGCATCGCTCACAACATGGCAGCTTAATTCTTTAAGGCCAGCAAGAGAGTCTCTCTGCGGTAAAGGCCCAGCCCCTCTTTTAAGGGCTTTCATCTGAAATATTCATGTTTACTCTTTTAAAAATTCTAAATCAACTGATTTGAGATCTAATTATATCTCCAAAATGCCTTCACCTTTGCCTTTCTTATAACATAACCTAGTCACGGAATAACATCCCATCAGATTCAAGACTCCCCCTCAGCACCCAAGGGCAGGGCATGTGTATCATGGAGCGGGGATCTTTGGGGCCATTTTCTAGTTCTTCCTACCACATCAAAGAAAGAAATTGAGTTAGTATTTTAAAGTCTTCCTGTAAATAAAAGGACAGGTCCTGATAGATTCTCTGGTGAGGTTTGAGAAAGAATATCAACACTACACAAACTATTTCAAAAAACTAGAGGCAGAGGTGACACTCAGAACTCATTTTATCAGGCCAGTATTACCCTAATATTAACGACAGACAAAGACATCACAAGAAAACTACAGAACAATATCTTACACGAGAGTACACACAAAACTCCTTAATAAAATATTAGCGAACCAATAAGGATTATGCATGATGACTAAGTGAGATTTATCCTAGGAGAGGAAGACTGACCACATGATCATTTCAATATATGCAGGAAAAGCCTTTCTTAACGCCCAATACTTGATCCAAATAAAGCCTCTGCACCTCGGTATGGCACCAGCATCAATTTTCTGGTCTTGACAGTGCAAACTAGGTTATGTAAAATATTATAACTGGAGGAAATTTGATGTAGGGTGAACAAGAACTCTCTGGACTATTTTTGCAACTTAATATGAGTCTTAATCTTTTCCAAGATAAGAAGTTATTTTTAAAAAATCTAATACCCGGGCCGGCCCGGTGGCGCAGCAGTTTAGTTCGCGCTTGGCAACCTGGCGTTCGCCAGTTCAGATCCCGGGCGCCTGCAGACACACTGCTTGTCAGCCATGCTGTGGCAGCCTCCCATATAAAGTGGAGGAAGATGGACACGGATGTTAGCCCAGGGCCAGTCTTCCTCAGCAAAAAGAGGAGGATTAGCAACAGATGTTAGCTCAGGGCTGGTCTTCCTGACAAAAAAATAAATCTAATACCCATTCATGATAAAAACTGTTAAGGAACTAGGAATAGAATGAACTTCCTCAATCTGATAAGTACATGTATAAGAAAAATCCACAGCTGACATCATAATTAATGGTGAAAAATTGAATACTTTTCACCTAAGATCGGGAACAAGACAAAGACATCCACTCTAGGATGTCTGCTTCTACTCAACATTGTACTAGAGAATCTAGCTAGTATAATCAGGCAAGAAAAATAAATTAAAGTCACAGAGATTAGAAAGAAAAACTTAAAATCTTTATTCACAGATGACATGCTCTGTATGTAGAAAATCCTAGAGAATCTGCAAAAAAAAAATCTATTTAAACTAGTAAATGAATTTAGCAAGGTCACAGGATGCAGGATTTGCATAAAAAAGTCAATTGTTGGGGAAATCTCTGTACCTTCCACTTAGATTTTGCTGTGAACCAAAAAATGCATGAGGAAATAAAGTCTATTTTTTAGAAAATCAGTCGTAATTCTAGATACTAGCGGCCAAAAATCTGAAAATAAAATTAAGAAAACATTTCCATTCCATTCCATTAAAAAATAAAATATTTAAGATTAAATTTAACAAAAGAAGGACAAGATCTATACACTAAAAACTGCAAAACATTTCTGAGAGAAATTTAAATATCTAAATGAAAAAAGACATACTACACTCTTGGATTAGAAGACATTATCATTGATATGGCAGTTCTCCCCTAAATTCTATATCTGTAGCTTCAACTCAATCTCTATCAAAATTCCAGCAGGCACCTTTCAAAGACGTTGACAAACCAATTCTAAAATTTACATGGAAATGCAAAAGACTTAGAATAGCCAAAACAATTTTGAACAAAGAAATACAAATTTGGGGAATGTACATTAACTGATTTCCAAACTAATCATAAAGGTATGCTAATCTAGAGAGTGTAATGATGTTGGAGTAAGGACATACATATAAATCAATGAAACAGAATGTAAAGTGCAGAAATAAACTCTATGGTCAACTGAGTTTGGGCAAAGAAGTCAAGACAATTCAATGGGGAAAGGAGAGAGTCATTTCAGCAAACAATGCTAGAACAATTGGATATTCACAAGAGAAAAAAAAATAAATTTAGATCCTTCACTCACATTAAACACAAAAAGTAATTCAAGATAGAACATAGACTTAAACATAAGAGCTAAAACTATAAAACTTCTAGGATAAAGTCTTTCTGACCTTGGTTTAGGCAAAAATTTGTTCAATGTGTGTGACATCAAAAGGCTGACCTATAAAAGAATATAATTGGAAAATGGACTTCATAAAAAAATTAAAAATTTTTGCTCTTCAAAAACAACTTTAGGAAAATAACAAGAGAAGCCATAGACAGAAATAAAATATTTGAAAATTATGTATCTGATAAAGGACTTGTATCTGGAATATATAAATAACTCTTACAACTCAGTAAGACAATCCAAGTTTCTTAGAAAGGGCAAAATATTTGAGTAGACATTTCATAAAACAAAATATATGAATCACTAATAAACACATGAAAAGATCCTCAACATCTTTAATAATTAGGGAAATGCAAATTAAAACCACACACCCAGTAAAGTGGCTGCAATAATAGAGACTGACAATACCAGGTCTTGGCATGAATGTGAAGAAACTAGAACACTTTATACATTACTGGTGGTGATGTAAAACCATAGCCACTTTGGAAAACAGTTTGGTGGTTTCTTAAAAAGTTAAATACACACTGAACATATGACCCAACAATGCCATTGCCAGGTATCTTCCCAAGAGAAATGGAAATATGTCCATGCAAAGACTTGTTCACTAGTGCTCAGAGCAGCATTATCCATAATAGTTAAACACTGGGAAAAAAACAAATGTCTACCAACTGGTGAATGCATAAACAAAATACAATATATTGATACTTGAATACCATTCAGCAATACAAAAGGAATAACTACTGATAGATGAAACAATATGGATGAACCTCAAAAATATTGTAAATAAAAGAAGCCGTACACAAAGACCACACATAGTTCCAATTATATGAAAATTCTAGAAAAGGCAAAACTATAGAAACAGTAAGCAGATCAGTGGTTGCCTGAGACTAGAAGTGGGAGTGACGACTGACCTCAGTCAGGCACAAGGGAACATTTTGGGGTGACAGAGTGTTCTCAGACTGGGTTTTGGTGATAATTGCACAACTGCATAAATTTACTCAAAATCATTGACCTGTGCACTTCAAATGAATGAACATTAATGGCATTAAATTATATATCAGTAAGGCTGCTCTAAAAACCAATAGATATTTATCAAATAAAATAAAAACAGAAAATACAGGAAAACAAAATTCTTCACCCCCAGTCTTACTACTCATATAATCAGTTACTTTGGGTACTCTGGTTTACATTCCTCCATATAATGTATGATATAATAGAATGTGTTTAATCGATCCCCTATTGTTGGATTTTTAGGTTGTTTCTAGTCTTTCACTAATAAATACTGCTAAAATAAACATTCTTATCACATATTTTTGTTTGGGAGTGTGATTGTTAACTCGCGATAAACTCCCAAGATTAGACATAGTTACTCAAATGCAAAGTGTGTATTTATTTTCGATGGCTGTGGAACAAATTACCACAAACTTTGCAGCTTCAAACGACACACATTTATTACCCCATAGTTTCTGTGAGTTTAAGATCTGGGCAGGGCTTAGCTGCATTCAAGGTATCAGCCAAGACAATTTCTTCTGGGGCACAGGGGCCTTTCCAAGATTAACACTGTGGGCAGAATTCAGTTGCTTGTGGTTGTAGGACTGTCCCTCAACTCCTAGAGGCTGCTAGCCCTTCCCTGCCATGTGGCCAGCTTCACAGCATGATAGTTTGCTTCTTCAGGGCCAACAGGAGAGCATCTGCTGCTGCTTGTCACTTACCTCTGGACCCTTTTTTCAAGGGCTCACCTGATTAGGTCAGGCCCACTGAGGATAATCTTCCTTTCAGTTAACTCAAAGTCAACTGGTTGGTGACCTTCATTACATCTGCAAAATCTCTTAACCTTTGTCACATACTGTAACCTAATCACAGGAGTGCTATCCCATCTTAGTCACAGTCCCACTCTCAGTCATGCGGAGCCGATTGTACAGATATATACACCAGGAGGCAAGAAAATAGGGGGGAATCTTAGAAATCTGCCTCTCACAAGAAGTTTGCACATTTGCTAGGACTATGATTCAAATTGCCAAGTTTTCTGAAGAACATATATACCCCCACCAGCAGAGTGCTGGTTTCCGTAGCACTGGTTATTATCAATATTCTTAATCTTTGCCAAAGATAGCTAAGTATTGCTGGCTTGGGACCATTGGACAGGGATGTGGCAATGAGAGAACAAGTCTTGCATTTCTTGATTAGTATTAAGATTATTACGATCTTTGGCAATTTTTACTTTTCTTCTGCAAAATATCTATTCATTTATTTGTTTTTCTCTAGGGGAAATTTTCTGTTACTTATTGTTTCATAATCTCATTTTGAATATTAAAAATATTCTAATAATGGTCCATATAGAAAGTATTTTCTTTTGATATATTTTCTTTTTAACTTGGTTACAGTGACTTGCACCATGTAAAAAATTTGAACTTTCATAATCAGACCTACTAACCTTTATAGTTTCTTTTATTTGCTTGTTTTTTATGCTCTGACATGTTTTCCTGAGCTTTTTATTTCTAAAAAGAGAGAAGTAAAGGAATCAGATACATTTCCAGTTTCCATTTCAGATGACAGTTAGGGACTCTAGATGGGGGAATAATGTACAAAGATAAAGTTTCTAATAATGCAGTGCCCATCAGTCCTCTAATTGTTGTGTAAACCGGTTCTTAACCTAAGGTGTCCAGAGAGAGAGATGGATGCAGCATTCCTTCCAATGGTTTGGCCAAGGGAAACATACCACATTGTTCTGTTAACAGTTCAGGACACTGGGTATCAGCTCCATTTTTTTTTTTTTTCATTTCTTTTCTTTGGGCTATCAAATTACAGCTCTGAGTATGTGAAAACAGACTGAGGGATAAGATCAGCTTTTTTCTGAAGCATTAAGTTTTAGTTTTGAGTTTTATCCCCTCTCTAAGCACTAATTTTGTATTATATTTCATTTTCCCCTTTTAATCTGGGACATAAAACTAGTCACATTTTTAAAAAAATAAAACACTTTGGATAACCAAGTATGCACTTCAAGCAAGATCACTTCTCCCTGCTGATGAAATATTTCCTTGACAGAAACAAAATCACTTCATGATTTACCTGTTAAAAAGTAGGCTCAAGGGGCCAGCCTGGTGGCATAGTGGTTAGGTTCATGCCCTCTGCTTTGGCAGTCCGGAGTTCGCAGGTCTGGATCCCAGGCGCAGACCTATGCATCACTTGTCAAGCCATGCTGTGGTGGCGACCCACATACAAAATAGAGGAAGATGGGCACAGGTGTTAGCACAGGGCCAATTTTCCTCACACAAAAAAAGTAGTCTCAAATCCCTCCTTCATTTATAGACGAGTAAATCATAATATAAGGAATGAGTAAGTTTCTTAAGCCTTCCTTGGAGTCACAGGCATTAAATTTCCTCATCGTTAAATAAGAAAGTTCAAGTAGCTGATCTCTGAGTTGTTACTCAGATCTAACATTCAGATTCTACTTGATGTTCAACTCAAGGTTTTCTGCCTGTATTCTTTCTTTGGCCCGTCCAAACTCCCAGGCCTGCATTTCATCTTCAGGTTCTCCCTCTTTTCATTTTCAGATTCCTACTATGCATTCTTGTAAGACATCCCATTCTCATTTCCAAGTCAATATATCCAAAACCAAACTCGTGCCAGTCCTCTCAAACTCCTTGGTTTCCATATTCCCAGAGTTTGTACCATTCTCCTCAATATGCAGATGTGAAATAAGGGATCATTTTTCATCATCTTTCTCTCTCCCCATATTTAATTGATACTCAAGGCCAGAATATTTGTCCACTGTGATATTTGTCTCCCAAACCTTCTTTCAATTCTTACCAACATGTTAGTTCAGGCTCCTAGTATGTCACTCCAGGACCCGATGTTGAAAATTCTTTAACCTCTTTGTCTTTCATGATATGATTAATCCAGAACACTGGAACCAGGTTGATGTTCCTGTAGTTCCCTACTGTCTGTTGAATTAAGAACCTATGACATAGCCTGGCAGTGCAGCCCCTCCACAACATGTCCCAGCCTACTTCCCAAACGTTTCTTTGCCTTCCCCTCTACTTATGCCCAGTGTCTTAGCCACTCAGAATACTTACTATCCCCTGAACACACCCTGTATTTTGCCATTTCGTTGCCTTTTTGGTTTGATTTTGAGTTCTTATTTTCAGTGCTTAAAGTTTCTGTATATGTTTGGGATATCAACTTTAGCTAAAACAAGAAAAAATGATAAGTAATCATTTTAAATCTTTATTTTTATTAAAAAAACCAATATTTCTTTTTCTTGGGGCCAAAAAATATATTACATATCAGTGAAATACAGCAGAACTTTAAAATACAAAGCCTATGCAGAAGTCACTGCAGGTTGGATGTGTTGGAGCTGGATGGGCTCTTGAGAGCCTCTACTCCAGCCCCCACTGGTAAAAGTCAGAGAAGTGACTCAAATTACTAAGGTCACACAGCTACTCAGGAGCAAATCGGGGACCAAAGATGTGAACAGTTTTCTACAGCTCAAGGAACTATCAAAACCTACATTTTCATAGGACCTGGCCCAATATTCTCTCAACAAATAGATATTTAGTGCCTGCAATGGGTGATGTGCTGGGTCCTGGGAATATAAAAATGAAAACTGGCCCTGCTTTCCAGGAACATAGTCAAGGAGGAGGAGATAAGTGTGGACAGATAAATGTAATGAAAGGTGACCAGTGCTGTGATAGACATTGTGCATTGTTTAGACAAAAAGTGGGAGGCAGTCAGCTCTACCTGATGTGATGGGGGAAGCAGAAGGAGTTCATAGATAAGATAACCCCTTGGGCTTAATATAGAAAGAAAAGTGGTGTTCACCAGGGTAGACCAGCAAGGAACAAACACAACCAAAGGCACAAAAGGATGAGTTAGGTAAAACTATTTGGGGAAAACAAACAATTTAGACAATCTGGAATTTAAGGTGGAAGACAGGCATATCAAAATTAAAATTGGAAATCAAGGCAAGCTCCAAATTGCGAAGGGACTTGTATGCCTCACAAAGGAGTTTGGAATAATAGTTATTACTGTTACTACCATTTTTATTAATGATTATCAGTTTCTCACTATAATTAATGGGTTCATTTATTGATCACTTGCTATGATCACTACGATAAGTGATTTACATTAAAAGATGAGGAAACTGAGAATCAAAAATGAACTCACTTGGCTAAAGCAACATAACTATTAATTAGTGGGGCCAATATTTGAATCAGGCCCAGCTGGTTTCAAAGTTGAACATGAATTACACTGTAATCTATCTTTAGTCTGTGGACCATGGAGCCATTAGAGTATTTTAAACAAAGCAGAAATATGAATGGATTCTTTCCTTAGAACAGTCTAGCAACAGTATAGAGTTACATCATCCAACAGCCACTAACTACATTGAAAATTAAATAATAATTTAATAATTAAAAATTCAGTTTCTCAGTTGCAGTAGCCACATTTCAAGTGCTCAATAGCCACATGTGACTAATAGCTACTGTAATGGACAGCACAGAATGAACATTTCTATCATCACAGAAAGTTATATTGACAACACTGAGATAGAGGATGCCTCGGAGTTCTGTGAGATGGGAGAAAGGAGAGTAAAGAGACCATTACCTAGGACAAGTGGGAAAGGAATACAGAAAAAAATGAGGCACTAATAGTGGAGACTTAAACCAGTGATTCCCAAAATGTGATTTGCCCACTCCTACTCCCTCAGCCAGCAGCATCAGATCACCTGGGAACCTGTTAGAAATGCAAATTCTCAGCTTTACCCCAGGCACACTGGGCCAGATGCTCTGGGAATGGGGCCCAGCCACCTATGTCGTAACAAGCTCTGCAGGAGATTCTGATGCTCAGTGAAGAGTGAAGGCCATTAATTTAGAAGAAGGGACGGATTTGTGAAGTATGGTACAGAAACACAATCAACTTTGTGGCCAAATGGGGGTTATACAGGGGAAGAAGGAATCTAGGATAACTCCAGGTGGGTTGGTGAATATAGAAGGAGAAACAAATTCAAGGGGAAAAGGTAGAGTTTGCGTTTGAGTTCCTGAGGGACACTCAAGTATTGTGATTCTAGGAGAAAGTTCTGCAATGGAGATACAGATTTAGAGTCATCAGAATTTAGGTGATAGATTAGCCAGGAATGGATTGGATTTGTAGCTCTCAATTTTTTTTCCTCTACAAAAATGATATCTCTATGTGTGTCTGTGAATGCTGAGGGGTGTAGCTAAAGTTAGGTGCAATTCTCCGCACGCTGGCTCTTTTTTTCTCCTGTTCAAGGAGTCATCTCAAAATGCAAATTTGGTCTATTAGATGTGAATATGTTCCATTTTTAAAAATAAATAATTAACCTGGGGCCAGCCCAGTGGCATAGTCGTTAAGTTCTCACACTCCACTTCAGCGGCCTGAGGTTCGCAGGTTCTGATCCCGGGCACAAACCTACACGCCGCTCATCAAGCCTTGCTATGGTGGCATCCCACATACAAAACAGAGGAATATGGGCACAGATGTTAGCTCAAGGCCAATCTCCCTCAGCAAAAAGAGGAGGATTGGCAATGGATGTTAACTCAAAGCCAGTTTTCCTCAAAAAAAATTTAATTATTAACCTACAATGTTATTCTGAATATTATTAGCATGTATAACTTGTCAAACAGGATACACACAATCCTAAAGTGTCTATAGTGACGAGAGTACAGGTGTAAGGGCTGACTCCCTTTCTCTCTGATCTTGGAGTGTGGGCTACAGTAGAGGAACCAGCAAGAGAGGAGGAGAAATGGTCAGAGAGATAAGAGGCAGTGTTCCACAAGTCAAGAGAGGAGCATTTCAAGAGGACGTGATGAACACTGCCATATTCTGAGATACTGGTAAGATGAGATCTTGGACTTTGCTCTTAGGCAGTCATTGTTGACCTTTTTCAAAGTCATTTCTGTAGAGCAGCTGGGGACAATTTGGCCAATAAACTAAGAAGACTGGAGTAGTTGAAACAAAAATAGGAGGTGAGGAAATGGAGGCAACAAGAGTAGATTTATGCTTTGCACTGTTCCTTGGTTATAAAAGAGTCACCTCACATTCTCAGTATCTTACAGAGATTTAGTGAAACACCTCCTCTAATTTGTATACTTTCTTTCTCCAGGGTCCTGGCATAAGGATGGGCTAGCATGCTATAAATGAAACCATTCCATCTTCTGATGTTGATCCATTGATCCTAAACAACCATTAAGCTCACCTTAATCCTCCCCTCACCTTGGATGGATTCCTTTCTAGGATTCTTTTTATCCTGCACAGTCTTGCTTGGGCTCCCCCATGTACCCAAATGACGTGTCTGAATCCTCAGAGTAAATATAGCTTAGGCTTTAAAGCTGGGACATTCTCTACAAAAATACCATTTGTATTGTTCCTTAAAACTGACCTAGCCTAAATTAATCTTCACAGCCATCCTGTGTGGTAGGTAGGAAAGTATTATTGTGCTTATTTTGCAGATAAAAATTGAAGTTCTATGACTTGTCTAATACCTCCCCTCTACTAAACCACAAAGCAACAATCCTATTTTATTTGTTTTATTAATGTATTCATTCCACATTTTTCCATGAAGGATTCCAGGTAAGGCTGTCTGAAAAATAATAAGAGTAGAATGTCAAAACTAGATGATAAAAGAACACAGGTATTCAGCTGTTAAATCTCTACATAATTGGCATAGCAGGGCTTTAAATTTAGCTCTAAGTTTTTTGGCGACCAAACAAAAAGGCAGACGCTGTCAATTATGCTGTTCCTATTTTCATAAAGGAATAAGTGTGCCAGATTTTCAGAGGAACCAAAGCACCACCTCGCCTAAGTTCTAAAAGAAACTTTAGGGGCATAGAGGGCATGTCTATAAACAAGGGTAGTGGAACATTTCATATGGCAGCGTCTAATGATTTCCTTCAGTAAAACCTCATTTAAACCATTAAGTTAAAAACTGACTTTTCAACACAAGCACACATACTAATTTACTGATCACTGATGGGCAGTTACCACAAGGATATAAAACCTTACATTTTGGACTGGATCTCAATTTTCATAGTTGTGGCTAAATGCTATGCACTAATAAGCATATATTAGTGGAATATTCTCTCTCCTCATTAGACCATTTACACATCTGTCTGTAAATGCTAAGGGGTGTATCTAGATTTAGATGCAATTCAGGTAGCCTTGCTAAGTGTCCACACTCTTGCAAACACACTATACACACACACACACTCAACCATTTGATAAGAAAAAAAAAAGTATGAAGTACTTTTTAGAAGAAGAAACTAAAGTGTTCTTGGATTTTTAGGAAATGCTAATTGGCTTAAGTGAAATGTCATCTATTATTCTAAGATGTTCCTGGAATAACTATACATTGAATTGGCTATAATATAGGCAAATTTTTTGGCATTTAAGTTATAATTAGAGCAGATACTGAATAACCATCTCCCCTGACTCTCGGGCACTGATGATTACTAACATTTTTAATTAATTACAAATCCCTCCTGGATGCTAACAAGACTATACCAAAATGGCCCCTTCCCTCTCACGAGGTGCCAAATCAGCCACGCATCTGATGCTGTCTCCACATGTCTCGTTGGGTAGTCTGTACATGGATATCCAGTCTCTGCATCACCGTAGAGCTCCTGGGGTGTGCTTGCTCTTCTAAAACGAAAGGTGTGTATGCAGAGACCAGTCTGTTAAAATGCATTTAATGAACACCTGCTGGCCTCAGAGTTCTGAGCAAGACACTAGTCCAGAATATTAAAGAGGCAAGGCATCCTCTCAGTCTTCAGGGAGTTTAAAATCTAGTCAGGGAGACAAAACATACACACAAGTGATGCAACTAAAAACAATAACCTAAGAACTTATAAACACATGCAAAATAATATAGTACTTAATCAATGATACTAAACAGTATACAGACATCAAGGTAATATGTAAGGATGATGACTTCCAATAGGATGAGTGTAGTGACCTTCATCCCCACCAGCTGATACAAAAGTGGTGTAAAATGGCACCTAGAAGCAGATAGCAATATTAAGTAGAATAATAGCCGTAACTATATATAATGTCCCAGGGATGTGGGCAGGTGAGCCAAATCATGGTGTGTACAGAGAAATTCTATGCCTGAGAATACGAACTGTCTTGTTTCAGTGATTCATAAATTTTAATGAGCTCTGACTTTACTTAGAGTACTTTAAAAAAAAAGCAGATTTCAGGATCACTTTTGGATATTCTGATTCCATAGCTAGCAGGTAGAGCCTGGAAAACTGCATTTTCACAAGTCTCCCAAAGACAGAGTGAGTTCAAGGACCCCAATATGAGGCCCACTGCCAAGGGTGCTCACTTAAGACCAGCCCATGTGTGACATAAGGGAGAAGTCTGTAACAGGGCTCATGGTGCTCCTGACTACCATTAACAAGCAGTATGGAGGGAGGTGTAAGAATTCTAGAATGATCCCTCCCCAGGTCAAAATGCCACTCAAAGCAAGAAACGGATAGCATTTTAACTGGTGAAATTTCATTTTAGAAATCATAAACACATGCGCAAACCAGCATTAAAAAGTATTATTCTATGATACATTACTAACCAGTAGATTTTACTGGATGATTATATGTTGGGTTTTGTAAAAATCATTTCATTAAGTTCTTTGAACTTATAAAGGAGTACAATATAAATTCAAAGGGTTACAATAAAATGGAGTTGTTTGCATTAAATTTGCTACCTAATAATTTTCATTGAATGTGTTTTGGGTTTCCAAAAAAAAATTTTATTCTTCATTATTTAACAGGCCTCAATTAGATGTATTTGTTCTCTCAGATTAAATACTGCAATAATTTTCTGTGAACCCTTGTGCCATGTTGTTATTAATTATATATTAAAAAACCTTTGCAGATATGAGATCTTCTTACCCCAGGCATTCTGCAAATGAATCATTATTAGCCCTGTTCAAAAGAAACTCAGAAAACGTGAGGAATTTACTCAAATTCTCAGAGCAAATGAATGTAAGTGAGAATTGACTAGAGAGCCATTCTGTCAGGTGGCAGTAGACATCCATCAAACATTCTCAAGGCACAAATTGGGTATATGGTTAGGAGCCCAAACTCTGGACACCGATCTGATCACTCTTGTTAGGCTATATTTTTTCCCTCGGAATCATCACTCCTTATTCTATTTCCATAATTTCAACTATAATTTTTTTCAAAACTCAGAAAGAAAATAGTCTTAAAAAGACTTTGCAATAATTACGTGGGAAACTAGAAGAAAACCTGATCAACAAAGAATTCTATATATCAGCAAAAATGCAAAGCCAGGAAGGCCCCAGGTAATATTCAGTGAGTGGTATGGAGCAGTGAGTTAAGCAGGAAATAAGGTTTTGTTGCAAGCTGTAACTGGAACTGGGGCTATAAAACAGATTGAGCCAAACTGTGGAGGATTTAAAAGCCAGCTGATCCCCCTCACTCTTGCATTGTCGGTGGAGGCCAGGGGGAAACACCTAGAAACTAAACAACACACTTCAAAATGGGTCAAAGATGAAGTTTCAAGGGAAATTTTAAAAATACAGTAACTGAACTTCTGAACAAGGGGCAGACTTTCACAGGAAGTTAGAAATCCCCCATTGGAGGAGGGTACCAACATCAGGCTGAGCTTTGATAAGGCTCTTGGAAAGAGACGTATCCTGGGTGTACCTGGTGCACACCACGTGGAGGAACGGGAAGAAGAGACAGGCTGGTTGGCATCCGAGAGGGAGACGATGTGGAGAACGTGAATCAATGTACTTGGGGGAGTGGCCACAGTGAAACACACTCTGGGAAGGGGTGTAGGTGTTGATCATTGTGGGTCAGGGTGGGGGATAAAATATTGAGAGAAATTAGACACATTGGAGCTGAATATGGGATTCTAGAAATGTAGCTGCAAAGAGAACGGAAATAGAATATACATCGATGAGACAGCAAGATCAAGTGAAGAATTTTTAATGAAATTTCTTTTAAAAACACACAAACAGGAGAGACCTGGCAAGTTTATTGGCAGAAGGAAAAGCATCCAGAAAGAAAGAAATTGAAGATGTTTGTGGGAGAGAGAATGCAATTAAAAACATGAAAGAACAGCATTTGTGAGAAGAAATAAATTAACCTTAGGAGCAAGGATCCATCTTCCCAAAAATGAGAAAGAAGAGAAGATAGGAGAGAGGTTAGATCTTTTGCAATAGCAGGGATGAAAAATAAAAGTCTCGTTGGACTATTTTACTCACTGCCTGGGGACTGGGACTTGAGGAGAGGAAAGTTCAGGACACTGGTCTTCAAAGTGGGATCCAAGAACCCTCGGGGCACAGGGCATGGAGTGTTTGAAGGAAACTGATCCCCTATTTCCTTGTGACTTGCTGGAGAAAGCCCCTATGGGTCAGCACATCTGTTCTCCTTTCACTCCCCCTCACAACCCTCCCTTCCTCCACATTCTCCAAAGTAGGCAAATCTCTCATCCATCCCACACATTGCCCAGGTATAAAAATTCAGGTGCACAAAACAAAGAAAAGTTTCAATAGTTCCTTTCATTAAGTAACCAGATACCCATTCCTACCTGTCTAGTTAAGAAATGCCTTTCCAATAAAATGTTTGCTTGATAAATATTTCTCAAACTCTGCTGTAGATTTATGATGTTTTGAGCAACTCTATCCTTATAATAACTTCATGTTAACCCAGTCCAGAAAAAAATGTTTTAACACAGAGTCTTTTAGTCATAGTAAATAAAAATGAATAAATAAAATACATATACATTTTGTTGTATAGAAGTCTGATAGAGTGATGAATAAATGACATTAAGCATAAAAGTACATTAGGACAAAATCTGGGGGAAGTAGAATGGAATATGAGCTCAAGAAATAAAAAGAATAATGTGAAATCTCTGTCTGTTAAAAAAAGCTTTGTCAGTTTAAATGGATAGGAGGTGTCAAATTACCATGGTATTTCTATTATACTAGATTCATTTAAAGAAGCAATGCAATACTTTTATTTTAAAATGTCAATAGTACAATATACCAGAGGGTACATATTTTTTAACTACTTAAACTTTTACTGAAAACTTTTGTATGTCCATTTTAAAATATATGGGTGTGTACGTAGATTTTCAAAATTATTTTAGGATATACACCAGTTTAGAAGATCATCATGGTCTTCTAGGGAAACAAAAGGACGTGAATGATGGAACTGATGAGCAGAGATGCATGCCCAGGTGAAATTAACTAACATGAATGTATAGTAGATTGGGTTGGCAAAGTTCTATCATATTCTTTGGCAATGATCTGTAGCCCAGAAGCAGAAATGAAGTATGAATGATATGAAATGATAGAAAATTGGGCACAGCAAGATGCTAAGAAAGCCTTGAGTATTAATGAAGACAAGTTAACATAGCTGACCATGGTATCCAAATTGGACAGGGAAGTAAATGAGACCAGAAGCAGGTTACTGAATAGTGTAAGTTGGTGGTCCTACTAGCTAAAGGCTGAATTGAGGTTGTAAAAAGGGAAAGAGAGTGAGAGAGGCATGCCAATTCCAAGCTTTTGAAAGCAGAGCAGTATAGCATAACACGGTTACTACTTTGTGATTACTATAAGATGGAGATTTTCATGACAGGGAGGTCAAGGAATCATGAGGCTAAAGGCAGTAACAAACGCCAACATAGATATTGAAATATATTGAAATGGCTGGAGATGCTGTCAGGGAATGAGGTAAATAGGAAGAACATAAGCAGATGCTTAACCAGTGGGCTGGTATTGGACAAGACATCAGAGCAGCATGGTTAGGGAAGGACGCAGTAATCGGACAGAATGGACTTTAAGAACCAATGGATTGTATGTTCCAGAAGTGACACAGGGACTTGTATAGAAGATGCAAAATCTCACACTCTACATAAGTTGTGCAGAAATGGAACTTTATTTTCCACATCTTAGCTTGCTCCAGAACATTGATTTGCATGGAGGACGAGGGAAAAAGGAAACAAAAAATCTTAACCCCATGCCCACATTGCAACTCAGTTCCTCCTCTTTTACAGCTTGATCTGTTTGGGATAAACATTATCAAGGTCAAATTCAGGATTCTCCCAGGCGGTGATCTGAGTTTCTAGGGTTACTTCATCGTGTTGTCCAGGTATCGGGGTGAGGCATCTGTTCAGGTAGTTCATCACAGTGCCTCCTTCCACTTTGTGTCTAAGTATTTGCTATTAATTGATTCAAGCCGGGAGCCTGAGTGGCTCTCCCTACTGACAGCTTCTGAGGCTCAGGCAAACTCCCGTCCAGGGCTGAAGAACTAACCACACACACTGAGGTCTAGCATACGTGGCCATCCGTACGCCACTGTGGCTAGCCTGGGACACGGTCTCTTCCACTAGTTTTAGGCAGAAAACAAAGCACTGTTTGGCAGAATCTAAATTAAACCATTTCTCTCTCACATACCATCTTGCAACTGAAAACCAGATTTCCCAGACCCTCGTTGGGAATCCAAAGCCCAGAATCCCTTAGTGTAAAGCCAAGCCTCTCCCCTGAGAAGAGTGCACATAGAAAGCTTTTGCTTCCTGAATGGCAGACTCTGAAAATTGGTCCCCAAATGCCAAGGAAACAGCAGCTTTGTCCTGTCTCTCTGAATGCTGGTGTGCTACTTTGGAGAGGAGGCCTCCAAGGGAGACAGCAGTGTGGATTGCAGTGCCTTTAGGAGGAGCTCAGCTTCCATCCAGGCGTATGAGTGCTGGGGAAGAAGGCAAGCAGAAGGTGAGACCCTGATGAACCTGCCAAACTCTTTCTCCTGGGTTCAGTGTACTACAGCCGGCTGGGCGCCCAAAGGGGGCCTCTCCTCATGAGTGTGCAAAGGGGACTCAAATCCAGCAAGCACAGAACTGAGCTCAGCCTTCCTTCAAAACTGTCTTCAACACCAAAGGCACAACTTATGAAAGAAATAATTGATAAACTGGACTTCATTAAGCACTTTAATTAAGCACATTAAAAACTTCTGCTCTGCGAAAAACAATGTCAAGAGAATGAGAAGACAATCCAAAGACTGGGAGAAAATATTTGAAAAAGACACATATCTGATAAAGGACTGTTATCCAAAATATATAAAGAACTCTCAAAACTCAACAATAGGAAAACAAACAACCTGATTAAAAACAGGCAAACAGACACCTCACCAAAGAAGACATACAGGTGGCACATAGGCATATGAAAAGATGCTCCACATCATATGTTGTCACGGAAATGCAAATGAAAACAACAATTAGTTGGCACTACACACGTATTAGAATGGCCAACATCCAGAACACTGACAGCACCAAACACTGGAGAGGGTGTGGAGCAGCAGGCACTGTCATTCATCGCTGGTGGGAATTCAAGATGGTCCAGGCACTTTGGAAGACAATTTGGCAGTTTCTCACAAAACTAAACACTCTTGCCATACAATCCAGTAATCGCACCCCTTGATATTTACCCAAATGAGTTGAAAAACTTATGTTCACACAAAAACCTGCGCACAATTGTTTATGGCAGCTTTATTCATAATTGCCAAAACTTGGAAACAACCAAGGTGTCCTTCAGTAGGTGAATGGATAAATAAACTGTGGTACATTCAGACAATGGAATATTATTCAGTGCCAAAAAGAAATGATCTATCAAGCCATGAAAAGACATGAACAAACTTTAAATGCACGTTACTAAGTGAAAGAAGCCAATCTGAAAAGATTACGTACTATATAATTCCAATGACCTGACATTCTGAAAAAGACAAAACTATGGAGATTGTAAAAAGATCAATGGTTGCCAGGAGGGAGAGATGAACAGGTGAAGCACAAAGGATTTTTTAGGGCAGTGAAGTCATTCCGTATGATACAGCAGTGGTGGAAACATGTCATTATACATTGTCCAAACCCATAGAACATACAACACCAGAGTGAACCTTAATGCAACTTAATGTAACCTTAACGTGTGGGCTTGGGGTGATAATGATGTGTCAGTGCAGGTTCTGTTCTGTAACAAATGTACTGCTATGGTGAGGGATGTGGATGGTGGGGGAGGTTGTGCATGTATGGGAACAGGGGATATATGAGAAATCTCTGTACCCTCTTCTCAATTTTGCTGTAAACCTAGACTGCTCTAAAAAATAAACTTTATAATTTTCTTTAAAACTATCTCTTTCAATTATCACCTATCTAGGTGAATGTACCATTGTCCCCTCAGTTTCCCAAGCCAAAAATACAGGAAATGTACTTGATTCTTCTCTCTTTCCTAACACAAATTAATCACCAAGGGCACCAGTTCATTTTCAGCATCTCTGGAATCCATCACCTTCTCTCCATCCTTCTGCCTCTATTCTAGTTTGTTCTTCTTTTCTTCCCTGGATTACTGAACCATCTTCTTAAACGTTATTATTCCACTTTAATCCACTCTCCATAGTAAGTCTTTCCAAAACATGAAGACGATCATGTCACAGCTCTCCTTACAGCCCTGCAATGGCTCCCTTCACTCTCAGAGTAAAGCCCAAGCAGTATGGTTTACCAAGCTCTACATCCTTGGCTCTGCACTCCCCCAGGCTCCCAACTCTCTTCTCCTGCAACCCATGATCTGGCCACATTGCATCTCCTTCAGGTCCTTAATGCTCTTGTGTCCAGCTTTTCCCACAAGCAGTCCCCTTTTCCTGGTGCGTTCTCCCAGGACTCCCCTTTGCACCTGTCTGTTCCTTTTGAGTGTCAATTTAGTCATTTTTCTCTCCAGCAACCCTTAGTTCCAGTTAGGAACTGGAGGCAATACTCCCCATGCCTTCAAAGCACCAGTTCTACCCATAGAAGCAATTAGCACTTTTCATTATCATCATTAATTTACCCCCTTGGTCCTCCCCACGAGCTGGCAAGCCCTGTGAGGGCAAGAATTGACATCAGTCTCGTGTGCTGTCAGCCCCTAACACACTGCCTTGCCTAAAGCAGAAGTTTAATACTTGTTATTTAAATGAATGAATCAACAGATGAAGGGAAACGCTGAATGAAGGTAATGAACAAAGAGACCATCCCTGCTATGGTGGAGAGAGGAGGATAGGTGAAGAGAAGGACTGACACAGAACGGAAAACAAGGAAAGAACTGTGGTGGTGGCTGCATGGAATAAGAAATAACACAGGGATGCCGCAAAGGATGAAGACTTGTCTAGCTCATTAAACATAAATAATAACACACACACAAGGATTAGCATAAGCAAACAAATGGTTTACTTAGTGTTCAGAAAGTGAGTTCCAAAGGATTTCCAGACAGAGCTGAAAGCGTTCAAGAGGAGAGGAATGAAAGTCTCTGGAGTCCCCTGAGCTAAGGGAAGGCCCTAGAAAACCCCCTAGTCTCTCCTCTACTCTGTGCAGCTCCCAGTTACACCCTTCAAGGTGTGCGGGGCACAGTGATGCTTACCATCACTGAGCAACGCTGAGAAGCTGTAACAGAATAACAGAGTTAGAAAGTGTGTCTGCACCCATATAACCTGTGGATGACTGCCTTTGTGGGGTGAGAAAAGACAGCCAGGATGTTTCTAGTTTGTTAGTTAAAGCCGTGAAAGATATTTCCTTCCCATTGGCTACAGAGCTGGTCACTGTACTCCCTGTGGTTTCTCTCCATCTGGTCAGCCAACCCCTGGGGCACAGGGAACTGGCTGGTGCTGCTGTGGCGCCAGGAGCTGAGTGAAAGGAGGCAGTGAGCAGGGAAAATAAACCAATGTCCTGGTCCGGAATGGGCGCCATCACCTAGAGTGGGCAAGTGGAAAAAACAAGTCAGAGCTTGTGAGAAGCTGCAGAGAGGAAAGAGGGAACAGCCTGTTTTCTAATGGTACACACATCTGCCCCTCTGACTGAACAGATCTGTGCCAAGCTGGCCTGAACAGAGAGAAGAGGCATTTTCAGGTGACCATTCAACAGCTCTGTCACACCCGTTACTCCAAGACCAAGTGGCCACAGCTTTCACCCAGCACAACCCCTGGGTGCATGGTCCTTGGCCCTTTCCTTTGACTTCCCATCTTCTCCTACAACTATCCTGCCTCTGGGGGTGGAACAGAAGTTACTAACCTGAGTTAACAACTCAGAAGTATGATCCTATCACATGGTTTGTAACATGTAAGTAAATATTCAAAAAGCCACGTGAAACAATGAGTTACCACTACACATCCTTAGAGTGGCCAAAATCCAGAACACTGACCACACCAAATGGTAGTGAGGGTGTGGAGCAGCAGGCACTGTCATTCATCGCTGAAGGAATGCAAACTATTACAGCCACTTTGGAGGATGGTTTGGCAGTTTATCACAAAACTAAATATAGTCTTATCAAATGATCCAACAATCACACTCCGAGGTATTCACCAAATGGATTGAAAACTTATGTCCACGCAAAAACCTGCACACAAACGTGTACAGCAGCTTTATTCATCATTGCCAAACCTCAGAAGCAACCAAGATGACCTTCAGTAGGTGACTAGATAAATACACTGTGGTACATCCAAACAATGGAATATTACTCAGTGCTATAAAGAAATGAGCTATCAAGCCATGAAAAGACATGGAGGAATCTTAAATGCATATTACTGGGTGAAAGAAGCCAATCTGAAAAGTCTACATACTGTTTGATTCCAATTATATGACTTCTAGAAAAGGTGAAACTATGGAGACAGTAAAAAGATCAGTGGTCGCCAGGAGCAGGGCCGCATGGATGAGTAGGAGCAAAGGGGATTTTTAGAGCAGTGAAACTACTCTATCTGATACTGAAATGGTGGATACATGTCATCAAACATTTGTCACAACTCAGAATGTTCAACACCAAGAGTGAACCATAATATAAACTATGGACTTGAGTTAATAAACATGTATCAATATTGGCTAATCAGTTGTAGCAAATGCTACTACTACAAGATGTTAATAACAAGGAAAACTGGGCGGGGGTGGGGGGAGCAGTATGGGAACTCCCTGTACTTTCCACTCAATTTTTCTATAAACCTAACCTACTCTAGAAAATAAAACCTATTAATGTTTTTTAAAGATATAACAGTCACATTGCCACCCTCTCAAAAGCTACTTATTGACTTTCTCACAAAAGATGGTTTCAAATACTTATATCTGTTAAGAACATTTATAATAAGACATGGAGATAGTTTTGCAAAACAAAAAACCATGGAGAGTTATGTTTAAAAATAACACTAAGAATGAAGAAATGAAGTCTTGGCTCTTCATATTTTGTTAATTTAGGTAAGTCAGTTAACCTCTCTAAACCTCAGTCTAACACTTCTTTAAAAAGAAAAGAATAAGATAATAATGATGCATCAAATATTTTAAACTAGATCCATGCATTTAATTTCTTTCTTAACTATTTCATTGATCTGATATTCAAAAATTTCAAGTAATTCCTAGAACTGCATCACTTATAAATATAATTGTTATTTTAAATTGCATAAACTTAGTAGGTTTTCAACATCAAGTCAAAAATGAAGTCAAAATCAATTACACATTAAATTGGTTACATATGCATCTTTAACTTATCACCATCTACCTTCAGGTCACTTTATTCCACTCGATGTGTAAAAACTTACAATAGCATACTTCCAGTTACTCCCTCCCAGTCTCGGTGCTATCGTCATCGTACATTTACCTCTATGTGTGTTATAAAGCCTACAAAGTATTGTAAGCATTTTTGCCTGAACAATCGGTTATCTTTAAGTAAATTTAAAATGAGGAAAAGTATTTTATATTTACCCAAATATTTACCATTTCTGGCACTTTGTCACTTTGTGTTGATCTGGGTTTGCATCCAATATTATTTCTCTACAACCTAAGCTTGCTTTAACATTTCTTATAGTGACACATTCTCTCAGCTTTTGTTTCTTTGAAATGTCTTTATTTTGCCTTCATTTTGGAAGGACATTCTCTCTAGGTATAGAATTCTAGTTTGGCAGAAGCCTTTCTTTTCTCTCAGCACTTTAGAGATGCTGTTCCATTGTCCTCTGGCTTGTGTTGTTTCCAGTGTCAGCAGTCATTCTCTCTCTCTGATCCTGTGCATATAACATGCTTTCGTCTCTGACTGCTTTTAAGATTTTTTTTCTTTACCACAGCTTTTCAGCAATTTGACTATAAAGTGCTTTGGGGAATGTGTAGGGGTGTGTGTGTGTGTGTGTGTGTGTGTGTGTGTGTGTGTGTTTATTCTCCCTGTGGTTTGTTGAGATTCTTGGTTTACAGTTTAATCAAATTTGGAAATTTTTCAGTTATTATACTTTCCAATATTTTCTCATCCCCCACCCCTTTCTGACACTCCAATTACATATATGATAGATAGCTTTCTGTTGTTTCAGAGATGAATGGAGCTCAGTTGTTTTTGGTTATTTTCAGCCTTTTTTCTCTCTGTTCTTCAGTTTAGATGGTTTCTATTGTTTTGTATTCAAGTTCACTAATTTTTATCTTCTGAGGCCTAATAGTCAATCCTATCCACTATATTTTTTATTTCTGACCTTGTATTTTTCATCTCTAAAGTTTCATTTGGGTCTTTTTGATATCTTCCATTTCTTTCTTCGTCTTGTTCATGTTTTCTTCTACATCCTTGAGCAAATTTATAAGAACACTTTTAAAGTTCTTGTCCATTAATTCCATGATTGTTATCATTTCAAGTTCTGTTTCCATTGGCTGGTTTTTCTCCTGGTTATTGGTCACATTCTTCTGCATCTCTACACGGCCAGTGATTTTTTTATTGGATGCTGAATATTGTGAATCTGAATTTTGTTGTCTTCTTTTGTGGAATGTTGAATTTTGACCTGGCAAGCAATTTACTTATGGATGGGCTTAATGCTCTGGGGACCTGTTTTGAAGCATTATTAAGCCAAGTCTGGAAACCCATTACTCTAGGTCTATTTAGCCATATTTTTTAAGGCCTGGTCTTTCTGGCGTCTTTTCTTAATGCTACAAGCGTTCAGTCAGCTCTTTTATTTCTGGCTGGTCAGAACTTACATCTCCCAGCCCCATGTAATCTCTGGGAATTGTTCAGCTTACAGCTCCCCAGTAGTCTATTGTTGCTGAGCTTATGCACGTGTGGCTTAGTACTCAGCAAAAAACTCAAGGAGATGCTATGCAGATTTCCAGAGCTCCTTTTCTGCATCATTCCTTTCTCTCCAGCATTCTTCCCCACAAATTCCAGCCACCTCAGCTTTCCTGAAAACTGATATCTGTCTTTCAGAGCAGTGCTCTACTTGACTTCCCCTTCTTGTGCCACAGTTTATAAAGTGCCTCCAGGCAAAAACCAGGGCAATTGTTGGTCTCACCTGATTAGTTTCCTTTCTGTGTAGCACAGGGGCTTGTGCCGCCTACTGGTCAGCACCTGAAACAGTTGTCTGATGTATTGTATCCAGGTTTCCAGTTGTTTACGGCAAGAGGAAAAATCCAGTACTGGGTAGTCTGTCAAAGTTTCATAAACTTCCTATGTCATAAGACTGTCTTTCTAATATGCCATATTTTCTTAAAAATTGCAAGTACATTAAACAATATGTATGCACATAGTTCTTCTTAATCCCGTAATACTAATGCCATGATTTTACTTCTCTTCACCATTGTTACACTTAACCCTGTTTGAAATTCTCATCCATTAAGGAAGACAATGGCCATTCCAGTTAACTGAACAAATCTTAACCACGACACTTGGCAGCTCATCTTGGCAGTGCTGAGGAGACTCACTGAGTCTTATTTACAATCTCTACGTCAGTGATGTCGTAACTCACTAGAAGTGCCACTTGGCCCACATCCAGGGATTCAGGAAAAACACATTACCTAATTCTTCATTCTATTCACAGAAGTCTGCAACTCCCACTCAGGCTGATCAATTAATCCTATTCTGCATTTTTTATTCCTAAGATAGATAGATAGATAGATAGGTAGATAGATAGATAGATGATAGATAGAAGATAGATAGATACAGACATGTAGATATATGTCTTTATGTCTTAGAAGACCTTTAAATTCTATGGAGTTCTGCATTTTTTCAGTCTCAAGTCTTACAGATGATATATCGATATTCAATTAGATTTTAAGTATTTCACACAGCTTTGTCAAACTTGCGGCTACAACATCTGAAGTCATTCTGTTGACACAGGGGCCCTGTGAATCTGCAAGCACTGTGCCAGCGCAGCCTTAAAGAGCTGCAGTACAGACAGGGTGGTTGGCATTGTCAGTAGCAGGGCAAAGGTGAATAAGCCAACAGCTCTGTGAGACCAGCAAAAAGGGACTATCCATCTATACTTAGCCTGTTAGAAGTGGGCTCAGGAAGATAATATAGGCCAAATGGATATGTCGGTTCATTTGGGAAACTACAAATCCCTCTAGTATCTCAAACAGAAAGTTATTTAAATTAGGGAATTGAGACAAAATCTGGAGGCTGAGGGAGTAACAGACAGGAAAGTTGGTGGTCCCCAGAGGTCAGAAACTGCAGAGAGCCATATCACCCTGGAAGGAGGTACACTCATCTGAGCCTGCACTCTTCTGCCCTGATGCCCCGTGTAGGCTCCAGAAGGCCTGGATTTTTGCTAGCTAATGCCTCTGTAGGAGTCCACACTCATCTTCCGGCAGTACTAGAACAGCTGGCAACCACTGCAGGCATCTGCAGTCACCTGCCACTGCCAGAAACAGGGCAGTTTCTATTTCCTTCCCACATTTAATTAGTTATGAGTGCCTATCATTGCCTCCCAAGGACCCCAGCTAAATGAAGAGTCTGGAAAATGAAGTTTGCAGGTTTCCAGCCACAGTGGCTTAGAGGAGAGCATAAAAGAGCAAGTATGGGGCTGTGTCAACAGACAATACTTGGCAGAGTTTATTGGGCCGGCTTCTCCACCCACTAAGATTCAGTCTTCTCATCCACAAAATAGCAACAATAATAGTACCTACCGCAAAGGGTTATTGTAAGAATTGAAGGAGCTATAGTTTATAAAGCTCTTAGAAAAGTGTCTGGCACATAAGAAACTCACAATAAATCATTATGGGTTTTGTTGTTATTAGCTAATAAATAATAGAATGAAAAGTCAACCTGTCTCTGGGCTAACCACACAGAAGACTGTAAGGTGACTGTGCCTTTGCCCAGTGGTGCTACCCATCCACACAGTTCTCATTTCTCCATTCAGGGAGGGATAAAACAAGGACTGTATTGATTTCCTACTCACTGTGTTATTAATTTCCTGTGGTCCCCAAACACTGTGTAAGTTAATAACCTTTGCATCCATCCATTCACAGTAAAACAAGTTCTTTACCAAATGCATATGTTACACACCTCAAAAGCATCATGCGAGAAATATTTTAGACAAATTGCCTCGGGCATAACATTGAGGTCAAATTAATTTGAGAATACAAACTCAAAATTATTTGCTTATAAATTAATTCAGTTGCCCAATCAGGGCCTCCCTGCTGGCCCTCTGGATGCTTGACTGTGCTGAAAGGGCTTTGATCATGTGTCCTGTGAGGAACCCAGGGCGACAGTAGGCATTTGATATATGTTAAGTAGTAACAATGAGGGCAATCAGTACTTGGTAGACTGAGTGGATGGAGCTGTTCAGGTTAAGGAGAGCCCTTCTGAGCTCTACTGCTGGATAGATAAAAATTAAGACTCTGGAAACCTTTCCACATCCAACAGAATCACTACCTCTATTCAGCATCTCAGCCAATTCCTGGAACAGTGACTGACAACATGAATATCTCTTTAAACAGCAGCTAAAAAACCCTCATCTTGTAGTTTTTAAAAAGTATCAGCCTTTGAGCCAGCCAGAGACCTGAGTTCAGATTCTGACTCTGTCCCTTATAAAGGGACTTAAGACAATGTCCCTAGCCTCAGATTATTCATTTAAAAAATATGGACATTGATAATAATGCTTCAAGGTTGCAGGGTACTTCTCACATAAATAATGCATATTTTTATTATAAAACCAATCTACAATTACAGGCAACCCTGGATCAATTATCCTCCTTAAAAATTAAAACAGAAAAGCTAGACTCCAAAAAGCAATCTACTTGGCTTTTGAATGAGATTTTGTATGTGAATGTCTGTGTGTCATACCTACTATACCTCAAACAAAACTCTAAATATCTAATTCTGGATGAAGTGGAAAATTAATTTTCCTAGTGTATACTTTCAAATATTTGAAGTATTTTCACAAATTATAATCCCATCATTAAAAGTAGCATTTGATACATCAGGATTTATTTCCCAGATCCAAGTAGTTGTAGGAAAAAAATTAAGTTAAATTTTCATGCCAGTCTACCCAATCTGTTCTTTCTTCAGTAGTGATCTCCACCCGAAAAAATGAAACCTGTACAACCTCGCCCAACACTGCGGCAATCCCATACCCAAAAGTTAAGTGAAGGCTTTCATCCAGTAGGAGTCAGAAGGAGCCTGCCTTGTGAACGCAGTTCATCCATGGAAATGTCTCCTTTCTCTTCAATGACCAGTGAAAAATCTTTGACTCTAAAATCTCAGTTCTGAGTAGTATTTCCCAGATGCCCATTTATCAAACTGCCATTTCCCGGTTATTTTTAGTACTTAATCTGAACAGTGAAAGTCAAAGAAGGGACTGACTATAAACTCATATGTGCTAATGAAAATATAATTATGAAAAAGGCTCTGATAATGGCTCTACAAAACTACTAAGGGAGGATTTTTTTTGTTTGTTTTTATTATTTTAATATGTTTTGAAATGGACTATAGTAACAGATATAAAGCCTATATATTCTACTGGGTTTTTAAAAATGTGCTATAGCTTTGAGGAGAAAATAACTAATATTTGTTGAATGTTTATTACATGTCACTCTTCTAAACTTTTGCTTTATTGATTTTTTACCCTCAAAAATCTCCAGTGAGGTAGGTCCTGTTATTATCTTTATTTTCGTTCCAAGAAGATCCCATCTCAGAAAATGTGAACTCCATTCTTCTAGTTGTTCAGGCCAAGACTCGGGCGTCCTCCTTGATTTTTCTGGTGCACTCCCACCCCACATCCAATCCCTTAGCAAATTGCAAACCTGAAATGTTTACATTTCTGTTGCTTTCTACTCCAAGCCGCCTGGATTAGCCTAACGGCTCCTTCCTAACTGGCCTCCTTGTCCCCTGCAGTCTAGTGACCAAACAACAGCCACGGTGATCCTCTTAAAATACAAGCCCGATAGTGTCACCCTCTGCTCGAGGCTCTGCAGGACCTTCCCGCCCCACGCAGAGCGCCCTTGCCCCCTCCCCCGTTGGACCACCCGGGTGCGGTCGCCCTGGGAAGACCGCGCTGCGCCGTCGTCCTCCGCTCCGGTGGGGACCTGGCGGGGGTGTGGAGGGCTGGGGTGGCCGCGCGCCCCCAACACCCCGCAGGCTCAGCTGCCTGCCGGGTACCGGGTGCGTCCTGGCGCGGGGGCTGCAGTCCCCGGGGCTCTCCCGTGTGCTGGGAGACGCGGGGACGGCCGTGGGAGGGGACAATTCACGCCCCGCCGAGACCAGGACCCCACCCTTTCCTTTTGCGCTGGGCCGCACCGCGTGCAGAGCCGGCCCTGCTGGCCTCCTTGCTGCTCCCCTGACGTGCAGGCTGGCCCCACCTCAGCACTTGGCAATGACCGCTCCTCCCCAGACCCCACGGGGCTCCTCTCGGACTGCTCCCGGGCTCTGCAGGGGCCATCCTACCCGGGCTTCCACCCGCCCTAGAGAACCGCTCCGTCATCCCCGGCCCAGCCCGGGTTTAATTTTCTTCAGAGCATCCTCACGCTCACGGGCATTTGTTGATCATTTCCTCCCTCCGCTAAAGTGTGAGCTCTAGGGGAGCAAGGACGTTTTGGGTTTTGCTCGCTGCTATATCCCGAGCAGTGGGTACTTGCAAGTGGCAGTTCATGAAAATTTCCTAAATAACTGAATTCCCATTTTGTAAACGAGGAAATTTATGAGACTCAGAGGTGTGAAGCAACTTGCTTAACGTCACAGCACCGGGATTCACACCCAGGCAGTGTGCCATCGAGACCCTGCTCTGACCCACTGGACTTTCAACTGCCTTCCCAGGTGGCAAAGCTTGGAGTGAGAAAGAAGTCTTCACTGGCCATAAATGAAGCCTCTGCAAATTTATCTGCTGGATTTGAATCAAATATGAGATAAAATGTCATCTTTTTTTATTTGATTAACTTCTCCTGCTTAGATGAAGAACCCTTAACACACACACTCTGAATCCAGAAGGAGTGTTGACTGACTTCTAGATAGTAATCTTATGGAAACTATAGGCACCAAAAAAATATCAAACCCCAGTCTATACTAAGATGTATGAAAAAACACTGAAAATATTATTACATTATTTGAGATCAAGGAGTCTTTATCATTATTTTAAATGCCTGGAGTATGGAGGTCCATTAAAGAAATGGGTTATTAACATGCTTCTTAAATTAATGCCACTTTCTCTTAATATTGTTCTTCCCACCATTTGAAAAGCATTTCCCACCTACCATGTGACACACATTGGTTGGTCCTTGCGACCCTAGGAACAGAGTTTTTCAGCTCCAAAGGGCTTCATCTTTGGAAAAATAATGACTGGCTAAACATCTTTTCTGGTACTATTTTTGCAAATTTACAAGTTAAGAACCTGAAAAGCGTTCCAGAAGTGTAGTCTGTTAATAGGCAGAGAGAGCTTGCTCTCCACATCTGCTGTGACCTGTTGTGAGCTGGCCCCTGGGACCAACCAGGCCACAGAGCTGAAACTTGCCAAGATGATGGGGAGAATTCAAAGCAACTGATTGCAGCAGCTTGGCGGGGAGAGTCATCGTGCACTAATAATACTAATTTGCTCTCTAGTTATGTATTTACACAGTGGTCGGCTAAATATCCAGCTGTTGCTCCATCTTTAACTCACAATTCTCCTTTCTGATTTTGTTTTGTTTTGCTTTGTTTGGGCTAAAGCTGGAATTTGGGATGGAGCCTAGAAATTTTCCTCCAGTTTATGAATGTATCAGTCCCTGGGTGAGCCTTCCTTGTCTCTCTATGAAACAGAACACGCATATCTCTTTGAAAGTAAGAGGAAAGAAAAATAATGGCCAGCGTCAAAAATTTGATAACATTCATTTTCTTCTTTCATTTCTTCCATCCCACTTCTCTAGAGTTTGAGAGGAAAGGTGAGAGGAAACACTGTTACTGCCTGAAATGTCCCCCCTGGAACGCTCCGTGTCACAGGGAGGAAGGGCAGGTTTAGGAGGAAGTTGGTCAGAAGTTCTGGGGAAGCACCTGCTCCTGCATATTGGGCCAAAAAACTTAAAGAAATGAGAAAATTGCAACAAGAAGAAAAAAATGAATAATAAGCTCATAATCCTTGAGTTCCCTTTTTTTCCTAGCTTTAATTTTTCTCCAGATTTCTGCAAGCATAAAGTATTGAAAGCCATACTCTATTCCTAAGGGTCCAGATGACCTATTTTTTCTCCCCGAGATTGTCTTCAAAGCTAGGTGAATGTCATTTTGATGATTATTCTACCACATTGACAAAATTCAGCCATTATTCTCTAAGCATTTATTAAGTGGCATGTTAAACCTATAGATAAAAGACAAGATGACCAGTCCTTGTCATCTGGGACCTTACAGTTTAGCTTACCACAGAAGGCCCTTATGCAAATTTCCAAAACCACCCTCCTCATCCTCTGCCACCACCAATCTGTGAAAATTGCGTGGCACAGTCACTGTTCCCTTTCACAGAAAGGCTGATCGCCTGTGGCGGCAAAGAGAAGAAGGAAACCACCATTTGCTGAACCCAGTGGGGCCCAACAGGCACGTATAGGTGCTTTTGTATTTACTATCTCATCTAACACTCCTAAACCCTACAAAATTAATGTTGTTAACTCTGTTTTACAAATAAGAAAACTAAAGTTTCCATAGGGCTGATGAGGGCAGAGCTAGCATTCAATTCTACGTCTAAACGAAGGTCCAGATTCACCCTCTGGCCATCCTACCACACGTTTCTACGGGTAACTGAGAACAGCTGTCCACCCACAGATGTGCTGGCAAGATGACAGAAACAGGAGAGATGCCACATGGAGTTACATGGGTTTCAAACCCAAACAACTTTGGGGTCCTAGCAGGTGATGAGTTAGGCAAAACAGACAAAGTGGAGTATAGTAGGGATTTCTGGGGCTTACAGCCAATTGGAGAGACTAGCCAATCTAAAGCAATAAATTCAAATATTTTTTAAGAACTGTGTAGAGACCTAACTATATCTGGTGCCAAATTTGATACATGGTAAAAATGTGCAACTTCTACTTTAACTATGAAATTTAACTGGGAATAGCACCTGATTGTTTTTATTGTGATAAAATATACAAAACATAAAATCTACCATCTGCATCATTTTTAAATGTATGGTTCAGTGGCGTTAAGTACATTCACACTGTTGTGCAACCATCACCACCATTCATCCCCGGAACTTTTCATCATCCCAGACTGAAACTCTGTGCACATTAAACAATAACTCCCCATTCCCCCTCCTCCAGCCCCTGAAAACCACACTTCTACTTTCTATCTCTGAATCTGACTAATCAGGTCCCTAATATAAGTGGAATAAAACAGTATTTATCCTTTTCTGACTAGCTTATTACTCAACATAATGTCCTCAAGATTCATACATGTCGTAGCATATGTCAGAATTTCCTTCCTTTTTAAGAGTGAATAATATTCCATTGTATGTATATACGTTTATTATCCATTCATCCATTCAACCATCGATGGACATTTGGATTGTTTTCACCTTTTGACTTTTGTGAATAATACTGCTATGAACGTTGGTGTACAAATGATTGTTCAAGACCCAGCTTTCAATACTTCTGGGTATATACCCAGAAGTGGAATTGCTGGATCGTATGATAATTCTATGTTTAATTTTTTGAGGAATTGCCATACTGTCTTCCATAGTGGCTGCACCATTTAACATTGCCACCAATAGTGTACAAGTCTTCCTATTTCTCTACGTTCTTGCCAAGACTTGTTATTTTCTGTTTTTTTGGTAATAGCCGTCTTAATGAACTGAAGAGGTATCTCACTGTGGTTTTGATTTGCATTTCTCTAGTCATTAGTAATATTGAACAGCTCTTCATGTGCTCATTGGCCATCTGTACATCTTCTTTGGAGAAATATCTGTTCAAGTCCTTTGCCCTTTTTTTTCTTTGTTTTGGTGAGGAAGATTCACCCTGAGCTAACATTCGTCGCCAATCTTCTTCTTTTGCTTGAGGAAGATTAGCCCTGAGCTAACATCTGTGCCAATCTTCCATGTTTTGTAAGTGTGATGCCTCCACAGCATGGCTGATGAATAAAGTATGTCTGCACCTGGGATCCGAACCCACGAACCTGGGCCGCCGAAGAGGAGCATGGAACTTTAACAAGCTGACCACAAGGCTGGCCACCTCCTTTGCCCATTTTTTAATTGGTTTATTTGCATTTTGTTGTTGTTGAGTGGTAGGAGTTCTCTATATATTCTGGGTATTAATTCCTTAACAGATATGTGATTTTCAAGTGTTTTCCCCCATTCTGTGGGCTGTCTTTTCACTCTTTTGGTAATGTCCTTTGATGTATAAGTTTTAAATTTTGATCAAGTCTAATTTATCAATTTCTTTTCCTTTTTTGCCTGTGCTTTGGTGCCATACCCAAGAAATCATTGCCAAATCCAATGTCATAAAGATTTTCCCCTATGTTTTTTTCTAAGAGTTTTACAGTTTTTTAGCTCAAACATTTAGGTCTTCAATCTTTTTAAGCTAATTTTTGTATATGGTGTAAAGTAAGGATCCAACTTCATTCTTTTGCATGTAGACATCCAATTTTTCCAGCACTATTTGTTGAAAAGGCTGTCTTTTCCTCTTTGAATGGTCTTGGCACCTTTGTCAGAAATCATTTGACCATATATTTGTGGGTTTAATTCTGGGTTCTTTTATCTATTCCATTGGTTTATATGTCCGTCTTTATGCCAGTACTACATCATTTTGATTGCTGTAGCTTTGTAGTAAGTTTTGAAAGCAGGAAGTGTGAGTCCTCCAACTTTATTATTTTTCAAGATTGTTTTGACTTTTCAGGATTCCTTGAGATTCTACATGAATTTTAGGGTGGATATTTCTATTTCCGCAAAAAGCATCATCGGGATTTTGATATGTATTGCATTGAATCTACAGATCACTTTGGGTGGTATTGACATCTTAACAATATTAAGTCTTCCAATCCATGAACATGGATGCCTTTCCATTTATTTGTGTCTTTAATTTCTTTGAGCAACATTTTATAGTTGTCAGCATACAAATCTTCTACCTCCTTGGTTAGTTTATTCCCAAGTATTTAATTCTTCTTCAAGCTATTATAAATGGAATTGTTTTCTTAATTTCCTTTTCAGATGGCTCATTGTTATTGTATAGAAAGACAAGTGATTTTTGATGTTGATTTTGTATCCTTCAGTTTTGTTCATTTATTAGTTCTAACAGTTTTTTGTGGAATCTTTAGGGTTTTCTACATGTAATATTATGTCAGCTGTGAAGAGGGATAGTTATACTTCCTTTCTGGCTTGGTTGCTTTTTGTTTCTTTTTCTTCCTAATCAGTCTGGTTGGAACTTCCAAGCCTATGTTGAATAGAAGTGGCAAAAGCAGGCATCCTTATCTTATTCCCAATCTTAGAGGAAAAGTTTTCAGCCTTTCACCTTTGAGCACGATATTACCTATGAGCTTTTCATATGTGGCCTTTATTATGTTGAGGTAGTTTCTTCATATTCCAAGTTTGTTGAGTGTTTTCGTCATGAAAATGTGTTGAATTTCATCAAATGCTTTTCTGAATCAATTGAGGTGATCATGGGTTTTTTTTTCTCTTCATCCTGTTAATGTTGTGTATTACATTGATTTTCATAATCAATCATAATTTTTCCTAATTTTCATTGATTCCTTTTCATTTTAAACCATTCTTGCATTCCAGGAATAAATGCCACGTGGTCTTGGTGTATAATCCTTCTAATATACTGCTGAATTCAGTTTGATAGCATTTTGTTGAGGATTTTTGCATCACTATTCACCAAGAGTATTGGTCTATAGTTTTCTTTTCTTGATGTGTCTTGGTCTGGCTTTGGTATTAGGATAATGCTACCCTCATAAAATGAGTTAGGAGTGTTCTCTCCTCTTCAATTTTTTGGAAGCCTTTGAGAAGAATTGGTGTTTATTTTTCTTTAAATATTTTGTAGGATTCACCAATGAAGCTATCTGGTCCAGGGCTTTTCTTTGTTGGCAGGTTTTTGATTACTGATTCAATCTTCTTACTGGTTTTATAGATCTGTTCAGATTTTCTCTTTCTTCATGATTCAGTCTTGGTAGATTATGTGTTTCTAGGATTTTGTCTATTTCATCAAGGTTATCCAATTTGTTGGCATACAATTGTTTATAGTAGTTTCATATAATCCTTTTTATTTCTGTAAAATCAGTAATAATGTCACCACTTTCATTTCTAACATTAGTAATTTGAGTTCTCTCTTTTTTTCTGTCAATCTAGCTAAAAGTTTATCAATTTTGTTGATCTTTTCAAGGAACCAACTTTTGATTTCATTGATTATCTCTATTGTTTTTCTATTTACTACTTTATTTATCCCTACTCTAATCTTTATTATTTCCTTCTGCTAGCTTTGGGTTTAGTTTGTTCGTCTTTTTCTAGTTCCTTAAGCTGTAAAGTTAGATTATTAATTTGAGATATTTCTTCTTTTTTAATGTAAGCATTTACAGCTATAAATTTCCCTGTTTGCACTGCTTCACTGCATTCCATAATTTTTGATATTTTGTGTTTTCATTTTCATTTGTCTCAAGATATTTTCTAATTTCTCTTGTGATTTCTTCTTTGACACATTGGTTATTTAAGACTGTGTTGTTCGATTTCCACATATCTATGTTTTTCTTCTACTATTGATTTCTACTTTCAATCTATTGTAAACAGAAAAGATACTTTGTATAATTTTAATCTTTTTAAATGTATTAAGACTTGCTTTGTGGCCTAACATGTAGTCTACCCTGCAGAATGTTCCATAAGCACTTGAGAAAATGTGCATTCTACTGTCACTAAGTGGAGTATTCTGTTTATGTCGGAATGTCTATTTATATGTTTATGTCTGTTAGACCCAATTGGTACCTTGGTTGTTCAAGTGCTCTATTTCCTTATTGGTCTTCTTTCTGGTTGTTCAGCTCCTGATTTTTCTTTAAAAAAACAAATCTTAGGAAAGCTAGAGAAAAGACCAAAATACTTGAAGTAATCTGTTCCAAATTGGGTCATGTCCACTATGCATTAAATAATCTTCCTACATCAAAAAAAATGTATATTTGAACATTTGAAGCAACTTTTTCCAGGCCTGTCATATTTGGTTAGGATGTGCACTATCCAATATAGATTTATGCGATTGGCTTTTGCTTTCAACAGGCCAGTAGCCACCATTTCATAGCCCTGGGGCAGTAGAAGGGCAAAAATGCAATTTTCCTCCCAATGCACAGCCTGTATCCGGACAGAGGTTTTGGTGTGCCTCCACTCCCATGAGTGCATAAGATGCAACTCTAATGATGATTCATACCAGTCCATGTGGCATACCAGGAGGCCTTAGGAAAGTGGATAAAGCAGAGAAAGGACTCTTGAGTCGGTTTGAGGGTATCTACCACCTGGAGATCAAATAGATGGGGCAGAAGGGCTCACAGCAGAAATCACACACCAGCCCCAAGTGCCTCTACTCAAGACCTCAGTCAGATGGAGCAGCGGTATGGCAGCCATGCACAATAGGCCTGTCCTGCCATGCCTTGTTCAATCACTACCCAGCAGCAGCAACAATGTCTTCACGTCTGGCTGCGTTCTCTCAGTGTCTTACAAAGAACATTGTTGAAGCCCCAGAAAGGCCAGCTTCCTATCTTTCACCTTGCAGAGAACACTGATTTTGTTTAAAATCTCATCTTTTCTGCAATGTAAGACCATTTCATATGCACACTGGTCCATTATCTGTCCATGACTGACATCCCCTTTCCCTACCAATATTTGATAAAAGCTGGTTTCAAGCCCTGTTTGATGCAGATTTTAGGTCCATTTTGCTCTCATTATGTCTCATCCTTGAGAGGAAAAGTCCATACAAAACAGACCTACTGTATATTTGAGTTAGCTTAGATTTTTGACAAAGTTTATAATGGAAACAATAGTCTGCAAACCCAGCAGTTTTCCCATGAAAAGTGCAGTGACTATGCTGGTTCCCTACTTTTAGGAATTCTACCAGGACAAGAACTACTTGCTTTGTTCAACACTGAGAATTATTTAGCCCATTGTTTTTTTTAACTTTGGCATCTTGGAAGCTCAGACGTAAATTTAAGTGCTCGGTTAGAATAATAATGTTAGCCTAGGGTTGTGATGTCACTGTTTTTTTTCCTTATTCTCTATTAATCATTTACTTAAATAAGTTTATTTTATAATTATGTGCTTCAAGTCTTTTTTACAAGTTTATCATTCAGAATAAACTGAATGGTGACTATTTGCTTTAGGATGATCATGTAATTGTCATGGATATTGGATCACTTCTATATTAGTATCTCCAAATTGTACAGTTCCTTGTATTGTACTAATCGAAAAATTCTGAGACACTTATGATCCTAGAGTTTTTGCTGAGAATTCAGACTTAAGTTTCCCTTAATGCAAACAAAATTACCCCTATATGTATTTTAGGAAGCTTAAAATAATTTATTCTGGTCAATTTAGAAGATTTGGAAAGAGCCTTGAATCTGGAGTTGGTCATTTCCATTTAAAAATCTCTGTCTTGGGAAATTACTGTTCTTTTACTGCTTGCTAGCACACAAAATCCTAATTGAAAAACCTTTACACCTGGTGATGGCATGGATTTAATTTACTTCTGTCCTATTAGGAACATGTCTTGGTCAGGGAAGGAATGTGCATTGGAATCCTGATGATTTGTGTTTTATACAATCTGTCGCTGAGAGTTAGCTCAGCCCCAAGACACTAATAAACAGTCCCAGATCCAGGTCATTTGTATCTTATTATTATAGGCAAGAATGGCATCCAAGCAATACCTCAATTTAGAACATCTCCAAATTCAGTTCAGTTCAATTCAATGCAATTTATCAAGTAATTATCAAGTGTGCTAGGGATTTTCTGAGTCTCTGGGAGTATAACAATGAGTAGAACTCAGTCCCTGCCTTCCTGATTCCACAAAAAGAGAAAGGCTGATAAATAGCTCAAAAATTAAAATCAAGGTGACCATGAAGTGTAAGGGAGCGCAGAAGGAGAGCTTCTGACCACGGTGGGGAGAGGACTGGACAGGACAGGGTTTCCAAAGGAGATGACGGCTCAAGCAGACATCACAGAGCAGTCTTCAGGGGACACATGACAGAAGTCTAGGCCCAGATATGGGTCAGAAAACTCAAAAGGTTCAAGAGAGACGGAGGACTAGGCTCTCCCTGAGCATTCCCGCGTTAGCCTGGTGGCAGGCCCAAAGTAGGCTGGGAAGACTCCCAGTAAATGTTTGCGGACTTGAGCGAGTGCGTGTGAAGGAACCTAAAACGAAGCACAGTAGTGTGAAAAGTGATTGTGAAGGGGTAATTACTTCTTTTTTATCTGGATCTCTAAAGGGGTTCCAAATTCAGGCTACAAACTGGTTTGAACTGGGGATTCGTGTATTTACCTGATTTTGAGGTGATTCTTAATATAAAGCAACACTCCATTTTTTTCCAGGAAAGGAGCATATATAAAATAGTTTTGAGCCAACTTAAATATACAGTCTTTTGGGGATGAAGATGAAATAGCTGAATGTCTGTTCATATTATTTAACTCATTAATTTAGTCACATATACATATCAAATAATATATAGATTGAGAATTTTTACCATACTGAGTCCTCTAGGACAGTTTCAGGGGCACTTCTCTCCTCTTCCAGCACTGTTTAGGATGCAGCAGATTCTGAGCAGGCCTGTGAGCCTCTCACTAGAGACTGTGTCACCTGGGGCAGTTTCTCATTTGCTATCTGTGATCTCCATAACCGCTTACTATGTTGCGTTAAAATGATGACTTGTAAGAGCTGTAGGGAGGAAAAATATCTCTTCCTTCTACCCCTGTAAATTCTCAGCTGGAGCCCCTGTAATACAAGACAGATTAACAAGAGAAAAGCATACAAATTTACTTAACATAAGTTTTGCATGACACAGGAGCCTTCATAAGGAAATGAAGACTGGAGGAAGCACATAAACCTAAGTGTTTTTATGCCAGGTTTGATGAAGAGTGGAAAGTCATGGGAAAATGTGATAGGTCAAAATGGATGTGAGCTAAGTGTCTGTAGTTACTGGGGGAAACAGCAAGGTCTGTTAGGTCAAGCCTCTCAGTACGCCTCCATCTTTGGAGATAAGGATGCTCCTTTCCTCCAGGTACAGGAAGGCACCCTCACGTGAGGGTCTTATGACCTGCACCAGGGGAAGGTCAGAAAATCCTTTGTGTACCCGCTGTTTCTCAAATTCCTTCAGGTGGAAATAATCAATATGCCAAGCCATCTGCTCAGTGGATCTGAGCAGAATAGGGACGGGACTCTGCCCCTCACGCTTAACCATCAAGTCCGGCACCTTCCAGCCCAGCTGTTTTGGAGTCAAGATAAGCAACCTGCCAACCCCAAAACTGCCGACAAGCTGTCGACCCTGACTCGCTCCTGCACACGAAGCCTACATGACCTTCCTGGGGTGGCGGTAGTGAGCGACACAGCATTCTGAACCTATGCGGCAGCTCAGGGACCCCAACCCCAACAGGGCGTGCGAAGAGGACACTACAAGGAAGAGCAAAGCAGAACGCCTCTGGAGGAGGAAAATCAGGATGCCAGCCCCCTCCCTGCATCGTATAAAAGACTCAGGACGACCCTGTTCCCAGAGCCAGCCAGGGAGACACTTCTCCTGTGCCTTCTCCCTTGTGCTGGAGAATGAGCCCCAAGGAAACCTCGTCTGAGACTTTGATTGGGCCCCTTGACAATTTCTGTTCCACAGAGAGCCTAAGAGCGTCAGGTCGGTAACAGACCCTGCACGCTGTCCAAGTCAAAAGTTAACTGTGGACTCATACTTCCAGGAATAATTCTTAAACTGAGTTAGGAATTAGTCCTTTTATTTTTTTTCCTTTTTTTTCCACTGATTTCCGTCAGTACCCTTGCCCTGGCCGGTTCCCATGCAGTGAGTGGTAGATGCTGCAAGAAGGCAGACCGAAGGCTGCAGCCATGGAGGCGGTGGGGGGACCAAGGGCTGTGCAGCCAGGATCCCATGCGCCGGGGCCTCCGATGCCTGGGAGTCTGCCAGGTGCTCTGGAGGAAGGGGGCTCAGAGGCCCCAGCAGGAGAGACAGGAAGCCATTGGAGGGGTTTCAGCTGGGGGGAGATTTGTTCAGATGTGCACTGTAGACAGTTCGCTTTAACCACAAGGTTAGACAGCAATTGGAGGGGGAGATGGACACCAGAAGGCCAGGTGGGAGGCTGTGCCTGGTGGGGTCCTAAACTGGGGGAGGGGCGGGAGGGAACGCAGAGGAGTCACCTTCCCAAAGCCCTGCAGGCCATGCAAGCCCTCCTCCCACCTTCTGCTTCTCCATCCTGGTTGGTGTCAGCTCGGAGCCTGCTGCTGCTCCAGGAAAAGAGCAGCTAATTATTCTCCTCTCCGAGGCAATCTTCATCTTATTATTAGATGCTCTCATAGCCTTTCTTCGGGAAACACCCACCGAGTGTCTCACAGACAGGGTTTACAAGGAGTGTGCCAAGTGACCCTCTCAGAGAGGAGAGGAGAGAGGACGCAGGTCCCAGCCCAAGGCAGAGACAGTGGGCCAGGGGGCTGAGAGGCGGGCCCACGGCTTTGTGCCATTTGTGAACCCTTGGGGTCCTGGCAGGGCAGCTTCCTCTGAGCCAATCCAACCATAAGAACAGATAATGCTACAAATCCGTGTCCTCGGGGTATCGAGTCATTTTTTTGTAAATCACCTAGAAAGGCATTGCTGGGCTTGAAAGCACAATTTATTGCTGCATTATTAAATGGTTTCAGCAGCCAGCCACGCTCTTGTTATTGACAGAGTAAAAATGAGGCAACCAAGGGGCAAGACACCGGAAAATAGGGCAGGAGCTGGGGGTTCCAGCTCCGCCCCCAAACCCCCAAAAAGGGCCTCTTCTTGCTCTCCTGGAACCCTGCAGGCCACAAAAACAATTAGACACTCGAGACCCTTAGAGAAAACTACATCGTGTAAAAAGCAAGGCCTTTTTAAAGGGCATCCATTTCTGCCACAAATTGTTTGAGGAATGAAGCCAGGAAAAATAAAGTCAAAAGCAGATAAATGTCCATTGCCCTTCCCGAGGATCTCAGCATGATTTGGGGGCAGCCATCCCCTGTTCCTTGCTGTCTTTCTCCAACCAACCCCCTTTCCCCTGCCTCCTTCTGCTCCTTCTGGGACTCCACTGCCTCCTCTCCAGCCTCAGAAGGGAACCGCCTGGGCCAGGAGGGCCTGGCCTTGGAGGGCGCCTGTGCTCTAGGCCGGCCCACAGTCCTTCAGGAACTCTGCTTTCTTGTGTTCAATCCAGGAAAATCCTGTGGACCAACACTGTCCCTGATACCTGGGCTTTCCCAAGACTGGGCCACTGAAACCATTTCCTCCCTCATACTTTTCTGCCAACCCTGGAACCATTTCTCCAGCATCCCCTCTTTCTTTCCAACTGAGTGACCTCTATTTTATCTGCCTTTAATCCAAATAAAATGAAGTGCGTATTCCACCTACATAAATAACGCCAACTTTTTCCTCCTACTTTAAAGTGATTTTTAGGAATGGTATCCTGTCAAAAGAATTTATTTCATATCTGTAAAGAGAAAAAAAATTCTTTACTCTGTAGATTGTACCTCTTATTCTATTCTTTCTCTGTCCTGTTATTCTGTTAAAGCCAACCTCCTCCGGCAAAACCTCCTTTGAATCCAGGCATGAAAGAGCTGGGGCGGAGGGGGGGGCAGGGCTGAAGGTGGCAAATTAAGAGGAAAGATAGGATTTGGAATGGCTAATTATACAAAGTGTTCCCCTCACAAAATACTTTAAAGAACACTATTTCATTGATTCTCACTCAAACCTGGGAAGAATAGGTAAAATCAAGCAGCTTGCCCAGAGTCACACAGCTGATAGGTATGAATGTCCCCCATCCTCACCGCCATCTCCCCCAGATGTGTTCCAAATCCTCCCACCTCTGCCTGGAGTGTCTCCCGGATTCTCGTTCACCGGCCACCTCAGGGTTCTCACCCACCTTGCCATGAGGCTGCTGTGGGTGCATTGTGTCTGGGTGAGGCCCAAGTCCAAGTCCTCATGTCTGGTATATTGCGTCCGTGGTCCTCTCGTCAGCTCTCAGCTGCTCCTCCAACACCCCCACTCTGGCCTCAGCCACACCTACAGGCTTTGGCACGTGCCGGTCTCTTTCCAGGCTGCCTGCCCGCTTCTAGGCAGAGCCTCCCGCAAAGGCTGCCTCTCTCTTCTCTACACTCCGCTCTCCAGGTTCTGATATGTGTGCTGCAAATACATGTCTGTCTCCCACACCAACCTCCGGTTCCTCTAGGGAGCTGTGTTTGTGTCCTCAGCACCTGGCACTTAAAAGGTGTTCAGTAAATGTTTGTAAGAGGAAAGAATCAAGGGCAGGATAGAGAGAAGGAGGGAAGGATGGGAGGAACTGAGTTTGGGCCTTCGGGATGCAAACCCCTTGTCGTTGGAAGATAATGCCAAACACATGTCTCTATAAATGGGCTCGGCCAGTGTGTCCTCTCTGTGGTCTCTCCTTTGGAAACTCTCCTATCACGGGCACTTTCTGTCTTCCTCTCTCCCAGGTAGGCAGAGTTGCATTTAAACAGACTCTCAATTCTCCTACCAAAAAAGAGCTTTGGCTGTCGATGTCCATCAGCACAGGTATTTACGCCACCTCATGTCGTCATGAACATCACGTGCCAGTACCGTCCGACAGATCCTGTCTCTGCCTGCACCCTGTGCCACCCACCCTTACACCTGCTGCCTGCCGCCCAAGTATGCCTCACTCCTATTAGTTTCATTTACCCTGGGTTAGTGTCACCATTTCCCATCTTCTGCGCCCCCTTCCAAGTCCTCTAAGCATGAATAACTCTGAGTGTGGGTGACTAGACCGTAGTTGTCATTAGAATTAACACTTGATATAAACCCTGGAGCCCCAGACTCTGCCATTCTCCCATGGATGCCCTGAATTACAGATTCCCCTAAATAGGCCGGTAAATGTCAGTACCGGTGATGCTAGCTGGTGATTTGTGGCATGTGGGACACCAAATTCACATGCATGGCAGACTGCAAAGGCACCTTGGGACTATAAGGAGAGAGAAACTAAGACTTTGTCTCAGATGCTGCCACTGGAGTGGTCAGGGGCCAGGCCAGATGCAGGAGCCGGCTTTCCACAGGCCGGGGCAGAATACAGCGTACAGGAGACCAGCCTGAGCCAGGGGGCCAGGCTGTCCTTCCACTTTGCAAATGCCTACCTGCTTCTTGGAATGGTCAAGAAGGTTTTGAGGTGTGGCGTTCGTGCTCCTTATCAGATAACTTCAGGTGCAAAGAGGCCCCCTTCAGAAGGTTTCTCCGTGCCCCGACTTCATCCCGTGTGTAGGATACACTGACCCCAAGCGGTTTCCTGTGGCTCTGTTTGTTTGGTTGGTTGGTCACAGGGCCCCTGGGCTTTAATTCAGACCCTATAACCAGCTAAAAAGGTGTTCCCAAAGTTACCAGGTGCCACAATCCGCCCGAAATGTTTCAATGAGTTTAGGGGAAAGTGTAAGGACTTTAAAGTCAGGCAAATGTGGATGTAAATCATACCTCTGCTACTTGTTAAAAATGTGTCCACGGGTTAGCTGAGGGGTCAGGAAACTCAGGCCAGTGGGTCAAATTTGGCCCATTGCCTACTTTTTAATTCATTTAAGTATTGTCTATGGCCTCTTTCTCGCCACAATGGCAAAGCTAAGTACTCGTGACAGAGACCCATATGACCCACAAAGCCCAAAATCTTTCCTATGTGGCCCTTTACAGAAGAAGTTTGCCACCCCCTTGATAAGATTATTTCACCTCTCTGAGCCTTGTTTCCTCATCTGTAAAATGGGCGAAATGCTTATATCAAAGAAGTAATGCTGTGAGAAATAAATGAGATAATAAATGTGAAAAAGTCAGCCACATGATGTTTGATACATGCTGGGATTTTTTTAAATTATCATTTTAATCTTGCTGTTGTTCAACCATGTCCCTCTTTGACAGGTGAGAAAAGGACACAGTTTCTGTCTGCTGCCTCTGTCCCTGTTTCCCTCTTTATTCCTCCTCATTTTGCCCCACTACACCCACTACCATCCAAAGGAGGAAAACTTCAAGAAAAATTAGTGATGGTAAAAAAAAATTGTATACAAAATAAACTTACTCTAAAGAAAATTTTAATTCTATTGGGCATCTCATACTTATTTTATGTCTTTTGAGTAGTGATTTCTATCATTTTATTTTCAATGCAAATTTAACCATGCAATTAACCAACAATGACTTCTTGCCTTCTCCTATATAAGAATTCTTTTTCTAGAGAAAATATTAGATGTTTTCAAATTCCCACACACAAAATGTTTGTCTTCTTGGGAAAATTTAATAAAAAGCTTTAAAAAATGTAAAATATAAAACTGGGATGGAGCTGTGTGAGATTATCCAAGATTTTTTTTTTCCAATCAGAAGGAAATAACTTTCCACATTTGTTAAGACAGAAGAAAGACACTTGCTTCTCCCAACAAGTGTCTTCAACTACTTTCATATTAAAACATTTTTAAAATTTCAATTCAGTGTTTCCCTTATCAACTCCTTAGCAGCCTTACAATTTGCCTTGCAAAGAAGTTGAAATCCTCAGAATGGATTACGAAAATAATGCGTATCCTTACCAAAACTAAACATATTAAAGCATTTAAATATTTTTAATCAGAACTATTACAAGGTTTAAAACAGAGATAAAATGGTTTCAGTGCAAGAAGCTTTAGACCGTCTTAGACCCATGGAGCTTGTATGACTTCCCTTCCCTTCACTACGCTCAACAAAGACCAGAGCACAGAGGGCTTTACATTTTTTCCCATTATTGCATTATTTCGGCTGGGTGAATTTGATATGAGTCCAGCCAAGTGGATCTACTGCTTTTATATCCATAACTAAGAGACAAGCTCTCAACCCGCTGAAGAAATGGAAAACCATTCCAGTTCTGGATACTCATTTTGAAACCTGCTACTCAGATCAAATAATTCAACTCAAATCGGGGAACGTTTTTCCTCAGGTGAAAATCCAGGAACACTAGGAGGGCTGTTTTAGTTCAGAAAATGTGAACAAGAGAAAAGCTTGGTTTTCCTCCTAGGTGTTTGTGCTTCTGATCCACTTTATGAAAAGAATCCAAAATGGGATCCTTTGGCCTGGGAACAAATATGGTTGCTGTGAGCCTGAAGGACCAGGTACCTGGGAGCCCTATGGGAGTCAGATGCCTGAAGAGGTGGCACTCTTTCAAGGACCTCCAGGGTCATCTACAACCTACCATGCTGTTATCCCATGAATTTGGATTGTGGGAGATTCAAGAACACGCTGCACTTGTCCATGCCTCATCTCCCCCATTGTTGGTGTGGATAACCATCCCAGTCTATTGTTGGGGTGGACAGAGTTTGGGATCTGTGAATTCTGCTGCCTGCCCTCCTTGCTAATTACGTGAGCTTTGGCAAGTTATTTAACCTCTTTTGGGGTCTCTGTTTCCCTGAGCGCAAAACAGTACTTGCCCCAAGCTGTTATCATGAAATTTAAGTTGGACAAAGGATCTGGGTACCGAGTACATCCCTGTGCACAAAACAAGGGCCCAACAAATGCTTGCTCCTTCATTTGTCTATGATTATGAGCCTCAAATTCACTAAGGAAACTATAAAATTTTTTTACTACAAGAAATCAGTATCATACTGTCATCTACAAGTCAATGATTTGTTTGTTTAGGGACTGTACCTTTAGGGAAAGAAATTACTGTGTTTGTGGCGAAAAGACTGTATGTGTTATGACTGGTCACATGAGAATCTCGCCTCCATAGCTGAGGAGGGTTATGTTGTAGATCACCCATTCCCAAACTATTGGTGAGAAAATACTTTAAATTTTGTCCAGAAGTGTTGAAATTGACAGGTAGGATGAAGAAATGGGGTGAAAAGATGGGAAGTCAAGGTGTCTGCAGGGTAAGCTGGTGGGCAAACAGGAAGACAATGTGAAAGCAGCTACTGGATGACAAACGTACTAACTTCAGAAAATGACACACAAGAGAGTGACAGATGCTGGGACTCAGTGGTCAGCCACAGGATGCGGAGACAGCCCTCCTGGGCAGACACGTCCATCATCACCCACACGGATGTGTGACTACAGTGGATGTGCTGGGGGGCAGTGAAGAGCAAACACACGGTGTTGTGGGCACTTGTCACAAGGGGACTGGATTTGCATTAGGGGTGAGGAAAGACTTCCCTAAGGAAGGAATGATGCTTAACCCGAAAACTGGAGGGTGAGTAGGGATTAATGGGACAGAGATGGCTTTTCAAGGGAGAGCAAGCCTTTCTTGTCTGTGGGAAGAGAATGCATTCTTATTTAGCACATGAGGAATGGAGAGATGGCAGTGAGGTTGAAGCACAGAGACGCAGGGACCAGATGAGCCAGGGGAGGTCGAATGGCCCAGGGAGCTACCAGGTCAGGCTTCCTAAGACGTGCTGATGCAGCATCAGCTATCAGAGAGTCAGCTTTCTGCACACTTTTCCTCTTCTGTCTCTGTCAGTAAAGGGAAAGGAACATTCAGGAAAGAGAGATGCAGGAAGACTCAAGAAGGAGCTGATCCGTGGCTCTCTCAAGAGGCGTACCCCTGCTGGTCAAAAGTCATTCTCTCCTTGTGATAGGTTTCAGAACTCAGTAGGCCCTTTAGTGGATCCTGCTTGAAGGGTATATTCATTGTATTACTCTCTCTGCTTTTGTATATGTTTGAAATTTTTCATAATAATAAATTTTTAAGTTAAAAAAAAGAACCCTTTCTCACCAGCTACAGTTTGGTTGTGAACATGGACCAGTGCCCAGGTGTTTCACTGAGATGTAACCTCTGGCTGGCCTGTTGCAGGGGCAGGGCTGTGGTTATGCCCTCCCTCAGGAGAAGGAAAGAGATAGGCTCATTCTGTTTGTTGAAGAATCAAAGAATTAGAGTACTTGGTTCAATTCCCCAAATCTCCTACATCTGGAGAATTAGTCTATCAATCCTATAAAGCGTTCTCTGGGAATGTCCAGCAATTCTTGTTTACACTCAGACCACAAACAACACAAGAGGAGTACAGATTTTATTTCACAGTGTTTTGGCATTTGCAGCTCAGACTAAAATGTCAAAGAAGCAGAAGAGGAGAGCAATGCAGAATTGTGCAAATTTTTTGAATATCTCATTGTCTCTGTGGTTCTGACTCTGTATTTGGATGATATCTCCCTGTCTCTCTCTCTCCCTTCCTTCCCTCCTTTCTTTCTTCCTTTCTTTCTCCCTAAGAGGCAATTCTTAATATATCCCAGGCACTATACAAGACACTAGAGGACGGAAAGGTAAATGAGGCAGGTACGTATTGTTACCTAAAGATCCACTCTAGTAAGAAACACAATAATTACACAAGCACAAAATAAAACATCATTATAATCTGTTTTCTGAAGAAAATGATAGGGTATTTGATATGAAACATGTTCATGGAGACAACAAATTTACATTTGGAGGCCAGAAGTAGCCCCCTCCCAGTCTGGAGGATTCAAAATCAGAAAGTTCTCTTGAATTATAGTATTTCCAAGGGTCTTGTATCCTGTACCAATCCCTTATCCATTATTACCAAGAGGACATAATATTTAAGTTAAGATGACAGAGCTTTTGCCCTCAACCTCCTCCCACAGCTCCCATCAACCATACTCTAAGCTGTTGTTTTCTATAGCCCTAAATAAAATATAAAGAATTCTCTACATCTCTCATTAAGATTGCATTCAGATCTGAATAAGAGGAAGATTATAGGAAAGCAAGTCACTTGTGGTGAAAAACAGAGGTTAGTAGTAATGAGTTCTTTTATTGGGAACTGTGGGAAGCGTTGAAAGCAAATCCAGATTTGGAGCAAAGCCATAGGATTCCAAGCAGAGGTAGGAGAAGAGTCATTACAGCAGACCACTGACACTTAAATAAAGTGCCTTCCTTTTGATGCCAAACCTCTGAATCTCAAGTTCATGTGCCAGATGCACAATAAACCAATCATTGAGACATCAGTGTTGGAGATAGGGAAAGGTTTATTTGAATTGGCCAAAATGAGAAGGCGGAAGGATAAGTTCTCCCAAATCTGCCTTAACAAAGAGAAAAGCAGGGAGTCTTTGCAGAGCTAAGGGGCTTGGGAGGAGGAGTTTCAGAGAAACAAAGGGGAAATCTGTGTTTCTTTCACTCCAGATAAGCCCTTGGACAATCAGACTTCTGGGCATCAACAGCAGCTGGTTATCTGGTGATTGTAACTTCCTTTCTTTTTCTTCTGCAAGACAAGTTCATGAATCCTTGTGACCCTTGAGTCACCCCTCAGGTTAAACAAGAAAATAGCAAATTAACAAGATTAACTTCTTTTCATCTGTGTCTGTGTTGGGAACAAGGCTGAAGGGTAATCACGTTCTTATTGAATATTAAACCCTTGGGTACTCAGCTTCACTTTCTTATTTTGGGTTTATTCGAGTTTTAATAGCAGTTGTCAGGTTAGATTCGGGCAACACCAAATATTATTTCATTAATACAACTATTTTAAAAAAATAATTCAATTCCATGTTATGTTCAATGGGAGCAGGATATAGGGAAAATGATAGAGTGAGTGGTAGAGCAGAGGCAAAACAGGGGAGGAGAGATTGACAGAAAGAAGGAGGAGAAGAAAGAGAAGGAAGAAAAGGACATGAAAGAGACATGGAGACACCATATGGGGAAAAGATGGCCATAAGAAGCAAAGAGAAAAGGGGGAAGAAATTCAAAACTTTGCTGTTCACTTGGACTACATGACAGTGATTTCTGTCAGTTCCCTTTGAAATGCTAATTAGCTGACTAGCCAGTATTAGACTCATAACTCTTATTCTGAAAAAAATCTTTATTCAAAATGGACAAATATCCTAGTATTCCTCTGAGAAACTAGTCTCTGAGTTATTAGGCAGTGTCTATAACAATTCAAATGCACAGATCTAAGAAGTTAGAAGTAAATTCCTTCTAGTCTAGAGGTTTTAAAAACAAAATTCTCGGATTATAATATTTCCAAGGATGTTATATCCCTTACCAATCCTTATCCAAAGATATATACATGTATAAAATCAGCTCGAAATCCTGGAATAAACTGTCATACAACCTTTATGTTGATTAAATTGTTTTGTTCAAATTCGGATCAGTTGTTTGGGCTTCAGTGCAGTGAAAAAGCAAAAACACTTGAAACAACCAAACTCAATTCGGTGGCAAAGGTTTTCTGGGAGGAAAAACTTCCTACCCTCCTAGGTTCAGAACTGGAGGGCCTACAAATTAAACCAACGAAATACAGATTTCAAGAGCTAATACACAATGTAATTATGTATTTAAATATGTAAATTACGTATGCAATTACATATGTACCACACAGGGGTTCACAGAGAAATGTGACTCAAGGATGGAGTTAGAATATGGGGATTATATACCATCTTAATACAGGATGGAGAGGGGCACTTCTGGGAGAACAAATTATTTCTTAGAAGTGAGGTAGTAAGGGCATTCATGGAAAAACAAATGACTTTTTGGAAAAATTAAGGACTCAGGAAAATAGATGGGAAATACGATAGTTTTGTGACAATGTCTATTTGGGTGTGGTGCTGAATTCTCTCCCAGAAGAGAGTTGCTCCCAAGGAGAGGATTTATGACAACTGAGTTCTTTTTGGAAGGCTCTGCTTTTTAGGCAAACAAGCAATTTCAGGAACTCAAATGACTTCAGCTCAAGATAATTTTTATGCCACAGTGGTTTATTCTAGACCCCTTCAGACACAATGCACCAAAATGGCACACTTGTGAACACTTGGAATTGGGTGGCTTTGCAAAATGGTATTTCAGTCAAGCTGCACATAAAACCATCTTCTTAGAACTATGGCAACCTATCTGGAAATTTGTGTTCCCTCTCAGTTTGAGACAGATATTACACTAACAATAGGGAGCATAAGGGAAGAAGGATTGTCTTCTTTCTATGAGAAAGCCAACATTGTCATCTAGAGCCAGATTGTTTCCAAGTGTTTGATCGTGTGTACCTCGAGCACAGATAGACCACAGGCCTGTGGGGTCTCAAGTCAATAGGGAGACACACAGCTCTGGAGCTGGGGTCGACGGGTGGGGGGATGGACGTTTGCTGAGTTGGAAGAGATGGTTCAAGGCATGGGAGTGCGTGGAATCACTCAGAGAGAGGCTGAGAAGGGAGGAAGGCCAGGGGCAGCATCCCTAGTAGTGCCAATATCTCGAGGATAAGCAGATTAAAATGGGGAAACAAAGAAATAGGAGGAAAAATAGGAAAGAGACAAGTATGAAATAAATGAGAAGAAGAAAAGAGATAAAATCAAGTGAAGGGCATCTCTTGAAATGAAAAAGAGGCTTGTTACACATTTGTAATGCTGAGGAGAGGAAGAGCTGGGCTACATAGAGAGAGGGGACAGCCGATGCAGTCCTTCCCCCAGGAAGCAGGAGGGTTAGCTTTGGGCTGGAAAGACAGTTTTCCTCAGAGACAAGTGCGGGGAAGTAGGGAAGGTAAACCATTGAACCTCTCAGGTGAGACTCAATCTCTTGTCTGTAAACTGTGATCATTGCACTAGGTAATTGCTGAGGCCTTATCATCTACTTTAACATTTTAATAAATAACATAATCCCGTTAAGTGCTCTGCAGCTCTTTCTGTAGTTTGATTTTAGAGGGATATGCTCTTCATTATTTTGAAAGAAAGTACTGACAGACACATTATATGTTTCCTGGGACTACTGAAGGAATCCTTATATTTTAGTATTTTAATGGTGTGGGGGAAAAAATACTGTTCAATGTCACTTATGTAATATTCCAGCTTGGGATGCATTACCTGAATCTAATGATGAGGAAACAGCGGACAAACCCAAAACATGAACACTCTTTTTTTTTTTTTTTTTTTTGAGGCACAGTACTTTTCAAAAAATGTCAATGTCATAAAAGGCAAAGAGCGTCTGTGGAAATATTCCAGATTAAAGAAAACTAAATTGATGAGACAACAAAATGCAATACCTGATTCTAGACTCAGTTCTGTTCTAGAAGGAAAAATCCTGTAGTGGACATTATTAAAGTTAATTGATGAAATTGGAATATTGACAGTGGATTAGGAAAAAAGTATTGTATCAATGTTAAATTGACTGAAGTTGATGAATTTACTGTGGTTATCTGAGACTATCGCTAATTATAGGAAATAGAAATTGATATATTTTAGGGTAAAAGGTCATTGTCTTAGTCCTTTCAGTTGCTAGAACAAAATACCACAGACTGAGTAGTTTATAAACAACAGAAATTTATTTCTCACAGTTCCTGAGGCTGGAAGCCCAAGATCAAGGTGCCAGCATGGTCACATTCTGGTGAGGACCCTCTTCCTGGTTCACAGCCGGCACCTTCTCACTGTGCCCTCACATGGCGGAAGGGGCAAGGGAACTCTCTGGAGCCTTTTTGTAAGAGCACAAATCCCATTCATGAGGACTTGACTCCCATAACTTAAGCAACTCTCAAAGGCCCTATCTACTAATGCCATCATTTTTAAGTGGTAGGATTTCAACATATGAATTTGGGGGGGACAAAAACATTCAGACCATAGCGGCCATGATGTATGCAATTGATTCTCCAATGGTTCAGAGAAAGAGAGAAAGGGAGAGAGACAGACAGACAGAAGGCAATGATAAAGTAAATAAGGCCAAACGACAATCTGGGCAGACTATATAGGTGTTCAGTGTACTGTTTTTATCCTTGCAATTTTTCTGTAAGTTTGAAATTATTTTCAAACAGAAAGTGAAAATATACATTGTTAGCCAAAGGAGTGCTTAGAGTTCTGTGTTCCAGCACTGTGCCACCATGCATCAGAAGTTCCAGAGAATTCTACTCCAGGAATAATATGGTGCCTTGCTAAGGAAGTCTGTCTTGGCATTTGGAACAACTGAGCTGATATTATTTGTGTAAAAAACAAAAGAACTAAACTAAGCATTTCATGGCAGGTGTGAATTTGTAGTGAGGAGTAATTCTAAAATGGCCCCATATTTTCTGTGCAGGCGTATGTTTATCTTATAAAAATTAATTGCTAAACAGAAGAATAAGAAATCATAATCAAATGAACAAGGGAATCTCTGTTGCTAAAATGGAGAATTCATAAAGGAAGTGGTCATAATGGACATGAAATTTGCCTTTGGCATAGACTTCTTAAATTGTAAGGTACATAGAAAGGAAAGCTGATAGAAAATCATTTTTCTACTGCCAGAATATTGTTTTAACAAGGCCCCGCAGTGTCAAATGCAGGCTGAATTACTTTTTTTTTTTTTTTTGGTGGGGAAGACCAGCCCTGAGCTCACATCTATTGCCAATCCTCCCCTTTTTGCTGAGGAAGACTGGCCCTGGGCTAACGTCCGTGCCCATTTTCCTCCACTTTATATGGGACGCCACCACGGCATGGCTGACAGGCAGTGTGTCGGCAGGCGCCTGGGATCCGAACCCGCGAACCCCGGGCTGCCAAGCGCGGACTAAACCTCTGCGCCACCAGGCGGCCCTTGAATTACTTTTTCAAGACATACAATGAAAGTGGCGAAGAGTACAGGGTAGTTTGGACTAAGCTAATTTTCCAATTCTTTTAAATCTGACAAAAGATAATTTTATGATGTTGTGTACGTAAATTTTTTTCCCGTGTTTCACTGCTTTGGAAAGCAGCCTTTAATAACATCTTCCCGTGCAAACCGGCACCTTGGGCTGACTGCCCTGATCGTTCTGACTCCGCTCAGCCCCCTGCGGTGGCCGGAGCCTGACCGCCAATGCAGCCATCTTCCTGAAGGTGGCGCTGTGCTTAAACGCGGTCCTAAAGCATGCAGCCTGCGTGTGAAAATAGGAGGGGCGTTTCAGTGGAGAGGTAGTGCTGGGTGCACGGCTTAAAGGAATAAGGAGAACACAGTCTATTCAAGAAGCAATGCGTGCCATCACAAATGGTACAGATAAGCAGCGAGGTCATGAGCAGCTTCTATGCCCCACAAAGTTGTTGAAATTAAAATGGCACTACCTTTCTTCTTATATCCTAAATTGATAATATGTATGTCGTTCAAATAGTCCTTACTCCATCACCTATTTCCCATCCTCTCACTTTCATTCTTCTGTTTTTAACTTTTCCTCCATCCCTCTCTTTTCACTCCTGAATTTGCTTTATAATTGATATAGGTGTTTCCACCTCATAGAAATACTATTAACGTAAACTCCTTTGTGTACTGGTCTCTCACTGACCTAGAAATACTGCCTAAGAGCTATGGTAATGAAAGATTTTTGTGCTGGCCAGAAAAAAAACAAGGTCCAGTGTAACTTGTGGGTGTTTTGCTGGCTTGACTGGGATTAGATATGAGAAATGGCCGTTGGAAAATATTTTATCAGTAATTGTTTTTTGGAGTTCATGTTACTAAAAAAAGAATGTGTAAGAAATGATTATTGAATTTGCATGTTTTTTCTATCAATTTGAGTAGCTCTTTCCCACAAGAGTCATTTTTCTAAATTCATTTTTCAAGGACCACAGACAGCTTTTCTCTATCAAAATATTAAAAGTACAAATTCCATCATAAATTCTTGGCAATCTCCCTTCTATTATTTCCACAGGGTGAGAAAGACTATAATGTGGCCCGGTTATGATTAGTAGTAGAGTCTGGTGAACCATTCTTAGTCTTGGTAAGTCTTGGTACAGCTTGTTAAGTAAACCAACTGCAATGCAGATTGACATGACGTCTCGGTGACAAAGTGGAATTCCCCAAAAAAGCTATCTCCTAAAGGAGGCCAGTGGATTTTTGGTGAGCCCTGGCCACATCTGGACCATAGAGGTGATGTTTAAACACAGTACATGGAGCAAGAGGGGCGGGAGCCAATAAAAATAATTTTTAAAATTTGGAAACATTCTTTTAGGAGGAATACTAACCACATGGGTCTCAGAAAATGATAACAGAAGTGATTTCTGTACAATCTTTAATTTATAAAAGAATAAAAGATGAGTGGCAGTGAGCAGACATTTCTTTTCTAAGCAGAAAAAAGCTGTAGGAAGAGTGTCAGATTATATTAGGACAAACTGCACACCAGATATCACAGGAAACATTGTCAAGGAGGTTCTAGGGACTCCTTTTCTTATTTTTAAGAAATAGTAAACTTCTAGAGCCAGCTGGTGGCACAGTGGTTAAGTTAGGTGCACTCTGCTTCAGCAGCCCAGGGTTCGTGGGTTCGGATCCCTGGCGCGGACCTACACTACTCATCAAACAAACCATGCTGTGGTGGCATCCCACATACAAAATAGAGGAAGACTGGCACAGACGTTAGCTCAGGGCCAATCTTCCCCCCACACACAAAAAAGAAATAGTAAACTTTCTTTTATGAATAAACTTCATTTATTCTTGTTTAGAAGCAGAAAGCTAAACCAGCTAGCCCCTCAAGTTTCCTGTAATTATTTACCCTTTCAATCACAGAATGTTAAAGCTGACAGGGAGCCTGGAGATCATCCACTTTATAAAAGAGGACCCCAGTTTAATGGTCATCCAAAGTCATGCAGGTAATAATCAGCAAAGTTGAAAGAGCAACCCAGTTCTGTCACCCTCCAGTCCACAGCTGTATTCCCACCACATAAAGCTACCTCCTTAGTCTGTTTACACCAAATCCACAGAAAGTTAAACCCCACTCCATCTGCAGATCCCGCACCCCATGATGGTTTTGAGGAGCATTCTCCTTAGCTTCATGACTTCTCCATGTGGTTGGGGCCCCATAGAGGACAGATACCAGGAGCCTTATCTGAGCGGTTAGTCCAGCTAAAACTCAAAGAAACTAAGAGTTTTGCTGAGGTCCAAGCTAGCCGCCTCGAGTCCCCAGCTCCACGTGACTTACCTTCAGGAGACGACACTGCCTCTCCTTCTGACAAAATGTCTTCCTGCTTGCCTTTCTAGGTTTCACAGCAGCAGCCTCCCTCGTGTCTTTGGCTTGGGCCTTGGCCTCTTACCAGAAGGCCCTCCGGGACTCTCGAGACGACAAGAAGCCGATCAGCTACATGGCTGTTGTCATCCAGTTCTGCTGGCACTTCTTCACCATCGCTGCCAGGGTCATCACCTTCGCGCTCTTTGCCTCGGTTTTCCAGCTCTACTTTGGGATCTTCATCGTCCTTCACTGGTGCATCATGACCTTCTGGATCGTCCACTGTGAGACAGAATTCTGTATCACCAAATGGGAAGAGATTGTCTTCGACATGGTGGTGGGGATCATCTACATCTTCAGCTGGTTCAACGTCAAGGAAGGCAGGACACGCTGCAGGCTCTTCATTTACTATTTTGTCATTCTTCTGGAAAATACAGCCTTGAGCGCCCTCTGGTACCTCTACAAGGCTCCCCAGATTGCAGACGCGTTTGCCATCCCAGCGCTGTGTGTGGTGTTCAGCAGCTTTTTGACTGGCGTTGTTTTTATGCTGATGTATTATGCCTTCTTTCACCCCAATGGACCCAGATTTGGGCAATCACCAAGCTGTGCTTGTGAGGACCCGGGCACGGCCTTCACTCTGCCTCCAGAAGTGGCCACAAGCACTCTACGGTCCATCTCCAACAACCGCAGTGTTGTCAGTGACCGTGACCAGAAATTTGCAGAGAGGGATGGGTGCGTACCTGTCTTTCAGGTGAGGCCCACTGCCCCATCCACCCCATCATCTCGCCCACCACGGATTGAAGAATCTGTGATTAAAATTGACCTGTTCAGGAATAGGTACCCAGCGTGGGAGAGACATGTTTTGGACCGAAGCCTCCGAAAGGCCATTTTAGCCTTTGAATGTTCCCCGTCTCCTCCAAGGCTGCAGTACAAAGATGATGCCCTCATTCAGGAGCGGTTGGAGTATGAAACCACTCTGTAAAACAAGAGGATTTGGAGGAGCCACAACCTCCAGATGAAGGGGTGACAGCAGGGCTGTGGCAATAATGAAACTTCATCCTAGAGTAGGGCAACGAGCTGTAATGTTCTTAGTCTGACCATCGTCATGATTATTGTCTGACCCTCCAGCAGCTGACTGCCTAAGGCTGGTCTCCTTTCAAAATAGCAGCCTGGAGAGTCTCCTGCTCCACCTGAAGGGAACATGCCAGCTTAGTAGGACTCCTTGTTGCTACCAACCTGCGCAGTCTTTCAGCACATCCACCAGAGGGTACTATTATTATGGAAAATGTTGCCTCCAATCAATAGGGTGTTTTGATGGAATTAACTGATCTTTGCATAAAAATATATTCGGTCATACACACACACATACACACATGCTAACACACACACACCACCAGTCCTCTGTCAAAATAGCTTAGATGATTTTTCTTAATGCAAAGCTCTGATTCCCACAGGAATATAAATAAAAACAAAGAGAGAATATATCCCTCAAAACTCCAGAAAAAAAAATAGTACTGCTTAGAAAAGAATTCATAAACCATTTTCTCATTTGGAAACCAATACCATGCGTGAAAAGCCTATCCAATAGACAGCAAACTCAAGTGTGTTTACACATGTATTAGAATTGATGAATTGGTTGTTTTTGACACATTTCAGGATTTGTTTTTTTATTTTAAATTTTCAGTTGAGAATATGCTTTATGACAGAAATCCTATGCAGCACATGTGTGGCTTTTGACAAGACCAAGGAGCTCGATAACTTAGTGATGTAAATTGAATGATAATCATGATTCAGTATTCAATTGCAAAAATTTAATAAATACACAAAGAGGAAGCGGGGGAAAAAGGCAAAATGAGCATCTGATTTCCTGGCCTGTGCAGCTCACCCTGGAACGTAAGGGCAGAGCGGGGAGAGGAACCACCTCTAACTGGATGTTTCAGGCTGCAGAATCCATGGCTCTGTGCAATCACAGGCAGGTGGGATTCCAGAACACGCCAAGCCACACCTTTCTAGTGCCAAACACCATCCAACCGCAGGACTGACACGCAAGCCCTGAACAGCTGAGAATGAGTGGTGTGAGCCCCATGAAAGCAAAAGCGAGAATGAGCAGTCAAGTTCTCCACTATGTACAGACCCCCCCCCATCCAAGGTCAAAGTGATGTGTCTTTTAGAGGCTTTGGGACACTTTTTAGTAAGTATGAGCAGATAAATGCAGTGAATATGCTATGAGAAAACCCTTCTGAACTGAATGAAGGCTTACCACTAGATCCAGCTAAGATTTGTATTTGAATCATTTGTAAAGTCACACTCCTACAACAAGCTTCTGGGTTTTAAATACCTCCGTACAGCAAGTAACCGTTCCCCGCTTTCTGTTCCCAGTGTCCTCGGTCATGGTGCTTTTTTGTTGCATTAAAAGTGCCGGTCAAACTTTGATAGTATTTTTTTATAGTTGGTGCAGAGTGGAATAACTCATGGATTATTTCAATATTTTTGTAATAAAAAATGTAGGTATACATATAGGCATCATCACTTTTTTTATAGACCTGGAATCGTTTAAAATACTTTAAGCATCATAATTACTTGGCATGTCAGAAACTGGTCCACAAATTCCATCAGCCTGCCTCGGCAGATTGAGAACACTTGTGTCTTGCAAGATCACCCTACTTTGCAATGTTGGTGCCCCCAGGAACCTGGCCAGGGGTGCTATCAGAATATCAGGTGACGAGAGAATCAGCTTAACTAGAAAGGGCTTGTCAAGACTGGCCAATGTTTCCCAGGATATCAAAGATGTAAATGATTACTTTCATCCATCCATTATGACAAACCTGACCACAGTGGAAGATGTCTTAAACTTTCTTCCCTGGTTTTATATTAACCCAACTGGTATATTAAATATTAGTCATCACAAAAAAAAGAAAAGAAAGAAAAAAGTCAGTTTAACTTAATGATTTAGTTATTTGGACTGTCCAATTCACTTAAAATAGTCAAGTTCTATAGCCACCACCTATAACGCGTGTGTCATACAGAGACTGCTGTCCCCGTGATGACATCCACAGGAAATGACAGAGGGTTCAACCTAGGGCTTCTTTCAGTACAAAGCCCCAGAGCAATGTTTAAAAAATAGATGATTTTTATCAGTAGACATACTTTCCTAGTATTCCATGATTTGATCCTCCAAGCAAGATTTCCACTAAAAAATAATAATCTTTTGTTCAGATGTGAAAAGATTACCTAGTCACCAGTAAAGGCCCAGGAAGACACTCTTCTTATCAGCAATTGGTGAAAACATTCCACCCCCTTTGTAGAAGGAAAAAAATGATTATATTGGCAAATTCTTCACTTTGGGGCAGAACCATGAGTTCTTAGCTTCATTATTTCCAAGACAACATTTAATTGATGATCTTTGGAAATTGAGTTGCTCAAGTGAACTATACGTTTGAGTCCATGAATAAATAACAGATTATGGTATAATAGTGTCAATCAGCACAAACCCGACAGGCCCCATCAGTCTTCAATCATGTAAGTCCTGAGTTATTTCTCAACTCGATCCCTCATCTAACATGTTAAGAATCAAAATGAGTGCTATGTAAATAAAAAATAATGTACTGTGCTTTGTCTTAGAGGTGAAAATGCAGTCAGGAAGGTGTAAGAAGTTTGAATTTTTCAATGATTTCCCAAATACTGTAAATACTCTGTTATCCAACATACTTGAAGATGATAATGTTTTATCCAGTCAACAATTCTTGTTAAGGAAATGACATCTCCACTATGTTATAAATTACAAACTTTCTCAAGATTACAAGAACAAAAAAATTTACTTCTGAGGAAAATCATGACTCAATCTTGCTTCCATGATTCAGAAAGCACTGCACTGCCATTGGACTGTGCGGTGATAAGAACTTTTATTAGTTTCTAGATACACAGATAACAGAGAGTTTAAAGTATTAGGATTTAAAGAGACATTGTCAATGTACAAAGGAACAAAGTTTGATTTTTGTGTTTATATTTTAGTTCTTCCTGAGATTTCACTTTCAATCTGCCATTAAACCCTCCACAGAGAGTGACTGGAGAATCCAAAAGGAACAGGCTATAGTTAGCACACGAATTGGAAATGCTGGATTCTTTACCTATGGGCTCCGACTTCCTGTGCCTGAGTCCATTGGATTCTTTAACGGAAAGTCCGCTCTTAGTCCTCGCTTTTTGCGTAGGACCATGAAATTTTCTAAAAGAAAATATTATAAACTTTTTTCACTTTCAAATTAACATTTCTAAATGAAACCATATTTGAGGTTAAAGAACATATATATCTTAACATATTGAGACTTTAAGTATCTGTGTGGAAGAAAAAATATTTTTTTCCACGTAAGTCAAAGTTTGGTCCCCCAAAATGACTATGTCCTTTAAATTCTTTTCTCACATTTATATTGTCCTATTTAACTATGTTCTGTCTAGTTCAGTAACATTGATGTTGCAGACACTCAGTTACTATTCATTTATGATAATGCTGCAACCCCAACAAACGAAATAAATTCTTCTACTGACGTGGCAAGAATATGCAATTCCAGTATTCGCAAAAGATAAAATGCAAAGATAATCTGAAGATAAAAGTATAACGAAGTATTTCTACTTAATTTCTATATGCTCAATGAATAAATGAAGTGATAGCGCTGACCAATTAAAGTTGAGTGGAAATAACTGAAATCTCAATGACTGTTTTTTTTAATATCGTATATATGTGTGTGTATGTTATATATATATATTGCATTCTGTATATTGTATATGTGTATAGATATATACACACACACACAACTAAAGTAACAGAGATGAAAAGGATAAAGTATATACTGCCCTTTCATGCATATAAATTGGTATGTTATTGACACATGAAATTTAGATAAAAACCTTTTTCCTACTTCTTTTTCAACATCACCCAGGCTTGCAGTCCATGTCTTTAAGACATTAACAAACTTGTGAATTCAGTTGGAAATACCTAGATATAATTTAGCCCTTTTAGCTTGAATGAGCTTTATTACTCCTTAAGGATCTCATCTTTTAAGCAGCAAAATAGAACAGTTTTGAGTCAATTCAAAGTTTCTTTCTGTGAACTGATTGACTTGAGCAAAGAAAACCTTTGGTGTCCTTACCAGAATTGTGTAAGGTTACACATTTGCCTTTAAATGTACCAAATGCCATTGAGTGGAAACAAGTTCTGACACAATGTTTAGACAAGAATCCAGAGATTTTTTCCTAATGAACCATTTTCTAGACTAAATATATGCTCCCCTGCATTTTCACACATCTTTCCATTAGCCATTACTGTTTCTATATAAAACTTGGATGTGATGCCTGCATTTTTATGTTTCTACGGAGAATTCCTTAAAGCCTTTGTAAAAATAGCTCCAACTGTCTTTCAGGAATATAGCTGGGAGGATGGTTGAAAGGCACAGTGAAAACACAGCAGGAATGAGGTAGTTGTTTCTATGATTTCGGTGATGGGTGCAGATCAGCTCATGTGCATTTATCTTCAGCAAGCCAATGTCACTTTTGAGAACAATCAAAATGATTGCTTCTGCCAGCTTGTGACTCTAACACCCCTTCTCCCCATATGAAGCTGGAGCATTTCAAAATGGCTAAGGATGGGCCATTCCCTCTATCACCCCCCCACCCCACTCCCCAACCTCCATTTCCAAGTTGGCCCTGACCATATCGGGCTGTGAACTGATCTTAGCAGTCGGGCTGCATCCCCCTCCTCACTCAGACAGGCTGCACTGTCCACTGCAGAGTTCTCTCCACGGACATATGTCTCGTCCGGGGTCTTTCCTAAAAATGGGCACATGGAAAGACTCAGTATGTGCCTGTGATCAACAGCCTCAACAGTGCAATTACTCATTCAAAAGTAAAACTCTGTGGAATGTGGGTGGAATTGTATAAAAACACAATGAGCCACTTAATTTTGCTAATTGTAGCAATTAGGCTAGCGGGCGCACAGCCTGTGCTCACAGCGGAAAGCCAAATGGAAGAAGTGGCAAACAGCCATTTGCCCACAGAAATGAAGGGTTCAGAAACTCTCCCTTGAGTGTGTGAGGCATCACGTTGTGTCTCCATGCATCTGAAGCTCTTTCTCTAGATTCCACAAGAAAAAAAAATCAGACTTTTGTTATATTGCATGCAATGATTCAGCCCAGAAATGTGAAAATTCACTCAACCTTTTGTGGCCTATGTTCTGCTAAATAAGAGATGGTTTAATGTCCCTGAAATGTCTAATCGTTTTGCTAAAATATTTTCATATATACTGACATAATGTAACTCAGAAACACTGACTACATCAAATTTTTGCTTCGGTTATTTTTTCCCCTTTGGTTTTCTTGCAGTTCAGTTCCCTGTATCGATAGTAGCTTACCATGACTGGGAGCTTATCGTGTGCCCAGTGCTGTGCTAAAGAGCTTCATCTGTGTGACCTCATTTAATCCTCACAACCCTCTGGGAGTTAAGTACCATTCACAGATGACAAAACTTAAACTCAGAAATGTTACACAAGTTGCCAGAGGTCTCAGAGCTAGAAAACAGTGGAGCTGAGAGTTGAACACACCTTGTAACAACTTTTAACAACCGCAAATCCTTCTAGAAGACCAAGGAATATTTTCCCACCAATAGTCTATTGCTGATTTGGCAAGGTTTCAGGAGAAACAAAATTATGGCCTGATGATCAAACTTTTCAGAGAAAATTTTATTTAAAAGTCAAATATGTCCTTCAAAATGAAAAGTTAAAAATAAAAAGTCAATGATGAGAAGTGGAAGTTTCTATCACCTGTAACTGAATTTTACTTCAACTCCGTAATTCGTAGTAGGCAGATCAATGCTACTCTTTCATTTCAGACAACTGTCCACCTCCATGACCCCACTCTACACTAAAGTAAGTGATAAACATAAATTAACCCAATGGCTCTCCTCTTGTATTCAGTACATGTACGCTACTGTTATCCAGTGAGGCAGACTGAAAAAGCTCAACCCCACTACTTACTTTGACACTGTGACAAAGAAGAGAGCGAGAGGAAGGAAGGAAAGACAGATCAACAAATGTTTGCAGTGACATTATTCTATTCCATTGCCATTATTTTTCCCTAAATTTTATTTAATGTCTTGCAGGTCACAAAATCTAATATTTAAGAGGATTATTATCCTGCCAGTTTTGCCCATTGTACAAATCTAGGAACATTATCTTAGATGGAAAGTTTAGATGCAAAGAATATAGCAAATGTTTGCCAAATATTTGTTGAATTGGTTATAAAATAATTGACGTGTCCTTTCCCTCCTCATCTTAGATGTAACATGTCTGAGGTCTACAGGATGACAGAGTTGTAACTATTCAGTGATGTTGTGTAGTAAGCTGTGTGTGGTGGTGTCTGAATTGATGCTAAAAAGGTAGCCAATAATAAGCCCAAAATTTTCTCAACCCTGGTGTTAATTTAAAAGAGATAGGCAGTGGTCAATCTGAATTTAACATATTAAAAATACAAGTAATCATCTATCTTCCTTTGATAAGATTTAAGCAGATCTTTATGAAGTTATATTAAATTAGAAGTCACTAATTTTTATAGGAAGTAGCATCTAAAAGAGACCCGCGTCACTTCAGCATGCTTCCTTTATAGATGAGACTTCAGAGATCCAAAGGACCAGGCCATTTTCGTAATCGGGATTCCTTCAGTCGTTCGTTCCACAAGGACGATCTATATGGCGAGTATTGCTGGGCAACATGCAACCACGTGCAAAAGGAACCCACATTCCAGCCATTCACACTTTGGTTATTAGTAGCATAAGAAGAATCTCCTGACTTCAGCTCTCTCTCTTTTCTGCTCTACTACACTGCTTCTCTTTTTAATATCAATATTTAATTCTATACTAGAGTAATAAAGGTAAGCTTTTCCAAGATAGTGTTTTGTAAGCCTCACAATAAACAATTGTCACACACAATGACAAGCATAAGGCCATGATGTGAATATGAAGAGAAACCAACAATGGAAGACTGCCTACAGAGAGAAGAGTAATGTTCTAATTTGTTCTTATGCCTCTCCAACACTAGATATTTTTAAATAAAGGTCACAAAGCAACAAAAAAATTGAAATACTCTTTTGGCACGTGGCATTTGACTCAAAACAATCATCTCTGAATAAATTTTGGAGATATTCCTGAGAATTTCTTTTAAGAAGAGGCATGAAATTAGAATGCCTCTAAAATGTCTGAAGACTTTTCTAGTAGGCTACTTCTTTGGGAAACATCCTCCATTGGTACATGCGATATGTCTCCAGCATAGTAGTTATTTAGGAATCACATATTTCCAGATGTAAACTCGGTTGTTGCCGCCTGAGAGGTTGTTCTAAAGCCGTACTTCCGATGCCCGGAAGAGCAGCACTGTTCTGCCTTACCCTGAGGAGTCAGGGCAGTGGGGCCCTCCTCGTGCGGCTGGTCGTGCTGGCATTACACCCAATCTGAGCTCTCCTGCCATATGGCCCAGAGTGATGGGCTTCCCACAGATATAGAGAACGTAGTATTGTTTAATCACAACTATTAACTTGCATAACTCATTTTCTCTAAGTAAAATAATTCTGGTCAGGGAATGTACAAACCCATAGATCCTTTACGGAGTAAAAGGAAAGAGAGGAAAAAAGCATATTGACTTTTCAAGTACAGAATAATTTGAAGAATTCCTTGGCGAGTTCCATCGAGCATCAATAAACAGTTGACCTAATAATGATGCTCAGTCTGAGGCATGATTTCTAGGTTCGTGCCACCATTGGTGGTTCATTGCCATGATTACTGCTGTTTTAGCCATTGCACCAGACAAGAATATAATTACTGATAGGGTGTTTGCAGAGCAAGGATCACATTTAACAAAATAGATCAACAGCAAAACTAAATAATCAACTTGATAAGCAAATATCACCAGCACAGTAACATCACAAAATTTTCTTTTGTGTTATTATTGAAGCCTGTCACCTACTCTGTTATTAGAATTTCAGAAAATGTAAGGTTTCATGTTTTTATTATACTTCCATCTACCAAATTAAGCTGGTGCCCATCTCCTCTCTCTATTGCTTGATTTGCATTAAAATGGAACTAATCAAATTCTTATTTCATTTAAGTACTACAAATATTAACAAATGGAGATGTTTTTAAGCTAATTTAACTTAACTGTTCTAGTGGTATTCTGATATGGAGTCAAATCAAATCAACACTCTTAATTATTTCAAATTAATTCATTTATCAGTAAGTCTTAAAACACCCCAAGTGTGTTGAAAATATATTTCAGGTTTCCCTCATTGTAAGAAATTCCTATTTTGATTACAAACCAGTAGAGCATATCTTAATCAACATTGGCATTTCAATCCATTGTGATTCTGGAAAATGAGCAATTGTGTTGGGGTGTGTTGGATACATTAATTTACAATTAACCCTGGACCTTTGGCTTTCAGTCAGTCCCACTGTGAGTTCTTACTCTATTCAAATTGGGAGCAATAGCACATCATCCCATAACCAAAGGAGGTCTGTCCACTAGTCAAGGAATTGTCATTTTATATCCTCTTTCAAAGAATTAAAGTATTTAACTTCCTTTATTAACCTTTCTAATGTATTATAACATAGAAAAGGAAATGGATCTCTGACGTATGTTTTGCAAGCCTGGGATGAAACATTTCCCTTGGTGTGAATCAGAAGCTCGGTGCTCTGTGAAAAGAAAGAAATCTCTCCTGCCTCAAGAGAGAAGGGGAGCGAGCCAGTCACACTCAGAAATTCGAGCCACTACTGTCACAAAGCTGCATATTGCTGATGCTATCGATTCCCTTCTTTTTTACAGAAACATCTTGGGACTTGTCAAGCTTTGCTGAAGGTGATTTGCGTTAATTAATTCAACAGACCCTTTAATCTTGCAAATTCTTGACTTGTAATATTGTAGCCAAGCTACTGCAAGGGAAGATGAATCAGTTAGTGGAAAGGAGCACGCGTTCAGTGTCAGCCATGACGTGCCCAGGCCTGAAGAGAAAGCCCTCTGTGAAGTAGAGTACTGATGAATTCGTGCTGCCTGCTTCCTCATCGTTCTTGCTATGAATATTCATTCGCTTCATTTGTTTCTGCCAATAAGCACTGCTTTGAAAAAAAGAAAAAAGTCGAACTCGATGGATTCCTGGGGGCTTGCATGGCTCAGAGAATGGGTACTGGTCCTGGAGACTCGCTTTAAATGGATACAAATCTACTTGTGTTTGGAAATGAAAAAGTGTCATTGTCATCTCTTTAATGATGGGTCTGAGTACAGTTGCCACCTTTGGTTCATTTCTTGAGAGTACCGTTGTCAACATTGCAATAACCAACTTATAAAAATCGAATTTATAATTCAATTTATAGGTAAAATCTGTATGGATGTAGCTATTGAATAATTCGATTCCTGCCTTCCTAGGTGGTGACGTTGTCAGTTTCAAACTGAGATACATCTGTATGTGGAATTGGCTCTCCTGTTGCTTCTCAGACCCTGCAAATCCTTGATTACGAGCTCTGAGATCACCAACCTGATATTTTCAAGGCCTAAATGTTCACCTAAAAGCAAACAGGTAGTCTCATAATTAAAAATCATGGTTCTTTCCCACTTGCTTCTCTGTTTTTAAAGAAAGGTTTGAGCTGCAAGGTAAAAATGATGTACTTCAAATCATAGTTTCAGAGTTTGCAAGAGCTTCAGGCGCCCGTATGTTTTGGTAAAGTTTTCTTCTAACCTTTTGGTATAATAATTTTAGGAGTGAACCTAGATGAATGAGTGAAAGTTACAGATTTATCTGATGAGCAATCTAACAGCAAAATAAGAAGCAGCAGCAGGGATCATTTTCCTCATGTTTCAAAAATATTTCTCATTCCTAAGTGATCATCTTGGGGATTATGTCCAAGACGTACCCAGAACTCCTGAGTGATTGTCCCAGTTACAGGCGCAGTATGCTGCTGCCTCCCCGATTCTGGCAAGTCATTTTTCAGAACTAGCTCTTGGCACAAGCACTGAAATTTAATGGGCAAAAAAAAGTGGCCTACCACGATGTGACTTATTTTAATTGCAAGGCAATGAAAACTAAGAAGTTGAAGAAAATGTTAATTTTCTGAACTCCAAAGCCAAAATAGGCACAAACATACTCTGTGATGTACAATGAGTTGGTTGACTGTGGGGTCACAGGAACAGTAAACAGTCCTCTTAAACAAGGCTCATGCGTAAGAGGGACTGTAAGTGATAGTGGCACAGGAGGGTTTATTAATGTAGAGGTGCAGGTGTCATTGAAGAGGAAACTTGTCAGTGGCTTGTCAGGAATGTTTGCCTTTCTATAGAGCAGACGTTCAAGGTTGCCCCTGCCATTCCATAACTATGGCAATAGATGCGTGCATTTATGGAAGGCTGGGGCATGACTGAAGTGGGAAGATAGAGAAGACGTCAGTGGTTTCATGTGTGAGACTGACTCTGTCCTTAAGGGAACAGTTCTCCTTGGTCGTTGGCCCCTACACTGCTAGCGAGCTCTGCATGCCAAGAGCTTCTGATGGATGACAAGATGAGATATTTTAAGGTATTGTAAGTACTCTTGCTTGTAGAACATGAACCATTGACTTACCCCCATTTTAACAGCAATGAGATTCAGGGTTACCATGGCCTTACTCATCATCCCATTGTACATATGACATCCCAAGAGCCTCTGTGTTTAAATGCACTAAGCCAGGTTTACAAGTATTAGCTGAATCCTTTAAAAATATTTTGGATCTTGACTCTGCCATCACCTAGCCTGTGTATCCCCAAGATGGAAAAATAATTCTGTGAGGATGATTTTCAGAATAATGGAAGTGAAAAAAAGTGGACAGTTAAGCAATTTTTCAATGTAGACAAAACCACTAGACCATTGATAGCCCTAAAGCTCTGATTTTTCCTCATGACTAAGTTTCTTTTCATTTGGGGGCTTTCGACATCCGAATTTTCCAGATGATTGCCGAATCATCTTCACTAAAGCGAAGTAGACACTGTGGCATTATTAAAAAATAGACTGTCCACATGAATGCACATATCTCAATGAAAAGTGAAAAAGTAGGTCACTCAAGGAATAAATTTGGTCTTTGTGATGTCAAACATCTGGATATTTGGGAAAATCCAGATGTTTGAATCATACAGTTTTTCATCTGGTTGTCTGGTGTTTTCTAGACAGACAGAAGATGCTCAGGTGTTGTAGGTAATGGAATTTAACTTTCTTGTCTGGTAATCTATTGCTGGTGATATTCTGCTGCTAAAAATCTCTTTGTTGTGCAAAGAGAAATAAATAATGCAGAGCAAATGCTATTTGATTTTTATTTACTTTCAGCAAACACATGAATAGCAGAGGTGTGGGTATATTCAGACATGATTGTAGCCCAGACCTCCTTCAGAGCAACAGTTCTGGGGGCCGGCCACTTGGCTCCTTCCTGGCAAGGAAGCTTTTTATTCAGCCCTTTTCCATCTTTCATAATTTTATAATTGCCTCTCTGGTCTTCACATACTTTTAATCATTTACAAAGTCTACTTGATGAAACTGTTTAAGGGAAATACAAATTTGTTAACTTCTTATTCTTGAAATAGAAGCTTTAATTTTAAGGATTTCTTATACCTTTTAAGCATAAAAATAGTTTTAACTGCTTGATGCAATTATTTCGCGGTAAATTTTATGGTGTCGATAGAAGCAAAAGCTATTTTTCCCAAATTAAAAAATACAAATTTTTTTGGTTTGGTTCGTTGATGTCATGCCAATTGCCAAGGACTAGCTGGTTATTGCATATTGGAATGTTTAGTGTTCTCTTTGTAATCACAGAAAAAAAAGAAAAAGATGACGTCAAAGGGAATGTCACTTTCCAGAAGGGAAGAAGTTTGAGATATTCGTACAACTCTTGTATTTGTGATCATGTGTGGTCATTTCTTCCCTGTTTCTGATTTGGCTCTGGGTCGGTGGTGTGTGTATTTCCTCAAATTGTGCGCCTCCTTTACTGTTCTGAAGCTGGGCAGAAAAACAGGCAAGCTAATCAGACCAGTTTTCCTTGAAGTGCGCTCACGTTGCGGAACTTGCTCCGAGGCATTGACTATAAGCGGGCACACAGACCACTGGAAGGTATTATGCAAAGACCATGAGAGGATTTCCAGAGAAAATCTAAATGTTTTGTAGGTTCTTAGGTAGTGTTTTGATCGTGTCAAATTCTACATTTAGTGCCAAGTTAGGACGACTTCATGGGGTAGGCAAGCCCCTTCCTTGTAGGGTCCCACCTCCCATCGGATGCAGAAGGTTCCCCGAAATCAAAGGGATACTCCACCTTGTGCAGCAACGGCCTCCAGCCACCAGGTGTCGCTGCTCTGTGCTAATTGTGTTTAGTCAATGTCCCTTTGCAGGGTAGACCCTGTTTGCTAGTCACACACCTGTGAAAGCCTCGGGATGTAGAGCTGCTGCTTCCAGTCACACATGCACATACCAATCCTGTGGCTTTGCTTTTCCTTTTCCTTAAGATTTTTACTTCACTAAATTCTTTTCCAAATCTTTTTACCTTTATGTTATTGACAGGATGTTTAGTTTAAGGTTTAGGTGAATTGGCAACAAAGAGGTGACAATCAGTTGGCAACTACAAAAAGGTTAGGCTTTTTTTTTTTCATTTATCTTTTTTATGTGATAATTGAATAGAATTTATGGTTTAATAGAAAACCAAAAATTCCTGTGTTGAATATGATGACTTTTAGATATGCTTAAGTATAGTCTGTGAAACAGTATCCTTCTACACTATGGAATATGTTCCTTTCTGGACACAAGGACATGGAGGGGTGGTCTGGTGATGGGAACACAGGGATTGGGGCTCTGAGCACCCTGAAGGCCTCATCCCTGGTGGGTCCCTTCAGCCTCAGAAACTCATTCTCAACCTCATTTGTCGCATTCGTAAAAGAGAGATACTATTGATCTACCTACCTCACAGGGGTGTTGTGAAGACAATTAGAGTTGGTGACATGCTGTGACACTTGATAACATGCTGTGACACTTGGTGTTGGCATACAAGAGAAGGATGTGCAGCCCGGATAGGCTGTGGCGGGGGAGGTGGAGGCAGCTTAGCAACACAACAGCAATAACTCACCAAGCAAAGAATACGGTTATTCTTGATCACTTAATAAAAGGGAAACTTGCTCTTCAAAGGTCTATGTAGAACTTTTTTTTAATTGTCAGCTTTTTAATGAGAAAATTAAGTCCTTTCATACAAACATTGAGAGGCTTCATACAGAGTGATGGTTTTCCTCTTAGCTAAGCTGAATTTTACTAAATTTTTATTGAATGTATCCAGAAAACTTGACTCCTTCTGATGCCTAAGAATTTTGCATGCCTGATTCCAAGCTACATTTTCCAGAACGCATGCCTGATACCCAAGTTCAGTACTAATGATTGTCAAGGGGTGTTCTGAAATCCACTACCAGGAGGGAAAATTTTTAATAGATATTATTGAGATTAGATTTTATGTAGTTTACAGTGAGATTCTTTTTCATCTCTAAGATGACACATCTCTCCCTTTACAACCCAATAAAAGAGTGTAAAGCCTTATTTCTGCCTGGAACTTCTGAGTTGATTCATTTTCAGATTATAAATATATTTTATATATTTCAGAGAAGTATTTACACAAGAGCTTCAGCTATACATTGATATACATATGTACTTATATGTGCATTGATATGAATACCTACTAAGGGACAAAGGAGATGGTAGATAATCACAGAGAATGTCCTGTACAACTTCCCCCAAAAGTAACATGTTTCCTCCTACTTAAACATTTAGTCCTGATAAGAACTAGTGCTAAATAACATGATTTGTCATTTTTGAATCAGGGAGACAATTTGTAAAGTAGGAAGACACAAACAATGCAGATGTTTTAATCATCATTAAACTTCATGAGGCAAAGTTGTTGTACATAGATATTATCATTGTGCCCTTATTTAATAATTATATTCCTTTGCAGAAAAATTTGCATGCTCTTAAAAATATGAAATAGAGTTTCAGAAAGTTTATCTTGATAAGTGGGTTTAAAATCACGTTGTGCCTGGGGCTGACATAAGATACATATTCATCATAAGCTCTTCTGGATTCTAAAATCTAGTTACCAGTGGTATATCAAAGGCTTAAAATTTCAAATTGGTTAAATATTTCTAATGCATGGTATTAAGCTTTCTGAAGCATGAATTTAACCTAGCCAATTATCTAATCCATTAAAAAAAATTTATGTTGCCACAACAGAGTTAAGATTTTTTTTTTTTTTTTTTTGAGTCAAAATGAGTATAGTAAGTGAGTCAAAAATACTCTGAACTTCTCTGGCTTTTTTTCTTCCAGTTCCTAGCATCAATACTTTTCCAACCAAGTGCAGCAGAATATCCTTGTTGCCATGAAGGGAAATATCCATGTCTTTCCTTTGTTTTCGCACAAGAAAGACTGAAGCTGACTGGCCTAGATGCAAGGGTCTGCTGATAAGAAAAGGTGGGGCAGCTTTTCAGATGGGTTGGCTAAGAGAGGAGCGCAGTGGGGAGAATGCGTCATTGGAAGATTTTACCACAAACGTACAAAACAGAATCTAAAAGTGTTAGAGCTGGACAATTCTTTGAAATGGTAGAATCTAAATTCTAGATGAAAAAACAAGTGGAGTCAGCATGTTATTAGATACAATCTATATATCTAATTACTGGAGAAAAGGAGATTTGGATACCCCACACATTCTACTCTTTTTAAGGTTTTCCAGCTCACACGAAACTCTCCAGAGTCCTCCTTGAAAATAAGAGACTCTTTTAAGAAACTAGTTTTTAGCAAAGATATATGTGATTATCCTGCTGTGGAACAGTCATTACGTAATCACCCCATATGTGATGCTTTCTAAATGTAGTTGTCAACTTTCATGGCTACTTCCAGTTAACATTCTATCCCAGAAACAAATGGTAGAAAACACATGGAAAATTCTCTTTTGCTCAAAAGGAATGTCTCCCAACTTTTTTATATCCATTCTTATCCCTGGTGTATTAATTTCACAAAACTCTTTTCATATCTAGATGGTATGAGATGGCTGAAAAATGAAGCTTTTGGTCAATTGCTGATTGAAAGTCCCACCTGTAGCCTCTGTTTAGTAAAGGGGGCAGGCAGGAAGAGAGAGGACCTTGGTGAGAACCTTGCCTCTGACAAACTGTTTCTGCTTTTCTTCTCAGTTACCAGATATCTCAATAGCCGAGAGAAAGAGAGAGATGATGATGATGAAGGATATGCAGATTTTTCCCATTCTCAGAACCAGGAGGGCAACCAGTGAGCCAGAGGTTACCTCCCTCTTTGAAACCAAATAGTACATTGAATTTAGGGCTAAGATAAAAACATTGTAAAAGAGCAAAAGCATCCTTCCTATTGATTCTTTTCTCAGTTTTTACTAAATTATCTTCACAGTTTGGATCGGAAGTTTCTAGTAATGATAATTAATGCCATGTTATGTCATAGCTTCAATGCAGAAATGGTGAAAGCATGAGTTACAAACAGAATTAATGGGGATACAGACTTTATCTGTACTGACGCTCTACCAAGCAAACTGGAAACAAATACTAGTACTACTAATATTCTGGTTTGATTAACAATGTCTAATAGAAATATAGAAGCATTTTGCTCAGCTTAAACCATTGCACAAATAAACTTGTTTCCAAATGGCAAGGATTTTTGCTTCTGACATTTGTTCTTCATCCTCCAGTTACTTTAAGTAAATAAGTTTCACATCTAACTACCTCAGCTACTGTTGTTTTATTTAGAAACATGAAATCATGCACTATGTAACCAACAAGTTTTTCACTTAAAATTTCAAAAAGATACTTGGTGCAAAGCAATTTTCAAAAATTTGTATATGACATAAGCCACCCAACCTCAGGAGGTTGTCCTTCATTTTGTTTGTTTGTTTCTAAGTTCAATTTGGGGTAAAATCCTCATTTCCACTCAACACCAAGAGAAGCTGCTCTCTATTTGCTTAATTTGCCTTAAACATTTTGTGCTCCTTTCCCTGTTCAATCTTTTTCTTTGTTTTAAATCTAACTCTGAAAAGAAAATGTAACAGGTGGCAGATGAACAGCAAACTGAAGAGAATGGACCAATCACTTCTCAGTTCCCTGTTGTCAGCTCTCTGCATGACATTCTGATTGTGCGAAATCGCCATTCCTGTGCTTCTCTCTCCCGTGACCGTGACAGAAATAAGGTCTGAGAGACCCCACGTGTGTGTTCAGGGAGCGGTGTAGACATTTCCCCCAGTATGAGCACAGTGCCTGGACCCGGATGATAACTTGGCAGTTCTTGTGCTTTTACTTTGTAAACATTGTACAAATGTATTTGGGATTTTATTTGAAATGAAGAATAAAACTAGTTATGAAATTTTGTTCCTTCCTGTAAATATATATATTCAGATTCTATGTATCCAAACATTCCTTTAGCGTTCGGATTGTAAGAGTGTCTCTATTGGCTGGAGCTGCCCTCTCCGGGTGCAGTCCCACGTGCTCTAGTGAAAGCACTGTGTGTGGAGCATTTGATGTGTACAGTACCATAGTTATTTTGGTCTGTTAAGTAAGTTGCAATTTGTGATGAAATGAAGTGGAAAGTAGTGCTTCATAATGAACAAATTTCCTTGGTTACATGATTTTTCTTGTAAAACTTTAAAAAAAAAGAAAACTTGAAATTTTATATATTTGGATTTTGTAGATTTTTTTTTATTTTATTGCAACACAAGGTACCAAAATCATTAAATAAAGTACACTGTGGTCATTTTAACAGAAGTCTGAGTTCCTAATTCTTTCTGAGTCCAGGAAGAGAGTGGGTCTAAGATGGGGCAATAGGAGAAGGCCACATTCACAGGCAGAGTCTCAAAACAGAGTGACTTAAACCTGAAAATAAACAAAGCTGAGTTCTGTCAAATCTGAAATAAATTTAAAATTAAATTATATTGATTTCTAGTATATGTTTCACTTATTTTATTTCTGAAAAGTGCTAAAGAATGTTTCTCTAGAACCACTATAAAAGCAGAGATGTTTCAGATCACAAAGAGGCTTAAAAACCAAATAATTTGTTTAGAAACTAATAAAAAGAAAAATTGTCAATGAACTTTTTAAAAAGCTGGTGTGTCTGAGTGCCTGATTTTTCTACAAAATTAGGATTTTGGTTTTATGTAATTGTTTTTTTTTTTTAAATATTGTAATTTTTAGTTTTAAAGAAATTTTCTATTTTCTATATAGTTGGTAAGAATTCTACTGGTTTAGAAAAGCCTTCCTTCCTAAAATGTTAAAAGGGGACTGTAGCATGAGTTCTGACTATCTGTGTAGAAACTGCTTTGGATAACACATAGAAACATAAAAAAACTATTAGAGGGGCCGGCCCGGTGGTGTAGCGGTTACGTTCACACACTCCGCCTCGGCAGCCTGGGGGTTGCAGGCATGGATCCTGGGCATGGACCTACACACCACTCATAAGGCCAAGCTGTGGCAGCGTCCCACATACAAAAAATAGAGGAAGATTGGCACAGATGTTAACTCAGGGACAATCTTCCTCAAGCAAAAAAGAGGAAGATTGAAAAAAGTTTTCAGAATTCACTTGTTTGTTTTTTAGAGTAATTTATCTGAGTTTCCTTTTTTCCTGACTATAATAGTAACACAAGCTAAATGTAAAAATACTTGAAGCCCATCATTTTGATGTACTTCTTCCTGGTCTTTTTTGTAAGCATTTATTTTTTTTACATTGTGATTTTAACAAATAGTTTTGAAAATCACAACCATTTGACATGCATGGTATTGGGGTTATAAATATGAATAAAACACATTTTCTTCTTAAAGAATACAGTCCAGCAGGGAAATGAGTCCAGATACACTAATTATTATATTATTTGGTGGTAAAGCAAAAGTAGAGATCTGCACAGACTATTATGGGAGCATCTAACACAGCCTGCAAGGGGGTGGGGTGGGGCAAGGAGTCACACAATGGAAGGAGCCTGGGTCCTTGAATGAGTGGATGGAGCAGAGTCCCCACTGGACTCTGGCTGAGCCAAAATGGACATGAGCAAAATATCAACTTCTACTGGGTTGAGCTACTGACATTTGGGGTTGTTTGTTATAGTGGTTAGCCTTTTCTGACTTTTAAAGGAGCATTCCATGGACCAGTGATGTGCAATTAGCTCAACCACGAGTATGATTAGCTCAACTCTACCTGAAGTCCAAAGACAGGAGAAAGACATTTGTCTGTCTTTTTTCAAGTCCTCTACAGTGAGTGGGTATTGTTAGTATAATCTGAAAACAAATAAAATTTCTATTTAAGGGGAAATTTTTAAAAAAGAAAAACACTTCATATTCCTGAATTAGAAAACTTAATTTGGTGAGGAATGCAATTGCCCCTAATTAATCTAGAAAAATAATACAACTCCAAACAAAGCCACAAAAATATTTTATAAAACTTGACAAAATCATTACAAAGTTTATATGGAAGAATAGAAGCAGTAGAATAACGTAGTATTTTGTTTTTAAATAAGAGTATTGATGGACTTGTGCCCTCACAACCTATTATGTTATAAAACCATAAGAGTGTACTACCAGCACAAGAATACATAAAAAAGAAACAGAATCTGTACCCATTATAAAAATCAATTTAGTATATGATAATTTTAAATCAGTAGAAAAAGGATGACTTCAATAGATGGTCTTCAGATAACTAGCTCATCACTAGAGACATCTCCTACCTAAAAATCAGATCACATAGATTAAAGATATAATTGTGAAAAAGCACAACTTCAAAAATAGTATATTACTATCACCTGAAGTGGGAAATATTTCCTAAGTTTTATTCCAAATCAAGAGAGAAAGAGCGAGAGATTATAATTAATAAGAAAGTAGGCTAAGGAGATCTATCTATCTATCTATCTATCTATCTATCTATCTATCTATCTATCTATATCTATCTATCTATATCTAATATATATATATTTCCATGACTTCCCATAAAGGAGAAACACCATGTTCAAAATTCAACTGAAAAAAAAAAATTGAACCCACTACACTGGGCAAATATCCTAAAATGTATATACAAAGATATTTATAACAGGGAAAAATGGAAATACCTGAAAAACAAACAATAAGAAATAAAATAATCTATGGTACATCCTTATAAGAAACACCCTATAACAATTTAAAATAATAAATATTTTAAAAGTATCTTTATTGTATTAAACCACCACATTAATTGTTAAAACTTCAATTTGAAAGTAAAGAGCAAAGAAACAAGTGTCTTGGTAAGCTATAAACAAAAATGCTGTAGGACATTAGAATACTAAGCAAATAGCGGTATAATGAGCAAAGAATGTTGGAAGAGAACTGGCTGGAACCGAACATGCAGCCACCCGAGAATGGTCTTGTCTGACACACCAGTTGATCAGTGAGTATGAAGTTGGCAACTGTGCTAGGTGTGAATTGAATTTATTTGACAGGTTTTTGAAAAAGATGTAACCATGTACAGGAGCAATTGAAAGTTTCTCTGAAGGGTTTGTACTTAGAGCTGGTTTACAAAAAGTGGTTGGGTCTGGAGAGACTTTAAGAAAAGGCTGCGTTTTTCAGATAATCAAAGTAAGTCCTAAAAAAAAGAGGAGTTGAGAAATGGCCACCTTGAACATGTGTGCAGGAAACCGGGACTGCTGAAGGAGTCTTCACTGTGAAGAAACCACCGTGGTTATCAATAGCGTCAGGAGTATAACAGCACCTCCTACGGGCAAGAGGATCTCAGCTGACTGAAAGAATCAAAAGCCAACAATCCCCTAAACAGTTTAACTGAAGCAGTGCTGTCTTTAAAAACTCCTGACTCATTTCCACGCAGTTCCTTACCATTTCTCTATACATGACCAAGCCTGCCAAGCGCCCTGTTCCACCCTGACCCTTCACACACCAGATGTCCTTGCTGCCTTTCTATCCCACAGACAAAATAACAGACGTAAACTCTTGCCCTCCTCCTGAAAACCACACTCTATCTGTGTTTGCAAGCATCCTTGCCACTGTCTCAAAGAGACATTCCCACATCTCTTCCCAGGGCTTATACTTCCACCTGTGTTTTTTAATTCCATACTTTCAACTTCATTTATAGGACATCATGCCATTTACTCTCCCCCATCTTTCACATCCTTCCTGAGACCACTTCCACTCTGTCTTCCACAGTGCTAAAATCACCCAAGACAAAACCAAAAACCCAAAGTTGTGTCCCTCCTTCCCTCTCTCCCTGACTCTTCATCCTGTCTCCTCCTCTGCCCTTTGTCCTATTCTTCTTGAATGAAGAATTTACAAATTTAACATTATTCATTCAAAAGTAGGAAATGAAGGTATAAATTCCTTCAGAGTAAGGATCATATCATGTTTTTTTTTATTGAATGAATAAATGAACATTACCATAGACAAATTCATTAAATTCTTGGAACCTAACTTTTCTAATCTAAAGAAGGGTGGTTATGGTGAAGGTAGAGATCCTATACAGAAATCAACTAGCACAGTGGCTACAGCTTGGTAGATAGTAATAAAAAATAGATGTTACTGCTACTAAATTAACTCTCGAAAATATAAGCAAGTTGCCAGTTCCCAAGTTCAATGGCCTCTTTGTTCTTCCTACTACTTGACTTTTCCTGGCTGCTTTTGACACTGTTGGATGTTTCCTTCTTAGAATTTAGGGGTGTAATTCCCCACCAAGTCTGTCCTGCCTCTCTGTGTTCTCTCTTTCCTCACTCCTTCCTCCTCTTCCCATACTTAAATATGGTGATTCTTGACGTTCCTTCCTCAGCCCTCTTCTCTTTCTCTAGGCACTGTCCTAGGCCACTTCTATGGCTTTAGATATATCTTATACACAGAAGATTACCAAAAAAATCTCATCTTGCTGGGTTCAGACATACACACTCTTATTTAAAGAAAAAACAAAGATGATCTTTCCCCCAAGTTTTAGAACTATTTACTCACTGGATATGCTGTCTGAAATATGTTTCCATTTCCTTTTTCATATATAGTCCAATGAGTTTTCCAGAATAAATGTCACAAAGAGCAGAGAGATTTGGGGTATAGTTATTTCACCACTGATCTTGGTCCTTATTTATTGCCTTCCGGAACTGCATGCAACTGTTTGTTAGTATTATTGACCTTTGCTTACCCTTTGACTTCATAGACTATATAAACTCAAAATATCTACCTCTGTCGAGGCTTATGCAAAACTACTGTGGACATCAAGTGTTGTTTGGTGAATCTTTCCAGTGGGTGAAATAGGAATGTGTTCTGCCTCTACTTCTTCTCTTTAACTTGCACCTTAATAATCTGATATTCTTTTTTGGTGAATTAGATGCATACTCTTTCTTCCTACCCAACTCATATATTGGAAAAAAAAATTCTGTGTGCCAATGAAATTATTTTACTGGCATGAACTAAGTCAAGCCTTTACAGATAACCTACTTGCTAGGTAATTACCCTTTGACTGAGTAGATTAAGATTTCTACATCTAGATCATAGACGTTGTAAATATTCTTCAAAATTTAAGCAATGTTTAAATATATGTAGCAAGTCAACATAATTATTTAGGACACAATATGTTTAATTGGAGGGTTCATAAGAAATGATATTACTCAAAATGTTGATTCTTTGGGTGTGACACCAACTTTAATGTATTTAAGACTAAATTATCAGACCTAGACATTTGGGACCTCCATCAACAATTCTTCATGTGTCAGTAGGAATCCAAAATATTTTTCTGAGGAAAACATTTACCTTGCATGCCAGGCCTCCTTCCTCCAACCTCTGGGTGAAAAGAGAGTGACATTATATTCAGGCACAATTTTTTGAATTCATAAAAAGATATAAACAACTCAAGCGTAATTGGCTGTTGAAGTATGGTTTTTCTCTAAAAATGTTGATAGATATACTACCTGTGTTCCAAATTTTTATCGTAGTATATAACCTTATATTTTCTTCCACACAATAATTATCTAAATTTGTAACCAATAATACACATCAAGAGTTGCCTGAATGGGATGCAGATCATATCTTTCTCTGTAGCAGAGGCTGCAAATTTTACAGCTACAGGGGTCAGGCAAGTAATGTAAATGAGTGAGGTCTATGCTAAACTAACAAGCACACTCCCCACCTAAAGAAAGAGCCACCTAATGACTGCCATACAGGAAGGCAAGCCTTATGGTGCCAGGTCTTCTAATGGTTCAAGAGAAGCAAGCGCTAAAAATAAAAGGAGATAAAGATAAAACATGAGTATAATATGGATTCTTTATAGGAAAAATTATAATAGTTAATCATTTAAATAATTCAATTTTCTAAATTCTCCATGTTAAAAACAATGTCTACCGACCAGATACGGCCTATGGGCAAACATTTTTTATCTTTCTAGATCTAGATTTTACTTTTTATTTTTGTTGAAACCAGATAGCTTGTAAACCTGGATCCCATCATCTTACCTATAAGCAATTGCTCTGAATGAACTACCTTTTGGTGTTATGCCACTGGCCTATTTTAAATGACTTTTAAATAATTAAAACCTCACTTATTAGTAAATTATTTCTGTGGATATTGTTAAGAATCTTGTTCTCTTTAGTCACATGATACCCTCTTTATGAGAACCCGTGAAAGAAATGTCTTTCAGATCTGAGTACCAAGGATAGTTATAACCCCAAATAGCATTTCTACCTTACGAATACCACGAATCAAATATGTCCCTCTATGCATTGAGTCGTAGGAAACTGAGAGGCCTACGTCCAGCAAAATGTAAAGGTACACACGTACATGTGTTTGTGTATATGTGTGTGTACAAATATAGACTTTGGGTTGTTTAAATACTTACTCTTCTGGTTTCCACTGCCAACTCCACTCTAAAAATTCCTCATTTTATGTTCTTTTCAAAAATTTCGTGGTATGCCAGTATCTTTAAAAACTGCCTCAGATTGGTTTATTTTGAAATTTGAAAGCATAAAAATAAGCAAAGAAAACTAAACAGATTGATAGTGTTCATCCGTAGCCTTGAACTCTCTCCCTAACTCCACACACATAACTTTGCTGACCAGACTTCACTACCCAAGTTCCATCAGCACCTGAAATTCAACACATAAAGAACTCAAGTCATTATCACTTGTAGTTTCTCTTCATTCTTTAAGCATCATAATAAATGGCGCATCAAACTAAAAACCTCACTGTTATCTTTGACTACTTCCCCTCTTCCTCCCCAACATCCAATTTGTCACCAAGACCTGTTAGTGACATGTCTCAAATCTATCCCAACTGTTCTACTTCACATCTGTATCATTTCTCATGTTAAACTACTAAATTGACTCATTTCTCACCTGAACTACTAAATTGACTTTTATTTGAGTTCCTGGCCTAACTATCCCCTCTCCAAGCCCTCAGTCTCTGGGCAGATTTAAAATATCTTTCAGTTTCCTGTTGAAAGCACATGTAATTGAAGTGTCTGGGCCTCACCAAACTAAGCTTATGGAGTGAGAAGATAAGTAGATAAACAAAAAACTTAGAAGTTGATTAGGCCCCTTTCCGTCTTCTCATATGACCAGACCTGAATCCTGCCAGAAACCCCACAGTCTACACAGCCGAGTGTGCAGATTGCCATGGAGAAGCAGGTATTGGCAACGGCAGAGTCCTGAGACTTTCTCCCAGAATCAAAACTGGGTCAGAGAGATGTATGCTGGCACCACGAGATTGAGAGCAGAGGGGAAGGCATGCTCAGTGGAGTGGACAGGAGTCACACTGAATTAGTGAGCCGGGGGCTTAAACAGTCAGGCCAGAGGAGGAACATGTGTGCCACAGAGGAAGCTCATCAGGGCTGGCGAATTAGAGGGAGTCTAGAGGGAGGGGTGAGATTGTCCACCGAGCTCAGGACTGAGTAGGCGGAGAAAGTGGGTGGGGCAAAACAATTGGCCTGTTGGAGGACATAACTTGACTCCTTCCCAAGAAACTTACCCAAGACTGCTTTCCCTGGCAGCTTCCCTCTCAGCCACCCATTCAGTCTTAAAAGAACAGAGACTGTTAAGTGCAGAAATGACTCTTCATTGGTTAAGGGCTTCTTCAAAGTTCTCTGAGAAAACAGTGTTACTTTTTTGGAGAAGCCAGAGGACAGCATGCTGCCTCCAAACCCTCCCTAAGATCAGGCCAAGAGAATTGGTTGACCAGATGTTCAAGCAGGACCAATTCAACTCAAGGCAATAAACAGTGATTCGGGGCCTGTGGTATGTAAGCAGTTGCTAAATTAGGCCACTCTGATCCAGTAAAATGGTGTTGGAATGACAAGAGTGAGGAACCGTCAAAAATCCCCTCTGGCCCATCCTCATCCCAACCTATAAGAATATTATGAGAAACATCATCAAATCACCAAAACATCATCATATCATGGAAACACAATATTTTGGTATTCCCCCCACATCATTCTCTCCCAACTATATATTATATGGCAAATGGGCAATGGTGTGTTTCAGCGAATGGTACTCCCACGAAGAATGACCCCCCAACTCCATTTCTTCACCCTCCACTAACTCCTCAGACCACTTCAGTCTTGCTGCCATGCCATAGGGATGGCTCTCATCAAGGTGCTTACAGACCTTGTAATGACAAAGTCCAATGGATACTTTTTTCCTCTACTTTATTTGATCTATCATCAGCATGTAAGAGCCAGGAATTTAGATGTCTTCCTTGACTCCTCCTTCTCCCTCACCTCCATCCAACATCCAGTCAATTACCAGTGAGTCTACCTCCTAAATGGCTCTAAACTCTGCCCAGTTTTGCCATCTCACTCCTGGATTGTTACAACCTTTCTGGGTACTGGGTATCATTGCCTCCTCTCTTGTTCTAATCGAACTCATTTCACATAGAAACCAGAACAATCCTTCTAAAACGCAAATATGATCAAGTTGTTGCCATCAAAGTTCAATGGTTCATCAGGCCCTTAAAGTAAACTTCAAACTCCTATGGCTTAGAAGGCCCTGCGTAGTCTAGATGCGGGTAACTCTTTCAGGTTCATCCCTCCTGACACTCTTTCCTTACCGTGATCTAGCCACAAAGAAATCATTTCATTTTCCCAAACAGTTCTCTGCCTGGAACTCTTCCTGCCCCTTTAATCTTTCCTGCTCCTGACCACCTTTAATCTCCCCTTCTCTGCACACTCCTTCCGGAGGCTCCTGGAGATCCCACTGCATCCTGTCTGGCCTTCAGAACACTTGTTATCATGATTGTCTATTTTCTTGTTATCTCCCCAACAAGTGTATAAGCCCAACAACGTCAGGGACCATGTGTGTCTTGTTGACCACTGCATGCCCAGTGCCTTGCAGATGGCCAGACACACAGAACAGAGATACCAAGTTGCTGATTCATGTTTTTATTTTAATCCCATTTGGGGGATGCTAATGAGATCATGACAGCACAGACAGACTGATCAGCATTTACATTTGGGCTAACAAGGAACAGTGTCTGTTTTTTCACATGGACTGAATGCTTTCCCTACCCTGAAGTTCAGAGAGTTTGGAGCTGGAGAGTACCCTCAGATGTAATCAACACCCATGAATATTGCTGTCTTCATCAGCTCAGGCTGCTGTAACAAAATACCATAGATAGGGTGGCTTGAACAACAGACATTTATTTCTCGCAGTTCTGGAAGCTGGGAAGTCCGAGATCAAGGTGCCAGGAGATTTGGTTCCAGGTGGGAAGCCACTTCCTGGCTCGTAGATGGCTGCCTTCTCACTGTGTACTCACCTGGCCTTTCCTCAGTCGGAGAGAGAGAGAAAGATAGGGAGCTCTCTTCTTTAGGGGCACCAATCCCATCTTGAGGACCCCACCCTCAGATCCTCACCTAAACCCCATTACCTCCCGAAGGCCCCATCTCCAAGTACCACCCACATTGGGAGTTAGGGCTTCCACATATGAACTTGGGAGGAGTCACAGTTCGGTCCATAGCAATTTGTAACAGCCCTCCACTCCCAGATCTGAAATTTTATTCTCTTTTAACTGAAGCTAATTAGATTCATAATGTTTTTACAGATTTCCTTGGATTAATCCTTCCCTGGGAGCACTGCCCATGCAATGATGGGCAGTTACTAAAAATCTAAAGTCTTTGTTAATTTCTGAGATAATGAATTCAATTGTTCAACTTGTCTTTAACAAGAAAAGAAACTTAGGGCAACTAGGAAGTAATAAAGTCTTTGCCAAAAGCAGCAATTGATTTAAAAAAAAGAGCAGGTTATTACCTGGAATGCCCTGGAAATGTCCTAACAGGCACAGGTACTATATTTTGAAGTGACTGATCCCAAAATGTTTCAATGGAGATCCACATAATGTTTTTCCCCTACTCTTTTCCATTCCCATAGCATACGTGTTTCAGTAACGAGTCTGTTTAATGCAGCCACACTTGGCAAGTAGCAGCTCCTTTATTTATAAATTGATTCTCATGATAATTTTAAACAGAACAAGATAGTCAGTGATATTTTGGAAAATATATTCAAATTGGACTTAGAGAAGATGACTGTTGGTTATTGCCATTCACCATGAGAAGCAAAGTTGGAAGAACTACCAGTGAGGTAGGAGAACAGGAGCAGGGGTTGAAAACCCAGTGGGATGCTGTGGTTTGCTGTGGCCTTCACGTGTGGCTGACTTCTATGATAAAATATGTGGAGAGAAGCTTCAGAAACAAACCTTCACAGCACCTCAAGATATTAGCACATCTTTGTGACGACAACTGACTTCTATCGGAATAAAGCATCTCCCAGCTTCCTCCCTCTTTTACTGAATTTCCTCATCTTGAGCATGGCCAAACCTGGCCTGCTGATGCCTAAACTCCACCTAGAAGTCTGTGCTCCCCAGTAACTTTTATGCCTGAGTTTTTTTCAGGCACCACACCACTTCGTAGGGTGAGGGGTGGTGGAGACAAGTTGAAGGTAGGGAAGGGGCAGGGTGAGGGGGAGAGCACAAGAAAGACACAAAATAATCCATGTCTGGTTCAACCTTAATTCTCTCCCTTCTTACCTCATCTTCAAGCCTGCACCACCAACTCTGTTTCATCGATATGTGTTGTAAGCTGAATTGGGTGCCCCCCAAATTCATATGTTGAAGCCCTAACCCCTAGAACCTCAGATTGTGACTGTATTTGGAGACAGGACCTTTAAAGAGGTGATTAAATTAAAATGAGGTCATTAGGATGAAACTTAATCCAATATAAGAAGAAGAAATTTGGACACAAAAAGACAACAAGGATGCGTGCACACAGAGGAAAGATGGTGCGAGGACACAGTAAGAAGGAGGCTGTCTGCAAGCCAAGGAGAGAGGCCTCAGAAGAAACCAAATCTACCAACACCTTGATCTCGGACTTCTAGCCTCCAGAACGGTGAGTCAATAAATTTCTGGTGTTTACGTCCCCGAGTGGTGCTTTGTTATGGAAGGCCTAGCAAACTAACACAATATGTTTAATCTAATCTTAACCATAATGCTCGATATTTTATCCTATTTTTTCTATGACCACCTTTCAAGCAGTTTGTTTTCACCAATGCTCATGGACCCACTTCATTACAAGCAGAGATGGCAGCATATGCAAAGGCACTGGGGCACAACAGCCAGCAGGAAACTGCAGGTAGCTCAGTCAGAGGCAGCTCAGTGACAAGGTGAACCAGGGCAACCCCAAAGCCCTTAAATGTGCAAGAGCCTCTAAAGATCCCAGAGCGTTTGCAGCATTCGATTATGGAGTATGGTGCTCCCCCTGCATTCACACAGTGTAGTTTATGTCAATTACATATGTACACATATTTTCAGTTATTGTTTCCAAAGGGATTATAATCTGAGGCATTTCCCCAGAAAAATTCATTGAATTGAATATCCTTATACCTTTACTTTAGAACAAATGCAGAGCATAAGATGTGCACGTGACTTCCATATAAGAGCAGTTACCACCACATGGACTCTATGAATGCACGTCTCTGACTTGTAATCAGATCAATCGGTTCAAGAACAAATTTCAATAATCAGAAGCCCGGCATGCTCTAATCGTGAATGACACACAGAGAGAGTGGAATGTCTAAATTAAGAAAGTAGTCAATAGGCCATTTGAATTACCTGTAGGTAGTGATTAATTAGCCAACCCGTGTGGTCTAGTGGTTAAGATTCGGCACTCACCGTCGCAGCCCGGGTTTGTTCCCCGCTCAGGGAACCACACCACCCATCTGTCAGTTGTCATACTGTGGTGGCTGCCTGTTGCTGTGATGCTGAAGGCTATGCCACTGCTATTTCACATACCCACAGGATGTCTTTTCATTTATTTGTGTCTTCAATTTCTTTCAGCAATGTTTTGTAGTTTTCAGTATACAAATCTTTTACTTCCTCAATTAAGTTTATTCCTAAGCATTTTATCCTTTTGATACTATTTTAAATGAAATTATTTTCTTAATTTCCTTTTGATATTGTTCATTGTTAGTGTATAGAAAAGCAACTAGTTTTTGTGTGTCAATTTTGTATCCTGCAACTTTACTGAATTTATTTATTGTTTTTTTTCTGTATCTTTAGGGTTTTCTACATATAAGATCATGTCATCTGCTAATAGAGATAATTTTACTTCTTCCTTTCTCATATAGATGCCTTGTATTTCTTTTTATTGCCTACTTGCTCTGGCTAGGTCTTCTAGTACTATGTTGAAATGTGGTCCATCAAATTTTACACTCTACTCCGTAATATATCTGCTATGGTCTGGGTGTTTGTGTCCCCCTAAAATTCATATGTTGAAATCCTAACCTCCAAGGTGATGGTATTAGGAGTTGGGGCCTTTGGGAGGGGATTAGGTCATGAGGGCGGATTAGTGCTCTTATAAAAGAGCCTCTTCTGCTATATGAGGTTACAGTGAAAAGATGGCTGTCTGTGAACATGGAAAAGAGTAGACACCGAATCTGCTAGTGCCCTGATCTTGGTCTCCCCAGTCCTGAACCATGAGAAATAAAGGTTTGTTCTTTGTAAGTCATCCAGTTTATGGTATTTTTGTTATAGCAGCACCAACAGACTAAGACAATATCCATGTTTGTTTTAATATGAAAATAACACTTTCCCTGCTAAATCTTCAAATAAAATTGACACAATAGAATGAGCTACCACGTTTATTCTGTGACTTAATATATTCCCTCCAGTGGTGTGCTGGAGGTAGCCAGCTCCTACCGGCTCATGAATTCTGATTAATAAACCCCTAGGAATGTTATAAGCCTATTTATTTTTAAACCGTTAGTATCCTGAAATTGACCCTGGTGGGAGCATTTATGCCACAGAATCAGCAAACACTACAGTCAGGACTGTTTTCTCCTAGATAGCCTGTTGTAAGACATTTATAAGCATACCACTGACCCAGCACAACTCACATGCTCCTACAGGTGTAAGACCCCCAAGTAGCAGATTGAGAATCATCATCAAAATTCCCTCTGCATCTCTCCATTCCAGAAAATCTCTGCATTTATTCATCCATCCATTCTTGGAATGGATGGCATGGCTACTCCCTCAAGAAAAGGAATGAAGAAAGAAATTAAATGGATCCCTCCAGACCCTAAAAACAAAACAAACAAAAATGCCAATGAATATTCTGAGGCCTCAATGATGTTTTATAATATATTATTGAGTCACCAAAAAAATCCTTTCCAAGTACTGACAAGGAAATATAAAACTTCAGAATAGATAAAAAGAATATTTTACTACTTTTAAGTGGCCAGAAGCAAATCAATAGAGTATGTTGTTAGTCATTTGCAAGTGACTGGCCCCAAGTGTTTCAGAGACACACTACAGTATTTAAACTACAATGGTTTTTTCCCAATTTTAAATATTTTACATGATTTCTATTAACATGTAGAAAATATAAAATGAATTAAAATAGTCCTCTTTCTTCTCCAGTGACCCGCTCATTATCTCTACTCAGAAGTAACTAATGTTAACAATTTCTCATTAATTCTCCCAAATACATTCTATACTTATATAAGCATATTTATAAATATCCTTTATTTACACAAAGGGAATCATAGTACATATTCTGTCCTGCAACTTGTGTTTTAACCCAATGATATATGTCACTGACATCTTCCCAATGTCAGTACATAGTAAAGATCTAGTATTCTTTTTAAAAGCTGCATAGTATATTCCACTGTGAATTATCATAATTTATTTGATCCATCTTTATGAAGGATAAGGGGATTGTTACTAATGTTTTACTACTAAAAACAATGCTACAATATTTGTTCTTGAATATTTGCACCTGTATGAGCATTTCCTAGAAATAGAATTTCTAGGTTAAAATGGATTCCCATTTAAATGTAGGTAGATGTTCTAGGTCATAAGCCCTCTGAAAACATACAGTGCGCAACCTTACCATTAGGGTAAGAGAATGCCTTCAGCCAGATAACCTCACCGGTCCTGGGTATTATCTTTTCATCTTTGTCAACATGGAAAATGTAATAGAATTTTTTCTTAAGTCAAGCTAAGTGATGTCTTCTGGGATGGTACTTTAAATACTTACTGTTTGTTGGGAACAAGGCAAGGATGCCCCCTCTTACCACTCCTTTTGAACATCACACTGGAAGTCCTAGCTAAAGCAATAAGCCAAGAAAAAGAAATAGAAGATATTAGGATGGAGAAGTGTCTTAGTCAGTCCAGGCTGCTGTAACAGAACACCACAGACAGGGTATTCCGGCCTATAAACAACAGGAATTTATTTCTCACAGTTTGGGAAGGTGGAAGTCTGAAATCAGGGTGCTGGCATAGCCAGGTTCTGGTGAGGACCCCTTCCAGGTTGCAGACTAATGTCTTCTTGTTGTGTTCTAACACGGCTGAAGGATGGCTCGTGAGCTCTTTGGGGTCTCTTGTAGAAGGACACTAATCCCATTCATGAAGACTCCACTTCATGACTTAATTACCTCCCCACAGCCCCATATCCCAATAACATTAGCGGCGGGGGATAGGATTTCAACATGAGAATTTGGGGGGGACACAAACATTCAGTCCATAGCAGGAAAGAAGAAATAAAACTGTCTTTGTTCACAGATGACATTATCATCTATGTAGAAAATCTGAAAGAATCGACAGAGAAAGCCTTCTGGAATTAACGAGTGATTATAGAAAGGTTGCATAATATAAGGTTAGTATACAAAAGTCAGTTGCTTTCCTATACACCAGCAGTGAACAAGTGAAATTTGAAATTTAAAACACAATAGAATTTATATTAACACCAAAAAAATACCGTTTTCAGCACCATGTGCTGGGATGAACCTTGTCATCAATGTTTTATTCTTTATAAATTGATTCAGTTACTGCCACAGGGAAGTTTCAGGTTAAATTGAGGTCAAAAGTATTTTTTTCTTTACAATAAAAATCATTAAGAGACTACCTTAGTATCTGCCAGCCAAAGTCCATTTGATGCTTCTCTCACTGCAAAGTATTAAATGCCTTTTTGCAAAAGAGAGGCAGAAATAATGAGCCACTATATACGTGTATAACAGAAAGCAAGAAACATGCCCTCCTGCATACACAAAAGGAGAGCTGCCTCTGATCCCATCTGCAGTTGGGACACACTTTTAAAATAATTTCCTAGGAAACTGGTTTCGGCTATTTAGGCTACGCCCACATTTGGTGCAAAGGAATCAACATAGAACAATTCTCCCAGCTACAAGTCACCTTGACAATAGCACTGGTTGGACAACTCAGCCCCTCGAAGCCCCTTCTCCTTTTATCCAGACGCCCCTTAGAAACTTCAGTACACTAATAGCCAGATTTCGCTCTTACACTACAATTCAAAACCTATCCCTGGTCTGACCTTTATTAAAAAGAAAGAGAGAAAGGAAGGAAGAGAGGAGAGGAGGAAGGAAGGAAAGAAGGAGGGAAGGAAAGAAAGTGTAAGCACTCTTCTCTTTGATGCCCCAGTGTGGATTTACTAGACAGTTGCAAGTAGTTTTAATAAGGTTCACAAGTTTACAGATCTTTCTCCTCCAAGTAAGCTTCAGCCCCCAAGACACATTCTTGGCATATACTACATATTTGTTGAATGAACAGATGGAAGGATGAATACCAATTTGCACATCTGAGAGTCCCCCAAACATAATTTTAGAGGAACGCTAAATATAAGAAAGTTTGCCCTTTTTTTGCACTGAGTTTGACTTGCAGAAGTTCCCCGGGGCTGAGTGAGTTGCACAGGACGGGTGCATTTTGTTAGGTCATAGCAAGGTGGGGACCCTGCCTTAAACTTGGTACTTTCAAAAAATTAATTGTATTAATTAATTCAGAGGTAAAAGAGCCCTAGGAAAGAGTCATACTGACTCTGTAGAAAACTAAATGTAGAAAAATCAAATTAAGGTAGAAAAATGGAAATCATCTCACAGGGACCTCCGATAATAACCAGGTTGGTTGTCCCCCCTCCCCCAACTCTGTCCGGCCAGCAGGGAGATGAACTCAGGACTGCGGCTGCTCCCCGAGACTGATCCGAGGGCACACAGGGACGAAAGAGCAATCAGACTGCGTCCCAACATCAGTCAGACTGGAACTGTCCCCTTTCGCCCTGGCTGTTCGGCTGCACTCAGGAAGCTCCTGGCAGCTGCGCTCTACGAAGAAACTCAAAGCTCAGAAAGAAGCAGAGAAGCGAGCTACAGAGAATTCTGTCAGTGCCGAGTCTCCATCTGTAGTCAATTCCAAAAGCACCACAGCCTGTTAAATAAGCCCAGGACTGGCTAGGGCGCAAATGAACTTATGGGGTCCCTTCTTAAAAAGCAGGAAAAAGGTGTCGCTAAAGGTACTAAAAATAGAATGCGTTTTCCTTTCTTCTGCGGTCGCTTTCTGGATCGTCACGGTGGTTTTTCTTTGCTCTTTGTCGCACTCCCCGGACGCGCGGCTCCAGGCGGACCAGTCCCGACCACCGAGCTCCTGGGCCGGAGCTCAGCGTCCCCACGGCTCTCCGGTTGGGGACCTGAGCAGGCACCTCCCCTTCCCACCGTGGACAGGGCATCCGCGCCAGGACGCGCGAGGTTCCTGGTGGAGAGGCGGGCGACCCTCCACCCGCAGCGCGCAGCGCCCCCACCTGGTGCCGACTGGCAGCGCCTGCCCCGCCCCAAGGCCACGTGGGCGCAACCCGATCCTCGCGGTTCCCCAGCCCGGCCCGCCTGCGGCTACCGCAGAGGTGGAGGGGCAGATTCAATACTGGAGCCCAGTGAAATCTGAATTTCAGATCATGTTGCAGTATATCTCGTGCAATATTTGGGACATACGTAAACTTAAAAATGATTCATTGTTTATCGGAAATTCAAATTTCACTGGGTATCCTGTTTTATTTTTGTTTATTTTTGCTAAATCTGGCAATCGTAGGCCTGGGCACCCGGGGCTGGGGAAGTGGCGGTGGCGAACTTATCCTGGGAGGGCAATGAAACCCGTGAGCCAAGGCCCCAAGCCTCTGGGCCACACTCCATTGCCCCATCAGATTTCACTTACAAAACAAATTCGAAGGTAAAATTATTACGAATGTCAAAATGGGGACCACAGAGCCTTAAACGCCAAGAGCAGGGCCGTTCTGAGTGTGGGATTCTGTGCAACTGCCCGCGTCACAGGTCCAGAAAGACTCCGAAGGAGCCCATGAGAACTCTTCTACCTAAGCTAGTCTGAATTGCTTTCGGCTACTTGCTCACAAGAGGATTCTGATTAATGTACCAAGATTCGTATTTGTAAACCAAAAGGACAAAATTATGCATTTACAGTGGCAATGGAACTGGTAAGATACACAGTTTGATGATAAATTTTTATTCTCTGCTCTAGGGAAAATTCTTCCTAAGCCACCTACAACTGTATGTACTCAAGAAATATGGAAAAATTCTTACTCTTCCTTATTTCTTTTCCAATCTCCATGCAGAATATCACTCTCCTGTCTTGACAATAATAAATGTCATCATTAATTAGACCAAGTTTATTAAATTATGTTCATATTACCTCCTTGAGAATTTTTTCATGTGATTTAAAAGGCTTTCTTCCTAGTCCCATCAGTAACAAATTATCTCTGAAGGTGATTTTCCTATTTTCATTTCACCATCAAATCCTGAGGGTACACCCTATTTGTCGTTTATATCATGCTTGCAAAAATTACAGATTCTGCTAAAATTTCATCTATAGGAATTTGCAGTTGAAAAGACTGCCTCCCCTATAGTTCATCTCTCCAGCGATAACTGCTCAAATCAAAACGGAAAATATTGGCTGAAGTCATTTATCAACACAAACTTATAATGTTAAGTGGCAAATTCTTCAATAAGCCAAGGGGGATTTTTCCCAGTTCACTATCCAAGGGAATAGCATTATTGACTATTTAATAATTGTCCTTTCATTGCTTATCTCCATTCTTAAGATGGATTTCCAGACTGTTGAAATTAATATGTCCCCTTCAAATTTATAAGGGACTTCAATATTGCTGACTCTGAGCTTTACTGGTCACAAAGTAATAATGACAGAAGAGAGAGATTAGTAAGTGGAGAAGGAGGGAGGAGCTTTCCACTCTCTTGATTTAATTCCCTGGGGCCTAAGGATTGATATTGAAATAATAAGAAAATAATACCATGAGTTCATAAAATTAATAAACTATCTCCAACAAATTTGATAGCTTTATTTTTAAGATTAACAAAAGTTGTGAATAATAGGAAAACAACAGATGTTCTTATTTGGAAGTTCATTAGTGTTTCAAATATAAGTCATTTTTTAAAAATTACGTGCAAAATTATGACATTAATCAATAATAACACCAATCATAGAAAGATACTGAAATGACCATGGCTATAACACCAAAACAATTGGATGACTCATTAATTTGGAGAAATAAATATTGTTCTTTGACACACTATTTCTGGATCATTGTTTAGGTTTTTACTGGAAAATGTTCACACTATCCATTTCATCCTCCTTCTCTAATGTTCGTTGGTGTGTATTATCCCTCTGTTCCCCTTCCCACCTGGCCAGACAACTTCATCAACTGACCAACACTTTCCCTTGTTTTTCAGCTGCGCTCCACTTATCAAGAACGGTTAACAAACAGCTGAGCAAGTCCAGCTTTATGTTAAAAGGAGAGGAAACCTGTGACTTAATCAACTCCAGCTGCTGTAACAAAATACTGTAGACTGTGTGGCTTAAACAGCAGACATTTCTTTCTCACAGTTTCGGAAGCTGGAAGTCCAAGATCAAGGTGCCAAGTGGTTTGGTTCTTGGTGAGAGCCCTCTTCTGGTTTCATACAGCCACCTTCCCCTTCTAGCCTCCCCTGTGGGTGCTAGCTCTCTTCCTCTTCTTATGAAGACATAAGTGGCTCCACCCTCGTGACTGTATGTAACCAAAGGCCCCATCTCCCAATACCATCACATTGGAGGTTACAGTTCCAACGTATGAATTTTGAGGGGACCTGAACATTCAGTTCATAACAACCATGACAACCTGCTAGAATAGAACAGTAAATAAAATGTGCAGGCATGGGTCACAGTGCAGGGGAAATAAATAATTTTTTAATTAAAAATTGATCAATCTATATAATTTATTAAGATGAATATATTACATTAGAAAATGCTAAGAATTATCCAGAATAGAGGAGGTTGTCTAATAGGAAACCAATGATCCACAGAAGAAACAAAGATATAGGCTCCAGGCACATCATTAAATCCTTCCTTCCAAAACTTTTCTAAAATATTTTTGATTAGATATTCTTCTTTCATTTTGAGTTTCAGTGATTTCACAACATAATCTCGTATAGTTTCGTGATTGTTTAATTAGGAATCACTTCAATTTGAAAAAAAATAAGCGAAGAGAAAAATTTATAATATCAAAAGGAGTTAATGGAAATGCAGATCTAAATGTGAGAAAACCTGTTTAAACTAAATAATCAGTAGAGTTCTTAAAGTGATATGAACAGCAATATGTGGAACAAATGCAGGATAGCCCCTGACTATCGAGCTTTTGAAGCACCTGGACAAAGCACTTCTAGAAAGATCTCTCCAGAAGGATTCAGTGAATTTCAGCCAGCCAACTGTACTAATGCACGTCTGCTTTGCCATTTGTATCTTGAACATCCTATGCATTACCCAAACTATCAGCTTCTCAAGATGACTGAGCATAAAATCTTCCCAGTTTATTCTTCAATAAAAACTGAAGTAAAAATCTAAAAAATTATCATCATATTGTTTTCCATAGCAGTCTTTCCTTTCACATGAGTCATTCTTGGGTTTCTTTCCAATTTTATCTGTTCTCTTTTCCGACCACTTGTAAGAAAGGCACAGAGTACTTCTGTAGGTGAGTCCTTCATCATCCCAAGTCAGGCAATACAAGATGGTAAGATACGTTATTCTCATTTTGTGTTTAATATTTTTGCACTTAATAAATATTTGCACTTAATAAATAAAGAACTTGGCTTGGGGACTTCACTAAGACTCTAAAAATAAGCTTTTTTAAAAATTCTTTTCTTTCCTAAGATAAAACTAGTGTCAACAAAATGCTTCATGCTCAGTCTCCACACTTTGATCCCACGATATGTCCTCTCAAGGCCTGTTTCTGTTATCCTAAGAACCCTTAATACCCATCAGTGGGTGACAAACGGGGGGGAAGGGTAGGTGGGGTGGGGGGCAGAAGGTTGTTCTATTTATGTTATTTCATTTAATCTTCACTAAAACCCTAAAGGGGAGATGTTATTATAACCATTTTGCAAATGGTGAAACTGGGACCCATGGGGGTTCAGTTACTCGGCCAAGACCAGGCAGATAAAAGCAGAGCCCACATTCATATCCAGGGTTGTCTTATCCTAGAAAAGAAATTCACGATAACTGGGGGATCTGGGATATGCTGTTGGAAGAGATATGTTTTGTGCAAGACCTTAGGGGTAAGAAATATCTCTAAAAGAGGAGGAGAATTTTGACAGATGGAAGAGATATGGCTTTTGGGGGTTCTCTAAGGTTTGAAACTGTAAAAAAGCAGTTTACTTTTAGTGGCATTGACATTGTTAATGGTCCTTACATACAGACCGGGATAATAACTTTTCCTTTCAAAAAATTCTGCTTGCTTAATTGTCAATGTGCTTGGTAGTAGGCTTTGGTTGATTTTAATAGTGGTTTTCTTTCGCTTTTTTCTTAGAATACTTTCTTCAAATAAAATCCTATTCAGACGCCAAAAACCTCACTATGAAACAGCAGAGTCCCTTCTCCAGCTCCTTCCTCACACCCTACCCTCTCCCCACTGTAGCTCCCAGCACAGTTTGAAAATCACAAATTAAAACACCGCACAGCTAGATGCTCAGATACAAGTGCTAGCATTGCCTTAGATGTAGATAGAAACATTCCCCAGAGCTCACACCCTAATGCCTTCCTAAAAACAGCATGTGTCACAGAAGGTGGCCCACGGGTGGTGTCACTTGTCTCAGCAAAAAGGAGCTCTTTCTTGAATGTGCATCTTGTATTCTGAGTGGGAATTCTTACTTTGCTCATGGGGAAAGTGAAATTTTGAGATAATTTGGGTCACAGTGGCCTCCTCCCTGCCCACCTAAATTGCTCTGCTGGGGTTGGCCTGCATTCAACTACCAAGGCAGCACTTCCCTTTGAGACCGTCCTATCAGAACAAAGGACCTCGTTGGTTCTGACGGTGGAATTATTGAAAGTTTCAGTGAATGTGGAAAAGAATTGTAGCCAATGGCAGCGATTATAAGGAAGAGAGAGATTAAACATCTCTCTCAGAGCACACTGATAGAATTAGGGGCAATTTCAAGAAGTTTAAGCATGGCTCTTATCTTCAAAAATACTCTGGAAAAAAATAATGGGCTGCTTTCTCAGGCCTTTCTACAAGTGGGCAGAAGCCTGAAGAAATGCAAGCCACTCCTGTCCTTTGTACCATTGTCAAAAACAGTGGAACCTCTATACCCCTCACCGGTCAGAATGGCTATCATTAACAAGACAAGCATTAACAAGTGTTGGAGAAGATGTGGAGAAAAGGGGACCCTCATACCCTGCTGCGGGGAATGCAAACTTGTGCAGCCACTATGGAAATCAGTATAGAGATTTCTCAAAAAGTTAAAAATAGAAATACCATATGATCCAGCTATTCCACTACCGGGTGTTTATCCAAAGAACATGAAATCAACAATTCAAAGAGATTTATGCACCCCTATGTTCATTGCAGCATTGTTCACAATAGCCAAGACATGGAAACAACCCAAGTGGCCATCAACTAATGAATGGATAAAGAAGATGTGATACACACACACACAAACACACACAATGGAATACTACTCTGCCATAAAAAGACAAAATTGTGCCATTTGTGACACCGTGGATGGACCTTGAGGGTATTATGCTAAGCAAAATAAGTCAGAGAAAGACAAATACCATATGATTTCAATTATATGTGGAAGATAAACAAACACATAGATAAGGAGAACAGATTGGTAGTTACCAGAGAAGAAGGGAGTAGGAGGAGGGCAAAAGGGATAAAGGGGCACATACGTATGGTGATGGATGAAAACTAGACTACTGGTGGTGAACTCAATGCAGTCTCTACAGAAACTGAAATGATAATGTACACCTGAAATTTACACAATGTTATAAGCCAATAAGACCTCAACAAAATTTTAAAAATAAATAAAACAGTGGAACCACAAATAACAGTTCATTCCTCCTCTTTCTCCTCTAAAAATATTTTACTTTCCAATTACTGAGAATTTACTGTGCATGCGTGTCCATTTAGTTAATATTTCTATCACATTCATTTCTCCTAGGTCTTCCTTCAATTTGATGAGCACAGTGGCCCTTTCAGGGCTCCTTATTCCATCTTTCCCCTCTCATTCTTGTCTCCAACTATGAAGCAGCTCTCCTTATTTTTCCTTTTCCTCAGTTTCATTTCCTTTTGCCACTTCCAGAAACTTCTCTTTAATTTACTCTTTTTGGCATCTCTGATCCTACTGATAAAAGATTTTTTTAGTTTGTCTCCTTCTAAAAAAGTTCCCTTTAGTCTTTCACCTCCTCCCCTCTGGCCACCCTGCCCAATAGCTGGCATCCTTCCCCTCTCCATCCCTCCTCCATCAGGGGTGAAGGGAAAGAAAGTTGGTTTTTTCACTTTGTTCCACCAATGTATTCCAGAGCCTTTGCAGTCAGGTTTCTGCCCATGTGATTCCCCTGAAAAGACCCTCCCAAATGTCACCAACAACCCCCCAGACCTGAAGCCCAATTGTCTCTTCGTGCTCATTAGCCTTAGTTCTGCATGAGTTGACACTGCTGATGTCTCCCTCTCCTCCCTCAGATCCAGATCCGGAGAAGCTATATTCTTCTGGTTCTTGCCTGGGAGCCTGGTCTCCGTATACAGCTTTTTACTCTCTTCCTAGACTCTGAATGGAGGTATTTCCCAGATCTCTGTCTTTGGACATTCTTAAGAAATAACCCATCCAAATCATGACTTGACTATCTCTGTCACAGAGATGGCTCCTATATCAGGATCTTTTCATTACAAGGGAGATAAAATTGAACTAAAACTGACACAAGCAAAAGAGGGAATTTATCGGCTTATGTAACTGAGCATACCCTTCAGGAATAGTTTGATCCAGGGCTCAGAAATGTCTCCAGGACATTGTTTTCTCTTTTTCCATATAACTTAGCTCCATCTTATTATTTTCTACATTATAGCATGTTCTCCCCTTGGAGTTGCTAAATAGCTACCAGCCACTTTCAGCTCACAGTTCTAGGACAAATTCGAGGAACAGTATCCCAATCTTCCCAAATGAAATATGTCTCCCTGATGCTGATTAGATTCTGTGAACTGACTCAGCCCCTGAAGCTTGGGAGTGAAGGGAAGGAATTAGAGGATTGACTTCCTGTTCAATGTTCCACTTACCCTCAGATTTGGTCTGGTAGTTCATCTCTACAGTGCTTTTCAGGAATCATTTTAAAAATATTTTACCCTGTGCAATTTATTATTTTCACAAGAAAGATTGGTCTGAATAACCTAGCCCACCATTATTAGAATTAAAATTTCACTTAGAGCTCTTATCAACTTAAAATTTGTTTTATAATTATTGATTCATAGTCCACATTTTCCATTATAGACCAATTTGAATGCAGGAATCTTATTCTCTTTAACTTTGCATTTTCCATAGTACCTGAAATAAGATGTTGCACATATTAGGTCTGCAATGGATAACAGTTTAAATAAAGAATAAAATAGTGTGAGCTTCACTCTAATTAGTTCAGCTCTAGTTTAGACAACCGGTGGAAATTTTCAGACTCTCAACAACAGCAGAAAGTTGAACAATAGCCAAAAATATATCATAGTTCAGACTTTGACTGAAAATAGCCAATTTCTCCATAAGATAGAGAACTTTGGCATTTGGATAGAATGTAACTGGCAGAAATTCCACAAAGAGAAGGCAGTGGTCCTGTCATTGGTTATGGGCAAAAATCCCTGAAGACTTAGGAAAAATCAGCACCACTTTCCACAACCCTCCTCTTAAGACATACTCTTCGCGATGGAGGGTGCTTCCTCTGGGCTGGGTCTCCTCCTCAGTCATTGAGACTTGACTTAGTTTGCTAGGGCTGCCATAATAAACAACAGAAATGTATTGTCTCACAGTTCTGGAGGCTAGAAGTCCAAAATCAAAGTGTCAGCAGGGTTGGTTCCTTCTGAGGGCTGTGAGGGAGAATTTGTTCCACGCCTCTCTCCTAGCTTCTGGTGTTTGCTGGCAATCTTTGGCATCCATGGCTTGTACAAACATCACTCTCATCTCTGTCTTTATCTTCACATGGTGTTCTCCTTGAGTGTGCATGTCTATCTCCAAATTTCCCCTTCTTATAAGGACACCAGTCATATCGGGTTAGGGCCCAGCCTCCTCCAGTGTCACTTCTTCTTAACCAATTACATCTACAATGACCCTATTTCCAAATAAGGTCACATTCTGAGGTACAGAGGATGTATTAGAGTTCTCCAGAGAAACAGAACCAATAGGGTATATAGACATATATGTGTGTGTATATATATATATGAGGAGATTTATTATAAGAATTAGCTCACCTAGTTATGGAGCCCAAGAATTCGCACAATCTGCCAACAGCAAGCTAGAGAACCAGGAAAGCCAGTGGTACAATTCAGTCCAAGTCTGAAGGCCTGAAAACCAGAGGAGTCAGTTGTGTAACTCCCAGTCAGAGTCCAAAGGTCTGAGAACCAGGAGCTCCAATGTCCAAGACGGACATCCCAGTTCAAGAAAAGGAGGGGGGGCTGGCCTGGTGATGCAGCGGTTTAGATCGCTCTTTGGCAGCCCGGGGTTCATGGGTTCTGATCCTGGGCGCAGACAGACACACTGCTTGTCAAGCCATACTGTGGCAGCGTCCCATATAAAGTAGAGGAAGATGGGCATGGATGTTAGCCCAGGGCCAGTCTTCCTCAGCTTAAAAAAAGAAAAGGATTGGCAATGGATGTTAGTTCAGGGCTGGTCTTCCTCACAAAAAAAAAAAAGAAGAGAGAGAGAGAATTTGCCTCCCCCCCCAACCATTTTCATTCCATTCGGACCCCCAATGGATTGGATGATGCCCACTCACATTGGTGAGGGTGGTTCTCTTTACTCAGTCTACTGAGTATATACTCAATATACTCAAATACTAATCTCTTCCAGAAATCCCTCACAGGGAGTTCCTTACCCAGTGAAGTTGACACACAAAATTAACGATCACAGGGGATTAAAACTTCAATATATGCTTTTTTGGGGGGGTATCAATTCAACCCTTAACAATACCTAGAATGCTTGGAAAAGAGTTTAAAATCCATTTCAAGCATAGAGCTTGCAACCTCCTTTCTCCGTACAAGACTCACAAGCACTTAAACCCGATAGTGTCTGAGGCTCAGAGATGGCTGTGATATGTTTTGCCTGGAGGTCAAGAGCTTACTGAACACCTGTGCAGGGATGACCGCAGAGTTCCCAGGCCTGCAGGCCCCTCATGCCCTTGGCTCACTGGAAGAACCTTCAGGGGAGTGCTCCCACTCCTCCACCCTTTCAGTGACAGTAGGAACCATGTCTTCACCATTTGCAGCAGAAAAATATTAGGATCCAATCTGGTTGCATCATATGAAAAATTGATACACTTCTGTACAGACCACTCAACTTTTTAGTGAACTGGGCTGCTCAGTGTGAGCCACAAAGGGCCTGTCACAGTGTTCTCTGCAGTCAGGGCTCCAGGTCCAAATGCATGAGGAACTCAAGATCTAGAAGACAGTGATTTCATCTCCTTGACTCGTATCTAACTGGAAAGGAGGTACATTCTGCAAACGACTGACCACTGTGTCTGATCAAATGGAAAGCACCTTGGTAACTAATTTTCTGCTTTGGGCATAACTTTGGTTTGAAACGCGTTGTTCAGTTATCACAGAGTCCGAGCACTCCTTGGTAAGATGACCGATGGCCTCCAGACCTACATCCTAGAAAGGATAAATTAACCGAAGGCAGTGGTGCTGCAGAACCAGGCTCACAACACCCCCGATGGCATTATTTCTGATGCTTCCCCACTGGATGCACTATGAAAGGTTAAGATCTGTCAGAGGCTGGCTCTAATCAGCCCTATTCTTTATTACTCGTGCACATATTTGCCTCCACAGGACACCCCCGTCCCTGACTAGGATCTGTACTTTGGCACGTCTGTGCCTTTGCTCAAGTTGTTGTCTCCCTGGGAGCCCTCTATGCTTCTCCCAACATCTCTGCTTTGCCTGACTGTACACTTCGGGCTTATCCTTAAAGACAATCTTTCAAATTCCATCTATGTAGATACTTCCTCAGCCCTCCATGCAGAATCATTGTTCTTCCTTCAAATCCCAAATAATTTGTTGATGTGGGTCATGGCACGTAGTCACACGCGGCTCCATCTCACCAGGTAGCCTGTGAACACTCAACAATATTTGAACGGAACTAGACAACTGGACAAGGCTTATCCGTTCTTACCAAACGTCTCATTCTGTCCAGGCTTCAGGGGAAAATTCCAAGGGCTCGTTCTGGTCTCTGCAGTACTAAATGAATTTACAGCCCAACCTCAGTCCATCATGTCAACTCAGATTACTAGTATGCTACAGTGTGTTATGCCAGAAGCTTGCCCATTTTTGTAAGCCTATCCTGTTTTGTGCAAAGATCCATTCTACGCATGATTATTGTGTCACTGAAGGCACCATTTGAGTAACGTGATAAATGTCTCATTTTCTGTAGAAGTTTCTGCACGGGCAGGTATTTGTTTGTTCTTCAAACCCTTTTTAGAAAGAAGTGTGCTGGCCTTTCTCACCAATCAACTGCAATTGTTTCTAAGTATTTGCTCACTATATTTACAAGTTTGCAGCTGCAGTAAAACCTGCATGCTTTGGGATTTTTCAGATTGCTTCCCATACTTAATTATTGTGCAAGACATAAAAGCTGCACCTGGCTTTAGAATTGTAAATATCTTAGTGAGTGTGATTTTAGGAACAAGGGAAGACTATATTTGGGCTTAATGGAAATACCTGATGATATCATTATCTTAGATAAAACCGTCCTTAGTACAGGGATCGTAATTTCTCTAAGGTTAGAAGACCCTGTGAAGCTCTCTGTGCTGGGGAAAGTGTTTCTGTACTATTCTCCAGTACCATTTTCCCATAAAAACAAGTGTGGACAGAGGGCTGACAAGGGAGGCCGAAGACCTGGAGTTTAGTCCTGGCATCGGCACACGGCAGGAACCGCATGATTTAGCCAGACGACATTCGTCTGGGTCAGAAATTCCTCATAAACAAATCAGAGATTTGACTCAACAATCCTCATGGTTATGTCTAGAGTCCCTTAGGAGGTGTCCGAGTTTCCTTCAGAGAACTGGAAGTCAACCATTGAAAGCAATAAGAGAAAGAGGGACAACAACTAATTTTTCTAGAGCTTAGTCATTAAAATTGAGACACATATTACATTTACTTAGACTCTGTTTTAGAATTTTTGTTATTAATGAGGAAAGTAAACATCCATTCTGTTGTCATGGACAGCTTTTCCATAACATAGGTTTACATTTTATTTTGTAATATTGCAGTTAATCATTAAAGTTGGAAAGTGAACAGCATAAAACTTTAATAGCTTCATAAATGCATTTTCTTATTTATTCACTGAGATTTGAGATTTATGACTGAAGAAAGACTATTTTTATTTTAATATATAAAAAATTTTGCTGTTGCTGCATAAATCTGTGTACATTTTTTCATCTTGTCTCAATGACAAGTGTTAAGCAGAGGTTAAATTTTGACCCTCCCTTTAGCAGAGAAAAAGACTTGACTCTTTCTTTAGCAGTTTCACTTCCTTGTCTCGTAGGGGCTCATCCAGCTGACAGCGACCATGAAAATTTTACAACAGCAGGGCCTGGGCAGGTTATTTTTCCTGTGGAAGATCTGAAGAAGTGAGGACAGCTATTTTTGTCACTCAATGTGTTAAAGTTACAATTAAGAAGGGAGTTGACAGGCTTCCTGCTGCATTAGGTGATAGGATGACCAGTAATGATGTTGAATCTACAGACTTCCAATACAGAAAATCATTCCTTAATAGGCATTCAGCTCTCCTTTGGTTGTGTTATTGAATTTCCTTGGGAAACTCTCCAGATTATAAGACTATTACAGGACCATTTCCATTTCTTATGATAATAGACTATAGGAAACTTCTATAAAATGAAGATGTAGTCAAGTATCTTTATCGAAAATTCTGGGGTTAAAATTACTTATTCATACATTCTTGATCTCAAATTTAATTAATTATGGATGATCTAAGATTAGGTGTTTGAAAGAAAATTTCTTATCTGCTTTGAATATTTCCTGTACATTTCCATTCCTCTTCATTCATGTCTCAGGTGACACGGTTGTGTTTATACACTCCTTGGGTAATACAGACCCCCTTACCTTCTCACATACAGTGAAGAAGAATGAAATGGAGTGGAAAAAGTCATGGCAAATGAACAAAAACTGTCCTTTGTAGGAAAAGATCTTTATGTAGCACAAATTATTCAGAGGAAGATTCTTAACATTATAATTATGTCACTATGGAACATTTTCTAAGCAGGACTCAGCACTGAACAACATTCTCAGCAGGTTTTCTGAGGCCAGATTGTGTTCAAATCCTGATTCTACCATTTATTAGCTGTGCAACCTTGGTCAAGTTACTTAATGTCTCTGTGTCATTCTTCATCATCAGTTAATAGGGATATTAATAATTCTGACCTCACAAGATGTTATGGGCTGAATCTTGTCCCCCTAAAATTCCTACATTGAAGTCCTAAACCCTAGGACCTCAAATTGTGACTGTATTTGGAGACGCCTCTAAAGAGGTGATTAATTTAAAATGAGGCCATTAGGGTGGGCCCTAATCCAATCTGACTGGTGTCCTTATAAGAAGAGGAAATTTGGACACTCTTAGGGACACCAGGGAGGTGTGCACACAGAGGAAAGGCCATGTGAGGACACCACAAGAAGGAGGCTGTCTGCAAGCCAGAGAGGCCTCAGAAGAAACCAAATCTACTGAAACCTTGGTCTTGGACTTATAGCCTCCAGAACGGTGAGTCAATACAGCCCCCACTGGTGCTGTGTTATGGAAGCCCTAGCAAACCAACACACAAGGTCACCGTGAGGGTTAACAAGGATTCATGAGTTTCACTATTAGTATTTAGTTTGTAGGATTTGTTGATTTGTTATTTTTACATCCCACTGACATATTTTAAATCTGTCATAAACATAGGGTAAAAATCTACTAATTAAATTATTCTACTCTACCAATACTCATGTACCCTTCTGCAAACCATTTACCATCTCTGAGTTTCAGTTTCCACACCCATAAAATAGGGAGACTGCATTTTGTGATCTCTAAGAAAATCACGTTCACCTAAAATCAGTGATCTGAACATGGACTCAGGTTTGATGAAAGAAGCTACTCTAAGGAGGGTGATTTGGCTCCAGCAACAAGCAGTTAGGGCTGAGCTGGGAAGAGGAGCAGAAAACCTGATTGTCCTGGTGACTCATCAGCTCAGAGAGAGGCCTCCAGCATCCCTTGGAGGCTCCCGTCCACCGTGGGTCTAAGGGAGGCAAAGAGAAGAGGCTGCATGACATTCCACTGAGCTGGAAGAAGGAGGAAAACAGGGTATAAAATTGGGGGTTGGGCAGAGCGGATGACATTCCACTAGACAATCTCTGAATGCTGTCAAATATAAAAAAGGAACCCTAGCCAAAAAAAAAGACTTGGAAATAATTTAGGAGCCATAGCTAGCATTTTAGGAAAAGAAGGACATAGAATAAGAGACACGAGAAAGTGGAGAACAGATGGCAAAAATAGAGCATTTTATAAATAGCCACGTGCAACTCACAGACTGTTAATATCCAATATACTTAACTCTGGCCAAACATCCCGACTTCTTCCTGGAATAAGATGTATTATTGGAAAATGGGGCATTAAAAAACTCGGCTCAAATGAAATAAAGCTGTATTCGTTTGATTTACATTTTAGCACATTTTAAACTGCCTTTCACATAAGCAGAAAGTAATTAACACAAATATATACCACCCAAGTAATAAGCATGACATGCAGAGATTAAATTTTTTTGTTCAAATGTAACTCGGGAAGATAAACACGGGCTCTGAGCTACACACTCAGTTATTCTTAGTCAATCTTAATTCAGAAGGTATCCGTCTCCTCTGAGCTATCTGAAAATATCATTCAAATTTTTTCTGTAAAGTGAGTATGCATTTGGGAGACGTTGCTCCCCAAGCAAACTCTCAGAGGGGTCCACTTGCAAACTTCTGCTCCATCACTGCAGGGAAAAATATAAAGTTCTCCTCAGACCCAGCAGTCATCGGTTAGGAAAATGATTACTCCAGAGATGTTTCATTCTCCTCCCCTCACTGCCCAAAGTGTAATTGCTGCTAAACAGAAATGAAGCCAAGCACCACCTCTCTCCAGGTGGCTGAGGACATTTTATCAATGGAAAAATGAGAAGCAGAGGCAAAGAGGTGTATAATTCATATAAAGTGTACAAGTTACCCTTACTAACTTGGGTAAAGAAAAAAACATTCTAGAGTCCCATTTTTATGCTTCAACTCTTGCAAACTCACTAAGAAGGCTTTAAATGAAAAAGAAATCTAACAGAATTTTCAGATCTCGTTCATTTTCTTTTAATATGTACCTTTTGTGGTGAGTTTAAAGGGGAGGGACTAGAAAGAACTAAAGTCTCCCACACTTTTACTTCAAAAACAAAACCCTCTGCTAATGATTCCAGAGGGGGTGATGCACCGTGTAGTACAAAGAAGATTCAGCTGAGAGGAGAATCTTGATTTTGCCACCAACTAATTGTGTGGCCTTGGCCAAGTCACTGAAATTCCAAAAAATTGTTCCCTTCTCTATCAAATGACAAGTTGATGTCTAAGATCCCTTCTGACTCTAACATTCTTGATTCTCGGGCAATTGTAGATTGCTCTCTAACGACATCTCTCTCCTTCCAACTTCCCCTTCCTCGGTTGGGCGACCTAAGCTCAGCATCAGCCAGTGCAAACGCAGCATCTTTCCCACCTACGAGCAGGTTACAGCTGCAAAGCAGTTCGTGAGTCCTTGCATCTAGAAGCCCAAAGTGAAGTTCTCGATGCATTTAATGTGTACACATCTATGTCATCTGTGTAAAGTTAAGTTTTAAGAAAGAACTGTGGAATAAACATGCAAAAAATGGAGGACAATTCTTCAAAAAACAAGAACAACAAGGCAATTGTTCTTGAGTCAATATCTAACTCTAGCCTTCTAAAGAGTTAGCTATGCTACAAAGCTGCAATAATCAACAGAACAGTATGGTGTGTGGATACATAGGGAGACTGGAACAGAAAAGAGAGTCCAGAAATAAGTCAGATGAATGTTTAGTTAAGAACAGGCGGCTTTGCATCAGTGGGACAAGATGGACATCTCTGTCAACCAGTAGCTACTGGGGAGAAAATAAGTTGGATCTCTAACTCTCTCTTTACCTCAAAATAAACTCCAGATATCTGACAGGTTTCAATATTTTTTTTAAATGGAACTTTTATAAGAGGATTGAAGGAAATCTTGGGAGATTCTTTTATTATCCCAAAGTGGGAAGTGGGGAAGACTCAAAACCCAGAGACCATTTAAAAAGAGGAGAAGGGATTTAACTACATTAAATTCTTTTCAAATGTCCACATTGAAAAAAACATAAAGTCAAAAGAAAAATTATACTTCTAAGTCTACCACCCCCAAATAAGTCAAAAACAAGCTTGTCTTGTGGTAGAGTTAAAGCTCATGGAATTTAGCTCAGGATAGACCCAAGGCTCTGCTCCTCCTGAGCAAGTGTCCAATCCTCAGGCTCCCCATCTGTGAAATGGGGTTGACGATGGTACCTCCTTCAGAGGTTGTTGTTGGGATTACACACAATGATACACGACATAGAATCTTCGTGACCATGTGGAGGAACTAGTAGGAGTTCAGTGCCCACAGGTTGTCTGTTCCTGTGCTTTGAGGAGAGAGGCTTTGAGAGTGGAGAAAAAGGAGAAATCACGCCTAGCTGGGAAACCAAGAAAGGCTCTGTAGCACAAAGCATGGGATTGACAATTAGAGAAGGAAACAGCAGGGCACAAGCAGGAGCAGGCCCACCAGGGAGCACACTGCATCTCCCAACAGTGTGAGCCCCAGCGGGCTCGCTGTGAAGACAGTCCCCCAGATCCAGCCATTTGGCATGCATCGGCATGTCTCCATTTGTGAGTGGGAATTCTTTGCCCTTGCAGTCTATATTTGGTTTTTAAATTGTGCAAATTTGTAGGCTCATCACAGTAAGATCTGTGCCAACCAGATGCCAGCTATGCAATTAGTCAGTTTTCTATAATCCCAGGATATTAGAGCTGGAATAATAAAAAATAATCATTACCATTTATTTAGCACCTATTTTCTGCCAGGCTCTGTACCCAGCACTTCATATTCACATTCAATCAAATACTTATGAAGCACCCCTATGGCCTGTTGATGTCACAGGTGCTGGGGATAATTGTCCCTGACACATCCCTGACTTTGCAGAGCTCAGAGCTCAGTGGGATACGTGGACCAGTAAACAGGCAGCTATAACACAGTGTGATGAGCTCTGAGAAGGGGACACACAGAGGGCACCTAACCACACCTGGGGCTCAGCAAATACTTCCAAGAGGAGGGGCTCCATGCTGAGGGCAGAAGGAGAAAGAAGACAGAGAGGGAAATAAGGAGACCTCAACAGAGGAGACTGCAGCCAAAAGGGAGCACAGGAGGTCCAAGAAGTCAGAGCCTTCGTTGGCAGAGCATGAATTCAGGGTGGGGAGGGGAGAAGGGAGGCTGGAGAGGGCACGAAGGCCTGCGAAGTCTCGGGCTCCATTTCCAGAGCACTGGGAGGCTACTAACATTGTAAAAAGGGAAGGGGCATATTCAAAATTGTGCTTTTGAAAGATCACTCTGGCTGCCAAGTAGACAATGAATGGGGGGAGGGGCAGGAGCAGTCCCGGGGTGGAGAGGAGTGTCACTGAGACAGGGAGCGATGGGTTAGGAATGGCGTTTGGGAGGAAGACAGAAGAGTAAAGCCCCAGCCTCCGGCTTGAGCAGCTAGATGGATGTTGGAATAGAAAATACCAGAGGGGCAAGATTCAGTTAATCCTCACAGAAACATTATGAGGTAGAAATTGTTATTCCCATTTTATGCTAAGAAAACTGAAGCTCAGAGAGATTAAGATGAAAGTTCAAGGGGTCGCCCGGTGGCGCAGCGGTTTAGTCCGTGCTTGGCAGCCTGGGGTTCGCGAGTTCGGATCCCAGGCGCCCGCCGACGCACTGCCTGTCAGCCATGCTGTGGCGGCGTCCCATATAAAGTGGAGGAAGATGGGCACGATGTTAGCCCAGGGCCAGTCTTCCTCAGCAAAAAGGGGAGGATTGGCAACAGATGTTAGCTCAGAGCTGGTCTTCCCCACCAAAAATAAAAAAAAAAAAAAAGATGAAAGTTCAAGATCACACAGCAGGCAGTCAAACCAGTAACCACAGAGTTGACATTCTTTCTACTTTGCCATGCTAGAAAGACCGTTCCGGGCCCCCTGACTCAACCTTTTCCTCCTACCAGCATGTACTGGAGGCTCTGGGAGGGCCCATCACTCATCAGGGTTGCTCTAAGCTACTGGGAAACATACCCTCCTGGAGCCCAGTAACACCATAGCATCCCTCCGGTACCATTTATCACCCGTGCCTTCCTCTGTAACTGAAGAGATGGGGCAGCAGTGGGCAGCCCGGAGGGTCAAGGGCATTCGCTGGAAGGGGCAGTGGGTATAGGGCAGCTTGGGGGATGCCGGGGCTCCCGGACTGACCACGTCTTGTCTCCAGGCTGACTCACATGCAGACATTCAATCCTTCAGTCAGACATACTGCGTACCTCCGGTCTCGCCACGGCAGGTGGCCCAGGACACGGTCACTCCGACCAGCCTTACTCTGCCCTTGCTTCTTTGCTCCATCATGCTGACAGGTCTGAAGCATAGTCTCTCCTGGGCAGTGGGACAAATAACGTGCATCCTTCTGCTTGCTCTTGACCACGAGGAGTGCGATTGAAGGACTACATATAAGCTTTGGAATCAGACAGACTAGGCTCAAATCTGGCTTCATCACCCCATAATCCTGTGACTTTAGGCAAGTTCTTAAAATGGAGTAGTATTTTATATGGATTTTTAAATATGTCTCATAGTGCCTTCCACACAGCATTCAATAAATGGTGGCTGTTACATGTATTAATCTACTATGCACGCATGTATTATATATTAATATACACTTAAATACACCAAATATTATTCACATTCATATCACTTTATATTATTACATGTATTGGGACTTGTGTTCATTATGATAGAATTGGCAGCTTTGAAAGGAAAAAGGCAGTCACAAAGGGCCTGAAGGGTGTATGTGCGAGCGAAGCGGTGTGGCCCCTGGCCTTGGTGGTAGTGGGCAGAGAGGCTGACTGTTGGTGCCCGGAATGTCTAGGAGAGCCCCAGGCTGTCACCTTCCACGACCTCTTCAGCATCTGCCCCCACCTCCCAGGCCTCACTAGTCAGTTTTCTTCCCACTTCCCCCCAGCAGCCGGTCACTCCAGGAGTGGATGCCTAGTCTTGCCTCTGGGACAGTAGAAACTCCTGGTTCTCCAAACCTCTCCGCCCCTCCCCGGTAACACAGTGGGCTACGCCCACCAGCTCAGGGGGGTCCCATGACTCCGCCATATCTCTTCACTTTTGGGCCTCTGTTTCCTCACCTGTAAAAGGGGCTAGTAATGATGCCACAGAACGGTGCTGATACTAAACATAGCACTTCTAACGCCCCTCTCCGTACACAATGTTTATTCAGCAAACATCGACTCATCTTGTTAGGGCATTTGATCTCTTTTAAGAGATGTGTATTTCAGAAGAACGAAGGCAGTGGGTTTTACCACACATTTTAATAACTTGTGAATGCTCATATTATTTTTCTACCAAATGAAGTAAAGGAACTTTCACCCCACATTAACTGGAACTTTCTACTTCTCAGGAAGCATAATCAGTTTAGCCCTCCCTCTCCAGCCTGCAGCAGTGCAGGGCAGCCAGCCCGCAGGGGACCAGGGCTCTCGCTCTCCCCAGCTCCATTCTTAGCTAACATGTCACTAACTTGTTTAGCCTTTCTGCGTCTCCGTTTGCACCATCTTTTAAGTGAAGGATGTGAACTAAAGATGGCCTTTCGTATCAGAATACGTGTCTTTCGTTAACTATGTAACTGTAAAGACGTGCAAGGCCGTGCAGCCCGAGCACACAGTGGGGGCTTCATCAATGCTTGCTGAATAAGAAACCTTCTCAATGTGTAAAACAATGGGACTCAGGGAAAGGAAATGATTTAGCCAAGATCAAGGACCTCAGTAACAAGGCCGGGGCTAAAATTAGTGATCGGATGGTTAGTTTCAGATTTAGCCCTGTCTCTAACTAACTCAGCAATTCTTTGCTCTAAAACCCACAAACAGAAGAAAATGGAAACAAGACAATGTGTTTCCTTTAGCATCATTTGCTGTATTATTTCTAAGCACCATTTAGTTGTTTCCAGAGCTCCTGGAGAACACTTTTTGATCTGAAGTAGATCTTAATTCTCTCTGTCCCTTTTCTAAAACACATGCAAAGTAACCATTTCATTGCTCTAGTATGTCTTTATAATCTGAAATAAGCCCTTGAAAACCACTTTGGTGAAGACATGCTATCTTTTATTGTGTTCAGTGATTTGAAACTCCTTATTGAGACAGTTTTTGCAATATTCATTTATTTCTTTGGATTCTTAACTTATTCTCCCCTCTGCTCCTGGTGATTTTCATAACTGTCTCAGGCCTCCTTCTTCACAGTTCTTTTGTATTTTGTAAGCATCCATGTGTGTCCTAAGTTGTTCATTTCCCTTCTACACCAGATGGTTTCCACCGTTCATTTACAAGTTGTTATAAACACTGGTGGTTTTATTTCTATGGTTGCAGTCTCTCTAACTCCTTTCACGTTTAGACAGATGTGGTTTTGCTTTGTCATCCTAAAATGATGAACGGGCCAGGACGAGATGACATTTCCCTAACAAAACAGCTTACTTTCTTTCTGGGATTAGTTTAGAAATCCATGAACCATGTCCATGAAGCGAGAAGAGGGAAATCGAATTAAGCAGTTTCACTCTTCAGGCTTTTTTTTTTTTTTTCCTTCTTCATATTTATTCTCATCTCCAAAGAGCTAAAAATTAGGCATTTACCTGTTACTGAAACTAAATTGTTTTCCTGATTATACCGGATTCTTTTTCACTTAATTATTTTGTTCTGAATCCTCAGGATCTCCCTTGAAATAAACAGGTAGTGAGGTCCAACCCTTGTAGCTGCAACTACTTAACACAGCTGCCCAGTGGCTTCCACTCTCCATCCACCACCGCGGCGCTCTTCCAGGACTGAATGCCATCAGGACTGGGCTGTGGCCAGTTGTTGTGGAGTTCTGCTGGAGGCCAGCAACCTCTCTGGGAGACCAGCCTGAGAGGAGTGGATTTGTCAAGAGTGATCCCTAGTTTTTAAGATAGGGAAAAACAAGAGGACTAGCAAGCTTGGCTTGAGGCAAAGGCACATAAACTGTTTGGCATACATTGAGATGGGGAGTCTGTGGGATAGCCAAGTGTGGGAAGTTGGACAGACGGTATGAGCTCAGGACAGAGACATGGGTGGGACATAGAGACACACCAATCAATTATGACATAGAGGATAGCTGAAATAAGGGGAGAGATGCTCAGAGAGAGAGGAGGCCTATGAAAGCTCTGGAGGAACACCAATATTTCTTTAAGGAATGAATATGCCAGTGGAAATAAAAAAGAAACAATCTGAGAAATAGAGGTAAAATCAGAAGAATGTGATATCACAGAGAAAAGTAGAAGAAAGTGAATCAAGAAAGAGAGTACTGCTAAGACTGAAAAATGCCACAGAGATGTAAAATAAGATAAAGATGGAAAAGTATCCATTGGATTTTAATTGAGATATAATTCACATACCATAAAATTCACCCTTTTAAAGTTTACAACTCAGTGAATTTTTTACTGTATTCACAAGGTTGTACAACCATCACCACAATCTAATTCCAGAACATTTTCATTACCCCCAAAAGAAAACTCATACCTGTTAGCAGTCAGTTCCCATGCCACCCTCCCCCAGTCTCTGGCAACCACTTTCTATCTCTATGGGTTTGTCTATTCTGGATTTTTCATATCAACTGAATCATACAGTATGTGGCCTTTTGTGTCTGGCTTCATTCATTCAGCATATTTTCAGGATTCATTGACTTTGTAGTATACAAAAGAAAGTATAAGAGGGAGAGGTCAAGATGGAGGCATAGGTGGACTCTGAACTCACCTCCTCCCATGGACATCGCAGATTTACAACTAATCTTGGAAAAATTACCCCTCAGAGAGAACTGAAAACTGGGTAAGAGGAACTCCTGCAGCAAATGACAGTCCTACCTGAGGTGGAAGAGGCAGAAATCACCTTCTGGAGAGGAGAAAACACCACCTTCACAAGCTGCAATGCTTCACAGCCGCCCAGGAGCAAGCTAAAGGTACACAGCCTTCCCTGGAGGACAGGGGACCTGAGCTGGGGAGTGTTGCTGCTATAAACATTTTTTGGATCCAGCACAACCGAGACAAGTGTCATAATTCCTGGCTTTGCTGGCTACTTAACAACAACAGGGAATACCCCCAGAAAAGCTGGGACACAAAGAAATCAAAGCTGGCTCTTAAGGGGCCCATGCACAAATTCACCCATTTCGGAAAGCAACCTAAAATCACCAGAAAGAAAGGTGCACGGTCCTTTGGTGAAAAGTGACTCACCTGATAGGCTCTGGGTGCATCTCAGTGTGAGGTGAGACCTCCCGAGGGACTGGGACATTGGTGACGGCCATTGTTGTGACCTGGTGTGGGCATGCTGACACAGACGCTAGCTGACACCATTAGAGTTCTCTCTGTGGCCTGCTAGGCCAGGGTCTGCCCCACCCACTAGAGCACTGATTTAATCCAGCTCAGCCAAGGAAAACAGTCTGCCCTAGGGACTGGCCCTACCCAACAACAAGCCCTTGGTCAACTTGTGGGCCTGCTTAAAGGAGCTGCCTGGATTCTCTGCAGCCTGGCAAGTGGGTCCACCTCTGTGGGACAGGGCGAGCCCAAGGAGCAAGTGGAGAGTGTGGGGCCCCTGCCTTGGAGTGACTGGGTCCGCGTTAGGGGGTTGGGGCACACGCATGGGGCAGAACTGTGTTGACCGTGTGTGTGGCCCTGTGGATGGCGGGGCTTCTCAGCTTCAGAAGATTTGGGCTTCTCAAACAGCCACATAGGGGATTGGCCCCCACCCTCCAAAGTCTGAAACAATTGGGTGCTCCTGTGCCTGGGGCAAGCCCCACCCAGCTGCAACCCCCAGAGGGCTGACAAGAGCCAAATAGGCCAGAGGCTTATGGCAATTGTAAGCCCCCAAACCTAACAATCCCAGCCATGGGATTCATTCCAGGGATGCAGGGATGGTTCAACATCTGCAAATCAATCAACCTGCTATACCACATTAATAAAATGAAGAATAATAATCATGTTTTGTAGTATACAATATATCAATACTTCATTCCTTTTTATGGCTGAATAATATTCCACTATACACCAATGGATTTTTTTATAGCAGGGATATTCCTTTGCTCTCTACCTCCAGGGAGTAGAAAAGAGAGAAGTAATGAAGTTTCCTCCTCTTCCCTGGATTCTATTTCAGCTACCTGCCATGGGAAGCTCTTCTTAACACTGCCTAGATGGAGGTGGGGTCCACAAAGCAGTGTTTATCACCAGTCACATCGGGAGTGAGCAGAGATAGAAAGCTGTAAGAGGATTCAGAGATTTCCGAGGGCATATATAATATACACCCTTGTGTTGTTTATGTTCTTTATATATTGTTTAGTCATTATCCTGTTGATAGATTTTTAGGTTGCTTCCAGTTCAGAGTTATCATGAATAAAACTGCTGCTAAAATTCAGACACAAGTCTCTTCATGGACATATGTTTTCATTTCCCTTGAGTAAACACCTGGCAGTAGAATTGTTGGATCATACATCGTGGTACATTTAATTTTGTAAGAAATTGGCACAACTACTTTCCAAAATAGTTGCATGATTGTATCCCACAGCAAAGTATAAAAATTCTAGTCATTCCACATCTTGATCAATAATTGATGAACCTACACCCGTTATTGTACATTCTGTGGGTTTGGACAAATGTATGATGACATGTATCCATCATTGTAGTATCATTCAGAGTATTTTCACTGCCCTAAAAATCCTGTGTGCTCCATCTATTTGTCCTTTCCCCCACATCAATCCCTGGCAACCACTGATCTTTTTACTGTCTCCATAATTTTGCCTTTGCCAGAAGGTCACACAGTTGGAACCATACAGTATGTAGACTTTTCAGATTGGCTTCTGTCACTTAATAATATGCATTTAAAGTTACTTCATGTCTTTTCATGGCCTGAGAGCTCATTTCTTTTTAGCACTGAATACTATCCTGTTGTATAGATGTACCACAGTTTATTTCTCCACTCACCTACTTGGTTGCCTCCGAGTTTTGGCCATTATTAATAAAGCTGTTATAAACATCATGTGCAAGTTTTTGTATGGACATAAGTTTTCAGTCCATTTGGGTAAATACCAAGGAGTGTGATTGCTTGATCATATAGTAAGAGTATGTTTAGTTTTTCAAGAAATTGCCAAACTGTCTGCCAAAGTGGCTGTACCATTTTGCATTCCCACCAGCGATGAATGAGAGTTCCTGTTACTCCACATCCTCATCAGCAATTGGTGCTGTCTGTGTCCCAAATTTTGGCCATTCTAATAGGTGTGTAGTGGTATCTTATTGTTGTTTAATTGTTTTAATTGTTGTTTAATTAGTAAATATTAACTTTAACATGTAATTTGCATTTTCCCAATGACATATGATATGGAGCATCTTTTCATGATAATTTCTCATCTGTATATCTTTTTTTATAATGAAGTGTTGTTAAGATCCTTGGCCCATTTTTTAATTAGTTTGTTTGTTTTCTTATTGCTGAGCTTCAAGAGTTCTTAATATATTTTGGATAATTCTTTATCAGATGTGTCTTTTGCAAAGATTTTCTCACTGTCTGTAGCTTGTCTTCTCTTGACATTGTCTTTTACAGAACAGACATTTTCAGTTTTAGTGATGTCCAGCTTATCAATTCTTTCTTTTGTGGATCCTGCCATTGCTCTCCTATCTAAAAAGTCACCATTGTGCCCAAGGTCACCTAGGTTTTCTCCCACATTATCTTCTAGGAGTTTTATACTTTTGCATTTTACATTTAGGTCTGTGATCTATTTTGAGTTAATTTTTGTGAAGGGTATAAGGTCTGTGTCTAGATTCATTTTTTTGAATGTGGATGTCTGGTTATCTACAACAATTTGTTGAAAAGACTATCTTTGCTCCATTGTATTGCCTTTGCTCCTTTGTCAAAGATGTCAAAGATGAGTTGACTGTATTTATGTGGGTCTATATCTGAGCTTTCTATTTTGTTCCACTGATCTATTTGTCTATTTTTTCACCAGTTTCATACTGTCTTGATTACTATAGCTTTATAGTAAGTCTTGAAGTCAGGCAGGGTTAGTTCTCCAACTTTGTTCTTCTCCTTCAATATTGAGTTAACTATTCTGAGTCTTTCGTCTCTCCATATAAACTTTAGAATTGGTTTGTTGATACCCAGAAAATAATTTACTGGTATTTTTATTGAGATTGCATTGAATGTATAGATCAAGTTGGGAAGAACTGACATCTTGACAACATTGAATCTTCCTATTCATGAACATGAAATATTTCTCCATGTATTTAGTTCTTTGATTTTATTTGTCAGATTTTTGTAGTTTTCCTCATATAAACCTTGCACATATTTTGTTAGATTAATGCCTAAGTATTTCATTTTGGGGGTTGCTAATGTAAATGGTATTGTGTTTTTAATTTCAGATTCTACTTGCTCATTACCATATATAGGAAAGTGACTGACTTTTATATATTAACCTTGTATCCTGAAACCTTGCTGTAATAGCTTATTAGGAGATTTTTTGCCAAGTCTTTCAGATTTTCTACATAGATGATCATGTCATTTGCAAACAAAGACAATTTTATTTCTTCCTTCCCAATCCGTATACCTTTTATTTCCTTTTTTTGGTCTTATTGCATTAGTGAGGACTTCCAGTATGATGTTGAAAAGGACTGGTGAGAGGGGACATCCTTGCCTTGTACCTGATCTTAATGGGAAAGCACTGAGTTTCTCACCATTAAGTATGAATTTAGCTGTAGGTTTTTCAAAGATATTCTTTATCAAGTTGAGGAAGTTCCCCTCTTATTCCTAGTTTACTGAGAGTTTTTGTCATGAATGGGTGTTGGATTTTGCCAAATGATTTTGTGCATCTATTGATATGATCATGTGATTTTTGTTATTTAGACTGTTGATATGATGGATTACATTAATTGATTTTCAAATATTGAACCAGTCTTGCACACCTGGGATAAATCCCATTTAGTTGAGGTCTATCAATCTTTTTATACATTATTGGATTCAACTTGCTAATATTTTGTTGAGACTTTTTGCATCTAAGTTCATGAGAGATATTGGTCTATAGTTTTCTTTTCTTGTAGGGTCTTTGCCTGGTTTTGGTGTTAAAGTAATGCTGGCCTCATAGAATAAGTTAGGAAGTATTCCCTCTGCTTCTATTCTCTAAAAGAGATTGTAGAGAATTGGTATAATTTCTTCCTTAAATCTTTGGTAGAATTCAGCAGTGAACCATCTGGGCCTAGTGCTTTCTGTTTGGGAAGGTTATTAATTATTGATTCAATTTCTTTAATAGACATAGACCTATTTAAATTGCTTGGTTCTTCTTGTGTAAGTTTTGGAAAATTATGTCTTTCAAGAAATTGGCTCATTTCACCTAGATTATTGAATTTCCAGGCATAGAGTGGTTTGTAGTATTTTTTTTATTATCCTTTTAATGTCCATGAGATCTGTAGTGATATTTCCTCTTTCATTTCTGATATTACTAATTTGTGTCTTCTCTTTTTTTTTTAGTTAGCCTGGCTAGAGGTTTCTGGATTTTATTGATCTTTTCAAAGAACTAACTTTTGGTTTCACTGATTTTCTCTATTGATTTCCTTTTTTCAATTTCATTGATTTCTGCTCTCATTCCTATTATTTCTTTTCTTCTGCTTAATTTGGATTTAACTTGCTTTTCTTTTTCTGTTTTTTAAAGTGGATACTTAGATGATTAATATTAGATCTTTCTTCTTTTCTAATATATGCATTCAATGCTATAAATTTCCCTCTAAGCACTGCTTTCACTGCATCCCACAAATTTTGATAAGTTGTGTTTTCATTTTCATTTAGTTCAAAATATTTTTTCTCTTGAAATTTCCTCTTTGACTCAGGTATTATTTAGAAGTGAGTTGTCTAATTTCCAAATATTTTGGTATTTTTCAGTTATCTTTCTGTTATTGATTTCTAGTTTAATTTCATTGTGGTCTGACAGGTACTGGATGATTTCTATTCTTTTAAATTTGTTAAGGTTTGTTTTATGGCCCAGAGTGTAGCCTATCTTGGTGAGTGTTCCATGCGATCTTGAGAAAAATGTGCATTCTGCCACTATTGGATGAAATAGTCTATACATAATGATATCCAGTAGATTGATGGTGCTGTTGAGTTCAACTATGTTCACACTGATTTTCTGCCTGCTGGATCTGTCCATTTCTGAGAGAGGGGTGTCGAAGTCTCCAAGTACGACAGTGGATTCATCTATTTATCTTTGCAATTCTATTAGCTTTTGCCTCATGTAGTTTGATGTTCTCTTGTTAGGTGCATACTTGTTAAGGATTGTTATGTCTTCTTAGAGACATCGATCACCTTATTTTTGTCTTTATATTGACCCCTGTACTATTACATCATATATGTCTTTCTTTATCTCTGATAACTTTCCTTGCTTTGAAGTCTGTTCTGTCTGAAATTAACATAGCTACTCTTGTCTTCTTTTGGTTAGTGTTAGTGTGGTGTATTTTTCTCCATTCATTTACTTTTAATCTGTATGCCTTTGTATTTAAAGTGGTTTTCTTGTAGACAACATAAAGTTGGGTCTTGTTTTTGATCCACTCTGATAATCTATGTTTTTCAGTTGGTGCATTTAGACCATTGACATTCAAAGTGATTACTGATGTAGTTGGATTAATGTCTACCATATTCATTACTGTTTTCCATTTGGTACCTGTGTTCTTTGTTCCTATTTTTGTCTTCCACTCTTTTTCTGCCTTTTGTGGTTTAATTGAGTATTTTATATTATTCCATTTTCTCTTCTTTCTTAGCATATTGGTTATACTTCTTTTTTTTCCTGTTTTTAATGCTTGCACTAGAATTGACAATATACATTTACAGCTAATTCAGATCCACTTTCAAATAACACTATACAACTTCATGGGTGGTGTGAGTACCTTTATAATAACAAAATATTACCAATCCCTGGCTCCCATATCATTGCTGTCATTCATTTCACTTATAAATAAGCATACATAAGTGTATATATATATATTTATATATTTTGTAACAGATTATGTTTGTATATGTATGTATATGTATAATACAGAAGTATATGTAATCCAATACATTGTTGCTATTATTATTTTGAACAACCTGTTATTTATTACATCAATTAAGAATAAGAAAAATAAAAGTTTTTATTTTACCTTCACTTATTCCTTCTTCAATACTTTTCCTTTTTTTATGTAGATCTGAGTTTCTGACCTGTATTATTTTCTTTCTCGCTAAAGAACTTCTTTTAACATTTCTTGTAAGGTAGGTCTCCTGGCAGCAAATGCCCTCAATTTTGGTTTGTCTGATAAAGTCTTTATTTCTCCTTCACTTTTAAGGATAATTTCACAGGGTATGGAATTCTAGGTTGGTGGTTTTCTTCTCCCAACACTTAAAATATTTCATTCCATTCTTTGTATTGTTTCTGAGAAGTCAAATAATGTAATTCTTATCTTTGTTCCTCTACAGGTAAGGTTTTTTTTCCTCTGGTTTCTTTTAGGATTTTTTCTTTATTTTTGATTTTCTGTAGTTTAAAAATGATATGCCTAGGCGTAGGGTTTGGGGGTTTGGGGGTTTGTTTGGTTGGTTTTTTTGGCATTTATGCTGATTGGTGTTCTCTGAGTTTCCTGAATCTATGGATTTGTGTCTGATATTAATTTGGAGGAAATTCTGTGTCATTATTGTTTCAAATATTTCTTCTGTTCTTTCTCTCCTTCTCCCTCTGGTATTCTGGTATGCATATGTTACACCTTTTGTAGTTGTCCCACAGTCTTTGGATATTCTGTTTTGTTTCTTTCAGCCTTTGTTCTCTTTGCTTTTTGGTTTTGAAGATTCTATTGATATATCCTCTAGTTCAGAGATTCTTTCCTCAGCTGTGTCCAGTCTACTAATGAACCCATCCAGGTGCTCTTCATTTTTGTTACAGTGTTTTTTGTTTCTAGCATTTCTTTTGGTTCTTTCTTAGGATGTCTGTCTCTCTGCTTACATTGTCCATCTGTTCTTGCATGCTGTCTATTTTACCCATTGGAACCCTTAGCATATTAATCATAGTTGCTTTAAATTCCCAGTCTGATAATTCCAACACCACTGCCATGTCTCTTTTGATGCTTACTCTGTCTCTTCAAATTGTGTTTTTTGCCTTTTGGCATGACTTTTGTATTTTTTTAATAGCCAGACATAATGTACCAAGTAAAAGGAACTGCTGTAAATAGGCCTTTAGTAATATGGTGGTGAGGTGTGGAGGGAGGGGAAACATTCTATAGTCCTATGATTACGTCTCAGTCTTGTAGTGAGCCTGTGCCTCTGGACTGTTAACTTCACAAGTGTTTCTCAGGTTTTTTCTCCCACTTTAGGTGGGACAGGATAGTTAGAGTGGGCTGGAGTTGGGTATTTCCTTCCTCCAGGTCAGCTGGGCTCTAACAATACCCATCCAGTTAGGCTCTGGTTAACTAGTTCCCCCTGATGCAGGCCTTGTTAAGAATTGAGTGCTCTGGCCTGTGTCAGAATGGTTCCTTTCCCCTCCCCCTACCAGAAACACAAGGAGATTTTTCTCTGATATTTACTGTGGGAAGCTGGTTGAGCTCCTGGAGGTAAATCTCACAATATTGCGGAGGTCCTGTTATGATTGGGCTGCCCTGAAGTTCTTCACTCTCAGACTTGTCCACACCGAGCCTCCAGCAATTCATCAATTACAGTTCAAGTCTTCCTACCTGGCACTGGTTCCCGCAGTGGATTCTGCTTGTGAGTCTCTGCTCCAGTAAGCTGTGACTCCCTGTGTTCACCTGTCTGTCTCTCTGATCTTGTAGGTAGTGGTTTGTGCTGTGTTCTCCTCTCTCTTAGATATCCAATAAGAGTTATTGATTTTTCAGCTTTTTACCTGTTGTTAGGACAGAGGAGCACCTTCTAAGCTCCTTACATAGCTCCAAGAGGAACCGGAAACCAGCAGTCCCAAATTTTGTGATTTGGACTTTAATTTAATGCTTTAATTTAGCCTGTGAGCCTTTCTGATCTGTTACGTCTAGCATAGTCTGAAGATATTTCCCAAATGAAAGTACATCTCTTGCTCATTTGTTCCTAAGTATTTAATGATTTTCAGTGCTATTGTAAATGCAGTTTCTTTCATTTTTCATTTACTTCATGCTAGTATATAGAAGTACAACTGATTTTTGTATATTGATTTCTGTCCTGTGGCTTTGTTAAATTCACTTATTAATTCTGGAAGGTTTTTCTTTTTCTGATAGATTCCTTATGATATTCTGTGGATACCACCATATCATCTGTAAATATAGTTTTACTTTTTGCTTTCCATTCTATATGCCTTTTTTTCTGGCCTTATTTCACTGACTAGAAAATAATGTTGAATAGAAGTGATGGGAGTGGGCATCCTTGCATTGCTCCCTGTCTTACAAGGAAAATGTTCAATATATCACCACTAAAATGTTAGCCACATCAAACTGAGAAATATCTTTTCTGCTCCTACATGGCTGAGAATTTTTATCATGAATGGGTGCTGAATTTTATTGAGTACTTTTTCTATGTCTATCAAGATGATCGTGTAGTGTTTCTCTTTCATTCTATTATAGTCAGGCATTGTTTAACGATGGGGATACATTCTGAGAATGGTTTCATCCTTGTGTGAACCTCATAGAGTGCACTTACACAAACCTAGATGGTACAGCCTACTACACACCTAGGCTATACGGTAGTAATTTTAGGGGATCACCATCATATTTGCAGTCTGTCATTGACCAAAACGTTGCTATGTGGCACATGACTGCAATATGATGCATTAAGTTGATTGATATTTTTGAATTTTGAATCACTTTTGCATTCCTGGTATTCCTCACTTCATGATGTCTTTTAATTTTTATATGTTGCTAGAATAGACTTGTTAAAATTTTGTCAAGGAGGAGTGACGTCAGCATCATGGCGGAGTGAGATTCCCTCTTTGAATCTCTGCCCCCTACGACACAACGAAAACATCATTCACATTCCAACAGAGCTCAATCAAACACTACGAAGGACTTCTGAGAAACCCCTGCTGCCATACATCGGACGGTGGAGGTGCGGGAAGCCCAGGAGGACGGGAGGAGAGGTAGGAGGTTGTACTCCCCCTCCCCAATCGATCGGCAAAAACAGCGCGGTTCGCGGTCAGAGGGGGGAGGGGCCGCCCACAGCGGGGAAAACTAGCGCCATCCAGGTGCTCTCACAGACTGTCGCGAGATCCCCACGGGGAAGCGACAACGGACTGCTTAGGGGGTGTAGCAAACACCCTAAGAGAGCCAGAAAGGAAACCCCCGGGTCAAGCAGGAGAAAGAGAGGACCCCTCCCCCCACACACCCGGCGTTTCAGCATAATCCCTGCGGGGGCTGCAGCCGCCTCAGAGCAAACCGCTCACGATCTCCATCTAGTGGCAGCAGGGGGAAACTGCAGGACTAACTTTAATCATGACGGGTAAAAATAAAGCCGTCCCCGTCGGATCCTTGCGAAAATATGTCAGGGCTACAGACCAAAAGGAAAATGACAAACACCCAGAAACCAACCCTGAAGGCACAGAATTTGATAACCTGAACGAGAGAGAATTCAAAATAGCTATCATAAACAAGCTCAATGAAATACAAGAGAACACACAGAAACAAATCAACGAATTCAGGGATTATGTCACAAAAGAGATTGAAACCCTAAAGAAAAACCAATCAGAATTATTGGAGATGAAAAACAAAATCAACGAGATAGTGGAAAAAATGGAGTCTTTAAAGAGCAGAACTGACAATATGGAGGAACGAATTAGCACTATTGAGGATAGCCATGCAGAAATGCTCCTGGTAGAGGAGGAGAGAGAGCTAAGACTAAAAAGAAATGAAGAAATTCTTCGAGAAATATCAGACTCAATGAGGAAAAGCAACGTAAGGATAATAGGTATTCCAGAAGGAGAAGAAAGAGAAAAAGGAGCAGAGAGTTTGTTCAAAGAAATAATAGCTGAGAACTTCCCCAACCTAGGGAATGAGAGGGAAATAACAGTGAATGAAATCAATAGATCACCTAAATATATAAACAGGAATAAAAAATCATCTCACCACATAGTAGCAAACTTGAAGAATACCCGTGACAAGGAAATAATATTGAAGGCAGCTAAACAAAAAAACAAAATAACATACAAAGGAAACCCCATCAGGCTCTCAGCTGATTTCTCGACAGAAACTCTACAGGCTAGGAGAGACTGGAATGATATATTCAAAATCATGAAAGACAAAAACCTTCAGCCGAGAATACTTTATCCAGCAAAAATATCCTTCAAATACGATGGAGAAATAATAACTCCCCCTGATAAACAAAAGCTAAGAGAGTTCGTCACCACAAGACCCCCACTACAAGAAATGCTCAAGAAGGCCCTTAGGCCTGAAAAAAAACAAATGAGAAAGGGGATACAAAGATTTCAGCAAGGAGAAAAGCAAGGAGACTAAACCAGAACAAAATACAGTTGGAAAACATCAAAAATTAATTCAAGCTCATCACTGGAAACACACATTCATGACACAAACTGGAATAAAGAGATAACAAATAAGGAGGGGAAGAGGTAAGGGATTGAACTGACCCAGCCTCAGGAAAAAGGAGGCATCTGAAAATGTACTTTCTTATCCAGGAGATCGCTTATATAAACCACACGGTAACCACTAAACAAACAACCAGAAGAGAACCACACATGACAAATAAAGAGAAAACCAAGAGAATGAGCATGCAGAAATACCAAATTGAATTAGCAGTCCGAAACACAAGGGACAAGAAACGAAGGAAATGCAAAAGAACCAGAAGATGAACAATAAAATAGCAACATTAAACCCTCATATATTAATAATCACTCTAAATGTAAATGGATTGAATTCTCCAATCAAAAGACACAGAGTGGCAGGATGGATTAAAAACCAAGATCCAACAATCTGCTGCCTCCAGGAAACACATCTCAGCTCTAAAGACAAACACAGACTCAAAATAAAAGGATGGAAAACAATACTCCAAGCTAATGGCAAACAAAAGAAAGCAGGAGTAGCCATACTTATATCAGACAAAGTAGACTTCAAGATAAAAAAGGTAATGAGAGACAAAGAAGGGCAATATATAATGATAAAAGGGATACTTCACCAAGAAGACATAACACTTATAAATATCTATGCACCCAACACAGGAGCACCAAAGTACATAAAACAACTACTAAAAAACCTTAAAGGAGATATTAACAATAACACAATAATAGTAGGGGATCTTAATACCCCCCTTACATCAATAGATAGATCATCCAGACAAAAAGTCAATAAGGAAATAATGGACTTAAATGAAAAACTAGACGCAATGGATTTAATAGATATATACAGAGCACTCAACCCAAAAAAAGCAGAGTACACATTCTTCTCAAGTGCACATGGAACATTCTCAAGGATAGACCATATATTAGGAAACAAGGCAAACCTCTATAAATTTAAGAAGATTGAAATCATTACAAGCATCTTTTCTGATCATAATGCTGTGAAACTAGAAATCAACTGCAAGGAAAAAACTAGGAAAGGGACAAAGATGTGGAGACTAAACAACATGCTACTGAACAACCAATGGGTCATTGATGAAATTAAAGGAGAAATCAAAAGCTATCTGGAGACAAATGAAAAGGAAAATACACCATACCAACTCATATGGGATGCAGCAAAAGCAGTCCTGAGAGGGAAATTCATAGCAATACAAGCTCACCTTAACAAACAAGAAAAATCCCAAATAAATAACCTTAAATTGCACCTAACAGAGTTGGAAAAAGAAGAACAGACAAAGCCCCGAATCAGCAGAAGGAGGGAAATAATAAAAATCAGAGCAGAAATAAATGAAATTGAAACCAAAAAAACAGTAGAAAGGATCAATGAAACAAAGAGCTGGTTCTTTGAGAAGATAAATAAAATTGACAAACCCTTAGCCAGACTCACTAAGAAAAAAAGGGAGAAGACTCAAATAAATAAAATTAGAAATGAAAGAGGAGAAATTACAACAGACACCACAGAAATACAAGGGATTATTAGGGAATACTATGAAAAACTTTACGCCAATAAATTGGACAACCTAGAGGAAATGGACAAATTCTTGGATGCGTACAACCTCCCAAAACTGAATCAAGAAGAAATAGAGAATCTGAACAGACCAATCACAAGTAAAGAGATTGAAACAGTCATCAAAAACCTCCCAAAAAATAAAAGCCCAGGACCAGATGGCTTCCCTGGAGAATTTTATCAAACGTTCAAAGAAGATTTAGCACCTATCCTTCTCAAACTAGTCCAAAAAATAGAGGAAGATGGAATACTTCCCAACACATTCTATGAGGCCGACATCATGCTGATACCAAAGCCAGACAAGGACAATACAAAGAAGGAAAACTACAGGCCAATATCGCTGATGAACATAGACGCAAAAATCCTCAACAAAATATTGGCAAACTGAATACAGCAATACATCAAAAAGATCATACACCACGATCAAGTGGGATTTATACCAGGGACACAGGGATGGTTCAACATCCGCAAATCAATCAACGTGATACACCACATTAACAAAATGAAGAATAAAAATCACATGATCATCTCAATCGATGCAGAGAAGGCATTCGACAAGATCCAGCATCCATTTATGATAAAAACTCTCAACAAAATGGGTATAGAAGGAAAGTACCTCAACATAATAAGGGCCATATATGACAAACCTACAGCAAACATCCTACTCAATGGGGAAAAACTGAAAGCCATTCCTTTGAGGACAGGAACAAGACAAGGGTGCCCACTCTCACCGCTCTCATTCAACATAGTACTGGAAGTTCTGGCCAGAGCAATTAGGCAAGAAAAAGGAATAAAAGGACTCCAAATAGGCAATGAAGAAGTGAAACTCTCACTATTTGCAGACGACATGATCCTATACATAGAAAACCCCAAAAATTCCATCGGAAAGCTACTAGAAACAATCAACAACTACAGTAAAGTGGCAGGGTATAAAATCAACTTACAAAAATCAATTGCATTTCTATACACTAACGATGAAAAAACAGAAAGAGAACTCAAAAAGACAATCCCATTTACAATTGCAACAAAGAGAATAAAATATCTGGGAATAAATTTAACCAAGGAGGTCAAAGACCTATACAATGAAAACTATAAGACACTATTGAAAGAAATCGAGGAGGACATAAAGAAATGGAAAAATATTCCATGCACATGGATTGGAAGAATAAATATAGTTAAAATGTCCATCCTACCTAAAGCAATCTACAGATTCAATGCAATCCCAATCAGAATCCCAATGTCATTCTTCACGGTAATAGAACAAAAACTACTGAAATTCGTATGGGGCAACAAAAGAGCCCGAATAGCTAAAGCAATTCTGAAAAAAAAGAACAAAGCTGGAGGCATCACAATCCCTGATTTCAAAATATACTATAAAGCTACAGTAATCAAAACAGCATGGTACTGGTACAAGAATAGACACACAGATCAATGGAACAGAATTGAAAGCCCAGAAATAAAACCACACACCTATGGACAGCTAATCTTCGACAAAGGAGCAAAGAACATACAATGGAGAGAGAGAAGTCTCTTCAATAAATGGTGCTGGGAAAATTGGACAGCAACATGCAAAAGAATGAAAGTAGACCATCTCCTATCGCCATATACAAAAATCAATTCAAAATGGATCAAAGACCTGAAACTATAAAACTCCTGGAAGAAAATATAGGCAGTACACTAATTGCGATTGGACATAAAGGGATCCTTTCAGACTCCATGTCTACCCAGACAAGGGAAACAAAAGAAAAAATAAACAAGTGGGACCTCATCAGACTAAAGAGCTTCTACAAGGCAAATGAAACCAGGATCAAAATGAATAAACAACCCACCAGCTGGGAGAAAATATTCGCAAATCGTTTGTCTGACAAGGGATTAATCTCAGTAATATACAAAGATCTCATACAACTGAGCAACAAAAAAACAAACAACCCGATCAAAAAATGGGCAGAGGATATGAACAGACATTTTTCCAAGGAAGAGATACAGATGGCTAATAGACACATGAAAAGATGTTCAACATCACTAATCATCAGGGAAATGCAAATCAAAACTACACTGAGATATCACCTTACACCGGTTAGAATGGCTATAATCACAAAGACAAATAACAACAAATGCTGGAGAGGTTGTGGAGAAACGGGGACCCTCATTCACTGCTGGTGGGAATGCAAACTGGTGCAGCCTCTATGGAAAACAGTATGGAGAGTCCTCAAAAAATTAAAAATAGAAATACCGTATGATCCAGCAATACCACTCTTGGGCATCTACCCAATGGACATGAAATCAACCATCACAAGAGGCGTATGCACCCCTATGTTCATTGCAGCATTATTCGCTATAGCCAAGAAGTGGAGGCAACCCAAGTGTCCCTCAACTGAAGATTGGTTAAAGAAGATGTGGTATATACATACAATGGAATACTACTCAGCCATAAGAAAAGACACAATTGTCCCATTTGCAACAACATGGAAGGACCTAGAGGGTATTATGTTAAGTGAAATAAGCCAGAGAGAGAAGGACAGACACTGCATGAACTCACTCATATATGGAATATAAGTGATCACACGGACAGAGAGAACTGATTGGTGGTTACCAAGGGGAAGGGGGGTGGGGGGGGCACAAGGGGTGAAGGGTTACATCCACAAGGTGACGGACAAAAATGTACAACTAAAACCCCACAGTGTTATAAACTAAGACATCAATAAAAAAAATAATAATAATAAAAAATTAAAAAAAATAAATAAAATAATAAAATAAAAAAATTTTGTTAAGGATTTTTGTATCCAAATTCTCAGAGAATATCAGTCTGTAATTTTCTTCGCACTAATATATTTGTCAGGTTTAGGTACCAGGCTCTTGATGGCCTCATAAAATGAATTAGGATGTGTTTCTTCTTCTATTTTCTGAAAGAGTTTGTGTCATATTGGTATTGTTTCTTTTTTCTTCTTTATTAATTGATAGACTTCATGGGGAAAGGCTCTGGGACTGGAATTTTCTTTGTGGGAAGGTTTGTGCTTATTGTGGTTATGAATTCAATTTATTTAGTAGTTGAATATAAATAGCTAATATTTATCTACAGAAATAGTTAGATTTTCTATTTCTTCTTGGCTGAGCTTTTGTAGTTTGTGTTTTTCAAGGAATTTGTCCCTTTTATATAATTATTAAATTTATTGGCATATTTTTTGGTTTCTGGAAACTTATTTGATTTTAGATCTTTATTCCTTCTTATACATGACTTTGAAGCTATAAAATTCACTCTAATCACTGCTTTAACTGCATCACATAAATTTTTTTGTGTGTGTTTTCATTATCATTTAACTGAAAATATTTTCTAATTTCCCTTGTGATTTGTTCTTTACCCAGTTATTCAGAAATGTGTTGTTTACTTTCCAAATATTCAGGTGATTTTCTAGATATCTTATTGCTTTTGCCTTCTAATCTAATTCTGTTGTAGTCACAAAATGCACTTTCCAATATTTCAATATTTTAAGACTTGTTTTGTACTCTAGCATATAGTATCTTGGTGAACATACCATGTTCACTTGAAAAAAATGTACATTTTGGGGCCAGCCAGTTGCATTAGGTTGGCATGCTCCACTTCAGCAGCCTGAATTTTGCGGGTTCAGATCCCAGGTGCAGACCTGTGCACCGCTTATCAAGCCATACTGTGGCAGGTGTCCCACATATAAAATAGAGGAAGATGGGCACAGATGTTAGCTCAGGGCTAATCTTCCTCAGCCATAAAAAGGAGGAGTGGCAGCAGATGTTAGCTCAGGGCTAATCTTTCTCACACAAAAAATAGTACACTTTGCCGTTGCTGCTTATAGTATTCTGTAAATGAAAACGGAGTCAAGTTGATTGATATTGCTTTCAGATCTTTTAATTTCCTACTGATTTTTTTCTAATTCTAGAAAATGGTGTTAAACTCTCCTATTATGATTATGGATGTGTCTATTTCTTCCTTTATTCATGTCAATTTTCTTCATATATTTTGAAACTCTATTATTAGGTACAAACACATTTAGGATTTTTGTGATTTCCTATTGAATTTACCTTTTATTATTTAACATGATTGTCTTTACCTTGGTAACATCACTTGTTTTGAATTATACCTTGTCTGATATGACTATAGCCACATCAGTTTTCTTAAGATTACTGTTTGCATGGTATAACTTATCCTTTTATTCAATCTATCTGTCTTTATATTTAAAGTCCGTCTTCTATGGACAGCATATAATTGGGTCTTTGTCATAGGTTGGATCCTCCAAAAGCAGATGATGAACTGGAGTCTACTGTGCAGAGTATTTATTGGAATCAGCAACTGTGGAAGTAGGGTGAGGCAGAGGGAAAATCAAACTGCACTGAGGTCTTGACAGAGCCTCAGCCCACCCCACAGGGAGCTCTGGTGCATATATGGCTTGTCAGAGTTGCCCCCCACTGGGCTGAAATGGCAGGTCTTTATGCCCCTCCCTCAATCAGTGACTTGATGTGGACCACACTGGGAAGAGCATGCTTGAGTAAGACAGTTCTCTGCAGCTGTGGCAAACCTTGAAGGAGCTAACAGATGAAGGCCCACTTCTTACAGCCTGGGAAGTAAGTCCTTCCTTGAAGAGGGCCTGGTACAGCAGCTTCATGTCCACCATAGTCTTGACAACACTCTGTCTTCAAGTGGAATGTTTGGTCCATTTACATTTAGTGTAATTATTGACATGGTTGGGTTTCAATCTACAATCTTTTTATTTGTTTTCTATTGTTTCATATGATTTTGTTGGTCCTGTTTTTCTTCTGCTTTCATTTGGATTAATCAAATAATTTTTAATATCCCATTTTTTTCTTGTATTGGCTTTTTAGCTGTGACTCATTATTATTTTTTAGTAAATGCATCTTTAATTCATCACAGACTGCTGGAAGTCCTCCACTTTCAGCCACAATGGAGTAATATGGACTGGATTTATCATCCCACCTAAAACAACTAGAAATCACACAAAATATATGAGACAAGTTTTCAGATGTTGGACACCAGGCAGTGCTGCCTATTGTCCAAGGCCTGAAAAGATTTGCTAAACATGGTGCATGCAGTTTTAGAGATTTTACAGTGGGAAAGCAAGTCTCTTGGTTGTTAAATTTTGTCATTAATAAAACTAATATTGACAGACTGCTTTCACATTGTTTTTTATTACTTAATATTTATTGATTGAGCTAAGCAATTTGACTGAGTCATTTAATCTGAGTCTTATATGAAGAATAGAGTTTCTTCAGGCTTATGAGGAAAGTGTGGACAGCCTTTACACCCAAGAAGCACCTGCTATTTTCCAGTCATCTTACTTGCAACATCTCCATCTAATTCCTCACAATAATCTTGTGAGGTCCATATTGTTATCCACATCCATTAAATGAGGAAATGGAACTCAGAGAAATTAGGTGGTTAGTCCAATGTTACTCCATCAATGAGAAGTGAAGCTTGGTGGTCAGACTCCAGAGCCAGTATTCTTCTCCTGTGACACCCTTCCTCTCCAGCTTTATCTTCCCAACAATCCCTTGAGGCAAGTTTTCAAGGTTTAGGAGGGTTAACAAGGTGACTAAAGTACCCAAGCAGTAAACGTTTGATCCAGGTCCTTTTGTCTCCGCATAGGGACGATTATCAAATGAAGCCCATTTCCACTATATACTCTCTAGTCAAAAGAATTGTTTTGTTATAATTCAATTTATAAAAACATATCCACATCTGTAACTTGAGTGAGATTTCAGAAATTCTTTGCAGCTATTGCCACTGATATATTATTAAGACAAAATGTGTTCCGGGAATGTTTTTTTAAGCCACATTGTTAATACTGTAGATGAGTAAAATAATGCATCTGATGTCATTTCAGTTTTTTGCTTTGATTATTTGTGATCATCCTGATGGTTCAGTAATAGAGAGTATAGTCTAGACGGCAGCTGCAAAACACACACCAGAACACAGGGCTTGGTTGAGGAAGTAGTCAGTGCTCATCAGCATTCATCATCCATTTATCACTGTGGCATTTTCTAGGAAGACAGGAATTATACATCCTGCTCTCTCCATATCCATTTTTCCAGAGGCTTCTTACTAAGCATACCAGCTGAAGAAATATTACAGTAGTGTGGAAGGTCATGCCCTGTCTACTAATAGCATTGAGCTGGAAGATTCCCTGATGGGGGTAAAAGAAAAATAAATAAACATGAGCACTTTATGAATTGTCTCTCTTCTGGAATGTGAGTGCCACTGTCACTTGGTGATGAATTTGACTTCTCTGCTGCTGGGATGCTCCAAACAAGAAATGATTACTGGCTGTCTCTTGGCACTAAGTTTAAAGCAGACAGTAAAGCTTGATTAACCAGGAACATAAACCCATCCAAATTTTTTATAGCTTATGACTTTGGGGGGAAGAGCATGGGTCATAAGGAAACCAGATTATTTTAAGATTTATTCAAAAATTTACTGTGCGAGTCATGCCCTGGGGTCAGTGAAGACTTGGCTGTATTTCCTATGCATTTTCCAGAAGAACCAGGGCAGGGATCTGGATGTTATGATGGTCTCAAAGCATTACAATAGCTTCAACCTTCAAAAAAAGATTCCATTTTGTTCAGAAGATTGCACTTACTAAGTTACTAAGAAAGAGAGGCCAAAACACACATTTTGGGCAGACTTTATAGCAACAAAAAGAGTGTGCAGGCTGACCCATTAAGTAATAAGATAATTTCATCAAAACATCTCAGTCCCTCCACTTTATGCTCATTAATTTCCAAAGCAGAGGAAAGTAAAATGTCTACATGGATGAAAGATTAACAGTCCTAAGTGAGTGATGGTCCTTATTTCATGTGGACAGGGCTTCTGCTGAGCGATGCGCCTCTCTCCTCCTCCAGTTATCATGGTGCGTTGGGCTCTGCTACTATCGCTGGTTTGCAGCCCACATTTTTGATATTGCTTTGCTAGAGCTTTAGTTATTATATATCATTTATTTATTCATTATTGAACATTTATTTATTCATTTACAACAAACATCTTTTGAGCAGGCACTCTGGAGATAGTTAAATGAGTAAAACAGATGAGCTCACAGTCCCAGTAAGGATCTGGGTTTACAGTTGGATACCCCCAATTCACTGGGATGGGCAAGTACCAAGATCTGGGGTGCACAGAAACTGTGCAAACTAATCATGCCCTTGGGGCTGGGAATAAGGTGTGATCAGGCAAAATTTGGTAGAAGTCAATTGGACTGGGTCTTGAACAACAATGGGAATTCTTCAGGCTCACCAGCCCATACCCAGGCCCACTCCCATTAGGCAAAGTCTTCCTATTTTTGTGTTCTTCTGTTTCATATTCCAGGCAGATGACAACAGGTTGTCCACGTGCATTGTCACCCCTGGTGCTCATTTTACCTCTTCTCAATGGAACTACCCTCTTGGACTAGGAAGAATGAAGGATGTGGTGACTGCAGATGACAGCCACTGCGAGACGGCTGTGGGTCCCCCCAGCCGCAGAGATGCCTTGCAGGCCACAGGCTAAGAACACAGCCGTTAGTGCTGAGTCTGCCTTTTGTTCAGATCCCCTCTACCCAAAAAGAATCCAAGAGGCCAGCAACGCTCCGAGAGATGAAACAGGCAAAATAGCAACTCCTCGTCTTTATATGGAACTCGTGTTTACTTAAGCAGACCTCACAAAACATTAGAACAGGGCATGCCTTAGAGGTCTGTCAGTGTCACAGGATTCACTGACCAAACACAGACCCTGCCCCCATGAAACTATCTTCTAGAAGAGCTCTATAGTTTTGGTTTTTGTGGATCCCAGTATTAGTACCTGTAATTTGTTCGACCTCTGCTTTCTGGGAATTAGGTATGGCTGGCTCTTTGGATCACCCAGACCCTTTTGGCCCATCCAGGGAATCTACCAGATGAAGTCTTTGGTCAATTTATATACATGAAAAATGAATGGGAAACAAAGTACAGAGGGCTCTGGTGGGAGGCAGGAGAGAGGGGAGGGCTGGTGGGACAGAGATTTGCATGTGCTGGTCCTCAGGGTCCTGCACTTACTGTTCCCTCTACCTGTGTTCTTCTCCAGAGTCTCTTCTTGTCCCTTGCTTCATCTCAAATGGGACCTCCTCAGAAAAGCCTTCCCTGACCACAAGCACTACCTCCATACCCAGAAATTGTTCTTTTCCCATCACCCTGTTTCAACCATATCATCATTTCGTAATGATCCTGATTTTTTTTTTTTCGTGAGGAAGATTTGCTCTGAGCTAACATCTATTGCCAATCTTCCTCTATTTTATACGTGGGATGCTGCCACAGCACAGTTTGATGAGCAGTGTATAGGTCCACACCTGGGATCCAAACCCCAGAACCCTGGGCTGCTGAAGCCGAGCATGTGAACCTAACCATTTTGCCACTGGGCCAGCCCCCGATCTTGATTTTTATTGGTTAGGTTACTTTCCATCTGTGTTTCCCATTAGATTGTAGACCCCTTGGGACAGGCATGTTGTCTGTCTTCTTCACTGCTGAACACACGGTACCTAGAAAGGTGTCTGGCACACTGTAGGGACCAGGCCATCCTTGATACGGGGTGCCAGTTCAAGGAAACAGGTGAGGCCTGGAGATGGGGGCTTCAGGCCCCCTGCAAGCACAATAGAGCTGGTGTTGCAGGCTGAGGACATGTCCCAAAGATGAATTTCTGTCCCAAAGGTAACTCAGTCACTCACTGCTCCTTGTGCTCTGAAATAAACGTTACATAAATTCTACCATTGGAGACATTGTTCCAACTGACGTTTTGAAGAGGAAGAGAAGCCCTTTCTTTATAACCCATTTCATCTCCACAGATGGTTACTGCTCTGTGGACTGATAGTTTTATTTTTTGTAGAACATTTGAAGATAACCTGAGTCTTCCAAGTACAATATAAATACAAAATTGCTTTATACTGAATCTAAAGGATGGGAGGATTACTATAATTTAAGAACCACGATAAAATAAAATGAACATGGCATTAAAGTACTGTGGCAGAAGTTATTTTAGAAAGAACACCACTGGGACCAATGAAGGTTAAACTTTAATTCTGTTAGAAGCACAACTTTTGAAACCCCGAAGCAAATACTTATCTATTAATGCACACATTGCCAAAGGAAATGAAGTATGAGTTAAAAGGGCCTTCCTTTAAGAAAATTCAAGTTTAACCCTACTCTTGAAAATAAGAGCTTCTAAAGAGTGTGTTTTTGTCAGTCTCCTCTTTGGTGTGAGCACTCGGCTCCTAGTTAGATAAGTGCGAGTAATATACATTCATCCAACGGATGCAGGCGTCCCTGTGCATCACCATTCCAGATGCCTTGCTTTCAAGTCGCCTATTTTGAATGTTCACTTGTGGATGAAATCTGGCATGTTGAGGGGAGGGGGAGATATTATAATATATTCAGCTGATTCTTCAGCTTGGAAGTGATTAAGTGAACTGAAACTAATCCAGGGCTCTACTTTACACTTTGGGCAAATGAGCAAATATGCAGATTTGTACCAAACAGATGTGTCTGCCAGTTACCCCAGTAGCAGTTCCAGAAGCTGAGGTTCATTGAGCTAGTGCTCCAATTAGTGAGAACATCATAACAAGCCTATAATTATTCTGGAACCTGTTGAGCTTTCATCTGCTATCAATTTCATTTCATTTAAGCCCAATTCAGGCTGACCTTGCAGTGAACCCTGTCATTTAAAATGGAGATCTTAGACTGGCACAACTTTTGTGTTTGACATGTGCTTTGAGGTGGTGGTCAGGAAATTGCCTTTGAAATGGCCACAATTTGTATTCAGATGGTCTCTCTGGTTGGTTATAAAGCTTTACTGGCACTGTAATCACAATTATTCACCGTACTCTCCAATATTGTCGTAGTAAATTGCTTCCAAGGAAAAACGTGAATCCTAAAGGAGCGGAGGTGGATAACTTGATAGATACCTGCAGTACCGCTCAGTCCATTCATGCAGCTAACCAGCCAATCACAATGCACCAGGCACTGTGCTGGGGACACAAACGTGCTAAGACGTGGTTCCTGCCATTGTGGTACTCAGAATGGGAGAGGGAGTTGAGTTATCTGGACAGATTACAGCACAGTGTGATGGGCGTTAGAGTGGAAGAATGAACTGAATGTGATGACGGCACTGAAGACTGAGCAACCCGTTCCCCTTGGAGAGGTCCAGGAAGGCTTCCCAGAGGAGGGGATCTTTGAGAAGAGTCTTGAAAGGTAAAAATTTTCCAGGGAGAAGAAGAATAGAGAGAAAGGGGGAACTCCAACTTAAAGAGACACATTCAAGGACATGGACCCATAAAAGGGCAAGGCATGTTTTAGAAAGAATGAGAGTTCCATGTAGCAAAGATTAGACATTAGGGGAAAAAAGACTAGAATAAAAGTTCCCAAACTTCTTGGTTTATCGCACTCTTCATGTCTCAGTAATATTTTCATCTCATTCCTGAGGCCAAAAGAAATATCTAAAAGATTCATTATTAAGCAGTTATTTTTAAATGACATTTAAGTCACAAAAAAGAAAAAAACATTTTTATTTCATTTTTAAATAACCACAATTACTTATTTGGGGGATGTGTGTATCAGTTGGCCACTACGTAACTTCACAAATGTTTGAATCAGATTGGACACAGCCGCTCCCACTCCCTGTTCCTCACTGATTTTCGTGCAGTACTCGCTTTTCATCAGAGCTACCACCAAAATCCCAGCTTCACAAAGATATTACTTCAATAGAATGTGTTACTATCTAACATCGAAATTGTAAATTATCCTCAGCCAGTAGGACCTAGTTTTGAGAATGCTGACCTTGAAAATTTTAAATATTCCTGCAGCACCCCTGTAATTTTCTTGCGGTACCCAACAGTGCCTCAGCACCCAGTTTGGGAACCATTGGTCTAGTGACTAGGTTGAACACCAACCATAAAAGATCTTATATATGATGAAACATCTCTCAAATACAAATGTGACATTGCCATAACAATGAAGATATAATCAACTGGCAACACCTTTGAACTAAATTTCTAAAGGTGATTTGCAAATATGCAGATGAGACAGGCAAGTAAACATTTTCTCTTCGCATCCCTGATGCATGATAAAGTAACAGAGCTTCTTCTATTTCTTACTCGCAATCCACAATGGCTTCTGAACTAGCCAGACAAACGTCAAGTCTAGAATAAATGAATCTTGACTAGCCCATAAGCTTTGTTCAACTAAAATGAGCTCTCAATAACATGCACTTTAAAAAATATTAAACTTTTCCACAAATGTTCATAGCAGCACTATTTGTGATAGCCAAAAAGTGGAAACAACCCAAATGTCCATCAACTGATGAATGGATGTACAAATGGTGGTCTATACGCACAGTGGAATATTATTTGTCCATTAAAAAAAATGAAGTACTGATACATGCTACAACATGGAGGACCCTCAAGAACATTATGCTGAGCGAAAGAAGCCAGACACAAAAGGTCCCAGGTTGCATGATACCATTTATATGAAATGTCCATAATAGACAAATTGGACAAATCTATGGAGACAGAAATGGTTGCCGGGACTGAAAGGAGAGAGGAAGGGAGAGTGATTGCTAATGGGCATGAGATTTCTTTCTGAGGTGATGAAAAGATCCTGAAATTAGGTAGTGGTAATGGTTGCACATCTCTGAGAATATACTACAGTCACTGAATTGTATACTTTAAAAGAGTGAATTTTGTGATATGTGAATTATATCTCAAAGGGCATCAGTTGTCCAGACCACCATCCTCCACTCCAACCTCTCAAAGCCAAGGATTCCCTCTTGTCTCAGCGTAGCCACAATGGATGTGATGTTAACTATCCCTCTCGAACATGACAGCTGCTGAGCCCAAATTTACAGGTGCTCGCATCGTGGGGGATATCAAGAGAGGCCTAGACAGGATTCAAGGCATTATATGAATCAGTAAAACATGTCCCCACAGCAGGGCCTTCCCCGACTAGGCACTGCCATTGCACACCTCACCCTTCCTGCCACGTCCCCCTGCAGCTCCCCACGACTTCCACCACAGCGCTGACATGCTCACCTTGCTTGAGCTCAGGAGGCAAAGGGAGTAGCCAACACAATCGATGAAAATCTCTATTATTTTAGCAGAATCCTGACTTCAATATTGTCCTGTAGTTTGTACGATGTTACCATTGGAGGAACTCGGAAAGAGTACATGCGACCTGGCAGGGGCAAACATGATCAGACTGTTTCCAAGGGCAGTTCCAGGAAATGTCAAGAGAAAGGGCTTGTTCTGCAGCAGGCTGTTTTCACAAGTCACAATACACCATAATGCTAAAATCCTCCAGTTACGTTCCTCACCTCACACCTTCAGTCACAAACCGCAGTCTAGTAACCCTGGAATGAGGACTCAAGGGCCCTTTCTTCTTTCTTCTACTTACTAGTAATATTTAAGGAAAGTTCCTTGATATTTTGAGGTCTTTATTGCACCATCTGGGGAGAAGAGATAAGATTGTTTTTATTGGTTAGCATTCGTAAAGCATTTTCATTTTTCAGTGAAGAGTAACTATACTGAAAAAAGAAAAACTGAGTAATAACCACAAGGTCAGTGTGATTGCACCGAACCCATGGCAGGGACTGGTGCAGGAGTGTGATCACAAATCACCCCACCCTGCCTCCCTTCCTCTGCACACAGTGGAGAAGCGCCCTGCCACTGAATTAGGGCAGGACCCTCCAAGGTCATTGCAACATTTGCACTCGGGCCTGTGCAAGATGATCTACTGAGTTGCAGGGAGAAAATACTACAACTTCATTTGTTTCTTTTCATTCTTAGGTTTATCTTATCCTTCGTTAATGTTTGTGTTTTATCCTTAAACTTGGATTTCCATTCTGCTTCTGCCATAGAATTTTGCTCAAATTTAATATATTTTTATGCTTGAAAGCCCTTTTATTGATTTATTGAATGACAGTTAAAATTGGAAGTTGGTTGTTTATTTTCTATGAATTTAAAGTTCTAAATTTAAAAAAAAAAGTGTGGATTGAATTATCATTATTATTATTAGTAGTACACCACTGAGGAAAATGATCAAATGTATTACATGAAAAGTAAAAGAAAAAATGGAAATATTCATCTTAGATTTTGCACAGTTCTTTTTCTGATGAGCTTCCATGTCCTTAGATGACTACAACTTACTGCTAATACAACATGGGGCACAGTATTCTTCTATCCTGACTTTCCTTTTTTATAGATGAAAATGTGGGAATCTCCTTACTCACCTAAATAAGTAGATGGGAATGAAGGCATTATAGCAATGTCACTCAACTGCTGAATTCTCCCTGTGTTCTATTTCCCCAAATTAGCATAGTTATGTATCCTCAACATGTATTTTTAAATGATCTATCAGCTGATAACTCAATCAAGTTCTCCTTCAATTTTGCTGTAATGTAAGAATTGGAAACCACCTGACTTATAAAGGAAGAGCTCCCCACTCTGTGATAGACTCTTAGACCCACATCAATATTTCAAAGGATTCCTTTGTGCGAAGGTTTTAACACTAGCAATGGATTACTCAGTTAAATTATAAACTGAATTATTACTCAGTTTTTCTTTTTTCAAGGCAATATACTACAATAAAATTTGAGTTAGGAGACAGGTATGTCGTTCTTCTGTAGAGCAGTCATTATGAAAGGAGGTGGGAAAGAAGAAGCAGAAAACCCCTGGACCACAGGGGCCTTTTCTGGCAGATCAGTTGGTCTGCAAGCTGATAACCTTCAGATGGATTCCCTTCCAGCTCTCCAAGCTCACCCAACATGGAACGCCTTTTGCACCCCCATGCCTCTAACTCCCCCAACTCTCTGGGTTGTATAACTACTGGCTGGAGAAGGGAGAGGTGCTGAGCCACAAGCCTGACACCCGTTGGAGAAAGTGGCCAATGAGCAATCTCCTGTGGCAAGGAGCCAAAGAACATTAAAGGACAAGAGTGTCCAATGATCAGTGTTGAATGGTTTAGGATTCTGCCTGTAAATAGTCTCTGTCTCCCCAAACCTTCCTGAAATCAGCCACACACAAGTGCATCAAAAGAGAGGACTTCTGGAAATCAGCCAAAGAAAACGAGTTCTGCTTTGGATCAGCACAGAGCAGAGAGAAGAGAATAGGTGAAGGGGAGAGAAAAGCTCAAGAACCCCATCCAAGCAGGGACGTTGAGCCAGAGTTGACTGTGGGAACAAAAGCCTCTAGGAATCCACAGAGACTCTGGGCAAGACGTTGGATTTTGTCAAGAATACGAAGCAATGGGGCCGCCCGGTGGCGCAGCGGTTAAGTCCGCGCTTGGCAGCCCGGGGTTCGCGGGTTCGGATCCCGGTCGCCCGCCGACGCACTGTCTGTCAGCCACGCCGTGGCGGCGTCCCATATAAAGTAGAGGAAGATGGGCACCGATGTTAGCCCAGGGCCAGTCTTCCTCAGCAAAAAGAGGAGGATTGGCAACAGATGTTAGCTCAGGGCTGGTCTTCCTCACAAAAAAAAAAAAAAAAAAAGAATACGAAGCAAGAGTTTAGATTAATCTTGTCTTGACCTCAGAGAACAGGACAACCTAAGCTAACAGCTGAGTTAGTTAGGGCAAATTAACACCTGGAACAAAGCGGGCAGAAGCCAACCAAAGTCTAGTAGCCACTGGGTTCTTACCAATACCTGAAGCAAGGGTTTGGCTGTAAGACATGTGCTCAAGACTTCCTGCTCTGCCACTTACCCTCTGGTGCCCTGGGGAAGTCATTGCCCTCTCTATGGCTTGGTGTCTTTATCTGTATTAATTATAGCTGGCTCACCCATTCCTTGTGAAGACTGACTAAGATCATGTCTGTAGCACATAGCTCACAATCACTATCACCTATTGTTACTATTATTAATTATTGGTCCTATTCTTGTATCCTCTACTAAAATAGCATATGTCCAGATTTTCTTTTTACATGCCTCTAGAATTTCCCACTCATTCATTCAGCAAATTTTTACTAAATGCCTTTTATGTGCAGAGCACAAAGAAAACAAAAATTTAATTTTTACATATTTTTGTTTTTATTTATTTATGGTTGAATTTATATCTTCATCCCTAAAAGATTTAAAGAATCAAAAAATATATACTACACAGTTAAACGATTTTACCCCAAAGATTAAAAAGTCATGGCAAAGGGAGAATTGATGTCATATAATGAGATAAAAACAATGAAAGTTAACATATAGAAACATATGCCATAATGGCCTGCATAGTTGATTATTAAAAGTAGGCCATGCATTTGATGCTGAATTCCCTAGTTGCCAAAGCAAAGCCAAAAACAGGATCAGTTGCTACATTCATATTGCCCATAAGATGCAACAGATACTATTTACTTGAGAGGTTATAGCTGTCAGTAGCAGCAAGACCTAAGGAAAATTATCCCCGGTGACATTGAATGATGTACTACACATGGAGTGACACAGTGGATGACATCCTGAAGAATATTCCTACAACAGCTACAGCAATGTTGCACTTGTATTTAATGATTAAAATAAAAAGGAAACTGGAGGATTCTTCTGAGACCCCATGGGAATAGAAGGGGGATGAATCCTGACCAAAGAGGGGAGTGAAGAGTTCCCGTTGCTCCTAATGCAGGCGGGGTCGGGTCCACACTGATGGTGGAGAGCAGGAAGGAATTGTAAACAATCGTGGCTCCTCAGAAAATTGGATACTTTCTCTACACAGCTGCATCTTCCAAGGTCTCTGAGGGCTTAACGCCAGAACACAATTTAGTAAAAATAATTCCGTGGCCTGGCTTGGTCCCAGGAAGATTTAGAATGTAGAGAGCGTGGGATCTTGACTCAGAGTGTAACGCTGCTCATTTAATCCCAGGCTTCTTGCCTCCTTCCAGGGATCCAGATTTCAAAGTTGCACAGTGGGGTCAGGGCCTTAGCATTTTTAAGGAGCTCCTCAGTGATTCTGTACTGAGATCCTGTGGACCACACTTGGTGAACACAAATTTAGGAAGGCTAGATGAACTATACATCCCTCAGAGAATGCCTCTTTCTGCCCGAAACTGAGCTATGGAAAGAAGTAGGTTATGTTCAAGGTTATATTTGCTAACAAGAGCCCAGAATGCATATTCTTGCTGCAAGTTTTACAGAGGGTTATAAATTTTTAATAGATTTGAATCATCTTTAAAAAATTAAGAACATAATCAGACTTATGTCAGACTGGAAGATGAACAAGAAGAAATATTTCAAAGTTAGGGCCAATATTTCTTCAAAACACAGTTCTGTGCCTGCTTTAAGGCTGGGTCCCAAAATTCCACACTGGAGGACATCGCTGATATCATTTTGGCCTAGAAAAAAATATAAAACTTATAAACTTCTCACTTTTGCCATAAAAAATAAAATCTCAATGATGCACCCAATGATGAAACAATTAATTTTAAGCAGTGTGCTGGTAAAGCCTCCAGGGCAGAATTAGTTGGAAAATGTACTCCTGGGTATTAAATGAGTTGCTCCAACTGCACATAATTGTTGACTATCAGCCAATTAAATTTTGAAGGGCATTTCCCATGAATGTTGACCTGAAGGATTTTAGAGGATTGGTTTTAAACCGTTGTTCCTGACGGTACTTAGAGAATAGGACTACTCTCAAGACTACATCTACTGGTGACTATAAACCTATTTCTTTAGCAAATAGGACCAGAAGGTATGATGCTAATGCATCTAAAAGCAGTTCAAATCATTAATGTACATTTTTAATAAGGGGTGTAAAAGGAAGGCAGAATATATTCCTCTTTTAAACTCTTTATACTTATCTAACTTCTCAGTGGATGGTCCTTCCTGCTGATTTTGAATCTCACAATAGTATTCATTTACAAGTTATGTGTAGACACCAGTAACTGGGACACGTAGTCAGTTTGTGTGACTTAACTCTGACTAGTTCCTTCCAAAATCAAAGGCAGCAAAGACTATGAATGACGTAGTCCCTCCCCTGTTTCTCCATCACCACCATCGACAGTGGAATAAGTTCTCAAAGCCCACTTATTAGCCTGAGAAAAGAAACTAGCAATTTGTCAAGGAACAACTGCTATCTGTAAATGGGATGTCCTGAATGGTCAGTAATTTTGGGCAATACAGAATTTTCCCATTTAAATATGGGACAGACCAGTATGTTCTTAAGTGGAATCATTTGAAAGAGAAGGGCCAAAAAGTTGGGATTTGGGACTCCCCCACTGCTCCAGCCACAACAGTTCTCATTTTCCCTGTTTTCTTGGGCAATTCTTTCATGCAAGAGTCCATCTAGGAAAAAATTTGTCGTGTAAATACAACCTAGAAAAATTATCCTGAGTCCAACCAGAGAGGCCACTCCAACCGAGTTATTGTGAATGAACAAAATAACCATCAATTGTAATGGACCATGAAGAATTCAGGTAGCAGAAAGTATCCATCAGGCGTTTTAATTAAATTTCATGTCTAAATAACTATACTAATGAGGTGGCATTATCAAACCAAATCAAGGAGATGTGTGCAAAGTTCAGGGGACTTTGTTCCCTGGGTTATAAAACTAGGACAAGGAAGACTCCAGAATGTCAATAAAAAGTTCTACATTTCTCCAATTTCACTTACGAAATTTATAAACAGGTATCTTTGTCCACCATTTTGCCATTAATCTCATTTCAGATGCCCAGACTTAGAGCCTCTCACAAGGAATTTATTATACTTGAGTTTGGAAGAAGTAACAGATTTAAAGTAAAATCAGTGATGGCCTCTTCCAAATTCTATTTCATATGATAACTCACAACCTGGTCAGTTTGGGGCCTTCTTTTATGTCTTGTTTCTTTATTTTCAAGCTAACTAACAGAGAGTCCTTATCAAGCCAAAAATTTGTAGGAAAGAGATTTATAATTTCCCCAGCTATGAAATTGATAAAGCCCGTTTAATTTGTTCACAATTCATTGAAAAGAAGAGAAACTTATCAAAGAAGTTGAGGCTTAGTTTCAAGATCTTCGAACAGCAAAAAGTCAGCAATAGAACTGGAAAGCCTCATTCCACCTCCCTCTCCACAACCGCTAATCTCACTAATCACATCTACAGAACAGAGAGTGAGATGATGGGACAAAATTGACCACTCAGGCCAAGCCAGGCATCCCAGGACTGGGAGTAAGTAGGAAGAGGCCCACCATTTTGTCTTCAACATTAGCTCTGGGGTGGAAATCAGATTTGCCCTGTGCAATTATACTGACTTATGCTTCTTTTTTCCAAAGAAATATTATCAATGTGATTGAAGAAAAATAATCTAGCCATTTAAAACATTTTTATATTTTTACGATAAAAAGACTGATAGACTAATAAAACCCTATGAAGTATATACTATCTTATATGTGAGAAAACTTAGGTCCAAAAAAGGATTTAAAAATTTGCTTTGGAGCCAGGCCTGATGGCCTAGTGGTTAAAGTTTGGCTCTCTAACCACCTCAGTGGTCTGGGTTCACTTCCTGGTCGCAGAACCACACCACCCATCTGTCAGTTGCCAGGATGTGGTGGTGGCGCACACTGAAGAACCAGAAGGGCTTACAACTAGGATATACAACCGTGCACTGGGGCTTTGGGGAGGAAAAAAAAGAAAAAGAGGAAGATTGGCAACAGATGATAGCTCAGGGCGAATCCTTCCCTGCAAAAAGAAAAAAATTTGCTTTGAATTTTAGAGTGAGAAAGTATCTTTGAAGTGAGCAAGTCTAACTGTTCACTTAATGCAGAGATTTCATCTACAACATCTCCAACTAGTGATTATTCATTCCTTGTTTAAATACTTTCTGTGATTCAAAAACACTTATTCCACTTTTGAACAACACTGATTACTAGAAAGCTCTTCCTCATATAAAGGTAAAATCCACTTCTCATGAACATCTCAGTGGGTCTTAGTTCTGTGCTTTGTATCTACACAGAATGAATCCAACCCCTCTACGCGTATAAGCCCGAGCCTTTTGGAGGTGTCATTTCAGTCGATGGCTTCCACCCCATTATAATTCTGGTCATTCTTTTGTTTGGTTTGGTTTTGAGCACTTCCATAAACATGATGTTATGCAGTCTCATAGCAGTTCCAGGGCGGTAACTAAAGCTCAGAGAGAGAGGCAAAGAAAAACCCACAGTTCACATAGCTTGTAACTTGTTTCCAAATAAATTCCTCCAAAATGAAACCAAAGACAAGGGTAAAATTTTAACTCTCAAAGGCTGAATGGTGATATGTGTTTCCGGGTAGCCTGCTAATGTGTTATACAAACAAATCTCCTAAACTAGATTTTTCCCACTTTTTATTGAGGGATTTAAGAATTATTTAGACTCACAGCTTTAAATAAAGAGGAAACATATGCACAAATGTAGACAATTCTAGTATTACTAGTAGGTTCCAACTCACTAGCCCCGAGAATAATTAACTCATCTTTCTTTTTAACATTTCCTTTAAATTCTGGGACCCTCACTTGCTCATATTAATAGGTCATCCAACTTTTTTCTTTTGGAAACTCCCACCCCATTTAAACTAATCCTCTTTCCAAATTCATGGCAAAGAGAGAACTAGAGAATGAAACATTTTGGGCTGCTATTTCTTCTCTCACACACATTTTGCTACGGAAAATAGTTTCTGAACAATTCGGTGCATCCTTCACCACTACTACGTAGTTGCTCTTCTTGCCCAAGTCTCTGTGCAGGTTGGAGAGTTCCTGTCCTGCATTCAACCAACAGTGGCTGTCTGACTGGTGCCCTAAGTCAACAAATCTTTAGTTTATTTTCAAATGGGAAATCGCTCACTTTCCCACTCACAAGCAATACCAGATTCAACCCTACTCCACCTGCTTTCATCCACTGAGCCTACTTACACACAACTACTTGGGCTTAAAGTTAGGCCCAGATTCACTCTAATTATGCCCAAACTATTTCCATTTTGAGGCCCTAGGTCTTCATTCCTGTTCACTCCATCCATCAGAGAGTTTCTAATAATATTGAACCCCATTAAGAGGTTCCTGCTTTCCAACTCTCTCCTCCCGGTGGGCACCTAGATATTTTTAACCCTTTTTATCCACATGAATGGTCATCCTTTCATGGATACATTCCAGTTCAAAAAGAGCTTTCTGAAAAAGTGATGATCACACAGGATATAACCTTTTTCACATGATACGTAAGTGTACAGTGTGAAACTATCAGATCCTTTGATCTGGACATTAACACTGGTTGTACTGAACCCCATATTTATGTTCTACCTTTTAGAACCACCATGTTACATCCTACAACCTCTAAATCTTTTTCATATGAACCATATTTAAGCTACCATTAAGCAACTGATTTCTTAATAGAGTTCATTACATTTATTCTGTTCAACTTTCCCTTGTTTGCATTAGTGGTAAATTTAAAGTGTCAAGATATTTTAAAAACCTGATACAGTCCTGAGCCGCATAATGATATTTTAGTCCACTACGGACCACATATACGGTGGTGGTCCCATAAGAATAGTACCATATAGCCTAGGTGTGTAGTAAGCTTATCATGCAGGTTTGTGCAAGTACACTCTATGATGTTCACACCACAACAAAATTGCCTGAGGACACATTTCTCAGAACATATCCCTGTTGTTGGCCAACATGTGATTGTATTATATCATCTAATGTATAAGCTATCCCAAACTTTTTCATCCAAAATTGTGATATGCTGTCTATATTTTTACCCAATTCAATAGTAAAAATATTGATCAGATCAGGGTGAATTATAGAATCTTCCTAAATTGATTATCATTAATAAATACTCTTTGGGGACCAGTTATGACTCCACCTAAGGGGATATAATCTCACCCATGTCTGTTTTAAATGTAGGTTTTCTTATTGCTCAGGTATGGTGAAGCCAACAGCTTAGGAGATGACTGCCATAGGAAAGTTAGTTTGTAACTCACAGTTCTAAAGAAGAAGGGCATGCCACGCCATGCAGGGCCACATGAGAAAGCATCGGGGCCAGTTGGGAGGTGGAAGAAGCAATGGGAAAGTGTGGGCAAAAGCCTTTGTTGTGGTTTTTCTGGTAGCAAAGGGTGAGGCAGGGTAAGTAGCTAAACAGGGTTAGGATGGCATAGTTTGAATAATTTCAGCAGACTCTGGGCTCTAGAGGTGGTCCCTATTAAGTGGTACCTGGTCCTGAGGTGATTTAGGGCAGGGGGATAGTGTCCGGAACTGTGGAGTCTGACAAACGGAGGTGGGTGGAAGAAAGGATTTGGGATTGGTTGGTTTGTATATCAAAGACAAGGCTTGCGGGCAAGTTGTTTGCTATCTCTAGGAATTAGCTATCCTTGGGGGGGTGGGGGAGTCTCTCTGCCTGGTCAGTGAGACCCAGATGCCAGAGCATTAAGAATACAGAAAATAAGATAATATAGCTAATACAATGTCCCTAACTTGTCTGTAAGGACAGTGCCCTGCTCTGACCTAACTGCACCACGCCTGTGGCATTCACTTAGCTGTTGGCCTGAGTTTTGTCCTCTTGTCAAAAAGCAGATTTCTAAGACACACTCGAGATCTGCTGAGGCTAAGAACCTGCAGGGATGTGGGGAGGGAAAAGTGTGTGCACTGGAGACAGACCAAACTCCTGTAGGAACCTTAGCGTGAAGAACAGCCAGGGCACCACAGGCATTGTGGAGCCAGCACACCAGCAGAGGCAGCCCCACAGAAAGCCTCTTCCTGGGAACAGATTTTCTAGTTCCTCAGGGCGGGGAAATGGACTTTCAGTTGCCTGATTTTTCTTCTTAAAATCTTTCCTGACGGGCTAGAATATCACGCTTTCAAGCCGTAGCACTGAGGTAAGTTTTCCGGATTTCCAGGCAGGAGCAGGAACAAAGAGAAGTGTCTACACTCTGCATATGTACCTGTGCTCTCAGAGCAGCAGAACTGCTGACCCAAGGGCGACAATTGGCACCATTTTGCTATAAGAATAGTCCTGATAGGGCCTGAAAGGACAACCCCTGTTTGGAACCCCTGCTGAGACTTTCAAATTTCTCTTCTCACTGACCCTTTCCACTACGTGGCCATCTCTGCAAAAACACGGCCACAGGCAATACAGGATGGAGCTCAAATTATCTCCTTCCCCATCTCTTCTGAGTAACTTCCCTAAAATCTAGAAAAGCCAAACACAACAGCCAAAATAAACACTGTGATCCCCACTAAAGACTTACTTGAGACCCAAAGCCTTGATTTACCAGCCACCGTCAGAAAGGAGGGTGGGGCTAGACTACACTACAAGCGAGGTGCTCGGCTCGGGGCAGCCGAGTTGGGGTTTCCTGCCTGACTCTATCACCTCCCACCTAAAATCCTGGTGGTGTTGAGGCTCCAGGAAATGTGCTCTCAATATTTCTTTTTCTTCCTAAACTCACTGTCGACACAAAATAACCAAGAACGATTCTATAGATAAGAGATAGGTGAGTTCTACTTGACCCAGAGTAAGCAGGCTGGGAAGGCCATTTAAGAAAGGAAGAAAGTGTCCGGAGAAGCATGGTTTTCAGTACAGTCTTACACGTTTTTAGAACAAAGAACATGCATTAAATATGCCAAGGATGCATATTCATCAAAGTTTTAAGAAGGTATTCAGTTGCAAATTAGCAGTTCGAGGTGACCCTGATGTCGGGAAAGGGAACTTATTTTAGGAGTACTAATACAGGTGTTACCGATAGGGCATTACTGGCTTCACAGGAAGGGAAGTATGATTCTTATCTTAAGAGAGTGCATTCTTTAATGGTTAAAGCAGGTGTACAGTGTATGTTTGATAGGCCTCTTTAGTTCAAGACGGGCTTCTTTAGCTCAAGCCGAATCAGTTTTGAACCCGAATAGTTACCCGATATACCTCAATATGTGAAAATCTCTTGTCATCATAAACCTAGAGATATGGGGTGACAGATGCTCATTGGAAAGTCCTCATAAGAGTTCCCTCCCCTCTCCACTGTCCCAAGTCCAGATAGCCAAACTAGCAAGATGCTTCACATTGTATAAGATGTTGAAATGCTATCCCTTGGTCTGGGGGGTGGGGTGGAGGAGATAAAAAGGTGTAAATGCATTTACTAGGTCAACTTCCTGGCTTTCTCAGAGCCAAGGTAGGGGTCACACCAGGAACCGAGGTTGCATCTTTGCCTCACAGACAAGCATATAGCTTTGCACTCACACAAGTTGGATTCAAATTCCACCCAACCCACTAGTTGTGTGACCTTGGGCAAGTTATTCATCTCTTGGCATCTACATTTCCACATCTGAGAAGCTAGAACAAATATAATGCCCACCTCAGAGGGCAATGTGAGGCTCTATGAAATAAGGTGTGTTATGGCACTTGGCAAAGTGCCCAACCTTCAAATGGCCCTCTCGCCTCAGATGGGGCGTAGAAGACCTTCACACCTGCCTGAGGGGGTGGGGGGGGCACAGGGTGCTTTCTGGCCAGGTGCACATGGGCCTGGAAGCCACAAGGAAATGATCCCCCTGCTGCCTCTCTTTCACGCACAAATCCCAAAAAAATTCTTGTGAAAATAGCAAAGGCTAAATCTACAGTACAAGAAACCCAAGAGGCGCATGCACTCTCTCAGCTCCACCACGCGAAAGCAGGCACCTTGCCTTTCATGTCAACACTGCAACAGTGTTTTAGTGCAGGAGATGGTCAGAATTTCATTAGTCAGTGAGTATAACTTTGTGCTGGTGTGTTAATCGTATCTTTTATTCTGATGCTTTGACATTTGGCCTTGCTGACCCTGGAAGGACTGTCCCTCCTGGGGTTAGCCAGTTCCTAGAGACAGTAAACAACTTGCCTGCCAGTGCACTTTTCAAATGCAATTCAGAGCTGACACCCAACTGCCTCCTTTGTGGGGTTCTACACTCTGAGCCACTATCCCCCTGCCCTAATCATCCCAGAGTGAGGTACCAGACACCAAGGACAGACCTTAAGCCCCAGAGCCCACTGAAATGATTCAAACTAAGGCCAATCCTAAGCCTGCTCATCCTGCCTCTCCTTGCCTCCACTGTGGGAACCACAATAAAGGCTCTTGCCCACATTTATCTCCTCTCTCCTTCTGCCCCTCCCTGACCCTGGTGCTTCCCCATGTGGCCCTGCATGGCATGGTGTGTCACCTCTTCTTGGGAACTGTGAGCAGCAAACTATCTTTTCAATAGTGATCATCTCCCAATCTGTTGGCCTCACCATACCTGAATAATAATAAAACCTATATTAAAATAGGTAGGCACTGAGGATTTAAATAAGAAAAAGACAGCTTCTTGGGACATTTTCAATTAAAGCCACATTAAGCAGCCAGTCAGCCACCCTGAGCTAATTTCTAGAGGGCACGACAGCATCACTGGTCTAGCTCATGGACCATCTCAGGATTCCCCACATGGCAGGATATAAACCTGCCCCACCTCCTCCACAGTAGACAGAACCCTGGAGTACAGCTGAGAGCTGGTCCAGATGCACTGGGGCTTGTTGTCATGTGTACATCCTTGCTGCACAAGGCAACCATGGTCATGGGGAAACTCAGGCTGGCCAGCTGAGAAAAAAGTCAGCAAAGAACTCAGAAATGCTGTAATCAACCATGCATGGCCTGATGATTTCTACCAGGATCAATGATTTCTTTTTCTATCTAAAATTTAAACCCTTTAATATGATTACCAAGAAGTCTTCTGGTTCAGAAAGATTGCAGAAAGAGAGAGGCAAAGAAAGAGAGACAGAGAAGAAGAAGGAGAAGGAGAAGGAGGAGAAGGAAAAGGAGAAGAAGAAGGAGGAGAAGAAGGGAGAGAGAAAAGAGAGAGAAGGAGGAAGAAAGAAAAAAAGAAGGAAGGCAGGAAGGAAAGAAGGCAGACTGAAAGAAGAATTACAGAAGAGTGGGAAAGAGTTTGATAAATGAAATTTGGGGAAAGAACTTGAAAGCTTATTTTGTAAAAGATTGATGTGTTAGTTTGGGAAGGCTGCCATAACAAAATACCATAGACTTGGTGACTTAAACAACAGAAATGTACTTCCTCACAATTCTAGAGGCTAGAGGTCCAAGATCAAGATGTCGGCAGAGTTTGGTTTCTCCTGAGGCCTCCCTCTCTGGCGTGCAGATGATCTTCTCGCTGTGTCCCATGTGGTCTTCTCTGTGTGTGTGCACGTCCCTCATGTTCCTCTCATGAGAAGAGGAAATGCATGTGTCCAAACTCCTCTTCTTACAAGGACACCACACAGATTGGATTAGAGCCCACCTTAATGGCTCTTTTTAACTTAATCACCAAAAGGCGCTACTCCAAATATAGTCACGTTCTGAGATACTGTGGATTAGGGCCACATGCATGAATTTTGTGGGGACACAGTTCAGCCCATAACAATTAGTAACTTTAACCACCAGGCAGGTCACTATATTGGCAGAAGGCCTGGGTTTGATTCCAACTTCAGCCATTAACAAACTGTGTGGCTTTAGGCAAATTTCTTACTGTCTCAGTGCCTCATTTCCCTCATCTGTAAGAATGGAGATAATAGTTTCTACCTTACAGAGATTTTCATGAGGATAGAAAAGGCACACAGAGCAGTGACAGGCATTTGTTCAGCTCAGAAAATGGTACTATCATAATAAGTATTGATACTTCAATAGAATTTACTCCCACTCTCACTGAGTTGGATCACTTATGCAGTCCATCTATGAGTGAAAACAACACTACGAAATGAAAGATAACTCCAAATAAGCTAAAATATCAGTTTGTATCAGAAGTTCATTATCTTATTTTGAACACAAAGAAAGATACAATTTTAGGTAATAGAATATCGGTTTCTCCTGTGCTAATTTAATGAATGTTGAACCATGTGTAAAGAATACCAGGGTGAGGGGAACAACACTATTAGCCCTTGGCAGGGTCTCACTGTCTCAGCCCAGCGAATGCACGTGACTGTTTTACCCAAAAGCCTTGGGGACAGTCATTCATCCAACCAGGCACGGTGCTGGGCAAACTTCGGGGGCTGGACCGGAGTGTGAATGCAACTAACGAATTCATTGTACTGGACAGTCGGGAAAGCAATGGGATACTGAAGGCGGACCAGATGGAGCCTAGATAATAAGGGCATTTGAGAAGGAGAATTTGCAGGTCTTTATCCAGCACCTCAAATGTGCAGACATGGCATCTGTAGACAGAAATCTCCCTATCCCTAGAGAGCTCTGCTTTTTCTTGTAGGGCCAAGGTGGTTCGCCTGATCTCACCCCAGCCAGAGAAGTGGCGCCAATGCTTCCGGGATTTATGACTCTGAGAAAGATATTTAAATTCTCTGAGTTTCAGTTCCTTCAACTGTAAAACAGAATGATAATATCTTCTTTGCAAGGTTGTTGTAAAATTAACAAAAAAATAAAAAGCACTCAGCAATGGCAGAAATTTTTTTTGTTATTGATATTATATTATTATTCATTCTCTCTTTGCCCCATTTTTGTGTCAGGAAATGACTTGTGAATTATCAGTTTAGCTTACAGAAACACTGACGCCATGATGCAGAGCACCCTGTACATCAGACACACATATCCTGGTCTCTGTTGCAAATTAATAAATTAGCTTTCTGGTGTGCATACTAGACTCCTGTCAATTTGGTTAGTTGAGGCAGTCTGACAAGTTCTGGAACACTAATAAAACTAAACTTAAATATATGTAAAATTGAGGATCAGACTCTGGAACACCATCCTATGGTACCGCCATCTGGTGAGGCCACCAGGCCTCCCTGAGAGTACTGCCCTATCCTTGTCCTCTATCTGCAACCTATGAAGGACAGGAGGGCAAGGGCTTGGACTAAAGCCATTATGTCTCATCCCCCCTCTTAACACTCAGAATATTTGGTGAGACCAAGTAAAGGAATTTATTATAATTGCTTTCATTGTAAAATGCTTTTAAGTGTAGCATATCACGTAATTCTAATATCAACTTTGTGGATGTAGAGAGAACAGTGAGTCACTGTCTTTCTTTTATGAAAAGGAAAACTAAAACTTTGAGAAGTTAATAGTCTTGCCCTGGATCATACAGTTGTTATCAGGTGGAATCAGAATCTACATAGATCATTCCACCATAACCTCTTGCAAAATAATATAGGATTACATTTCGGGGCCAGCCTGGTGGCGTAGTGGTTAAGTTTGCACACTCTGTTTGGCAGCCAGGGGTTCACGGATTCAGATCCTGGGTGTGGACCTATGCACTGCTTATGAAGCCATGCTGTGGCAGGCATCTCACATATAAAGTAGAGGAGGATCGGCATGGATGGTAGCCCAGGACCAATCTTCCTTGGCAAAAAGAGGAGGATTGGCAACAGACGTTAGCTCAGGGCTAATCTTCCTCACACAAATAAAGTAATAATAATAATAATATAGGATTACATTTATATAAGACTTAGCCAACTTTTTAGTACTTCCTTTTTAGAGAAAACCTTTCCCTTGCAATCATTGCCAATAATGCAATAAAACATTTTAACGGCCAGTGAGACTTTATATTATAAAAAAATAATAATAATAAAAGTAGGGAGAGCAATATATGTTATGGTAAATTGGAAAAATTAGGCTGGACCCTTGACCTTAAAAAGATGTTCCAACAATAGCTGGGTAGTTCCTGTTGGACCAGTCTTCCCACAAATAACAACTGTAAACTCTGGATGAAATGTAAAAACAACTACTTGAAGATACTAAAGAATAAACAAAAGCAGGAATATACTAGAAGGAGATCGACGCAAGGGAGAAGAGAAAGCACTGGGTGAGTTTCTCATTTTTATGGTTTTTAACCTGAGGGGAGGTTCCAGTCTGTACCATGTGGCTAAACCTAAGAATTAAGGAGGAAAAAATTGTCTTGTTGGCTTGAAGAATAAGAGAATTGACATTGGGCAGAACCAACCGCTGGAAAACCAGGAGGAAAATATCAGAAAGGAGAGAGCTAGAGACCCAAATTCTGTGTATAAACACGACCAACCTCTGAGTCACACTTGCATGGCCCAATTCCAGGCTAGAGTGAAACAGGGACGACAGTGTGAAGTTACCTAAATGCCCAAACAAAACATCACTGCTTTTTGTAGTAACAGCAGAATCCAGAATCTATATAGTATAACACTTACACCATCCAGGACATGTTCCAAAACTACAAAGAAACAGGAGAACACGACCCACACTTTTAAAAGAAAAGACCAGCAGCGGATACTAACTCTGAGATGATCCAGAGGTTGGAATTAGTAGACGAAGATTTTACAACAGCTGTTATGACGATGCTCTAAGACGTAAAAGAAAATATGCTCATAATTAATGCAAAGGCAGAAAATCTCAGCAGAGAAATGAAAACCAGAAAAAAAGAACCAACAGGAAATTCTATGACTGAAAAGAATAATATTTGAAATTCAAAATTTATTAGGTGAGCTTAAGAGCAGACTGAAAATGTCAGAATAAAAAAAAAGATAAAAATCAACATAAAAAAAGAGAAAAAAGATATTCTAAAAAGTTAACAGAACCTCAAGGAACTATAAGATCCTCAGGTGAAAGCAGGATCTAGCAGGTCATCAATACTAGTGGTCATCCATAACTGTTCCAAGATGATCAGTTAGCCAAATGACCCAAAGATGGAACTATCCCTACTTATCCCTTATTCACTTCTAGATGAAAACTCTGAATGACCTTATTAAATATAATGCATACAACTCATAAATTTACAGTAATACTAAGAAGTCGGGTCATAATGGCAAGATATGCTTGGTAATACAGACCATGTGAAAGTTAAAGAATATATGATTTTTTTGAAATACATGAAGATTCGGGAACTAAAAGTCTCCTGAATGACGTGGACCTAAAGATCTCATTGATGTAAAAGAGAAACTGAATTATGAAAGGGAGTCAGCCTTGTTATACAGGCTCACATTTAAGTCTTGGACTGCACAATGGATGCTGGGTCCTGACCAAGAATCAATTGCTTAACAAACAGATCTAGACCTCAGCTAATCTGAGGAGGTATTCTTTTTTCCCTAGTTCTTGTAAAACTCTCTACAACTCTAGGAAGAACCCCAGAAAAATAGAAGAAATCAATCAATCCATAGCATTAGCGCATTTGTAACTGTTTTTAGTAAGGGTAATCAGTTTTATACTTATTGCTATACTTCTGTACTTTTCTTTTCTGCCTCTTGAGGCAGCATTAGATGATGAGATTTGTGATTTTATTTAACATTTAGAAGAGTTTGATTAAATAAGTGTTGGAGAAGGTAATAAGAGGACGTGACCTCCAGTTGACCTGAGAACTGGACCTGGGCAATCAGAGGCCCCTCAGTCCCTCCCCTGTGCTTGGAATGTACAGTGCACCCACCATTCCCACAGTGGGAGCTGTTTCAAGGACACAGCCTTGAGAAAGCAATGTGTTGTTGAGATCATCTGGACAGTATACTTGACTGACCCCAGTTAAGGCCTCTATATAAACTTGTAAGATCTGGTGGGTGGATGTGGAGATTCACTCGTCTTGCCGCCTCCCCAGACAAGCCTCATAAGTAAGTTCCCTTGCTCATTAAACCTGCCACCCACCAATCTGGAGTGGCCTGTCTCTTTCTTCCGGTGTCTCCCTGACTCCTCCACAGGGCCAGTTTCAGATTACACCCAGGAGGATTACACAAGCTCCCAGGGAGGTTGCAAACCAACAATAAGTTCGCAATCAATGCTTAAGCATTCGGATTAAATGCGTAAATTTTGATTTATTCATCTTAAGTAGCATGTAAATACTTAGAGGAATTTTAATCATTTATGTTCAATGTTTAAAGCAATGTTAATGGTTTAAATAAACTATAATATTAATAAAATGGACATTAAATAAAATGTAAATAGTTGCTGGTGTTATTTACTGTTTGAGGTGCTTTTGTTCATAGAGAAGAATCCAGTCAACAATTTTTTATAAAGTTCTATGACAAACGTGGACAAAACCTAGAAGGAAATAGATATTTTATGCGTATTTCCATAATATCTATTGCATGCTACTCAAGCTCCAATTTAAGAGATTTTCTAACTTTAGTGTTCTAAGTCCCATTTCAACAGATCAAATTTAACCCAGTTCTGATGAGAGAGCAATATCATATTGTCTCAACGACTAGAGCTACAGATCAAGGGGAAAAGTCATTTTTGCATTCCTGGCTGAGATTCATGCCCCACAAGAACACGTTTGATGTTCAATCATTTTTCTTTTGAATGTCCACATCTCAGCTCATCTGTCAGGCTGGCAAAGGGCCCACATAAAAGGTAATAACCAGGTTTCAGTAAATATAGATACCAAAACAAGGCCAAAACGACAGACCTTCCAACTGGCTGCAAATGTTATTTCTCCCTACACAAATCTTTATTTTCATAATTCTTTTACCTTTATTTGCCAGTTTTCAGAACAATGAGTTAATTGATGCCCTAGCAGTATCCAAAAGTGACTGGTAAGTGAGAATTGTTTTAGCATCAGAAACATATTATACATTTTAAGATGACATATGCATATTTTAATTTACTGCAATCATTACTTTTTTGATGGTCAAATTGCTCTCTGTAGATGCTTCCTGTGTCCTTTGGAAATGACCCTAGTAATTTTTTTAAATTGTGATAAAGTGTAAGTAACATAAAACTTACCATTTTAACTATTTTAAGTGTACAGTTCAGTGGCATTAAGGACATTCACATTGTTGCACAACTATCACCCCATCCATCTCCAGAACTCTTGTCATCCCCCAAACTGAAACTGTATGCCCATTAAACAGTAACTCCCCATGCTCTCCTCCCCAGCCCCTGGCAACCACCATTCTACTTTCTGTCTCTGAACTTGACTACTCTAGGAACCTCACATAAGTGGAATCATGCAGTATTTCTCTTTTTTGGAGCTGGTTTATTTTACTTAGTGTGAACTTCGAGGTTCGTTCACATCGCAGCCTGTGGGAATTCCACTGCTTTTGAGGGTGAATAACATTTCATTGTATGTATGTTCCACCTTTCGTTTACCCATTCATCCATCGATAGACACTTGGGTTGCTTCCACCTTTTGGCAATTGTGAATGATGCTGTTACAAACATGAGTGTACAAATATCTGTTTGAGTCCCTATATCCAATTCTTTTAAGTATATACCCGGAAGCAGAATTTCTGGATTATGTGGTAATTCTGTGTTTAATTTTTTAAGGAACCGCCATACTGTTTTCCCTAACAGCTGTACCATTTTATCTTCCCAGTAACAGTGCAGAAAGGTTCCAATTTCTCCACATCCTTCCATATTTTCTTTTTACAATAGCCATCCTAAAAGATGATTTTTGCATTCCTGACTGAGATTCATGCCCTACAAGACATGTTTGATGATCGGCCATTTCTTTTAAATGTCCCTATCTAAGTTGATCTGTCAGGCTGGCATTGAGCCCACACATAGGGGGATGGGGAGTGACTGCTTCATGGGTATGGGGTTTCCTTTTGGGGCCAAGAAAAGGTCTTAGAACTAGATAGAGGTGACAGTTGCACAACACTGTGAATGTACTAAAATCCACTTAATTGTACATTTTAAAATAGCTAATGGTTAAATTTGTGTTGTGTGGATATTACCTCAATTAAAACAAAAAATAGTGGAATGTAGGGAAAAAGGAATAAATCACTGCTGGATGAGAAAGAGAGTTTTTGAGGAAAAAAAAAGAATATATCAAGCAGGAAATGTGAGGACACGAAGAGAAGTGACAGAGTTACAGTAGTAATCTGAAGTGTCAAACCTGTTTAGGCTATTTTACACCAAGGTGATGGGGATATAAGGTTAAGGAATAACTTCTTCAGGATGCTCCCAAATTCTTCTCAATTTAATTTTTGATATGTGGAACCAAAGGGGGATCTTAAAATCAAAACAGCCAGAACTTAACTGTGTAGACCTCAGGAGCAGACTGGTTACAAAAATAATAATAAGCAGGATGTCATCTCAGCCCTTATCCGACTCAGGTCACTAGTTACTTCCCCAACAAGGAACTGAACCCCAGTGGCTTCCATGGCTAAAGCAAAATTTTCTCTTAGAATTTGGTCAGTGCTTCCCCTATCAAGTAATCAAAGTAATTAAACAATATTGAGTATAATTTTTGCCTAACAGATTGGCAAAATTTTAAGACTACTAGTAGCTGGTGTTGGTACTGTGTGGAGCAGGGTGCTCTCCCGCTGTGATGGTAGTAAAATAAATAAGATCAGCTCCTCTAGGCAGCAATTTGGGAATATGTAATCAGTTTTTTAATATGCACACCCTTTTACCCGGCAATCTTATTTCTGTGAATTTATCCTAAGGAAATAACTGGAAATGCATACAAAGTTATATGCACAAATATGTTCACCACAGTGTTATTTGTAATAGTGAAAAAGTGGAAAGCATGTTTTCTCAGTTCTCAATAGGGAATTCATTAAATAAATTACAGTACAGCCATACAAAGAAATGTCGTTATGCAAATTCAAAAATAATAATGAAGATCAATATTCATTATAAAGAAAAATGCCCATGATATGTTAAATTTAATAAAAAAGATTACAAAACAGCATGTATAATATGATCATATTTTTTATATATGCATAGAAAAATTATGGAAAGGCACACATCAAAATGTTAATAAGATTTCTCTCTAGATGGTGGTAATTTTCGTTTTTACTTTACACCTTTTTGTATTGTCTAGATTTATTTCTACTAATGTGTTAGTTTTATTACAAGAAAAAATAAAGCTATGTTTATTTTGAGAAACAGTCTAGTAAAGGAAAAATAAAAACAAAAAAAATTTTTTAAACAGAAAAAAATCTTCCAGGGGCAAGCCCCATGGCATAGTGGTTACGTTTGGCATGCTCCACTTCAGCGGCCTGGGTTTGTGGATTCAGATCCCGGGTGAGGACCTACACCACTCATCAGCCATGCTGTGGTGGTGAGCCATATACAAAATAGAGGAAGACTGGCACAGATGTTAGCTCAGGGCGAATCACCCTCAACAGAAAAAAAAAGAAAGAAAAACTTCCAAGGCAAAGATACTGATGGTCTTGGCTTAGGTTGCATGTCTAAGCTGAATCATTGAGCTCTGGCTGCTGGGTTCCCACACTGTAAGTCAAGACTCTTCTCAGAGAAGGGAAATTCATCATGAGCCTGGCAGGCACCCCAATTTTTGTATATTATGCAATTTCAGAGAGTATCAACACCCTGAAGGCAATTCTTAGGCCTCTAGGTTTAGACCAGGAGTTCTAATTGTGGCTACACATTAGAAACAGAAGCTAAAAAATCCTACCACCACCCCCTGGCAACCAAGATTCCAATGTAATTAGTTGGGCATAAGGCCCAGGCGTGTGATATTTTAAATACTCCAGGTGATTCTAATATGCAACCAGGGTTGAGAAACAATGTTCTAGGCCCAAATTGAGAAATTTTTGCTCTGGAATTAGCTTCTATGTGATTTAGAACAGAATTTCTCAAACATGAGGAACAAGTTAGAAATTCAGACGCCTTGGCTTCAACCCAGCTGTCCTGATTTAGTAGGATTGGGGTGGGGCCGAGGAATCTGACTTTTTAACAAGTACATCCCAGGTGATTCTGGTAAAAGTGATAGGAGAGCTAGAAAAAGACCTCCTAACAAAGGGTTGCACATTTTACAAGATACTTATCATGAAAGGTCTGGTGTGCCTTGAGGTAGGACAGTCTGTAAAAAAGAAGAGGCCATCAGAAGAAGTCGTACCCAGAAACCTAATACTGAAACGTATTTAGACTTCAAGAAGGTACTCCAACAGAGGTGATAACAACACTGGCCGTAGAGTCACACGGAATGGAAATTAATTTTGTTTATTATGCAAGTGCATAATTTAAGGTGACTAGAGCAAGCTGTCCCCAGAATATCAGTGAGAGAGGAAGAGCTGCTATTCTCCAGGGTGCCGCACTGGAGAAAATGGCTTCCTCCTCACTGCTGCTCAGATAGAGTGGCTTCCCCTTTTACAGGCCCTCCGCCTTCAACTTCAGAAGCCTAAGAAGCTAAGAAAAAAAGCAACCCACCTATGATCTAATTTAGAGGAAAATCGAAAAGATGCTATGAAATGGACAAGGAGTAAGTTAGAAACTCATTTCCTGGGAAAGCCTTCTTTCAGAATCTCTCAATGCTTTCTGAGCCCTTTTTGGAAAAAAGTTTTAAAAGGGAAAATTATGGGATATTGGCTCCCCACTATACTCCACTCAACCAAGCAAGCTCCTGTTGTGAGGTCCCATTGAGAACACTCAGGAAAGGAATGAAGGAAGATGTGGTGAAAGAAGTGGAGAATCTCCAAAGTATACAAAAAATCCAAAAGATTTAGGATTGGCGAAGGTGACAAACCACGCATATTCACTCTTCATGTGGTAACTAAATGGGACAGTAGGCCACAAGGGTAGAGCCTCGTTTCTCCTTTCTTCCCTCACCCTTAGCTATAAATATACCACAAAGCCAAAGAGTTGAGAGGGCAGAAGAGAAAGTGAAGACCTAAGAAAAGAAGAAGCCGTGTAGCTCTGCTGCTTAAAGGAATTCTGGGCCTCTGGGCTCCTGAGGCTTAGAGACCATCCTCTTCAGCCTTTTGCTCAAGAGGCACCGCTGACGTGGCACACCGTAGGGCAGCCGAGGGCAAGACGAGAGGAAGCCAGAAGCGAGCGGCTCAGAACTGCTCTAGAACTCAGATTTCTTTCCGCCTTGTCCACCGCTTTTCCCAGAATAGCAAAAGATTGAAATTTAGCAGACGTTCTGTGGAAGAATCTAAATTATGCATTTGTCTGGACTTCTCTTGTGCTCTCTCTGTTTGAAAGCTAAGCATAGATTCAGGAGGAACGCACTGGACTTAAAGGAGAGTATTCAGAAAGGATTTATGTTCATTGTTCAAATGCTGGCTGAAGCTAAAGAGGTCAAGTCAAGGATAAGGATTATGCTACCTTCACTTACGTATTTTCCCTGCCTAATTATCCCCAACATTTTGAAAGGAAAATAAAGAAAAAATGATATTTCTGCTTCATTCTTCCTCACCACCACATTCCCAACCCATCGTTTGTTCTTCTACCTGAGAACAGACAGCATTCTGCAGAGGCTCCAAAAGAGACTTCACAGCATCAACCATTTCTAGGTAAGAGCACAATATCATTCTCTTACAGAACTTTCCCAGTGTTTTCTGATATAACTCAGTCCCTTCATTAGGGAAAGACTCCGCCGGAAGTACCTGGAATTTTTTACATGTCAGCAGAGCAGGGTGTAAAATAAAAGGAAGTCCTCACTGGTTCGCAAGTGCTCCTCCCCCCAATGGAAGGAGGAGCAAGAAGGATGGGTTTAGACTTATTTCATCTGTTTAGGCCTTCCGCTCTTCCCTGCTCACTGCCATAAGCGTTTTGTCCCTGCTGCACTCCAGCTCAGCCGAAGAATTTTGACAGATTAAGCTGCAACTCCAGAGCTGGCTGATTCACATTCCTCCTAAACCAAGGGACTCAAAAACTAAATTTAAAACCTGAAAATAATAGAAATCATCATTGTAACACCACCAACCACATAGGACCTTTTCCTGGTCCCTCTTTGCTTTGGGGAGGTCATGATCAGCCCATCTGGACTGATAGGAGATGTGTCCGTGTGGCTAGATATCTCACAGGTGAGTCTCTCAGAGTCCTGGGCTCAGATTCCAGCTCTGCCTCTTCCCAGTGTGTGACCTGGGGAAAACTGCTTGATCTCTGCAAATCTCAGGTCTCTCATCTCTAAAAGGGGATTGTAAACAGATAGCAGAAGTTTCAATTTGGGGATTAAATAAGATCACATGTGTTAAACTGTTGTCAGGTGCTTAGAACATCAAAACTGCTCAGTAAGCTGTAGTTGTTGCTATACTATTATTGTCAGTTTGCCATCAGCATTTTCACTAGCCAGAGAAGGACACTTTCTAGAAAGAGGTACCATAAAGAAGTATAGAGGGTGGGTCTGTATCCCATCAGGGTCCCGACAGGAAACAGATGGCACACTCAAAAGGGGTGATTGAAAGAGACTAATGAAGGGCCTATTTACCATGGTGTGGGCGGGTTACCTAAGGGTAACCAAAGGAAAAAAACAGCCCTCCTGAGCTGGGAGCAAAAGCCACTACAGCCTGTGGCCTGAAGGGGCCAGAGGAGAAAGTGTCCCAGCTCTAAGAGAGGGCTGTAGCAGGAGCTGTGGCTTGACAGGGACATGCTGCCACTGTTAACTCAAGCCTGGGCATGGAAGAGGCCAGGGGCTGAATCAGCCGACCTTCCTCTCCTCCCAATCCCCAATTTCCTGCCAATGCATTTATTGGCCAAAATTCCACCAGAAACAAGAGGGCAAGGGAGTGGCTTCCCAGAGCAGAGCAGGTGGGGCAGAGTGGAGTGTGCATCTTCAGGGACAAATGGAGCATCTAAGCAAAGGTGGTGGGATTCTCCTCGACAGAAAAAAGGGAACCTCCTTCACTGAACTACGATGAGAGGAAGATGTCTGAGTAGAGATGGAGATGTTTGTGGGTGGTGGGGTAGGAAGTTGAGTGAGTTCTAGCATGAGGATTATGATTTTTGTTTTATTACTAAAGTTCATGGAGCTGCTAATTATGAGGCAGAAGGCAGTGTAGTGGGAATTTTGAGAAATGAGTGGAAAGTTTGGAATCACTTTGGGACAGCCACTAAGAACTTATATAAAGGATTGCCAGGTGATGTTTAGGGTCTCAATGATGTTAGAGACTACGGATCCCAATTTACATGGAATTTTTAATGTTCAGCAGGCTGGGGACATAAGTAAAGAAATGGAATGATTGGCTAGCTAGGGAAATGCTTAAACAGAAAGAAGCTGATAGACTGGTAGAAAATGGAAAAGTGAAGAACTTTGAGATTTTCATGAAGTAAAAGTAGGAATTAGGAGAAGGATGTGTGATGGATGATAGGAGGGTGTGATCAGGGCATGAAAGGGGGAAATAGAAGAGTAAAAGATAAAGATGTTCCAGGTTATGACCAGGACAAGTGTGGTCGTTGGAGCAGATGGCTGAGGGAGGGGTGGAGGTGAAGGTCATCAAAGTTAAGTTAAAGAAGTCTTATCAGCTAGGACAGCATCCCCAAACTGTACCGAGTGCTGACATGCTACAGCGAATTCATGGGGTGCCAAGCTCAAGGCAAGCACAGCGACACCGGACATCTTTCAGACACCATGTAAATTACTAGCTTAAAACACTTCATTGTTTCAACATTAGATCACACTACTTACCTTTAATGACACTATATCTTTGCAAAACTGAGTTTTTCACAATTGTTGAGATAGAAAGCAGACGCCACACAAAAACCAAGGTGAACAGGAAAGGAGGGCATCAGTGTCCAGTCTGACTCCAAGGTCTGGGATGTTGTGCATCACCAACAAGCGCACACACCCCAATAGTAAGTAATTGTGCTATTTAAGAATGAAATTAAAATAGTGTTTTTTCTTTCAATTTATGTGTAGTATTTTTTCAAATGGCTAAGTTGTTCAGGTATGAATACATATTAAGTTGTTTTGACCTAATTATTTAATAAACGGAATTGTTTGGTATTTCCTTTGGCCTAGGTGCACCATGAAAAAATTATAGAGATGCTAAGGGTACCGTGACCTAAGAAAGTTTGGGAATCTCAGAGCTAACATGTTTTCAGATACTTCTAAAAGAAAATCTTGTTCTTTTCAGCAAATGATGCTGGGAAAACTGGATATCCACATGCAAAAGAGTAAAGTTGGACCTGTACCTTGCACCACATGCAAAAATTAACTCAAAATGTATTAAAGACCTAAAGGGAGGAACTAAAACTATAAAACCTTTAGAAGAAAACATGGGGTAAAACTTCATTTGGACATTGGATTTGTCAATGATTTCTTGGATATGACACCAAAAGCACAGGCAACAAAAGAAAAAATAGATAAATTGGGCTTCTTCAAAACTAAAAATTTTTGTGCACTAAAGGACACAATCAAGAGAGTGAAAAGGCAACCCACAGAAAGGGAGAAAATGTTTGCAAATCATATATCTGATAAAGGGTTAATAACTAGAATACATAACAAACACGTAAAACTCAACAACAAAAAAATAAATAGCCCAATTCAAAAGTGGGCGAAAAACTTGATAAACATTTCTCCAAAGAAGATACACAAATGTCCAATAAACACGTGAAAAGATGCTCAACATCACTAATCATTCCAGAAATGCAAATCAAAACCACAATGGATACCACTTTATACCCATTAGGATGGCTACTATCAAAAAAACAGAAAATAATTATTGGCAAGGAAATGGAGAAATAGATACCCTCGTGCATTGCTAGTGGGAAAGTAAAATAGGGCAGGCACTATGGAAAACATTATGGTGGCTCCACAAAAAACCTAAACACAGAATTATCATATGATCCAGCAATTTCACTTGTAGGTATATACCCAAAAGAAGTGAAAGCAGGACTTGAACAGATATTCGTACATCAATGTTCGTAACAGCATTATTCACAATAACCAAAAGATGGAAACAACTCAAATGTCAATAGAAGAAAAAATGGATAAACAAAATGCAGTATATACACACAGTGAAATGTTGTGCAGCCTTAAAATGGAATGAAATTCTAACACATGCTGCAACGTGGATGAAACTTGAAGACATTATGTTAAATGAAATAACTTGGAAAGGACAAACATTGCATGATTTCACTTATATGTAATACCTATAATAGTCAAACGCATAGGGACAGAATGTATAACTGGTTACCAGGGGCTGAGGGAGAGGGGAATAGTGAGTTAGCATTTAATGGGTGAGGAGTTTCAGTTTGGGATGATGAAAAAGTTCTAGAGATGGATGGTGGTGATGGCTGCACAACAATGTGAATTAACTTAATGACACTGAATTGTATATGCAAGAAAGGTTAAAATGGTACATTTTATGTTATGTATATTTCACCATGATCTGTTTAAACAACTTTTTAAAAATCACAGAATTCACCATTTGGCAACCATCACAATACGTGATTGATGCATCGATGGATAATAGCACTAGTAGGTAAAAGTTTAATGAAGAACAGGAAACATAGTATCAAAGTATCTCCCAACAAGATATTGATTAATTATAGCAGGAAAACAGTGACTTTAGAGTGGACAAAGCAGGTGGACACCGCCTTCACCAAGTGACCAACATTAACCTCACCAGTCCTGGGAGAAATGGACCCCTGTGCCTCCTCATAGCCGCACTGAGCAGAACACACGGCACTTCATTTCAGCAGTCCTCCTGCCCCAAATGCACAGCCTATACCTAATTATGAGGAGATACCACGATAAATACTATCATAATTTAAAAAAAAAAAAAGAAAGAAATTCCTGGTTCAACTGGCTTACAACAAGGAATATTTTTTTCTCTTACCATGAGGTAAGACGGATGCAGGTTTAGCTAATTTAGCATTTCTTCATTTGTTTTGTTTCTGTACATTTTTCTCTCCACCATCCTTAGCCTGTCAGTTTAGCTCCTCTTTGGTTGCAGGACAAAGGCTGTGGTTCCTATGTTATGTTCCAGACGTAACAACGGGCAAGGGAGATGAGCAGCTATTTCTTCTGGTATTTATCACTTTTAACCAGTGAGGAAAAGGTTTCCTAGAGGCCCCAACATAGTCACCCTCCTGGGTCTTTGTCCCAAACTGGGTCACAAGCCAAACCCTGAACAAGTCTCTGGCAGGTGGAGGGGATTCCCAAGCTATTCAGCAATTCTCTGGGTGCCATGTGGGGAGGGCTGGTCACCCAAACCGAAGTGTGGCTCTTCAACAAGGAAGAAGCAGGAGTGGTTGATGGACAGTGGACCTCCAGTGTCAAGGCCAGACATTCACTCACGCGGACATTGTAGGGGATCCAGTGTCACAACAGGGGGAGGTTTGGGAGAGGAGATTGTAAATTACATCTGGAGGTGTGTGGACAGCAACAGCAAACACACATGAATGATGCTGTGGGCAGAAGATACAAACCTGAAAAGAGGTTTCTGTTTGGTTTGGTTAAAATGGGCAGTAATGGCCTCAAAATGGTGACAAGTAATGTGACGTGCACAAGGAATCTTGTAATCGTCCTTTTCATAAAAACTGACAACCCCTTCAGGGTTCCTGAGTAGGAAAGGGAGATGAGAGACTACCTGCTCAAATAATGTGACTCGGCGGATGAGGGAGAATAAAATTTTTCTGGGAGAAAAATGGATGGAATGTGTCTTTTATGTAGTATATTTTTTTAAACTCTCTGGGGTTCACAACCTCCCTGTCTAGCCTATTATGGTGTTTTAGCACATTGAGGTTCAAGAAACCTAATCAATACTGTGCTTGCCTACATGTAAGGCCAATTATTCCTTTTCAGTCTTAAATGCACACGAAATACAACTCTTCATTTCCAAAAGTTATTCCACACAGATTTCACAAAATCTATTTAATTGTATCCTGGAACTTTTAAAAGGTACTGCTTTATAGCATTTCATGATGACAGTACCAATCAATAAAAATGAACAATTCCTAGATTCAATTTGCAGAAAACTCAATACAATACATTTTAGAGAGAGGATCTCTTTGTTATGCCTACATTCCAGGCTCGGTGTAGTCTTGAACATCGATCTTTAGGGGAATCAAGTTATTTTGATTTATCAATAGAGAAAAGCATTTTTGAACTGATTCCGATTTTCTAGCTAGTAGAACTTGTTGCTTGGGATTTAAATACATAGGTGCATTTTTATAAATCAATTAAGTTGCTTTTTCATATGAACTTGGTCAAATGATTTTTATCACAAGAAAATGTTTTAATCTTTTCCATACATTTTGTTTGTTCACTTATTCAATAACTATTTATAACATGGGAAGTGTTCTGGAAGGAACCAAGGACACAAAAGTCAGTGATACAAACCGTTGCTGACTAATAATACTCACAACATGTGAGATGGATCCAGTGTACAGGGCAGCACTGTGCCAAGTGAGTTACATCTGTTTTTTCTTAAAGAGGTGACGTGAGTTGCCCAAGCTACTATAGCTGAGAAGTGGGAAAGGCAACATTCAAACCCCCTTTGGCTGTCTCTGGAACCCAAGCCCTTAACTACAGTGCTAATACGCTTCTGACAGATAATGTATGTTAAGGAATTACAAGTATGACAAATGAGATAGAAAGGAAATCTAAGGCACCCAACGTTCAGGGGGACAGAGAAGACCATCACGGACATGACATTTTGCCGAACAAGAATTAGCCAAGGAAAACTGGAGGAGTTGAGGGGATGGTGCAGCTAAGCAGAGGAAAAGTAGGGGCAAGATGCAGAGAAACTGGAAGAAAAAGGAACCTGTATGGTGTGAAATCAAGGGGTGGAAGGAGGGGAAAAGGGTGAGTAGTAAGAGGCAGTCTCACTTGTGAACTTTGTTACTAACAAGGGACTTTATCTAAATGCAAAGGCACGTAATCGAACCACCTGAACGTGGGGGTCCCACATTCTTCTGTTTTCTTGCATATTTTCCCTTGGTTTTAATTGAATATTTTGATTTTTTAAATTATACATTGAATAAGGGTGAATTTGTTTTCTTCCTTTTTTTTTTCTTTGTGAGGAAGACCAGCCCTGAGCTAACATCCACTGCCAATCCTCCTGTATTTGCTGAGGAAGACTGGCCCTGGGCTAACATCTGTGCCCATCTTCCTCTACTTTATATGGGACGCCGCCACAGCATGGCTTGACAAGCAGGGCGTCAGTCTGCACCCGGCATCCGAACCCGTGAACACTGGGCAGCCAAAGCGGACAGTGAACTTAATCACTACACCACCAGACTGGCCTCTGCTTTCTTCCATTTTTAACATATAAGCACACCTTGTTCTATTGTGCTTCACAGATATTGCGTTTTTTACAAACTGAAGGTTTGTAGCAATGCTGCATTGAGCAAGTCTGTCACTGCCATTTTTCCAACAGCATTTGCTCACTTCATGTCTGTGTGTCACATTTTGATAATTCTCACAGTATTTGACACTTTTTCATTATTATTATACTTGTTACGGTGATCTGTGACCAGTGATCTTTGATGTCACTATCATAATTCTTTTGGGGCGCCATGAACCACACCCGTGTAAGATGACGAACTTAATCAATAAATGTCGTGTGTGTTCTGACTGATCCGTTGACCAGCTGTTGCCCCATCTCTCTCCCTCTCCTCGGGCCTCCCTATTCCCTGAGACACAACAATATTGAAATTAGATCAATTAATAATCCTACAATGGCCTCTAAGTGTTCAAGTGAAAGGAAGAGTCGCATGTCTCTCACTTTAAATCAAAAGTGAGAAATGATTAAGCTTGGTGAGGAAGGCATGTCAAAAGCTGAGACAGGCTAAAAGCTAGGCCTCTTGCACCAAATAGCCAAGTTGTGAATGCAAAGGGAAATTTCTTGAAGGAAATTATAAGTGCTACTCCAGTGAACACATGCACGATAAGAAAGCAAAACAGCCTTATTGCTGATGTGGAGAAAGTTTCAGTGGTCTGGATAGAGGATCAAACCAGTCATAACATTCCCTTAAGCCAAAGCCTAATCCAGAGCAAGGCCCTAACTCTCTTCAATCCTGTGAAGACTTAGAGAGGTGAGGAAGCTGCAGAAAAGTTTGAAGCCAGCAGAGGTTGGTTTATGGAGTTCAAGGAAAGAAGCCATCTCCATAACACAAAAGTGCAAAGTGAAGTGGCAAGTGCTGATATAGAAGCTGCTGTAAGTTATCCAGAAGATCTAGCTAAGATAGTTATGAAGGTGGCTACACTAAACAAGAGATTTTCAGTGTAGATGAAACAGCTTTGTAATGGAAGAAGATGCCATCTAGGACCTTCATAGCTACAGAGGAGAAGTCAATGCCCAACTTCAAAGCTTCAGAGGACAGGCTGACTCTCTTGTTAGGGGCTAATGCAGCTGGTGACTTGAAGTTGAAGCCAGTGCGCATTTACCATCTGGAAATCCTAGGGCTCTTAAGAATTATGCTAAATCTACTCTGCCTGTGCTCTGTAAATGGAACAGCAAAGCCTGGATGACAGCAGATCTGCTCACAACACAGTTTACTGAATATTTTAAGCCCACTGTTGAGACCTACTGCTCAGAAAAAAAAGATTCCTTTCAAAATATTGCTGCTCATTGACAATGCACCTGGTCACCCAAGAGCTCTGACAGAGATGTACAATGAGATTAATGTTGTTTTCATGCCTGCTAACACAACATCCATTCTGCAGGCCATGGATCAAGGAGTAATTTTAAATTTCAAGTCTTATTATTTAAGAAATACATTTCATAAGGCTATAGCTGCCATAGATAGTGATTCCTCTGATGGGTCTAGGCAAAGTAAATTAAAAACCTTCTGGAAAGGACTCACCATTATAGATGCCACTAAGAACATTTGTGATTCATGGAAATAGGTCAAAATATCAACATTAACAGGAGTTTGGAAGAAGTTGATTCCAAACTTCATAGATGACTTTGAGGGATTCAAGACTTCAGTGGAGGAAGTAATTGCAGACATGGTGGAAATAGCAAGAGAACTAGAATTAGAAGTTGAGCCTGGAGATGTGACTGAATTGCTGCAATCTCATGATAAAACTTTAATGGATGAGAAGTTGCTTCTTATGGATGAACAAAGGAGTGGTTTATTCAGATGGAATCTACTCTTGGTGAAGATGCTGTGACATTGTTGAAATGACAACAAAGGATTTAGAATATTACATAAACTTAGTTTGATAAAGCAGCGGCAGGGTTTGAACAAAGTTCTACTGAGGTGAAATGCTATCAAACAGCTTCACTTGCTACAGAGAAATCATTCATGAAAGGAAGAGTCAATCGATGTGGTAAACTTCATTGTTGTCTTATTTTAAGAAATTGCCAGGGCCACCCCATCCTTCAGCAACTACCATCCTAATCAGCCAGCAGCCATCAACATCAACACAAAACTCTCTACCAGCAAAAAAGATTATGACTCACTGACAGCTCAGAAGATGGTTAGCATTTTTTAGCAATAAAGTATTTTTTAATTAAGGTATACACATTGCTTTTTAGACATAATGCTATTGCACACTTCACAGAGTACAGGATAATGTAAACATAATTTTTATATGCACTGGGAAACCAAAAATTTTGTGACTCACTTTATTGTGATATTCACTTTATTGCCGTGGACTGGAACCAAACCCGCAGAATCTCCGAAGTATGTCTGTATAAAATAAAGATGTGACTTAGGTTACTGGACTATTTTTTGAAAAAAAAAATGTCCTTTAGTGACAACAAATTCCACTTCTTGGTTAGGGTCCTTCATTGTGAAGTTATATTTTGACAAGTTTTGCAAAGGTACTTGAATAAGAAGGTGATCCTAGCATTTACAGCTACTTGAAAGGCAGAGACCCTATCATAACTGGATCCATTCTGCTTTATAAACCACACTTTTCAAGTGGTTTGCAGATCAGGGCCCAGTTTCTGGCAGGGTCACAGAACAACAGTCCATACATCTTTGCAGCCCAGAGCCTGTACATCCACTTTCAAGAGGTAAGTCCTTGAAGGCACTTACTTGTTGTAGACACCTGTTAAAATTAAAACTATAATGCAGATACAGGAGTGACCTTATGCATCAATAAAAAAAAAAACTCTTGGAGAACACTCGAAGCTTCTTCATCAGCACGCAGCTTCCCCAGATATCTTAACTTTATGGAAAGAATAGTGATTCTTAAATCCACTAAAGTAGCCACTTGCCCTGAAGAAAGCACTTCTGCAGAATTTCAGCCGTTTTCTTAAGTTTTCTGTATATTGCTCAGTTTTTTTTGCTCATGAAAAATCTTACCCCCGATAAACTTGAAATATTAGGAAGGACAGGAGTGACCACATATGAACCATGACGCCTCCATGTTACATTGACGCTTTTCCTGTATTTGCCAATTGCACATGAGTGGACGTGCATTGAGTAAACACATGTGGTGGGGGAGCAGCCTGTGCCTACTTCAAAAGGTTGTTGTGAGGATTTTTAAAAGTAAGACAAGGAAAGCGCTTTGAACAGCACCTGGCTGGTGATAAGTGCTCGACAGATGTTGGCTGTTATTAAATTGGGATCTTCATTTATTTACAATGTCTAAAATTAAGCCTTACAAGCATTGTCAGGTTACTAGAGAAGATTCCCCAGGCCTTGGAAAGGGGCCTGGCACTCCAAGGGAAGGCCCAGCTGCTCGTTAATGCAGTGCCTAATGAACCGAAGGGCGACAGTTATGAATGAGTCTCATTAGGACAGGAGCCTGACATGCCCGTAGCACCAGCCGAGCTGCAGGGGATCAGTGACGAAGAGCCTTATGCTATGATGGGGCTTGTCTTGTCTCGTTAGTTAGTTACAGATTATATGACTAGTAATTTTTAATGTATCTGCTTAATCTCCATCCTGGAGGTATCACTTTTAAATGACTTTTCTTCTCTTGACTAACAACACAAACATTTCCAGGCAGACCAAAAACACAGAATTGTCATCTTAATTAAATTAATGCTTAGTTCCCTGGGAAGATGGACATTTCCTTCAGCAATGCATTTGTCCTCTTTGGCATGTTGGCGAAGTTCTTATAGTTCAAAGTTTTTAAATAGTGGTGCACCATCATATAATTAATACTTACCCTTTGAAGGCTTGATGGTATTTTTCTCTTCTCAGGTGCTCAGTGTGATACTGAATCATATTATGGCTCCCCAGCTAAGGGAGGCATGAAGAGTGTTGATGTTTCTCAGGTTTAGCACACTAACTTAGTACTTGGAGTTTATCTGCAAGCCTCTTTCATAGAAAAGAGATTTTCTAACATGGTTGACTATCAAATGAGTTCCTGAATGTCCACCAGCAAAAAGATGGTTTCATAAATTAATGGGTATATATGTTATGGAATATTGCACATCTATGAAAAAGGATGAGTTAGGTCTATATTCATTTGGAGGGGTGTTCAAGATGTTTTCTTATTCCTCTTACAGCAGGTTTCAAGATTTTTATAATCAGATCCTATTTTTTGCAAAAACAAAACACACACATACATACCAGAGGACTACATTCCCGTCTACATGCATGTACATTTGAATACGTTTGTGCACACATGAGGAAGGAGAGGAAGGTGTTCATTGCACACCAGGAGGCTGAGAGTGCACACCTCAGAGGCTCACAGAGGAGGGGTGAGGAGGATAATCCATTTTTTCTCTTTACATACATTTGACAAATTCACTCATTACAAAGAGCAAGCTTTACTTTCATATTTCAGAAATCTAATAAGTATGATTTAAACAGGAAAAATTGTGCCAACCAAAAATTAAAAAACCCTTCCCTAGAGACTTCTATTTTCCCATTAAACTTCCATCATAAAATTTAAAAACACCTCGGAAAGGAGGGAGTGGAATCCAAACTGTCTAATGCTATGTGTGTGTATTTCTTGATTCCCGAAAATGGCCTAACCTGGTCTGGCCTCCTGCTGAGTGTTCCCAGCCCCCAGGACAATGCCTTCTTTCCAGGGCCAGATCTTGACCCCTTTCTCCCACTGGACCATTGACAGCAGCTTCCTTATTCACCCCGTATCTCTCAGCCTCTTGGTAACTGACTCTGACTACCCTCTGACCTCTGGTCCTGAATTAAGAACTGGACCCGATTTCCCCTCTTGTTCACTTGAACCCAGGTCAGAGCTGCTCCAGATCATGCGCCTTATTTATCACTTTTCCCCAGAGCAAGTAGAATCTCTCATTTCTGGAGATTCCCTTCCTCAAAATTCACAAGCTGTGGGCCGCTGCTCCTTGAGTCTCAGGATTTGGCAGGAGAAGTGGACAAAGGCCGCAAGTCCCCTGTGACATGACATGCATTCTCACCTCATGATTTCACCAAGGTGCTGTGGCAAGGGGTGTTTTTGCACCCCAGAGTCCTTTCTTCTGCAGGAACAGGAACCTCACTTTGTAGCTGGGCATGAGCCACCAGCCTCTCTTGCAGTTACATGTAGTCGTATGAGTAAGAGTTGGCCACTGAGCTGTAAGCTACAGTACCACGTGAACAATTCCAGGAAGTCCTCTCAGGGAGGGGGCGGTGCCGTCTTCTGCCCACGCTCCTTCCTGTGGCCTGGAAGGCAATACAAACCTGGACCTGGACCCAACACAGAGGGCAGAGGAGATAATGAATGAAGGATCAGGGCATGGATTTCCTTTAGTGAAAGATAAACTTCTAATATTTTGAAGCCACTGTTGAGGATTTTCTGTCACATGCAGACAAACTAGTCTTAATCCACGTTTTGAGGTTTCATATTCTGTAGTGACTGAGTGCTTGTGTATGTATGTTGTCCAACTTCTTACTTAGCAGGTAGTTGTGAAGCATCTATTATGTGCCCAAGCACAGCTCCACACCCTGAAGGATACACAGGAAGTAGAAAGATAGAGTCACAACCCTGACGAGGTTTATATCCCACTTGGGAAGCTAAGACCAAAACAAGACAACAAAGAGTGAGCAGGACAACCTGGCACAATGTTGAATTATATTATGTGACAGTGGTTAAAAACATAAGGAGAGTTTAGAGAAACGGAAGCTTAGAAGAGCTGGAGTCATCTTAATTTTTTTAAAATGGATGTATTTTCAATGAGGAATGCCTATAAATTCTGCTGTTGTGAACAGAGTTAAATGACTTCTCTAAAGATCCATTATTCCTCATTCAATACTTCAAGTTAGACTTTTAAAATAAATCAAGAAATACTAGAAAGATAAAATTATTAACAGAATGCAGAATTATTGTACAAATGACAAGCGGTGGCTAGAGATGATTATTGTACAGATGCACAGAAGGTAGCTTTTGGTTAGCCCTGTGAGTCTGCTAACCTGCTTCAGTTTCCCAACAGAAATGTGAGGAGGATTGGAAAAGCACAAGCCTTCTTGGGTCCCTCGTTGCTAGTGCCCACATTGGGCTGCCTGTTCCTATGCCAGCCAGTTAATAGTCATTCATATTATTCTTGGTCTATTCAATATTACTAAAATCACAACTTTTTCCCTGTCTCTGACCTTTGTACCAGAAGTGTAGCTTTATAAATCATTGCTGCTCAGATTTATAAGTTTATAGCATCAAAACTATATGCTCTGCAAGATTGAATGTGTTTGGAATCTCTATTAGGAGTGAGAGACAAACTCCTTACCTCTTCCCTGGATTTCCAGAACAGAATGGATATGGAACTGAGCCTTATACCAGTCACATTCAGTAGCTGTGGACGGAGTAAGTCTACTGAGAGTTGTTAACTTAAAATCCATGTCTCGCTTTTAGCCCAGATCTTCTACAAAATGGAGCCCGAGGCAAAGATGAAGGTGCAAATACTTTATTTGGGAAACGCAAGCCCAGGGCAGGGAGGGTGAAGTAAAACGAGAAGAGAGGCAAGCAGAGTTGTGATGAGTGTAATGAGACGTGTCAGCGTTACTGCTCGAGCTACTGTTTTCCTTTCAGTGACAACAAAAAACAGCAGGTTGCTCAGCAGTATGTTTATTCATCACACATTTTCCAGAAGGGTTGCAGAGAGGAACTGCATCTCAGAATAGCCCACAGCAGAGAGAAAGAAAGGGAATGCATGTGCCCAGCTCCCACTCATCTCTCGGTTCCCCTTGCTGGCCTTCACCTCAAGGGAAGCTAACTCCCTCACACGCTCTGGCCCACTGGAGGCCACTCAGAAAGACAATACTGCACTCTTCTGTGTAAAGTCTTAACAAAGTCCAAAAGTGGAAGGGCAAGTGGTGCAGGTAGCATGCCAACAAGGAAGCAAGAAAGAGGAGGCAGTTAAGGGAGTGTGAGGACGAAGGCGAGGTTTTTATCCCATTATCCCATTCTATTCCATTATTAGCCCCATGTCAACTGGATATGCTTGAAAATATCTTTATCACTGGTCTGGGTTTTTTTAAATTTATTTTTTTAAATTATAAAGCAATTTTTGGTTATAACTTTTTTTTTTTTTTTTTGGTGAGGAAGATTCTCCCTGAGCTAACATCCACTGACAATCTTCCTCTTTTTCTTCTTGAGGAAGATTAGCCCTGAGCTAACATTTGTGCCAGTTCTCCTCCACTTTGTATGTGGGATGCCTCCACAGCATGGCTGATGAGTGGGGTAGGTCCGCACCCAGGATCCGAGCCGGCGAACCCAGGCCACCAAAGCAGAGCACACGGAACTTTAACCACTCGGCCTCAGGCCAGCCCTGGTTATGACATTTTTGATACAGTAAACAAGGAATCTCCAAGTGATATGCATTAGCTAACAAATTTGGGCAGTGTGAGAAGTTCTGGTCAAGATAACGCTGTGAGTTCAAGCTTTACATTTCCTCCTCGATCCCAAACCACAGCAGTCATAGAGGTTAAAAATATTAAGAGGACAGGGGCCAGCCCAGTGGCGTAGTTCAAAGTTCACAGGCTCCACTTTGGCGGCCAAGGGTTTGCAGGTTTGGATGCCATGTGCCGACCTAGGCACTGCTTCTCAAGCCATGCTGCAGCAGACATCCCATATCAAGTAGAGGAAGATGGGCATGGATATTAGCCCAGCGCCAGTTTCCTCAGCAAAAAAAGGAGGATTGGCAACAGATGTTAGCTCAGGGCTAATCCTCACAAAAAAAAAAAAAAAAGTGAAAAGACAACCTAATAATTGGGAGAAGATATTTACAAATCATATATCTAATAATGGGTTAATATCCAAAATATGTAAAGAACTCATACAACTAAAACAAAAAAACAAAAAAATCCAATTAATAAATGGGCAGAGGATTTGAACAGACATTTTTCCAGAGGGGACATACAGATGGCCAACAGGCACATGAAAAGATGTACACCACCACTAATTATTAGGGAAATGCAAATCAAAACTACAATGAAATATCACCTCACACCTGTCAGATGGCTCTTATTAAAAAGACAAGAAATAACAAGGGTTGGAGAGGATGTGGAAAAAAGGGAACCCTCGTACACTGCTGTTAGGAATGTAAACTGGTAGAGTCACTATGGAAAACAGTATGGAGATTCCTCAAAAAATTAAGAATAGACCTACCATATGTCCAGTTATTCCATTTCTGAGTATTTATCTAAAGAACACAAAAACACTAATCTGAAAAGATATGTGCACTCTTAGATTCATTGCAGCATTCTTCACAACAGGCAAGACTTGGAGACAATCGCAGCGCCCATCAAGGGATGAGTGGATAAAGAAGATGTGGTATATATACACAATGGAATACTACTCAGCCATTAAAAAGATGAAATCTTGTCATTTGTGACAACATGGATGGCCCTGAGGACATTATGCTAAGCAAAATAAGTCATACAGAGAAAGCCAAATACTGTATGATTTCACTCATATGTGGAAGATTAAAAAAACAACAACAAACAAACACATAGATACAGAGATTAGATTGGTGGTCACCAGGGGGGAAGAGGGGAGGGAGGAGGGCAAAAGCATAAAGGGGCACATGTGTGCCATGACGGATGGTAACTAGACTTTTGATGGTGAACATAATGTAGTCTACACAGAAATCAAAATATAATGATGTACATCTGAAATATACACAATGTTATAAACTAATGTTACTGCAATAAAAGCTAAAGCAAAACAGGAAAAAAATTGCTTTTCACAATTATGGAGGCTGAGAAGTCCCATGGTCTGCCACCTGCCAGCTGGAGAACCAGGAAAGCCAGTGGTATAAGTTCCAGCCCAAGTGCAAGAGAAGACTGATGTCTCAGCTCGAAAACAGTCAGGCGGAGTCTGAACTCTCTTTCCCCACCAGGCCCTAACTGATTGCATGAGGCCCACTCACAGTAAGGAGGGAAATCTGTGTTGCTTGGTCTACCAATTAAAAATGTTAATCTTATCCAGAAACACCCTTATAGACGCACCCAGAATAACGTTCAACCAAATATCTGGTCACCTTCTGAGTTAGTCAAATTATCACATAAAATTAACCATCACAACAAAAGAGCTTTTTAAATAGCAAGAATAGGAGAGGGACAGTCCCATGCGTGGGGCTGGTGGCCCAGTGAGGAGCCATGTGTGGAAGCAGAAGGGGGCAGGCTCTGGGGCAGACGGAGGGAGCTGGGGTGGGATTCTCCCCTCTGTTCCTGATCGATCACATGACCGTGGGCAAATTCCTTAACCTCTGGGGGCTTAAATTTCTTTCTCTATAGCAATGTGACCATTTTATATATTTTGTAATAGAGATAATTTCTACCTCATAGGATTCTTAGTTAAGTCACGTCTGTAAAGGATTTAGCACATGGCAGGTACTCACGAAGTAAGTGAGTACTAAACATTTCCTGACAGAGTATTAAATAACAAATTGAAAACATTTAATAATAGACTAAAAGCGCTCACTTATAATTTAGATTTTGTCTTCTTCATTAGAAAATGTCCTAAAATGAGAAAAGTGTGAATAAGCCTTCTTCAAAGGAATTGATGCTTAAGATATGTTTGTCAAAATATAGTAATTTCTAATTGTTTTCAAATCTCCAGGTCCAGACGAATTAGAATTTATAATTAATAATATCCAAGGAATTTTGGACAGCAGCATAGGGACCAAAATTTCCAAGGGGAACTTGGATAAATGTTTTAATTTTCAAGAGGGGGCAGAGGTGGATTCTGAGAACACCAAAGTGATAAAGAAAGAAAATGCAGATATTGAAAACGAAGTGAATTGTTTTAACACATAGATACTCTGCTTAAAACAATTCTAGCTCTGCTGACCAAGCAGACTGTTTGTGGTCTCTTAGAAAAGAAAGAGGTGATCAGCTTAAACCAGTGACAGTTTGCTAAGAATGAGTCAAACCACACTAACCTCAATTCTTTCTTGGAAAAAGTTAATTTAACGAGAGATCTGGGAGAATCATGCATCAAATCCAGAAACCCAGGAGCAGGCACTGGATGGCTCCAGCAGGTGGGTAGAAGACCCACAGGTACCTGTGGTTGACGATGAGGGAGGAAGATGCGATTCAGGGTTGAAGTCTTCATGATCAGAACTCGGGTATGAGGAGCCTGGTCAGAGCTGGAAATGGAGTACATTCACAGCGCTGGACATCAGTGTGGTTGGTTTCTGAGATGGACGTTAGCACGCAGAGGGCTACAGTCTCGGGACCACGAGAGAGTGAAGGAAACAGGACTGCAGGAGGGGAAGCTGAACTGAGATGCACTCACTGAAGACTTCCGCCAACCCTATGGGGGGGTCTGGAGCTGGGGTGGCCCTTTAGAGGCATCCTGAATCGGGACAGGGGCCAGGCCCGTGTTCTGCCCCATGGACCGGCCACTGGATATGAGCTAGTGCCTGGGGAGGGGGTGCCCTTGTGTAATGCTGCAGCACCTCAGCAGAGGGCAATGCCAGGGGAGCTGCCAGCTCTGAGCCTTCAGCAGCTGGGGGAGAGAGCTCCTCTGTCCTGAAGGAGGATTGGCAGTGCACCACAGTACCCACTACACCAGGCCTGTTGCTGGGTCTCCACACCACCAAGGAAGAGAGCCAACTGCCCGCCTAGACCACGAGCAGGACTGGAACCAGAGACGGCAGTGGTCGTTGTGGAAAAGTCAAGGACTTTTGCAGACAGATCAGTCTCTTTGAGCTCCCAGTTTCCGCTGTGTTTATAGATCACTTAGGGTGAGGATTAAAAGGCATAACATACAAAGCACCCAGCACCAGGCCCAGCATATGGTAGATGCTTGATAAGTGTTCGTTTTCTTCCTTCCTGGACTCTCAGAAGGGTAGACCTGCAAGTGAGAATTGGGTGACGAGCAATGGAGAGGAGTACGATGCAGGGCTTGAAATCGGGTGGGATCAGAATAACACTCGGAGAGGAGCTCTAACGGCAGGATGAAGGTTTCCTAACATTTCCTGTGGATGAATCAAAACTTAAATATATATCTCAGCAAAGCTGTTAGTAAATAAATAAACAAATAGAATTTTAAAAGTAAGAAATATCAGGATGTTGAATGATAGAATCAGAGAGATCATTACAACTTGGAATGATGGGGTGAAATAAAGAATATAAAATTTAACAGGATACATGTGAGTATTTAATATGGGTCCAACAGTTAAATTGCACATACACACACACCAGGAAAGTAAATAATAACAGCAGATATTTACTGAATACTGACTGCCTATTGTGAGCCAGGCCCTATACTTTTTACTTTCTATATTCTGCAACTAGTTGCCATAAAGTGCAAACTCCTTACGGTGATGATTTCCATCAATCCTCTCAGCAAACCTGGAGCTTTATATGTATATTACCCTTGCTTTTCATAGAGGTGAACTATGGCTTGAGGTGTAGGTAATTCTGCCAAAGTCACCTATCTGAGAGGAGGTGGAACCAGGAAACTCCTGACAACCTCAACACCCGAAGCTCTTGCACATGACCCCACACCTGCTACTCTTGATGTCAGAGAGAAAGGAAACTAGCACATGACAAGCTAAATGTTATGTCATTCGATCCCCACATTAGTCGGGATATGTAAGTTGCAAGTAATAAGTATTTCAACTTAAATAGGTTTAAACAAGGGAGAAAGGAACTGGTTCATCTAACTGGAAGTCCAGCGGGAGAATGGCATTGAGGGTTGACTTAATCCAATGGCTCCATCTCTATTTTCCCGCAAATCTCTCTACTTGGCCTCCTCAGATGTTGGCTTCTTCCCAGGCTAGGAGTGACAAGTTCACAGCAGATCCAAGGCTCACATCCATGTGCAAAAAATCCAGACAAAGAGAGAAAGGGTCATTTCCAGGATCTCATCCAGAAATATGAGAAAGAATTTTTCCAAAGTGCCAGCTCACCTCTACTTCCATCTCCCAGGTCAAAATTATTAACAAATCAAGGGCAGGAGACTACCTTGAGAACAACCGGGCCACCCCTGGAATTGCAAGTGGGGTCAGCATCCCCTGAGACACACAGACTTCTTGGAGAAGGGGAGGGTACCTCAATAAAGTTAGGATTCTGTTAGGAAGAAGAAAGGAAGGAAGGAATGGCTTCTGAGTAGATAATCAACAATGTTTGGTTCAGAGAAATAAATTCTCATCTCATCCTCCTTTTGCAGATGACCTGTGGCTCTAAAACAGTTCTTGTGAAAAAGACCTCTGATTTTAACATTGATTATAAATTCAATATAAGCCAAATGTATCAGATGGTTAATGTAACTTGAGCTCATTAATAAGAATGCCCAAGTCAAAAGAAGGAACAGTTTTGTTTTATGCAATACCAGTCCTGTCATATTGGGACTATGGCATCAACCCCTGATGTTGCCTATCAAGAGGAATATTAAACAGAGGTCATAGAGGATGTGGAAGTATAGCATAATGATAAGAGTGGGGACTCACCAGGTTCAAATTCCAATTCTGCTATTTCCCCTGTGTGAACTTCAGCACTCTAAGCGTCTGTTTTAGCATCTGTAAAATGGGGATCTTGATAACACTTACCCTGCAGAGTTGCTGGGAAAATTAAGTAAGACCAAATTCTGCAAATTCCCAGGAGCATAATGTTTACTTGGTTATCATGGTCTCCAGGCTCTAGCTTCTGCTGAATTCATTCAGTTCCAGAATTGCCTAGAAAGCCCCAATGAACTCACTTAGCACTGCCCCTAACCCACCTAGACATAAATCCTGGTCCCTTTTCTTGATTTCCACAGAAAAACAAACAACCCCCTCATCCCCAAGCCCCCAAAATCTCACTCACTCTAGGCACTTTAGGGGTCTTACTAAAGTTTTGGGGAGATGGACAGGATTTACTTCTTCAAAACTTAACACCTTAAAATTAAATATTGGGCATTCTTGTCTTCCTTTATTATAAAATAAACACATCATCAGTACAGGAGGGTACAAAGGAAAAAGGGAAAGTTTCCCTCTCACCATTCCCATTCCCCAAAAGTAACCATTATAAATAGATTTTTGTGTATTTCTTCCAGAAATGTTGTATGCATAACAAACATGAACAAATAGGAGGTATGTATCTAAAGAAGGGATTAAAAACCCTACATTATTCCTGTGAATTTTAGGCTTCAGCCTTGAGGATCCGACCCCTGTATTCCTCAGGGGGGAAAGCACACACACAAATAAACAAACATTAAATACATATAGAAGATTTCTTCCAGCCCTGGGTTGAACATTCCAGCTTTTTTCATCCACAACAACCAAATTCCATTTCAGGTCAGGCCTCCCTCTGCAAGTCTAAGATCTCAGCTTAGAAACGGCTGCAGATAAAGGTCCACGGACAAGCTTCTCTGCCAAGAGCCAAGCCCTCCCCCGGCTGTGCTGGAGTTTAGGTGGGATGGCGGCGTGGAGGAGGTGGGGGAGCTCGAGTTCCCCCTTAGAGGTGTGGACCCGGGGAGCAGTTGAGTGGTGCCAGTTATTGGCAGGTGGGTTCAGGAAAGCCACTGAGGAGCTGGTGCTACAAGCCCCGAGCTGGTTTTCGAGAACCTGTCTACACTTCTCTGGAGTTGGCCCCAGCACTCAGTGTGACCAGAGGTGAGTGAGAAGGGCCCCACAGTGTCCAGACAGGAGTCAGGGTGGACACAGAGGCAGGGCCCAGCCCAGGGAGGCACATGCTGACCTGTGGGGCAAGTGTGTTGTCGGGGTGCCAAACTAAATGTTAACAGGGAAGCTAGAGCAGTGATAGAAGGAAGGAGAAAAGAAGGTTCTAGTTTGTGAGAGGTAAGCTACACTGAAAACATTCTCTAGAACTTGAGACCCAGCTTGGCTCTGTTCTCCTGCCAGTAGGGGGCAGGTGTGAGTCAGGCTGGTGCAAGACAGGAGTGAGCCAAGACACCGTTGATGAGCTGGACGGGACAGGCCCACCTAAAGCAACTGAAAATAAACAAAACACCCTGCTATCCAAACAAAACACGTCTGCAGGTTGACTCCTCCTAAGGCAGCGATGTGCACCTGTGCTCCAGAGTAATAGAAAGTCGCCCCCACCCAGCGGTCAGTGCTTAGTGAATATTTATTGAGTGAGTGCTGACAGTGTCCTCCAGAGAGAATGGATTCTCTTCTCTCATCCTAAACTCCTCAGCTGCCCTCTGGACTTTTACCATTTGGCTTGCTGGAAAGCGATGGTCCTGTCTTAAAGGAGTGGGGGTTAGGAAGGGCCAGCAGCTTTGCTGTCATTTTCTGCTATCAAATCCTATTCTGTGCTGGCTACTCTGCCCCCTCCCCCACCTCTTGTGTCCATTTTCCACCTTTCTCAGCCCTGACCTTTACCCTAGGAAGCCCCCTGCTGACTGCACCCCCAGGCTCCCCTCCACTGGCTTCCTATTGGGTTGGGTCAGCAGGAGACATCAGCGGGCAATTGGAGGACGGAGGAGAGAGTGGGTATTTCTTCCTTGCTCACTCCCTGCTTCTGTACCTTACCCAGAAGCCCATCCTCTAAGGTTCATCTCATCCTGGGGCTTGGAGACACCACATCCGCCCCGGTTTGCTTTCATAACCTGACACAGCTCTGCAGGTGGTCACTTCCTGAAAGTCTCGGCTTTGGAACGATGGGCCCTGAGATCTGTGTCCTGAGTAACCCTGAACGATGCGGCTCTTCTCGTCACTCATGGTGAAAGGCGCCCAGGTCAAGGGCCCTGGATCAGGGAGTAAAGCGGGGGCAATGCCACTGAAAAGACTGAGAAAAGCTTGAGAGTGGACTGGAAATTGGCGAGAATTCAATTCTTTGCTTAAAATATAAAGCTTTGCGTATAAAAGCCAATACATTCTTTAATATAAACTTACATCACAGTTTCCCATACTAGAAGACCTTTATTTTTCATTTCCACGTTTAAACAAGCAATTTATTTTAAAATGTCTTAAAGAATGAAATGTAACGCATTCGTTCCTTTATTTGACAAACATTATTGAGTACCTATTGTGTCAGAATTTTTTTCTGGAACAAGCCCCATAAATGTCACATAATTTACCTTTATTCCCCTATTCTGCCTCTCTAACTGTTTTATAGATCACACCCCATTCTCCTATTAACATTTCAAGAAATAAATTATGAAAAAATGTTTTCTCATCTGTCAAGGAAGGGACTTGGGTTGGGAAATGTGAAGGCCCTGCTCAGATCCCCAAATTCCATGTTTTTAATTCTGTCATTTTTACAATGTTTACTTTAAGCTTTGTGAGTGATGTGACAGTACATTGATTATTGTATTGACTCTCTTGCTGCTCCCTCAGAGCACAGGAATCTAGGAAGCATTCCTTCCGTTGCTGCCATGATATTCCTTTTACCCCAGAACTGAACATTTCTGTTCATCTCAAGGCCCTCTGACCTCTGCTGTCCGACTCTTTCCCATCCATCCTTACATCATTCCCCTTCACCGTTGTCTTGACTTTTTATCCACTTGCATCTTAACACTTTCAATCTTCTGGAAGAAATCAAAACATTTTTCGTGGTGTTACATTCTAAAACATTTTCTGGTCAAAGCACTCTGTAGAAGTAGAAGGGAAGGAAAACAGTATGGAGTTCCCTCAAAAAATTAAACACAGAATTACCTTATGATCCAGCAATCCCACTTTTGGGCATATGTCCAGAAGAATTGGAAGCAGGGTCTTGAAGAAATATTTGTGCTCCCGTATTCATTGCAGCATTATTCACAATAGCCAAAAGGTGGAAAGTACCCAGGTGTCCATCAACAGATGCGTGGACAAACAAAATGTGATATATACATAAAATGGAATATTATTCAGCCTTATAAAGGAAGGAAATTCTGACACATGCCACAATGTGGATGAATGTTGAGGATATTATGCTAAGTGAAATAAGCTAGACACAAAAAGACAAATACTGTATGATCCCACTTATATGAGGTGCCTTGACTGGTCACATTCATAGAGACAGAGGGTGGAGTGGTGGTTGCCAGGGGGTGGGGATGGGGAGAATGCAGAGCTTTTCACAGCTACAGAGCTTCAGTTTGGGATGATGGGGAGAGTTCTGGAGATCGACTGTCCAATAGTGTGACTGTCCTTAACAGTACTGAACTGTACACTTAAAAATGGTTAAGATGGTAAATTTTATGTTAAGCATATTTTACCACAAATGAAAAAAAAAAAAAAAAGTAGAAGGCCAGGGGAGGGTTCCCAGCAAGTGCAGTGACCGGGTGAAAGATTGAACTTATGTAGGCTTGAGCCCTGCGTAACTAGTTACTCCCCGACTTCCCTTTCTCTCTGCCATTTCCTCCTGAAGGAAGAGAGGACTGCACAAGTGCCTGCACCGTAGTGCGTGTCATCCCAGCTACCTGCCACACCACCCTCACGTGGTTCTTGCCTGCTCTGTCGCCTTTGGGGGATCTCCTTTCCATTTTGCACCTGAACTATTGGTGTTTCTGCTCTTCCTCTCCTACGTCCTCTCAGTAAATAACCTTATGAAACCTCTTGATTGTCACTACCTCTAGTAGTTTGATCCCCAAATTTAAGTCTCCAGCTCAAAACAAGCACCTAAGCTCCTGTAGACATCTCCTCTTAGAAATTCACGGGTACCTGAAACTCAACACACATGTGTGGATTGAGCTTTCTGCCCGTATTGACCGTATCTTTTTATTTGCTGTGTTCTGATGCTTCAACATCTTGGGGCCGTGCTGACCCTGCAGGGACTGCCTCTCCCAGGGCTAGCCTATTCCAAGAGATAACAAACTAGCCCTGGAGCTCACCTTTCAAAGGCAAACCAACCAATTCAGAGCCCATTCCCCCAACTACCTCCTCTATGTGGCTCTCACACTCAGGGCCACCATCCACTTGCCTTAATCACCGCAGACCCAGGAACCAGACACTGTGGCCTGCCCCTTTGCCCCACAGCCCACTGCAGTTATTCAAGCCTGCTTACCCTGCCTCACCTGTTCCTTCCTGCAGAAACCACAATAAAGGCTCCTGCCCACAGTTGCCGCTCTCCCTCTGCCTCTTGACTGATCCTGGTGCTTCCCCCTGTGGCCCTGTATGGTGTGGTGTTTCCTCCCCACGTCCTCTTGGGGTCTGTGAGTCACAAACTATCTTTTCAATGGCAATTGTCTTCTGATCTGTTGGCCTCACCACACCTGAATAATAATAAAACTATAAACCAACAAAGTTAACCTAATTGACAGATATAAAACACTTCATTCAAGACTAAAAGAGTTAAAATTCTTTGTGAGTGCCCATGGAACATTTAGCAAATACTGACCATCTACTGGACCATAAAGCACATTTCAAATGATTGAAATCATTTAAGTATGCTCACTGACTATAGCAAAATTAAGCAAGAAATCAACTAAAAACCAACAACAAAAAGAAAATACTTAATGTTTGGAAATTAAGCGATACACTTTTAAATTCCCCAGCAAAACACTTCTGAGTTACTCTAGTATCAAAGAAGGAAATAAAGAAAACAAAAAAGAAAGCATAATGAAATCAGATACATTTTTAATTGGATGATAAAAGAATGACATCAAAATTTGTGAGATGCAGTTAAAGTAGTGCTTAGAAAGAAATTTATGACTTCCTTCTTTTTTATTGAGGTATAATTGACATATAACATTATATTAGTTTCAGGCATACAACATAGTGATTCAATATTTGTATAGCCTGCAATATGATCCCACAATAGGTCTAGTTACCACTCGTCACCACACATAGTTATAAAATGTTTTTACTTGTAAAGAGAACTTTTAAGATTTACTCTCCTAGTAACTTTTAAATATAAATGCATATATTAGAAAAGAAGAAAGGCTGAAAAATCAATGATTTACATATCCATCTCAAAAAGTTATAAAAAGCATAAATTAAACCTAAAGAAACTAGAAAAAAGGAAATAATAAAGATAAGAGCAGATATTGTTGGAAAAGAAAATAAATTGGAAGAAAATCAACAACAACAAAAAGAAGACTCTGAAAAGAACAATGAAACTGAATTTTCTATAGCAAAGATTGACAAAGTATAGCTCGTGGGCCAAATCCAGCCCTACACCTGTTTTAGCATGGGCCATGAGCCAAGAATGGTTTTCACAGTTTTAAATGTTTGGAAAAAATCAAAAGAAAAATAATATTTTGTGACACATGAAATTCAAAGTTCAGCGTCCCTAAGCATAGTTTTATGGAATATAGTCATGTTCATTTATTTACATATTGTCTGTGGCTGCTCTCAAAATACAACAGCAGAGTTGAGTGGTCATGACAGAGACTGTACGGCCTGCAAAGTCTAAAATATTATCTGTCTGACTCTTTACAGAAAAAGTTTTCTGACCCCTGGCGTATAGCAACACGTGGCACACAATAGGTACTTGAAAACTACTTGCTGATTAAAAACTTGTAAGATGAATAAACAAGCAACCAATCAATTTGCAGACTTTGAAACCTTACTATGTTAGGACAGCTTATAGCCCTCAACACAAAAATATTTACTGTAAAAGAGCCACCTTTACAGAAGAAAGCTTGACAGGCCCTGTTGTATAGTATCAAGGAAAAAAGAGAGAGAGAAAGAGACTTAGAGACACAGAGAGTATGAGAAAGTACAAATTACCAATAGCAGGAGTGAAAAGGATTATCCTACAAATCCTACAAGACGTTATGAACAACTTCATGACAATAATTTAAAATGTTAGGGAAATGGACAAATTACTACATAAACATAACTTATCAAAATTTACTAAGAAGAAATAGAAAATCTTACCAAGAAGAAAAACTATATCTATTACAGAAATTGAATTTGCAAGTAAAAACCATACAAAGAAAACTCCGAGACCAGATGGGCTTATTGGTGAATTCTTCTATTATTTAAGGAAAAACAGCAATATTATAAAAGTCCTTCCAGAGTATAGAAAAGCTTATTTTTATAAGTTTTACGAGCCCAGCATACCCTTGATACAAAAACCTGACAAAAACATTACAAGAAAGAAAAATTTTAGGCAAATGAACACATACATTATAGTCTCTTTTGGATAAATGATATATTTCACAATTTAAAATGTTAAAGACGGGGCCGCCCGGTGGCGCAGCGGTTTCGTTCATGCTTGGCAGCCCGGGGTTCGTGGGTTCGGATCCCGAGCGCCGGCCGACGCATCTGCTTGTCAGCTATGCTGTGGCAGCGTCCCATATAAAGTAGAGGAAGATGGGCACGGATGTTAGCCCAGGGCCAGTCTTCCTCAGCAAAAAGGGGAGGATTGGCAACAGATGTTAGCTCAGGGCTGGTCTTCCTCACACACACACACACACAAAAAATGTTAAAGACCTAAAAACAAAAACAGAAAGATAATTTCTTCTAAATACAATACATGAATTTCCAAGTTAAAAGAATCCATCAAATACCTAGCCCAAAGAATGAAAAACTAAACAAGTACCAAAAAATTTCAGACTTGGGATAAAATGAAACCACCAGAGAGAAAAAAGATGCCATGTAAAGCATTCAGAATCAAAATGGCAGCAAATATCTAATGTGAGCAACAATAGATACTAGAAGATAATAAAAAATGATTCAAAACTTCTGAGAATGATTTCTATTGTAGAATACTATGCCCAGGTAATTTACCAAACAAGCGTGAAGCTGCTCAAAATCTTAACCATGTATGTCTGATGCAACCTTTCTTAGGAAACTACTAGAGGACGTGTCTCACCAAAAGTAGGCATTAGCTGAGAAAAAGGAAGAATGGGATCCAGGCAACAGGAATCCAAAGGAGAGAAGTCAAAGGAGTTCCTGGGATGAAACAGAGAGGTTAGAGAAACTATGCCGGATGACAACAATGTACAGAAGGCCCCAGCAGAGTTAACACCAAGAAAGGAGCAGAGCAAATAAAAACTGGCTGATGTTCCTGACTGTAAACACTGTTTTGACTGTTTTTACAGCTTTGTAGAAAAGTTTGGGGAAGAACTATAAGGGTTTGTAGAAAATTAACCAAATGAAAAAGGAGATAATTACTAATTTGGCAGGGGAATAGAGAAGGCTGTTGAAGAAAGGAAATGTGATCACAGTACACTATATGGCTCAGCTGTAAACATATTTGCCTATGTGTAACAGTACTGAATACTAATTTACCCCAAATTGTGATAACTCAATTGGAAGAATGGAGATAGGAAAGGTATGGGGAACAGTGGATGTAAATGAATTAAATCACCCACTTTCTTAGTAGGAAATTAGTAGGAAAATCAGCAGATAAATCTAGAAGTAGTGGTGTATAAGCACGTTATTTAGAGGTAATTCCCAGAAGCAGCTAGAATAACTGAAAGTATTTGTCTGGAGTGGGAGACTGGGGGTGGGGGGAGAGGTAGGACAGAGGACTGCTGCTTTTCATTAGAAGCTTTCTTCAGCCATGTACTACTCTGATATAAACGAAAATTAGATTTAAAAAAAGAACGAGAGTGTACTTTTACTTCCACAAGTTAATAGATACCAGGATCAAGCTCAATTTCAATGGCAGAGAATTATGGAGCATTTTGTAGATATATTTTGTTGAGAATCTTTTTTCTTCCTTTATTGACCCAGAAGAAACCAAAGGCAGCTTTGTGTGAGAAAACTTTTGAGGAGAGGCAAAGAGTAATATATAGCTTTTTGAGAAAATAGTGTCTTCTGATTTCCAGCTATAGAGTTTAGGGTCGTAATTTTGATTTGTATAAGGTAATATATCAATGGCCAATTTTTAAAAGTGAGGGTTTATGCTTGGAATTTGATTTTGCCTACTAGGTTGATTAATGTGTTCTGTATTACCTATAAAACAATAGTCCTAAATGGGGAAATAATGTCAAACGTAGTTTTGAACAAGAGTTCTGAATAAATAATGAGTACTTGACTTTCGACACTGCTGGATGGCACATAGAGAAGTAAGAATAGGATAAGTAAATAGCTGCTGTAGAGTATATTAGATGGAATGACCAAGACAGAACAAATGTTTCACAGATATTGAATTATGATCTAAAATAATACCATAAAGCAACCAAAATGCAAAATAACCCTAATACCACAAACCAGTCTTATGTGTAGAAGTCAACATATATGACATGGAAGAGACATATAGATTCACATCTATTCTTGCAGTTACATTCACACAAACAGGTATAATCTTTGAACATGAAAAATAATCATATAAAGACAATGATGTGCATTTTCATCACATCTATTCAACATAGTGTCCGAAGTTCTTCCCAGAGCAACTAGGCAAGAAAAAAAAATAAAAGATATCCAAATTGGAAGATTAACACATGGACAAAGATAAACCACCCATTGGTGGTTACCAGTAGGGGAAGGGGGTTGGGGGTGGGCCCAAGGGGTGAAGGGGCGCATTTATATGGTGACTGACAAATAATAACATACAACTGAAATTTTACAATGTTATAACCTATTATGACATCAATAAAAAACACAAATAAAATTAAAATATCCAAATTGGCAAGGAGGAAGAAAAATTTTCTCTGTTTGCAGATGACATGACCTTATATATAGAAAACTCTAACATTACACCAAAAAAATCTATTAGAGCTAATATATGAATTCAGCAAAGTTGCTGATACAAAATCAACACAGAAATCATTTACATTTCTATATACTAACAATGAACAACAGAAAAAGAAACTAAGAAAACAATTCTATTTAAAATAGAGTAAAATACTTGAGAATTTAACCAAGGATGCAAGAGACTTGTACACTCAAAATTATAAAACATTGCTCAAGAAAATTCAAGAAGATATGAATAAATGGAAAGATATCTCATGTTCATGGATACTTAATACCCATTGGATATTCAGTGTTCATAGGATACTTGATATCATTAAGATGACAATACTACCCAAAGCAATCCACAGATTCAATACAATCTCTATCAAAATCTCAACAGGTTTTTTTTTCATAAATGGGAAAACTCATCCCAAAATTCATATAAAATCTCAAAGGACTCAGAATAGCCAAAACAATCTTTAAAAAGAACCAAGTTGGAGGACTCACACTTCTAGATTTCAAAACTTATTACAAAGTTACAGTAATCAAAACAGTGTGGTACTGGCACATGAACAGACAAATAGACCAATGGAATAGAGAGCCTAGAAATAAACTCTTGCATATATGGTCAGTTGATTTTTGACAAGGGTGCCACACCACACAATAGAAAGGACAGTCTTTTCAACAAATGGTTCTGAAAAAACTGGACATCCATATGCAAAAGAATGAAGCTGAGGGCCCTGCCCGGTGGCTGAGTGGTTGAAGTTTCGCACGCTCTGCTTTGGCGGCCTGGGTTCGCAGGTTCGAATCCTGGGTGTGGACCTACTTCACTCACTAGCCATGCTGTGGTGACCCACATATAAAGTAGAGGAAGATGGGCACAGATGTTAGCTCAGGGCTAATCTTCCCACATCAAAAAAAGAGGAAGATTGGCAATGGATGTTAGCTAAGGGCAAATCTTCCTCAGCAAAAAAAAGTTGAACCCTTACTTGACACCACAGAAATTACTCAAAATGGACCAAAGACCTAAACTTAAAAACTAAAAGTATAAAACTCTTAGAAGAAAACATAAGAGAAAAACTTCACGATATTGGATTTGGCAATGATTTCTTGAATATATTATCAAAAGCACAAGCAACAAAAGAAAAAAAAAGATAAATTAGATCTTGTCAAAATTAAATACTTTTGTGCATCAAAGGATACTATCATGAGAGCAAAAAGGCAACCCACAGAACAGGAGAAAATATTTGCAAATCATATATCTAATAAGGATTAATGTCCATATCCAGAATATATAAAGAACTCCAAAAACTCAACAACAAACCTAACTCAACAATGGGCAAAGAACTTGAATAGACATTTCTCCAAAGAATATATGCGAACGGCCAATAAGCACATGAAAAGATGTTCAACATCATTAGTCATTAGGAAAAATGCAAATCAAAATCACGAGATACCACTTCACCGATTAGAATAGATATTATTTAAAAAATTGAAAATAAGTGTTGGTGAGGATATGGAGAAATTGGAACCCTGGTATATTGCCAGCGGAAATGTAAAATGGTATTGTCTCTGTGGATAAGTTTGGCAGTTCTTCAAGAAGTTAAACAGAATTACTGTATGATCCAGCAATTCCACTCCTAGGTATATACCCAAAAGAATTGAAAGCAGGGTCTTGAAATCTGAATTTCCACTATTGATAATAAGTAAGTGTGTGAGGGATGGAAATTGGAAAGTTCTTTCTTATAGTAGCTAGAAAAAATCACTTTTGAAACCCCCATAGCAATAATTTATTCAAGCAATAGTTAATTCAAAGGATGCTAAAACTAGTGGGTGAAAGTCTGATGAGAAACAGATATTTACATAGTCTCAAAGCCTCTCTCCATAAACTTATTCATTACAAAGAAAAAATAACTTTATAAGGAAGACATCTGGTGGTGCCATTTTAACCAAGTGAGCCAAGTTATTACCATGACTAATGACACAAAGCAACATTATGTGCCTTCTGACGTGACACAGTGAAAGAGCACATCATTTATGTCATATTTCTGGAATAATATGTAACCTGAATCAAATCATGACAAAATATCAGGGAAAAACAGATTGAAGGGTTATCTACAAAACAAATAGTCTGTCATCTCCCAAAATGTCACTACCACAAAGACAACGAAGGGCTGGGGAATCATTCTGATTAAAGGTGACTAAAGAGAGAGGAAAACTAAATGCAATGTGTGATCCTGCTGTGAACCATAGATCCAGAAGAGAAATTGATGTAAAGGATGTTACTGAGACAACTGGTGAAATTGAACCCAGTCTTTAGATCACATTACACTATTATAGCAATGCTAAATTTCTTCATTTTGATCATTGCTCCGTGGTGCTGTAAATGGATGGCCTTACAGTCAAGATTAAAGGTAAGGGACACGGTGTCTGCAATTTACGATCAGATGATTCAGGAGAAACAATAGATTCTATTTTATAGATCTCTCTCTATCTATAGAGAGAGAGAGACAGGACGAGGGGTGTGTGAAGAGAATAAAACATATGTGCCAGAACAATCGGTGAATTCGGGTGAAGAGTATATGGGAGTACTATGCACTATTAATGCAACTTGTCTGTAAATTTGAAATTGTTTCAAAATGAAAGATTTTTTAAAAGGGTATGAAAGATTTCCCATAAAGTGTGCCACGCTCATGCTTCTGGAGAGAGTCCCTAGCTTTCATCAGATTCTGACTTGTGAACACTTCCTTCAAAAAGGGTCGAGAATACCCCCTTTCCACTTGTTACTTACATTTCTATATTAAGTCATATTCCCTCATTCTTCCAAGTGAGATTTAAATTCAAATACCAAAGATAAAAGTCTTGTATCAAGCAAGATAGGAAGGCTTCCTGTTTTTAGTCTATCAGAGCAAGAAAAGGTTTTAAGTAAAGCAGTAAACTTAAATACTGAAAAAAATAATAGCTTTTGCTACACTAGCAATGAATGTTCTTTCTTCAGCTTTTAAAACTCAATAATTGCTCAAAAACATTATTCTCATTCATTTTATGATCATTTATTCATTCATTCTGGAAATATTTATCAATTTTAAACAAACACTGCTCACTGCTAGAGGGAAAAAAAGCTGCAAATAATCATTGAGTCTTTTTACTGAAGTTGAAATTCAAATATATTTATTACATTAGAAAGTAAGGTTTATTGATTGTGGCTGAGATAGATGAATATGATTGTGGGTGAGAAATGTATAAACAGTAAAACAAAAAAATCAGTTTAAAATAAGAAAATGTCACATATGCAACTTCACAAGAAAATGAATTACAATTCAGTTTTACTTTTATTTTTATGTTGCTTAATTTTGTATACATTACACATATCATACATACACACTTGTTATACAAAAAAATCCAAGTAATTTAATATCTAAAAAGGAAGAGGGAGATACTGCATTTGATTTCTGGTACTATTCTGTTTAAATACTTTGAAAATTCAGATTTCAAGGAGACAACAAATTGAAAGCCATCAATTTTTCAGAAAGCTTTGTGTTCACATAAATTCATCATTCAAGTATATTTTTAATGAAACAATAAACCATCTGACTAGTTGCAAAGTCAAACTGAATAAGCCACGATATCAAGCAAAAGCAGAACTTTCTTTAGCTCTGCTTTCATCAGCCTAGAATCTGCTTCAAACATATGAAACACAGAGCACACCAGAGATTTTAACCTCACACGATTAAATGCCATATTATAGGGCTGATAATGCACAGCACACCCTATATTGTCTGTCTGCAGATTCTCATTAAAAATATAATACTAAAAAAAAAATTAGAAATTTTACTCTTTCTAATTTCTTTTTTATTCAATATGAAAAGCAGTACATCTTTTTCATTGTACTTGGCAACTTGACATCATACCTGAAGGAATAATTTAAATATCCTATGAACAAAATATATACATAAACTCTAAAAGATCTTGGTACTGTTTAATTAATTCAGTTATAATTTTGGTTCTATGGTTATCAACAAAAGCAAATATAAAGAATTTAAAATAATACTCCTTACCATAGTATTAACATGTTTTTAAAAAGTGAATTGTTGAGGCACAAAGGCATTACATGATTTGCCCAAGATCGTGAAAGGAAGATAAAAGAGCATTTTCTTTTCTAACTTAAGCACCTGTACTAAACCACGGGTTATGCCATCTCACAAAACTAGCTCAGTGCAACAGATACAGAAATTTAGATGCATTATTTAGGAATGTTTGTTTAACATAAATTGCTGTTATTAATCAACTTAACTTTAAGAATCTGAATGTTTATCATACATTAGGAATTTATAAAAAGAAACATGATCATTTTCTGAATTAATAGGCATGTAATGAGTTATTGTTTATATTTGACATATTTGATTGCAAACACAAAATTGACAATACAATTTTAAACAAGTTCAGCAAAAGATGCTTATTAACATGATTTTTTAAAAAATACTTATTATACTACCTACAAAATTTAGAAGACAGTACTAGAGACACAAATATATTAATATAAATGTATCAAATCATCTTCTAGTTGATCTTTTGTTTTTTATGAAAACGTTCGAACAAAGCACTCATGATGTTTCCCGGTATTCTTTGGTGCTCATCAATCAAAGCTTGAAGAGCATTCTTTGTCTATTAAGAAAACAAAAAAGCCATTATTCTTTTAGTTCTCAATACAGATTATTTATTTTGTAAAGATTTTAATATACTACTACTTTCAAGAAGTCCTCCCTGATTTAGCACCCATCTCCCCTCAGAATTAATAATTTCCTATTCAGTACACCCATAGCATATTTCTTATACTTATTATGATTGAATTACAGTTATTGTCCACATGGCTATTTTCTACCCCAGACTGTAAGCTCCCTAAGATACATCTTAGTATCTCTCCAGCACTGAGCAGAGCAATGCCTTGCACACATTAAACACTAAAAAGAACTGGAGAAAAAAATTAGCAGGAAATTTTCTAGCATCCAAATGGTAGCCTCACTCCTTTCCAGCCAGTAATAAACTTTTGAGTATTTTTCTTTCATCAACAGAAGCACCAAACAATTACATCAGGCAATGTAATAGGAAAAAGTGAGGAAAACTACGAATGAGCTGATAAACTTTAGGTCATTACCTTAATTTCTAGCCAGTTTATCAGGAATTTAAATTAAGTCAAAGCAATGGAAAAGTCAATTAGGATATATCAAGAAATCTTCTAAAACTATTTGTTTCCCACTAAATTCATGACAAATTTCAACAATTTTTACTTTTAAATCAGTTTGTGGCTATCTAAATAAACGTTTTATGCACGTACGTAGTGCATGCACGCACATGCATACACACTTTCTTTTAGATGCTAACCTTTCAATGAGCCTTCTTTTTACTCTTGGACATTCATCTCTTTTTATATATAATTAGTAAACCCTAGCCCAAAGATGTATTTTAAAAATATGCCTCTCTAAACCACAAGTTTTCACATCTGTGGAATGGGAACTATTTCATACACTTATTATAAGGATTAAATGAAATTGAAACCATGTCTTCAGGTACATGGCACAGTGACTAACACACAGGTGGTGTCTGTGAAGCATTGTTTTAAATTTTATTCATTCATTCAGAAAATATTAGATGCTTTGAAAGCTATAACATTAGTGAACCAAGTTTCTAATCTCAAGGAGCTTATAACTTAATAAGCATAATCATTACAAAGTAATTAAAATATAAGATCATCTGAGATGTGAAAAGAAAGTATATGAAAATTCAGTCTGAGAGCCCATGTGGTGGACAGTGACCAGGGAAGGACGCATGAATGGGGATACTGTTTGGTCTGGGTCTCCAAGGACCAGTAAGATTTCCATAAGGAAGGAGCATGAGGAAAAAGACCACAGGAAAACAACTGTCTTAAGGAACGGCAAGTTGGAGAGCTTGGTTGGAGTTTCAGGTATGTGTTCACAAGGCTTTTTTTTTTTTTTGTGGGGAAGACCAGCCCTGAGCTAACATCTGTTGCCAATCCTCCCCTTTTTGCTGAGGAAGACTGGCCCTGGGCTAACATCCGTGCCCATCTTCCTCCACTTTATATGGGACGCCACCACGGCATGGCTGACAGGCAGTGCGTCGGCGGGCGCCCGGGATCCGAACTCACGAACCCCGGGCTGCCAAGTGCGGACTAAACCGCTGCGCCACTGGGCCGGCCCCTAAGTTAGGTTTCAATTAAGTCATGAACAGAGTTCAATACCAAGTGAAAAAGTACAGACTTTGTTTAGTATAAACCGAGGAGTCAAGGAAGGATTCTGGGGTGAAGGAAAATCAGGGCTTTGCATTAAGAAAATACAAATCTTGCAAAGATTACCAACGACCCCCTTTTGTCACTGAATCCAATGGACATTCTTTTAATCCTACTTGACCTCTCAATCACCATTGATCTTGCTTCTGAAACTCTCACAGTAGAGGAAAAGCTAGGTATTCCTCTGGCTCTCAGGCTGCTCCCTTTCAATCTCTTTTTGCAGATTTATAATCCCCAAATCAGGCACTGACTTATTCTTCAAAGGTTCAGTAATCTTATCCATTTCCAAAGCTGTAATTACCATCCATTTGTAGATGACTCCCAAATTTATATCTCCAGCCCTCTCAGCTTCAGATAGGAATGTTCAATAAGACTTCCCTTGAATCTTTTAAAGGCACCTCAAACTCAACAGCTTGATTTAAGACTAGACTAACATTCTTGCCCCATCATACTTTGTCCTTTCCTGAGTTCCCTCCCTATTTCAGCAAACGACACCACTGTGAATCCAGCCGAGTAAGCCAAAATCTATGGTGGCCCTCAACGCCTGCTTCTCATTCTGAATACCCAATCCATTGACGCCACCCATTAGGTTCACCTCCCCAATACCACGCAAATCTATCCACTTCTCTCCATCTTCTTTCCACCTTAATAATACATGTGTATTATATATACATGCATATATAAATAAATCTGCATTTATATGTGTATGTGGATGTGTATGAGAATGTAGAGAGAAAGGCAAAGAGACAGACTGAAATGGAAACAGAACAGAGAGATTAAGACTGAGAGAACTTGAAAGAAATATCCCGTGTCGTCTTCAGCATTAGTACAGTATATTTTAATTTAGATTTACTTCTTTTGTTCCTGAGGAAGATTGGCCCTGAACTAACATCTGTTGCCAATCTTCCTCCTTTTTTGCTTTTTTCTCCCCAAAGCCTCCAGTATATAGTTGTATGTCACAGCTGTGCATCCTTCTAGTTGCTCTATGTGGGATGCCACCTCAGCATGGCTTGATAAGCAGTACGTCGGTCCGCGGGCAGAATCTGAACCTGCGAACCCTGGTCCACCAAAGCAGAGCTGTGAGCTTAACCACTATGCCACCAGGCCAGCCCCCTAATTTACATTGAGATAGTGTTTACAAAATGGTTTTTCTCCACAATCAAATGCCTGAACAGTCTATCACCCTTTTTTTGTGTGTGTGTGTGGGGAAGACCAGCCCTGAGCTAACATCTATTGCCAATCCTTTTTGCTGAGGAAGACTGACCCTGGGCTAACATCTGTGCCCATCTTCCTCTACTTTATATGGGACACCGCCACGGCGTGGCTGACAGGCAGTGTGTCGGCAGGCACCCGGGATCCGAACCCGCGAATCCCAGGCTGCCAAGCGCGGACTAAACCGCTGCGCCACCGGGTGGCCCCCCATCACCCTTTTTTTAAATGAAGTTTCATTTCTATATTAATTTAGATGCTAGTAATTTTGAATTTGTGATAATCTAGGGATCATTATACTAAAGTTTATGCTTATACTATTAGCAATGAAGATTGGAAAATCATAACGCTGTATTCACAAAAGGAAAATTTCAAGTATTCTTTATTTCAAGTATACTTTAGTTCAATAATGACAACTTACAATAAAAAATATGGATATGGCAATTATACATTTAAGTAAATTCCCTCAAGAAATTCTACTAAATTATGCTTTGGTAGACTACTTCTGTTACTTTAAATACTGATAATAAAGTACATAAAGTAACTGGAGACAATAACTGGGATATTTCAATGATTCAGAAAGGCCTTTTCTTTCTTACTGAATTTGAATTGGCAAGATTTTACTATATTTACATATTTTAATATGTAAAATATGTAACTCTACCAGGGACATGAATGTGAGTAAATTTTTCTCTCAGATGAAAAATCAAGTCACTGGAATTTAACTATCAGTAATATATTTTCCTTAACTAAGAAAAATAAGCATAAAGGATTCATTTAATTTTAGACCTGGAAGAAACTTCCGAGATCATCTAGCTCGATTTCCCCATTCTACAAATAAGGAAACTGAGATCTAGAGAAGGACATGTCATTTCTCCAAAGGGATCCTGCTGCCTAGCGGTAGAGCGAGGATTAGAACCCAGATCCCTAAACTTCCAGGCCAGGCTTTTTTTCCCCTTCTCTCTCCATTACCTTCTATTTTGACCAAAAAATAGACAGTACATGTAAAAAAGTGTTCTTAACTAGCTTTGACCCACTTAAATCCTGCTAGGCAAGAGGAAATTTAAAAAGAACAAAACAGAACTCAGTTATATCTGAAAGGAGAATGCATTTGTTAGGAAGCAGCAAAGAAATGTGTTACACTAACAACACAGAGTGTGTGGGAGCAGAAGCAACATGATAGGGTGAGGTCTCAGCCCGAGGTTAAGGCCCCTGGAGCCATCTCAGGGAAGCGTTGCTTCAAGAGGAGAGAACAGCCATGCTGTGTGGAGAGCACGTCCTGACCCTAGAAACCAGCATCACAGGGTTTTACTTTCAGGAAAAGGAGAGCAAAAAACTGTGAGTATACTTAATGAACTAGTAGAATAAGTGGAGGTACGTTTTCTAAGAATGAAGTTCATACACAAGGCACGTACGTATCATTAATGTTACTTTTGTGAAACTTCCCACTATCAGCTGCTTGGTTTCAAGAGTTTCATCGAATATAACATTATAGCTGCTTCAGCTGCACATCCTTTTCTAAACGTCTGACCTTGCTGAGTCCCAGTATGGTACAGTGTATTATAGTCATTCATTCCCTCTGCCTACTAGGCCCTTCTCCTCTGGGCCATCCCTGTGGAAGGAATCCAGGTCCTGCCCCACTAAAGTCCAGTGTGGCTGTGTGACTGCTTTGGCCAATAAAATTTCACTAGGGGTGAGTGAGCCACTTCCAAGCAGAAGCTTTAGGGGCCATCTCACGGGGATACCTTTTCTTTTTGCCATGCAAATGGCAACATCCCACATGGATTCTTTCAGCCCGACTCCCAGAATAAAAAAGACATGGACCTCAGGGGAAACACGCCATGAACAAGAAGTAAGATTTATTGTCCTAAGTCTGTGAGATTCTGTGGTTGGTTGCTACCGCAGCATAACCTAGCGAAGCTGACTAAATCATCCAGTTTCCGCATGCGTAAAACAGCGATAATAGAGCTACCTTATAGGGTTGATGTGAGGATTAAATCAGACTATTCATGGAAAGGAAAGAGTAAAATTATCTCTATTCACAGATGACATGATTTTATACATAGAAAACCCTAAAGATTTCACACTCACAAAAAAAATATTAGAACTAATAAACAATTCAGCAAGGTTGCAGGATACAAAATTAACACACAAAAAAATCAGTTGTGTTCCTATATACTAACAATGAACAATCTGAAAAGAAAATAATCCCATTTACAACAGCATCAAAAAGACTAAAATAGTTAGGAATAAACTTAACCAAGGAGGAGAAAGTTTTGCACATTGTAAACCATAAAACATTGCTGAAAAAAATTAAAGAAGACACAAATAAATGGAAAGACATCCTGTGTTCATGGATTGGAAGATTTAATATCCTTAAGATGTCCACACTGACCAAAGTGATATACATATTCAAGGCAATCCCTATCAAAATCTCAGCAGCAGTTTTTGCAGAAATAGAAAAAAATCACCCTAAAATTCATATAGAATTTCAAAGGACCCTGAATAGCAAAACAATCTTGAATTGGAAAAGAACAAAGTTACAGGTCTCACACTTTCCAATTTCAAAACATATAAAAAAGCTACACTAATCAAAACAGTGTGGTACTGGCATAAAGACAGACACATAAGCCAATGGATCAAAACAGACAGCCCAGAAATAAAACTTGGCATGCATGTTCAAATGATCTTTGACAAGGATGCCAAGACCACACAATGTGGAAAGGACAGTCTCTTCAACAAATGGTGGTGGGAAAACTAGATATTTACATTAAAAAGGGTAAGTTGTACCTGTACCTTAGACCATATGCAAAAATTAACTCAAAATGGATTAAAGACCTAAACATAAGACCTAAAACTATAAAACTCCTAGAAGAAAACAGAGGAAAAGCTTCGTGACATTAGATTTGGTAATGATTTCTTGAATATGACTCCAAAAGCACAGGCAACAAAAGCAAAAATAGACAAATGGGACTACATCAAACTCAAAAACTTCAGCACATCACAAGAAAAATCCAACAAGGTGAAAAGGAACCTATGGAATGGGAGAAAATATTTGCAAATCATATGTCTGATGAGGGGTTAATATCCAGAATATATAAAGAACTCATACAACTCAACAACAAAGAAAACCAAATAATACAATTTAAAAATGGGCAAAAGACTTGAATAGACATTTCTCCAGAGAAGATATACAAATGGCCAACAAGCACATGAAAAGTTGCTCCACATCATTAATCATTAGAGAAATGCAAATCAAAAGCACAATGAGATACTACCCCACACCCACTAGGATGGCTACTATCAAAAAAATCCAGAAAATAGTAAGTGTTGCCAAGGATGTGAAGAAATTGGAACCATTTTACACTGTTAGCAGGAATGTAAAATGGCATAGACACTATGGAAAACAGTATGGAGGAGGTTTCTCAAAAAATTAAAAATAGAATTATCATATGATCCAGGAATCCCACTTCTGGGTATATATCCAAAAGAATTCAAAGCAGGATCTTGAAGATATAATTGCACACCCATGTTCATTGTAGCATTATTCACAACAGCTAAGAAAATGAAAGTAACTCAAATTGTCCATCAATGGATAGAATGGATAAACAAAATGCGGTACATACATACAATGGAATATTATTCAGCCTTAAAAAGGAAGGAAATCCTGTCACATGCTACAATATGGATGAACCTTGAGGACTTTATGCTAAGTGAAATTACACTTATCTAGTCACAAAAAGACAAATAGTGTATGACTCCACTCATATGAGGTATCTAAAGTAGTCAAACTCATAGTAACACAAAATAGAATGGTGGCTGCCAAGGGCTGGGGGAAAGGAAGAAACAGGGAGCTGGTGTATGATCTCATTTATATGTGGAATCTAAAAAAGCTGAATTCATGGAAACAGAGAGTAGATTGGTAGTTGCTGGGGGCTGGGAGGTGGGGAAAATGGGGAGATGTTGGCCAAGGGTGTAAACTTCCAGTTACAAGATGAGAAAATTCTGAGGATTTAATGTACAGCATGGTGACTATAGTTAACAATACTGTATTATAAATTTGAAAGTTGCTAAGAGAGATCTTAAATAATCACACCACACACACACAAAAATGGTAATTATGTGAGGTGGTGGAGGTGTTAACTAACCTTATTGTGGTAATTATTTCACAATATATACATGTATCAAATCTTCACCTTATACACCTTAGACTTACACAATGTTATGTGCCAATTATATCTCAATAAAGCAGAAAAATAAAAAAGAATCTTGTGCAGCCCGTAAAGGAACCAGAATAAAGTGCTGATGGATATATATGAAAAAAAAGAAAGACATGGAGAGGCGGTGTTGAGTGTGTATAGAGATTTAGTTTTGCGAGGTGAAAAGGTTCTAGAGATCTGCCACACAACAATGTGAATATATTTAACACTACTGAACTGCACACTTCAAAATGGTTAAGTTGATAAACTTATGTGGTTTTTACCACAATTTAAAAAACTTAGAAAAAAAAATCAGACTATGTATACAAAAGGCTGGTGTAAAAGTCATAATCAGAACACTTCACCCTATTTCCTAGGTGGTTCAATAACAGCATGTATTGCTTCTTACATAGTTTTATACTCTTTGAAAGTATAGTTGCAAGCTGAGTGGTCTTTTCTCATCCTCATCTTCCTTGATCTCTTTGTAGGAACTAATACTACTGATCATTCCTATTTTTTTAAAAAACTTCACCCGCTGACTTCTCTCACACCTGCTGACTTGTTCTTCTACCTCTCTGCCACTTCCCTTTCAGTCGGCCTTGATTCTACTTCCTTGGCCCGCTCCTTAAATGTTAAATCTCCTATAGTCTGTCCTCAATCCTTTTCCTTCTCTCTCTAATCTGCCTTGTAAAGCTAAAGTCTCAGTGCAAATGTCTTCTAAATCTTTATCAGCAATTCTGATTCTCTCCCAAACTCTAGTACAATATTTCCAAAAACCTATGATATAAATATATACCTAGATATCCTGCAGGTAACTATATAGAATTAGTTTTCAAGTCTGGTGCATTCTATCTCTGTAAAATCTCTCAGGTCTGTACTTTGCTCTCCCTTTCAAGTAGATAAGGAGATCATTATCTAATTCATTCATTCATCAAACATTTACTGAGATCTAATTAAACACAACACTGTTCTGGGAACTAGAGAGACAAAAATTCATAGCATAGCCTCTGCTCTTAAAAAACAAACTAATAATAATAAATTAATAGCATGACCTCTGCACTTTTATTTATATGTATCTAAATAATCATAATTGCTAGAATCATCTTCACAAACCATCGTAGAAGAAGAGGTCATACATTTGCTTGCTTTGGCCAAAAAAACTTGAGTGGAACTGATATAAGCCACTTTCAAACAGACGCCTATCCTAATTGAAATCTATTTGGTAGACAAATTCCTTAGTGTGATATTTAAGGGGCTAAAAATGTAGCTCCTACTTACTTTTCTAGGAAGCTTTGCCTATTTTTCCCTCCCTAAGCAGTCTCTTTCCCCTTCGAGCTTCTACTGGTCTCACTCAAATTCAGCCTCCATGTTGCTTCTAGTGATCTTTCAAAATGCAAACCTATTACTTCATTCATCTGCTTTCAGTAGCTCCCCCTGGCTTTCAGGAAACAAAATCAATTATAGGCCATCATCATCCATACTCTTCCTACACTTCTAGCCTCATCTGCTACAACTTCCCTTGTAGCTATCCCAGACTACCCTCAACTCCCCAAAGGTTTTATGCTATGTTGTGTTGCCATCCCTTTATACATTCAGTTTCCTCTACCTTATAACTCTCTGTCCAGCTAATCCCTTCTTGTCTTTCAAAACTCAATTCAAGATTTACCTCCCTCAAGGAGGCATCCCTGCTCTAATTTAAACGCCTTTCCTTTGTGCTTCCATATACCCTACATAGCAGTTCTCAACCAGGGGAGATTCTGCCCTCTAGGGGTACATAGGGCAATGTCTAGAGACATGTTTTATTGTCATGACTGGAAAGGGGTGGGGTGGGGAGTGCTACTGGCATCTAGTGAGTAGAGGCCAGGGATGGTGGTAAACATCCCGCAATGCACAGGACAGTCCCCTAAACAAAATGTCAACAGTGCCTGGGGTGAGAAATCCTGCCATAAGCCCACCATTGTGGGAACACTTACCACCTTATAAACATTGATCCAGTTATTTACCTCCCCCACCAGACCTAAGTTCCTAGGATGACAACAGTAGCCAGCATTCATGGAGCACTTACTGTATGCCAGACACTGTTCTAAACAATGAACATGAGCAATCCCATGCAGTCCTCAGGGATGACTCTACGAGTGAGTACTGTTCTCTGCTCTGCAGACTAGGAGAGTAAGGTGGGGACTGCCCAAGGTCATAGAGAAAACAAATAGTGCAGCTAGGAACAATCAGACTTCATAACCCACACTCTTAAACACTATTCCATTCCCCCTCCGAGATATTTCTACCAGGCAGGAACAATTTCTTTCTTTTCATGGAGGTCAAAGCTTTCTTTTTCTGAACATCACTTATAAAACTTTTTAATTATCAGTGCCAAGAAAAGGGGTTCTCAACGTCAGCGTACCGACATTTCAGAATGGACAGTTCTTTGTTGTGGGGGCCGTCCTGCGTACTGTAGGATGTTGACCAGCATCCCTGGTCTCTACCCACTAGATGCCAGTAGCACCACCACCTCCCAAGTCCTACCCATCATAACAATAAAAAATATCTCCAGACACAGTCAAACGTCCCCTGGGGGGAATCACCACTGATCCAGAACGTGTTTGTTGAATGAATGAATGAATGAATGAATAAACAAATAAGTAAATTTTTAATATAATAATTGAAAGTAAAAATCTGTCCTAAGACTAAGAAAGAAAGAATAATTTACCTTTTTGGCTAATTCTTCTGCGGTTATCTTTGGATCGTATGGAATGGGATCACCTAAATAGGTGCGTAACTTCACTGGAAAACCTCCATACATTGGAGCAAAGGGATAGCGGAATTTTTCATAAAGCCACCTAAATAATCCTGTTTAAAGTAAAAAAAAATCATTTTAATTGGTTAAATATTCTGAGCATGTAATTGTAAACTTTCAAATTATAATATGTAAGACTTAGAGGAAGGTGGCAAACAGTATCACCTCCTGGCAATTAATACAGTATTTTTTTTTTAAAGATGAGTTTTTCATCACTAGTTACAAATGTACCACAACAATGCAAGATGTTAATAATAGGAGAAACCGGCGGGTATATGCTCTTTGTGCTTTCTGCTCAATTTTTCTGTAAACCTAAAAACACTCAACAAAATAATGTCTGTTAATTAAAAGAAAAAAGATGAGCTTTAAAAAATATGAGAATTCTAAAAGGCAAACCAATTACTATTATTGCAAAACAAAGGGTAAAGACTGCAACCAAAACCTAGAAGCTAAAAAGTCTAGAGACTCACAATTATGTGACATATGAATAAGAAGAAAAAGTGGAAGCATAAAGTAAATTCACGTAAACCTGAGACTAAAATGAACCAATAAACCAGATAAAAACTAAAAATGTTATTGTAAATTGGAAAAAAATGCAACAAAGCAAAGAATTACTAACACAAATGACCAAGTATGAAATTTAGCAAGATTTTTAAAAGTGGTAATAATGTAAAATAAACTGATGGACTAAGTTTTAAAATAAAAGGAATCCAAAATGGCAAGCAACGTGAAATATACAGTCATGAATTTTACCGAAAGTTTAAAACAAAGTTTACATAAGGAAACACAGAAAATACCATAAGACCCAAAGTAATACTCAAAAAAAGAAATCACTAGACACTAATTTTTGAGATATTCAACTGTTAATGTCAAAAGACAGTCAAAAAGAATTTTAAAACCACTTTACAATAAAAGAAACAAAATTAGGAATAATTTCTGGTATGCGACTTAACTTCTGAAGAAATGATCAAAAGAAAATTAGAAGAAATAATTCCACAACAAAAGTTAAACATTACATCAATCTGCCTTTCCACTTAAATTTGAAAAAAAAAAGGAAAAAAAGTAAAGACCTAAGAAACATAATGGAATATCAACAATACACCAACATTAGACATAAAAGAAACAACAGGAGTTTCAAGTTCTTCCGGAGAAGGTTTGTATGTGGATAGGAGCGCTAACAACATAGCGCTAGGGATATAAAATACCATGAACAGAATAGAATATGTAAACCATAGGGTAGAAAAACAAACTATGAAAATTTCAAAAGAAAACAACAGATACCGCAAAGAAAAAGCACATCTAATTGTTATCACTCCTAGTTATCACTCCATAACTAGATTCAAATTATTCTGTTACCAATAAATTAAAGGTAGGCAAAGAGAACTCTTCAATGTAAATGGATCATGCTTCAAAATATTTAAAAAAAAAACAAAAACAAGAAGCAAGAAGTAACAGAAATAAACCAAAGCAAATGACATCTCCGTAGGTTGTTAATCTTACTTCAGTATGTTTCTTCAGGGGTGAGTTAGGCAGATAGTCTGGGTAATATGTAAATTTGTTCTAAATCTCAACAACATGGTTTAATACAATAAATTAGATAATTTACCCTGTAATTTTAAAAAACCCATGACAAATAAGCTTCAGTATGTATAAGAGACTCTTAACAAAAATCTAATACCTAAGAACTGCCATTACTTAGAACCAGTTATCATTTAGACTTTACACAGAAAAACATCTAAAGAGTATACCCATTATCTAAAGTAACATGGGGCCGCCCGGTGGCGCAGCAGGTTTAGTCCGCGCTTGGCAGCCCAGGGTTCGCGAGTTCGGATCCCAGGCGCCCGCCGACGCACTGCCTGTCAGCCATGCCGTGGCGGCGTCCCATATAAAGTGGAGGAAGATGGGCACGGATGTTAGCCCAGGGCCAGTCTTCCTCAGCAAAAAGGGGAGGATTGGCAACGGATGTTAGCTCAGGGCTGGTCTTCCCCACAAAAAAAAATAAAAATAAAAAAATAAAGTAACAATTCAAGAGGATTGACAGGGTTCAAAAGCCCAAATATTTAAAATATTAAATTCTAAATATTACACTATAATTAGAAAAACCATATAAATCAGAACTTACTTGTTCCTCCAAGCGATCTAAATCCTTCTCGAATATTTTGTGTAAACATAGGAATAATGGGCTAAAGAGAGAATTTGAATTAAAAGGTAAATAAATTAATCCATTCAATGTCTCCACTGAGTCACTAATGCAAATTTTTGAGGACTTAAGATTATGAAAATAAGGTATTTTTAAAATAAAGGTATACTTTATCACTCCTGTGATTTATCAGACTAAATTTAACTTGATCATTTTTAAAAATATAAACAGGAAACACTACCCTCTAATGGTAATATATAATATTTCACTTACCATCTTTCCTATCATTCCACATAAACCCTTGAAACTCAAAATAAAGATTATGGTAATCATAATTTCATTAAATAAAATGAATCTGGTAAATTAAATTGGTTTTAGTGTGCTACTGAATAAAAAGTTGCTCACTGAAGACAAAGTTGCAAGACCAATTCTTTCTACAGAAAATTTATATAAATTTAAACGACAGGTTTTGGCAAGATGCTGTCATGAAATTAGTGAAACATCGTTTTTTGTGTGAGCTTATTAAATCTAAAAATGTTCAACATCAATGCAAGAAAAAAAGCATATATAGAAAAGAATTCTTATATCAATTTCAGAGGATTTCTGCTCACATGTTCATGGGTTTTATTTTTCCATAAATATCAATGATTATGTACGATTTTTTAAAATGGACACTTTAACTAAATGTCATAAAACAATGGATTAAGTAGCAAAGGATCATGTAAGGAGTTTATGCCATGGTAAAACTGAAGTAGATAAAAAAGTTGAATGAAACACTTTAAAATGTACACAAAATATACCAAATTAAATGATGTTTTAGAACAGATAAAACTGGGTGGAGGGGGCGAGTACCACTTTACTTACAGTCTATCGTCAGCATTTGCCTAAATCAGAATTACCTGCCTTAGTGAACAGAGTTTGAGACATTTAAACAAGCTGACATTTAAAAAGTAATTCCTATTCAGCTTTGGAAAACAGTAAAATATGGTGGACGGAAGGAAAGAGACTGAAAGTATAGCTTTCTTCATAAAACTTATTGCCTCACATATAACTAACTGATCATTTATTTATTCTCTCTCCCCTCTCACCAGAAGAAGACCCTAATAGCTGGGACATTGTATTGTTCACTGCTGTATCCCCAGCACCTAGCACAGTGCCTGAAATAGAGTTAGTGATAAAAGAAAGTGTGATGAAGGAACAAACAGAACAGAGAGACATTGCTTCTAATGAATTAAGTTTGTATTCTCTGAATACAAAGGGTCAGAAATAGGCAGCAGCAATCTTAAAACCAGTTAGGAAAAAGAGTAGTCAGGTAAAGAAAAACAGTCAGATGAAGAATTTAAAATTTGACGGAGTTAATTCACAAAACTAACACATACGACAAAGTACACTGACTCTTTTGTAAAAAATTCAGATTATGATCTAGAAAATTACCGCTAGTTTTGTAAAATAAAATGAAGGTTGAAATTCCAATGTCTTAAATAGTTATAAAATGTCTTTAGAGGTGAGAACTTAAAATGCCCAAAAAGGAACAGAAACCATTCAGCTCAAATTTATACACTTTTGCCTTCTCTGACCAGTACCACTGGATTTATGTCTACTAACATGAACCCCAAAGCTTGTATTCATTTATGCACTTTATAAAGGCTCGTCAGTTTACATATCATCCTTTACATAGCTAACTCTCTGCAAGCTGGACATTTCTAGACCCTACTAACAGAAGAAAGCTTACCCTAGCAGGAGTATTCCAGGCTATAGTCTGGACACATAGTTTCTAAATTTGCATTCAAGCTTGCAGCCTTAAAGCTACAAGCATTACTTTATTACAACTTGATATTCCTTTCCTTGCACTTTGTATACAAGGTGGTTGCATAAGTAATGTAGAATTAAATTCTGTTTACATGTATACATGTGTTTCTGTATGTATATGTGGGCACATATGTGTGCAAGAGAGAGAGAAGGTGTCTTTTGATAAAACTATTCTTGAGGAATCAGTTTAACAAGGTCTTGGAGTCTTAACTTTGCCCCTAAAAAAGTGGGAACCATTTGACAAGTTGCTTACCATGTCTAAGCCTCAGTTTCTTCATATAAAAAGTGGGGATTATAATAATTTTCCTATCCTAAAGGTTTTTTATAGGTTGCAATAATACATATAAACAATTTTATTGAAACAAATGCTATTTTCTTTTACATGTGTTGTTTTCCAATTAGAGTAAACAGGCAAATTTCCCAACTTATTTAGACACGAAGCTACCTAAAAATTCTTATCAAAATCATAATTCTCAGGAATTCACACAATAAGAGGGATTTACATCAAAAAGCCTCTAACTTTTAGATGAACCTTAAATTCTTTCTACCAATATTCTGTGACCCTGCATTGACAGCCTAGATTTTTTCACTTTAATTTCTATGTCACAATTTAAATGTAGTTAATCCTGAAACAACAGTCTTAAATTTTTACTCAAAGTTTATGACAATTCTCTGAAGCTTGTGAAGGGATGTTCCGGACAGGATGCTTGCGCCGTCTACAACTACATCCGTATACGACTGAGAGATGTCCCTCATTATCTGGAAGGCCCCTCTCATCTCCAGGTCAGCAGACTCACTGTGAAACGCAGTCAGGGATGGCAACAGCACCGCTGCCGGCAGTCCTGAACTGCACGCTCTGCTCTGCTTCTGCCTTGCTGTGTGACCCGGTCCCTCCATCCCCTCATCTCTGTGACTGCTTCCTCGTCTGCAACATCGGAATAATTACATATGTCACCTACTCACTACAGGAGTACCAACATAAAGCCTTTAGAAGCACTACCAAAAGTTGAAGCAATACAATATTTATCAAACTTATAAGGCTATTTTGTAAATCAGCAATGTTAAAGATTTTTGTTTTGAAACTTGTAAAAAGCTGTTTGTTAAATTTTCTCAAGGATGTGCATAAAAACCTTAATTAAATTATCTAGATTATGTTAATTACCTAGAAACTCTTTCAAGGATTGGAAAAAGAGTTCCTTTCTCTATAAAATTACTTTCTTTCAGGCCTTATTCCAGGTAGTGTTCCTTAAAACTGTAAACTTAAGCATGAGAAATTAGAATCCCATGATCAATTTATGTGATTCCAAACCTATTTTTGTCTTAAAACTTAGAAGAAATAATTCTTTCAAAATATAAGCATAAAAACTGAACTATCTGATTAGGTTTTTAGCTTTTATCATTGCTTTAATAGACATTACATTGATTTTTCTTAATTTTTGTACAACTGTGCATATATCCTTTTGTATTCTATATTATTCATATAGTCTAAGGTCCTGTTTTCTACGTCAAGGCTTAAGACTTTTTGTAAAATAAAATGTGCTACAAATTAATTTTCTATATCACTAATACTATCAACATAAAATTAAGTTCAAAAGGCTCCTTTCTAACAGTGTTCAATATTGTGTTAAAAAATCAATTCAACAAATACAGATAGCCTACTAAGTGCTAGTCATTGTACTAGGGACTCAATATAAAAGGTGGCCCTGTCCTCGGGGAGTTTACAATCTACTATAGGACAGCAGTGTTTAAATTTTTATGCTGTCTATTATTAAACACTTAGACAAGTACATTAACTCCTGTACTAGGATCACATTATAAAAGCACTAAAGCAATATCTTACTTCTGGGAGTTACATACACATATGTAAAGGAGAGCATAGAGCTCAATGCATTTAACTTTGCAATTAAAAAGTAAAAATTTTCCATTCTTCTTCAAATACTGGTCTTGAGTTAGAATGAGTCATCCATAGTGGTCTCCTCTTTAATCAACAGTCTGCATTTGCAAGATGAACAGACAACTAAGGGTGCAGACTGGTCTCTTTATGTGGCAGCAATGGGTATACGAGGAAACTGAAATGTGAAAGTACAGCAGTACTCTAACTAATTGGTCTGGAAAAAGAACACCACCTTGTCAAAGGTACTACAATTTCTTTTTCTGACAATCTAAAATGAAAACAAAGAAGAAACGTTCCATAAGTAATAAATAAGTGTTTCATAGGATAAAGTACAATATGGAGACCAAAAAGCTAAGAAATACTTTCCAAAGCAAAAGAAAAGGACAAAATGGCATTCACATTCTCCAGTCTACTAAGTAGAGTAATTACATTGAATCCCAGAGCAACACCTAATTTTAGTGACTAAGTCATCTGTAAAGTCTTTTAAAAAGATCAAAATTACACCAATATCTATTTCTCATCTTTATTCATAGCTGATCACACTTGCTGATAAAAAATGACAGGAGTCATGTATTATTTGAGTCCTACTGTTACATAAATTGGGCACAGATAAAAGAATTGTAATGGAACCAACCAATAAGCAGCACTGAAATATGCCAACTCAGTTGTACCAAAGGATTAAAATACATAGAATTGGATTGATTATACTTATGAAAAAAGATAACTGAAGGAATACAAAGAATTTTACAAATCTGGTTAAAAGATGCCAGATTTTGAAATGTAAAATAAAACTTGGCTGGCTATTTGCCAGATTTCCAGACTGATTTTTTTTTTTTTTTTAAGATGGCTTCCCATGCTCAAGGAATATTTCTCCATTGTTACCTTATAAAGAGTTTTATATACAGGGCCAGCCCGGTGGCTTAGTGGTTAAGTTCATGCACTCTGCTTCTGGTGGCCCAAGGTTGGCAAGTTCAGACCCCATTCATGGACGGACACACTGCTTGTCAAGCCATGCTGTAGCAGCATCCCATATAAAGTAGAAGATGGGCACATATGTTAGCCCAGGGCCAATCTTCCTCAGCAAAAAGAGGAGGACTGGCAGCAGATGTTAGCTCAGGGCTAGTCTTTCTCACACTGAAAAAAAAGAGAGTTATATATGCTATTTGTGTGTGTGTGTGTGTGTGTGTGTCTGTGTGTGTGAGAGGAAGATTTGCCCTGAGCTAACAACTGTTGCCAATCTTCCTCTTTTTGCTTGAGGAAGATTGTCGCTGAGCTAGCATCTGTGCCAATCTTCCTCTATTTTGTATGTGGGACACCACCACAGCATGGCTCTGCACTAGGGGTTCCAAACTCACAAACTCTGGGCCGCTGAAGCAGAACACGCAAACTTAACCACTACACCACTGGGCCGGCCCCTATACACTAATGTTTAAAGTACTGCAATGTAAGTGCCTAAATTCTTATATACTTTGGCTCACTATTTAAGCATTTATTTTAAATTCAACCTAGTTTTACTTTAACCATTAGTTTTATACAACTCACCACTTTTGCATCAATCGCAACCTGAGCGAAGCCTTTACGATTACCCCATACGATGTTGTAGGTTTCATCACTAATTAGGGCTTCTCGAACTCCACCTGGTGAAATAGCTAACAAGTGACCACTCCTCAGAATTTCAACACATTTTTCTCTTGGTCCATGTAGAGCACAAAATACATCAAGTAATAAACTAAACCCTGTAAGAAACAGTAGAATGAAGATATATCTTAAGTACTTCTTGTCTAATTCTTTAAGACAAAAATCTTCACAATCGACATAATTTACTATCTATACTTAAATCAGTAAATTCTTTTTACTTTTTTAAAATCAACAAGAACTCTTAAGGTTAATGTAAGATTAACATTGCTGGTAAAGTAATAGCTATGTCTTACTGATCACCTATTAATGATCATCTCCTTAGTGATCACCTACTACTCTGGCTACTTCACATATTCAAACTCTTAACTAAAATTCACAAAAACCTTGGAAAACAGGGACTCTTATCCCCATTTTACAGGTGAGGAAAATTGGCTGAGAGAGTAGTAGCTTGCTCAAAGTCACACACCTAGCAAATGGCAGGGCAGAGATTCCAGTACAGGTATGTCTAGTCCAAAGCTCCTTCCACTGCATCTCATGGCCAAACACTGTCTACAGTATTTGGTAGAGCAATCAGCAGTGGTATCCCATCAGCTATCACAAATCTAACCTTCCATGAACCCTATAAGAGAATCACTGAAGAGAATGTGAATCTGACTATGCTTAGCACGGCCAAAATTGGCAAGCCCTAATCAAATCTATTGAAATTAAAAGTTAGATGATGCTAATTCCACAATTAAATTTTTTAAATCCATAATAGCAAAACCATTAAGAGTTTTTAATAAAGTGAGTGTTTAACTCAAGAACAGCTAATTCCAGGTCTTAATACTATAGTTTTTCAAATTATTACTACTTATAGATGAAAGAAATAATCCTATCAGTAATTAAATATTCTAACCAAATCCTAAACTGGAACTTAAGAGGACTGATGTCAGTATACATTATTCCTTGAGACTGGGAAATATGCGTATGGGTAATGAAAACTGTACAGATTAACAAAACTTCTCATAGGTTTAAGGATCTGAGGTAAGATTATAAATATTATTAAGAGTGAAATAATTTTCATCCTACATTACATTAAAAGTTCACTGATTTAACTAGATGTATTCTCATAGCCAATGAATAGGGGAAGTTTCATAAATTACAAGATCATGAAGGGGAAAAAATTTTTTTAAAGTCAAACGCTAAACAAAAATATTCACATTCTATTATGTATAAAAAGAAAAAAAATGGAAGCATCCTAATGTTCCATAAGAGAAAACTACTTAAGTAAATATTTTAGTCATACATTAAAATTGTTCTTTATAAAACATGGTAAAATGTTAATGCTAACATTAAATTTTTTAAAAAAGAACACAAAATAGTTTGTAAATGTGAAAATATTCAAGTTAAAAATGAAGTAAAATAAATCATAATGGTAACTGGTTATGTGAGGGTGGTAAGATTATAATGATGTTCTACTCCTCTTTGGTTTCCAAATTTATGATAAAGTGACCATATTACTTTCTAAAGAAAAATCTTTTATAGCCAATTTAGTTTATAGACAAAGCACAAAGGGCTTTTCAGTGATACAAGGATACCCAAAACTTTAACCATATCTATGAAAAGCACTGACTAGATTGTTATTTAGTTCACTGCCTGATGTTTGTCTGTCTGGTTGATGGGTGGCCTTTGCTTTTATTATTCCAGAGAACATATAAACTTTCTTAGCTTGTTTGGTGAAAGAAAATAAGATTTAATCTCAATGAATTTATTTTAGAATGATTTTTTTTTATTTTACCATGTTTGAAACCACTCAGTTAATTAATCTTTCTTAAAAGGTGGAAAGCCTTTAGGAACAGATTGAAAAGAATGTCATCCTCAATCTTAAGATTCATAAGTCTACCAGGCAAGTCAAGTCTGATAAAAGAGAAAACAGATTCTTTAGGATAGATTTTTCTCAGGAAACATTATAGTACATGGAGACAAAATATATCCTGGCTAATTTTTCTTTACTAATTTTGATTTGCTATCAAACTGACAGTAATCAAACTCTAATTATTATACAATTAAACTCCAAAAATCAATACCTCATTGAAAAAATTTATCATATGAAAAATCAACTACCTTCTATACCAAAATATAAATTAATTCTTTGGTAAAAGTTATAATTTATCTTTAAAAAGTGAAGTTCAGGATTTAACTCCAGATAATAATGACTAAATACCTGTTAATAAAGAAAGAAAATTTTGGCCAGGAAGTTTTTATATTTAGATATATTACCTAAACACAATAATTAGATACTCTCAAATTGGAGTTCTAAGTGTGTTACCCTAAAAAGGCAAAAAGCTTTTCCAAATGATACCAGAGAGCTCAAAGATACAGACTATCACATAATTAGATCATGGTAATTAAATATTTTACTATCACTATCTACAGCGAAAATTTACCTGGAATTTTAAAGACAAAGTGATCAGCTACTACTCGGCAAGTTCTGCCCTTATGGATAAAAATTTTAGCCATGAAGTAGTAAAAATCTATGGGAATAGCTCCGTGATAAAAAATTATAAGTGCTGGTCCTTCCTCTGGTATTTTTTCCATCCCATGAACTTCATAACCTGTGAGAAAGACAAAATACAGATACTTAAAATATATTTATTAGTTTATTTACACTAAAGGAAGGTTACTAATCCAGACACTCAGTCTTTTCTTACAGAAGTGCATGGGGCTTCCTGTTTCCCATCCACTTTCCTTTCTGCTTCCCTTCCTCTTTCCCCCTCCTTCCCTTCTTGAACAAATCAGTCCTACAGCCATGAGGTGGGCCAGAGCAAAGCAGGCACTTGTGTAGAGGGGTGGCCTGGAGTATTTGAGCCCAATCAGGGTGAGGAGGGCATTTACACGGGGTGTCCTACAGGGGGGAGTCAAAGCCCAAGCACAGGAGAAGAACCTAGAGTAGGTGCTGGGGCCTGAGCAGGAAAAAGAGGGGAGCCAAGGTTGGGGCAAGCATGGTGGTCAGCGCCCGAGTGAAATGAGGGTGGCATCCAGACACAAAAGTGGCCTGGTAGGGGATGTGTGCAGGAAGATGGTATCTGTGAGTGGCAGAGGATGGTGGCAGTGATGGGAGATTGGCTTCATATGGAGGGATTGACCAAATAAGTCTACACATTAAGGATAATGTGAGCCAGGTTTCTCAATTTTAGAGAAGGTGGTTGCAAACATAGAAAAGGAGAAAACTAGAATAAACTCTGTAGCCATAAGAGAACCTTGCTCCCACCCTAAGAACTAGAAAAAGCAGCATGTCAGAAAGCTGAGGTCCTCTCAACCAGGGAAATCGAGCTCCAAAGGGTGACAAGCCCTTCTAATGAGAGACAGAAGAACTGAGGAAGGAATGGGAGGAAGAGGCAGGTGCCATACAAGTGGTTAAGAAGAAAACAAATGTTAACAAATACTTAAAGATCAAATGTGGGCGAGCATTGAGTGTAGAATCCCTGGGAACCCCAGACACAAACAAGAGACCACACTCAATCACCAGCTTTCCTCCACAGGCCTCAGTGGTGTCCACAAGAAAAATCAGGGAAAGGTCAGGCAGGAAACCCAAGAGAGGCCCTGCTAATGGTACAGAGGACAAAACCCCTTGCTTCCTGGAAGCTTCTCTTACAAAAGCAAAACATGACACTGGGAGAGGTGCAGAAAACCCTTCCAACCCTTCTAAGAAAAGGATATATGCAAAAGGCATCTGAGACGCTGGGAGGGACAGAGCTCCACGACCCCCTCTTCCTCGCCCCGCCATCCCAGTCTCAGGCAAAAGTCCACTACTGCTAGGGAGGGGTAGAAGCCAAAGCATCTGCTACTGGGAGGTAGGGGGTAGGCCCAGAGTCCTGAAATTGCATAAAGCAGAGATCTGCTCCATTGGGAAGAAGGGCAAGAAACTTGCTCCCAATCCCAAATCCCCACCCCCCCACCCCCCCATGGCAGTTTGCCTGTTACATGGAAGAGGGAAAGAGACATTGAGAAAGTCTCACCCTCGAGCCTCAGGCATACAGGGCCCGTGTAAGATTTTGGCTGAACCAGGAAAATTGAGGAGCGCCCTCGCCACCCCTGTCCCAACTACAAGTCTTGCATGGAGTTACAAGCAAACGCAACCTTTTCCTGGGGGAGAGGCAGAAGCCTGAAGAGAGACCCCTTCTGTGGCACAGGCATACAAGACTGAGGGTGGTGCAGGAACCGAGAAAAACCCTCTGGCACCCAGGGCCCCATACTGTGCACAAGGTAGCAGCAGGATTTTGAAGTCTGTGCTAAACTGAAGATAATTAGACCTACAATAAAACCCAAACCCAGTTCAACTACTGAGTGACTGAATTAACCGGCACCTCATTCACTAAACGGCCTAACAGAGAAAGGCCAATTTTCAGTTATAAATACTATTTACATCAGTTTCTACTGTTCTTTTACAAATAATGCCCAGAATTCAATAAAAAAAAAAAAATTATGGGACATACAAAACAGCGCGAAAAAAAAATCCATTGTCAAGAGATTGTTTAATCCAAAGAACCAGACCCAAATGTTTAAATTGTCAGACAGCAACTTTAAAATAACTATGATTAATATGTTAAAGATCTAGTGGAGAAAGTACATACACGCTTAATCAGATTAGAAATTTTAGCAGGAAATTATAGAAGGATTTTAGAAGGAAATTATAAACAATGAGTCAAATGGAAAGGCTATACACTTGAATGAGATCTAGAGGTTAGATATGAGTAAAATATCAATGTTAATTTCCTGATTTTAATGGTTTTATTGATCTTAAGTAGGAGAACATCCTTGTTTATAGGAAATATTCACTAAAAGTATTAAAAAAAAGGGTAACGTACACACTTATAGTCAAATGGTTGAGGAAAATAAGTTCTTTGTACAATACTTGGAATATTAATTTTTAAAAAGTCTATGAATAAAAACAATCATATTACCTTCTATGGAAAAATCATGTAAGATCAGAGAATCAGAGAATCAAATTATATATTTACAATATAAAAAGAACCTTCAGCTTCCAACCTAATAGACAATATTAGAACTTGAGACTATTTTTGGTTGTTAATTGAGGTTATCCAAGGAGTCACACATCTCTGAAACATCAAGCACATTTTGTTTCTTAGAAGCAAGCAGATTCAATAATCTGGATGCTTCTGTGTAAGCTTGCTATAGAGTAGTTCCATAGGAGTACAAGACTGGTGACAAGCAGGTTGTGAAAGGAGTAATGAAATGAGCAGATAATGGGGAATAGGTGAAAAGGGCCAGGGTGGAGACATCGAATAAGTTATAACTTCCCTATGAAATGACACAGCCTAGAGTACAATTTAACAGTGAGTCATAAAATAATTCACTGACAAAAAGAGGAAAAACTCTTAACTGGTGCAAACCAATGCAAAATAAAATGCCATTTAAACTGTTATATACAAATGGATAACATTAATACTGCAAACTATTTCATTCACAAACATAAGACATATATACATGTAAATTATTCTTTAGAAATTCCCTCCATTCTATTCTTTAAAAACAAAAAAGATTTTATAGAATCCAACTAGTACATGTGGAGGAAAAAAAACAGTGATCAGAGATTTGAACTGGATGTCAAGAAAACATCTCTCCTGTATTACAAGTGAGATTAGAGACTCATGCCATCCCTTACCTCTCCTTCCTGCCACACTGTAAACCCTATTCCAAGTCACCATAAGCAAGAACAAGGGTTTCAGTAAGGGAAGCCAATGACAGGACAAACGGGTGGTAGAGATGGGGAGAGGGATGATGTGTGGAGGGTTCCTGCTAACGTAACCCCAGTTCAAGGTTGGCTTCCTGGCCGTCCCTTTTTTCTCCTCCGCCAGCTAAAGAGATTAACCTGCCTACTGTCCTTTACACTGCTACCAACTGCTAACACATTTTTCACAGCAATCCTGTGCTGTTGGTGGATTGTGGGGAATACAAAAGATTCACATAAGCTCCACCTACGCTTCAGAGGAAAATACCCTGGGTATTTTATCACAGGAGTTAGGAACTCATACTATGAGGAGCAGACGGAACGTGATCATGGCTCTAGTCATAAGATCCGCTTTTCCTTCCCATCTCACCACTGTCAGGCATGCCATCACAGACCACGGCCTCAGCTGGTCCTGGCAAAAAGAAAAAAGCAAGCGTTCAGAGGCCAATGGCAGAATTAGGCTCAAAGACGAAGGAAAGGTAAAAAGGAAGGAAATCTCTAGTGGCTCCAGTGGAAAAGGAAAGGAAGTTCCTACTGCTGTACTGCCCTACACAGAACAGCTGTCCCAGGAAGGCCTGCCACTCACAAATATGAGACAAAAGGAAAATCCAGAATATAGAAATCTGAAACTATCAGTCTGTTGCCTTCCTTAAGTTTATCCCTGTTGATATGCTAAGAAACAAGCAATTAAATAGCTTCACTGTGTATTTTAGAGCAGAAAATTCATTCTTTTTTAAATAGGCAATTGTGGGGGTTTTTTTGGCAGGGAAAGAGTCGCCCTGAGCTAACATGTTGCCAATCTTCCTCTTTTTTTTTCTCCTCAAAGCCCCAGTGTATGGTTGTACATCCTAGTTGTAGGTCCTTCTAGTTTTTCTATATGAGCCACCGCCACAGCATGGCAACTGACAGACGGGTGGTGTGGCTCCGCGACCAGGAAATGAACCCGGGCCACCGAAGTGGTGAGAGCACAGAAATTGAACCACTAGACCAGCAGTGATAGCTCAAAAATTCATTTTTAAAGTAGTTTATAATGTCTTCACCAAAGAAATTAAATTACATGTGATAACTGTGATTCTAGTATTAAAGGAATAAACTACTCGGTAATATTTCAAATGGACTCAAGAGAATGTTTTTAAAAATTAAATTTAATGATATCTCAAGATTTTGTATGTTTATATACTTTTAACGGTTCTTTCCAATTACCTATTTCTAATTCAAGTAATTTACTTTAAGCTCTACAGAACAATCACTGAGGTTGTCTGAAGTTACCAAAAGGATCAATTGTCCCATCAGATAAATCTTCTGAGAAATAAAGACTACTTCTTTGAGGGACTCTATACAGAATATTCCTGAGGTTCTCTCTTACTTTCCAGAATATTACAAAAAAAAAAAAGAATTAAGAAATAATTGAACCACTTATATATTAGCAAATCACCTGATTGAAAGCAGAAAAATTCAATTAATCAATTTAATTATTGACAAACTGTAGTTTACCACAGTGCCACTAAACATTATGTCCAAACATTATTTAACCATGTCACTCTTAGAACACAGATGTGATTGTACCACTCCTTGCTCAGAAAGCATCCGTGATTGTCACTCCAGTCCAACATTTTCAAGGCCTTTTAGACCAACTGCCTATCAAGTGATACTAGTCAGATTCCTTCATGTATCATAGGGACTCATGGTGGCTTCCTGAATATACCTTCCCACCTTTGTGCTTCTGTTCACACGACTGCCTCCCAACAGAGCACATCCTGTCCCATGTTTCCCTGTCTAGCAGAAGTAGAAATCTTAGGACACTTTAACTCCTCCTCCTGCAGACACTATATTCACCTGGTCACCAAGTTCTGTGCATTTTCCCTCCAAAAACTCTCTTAAATCTATCTTCCTTCCCAATGTTAGTTTCAAAGTGCAGCCCCATCATCTCCTGCCTATAGTACACCAACCCTAAGGGGATCTGATGAGAAAGAGAAGCTCAGAAAAAGCAATCACAAAGGCAATTATTATCACTGTCCATCCAACCACCATCCTGGGAGGGGAAGCTTCAAAATGCAGATTTTGAGGAGTCTGGGCCCGGTTAGTAAGAGCATCCCTATTCTGTGATGAATATGGCTGTCTTATTTGATGCCATTAAATATGAATTTATTTACCTCCCACACTCTGACCCCATGCTCACTAAGCACTCTCCTGATTTTTTGGCTCCCCATGCAGCTTAGCCCACAGGAAGAGGATTTGAAGGTCACACGAAGCTCAAGCAGTCTTGTCTCCAAGCAATAATTTATTATGCAAATGAATTAACTGCCTACTGCTTTAGACAACAGTATCGTGAACTCAGATAAGAATAATCTTCTAAGACATAAAGGGCAGCTGTTGGTCATATGATATGCCCACTTTAAATTACAAGAGATTCTACCAAACTGTCCTCCTGACTAGCTGTACCACATATTTTTCTCACATGCATTGAATGAGAGTTCCCATTTCTCTACATTCTCATCATTTAATGTTATCAAACTTTTTAATTTTTGCCAATCTTTGGATAAAAATGATACCTCAATGTGGTCTTAATTTGCATTTTCCTAATTACTAGTGGGCTTATGTATCTATTATAATTATTGGCCATTTATGTTTCCTAATCACATGCTTAGGCCATTTTTACGTTGGATTTTTTTCTTCCTAATTCATTACATTCTAAGATACATTGTAAATAACTAGTGCTGATCTGCCCCGTCTTTTGACATGTGTTTTAGTTATGTCTTTTTCAGTAGCTTTTGTCTTTCTGTCATCTTTAAGAAGAACTTCCTATTTGGAGATTGTCAAATACTTTATGTCCTTTCCTACTAATCTGGAATACCACTTTTATCATTTACTAAATGCACGTGTTTCTGGACTCTTTAATCTGTTTGATCTACTTGTGATAATCCTTTCCCTGTATAATTTTAACCATCATTAATGTTGATGTTGATGTTTTTGGTATGATATGGAAAATACTCCCTATTTTGTTTTTTCAAATGTGCCTTGGTTATTCTTATTTATTTACTCTTCTATAGGAATTTTTTAAGTTGGATGAAAAATCCAATGCAAGTTGGAATTGCATTGAATTAATAAATGGACTGAGAATATAGGCTGTAGAGTGACATCTTTACTGTATTGATACTTTCTATCCACTTATTCAACTCTTTTTTTGAATTTCATCTATGAAGTACACAGTTTCTCTATAGTGCTCTTACATGTTTTTTGTTAGATTTAGTCTTAAATAGAATTTTTCCTTTCCATTTTTAAAACGATTATTGCTGGCATATGAGCAGTTACTAATTTTATGTTGATCTTATACCCATTTCTCTTGCTAACCAATCTTATTAATACTGGTAAGTTTGTTAGTTGATTCACTTGGTTCTTTCAGTTGTCTCTTTTTATACTTTCTTTATACTTATTTCTATAACTATATTATACTTATAACTCCAGGACAATGTTAAATAGTAGTGGTGAGAACATCCTTGTCCTGTTTCCTACGTACCGGAATTGCTTTAACATTTCTCCACCTCTCCATTATGGATCATATTTTTTGAAGATTTCTGGAACATTCCATTTATTAGTTAAAGGAGTACTTTTTAGTCCTCACTTGCTATGATTTTTTATCGTTAAGTATTGAATTTTATAAAATTACTTTCTATGAGACTGACCTGCAAATCTCCTTTCTGTGTGTGCTCTCCTTAGTTTTGATAGCAAAGTTATGCTAGCCTTGCAAAATAAACTGCATAGCTCCGCACTTTCTTCTACATTCTGAAACAGTTTGTTTTAAGATGGGCATAATTTGTTCCTTAAAAGTTTGGTATAACTTGTTATAAAAGCTCTAGGCCCTTTGTGAAAGGAGGAAATAGACTTTGACAACTGTTCCAATTTATTTTATCATTATTGGTCTATTCTGTTTCTCTCTTCTAGTTGAACCAATTTTGATCATTTCTGTTTTCCTGCAAAACTGTCCATTTCATTTAGGTTTTAAATACGGTAGTGGGAAATATTTACTCAATTTTTTCCCTACTTATTCGTCAAAGCTTTGTTCAAAAGCTACCTCCTCTGTGAAGAGTGCTTTTATTTTTGTTCCATAGAGAAAAGAATGAAAATTCACTGAGCATTTACATGCCAGAGACTGTATTGGATCCATAATAATTATTTAATTCCATCCTCACAAAAAGCCTCCACAGATGAGGAAACCTAAGTGAGAAAAGCCCACAGAACGTACTCAAGGTCACGGTGGGGCCAGGATGCAAACCCAGTATGTCCAACTCCAAGGTCTGTGCTTTAAATGTACTTTCAATGAAATTTGATTGAATTCTTACAACCCATTTTACAGAAGAGGAAAATGAAGTTCAGAAAAATTAAGTATCTTGTTCGAGAAAGATTATTTACCTAAAGTAGCTCCCCCAAGATACTTCTCAATTACAAGATAAAGGATAGCAACTTTATGGTGGAGAAACCTGGCAGACATCTCCTTAACCAAGTGATCAAAGTTAATATCACCAGTAATAAGACATATCAACATCACGAACCTCTGATACGAGGCAGTGAGAACACCATCATTGTGGTATTCTTGTCAAAAACACAAACCTTCAACCAATTATGGAAACATCAGAGCTAAATGGAGAGACAGTGTACAGAATAACTGAGCAGGACCCTTCAACAGTGTGAAGGTCAGGAAAGCCAAAAAAAAAAATAAAACTAAATAACTGTCCTAGATCGGAGTAGACATAACAATTCAATGCAGTATGGGATCCTGGAAAAAGGACACTGGTGGGAAAACTGGTAAGATTTGAATAAGATCTGTAGTTTAGTTAACAGTATTGTACCACTGTTAATTTGACAATTGTTCAAATGGTTATATAAGATGTTAACATTAGGGGAAGCTGGGGGAAAAACAGACAGGAATTCCTGTACCATTTTTACAACTTTTCTGTAATTCTCAATTTTTTTCAAAACGAAGTTTTAGAAAATCATAATTGTTGCAAAAGGAAGGGAGGAGAAGGGAGAGGGAGAAGGGGATAGGAGGAAGAGAAGAAAGAGAAAAGGGGAAGGAAGGTAGGTAACTTGTCCAAGGTCAGCCAGTACCCAGGGACAGTCTGGTTTTGAACTCAGACAGTGTGACTGAGGAGTCCTTCACTGCATGACAGACAGAAGAGGTGAAGGAAAACTTTATTCAACTGAAGTAGACGGGGATGTTCTCTTGACAGCCCAATTTAATTTTCCCATAAAAAACTTTGCTACATATGGTTTAATTTATAGGACCCTTTTAGAGAGTAAAATGAGTCCATTTCTTTAAAAAATAACAGTAAAACATGAAGTAAAAGAAAGTTGAGTTTGTATTATTATAATCTATTTTTTAAAAAGAATCAGTAACTCATATAATATAAATAGTAAAGTATATGATCAGACTACTTAATTAATCAAACCACTGCATTTTTCCAAAAATTTGTATTGCCAATGAATTAACCAGTTCTGTTGGTGTTAGGTAAGCATAAACATCATTTTCAGAAAATGAAGTCAATTCCCTTGTAAAACAAAAACAAAACCACAATAATATGTGCAAACACACACAAGATAAAATAAACTAAAAGCCCCAAAGATAAAATATTCCTTATTTCCCTGAAGTGAAAGTTATGGTCCTCATTACCTTTACAGTTGTGCTAAAATATATAGTTGTTTTGGGTTTTTGGTTTTTTTTTGGAGAGGAAGATTCGCCCTAAGCTAACATCTGTTGCCAATCTTCCTCCTTTTTCCTTCCTCCTCCCCCCACAAAGTGCCAGTACATAGTTGTGTATTGGTATAAGTTCTGGTTCTTCTATGTGAGCCATCACCACAGCATGGCTACTGACAGACGAGTGGTGTGGTTCTGTGCCTGGGAACCAAACCCAGGCCGCCAAAGCGGAGCATGCCGAACTTTAACCACTAGGCCATCAGGGCTAGCTCTAAAATATATAGTTTTTAATTTTCTCAAAAACATCTACATATCTTATTGAGGACTCTTCCTCATCATATTAATTTTCAGGGGAAATCATTAAATATTGAGTCCACGTTTTTAAAATATCATTCATTTTTTCCAAGCATAATGTTTTCTGAAAAACAAGTCAAAATTTTTATAGTTTACAAGCTGTCAGCAAGTTGAGAGTAGGGGCTTCATCGACCCATCACCAAGCAAACTACCTAGAAATGTAGGTATTTAAGAAATATCAAATTAATGTTTCTTGATTTAGTATAGGTATTATGGTACAAATAAGAATCAGAGAATTTTTTGAAAAATAACTTATGTTTTGATGCTCAACAACATGATATAGAAAGCACATTTTTGTTACATGTCTATTGAACCCTCTGTATTGAGCACTTACATTGTATACAGTACGAGGGTAAAATTTAACTTCAAAATAGAAAACATTGGATAGATTCTTATACAAAGATATTACAGTAAACAAATTATACATAAATGATGATTCAGTAGGTAACTGACTAAATTAGTTACAAGATTTACAGAGTTCCATGTAGTCTTTAGAAGTCACTAAGAAGTCTAAGTGGCACAAAAAATACTAGTTTGCCACATACATAAAAAATAAACACACCACAATTTTAACAGAACTTAATTGCGTGGTAAATTTTGGGTGACTATTATTTTCTTCTTTATATTTTTTTTATATTTGCCATTTTTTTTACAATGAAAATTTTATTAGTTAAAAAAATTCCTTTGAAGAATCTTTAAAAAGCATGAATTAAAATGATTTGACACCAATACAAAGTCCAAATATGCACACAAACACCTATTATATATGTTACTAAAGAACAGGGTAAAGAAAATTATTTTTAAAAGTATCACTTATCCTAATAAAATATAATGTTATCATGATAAACCATTAAAATAGGCTAAGAACTATATATTTTACTTCTTCTGATCCATAAGCGCACATCTAAAAATACCTCAAAAAATAAATAAAAATATCTCAAAATTATATACTCTGCTACAAAATAAGTTTAGTGTTTGAATTTATCCAAATTAGTCATTCCTCCTGAAATATAAATAAATTCAAATTCCTTACAATATATATTATCCTGATATATAGGGGCGTATATGTGGGAGAGGGATGTATATTCCCCATGAGTATCATAAACGATGCCACTGAATTCTTCTATCACTGTTTTAAAGACAGTGAACAGTAGCAGTCCACACAGACGCAGTCTCTGCAGACGTCACACATGGAATGCTGAAGTATCATCTCGCCTCACACAAAACAACCGTGAGAGGGCAGGAGAGCTGTACTGACTGGCAAGAGCGCCAGTACTAATGAGTAAATATTAAGAATTCAATACATCAAAGGCATACAGTTCCTGTTTGCGAACCTGTTGAATAGCACTACATATGACCCTGAATCTCCAACCTGGGACAAACTTACCGCACGGCACAGATCACAACACACAGGCCTTAGAGCCCGGTAACTGAGGTTGTACCTGGCTCTTCTTCCTAGCTTCCTAGTGTGCCTGGGGCACATAACAACCTCTCTGTTCCTCACGTTTCTCATGGGAAAACTGCAAAATGGAGATAATATCTACTATGTTATAAGGTTTAAAAGAATTAATGCATGTTAATCATTTGACAGTGTATGGCATAGTAAGAGCTCAAAAGAGATTTGTAAGTATGTTATGTAGTTTGAAAATGACAACACATTAGCCTAAGAAGCACGTCATTGGTGATCTCTGCTCATAGCAGCCTATACTTCAGTGATGTATATATCCCCAAGTGTCTATTTCAAAATCTGTGCTTCCTTCCATGTCACTCTATGAAACCCACTTTGATGCTCAACAACATGATACGGAAAGCACATTTTTGTTACATGTCTATTGAACCCTCTGTATTTTTGTATAGTCCAAAAACAAAAGAGACCAACAAATAAGGTAAAAATTGGTAGAGAAAAACACCAAGTCCTTGAAAATAGGCCACCAGAGGGCAATTTTCATGACCAAACAAAGCAAAACCGATTATTAAACATACAACATCACAATCTCTCAAATAACAGAGAAAAGAGTGAATATCCCAGAGAGAAACTTATTGCTATCTCATTTATTCAGAAAGACATAATGACTGCTGAAATGAATCAAATAGAAAATGGGTAAATTATGGCATACAAATTATATTAATTTAATATTATTTATTTTATATAAATATTTACATTATTATTTACTTAAATAAAATATTACTTAATAATATTAAATAGAAATATTTCATTTTTCTTAAATCTCTACACTGGGAAAGTCAAACTTATTTTGAACAAAATGGAAGTAAATCATAAATAAAGCATTTTCAAAACAGTTTTCTACAGTTTCAATTAGTCTCTTACTTTTTTAGATAGCTTAAATATAAATGTTTATATTTTAGCTTATAGTAATGGTCTACACTGCTGTGTGGTTCTTTGCTTAATGGAAACTTACATGTTTGGAAAAAAACATTTCAAGAAAGACATTTATAAACAATGCATACAAATAGATAACAGGAAATAGTAAATACCCCATCCAATATAATTTTCAGTATCTTCTCAATCAATAAGATGGAATGATAATACAGTTTCAGTACTACACATGGAGAGCCACACCAGAGACCAAAGAAATCGTGCTTACCATGCCAGACTGCTGCATGTCCATCCCACAGAGTTGCCACCGTCTTCCTCGCACCGTCCCATAAATTATGAGAATATGCTTCTTTTAATACATTCTTCCTCTTATAGATGTGTAAGAAAATAATAGTAAGGTAGAGAAGAAAGATAGTAAAGTAAGGAAGTATTAAAAGTATTAGTGGTGTAAAAACCCACAAGAGATAGTTTGCAAAATTCAAGTAGTCCTCTAATTGCTCCACACCAAACCATTCTTCGAGAATGTGAATCAGACAAGTCATATAGGGCATGGAATCCTCTCCCACACCACAGGTTTGATTATTGTCTATCATTTTCCTTTAGGTGAAAATGACAAATTCAGTGTCTTTCTTCATTGTCATGGCAGGTCTTTAGTTTTGTCACTAGAAGAGAAAAATAATCCAATGTTATTGTCTTCAAAGCTGAAAAGTTAAATGTTTTAATCTACATACATACTATATAGAGTCCTTTCTTAATACCACAAATTAGTAGATTGTTAATGGTTAACTCTGTTGCAGGTTTAAATGTGAAAATTATAAGGTCCATTTATGAAGCGTGTTGGGTTCAGCTTTTGAAATAACTCACAGGCTATAATTGAGAGATGAAAATGAAGCTGATGGAGAATGAAATTTCAGATTGATCTTAACAATTTGACTTATATCTTTGGTAGATCATACCAAACGTTTGTATGTTAAACTAGGTTATGTTGAGATAACTCTGTTCTTCACAAAAGAAAACATCAATATCTGACTCAATAAAAGTAACCCAATTCTTTAGGAAACACTTTTATAAGCAGGTTTATAGAAAAGTTCTCTGTTCTTTTGATGTTATGCAATAATAAAAATTTATCAGTATCATTTTTATCTTATAATCACTAAAATTTCTCTTACATCTTAATGACTGAAAATACAGCCATACAATTATGTCACTCTCTAAACCAGTCACTTAACTTACCAGAAATTAGATAAATATCTTGTCCCAAGCTTCAGTGTATGTATTCTGGAAAATAGTATACAAATGGAAGAAAAATATGATTAAAAAAAGATTATCATGAATACCTAGAGAATTTCCATAATATAAATAGGAGACATTCACAAATGTGTGACAAATATGATTACAGCCCCACACTAGTGTATCACAATTAAAAATTATACTCAAGCTCCCAATGCTTTAGTGAGGACACCTCTATACACTGTTTAGTTCCATTATATAAAGCCCCACCTGAGACATTTGTTTAATTCAGAGCTATAAAAAATTTTGCTTCTTCAGAGAAACAGTATGAAGTTAAGATGTGTAACTGACTATTCTCTTTTTAGTAACTTGGGCAGATAATAAGCTGATGGTCAAACATGATACCTCACGATACAATCATATTAGCCCTTATGAACATGTTCTACATAAGAGTTCCTTCTTCCATTCCAGTTTTCTCTGGTTCTGAACCTATTCTTAGAGATATTTTGTCATTATCTCATACTCCATAATCTTAATGAAAATCATCTCAAATCCTCTGTGGATGAGGGAGAAAGTGACCAAATGAAAGAAAGGGATGGAGGGAGAGGGAGAAAGAGATATACAAGAGCAATTATATGTTGTCTTTATGCCAAGATTATCTTGCTAACTGACTTATTAGAGGGCACGCACTTTTACGTGTTCTTCCAGGCATGGAGGATTTAGTCTAATTTCCCTGTAACCAACAGCATTTACTTGTGAGAAATCAGGGCCTATTAGGATAATAGAAGGCGAACACAGCACACATTAAGGCCACAACCTGGCCTTTATTTACATTAGTTCTAATCAATCCATCTAAAGAGTCGAACCAGTATAATTTACCAGTGTTTGATCATTTAGAATGCAACATAGCAAAACTCATTACTTTTTAAAATGAGAGCATTCCCCACTAGGATGGCTATAATCAAAAAAATGGAAAATAACAAGTGTTGATGATAACATGGAGAAATTAGAACATTCATACATTGCTGGTGGGAATGAAAATGGTATCATCACTGTGGAAATCAGTTTGGCAGTTCCTCCGAAAACTAAACATAGAGTTACCATATGACCCAGCAATTCTACTCCTCGGTATACATCCAAGAGGACTGAAAACATACATTCACACAAATTGTATACGAATGACAGCAGCATTATTCGTAATAGCCCAAAAGTGGAAAAAATCCCAAATGTGCTATACCATACAATAGAGTATTACTCAGCCATAAAAAGGAATGAAGTACTGGTTCATGCTACAGCATGCATGAACTTTGAAAACATACCACATAAAAAAAAAGTCAGACACAAAAGGCCACATTTTGTACGATTTCACTTATATGAAATACCCAGAATAGGCTAACCCATAGAGATAGAAAGATTAGAGGTTGCCAGGGGCTTGGGGGAGGGGACAATAAGTAACCGCTAATGGAAACAGTGGTGTCTTTTGGGGGTAATACAAGTGTTCCAGAATTAGATAGCAGTGAAGGTAATACAACTTTGACAATATACTAAAAACTACTGAGTTGTACGTTTTAAAATGGTGAATGTTATGATGAATTATATCTCAACAGAAAGAGCTTTTAAGTATTGTTAATAAATTAAAATTTATGATAGCCTCTCAAATATGTTAAAAGGAGCTTTTCCAAGGCCTAAAAACCAGTCATTTGATATCCGACCCTTACTGCTTAATACAATTGCCCCCAATAATCTAGTCTCATTTCCGATTTTTAATAGGATTGTAAAATCTTGCGACTCTAAAACCTTCTTTAGTACCTCCTCTCACCCAAAATGGTAACAGAACTACACCTCTTAACCTCAGTCACATTCTGATTCAATATACATACTTAATAAACACAGTAAAGGGAAGAGAGAGAGTGCACAGGCAGAGTTCCAGTGAGAGAAGTCACAAGAAAACCTTCACGAGATCTAGCAGTCCCTTTACAGTGCCGCGTGCAAGAACCTTCTCCACAGTCATCCTCGATTTTGATTTAAACCCTTCCAGAACAGAAAACTCAAAGGCGTCCCATTCCATCTTCAGAACCATCCACAGAACTGCTAAAAGATCTTCCTTACACTTTCCTCCCTGTAACTTTTCCCTACTGGGAAAAGCTTCTCTACTGTAAAAACTCTTCCATTAGACAACCCCTTCAGTTTCAGGACAGCTATCATGAGCTGCAAACTCCCCTTTCTAGTCAAAATCCTTAATTCTTTCAACCACTCCTCAGACCCTGGTTTCACAATGTGTCACCACTCAGGTCACTCCCCGTGACTGACTTTAGTTATCTGACATTGAGAGAAACATGTACATTAACCCACCTATGCCTCAGTTTGCTGAGATCTGTAAACTGGGATAAAAACAGGATAATCTGTAAAGTTGGGACAATAACAGTATATAACAGATCTGTACAAGTGGGATAATGAAGGTCAAACGAGGATAGGTGTTATGGAGAAAAATACACAGCGGGGTAAGAGGAACGTGGGGTTCTACACAAGGCCAGAGGGTAGGCTCGCTGTCATACGGTGCAGTCTGGGAAGGCCTCTCTAACACGTGCATTTCAGCAGAGACCTGAGGACGTGGGGAAGGAAACCGCGGGGGTAACTGGAAGAGAATTCCTGGCTGGAAGAACAGCAAGTGCAGAGGTGCACTTGGTGTGGCCTGAGGAGCAGCAAGGCCGGCAGGCTGAGGAAGAGTGATAGGCAGTGCAGTCGGAAGTGGGCAGAGAGAGGTAGCGCTGTAAAACTTGGTAGGCCAGCTTTTATCCAAGTGAGATGGAGAAAGCATCAGACGGGCGAGATTGCCTGACTCGGGTTTTAAACGACTGCTGTGTTGAGAATATACTGCACAAGCAGCAAACAGGAAGTCACTGCAATCACTGAGGTGAGGGATGAAAGCGCTTAGACAAGTGTGGCGAGTGAAGGTGGTAAGAGACGGTCAGTTTCCGGGTATATTGGGAAGATAAAGCCACAGGATTTGCTGATGAATGAACGTAGAAGGTAAGTGAGAGAGAGGTCTGGGATGACCACCTGGTTTCTTGGCAATGTGGGTTTGTATCCCGGGAGGCTCTGCCACTTACCGTGTGACCTTGACAAGTTACTTGACTGCTTCAGTTTCTCCATCTGTAAATGGGGATATTAACAGTACTTACCTAATAAGACTGTTCTAAAGATTGTAAAAAAGAAAAGCTTAGAAGAGTGTCTTCCACTATATAAGTACTAAATAAGTACTGCTATCATCAGCATCATCATTATTATTATCAGCTTGCTTGTGAAAAGATAGAGCTGCAGGAGGAACAGGTTTGGGGTGGGATGGAAATCAGGAATTCAGTTTTGAACATGTCGAGATTCAACTGGACATCTAAGTGAAGACGTTAGACAGTTGGACATAAGCAGTTTAGCAGGAAGGTCAGGGCTAGAGAAGTGTATCTGGGAATTGGAGCATATAGACAGTACTGAAAACCATGAAACTAAAGAAGATCCCCCTAGGGAGTGAATATAGAATAAAAAAGAGTTTCCAGGAGTGAGCCTTGGGGCATTCAACATTTTACAAGTTGGGAAGAGAATGAGGAAGCAGCATCCTCCTTCCAGGAGTGGCATTCTGGATGTCAAGGTAAGAAAGTGTTTCAAGAAGGAAGGGGTACTCAGCTGTTTTGAAAGATGCTGAAAGGTCTAGTAAGATAAGGAATGATAACTGATCACTGGATTTTACAACACAGAGGCATTGGTGAGCCCTGATAAGAACTGTTTTGATACAATGGGGATGAAAGTCAGGTGGAGTAAGTTCAAGAATGAAAAGGAGGACATGAATGGGAAACAGCAGATATGGACAACTCTTCAGAGGAATAATGCTGGAAAAAGGGACAGAGAAATAGACGGGTATCTAGAGGGGAATGTGGGTCAAGTTTGCTGTTGTTTTAAGATGAAAGAAAATACAGCAGTTTTTAATACCAATGAGAATCCATCAATGGGAGAATGAAAAAAGGATGATGCAGGAGAGGAGATAACTGTGTCCCTGACTAAGCCAGAGGGGACAAAATACAGTGTACAAGAAGGGGATGGCCCAAGAAGACACATCATTGGGTTATTCATTTATTTACTCATCAGATATTTATCGAGCAAACAGTTTGTGCTCGACACTATTCTAACCACTGGGGATACATCAGTAAGTAAAATTGAAGGTTATCTGAGAAGACATACATAAAGCACTTAGAATATATGTCTGGCACATAGTAGGCACCTAACAAATGCCAACTAAATACAGAGAGATCTGAACTGTGTTCATCCAAATCTTTTAAAAAAATGTGGACCAAGACAGTGTCCTAAAATTTGCCCCTAGAGAACTATCAGAGGAGTTTGAATAACATGCTTTGAATTGATAAAATTTAACTTACTTTTGATAACATGAGAAAATGGCTTAAGAACTCACTGAACGCAACCTCTTAATTTTGAAGAAAAAAGTTAAAAATAGAAAGCCAAGTTGACATGCCCAGTTACTAAATTAATTCAGTAAAGAACCAAGAGTCAAAATTAAAACCCAGTTCTGCTTCCTACTCAGGTTTCCACTACTCTTTCTTTGATCTCTCTCTCTCTCTGACGGAAAGGCTAAAAACATTATGACTGCAATTTCTGTCTTCCCTCTACTTCTGCCTGGCCCTTCTCCCCCTCCGATTTACTACAGGCTGTACTTGACTCCTTTCCACTTTGTTTTAATCCAATAGGAACCATAATTGTTAAAAGATTTTTGGGGGAGATACAATATTTTAGTTTCCAAAATTCCAGGTTATATCCTATCAAAAAAAAAATCTTTGATAAAACACAGTCCTATGCATCACCTTTAAGGTATCTGAATTTTGTCATCTGGAATTCATGGAACTTGTAAGAAAAAGCAGACAAGCTGAAATATCACCATGTTGATACTGATGTTGAGGAAAATTTACTATAATTGACTTTATAGATGTTTAAAATCAGAATATTTCAAAAACTAATAAATCAGAACAGAGGATTTTTTGGTTTGTTTTCTACAAAACCTTAAAGAAGTAAATCTGTTTTTAAAACACCCATTACTAGTACTTTTTGCCAGCTCTGGTGGTCTAGTGGTTAAGATTCGGCCCTCTCATCCCCCTGGCCTAGGTTCATTTCCCTGTTAGGGAACCACACCATCCGCCTGTCTGTTGGTTGTCATACTGTGGCGGCCACGTGTTGCTGGGATGCTGAAAGCTACGCCACCGGTATTTCAAACACCAGCAGGATCAACCGTGGTGGACAGGTTTCAGTGGAGCAGATTAAGACAGACTAGGAAGAAAGACCTGGCCACCCACTTCCAAAAAATTTGGCCATGAAAACCCTATGAACAGCAGCAGAGCATTGTCTGATATAGTGTTAGAAGGTGAGAGGATGATGCAAAAGACGGGGCAGAGTTCCGCTCTGTTGTACACAAGGGCTCTAGGAGTCGGAATAAACTAACAGGGGTGCTAACAATAAACCAGTTCTTTTACCAACAAGAACGGTAGCAGATCCATTTCTTACTTTTAGTGTATGAGCCACATTGAGGATACGCTGAAAATGCCAATTAAAAGAAATACTCACTGAAACACAAATTAATTTCCCCTTTCCCTTTTTGCATATTTAATAATGGTTTAAGAGGAGTTTGGTAGTCAGTTTTAGTGAATAAGCATCCTACTTCAAACAGTCAAAAAAGCTGAAGTTTACCTAATATTTCAGTAAAGGTATCTGCCAAACCCAATCATTTTATCTTTAAAACAATACCTTTTAGATTTCAAGCTTCAAACTCTAGACTCTGATATGAATTACCTTTCAAGGATTTTTTTTAAATCCTAGAATGTCCTTCAACTTCTATCTAAAATCTTCCACTGTTTGATAATTACTCTTCTACCCTTATTTTCCTAACCTATGCTCATTCCTAAAATGTTGCACATCAGCACTCCTACCTTCTTGAATCACTAAAATGAGCACCTCTCAGACATCAAAGGAAGGCAGCAGTAAGGATGTGGGAATAAACATCTCATGTGAAAATTAATCTTCTATTTCCACCCACCAATGAATGTGGCCAAAATATTAGCGACTGTTCTAAATGTCTGGATTTTACCTCAGTTTTTATATATTCCAAAGAAAGACCAAACCAGTTTTGGCATCAGTGGCACAAACCAAGCCCTAACTGCTCCAATAACCTTCAAGTCTGAACGTGCTTCTCTGAGGAGGCTGCCTGGACAGTCTCAAGGAATCCCGCACACCAAAGACCGACTGCTTTTTTCAAATGTAGAGTGCTGTTCCAGTTTTCGACATCCTGATTATGTGCACATGTAATTTTCTTATTAATCAGCAGCTTGAGGGCGGAGACCTGTAGCACTAGCTGCAAAGCCCAGGGACCCAGGCAGTGCCTGGCACCTACAAAGTATGGACGCACCAAACCATTAATGGCACAGAGAAGAGGTCTGATGTGCATGGGTCCCTTCAGTCCCTTCAGCAGCCCCACGTGCTGTTGATCATGCCCACTTTACAGAGAAGCACCAAGAGGCTCAAAAGGTTAAGTCGCTTGCGCGGGTCACACAGATAGTAGGAAGGGGCATAACCAGGATTCCAAGCCTGATTTGTCTGGACCGAGCACTCTCGCCCACCACCCAAGCGGCCTCTCGACTACCCTGTCGTGATCACCCCAGTGTCCCCGAGCTTCCACACAGCAGGCTCGGCTCCGCCCCCGGGATCGGAGCGGCCCCGCGGCCGGGACACGCGCCCCGCCGCCCGAGTCGAGAGGAACCCCCCGAACTGCAGGTCTCGCTCCAGGCGCGAGAGCAGACGCAGGGCGACGTGAACCGGCTCGCGGAGACGCCCGCACGGCCGCCCCGCCGGGGACTCCGGGGTCCCCCGGACCTCCACGCGCGGCCCCCCCCCCCCCGGGGACTCCGGGACCTCGACGCGCGGCCCCGGCCGCTCCCAGCCCGCGCGTCCCACGCGCCTCGAGCGCCGGGCAGGCAGCAGCGCCGGGAGACCGGGGCGGGCACCGACGCACCTCGGGCGGGAGGGAGCCGCGGCGGGGCTCTTCGGCGGCTCCGCGGGCAGCGGAAGCGGAGAAACTTGAGCGGCTAGTTTCCCCCCGAGCAACCTGGGAGGAAAAAGTCAAACTGCGCTGCGGCCGCAGCCCGGGCGGGGTTGAGTGTGACACCGCCCGTCGCCCCACCCCTTCCCGTGGCCGCCGAGAGCCACTTCCGGTGGCGGCTCCCCAGCTTGCCCCTGGCTGGAGCGGCCCGGGGCGGGTTCCTGACTCCTCGCCCCCCGACGCACCGGCGGGGCCTCGTCGGTGTCCCGGAACCGAGCAGCGGCCGGGAAGGCCGGTCCCGGCCGCTTACCGCAGGGCTGCCTCCTCCGAGGCGGGAAGATGTGCTGCGAGAAGTGGAGCCGCGTGGCCGAACTGTTTCTCTTCATTGAGGACCTGGAGGAGGATTCTAAAATCCTTTGCCTCTGCTCCAGGGCGTTTGTGGAGTAAGTAGAAACGGGTGCCCCTCCGTGTCCAGCGCCGTCGTTTCCGGGAGTGTCGCTGCTGCTCACTGGTTGTAGGAGGCCCCGGGAGCCACGACCAGGGCCTTGGACCCTTGGGCACGGTGATGTTTAAGAAAGAGACGGAAAGTCCTCGGACTTGGCGGAGTGGCAGCCCCCTGCTGTTAAGGGAAGGAGCAGGTCTACTTTGCAGGCTAAGGAAAAATGTGGTAGCTGATAGGTGTCATTTTATATTTATAAATTGAGGGGACATTTAAAAATTGGGGGAAAGCGAAATGTAAAATGAAATCTCTTTAATGGATGTGACATCACAAGGTGAAGGTTTAAAGATGAGTAACTTGTTTTGGTTAACACCTTTTTTAAAACCTTAAGATTTGTTAAAGCACAAATGCATGTAAGTAGGACTTCTGATTACCTGAGATAAAAGATTTGGCTACAATTACGTCGGTTTTTGAGCTGTCTTTATTTTTGGGAAATATTTGTTTCGGGAAAAAATTGCCCTGCGTGGAAGATAGCTAGCGGGCAGGAAAAAAAATGACTAAAGAATTGGATTCTAGGGATAGTTTTTTTTTATATTAGATGTGTGCGTTTAGCCATTTAAATCTTTTTTAATCTCTAAAACAGGTATATTTATCCTAATCATTTTATAAGCTTATTGTTAGATACAACTTGCGGAAGTGAATTTTGTGTTACAGACTTTTAATATAGTTTAATGTAGTAGAATTTAAGTTTGAAGAAATTCTTACTATTCCTCATGTGTTTTTGTGGAGTAATCAGAAAATTAATCCAAAAAGAAATTAAACGCTGTGTTAAATTTAATGTAAAAAGTATTGTCTTTGTATTCATGCATACATGTATTCATTCAGTGAATGTTTTTTGTGCTCCTTGGTATTAACTACCTGTAGGCACTGGGGAACAAGACACAGCCCATCCTTACATCCTTTGAGTTCACTTTCTAGCAAAGGAGATCATTATTACGACAACTGTTACGTAATTATTTGGTTAATTATAGTTGTAAGTGCTATGGGAGAGAAGTACAGGATGCTATGGCAGCAAAAACCTAGCCTTTCTCCACAGATCACAGAAATTTAACTTGGAGGAAGTAATGTTTGAAAAGAGGTCTAAAGAGTGTGTGGAAATATACTGGGATATGTTTGAGTGGCAGGAAGCATTCCCAGAAGCAGAACTCTGTAAAAGTCTTGAGGGAGCAAAAGAAATCCTGTGAAACTGAAACGGAATGACTGGGAAAGGAAGATAGAAGATAAGGTTGATGAGGTAGGCAGGTCAAACTTGCAGGACTTTGTAGAAGACAGGTTACTCTGGCAGCAGCATGGGGCATGGTTTGGAGGAGGAGAACCGCTTAAGAACGTTTTTCCAGGCTACAGATGATGGTGACTTGGGTTAGGATTGGTGCAGTGGAAATGGAGAAAGGGGGAATTATAGGAGAGAAATTCTTGAGTTTCAGGGATTGGATTGGATGTAGGGCAAAAAAGGAAAGATAAAGAATGGGAAGGAGGAGACTAGGTCAAGGGTAACTCCCTGGTTTCTGGTTTAAATTGATGCCTTTCACGGAGATAGGGATCACTGGAGAGTCATAGATTTTTATTTTGGGACGGTAGTGAGAAGATAATCAATTTTGTGTGGTTGATTTTGGAGTACTATGAGATATCTAAGGGTAGATGTTATGTGGATGGTTGGATATATTGGTTTGGAACTCTGGAGAAATCTGGGCTGGTCTTAAAAACTTGAGCCATTCTAGTGCAGTTAGTAATTGAAGCCATTAATTTAGCACTTAAGGGTAGGGGGAGTGGGATCCATCCTTGAGGAATTCCAATGTTTTTTAAGATTCCAACGTTTTTTAAAGATTAAAAGAGAAGAGTTGGATTAACTGAGAACAAAGTAGAAGACAAGTATACTGTCACCAAAACATTTGAAGGAAGGAGTACATTGGAAAGCTGCTACAGTATCAAGCAAAATGAGAACTAAAATATCCACTATAATTGGCCAAAAATTTTTTTTAATTCTACTAGATTGGGGCCAGCCCAGTGGCATAGTCACTAAATTCACATGCTCCACTTTGGCGGCTCGGGATTTGCAGGTTCGGATCCTGGGTATGGACCTACGCACCATTCACCAAGCCATGCTGTGGCGGTGTCCCACATTACAAAATAGAGGAAGATGGGCACAGATGTTAGCTCAGGGCCAAGCTTCCTCAAGAAAGAAGAGGAAGATTGGCAACATGTTAGCTCAGGCCTAATCTTCCTCAGCGGAAAAAAAAAAATCTGCTAGGTTGATGACTTGCTCAGTGCCAGGCACTAATTGTTTTACATTTCATACTTTTTTTTTTCCATTTAAGCATTCTAGCAGCTCCCTGAGCTGGAATGTCTTATTATCCTTACATTATTCAAGTAGAAAACTGAGTTTCAGCAATGTCCTAAAAAAAAAAAATCACACAGCCAGGTAAGTGGCAGCCCTGGTTTCTGCCCCATGTCTGTGACTCCACAGCCTTTCCACTATCCCACTAATTAGTCTACAACAGATGATTTTATTGAATCTTCCTGATTGAGGTATTTAAGTGGTCTGAAGTCACTAGGACAACTGGAGCCTTATTAAAATATTTTAATGTATTTTAGTTGAGGTAGAGCACTATTCTGGAAATTGAAGAGGCTGCACTTACTTCTGATCATACCCGTGTGACTGTCTGGTAGTGATCTCTCATATTTCATGTACAGCACAACAAAATCATTTGAATGTGTTTTTATCCACAAAATTTCTCATTTATTCAGCATGTATTTCAGCCACCCATGTGTCAGGTATGGTAATAAAAAGATGACTTAGGTGTGGTAGTGATGATTGTTGTATTCAAAGGTGTGATGATGAGCTTCTTAGGGGAGCAGTATCTTACTGGGGTCACTACAGTGCAGGTCTGGTCTCCAGCTTTACAGTTCAATTCAGCAATTAAGTTTTATTTAGTCCGTACAATGTGCCAGGTCCAGATACTCATCCAGAATCATTATGCTCTGTGGATTGAGTTAAACTGATCAAATTCAAAGATTGCTTTATAGAGAACACTTAGCAAGTATAATGGAAAATTCTTTGAATACCAGACATCAGAAATACATCTTTCCCAGTGATGAATGTTCTTGGAGATTCTTGAAAGTTGCCCTAAGTAAGAAACAGTTTTCATAAAAATTTAAAAGCTGGCATTCTCTCTCTTGTTGCTAATCTTTCTGCCTCAGATTATCCGTAGCCTTGTGATGTACTAGTAATAACCTTGGATACCTGTTTCACCTCTCACCCATAAAGAAGTGTCTTTTTGCTCCTTCCTCTGGACCTGGCCTGACTTATTGGGCTGGCCCATTCCCCAAAAGGTGTGCAAGCTAGCCCTGTGGGCAGGGCCAAGGAGCTCACCAGAAGAGAGTACCTGGCTGTATTGTTGGATGTGCAGGCCAAGCAAGAAGAGTCAGTTCGCATAGGGTACTAGCCAAGGCTACACGCTTAGCCTGCAGCCCACTTGAGTCTTGGTGCTGTCTTCATGAAGACTTCTTTCCAAAAAAGAAAAAGGGAGGGAATATAAGTTAGAAAATATAAAAAGTTGAGAAAAATTCTCAGACCATACCTCTAGAAAACAGTATGCAACTGGGTTTCAATTAAAGAGACTTTATTTAAAACAATTTAGTTACCATATAAGTCACCAATTACATTGAATTTAGTCTTTTTGAATTAAAATGTGCACTCTTTTCATTACTGATAATTTCATACATATTCTTAAAACTTACCAGCTCTACTTCACTTTTAGAAACTACATTCTAAGTTCAAAATAAGTAAAGAGAAAAGAATGACTTTTTCCTTTAGATCAGCTAATGCTGAGACCAATTATAACCCTTTTGAACAAAAAGAATTTGGAGATATGATCTTGGAATTGTTGCTGGTGGGAATTGTTGAGAAGTCCTCAGAAATGGAAGACATGCTGGAAGTTCAGAGGCTTGTAAGTGTAAGGTCGGGATTTTCAAGGTCGGGAAAAGGTCTGTTTCAAAATCTAAAAACAACAGATTTAACTGTTGGCAAAATGCTAAAATAGATTATTAAACTGAAAAATCAGTACCACGTAGCAGAAAGCATAGAAAATGAGTGTTAGTGTAGTTTCCAAATAACTTCTCAGTAATTGAGTTGATTCTCATACTAAGTCAGACTATTTGTTCACTTCCTCTCAAAGGCCGGAAATAGAACATTGTATTGTAATTAATTTTTATTTTCTGAGGACATTACAATAACATACTGTCTTATGAACTCTGTAATTGGAGTAATAATTCTATTTCATCTACACATTCAATTTTCTGTACATTATATGAAGAAGACGACGTTATGGGGCTCTTAAAATAATCATTATAGTGGCTGTATAGTAACATGAAAAATGCCTTGTGCTAATTAACATATCAGAATACAAAATATCTACACTATGATTACAATTATGTAAAAATTTTGTATCTTATATACAAAGCCTAGAATAGAAAATGATGGAGTGGTGGATTTTTTTAAAGCTGCTTGTGCTATAAATAACAGGCTTTAATTATTTATTTTTAAAATAATTCATTTTGAAATAGTTTCAAACTTACAAAAATCATTCAAAGAACATCTGCATTCCCCTCACCCAGATTTACCAACAGTTAACAATTAATTGCATTTATTCCCTTTCTTCCTCCCTATAAACACACACACAATAATGAGTCTTTTTCTGAACTATTTGAGAGCAAGCTGCAGACCTGATTCCCCATCACTCCTAAATAATTTGTTGTATATTCCCCCAAAACAAGGATATTCTCCTACCTAACCACTGTAATAGATTCAAATTTCCCAACTTTCCAATGTTTTCTGATCCAGGGTTCCACGTACAGACTTGTTATATTTACTTAATGTCATGTCAGTCTCCTTCAATCTGGAAAAATTTCTCACTCTTCCCTCCCTTTCATGTCCTCAGCAGTTTAAAAGGTTCAGACCTTACCTTCTTTCTGTAGGATGACTTAACCTGGGTCTGTCCGACGTTTCAACAGGAAAAGAGCCAGGCCACGCCTTCTCTGCAGGAATGCCACAGAAACAATCCTGGCTCTGCTAGGCTCTGCTTCTCCTCAGGAGGCACTTTCTGTAGCCTCATACCACCATTGGTGATGTTGACCTCCGTTACCTAATCATGTTGCTGTTTCCCAGGTTTCTTTACTGTAAAGTCACAATGGTTCCCTTTGTGTGAATTAGTATTTTGTGGGGAGGTATTCCAGTATTACACCAATGCCCTGTTCCTGCCTGAATCAGCTACCTCTGGAGGTTGCCAAAGAGTGATTCTCCGTCTCCATCATTCCTTCTACATTTATTAGTTAGCATTCTGTATGGAGCACTTTCCCTTCTCTCCCCCTGTATTTGTTTACTCCTTTATTTCTGTTAACATGGACTCTGGATTGTTAGTTTATTAATGGGTTATATTCTGTTACTATCATTGTTTATTTTGATGTTCATATTGTCTCAGATTTGGCTGATGGGGGCCCCTTGAGATGGCTCCTATATCCTTTTGATGTGTCGCCGGCATTCTTTGAACTCTTCCTAACCTTCTGGTACAATAAGATGACACAGGTGTGTCTTTTCTAGTCCATGCTCCAACCTGGAATTGCCATTTCTCTGAGGTGCCCTGGTTCCTTTCAGTGGAGAATATTTAGAAACCAAGTTCTGGATGTTCATTGTGCTCGTTATTCCGGGGTTTTCATGCTTCTATGCCCTCTCAGCAGATAAAGTTAGGCAGAATATATATGTATTTTACATACATACATAAATATGTGTGTGTAAGAATCTTGGCTATCACCATCCTCAATACATTTACTTATTTATTCAGTGTAACCAATCTTGCAACCATATTGGCTCTCTCTTCCACCTGACACCTTAGTGTTCCATATATATTTTGAGTGCTGGAGGGCACACCACTGATGCCCTCTTTGCGACTGCTGCTCACTCCGCCGCCCCACCAGTGTCCCATGTTCTTTGAGGCCAGTGGGTATGCTACCAAAGCACATTAGCACTTTATCCCCTCCCCCATTCACTGTCCTGCTGTGAGACACCACCTACTGGTTTTATAAAGTATCAAAAAATAAACAGGAGGATATGAAATATATCAATTACACAAGAATTTTGTTTTGTTGAATTTATTGTAGCCCCATTAGAAAAGTAGTATTAGCTATTACTTGCAGATAGCCCTATTATGGCAGTTATGATGGAGTTGAATTTACTGGTAAGAAGATAATAATAGCAAAATCCACCCCCTCTTTTTAAATGTTTTGTTAGGTTTATCTTAGTTATATAATTTCCAATCTTAGTAAATAAAAAATTTAGAAGTAGGCATGTAAAGGAAAGTTTAACTATTCACTGTTTTTAAAGTCATTGAGACTGAATTGTTTTGTCTTGATTTATGTTTTATTTTGATAAAATATTTAAATAAGAATTTCATTTTATGTTCGTTCCCCAAAACAATTTTTGCTCAGGCCATGAACATCTTGTCTACTAGGCAATGGATAATTTGGTGTATTTGCAAATTGAACTAGGGTCTGCATGTGGATTTATATATGTGTAAGATAATCTTTCTACTTTTATGCTTACTTCTTAGAGAAAACGTAAAGAACATTTCATTGTTTATGTATCATAAGGAGGATGTGATTCTTCCCCCAATATCCAAAACTACCACTTAATTTTAATAATTAGTAGTTTTAATTATAAATGCTTGCCATGTGGTGTATACTAAATGTTTTACATATACTGTCAATCCTTACAACAACTCCATGAGATATTTGTTATCACCTCTATATTACAGATGAGGAAAGTGGATTAGCAGATTGCTTCTCTGTTCCTTAACATTTTTACTAATTAATCTATGCTGCCTTGGACTTGTTTTTTCTCTAAATTTATAGTTTGATTTTTTTTCAGTATTGACTGTTTAATTTGCTTCACAGAGATCGAAAATTGTGCAATTTGGGATTAAAAGGCTACTACATTAAAGGCAATGGCAACGATGCAGGTAATACAGTATAAAACTATATAGCCCTTTTTTGCTAAAATTAACGATAATACTGTATTAATTTAAGTGTAATTTGTTATAATACTATATTGTTAGCATAAAATATTATAAATGGCAAATAATCCTATAATCAGAGATAGTCCTTATTTTTTATTATAACATGGTTCTAGAATCCCTATCATAGCAGATCTTTTCTTTTCCTGTAGGTAGCTCTTTTGTGGACCTGAGATAGCCTCTTTTGCCCTTTGTAAGCATTCCTTCCTGAGTTGTCGCCATTCGATAAAAACAACCTGAAATTTAAAGCTTTGAAAAGTAGAGAATGTGTAGTTTCTTCAGCAGAATTTTATTGTGTTAAAAGGTAAACTGAGACACATTTCAATTTTCCAGAGTTAATTTGAGCATACATCAATTCAAACTGGGCAGCGCCAAACCAAAGGTGATTTAGGAGCGCTCCACCAACAGGAGCTGGGGGAGGGGTTTTTATAGAGAAGATGCTGAAGCAAAGCAAAGCAATTATTTGATTGGCCATAGTTTACACAGTTGCCTTATTTGGGCAAGCTGAGTTGGCTGTGATTGGTTGTTCTTAAGTTTGGTTTTCTCAGGTTCCAGTGCGTTGACTCTGGCTTAGGGTTTGGTTTGTTTGGACAGGCTCCCAGGGCATCCGAGCCACCTGGGTCTTATGGCCTCCTGTTTAAATGCTTGAACAATTGTATAGATAAATGATTCAGGATAAATTCCAGGTGAACACCCATAGCCTTTTGCCTGAAGTAAAGAGGGCACAGTCTGGGTTAACTTTCCCAAATAACAGACAGAATTTGTTCTATCCTTTGAGCCTCACCTAATTACGTGTCCCAAATAACAGACAGAATTTGTTCTATCCTTTGAGCCTCACCTAATTACGTGGAAACCGTCTTGATCTCTCTCAGACTTCACTATCAGGATCCCATTTGTTCTTTCCACACAGATCTTGCATGTCTCTCTAGACACAGGGATAACTGCAGCATGAGTTATAGGCTAGGATCACACAGGTAGTGTGTCATATTACCTACCCTTTAACTCTCACAGTGATGGAGCAAATCACTCTTTCTTCAGTGGATGAAACGTTTGGCTATGTTTCAATGTTATGTTGTACAAAGAAGATTTCTTTAGATACTAGACTCCCACCGAATATAAGAAAATATGCATATCATGAGAGAAATGTAAAACTTAGCTGATTCGTTTTTCCTATTTTGCTGTCTCCTGAGCTTTCATAAGTTCATTGAATGGAATGGTGAGTGGAATCCCCTTCGTTATTTAGATAGGTATCTTTTTTCCCTCTTTCCTTTAGTGGAATGTGTGCATGTAAGATTTCTCTTTTTTTCAGTCTCCATGTTTGCTGTGTAAGATTCCCTGTTCTGTTGCCTAAAATCATTTAGGTGGAGTGCAGCTCGGCCCTAATTGAGTATGCTAATATATAAAGTGATTTTTATCTCACATTTTAAAGGGTTAATAGAGTATTTGAATGGCATTAGTCCAATTAGTGGTATGATCTATTTTTAGATAACCATATTATGATAAAGTCAAACGTGTTATAATAAAACAAGTTTTTTGTAAGACCTAGAATCAGGGAGCTTGAAAGGATCTTCCAGTTCAGTGGGTTTCAGACTTTTGATAGCAGAACTCTTTCGTTAAATCGGCTCTCCCACAGAGTGCCAGGACATAAACCCCGGTTGTGATGGAAGTACCTGTGAGGGGCCTAAAGATGTACCTCTCACCTCTTATTAACAGCTCCTAAAATAACTCCAAAAATCATTTTAAATCCACTGATCTATTCAGATAAGGGGTGTGAAAATGTAAACCTTTTCCCTCTGGTTACTCTGCTGTGTTCCCTCTTACATCCTCAGTACCCTGTACTGTGCTTAGCGCAGAGGAGATGCTCAGTAAGTGTAAGCTGAATGGGCAGCTGCATGGATAGTGGCAGGCAGAGCCAGACTAGGAGTTGTCTCTTGATTCTTAGTTGGCTGTTTTTTTACTAGCCCATATTACCATCAATTCCTTTTTTTCTTCGCCTTAAAAATTGTAACATATGCACACCTTTACTTGGGCCAGTCATGTAATAACTCTGTGTCTCAGGTTCTCCTTTAAAATGAGGATGATAAAACCTGTGTCTTAATTTTCTTCAAACTAAGCTAACAAATGCTGTCTGTAGGAGACCAGGCTACAGAAGAGGAGGAAGGTGGCACTACAGAATCACGTGACAGCAAAGGCGTAGGCCTAGATGAAAGTGAACTTGATTCTGAGGCTGAACTCATGAGAAGTATGGGACTGCCACTTCAGTTTGGTGGGACATCTGCACATAAAAGTTTTGAGGTAAGTATTACTTTTATTATTTCTGTTTCTTAGTTTTCTTCATAAAATAACACATGAAATTTTTTTATCGCAAATCTAATGCATTTATGAATTAGAGCACTCCACCTCTTTTTAAATGTACATATTTATAAATTAACCAAAACTGCAAGTTGTGATATGTCTCACATGTGATTTTTCCTCTTCTTAGAAACTTAGTAAGATTCACTTGTTTGTGTAACTAAAAGCCCAGGGTAGGGGGGTTAAAGTTATTTTGTTTAATTTAATGTCAAAACAGACTTGGATTCAAAATAGACTTGAGTTCTACTTTCTCTTATAATTTATGAAATGCATTTTATATTCAAGTTACTTATCTTATGTAGGTGTCTATGAATACTAGAAATAAAGTTAAAATCAAAAAGAAAAAGAAAAAACATCAAAAGAAGTACTTAGATGAAATTATGAGAGAATCTTGGAGACAAGAATATGAAGATGACATTTTGGCTTCAGATGAGCCATCTACAGTTGAACAGTATGAGAACACCAGAACATGTAAACTTCAAATCAAAAAAGACATTGAAACTGAAAATCTTCCTATTGAAAATACATTATCTCCAAAGCTAGAAATTACAGAGAAATGGGAAAAGTATTGGAATGAATATGGTGGAGGACTATTATGGCAAAGCTGGCAAGAAAAACATTCAGATCAGACCTTATGTTCTGAACCTTGGAATGTGCCTGATACAAAGGAAGAATGGGAACAACATTATAGTCAACTTTATTGGTATTATTTAGAACAATTTCAATATTGGGAAGCTCAGGGTTGGACTTTTGATGCCTCATCAAGCTGTGATACAGATACTTGTGGGTCTAAAACAGAAGTTGACAACAAGAAAGGTGAAAATTGCACGAAAGCAGACTTACTTTCCTTTCCATCTTCATCAGTTGGCAGCAAAAGCTCTAGTTCAAGTGATAAAGATCATAACGAAATACTTGATGGAATCAATAATATAAGTCTGAATTCAGAGGAGGTAGAACAGAGCCAATTAGATTCCTCTGTAAGTTGTGATGGACATCAGTGGCTAAGTGAAGTAAACAGCAGGAGAGAATGCCCTGCTTCTGGCCAAAGTGAACCATGTAATGGTGGAACCAAGGAAAGCAGCTTGTCTGGGAGAAGAAGCACAAACCCACCAGCTTGGGGTAAGATTGGCCAAGATTTATCCTACTAAATAATGGTTAACAAAATGAATCTATTTAGCAAAATAACTAACACTAGTCCTTTATGGTAGAGTTAAATAATGCCGGCTTACATTTTCTAGTATAATAATGAAATGATTTAATCCTCTTATTTTTATATCACAAGTTGTTTATTACCCTTTTATATAAATAAAAATATTTGCATAGGGTTTTGAAAAGTATCATTCCTTCCTCTTGTACCTTGGTGGCCAGTGAATTAAAACTTGGAAATCTCTTGAGAAATCTAATTTACAGTGAGCTTGCAACATCCAAGTTTCTCCTGTGAGTTCATAGGAGGCATGTTAGAGAGTGATTGAGAGCACACGTTTGACATGAGGCAAATAGGAATGTGAGTCATATCTGAAATTCAGTCGGGGCAAGTGAAGTCTTGCTCTATAGAGAATCTCAACAAGGCATGATATTAATTTATGACTGGAAGTGTTGATTTCAAGATTCTCATAAGAGTGACCATTTCTATTGCCTGTTCCCTTAGTTATATATATAATTGGCCATTTCTGTAATTAGCTCCAGTATGACTGCCGTCAGGATCAGCTTGAGAATTCTAGGTTTTGATTTGTTTTAGATCCTTCCTTGAGATCAAAACAAAAGGTATATATTACATTTCTCTGTAAGTATGTTTTCTACTTTTTGTGGTTGGGTGTTCTCCTGAGATAGTCTGTCCCCACACAGTCAAAGCTTCCCACTCTCTACATTGCACACATCTCTCCTTCTAGTCCCACCCGCCCACTTTGTTCCAGTCTGAAGAAATATAGAACAAAGACCAAAGACATGTGCCTCAGTTGGAGCCACCACAAGTTAAAAATACTTTCTAAATGCTTATCTTCCTGTTACTTCCATTATTAATTTCAGAGCTATATTAGAGACAACTAAATATATTTGCTTCTTAATAAAGAAAAATTATTTTTAATCAATGTGATCATGCCATCTTTAGAATCATTTAGATTAAAATTCCATCAAAATGTGATAGCTAACAGCTATCACAAAGGTAACTTTGTGGATTAATTTGTATAGATTTGGACAGCTATGAGTTAAAGTAGTTTTAGTTCATGGAAGGAGTTAGTAGTTAGATCATGGAAACTTTTAAACTCTAACAGACATAGCTTCAGTTTTTTTATGCTCAACACTCTGCATGTAGATACACAGAATAGGTAGATGTGGTCTGGCACTTTGCTTGACGTGCACATATGATTCATTGCAGGAAAGGCACTGCGATATTTTGATTGCCTTTGCAAATGGCAGAAGAGTTGTCAAACCAAGGGGGAAAGTTCACTGCAATATCTCTGCCTCTTTAGATTCACAGGAGTCTTCAGAAGCAAACACAATCAAAGAAAGACCACATCCCAACCGTACTGATGGAGATGAGAGTGAAGAAGACCCACCCGAACATAAGCCAAGCAAACTCAAGAGGAGGCAAGTTGCATATCACTTTCTCTCCAGAATGTGTTAGCATAAGCACTCATGTCCGTGAGTGAGTGGTTATAAAGTGCTTGTTATATTACAACACTGCAAATCCTGTGAGGAGGAGGCAAGATACATTGGCAGGATCCTGGGCTTTGGAGCATGGTCAGATCCCAGCTCTTGCCTCTTATTCTGCCACAATTTCTTATCTATAAAAAGGAACTGATCCTTCTTTGCAAGATCATTGGGAAGACTGGAACTAGCATGTAATATATCTCACACTTGGTAGCTATCAATGGATGATAGCTTTTAACTAATAATGTATAAGTAGGTATAGTCTCTCTCTCTCTCTCTCTCTCTCTCGTTCTAATTTTTTTTCAGAAGTCTGAGTATATATTATCACAGAATTTTATTGCTAAAATAGACCTCGGATATATCAGATGTAATACTCTCATTCTATCAATAGGAATACTAAGGTAAAACAAGGATAAATGCCTTGTCCATACTTATATGGCAACAGTGGCAGCTCTAAAGCTGGAGCCCAGACCAGCTCTTCCAGAGGCAGTACTCTTTCAAGTTATACCCTTGATATGTATAATTAAACAAGCAGAGAGTAATGTAAGGTGGGATATGGTCAAGTGCTAATGCTGTAAAATACAAGAAAAAGATGGACATTACAGAACTTGGACGTTAGGTGGAAACATTTCTTTTCTCTGACAGGATATAAAGTGTTCAACATAAGATTTTTATGTTCCATACAGCTTCTAGAAAAACAGTAAGCAAGCTTTAGAGACTCAGTACCTTAGCACATAAAAGCATGCCTCTATTGTGTTCCTTCTACATGGTAGACATTGCTTGTTAACTCCTCCATTAGTTCCTGCTAGTTCCTGGAGGCAGAGACTGTGTGTGTACTTATATTTCTGGGACCTCGTAGTTCCTCCATTAATGTTCAGTGAGCTTAAGGTAATTTGTAACAATTATTTCTCACCATTTTCATTTGTTTGTCCCCTAGGTAGTAGGGATCACTAGAAGGCATCCCCAGTAGATGGATTATCCTGGGTTACTTAATGTCACTTGTATCATGACTTTATTCTTAACAGTATTTTTTCTTTTGTAATTTTTTTGGTTGGGTTGATACTTCTCAAATGTTTCCTTGTTTAGTTTTAAGGAAAACCTCTAGAGATAACACTCTAGGAGATTAGTTTAAGGGTTTCGCTTTTACTGGTGTTTTTCCAAAGGAAGATGGAGAGATCCGTATTTGTACCATGTTCAAGAATAGAGATAATTACCTGACATGGTTTAAGATTTGAGTGCTTATTGCTGTGTTCCAAACACTGCTAGGTACTTCATCTTGTTTGGAAAATCCTGATTAAAGTACTTTTTCCTGTCTTCCTGGATTTGTGAACCATGGTTGATTGTTGGGATGGGCAAGTTTGCATAGGTTGACTGTATGTACCCTTTGATATTTGCCTGCACCGTTGGGCTCTGGAGGTAATGGCTTATCACTATCTACCTTTTTGTTTTTTTAGCCATGAACTGGACATCGATGAAAACCCAGATTCAGACTTTGATGACAATGGTTCCCTTCTAGGATTCCAGCATGGCTCAGGACAAAAGTAATTATACATGAATGCTATTGTCTTCCAGAAATCTTAACCACTTCAACTATTTTAAAGCTCTGTGCTATTCAGATAGCTGATAATGATTATGTATTTGATAGCATTTGAGATGTTAATGTTAATTGAAACACTAACCTCTCTTGTAAGTAAGAATCTTGGAGATATCACAGTACATTTGATGTATTCACATATATCAACTCATTTGCACTTCATAGCAATCCAGTGTTACTGTTCCAATTTCATAGATAAGGCAACTACAGCTCACAAAGGTTTTGACTTGGTCCAGATCACATCATTCCCTGGAGAGAGGATTGAAGCCCAGCTTGAGACTTCTAAGCATGGTCCTCTCTTCACCTAACGTCTCACGTATCTGCCTCTGTGCTTCTGAAGTGTAGAGCAAACGTGCCATGAAAAGTTCAAACCTGCCGCAATCTTTTTTCTTTTTTATTATGAAAGTAGTAAAAAACAAAACAGAAGAAGTAAAGAGTGAAAATCTTTCTTGCAAATCATTCCCATAGGTAGGCAATGTTTGGTATATATTCTTCCTAATTTACTAATGTGTGTTTTTATGATTATGTATGTATACACACGTTGCTCCCTTTTTATAAAACACAAAAATGAAATAATGCTACACATATTCTGCAGCTTGCTTTTTTCCCTCAGCAATGTACCATGAACACCCTGCCTTATCAATACATTTACCTAATCCTTTCAGTGGGGCCGTGTGTTTAATTGACCATCCTATATGTATAACTAGGTTGTTTCCTAAGACCTAATCATATGCCTTTGAGGTCCCTCCAAGTTACCGCACGTACCAGTAGTTCATTCCTTCTTATTTCTGAATAGTATTCCATTGTATGGATGTACCGTAGTTTATTCAGCCATTCATCTATTGAAGGACATTTGGATTGTGTGTGGTATTTTGCTATTAGAAATAAAGCTGCTATGAACTTTTGTGTACAGAAAATACTAGTTTTCTCTGGGATTAAATGCCCTAGTATTACATATAAGGAAACTGAAGGGTTTGTTGCATATGACGTGAAGACTGAACTGAGCAGATAAGCACACTGAAGACCTAGCATTTGTGTCAGCTTGCAACAGTGGTTTAAATCAGGATTAAGGTCTTTGATGTTTCTAAGGATTGAGACTTATTTTGTTAGGTGTGGAATTTTAGCGGATACCTATACATTATGAAGTCAGCAAGAAAAGGACATCGGTCTCAAGGTTGACGTAAATGGAATACAAATTAGTTTAGAAATACATGCTCATAATAATAATACTATGAATATTTTTTTTAAAGGCTACCAGTTAATCTCTCCCGTATGTTACTTCAAGGCAGTTGTAGTTCATATAATCATTTAAGGCTAAAGATCATAAAGATTAGTAATACAAAAGGGTTTTCCTGATATTGCCATGTTTAAATTCCTATCAGAATTTATTTCTACCCTCATGTAATTTTATTGAGAAATGACTTGAGTAGCTCTTGCTAGTATACACGCATACAAATTTATTCTGTTACCTGGAATTTAACTTAACTATTCTCCCATTTAGAGCACCCAATTCTACTTAAAAGAGAAGGATAAGATATATTTTTTTGTAAGGAAGTTCATAATATGGCTAGAAGATAACATCTGACATTTAAAACCAGACTGTTCGGGAGTTTATAAGTGCTAAAATGTATCCTGCACCCTAAGTCCCTAATAGTCTATAGGAGAGGCAGTTAATGAGGCTTGACATAGTCAAAGATGGCTTCACAGCAGCTATATATCTTTTAGGAGAGAAAAATGCAGATGGTTAGATCAGTAGACATTCTCTGTTTTAATAATAGGGGTTTGCTTCTTTGGCGAGTTCAGATTGATTTAGGTTAAGAATTTAGTGACCACTTTCAAGGTAATTTGAACATCTCCAGATATGTGTTAGAGACCTTTGGCATCACCTCACCGTGAGAAAAAATTTTATTTCCCCAACATGCAATGGAGTTATATTTTCCTACTATTTCTCTATTATATTTTACTCTATAATTTCTGCTTTCTGCTCTGTATAAGATTTGTTGATATTTCAAACTTTGACGTTTCACATTTACTGGAGAATTAACCTACAAGCTAGACCATAAACTCCTCTGCATTTTGAACTTTATTTCATAATTTTCATAATTTAGAAAAATGAAATTAAAATAGTGGCTGCTAATAGAAAAATGGTGAAAATGTTAGTTTTATTCTCATATAAAAAACAAATTCATAGAACTTAAGGGTTTGAGTCAGCTTCTTTTGGTTTGGTCACAGATATGGTGGAATTTCAAATTTCAGTCAGCGACGGGTCAGGTATCTACAGAAGAATGTGAAGTATAAGTCAAAGTTCTTAGACATGAGAAGACAAATAAATATGAAAAACAAACACATCTTCTTTACTGAAGAGTCAGAAAAAACATGTTTCAAGAAAAGCAAAACTTTGAGTAAGGTATGTATAAATTTTGTTTTATATTTACAGACAGAATCTCATTTTTTGAGCTTCAGTTCTTAAAATTGTTGTTTTCAAATGGGAATGCTGTTTCTACCAGATGTAAGGGTACCTAAAATTCTTTTCCACTTGCTTCCTAAAGGCATATATTGTGTGAACTAAAGTAAGTTGAGGATAATATGAAAAGGAGATGTTTTGGAAGCTACAAAATGTAGTGTCTGGGAAGATAAATAGGTAAAATTGCCACTGTATATATAGTAATGGTGGGAATTTCTCATCTGCTTCCAGCGAGGTAGGATCCTGGAAGTCAGTTTCTGATAGAGCTTTTATTGTAAGCCTTAATGTTGAGGTCATCTAGAGGTGATCCATCAAACTTTGCACTAAGTTCATCCTAATGGCATGAAACTCAAGGCTAATTTAGTGATTCACACTGTTAACTGGAATATTCACATCCTATCTGTTGGGCTTTGCTCTACCTGCCATCCCAGTGCCTGGAAAACAAACGTAGTTACAATGGCTTTCGCTTGGTTTGATGAGTGATCCTTCTCCATTATTGGAAAAAAGCACCTTCTAGTGAGCAGAACCTTTGTCTCAGTCACACCCCCAGCAGCTCTTTAGGGCAATGGAACAAAATCTCAGAGCCCATGAGGCCTTTGCTTTACCCTTAGCGTACATACATGATCATTCCTAACTTCAGCATTCTTCTAGACCATGCTACAAATTTATAGCTGTTTTTTGTTTTATTATATTTCAGATTGGTTGGTTGCTGGTGATATTTTAATTTTTTAGTGGCCCTGGTTATATCTGGGACAGACTTCCCAATGTCAGTCCAATCAGTCCTATAGGACTTTGTATAATGTTTTGGATGTGATTGTGCCCATACATTCATCTGTAGATGAAGAGCAGAAACATAACTGCTAAGTATTGCTGAGGAAAAAAAATAAATATGGCTGTTATGTCCTTAGATATCTGATTAATGTAGAGGCACAGTCCCCTCAAAGGAAGATTCTGGGTGGTTGTCCATGCCCATCTTCTGTCTACCACTCTTGTTCTCATTTCCTAACTCTTAGGAAGGTCGTAAAGATCTGTTATGAAGAATATTCTTGTTACAGAAGATTGCAAGGGAGGTATATATCATCTGACCTTGAGCCTTGTTAACGTTTCAGAGAAGAAACCTGGTTTTTAGGAATCATTTACTGGCTCTACTGCTTTATTAAAAGGCAGCTCACATTCTTTCCACATTCTGTTAGCATGCTTTTATTCTTAGAGATAGATGGGCACTAAAACTCTTTTGAGTTCATCTTTGATACTGAGTACCATTTAACATAGATTGTAGCCTGGGCCATTGCAGAAAACTCTAGATGATTTGAAAAACTAAAATGAATAGTACAGCAATGGATAGGTACTTTTGTAATTGTAATATCACATAGTACTGTTATATTGTTAGAAGCCTTTTTGGAAAGCTACTGGAACAGTTTTATCATCTTAGTGTTAACTGATAACAGGAAGGTCATAGTCTTGTGTTTAATCTGACATTTTCTTCCTTTTAATGAAATCTTTAATAAGGTCATGGTTTGTTCAGATAAAGTGCGGTTAGCTCAGAATTACTCACATTAACTTGTATGATACAGTGTACTTATTAGAGCTAATAATTGTAACACACTTGTCAGTCAAGCCTCAAATGGTAAAGCAGGTGGAAATATTCTGTGTAATTTGGAATTAATTCATGCTTGTAACGTCTTACAATTTCAGGTAGAAAAATTCCTGAAATGGGTTAATGAACCAATGGATGAGGAAGCATCGCAGGAGTCAATTTCTCATGGCAATGTACAAGTCACTTGCACAAGCAGTGATTCAGAGGAACAAGAAATGTCTGTTAAAAAAGGTGATGACCCATTGGAGACAAGCAATCCAGAAGCTGAAACGTGCCATGCCATCTCTTCATCTGGTGAACTTGAAACAGAAAAAAATGAAGGGGACAGCACGGTGGCGGCTATTCCAGATAAGGAGGATTGCGTTACTCAGGAGGTACCAGATTCTCTTCAGGTAGAAACTGAAGGTAGGATCAAATGTGCTTCAACTTGCTAATGGATAAGATAAATACATTTGGTAAAATATGTTTTTCCCTAGTTTTCACTTATGAAACATCCATACCTGAGGATTCACTGCTATTTTTTTTGTTTTTGTTGTTGTTTTTTTTGGTGAGGAAGACCAGCCCTGAGCTAACATCCGTTGCTAATCCTCCTCTTTTTGCTGAGGAAGACTGGCCCTGGGCTAACATCGTGCCCATCTTCCTCTACTTTATATGGGACGCCGCCACAGCGTGGCTGACATGCAGTGCGTTGGCGGGCGCCCGGGATCCGAACCGGCGAACCCCGGGCTGCCAAGCGCGGACGAAACCGCTACGCCACCGGGCGGCCCCCCACTGCTATTTATTTTTAAGTTGAGAGAAGGCATACTAGGTGTAAATGTGCTAATGGATATGATTTGGTGCCCAGAACACACTTCACTCTTGGCTGAGCAAGCACAATAAAATAAAAAATAAACTATGTGGGAAAACAGTGTTTGAGGACCTTCAGCTTTGCCGTTAAGGTTGGTCTCTGCCACTGCCCTCTGTTCCATGGGCCAAAGGTGGCCAGTCCCTTTTATTCCATTGAAATTTAGTATTGCCCTGGTTTTCTTTTTGATAATTCGTTTTTGGTTTTTTGTGGTGGTGGTTGTTGGTAGTGGTAGTTTGTTTTTTGGGTGGTACATTGACATAAACAAGTATTTATGGTAGTTGGCTATAATGAATGGAGAACAGAGTAGCATTTTCACTTTATGCCCTTTTGTACTGTTAGAATTTATTTTACAGCAAATGTTCTTTTATAATTTAAAAAATAATAATTGTATTCAATGGAACATTAAGGCTTTTATAAGGTAAAAAATGTTCATTTCACATAGTATTCAGTTTTATTGATGAATTATTTCAAACTTGCCCTAATGAAACAATTATATTTATTGTGATAGTTTCTTTCTTAACTTGGTATTGAGGGAAATACCTTATTTGAATGTTGACTTTTTTTTTCTTTATGGGTGTGTGTTTGTGTGTGTAGACCTGTGATCTTTGAATCACATATTCTTCCCCTTTCTAAACAGCATACTTAAGGTAGTTTAAATTTTTTTGTCACCGTACAACTGATGTTCATGTGGCACCTTCAGATTTTTGAAATGCTTTTACGGGCCTTACTCTGTAAAGTAGCCCAATGAAGTAGGTGTAATTATGTCCACTCTATAAATATGGAAGGTGAAGCTCAGAGATCACACAGCCATAAGTGGCATAGCTAGGACTCAGTACCAAGTTATCTGATTCCTAGATCCTCTTTTCCCACTCTGCCTTACTTCCCTCATCACCACTCATCACAATGCTAGTAGTTCTCACCTGCGGTGATGTCACCATTTCAGGGGCATTTGGGAGATGTTGGTTGTTAGCATGACCTGGGGAATTCTGGCAGTTAGCGCTGTGGATTACTTTACTTTGTCATGTACAGGATGGTCTTGCGCAATAAGCAATTGTTCAGAATGTCATTGTGCCCTCTGTTGAGAAGCTCGCTGCACTTTGCTGTTGATGACACCTTTTGCTATTTGCAGTGATCAGATGACCATGTTGAGATACAGTCCTGTCCTTGAGGACCATTTAGATGTAGTCGAGTTTTATTTGTCGACATCAATTCTTGTCACCATACTTAGTTGTGATAGCCCTCTCATCTTTCTAAGTTGCTGCTTCTGGTCTGCTCGGAACTGAAGCCAAATCACCAAACTAATAAAAATTGTTTATCTAAGAAAACGCCAGCCTCTGAATGAATGGGACCTTTTCTGTCGAGTGGGGCTAGTGCCCTCTGTTTCGGGTTCTCTGAGGCCGTGTGACTTCTGGGCTGTGCCCAGGCACAGACGATTGATGGAGTTGAGAGTTTGAGCTTAAGCAGCGCTTGGGAGGTTTTAGTTAAAGACGGGAAGGGAAATGTTTGGATTTCTGTAATTCACCAACTCAAGCAGCGTCTTATCTAACAAAAGTAAAAGCTTTTATACCTACAATAGTACCTCTACACATCTCCTCACAATCTTGTGTACGTAAAATACTACTCATTGATTCATTCCTTTTGAGGAATTAAAAATGGGAGCTTAGAGAGCCTGGGTTACTTTTCCAAGCTCAGGGAGCCAGTAAGTAGCAAACTAGAGGCTGTAATCTACAGTCAGTGCTGTTCCATCATGCCCTCCTGCTTCTCCGGGTGTGGTGGTGTGTACATGTTCTGGAGCACAATCCCAAATAATTATTTGATGTGGCTACACGTTTAGATAAACTCACCTGTGATTTTCCTGTTTTCCTGGTGAGCATCTATATTCTTTATATTCTTTTATTGTAGCTGAAATTAAAAAGAAGAAGAAGAAGAAAAAGAAAAACAAGAACAAAAAGGTAATTGGTCTGCCTCCTGAGATAGCTGCTGTTCCTGAGCTGGCAAAATACTGGGCCCAGAGATACAGGCTCTTCTCCCGTTTTGATGATGGGATTAAATTGGACACAGGTGAAGTATATATGTGATTTTTTTACTTTTATTTTGAAATAATTTCAAACTTACAGAAAAGTTGCAAGAAGGGAGGAAAATTTTCATATCCCTTTACCCAGGTGCAGATGTTTTTAACATTTTGCCACATTTGCTTTATCATTCTGTGTGTGTGTGTGTGTTTTCCTGATCCAGTTGTACTACCCCTTAATACCTTAGTGTGTATTTTCTAAGAACAAGGATATTTCTATGTAACAATGGTAAAATTATAAATTTAACATTGTTACAATACTATAATCTACAGTCCATACTCTAGTCTCATCAATTATCGTAATCGTGTCCTTTATAGCATTTTTTTTCTTCTAGTATAGGAGCAGGTATTGCATTTAGTTTTCATGTTTCTTTAGTTTCCCTTAAATCTAGCATAGTTGCTAAGCCTTCTTTGTCTTTCATGACACATTTTCCAAAGAACAAGAGCCAGTTATTTTCTACAGTTTCTCTCAATTTGAGTATATCTGTGATTTTAAAACTTGAGACTCAGGTCTAATCTGTATTTGTAGCATGTTAGGGTAGATAGCAAAAGGAATTGATAGGTTATTAAACAGAATATCTGATGAAGAAAGGCCTAGTGCAGAAAGATATAATTTAAAGAATTAATACTTGAAATGTTGAATTCTTTCTCATTTTCCTGCTGTGACCTTGAACAGCTTAGTTCAGCAAATTGATACTTATTTTCATATTGTGGCTATCTAAATATTGATCTTTATTAGCTGTCAAAATCAGGAAGTCTTGATCTGTGGTAGAATTTCAGGGGTTTTGTGAACCTCATATAATTATTTACAAAATGTTGTGCTTTGAGGAAAGTACACAGAACGTTGTTAGGAGAAGAAAGACTACATAAAAGCTTTTACTTCTATAAAAGGAGTTTATGTTTTTATTCTTCCAGCGATGAGGAGGCATTTAAAGTTTTGGTGAGGAAAGGCAACAAGAAAATTGGTGCATCATTTTATTTAGAGAAATATCTTTCCAAAAAATGTAAATTTCTTCCATTGGGAAAGAAGGGCAGTATCCTCTTTCCTCTGGAGTGGGCATAGGACCTCATTTCTGAAAATGATGGGGATTCTGCTATTCCTGCAGCTCTGCAGCCTTTTGCTGTTAGCTCCTTGCTTTTCCTGATCCTTTAGAAATGTGCAAATTTTTCCAAAATGTCCGGTAGAAATCAGGATTGTTACTTTCCCACTAGGAATGAAATAATTAGGAAACTCAATGGAGTTTGGGGAATTGGCCAATTAGAATAGCTAACTTCCCCTTTTCCATAGTAGACAGTCAATAGTTAATACTTCAAACAGAAAAATCAGAATTGCATTCAGTTATTGGAAGTATATTACAAAAGAATCAGGCAAGAATTGAAATCATTGCTTCTTTGGAAACTGGGCATGAGAATGGTACTACTCCTTTTTATAACAAGCTTTGTAGAACTTTTCTTTAAAACTAGGTAATTTATAAGTTTTTGAAAAGAGAAACTAAGTTTTTTTTTTAGGTATATAATATATAATAACGTTTGCTGTGTTTGTGCTTGGCTTGGCTTCTGGAAATTGAACATTTAACAGCAATACTCTTCCTTCGCAGAGGGCTGGTTTTCAGTTACACCTGAGAAGATCGCTGAGCACATTGCTGGCCGGGTCAGTCAGTCCTTCAAGTGTGACACTGTAGTAGACGCATTTTGTGGAGTTGGAGGAAATACCATTCAGTTTGCCTTAACAGGAAAGAGAGGTAATTAGCCATCAATGGAAGAAAAGTAGTTTATTTTCAATTTATTCAGTAAATGTTTGATTTTGCTTCAGCCGATCTTTGCTGAGATTTAGTATATAATTAATAATTTAATGCCACATATTTAAAATTATAATAGCTAGCATATATGAAGCATACACTGGTATAATCACTTAATATGTATTTATTTAGTCAACAGTCTTGTGAAGTGTGTCTTTTACTATCTGTGTTTCACAGATAAACTGGGAGATAAAGAGATGAAGTAACTTGCCCAAGATTACACAGACACAGCTTGGTGGAGCCAAGATTATAACCTTATATAAGACTTAAAATATCAAAATGGAAGCCTATTCTTTAAAAAACAAGACGAGTGGACAGGGAGTACCAGCTTTGCCACTCACTACCTTTATGACTTTGGACGTCAGTTAACCTTAATTTAAAGGAGACGTTAAATTGAAATAACCTCTGTGATACCTTTAGCTTTGACATTCTAAGACACTAAACGTCTTTTAAATATTAGATCTTCCTCATGGTTGTTAGACTTTGGAATCACCAGAAAGAAAACCTCTCTTACTATCTATCTGTCAGGAACTGTGTCAAGTAGGTAGTACGTGTGCTGTTTCCTGGGAGAAAGAAGGCTTTACAAAATTGAACAATCTGCTCAAACTGACATAGCTGAGTCGTGAAGCCAGGGCTTTTACTCAGTTGTTTCTGAATCTGATATCCCTGTTCTTTCTAAATTCTTTTTAAAGTGTGGTATAATGTGATATTTTAGAGACATCAATTGTTGAGTCATACTCTGAAGATGCTTTTTTTCCCCAATGTCTTTATATTAGACATATAGCTTCCATTTCAATAAGTTTCAGTTGTCTTATTAATTTATATTAAGTTGTTAACTAGGAAAGCATATGATTCTGAAAAGCATAGTATAGAAGCTAGAAAATGATAAAGTGAAACTTAATATTGATTTTAAGACCAATGCTGATGACCTGTGGCCCTTACCCAATCACTCCTATGCTCCAGAGTATGACATTTGCTAACTTTATGTGGTAGCCTGGATGAAAGCTATTTTCGTATTTACTGGAATAGTAATTATTTTCTTGTTCTCTCTGAGTTCACTATTTACTCTTCAAGTTCTTCCCTGCCTGTGCCAGATAAGCCATTCCTTTGAGCTCAAATTAATTTTTATTGCATGAAAATGATTTTTCCTCAAAAGTTGTAAAATTTATCTTCATTTTGGCGTTGTATTATAACATGACAATTAAAATATCTACCCTCTGATAAAGTAGCAAACAGATCTGGAAATTTTTTCAAAATATTATGGAAACAGTCCGTATTGTAGATTTATATTTCTTTGAATATAGGTCTATTACTCAAGGCTTTCTGTAGCTTAGTACACATTTGGTAAAGGAAGATGTCTAATGTGGAGCTGAAGGGAGGCTACGTCTGCCTCGTTCTCACAGACCCGGCTCCCATCACAGCCGCTCAGGGTCTTGTCATCACTCACGCTCATAGATTGCCAGCCTCTGGGAAGAAAAGGAGGCACGTGGCAAACACCGTGCTACCCCAGTGCTGTCATGATCTGGCTTCTGTCCTTGCAGCATGCAGAACTGGAAGCTCAGGAACCCTCAAGCGTGTTTGGTATAGTGGTGTCCCGTGACCTGCTCCCCAAACCAGAGGTAGTAGCTCAGAGGTGCTCTAATGTTAGTTAGGTATGCTACCCCTAGTGTGATTGGGCTGACTACATTATGGTAGGGAATTCAAAACAATTAAAGTATTGTGTGTCTGTTTATATACACACATATGCATATAATCAATTATTCTTTAACTCTGTCTATACACATACACATATGCCTGTATACATACACATGAGAAAATGGCATTGTGTATAATTGACATGATCCCTTTGTGCCAGACTTATTTTCACACAGTTGCTGTCTATGCATATAACAACTGAATGGTTAGAGAATCCACAAAGTTTTGCATTTTGCTGTTGTTAAAGATTTTTTCCCCTTTCTATGTATTCCAGTAGTTCTGTATCAGTGCTATCCAACAGAACTTTCTGTGATGATGGTAATGTTCTGTATCTGCACTGTGCAGTATGGTGCCCCTAGCCACCTCTGGCTGTTGGGCATTTGAATGTGACAGTGTGGCCGAGGATCTGAATTCTTAATATTATTTAATTTTAATCAATTAAAGGTAATAGCCACATGTGGCTAGTGGCTGCCATTATTAGACAAGTACAGTTCTGTATGGTATCATCCAACATTTGTCAGCATTTCATGTATATGGTGGATTGAATGCTTACATTCTGTGAGGCCTGAAAACAGTCAGCCTCCAAGAGGAGTGCAGATGAAAACATGAGGATTAGCAGAATATATTTGACGTCGAAAGTCATTTTTTCCGTTGACTTTTTGGTATGGTCAGCGTATCTTTCCATCTGTTTCTGTACTGTAAATGTAGCAGATTGAGCAGCTGAAAAGGACGTTTTCATCCTTCCTCTTATAAATACAAATGTTAGTTTATTGAGAACAGAAAAAATATAGTGTTCTAAATGCATGATTTTGCAACATGTAATTGGTGCTTGTATTCATTGTTCAAGTGATTTATTTAGTACATTATTTTTCAAAAGTGTTAACAAATTCTGAAACCAGCATATTCTGGAAAACAGCTTTGTTTCCTTGACAGCCATGGTTTATGCATCAGGGTTCCACTTAGCCCTTTCAATTATAATATATTGCCACTAAAACACTGGTGCACATACAGGTGCACTTGAGTAATTTACTGCAAGACGTGAGTAAGCTAAAATTAACTCATGTTTGCATTGCTAATTATGAAATTGCAATAAATTAAATGAAAGCCCGTTTGGTGAAAACATAACGTTGTCTGTTCCCTCTACCTAAAATGTCTCATTAAACATCATCAGCAGATGTTTTTGCATTCCTTCTTCATAAGGTGGCTATATAGGTTTGTCAAAATGTGTTTTATTTTGCTTTTCTGTAGAAGTTGTCAAATTTGTCTTCCTTTGGAGGTTGCGTCTTTTTGAGGAAATTGGTCTTCTCTAAAATCTTTGCATTTATAGGCTGTATGCGAAGTTGGTGACTTTTCCCTGTATCTGCTCCTCAGGCGGTACACTGCACGGGGCGCAGGGCCGACCACATGTGTGGCTTTCAGTGGACGCTTGGTGGCAGCTAGCGCGGCCTGCTCTGGTAAAGCTGCTTGAGTGAGTCGGCTCTGAAAGCCAGGTCCTTCAGTCACATTTTCTTGGTACAACACAAGCGAAACATTCTAATTTAGATTAAAATTTTTAATTAAATTCTCTGTCTCTGGCATATGTGGCCACATCCCCCCTAGTCTTTAAAAAAGGTTCTTGTACAGAAAATAAACAGATTGTTCAGAAGGCGAACTGTCCTGTGTAACTAATAATCAGCATCATTTGACTCATCTTTCCTGTTCCCATTTTTAGTGATTGCCATCGATATTGATCCTATTAAGATTGATCTTGCTCGCAATAATGCAGAAGTTTATGGGATAGCAGACAAGATAGAGTTCATCTGTGGAGATTTCCTGCTTCTGGCTTCTCATTTAAAGGCCGATGTTGTGTTCCTCAGCCCTCCTTGGGGAGGGCCTGACTACGCTACTGCAGAGACTTTTGACATTAGGACAATGATGTCTCCTGATGGATATCCTTTGAAAGGCCTAAAAGTTTACTCAAACAATGGTTGTGGAGAGGAAGGGTTTTGTGTGTGTGTGTGTGTGTGTGTGTGTGTGTGTGTTTGAGAGAAAGAAATTAGTGAAGAGGAGAGATATTAGCTGATAGCACTTGATAGATTCCAGTTTGTTTTCCATAAAAAGCAGGTATGTAAAAATTAACGAGTGATCTCCAAAAGTTATGGCAAATGTGAGGTCATGTTTCCTTTGGTTGCTATCTGATGTTACCATTACAAAACAAGAACTAGAAAGCATTAATTGTTGGGAGTTATTGTCTGGAAATTGGGAATTTCCTCAAGACCTGTCCCTAAAGTCTGGGTGATTACCCCTTAATTTTTCGATTCACACTGACTTGTGTAAATTCTCTGTATGTCTTCCTGTTTTTCCTGTTACTCTTCCAAGATATTGAAGCAAACCTTTATGTCATAAAGAATAGCATTCGTTTATTATTTATCCCTTTTATCTCTACTCCCTAGAGGAATCATCTGTTTGAATCTAACATGAAACATGTTTCTAAATTGCTAATTAAAATTAGGATGTAGACTACAGTGGACAGAGTTACTTGTCTTTATTCTTGCTGGAAAGAGGTGGTACTGTGTTTTCCTGTTCTTTCTGTTTTAACAAAAACTAGGAAATGGCAGAAAGAGAAAGCATGTGTATATCTCACTCTTGGTTGCCTGCCACTGGGATAATTGAATAAAAAGGTTTAACTTCTAATCTTTCACCTATCAGGGACAGTATACTGCTGAATTACAAAATCTGCTACTTAATTCTCTCTTAGGTTCCATAAGAGGATTTAAATGTGTGCCTTATTGTTACATATCAAAATACATTTGGGTTATGCTATAATAAGTAAAGCACACATTTCTGATCAGAAATTAACTGCTCCTTTTGTTACTTTTCCTTAACACTGTCCACATTTGAAATTTTCAGACTTTCCCAGAAGATCACTAATAATATTGTTTATTTTCTCCCAAGAAATGCTGACATTGACCAGGTAAGCCATTACTGAAGAACTTCTGTGAGCCTCTGGCATAACTGTTACAAGGAATGGGCAGAAAAAGATACACAGTATTTCTTTAATTGAGGACGGCTGTTTATGAGGAGTCCCTGATTTTGACTTTGATTAGAAAACTGGAAGTGTTGGGCAGTTAAATCCATGCCTGTTTCATCCTCTTCATCTTCGCAGCTCCTGGCATACATAAACATAAATAGAGCACTCTGGGCTTTTAATCATATGTCCTGAAAGGATGATTGAATGTGTAGTGTTTCAAATGTACACACCTAAACTAGCCAAGATTTGTCCTTACTGAAACCTACCTTGAGAATAGAGATTTTAGGTATTCCTGAAACTAGTAGCCTAAATAGAAATATACAGACCGATAGGATCTTAATTTGGCCAAGATCAGTTGTGACTCTAGTCTTGAGGTATAGGACATTTGACTGACATTCAGACATTCTAACATTTGTGTCCTTATTCCATACTCAGCATAAACACTATTATAATCATGTTTTTTTTTCCTTAGTAGAATTGGATCTGGTTTAATAACTGCCTCATAAAGATCTGATGATGTCTTTATTTCATGCTTTTGTGGATTTTTTATAAACACTTATTACATATCTGCTTGGTGCTTTGCATTCTATTGAAAATCTTTTGCCTTTCATATTCTAAATTTTACTGCAGTGTTCCTAGGTGTGGGATTTTCCTTTCTTTTTTTGATACTCTGAGAGCTGACCTTATCATTCTGACCTTTTTCATCTTATTCTGGAGAAATTATCTCCACTATTGGTTCAGCTTTGTTCTCCTCACCATCGTTTTTCCTTTTTCTGGGACATGTATTATGTGGATGTTAGTCTTCCAAAAGTATATTTTCTGGTGTTTTGTCTCCTCCTTTTTCCTTCTGGGAGATTACCTCAGTCTGGTCTTCCAACTCATTCATTCCTCAAGTATGTACATTCTATTATCAATCCCATCTATTTTGTTTTTTAGTTCAACTTTTATATTCTTTATACTTAATGTTTCTGCATTGTTTTTCTTCTTTTGCACTCTAATCTTATTATTATAAGAAGTATAAATTCTTAATCAGTTCTGTCCTTTCTGCATTTGATGTAATTTATGATCTAGCTTATTTTTCTTCTTTGAAACTCAAATGTCTTGTCTTAGTGAATGTTGGCTATTCTCAAGTAATGCAAAAGGATAAAGGACAGGCCAGAATCCAGTGAGTGTCAACTCTGGCTTCACTTTAGAATCACTGGGGACACCTGAAAAACCGTGGCCATCCAAGCCCCAGTTTCTTAAAGCTCCCTGGGTCCTTCTGATGTGGAGCCCGGTTGAGAACCACTATGGAAGCCTGTGTCAGCCCCAGGGACACCCTGAGGGGATGAAGGCAGGTGAGCTCTGGGGTTGTTAGCCCAGACTGTAGTTACTTACCACAAAACACCGTCTTGTCAGAGCTCCCCCTCCTTTGGGGAGGGGCCAGACAGAAGCAGCATTTAGAGGCTGTACTCTAGTCTGAGTGGAATTCATCAGCTCTGGGGTTTGGAGAGGGAGGAGAGAGAAAGCAGCTGCCAGAGGTTGGGTCCCACCTGTTTCTCTCAGCTTCTCACAGCAGAGCGTCTTTTTAAACTGCCCTCACTTTGCTCCTGAGCAGAGACCGGAGTTCCCAGTTTGCGCAGGTGAGGCAAAGGCAATGGGCGGGGAGGAGCAAGAGCAGAATTTCACATTCTTGTTCTTCCTCCTGTTTTGTCTTCCCACAAGCGTGTGCCTCCTGCTCCAGGCCAGAGGCACTACCCTCCGTCCGACACACGCACACACATTCGAACCATCCCAGGTCTCTCTCTAGGTTTCTTTTGTTCGGTGGTTTCCTTCTGTGGTGTCTCCAGAACTGTCTTACAGAAGGCAGCAGTCATGCTAGTTCAGCATCTTTCGAGGGATTACAAGATAGGTACATAAATTATTATTATAATGCAGCCTCCTTGTAAGAAGGGTGGAGATTACATGCTCTGGCTTTCTGGTGGGTGACTTCAGGAAAGGCCCTGGATGATACAGCATGTAAACTGGACTTGAAAGTTAAAGAAGAGTTGGTTGTAGGAGTTGAGGAGAAGGTGGCAAGAACATCGATGACATGGAAGTGGGAATAAGTGGCTAATGTTCAGGTAATGGGCTAAAAAAAGGAGATGCTAAGAGTCAGACAGACCTGAGTTTAGTCTCAACCTGCCACTTATTAGCTTTCTGGTGGTGATTTTGAGGAATAAATGAAGTAAGTGGGTAAAGCATTTATCACATGCCTCTAGCCCATAAACCCTCAAGAAGTCTTGTATCTGTGGTGTAGAAGATCCTATTCTAAAGTTATTAGGGAAAGAATGTAAATGTTACTAAGATTTTGAAGAGGACCAATGTGAAAAGATAATATGTTTTCTCCAGAGGAAAGAATACACCACTTTAATATTTGTGAAATGATAGAATTTAATCTGTAAACACATCCCAGATTATAGATTTTTCTCTTCCTCCTGTCTGAAATGAGATATACTCACTTGTTCCTGGACATATTTTCCTGTTAATTTGTTACACTTTCCCATCTCGGGCTTCCCTGCTTAGTCTTTGGAACACTGGTTCTCAGCTCTGGCTGCAAATTAGAGTTGCCTGAGTGGCTTTTTTTTCTTTTTCAGTTGTGGTAAAACACATAACAGAATTTACCATAAATCATTTTTAGCATACGGTTCAGTGGCGTTAAGTACATTCACATTGTTGTGCAACCATTACCACCATCCATCTCAGAACTTTTTCATCTTCCCACACTGAAACTATACACATTAAACACTAACTCCCCATTGCATCCTCCACCTGCCCCTTGCAACCACCATTCTACTTGTTGTCTCTGAATTTGACTACTCTTGGTACATCGTATCAGTGGAATCATACAGTATTTGTCCTTTCGTGTCTAGCTTATTTCACTCAGCATAATCTCCTAAAGGTTCTTCCATGTTTCAGCATGTGTCAGAATTTCTTTCCTTTTTAAGGCTGAATAATATTCTGTTGTATGTGTATACCACATTTTGTTTATCCATTTATTCATCACGGACGTTTTGGGTTGTTCCACCTTCTAGCTGTTGTGAATAATGCTGCTGTGAGCCTGGGTAAACAAATATCTATTCGAGTCCTTGCTTTCATTTCTTTGGGGTAGATACCTTGAATTGGAAATGCTGGATCATATGATAATTCTGTGTTTAGTTTTTGAGGAATCACCACACTGTTCTCCACAGCAGCTGAACCATTTTATATTCCCACCAGCAATTGATGAGAGTTTTTCCACATTTGCAAGTATTCCACAAATGCTAATACTTGTTATTTTGTTTATTGTTGTTGTTTGATAATGGCCATCCTAATGAGTATGAAATGATATGTTTTTGTGGTTTCGATTTGCATGTCCCTACTGACTAGTGATATTGACCATCTTTTCATGTGCATGTGTCCTGGATATTAATCCTAATCGAATATATGCTTTGCCAGTGTTTCCTCTCTTTCCATGGGTTACCTTTTTACTCTCTTGATAGTGTCATTTGCTGCACAAAAGTTTTTAATTTTGATGTTCAACTTACCTATTTTTCTCTGTGTTGCCTGTGCTTTTGATGTCATATCCAAGAAATCATTGCCAAATCCAGTATCATGAAGATTTTCCCCTATGTTTTCCTCTAAGAGTTTTATAGTTTTAGCTGAGTAGCTTTTTAAAGCTACTGATACCCTGGTTCACCAGGAAAGATTCTCTCTAATTTATTTTCTGGGATGAAGCCCAAGCATAAATTTTTTAAAACTCCCCAAGTGATTGTAATGTGCTGCCAGAGTTGAGATTCTCTGGGTTAAACAAAGAGTAAATAAAATTAACAAGCCTGAGGTCTTGCTCTATGAGTTAGAAAAAAATGGAATTAGATCTTGCTGCCTGTCATCTATTTATGAGCCATTGCATCTAAACATCAGGCCTCCCAAATACTATAACTGGTACAGCTACCAGTTCAAGAAAAAGCACCATCCCCTTGCTTCATGCATTTTCATATCAAATTTGACATTAAACCTGATATCTTCTACTCATGTGACTCAGATCTGCGTTCTAGACTCCCAGGTAAGGTTGAGCCTATTGATTCTATAATTCTTACTGTTCTCATCTGTATCTACTATACTCCATACTAGTCTCATAAGAGGCTATGTGATCCTTATGTTAAACATTAGATGGGCTTATTTTGGTACTTGAATGACATTAGGAAATTCACTATTCCTTGTAAAAGTGACAGTGAGTAAATTTTTTCTGGTTAAATTAACACTTGCCCAAGGAGAAAGTTAACTTTTTTTCTTTAACTTGTGTTTTTGATTTATTGCTTCAAAAACCTACTAGAATTACAGTTGGTTAGTTCAACCACATTTTCTACCTCTAGAGGGAGTAATGACACTAGAGAATAAAAGTCAAAAAGGAAATTTGAGATTTCCAGTACATTATATTGTTTGGTATTGAATTTGGATCAGATTACAGTGGGAAATCAACTTTTCTGTTTAAAATGAAGAAATCTATCCATATATAGGATTTTTAAAAATGAGAGACAGTACTGCAAGATTGAGAGAGAGCAGAGTTACAGAGAAGTCGACTTTTTTGTTAAGGAACATTTAGAATGTCACAACAACCTGAACTTAGAAATAGGTTGGGTTCCCAAAGTTTATGTGTCTGCTGTTTGAAACTCGGGCTGCATTTTTCCCCTTGGAATGTCTATAAAGAACAGTTCATTTTCTATCCATGGAGATTAGTACTCTGAATAATATGTATATTTAAGGTAGTTAAACTAAGTATGGACTCAATAACCAATATAACACGTCTTGTAATCTTTCCATATAGGAAATGAGTCTAATTTTTTTCTGTATCTAGTAAAATGTTTTTCTAGGTCCCCTATTGCCTCCATCTCTTATTCTCTTTTTTCGTTTGGGGACTGTTCCAGGACACGTATCCCTTGTTATCCAAATTCTCACTATCAAACTCAAGAACTGAATAACTTAGAAAATCTTCTGTGTGATAGGCTCTTTGGAGGGAAGGTATATATCTCACTCTCTGAAATCACTATAGAAATCTAGGAACTGATTGGATTCAATTCATAGAGCCCCAGGTAAATGTATTTTATCTACTTGATGCCTATATCTTGCTGTGTTTTCCTTCATTTCTTTCCTTTGACAGCCATAGAATTGCAGCCTACACTAGCTTTGGATCTACCGTGCTTTCCAAACATGAAAAGCTTCTCTTTTTAGTAGTAAACGTATATAATACGGATAGAGGTCTCTGAGCAGAGTAGAATGGTTGGTCTCCCCAAGGAAGCTACACAGCAGCAATTGTCAGACACCATCTTTGTATGAAATCCCTGCAGGTGGAATCTCCAGCAGGCAGAGTCCCGTCTCCTAGGCAGACACGGGAATGGCGAGGAGTGGTTCCTGGTTGGTTTAATATAGTACCTCCTTATCCTTGTTTGCTTTCATAACTCTTAAAATGTCTAGCCTCAGAAAAGTGATAACATTTGTACTTTTCTGGTCAAATTACTTTAATTACTTTTCCTTACGATATTTTTATATTAGTACAGTCATGCGTCCCTTAACAACAAGGATGTGTTCTGAGAAATGCGTCGTTAGGCGGTTTTGTTGTGTGAACATCATAGAGTATACTTACACAAACCTAGATGCTATAGCCTACTACACGCCTAGGCTCTATGGTACTAATCTTATGGGACCACTGTCCTATATGCAGTCCGTAGTTGACCAAAACGTTGTTAGGAGCACATTTCTGTACAGAGAGCAGGGCAACATTGAGCACCGTTCCTAAGAATTGTGTTGAAAAAATTAACTGGGAGGCCCTGCATCATGTAATTTCTGGCACTTGTCTAGTAGATACACTCCACCCTTCCATGACTTCCCCCAGATAGACATCATGATAACAGTTAGGCCAAACTCCACCTAGTTTACTTCCTGATAAAGCAGGAAAGTATTTACAAATTGACTTAATACCATAGGTAAAACTTATCCTGCGATTGTTTAAGTTGTGTCTTTAAGTATAGAAATAGATATTAGATTTAATCAAGAGGTCTCTTTCTAGTTGGCAGAGTTCTTGAGGCTCCCATTGGAGCCGATGCATGGTGTCGAGGAAGGGAAAGTTCCTACCTGTAGCAGTCATCACACTTATGATTTATGGAGGGGGGACTGACTTATTGGTAACATTTCTAAAGCTTACCATATAGAAGAATACAGTATATGCCTTTAAATAATTAAAACTATTTATAAATATGGAAATTATTGGGTAATGTTATTTGGAAAAACATTTTAAATATAATTCAGTTCATTAGCATTTTTAGTGTTTGTTTTTGGCTGAATACAATAAAAATTGGCCACTAATTTCTTTGCAAGTATTTGTTCTAAGCTATTATAGTATCTGCTTATTTAACGAAAGGAAAATTGGAGCCTTATCAGTATTGAGACTGATAAGAAATTTGTGTGAAATTGTTCTAAATGAAATTTCCATGGTGGAAATCTGGTCTAATGGCAGCACTGTCATATAGCCAAAACTATATCCTTGCGGCAAGTACGATAAAGTCATCCCAACAGGTGTAGACACCCAAAGCAGGAGAGAGTAGGAGGGCTAAGAACTGGATTGGACTTCTGGTACATATAGGAATAGTAAACTCTAAAACTGCTTAACCTGAAAATACCCAGCTTTTAAAACTCAGAGCCCTCAAAAGTACATTCATCCTACAAAGGACCAGTACCCTGCATTTATATACAACATAGAAGCTTAATAAACGTTTCTTGTCTTAATGGCATACTTGTAGTTTGTAGGGTCCCCTGCACATTTGACTGGATCATTGTAACAGCTCTGGAGTAAGCAAGTCAGGTTGTCAGCCTGACTTTATTGATGAGTGGACTAGAGAAGTTTAGTGATTTGCCTCGTCATTCTGGCTCACAATGGCAGTTAGAGTGCCTTGCTGTCTTCCACTGACAAGGTATTCATTACCAAAAAGGAACAGATTCATCTCTTGTTACGGAGTTAGCCCACCATGAGATTGGGAGCAGTGAATAGAAGTTGAGGTGACAAGAGAAGCAAAGGGAATTATAAAGAATTTCTGCTGCATCAGTTCTGTTCCATTCCTGATTGGTGAGAAAGACAACGGAGGGCTAAAAATTCACCACAAAATGAAAGGCACTTGCTGCTGAGCTGTTTCTGCCACAGGTATTCTCTTATCTCTTCTAGAAACTGGTACCCAGGTTTTTAGACCAGTTCTGTTCTTAGTGAAATCCACTGCTTAATCATACATTGCAATTAAGGATGCAGTTGATCAGCTTCTAATGTTTGTTAGCCAGCTTTTCCCTTGGAAAGTTTGCCACTGGACAAATAGGGCAGTATTGTTCGTTCTTGTACTGCGAATATTATTCTCCAGCGGGGCTGTTAACACTGCCCTCGTAAATCAAAATCGCGAAGGCACAAATGCTTCTGAAGTTAAGTTTATATTTCCTTCACTGCTTTGAATAAATTTTTCAGTAAATGATGTAGACAGAAAACAGAAGGATGCCACACATGGTACTACCTGCAAGTCCTATGCTAATAGCAGGGGCTTCCCCCTTCTCTGGTCTGTTGTGCCTTACGTAACTTGTTGAATTTGAGACCAGTCTTCATGTTTGCAGTATCTGGTTCTGAGAACTGGGGAGGGACGAAGCTTAGTGAACAGGTGATTGGCAGCTTCCTCCTAAGAGACTAATGTAGGCGAGCTTTTGATGCCCAGGAGAATTTTTGACCTGTCACCATGTGCTCCTGTTGACAGGGGTGGCTTTTTAAAATCATATTTGTTTTAATCAACAAGCAAATATTTGAAAAAAGAAACAGGAAACAATATCTGTGAGAGCCTGAGGTAGCATTCAAGTTATCTGAAAAACTATCAGCAAAAAAATTAAGATTTATTCACTTAGGCCTACAAATCTCATTTCTGTCTGCCACATACAGAGAAATGAAACTAATTTTAATAAATATCTATAAGTTTGAGTATTCCCTGGTTTGCCACTGATAAAAAATATCTTCTTCTTTTCTTATCAGAAATATTTTTACCCAACTTACTTTTATTTCTGTGTAGTTATTAGATGGATGTAGCAAAAGAAACACGGGGGCAAAAAGGAATCGTGGGTACGGCACTTGCCTGTTGGACGTTAGGTTTCTAATCACGGGCAGTGCTTCAGATGCTTGCTGCTATTGTCACTGTGGCTGACGGGGCTGTAGGCCCCCAGAAAAAATGCGCTTCATTTCACCTGGTGTAATTTGCCTCTGAGCAAGCTTTTGCATATTGCAGGCATAATCACTTCTCCAGTGTAGTAATAGCACATTTTTCAGGGCTCTAATTTTGCTGCATCTTTCTTACAGTGAAGTGTTCCTGTCCTTAGTCTTTATTATATGTTTTTGCACTAGGATCCAGTTTGGAAGTTATTCTCTCTCATTCCTTCAGTTACTGTACATTTTTACTTTAAATCAGTTTGCTTCTGAAAAAAAGGCAGTTTTGAATGTTTCTTTAATTCTTAAATCTTCTGTGCCTTACCCTTTACTAACGGTCTCCCCTTCGTTGTGGTTTTCACCCTCTCTCCCTTCCCAGACCCCAAAGGCAAGTTCTTGCCTGGTATAAAATCTAGTTGATGAAGGTTCAGTCCGTAGTTCTATTTCCAGTCCAAACTAATTGGGATTTCTTTTGGTAAATTAATATGTTTAGGTAATATGCCAAAAACATAGCATGTAAACCACAGCTGCTAATCTTTATCTATTTACCTACCTACCCTTTCCTCCCTCCTTCGCTCCTTCTCTCTCTCAATTTATTAAACTTTAAGAAAGGGAAAGGAACCAAATAACATTTTGCCAGTTAAACCTGCTAGTGAAAAATTAAAGACAGCTGGAAATGGGTGGTATTGTTTACTTGAAGCAAAGTATTATTTATTGTTTTGAACTACATAATCTTTACAGCCTTTCCAACTCCAGAATTCTAACCTTTAAAATATATACAGTTGTGGAAAAGTACAAAAAAGGCTAAAATTAGAAATTATTTTTAATTAGAACACTTGAAAGTAACATATTGTTGGGGTTTTTTTTATTTCTTTCTAAACACTAAATAGATATGAGTTTTCTCATTATATTTTGACATAGATTCACCTTTTCTTCCAGTATCAGGAGCAATACTTGTTTTATTTATCCATCATCTGATTCTCCCAGCTAGAGTATAAGATTCATGAAGGCAGAGATTTTTTTTGTTTTCTTGCTGCACTCCACTGACCAGAACAAAAAAGTATAAGTACTCAGTAAATAGTTGTTAAATAAAATAATTCATTAACTATTTTGTAATGGACCTCGGAAAACTCCCACATAAGCACATCTTCATTCCTTTTTCTATCCAAAGCACCCAATTCCAGGCAACCCTCTAAAAAGTAGAGAGAGAAAGGAAACTACCCTATCTTCTCAGAGATTTGTTTTAGTGTAATTTGTTTTTCTGTTTCTGGCTTACAAAATGCCCCTTTTAGGGAGACAGTTAGTATTCCTATGTTTCAGATCTAGAAAACCAAAACCTGTCTTAATGGCTTTCTAAATTGATGCAGCAAATTATTGGTAGAACTGGTATTAAAATTTGCCTCTGACTTTGGTTTTTTTTCTTCTAGACCAACCCTAGCAGATATTTTTGCTGTTGTTTCAAGTCCGCTTGGGTTGTCTCAGCCCGACCTGTTCTCTCCTCCTTTCCTGTCTCCCCTCTTGTTCCCCATCTCCACATCCCCCCAGAAAACTTCAGCTCACCAACCTTACTTTTCTTTAAATAAATGTCTGTTTAAAGGAAGAACAGGAGAAATATTGCACTTAAGGTATATCTTAACTCATAGAAAAATTATTGTGAAACAATTTATTTTAGATACACTAGTCAAAGTGCCTTTTATTGGTTAAAGACAAAATTCTTCATTTTGCTCTTCCTTGTGAAAAATCAGACTAACATAAAGATACCAAGATAGAAAATAAAACAATTATTCCTAATAATTGCCCCTCTGAGACTACTTAGCTATTTTTAATTTCTAGTTTTACTGTAATAATTATAATACTGTGTTTGACTTCTGTTGTCATCTCTTCCTGTTGATACAAACACAGCCATCTCTTTCTTGTCCTTTTGCGGGTTGGGGCTCATGTTGACACTGTTACTGCCTTGGTGGGACAGTTTCTTTTTTTTCTTCTTTTAAGAATGTACCATAGAAAGACGTGTTGTTTCTTCCCTATTTCTGTATGTGTAACTTTTTTTCTAAGAGGAATTTGAAATGCTTTAAAATACATACTCATTGGTGATGCACAACAAACCTTACCTTCTGCCAGATGCTGGCTTTGTACGTCATACCTCTGAGAGTAGATCTCTCAGCCTCCAAACCAAACTAAACCAACAGCACCCTTCTTTGCAAAATACACAACTACAGTTTTGCCCTTTCTAGTTAGAGAATTAATTACAGGAAATGCATGTCTCCTGTTGTTTGTACCTGTCCCTGATAATTTGGGTATCACTTTCTCCAACGCTCAGTGTCTCCAGTTCTCTGCTTCCCAGGACTTCCCACTCCATTCCCCTTTTCTTAATCATTCTCACTGCTACTGGGATGAACTGATCTCTGGTGATGTAATCATGGGTTAGAAGGTAATATATTTGCTAGTTAATAGACCTGAGAGGTTGGATGAAAAAATCTTGGACTAAAACAAAATTTTATAAGAATTTAGGGGAAATGAATTGCTAGTTTGAAGCATCCTTTTGATGTTAACTCTGTGGAGGTGGAGGGGCCACGTGGTGCTTTTAGCTTCTTAATAAAGAGTTGTTCACTGTATTCTAGTAGACCTTAAAAAGAGCAATATATTTGGGGCCAGCCCGCTGGCGCAGCGGTTTAGTTCATGCTTGGCAGCCCGGGGTTCACGAGTTCGCATCCCGGGCGCCCACCGACGCACTGCTTGTCAGCCATGCTGTGGCGGCGTCCCATATAAAGTGGAGGAAGATGGGCATGGATGTTAGCCCAGGGCCAGTCTTCCTCAGCAAGAAAGAGGAGAATTGGCAACTGATGTTAGCTCAGGGCTGGTCTTCCTCAAAAAAAAACAAAAAGAGCAATATATTTTACCACAGTAAAAAAGGGGGAGGGTTAGAAATACACACACACAAAAGAGCAACAGGTGGAGGAGGTGGTCCAAGTGGAAAACAGCAAAGGAGACCAATTAGAGAAGGAAAAAGTAGGTGGTAAGGACTAGAACTCTCGTGAGAGTGGGGTCTTCTCCTTCTTGCTCCCCGAGGTATTCCTGGTGTCGTGTAGCAGGAGCTCAGTAAATGTTGAGTGAACAAGAGGGTAAGATGCAGAAGATAAAGTAAACAGGACAAAAGTTCAGGAAAGAGAGTTATTCTTTAAATTTCTATCTTTTTTTTTTTTTTTTTTTGTGGGGAAGACCAGCCCTGAGCTAACATCTGTTGCCAATCCTCCCCTTTTTGCTGAGGAAGACTGGCCCTGGGCTAACATCCGTGCCCATCTTTCTCCACTTTATATGGGACGCCACCACGGCATATCTGACAGGCAGTGCGTCGGCGGGCGACCGGGATCCGAACTCGCGAACCCCAGGCTGCCAAGCGCGGACTAAACCGCTGCGCCACCAGGCGGCCCCCTAAATTTCTATCTTAATAAATAAACCTGATATTTGGGAAGAAAAATGCTCGTTTTCTCTTCCTCTGAGTTCTTTAGCTTCCGGCTGGAGAGATTAGGTCCTGTACAATAACATAGCACTATGGTCTTACCCATAATATCACATGTCCCTGAAAAAAGTATTTCTGCCACCAAATATTCATTAATACCTACCTGGAAAGTAATAGTGAGTATTTGAGATGCTTCATTATTTGAAGGACTTAAATAAAAAGCCGGAGTCATCTTAATTTGATAAAGCATATGGATGAAAGATTTATTTTGAAATCAAACTTATCTATGTGTGACTTTCTTCTGTTCCCTTTTTTAGGTCGCGTCCTTAGCTGGGCCTGGAGGACAAGTGGAAATAGAACAAAACTTTCTTAATAATAAACTGAAGACAATCACTGCTTATTTTGGGGACCTGATCCGAAGATCAGCCCCTGAATCATCGCTGTGAGGTGGTATAAGAACAAAAAGATCGTGTACTTGTCAGAACATTATTCAGATGAGACACTCGGAATTTCTTTTCTGTATTCACTGATATTTTGTACCCATAGTCTTCTATCACCATATGAAATTGAAACTTACAGGAGATTAATGACTATTAATGATGTACTTTGAGATCTTTGGATAATTTTAACTGTGTTAGGATAGTAAGGTCTGATATGGAAAAAGTAGACTTTCCTCTGTGCTTAACACCAGTCAGTGTATGTGTGTATGTGTGTGTGGCTGTATTGTTTTTTTATTTTGTATGTTTTTTATTTTGTATGCTTTGTGTGTGTGTGTAAAAAACAATTACTGGGTTTTTTTGATACAGAGAAATATAAAGAAAACAATGAATGAATTAAAGTCTATCCACCCATTTAACCCCTGCTGAAATAACTAATGTTATGCCTTTAAGGGTAGAAACATAAACAGTACAGAATGTACAAAATGAAAACTACAAGTCTCCCACCGCCTTCCTTTGCCCTTTCTTCATCTGTCTAAAGATAACCACAGCTAACAGTATTTTATAATTCCTTGGGAGGAGAGAAAGGAATTGCAGTGTACCCTAATATAGTTTTTTCCCCTCGTGGTTGCACTGTTCAGTACCCCCTCCTTTTTTCACTTAATGTATCTTTTTCTTTTAAGTATGTACTTTACTAGTATATCTTGAAGACCTTTCCACATTAGTACATACGTACAAATCTACCTCATTCCTTTTAATGGCCATCTTGTACTCCATCTTGTGGATATGCCATAATTAATTTAATCAATTGCCTGTTAATGGACACTGGGCTGTTTTCAGTTTTTTGCAATTATCAGCTCTTCTGTGCTCTGATTAGAGTGCCTGTTTCCCTCCACCCTCCCCAGCTCTCCATCATCAAGCATTTTAATTTTTGCTATCACGTGCAAGAAAAATGGTATTTTATTGTTTGTATGTGTTTCCTTGATTATGAATGAGATTTGAGCATATTTCCAAATATTGTGGTCTTTTTAAAATAGTTTTCCCCTTTAAACTGGCTATTCCTGTCTGGTATCAATTTTTCTTTTGGATTGTTACCTTTTTCTTATTAATGTGTATGAATCTTTGTAAATTGAATACCCCTTTGTCTTTAGTAGGTGTTGCAAATGTGTTTTTCCAGTTTGTTGTCAGCCTTTAGACTTATTTGGTGATTTTTTTTTTTTTTTTTTGCTATCCGTAAGTTTTTAATTTTTATGTACTCGGACTTAGCACTCTTTTTCTTTGTTGCTTCTGGGTTTACATCCTTTTGAAAGATCTTTTCCACTCCCAGAATATAAATATATTTATCCAAGCTTTTTTTCTAGAACTTTCTTGTTTTCATGTCTTTGTCCCATCTGGAATTTGCTTTTTAACATCCTTTTATAAAGTTAATGTTTTTAAAATTTCCATTGCAAAAACAATATGAAATATATTTTGTAATACAGGAGTTTATATTCTTTTTCTATTAAAATGGCAATGAAAGGAGGAAGAATATGTGTTGCTTATTCATTCATCTAAAAAGTGTGTTCAGTCATTTTTACAAGTAGGTAAAAAGACAGAGACAGAGAACTCTGGCCATTGGGGGATCTGGGACCTTTATCTTTTAACAACATGAGCATGTTAAACGTTAAACAAAACGTGGTTTCAGCTGGGATGGAGCTGGGAAAATTGAAATAAATTGGAATTTTCACAGTAAGTACTGGAAAAAATAACAAATAAAAAGCAACTTTGTTGGAGAATGGAGACAATGCTAACTTTAGTCTCTGGAAACAATGTGTGCTTGATTGCCCTGCAATACAGTAGTAATTGAGCTGGTCATTAAGGATTGAATTAATTTTTTATTAATTTGCAACATCAAAATCTGTCAGTGTTCTCAGTTTTTATACTTTTTCATCATGGAGCATTAGTGTATGTATCATAAACTTGTCACCATTTTTTAAGTGGCAGCATTGGTCGTAAACAGTTCTATACGTGGCCCCTAGAACTACTTAGCCACTTGGGGTGGGAGGTGGAGAGGTAAAAGCAGATTTCCAAAATCACCAATGAGTTTTAGTTTTTGTCACTTAACCTTTCATGCATACACTTTTTCACCTTACCTTTTCTTACTTGTATATTGTTAATATGGAAACTAATTTGTCTTCCTGAACATACATGGCCTTCTATGAGACAAGCAGAACAGGAAGCCTAACCAAGATCAAAATATCTCTGCCCACTAATCACACACAACTGATTTATAGACTCAGTTATAGATCTTTAGTGCTCAGAAGAACCTTAGTCTGATTCGACCCCTGTGTTCAAATAAAATCTTACCAAGAAGCCAAATATGTGAAGTGGATGAAAAGTAAAGCCCCTGGAGCTGCTTCGGATCAAACAGAAGTGAGGAGGCTAACAGCCCTGTTCCAGTCCAACTTTGGCTTTGTTTTCTTGTTAAATTGCAAAACTTTTTAAGGACATTTTTATAAAAATGAGTATGTATTTTAATTATTTGAATACAAAGTGAACACCCCTCCTTCACCCCCTGCCTTGAGCCCTTTCTCTCCACCGCCATCTCCCACCCTTTCTCCTTCCCAGAGGCCACCACTGTTAACACTTGGGTGTGAGTCCTTTAAGACATTTCCCTATGCAGTAAAAGCTGTGCACACACAGTGGGATGGAGCAGGATTATATTATTTTGACATTTGACTTTATACAAATTTTTTCACATCAATACATACACATTTGCACCATCATTTTTAATAGTCACATAGTACAAATCTACGAGAATTTCCTTAACCATTACTCAACTATGAACATTTAAATGGGTCCTGGTCTTTGCAATTCCAGATAGTGCTGCAATGTATTTCTAAGTAGAATAGGTTCCTAGGAGTGACATTTTTAGGTCAAAGGTCATGCTTATTTTTTTATTTGGTGTATCATGTCAAGTTGCCCTCCAAAAATGTGTATTCTCACCAACCATGCATGAAAGTGGTGAGTTTTCCGCACACCCTCAAAAATATTGCATATTTTCACTTATTGTTACCAAACTGATCAACAAACAGTAAAGTTATTTTAATTTGCATGTCCTGATTACTAGTGAGGTATGAGCAACTTTTCATATATTTATTACCCAAATGCATGTGTTAGGCATCTAATTTTTTCACCAAATAAATAGCTAATTGCTACATCATTTTCTATTGAATGAACTAACTTTTCTCCATTAATTTGAAATCTAACCTCTGTGTGTATGTCTGTGTGTGTGTGTGTGTGTGTGTGATTCTGTTTCTGGAATTCTTTCATTGATCACTTGTCCACTTGTTCCATTGATCACTTGTCCATTCCTGTGCCATATGTTGTTGATTACTGTAGTTTTCATTATATGCGTTGATTGTTGTGGATTCCCCCATCATTACTCTCTCAAAATTTTCTTGGCTCTTCCTGAGCATTTTTACTTTTTTTAGATGCACTTGAATTTATCAAGTTATATTTTAAAAGTCCTTTGGGATTTTTAATTTTCAGTTTAGGAAGATATCTTCACAACATTGAATCTTCCTATCCAGAGACTTAATATGTCCCCCCATTATTCTGATCTTGTATGTCTTTCAGTGAAGCTTTATCATTTTAGTTGTATAAGTCTTGTGTATTTTGTGCCAAGTTTATTGCTTGGTATTTTGGTTTGATTTTGAATGGAATCTTTTTTGTTGTTCCATTTGCTAGTAGATGTCTTGTTTGTATATAATAATGCTTTTAATTTCTTTCTTATATCCAGTCACCTTACTGAACTCTTTTTAATAGTTCTTCTAATAGCTTTTCAATTGATTGACTTTGATTTTCTAAATAGGCAGTCATGACATCCACATATGAGTTTTTCTCTTTGCCAATATGTATGCCTCTTAATTCCTACTCTTTTCCTATTGCATTGGTTAGGACTGCCAGGAATGTTAGGATAATGGCACTCATTCCTTGTTTTTCATTTTTCAGTGAAAGATGAGAAGCATTTCTATTAAACGTTACTGCAGATTGCATTAAAATTAAAGATATTACTTTCCTTTCCTAAAGTTTTTTTGTTCTTATTTAATCTAATAAAGTACTAAATTACTTGAAATTTTTCAAATTATTTAGCCATCTCTGCATTTTATCATTAAATCCTGTTTTATCATAACATATTATTTTAGTTCACTATGGGATTGCACTTGGTAAGTTTACTTTGTTTTGCTTATGTTTGTGTTTTGTGCACCTTGCCTGGTTTTGGTATCGAAGTAGACTCTTCTGACAGAATGCTCTGGAAAGTCTTCCATTTTTTTCTGTGTCCTAAAGAACATTAGCATTATCTGTTCATTGAACCCTTGGTAGAACTCCAGGAAAACTGGGCCTGATACCTTTTTAAGAAAGATATTTTGATGCTAGCATCTTCTTAAATTATCTTTTTATTCAGGTTTTTTAATGCCTTCATAATTTTTTTTAATAATTTATAATTCCCTGGAAAATATCTACATTCACTTAGATTTTGTTTATTGATATAAAGTTAATACATTATCTTGTGATATTTGTTCTCATTCTTTAACTTCATTTTTTAATAGTTTCTGTCATAAAACAGTGAGAAAATGAGCACAAAAAATTTTGTATCCATTTCACTCATCTTCCCAAATGTTAATACCTTATCTCGGGCTACTCAGAAGTGGACCAGGTGGATTCTGGAGGAAATCACAGAGGGGATCGAAGAGGCCACATGAAATGCTCCCCAAGCCCTCGCCTGCCCGGGTCACAGGCAGAGGCGAGACTTCAGCCAGGCCAGTGCTTCCCAAACCTCAGGCCACTGTCTGCTACCATCATCATATAGCCCCATCTGTGTCAATATGTACTGTTAGTTTTTTTAACTCAGCTGATTTTTATAAACAAAGTTTATTTGAAAAAGAATTTCAAATAGTGCCATAAGTGAAAAATCACTATCACTTTTAATATTTGTGTATTAATCTAAAAAATGTTCATCCATTTACTACCTAAAAGAATGCTTCATACCACACTTTGAGAAACAGTGGAATGGATGGTAAATGATAAAGATGATAAAGACCCATTGCGTGATAAGTTATCACAGGAGGAGATAGAGGAGTAGGAATTTTCCAGGTTAACAAATTGGGACAAGACATTCCAAAAAAGCAAACAACATTTAGAAGACACAAAGGCAAAAGAATGCTGAGTATGTAAAATGTCAAACTCATGGAGAAGTTGCTCACGAGTAAGCAGGGTGTCCTATGCCATGCTAAGGAGTTCTCACGGCATCCTGAGCACAGTGGGAGTCTTTTCTATTAGCACATTAAAATCTGTTGGAGGGTCTACTAGCTACTGCAGTTTCCAAGTAGTGAAACATGTAAATGGTATGTCAAGAAAGCTGCAGTCTCTAGAATATGTCATGAAAACATCTAAATTTCTTTTGGTGGCAGAGCACAGGTACTGCTAGAAGCTTGTTTTTGTTTTGTGTTGGCCATGCTCATTCAGACTGCCTGAATTCTATCCATGATCTCCATAGTGGTCCGCAGACTCCAGCTAAGAACCCCCCCAGAGAGATCCCTCCAACTCAAGAATTAGGCCTGACCAGAAGTCGGGGGCGTGGGACGAGGCCCTCATCCACAATCAGTGATGTGTGCACTGCAGTGAGGATGGGGCGGAGAGGAAGATCTAAGAGAGGTTTAGGAGACAGCTCGCAGGAGAGAGGCAAGTTAGTGTCAGCCCTACATGCAATTCCTTACTCTCCCCAATAGACACTGAGTTCCTGGAGACCCTGTAAGACAAAACTATCTCTTCTGCAAGAGAAGAGTGGGTCAAGTCTCCAGCTTTGAATGGGGAAGGCATTCTGTAATTAAGCAAGATGCCTAGTGGAAATACTGAAGAATATTAATGCGAATCATCTAGATCAGCACTGTCCAACAGAAATACAATATAAGCCACGAATGTAATCTTAAATTTGCTAGTAGCCACAAAGTAGAAATAAACAGGTGAAATTAATTTTAATAATATATTTAACCATATTGAATATTGTCATTTCAACATGTAAAGGATATAAACAATTATTGATGAGATACTTTACTCTTTTTTTTGTTTTCAATATCCAGTGTATATTTTAAACTTACAGTACATCTCAGTTTGTAGCAGCTGCACTTCAAGTCTTCCACAGCCACGTGTGGCTAGTTGCTAATGGCTCGCATTTCATTAGTGCAGATCTAGATTTCCGGAGAACAGAAAAGAATACTATTTTTCATTTTGAGGCTTTTGGTACCTTGTAATTAAATCTAAAATGCTTAGTAATTTAGATTTCACCTTAGGTGATAGAGAGCCATAGGACTTGAAGCTGGAAAGTGAAATTACCAGATCTGCATTTTACAGCACAGGATGAAATGCTGTAAAGGTCTTCCTCCTTCCAACCAGAAATATGGAGATCAGTCTTGTACAGTATTTCAGATAAGAGCTTAGGAAGTCCAAAATTGAGGTTGTGATAGTTTAATTGTCCCAGCTGAAGTCTATTCATGATTTTTTAATCCTTTATTTAAGAATTACATGACTGAGATTAAAACTAGTAAATGTCTATGCTGAAGGTTTTTGTTTAACTGTTACAGCCACCTGTGTCTGCACCTAGACTAGCGATGGGTCTTGGATGAATTTGCTTAAGTTCTTTCAGGAGGCCTGAGAGCCTCTCCTGGGAGCCGGTGAAGAGCCCCGGCCCCACAGGATGCCGTTCTGGGGAGTCCCTTCTCAGCCCGCACACAGCAAGGGACGCAAGAGCTGTGGAACTCTGTTTTAAGACGCATGTTCTCTTCATTCAAATTCATTTTCTTTAAATTATTTTTCTAGTAAGTGAATAGAAAAAAACCATCTAAACATTAATTTACATGAGGAAATGCAAATGATATGCAAACAAGAAGTATATTTCTTCTCCCTAATAATCATTTATGAAACAAGTACGCCAGGTGCTGCTGGACTTCAGGGATTCAGGATACCGACTAAAGCAACCTTTAAACACCAGTTGATATCTCATCAGCTAGCAATTTAAAAGCAGTAACATCCAGTGCTAGCCTGTTATGATAAAATAACTCACTCATTCACTGGCTGTTCGTCATCAGTGCCTTTTGCAAAAGCAATAGAGTAGAATCTGAAATGGCTCAGAGCTCCTTGAGGCTCACTTCCAACCCAAGCCTGTGGCCACAACTCGAGGATTTACGTTCCAACAGGTACCTTTCGTTCCAAATACAGTTTCTTATGTCCCTGGTGTCTGTCTACTGCCTTGTCCCGGGATTCTGCTGTTCCTTCTGGGCTCTGCACATTGATGCATTCATTGGACTGACTGAACACCTATCCATTTGTTTCCATTTTGCCTCTGGACATGGTCTTGATCCATCCTGGCCTCTTGATCTTCAGCCCTCAGTCCAGCCTGGATAAACTACCTTTATGTCACTTATCTGACTCCTGAAGATCTGTCCTAAGGAAATACTTGGGGGGGTCGGGGGAAGGCATATACATGAAGATGTTTATTGCTTAGAAGGAAAAATTTGAAAACAATCCAAATGTTCCATAAAGAGGAATAGCTAAGTAAATTATATTACCTCCACTCAATGAAATATTATACAGCTATTTGCATTGTGACTATTAAGATGATGAAAACACATAAATGCGTTTTTTCAAAATGTTTATAGTTCAAAAGTATTTCTGTGGCATATTCTCGAGCACAAAATAGTGCACTCTGAGGCCCCCTTCTTTGGTCTTGATACCACCTCTCGGTTGATCAGTGTGGGTCCTGTGTTTCCTGTCTTCTCAGCCTTGCAAAGGCCAGCATGTCTACATTATCCTTCTCTGTTCTTGTTCAACCTCAAGACAAACACTGGAGAGCCCAGGAGAGCTGAGAGTGGGCTAAAAAGGGTAATTTCAAGTTCTACCCTTTGGGACCCCAATCCATTTGTTCTCTCTGTGCTCACTGCATGGATTCACCACATGTATTTATTTATGCCCACAAAACTAACATCTGGGCCAGAAAAGATGTCATTCCATACTCTTCTCTTGGAGAAAAGGTAAACCACAGTTTGAAGCCCTTATCTCCCCAGAATTGAATTTCACACAAAGGGTTTTTAATTTTTCTTCATTTCTCATCAGATTCTGTCTCACCATTTGGTATCAAGGTTCTCTCTAGAGAGAAATAGTTTCTAGTTGCATTTTACCAGATGACTGTAACAGGTGAGACACCGTCTGTTTTGAGTTTTGTGCAGTAGCATATGAAAATAAAACCAGCGAAGAGTATAGAGTGAAAAGAGACATAGAAAAAGTGGATAAAACACCACAGAGGGTATGAGAAGTAAATCTTTGTACTGTCATCAGATAATCATTAGTGCATCTTAATAACACCGATAATGAGACATTAAAAACTGATTTGTATTTTCATAATTATTTCTCTTTGGAATTCTACATTATTTTGCAACAGTGCCTTCTAAAATCTCTACTAATGGACAACCTAAGGTAAGGTGATGTCTTTAATGTAAAGTATAGTTGCTAACTAGTAAGCGGCCCTTATGATGGCCTCCCATTGATCCCTGCCTCCTGGTATTCACACCCTTGTATCAGTCCCCTCCCCTTTAGTGTGGACTGGACTTATTGACTCTCTTCTAACAAATAGAATTTGGCGGAAGTGATGGTATGTCACTTCTAAGATTAGGTTACAGAAAGACTGTGCCTTCCATTTGGGCACTCTTTTTCACTCTTGGATTGCTCACCCTGAGAGAAACCAGCTGTCATTTTGAGAGGCCCTTGTGGCAAGCAACTGAGGCCAGCCAACAAGTCCAGGGTTGAGCTTGGAAGCACATCCCTCCTGAGCACAGCCTTCAGATGAGACCACAGCCTTCAGATGAGACCACAGCCTCGGCCAGCAGCGTAACTGCAATTTCATGAGAGACCTTGCATCAGAGACAGCCAGCTAAGCTGCACTCAGATTCCTGACCCATAGAGACTGTGCGGTAGACACGTATGTTGTTTTAACCTGCTAAGTTTGGGGATAATTGGTTACGTGGCAATAGATACTAACACAGGAACCAAGCCATGGAGGATACTATGTCCACCGAGCTGATCAAATAAGTTTGACTTACTATTCATATGCAGCTTACCAGCAAGAATTTCTAATTTCTAAATAATTGGTGAATCATCTTTTCTCCTCTGATTCTCACTGATAATATCCTAGTTTAGGCCACCCTCACTTTTAGCATCAATTTCTACAGTGGCCTCCTAACTGTTATCTCTGACTCCAGGGCTGTTCCCCATCAATCTACCTTCTAACTCTACAGCCAGAGCAAGTGCTCTTTCTAAATTCTAAATCTGATCACATGTCTCCCAGCTTAAAACTCTTTAATGGCTATTCCGTCCTTTTCTTTGCCTAAGTGAAAATCCTGAGTATCACTGCTGAACCCTCCCTCACATTGCCCTCATGATATAGCTCAAATGCCTTCCCAGGGGCTAAAAGGCCAGCACAATTGGACTCCTGCTTATCTCCCAACCACACCTTTCACCCTCTGCTCCTCATCCTGCCATCCAACCCCGATCCTACTGCTCTCGGTTCCCCCAGCTTTGGCACAGGCTGTTCCCTCAACCGGAATATCCCCCCAACACACTGTACTTCACCTGACTAAAACCAACTCAGCCTTCAGGTCTCCGTCCAGACACCACTACTTCAGGAGGTCTTTCTTGTCACTTCCTTGCCTCCCAGTCCCCTCTTCCAACCTTCAGTGGGATCCTCCCCCACTGAGCTCCCATGGATTCCTGCACTACTCACACTGTCCTGTGACAGTTGATGGACCACTTTTTTGAGTTGAAGCATTGAGCGAAAAACCTCTACTAAAATGTAAAACCCTTGTTAATCACTGCATTTCATATCTGCAGCTAGAATAATTACATCGTCATTGTCCTTTGTACTTTCCTGGAAAGACAGGCAAAAAAAATTCTTCTTACACATTACTCCATTCAATACATGGCAAGTACTCATAGCATCGTCTAATTTTTCAGTTTAGAGAAATTGAGGTTAACTCACAATCACGTGATCAGTTAGTTTCAAAATCAAGAACAGTTCATACAATCCTTGAATCTCTGTCTTCTGCCTGAGCTCTTAGGGATACTTTCTCTCTACTCATGCTCATTTATCCATTAATGTCTCCCTTCTGCCTGTGAGACAAGGCAGCACCCACCCAACTTTACAAAACACTGCATATGCCCCAAACACCCTTTGACCAGGAAAGTCTTTATTTACATGAACACTTTGACCATATCTGAAAATTCCTATCTAAAAGGTAAAAGTAAATTTACTTTTTAAAGGTAAATTTACTTTTCCTATTCTACTGATGAAGAAAAATGATAAAAATTAGTGACATTTTTGCATCACCATGTGATCAAGAGTAAAGTGCCAATTTTCAGCTCACTGTCTAGCCTTGCTCTGTCAGATTTTTTACTGTTCATTCATGAAAGAATTTTAAAGATTAAATTTTACTGTTTACTACTTTTCAAGTGATTATAAAATTTACATTAAGTTTTTTATTTTAATTTCTTTCTAAAAGAATTTTTTAGTTTTTGAATTATGGAAGCCTGTAATGTGACAAGTTTTTAAAATTGCTTCTCTCACTCACCCTAGAGGAAAGTGACCTACTCCAGTTGAAGAAGTGAGCCATAAATCACTGAAAAAAATCTGTGATCAAAACTAAATATTTGGCCACTTGGGAAAAAACAAAACCTGTAAAGCGGTCTGTATCCTTCCAGAGAATATTTATAGCAGCAAGTGTATGTTGTAGCAATTAATCTGTATGTGTGGTGCTTTCATGGTTCAGTGTCTACCTTCACATAGCTGGCTGCCTCAGCTGGGCAGCCAGGCGGTCCCAGGAGGATGTTTGGTAGCTGTGATCATCCTTCACACACTAGCAGAGACTGAGAGCGTTTCAATGAATCCGTGGTCAGGCCCGCCCCAACCATGTGCAGGACCCAGGCCAAGAGTACCAGTGGAGGCCCACATACTGTGTGCCTGTCAGTATATTGGTGTCTGTGGTACGTGGCTCCCTCTAAAGCACTGGGCCCAGGACCTGGCTCTAAGAGCAGATTTGTTATTAAAAGCTAGAGCCACAACTTCAATTTGAGTCTTTTAAACCCAGATCCAACACTCAGTTCCTAAAGCAGAGTCACATCTTAGGCAGGGGGCAAGGCTCTCAAGTCAGCACTTGAATTAAAATACCCCAAGTTAACTGATGATAAGGGCAAGCTGGACTTGGGTGTTTTAATTTAAGCCCCGACTTGACATTCCCTAAATTGCTCGATGAAGTACAATATACATTATTTTGTGTTAATAACCCATGCACTATCATAGAGGATTTTATTAGTGATTGCCAACCTACCAGTCATTCCTAAAAGATCCTGAATTTCCCTGCCATGTGATTTGGATGGCTGGACCCTCTCCTCTGTTCCAGAGGAGAGCCCTGAGTAGCCAAAGCCAATCAAAGCGCATCTGCCCTATCACAACGACTGGATCAGAAGTGGACACACAGTCTAAGTCACTTCAATCAGCAGAAAAGTAGAACTTGCTATATATGGTTGAGAAGATGTAAATAAGAAGCTGTAGCCCCTGGGGTATAGCAGCCATCTTACGGCCATGAGTAAACCACAGCCACAAATCCCTGGGTCGAATCACACCTGAAACCACACTGCAGATCAACTCAACATTAGTAATTAATTCCACTTGTTACTGAAGCCAACTGGGTCAGGTTTTTTGTTTCTTGCAACTGAAGGCATTCTAACTAAAACAAGTTAAATACCTAGAGTGGCCATCAAGACCCTATCCCTCAGACTGTGCCTATCAAAGTACAGGCCTACAAGCAGCTCTCAGGGATGGTTTCAATGGCTTCCACCATCATATAGGAAGAGTCCAGAAAACACAGATAAAAAGTAAAATGAGTGAGAAAATGGAGGGGCCCACCAAGGGGGGAGGGATTTCTACCTTCTTCACCGTACTCCTCTTTTTTTATGGGGATGATCTTTATGTCTTGATGACTTCCCACTCTTCCTCTCCCGTGAGGCTCATTCTCCTCCTTTGCCACTATTTCCTTGCCCCAAAGTCTATGGCTCTTCCCCCGCCGATTTTGAGGGCCTTTTTTTCCGTATGAAAAAACAAAGAAAGATGGTTTATTTTTAAAATGAGTCAAGTTTATGGAGACAGAAAGTAGAATAGTAACCACAGGTAACCCCAGGGGCTGGGCGGAGGGAGGAATGGGAGTTATTGTTTAATGTGTACAGCATTTATGTTGGGGATGACGAAAAATTTCTGGAGATGGATAGTGGTGTTGATTACACAACAATGTGAATGTACTTAATGCCCCTGACCTATATATTTTAAAGTGGTAAATTTTATGTATATTTTACCATAATAAAAAATGCAAAAGTATATATATAAATATACATACATCAATATGTAGTATTTATTACATAATTTTGTTGTTGTTCGCACCCTCGAGTTGATTTTGACTCCTGGTGACCCTGTATACAACAGAGCAGGACCCTGCCTCGTCTTTTTGAGCCATCCTCTCACCTCACGAAGCTATATCAGACAATGCTCCACTGCTCACTGCTATTTGTAGAATTTTTATGGCCAATTCCTTGGAGTGGGTGGCCAGGTCCTTCTTCCTAGTCTGTCTAGTCTGTAAGCTCCACTGAAACCTGTCCACCGTGGGTGACCTTGCCTGTATTTGAAATCCTGATGATATGGCTTTCAACATCACAGCAACACACAGCCACCACAGTATGCCAACTGACTGATGGGTAGTATGGTTCCCTGACCAGGAAACAAACGGGCCGCAGCAGTGAGAGCACCAAATTTTAATCACTAGACCACAAGGGCTGGCATTACATAATTATACAACTATAATTTTTAATGTGGCCTTACCTGCATTACTTCCCCATTAAGCCATTTTCCAGCTTAGCCCTTGATGATTACAGGGAGCAGACTAGAGAAAATAGATGACATCAACACAAGTCATCATCAGGGCTGGGAAACAGCTCCATGGGGCCAACTCTAACTATGGTAAAATTAAATAATGCAGTGCTCACAATGGGCAGACTGCTGTCAATGCTCTATGTATATTAACCCACTTAACACACAGAAGAGCTCTATGAGGTACATAGTGTCTCGCTCATTTTTTAAGATCAAGAAACTTGTGTACTGGAAAACTAAGTAATTTGAGTTCAAAGAGTTAGTAACTGAGATAGTCAGAATTCGAACCCAGGTACTCCATCTCCAGAATTACCGCACTCTTCTGCCCAAATAGACTTATCAAACTGGGGATTCTCTATGCCCTAGACGGATGAGGATACAGAGATGAGTCTAGAAATGGAGCCTCCCTCTCTGTGACTTGGTTTCTCCATCTGAAAAATGGAGATAATAATGACACCTATCTCATAGGGTGGTCATGAGGATTACGTGAGCTAATGTTGTAAAGTGCTCTGTGTGTCTGGCATGTGGTAAGGACTAGCTAGTATTAGTTATTATCCTTAAGGAAAAATGAGGGATCAAAGGTGGTTGTCATGATAAAAACTCTCAAAAAACTGGGTATAGAAGAAGCGTACCTCAACATAATAAAGGCCATATATGACAAGCCCACAGCCAACATCATACTCAATGGTGAAAAGCTGAAAGCTTTTCCTCTAAGATCAAGAACAAGACAAGGATGCCCACTCTCACCACTTTTATTCAACATAATACTGGAAGTCCTAGCCACAGCAATTAGGCAAAAAGAAATAAAATGCATCCAAATCAGAAAGGAAGAAGTGAAACTGTCTCTATTTGCAGATGTCATGACATTATATATAGAAAACCCTAAAGACTCCACCAAAAAACTGTTAGAACTAATAAACAAATTCAGTAAAGTTGCAGGATACAGAATCAGTACACAAAAGTCTGTTGCATTTCTATATAATAATAAGTAACTATCAGAAACAGAAATCAAGAAAACAATCCCATTTACAATTGCATCAAAAAGAATAAAAAGCCTAAAAATAAATTTAACCAAGGAGGTGAAAGACTTGTATAGTGAAAACTATAAGACATTCAAGAAAGAAATTGAAGAAGACACCAATAAGTGGAAAAATATTCCATGCTCATAGATTGGAAAAAATAATATTGTTACAATTTCCATGATACTCAAAGCAATCTACAGATTCAGTGCAATCCCTATCAAAAATCCTATGGCATGTTTCACAGAAATAGAACAAATAATCCTAAAATTTGTATGGAACCGCAAAAGACCCTAAATAGCCAAAGCAATCCTGAGACAGAAAAACAAAGCTGGAGGCATCACACTTCCTGATTTCAAACTGTATTACAAAACTATAGTAATCAAAACAGTATGGTATTGGCATAAAAATAGGCACATACATCAATGGAACAGAATAAGAGTCCAGAAATAAACCCACACATATATGGCCAATTAACTTATGACAAAGGAGCCAAGAATATACAATGGGGAAAGACAGTCTCTTCAATAAATGGTGTTGGGAAAACTGGAGAGCCACATGTAAAAGAATGAAACTGGACCACTATCTTACACCATACACAAAAACCAACTCAAAATGGATTGAAGACTTAAAAATAAGACCCAAAACCATAAATCTAGAAGAAAACACAGGAGGTAACCTCCTTGATTTTGGTTTTAGCAATGATTTTTTGGATTTGACACCAAAAGCAAAAATAAACAAGTGGTACTGCATCAGACTAAAAAGCTTCTTCTGCACAGCAAAGAAAACCATCAACAAAATGAAAAGGCAACCTATGGAATGGGAGAAAATATTTGTAAATCATATCTGATAAGGGGTTAATATCCAAAAATATAAAGAACTCATGCAACTCAATAGAAAAAAAAAAATCTGATTAAAAACTAGGCAGAGGATCTGACTTTTTCCAAAGAAGACACAGAGATGGCCAATAGCTACATGAAAAGGTCCTCAACATCAGGGAAATGCAAATCAAAACCACAGTGAGATATCAACCCACACCTGTTAGAATGGCTGTTATCAAAAAGTCAAGAAATAAGGGTTGGCGAGGATGTGGAGAAAAGGGAACCCTTGTGCACTGTCGGTGGGAATGTAAATTGGTGCAGACTCTATAGACAATGGTATGGAGGATCCTCAAAAAATTAAAAATAGAACTACCATATGATCCAGCTATTCCACTTCTGGGTATTTATTCAAAGAAAACAAAATCACTATCTCAAAAAGTTATCTGCACCCCATGTTTACTGCAGCATTATTTACAATAGCCAAGACATGAAAACAACCTAAGTGTCCACTGATGGATGAATGGATAAAGAAAATGTGATACACACACACACACACACAAACGGAATATTATTCACCCATAAAAAAGAAGGAAATCCTGTCATTTGCCACAACATGGATGGACCTTGAGGGCATTATGCTAAGTGAAATTAGTCAGACCGGGAAAGACAAATAATGTGTGATCTCATTTATATGTGGAATCTAAAAAAAAACAAACAGATACAGAGAATAGATTGGTGGTTGCCAGAGGTAAGGAGGGGGGCCAGGCGAAATGGGTGAAGGCAGTCAAAAGGTACAAACTTCCAGTTATAAGATAAATAAGTCATGGGATGTAATGTATGGCATGTTGACCATAGTTAACAATACTGTATTGCATATTTGAAAGTTGCTAAGAGAGTAGATCTTAAAAGTTCTCATCAAACAAAAAAACTTGTAGCCATGCATGCTGATGGAACTTATTATGCTAATCACTTCAGGATATGTACATATATCAAACCATCATGTTGTACACCTAAAACTAATACAATGTTATATGTCAATTATATCTCAATTTTTTAAAAAAGATGGTTGTCAGGGTGTTAATGAGAAATCTTTCATTTTTGTTACACAAAAACCACCTTCTTAAGAATTTTGTGATTTTTCTTCTTTTTGCAAATGAGTAACATTAAAGGCATGAATATTAGCGTTATGTCTTCTTGTTTTTAAACCTAAAACCCTCACTTTCCTGATCACATTGTTTTGATCATAAAGAAGTGTCGATATTGGGCTTGAAGGCTTAAGACAATGATTTGATCCAGTTTGGACAAGTCATTTGGTGTCTCTGATTCTTTGCTCATTAAAATGCAAATAGCAGTTCCAGCTTCACAAAATAACTGGGGGGATAAATTAAGGGAGAGTGTAGTATAGTGGTTAAAGGTCTTAGAGTCATTCACCCCTGTGTTTATAGCCCAGCGTCTCACTGAACCTCCTTTGCTTTAGCTGTAAAATGGAAGTGAACAGATCTCACAGGTTTGTTGTAGGGCTTAAAGCATTTAGCACTGTTCCAGACACTGTATTGCCTTGAAACATAAGAACTATTTTGAGGATGTTGATGATAATGATGCTGTAGTGCTGTGAAAGTGTGAAGAAAATACAGGTTATTATTTCTGTTACTTCCTCAACAACTCTTAAAATGGGATTTAAAATACCATTTTAAAAACTGAGATTCAACATTAAAGTTCATTCGAAGGCCCACTCCATGAAACATTCATGAGACAGCCTCCCCTCCTGGGAAGTCTGCTGGTTTCTACTCTGCAGCAACTCAGAGTGGAAGAGTTCCCAGGTGTGGTCACCATGTCGTGCCCTCAAGTTCAAATGTGAAAACAGATTCATCAGTATGTGCTGCTGCTTTTTCAGTTTCACTACCGGAAAAGCCTGCTTGGATGGAAAGATTTCATTTGCTATGCTTTCTGCCTTTGAGTCTGGTTAGAATTATAAGCAGGTGTTTTTTCATTCAAAACATGTTGTGGCCCTTGTTGAAAGCCATCATGCAACAAGCAGCCAGTGCAACCAGGAGGGGACCCAGCAATTCTCGACTTACTATGGCCATAGCCAGTCTCTAGAAATACTTAAAGTGAGAAAGCTTCATCCCTGGCTGGTATACCTCATCTTACTTACCTTGCACCAACTGTCTTTCGGTTTCCTATAACTAACCAAAGGATAGTGGTGAATAGTTGAAATTTCTCAGTTCTTCTAAGTCAGGGGTCAGCAAACTATGGCCCACGGGCCAAATCTGGCTCACCACCTTTTTTATAAGGCCTATCAGATAAAAATAGTTTTTACGTTTATAAATAGTTTTTAAAAAGAAGAAAAGTATTATGTTTTATGACACATGAAAATGAAATTCAAATTTCGATGTCTATAAATAAAGTTTTATTGGAACATGGCACATTCATTTACGTATTGTCTTCGGCTGCTTTTGCACTCACTGTAAGGTCAGGGCTTCACTATTAGTTGGAAAGTTTCCATTCCATTCAGTTTAACAAAAATAAGTGAATAAATAAAACAAGAAATCCTTTCATTTTAATATGACAAATTGTGATGTTCCAGTAGTGCTATAGGTCAAAAATTAACTTCAGAATTTAATCTGTGAATATTTAGGAATTGACCCAAACAAAGGAGAAAACCATAACAGAAAGCATTGTATTAAACCTTTATTCTGTAAACCAAATGCCAATATGCACTCCCTATCCCATGATTGTCTCTGAAATTCTTATTCAAAAAGGAAAGAAACAGTTGTTCTAGAATAGGCATGAAGCTGAAGTCATGCTCTAGAAAATGAAATTAAAGGCTTAGCTAAATTATTCAAGATTTTAGCAGGAGTTGTTGAAATAATTCCCTATTTTACTTTGGTGGCAAGGCAAGCTAGATTATGTTGACTGGATTAAATCCTACCTAGAATTTCAAAGGATTTCCTTTACAAGACTCTCGATGCTTACAGTGTGTGTGTGTGTGTGTGTGTGTGTGTGTGTGTGTGTGTGTGTGTGTACGGTGGGACAGAAAGAGAAAGAGAATGTAATAGCCACACTAGCTCAGTAGTTGAGTCTAATCCTGATGACCAGGCACCAGAAGCAAGCAATTATTGAATGTTATCATAGGTCCAGACAGCATAAGCCTCAGAGAACTTTGCTTATGCTAAAAAAAGTCAGGCTACAGAGAGTCAGAATTTAAATGCAAAATAAAACTTGTAACGTAGATGTTCACTGCAGTGCTCTTTTGAGTAAAGAGTTGAAAACAGCCAAGATATTCAAAAACAGTGAATTCTTAAATAGACTGTGGTACCTACACATGGAGAAATACCATTTAGAACTATGCAGCACAATTGTAGAAATACTATGTAAAACTTAGTAGAGAAGTTCTGTGCAGCCATTCTGACAATCTGGTAGAACTGGATCTATTGATGTTTTGATCTGCTCAAGTCCTCAGTTTAAGGGGCCCTTCCTCTGTAAAGAGGCTCCACAACACCAAATTTCCCTCAACTTCTCCTTCCCCATGGTTCAGCATCTATCGTTCACTTCTGTTGTTACCGTGGCCTACTTAACAATCAAAATCTCCACAGCCAGTGGACCCTCTCTGTTCCAAAGGAATAAGGAAGGGAGAGAGGGGAAAGAGAAAAATAATTAAATTGCAATAAACTTATTTACTGTTTTTCACAAGCAAAGTCATTTATTCAAATGATTGTTTGAACTTTTTCATTTGATTTGAATATTTGATACAATACCCTGTAGACATAAAAATAAACCAGGAATCACTGAACTTTTTAACTAGAAGATAACAAATTATTTAAATTGCACTAATCTGCAGGCAGCCTATCACCAAAAGAACCAAAGAAGGATTTGTATGTTTGGATCCGCCTGAGCCTACCGTGAGAGGTCCCCCGTGGCTCATCCAGGACTCCCCTGGCAGCATCTGGGTCCCTAGTCTACACCGTTTATTTGGTAATTGTTGTGGGCTGAATTGTGTCCCCCAAAATTCATACATTGAAGCCCTAACCCTGGTAACTCAGAGTGACTATATTTGGAGACCGGGTCTTGAAAGACGTAATTAAGTTAAAATGAGGAGATTAGGGTGGGCCCAGATCCAAAAGGACTAGAGCCCTTATAAGAGAAGACTGGGACACAGACACACGCAGAGAAAAGACCACGTGAAGACACGGGGAAAAGACGGCTGACTTCCACGACCAAGGAGAGAGGCCTCTGAAGAAACTGCCAACACCTTGATTTTGGACTTCTAGCCTCCAGAGCTGTGAGAAAATTAATTTCTATTGTTTAAAAGCCACCCCATCTGTGGTACTTTGTTATGACAGCCCTAGCAAACGAATACAGTACCTAACCACGCAGTAGGGAGACAGATCTTTTCCACTGTTCTTTTGTAATTTGCCATGAGTACCATTTAAAAGCTTCTAATGTGTTTATGTGTTTTTTCCCCAGCTAGACGGAAATGTTCCTGAGGGCATTTCAACCCAAACCTACTTAGCTCAGTGTCCTTGTAGAACTCACTAGATGTTTATTGATTTAATCTAATAACAAAGTGTGTAACTTGATTCTGTGAAAAAGAAGAAGTGAGAAAAGAGAGGGGAAAGTGAGTCTGGGGTAGACACTGACATTTCTGTATGAGTGATTCTTTTAGTTAATAGTTAACCAAAGACTGCAATAGTGTTTTACGGCTTCACAAAGTGATTTCTTGGACCTCATCTCCTTTACTCTTCACAACGGCCGGGGAGAGATGCGCTACCAATAGCTACGCTTTGCAGATGAGGAAACCGAGCTCAGAGCCGTCACACGACTTGGCGGGTCACACAGCACCGAGGAGCGGCCTGGAAACGCAGCCGCGGCTCCAGGGCACAGGCTGGCGGGAACCGAGGGACCCCAGTCCCGCCCTGGGCTCAGCGGCGTTCAGCGGACGCTCCGGCGCCCTCCGTGAGAACCAAGAGGAAGAGGACCAGCCAAGTCTTGCCTTTCCCACCTCAGCCCTCTGTAAGATTCAGAACCCTGACCTAGCACGGGAGAGGGGTCTCTGCAATTTAAAAGGAAAGTGTGTTGTTTTAATCCAGGTAAGGAAATCAAGCCCTGGTACTGATATTGTGCCTCTACTGCAGATTCTCAAAGGGTTTCTCAGGGCAGTTTTTTCTTTTTCCACTCGCGGTTTTCCGGCCACGGTCGGGGGGACCGTGCACTTCGTTACATCGCTGAAACGTTCTCACTTCTGCATTCCCTGGGCTTCCTCCTGGGTGACCAGCTGGCGAACAGCTGGCCCGTTCTCTGCGGACCTGGTAAGGCGCTCCAGCCAGGAGGTGTTACCGGATTTCGCGCCCCTCTCTCTGCGCTGGGACCGGGGGGCGCCGAGGCCCGGCCCTTCTGGATCTGTCCAGCCTCCCTCTGAGGCTGCAAGCCCTCTTTCCCCTCGTCACAAACGCTGTGGACAGATTGGTAATAGCTGCTAAACACATGGAGCGAGGAAGGACTTATGTGCTAATGGAAGGGATTTTTTTTCTCTCCAATAAATTAGCTAACTATTTGGGGAAATGAATTAAATTAGATCTCTGCTGCGGGTGCTGGAATGAGACCTGGGAACACCCCAGGGCACTGAGAAGCCCCAAGCCCCGCCCCCCCCCCAATAAAACGCAAATAAAAACCTTGCTGAACTATACAGCTAGCGCGGAGGGCTGAGCAGGCTCTGACTTGATGGGGATACTTTGATGCTTTTAAAGAATATCAAATTCCTTGTCCCCTCCCCAGTTTGGTTTGGTTTGGTTACTACTGTGGACTGAAGCATTTAGATTGTCATTACATTACCTTTTAGATTTCAAGCTTCAATCTCTAGGATCTGACAAGAAGTACCTTGCAAGTTTCTTAAAAATAAAAATCCCAAACTGCCCTTCAGCTTCTAGCTAAGAGCTTCCACTCTATTCCATAATTAGTGTTCCACCTTTATTTTCCTAAGCTAGTCACTCACCAAAAATGAGTTGCACACCTACCCAGGTGTGTCTGCATTGTGGCAGCACACAGACTTTATTTTTCCCTTCTATAATGTGCACATTTAACCCTATATCTCGCCGGGACCTTATTTTGATGACAGCTGGCTTCCTTTCGGGTGAGCTAGCTGGTGTCTCTGTATTCCCAGGTCCTGGCGCAGTTCCTCCAACAAAGTCGGTCTCAGGAAAGGTTGCTGAACGAATGAGATCCTCTGAAGACGTCTGTGTGAGGTGTGGCTGGGGGGCTGTAAAAAGTAATACCCAACTCTTGCCACACCACCACTCTGTCTTCATGGTCTGCATATGGAGATGCAAAATATTCTACATATGGAGAAGTGGAGGGTATTTTGTAAAGCTCAAGTAAACTCCGTATGCACATCTATCTGATATGCGCGGAAACGCGCTTGAAGGAAGGGGTAACTGCACGGTCTGTGCACTTAATCTCCAGCTTCAGGCGTCATGAGCAATCCAGGGCGGGGCTGGAGAGAGTGATGGGGAAGATAGTGGCTCCAACTGCCGCTCACACGCTCTCCTTCCCAGAAGCCTCCGACGGCTCCAAGGGAGGGGATGAAGGCCAGCGAAGATAAACCTAGGTCTCTGAACGCCTTTTGTGGCCATCCCCCTGCACCCAGCGACGTTGGCATCTGCCATCCTCCCTGGCTTTGCAGAAATGACGCTCTAACCCACGCTGGTCCGCGGGCCCCGGGCGAGGGGGCTGGCAGGTCTCCATTTGCGTGAGCGGCTGGGCTCTCTGCTGGGCTGGAACTTCTCAGCAAGTTGCCACAGTTCTAAATTGCTGGTTTTCTGAGAAGTACTCTAATCCCAACGCCTGCTCCCCGGGAGTACTTTAAATGACTGTTTACGCACTATAAGACGTTTTTTCAAATGCTTGGTCTGCAATGAAATTTGGACAAAAAGGATTTCCTTTCTCAATAGGATTATATTTTGTCACTGTTTTGTTTTTATACATTAAATTACCTATGATGTTATTTTTGATTACCAAAGGAGTGTCAAAAGTTTTGCTCACATCAATTGATTAGTGTAATTATTTCCTTTGTTACTGGTGATGATAATCTCTAGTGTTTTCATTGCGGGACCACCCCAGATACACTTGTGCCGAATGGCTGGTGAAAGGCCCAGGGGCTGCTTCTTCCTATGCCAGCCTGGGCCTGCAAGGGGCTTCTTCTATTATAATTACTGCTTTCTTCTTCTCTTTTCTCTCGAGGATTGCAACACACTGTATTATTTGTGCCACACGGAGGGCAGTCCTGGCACGTGGCTTCCATCGGTTTTGAGTTACAAACACTAGTTTGATGTTTCTGTATGTGTTTGTATCTTCCATCTATTACCATTTATTTCATTCCCTCTTCCCTCCATCTTCATCTATTTCCAGGCCCCACTGATCTGAGCCCCTAGAAGGGCACTGCTTCTGCTGCTCTCCCGGCCACAGCCACAGAAAACACTGGAAGGAAGAAATCTCAGTGGACAGGGACCCCCTGGGCAGGATTCTTCTCTTTGAACATCTCTTTGTGATTCCTTCATCCCCATAGTGCCTGTCCCCAGCCCGAGGCCACTTCTCTTAGACATAATTCTAAGTATACCAATGAGGGGTTGACAGATGAACTCCCAGGATTCTACTTAGCATAACACAGCACCCTGGCATTTATAAAACCAAGGAGAGGGCGACCAAAGGGGGAACTACTTGGGGAATAACTGCAGGCACCGTCCAAAAGAAACAGGTTTCTGATAGTGCTAATGACATACCCTCTGCTTCCAGAGGACAAGCTCAGGGTCCCAGGGGTCACTGACTCAGCTGCTTGCAAGCCTGCAGTGCTTCACTGTCCAATATAGTGGCCGCAGCCACATGTGGCAATGGACAACTAGAAATGTGGCCGGTCCCAACTGAGATGTGTTCTAAGTGGAAAACACACCTGATTTCAAAGTCTTAGCACCAAAAAAGAATGCAAAATATATTAATAATTTGTAATATCTATTACTTGTTTAATGATAATATTTTGGACATTGTGGGTAAATAAAATATATGTTTAAAATTAATTTCACCTGCTTCTTTTTACCTTCTTTAATGTGGCTATTAGAACATTGACAAAGATACATTTGGCTGGCACTATATTTCCATCGGACATTGCTGCTCAAACAATGGCCTTATCTCCTGCCCGGCAGAAGCCTTCCCCGGGGGACTTGCCTACTTCCTTTCAACCATCCAGGACAAAAGTTCTCTGATTGTGTCCCCACTTCTCACAGCCCTCCCACTCAATTCTACTTTTCAGTCTGAGACAGTCACTTCATCCACAGCTAACCATCGAAGTCGGCCGCCTTCAGGCAGGACTGTCTCTGTGCGCCGGAGGAACGAATGGCCTTACCCCTTACAGGCCAGCTTTACCATTCAGGAATCCCCAGACCCTATCATGAGAATTATGTCTCCTCCCACCATAACCCCATATCCATCTCAGGTCTTTTCCAAAGAAAATGTAACATCCAGGATGAGTATTTATTGCTGAACAGTTAAGAGCCCCATCTTACTGAGATAGTCTATGCATCTGGCCTATCAACATGGAATAATCACAGGTCACATGACACAGCCTTCTCTTTGAAAGATGGAGGCTGTGGCTTGCCCAGTGCCACAGAGGTGAGGGAAAGCAATGTAGACCCCAAGAACCAGGCGTCTTGGCTCTAATCTTGTCTCGATTTCTATCTAATTCATATTCTCTTGGTGCCTATAAAGGAGGAAAACTGACTTCACGTTCTTTCAGTGCCTATGAAGAGTAATCCTTTTACTATGACTTGCCCGTGGGATAAGAATTTCCCTACTTTCTAGGGGATACAGTCCTGGTATGTGATGAAAGACAGGGAGATAAATAACAAGATCTTAGGCTGTATCTACATGGCATGGAGTAGCCGGATCCCGGGAACGTCCAAATTGTCAGTTTCATCTACACCAAAAAATCTGATGAATAAATGTTTTAACTTTTCGTTCAAATGTTTGGGCCTGGTATAAAGACAGCTGTAGATTTACGAAAGTGGTATAGTTATCGGAAAAGGCTGTGGGATACTAGATTTATACCAACCGCTGACGGTGTGGCACGGTCAGGGGCAGTTCCTGATCGTAGAAGCTCGAGGAAATAGGCAGCAACACCCAAATACAGATGGCTTCTGACAATTGATGGTCTCTTTTCCGAGTGGCCAAAAGTGTTATTTCCGGAGCACAGCACAGAGCAAACCTTCTGCTAAGGTCCTGGGAGAGACTTCAGTTAGTCAGTCATGGAGAGCACAGAGAATCAGGCAGAACTCACCCACAGCCATGGGACGTGCCAGAGGTCGCCCAACACCCCATGCTGACGGCAGGGGCAGGGTTCAGAGCTCCTGGGAACCTGGAAACCTCTGAGGGAGGAACCAGAGGGACCGCTACGGTGACAGATGTCTACAGGGTCTCTGCCAGGCCCCCGTTGTCCCTGTGTCTTGGGACCTGAGACATGTTGCTTTGCTGTCTGTTTTCATTGAGAAGAGGGCTGTAGCTTCTCCCAAAAAAGCGTTTCAAGCAATAGTCTCTTGTATTAATGGTAAGTGAGCGGACATGCCCCAGGAATGGTTGTTCGAGGTGAAATGGATGAGGATTATAACGTGCAACAAACTGTTTAATTTTCCAAATGCTTGAAGAAAGTGAAGATTTTCAGATCTTTTCAAACCTTTATACCAAGTATGAAGTTTTGTTTTAAATGCTTGAAAGGCCAGAGTTGTCTTTGTAAACATACACTGTGCCTCACCAGGTCAGACCAGTGGGACATCTGACCTCCCTCCCACACTGGCCGTGCCACTAAAGGCCCTGGCAGTCACCTCCCCCTGCCTTCAACGTGTCCCTCAGCACCAAAAAGTTGGCTCATACTTCACATGTCATGCCAAACAAAAATGAGAGGTGAGTAGGCCATATAATACAAAAATACACGTATGCTGAGACAACAGAGCTTCATTCTAGATTTCTTCGTCAAATTTGGGGCAATTTTCCCCTCCCGCCCCCCTTCCTTCCTTGCTTCCCCTGCCCTGGGGGAAGCGCCCTGTGCCTTATGTGTGGCCTCTGACTTATGTGTCCCAACCCATCTTCATCTTCAAACAGTAATAGACCAGGGAATGGGGCCCCAGTCAGGTGGCTCCATGACCATAGGGGTTCCTTTCCTTTCCCTGCTCAGCATCTTGGGGTGTCTCTTCCTCCTTCTCCCCTTTCTGACCCTTCTCCCTCAGTCTACAGCTATCCTCATCACCAGTACAGAGGGGGTTGGTGGGAAGGGAAGGTGGATGAGTCTCCACCAACCCCTCCCTTCCCTTCCCCTTCTCTCAGCCTCAAAGCAGGCACATCACAGCACCCCTTGCCCACATCTCCCCTTCTCCACGGCAACTGTTGTATAACTCATGCCCCAAATTTCTCTCCATCTCATATAAATACAATGACCAGATTTTCCAGAAAGTTCTAATTTAAAATTTTCTGTTTGCCAGACCCTAACTCTTATTTGAGAAAATATGACCACATCCCCAGGACAGAAAATAATGGAAGGTTGCTTTTAGCACCTGTAAGAATAACTCTGACTTTGTACTTTTTAGTGTCTAAGTAGATGTCGAACAGCTGAAGAAAGAGGGAGTAACAACACTAAGTTGCTTTGATTTTACATTTGACATCTCGTACTTGCTGGAGAAAATTGAAAAAGTAGTCAACTTTGATTTAGGAGAAAAACACAAGCTGTAACACCAAACTGTCCTACATGGACGGAGAGGACAGAAACTTTCATCAGAGGCATGAGAGGAGGCAACCACCCAAAGGGAAACAGCACCTTTTGCTTCACTCATTAATACATTCACTTTGGGGAACACAGAGTGAGTCAGACATCCCCCTTGTCCTCCAGAAGTCCAATGTAGTGAAGGTGGACACAGCTGTAAATCATTCTTTCTTGTTTTTTTTTAAATTTCAAAATTATTCTAAACTTACAGAATAATTGCAGTACAATGCAAAGACTTCTTTTCTTCCATCAGTTTACACTAAGTTGCTGACCTGTTGTCCCATCTGTAATAACCACGTCTTTTATTTTCTGTATCCTGATGCTTTGACATCTGGGGCTTTGCTGACCCTGGAGGGACTGCCCCTCTTAGGGTAGCCAGATCCTAGAGATAACAAACAACTTGCCAGTGAGGTGCTTGCCAATGCAAACCAACCAATCCAGAGTCCACACCCAACTCTCACCCTCCAGGCCACTGTCCACCTGCCCTAGTCACCCAGTGTCAAGTACCAGAGAACCAGGGAGAGCCCTGTGCCCCAGAGCTAGTTGAAGTGATTCAAACTAGCCAGTCCTAAGCCGGCTCACCCTGCCTCTCCTATTCCTTCCCCTGGAAGCCTCAGTAAAGGCTCTTGCCCACATTTATTCCCTCCCTCCTCTGCATCCTGCCCACCCTGGTGCTTCCCCATGTGGCCCTGCCTGGTGTGATGTGCCCCCTCCTTTTGGGAACTCTGAGTAGCAAACTATCTTTTAAATAGCAGTCCTCTCCTGGTCTGGTGGCCTCACCATACCTGAATAATAATAAAACCTATATTAAACCACATTTACCTCTGAAAAATTAGTCTATAATTCCTGTATAACCACAAAACGACTGTTAAAATTTGGAAATCAACATGGATGTGTTACTACCATCTGATCTTCAGACCCCTTGAGTCTTGCCAGTGTCTCAGTCATGCCCCTTAGAGCAAACGATCTGGAGCAGAATCAGACATCACACTTAGTTACCAGGTCTCTTTAGTATGGTTTAGACCGGAACAGCTCCCCAGTGTGTCCTTAACTTTTGTGACCTTGACCCTTTTGAAGAGTGCAGGCCAGTTATTTTGTAGAATTTCCTCAATTTGGGCCTGTCTGATGTTTCTTCTTATGATTAGACCCGGGTCTGCATCTCTGACGGCATATCACAGACGCGATGCTACGTCCTTCTCAGTGTATTGTAGCAGGTCATGTCAGAATCAATTCAACTCATTACTTTGGTCACTTGATGAAATTGGTGTCTTGTCAGCCTTTTCCACTGAACAGTTATTCTTCTTCTCTTTACAATTAATAAGTATTTTGTGGGGAGAAAGTTTTTTTAATTTAATTTATTTAAACTAAACGGAAACAAAAACAATTCACCCATTTCTCCCATCCCCCAACCATGGCCTCTGGCAACCACCAATCTGTTCTCTGTATCTACAAGCTTGGTTTATTTATTTATTTTTAGATTCCACACATAAGTGAAATCATACAGTATTTCTCTTTCTCCATCTGACTTATTTCACTTAGCATACTGCCCTTGAGATGCATCCACACTGTCGCAAATGCAGAGTTTTGTTCTTTTTTATGGCTGAATAATATTCCATTACATATAATATACCACATTTTCTTTATGTATTCATCCATTGATAGTCACTTTGTTTCCATATCTTGGCTATTGTAAATAATGCTGCAATGAACATGGGGTGCAGATATCTTTTTGAGTTAGTGTTTTCATCTTCTTCAGATAAATGCCTAGAAGTAGAATTGCTGGATCATATGGTAGTTCTATTTTTAATTTTGTGAGGAACCCTCATACTGTTTTCTATAGTGGCTGCACCAATTTACATTCCCACCACAGAGTACAAAGATTCCCTTTTCTCCACATCCTTGCCAACGTATGTTATTTCTTTGATAATAGCCATTCTAACAGGGATGAGGTGATGTCTCATTGTGATTTTGATTTGCATTTCACTAATGATTAGTAGCATTGAGCACCTTTTCATGTAACTGTTGGCCATTTGGATCTCTTCTTTGGAAAAATGTCTATTCAGATCTTCTGCCCATTTTTTAATCAGATTGTTTTTCTGATATTGAGCTGTATGAGTTCTTTATATATTTTGGATATTAACCCCTTATCAGGTATATGGTTTGCAAATATCTTCTCCCAATTGTTAGATTGCCTTTTTGTTTTGTTAATGGTTTCCTTTGCTGTGCAGAAGCTCTTTCATTTGATATTGTCCCACTTGTTTATTTTTGCTTTTGTTGCTTTTGCCCTTGGTGTCAGATCCAAAAAATCATCACCAAGACCTATGTCAAGGAGATTACCACCTATGTTTTCTTCTAGGAGTTTTATAGTTTCAGGTCTTACCTTCAAGTCTTTAATCGATTTTGAGTTAATTTTTGTGTATGGTGTAAGATAGTGGTCCAGTTTCATTTTTTTTTTGCATGTGGCTGTCCAGTTTTCTCAACACCATTTGTTGAAGAGACTGTCCTTTCCCCATTGTATATTCCTGGCTACTTTGTCATAAATTAATAGACCATAAATATGTGGGTTTATTTTTGGGCTCTCCATTCTGTTCCATTGATGTGTGTGTCTGTTTTTATGCCAATACCCTACTGTTTTGATTACTATAGCTTTGTAATACAGTTTGAAATCAGGAAGTGTGATGCCTATAACTTTGTTCTTCTTTCTCAAGATTACCTTGGTTATTCAGGATCTTTTGTGGTTCCATCTTAATTTTAGGTTTGTTTATTCTATTTCTGTGAAAAATGTCATTGGATTTTTGATAGGGATTGTACTGAATCTGTATATTGCTTTAAGTAGTATGAACATTTTAATAATATTAATTCTTCCAATCCATGAGCATGAAATATCTATGCATTTATTTCTGTCTTCTTCAATTTCTTTTGTTAATGTCTTGTAGTTTACAATATACAGTTCTTTCACCTCCTTGGTTAAATTTATTCCCAGGTGTTTTATTCTTCTTGATGCAATTGTAAATGAGATTACTTTCTTAATTTCTCTTTCTAACAGTTCATTATTAGTGCATAGATATGCACAGATTTTTGTGTACTGATTTTGTATCCTGCAACTTTACTGAATACCTTTATTAGTTCTAACAGGTTTTTTTTCCTTTTCTTTGTGTGAGGAAGGTTAGCCCGAGCTAACATCTGTTGTCGATCCTCCTCTTTTTTCTGAGGAATATTGGCCCTGGGCTAACATCCATGCCCATCTTCCTCTACCTTTTATGTGGGACGCCTGCCACAGCATGGCTTGTTAAGTGGTACGTAGGTCTGCAACCGGGATCCGAACTTATGAACCCCAGGCCGCCAAAGCAGAGCACACTAACTTAACCACTACACCACCAGGCCAGCCCCATTAGTTCCAACAGTTATTTGATGTAGTATTTAGGGTTTTCTATATATAATATCATGTCATCTGCACACAGTGACAATTTTACTTCTTCTTTTCTAATTTGGATGCCTTTTATTTCTTTTTCTTGCTTAATTGCTCTGTCTAGGGCTTCCAATACTATGTTGAATAAAAGTGGTGAGAGTGGGCATCCTTATCTTGTTCTTGCTTTTAGAGGAAAAATCTTTTAGCTTTTCACCATTGAGTATGATGTAGGCTTGTCCTATATGGCCTTTATTATGTTGAGATACGTTCCCTCTGGATGGACCCACTTTGTTGAAGTTTTTAATCATAAACAGATGCTGAATTTTGTCAAATACTTTTTCTGTTTCTATTGAGATGTCATATGATTTTTATCCTTCATTTTGTTAATGTGGTGTATCACACTGATTTGCTGATGCTGAACCATCCTTGCATCCCTGGAATAAATACCACTTGATCACAATGTATGATCCTTTTACCATATTGTTGAATTCGGTTTGCTAATATTTTGTTGAGGATTTTTGCATCTATGTTCATCAGTGATATTGGCCTGTAATTTTCTTTTCTTGTGGCATCCTTGTCTGATTTTTGTTGTCAAGGTATGCTGGCTTCCTAAGATGAGTTTGGAAGAGTTCCTTTCTCTTCTATTTTTTGGAAAAGTTTGAGTAGGATTGGCATTAATTCTTCTTTGAACGTTCAACAGAATTCACCAGTGAAGCTGTCTGGTCCTGGACTTATGTTCATTGGGAGGTTTTTGATTACTGATTCAATCTCCTCATGAGTAATCAGTCTGTTCAGATTTTCTATTTCAACATAATTCTGTCTTGGTAGGTTGTATGTTTCTAGGAATTTATCCATTTCTTCTAGGTTGTCCAATTTGTTGGCATACAATTATCCACAGTAGTCTCTTATGATTCTTTGTATTTCTGTGGTATCAGCTGTAATATCTCCTCTTTAATCTCTGACATTATTTATTTGAGTCCTTTCTCTTTTCTTCCTGGTGAGTCTAGCTAAACATTTGTTAATTTTGTTTATCTTTTCAAACGAACAGCTCTTAGTTTCACTGGCCTTTTCTATTGTCTTTTTATTCTCTATTTCATTTATTTCTGCTCTAATCTTCATTATTTTCTTTCTTCTACTACCTTTGGGCTTCATATGTTCTTCTTGTTCTAGTTGCTTGAGGTGTAAAGTTAGGTTGTTTATCTGAGACTTTTCTTGTTTCTTGAAGTAGGCATTTATCGCTGTGAACTTCCCTCTTAGAACTGCTTTTGCTGTGTCCCATACATTTTAGTTGTTACGTGTCCATTTTCATTTATCTCAAGGTATTTTTTTGATTTCTCTTTTGATTTTTTTCTTTGACCCATTGGTTGTTCAGTAGCGTGTTGTTTAATCTCCACGTGTTTGTGAATTTTCCACTTTTCTTCATGTAATTAGTTTCTAAGTTTATTCCATTGTGGTTAGAAAAGATGCTTGATATGATTTCAATCCTCTTAAATTTATTAAGGCTTGTTTTGTAGCCTAACATATGACCTATCTTGGAAAATATTCCATGAGCCCTTGAGAAGAATGTGTATTCTGTTGCTCTTGGATGGAATGTTTTCTAAATCTCTGTTAAGTCCACCCAATCTAACATGTTGTTTAAGGCCAACATTTCAGTATTGATTTTTCTGTCTGGATCATCTATCCACTGATGTAAGTGGGGTATTAAATTCTCCTACTTTTATTGTATTGCTGTCTATTTCTCCCCTTAGGTCTGTTAATATTTGTTTTATATATTTAGGTGCTCTTATGTTGGGTACATAAATATTTACAAATGTTATATCTTCTTGTTGGATTGACTCCTTTATCATTATGTCATGCCCCTCTTGTCTCTTATTACAGTCTCTGTTTTAAAGTCTATTTTTTTGTCTGATATAAAATAAATTTGTCTGGGGGAGAAACTTTGAAACTACGCAAATATCTTGTTTCTCATCAAACTTTCAATTTACACATCAGCATAAACTCACGGTTTCTATTTTATTTAACAGGTTATATAATCTGTTACCTATAACCAATTATAATTTGTTACTCTCGTTGTTTATTTTCCACCCAAATTGACCCAGATTTGGCAAGTGGGAGTTCCTCAAAAGTGATTTCAGTGTCCTTTTGACATGTCCCATCATTTTTTGAGTCCATTCTTGCTTTCTGTCTCAATAGATGTTCCAGCCTCATCTTGTACTTTCCTTGCCCCAGCCCTGGAATTGAACATTTCTCCAAGGAGTTCCATATCTTTTTAGAGGAAAATGGTATTTAGAAGTCAAGATCTAGGCACTGGTGTGTTCATTTTTATTGGAGTAATGCTGCTCCCAGGCCCCCTTGGTGAGCAGAATGAGGGAACAGAAGTACATACTCACACGCATGTGCATGTGCACACACACGCACACACATACTACATTTAATTTATTTCTCTGTCTACATCTCCCTAATATGTGATTCCATCATTGGAGAAGGAGATGATAGGGGAGATGCTGCCACTAGCTTTGGGATCCTGAAGATTTGGTTCTTTCCTAAGTTTTGTTTGTTTATTGGTTGATTGGTATATTAGTCTGCTAGGGCTACCATAACAAAATACCCCAGACTGAGTAGCTTAAGAAAGAGAAATTTATTTTCTCACAGCTATGGAGGCTATAAGTCTGAGATCGAGGTGTCGGCAGGGTTGGTTTCTCCTGAGACCTCTCCCCTTGTCTTGTGTATGGGCTGCCTTCTCTTTATGTCCTCACATGGTCTTCCCTCCATCTACATTTTATGTCCTAATCTCCTCTTCTTATAAGGATACCAGTCATATCAGAATAGGACCCACGCATATGACCTCATTTTAACTTAAATACCTCTTTAAAGGCCCTATCTCCAAATACAGCCACATTCCAAGGTACTGAAGATTAGGGCTTCAACATATTAATTTCAGGGTGGGGAGGAGATATTATTCAGCCCATAACAGTTGATTTACCAGAAAAATCAGCATGCAATTTGGCAAAGGTCTATATGTTCTAAATCAAAACAAATAATAATAAAGATTTTTAAAAGAAACAAACAAGGTCATAATTCTCTCCTTTTGTGGGGAAGACCAATCTAAATTGTGCAATAGGCCAAGTCTGTCCTCAGTTCGTGACCTCCTTCTCTTCTAGACCATTCCCATAGGCCTGTGGGGGTCTATCCTCAATAACATCTGCAATACAGTTGTATTCAATTTATAATTTTAATTTTACTTTTAATGTCCTAGAAAATGTCCTTTTAGAATTTGTAAATTTATTAAAAGTTCATTATTTAAGATTGACCCTCAAGCTAAGCAAAAACAGCAACGAGAAATTTCTACTTCTCAAAAATTTTATTCTTTGTTTCACAATATTGTCAGTTCTATATTTAACCAAAAGTTTCACTTTTTTTCCTAACGTCTAAAATGGATTGGAACAGAAACAAATTTCTTCTTCATTTATTTTCATTTCACATTTTTTTACATATTAGTATGCATTAGGCTAAAACTTGCCAGCAATCTTAAAGTCAACCAGAAAGTTATTTTTAGAAAACAATAATTTCATTTTATAATAAATCCAAAACTTGATTTTATGGTTAACTAGATATTCCATTCCTTTTCTTTCTTAGCCTCTCTTTTCTCCTTCATGTGGCACAAAGTTTGAAAAAGACCAGAGAATTTTCCTTCCCACTTTGGCTTTGGTGTTCTGACGAGGACCACTTGGGGTAGAGCATGCTATGTAAAAGCAGCTGAAGAGGCCCTCTGTCACCACATTCACCCGCATTTTATGCTGCATAACACAGGCATGTTATTTGACCTTCCCTGGCCTAGGAGTAACTTAGGTTTGTCCCGAGGAATTTTCACAAGGCTTCTCTCCATAGACTCTGGTGAAAAAACTTGGGGAGCGGGAGTGTGCAGTGTGGGGGCTCAGGCTGCAGAGCGGGGCTCCACCACCTTCCAGCTGGGCTGTTTGGGGCAAGACTCTTGATCTCACTGAAGTTCAGTTTCCTCTGCTACAAAATGGGGACAATCACCACGGTCAGGGCACCAAGCACAGCAAATGCTCAATGAGAACAATGTCGAATAAATGGGAGAATTAGAAAGACATAATGTTTGCAAATACTTGAGCGCATTGTCTGAAAGATGCAGAAACTTCTGCAACAACACTTGTTAGCCTAGAAGACTCAAGAAAAAAGGCAGTAGAGGAGAGGAATAAATGGGAAGTTTTATTATTCCTACTTATAGACATATAGGGTAAAGGATTAAGTAATCGGTGTAAGGGCATAAGTCAAAAACTAGAGGAACTGCGACCCCTTTCCTTTGGACAAACCGTCCCATATCTTTACATTGATATGCTAGAGTACACGTACCGTCACACTTCCTTTTTCTTTCATTTTGTGCACTGGACAGACATCCAGTCTTCAAACTCAGCTCCTCATCCTGGAGGTGCATGTGCAATTCCTCCTAAATCTCAGTGAGTCATCCCTCCCCTGCCGCCACACTACGAAGCAGCTGGGGGACCAGGATGACCAGGGTGCGCTGTCCTCCCTTCCCCGGAATTGGTCTCCTTGCCCTCACCAGCTCCTCCAGTCTGGGTTCTGCTGCAAGTTTTCCCCCATGCAGTCTGGAGGCATTCACGCTTTGACTCTGAATTAGACATGGTAGAAAGAGTTTGAAAGGTCAAACCAGAATAGTTCCTCTTTCTCTACCCAAACGAAGCATTCCTTGCATTTCCCTGGGTTTCCTTCTTCCTCTTCTCCTCCTCCTTTTTTATTCTCTAGAGAATTTCCCACGAGCCAGGCCACACTGCATCCCTTAAAGTTGTGTCTCTTTTAATCCTCACAGCTGTCCTGCGAAATCTTGTTCTTCCCATTTAAAAATCAGAAACTGGTTTAGTGAGTTCAGTAACCTTCCCAAGCTTGACTTCGGGCTGAGGGATAACCGAGTCCGTGTCTCCCCCAGATGTGAGTGCTCCACCCTTCCTTACCCCCCACCCCCCCTCACCCCCGCCATCAGATCCCAACCCCTCAGGCCACAGGGCTGAGCACAGCGCACTAGTTCCCCACAGCATCTTTACGTCATCCTTCCCCTCCCCGCCCCTGCCAACAGTGCTCAGTGACCCTCTGTTCATTAAATGGAGTTGCAAGTCCTTACCTCTCCCTGGCCTCAACCCACCGTGTCTTCTTTATTTTCTAAACTTCCCTCAACCCCTCCCCACGGCTGACCCATTTTTCAAAACTTCTTGCCCAGATATTACACTCCCTACACACACACATCCCTACATGCATCACTGCACACATAGACACGTGTCTGCATGCACACAAATGTGTACACACGTATATAACACACCACACACACATCCCTGAATACCCGCACTCCTGCATAAACACAGACATCACACCCCTTTGTACACATGCTTACCCACACATGCCCCTGAGCACAAACACACATCCTACACACACTAAGGTCTTTACCCATATTCACATCCAGCACACACACATCTGTGTATATACATGCCTCTATACACACACAGTCCCCTACGTACACACACCCCTACACACATTCAAATGTCATTCTTATACACACACCCCTAAATACTTACTCTACATACACACACATACCTGCACGCACATACACACCCTACACACATGCACAACTAGCCCAATACCTGAATATGGATGATAAGTGGAAGAAACTAGAGCTACATTTTATCACTTAACAATTCCAATGATGGGACTGAGGGAAATTTTCTTTCTTGCTATTTTTTTAATTAAATAATATGATTTGGCAATAAATGTATACTGAAAGGAGAACGATCACTTGAGGTAATATAATCGAGTTTTTGTGCAGAAGAGACATTTTAGCAACCTAAATAAGACCGTGTCAATAAGTGCAATTAAAAAAGAGGAGGAAGAATTCACCTTTGTGTGTCTTCATTTTGTGTCTTTGTTTTGCTTTTCAAAGGATTATGGAATTTGTTTTGCTTAATCACAATGAGAAAGTGTTGCCATCCCTTTTTATGTGAAGCTGCTGTTCATCTTCTTCTTATTCAATTACTGGTGAGTTTTTGCAATGCATCACTTTTGTATGGCTCAAGGGCGAAAGAGGCTTTTTCAGTCGAGCAAGTGTATCCTAGCTTTGCAAAAACATAAAGAGATTCAATCAAGAGATATCTTCCTCATACCATTTATTATCAAGAACTTAAGAAGGAGGAACTGCTAGAACTTTTGAGAGTTCAGACAGGCCTGACTTCTTGCTGCTTAGACGTTCTGAGTTATCGTCATCTACATGTCTACAGGTAAATTTCTTTCACTTCAGAAAGAATTATAGCAATACCTTTATATTAGGACAAATATAGCTTGTCATCCTCAAATCTATGTGTTTAATATTTATGAGGAGAAAAGTACCACGCACAATAGAACCATTTCCGATGTGTCAAGTTTTATAGTGAGTCACGGGTCTGCCCAACCAGATAAATGTAACAGGACATCCTGTAGCCGCTGTGCAGTTTTTCCAGTGCCTCGAATTTTTTCTTCTTTTTTTTCTGGCTCTGCATGAGATGTAAAGACAACCAAGGTTTAATCAAACACTAAAAAGTGTTATAATTATAGTTGCAATTGTGTACAAAAAGAAAGAGAATTTTAAAGACACTATTGGAGAACTACTGTATCTAGTAACTTCCCTGCAAAACAGATGTTTATTTTAGAGCACAAATCCCCTTTCTGTTGACCTTTATTCATTCATACTCTCCTCTCACCTCACTCCTGCTCTTGCCATGTGCTTGATTTGGGCTATTATTTTTACTTTTACTGGAAGTAAGGAACTTCTCTGAAAGGCTAAAGGATATATAATTTTGTTCTAGTGACATACTATTTTCTACAGAGTTCCCATCCCTACTTTGAAATGATTTTATGTTTCTTCCCAATAGAATGGAGAAAGAATCATCAGATCAAGTAGACAGCAGCAGAGTGGGCCACCAGTTAAAATGGTTGAGGATTCACAAGAATAGAACAAAACTCAGCTACTATGTATAAAACGGATGAACAATTAAGAAATTAATAAGTTATTATTTAGGTTTTACTTAAAGAATAAAATTCATGGTTTCTCTAGCTAATAATGATGACAATGTAACTTTAACAAATTGAGTTGTATTTGGTTTTCACAAATGTCCTCAAATGTCTTACGCAGTGTATTTCTTATCAAGAAGTTATAGTTCAAGTTACAACAGAACTCAAGTTACAACCCAAAGGATAAACATGTAATTAGTTGAACTTGATCAAATTTTTGATTGTAGATAATATGTTTACACAAAGGTAATGGATGACTTTGATAATTATTCTTTGCTGCCATTTACTGGCTGTGTGATATTGGGCATGTTGCTTAGCCTCTCTGAGCCTTACTTTCCTCATCTGCGACCTAGAGATTAACAATACCAACTGCAAATCATTGCTGTGCAAAGTAAATAAAACAATAAACAGCAAGTGTCCTGCTTAACACATAATGAAAATGAAGCAGGTATGGGGTGGAGGAAGGACCACAAGCACTGGAGTCAAAAAGCCTGTGTTCCGTCTTGGAACCACCAATTTACTCGTTTAATGGAGGACAAAGGTTTTCTCTTTCCTTCACCTTCATTACGTTATAGTGAGATGAAACAAAGAGAAGCATGCGAAGCCCCCTGGACACTGCAGGCTGCTGGTCGGCAGCTACTACATTCCCTTTCCTGCTCTTTCCTGGCTCTCTGATTCTTTAGCTGTAACATTAGAGCGAAAAATAGCAACAAAACTTGGCGGATTTTTACCAGGAGAATAAAGAAGTAGCATTATTGCCATATACAGATGACTTCTGTCTATAAGAAGAATGGCAGCATTCCCCGAGATAGATCATAGTTTTATACATATGAAGCATATATTAAAGATAGGTGACATCTGTGGGGCCAGCTCCGTGGCGTAGTGGTTAAGTTTACGCTCTTTGCTTCCACGGCCTGGGGTGCAGGTTCGGATCCTGGGTGCGGACCTACGCACCTCTTATCAAGCCATCCTGTGGCAGGCGTCCCACATATAAAGTAGAGGAAGATGGGCACAGATGTTAGCCCAGGGCCAGTCTTCCTCAGCAAAAAGAGGAGGATTGGTGATGCACGTTAGCTCAGGGCTGGTCTTCCTCACCACAAAAAAGATAGGTGACCTCTGAAAGGTTTTGTGTGGCAAATGTGGAACAATCACATGCAGAAAGGGTCAATAATAGTTACAGCTTTCATGTCCATTTTATCATTAATCCTATACTAGTCCATTAACCAGTTCAGGCCACTGTTTCTTGATTAGTGCAACGCAAGGTGTGCAAGATGTACAAATTAATGGAAAAGATGGAAACAGAATCCAGTTTTCAGAAAGCTCATCACATCTTTGAATTCCCCTACTTCCCCACAGAGGAGCTCTGCCAACGACTCTCTTGGACTTAAAACCTGCTGCTCGGCAAATCCAGCCTGAATCCTGCAGCTGCTTCCAAATGGAGCCTTCTCGGGGGGCCCTCCATTTCTTATTCTTGTTTCCAGACGTATGTCACACATATGTCATAATCCAGGCCATACATACACATATGCATATACATACAATTATGGTCTTTTCAACTTCATTTAATAAATTGTCCCCAAGTCGGAGTTTTTTTCTCAATATGCCTTTAGCCTAAGGTATTTGATTACTATAGCTTAATTAGTTCTCAGTCATTTCAGGGACCCATTTCTTTGGGGCACCTTTCTCTTAGGGTTGAAACCCAGGTCCTCCCCAGGAATAAAGCGATGGAAAATGATCTCGCACAGCATCAGCACTCCCTCAGGGATATGCCTTCAGCCGTGTACCCAGCAGGGTTCTACACCTCAGCCTAAGGTCACGAAATGTCCACAGGGAAAGGAACTTTAGATTTATGGCTGATTTTCTTTCTTTCCACTTAACAGAAACATGTAGTTGGACTGGTTTATAAAAGTTCACAATAGCTGGTGAAGGTTTAAGCTTCTTAATAGGAACGGTCTTCTTACCACTTCTTTTGTACACGGACACCCCTTGAATGATTTTCCTCGTTGAAACAAAAAGCTGCTTCTGATTGGCCTAGGCACAAATATTGCTTTATGCTGCTCAGTAAATTGCTGCAGGTCAGAGAATTATTTTCTTAGGTAAAATGCCCTGAACTGGCAATGAAAGTCCTCATGGTGTTACTGTCAGAAGAACGGAACCCGAAACCTGGAAGTTATTGTAGACGCCATGCAGACCAAACTCTACATTTAAAAATGAGGAAACCAAGGTTTCATAGCTAATAAAAGGTGGAGCTAGGGCTGAAATTGAGATCTTATGACTCCTATATAATGTTCTTTCTATCAAAGAAAAGTTCTTTTTATTGCCAGCTGACGTTCCAGAGAACTTAGGCTTTATTGATGCATAAAATTATTTTGTTTATAAAGTGAACTTGTAATACACTGAAAAATTAATTCATCTAACACACATGCATTGAACATCTTCATGTGCCCAGCACCGGGCTAGGCACAGAAATATAAAGGTGAGTAAGACACAGTCCTCAAGTTAAAGAAGGTCAGGGTCCTCCTGGACTCGCCTGTGGGACACCAACTTGGGAATGCGGCCACTGCCATCTGCATTTGAGTCAGAGAATGGACAGACGAGGTGGGTCATCACTGAACAATGGCGTGGTGACAATGGGATGCACCCTGGTTCTGGCTCAGAAGACCTGAGTTGAATCCCAGCTTCCCACTCACTAGTTATGTGACCTTGAGCAAGTCTCCTATCTCTTTGTCACACTTTCCTTGTTTGTAGAATGGGGGTCAGAGTAGCCAGGTCGGTGTGGTTTTCAGGGCTAAATGACATGATATATATAGTGTACCTTGAACAATGCCTAGCACTCAATAAGTGTTAGTTACTTTCTCCATTGTTGAAAAGCAAGGGTGGAAATCTCATCTACCCTCTCTACCTCAAAGATTTCTTGTAAGATTGAATGAAATAATGCATTCTAAAATAATTTTTAAAATGTTATTATATTTCTTTTTCCACAATAGTATCACAACTACCATCTGACTCCTTGTTCCTTTTCAGTGAGAGCACTCCAACCACTTAAACAAAATCCATCTGTGGTCCCAACTACTCTCCAAAAAACACAAAGACCAGAGTAAGTAAGTGAGAGGTAGGAGTTTAGACTAAGGAAGAAGCTGTGCTTCTGTGGGCCTGACCCCATCTCCGTTGGTTCAAAATTATTTTTTCATTCACTAAGCTCCAAGCGAGGTTAGGTAGTAATTCCATCTCATCTCCAGTCTTTAATTTTATCAAGATTTTGTTTTTGTTTTATTTCCCAGAGCTTATTGAAAGACTAGTCTATATTTGTAATAAAGATATAGTTAGTATTAAGGATAATACTTTTGTAATATGTTGAAACATGTAAAATTGCCAGTATTCAACCATTGTTGACCTGTAAAAATGGCAATTTCATATGGTTAAACCCAATATTTTATTCAAGAGCAGTGGTTATGGAAGACTCTCTCATGAAACACATTTAGCTCTAAGGTGGTTTCATAACTTATACCTGAGGGCTGCTTATAGCAAATCTCCCAAGTAGTCTATTTGTGATGAAACTAAGCCCAGTGTCCCGAGCAATGCTGGTGGAATAATGGAGACTGTACTGGTGGGGAACTAGAAGATGTAGTTGGTGGTGCCTGTGCTGCATCGAATGAGCTGAGTCCTTGAGGCACGTCACTGAAGCTTTCTGAATCTCAAGTCCTCACACCCAGCAGAAGAAGCCAGGAGGGCATGACTACGCACCGTTCCTTGGGGCCCGGCAAGAAGTGTCTGGCCCCATTCTCTACATGGTAAAGGCCCTGCTCCTGCCATGCCCTGCCCTTCCATAGTGGAGTCTCTGAGTTCATGCCCTCCTGGAGCCCTGTCCTCCTCCAGACCATGCTCCAAGTACCACACACCACAAAGATCCTGCTTAGGTGTCCCTGGGTAGACCAGATGCTCAGGTCTCCTCCCCCAGGGAGGATGGCACTGCAGCATGTGCTCCCCAGCCCCAGGCTGAGGGGTGGCCAGGGGACAGCTGTCTGTGGGGACGCAGGTGGCATTTGGAGGTGTGGGTTAGGAAGACCACTCTCCTGCATGCAAGGCTTCTCAGGTTGAGGGGCAGAGAAGAGGAGGGGGTGGCTTTTAGCCAGCCCTTCTGTTCTGCCACACCCTGATGCACAACTCCAAGGAGTCTGAAAATTCTAACTTCCCAAGTCCTTTTGAAGGTTGTGATGGTTAGTTTTATGTGTCAACTTGGCTAGGTACTCAGATGTTTGGTCAAACACCAGTGTAGATGTTGCTGTGAATGTATTTTTCAGATGAGATTAACATTTATATCAATAGACTGAGTAAAGCAGATTGTCCTCAATAATGTGGGTGAGCCTCATCTAATCAGTTGAAGGCATTAAGAGCAAAGACTGAGGCCCCCTGAGGAAGAAAGAATTCTGCCCCCAGACTGCCTTTGGATTCAAGCTGCAACATCAACTCTTCCCTGGGTCTCCAGCCTGCTGGCTTGGCCTGCAGATTTTGAACTTGCCAGCCTCCATAATTGCATGAGCTAATTTCTTAAAATAGATCTCTCTCTTCTCTCTCTCTACATACATATATATACACATATATATTTATATATATGTGTATACATATATATATATACATATATATACATATATATACAATATAATATACATATTATATTGATTATATATTGATAGTGATTATATTATTACAGTATTGATCATATTGATTCTGCTTCTCTGGAGAACCCTAATACAAAGGTTTATTTTTCAAGGTAGGAGGATAGATCATATTTTGTTTAACTGCCACTTGATTTATATAGACTGGTTATGTTAGACATGCATTATTTGGACCTCCATTTGTACTCTCACAAATGGTCCCACAAATATTAGGGCTGAGCCTGAATAGATCTGCAGTTCCCACTCCATGGGACACAGAAGTCCTATAAATATGAGTGCTTTAGCTAAGTGTACCTAGCACTATACTAGGTGTTCGTTGTTATAGGATGGCCAAATCTTGACATTGAAGCTACAGAAGAACCTGTGATGGAAGGAGATGGGAAGAGGCAGGAGGGTGCAGTGAAAGGCCATAGGCTTGGGTAGCCAAACCTAAAGTCAAGTCTTGACTCTATTATTCATTGGCAATGAGTGATCTGTGTGATTTTGGAAAACTTCCTTAACCCCTCTGTGACTTAGTCTCACTGAATATAAAACAGAGTAAGTAGCACGTGCCTCAAACATTACTGTGAGAATTATATATATGATGTATAAAAATGACTGGCCCAGCTCCTCAAGCAGACTGGGAACTCAAGAACTGGATTAAACTAGGGCTGCTGGAACAAAGTACCACAACTGGTGGCTTAAACAACAGAAATTTATTGTGTCACAGGTGTTGGCAGGGTTGTTATCTTCTGAAACTACGAGGGAGAATCTCTCTCCTAGCTTCTGGTGCTTTCCTAGCAGTATTTGGTGTTCCTTGGCTCATAGATGCATGACTTCAATGTCTGCCTCCATCTTTCTAGGGCATCCTCCCCATGTGCAGGCATGTACATCTGTGTTCAAATTTTCCTTTTTTATAAGGACAGAGTCATATTGCATTGGGGTCTACCCTAATGACCTCTCTTAACTCGATCATCTGCAAAGATCCTGTTTCCAAATAAGGTCACCTTCACAGGTACTGGAGATTAGGACTTCAATATCTTTTAGGAGGACACAATTCAACCCATAACAATGACTAATAGTAGGGTTTTTCCTGTGAACCAAAGCAAAATGTTGCCTCTCTGGGTTCCAACCTCTTATACCATACAAACTCTTTGTTTAGCAAACTCATTCCAAGTACCTGCTGCTTATACGCCCTGCCCTAGTGCTTAGAGTAACAACAACAAATGAAAACAAAGCAAAAGAAATAGGCCTGCCCAAGGAAAAAAGATTCTGTAACTATGTGTGGCAATGGATGTTAATTAGACTTCTTGTGGCGACCATTTTGCATTATATACAAACAGCAAATCATTATGTTGTACACCTGAAACTAATATAATGTTACATGACAATTATAACAAAACCCAGGCCTGGATCCTCCTTCAGGAGTTCATCTGGTGTAGGAGCTCCATGTAGATAAATAACAATATTAGAATAAACGTATAAAGTAACAAGTGTCAACAAGAACTAGAGGTAACTTTCCATATGATTTCAAGGGAAGAAGAGATGCAATGAATCTCATGAAGGCTTCTTTGATGAGGTAGCATTTGAACTGGTCCTTGAAGGATGGATGGGTAAGAATCAGCCATGTGAAGATGGAGGGAAAGGGGGACATGTGAAAATAAAAACATAAAGTTATCCGTCAGTGTGGACTAAGCCACATAAAATTATCCTCAATATCCTGTGCACTCAAAGGGCTAGTTGATCTGTTCCTCCTTCCACCTCTTCCCCTACCTCACACCATCACTATTTTACGCCTAGATCCAGAAAACAGGGTCACTTTACTGCCTTCACAGTACTTGCATGGGCTAGATGTGACAAACTTTATAGATGAGCAAACAAAGTCACATTAAGTATAGTTTACCCAGTAATCACAGAATAACCTCTTCTGACATCCCTGGGTCATGGAAATGAACAATTCAGTTTCAAAATCCTATTAGTTCAGTCAAAACTCTCCCACTGGGTGGTAAGGTAAATAAACACAGTCTTAAATTCCAACTTTCCTAATGCAACTTTTTCCTCGTGTAACTTTGAATCCTACTTACAATCAGATTTGAAGAATCCCTAAGTAAGAACCAAATACTCTGTCTCACAGGACAGTTGTATTTTTAGGATAGTGGTATTCTCAGAGTTTAACAATAACTAATCAAAATAAACAGGACTTCCGAGGAACAGACACACATAAACTATTTAGATTAAAAAAAAAGACATACCCAGAGTCATAGAAAACCATAAACCTACCCTGGAATGAACTCTACCTTTAGAAAGTGGTTGAGATGTTACAGCGTGACCTGTAAGAATACTCTGCATTTTCGGGACTTTTCTGGAGGTGGAGGTAAGGAATGGAAAATGACTACAAGGAAGCCACAGACGTCTCCCCTGACACTTGAGTTGGGCACAAGTTATTACTAGCTTCTTGGTCTGACATGCTCTGTGAGGACAAGCCAATGGGGTTCATGTTAACACTTCTTCACACATAATTAGAATCTATAGATTCCTATGAAATACTTCTCGTTTTACAGCAATGGTAGCCATGTGTGTAAAGAAGTGGTAATAACCAAGTCACGATATCAGGCTGGCTCTACAGAGAACTGGGGAATTCAGTTGATGCCTCCTACCAGGGCAAAAAACAGAAGTTGCATTTGAGGCTAAATTCATTCAAAGGCAGCATAGACTGAGAAACAATATCCAAGATGGTCACCAAACTAAATATATACATACATAAAAATGATACAACATTGGTCAGCACAGATAAAGAAAGTTACCATAATATAAAATCGTTATCAACTTTACATAAATATCCTCATCCGGTGATGTCTTCACCCCACAGCTGTTACCAGAGTGCCCAGTAACACTCAGCACTCCCTCTTGCTTCTGGCCCGCAGGAGGTACTCAGTGAATGGAATTATGGGCTGACAGAAAGGGTTGCTAGATGAATGAGAGGTGATAGCTTTAGCCAGACCCTGAGGAGCCCCCAACAGTTTATTATGAAAGGTTGTGATAGTTCTGCCAGCATAGAGCGACAAAAAGCTCTGGGAAGGAGGCTGGGTTTGTTTTTATCCTGGGAAAGCAATGCAGACATCCATGTGCATCACTCGCATGCTCACGACTTAAACTCTTTTGCCAACATGTCTGTGACAGCGGCCAAGGCAGCAGCAAGAGGTCACCACTAATGGGAGTAGCTGGGTTTTCTCTTTGACAGCGGATCCCAAGTGCATCTCTCAGCACACTTACCACCCGGGTCCACGAATTTGGACACACACATTTTAGCCCCTTTCTGGAAATCCACGGTGATGTCACTGTACGACGAGGAGCCTCTAAGACAGTTCAACTCAAGGTCCCCAGACCAATCTGACCGTGAATACCTTCTCCATGTAACACATTAATATTTGATAAACATTTTCAGAAATTCTGCTTTGTGGTAATTTATGCATAAACAATATTTTACAAAAATTATTAAAATTTTTCTGTAGTCTGAAGGGTTTTTATGAGTTTCCATTTTTATTTATTAATTTCCTGGTATCTATAACCGCTTGTGCTAAAGTAACCCTTTTTTGCTGATAACACAGGTTTGATTTTTTTTTAATCCTTATCCTTCACACACACATACACATATGTACATGCGACTCTCTTAAAGACAGAGGTCCTGGGCGGGGGGCCCTGGGTGAGGTTGCTGTTGCTAGGACAGCTGGTTTCCAGGCTGAGGATGGTGGAGCCCACTCAGAGTAGAGGGGAACCTCTGGCATGTGTAGCACGGAAGGGATGGAATGGGGACAGCCCTGTCTCTAGGCAGGAGAAAAATCTCTACCAAGGTCAGACTCCAGGTGCTGAGCTGGAAGAAGCAGGAGAGCTGGGCTAAGGCCTCCAGCCAAAGCCCTGGGACCAGAATCCAGCCCGAAGGGCCAGCCCTCCTCCCAGACACACTCAGGTTACTCAGGCGGCCTTGGCTCTCTGGAAGGTAAGGAGGAGGAGAGCTTAAAAGAAGATGGAGTAAAAAGCATATCGGGAGAGTCCAGCAGCACTGCAGCTGAGCATTCGTGGTCCACACTTTGTCCACGGCCCAACTCGCTTGAGCAGGATGCCTGCCCAGTTTCTGAGAGCGGCGTTGACGACCTCTGCTCTCCCTTGGAGACTGGCCCTCCATCCCCTGCCCCACTTCGTTAATTGACTTGTTTGTCTCTGTGAACATTAAAGGTGACTAGTGGAGCTGCATCTTCCAGAAGGAATTAAATAATACAGCCAGCTTTCAAGATCAATGTCTGCACCATGCACCCCTGGACTCTTGGAGCAGCAGCAGTTTGCCCTAGGGTGGGGTGGGAGGCAGTGAGGGGAAGTCTCTTTCTGGAGCCCTTTCCCACCCAGCACCTCCCTCAGGCTCCAGCCTCTGCCTCCAGAGCACACTGATTTACTTCCCCCAAAGCCCAACTTCCTTCAAGACGTCCTAGGCGCCACATGACCCTTGCCTCTCCGCCTTCATCCAAACTGCCCTAGTCTTAATGCCAATAGACCTTAAGAAAGCTCTCTGATTAAACTACCTCATGAAACTGTTCTGAAAATTAAGTAGTTTTTATGTCCTTCTTCTTGATCCTTGCCACTTGTGTTTCCAAATTCCTTCTATCTCCTTTGCCTGACATAATCCAATTCCAGAAAGTTCTTTTTGTTCAAAAGTCGTAGGATACGCCATTTGGCAACCATCACAGTGATAACTGATTCAGGCAAGAGTCATCAGTGGATGCTAATACAAGTGGGTAAAAGTTTGATGAAGAACAGGAAACAGGATCAAGTTATCTCCCTATAAGATACTGATTACTTATAAAAGGAAAAATAGTGACTTTAGAGTGGAGAAACCAGGTAGACACCATCTTCTCCAAGTGACCAAAGTTAACCACACCAGTATTGGGACAAATGGACCCCTGTGCCTCCTCATAGCCGCACTGAGAAGAACACAACAGCATTTGACGTTACTGACACTCCTGACAAAAATGCATAGCCTGAATCTAATTATGAGGAGATATCACATAAACCCAAATTGAGGGAATTCTACAAAAATAACTGATTTGTATTCTTTAAAAAATGTCAATATTATGAAGCACAAAAAAGACTGAGGAACTCTTCTAAATTAAAGGGGGACTAGGAGACATGAAAACTAAATGCAAATCACAATCTGTGATTTTCTTTTGCTATGAAGTACATTTTTGAGACAATTGCCAATATTTGAATATGGTCTGTAGATTAACTGTGTCATATCAATGATACTTTCCCAATAAGAGAACGTCTCTGTTTTTAGAAAATACACACTGAAGTATTTAGGGGTAAAGGGGCCTCATGTCTGCTACGCACTCAAAAACAATAGTTCAGAAAAACTTAGAGCACAAATATGGTTAAATGTTAACAGTTGGAGAATCTGGCTGAAGGATACGGGGTGATGCTTTGTGCTATTTTTGGAACTTTTCTCTAAGCCTGAAATTATGAAAAGCAAAATATATGAGTTCTTAGACACCACGGGAGCATCTAGAAAACAGACCGGCACCTCTAGCATGAGAACTGGGGCAGGGCGCACACATGGTCCAGAGGCCGGCTTGATTTGAGGGCCTGGGCAGCCTTGCTGACCATCAGCAGGTAGGGACGGAGGAGATGTGGTGCTGGCCTCCTCCCTCAGAGAGAAAACAGAAATGAGGTCACAAGCAGTTCTCCCTCGTACCTTCTGGACATTCCCCAGGAGGATATCCCTTCTGGACCCTTAAATCTGACTACATGAGACAATTTTTCATGCATAGTTTACTATTTTGGTCGACTGTGATTACCATGTAGCACAATCTTATGTATCATCGAGTGACAAATTAACTTTGTTGTAAATTTGATAAGATTCAATCCTAATTCTGTGATTGGTGTTATTACCATTATTACCATCTGGACAATTTCTCGTTCAGGTAGCTTGGTTGTTCCTTTATCACACACGGTAAAAGGACTGAGACAGACTCTGCTTAGATTTAGCCCTGCTTGCTTCTGGGCACACTGTGCTGTTTCTGTGGTTTGTCAGGCTCAGAAGCCCGGACTTTGCAGAAGGCACCGTAATCTAAGGGTGCAAGCTCAGGCTTTGATGTCAGTCAGACAGAGAGAACGGGGTTCGAATCCAGCGCGTGCCACTTCAGCAAGGTGACTTCGGGCGAGCCACCCACCCTTCTGAGGCCATGTTCTTCTCTATCAAACGTAGAAAATAAAACCCGGTTGTTGTGAGAGTTGGTTGGAGGCTGGGTGGTTCCACCCTTCCTGGGTGGGAGTGGTGATGGAAAGCCTCAGAAATCCACCTCTTCCCCACGGACTCGGGATGAACTGACATTCGCTTCCCTCTGGAACACGCCGCTCCATCCCTCCAGCAACATGAACCCTCTCCTCTGGGCAGTCAGTGTGTGCCTGCTATCACAAATCAGCAATTTAATAGAAACTTTAAAAATATGAGTGAAAAAGTTGTTTCTGTGTAAACTAAGTTCAATATTTAGCAGTCGCAGGTAAGACGGTCAAAGCAACCAGTTCTGCTGAATTAGGTGAAGAAGATAGGAGATTGCGGGTGAGACGGCTCTGCTTCCACAAAGCTGTCACTGGAAGCCAGGAATGAGCTGCCAGGGGTGTGGTTTAGGTGGGAAAGATGGCCCAGAATGCCACGTGGGGGATTCAGGCTCAGAGGAAATGGCCCACATTACACGAGAGGTTGGCAGCGAATGAATGTATTTGAGGTTGAAGTTCAAGTGAATGTTTAAGGCACATTCACATCATTTTGATGCTTTCTCCACTTTAAACAACGTTTTTGATTCATCAGTCCCAAGTGTGTAGATGAGAAGCCTGCTAGTGTATTTTACTAGGATCACTGGTGATCAGTAGAATCCCATCCCTTGGGCAGATATGCCCCATATTCTCCCAGGATGTTTGGTTGGGGCTCTTTCCCAGTGCTTCCCAATCTTGGCTGCTCATTGGAACCACCTGGGGAGCTATAAAACCTCTGATGATTGGGTCCCCCCTCAACCCACCCCCGGGGCTTTGATTTAATTATCTGGGGAGGGCCTGGGCGAGTGATGCCCACATGCCGCCAAGACTGAGCAGCACTGCTCTGTATTATCTGCTACTTGGGCCCCAGGTCTGTGGCCGTGTTTGCAAGAGTCAGATGGAGAGTCTTAGCCTCCACTCTGCCCTCCCCACGAAGCCAGCCAGGCTCATGCAGACAGTCTGTAAGAGTCCCTGAGGTGCCCTGCAGAGTCTGAAGGGCAGCTTCCAGGGGAGTGAAAGGGACACCGAGGACAGTCCACTCCGTGGCAGTGAGATGGGTTGCAGATTACAATGCGAGGTGGGTGGGCTGACGTGAAAGTGTGCGCCAAGAATGACCAATCTTGACCGTAAGGGCCAGGATCAGGCATACGTGATGAAGGTCTGTGTTGAAGCAGAATTTCCTTGAGGTCAGGCGTTTCGTTTTTCTACCAGTGGAAGATGGGATGTTCTTATGCACAGTCGATTTTTGTGGTAGTTATGATCTATAAAGTTGCCACAGTGAATTAGCTAACACTGAACCGTTGCTCCTAGGAGGAATGCAGGGTTAGGGTGCCGCGATCCTCTGGCCACCACATTTTCATTAACCGATTGAGAGATAACCTTGTTTTAGGTGTAAATCTGTTTAAAGACATCTTGTATATTGTTGATTCATTAACATTTTTGACCTCACGATCAACAGCACTATTACTCAGGCCTGAACGAAGCTGATCTAACACACGTATTCCCTCCACAAGGCACATCACAGCCGTCTTGTGCTTAGGACACTAGACAGCACGTCAGCACTACACTCAGGGGCCATTTTGAACAGCGAAATCACCAACAAAAATGCAAAAGTCATGGCACTAAACAGATCCCAAAAAGGACACACGTTTATAGTACAAGAAGGCAGAGTATCACCTCGTTTGACCTCAGCTGGGAATGTGTGTCCTCAGACTCAAATTTTCACAAATGACTGTGAAAGTGCTGAGTATTGATTGCGGGGTTACTAATAAATTTTAGTGAGTAGGTGAATCTGCAAATATGGAACCTGACAAAATGAGGATCAGCTGTACAGAGTTGATGCCATTTCCCCTACTTCCTCCTGTGTCCTTCTCTGTCACATCCCTCACCTTCTTCAAAGCCTGCTTACCCCGGCAAGGGGGTCTCTGTTAATTTGCAACCTGCCTCTGATCATTCCATTCCGTGCTCAATTCTCAATAGAGAATGCTGTTGAGACAGCTCAGTCCCTCAATCAATGAACTAATCAATCAATATTAATGAAGTATTTTAAAGTTCCTAACAGAACTTTTGAGAGGTGCAGCGGGAAAGAAAGAAATATAAGGAGCAATGTCTTCCAAAGAGGGTTTTACTATTTATTTACAGGAAACAAAGGCATACAATGCTTAAAAGTACTAAGTCTCGTTTAAAATGACTATTGCACACTCTAAGTGCTCTAGATATCTAGAAAAGAAGGCTGCCAACGAGGGCTTTAAATAAAACTTTTCTGGGATATGGAACTTTCATGGGACTTTGAGGTGGAAAGGCAGACACGGAAAGTGGGTGAAGAAAGTATTCAGGATATGTGTATACAGCCTGAGATGCGGGAATGACAATAGGTTTTTTTTTTCCCAAATAAGAATAAAGAGATGGACTTAGCTAGGAGACTTGTGTGTGAGGAGGTAGAAGTGGTGGAGCTGGGCGCAAGCCCAGTTCTGCCTGGTGATGCTTTGTTCCTTACGCCAAGAGACATTTCACCAAAAACACTGACGGGACATTCCAGATGGATCAACCAACACCAAACATTCTGTATCCTATTCTTATTTGCCACATGCTTTTAGCCAGGATCTCAAAGACTCATTGGTAATAGCAGATGTTTTAAGTTAGGGCCAGTACATGTGAGAGGTCACCCTGAAGAGAAGTCCAGGAATCTGGCCCTCAGGTAGTGAATTACTCCGTAGGATCCGTGGCAGGTTTCACTAGCACTTTCAACACCTTCCAACAGGTAACCCACCTCTTCCTCTTCAGCAGGAAACTAACCAACTACATACCTGTGAATGTCATAGGTATAAACCACCCTACTTCTTTTCATTTAAGGCAGTAGTTGGCAAACCTTTGTCCTCTGTTACCAGTAACAACGACTGCTGTATGGGACTGTGTTACAAGGTGGTTTGACTTGCCCACTGGGCTGTGGCTGCAGCCTCTTTAGGTGGGGCCAGCCTCTTAAGGACATTGTCAACCAGCCTCTTAAGGACATTGTCAATAAAAGGTAACCGGTCTGAAGTGCTTAGGGCAATGTCTGGCACTGAATAGGCCCTAAGTGTTTGCTGTTATTAACACAAAGACCAAGTCTTGCACAGGGTGCTGTTTATTTCCTTGTAAATTCTACAGTGTAGGGCAGTGCTGGCATCCCAGTGAGCAGAATCTTGCCTAGAACAAGTGGGCAGCCACAGTGACTGAGACTAACAGTACATCTTGGATTTGTAAGCGGCATTTATTGAGTTGTAACATGAGCTTGAAGATGCAGCTTATTCTTTCAACAAACATTGGTTAGGCACCTGATGTGTGCCAAGCTCTGTGCAACAGGTGGGGATGCAGAGACGGTAGGAACGACACAATAACAGTGCCCATCACTGTGTAACGGGCACAGTGAGAGCCCTTTGCAGAAGGCACTTCATCCTCCCAGTAAACCTGCGAGCTAGCCATCCTTGAATCCATTTTCCCGGGGGGAAAGAGAAGTTTTGAGGAACTGAGTAATTGCCAGGCCATTTAATTCCACAGCCACCACCCTCATTAATAGCCTGAACATCCTCCCGTACACCCTTCAGGAGCTTACACTGTACTGATTAAGAACACAATGCGACCCTGTGCATCAACTCGGCACATATCCTCTCTCTAGAGAACTCCAAATGTTGGGGGTGGGGAGGTCAGAGCGCGCCCCCTCCGCTGCCAGGGGCACACCACTTCCTAACACCTTGGGGAGGAGGTTGGAAGGTAAGGCAAGGAGACGCGAGAGGTTTTGGCCACGACGCCAAGGCTTCGGAGGATTTCCCTGGAAGATCCTCTGTCCGTCTCTACCTGACAATGTCGGGCCCGAGGCGGCTCCATTCTCCCAAGCTGCACACTGGGACGCCGGGTTTCCCTGCCTTCAAAGCTCTGCGCGACGGCCACACGAGAGACCCAAACCTTGGGCAGAGGCCAAACGGTCACTTCCCCGCCCTCCGGGCGCAGTATGCAAATCCGAGCACCAGGAAGTAGCTGGGACCTCTCGGCCGAGCCCAGCGACAGCCAGTTCCTCTCCCGCCGCTCGGGCCGCCCGCCGCTCGCTCCCCGGCCGTGGCGCCTCGGGGCCCGACGCGCTGCAGCCTCCAGCCCGCGGCAGGCGGGGCGGCCGCGCCACCCCGGGCCCCGCGCCCGCAGCCCCTCGCCGCGCGTCCCCCGGCCCCGGCCCGCAGCCCCTCCCCACGCGGGGCCCGCCGGGCCGCCCCGTCGCGCCGCCGGTCTGAACTCAAGTCACCGTGGAGCGCCGCCGCCGCCGCCCCGCGACTTTCACCGCGAGCTGGTGAGTCCGGGCGCGAGGCCGCGGGTGGGCGCGGGCGCCGGGGCGGACGCCGCGGCTGTGCCACTGGCCGGAGTCCGGGGTGCGGGGCCGACCCTGGGCGGGGGACTGGGGGGTCGGCGCGGGCCGCGGGAGCGGGGGGCGCGCGCCACTTCCTGGCCACACTGGCGCCCGGCCCCGGCGGTGAGGGCACCCCGATGCCCTCAGCCTCTGGGTGACGCGGCCCCGGCGCGAGAATGCGGGGGCGGGCAGCTCCGCAGGTGTCCTCTCCGCCGAGCGCACAGGGGCGTGGTGGGAGGTGCGGGGGCGGGTGCACCGCGGCTCCCTCGGCGCGGACCCGAGGGCCGGATGCTGTCCCCGCTCGGGCCACTCCCGGCGCGCCCGGGGAAGCCCCTCTCCACGCGGAGCGGGCGCGCGGCGGGGATCCTGGCGGGGACTCCTCGGGTCGCACAGTCTGGTCTCCCCGCTGGGCTCTGGGTCCCCAGAGGTGAGGGATGGGGCTCGACCCGGGCCCTCTCCCAGGCCCGCGGGCAGCTGCCCTCCTCGGTAGCGCCGGGCGGCAGCGTGACGTCGAGGGGCTGCGGCGGAGGCTGGCGCTCACCCTCCCGCTGAGCGCGGCGCCTCTCGGCCTGCAGAGGAGCAGCCCCGTGCCTCTGCCGGCCGGCTGAGAGGAAGCGAGAGTTATTTTAAGAATTCAGGGTTGCCTTCCCTTAGCCTTGGGGGAAGGGTGTCAGCGTGTTTCCACTTTTCTGCGTTATCCTGGATGCTGTGTGTGTGTAACGTTCTTTCTCATAGCCGGCGTGGTTGTGTCTTCATTTCATTGTGTATCCGTGTGTGTGTGTCTTAATTACCCTCAATCCACCCAACTTCTTTGCCATCTCAGAAGCTCGAGTTGAATCCAGGCCTTGCAATTTCCTAGCCGTGTATGAACTTGGTCCTATCATTGAAATTCGCTGTTTGGGTTTCCTCATCTCTTGGAGAATATATCTACCTCCCGAGCTACTGATTGCACGTAAAGCCCCGAGCACATACTAGGCATTCCATAAACGGTGCTGTTATTTATTGCAAAAAATTCTGTCCATAAAAACGAGGGTCCCTGGTTCTTTGTAATTTGTTGATTATAAACCTAAGACTACATGTCCTATTTAGCCACTTGGCCTTACTAGTAAATCTGCTTAATAAATACACCAGGGATTTGCTGTCGCAAAGCAGGGCCTGGAGTCTCACTCACCCTGAGAACTAGCCAGTAAGGATGTTTGACTGACTTTCGATTGTTGGCGGCCCCCAGCCGGCTGCGGGGTTCAGGAGGGCAGGGGTGTTCTCTCTGCTCCAGCAACGCCTAAAGCAGTGTAGAGGGGAGCGGGCTCTGAAAGAGGCTGGAAGCTAACGAAGTACTGAAAAGTCCTTCCTGAGAAGGTGAGCTCTGCCGGAAAAAGGTGGGATCCGCTTGCCCCTGGTTCTCATTTGGGGGTAAGGAGGTAAACGTCTTGAGGCTTGAAGAAATTTACTTTGATTACAAGAGGCTTTTGGTGACTGGGCCTCTTTGGATGCAGAGTTGGGTAACCCACTTCCTGAGTGAAGAGAAGAGGGCAGCTGATGTCAGGGAAGAGAAAGCAGGAGGCAAAAACCTGAGTTTGGGGCTCTTCCACCATTTATCAGAGCTGTGATTTAGGATAAGTTACTTGGGCTATTTATTCAGCCAATGTTTCCTTCAGGGCAGTAACCAGAGTTATATATTGGTTTGTATACACGTATATAGACCACACTACACCACTGCAATGAAGGCTCCGTGAAAACAGCTTTGTCTGTCAGGTCCAAAAGGCTAGCCCTGGTGATGCCTGTCCCACAGTGGAGATTGCTTAGAAGAAGGAATGAAAGTCTGCTCTGACCTGGTCCTGTGCAAGGCCAAGGAACAGGGCTTGTCTCTAAGGCATTGCAGCCTACTGGCCCTCCCTGTCCTGGTTTCTAAAATGGGGATTTGAGGGACTTTTTTGACTGTCAGGTTATCCCAGCCATAGTGTTCTAAGTGAGAATCTCCAGTCAGGACTGGTTACTCTGCTGTATCAGTGGGAGAGAGGTCTTGATTTGGAGTGGTAAGATGTAGCCCGCAAAAGTAGTTTGCCCAATCAAAAAGACCCACTTTATCTTAGAGTCATTGGCGTTGCAAAGGTATGTGGAGAATTTGTGATCTCCACCCTCCATCCAGTGGCATTCTTTCAGCAGAGAAGTGGTCCAGCAATTTTGTGAATCAATGACTCTCAAAGCCTTTTAGTTCTATCATCTTTGTGTTCAAAAATAAATCACCAAAACATCCGAGATGCCAGTTGGTTCAAATGAATATATAGAGTTGTAATTTAACAGAATTAAACTATATTATCCATAAACGAACCCATACTGATTTTAAATCTGTATAAGTGAGAATACACTGTGGCCACGTCCACAGCATGGAGCATCATTACAGCTCACTCCTACTGCTGATCTCAATGATGTCCGGGTCCTCACGAGTGGGTAGTATTAACATTGAAGGTCACCACAGTCATTAGTTGGGACATTGATGAGTGACACATTGATGGCAGAGAAGGCCTCAGACCTCTCCAGGGCTCTCCCTGGTGATGCTGATGCTAACACCTTTCACTTATCCGGGGCTCTGAAGCCTTCCTGAACCCTAATTTCATTTGAACCTCCCATGGCCTCCCAGGTAGGCAGGGACAGCTGTAGAAAAACAGGTTTGTTGTCATGTCCAAGGTCATAGGCCTCGTTAAGTGGCACTGTTGGGCAGGGTAGGTATGTGTTCTGGCTCCAACTTTAGAGCATTTCACACTTTTCTGCCTTTGGAGCTATAGCAGGCACTCAATTACTTAAAAGCAAAGAAGTCAAATTTTCATTTAATGAATATTTTTAAAGCAGAGATTCACAAGGTAATTTTCTTCTATTACTTGGGAATTGTCTGAACTCAGTGGCTAGCCGCTCAGGACAAAGGAGCAGATGTACCATGAAGTGGGGCACTTGACCTGTGTTCAGAAGATGAGTTTTTGTGCCCTCAGCATGGCTTCCTGCTTGGGGAGGGGGAAGTTCTGATACCTGCCATGGTGACACCTATACTGGCTGCTGTCAGAGTGGCTCTAGTGACTGCCCTGGGGGCTGTCAGGTGCTTACTGGCTAATACAGACGTGCCTAAGTCATACTTGAAAAAGGGACCCCCTCCAGCCTCTGCTAGAAATGCCTCCCTATGAGCCCTACGAGCCTCCTCGTGGTGGTTGTAACAGTGAGAGCATCATTCGAGGTGCAAAATCAAGTAAGGGATAGGGCCCACAGGATGCACATTAAAACATGCACCCCATTTACTGAGCACCTTCTATGGGCAAAGAGCCATTCTAGGCCCACGGTCCTGCAATAGATAACATTGCCTTCCATCTTTTAAGATTGGTCATGAAGAAAGGGACATGGAAGAGGAAGTTGGGTCTTTTTTTTCTTTTCGGTCAGAAATATTGAAAGATTTCTTACAGCCGCCTGGTTTCCTGACACTTAAATTGTGAAATGTTGAGTTCACTCTATCATCATTTCTAAAATTTATTTTGAGTAAGTTCCCATTTGGGTGAGAAGCCCAAGTGTAGAAAGTAGTATGGAAATCTGCCAATTGAAGAATTAGAATTTTTGCAACAGGCCAATTTAAAGACTTGGACCTTTTTTTAGATATCTTTGGCTTAAGTTAGCTGGAAGTGCTCTCTGGTAACTTAGAATCGCACGTTTAAATAATTACTTGGGATGATGTGTTAAAAAGGCTCCTCCGTGCTGACAAGTTTCAGGGGCCTAGAGCAGCTTCTGTTCTTCATTCATGGGCTTCTTCTTCAGACGTGTCCTGGACCTCACTTTCCATTAGTCCTGAATAAACTGTCAACATTCCGGATTTGCCACAAAGCTACTTCTTGAAAGTTATATTTACAATCAAGATATAGTTTTCATTTGTATAGCACTTTCCCAGAGTGTTGATTATGTAACCCCCAACATATCAACCCTCGGTACATTTCCAATCTCCCTTCTCTGGCTCCCCGCTTCAAGTCTTTCCCCGCCATCTTACAAAGACTTCAAACCACGAATTGACAGGATAGGAGCTGACCATTTATGGGAATAGATTATTGACTAGTCTCGTAACTGTGTTCATTTTTCATAACGCTAAGAAATATAAATGATATATAAATGATGTTCCATAAAATTCCACGACTAGAGGTAAATTTACAGGCTCTGTTTGAGTGGGTGTTTCTTAACAGTCCAGGCTCTGCCCTCGCTGAATTATAGAACACTGGGAAGAAGTCTGCCTTCGTGTAGCTGAGAGGGTCTTAGTCTGTCTCATTTCCTTTTTACAGTTCACACTTCAGACACAGTCAGGATATTGCTGGGCCTGTCCTCACTCCCACCTTTCTGCGAGCATCTAAAATCACTCTACTATTCTTTACTGACCCCAAGCCATGCTGCTTGGAAGCTCTTTGCCAATGCCCTTCTCCAATTCTCCTTCCTCCTCCAAGGGTGCACATCTGATGGGGAGCTGTAATGACTTCTTTGGGCCCACTTTTAGGCTCTGGGGAGAGTACACAGTGAGACTGGAGAGATGGGTCTGGATTCATTCTGCCTCCAGCTACAGCTGTGATGTCTTCTTGGTGTCTGGACCTTCTGGGTGCCTCCACTCTTCCTGTAAATGTTAACCCCCAGGGGGTGAGGGGAATGGAGAAGCTTGTCTCAGAGAGACTGTCTGGAGAGGGAGGACCACTTCTGCTTTCCACGGGGAAGCTGTGTCACGGAGAGCAGAACTGTAGTGGGAGGCCTGAGAGAGGAAGCCCGAGGGAGGAGGCCTGCGAGGAAGTGATACTTCCTCCTGCTTTGAAGGCCCCAGGCTCGGTCATTTGCCTGAGCCCCACCTTCCCTACCACCCAACACTGCTTTTTCTTCAGGGTTCTTTCTACCACCTTCTGCTCTGTTCATTTTCAGTTTGCCCTTGAGAGAGGGACAGGAGGAGAGAGAAAAAGAATGAATCTAGTCATCAGTGTAGAGCCTTCTCTGGTGAAACCTATGGTGGCTATATTTGATTTTTCAGCAACAGAAAGATGTACATTTTGAAATCCCCCCTCCTGGAAACCATTACGAAACTCTAAGTAGATGTTTTGAAATCTTTAATGTTCGGGCAATATAATAATTACTTCGTTCTAACTACAATGGTTCAGGCTATTTTTAAAATTACTTAAGCTATAGCCTCTTGTTAAATTTTTGGGAGAGGGCCGTGATTTTCTAACTTCTTTGACCACAACCCAGATCAAGAAACATATTTTACCTTGTGCCCGAATGCACGTCTGTCTGTGTGAAAGAAAAAAAAGAAGAAACAGAATTTGGTGAAGGAGCCCTCCTCTGGCTTGTTGGGGGAGTGTGATGTGCAGCAGCCCTTGTGAGGCCAGCTTCCAGAGGCCTCTCAGGGCTGAGAGCGCAGAGGCGGGCCCAATGATCCCACAGTTGCTCTCCAACGGGGAGGTTTATGAAGCGAATACAAATTAAGATACATCCATACCATGGAATGCTTTGTAGATACCTTTAAAAACAGTATTAAATTACACTTACTAATATGAAAGATGTTTTAAAAATCTGAACACAAATATGTAGGTAATCCTATATGGTACCATTTTTGAAATAAAATATTCATATGTGGGACACATGATCTGTAAGCTCTGCATATCAATAATTTTTTTACATTAAAGTTTTAACGGTGATTATTTCTGGGTGATGGGTGAATACTAATTTTTTTCTTTTGTACATCTTTATTTTTTTAAAAAGAGCATAGTTATATGATTATTAAAACAGCAGTATAATGAGCAATGAAATGAAGTCAGCATGATTTCAGAGGGAAGGTAGGAGCCATCAGGAAACTTTGGGGCAAGAGTGGCCATTATGATGCTTGTGTGGCTATAACTGTAGGCAGATCTGCCCCTGGAGGAACTAAAGCTCTAGGAATGTTGTAAATAGAGAACATTTTCGTAAAGAAGCATCCACTTCTTATATTTAGTTATAATTAGTATTGAGTGTAGCAAATGTTTCTTGAGGACCTACTGTGAGTCAGGCACAGTGTCAGGAGCTGGGCACAGGGATGTGGGTGGAAATCCTGAAGGGCAGGGGACCCCGTGAACGCAAGAAGGAGCCGCGCTGAGAAAGAGCAGATCCGACTGCGCAGGGATCCTTCAGCGGCCGAGAACGTGTGCTAGCGAGGTGGTGACAGGCACGAAGGACGCGGTCCGCAGGACTAAATGTTGCATTTCTCTGTGTAAACGAAGGGGAATCATTGGAGCCTGTTAGTGGGGAGCCAATTTTTTTCCCATCACAATTAACTTCTTGCCTAGACTCTTTCATAATGAGATATTTATGATGTTGCCAGACATCGAACACTCATTTACTGCTTTGATTAGGTGGATGATTAACTGAGGGACTAAAAGGGACTTGCACAGAGATTAATTTGGAGCCAGAACTTAACGTTTACATTACTTGTGTTTGACATGACATCGGAAGGCCTAACCTTGTACTCACCAGTGAGGAGGTACTTGATAACCGCTCCAAATGCTGGTGGCCTTGTCGACTCATTTGTCTAAGTCGTGTCGATGCTGGCAACACTATTGAAGAAATAAGCCATTTGGGCTTGAGATCTAAGTTTCTGTGGCATTAGCAGTATTTTCCATTTGATTTAAAAGGAGAATATGTTGTAAAGCAGCAGCTTGCTGTTGGGATTGCTCTCCCCATACATAAATCAGTTTATTAAAAGCATCATCATCACTAGGAATGGCCAGATTTGGTCCAAATGGCTTTGGCAATTATGCAAGGAACTACCTTGTGTAATTAGACGTAGCATATTGAATATCTACTGTATTCACTGCCCATGAGGGATTATTAATCTTAAATTTGAGGGGAGATGGTATAATATGGTGGAAAGAAAATGGGCTTCCAAGTTAGACAGATCTGAGTTCCTGTCTTGGATCCACCGCTTGTGACTCGAGGCAAGTTACTCATTCCCACGATTGCTTCACTTATAAAATGATGATAATACCCACTTCTCAGGTTTGTGGTGGTGATTAGCTGAGCAAATATGTACTCTCCTAACACTGTTTCTGGTACACAGAAGGCACATAATAAAGGGGAGCTGTATTTACTACTGTGTGCTTCCCTCATAGCGGGGAGGAACCCTGTTCATTCCTTCCCTCAGCAAACATATGCTGGGTATAAAGTTTATATACTGTCGCAGCCCCAGGGAAGTTCAGAGTCTAGTCGGTGAGTCAGTCATAAACCATCCTACCCAGCACAGCGTTTGCCATGTCCCGGAGGCTCACGATGTTTGGTCAGTTGACCTTCTGATCTGCTTACAAGCTACCAGAACTTGCCAGAGGCTACGGGGGTGAGCAGGGTGGTCTCTGGTTTCAAAGATGCCCTGGTAGTGGGGGCGTGGGGACATGAACGTGGTTTTCACAGACCGTGGTCAGTGCTGTCCTAGACGTGTGTGCAAAGTGCTCTGCAAGCGGAAGGACCAGGGCTCTGAGTGATGGTGAGGACAAGATCCTGGAGCGGGTCTGGTCTGGGGAGAAGGACTTCGCCAGCTGGAGGCCTGCAGGGGGAATACAAAGGTGGGAAAGATCCTGGGGATTCCAGAAAGGTGAGGAATCCCCTGGGCTGGGCTACAGGAATGGACTGCATCCCTAAATAATGAGAGGCTTCGTAATCTGGGGAGTGACAGAAAAATAGGGTAATAGACACAATCCTTGGCTTCAAATGAATTTTTAATAGAGACTTGATGGTCATCAATATAATCAAATGTGCACCGTAAGACTTGGTTTTTGTCTCTCTGGACCACATTGACTTTTCAAATTGTTTCAGATTTAATGGGTGCCAAGTGTATATAAAAAATAAATTTTAACAAGTTAAGTTTCATAGCTGCCTGCGTATCTTTTACTTTATGGTTTTCAGTTATTTTCAAAGTTTTAAATAAATTAAGATAACCACTAAATGAGGATTTAATTGTAATTTTCCATAAATTCTTTTACAAGTGGATAATCTTTCAAGAGTCTACTAGAAAAAAAATTTCTGAATGATTCGGTAAATGACTCTCAAAGTCTTTAACTAAGGTTTTAGTAAACAATCCAATTTAACAAATGACTTGCCTCCTCTGGGGTCAAGTGTCAACTGCTGGGCTCCTGACATCACCTATCTACCTTGGTATCCAACATTAGAATCATGGAATCTTATAGAAGGAAGAGATTTTGGTGGTGTATCTTACTCATAGTCCTCAGCAGGTGGTCACTTTCCCTTGAACGTTGGGTCTTAAATGTCAGTGTCTGCCGCTTGTGATTATAACGCAGGTGATGGAGGTCACATTGTAAAAAGCATGTGACAGGGAGAGTCCTGTTGTCCAAAGTGGCCCATCTCATTTTTGACAGCTGTGGATATTAGAAAGCTTTTTCTGGCATGCTACATAGTTTCTGCCTGTTGGTTCTAGTTCTGCCCTCTGGCACTGTTTTCCCACATTTGAAGCCAGCCACTGTTGGACGGACCGAATAATCATTCACTGTGGCTGTAAGTGTAGGATGTTTAGGGACATTACTGATTGCCTGCCCACCCAGCACTGTTCTTCCATCTCTCTTTCTAACAGAACCCAGATTATTTCAGGATCCGTCTTCTCCACTGAAGTTTCAGCAGAAGTGTCCCCATCCCCGTCTATAGGGTGGCCCCGCCTGGTCACAGGTTCCTATTCTTGCCAGTGGGTGGTCCATGAATGGGTATACTTTGGGTTGGACAGTAATCAGTCAAGCAAAGTAATTTTTCATAGATTGTCCTAAGATATAAGCAGAAAAGGAGTGGGGGAGGGAGGAGAGAAGGAAAGTGAGAGAAGGCTAAAGAAGCGAAAAACCTGACGTGAGAGTCAAGAAATTGGAAGGATAATACTGTAAGTTATCTTGATTACTAATTTGTAATGCACATGGTATGTGGTTGTCCATTCTGTGTTTTTTCTAGTCCCAGATTGGTGTGGCATTAATGGGCTTCAGTAGCTACAACTTATTTTTTAAATGTGTATTTCTTGAATATTGTGTGTTAGGCATTGTAGTGGGTGATTGGGGGAAAACATGAGCACTGATAAGTGTGAGGTGCCTGCCCTCGAAGGGTTTGTTGTACTCTGTTCTCTCTGTGCTGTTTACAGACCGGAAGGCTGACCAATTAATTTGCTGTAGTTGTGGGTGGGACAGGAACCTTCTTGCTCGGGAGATCCCTGGGCATCTGAGTCAGTGCACAGAAATCAATATTTCTGGTAAGATAGAAGGTGGTGCATGAGGCGGGTAAAGCACATTTGGGCTCAATTTCAGGTCTGTTCCTTTCTAGCTGTGGGACAAGGTGCTGGCTTTGCTAGCCTCAGGGTCCTCATACTTAAACCTCAGAGGTTAGTGGTGAGGATTCCAGGGTAATGGATTCAAAGCTAGCCGCATGTGAAGCACATAGCCAGTGGTAGTCATTGTTCTTGTTAATATCAAAAGAAAGTTGCTTAGGATAGCTACTATCAAAAAAACCCAACAACAATGACAACAGAAACCAGAAAATAATAAGTATTGGTGAGGGTGTAGAGAAGTTGGAACCCTTGTGCACTGCTAGGGGGAATGTAAAATGGTGCAATTGCTCTGGAAAACAGAATGAGTGTTCCTCAAAAAATTAAACATAGAATTACCATATGATCCAGCGATACGACTTCTGGGTATATATACAAAAGAATTGAAAGCAGGGTCTCAAAGAGATATTTGTACACCAGTGTCCAAAGCGGCATTAGTCACAATAGCCAAGGAGTGGAAGCAACTCAGGTGTTCATCAGAAAATGAATGGATGAACAAAATATATACACATAAAATGGAATATTATGCAGCCCTAAAAGGAAGGAAATTCTGACACATGCTAAAACATGGATGAACCTTGAGAACAGTATGTTAAGAGAAATAAGCCAGTGACAAAAGGACAAATACTGTATGATTCCACTTACATGAGGTATTTAGAGAAATCAAATTTATAGAGATAGAAAGTAAAATGTTAGTTGTCAGGGGCTGAGGGGAGGGAAATGGGCATTATTGTTTAATGGGTCTAGAGTGTCAGTTTTACAAGAAGGAAAGAGTTCTGGAGTTGGATGGTGGTGAGGCTTGCACAAGAATATGAATGTACTTAACGCCACTGAATTGTACACTTAAAATGGTTGAGATGTGGATTTTAAGTGTATTTTATCATGATTTAAAAAATGATTTTTAAAAAGTTGCTTGATAAGCAGAAATGTATACAGATAGGTGGTCTAGAGGATATTTCATTGAGTTTGATAAATTGCCCTTATTCTGACTGGGGATTTGCCCACCAAGCAGACTGTGGTTCACTTTTTTTGTGGGGGAGGGGAGAGGGTCTTTAATTCTATCATTTAATACAGAGCCATGTGGATTGATGGCTGATGAGATATTGGAATGGCTGTGGTGTGAGAGAAAGAGAATGATAATGGAGACTTTTACACAGGCAGAGATTGTGGATTAGAGAGTAAGGAGGAGCTTTCTAACAATCCAAGCTGCCTGCAGGGGACCCGGCTAGGGGGTGAAGTTGTCCTTCTCTGTCATTAGAAATTTGTAAGCAAAGGCTAAGGGATTCTCTTACAGGACCTTTTAAAAAAGGTTGGACCAGAGGACTCTAGAAGGTGCTTTCTGATTAGGTCATTATTTCTAGCCATGTACTCACCGATTCCAAATTACATAACAGGAAAAAAATATTTCTAATGGAGTACTTCCTAACAGGCTCGAAGGGGAGGTTTTTTTTTTAAGTTTTCCCAATGCGGGAGTAGTTTTTTTTCTTTCAAGTATAACACACATAGCAAAGTACAAAAAACATACAAGTCTAGCTCAAAGCAAGCCTCATGTAGCCAGTCCCAGATCAAAAAGCAGAACGGTGCTCACACCCAACATCTCCCTGGCACCCCCCAAACAACTCTCTCTCTCCTTAAAGGCATCTGCCTTCCCATTTCTGGTTTAAGTTTAGTTTCCAGTCTCGGCTTTTTCACACTGGAGGGTAAGAGATTGAGAAGCAGTACAGCAGTACAAAGCCATTTGGTTTGGCAGATAAACAGGTTTTCAAGCTGTGGGTTTGGCTGGCACCGGCACCTCTGCGTGTGGAATTCCTGCAGTTCAGAGGAGAGCAAGTCCCTGCTCTGTTTCATACCCGGCTCCTCAGGTGCTGAAATTCTCACGTGTGAGCTGGATCAGAGCTTTATTTAAATACTTTTTTATTCAACCATTAGTTAGTAAAATTAGATGGCTCCAGCCATATATAGCTTGTTTTTCTACCCATCTCTGCATCGCTAAGTAAACTTATAAATGCAAATTCATAAACGTGGGTGTGATAGGGTGGTTTCCAGTGACCCACATGTAATCAAACATTCTGCTTTAGGACACAGAGCCAGTCTGTGCAAAGTACTCACTGGCTTTGTGAATTCAGTTATGATATTCTTCAGTAAAATAGGACTCATTTTTCGGATGTGAAGGAATGCAGTACCCTTATTACTGACTGTTCTGCCTCATGTAGTCCTGACATTTATTTTTGCTGGGGGTGAGAGAGGACCATAGTTTGAGCTGTGGAATTTATTAATCCATGAAGTAATGCTTCATTTATTCCTCATTCAGAAAACATTTTTTGATATTCACTGGTCATAAATATGCATGCATAAGACTTGCAGTCATATCCATTAGTTCTCAGTAGCAGAATTGTTCCATACATACTCGGGAAGTTAAAATATTTTAAAAAGTAGAATGAGCAGTATAAATTTCTATTTCATATGGAATATGAAGAACACACACAGGCAGCGGAGTACCGAGGTGCCCCTCTTCCTGTGAAAAAGTCGCAGTTGTGGTCCAGGTCATGGCTGGGAATAACCACACGCCGGGAGGAGGCGTGGAGCCCACAGTTTGACTGCCTGGAACCCACCCCCCCCCCCGGTTTAACTTTCCTCCGGCCACAGTTTCTGATGCTTGGCATCTCTGCATTTTCACCACTTACCTCTGTTGGCAGCTTCTGGACGCTACAGAGGATTTGAACAAGGACTGAATCCTGGGGATGGAGGGAGGGGAGTATTGGGCCCAGGAGACTAACCAGCGCGGAGTAATTTCCAAGTGAAGACGTGCGTTCCCCAGAATAAAACAAGAAATAGGTGGGGAACCGGCTGGACCCTGCTGAGGGACGTAGGGTGTGCGTTAGTAACAATATAGGAGCTCGTGGGAAACGTGTTGTTACATCGTGAACTTTGGGGTGTCTGAGGAGCAGTGTAACGTCATAGTCACAAACTACGAGTGGGGAATTGGGCTCTCATCCACGCTCTGTCGAGTACTAGTCTTAGGGCATCAGATGGAGTTCCTGCAACTCTTCAGGCCTCCTTTTCCTAATCAGTAAAACAGTAGTAACACGTGTGTTTCGTATCGCATCCAGTTGTTGCAGGGATGAGGTGAGGCAGTCTACCTGCGAGTCCTTGAAGAAATCGAACTCCTTACACACTTCGGGCCGTTGTTTTGGGTTAAACATTAGAACTCCTAGCCTTTTCTTGATTTGGAGGGACACCTGTCCCCCTCACCATTCATGCTGCCCCGGCCTGTTTGGACTGGATTCATTCATACACTCCCAGTCCTGGGTGAAATGGAGACTGGTGAACGCATCAGATGCAAATTCATCCTTCCTAAAATGTTCAGGCAAAAAGCAAAGGGAAACATTTTCTTTTATTGGTAGGCGGTCCTTAAGCATGAGAAATAAAGCAGTTTAACGAAAAGCGCTAGTTTTATACATAAAGAAACAGAGAGAGGAAGAACCTTGTCTAGTGTGGTGGAGGTGCGTCCCCAGGCCCCCTCACCTGGGCGAAATGGCCCTGGCTGCGGTGAAGTGCCCGGAGTCTGCTTAGCTGCGTGGAGAACCGCACCCCGACCAGAGAGCCGGCTTCGTGCGGGTCTGCACCCACTGGCGTCCTGACTGACCTCATGCCACCTGGGCCTCCTTTCCCCTGATGTGGAGAGGGCGAGCAAACACTAGTGCATTCGAGTTTGGGTTCACGAGACTCTTATCATGCCACATAAATGAAAATTCATATTTCAGATTAAGGAAAGTAAGGTTTTCTCTGTTGTATCTTAAAAGGTACTTCTCCCTCCCCTAATAATAAATTCCATGACGCTTGAAGTCTTAGTAAATTTAAAAACACCTTAAGATCAGGGACCAGCTTTTCAGATGCTGAGCAGACGTCTGACTTCCCCTGTCGTGTTTACAAGGGCCTTGACTGCATAAGACCCCCGAGATCTAACAGCAATTTGTCTGGTAGTCCCCTCTGTCTCACTCTGAAATTTGCCTTTTCTACCTTGGTTTCTCTCCTAGTTTAATGGAAAACCTGCTACTTAATACGTGTTCTGAAATATTTCAAAATCCCTTTGGTAAAGGGATATAGCACTCTAAGCCATCAGAATAACTTTTTAAGATTAGTACACAATTTTTTCAAAAATAGTAACAAAAATTTAAATGAAAACTTTGATTTTAAGAAACTTTTTTTAAAGCAACTTTTAAAAATTTGGCTATGCAATTCTGTGATTTTAAATAGATTCACTTAACCACCATCTTAGTAAGGATGCAGAGCAGTTCTGTCACTCCCAGAAAACTGCCTTGTCGTGCCCCTGCCCTAACCTGTGGCAACTGCCGATCTGTTCTCTGTCACTGTTTGTTGTTAGTGCTGTCAAGATAATTCTGATTCCCACCAGCCCTGTGTACAGCAGAGTGGAACCCTGCCTGGTCTTTTTGCGCCATCTTCTCACTTTCCGGCGCTGTATCAGACAATGCTCTGCTGTTCTTCATAGGGTTTTTATGGCCAATTTTTTCGGAAGTGGGTGTCCAGGTCCTTCTTCCTAGTCTGTCTTAGCCTGGAAACTCTGCTGAAACCTGTCCCATGGGTGTTATTGGAAATACTGGTGGCACAGCTTTCAGCATCATAGGAACACACACCTGCCACAGTATGACCACCAACAGATGGGTGTGTGGTTCCCTGACTGGGAAACAAACCTGGACCGCAGTGGTGAGAGCACCAAGTCTTAACCACTAGACCCCCAAGGGCTACAGTTTTGCCTTTTCCAGAATGTAATATAAATAGAATCATACTATATGTGACCTTTTTTACAATACGACTTTATTGAGATACAATTCACCTACCTAATAATTCACCCATTTAAAGTATAAAATTCAGTGGTTTTTAGTACATTCACAAAGTTGTGCAACCATCGCTACAATCAATTTGAGAACATTTTCATCACACCAAAAAGAAACCCTGTACCGATTAGCAGTCTTCCATTTCCGCCAACCCCCGCTCCCATTGCCCTCGGCAGCCTCTGATCTACTCTCTGTCTCTATAGATTCCAGGCAACCGTTTTTAATGACATTTTGTGCATGGCTTTTGAGGTTTCCCGGACTGAACTGTTTCCAATTTTATTAATTTAACTTTGCAGAATTTCGAGGTGTAATTTATAGCACAATTTCTATAAAGCTTAATATCTTTGGAGGGAAAAACTTGACTGTGTCTTTTATCAGGAAGGATACTTAAAGTAGTTTTTCTCTTTTAAATCTTCTACTTAAAAAATATAAAGGTCCTCTCCATGAGAACCCTCCCAGATGGGAAAGGTCAGTGTTATTCACAGTGGAATGAAAGTTATTTGGGAGGGAATCCTGGGAAGCTGAATTTTGAATTCTGAGGGTAAACTGTGGGCATTCCGTCCTCCTGAATTCTGCCACCCACCCCTCCCTGCTGCCTGAGGGGCATGCCGGTGCTGGTAACTCCCAGGTTTCCTCTGGAGGAGTGGTCCCTGGTGTCCCCCACCTAGAGACCGGACATGATCATAGCTTCTCAGGGGCTCTCACAGGCGTCAAGGGAAATATGATCATTTGAGCCAGTGCGTCTCAGTCGTTCTGTTCTTTGTAAGAGGCAGCATCACGTAGGGATGATTGACAGAGGGCGCAGTCACATGATCTGGGTCCACATTTGTAGGTATGGCTTCTCACTGTTGGAGGTATAATCTCGAGCAAGTCACTTGACTTCTAGTCGTCCCCCTGTGGGCATCTGTTACGTGATGATTAATAATAGAAGGTCTTTTGAAGTTTAGCTGTGATTATTTATGTGGATGTACTTGAAACATAATAGAGGCTTAACAGATATTTAATATTTGCTTTTCTTTTTGCTAAAATAAACATTTTTGACCACTGTAGTCTTTAGGGAGCTTATTCTTTGCAACTATATGGAAATTACTGAAAAGATTTTGCAAAGGCTATGGTAGTCTGAATTGAGATACATGCTTGGACTTGAGCCAGCACTACATTTTGAAATGTTTGTTAAAGCTTAAAAGCACAGTGTGTTGCTAAAAGGGAAGGAATGTTTGGATGAACGATGGACAAAGGCGAAACCCACACCAGGATGCCTTAAGTTTTCCACGCATTGCTTAGACTCTATAGGGAGCCAAAGGAACTTTCTGGCTCTTAGGCCCTCAAATCCAGACAGTCTTACTTACTGAAGACTACCTAATGATGAGCCAATCTGAAATTGTTTTCTTTAGACAAAAGACTGATGTATGAGGACCAAGGAGAAACGGAGCTGGGAATGATTAGTTTGGGCACAGAAAAGAAAGCAAACTTCTTTCTTAATTGGAAGAATTTTATAATGATGCTATCACAGTTATTACTTGTTTTACTTTTGTATCAGGCAATAATTATCTTCCACAGAAAATATAATAAAAATAGCAATCATTTATTGAATGTGTGTCCTCTGTTAGGTGACCAATTCCTTACAAAGTGTATTATTGATATTCTTGTTATTGATAAAGAAACCAAGGTTCAGAGATAATTAATAATTTGCTCCTTTAGGTACTAAGTAAATGGAACCTGAGCCAGCTTGACTCCCAAGTTGGTGTGTTTTATTTAACTTCAAAAGGTTATTTTTTAACAATCGTGATTATAATATGTGGAAGCTAATATCCTTGACTTTATCAAGTTGACTTTATACATTAACTTTAAGTGTACACACAGGAATACAATTGCCCCTGAGAAACTAGTGATAAATATGATGGAGGGAACACTTATTGAGCGTACACTGTGTGTCATTCATTATTCTAAACACTTGCTAAGTATTTATTCATTTAATCCTCACAACAATCTTATGAAATGGGTACAGTTGTCACCCCCTTTTTGCAGATAAACAGAGGTTAATTAACTTGCCCCATGTCAGGTCGCTCTGCGACGTGGAGCTGGAACTTGAACCCCGGAAGGCTGGCTCTCAAGCGCTGCTCTACCACTACATGAATCTAATGCGCAACCGCTCTGACGGGAGGAGACCAAAGCCTAGATGCTAAAAACCAGTGAGTATAGCCCAAGCGAGAGATAGTCCCCAGTTCTGACAATTTGATGTAATTTTTACTATTGTCACAGCTTGCAAAGACAAAGAAAAAAAATTCATTGAAATTGAACTGAAAATTTAAACACTAAATCAAGAATTTAAAGCATAATTAGGATTAAGCCATTTGAATTTATCCGTATTAATTTAAGCTAGCAACCCCGTTTATATCTATTAAAGTTGTAACTGTTCGTTGAGAAAGAATAATTTTCCTCTTCTGGCAAAGCAAAGCAAATAATGTGTTTTACAGCTAAGACTGAATCATGATTGGATTAAGCCTTTCTTCAGTATGTGTCTGTGTTTTTCTTTTGCTAAATAGTTACTTAGCTTGTGTTTTTCTTCCCATTAAGCAGTAACTCTTAGATATCTTACCTTCTCATAACTCTTGGCCTTAAAATGCTGCTACAGAACTGTGGACTTTGAAAAGTTGTTACAGTTGTAGTTAATAGGTTACTGCTGGCAAAGGGTAGGACAATAGGTGAAGAATGTAGGCATCAGGTGAGTTACACAGCCATCTTCAGCTCATTCCCCTTCGCTTTTCCCTGTGGCCTCTGCAGCAATGCGTCTAAGATGTCTGAGGGAAACAGGTTTATTCCCTGGGAAGCCATGTCAACTTTACAGCCAATGCTTTTGCTCAGCTCTTGGGCACGCCATGACTGAAGTCTCCTGTGTGGTTTATGCCTGGCTGTTTCCATTTCTGAATGATAGCTCTCTGAAAGGAAGTTAAAAGAAAAATGGATAAGACTTGGACTTTGCCTTTAGAAAGGAAAATGTATTAGGATCCTTCTCCTTCCTTTCATCACTGGGGTGTCAGGACTCTTTCAGTAAAACCCCAATTTTCTCTTGTCTTGATGAAGTTGGTATAAGCAGAAGTGTTTTGACAATGACTTTAACGTAGAAGGAGCTGTTGAATCCCAGCGTCGGTCCTTGTGCTCGCTCTTGGGCTCGTGCAGGATCCTTTTTTGGTACCCCTTGTGGTCTAACTGGAACCACTTCTGGTGATTTCCCTGTACTAATAGTCCCCAAATATGGTAGCTTAAAGCTTGGCTTGGGCAGAGGTGGTGTGTCATTCTTGCTTTCTGTGGGGATGGGAGTGGAGCTGGGGAAGTCTTGTATCAATATTTTTCACATGGATTCAGAAAGAACATGGGGCCTACACTTAAATAAACCCCGTTGACTGATAGTTTGGACTCCTTGCTGAGCCTGTAAGAACCTGTAGGCTGTAGAACCCCTGTTCCATCCTAGACTGACCACTTGAGATCTTTCCAAGGCTGAGCCGGATGCAGCAAGGAGAGAGCTCCTAGCTGCACGGCTTGTGCTAAGTCATTATCTAGTTGCACTTCCTTGCTCAACCAGTGATAAACAGATGAGAAGAACCTAGGCCAAAAAGGGCGTTAGGACTGTGGTTTGAGTTAATATCCCACCCGAGTAGTAATGGATTCATCACTGGACACACACAGGAAAGAATCTGGGGCTAGGACAGCCACGTGAGTCAGTGACAATGTTTAAAAAATGTTTCATTGTATTTATACCAGTGGGAAGGTGTCTTCACAGCAGAGCAAATGGAAGAGTGGAGCCCCTCTTTGCAGTGTTTATTTAAAATCTTCATAAGAGCAAAGTGAGCTCGTGGGGGATAATGACAATTATTAAGGCTTCTTTATGCCCAACCTGTGAGGTAAAGTTAAAAAAGATGAAATGAACCCAACAAGAGAAAAATAGTGAACTGAATTACTTTTAGTGTGTTTGACTACCGGTGTTTCATAAAATGAGCAGGTTGGAAATTCTCTGCTGTTCTAAGCTTCACCTTTAAGATCGGGGGGTAAATTATTCCCTGGGAAGCCCTTCTTCACTGTAAGTTCCTTTTCCTTCTGTGAGAGTCTAATCTGAGTACACTGGAGTTTATTGAAAGTGACTTATCATCCGTTTGTGATGAGCCTGACTATGATTTGTTTACGTAGAATTGAAAGTCTTTTGTCCTTTATGTAGATCTTGAGGTTTTAAACACGAAGTAGCATTGTTTTATCAATCACAAACATATTTCTTCTCTGAGAGTTGATTATAAACAATGAGATAGAATGACTCCTGAAATAATAGAAAACGATAGAGATAGTTTTATAATAGATAAATCTGAGATTAGTATAAGTGAATTGTGTTTTTTATAAAATATACCCCAAAGCTAAAATATACCCCAAAACTTTGTAAATACTACCGTTTTCTTTTTGGCTATAGTGTAACCAAATTCAAGACTAAATAACTTTCTACTTTTGGCTATCATGTTTATAGAACAAAAGTACAGTTCATAGAAGCAGAAATATGATGTGAATTCAACTTTACTGCACACCAGCAAATGTATTTGCAATTGTGGGCTCTATTTATCAATCAGAGCTTTTTTTCTGAGCATTTTTTTCTGTTTTGCGCTCAGGTATGGGGTTAGCTTGGCAGTGGATAAATTCCAATCCCCACTCTTGAATAAGGGCATGGAATTGTAATGCCGTATGGGGTAATTATTGCAGCCGTTAACCAGCAGGATGACTGAGGTTAAACCATCCTTGGCATTTCCATTGCTATGATTTTAATTCTGACGTGGAGTTCAGTATTTGATAAGGTTCTCAACATTATTGGACTGTGAATTTCTCTTTCAAAAGCGGATGAAGTTGTAATGTAGGGTTTTTGTAGTGGTTCTCAACCCTGACTACTCATTAGAATCAATGGAGAGCATTTAAACCTTCCCATGCCCAAACTACACCCCACCAATTAAATGGGAATAGTGGGGGACCCCGATATCAGTACTTTGAGAGCTGTTCTCGAGATCTGCTTGTGTACCGAGGTTGAGAATCATTGCACTAGATCCAGCCATCACAGAATCTTTGGGCTGTTATGAGAAAACCTTCAGATCAATGAATTAGAGTCTTCCTGTTAATATCTCATCAGTTCTGACCTGAATGTCAGATGTCCTAGAGTGCTGAGATGTGCCCAGAATAGCTACCTAGCTAGAAAAGCTACCTCAAGGTCTCCCCTTGAGGAAAGGCGACCACAATGGGCACCAGTTGGGAGGGTGGATAGTTTTCCTGGGGTTCGAGTGCTTGCTCCCCTCAGTCTCCCCCTCACACTTGAGAAGCATGTGGAGTGGGACATGGACACACCACCTCTTAGGCCACCCTTACTCACCACAACAGCATTGTCTTGGCTGTGTTGTAAGCTGTGAGGGTGCACAGAGCTTCTCTAGCTCTGGGGACTTCACATTCAGACCTAGAGGATCTCCCAGGTGCAAGGGGTCCACTCCCCTCTCCCTGCGACTTAGCTCCAGCAGTTCTGAGCGTTGCCCATTGTCTTGATTTCTGCAAGGCGAGGCCCTGTCAAAGCAACCCATGAGTAAGAAAGAAGTGTGTAGTCGGAAACCATGATGTAGCAGAGTTCATCATAACTCATCATCAGTAGTTTGTTTGTTTTGTTTTACATACCATAGGTCAACTGATATGCTCAGAAATGGGGCACCTGTGTAGTCAGAGGGCTGGGATGCTGAGGTCTGCCCTGTGAACTCTGGGCAAAGTACCTTGTCTCTGAGCTGCTCTTTTGCCATCTGTTAGAATTCCTTATCAGGACTGGTTGTGACAGAGTATGTGAAAGTGCTTTGTTAAAAAAGAAAAGGAAAGAAATGAAAGGAACCCCATTTAAACTCCAGCTGAGCCAGAGGTGCACGCCCTCCTGGCTGAGGGAGAAGGAGCAGCCCTCCAGGATACCAGTAACCCTGTCCAAGAGTTATTTTCCTCTTTGTGCATCCATTAAAAAAAGACTGACATAGGGGGCCGGCCTGGTGGCATAGTGGTTAAGTTTGGTGGCCCAGGGTTTGCTGGTTTGGATCCAGGGTGTAGACGTACACACCACTCATGAAGCCATGCTGTGGTGGCATCCCACATACAAAATGGAGGAGGATTGGCACAGATGTTAGCTCAGTGACAGTCTTCCTCAAGCAGAAAGAGGGAGATTGGTGACAGATGTTGGCTTAGGGCCAATCTTCCTCCCCCCTCCCCCCCAAAAAAGACTGACATGTAAAATGCTGGCAAGGATGTGGGGAGACTGGAGTGTTAAATGGTACAGCCACAGCAGGAAACCCTTGGGCAGTTTCTTATAAAGTCAACATACATCTGCCTCACAACCAGGCAGTTCTACTCCTAGGTTTTTATACCAGAGAAACGGAAACATATGTCCACAAAAAGATGTGTACAATGATGTATATAGCAGGTTTTTCATATATATACATATATATGTATATATACAACAAAAAAGGCTGGAAATATCTCAAATATCCATTATCAGAGGAGTGGGTCAATAATTTGACTTTTGAATGATATATTTTTGAATGATATATTCATAAAAAAGGTTACCACTCAGACAAAAAACAGGTTACTGATACATGCGACTGGTTGAATCTCAAAAGCATTAAGTGAAATGTCAGACAGAAAGAAATACATTCTGTGTGATTTCATTTGTATCAAGTTCAAGAACAGTTATCATGGGGAGACAGTGACTTAGAAGGGGACATAAGGGGACTATCTGTGATAGGAATATTCTGTACTTTGCTTTGGAAGGTGGTATGTGGATATAGATGTATATATCAAAACTGATCTCATACAGCCTTTAACATCTGCGCATTTCAATGTATATAATTTTTTTGGTGGAAAATCAAAATGTATCTTTTGATCTTTTTGTGTTGTGGTAAAATGTAGTCAGCCCTCTATATCCGCAGGTTCTGCATCCGCAGATTCAACCAAACGCTGGTCAAAAGGCCTCCCATGGCTGCATCTGTACTGAACATGGACTGACTTTTTCCCCTGTCATTATTCGCTAAACAAGACAATAGAACAGCTATTTACATGGCATTCACATTGTATTATCAGTAATCTAGAGACAATTTAAAGTGTACAGGGGGATGTGCAGTAGGTAACGCGCAAATACTACGCTATTTTGCATAAGGGACTCGTGCATCTGTGGACCGTGGTTCCATGGGGGTCCTGGAACCAGTCTCCCTGCAGATATCGAGAGACGACTGTATACATAACATAACATTTACCATCTTCAACATTTTTAAATGTACCGTGGCATTAAGTCCGTTCACGTTGTTCTGCAACCATCACCACCATCCAGCTCCAGAACACTGGATATAAATTTTGCCTCAATAAGAAAAACAAACTAAAAATAATGTCATGTGGTGAGTTCCAATGAACCTATAACTGAGGTGTTAACCTTGTGCATATGTGAAGCCAACCCCGACACTCGGGGCTGCCTGCTCTTCTCTGTGGCCCCAGAGCGTGTCGAGCATCCCTCCCTGGTGCGTCTCATCAGCGTTAGCATTGATTTGCCTGTTTCTCCCTGTTCCCTGAACTCCTGAGGGCAGACTGTGTTGCTCCTCCTCTTTTCCCTGGTACCCACGTAAGGAAGGCGTTCAGAAAAGTGTGCTGCTAAGTGGTGCCAGTGTCAGAACATGGCTTGGTACAATATTCAAGAATATTCTAATATATTTTTGCAACTATATCTGTAAAATGATTACAGAAACTACGTAAGAACTTAGAATCCTGAAACGGGGAGCACTGAGTATGACTTCCTGGAACAGTTTGCTTCCATTTAACGTGTGTGTTTTGTCTCTCTTCTTCCTTCTTGCTGGAGTCAGCTATGGCCTCCCACCCAACACCATGACTTAGGCACTTCCCTTCCTCCTGTGCCCTGTGGTTTCCTGCCCTGCCTTCGAATGGTCTATCTAAACAACACAAACATCTTATTCTGGACGACCACTGCAAACGTTTTATTCTCCTAGCAGCTCATAAGAGGTGAAACTAAAACTTCAGGTTTTTCTTTTTCAGAAACTCCAACAGTTTCCAAGAATAAGGAGAATGATAAAATAAGGGGAGGGATGATCATATGCTGCTGTTTCAAGGACCTGGCCACGTTGCTTTTTAGCCACAGGCGGCCCCCCGGCAGCCCCTTCTTCCTCTCCTAAGCCTGAAGGCCAAAAATAGTCATATGTGATAAGGGCTTCCATTCCCAGACAGCTAAACAATTTGTACCCTTTCTAATTGCACGTTCCCATTTAGACATAATTTTCAGTGTATGTTCAGCATTTCATCCTTGGTCTCTAATTTCGTGCATTTCTTCACAATCAGGCTACCAGTTTACATCAAAAAGAGTGTTTTGCTTAAGGCTAAAGAGTCCTTGCTTTCAGCCTACGTTATGATTTTCGTCTTATTGCAGTTGAGTTAGGTTTATAGTCTCTCTGTTTTTTATAGTATTCATATCAACACCTTGGTCTTTTGGCTTTCTACTAACTTGTTAAAATTACAAGGTTTAAATGAAACACTCAAGTAACTGCACCAACTACCACCTTATACAGACCAAGACTCCGCTCGTGGTGACTCTGAACTCGGAGGGGCGGGCAGCACCACCACGCAACAGGCGGAAATGTGCGTTTGCTGCTTGATGGGAAGAAGTGTGAACTGGGGGCAGGAAAGGTTGTTTAGGGATGTCAACACATTATTATAAAAGTTGAATATGCCAAAGTGAACACTACTTACAATTTAAGGAAATCGCATTTTACAGATGGGAAACTCATTCATTCATCAGCAAATAGATACTGAGGTACTATTCAATGCTAGATTCAGTTCTAGGTGCTCTGGAGACAGTGGACAAGAGACAAGGCTCTATTCTAATGTGCACAAAAAGACAATATACGAATAAATATCTTCAGGTTGGATGAAGGGCCCTGAAGAAAATAAGACTGAGTAATGAAATAGAGGGCGTGTGGATGTTGAGGGGTGCTACGTTGGTTAGGTTGGCCAGAGGGGGGTCTCTGTGCTGTGATCTGAATGATGTAGAAGATAAGGAGGCGGAGAAGGTTCTAGGCAGAGGGGACAGCAAGTGCAAAGGTCCTGAGGAGGGGATGAGCTTGGGTGTCTGCAGAGAAGAAAGAAGGCCCCTGTGGCTGAAACCAGAGGGTGAGAGAGGTTGGAGGGGCAAGCAGAGGGCCCTCTCCAGCCTCTCTCACCTTCTCCCACCAAGGGCCCCAAAGACCTTGGTAAAACACTTAAATTTCCTTTTAAATTTTGAAGAAAGCTGTGGGAGGGTTTTAATTAGTAAAGATTTGGCTGTGTGGGCAATTTGGGGGCAGATAGGGCTGCCAGATTGAGGGGAAGAAAATACAGGATGCCAGATTAAACTTAAATTTCAGGTAAGCAATGAATAATTTTTTAGTATAAGTATGTCTCATGCAATATTTGGGACATACTTATACTAAAAAATGATCTGCTATACATGTGAAGTTCCAATGTAACTGGGTGTTCTGTATTTTATCTGGCAGTTGGGGCACCTGCATGGGAGGCCGTGGTGGTGGAGCTGAGGAGGGGTCAGATTGGGAAAAGGTTGTGCACGTCGATCGACAGACTTTGCTGGTGAATTGGATTTGGGGAGTGAGAAAAAGAGGAATCAAGTGTGACCTCTTGGTATTCAACCTGAGCACCTGAGGGTGTCATTTCCTGAGATGGAGAAGATGGAGGAGTACGTTGTGTGTGTCGTGACGTGGACACGTCTTTTTGAAGGGTATAGACAGCATGAAGTGGAGATGTGGAAGTTTGATTCATTGTTCCGCCCTCCATTCCCGTCCCTTCCCACCTTCCTTCCCTCTCCTCCATCTAGTGCTTCTCTGCTCAGATGGAAGGAGAGAGGAGGAGTTCAGAGCACCATGTGACTGGGACAGGCTACTTGCTAAACGAGCATTTAAACCCCAGCGAGGCTGCTGCTAAGAGAAATGGTGGGAAAAATAAATGTACTTCATACGAATTGGACTAAAGAATCTTTCTATTTCGTTGTGTAGCAGATTTCTGTGCCTCTTTTGCAGTGTGTCTTTAAGGCTCCATTGATAGGCGTAATGAAACAAAACAATTTTTGCAATGAGGTGGTTATGTGGGCAGTCAAGGACAGGCAAGATAAACCAGACTCAAAAGTGTCTTAGTCACAACATTTATAAAATCCAACATTACAATTAGACCCTACCATGGCTGCACTTAACTATTTTCTAAAATTTTAGCCCAAGTAAGAAATTATTTTATTATGAGGAAAAAGCAAGAGTACATAAGCACAGTTGTGATATTATATTTCCTGATTAAAAGGATATATCTTTTTAAAAATGGACTACAAATATCATTTCTTTTAAAATGGCCCTTGTGTAAAAAGTTTATTCACCTTGACTTTATTCTTATATAATAGTGAGATTCCATAATTAAATCTAAATCTGATATTATCAGCATGTTAGCCATTAGAAGAATTGATGACGTGACATATTAAAAATTGCAAATCATGTATATAGTATAGTTAGTGGGAGATCTGCCTATTGAAGCCACTTTATTAGATAAGTATTTTGATTATAGAGGGTTTGGATGTAAAATGGCCTCATATCCAGAGAATATTTTGCAAAAATCAAAGCTGGATATATTCCATGACTTTTTTTCTCCACACCTTCTATTAAAATCTTTTAATAAAGAATCTTAACAAAAATTCACATTATTATCAATTCATATTATTATAAAAGTTGAACATGAAAAAGTGAAGACTGCTTAGAATTTAAGGAAATCGCCTTTTATAGATGGGAAACTCATTCATTCATCAGCAAATAGATATTAATAAAGTTTACTGTCACTCTCTTTCCAAAGGTACTCACATTTTAGTAGGTGACAAAGTGTCACCTAAGTCAAATCACTATAAGAATTACCTGTATTGTTTGCTACAAATGCCTGCAACTTCCATATGGATTCTAATTCAGGTTCTGCCAAATGGAGGGCCCAAGAATCTGTATTTTTAACAAATACCCTGGTCATTCTTGTGAACTGGCAAGTCTGGAATACACGGGCTTGAGTGAAAGGATTAAAGTTGTGTTGGTTGAATTCCAACTATATTCAAGGTATGAGTGAAGAGCCTTTTCAGAGGCTGGAGGAGAAATAATTGCATATAAATTATTTTATTAGTTAAATAATTCAGTGAAGTTTATTGAGTGTCTTCTAATGGGCTTGGCAGTGTCCTGGGTGCTGACAATACTAAATAAGGGGAATACGATGTGAAACAGCTGCTCTACCTGAGATAGGTTGGGATGTGGGAGGAGGAAGGCGCAGTTCTTTTTCACACAGGACGTGGTATTTGAAATGGGTCATTTGAAACAAGAAGGAGGCTGCTGATTGGGTGGGGTATTCCAGGAAGGAAGCAGGTTTGAAGGCATAGAAGAGGTATGAAAGGCCCTAGGGTACTGGCTTTCCATGTGGCTACTCTGTAGGATGGGTTGGAATGAGATGAGTGGCTTATAATACGAGGAAGGTAGGTTATTGTGAAGGGACTTCTTGCCAAGCTCTATTGTATGAGGAACGAGGAAACAGAGGGGAGAGAGTCGTAATTGTTTTTGGAAAGATAACTGGAACAGCAGCGTGCAGTGTGGAGAATGGTTGGTAGTGTGCGTGCATGTGTGTGTGTGTGTGTGTGTGTGTGTGTGTATGTGTGTGTGTGAGAAAGAGAATGCAAATGGGAATGGGAAAGCAAGAGAAGGGAAAGCCAGGTCGGAGAGTTTTCATGCAGCTCTGTGAGGTATGATAAGGCCCAGAAGTAAGCCGGTGGGATTCAGGCACTGATTCTGAGGGGATGGGGGACACTGAATGTTTCATCAGGAGCCAGCCCTGCTGCGCCCTGTAAACATGTTGTGTATTTAACGTGAAATATGCTGAGATGACCCCATACTTTAGGAGTGCAAATGCTCCCTTAAAGTGAGAGTGGAGAAGAAAAAGAGAGAATGTTCTTACTGCCCAATGTGAGAAGTGCTCAGTTCCTTTGGAGATCAGGGAGGGACTATGGGGGTGGATCAGGCCTGGTCAACTGCCGCGACCGGGGACCCTGCTTAGACCACAGCCCTTCCGGCTACCGGCGTGGGTGCCAATGACCAGCCCAAGCTCTGGGACCTTTCTCTGAAGGCTCTGTTTCCAGGGACTTTGGTGGGAATCCAGACAACAGAACCACCATGGTGGTTGTACTCCTTGTCCCTCCTTCTAACCAGCCTCACTCTCCCCTTCCAGATGCAAGAAAACATTATTTCAGAACAAAATCCAGCAGACTCATCTACTTGGTAAAATAAGAAAGATCAAGAAAGTTGCTATTCTTTCAACTCCGCTTGTCTGTGTTCATTTTGTTTGTAACAGTGGAGCCAAGTTTCAAACAAATGCAGAAAAGGGAAACGATGCTAATGGATTTGTTTCAGGTGGGATTCGGGGCTGGCTAAACTTGAAATTGGCTCTTACCTGTTTAGTGTGCCTGGGGTTTCACCTGCTTTGCGTTAGGATAATTTAATAATATCCAATTAGACTGGATAGTACGAATGAGTTTGTTAATTAGGAGAAAAGTTACATTTTATAATACTTATCATATTAACTAATCATGGGCTGATGACTGAGGCCACACTCTTTCTCAAAGCCTTATCTGTTCTCTGTTCTTCTTTTTGGAAATATGTCTTCTTATTTCCATTTCCGTCACGCCGTGTTCCGGCTGTCGAGTCTCTCTGGCGTTCTAGAACTAGCTGCTGCCTGCTTTCCCTATTGCTGCTCTTGTTGTCCTTTGCCTGACCTTTAGTGAACTTACATTCTGCAGTTCTGGATATCCTCAAGCTGTGAATATCCAGGTTCAAGTATATTAACTATAGTTTGTTTAAATATTTTTTATTAGATTCAAATTCTTTGAAACTTGATACTTCTGTGAAATCAGAACCAAACACTGAAGTATTTTAGGTTCTGGACTAAGATCCTGAAGGCTGGGATTCCAGTTTTGTCAATTCTCCATGTCCGTGTTGCTGGACCTTGGGCACCACTGTCTTGTCTGTACGACAAGGAAGTCGGACTAGTTAATGAGTGATTCTGAGACTTTTGCAGGCGTAAGAATCCCCGGGAGAGTTTGCTCAAACCCCAGTTGCTGGCTCCAGCCCTGGAGAGTGACTCCGCACGTCTGGGGTGGGGCCTGAGAATTTGCGTTTCTAACCCGTTCCCAGGACATGGGGAGGGTGCTGGTCTAGATGACCTCTTCAGTCTTCTCCAGCTCAACAGTTTACATTCTGTGTTCTTCTGTAAAGCATCAAGAGGAGACTTGTAACGTTTCCCGCATAGATATTTGTGTCTGCCCATTTCTGCCTTCACCTTTCACAACTTTCCTTGCTCCTGCAAGCTTCTTCCAGTCTTCCCATGTGGTCCTTTCTCTGCTCCAGCGGTTCACCCTGCCCACTAAGAAACCCTCCCCCATCAGCCTCTGAAGGCCAAGTCGCACCCCATTCACGGTGCGCAGCCCTTCTGAGGTAGGCAGCGCTGGACAGCAGTCCTCACTTTCACTGTGCAGTCTGCAGTGTAGACTCTTGGGGTTTTTTCTCAATACCCCCGAAGAGCAAGTGATGCTTACCCAAGAGCACAAATCCCAACTCTATTCCATTGCTTACTGCCTCTGTCACCTTGGGAAAGTTGCTTTACCTCTCAAAGCCTCGACTTTCTCCTCTGTTAAATGGGGATAATAATAGCATCTGAAGGATTATTCTAAAGAATGAATGAAACAATCTATGTAAAGTGCTTGGCACAGTAACAGATACACAGTAAGTGTTAAATAGGTGTTAGCTTTTATCCGCTACAGTCAGGGCAAGGTTTGAATTGGAAAACAAGTTCAGCATGGATTAGAGATGATGATAATGTGATTACCGTACGAAAACCGTGCACCAGGCTTTTCAAGTACTACTCACTTTTACTATTAGATGGGAAAAAAAGATAAACCTACTTCTTACTCAAGTCCATTAAAACTTAATTTAATAATAGTTAAATTCTCTCTACTTAGAAAGAATGTGAAGCAGCACTGCCAAGAAAAAAATAAAGACATTTAAGGATAAAACAAAACAGAGATTATGATCTCTAAAATAAAGGAATAAACATGTATAGTTACTGTAATTATGTACTATACTCAATAAATATTGAGTACAATACTCAATACATATGACAATAAATATGGCTACTCAATAGAGTACAGTACATAATTGAATATTATGTATTCAGTAAACATGTATACTTACTGTACATACTTCACAAGCTCTAAGACATGCATATTTTTACATTTTAATTCCTCTGAAATCACAGTTAATGGCATCCTAATATTTAAAGAGTAGCCATTCTTTTTCTTTTTTTTTAACAGTACATAAAATAATGATATAAAATCAGTGGTATCTTAGGTTCAGGAAAACATAGAACTTTGAGTAAGTCAATTTCGTGGTTCCACTTTATGGTAAGTTATTTCTTGTGATAGTCCCATTTATTAACCAAATCTTCAGAAAAACATTTATCACGTTGTTCATTGGCTAAAGAAGTGCTGGTTCTAAAGAAACATTTTATTTTGGTTTTTGAGGGGAGAAAGGGAGAATATTGGCGAGAAGTATTGGATGTGTTCAACATTCGTGTGCTTTTAATGTGAGTAAGTTGGAACTGATGAAGTTGTGTTTCCCATTGTAGGCTATTAAACAGTTCTATTTTCTTACGTAAAAATAGTGCTTCTAAGACTAAACTTTCTACTTCTTCTGGACTTTGTCAGAATATTTTGGGTGAGTTTGAAAGATTTATGCCCAATTTCCAAACATGATACCACTCTGGAAGGGATGGGCAAAATGTACATCACAGAGCAGTGGAGACGTGTATTTACATATGAGGGTGGCCGGTGTACACTGTTAGACTGGAACAGTTGTTCTAGATGGGTATCCTGTCTTTGAGGATGATCCCTGAGCAGCAGATGTGAAGGAAGCTATCAATCCCTCACCAAGTGCTGGATTTCACCATGCCCCCATCCTGAGAGAAGAGCGCAGACCGACCTCTATCCTAGAAATATGGGAATGATAGCACTGCTCTTTAGACTGTGCAGAAGAATGAATTGTGGCTTTGTGTGAGTGTGTGTGTGTGTGGCATCGAACAGAAAAATTAAAAATCAGGTTTCTGTTAATTTGCAGTGATGATTGAGGTCAGGGAGAGTTATAATTTTGAAACTTCTCTTTAAAAATTTTTATATAGTGGATACACTAATACTATTTTGTCAAACTTGTGAAGTTGAGGGACTGGGGAAGGGAAGGCTGGTACTGATGAGCTGGTGACATGAACTAAAGAAAGAAGGAAAGGAAAAGAGTTCCCTAAAATGCCCACACTGGATAATTGTCCTCCCTGAACACAAAGACACAATATACTCAGCTCCTTGAGGAAAGGGCCATGTCTTACACATATTTATGCCTCCAGTGTCTCTCTTATAATATGTTCAACAAGTGCAATGATCCCAGATTCATAGATGCATATCTATGAATGCAAAGAGATATATGATGCATATATCTCTTTGAGCTGGAAGAGATGTATATTTTGTTTGACCCATTTGTTTTATAAGTGAGGAGAAGACGTAGGCCCAGAAAAGTTAAGGAACATGTTTGGGAAACTCCGTGGTAGGGGCTGTAATAGATTCCTCCAGATTTCCTGATTTGAAGTTCCATGTTTGTCAAATATGACCACAGAAATGAGACTAATTTAAATTAAATAACCTGTTGTGTTAGTAGAAGGTATTTGGGTTTCTGTGGAAACCTCCTCTGGCTAGCTTAAGCAAAAATGGGGAATTATTGGAAGGAAGCTGATTTATTGCACAAAATTGCACGGAATTGAAGGAAAAGCTGAGCAAGCAAGATGGCAGTGGGAAGGAACTAAGGTGGTCTGGGGACAGCAGCAACTTGCTGATCTCCAGCCACTGATGCTGTCTCAGTTCAGTTCACTCCCTGCTCTGTCTCTGACCCAAATGTGAGACTGCATGCCTGTTTCCTTCCATGGAGGCCTCCCCTTAAGCATGATCTGCTCACACAGGCCTTCTGACCAACCATCCCATCCCTCCCTCTCCTGGTACCCTGCTTTTTCTTCTTTGCACTTACCACCACCTAAAAGTCTTATATTTACTTGTTTACCTGTGGAGATTTTAAAATGCTGATGACCAGGCCTAATCCCCAGAGATTCTGATATAACTGGCCAGGGGTAGAGCAGGAGGACATGTATTTTTCTTAAAAGCCCCCAGGTTGTTCTAATGTGCAGCCAAGGTTAAGAATCATGGCCTTATAAATTGACAGAACAAATAAAGAAGGTATTACTCTATCCAGTGCAGCTGAAAATATGTTTGAAAGAGTTAAGAATGACAAATCTAGAAAGAATTATTAAGGAATAATAAGGCATTTGTAGGTAACCACACATAAGTGATATAGATAAGAGCCCTGCTGGATTGTGTGCTTGCTAGGTGCTCTGGGTGTATTATCATCTCTCTCAATCCTTTCGGTGGCCCTGTGGGGTCGGTGGCACTATCCTCATTTTCCAAATGAGTCAACTGAGGCTGAAAAATTCAATAACTTCCCGAGGGGGACCAGTAGCATGGGATTCAAACTCAGCCTGTGCCCACAGTTCTCTGACAAACACCACCATTGGTGAGCACGCTGAGATTCTGAGCAACGGTCACAGGCTCCCTCATAGGGCTACACGCAGGCTGTGGCAAGGATTCACCACCCATCTGAAGGTTAGAACCAGGGGAGGTGGGTTTAACGGCAAAGGATGACATTGGCAAGACATCCCTGACAGGCAGGACTGTTGACTGTTGGGATATGTTACCAAGGAAGAACATATTTTTAGCAAAAGTGATGGGCAAGAAAGAGGATCTCAGTGACGGCAAGCAAAACAGAACTGTCTGGGCATTCAAGGCTAGTCAGTGGAAATGTGAAGGATTTAAGTGTGTGAGAGTCTGAAACTAAAAGGAGTGTAGTTAAAAGAGGAGAAATAAATAGAGGAGGGGGAGATGACATTTTGATTTCTGTCTTTTTTGGGAAATTGAGATATAATTTAGTGTTTGCGCTTTCAGAGTTTTGGTGAGAAGAATGGGAAACTTAAATATGAATGATCTGTTAATATAGTACTTTTCATAAAAATAATGCTGCACTGCGGCGACTGGAAAGCCTCTGTCTGTCAGGGTGTTTGGACACGGACTTATTAAACCCAGAGGGATGGACGACAGGCCTCTGTGGATTCTTGAAGAAAGAATCTGTAATCCTTTTGGGTTTAACCAGTAGGCAAATTTAGCTTCCTGGTTTCAGAAAGAGAAAACACACCCACTAGAAGAAAAACCCAGGCCTGTGGGAACAAGCGACTTCCTCCTCCTGGGCTGCTTGAACCCTAATAGCCTGTCATGAGTCCTTTCCTGCTCAGCATGAGTCTGGCTGGGGAGGCGTCCAAGAGCAAAGAGGCAGTGATGGGAGAGAACGCGCCCGTTTGGATAAGAGCTGAATCCGCGCTGGCTGAGTGTAAGGCCTGGGACATGGCTCTTAAGGCAGAGAAGCTGGTGAGGGGCAGCTTTCCAATTTAGTGTCCACCTGGGAAAATGAAGGACCCGAGGGACTGTCCTGTGTCCCCTCTCTGCGCCCCATCGTCTCCTTCCTTCAATTTCACGTGCCTTGAGGCCAAAAAGTAGAATTCTTCATTTTTGACTCACGTGGTGACAAAATCAGAGAAAAAACCCAAAGCCAATTGAAAAAGAAGTATCTGCAAATACAGAACTAATTTTCCTGCCAAATGTGTGCACGTGAGCCGTCAATAGAGTAAAATGGTTTAGCAGCTTAATTGTGGGCGGCCCGGTGTGAGTTGGGAAAAGTCTGAAATCTGGACCACTTAAATTTCAGGAAAGTGGATGGAGAGCTAGGATTGGGGTCGGGGGGTGGGGTGTCATTAAATGTGATCCGCAGTGCTGTGAGAATCGTAGTGCTTTAGTCGTTAGTGAAAGCCATGCTATAAAGGATCCTAAGCAATATTTATTTAACAATTTTGTTTGTGCAAAAGGTCACATGAGCCTTTCTTCACTTAGATATAATAATATCACTGTAATCTGGCTCTCCTTGTTTTGGGGGACAAGCAGGGAAAACGGGAAGTTATGCATTGTTCACTTGTTTTGGGTGAAGCATGTAACATATGCTATTTCATTTAATCCTCACAGTAACCCTTGAAGGAGGAGTATTACCTACATTTTACAGATAAGTAAAATGAAGTTTAATTAAGTAACTTGCTGATGTTTATATGGCTATTAATAAATAGAAGAACCAGATTGGACCCAAATTTCCTCATCTTTAAGCCCTTTGCTGCTTCATTTCCGGAAAATTATTTTTTTAAAGCAGACATTTTCAGCCCAAATTCTTTGAATGATCACAGATTCTCAGTTAATAGGGGCATTTTGGTTGTTGTCATGGTCTAGACATGTCTAAACTAAAACACTTTTGGGAACTAACATTTTTTGATCATCCATTATAAACCAAACAGTTTGTGGCTAATAAAAATAATGGGTTCTACTTATAGAATTGCTTCTGACTGCAAAATATGGTCCATGGGATTTCTAAGTTCAACCTTAATTCAACAAATGGTATTTTGTTGCTGGCGTGGTAGCTGAGTGTGGTACTGTGTATGTTTTGGTGGTGGATGCAGAGTGGTCTACAAAGAGGCAGAATAGATAGTATCTGCCATCAGAGGTTACAGTCTAGTTGAGGAGAGAACCAGACACACATTAACAGACAGACAATTCAGGAGTTACATAATGAGATAAAGTAGTACTGTAAGAGATGTCCTGAAGCTTGTGACTAAGTTCCAAATCGATTATGGAGAGAAGAAATCAGAGGGCGAGAAGGATGAAGGAGGTAGGCAAGATTGGGTTTGGGCTAGGCTTTGGAGGATAGGTAGCATGTGCCCGAATGGGTAAGAGCCAAGATGCGAAGGCAGGATGGTGCCGCCATGTCCATAAATACTAGTGTCTGTGGCTGGAGTACTGTGATTGGAGTAACACAGATGATGACGAGGTGGATCGGGGCCAGGCTGTGAAGGCAAGTTGAATATTTGAGATTTTGTCCTATTGGCATAGAAGTGGTGTTGGTAGCACTGTTAGAGGTGATGCTATAATAGTAATAATAATGTCTAACATTCATTGAGCAGTTATTCTACCGGGTACTCTAGTCTACAAATGTTTATAGAGCATTTACAAGTGCCAAGCGCTGTTGTCTGCAGTGGTGATACAACAGCATACAGAACTGACAATGTCCCTGCTCTCGTGGGGCTCACATTCACGTGGAGAGAGACGGACAGATGCTAAAATAGATCTGTCATCTAAATTCTGGTAATAATGCTGTGGAGAAATGTAAATAGAAAAGTAGGCCAGGAGGGGATGGATGAGAGGACATCACAGTTTTAAAGGTTGGTATACGTATGTAACTCATTTAATCAGGTACATAATAGAAGGCAGTCTGAAGAACTTTGAATATGAAGTGACATGATGAAAATATAATTCACAAAGTTGAGCAAAGAGTCGGGGAAAGACTGACGCCATAGGGACTAGCTGGAGGCAGCCGCAGCAATCGAGAATAGTTACACCTTGTAGTAGTTGATATCATGTAGGGTGTAGTAGGGAAAGAAGACTCGTGTAGGGAAGACCCATCAGAAGACACCATTTATCCATGCCTTGTCCTAAGCCTAGAAACCAAGCACAATTATACTGTGAAACTGACAGGGCTTGATGGAGAGTTGATTCTCATGACTAAAATGTGACACGGAGGTTGCAAAGATGATGGAGGTTTTGTGCCTGGGTGACTGGGATGGTGAGAAAAATGAGAAATTTTCACTAAGAAAAATGGAACTACAACAGAATATCTGTCATGTTATTGAAGTGATTTAAAATTTTCTGAAACAAATTGGGGGCATCCTCTACAGTATTAATATTTGCTGAACATCAGCTGCTTCTCCTGACAGCAGCGTGGGCAGTATGAAAGGCAGATGGGGTGGGTTCCTGGTTCCAGGAGACCTTGTCTCTTCCCCAGGGGGTGCCTGGCGGGTGACACCACCCTCTGCTGTCTTTCTGCCTCACTGCTCAAGCTGACAGCACCCATCTGCCCTGTCCTAACCTGCTATCTGTTGCTGTTCACTTTTTACAACTACAGGCTCACTAGTTCCCAAATATTCTTAGTTCACATCACCCTGAGTGTTTTGGTAATTTTTTCATGGCAATTCTAGAGCAGAAGAAACACCGAAGAGTTCTGTGTATTAGACAGTTAGGTCCAAACAACTTAACATGTATCTGTTATAACAACTTAGTACCATTTATAACAAAAAATAGTACACATACATTGAAAACAAAAATATATTTTTATGTTCTTCTTAAATGAACATGATTATGCACTAATGGGACGTGTATACCTGTGCAACACAGCTTCTCAACTCTTGAAATCATATTTGGACACCACCATCCTCACTTTCTGTTCCATGTTTATCTTCGTGTGATACTTTTATCACAGCAACCACAGAAAACCCGGTTTTGCACAGATAGGAGGTTGTTGAAAGGAATATAGCACGATCTAATGTTGAAACTAAACTACCTTGAGCTAATAGTTCTTGTGGTGTCCAGTAGATGTCATTGTGTTTCCCTTCAAAATGTGAAATATCCCCAGGCGCCCTGTGAGTTCGCCTTGGCACCCTGGGGTGCCTTGGCACACTGTTTGGGAATCAGGGTACAGACCTGTTCTCTACCATCTTTTTCTATCTTCTCAATCTTAGGACACTTCTTGGTCATGCCCATATTAAGAAAGCAACTTTGGACCCAGCCATAGCCTCCAGTTTCCTCTTTTTCACTTTTAAACTCCTGGAGTGAGTTTGAAGTGACTGTCTCCAGTCCACTGCTAGTTTCTTAGGCTACACTTGATAAGTCACTGCTCTGTCTTCAAGCTTCGTCCAAAGGACGGTTTCCAATTCTCATTCTACCTTACTTCTTTTGTGTTTAAAATCTTGGCTCTGTGACCTCTGGTCTTCCAGGTTAGAATCACTGCCCCGCTTTTAACCGTCATACTTGACCACAGGCCGTGGGGAAGAAGGTCTCTGTGCCTTTATCTCCCTTGAATACGTTTAAACACCACAGCCCTGTGGGGACGAGTGCTGTTATGCCCCATTCGTGTCTGAGGAAGCTGAGGCTGGCTGTGCCGTCGAGGCGTTGCAGCAGGACAGAAACATCACCTGGAAGGGCAGCTTGTCCCTGGTTAATGGGAAAGTCAAAGAGGCCATTCTAGGTGGGGGCCGCCTGGTATGAATAAGTGGCTCACTGTGTTTGATTTTTAATTTTACAACTATATTTTTATAAAAGTAAAACATGGTAGCTTGTTGTAATCATTTTGGCGATGGAGAAGAAGAAAAATAAAAACTGACCCACCCTAGAGGCATAAAAGTGTTTTCATTTTTATTTAATTTGGTCTTAATATTCCTTTCCAAACTTTTTTCTATATATATGTAATCACATTGTATGTAAAACTTTTTATCTTGCTTTTTAAAAGAAAATTACATTGTAAACATTTTTTATTTAGTTCCATAATTCTTTTCACCATCTTTAAAAAATTGATTCTTATCACTTTCAAGGTGATACTTGTACATAATTTAAAAACCAAAACCACTAAAAACCATTAACATAAAACAGCAGACTCCTACCCCATCTTCCTAATGACCCCATCCAGTTTTACTCACTGTAAACTTTCTTATCCTCAGTTTCACCGGCTCTACCGTAGTCCCTTGAATGGTACCATATAGTTTATGTACCTGCTATTTGTCCTGTTTTTACTTAATTGACTTACTGAACGATCGGTTGACAGTGGTGGGTCTGCAGGATTATTAATTGCTGATAAAATCCTGTTCCCTGTGCAAACATACAGGTATAAACTCAGGGCTGCATTATCAGAGGTACTTTGCCTTGCCATTTTTATGAAAGGTTCAATTGTACCTTTCATTTATCATAAATGGCTACAGGCATTTGTTAGGAATGACAACTTAATTATTAAACATTAATAGATCTCCCACCTCTTGCCAGTTATTTTCCCAAGCTAAAGTTGTTGAAGTTTGGGAATTCAGCCAGGAAGATTTAATGACATTCTATTGTATTTTACATCGTAATTTTTAAGGCAGAGCAGGTAACAGCTTGCCCTTGATAACTGTAAAGAATATTGGGTCTTAAGAAGGAGCACATTACGTGGATGTGTGTAACTTTTCTCAGCAGAAATATTTTAAGGCAATAGTCTTTTCAAAATTGAGCATCTGTTTTCTGAAATACTGACTCAAAAGTATGTGGATTGATACCTATTCTGTGACAAGATACTTTGTAAGAAATTAATAGACTATTTTTTAGAGCAGTTATAGGTTTACAGAAAAATTGAGTGGAAAGTACAGAGAGTTTCACATATAACACTCACTGTCCCCCCCATCCCCCAGTTTCCCCTAATTATTAACATCTTCATTAGAGTGGTACATTTGTTACAATTGATGAGCCAATATTGATACATGATTATTAATGAAAATCCACACTTTCCTTACGGTTCACTCTGTGGGTTTTGACAAATGTATAATGTCATGCATCCACGATTACAGTATCATACAGAATAGTTCACTGCCCTGAAAATCCCCTGTGCTCCACTTATTGACCCTTCGTCCCCCTGAACTCTGGCAACCGCTGATGTCTTTACTATTTCCATAGTTTTGCCTTTTCCAGAGTGTCATATACTTGCAATCATAAACTTTGTAGCCTTTTCATATTGGCTTCTTTCACTTAGCATTATGCGTGTACGTTTCCTCCACATCTTTTTGTGGCTTGATAGCTCATTTCCTTTTATTGATGAATAATATTCTATTGTCTGGATGTACCACAGTTTGTTTACCCATTCACCTACTAAATGACATCTTGGTCCCAAGTTTTGGCAATTATGAATAAAGCTGCTATAAACATCCATATACAGATTTTGTGTAAACTTAAGTTTTCAATTCATTTGGGTAAATACCAAGGAGTACGATTACTGAATCGTATGTTGAGAGTATGTTTAATTTTGTAAGAAACTGCCAAGCTATCTTCCAAGTTGGCCGTACCGTTTTACATCCCAACAATGAATGGAGTTCCTGTTGCTCCACCTCTTTGCCAGCATTTGGTGTTGTCAGTGTTTTGGATTTTTGCCATTTTAATAGGTGTGCAGTGGTATATCTCATTGTTTTAATTTGCAATTCCCTCATGACATGCGATATTTAGCATCTTTTTATATGCTTATTTGCCTTTTGCATATCTTCTTTGGTGAGGTGTCTGTTCAGATCTTTTGCTCATTTTTTAATTGTGTTGTTTTCTTATTATTGAGTTTTAAGAGTTCTTTGTATATTGTGGATACCAGTCCTTTATTTGTGTTTTGCAAAGATTTCCTCCCAGCCTGTGGCTTGTCTTTCTTTTTCTTAACCATGTCTTTTGCAGAGCAGTTTTTAATTTTAATGAAATCCAACTTATCAATTTTTTCTTTCATGGATTATGCTTTTGATATTGTATCTAAAAAGTCATTGCCAAACCCAAGATCATCTAGATTTTCTCTTATGTTATCTTCTAGGAGTTTTATAGTTTTGTATTTAGTTCTGTTATCCATTTTGAGTTAACTTTTATAACAGATGGAAGATCTGTTATTAATTTTTTTTTTTTGGATGTGGTTGTCCAGTTGTCCCAGCATCATTTATGAAAAGACTATCATTTCTCCATTGAATTGCCTTTGCTCTCTCATCAAAGATAAGTTGACTGTATTTCTGTGGGTCTATTTCTGGGCTCTTTATTCTGTTCACAATATACTTTTAAATGAGTTTTTTGTTACCTTCAGTGAAAATAAAATCTATTAGTAACTAATCTTGGTTTGACTTCTTTGAGCCTTACTTTCCTCATAAGAGTTGGGGTAGATAGAATAGATCATTCTTGCTGTTTCTTCTAGCTTTATCTCATGAGACTAGTTTATATTTAAGTATAGAGTCAGGGTGATGATTTTCTCATAAAAAGTTTCTGAGTCTATTCCAACAAACACCAGATCTATGTGTGTGCCCTTGTGAGTCTGTCTGCCTGTGTGTGTACAGGCAGATGGACATCTATTGGACAAGATTTCTGGCTATGCCTTAAATTTTATAATGGGATATTAAACCTATCTTTCACTGGTGATTAGCAAAGCATTTTGTTCTGCCCCACCTGTAACAAAAAATATCAATACTAAAGGTCATTACCAGTCATTAAAACATCAGATTTCCTGCCATGCAGCTTTCATCAGGGGACATTTGGCGATATCTGGAGACATTTGGTTGTCACAACTGGCGATGAGGCGGGTGAGAATGGTGTTATGGGCACCTTGTGCGTAGAGGCCAAGGATGCTGCTCATGACCCTACAATGCACAGAACAGCCCCCCACAACTAATAATTTTTTGGCTCAAAATGCCAATAGTGCTGAGGTTGAGAAACCCTGTTGTAGAGAAGCAGATTTATTAATATCCATGGGCATGTTTTCAACTTTGCTTCAGCCTCTAGAAAACCTAGACTTTTGTAGATTTGCAGTCTACATCTAACAATTGTGCAGAAACTTAGGGTATGGTATAACATTCAGCTTCTTTTTGCTGTCTTCGGCTTAGTTTCACTTTTTCCTGGTTTCATAATAGTTTCTATTATGTTATACACGCTTATGTAAAGCTGATTTAACTCTTAAAGTGGAATATAAATACATAATTATATATATTTCTGAATATAGGTGGCTATATCATTGATCATAAAATCTGAGGCTAGAAACAAAAGTGATGTTTGATACACTTTCTTGGTTGGTTGTATATACATAATTCAGACTCTGCTTTTAATTTCCTTTTGTGCTTTAAATGACACATTTCCTTCTGATACATAAGTTTCCATGAGCTCATCTTGTTTTCATAGTGTTCCCTTTTACTGTTAAGAGAAACAAAACCAAAAAACCCCCCTTGTTTCAGCAATCCCTGTTGTCTTCCTCAGCATGAAATTGCTCAACTAAGAGTTATGCAAATGGGATCTGCCATGTGGGAGAGGCAACTGCACACTGCTCTGGGGGAAGAGCACCCACGTCTTTCATGTGTTTGTTGTCAGCTGCACACTTCTCGTAGGAGGTTCAGGACCCTGGCCTTCTCTTTTACTACTCAGCCCTTTGCTTGCTTGACTCCAGCCATACCAGCTCCTTTTCTGCCCTCACCTCATCCCAGTCATGGGACCTTTGCATGGCCTTTTTTCTACCTCCAACTCTCTTCCCTTACACCTTCCAACTTTGCTAGGAGTTGAAGAGAAGGGGACTTGTAGGTATCAACTGAACCTACCTCTTTTGTTCACATGGGAGCCTGAGTGATTGTCACCTCCTGTGACACCCAGCAGAGCCATTGTTGTCCCTCCAGAGCACATGTCCAGAGGTGCATCTTCTGGACGTCAAGCAGTTTTCCTTATGTCTGGTAAAAATCTTCATGATTGACACTTCATTTCCTTTTAAATTCTTAGCAAAGACACAGCTCCAGCTGCATCCTCTCGGAGTCCTTTACTCCCACAGATAACCTGAACCTTAGGCCGTAGGTTCAGATTCTCTTATTTTTGTTTTAAAATTTTCAAAAATGTTTTCCATTTTTGTACAAGCTTACATAAATATATGTATGTGTCTATTATCTGTTATAAATATGTATAGTAAAAATACATTGTATTCTTGTGTGTGTAAATATATACATATATAATTTATACAAAATAGAAAAATAAGGATAACTGAAAACATGACCTGAAGTCCTTCAGACTCTGATGTACACACACACACACACACACACACATATAGATGTGATAGAAAATATCATGTGAGATTATCTATCCATCTGTGGAAAATTTAAAAATTTGTAAAGACAAAACCAAAAATCGCTGCAATCCCATCATTGGGAACATTGTAATATTTTAGGATATTTCTTCCTAGACTTTTTTTCTGCTCATTTACTTATTTTCTCCCCACAGAAATGCTATCATGCTATACGTACTGTTTTTAATTTTTTTCCACTTAAATATATTGTGAATACCTTTTTATGTCAATAAGTATATATATACACACAATATTTTAATGACTACATAGTATTCTTTTGTGTTGGTGTATCACGTTCTAGGTCAATTTTCCAAAAGCCAAATGCCTGAAAGTCAATTTGATGAATTTGTCAAATGTTCCAATTTACCAAAGACTTGTTTCTTTTAACTACTTGAATATTATTTCCATTTTAAAAAAAACTTTATGCATTTTCAGTGTTTTCCTGCTAGTTCTTCAAATGGCATATCAGCTTTGATGTTTCTGCAATTAAAAATTAAAAATTTAATTTAATTTAAGCTTAAATTTAAATTTAGAAGCATCAGAAAGAAATTAGAAGTGACCAAGATATTCCCAACACATGACTTATTAAAACGCTAGTTTCTAAGGAGAAATTAGGATGTGTTAATCTGGTAGCTGTTTGCAAAACCATTTGGCACAAAAGCATAGAACCATCCTGAGATGTGGAAGGGAAGTGAGGATGTGTAGAGGAATTTCTAGAAAGAAGCAGAAGACTTGAGCCTCAAATGTAACAAAAATATGTCACCAGGGTCAATGAATTTTTAGAAATTAGTTTGAATCCTAAAAATGTAAGGATTGGTAAAGTAAGAAAAGAACTAGGAAACTACGAAAACATCCATATTTCATATTACACTTAAGCTACTAAGTACTATTTTAAAAATTATACCCATAAATATTTTAATCTCTAAAAGATAGACTCAAGTTTTAAACATGTTTATTACCATTATTAAACATAAAAGTGAAAGTATATCCTATCATCATCAAATATGCAATAAATGATCAAATTTCTCCAATGTCTCATAATTATTTTTAATAATTAAGCTACTAATTACTATTAACTAAGATTAATATAGTCCTAAGAAGACTCAAGAATCCTTAGTTTTTAAAAATAGAACATTCCTGGGCCGGCCCAGTGGCATAGTGGTTAAGTTTAGCATGTTCCTCTTTGGCAGCCTGGGTTCGCAGGTTCGGATCCTGGGCACAGACCTACACCACTCATCAAGCCATGCTGCGGTGCCCCACATACAAAATAGAGGAAGATGGGCATGGATGTTAGCTCATGGCCTCTCTTCCTCAAGCAAAAAGAGGAAGATTGGTAACAGGTGTTAGTTCAGGGCCAATCTTCCTCACCAAAAGAAAAAGAAATAGAACATTCCTCAAAAGGTATCATAGAAATCTTCAAAAGCTTTTAAAACAATTACATGTGATAAGAATTGTTATACCCTTAAGCTATTAAAACCACTCCAGCTAATACAAAGTGTTGTAAACTTAAGCTGTTAAAACTATCCCATCTAATATGAAATTATGTAAAGCTCACAAACAGTAAAAGTTACAAATTTTTGGTAAATTATCATCTTGTAATTTGAAAACCCTCAGAGAACTGGCTTTAGGTGAAATGAATTTTGAGAGCTAGTCTGCATTTTTTAAATTGGTGGCCTATTATTTGGCAAACGAATATGTTTCTGATTATATAAAGCTTTGTGTAACTGTCCAGTTATTTTCTTAGAAAAAAATGTATTGCTAGAAGTGGTAATGTTGGGTTAAGAAGTGCACACATTTTAAAGGACTGTAATATGTATTGTCAAGTTAAAGATTGTATCATTTACCCTCTCATGTCAAGCCCAACGATTTCATTTTATGGTGAGGAAATTAAAAGTCCAGAGAAGAGAGTGGTTTTGTCCATAATTATAGGACCATCAAGGCTGGGCCCAGCAGCCAGACTTCCTGATTCCTACTTCCCTACACCTCTCATTACTCTCATGCTCTCTCTTGCAGGCAAGAGTCAAATACTCTTCAACTTCTCTGCTCTCGACTCCAAACTTACAGGTGTTTGATCCCTCATCTACCTCTTTACTTGTCTTTTGCTTCTTTTCTGGTCTCACTCTAATAAATGCAGTGATTAAAACTGTATGATTTGTTAAGGTTCCATTAAACGCAGTCAGTTTGCTCTTCTTATGCATCGTTATTTCAGAATATCTCAGTATCTTAGCCTTACGTTCTTACGTTACACGTCCACGTTATAGCTAGCTACATAACGCCTGGGTCTTCCTGCTGCTATGTCTTATAGCAAATAATAAAGAAATGGTTTCAAATCAGGTAAAGACATCAGCAAACATAGGTAAATTAAAATTTATCAGACTTTGATCACAAAGGCATAAAGAGAATTTAATAAAGAGGAAACCAGCCACACTGCACTGTATCTTTCTTTGTGGGGGGGCATTGTTTTAAATTAATTTTTTATAGATAGAATTCACATAACATAATTTCACCCTTTTAAAGTGTACAGTTTGGTGGGTTTTAGTACATTCACAAGGTTCTAAAACCATCACCACTCTCTAATTCCAGAATCTACTACATCTTACTTGGAGCAGGCTTGTAGAATTTACACAGTGCGATTCAGCTGTGCAAAAAAAGAAAAGAAAAAAGGCTTCGTGTTATCTAACTCGCTCTAATCAGCCGTCTGAATAGCAGCAGGTGGGAAAATAGCTTTAAGTTTACTAACAGAGTTTGAGTCTTTTCCATCAGAGAGATGGAAAAATAGTCTCTTTTCCATCATGACTCCATTTCTTTAAGATAAGAGTATAGTCCTTCACATTTCTTCTGCTCCTTTCCAACATGGTATCTAAGTAAATAAATAGGGTTTCTATTGTGCTACGTGGGGAGAAAGAAGCCACAGATTCTCTCCATGGTCTTTGTATGCCTGCTGACATATGACTGGGCATTGCTGATTTGGGGGAATGTTATACTGACAACCACCCCAAAAGTGAATGGATCACCTCAGGACACTCGGAAACTTCTGGATCCCTGAAAACCTTCAACAGGCTGAGTGGGGAGCCTCAAGACAGCCTCCGACTGTTTTGCCTTGACCTCCTTCCCTTCGTGCTTCACCCTATGGGAGATGGGAAGCAAAGAGGGAAGCGGTCCCACCTTCAGACCTAGAGCCCCCTCCAGGCTGGGTCTAGGGATGTGATCTGTAACTATCTAGATATTCTTAAAGCCGCTTCCCGCCCCATCTCCCTTTCCCAGCTGGCTCTTAATAGTAAAAGTGGATGGGGGACGGCAGGCCCCTTGGACGCAGGTTCTATCCCAGTCTTACTCTTTCTAATGCTCCTGCAGGCTCCTTTTTCTCACTTCTTGTAAATCAAGAAGTACTTCTTATAAATCACATCCCCCTCCCTTCTACGGGGAGCCTGATGCCTCAACCTTAGTCACAGACTGGAAATGATATCCATAAAATAAACTGGAGGTGATATCCACACCACAGAGTGGCTCTGTGGTCCGAGTCGTCAAGGACTTGCTCTTGATATGGAACCCAGAGGAGAACTTGGAGCTAGAGATTACCAAACACCAAAACGACGCTGACTTAATCGCCCCAAGACACTGTTCCTGTGACATGCGGTATTTAAACCTTAGGGAGGGCCTTATATCAGAGGCTGGTCAAATAAGAAATTCGGGCTCTGGAGCCAGGCAGACCTGGTTACCAGCTTACCAACTGTGTCAACATGGCTTTCAGGGAGATTTTATAGAGGAAAAATATCAAGAATGTTTGAAAATGATTACCATGGTATATAAGAAGAAAAATCTTGGTTGCCTAAGTAGAAAGAGTCTGGTCACACCCTTTTCAATTGTGTCTCTTTCAAAAGGAATTTAGGAAAACTACTTAAGTTAGGAATTGCTGGAGTTGATTGTGGAGTTTAGTTCTGGGCTCTCTCCTCTTCTGCGGCCTGAGGCTACTTGACCCCCCTTTGTCTCTGATAGGTAGTTTGGAGAAAACCTTGCAGCTCCTCCGTAGACTTAGCTTCTCTGAAAAAGTCTCTAAAGTAAGAAGGGAAACAACGGAAGGGTGTCTGGGCGGGCAGAGTACCTCTCGAGAGTTGAGTAACTGGCACTGGAATGCACGCGTGAGAGCCAGAGGGCGTTAGTTTAGGGATGGAGTCCTAGGAATGACCCTTGGACCAGACTCGACCTACTTTTGAAGTTCAAGACCACTTTTGTTTGGGCTCTTTACCACCTATCTCTATGTCCTTGGGGCTTCCTTTCTCTTTCTCAGCTCCCTAATTCAGAAAACTCTTTTGGAGATGGAGCTCCCTCCACAGAGAGGCAGCAAGGCCCTGGATGGGTAAAGGAGGGCAGCTTTGAAGCCCAGGGCCAAGTTCCGGTTTTACCGAAGACCTTGGATGACCTGGCACTGGTTCATCTCTGGGCTTCGCTTTCCTATCTGTGCAATACCAGGCACAAAGTAGTCAGTTACACATTCTTCCCTTTTCTCCCCCCACCTCCTTTTTTTTCCTACCGTCATAGACATTTCTGGTTACTCCAGAATGACCACTTGGTATTGCAGGGTCAGGCAAGAGCAGGTCAGTAACAAGAGGAAGACTTCGGAGCACCCAGTGAGCCTCAGGGTGAGTAATTCACTGTTGCTGGGAAAACTCAATGCACGTTAAAGCATTCAGTTTGGGAAGTTGTGGGGAAGTGAAAAAAAAAAAAACGTTCTTAGTTTCCTTTTGGTGGCTGCTGGAATAAAGGCAGAGAATGCATGAGTCATATAGAAACAAAACATGGCACCAACACACTTTCTTTTGTAGCATTTTGTAAAGGCAAGAAATTTAGGTTCTGAGAGGTTACATTTTAGTAACTTTGTTTTTAAATTTTAAGATCTAGGATTATGTGAAATAGTTGTTAAAACATGGATTCAGATTTCATAGGGGGGAGCAGCAGCCAATTTCCTATTTTTGATTTCTTTAAGCTCTGATAATACGAGAAATTAGTGATTTTAAAACCTTTATGTAGCAGACAAAGAGGTGAATTTGCATAGACTTCAGGTTGAAATATACATGATGGAATACCTTTTGAACTTATGAAACCTATGATGAAAAACAAAATAGTACCCAGAATGTATGTTCTATCCAAACTCAAGAAGCTCTTTCATGGCACAATTTCTCCTCCCCCTCCTTGATTACAGAGTAATACATACATTTGCGTTCAGGTCATCATGCAATACAGAAGTGTCCGACAGAGTGACATGGCACATGGGGTACTGAAGCACTCTGGATCCTTTCTGGCTGGGCTACAAATTAAATTGACATGAGGCCGAATAGCAGGAGAAAATCAAACAAAGCTTTATAACATGTATACATGGGAGAGACCCGGGGAAACTGAGTATCTCTCAACAAAATGGTGGAGGTTCTCCTCTTAAATAGATAAACGAGGATTTTGGAGGGGTTGGAGGTGTCAGTCATGAGGGATTACAAGAAAAGCACAGTAAACAAGAGTATGCAGATTTAAGTTTTTGCGTTCTGCACGGACAAGATCCCTAGACATAAAGTCATCCCCCTTCTTCCTTGTACAGAGAATGAGACACCTTCACAAATGGAGATTTCCCTTATAAATGCAAATGTCTGGTAAACAGAAGAACAGGCCCAGCAAAGACCCTCCCAGTCTATCATACCCAGAGTTATCCATGGTGACGGCCTGTCCCAGGGATAGGCCTTCTATCCCAAATTCCTTCAGACAATTAGTGGGGGCAGGAAAGGTCAAAGCCTCCTTCAGTGCTTGAGGTGGCCAATTCTGGTCCCCACAGTACCTTGCCTAAAAGAGGGGGGTGGGGAGAGAACATATCCATTTAGACGGTACAGGTAGCCCAGGTGCCAGCCTGAGGCTGAGGTGGGAGATGTGTTTCTGTCCTTCCCTCTTTGGAGAGGGGTGGGGTGTCCTTGTGCTTCTCATCATGGGATTGTTTCTCCTCCAGTGTTGGAGGAAGAACTGGCATTTGGACTGCGTTTGTTTCTGTATTTAATAAACATGTATATAGCTCTTACTGTGTGCTGTTTTTAGCACTCTTCAAAGCACTTTACAAATATTAACTAATTTAACTCATTTCATCCTCATAACAACCTAATGAGCAAGATAAAGTTATCTCCATTTTCCAGAATGAAGCTGAGGTACAGAGAGGTTAGGCAGCTTGCCCAAGATCACACAATTAATAATTGATGGACCCAGGACTTGAATTCAGCAATCTAACTCCACAGTCCTTACTCCAAAATATATTGCAAATTGTCGTATCTTCCTTAGGAATTTTTAAGAGATATAAATTGATGTATACAAAATTTTTTCAATCATGAATGATTGTGGTCAAGAATGTCTGAATTAAACAAATCTCTGTTTTTAACCCACCTCACTCTCATAATATGTCAGTTTGACCTGACTTAATGAACTATCCCTTACTGATGGGTATCTAGGTTGTCTCAGTCTATAATATAAATAATGCTAGTATGAACATCTTTGTGCCGTTGTGCAAGTGTGTCTAAAAAAGAAATCTTCTAAAAGTTCTCACCATAAAAACAAACAAACTAAAACCTGATAACTATGGGAAGTGATGGATGTGTTAACTAACCTCCTTGTGGTAATCATTTTGCAGTATACACGTATATCAGATCACCACGTTGTGTACCTTAAACTTACACAATGTTATATGTCAATTATATCTCAGTAAAGCTGGTGAAAAAAAAAAAAAGAACAAATCCCCAGAAGTGGAATTCCAAGTGGACAGTAGCTACTTTGTTGAGCAGGTGGATAATCAATTGTAGGGCATTATTAGATCTTACCAGAGGCAGCAGGATGATAAACAAAGAGTCATAATTAGTCTTTTAGCCCAGAGTCTGTTTTTGCTGTTGTTTTTTTTCCTAAAAGATTTTAGTATTCGAATGATGAGCCACCTTAGTGGATATTTTTTCCAATGAAAGAAATTTCTGGAAAGAAAAGTCACCAGCCTCTCATTTTCTGGATGTGTTGGTGGATGTCCCTTTGTGAGCAAAGGGTTGCCCAGCTATTTGTGGCTCTGTAGACCATCTGGTTGAGCTTGTGTGATGAACATCTCAGAGCTGAATTTGCATGTCAAACCCTCTGTTCTTGTTATTACTAACCCCAACTCTCCACGTATAAGATATGCCTTCATTTACTGTTAAAAAAATTGAAGACATTGCCAACTATGTCATCCACAGCACCTTACGTAAAGTCCATTATAAGAAACCCTGGAATTGCAGCCGGGGACTGGCTTTCCCATGAAGAGCCTGGTCTGCTTCCTCTTCCCTTGGTGACAGTGTGAAAGCGTGGTGACTGCGTGGTGACTCACACTGCCCCCCAGTCTTCCTGCCAGGAAACCTGCTACAGTAAATCTGTTACCCACTGTGCTACCACATCTGTATTTTCCTCTTTTCCTTGGCTAGAGTTTTCTGTTTTCATTTTATTAACCTCATTATTGTCTTTTGTAAAAGTATTTCAAATTCTTTTGAGAAAGAAGCAGGCTACAAAAATAATCTCATTATTAATAAGTAGATAAAACACAAGTTTCAAAGTAGCCATTGTATGGCATAATGGCTTAGACTTGGCTAAAGCTGTGTCAGTCCAAATGCCACCATTCACTAGCGTTGTGGCTTTGGGGATTTGGTCATTTAACCTCTCTAAGCCTCAGTTTACTCCTCTGTAGTGTGGGGTTAATCATGAGGTCATAGGGTTTCTTCAAGGATTAAATGAGGTACTTAGAACATTATAAATGTTTAATAAAAAACACTAAGGTGTCAATCATTGTAAAGCGTAGCTCATATCACTTGCAGACATGTAACCACTTCCTTGGTTTTTGTTGGGCGTACATTGTATTTTCTGCTTTTCTGGTACCTTCGCACAGCATAAGGAATTGCAAGACCTGGTGTGAGTTCGAGTCTTTCATTCCCGTGTCACGACAAGGAGCTCTCCAGCTTTCTTGCTGGAGTGTGTCTGAACTGCAGGGCCCCAGACACAAAGCTCGGTGCCGAGTGGGTGGTCACTCTGCCTGAGCCATGAAGGGATGGTAACTCCATGTGGAATCGTGTAATTGTTTTCATCTACCGTACATACATTTGGTTCTCAGTTATCCAGGGCGATGGGGAGAGGGGAAAACATGAAAAAAGCACAAATAAATGAGACTCCATGGACTGTCATCACCCCTCACACATCCACCTGCTTTTCATTTTCATCCTTCTTCCTTCCCACGACCACTGCCCTGGGACAGTCACCATCATCTCTTTGTCTGGACCCCTTCAGAGAGCTGGTCATGGATCTCCCCACTCCAGCTCCTTCTCCCTCATTGCTTCCTACAGAGTTCTCTCTCAGAAGTAGAGATCTTTCATGTCATTTCCCTGGTTAAAAAAACCTTCCACGGCTCCCTGCTGAAATAATTCCGCACTGCTTGGCATGACATATAAATAACACCCTGCAAATACTTTTTAAATCTCATCTCTTGCCTTCACACACACACACACACACACACACACACATACACACACACACACACACACCAGGGGTTTTTAACATTTTGAACAAGTTTTTTGTATAAAGTTGTTCATAATATCCTCTTATTTTCTCCCCCCTCTAACTTTTTAGTTTGAAAATTCTAAATCTACAGCAGAAAAATGAAAGAATGTCCTCACCTAGATTGACTAATATTTTAACATTTGCCACATTTGTCCTCCCCCCTTCTCTTTTTCGTTTTGGCTGAAGTGTTGAAAGTGGCAGACACCATGAGCCTGCATCCCTACACACCTCCACATGCATCTCCTAAGATATGAACAGTCTCCACAATAACATTATCACACCTATAAAACCTAACAATTCCCAGGGATGGCCTGGTGGTGCAGTGGTTAAGTTCATTGCACTCCACTTCAGCAGCCCCGGGTTTGCAGGCCCAGATCCCAGGTGCAGACCTGCATCACTCACCAAGCCAGGCTGTGGTGGCGTCCCACATACAAAATAGAGGAAGATGGGCATGAATGTTAGCTTAGGGCCAGTCTTCCTCAAGCCAAAAAAAACAGGAAGATTGGCAACAGGTGTCAGCTCAGGGCCAATCATCCTCAACAAAATAAATAAATAAAACCTAACAATTCCCGAATATCATGTTCAGACCTATTCGGATTTCCCCAATTATCCCAGCCGTGTGTCCTCCCCTCCTCCCATCCAGGATTCATTCAAGGTTCACACATTGTCTCTTTAGTCTCTCTTCACATGGAATAGTTTGCCCCCCTCACTCCCCCCCCGTACTTTTTTTTTTTTTTTTTTGGTGAAGAAGACTAACTGAACCTGTGAACCCCGGGCCACCGAAGTGGAGAGTGTGAACTTAACCACTTAGCCAGTGGACCCACCCCGTACTTTTTGAAATGTCCAGGCCAGTTGTCTTTAGCACACATTATGGGTTTGATCATTTTTGTTCATCTAGCTTCTGTATTTCCTATAAACCAGAAATTAGTTCTAGCGGTCTCTGTCTCTCTGCTTCTTGTAAAACAAGGACTGAGGTGGATTTCTCCTCCCTTCCTTCTCCTTGGCCCCTTTAGCAAGAGGGACCCGGATGTGCACATAGGAAGCCCTGAGTGCCACGGCCAGGGCTGCTTGATCCATTCATTCTTTCAGTAAATATTCCCGGAGCCCCTGCTTTGTGCATGCAGTTTTATGTGCTGGAAAAACTGCAGTGAAGAAGCGGGCTGGGAGCCGGCCCCATCTGCTTCCATCCTGTTGGGGAGCTGACCAGAAACAAAGCAACATGTAACAGAATGTCAGTCAAAATAAGAAAAATAAGAGGGTACAGCGGAGGAGTGGGCAGTGGGGGTGGGGGGGATGTTTTCAGTAGGGTGGCTAGTGAAGACCTGTCTGGGGAAGTAACATTTGTGTAGAGAGCTAGAAAAAAGAGAGAGCTACATAGAGAGTGAGAGAAAGAGCTGGAAAGAGAGAGAGAGAGAGAGCTGGGGAGAGAGAGCTGGAGAGAGAGAGCGAGAGAGAGAGCTGGAGAGAGAGAACTGGGGAGAGAGAGAGCTGGGGAGAGAGAGAGCTGGAGAGAGAGAACTGGGGGGAGAGAGAGAGAGTGAGAGAGCTGGAGAGAGAGAGCGAGAGAGAGAGCTGGGGAGAGAGAGCTGGGGAGAGAGGTGAAGAGAGAGAGGTGGGGAGAGAGAGCTGGGGAGAGAGAGAGAGCTGGAGAGAGAGAGAGAGAGAGAGAGAGAGGTGGGGAGAGAGAGCCAGAGAGAGAGAGAGAGAGAGAGCTGGGGAGAGAGAGAGCGAGAGAGAGAGCTGGGGAGAGACAGGTGAAGAGAGAGAGCTGGGGAGAGAGAGAGCGAGAGAGAGAGCTGGGGAGAGAGAGCGAGAGAGAGAGCTGGGGAGAGAGAGAACTGGGGAGAGAGAGAGCTGGAGAGAGAGCTGGAGAGAGAGGTGAAGAGAGAGAGAGAGGTGGGGAGAGAGAGCCAGAGAGAGAGAGAGAGAGAGAGAGAGAGCTGGGGAGAGAGAGGTGAAGAGAGAGAGCTGGGGAGAGAGAGCGAGAGAGAGAGCTGGGGAGAGAGAGAGCTGGAAAGAGAGAGAGCTGGGGAGAGAGAGGTGGGGAGAGAGGTGAAGAGAGAGAGCTGGGGAGAGAGAGCGAGAGAGAGAGCTGGGGAGAGAGAGAGAGCGAGAGAGAGAGCTGGGGAGAGAGAGAGCTGGAGAGAGAGAGAGCTGGAGAGAGAGCTGGAGAGAGAGGTGAAGAGAGAGAGAGAGGTGGGGAGAGAGAGCCAGAGAGAGAGAGAGAGAGAGAGAGAGAGAGCTGGGGAGAGAGAGAGCGAGAGAGAGAGCTGGGGAGAGAGAGGTGAAGAGAGAGAGCTGGGGAGAGAGAGCGAGAGAGAGAGCTGGGGAGAGAGAGCGCTGGAGAGAGAGAGAGCTGGGGAGAGAGAGGTGGGGAGAGAGGTGAAGAGAGAGAGCTGGAGAGAGAGCTGGGGAGAGAGAGGTGGGGAGAGAGGTGAAGAGAGAGAGCTGGGGAGAGAGAGCGAGAGAGAGAGCTGAGGAGAGAGAGAGCGAGAGAGAGAGCTGGGGAGAGAGGTGGGGAGAGAGGTGGGGAGAGAGAGCTGGGGAGAGAGGTGAAGAGAGAGAGCTGGGGAGAGAGAGCGAGAGAGAGAGAGAGAGAGCTGGGGAGAGAGAGAGCGAGAGAGAGAGCTGGGGAGAGAGAGAACTGGGGAGAGAGAGCGAGAGAGAGAGCTGGGGAGAGAGAGAGAGCGAGAGAGAGAGCTGGGGAGAGAGGTGGGGAGAGAGAGCTGGGGAGAGAGGTGAAGAGAGAGAGGTGAGGAGAGAGGTGAAGAGAGAGAGGTGAGGAGAGAGAGCTGGGGAGAGAGGTGAAGAGAGAGAGGTGGGGAGAGAGAGCTGGGGAGAGAGGTGAAGAGAGAGAGGTGAGGAGAGAGGTGAAGAGAGAGAGGTGGACAGAGAGGTGGGGAGAGAGAGCTGGAGAGAGAGGTGGACAGAGAGGTGGGGAGAGAGAGCTGGAGAGAGAGGTGGACAGAGAGGTGGGGAGAGAGAGCTGGAGAGAGAGGTGGACAGAGGTGGGGAGAGAGGTGAAGAGAGAGAGGTGAGGAGAGAGGTGAAGAGAGAGAGCTGGGGAGAGAGGTGGGGAGAGAGAGCTGGAGAGAGAGGTGGACAGAGAGGTGGGGAGAGAGAGCTGGGGAGAGAGGTGAAGAGAGAGAGCTGGGGAGAGAGGTGAAGAGAGAGAGCTGGGGAGAGAGGTGAAGAGAGAGAGCTGGGGAGAGAGGTGAAGAGAGAGAGGTGGGGAGAGAGGTGGACAGAGAGGTGGGGAGAGAGAGGTGGGGAGAGAGAGCTGGGGAGAGAGGTGAAGAGAGAGAGGTGGGGAGAGAGGTGAAGAGAGAGAGGTGGGGAGAGAGGTGGACAGAGAGGTGGGGAGAGAGAGGTGGGGAGAGAGAGCTGGGGAGAGAGGTGAAGAGAGAGAGGTGAGGAGAGAGGTGAAGAGAGAGAGCTGGGGAGAGAGAGCTGGAGAGAGAGGTGGACAGAGAGGTGGGGAGAGAGAGCTGGGGAGAGAGGTGAAGAGAGAGAGGTGAGGAGAGAGGTGAAGAGAGAGAGCTGGGGAGAGAGGTGGACAGAGAGGTGGGGAGAGAGGTGAAGAGAGAGAGCTGGGGAGAGAGGTGGGGAGAGAGAGCTGGAGAGAGAGGTGGACAGAGAGGTGGGGAGAGAGGTGAAGAGAGAGAGCTGGGGAGAGAGGTGAAGAGAGAGAGGTGGGGAGAGAGCTGGAGCGAGCAGCGAGGGCCAGGCCCGGGCCGTGCGGGCGTCCCCGGGCGGGGTCCGGCGTCCTGGTCGCCGGCGCCTGGTCGGGCGCGGTCGGAGCGAGCGGGGCCGGGGTGGCCGCTCCAGGGAGCTCGCTGTGTGCGCAGGGGTCCGCGCTGGGAGGTCTTTGCCAGGACCTTGTTCCGTCATTTATACAGCGCCATTTTAACGGCTTATCAGTTAATCACGGCTTTTTTGGAGAGTGGGATTTGGCGGGGGGGGGGGGGGGGCTGGTGAAAAAGAACCCGCCTGTTTATTTCCAGATCAGCTCTAAGCCCCTCTCGCTTATTTACAGGTCAACTTTAAAACCCACCTCCATTGCAGAAACCAGCATATGAAAAAAAATGTGCTGTTTTGAATCAAAGAAGTACTTGCTTCCCCTTTATTTTGGGAACTACAGCTTGCTAGTTTCAGAAAGAGGTGTGATGGCCTGTACAGGCTTCATACTTCAGCTAATGGTAAACAAGTGGAAGGTCGCAGAGCAACTGGACGCCTGCGGAGCGAGACACAGAGATGAGTGTGGCAACGATGCTGCGCGGGTGACAGTTTGGAGAAGAGCTCTGGAGATGTCTTAAACACATCTTCCCCAGAACATAGTTCCTAATTCCCACCCCCCTTCCCCAAACTCTAAATCATCTCTCCCTAAAGTGCCTGGCAGTGGTGCCCAGATGGTGGTGCTTCAGAGTTACACAGATCATATGGGAGCATCCTGCCCCCATGGGAGGAGAGAACTTCCTGGAACGTGTCCAGGGAACCTGTTCTGTTGAGTCTGGGTGATTCTGGTGTTCCTTCCACTGTGGGAACCACTGCCCTACAGGGCCTTCTGTGGAGCTCGTAGCAGATTTTGCTTTGTTTTTAATACGTAGATTTGATCATGAGGCTATACTGTAAGGCAAGATTCATAACTGATTTCAATTTTTAAAACCATCTTTTTAGCCCCAGAGTGCTTTGTGTGCTGCTCTGCACATGCTAGTATTAACTGAAGAAACGTATCAGTTTCGCCTTTAGAGGCATGGTTGTGTCCCTCTGCCCTGGTCAAGCACGGGCCCCTCCTGTCTGCGGTTCTTCCCCGCAAGTCTCAGGCACAGTCGGGCCCTGTGGTGCCTCATTTGTGCCTCTGGCTCCGCCATCTCTCCTGGTTTCCACACTCACTTGCTGGGAAGCCTACTGGATTTGATCATTTGGATGTTCCTATAAGCATCTTTTCTCCCATCCCTGGGTCGCCTCTTTTCTTTCCAGTCTTGGTGAAGGCCACCACCATTCTCCCAGGCCCTGAGCCACAGTCAACTGGAGCCTGTTCTGTGCGTTCTACCTCTCAGCCGTACTGGCCTTTGACGTCTCCAGCCCCTTCACTTTGCCTTGTGCATTGTGTCATTCTTCTTCAGGGTGAAAAAAACAACTCCTCAGCACTGCACCCAAGGTGTGCCTCCCTTTCCATCCCCACTCCTGGCCTTCTCTACCTGCTCCTTGGCTGAAGGGTTTCACATTGGAGAACTAGTTCCCTGAAGGGGCGAGATTGAACTAGTTGCCTGAAGGGGCCATGTAATCCCAGGGTCAGTACTTTGCGTGTGAAGTTCCTTCTTCCTGGAATCCCTGTAGTGACTTTACCACCTGGCTGACGTCCCTCCCATTTTGACTCACAGAGCGTTTCCTTCAGGACACTTCCCCTGACCACTTCCTTTTCCTCTTGCCTGAGTTTGATGTCCTTTCCTAGGTCCTGTGCTTCCTCTATCATTGACAGGTCACATTGTATTGTAACTTGAATTCACACATCTTTGCCACAAGAAGAGCATCTTTAGAGCAGAAATTACGTCTTGCTGACATAAAATTAATGCTCAGTAAATGGTTGTTGAATGAATGAATGAACAAATGAATGAACAAGCAAACTGGTTTGTGAACAGTATCCACATTTGAGTGTGTTAAACTATCTATGATAAAGACTAAAAGTATATTCTTTCTACTCTTCCTTAACAGAGCGATTTTGGTGGCTTGCAGCCAGTTCTCAAATGGTAAAACAATGTCATTGCTTTTCTATTCCAACAGGAAATATGGGATGTATAAAATCAAAAAGGAAAGACAATCTGAATGACGATGGAATAGATTTGAAGACGCAACCAGTACGTAATACTGAACGAACTATTTATGTGAGAGATCCAACGTCCAATAAACAGCAAAGGCCAGTAAGTAGATAGTCTCAGGGGAGAATTCCCGCAGCAGGATCAAAGCATGGCTGCGTAATTTAAACACCAAATCTGTAACATGTGCATGCAAAAAATCACGTCAGTTACTTGGGCCTCAAACAATTTTTGATGTGCTTGGTACCTTAATCCTTTAAAGAGCTTGTAAATTTTAGGGATAACCAGGCCACTTATTATCCAATAAAGGGGCCTTTGGTCACCTTATGTGCAGAGAAAAATCATCTCTCCTATTACTGGAGCAAAGACCCACTCTTTATATATAAAGATCCATCTGTCTATCTGTCCTAGTTTGTGTGACTTAGGACAGGTCGTGAGACTAGTGCAGTGGTCTGGAGGCAGAAGGAGACTCTGGATTCAAGTCAGAAGATAAAATAGATAATAGCTAATATGTCCTTTGGTGTATCACACTTTATCCCATCTTATCATTCTTCAATTAATTAAAGATAGTACAGATACTAAAGTTGTCATGACTTATTATAGAGAATTAAAAGATTAAGAAAAAGCACAGCTAATTCTGCCTCCTAGCCTTGGACAAATATCTGTACCAGAAATTTTATGTGAATGATGTGCATTGCTATTTGATGCATTTGGGAAATGCTTGGCCAAGGAAGAACTATTATCACATTTCATGGAAAACAGGAGCAGACTTTGGATAATTACAACCCAAAATGCACTTTATTTCAGATCTTATACCCTTTCCATCTATTCCCGTAGCCCAGTTTTATGGAATTCCTCAGCATTTAGGCTGGAAACAACTTATTCCAGGTTAGCCCAAATGCTTTTATTAAGAATTTTCAGGGCAAGCCCCAGTGGCCTAGTGGTTAAGTTCAGGCTCCTCTTTGGTGGCCTGGGTTCGGTTCCCCAGCATGGACCTATGCCACTCCTCTGTCAGTGGCCATGCTGTGGTGGCAGCTCACATACAAAAAGAGGAAGATGGGCAGCAGATGTTAGCTCAGGGCGAATCTTCCTCAGGAGAAAAAAAAACAAATTCAGAGTTTCTTTTGTCTGACATGTTTTTAAATGCCTTGGCATTCTAGAAGTGTGTTTTGTTCCCAAGCCCTTCTGCCAGCCCCCTCCCTGATGGTCCCCATTATCCTGCAGGTATAACTTATGTCAGAGTCACATGTCATTGTTGAAATTGGTAAGTCACCATTAGCCTTCTTAAAAAGAAGTGGAGATGAAGAGTGAATAATTTATGCTGTTAATTATCACACATGATATTTCTAGATAGATAAATTAACATTGTAATTTTATATATAGAAACTCAAAATGTATGTTATTAATAGCTTTAATAATTTAGTGGTAATAAATACATATAATATTTAAAACATTATATAAATAGGTATAGATGTAGAATTATATTATATAAATATGATTAATAGAAAATAAAATGATATAAGAAATTGGAGTCACAAGTAGTTTTCTTATTACAGACTTCAAAGATCTCATAAAAAGATTCTGGTATCACATATACCAGATATTACATCCTTTAAAACCCAAGTTTTGTTGGGTTTTTTTTAACGATTAACAAAGATGTCCTTTATTCAGAAAAGCAAAGGAAAATAGTACAAACTTACACACCATTTTTCCTCTTATTCAGAGTAAAAGAGATTAAAAATTAAGTTAGAAAGCAGAAGTAGTCAACGGGTTTGAAATCCTTCAATTCCCTCATGTATACCGTAAATACGTTAGTCTGTGTTTTCTGTGGGTACTAGTGCCCTTGTTTTGGGAGTCAGTTAGTTTGACTTTATTCCATGGTCATAGATAACACTCTCAGCTCTGGCCGCATGTGCCAAAATGCATGCCCTGGATTGATTACATGAGACAGGCTGAATGGTTGCAAATTCAACAACACTCTAAGGAAAAGACATTGTAAAGAAAAAGGGTGATGGTAGATGAATTGTACATATGTGTTTTGGTCTTATAAAAAGTGTGTTAAAACATTTGTAAATTAAGGACTCTGATATTTGAAAATCAGCTTGCTGCTTTCAAATGATTTAGTTAGTTTCTCATCTGCTGATTATTTCCTCTAAGTCATTTAAAATTGATCATACATCCTAATCATGTGAATCTAAATGATTTTAAAAATCAGTACAAAACTTCTTGAAATAAGTCTTGAAGGATAACATGGAACCATGACTTTCTGATACCAGAAAATATAGTAATCTCCCCCCACCAACCTCACAATTAGAGATTTTATAGGCTGACTTTCATCAGAAATTTAAATTTCAGTACAAACTGTTTTGGTCCCATTCCATTAAATCACTTTAATCAAAGAGAAAAGTTACATGATTTGTGGGTATAGGCCTCTGACAGTACCTTCCTTAAAGGGGGCCTAAGTGATCTTATACATCCTCCCCAGGGTCACTGAGAGACAAAGGAATTTGATTTAAAAGGTAAATGAGGTAGCCTTTGTGCCACCAGACCCTTCCTGATAATTCACCTCCCAACTCAAAGAACAGGGGATGCCATCTGTCCCCATAACTGGATCAGGGTCAGCCATAGAAAGCCTGGATTGGTTAGGACTTGTTCTCAGCTACTAGTGACAGAGTCCCGACTACAGTTTTAAGAATAAGTCTGGGAAACGTGGAGATCAGCAGTTCTGGGCCGGGGTGGCAATTCCACAAAGTCACCAGGGCCCCAGACCACTTGCATCTTTTGCTCTGCTGTCCCTGGTGTCTGCTTTCCATGGCTGCTGAGGCAGAAAGAAGAGGACAAGGGAAAAGGAGAGCCAGCCCCAGAGCCCACACAACTGTTTTGCTTATAGATACACTCCCTACCCCCATCTGCATGGAATGCTTGAGAATTTGGAAGCATAGTCATTTAGCTGGGCAAGTTGCCACCCCAAATAATATTAGGGTTCTGTTACCAAATCAGAGGGAGAAGGATGATTGGGTAAGCCTCTCACAGCCCCTGCCTAGAGCCCTGTTCATTTCCTGCCACCACAGGCAAATGACCCTTCTAGAAGGAGGACCATTTCACTGAGCTGTGTAGGTCAAGACTAGCTTACGGAAGTTTTTCTCTGTACGCCTCTTCGTTCTGGCTTGATCAGTTAGCAAATCTGAACCTCACTTGCTACTGCTAGAAAAATGATATAACCTACAACATGAATGTGAGTAAGAAAACCCAAACCTAAAAATATTTTCTAACAAATATTCTCTCCTAGGTTTCAGAGTCTCAGCTTTTACCAGGACAGAGGTTTCAAACTAAAGGTATGTTTTCGTAACAACGTGGTAGTTTCTTTTCTTTACTGTTAGAGACTCTATAAAGTAGTTATCCTGGGTGTTTTTATTTGTTTGATTATTGTGGGAAAATACAGGTAACATAAAATTTACCATTTTAACCATTTTTAAATGTACAGATCAGTGGCATTAAGCATGTTCACATTATTGTGAAACCATCACCACGCTCCATCTCCAGAACTTTCTCATCATCCCAAACTGAAACTCTGTACCCGTTAAACACTAACTCCCACCCCTCCTCCTCTCAGCCCCTGGCACCACCATTCTACTTTCCATCTCTGAGTTTGACTCCTCGAGGAACCTCACATAAGTGGAATCGTACAGTATTTGTCCTTTTGTGTCTGACTTATTGCACTTAGCATAATGTCTTTATGCTTCATCCATGTTGTAGCATGTGTCAGAATTTCCTTCCTTTTTAAGGCTGAATAATATTCTATTTTATGTATGCACCACATTTTATTTATCCACTCATTTGTTACTAGACACTGGGTTGCTTCCACCTTTTGGCTATGGTGAGTAATGCTGCTACGAACATGGCTGTACCATTTCTTAAATATAGAGTTCGAATTAATTATAGCTGTGCGTCTTTATGATTTGAGATAACAAATACTGTACTCAGGGTGACAGCATGTTACTTTCTGTGTTAGCCCCTGAGCCCCACGGGGGAGGAAGCACACCTCATTATTTCCAGCTGCCCCGCTCCTCAGCCGGTCATCCCATCCTTTTGGGCCTGTTGGGGATTTGTTAAAAGGTTTCTGCTGATGGATTCGTAAAGGTCTTTGCTTGTGTTCTTCATTTTTAGATCCAGAGGAGCAAGGGGACATTGTGGTAGCCTTGTACCCCTACGATGGCATCCACCCAGATGACTTGTCTTTCAAGAAAGGAGAGAAGATGAAAGTCCTGGAGGAGTAAGTGCACCAAGCACACTGTGTCTGCTGCTCCTCCACTCGGGCGCTGAGTCCTGCACGTTGTCCCCCTTATTTTGCTTCCAGGAGCACAGCGATAGCCAGACCCCCTCTTGTGGTGGGTGTGGGGCCCCCCAGCCTCCTTGCTGCCAGGGGGGCTTTGGGAGTGAAAGGAGTAGGGCCAAAGGCATTTTCCTCTTAGGTTTGGCTGTAAGCACTCTCCAGGAGGTTTCCCTTTGAAAACAGACAGCAGTTTCTTTCTTTATCCATCTGTGCCACCTTAAGAAGTTCAGGTCTGTGTGGAATTTGCATATCACTTTAAACGCCATTTTTATTTAGTTATATTACTCAAATTCAGACTGGGTTTATGGGCCCAACTTGGTGTGATTTATAAGGACCCTGTGCTGAAGCAGCAGTCATGTTGGAAAAGCCCTTGCTCAGCAGTGTAGCCCTCTGTGAAGACGCTTCTGTGAAGACACTGGGACATCCCCATTTCCTGACTGCTCCGTGCTGACTCCCGGCCCTGTGACCCCGGGGGCTCAGGACAGTCCTGAGAATAAGGAACTCCAAATCTCTGAACGCTAGCTTGCTTTTCCTACTAATCTCACGTGCACTGTCACCCTGGCCTGCTAGCCGGGGTTAGAACAGGGAGACCCCTTGTTTAAGGCGTTAAGTGGTTGAGAGCAGTTGTCACTTACTGGTTGACCGTGAACTTGGGCCTAACCCTGGCCCTGCCACTCGATAGCTGTGAGAACTTGACAAGTCACTTCAACTCTATTCCTTACTTTATTCGCTTATAAAATGGGAACAACAATACATGTCATGGGGTTGAAGTGAGGATTGGATGCGTGTGCATTTATATAAATATAGTACAGTAGTCCTGCCTCGTCCATAGTTTCACTTTCCACGGTTTCGGTTATCTGCGGTCAACCACGGTCTAGAAGCAGATGATCCTCCTTCTGACGTAGCATCAGAAGGTCAGTAGTAGCCTAACACCGCATCACAATGCCCACATCCTTCACCTCACTACCTCTCATCACGTGGGCAGTGTATCATCTCACACCATCACAGGAAGAAGGGTGAATACGGCACAATAAGATATTTTCAGGGAGAGAAAGAGAGACCACATTCACGTAACTTTTATTACGGTACATTGTTATATTTGTTCTATTTTATTGTTAGTTGTTCTTGTTAATCTCTTACTGTGCCTAATTTATAATTAAACTTTATCATAGGTATGTATGTATAGGAAAAAACATAGTACATACAGGGTTCTGTACTATCTGCGGTTTCAAGAATCCACTGGTGGTCTTGGAACATATCCCCTCAGACGAGCAGGTGCTACTCTACAAGCAGTTAGTAGGAAGCAGCTTAGTGTCGGTTGTGGTTGTCCTCGATGTCGTACAGACAAGGGTCCCATCTGCGTGTGGGAATTTGAAGGGGGACGTAGTTGAGGTTCGAAGGGCCCATCCATCCCGGCCCCCTTCACTAGCCCCAGCCTCCTCCTGGCTCCATGCCGAGGGCGAGAGCATGGAGATAAGGCCCACCTGCTTGGAATTATTTTATGGTTTTCTGTTTCTTTTTTCCATGGTGTCCATCTATGGAAACTAGATGTTTTAACAAAGGAGTTTATAACACCAGAACTATGGATCATTATTCCCTTGACTCCCATTTCTATAAGGATCCTAAGGCATTTCTGAGATAACCTGGGGGAAGTTACAAACATTTTGCTTCTGCAAGACGGGAGCCATTTTCACCAACTCTTGGTGCAGTGCTGAGCACAGTGGCCCACACTTCACTTGTAAGGCCGTTTTCCTTTGCTTGTGTCCCTAAACGTATTTTTATTTCAGCAAGGGGAGTGAGTTTTCCCACTGGATCTGGGGTTCCAGGGATCTTCCCACCCTCCCTCACCCCTCTCAAAGACAACCAAACATCTTCAGACAATTGCTATTGTAGTTCTCAAGACACAGTACTTTCTGATGTGTGTTTCTGTTGCAGGCATGGAGAATGGTGGAGAGCCAAGTCCCTTTCCACAAAGAGAGAAGGCTTCATCCCCAGCAACTACGTCGCCAAAGTCAACACCCTGGAAACAGAAGAGTGAGTCCTTGCATGTTGTCATCTTGATGGTTCTGTTTGCTGCACTGGGTTTCCTGTTCATGCTTTATCTTTTTCTTTCCCTGGGGCATAACACCCATGAAATGTTACCATGTCTCCTTAGGTGGTTTTTCAAGGATATAACCAGGAAAGATGCAGAGAGGCAGCTGCTGGCACCCGGGAACAGCGCTGGAGCTTTTCTCATCAGAGAAAGTGAAACATTAAAAGGTAGGAAGCGGGGGCCAGCCCAGGGGCATAGTGGTTACAGTTCGCACGCTCCGCTTCAGTGGCCCAAGGTTCACAGGTTCGGATCCTGGGTGTAGACCTACGCACACTTATCAGGCCATGCTGTGGTGACATCCCACATAGAAAGTAGAGGAAGATGGGCACAGATGTTAGCTCAGGGCCACTCTTCCTCACCAAAAGAAAAAGGTAGAAGGTGGCTGGAGGCCTCTTATAAAACTATTTAGAAATCATTCTTAGAAACTGTTCTAGAATGCTTTTTAAAAAGGATATATTATGCTCTGGTAGTGAAAGTCTTATAGTTTGATAACAAATAACAAACTTAAATGATTAGTTTTGCTACTAAAAGTAACATAGCAGAATACTTATGGCCATTTCTTACCAGGCTTTATGTTTGCTGAGCCTCTTACATTATTATTTAGAGTAAATCTTGAAATTTTAAGAGAAAGAAAATCAGAATAACTTTTCAATTCAGCGAAATAACTAAAAAAACTATCATGAAGAAGGAAAATGGCATGTTGTAAGCTTCACAGCAAACAAATCTAGCTTCATTTGCCAAGGACTTCTAAAATTATACACTATATACATTCTTTATTTTTTGCATATTTCTATGGCAAAATGTGTACCACAGTGTTGTGTAATGCAGATCTTATTTATAAAATGTAAGTGTAATCTTGTACTTGTTCCCTTACAGGAAGTTTCTCTCTCTCTGTCAGAGACTCTGACCCTGTACATGGTGATGTTATTAAGCACTACAAAATTAGGAGTCTGGACAATGGTGGCTACTACATCTCTCCACGGATTACTTTTCCCTGTATCAGTGACATGATTAAGCATTACCAAAGTGAGTAAAAACTGAAGGTCAGACAAGACAAAATATGTTTATTATGATAAGTACATGGGGTCAGACACTCATATGAAAATTTTTACGCATGATATTTCTTTGGATGAAGTTGCAGGGTTATATCCTATAATTGATTCTAGATTAGTCTATACTTAAATGTACATTCAAAGTCAGATTTGATCTTTGTGGATAGTTATCCCAGTCCTTCCCACCTTGTCCATGCCGTTTGACAGTTAATGTTCCAAAATTACAAAGAGAAACATGAATATTATTTTTGCGTAGTGTGTATTTTTACAACACATCTTTATGTAGAATAGGAATGCAGGTTTGCAGATCTATGTGTTTGTGTATATATGTGTATATATTTGTAAAAGTAATACGTTCTCTTGGTAAAAGAAAACAGAAGTAACAACAAAATATCTAGAAGTGGCAAGTCAGTGGTCCTCCATCTCCAATGCACTCTCAAGCCATGTTAAGCTGTACCCGTGACCAGCCTTTAAGTTCATCCCTGGTGTGAATGAACTGAAGTCGATTGTAGCGGGCAGCTATTGTTACTGCTTATTTCTACAACCTACTATAAGGAATACACATTGTAAAATTTGCTTAGGTCTCAAAATATGGAGAGAGCAAAGTATACCAGATTTTTTGGAATCCTCCTTCCCATCCCCATTCACTTAGTCGTCTGGCATGCCTGTTGAGAGTGTGGCACTCTGGCCCTGTTCTGGGGCCAGGAGTCCCCTGGTGACGTGGCCAAGGCCCCACCGTTGTGCCCTTGAGGCACTTACTTGGGCTCAGTAATCAGAAATTACATTTTATGAAGTGTGACAACCTGTCAGTCTTTGGTTATCTGTTCCGTTTGTTGTTTTCATTTTTATAGATGAGCAGTACTAATGAATAAAATCAAATATGTCTTAAACTGTCTTTCATTTAAGAATTTTAAAAGTCATGATCATGCCAAAGATGCCCCATAAGCATTTTAGGTTCGTAGACTTTGGCAAGTTGGAAGTTATAGGACTAATAGTCCAAACTTCTCTATAGACACTGGTAAAATACAAAGTATGACCTTTCTTGACCTTTATTTTCTCTTTCAAATTAGAGCAGTCAGACGGCTTGTGCAGGAGACTGGAGAAGGCGTGCATCAGCCCCAAACCACAGAAGCCGTGGGATAAAGATGCCTGGGAGATCCCACGGGAGTCCATTAAGTTGGTGAAGCGGCTTGGTGCGGGGCAGTTCGGGGAAGTCTGGATGGGTGAGTGTGTGGCTGTGGAGCCGGAGTCCACTCCGGGGTGACAACAGGAGAAGTAAGGGCTCCAGCCAATTTCTGTCACTTTTCTCAGCCAAACACTAAACTGTGTCCGAAGCGTCACTTCTTTTCCTTTTCTCTGTCCACCTTACACCAAGAGCTGGCCTGCGGAATTGTTAAGACTCTTCCTCTTCCTTGTGACTTAGTAGTTCTCTTTCAGAATGAACGTTTATAAGGAGGAGGGCAGTGGGCATTTCTCCTGACTGTTCTCTCTACTCTTCCATGGTTCTCTCATCACCAGGTTCTCTGGACGTGCGTTCTAAATGCAGGAACTTTGCTTCCACCTCAGGGAAAGCTACACTTGAGTTTGGGACCATCCTTACTAGTGGGCTTCATCGGGAGCCTCACAGTTATTGCAGTTTCTCACCAGGAAGGTTTCTAAAGATGCTCAAAGTGCCATCATTAATGAATCCTTCCTTGTCATTAAGTGCTGCCTTCTCAGGCTGGCAAGAGGTGACCAGAATTATAGCAGTGGCTTTCTCTGGGGGATTCTTTTGCCCATCTATCTTTTCTAAAGTTTTTATAGTATATGTGAATTTCTTTCACTTTTGCAATAAGAATTTTAAAAACTTTTCTTTAAAGCATCATATTCTCTTCGTGGTTCTAATTGAAAATGCAGTTTTCTGGAAATTTCTGGAAAGGATAACAGGTTAGGTCATACACATCCTACTGGATCACTTTTTCTGTGCCAGCTTTGCGTGGGTGAAAGCAAACACAATTTCTGAAGAGAGGAAGGGTAGACAGATTTTAGACACCGTCCAGCCCCAGCTGAGCAGAAACTAAGACTCTTCCAGAAGCCATGTCTCACTTCTCTTCCGCATCCAGGGGTCTGTGAGGGAGGGGTTTGTCCTCTGGAGTCTTGGCCCCTGGATCACAGCTTTGTCCACCTTCCACTGCAGCTGCTTTAGCCTAAGCGTCTTTTAAATTTGGCAGATACTGACCCAGCATGTAATTAATTCTTATGCACTGTGCGTCTTTGTGAACTTATTTACGGAATTCAGGTAAATTATAATTACACAGCTTCACGTTCTTCATTTTGGTTACCGTATTTCAGAACCTGTCGGCAGTGCGTATCAGGCACTCTCTTTCCATTCCAGTCAGCAGATTTGTGGGTGCGAGCACTACTCTAGATGTGGTCTCCTCTCGTTCACACTCTGTGCCTAAGTCATAGTGTTGTCCCCCCCCCCCTTTCTCTGTCTGCTCTTTTCTTTTTTATTGAGGTAAAATTCACCTGACATAAAATCAGTCATTTCAAAGTGGACAATTCAATGACATTTACTGCATTCACATTCTTATACAACTACCACGTCTGTCTAGTTCCAAAATATTTTCATCACCCCAAAAGGAAACACTGTACCCAGTAAGCAGTCATTTCTCGTTCCTCCTCCCCCCAGCCCATGGCAACCACCATTCCACCTTCTGTCTCTGTGAATTTGACTACTCTAGGTGCCTCGTATTAGTGGAATCATATAGTGTTTGTCCTTTTGTGACTTGCTTATTTCACTTAGCATAATGTCCTCAAGGTTCACCTGTGTTGTACCAGGTGTCAGAATTTTATTCTTTTTTTATGGCTGAATAATATTCCATTGTATGCATATACCACAATTTTTTTATCCATTTATCTGTTGAGGGACACTTGGGTTGTTTTCACCCTTTGGATATTATGAATAAGGCTGCTATGAACATTTGTGTACAAATTATTGTGTGGACAAAGGTTTTCATTTCTCTGGGGTATATATACATTCTTTTAGGAGTGGAATTGCTGGATCATATGGTAATTCTATGCTTAACTCTTTGAGGAGCCATCAAGCTGTTATCTGCTCATTTTAAAAAAACATGCCACCTTCTTTTTCTTCCCCTGAGGTATTTGTATTTATTTCTTCATATTTTTTTTCAAGTCGGCAGAATAGGTACAGGAATAGCATAATAAACATTGCATACCCTTCACCTAGATTCACCAGTTAATATTTTGCTATATTTGCTTTACCTTTTTTATACATATACACATGCATACACATACATATTTTATTGTTTTTTGTTGTGGTTGAACCACTTGAGAGTAAGGTGCAGACATGATGACTCTTCACCCCAAAATACGTAAACATGTGTCTCCTAAGAGCAGGGCCATTATTTTACACAATACAGTGATCACATTCAGGAAATTTAACATTGATACATACTATTTTCCTAATACACAGTCTATATTCGAATTTCCCTAATTGCCCAATAATGTCTATCTAGGATCATGTGTTTGACATGCCTTTACTGTCCTTTAATCTGGAATAGTCCCTTAGCCCATCTTCAGCTTTTACAGCACTGACGTCTTGTAGAACACAGGTCAGTTGTTTTGTAGAATGTCCCTCATTTGGATTTTTCTGACATTTCCTGTGATTTGGCTCAGGTTATGTCTTTGTGCACGAGTAGTATCTAAGTACTGAGTGATGCTGTGTCCTCAGTGCATCCAACAGAAGACACAGAATATTAGGTGGTCCCGTTATTGCTGATGTTGTTTGATTTTAAGGAGATCTACCAGATTTCTCCATTGTAAATGTTACTTTTTAATTCCCTTTTGTGATTAATTAATAATCTATGGGGAGATTCTTTAAGATTGTGTAAAAATCCTGTGCTCTAAAAGAACTTTCCCCAAAGGGTTTCAACATTATCTGCTCATTTTGAGTTCTCTTCCCTCTTGGAAGCCATAACTTCTCTAAAAAGCTGCAGTCGTCACTGTCCTCCCCCCACACTCCCCTGAACATGTCTGCTCCAACCCCACTGACTCAGTTCAGTAACCAGGGACTCTGCCTTCCCTCCCTGGGCTTCCCTTTCCGGCCTCGTCTCTTCATTGAGAGTAGTGGCAGGAAAATACATGTTCACGACTATGTTTAATTGTCCTCTGGGTCTCTGAGTCCATCTGAGTGCTCTTTCCTCTCCGTATTTACTATGCCTTTGAGGGAAGAGGAGATGACAAGGTGTGGAAGGGGAGAAAGAGGAATGAGAGGAGGGGAGAAAAGAATGTCCCAGCTGTACAGTGCCCACTGGCCCCCTTTTAGGTACATTTTCATTGATTATCTCACGTACTTATCACAATAACACTGTAAGATAGGAATTATTGTCACCATTTAATAAATGAGGACACTAACAGTCAGATAAGCAACTTGCCCAGCCATTGAAGGCAGTGAGGAAGCCAGCTGCTCTGGCATCCTGGAGACCTGGACTCGCTTGCTAAGCTATCTAAAAGTTAATTTAGACCTCTCTAGCCTCAGTTTTCTCATCGGTAAAACGGGCAAACTATCTCATCAGTTGGTGAAAGAAAGAATGAGACTATGTACCTGAGGTGTTTCCTCTAGAGTCTGGCTCTGTGCACTGTATTTTTATTATTACTTTCATTTTACTGTATTTGACTGTAGTTGCTGGAAGCTATATTTCAATGGATTTTCCCCAGTTTTCATCATGAATTCAAACTATAAATAATCCAGTTAGACCATCCTATGGATATTTGCTGGCAAAGGAATTGCATATCTGTCATGAAGAGAAAAGTAGAGGGAGCTTAACTGGGGTGTACTCGTCTGCTCTAAAACAGTAGCCCTGCATGTCAAGCGATGGTTTGGAGTTTTGTTCTAACCTCCTTGTGATCAGCTGTGAAGCCAGGATAAAAGCATCAAACTGCAAGATATTTGCATCCAAGAGATAAGAAATAAAATCTAGTGGTCTGGGAAGTTATCACTTTGAGGGGGAAGAGATTATGATAGTCCTCTTGTGTTTTCTTTAAATTTTCTTGAGGGCCACTGGCAGGTAGAATGGCAATCTCTTCACCAGCTACATGACAGCAGTGATCACAGGTGCCATTTGCCCACCCAACTCATCCATTCCAAAGAAATTGACAAGGCCATGAACTAGCAGGAAGTCAGGAGCAAGGTCGCAGCATGGGGCACAAGTCTCAGTAGACCTGCTCACAGCCCAGTTCTGTCATGAGCGGCTCAAGTCTGGGCTAAAATTTGTCACCTGGAGCTCAAGCACATTGGTCCTTTCTGGGATTGAGAAAACTTCTTTGCTTCCAATTCCGGATGTACTAAATCCTCCTGCCCATTTCTCACCCTGTCCCATTCATGGGCTTCTGCTAGGCCATGTGCTAAATGTTCACACTTTGATTCTAGAGAACTTTCATTTAGCATGTACCCAGGTGATGCCTGGGAGAAACTGAGGTTTAAAAGAGACGAGAATGGGGCATAGGAAAATATGTAATTGTTCTATGTTTGTAATGTAAAATTTACCATCTAACTATTTTTAAGTGTACAGTCCAGTACTGTTAAGGACATTCACATTCACAAGAACTCTTTTCATCTTGCAAAACTGGGACTCTATACTCTTTTAACAACAACTCCTCTTTCCCGTCTCCTCCCAGCCCCTGTCAACCACCATTCTACTTTCTGTCTCCAATAATGTGACTGCTCTAAATACCTCAAATAAGTAGAATCATACAGTATTTTTCTTTTTGTATTTGGCTTATTTTACTTAACATAATGTCCTCAAGGTTCATCCATGTTGTAGCATGTGTCAGAATTTTGTTCCTTTTTAATGTTGAATAATATTGCATTGTATGTATATATCATATTTTGTTTATCCATTCATCTGTCCAAGGACACTTGGGTTGCTTCCACCTTTTGGCAACTGTGAATAATGCTGCTGTGAACACGGTGCACAAATATCTCTTTGAGATTCTGTTTCCAAATATTTTGGGTATAAAACTATATCACTCTTAATCAAGTAAGTTAATATTTTTGTGACGTGTGAGAAATGGTTCATAGACTACCAGTCACATTTTATGGTCTGAATTTTTTTGGCCTGAAATACAGTGAACAAATACTAGGAAGTGACCTGTTCTGGGGGCAAAGGGGGTGGGGATAAAAGAAAGAGGAGTTTCTCCCTCAAGCTGTTTCCTCTTGTTCCTGTGATCCTCTTGACATCTGGTTGGTGACACATTTTCCTCTGTGGATTGTTGGATTCTGTGCAAACTGACTGATCAGTGAAGCTAAGGATGATGTTTCCTGTTACCACTTGGCTTGTGAAGAGACTTTGTGAAAGAAAGGAAACTAATTTTGAATTGAATAATTTTCATTGGTGCCAACTGCATTAAAATTGATCACTAGCCAACTTCCAAAATCAACTACATGCATCTTTTTTTAAGACCACCCTCCATTTTGTGGTACTTAGGCACTTTTTAGCAAGTTAATCACACCTGGAAATGGAGCTTTCTCAAATTGTCACACCAGTCTTCTTTATCTGTGGCAAAGTGACACTCCATGAGAAATTCTTTACTACCTTCAAAAGATTTTTTTTAAATCATTTTCCATCTGTAGTGACAACCCAAATCTCCATGGATAGATTGATTGGACCTGCACACTACTGGGAAATATCTTGGTAAAGTACAGTTTGATCCTTAGTGCTGAATAAAAATCATGTTTTTAGTGCAAGATGAAAACCTACTGTATTGTTTAAGTGTCACAGCCCTAAGAGACCACTTAGCGGAAGCTGCTGCCATTCTCGAACTGTGTTTGGCATAGCTGCTTTATTCACTGTTCATCTTAAACTCTTTATCAGCATTTTTAATATCTTTAGCAGCTGCAATATTTCCTGATAACTTTTTCCCCTACCCTTGGAAAGTATTTTTTTCTTCATCCTTTACTCATAATTTTATGTTATGTAAAAGTCCCGATGAGTTCCATTGCTTTTATGATGACAAGGGGAGAATAGTTTTGTTTCTTTCGCTTTTATTGCTGTGTAATATAACAGCAGACAGAAAAGCGCATACAACTCAGATATTCAATACCACAAATAATTACACAGTGAAAACCTGTGTGGTGACCACACGAGATCACACACGGGAAACTTGCCAGCACCCAGAAGCCCCCACATATCCCCTCCCAACCACAACCACATCTGCCCCGAAAGGCAGCTGCAATTCTGACTTATGTGATAATTTCCTGGCTTTTCTTTATAGTCCTACTACTTTTGTATATGAGGGTATGCATCCCCCAAAAATATAGTTTAATTTTGCCTGTTTTCAAACTTTATATAAATGAATCATGCCTAATGTACTCTTTAATTATGTCTTCCTCTTTTACTCAATGTTATGTTTGTGAGATTCATCCACTTTTTTGGGTATAGCTACAGTTCACTCATCTTCATTGCTACATAGTATTGTGTTGTGTGTGTATTTAAGGTGTACCACAGTTTATCCATTGATTTCACTACTTATTGATGGAATTGTTGTTCCCAGGTTTTGGCTACTATGAACAATGCTGCTATGAACACTTTTGTGCTGTTGCAAGGGTTCATGAGTTTCTCTAGTAGATTTGCTGGATCCCAGGAGTGTGAACATTCAGCTGTACCAAATACTGCCCACTTAGTTTCCAAAGCGTGTATCCTAGTTTAGACTCTCACCAGCAGTGTACCAGAGTGCTCAGTGTTCCTTTTCCTGACCAACAGAGTTGTACCTAGAAGGATGTGGGCCCCAGATCGGCACAGCCTGTGTGTGTGTGTGTGTTGGTGGCGGGGGGGTCAGTCAAGATGGCTGCACTTGAAAGGAGGCTGTTCTGTCAACATCCTTCATGGGCCCCTGGGAATATTGTTAAAGGCAGAAGCTTTACAACTGAATTTCAGTGATGCTCAGAAAAGAGCCCAGAAAAGGGCCTGGGGATCTGCCCTAGTTTCCTTACCAAGGGGCATGTGCTCACCACTGCTTGATATTGTCAGACTTTGTAATTTTTGTCAAGCTGGGTGGTGCTTTCTCCCTATGACTTTATTTGCATTTCTCTTATTACTAATAAGATCGAGTTCCTGTCACATATTTATTAGTCATTTGGATTTCTTCTTTTTGAAATGCCCATCCAAGCCTTTTCTTATTTTTCTATTTTTCTTATTGATTTGTGGGAATTCTTTATATATTTTGGACACTGATCCTTTGTTGGTTACATGTATCAAAAAGAGTGTATTATCTTGCTGTGCTTTGCCACAGATATATTCATGTAACCTATTTATAAACTTTTAAACAAATTTATGGTGGAAACTTCTTGATTCAAATGTAATGCTAAAGGACTTCTGTTCGTGGAATTTACTTTATATTTACTCTTAAGAGCCACAGGACCAGTCACATGGTTTGTAATTATCCATTTAGATGGAAAATTATTTAATATATTCATGATTCTATTATTTTGTATAGGTTGTGGCTTTCAAAAATGAATAGGACAGTATTTTGTCAGCTTTCTCTTTCTGTCTTATCCATATGTTCTAACACATTTTATTTTATATACTGCATTCTTCCTTTTTCTGTAGGGCACTGCACGCTACCACTAAGTACAAATCAAAGTGGAATATAAAAGAAAAAGTGTTAACAGGGAAATCAGTGTTATTGATCAGAAGAAAAATTATTAACTAACGTTGACTGTTAGCTGTAAACTAATACTTTTTCTTGTCCATTTGAAGTTGTGGAAATAGAAACATAATTTATTTTCCTTTAAAAAATAATTCCTTTTGTAAAAAAAAGTTACATACTCATTCACAATTGTAATCAAAATAGAAAATAACAAAAGAAAGTAAAAGTCACCCCAAATTCTACCACCCAGAGATCATCATTGTTGATGTTTTACTGAGCATCTTCCAGTCATCTCTCTATGCTATACATAGACAGATAATTATGTGACCTAAAAAGGGGACTAGACGCTATATGTCACCATTTCTTAGAGATGTATTTTTCTTAGGGTGGGTACTATAAAGCTAATGTACCAGGTAGAGGTAACTGGTAGGAGACTCGAGGTGGTAACGAGCTGCACTCCCTCCTCGTCTTTTTATTTTTTTGGCATTTCCAAGAGAAGTACGGAAACAGAGGGAAGGAAAGGGGAGTGTGATTAACTCTATTTCTGCTTTGCCAAACCACTGAGAAAAGGCTTTCCCAGGAGACAGTCGGGCTCAGAATTAAGCACATCATTGAAGCAGGTTCTAGAAAAGTGACATCTTGGAGGAACTATATTAAGGAGTCGGTATTTCCCAAAGTGTGTTCCATGGGGTGTGAAAAAGTACATGGAAAGGTGTTCTGTGATCAAGAAAGTGTGGGAAGTGCTGAGGTTAACCAAGTCAGATTGAAGGGCTCTCAGTGCTTCTGCTGCATCTCCTGGGTGGGGAGGGGTGTGGCAGGCAGTGGTTTCCAGACATTTCAGCACAGAATCCTTTGTTCACGGAGAATCACCCAAGTCTAGTTCTCTTTGAAAACTTCGGGAGTTTGACTTATTTGACTCTAGTAAATTGTACTTTAAAGTTAGTGTGTGTGTGTGTGTGTATATATATATATATATATATATATATATATATATATATATATATATATATATATTTTTTTTTTTAAGTGCAGAGATTTTTTTCTCCTGATTATAAAGATAATACATTGGGCCAGCCCTGGTGGCTTAAGTTCAGCAAGCTCCACTTCAGCGCCTTGGTTCAGCTCCCAGACATAGACCTACACCACTCGTCAGCGGCCATGCTATGGCAGCAACCCACATACAAAATAGAGGAAGACTCGCCACAGGCGTTAGCTCAGGGACAATCTTCCTCAGCAAAAAATAAGAAATAAAAAAATAATATGCATTCATTGTAGAAAATTTGGTAAATAAATGTATGGCAAACAAAATTAAAATCACCCGTAATTGCACCATTGGAAATAGCCAGTATTTGGTGTATTTTGGTGTATTTTCTCCCAGACCATTGTGTGTGTGTGTGTGTGTGTGTGTGTGTGTGTGTGTATGAGTATATAGAACTTTGGTGTGGTTTTTTTTTTTTTTATCTTCTATAAAGAACATTTTATTAATTAGAGGAAAATCTTAGTCCTCAAGATGGAGTGGATATAGACGTTTTTTTAGCTATTGTTTTATAAAAACCTTTTGATGTTGGAATAATTCTAGATTTTTTTTGTAAAGATGGTACAGAGAATTCCCATATACCCTTCACTCAGCCTCCCCTAATGTTAACACTATGGAGAGTTTTGTATAAGTTTTTTCTATCTATAAGTAAATTTTCTTCTAACTCTGCATGAAGTTTTTGGATTTTTGGTTTGGTAAAGCATGCCCTCCCTTCTTCTTTCTTCCTAGGTTTCTATAATAATATTACCAAAGTGGCTGTAAAAACCCTGAAACCAGGCACTATGTCTGTGCAAGCATTCCTGGAAGAAGCAAACCTCATGAAGACCCTTCAGCATGACAAGCTGGTGAGGCTCTATGCCGTGGTCACCAAAGAGGAGCCCATCTACATCATCACTGAGTACATGGCCAAGGGTGAGCGCCCCAGGACCCAGTGCTTTTAAAAGGCTTAAATCTCAAAAAGTAAAATATAATGTTCAGAGAATACTTAAATAATTTTAATTATAAAACAGTGTGCTCACTACCAAAAAATCAGAAACTATGAGAAAACAAAGCATTTTCATAAACCACCTCACTGGAAGTAATCTATGTTATAAAATTAATATATAGTCTTCCTATTTTTTCTGCATTTGTCTCCATGTACGTATTAGTGCAAAGAATAGTACCCCATACCTGGTAGGCCCCCAATAAATATTTGCCAATAAATATACATTTCAAATAAGAGTGTTTTTGTTATATATTTAAAATGTGATTTCTCAAAATTCCAAAACTAGTTCATTTTCCTCTTTAGCATTATCTGAATGTTTAGGGTATCACTTCAAAATGTTAATATTTTAAAAACTTGTTGAGATTTCAAATCCTATGTAATCATAGATTTGCTGAAGAAGAGGTTGCAAGCAACCATTTTTTCTCTCACTGTTATCACCTTCAGATAAAGGGGCATGAATTACCATCCTTCTCCCACCAGTTCAGTAGAGATACTAATAAACTGCCAAATGATTTTTTAAAAGTCTTCAGAAGGAATAAAGGAAGAAAGGAAAGAAATATTAGCAATAATCCAAGATTAACAATCGTCTCATGCATAATGGAGATTATAGTGTGATGTCATAGTCGAATAGGTTAGAAAGATGAATATTATATTGTATGTTAATATTTCAGAATATTGATCCCTCCAAAAAAAGACATTGTTAAAAAAACAAAGCATTGTTAAAAAAACAAAGACCTATCCCTTATGGCTCAAGTTGCTATAGCCCAGAAATGAGGCTCAGGGTAGACACTTTGTAGGAGTTCAATAAATACTTGTTGAATTAATTAACTAAGAGTAATCTTAATGATAAATGTGAATATGAGTTTCCCCTGATAACAATACCTAGCCTTTATTGAGCACCTGCTATGTACCAGACTATTCTTGATGCCTTCCCTGGGTGCTCTCACTTAGTCCTTTCAATGGTACTTTCAGCGTACCATTGTTCCGTGTTGTAGATGAGGCAGCAGAACATTTATTGAGAATTTACTACCTGCCAGGCGCCATGGCATGTGCTTTAAATCTGTCCTCCCAAGGACTCTGATAGAGCTGCCAGGACACGCCCATGGTACAGGGACTTGGACGAGGTCAGCTACCCTCCAGCTGGCACTTTAAGTACTAGGGGAAAAGCAGGTCTTGTTTTCAAGATGAAGCCATGGGAAGCAGGAGAGTTTGTCCATGGGCACACTCCCTTTTATGTTGGTCAAACTTTTTTCCAAAGCACAGTTCATTAAATACTCGTTGAGTACCCAGTGGCGTGTGCCCACTTCTGTGCTTTTGCTGGACACAGATGGGAGCAAGCCCAACTGAGTGCCCACTATGGGCAGGCCCGCTAGGAGACCTTGCTGGTGTCTGTCCCAGAGAAGCTCTGAAGATCAGGCGGCTGCAGTAAGTGTATCACGGTGCAGGGGCAAGTGCTCTGAAATGCGATGCTCTCAGACGCCTGTGGCAGGAAAAGCAGCGTCCACCACCACCCTTTCTTACCTGGAGCACATGTACATTTCACAGCAGGTCAAAGGTAACAGGTTAGAGAGGACTCAGTTTGACCAACCTCAGGAAAAGTCCCTATGACCTATACAGAATTGCAAAGCTAGTCATTTTGCTGTCATCCAACAGCTATGATCATTTGAACTATCTTTGGATTTTTTTTTTCTTGAGTGTTCAAACTACACTAACTTGTTTCTCCTCTGTCAACAGGCAGTTTGCTGGATTTCCTGAAGAGTGATGAAGGGGGCAAAGTGCTGCTTCCAAAGCTAATCGACTTTTCTGCTCAGGTGAAGTATTAAAAAACCAGGGGCGTGTAAATTTGCAAAGGCCTCCCTGCTTCAGATTCATCATGAAATTGCTGCTCCAGGGAGAAGGCATTTCCCTCAAATGTTTCCCAGCAGAGGTTATGAGAAAAAGACCTTCCAAAGTACACTTCCTTAGAGACGGTGATGGGTGTTTCACACAGAATGTGGGTGTGAATGTGTCGAGTTTTCACTTGGGTGTCATGTTCCCTAAGACAAGTCAACCTCTTTATACTTATATTCATTTCCACACAAGTGATGGAAACAATGCAGCTGAACTGATAACTTTGTGCTGCATTTTGGAAAAGCAATTCCTCTCAGTGTTAGAACAGCACCTTCTAAATGATGTCTATGTGGTATTTAAGTTACTAATCTAATGTACTGATACTTTAAGTCCTTAGTATTCTTGAAAACAGAGGAACTATATTCTTTTCCTACTCTACTCCCTTTCAGTCCTTCTTCTTGGATATGTCTTTAGGATTCTGAGAAATATTCATTTATAATATTTCTAGTACTAGCCTAGAAGTTGCAAATTTGTTTACTTTAGAATCAGCATGTTTCCTGAAGTGTATTTAAGAGCAGAGGGAAGTTACCCAGAAACCCAGCAATGTGCCTGGTATATCAAGGAAACACACATTTGACCGGTGCCAGCTACTAACTTCATAGTTTCATTGTGCCCATTAGTCATGCTTGGTAATTTGCTTGTTTTGTTTCTCAATACTGGCCACGGGTAGTTCGTGTTGGGAAGGCTACATACTGTAAAGCCCAAGGTAGCACAAGAGATTTCCAGAAGTTCTAGGAAAGGGTGGTCTTTATGATCTTCTTTTCTTACTTTCATTTCTTCCCTCAGACCCTCTTAAAAGATAAGGCCTTCTTGGGAAGATGAGAGCAAAGGGATGAATTAGTACACAGGTAAAGTACATCAAGTAAGATAGGATCAGAACACATGCTTGGCAATGGAGATTGTGGGCAGAGCTGGAGTTGAACATCTGAAGACTAGAGTGTGTCGTGGCTCCACCACTCAATAGCCATACCCTTTGCAGGAAGTCCTTTGCTTCTTTGGATTAGTTTATTCGCCTATCCAATGGGAATGGTAATTCCTACTTTAAGGAGATGTTGAGGGTCAAATCAAATGAATTGGCATAGACACAAGCACTTCAGAGCCTGCTGGTAGAAGCTGAGGAAACACTGGGGATGACAGTACGCATCATTCCAGTAAGGGTGTGTGATGAGGTCATCCTGCTCAGCCCTCACCTCATCTCCCAGAACCTGGCAAGCTTAGTAGGTTCTTTATCTGAGTAGAAAATTCAAATGTGATCTGGAACCCCAATGTCTAATATGGAAAGAAGCAAAATTGCTGTGATGCAATTGGGGGAAGGGAAAGGATCCAACAGTCCTGACTTTTTAACCCTCTCCTCAAACTCTCAAGCTGGCCCCTGAGAGGCTCTATGGGAACCCATGGGTTCCAGGATCATAGTTTGAAAACAACTGCTCTGCAGTAAGAGAAAAGACGACTTGGATGGATACAGCTCTGGAACCTATGCAGATAGGGAGTCAGGAAATGGAGAAAGCAGAAGTCCCGTAAACTTGTGTCAAACTTGACACAGATAAATGAGGCCCTCTACTCAGGCAGTGATTTGGGCAGCCCCTATTGGATGAGAGACTCAGTGACTGTCACATCTGCTTCTCAGAAAGGGAAAGGAACTGACAGGGACCTGGGAAAGTGGGACAAGTGGCCTGGAGGCCTGAACATTCGTAGCTGTTCCTGTCTGCCTGAGGGTCTGATCTGTGCCTACAGTTCTATAGGGTAGAAATTATGCACATCAGGGTGTGTACTATACCTGGAGAAGGACTTTATTTGTCACATGGGTATTTTGTATTTGATTTTGCGTAACTTATCTTATAAAACCTTATCTTGACATAGTCAAAGTTTTTAAGGTCCAACTGAAGGTCTCTATATCTATTCTTTAATTTAACTTTGCAAATTACTACTATTACTACAAAAGGTAACTTTTTCTAACTTACAAATGAGTTGGGAAAAAAAGTTGCTTTCTAAACCTTTGTAGCTTGCAAGGAAGGTTATCCCAGAGCCTGGCATTGACCTTGACTTTCAAATTGTTGGTACCAGGTAACTCCAGTGCACTCCCCTGTCAACTGTGATGGGCTGAGCCCCTTCGTTGACAGGAGGGGCCAGGGGCAATCAAGGCCACCGCCAAACCAGTGTGCCGAATCCAGCTCCTGCTGGATGAGCTCTTGTTTGCCTGTCCCAGGGTTTCTTTCCTACCAGTGACCTTGGGTAGAACTGGTGGAACATCCAGTTTAAGTGCGTGGAGTGTTGGGTGTCAGTGGGAGAGTCAGCAGGTCAGCAGCACCCAGTAACTCCCTAAGTATGTGGGTTCAGCACAAAATTCATATTCTTTACAACCAAATACCATCTCCTTTTGAGTTCATCTTTGTTCATGGTGCAAACCTTGCCCAGACTTTTCCCCAGTCCCTCCTTCAAGGCGGAGCTCCTGAGATGCCCTATTGCTGCATCTTTAATTATCATCTACTTCATTTGCTTGTGGCTTTTCTCATTATAATATCGATAACATGAGGAGGGGGTCTGAACCTTGGCAACAAGGAGTGGGGCTCTTACACCTCAGTCTCGGTCTGAAAGCACATTCCTTGCCCATCTGCTCATAGTTAACCACATCGATGCCCAATCCCACTGTGATACCATCAGTTCCCTTTATGACTGGTACTACCCAACGCTCCTCCTTCTTCTTCATGTACCTTTCTGAAATTATCTCTCTATTAAAAGAGAATCATCACTGAATTTTTTCTCCTTTTCCTCTCCATGATATGCCGCCAATTAACTTTGTCAATTTTTCTGTCATGAATAACGTGAGTACAGTAAATACTAGTATAGCTGGCCCAAGGCAATGAGAGGACACCTGGTGCCCAGATACTTAATAATCCAGCCTTTCCTATACCTTTCCTCCACTTGACTATGTAGGGTGGAAATAGGGTAAAGCAGCAGAATTATAGAAGTTCATTTGGCATTTGAACTGTCACTAAACAATTAGTAGGCTGTAAAATGTGTTCATACTTTCTTCCTTCCATTAGCATTGTCAATAGCATTAAAGAGCTGGGAAATTGAGTGCTCACAAGAGGATATGTTGACTTCAGCAGTTTTTCACGCTGGGAGATGGAGAGTAGAATTAAATCAGTTTACTTAATCCCAGCCCCAGAAGAGTAAGGGATCAGGGATGAGGGGCAGCAGTGGGACTTTTCCCCCAGTCTCTCATCTGGCCTCTTCTTCCCTGACCCCATGACCTACTCCCATATGCTCTACTGTCCCCTCACCATTCTCCTCATATGCCAGTCGAGACAGGAAGTGGGGCGAGTGCACGTGACAGCCTCTCAGTTCCTATGTGAGCTGGTTTCATCACTTCCTGTCTCAGGAGGAGTTCTGAAAGGCTCTTCAGAGCCCAGTGTAATCCACACTCCCCATCCCCCTTTCAGCCCTCGCCTTCGTCTCTGTTTAATGGACAGTGAGAAAACCCGTCTGAAGCAGCTTTATGCAGGGCTTTTCTTCTTGTATTAAATGAAGCAATTTTGTGGGTTTTGTGCTGACATAGGAAAGTTACCCTCTTTCAAAGGAAGTTAGATATTTTCAGAGCAGAGTTAATTCCCTTCCAGCCTTTGCCTCACATAGAGAAGAAAAATGAACTTGGAAGGAGAAGGGGTTGAAATCTGTGGGATGTTCCTTCAGCAGAAGCAGAAATGGAATCGTAGACTTGTAAAACTGAGAGGAAAAAGAAGGGAAATTCACAGTTGCAATTTGGAAGTCAGATAAATCATCTTATAATTCAGGCCAAGTGAATCAAAGCATTTCTTGCTCTTTCGTGGCATCATTCTTGAAGTGCAAAAATTACCAAAAATGAAATGGACAATTATGTGTGAGTAAAACTGAAATAAAAACTAAAAAATCAAAGTTATCGTTATAATCTGGCAACAAGTGACGTTTCTTTAACTCCTTCTGGTTGATAAAGCACTTATACCTCTATTATCTGATTTGAGCCCAACCACTTTGAAAGCATTTCTACTGATACTTAATACACCTTACAAATGAGAAGGTGGCCTTGGACTTATCCAGGGTTACAGAGCTAATAGGTGGAATTGCTAGACTCGATCCTGGGTCTGCTGACTCTAGATAACCAGTTCTTTCCTTTGCACCCCGCTGTCATTCCATGATCAGAGTTGCTCCCGCAATCGATTTGCCCTGACACTGCTGATAAGCATTTTCCCCCTTCATGGATTTTGCTTATCAGAATTCATGTCTTTAGGGTTTTTTTTTTCCCAAAAACTCTATTGCTAAGATATAGATCTTTCTAACATTTAGTGATTATGCTCAAAGGTATTTTGCCCCCTCGTATTAAATCGTAAGCCACATTTTAAGTTGGAAAACCTCAGTCTATCCATGTAATTCTCAACCTTCCTGAGTAGGATGGCCTTTTGATATCAGAACTTTCTGAGTACTCCTTCATTATAGCATTTACTGACTGAGAAAACCTATAGGTTGGGAATTCCTTGTAATAACTCTAGGTTGGGACCCCCCAGTCTGTTGGTGAGTCTGAAGTGTCTGGAGGGGGATGTTCTGGGGAAATTTCTACAGTATTTGTCAATACCATCAGACATGGGCATCCTCATTCCGCCTCTTTGAAAGGAACCTAAAAGATAAGTTAGGTCTCATTTTCCTGCTCAAGGCTATCCTCCAACCACCCCCCCCCCAAAATATCACAATGAAGCAACTACTTTATTTTTAAAACCTTTATTAATATTAACCCTCATTAATAGTGTCCTCACATTTTATTAACCTAAACTGGAGGAAGAATTACATTGAAATGTTGAATCAGATCCAGTGGCAAGTGGAAACCTTAGGTGACAGACTTGGTTTGTGTTGCATCCAGGAGGCCAGATCCCCTCCCCACTCCATATTTAATCTCACCTCTTTACATGGGCGTTCTCGTACGTGACTCTGTATTGAGGCCCCTCATTCTCAATTCTTCCTGCAAGCACAAGAGCCTCCTGAAGAGGGAAGTGGCCAGCACTGGAGACAATTAGTTAATTCCATAAAATAATCTGAGCCAGACGCCACTCTGGCTGAAGGGGCCACACGGCCACCTGGAGGTGGTGGTCCCTCAGTGTGTGTCATGAAGGAGCCATTGGTTGGAAGCCATAGCTTTGCCAATATAAAATATCTTGTGGACATTAATTAATTTCTACAGAGTTATTAATTCTATTAATTTCTACAGAATATGGGAAATATCACTGTCATTTTGTGAATGGAGCTGTAGATGATGATAATGGTGGAGAAAGCATTAAATGAGAAGTGGAAAACCTGCTCCCTCTTGGGGACAGTCACTTCATAGGCCCCAGTGTCCTCATCTGTGAAATTAGAGGCACAGGTTAAGTTTCTCACAGCCTCGATTCTAACACCCTTTGACTAAGAAAATCTCCTCCTTCTTAGAATATCTCTGTGACCATTTCCCAAAAGTTATAATTAATGATTTTGAATGTATCCAGATGACACTGATATAAGATTTTGACTTGGCTCTAAATAAAGGAATACGAATGCCTCACATGAATGTAGTACCCAGGTGCCAGGCATGTATCTTTTTGAGTAATGATTTTTATGTCTGAGGCTTAAACTTTGGCCATGAAAACTTACAAAATGGACAAATGAAACTGGAGTTACTGTCAGAATTGCAAAACTGGATCATAAGCAGTTTCCTTCTGAAAATTTGAAAGAATAGGAGACTGTCATTTAAACATAGTATAAAACAGGAACTCATTTCTTCTTTTTTTTTTGGTAGGTGGTGCTGGGTATGTTTAGCATATTTAAGCAGAGGAACTGTGACTGGTTGTTTAAAATAGCAAATAAGGCAGAAGAAGTTATTCTTGTTTCCATTTTGATTGGAAGACTTCTAGCAGTAATAAGAAGCTTCACGCTAATGTAAAGGGGAGGTGGTGGGACTTTTGGTCTGTGTGCCAGAGCTGCCTCTTATCTTGGTATTATTTTGTCCAGGGGTGGCAATTTCTGCTCAGTGCTACTGTAAGTCACAAAATAATTTCCTCTTCAGGTACTTATCATGGAAGCCTGCCGGGCCAGAATTAAACTGAATTAGTTTAGGAGAGGGCCGAGTTCGTTACCAGCTGCTCACAATTTCAAAGTGGCGATGAAAGCACTCAGAGGGAGCTGCAGAGTGTAATTTGCGGCTGATCTTTGTCTTAAGCACTTAGCTTGCTTTCCCTGTGTTCCCCTCATCCTCTTGGTATGTCTCCCTCTTCTTCACCCAAACATGGACTGAGCACAGCCAGGCATGGGCTGAGGATGGGATGAGCAAGACACGTCCCTGTCTCAGAGAGCATGTGGCTTGGTGTGGGAGGCAGATAAGTAACAAGCAGGGGCAGTGGACAGCACACTAGAAATACGGCAAGGGCTGTCTGGGACGGGCACTGCAGGCTGCTGTCAGAGCACATGGAGCAGGATGGAACCCAGTGGGGTGGGGTAGCAGTGAGAGAGTAGGCTTCCTGGAGGAGGTGACCCTAAGAGCCAGGGTAGCCCTGCCAGCCTGGGAAGGGGTTGGATGTAGCACAGGAGTACAAGGGGGTGCATATGGGGGTGTGTGGAGAGAATGGGAGAGGCGACACTGAGAGAGATAGACGTGGACATTAAGGAGGCTGGAAGTGTTGTCATCTCGAGTTACGTCGGAGGAGCAGTTAACTGTTCTGTAAATAACTGAAAAAATGTATTGAGAAAAATGAAAAATGACTTTACTCAGCAAATAGTCTCCCAGGAGTTATAGTTTTACTCTTTTAGTTTTATTTTACCTTTGAGTAATCAGTGGGTGCTGTTTGTATGTACTGTATATGTATTTGTGCTTCCCCACCCACGCCACACACACACACACACACACACACACACACACACACACACACCCCTCCCCCGAGATGTCCGCTACAGAAACTGGTCCGTTTTGACTATTGGGGACCACAGGGCTCTGCTTTTCTGCTCCTAAGAGTTTGTTTTGTTGCTCTTTGGTTGTTGTTTTGTTTTTTCAGCCTGAGACTAGGAATGGTGGGGTGGAAAAGGAATGAGAGAGTCTGTGTTCCAGTCCAAGCTCATCTTTAAAGAGTACAGCCTGAAATGGATGGGACTCATTCTAAAATTTTTCAGTCAGATTTCTCAGCACCCAGTCCTCTTGTCCCCAAAGCAAAGAGCACCTTGGTCTGGGAGACGCAAATCTGAGGGTGTTCACGCTGAGTCTGGAGAGAATTAAACCTCTCAACTAAGTAGCTCCCCCGTGAGGCAGGTGTGAGAGCCCTAGCCGTGAATCCATGCAGGTTGCTTGGTGGGAGTTTGCTCCTTACTCATGAGAATAGTGGGGAGCAATGGGACATCTCAGCAGGACTGTGAGATGATGAGATCTGTACTTTAAGTCCTGCCCTGGCCACAGTGTACAAACATGGTCAGACGGGAGGAAAGCCACAGTCGGTGGACCCGGGACAGAGGATGGGGCTGAGCGAAGTCAGCGCTCTGCTTCCCACGTGTGTTAGGAGCAGAACGCTCGGGTGTTCGGATTGAGCGGTGGAGCGACTGGCCTCACAGCCCTGGGTTTGGAGGGGAGCAGGGTGTTGGTTGATGAAATCAGTTTTGTTGTGCTGGGTTTGAGGTGTCATGGGACACCCAGGTCGAGATGTCCTAGGTGGTCGGATGTTCTAATATAACTGTCTGGAGCTTGGAAGAGGGACGTGAGCTGGAGAGTTCCGGGAGCCGGGCTCTGTGGACGGCCACGTCAACGGGGGTGTGATGAGGTCCCTGAGAGAATGTGTGAACGGGGCAGAGGATGGCCCAGAGCAGACCCCCGGGAAAGGTTGAGAGAGACATGTGCAGAGACCAGCCTGGGGAGACTGGGAGGCAGCGCTTCGAGGCGGAGGCGGGGCCTGTTCACAACGGAGAAATGTCCATTGGATTTTGAACAAGGAAGTCCTTGGAGAGCTTGGCTAGACCATCTGCAGCGCGGTGGTTTCAGTGCGAGCCCAACGTTTGACCTCATTTCCCTTCCCTGACCCTGGCTCCTCCCCTGCTCCCGGCTCGTTGAATCCTTGTCTTTGTCTCCACAGCTTCCTCTCTAAACCTGGCTGGCCCTTCTTCCTCTTCTTCCTTCTCTGCTTCCTCCTCCCTGTCAGTCCTTCCCCGACCACTCCTCCCAGCCACACTCTTGAAGCAGCTTATTTCTAGTGTTACATAAATGGACTTGTAATGTCCTTAATTTAAAAGGCCGGCCCGGAGGCCTAACGGTTAGGTTCACGCGCTCCACTTCGGTGGCCCGGGGTTCGCAGGTTCGGATCCCGGGCGCGGACAGATGCCTCGCTTGTCAGCCATGCCGTGGCGGCGTCCCATATAAAGTGGAGGAAGATGGGCACGATGTTAGCCCAGGGCCAGTCTTCCTCAGCAAAAAGAGGAGGATTGGCAACGGATGTTAGCTCAGGGCTAGTTCTTCCTCAAAAAAAACAATAAAAGCAGATTCATATTGATTTTTTTCTATGAAGAAAAAAGTGAAATAAAATTACTTAAAGAGTGACTTAAATGATTGGCCTTTTAAAAAATATGGTTTTGTAGTCTTCTGTAGATTAAAGCTTTCTTCCTCCATCCTTGGAACATGTGCTTCAAGATATTTGTGTTACATTGCTCGTGGGGTTTCATAAAATGCAATATAATAATTGTTTTAAGTTAGCCACCAAAAGTAGCCCCCCTCCCCAAATTAAGAACATTTTGTTGTCTTCAGAGTTGATCCTGAGGTCAGTTTGGCACCTGGAGTGCATTTTCCCCCACTTCCTTGTTGTCAGGTTCTCAGCCTCCACCCAGCACACCAGAGCCTGAGGGTCCCCCACTGGGAAATTGCATTTCTGGCTGCACCACACCTCTGCCTCAGCGGCCAGCCTGAGGTCCTGCCCGAGGGCCTGAGGGACGCCAACACAACCATGGGGCCACAGAGAGTAACTAAGCGCAGCCCAGGGCCCCACAGAGCCCCTGCCACGGGTGCCACCACTTGGGCTCACCCCCTCCCTACACTGAGATCCCTTCCTGGGAGGTGCAGGCCCCAACCTCCTGCCCCCCCCCAGGGCCCCCAGCCCCTGCTCAAGGGTGGCTGCCAGAGCCTGCGTGTGCGGGGGCGGCTATCCACCGGGGAGGTGGCAGTCCCCAGAAGCTGGGCTTGCAGGGTCTGCCCTGACAGATTATCTCGGGGAATGATGGCTCCTGCCCGGCTCTCGCCACTCCACTCCCCGCCTCTCTTCATCCTCTGCCCTGACAGCTGTTCAGCAAACCCTCTCTGTTCCTTCTTCCAAAACATATCTCCTGCCTTCTGCCCACCATCGTCTCTCATCTGGACGATTGCATTTCCCTCTTAACTGGTGTTGCCAGATTGGGCAAGTAGGAATTCAGGGCACTCAGTTAAATTTGAATTTTGGAAACACAACGAATAATTTTTTAGTAGAAGTATTTCCTTTGTATTTCACCCGGCAACCCTACTGTTAATGGGTTGCCATCCTATCTCTTTGACTTCCTCTTTCCAAGCTCCATGGAGTAGGCAGAGCCAATTGGATAAATTCACTTTTTCATTTTTTATTATGGTCAAATATACATAACATTACACAAATTTGCGATTTTAATCATTTTTAAGTATACAGTTCAGTGGCATTAAGCCACGATATGGAAACATTCATATTGTTGTGCAACCATCCCCCAAACCCATCGCCAGAACTTTTTCATCTTCCCTAACTGAAAGTCCCCACCCATTAAACACTAACTCCCCATTGCCTCCTTCCCCAGCCCCTGGCAGCCACCATTCTGTTCCCTGTCTCTATGACTTTGCTGGAGTTCTCTCACCAATTGGATGATCTTGCATCCTCGCTAAGCACCTTCAGTAGATTCCATCACACTTGTAAAACCCCCTGAGCCTGGGGCACAACTCCCCAGCATAAAGGCTCTTTCCTGTCTTAGTGCCCCTCCCAAGCCCACTCCTGGAAACTACCCCGTCTGCTCCGTGCCATGGCCCCCTCCTGCCCAAGGACCCCCTCCCTGACCATTCCACCTAAAATCATTCCACCTCAAGCCCCCCCTCCCCCACTCCATCCCTCTCTATCTTGTCCTCCTGCCATTTCTTTCACAGAATTTATTGCAGTGGGAATGTTTGGGGAAGTTCCTTTACCTTTGTATCCTCAGCACTTAGCAGAGCACCTTGTATGTAGTAGGTGCTCAGTAAATATTTGTTGAATGACTATATTGACCAAAGTGGGGCTGCCTATATTCAGTTTAGAACAAAAAATTCCTTATTCTCTGCTTCATACAGCTCTGAACGAGTAATTAGAAGAACACGTGTTTTTAATGTTTTCTGGGCCACTATTCAGGTATATTTAACCGTAAAGTATTTTCCTCATATATTTCTTCTTCCCCTTCCTCTAACTATGTTTACTTTCTTGCACAAAACCTATCTTATTGGTCGAAATAAAAGTGAGAAAAGGAGAAGGAAGTAGAATACAGGTATCTGGGATTGTATGAAAAGACAGAGCTGCTTTGTTTCACATTCTCTGTGGAATAAAGAGCGCCAGGAGGAATGAGAGATTATAAAAGAAATGCTTAACACTGAAGCCAGTGGTGGATGCATTTAATTTGGGAAAAGTAAAACAGTGAACAAGGTTTTCCTCTCATAGTGTCCTTCGGGTCTTTCTGTGTCCCTTCCCCTGGCGCTGGGAGAGCCTTCCATCTGCGCTACACCAGCTGGCAGAGGTGATAATGCTGGAATTCTAGTGGTGATGAGGCTGGCAGATTCTTCTTTGAAAAGTCAGGATTTCCAGCTCTTGTTAATTATTCTACCCACGTCTCCCCCAGTGTCTATAACAGAATTATCTGGGTGTTATAGAGCGACTTGCACACGTATTGATAAAGATCATATTATACTAGCATCGGCAAGCAGGACCAATGGCTGAAGACTGGTCAAGACCAAGTGTTGAAGATCTTGATGTATGACGAGGGGCTGTGCTCCTGACCCTCTTCACCAGTTCCAGACCTCCTGTGTCCCCGCCTCCCAGGACCCCCAGCTTGGAGGTCCACCAGACCATTGTCCCTCCTCACTACAGTCGTCCTGGGTCCCTGGGCACTTCCTCTCATTGCTACACTGCAGCTCTGGCCCATTCATTCTCTCTCCAGCCCCTGGAGACCCTGCCGTTGTGCGTAGTGGTCCATGCAGGTAGACCTTCAAACTCAGGCCTTCCTGTTTCTTGACTTCCTTTCCTTCAGGACTCTGTCCTCTCTCCCTTGACCCACCCTGAGGCAGTCCGTGGGTATGACCAATAACTCTAGCCCTCCATAATTCCCATTCCAGCCCACCACCTCCCATCTGTCTGGCTCTTCTCTAGTACTCCAACTATTTCATCCCCTTCCCAGCACTTCCATTCCATCCCACCTTCCACCTGTTCCCGCGCCTCCACCCACCTTGTGTTTCTCTTCTTTCTTTACCTGGCTTCTATATACCCACATGCCCCTCTCCCTTTGTCTCACGTGCCTTGTTTAAGTCAGCTCTTTACCTATTTTGCTCCGGCATCCACACATCAGCTGTGACCAGCTTCACTGATGGGGCATATTGGCTTTCTGCACTTCTAGTTCAAGACCAGTAACCGAGGTGCCTGGTAATCCCACTCACACGCTCCTAGACAATTATTTCTCACCTCCTTCTTCTTCTCCTCTGTCCCCAAATCTTAACTTCTCCTCCCCCTTCCCTCTTGGTGGATTTCCTTGCTGTCTCTTTCCCTGAGAAAGGAGAAGCCATCAGCAGAAACCCCCATACATTCCCTCCTTCCTGACGTGACAGCCACCCTGCATTGTGCACCAGGTCCTGTCCTCTCTTGCCATTTCAAGATGTTGTTCTAGAAATTCTACGTTAGCATTTGCCCCTCATTTCTGTACCATTCCCATAGGAATTATAATACAGCCCTCCCTTTCCTCCACATCCCTCTCCAGCTACCTATGCCTCTATTTTTCTCCTCCCCTTACGACAAAAGTCCTCAAAGGACTGTACTCACTTTTTTCCAGTTCCTCGCCTCCTGCTCTCTCTTGAACCCCCCCCCACCACCTGACTAAACAGCTCTTGACAGTCATTGGTGACCCCCATGACGCCAAGCCCAAGGGCCTCCCTCAGCCTTTTCTCAGGTGGCCACCAGCAGCGTTTGGTGCAGTTGGTCTCTCTGTCCTCCCAGACGCTCTTCACTTGCCTTCTGGGACTTCATTCTCTGGTTTTCCTCCCTCCTTTCTGGTCACTTCTTCCTCATCTCCCAACATTTAAACATTGGAAAGTCCCAGAGCTCCGTCCTCACACCTCCTCTTTCTCCATATTCACCTCCTAAGTGATCTCGCTGAAAGCGATGTGTTTCTCTCTTAGGGCTACTGTAAGAAATTACCACAAACTGGGAACAGGAATTTATTCTCTCACAGTTCTATAGGCGGATGTCCTAAATAAAGGTATCGGCAGGGCTGTGATGTCTCCGAAGGCTCTAGGGGAGAATCCTCCTGGCCTCTTCCGCCTCCTGGTGGCTCCCTGGCTTGTGGCAGCATCGCTCCAATCTCTGAGTCCATCTTCACGTGGCTTCTCTCTGGGCTGCATGTCTCAAATCTCCCTCTGCCATTCTCTTATAAAGACACTGTTCTTTGGATTTAGGACCCACCCTAAATCCTGGATGTGATTTCATCTCGAGATCCTTACCTAATTAAATCATAAAGACTATTTCCAAATAAGGTCACACTCTGAGGTTCCAGGGAGTCGTGAATTTGATGGTGGAGGAGACACTGTTTGATCCAGTACAACTGTCTGTACTCTGACTGCTCTTAAGTTTCTATCTCTAGCTCAAACTGCTACACTGAGCTAACTGCTTACTCAGCATCTCCACGTGGATGTGTATCAGGCATGTCAAACTGAACGCTTCCCAAACCGAGCAGCTGTCCTTCCTGCTCCAGAACCTGCGCGCCGGTAGTCTTCTCCCCTTCCGGTGATGGTAACTCCATCCTTCTAGTTGTCAGGCCTCAAACCCTGAAGTCGTTCTTGACTCTCTTTTACATTGCATGTTCAGTCCTGTAGCAAATCCACAGGATTCACATTCCTAACTCCTCTGCCGCTGTCCGTCTGACCCAAGTCGAACACTCTCTCAGGATGAATTGCCTGGCAGCTGCCTAACTAGTCTTATGTTTCAGCTCTCACTTCCTCAGAGCCCATTGGTGGCGCAGCAGCCAGAGTGCTGCTTCTAAAACAAAGTCAGACCAACAGTCTCTTCCTTTCAGCCTCTCTGTGCTCCTTGCCTCACTCAGAATATGAGCTGAAGGCCCCATAATGGCTATTTGCCTGCAGTCTTAGTCTTGTCATAGACTCTCTTCAGAAATCGCTTCTTTTCATACATTTTTTATTCTCTTATTTGCATGGAAATCTGTTGCAGGGTTTCATGTACTTGCTTTATGGTAAGACTCACGTTTAAAACTTAATCTGTTTAGGGGCCGGCCCGGTGGCGCAGCGGTTTCGTCCACGCTTAGTAGCCCGGGGTTCGCGGGTTCGGATCCCGGGCGCCCGCCGACGCACCGCTTGTGAGCCATGCTGTGGCAGCGTCCCATATAAAGTAGAGGAAGATGGGCACGGATGTTAGCCCAGGGCCAGTCTTCCTCAGCAAAAAGAGGGGGATTGGCAATGGAGGTTAGCTCAGGGCTGGTCTTCCTCACACACAAAAGAAAAACCTATTCTGGGTCCCTTTCCTGAATATCAGTAATTAAAGGGGTTGGGCCTGGGACAAGCCGCAGGTGCTTTGGGGGCTTGGGTGAGTCTGGGAAGCACCGCCATCAAGAATTTGCCGCACTGAGTGATCATAAAGCTATAGCCGCTGGGGAGGAAGTGTACCTCCCTCCCTACTCTAAGTTAGGGAAGCCCAGTAATTGTTTCTCCAAATCATCAGGCTTGGAGGAATTCTACCTGGTGAGCAAAACGCTTGATGGTGCTTCCTCCTCCGATTCAGCCATTGCCAGCCCCTTACCCCCACCACCCCTCCTGCTCCCGTATCCTTAGGAAGGAAAATGCGTGAGCACCACAAGAGCAGCCTTCACAGGCTCCGCTGATAAACACGGGTCATTTTGAAAACTCATTTCAAAAGCGTTGAAATTTAAATAAACATTATAGCAAATCTGTCTTAGGTACATTTGGAATTTATCAGGTCTGCTTACAGACTCCTTTAAATTTGTTGCAGGACAAATAAGTCAGGGATTATTTTCAGAGCTGGAGTTCAGGCTTTGCAAGGGAATTCTTTCTGCCCGATAAAACTCAAGTTCTTTGGGTATTTTGTTAGAGTTGAAATATGGTAGTCCCCCCTTATCTGGGGTTTTGCTTTCCATGGTTTGTTGCCTGTGGTCAACTGTGGTCCAAAATATTAAATGGAAAATTCCAGAAATAAACAATTCGCAAGTTTTAAATTGTGCACTGTCCTGGGTAGCGTGATGAAATCTCTCTTGGTCCCACTCGGTCTGCCCGGACGTGAATCCTCCCTTTGTCCCGCATATCCACTCTGTATACACTGCCCGCGCGTTAGTCACTTAGTAGCTGTCTTAGTTGTGCTTGTGTTCAAGTAACCCTTATTTTACTTAATAATGGCCCCAAAGTGGAAGAGTAGTGATGCTGGCCATTTGGACATGCCCAAGAGAAGCCAGAAAGTGCTTCCTTTAAGTGAAAAAGTGAAAGTTCTCGACTTAATAAGAGAAGAAAAGAAATCATATGCTGAGATTGCTAAGATCTATAATAACTTTTATCACAGTGTATTGCCATAATTGTTCTATTTTATTATTAGTCGTTGTTAATCTCTTACTGTGCCTAATTTATAAGTTAAACTTTATCATAGGTATGTATATATGTATAGGCAAAAACGTAGTATATATAGGGTTCTGTACTATTTGTTCTGGGGGTCTTGGAACCAGTAACCCAGGATAAGGGGGGACTACTATATAACGCATGTGCCTACTATGTATTTTCTTCACTTCTTAGCTGTCTGACATGTGTATATCTATTTGCTGATGTGTTCTTTTCTGTCTGCCTCATTAGAAAGTAAATTCCACAGGGCAGGGACTGTGGTCACTTGCCACTGTGCCTAGAATGGGGCTGGGCTTCTAGCAGGCGGGACTGTGCATAAATGGATGGATGGATGAATGACAGTCCTCGTGGGCTAATGGAAAACTCTGCCTCAGAAGTACATTGACCTTCAGTCTTTCACTACATGGGTGTCCTCCAGGCGTAGCATCCTAGTGAGGCTACAAATGACCAGAACCCTAAATCATACCCCTAGCTGTTTTCTGTTAACTCATTGTGGCATATACATGTGTTGATGTGGTTATATAAATGTGAATATATAGTGAATAATCCTGGAAGTCTTTCAAAGTTCATATAGCACAAAATAAGTATTCATGCTCTGGGAAATTCTGGGAAAATGTGAATCTGTATCGGATCTCATTTTTTAAAATAAGTTTTTTGTTTCTTACTAGAAATCAGTGGGTGTTTATTAAAGAATTATTGAAAAAAATAACACTCAGTTCCTTTGATTCCAAAGGCAACTGCAACAGGCGTTTTTGTGTGTTCTTATGCTATGTTTCAGTTTTATTTTATTTTTCTAATGATTTTTTTAAAGCATTAGCATTGATAATGGATTAAAAAAGAAGACAAGTCAAACTCTACTGTAGTTTATAAACCAAAAACCTTATACCCTGACTCCTTGGTACCAACTGTAGCAATTCTAATGCATCCTTCCATATAACAGCATCAATTATGGCCCTTACTTTTTTTTCCTATGGATGGAATTATATTGTATATATTATGTTGCAACTTTATAGCTGAATATAACTTGGCTGTCTTTTCATATTAATACAGAATGATCCACCGCATTCTTTAAAAGCTGCGTAGCATTCTCCTGTATAGATGTGCTATGATTTATTTAATTATTCCCTTATTTGTGGACATTTATGTTGTTTTCTGGGTGGTTTTGTTTGTTTTTACTGTAACAGTGTGTGGTGATGATCCCTCTCTGTATATGTTCATGTACTTGTGCAAGTATGTTTGAAGGATAAATTCTAGGTTGTAAATCTACTTTACCAAAAGTGTGTATGCATTTTAAATTTGATAGTTATTCCTAAAATTCTTTACAAAAAATGAGAGTACCTTTGTTTCACCCCTTTGCCCAAATTGGGTGTGCACTCTCTTAATTCAGTCTGATAGGTCAAATTTAGTATTCCATTATTGTAATTGTTTTATTTCATATAGATGAGCTCAAGCATCTTTTCCTGTATTTATTCTTTGTTTGCAGTTTATTTTTCTGGGAACTTTTCCTTTAAGCCCTTTGCTCATTTTTTCTGTTAGCTCATCACCATCCGTCCTTTTTAATTATTCTATTCATTTACACATTAGGTTTGCACCATATGTGCTGTTTTGTATGTGTCGAACTGAATTTATGATTTTTCATTTTATTAAAAACTCTCCCTAAACATGTTTGTACCTGTTACAATATAATATTCTATTCCTATGTCTGTATCATGATTTCCTTAACATTCCCTAGTAAATAAACATTTGGAGAATCTCCAATTTTCCACTAGTATAAATAAAAATACGAAACGTTTCTGTGGACAGATCTTTGCCTAGTTCACCTTATTTCCTTACCGTAGATTTCTCCTTTCCCCGGTAGACAGATAACAAGATCAGAGTATGAATGTTTTTAAGTCTCTTGACATTCACAGCTTGTTTTCACTGAGCAAACTTTGGCATTTGAGTAGAGTGAATTGCTTCTCAATTTGAGGTATTTGGGGTGTATTGGGTCAGTTGTCATTCACCCCAGAGGCGATCAGTATTCAGCCAGTCGCACCTCCTGTTCCTGCAAAAGCACTGAAATAAGAGCCAATGGCTTTTCTCATTTCCTCCCTCACTGGGATAAGTTGAGAACTTTTTGCTTCCTTCTTCTCCTTTCAAAGTAATAAGCACGGCTCATTAGTCACAGATCCAGGGGAAGGTCATTTACATCATAGTATAGTAGCAACAGTGAAATTGATTAGACAAGGGGACAGTAAGCCAAGGAGAGTTCTAATCCCACATTGTCATCATTCACTGCCCTGTGCTGGGCGTCCGGAAGTGATGAGTCTCTTTCATGAATGGGAAGGGGGTGGATCAGGGACAGATCACCCCTTTACACCTTAGGCAGTTGGTAAAGGGAGCCTAGTCACACCAGAATTGGGAACTCAGCTTCTCCTAAGGTTGACGGCAGCCACTCAGCAGAAGGGAGACAGTGTGCTGAGGCTGCACTTGTGTACCTGTGGGCAGCTGCCCACCAGTTGTCCCTTGGCTCTGAAAGATCAGCTCTACTGTTTGTTGTTTCACCATTATGAGCTGAATTCAGATTTGGGGCTTTTCATTATTAATAATAGTAGTATTAATATTAATAATAGTAACAATTAATAGCTGTCTTGCATTGAGCATTCTTGCACTCTCCTTTTCAATCTCATCTGGACTCCACTGGGTTGATACTATTATTACCGCCATTTTGCAGAGCGGAAAACTCTAGGTTTTGAGAAGAAACTTGTCCCTGTTTTATATAAACCTAAGTTGACCCACTGTAAAGTCTCCAGTCCATCGTCACAACTGTCCAACTATCTTCTGAGGGGTCATTGGTAGTCTCTCTACTTCCTGCTAATCCCTAATTACATAGTCACAGCACAGCCAGGTTTATCTGAGGTTGGATTGAGGAGCAGCCTACCGGGAGGACGTGACATGGGAGGAGCTTTGACCGCTCCCAGTTTGGTTTGGTCCTGCCCAGTGTGTGTAGGCACTCCCATCTGGTGTGCCACCACAAGCTGCCAAACCCTTTCCTTGGTCATAAGCCACACTGCCACAGGTGTGGGTGGTGAGCACTGGCTGCTCTCCTTGGCTAGATTCTGCTCCTGCTCTCCCACAGGTGGAAGCTTCCAGGGTAGTTTTATTTTTTAATTGTAGTAAAATGTACATAACATAAAATTTACCATTTCAACCATTTTTAAGTGCACCGTTCAGTGGCATTTAGTACATTCACGTTGTTGTGCAATCCTACCACCATCCATCTCCAGAACTCTTTTCATCCTGCAAAACTCCCCATTCTCCTTCCCACCGCCCTTCCCACCCACTATTCTACTTTCTATTCTACTTTTCTATGAATTTGTCTACTCTAAGTACCTCATATGAGTGGAATCATACAGTATTTGTGCTTTTGTGACTTGCTTATTTCACTTAACATACTGTCCCCAGGGTTCATCCATGTTGTAGCATGTGTCAAAATTTCATTCCTTTTATGGCTGAGTAATATTCCATCGTGTCTATATACCACATTTTGTTCAACCATTCATCCGTCGATGGACACTTGGGTTGTTTCCACCTTTTAGCAATTGTGAATAATGCTACCATGAACAGAGGTATATAAAGATCTGCTTTCAGTTCTTTTTGGTATATACCCAGAAGTGAAATCAATGGATCATGTGGTAATTCTGTTTAATTTTTTGAGGAACACTCATTCTGTTTTCACAGTAGGTGCACCATTTTACATTCCCACTAGCAGTGCACAGGGTTCCAATTTCTACCCATCCTCGCCAACACTTGTAATTTTCTATTTTTTTTTGTTCTGCTTTGTTGGTTTGTTTGTATTTATAGTAGCCATGCTAGTAGCTGTGAAGTGGTCCAATAAATTTTTGCAAAAGAAAGTCTATGAGAATTAGTTGCCAAATTTTTCTTTTTTTTTTCTGCAAGAGAAGGTAAATCTCTTTCATGAAAATTACTGATTTAAATGATTATTCAGTAAAGCTGTCTTTATAGAAATCACGTCTGACTGAGGCATTGTGAGTCCTTGCATGCTGTTGGATTCATTAAATTTTGACCAGTCACAGAAACCTCACCAGCCCTAAGTTTGTATATGCCAAACTCTGCCCTTTTCTTTGAGCTATGAGGGTATGACAGACTGCAAACTTTAACTTGGCCACTTGTTCAATCATCTAGTTTTTTTATTTCCCTTTCCCCTCCTTTTCCCTGCCATTGACTTGTGAGCATTCCACTGTTTGTACCTCTTTTTAAAGGGAAAAGCCACTATGGATGAATGATTAAGAGCACAGGTGGTAGGGCCAGCCAGACTTGGGTTCAAATCCAAGTCTATCTAGGAAAAATTTTAACTTGTCCAACACTCAGCTTCCTCATCTTTACTATGAGTAATGGCTACCTCATAGGCTTGTTTTAAGGATTATAAATGCCTGGCAAGGTGCCTGGGCAGAGTCAACACCCAATACACGGTAGCTCTCATCATCACCATCATCAACAAAGTAAGAGACCTCATTATTTCTTAGCAGTTTTGCTTGGAAAAGAGGAATAAAGAAGAATATTGTAATAAGCCAATAAAGCTAAAACAAAATTTCTAAGAAATTTTGACCGCAAAACATAGCAAGGAATGAGCTCTCTATTCCTTCTCTTCCTCCATCCAAATTGTGGATTAAAGAGTGTAGGGATCCAGTATGGAGAATCAGTGAATATTAATAGATAGAAAAGTGCTTCTATGAAAACTGTCAAGTGCTATAAAACAATGCTGTCATATTTGGAGTACAGAGGAGATGTATTCTTACTTAAACTTTCATTTTGCAAACTCCCTGTTTTCTTTACATTCTATTTTTCTGTTGTCATTAAAGGTCTTTTTAGGTTTGGGATTGACCCCAGGGGCTCCCTGTTATAAAGAACCTTCAGAGAGACTCGAGGTTTTACCCAGTTGCTACTCATTTGTTCAGTTCCAAATGTCTTTGGACATTCTGAATTCAGTTCCACTTATTAATATCAGTGTCGCTATTTCATAGGCTTTCTAGGGCTTTTGAAAGTAATTAATTATTTGAATTCTCCTTTAGCCAAGTGTAGGAAGGAAATACATAGCTAGAGAGTGAGGCAAACAATGCCTACAGGTAAAGCAACAAGAAAACCAGAGTTTTATTATTTCCTGCGTTTTGGCAGATTTCTTGCTTAATTTCTCTCATTGCTTGTCTAGATGACAAATGTTTTTCCAACCAGCCAATTCTAAGATAGGTTGTGTTTTCAGTTCCAGTTTCTCATTGAAGCTGGACTTTCCTGGGGTAGATTTTAGCTTTGCTTGAGAGATCACCCTGAGTGCCTCAGTTAGGTTCCTTTCATTCCTTTATTCCCTCCATCATCTGACTCAAATGTGCATTTCTTCCCATTAAAATAAAAAATAACACACTAAGCAAAATGGCCTGTTATTTGCCAGTTTCTCAGAGAAGTGATAGCAATTAGGATGAACACAAGAACACTAAAAAGACTTCCAGAGCAGGCCATCCACACAAATATTTTGTTATTTGTCCAGAGCATCACTCAGGTCACTGGTGAAATCAGCCCAGTCCGTGCGCTGAGCAAACCATTCATAGAGCACATGCACGAGAATGCTGCTGAGAGCCTGAGCATCTGAACAGGTGGAGGGAGCCTGCTGGAAGCTGGGGTGAACAGGCCTCTGGTTGGGTTTCTGAGAAAAACAGGGAAAGATCAGTGACCTCTGTGGTCACTGCTAGCAAGGAAGGCCGCTTGTAAGGGGCATTATTTGAGCTCTGCTTTGGTGTATAAAACATAATTGAAATTTTTTTCTCTAGAATTGTATTCCACATAAAATAAGTCTATCATATATATATATATATATATATATATATATATATATATATATACACACACACACCCAATGGCCGTAGGTGTTAGGTATTTCCTGTCCCAAGCATAGCTGTTTTGTGAGCCCCCAGCTAGTCACTGGCAGCTCCCTTCTTGGTAAATGGAGTTGATGACACGAAGCTGTAGTTCATTGACAGGGAGGGCCCTGTGATGCCTTCCTCAGAGGTGTCCAGGCAGAGGTGTGTGGAGACGGTCTGCTGAGACTGCTCACAACGTTAACTCCTCATTTTGGGACTAGAAACACAGACTTCCTATTTAAACATTGATATTGGAGAGGGAATTTAAATGAGTGTGCTCAACTCAAATGCTTCTGAAAACTTTGGTCTGATTTAATGTTTCTGACTTCATACCCTGGAAAAAAATTTATTTGCAAAGTAAACAGGACTCTCGTTTTTGTGTTCTGTCCCCACCCTGCCCACTATAAGCATGTGCACATGTAAGTGTATGTGTGTATGTGTATATGTGCATGGTAGAAAACATTGAGCTGAGGGCACAGAAGCAGTAATGCTTTATGAAATGTTGGGGTTCTGAAAATTTTCCCTAGGGTTTGTATGTATTTGTGTGTGTGTAAATCATGTCTGTAGATATGGATATACTGAAAAATAGACACACTGGCAATACTACTGTGCAGAGTGTGTGTCCATAATGGTCCTCTGAGAGGCTGATGAGGGTCTGAAATCCATCCCTGATCCAGCTCACCCACCAGCCAAGATAGCTGGGTCACCTCCACCTGGAGGAGACGGTGCCCGTGGGCCCTCGAGAGTTCATCTGCTGGGAGGATTGATACTTCCTGTTTCACACCAGCAGTCAGAGAGGCAGGCCAGCAAATTTGGGGTCAGAACATTCGGTAATACCTTGTTTCTCTCATTGGTCACACATGTGCTTCTAGCCCCTTCTGCTCTCCGCCTTGCAGATGTTGATTGGCAGACACCTCATGGCTAACTCCCTTTCTTCTCACAGCACATTCGAAAGGCCCCCCTGGGAGACTGGCGTTGCATGAGACTGGGAGTCTGTTTATTTAGCACCTGACAAGATAAGGCTGCTTTTTAACTCAGGAAACATCATTTTTAATATCTTCTCTGTGCCTAGAACTTCCACTGGTACTAGATGCCTAGAATTTCACCAGAACCTGTCTGGTTACTGGCTCCAGTTGGGATCCCAGTGGTTCACTCTCCTACCTAGTAATCCCTGCCTGTCCTCCCAGGACAGCAAAACACACACACAGAAAGAGAGAGAGAGAAACGTCAAAGGGAGAAAATGTTGTCATCATATATTTCCACTGAAGGTAAAAAAAGAGGAACCAAGAAATGCATGCTGGCCATGCTATTTGAGGTGAAGAGCAGGAGAAATGCAAAGCACATCTAAACCTAAACCAGTTGGCTTTGAACAGGAGGAGGAAAACATCACTAACATTGTCTTCTTAGATGATTGTTCTCATTTTAGGTAATGGGGGTGATTTTTACTTCAAATTTCCAGTTGCTTCACACACAGACACCCTAATACAGAGTTAGAAATTAGCATATGAAGACAGCAGACATTTTTAGTTACTTCTTCAGCGTCGGCAGGTGGTTTAGAAAGTCAAAGTTTTCTCCTGTACATCACCAGGCCTGGCATCGTGATGCTGGCGTGGCCCAAGATGAAGAGAATCCTCTCATGTGATTTAAAACCTAAAGATCAAGTCAGTTTCCCAAACCCTCTAAACAATGGCCCAGCCCCAGAGCCATGGTATAGAGGGAGAGAGTCCAGGGTCCCCCGCTTCCGGGCTGTGAGGCTGCTTCTTTCTCCCTAAGTTATAGGAAAAAATGGAAGCTCGAGACGTGTTCCAAGCTGTTGATGGGCTAGGACTTCTGCCAAGGTGTTCCCAGCACCTCTATCATCCGGCCCTGTACCGTCCCCAGCTCCCAGGTGACACCTCTCGTCTCCTGCCCCGGGCTCCTCACTGCAGCTGCGCACATCTTGCTCGTTCCCTTTTCTGAAGCTGAGTCGCATCAGGACTTCCTTCCCCAAGCATTATAAGGACGACAATCCACTTGTGAGGTTGTTTGTAGGCAACGCGTTGAGGCCGAGGTTTCATTCCGATCTATCTAGAACTTTAAATCCCAAAATAGCTTAAGTTTAAAAGCATGTGATCTATTGCAGTGCTTCCCCAAACTTAACGTGCATACAGATCACCTGGAGAGCTTGTTAAAATTTGATTCTGGTTGAATAAATCAGGGTCAGCGTCCAAGATGCCACACTTCAACAAGCTCCCAGAGGATGTCAAGGGCCTAGAGAAGTTCTCCACCTGGACTGCATGTTAGCATCACCTGGGAGGCCCCTCCTAGAGATTCAGGTTTAATTGATTTAGGGTGAGGCCGGGTGGTGGTATTGTTTAAAATTTCTCTAGGTAACACAGCCAGAATTAAGAAATACTAGTGTAAGAGTTAAAACTTAATTTAACTGCTAAATGTACAGAAGGGAAATTAAATTCATTTCCAAACCATTGCACTAACCTGTGGTGTGACTCTGGGAAAGGAATTTCCTTTCGGCCCGGTCTAAGTTTCAAAGAGAATCATGGTTATTGCTTTTTTTTTTTTTTTTTTACAACACATAGGGCTATTTGAATGAAAGAATATGTTTCCTTCTTAATTTTAGCCTGGTTCTTTTCATTCTGACAGAGTGTTAACCTCATCTAATCCAAGAATATATCATCATCCATCTTATTTCCCTCTTTTGAGTCATAGGGCAAAATTGACTTTAAACCTTCTTTGTTCAGTTTAGCATCTTCTAGACCAAGCATTCAAAATGTGGGCAAAGTCACCCCCAAGGGAGTGAAAATTGGTTCTTGGGGGATGAGGAAATCTTAGATATTACAATAGTTTGTGGCCCTGCAAAGCTCAAATGTACCTGACAAAATCTTATTTCTTTGTATTTAATTTCTCCTATTAAGGATAAATTAACTTTAATTAAAATTTTCTTCTCGGGGGTAATAATTTAAAAAAGGTTGAGAAACACTGTTCTAGTCAGAGACAACCCAAATTAAGCTTGTACATACTTCATGAGATGGATATTGGGCACTCTGCCTGAGGAGAGTTTGTGATACCTTTTCTGAGGGGTGAAATTTGGGCTTAACAACAATGAATTCTGAGGGAAAAACTTCAAGAGCATTTTTCTCTTTTCTTAGTAAAAAAAGTATTCTCATGATGAAAAATTTGAGTTCCAGAAGCGTCTAGTTATCTACCCAGTACTGAGCTCTCTTGCTGATGTGACATTCTGGAATGTGGTGAGAGTGTGGATATTGAGGTGAGACACACCTGGGTGTAAATCCTGGCTCCCTCCTTCACTCCGTGGCTTTCAGCAGGTTCTCGTGCCTCTCAAAGCCTCGCTGGCATCTGTACAACGGAAATAAAAGTTACTGGTATATTTGTTATTCAAATGAAACGTGAATTGGGTGTAAAGGATGTAAAACAGTGTCTGGTACATAACGAGTGCTCAATTAGTGGTGGAAGAAGTGGCAGTTGTTAATATCTATCTATCCATCCATCTGTATATGCATCTCTCTCTCTCTATCAATCATCTACCTACCTATCGTCATCATCACAGTAAAGTATCTGTGGGCACAAAACAATCTCCTGAGTCAGATTCTTTCCTCACCAGATCTCCATGTGAGGTCCAACTCCGCATAACCCTTCCTGACTCACCTTTCTGAACTAATGAAGCAATAGGAAGCGGGAGTCGAGTGCTCCCTCTCCCCGGGTCCCTGTATTTATGCAACAGCTCTTTCTGTAGTGCTGACAAATGTTAGACCAGGTGGCCTGGGGGAGGAAGAAGGTATTCCATGAAAGAAAAGTTGATTCTAGATTCCATTAGCTGAAGTAGCCTCTGATTTCTTCCTGCTGTTGCGAAATAGAGCTGGATTTACTTTAGCCAAATACAACCACCAAAAAAAAAAAAAAAAAAATTAACTTTTGAAAAGAAAAGAAACAGAGAAAGAACAATACATATAGATCAGGTAAAGAATAATTTTTATATAAGAAGAGAGTTGTGGTGTAGTGGTTAAGTTTGCGTGCTCCGCTTTGGCGGCCCAGGGTTCGCCGGTTTGAATCCTGGGCGTGGACCTACTCACTGCTCATCGAGCCATGCTGAGGTGGCGTCCCATATAGAAGAGCTACAACTCTATAACCATGATACACAACTATGTACTGGGGCTTTGGGGACAAAAAAGGAAAAAAAAAGAAGAGAGTTGTGGTCTTTTCTGACCTCAAAAGGAAGTCATATCTAAAAGCTTTTATTTTGCTCTCATATCTATTATTTATTCAACTTGGCTAATGCTATTGTTTCAAGTCTTGGTCTTGGTGAATACTATTATTATTGGTTGGAACATGAGCTCCTTAAAGCATTCTGACATGGAAAAGAAAACAAAAATAAACTGGGCTTGTTGCAAGTCTGTTATTCTTTCACAGAATCATTTTTAAAAATGCATTCAGAGTTGTGTAAATGCAGAATGTGGGTAGGAGTGATGAAAGCCTTACCGACAAGTTCTCAGAATGCTTTTCGTAACAAACTGATCATTAAAATCCATCACCCAGAATGAGAGAGATTTGGGTGCTTGGTGCCATGTCTCAGAGGCTGTGTCAGTGCCACCAGCACACATCTGTGTGGGCCAGTGCGCATCCTCAGAGGTGTGTCCAGCACGGGCTCCTGATTGCTGCTGTCAATTGCCACTTCAGGCCTAAGATGGGACTGCAGCCAACTTCAGCTCTTTCGGGTTCCTGGCCAGTTTGTGTGTAATTATTGGAACATTACATAAGTGCCCAAGAACAGGAATGTGCAGACCCTACACCTGCCCTAGGGGACTTCCATTCCTGAGATGATCGCAGACAGGCAAACAGGTGAGGAGCGGGGAGCCTGGGACCCCACGTGAGAGGAGAAAGAGAGTTGGGCAAAGCTTCTCAGAGGAAGTGACACCTCAGTTGAGACCTGCGGAATGAATTAGCCAGGCAAAGGGACAGGGAGCGAATATTCCAAGCAGAGGCAGGTGTGGAAGCCAGGATACAGGGGAGGAGACGGTCATGGTGAGGAGGCAGGAGGGATAGACGGGGGCCAGGTCACACAGGGCCTTGGCAGCAGTGTTAAGGAGTTTGGACATTGTCTTGAAGCTAGTTTTAAGCAGGGAGTGACCTGGTTGGACTTGCACAAGGGATTAAAGAATTCCCGTGGAGGGACGTGGTAGCACAAACTCTTACAGAAGTGCAGGCTGGCCAAGCTGTCCAGGCAGGGACTGGACACAGAGTTCACCCAGGAGGCGTCGTGTAGCCCGGGTCCCCTCCAGGTCACCTGCGCTGCTCGAGCGCCACACGCGTTATTCTTGGTTAGAGAAGGTGTACGTTATTAAATTGTCATTTCTACTAAAGGAAAAGGTCAGACCTCTTTTGTTCTTTCTGATTCATGATTTTCTCTGTTCGAGACAGTATTCCTTGGTGCCAGTCAGACTTGAACTCCTGGGCTGACGGGACTTTGAGACTGATTGTTACATCAGAGACTGATTATTATACGCCAGGTTTTGTGGCCACAAAAATATCATCTGCCAAAGTCCTGCGGCAGCGTGCCAACAACATAGTGTTCTGGTCATAGAAAAAACCCAGCATATTTTCCGAAGAACTTTCTTTGGCTCTGAGAAGAGGTTTGGTGACAAGGTTGAAGGGTCCACTAGATACAAGTGAGAACAGAAAAGATGTCAGATGTGACTCCTGCCCTGGAGATGTTTACTGTCTGGATGGCATGACAACAAGAAGCACATCAAACAGCATAAAAATAATGACAAAGCTATGATCAGTAGGTGCAAATGGTTTTTGTACAAATTGACCATTGAGGATGGGCGTAGAAATCATCCCGGAGTTCAGGGAAGGCCCCCTGGGAAGAAGGTAAGCCTAGGGATTGGCTGAGAAGGGAGGAAAGGCGTTCCAGGTGGAGGTCAAGGAGCTAAGCCACATGGCCTGGCTGAAACTGGGGTTTGAGTTGAGTGATAACGAGGGATGCTGTTGCGGATGAGTGGGGAAAGTTAGGTCCTCCAAGCTGAGCCACCAGGAATTCAAGGTAGAATCTGGCAGAATATATTCATTCCTGTGTGACATAATCCCAATTAGAGTTTTCCCTCTAACTGCTCACCAGATACAGCTACTTGGTTCGTTCTTTCTTTCCTCGCTTCCTTCCAGATCCTTATATTTATAATTTGGTAATGTTTTCCTTAAAAATCTGATTTTGATTTTCTTAAAAACCCGATTTTCTAGTAAGCAATAAGTAGTAGTTTCCCCTCCCCTGTTTTACTGTTCTGTTTAAATCTTTGATTCTTTCCTGCTGTCGTGCTTTGTTGTCAGGGTGAATCTTTCTGGTTGTCCTGGAGGGACTGTGCAGAGAAAACTTGGAGAACCAGTTCTGTGGGCTGTTGATTAACCTGACAGCAAGGATGCTACTGACCAAGGACATCCTGTTCTTGACACCTCAATCATTTCTTTGTATGAGCATGTCACTTTCTCCAGCTCTGTTTCCTCGTTTGAAAAACTGGGATAATAACATCTGTATTTCTACGTGCAAGAATTTAGTAGGGTCTTAAAAAGATTCTCCACGCGTTAGAAAATGTTGAGACAGGTAGCTATTTAAAAAATCATGTTGAGACGTGATTACCGTCATTGGAGATCGGGGGGTCAGTTATTTTAGAAAGGACTCAAAGTGGTGATTGTAATTCACCCACTGTTTATAAAACTTGAATGATCAGAATAATATACATGAAAGGATTTCAGGAGCTCATAAGATCTTTGGTTTTCCTTGATGGCCCTCCATGACAGCCTAATCAAAAACTGAGAGCCTTTCTCTGTTTTCAGATCGCAGAGGGAATGGCGTACATCGAGAGAAAGAACTACATTCACCGAGACCTACGAGCAGCTAATGTCCTGGTGTCTGAGTCACTCATGTGCAAAATTGCAGATTTTGGCCTTGCTCGAGTAATTGAAGATAACGAGTACACAGCCAGGGAAGGTATGTTCTAGTGACGATCTTGAAATGTTTTCTTAGGTTTAGTTTTATTTTGTTTTTGTCTGTTTTTAACAAAGTTACAATGGTCATCATTAAAAAAAGAACTCATTTGGTAGAATATTCAAAATGTACCATAGTAGCTGTTTGTGGCTCTATTTTAATAATTGTTTTAAAAAATTATTCTCTTGATTAACTCCATCTGATACTTTTACAAAGTTTACAAATGCTATCATTTGTATTTTGATTAAGCAAAGCAAAACGAAAAGAGATTTGGCAGGATCAGGATTCTTTGTTTATATTATATGTTTTCACCCAAACAGTGAAGTGCACTTTCCCTAACTATAGAGAAAATACTTGTGGCAATAATTCTATATTCTAGCCTTTTAATTACAAATCGAAACATGGAAATTATCACACCCACAGAAGTAAATATAATGCTACAAAAATCGCTCCTTTATTTTCCCACGTTCTGTGTTATACACACGAACTAAAAATGCACAGAGAGGCGCAGACCTCCCAGTGGCTCTGCAGCCAGGCCTGTGGCCTTTCCAGTTGGGGACTCATTCGTGTTGTGTATGGCGTGAGGATTCTGATGGTCTCGCTCAGGAAAGTCGAGTGAATATTTTCACAGTGCTTTCTCTCTTCCGAAAAAGCCAAGCACTTTCTTGACATTCCTAAGAATTGTTAAACAAGGATTGTTTTCCTTTTAACTACACGTGTGTTATTTCTGGAAGATGTCCACAGGATTTATGGAGATGACAAACAGTTTGAAAACTTCGTTTTCGTTTGTTTGGCATCTCTTGTGTCCATGGTGTTTAAGGTGGTTCTCCTCCGGCCTCAAGCCTGTGTTCTCCTAGGTGGGTTATAGCTTATCCTCGGCCTTCATTGTCCTCAGCAAAAAGGCAGGGGAAGGAGAAGAATTGAAGGAAAATAATCACTGAAATGTAGTGAGCATTTGCAGTGTGGCGGGCACTACTCTTTAGTGCTTTTCATACATTATCTCATTTATCTCTACAACAACCCTATGTAATAAGTGTTATTGTTATTATTATTATTCCTACCTTATAGATGAGGAAACAGAGGTGCAGCAGCTTCTGAGGTCCCACAGTAAGTAGTAGAGCCAAGATTCAAACCCAAGATCTAGCCTTAAAGTGCACGAGCTAGAATTTATTCCACTGATTTTGTTGAATGCGACACGCCCAGAGTCTCACAAAAGTAACTCTTCTCGTGAGAGAGAGGTGGCCTAGTGCATAGAGCTCGGGCTGTAGAATTAAACAGTAGCCATCTCGGGGCGACAGCTGTGATATTTACCTTTCATTGGTGTTTACGCTGTGCCAAGCACACAGATCAACCCACCTAACCCTGACAGCAAACGGGGGAGGTTCTGTTGTTTCCTCGTTTTACAGATGGAGGTGCTAAGGAGGCACACAGGCAGTGAAAGACTTGCCAGGGTCACACCAAGCTGGAAACAGCAGAACTGGGGTTCAAACCCCAGCCGCGCTGTGCGTGACCCAGTGCCCCGCCCCGCCCCTGCTGCCCCGGGCGGGCCAGGGTCTAACGCCGAATGTATACAGTGAGTGCCCAGAACAATAGCTGCTCCACAAGCTGCTGTCCGTATTGTTCTTATTTGGATTTCCAGTTTGAGGCTGACACCACAAAAAATTCTAAAGCAAAAACACAATAAAGGCAAATATGTTCAAAAATTTAAAATATGGTTGGTGGAAACCCCTAGCCCTTCCAGGGTATAGCAATAAGAGTCTGTGCCTGAGTCCCTACTTTCCTCAAGGTGATCCTGTGAGTTCCCCCTGGCCAGATCTGCCTCTCATGTGACCTGGTGGCAGTGTCCCTTAGCCTCACCAACTCCTCATGAGAAACCTAGTGTCATCACCGTCTCATTCTCAGCAGATCATCATCCCACCCGACTCCTGAAAGGGTAATAATGTTTGGTCCTGTCAGATGAGAGCATGAGACGTTGAAGTGTGGAGTGGCCTCTAAAATTCCTGTTGGTACGGGCTTAAAGAGGTTTATCCACAAGAATATACACATGAAGAGATATTTATATTCCGCGTGAACATGGTGTGGGTTCGTTAGAGAAAATGTCAACTCTGAAGACACGTGCTTTAGAGGCTGGGGCTGAGGGAGAAATGTACAAGCTGAGGATATGCCTTTCCTTTCTGTGTCGTGTTCTTTCATGTTCAAAGTGGGCTCGTCCTGCTGTCTCTGGGAGGACAGACAGGAAACTTTTCTTCTTAAGAGGGGAATGCCCCAACAGGAAAGGGAGGAGGGAGGCACACATCTTTAGTATAACATTTTGTACCATCTCTTTACTTGGTACTCTGTGTATGTGCTACCTATTCAAAATAAATAACTAAAATTTTGCCAAAAGAAGGAAAGTGTGAGGGTCACATGCCCATGACATTTTTGTTTCAGCTCAGAGGCCCAAGTAAGATTCACGTGTCTTCTCCCTTAGGTGCTAAATTCCCCATCAAGTGGACCGCTCCAGAAGCAATCAACTTTGGATGTTTCACTATTAAGTCTGATGTGTGGTCCTTTGGAATCCTCCTGTATGAAATCGTCACCTATGGGAAAATCCCCTACCCAGGTATCGCTTACCTACCTATTTCCATTCAAGTGGTGTGTGTGAGAAAAAGCCAAATGGCACGAGGCATAAAAAAATAAACCCATATCCAAAAGCTAAGAATGAGCCCTTTGTGCTAGAACTTGATTTTGACCGTTGTTAGTGGAAAGAGTTCTAAAATAGGCTTAGACCCTTCTCTGCCTTCTTACTTGATTCAGTGCATATTCTTTTCTTCACTAATTAATTCTGCCACTCACCTAATGCCTAGAATGAACCTGGCACTCTTGTAGGTGTTGCAGACGTAAGGATGAATTAGAGGATTAGATACAGGTGTCCCTCCTAAGCAGTGCACCTGATGGAGGAGGAAACAGACATAGAAATGGGGATTTACAATGCTATTTGGTTAATTTTAAAACAGAGGTTTGTGTAAAGTACTTTGGCATCTCTGACTCTTCAGGAAACTACCACCTCTGCTTATCAGTAAAAGATCCTTCATATCTTTAACTTACTGGGTATGAGGACATCATTCCATATTTCCAGATTCCTGACACCTGAAGCCCTTGGAGAATTCCAGATTCTGCCAGCCATCCCTTTTTCCAGAACCTGTGCTGGCATGTGCAAGAAGAGGGATTTCTCCCAAAGCCTTCACATTCTTATTAATGTTTGGCTTTTAACAAAATCAATAGATAAGGTGAATTTAAAATTAAATCTTTAATGTTTAAATCATTCTCTCATTCAAAAAATACCTGCGGGTGACAGGCACTCTCGAGGTACCCAGATGCAGCCAGCCACAGCTCCTGCCCTGAGAGCCAATATTCCGGTAGGGAGAGACTGATAATAATCAAGGAGACGATAGTCCGTCCTCTGGTGAAGTGCACTGTGGACAGCGCCTGGAGTGGGTTAGGGATTGGCAAGTGGGAGAGGGAGGGCTGCTGGGTTATACAGTGGTCCTGGCAGCAGGAGGGACTCCGTGAGTGAGCAAGGGAGCCATGGGGCTGTGCAGGTGCTGAGTGTCCCACAGGGGAAACAGCCAGTGCATGGGGTCCTGAACAGGAGCAGGAGGCCACATGGTTTGTGCCTCAGTGAGTATTTGCTGAATGAATGAAGGACTCTTTCAAGCCATTTAATCTCTGAGATAGTTTCCAAGCTATGGAGGAGAAAGTAGGAAGTGAGAGTGATGGAACGGGCCCTGGAACTGGGGGTGGAGTGGATGGGAGAGCCCTGGGGGCCACAGAGGGAGCTCCACTTTACTCTGATGAGATGGAAGCCATGGAAGGCTTTTCGACAGAGCACGATGCTGTCTCCTGCTCTGGATCACCCTCATTGCTCTCTGGGGATGAGCCATGGAGAAGGGGGGGACGGGGGCCGGCTGGGAGGGGAAAGCCTTTGAGTGGTGCCTGCATAGTGGGCTGACTGCCCCGTGAAATCCTTCTTGTGCCAACATCTCACGTTCTGACTGCCACTCTGCTGTAGACGCTGAAGTTAATGAAGAACACTACTATAAAACAGGAAGAATATTTCTTGATCAACCCTGATGTCTGACATTATATATCTATATCTATATGTCTATCTGTAGAGAAAGATTATATAATCTTATAGATATCAGATTGTGTATATAATCTGATACCTGATCAGATAAACATATAACCTCATAAAATGATGTTGTGTGATGTGTCTGCCGTGCTCCACAGTGATGCTCAGATGAGGCCCTTGAAGCTTTGAGAAGGAGAACCGCCTCGCCAGCTCCTGGCGGAGCTTCTGAACCCCAGACCCACATGCCTCCCAAGATCTGGCTTTCACCTACTGTGAGGATTTAAAATATTGGGGGTGAAAAGTCATAAAAAATTTAAAAGAACCAGTAGAAAAATGATGCGAGTCACAAAAAATACAGGATAGAACCAACCAGAAGCCATTGGCTGGTCTCTTCCCCAGTTAGCTTGTCCTCTGCAAGGTCTGGGGACGTGAGAGGCCTTTGGGAGCTCTGGACTGCTGAGGTTTCCAGACTCAAGAGTTGTGTGTTAGGAGAACCTCTAGTGTGAGGCCGTGTGAACAGTCAAACAATCCTATTGACTTAGATATTGGAGGACTCGATTCACAGATAGCGCAGAAATTGGTGAACATTGCCAAAACATGCCATTTCCATCACTGTTAGAAAACTGCTTATGGGAGAGGCCACACTGATAATTGAGTTAGCTGAGGATATTTTGTTTGCCTGGAAAAGTGCTGGATGTGTTGTTCTTTTTTTTTAAGTGGTTTACAAGCTATGTGCCTAGCTTTGCAAAATAAAAAAGGAACACTATAAAAGAGGAAAAAAAAAACAGAAAAGAAATAAGAAAGCCACATATAAACTGAACACATATTTTTAGAGGAAAAAAAGACTAAAAGGTGTAATATATAAAGATGTTACTATCTTTGGGCAATGAGATTATAGGTTACATTAATTTTCTTCTTAATAAATTTCTGGAGTTTCTAGTTTTTTACAATTGTGTTTTTATCAAATATTTCCATTCTTGTCTGAGTAATGTATGCACATTAGAGAATCAGGTGGTGCAAAAAGACTTCTGACAAAAAATTGCCTCCCCGGCCTCATGCTCGCTGATGCTCCTCAAAGGCATCTAATTGCAGGAATCTCGGTTATTTATTCTAATATTTGCTGCCCACAGTTCTAAATATTATCCTCATACTATTATTTCTTAAGTAGAGGTTTTTCCCCAATTTTACTTATTGTTAAATAAGAATATGATTACATGGTGTGTCTTTCACCCTATCCTCCAGCCACACAACTCTGCCTCACAGGCAACCACATTATCAGTCTCTGTTGTATCATTCAAGGACTATCCATGCGTATGTAATTTGAGGCGTACCAAATACACGTATCGGCTGGATGCCCAAACTGATAGCACCAACACAGAACAAACTCCCGGGAATACAAGAATAAATTACATATGCAATTTTGTCAATAAAAGTTCCTAAAATTGTAGAAGTCGAATACTAAATGAGTGGTAGGATAGTGTAGGAGTGTCATGTCCCATTTGCAATGCTACCCATTGAAATAGATACTTTGAGGAGGCACGTCTAACACCATGAACTTCTGTGCACATCAAATATAATTCAGGAAAAGGCTTTTCCATAACATGCTTTTTAGAAAAAGGCTTTGCACTTATTAATCTCATTTTGGGAAAATCTCAAAAATCCTTTGTCTTCAATTACTATTGGTCCATATCAACAACTTGTTGTTGTTGTGTTTTAAAATGTTTATCCCCCATAGACTCAAAGCTGTGAGGAATTGTTTTCTTCAACAGTCTCTTATTTTCATTGACGAGGGAGCGCTGAATGGTTTATCACGGTTCTTGCTGTACGTGACGTTGGAGTTTTCCCTCATGAAAATTTGAGGCATCAAAGTTAATATTCTGCTTCCAATTCAAACTTAGAAGATAGGATACATTCCCAAATAGGACTTTTTTTTGACAGACTCATGACTTAAAATTAAATAGCTAAATAAGTACGGTTATCAAATTTGTTTATGTTATGAATGCTAAAATACCAAACATTTTCACCCAGAATTTTAAACTGACTCCTCCACTGAATCCAGCTTTTGAAGTGGCTGGGCCAAAGGCTGATGGCTTCTGAATCCTGTCCTCTATCTGGGATCTTGTTTCCTCTGTGGAACAACTCGGGATCTCTCTTTATTCCTGAAATTTCACGACCATGTACCTTGGTGTGGCGTTTTGTCATTTTTATGTTATGCTGGGGACAGGTTTTGTCTTTTTTACTTGGAAACTTGTAGCCATAAATTCTGGGAAATTTTCGTATAGTGTTGCTTCTCTGAGAATTTCCACTCCTCCATTTTCTGTTCTCTTTCTGAGTCACTTGCTGGCAGGGTGGTGGACCTCCTGGCGTGATTCTGTGTCTCACATCTGCTCTTCTGTCCCTGTCATCCTGTCCTTCTGTACTGCTCTATGACTTACCTTCCCGCCCTTCCTTTGATGAGACGTCTCATGGGAACAAGGGTCTCTAGACCACCGGGCTAACTTGTCAGCCTCCTCAGGGGTCAGTATCTCCAGGTCTGTTCTCTGGGACCATTTAGTTTCTTCAGCAGAGAGTCTTCCAGGCCCTGCCTGTGGAGTACGAGCCTGGCTGTCAGCATTCTGGGGGCTCACTGGGGAAGGGACATCAGTGTCTTTTTTTTTTTTTTTTGTATTGTGGTAAAATAGACACAGAATAAGATTTACCATTTTAACCATTTTCAAGTGGACAATTCAGTGGCATTTAGTACTTTCACAATGTTGTGCAACCATCACCACTATCCCTTTCCAGAACTTTTTCATCTTCCCAAACTGAAACTCTGTCCCCATTAACCACTACTCCCCATCCCCCTTCCTCCCAGCCCCTGGCACCCTCTATTTTACTTTCTGTCTCTATGAATTTGCCTACTCTAGGTCCCTCCTGTAAGTGGAATCAGACAGTATTTGTCCTTTTGTGTCTGGCTTATTTCACTCAGCATAATGTCCCCAAGGCTCATCCATGTTGTGGCCTGTCAGAAGTGTCTCTCTTTTCGTGTTCAGCCTTTCTCTTCCAGTCTCCATCCCACGCTTTACCCCTCCTCCACCGGGCCTGGCATTCCTCAGCGTGGAGTTTCTCTCCTTCCGTTTCTCCAGCGTTAACCTGGGCACCTGCCAGGCGGGCTCTGGGTACAGTCCTGTCTGCAGCCACCGACCTCACCCCTTCCTTTGCATGTGTGGTAACTCCGTGTGGAGCCTCCCCAGGGCTGGGGGTGAAGCACCTCACCTGGTGCTGGTGTCCTTCTCTTGTAGGAGCTCTGGTTTCACGTTCCTCCTCGTGGCTCAGACCACTTCTGCCTCTGGCTGACAGATGTCTCCCGGTTTCATCAAAGATGGAGTTTAAGTTTCTGTTTCTTGTTCTCTTTTTTGTTTTGGGATAAAAAGGTGGGAAAAGTGGGTAAGCAAAAGATCCTTACTTCATCGTCTTAAGAGCAAAACTGTGTTAATAGTTATGTATGAATTTTCTAAAGAAAACAGAGGGATCTTTGTGGTTGGGGTTTTGTTTTGCTTTCCTCTTATGAAGAAAAAGGAGGTTGAAAATGGCAAGGTTTTCTGAAGCATCATGTCTTTTGGGGCTGCTTCTTACCAGATATATCTAGCATCTTAACGCTGCATGTGATTCAGAATCAGGAAGCTCATCCTGCGGCAGATGCTCTCCTCAGGCACAAGCAATGCTCAGACAAAAATAATTTGCCCTTTTGGAAGTTTTGTTGGTGGGAGACTGTGGTCCTGTGGTAGCTGGTACTTCCTCCCTCACACACACAGAAGGCCCCTGTGTCTTAAAAGACTGTCGTGCTTCCTGGAGCTGCTGGGCTCCCATGTCCTGTCGCTAAGCCCCTAATCCCTTTCTAATCTCTGCTGTATTGCATTATTCTCCTTCCTGTGCTCTTTCACCAACTTTTAGTTTCTGCTAATTCCTACCCATTTCAGATGTCACTTCCTGCTCTGCTCCCCACCCATTCCCTCTCCTAAGGCTATCTTCCCCATTGGGCTATGTGCCATTTGAGGACAAAACTCTGTCTTAATTATCTTTGTATCTCTGAGAACTTAGTACTAGCTCATGACCCACAGTAAGTAGTCAATAAATGCTTGTAGAAAGAATGAAGGATGGAATACGGGATTGCTTACCTTTTAAGATCACTACCCAATGGGTATTTGCTTTCTTTAACCTAGCAACAGACCAGTTACCAAGTATCCAGTTTAATCTTAGATCTGGTTGAGATCTGCCTGCCCCCCTCCTTCTTTCTTCCATAAGACTTGTCATTTAATAGCCTTATTTTGTTTGTTGGTTTACTTGTACATAAAAAGATAGACTTCAGATTTCCTTCTTTTTATTCCTCTTATCAAGTCATGTTCCCCAGGTAGGATGGATCATGCCTGGCCTTTATCTGCATCATTTAGAGGGTTCTTCAGAATTAGGGGAGCACACAAGAATGAAGAAGGAAAAATCTGTAGTGTGGCAAGGGAGGACCTTGAAAAGTTCATCTTCTCTGGGCATAGTCTGACCTTTTATGCAACTAGGGGTTCTCCAGGAAGGAAGCGAAAGGGTATTCCTAACCAAGTTTGCAGGTCCAGCTGCTGTTTCTATCATCCTGGATGTTGGTCCTCCCACCAGGACCCCAGAACTTCACTCAATGCCCATGTAGAAGTAAACACAGCATCAGAAGAAGATATTTCTTCTGAAATTTATCCAAGTGAGCTTGGCTGGTTACGAGAGCCAGAGAAATACTGAAGCCACATAATTTATGGAGACCAGAACCCCAAATAAAGAAAGTGATGCAAATTGGCCCCTTGGCTTTAAGCAAAGGGAATCAAATGAAATCTTCCTGTTAGAACATTCCAGTTACACAAATATTTGAAGATGGTGTTTCAGAAGTAGACCTGAGCAAAATTAATTCACCATGTAAATAACTCTCAAGAGATTTTAACAATTATAACGTTTGCTTGGATCTTTCAGTTTCAAAAACAAGGGCTCTTCCAAGACAGAAATAACCATGCCTTCTTTCAGGATTTAAATCCAGGCAGGGCTTTTCAGTCACTGTGTCCTTAGAAGAAGAAAGGTTAGTTAAGGGCAGAGCGGTTCAGCAGTCACTGATCATGACCCCTGGTAACAAATATACAGAAACCCGTTCCATATATAAAATGAATATTTCACAAAACCACACTGACTTTTACTAGTAGTTCAGTGCATTCTGATCTTTTTTATTTTATTCTATTATAATTTATTTTTTTAAATACTGGTAGCTCCCTAAAAAATCAACTTGTTGATCCCAAATGGGTGGTGACCCACAATTTGAAAACAGATTAGAGAATAAATTCAAAAGAAGGTTCTGTTTCAAATCTGGAAAAGACATTTCCCCTAAAGTACTAGCTGTCTTTTAGAATCTTTCCAGTGACCACGAATGGTCAAATCTGTGGCTGTGGAAAGGAGATAGCTATGGAAAGGAAACTGTTGTGAATGGAATTCTTCATAGGCCAGATGTGGTACATACTCCACGTGAAAATGTTGCACATGAAATACAGCTTCTCTGAGGAGCTCACAGCCACACATAATAAGGTATCGACAAAACAGGGAAAACATGCAGATGTGGATAGGTACTGCTAAAACTGCTAAATAGGGACATTTTTCTGTCCCATTTTAATAATGGGGGAAAATGTTGTTGAAATTATGTTTTTTTCCTTAAAGCTGTTCTGAGTATCAAAGATCGACAGTTCAGCTTCTGAAGTACCCAGAGACTTTAGACCATGTTAAAAGCCATCCTACAGGATCAGTGCTGTTGCAGAATTCAGTAGGAATCGTGAACACCCTAGTTCCCCACCAGGTGGGAGAACGTGCACATTCCAGGGTCCGTGGGAGCTTGGACTCCAGCCAGTACTGAAGACCGGGGCAATGTAAGGATTGGGACACGATCAATCCATCTGGCTGATTGAAGGGTCCTGACTTCTTTAAGTAAACTTACAATGAAAAGCAGATTATTAAAAAAATATTGGCGTGAGATAATGTACGTAAAAATGAATTATTCTGGTATATGTATGAAGCTGAAAAAAATACTACAAAGGAAGTTGAGATTAAGGGTTGGGGTTGGGCCTGAGTAGTTCATTCGAAAGGTCAGGCAAATCCAGTGTCCCTTTTGTCATTAAAGAGCACTTGCTGTGTCTTCTACTTAACCACGTTTGCCTGTTTTCACTTTGGCAAACTGAATGCTGTCTTCATCCCCTTCATGATAAAATGTATGCATTTAGTTGCTTACAGAAATGTCCTTAGCCTCCATATCAGTTTTTCTGGTGCCTCAACAAAATACCACAGACTGGGTGGCTTAACAGAAATTTATTTTCTCTGAGCTCCAGGGGCCGGCAGGGTTGGTTTCTCCCAAGGCTTCCCCTTGACTTGCCGGTGGCCATCTCCTCCCTGCCTTCCGCGGCCTTTCCGCTGTGCACACACATCCACAGCGTCTCTCAGTGTCCTAATCTCCTCTTTTATAAGGACACCGGTCAGATTGGGTTAGGGCTCATTCTAACTCAGTTACCTCTTTAAAGCCCTTCTCTCTCCATCCAGTCCTATTCTGAGGTACTGAGAGCCAGGACTTCAACATATGAATTTGCAGGGGAACACAGTTCAGCCCCGACAGCCTCTAAAGCTTGCTTTAGCAATGCATGCAGGGTGTGGGTAGCAGAAAGACCACTGCAGTGCATGACCTCAGTCGGGTTTCTAAATAGTATGGCTTTATTTTTTTTTTGCCTTAGGGAGAACTAACGCCGATGTGATGACGGCCCTGTCCCAGGGCTACAGGATGCCCCGCATGGAGAACTGCCCAGATGAGCTCTACGACATCATGAAAATGTGCTGGAAAGAGAAGGCGGAAGAGAGGCCGACGTTTGATTACTTGCAGAGTGTCCTGGATGACTTCTACACTGCCACGGAAGGGCAGTACCAGCAGCAGCCTTAAAGCTCAGGAAGACTCGTAGCCATTGGCAGGGACGGCTGCCTCGTTAAAAAGGAAACAGGAAGGGTCACCGTTTGCACCAGTCACTGCGTGAGCTGGGATCATCTGCCGTCCCCGCCTCCTGAAAGTGAGGCTAAATTGCTCAGGAAGAACACTCTCTACGTGGAAAAGTATTCTCTTCTCGTGGGCCGATGCCCACGGTTTGCCACGCAGATGGCTCCCGGCTGGTTCTCTTGCCTTGCCAAACCCACATCTGAATACAACCTTCTGAGAAGGAAACACCTGTCCTGTCCAAAACGCACCCACTTTGGCCTCCCGTTTGCAATTGGATGTGTGACTCAAAGGTTCGGGGCCATTTCAATAAATCCCCGACAGTGGCAGAACTAAACAAATTCATAAACATAAAATAACTGGATGCATATCGTGACACTTCTTTGCATTTTCTCTGTGCTTTGGCTTATTTGTTAAAAAATTACTAATCCAACGTGTTAGATCTTGCAGGTGAGTCGGAAGCTTAAAAATGTCTTTCCCGGATTTCAGTGATCTCCCCTCCCCCTAAACTCTGAGACCATTAAACATTTTCCTTCCATGGAGACGGGTCGGAACGCCCAGGAGGAAGCAGCAGCAGGGGCAGCAGCACTCCTAGTCTGTTCCCTGTGGAAGCATCACTGGCACGCAGAGCTGCTCTTAAGCGACGTGGAACCCACCTACTGCAGGGCTTGTCCAGACCCCTCAAGAGAGAGAAGAGCCTCAGAAACTGCTCTCCCTTCAGAAGCAATGTTTTTCATGGTCCAGCTTTTCAAGTCCACAGTTTCCTATATACAGACTTTTTTGGCAACATAGTGTGGAAAAACAGTAAGATTTAACCTCTTCAGAACCTTCTAGGGCCATATAAAACATAAGAATTTTCTTTACTGCTTCAAATGATTTGAACATTATTTTAATGATCAAATATTAACTTTAGTTGTACTTTAGAAAGTAAAAATGCCATATCTTGGGCTATTTTTGTGATTCAGCCATCTTTTCTAAATTGTGTGAGACTATTTATATAAGAATGTGGGGGAAAATAAGTGAGTCGAGGCTCAAATGAGCCTCTGTAGCAAGGGATACGAGAGGTTTTGTTTACTGAATTTTTCTACTGTATGCTTTGAATGGGAAATGCTATATCACATCATGCTTCACTCTCCTGTTGTGTATATACCTATTTCTATTTTGTGATTTTATTTTAATATACCTGGCCCACATCTCAAGCTTTTTACTTGTGTTTAACATTTCCAACTATTGTCAACATAAAAATGAGTACCAACCGGGGGAAAATGAGAGGTGATTCCATACAGTTAAATTGTTTAAAATACTTGTACAAGTTCTACCTCCATTCTTTGAGTATTTTCAGATTGGAGAACTGAGGAGTAGATGGTCTAGACATCTGAACATCCCTTCATAGGAGCCAAATAGGATTTGTTTTCAAATAGGCTTAGCAGGCACCACTAAAATTTCATTTTGTGTGTGTTGGCTATGTGTTGGGTGCCTAGGGGAAGGGATAAAATATTCTGGTTTTCCCTAAATTTTAAATTCTTTTTCTGTGTGGTTGTTTTTAAATATCTTTTCTAAAATATTCTAAAATTCTCGATTCACAAGTGCCGTATTCACAAAGATAGAATATCATCATATAATGTTTGCACAGCTTGATTCACCGTGGTATGTTTTCTGCATGTACCCGTCTGTTCACGTTTTACTTCAGAATCACACATATAACCCAACATGTTACCTGGAGAGACAATGGAAATAATCCCTAAAGCAAAAAGAAGTCTCTAGGAAGTTACTAAATTTATCTTCACCTTGTTTTTCTTCTCTCAATTCTGCTTCCTTTTGCCATTTTACATTCAACATTCCCTCTCAATCAAGTATATGACCCTTTCCTCTGAGTGTCTCCTTCGTCACCTTGGGCCCCGTCACTCACTTTCAGCATGTGCTCCAGCCCAAAGTACTCAATGGACAGCTAGCACAGTCTCTACCCTTGGCGGAAGGATTCCATTCTCCTCATGACTGACAGGCAAAATGACGGGCTGAGGAGGTGTTTGTAAAATCTTAGGGTCTCCAGTGGTGTGCAGAATGGCTTACCTCATCACATCCCAGATCATTACTGAGAACTTGAAAAATAGACTCCCCACTCCCCTTCCCCCAAGATCCCGCCTTCACTATTCTGCAGTGAAGGATGTATGTCAGCATACTTGGAAAGCTTCCCCAGTGAATACAGTGTATGCCCAGGCTTGAAAGCCACTCTCCTGCTTTGATCCATATTGCAAAGTTATCTGCTCAAAAGAGGACCAGGCTTCTCTTTCCTCAGATGGTTTGGTGTCCCAAGGGAGGACGTAGGAGTAGAGGAGGAAGGAGGAGGAGGAGAAAATGTGCCTTTTTCCTTTCTTATGAACTTGAAGCCCACTGGACCTAAAGTAAAACTTGTAGGCTTGATACCAGTGTCCTTAGTAGAAGGGGACACTTGGTGCTTCCGTAGCCCCTCCAAGGACACCTCCCTATGCTCTGCCAGAATCCCCCTGGAAAAGCATACCACCCAGTTCTTCTAGGGGAGATCCTACACCACAGAAGCCTTGAATCCTGTCCTAAGAGTATAAGAGATCCATAAAAGGAGGGACCACATTTATTTGCTTACACAGTGGGATAGATTGTGAGGGCGTGAAATGTAAGTTTAAATTCATCTCCAGGTTCACCTGTGGTGATGGCTTTCCCCTATCTTTCCATCGTTCCAACATACTACATCTGGGGCAGTAGCTGCTGAAAGGTACTTAGTACTGAAACACCAGCATCTGATCCGTTAGAACGAACTAAAACAAATGTTCATCCTATACCTCAGCTCCCCAGCCCTTATGATTTTAGCTGCCACATTCCACAACCAGTTAGTTTCTTGCATTCTCAGCCAACAGCATCTCTTGAAGATCACAACATACCTTTCCCCTTAGTATCTTCATCTTCTTCTTCTGCCCAGTTGAATGGAGACTCCAGTTCCCTATCACCTACGTTTTGGCTACCTGAAGTTTTTAGGTTCAGTGAAGACAGGCCTTGCCATTCTTCCTGATGGAAATGGTGATTATAAATACACAAAGATACTCATGAACCCACCATTTGCTCACTGCTCTCTTTTGTGCTTTGGCACTTTATACAAATTACCTCTAACTCACACAACAACCCTTGAAGGTATGGATGGTCCTGTCACTGTGCCACAGCTGAGAAATCAGATGCACACAAGCATCTGAAATCAAAGGCCACAGAAGGAACAGATTTTCTTCCCTTCACGTTTCCTTGTGAAATAAAACAAATGAAATACCTTTGTAGTGGGATCTCCCCGGCTCAGGTGGGTGTTCTAAGTGGGCAAAGGAATGACTTACAAAATGCTCCATTGGGGTCCACACAGATGTGAGGGAAAATTTCTTCTAGGTAATTTTAATTTTGGAAGGAAATTCATGCAAGAATTCAACTCAACATTCACACTTTTTTAAAAGGCTATTTATAGAGACTACACTTTTGAATAAAATGTTTTGATGACATGCTCCATTTCATAACATGAAATTGTATTAAACTGATAGAATTTGATCTCCCAAAGTTCTATTCTGATAGATGTGTAGGAGGAAATCCTTCCAATTTAATTTTCTGTGTTCTTATGAATCTAAATACTTCAGATTAGAGTGAGTCGCAAAAATCTTGCAGGGTCCCCAAGATGGCAACGGTGCGACCTTGGGCATTTCCCCTAAAAGCAGAAGTGTTAGGGGCAGCCTTGGTGAACCCCATCTCTAGGTCATTGGAGAGATTAGTCAGAAATAACCTGGATTGGCCAACGTGCAATGTTAACACACAACTCCTAGAATCAAAGGTGGCTTTATTTACAGACCAAAAGTAGATACACAAGGCAAGACGACAATCTGTGAATTTTTTATTACACTCATTCTAGGCTTGGACAGTCCTTAATCCCTCATCTTCTGCTCTTGGGGTCAGATGTGTTTTTGATTTCAGATTTTTTGTTTTTTATTTAAAAGGTTAATACAAAGAATATACAGTGCTGAAGATTTCATGGTAAGCCCTCAGTGAACACTGGAGAAGAAACTTTTGATTGAATAAAATATTTCTGCAAAAAAATGCCTGAATTTACACTAAGTGGGATGTATAGAGCCTCTAAATAGCTTCAGGTCAGGTTTTGCCACCAAATGAGGTCGAAAAACTTGGTTTTCAGAGTTTTTTGGACTTTGGAATTGTGGATAAGGGGGTGGATCCATATCCAGAGAGCTTGAAGAATGTGCGAGACCTTTTACTGTCAGTGGTGTATCTGATTCAAGTGGAGGACGTCAGGACTGTGGTTACTCAAATTCCATTTCATGCAGCTGTGTCCCAAGATGCAAAATATTGATGCATCTCTTTGAAACAACATAGTTAGTCATTAAAAATCTCTGATCAAACACACCTCCTCGGGGAGGTCTGCTACTTAGCAGTTCAAGTGGGGATAAATATCTAACGGTTTTAGTTGACCACAAGAGCTACTGATGTGCTGTGGTCGCTAAAATGGTTAAGGAATGCAGTAGCAGGCTACGTTAGGATCTCGAAAGAGGCCACCCACAAAAAGAGATGCTCTTTCATAACTCGAAAGTCAGACCGTGCAGGAGCATTAAGTTCTATTCTGAACATTGGATGGCGGATTCTCAAATCCTAACTGCCCTGGAAAAGTCACTTTGATGTGAGTGATGGGTGTGCGTGAAGGAACGGGGAGCCCGTCAACCGTGGCGGTCTTAGGGCAGTCAGTGGGAGCCGCCGCACCGATATTTTGATGGAAAGATAAATGAAATCATTTTCAAATATTTGCTCTGTCAAAGAATTGTATTTTGAATCCTTCTTTGTAGGACATTTTTTTTTCTGAAGTGGCTCATCGTTCCTAATCTCTTTTCGGTCAATGTACTTAACTTTAAATAAGGTGTCTGTGGGTTAATAGTAATCATTCAATACAGTGCCTTATGGACCACTTTCCTGAACACAGGAACGGTAGTAGAAGTGTGAAGGACATCGATATTTAGTCTCAAATCTCCTGCTTTAAGGGGAGAAGTACAGTAATGATATAGGATGAGCAAGAAAAGTATTAGAAGGGAAAAATACAGGTGCAAAATGTGAGGATCCTTCCGAGGAGAGATCACAGAGCTAGTTACAAGAACAGGCCTGGAGGTAAAGAAAAACGCTTCATAAGTAGACATTCAGATTCAGCCTTGAGGAGGGACGGGCACTGGCGGGTGAAAGAAGGCTGCAGGGTGAAGTGTCAGAGGAAGACGCAGAGGCAGAGAAGTGTGGGAAGCATCAAAGCACAGAGCCCCCCAGACTGGTAGGATTAGGGACGAATTCTCAAACTTGAGCGTGCATCAGAATCCCCTGGAAGGCTTGTTATAACAGATCACCGGGCCCCCGGCACCCCCCCAGAGTTTCCAGTTCTGGGGTTCACGTCTGGGGAGAGACCTGAAATGGCGCTGCTAGTCCTGGTCCTGGACCACCCTTGGAGACCCACTGGATGTATACGGGCTCGGCAGCAGGGGAACCCAAGTCCCGGGTGGGGAGCACGGACTTTCCTAGACCACGCGGTGGCAGCACTGCATACTTGAGAAAGCCTCACACCGGTGAGGCCGGCACAGAGCCGGCACCCCACGGGCTGCGGGGGCCACACTGCCTGGCTCCCTACCGCAGCTCTGCTTATTGTGCTCGGCCACGAGGTGGGTGAGGAGAGCACTCACCTCACAGGGCTGTTATGAGGAATAAATGCCGTAACATTTCACTGTGAGCCAGGCACACAGTTAAGTCACCGTGTTTATGAAATAAAGACGTGGAATCAAAGATGTTTGTTGATCAAGATGTTAAATAAAATGCAATGTCAGAAAACCACATTATGATGTCCAATCAGTGAGCAGTGTGAGGGATGGATGGGCAGAAGAACCAGCAAGGAGGTGGTCCCAGTGGAGGAAAAACAAGCTCCCAAGCTAGGCGTGGTCTTACGGAGGGTCAAACTAAGCCACAGACCCTCCGAGGGCCTTGCCTGACACCCAGAGATTGTGTTTCTCTGGATTTGGGGTGGGGTGCAGAAATCTGTTTGTGTGTTTTTTTTAAACAACCTCCCCTTTCTGTGATATTGACTTAAGTATTCAAACTATAACCTGAGAAACTCAACTAGGGAAAGGGATTTTAGAGTTGAATTGTTTTCTCCCAAAATGGTATGTAGAAGTCCTAACTTTTAGTACCTTGGAATATGACCTTATTTGGAAACAGAGTTGTTACAGATGTCATTATTTAAAATAAGATAACATCGTGGGTAGACCCCTAATCTAATATAACTGGTGCCCTTATGAGAAGAACATCCTGGGAAAGGCTAGGACATACAAGAAGGGAAGACTCTGCGAACAGATTGAGGGAGAAAACAGCCGTCTACAAGCCATGGAGAGAGGCCTGGAACAGCTCCTTCCCTCACAGCCTCAGAAGGAACCAACCCTGCCAACACTTTGATCTCGCTCCACCTCTAGCTTCCAGAGCTGTGTGACAATAAATTTCTGTTGTTTGAACCACCTAGTCTGTGGTACTTCATTGTAGCATTCGCAGCAAATGAATGCAGAAGACTAGTGAAACTATAGGAGTGGCTGATAATAGAGCAAAATTGTGGAAAACAAAAATAGGGAGAGTCTGCAGTCAGGAAGAGGAGAGCTGGGCCAGCAAACAAGACGAAAAAATGTTGCTGAGGCAGAAACCAGGCGAGCTGATGGTGTGCCATCCGAGGTCCAGAGGACGCGGCAGGGCAACAGTGTGTTTTCAAATGTAGATATTACTATTACTCAGGTATAGTGAGGCCAACAGATCAGGACACAACTGCCATTGAAAAGACAATTGTCACAGTTCTCAAGAGAAGAGAGCATGCCACGCCAGGCGGGGCCACACCTGGAAACACTGAGATCGGTCAGGAGGCAGGGGGAGCGAGGGGAAAGGTGGACAAGAGCCTTCATTGTGGTTTCTGCAGGAAAGGAGGCAAGGTGAGCAGGCTGAGGACTGGAGAGTATGAATAGTGCTCCTGCCTCAGCCCAAGGAACACTTCTGGTGTCAAGAGTGTAAACTGACACAAAGGACTTCTGTTAAAGCCATGCAGTAGTTTGCTAGGGCTGCTGTAACAGGCTGGGGGCTTAAACAGCAAACATATTTCTCACAGTTCTGGGGGCTAGAAGTCCAAATCAAGGTGACAGCAGGGTTGGTTCCTTCTGAGGCCTCTCCTCGGCTTATAGACGGCCACCTTCTCCTGTGTCTTCATATGGTCTTCCCTCTGTGTGTGTCTGTGCCCAAATGTCCTCTTCCTACAAGGACACCAATCATGTCAGATCAAGGCCCACCCTCACGAGCTCATTTTAACTTAATCACCTCTGTGAAGACCATCTCCAAATCCAGCCACATTCTGAGTTACTGGGGTTAGGACTTCAACACATGAATTTTGGAGGGGGCACAATTCAGCCACAACAACCAGTCTCCTGGAATATAGAGACTAAGAACTAAAGGGGCAACCAGACGACATCAAACCACATGACTGAGGAGAGCAATTAGGACGTCCCTGCTTCCCTGTGACAGGCACCAAAGCCCGCTCCCCGCCTCTGGCCCCTCTTGCAGCAGCGTTGCAGCCTGCAGGGTCTGGCCCTGGTGGGCTGCGCACTGGCTTGCCCAACCCGAAGGCCATTTGAAGCTCTCCGAGCCTCAGTTTGCTCAAGGCCTACTCTGCCGGGTGCATGGGACTGGAGAGTACCAACCAAGACAATGATCTGAAAGTGCATCCCCGTCTGCAATGGACTATGCTGGTCGTGGTAGGTGGGAGAGGCCGTCAGCACAATCACTGCACGAACAGACTGAGTGTGTGAAGTCACGGTTACTGAGAGAAATACAGCACATTGCTTCCAACTGGCTGCTGCATAGGGGCTTAAAATGAGGACAATCTTAAGGTGGAGAGGAGGGGAGGGGATGGAAGGAACTGCAGAAGGGAGGAGCAGCATTGCTTCAGATACTCGTCAGGCACCCTGAGGAACTACCTCACTGAGCCCGCCCCACGGGGCCCCAACCAGCCGCTTAGCGCCCGTCGGAGACTGGAAACTGGATAGAGAGCTCTCAGCACCAGTAATAATCACAGAGGCATCTTTGATTCTTATGATGGAAAAACACGATGAGCACATGTGTTTTCAGCCACCGTCATGTGCACACGCACGTACACACATGCGGGTAGTAATTATCATCAGTAGCAATCATCTTCCACTATATCATTACTCCAAGGGGTATGTAAGTATGCCAAGCCTCTTCTTTTATTGACATAAAATTATTTCAGGAGACAGAACACTCTCCTAATATTTTTTTGCCAGAATCCTCAGAGATTGTGCTATTTTGTTCTTGATGTCGTCATTTAAAATGATTTCCTAAAGAAACCAGAACTCATGGACAGGAAATAGAAGTGATTTATTCTCAGCTATGGGAAACATATAAAAATAAAATACCGGATCTTCACCCATCTAGTGGATGAACTGATATTTACCAATTGCCTGCTGTGTGCGAGGCAGTGTCTGCGTGCCGGACGACTCGAATGTACTACACGCTGAGGAATATCTAGACACAAACATCGCCCCCCATTCCCCCCAGTGATTCACCTTGTCACTTCCCTCTCTGAATAGCAGCTTCCCCTCTGTCAACAACTTTAAAAATATCCAAACCACACTCCAGAGAGCTGCTCAGTCTGTGGAAGGAAATGAAGAAAAAGAGAGGATGAAAAACTTGAAAGATTAAAACTCTCAGGTCCAAACAGTTAAATAAGAATAAGCGTTTTTTTTTCCTTATTAAGCAATAATGTAACAAAGAATCCCTTTAAGGAGTGAATTCACGTATATACAAACTTCTGGGACAAGTGCTGTGGATTAAAAAATAGGGCCCTCTCTCTAGGAGATGACACAAGCCTGGGGCAGAGGAAGAAGTAAAACCTCTCAGGCTCCTCACAGAGGAGAATTTGGGAGTGATGATTCCCTCCCAGACACCCATCCCCAAACCCACATTCAACAATGTGCATAAGGTTTAAAATCTGAATGTAAAACCCCACATAGAAACGCCCATGTTATTATAACAAGTAATGCAAAACAAGGACTGGACTTTCTCCTTTGAGAAAAAATAATTTTAAAACTTAAAAAAAAAAATGACAGAAAAAAAGCTTTCTTTGAACTGAACAAAATCTATTAAAAAGTAAACAAGTTGCTTTAAAAAAAAAACCCAGATCAATGCGGGTATGTGTAAGGGACACGGGAGCCAATGAGAGAGCTCCCAGGTGCCACAGCCGGAACAAGCGGAGAAACCAAATAAAATAGTATGGATTATAACCCAGAGCGCAAAATAAATACTCACGAGTCCACCCTGGTGCAAATAAATAATTTGATAAATAAACAAATGGAGGAGAAAAGAAAGTTTTCCCATGCAGAAGAATTCCAAATAATTTATGTAGACATTTCACTTTCAAAGAGGTGACGCATAACACCCCACGTCTGAAGCGATCGCTGCACAGTGACTTCCTCCGAGAGTACAGTGTGGAGAAGGAGGGAAAGGCCACCTCAGAGGGGAAAAACCTGACACCTCCTCAGGCGAGAGATCAAGGTCAACACCATCACCAGTGATCAGTCCCGTTGATAGTGTGTACCCTTGATACGATGCGATGAAATGACACTTTATCTCTGTGGTCTTCCTCCCCAAATCCATAACCCCAGTCTAATCGTTAGAAAAACATCAGACACATTCCAGTGGGGGGGCGACTTAAATATACCCAACCAGTAACCCTCAAAACCATCAAGGTCATTAAGAACAGGGTCTGAGAAACTGCCACAGCCAAGAGGAGCCCAAGGAGACATGGCGGCTAGATGTAATGTAGTAATCTGGATGGGACCCTGGGACAGAAAAAGGACATCAGATAAAAACTAAGGAAATCTGAATAAAGCGTGGAGTTTGGCTAACAATAATATATCAATATCAGTTCATTGCTTGTGACAAATGAACCATACTAACGTGACATGTTAATAACAGGGGAAACTGGATGCAAGGTGGATGAGAACTCGCTGTACTGTCTTTGAAATTTTTCTGTAAATCTAAAACTGTTCTAAAATTGAGGTTTATTAACAACAACGACAGACAGGTAAACAAGTTCTGTGAGTCTGTTTCAAGTGTAGATGCTTACTCATAAAGTTAAAGCTTCCGTAAGAACAAAAAGTGAAGGGAATATTTTTATCTGACTTCTGGAAAACAGAAAATAACCAACTCCTCCCAACAGGCTTAAAGGACGCTTGGTACTGTAGTCAATGCCCTCGGGGGACAGCGCCATCTAGTGTTCAGTTACATAAATGAACCAATGGTGGTTCTGGTGACTTCTCTTTCGTCCACTGTATATCTATACACATTACTTTATATCCTATTTCAAAACTGAAAAGAACCACAAAGGACCTTTGGTTGAGAGAGTTTGAGAAATGCTGACTGCTGTCAGCCCCCCTGGAGATTCACTGTACACATTCACAATAATAACTGTTCTGAGAAGTCCTACAGTAAGAAAAGAATGCCTGTTTAACTTCAATTAGGCCACTCTTTCTCAAACTTATTTGCCACCAACTCCCTTTTTCTCAAAAGCATATGAACTTCCAAAGCAGCCGATTTTAGCGGCACGTGGAAGTGCTGGTCTGAAGCATGAGGACTTGCCCGGCTGTGGTAAGGGAGAACATTTCTTCCTGGCAAGGCAGACGCCCGGCTCTTTGCTGAATGTGCCACGTTCCTCCTTGTCTTCCCGTGTTTGCTTATGAGGTTTCTTCCCTCGTGAATAAATCTGTTTAATTTCTTGGGCAAAAAAAGACTGAAAAGAACAATGAAATGAAAGTGCCTATAATCTCAAACGCCTTGAGTAATCAAATTGAAATAACTTGGTTTCATTTACAACTTCAACATAGAATCTGCTTGTAAAATGCCTACTTCTATTTTTAAAAATTCAGTCCAAAAATAATGTTTTTGAAAGAGATTTTATCAGAAATACAAACTCACAAAGTATTATAATATGGTCACTTTTTAAAAGTTACAAAATAATGTAAGCATTATCAGACAGCAGATCGCAGTTCTAGAACCCGTGAAGCTCTGACAAGTTAATACTGTGTTATTTAACTTTAACCCAGCACTTACAGAAAGTCTGCTTGCTTAATAAGTCCATGCTTACTTTAATATAAGATTGTATTTGTAAAATTATAGCTTTATTAAGAATAAACAGTAAAAGAGAAAAAATGGGCTCAGTTAGAGTCTAAAACATCTCAAGTGAAAAAACTCAAGTGATTAGGTAATATATATCGTTTTTGAACCTGAATGATTTTTCAAAATGTGCTGTAAAAAGAAAGAAACACAGCTGAGATAACTGGTTCCAATCACAGATAACCAAAGTAGCAGTTTGCTTAGAATATAAATGCAAAAATTTACTTTTTTCCCCTAATTTCCTAAATACTTGGCATATAGAATAGGTGGAAAAAAACCCACTCAAGTTATTAATTTGAATGATATTTCTTGCCCTCTTCTGACCACAAAGACGTATTATGATAGGCCCTTGAAGTGATTATGTCCCTCATTCCCTGGATTAAGAGGTGTGTCTTTGTATTAAGAAGTCATCTTCCAGGTAAGATTGGTTGTAGTTTTTCAGATTTCACTAAGATTTAGTTGGTAGAGAGCTTAAAGTCACGGATAGCAATTTATCCAGGTTCTAATTTATTCTAGCTTTTTGGGTTTCTTTTTTCACATAACTTCTCTTAGATTTGGGGCTTAACAGCTTTCCTGAAATCAAACAACTTAGTGTCTAACTTAAATGATGATATCTGAGGTATGATGTGACTGCCGACAATTTACCCCATTTTGTTAGTCAATGTCTTTGCACTGGAAATATTAAAACTCTCCAGCTCCTACAAAACAACAGTGACAGCAAGAAAATAGAAAATGTTCTGAAATGTAAAACACATAGCAGAGAGGTGTGGAATATTTTCTCCTCAAAGGTTAGCCTCAAGAGAACTATATGGTGATAAAGCATGGTACAAGAACTTGGGCAAAATTGATTCTGATGATAAGCCTCATGGTTACTGGGGATCATCTCCCTTCTTACCTGGAAGCGCATAGCTCTGTCCCCCCATTCACCACAACTCCTGCCCTGTGTAGCTCTAACCTAGACTCGCGGCTGCAAAGAGGAGCAAGCCAGGGGCCTTTCCACTGTCCAGCAGTCCCAGGTCAGCCATGCTTTGTTCCCTGGATCCCATCTTATCACTGGTGACACTTCTGAGATGAAGCAGAATTGGTTTCCCCCTGGTACAGAAAGAGAAAGCCAGATACTCTTCCTGGTGATAGAAATGAACAGAAAGTGGAGCTGTGGAAAGCGATGACTCTGGAGCAGAAACTAAGCGTTCGGGACCGAGTCACCATCCTGATCCAACAATGGCTCTGATCCCTGCCGGGAATCTGTGCGGAAACGAGAAGCAGCAGTTCACAAGCCTCGGCCCATGAAGCTCTACATAGAGGATCTAACAATGGGGACAGTAGCGGTGAGGAAGCACACGAGAAGCAGGTGACCTGCGGCAGAGCGCTGGGGCAGAAGGCCCGAGAAATCCCCGGGACAAGGGGCTGGGATCTTCCTCCTGGCACCTTATACTGGGCACAATTATTTTAAGTCCTTCAGAAACCTTTTCCTTTTCACAACAGGAATGTGTCAGAACAACCATCACTGTTCCATCGTGTTGCTCTCCTTCCTGAGCTAAAGAAGCCAAGGTACAAGCTCGAGCCAGTGTTCCAGAGAAAACCTGGCCTGTGGTACAAGAAAGCACCTCGTGACCCCCCAGGCCCCAGAAGAAGAATAGATCCTGGGTTTCACAATGACCAAAGATGGGCAGGCTTTTATTTTACGGCAATGCAGGCTTTATGATTCTGAAGATTTTGCTTTATTCTTCCCAGGTTCTAGCACATTACAAAGAAATGATTGGGGGGCCAACCGGTGGCGCAGCGGTTTAGTCCACGCTTGGCAGCCCAGAGTTCGCAAGTTCGGATCCCGGGCGCCCGCCGACGCACTACTTGTCAGCCATGCCGTGGCGGCGTCCCATATAAAGTGGAGGAAGATGGGCACGATGTTAGCGCAGGGCCAGTCTTCCTCAGCAAAAAGGGGAGGATTGGCAACAGATGTTAGCTCAGGGCTGGTCTTCCCCACAAAAAAAATAAATAAATAAATAAAATGAGAATTAAAAGAAAAAAAAGAAAGAAATGATTGGAACTACTGTGATCGGTCTAAAAAAAGCTTGGGACATGGTGCATTTCTTTTTGAGTCTGTATCATAAATGCTCTGTACTGTGATGGTTTTCACAGATTTAAGGGTTTTCAACCATCTTAAGATCTCTTAGCATCAGGGAATTGACACCTCCCGAGGAGAACAGGAAACAATCCTCCAAGGCACACAATGGAGAAGCAGTGTCCCCCAGGACACAGCACCACTACCAACCCCAACCGAATCAGAAAACAAAATAAAACACTGGCCGGGCCTTTAAGAGGAGAGAGTTGGAATCTTAGCGGTGCTGGGAAGGAATAGCCTTTTGCTGGGCTAAGATGCTCGCAGGGAGAATAGTGGGTCCTTAGGTGGGGAAGATAGAATTCATCTCGTAAACAGCAGAGCAGTGCCAGCAGAGAGCCAGGAGAGCTGCCCCATCAGGATGAGAAGTGGGAGCAAGCCCGTGGGCCCGCTGGGGGCCAGGGTGGGGGGGGGGCTGGCCTGCAGTGACCACGGGGGCCAATGTGACAGTTGCTATTACTGGATTTTGTTAGTTAAACCTCACCTGTAAACTGAGGACGAGGCCGTCTGCCTCACAAGGCCACATTCAGGAGTAAACGAGCCAACGTGTGTGAAGATGCTTGCCATAGTGTCTGACACAGAATGGGCACTCAAAAAAGTTTATTTTTCATAACTCAGAAAATGATGTTAAGGATACTTACAAGGAAGAAATGCTGGGCATCCAATAGGCATGTTCCAGGTGTTAGGTGGGGCTCCTGCCAAGTGAAATATGATGCCCCCCTTTCTCCCACGAGGCAGCCAAGAGCCCTCGGGCCATGACAGGGGGGATACTTTCTACCACTTGGACCTTAGACCCAGGCCAGCTCCTGTACTCTCCTTTCTTCTTTGCTGAGGGTCCCAAAGATGTTTTCCTCTCGATGGTGGCCACCATTGTGTCTGTCCTTTGGGCTTTTTGTCCTCCAAAACAGAATTCTCTTCAGCTCCCACTTTCTTGCTCTCTTCAAAGATGAATATAGGGCCCTTCCCACTTTATCATAGAGAAATAGACATTATGGAAAAAGAAGTCACAAAGTCCTGACATAGTGGCCCCTGGTCCTCTAGTGTTCAAATTCTGAACAGCAAATAGAAGCCCCAATGGGCTTCTGCTCTCCATTGGTGTTCTCATTTCAACAGATACACCTGCCCCTCACTCCCAATATCAAAAGGGACCATGGATTTAGTAGAATTTTCTTTAAGAAATGTCCTTTCATAATGGCTATAAGTTGATTTAAAAACAAGTAAAAGTTATAGACAATAAAGGCATTTCCTTGTTGATTGAATGACGTAGGATTTCAGTTTTAATGCAACTCCTCATCATTTTGGTGTTTGTTGTATAATAACTTCAGGAACTGTTCAGTGATTTTGCAAAATTTTATACATAATTGTCATTGTAAATATATTCCTTAAGGGCTGAGTAGATTTAAAACATGTTCATGACTTTTGGCGCCCTCAGTGGGTGAGTTGAGGTCACAGAGATTTATAATTGAGTGAAGTCTGGAGTGTATGTCATTGCAGGTGTGACCACACTCTCCACCAACTGCCCAGGCAGATTAATGACCAAGGGGTTGTTTTATTAAATTTTTAAGTTAAAAAAATCTCTTAAAGAATCTCTTGCAATTAAATTGTGCAATGATTTCAATGTGCTCTAATAAATTTCATACCAATCCTGAGTCCCAGGATTAATAAAAACATATAAAGATATATTGTGCTGTAAGTGAGTTCTGGAATCTCCTCAAGAACTGAAGAGACGTTCTCAAAGAAACAGAGCGGGTAGAGAGGGCAAAGACGTCCTAAGGGCTGGTCTAATGCCACTGTTCCCTACAAGGGGCCAGGCGGGGCCAGGGTAGGACGCCGTGTTCTCCAGTCCCAGCAAAATGGCAAAGGAGAGGGAAGGACATAGCATCTGTGTTTACACAGACATGGGGAAATGGAATCTGGGGGTTTGGGTATGATTACCCTTGGCTCTCAAGAAGGCCCAAGTTAGGAGGAGAAGGGAGTCGCACATGATTCCAGGTTTGTTTCATTATTATAACCTATTGCTGTCCCCCCCACAGGACCCTTGGAGCCTCAAGGAAAGTGAAAAAACGAGCACAGCAATCAGTTCAGCTCCATAAGGCTCCTTCTCTTTGGTCGACATTCAGGACATTTGGACCATGGATCTCCAATGAAGGAGATCCCTAGGAGATGTGGGAGGAAAGGGATGGAAGGAGCTAGTACAGTTTATACCCTTGCCTCTCCCACCTGTGAGGGTCTCTTACACTGATTTTTTTAAAAGTCAGCTAATTATTGAGGTGTAATTTTAAACATAGCCAGCCCTGGTGGTCAGGTGGTTAAGATTCGGCGCTCTCGCTGCTGCAGCCCAGGTTCGTTTCCGGTCAGGGAACCACACCACTGTCTATGGGTTGTGATAGTGTGGCGGTTGTGATACTGTGCCTCCAGTATTTCTAGTACTGGCAGGGTCACCCATGGTGGACAGGTTTCAGTGGCACTTCCGGACTAAAACACACTAGGACCTACCCTTCTGGAGCTACTCACCCACTTCCAAAAAAATTGGCCTTGAAAACCGTATTAATAGCCATGGAGCATTGTCTGACACAGCACCAGAAGGTGAGAGGATGGCGCAAAAGACTGGGCAGGGTTCCGCTCTGCCGTACGCAAGGTTGCTTGGAGTTGGAATCAATTCAATGGCACAAACAACAACAAACAATTTTAAATGCACGATTCGATGAGTTTTGACATCTCTATACTGTCATCTAACCACCATCACAATCAAGATGTAGAACTCTTCCATCCTCCCAAAGGCTCCCTCACATTCCTATGCACCTCTGCACCCACCCCTGCCCCAAGCAACTGCTGATCTACCTTCTGTCACCGTAGTTTTGCCTTTTCTAAAATCTCACATGAACAGAATCACATGGCATGAAGACTTTTTGCTTTGTTTTTAGAGGATGAATTATCTTGTAGGCTAAGCTGTCCCTCCCTGGGTCCCTGGTGCCCTCAGTGGTTGTGGGGTTCTGGCAACTCCACCTGTGTGGCTGCAAAAGCCCTCCAGTCGTGTTGACAGCCGACCATCTTGCAAGGTCAGTAATGGATCCTTACTGTGCACGGCAGAGTAGACAGGGGTTTTGCATATTCGCCAGAAGGGAGAACTGGAAGACTTTCTAGGACTATCATAGCACAACTTGGACGACTCTCCACCCTGCCTTTCCGAGGTCTCCCTTCCCAGCCAGGTGTGAGGAGAGAAAGAAGTGTGGTGTGTGGGCACAGGAGACCCTGTCCTGACACGAGTGTCTCTCACTGGGGGAAAGAGGCCATGACAGGCTTTAGATCGGAGCATGTGTGGGGTGGGGGAGGTAATAAAATCCCACCACACAAGTTGGTTCTATTTGTTTTCCCCCAAACCCCACATCAACTTAAATTCTTTTCAGATAAAGCACTTTTTAAAAGACTTATCCTGGGTGAAGAGAGTGGGAGGAAAATTCTTACCTAGGACTAAATCCATGAGCTGCCATTGGGAACTGGAGAAGAGAACGATGTCATGTAAGGGGAGCACTTGGCAGACAGGCCAGAAGCCAGGCTTTCAGGGACAGGCCCCAGTCTCAGGGCTCCTGGCTTGTCCTCCAAAAAAGAGCAAAGCATCCCCTGGGCTGAGATGGGGGCAACCTGGGGGCCAAGGAACCACATGGAGGCCTAGAGAGAAGGGCCCCTCGACAGCATCAGATTGTTCGAATTCTCACAGATGTACCTTCTTCCAAGAGGGAGTCAATAGGGAGAGCCAGAAAGCAAAAAGGTTTGGGGGTTTTTTGGTTCTAATCTCCCCTAGGGAACAGGTAGAAATCAACGTTTCTTGTCCATCCACTCGATGGCAGGCACTGGGGTAAGTGCTTTATGCCTGTGTTCTCACCAAAAAGAAAAAATAAATTATAAACTCTTTCCATTTTATTGATAAGGGAGGAGCTGACATGGGAATGAAAAGAAAAGGGATCTTTTTAGAAAAGTAAAAGCTGGGGCCAGCCCGGTGGCATAGTGGTTAAGTTCGCATGCTCTGCTTCAGTGGCCCGGGGTTTGCAGGTTTGGATCCCAGGTGCAGACCTACACACCACTCATCAATCCATGCTGTGGCAGCATCCCATATAAAGTAGAGGAAGGTGGGCATGAACATTAGCCCAGGGCCAATCTTTCTCAGCAAAAAGAGGAGGATTGGCAACAGATGTTAGCTCAGGGCTAAACTTCCTCACCAAAAAATAAATAAATAATACAACTAGAAGAGTGAGAAGAGAATGAAAAGAGCTAATAGTTTATACATTTATAACAGTTTATAAATTATAAGCGCAGGCATGCTCTGATGCTCTAGTATGTGTTGGCCAAATCAATTCGATAGGATCCAGCAATGAAAGATAAAAATTTTAGATCCAACTTGGGAAGAGTTGAACTTTTTTCAGGGTATTTACAAGAAAAAAAAGATGTCCAAGATTAGCCTAGCCAGTAACTCTCAGAATCACAAAAGAGAGAGGCGTAGCAGGCCCAATAAGTAAGGAAAAGAGAGACACCGTATTTGGGAAAGTTAAGGGCATTTGTATGGAAAGAGAAAGGAGCAAGGAGTCAGGACACTTGTTAATACTAATTTTCAATGGGAATTACAATTAATTGCAAAGGTTGGTGTCCTTGTACATAGAATAAATAATCTCATTTACTACAGCCCACTGTGTAAAATGTTTAGCATCTTTAATCTCACCTGAATGGATGAATGACTGCATGGTCATTTGCGGACAGGTTCATAGCATACAGACCTTCTACAAAGGATTGGGGAACCCCGGAGTTCTATGAAACTTCCCTCTATATTTACCTTCCATGAAAAAAGAATATTTCTTTTTTGACACCTTCTTAATCTGGCTCAGATCCCTGACGGACATCAAATAGCATTTCAATACAAGTAATGCACCACAGAAGAGAAAGTGCTGAACTCTATCCTGCTTCTATATCCGAATCATTGCTCACGTACATGGTGAAACGGGAGTTGTTTTCACCAGCTATTTCGGTGTGAAAGTAAATACATTCCCCATCCAGCCCAGCGGGTCATCCACTTGTTTGCATGCTTCCTGTCTCAGGCCACTATTCTCATTGTTAGTCCTCCAGAGCCCATCAGTCACTGAGAAAGTTCACGCAACTTCTTCATCTTCACCTTTAATGCTTTTACGCACAGCACATACGTTAGACTCAAATGCAAAACATAATCCCATCATCTTTTTTTGTCTCTGTGTGAGGAAGACCAGCCCTGAGCTATCACCCATTGCCAATCTTCCTCTTTTTTCTGAGGAAGATTGGCCCTGGGCTGACATCCGTGCCCATCTTCCTCTACTTTGTATGGGATGTTGCCACAGCATGGTTGATAAGTGGTGCGTGGGTCTGCACCTGGGATCCCAACTGGTGAGACCTGGGCCGCCAAAAGCAGAGTGTGCAAACTTAACCACTATGCTACCAGGCCAGCCCCTAATCCCATCATCTTTTCCACCCTAATGCCTTATCCTGGTAGACAGGAACCATAAATTACAAAGGACTTTTTAAAAATTACAAGGGATTACAGAAATCTCATCACATCATAGTGCTTGTGCAATGGCTTAGAAACCCTCATCCTATCTTAAGATAACTACAATTTTTCTGAAACTAATATAGCCACTCCAGCTTTTTTCAAGTTAGTGTTAGCATGATATACCTTCCTCCATCTTTTTACTTTTTATGTATCTGAGTGTTTCAAAATATAGTGTATTAATAGAAAATCTGAGGTATAGTAAGGCCAACAGATCAGGGGATGGTTGCCATTAAAAAGATAGTTTTTCACACACACTTCCTAAGAGGACGGGGCATGCCATACTACAAGGGGCCACAGGGAGGAATGATTGGGGTCAGTTAAAAGGCAGAGAAAGAGGGTAACTATGGGCAAGAGCCTTTATTATGGATTCCTTGGGACAGAAATGGCAAGGAAGGGCAGACAGGATTGGCTAGTTTGAATAATTTCAGTGGGTTCTGGCACATAGGGGCACCTGACCCTGGTGATTAGAGCAAGGGCATGATGACTCAGAGCATGAAAGCCAGATAAAAGAGGGGATGGTGCCATGGACTCTGGATGGATTGGTTTATATTTGAAAAGTACACTCCTCTGGGGCGAAGGCAATGAGGGAGGCAGGAAGTTGAGGCAAGGTGACTCAGGCATATTAACAGGTTGTCTAGAACAAGACATGTTAAGCACATACATGTAGAGCAGATGTTCAAGCATCAAGTTACAGAAGCCAGAAACATGGTTAATACAGTGAGTCTTCATTTTTAAACTGGGTTGGGTCTTTTTTTTTTTTTTATCCAATCTGATAATTTCTGTCTTTAACTAGTGTGTTTAGACCATTCACATTTAAAGTGATTGTCAGTATAGTTGGATTAAAATCTACCATCTGTGTAAATGTTTTCTATTTGTTTCATTTGTACTTCCTTTCTTTTCTTCCCCCTTTCTGGCTTTTCTGGTTTTAATTGAACATTTTATTTGATTCCATTTTATCTTTCCTCTATTATATTATTTAACCTCTTTTAAACATATTTTAGTGGTTGCCCTAGAGTTTGCAATATACCTTGCAACTAATCTAAGTCCACCTTCAAATAATACTATACTGCTTCCTGTGGAGTGCAAGTACCTTATAACAGAGTAGTCCCAATTCCTTCCTCCATCCCTGTGACATTGTGGGCGTTCATTTTACTTATTCATATGCTATAAACAACTAACACATTGTTGATCTAATTGCTTTAAACAGTTATCTTTTAGAACAGTTAAAAATAAGAAAAAGAAAAGAATATATTTACCTTGACTTATTCCTTTTCTGATATTCTTCCTTTCCTTATGTAGATCTGAGTTTCTGACATATATCATTTTCTGTCTGCCTGAAGACTTTCCTCTAACTTTCTAGGGTGGGTCTGTTGGCAGTGAACTCCCTCCGTGTTTGCCTGAGAAAATCTTTACTTCTGCTTCATTTTTGAAGGGTAATTTTACTGGATATAGAATTTTGTGTCGGCAGTTTTTCTTTCGACACTTTAAAGATTTCACTCCACTCTCTTCTTGCTTGCGTGGTTTCTGAGGAGATGTCAGTTGCAATTCTTATTCTTGTTCGTCTATAGATAGGGTGTTTCCCCCCTCTGGCTTGTTTCAGTTTTCTCTTTGTCTTTGGCTTTCTGCAGTTTGGATATGATATGCCTAGCTGTAGATTTCTTGGTATTTAACCAACATGATATTCTCTGAGATTCTTGGATTGTGGTTTGGTGTTTATCAATAATTTTGGAAAATTATCAGACAGTGTTACTTCAAATGTTTCTTCTGCTCCATTCCCTCTTTATCTTCTTTCTGGTATTCCAATTATGCACATGTTACACCTTTTATAATTGCCCCATAGTCCTTGGATGTCCTGCTCTGTTTTTTCAATTCTTTTTTTCTCTTTGAATTTCAGTTTGACAAATTTCTATTGACCTGTCTGCAAGCTCACTGATTCTTCCCTCAGCTGTGTCTAGTCTACTGATGAGCCCGTCAGAGACATTCTTTATGTTACTGTACTTTTGACTTCTAGTAGTTCCCTTTGTTTCCTCTTTAGAGTTTCCATCTCTCTGTTTTTGTGACACATCTGTTCATGCATGTTATCTACTTTTCCATTAGAGACTTAAACATATTCATCATAGTTATTTTTATTACATGTTTGATAATTCTGATATCAGTGTCATAGCTGAGTCTGGTTCTGATGGTTGCTTGGTCTCTATGTCCGTGTTTTTCTTGCCTTTTGGCACACTTTGAAATTTTTTTTTTTGGAAAGCTGGGAATTTTTTATCGGGTAATAAGAACTGAGATAAATAGGTCATTTGTGTACTCTGGTTAGGAGTTGGGCTGGGTTTAGTGTTTGCTGCAGCTGTAAGCACTAGAGGCTCCAAATTCCTCTACTGGGTTTGTCTTTTCCTCCCCTCTTGGTTTTGGGGCTTCCTTTTGAACTGCTGTGTCATGCAGCTCCTTTATCTCTAATCCATCATGACTGCAGCTATTATTTCTGTCAGTATAGTGCTAGGTTCTGGGGGAAATTCTCTAATTTTCTAATTAAGTCTCAATCTTTCAGTTGTCCCATCTCAGGAGTGTGTCTTAGAAGCGTTTCTGTCCCTTCTTCTTCAGTTGAGCTTTCCCCCTTCTTTGCCCTCAGTCCCTTTCCTGGCTTCAGCGTTCCCAGATTTTTTCCTCAAAGTCCCCTACCCTGTTGACTATGAGTTATTTGTTTATTTTTCTTTAGCTGAGACAGAAAGGCTGATGTAGGTGGGAGTGGCACGGTTCCCTTCTTCAGCTGCGATAAGTTTTCAGAACTGTCTCCTCACTTCTTCCCCTTAAAGGTCAGCCCTTTGTTAGGGAAAAGGGTCTGGGAGGGTCTTACAATGGCAACTCTTTCTCTGCCCCTGACAATTCACTTGGGGAGATTTTGGGAATCCTCCTGGTGAGAACCAGGTGAGGTCCCTCAAGGAAAGCCTGTGAAAGGGGGTCCCACCCCATGACTATAGCCCCTGGGAGTTTTTCACACTTAGGCTAGTCTGCACTCAGCCTCCAGAAATTTGTCAAAATTACTGTTTAAATATTCCTACCAGCTTGGCATCTGGCAGCTTCTGCTCCAGGTGTCTTTCTGGTTGTGACCAACTCTCCAGATTTGGGGTTTTTTTGCCCTGTGACCTCAGTTCTCTCAGGGGTACAAGAAAATTCTTTGGTTTTCAGTTTGTCCAGCTTTTTCTTTGTCATAAGGAAGGGAGTAACAACTTCTGAGCTCTTTACTTGTCAGAGCAGAAACTGCTCTAACATCAGCAATTTGGATCACCATTGCAAATTTGGCTCTTAATAATGCTGCAGCTAGGAAATGAAAAATAAAGAAACAGGAAAACCTACTCTTCTGGCTGCAATTGATTTTCATAAGGCCTATCTGAAGAAACATTTGAGAACCAGATGAATATCTTTGAAGTGGGTTTAGGAATTAAGCAAAGCAGAAAGGAATCTACTAACAGTAGGTTGACCTTATAATTTAGCATCCAAGCTAGGACATTTTTGAAAATAAAAGGGAAAGATTTCATTAATTACATGGGGGAAAAAAAGACATAAACCAAGACTGTTCCAGGCAAATTGGGATGTATGGGCATCCTTATCAATAACTACAGTCATATCACAAAAGACAATAAAGGCCAAGAGATTAGTTTACAATAACTCCTTTTCCTCTTCACACTGATTCTTTATTACTTCTATAGTTTTGTGCATCTCCTTGAGTTTGCAGTACTGTCTACATTTATTTAAAAATGAAAAATAAGTTAGCATCTATTATTTACTAGAACTTTCTAAAAAAACTTGCTTTATTGAATGTTACTAGACTCTTTGCTGTAGCCACTTTAAAATTAAAATCCTAACAGTTCTCCAAGCTTGTTAATGCCAACATTCTCAGATCTCTAGTCAGAATTAAAATGATAGAAAGTCCTCTTGTAATTATGGAGTATAACATCATTCCTATTAATTCTGTTTTATAGCTACGGGAGGAAGTTCGCATCATATCCATTTAGGATCATGGAAAAACTATTTCTCTTCAATACAGTCATAGAATTCTAGAATTTCAAAGCTGAAAGGGACTACTGAGATCATTCAGTTTAAACCTTTATGCAGCAAGCAGCTGAGTCCCAGAGAGGTCAAATTACTTGCTCAAGGACAAACAAGAGGGAAGAACAGGAACTGGAACCCAAGTCTTCTGATACCAAGTCCTGTGCCCTTTTCAACTCCATATTGTGTGGATGTTGACATGTATATATTGTGACATATACAACATCACAATTTGAATGCTGCTATGAGATTATCAACACATACTTTGACTTTCTTTCATTCTGCTAGAATGTAATTATCAGAATCTTCCTTTGTTGCACATCTTCCCTTTCATTCATGGATTTCATGGTCTATCACTTGGTAATATTCATTTTTTAAAAAAATTATAGTAAAAGCACACCGTAAGCTCTACCCTCTTAACAGATTTTAAAGTGCACAACACAGTATTGTTATCTATAGGCACAACATTGTACAGCAGATATCCAGAACTTATTCATCTTGCATAAATGAAATTTTATACCCATTGATTTGCAACTCCCTATTTCCCCTTCCCCCGGTCCCTAGTAACCACAATTCTTTGCTCTGATGAGTTTGACTTTTTTTTAATCCCCTTATTTTACTTAATGCCAATAAGTAATTGGGGCACCTTGTAATGCCAATAAGTAATTCGGACACATAAGTAATTGGGACATCAATTCAATTGTTTCAATAAATAATTGAAAAATTATCTTTCTCTGGCACTGGCTCCTTGGCCTTGGGTGAAATTTGTGGAGTTCTCTTTTCCCTTTAGAAGTACATCTTAGTAGTTGATGAAAATAAACTACTGGAAGGGCCACCCTCTCTGAATCCTAGTTGAGACCTTACTTCCCACTGAGGAGAGTGTGTACATTTGTGTGTCTGGCAACTGAGATTGATGGGGTGGGGTGATGGTTAGGGATTGGTGTCTGGGGACAAGAACTGAGGGGCAGGGTTGTGGGGGAAGTAAGAAGGGTCAGAGAGCTATTTTTCTTTGCTCAGCAGGGTGAACATCTTTTCTATTTAAACCACAGTATTTTTCAGATGTCATTTCCTTTGTCGTTTCTATAAATATGAATGCCCACTTATTCTCCTAACAGAATTTTTCAATAATTATTTCCTCACATAGGATGTTTGTGGCTTGACATATCTTTTTTTTTATATAAAGAAGAGGCATGTGATTTATGAAGGCAGGTTTTAAAAGTCTTTCTATAGATGAAATATAAGGCTTAATTGAATTTGTTGATCTTATTTCAAAAGTATTTTCATTTTTTATCGAGATATTACCATATAACATTATATTAATTTCAGGTGTACAACATAATGATTCAATATATGTATATATTGCAAAGTAACTACCACCCTAAGTTTAATTAACATCCACGACCTCACATGGTTACAAATTTTTTTTCTTGTCATGAGAACTTTCAAGATCTATTCTCTGAGCAACTTTCAAACATGCAATACAGTATTATTAACCATAATCACCATGCTGTACATTACATCCCAGGACTTATTTATTTTATATAAACCCCACATATACCACATTTTCTTTATCCATTCATCCATTGATGGACGTCTTTGTCGTTTCCATATCTTGGCTATTGTAAATAATGCTACAACAAACATGGAGGTGCAGATATCTTTTAGAGTCAGTGTTTTTGTGTCCTTTGGATAAATACCCAGAAGTGAAATTACTAGGTCAGATGGTAGTTCTATTTTTAATTTTTTAAGGAAGTTTGATACTGTTTTCCATAGTGGCTGAACCATTTTACATTCCCATCAACAGTGCACAAGGGTTCCAATTTCTCTGCATCCTCATCTGTTGTCTTTTGATTTTTTGATAATAGCCATCCTGACAGGTGTGAGGTGATATCTTCCTGTGGGTTTGATTGGCATTTCCCAAATGATTACTGACACTGAGCATCTTTTTATATACTTGTTGACCATTTATATTTCTTCTTTGGAAAAATGTCTATTCAAGTTCTTAGCTTATTTTTTGGTTGGGTTATTTGTTTCTTTGCTCTTGGTAATATTCTTGATAACATTCTCCACTCCCTTGTCACATCTTCCACCACTGTCATGACCCGGTAAACCCCAGTCCGGAATCAACACAACCATTTGCTTTTCTCATTTGTAAATCTTGATCACCAAGGGCAACTAGAGAAAAAGTAATAAAATGTCTCAGATTGGTGCCATTATAAAATCAAGTCTTACTTCTCCAGTAATCCTTCTGTTTTCTGGTCAGCTCTATCTCTCTCCTGGTCTCCCTCAAGCTTTTCAAACTTTCTCTATTCTCTTGCAGTCTTGGATCCCACCAGTTCCCTCCTTACTCATGTTCTCATGGTTCTTTCTCCTAGTCACAGAGATACTGGGAGTTAACATATGAGAAATTCTGAACTTCAGTAATTTCAATTGAATTTCAGGTAAGTTCAGTAAACAAGAGAATTTACCTGCCAATAGACCTTGTCCTTACCTCTTTCCTTCCCCTTACAACAGAAAAGGGGTAAGGTGTCCCTCCTTTCTTCAAGCTAATCCCTCTACCTGTCTCTGGATTCCATCCCTCCCACCTTCCCAGGAACCTCACTCCATCATCTCCTTCTCCCATGATGATGTCATCCATCATCTCCTTCTCCTTCACTTGTCATCTCCTTCCATGTCTTCAACTCTTGCCTCTCTACTGCTTCCTTCCCATCAGCCTGAAGTTCATCTGAAAAACGCAAAAGTCCACTCTCAACCACACGCTGCTGCCCTCCAGCTCTTTCTCTATCTCTTATCTCCTTTAGAGTCAAACTTTCCAGAAGAATTGTTTGTGCTCACCGTCTCCACTCTCTCCTCACATGCCTCAACCTTCTACAGTCTACCTCACATCCCCATCACCTTTTTGAGGCTATCCTTGTGTAAGTTTTTGCTAAATCTAATGGACTCCAAGCTATCCAATGCTCAAAACACTGCATCACTCTTCATTTATCCTTCTTCCTCCTAGTCAATCTATTTACAAATGTAGTAGATTTTGCCTTCTGGAAACTTCTCATAGTGATAGAACTCTCTCCATTCCAATTCCCACTATCTTAGTTTAAGTTGCATTCATGTCTTGTCCGTACTCTTGAAATGGTCTCCCAGCCTTCAGGCTTCTCCCTCCCCTTCAGTTCATTCTTAATAGTGTACGTCATCATCTTACTCCTCTGACTGAAACCCATGCATAGAGTAAAACCCCTGCATGACCTGACCCTTCTTACTTCTCTAGCCCTCTCTCTCCTCACCTGAACTCCAGACTAGACATTCCACCCACACCTAACTTCTTTCAGACCCTTTAACATGCCATGCTCTTTCTCATCTATGAGCTGGTCCTTCTGCCTGGAACACTCCTTCCCTGTTTCCTTCCTCCTCCTTGGCACTTCCCCCAGCCCCCACCCTCCTGCCCACAATCTAATTTATTTTTATTTATATTTTACATTGCTAATGGCCCTTGGCAAACTCCAAAATCTGAGTTAGGTGAAATATCTAGCTTTGAGCTGTGCAGATAATAAAACACTCATTGAATTGAAACCATGATTTTATCATAATCATGTTGAAATTTACAGAGAGACATATGATTTATGAAGCATTGTCTTCAACACAGAGCTCAATCCCCTTCCTCACATGGAACCAAATTCTTAATATACTCTCAAAGAATCAAGTAAAATTTTAAAAGAAATAGATCAACTTCTGAAAACTTGCAGGGAGATTATGCAGGGAATAAAACTTCAGAGTTTGCATTTAAAAATCACAACCCTTTTGAAGTTTTATAAGTTTTCAATATAGGACATAAAGTTATTTTTCTATAGATAATAGTGAGAGCTATGGTTACACAAAGCATTCTTTACCTTTAAAAACTACAGAAATATGGCAGTTATTATGAGCATTTCCTTAAGTAGGTTCATACTTAACTTAATTGGGGCCATGGTATAGAATTTTTTACCTCCCAATTTGCTCTGTTCCTATTATTTCCTGAAATATCACTTTGGATATTAATATATCTTTACTTAGTTCATCAGTGCATCATTACTCTCTTGGCAATTAACTTTTCTCTCAGATTTCCAGCTGTCTTTAAAACATCTTGCAAAACATAATTGAAAAGAGAAAATAGAGACGTGGATAATTTGTTCTAGAGGCGGATCAAATCACATATCCATCGGTAAATGGGGCCTGTTCCCACAACACTCTGAGCTTCTCACTTTTATAAAACTTAGCACTCTAGAGATATCTTATTTATTGGGGTAAATGTGAACATACATTTCACGGAAAAACAAACACAGATAATCCACAAATATATAGAAATCTTTAATGGAAAAAATAAAAAGCAAAAGTACAAGACAGTTTTCACCTATCATTCTGGAAAATGCCCAGGAGATAATAATACCCTGTGTTGGAAGCAAACGAGCAAAAATGCATTGTCATACATTGTACAAAGTCATATGTACAAGGGTATGAAGTGTAGCATTGTTTATGACAAAAAATAACTAGAATAAAAAATCTAAATATCTATCAATAGGATGCCAGATAAATAAATTGTGGTATAGCCATACAGTGGCATCCTATGTAATCATTAACAAGATTAGAATAGTTGTATAAACACAAAAATAAAATGATGTTCATGACACGTAAGTAAGAAAAGCAAGGACATTGTGTAGAGGGCTCTGTACCTCAGGTGTGATGTGCACTTATATATTCCTCAGGGGCTAATATCATAGAGGTAACCTTTGCACTTCATTCTCTGAATTTATTTATACCTGATGCTCGCTCAGACTGAGCTTGTCCACAAGACTAATGTAACTTTCTTCGTCACTTCTTTTTCTTAGGAGTTAGAAGAGTAACATCTCAGCCCATCTCATTCCCTCTGAGAAGCTGATGAAAGTATTGAAACTGCTTTCCAGAAAAGTCAAGCATAAGCACCCACAAAATTTTTCCTATAAGTTCAAAGTAAATTCACTGGAGCCCATCCACAGGTTCCTAGAGATCCAAAGATCCGAAGCAAAGAGCTCGTCGTCAAGTAAGAGCTCATGGCACAACACCACACAGAATTCTAGGAAAGCACTATAACTAGTCCTGGATGGGCGTGCACGCTGTCCTGAGTTTGGTGGATGTGTAGTCTCTCAAAACCTTGGAAGGGCAGATGAGTACAATCATATGGTACAAGACAATCAGGGACCTACACGGGTTCCAGTTCAGTCCACTCCTACTTGGCCTACTGTACCTTCCATCTGAGAGCTAGTGTAATTGGACTTTGCCTTGCTCTTTCCAAACAGTAGCTTTTCCACTAGCCATTATGCCACTAGGAAAGATAGCCTTTAGGGGCTTTCCTGAAGGAAGAGAAGAACAGCTAGAGCAGCATCTCTTTAAATGAATTCAAGGGCCTCTCACAGTGCGATGGCCCAGGAGGACATGATGGTCTTCTAGCACAGTATAGCACCTGAGGCTCAGAGGGACCCTCTAGCCTAAAAGGCCTAGTAATTGGTATACTCTATTTCATATAGCAGGGGAAAGTGTAGCACATTTTAGAAGAGCTCCATTAAGAATGGATAAAAGGAAAGCTTTGGAAATTAAAGGATTAAGCATTAGTTATCTGTAAAATTATTTTTCAGAATGCAACATTCCCTAATTGAGGTGTTCCTGAAACCTAGAAATTGTAAAAGATGAAAATGTTTGATTCTTCTTAGCAGCTGCAGCTGCCCCAGGTAAGCAAGTGCTTGCATCTTGTCCCTCCCAGAAGGCGCCTGTCTCTCCGTAGGTTTGGTTAGCTGGTTGCCTTAAAACCTCAGCTCTCCAATGAGTTCAAGAAAAGTCATGAACTTGAGGTTTGTTCAGCTTTTGTTATTGTTGTAAGGGTGGGAATGACTCTCTAGTTTTGTACATTCCAAGCAGAAACTAGAAGCCTCTACTGGAGAAGTTTAAAGAGAAAAATGACATAATCTGATGTAAATAGTTGAAAGATAATTTTAGCACCTATGGGAAAAAGTAGAATGAGCCTGGAGGTGGGGACAAGAATGAAAGCAGAGAGAGCAGCAGGGAGCCTGGAAATTCACCCCAAAGAATTGAAAGGTTTTGAAGAGATACTTGCACACCCGTGTTCATAGCAGCACTATTCACAATAGCCAGGAGGTGGAAACAACCTAAATGTCCATTAATAGGTGAACAGATAAAGAAAATGTGGTATATATATGATGGAATATTATTCAGCCTTAAAAAGGAAGAAAATCCTGTCAAAATGCTACAACATGGACAAACCTTGAGGACATTATGTTAAGTGAAATAAGCCAGTCACAAAAAGACAAATACCGTATGATTCCATCTATATGAGGTATTTAACACAGTCAGTCACTGAGAAACAGAAAGTAGAATGGTGGTTGAGGGGCTAAGGGAGCAGGGGGCAAGGGTGGTGATTGTTTAATGGGCATAGAGTGTCAGCTTCGCAAGATGAAAAAGTTCAGGAGATCTGCTTCACAACAACGTGAATATATTTAACTCTACTGAACTACACTTAAAAACAGTTAAGATATTAAATTTTATAAGTGTAAAAAAAAAAAAAAAGAAGTGATGGTGGTATGGACTAGCAGTTGCACTAAACACAAGGGGGCTTCCTGTGGGAACACGCAGTTTCCATCTGTGATGGTTAATTTTATATGTCAACTTGACTAGGCCATGTGGTGCCCAGATACTTGGCCAAACATTATTCTGGGTGTTTCTGTGAGGCAGATTTTGGATGAGATTAACATTTAAATCTGTAGATGAGTAAAGCAGATTGCCCTCCCTAATGTGAGTGGGCCTCATCCAATCAGTTGAAGGCTTGAATAAAACAAAAAGGCTGACCCTCCTGGGAGTAAGAGGGAACTCCTCCTGCCTGACTGCCTTTGAGCTGGGGCATCGGCTTTTTCCTGCCTTCAGACTTGAACTGAAACATTGGCTCTTCCTGGCTCTTGAGCCCGTTGGCCTTCAGACTGGAAAACACCATTGACTCTCCTGGTTCTCAGGCCTTTGAGCTCAGACAGGAACTAACCCATTGGCTCTCCCGGGTCTCCTACTCGCTGATTCACCCTGCAGATCTTGGGACTTGCCAGCCTCCATAATCACATGCGCCGATTCCTTATAATAAATTTCATATATTTCCATCAACCTCATAAATATATATTATTGGTTCTGTTTCTCTGGAGAACCCTGACTAACACATCATTATAGAATATAAATTCAAGTTTCATAATAATCTCTTACTATTTTAAATGTTTTATACCATAATGTACTGATTTCATTTTTCAGTTTGAGCAAAGTAGATTGAATATCATTTTTGTGTTCACACATAAAATGTTTAAGACTGAGTGAATTCTCTGTGTGTGTTTTTTAATGATCATAGTCAAACATGACCACTCATTTTAACACCTTTTCTGGGGTTCGTGATATAAACTGAAAGGTATTTAGTTTAAAATTTGTGATTCTGCTTAGTAAAATGACTTCAGATCATTAACTGGTTCAAAGTTTTGTCTGCTACAATTCTTATCTACACAAATTCTAAAACATATTTCTTAAGACTATCTAAAGCTCTTCCTCTTCTTTTTCTCTTTACCCCTCTCTCCCTGAGCCACTCAGGCAGTGGGTGTGACCATCGCACAGGGAGTGGGGAGCTGCAATGGCCCCAACGCAGGTGTCAGCACCTGAGCAGGGTGAGATGAGTGTCTGTGGAGGGGCTTCCAGGGGCAAGGTGCTGGTGCCTCAGGGGGTGAGAAGGGTGCCTGCATGGGTGAGGGCCCCAGAGCAAGGGTGTTGGAGCCTGAGCAGGGCGAGGCTGGTGTCGCCGCGGTGGCAGTGGCAACAGCAGTCCAGCTCAGGGCTCCAAGCCCAAGTGGGAAGGTCTCAGTGGGGGAGGAAGGCATACTGGCAGGAGTCAGCCCTGAGTGGGGTGAGGAAGGCGTCCAAGTTACAGCACCCAGAATTTTCAAAAGTGTTAAGGTCCTGAAAGTCAAAGGAAGACTGAGGAACTGTTCTGGGCTAAAGGAGACCAAAGAGACCTGTTAACTCAATGTGACACCTGATCCTGGTCTGGATCCTTGTGCTCTAAAAGGCAAAATTAGGACAACTGGCAAAGCTTGAATGAGATATGAGGATTATATGGTAGTAATGTATCAATGTTAATATCCTAATTTGATGGTTGTGTTATGGTTATGTTGGAGAATGTATTTTTGTGAGGGAAATACATATTGAAGTGTTTGGGGGTGATGGAGTGTCCTGTTGACAACTTTTACCCAAATGTTGACAAAAACACTCTTCGTACTGTTCTTGCAGCTTTTATGTAAGTTTGAGATTGTTTCAAAGGAAAAATAAGAAGAATCTTTAAGGAACATGTGTTTGTCAATATCATTTTCTGGCATTAAGCAACAATTGACTGAATTGTGATAAACCAGGCTTACTGGTTTTAGGGTACTGGTTTATTTCTCTTTCCTCAGTTTTAAGAGTATACTTTTTGCTCTTGAGGGTTTTCCCTCATTTTCTTTAAAGCAAAGTTTAATGGGATTTGTCTTTGAAAAAGATTCAGGCTCGCAGTGTTGACTCTTTCAGAAATGAAAACACTTGAGACTTGATCATGTACAACGTGCTAAACCGTAAGTAAACAAATAATGAACAATACATGATTAAAAACATCTGACAAATGCTTATAGGAAAACAATGTCAACAATTCTTTTTAAAAAATATTGCACTTTTGTTAGAACTATATCTTTTGCTGAATATTTTATCACAGTGTTTTTATAGGGCTTTAAATAGGTAGAGTTCTTACTTTCCTCAAGTTTTGGTTGAAATATTGTGAGAATGCAATGATTAATAAAAATAAAAGGAATCAGATTTTGGAATCTGTTTCACTGAGAGTTTCCTTTGCCAGGTTGTGTCTCTTACCTCTGGTCGTTGGACGTATGGTGAAGTCATTTCAGTTGGTACTATGATGCCTGTGAATCTTGTCAAGGATACACAGTCATTCAAACTCACACATTTACTTTTTATTAACTACCTACTTAACTGCAAAAGCAGTCACCACTAAACCGAGCTGATTTCAAAGCAGAAAAAAACACATTTTTAAACCTCCTCAGATCCAGTGAACTCTGTACTAGATATGAGTGAGACAAGAAATTCAAGGGGCCACATTTTTAGATGTGTTTCATTTCTTGAAATTCAAATTTATTCATTTTCAAATACTTAAATAGCTCTTCCTCTATGCCAAGCACTGTCCTAAGTACATTAAAAATATTAATTCATTTCGTCCTCAAATAACTCCATGAGGCATTTTCTATTATTATTCTTATTTTATTCGTGGGAAAACTAAGATGTAAGAGTGTAAGTGACACACTCCAAGTCTCAGCTAGAAAAGACCAGTGCCAAATCTGGACCCCAGATGGTCTGGCTCAGGAGCCCCACCCTTCAGCACTCTGCTACTCTACCTCTCTTCATAATGAGACGTGTCCTGCATGGGTCATCTATATAAAAGAGACGCTCCAGAAGCTTTAAGACTCAGTTAAATCTCACCTCAGGATTGCAGACTGAGCAAAGATAGTTGCTTAATCTCTGCCTAGAGACCTCACTGAAATTATCGTAGAGGAGAACCAAGGAATAAATCAGTAACAACAATGAGAATGGAAACAGACTTGTGAGTTAATGGCTTTCTGGAATTCAGACGGTGTGGTGGTGGGAACTGCTCTCCCTGGCGCTCCAGGGGCTCTGGGTAGGGAGAGGCTGGGTTCACACTGCAGGAGTTAGAAGGCGGCTACAAAAAAAGGCTTAATTTTAAAACAAGAGTGTGTTGTTGAAACACCTATGCCAGTCAGCTTGCCCCACAAGCCCCAGCCTCACCAAGGGTAAGAGGGAGCTTGTACCTCTCTATAAATTGATAACCCCTGGTTAACCCGGAGATAAGGTGTCAAGCATCACGACTGCTGCTCTTCATTTCAGTGGTGTCTGTTGTGAGGGGTCCCCAGTATAACAGTTGGCTCCCTATCAGTGTAACCTAAAGAGAATTCCAGTCCGTGTAAATCCTTCTAATGGAGAAGAAAGGCTTATCAGAGAACCAGGTCTATTTACATAAGAAGAGGGAAAATCCAGACCAGTACCAGAAAGAAAAGCTTCATTATAATTAATTATGAATAAAAGAAATTAAAGGTCCCCAGACATAGAGGGAAAACAGTAGCTTCAAAGGGAAAAGCCAAAATAAATAGACAATTGCCCCTGAGAAATCAGAGATAATTCCAAGACAAGTACAGGAAGTCCTCCCTTTGCAAGGTTCTAATAAGCACAAGTTTTAGTTATCACAGTTTAGGTAAATAACACCAGTCTCCCAACGCCACAGGTCAAATATCAGTTACCACAGTATATTAATTGCAAATGATTGCATAAAGTACAAACTTCATGGCTCGCTCATCAGTCCACAAATCACTATGTAAATAACACATACATAATGATCAGTGACCAATCATCCCTTTCTTTCAATGTCTGGGGATTGGTCAGTGTGCATCTGTTACTCAATTCTCACAGAGACAGCAGACAGCAAAGCACGGAGTTGTGTTGCCTCCTTGTCTCCCAGTGACAAACCCATGTGACATTTTACAACAATGGAGAGTTAGAACAGGAAATTGGCCAACAAAGACAAAAGCACTGCAAAGAAAGAAAAAGTGATAATGCTGGAAGTGAAATTTGAATCAAATGTAAATGGGGTTATTGAAGAAATCGGGGACCACTGGCGTGTTGACAGCACCAACATCTGAGAGACTCTAGGTATGCAGCCAAAGGACCTCGTGAAGGTGGGCTGGTCGACATGACACTCATCGTGTGATGGAAAGAACTGAGATCCCAGAGGAGTGATACAACAAAAAAGCGACATATTAAAGAGAATCTAGAAATATTTCATGACATTAAAAGCACAAAGGATAAAATATTGGAAGCTGATCTAAAGTTAGAAATATGACAACCCACCAAGGCATAGAAAAAAAATGCTTATAAGTTACATGATGAGAAGAAGGAAGCACTGTTCAAACTACTATTGATGAGTTTGGGTTTTTTTTTTTTTTTTTTTTTTACAAAGACATACGATACTTTAATTCTCGATATTACTTATGTTTTAGATGATAGTGTACTAAATACTAGTTTTACTATTTTTCATTTCCTTTTACATTTATAACTAAAAGCAAATGACTTCTTAATGTTTTGCAAAAATTTTACAGGTCACAGAACAAACATAATTTTCCCCATTGATTATTAAGATCATTTTGCATGTTTTTAGCTTGCATGTTCACTTTCTTTGGTCTCCTACTACTGTGAAAACTGAGGCCTGTCTGTATTTAAATGCTTTCTTAGATGGAAAGGGAACCACTGGATTAAAAGAGATTTAGGAAACAAACCAGTTAGATCCTGATTCAAACAAATAAGCAGTAAAAACACTCAAGGAAATTGGAACATTATTGGATATTTAAGCATATTAAGATATTATTGTTATTTTTGGGTGTGAGAATGGTATTTGATTATGTCTCAAAGAGAGCCCTTAGAGTGACATCAGCAAGATGGAGGAATAGGAAGCCCCAGACCCTCATTCCACCACAGAGACACCAACTTAACAACAATATATGGACCAAAGCGTCTTTGTGAGAACTCCAGAAACCACTTAAAAGGTGGCAGCACCAGGTGAGAACAAAGCCAAGAAGAGTCACGTTGAAGTGGGTAAGAAAATTTCTTCTATTTTGCCTGCTCGAGCCCCTCCCGCTCCCCAGCACAGCACAGAGTGATTAGAAGAAAATTCCCAGCCTCTCTCTTGGGAGGGAACGAAAAGAGTAGAATACGAGTCCAACATTCTGGCTTTTTGAGTACTTGCCTGAAGGACTGGTTTTTGTCTCACCTGACTCAGAGCACTGATGGGAAAGCAATATAATTTGGATGCCAGGCTGGAGGGCACTGAGAACAAGGCATGTTCTGTGAGAGTTATCCCAGGGAGACTGCAGTACCACAGATAGACACCAGAGGGAGTAAGAGATTACAAACTCCTGAGAAGAAAATAGGGTCAAGCCTCTTAACTAGGAAATCATACACACAGGCTCACAGAAGCTGCATCCCCTGAAAAAGTTTGAGAGGTCCCCTAAATCTCCAGCTGAGATGACTGGTGAAGGTCTTCTCTGTGAAGCCAGTCCATATAGACTTGGAGAGGTGGCTGTTCTTTCAAATGCCCAAATCCCAATAAAAGATTATAAGGCATACAAAGAAAAGGGAAACACAGCCCAATCAAATGATCAAAATAAATCTCCAGAAACCAACTGTAAAGAAACAGAGATCTATGGATTACCAAAGAATTCAAAATAACTGTCTTGAAGATGCTCAATGAGCTAAAAGAAAGCATAGATAGACAACTAAACAAAATCAGGAAAACAAAGAATGAACAAAATGAGAGTATCAACAAAGAGAAACTATAAAAAAGAACCAAGTAGAAATTCTGGAGCTGCAGAATACACTAACTGAATTGAAAAATTCACTAAAGGGATTTAACAATAGTCTTGATCAAGCAGAAGAAATAATCAGCAAACTTGAAGACAAGTCATTTGAAATTATAAGTCAGAGGAGCAAAAAAGGAAAAAGAATGAAGAAAAATGAAAAAAGCCTGAGGGATTGATTGGACACCATCAAGCAGATCAATATAACACATTATGAGAGTTCCAGAAGGAGAAGAGAGAAAGGGGCAGAGAACTTATTTGAAGAAATAATGGCTGAAAACTTTCTAAATTTAAAAGGAAAAAATGGGCCCACAAAATCCAGAAACTCAACGAATTCCCACTGGGATAAATCTAGAGACTCAGATCAAGACACATTATAATCAAACTGTAAAAAGTCACAAAGAGAGAATATTTAAAACAGCAAGAGAAAAATGACTAGTCATGTACAAGGAAGCATCTATAAGATTTATCAGCAGATTTATCAGCAGAAACCTTGTAGACCAGAAGGGAGTGGGAGGATATATTCAAAATGCTGAATGAAAAAAATATTGCCAACCAAGAATACTATATCTGGCAAATCTATTCTTCAAAAATAAAGGAAAAATTAAGACTTTCCCAGATAAAGAAAAACTAAGATAGGTCGTCAACATAAGACCTGCCCTACAAGAAATTATAGATTCCTTCAAATTGAAATGAAAGGACACACTAGACAGCAACTAAAACTATGCGAAAATATAAAGCTCTCTGGTAAAAGTAAATATACAGATAAATATAGAATCCTGTAGTTTGATAATGTTGGTGCATAAATCACTTTTAATTCTTGTACAGAATTTAAAAGACAAAAGCAAAAAAAATAATTATAAAGTGATGTTAATGGATACACAATATAAAAAGCTGTAATCGTGGAAACCAATAATACAAAGTGGACAGGGGCAGAGATGTAAAGTGGTAGAGTTTTTGTATGTGACTGAAATTAAGTTGTTATCAGTTTAAAATATTGTTATAACTTTAAAATGTTTCATGTAATCTCCATGGTAACCACAAAGAAAATATCTATAGAAAATACACAAAAAGAAATGAGAAGGGAATCAAAGCATGTCACTACAAAATAATCAAAAAAACATGAAGGCAGGCAATAAAAGAGTCAAAGAGAGATAAAATAGCTACAAGACATATAGAAAGTAACAAAATGGCAATAGTAAGTCATTCACTATCAGTAATTACTTTAAATGTAAATGGATTAAATGCTCCAATCAAAAGACACAGATTGGTTGAGTGGACTAAAAAAAAAAAAAAACAAGATTCAACCATATGCTGTTGACAAGACACTCACTTTAGATCTAAGGACACACACGGGCTGAAAATGGAAAAAGATATTCCATGCAAATGGTACGAAAAGAGAGCAGGAGTGACCATACTAGTATCAGACAAAAGAGACTTTAAGTCAAGAACTATCACAAGAGAAGGACACTATATAATGAAAGAAGGGCCAATTCACCAAGAAGATATAACAATTATAAATATATTTGCACCTAACATCAGAGCACTTAAATATATGATGTAAACATTGACAGAATTGAAGGGAGTAATAGACAGCAACACAATAATTGTAGGAGATTTCAATAGCCCACTTTTAATAATGGATGGAACATTCTGGAAGAAAATAAGAAAACAGAGGACTTGAACAACACTATAGACCAATTGGGCCTAAGAGACATATATAGAACACTCTACCCAACAACAGCAGAATACACATTCTTTTCAAGCACACGGAACATTCTTCAGAACAGATGACGTATTAGGACACAAAACAAGATCGAAATCATACCAAGTATCTTTTCTGAGAGCAATGGAATGAAACTAGAAATCAATAGCAAAAGGAAAAATGGAATATTCACAAGTATGTGGAAATTAAACAGTACACTCTTAAAAAACCAATGAGCCTGGGGCCGGCCCGGTGGCATAGTGGTTAAGTTCACATGCTCTGCTTCGGTGGCCCAGGGTTTGCAGGTTCAGATCCTGGACACAGACCTATGTCCCGCTTATGAAAGCCATGCTGTGGCAGGCGTCCCACATAAAATAGAGTAAGATGGGCACAGATGTTAGCTCAATGCCAAGCTTCCTCAGCAAAAAGAGGTGGATTGGCAATGGATGTTAGCTCAGGGCTAATCTTCCTTACCAAAAAAAAACCCACCAAAAACCCAAAGAGTCAAAGAGTTCAAGAGGGAAATTAGAAAATATCTTGAGACAAATGAAAATGGAAACATAGCAAAACAAAACGTATGGGATGAAGTGAAAGTACCAAGAGGGAAGATCATGGGTGTAAACGCTTACATTAAAAAAGAAGAAAGATCTCAAATCAATAATCTAACTTTATACCTCAAAGAACTAGAAAAAGAAGGACAAACAAAGCTCAAAGTTCACAGAAGGAAGGAAATAATAAAGATTACAGTGGAGAATAAACAAAATACAAAATAGAAAAATAGAGAAATCAATGAAACTAAGAGTTGGATTGTTCAAAAGATCGATAAAATCGACAAACCCTTAGCTAGATTAACTAGAAAAAAAGAGAGACTACTTAAATAACTAAAGTCAGAAATGAAATATGGAACATTGCAACTGATCCTACAGAAATAAAAAGGATTGTAAGAGAAAACTGTGAACACTTATATGCCAACAAATTGGATAACCTAGAAGAAATGGATAAATTCCTAGAAATACAGTAGTCCTCCCTTATCCACAATTTTACTTTCCAAGGTTTCAGTTACCCACAGTCAACTGCAGTCTGAAAATATTAAATGAAAAATTCCAGAAACAATTTATCGGTTTTAAATCGTGTACTGTTCTGAGTAGTGTGATAAAATCTGACACCATCCCACTCCATCCTGCCCAGACACTACATCACAATGCCTATGTCATTCATCTCACTTCATCTCAACTTGTAGGCATTGTACCATCTCACATCATCACAAGAAGAAGGGTGAGTACAGCACAATAAGATATTTTGAGAGAGAGAGACCACATTCACATAACTTTTATTAAAGTATATTGATATAATTGTTCTATTTTCTTATTGGTTGTTTTCAATCTCTTACTGTGCCTAATTCATAAATTAAACTTTATCATAGGTACATATGTATAGGGAAAAACATAGTATATATAGGATTGGGTACTATCCATGGTTTTAGGCATCCAGTGGTCTTGGAATGCATCCCCCAGAAACAAGGGGGGGACTACTGTATACAATCTATTAAGACTGAATCATGAAGAAATAAAAAATCTGAACAGACTAGTAAGGAAGTTGAATCTGTAATCAAAAACTTCCCAACAAGGAAAAGCCCAGGATCAGATGGCTTCACTGGGGAATTCTACCAAACATTTAAAGAAGAATTAACACCAAACCTCCTAAAACTCTTCTGAAAAACTGAAGAGGAGGGAACACTTCCAAACTCATTCTATGAAACCAGCATCACTCCAATACCAAAGCCAAAGACACTACAAGAAAACTACAGACTATATACAAATATTGAATCATTACATTGTACACTTGGAATTAATATGTTGTACATCAATTATGGTCAAATGACCTTTGACAGGGTGCCAAGACCACTCAATGGGGGAACAGACAGTCTCTTCAACAAATGGTGCTGGGAAAACTGGGTATCTACATGCAAAAGAATGAAGCCATATACAAAAATTACCTTACACCACACACACAAATTAACTCAAAATGGATTAAAGACTTAAACTAATACCTAAAACTATAAAACTCCTAGAAGAAAACATAGATGAAAAGCTTCATGACATGGTATTTGGCAATGATTTCTTAGATATGACATGAAAAGTATAGGCAACAAGAGCAAACAGACAAATGGGACTACATCTAACTTAAAAACATCTGAGCATCAAAGGAAACAATCAACAGAGTGAAAAGGCAACCTTTGGGAGAAAATATTTGCAAATCATGTATCTGACAATAGGTTAATATTCAGAATATATAAACAATTCCTACAACCCAACAATAACAAAAATAACCCAATTAAAAAATGGACAAAAGGGGCTGGCCCTGTGGCCTAGTGCTCTGCTTCAGCAACCCAGGTTCCAGGGTTCGATTCCCAGGTGCAGACCTACATCATTCATCAGCCATGCTGTGGCGGTGACCCACATACATAGTAGAGGAAGATTGGCATGCGTGTTAGCTCAGGATAAATCTTCATCAAAAAAAAAAAAAAATGGACACAGGACTTGCATAAACCTTTCTCCAAAAAAATATACAAATGGCCAACAAGCATATGAAAAGATGCTCAACTTCACTAGTGATTAAAGAAATGCAAATCAAAATACAGTGTGACATCACCTCACACTCATTAAGATGGCTACTATCAAAAAAAACAGGAAATAAGTGTCGCTGAGAATGTGGAGACATTGGAACCCTCGGTGGGAATGTAAAATAGTACAGCCACTATAGAAAACATTATGGAGGTTTCTCAAAAAATTAAAGATACAGTTATACCATATGATCCAGCAATCCCACTTCTGGGTATATACCCGAAAGAAGTGAAAAGATCTCGAAGAGATATTAGTACTCCTGTGTTCACTGCAGAATTATTCACAATAGTCAAGAAGTGGAAGCAACCCAAATGTCCATCCACGGATGAATGGATAAAGAAATGTGGTATATACAGATATGAAATATTATTCAGCCTTAAAAAAAGGAAATCTTGTCACATGGCACAAGGATGAACCTTAAGGACATTATGTTAAATGAAATAAGCCAGTCACAAAAAGACAAATACTGTTATGATTCTACTTATATGAAGTGTCTAAAGTAGTCAAACTCATAGAAACAAAAATCAGAATGGTTGGCTGCCAAGGGCTGGGAGGAAGGGTAAATGAGGTGTTGTTCAGTGGGTATAGAGTTTCAATTTTACAAGGTGGAAAAGTTCTGGAGATCTGTTGCACAGCAATGTGAACATATTTAACACTACTGAACTGTAAAAAAATAAGAGTCCTTACATTTCTGATTTAGACAGAGAAAAATGTGTGTATAAAATAATGTGATGTCTGGGATTAACTTCAAAACAATCTGAGGGTTGGTTGGGGGAGAAGGTGAAGTTATACATGAAATAAGACTGCCATCAGTTGACAATCTTTAGAGCTGGGTGTGTTCATTTATACCATTCCCTTCACTTCTGTGTATGTTTGAAATTTTCCAGAATAAGGATGTTAAAAAAAAATTATCAAAATGAAAGAAAAAATCAATAAAAGTGCTAGATGAGAAAGTTGAGGAACTATTCCACATTACATAAGAAAAAAGGCTAAAAGAGCATATGAAAGAAAATAAGAGACATATGGGACCTCTAGAAGGTCATTCAATCGATAAGAGCCCCAAAAGAGAAAATAAACAAATGGAGGGCAGGGCTTAAATAATGAGGTATTTTTTTGTCCATCAGGATATTACTGCATTTCCACAACTGGTACATATAAACAGGCACCGTCATTTGAGGGCATCAATTTGCTAGTATCTTAAAATTAAAAATTCTCATACCCTACGACTGAAATATCTATTTCTCTTTTATCTATTGCAGAAAAACATACATAGCAAATATTCTTAAATAAGTGACTTTCCAATTCTTTTATATCAGCCACTCCATACAAATATCTACAGTGCAACCAAAATTCAGAAATTCAACTTCCAGGAATGAATCCTATAGATATAGCTGCACAAGTGAACAAACACAATTTTAAAAGCATGTTTAGTGAAGCGGTGCTTTTCATAGCAAAAAAAGTGGGAAATATCTATAAGTCCATCAATAGGAGTTTGGTTAAATAAAGGTGCATACAATGCAATACTCATTGAAAGAAATGAGGTATGTGCAAGTATAAAACCATCTCCCAGACATATAAAGATAAAAATAATTTACATAACAATGTTTAGGATTGTCTTATATGTATCTTTTAAAAAGAGATACAGATTTTATATAGCTAGATAAAGAGAAGATAGATTGTAATTACATACACTTACATGACCATGCAAAGTTCTGGAGAATACAATATTAACAATACCTTTTCGGGTGGGTTCTATGTAAAGAAAAGAAAGCAGTTAACAGAACAAGATGTATAGGACTCAGTTTCCTCGTTCTAAAAGCTTAATTTGCTATGAAAGTTAAATACACTGTTCCGAGGATAAAGGAAGTAAGAATTTAGCTCCTCCTACTTTTAAAAGATAAAACTTTGGCTTTTCAGCTTCTCCAGCGTAGATGGAACTGCTTGGTCACTTTTTTGGTGCAGGAGGATGCAGTTAGAAAGGCATGCCCCTGGGGATTCAAATATACTTCTCAAAAGTGTCTTTATAGGTAATTTGGCTTAATACCATTGGCCAGCAGTGGGAATCAAGGTCCCCATGCAAGAGATCTATGCCCTTAGCAAGCCAGTCTGATTTGGTTGGAAAGGGTCTCCCAGGCACAAAGGAACATCCATCTGCACATGTGCTTGAGATAGACACAAGTATTCTCATTTTGCACTTGAGAACTGAGGCTCAAAGTATCTTAAGCCCACGTATTCCAGTAACTAGGTTTGGAGCAGATCTGACTGCGTGGGAATTTTTACTTCTACACCCTCTTGCCTTACACCACCTTACATCCACAGAGCCTGCACACACACACTCAGGGATGACAGGTGAAGAAATCTGATCCAGAGATGCACAGCCATGGCGGCTTCCGCTGTCTTGATTATGTTTCGCTCACATTGCTCAACCAGCAGCAGTCCTCTGAATCCAAACGGAATGAGACAAGGACTGCAGAGGCCTCCTGTTTTCAACCTTCCTTCACCTCCCTAATCCATACAAACTTGCCTGTTTCTGAATCACTGGCACCATTACCACTATTTAATCTATCTTTAGTTCGTTACCAACAACATTCAAAGGGGGTTTAATTCCAAGTAGATATTTTTAAATCTTTAAGTAATTGAAGATAATAGTAATTCCCAAAATTTTAAGCACTGTATTTTAGCTGTATTAGCAGCTCTTTAACTATTGCCTATAGCTTAAATGCAACTCCAACTATTTGTGAATATGAAAAGTGATTGCTGATATATCAGCCACTTTGGCACACATCAGCTAAAATTCAGAACTGTATGAAAGCCACAAAGCTGTTCCTTCAGTTATCTTCTGACACTGAGGCACATTTTTCACAATAATCTATATTAATAACTGGCTTTAGTATTTTCACAATCAAGATCTTTTTTCAATCAGTTCTCAGGATATTGAGTGTATTCCAAAAACTTCTGTTGCAATATACTTAGATCATGAAAACAAGCTTGTAGGTATTTCTGTCTGGAGTCCACACTACCAGATACTTGTTTTAAAACGATCCTAACTGCTGCCTAAACAGCTCTCTTCACACCCCCTAGAGTAGTGAATGCTTAAAATTGGGCTAGACAGGTTAGTAACTTACTGCCTGGCTTCCGATTAATTCCTTCACCACTTCTCAAGTTAAACCAAGAACCACAGCTTATGAAAAAATGGATTACTGCTGGCCTCAGCAACCTGACTCATGTTGTATAATTCTTTTTGAAATAGTATGTTTATGGCCCAAAGTTCACTGAACAGTTACAAAGTCTTCAGTATTTACTGTTGCCCAAGCTAAGTAGTTAAAATTAAAAAGCTGATTTGGTTTAATGATGTTACAGTTAACCTCAGAAAAACTTATGTAGATCGTTTGCATTTAAAAACTACATAGGATTTTGAGTTCAGCAATTTGGCATAGCTCTTTCCACGTTCAGTTCCACTCAAATCCCTGATGTTCAAAATCTGATCTTCTGGAAAGATCAAGGTAGAATCAAAAGGACTTGGATACTGGAAAGGAGTGCTAAAGGAAGGGACTAAGAGATGAAGATTCCAATGTTTGAGTAATTGTGTGGCTGCACGGTGGACCACAGACTGAGAAAGAGAACACAGAGCAAGAGTTTTTGGGAGAAAAGACCATTTTCATTTTAGACGAGTCAACTTGGAGCTGTTTGAGGAGCAGGTGCCTAGTATACAGTCTGATGGATAGCGAAATCCAAGCTGACATTTTGAACACAGATAGTAAGTGAAGACAGTGGACAAGACAGTCCACAGAAGCCTAGGCCCAATCCCAGAAGAAAGGCATGAACTTCAAGACTGTAATCCTATCAACAGTAGCAAATGTGAAAGCATGAATTTTCTGAAGGTAATTTTATAAATTGCAAAAACGTCTATTGTCAAAAATATTGCTAGAAATTTTCTCTAACAGAAAATTAAACATATTTAGAAGGATATCCATCTCATAAATTTTAACAGCAAAAACTTGAATACTTTTAATGGGACGTCAAGAGGACAGATTCTCCTCCCATGAGCCCATTTAAATATCAGCTAGGCTACTATCAAGCTCTAGGACATTGGGCAAGATAAACCTCATCAAAACCAAGCTTCTTGATCTACACAGTGGGAACAACAGTATTGAAGAAAATGAAACACAGAGCCTAGCAGTTAAGCAATGTTATTCATTACTGAATCAACAGGGGTTTGGCTAAATGAATTTGGCCTATATGACATGCTTTTCAGTCCTAAAGTTAATACAGTAACTATATATATGTAACCTACACGGTAATATAGCTTCATAACTAATGATCTACACATACTAAATAAAATGTAATTCCAAAGGCTATATAAAATACATGGTTATAGATGTAACCTAAAAGTTAACGTTAAGTACCGAGATTGTATTGTTTTCCCTGAGTTACTTGCCCTCTAGTGCACTACGTCTGCAAAGATGGCTGTATGCATCAGAATCACCGCAGAAACCTTTTTACAGAAAGACTTGTAGCACCCCATATCAATTAAACCATACTGTCTGGGGTAGGACCCAGACATCTGTTCTTTGGAAAAGCTCCAATTACGCAGCCAGTTATGAACCACTGTATACATCCATCAACGGTATGATCTCATTAACAGAATCCAGTTTTCAACAAATGTCAAGTGTAAAATAGTTTAGCAGCCTCTAGAAAATACAATAAAACAGGATAGGCCACCAAAGGATATCCATCTAATTTTGATTATTCTACTTTAAAGGCGGAATAAATTTCATAGCACAACTCCATATTCCTAAGACCTGCCAGTATTACGAATAAAAGGCAACAGAATTTAACAACTAGTAATCAATTTATTAAAAAGGTTGATTTAAGCATCTGCAATGGTGACTTCGACCTCAACTCCTGGCTCAATACTGATGGAAGTAATCTGCTTAACAATCTCAGAAGGACTGTGCAAGTCAATGAGCCGCTTGTGGATCCTCATCTGAAAGCGATCCCAAGTCTTAGAACCTTCACCACAAGGAGTTTTTCTTGTCGTGATTCTCAGAGTCTGCAAGACAAGACAAAAAAGAACCCAAGAATTTACGGTTTTATGCTTATCCTTACAATATCTGAAAAACTATTACTCAAACATTCCATTTGAAAATTTCTCAGGGCACCATTCCTGTTTACAGTTTTCAGACACTATCGTTTATAACATCAAGTCCATCCCCTCAGCCAGGACAGCACCCTTGGTGCCCGTGACTGTAAAGCACCATTCCAAGAAAACAGCCGCAAAGATTAGGTACTTAATAGCAACCAAATTCTACCAGCAATTTTTATTTGGATTTGCATTGTTAGCGTCAGTATGTAAAACTCTCTTGGCAGCCGAACCCCTTACACAAAAAGAGCAAAGTGGATTTATACCATGACCATAAACAACTTCCTGCCCCTACGCTTTATTTCACCTTGGTAGGCATCCGAACTGGTCCTTTCACTTTGAGATTCTTTTCCTTTGCGCCTCTGATCAAGTCAGCACACACTACAGGGAAATAAAAACACCTTTCAGTTCATTCAAAACAATCAAGGTTGGCTGGAGAAATTGGAACTGCTGCTGGCTCAGAATAGCGTATAAAACTATCACCATGATTCAACACAGTAATTCTCTCCTCATCGCCAACTACGATGTGAAACCCAAGCGTGCATCACTCTTACTCCGCCTTTGCAGGCCAAACAACTTGTCACTTTACTTCCCTTTGAGTCAATCTCGCACAGTAGCAAATCAAATTCACCGCTTTTTGCCCCAAGGTCTCACCCTGGAACTACTGTACCGACCCTTCTCCAAAGATTTCACGTTGCGGCTGGTTAGAGTAATTCTAATTCGGTGAATCGCCACCTCTGGCTCCACGGGTGTCTTGCCGGTATCTTTAAAGGCCTGTTATTACACAGATGAGAAGAACAAGTGTTTAAAACGCTCCTCCACTCTGGAGAGAACCTTCATCGAGAACCCCCCCAGACGCTCCACCACTTCAGCAGTCCCCGCACTGGATACGTGTCTCCCTTCTCACCGCCCGCCCCCATCCCGGCATCCGTCCCCAGAAGCGGGCGACACCGGAGACCCGGCCCCGCCGCGTCCCCAACCGCGCGGCCCACCCCCCGCCTACCATGGCTGCGGCGCGGCTTCCTGACCGACTTGTCCCTCGGCGAGAGCGAACAGCGGTGAGTCAGGAGCAGGAACGGCCGGACCAGAGCTCCGCGGAAGCAGCACACTCGTCTTCCTCAAAAAGGAAGGCGTGGGGGCCTGCGTAGCGCTTATATAGCTGCGCTCGCGTCTGCATCCGGGTCCCGCACGCTTCTCGGCGCTGCCCCGGAAGAGGAATTGCTCCGCGAGCCCTGGAGGCGGCTGCGCGAATCGGGGCAGCGGCGCCCGCGGAGTTGGCGGGAAAGGCGCGACTGCGGGCGCCCCCTGTCGGCCCGGCGGAGCCAGAGCCCCGCGAGGTGGGGTCCCCGCCGGCGCAGTGGCCGCGGTCCTCTGGCCACCTGGCAGAGAAGACAGGGAGACTGCGACCTGGCCTAAAACCTGAGAAACTCCTCTGCCTGTGCGCCTACCCCTGGCCTCCGCAAAGTCAGAACGACTCCTGTGGCTTTTACGGTGCGAGTTTTGCTTCCCAGACAAACCGAGTCACTCGTTCTCCGAGCAAGTGGGTGACTTAGAGTTTAAATCACGTGGATATTAGGAGAAATGACTGATAACTTGGACATGTTATTTTTTAAATTACTAGGTAGTTATTTTTCGTGGCCTGAGATATCCTTCGTGATATTTCCTCTTCTGGCTTCCCAGATAGGCGGAAGCATCTGCAGTCTTTCTGGAAAGCACCTGAACTTGGGTTCTCCCGGCCCGGGACAGGGAGGGCTGCCGGGGTGATCCTGGAGCGTGTTGTCCATCCGGAGACCCAGCCTGGAGCCCCGGGCTGTCTACCTACCTCTAAAGCATATCATCTCCTCTCTGGATAAAGTAGTTTTGGATAAGACCTTGCAGGATCTCCCTAACACTGAGCGTCCATTCATGATCAAATAGGAGACGACGTACAGGAGAAAAGCCGGGAGTGGTCAACTGTCCTGGGCAGCCGGGAGAGAGAGCTTAATGAGGACATGCATACTTAAAGATGGCAGAGTGTTTAATTAGAACGAAATAGGCGAGGTGGGTTTTGACAGAGGGCAGAAGGAAGAGTTAATAACCTCATGTAATTTTACAGGTGAACTGCTGAGTGCAGAAGAGCTATTTGCTTAGACACAGAACTGGTGAATGACAGAGCTCTGACTCTTCCAGTTAGGGCTCTTTCCTGACCCTTTTCTTCTGTTCCTTGGAGGGAAATTGTCCTTGAAACTTCTATCAAATAATAGCATTGACTTATTTGGTGATAGTTGAACATGACTAATAGCTGGCTTTCTTTGGCTCACAAAGAACATATACTAGATTTTGCTGCCATTTAACAATTAATTTAAATACGAAAATTTGGATATTTTCCAGTTCAGTTATTTTAAAATGTCATCCATTGGCTGTAAATACTATATTAGTAACATTTACAGCAGAAAATCCAAAAACCTGCATTCTTGTTTTACTAGCTGTAACCTAAATGAGTCTTCATAACTTAGGGCTTTAACTTATTGGTATGGCTTCCAGCAACAAATGGAGGAAAATACAACGGCCCAAGCATCCTGGGATGTGATTCACCACCTCTGCGTTAGTACCGAAGGTGAATATGCATCTTCAGAGAAAGCTTACAGCAGCATTAAAATATTACTAATGCTCAAAGGACTACCAGAAATTCAGTGATGAAGAGCTTGAGAAGTACTTTTGTGATTTTTTTTCAATAACAAATCTGGTACATCTATTCTTAGGCTTGCCTTCCCCTTCAAGTACTTGAGGAAATGGTGAACAAATTAACTTCCTTGACCACAGAAAAAAAATTTCGGTATAGAAAAAGGCGAAATATGTCTCAGCACGTATGGGAAAAATTGTTGCTGTGACTAGAACTAACGAAACAGCTGGTTGAGATAATATTAGACAAATGTAATGAAAAACATCACTATTTTAAAGTTTATAAGGTTTAGTTTCAAAGAGTTCGTTGTATTTTTCTCTTGAAAGTTAACAGCTGCTGCAGTCCCCAAATTTCAATTAAAAATGTAATGTTCTAATATTAGATGTAAGATATTCATTGGAGAAAAAGTAAAAATTGACAATAAGCACAAAAAAAGAAGAAAACACAGAATGCCATCATTCAGAGATAAACCACTTGTTTATACCTTCAGATATGTGTATATCACTTTAAAAAATGAGCTCATACTCTGTATATGGTTTAATAAGCTGCTTTATTCACAGAATACTTTGTCACAATAAATATACTTCTGGGGGCCGGCCCGGTGGTGTAGTGGTTAAGTTCGGCACACTCTGCTTCAGGGGCCCGGGGTTTGTGGGTTCGGATCCGGGGCCCGCACCTACACACTGCTTATCAAGCCATGCTGCAGCAGCGTCCCACATACAAAATAGAGGAAGATTGGCACAGATGTTAGCTCAGGGACAATCTTCCTCAAGCAAAAAGATGACGATTTGAGGCCAGCCCAGTGGCATAGTGGTTAAGTTCACCTGCTCTACTTCAGCAGCCCAGGGTTTGCAGGTTCAGATCCCAGGTGCAGACCTACACACCACTCATCAAGCCATGCTGTGGCAGCGTCCCATATATAAAGTAGAGGAAAATTGGCACAGATTTTAGCTCAGGGCCAATCTTCCTCACCAAAAAAAAAAAAGTATATATATATATATATATATATATGTATATACTTCTGCAACATTCCTTTTAATGACTGAATTGTATGGGTGGTTCATTCATAATTTATTGAACTAGTCCTCTATTTTTAGACACTTAGAGTGTTTTTCCATTTTTCACTCATAAACAATACCATGCGGTACATGCTTCTGGACCAGGGTTTCTCAGTCTCAGCACAACTGACATTTTGGGCCGGATGATTCTTTGTTGTGGGGGGCTGTCCTACACATTGTAGGATGTTTAGCGGCATCTCTGGCCTCCACCCACTGGATGCCTGTAGCAACCCCTCCCCTCCAGTTGTGACAATCAAACTTGTCTCCAGACATTGTCAAATGTACCCTGTGGGGCAAAATCACCCCCAGCTGAGAACCATTCCTGTAGATAAATCTTTTAGCTCATCTTTAATGCCTTATATCAATTACTAGTTACTTATATCAATTCCTAGCCATCCTTTGATGGCTTAATCAAAGAATAAGCGTATTTTAAATACTTTGATATTAAGTAAGTTGCCCTCTAGGAAGGTTCTACCCAAATAGATACTTCTTCCAGTAGCATAATGAAGACTTTAGTGTGAAAAATAGAATTAAATATATGTTTCATTTTAAAATCTGAAAACATTATTAAGACCATTGCAAACTTTATGTTTTCAATATCTCTATCCATAGCCTTCCTTTACTAATTTTGTAGTTGTTTTCAACTTATCTTGTAAAGACTTTTACCGCAGGTATCTGTGTCTTTCTGTGGACAGCCATCTACTGGTCTTATGCCGCAATGACAGTGTCATCATACTACTTCCAAAAGGAAATGAACAGCAGTTAAAAATTACTTAATTCATGGTACACATGTATTTTTATGAATAAAATACTAAAGGCAAATTGTCAAATGAGTGTGGATGAGTCTGTTTAGACACTATTTTATTTGCAGAATTTTTGATCTAAATAAAATTTATGTTAAAACTCTTCAGTCTGAAATTTAAGAATAACAACCAGAAAGAGTTTAAAACTTTCTCTCATGGTTACCCATGTTGTAGGTAGGGGAGTGAAATGTGGAAGCAATTCCTTGTGGGTCGCTAGGATTACGTGTGAGGACATAGAACAGTACTGGGCATGTGATAGTAACCAGCACTGCCTGAATTAATATCAACTTGTTTGATCCTCACAACAACCCTGGGAGATAAGTACTGTTATTCATATTTTACATATGAGGAAGCTGAGATTAAGAGACCCCTCCAAGGTCACAGGAAAAGCCTGTGTTTGAACTCATGCAGTCTAACTGTACAGTCTGCAGTCTTAGCCATTAGGCTATACTGCCTCTCAGTATGTGTTTGCTCTTATCTTTATTATTAGTTGTGATACTATAACTGAGAAGTGTAAAATCCTATTATGTTAAACAACATGACATAGAAGGGCTTTATATATTTCACTTTGGTTGAGGTCAGAAATTTTATTGAGCTACTAACGTGTCCATTAGAAGGTAGAATCCCCATTTTTTAACTCTTTCGTTTTTCAGTTTGAAGTTCCATAGGTGCCCAAAGCCAATTAACTCTATTTGCTCATTAGAATTCCTTCACTAAAGTGAGCAATGGAACAAAACGAGATCTTTTCACTGAGAATGATTCACATGGAACATGCATTGGGTTGGGAATTTTCAATCATGTTTAACTGCAGAGCTCACAGAAGTCCCTGTAGGGGTGGGAGCTGAATGTGCTGTCCACCAGGCCTCATAGCACCCATTTGTCCTCTTTCCTTCTTATCCTGCTCCCAGGCCTGCAGGCCTAGAGATTCTGATGTTTCTTGAAATACAATCCGAAAAATTACTGGTCTACTGTCCCAGTGCCATTTCCTAGCTTTAGCGGATAAACTACAGAGGATTTCCTTGGCCACACTTTTGTGATCCTATCATGCAGGGCAGCCAGGGATGTATTTAGTTATCAGTCACTTGTTCCTGGGTTTGTGCTTTTCATGTTGTATAGAACTAGTAGAACTTTTTAGAAAATATTTCTATCATTTACCTCTCTTTATGAGAAGATTGGAATCTCTGGCTTTCACCACACGCTAATTCTGGTGCATTGCTTTTGTGCAGTGGACAGCCTCAAATATGGCTCCCAGTGACCCCCACCACTTGTTACTTGTGCCCCTGTGGAATCCCCTCCTCCTGAGTGTGGGAACCTGTGACTTGCTTCTAAACACCAGAATTTGGTGAAAGTGCTGGGATATCACTTCCATAAATAGATTACATAAAATTCTGGCTTCTCTCTTGCTGACAGACTCTCCCTTGCTAGCTTTGATGAAGCAAGCCACCATGTTGGCAGCTGCTGTATGGTGTAGGGGAGGAAGAACTATTCCTCTACCTTCTAGGTCCTTCTGGCTGGTCTAAGAATTAAATTGACATGAGACAGAATTACAGGAGAAAATCAAACAAAGTTTAATAACATGTATATATGGGAGAAACCCAGGAAAACTGAGTAACTCACTAAAATGGCAGAAGCCACCACCTTAAATACCATCTTCAGCTAAGGACAAAGGAGGATGTTGGGGGTAGTGGTTTGGGACTTCAAAGAGGAGGAAGGCCATTCACATGGAGATGGAAAAGCAAATGTTTGATAAACACATGTTGACCATGCCTTGTAAAAACAATGAGAGATGGAGAGGACTTTGATTAAAAAGCCCTTGTTAGGTTCCTCCCCATCTATCACACTTAGTTTATATTATGCTATAGTTACCTTATGGTATTAGCTCCTTCCTGGAACGGCCCTTCTATCTTAAAATCTTTTAGGCGGTTAGGGGGAAAGTCAAAGTTTCTTTCAGAGTCTTTTGTCCTTAAAAATAATCAAGCCAGAGAGACACCTTTTGGGGTGGCCGATTCCAATTCCTCACCATGGAGAGGCCCACGTGGCCAGGGAGCGAGGGCAGCCTGTGGCCGGTGACCAGCAAGGAGCTGAGGCCCCCGGTTCCACAGCCCAAAATGAATTGAAATTCTACCAACCGCCGTGTAACTTTGAAAGCAGAGCTCTCCTTGGCTGAGCTTTCAGATGCGACCTCAACACTGGCCAACACCTCGAGTGTAGCCTTAACAAGAGACCCCGAGCAGAGGGCCCTCCTAAGCCACACCCGGGTTCTTGATCCACAGAAACTGAGAGACAATAACCGTGTGTTGTTTTAATCTGCTAAACGTGTGTTAACTCATTCAGCAATAGATAATTACTACGTTGTATATATATATACCATGTTTATATTGATGAAATCAGATGGAATTGTCATCGAGGAGTCCCAAGAGGGCAACCTGAAGCAATATGTGACTTGACAGTGCTGAACTGCTTTGACCATGCTGTTGCAGGGAAGGTAGAATTACAGGCCAATAGTATGAGAGAGACCTGCCCTTCAGCGTTCCTCCTTGTGGCCTTCGTGAGACATTGCTTACCGGCCAACAGCGTGGAGGCTGCACTTCCTCATAATCCTTAGGCTTGGAGTCTTCATCCATCAGCTCGTCTCCAGTGGTGCCCGCGATTGGCATTGTATGCTGAGGACTAGCCTTAGAGTAGCTTAAATTTATAATTATAATTTGAGAGCTCTTAATTCTTCACTGCTAAGTTCTTGGTCATTTGAAACTCCTTAAAGTTTAGTGCTCATCTTTTTTTTCTACTTCTTTGTTAAGGCTGTTCATTACACAGATACTCATGTACTGACTCCTGTGTCCAGGCAGAGTTCTAGTCACTGGGAATACAACGGAAAATGAGACCCTTCGTTCCTGCCCTATGGAACATTCATTTTAGTGGAAGAGACAGATAACTAACTGTGAAACAAATAAGAATTTCAGACTGATAAATTCTTCATCGAATGAAGAAATTTCATAGAAATTCTATGAAATTCTTCATAGAATTTATCACAAGGTAAGTGAGTAGAGCATGACTACTGGGATAGAAGCTGTGTGGTCAGAGAGGGCCTCTAAAGAGGCACATCCATCAAGACCCTTGGTTCCAAGCTATGGAAAGCACTTCCGGATTACTTTAGGCAGATTAAAATGTAGTGGAATAATATGCAGCAGGGCTGGAGAATCAGCCTTAGAGAGTGTGCCGCAGGAACGATGCCCTGGTCATGACTGGGGGCTGAGCCCTGACGTTGCAGCAGGCTCTTCTGACTCCAGCCATGCTGGATAGTGGCCACCGGACACTGTATTGAAGCCACTGCCTCTGCTACCACTGGAAACTGGATCTATGTGCTGCTGCAGTCACCGCTCATTCTAGAAGGAATTCTGCATGGTTCCTTGTTTCTTTATGCCAACATCTGATGGGCACAGCCTAGCTCTTGTGCCCATGGCCAAGTTGCTGGGAAAGTGGTATCTGGCATTTTCAGCTGTGTAATCAAAGAGAATAACAAATGGCAATATTTGAGCAGAAGGTGGAACCACAGGAAGGAACCAGCCATTTAGCAAGCTGGGGGAAGAGCTTCCTAGTCAAAGGGGACAGCAGAGTCCCTAGGGCAGAAGTGATCTTGCTGTGTTTGAGGAACAGAGAAGCTGCAACACAGTGGATGAGGGAGCGGGTGAACGGAGATGGAGTCATGGAGAGGGCGGGAGTCAGGTAATGTAGTACCTTTTAAGTGGGATTAGGAGCTTGGATTTTATCCTAAGTGCAACAGGAAACTGCCTGTATTAGTTTCCTAGGGCTACTGTAAAAAATTACTACAAACTTGGTGGCTTAAAACAACAGAAATTTATTCCCTCACAGTTCTGGAGGCCAGAAATCCCAAATCTAGGTGTTGGCAGGGTTGGTTTCTTCTGGAGGTTCTGGAGGAGAATCTGTTCCATGTCTTCTCCTACCTTCCATACCTCTCTCCCACCGACCCTTGGTATTTCTTGTCTTGTTGATTCATCACTCCAATTTCTGCTTCCATCTTCACGTGGCCTTCCTCCCATGTCTCTGAGACAAATCTTCCTCTCCTTTCTCTTATAAGGACACCAGTCATTGGATTTGGGGCCCACACTAAATCTAAGATGATCTTATTCCAAGATCCCTAACTTAATTACATCTGCAAAGACTCTATTTCCAAATAAGGTCACATTCACAGGCTCTGGGCATTAGGATTTGGACATATCTTTTTGGAGACACTATTTGCTTCACTACACTGTCCGAGGGTTCTTGTCAGAGGAGGGATGTGACCTGATTTATGTTTTAAAGAGACAAATTATAGGAGGACAACAGTGAAAACAGGAATTTAGCAGGCTATTGCAGGTAGAGATGGTCCCAGTGAGATGTACAAGAGTGGTAGTCTTCCAGAGAAAGGCGACTGGAGATTGAAAATATAACTCAGAAGTAGAGCCTGTATCACTTGCTGATGGGTTGGATGTAGGTAGTGAGGAAAAGGGAGGAATCAAGAATGACTCGGGTTTTGAGCCTGATGAACTAGACCATTTACTGAGATGGAGAAGCCTGAGGAAGGGACAGGTTGAGGGTGGAGGTCAAGAGTTCTGTTTTAGACAGGATCAGTCTGAGATGACTATTAGACATCTAAAGCTACGTGTACTATGACTTTTAGAGCCTAAGGCAGAAGGAGGATGTTGGTAACACTGATGCTGTCTTTGTTAAAAATTGTGATATTTTGTTTGTCATGGATTTTTTGCTTTTTAAAACTATTGCATTACGATATTATTTTTCTTGATTACTGAGGTTTTTTTGGCACCCCCTTGTTACACCTGAAGTGAGTATGTCCCAAGGCCTCTCCCTGGCCCGGCTCGGATACGCAAATATAAGAGAAGCAGCAAAGGGGACACTGGATAGCTTCAGTCCACCTACTAGGTATGCCACCTCACAAGGGTCATTTGGGCCTCCGTTGTCTCATGTGTAAAAGGAGGGCATTGAACTAGGCGATCTTCCAACTTTGAAAGGCTATTGTGTGGAACCAAACAGAACCAAGAATATTTCTTCACCACCAACATATTGCCAGACATGCAAGATGGCTTCTGCCTTCTCTGTCCCTCCTTCCTGCTCCCAACACCCATGGAGTTAGATTTAGAATCCACAAGGGAGGAGGCTAGAAATACCAGAGGAGGGTTCCTTGTGCCCGTTTCAAGTCCTTCTACCTAGGGTGGCCATTCATCCGATTTGACTAGGACAGCCTCAGTACATGACCAATGTATTATTATTATTATTAGTGCCAACTTTCACTCAAGAATGCCCCAATTTGGATTATAAATTTTATGGTCTCTTTACTCAAGCACAAGTCTAACCAGTGATAGTGGAAGGGAAAGCTTTGAACTGGATCAGTTTAGAGTTTTAAACTGAATTGGATTGAGTTTTAATAACCTGAAGTTACCAGAAAGTCATAGACGCTTTCCTAGATTTTTATTAAGGGATGAGGAAAGATGATTTGACACAATGCAGATGAAACTAGAAATTAGAGGAAAATTTAAAACTTTTCCATGTCTATATCCCACTGGATTGGCACTCATCAAGAAACTGATTGCTAAGAAAGACCTTCCACATTCTGAGATTATTTTTTAAAAATTACCCCATGATTTCCTTTAGTAATTTTATTATTTCATTTTGGAATGGATTTAGAATTTTATCAGATTGCTTTTTCAATAATTAAGAAGGTGTTCATATGATTTTTCTTTTTTGATTTATTAATATGGTGAATAGATTTCTTAATATTGAACCTCTCTTGCATTCCTGGAATAAATATCCCTTCACAAAGCATATTACAAATGAGATTGTAAGATCTGTGTGTGTGTGTGTGTATGTGTGTGTGTGTGTACGTGAATGTGTCTGTGTACGTACTGATGTGCTGGTGTCAAAGAAACAAATTTGGAAGATTTTCCTTCCTGCCCTGGACAAGTTTATCTAGTAATGTGGTTATGTATGCCTTCAAGATTTGGTAGAATGCATGTTTTATTGAGAGGTAACTATATAAACTTTAATTTCTTCTACGGTAATTGATTTGCCTTGATACCTCTTTTCTAGGATTTTGGCAATTTGTAATTTTCTAGAACAATGATCCTCAAACTTTTTGGTCTTAGGAACTCTTTATATGCTTAAAAATTATTGAGGACCCTAAAGAGCTTTTTGGTTATGTGGCCTATATCTATTTGTATTTGCCATATTAGAGACTAAAAATGAGGAAATTTAAAAACATTTATTAATTTATTTAAAAATAACAAACTTATAGTTAACATATTTTATGAAAAATAACTATATTTTCCACAACAAAAAAGTTTAGTGAGAAGAGTGGCATTGTTTTTACATTTTTGCAAATCTCTTTAATGTCTGGCTTAATAGAAGACAGGTCAATTTTCATATCTGCTTCTGCATTCAATCTGTTACAATATGTTGTTTTCGTTGAAGTATGTGGAGAAAATCTGTGTGAGCACAGATATGTAGTTGGAAAAGGAAGGAGGATTTTTTTTTTTTTTTGCTAAGGAAGGTTTGCCCTGAGCTAACATCTGTGCCAATCTTCCTCTATTTTGTATGTAGGTCGCCACCACAGCATGGCCTCCTACGAGTGGTGTAGCTCCCCACCCACGAGGCAAATCCAGGCCATTGAAATGGAGCTCACCGAACTTAACCACTAGGCCAAGGGGCCAGCCCCAAGGGAGGAGAGGAGGATTTTAATAACCTATTCAGATATTTGTGGATATTCTTCTTTGATACACGAAAACTGAGTAAGTGCCTTAGTGTGCAGCAGAACACCTTATGGGTACTTCTCATTTGGTCACACAGAATAGTAAAAGGACAAAGACCAAGATTTAGTAAAATTTATCAATTTTACTGCTTGCCTCCTAATTTTAGCATTCATCTATAAGTGTGTTTTATTACAATGATTGAGTTAAGCATAATTTCATATATTTTGGAGCCATTTGTATTTCTTTTTCTGTGAACTGTCTGTTCATATCCTGTACAATTTTTTCTAGTAGGTTGTTGGTCTTTCATTCAATGATTTGGTCAGAGCTCTCTGTTATGCAAATTAGCTCTAAATCTGTGATCTGAGTTGCAGATACTTTGTTTCAGTCTGTCAGTCTTCTAATTTTGCTCATGATGGTTTTTACTACACAGAAATTTTATTTTCTGTGGTCAAATTAATTAATCTTTTCTTTTATTGCTTTGGGTTTTGAGTTATCTCTCACAACTTCATTTTTAAAAATCCCCATGGTTTTTTTGTGGTGCTTCTGAGGTTTCATTGTTTACATTTATTTCTTTGATCCTTCTCAGATTTATTCTGGTAAAAGATATTAGGTGGATTCAAATTATTTTTTCTAGATGTATCTAGTTGTTTCACTTAAAAAGAAATCTTAGGATTTCTTGATCTCTCTTATAAACATCTTGTATGGAAAATAATCAGCCAGCAGTTATTTGCTGAACTCTGAGTGGTGTATAGCAGTTTGTCATATACTATGATCTTTTCCCTATAAAACATGGTCATCTTTATTTTACCAATGTTGAGACTTAAAATAGTGATTGAAATAGAGCCTATTGATATGCATTATTTTTGTTTTCATTTTTCACAGCTTTATTGAGGTATAATTAACATACAGTAAACTGCATATACTTACTAAGTTATTTTATTTTAAAATTTCAAAAATACATATTTCATGGCTCTATATACAGAAGAGACTAAGAGGCAATGACAACCCAATAACAATGAGCACAAGTAGTGCCTGGACTGTGGTGTCTAAATACTATTGCCTGCTAAAATAATACAGGGTTCATTGGAGAAATGCCTGATTCTGGATCTGGGCAGGAATTTACAAAATGAGCTTGGGACATCTTGTGTCACAAAGAAGGGAGATTAATGCATTATGTCAAAAGAATGGGGGCCAATATGAAGGAGCTTCCATTAGTCAGTTATGAGACCATGTGAGCATCAAAAAATAATGAACAGATGGTGGTGGATTGTAATTAGTATTTGGGTGGTGAACATGATGTTATCTATGCAGAAATAGAAGTATAATGATGTACACCTGAAATTTATACAATGTTATAAACCAATGTTACCGCAATAAAAAATAAATACTGAAAAAAAATAATGACTAGAATTGATAGACACCGAATAGATAAAAACCAATACATTTACAGTGATACTAACAGGGACAGAGAGAGAGAGAAAGAACGAGAATAAGAACCAACAGAGGAATAAAAGAGAACAACTCTAATAACTCATTGGATGCCTACTGAGTAACAAGGACATAACTTCTCACTCTGAAAATAGGCAATTAAAAGGAAAAAATTAAGCATTTATGTTGACTTTCTCATACATACTGCATTTCCACCAAATAGCTCTATTTTATATGAAAGCATCATTTTTTACAGAAGATTTCCAAGTAATAAATATGATAGGAATGATAAAATTAGGATAGCATCATTTTGCAATTCCTAATTAAATAATTTAGTCAGGTAACATGTAATGGATGGAATCATTACATGAGAGAAAGGTTGAGGAGAACCATACAATGGAGAGATTTACTGAACCCATTGATCCATCCTAGCATCTCTAAAGGTGGAAAAACTCAAGTGTTCCTCCTGGGGTGAAGTACATAGCACCACATATGAAATATTCTTCCCCAAGAAGTTGAACCTGAATTTACCCAATATTCTAAAACTAAATTCCACTTATAGACAATATGAAGGATAATAGAAAGAGACAGCAGAAGGAAGCCAAAAAAGCAAATCTAGTGTGTAAGACATTCTATGGAAAAACTGACCTGGTTTCTGCAAATAAGCGAACAATGGCAGGGGACAGTCTACATTAAAAGAACACCTGAAAGCAATGTGTACACCTTATTTAGATCCTGATTCAAACAAAACAACCAAAAAACACATTTCTGAGGCAATTAGGAAAATTTATTGACAAATTATTAGAAATTAACATGGAGTTATTGTTAATTAAAGGTGATAATGGCATAAAAATGGTTATATAAGAAAACATTCATATTTTTAGAGATGCTTATTGAAGGATGTAGAAATGGAATTATATGACTTTTGTGGTTGCTTTAAGATACTTCAGCAAAGAAAAAAGTAGAAAAAGAAAAAAAAAAAGAACTAAATGAAGCATATTTAGCAAAGCTGTGCTAATTGTTAAATCTGAGAATTGATTATATTGGTCTCTCTACTTTTGTATATGTTTGAAAATGTTCATTAAAAATTTTTTTTGAGATTATTTTAGAAATTAAAGTAAGTAATGATGAGGGCCTGAACTAGGACAAAGACAGTGGGGCAGCTTTGTGTCCCCAACTACTAACAAAATGCCTGGTGCATACTAGATATTCAGAACTATTTTTAACGAATGAATATACATTTCTTTATCAAAACTACACATTATTTCAGGAAAGATACTCTATCTTTACAGTTTTTGCCTCTCTCACTTATCCTATTCATTCCTTCCACAAATGCTAATTGAGCATCTACCGTGTGTCAGATACAGTCTGAGGTCAGACACTGTTGAAGCCGTGTTTTCTCTTGTGGAGCTTACATTCATTACATTACATAGTGGATGAAGATGGATTACTTTTTAGAAAAGTAATCAAATAAATAGAATGGTTTCATATCATAATATTTATTTCTTTATAGAAAATAAAATTTAAATGGCATAGAACACAGAGTGACTGGGGAGTGAGGTGGATTGCGGCTCCTTAAGATAGAGTATTCAAGGCAGAAAACATTTGAGCTGAATTCTGAATGACGACAAAGAGGCAGGAAGAAGTTTGGCCTATTATAGGACAGAACGAAAGATGGTGTGACTGGGCACGATAAATGAGGGAAGAGGGATGAGACGTGAGGTCTGAGAGGGAGTCAAGGTCCAGATCATTTTGGATCTTTTAGGCCATGATGAAAGTTTTGGGTTTTACTTTGGAGAAATTGGAGGGCAATGACAATTTTTAACTAAGAAGGTGATGTGATGCGATTCAGGTTTTTAAAACCTAAACAAGGCTGCTGCATAGAGAACTGACAATGGGAAAGCAAACTATGAGGGTCTTACAGTTGTCCAAAGAAGAGATATTAGTGGCTTGGACTAGCCCTTAGCAATACAGATGATGAGGTCATTGAATTTGGGTGTATTTCTGAAGTAGAAGTGACAGGATTGGATTTGGAAGAGGAAGGAAAAAGAATTAAGGTGAATTCTAGTCATTGGCTTATGCAAAAGGGTGCATTTTGGGGACATTGAGCTAAAGAAGACTTGGAAAAAAGTAAAAAACAATCACTTTGTTTTGATCAAGTTTAAGTTGTCAATAGCAAATGAAGACATGGGGGAGGCAGTCGGATATTGCTCTGAGCTCAGAGATCAGGGCTGGAAATATAAATTGGGGGTCCATTAGCATGAAGATGAACATGGGACTGGATGAAATCATGTAAGGAGAGTGCAGAGAGAGAAGAGGGAGCAGGGCAAAGCCCTCGCACTCAGCATTTGGAGAGAGACTGAAGAAAAGGAACCCATGAAGTAGGACAAAAATAGAATAATAGAAGTCAAGAGAAGAAAGTAGAGTGTTTCAAAAACGAGGGACTGCTCAAACTATGTTAATGTCACTTGAAGGCCAGGTAAGATGAAGACTGAATCCAAAAATCAATCAATGTATTTATCACACTATATCACTAGAAAAAAGGACAAAAACTACATGATTATTTCATTAGATATAGAAAAAAAGCATTTGACAAAATTCAACACTGCTTCATGATAAAAAACTCAACAAACTAGGAATAGAAGGGAACTTCCTCAACATGATAAAGGGCTTCTATGAAGAACCCACAGCTAACATCCTACTTAATGGTGAAAGACTGAAACTCTCCCTCTAAGGTCAGAAACAAGACAAAGATGTCCACTGTCATGATTTCTATTCACCATTGGACTGGAGGTTCTAGCCATGGCAATTAGGCAAGAAAACAAAGTAAAAGTCATTCAGACTGGAAAGTAGAAGTAAAACTATCTCTATTTGCAGATGACATTATCCTGTATATGGAAAATCCTAAAGAATCTGCAAAAAAAAAAAAAAAAAAGACCTATTAGAACTGAGTTCAGCAAGATTGCAGGATACAAGATCAGTGTACGAAAATCAATTGTATTTCTAAACTGAAAGCAATGAACCCAAAAATGAAATTAAGAAAACAATTCCTTTTCTAACAGTATCCAAAAGGATAAAATACTTTGGAAAAAATTTAACAAAAGTCAAAAACTTGTACACTGAAAACTACAAAATATTGTTGAAGGAAATTAAAGAAGACCTAAATAAATGGAAATACATCCCATGTTCATGGGTTGAGATACTTAATGTTGTCAAAATATCAACACTCCCCAAATTGATATACAGATTCAGTGTAATCCCTATCAAAATCCCAATTGGCTTCTTTATGGAAATTGTTAAGTTGATCCCAAAATTCATATGGAAACTCAAAAAAATTTGAAAAAGCAAAACAAAGTTGGAGGACTCACATTTCCTGATTTTAAAACTTGCTGCAAAGCTACAGTAATCAAGACAGTGTGGTACTGGCATAAGGACTGACATATAACTCAATGGAATAGAATTGAGAGTCTGGAAATAAGCGCTCACATTTACAGACAATTGATTTTTGACAAGGGTGCCAAGACAGTTCAATGCAGGGAAGGAATAGCCTTTCAACAAACAGTGCTGTGCTGACTGGGAGACAACTTCGACAAATTGAAGATCATTTGGTCATATATGTGAGAGTTTATTTCTGGGTTCCCTATTCTATTCCATGGTCTATTTGTCTGTCTTTATGCTAATACCATACTATTTTGATTATGTAACTTTGCAGTATATTTTGAATCATGAAGTGTGAGGCTTTCAACTTTGTTTTTCTTTTTTAAAGTTGTTTTGGCTATTCAGGGTCCCTTGAGATTCCGTATGATTTTTAGGATAAATTTTTCTGTTTCTGAAAAATTGCCATTGGGATTTTGATAGGGAGTGTGTTGAATTTGTAGATCGCTTTGGGTAGTATGGACATTCTTAACAGTATTAAAGTCTTCCAATCCATGAATATGAGATGTCTTTCCATTTATTTGTGCCTTTTTAAATTTCATTCAGCAATGTTTTGTAGTTTGCAGTGTACAAGTCTTTCACCTCCTTGTTAGATTTATTCTTAAGTATTTTATTCTTTTCAATGCAATTGTAAATGAACTTGTTTTCTTAATTTCCTTTTCAGATTGTTCATTGTTAATGTACGGAAATATAAGTGATTTTTGTGGACATTTATTTTTAAAGAAGTGTTTATATTATAAAGAATATTTAGTAATTGGAAAATAAGAAAAGTTTTAAAAAATAAAGAAAAGAGACGTCCACAGTCCCCCAGACAACCAGACCCAGGAAAACAAAACTTTGTTCTCAGTCTTTTTCTCTGTATGTTTTGAGAAAAATTTGTTGATTTAAAAAAAGTTATAATCAAACTGATACATAATTTTGTGTCCATCCCCATTAACAATGTAGTATAGGTATTTCTATGTTATTACAATCATCATAACATTTTGAATCAACTCTCATAATTTACTTAACCATTTTGGACATTTACTTTGTTTCAAATTTTTGTCCAGAATAAATGGTTGTCAGTGAACACTCAATTAAAATCCTTATTTTGTAGTATTTCCTAGTTTGGATTTCCCGAAGCATAATTACTGAGTCAGTGCATATAAATATTTTTGAGGTTCTTGATATACATTGCCAAACTGCAATTGCTTTCCAAAAAGTTGTAGTAACTATATTGTCACCAGCAATGTATGGAAGATCCTGTTTTACCGTAACTTCATTAACTTTAAGAATTTTGTGCATTCGTGTATTTTTTAAGACACCCTATTTTTTTAAACTTTTTTTCTTTTTTTGGTGAGGAAGATTGGCCCTGAGCTAACATCCATAAGACACCCTATTTCTAATTTGCAATTCTTCAAGTAGTTGTGAGTTGACATTTTCCTATTTTTCATATTTGTCTCCTAAATACATTTTCTTTATCGTGAATTGACTTTTCAAGATTTTTGTCCATTTCTCTATTAGGGCATGGTGATTTTTCATTTTTATTTGTATGTGTTCATTATAGAAAAAAATATTAACCTGTTGTCAGTTACATTTTGACCAAATATTTTCCTCAGCCCATTGTATTTTATTTACTTATATTTTAATATCCAGAAGTTATCATTTTTATGTAATTAAATCTGGCAATCTCCTTTATCATTTTTTCACTGCTTTTATAAAAGCTTAGACATCCCTTCCTCTTTCAAATTTATATTAACTATTTAATTGTATTTTCTTCCAGTTTTACAGATGCTCTCTAATCCATCTGGAAACGATTTTGGTATGTGGTATGTAAAGTATTTATTTAAAAAAATATACAGTTTTAGTAAAACTATTGGTGTAGGCTAAAAACTGCTTGAAAACAGGAAACATGACATTCACTCTTTGATTTCCTCGACTTTCCCAGACAGAAGAATCATCAACCCAGCCTCTGTTTCCTCAGGCTAGCTCAGCCCAAGCTACAATCAGGAAACATGGGTTCCCTCCTCCTTCCCTCTGCTCAGAGACACTAACTGCCTGTCCTCTTGCTAGTGTCATGACATCTCCCCAGGGGCTGCTGCTCCTGTTGTCCCTTGTGGACATTTTCCACATGTGCAGAATCAGGGGAAAGGCTACCCCAGCCGCTAGCCAGCAGCGCCCCCTGGCGCCTCTTTCATTTCAATTGTTCTGGTTTCAATTGTTCATACAACCCTCCACCCTCTCCACTGGTCATTTTTCCTGGAAGGCACCTCAAAAGATGTTCTCTTTCAGTCCCTAAGGTAGCCTAGGCTACTTCGCCCTGATGTTCTCTTCAGAGTAAATTTCTTTTCCATTTGAACAGCTTCCCCTTAGTTAAGGAGAAGCCACTATTTCCTGGTTGCCTTTCTTTTCGACGGGAGAGGTGGCGGGATCGTGGGTGGGGGCCAGCTGTTCGTCCCGACTTCTTCGCGAGCTCTTCCGTGAACCCTTTGAGGCTTTGTACGAATGAGATTCCAGTCAGGGCTGACGCCTGGAGTTGTGAGTTCCAACTACAGGTCTGACTCTGGGACCCTCAAGAAAAAGTTAAAAAAAAGAGAATTTTTATTGCCTTAGGAAGGATCTGTAAATTAGGGAGCGTGAGGAGAACACAAATAAACGAAATCTAAAAGTAGTCCTCAAATCTATTTAAAGCCAATACTGGATAGAGGACCAGTTAGAAAATAGAAAAATAAACTGTTGAGTGTTTCTCCATCATTTTCTCTCCAAACACCCTAGTGGAGGTGCTAATGAGTACCAGAATGGCCAAAACATGGGCAGCAAGAAAGCCAGAAGGGAAGATCCTGACAATCGACTAATTGCATCCTCAAGCCTGAATTCTATTAACTGTATCACAGAAACAGAATTGTCCTAGCATTGGATTATTCTAGCTCAAGTTACAATAGCAGGAAATTCTGAAATAATCATGGAAAGATACATTCCCGTAGACAATTAATGACAGTTACATGATCTACCCATAGTAGACTAGTGTGATCCTTGTCAAGACATTCATTTGAGAAACACGGGAAAACACAGGTTCTTTTTCTTTTTCTTTTCCACAACAGGTTCTTCTTCTTTTTCCTTTTTTTTAAAAGGGTTTATTCTTCAGATTATGGCAGAATCAAAATTTCTTAAGGACCTAAAGATTACTCAATGCTTGACAAATGTTTGGTCAGACTAACTGTACAATGTGTTCTAATATGATTCACCACTCCTGAAAGGAGGATAATCGACTTCTAGTTCTGAAGTCAGGGAAATTCTGTAACTTGATCCTCTGTAAGGGGACTTGCTTCTGGCATTGGCTGCCATTATTCTGTCAAATTGTTTCTCCTTTCCCTTTAAACTTCTTCTGGCTGCACTCTATTATTCCATAGACCTTTAGGTTTTCCTCTTTGTAATTTGATGCCCTATTCAGCAGTGTTCAGGAAACCATCTTGCTTTAGTTTAGTCCTTCTCGGCTGCTTCTGCTTTCCTTAGCTGAATGGGTGGCTTGTTCTTCTTTTAGACTTCTCCCCTTTTGAGGGAGCCTGTACTATTTTATTACTCTATTATAAAGAAAGAATGGATTTCACATAGAGAGTTGATTCGTGTGTACCAAAGTAATCCAAAAGAATATTCAGTTTAATCACTTTGATATTGTTTGCTTCTTAAAATTCATTTCCTAGAAAAAAGCACATTTAAAATATGTCCCATCCACCTTCTCCTGAGACGCACCAACCTACTTATTTTCTTATTTTTTAAATTTAGTTTTAATTTTCATCAGTTATACATGAACATCAGTTAAACAGTCAAATAGTTGCACTTGAATTATTGCAAAAAAAACAGTTTCCAGGATGCCACACCAACTCTTGGACTCTTGCAACCACTTTCAACTCCCTTTTGTTGTTGGTTTTGGTATCTAACGCTATACCTCTACATAGTGTGCTTATGTGGACACTTGTTGATTTTTTCGGTTTTAGGCATTATCTATTAACTTGTCTCTTCGGAAGATTAGGATTTAGTTTTTTCCCATTCCTATCTCCAGTACCTACCGTCACAATTCTCCTCCATTAATCCTCCCACATTGTTATAATGTTGGTTAGATAACATTGCTGCATTATGATAGCTGTATAAGGCTATTTTGAACTGAACAATTTGCTATGCAATATTTGCTTTTCTTATATTGCCCAGCTTTTTGTGTCACCTAAAGTTAATGAACTTTTTGTTTCATTTGCTTTGTTTGCTCTGTACTGATCATTAAGTTAACTCCAAACTCTCCTCAAATTGTGGAAATGTTCTTTCAATCCATTCAAACACAGGTATTCATGAGTTTCATCTTTTGAATCTTCAAACCTGCTCTAATCTGCACTAGTGCACAACTGACAGCTTGTGATCTTCATTCACCATCATCCTTGGAGATTCCCTTTGTCTCTCTACTGAGTTGTGTCTATTTTCTGGATCCCATGTTTTCTTCTTTTTTGGTTTACACTCTTGCTTTGGTGGAATACCCCCTCAAGTAGTTTCCTGAGAAAGGGTGAATAGGAGCCAATTTTTGAGACATTGCATGTCTGGAAAGGTCTTAAGTCAGCCTGCACATTCAATGGATAGTTTGGCTGGGTAAAGAATTCTAAGTTGGAAATGATATTACCTCAGAATCTTGCAGGTCTTGCCTCTGTTGTCTTTTAGGATCCTTATCTTTTGTATGTGATCTGTTGTTGTTAAATTTCTGGGACCTTTTAGAACTTTCTCATTGCCCCTACTGTTCTAAAATTTTATGGTGATATGCCTTCTTGTAGTTTGTTTTCATTTGTTGTCCAGGCAATCAATACTACATCCTTTCAGTCTGGAATCTTTTGTTTCCTAAATTGTTTGTTGGTAATTTTCTCCTGTTTTCCATATTTTCTCTGCCTGGAACTATTGTTTGGATAATAGACTTCCAAGACTGATCCTCCAATTGTTTTGTCTTGCTAGTTTCAATCTCTTTTATTTTCCCTTTACTTTCTGAGAGATTTATTTATCTTTATGTATCAATTTTTCTAATGAATTTTCATTTATATTATAGTTTTAACTTCTAAGTGTTCTTTACTATTTTCTAGGTTTTTTAAAAAAATAGAACGCTGTTTTCTTCATGTAGCCAATAGCTCCTTTTATATGTCTCTGAGGATAGTTAAGATTTTTTTGATCTTCCTCTTTCATTAGAAAGGCTTTCTTTAGAAATAAACTGAGCTGTCTGCTCCTTTTAATAGTAGAGCAGTAAGAAGCCAATTGGTAACTCTGCACATGTGGATGGACCTTTAAGAATGGAAGTCTCACTGTAGGTTATTCTGGCTGTTTCACTGTGGAACCACCATTGTCAGTATCTTGAGGTCTGTTTTCTTGGACTAGTCATATTTCTCTGCCTATAGGGTATTATCTCAGTTGACAGATTCTGTGAACTTTAACAGCCAATGCTAAGACTTTTGGGCATTCTGTGGTACAATTCAGGTTGCATCTCAGTTTCCCTTACTTCTGGCTCAAGATTAAGCTTTCTAGGGTATATGAACTTGCCAGCTTCCAAAATTCTATTCCTGTAATTTTCTCTCTCATTCTCTTTGTCCTTGTGAATTAATGCTTTAAAAACTTCATTTGTCACATATGATGATTTTAGGAGGGAGAAGAGAGAGATAAAGGAGTATGTTTTGCCCTTCATCATTCACTGGAAGTTCCAACATTTCACAAGACTGTCAGACAATTATAAATTTTGGAAATGTATTTAATATAACAATAATGAAATCAGTATCCACAAAATCTTAAATTTAGTATTGCATGACCTCTTCAACTAGAATGTAATATCAAATCTTGGGTCTATGTCTGTGCTTTTGCTTTCTCCCACTGTGTCTAGCATGGAGCTGAGGATATATTGGATGATGAAATATATGCTTGCTGGATATATGGATACATGGATAAGAATTACTTTATGATCAGATTTATTTATAACTATTTCCTTTTTCTTTCTCAACATTGGGTACCACATTATATTTCTCAGATATCTTTTCTGTTTCCTTTTAAAAATCATTAACTATACTACTCTAATATTTGTACCAAGTAATGCCTTCAATAGTAATTCTCTTGGTTGAGTTTTGTGAATTAGATAAAAGTAAATTGTTCAAACATTTGAAATAACTATGCTAGGAGTAGGGTATCCCCAGCCACCACTACTATCCCAGGTGGTGGAGTGGAATGGTGAAGGACATGACTGTAGGCCTTATCACTTAGCTATGTGACCCTGGGCAAGTTCTTAATCTCTCTGTATCTGTCACCTCATATTTAAAAAGGAGTAATAATAATAGTAAATATGTTAGGGTAGTTGTGAGGATTTGACATCCATGTAAAACACTTTGCAGTTCTTGTAAAGAGTACATAATACTCTCAATAAATTTTAGCTCAGATGATGATTTTTCCGAGCAGTGAAGGTAGTAATTACAAGAGTGATGAGTGCTGTGAAGGCGATGTGGAGTGTGACAATGTTTATCAGAGGGATGTAACTTAACCTGGGTGCGCTCTAGCCCTTTTCCTTCCAAGACCACAGCACAGTCAGCTGCTCTCTGCTTTGAACTTGAGAAAGGTCAGAAAGAAATGAATTTCCTGGCACTGTTAAAAGCATGTTTGCCATGATTTAGTTGGCTGGAGGAAAGCTGGATGAAGGGAATGGCAATAGTTTTATGTACACGAGAAAGGAGCCATTAGGAGAGAGGGTTCAAGGTGGTTTAAGGCAAACTTGTGCAGGTTGAACCTTGCCTTTACTTTTAAATATTTGTTACTATTAAATGTTATTATTTTTGAATGGGCAATACATTCACATAGTTCAAAATCAAATTATTTTAAAAGATATGCAGCAAAAACTCTCATTACTATTCCTGCCCCATCCATCTATTTTCCTCCCACAAATAATCACTTTTATTTATTTTTGTTTTTCCTTCTAGAGTTCTTATGAAAATATGAACAAATATGAATGTATATTCTTATTTTCCTTCTTTCTTTCACTAAAGGAAGCATAGTATAGCATACTCATTTTCATTAGTTACTGTCTTACACCTTGCCTTTAATTTAAAAATACATTATGCAGATTTTTCAGTAACAGTAAAAGCCTTATTTATTCTTTTTGTTCATGTGCATAGTGTTTTATTATGTGGATGTATCATAATCTAACCAGTTCTTATTGATGGGTACTTGACTTGCTTCCAATCTTTTGCTGTGACAAAAATGCTGCAATAAATAAATTTGTTCATATACCTATGAGTCTATCAACAGGACAAATTTCCAGAAGTAGGATTACTGGATCACAGGGTAAATGATTTTGTGATTTAATAGAGGTTACCAAATTACTTTTCATAAACTTTATAGCAACTTGTACTTCCACTAGCGATACCCGAGAGAACCTAGTTCCCCATGTGTCACCAATTATATTTGTCAAATTTTTAGATTTTGGTGATCTGTTTTCAATTTCCATAATAGAAAATGGTATCTCAGAGTAGCTTTAATTGGCAATTTTCGTATGTTTAAGGATTATTCATGTTTCTATTTCTGTGAACTAATTTTTCATCCTTTGATCCTTTTCTTATCAAGTTCTAAGAGCTCTTTTTATATTAGGGAGATTAGCTCTTTGCTGTGATTTGAAGTACCAATACTTTCCCCCAGTTTGTTGTTTCTCTTTTGACTTTATTTTTTCCATGCAAATGTGTTCCCTCTTTTTGCAGTCGAGAGTATCAATTGTTTCTTTTATGGCTTTAGAAAGACTTTCCCACTCTAATGGCATAAAGGAATTTACTCTTCTGGTACTTCTCATGACTTCATCTTTTACACTTAAATCTTTGACCCATTGAGAATGTATCTTAGTGTATATTGGGAGATCTAGATCTAATTTTGGTTCTAGTTGGCGACATAGGTGTCCTAACATAATTTCACTGAAAAGTCTACCTTTTCTCCACTGATTTAAGATACCATCTTTATTATATAGCAAATTCCCATTTGTGTTTGAGTCTTTTCCTGGACATTCTATTCTGTTTCAATATATATGTGTTGTATATATATATATGTATTTCAATACACATATTCTGTGTATTCATACATCATACAATATTTTCATTACTTAGGTTTTATACTACATATCAACATCTGATAGGGTTAGTGCTCCCTATTGCTCATCTCTTTCTGAATTTTCTTGGCTTTTTTTGTTTCTTTATTTTCCATACAAATTTTAGAGTCAGTTTGTCTGGTTTTCAATTGGATATGTGTGTATATATACATATATATGTATATATATGTAGGTATATGAATTGTTATAAATTATATATATATGAATTGTTTTAAATCTATAAGTTAATTTAGGAAGAATAGCCACATTTATAGTGAGTCTTTCATTTTGTTTGACGCTTATGTACTTTGTAAGACTGTTTTAAAGTTTTCCCCATTAAGATTTTGTATATTTTTTATTAAACTTATACCTAGACCTTTTTTCTTTTAATTGTTTTATTTTGAAGTAATTTCAAACTTAAAGTTGAAACAACGATACAAAGATCTGCCAAATTCTCTTCATTCAACAGATTCCCCAATTGTTAAATTTGACCACATTTACCTTATCATTCTCTCCACATATATTGATAATGATTTTTTTTCTGAACCAATTGAGAGTAAGTTACAGACATGGATACCTCATTACTCTTAGTATTTCAGTGAGTATTTCCTAAAAACAAGGACACACTTCAACATAACTGCAGTATAACTATCAAAATCAAGTAATAGATATAATACTACCATCTCCTACTACCATCTTATCCAGAGACCCCATTTACATTTTGCCAGTTGTCCTAATATTGTCCATTATAGGACCATGATCCAATCCAGGATTATATGTTGAACTGGGTTGTTGTGTCCTTCTATGGAACAGTTCCTCAGTCTTTCTGTCTTTCATGACCTTGACAGTTTTGGAGTACACAGGCCAATTTGGGTTTGTATGTTATTTCCTCATGATTTGAGTCAGATTATATATCTTTCCCAGGAATACCACAGAAGTGGTGATATGCTTTCCTCAGTGCACCATATTAGGAAGCACGTGATGTCAATTTGTCCTGTTACTGGTGATGTTAACTTGATTAAGATAGCTTATATCTATCTACATCACTTGTAAGATAATGTCAGCAAGACTTCTCCACTATAAGGACAACTAATAAGTATTTTATCAATTAGCAATTTATTAGCAATTAATATTAGTTGGCATTCTATTGTAAGGTTAAGCTTTCCTTTCTCCCTTATTTATTTATTTAGTTAAATATTTCTATCAGTATGGATTCCTATTTCATTCACTGTGACTATTTTTTCCTATTTTATTTGCTATTATTATTTTAGTGCTCAGATAGTCTTAGGTTTGGCCAGTGGAGACCTATCAAGTTAGTTCCTGTGTCCTTTTGACATGTCCCTCTTGTTCCTGGAGCACTTCTTTATTTGGGTATAAGATGCTCTAGATTCATTTTGTATTATCCCTGCTCTGAAATCAGTCATTTCTCCAAAAAGCCCTGGTTTCCTTCTGCTGTGGATAATTAAGGATGCAGAAACTAAAAATTCAGAATTCAGAAACTAAAATCTGGTGCTAAGTCTACTCTAGAATGTCATTATTTTGGACCCTCTCAAAGGACAGAGCTAGGAAATACATGTATGTGCATACACACATATACACATACACACATTTATGTCTATTTCTATATCTATCTATATCTCTCTATCCATCTATCTCTATTAAAAACTAAGAGTTCACACTGATACCTCCAGTTTCAATCCAACACAATAGAATTTACTCTAGACTTCCTCCTTTTGGTAATTATAGCCCCCTTCTCCAACATTTATGAAACTTGGCTCTCATTATCATCAATATATTTATATGTTCAGCTCTCCTTTATACAACTAATATCCCTCCCACACTGGCCAAGTGTCTCATCTTCTGGCCCTGGTATCACCAACCATGCAGGCCATGGATGTTAGGGGGAACACTTTCTCTTTTTCATTGCTATTGTAAAAGGTATCTTGGTCTTTTATAAATTCTAACTGGTTTTTGTTTACACACTTGAAGTCTATTGACTTCATGTTAATTTTCTATTGTGCTACCTTATACAATCTTCTCATTGCTTGAGTTAGTTTTTCTATTAATTCTTTTTTTTTTTTAGTTATACGTCCTGAAAATAGAATCTGCAAACAGAATTAGTTTTCCCTCTCTCTTTACAATTTTTAGATTTCAAATTTCCTTCTCTTTTCTAATTTCATTGACCAATAAAATGTTAAATAGTAGTGGCAGTAGTGGACATTCTTATATTATTCCTGACTTCAGTGGGAATACCTCCAGTGATTCCCCATTAAGATGGTGACTATTGGGCTGAAATGTGTGTGTGTGTGTTTTATAAGCTTTTAACTTTTTATTTTGAAATACTTTTAGAAATGCAGAAAAGTTGCAAAGATAGTACAGAGAATTCTTGTATACCTTTCACCCAGCTTCCCCTAATGTTAACATCTTATATAACCATGATATATTTATAAAAACAAAGAAATTAACATTGGTATGTATAGTGTTCTTAAAAATCACGCTAAGGAGTCCTCTTTTTTAGTCTCTTTAAAAATTGGGAACGGATGTTTAATTTTGTCAAATGTCTTCTCAGTATATGTTTTTTTTTTTTTTTTTTTTTGGTGAGGAAGACCAGCCCTGAGCTAACATCCGTTGCTAATCCTCCTCTTTTTGCTGAGGAAGACTGGCCCTGGGCTAACATCGTGCCCATCCTCCTCTACTTTATATGGGACGCCGCCACAGCATGGCTGACAAGCAGTGTGTCGGCGGGCGCCCGGGATCCGAACCGGCGAACCCCTTCCAAGCACGGACGAAACCGCTACGCCACCGGGCGGGACCCCTGTTTTTTTTCTTTTGACCAATTAATATTTTGAATTAAGTTAATAGATTTCCTAATATTGAACCATTCTTGCACCTTGGAATAAACCCATGTTTCTTAATCATGCATGTTTGTTAATCTTGCCTGTGCACATGATTTTTTTTAATTAACTTGGATTCTGTTTGCTAATATTTTGTTTAGAGCCTTTACTTTGATAGTTATAAGATTGGTCTGTAGTTTTTTTTTTTTATTTTTTGCGAGGAAGACCAGCCCTGAGCTAACATCTGTTGCTAATCCTCCTCTTTTTGCTGAGGAAGACTGGCCCTGGGCTAACATCCGTGCCCATCTTCCTCCACTTTATATGGGACGCCGCCACGGCATGGCTGACAAGCAGTGCGTCGGTGAGCGCCCGGGATCCGAACCCACAAACCCCGGGCTGCCAAGCGCGAACTAAACCGCTGCGCCACTGGGCTGGCCCCTGTAGTTTCTTTTTTTTAAAGCAATCTTTATCAGGTGTCAGTGTAAATGTTATTCTTAAAAAGAATTTGGAAATTTCCCTTCTAATTTAAGTATCATCAAGATTACCTGGTCTTTAAGGTTTGGTAGAAGTCAGTGGGACTTTGGGTGTCATGCGTTATGGGGTGGGGAGGGGAGGCATTGCACAACTTTCTCTATTTCCTCTATATAGAATTGCTCTGTTTAGATTTTTCTCTTCATTGGGGCCATTTGGTAAATTATAGTTTCCTAGAATATTACATATGCTTCCAGACGTTCAAGTTTATTTCTATAGAGTTATGTGAAGTTTTCTCTTAAAATTAAAAAAAAATTGTTTTGATCATTATTCTCCCTTTATTTCTAATTTTGTGTATATGTGCTTTTATTTAAGTCAGCTACTGGTTTTTCTCTTCTGTTGATTTTTATTCAACAAACTATTTATTTACTTGTTCTACCTCTTTTAACTCATTAAGTCTGCTTTAATTCCTGGTTTTAAAATTTCTCCCAGTGTATTTTTTTGTCCTTTTCCTAACTTTGACTCAAGTGCTTAATTCATTTGTTTTTATTCTTTCTTTGTTAGTCATATTACTACTTGAGACTATAAATTTTCTTCAACTTTATAGTTTTCCATGGGTTCTAATATGTGTTTTCTTTATTGTTGCTCTCTAGAGTTCTTGCAGTTTGACATTTGCTTTTGACACACAGTTACTTAAGAGTTTAAAAATTTCTGGAAAAAGGAGCTGATTTCAATTTTATTTGTCTCTACTGTTTTTAGGTTTTGGAATTCGAGGTTTTCTTCATGGCATAGATCAACTTTCCACAGGTGCTTGAAAAGAAGTATATTTATTTCTTTGATCTTGAATATCTATGTAACAATCAGATGTATCCTATTAATTTTGTCAAAGTCTTCTACATCAACTCTTATTTTGTACCCATCTAATCTGTTTTGGGCAGAGAGAAGTAAATTAGGCTCCTATGAACAGTGTTTCAATTTGCCCTTATACTCCTTGTTATTTCCGGTCTATGAAAATTGTTACTATGGTCTTTGGTTCACAGTTATTCCTAACTTTTATTTCTTTATTGTGAATTGTATTCTTTAACATTATTAAATATCCTTCTTTGGCTTCAATTCCATTTTATCTTATGATAAAATTGTGGCTCTTACTTTTGGTTGGCATTTATGTGACACACCTTTGCCCACTCTTTTTTGAAAAGGAGTATGTATATCTTACTGCATAGATTTTCTATTAATAGGCGAGTTAAGCCATCTACATTTATTGATGTGACAGATGTTTTATTTTAACTCTGACATTTTATATTATTTGTGTGTGTGTGTGTGTGTGTGTGTGTGTGTGTGTGTGTGTAAGATTAGCCCTGAGCTAACATCTGTTGCCAGTCCTCTTCTTTTTGCTGAGGAAGACTGGCCCTGGGCTAACATCCGTGCCATCTTCCTCTACTTTATATGGGACGCCGGCACAGCATGGCTTGACAAGCAGTGTGTAGGTCCGCGTCTGGGATCTGAACCTGCAAACCCCAGGCCGCCAAAGCAGAGCACGTGAACTTAACCACTATGCCACTGGGCCAGCCCCTTATTTTGTTTTTATAGTTTATATTGTTGTCTTTCATTCTGTGTTTGGTTCTTTTATCTTTTTGTTTTGGTAGTTCTGATTTTGAGGAAGGGTATTTGTTGTATTTTCGTTCTATTATTTACCTTTATGTAGTTTCCTTAATCCTAGACAATACCTGTGAGCTTAACTTCTAGGAATAATGATAACATTGAAAGCTTGTCTCCCTTTCCCTCTCCCCTCCTCTGCTCCAATTTAAGTCAACAGTATTATCTTTAATACTTACCTTTGTACCGTTAAATATGGTTTTGCCTCTGACTTGTCTAAATAATTTCCTATGACTCTTAGCTATTACAGATGAAGCAATCCACAGGCTTATTCTACCTCCCATCAGGGTCGTCTCCCTACAACTCAAAGACTTTCTTTCTCTGCAACCCAAAAGACCATATTTATTTCCTTCAAATATGGCATTTCTGTGGGTTTCCCCAGGCAGCCACACCTTTTTTCTCTATCCAAGCAAACTGGGCTCAGGAAGCTTCGGCGCCTGTCATGTATTCTATGACCCCACCTGCAGAGTGACCCTCTCACTTCAGAAGGGGCATTTTGCTGCCACTTTCTGAGCCCTGCAATGGCTAGACCCTCCTCAACTCTTTCTGTTCCTTCTTTCTCTGCCAACACTTGTAAGCTCTGCTTGGTTTGATCTCAGCCTGGTCCTCAGGAGTTTCTTGCTCAACTTCTGCACTTCACAGTGGCCCCTGTTCTTCAGGGCATCTATTTTTGCCAAGTCTTTCTGGAATCTGCCACTGATAGTTCCCTCTGTCCTCCCCTGAGCTATCTCTTACCGCTTCCTGCACTCTTCCTAAGGCTCTCTCCAGTCATTAGACATCACTGCATACATTTTTGAGTCTGTACGTTTTGTATGTCTCATAGTGTCACTGATTATGGAGTTTACAAGGTCCCTCCCTCCTTGTTCTCTTTGTCACTCTGTATGGTTTCCAGGAGAAGGGAAGATATTTGAATCTGAGCTGTGGCCATGTTCATTCTGGAAGTGAATTCTGTACTTTAGTGCCTTTAACAGGGGATCCTTATGTAGCTCACCGATAACGAGTTAGTACAGAGTCTCATTTTAACACACTGTGGAACAGACTGATCCATTGTAATTTTTTTTGATCCACTGTATCTTAAACTTGCCAACACGAACTCCTGCTGCTACAATAAACAGAGAAGGGAATTCTTTATTGGTATACGGGTGGTTTGTTCCCCAAGCTACATGGATGGAGCTAGCAACACTGTACCAATACTTTACATAGTCATGGACAGCTCCCTTTTGCTTCCCTCAAGAACATGATGTCACTCTGTAGACCCTTTACCCTCAACCACTCTTAGCAGAAAAAATAGAAGTCCACAGATGTGAACTTCCCCTATCTCTCCTCTTCCTACTTAAAACTTGTTTATAATGGCAGTTGTCCCACCTCCTCTGCTCACATTCTGGAAGGAGATGGTCTTTCTCTCAAAGGCTACAATCTTTTTCCTTAGGTACTACTACTTGTTTCTTCCACAAGTTTTTAAACTTTATCAGTTATCTTTGTCTCCTCTTGCTTCTTTCACATAAACTCACTTCATCCTAAACTAAACCAAACATCCAAAAACATTTCTGTGTATCTTACCCCTTTTAAAGCTTTCTGCTTCTCCCTTCTGCCTTACAGTCCAAACACAGCTTCTACATCAAGCCCTCATTGTAATGACCTCACTCTCCACCACTCACTGAAACTGCTTTTGCTAAGTGGAAGTCAACGTTGTCCTAATGACAAGACCCAGTCGCCTCGTTCTTTTAACTCTTATGTACCAGCAGCCATTGCAATCTAGTTCTAGAATGGGCAATCTAGTTCTACTTGTCTGCTCTCCTCCATCCAAATGTTAAACTTGACTACTCCTCAGGCTTATCATTTTTTCTCACATCACATAATCTTTGTTTTATCATCTGCTTCTGAGTCTAAATAACAGGTAAAAGAGACCCAATTTAGAAGTATTTTAGCAAAGTTTTTCTATTCGTGATATGCACAAGTTCAAAATATCACAAGAAATGATTTAAAATGTTATTCTTTTAAAAATAAATTTACCTCAATTTGTAAATATTATGTGTGAAGGTCATTATGAACAAGAAGTTTTCTGGGGAGAGGAGCAGGAAAAAAATTACTCTTTTTCCAAAAAAATTTTTACTTACTTGGTATGGGACCAAGTAAGTTGTTAATAGTTTAAACTTAGGTGATAGGTATGGAGCATATTATTTGAATTTATAGACAATTTTGGCATTTCACAATTCAGTTCTGTTTTAGACAAATTGGTTTTCTCAAAGCCAAATTTGAATAAATGCAATACCATGAAGCTGTCAAAGTAAGCACGCTATCTGGGAAAGCGAAGCAGGTAAATCTACACGGGAATCAGGTTAGTTACTAACGGTTCCTTCTGTAGCTCTGCTGTCTTAAAAAAACATTTGAGAATAGAGGAGTTTTTAGTAACTTTATTTTCTAAAATAATATTTTCTAAAATACAAATATTTTTTTCTGCACCTTCACTACTTTAAAAATGAATAGAAACAAAGACAAAAGGTTATCTCAATACAAGTTTAGAGTCAGACAAGTTCACCTTTTAAGGAGTTAAGATCAACCAGGAGAAGTTCTGCACTTGGCCGCTGAGAAGCACTGGCCCTCCAGCAGCACTGGATCATCTTCTCCAGTCTTCTCCCAAGGATGGAGTCAGTGAAGACGGCTGCCGAGAGAGGTGGACGCAGATTATAGGCCACTACAGCATACAGCACGTGCTGACGCTCCCCTGAGTAAGGCACCTCCTTGGTCGTCATTTGCCAGAGAGTGATGGCAAAAGAATAGATGTCAGCTTTGGGCGTCAGGGTCTCTCCTTTCAGAAGCTCTGGGGCTCGGTGGGTGTACGTGCCGCCCAGGTGGTAAGGGGGAGTCTGGCAGCACAGCGGATCTTGCAGCTTCTCCGAGCAACCAAAGTCACCAATTTTGCAGACATCCTGCTCACTGATCAAAATGTTGGCCGGCTTCAGGTCCAGGTGCACAATGCTTTGTGAGTGAAGGAAAATCAGGCCGTTGACAACATCTAGCGAGTACTTCAGACACTTGCCCAAATTTAATTGCTCTCCGGCACAGCAGTGAGGCGCGGCCTCCTCGTCCTCAGGGCAGCTGGTAGCACCGTATATGACTTGGTGTAAAGTGGCATTGCCACCAAACTCCATGATTATGGTGCCTAGACTATCAGAGCCCGCAGGCGTGCGCGTGCTGGCAGCCAGAACCCGTACGATGTTGTCATGGCGAAGCCTGGCTATGTTGAGCTCAGCCCAGAAACTCCGCTGGGATGCCAGCCGGTTCTTGGTGCACTTGTTCACTTGCTTTATGGCCACCGGAACCCCATGATAAGTCGCCTTGTACACCGAGCCAAACCCCCCAGCTCCCAACCTCTGCAGGAAGCACACCTGTTCCCAGTCAATGGAGCACCAGGCCAGCCGGCGTGGTAGCCGTGGGGCCCTCGGAGGGGACCCGCCCAGGGAGAGCTTCCCCGCCTTCCCTGGGAGCTGGGACGGGCTGCTGCAGGGCCGCGAGGCCCCCGAGGGAGAGAACTCTCCCGGGAGGTAAGGGTGCCTCGGAAGAGGCGAGGGCATCGCCCCTTCCAGGTGGACCCCAGAGGGGCTCAGGGAAGGGAAAAGAAAAGAAAAACCCTTGCGAGTCTGAAAGCATGACTGACCGACTGCTCCAGTGCTCCACCCCAGCGCTTTTCTTCTCTTCCTTCATCTTCCCCAGATGAGCCACATCTGCGCTGTTCTCAGCGCGGGTTTTTATCAGATGGGGGAAACAATCTGAACGAAGCCCAACCATCCCTTTCAGATGAAAGCATTCCCCTTCAACACTTAAAGTGAATTCTTATAAAAACAAGCTCTCGGGAAGAGTTCACCAGATAAACAGCGCTGGGCTGCCCAGGGACTCACCCTTCTCCTACACTATATATTTAATTATAACAAAATAGGCTTTTTTTCAAGTCTCAGCCACTGAATACTATCAGTCCTCAGAGTAAAGAGACTTCAATAGTACAATGAAATTATTTCACACTTGCAGGCTATAATGATGGTCAGTGTTATTCTCCAGCTGCATTAAATCACTTCCAGCAGTCACTGGCAGAAAGAGTTGAAATACGAACAGCTGACATTTGTTTAACCGATTACAGGGATAAGTAGGTGCAACATTCATATATGGATAAAGAATTGCAAGCTTAAAGTAATCGATCCAAATAGAATCACTGATACAGGTCAAAATATACATCTCCTAAGTTCATCGGGGGAAAGGAAAATTCTCTGACACTCCATTCTGCTTATATAGCAAATTAGCAAGACTTCTTAGCAACATATCGACTTCCCAACAATCCCTCCACTCCATGGCAGTCCCGCCCACCCAGCAAGCTTACTTGCAAGAGATTCTAGACTTCCAGCAAACAGCAGCGTTTGGGGGAGAAAAAAAGAACAAAAATGATTCAGACCCATGATCAGAGCTTCAAATAATAATAAATATGAGAGTATCCTAGGAGAGGAAAAATCTGAAGAAATAAAAATGGCACAGAACCTCTAGGGCCTGTATATAATGTGGAAAACCAGATATTTAAATTAAATTCAGGGTCTTGCTGTCCAACCGTAAGTTCTCCCTAATTTTTATAATAAAAAACTAATTTTCATTCCATACCTTTGGAAAACAGACCAACAATATTACCCTTCATTAAAAAACACAGGAAAATGTTAGGATCCACATTTTAAAAAATCAAATGATTCTAAAATCAAAAGTTCCATTCTGACTTAACTGTACTTAGGTGATGTGTAACCACATTTTTATGATGCTAGGTCTATATTTCCGAAGTATATTGGTTCTGAGAAGATATGTTAATAAACACAAGCCATTGAGGTAATCCACTTGAAGTCTGTTGAGCCCTAGGATAGGATTTCTATTCTACACTACCGTCTGCCTCAGTACGTGATGTTGTGTATAATATTTAACCTGTTTGAGCCTCAATCTTTTCATTTAAGAAATTACGATAGGGACCGGCCTGATGGGGTGGTATAGTGGTTAAGTTCACAAGTTCCACTTTGGCAGCCTGGGGTTTGCAGGTTCGGATCCCAGGCGTGGACCTATGCACCGCTCATCAAGCCATGCCGTGGCAGCGTCCCATACAAAGTAGAGGAAGATGGGCACGGATGTTAGCCCAGGGCCAGTCTCCCTCAGCAAAAAGAGGAGGATTGGCAATGGAGGTTAGCTCGGGGCTGGTCTTCCTCACAAAAAAAAAGAACCTCAGTCCTGGTATAGAAACTGGTCCTACTTCCCACACCCTCTTCCTTTAAAAAAAAAAGAAAAGAATTTAGGATAATAATTATTATACTTTTTTATTTTGGAATAAAAGTTCGGGAGCCTTGTCCAGATTAATAACAAAAATCAAAAAAATGTAAACTATGAAATTTTTTAGTAGAAATGCAGTTGTATAAACCCAAAATAGGATGCTGACCGTGAATACAGTAAAATAGGAAAGTAATAAAGTTATATTCCATAGTAAGTCTATATTGCAAAATGTATTCAGTAGCCATCACAGTTCTCATTTAGGGATCTGAACCTGTTACATGGTATTAGGAGTGAGGTGAACATCAGTGGAATAAGAGCAAGAGTGCCTGAACCTCCTCGGTGTTACACATAATGCAAAATGATGTGACTTGTTATCACAGAATCTTTATTTTTAAGATAATAGCATAAACAATTCACTTTGCAAAGTATGATTTTATTATTTACATAAAATAAGGTATTAATGAAAATGTGGTACTCTGTACTTTCACAAACCCCAAGTTCATTAGATCTGTCACCTGCAATCTACCCAAGAACATTTAATTGAATACCCATTGTAAAACAGCCTCTGGGGCCAGATGGCCTGCGTTTCTTACTGTCGCCCACTTTCCTCATCTGTAGAATGAGGAAACTATGCCTACCTCAGGATTGTTGTGAGGACCAACAGAGTTTCGACAACTTAGATGAAGGCCTGGTAAGTAATCCCTAAATGCTAACTCTTATTTATGAAACTCATAAAAAACAATGTATATGGCTTTACACCAATAAGAAACAGATTTGTTAGTGTTGGTTTAAAATGTACCCTACCAGGGCTGAAGTCACTGATTTCATCATAGGCTAAACCAATTTAAAGTTTGAGTATTTTTTCCTGCGCTCAGATTTTGAGGTTAAAGATAGAAGAGCACGTTGCCTTACTGTCACATGCCAAAATTGCGGAGGGTTAACATTAATCTGATCAAATGCAATAACCTTGTCATCCCAAGTCAAGTCAAAGAATAAAATCTGTTGGCAACAGGGTAGGCACTATGTACCCTAAAACAGCAGACGAAACAAAGGAGAGAAAGTAAAAAGAGCGTGTGCACCTACGAGGAGCGAAAGGCTTCCAGGTTCTTAGAGTCAAAGTTTACATCTGCTTTCGTTGGCAGCCTGCCTGTTAAGAGACACTTGAGTATCAGGCAAACAACAGCATATTTATCACAAGCCGTGACAACAGACACCAGGATTAAAGGCTCATTTGATCTCCATCGGAGAAACGGAGGACTCGGTGCACGCCGCAGGCTTGCGAGCGCGGAGGGGCGGCCCGGGGCTCAGGACGGGCTTTCCCGGCCCGCCTCCCGAGTCCCCGCGAGGCCTCCGGCCGCGGGTCCGCTCGCAGCCCCGCCGGAGCCGCTCGCCGGCGCCGACAGGCACGTGGACGGGCCGCCACCCGCGACGATCTGCTGCCCAAGGTCAGATGTGCGCCGAGCTGCTCTGTTTGCCCGCCTCGCTGCGTGCGCGGAATTTCACTTTCATCATCACGTAATCTCTTGGAAGACATTTTTAAAAGGCCGTTACACTCACTGTCGTACCAACTACGCACAAACCCCCGCGGATGACGACCACGTCGAACGGCGCCGCCCATGTCTGCGCATGCGCACCGGGGACCGCGGCGTCACGACGGGGGACCGTTTCCCAGCCGTCTCAGGTTACAACGCAATTTCAGGATGTTAGAACGCGAAGGACTGGGCGTATGGGAGTCGTCGAAGTGTTCCATTACTATTTACAAGCGTGAATTAAGGTCGAAAATTCTTAGAACTGAAAAACTAATAAATGAATACATATGCTTTATTAAAATGTCAACATTATAGAGTCAAACTTGAAAAACATTTAATTTTTGTTTTACTTGAGTGGCATTATGCGACTGATATTATTTTGAAATTTGAATTTTACACTTAGCAATATATCATGGACTTGTTTCCATGTCAGTACAGTACGAATAGAGCTACTTCAGTTTTTTTTAACATAATATAGTCAGAGATAGACCAAATTTTGTGGTGCCTAAAGCTTATATAACTTGAAGGACCCTCTTTAAGATTTTAAAATTAGATATGGAAGTGAATATTTTTTAGATGAGAAATCACAACATGCAAAGTTTAAAAAGCTGACAACACAGACATCACAAAATCCAGAGAAATAACATAATTTTATTAATGAATAATACCTGACACACCTATATTTTATTTTCCCCTACATTTTGGGGAGATATACTTTTTTAGTACCTCTGCATATGACCAAGATTCTGTCAAAATTTGATCTTGAGTGGAACTTCAATTAATATCAGCATAAGCATCTTTTTTACTGTTATGGGTTTATTTTATGGACATTAAACCAATCTGAAATTTTGAGGGCGTAGAGCACTTGGGGGAGATTGCTTATATTTAATTCTAATCAATGTCAGCCAAACATACTTATCCCACAGAATGAGATGATGTATTTTGATCTGGTGACAGAGGCAAGTCAAAACGGCCACTTCGCTAAAATATTTGGTTGAATGTTTTTATTTTTATTGAAATATATGGGTCTGCACATCATTTCTCTGTGAAAACTTTGTGTAATCTCCAGATTTTTACTATTATCCTTTAGCTTTTCATTAACACAAAGGTTAAGGAATCTCAATTTGCATTCATCCCTTGGTTAGTAATGAGATCCTGTCTTGCTCAAAATTATATGTGGAGAGAATTAGTTAATTATATATATTTCAATTCATAAATGCAACTTTGGCCAATAGTAATATATATCACCTAGTATATTTTTGTTTACAAAAACTGCTTTCTTAAAACACAGTATAAGAAAACAAATGAAAATAAAGAAATACGGAGGTGTTATGTGATTATGATCCAGCCTCTCATAATATGAGAACAGATGTAGGACCATAGCAGGAAATTGAACATAGTGGTGAAGTGCCTGGATTCTGGAGCAGTCAGCCTGGGGTCCAGTCCTGGAACTAACACTTACCAGCTGGGCGATCTCAGGTAGTCACTTAACCTCTCTGTACTTCGTTTTTTTCATCTATAAAATATAAACATTGAAAATGCCCTACTTCTTATCTGTATAGCACTTAGAACCTGGACATACTAAGTACTCCATAAGTGTGTTTTGATTGAAATATAAACTAATCAATAACTTCACCAGCTAAAAATTAAAAATGGCCCTAGAAAGTTACAAGAACCATTTAAATTCATAATGGCCGTTTAAAAAATAAATATCATTAAAACTTAAATCAAGTGAAAAATTTGTATTTCTATTTAGATTGCATATGTACATACAGTCAGCCTTTTTTTAAAACCACATTTATAGTTCAGCACTAGCTATCAAAAGCTGGAATTTGATAAAAATGAGGCTAAAAGCGCATGGACAAAGATGCAAGTAATATCCAGGGATTACCCACATTGTTCCCAACCCTGTACCTCAGATGGTAAAACTATTGAGTCATCTGAACTGGCCTGAGTTCCAGAGCTGATTTTTCTTAAAGAGGAATCGAAACAGATATCAAAAGTCTGGACCACAGCTTCGACCGAGCCCCTACCAGGAGTCCATTCCAGAAAGGGGAGAGTGCATGTACTGACCATCTCAAGATTTGGGTCCATGGTAAAAGTCCACGGGCTTTATTTAGTGTACACTAAGTTCTCGCTAATCTGTCATCCTGAGTGTTAACTACTTCTTATCAGTTGAATGAGTTAAACAATGAAATGTGATGAACCTCAAGTTTTTTTTATAGTGGTTTGAATACTGTGCATAGTAATATCTTAATTAAAAATGACCGATCTAAACAAGTTATTGAATTATACATTTTAAACTAGGGATACAGGCCATCACTCTAATAGGCCAAATTCTCTTACATGTTATAAGGGTGTAAAATCTGAAATACCATAGGTTCCCACTTGACAGATATTAACACTATGGATCTCATGGATCACGTCTCTGGATGGAACCTGCACTTATTACCTGCTGCTTCTGTCCATTGACAGAGGTTGGTTGCTCTCATCTGGGCTGATCATTTGGATTTCGCATTTTGACTCTTAAGTTACATAAATAATGTTTTTACTTCTGTAATGTTTAATTTCTAACTTCTCTACCTTTAACTTTACTAAGTTACATAAATAATGTTTTTACTTCTGTAATGTTTAACTTCTAACTTCTCTACCTTTAACTTTACAGGCTTTGAAGACATATGCAAATTGCTTTCAAACTGGTTTTAAAGACTTTTGAGCTTAATGGTATATTGAAATTTTTTCATGTTCTTAAGACCATAAAATGCGCATGGATATTTGAAATTGTATCTGATTGAAATTTGGCCATTTTGAATGACTTGTCCAACTTATGGTTACAATTTATAGGATCATCCTACTGGCATCCTCCCTTAAGCTAGAAAATGCTTTTTAATTATGTATTTAATATTTACTAAATTCTATGTTTTTCACTGATAATGTAAATGAATAAAAATAAGAGCATGTTTGAATAAAGGATTTAAAAATAGTATAGGCTATTCAATTCACCATCTTTACTCAACTTTATGCTAATTTTTCTTCTTTGTATCATTATGGACTCGTGGCTTTTCATAGATTCAATGTGATTTAACGAACTGCAATAATTATTGTCTTTTATTGCTCAAATTGATGCACCCCGGGAGATACAGCACTTATGTTCTTTTGACACAGTCCCATTAATCTGGATTATTTCCTGGTACAGCAAGTTGCCCCAGGCTCATAACCTCCCCTACCCCAGGCATGGAATCAGCTATTTCTCCAGGGTATCCTGGAAAGATAGCATTAGAAATCTAACAGTGAAGTTTACCCATTAGGTTCTTCTCTTAGGCCCTTGTTCCTAGCTCATTTTAGCTGACAGAATTGAAAACCATACTTTTTTTTTCTTTTAAAAACATGGGTTCAGGGGCCAGCCTGGTGGCATAGCAGTTAAGTTCTTGTGCTCCGCTTTGGTGGCCCCGGGTTAGCAGGTTCGGATCCTGGGCACAGACAGATGCACCACTTGTCAGCCATGCTGTGGTGGCGTCCCATGTAAAGTAGAGGAAGATGGGCATGGATGTTAGCCCAGGGCCAGTCTTCCTCAGCAAAAAAAAAAAGAGGAGGATTGGCAACGGATGTTAGCTCAGGGCTAGTCTTCCTCACAAAACAAAAACCCCCAAAAACCATGGGTTCATATTGATATTTCTAATTCAGTTCTAATTATGGTTCCTAATAACATTTTGATTTTATAATTTCCCTCTTTCTCTTATACTTAAAATCTTGATTCCAAACAAAATTAATATAATTACTTAGGTTATATGACAAAATTATTAAATAAAGTTTAAGATTTTTTTGCAGTTATTTTCATCCTTGTACTGAATGCCACTAAGGATGTACAGTCAAATTATTTTCTTGTAGAGTCATTCATAACAACTCATCTGTGAGGCTTTGCAATTACACATATCATGTATGATTAGTTTAATTTGTTTTCAATTCTGGGAAGTTATCAGCATAACTAGCTGGCAGTTTTCTTAGAAGGTGGTGTCTTTCAGCCAAGAGGTTTTTTTCTTGTGTGATATTCAAACCCTGGAAGATGGTAGAAAACAGCTCTCAGTGGCTACCTCATGAGATGGGGGTGGGGTGGGCTGGGGGGTAAGGGGAATTCAAACAAATGAATTTCCCAAGTTCTGTATGAAAGTTTCATTTAGCCACTAGCTGGCCCATATGTAATGATCAAATGCAATATTATGTGCATAAGATTCATATGCACAAGTTCTGGCTGGGCAACCCAAATCTGTCTTCTATTCAATTTCTGATAATATCAGAACCTACATTGTTTCATGTATTCCATTAATATTTAACTTCGTAAATATTAAATGATATTAAAGCCTTTAAAATGTACTCTTTTTTTAGCTTCCCTTTGTAATATATCACACTTGTCTACCAACTTAATATTATTACATTATACCAAAGTTTACAATGTATTAATCCAGATGATTCTCTAAATTGATTTTATCAGAATCCAGTGCCAAAATCTTTAATTTTCCTCCGGGAGGATTGTAAGAAAGTATGTGGTATCTTAGAATTCTATATTATTAAGAAAGGATGCTGTTCATCCAGGTCCTCCAAGGAGCAGATAGCAAGACAGGATTAGGCAAGCAAGAGATTTACTAGAGGAACATCTCTTAGGGAAAAGAAGGAGGGAGCTGGAGAGCTGTCAGACCTTGATGCAGGTCTGACCCTTGTGAAGGACATAAGAGGAAAGGAAGGTTGGGTGGAAGAGTCTATAGTGTAGCCTGTAGTGCAGATCTAAGAAGATTCAATATGGCTGATGAGGAGTCCTCAAGTCAAAGTTGCCCATTAGAGGAATCCCATGTCTCCTAGGAATGGGCTGGCTTTAGTGTCCCTGCTGCACACAGTCACTGGCTGGGAGCAGCCCTGGGAAGCATGGCTTCAGCTCAGACATCATGATGGATTTCAGAGTGCAGCTTTGGGCCATTGGCCAATATTACTTTCTGCATTCAGTGATCTGAGAGGCACATTTTCATGGCCACCACAGATACAAATATTCCAAGCTTCAAAGATTTTGTCTGAGAGCCTCTTTACTTGGGTCAAACTTCTGATGTCACTTTGTGAATAATAGTTATTATCCTAATTTTTAATTACAGTGTAGAATTCCAGTTTTTAAGAAGACTTTGGATAAGCTATATTTCTTTTTGAGCTTAAGATTATGCTTTAAAAAATAGATGTGTTTGCTTAAGACCCATTCTTATAATTTTAGCTTTATACAAATACAAATATACTTACATACATTCAACCAAAGGAGTAAACACAAAGTTGTATATATAACAGAAGCAACAGAACCCATAGAAGCTTCCAAACAGACCATTCTTGACAATTACAGCACCTCAAGTCCTTTTTGGAAGTAAGGCAGTTTTTCAGTTGTTAAAAAGAGAATTGCTTACAGTTTTATTTGTGTGTCTGGATGGATGGATGGATAGATAGATAGATAGATAGATAGAAAGAATATATAAAACTGTAAGCAATTCTCTTTTTATTGATTGAAAAATTGCCTTACTCAATGCCTCCTATTAGACTAAGACTTTTAAAATATATCTATAAAACTTTTTAATCTATCTATATATAATTTATAATGTTTCTTCTCAGTGCCTCTTATTACACTAAGACTTTTTAAATTTGAAATACAAACAATTCCTTTCTCTAGTTGCAGTCTAGACTTATCTGAGGCAAGATTTACTTCATTTCCATCTATTCTAAAATACTCAAATGTTCTACCTATAATGGACAGAAAAAAATGTCCTAATTATTTCTAGGGTGTGCCTTCTAAACAGCTTGAGGATTTCAGTGCTAATGCTCTAAAACTTAATCTTATATGAAATTAAGAAGCATTTTATAATGAAGCTCCTGGCATCCCTGGCCCACAGCTTTGGAAATGGAGCATCAGGAAACTTGTTGGAACTCCACACAGGTGATTTTGGGTGATTCGGGAGAAGGAGGAACCCAATTATTAGGTCTTTAGCTCTTATTGAAACGGGGAGGCTAGGGTACAGCCTCAGTGGGTCATCCTTGGGCAGGAAATGGAGAGAGAACCGTCTCTCAATATCTTTGATGAGGTTTTGGCCGCTTTCTTGGCAACTGTGTCAGAACAAGGAGGGGAGGACAAGAGGCTTACAAGCATCATGACCAATCCTGCAGCCTCTTTTGCTGAGCTCAGGTTCCCTATTGCAACAAATTCTGCTGCCCGTGCCAAATTCTTATGGAAATAAAGATCATGGTCTCAAACTTTAAATTAAGACTCCATCATTTTACTACTAATCTATATACAGAAAGAAGAAACAGAGAAGCATACACATTATCAGTGGCTTAACTCCCTGGTCGTCTTTGAATCTTTGCTTTGAAATTTTGCTTGCTCTTTAAATCACCTTTTTTGGAACAAATATGAGGAACTTAATTTAGCAACTTCATTTCTGAGAATTATTTGTGTGTGTGTGCAAGGGTCTCCCGCGAAACATTAAGGTGTGTGGGAAGGGGTACCTGTGTCATGAGGGAGCTGCGAGGGGTTCCTGGGAGGGATGAGTAGAATCTTTAAGGATTCCCGGGAGCCTCAACTTAGGACACCAGTGAACACTTACTAAATATATGTTCCCTTTTCACAGAAACATTTGATTTAGGCTTTTGTATTTATTAGATCACTACTGTATGATTTTTAACTACGTCCACGGACTAAGCACCTGGAGGTTGATTTGGGGTTTACCTATCCCAATTATCATCGACACATTTTAAAAACCGTTAATTTGCCAATTACCAGAGAAGAACAGCTTGGTCCCTTTCACAATTGAGTGTAATCACACAACCCAGCTCTTGTTGGTCCACGTCCAAGTATATGATAAGATAAACTTGAGTCCATATTGGTCCCCACATTCATCCCAACCCAAGGAAGGGGGTAGCTACACAATAATTTGTCCCAGATGACTCCGTAGAGGATAGCAGACATTCTGTAACTTGTGCCATTTTTCCAGCAAAAGGAATAGTACTGAGTTAGCACATTAGCCAGAATGTTGATCCAGGTGAAGTAGAATCATGGTTCCAACTTTGAACAGAAATAGCCAGAGTCAAAAGAAGCAGGGTCAGATGGGTCATGCTAGAAGATGTGAAATTACTATAAATCTTCATTTTTAATGGCTTTTGGTTTGAGGTTGTATTGGCCTTTGCTCAATTCTATGTTTCCAGTGCTTTTAACTTGCACTTCTCTACTGTTTGGTTTGTTGCTTGTGAAATTAATCTACACTCTGTCCTCCGTGTTTGTATCCCCCCTAACCAAGATATCATCAATATAATGGGTAATTATAATATTTGAACTTGGTTTAGGCCATAAGTTTAAATTCCATTGCATTACATTATGACGCAAACTGGGGAGTGTATACATCAAATTATTACTGCTTGTTAGTGGTGTCACAGGGACAGAGAAGACTGCATTAGCCTGATTCATACAGGCTTACAAAAATTAGGGGAATTTAGGATAATCTTTCAATATAGAAAGAAAATTAGATATAGAATCAACACAGCAGGAACAGCTTCATTCTATTTACTATAATTCATAGTTAACCACTATATTAGTTAGGATTCTTAGGTTCTGAAAAGCAACTTAAGCAAAGAGAAATTTATTGGAAAGATTTTGCATGGGAGCCTGAAGAACCATGCCTAGAAGTGGGCAAGAACCGAGACATTTCTACAGAACTAGGAAGCATGAACCACTGTAACAGTGTGGGCAGAAACGTATGGTCAGAATCCCACCACGGGATTGAGTGTCCTTCAGTCATTTCTTTAGTCTTAGGACGGAGCAGCCCATAGGTCAATTTTGTTGACTCTTCTGTCCTCCTGGTTGCACGTCCTAACAACGGTTCCTTCCAAATGTGCTCTCCACCCATTCAAACTTTCCAAGGATAGTTTCCTTTTTTTCAGGACCATAATAAATCAATTCTTATGCTACCCTTGGGAAAGGGAGAACCATCACAGGGTAATCACCAGGTCTGTCTGGCCCACTTGGAGTGTTAGCACAATTCAGTCATTTTGGACACTCACTTCTCCATAAGTTCCAGTGGGTAAGGGGGTTCTTTTCATTTATTAGGATCTCCAGGCCTACTAATCATCACATTCTCTTTCTCTTAGCCAAAATGATTGGTTCAAGGAGTCTCAGATTCAGGAGCAATGAAGAAATAGTACCTTTAGAAGAGTGCTTACCTGAGAAGTGAGTAAAGCAGGGCAAAGATTTGGTAAAAGAGAGATGGATCTTGGTTTGGATCCACTTTTTCTTGAATTCCATGCCTTCCTCTTGTCTGGTTTATTTTCTTGTTTTGGTGGAACACATCCTCCAGTAACTTCCTGAGAAAGGATACATGGGAGATGGTTTTTTTCAGTCCCTACATGTCTGATAATGTATTTTACCCTGACATTTGATTAATAAGTTGGCTGGTCCAAATTGGTATATTGAAATCGATTTTCTCTCACAATTTTGAAAGCACAATTTTGATGAGATGTCCAATGCTTTTTACTGGGTGCTTTGCACGTAACTAATTTTTGATTTGTGGAAATTTTTAGGATATTCTCTTAATTAGATATCTATTGTTGCATAACAAATTACCCCCAAACTTAGTGGGCTTTATTTCTCATATGTATTATCACGCAGTTTCTGTGTTGTCAGGAATCTAAGTGAAGTTTAGCTGGGCCCTCTGGCTTAGAGGCTCTCGAAACACTGCAATCAAAGTTTCAGCTGGGGTTGCAGTAAAGTTTGTTATAATTAATATAATTTTTTTATGCTTTAACAGACTTCTCATCAGAAACTGTGCAATCTAGAAGGTAAAGGAACAATCTTTAAACTGCTGAAAGAGAAAAAAATAGGCATGTCTGTTAATGTTTATCTAGCAAAAATACTGCTCAAAAATGAAGATAAAATAGACTTTTTTGGGCAAACAAAAGCAGAGAGAATTTGTTTCCTGTAGACCTGCACTATCAAAAGTGTTAAAGGAAGTACATTAACCAAAAGGAAAATGATACCAGATGGAAACCTGGACAAATACAAAGGAATACAGATTACTGAAAATGGTAAATATGTGGCTAAATGTAAAAGATTCTTCTCATTTAAAAGTTTCTTTAAACGATATTTGAATATTTAGAATAATAAGAATGCTGCATTGTTGGGTTTAAAACATATGTAGAAGTAGAAAGCATGAGAACAATAACACAAAAAAGGAACGGGAGATGGAAGCGTGTTGTAAGTTCACATTATAACTGATGTGATGTATTACATAAGGGTAGACTATGATAAGTTAAGAATATATATTGAAGCCTTAGAGGAACCACTAAAACAATAAAATAAAGAGACATAGCTAATAAGCCCTAGTGGAGATTTAAAAAAATCTTAAAACTTAACCCAAAAGAGGACAGGAAAAAAGGAACAAAGTATAAATATGACATAAAAAGCAAATAGAAAGATGAAAAATTTAAACTCAATTCTATCAATGGTTACATTAAAAATAAATGGTGTAAAAACTCCAATTAAAAGGTACAGATTGTTAGACTGGATAAAATAGCAAGACCAAACTATATGTTGTCTACAAGAAACCTAGTTTAACTATAAAGATACATGTAATGTAAAAGTAAAGAGATGAAAAATTAAATACTATGTTAGGTCTAATGAAAAGAATGCTAGACTGGCTATATTAATAACAGGAAAAAGTAGACTTTAAAATAAGGAATTATAAACAGGAATTAAGAAGGACACTTCAAAATGGTAAAGGAATCAAGAGAACATAATAATTCTAAATGAGGTTGATAGAGCTTCAAAATTAATAAAGCAAAAAAGACAAAACTGAAAGAAATAGACTATCCATAATTGTAGTTGGAGAGATAACACTCTTTTCTTAGTGATTGATAAAACAAATAGACAACAATTATCAAGTATATGGAACTGACCAGCACTCCTGTATTAGTCAGAGCTCTCCAGAGAAACAGAACCAACAGGATGTCTGTCTGTCTGTCTCTCTCTAGGAAGCTTGGCAAGTCCAAAATCTTCAGGATAGGTTGGCTGGCTGAAGACTCAGGGAAGAGTTGCATTTCAGTCCAAAGGCAAGCTGTTGGAAGAATTTCATCTTGCTTGGAGGAGGTCAGTCTTTGTTCTAGTTAGGCCTTCAACTGATTGGATGAGGCTCACCCACATTAAGGAGGGTAATCTGCTTTATTCAAAGTCTATCAACTTAAATGTTAATCTCATTAAAAAAATATCTCACAGATACATCCAGAATAACGTTTGATCAAATATCTGGGCACCATGGCCCAGACAACTTCATACATAGAATTAACCATCTAAGTCAACTCTCAACTAAGTTGACCCTAAAACTGCTAAAATGCACATTATTTTCAAGTGTGCATGGAACACTCACCAGAACAAGACATAAAACAAGTCTCAATAAATTTAAAAGGATTAATATCACACAAAGCATATTTTCACATCACAGTGAAGTTAAATTAGAAATCAATAAAAGAAAGATATCTGGAAGATCCCTAAATATTTGGAAATTAAACAACATACTTCTAAATAATCCATAGGTCCGAAAAGAAATCACAAGGAAATTATGAAATAATTTTAACTGAATGAAAATGAAAACTCAATATATCAAAATTTTTGGTATGCAGCTACTACAGCACTTAGAGAGGAAGTTATTGCTTTAAAATGTTTATATTAGAAAAAAAGAAAGGTATAAAATGACTGATCTAACCTTCCATCTTGACAGACTAGAAATAGAAGGAAATAATAAAGAGAAGATTATAAATTAATAAAACAAAAACATCAATGAAACCAAAAGGGGTTTTATTTAAAAAAATCAATAAAGCTGATAAACCTGAAGCTAGACTGATCAAGAAAAATAAAGAGTAGACACAAATTACCAGTATTAAGATTGAACAAAGGCACATCACTATGCAGCCTAAAGAACCTAAAATGATATTAGGGAAATATTATAAACAACTTTATGCTAATATATTTGACAATTTAAGTAAAATGGACACATTCCTTTAGAATAAAATTACCAAAAATGACTCAAGAAGAAATAGAAAACTTGAATAACCCTATACTTATTAAAGAATTTTTCATTGTAATTAAAGATCTTCCCATAAAGAAAACTTTAGGACCATATGGCTTTATTGGTAAATTGTATCAAACATTTAAGGAAACAATAATACCAATCTGAAACACAGTCTTTCAGAAAATAGAGAAGGAGGAAACATTTTTCCAACTCATTTTATGAGGACAGAATCATGCTGATACCAAAACCAAAGACATTGTAAAGAAGGCAGAGAAGAAGACTTCAGATCAATATCTCTTATGAACACAGCACAAAATTTTTAACAAAATATTAGCAAATTAAATTCAACCATATGTAAAAAAGAGACTACAGTATAATCAAGTGGGGTTTGTTCCAGGAATCCAAGGCTGATTTAACTTTAAAAGGTCAATCAATGTAAGTCACTAACATACATGAATAAAGGAGACAAACTGTATAATTATTTTAATAAATGCAAAAAAACTATGTGGTAACATTTAAACCTGTTTATAATAATAAGCCTCAGGAAACTAATAATAAAAGAGAATTTCCTCAACCTGATAAAAGGCATTTACAAAACACCTGGAGCAAACATACTTTATAGGAAAGGACTGAATTCTTTCACCCTAAGATTGAGAACAGCTAAGGACGTCCACTTCTGGTCCTTAAATCAGCTTTATAGTGGAGGTCCTAGGCAGTGCAAAATAAGGCAAGAAAAACAAAAGAGGCATACAGATTGGAAAGAAACAAACAAGACCTTTTTTTTCAGATGAAATGATCACATATAGAGAAAATCTTAAAGAATCTACAAAAAAAATCTACTAGAAATAATGATTTAGCAAGGTGGCAGGGTGTAAGGTCAATATACTAGCAACTATTTTACAATAAAAGCATCAGAAAACATGTGAACAAGGATAAATTTAGCAAAATGTTTGCAAGATTTGCACACTAAAAACTACAAAACATTGCTTAGAAAAATTAAAGGAGACCTACATAAATGGAGAGAGGTACTGTGTTCATTGATTGGAAGACTAAATAGTAAGATGTCAATCATTGTTCTTTTTTTATAGAGATTCAATGCAATACTAATCAAATTCTCAGCAATTGTTTTTAGAAATTGATCATCTGATTTTAAAAAGTATATACAGAAATGCAAAAGATCTAGAATGGCCAACATAACTTAGAGAACAAAGTTGGACAATTAACACTATCTAATTTCAAGAAAGTAATCCTGACTGTAGCACTGGCATGTGGATGGACGTAGGGATCGAGGGAACACAGTAAGCTCAGAAAGAGATCTACTTGTGTATAGCCAAGGTAATTCAAAGGTGGAAAAGGCAGTCTTTTGGAAAACGGTGTTAGGACAACTAGATATCCATATAGAAAAAATGTAACTTTGGTTCTTATTTTACACCATCCACAAAAATTAAATGAAAGTGAATCATAGACCTCAACATGAACACTAAGACTATAAAATTTTTATAAGAAAGTGTAGGATAAAATCTTCACAAACTTAGGCTAGGCAAAGATTTCTTAGATAGGACATGGAAATCATGAATCAATTCAAAAGATACCATTAAGAAAATACAAAGGCAAGCCACAGAGTGGGAAAAAAGATATTTGCAGTAGATATATTTGATATCCTTCTTGGTCTAGGACACGAGTGTCTACTTTATGCCACCAAGGAAGCTGTCCAGCCTTCACCCTCAGTATTCAATTGCTGATTAATCGCTCCCAGACTTTCACCTTTTGTCAGAGTCCACAGCATTGAGCAATGGCCACCCGATTCTACTATTCTTATAGTTACTATTTACCCTATATTTCTGACAGGATGCCTGGCAGGATATACAGTACCATCCCATCCCAGTTCCTCACAGGCAAAAGTTTTAACAATTGCCCTGTTACCTTGTACCAGAACCCATCTGTCTCTATCTATCTCCTACCACAGGTCCTAACTGTCAGCATGTAGGGGTGGTCCCATGCCAACATACCACTACTGATTCAACTGAGCAGGGTGAGTTCCCTGGGAAACAGTCTGACATGGAGATTACTATGCAGGGTGTTCATTATGGAGTGATCTTGGGACCAATGGAAGCAGGAGTGTGCAGAGAGATAAGTTGGGCTGTGAGGCAGCACATGGTTCCTCTGGGGCTGGGGTGGTCCTTCAGAAGTGTCCCAAGTTGAGACAAGGGGGCCGGGAATTTGTACACCTACACTGACCAGTTACTGAATGAGGACTGCCCCTGTGGAAGGGGGTGTGACCGTGGGCAAGACGGCGCTTCCGCTGAGGCAGTTCTAAAAGAAGGCTGACAGTGGCAGGCTCCCCTGGGAGCACTCTAACAGCTGGAAAAAGGTCCTGAGTTCTGAAGCGGGCTATGGGCAGTGCCTCACAGTGTCCCCTGGACACCTTGCGTGACAGATTCACTCTTTAGGAGACACGTGTTCTTCACCCCTGGTTGTCGGCTCATTCCACCAAATCTTCTGGAAGTGTAGGGATTCTTGAGCGCTGCCAACAGCCTTTAACTGCTGGGTTATCTGAATTCTGTTCATTTAAAACATCATGGTGTCCATAGAATCTATAACTAGGCACGCATCTTGAAGACAACCATTTCACCAATGATTTATTTTCTTATATTCCTTAACAAACCTTTTGATGTATATTTCCATCGTAATTTTGGTATGCTAGTTCTCTAACTCTGGAATGTGAATTCCTGATTAGGATACTCTAAATTCTGTCTTTAAGGAGAAAATTGATGTTTATCTATCTCTATCTCTATACTGTATCTATCTCCAGATGTGAAACCCAGTTTATGCATTAGTAGTTTTAGAATGAATTCCCCATAGTAATGTGACAGCAGATCTACAGGCCTTCAGAAGGTAGAGTTGGGGAGACTGCTCCACAGCTGGCACCCTTGCCCCCAAGGAGAGCTGACTGCACAGAGTTTTCAGGACTCTGCTGAGTAGGGCTCCACCTTTACCTGTCTAGTTGGAGCAGGGCACAGATGCCTATACCTTAGAAGGCTGGAGCTACTAGGAACAGGTGGGGAAATGACCCAGGTGCCCAAGAGCTGAGTTTCCTCCTGGAGCTGACACAGTAGGTTTAGGCGGGATGCTTAGGCTGATGTCCATTCATAGTGGCTGCTGGGGCTCTCAGTGGAGGTGGCTGGGAAAACAGGAAGTTTGAAACTCAGTGGTTATAGAGGGTGTTCTAAAGAGGCCAGTGTTCATTTTATAAGAAGCATCTCAGTACTCTCATTACAGAGATTGGAAGTGTTGGGTCACAGTGGCTTAACTGCTGGATTATGGAATTGGATTGGAATTTCCTAAAGGGATAATATGGATCAGCAAGGAGATAATGCCACAACTGCTCATCTGGCTGAGGAGGCATTTGAATAGCGCTGGCACCAATTCTCAACCTTTTGACAGGTCGCTCAATAATGTGGCCAGCACGCAGGTGCCAATAGCTGGCAATCCAGTCTCTTCCTGTTCTGAAGGCAAATGCCTATGGGAAGTTAGAGGCTGAGCAGAAACTCAAATCCAAGAGCTTCGATTTTAGAAAATCTCTGGTTCTGAGGAGTACAAGGAGACCGTGAATGAAATTCTCAAGCCAGGAGGATTGTCTTCTCCCTCTTGAATGAAACGTACATTTTCTCCACGTTGCACAATAATTGTTTGAATTGAATTTTGTAGACTTTTTTGAGAAGTCTAGGAAAGATTATTAAATCTAGGACTCATGGAATCTTATTAAAGAGTGATCAATTAATGATATGACATGGAAAACTTAGAGGCCCTATTCATTGCCCTTGTCCTGCACTGTAGTGGTGGGGAAGAAATCAGGAAAATGATGAATGTGTGTAGACCCTTGCATTCAGAATAGGAGCCTAAAATAGATTAACCTATTGCACCTGCTTGTTAGCTCTCAGTACTGGACTGATGAGTAGGTATTAACATGTACATTGGGTCGAGGAGGGCAAAGCCGGAGCTGCCTTCATGTGTCCTCTGTGGTTTTAAATTTTGAATGAATGTATTTCTGGGGCGCCTGCCAAATTCCAGCAATTAATAGAAAAGTAATTGGGGTTATTCATTATCTAGAATTGTTGGTTTGGTACAAGGAGCACAAAGACTGAGGAGCAGGTACACACAGTCATCCCTAGGCAAAAACTGATTCTGTCAAACATCTATAGGAGCATGGGGTGTTAGTCTCACTCCACTGGCTGGCCCTGAAAAAATGCCACCATCAACAACTGGTCCTTAGTTCTATTAATTACAGGAAATCTATGATTTAATATCAATTATAAGAGGCTTAAGGATTATTCTCCAATTGTTAAGCCACTCAGAACTTCACTTGGATTCATCACATGAAGGCTGTGACACTATAAACGCAGCAGCGCACACTCCTCAGGGCGACCTCCGTTCCGCACCGGGGCCTCTTGGACTCTTTGGGGTAAGATGGGGAGAGGACCGTGCAGGACACTCACGGCACTGTCTTGCTGAGTGCAAATTCTGAATTTAGCCTCCCTGACTCTGTAAGTCCTTATTATCCATATGGATATCAGCTATGAGGGGTCCTCTGGGGGCTGTTCTGAACTAAGAAGAGGAAGGAGAAGGAAGAGAAATCGCATTCACCCAACTAGAAGTGCGTGACTCCCAAATTAGAATTCCTGTCCTTCTGAGGGTCACTACCTATCTGTTCCCAGATGTGCGAGGTCATGCATCAGCATGGAATGCTTTCTATTGCAAGTAAGAGAACAGCTAACTAACACTGGTTTAAGTAAGGAAGGCAATTATTTCACATAACATGAAACATAGAGGAGTGGCCAGAGCTGCCGGAGCACTTAATGTCACATTAGAGTGCCACTTCAAGCTTGGGAGATGCCTGTGCAGCTTCAGGCATCACAGCTACATCCGGGGCAGAATGCTGAAGGGTGAAGGCAGAGCCAGCCACGTCTATTTGTTTTACTAGGAAAATAAAAACTTTCCCAGAAGTAGCCCAGCAGTTTACCCTTACATCCCTCTCACTTGCCACAACAAGGCCACCTGTCTACCATTAGCTGCAAGATAACAAAAAAACAAGTTCGTAGCTTTTTTCTCCTTCTGGAGTAGAGGCAGGCAAGAGGGTTGGGAACAGGGTGGTCACACAGCCCACAGAGTCCACCTTTGAGCTCATCTTCAAGCATGGACCCACAGTAGTCAGCTTTCTATTTGTCCTCATCAGTGTCAGCGAGACGCGCAGGGTGCTGTGGGAGCATACGCAGGGAAGCCGGACCTACACCGGGCGTCGGGGAATGTCAGGCAAGAAATGACATTAAACCAGAAAACCTGAGGGTAATTAGGGAAAAGTGGTATGAATGTTTTGGGCTGAATAAATGCCATTTGTGAAGACTCATAAAAGAGAAAGAATATGTTGGTTCCAGGAACCGAAAGAAGTATTCTGCTGGAGAAAATCCTGAGACCTGGGGAGAGTTTTTGGAATTGAGACTAGAAAAGAGGTAGAGGTAGGATTGTGCAGGGCCTTTTAAGCCATTTTAAAGATTTGAAATTATTAAATAAGAAGTAGAGACTGTTAGAAACCAAGATTAAGCCCCAAGTGAAGGATTTCAGTGCCCAGCAGAGAAGCCGATCAATTACAGAGCATAGGGAAGCTCTCGGAACGAGGTGCCGGAGGCAAAACAGAAGAGATCTTTTCCAGCCGGAAGACCAGGAGCTGACGCCCCAGTGTAGACCAGCGGTCTGGGAGTGATGCTGATTGGTGACGGCATCTGGCATGCCGCTGGGTTAGCATCAGACTTGTGGGAGGGGTCTGCTGTGCATCTGGGGTGCTGGCTTTGGGAGCATGGCATCCAGCTGCCTTGGGACAGGCCTGAATAGGGGCACGCTGCCCAGTCAGGGCTGCCCCAGTGTCTGCAGGCTGGGCCGGGTCAAGGCTCCTCAGCATTTACCTTAAGGAAAGCGTGAAGCCACTCAAGGGTCCTCCGGTGCATGATCAGATTTGCATTTTTTGAAAGTTTATTTTGGTGCAGTTGGAGAATGGATTGGACACTAGCAAGCTTGGAGGAAGGGAGCAATTGGGAGAGCATTCTAGTAACCCCAAACTGGCTCTGAATCAGAGAATCCCCCTGCCCAGAGCTGCCCAGCCCATGAGGCACTCCTGGGGGTTAGAATCATTTCAGAACTCTGTTGTTCTAGGTCTAGATGGAAAAGAGTGGGGAAGAAAAAAAAGATGTAGACCTTGACTTCACAGCACAACGTACAAAGCAAAGCCAGGCTTCCCATCCACTAAGCACAGGAGCAGACGGGACACGCAAAAGGCCGTGAACAAAGGGCACAGTGCCCTGAAAATGCCGAGGAGACCGACTTGGCCTAGGCAAGGAGGTCAGGAGAGGCCTCCCTGAGCATGTGGCCCCTTCGGCCAGGAGGCTGGATGGCGGTTTGCAATTTTGGACACGTTCAGATTCCTAGACCCCAGAAAGCTGACTGGGAGCTTTCCAGTCACGCGCAAGCTGGCTAGTTTGTGCCCGACGGGGCAAGAAAGGGAAAAGTTCCTAGGAGGAGAGAAGGGGAAGGGAAGATGAGATCACGAAAGGAAAAGCTGAAACATTATCTCCATGTTCTTTGCGAGGTTAAGGGGTTACAAAGCTTATTATAATGGTCTACCATAATGGCCCGGTCATTATTTGGCTAATTTTTTTTCCTTGGCATGGATGTGCACCTAGTCCACTGTTTATTTCTTTGAGGACATCACCCTGAGGGGTAGGAGTTTTCTCATCCTAACATGAACAGAATTCTGCGTTTGTTATACGAGATGGTGGTAGACTCTGGTGTGCAATCTCCTGGCTCACAGCGGATTTGTGTAAGTGAGATCAGTGGCTCTTGAACTTTTTGGGCTCAGGACCTCTTTACATTCTTTTTCCCCCAATAATATAAAAGCTTTATCCATTTAACTCTCCAGGAGGTAATAATCTATAAGTATAAAATGGTGCACAGCATCGCTGCTCTGTGCATTCCTCCCTCCTCACCATGAAAATCATTGTAGTTTATGTATATCCAAGTAAACACAGATAGTGTCTTATTTTTCTCTGTTTTTACACAAAAGGTGGCACATTATGCACATTGTTCTGAACGTGATCTTTTACTTACAATATATCTTGGAGGACTTTCCATATCAGTGCACAGATAGCTACTCATTGGTTTTTATCCACATATTATCAATTATATGGATGTCTAATAATTTATTTAAACCTTCTTTCTTTTTTTCCGGTATCTACTGCCCCCATTTTATTGAGGTATAATTGACACACAGCATTGTATAAGGTATACAGAATAATGATCTGACATACATATATCATAAAATGATTACCACAATAAGTTTAGTTAACATCCATCATCTCATATAGACACACAGAAAAAAGAAAAAAATATGTTTTTCCTTGTGATGAGAACTCAGGATTTACTCTCTTAACTTTCATATATACCATACTGCAGTGTTAACTATAGTTATCATGTTGTACATTACATCCTTAGTACTTGGTACTTATTTATCTGATAACTGGAAGTTTGTACCTTTTGACCACTTTCATCCAATTCCCCTCCACCCCCAGGTTTTGGTAACCACAAATCTGATCTCTTTCTCTATGAGTTTGTTTTGTTTTTGTTTTTGATTTTTTAGACTCCACATACGAGATTACACAGCATTTGTCTTTCTCTGTCTGACTTATTTCACTTAGCATAATGCCCTCAAGATCCATCCATATAGTTGCAAATGGCAGGGTTCCTTCTTTATGGCTGAATAATATTCCATTGTACATGTATATATACACCACATCCTCTTTACCCATTCATCCTTCAAGGGACACTTAGGTCGTTTCCATGTCTTGGTTATTGTACATAATGCTGCTACGAACATGGGGGTGCAGATATCTCTTTGACATAATGTTTTTATTTCCTTCAGATATATTCCCAGAAGTGGAATTGCTGGATCATATGGTAGTTCTATTTTTAATTTGTTGAAGAACCTCCGTACTGTTTTCTATGGTGGCTGCACCAGTTTACATTCCCACCAACAGTGCACAAGTGTTCCCTTTTCTCCACATCCTCACCACTGTTTGTTATCTCATCTTTTTGGTGCTAGTCATTCAAACAGGTGTGAGGCGATATCTCATTGTGGTTTTGATTTGCTTTTCCCTAAAAATTAGTGATATTCAGCATCTTTTCATGTACCTATTGGCCATTCAAATATCTTCTTTGGAAAAAATGTCTGTTCAAGTCCTTTGCCCATTTTTTAAATTGGATTATTTGGGTTTTTTTGCTATTGAGTTGTATGAGCTCTTTATATGTTTTAGATATGAACCCCTTATCAGATATATGGTTTGCAAATATTTTTTTCCCATTCCATAGGTTGTCTTTTCATTTTGTTGATTGCTTCTTTTGCTGTGCAGAAGCTTTTTAGTTTGAGGTAGTCCCATTTGTTTACTTTTTATTTTGTTGCTTGTGCTTTAGGTGTCATATCTAAAAAATCATTGCCAAGACCCATGTCAAGGAGCTTTTTTCCTATGTTTTCTTCTAGGAGTTTTATGGTTTCTGGTCTTAGATATTTAACTCTTTAATCCATTTCATGTTAATTTTTGTGAGTGGTGTAAGATAGGAGTGTCTTTACATCCTTGAAAACTAATGAGAACACCCAAAGAGCATTGATTTATGTGGGTTAAAACTACTGGTATTTGCCCTATTAGAAATTTAAACTGAAAAAATTTAAAAATATGTATTTATTTTAAAAGAATCATAAATCCATTACATGTTAACACACATTTTAATAAAACACAACTATTTTGCAAAGCAAAAAATTTAGTGAGAGGAGTGGCACTGTTTTACACTTTTGCAAACACTTTTAATTAAAGGTCTGGCTTAATGGAAGACAACCAGATTCTCATATCTGCTTCTGCATTCAATCTGTCATGATATGTTGTTTTGGTTGAAATATACAAAAGAAAACTAGTCTCACAGAGATATGCACAGGTGCATTTTTTATTCATGTTTTCAAATAATTGGGGATATTCTACTTTGATATCATACTCAAACTTGGCAAATGGGAGTTTCTTAAACGTTAGTTGCTGTGTGGAATTTGGAACCATATCAATGTACTTTTTGTACCTATTATATTAAAACCTATTGGTCTATCTTGAACATAGAATGGGTCTTTTACCCAGGCATGATTTTGTAACATTGGTCATTTGAAAAATATTAGTGCAAGCTTTCCAAATGTTGACATATTTCATTATACAATACCAAAAAAATCACATTTGTTGATATTACCACCGATCTCATCAGAAAAGTACTAGGAAGCCACCAAACCAAGGTGGTGGATAAAAGTTTTCCAGAATTTTAATTTTCTCTTGAAAGCACATTTTATCATAAGCAACAAATATTGTCAGTTGTTTTTCTAGAAGTGACAGGCTCACTTCATTCAGTTTTTGAGAAAATGTCTGGCAAATACCCATTCCTGAATAACCACAGATTGTCTGTTCTTTCCAGTAAAATAGTGTCCCATGAAAAAGGAGGCTGGTGCAGCCTGAAACTTTAACAATTGCACAAGTGCTTTTCCTCGGGACAAGAAGCGTACATCAGTGTACAGCAGAAGTGCCCCAAGCATGCATCCTGTTTAATCACGCAGAACGTTAAAAAAATATGTATTCAAGGGTTGAGATTTCATGAAGGTAAAACTTTTTAGTACTTTATCCGAAACATTCATAAGTGAAACTGCCTCTTTTTTTTTTTTAATCCAAGTGTGAGGCGATGAAGAAAACAGTACCTACGAGAGCAGTTTGATGCCACTACCTGAGTCATGTTAAGTCACTAGCAGTTTTACCCAACTTTGCTTCTGCACCATAAATGCAAATATGAGCAGAGTGAAAAAGGCAAATGCAGTTTTGATGTCATGGAGTTCCTGAGCGGGACCCTCAGACCGCAGCGGTCCGTGCGCCACACTGTGTGAGCCGCTGGTGGAGACAGTGAGGAACAGAGCATTAAGCCTCAGGGGAGTTCAACCTTTGGGCTGACGAGGGGGATCCATCAAAGGAAAGTGAGGCGTGGCCAATGAGTTCTAAAGAGAACCGAGAGGAATAAGTGTCTTTACAAGAATGAGGAAGCCGACAGCGGTAGGGAAGAAAGCCTGATTTGCATGTGTTCAAAACAGGAGAGGAAATGGTTGTATTAGCCATGTCTCTTATTTTCTGCATTCTGATGCTTGCATATCTGGGGCCTTGCTGACTCTGGAGGGTCTGCGGCTCCCCCCCCCCCACCCCAGGGTTGGCCATTTCCTAGAGATAGTGAACAACTCACCCTTGAGCACGCTTTTCAAATACAAACCAACCAATCCAGAGCCGACACCCAACTCACACTCTGGGCCACTCTCCACCTGCCCTAATCACCCAGGGCCAGGTACCAGACAGCTACAGACAGCCCCTATGGCCCAGAGCCCACTGGAAGAATTCAAACTAGCCAACCCTAAGCCTTCCCCTGCTTCACCTGTTCCTTCCCGTGGAAACCACAATAAAGCCCCTTGCTCACAATTGCTCCCTTTCCTTCTGCCTCCTGACCAAACTGGTGCTTCCCCGTGTGGCCCCCTAAGGGTGTGGCATTCCTCCCACCTCTTGGGAACTGTGAGCAACCAACTATCTTTTCAATGGCTGTCGTCTCCTGATCTGTCAGCCTTCCTCTACCTCAAATTTTCTATTAATACACTGTATTTTAAAACAATGGTGATAGTGAGTCTATACAACCCTTTTAGGGCATTTTGCTGTAAGGAAGAATAGAAAAATCGGGGGAAAGCTGGAGGGAATATGGGATCAACATATTATAGCACGTTTGCACCTGATGGTAATGATCTTACGAAAGAAGAAAAAGTAATGATGGGGGAGGGGAGGGATGGGATCCAGTGTAGAAATGGAGTAGCTGGTCTTAGGTTCATGGACAGTTCATTTATTTTAACGGGAGGGAAGGCAGAGTGCAGATACAGGTAGATGGTTAGATTTAGTGGTCAAAAGAGGAGGAAATTCTCTTCTGTTTGCTTTTATTTTCTTGGCAAGATAAGAAGCAAGACCACCAGCTGGGTCTGGGCTGGGGAGGAGGTGTAGGAGATGTGAGGAGAGAGGAGATGTGGCTTGGAGAATGGGAGAGTAAACTGATTAGGACAAGGTAGTAAGACTACACCAAGGACCCACTTGAGGTTTGGGGTCATAAATTTTAGGTGAGATGAGTTAACCTGACTGTGTGGTTTTCACAAAGAAAAGATGTGGGGTAAATAGAGAGTTTTAAATATACTTTTTATTTTAGAACAGTTTTAGATTTACAGAAAAAATATAAGATAGTACAGAGAATTCTCATATAACCCACACTGAGTTTTCCCTATTAGTAACAGCTTACATCATCCCGGCACATTTAATGACCAATATTGACACATTATTAACAACGGTCCATACTTTATTCAGATGTCCTTAGTTTTACCGGATCTCTCTTTTCTGTTCCAGGACCCGATCCAGGATATATTACATGTAGTCGTCATGTCTCCTTAGGCTCCTCTTGGCCATGGCAGTTTCTCAGACTTTCCTTGTTTTTTTTTTTTTTTTTTATTATTGATGTCTTAATAGTATATAACACTGTGGGGTTTTAGTTGTACATTATTGTTTGTCTGTCACCATGTGGATGTAACCCTTCACCCCTTGTGCCCGCCCCCCTTCTCCTTCCCCTTGGTAACCACCAATCAGTTGTCTCTGTCCGTGTGTTCATTTATATTCCATATATGAGTGAGTTCATGCCGAGTCTGTCCTTCTCTCTCTGGCTTATTTCACTTAACATAATACCCTCTAGGTCCATCCATGTTGTTGCAAATGGGACAATTGTGTCTTTTTTTATGGCTGAGTAGTATTCCATTGTATGTATATACCACATCTTCTTTAACCAATCATCAGTCGAGGGACACTTGGGTTGCTTCCACTTCTTGGCTATAGTGAATAATGCTGCAATGAACATAGGGGTGCATAAGCCTCTTGTGATGGTTGATTTCATGTCCATTGGGTAGATGCCCAAGAGTGGGATTGCTGGATCATAAGGTATTTCTAGTTTTAATTTTTTGAGGACTCTCCATACTGTTTTCCATAGAGGCTGCACCAGTTTGCATTCCCACCAGCAGTGAATGAGGGTTCCCATTTCTCCACAACCTCTCCAGCATTTGTTGTTCTTTGTCTTGGTGATTATAGCCATTCTAACGGGTGTAAGGTGATATCTTAGTGTAGTTTTGATTTGCATTTCCCTGATGATTAGTGATGTTGAACATCTTTTCATGTGTCTATTGGCCATCTGTATCTCTTCCTTGGAAAAATGTCTGTTCATGTCCTCTGCCCATTTTTTGATCGGGTTGTTTGTTTTTTTGTTGCTCAGTTGTATGAGTTCTTTATATATTACAGATATTAATCCCTTGTCAGACAAATGATTTGCAAATATTTTCTCCCAGCTGGTGGGTTGTCTACTCGTTTTGATCCTGGTTTCATTTGCCTTGTAGAAGCTCTGTATTCTGATGAAGTCCCACTTGTTTATTTTTTCTTTTGTTTCCCTTGTCCAAGTAGACATGGAGTCTGAAAGGATCCCTTTATGTCCAATGTCAATTAGTGTACTGCCTATATTTTCTTTTAGGAGTTTTATAGTTTCAGGTCTCACTTTCAGGTTCTTAATCCATTTTGAATTGATTTTTGTATATGGCGATAGGAGATGGTCTACTTTCATTCTTTTGCATGTTGCTGTCCAATTTTCCCAGCACCATTTATTGAAGAGACTTCCCTCTCTCCATTGTATGTTCTTTGCTCCTTTGTCGAAGATTAGCTGTCCATATGTGTGTGGTTTTATTTCTGGGCTTTCAATTCTATTCCATTGATCTGTGTGTCTATTTTTGTACCAGTACCATGCTGTTTTGATTATTTCAGACTTTCCTTGTTTTTGATGACCTTAACAGTTTTTAGGAGTATTAGTCAAGTATTTTGTAGAATGTCCCTCATTTGGGATTTGTCTAATATTTTTCTCATGAATAGAGTGGGATTATGGGTTTTTGGAAGGAAGACCACAGAAGTAAAGTATCATTTTCATCACATCATATCAAGGGTGCATAATACCAATATGACTTATCTCTATTGATGTTGACCTTGATCACCTGGCTGAGGTGGTGTTTGTCAGGTTTCTGTACTGTAAAGTCACTATTTTTACCCCCATTTCCATACTGTACTCTTTGGAAAGAAGTCACTATGCTCAGCTCTTACTTCAGGGTCAGGGAGTTATGCAGTTGCATATATACATAAATAATTTGGATTCTTCTGCACAAGAGATGTGTCTATTCTCTCCCATTTATTTATTTATTCAATCATTTGTTTATGTCAGTATGCAATCGTGGATATTTACTTTATACATTGGGTTATAATGCAATCCAATCCAAATAAGGATATTTATCTTGTTACTCAAACTGTTCCAGCTTTGGCCATTGGGAACTCTTTAACTGGCTACTGTGTCGCTTTGACATACCCCCATCATTATGGATTTTTTATTTCTGTTTTTTGAGCACTTTCTTACTTTCTGACACTAAAAGACGCTCTAGGCTTATTTTATATATTTCCTGCCCCAGTCCTGGAATCAGCCATGTAGCTATTCATTTTTTAAAATTTTATTTTTTATCTTTTTAACTGTAAAATAAACAAAAAATGTACAGCTCGGTGAATTATTATAAGGAACACACCCTTCCAGTGTTGTGCTGCAGTTGGCTCACACGGTCTCCTAAGAGCTGTTTGTGCAATCTGTTCCCAGGTCCACATACAATGACATCATGTTGGTAGCTTGAAATTGGCCATCGTGGTAGTATTTACACAATGGGAATCAGGAAATGCTACAGGACAGGGCTTTCTTTTCCCCTGGAGAGCCAGTTGTTAAATACCAGCACACAACTGCTTGTAACCACCACCTAAGTCAAGAAATAAAACCACAAGCTAATAAGTGAAACTTTGCCAGCCTCTCCAGTAACCTTCCGTGCATCCCACCACAGCGTTCTCTCTCCAAAAGTAACCATTACTCTGACTTTTATAGTAATCACCTCCTTGTGTCTTTTTTTAATGGTTTTTATCACCTATGTGTCCATCCCTAGACACTATGGTTACTATCATACATTATTTTTACCCTGATGTGTATTTTAAGGCCTTCAATCTACAGATTCCCTCTCCATCCCTTTCCTTTCTTTACAATTTATCTGTTGAAGCATGTGGGCTGTTTTATCTGTAGACTTTACCCAGTCTGGATTTTACTGATTGCATACTCATGGTGTAGTTCAACATGTTTCCTTGTACTCTATTATGTATTGTAGCAAATTGACATTGATAGAATATTCCACCTAACAACAGCAACATACACATTCTTGTCAAGTGTCCATGGACTATATCAAGAAGACCACATCCACAAAACAAACCTCAATAAATGTAAAGGAATTGAAACCAAACAACGTGTGTTCTCTGATCACAATAGAATTAAATTAGGAAAGAATAACAGAAAAAATCTCCAAACACTTGGCAACTAAATAACACACTTCCAAATAATCTATGTCAAAGAGGAAATCTCAAAAGAAATTTAAAAAAAACACCGAACTGATATGCATATAGCATATCAAAATTTGTAGGAAATAGCTAAAGCAGTGCTAGAAAGGAAATTTGTAACACTAAATGTTCACGTTAGGAAAGAAAAAAGTCTCAGATCAATAGCCTATACTCCTACCTCAAGAATTTAGAAAAAGGAGAGCAAAATAAACCCAAAAGAAGCTTAAGGAAGGAAATAATAGAGATCAGAAAACAATGAAATTATAAACAGAAAATCAATGGAACAAAATCTAGCTCTTTGAAAAGATCAACAAAATTGACAAACCTCTAGCAAGACTGATATAAAAGAGAAGACACAAATTACTAATACCAAGATTGAAATAGAGAATATTACTACAGACCCTGGAAACATAAAAAAGATAATAAGAGATACTACGAACAACTCTATACATATAAATTTGGCAAATTAGATGAAATAGACCAATTCCTCAAAAAGCACAAACTACCATAACCCACCCAACGTGAAATACATAAATAAATTTGAATTGCTCTATAAGTATTAAGGAAATTGAATTCTTAATTTAAAAACTCCCCAAAGAGAGCCAGCCCTGATGGCCTAGTGGTTAAAGTTCAGCGCTCTCGCCGCTGCGGCGGCCCAGGTTCATTTCCCGGTCACAGAACCACACCACTCGTCTGTCAATTGCCATGCTGTGCTGGCGGCTCACATACAAGAATGAGAAGGACTTACAGCTAGATATACAACCATGCACTGGGGCTTTGGGGAGGAAAAGAAAAGAAAAAAAGGGAAAGTGTTTAAAGGTTTAAAGAAATGAAAAACTCCCAAAAGAAATCTTGAGGCCCAGATGATTTCACTGGAAACCAAAGTCTCCCAAAGGTTTAAAGAAAAATTAGCACCAATTGCACATAATCTATTCTGAAAATAGAAGAAGAGGAACACTTTGAATTCATTTTATGAAGTTAGGATTACTTTGATACCAAAACCAAAGACAGTACAAGAAAAGCAAACTACAGACCAATATTCCTCATGAATATTGATGCAAAAATTCTCAACAAAATATTAACAAATAGAACTCAGCAACATATAAAAAAGTACACCATGGGCAAGTGATGTTTATTCAAGGAATGTAAGACTAGTTCAATATTTGAAAATCAAATAATGTAATCCACCATATTAAAAAGGCTGAATAGGAAATCACATCAGCATATAAATTGAGGCAGAAAAAACATTTGAAAAAAATCAACACTCATTCATGACAAAACTCTTTACAAACTAGGAATGGAGGGGAACTTCCTCAACCTAATAAAGGGCATTTATAAAAACTCACACTTAATAGTATACTTAATGATGAACTTCTATATACTAGCAATGAACACATGCATACAAAAATTAAAAATACAATCCCAGTTACAATCACTCTAAAAAAAAAAAGAAAGAAACACTTATGTGTAAATCTAACAAAACATGTACAGGACTTGTATGTTGAAAACTACAAAACATTGATGAAAGAAATCACAGAAGATTTAAATAAATGGAGAGACATACTATGTTCACGTACTGGAAGACAACATAGTAATGACATCAATTCTCCTCAAATTGATATTCAAGTTGAACACAATTCCTATCAAATTCCTAGCAAGATCTTTTTATAGATATAAAGTGTTCTTAAATTTTTATGGAAATGCAAAGAAACTAGAAGAGTTGAAACAATTTTGAAAAAAAAATGAATGAAATGGGAGGAATTAGTCTACCACAATTCAAGACTGATTATATAGCTGTAGTAATTAGGACTGTGTAGTATTGGTGGAAGGATAAACATATAGATCAATGGAACAGAGTAGAGAACACAGAGATTGATCCACACAAATATGCCCAAGAGATTTTTGACAAAGATTCAAATCAATTCAAAAGAGGAAAGATAACCTTTTAAATAAATGATTGCTAGAGCAATTAGACATCTATAGGCAAAAATCCAAACCCAAACAAACTAAAAACCATTTTTCTAAGTTTCACAGTTTATGCAAAAATTAACTCAAAATGGATCAAGGACTTAAATGTAAAACATAAAGTTATAGAAGTTTCAGGAAAAGACATGAGAAATCTTTAAGATCTAAGGTTATGCCCCAAATTCTCAGACTGGACACCAAAAGCATAACCCATAAAAGGAAAATTTGATAAATTAGACTTCATAAAAATTTAAAACGTTTGCTTTTGCAAAAGACCCTGACAAGAGGATGAAAATACAACCTACAGGTTAGAAGAAAACATTTGCAAACCACATACCCAACAAAGGTCTAGTATCTGGAATACATCAAGAAGTCTCAAAACACGGCAGTTAAAAAACCAAGCAGTCCAATGTAAAAGTGGGCAAAAAGTGAGACATTTCACTTAAGAGACTATGCAGATGACAAATAGTCACATGTGAAAATGTGCCATTAGGGAAACTCACTGTCATTAGGAGTCTCACTATTTCCCACACCCTGCTTTGCTTTTCTCCACAGCATTTATCATCACGATATACATCATGTATTTATTTATGTGTTTATTGTCTGTCTTCCTCCAGTAAAATATAATCTCCATGTGGGCGGGGACTATGTTTTGTTCACTGCTTTTTCACCCTGGCCAGAATTGTGGTAAGCACTCAGTAAATATTTATGGATGAATAAATACATGCTCTTGTAAGTTTAGATGGAACCCAGCTACGAGTTTTATCCATGGGGTGCTTGTTTTTTCAAATAATAAGAGTTTTAATCACTTTTCCATTCTTGTCTACAGTATTTGATTTAGTCCAATATTCTACTTGTTGAGTCTTGGTGGTTAATATTTTGTTAGGAAACCATCCATTTCCTCTAGATTTTCAAAGTAATTTTAATAGATTTAGATGTAGTGGTTTCTTCTATTTCCATGTATCTCTTTTTTTCTTTAGCAAGGATCACCAAGGGTTTATTGATTTTTTTCTTGTTGCAGAGCATTAATTTTGTATTTACTTTTCCTAATTTTTACCTCACTGTATTCACCTTTAAGTTATTTTATCTGTTTACATTCTTCTGACTTATTGTTCTTTTTTCCTAATTTTTTAAGTTGATGTATTAGGGAGGATGAAGGCTAAATTGCTGTAACAAGGGGGTCCCAAAACCTGTTTGTTATTTCTCTTTCATGGAACAGTCCTGGGTGGGTAGGTGGTCTGTTCCATAAGTCCCTTAGGAACACAAACAGGTGGGAAAACCCTACCATTCTCCAGGGCAGTAGTCAGCATAAACCACAATATATGGGACAATCCTGCCTGTTACCTGTTTTTGAAAATAAAGTTTTATTGTAACACAACCATGCTGATTTATTGACATTTTCCTTATGGCTGCAATGGCACAATGCAGAATTGAGCTACAATGGCAGAATTGAGTCGTTATGAGAGACAAGACGGCCCACAAAACCTAAAGTATTTTCTCGCTTGCCATTTTCAGAAAAAGTTCGTTGACAATGTTCTGAGGAAATGTCCTGTGTGCCTAATCAAAACTGGGTCACCACCGTGCCCTGGTTCCAGCTGGTGGGGAGGGGAGAGAAAGGCACAGTGGAGAAGGCATGCCTTAGACATGGCATGTAACACTTCTCATATTTCATTGGTGAGAACTTAGTCACGTGACCGCATCTAACTGCAAGGGAGTCTGGGGAATGTAGTATGGTTGAGCACCAGCTAGACATGCTCTGTGCCCAGCGACTATTCTTTTACTGTGGTAAAAGGAGAGAATGGATTTTGGAGGACAGTTTTGTCTCCCCCATAGATAAACACGAAGTTCCTTTATTTTCTCTTTCTCCTTTAATAATGAAGAAATTTCAAGTGCCAAAAACTTTTCCCGTACAATTTAAACTTTGACTCAGAGGTTTTGATATGATGCATTCTCTTTTTCATGACTTTTTTAGGTAGTTTGTAATTTCAGCTTGGATTTCTTCATTAGTCCAAGGAATATTTAGGATGACCTTTCTTAGTTTTCAAGTAGTTACATATTTTTTAAGGTCAAATTTTTATTCTATTCTCTAATTTTATTAAGAGAATGTGGCCCTAAGATTTATCCTTTTAAGAATGTATTTACATTTTATTTGTGACCAAATGCATAAAAAATTTTGTAATACCTGGACATACATATCTGTATGTATGTATTCCTTTTCAAATGACAAAGTTTTACTTAATATGTACATCAAGTTCAATTATACTTGATTTTATGTTCTTTCTTAATTTTGTCTTTTATATCTATCTATTTCTGAAAGAATTATGAAACTCTCTCATTCTAACAGAATTTTTAGAATTAAGTTCCTGCATTTCTAATAGTTTCCATTTATATATTTAGCTGCCACATTTTTTGGTGCAACAGTTTATAATTATTATCTCTTAGTTTAAAAATTGTGCATTTAATATTACTCTGTGTCCTTCTTTTTCCTTTTGAATATTTTAATCATAAATCGATGTGTTCTGATATTAATAATATCACTTGTGGTGTCTTTTTTGCTTGTATTCATTTAGTATCTATTTCTCATCCATTTTTTCCCCCTAAGCCTTACTTCTCTAATCTGTAAAATGAAGATAATAAAACATGCCTTGCCTTTTGTGAGCAGGAAAGAAATAACGGCTGGGACAGCATTAGTAAACAATAAAGAACTACACATCTGAGTAGTAGTATTCCTTCTGCTACTGGGCCTACTAATATGCCTAAGTTGTTGCTGCCTGACTTCGATTGTACATTACTGGGAAGATCAGATACACTTTATCTATCATCTATCTACCTATCTATCTATCTATCTATCTATCTACCTATCTATCTATCTACCTACCTACCTATCTGTCTATCCACTATCATCTTTTTATCTTTCTATCTATCCACCCTGATTATCAGTCTAACCAATCTAATCATTAGCCACGAAACTGTCTCTACTATCTCAACATATATAGAAAACTGTAACACGTGCCTGCCAATTTTCACTGCCAATACCAGTAAGAATATTTATATCATTACTATTTTGGAACCCATAAATCATTGAACAAAAAATATGTTCAGAGAGTTTGGAAGATGGTGGCATAGGAGGATCCTGAACTCATCTCCTCCTATGGACACAACAAATCTACCACTACCTGTGGAGAGAGATGTGGAAACTGGACAAAAGGAACGTCCACAACAAGGGACAACACAGGCAGGGGTGAATGAGGCAGAGATACAGCCCTCCTGAAGAAAAGACCCACACCCTAGCTGGGGCGCTCCATGGCTGGGAGCACTATGAAAGGTACAGAGCTTTTCCCAGAGGACCAGGGGATTTGAGCTCCACATTAGGTACCCCAGTCCTTAGACCCAGCACAAGGGGGATCCCATAATGCCTGACTTTGCTGGCTTGGAAACCAAAGGGGAATATGCCCAGGAAAACTACAGAGCTTCAGAGAAAGATAAACCTGCTCTTAAAGGGCCCATGCACAGACTTACTCAACCTGGAAACCAGCACAAACACACCAGATAGAAAAGTGCACAGTCCATTAGTAAAAGAGACTCACTTACTAAGCTCAGAGCACATCCTGGAGAGGCAGGAGGTGGCTGAGCCCACCCCCCAGGGACTCAGACACTGGCAGCAGCCATCACTGTGACCTAGTTCAAGTATGCTGACACAAGCACTGGCAGGTGTCATTGGAATCCTTCCTCCAACCTGTTAGTGCAGGGGTCTGCCCCACCCACTAGAGCACCCAAGGCAATGGAGACCAGCCAGGCTGCAGGCAACTCGCCCCAGGGACTGGCCCCATCCACCAGCAAGCCTGCAGTGGACTTGTGGGTGTGCAGCAGACTTGTGCCACTGGCCATTACAAACAGCCACGCATGGGATCTGCCCTGCCTACCAATACCTGGAAAGATTGTGCACTGCCACGCCTGAGACCTCCCCACCCATCAGTGCTCCTGAGCAGCTGTGTTCCACAGGGTAGCTTAGCCAGTTCTTGCCAGAGATCGGCCCTGCCCAAAAGTGAGCTGACAACAGCTGTGCAGCTAGCCTCACCTGAAGCCTGAGCCACTCACCAATGCAGAGGCAGCCAAGCACCACAGGGAGCCACACCAGGTCCTGCAGCAATTATATGCCCCTGACCCTAGCAATCAGCCTCACTGGGGGCCTGACTCGCTTACTAAACTGCAGTAGTCGTGTGCTATTAGACCTTGCAGCCAGCCATGCCGGGGGGCTTGCCCTGTGTGGTAACATGCTCATACAAGCCACACATTGCTGAGCCTTACAACAGGCTGGCCTGGGGGCCAGCCTAGCCTACCTGGGCACCCACAGCAACAGCAACCCCACCACAACAGAAGGGCACATGCAGTCCACACAGGGGACACCCCTGGAGCATTTGGCATGTGTGATGAGAGGAGAGCATGCTGCTGGACCCAACAAGGCATCTCTTACCCAAGGCCAAATTTCCAAGACCAAGAGAAGTAGCTTATCTACCTAATACATAGAAATAAGCACAGAGAAGTAAGCAAATGAGGAGACAAAGGAATATGTTCCAAATAAGAGAACAGGACAAATCCTTAGAAAAAGAACTAAACAAACAGAGATAAACAATCTACCTGATAAAGAGTACAAACTAATAGTTATAAGGATGTTTACTGATACGGGAAGAATAGATGAACACAGTGAAAATGTCAACAAAGAATTAGAAAATATACTAAAGAGCTAAAGAATACAATAACGGAAATGAAAAATTCACTAGAGGAAATCAAAAGCAGAGTAGATGACTCAGAAGAATGGATCAGTGAACTGGACGAAAGAGTACAGGAAATCACCCCATCTGAACAGAAGAAAGAATTAAAAAGAATGAACACAGTCTAAGGGACCTCTGGGACAACATCAAGTGTACTCACATCTGCATTGCAGGTGTCCCAGAAGAAGAAGAGACAGACAAAGGGACAGAAAACTTATTTGAAGAAATAATAACTGAAAAATTCCCTAACTTGGGGAAGGAAACAGACAACCAGGTACAGGAAGCACAGAGAACACCAAACAAGAGGAACTCCAGAGGCCCATACCAAGACATATTAACAATTAAAATGTCAAGAATCAAAGATAAAGAGAGAATTCCAAAAGCTGCAAGAGAAATGCAACAAGTTACATACAAGGGAAAGTCAATTGGCTGACTTCTCAGCAGAAACCTTCTAGGCTAGAAGGGAGTGGCACAATATATTCAAGGTGCTGAAAGGAAAAAACCCTGCAACAAGAACACTCTACCCAGCAAAGTTATCACTCAGCATGGAAGGAGAGATAAAGGATTTTCAGATAAGCAAAACTAATAGAGCTCATCATCACTAAACTGGCCTTAAAAGAAATGTTAAAGGGACTTATTTAAGTGGAAAAGAAAAGGCCACAAGTAGGAATAAGAAAATTATCAAAGAAAATATATCACTGGTAAAGGGAAATATACAGAAAAGGTAGTAGATCAACCACCAAAAAGGTAGTGTGAAAGTCAAAAGACAAAAGTACTAAAATCATCTATAACTATGATAATAGGATAAGGGATAAACAAAAATAGGAGAAGGATTACAAAAATATCCAGAAAAAAAGTAACAAAATGACAATAAGAACATACTTGTCAATAGTTTCTTTGAATGTAAATGGAATAAATGCTCCAATCAAAAGACATAGGGTGGCTGAATGAATAAAAAAACAAGACCCATATATATGCTGCATACAAGAGACACACTTCAGACCCAAAGACACTTACGAACTGAAAGTGAAGGGATAGAAAAAGATATTCCATGAAAATGGAAGTGAAAAGAAAGCTGGAGTAGCAATATGTATCACACAAAATAGACTTTAAAAGAAAAACTGTAACAAGAGACAAAGAAGAACATTACATAGTGATAAAGGAAACAATTCAACAAGAGGATATAACACTTGTAAATATCTATAAGCCCAACACAGGAACACCTAAATACATAAAGCAATCATTGACAGACATAAATGGAGAAATTGACAGTAATACAATAATAGTAGGGGACTTTAACACTTCACATACATCAATGGATAGATCATCCAAACAGAAGATCAATAAGAAAACACTGGCCTTAAATGACATATTAGACCATATATATATATATATAAAACATTCCATCAAAAAACTGCATAATAGGGGCAGGCCCAGTGGCATAGTGATTAAGTTGGCACACTCTGCTTCAGTGGCCCAGGGTTCACAGGTCTGGATCCAGGTGCAGACCTATGCACCGCTTATCAAGCCATGCTGTGGCAGGCATCCCACATATAAAGTAGAGAAAGATGGGCACAGATGTTAGCCCAGGGCCAATCTTCCTCAGCAAAAAGAGGAGGATTGGCAACAGACATTAGCTCAGGGCTAATCTTTCTCACCAAAAAAAAAAAAAGGCAAGCATACAGAATCTCAATAAAATACTATAAAACAAAACAAAACAAAAACACCCCTGCAGAATACACATTCTTTTCAAATACACATGGAACATTCTCCAGAATAGATCACATATTAGGACTCAAAACAAGTCTCAATAAATTTAAGAAAATTGAAATAATAGCAAGCATTTTTTCTGATCACAAAGGTATGATACAAGAAATCAACTACAAGAATAAAACTGGAAAAGTCACAAATATGTGGACATTAAACAAAATGCTACTGAACAACTACTGGGTCAATGAAGAAATCAAAGGAGAAATAAAAAAATACCTGGAGACAAATGAAAATACAACACACCAAAATCTACAGGATACAGCAAAAGCAGTACAAATAGGGAGGCTTATAGCAACACAGGCCTACCTCAAAAAATAAGAAAAATCTCAAATAAACAATCTAACAATAAGAGGCCAACCCTGATACTAAAACCAGACAAAGACAACACAAAAGAGGAAAATTACAGGCCAATATCACTAATGGACATAGATGGAAAAATCCTCAACAACATATTAGCAAATCAAATACAGCAATACATTAAAAGTGTCATATGCCATGATCAAGTGGGATTTATTCCAAGGACACAGGGATGGTTCAACATCTGCAAGTCAATGAATGTGATACACCACATTAACAAAACAAAGAACAAAAATCACAAGATCATCTCAACAGATGCAGAGAAAGCATTTGACAAGATTCAATATCCATTTATGATAAAAACTCTGGATGAAATGGGTATAGAAGAAAAGTACCTCAACATAATAAAGGCCACACAAGATAAACCAAGAGCTAACATCATAGTCGATGGTGAAAAACTGTAAGCTATTACTCTAAGAACAGGAACAAGACAAGGAAGCCCACTTTCATGACTTTTATTCAACATAGTATTGGAAGTCCTAGCCAGAGCAATTAGGCAAGAAAAAGAAATAAAAGGAATCTAAAAATCTAAACTGGAAAGGAAGAAGTAAAACTGTCACTATTCTTGGATAACCTGGTTCTACATATAGAAAACCCTAAAGAATCTACCAAAAAAGTATTAGAAATAAACGAATACAGTAAAGTTGCAGGGTACAAAACCAACATACAAAAATCACTTGCATTTCTATACACTTATAATGAAATAGCAGAAAGAGAATTCAAGAATACAATACCATTTACAATCACAACAAAAAGAATAAAATACCCAGGAATAACTTTAACCAAGGAGGTAAAAGATATGTACACTGAAACTAGAAAACACGTTGAAAGAAATTGAAAAAAACGAAGAAATGGAAAGATATTCTGTGTTCATGGATTGGAAGAATTAACATAGTTAAAATGTCCACACTTCCTACAGCAATCTACAGATTCAATGCAATCTTAATCAGAATCCTAGCAACATTCTTCACAGAAATAGAACAAAGAATCCTAAAATTTATACAGAATGACAAAAGACTCTGAATAGCCAAAGCAATCCCAAGGAAAAAGAACAAAGCTGGAGGTATTACACTCCCTGATTTCAAAATATACTACAAAGCTACAGTAATCTAAACAGCATGGTACTGGCACAAAAACAGACACACGGATCAATGAAACAGAATTGAGAGACCAGAAAAGAAACCACACAACTATGGACAGCTAATTTTTGCCAAAGGAGCCATGAACATACAATGAAGAAAGGAAAGTCTCTTTAATAAACAGTGTTGGGAAAACTGGACAGCCACATGCAAAAAATGAAAGTAGACCATTATCTTACACCATACACAAAAATTAACTCAAAATGGATTAAAGACTTGAATATAAGACCTGAAACCATAAAACTCCTAGAAGAAAACATAGGTAGTACACTCTTTGACATCAGTCTAATTGTATCTTTTCGAACATCATGTCTCCTCAGGCAAGGGAAACAAAAGAAAAAATAAACAAATGGGACTAGATCAAACTTAAAAGCTTGTGCATCACAAAGGAAACCATCAACAAATGAAAAGACAACCTAACAACTGGGAGAAGATATTTACAAATCATATATCTCATAGGGGGTTAATATCCAAAATATATAAAGAACTCATACAACTCAACAACAAACAACCCGATCAAAAAATGGGCAGAGGATATGAATAGACATTTTTTCAAAGAAGATATATAGATGGCTGGTAGGAACATGAAAAAATGTTTAACATCACTAATTATTAGGGAAATGCAAATCAAAACCACAATGAGATATCATTTCATGCCCATCAGAATGGCTATTATTAAAAAGACAAGAAATAACAAGTGTTGGAGAGAATGTGAAGAAAAAGGAACTATCATACGCTGCTGGTGGGAATGTAAATTAGTGTAGCCACTATGGAAAACAGTATGAAGATTTCTCAAAAAATTAAAATAGAACTACCATATGATCCAGCTATTCCACTTCTGGGTATTTATCCAAAGAACATGAAAAAACTAATTTGAAAAGATACATGCACGCCTGTGTTCCTCGCAACATTATTCACCATAGCCAAGACTTGGAAGCAACCTAAATGTCCATCAACAGATGAATCGATAAAGAAGATGTGGTGTGTAGGAAGGAGTTGGGAGGAAGACGAAAGCAGTAAAGAGGCACATGTATATAGTGATAGATGGCAACTAGACTTTTAGTGGTGAACACAATGCAGTGTATACAGAAGTCAAAATATAATGATGTACACCTGAGGGGCCAGCCCCGTGGCACAGCAGTTAAGTTCGCATCCTCCGCTTTGGTGGCTGGGGGTTCACGGGTTCAAATCCTGGGTGTGGACCCATGCACTGCTTGTCAAGCCATGCTATGGCAGGCGTCCCACATATAAAGTGGAGGAAGATGGGCACAGATGTTAGCCCAGGGCCAGTCTTCCTCAGCAAAAAGAGGAGGATTGGCAACGGTTGTTAGCTCAGAGCTAATCTTCCTCAAACACACAAAAAAGGAGAAAATAATACATAATGATGTACACCTGAAATTTATATATTATAGACCAATGTGACCACAATAAAAAATAAACCAATCAATCGAAATCAATCAAGATCTGGCTATTAGTGTGCTCACTGCTACTTGGTATCACTGCTTCTAAGCCCTCTGAGAAGGCAGTTAAGAAGTACATGTGTGTATCTACATATATATACATATATACCTCTATCTCTACATTACACACACACACACACACACACACACACACACTGCTTTTTTTTAATGTTTCTTTTTTTGGCTTTATGGACAAAATATCTTTTCTTATACCCCTGAGAATATTAATTAGAGGATTAAAAATATTATTTTCTGTTCCTCACTGCCTTTGTTTCATCTGAGTTTCCTTTTCCTTTTTTGCCATTTTGGTTCTGTCTCTTTCATGTGGGGGGTTGCCTGAAATGTCTAATGGTCATTGACTGTCATCTCATATTTAAGAGTGATGCACAATGGATTTCTGGTTCTCTGTAATGGTGAAATAGTTTACTCAGACCAACTTTTCCATGAAAACAACTACAGATGTTGGAGAAAAGTACAAAAATATCTTTTTAGAAGCAACATAAATGGGAATACACATCAGTACAACTGTTTTGGAGAGGAATTTGCAATATCAACAAAATTACATATGCACTTACCTTTTGACCCATCAGTTCAACTTCTAGAATTTACCCTGAAGATATACCTCTGACAATATGAAAATGCAGATGCACAAACTTATTAATTGCAACATTATTTATAATTGCAAAATACAGGAAACAATCTAAGTGCCCATACATAGGAGAGTGGTTAAATAAGCTATGCTATATCCACGCAAAGTAGTCAAATAGTATTATGTAGTCAAATAAATAATAAGGAAGATTTCTATGAACTGCATGGAGTGATATCCAGGATGTATTGTTAATTGAAAAAGAAAAATCTAGAACAGTATATATGTACAATACACCTTCAGTGTAAGAAAGGAGAGGTAAGAAAACATACATGTCTGCTTATTTGTGAAGAAAGAAAGAAAGAAAAGAAACTTAGGAAGAATAAACCAGAAACTAATGAGATTGTTTACTGAAGCTAATGGGTGGAAATTGACTTGAAAGCACAAAGGTGCTAATATAGGATAGAAGTGATCAGAGAGGGGCGTATCTTTGATTTACTTTTTCATATGTTCCAAATTTTAGAATCATGTTAATGTTTCACATACTTAAAGAAAACATTAACAGGGGTGGGGAATAACAAATATAGAACACAGAAACAAATGAACCTAGATATATTTTAAACGGATAACACGACCACACTGAAAGGGGATGAGGCATAACTTTGAACACAATATTTTGGCTATATGCCCAGGCTAATGACCAAAAGAACTGTAAACAAATATTGTGCCCTAGTCAGCATGTATGGGCTAGCAATTATCAAACTACTTCATGCATATTCCATAACGGGGTAAGTAGATATATTTTAGATAATGAGAGCCTGGTATCTCACTGTTAGAGAAGGGAGTTAACTTATGAGAAGGGGGAAGGCTAGACTGAACTCTTAAGTTGTTGGGTTGAAATTTTTGGTTGCATAACTGTAAACTGAAGGAAATATCTATATCTATATATATATATATATACACACACACACTTTTGTCATATACCCACGAGAAAAGAAAAGCTAATATCTCTCATGAACACAGACACAAAAATCCCTAACAAAATATTAGCAAATCAAATCCAGCAATATTTAAAAAAAGGATAATAACTTACAATCGATGAAAGAAATCAAAGAAGATCTAGATGATTACATCTATACCCTGGTTCATGGATTAGAAGACTCAATATTTGAAACATGTCAATTCTTCCCAGTTTGATTGACATATTCAACACAATCTTAATCAAAATCCAAGCAAACTTTGTAGAAGATATCAACAAGCTGATTCTACAATGTACACAATCCATACAATGTACGCAAAAATAGCTAAGATAACTCTGAAAAAGAAAAATATACTTGGAAGACACATTTCCTGACTTCAAGACAACAGGGATTATGACAGTGTGATACTGGTGAAAAGACAGACACACAGGTCAACAGAACAGAAGAGAGAGGCCAGAAATAAACAAGTGGTGCTGGAACAGCTGGATGTCCATATGCAAAACAAAACAAAAGGATCTCAACACATACGTCATACCTTATAAAACATTAAATAAAAATGGACCACAGACCTACATGTAAAACATAACACTATACAATTTCTAGAAGAAATGTAAGAGAAAACCTGCATGACTTTAGGCTTGGTGGTGGGTTCTTAGATACAACCCCATAAGTAAAACCCATGAAAGAAAAATACATAAATTGGACTTTACAAAAACAGAAAACTTTTGCTCTTTGAAAGACATGGTAAAAACAATTAAAAGACAAGTCACAGACTGAGAGAAAATACATGCCAATCACATATCTGATAAAGGATTCATATCCAAAATATATAAAAAACTTAAAATACAACAATAAGAAAACAATCAATTTAACAAAAAATGAAAAGTCCAATTAAAAAATGGCTAAGGATCTGAACAGACATTTTACTAAAGATGATATACAGTTGGCAAATAAGCATATGAAAGGTTTTCAGCATCATTTGTCATTGGGAAATGAAAATTAAAACACTGAGATACCAGCTAAAATCCAAAAACCCTACAAATCAAAACACTGACAAGATGGAGAGTAATAGGAACTCTCCTTAATTATTCATGGAAATGAAAAATATGGTACAGTCATTTTGGAAGCAAGCGTGAAAGTTTGTTATCAGTTAATCATAGACTTATTCTACGATCTAGTAATTGCACAGAATCTTTGCTATCTAGACACATTACACAGAAAAAAAGAACAACCTTTCTTTTTGTAGGCAAAGGCCATAAATAGCAAATCAAGGAAACACACCCATAAAAACTGAGGAAACTTTCCTAAGATTTCACAGATTTTACTGCGTTTTCAGATGCAAGTATTATAAACCAAGGCAAATAAAATTCACTTTGTAAATTTATTACACTCCCAAAGGCAACTAGAACTCAGATAAAAGGCTGCAGTCTCACTGACTTGAAAACAAGACGGCACAGTTTGGAGGGAAAAAAGCAGCTGGAAAGTGAAGGGGAGAATCCCAGAAAGGAGAGAGCTGTAGAGCATGAAGCAAATTCTGTGTATAAACTTTGCCCAGATTTCTAACCCCTGAAATACCCATGTGTTGGCAGGTCCCAAACAGCCCAATTTAGGCTAAAAGAATCTCTGTATCAGCTGCAGCCCACTAGAGGGGAGACAAGGCTCAAACAAACAAATAAACCCCTTACTCTCTAGAGAAACATAACAAAATCACAAAAATTACTAGAAATAGAAAGAAACAAGAACATGTGAGCCATGGACAAGAGAAAAGGTGACCGATGGAGCCTGACTCTGAGAAAGAGCAGTTGCTAGAATTCGCAGAAAAGGATCTGAAAACTATGCTCAAAGACGTAAAAGTAAATATGCTCACTGAATGAACAAATAGGAAATCTCTGTAGAGAAAGAGAAATTATAAAAAGAACCAAATGAAAATTCTAGAACTTAAAAGCGTACTATTGGAATAAAACATTTCACTAGATGGTCATACAGAGTTACGGAAAATAATAAATGCTAAACTATGCTTGCAAAATACTGGGGTTGTCTGGGTAGTGTAGTGGGGGATGTGCAGGTGGGGGAGATAGAAGGATCCTTCTGGGCGGAGTAGAGGAGGTGAGTAGAGAAGAATTAGTGTGTTAAGAAGAGGGTCTCAGAGAGGGAAATTAGTTGGTATTTTTGTCTACAAATAAAAAGAAAGTTATGAGTGACTGATTACTAAAGCAGGGAAAACAGACAGCAATGATTAATGGGATGAAAACATACAAAGGAACATCGAAATTAACAAGGGGGAGAAGTGGAATTACTAACTCTATCAAACACAAAAATAAGACAAAAGAAGACGACAAACGTTCTTTAAAGAAAGTAATCAATACAGAGTAAGATAGAAGAAATAAAATCTAATATCATAGTCCACATATGAACTGAATTAACCCATTAAAAGACAAAGACTGTTAGATTAGGTGAAAAATTAAAAGCCAACTGTAAGTTATCACACACACACAAAATTAAAGCAAGCAAAGAAAGACTGACAACATCACAAATGGACTGTGACGGTTTCTGATGTGTCAACTCAGCGAGGCTAGAGTAAGAGGACAGAAGGGAGGCTGGCAAACTTCCCAACCTTCAGTGGAGATAAACACATCATAAGAGAACCGCACCAGGCAAATTCTATGGCAGCAAATGTGAAAATCTACAGGAAATGGATGATTTCCTGGCAATTCCAACTACCAGAACTGATCCAAGAACCACTGGAGCATGTGGAGTGAGCAATTGCCCAGGTGAAGACGGAAGATCAGCAGAAACCGACCAGAGGAAAGGGCGCCTCAGCAGCACCCACCTTTTAGAGAGCAGCCTTGAATTTCTGATAGTTAAATTATTCTAGAATGGGGGAAAGGTGAGCCTCCATTCTCCTCTCCCTCAGTCCTTCTGAAGCCAGAATAATTAGAAATCCCAAAGCTAATAAATTCAGTGAAAAGGAAACGGTACCAATCTCACATATTAATATAGAGTCAAATGTTTAACAAAATCATTGGCAAATAGAATCTGGTAGTGTATCAATCTCTAAGCAGGGATTATTCCAGGAATATAAAGGTATTTTAATACGGGATGAAAACGTATCAATAAACTAAAGGGGAAAACCCATATGGATTTATCAACAGATGCTGAGAAGGCATTTCCTAGAATTCAGCAGCCAAATTTTAACTATTTTGAGGTCATATTGGCTTATAACACTGTCAATTTCAGGTGTACATTATTCTGTATCACAGACTGGCTCATTCTTACATGGGACAGAGGACGAGCGTCCCGCTGGCCGGGGTTTCCGTCACAGGAGCGGCTGAAGGGCCCCAGCTCCGCGCGGCGCCCCCCGCGGCCCGCAGACCCGCCCTCACCCGCGGCCTCGGCGCCGAGCCCGGAGGCAGGTGCGGCCGAGAGCCACGTGCTCAGGGAAGTGGGGCCGCGGACGTCTGAGAAGATGGTGGGGACAGGCTGTCCCCGTGCCAGGCGCCCGAGGGAGAGTGAGTTCCTTGGCAGAGGAGGTGTCCACTCGCGAGGAGCCTGGCACGAGCCACCGAGAGGATACCTGAATGCCCTGGGCCGAGCCCCCGCCGCACGCCTGCAGCGGCCGCACACCTCCGGCCTCCGAGGCCTCTGATCCGCTGCAGGGCCCCGGGGGTGGGGGACCTCGAGGGCTGCCGGTGGCGGGTGGAGGAGGGAGTCAGGGGAGCAGGGACCGCCCTGCTCTGCCCCCGGGCCATGACCACGGCCCCGCAGTCCCGGTGTCCCAGCGCTGGCAGCCCGAGCCCAACTCCCTGAGCGAGGAGGGTCCCGGCGCGGCCACCTCTGAGCAGCTGGCCCCGGTGGGGTGGGCCGCCTCCACTCCTTCGGGCTCTCCCCGCCGGTAACCCCCCTTATTTTCGTGCGTGGTGTTTACAGAACATAAGGTTCTTCAGGAATGGATCAGTTTATAGGAGAAATGCCTGGAGTTCCCCCAAACTATCAGCAAATATCTTAAATATCAAAACGCTAAAGCCATCGCAGTTAACACCAGGAATGAGAAAGGAGTGCCTATCACCATTATTATTTAATATTTTCCTGAAGATTTTAATGTAATAAAACAAGAATATGAAACGACTGGCACGGACATTAGAAAATGCATAATGGTATCTTTTTTGCTGATGATATGAATATAGACTTTAGTAAGCCCAAGAGAATAGTGGAAAAAAAAAAAAACCCAATAAGAATAATTGTGCAAATTTAGTTAAGTAGATAGGCAATAAATGTTAAAATAAATCAACCGCTTTATTATGTTCTAGCAATAAAAATCTAGGTGTGAAATGGGAAAACAAATTTTAAATTACACAGGGAAATTTTTAACAAAAAAGACTGAGGGCCCATATTAAGAATCTGCAATATTAAAAGACACTAAACAAAATCTTAAAAAATGGAAAGGTCTCCTATGTTCTTGGCTGTAAAGATTTGTCCATATTATGTCACTTCTCTCAAAATTAACATCTAAATATAATGCAATTTCCAGTTAGAATCGAATTAGGAAAAAAAACGAGGTTTTTTTCCATAATTGAATAAAATATTCTTAAAGTTCTTATGTTGAACAAATGCCTATGAGGACAGCTAAGAAAACCATGGAAAAGATCAGTAGAGAGGAGATTTGCCATACCAGTTGTCAGAACCTACCCTAAAGTAACCTTGAGCAAATCACTATAGTATTGGTGTACTAATGGACAAATCGATCAGTGGAACAGAGCAGAGAATCTAGAATTAGATCCCAGTTTACATAAGAAGTGAGTAGATGACAAGTGTGGAAGTTCAATGAGGATAGACTAGTGAATAGCAAGATGCCAGCACAACTGTCCACTTTTCTGGTAATTTTCTGATAAAATTATATCAGCATCTTACACCTGATATAAAAAGAAACAGGCTGAAGTTTAAATATAAAAATTAGAACAATAAAAATCTTATAAGAAAATCTGGGAAGTAAGGGTGATACAGACACTCTTTAACCAGTAATTCTATTCCTGAGAATCTATCCCAGATGATAAAGCCTGGAAATCCAAAGCCATAGAAGAAAATTTAGTCATGTATGATTATATAAAAACTTAAAACTTTAAAAATGGTTTCTATGGGGGCCGCCCGGTGGCGCAGCGGTTAAGTCCGCGCTTGGCAGCCCTGGGTTCGCGGGTTTGGATCCCGGTCGCCCGCCGACGCACTGTCTGTCAGCCCTGCTGTGGCGGCGTCCCATATAAAGTGGAGGAAGATGGGCACGGATGTTAGCCCAGGGCCAGTCTTCCTCAGCAAAAAAGAGGAGGATTAGCAACGGATGTTAGCTCAGGGCTGGTCTTCCTCACAAAAAAAAAAAAAAAAAAAAATGGTTTCTATGATATCTTTTGATACCAAAGGCATGAAAAAACGATATTGCTGGGAAAAGCTTATAATGCAGATGACAAATGATCAATTTGTCTATTATACAAAGAAAACTTACAGACTGACCAAAACCAAACATCTAGCAGAAATGAGCAAAGTATATAAATAGGCAGGTCACAGAAGAGAAAATACAAATGGCCACCAAATAAATGCAAAGGTGTTCAAATTTACTAGTAAGTCAGGGAAATGCAAATTAAAGTAACAATTGAAATATCTCTTTACTCCCATCAGACAGGCAAAACTAAAAAGAAATGTAATGCCTATTACTTACTGGTTCAGGAGGTGGGGGATAGCGTTTTTACATATGTGAAGCGTTACAGCAACTGAATACTATAATGTTCTTGGAAAGCAATCTGGCAACATCCCTTAAAATTAACATTTCAAACACTCTTCAACCCAGGGATTCCACTTCTGTGAATCTATGATCCCATGGATCAGTTAACAAGGACCTATTAGGAATGCTTACTAAAGCATCTTTCACAGTGGTCAAAATCCAGAAACAAAAAGATTGCCCATCACGAGCACTCTTATTTTTGGGGGGGGGGGGGGAGACCAGCCCTGAGCTAACATCTGTTGTCAATCCTCCTCTTTTTGCTGAGGAAGACTGGCCCTGGGCTAACATCCGTGCCCATCTTCCTCCACTTTATATGGGACACCGCCACGACATGGCTGACAGGCAGTGCGTCGGCGGGTGCCCGGGATCCGAACTCGTGAACCTCGGGCTGCCAAGCGCGAACTAAACTGCTGCGCCACTGGGCGGCCCCCATGAGCACTCTTATTAAATGTTTAAGTAAATTTATTTAAATGTTTGTAATCAATGTTTAATGTTAATGTATTACATATAATTAATAAGTTTTGATGAGTTGTGTTAGTAATGTTTGGAAAATTTTGTTTAATACACATATATTTAGCTGAGAACTTGCACCAATAGTAATATGCTTTCCTTTTATGCCCCCCAAATCCCTTGGATATTTCAAGATCCTAATAATGAAGAAAGTGACAGTTTGAGAGTAATATACGTTTGGAAAAATAAACACATATAAATAGGAACTTAGAGAAGAATAAATATGTATAAAAAGACTCAACGTCAATAATTAGAAATTACTATTTACAATTAGAATTACTATTTGGGGGGATTTATTGTTTGTTTTTTTGTGACTCAATACATAATTTTTATGTCTCACGAAAGTTTCAAAAATACATATTCGACATTCACAGGTTCCTCATTTCCATGTATGCTGCATGCTTTACCATAGCTTCCTTTCCCACGGCTGCCCCTGTGCTCCTTCTGTCTCAGGGTTGCTTCTGACGTTCACACCCCGGGCTTGGTCATGCTTGGCCCTGATACTGGTCTCTCTCAAAGTTACACTTGTAGCAAACAGTCCGGGAGTTTGGACGCTGGAACCCCATCAAGAACTTTTGCTTGGGGTTGGGTGGGAGGAGGGGTATGGAGGAGTGGAGTAGCTCCCTCCCCAGCTCATCCCCCAGTTTTCATTGTGAGTTAATCTTTTCACAACCACAGCATCTCTATTTCACCAGTTCAAAGAGTCTTCATGCTCTGAAGGTGGTGTGGTGGGGAATCGGTGGAGACTGGGGTATGGTTTGGTGGGCAGAGCTGTCCACTTTTGAGACCCAATCCCACATACTGGAAGCAAAGTGTACTTTCGTAGCAGGATCCTGAGTATATTTGGTGAGCATTCTGACCAGGAGCAGGAAACCTGCTAACTTTCACTCCTTGGGCACACACTCCAACAGAATGTAAGTTCACTCCAGGGAAACGGGAACTTTGTCTTGTTCAAGACTGTGTTCCCAGCACTTGGAATAATGCCCGGTGCATAGCAGGTGCCCAATCAATGTTTGTAGAATGAATGAATGAATAGATCCTGTTTGTCAGGGAATCATACTTGGGCAGGGGGTGCTGAGTCACACTTGCATCAAATCCAGTCCCCCAAATCTGAATTGCTATATTTGGTTCCAACCCTGCAATTTAGTCTTGATGCCTGAAGGGTAAGCCATTACTGCCTCTCCCCTTCTTCCCAACAGGGGTTGAGGGTCTTTTCAGGTTTCTTTAAAAAGTGGAGCTCCTCCAGTATTGTTTTTGCTTTAAATATTTCCCCAACCAAACGGGATTTCCCAAAGCTTACTCCATAGCACCTTGTTATATGGCTTCATGTCAAAGTCTCCAAAGTTATTTTATTCTTCTTTTTGTGTCTGATTGTGTGGGATCAGAACTTGATATGTAAGCTCTCGCCAGTTTTATGATTATCCAGTACCCATTTGAGGACATCTGCACTACATTAGGAGTTATCTCCTTCAAAAATACTTATTCACTAGCAAATGATCAACACTTTAGTAACCAAGAGTTACTAGCATTATTGTTCACCACTGACTTATTTATCTCTGCTTTCTTGAGATGTTCATATTGACTCACTTTTTGTTTCTCTGGGTTATTTGTAATTTTTTTTAAAATAAAAAGAATATAATTGACTTTCTGAATCCTTACATGTCAGAACTCATATTTTGCTTGAACATCTGTTTGACAACTTGGTCGGATGTGGCTCTACTATCACTCAGTGTTTCAGGTAAGTCTGATGTCAGTCCTGATTCTTGTTCAAATGTAGGTATCTGGGACCTATGTATTCTTTTTCACTTGTCTTCATAATTCTCCAAATTTTCTTAACCAAGATTGTGGCTTAACCAAATTCTCCTAGTATTTCTAAGTTATTGTTCCATATATTTTGCTGCTAGGTCGTTTGGTGTGAAAATATTTATTGTATTTTCCTGGTCTTGGTGGAACAGACCTTTCTTGGAAATCCTGTCTGGCAAATGTTGAACCATTTTTATCTCAGGTCTTGGATCTTGCCTTACCTAGCTCAGGGAAAACTTCTCATGTTATTTTGGGAGTATCATCTCCCCAAGTCTCAATCCCTATTTTCTTCTCTTCTTGATGCCCGGACATTGGCTCTCCTGAAACTATATAGTGGTAAAGGGCACAGGCCCTGGAGCCAAATAATGTGTTTTAAATCCTGTCACTTCCTAGCAAGTCACAATCTCTCTGAGCCTTAGTTTTTCCATCTGTAAAATGAGGACAGTAATAGTACTGACAAGGGAGGCAAAGACACATGATTTTCATTATCTTCCCAGAATCTGAAATTTTAAGGTAAGGCATGAGACTTTTAAGAAATTTCTACTTACAGCTTTGCAGCTTAAATTATGCCTCTTCCTTCAAATAGGCTGGTTCCAGTGGGAAAACTTCAGAAAAAACCTGAAAAGAGAAAGCTCTGGATTGTGTCAGGAGACCTGAGTCCTGTCTCAGCTGTGTGGCCCTGGACAGCAGCCTTAACTCCCTGGACTCATCTGTAAAAGGTCTGCGTTAGTTTTAAAGTATGGTTTTGATTTTCTTTTTTGTAAGGACAGTTTTCACTGTCTATGTAGAATAAGCAAACAAAAAGGTCCCCTTCAGTGGCTTTTTATTCACTGGCCTAACTGCTAAGGAGAAAAGGCAAATTAAAATTTAAATAAAATCTAAGGAAATTTCAAAATGATAATTTCTGTTATGAGAACTTACTTGATAAAATAAAATCTTAAGAACCCTACCTACTGATGCCTATATCTAAATAGTTACTCAACTTCTAAAATTTTAGACAGAACTAAAGATTCCATGGTTGAGCTTTTGGAGTACAAAGTTATAAGAATGAGAATTCTCAAAGTTTCTCTAGTTTAGGTCCATTGTAGTGAAAGCATTTAGAGTGGTTTACTCCTGAAGAAATAGTACACTATTGTTGGTTGAATTTGCTCATTTTGATGAAAAAGGGCAGAACAAAATGGAAGTTTTAAATGTGATCACACAATCTTTAGTGTATCAAATAAACTTTTCTATAGAACAAAGATAATCCAAGTGTTAAAATTATTATTACAAAATTTTCTAGGGTCAAATTTTGAAAGGGTATTCTTTTTTTATTTTATTGAGGTCATAATAGTATATAACATTGTGAAATTTCAGTTGTACATTATTTGTCAGTCAAATATATATATGCCCCTTTACCCCTATGCCCACCCCTAACACCATTCACCTCTGGTAACCACTAATCTGTTCTCTTTGTCCATGTATTTCTTTATCTTCCACATATGAGTGGAATCATACGGTGTTTGTCTTTCTCTGTCTGGCTTATTTCGCTTAACATTAATACCCTCAAGGTCCAGCTACATTGTTGCAAATGGGACAATTTTGTCTTTTTTTTAATGACTGAGTAGTATTCCATTATATATATATATATATATATATATATATATATATGCCACATCTTCTTTATCCATTCATCAGTTGATGGGTACTTGGGTTGCTTCCACCTCTTGGCTATTGTGAATAATTCTGCAATGAACACAGGGGTGCATAAGTCTCTTTGAATTGTTGATTTCAAGTTCTTTGGATAAATACCCAGTAGTGGTATAGCTGGGTTGTATGGTATTTGTTTTTAATTTTTTGAGAAATCTCCATACTGTTTTCCATAGTGGCTGCACCAGTTTGCATTCCCACCAGCAGTGTATGAGGGTTTCCTTTTCTCCACATCCTCTCCAACACTTGTTGTTTTTTGTCTTGGTAATTATAGCCATTCTAACGGGTGTAAGGTGATATCTCATTATAGTTTTGATTTGCATTTCCCTTATGATTAGTGATGTTGAACATCTTTTCATATGCCTGTTGGCCATCTGTATATCTTCTTTGGAAAAATGTCTGTTCATATCCTCTGCCCATTTTTTCATCAGGTTGTTTGTTTTTTTGTTGTTGAGATGCATGAGTTCTTTATATATTTTGGAGATTAACCCCTTTTCAGATATATGATTTGCAAATATTTTCTCCCAGTTGGTGGGCTGTCTTTTCATTTTGTTCCTGGTTTCCTTTGCCTGGCAGAAGCTCTTTGAAAGGGCTTTTTTTTTTTTTTTTTTAATGTGTCCTAATTATTAAGATGGTTGAGAAAGCTAAGAGCCATCATTGCCCTTTAGTCAACAAATATGTGCCATGTGCAAGGGAACTATGTGGACAGGGTTTTGCCCTCAGGTGCTTAGAAGAGTTAAAAAGAATACACACATCCTGGAGAGGATCTAATAAGCTGTAATAAATGTTCATAGGGAAAATGTTACCTTTCAGTGGGTGAGACCAGAGAATGTACTGTGAATGGAAGAGCTATTAAGAAAGGGTTGGAGGATGGGTAAGATTTGGGCATGTGGAATTCATGGGGAGGAGCAGAGAAAGAAAGCATTCCAAGGATGGAGAACAGGACAACTGAAGGTAAAGGGAACCACACGAGGACAGGGAGTAACTTCATATGGAAATAATAGGAGGCTGGGGAAATGGGCAGACATGGTTAACAATGGAAGAGAATTTTCAGGGTCCTTCAAATCACTGACTAGTATTAACTTGAAGTTCTCTTAGTAAACGTACAATTTAGGAATAAATATGGAAACATTATATGAAAGAATTTATGACAGAAAATACAGCAGTAACTAGCACTTTACTACTGCAAAAGGTAATTTAACTTAGAAAACTGGGGATGAACTGAACGCATCTGCCTATAGTCTTAAAACAAAATGGTATTCAGGATGCTTATAAGGGTGTGTATTTGTTACAGCCATTGATCAGTATTAATTCTGGAGTGGGAAATGCTGACATACCTTAAAATCTTAAATAGGGCATGGCTTAGGCTATTAACCTACTTACACAATGAACATTTCTAGGGCATGAAAATCTGGTTACAGGAGACTTAGAAATGTCATCAGGTGTGTGCGTGTAAATACTAATAACAGATCATTTATGTATTTTTGACAACAAAGCAGTTTACCAACATCATTCCAATAAGACTACTGACTGCACTGACAACTTTGAAGGCCCTTTGAAAGGGGCCTCAAGAAAAAGATGAAAGTTGTCTCATTACACATAGAATAAACCAAAAGTTAAGCCTTTCCAAAAATTCTAATATCATAAAACAGAAAGCTTCCATACCTCAGAATCCCAGGGATTAGACTGAAGTATTATCATAAATGGACTATCTGCCTGTTTTCAAAAAAGATTCAATTTACAAACATTTCCACTTGAGCATTTACAATAAACATTGGTTTACGTTTCAAGTATGCCTCTATTGAGTAAAGAAAGATTACTATTTATATTTTTTAAAAAGAGAACTTGTTCATGAGGAGAAAACCATTTTCATCTGCAACAATGGCAGCCAAAACAACAGTCCAGAAAAGGAGATTCTGAGAACTCCTTTATGGATACAGTCTCCATTAAGCACTCTGCTCTTTTTCTGTTTCATTTCTAAAGCAGTCAGAACCTGGGAATTTCTGTTCTCTGCCTAACAGTAATATCAGAGAGAAAATGTTTCCACTTCCTTCAAGGTAAAACCAGCACCTCTACAGAATGACAACTGAAACCAGCTGTATTAGGCAGAGTTCTCCCGAGGAACAGAACCAAAAGGATGTGTATATAACTATAAAGAGAGAGAAATTCATTCTAAGAAATTGGCTCACATGATCATGGAGGTTGACAAGTCCAAAATCTGCAGGGCAGGGCAGCAGGCTGGCAACCCAAGGAACAGCTGATGTTACAGCTTGAGTCCGAAGGCCATCTGGAGGCAGAATTCCCTCCTGCTTGGGAGAACTGTCTTTTCTCTTAAGGCCTTCAACTGATTAGATGAGGCCCACCCACATTATGGAGGGTAATCTGTTTTATTTAAAGTCAACTGATTGTAAATGTTAATCACATCTAATAATATCTCTGCAGCAACATCTAGACTGGTGTTTGACTAGACTAGACATCTAGTCTGGTTACTGTGGCCTAGCCGAGTTGACACATAAAATTAACTGTCAGCCTAGCCAAGAGTCAAACATCCTCAGAGTAGAAAGATTATTGACCTGTGTGTTAAATAGAAGGCAGGTGAAGTCAAGAGATTCTGAGTTTTGATGGTTTGTTTTAGTTTCAGGCTGAAACTGCCAATATTTGACCATTTCTGATCTACAAAAAAGGGTAACTGGATATGGCTCAATACAATCTTTAGGCTTTCCTGCAGTTGCACTGATGCTGCCATCTTCATTCGGAAGATGCTTGATCAGGAAAGAACCTTCCTCCCATAAAGCTGACTTCTTTGGAATACCCCTAGTGGCACAAAGTGGTGCCATTTGCTTAAGAAATGTTGGTTGAATGTATGTTTGATTAAGGAAAAGTGACAGCAAAACTCAAGCTGTCTATAGCCAGAATGAACTTCCTCTTCCCCTTAATGGTAAACTATCAGTATGAACTTTTCATTTAACAATAACATGAATGAAAGTCTTTTAGCCCCACTGGGTCTATGATGCAATAAGCACACTGCATTTCTAATTACTTTTCCATAAGGGAGATTATACCTTAAGTGAATTAATCCCAAACATACTTCTCAAAGTATTCTAACTATAAAAGGCAAAAAGCATTTTCCTTCTATAAACAGTCATTGGAATAATTCATATGCATGAATGTAAATAAAAATGTATTGGGCTGGCCCGGTGGCGCAGTGTTTAAGTTTGCATGCTCCACTTCAGCAGCCCAGGGTTTGCAGGTTCAGATCCCAGGTGCGGACCAATGCACTGCTTGTCAAGCCATGCTGTGGCGGCGTCCCATATAAAGTAGAGGAAGATGGGCACGGATGTTAGCCCAGGGCCAATCTTCCTCAACAAAAAGGGGAGGATTGGCAACAAATGTTAGCTCAGGGCTAATCTTCCTCACACATACACAAAAAAACTTATTAAAAAATGTATTTAGTATTAATGCTAAGAATTAACAAAGAAATGTTTTTAGATTTGCCAGAATTAAGCATGTGAAGAGAGGAACTGCCGATATGGTAATCACTGTTCATTTTCTTTACCTCTCTAAAAGTAGGAGAGCCCTAAAGCAGGAAAGCCAAAGGTGAAGGAGGAATTTTCCCTACCACACTGAAAGAAGTGCTATGAGACACATAAAACATTATTTCTATATTGGTTCCTGGATAGATTATTAACTGAATTTTCAGAATTATATCTCTTTTTGAAGCTGCATTACTGTTTAACTGTTTTAGATGCGACAATATGTGTGTGTGTGTTGTTTTGGTCCAGATGAATTGTCACGGGAGGGTTTTCAGCAAATTTTAGATCAACAGCCCAGGGGAACTTCTGAAAGGGTAATTTATAGTACTGACAGACAAGAGTGTTAAAGGAATGCTTGCCAATTTTATCTCACAGGAACAAGAAACATGATCAATTTATACATTCTAATAGCCTTTTTGGAATTCTTTTTTGAATTCTCACCTGGATTAAAGTTTTGATGCATCATGTTTTGACTTTTTTATTTACAATTTCTATCCTTCCTTTAAAGGTACAAAAGTTTTAAAACAAAACAAGAAAAAAGAAACCCTGGAACTTTACATTTCATTTCAACAACAAAGTATTGTCCTAGAGCCAGCCATTAGAATCTTGTATTTATCAGATGAGAAAATATTTAAAATTCAAAGCGAAGAAAAAAATGTTATACCAAATAGAAATTTATCGTCTATTAAAATTTCAGGAAGATCTACATTATCTAAAGCCATTCTATAACTTTATTCATATATTTTGTGGAGTTCACATATCTTTTTCTTACAGCAAACATAACACTGTAGGCCACAAGAAGCTGCAGTACTATTGTTTAATTAGCAGCAAATTAATATTTTATATCTGGGTAACTGGACAATAAATAGCCTGCTTCTTTGGATGTGGATGTTTAAACTGTAGTATCACTGCAGCTTCATAATGTGATTGCTATTTTACAGAGCTTATACACACACAGGAAATACGGTCTTTGTCTATATTTTATACAAATACAACAGTAGTTTGTGAATACATTTTAAGTACATGATATACATGATAAGCCACTTGATTTCCCAATATCACAGAATAGCGATTTTTAAATGCAATAAAAATATACAAAATCCAGCCTGGAATGCAGATTTTTTTCTTTTCTATTTTGACTCAAAACTTTATCATTAGAACATTTTTAGAGTACTAGTCCAAACACTTTTCCATCAGCTAAAAATACAATTTCAGCAGTCCAGCTTATGTTCAGGCATGATGCAATCCATTTTCTAATGGATTCCCAGTTTTCGTTAAATTCAGAGGGCTGCTAGTAACAGACAGCATGTTCTTCACTCCACACCATATTATAAAGCCCGCTGTTCCTTCTGAGTTACAGTCACCTTGTGGACAAAAGCTGGGTTTGTTCTGGTAACATTTGCATGTCCAAGATTTCCTTTTGCAAGTGCACATGAATACATTGTGGTGGGTGGCATAAAAGTTTGTTAATGACAAATTAAGTCACAGTATAAAAATATATTGTACACCTTTATACCTAAGGTAGTCCTTTTTTCCTATGGATAAAAAAAATACGACAGAACGAGACAGAGAAGTTTGTAGCACCATGAAGAGTTGTATCCCAAGTTACATTAGCAGCATGATCCAACATAATATCAAAGGAGTGTTTTTGAGAAGATAAACATTCATTCTGGTTCATCTGTACCACTGAAGCTTATACAATGAAGTGTTTTATACATTAGCAATAGTTCTGTCATTTCTAGAACTAGGTAACTTATCAAAAGACACTGCCTTCCATCCTCAGAGGGTCGATAAGGTTGTAGAAGGGCCTACGGGTGATATAAGCATGCACCAATCTTAGTAGTATCATCTTGTTTTATATGATCAAAAAGGAGCTCTGTACGGGTTTTAGTACAAAACTACACAACTTACGTGGATCTGTGCAATCACAACAGACTACCTGTGTTGCAGACATGGCTGCTGACACAGTGTGAGAAAAATAAGACAAAGTCAACTTAGGCACTCATTTGTCAGAGAAAACAGTCTGCCATTGCTAATGAAGAATACTCAACATTTAAAATATCTCCTCCAATGTCACATGGATCTCAGTAGGCTAGAAGCAACTTGGGTGAACTGGTATTTTTTAATTTACATACTGGGAAGACAGTGTGTTTTGAGACACGTAAACCTTGTAAAAAAATAAACCATTGTAAAACCTTATGAAAAGACACACACTGATTCTGTGCAATATAGCAAATTGATAAGAAAACACTGTAAAAATGTACCTGTTTAAAATACCATCTACCTTTTTGAACACAAAGCATCATATATCAAAGGCCTACATATATATCATCTAATGGCACTTGAAACAAATTATAATAAGTCTTAAAATAAAAGGCATAACCTATAAGAAAGTTTCTGTAAAGGTTTAGATTCATTTTGAAAGTGCTATATCTTGTAATATGTGTAGTATAGAGGTTGACCAAGCTCTATTTTTTAAAAAAATATTGGCCTATATATGTGTATTGCTTACTAGATGAATGATCCTGAAAATATGTACTCTTTAACATTCATTATTAGCTTAATAAAGCAATCAGCTCTGGCTCATGTTTCAGTCAGTATATGGTTTTTAAAAACCGCTACTGTCCAAATTAACACAATATATCACTATATTCCACAAATGACTATGAATAATAAAGCATGAGCAACAAATAGGCAAAAATACATAGCTTGGAAGAAACACTAAATGAAATTAAAAAGTTGCAGAAAGAGTGATGCATGATCAGCCAGGACAACTGAAGTTTTGGAAAAATGAACTTGGTAATAGGATTTTAAAATGCAAATTTTAAGTGACCAATAACTATAAAGGTGATATTTGCATACATCAATGGATAATATTGCTTACAGTGCCAAGATCCTTCCACACTTATGCTTCTGTGTCTGGTGATCTAATTTGTACACACATGTGGAAGTTCAAACTGAATGAGGTTCAATATCTTGTCTGAGGTCCAAATTCTAAACTGAAATATTTTTACTTAATGATGATCCCTTTTTTTTTCCCCAAGCAAAGGCACTACTAGACATTTCAAGGATGATGATTCTGGCCATTGGAGAATGAAAACAGCACTGGCAATAATTTTTAATCACATCCATTTGACATAAAAACAAATGTCAACTTTTTCTAGAAAAACAAAAGAGCCAGTTCTGTGTTACATCCTTGTTAGACCATTGTGCAATTAAAATAAGTGAGTCTGCCTCGTGTTTAATAGAAATTCTCTCAAAAAGGGTTTAGTGACCACTGCAGTCAATTTTCAGAACAAATTAGCTGAATTCCCTCTCACTTGGAAATGTTATTTCAAGTCTGTGGGGCAGCAACAAGCAAAGAGGTGTACATATGAAAATTAAGACTCCACAATTTTAACACTGGTGCCCTGAAAGATGTGCCCCCATGTATTTGAATTCCATGCAGGGTGAGAATTAGGCTAAAAATATATATATGTATATGGTGCCAGTCCCCATTTCCAAAATGCTTTATTTAATAAATCCTGGTACTCCCTTTTTAATTTTTTATTAGTAGTGAAATACAGCCTACTAAGGCCAATGTCTCAGCTCAATAATTTGACTTCTCCTTAAGCAAATTTTAGATAAAGTAGTGCTTCCACACTTGTATTTGTGATTTCTATTTAAAAATAGGTTTTCTATTTATTTGTGCTCTGTCACCAAATTTCTTTTTCTTTTTCTATGGTGATTAAAGCAATATTGAACACTAATCATTCAACTAATGATTTAGGTAAGCAATCTGTTTCATAGAAACTAAAGGAAGCAGTAATAAAGCAGAGCTAAAAGTCTACTTTCAGAGCAAATATTCTCCTAATCAAAAGCTTAGGAGCAGTTGGACAAATTTTTAAATGTATTTCCTTATTAACATATATAATTTTAATGCCTTTGGAACACACTTTTTTATAAAATGTAATTTTTAATAATAAAATTTAAATACATAAGTATAAAAACTACTGCTCCTAAGATTTAAAAAAAAAAAATAGGAGCATAATAAAATATCAGGAGCCAAACTCCTTAAGAGAGCAACTTTGATTCTATGAAGTGCGATATAGGTGTGTGTGTGTGTGTGTGTGTGTACATATATATATAATATATATAGTGAAACCCCCATTTACATTATTACAATTTACATTTCTGCACAAATTATACTACTCCCAAATATTTTAAATAATGTATTATATTCAGTAATCTGCACTCATTTTTAGAAATTCTTGGTAAACATTGCAATCTGCAGTGATAATTGGCCCTATAAAAAGCAAAGAGGCTTCCATACAGGGCTAATGAGTGCTCAGAAATATTTTTCTTTTTTTTTTTTTAAAGAGATATATACTCTTCTATAAACCTTCTCCCCTCATACCCGCCCCAACAGACAGGGTCCCAAAATAAGGTGTTAACAAGTGCTTAATAGATATGTTTCTTAGGTTGATGTCCCAACCAATACTTAGAAAAATATCGTAATTTGACCTTTGAGAAGATTATGGTGGTTGTCTAACATGAGGAAAGCCCATAATAACTATTTTATTCAGTGAACACAATATTCTTGATTGCTATTTTCACATTAACTAAGATAGTGCTTGTTTTGCTTTACTTATCCCCCCTCTACAAATTCAACTTATTTGCAACATTCCCCCCATTTCCCAGAGATGTGTAAAAGTGGGGTTTTACTGTATATATTTTTAGTCACTTAAAACTTTGTGGTCATTCCTTAAATAGCTTTCTAATGCATTTAACTTTAAAGTCTCCATCCAAAAATAAAAGAAAAGATGAATTAACACTGAATAAAAAGATACCATGGGGGCAGGACTGTCGTTTTGTTTTCTGCTTTTGGCTCTGAAGGGAAAGAACTGCATCAACTCAGCACGCAGTGAAATAAGCGATGTGCTTCTACCTTAGTCAGCAAGAGTCTGGTTTCCAACCCTGGCAACAGGGACGTGATCTCTAGATCACTAGAGTCCCCAGGCTGAACCGTGTGCTTCACGAGTATCTTCCTGCGTAGGAGTCTATCACAGCACGTAAGCTGAGACAGTCCACTCTGGATGAACACGCCTAACATCCGTGTTCCACAATGGCTCTAGATCCTGGACTAACTGTGGATTGACAATCAAAATAAAACTGCTGGCTGCACTTGACCCACCCTTTGGCCATGAAAGGTGGAAAAGATTAAAGATATCTATCTATATACTGACTCTGATGCCATACACTATTAGCATTATTAAATGGAAAGAGAGCAAGTTAAGAAGTTTGGAACGTGGCAAAATATCCTCTGTACTAATTTAAGGCCAACTATTAAGTAACATGGAATGCCGTGTCACCTTACTAGGAGTCTCTTTTTGCTACAAATACTGGTGCTTTGTGTTTAGGTTTTGTTTTCCTTATATGTGCATAATAAAGACGCAAACACTTGAGCTAGAGACAATAGCAAGTCTTCAAAATATACTGACCTGAAATATGGTATATCTAAGCAATATCTGTTCTCTTTCCAAACTGGATTCTTAATGCATTTGAAACATTTGACAATGAATCCATTTAGAGGCTAGTAAAAATTTTAAAACTCTCAGGTTATTCATATACAAAATTTGCATACATATTCACATGCAAATTTTTAATGAGCCAAATGTCAAAAGGTGGAGCCATTGTTACTGGACAAAAAGGAAAATTTTAAGATTTAAAAGTAATTTGAACATGAGATTTGTAAGACTTTACTAAAAATAATGGCTTTCCTATATGAAAAATAATCTTAAAATATGACAATTGGCAGTGAATCAGGACAAAATACCCAGGTAAACATAACTGAACACAAATGGTTCCAAAGCTCATTTAAAAAGCTAGCTTCTATTTTATACTGGCTTAATGAAAATTGGTACTATACAAAAGCAGAAATATTTATACTGTCTTAAAGTAGGCACTAAAATAAAAATGGTCATCTAAGGCAGGGCTACACATACATTTCTGCAATAAATCCACGTCTTGGAATCCTACTGAAAAGCTTGATGGAAACGTGGTAGGGTGGTGCTTGTGCTTAAACTACTGGTGAAAGCTGCTGATAGTGAGTGCAGAGACCCAAGGCCTATAGTGTTTGCAGGATCCTGAAGATCCTGTGTTTGTGGGGGGAGCTGAGACACAGAAGAATGTGCTTCTTCTTGGGAATAGCTCATTCCAAGGCTCCCCACTGATATAGGATTATAGGGAGGACCATTTAATGGTATGAAGTTAAACAACTGAGAAAAATCCAATGCTGGTGTGTTTAGGGGGTCACTGATAGAAATAGAGCTTTTTGACAGGGAGAGGTCCCCTGCACCATCATCTAGGGACCCGATCTGAGGATCCAACGCTAGTTTAGATGACGATGCTTGAGAATCCTGGGAGGAAGAGGGCACGCCACCTTGCAGCTCCATCAGATAACTCTCAATTTCCCCCTTTAATGGCTGTTCTTTTTCAGGAATAGAAATTGCATATGAGGTAGAACTGAATGGGTATTTAAAAGAAAGGTGGTGAGAAGGATGAACAGCATCCATATCTATTGGGCATGTCATTCCCAAGGGTAAAGTTGTGATCATTTGGTGGGCAGGTCCCGAGCTCTGCATGGACTGAAATGGAGTGTTATAGAGGTTTAACTGCAAAGTGTTTGTGAATGGCTTTGATAACAGGTCACTGGAAGGTAAGGACATCACCGGAAGGAGCTCATCTTTTATAGGCACAGAAACATTGCAGGTAAATGGATCCAGAAAATCCACTGGTTCTGTTTTGACCTTCAGAAGCTCTTGATTGTGACTCTTCTTCATATGTCGAGTCAGGTGGTCCTTTCGCCCAAATCTCTGTGCACAGTACTGACAGAGGAAGTCCTTTCTTCCAGTGTGCACCACCATGTGTCTCCGGACGTCTTTCCGGGTATAGAAACGGCGATCACAATGCTCGCACTGGTGCTTTTTTTCTTTAACCCCACCAGACGACTTGCCTGCATGAGATTTAAGGTGCTCCAGAAGCACTCCTGTGCTTTCGAAAGTCTGCAAACAGACCTTGCAGGTGAGGTCACCACTTGTTGCAGCATGCAAGGCCAAGTGACGTTTGAACCCAAGCTTGGTATTGTAGTTCTTGCCACATTCTTCACACTTAAACGTCTCTTTGTTAGGGTCATGTGTATGTAGGTGATTCTTCAGATGATCTTTTCGGTGAAACATTTTCTCACAATAATTACACTTGTGGGTTTTCTCAGGAGAATGAGTAGCCATGTGCCTTTAAACACAGACATATTCTGTAAGTATCGTGACAAAAATGGCACGTATTCACTTTTCAAATGGAAGCTAAACTACTATGCTAAAACAGAATTTCCCTAATAATGGACACTTTTAAACTTAATATATACTACAAGGATAGTTATTATACCTAAATTCTGCAGAACTTGAGCCATTTAAGTTGCCACTTCAGTTTTCGCTGGTTTTTAGCTATTATTACAAAAGCAAACGAGCAAGACAGAATACTCACGTAAACGTTCATACCCTTTTCTTGTAATTTCTCTGTACAAATGGAAATTCTACTCTCATTACACATTTCATTTAAAAAAATCCAAAGACACTAACATGTAAAAGTATGTGGTTTAGAATACTAAAACTAGCCAACGTCTAATCTACTTAACATTTCCTCTCTGCAAATCAGCTAAAAAATGTGTATACAAATATATACGTTTACAATGGCTTCAAATGGCCAACAAAATAGAAAATATAATCTGAAAGACAAATAGAGTTTAATACCTTTGTAATTTGTACTTAGAAACAAAGGCCTTGGTGCAGTCTTGTTGTATGCACTTGTAGGGCCTCTCTCCTGTGTGAGAGTAGGAGTGAACCTTTAATTTCTCAACACTGTTAAAGGCCTTGTCACACAGTTGGCAAGGAAAGTTTTTTCTTGGTTTGGTTTCACCACGCTTACGTTTCCCTGAAGGGACTTTCTGGGTATCTCTTACTTCTGACAAATCACCAGGAATGACAGTGGCCATCGCAGCCTAAACCAGGCCTTCTTGTTGGACACTTGGGAACTGCCCAACTCCACTAAATGATTTAGCTTTAGGTGGCTTCTCAAGTTTCATGTGGTCGTAAAAGAAAGCAAAAAGGGACTGGAAAAAAAAATAAGAAACAACTAGTTTGTAACTAAATTTAATTTTTAAAAATTTTATTTGCTATGTGATGCTTTTGCATTAAAAAAGAAACCATAAAATGGATTCAGCTGGTCTAATGTAATATCTGTAGGTTTCTTTAGATTTGTCAAAATACACATTAATGCATTGCTCAGAATGAACAGTTCACACATCCCCTGAAATTCCACCTGACAAATGTCGTACTTAGGGAAAGCAGTAGCGATTTTGGGAGCTCTCAGCAAGCATCAAAACATGACACTAAAAGTGGAATTATAAGCTTCATTTTTTACAAGAGACTGGAGAACATAAATCTGACTAAGAATATAAAAATGTTTCTTCAAATATTTTCATGTCTAAAAATCATTTTAATTTGTGCAAGTAGGCTCTAGTCACACTCTGTATTACCAGAAAATATAGAGAAGCAACTGAGAACTCTTTTAGGCACCTTGTGAACCATTTAGTCCAGGGAAGAAGTACTTAACGCACAGACACTAGAGGCCTGAAAGAGTTGAACGCACCACCCAAAGTGAAAATTTACTCTTTACAGCAGTGTCATCACACGCAGAGGGATTTCTGAGTCAAGAGTAGAAACGACTTATCTTCATAACAAATATGCATTCCTGAAATGGTAAAACCTTTGATGTTATGTTAGGTGAGGATCATGGCTCCTTATCATTTCAGGGGAAGGATCTGGTTGAAGTAATTTTCCTCACCATTTTCCACATCATAGAAAATGATTCTGTTTGTTGGGCACACTGAGGTTAGAGCCAGTCATCAGGCCTCCCCAAGAGCAAAGGGGATCAGTCTTTGACACACCTGTAACGCATGTGCAGCACACCAGTGGGACTTTTGGCTTGGAGCACAATACCTGTGCAAGGAAACATTGTAAAGGTGTTTCAGGTTGTGAAAAGGTGTGTCAGAGTTTCAATTCATTATCGGCGCTTTGAGAAAGAATGAAACGTACATACTGTATGGCAAAGAGTACATCTAGTTAAACCAAAACTTTTAAATTGACTGAAACTTTTGAAAACTCGTGGACAAGAGAGAGTAAATATTATCAACTGTATTTCTCAGAGTAAGAAACCAACTCCTCAAAGATCCAATTGCTGTAAGAGAGTTAAATGATTCTTCAAGGTTCATGAATGCTAGTCTAGCAATGTATTTTGAAGAGACACAGAAATGATAATACCTGCAACCTCTTTTAAAAAGATCTGATTTTTAAATTGAAAACTGAATGTGGCTAAATGGCTGTTATCAACTACTAATCAATTGGATTTTTCAACCTATTATATACTCAGAAAGAAATGAAAACCAATTTCTTTAGATCACTTGTGTTTTGGCATCAGACTGACACGTGCCTTCACAAGCTAGATGTATGATACTGACTTGCACAGATTCCAGGTACACTTTTGCAGGAGCTCTAAATTTAACCTACATTTTCGTAAAATCGTGTATATTACAATAGGACCTATTGTATTTTACGGTAGAGGCTGTCTTGAAACAGGCAAAATAGAGCAATTATCCACTCCTCTGATTAAAATGTGAAGCATATGGGTAAGTTAATCAGCAGTGGGTTCATGTCTCCTTCCTTCACCAATAGGGAGATACAGGCAAGGCCTTCCTTCATGCCATTCAAACTGTCTAAGACTCCTCTGCAGTTTACAAATGACATTAACACAATTAATGCAACTGACGTTACTAAAGCTAACACAATGTGTCCCCTCTGGTTTTAGATTTTTAGAATCTCAAGGACTTGTATTTTTCCTGTTCTAGTCTCATTCAAGAGACAGTTTCTCTGCCTCTCTCAGAAATATCTCAACAGCTCTTCTGCCGTAATCAGTAATGACACTGCAAATTGGTATAAAGCATTCTGCCAAGGCAAGGAAAAAAAGAGTAATTTTTACTAATTAATTTCCTAGTATGATGCTTTTACGCACCTATTTACAACACTGTGGGAAACAAGTTAATACATTTTTCAACTGTAACACCAACATGGAATGAAAAGTATCTAAATCCTTGAGTATAACTAATATCTGAAAATATTTCAAAGACTGGTCATGTGTCATTATTGTGTTATGAGATACAACCATAATGGGCAGAAAATTCCAGTTGAGAAAAACGGTAACGTCTAAATTATTGAAAAAAAAAAAATTAAAAGTGCACCATGAAACAATATACAAACATTTGATTATATTAAAATTGGTGATACTCAATATGGAATAACAAATGGATTATGTTATCTTTGGATGTACATACTGAGCAATGAAGAATTGCAGATTTCAAATATTACACTTTTCTAAGACCAGCTGAAATTTTTTCATGGCTAATAATATCTTTTTATCTCAATATATTACAAAACTCCAATTAGTTATAGGTGCATTTAAAACTATAGGATAAATAAATATAAGGTTGTGAGCCCAACATCAAATAAAAGTCCACGTTCATAATACGCGTATCAAACACTTTAAAGATACATGCATAGAACTGTAGTGATTTTTGTTCAATGCATACCTGATGACAGATGGAAAAAGCCTCAGACCTTGATCTTAGCCAGTCCCATTGACTCTTCGTGGAAGAGAGCGGAATCCAATCCTTCCCATTTTGGCCAATCTATGAAACAAAAAATAAGAATGGACTACACTCTACATGGAATCAGTACGTAAATTATGGAAAATAAAGGATAAAAGAATTGCAATTTCATGGCACATGCTTACATTCCATACTCTGCTGATGAGTCATGCATTAATTTTCACCAATTGCAAATTTTTATTAGTTCTAAGCACATTTACATAACCAAATAAATGCAGAAACAAAAAGTAAAATAGTATTACCTATATAAATGGCATTTTGTGATGCTGAATGACTCCCCACTTCTTTCCCAAAGTCAATTTAATTTTTTTAATCTAACTTGCCTACTGAGAGAAATGGATATTAGGGTTACCATTTGTAAACCAAACTGAACGAAACTTCATCATGCTTAATATTATGGAAGAGACAAACTCAGTTCTCTCTAGGAGAGTACATCTGGAACCTCACCAAAGAACAGCAGACTCCTGATGAAAGCACCTCACATGCCCACACTGCACAACTTGTGCAACTTGGGCTTCTCTGAGCTACACTTTTGTTATCTGCAATACCTGCCAATTTATTTCCCAGGATGCTGCAAGGATTGATGACATGTAGCGATAACTCTGTGCTCTTTAGATTTCAAAAGCATGCAAGGGAAGTTAAATATAGGTTTGCTACAGGAGAAGGGGGTGTCAGGAAGAAAGTATCATTTGGTTTTAAGAGATCATTGTTGAAAAATCTTAAAATATCTTTAAAATGCCTATGATCTTCAGTAACACTAAGAACACGCATAGAAAAAATATGTTAATTCTTGATTGTACAAATAAATGTGAAAAGAATAATGGTCAAAAGGCAGAAAAAACTAGAATTATCTATTATAGAGCGTACAGAGCACAGAGAGATTAGTAAGCTCTAAATATTTTAAAGATGAACGTCCAGATATCATGATTATAAGACCTTGAGAGGGATAATATAAATCAAATAGTTAAAATACAATAAAGGATTCACAAAGGACAGGTTAAATGAAAAGAATTTTACTTAACATTCTAAACACAAATCTAATTAATTTCCCCTGAAATCAAATTTTCACATACTTTTAATTTGATGATGTATAAATAACATATTTAACAGAGGACATTCAAGCATCATTACAAAAATACTAAGGGTACATTTGAAAGCAGCATTATTCTCACAGTTTAAAAGACCAGAAAAATAAAAATTTAGACTAATAAAAGACATGTAAAAAGTTAAAGCAAAAGCTCCATTCTTTTGTAAAGCACAGGACATGCATAAATGGAAGAACTGAATTCTGCACATCAAAATTGCAAAATAATAAAATTAACTTTGAAAATACTTACTTGCCCAGGGCACATACTGAATTTTTGGTAGGGTAATTAAGAATATGAAAGCTTGTTTTATGTATCGTGTTATTTTAATAATATAAATACCTTACAAGTGTAGAGTATTTTCATCTCTATTACCTCCCTGGAATTCAGCGGACCTGAGGGGTGGACGCATTTATCATCATTGCCATTTTAAGGTGAGAGGCCCACAGAAGCTGAGCATCTTGACAGCATATACATGCTTAAGAAACCCCCACTTCTCTTATTCTACTGCATTCTAGGAGAAGGGCAGGTTGGCAAACCAATTTACAAGTGGATAAATCCTGTCATTACACTTCAAAGACAAGAATGGGGGCAGTGCCTATTTTCTCTATCAGAGCTGCTAATATGATCTCCAAAAGGAAACAAATTTAAGATTTAAAAAGCTTCTTTTAATAAAGACAGTTTGCAAAGTAAATTTTAAATAATTTAAATATAGTTAAAAAATAACTAATATATTTGTCTGAGTAGGTAGTGATTTGGGTAGCAAAAAAATTTAAAACCAAAGCTGACTAGTAAACAATAAATTTATATATTGTTTCTTCTTTTCTCAACCAATACAAATTTCACTGCATCTCAATACATTCATAAAAGTTTTATTTATGTTTACTGTTCAATGGCATTTAAAATAAAAATCTTTTGGAGTAATCAAAAGTATTTCATTATAGTTTAAAATTATGTATCTTGATTTGAAATATTACAATAGTCTACAAATCACCCTGTGACATATTTACAGTCTGAAATAAAATAATAAAGTGATCATTTTCATTCATTTTATCACAAGACATAATTCCAAAGTCACAGTTAATTTCCCTAAATTCAACCTATTTTGAGTTCTTATGAGTGGCCAAATAATTTCAAAGGACTGCTAATTATTTCCCAAAGCAAAGGAAACCAGGAACTTGTTAGAGTTCATTATTATCTGGCTTGATATAATAAACATAAAAAAATATACAGTTTGCATTTACGTAATCCTAACTAAAATTTTCTGTGTATTCTCTTTTATAGGATTAAGAAAAAATTTTAAAAAGCATTATGACTACTATTCTGAAGAGTCTGCAACAAAATTTATACTCCTTTTTACATATCAAAGATTGGTTACTACTTTTCAAATGGTTGAAGTTCTTTGCCTTGATCTGAAGAATTGTGAAGCAAGGTAGAAAATGTACATATACGCATTTCAAATAGCCCTAAGATGAACTAACACTTCAGAATAGCTTCCAGTTTTTGCTGGTACCGGAACAGACATTTTTTTCGAGGGCAACTTTGCATACATAAAAACAATAAAGGGAATATTGTGTGTGTATAGGTTTATCTTCCTATGTTTTACATTCTAAAACAGTGACTCACACAGAAAAATAACAAGCGAAAATGAATCTTACATCAGAAGGTCTATTAAAACAAATAGCTATGATGACGCCGGCAAAAGAAGCTGTATTGGAACGGTTTTCTATACTGCTGCAATTCTGAGAGTCATTTCTCTAACAGCTGTGAATTTTTACAACACTTACCTGTATCAATAATTCTTTCATATTTAAGTTAAAAGTCAAATATATACTTTGCTAATTAAGGGCAAGTGCCATCGATAATCTAAGTTTTATTATCCCTTATGCTAATCATAAAATGTGATGAGTAAACAATTCAGAAACTGTTTAACACATGTTTTTCTCATGGAGTAAATAGGTAGGCTGCAAAAGGAAACTTACCAGTAGTTAATACTTTAATTTACATGTATAAAACACAGTAGAACTTTGAATAATGTGAAAAAAATGATCAACAAGATAACCTAATTAAAGACAGTCAATTTTGAAGTAAGGGCAATAGCATACTTAGAACATTTTTTTGATCCTGTATGATAATGTGGAAATTTTTACAGCATTCAATTTCTGTAGGTCTGTAAAGTCACTTATTAAAGAATAATAAAAGGAAAAAAAATATCTTGCAACTATAAAAACGTAAGACAGAATTAAAAATAGACTGTAGGCAGCATTGGGGCAGGGGCTGTGTCAGTTTTTTATTCACTGTTGTTTCCCATAAAAGGAAGTAAAATTTTTGCTGAATGAATGAAAATAATTAAAGCAGGGCAAGTGCTTTCCAGCAACAAAATGAACTTAGGCTTGCTCAGTCACCATAGTGGACATAACACAAAATATACATATCTATGTTCAAGTAAAAAATAATACAGTGTGGATACAATTTGATCCAACAAATTAAATTAGCCACTAGAAAGGTATTTTTGAAACTTAGCAACTATTTGTAAAGTCTTAGATTAAAACAATAGCAACTGTAATAAAAAGTTGTCTAAAATACTTGTTTTGTTTCAGAAAACAAACATTCTGATTGATCTTATTGCTAAGGAATCAACTAGTACGTGTAGATAATATCAATTCGGTCCCCATTCCTAATAAAAATGTCTAAAGTGAAAATGTAACTGGTACCTGTATCCATGCCTGGCATGGAGCAGGAAGGATGGCTGGACGGTTAGATGGGGCTGCTGATGCCTCAAGAGAAGAGAAAGCAGCAGGAGTGCTGACTGAGAAGGAAGGGCTGGGACTGGGCCTGACTCGCCGAAGCTGTAATTAGGTTCCCAAATAACTCATTTTATACCCAAAATACTGAAAATTACAGTATTTATTTTCCTGTAGTAGATGTCACAGTTAACTAAAATTAATTAAAAATAAGGATGCCTTTTTTGTATTACTGTATTTGATATTTTTAACTTTTGAGCAATTCATTAAAATGCAGTTCTAGGACAACCCTTTTTTGAAATTTACCATACAATTTAGCCTTACAGATATTTAGAACGCCTTATATTTAATATACATATAATAAAAGCAAACAGATAAGTGAACGGAGATAGCAGACCCATTTGTTTTTAATAGGAAAAAGTCAACCAATTCCAAAGTGGAATCAACAAATTCCAACATCAGTTCTCTTATCTGTATAATTAGGAAGTTCCTTTTGGGGGCCACCTTGAACCTGGGTATGACTGTTTATTTCATTTTCCAGAGTACCCAGAGAGAATAGATAGAAAATCTGATGAAGATGGACTATTCAAATACATTTTATCTTACAATTCAGAAATGTTTTCCTTGGTTAATTATTTTATGGAGCAAAAATGTCACGTTAGGTTAAAAATTTTTTCTTCTCTTTTAAATGCTCTCTTTTAATGATCCATAACTTAGAAACTAGCATTTCATTTTAACTACTGTGTGGGGATTTCACCCCCCATTGTTTGTACATTCTTACCAAAATGAAAAACTAAAAAACATAGATGGGTGGTACAGTGGGGTATTTTCCTTTTCTTCACATAGAGCAATTAGTACTTGCAAACAGGAGGTAAGAGAGGAATTGTGCAAAAGGGAAGCAAGGATGCCCAAGAGAAAGCAAAGCATCTCAATTATATCTGAATACAAAGTGTGACCACTTAATCAAAACCTTTACTATTTTTAGAGGTTTTCCTGGTTTTGTTTTGTTTTTTTTTTTTTGGTATAAAGCATTTGCAAAATATTCGTGCTCTGGCTAGGATTATAAAGTAGGTAGCTCAGGGGTCAGCTCAATCTGAAAACTGAATATTTCCCAAATTGTGATGAGTTGTTCATATTTTTCTTACCACTGACCCCTTAAATTCCTGGAGCATCAACAAAAATGTTTGACACCAACTAAAAAGATGTTTCACACTGAACGCCCCAAACATGAGGAGGATATGCCTCCATTCATCTACAGTTAACTGTCTAATGCTATTAAAATAGCATCATCTAGGTTTCATGCTTGAACTCTCCAAGCACTCATCCTGATCTGTCTATAAATTCAAAAGGGAAGGCAGAAATTGTACACATTAAAACAAAAGTGATGAGGGAAGAAAGTTTTACTCAGTTATAAAAGCTCATGCAGAGAATTAGTTTTAAGCCATCTCCAAGTAAAGTGCACTTTAAATATAGGCTTGTGCTATGGAATAAAATGAGGTATAAATGTTGATGAGGGTGTGTGCAAAGTCTCAAGTAGCAAGAACACTGTAATGAAAACAGAACCCATATCCAGGTAAGGCCCTGTACGTGCCATCACTCTGTCCTCCCTCAGTTATGCCCACGTGGCTGTCCAGGACAAAACCACTTCTGGAAACAACCACTTCTATTTATTCCTACATTGTTGAATGAACAGAATCACTTCTGGGCAAAATTGTCAAGTCAGGGGTGGCCACTCCCTGCTCCACCTCCAGAAGGCCTGTGCACTTCCCTAGCTGTCACAATTAGAAGAGATTTAGTAATTACATTCCTTGACTGATTTTATTTGAGGGAGAATGAACTGCAGAATTTTACCTTTCTGAGCCTTTTAGCCCTAATATGGACTGTAAAACTCTTCTTGAAATTACTCTCTCTCTCCCAGGACCATAAATTCATCTACAGGGGAAACTATTATTCATCCTTATATCCCCAGCACCTGGTGAGTGCCCTGGCACGTAGTAGACATTCAATAAATATTTGTCGAACTCAACTATAGTCCCTTTAAGGAATTTCAGGAATCAAAACAAGCAGGTAAACATGTTTTGGGGTTCCTGAAATCTCAAGTCAGTTTTAAGCAAGCTCAGAAGACAAATCCCATGGAGTGAAGTTGTTAGCTTGTTTTGGCGGAGGGGTGCAAACTTGGGGAGCATCACAACCACACGGGAGGCCGCCCTGTTTCTGTCAGTGGGTGTGGAAAGCTAGGCAGACTCGGGCACATGCTACTCAGGGGCCCCCAGGGGACCCAACGGGCACGGAGACACACCGGGGTGGTACTCAGTTAGCCTGGATTTCAGAACATTTCTGCTTTCAAATGTTCTATTCCATAGCTCCTTAAGCACAAATAACCTGTACTGATTATGATTAATCACTTGGAAATAGCCAATGAAGCTTTATGGGAAAGAAAGGAACAAAGTAAAATTCAAGATCTTTAAAGAGGATATTCTTCATGTGAAATTAAAATGTGACGATGGGGGCCAGCCCAGTGGCTTAGCAGTTAAGTTTGCGCGCTCCACTTCGGCGGCCTGGGCTTCTTGGGTTCGGATCCCGGGTGCGGACAGACGCACCGCTTGTCAAGCCATGCTGTGGCAGCATCCCATGTAAAGTAGAGGAAGACGGGCACGGATGTTAGCCCAGGGCCAGTCTTCCTCAGCACAAAGAGAAGGATTGGCAACTGATGTTAGCTCAGGGCTGGTCTTCCTCACACTCACACACACACACACACACAGAAATGTGAGGATGATGTTGAATATATCAGAAAAAATTTCTGAATGATTATAGATACAAGACAAATCAAAAAGGAGAAAATCTGTATAAATGTAGTTGGCTAAATAAAATAAAAAATTCTTTCTTTTTCTAGCTGCTAAAAAACAGCTTCATTTAAAAGGTTTTAAAGGTACGATGAAGTAGAAAAAGAAAAAAATCCATAACTCATCACACTAAAAAACCGTTAACATCTTTTCATATATTTAAAAAATATTTATAATACACAAATGACTAGAAAGTTATGCTAACTTGATATTAATGCTTTATCTCCATAGAATGCTGTGATTAGAAAGTTTTGGCCAGAATAATTTATGTTCCTTTTATTTGATTATTCTCTGTTTTTATTTGATTATAGCTCTGTTCATGTATACCAGGAGACCTTGCCTGGCTCTCAGCCTACGCCCTCCTTTACCCAGGGCTGGGAGATTAGGACCTTGAGTCCCTTCTCTGGCACTTGGCATAGCCATCTTTGTTTTAATCAGTCTTCCCATCCTAGGGCTGAGGGTTGTGGCCTCTAAACCTCAATCCTGTGTTTGAGGTCCTGCTGACAGACTTACCTGGTACCAAATCCGTGTATGCTTGGGTTTCCAAGTATCACTAGACCTCAATTCTGTGCCACTGAGCTGGGTCTACAGGTTGAGAAATCTAGGTGCCTGTGTGAGTCCTCTGTCCAATACGGCTAGCAAATTGCTGCTTTCCCACTAAGTTCTTATTCTAGCAGCTGAGCTACCCCGGAAAGCAGAGCTAGCCTCCCTCCCCACCTGCCCATAGTTAATCAGGTCTTTCCCAGTAGACAGAGACATAGTGGTAACACGGGATAGTCTATCACTCTGAGCAAGATTTACAGAAGGAAGAGCTTAAGAGTTCATCTGCGGGCTATTTGGGGAACATGAACAAATAAACTTTTACAGCAGCTATGCATTTTGTGCACAGAGTAAGGAAGACTGCTCCTTGCCAGTATTCCAATCCTTCCATTAGACCATAACTATTAATAAAGTCCTGCTGAACACAATACATATTGATAGACCTTAAAATAGTAAGTGGCATGCTTATTATGTGGCATGCTTTTCAAAGCTTTTAATATTATATTATTTAGAAACTGGAATAATTGATCACTTTGAAAGCCATGCCATATAATGATAAAAGCCACCTACCTGAGGCCCTGCTCCAAACTCTAGCAAGGTAACCTTATTAATAGACCATCACAGAATGAAGCATTCTGGGTGCCAAATACGGCCAATGCAGCACCAAGAGGCAACCTAAAAAGAAAAGAAGAGTTAGTTTGGAATTCCAAAAGTCAGACCCTATCTGGTTAATGGCATATGAATCAAACTGTTTTTTATTCATTATCACTTAAACATATTCTTTATACTTTATCTTTATTGGAAAATCTATCTCAAATTCAGTTAGAAACAAATGTGAAACAAAATATTTATAGTACATTGAAAAATGAAAAGTAAACAAATCAATATCCCTAGATTTATACATTTTCCCCCTGAATCACAATTAAGTTATCTAGATTGTTCATACTTCTATTCGGTAAAATATTATTCCAAGTTTACTGCCATTTCTCAAAATTGCTGCTGATTTTCTTCATTTATACTCTGAACACGTCCACTGTTTTCTCTGTAACACAGTTTTCAGAAAAACCTTTTGAGGTGTACATCTTATTCTGGAAAACAGCTGAGGGAGAAATCCTGCCTGAGGAGTGTTTCCATCAGGCCATGTGTTCACAGGGAAGGGTGCAAACCATGAGCACCCAAAGGAGAGGCAGAATAAGGAGACGGACAATTGCTCAACTCCTGAGCTAGTCTTCAGGATGAGACTATTATTCATTTTAAAGTGAACTTGCAGGTGGCAAGTCCATCTTCTACAACACACAAAGAAAAACCAAAATGTATTCTGAAGTACAGTAGTCCCCCTTCTCCGAGGGTTCTAAGACCCTCAGTGGATGCCTGAGACAGAGGATAGTACTGAACCCTATATGTACTATGTTTTCTCTATACATACATATTTGAGGTGTGGCAGCAAAACTAGCACAAATTTATTTTTCCTTCTTCACAATTTCACAGATAGAAGATTCGTTCTTACCGTAGAACTTTCCAACCTCAGCATGACTTTTTTTCTTTCCTTAAAGTCAAGAACTTTCACCTTTCCACTTAAAGGAAGCACTTTATGGCTTCTCTTGGGCATATCCAAATTGCCAGCATCACTGCTCTTGCATTTTGGGGCCATTATTAAGTAAAATAAGGATTACTTGAACACAAGCACTGTGATACGATGACAGTCGATTTGATAACCGAGACGGCTACTAAGTGACTAATGGGTGGGCAGCGTATACAGCGTGGATCTGCTGGACAAAGGGATGATTCATGTCATGGGAGGGACAGAACCAGATTTCATCACACTACTCTGAGAAGTGCACAGTTCAAAACATATAAATTATTTCTGGAATTTTCCATTTAATATTTTCAGATTGTGGTTGACTGTGGATAAGGGGCGACTACTGTAGTCAATGTTTTGGGTTATCCTCAGTTTCATTCTGTGGGTGCAGGTAATGAAGACCTACCTCTATGGGCATTAACCAAGAGAGAAAAGAGATACCAGGAGTTCTATGCAGAAAACATCTGCTTCATTTCCCTAGGCCAGAGAGTCAATGCTAAATTATACAGTCATGTGCTGCATAATGACATTTTGGTCAATGACAAACTGCATATATGACAGTGGTCCCATAAGATTACTATCACATAGCCTAGGTGTGTAATAGGCTATACCATCTAGTTTGTACAAGTACACTCTATGATGTTCACACGATGAAACTACCTAATGATGCCAATTCTCAGAACGTATCCCTGTCATTAATCAACGCATGACTGTATGTGGCTACCACTCTATTAAGATAAATAGCTGACACTGATGTAATAAATATTACCAACACCTATTACATATGGCACCAGTCTGAATTACCAGGGATGCAAACAGACACAGCCCCTGTTGTCTAGGAGCGTACAAGCTGGCTGTGGCCGTGGGATAGATATCTTACATCAAGTTAAGCAGTATGACTTAAATAAAATAAAAGCTGCCACAGGGCAGTATCAGAGTGACAATTCAACAGTAAAGGAAATATATAGTATAAGCAATTACCATAGGAGGTCAGAAAAGGAAAAGCATAGTATGGGTTTTTGGTGATTTTTGCCTCGAAGAATGTACAATAAAGAAAGAGGGAAAAAAGGAGTGTATGTGAGGGGAGGGCATGCCAGTGAGCCAGAAAAACTCAAAGGTTAGAATTGTGGATTATTACAGATTCCAAGATGACCCTCTGGCTGGAGTGGAGTGTAGTTGACAGAGACGGTAAGGACTCAAATGAGACAAGCGCACTGAGGCCCAAATGGCCGGGACACTGTACGCTCAGGCACTAATGATGAGAAGCGGGAGAACTGCAAAACACTGAATGGGTCAGAAGCACTAAGAACAAGTCCTTGGGAGGTGGGAGGGGAGAGGAAGAAAGGGGAGGGGAGAAGGGGACAGGGCGTGCTTGTTCAAATGAGAAACAGAAGACAGGTGCTGGAGTAGTCCAAAGCAGAAAGCTGAAAACCAGCAAAAACAAGTACTTCTTAGAAGAAAGGCCACTTACGTGCCTGACAACATTAACAAAGGAGATAAGGGGAAGGTGGACAAAGATGGTTGTATAGTTTACTCTCATACAGACAGATTCAAACCAAATTACTGGTTAACTCATGTTGGAAACTGATGGCCACCACGATAAGACAAAACTAGGTAATTTAAAGAAGGGAGGGGCAGAGACGGAGCTTCAAGGAGAAGGAAGAAAAAGGTGGCAAAACCCACCAAAAGATAAGAGTTACAGAACCACCCTGCAATTCCTGCACAGAGTTCACCACTTAGGCACGAAGACAACAAAATTCAGCAAGAAAAAGGGTGGGGTGTGGTGGGAGGGAAGGAGAGAATGGGAGGAGGAAGAAGAGGGAGGAACACCTAAATGGGGATTGCTAGTTAAGTGACAGGAAACAACTCCTAGAAAGAGGACACTTTCTTTCAAAGAGTTTGCACTGAAAGAGAAGAAAAGAGGTAGGGTGGTCAGCTTAAGGGGAACTCAGGACACCAGGTGGGAGACGAGAGAGAGTTTCTGTGCTGAGGATGAAGGGCAAGGAAGAAAATGGAGCTTTCTGGGAGACAAGGAAAAAACAGGAGGCTGAGAAAAGGGAGAGGTTTTCGTCTTAGGTAAGAAAAGGGGCTTCTTGACCAACTTAGGAGGGATGTATATTCATCCTGGTAAGTTTTTCGGTCAAAGAGGCAAGGGATGCAAGGACTTTGCTTAACTTCATCAGTGCCAAGTAGAAGGGTCATATGTTGGGTAAGAATGAGGGAGGAGCAAGACACTTGGCCTGGGGACAGCAGCGAAGGTTAGAAAGACACTGTGGAGAACAAAAGGGATGTCCAGGGGCATCCTTGAGGGGTTTAGAAAAACAAACAAACAAAACTTGCCATAAAGAATTAAATTCCTTAGTTACTGCTGGTGGGAGTGCAAACTGTTGAAACTTTTCTGGAATAGACTGTGGAAATATGTAATCAAAGCCTTTTAAATGTTCATGTATGTTACTTGATAGTTCATTTCTAAAAAGGTAAGCAAAGAAAAAAAAAGATGAGAAACAAAGATTTAAGTATAAGCATGTTCAAATATATTTTAAGAATAAAAATTGATAATGTCCAATAAAAGGCGTAAAGTATGATATGTCTATATGATAGAATAACTATGCAGCCATTAAAATCATGCATTTAAAGAATATTAAATCACATAGGAAAACACTGATGTAATGCTAAAATTTTAAAAGCAGAACACAGAATATTACTATAATTTCAATTTTGTAAAGTACACACTTAGAATTACCCCCCCCCACACACACAATACCCTTAAAGGTACCTAAGTAAGTTATAAAAAAAAAAAAAAAGGCAAGATATAGGCTTTATTCTATATTTTACAAATGTCTTACTTCTATAATTAGAAAAAATGATTTTACCAAAAAGATTGGTTTTTCAAATATTGGTGCTGGAAAAGTTTCTTGTTCATATTAAAAAAAAAATGAACTTGGATCCACACCATATACAAACTTAACTCTTAATGGATCACAGATACAAACGTAAAACCTAAAACTATAAAATTCTAGAAGAAAACAGACAAAAATCTTGTACTCAGTCAAAAATTTCTTGGCTCTAACACTGAAAATACAACCCATAACATAACAAACTGATGAAACTGGATTTCATCAAAATTTAAAATTGCTGTTCAAAAGACACTGTTAAGAGAATGAAAATACAAGCCACTAAAATACTAGAGAAAATCTTTGCAAAGCATATATCTGATAAAGAATTTGTGTCCAGAATATATAAAGAACTTCCAAAACTCAACAATAAGAAAATAACCCAATTAAAAAATAGGCAAGATATTTGAATAGACATTTCACCAGTGAAGATATATGGATGGCAAATAAGCACATTAAAAGATGCTCAACGTCACTGGTCATTAGGTAAATGCAAATTAATACCACAATGAGATACTGCCATCTATCCACTAGAAGGACTAAAATTTAAAAAACTGACCATCTGACTGGTGAGGATGTGAAGCAAATGGAATTCCTACCACTCACAAGAAGGTAAAAATGTTACAATTACTTTTAAAAAGTTTGGCAGTTTCTTAAAAAGTAAAAAATGTGCCTACCATACGGACACAGCCATTTCACATCTATGTATTTACCCAAGAGACATGAAAACATACATCTATACAAAGACTTGTACATGAATATTCAAAACAGCTTTAACTGTAATAGTAAAAAAAACTAGATACAACCCAAATGTCCATCAATAAGTGAATGGATAAACAAGTCGTAGTAGATTCATATAATGGACTACTCATCAGCAGTTAAAAGGAATGAACTATTGATACACGTGGTAACATGGATGAAACTCAGAATAATTATGCTGACTGAAAGATGTCAGACAGAAAGAAGTCATACATATTATATGATTCCATTTACATAAAATTCTAGGAAATGCAAACTAATCTATAGTGACAGGAAGCAGCTTAGTGGTTATCTGGAGACAGGAGGTGGGATCGGGAGGGATCACTCACAAAAGGACATGAGCAAACTCCTGGGAATGACAGTTACGCTCACTATGTTGACTGTGGTGATGGTTTCAGGGACGTAGGCATATGTCACAACTTGGCAAACTGTACACTTTAAATGTGTGCAGTTTATTAACTATCAATTATACCTCAATAAAGCTATGAAAAAGACCAAGTTTTCATACTGAGAACAACAAAATTAATGAGGATGAGAAACAAATCTTCATATGAACTTACTGAAGTATGAAAAAAAAAACCTACTTTCTGTGAACTGATAAACTCCTTTAGAAGGGCAATGACTCAAAATGACTAAAATCTTTCCTTCCCATTCAGAAGGGGAAAAAAAATGAGAGGAATATTGGCTTAAATGTAAGAGTCACATTCAGTCCTTACTAGAAAGGATACACGTCTAGGCAGTTTTTAGAGCCACATTCTCAGCTGTCACCCTTGGAGGAAGCCAGTGAAGTTCACCTGTTGCTTTACAGACTGGCACATCATACTACATGATTTACAGACTCCAGGAATACACTCTAACTGGAACTGAGACCTACAAATAATAAATAGTTCTGGGATAAATTTCATTTATCAAATACCAAAGGAAGAACCCACTGAAGCATTTCAATTCAGCCTCTGTACAGACCTTTTAAATATGTTAATGGTAGCCTTAAAGAGAAAAAAGTGCCATGCTAATTGGTAGGCCTTTGATTAATTAAAAAACAACAACAACAACAACAAAAGACCCAAAGTAACAATCAAGCAAAGATAACAAAAGAATAAGTAAGTATTAGCCAAGCATGGGCAGGTAATCCAGGTAGAGGGAGTCAGAAACTCTATGGTGGGTCTGGTAACTTCAGGCAATTTGTCATTTTTCAAGCCAAGAGTGAAAGAGACAGAATGGAGCTATGAGACTGGAGGTGGGTAGAGGAGCTTTGTATGAGTCAAGTTACCAAGGGCTGAGAATTTTTAAATTATTCTGATAATTTACAAATTATCCTAAATGTACATGCCTGTACAATTTGCTCCCCCTACTCCCATCTCCAGCCATGTTTTTAGATTATTATTAGAACAAACCAATCTTCGTGTGCTTTTGTTGCTTTCTGAAACACAATTAAGTGGTGATACTCCTTTCAATTTTTATTTAGGTTAGCATTTTTCAAAGAAATTTGATGTTCTTCAATTATAAACTCACTTAGGCCTTTGTATGTTTGCTGACAGATAATTAACAAAAAGGGGTTTAGACCCGTCATTGTGAGGGCTCAGGCTCCTCTTTCGTGAAGCCTCAGCCAGCACCTGAGGCAGCCCCTTCTCCACTGCAGGACACCCCCCCCCCCGGTTTGCTCCCCAACTCCCTACTTTGATAAGAAGATGTGTTACAGAATCTTTTTGTGTGTGTGTGAGGAAGATTGGCCCTAAGCTAACATCTGTGTCAATCTTTCTCTATTTTGTATATGGAACACTGCCACCGCCTGGCTTGACGAGTGGTGTGTAGGTCTGTGCCTGGGATCCAAACCCATGAACCCCGGGCCACTGAAGCGGAGCATGCAAACTTAACCACTACGCCACCAGGCCAGCCCCTACAGAATCTTTCCATAATCTTAACCAGTACAGTTGTGGCAATTGTCTTTACACTGCTCCTTTAAAACTCCGATGTGGAGACAGCCTCAAAATACAAATCCTTACGTGGATTCACAGAGCCTAGAGCAGTACAAGGGAACAGTGGCACAGAAGCAAAGGAGTTGTTTCTAGGGAATCAGAACTGGGTTTGAACCATGCCTGACCCTTACGATAAGTGTAACTTTGGACAATTTAATCTCTCTTCAACATTTTCTTCTACAGGACGGGAATAAATACTTACCTTGTAGTACTGTGAGAATTAAACAAAGTGATACATGTAAAGTCTCTAGTATAGTTCTGAGGGCTCAAAATACAAAGCCATTTTATTCAGTGTGGTACTCAGAAATGAGTGCTGCCCCAAAATGGCCTGATGTGCACTTAAAAATAAGGGTTCTTTTTTTTTTTTCTGGCACAGGCTCCCAAATAGAATCAGAGCCAACAGAATCTCTGAAGTACAAACAATTGGAATACTCCATGTAAAGAAGACTATGTACTCATATGTAATGTGAGATTTATATTAAAAGTGATATTTGGTGAAGCACTTTACTTTTGATTTCATCTCTGTGACAGAGGTGGGGCATACCTTAAATTTGATGGTGGTCATGGTCACAGATAACCCCAAATCACAGCTAAAATAAAACTGGTGCATGTGGAGCCAGCAGTCATTCTGCATGTTGAGTTGAATAGTAATTTGGGTGGTATGTGACTACTGACCATCCAGGAATGGACTGACCCCTGCCTGTGGCTTAAATGTGGTAAAGGATTATAATGCACCTGTGAAAATACTAAGACTACTAAAAATCAGAGAAAATAGCTACATATTAAAAAAAATGTACTGTATCGAAGTACACAGTAAACCAAAATTCCACAGTGTGAATGACACAACATGGGGACGTCTCTTTCACACAGCATCTCAGATTAATCCCAAACTGAAACTGAAGCAAGGGTTGGCAAGAGGGGTGTGGAACTGAATCTCATTTTGCAGAGCCAGGCTGGTGGAGGGATTAGGTATACAGGGAGGACACAGGGAGGAGACGAGGTTCCAATGCTGCAAAAAAAATGAGTCCTCAACCAAGACTCATATCACAGGGGGGCTGCTCTAACAGATAGTAACTTCTCACAGTTTTTAAACAAGGAATGTGTGATTTTTGAGGTTTCTAAATGATCATACTTGTATTATTTTTACACTTCACAAGTAATACTTGGTTTACTCCTTGCAGAAGAAATGTTTTTAAACACTAGATGCAATTTTAACTAAATAAATTTACATTAGGTTCACCATGTCAAACAGTTACCTTTAGGAACAACACAGTGCATGTCAAATTTATAAGTATCTACCACAATACTGGACTTGCTTATTTTCTTTTGTTTTTAAAATTTTTATTGGAATTGACCTTGATGATAATATAATGAATGACACAAAGACCTGAGTATGTACTTTTCCATGTATTTACCTATGCAATACTAGACATGCTTTTTGACCTTTCTGAACCTCCAACTGTAAAGAGAACACAGTCAATTCTTGATTAAGTGGGATAACTGGGAAGTAAGGTGGAAGGCCACAGAAAATCATGACCAAAACAAAATTAGTCACAGCAATACACTGACTGGTGATCCTTTTGTTTTTTAAACTGCAACCCATTTGGATAATATAAAACTATGGATCAATCCATGCTAGCAGAGAGGGGGAAAAGTGACTTCAGGAGTAACAAAAAACTCTTGGATCTGTCTCCAATATCTTCATTTGGGTCCCAGTGAAAGTTGCAGAATAAGCTCCATATCAGCAGAGATCTGCCTTTCCTTGTCCATTGCCATTATCCTTAATACCTAGAACAGTGGATGCTCAGGGAGGTACTCAAATATTTGTTGAATGAATAGAAGGAGGAAGAGAAGAAGGTAAGGAGAAAAGCTTTCCATTCAGTTGGCCAAATGGATCTGCAGAAGAAAACAGTTGCCCAACCTACTTGATTACCTTTGTAAATGATTAGGAGTTGACTGAACACTTTAAATTTGAAAATTCTCTTGGATTTCCCTTGAGTATCCAGCAATCAAGACACAAACACCTTGTTCTCTTTCTTGACTTGGCCCACCCTCAACAGATACCAGGATGCTGCAGTCACTGTGCCATCTTGTGGCCATGTCTAGAAAGTTCGTCTTCCTCAATAGACAAGTATAGTCCCCCTATCTGCACAGGGGCTCTTGAATGGGCTACAACTTTTGGATAAACAAATCTCTATTATTTAATTTAACTATCAAAGTATCATGGAAAACACAAAGATTAATCAGTCACCAGTTCCACCGTCAAGAAGCGTGTAATCGAGTAGGGGAGGTATCCCAAAAGGATATTTATAATTACTGATAACACAAAACAGAAGGTGGAAAATGCCATAAAATAAGTATAGATTAAGAACAATGGGAATGCACAGAAAGAAAGGATTCTTCCAAGTTTTGGAGATGAGAATTTGGGAAGGAAGAGGTAAGATGTGGGGCTGCAGAGATGGGGAGTCTGGCCCAGAGGGGAGGAGAGGCACAGACAAGAGCAGGACCTGAGGAGTGTGTGGACCATGGGAGGCACAATTACTACTTCCTTGGCTGGAGCTGATGGTGCCTGAAGGAAAGGAGTGGGAAATGAGTGGGGGCAAGGCAAGGCTGGGAGCAGACCAGGAAGCTGTGAAAGGGCCTCTGCTTTAGGAAGGTGAGTACAGGGAAAAGGCAGTTTTGTGGGCAAGGTTAGACTCAGCTGTGTCTGTGGAGCAACATTGTCTGGTGATTACAGGTGTCAAGTGGACCAGCTATGAGGCTTTGGGTAAATGACTTACCTTTGTTCAGTTTGGGTTTCCTCAGCTGAAAAGTAAGACAGTTAAATCCTACTGGGTTGTTTGAGAAATAAATGATACCGTATGTAAAGCATATGCCACAGTGATCAGCACTCAGTAAGAGAATTTTACTAATGTTAAAGAACAGCCAATAACATGAAGACTTTGAATGGCTGCTTATTTACAGACAAGAGAGAACCAGCAAAGGTTTTAAAGAGGAAGGTGAGGACCAGAGAGGAAGAGGGCCTGTGGCTTAGATGCAGGAGGGAGGCCACTTACAACACACAGGTGTTCTGTGGACGGAGCGTGGAGGGGGGCAAAGGAGGAAAGCTACCACTCACAGAATGGACAGAGGAAGATGACCAACAGAAGAGTAGAAGGAATGCCACTGAATAGGAAGAAAAGCCAGGAAGCTGTGCTGGCATGAAAGCAAAAGGAAGAGATTGTTTCATGGAGACAGTGCTCAAGACAAGGACTAAATCCTACTCCCTTTTTTGATTTAGTGACATGTAGGTTTTTAATAATGTTGGAAAGAACTATTTCAGGGGATGGAGGAAGCAGATGGAACGTTGAGTTCGAAGGAGTGTGATGTGAGAAATCTGAGGCTCTAAGTACACATCACTCTTTGGAGAAATGGGATCAGCTGAAGGGGAAGGCATAGAAAGGACAGAACTTTCTGTCACCGTTTGTTGTTTGCTTGTTTTTAAGACGGCAGAGGTTTGACATGTTTACATGCTGACAGGAAGGACAAGGTAGAGAAGGAAAGGCTGAGAGAAAGGAGAATGGATTAGTGGGTATGGGACCCAGAGCACAGGAAAGGAGGACAGGATGTGTACAGACGCTAAACCAAAGACCATATAAGGCACAGGCGGAGGACAGAGAAGACAGAAATTAATGTTGCTTCACAGAGGAGATGACACCTGAGCACAGTTTTCAAGGATGAACAGGCATTGGCCAAGTAAACAAAAGGAGGTAAGAACATTCCAGCAGAGGAAATGGCATGAGTGAGGGCAGGCATATGAAACCCAGACTGATGTGCCTGAGGAACTTAAGTAGTTTGGTGCTATGGGGTGTAAATGGGAAGGCAGGGAACACTCTCAGGGCAGAGCTGGAGAGTCAGCTGGGACCAAATTACAAAAACCTTGGACTCCAGCTGTCATTTCAGGCCTACCTCACACACGCTAATTCTAAGTCACCTAGTAAGATGACTGTTTCCAGTCACCTGGAAGCCCAGGGAAAAAAAGAGAGAGGATTCTTTCAGGGTGGGGAGTATATTAAGGAGGGTAGAGAGAGCAGTTGATGGAGTGGAATGTTCTGGAGCATTAGCAAGAGCAAGCTGTAGTGGCAGGGAGCAAGTGAAACCAGAAGACAACGGACAGACCAAGAGAAAAGGAGACACTGAAAGCGTCAATAGTGAGAGGAGGACCAGGTTCAGCAGGAGCAAGGGAGTAAGTCAAGTTGAAGGACATAAAGCTGTGGTCAGCAAGGCCCATCTTAGGGTGCAGATTCACCGAGGTGAGGAGTTTCAAGTGATGATGACACGTTGCAAAGCATTATGCAAATGTGAGGTATTTTTAGTATGTATTGTAATTTCAGAGAATCTTGATTATAACATTTGAATATTCCTAATACTTTAGATTTCTCAACTGACATCCCCCTAGATAGTTAATACTTAAAGCTACCAAAAGAGGTGCCAATTTGAATCCTTATTTTTTAAAAAAGGAATTATTGGGTAATATGAATAATTAGTCCTTTAATTTATTTGCTTTGCAAATTCCGATTAATTCAGAATTTGGCAGTTGAGTTTTTTCTGCTCACCTTAACACGAACTTGTAGTATTAATATGATCTTTTACTTATCCTGCAACATCAATGATCTAAAACACAGGGGGAAGAACAGACGGGAGGAACGCAGGTTCTGAAGAGAAAAGGAGATATTACAAATCCACACACATTGTGCACTGTATTATGGGGGTGAGTGCCACGTGCCCTCCCTCACTCAGTGCCAGTCTCTTAGACCATTATCTGAAGAAAATAACCGCAGATGCACATAAAGATTTAAAGACTGGAAATAAGCTACACAGCCAATAATGGGGGAAGGCTAAATAAACCATGGTGCTCATTCCCAAAGAGTTTAACTTCTGAGGAACATGTAGAAGTAACATGAAAGTACATGGGAAATAACCTTTATGCAATGTTGGGTTTTCAAAAGGTAGCATACAAAACAAAGATCCCAATTCAGTTTACAAAAGTATTACACAGGTTTAAAGAAAAAAATACCAGAAGGAAATATCTGTTAGTATTTAACATATTTTTGATGAGGTGAACATTAATACTACACCAGAAATAAGACATCATATACCTATATTTTCTCTATGTATATCAATGTTATTCTTCTTGCTTATAGCAATTAATTCCATATTTACTTCTTCCATATTCAATCTTTCCAACTTTTCTTTCTAGGAGACTAAAACGTTTAGCGGCAAAAAGGAGAACCTGAATCATACATAAAATGAGGGGCCACAGGAGCTTGTCAAACAATCCTACAGGGATGCAATTAACAAAATCCAGACTTGTGGGAAACTCTACAGGACAAAACCAAAACCAAATCAAACCAAAAACCCCATTTCTTCAACAAATAAATTTTAAGGGGAAAAAAAAGGGAAGGGGTAACCTGTAGGTCAAAATAGAAGTAAGACATATATCAACCAACTGTAGATACAGGTCTTATTGGATTTGGATCATGCAAATTGTAAAAAAAAAAAAAAAAAAATTTTTTTTTTTGAGGAAGATTGGCCCTGAGCTAACATCTGTTGCCAATCTTCCTTCTTTTTTTGCTTTTTTTCTCCCCAAAGCCCCACTAGATAGTTGTATGTCATAGTTGTGTATCCTTCTAGTTGCTCTATGTGGGATGCCGCCTCAGCATGGCTTGATGAGTGGTGTGTCAGTCTGTGCCCAGGATCCGAACCAGCAAATCCCAGGCCGCCAGAGCCAAGTGTGCGAACTTAACTGCGACGCCGCTGGGCCGGCCCCGTCCCCCTCCAAAAATTAAGAGACAAGTGTGGAGATTTGAACACTAAATATTTGATGATATTAAGGCATTATTGTTCTTTTGGGGTGTGACGATAATATCATGATTAGACCTTTAAAAAGAACCTGTACGTTTTGGAAATACATACCAAAAAATATACAAATGACATGAAATAATTTTGCTTCAAAATAGCCTGCAGGAAAAGGGATGGGTGCGGGTAGGGAAACAGGAGACACGAGATAACAATGGCCACTGAGGTGGTAACTGTTGAAACTGGTTATGGGTATATAAGGATTCATTCTTCTTTTCTCTCTACGTTTGTGTACCTCTGAAATATTCTATAATAAAAAGTTCTTGAAAAAATCTCTAAAGGCAGCACTACACTTAACCTATGTGATGTACTACAAACTGTGAGTGCTTAATAAAAATTGGTTGATAATGACAAAGTCGGGAATTATTAACACATAATTTATGATGCTTATAATTTCTGTGAACTAAGGAATGCACACGATCATTTCTGAAACCCAGCTCCTGCCACAAAGGTCATAGGCCAATGGATCGATCTACACTACTGAAGCCAAGTAGTTACTTTAAGCTTAGTGTTTGAGAGTGTAAAAGGAACACGGGAACAAACATGTTTAGTAGTCATGGCCTTTCAACTATATAAATCATTTTTTAGAAATAAATATTCTGGGAGGGGGTTTTTAACATTTATGCTTGCAAACCATCATTTAGCATACAACGACAGGGTAATTTTTAACTCTAATAAGGGTGGAGAATACATTAGTCCAGCAAGATCAAAGAACTGTGCCAGGCTGTGAGGTGGATGAATGCAGTGGCTCGTGGAGGCAATGGGCACATCACAGTGGAAAGGCCCCGAAGTCACAGAGCAGACGGACCAGGCACCAGGGCAAAGCATCTGCTGGACATGGTGATGAGGCAGGTGTGTGCACGCATGCATGCTTGTGCACGCACGCACATGTGCACTCATGTGGAAGCCCGAATTGGTGAGGTTTGGGACGGGAGGTGAACACATGAAGGTCTGTAGGAGAAAGAGGATGGATGGATGGAGGTGGCAGAGTCAAGCGAAGGCTTCAAACTGTTTTCGTCTGAAGAATCCTGAACACCTCCACTGGCTGAAGAAAGTGTCAATGGGTAACACATTTCCATATTCAATGGGATAGGAAAAGAGATGGTGAGCCTTCGGTAGGAGAGCAGAGCTTCTCAGCTGCCAAGAAAATAAGGGGTTAGGGTGCAAATAAGGTTGGTGGTCAGGGAGCCGACTGCTGACAGGGATATCTGATAGACTCAATGTTCTCAGTGAACCTGGGGCAAAGTTACCTAACGTCTATTACGGATTCTAATTAGAATCTCTATCAGACTATTAGCTATTAATAGATTAGTATTAATTAGAACATAAATATTAGATTTCTATTTTATTAAATATTAGAGTAGAATAAACATTAATTACTTAATAGATTAATATTGGTCTATTAATAGAGTAAAGACTCTTAGAGATCCTAGTTCTATGGGAGAACTATTGTTGTCATTATTAGCTAGAATGTCATAGAACAGAGTGGACAGGGTTGTTTACAAAACAAAAACCACTTGAGCACTTACATGAACCAGACACTACGCTGAGAATTTCTTTCATGCATCTTCTCATTTAATACTTAATGAACTTCTCTGAGCCTCGTGTTCTTCCTCTGTGAATGGAGGAGAAGCACAGTACCTATCTTGTGGAGTTGTTGAAAGGATGAAAGGAGTCCGACGTGTAAGTGCGCTGGACAGCAAGCACAGAGTAAGAACTTCAGAATGGCAGGTAATATTATTGCTCCAATTCACAGGGTCCACAACGGTGTTGCCTGGCTTCCCACTGCGCTCTCCACAGAAGCCAACCAGCCTCCTTCGACCACTAGCGATGTGCAGCACAGAGTGAGAACATGCAGGGAGACAGGTGGCCAGAGAGGCTGGCAGTAGGGTGGTCGTGGAGCTACGACAGAGGTGCCAGCTACAGGGTCTGGGGAAGGCTGAAGTTGTGAGACAACCTCGAGGAGGCCCAAAGTCTGTCCCCAGTAGCTGGGGAAAGAAAGCGTGTGCAGGTTCCGCTGCCTGAAGCGATCTCGGCCCAACTCCAAGGATATAAGGGGTTCTGAAGTCCAGAGGGCCTGGCTTCCTGTGGGGGAACCTTAGACAGTACGAGCCGGGAGGGAGCCAGCCCCCAAGGAGCTCTGGGTAGGTGAGAAGACAGGACTCAAGACTGTTTTAACTGCTACAGATCAGGTTTAAGTCTCACAAACCCTCCCGAGTGCTCGAGGTGTGAAGGTGAAAGGCGGTGTAAGATAGATAAGACCCGGTTCCACGGATGCGGGGGAGGACATCCCCAACCGTAAGTCAAAGCAGGTGGTGTGGTCGGGGCTAGAATACAGGTACTAACACAGGACTTTGGGGCACAGAAGTACGACTGAGTCGGTACCTCTGGGAGTCCGTGTCTCTCCTGCTGAGGGTGTGTGTATGTGGTGTCTCTCTTCCCACTTGAGGGGGGGTCTCTCTCACCCTCTGGAGGCCTGTGTGTGTGTCCACTCCCGGGTATGAGGCTGCCTCTCCATCCCCACTCCAGTGTGCCCAGAGCGAGTGTGTCTCCCTCCACATTCGGGTGTGTAATTCTCCCACCTTCTGGGGTGTGTCTCCTTCCTGTCCCAAGGTGAGCATCTCTACCCCATTCCAGCATGTGTATGTCTACTGCCCCCGCCTTCTGGGTGTGTGTGTCTCCCTCTCCCCATCCTGGACTCTGTCTCTCTCCCACCTTCCACCATCCAGATGTGTGTCACGCTCTCCCCCTCAACCAGGTGTCGGTTTCTCCCCCCAGCCCATCTTGTGAGAGGATGTATCTTCCCCCCCTGCAGGGTCTCTCCCAGCTCTCAGTGCTCTGGGTTGTGTGGGCATCCTCTCCCCTCCATGCGCATCTGTCTGTGTCTGTCTTTGGGGTATGTGTACTTGTCTCTGCAGCCCCACATGGCTTGCTGTGGGTGAGGGCTGGCCTGCCTGGTGGTGGTGACGCGGGTCTATACATGCTGGGGATGCTCTGGCCATGAAGGGAGGAGGACATGGGGTAGGTGGAAGGGCAGCAGGGATGAAACAAGCTACCTTCCCACCTTCCAGCCTTGCTGTCTTGCACTTCACAGTTACCTGGAGGCTGGCTGCAACTCCTGAGGGCCAAATCCAGGCCTCTTCTTGCCGACCTCTCTATGGGGCTCAGTGCCACCTGCCATTCCTCTCCTTGACACTCTCCTAGGACACCCTCTTGGACAACTCTCATCACACAGCCCCTAACTGCTGCTCCAGGCTTCCTCCAGCTTCTTTCCACCACTGTTGACCCTCCAGTCTGCCCCTGAGGACAGAGCACTCCTCCCCATATATTTACCGTGTGCCCAGTTTGAGAGAAAGAGGGCAGGGGTTTAGGACTTGGCCCAGTGAGGAAGCTGGATGTGCACAGGATGGGAGCAGTGCCCCGGAGCAGTAAGGAGAGATCGTTATGCAAGCACAAAGGTGTCACCCCAACTGACAGACAGGCATGCTAGGGACACGCCAGCAACTGAGCTCCCAGGGAGCAGGCGAGGAAGGTGTGAGCTGGAAGGCCACTAGTCCCAGGGAGTTGTACTCTCAAGGAGCCATGCCTGGGAGAGGGGATGACTTCACTGCACCCCTGGCCTCTAGCCACATGAAAAGGGCAGTCACGGATGAGAATGAGGCCCAAGGTGACAGCCACCCTGCAAAAGGGTGACCTAGGGTGTGCTCAGGAGTTCTAACCACAGTCTGGGCTGGCCTTCCCCAAAAAGGGCACAAGACAGGCCAGCGGGGTGGCTCTCTGGCCTCATCCCCTACCTCGCTCCCTCTGCCTCCTCTGTCAGGGTCTTCTGTCGGGAAGTGCCTCCCCAGCTTGTTCCTGGCTCGCTCCTTCTCATCATTAAGGCCTCTACACAAAGGTTCCTTTATTGGAAGGTCTTCCCTCATCACTATCTCTAAGGGTCCTTTCTCCCCCAGCCCTCCAAGACTCTTCATCCTTGTATTCCTCCTTATTTCCTTCACACCACCTGCCATGAAAGAACTGTTTACTGTCTGTCTCCTTCGTTCAGTCTGGCTTGGTGTCTGGCACAGTACCTGGCCCACAGCAGGCACTCTGCAAAGTTTGCTGACTGAATAAAAGAGGGGAGGAAAGGTGCTCTGTACACAGAGGTGGAAACGTCTGTGTAAACATAAAAACAGGCACGGAGGCCCAGGAGAGGGGTAAAGACTGAGGTTTTCTTAGCACAGAGCTGCTAGGCAAAGGAGTGGAAGCCAGTGCTCAGGAAGAGAGAACACTGGGGGGCGGGGTGGGGAGCAGGGAACCCTGGGAAATGCCACAATGTTGGTGATTAGAGACAGGTGGAAGATCGGGCACCATCAAAGGAAAGTGCAAAGGAGGTGCTTGGGAAGGAAGAGCAGGGCCAGAAGAGCAGGAGAGGAGGGAGTTTTCAGAAAAGCATCCAATACTGCAGAAAGGCCAAGTGGGAATAAAATGGATATGCCACTAGATATGGTAGCTGGGGGCTACTGATGGATGTTCTCTTCAAACATAGACTCAGAATGGTGGGGTAGGATGGGTTAAAGAGAAAGAAGAGATGAAGGAAACAGAGACACTGTTTGGTCTCTGGACAGAGACCACTTTCAGGGAGTTCGGCACCAATGGGAGGAAAGATACGAGGAGGGGGTGGGATGAAGGCAAAGTTCTTCTATGATATTTTGTTTTTGACGGGGAAGATTTGAGCATCCTTTGCAGTAGTGAGGAAGAGATGGGAAATACCAGGATGGGAGGGGTGAGTGTGTGGGAGCAACCAGCTGGTTCCAGCAGCCCCAATGCAATGCACACTTCTGGAGGCCATGGGGCCCAGGCTCCCCAACCAGACTGACTCTCCCCAAGGCTAAGCTAAAGGCCCTGTCCTCCCCATAGGAGGGCTGACCACCATGACAGGGGACACAATAGGTAACGAGGAGCCCGGAGGGGAGTTGTGCTGACTCGATAACTAGTCTTCTCTGTGACTAGGTAACTCATCAGTGAGAGGGTTGGGGGAAAGGGGGTTTCAGGAGAAGGTTAAGTGATGAGAAGCAGTGATGGGAGCACTGAGTAGGGGGACTGAGAAGGGAAGATACAGGTAAAAGAGTGGCTTTATATCACTGAAGAGCCAACTCTGAATCTCAGTAGGTTGCCCTCTCAACAGCTTAAAAACCTTCAAGGTGGTATTCAAGATCTGATATGTTCTGGCACCAGTCTCCCTTTCTAGCCTCGTCTACCATCACTCCACTCACTCCTAACACCCTACACTCTGGTTATAGGAGAGGAGTCAGCATGTGCTGTTTGCTGAGACCGTTTGTCCTTCCCTCGTTCTTAGCTTTCCCATCCCTTCCCCTGCTCGAGGACCACCTCCTCTGCAAATGGAATTCACCTTATCGGTATTAACTACTCCTTGCCTACGTGTCCACTTTGTTTTACATCTCTACAACAGAAGTACTAAATCTACAATAGAAGTTCCAGCTGAATGTAGAAAAGGTGGTTTTGTGACCAGGGGCCTGAAAGAATGGTTGGGCCATTAATAAAATTACAGAAGCCTGAATTGCTAGTTTTAGGTATGCTCTAAGTTTGAGATGCCCATCATCCATCCAGGTGGCTACATCAAAGAGGTCCTTGAAAATGTACATCTAGAAGTTGCTGGTGAGAATGGGCCTCATGATAAAGATCTGAGTCATCTGCATACAGTGGACTACCACTTTAAATCTGGATTGTATTAACATGTCTATAACACTAGTCTCACACGCATGGGCTCAATTTACTCTGGATACTGAATTGACTTAATTTTCCTAACTCATCTTTCCCTGCTCAAAAAGTTACAACACCTTCTACAGCATACAGTGCAAATTCCTCAGGCTGGCAATCAGGGTTGTCTAGTCAGGCCTGAGCATGCCTTTCTAGTCTTACCTTGTACTGGTCCCTAACAAACCATCCTCTCCAGTCAGACTGGTCTTCTTGGTGGCCATGGACAATAAGCACGTGTCTGCCTCCTAATCTCTGCTGGAACCATTCATTTCACCTGAATGCCCTCCCTTCTTTTTGCCTATTCCTAAACTCAAGCCTTGTTCAAAGCCCACCTCAAGTTCCACCTCTCCCTCCCTTGAATACCCATAATTTTTATTCTCTGTACCATTCACCTGGCATTTTAAAATATACTGCTTTGTTGGGGGCCAGCCTGGTGGTTAAATTCGGTGGCCTGGGGTTTGCAGGTTCGGATCCTAGGTGCGGACTACGCACCGCTCATCAAGCCATGCTGTGGCGGTGTCCCATATACAAAATAGAGGAGGATGGGCACGGATGTTAGCTCAGGGCCAGTCTTCCTGAGCAAAAAGAGGACGACTGGCACTGGATGTGAGCTCATGATCAATCTTCCTCAGCAAAAACAAAAAAATTGTATACATGTATATATATATCTGCTTTGTGACCGCTTTCATACCTCAAGCCATCATTCAAAAGACAAGGAAAAAGCAGAAGGCAAATATAAGTATCCTAAAAGGGACAGGAAGTACTTTCCCCACGTCCGGCTCCTGTATGGAGTAAGAATAAAGAAACTTCAGAAAGAAGATGGTTTGAGATGGGACTTAAAGGACAGGTAAGACGAGGACAGGGATGTGAGAAAAGCACTGCAGGGAGACTGGACAAAGGCAAAGACGTGGCCGCAGTCAAATGTGGGCATGTCTCTAAATTCCCTAAACCCAAGGAGATAAGCATATGAATAACAAAATAGAGATTTTGAACTTAACTTGGAATTTTGGAGTAACTGGGATGATATCATATACTGTATTAAATTCTTTCAATTCTTCCGAGTGGTAAGATCACCAGTGACATTTCTATCTTGGAAGTCTAACATCGAAAATTAACCAAACTAAACAATATTTTCAATTGTCACGATACAGAATTACATTGTTTATTGTACTAAAACCATTCAAAAAGAGATGCTCATTATTCTGAAATCAGATGGCATTGCTATAAATGTATTTTAAAACAAAAATTGATAAAACGTGTAGCTTTATCTATTATCTAAAATTGATAAAACGTGTAGTTTTAATTATCTATTTAAGATAATTAAATCCTGTAAAACAAAGTTTGGTTTGTATCTTTAAAAATCTCCTTTAATAGTAAATATATAAATTTTCCCCCAATTTCTTATGTATAGCTTAAAAATAAGTAGACGTAGCACTTTCTAACTTGAGTTACTCAGTGTCAACTTTATGAATGAAAATTTCATTTTTACAACAAATAGATTTTTAAATAAATATATTAACTTCAATATGGATATAATTTAGGTTGATGCTAGCAAACTAATGTATAAAAATTAGCTTCTATGGCCTGTCCATTCTAAAGACTCACTTACAAAAAGTAACAGAATTCCAGTTTCTGAAATCATTATTGCTTCCTGGATACACATTATGCCTGCACTTCCTATCTCACAAGATTGCTGTGAAAATAAATGAGATAATATAGGTAAAAGCAAAGACTGCTATCCAGCCAAAGCATTTTATGGCTGATGCACAGTATTAATACTCAAAATATTTTGGATGATATAATTTAAAAGTCATGTTGGCTAATCATTCAGGGAAGAACCAATCAACTTAAGTTTCTTTTTCTTTTAAACAGAAACAGTATCTTTTTTGTGTTCATTTTTGGTTTTGCTTTTACTAGGAAGAACTTTTAACTAAAATGGCTAAAATAAAAAAACCTTAAAATATCTCTCATCTTTAAAGGATCAAAACCTCTGCTTTCTTATTTGATCAATTTCAAGCTATATTTAAAATACTAGTCCAATTCCACCTTGTTTTAGTGAAGTGACAGATGAAACAGATAAAGGTATTTACCTTTAAAAACTCCCAAATTTCATTTTTGGCAGTTGAATACCATACTTCTGAACTGTGTAACTTTTAAAAATCTAGATTTAGTGCAGCATTAGTTACAGACGCAGAGTATACTAAAGTATCTTTAAAGTTTATTGTAATATGTATGCTTATTTTCCAGAAGTGGTTTTGGACATTATTGCTTGATAAAAAACACATAAAATGAGTGCACACAGTCCAGAGGCACTGCCATACACAGGGTGGCAGCACTGAGAACAAAACACACGCAAACAGCAGAACACTGGGAATGGCCAACGCAGGCACACAAGTGTGACTGAAATCTGATTATCAAAACACTGCTTAGACACACGGGTATTTTGGTTTTAATTAAGAAATTCCTTTTAATTCTGGCAGAAGTATCACACAATTTAGAAAAGCTCTTATGAGTCAGCCGCTCAGTGTGATCAGTTGCACTTGTCTCAAAACAAACTGCTTTCTCTTCCTCTTCCTGCACTGACTAATAAAAGGTGAACTAAGTATGATTAAATTTAAGCACCACATCAGACCCAATGTTTAGGTAGAGCAACTGTATCTCTAGTGCAGGTGTATATACTTTTGAGGGTTTTTGGGTGTGTGTTGTTGTTTTTTCCAATTTACTTACACTAAAAAAACAAAAAGCACTCTAGCTATTTCTCCCACCCTCCCACCCCCCACCTCTGGAACACCGATCGTTCTCTGTATCTATGAGCTTGTTATTTACTTATTTATTTATAGATTCCACATAATAAGAGAGATCATACAGTATGTCTTTCTCTGACTTATTTCACTTAGCATAATGCCTTCAAGGTCCATCCATGCTGTCGCAAATGGCAAAATTTCATTCTTTCTTATGGCTGAATAATATTCCATTACATATAATATACCACAGTTTCTTTCTTCATTCATCCACTGATGGACACTTAAGTTGTTTCCATATCTTGGCTACTGTAAATAATGCTGCAATGAACATGGAGTTGCATATATTTTTTGAGTTAGTGTTTTCGTTTTCTTTAGACAAATACCCAGAAGTGGAATTGTTGGAACATATGGTAGTTCTATTTTTAATTTTTTGAGGAACCTCCATACTGTTTTCCATAGCGGCTGTACCAGTATACATTCCCACCAACGGTGCACAAGGGTTCCTTTTCTCCACATCCTCGCCAACACTTGGTATTTCTAACCTTTTTGATAACAGTCATTCTAATAGGTATGAGGTGATATCTCATTGTGGTTTTATTTGCATTTCCCTATTGATTAATGATTTAGAGCATCTTTCTATGTACTCGTTGGTCATCTGTATATCTTCTTTGGAAAAATGTCTATTCAGATCTTTGGCTGATATTTAAATTGGATTATTTTTTTGCTATTGAGTTGTATGAGTTCTTTATATATTTTGGATATTAGCCTATTGTCAGATATATGATTTGCAAATATTTTCTTTCTGTAGGTTGCCTTTTCATTTTGTTGGTTTCTTTTGCTGTGCAGAAGTTTTTAGTTTGATGTAGTACCACTTGTTTATTTTTGCTTTTGCTGCTTTTGCTTTTGGTGTCAGATTGAAAAAAATCAACACCAAGACCTATGTCAAGGAGATTACTGTCTATGTTTTCTTCTAGGAGTTTTATGGTTTCAGATCTTATGTTCAAATCATTAATCCCTTTTGAGTTAATTTTTGTGTATGGTGTAAAATAGCGGTCCAGTTTCATTCTGTTGCACATGGCTGTCCAATTTCCCCATTACCATTTATTGAAGAGACTGTCCTTTCCCCATTGTATATTTTTGGCTCTTTTGTCATAAATTAATTGACCAATATATGCACGAGTTCATTTCTGGGCTCTATATTCTGTTCCATTGATCTATGTGTCTGTTTTTATGCCAACACCATACTGTTTTAATTACTATAGCTTCACAATATAGCTTGAAATCAGGGAGTGTGATGCCCCCAGCTTTGTTCTTCTTTCTCAAGATTACTTTGGCTATTTGGGGTCTTTTATGGTTCCACATAAATTTTAGGATTGTTTGTTCTATTTCTGTGAAAAAATGCCTTTGGAATTTTGATAGGGATTGCATTGAATCTGTATACTGCTTTGGGTAGTATGCACATTTTAGCAATATTAATTCTTCCAATCCATGAGCACAAAATATCTTTCCATTTATTTGTGTCTTCTTTAATTTCTTTATGCCTTGTAGTTTTCAACATACAGGTCTTTCACCTCCTCAGTTAAATTTATTCCTAGGTATTTTATTCTTTTTGATGCAATTGTAAATGGGATTGTTTTCTTAATTTCTCTGAGAGTTCATTATTAGTGTAAAGAAATGCAACAGATTTTTGTGTACAGGCATACCTCTTTATTTTGTGCTTCATTTTATCGTGCTTCACAGATACTGCATTTTTTACAAGAGCCTCCACTAGCAAAAAGATTATGACTCACTGAAGGCTCAGATGATGGCATTTTTAGCAATAAAGTGTTTTTAAATCAAGTATGTACATTGGTTTTTTAATGCTACTGCACACTTAACAGATTACAGTATAGTGGAAACATAACTTTTATTTGCACTGGAAAAGCAAAAAATTTTTGTGACTTGCTTTATTGGGGTATTTGTTTTATTGTGGTGGTCTGGAACCAAACACAATATCTCTGAGCTATGCCTATATTTCTTTTCCTTGCCTAGTTGCTCTGGCTAGGACTTCCAATCCTATGTTGAATAAAAGTAGTGAAAGGGGGCATCTCTGTCATGTTCCTTATCTTAGAGGAAAAGCTTTCAGCTTTTCACTTTTGAGTATGATGTTAGCTGTGGGTTTGTCATAAACGGTCTTTATTATGTTGAGGTACATTCCCTCTATATCCACTTTGTTGAGAGTTTTTATCATAAGTGGATGTTGAACTTTGTCAGATGCTTTTCTGCATCTATTGAGAAGATCATGATTTTTATGTTTGTTTTTGTGGTGCATCAAATTCACTGATTTGCAGATGTTGAACCATCCTTGCATCCCTGGGAATAAATCCCACTTGATCATGGTGTATAACCCTTTTAATGTATTGCTGAATTCAGTCTGCTAATATTTTGCTGAGGATTTTTGCATCTATGTTCATCAGGGATATTGGCTTGTAATTTTCTTTCTTTGGGGCATCCTTGTCTGGTTTTGGTATCAAGGTAATGCTGGCCTTGTAAATTGAGTTTGGAAAAGTTCCCTCTTCTATTTTTGGTAAGAGTTTGAGAAGGATTGGTATTAATTCTCTTTGAATGTTTGGTAGAATTCACCAGTGAAGCCATCTGGTCCTGAATTTTTGTCTGTTGGGAGGTTTTTGATTACTGATTCAATCTCCTTACTAGTAATTGGTCTGTTTAGACTTTCTATTTCATATGATACAGTCTAGGTTGTATGTTTCTAAGAATTTATCCATTTCTTTTGGTTGCCCAATTTGTTGGAGTATAATTGTTTAGTCTCTTATGATCCTCTGTATTTCTGTGGTATCAGTTGTAACATGTCCTCTGTCATTTCTGATTGTATTTATTTGAGTCCTCTCTCTTTTTTTCTTGGTGAGTCTCGCTAAAGGCTTGTCAATTTTGTTTCTCTGTTTAAAGAACCAGCTCTTAGTTTCATTGATCTTTTCTATTGTCTTTTTAGTCTCTATTTCATTTATTTCTGCTCTAATCTTTGTTATTTCCTTCCTTCTACTAACTTTGGACTTTGTTCTTTTTTCAATTCCTTCTAGTGTTAGGTTGTTTTTTGAACAAGAAGATATAACACTTGTAAATATTTATGCACCCAACATAGGAGCACTTTAATATATAAAGCAAATATTAACAGACCTAAAGGGAGAAATGGACAGCAAGACAATAATAGTGGGGGACTTTAATACCCCACTTAACATCAATGGATAGATCATCCAGACAGAAAAATCAATAAGGAAACACTGGCCTTAAATAACACGTATGACCAGATGGACTTAACAGATATGTACAGAACATTCCATCCAAAAGCAACAGAATACACATTAGTCTTAAGTGCACATGGAACATTTCCCAAGACAGATCATATGTCAGGCCACAAAACAAGTCTTAATAAATTGAAGAGGACTGAAATCATATCAAGCATCTTTTCCAACCACAATGATAGGAAACTAGAAATTAATTACATGAAGAAAACTGGAAAATTCACAAACGTGTGGAGATTAAACAACATGCTACTGAACAACCAAAGGGTCAAAGAAGAAATCAAAAAATACCTTGAGACAAATGAAATCGGAAATGGAACACACCAAAATTTATGGGATGCAGCAAAAGCAGTTTTAAGAGGGAAGTTCATAGCGATAAATGACTACCCTCAAGAAACAAGAAGAGTCTACTAGATACTTAAAAAGACAACCTGAGCTATGATTAAAAGTGCTTCAAGATAGGAACTTCTTTTAAGAATAACATGATCTTGGAAACAGGAATGCTCTTATTATATAAAAGCAGTTAAAGCTTTAAAATAACTGTCTTAGTTAAATTATAACGTCCAAAAAGAAAGGCTTTTAAGGAAAACATGTGTACCACTATTTTAAAAAAACCCAGAATACCCCTAAGAGAATTAAATACTTAATGATTAAAAATTTCCAATACAACAGATATTCAACTGACGTAGACAAAAACAGTACTAACACCACCATTCTTCTTTGAAAAATAACTGCAATAATTGAATATATTATGATTTTTGAAGTGATTTTGCCCACATATTTGAAAAAATATATTTTCACTAACTGTCAAAGGACAGATGTTCAGGAACTTTTACAAACTGCCAGACTTTTATATGTATTCACTTTGTTTACAAACTTCTAGGCATACAAAAATAGATTCAGGTACAAAAACAATGTTCAATTAAAATTCCCTATATTTTAGCAGTACATCAAGTTATCCAGTTAAATATTTAAAACCTTCATTCTCTAATTAAATCTATTACTTGATAGTTTACTTTCATTTTGATTTGGGTAAACAACTATGATAATATGTTTTACATGTAATATCTTGTAAAATTGATGTACACCAAATTACTGGCAAGGAATATCTGCCTTATACCTTTTTCTTAAAATTAAACTAAAGCAAATTACATTAAAAGCTAAATCTGATAAATGTACTTTACACAGGACATAATGAAATCAGTTATGTGTTTGCATGACAGCAGCCCTAAAAGATGCTCAAATTTTATGAAGCAGAAAAAGAAAAGCCTAAAATACCACCAACTGCTGTTAGAGGTGTGCCCTGCAGTCATAGGCACTTTCCTTCTTTGAAACATTTTAAACTCTTCCAAATGAGAACTACTAGGGCTGCTTCTACCACTCTTGCTATAATTAACCTACCTATTTTACTATATGTCCCATTCTATTTTAGTGCTGAAACCCTATGCATTTGAATAGTGATTTTCAGATAAAACACTATGAATATTAGAAGAGAAACATTAGCAAGATTGAAATTTTACCCAATTAAATCACCTCAGACAATAACAAATTAGAAACACATATGAAAAACATTTTTTCGGATTTATTTAGAAAATAATTTTAGAAGTACAAGGAAGGTAAATTAATGTTTAAGACGTAGCTTACAATCAGACATGCTGATCATATTAACATTTATTTTTAAGGTTAGAATAGCTCTTATCCAAATATATAAAGTGACAACTCTCCCGTAAACTGCAAATTGAGAACAAATTTAGTTGTAAAGTAAAGAAGCTAGTCTCCCTTCTTCAGAGTGGAGCAGTTAAAGAAATTATATTTAGGAAATGCAAAAAGTAGCTAGGAACGATAATGTACTCTTATATAAAACAGTATTTTTATTTCATTGCCTAAAGTTGATAAAAATAAAACCTATTATTATACCTCTTTTAGGAAATGACGAAAAGTGATGTGGGCTCTATGTAATTCCAGCATTAAGACAATACAAGAAAATGAAATCAAGTCACTGAGAAAATCGAGCACGTTAAAACTGAACTGGTGCTATTCTGAACTTGCACATTAGAACCACCTTAAGCTTCCAGGTTCAATTTCTTAACATTCTCCTGATCGAGAACAATTCAATCAACTTTTTACTAATGTTCTTCAAAGTGAACAAAATTGATTAGAACATTTTCTAATTTTGCTTTTTAGCCAGAGAGGCTAAATTCTTCATTCTCTAATTGATTTCTACTTTAACAGTCTCCAAAATGTATCTCAAAATTAAAGGCTCTAATGTCTAACTATTGATTAAAAAGATATCATTTTTTAAAAAGTCAGATGGCAGCCCTTTAGCTGTAGGATTTAATCTGAGAATTAACATTCCCATATTCAAAAACTAAAAGATAGGATATTATAATCAGTATGCACATGTGCCATCCCAATATTAGTTTGAGATAATAATTTAAATATTTAATACCTGAAAGTCTAAAATGAGTCTCTCTCTCTCAAAAAAGAGTTCTAGACTCTGCAAAGGCAGATCAGTCACAGTCTGTAGAGGATTTGGTAGCCCTTTAAGAAAAGATGCCTCCTCTACCCTCAAAATATTTTCTAAACTAAGCTTCTACCCCCAAACATAATACTATTATAGCTCTAGATTCTCCTTCAGAAAATCAATTGCTAATTAATAAATGGGAGAGAAAATTTCTTTAATTGTCAGCATACACCTAAAAACATTCCAGAAATTAAGAACTTTGTTGGTGAATGTTCTTACCATTACCTTGTGAAAGGCTTTTTAAATGTTGAGTCTGTAAGAAATGATCTAAATTGCCCTAAAAAAGTCCACTGTTCTTAGACTAAGGTTTTAAAATTTATTTCATTAACTTAACAGAAAGCTTTAAACTTTCTGATGAAGAATGAAGAATAATTTTCATTAGTTTCTGAGATTTTTCAGAACACTTCACTTAGGTACACATTTAAAATAATCTTTAAAATCTTTTAAAAAGTAGCAGAAAATCACTTTTCTTTATTTGAAAATAAAGAATTCCAAATAACTACTACAAATTATTCTTAGATTAATTTAGTTTTATTCAAGTCTAAGAAGATATGAAAGAAAGGCTTTGGGGGAATCTATTTTTAAAAAGTGATTATAAAAACAGCAATTTATATTAAAAATACTCTCATAGATTCCCCCAATTATCACTCTCATTTTGGGGGGTAAATTTATTATTTTTGCTTTGTAGTTAGTTATTCTTTATTCACATAAATCAAACTTTAAATTTACCATGATTATTAATTTATTCTAAAAGTCTCATTTACCTAGTTCTTGCCCATCAATTTTGGACAGCTTAGTCCATATTTATGTTCTTTTTATACACTTGCATTATTTAAAACACTGATTTTTAAAAGGCATCAAAAAAGAACATTTTTGCCTCTTAACACCTTCACATTTCTAGGTTTTCTATGTTTTTAGATGAGGAAAAGTTTTCACTTAAAAAAAAATGCAAGGAAACATTTCAAGCAAATTGCTTATCCTATTAACCTAGGACATAACTGCCTAAATTCACTCACTCTACATATGCACACACATTGCTTAGGTAGTCATCTCAAATTCCCAGCACACACTGTGGTTAGTTTTAATACCATGATCCTGCAGTAACTCTGTTTACAAGATATCCAGGGACTTTTAAATACTAACAATTTTAATGCAGTATGACACCGCTTCACTTTTTAAAAATGAGATCTTATTCCTGCTTTATAAAAATGAGTTTTTGTTTTCTGATAAGCATTAAAAAAAGAAAAGAGCAAAAACCTTAACACCTTAACAAAAACAAACACCAAGACATACACAAAATCAGAGAACAAAAACACCAAAGCATCCTTGGTAGTTTCACACCACCATATCCTTGTCAACACCACCCTGGACAGAGGAGGCAGGGACAGGTGGACACACTGAGGAGAATGCAAACCACTGGGCAACAGGCCAAGTGATTGGAAAGTAAAAATCAAATTATGCCTCTGTAATAATTTCTACTAGGCTTTCATACATGTATATTTCTCATAACCGGAAATGTTAATATACACCACTACTTTTATAAAATATGATGACCTAAAAAGTTTCATTTAATTTCTCAAATTAAATTTAAAAATTAAATTTGCTAATGAGATATAAAAGTTGTCCTGTTATAAATGAAAAGTAGTTAACAGAGTAGATGTCAGGTTCAGGCTTTCAAAAAAAGTAGGCACTGAAATAAATACAAAAAGTAAAAATTTAGTTATCTTTAAAGTGCTCTTACCATAAAATGGAAAAGAATTCCCAAGCATGAATTCTAGAATCATAGTTAGCTTTACAGTTCATCAGTCTGATGTACCCTGGCCTCACATTTAACTCATTTGTAAATACTTTTCCAAGGCTACCTAAACACTTACTAATTGGTTAAATATGCTGCCTATATTAATTCCTGTTGAAATTAAAGAAATTAAAGGTCCACTTTTGTTTTTTTGCAGTGACTGATACATTTCCAAAGTATTCGATGTTTCAGAAAAGGTGTTTATCAGGTTCTTAAAACATTTAAAAAATGGGTCAAGGGACAATTTATAGCCCTTTTACCTTTACCATATTCACTATCTTGGATTGTGTTGAACAGATTAAGTTGTTCTTTCCTTCTTCTGAAACTCTTCCCTTATTCAAATAACTTAACTAAAGAATCTAAGATGTTATCAATGTAAAGAGAAAAAAATTATATTTATTTCCTATACATTTGGAAACACATCAAGAAGAACAAGTATTCCAGGCAGTGTAAATAAAGTTATTCAGAAAAATTTCTTTTTTCCTTTATGTGTGTGTGTTTATGTGTATGTGTGTGTAACAGGTAATTTTTCATATATCTTAATTTTCTAAGGAACAGGATTCCAAATAAAAAATACTGAAACATTCCTACAAGGAACCAATATTTTGATTACACATTTCAAGAGGCAAATGATTATTGAAACAAAATTTCAAAAATAGCTATAGATATATGTTTCAGTTATTTGGCTTTTCAAATCTCCAAGACAGGAGCATTACATTTAATTTAGCAAACAACAATTTAAACCTTAGAAAGGAAAATTTCCAGAATACCTAACCAAAATGTATACAGTAACAACCAGGATTATGTTAAGAATGATGGGAAAAAACCCCACCTTTGTATGATATTAAAACACAAAGAGTATCTTTAAAATTTTTAAACTATATTGATAAAAGCAAATTCACTAATTTATTTAGCTGTAAGATGTCTGTTTATTGAAATATTTTGGTTATAATAAATATACAGATATAGAATTTTAACAGTATTAGCCCACATTTATAAATCATCTTCCACAGCAGCTAAATTCCTTAGAGAATTTCAAATAGCAAAATTAGGCATATAAATTTCAAATAAGAATCTCAATCTATGAGGTTTCTCTAATTCTAATTGAAATAAAGATTATGAGTACACAATATCATTAGATTATTTCTGTAAATTGGTATAGTTTAATAGTAGCTTCAGAAAAAGGATGTTCAACAGGTAGTATTTCTAAGGCATTAAAAAAGCTCAATATAACCAATCCAAATCAGATATTGTGCTGTGCCCTATCAAAATGAGACTCTCCAAGGAATTATAGATTTTATACTTGTGCACTCGGAGTGCATTTTCTAATTCAGGCAAGTAGCTAGCTGTGTAAAACCCAAACATGAAGCAAGTTTTACACCACCCTTTGTGAGAGAGAGAAAAAAAATCACAATACCAGCACTTTTATTTATGTTGACAATAAACTAATCATATCTTGAAGTGTCCAAATAACCTGAATAACTCAAGGGTCTAATATAACTGGAAGAAATACTTTTCCTTCACTTTTACAGAAATTGAACTTATTGATATTAGTATCTGGCTTGTCAAAGTGGCAGCTATTCAAGATCTAAAAGTCTCATTTATTTTAAACACATAGCCTAATTCTGACTACTTCTAGTCAATGTTAACTGTCTTGAGCCAAAATGCAATGAAAATGTAAGACAAATTTTAAAGGTTTATAAGTATTAATGGCATTTTGAAATCTGGACAGAAGATTATTTTGGGGAGGGGGGAAGTTTCTCTTATCCATTGATAGTTTAATCACTTTCCAATCAATTTTGATTTAGCAGTGGTTCATGGGATTAATTTTTTAATGAGTTCTTAGAAAGATGTAATTGCTTCCAAAACCAGAAACCACAAGATGATGTACTCAAACACTACACCGACATAATGCTGTTATGGAGGTATTTACAGAAAGGTGCAGATAAGAGCTCGGTTGGGAACACATGTTAACATACAATGGACTTCAAAATAATAATTTGTTTGTACAGTATGGCAAGAAAAATATTCTGTATAGGAAGTCTAAAAATCCAGCTCTAATTTTAATCCATTTCTATAAATCATAAAAACAAGGGAAAATGGGCATTTATTTCAGAAACTCCATATACCTGTGGAAAATGGAACACAAGTAAATCCTATGCAAAATTAACCTTAATCTCAAATAGAGTACAGCTAACAACTTACATATTTTAAATTTTGAAAATACTGTGAAAATCTAAACCATTAGAGTTGACAGTAGTTTATGATCAGTAAACATTTCCTGTTAAATAACACAAATTCAACTTAAAAGATGCAAACTGATAGGTCTCAGGATTCTAAAATCTTTTAATTTCAAAGGCACAGAGTTACAGCAAATGTATAGGATGGGCTTTAAAAATGGGTATACGTAAACTTTTCCATGGTGTTGGTGTATGTGCTTTTTTCCCCTTAAAGAAATGCCTACTGCTTACAGTGTAAAAGAATCTCCACCACTCTGTAGTTTTCAACCAGAAGTCCTCAATGTACCTTAAGCCAAATTGAATATTAGGTATTTTACAGCTTTTACAAAATGGCTGTAAAATCACATTATGGGCATACACAGCTCTTTGATCTCACTGCACAGAATTCATAACTGTTCAATAATGCTATACCATTACACCACACACCTTAAACTATTTCCATTTTTCCACAATTCCTTCCAAAATCAGCTTCCAAAGCAAAGCAATGTAACATGAAAAGTTCCTGGGAGAGCTTGTTACACAAAAGAACAGCTTGGATACAAACTAATCTACACAATATCCATCTTCTGTTGAGCTTGTTTATTCCTCCTTTCCCTCCATCACTGCTAAAGGTGGGTGCATTTGAGTAATGGAAAGAGAAGGCTCTTCCATCACCACACCCTCCCAGCACCTCTCCTTTTGGTCCTCAGACAGTGATTCTGTGTAGGTGATGAAAATCATAAGAAAAGAGAAGCTGTCCCTTTAAAATGCCCTGCTCTGTCCCATATCCCACGTGGAACCAACATCAGCAGCACTTTCCCATTAACTTCAATGTGATGCAAGAGGCACCATCCTTTTATATACATAAAACCAGAAAACCTCAGCCTAACATTCTTTACTGAGGATGAACAGGTGAAGCAAACGGGTCAGGAAGGGAGAAAGCAAGCAACTCCCCACCCCTCCTCAAAAGGTGCTCCAGTCTTGCACTCCAGTCTCTCTGTGCAACATCACCTCTCTACCCCTCCTCTGTAGAGCCTAGTTTAAAGAAAGGAGGGAGCCACTAACAAAACCTGAAGCATAAATGCGACGAAAATGCAATCTAAAGCCGGAAAGGTTTATTCTTCCAATCACACATATTAACTCTATTAAGAAAATGGCATCACTTTTTTTCCACCAAAAAAAAAAAAAAGAAAAACCGCAAAGATCATTAAAAGAGAGTTATAAAATAGCAAATATAGTGTTTATCTTATCTCAGATCAGTCCACATTACCAATAAGTTTAGCAGTTTCTGCACTACCACCTCCCCCCTCCCTCCCCCTCCTTCTCTTGCATCGGATTTTCACGTTTTCTCATTGTCGGTTGAGTTATAAAAGGCTTTTGCCCTTCGAAAGTTTTAAAAAATAAATAAATATTAACTCCTTGGTCCCTGCAAAGTCAAAATGGACTTCAGGGGAAAGGCGGTTCACACTTTTACCTTTAGCGAGAAAAGGGGGAGCATCCCGGATTTTTAGGGATTTTTTGCGATTTTTTAAAAATTTTTATTTGGTTATATGCCTGAGTTCTCCCTCCATTTTGGTTGTTTATGATACTGACAACAAGCTGTCCCCGCTCTGTGCAGATCTCCTGCTTTCATTTAGCACCCCCTCCCCCTATCCCCCCTCGCAGCCACACATCCAGGGCTCACACCTCCCCGCAGACCCCGCACCCCGACCCCGACTCGCCCACCTGAGGAAAGGGCAAAAACAAATTCATTTCTCCAGAAAAGAAAAACCTCTTTTGAAAAAGGGGCAAAGTTACCCCAAGTCACTCAAAGTGCCCCCCAAATATTGCCGACTGCGGGTTTCCGCCAGGCCCTTTGGGAAGCGACCTTCCCCCGGGATGTTTTGGTGGAAAATGCGGAGAGTTTACTCTCAAAACTGAATTTATATTAATTTTTCCCTTATTTTTCGGGTCTCTAATGTCTTCCGCTCTCGCTGCTGCCGCTGCCGCTGTCACAATATTCACAGCACCAGAGAGGAGGAGGAGGAGGAGGAGGAAAACTTTTCAAACTTTCCAGACCCTGAATAAAGGGGGTTTTTTTTTTCCCACCGACCTCACCTTCGGGTCTCCAGCCGCATCGCCCCCTGCCCTGTCAGAAGTGACTTCGGGAGTCCTCACACCCCCGCTCAATTATTTTATTTTATTTTTTATTATTATTTTTCTCTCTGGGGTCCTGAGCAGGGGCTGAGAGTAGCACAAACTTTTCCTCCTCCTGCCGCCGCCGCTGCTCCTCTGCCCCCTCGGCTAGTCCCATAATTTAAATAACCCTGATATTTCTCCCGCTAAACGCCTCTCCGCCGCCCCGGACCCCGGGAGAACTCACCGCGGGGCTTTAACATCCTCCCTCCGGCCCGTCCGCCGCCTTTACACCGCCCGCGGAATTTCTAATAATTTTTTTCTCATATTTCGGGCTGGACGCGGCGGGCCTGGAAATTGTTTCCTTACGCCTCTTTCCAGCAGCCATTGTAGTGTATGCGCTGCCCCTGCAGCCCAACTTGCAGCTGCCGCCGCCGCCGCCGCCGCCGCCGCCGACGTCGCGCCCACCGCCGCCTCCCCCGGCCTCCTCGGCCACCGCCCCCGCCTCCCGCCGGCCCGCCCCCGGTCCCCGCCCGCCGCTGCGCCCGCCCCCCGCGCGCGCTCCGCCCCGGAGCCGGCCACTAGGCGCGGCCGCCGCCAGGGATGGGCCCGCCGATTGGCCCGCGGCGCCGCCCGTCAAGCCAAAGTGTTAAGAGGCGGGCCGCGGCGCGGGGGGCGCGGCGGGGCGGGGGAGGGGGCGGGGCCGCGCGCGCCGCTCCGCCCACTCCTCCCGCCTCGGCCCTCCTCCCGCCAGCTGGGGGCGGGGCGAGACCCGCCCGCCGCCGCCGCGCAAGGCCTAGCTCGGCTGTCAGTCTGGCGGCGGTGCGCGCCGATTGGGTCGCCGGCCGCCGGGGAGCGGGGGCAGCACGTTGGGATGCGCGCTACTTAAGGTCCAGCTGCGTGAGCCATTGACGTGTTTGGAGCTGGAGACGGCCTGGGCGCCGGAGAAGCGGCTGCTCGAGGTGAGTGGTCCCCCGCCCCTCCCTCCGCGGCGGCTGCAGGGATGCGGGAAGAGAGGGGCGCACCCGGGCCGCCGCGGGGCCCGGATCCACCTCTTCGGCGTGGAGTCGCTTCCAGCAGGCCTTGCCTCCGCGCGGGCCCCTTCCCGTCGCTCCTCCTCCCCGCGACACGCGTTTATTCGGGCCGGGGGCGTGGAAGGTGACCCCTGCCCGGCCACCCATAGCTCTTCCTTCCCTCTCCTTCCCAGCCTTTGAAACCTGGTCGCCTACCCCCACCCAGCTTCCTGCGTTTCCCTCGCCCCTCTTGGCGCCGTAGAAGGTCGAAGCAAGGTGTGTTCACCTGTGCCCGCCGTCCACCGTTAGATGGACAGGCAGCATCGCGGCGGGCAGCGAGGCCTCGGACTCGCATCGCTCCAGTTTCTCCGTTCGACTTCCCCGCCCCCTCCGGTGTGCCACCCTGACTTCCTGACCCTGCCTCCCTGCACCCAGCAGTGGGTTAAGGGCTTGAGGTTTTCGCATGACGTGCTTCAGCTTCCCGATAGTTGCATCTGCTTTTTATGAGAGCCACAGACCCTGCCTCGGCTCTGAACAGCAAGTGGACAAGGACGTGTTCAGTAACGTTCCCTTCCCCCTTCCCTTTCAAAGCTACTTGGGGAGTGAGGACGTGAACAACTGGATGGGAAATCAAGAAATACTTTTTAAAGCAGTTTGCCCTTTAGAAAAGAGTTTAGAGTCCTTTCTCAAATGTGCTGTGCTTTTGCGGGCCTTCCCTCAAATCTTTGGTTTCTTCCTGGCCATCTTCTGCAAGTGGAGCTTTGTAGTATTTGTTTAGTACTTTCAGAAAGTAAGTAGATAAGGCCTCTCTAGCGGCCCAGTCGATCTTGCCCTTCAGCCCCGCTCCTCACTGCAAATTGACATTTCCTCTTCATTTCCAGCTAATACGTGAGGATTCATGCAAAGAAGGTGACATTCGGAAATCCAGACTTAGATTGACTTGTTTTTAGAATCCGAAAGGGAAAGGAAATGAAATGTGTATGAACTCACGCTGCAAATCTGATTCGGGTATATGTGATGTTACCTGGGTGTTATTTTTAAAGAATTTCTGACTGATGATAATAAAATGCGGAGTAGAATACTTTCATGTAACGGACGCACCCAGAGTTTTGTCTGTGTCTGATCATTGTTGAGATTACATCCAAGGAATATGAACAGCTAAGCAGGATTCTGTGTTCTTACATCACAGGGTAGATGTAGCCTGGGCATCCTGATCTTTCCCATAGTAGAAGAAACTGATCTAGGTGCCTCTTGATTGAGAATACCTCCACTTTTCAGGAGCTTGTGGGGTTTGATTGTTTTTCTTGAATGTACTTTATGTCTTTTAACATGACTGATGTTTTTTTTTGTTGGTCCCATCTTGGGCAAGAAAAGTAGAAACCATTTCATACAAAAGCTCTGACCTCTGTCTAGTTATACTGGCTGATACTGTTTTCTATTCAGTGGCAGTTTGTAGGTCATACTACGTTATTTGCTGGCTTATTCTTCCATCTTTGGGTGGAAGATGATTAAGCTAGAACAGGCTTCGAGTACAAGTTAAATCAACTACTTAAACTTAGTGCAGAGCATTTAAAAATATTTGTGGGTGGCCCATCCATTGTATACCAATGTATTGAAACAAAAAAAATCACTTTGAAATCATTGACAGTTAGTTGACTCTTGGGTTTTTTATTTCCTCTCTATGATATGTCTTTGAAGATGATAGGCATACCCATTTCAGTTAAACTCCATTATGGAGAACAGTTGTCCTGGGATATAGCTGACATACCTATTATATGAGTATATGACTTGGAATCACTAATTGGCTCTTAGGGAACTGTGATCATCTTTAATAGATAAAGACTTCTGCAGACAATATCTGTAAGGCTTGAGTTGGGAGATTAATGAACCACAATAGCATTCCCTGATTTCCTTCAACCCAGGGAAGTATCAGTTAACTAGAGCATGTCACTGGAAGTAAACTTTAAAATTTTTTTTTTGACTTTTCGAAATGTCAACTAAGCAAAACTTTGTTTTTTGGTATATTGGCCACCCCAGTGCTGGCCACAGAGTAGACATTCAGGTACTTTAGTTAACAAATGTTTTTGCTAAAGTGAGGTGGTACTAAGTTACTCCACACCTATTTTGTATGCCAAGCAATGTATAATAAGGAAGGAAATCGTTAGAGTGCATGCTGTATTCTTAGGTTTTGTTAGTACTAAATGCATTTGACCTTTAGAAATAAGAATAAACTAAAATGAATTATAGCTGAGTTGTCTTTCTTTCTGGACGTTATAATCAAATTTCAGTAAATGCATTTAAATATGGTCTTTGTGCTGAGGCACCATGGCAATGCAAAGGAAAAACACATCCAAGTCTTTCTTCTCAAAATACAGAGGAAACATGAAGTTCCTCACTAGATAATCATTGTGCCAAAATTAACTTTTCAAGTACTTATGGGGCTTATGAGATTTATTGATTTATTTTCTGTCATCCACTGTATAACTCTTTTCCCCACCAGCTACCTGCAGTAAGAAGACTGTTAGAATGCCTATGGTCACACGGAGGCTGAGAGATCCTGACATAAATCCTTGCTTGTCGGTAAGGTGGTTTACTTTTAATTTTCATGAGTGTTAAGTTGGAAAAACAGGCTGCTTCTGATTTTGTGAGCATCTGTTTTTTGCAGTTCTTGAATAAAGTTATTTCTATACAAAAAAATATTCCTGGCCAGCTTGTCCTTATTTCACTAGAGCATTTTTAGATACTCATAATTTAGCTAACAAAGATTCACCTCTTTTAAGTTTCCCTTATTTGTATAATATGCAAGCATTTAGTTGTCATTGTAATACTGGACAGGCATATGCAACACCGAGGAAAATCTTTAGTCCAAACATGGAAAGTTGGAAAGTATGATATTTTCAAACTGTCACTGAAATTTATGTTTTAATAGCAATAATTTCATCGTGTCTTTGAGACAACCTGGCTGAGAATAAGGGGCTCATAATAGAATTAGCCTATCTAAAGCCTAAAGGTTTTCACATATATAAACAAAATATTTTGTTGTAATAATAAGCTCTCAGTGGCATTTATTTGGTATGGCTAGCCATGCTTACTTGTGGCTTTGTCAGCCTCGAACAGTGCAGTCATCAGACTAGTGCTATGAAAATTATATTCTCTGATCCTATATGCGTTTTCCAAATTTACACATTCATTAAATATTTGGCATAAGAATTAAGCTTTGTTCTGTGTATTAGATCCGTTTTAGACAGCTTTATTAAGTCTCTTTAGAAGACCATGTTTCTTAGATCTGTGAAGTAAATTACCTACCCCTTCAGTTAAAGTTTTCCTTTAGATGACCTCTCAGAATCATACCTTTCCCTGTGAAGTTTGTTATCCAATCGACTTCCAGTTCAGACAGCTTAAATTTAATTACCCAGTGGCAGCTACCATCCTTTGAACTCATAGCCCTGTGTTACCCACTTTGGTTTTGAAGCGATATTAATGAGATCTGTTAAAATGGCTTACATAATAGTATATTTACTTGCATAATGGAGTGAATGATAGCCAAAAGTACATTGAGGTGGATGGTGTTAAAGTTGCCTTGATGTAGACCAGTTATTAGTGACTTAGTGGGGATCTCGAAACCAGTTTAACATCAAACCTTGCAGTCACAGTGAGAACTCGGGGGCGCAGGCGTGCTGCACTGTGCGTTGGGGGTTGGGTCCTGACTCTTGCTGAGCAGCAGTGGTTTTGAGCACAGTGTACCTTGCCTCAGCCTCTTTGTTAAATGATGACTGGGATAAATGATCTCAGTCAGTGCTTCGGCTCAAATTCCTGTGATCAGATATTCAGAAAACTGACCCAGACTATGAAAAGGAAGATGTCTGAGCAGAATGAATGCTGGGAGAGTTGGAAAGATAATTCAGTTTTTGTTCATTATATGTTCATCAAAATGAACAAAAAGGAACTTTCATATTATCTGCTTTGGGGGGAAACAGCTTCAGACGTTTGTTCGTTTTTTTTTTTTTTTTTTTTAGATCCCATTCCACCTCTTAAATGATGCCTATCTTACATATTTAAGGAATCTGATGCTTCTACCAGATGTATGGATGAAAATAACTATGACAGGGAAAGCTGTGCCGCTTACTTCTTGAAGTACAAAAACTGCCGGAAATTCTGGGTAAGCCTAGCTTGGTTAGCTTTGTGTTAAAACTCACCTCTTAGGCTTGAAACTGAAGCCTGAAATTAGTCAGTACCCACAGTCCTTCCTTCGTGATGGCTGTAGGAGACGTCACTTTGACTTGATCTTCTGTGTGCCCTGAAGGATCCTTGAGAGCTCTTGTTAGCTGCCTCTTCCTACTCCAAGGCTTAAGAGTGCAGGTCTAGCATAGTTGGGTCTTCCTGGGTATATAAGTATCTGCAGCCCTAAAACAATAACTTTGTTATAATTTTAGTTTTCCTGAAGATGAACAGAATGGATAACTTGCTGGGTCATAACACGAAGTGGGCTTCCATTTATTCCTCCTCCTCTCCTGCTGCCACCCATGGTAGTTAAAAAATGGTCCCATCTTTCTTGAGACATTGTTTTGTAATTTCTGTGTCTCCGAGTACTGGATCCAGCTACTTCTTTCCCTCTGCTAAATTAACTGTTGGTTTCATTTAGCAGTTACTCAGTAGCTCCTCTTGGTGGACTGTACTTTTGTGCTCTTGTACTTGAAGAGTATGTCGCCATCCCACTTACTGTTAACATATCCCCATGGGATAATCTCTTCTAGTGAATTGTTAATAATTTGAAAACATTAACTGGAGTCCTAGAATTCGTTTTTTGGTTTTTTTTAAACTTGGTTTTTAGAATTTCCTTTTTGAGGAAGCAATAGCAAATTACTGGCAAATGATTAGAATTTAATACATGACTGATTTTGCTTTCTTCTTTGTTTATACCTACACACAGAATTCTATCATGGTCCAGAGAAGACAGAATGGAGTGAAGCCATCTATGCCTACAGCAGCAGAAAGAAACGAAATCTTGGGAGCAATGGGAAAGATGCCCTATTGAATGTTTGCATTAAAATTGTTTATTTAACTTAGAAGCAGATGAATATTTTTAATAAACGATTACTGTAATCTTTTAAGACCTTACAGGCCTTACCCAGACAGATCTTAAATTCTACAGGGGAGACAAAATTAGGTTAGCCCTGTGTCCTTTGTGTTTGCTCTCGGTGCCACGATGATGGTATGCCACTGCTGGCTGTGCTGTGTCACCGAGTTTATATTACCTAAAGGTAAGGGAGTGTTAGGAAAGGCTACATGAGGAGTTCTGCTGGGTCTCGAAAGAAAAGTAAGATGTGAACAAGTAAGGACTTAATGGGGGTGAAAGGAAGGCAGTGTTTCCAAGGAAGGGAAAGGATGTGAGCAACAATCATAGTGGAAGGAAAGCTCGAGCCAACTCTGGAGAGTAGTCTGTAGACTGTTCCACCTAGACTTTAAGGTGAGTGGAGGAGTGGAGGAAAAGAAGACTGGTAAGGTAGGTTGAGGGTTGATGTGTAGTGGGCCTCAAATCCCAGGCTCATTACTAAGATCTCTGTCCTCGCCTCATTCACTTATCCTTGCTTAAGTAGGTTAGTACATTCACTAGGTGGGGGAGCAGGGGTGCAGGAAGGTTGTCTTAAATAAATGGAATGCAAAAGAACTGGTTTTATTTTCTTTCTCTAAGGAAAGGCTTAGTTAAAGGATTCTGTGACTAAAATTGATAAATTTTGGATAACCTGAAGGCATAGTATTAGTTCTTGAACCATGGTAATGGAAGAAAAAAGGTGATTCTCTTAGAAGTGATTCTCTTATTTCTATTTGCAGGATGATATGGCCAAGGAAAGGTATGGTGGTTCAGCCGGTGGACTCAACACTGGGGTGAAACTAGAGCTTAACTTCATTTTATGACATGAAAAAGAATATTCTGTTTGGTGACGGGATTGTGTAGCAGCTCTCATATCCACCACCTTTTTAAATCTAGTTTGTTTCATTTACAGAATAGTTTTTAAAAGACATATTACTTAATAAAATTTAATGTACTAGAAAATCAATAAAAACAGATAGCTTGTGTCCCTTTTCTTCATCTGGTCCTGTCAAGAGTATTATTTTAGTGGCTGCTGACAACAGACTATCCATGTCATTGGTCTTAGTCCAAAACCCAGTCAGACATTTTTAAGCCATATGACCTTGACTGTTAAATGTGATTCTATTTGAATGAAAGATAGATTGTTTTAGAAATTCTTTGACTTGTATTGATCACTCTCAAAATAGTGGATTAAAATAGGACCTGACAGGAACTTAATGCATGCTTGTGTGAGAAGCATTTCAGTACTTTTAAGCATGCTTGTCTAAGGGTTTGGAATTTTAATGTCACCTCTCTAAATGTACATACCAATATCAACATTCATCGGTAACTGTCCTGGCCTAGCTTTTTTGTAAAATAGTAACTTTATTGAGATACAATTCATATGCCATATACTTCACCTATTTAAAGTGTAGAATACAATGGTTTTTAGTATATTGACAAAGTTGTGCAGCCATCACCACAATTGATTTTAGAAAACACTCATCACCCCAGAAAGAAACCTTGTATCCATTAGTGCACAGTCTCCATTTCCTCCCACCAGGAGGAAAGTGCACAGTCTCCATTTCCTCCCATGTTGCCACAGCGTGGCTTGATGAGTGGTGCATTGGTCCATGGCCAGGATTCAAACCTGCAAACCCTGTGGAGTGCATGACCTTAACCATTATGCCACCAGGCTGGCCCTGGATATACCACCTTTTATTTATCCGTCACTTAGTTGATGGATGGGTATTTGGGTTGTTTCTACTCTCTGGCTGTTATGAGTCATGCTGTCTCTTGAACATTTGTGTACAAATTTTTGTGTGGGCATTCATTTCTTTTTGGATATATGCCTACCAGTTGAATTGCTGGGTCATATGGTAACTATGTTTAACCTTTTGAGGAACTGAAAAACTATTTTCCAAAGTGGCAGCACCATTTTACGATGTATGAAAGTTTCTCCACATCATCATTGACACTATCTGCCTTTGATTACAGCCATCCTAGTGGGTGTGAGCCGGTGTCTCATTGCGGTTTTGATTTGCATTTCCCTGATGGCTAGTGATGTTGAGCATCCTTCTATGTGCATATTGCCTTCTTATATATCTTTGGAGAAACATTCACCCATATCCTTTGCTCATTTTTAAGCTGAGTTGTGTATTACTGAGTTGTAAAAGTTTTTTACATAGTGTGTAGAAGGTGTTTTGCTGTGTTCATGCACATCTCTGGTAAGAAGCACCTCATTCTTATAGGAAGATTCTCCACGTGATGGGGGAGGATGGCACATTGTATGTATAGTATGTAAAAACAATTCTTTTGAGAATCACTGTATCTTATCTGAAAGCTCCTGGAGGATGTAAGCAATATCATTCGTGGTTGTATCCATAATGCCTGGTAAGTTTCTAATGTGTAATAAATGATTAACAAATGTGTATGTGTTTGGGGAGAGAGGACTTTTAAAATTGAATGCATTGAAAAACATGCAAGTTCAAACAATGCAAAAGGGTGTACAATGTAAATAGATCTGCCCAGAAGCGGCCAATGTCAGGAGTTCTCAAGGTTTTCCATGCATATACAAGCATATCTGCATATTTGTTTTGCACAAAAGGAACATAGTACATGAGCTGGAGGTGCTTTGCTTTTTTCACTTGGTGGTATAGTTTGGAATAATCCTCCATCAGAGATGACAGATTTACTCAATTTCTTTCAATGGCTATGGTTTCCCATTGTGTATATATACCATCATTGAACCATCTCCAGCTGATGGGTTTGCTGTTAGAAACAAGGTTGCAACAAGCATCTTTGTGTATGACCGTTTGCTTATTCTGTCTTTATCTGTATGATAAACTTCTTAAGAGTGGAGTTTCTAGGTTAAAGGTTTCTGTATTTAAAATTTTGCAGATATCGACAAATCACCCTTCCATGACAAGTACACGAATTTATACTCCCATAGACAAAGCCTGTGAGTTTTTCTTTCCTCACACCCTCAGTCCTGCTGGGTACTTTAAAACTCTTTCATCCTTGAAATTGATGGGTAAAAAACGGAATGGGTATATTTATTTCCTTTGCCCTTTTTTTTGTGTGTGTGAGGAAGATTAGCCCTTAGCTAACATCTGCTGCCAATCCCCCTCTTGTTGCTGAGGAAGACGCCCTGAGCTAACATCTGTGCCCATCTTCCTCTACTTTATTTGGGATGCCTGCCACAGCATGGCTTGATGAGCAATGTGTAAGTCCGTGCCCGGGATCCGAACCTGCGAACCCTGGGCCACTACAGCAGAGCACGTCAACTAACCACTATACCACCGGGCCAGCCCCCCTTTTTTTAAGATTATTGGTAGGAAAGATTTGGGGAACTCTTTGTATACTAAGGAAATTACCTCCCATCATATGTACTCTGTATATTTTTCCCAGTTTGTCTTTTAACTTTGTGTTTTTATTTCTGTGCAGTGCTTTACATTTTAATGTAATTAAATGCATCAATCGTTTTGTTTATGGTTTCTGGCGCTCAATACATATTACATGAATCCAAGGACAAGTACTTCTATTACAGTTCAACTCTGTTCCACAAGTATTTGCCAAGTGCCTATAATGTGCAAAGTGCTAGGCTAACCGGTGTGGAGAAGCATGGATGAATATGTCACCACCTGGCCCTCAAAGAACTTCACTCTGCTGCACGTAGAATGACATGAGCACCACAGCAGGAACAAGGCCGAACTTCTACGAGGGTAAATAGCCTTAATAAACACGAAGGAGCACATACGTGGCGTGTTTGGGGACTAGTCCTATTGACTGAAACCAGAGTATGTGAAGGGAGGTAGCAGGAAAAAAAACTAGAACAGTTCATGTTGTGAAGTGCCTTGAATGCTGGGCCTGGGACTTTAAACTTTCTATACATAAAGGAAAGTTACGACGGCTTTTGAGGTGGGGAGGGTCAAATCCAGTTTGTGTTTAGAAGAGTAATTCTGGAGGTGTTGCGACCGAGAGGTGGTTACAGTGGTCCTGGATCGTGCAGCTGTCTAAACTGTTTTCCCCCGCAAATTCTTGCCCAACTCTGATTCCTTCTCTTTACTGCAGCCGGGAAATCTTTCTAAAATGCAAATACACTAATTCCTCTGCTTAAAATTCCCAAGACCTGCCCACTGCCTCAGGATAAACGTCCAAATTCCTTCCCAAGGTTTACAAGGTCCTCTAAGATCTGGGGACATTTTCAAAGAGTGCAGGCTTGAGGAGGTTGGGAAGGGGTCTGCTTTTGGACACACAAGATCCAGGCTCCGTCCTTAAGGACCTTAGATTTCAGTGAGGGAGATAGATGTGAAATAGCTGACTGTATCCCTTCCATGCACAGTGTCTGCCTGCCACATTCACCATTCCCCAAACACACTGTATTTTCTCAACTTGAATGGCCCTCCCTCAAGTGCTGCCGTCGAAATCTCACCTGTCCTTTCGGGTCAGCTCACATGGAATCTCTCAGAAGCCTTTCTCGTATCCCCAGTCAGAATTCATCTCACCTCCTTTCCATTCCCCTCCCCTCTCTGCTGTGGCATTCATTCACTTTGTGTACCCTGGGTAGCTGGGTACACAGTTGGATGTGGTAAAATTACGCAGATAAAGTCATCTAAACATTCTTCTAACTTTTCACCTTCTGCTTTTATTTTGCAGAGGAAGAATAAGAAACATGTCGCTTAAGTGTCAAATGTTTTATTCTGAAAAGGAGCCTCAAAGAGGTGGACTTGTTTTGCTTTTCAGTTATAAACACAGGAACAATTTTCCGTGACAGGATTCTACCGTCGGTGAGTGTGAGGTCTGAAGCCCACTGCCTTCAGACTCCAGAAGCCCGCTGGATTTCTCTCAGGGATGCTGGGCTCTTCTGACAACTGGATGCAGCTATTGCACTATGAAATGCAGGCTGTTTCAGAACACCTGCTTTCTTCTAGGGAAACTCTTAAATTACATTTAAAAATCTGTTCACCTACGAAAACTGTCGCCAGTCTACAAAAGTTACCTAGGTCTACGCAATCAATTTTTCTGTTTCTTTTATCACTGTGTTTAGAGACCACAAATAAATTGGCTTGAGACCAACTCAGATTCCTCTGCCAGTCCTAAGAGTCCTCCCAAAGAAACCAAATAAAGTAAGGATCATTTCAAAGCATTGTACTTCAGTGTTGTCGGGATGAGGGAAAGGGGACAAGTTGCCAGGAAGCTTAGGTAAGGAGAAGAGAGAGGAACTGACAGAGGCTATGAGACGCTGAGGAAAAAAAGAGAGGGAGTCAATGACTGCAGGGCACTGGCTGTGGATTGCAATGAGTACTGAAGAATAAAAAATAAAAGATCATTCACAATGAAAATAAAGGTTCCAATGCCAGAACCTAAGCCCAAAATTCCGCTTGATACACAGAAGTAAAACAGGACGTGATATGGAAATAGTATTCCATTTGGAGTCAAAATATCTGGGTTTGAGTTCTGGATCTGCCACTTATTGCCTGTACAGTCTTGAGCAAATTGCTTAATCTTTTAGAGCCTTTCCTACTGTGAGTACGTATTTTTAAAAATGCTCTAACTATCCTATAGGTTGTTGTGAAACCCACAGAAGGTTTCACATGTGTTGTGCAAGTAGATATTAATATTTGAAATGCATTTACAAAAATAGATAATGGATTTGTTTGTAGCAAGTGAAAGCCTAGCTAGTTCTTGGTCTACTCCGGTAGAGCTATAATATCACTACCACAACCTTCTCACGTGACCCCCTCCCTCAAAGCTCACCCCTCAAAAAACCCCCCAACCTCCATCTCTGCTAGAAGAGATTACAAAAAGCCAAATTGATTGTTTTATTTCACCCCCTCACTTCTAGTTTTATTGTATAATTTGGCCCAGAATGTTCTCTTCTTATAGTTTTCTTCTCACTCACACCCCACCACTATCGTAGTTGCTTCATATATATCTGAAGTCTCCACTAAGCAAGAATAAGTACAAAAAAAATCATTTGGCGGGGTGGGGGGGAATTATAAAAAGAACTGGAAATATTTACCAAGTCACTCAGAAGAAACTTAATATTGTCCATCATTGTTCAGGGCATGACATGCATAAATAAAACTGACTGTGGGTTAGATTGTCCCTGTACCCACGAACAAGAGCCCTCTCCTTTCTCTTCTCTTCAAAAGCTGTCCTCCATTCCCTTCAGGAATTGCCTCTAGCCTCTCCTCAACCCCCTGAAATCTTTGTGTGTCAATTCTACCTCACACTCCTTTTCCCAAAGCGACTCTTCAATCGCACATACAGCTTCCCCTCTTTGCACCTTCCCTGTGCCTTAGTGCTAAATGCGACCCTAGTTGACTCTGTCCATTTTGTCCCTGCATTGTATACATAGGTTGTATCTATCACGTCCTGCACTAAATTGCAAGAGCAGAGACCGTTATGATACTTCACACTGGTACAGCACCTTGTGGTTTACAAGGTCTCGTCAGAAACATAATCATATTCAAAGCTCACTCCAACCCTGTGAGGTCGGTATTCCTCCTGGCTCACAGATGCAAGAGTAAGACTCTTGCAGCTTAAGTAACCTGCAACTGAGCATAGTTGCCATGTGGCCTCCCCTGACCCACTCCCGTTTCCTCTGTGTGGACTCTGCCTCCTCAGCATCTTTCATTTCCTTTGCAGCTCTTGACTGTGGCTATTATTCAAATTTTTATTCATTTCACCATTTAGTACGTATCGAGTCTGTACATAAATAAAAGCTTCTGTAGGGGATATAAAAGTGAATGAGAGAATTGATACTTTAGGAGGAAATTTACAAATTATCAGCATCACTGACTGTATAACCGATTCTCTAACAAACCTTTTCATTGACTCTAAGAAGTCTTTCAAAATGTTTGATTCTGCACCATCAACCCTGTCTCTGTCTTCTGCTCTTGAAGTAATTGTGAGATGTGACATTAGTGAGAGATGACTGCTCTTTGTCATGAAATAGCAAGAAAGAGTAAGGCAAAAGGCCTGGGTGATGTGCAGAGTGGATTTTTTACCTGGATAACAAAGTTGGTTTTGTCGTTTTGTTGTGCTGAAGAGTTTCCTGACACGTACGTAGGCTCCTTACAGACGGGGAATTGCGGGCTGGGGTGGGAGTGTTTCCAATTTATAGTTCATATACTTGGCAACTGGAGTGTCGTCTTCTCTCCCTGTTCCTTTCAAATGTATATGTCATCTTGTGGAACAGCATTCCAAACCCTTGACAGCTTCCGTATATAATTCCCACTTTTGAAGAAGGTCTTTCACAACCCCGATAGACTACATTTCTCTACCTCTTGGGAAAATAAAACCAAACAACGATGACAGCAACAACAAAACCCAGACTGGTTAATTCTTCTGTGGTTCTGGTAACCATGGGGTGTACCTCTCCGGCCCCTCACAGCCTTATGACCCCTGATATCTAGCCCAAGAGTGTTTAGAGTAGTGTTTGGGCCAGTTACCTATAATCTCTTTTTAAAAATCCCTTTATTGACTTATAATTTTGGTATGGGGGTGTGAAGAGATGTGAAAAGCTGAGGAAATAAAGTGCAGTTTGGGAGGCGTGCAGTCGGTGGTTGCAGGTGTGGGGTTTGCTTTGTGCTGAGTAGATTTATAACCTCACTTCTTTCCAACTGTCCTAAGCTGTCCTAAACTGTGGGCTTTGGGTAAATTACTTAGACGCAAAGGTCTCAAGTTCTGCAACTATAAAATGCCAACCTCAGAGAATGGTTGTGGGCGTTAAGTAGGATGATGTCTATAAAAATCTTAGCACAGTGACTGGACCATAGGAAGCACCAATAAATATTTGCTAATTTTATTCTCTATTCACAGCTTTTGAGGAGAAGAAAAAGTAAAAAGATACTCATGAAATCTCCACTGAAATAATGGGGTTTAAAGTTTGAAAATCAGGGATCTTTTATTTTGTTTTTCATTTGCTGGAATAATAGATCAATACTACCTACTTCCATGTTGTTGAACTCCTCGTATTCTCAAAATAGCATCCTAGTCTTGAGTAAAAATTCTTTAGTGCTGAGTGATTACAAAACTAATTATAGTAATTTTACTATCTGGGCATCTCTAAGGGAGAGGACCAGCTGCATAAGATTGTATGGTTTGGCAACTCAATTATCTTCAAGAAGACAGAAGCATATTTACAAAGATAGTCAGAGCATTACGTTAATTTAAGACCTTCAGGAGACCTTTCTCCTGAAATGTTTATGGCTCTGAGGTTCTGAATACTTCTCTAAACAATAAAACAAATGATCGGATGAATTTGCTTAGACAGAGTGAATAACCAAGAAAGAGAATGCATTATATATTGAAACGTGGGGCCCTTTGAATAATATGGGTCAGAGTGACCAAGGAAATGGGTATGTTTAGATTAAGTAAAAGTTCTGGGCCATGGGGAGTGTGGGAGGAAGGTAAAGAAAGAGAATAGAAGAAATATATGGACAAAGTTTAAAATTTTGCCAAAGTTTTGTTCCTAGAAAACAAGCAAGGAAAAGATTTAGCAGTCAGCAGGGGATGCTCTGTGACCCGAGCATTACAGAAGTACCTGTCTTCCAGCATTCATTCTTTGTACAGCAAATATTTATTCCGTACCTACTAACTGCTGCACCATCCTTGGAATTTGAAATTCATTACTGAACAAAATAGGCAAAGACCCCTGCCCTCGTGGGTCTTATGTAATTGGGGAGAGAGTGAGAGAGAGAGAGAGAGAGAGAGAAAGAGAGTGAGAGAGAGAGACCATTAGCAGTAAACACAATAAATGAACGAGATAGCACCCTAAAATGTTGTAAGTGCTGTGAACCAAAGGATGGGGGCAAGGAGTGATGGGATATCAGGGAGGGGAGGGTGTGGATATACTGAGTATGGCAAGGGTCAGGGGCAACCAAAGCTCATTCCTCCCTGGCAGTAGTTGGGGCCACCACTCAAATGGTGACTAAGCTTCTTGCTATTCTGTCTAACTTTGCTTTTCTAATGACCGTCTCCTGGGTTTTAGGATGTGGAAGTAAAAGAGGTCATATGAGGGTCCCTGTGAGAGCAGAAAAAGAACTTGGAAATCGTATTTATTGAGGTAATGAAAATGCACCAGTGAAAAGTAGTGTCAATGCATTCCGGGGTCCAGGTGGCAAAGGACAACAGGGAAGGCAGGACAATGAGTAAGTGCAATGAACTTTAAAATCACGTGCGGCAAGGAGCGAGTGGGTGCCATTGTCATACATAAAATAAACAACGGCTGTGCATGAAGTTTTTAGATTCGAAAACACTTTCAATTTAGAATCTAAAGAATGCTAAACACCTTTGAAGAAAAATTCCTTCCCACAGGGGATTCCAAGATCCTAAGTGAAAAATTTAGCTGGTTGTCTGCTGATGTGGTGCCAAGCACCTAGATGATTGCCTCGGTTCTCACTTTTCTCCAGGACATTGCACTGTGTTTCATGGTCAAGCTCGGAGCTTTGGTCAGAGGGCTGGAATAAGACGGTCACGACACTAATTTGAGATTGGAGTAATGTAATCTCAGGTAGAAGGAAGAAACACTTCTTCCCCTTTCAGGAAATGTGCTGTGTGTAGTCCTTGCTGCCGGAGGCCGTGCTCTGCTAAACACATTGTTTACTGGACCTTCCTCTCTGACAGAGGCAAGCAAACCTAGTGAATTGACATCTGAGTGTGCGGAGGGTCCTTCTAAGGCTTAGGGAGAATTTGTCAACCTCTGATCTGTGGTGTTACATTTATGCCATAGTGGGGTCCTGCTCTCCAATTCTCACCCCTGGACTAGAGAACTGGTTCAGGAGAAGAGCAAGAGCCCTTGTGGCAAATTCTGAGACCTTCCCAGGGTCCCCCCAAGTGTGATCGCACCAAATGCCCGCGTGTTGGAGGAAAGTATACGAGCGAGATTTCTCTGAATCACATATCTAGTTCAACAGGGCTTCTCCCCTCTGATGCTTCAAGTTGGTGCTTGAAATCTCACAAAATAATAATATCACTTCTCAGAATATGCTGGAGGCAGTGATGTTTCCCAGAATGAACTGAATGAGACAAAATTACCTCTATACTTCAGAACACCCTAAATATCCCACCCACACAAGAAGTTGCTCAAGTCAAAATATTTCACAATACTGTATTCCACCCAGGTTAAAACTATGGAGACAACTGGAAAGTGTAATAGGAACTGAATGTAACCGAAGGAAGAGAGAAGAGAGCCTGTATGCATCTATTCTTAACACCAACCGGCAAACACAGAGCTTGTAAGTGAAAAATAGGCACCTAACTCTCTTTACAATTTTTTTTCAAGTTTGGGGAATTCTTTTGCAGCAGATTTTCTGGACATCAGAAAGGGGATTACAGGAGGTGGAAGAGACAAGTGTAAGACAGAAAGAAGAGGACAGGGCCAGGGGCATAGGAAGCATATTTAATTTTAATTTGAACCTAAACATTTTTACAGAGACTGTCAGAGTTTGTTGGCTTAGCTATGTGACCCTGCTACAAATTGCAATTGTTCCATAATGCAGAAATGAGGAAATGTTCCATGGAATTGTGTTTTTCCCCTTTGGTTCCTTGCTCTGGTGCAAAATGTTAAGAAAAAGTTTACTCTGTGGTTTATTCTAAACAAATCCAATTCTGCATCCAGGTATTATTGCTCAATCAGCCAACTTAAGTACTTATTTTTAAAAGTGTATTTTTGACTTTAAACACTTAAATCCATTGTGGTTTATCATGTCAATATATATTTTGGCTCGTGCACAGCTCTGAGAAGGCCTGGTAAAATTCCTTAAAGGAGTCTGTGACAGGCTCCTCCAGCAGAAGCATAGCCTCCCTGTTTCCAGAGAAGATAGATCTGTCTCTGAATACTTTAAAGCCTATTCTGAAACTGCCTAACCCTCCTTCTCGAGAGCCAAATTCAGGCCCTGACGATGGTGTGAATGTACCAACCAAATAAGTTGTTTTTTGGTCAGCACAAACAAAATCCAAGAACTGTGTTTGTGTGGGTGAGTGAGCTCACATTTGAAATAAGAACAACTTAAATTTGTACAACAACTTCAATTACAATTTGATCCAAGCTTCTCCTCATCTGATCTCCAATAACAACCTTGGAAAACAGGCAGGGCAGCTACTAAGGTTCCTATTTTCATAGATGAGGAAACAGATGAAAAAATATTCAGCGATGGTACGGGACCACAGTATTCTATCCAAGACAGTAGATGGAGGAGCATTTAACATACAATTTATTTGGTTTTGTACCAACTTCAAATCCAGCGCACATCTATTATATAACAGTGCCTCTTGACAATAAATTGACTTCAGGTAAATACTTAAAGTTCATAATATTAGGCCAGTGAAAACTTTTATATTAGAAATATTGGCAGGAATTGTTATTTTTATTAGTATCCCAACTATTAAAGTAGCACAAGAAAGATTTTTAATAAATCAAATGGAACAGCTCAGAAGGGAAAAAAAATGTTTCCCCGTCTAGAATATTACTGGATGCCATGCACTCCCAGTTCATCCAGAACATTCTTTCAAAGGTCCTTGCACTGTTCAGAGAAGATGGGTATTTGTAATGAGCTCCAGTCAAAGATGGAAACATTAATTCTGCCAAGAACATTTTTCAGAGATATTTCACTGTTAATAATTACAAGTTGTCTCCCAAATAAAGCAATATTTCTACCCCTACTACTTTGCTGCTGCTACATTTTCATTAATATAACAATAACTAATATTTTAAAAATGCTTACTGTGCACCAAGCACTGTGCCATGCACTTCCTGTGGATATGTTGCTTTTCTTTCTCATTTATTCCTCACAACAACCCTCATCCTCATATTACAGAAGAAAAACCTGCGACTTGAGGTAAATAATTTGCCCGTAGTCACATAATTAGTATGGATGGAGCCAGGATTCTAACTTAGGCAATATAATTTCAGAACCCACAAGCCTGAGTGTTATGTGACATTACCTCCTCAGCAGTTGCTTATAATAATCATCATCATAACAGCTGAAATGTGTTGATTGTTTATTATCAAACTTGTTTTTACAAATGATCTAAATGAGATTTGAAGAGGTGAAGGGATTCACCCAAGTTCCCGTGGCTAGTAAGTTAAAGAACAGAGATTCAGATTCCGACAGTTGGATTTTCCAAAAAGGGAAACTGAATCCCATGATTCCTCTTCCTGTGAACGACTTTACAAATTAAATTATAGGTCTAGGGGCCGGCCTGCGGGGCAGTGGTTAAGTTTGGAATGCTCCGCTTCAGCGGCCTGGTTTTGCAGGTGCGGATCCCGGGCGCAGACTTATACCACTCATCAGCCATGCTATGGTGGTGACCCAGAGACAAAATAGAGGAAGATTTGCACAGATGTTAGCTCAGGGTGAATCTTCCTCAGGAAAAAAAAAAAATTGTAGGTATGGATTCTCTAGAATGACAGCCTCAGACCTTATGTCCTTCTAAATTCAAATTTTTAGGTTACAAATTCTCAAACTTTTGAATTGACGAGGAATCACTTTCATTCCTCTGGAATATTATGGATTACAAAAGAGCTTGAGAGACCTGGCCAGGTGTAGAGTTACATTTAAAAAAACTTCCAGATGATTAGGGATGTTTTTATTGACAGTGTAGAGGCCTGAGACCTTGAGATTCAAGAAATTACATTCTTGTGTGTCCTGAAGATGTTTTCTACCTGACGAAAAAATCTGTTTTCCTGAGAAAGTATTGCAAGGGGTCATGTGATAGCAGGTTCTGCTGCTATCTCTCTGGATTCCAAGGCTTTGGAGAGAGTGGTCCCTGCACAGAGGAGGGTGAGCTCATCTAGCCTTGGCAGGGTCTAAGGATTATCCCAAGACGTGCTGTGGAAGGCTCGCTGCAAGGCTAAAGGCAGGATGCTTGTGTGTTTTGTTCCATCATACAGTGAAATGGAAACAGCACCACCATATCAGGTAATGAAGGCTATCTTTATTATTGCCAATAGCTATAATGAAGGGAATTATCTTCCACCATGGAGTTCCTCTTACCTCTATCTTCTCTCTCCAGAGAAGAGCCATGTTGTTCAGTGCTCCTGCAAGTGGATTGGCTTTCTTCTTTGGCATGTTAGTTTGAATCCAGAACACCCACAAGGCACCATAATGCAATGGCTTTCTAACTTTCCAAATTTCTGGAGGATGCTTTGATGGAGCTATAAGCCCCTGGAGCAATATGTAGCCATGTTCTTCTACTGCCATTGTAAAAAAGAAAACGCATGAATAGTTGTGTCTGAAGAGTTGCCTGTGGTTGTATTCATGGGGTGCACTTTAGAGAGGGACCGACATCAGGGAGGTTGGGGCTATGCTTCTTGGACTCCATCCCAGCCGGGTAAAATGACTGCAATACTGCAAAAGATCTCCTTGTACATGACCTACCTAAGCTGACAGGCAGTCCCAGAGGTATGAACAGGGATGTAGTGTGTGAATCAATGCCAGAAGTGAAGTATGGCCATAGCTTCAATAAGAGCACCAGAGACCAGCCCAGTGCTGACTGGTTAGAAGTGTTCTATGGACGAGGATGCACAGCAGTGAGACACCCAGTCAGATGTTTTGAGAGTGAACCACCATTCTGTGTGACCTTTGACAAGTCACTCAGCCAGCCTGGTCTTTCTTTCCTCATGTACTAAGTAAAAAGTTGGACTCGTTGTGCATCAACCCTTCCCCTCTCACTCTGAAATGCTCTGATCTCTAGTCTAGACTTGTAGACCATGTTTTGAGAACCATTGATCTAGTAACCTAAAAAACTGACTGTACTTTACTTCCCAAGCTATACAAAGTATAAAGGAGGAAAAGCTTACTCACTGCTAGAATTTGGTTTCAGAGATATTTAATTACAGCATAGGAGATGTGTCACTCATCCATAGTTGGTAAGAGTCACGGTCAACTGTTTTATTAAGTCATTTGTCTCATTCTACAATCAGCAGTCTCTAATTACCTAATTCTGTTCCACCAGTTTGTGTGAGGGGAGTCTTATTCTTCGACCCTCTGCATCTAAGCCCTAAAATAAACTTATGACATTCATGATCATCTTACATTCTTTTGCGTTTCAAAATTTTTCTGCTCCTGATTTTCTATCTGATTATTTCTACTTTTCCTGGCCGTAGAATCATAGTCTTTCAGAACTAAAAGTGATTTTAGAAATTACTTAATCCTGCCTCTATTTTACTTAATTGAAAATTAAGAACAGGAAAGATTATACAATTTGCCAAAGGCCTACAGCTGGTTAGTGGCAGAGTTATGCTAAGTATCAGGTGCCTAACCCTTGACCTGCAGATTTTAGAGAGACCCAGGAAGCTCTGGCTTAACCAGAGGGCAGAGTCCAGTCTTATCTGATCTGAGAGATTGGGATACAACCACCTGGGCTCAGAAATGCCCAGCTAGAGAGCCATAACGTCAGAGAGCATTTGGGTAGCCCGCTAAAGATGGGAGTGGGGAGGGGAGAGTAAAAGTGGAGTTGAGGGCATTTGGTGTCCTTTTCTATTTGGCCGAAGGTGAACTCGGGATGAGCGAGAGTAGAAGGGATTTCACTAGGATTAGACAAAGTTTGGATGTCTTCAAATGCTAAAATATTCAGTCAGACACTTCATTATGTATTTTGCCAAAATGTCTACTTCTGTGAGGTTTTTTTTGGTGAATGTGTACAACTTCATTGGAAGTGCCAGACACAGAAAGCACATGTTAGCTACTCTGGTGAGAACAGACAGGGCGGGGACAGGCAGAGGCGGGATCCAACCTCCAGTCAAGCGATGATGGAGACTTGGAGGAAACCTGTAGACATGGGAACACCTGTAGGATAGGGAGGTGATTTTATTTTCTTTATAAATTTTCCTTTTTTTCTTGGTACGTGTTTTATTAAGAGAAGAATAAAGTAAATATTGCCTTACTGGATCTTAGCTTGGAATGACTTTCTGGCTACCTTTTTTTTAATGGATTACTTTTATTTTGAAGCAATTTCAAACTTATAGAAAAGTTGCAAGAATTGTTTAAAAGACTTCGATATACTCCACTCAGATCCACCAATTGTTAATATTTGCTATGTTTGCATATTCTTTTTCTCTCTTTCACCCTACACATAAAAATTACATATTCTTTCTGAATCACTTGAGAGTACATTGCCTTTCTCCTTAAATACTTTAAGTGTATATTTCTTAAGAACAAGGACATCCACTTATAACTATGTACCAATATCCAAATCAGGAAACTTTACATGGATACATTATCTAGTCTGTAGACCTTACGCAAATTTCACCAATTGTCCCAGTAATGTCCTATATAGCCATTATTTTTCTTCTGGTTTAAGATCCAATCCAGGACCACGTTGCATTTAGTTTACATGTCTCTTTAGTTTCCTTTAATCTGGATCAGTTTCTCCTCCTTCTTTTGCCTTTCATGATTGACATTTTTGAAGAGTACAGGTTTTTTATTTGTAGAAAGTTCCTCAGTTTGGATTTATCTGAGATTTCCTCCTGATTGGATTCAGGTTATACTTTTTGGAAGGAGTCCTTTCTAAGAGCTATTGTGGCTTCTCGGGGCGTCGTATCAGGAGACATAACATGGTTGATATTGCTGATGAGGTGAATTACTGGTGGTACTAACTTGAGGGTAAGACTGCATATTTCAAATAGTGAATATTTTTGTTGTCTTCAGCTCAATGTAGTGTCATTATTAAAAAATAGTCAGAAATATTAAAAAAATTAACATGGGCTCACATTTAATCCACATTAAAGTGAGGTATACCTACAGAAACAGGGGATGTGAGCACAATGGTAATGCCAGACAGAGTTTGGTCGCAATAAAAATACAGATGAGGGGAAAATTTCAGGTAAAAGTGACCGTTGACCTAAGCGGAAATATCCGGTTGCTTTCAGCTTCTGCATATGTATACTTTCTAGGGTATCATTTGGATACATTTTTTTCACATCTGTTGACTAAATCTATGCATCAAATGTAAATTATAGCATTTGGGGGACATTATGTATACTCGTGACCTTCTCCTGGAATGACTTACTTGGTCCTAATTAAAAATGAATGGATTCAGAATGATGGTCCTACAGTATTTTAAGCTATGACGGATCACTACAATGTTATTCCTGTTTGTGGCTATCAAAGAAAACGACTTGCTTCTTTAGATCACAATGAAAGTTCATAAAGACTTTGGGTTTTTGGATGAAATATACTTTATTTGTATGAATCCATTTAGAAACTACTCGGTATCTGAAAACTGATCTTAAAGAGTTTGATGGAATAATATTTGACTTTTCTGCAAAAAAGCAGTTGGATTTCTGTGGCATCTCTGTTTTTGAACTACTCTCGTCAGAACGTGTTTTGCCCGTCAACTGGTGGCGCTATTAAGTGTGGCAAAGGGTGTTTTGTTTTAATAAAAGTTTTAGCCTGAACCACCATGGGTTTAGAAAGAACAGCTAAAATGCTTCCTGCAGAGTGGACCCTGCAATTCGTTACTTTGGGTGTAGAATGGTTCTCTTTTGTAGTAAATCAGATTTACTAGGTATTCCACAGTCCCAAGAACAGTAAGAAGAAAAGATGGAATGAGGGGAAGTGGATGGAAATAGGATTTCAGGAACATCAGCGCTCAGGGCTTAGATGGTGCAGTAGAGGGAGTCTGGCTGGGATAATTCCCATTTCCATCGCTGTGAACCCAATTCTTGGGAACGTTGCACGTCGTCGTGAGCGTGATGAAGCTGCGGGGCCGCCCAAGGGTGAAAATGGCAGTGGCTCTATGCTGCCATCTGGTGGTGGACTGCTGCACTGCCTCCCCCAGTGAGTTAGGGGCCCTTGACTGGCCCACAGGCCAACGTACAAAACCGGGAAGGTTGGCCTCTTCGTCCATTACGTGCCACAGGAACTTCTCTATTCTCTTGGTGTTCTTTTCTTCTCTGTGCACTATGTCTCTCCTCCCTTTAGATAACTTGGTGCCCTTTGTACGGTCTCTCCTATTCTCATCAGTCCAAGAACAAGAGCAAGAACAACTAACATTTATTGAGTTCTTCCTAGCTACCAGGCTCACTAAGTGCTCTGTAAATATTATTTTATTTAATCTTGGAGAAAGCCACATGGCATAGAGATAATTATATGACATTTTACAGATAAGAGAACATATTTAATAATGGCTGAGCCCATGCTGGATCACTGGCCTGTCCATCTGGAGCCTGAACTTGTAATCACAACATTGCCTTCACAGCTGGCTGTGAGACTGAATAAAATATTACCTATCCCACGGACATTTTGCTTGGTCTTATTTCTGACTGTGGAATGAAAGATTCATCTCTTATGAAAAGATGTCAAGCACTAGTGAGCAGGTTGCAAAAATATTTGGGGGATATAGGGACCCCTCAACCGGGGCCCTTAAATTTGCCTATCATTAAGGCAGCCTTGTTTCTGAGGTGGCTGAGCTGATCCGGAGAAAATGCAGTGACTTAAGAATTGTGATAGTCAAATGAGATAATGTACATGAATTGGATTTGGATATTCTACACTAAAATTAATTATCTTATGTCAAACTGTTGGATAGATTCCTAATGAATGTTCACACACGACTAAGGCAGTGTATTCAGTAAAGGGGTAAATATTCATTTTGTGATGCATTTGAGTTGAGTACAACTTTAATTTGGAGAATAAAAACTTTGTCTGATTGACTTTGAAGCAAGATTATATTTTAGCATACTCAATAAATATTACATATATTGTACTATTTTTAGCATAGACTTTTACTGAAAATAATAGTCAACCAGACAACCATTCATCCAACCATCTAAGTGAAGATTCTTCTTAAACTTATGGACTTATGAACATGACACCCTGTTTCCAAGAATCTCTTTCTGGTCTGTTTTTAAGTACACAAAACACACACTTTAATATTTTATATTATGTTAAATATTTATTATTTTATAATTAAAATATAGACTTTAAACTTGTGGCATGTGGTAGGTAGTCCATAAATATTCCCTACTGTAGCTCTCCCTGAGCACTGGTGTTCCTGAAACCCTATTTCCATTCATTTTCTCTTGCTCTGCCTTCTTGATTTGTGAGGATCCCTGAGTGGGATCCCAAGCTGGATACACCCTATCGATTCAGCCATGTCTAGAGATATCTGGAAGACCTCCTAGAGATTAGCTAACAGGAGATACTAGGGAGGGCACTGGAAAGAATTTTCTTGAAGAGGCCTGGTACACTTACAAGTTTCTTTCAAGCTTTAGAGTAAGAAAGGAGGGGAGACCATGGTAAAGTCAGTATAGTAAGGTATTGTTCAGATTGTTCTATAGTATGCTATCTCCCATGCTCAGTGTTATGAGGAAAGGAGGCTGTGACACACACACAAGGCCACGCTTCCACATCTCTGTGAGATGCTGAACATGGCCAGCAGGACTGTGTGGGGCCCACAGCCATGTGGGTCACCAATAAGAACAGGGGCATTGTCTTCCCTTGGACAAACAATGGTGAGAGCACGTTGGAGAATGGAACAGAGCAGAGGCACTGGGTCAGATACTGTAGTTTGGTTACTCCAAAAGCCTTTCCCAATGTCCTTTCCCTTCCTCTACATATGGGCTGGAAAGCTCACAAACTCACCTTTCCAGACTCCCTTGCAGGAAGAGGTTGCCATGTGAGCTAGTTCTGAGTAATGAAATGTAAGTGGAAGCCATTAGTTTGGGCTACCAGGAAAGTTTATGAAAAAGACAGTTTGGGCTGGAATGCTTCTTCAGCCCTTTGCCCCTTCTCCTTTATCTTTCCCACTCAGAACCAGCTCTGGACACATATTGCTAGATTTCTTTTTGAATGGATAAATAAATGTCTATTCTTTTCTAAACTTCTATATGGCAGGAATTTCTGCTATTTGCTGCTGAATGCATTCCTAACTCACAAAGACTGCATGAAGCACAGGTGCTAGCTGATAAACATCAAGGTGGTGTAGCCACCTGGATCAGCCCACCCTGGGAGGTGGGAGCCAGGGAGACGGGAGGCATACAGGAGTGGTAGTGGGAAAGCTGACAGATGCCAAGTGTACATCAACTTTGGTACGTATGTGCTGGGGCTGGAGCTCCTAAATTTCTGAAAGTGGGAAGGGAGGCTCAACTAGAGAACTAGATTTTGGGTTTCTTTGTTGTAATTCCTTTGTACTCATCAGCTGGTGTAGCTTGAGGAAACTTGACTTGCAAATGTATTGGTGTTCGTAATCGTGGATTTCAATGTATCACTTAGCTGATGTTTTACAAATATCTACCACGTGTTGAACAGTTCACTGGATCAAGTTTTCACAAACTTTTCTGTAAAGGGGCAGATAGTAAATATTTTAGGCTATGCAGGCCTTTCAGTGTCTGTTGCAACTACTCAACGCTGCCATTGTTGCATGAAAGGAGCCATTGACAATGGGTAAATAGATGAGTATAGTTATGTTCCAATAAAACTTTATTTACAAAAATAGGCAGTGGGTTGGATTTGACCTGAGGGCTATAGTTTGCCAAGCGTTTGCTCTGGATCTTACAGTGGCACAAAAAATAAGTCAGGTTTTCACTTAAGTTAGCTTTATATGTCCCTTAAATCATGTTTGCACTTTTAACATGTACAGCAAAACTTGTTTTTCTCCATAAAATTTTTCTTAGGATTTTCCCCACAGAAGTTGGATGATGTTGAGCAGATTTTCTGGGCCACTTGCCTTCCCGATGCATAAGACCCTCATAGCAGTGTTTCTGAAAATGCATTCTGCAGGATGTTGGTTCCATCAGATAACTCAAAAGAAAAAAAAAAGTTAGGGATAAATAAACTTGGAAAGCACTGAAGTTAACAAGTTAATTCAACTTCTCTATCTCATATGTATGGCACAACATCTATCCAGTCACCCAAGCTAGAAATCTGTAGGTTTCTTATTTATTTCTCTCTTGCATCTAATCCATTTCCCAGACCTATTAATTGTACTTCCTAAATATTTTTCCTTTTTCGTCCCTCTCTCTCCATCCCCATTCTCCCAGACATCCTATTTCAGGTTCTGGTGCCCGTCATATTCAGTCTCTCCGAGTCCCAAACCCCACCTGCCAGAATCCTTGTCAAAAACGCAAATTCAACCATGCCACTGCCCTGCTTGAAACCCATCAACGACTCCTCACTGGCCAGAGCAGCATTTTCTAACTGGCATCCATGGGGGTGTTAGATGTGCTGCAAGAAAGATTCTGCATGAAACCTTGGATAAACCAATTTAAACAGAGGTTTTTACCTCTCAGGGCTCTTAACATCCTAATGAACATTTTGACTCTTTAAGAAGGATTCAGGATTTCCCAAATCCAACTGAACATGCAGCACCATTCTTTCCTGGGGACAGTGTGAGTGATTAGGATTCCAATCAACCCTTTGAGAAACGCTTCCCTATAGATATTGCAAAGAATTCAAATTAATGGGGATTTGCTCAACTCTGTATCCCCAGTCCAAGAATTAGTTTCTCTTTTGATGCTGCCCACAACTATTTTTCTTGTTTAGATTGTCTGCTTTTCCCTTGCAATGCAGCCTGGACAAGTGGAGAAGAATTAGGTTTTTGAATCAAAGAGTTTGACTCTGGAATTTCAACTAATTACTAGATGGATCCGCTCAGGGGCGTTTCTTCAGTTGCTTTGAGTCTCTTTTTCTTCATCGTGAAACTTGATAAAAACCTCCCCCATGAGGGATGGTGATTGGTTTTTGGGTGGTGAACATAATCTACACAGAAATTGAAATATAATGATGTATACCTGAAATTTAGATAATGTTACAAACCAATGTTAGCTCAATAAAGATAAATTAATAAATGTTAATCTCATCCAAAAAAGAAAACCCATCTCATACAAATATTTTGATTAAATTACACATCATCTGTAAGATAAAAAGCTCAGCGACTGGCATGTAGATACTGCTCAATAAATGCTATTTCTACATATGTTTGAACCTTCAGGAATTCTCAGCAGGAATGCCATGGAACTAACTGTGTGTTTGGTTCGCCTCCTATCTAAATAATAACACAGTCTCTTGTGTGCAAGGAAGGATCTTGAGAAAATATCGTATGCAACTTACAGAGTGTTATCCATACTATGCCCATAGGAGCCCATAAAGAGCCCTCTAACTAGGGGGGAACTAAGGTGGCCCTCTCTCCATCTGTGGTTTGGCTGATTTCGTCTGCTCTACCGCATGGACTGCAATGCCAGGGATGTCTTCCTGAAAAGGCTCCAACAATGCATTTAATTGCACATTGTTTGCATTTTGTAGTAAATAATGTGAACATAACTGGCCCTTGCCTTATGTCAAAAATTCTTCCCCCTCCCTGAATTTATTAACAAAACAAATGATAGTTTTTTTGTCTGTTAATGAATGACAGTCTGAACTTTGGAGCTGTGCTATACATAAATTTTTATTTTTAAAATTTTAACTAAAGACCTTAGAAAAAAACCACTACAAATTTTAAGGAAAGTATGAACAAAGTGTGATGCATTTAAAAATGGGCATGGAATATTATTGAGGAGATGTAAAGTTTCCCTGAATATTAATGCTTTTAAAATAATCTAGAAAAAATACTTGAGAAAATATGCAGTGGACAGAACAAGACATTAGATAGGACAATTCCTAGGAACAATTTAAAAATGAGAAATCTGAAGCTTTCAATTCTCTGTTACGCTCCATTTTCTCAGTAGATGGCACCCTTCTCCTACCTTCAAAGCTTTTATTTACACTAAGGTGTAAAGGACTGACAGTCCATTACAACAGTCACTAAATCCACTTTGGGTCTTAGCTAATTAGTTACAGCCTGATGGCACCTACAGTACCTTGCACATAGAACAGATTGCATGGTTAAGACAATATTTTAACTACAGTGAAGAAATTTATCCCTGTATTTTACTTTAACATATTTGCAAAATTCAATTCTTTCATTCATCTCTTGGTGATTCACATCCATAGTCCCAAATATTGTCCTCTTTTCCAATATTTAAACTTCATCCTCGTCCTCTTACTCTAGGAGGTGACCTGTCTACTATTTTATCAAGAAGATCAAGCCATTCTTTTTTTTCATTTATTCAATCAACAATCATTCATTCAGTACTTACTACATGCCAGAGGCTGCTAAGCTCAAGGATGCAAAGATGCATGAGCTATGGTCTTTGCCTTCAAAGAGCCCAAAACTTATTTGGAGGAGACAGAGAGAAACAATTATGTTATGTACACAGTTATACTTACTAAAATATTAGCGATATGCGCTTGGTGTCATGGGAGCCGAGAGAGAGGGGACCAAACCCAGCCTGTGGGAGGGAGTGTGGGAGAACTCCCTGGAATTATTAACATTGCCTAAGCCCAGTCTTAAGGGATAAAGAGGAATTAGTTCACAAATATCAGGGCAGAGGTACATCCCAGGCAGGGAGTATTGTGGGTGAGGGAGTGGAGGTGAGACAATCATAGAGCGGTAGGTACCTTTCAGAGCAGCTCAACCTTAAATACCAGCAGTAGTTCTCAATCCTGGCTACATATTAGATTCACCTGGGGACCCTCCAAAAAATACCAGTTCCTGGACTTCGTTCTTAGATAGTCTTCTTTAATTCATCTGGAGATGCCTGAGCACTGGTGTTAAAGAAAAATTCCTAGGTGATTTTAACAAGGATCCAGGGCTGGGAAACACTGATTTTGTTCGTGAGTGAGTGAATGAATGATGGCAAATGAGCTTGGAAAGGGGAACAGGAGTCTTCACATTTTACATTTGAGAAGCCTGGTAATTATGTAGAATCTGGGCCCCTCTCCCGTGATTCTGATTTAGTAGGCCTGAGGTGAGATCCATGAATATGAATATCTAACAGTTTCCAAATGAATCTGATAAAAGTGGTCAGAAAGTCACATCTGACAAACAGCAGAATGCATCGAGGGGACCTCGAGAGTCACGCTAAGGTTCTTGGGCGTTGTCCTGTTGTCAGTGTGGTACCATTAAAGAGGTTTTGGGTGTTGGCTGTTTGTGTTTTTGCAAGGGACTGACATGGTTTTGGAATTGCTTTTGAGAGGAGACACTCCAGCGGTCCTGCGGGAAGGACGACATGACAGGACATAGGAGATTGAGAAGATATCCAGGTGAGAGGACAGAGCCCAATCTCGGGTGGTGGCTGTGAAGGATGAGGGTAGGGTGGTGGGATGGTGGGGATCCCAGAGATATTTAGAATGCCAAGTCATCAGGATGTGGTGATTAATAGGGGCCAGAAGTGAAGGACAGGGCTAGATTAAGATCTTTAGGGACCTGGTATTAAAAACGAGCTGGTATTGGCAGGAGCTTCAAAATGAACAAACAAGCATCATTTATAATATATGTAAAGGCAATTAAATCTTTTTACAATTTAGTATAGATGCTGATGGGATACTACATATTCCTTTCCTGGTTAAATTTTAGACTATGCCCCCCTTTCTTAAGTTTTGCTTCTGATAGAAGTTAATTATTTAATTTAGTTGACACAAATAAGAATCAGTACTAAAACTGTGACTTGCCATTCAACCACATACTATAGAGTAGTAAGAACTGGTTTAAAAAGAAGTGACTTGAACAATTATAAGACTAGAATAGTAATTAGTACAATTGCTACTATATATGTATCTACACATATCAATGCAAGCATGTATGTATACATATACATATATGTGCACAGGCATGCACACAGCTTACCACAGAGAAAAATACAGTGAGTCAATAGCATATGTAATTTACAAGATATTGTTTTTCCTTGCCTTCAAAATCATGAATTATGAACTTTCATGTGCATGCTCTTGCTCAATAGTACTTATAAATTTATTTAATTTTTAAAATAAAAATACAGCAAATATATATTTTAGAATAACTTTATAAATAACTTTATTTTCTGTTATATATATAGCCTAAATACCAGAATCTGTGTATACATATATAAAACATACAAGCCTTTAGCATTTGATGCTTGTTTTCACAAAATTTGGTAATGATTATATGTTATGAAAACATAAATGACTGTGAAAATAAACCTCATTTTATAGAAGTGATAAAATCACAGATTAGAAATCAAGTGTGAATATTTTATTGAGGGGAACTCTGGCTGAAACAGTATTTCAATTTCAAAATAGCAATGTCTTCACCTTACCTACACATAATACTTTATTTTATTTCAAAGGGAAGTTTTCCAGTTAGTTATAATAATACTCTAGTACTTTAACATCATTAGTCTGCAACCAATGTGCTGTATTTTTAGCAGAATAGTTTATAGCTATTAAACACTATGATTTAGAGACTTTTAGTATATGGAAAATATGTAAGATATAATGGTGAGTGAAAAAAAGATAGGCTGTTTTTTGATTTCACTTTCATAAGAACTGTAAAATATAGAAGCATTAAAAAAGACCATACTAAAATATTGGTAGTGATTATTTTTCTTTAGTGTTATTATGCAGAATTTCTCTTTTTAATTTAATATTTCTGAGTTCCTTACATGCTTATAAAATTCATTTTTAAAGTTTTATGTTTATAAAATTTATAAATATATATTTATATTTTTATAAATGTACTTTTACTTATAAAATAAACTTTTATAATAATATATTATACTTTTTCTGATTAACAATTTCTAAATAAAAGAAAATGTAGTGATCTTACCTGCCATTCCCCCCCCCCACAAATGTTATGTTGCCTCATTGTAGATATTTTTTAAAAAAGCTATAATGGACCATATAATGAGTATAAGGAAATTCAGACAAGTTCTGTTTTTTGATTTTTTTTTTCCTGTTAAGTTTTGTGTGTGTGTGTGTGTGTGTGCAATTTCAAATATTGAATTCTTTTCAAATATTTTTTCTGGTGTCCTTCAGTTGCTGGTACCTTGAAATTCAATACTACTGAGGGAGAATAAAGGATTAATTCCAGGGTGCCTGGGTGGATGGTCGTTCCCCCAACTGTCACAGAGAGAATAAGGGAGGAGGGTCCTTTTTTATCTGAAGGGGAGGGATCAGTGCAGATGTGCATCAGCCTTTCAGATATCCAAGTCTAGGGGTAAGGGCTGGGACTCAGATGCAGATTTGGGAGCCATGGACATATTTGTGGTTGCTAAAAAAACAAGAGGTGATGGTTATTTTTATTTTATGAAATAGACTTGATTGTTTATTGAAGCAAGGAAGGTGCGAGAGTGAAAATCACAGTGACGTGAAGAAGAAACCCTGGGGATCACCCACACTTCAGAGGTGGTAAAGAAAGATGTGAAGAAGAACAAACAGAAATGTTGGTGAGATGGAAGGAAGTTTTTAACAGGAGGCCAGATGTCACTTCAGGTGATAAAGACAATTTTATTAAGTAACAAGACTGAAAAAATGTTCACTGAAGATAGTATTATAAAGGAATATAGGAATTGACAATGATAGAACGGAAGGAACCTGCTGAAGTAGGGGAGAAAGGTATAAATGGGAGAGTTAGAGGGACTGGAGATTGTAGTCACAACGGGATACTGAAATTTAAGACTTAGATAAGGCAACCTGGCGGGCAAATGTCTTAGTCAGCTTGGGCTGCTGTAAAAAATATACCAAAGACTGGGTGGCCTCACCTCTGTATACCACCATATTAGGGATTTAGGATTTCAAGATATGAATTTTGGAGGGACACAAACATTCCCTCTATAACAGCAAGCTATAGGGAAGCCCATAGACAAAGGGGACCTCAAGGAATGGTGATGCTGGAGTATTGGATTAGTCATTGGTGCATTGACAGCATCATCCCAGCTACCAAAAGGGTGATAAGATGAGGGGGTGGGATGGAGCCCTGAACCAGGGAACCAGGTTCAAATTATATGAATGAGGGAAACATTGGGAGAATTGTTAGATGTCAGAGAGATAGAGGATGGTTTAAATGGAAGACAACACTTATGGGGAAACATTTTTCTCACTCAAAGATGGAGGAGTAATAGTCTAGAACTTTGTAAACTAATCTTTGTTGAGGGCTTCCTATATCCTAGGCACTGCTTTGGACTGTTTAACATATATTAACCTATTTAGTTGTCACAGCAATTTATAGGGTAAATACTATCATTATGTACATATTACAGATGAAGTAAAAAAGCAATTTCTCATGGTGACAAAGCTCTTAAGTGGTGGAGCCTAGGTTTGACTTTGCCATCCTGCTCTAGTGCCCAAACTTCTACCCACTTCCCTGGGCACAGGTGGCAATCTACTCTGAGCATCTTCCTTTTCCTTCTTCTCCACTTCGACATCTCTGGATCTTCACCTTCCTTTTTCTTTGATGTTTGCTTTTTGTAGATTCCACTTATTTGGTTAAGGAAGTACCCTTCTCTTCTCAGTTTGCTGAGTTTCCTTTTATTTTATCATCATTAAATACTTTTTCTGCATATATTAAGATAACTGTATGATTTTTTCCCTTAAATTTGCTTTCCTGGAATAACTTCAAGTTGGTCTTGATTAGATTTTTTTAATCCATTGTTGACGCAGTTTGCCATTATTTTTGTTTAGGATTTTTCCATGCTAATCAGTGATAGTGATAGGACACTATTAATAAGGTGAGAAGACAACCACAGAATGGGAGAAAATATTTGCAAATCATATATCTGATAAGGGACTTGCATCTAGAATATATAAATAACTCCTACAACTCAATAATAAAAAGGAAAATAATAATCCAATTAAAACATGGGCAAAGGATCTGAATAGACATTTTTCCCAAAAAGACTATATAAAGGCTAATAAGCACATCAAAATATGCTCAACATCCTCAGTCATGGTGGAAATGCAAATCAAAACCAAGACGAGATACCACTTTACACTCACTAGGAGAGCTATAAGAAAAAAGTCAGATACTAACTGTTGGCTAGGATGTGGGGAAATTGGAACAGTAATACATTGCTGATGGGAATGTAAAATGGTATAGCTGCTTTGGAAAACAGTCTGCAGTTCCTCAAATGGTTAAACGTAGAGTTACCATTTGACCCAGAAATCCCTCTCTAGGTATATACCCAAGAGAAATAGAAACATATTTCCATATAAAAACTTGTACATGAATGTTCATAGCAGCATTATTCATAATAGACAAAAGGTGGAAACAACCCAAATGTCCATTACTGATGAATGGATAAACAAAATGTGGAATATTTTTTGACCTTAAAAATGAATGAGGTATTAATATGTGCTTCAACATGTATGAACCTTGAAAACATCATACTAAGAAGTCAGTTGCAAATGACCACATATTATGTGATTCCATTTATACGAAATGTCAAGAATAGGAAAATCTGTAGAGACAGAAAGTAAATTAATTTTTGCCTAGGGCTGGGGCTGGGAGATGGGCTAACTGGGGGGTGATAACTAAAGAGAATGGGATATCTTTTTAGGGCAATGAAAATGTTTTGACATTGATTGTAGAGATGGTTGCACAATTCCATGAATAGTGAATATTGTATACTAAAACCCATGAAATTATACACTTAAATGAGTGAATTGTATGGTATGTTAATTATATATCAATAACGCTGTTAGTGAAGAGGAAGAGGAAGAGAAAGGAGAAGAAGAAGAAGGGGAGGAGGAGAAAGAAGACGAGAAAGAGGAGGAAGAAAAAGATGTGCCTTCCATCTTGGGTGCTTTCACTCTCTGTCAGATCCCTTGGTATGGGGGGAAGCAAGCTGCTAGGTATGAGAGCCCCATGTGGTGAGGAACTGAAGTCTCTGGCCTACAGCTGGCAAGAAGCTAAGTTCTTCCAAGAACCATGTGAGCAAGCAGATTCTCTCCTAGCCCAGCCCTCAGAGAAGACTGCAATCTTGGCAGACAGCTTGAACACAACTTCGCGAGAGACTTGATCAGAGCCACCAACCTAAGATGCTTCTGGATTCTTGACCCATAGAAACTGTGAGATAATAAATGTTAGTTATTTTAAGCTGCTAAATTTTGGAGTAACTTGTTACACAGCAATAGATAACTAATATACCACTTGGTTGCATTGTTCTAGAAACACCTATTAGATTAAGTTTATTTATTTGCTGTTCAGGACTGCTATGTTCTTAATGATTTTTGTTTCCTTGACCAATAAATTATAGAATGGGGTGTGTTAAAAATCTCCTACTATGATTATGAATTTGTCTATGACTCCTTTAGTTCTGTCAAATACACCTGTATATATTAGCCTTACATATTTTGAGGATACATTATTAGGTAAATACAAGTATTGGTATATTGGACACTTTATCATCTTGTGTTGACCCACTTTATTACAAGATGGATCCCCTCATTTACTGCTGGTTTCCCAGTGTATAGTAGTTCATAGTGAAAAGGCAGGATAAAATATTTATCTTTCCCTTTCTGTTCTAGTTTTCAAGATATAATCTCTTCCCTATCATCCCTTTAAAGATGACTCATTTTTTAAAAAATATATCATTATGTACTCACATGTTTAAACATATTGGTGAATTATTAATTGATGAATTTGAGCTTTTTGAGGCTCAAATTGTCCTATCTTTGGCCAGCGGGAGCCTCTTCAAGTTGACTCCTAAGTCGTTTTGACGTGATCTTCGCAGTCTTGGATAGATTCCTTGCTGTCTGGTATGATAACATTTCTAGGCACATCTTGTATATTTCATGCCCCGGTCTTGCAATCAGCTCCAAGAAGCTCTAGTTTCTTTTAGTGGTAAATGCTATTTCAAGACCACATTCTGGGCACTTGGGATATTTGTTGCTACTGAGTTACTTTTTCTAGACCTCCTGTACCATATGGCATGTGGTATGGAAGGCCTAGAAAACACACACACACATTCAAATCAGGACTAGAAGATAATTTTAGTAATTTCTTCTCTGTTCCATCTTTATCTCCTTTCTTCCACACTAAGAATACTGTTCTTAGGGACACAGGAGGTTATAGAATTAGAATGTCCCATTACTACCCATTTATTTTATCGCACATCACACACATAAATTGCAGAATAACAATACTAACACTAGCAATCAATATATTTATTGATCAGTGTATTTACTGAGAAGACTGAACTTCTTTTGTATGTGCTTTCACCACTCCCCCATTTTTTATAGTTATACAATATCTAAATTGAGCAAACAGACATTACATGTCAGATTCTCTTCATTTTAGCCCCTATTTAATCCTCGTTCTACTAGTAATTGTATGTTGTAGTGCTCACTACCAATTCTTTTGTTGATGTCTGCAAGGGCTTAGCCAACTACAAATGTTAGATGGTATACAGTATACACGAAACCACCCTCCCTTCTGATACCAACTGCAAGTTTGGAAGAGTTCCCCAAATCACTCTCATGTTCAATAATTTGCTAGAAGGATTCACAGAACTCACTGAAAGCTATTATACTCATGGTTATGGTTTATTATAGGAAAGGGATACAGGTTAAAATCAGCCAAGAGAAGAAGACATAGGGTAGAGTCTCGGCAATTAACAAATGCAGAGCTCCCCTTGTCCTTTCTCCATGGAGTCAGGAAGTGTTAGTTTCCTGGCATCAATGTGTGACAATATATATGGAGTTTTGCCAACCAGGGAAGCCTCCATGTCCAGAGTTCTTATTGGCATTCTGCCACGCCACGTAGGCATGGTTCTTCCTGTGATTGATCTCCAGGTTAACTGATTCCATGTGACTCAAAGCCCCCACCTTAAATCATATCATTGTTCTTTTTTGGTGTGGCCAGCCCCCACCTGAAGGTATGGTCAGCCACTACTCTAAATCAAACTGTTAGACTATCCAGTGTGACTCAAGGTCCCCAGGCAAACAAGGACAGTCCTATCAGCTATGATATTATTCTAAGTGCCTAGAGATTACTTTCCAGAAACCCAGAAAAGGCCAGACCTCTTTTGGGGTAAAATTAAATTCTTTACTACACATGTTTCTGTAGTCTTTTTTGCTTGCCTGAGGTTTATGGTCTAGTAGATTCCACAGGAAGGACTCATAGGAACAGTATTCCCTGAATATTATCACTCGGATTAGATTTTGTACGTGCCCTTTATACTTGATATTCTTCTCAATATATAAATCCTTCACTCACATTTTCTTTGTTTCAGTATCTTAAATATGTTACCTCCTTTTTTTTCTGCATAAATATTGCTGTAGAAAAGTCTGGAGATAATTTATTTTTTTCTCATAAATTACTTGATATTTTCGTCTAGATGTTCAAAGAATTTTTTCTTTTTCTTTAAAGTTCTGTAATCTTTTTTCTAGGATAATTCTTGGTGTCAACTCATTCTGGGTAAATATTTTTAGGTATTTGGTGTGCTGTTTCAATATGCATTTTCAAATCTATTTATATTTTAGGACTGTTTTCTTGAATTTTAGTTCTTAGTATTTGTGTTCTGCTCCTTTGTTTTGGTTTTCTTTTCTTCTTTTTGTGGGGAAGACCAGCCCTGAACTAACATCCATTGCCAATCCTCCTCTTTTTTTGCTAAGGAAGACTGGCCCTGGGCTAACATCCATGCCCATCTTCCCCTACTTTATATGGGATGCTGCCACAGCATGGCTGACAAGCAATGTGTCGGCCCGTGCCCGGGATCTGAACCTGTGAACCCCAGGCTGCCAGAGCGCGAACTTAATTGCTACGCCACCGGGCCGGCCCCTGGTTTTCTTAATCAGAGTTTCATTTCACGTAGTATGTTGGATCTTCTTTGCCTATCTTCAATATTGGTCTCAATTGCTCTCAAATCCTTTAAATTTTTTTCATTTACTCTCTAAATTGAGATATAATTTATATACCATATAATTCACCATTTTGAATGTACAATTCAATGGTTTTTGGTATATTTACAGAGTTGTGCAACCATCACCACAATCAATTATATCACATTTTCATCACCTCAAAAAGAACTCCATACCCATTAGCAATCATGCCCATTTTCCCTCAACTCCTCAGCCCCTGGTAACCAGTGATCTTCCTTCTGTCTCTATCGATTTGCCTATCCTGGACATTTCATATAAAGGGAATAACACTACGTGGCCATTTGTGACTGGATTCTTTCTCTTAATATAATGTTTTCAAGGTCCATCCATATAATTGTATGTACTTTATTTTTTGTTGTTGTTGCTGAATAATATTCCATTGTTTGGCTATGTCACATTTTTTTTAAACTCTTCATCAATTGATGAACATTTGAGTTTATACATTTTAGCTATGATGATTATGCTGCTATGAACATTCATGTAAAATCTTTCATTTAGCTTTGATTTTTATCATTTCCCTCTTTTTTACTCTGTTTTTATTTTAAGATATTATCTGTTGTGTTTACTCCCTATGTTTCTACTGGTTTGCTCTTCACTTCTGAAATAAACTTTTCTTTTATGTCTAATTCTTTCCTTAGTTGTGTGACCTTATTTCTGAGTTTTTCTAGTTCTGAATTATGTTGTTCCTTCTTGTATCCTATTGTTTTTGGCTCATTTTAAAATAGAAAGTTATAGTCTTGACCTGTTCTATGGGCATTCCTTTTTGGAATGCTTCCATTCATTGTCTTAAAGGATGTTATTTTTCTCCTTTTTCTTTCCTCTTAAAGTAACTTTGCATGAGATTTGACCTTGACAGTTTTATGTTGTATTTTTAATGTGGTTAGTTTTCTGGAAAATTAGAAGATGGTGGTGTTCAGGGTAGCTTTTCTAACTTCGTAACTCTTCTTTCTTCCTGGCTCTTTCCTCTCTCCTCTCTTTTACACAGACCTTATCTTTCCTTCTTTTCTGTTGTTCTTATCCTGTACAATTTTGAGTCCACTTCCAGAACTTTCTCCTAATAGTTGTGCCCTATCCTGAAAGGGAGCTCTGGTGGGTCAGCTTCTAGAATTGTTAGGGACTAGGCTCCTCCAGCCCCTCAGTCCTCACCATAGATACATTTTACTCACCTTCCATAGGAATGGCAAACCTCTTCTATTTCTGTTGCTGTTCTCAAATTGGCAGGACATACTTTTGCAGGCTCCTACTGACTCTGTGGGGTTTTCCTGCCCTAAGATTTGCCAGGCATCCTCTTGCTTCCCCGGGCATCTTCCCTTACAGGGGCTGTATATCATGCAGGTCTTGATAGTTTGTTCTCACTTATTTGTCACCTAATTTCACTGAAAATGTGAACTATGGGTTTTGCTTTTGCTATTGAGGCTCTGTCTGGTTTTTTTTCCTCCTGTAAGGATTTGGATAAATTGAAAATCTTTGTCACAGCCTCTGCCATCTCCCCATAATCCCAATTCTGCCTTTTCTATGATACTTCTTCTTTCTTTCCTATGACTTCTCTCATTTAGAATTACAGAATATATTTTCTCATTTCACAGATTTTCCTTCTATTAGTCTGAAAGTTATATATTATATTTCTAATTTTTAAAAATTTATAACCCAAGCAATGTTAGCATATACATTTAGTTCTTTAAAATCTGAAATCAGTATCTCGTCTCCAGTAGTCCAAGCACCTCAGAACACCTCATACCTGATCATCCCTCTTCTGACTTATCTCTGAACGGTTTTGGATGTGTTAATCCTACCTTTTATTAACCCTTCAAAACAATACGTTTATTATTGTTTTATATATCTAATGTTTGTTTAGATTTATTCACAATTTACTGCTTTCTCTGTTCATCATTCTCTCTGGGATCATTTTTTTTCCACCTGTCGCATGATCCCTTAGAGTTTACATTAGTAAGGGTTTGCTGGGGCAACTCTCCCAGTTTTTATGTGTCTGAAATTGTTTTATTTCATTCTCATTTCCAATAGATACATTGTTAAAATGTATTTTTTTTAATTAAAAAAGATATTTTAGTTCACTTTTATTTCTAATTTTTATTTATTCTGCTTGAAGTTATTTGAACCTCTGGAATCTGAGGATTAGTGTTCGTTCACCAGTTCATCAATTCTAGAACATTTTCAGCCATGACCTGTTCAAATATTGCACATCTTCCATTTTCTCTCATTCCTTTGGAATTCTAATATGGCATTTACATTAGAACTTGATACTCGGTCCTCCATTCCTCTCATTCCTATTTTACTTTTCTTTGTGCTACATTCTGAAAAATTTCTTCAGTTCTATTCTCTAATTCATGAAATCTTTATTTGGCTAAATCCATTTGTTGATATCTTAATTTTTATTATTTTAAAAATGTCTAGAAGTTCTATTTAGTTATTTTTCAAATCAGCTTGATTTAAAAAATTATGTTTTAATGTATCTTGCCCCTTGCAAGAGTATTTTCAACCCATTCTTATTTTATATTTTGTAACTGAAAATTCCAAAAATCTCATGTATTTATGGGTTGATGTCTTCTGTTTATCTCTTATTCACAGTGCTTTGTTTCCTTGAACGTTAATAATTTCTAACTGTGAGTCCACCTCTTTGGAACTTTATCTGGGATTTAGATGAGGCTTGGTTCAAAGGTGGATTTCTCCAAAAAAGGTTTTGCATTTGCCCTGGGAGCACTTAGAATTTGGAGTATTTTCAGCTAAATTCTTGGCTTAATATTTTTTAGGATCTCTCACATTGGGTGCATTTGGACAACAAAATCGTGTGAGGGTTAGTTTGTAGTTACTAGTTCTCAGGGGTAATGTTTTCATCTCCGTAAACCAAGCTCATAATAGGAAAATAACCTTCCTGTTCCCTGGCAGAGGCCAAGTGTGGGAGGAGGAGCAAGAGTGATTTGAAGGTCAGCCTTACGCTGAGCGTGTAGCTTTAATAAACACATGGAGACAGATTGCATTGGTGGTTACCACAGGGGCAGAGGAGAGGGAGGAGGGCGAAAGGGATGATTAGGCATGTGTGTGTGGTGATGGATTGTAATCAGTCTTTGGGTGGTGAACATGATCTAATCTATGCAGAAATAGAAGTATAATGTACACCTGAAATTTATACAGTGTTATAAACCAATGTTACTGCAATAAAAATATTTACAAAAAAGAGAGGTGTCTTCTATTTGACTCCTCAACTTAGGAAGACCTTAGGGACTTTACTCCTGAAAATCCGAGCTCTCTGTCACCGGGTTCAGCAAATGTTATGAGGGAAAATGCCAATCTACCTGTTTGGATACATATTTTCACTTAGTTTTTGGCCTATTCGGAATCCTCCTGTTCCGGTCAGCTTATCTACAAGATATTTTGAAAAAATTTTTGAGCATTGCTAGTGGTTGTCAGGTCAGGTCAGGCAGAGAAACCAGCCTGAAAAACTGAACAAACTTTCTCATTCCTTAAACATTTGCTCATATCATATTAGAAATAGTAAACAATACAAAAGTAAAAAGATTTTATTCCTATCCCCCAAATCCATCTCCTACCAGTTTTTTTTCTTTTTGGTGAAAATTTCCAGAGGTATTCTCTGTATATAAAAGCATACCTACCCATACCTACTCACTCTCTCACACATATCCTTTTAAGGGGAAGTGGTAGTGTATTGTTTGTACCCCAATTCTTTTCATTTAGAATACATCTTGAAAATTGCCCATATTGGTGCAGATACAGATATGTCATTCTTTTTAACAATTGCTTATTATTTCTTTGTGTGGATGGACAGTAATTTGTTTAACTTGTCCCTTATTAAAGGTTATTTGTTTGTTTCTTCCCTTTATTGCCTTGCAATAAATGATCTTGTGCAGTAATTGCCTGAGCATGTAAATATATCTGCAGTGTAAATTTTTCCTGTGAGAAAATTTCTGGGTCAAATGCCTATTACCAATTTTTGTAACAATTGTTATTGCCAAGTTGTCCTCCAGTGAGAATGAATGTCCCAAGTTGCACTCCACTAACAATGGATTGGAGTGCCTCTTTCCCTATACCCTTACTAACAGAGAATAAGATCAAATGTTTATCTTTGCTAATCTAATAGGTGAAAATAGGATCTCATTAAAAAATTTTTTTTCCAGGTGTACAACCCAGTGAGTCAACATTTGTACATCATGAAATGGTCACCACAATAAGTCTAGTTAACTATCTGTCACCATAGAAAGTTATTGCCTATCCTGTTTATGGCCATTGTGGAAAGACTAGGGTAGTTGAGGACAGAGGCTGGCTGACATCTACCAGCCGAGCCATCCTGTCTATTCAGTTTAATCCCTCTTGTAAAGGAATGCTCTCTAGTGGGCATTAACATGTGATAAAAAGATCCTCAGATGGGGCTGGCCTGGTGGCAAAGTGGTTAATTTTGCACACTCTACTTTGATGGCCCGGGGTTCACATGGATCCTGGGCGTGGACCTACGCACTGCTCATCAAACCATGCTGTGGCGACATCCCACATACAAAATAGAGTAAGATGGGCACAGATGTCAGCTCAGGGCTAATCCTCCTCAGCAAAAAGAGGATTGGCAATGGATGTTAGTTCAGAGCCAGTTTTCCTCACACACACACAAAATCCTCAGACTTTATGGCCACTCCCATTTGTCCATCTACCTGCCCCTTCCCCAGACCTCCTCTCTGATAGTCCAAATCTGCTCCTTCTAGCCTCCAATCACCCACGAGCCATTTCCCACTGCACACACGTCAGTGTATATCCTTACCTTAAACCACTTCTCCTTCACAAAGGAGATGACCAGGTGTACTTCCTGAAGTCCTGCCCATTAGGACGATTTCCACTCCCCACTGTCTTGTAGCTCCCCCACCCCAGTGGGGTTGAAGAGCAGAAGCAGTCCTTTTTTGACTTGTACCAACATACCAAGCCTACTGGAGTGTGAACAAAGCCCAGGAGTTTTCCTCCATCACTTGGTCATAGGGGAGTTTCCATAGGTGTGAGCTAAAGGAGTGGAACCAATGCAACTTGGGAGCCTGAGCTACCTGGATGTGCACCTCACTTGTGCTTTCTGAGCCTGTTCAAGCTTTATCCTGGATATACCATGCCCATCTTGTGATGGATTGAAACTCGATTTGCCTGATCTTGTCTCGGTGAATCAGACAATCTTCATCTCACAGGAAGTTCTTGCTACATAGTTGCTCAATGTTCAATAGCCAGATGCTCCATCTCTAACAGGGTCCAGTTGGAATGTCGGTAGCTGATTTCCTACTGCAGATAGTGTAATTTTGCTCCAGAGACCTAGAAGTATGCTTGCATCTTTCCTATTGGATTTCTAGTATCATGGGATCTTCTGGGTCATTTGGCCCAAGTAGTAGTGCTACTTACACTGCAGCCTATACAGCTCAGCTGCAGAGCCCTTTGTGTGTGTGTGTGAGGAAGACCAGCCCTGAACTAACATCAGTTGCTGATCCTCCTCTTTTTGCTGAGGAAGACTGGCCCTGGGCTAACATCCGTGCCCATCCTCCTCTACTTTATATGGGACGCCGCCACAGCCTGGCTTGACAAGTGGTGTGTCAGTCCTTGCCAGGGATCCAAACCTTCGAACACCGGGCAGCTGAAGCGGAGCGTGCGAACTTAACTGCTACACCACTGGGCTGGCCCCTGCAGAGCCCTTTCCTATTCTGGGCCACTTAAAACCCCCAGCCTTCCAGAACACTTAATAAATGGGTTGGTTGCTAAAAACCTATAGGGCTGTGAGGAAAGCTTTATAGGGAAGAGGAAAGAGCTAAGCAGGGTGTGGGCAAGTGAAGTCTTACCTTGACTGACTCCACAGGGTGGAGGGTGCACTCTGGAGCTTAAGTTGTATCACTGGGTTGTCTCCCTTGTGTCCTGAAATAAGCTAACACAGGCCCTGATATGGGTGATTGGCTTCAGTTAGGCAAGGAAGAGGCTTGGGAGAAGGTCACAGGTGTAAGCTGTTAGCAATCACTTGTGGCAGCTGGGGTGGGTGTGTCACAGGGTAAAGGAGACCTGTGTGGGGCACCTATGATATCCACATTGCAATTTGAGAGATACAGGAAAGAGAAGTGAAAAAAAAAATCACCCTCAGTTACATTATCCATTGAGGCAACACCTGAGATATGTTGGGGGCCTGTCCATAAGGTTTTTCCCAAATGATTTTAAATTGTTTAAAACATTTTTATATGGTTGTGATTAGACACAATTTGTTATCTAAGTTTTTAAAGCCTTGTATCAATTGTGAGAAGCATTTCCCAATCATTATAAGAGTTTTAGAAACATACTTTTCAATGCAATACAAACGTTTCAACACTTCTCATCCCAATGAAAAGTTGACTTTAAGAGCAAGTAGCAACCTCTGATTTCATATGATATTTTCAAAAATAAAGTTCTGGATAGGGCTTGTATAGGTATCCAGGTTGATAACTGTCACCGGTCAGGTATGAGCAGATAGCATGGGGGGTGGGTTGTACACCCCTAAACTGCAGAACATGGAGGGTCTGTGCACAGAGAAGCTTACATTCCCTGGGGGTGAGTCCAGAATGACTGCAAAGGAACCATATTCTCAGACAATATTATACCAGGATCCAAAAACTCGAATGTCTACATGGGAAGGCAGATAATACAAACAGATGAGCATCGGGCCAAGAGGAAGGGTACACGCCCAAAGGGAGAAATTGCTCAAGCACATTGCCATGCAACACCTGCTGATTACCTTAGCTGGAATCCAGAATTATGGTGTTTGTGTGTGTCTGTGTTAAATCTCTTGAGTTTTAAAGATTGGCCCATTTTCTGCAGAGTTTAAGTTAAATTCAGCAGGGGGTGGTGGCTTCTGTTTGTGACGTTTGCGTTAAGCTCTGTGCTGCCTGGGAGCAGTCAGAGACAGAACGCTGTCCTCGCGCTCTGATATACCTCATATGCTGCAATAGACACATTAAGAAACAAAATTGTACAATAACAGCCTCGAGCTCCCTAATCTCTTAATCTCACTTCTCCTTTCCGAATTTCAAATCTTTCTCATTGCAGCTTCAAACTCGTCTCAGGGCCTGGCCAAGGTATTTCCCTTCTGAGGCGCAACAGTGAACCTCTCTATTAAAAAGGCAGCCTCTTTGGCAAATCCCAAGCTCTATTAATTTTTTTCTAGAAAAAAAAAAGTAGATGTTAAAATAAATATGCAAGCCTCAACTTCCAATAAAGGTAATAAGGGTGTAGAAGAAAGAGATGAATTCAGTATCATTTATTATATAGAAGAGGAGAAACAATTACAGAGAAGGAGAGATTTATAATTAAAGAGTATTATAAATAGCTACATGATAACAGAAAACCTGAATGAAATGGCTAAACTCCTAGAAAGAAAGAAAATTTCAAATCAATGCAAGAGGAAATAGGGAACTTGCATCAACCAATAAGAACTAAATAGATGAAAATGATATCAAAGATCCTCCCTCTTAAAACTTGCAAAGCCATGCAGTTTTGTGAGTACAGTTTATCAAATTTTCAAGGAGGAGCTAATTCCAGTTCCATACAAGTTATATCAGAAAATTGAAAAAAATCACACTTGCGATCTTAGTACAAGAAACTTTCATACACTGGCTCTCAAAATTTAATGGGGGAATTAAAGAGTAAGGGCCATGAGAATCTAAGCCAACCTTAAAAAGAGTGCATTGAGGACTATTCTACCAGACATTAAGAAAACTAGAGGCTTGTCAATTTTGTTGGTCTCTTCTCTGCCTTCTCTGGTTTTCAGCATTTTATGATTCCGTTTTTAATCTCCTATCTTAGCATTTCATTGATTTTTCTCTGTTGTTTTCCATTTTATTGATTTCTACTCTAATTTTTACTATTTCTTTTCTTCTGCTTGCTTTAGGTTTAAATTACTCTTCTCTTTTCTGGTTTCCTAATGTGGAAGCTTAGGTTATTGACTTGAGAGCTTTCTTTTTTTCTAAAGGATACATCTAATGATACAAATTTTCCTCTAAGCACTTTTTTTTGCTGCGTTCCACATATTTTGGTAAGTTGTATTTTCATTTGCACTTAGTTGAAAGTATTTTAAGTTTCTCTTGAGAGTTCTTTGACTCTGGGTTATTTAGAAGCATTGTGTGTAATTTCCAAATATTTGGGAGCTTTTCAGATATTTTTCTATTATTGATTTCTAGTTTAATTTTATTTTGGTCAGAGTATACACTTCTTATGATTTCCATTCTTGTAAAACTGTTATGGTGTGTTTTATGGCCCAGTGTGTGGTCTATCTTGGTGGATGTTACAGATGAGCTTGGGAAAAATGCATATTCTGCTGCTGTTGGATGGTGTATTTTATAAATGTCAATTAGATCAATTGATAGTTCTGTCCAGATGATCTGTAACCTTACTAATTTTCTACTTGCTTTATTTATGCATTACTGATGGAGGGATATTGAACCTCTAACTATAATAGTGGGTTTGTCTATTTCTCCTTTCAGTTCTATCAGTTTTTGTCTTATCTATTTTGACTCTCCATTGTTAGATGCATACATATTTAAGATTATTACATCTTCAAAGAGAACTGACCCCTTTATCACTCAGTAGTGTTTCTCTTTATCCCTGATAAACCTCATTGTTCTGAAGCCTACTTTGTCTAAAATTAATATAGCTACTCCAGCTTTCTTTTGGTTAGTGTTAGTGTGGTATATCTTTCTCCGTCCCTTTTCTCTCAGCTGGAGTCTTTATATTTAAAATGGGTTTCCTGCAATGTATTGTTGAGTCCTACTTTTTTACTCCACTTTGACAATCTCTATCTTTTAATTGGTGTATTAAACCATTCACATTTAAAGTGATTATTTATATAGATGAATTGAGCATTTTCTGCTTGTTGCATTTGTTCTTTGTTTCTTCCCCCCCCTTTTTCTGCCTTCTCTGGTTTTAATTAAACACTTTATATGATTCCATTTTATTTTCTTTCTTAGTGTATCAATTATACTTCTTAAAAATTTTTTAAATGGTTGATCTAAAGTTTATACTATATAGTTTTACCTAATCTAAGTACACTTTTAAATAACATTATACAGTTTCATGTGGCATTCAGGTACCTTAGAGTATGACCAATTTTTTCCTTCCATTCTTTGTGACATTGCTGTTATTCATTTCACTAATCTCTATGCTATAATCATACAATACATTGTTGCTATTATTGCTTTAAACACAAATTATCCTTTAGATTAATTAAGAACAATAAAAATAAAAGGCTTTATTTTACCTTTATTTATTCCTAACACTCTTCCTTTCTTTATGTAGATTCAAATTTCAGAACTATATATCATTTTCCTTCTCTCTGAAGAACTTTTAACATTTGTTGCCTGCAGGGTAGGTTTACTGGTGATGAATTCCATCAGTTTTTGTTTGCCTGAGAAAGTCCTTATTTCTCCTTTACTTTTGAGGGATAATTTTGCTGGATATAGAGTTCTAGGTTGGTAGTTTCTTTCCTTCAACATTTAAAATATTTAACATCCACTCTCTTCTTTCTAACACGTTTCTGATGAAAGGCCCCCAGAAATTCTTATCTTTGTTCCTCTATTTGTAAGGTTTTTCATTTTTCAGCTTCTTTAAAGATTTTATTTTTGTCTTTGATTTTTTGCAGTTTGAATATGATGTGTGTGTGTGTGTGTGTGTCTGTATGAGTGTGTCTCTGGTGTTTATCCTGCTTGTTGTTCTCTGAGCTTCCTGAACATGTAGTTTGGTGTCTGTCATTAATTTTAGAAAGTTCTTAAATATTTCTTCTGCTTCCTACTCTCTTTCTTTACCTTCTGGTATTCCAATTATGCACCTTTTGAAATTGCCCCACAGTTCTTGGATGTTCTGTTCTGTTTTTTCCTTTTCTCCCATTCTTTTTTTTTCCTCTTTGTTTTCCAACTTGGGAAGTTTCTATTGATCTATTTTCAGTCTCACTGATTCTTTCCTTGACTGTGTCTAGTCTACTGATGAGCTCATTGAAGGCATTCTTCATTTCCATTGTGGTGTTTTTGATTTCTAGTATTTCCTTTTGATTCTTCTGGGAGTTTCCATCTCTCTGTTTACATTACTCCGATGTGTGTTTTTCAACATCACCAATTGAATTGGAAAGACACACTCCTCCTGTGTTTCTCCTTTACTCTTACACTACTGTCACACTCACAACACTTCTGACACCAGATGTATGTTGTTTTTCCCACACCAAGAAATTTTCCAATTCTCAGTGGACACTGAGTAGGTGTCCTACAATTTGACTCAATTCTGACACTATCTACCTGGAGATGGCATCAAATCCCACAGGTTAAGGGCTCAGTCCCACAAGACTGCCCCGCTTCCTTGAAGCCCTGTCCCATGTTGACTATTTTTTCCCCTTAGCTGAGACAGTAGGGCTGGAAGGGGGTAGAGTGGGGAGGAATGCCCTTCCTCCAGCTGGGATAGGGCTCTGGCAAAGTCCTTTCCCATGGAGAGTGGGCCTTTATATGGGGAAGGCTCTGGGCTTATTTCACAATGATTCCTCTTCCTCAAGCCAGGAGGGGATCTTTCCCAGAGCTTCACTGTGAGAACCTGCTGGAATCCCCAGAGGTAAAACCCACTTAGGTGTGGGGGCCCTCCAAAGACTTTGATCCCCAAGAATTTCTCACTTTCATGTTAATTCATACTCAGCCTCCAGCAATTTGTCAAAATTACCATTTAAGTGTTCCTCGCAGTTTATAGCTCCAGTGGCTTCTGCTCCAGGTAAGTAGATCTCGGCTGTGTCTCTCTGAATGATCTTGGTTCTCCAGATTTTGGGGTGGCAGTTTGCCCTCAGTTTTCTGGTGGGTCAAAGAAAAGTAATTTGTTTTCAGTTTATCCCGATTTTTGTTGTTAAAGATGGGAATGATGACTTCCATGTCAGAGATGAAAGCTGAAGTTTGGAAGATAAAACCTGAAACCTGAAGTTGCTATCTATTAAGTAGTCCTGCATGGATATGTTTAGCACTCTTTTTTTTTTTTAAGAACAAAAAAGTACTTATTTTACCACCCATGTTCTAATTTGGCTTCAGCCAAAATTTCAAGACATCAAGAAAATGTTCCATTTAATAGCCTATAAATTTGCATACCTAGTACATAGTACTTTGCAAAGTACTATGAAACATAGTAGACATTCAGTACATATTTTTGAAAGGAAGAAAGGAAGAGATAGGGAGACAGAGAAGTTAGAAAATGAGAAGGAAAGGGAGAATAAATAGGAATTATAAGTGGTAAGAGAGCCAAGATCCAAAGTTTATCCACAGTTAGATCAACATAAATGGCCTATATAGAATATACTGACTAGTAACACAAGTAGAAACTTGAAGTAGAGCATTATATTTTCTCTTTCTTAGTATACTCTCAGAAGCTTTCAGATTACAAAGAATTAAAAGAATATTTATTCTATAAAAATCTATAGCTCTAAATAATTCCACTTCCCCACAGTGAAATACTAAAATACTCTCAACAGATAGGTTAACAAATGTCAATATAAATTTGATATAAAGATATGTCAAGTGGTACCAGACACATTGCCACAAAACCAGAAGTTCAAGGTCAGAGTTTAGATAGGGGACATTGTACAGACTGATGTTTATTGAGCATTAGTGTGTACCAAACCCTACATAAGGCATTTTATAACGGTCAACTCATTTAATCCTTACAACCGTCATATGAGCAATTACAGTCATTTGCAGAATCGGAAAAGGGTTTTGGAAAGTTCAAATCGCTTGACCTAAGCTGCACAGCTAAACTGATTTGAATCCCCATCTGTGACTTTGGAGAGCCTATGGCCGAGATTACTGAAGCCCCTTCTTCCTACTCCTAGGAACCTCTGCAGTTATTAGATGGAATCACGGCTGCTGTGATAAAAACTACAATCCCCAGTCTCACTTGCATCTGACTAACAATGTTTGAAGAGAGTGTTGTGTGGCTGCTTCTAGAAATATTCTTAAAAGGCAAACTGGTGCCTTTGTCCTTTTTGTCTTTGTCTCTTCTACATCTGCTGCCTGGAAGGTGGCTAGAATGGCTGCCATCTTGACGATAATGATGGTGGCCAGACTCTCAGGATGGCCAAGTGAGGCACTGTCGGTGTCCCAGGTCCCTGGAAATTCATAGAGCAGAACCCACGTGGAAGACACGGTTCATCTACCTCTGGACTTGCACACAGCAGAGAGTACAAATGTACAGTTCTTCAAGTGCTGTTAGTTAGGACCGCTCTTACAACTGAACCTCACTTTTCAACTAACATAGAGCTCAGTACCTTGTAGAGGAGGGCTGCACAGAGCAGAAATGGAAATACCTGGAATAACTAAGTTTAAGTTCTCAGGTGAGAGGTGGCAAGTGCTCAGAATCTTACAGACTAGAAGTCTGGTAATACTCTTTGGCAGTGGAAGCGTTTGGTTCAAACTGACCTTACTTTACCTTGACAGCAATATCACCCGCTGAGTAAGACTGTAGCATGAGGGGAAAGGTAAGACAAATTCAGAATTTTGCTGTGGCTTGGATGATCCTGCTGCTTTAAGCAGAGTCTCAAAGAGTTGAACTAAGGCTGGAGAGCACCCGTGTGCAAGCAGAGTGTAAGGGACTGCAACTCTACTCCAGAAGGCCCTCAGCACCTGCAAGCTCCATTGACAGAGAGGGTGCAACCCCGAGCCGTGGATGGCTGAAACGGCCAATGCCCTCCGTGCCTGATCTGAAGCCCTCGGAAGTGTGGATTCCAGACAATGGCCTTAGCAGAAGTAAGACCGTGGTCCCAAGCCTTTTTCCAGCACCTTCCATCAAGGGTTGTCTGCCAGACATACAATCCAGCACAGCAGCAAACATCAAATGATGGGTATGGCCTTTCTCCTAAACATCTGCTTCAGATGCCCCAAGAGAGTCTCCACTAAATGGAGAGAGGGAAAGAGGCAGGCAAGGGCAGAGCACAGATGCCAGTGACAGAGCACAGTCTTCAGGCTTAAAGTTTCATCTAGGCAAGATCTCTGGCAGTGGTTTAAATGCCCAACGGGCTGGATGAAATAAATACACCAGAAGCCTCTGAGTTATGAGGGAATTGCATTGTCAAAACAAACAGAGGTCAGGCTTGAAACAGTCTGTAATTGTTCACACCTCTAGTTTGAGGTATGCAATCTGTGCAGTCTTGAGGAAGGATATAGTCTGGAAAGCTTACCTTAGATGTGTCCTTGGAAAAAATCAAACAACAAAGAGCCTCCAGGGCTATGGAAGGCAAGGGCAAAGGGACAGTTCACAGAGCAGAACCAGACAGGACCATGTGAGAAAGTGATTCCTTTCTCTGGAGGCCTTGTGATTCTTCTCAGCAGGATTCCGTCACTATGGACCATTGCTGTGTTTCCTCTGCCCACCTCCTGTTTTTGAATGGAAGGTTCTTTTTTCTCTTTTCTCTCTCTCTCTTTCTAATTGTGGCTATCCTGCTTCCCATGCACCATTGTATATTGAGTGTGATGGGGGTAAATCACTTACCTTTTACCTTCTTGGGCTTCGGGCCATGAAGAGCCCTCTCTGGAGCTGATGGAGAGTGCTGCCCTGCACCAGAAACTCTGAGCTGTGTGAGGCACGCAGGGACCGGGCAGGGCGTCGAGGTGGAGTGGGTCTGTGGGTTCTGACTGATAATAAGAGGATACATAGATATTTGGGGAAGCAGTCTGTGGCAGAAGCTGTAAATTGACACCCAACTTCTGTTCTTACCTTTCTCCACAGTAAGGGAACCCCCGATCTTGTGCTGGCTCACGGCAGTGCAAAATTAGCGACGATACTCAGCGTCCTTCGCAGGTCGGCTTAGTCATGTGCCTAATTCTGGCTAATAGAATGTGGCGTTCGTGGGGTGTGCAGTGTCCATTAGATCGTCCTTAAAGGACATAGACGTGCCTTCTGGCTTCTGGAGTCTTGCAGGTTGGAATGTGGGCATAATGGCTGAGGTTTCAGTGGTCATTGTAGACTGTGCTCACAAATGATGTTTGGCCTGTAAGCCATGCATAGTAAACACATAGAGGAGCTTGGGTCCCCGATTCCGTGAAGCACCCTATCAGCCTGAACAGCTACGTCCAGGCTTTTTAAACATCAGAGAGAAAAAGACTTCTACTTTCTTTAAGTCCTTGTTACACTGGGGTTTTCAGTTATCTTAGCTGAATGTAACCCTCACTAATAGAGTGAGCAAGACTTGATGCAGAAAGACCAGCTGGGAAACTATTGCAATAGATTATAAGAGCCTGAACTAAGGCAATTGCAGTGGGGATGGTGAGGAAAGCTGCTAGTGATGGTCAAGAGGCAGAGTAGACTGGATATGATTACTAATTGGATGGGGAGGTGAGAGATGAAGTGAAAGCAAAAGGAGAGCATTATGCCTGGGTTTCTGGCTTGGGCGGAACATGGGAGGAGGAGTGATGGGGATGGTTAGGAGTCCCCAGGGGAATCTACAAAGTGAAAAATCCAAGAAGAGAACCTTGAAGAACACTAATAATTTAAGGAGAGAGCAGTGCAAGAGGCCAGTAGGCAGAAGGCACCGGGACCAAGGACAGAGAGGTTAATAATATCAGTCATGAGAAGTAAAATAAGATGAGGGATGAGATTCCCAGGGATCTTTTTCATAAAAATCACTGCAAGTTGGTGAATGTGAATGCCGGATGGCCTAAGGAGCCAATGTGAGGTGAGGAGATGGACTAATTACTCTAGGCTGCATTTTAAATGGTATAACTAGTGGAGAGGAGAGAGAATTACTGCCATAGTGGGATGGAGGTTTTGTAAAGTTTATTTGTATTATTTGTAAGTTTCACATGGTCTTTAGCGTGCTTATAGGATGCGGGGGAGCAGCCTGTGGCGGAGAAGTTGAGATATGGGAGCGGGGATCTCCAGGGAAGCCCCGGAAGGCTCTCAGTGGAGGGCACAGGCTGCAGGACCAGCCTGAGCAAGTTCACTGCTCCCTGAGGCTGAAAAAAAGAAGGGAGGTGGAGGCACAAATAAATGCCTTTGAAGATATTGGTTTGGGGACCTGAGGGAGTTTATACCTTTCAGATTCAGTTTTCTTGGTGGGGTAGGAGGAAAGGTTATCCTCGGGAAAGAGTAGGCGACAGAATTGTGGTGGGCTTGAGAAGAAGGTCTGAAAGACCACCATGGGGAAGAGGAGAAAGAGCCAAGAGGTGACAGGTCTACCTGGATTTGTATGGAGGGCCAGTGTGATTTCAATGCTAGCCTTTGTAAAATGCAATGATGAAGACCAACCTGAGGCAAATCAATGAAGTCCTAGGCCTTGAAGCAATAACTGCTGACGTCGAGCTGAGCTGTCTTATCTGAATCATCACTGCTTCAATTACCACAGTAAGGACATCCAGGTGCATGGGTACCACATGGCATGGACAACAGAGCCTGCTCCATCTCCACCCTAGAAGCAGATTCCCCAATGGATGAGCACCAATCACTCGTGCACCTGTTATTGGTTTGGTTTCCAATTTGATAGCAAGCTTATGGAAAAAAAAAAAAAAAGGGAATCCAGGCCACAGGCTCTCTCTGTGGCCCAGTTGTGGCCTATTCACTGGCAGCAAAGGGAAACTGTTCAGCAGCTTGGAAAGGAAGTGAGCTGGGGATGCTTGGATAAACCCCAAACAGGTCACTAATCTGGAAATGCTGAAGGTACCTAGACTGCCATGTGATCTCTTCACAGAACCATTCTGCATGGGACAGCTTGCCTCACATCAGCTTTCATTTGGTGGCCCACATTCTGTGTCATGTTTCTCTCAAGTGCTGACTCTCAGAGGTTTGAATTAGGTGTTTTTCAAGCATCTCCAATTCACTCGACCTCCAAGATTCTAAATGATTCTAATTGACAAACTGTGACCACCACAGCATTAGAACACTAGGAGTGTAAAGATAATCTGTGGCCTGGATTTCCTTTTCTATCTTGGCGTCTGTAGGGACTGAATGTATTTCCCCACATTCACACGTTGAAGCCCTAACCCCCAGTGTGCTGGCATTTGGAGATGGAGCCTTGGGGAGGTAATTAGGGTTAGATGAGGGTGGGGCCCTCATAATGGGATTAGTGACTTTTTAGGAAGAGGGAGAGCAAGATCTCTTTCCCCATACCCACACACCAAGGAAAGGCCACGTGAGGACACAGTGAGAGCAGAGCCGTCCTGAATCAGGAAGAGAGCTCTTGCCAGAAACGGAATCAGCCGGCACCTTGATCTTGGACTTCTCAGCCTCAAGAACTGAGACAAAATAAATTTCTGTTAAGCCACCCAGTCTGTAGTACTCTTATGACAAATTCTTCTCAGTCCTTGAGCAGCATGGTAGCTCCAGGGTGCTAGATGATGTCATCCTGGAAGGCAGAGTGCCCAGTACTGGGGTGTGGCCCTTGTCCATTACCTTCCATTTCATAGGGCTTGCTTAGGTGTCGGGCTTTTGATCATGGCTTCATTAGGATTAAATTTCAGAAGGAAACTAGTTTGGAAACACATGCCGAGAACACTTGCTCCCCAGTGGTATTAAATCACCTCGTTATTTATCGCCCTCTAGAAGCCTCTAATTTACATGTGGTCTCTTCTCATATGAATGCTTCAAGTAAATCTGAATTTGTTTAGACAATTTTATGGGTATTATAAAACCACAATTGAATTTCAGGCCTTTGTAGTCGTCCAGCCAAGATGCACTCCAATTAGAAATAATTGCTGTTAATGCTGTTATGATGTGGTGGATGCCCACTACACCCCAGACCTTTGTTCTACTAAATCCCCCAAGAGTCTCTTCTTTATTCTTCAACTAAATAGACAGGCCCCTGGAATATACGCCTTTGGAATTGTAATACAGGAGCAATATTGTGCCTCTCTCTTAATTAACCTTGTTAACCAAGGATTTGGAACATCAGTTGGTTAGTCTATGAAGGCCTTTTGATCCTCTCAGTACACATCTACAGTTGAGTAGGATGTCACTCTTGTGAAATAAAATGCTTTTATTCTTTGGCATACACCAAATACCTTTATTATTCTTTGAGTAATGACGTGATATTATTTAATAAATAATGTGTGTAAAGTGATTAGTTTCATGCCAGGCACAATACATACTAGCTTTCGTTTTTAATATCATAAAACAAGATTTTTTTTTTAAAGCCTTTCTGAATGTAAAGGAAATACAGGGACAGAGTTGTCTGAGTCATGCAGGCAGCTCAAGATAAATCAGTCCACAGTAGCTTCCAGACTCCACATTCCCCGAGACTGTTGCCCTTCTGAGAGCATCTTACCCCCAAGATATTTGACTTTTCATTTCTTTTGACTCTCACAGGGTCCTCCAAGGTACGTCTCATCCCTCCCTGCTCCCCACACCAAAGAAGGTAGGAGACAAAGGCTGCCTTTTTTCTTGTGAGGCAGGTGCCCCCATAGCTTGGGAAGGAGTTTCAGGGATATGGTAATTAACACATTTTTCTGAATCATGCTTTTAGAGTTAATTTCCAGAGCATGAAAGCAGTGGGCCAGTTAATTAAACTGTAAGAATGCAACAGATCTGAAATGAAGGCAGCACTGATGAATACAAATGCATAAAATTGTCCTTTCTGTAGAAAAATACCTCAACATGGATCCCAACTTGAAATACCAAATTAAACACCTGAAATTAACCTCATTAATATGTTTTCTGGATTAATAGGTAGAGTTCATCTAATTTAGTAGAATGTCATTTTCAGAGAAGAAGCAACCATTCTTTGATATCGTCTAAGAAAAAATTGTGACCCTATTTAGAGTTTGGTCTAGGATCACTGCCTACTAAGGTCATTCAGGGAATATGTAATAAGGCTCCCTGACATGGTGGCACCTAATGTACTTTCTGTAGGATTGGCAGTTAGTCTGTGAGTACCCAGGGCATGTAGAAGTAAGCATTTGTGTGGCTGCTTTGGAAAGAATGACAAGGGAGGCTGACCTTTTATACACTAGGTGGCACCACTTCAAAAAGGCCAAGGCTGAGAGCGAGGTGATAGGCAATTCAGAGCTCTGAGTCCTCTGGAGAGAGGGCATTCCAACAAAACACTCACCCATGCTTTTCATGCCTCATCCTGGTTCCCCAAGGCAGGCTCAAGCACAGACACCTGCTCCATTTGAGCCACCTCCCCAATGACCAAAGTGAAGGGCAGTTCATGAGAAAGCAGATTATCTCTCTGCGAGCAGAAATGACAAAAATGGGCTGTTTTTTTGTTTTAAAAAAATTCAGCAAAAAAGCAGATAGCAACATTATTTTTAAAGCCATTGGTTGAAAATACTAGTCCAGATAGCAGAATAAGAATGGTACTCATAGTCTCCAGATATATCCTTTTGGACAAAAGTACTTTTCTTCATTGAAATAAGCATTATGTAATGTTGGGTATCAGATGACATCGGCCAGAGAGTTGGTCTTTAGTCTTTCTTCTTTTGGCCAAGGAAGTCATCCATTACAGTAAGGAAGCCAAAAAATTCAGTCAAAAGCAGTGCCAACTTGACGGAAAAGAAACTAAAGAAAACACAAGAGTAAAGTTTCTTGGTTACCATTCAGGAAAACATCTTTACCAGCTCAGCTGAAAAGCGGTGTCACTAATTTGTGGCAGATGAAGTCACTCGCACACGCACACATTAGTGTGCATGCCGTAGGGTCACCTGGGGCTTGTCCACTATGGGGGAGGACACTGGCCCAGGGTGTCTCTGTCTCTCCTTGCTTTATTTACATTATTCAACACACTTCTGATATCAATTTCCAAAGCTTTGATACTCTTTGTCATGATTGATAGGAAGCAGTGAAGTCTCGTGGAGTCAGATGAGCCTGGCTCGAATCCTAGCTCTGTCATTTACCAGGCCATCTCAAGCAAGTTACTTAGCTCGCGGGCCTCAGTTTCTTCCAGTATAAAATGAGATCAGCACTCTTTCTTTCTGGGACTACTGGGAGGATTAGATGCAGTAGGTCCTCAGACCTTTGGCAAGACCCAACTGAGCCTGTTCATCTTCTCCACTCCCACCTGTCCCTCCCGACAGAGCAGTCTCACTCCAAAGATCCATAGACATCCACACTGCAGAGCAAGAAGAAGCACAGCAAACAGGGCAGGCACAGTCAACCTGAGACTTGTCCTGAGGGTGGGGTGAAGAAAAGGACCCTGTACTCTCTGTTCCTCTGGGGGCACCCCAAGGTATCCAGGTGGTTCCTGCCCTCCCCAGCTTCAGGTCTCTGGTCAAATGTTACCTTCTCTGTGAGACCTCCCCTGAGCACCATACTGAAAATTAAATTTCAACTTGCACCCTTCTGCCTCCCTGTCTGGGATTTCCTTTTCCTGCTGTATATTTCTTCATAGCACTTCTGACTACCCAGCATACCTTTTCTTTTTTGTTTATTTGTTCTTTGCCACCCACCCCGCAAAAGATAATTCCCACGAGGGCAGGGACTGTTGTCTCTCTCATTCTTTGCTGTAACCTCAGATCCTAGGAAGGTCAGCAATGCATGCACACACTAGGTGCTCTCTAATGCTTGTTGAATGAATATTTGAAGGACTGTGTAATGTAATCCCCTTCACTGAACTTCTTCATGTTTCCATAGTCTTCTCAGGAGCTATGTAGATCTCTCTCAAACTGGGGCCCAGAACTAATACCCTGTAAAAGTAAATATAACCTCAATAATTATTCAAAAATATTAGAAAAAATTAAGTCCCATGTTCTCTACAATGGCATTACTATACTATACACTCTATCTATTAGGCAAGAGGTAGTGAGCATACACACTGCCCAATAAACAGTGCATTACACTCGCTAATCTACAAGCTGTAACAAGTGTTGGCTTCTAGTGGGTAAACGAGGAAACTGGGCCCAGAGAATCAAGGGCACACCCAGAGCCGCAGATTTAGCAACAGCAGGATTATAACCCCAGATTTCAAACTGCTTGTCAAAGACCCTTTGTCCTGCCCCCCACAGCCGCAGTCAGCCATATCACTCTTGAGCTAGGTGAAGTCTGGCGAAGTGAAAGGATGTAAGAATGATTTTGGTTCACTGCACAAAGTAGATACAATTAGCAAAAGAAAGAAGACATTTCTTCATGCAGGAAGGGCAACGGCTGCTAGCAACACATTGGACTTGAGGCGTGACATCTATGTTCAAATAACTGAAGAATTGTTGTTGTCAAGAGGAATGGAATTACTCACAGTGATAGAGGGCAAAGCTAGAACCAATGGAAGTTAAAATGAGACAGATTTCAACTCAACAGAGGGGAGTGGTTTAATAATGAAATGTGCTTCCTTGCAAAGCAAAAACCCCTCTTGGGGAAGTATTAGATGAGAGGAACTATTAGATGACCTGTCACAGTCTAGAGAATGAATTGAGACAGTGGGAATCAGCAGGTGCTTCAGCAGTTCAGAACTCCTGTACCTGGGTCAAACGTTCATAAATTGCAGCTGATGAATCTCAGCAGTGAAACCCAATGGAGAGCAGAGAAGGATGGGCAAAGATGCTCTCCTGTGCTTTTAAGAAGTGGTTATCGTTTCAGTTTTTTCCCCACAGTTCTTTAACCATCTTATAGTTCAAATTTATCATCTATTACCAGTTTTACCTGTACCACAAATTCCTGAAATATTTGGCTTACTGTCTGGCCTTGACTTTGGGGCCCTTGAGGAAGCATGGACACAATATCTATTCCAACATGATTATTCTATTATGAGCACCAGAAAAAGCATCTCTCCTAAAAAAAATCTTTTCAATCTGTCCACAGTTCAGTAAATCCACTTCTTTTTGACAATAATGCAATACTAAGATGACTGGAAGGATCCAACTCCCATTTCCTAGACTCATGGAAAGCGCTGCAGCTATGCAGATTCAAGGTTGTGTCAGCAAACAGGCACAATGAAGAGGTCAAAATTCACTCATTTCACAGAGATTTTTTAAGTGGCTTCTCCTGGTGGGATCTAGAATAAGTTGTCGATTGGCACATTAGAGAAATAATAGAAGCTGATATTGTTACCTTTTCAAAAACACCAGGAAATACAAAAACCTTGGGATATACAAGTACAGTTTTTCTCTCAGGATAGCATCCACTATCTTTCTGACGACATATTCTGGTTCCAGAATCGGTAATAGAGAAGGCCACCTGGGGGTTAAAAAAACCTGATTAACAAATTAGTAAAAACAATTCTTACAAACTAGGGATATGACACTTGTAAGACATTATCATTTATTTGCTTCTTTCCCTTCCAGATTTGATCTATTTCTGTATTTATTCCCTTAGCAACATGGTAATAACTAGCATTTGAAATGGAAAATGATGATTCTAATTAATACACTGACATTACAATATGCATATATGTGAAACCATATTAAACAAATGGTCTAAATAATGGAAAGAAAGTCTGAAAACTAACTGCCTGTCATCTCTCTGAGATGCAGACTTGGGCATCTGTGCCCCTTCAATGATTCCCAGTCCTTTTGTAGAATCGGGGAAGATGGCAGAGTGGAGCTGGGGGCAGAGGGAGGATGTGACCAGTAGCGCCAAGGAGATGGATGAGCAGCTCTGGGCTGCAGGGTGCCTATGGGTGGACACAGCCTCGACCAACCACTCACATTCAACTCCAGATCTTAAACACAGACACATGTGAGGACAAAAGAAATTCTGAAAACATTTACAAATCAGGCTGAATTCTAGAACAATGTCTTTTTAAGCAACTTTAAAAAATAGATAAAGAATAAAATAAAATAGATGGCCAATCATTTTAAAAAATGTAGTTTCGTTGAAATCAAAGGACATACTTACTTAGTAGTACAACCTTCAAACATTCCAGTTTTTATTAAAAATGGGCACACAATAGTGGTTTTGATCCCCTTTTGTTTCAGGGCAAATGTTTCCAGGAATATAGATTCAGCAAATCCAAAGGCTGCAAATTTACTTGCACAATAATCTGAAAAGACAAACAATGCTAATGTATATTCTAAAGGCTTTATATTAATGTTTTCTCAAAACACACTCATACCAACAGAGAACGGAACAACAATCTCAGGTTCTTATTTTGTATGATCTTGGGCTACTCCCACTGGACGAAGTGAGGAGTGTGTGGGAAGGAACACGATCAGCTGATAACGACCAAGTGGACTCAGGGGAAGCAGGGCTGTGGGGAGCCTCCTGTGGGTCACACTGCTAGACTCTACGTCCACGTTAATGAATGGTCAGACACTGTGCTAGCTATTACATGGGGCACAAGATGTGCTTCCAGTCCCTGTCCCAAAGAACTTCAACCGAATCAGGGCAGGAAGACACAAGAAAGAAGAAATAACATAAGTGATGTAGGAGTCTCAGTAAGAGAGATCAGTGTGGGTTGTGATACGCAGAACAAGTTTTCTTCCAACTATAACTCTTTCTTCTACTTCCAGAAGAATAACAAAGGTAGCTTCAACCTCAGCCTCTTAAATATCTTGAAAATGCAGGGGGAGTGGAAAGTGGCATTCATGTTAGTTTTGAGCTTTCTGTCTTCAGTCACACTCACTTCAAGTAAACATCTGAATATTCAATTCACTGCATGGACAAGTTTGGAGAAGAAAAGGCATTTAGGTAGACTTATTCTTTCCTTTGCCTCACACAGGTAGCTGGGGGTGGGAGAGTCTTGTATCTGAAGATAGCGATATTATGTCAGAAAAAGGATTAATAGGAGCTGTAAATACACCTGTATTATTTCAAAGTCCCATGATTTATTAGACATATAAGAGGGAGGTAATAATAAGACCTGATGAATTCTAAGAAGGATACAGGAAGGGAAGTCCAGGGTATAGGGATATGTGTACAGACTGGTAATATTTTGGGTGACGGGTGGTTCTGAGAAACCCATCCATGTAACTGAGATGAACTGTGCTTAGACTAGTGTTATGAATCTTGAACGACACTACTCAGCTCAAAAGCATTAGGAAGTGCCTAATCGGCAAGCTGACCAATCAGCTATCCGAGTGCTGCAGCTAGGGTTTCTGATAGATGAGTCTAAGGGATCTGCATAAGCCAGGACACAGGGCATTTGCTCCAAGGGACACACTGGTAAGTAAGGACAAGATTTCTGCTCCTCCTAGGGCCAGCTCCTGAGTTGGGCTGCCTTCACCGAGGATCTTGGTGTATCTCTTTGCCCCCTCCCCACTGCTAATGTCAAGTCAGTTGCAAGGGAGATGGAAATGACAACCACTTCCTGTAAAGTCTTTAACCAGTGGTAAAGCAAAGGAGTTAATTTTAGGTTTCCTGGGGTATAGAAACTTTCTCCAAACTCACAGCATGGGAGACCACTTAATGGGAAATTCAGAAGGCACAGTGATCCTTCTTACCAGTGTCAGGTGATAACAGTGCCAGGTAAATTTTGGAGGATGGTGACTATGCTAGTCGCTTGTGTAAAAATTTATCAGTAAAGTCTCTCTCTTTCTCTTTTCTTTTAAACCCGGGGGATTGCATAAGGCCTAATGATTCCAAAGTGCATAGTTCAACTTCATCTACATACATCTGATGGGCAGTTCTGCTGCACAATGAAGTTTTCAATCACTTACCTCATTGAATATACTTCTTAATTTATTATTCTTCATCACTAGTATATTAAGTCAATGCTGATTATTCAGAGCTATAACATAAGTTAAAGTTATAAGACAGTTTGCAATGGCAAAATATTACATTTCTCTTACCTGCCAGTCCATTTACTCCAGCTAATCCAGCTGAACTTGAAATGCAAACCAAATGTCCATGGTCGTTAGCAATCATAGCAGGAAGAAAGGCTTTATAAGTCTAAGAAGAACAAAGTAAAACTTTCAACATTTTACACCACATTTCATATTTTCAGATGTTTATATGATCATTGTGATTAAAAAATTTCTTTAAGCTCATAAAAATACCTGAAGGCACTGGGATGTAAAAACTTAAACATCTGGAAAGTAATCATCTTAACTTGTTTAACTTGTTAAATCAATATTTTCCTGATGGCAATTCCAATATTATTAAAAATAATTTATTCGGACTTATATTTTGCTCATATTTGACTTTTAAAAACACAATATTAAGACAATAATTGAAGTAGTATAGGAAAATCTTAATTGTGGCCGTCACAATCCAGAAAGGAAAGGATTATTCAGATTTATATTGCCTTTTTTTCCTCCTTGGATCATATTTGAATTTCAAGTGTTTCTGAACATTGCTCAGAGGACATGCTGCTGTTGGCTTCAGTTTAAAAATATCACTCTGGGAGCCAGCCCCATGGCCAAGTGCTTAAAGGTTCACGTGCTCCACTTCAGCAGCCCGGGTTTGCAGGTTCAGATCTCAGACACGGACCTACACCACTTGTTAAGCCATGCTGTGGCGGCGACCCACATACAAAGTAGAGGAAGACTGGCACAGATGTTAGCTCAGGGTGAATCTTGCTCACCAAAAAAAAAAAATCACTTTGTTTTTAAACTCATCTCTACTTCCTTGAATAATGGTTTCTTATTTTCGTTCCTTGTCATAAAGAAAAGTATCTGTTACAAAGGGGACGTATGCTGGGTCTCAGTCTATAGAACACCTTCACCTTCAATGTGGGATCTGGAGAAAGAAGGTAAAGGAGAGAGAAATGAGCTATGGAAGAAGATGTATTCTGCAACAAAGAAATAATCAAATATGAGTGACTACATATTCATGTGACAAATTTATATTTCATATTTATTTTCAAATATGAATAACATTGATATAAGAAAATTTTATATATTGAGGTGTACAGGGAAGTCATTCTTGTTTAAACTTGATTTGGCCTAAATTTTAATTTAATCCAAAGAAGCCTGACTCATGGCCTGTCAAACATTCATTGTACATCTACTTTAATCATTATTCCCAAGTAAAGAGTGTACTCCTTGAAGATAAGAATTGATGCCTCCCTTCTCATGACGCCAGTACTTTTTGAAGATGAGTTCCCCTTCCCGTGATGTCAGGGTCACATTGACCTGCTGTGTACGTGCTAGTCTGTAACAAAATATCCCTTTGAATCCTTGAAGGAATACACCCCTGTCATGCTTGATGTATGCCTCTTTGTTTGGAAATGGTATATAGTGATGCTGAAAACAATTCTTCTTTGGAACACTTTGTTCCCTTGCAAAGGCTACATCCCCAAGCAATAGTCCTCAGCTTGACCAGAATAAAACTCTCTGCTATAGAGTGATAATTGATTATTTGTGTTGACAATATGAAAAAATATGAGAAGAGGAATCTCTTATAAAACTCAAACAACCTTTGTCTGTCTGCATTGCAATGAGTTGCAGAGAGAAAGTAACATGTAGAGAGAGGTAGAAAATCAAAACCAGCAAACAGTGCAGCATAATAAAACACCCTGAGTTTCCATGGTCTGCGGTGTCACTTCCCCTCTCCAATGAGGACACTCCACTTGGGAGCATGGTTGCCACAAGCTCTCTGACTCTGGCAATTAGTCCATGCAGGGGCTCAAAGAATGTATGCACACTTGGCTAAAAGGAGCATACCGGGTGAGAGGAGGTGAGGGGATGACAGGGGCCAGGGAAACGCCAGCATTTTAGGAACAACTAGAAGAGAGAGAAAAAGAAGAGAACGAGGAGGCCAGAAAGGAGACGGGAAAAATAGAGAGGTGGGAAAAGAACACAAAAGCTACAGGAGGGAAGACTTTTAAGGAGATCACGTCTTTACCTTCATCCTGACTGTACATGCTAATGAAGGAGACAGACATTTGGGACAAGACAACAGAAATCACTTGCAGTAGTTCCTGAAAGAACATGGTGGCCACTTAGTTCTGAATCTTTCCATCTTTCTCCTGAAAACTAGACAGAACACCAAGAATGCCACTGGCATCATTACACTTTTGGTGAAACCAGGGGACAGAAAACGTACAAACTCCAAATAACACTTGAAGGCTGCCAAAGGAGAGCTGGGTGGGGAGTCCATCTGGAGAGGTGTGAGGGGAATGGAGCGAGATCTCAGAAATCTCCAGCAAATACTCACTCCTAGAAGGAGAGAGCTTGCCCAGGGAAAGAGGAGCTGTGAGCAGGGTGGAATGAAATGGGCCCAAGAGCTGGGAGAGGCCATGTGCAGCACGGGGAGGCCTGACAAGAGCGGTCTCAGCAGAGGCCGGGAAAATGCAACTTTTGAAAGTGGGCACATCACCTCGGAGGTCAGGGGCAGTGCCCCATAATGTCTGCAACATGTAGTCACCAGGGCGACTGGTAGAAACCCTCCTTTCCGTGGTTAGGTACTGAGTAAGGGGACCGGATGTCTTGGTTTGCCCAGAACAGACCTGATGAATGCTTGCTTATTAATAATGCCTCCTTTCACCTTCAGAAGAGTTCCAGCTTAGGCAAATGATAAGGTCACCCTGGTCACGCGCGTCTAAGTGCTATCACTTGCTGTGTAGCCTTGAGCAAATCTTTTAACTTATATGATCTCTTATCTCACTGAGCTGTTTTAAGGATTATACGTGAGGTGCTTAGGATAGTACCTGCCATAGGCTGGCCATCAATAAATGACAGTATGACCATGAGGACAGTTGTGTCTTTGTAGGATTCCCTGAGCAGAGGCCCTGAGAGGTGTAGGTTAAGTTGGATGAGGAGAGGATGACTGGGTAGACCAGGACAAGCCTGAAATTGAGAAGTCTGTGCTTTATTTAGAGGCTAATACTACTGCAAGAGAACAAGAGGAAGGTGCTTCTAAATGTCAGAGTAACTTTATATTTATTATGAGAAGAAAAAATAATTACCCATAAATGTGCTTTGAAATTCACATCCAAAGACTTTTCTATAAGCTCATCTGGGCAGTCGAGGAACTTTTTGCCAGTTACAATTCCAGCATTGTTGATGAGGATGGAAACGTCGCCAACTTCTTTTTTAACCTGAATTGAATAATAAGAGCACCACCACCAATGTAGTAATTCCTTACATGATCTAGGTTTAATTTTCCCATATGCTTCTTATACTTGTTAACTTAGACTGAGTTTACGCACTCCAAACACAAAGTATGGTTTATTTCCTTTGCTGAGTTTACAGTGATCCAAGTCTGATGCTCTTCCTCTCATTTCTTCCCCTTCTTATCATGGTGCCAACATTACAATGCTACTTTCCTTCTACAGTTAGAGCTATTCTTATACTCAGCGATTAGTAATTTTGTTCTATGCTCTGTGTAACTAGTACAACCTTTTAATCATTGCAATGGGACATAAGATATTATATGCATGTCATAAATCAAGACCTGGCACACATTGAGAGGAGGGTGGAGTAGGGAGTTACTGGAGGAAGTATGACATTCACATACATGTTTTAAACACACAGTGTAGCGCAGAACCCATCTCTACTGTTTTCATCAACTGTCTGTTGTGGAAATTAATAAACAGAAACCTCATTAAATTGGAGTCAGGAGGCCAAAAGGGGGAGCTCTCACGCCGTAGGTTGGTAGCAGAGCCCAACAGGAAGATGAAAGACTTCTTGACCCGCAAGGAGCTCAGCCAGTGAGAGACTATCACAATTCAGCCGATGAAAGGCCACTGCACCTCCAACTCTTTGTTTACAATAGCTCTCACAACTTCCCCTTCCCCTCTATGAGAGTTTCTCCTCCCTTGCCGCTCCAGGACTTGCATGTGGCTCGCCATGGTTGCAGACCCCAAACTGCAATTTTTTTCTGATCTTGAATGAACCCATTTTTGTTGGAGAAATAACTAGCTGTCTATTTGTTTAAGGTCAACACTTAGGTAGCCTGTAAGGAGTTCCAGAGAAGACCTCTGAAGACTCAGGCTGGAGAGCAAACAGGTACCCACAACAGGGCCCAACTGAGCTCACTGCTTTTCTCACCGACCTTAGAGTTTGCGGGTGTCTTTCTCCTGGATTGGAGCTTCTGCCCTCTGTGTGTCTGAAGCTCTCCCAGTTTTATTTGTTATCCAGGTAAGTCTTTGTCCTCTTCTGGCTGAGGCCTTGTTTGTCTGAGGACTCGGGGCACTTCAGCCTGACTCTCTGAATCAGGTTGTTCCTTGGAACTGCACTGGCCTTCGGTCTGATTCCTTTTGGAACTGGATTGTTTCTACTGTATCTGTGCTGGCCTTTAGTCCAACTTTTGGATGGTTCGTTGGAACTGTGCTGGTCCAGCCTTTGGCCTGACTCCCTTGGGAGCAGACTGTTATTTGGAGCTGCATTGATCAACCTTTGGTCTGATTCCATTTGGAACCAGACTGTTCTTGGGAACTGTGTTGATTTGACCCTCGGTCCACCTTACTGAAATCAGACTGTTCTATTGGAACTGGCTGGTATTAAACCTGCAGGCTGTTTGAACTGTTCAAGCTATTTAAACTGTTTGAGCTGTTTGAGAATTATTCCTTTGCTCTAAAAAACACCCCTAAGAAATGAGATGCTGGTTATCTAAATATTTGGAGGGCAACCCCCCTACAGAGATCCCAGCTGATTTTATGTTTAAAAACTGTGGTCATTCCTCATGTGCATTTCTAACTAAATAGACTGACTTAACCAAAAGTAGTTTGGAATAACAATGGCCAATACGGGAAACTTCCGAACTCCCCAAACTTACTTTTCTTAAAACCAAATCGGACAACCCTAGCTCTGTAATGTCCAAAGTTGAAATGAACGCCTATATCAACTGGCATTTTGAGGCTCCCAAACATTATCAGGAGTCTAAAATTGCCACTTTGCAAAATAAAATTTTAAGATTAACTGAAGCAAACAAATGATTAAAGAAAAATAAAATGGCTTCCGAAGCTTCATGTTCCTCTCTGTCGGCTTCTTTGTCTCAGGTTCTGCCTCTGGGGCCGTCTTCCTCCTCCCCTTCTATACAGTGTACACCTCCTCTGTACCCCCAGTTACCCCATACTAACGCTCTCACTGAACCCCCCCTTTTCCCTGAACCTCTCGCACTCCCTCTTTCTCTGAACCTGTCAGAACCTGTCCCTTTAAAATTAAGGATTTTTAAGGATTCTGAGGATCCACAGGCTAAACCCTTAATTTCTTGTACTCCCTGGACTAAAGCTGAACTGCGAGCCATAGTCAAAGATCTTCCCAAAGTAACTGAAGATCGTCACAAATTTGCTGAAGAATTTAGTATTGTCATTCAACCTGGTTTCTTAGCAACCTGGAGTTTCTCTCACACATCAGCTAGTTCATATGCTTGTCGGCGAAGGCCAGGCCCAGCACTCGATGAAAATTGCTAATTGAGAAAATCCTAAAAGAAAATCCTAGAATTACAACCGGGAGACCAAGGCTTGGACCCGCTGTATGATCGGGCTTGGGCAATCACTAGACGACTTCATTGGGCAATTCCTAGGGCTTTCCCAATGCCTGTTGACTGGAGCAAGATTCAGGCTTGTGCACAAGAACCTGAAGAACCTGTTCATGACTATTACGATCCACTTCAGACTGTTTTTAAAGAAAATCTGGTTTTCCTTCAGATGTTGATTCCACTTGGGTAGCTTTTAACTCTATGTTTATCAATGGGCTGAACAGGGACCTTTCCCTTCTAGTAAAAAGGAGCAGGATGGAATGGGAAACTATGCCCACTCCAGGTTTAGTTAATCTGGCAAACCAACTCACTTACACTCTAGACGAGTCACCTAAAAGAAAGATAGCCAAATGCTTCACCTCCAGCAAACGAAGACTAAACAAAACCAAAAATCTCCTACTTTCTGTTATTATTGCAAAGAACCAGGACATTGGAAAAGAGACTGTTACAAATTTAAGCACTTCAGGTGCCTTTAACCCCCCAGCCTTTCCAGTGTCCTGCAAATTCCCAATGATGGGATTCCAAGGAACTACAAGGGCTCTTTCCAATCCTCCCTCTTCTTCAGCTTGGAGAAACATTTCTCCAGGTTGAAGATGAATCTCTTTCTGCCCTAAGTGACACTGGAGCCATACTCTTGCTGTTCAGCCCCCATACTAGAAAGCAGCCCCTGCCTCGGAGTACTAAAACAGCTCAAATAGTGGGGGTCTCTAACAAACCTCGAAAGGTTCCTGTCTCTGAACCCATTCCCTTTTGTTTAGGCCCCTTGAGAGACACACACCCTTATCTCCTAAGTCCCTGCACCCCCATTCATTTATTAGGCTGAGATTTCGTGGAAAAGTATCATGCCATAATTTCTCCCAAAAGGGGGAAATAATTCTAAATTTGATAGTAGTTATCAAAACAGCCAACCAGGTGAATTAAATGATCCTTTGACATGTTTTATTTGCTCTGCCCCTGATGGCACTAGAGCTGACTCTGGAAACACTGATCATTTGTCCTTATTGAATCAGCTACCACCCTCCTTACGGGAAAAATTTCCAACTGATACTGGTAGAACTCACAGCGCACCTCCCATCATGATTCAAATAGATCCCTCAAAACCTCTCCCCAGAATTAATTAGTACCCCATAAGTAAAGAAGCCCTTAAAGATATAAAGCCCATAATAGAGGCTTACAAGGCTCAAGGCCTCATTATCCCCTGTACTAGCCTCTGTAACACTATTTTACCTGTGAGAAAACCCAAGGGTCAAAGGCAGAGGTTTGTCCAGGACCTCTGAGCAATAAACAACACTCTTATCCCTCGACACCTTGTTGTTCCTAACCTTCATATGCTACTAACATCCATTCCCACGGGGAGCAAGCTCTTTATGGTAATTGATTTACATACGGCATTCTTTAGCATTCCAGTTGATGAAGCTAGTAAATATCTTTTTGTCTTACTTGGGAAGGAAAGCAATTCACCTGGACAGTAACGCCTCAGGGTTTTACTAAGAGCCCTTCTCATTTTTCACAAATCCTGAAGGCTGATCTGGAGACTATAAATTCCCTAGAGGCTCTACTTTGTTTTAATATGTGGATGATTTGCTTCCCCTCCCAAGTCTCCTCATAGGAAGAGAGTGTCCACTTGCTAAAGCTTTTAGCCTTAAAGGGACAAAAAGTTGCCAAGGAGAAATTGCAGCTTGCCCACACTCAGGTTCAATATACATAAGGCATCCGATATGAGAACAAGGGCGACACGTAGATCCAGACAAGCTTCATGGTGTCCTGAGTCTCCCCAAACCCAAAACTAAGTGCCAGCCTCGAGGTTTTCTCAGGCTAGTTGGTTATTGCCGTAACTGGATTCCAAATTTCTCTCATGGCCAATCCTCTTACGTTTTATTAAAGAACAACAATCCAGATCCAATTTTATGGAAAGAATAGGATGACACAACCTTTAAGGCCTTAAAGGAGAGTTTCATAACCCACCTGCCCTTGAACATCCCAATAATCAGATTCTCTGTTCCTTTTTGTATGTGAAAAGGAAGGGAATGTCCTTGGGGTACTCACTCAAAAGCAAAAGGGTCACAATCGGCCTATAGGGTATTATATCCAGCACTGGACCTTGTGGTATGGGGATACTCCCCTTGCCTTAGAGCCATTAGTGCCACTGCCCTTTTGGTTAAGGCCACCAAGAAAGTCACTGAGGGATCCCCTTTAACTATTATTGTAGCTCATGCAGTACAAGCCCTCCTGGATTCTCATCACACTCAACATATTTCAGTCAGCTGCCTCAGCTCCTGTGAAATCCTCTTGTTAATTGCTCCTCACATAGCTCTTTTACTTCGTAATAAACTTAACCCTGCTGCTCTTCTCTCCTCCATTACTGATGAAGTCCCTCACAACTGCTTAACGCGGACAAATCACTTCCTGACTCCTCGTGATGTTCTGCAGGAAACTGCTTTGGGTAACACGAACTTCTCCTGGTTCACTACTTGTTCTTATTTAAAAGGTGACAATGGCAAATACTGTGCTGGGCATGCTATTGCAACTCCTTTTGATATTGTTGAAGCAGCACCTTTACCTCTGGCTACTTGAGCCCAGAAGGCTGAACTATATGCTCTTACATGGGTTTGTACTTGAGCCAAGGGCAACACTCCAACATTTATACTGCTAGTAGATGTGCTCTCAGAGTAGCTCATGACGTTGCAATGTTGTGGGAGCAACGTGGCTTCCTTACTTCCAATGGAAATAAAATTAAAAATGGCCTCTGTGTTCAGGAATTATCGGATGCTATACTCTTACCTGCTGCTTTAGCTATTATTAAGATCCCAGGGCTTTCTAAACTTGACTCTCTGCAAGTTAAGGGAAATCACCTTGCTGACACTTCTGCAAGGAATGCAGTGCTTAAACGAACCAATAATAGTCAAACCACTGACATGGTCCAAAGGGATATTTCCCCAAAGGATAACTCTAAAAAACTGGCTAAAGATGCCTGACAACTGGCCTCAGAAAAGAAGAGACAAGATTGGAAATTCAACAATTGTTGGTTTGATAAAAGGAGAAAGCTCTGGTTTGGACCAAATAACAATCTAGTCCTACTGGAGACTCTAAAATTCTCACTCCTAACCATTGTACATGCATTAAACCACTGGCCTAGTGATAAAATGATACCATTCGTGAATCAATATTGGTGGGGAAATATTAACAAGGCCACAAAAAGTGCCTACCTCACTTGTCCCCTTTGTCCAAAATACAACCCAGGAAAGCCTGTTTGTACTGCTCCCGGACATTTTAAACTGCCTAATGGACCATTCAAAGTTTGGCAAATGGATTTCATACACCTTCTCCTGTCTCATGGATATAAGTATGCTTTAGTCATGGTTTGTATGTTTTGTCACTGGACTGAAGCCTTCCCTTGAAGACAGGCTGCTGCCTCTTCTGTGGCTAAAGTCCTTTTGGAAAGGATTATTCCTACCTGGGGAATGCCTCTCCAACTTCATAATAATTGAGGAACACATTTTACTGGTCAGGTACTTTGACAAGTCTGTGCTGTTTGATTGGTTTTATAACATTTTAACTGAGCTTACCACTCTCAATCCTCTGGTTTAGTCCAACACACTAACGACATTATTAAGACTCCACTGGCAAAATTTGAAGTGACCCTGCAAATATCTTGGCAAAAGCATTGCCACTGGTCCTTCTAAATCTCAGATCCAACCCCTTTGGAACCCATAAACTCTCACCGTTTGAGACAGTCACAGGACACCCAATGCACTTGGCTCCTTCCTCTCTTGATCCACAGATGATAAAAGGAGATATACTCCAATATTGCAAAAGTCTAACTGCTTCTACTAAAAATGACCATGTGTTAGTAGAGCAATCTTTTCACAATGTGCTCCAGGGAGACAAAGACCTTAAGGATCATACTTTGCAATCTGGAGATTTCATCTGTTGGAAAAGACACCTCCAGAAGAACTCTCTTCAACCTCACTGGAAGGCCTCTATCAGCTACTGCTAACTAACCATTGTGCCACAAAGTTCCAAGGAATAGACTCTTGGATTCACATGACACATCTAAAGAAAGCACCAAATCCTGACTGGACCTGCACATCATCTGGTGACCTGAAAGTAAAGATTTCCTAGAATTGAAGCAGATGACATCTGAGGAGACAGCTTTCCCAAGATGCCCAGACCAGGCCTGTTGGAAGTTTGTCTGCCAAACCTTTGATGATAACATAACACTTCAGATGATCTCTAATTCCTATGATCTTGATAACATATGGACTTTAGGGAAAAAAGAATGCCCGAGCGTTCTCCTTCCTACCACTCCTTGGTATTCAAATGTGGCCACAATAGGTTTCTAATCTATGCACTTTCTCTCTGATGTGGGACACAATACCCAGGAAAGGTCCTTCCTGGCATCGAGGGACAAAAGGCTACTGAAACTGGAAAAGCCTGACTCATGATCAGCAATGCTTTTGGAGAAAGATCTTGATCACAAGGGAAAAATGTGGAAATTAATAAACAGAAAACTCATTAAATTGGAGTTGGGAGGCCGAAAGGGGGAGCTCTCATGCTCTACATCTATGGCAGAACCCAACAGGAAGAAGAAAGGCTTCCTCTTCTTGATTGGCAAGAAGCTTAGCCAATGAGAGACTGCCACAATTCAGCCAATGAAAACCCACCACACCTCAAACTCTCTGTTTACAGTAGTCCCCCCAACTCCCTCTTCCCCTCTATAAAAGAGTTTCTCCTCCTTGTTGCTCAGGGACTCACATATGGCTTGCCATGGTTGCAGACTCCGAATTGCAATTCTTTGCTGATCCCGAATAAGCCTATTTTTGTTGGAGAAATACCTAGCTGTCTATTTGCTTAAGGTCAATACTGGTTTTCTTCTCACCACCACAAACTTTTAGGCATAAGATGAGTGAAGGGAGAATCAGAGCAGGCCCCGTTTGCTGCTGTAACACCGGCCAGAGTAGGTACTCAGTAACTTTATTTAAGAAATAAAAATTCTGGTGTGACACTGGAGCCCTCCCCTTCTGGTAAATCCTCAGCATGTAACCCCAGCTATGTCAGAAACGAGCACAGATTTCCCAGGACTGATGATAGGAGATGGTGCTGTCCCTTTGTTCCTCTTTGTGTTGTGAATTTCATTACTGTAATCTATCACAAAGCAAGGGCTCTGTCCCCCAAATCACAGGGAACCACTAGTTGCAGTTGCCATGTACTGCACAGGAGGCTCACAGCAATAACACTAACATTTCTAGATGTGTGCACAGGTGTGTACATACCTGCATGTGTGCACACGTGTGTGTGTGTGCACCTGCCTGTAGGGATGGTGCAGTCTGGTATAGGGTAGGACCTACTACTGAAGCCAGGTGGAAGCTGCCACCTTTCTCATCTGCTGTGGTGGAAGGCCTGGGTCCCAGCAACGAAGCCGACATGTGTTAGGCATTTACTAACCACCTAGATCTGTAGCCTTGGGAAAATTTAGGACGAAATAGAGACTAATGAAACCTCACATTTTATGTTCGAGTGTTCAGATAAAAGCACTGGAAACAATCCAACTGAAAGCCTGATTTGAAGAGTGGTTAAAATATTTAGTCAATTCCAAATTGAACAAAGGTTAAGGCTAGAAACAACTAGGGAAGCCCTACTGAGGCAAAATCAAAAGCCCAATAGTGACGTGGGCTGGAAGACAGAACCAGCATTAGAGAATAATGTCCAAGGTCAGAGCCGGGGATGGCAAAGCTAGAAGTTACATCTAAGAGAAATCAACAGGGACATGTATTTCACTGCCACCTCTCATACAAATAAAGCATGTTATCATACACTCGATAAGATAAGCATCAGACTTTAATTTCAAAGTAGGCACCTAGGGTTTTATTATCCATGGCTTGCATCTTTGCAGTATACAAAATTCAGGATTTTTCATGTGAATAATCTTCCTTCCTATTATCTATTTTATATATGTTATTTTTTAAAGGCTTAACTTGCTCCAAAGTCTACTGTTTTCCTTTAAATTAAACATGGAAAGGTATAATGAGTATTCAGCCTCTGCTACATTAGGGAGAAAAGGGATTAGGTTTAACTGTACACGACTTAACTATATATTTAACTATCACTGACCAATAATAACACAATAAAACATTCATCCTTGAGATGGGAGTAAGCTTGTGGGTATTGGGCTGTTTTGTAAGGTGCCCAGGGGTAATATCTGAGGGAGAACGCAACAGATTCTAGTTTCTAACTAGTTTTCCTTTTTTTGCGCCTGTTATTATCCTCATTGTAAGAATGTGCCAACAGTCTGTTCAATGCCAGATGACAACTCTAGCAAGACTCTCACATAAGCCGTGCCTGCCTGCTAGCAGGGATTTCTCCATTAACATCCACGCCATGTAAACAAGAATCCACAGGAAGGCCGTGCATGTCAGTGTCGAACCCTGAACTGCCCAGGATGGCTGGTTTGAATTTCCCAACCACTACTTATTAGTGGAAGTGGGCAACAGGGACAGGTCTGCTTCTACCAGTGACCACGTGGTTTAAAAGATGAAACAATCCTGAAATTTGACCTTGGACATCAGGAATCAGTAATAAACCTTAAGAAATTTTCATAGATACTACAAATAAAGGTGTTTTTCTTTCTTTCTTTCTTTTTTTTTTTTGCTGTTGAACCACTGCAGTCAATTAATTTGCAGTTAAGCAAAATTGATTCTGATTTGGCTTGTCTAAGGGATCAGTCATTAAATGTATAATTAGGACACTTCTATATGCCACATCAAGGATGAGTGACAACTACGTAACTCCAGTCTGCTCTTGTGTTCGTTGTTCAAAATAACCGGTCATCTAGGATGCCAAGTAGCAAGGCTGGCCTTTCTGTACTTCGTGCTAAGCTATGATCTAAGGACACAAGCTTTCAAAGTACTTGGGGTCTGTGGAGATATAACACTGTCATACCACTCTGAAAATCTTCACCTTGATCACTCCTCTAGGGGATCCTGCTTAAAAATCCTCTGGTCCCTTCCCTCTATCCAGAATAAGAAGTGGAAATGTTGGTTTATAAGGGTGGAGAGTAGTTAGCTTCCTCTGAAGAGCATATAATTAATTCTCTCCAAGACCTAAAAGTAAGAAAGGCTGAATAAGCTAGTAATATGCCATGTTTGACCATTTCTGAAGCTAAGCATCTTGGGCACAACGAAATCACAGCTATGGGGAAGACGGAGTTAATTTATACAGCACCTTATATTAGCTTGCTCAATATCTGAAGGTCTTTAGTGTTTGAATATGAATGAGTGACTGCTTAAGTAGTCAGAGTAAGTCAACATGCCAGGGGATCAGTGCTTCAAGTGCAAAGAGCTGAGTCTGTGAGGTAGGCTGCAGCAAAGACACAACTGCACTTTGAAGGGTGGTGCCACATAAGCCCCTGCTAGCTTGTCAGGTTTGGGTCTCCAGACTGTACCGGGCAGCCTGTGACTACATTTACAACAGATGTGTAAAATGTAAAGCCAAACTTAAAAAAAAGTTATAAACTTAACTGCCAGTGACCTGCAAACCTTTCCACTAGGAAGTGAGGTGGAAAGTAGCAAAGGGATTTGAGTTAGAGCCTAGAAGCTGCTTGTGCAAGAACTTTCCAATGTGACTGGGCTGTTCCTTGGAGGCTCGTCTAGTTCCTTTCTTCTCACTAACTTGGGGAATTCTGGGAGCCAAAAAAAGGGGCCCAGGAGAGTGATGTGTGGAGTAGCCTTGCCAACGTCAGGACAGAGAAATCCTTACGAGGGAAAGGAGGTAGCCATCCAACAAGTATGTGCCTCTACGAATGAAGAAAATTCTTACCACTGGCGTAGTGGAGCTGTGGTTTCCTGGATGTGTTCTTTATATGTGCATCTCTATCATTACCCAAGGAGCAACTGTGGTTAAGAGTGTTTAGGATGAACAGAGTATTGTGATTTTATGACTGCTAAGAGAAATACACATTCAAACGAAAGGCATTGTGGTGGGGTGGAAAGAGCTGGATTTAAAGTCAGACCAAATATGAGTTCAAATCCTGGCATAGTCATGCGCTAGCCCAGTGACCCTAAGCAGGATAAAATCTCTGCGTCTCAGTTTCTTTATCCTCAAAGAAGGGTGCTACCACTTACCTCTTATACTGTCACAGGGGCCACACAGTCAGTGTAGTGTGGTCATTAGAGCATGTACTTGGAGTCAACAGGCTCAAGTTCCAGTTGTAGCTTTGCTACTTATTAGCTACATTTCTTAGGTAAGCTAATTACCTGTCCTAAGTCTTGGTTTCCCTATTTGTGAAATGGAAGCGATAATGGGCTATATTTATAGCATTATGATATCATACAGGGTGCTGAGCATGGTGTATTGCATACAGTGAGAACTCAAAAATCCTAATTCCCACTCCGCGAGATTTTTTAAATTAAAGGGATGTTGGAGACAGGCAAACTGGCGCTGAGAAAGGGAAACAGACAAACTGATGTATGTGGAAGGATTTACATGGAGTTCTTACTACCCAGTCAGCACCCAAGGTTTACCTGATCAGCCACTCTATACACTTCTTCCCTTCGACTGCAATCACAGGTGTAGGCATAAACTCTTGCGGCTCCAGCTTCCCGAGCCATCTCACGTGTCTCCTCATTCCCCTCCTTGTTGATATCCCAGAGAACGAGGACAGATCCAAGGTGAGCAAAGTTGAGGGCTAAGAGCCTTCCGAGTCCACTCCCAGATCCTGTTATGAGTACGATTTCACCAGCAACCTTCTTCCGTGGCTTTGGGATTAAGGTAAAAACCACAGCCTCCAGAACAATAAACACTGACTTTCTTAAGAAAATGAACAACTCCTTTGCTGAGTTCAGCTTGGAAGCCATATCCTGGCTGAGACCTATAAAGAAAGAGAGACTCATATAAAGACGTAGGTATCCATTCTTTCCAAGTTTACCTACTACACGGAGCTCATACTTTCTGAAATAGTGAAAGAAACTGAGAAGCATGATTTAAACACCTCTCCTGGTAGCAGACTCCAAACTTAGAGAGGGGAGGGAACCACAGGGAATGTATCTTGGCCAACTTTCATTCACAGCACCAAGCTCGATACTCATCTCCATGCCTGCTGAGCATTGTATGTGACAGAAAGGTCCATTAACCCGGAACTGTAGCCACATCCAAATATAACCCAAAGGAGAAGTTCGTTATTTTTCAGTTAGCCTTTTTCATAATAATCACGAGTCCTGTCAGTTGGTTTTATGTTCAAAGTCTTGACCATATCGCAATGTTTATGATATAATTGCTACCTCTCTGGTTTTATTTTTGTCTCCTTTTAGGTTTGCGTTTTCCAACTTGCACTGTTGTTCTTTAATTTTGCGTCACTATTTAAAATCTGATATTCAATAGGAAAATGTAAGATCCTATTTGTATAATGTATTTGAAGAAGAGTAATTAGACGTTCTTAACCTTTTCCGACGGATTTGCCGTCAGCAGGGGATACCCCTTCCCCAGCCTCTGTTGTCCCCGTGCCACATCACTTACCACTCAGACCTGTGATTGTAGGATATCAGTTAGAGATAGACCTGGGTTCCTGTCCTGCCCTGGCCCTGCCTAGCTGTGAAACCTGGGGCAGGCTGTGTATCCTCTCTGAGCCTCGGTCTCCTCATCTCTACTGGTCCTGTGGCACAGGATGGTTGTGCAGATGAAATAAGAACGTGTGTTACATGCTTGACCGCAATGCTGGCTCACAGTAAGTGCTTTACAAACGTTACCATGTTTCTCAGATTCATACTACTGCTCACCAAGAAGACACCCAATAGGTTTGCTGAATGAATAAAAGGCTTCCCCTTGACAAACTTATACAGGGCTCAATGCTTACATCCTGCTATCAGTTACTCACACTTTAGTGAGAATGAATTTACAAGATGCTTTACTAACAACCAGTTGAGAAAGAAGGGAAGGTCTTATTTCCTCCAGAATGAGAAGAGAAGACATATTTAGCAGAGGTCATACTGTGCTGGGGATGGGGCTTCCCTGAATGGGGCGTCCAATTGAGAGGCACAGACGAGGGAAGGAAATGTTCTTCATGAAAGAGCAGCAGGTCTTCATTTACTGTGCAGTTTGCTGAGGACAGACTAGTTACTATTAATGACTACGGGTGGATAGATCCTCTAGAGGAGGGGTTGGAGTATGGTCAAACCCTTAGGAAACTGTTGTGACCTAAACTGTTGTTTCTTGGTTCATTTTACAGATGGGACGGAAGATCAGAGAGAAAATGTATGTGGTTTATCCAAGGTACCTGTGCTTGTTAGTGCAGGGTCAGGTGAGTTCATTTATTAGGTTTATTGAGCACTGATGCTGTGCAGGTGTGATGCTGGGCACTGGGGCTGAGGGGGTGGGCAGCCTCCCACAATCTCTGCCTGGTGAGCTAAGGATCTAGTTGAAGAGACAGACATTAAATGAATCAACACATTACAAGCCATAGTATTATAAAGGAAAGTGCAGAGTGCTATAAAGAGTAGACAGGAGATCTGATTTAGATTGGGGTCCAGGTGGAAGCAACAGGCGAGATTTGCTGGGAAGCGGCATTTGAGTGGATATCCAAATGATGAATGGTGATAAGTAGAGAGGTCTGGGAGAAGCTTGCCCGGCAGAGGGACAGAAGAGGTTGAGCTTGGACGTAGGTTTGACCTGTGTGTCCAGGACTGACCAGGGAGTAAGAATGCTATGGGGGGGCATGGAAGTTCTGGTCAAACAAAGATTGGTTTCACCATGCTTTGGATGAAATGGCCCTCAAACTCTCTGCCATCTTTGCTTGGATTTATTTTCAGAGAGTAGTTTCTAGATGACTGATGGGGTCTCCGGGCCCTGCAAAATTTGGAAAGAAGGTGCCCTGAAGGGCAAACAGGGGTATTCAGACTATCATTTTAAACACCCAGTCATGGGGGATGTACCTGCAGACCTGCAAGGATGAGGGTCGGACTTCCCACAGGAATGTGACACCCTGGGCACCCTCCCCAGGCCGCAGCCTGGGCACTGCCGACACTCCTTCCACGAGAAAACACACACCAGGCCTTCCAGGCCCCCTTTCAGGCACACCACTGTGTCCGTCCATGCCAGAACAGAGGCCTACTTCTCTCCTCGGTGGTCTCCAGCACCACTGACCTGGGTGACAAGAAGTTTCTTAACGCCAGGGGTTCTAGACTTCAGTACTGCACTGTCTCAGCATTGGCATGATGCAAGACCTAGAACAAGTACAGTGTTGATCCCTGTCTTAGCAGATGCTCACTGTGTTCTTAAGAACTTGGCATCCTGATGTCTCCCTCTTTAGGGGTTTAGGGTGTCTGCTGGGTACCTGCACAGGTAATGAGGTCTAGACATTCAAGTGTGAGTTGGAATTCTGGATCTGCCACTGATTTCTCTGCAACCTTGGTAAAAATTATTTCATCCCTTGTGCCTCAGTCTCCTCCTCTAAAAACGGGGGTTCTACTAGTATGCACCAATACTTCTGGAATAGGGGAGCTGTGGAAATTAAATGAGTTAATACAGGTAGAGTATTAAGGACTGTTACATGGTCACTATCACCACATATGACACTACTGAGCAAACTGGAAATAAGGGCCTCATCACTCTGCCAACAGCCCTCTCCAGGATGCATGGGGTGGGTCTGGGGCAAGAGGAGTTAGGCTGCTTTCAGCGCCTGCCAGTTTACACGTCCTCTCCCCTTCTGCTCCCCACTCCCATAACGTGGAGGCCTTGCCAGAACAGTGCCAGGCACATCAGACAGCAAAACAAATATTAGCTAGAGCTGGGACTGGTATTCCTGCTGGCATATGAATTAATGATCCCTCGCTAAACCAAAGAAAGACGGTTGTAGTAAGTATACTTAAATAGAAGTAAACGTAAGGTTCCGTTTTCCCGTACGGACTTCCTTAGGAAGATACGGAGCATGTCAAATTTAATCGGGCTGAAGACGTCTTTGGTGTCTCCATCCCATGGCCTAGCCACTTAATCCAAAAGCTGAACTAACTTGGTGCAATGTAAACAGGTGACGTCAGCTTCCCTGGCCAGCGAGTGGCAGCAGGTTTGCCGTGGTAAGGGGGGGCATGGGGTGAACTGGGGGCCGTGGGAAGGGAGAAGTCGATGCATGGAGCCGCAGAGAGCAGGCACGCGGGCAGAACGCACCAAAGAAGCAGAGGGGCCAGGGAGGCTCCAGCTCTCTGCTCCGGGCTGGGGAGGGACGCCAGCAGCTCACCCCTCGGTGGCTCGGGCTCGGCGGCCGCCGCCCGCGCTCCCTCCGCGCTCCCGCCGGCCTCGCGCCGCCCGGGCCGCTGCGGGCGCGCGGGGGCCGGCCGGCGCCACCTCCTCCCGCAGGTCCTGCCCGGCCCCGGGCCCGGACCTCGGCAACTCACCCTGGACACGCTGCCCTCGCTGCCCGCCGACAAGCCGACCTCGTCCGCCAAGGGCCCCGCGTCACTGGCTCGCAGCTGGGCGAGGTCCACGGATTTATCCCGGCGTCCGCTCCAGACGAAGTCCGGAGGCAGGACGGCCGCGCCCGCGCAGGGGGTGGGGCACCCTGGGGCCCCGCGCGGCACGTGGCCAGCGCTCCTTTCTTTTTTGCCCTGGTGGCCAGATTTAGAAGCTGGAAGTTCGGTCGCGATGACTGGATGTGCACGCCGGGATTTCGAAATTAAGAATCACCTGGGGACGTTTAAAATTCCGGTGCCCAGCCTGCGCTCAGCATTATTAAACCAGAATTTCTGGGTTGGAAGGGGGCCCAGGTATCAGAGTTGAAAAAGTTCCCAAGGTGTTTCCAAAGCACAGTCTTGAGAACAAAGAGGAGGCAGGTACGGGAATCTGTGGGAAGAGGGAGCCAGGTCATGCGTCTGCAGCCTGCGGTGCAGGGCACAGGTGCCGAGCTCTCCAGCAGCATCTGACTCCTCCACCTGGGATCTAGGTCAGCTGCTTCTTTGGCCCAGCGGAGGTCAGGAGTATGGGTGGGCGAAAGAAGCAGGGAGGCGGGGCCCGGGGGGGTGGAGTGGGTGCGGCGCTGGCAGGAGGCCAAGGAGAAGTGGGTTAGGGAGAAGTTTCTTCTAACAAGATGAGGTTGAGAAAAAAGAGACAAGTCAATAGTGCGCTCTGATCCAACCAGTATTTATTAAACACCTCTGTTTTCAAAGATCGAGAAGATACAGCAATGCTACATCTGTCAAGAAAAAAAAAAAGATAAAAATCAATTAATAACATTAGCTAATCATCTAATTTGTATAAGCATAAGTCACCACTGAAATGCTTGTAATAGAGGGTGGAGTTTGATGGGTGGTGTAAGGAGCAGGAATATCAGTAAATTATGAGGTGTTGAAGGAAAAATGGGGAGTCAGGACAAGATTGCGTTTGGAATTCCCTCAGAGTTGGGTAGGATGCACACAAGGGTGAAGGCCTAGCCTATACCTGGGACAGACCTGGGTGTGTGAGGAGCTGCACGTTTGTTCTCCATTTGGCTGAGAGAAGAAACAGGTTGTATAAGCCTGGAAAGTAGGTGCAGGGGAGAGTCTTGACTGTCATTTCAGTGCTTAGGAGGTTACTTGTGTTCCGTAGGTGGTGGTGAGCTGTGGAAAGCCTTCCAGTAGCTGCTGTCAGAAGGGGAGCGGGGAGGGTGTGTGTGCATTGGCTTCAGGTCAGCAATCATCACCAGGGGCATATGCTGTGGAGGGCTCTGTGCATGGCTCTGGGGAACTGCCCGGGGTGCACAGAAGAGGGGCACCTAGCCACCCTGGATAGGGAGAGGTAGCTGGGCTGGAAGGGTGTGGAGGGGGGTGAACTAAGGCACAGAAAAGTTGGGTGATGGACTCCAGGTCACACAGCCTGCCTGCAAGAGTTCAGATAGTTGGACATTGGAAAACACCAGCCTTATGTAATCTTCAAGGTTTCTCTGTGTAAAATCCTGGGCTTTCACTCTTCTTTCCGGTCAGAAGTTCAGAGTAGACCTCAACAAAGAAATCTCAAACATTATTAGAAATCTCATTAAAACAAGATATGACTGTAAAGCAGTGAGAGCTTCATTGGTGATGTAATTAAGGGAACCAGAGACCCTGCTGTCTGGAGAAGGCCCCACTTTGACTTCATGTGGGAGACAGTGGACTGACCATAATCCTGAAAGCTAAGAAAGTGTTTTTAAAGGGTCCTTGGTGGCAAAGACTAGGAACAGACACTTTATGATGGAAGATGTGGAAAGGGCTAATGAACATATGAAAACGTGCTCTGACTTCATTGTTAGTCAGAGAAATGCGTTTTTAAATGTTTCTTGCCTTCCAAATTGACAAATATTAAAAGAAAGAGAATGTCTTCATATGGGAGTGGTGGTGTAAATTATGCATTTCTGGAGAGCAAGTATGTATCAGGGGCTAGAAAAGTATATACCCTCTCACCCAATTCTACCTGTGGGCCTTTATCTTTACAAAATAATCAGGTATCCTTTGTTGACTCTAGGAGGGTAAACTGGTCACTAGGAGTCAGGGGTTGGAAAAGAGACTTGTGACTGTATTGAATCATGGGAATATATTACTCTTTCTGGAAATAAGCACATTAATAAAAAGTAAATTGATCATTAATTTCTAAGAAATATGTGGAAATGGAGTACTCTGCAGACTTTTTAAAAAATAAAATCATGTTTTTCAAGGGTATAGGAAAATACTCTTCACATTATGTGAGTTTAAAAAGCTTAGTACAAGACTAAATATATGACATGACCCTACTTTCCTATGAAAATTTTATTAATATGTATTAGAAACAGTGGAAGTGAATTCACCATCTTAACATCTTTTATTATCGAATAGTGAAATTTTGGTTGATTTTATTTTTCTCTGTTGTTTTGTATTTTCCATTATGTACATATTTTTATTTCATAATAAAAGTGTTTCTTAGAATATACATACAAAGACATTTTCATTCAAGATGGCAGACTGAACATATGCATTTATGTCCTATTTTCTTCCCAAATTCCACTGAAATGAAAGGGAAGATATAAAAATGTGAATAAAAATATAATAGTACTAGAAAGAAAGGGACTACCAGTAAAGACTGACTAGAGGTTGGTAAGCAGATGAATACCAATTCCAGAAACTAGCACAAAAGATATCTTAACCTAAAAGAGGCCGCACAGAAATGAGTCATTCTTCCCAACAGAAACCTTGAGTAACTCCTATCCAGTAAACAAGCACAGAGAATGGAAATAGGACATGGGGCATCCAGATGGAATCAGAGTCTTGATATAAGAAACAAAACTATGAAAGTGTTGAAATAAAATATAGGAAGATTATTTTGTAATTTGGGGCTTGGCAAGGAAACACCTTTGGAAACCATCAATTATTGACTTGACAACATAAAGAATGTAAACTTTTGTGCAGCAAAAAAGTATCAAAAGCAAAGTAAAATGACAAGAAACAGACCAGGAGAAAATATTTTCACATAAAGAATTGACAGTTGATAATTAGCCATAATTTATGGCATTTCTATAAAGCAATTTGAGTAAGGCACTAGGAAAAATGGGTAAAGAAATGCCCATTTCTCTTTTTCTAGCACTATGTTTTCATTTACATTTTTATATCTTTCATTTCAATGGAATTTTGGAAGAAAGTAATATATAAATGCATGTGCTCAGATAATTCATAGGCAAATAAATACGTATGACTGGAAACATCTGAAAAGATGCTAAATTTCACTGGTATTCACAAAAATACAAATTGAAAAGGAATATCCTTCTTTTCATTCATCAATATTGAGATATTGAAAAGTTAGATAAAAATCCAGAAGTGGTAGGGGTATGGGAACACAGGCATTCTCATGCATCGTGTGTGAGAGTGTAAGTTGGAGTATCCTTTATGGAAGGCAATTGGGCAGTAGCTATCATGCCTATTGACTCTGCTCTTCCACATCTAGGAATTGATCACATAGGCATATTGACACTGTGTAGAGAGAATTCTCGTTGAAGCTTGTTTGCAATAGCAAAAAATTAGAAACTACTTAAATGCACATCTATTCCATTAATCATGGTGTAGTCATAGAATTCTATGAAGCTGACAAAAAGAATGAAGTTAGAACTATATTTTCTGGCAGGGAGAGATCTCCACCATAGGTTAAGTGAAAGAAAAAAAGGGCAGTATTACTCCATTGAAGTTAAATTTATGATTACATTGTTTGTGAGTGTGTGTGTGCGTGTGTGTGAGAGAGATACAGATAAAAATGCATGGCAGAATGGATCTGATGGACACACAAAGTGCAAACCAGAAAAATACACCTTAACCTGCAAGTTGATAGGTGACCCCCCTCTGTCTTGGGGTGGGTGGATATTAAAGGCAAAAAGTACAGAGTGTGCAAGTTTAAGGCTGAGTCCAATTCTGATTGGTTGCCCTTTCCAGCTACAGTTTATCTTGTGCCCAGGGCTTTCCAAATGTCCTGACTGCAGGGAAAAACTACTGCATTTTTCTATAGCCCTCTGGTGACAGTCAAGGTTAAAATGTAATTTTTTATTTCTGTCTGTAGTTCAGCCTTGAGGTGGTTGTGGTATCTGTCACATTGACTCTGGCTTCATTCTTATCTCTTTCTTTTGTCAGTTCCCCTTAATTATTTTTGGCTGAGGAAGATTTGTCCTGAGCTTACATCTGTGCCAGTCTTCCTCTATTTTGTATGTGGGTTGCTGCCACAGCATGGTCGCCGACAAGTGGTGTAGGTCTGTGCCTGGGAACCAAACCTGGGCTGCCAAAGCAGAGCATGCTGAACTTAACCACTAGGCCACAGGGCCAGCCCCATCAGTTCCCATTCTTGATTATAGGTTCACCAGGGTGACACCTTTGATCAATTAGAGGAATATTCAGGTCCCTCGATTCCCAAGTGCCCCCTTGGCTGCTTGGGTTGCATCTCGTCCCACGTAGGAGGCATCAGAGGGTGGCATGGGCTGAACGTAGGTGGTGACTTGAGCCAGCATCATGTGGGTTGCCAGTGGTGGGGTGGTGTCCAGACACCACTGCACAATGTTTAGTCAGGTGAAGGGGGGTCTGTCAGCAAGTTGCTCTCTTATCAGGGGTCCTCCTGTTGTTTAGTAGAACAAGCTCAGAAACTTTGGTTACTTTGTTTTACATGTCAACCTGTGGGTACATGGCATGGTTTCACCCTAATCCAGGGAAAATTTTAACTCCTTCATTCTCAGTTTCAATCCCACTGTCTTATGATCATTCCCCAATCTTGGGGAAGTGGGGCAAAGACTGTTCTAGTTACTTCCTGCTGTGAAAGGGCAAAGATCAGGGTCAGAGGAATGAAATTGTTCTACTTTTACTTTAAAATATTTTTGTGTACCAGCTGGGGAAAGCGAGGAATGCTTTGCATGACTAATATTTTAGTTCTCTGATCAATGGCTTTGGAACAACACTTAAGTCCACATTTTATAATTACATAGACAAATGCACATATTAGCAAAATAGACAGCCCAAATATTAGTATCCCCTCCATAATGGACCTTAATCCCTGGGGAATCCAGAAGAGGCCTGTCAATCAACCATAGTTAGGGCCTGGAAACTCACGTGAAGTCTGATGAAACAAAAAGAAAAACAAGGTTAATGGTCAGAGCAAATTATAAATTAATTCCCGAGGCCAGGGGTGGCCACTCAAGATTTCTAGATGTAAGGGTCGAAGCATCTTTCTCAGTTTGAAGTGTTTCTGATGGTATCATGGGGTGTTCAGGTAAACTTTTTGAGAGGCTTATACAGCAACAGTCATGAAGATTGTCTAAACATGGGCCATCATGGTCATCTTTCTTAAGTTTATACTAAACTGTCCAGATTCAGTTTGCAGGGCCTTAGGAAAAAAGGGTGATTTCAGTTCTCAATGATTCCAAATGCAAAGGATTGAAAACATTAGTTTGGAGATCTGTACCAGATATTTGAGGAAACTAGAAGAATTCAGGATCCAGTCCAGTTTACAGTGACCCCCTTCACTCACCTGGTAATAGTTCTGGGAACCCTGTAAGCAAGGTACCAGGCCAATATTTCCAAATGGCTTTATTTGTTTTATAAATTCAATCCTTGTTCCTAAAAGCTGTTTGGTCATATCTGAGTTTATGCATTATTTTCTCAAATAGGACATTTCAGTCAAAGCCTTGGTAATATATCCAGTGTTTCCAGTTGTGTCCTGCTGTAAGGAGAACAGATTCTTATTGAACTTATGCAAACAACTACATTGCCATGAAAATAAGAATACTCACTTATCAAAAGTTTCCAAATTCTGGCAGGATCATGTAGGGAGAAAAAGATAAATGCTTTAATTCTGCTTACAAATTGTTATAAGTCATAATTAACTTAAGACAAAAGATTTCTTTAAATCTGGAAAAGCAAAACATTGGAGCATCTTCCTCAGTTCATGTAGTCCCATGTAATTTAATATTTCTTCTGATTGAATACAGTTTTTCCATTAATTTTTCTTTCTCTGCCTGATGGTTGAGTATGACAGGAACCACGAAGTAGAAAAGAAGTTAAAAAGTCCAAGAAGTTTAAAAGGTTTTTGTTAAGGTTCATACGATTTGCCCAGTAACATGGGTGCCTCAATCACCGGAGACTGTGGAAGGTATACCCCAGTGGGAAATACATTTTCTAATAATTTTTTTGCCATTGTGAGGTTATCAGCCTTGTGGCAAGTGAGGGCTTTAACCCATCTGGAAAACATACATACAATAAAGGAACATAAGGATAAGCCATACTAAGTAGCATTTGAATGAAATCCAACTGCAGGTGCTCAAAGGACCCAGAGGAAGGAGTTCTGAGGCCTCTGAGGACAGAAATAGTTTTTCTTAATGTACTATGGTGGGTGAAGGAATGTAAAACCAAAAAATGGGGTTTTCCAGGGAGCCAGGAAGAACCAAGTGGCTGTCTTGGGTTTCCCATAGCCCCAAGTGTTTAATTTACAGCCATCGTTCACTAATTATTTCTCTGATCCAGGAGCAGATTGTTGCTGTGTTACAGGACATCAGGATGGCAAAAGTCTGACAATGAGGGGTCAGTTTTTTTTTTTTTGCAAGAGTACAGAATGGGCTTCATCCACATGTGTCATAACCTTTATAGATTCTGTTTTTGCTGCCTTTGCATGAAAGTCAGCTAAGAGAACATTCCTGATATTTAGTGTGAGCCTCAATTTTGATGACAAACAACACTTTATATGAGGACATATTAGATTTCTGGGAATTTCACCTAATTTCTGGAACTCTTATAATATATACTTATAAAGGCATGACATATAGAAGGCTTAATGTTATTTCTTATTTGATAATGCTTCCTATGCAATTTAACATACCAAATAAGTCTAATTAGTTTACTATCTCCCTCTTTATAGAAAGAGAGAACAAATTCTTTGAGAAGTCCCAGGGCCCATTGGAAACTCCCAAAGTTCCTTTTTAAGTCAAAAGAAAGATTTTACCTAGGATTTGAACCCTGGCCTCATGCTTTTGTCTATTTTCCCCAGTATATGAACACCTCAGAGAGCCAGATATACCTCCCCATCCCCCCACCTGACAAATACTGCACAAGATAGGGTTAACTCTCAGGATTTTTACTTTCTTATTTCTGAGGTAAGGATCTTTCTCCTTTCCCCAATAGTTCTGCTAATTTTTTAAAAAGATTAAAAAGTTTTTTTTTTTTTTAATTCAGAGTCTTTAGATCCATTCTGGGAGACTTTCTCTGGACATCTAGTTGTCCATATAACCATAAATGGAAGTCATATTCATCCTTATGAACGTTTTCTTTGAGTTTTTAATAATATTTAGAATATTTAAAGAGTCTTCAAGCTGAGTGTATTTGAGGACTTTCAAGGAGGTACAGAGTGGGATAATTTTAGGGGAATTAATTTCCAAGTCTAAATCCCACATGCACTCTTTCCTAAAACTATCTTCCTGAGACTAGTCTGTGGTCTGCTGGTTCTCCTTTCTCGTGTTTCCTCATAATCAACCTTGTTCTATTGTACAAAAAGTGGGAGTACTTCTCACCCTTTCTGAATCTTACTCATATTTTGCATGGGGATACAAACACCTTCTGGGTAACAATTGGATAATTAAAAAATGGATAGCTCCTGAGGAAGAGAACCATAAAGGCAAAGAGAAGCTAGCCAAGGTGCACAATGCTTTTTCCATCCATATGGTAGACTCACGGCAATGCCTCATTCCTTTCCTGTCTATCTTAGAGCTAGAAGTTAGAAGTGAGATTTTTGCACAGGAATGTGTATTAATGCTCTCATTTTCAAATCAAAATCAGATTTTTTCTAATAGTAAGTAGGCATGACTTTGCTTTAGCTCATTAGTTTGACTTTGTGGACTGGCTCTGTCCTTTATGTGGCCATCATTCTCTGCCAATTGAGTGGGCTCAATAGAAAGCTTCAAGGTTATGATGAGAAATGTACTTCAAGTGCATAAAATATACAGCACCCAGGAAATTGCATCTATTCAATTACTTCCATTTATGACAAAAAATTATAGAAAAAAATTATAGATGCCAAATTAAAAGCATGTGAGGAGATATATATTTTAAAAGTTGTTGAAGGGTTATTCAAACCATTTCAAGATCATGGACATATACCATTTTTTTCTTTAATATTTTTGTATTGCCTTTTATTGCTTTTACAATTACCATTTTAGTATTTTAACATTTTAGTGATTTTATTAGTAAATTTTGGAATTACTGTTATTAATTTGTAAAACCTAAAACCTGTTTCATCTAGCTAGAAGCAGTGAAAAGCAAAAAGAGACTATCCAGTTATCAAATATAGTAGAGCCATGGTTGGAGTGTTGAGTGTTGAGTTGAAAGAGTCCTTAGTGATTTAGGTCAACCTCATTTTAATAACATACACAAAGTGCTCATTTTAGCATTACTTGTAACAGCCCAAAACTGGACCAAATATCCAGATAACTTGTGGCATATTCATACAACGGAATACTATATAGTAACAAAAAGGAGCGAACTACTGCTATGTACAATTTGTGGATGAATCTCACAAACATAGTTTGGAGCAAAAGAATGACACACACAAGTAGATACTGTGTGATACTGCTCATATAATGTTCAAAACCAGCAAGATTTATCTTTGGTGTTAAAGGTCAAAACAGCGGTTACCTAGTCAGAGTAATGACGGAGAGAGTGCAAAGGAGGCTTCTGCGGTGCCCCCAGTGTTCTGCATCATGACCTGGGCAGAGGTGACACAGGTGACTTCCCTATGGAAAAATCTATTAAGCTGCCTAAGCTTGGTGTACTTTCCTGAATGTATGTTCTAGTTCAATAAAATTTTACTTAAAAGAAAAAAGACATTGTGCTTCTTTCAACAAATTAAAACCATGGCAACCATTTTATGTTAAATATTCTGTGTTTTACCTATTTTTTATTGTTGCTGAAAATGGTGATGATATTCAGGTGAATATTTTCTCACTTAGAATATCGTTCAGCCTTAGCCCGTGCAGACGATGCAGCTTCATCCATCACTAAGTGTTCTTTTCAGATTCTACCTTGTTAAGGATTCATGTGCTTCTGCAGCCCTTTTGGCTGATGCAGTCCCTGTGAAGCAGGTGTAATTGTGAGTCCTATCACACGGAACAAGCTTTCACTTGAGCTTGGTTTCTTGCAGCATCTCTCATTTCTGGCAGGACCGAGGGGGGTATCTGAAATGCCAGGTCTACAGGAGGATTTTCTTGTCGAACTGCAAAGGCTGGTGCTTGGCTAGGACCCCGTGAACCTTCTCTGCGGGACCCACCACTGGCTTCCAGAGGCACCTGTGGGTGCTGAGGACAGCGCCCCCAGGCAGAGGCACAGGGGAGCTCCTGGCCCAACCATGCAATGCCTTTTCCTGTGCCCACACCCGGGGCACACGCCCAGGTTTGTACAAACCCACTCTATCCCCAGTATTCCACCACTCCCTACCCCATGTCCTTCCACCCACCACATCCACCCCTGCGGCCCTCCCAGGTGAGCTCCCCATGTGCAGCCAGAGCCTCTGGTGCCAAGACAGGCAGTCTCTTTGCTTTTTGACTTAAGTGATTGCTCAGAAGTTTAGCAGTAGACTCATATGTTCTTTAAGAGATTCGTTGACAGAGAGCTTCCATATATCAAATTCATAATTATGGTTTTTGCGTATATCATGCCACAATCTTATCTTTGCAGTTTGAAAAATGACAGTTGTAAAACCTTCTGGAGAAGCACCCTTTTAGGTTTGCCATGTGGGAAGCACCGTCTTTCCCAGAATTGGGCCAACACCTGCCCCCTGGAAGGACCAGCAGCCAGAGTACCTAACTTTTCGCCTGCTCTCGTGGGGCCTTCCTTTGCTCTTTCTCTGCCCCCACCCACGCGCCACTGCTGGGTGAGTTTGGAGCCTAACCTGGCCTCTGCTGAAATATGCCTGTTCTAGAGAAGAGGAGTTCCGGGGGTGGATGGGGAAGAACAGGAAGAGAGAGCAGTGTGGTAAAAATTACACCGGACCCCGGCTCAGCAGAATGGAGGAGGAAACTGAATGGCTGGCTTGTGGTGGGGGCTGAGGGGCAATACTGTCACGTGATAACAGCACATGATCATTTGTTGACCTGTCAAGGGTAGTTCAGGTGTGTCAGTGTTTACTGTGGAAACTGCAGGTGAGTGGAATTCAAATGTGGAAAAGTCAAAAGGTGATGTAATACAATTTTGACATGGGTTTATAGGATGTTGGAGCTGGGAAGGACTTTGGAAATCAGTTAAATCCAGAAATTTTCTACCTGTGGTTTTGCGGAAGTAACGTAGGTGATGTGGGACCCTCACCACCCCGTGAACTAGATCAGTTCTGCTTTGAATGTCTTCTGTGTTGGGCAATAGCAAGGGGTTATGAGTTTTGGCTCTGGAATCAGCTGGGGTTGGACCAAGTGGTATAATCTGTGTTTGAGATTTAGTTCTACTCTTGTTGGCTGTGTAATGCTGGGTAAGCTGCCACTTGACCCTTTGGAGTTTCAGTTTTCTTATCTAAAGAGTAAGCATCACAACACATGCCTACTCTGGTCGTTGTGAGGAATAAATAATGATAATGAAAAATATTAGTAGCTAACACTGAGTACTTGCAATGTGGTAGGCACTTTTCTAAGTTGTTTATATATATTAATCAGTAAGTTTTATTACAGATGAGAAACCTGAAGCACAGAGAGGTTGACTTGCCCAGAGTTCCAGTTGGCAATTGATGGCACCTGGACCGGATTCCAAACAGGGCCACCATCTTGATGTCAGTGCTCTCCTGCCTCTCATCCTGGGTAGTGACATATCGAGAGCTATAATTTCTAAGGCATTTACTATGTACCACTGTGCTAAAAGCTTTATGTGGATTATTGTAACGCAGTTCATATAGCAGTTCTTCGAGCTGTGGCGTGGTGTTACTCGCATTTTTACAGATGAGAAAACCTGGGCTTAGTGACCTTCGTGAAGGTCAGCTAGTTGGTAATTTAGGAGTTGAATTTGAGCAATCATGTGTCCTCTCTTGCAGGTGATCCAGCACAGTGTGTGACACATAGCAGCAGGGCCAGCTTCAAGGACCTTTGACCTGTGAGGCTGCACAGGGTCCAGTGCTCAGAAGGACCCTGTATTTGGTGTAATGCTCTACCTTTGCTGTCTTAAAATTTGTCATCATTTATTTTTGAACTTGTGTGTTGTAAATTGAGTTCAGTAGGACAATGGAGCATGTGTGTGAACACAGACAGTAAGCTGGGTGGCAGTGTGCTCAAGGGGTTGTGGTCCAGCAGCCGCCCAGGCACACAGTGGGAAGTGCACACATAGCAGTTGGTTCTGCATGCATGTGCCCGCGTGGAGCAGTTTGGGGTGCCACAGGGCCCCAAGAAGGTGTCTGGGCCTGGAACTGCCTGGATTGGTGGTAGTATCGGTGGCAGCAGCAGCAGAAGTGGAGGTGGCAGTGGCTGTGGCTGCAGGAGACAGGGGTGTTCCACATGGGGGCAGTGCTAAGATGTGGGGTGGAAGGCTGGCTTGCCTGTTGTCCCCACAGCCTATCCCTGAGGCATTTGCACAAATATTAACTCTCCTGTCTGAGCACCAGAACAAGAATTGCCAGCGCTGGGGCTGTAAACTTTGTTAGTAAATCATTGCAAAATAGAAGTGTACACTTGGACTTTGTAATAAAGCATATCAAAGAGTTATTCGAATCCCTCAAAGATTTAGAATTTCTGGTTGTGAATACTGCCGTTATATTGCAAAGTAAACATTCACAGACTTAGAAATAGAAATTAAATTTAAAGATCATTGCATTGGATAGCAAAAACACTTTTCATTTGAAGTTTCACTTGAACCAGTTATTAGTGAGAAAGACAATTTAAAAATTAATTTTTTCCTTGTAATTGAAGATACAGTGACAATGCATAAACAGGCATTTTGAATTACGTACAAATCATGAAGCACATTTTGCTTCCTTGTATGACATCTACAAGTTATAGGAAATGTCAGAGGAAACATTAAAATGCCATTGCATACTTTTGCATTTAATATTATAGACTTGCATAGACTTACATGCATCTGATTTGTATGAAGAGTTAAATATTTTTAGAAAAATTGCTCCATGAGATTCATCAACTCTAAATATACTAACATTTATGTTTTCAAAATAATTTATCAGAAATTTATCCTAATGTTGTCATAGTCTATAACATATTCCTAACAGCTCCAATAACAATTGCATCAGCAGAAGGATCCTTCTCAAAGTTAAAACAATTATTAAAAATTATCTCTGATCTTTTATTTGTCTAGAGTGACAGATGTCACTTTCAATTATATTGATTGAAAATGAAGTTGCTAAAAGTATAGATTTTGTTGATCTAATAAATGAATTTGCAAAAAAGTCAGAAAAAAATCTTATGACCAATCAAGTTATCATATTGATAGAGTATTATTTACTGTGTTTTATAAAATGGTGAAACCAAAAATTTTATATTTTTTTGTAATTTGTAGGTTTGTTGTTGCCCATGTATCAGAATCATAGCTATGATGTTTTATAAGTAATAAAATATTTTTAAAGGAAGAGCTTTATATTTAGTACCTTTTATGGCACTTGTTCCCTGCTTTCTGAACAGAGGGCCCATTTTTACTTTGCAGTTGGCCTTGCACCGTCTGTCCCAGCCTCGCACAGTGGTTCCCCCCACACTTGGGTCTCTCTTCCCTGGAGCCCCTTGAGCTGACTGGGACCATGGCGCCCCAGGAACCTACCTGGTGCTCCTGAAGCTGGGGTGCCTGCTCGAGACATCTTTTCTTCATCTTAAGAGGGAATTGTGTATTTTTCTCACCGTTTTCTTTGATTTGCCTATGGTATACCATCAGAGATCCTTTCTAGCATAAGCAACTTTGCTTGAAGACACATTTGACATTTGACTCTTTCCAGGTTAATAGGGGGAACAGAGCTAGGAAGTCAACCTAAGAGAAAATTCTTTTGTGGAAAAGCAGGTTTTGTTAACCCTTTACCCATAATATGTAAATACAAACGAAAGATAACAGAGGAGCAGACTATGCAGGTTCTAAACATAAACCTAATAGATGAAAAGCCAGATGGCCAATAAGATTAACCAGGAAATAGGTAAAACCAAAGCAACCCAAAACCCCTGTGTGGCTAATAGCTGTCGCAAAGATCTTGTACCTTATTTAGTGGCTGTCTTATTCACCACTGATTTCTAATGCCATACATAGTACTCAGGAACTACGTACTGAATGAATAAGTGAATGAATCAAAGACTCTCCTTAGGCTGGACAGTTGAAAATAAGACAGGCCCAACTTAGAAGTAGCAGGATACATTTTTGGCTGAGTGAAGTGAAAGCTGACAGGACAGGTCTTCTGATACCGAAGTGAGAGGGTGTGGACCAGTTTCCTTAGCGATAAATGACCCCTCAAAAGCCACTGCTGGGTGTCAACCCAGGTAGACAAAAATATATTAATGCTCCTGAGGCATTAAAGAAAATTTAAATTGTTCTCTGAATAGTTGGTTGAAAAGACGGCAGAGAGGTGTCAACATTTTGCAACGTTTTTACTAACAAAGCTATTAAAAGGTAACGCATTTCCTTAAAAATATTGCATTTTGGATTGTTTTATTCCTGTATTAGTTCAAAATTTTTTCTCTTAATAGTTCTTCTCAAGTTGAACTATGCTTTTTTTGCATGAATATAGGAATATTATGTCCCAAATAAAGGGATAGATCTTATGTATTGAGTGCTCATGCTTTGGTTAACAATATATACTTTAATTTACTTGAAATTTCATTTTTTTTGGTTTTATCATTACTCTCTAGCTCTTGAACCTGATGGAGGAAAAGCTAGATTGATGTTTAGTGATTACAGCTCAAGAGCCATTCCGTACCCAGAAGGTGTCATTGTTAGGAATGTTTGCCAAATGACTGGCATGTGTGCTGCACATTCAAATGAGAATACACTTTCTTAAAGGGGGGAGTTTATATTGTGTATTCAAATACATCAGTGTTAAGAACACTTTATTGACTTAATTATGAAAATAAGTTTCCTTCTCAAACCAGTAGAATACAGAAGTCTAATGTGTACTTTTTTTTGTTATGGAGGAAAAAAGTTAGGAATTGTTTGGCACATTCAGATACAAAAAAACATGATTAGTTACAGATTTATTTTATTGAATAAGCAGATTCAATTCCGCTAAAGCCCTTGATGTGGTCATCCAACCCTAGTAGGAATTAATAGGCAACCCAAATAAGCCTTTACTTTGTGAGATAAACATTATTTTTCTTAATTACAAAACTAATACATTTCTTTAAATCTGATGTTGAAAAATTATCACCCTAAAACACTGATTGACAAGGTCATTATAATTACTCCTTTTCTAAAAATATTATATATTGTCTATTTAAAAATTAGGATAAATTTACGTTAATACATTTTTATAAATATATTACATTCACTGAATTCATTGGAATGGCTGTGATGTCTTTATTTGCCAAATTAAAAATTGACAGAAAAAACTGCATACATAATTTGAATGCCTAGAAAAATGATCAGTGTGTAAACCATGTCCTGGAAATAAGGCTGGCACTTTTGAAAGTCTCGGGAATCCTTGGTCCTTCTAACACTTTATTTTATTACCACTTTTGAGACTTCACCTATAGATGTTTCCTCTCAATTTCAGTTTGAACTTCGTCTGTTTTCTTTCTCCCTCTGAAAGTAGCCATGCAAGTGTCTACTCCAAGGTACTCAGCAAGGGCAATCAGCATGTCTGGAGTCATTATTCTATGGAAAAGCAGAGAAAAAAATCACGATCCTTTAAGAGGAGTCAAAGAGACTTCTTTGCAAAGATTACTTTTGAATTACACAAAGTGTGAGTTGTGGTGATTCATGCTATGTGTGTGTCACTAAATGAGAGGGATGAGCAAAGAAACACTGTGTCGCATACACTGAGTGCTGTCCAACATCCAGGGAGCTTTGAAAATTCCCAGTGCTCAGGCTGCGATTTCCCATATATTACACTCACTGAGTTCTGTGGATAGACTATGTACATCCTTATCTACTAGACTAACAAGTGGTAGAAAAAACTAGAAAGAAAACCAGACTGATTAGAGCAGAATTTCTCGGGCCTTGGCACTGGTAGTTTTGGAGGTTCCCCCAGGTGATTCCACTGTGTACCTGAGGTTGAGAACAATTGCTTTAGTTCTTTGAAGATAGAGGAACTTTGCCTTCAGCTTAGTTCTGCTTAGATCAGCTTAGATCTAGGCTTACTTCTGCTTAGATCAGCTCAGTGCTGCTCAGTTCAACCCAACTTAGCAAATATTTATTGCATGCACATTCTGGGTTAGGTACTGTGTTAAGCCCAGAGCACAGAGCAGGCAAGAATTCAGAAAATGTGTCCTGTCTTCATGGAGCATGCAATCCAGCCGGGAGGACAGATGTTATACAAGCAACCATAGGAGTGATGAGTGCTACAAAAGGTAGGGACAGGTGTGATGGGGTGGAACCTCAGGAACTTTGACCAAGCTAAGCAGTCAGGGCGGCTCTTAAGTAAGGATGAAGAGAAGGTGCCATCTTAGGACTTCCTGTGTATATACATGGTCAATGAATGCATGAATAAACCCAACATGTCACAAAAATATGTTGAATAAGTTATAAATAGTAAAGAAAGTACTAGATTTATTAAGATAATTTTATAACAGTGAATCACTCGTTGTGTTTTCTACTCTGCTTGTAACTCACAGCAAGGGAAGAGTGTATCCTGATGGTAAGAGCTTAAGATCTGTAATCAGATTTGAAACTTTGATTTGGAACTTTGTTCCAGCAGTTATTAGCTGTTTAACTGTACAAAAGTCACTTACTCTTTTTAAGCCTCAGATTCCCTAAGTGTGATAAAATGCGTGCAAAGCTGTCATGCAGTCTGGCACATGTAGGCACTCAATGAATGTTAGATGTTGTTCTGTATTCTCTCCAGAGAAGACAGTGGGCCTGGGCTGAATCCATCCACAAATGCTCTGGAACTCATAACATTGCCCTCCATGAAGTTGTAGGAGCTCTTTCACTAACTGAAATGAGGTATTTGCCAAATATCCTTAATATTTTTCTGGCAACACACTCAGGTTTTTTTGTCCTATGTTTTCAAAATAGAATTCTACATTAGTCAAACTAAAAGAATTCACCAAAAAAAAAAAAAATTGGGTGCTGTTTCTGCTGAAGTAAATAATTTGTGCTCTGTAAGGCCTAATAGTTTACTAAATTTTCTCAGTGTCTGGAGTAACCAACACACAGCTAGCAATTGTCCTTGTGCTATTGTCTAATTGTCTAATAAATTGTACTTGTGCTATTAAAGTTCTTTCCTTTATTATTTAAAAAAATATGAAGTTGCTTTCTGGCAAAAGAGATAACAATGATGGACAAGTTGTTTACAAATAACCAAGATGATAGAGAGGTCATTATTAACTTACTGTTTGAGCATCAATGCAAAATTTACAAATTTCGGCATTATTAAGTAAACTTGTTCCTCTAAAATAGCGTTCAAAACTTTTTGGGCCACATACTCTGGCTCCATTAGAGGCAACAGAAGTGGATACCTGGAATAAAAATAACAAAAAGTTATATTGTCAGAGTAGTCTCTTTTTCTGCCATCATGAGCACTAATTACTAAATTTTAGACAGGGGTTATAACATATAGCTGTAAATAGTCAAACAAAATGTAAATATTAGGAACTACCTTGTGTTTTCTCTCATGACAAATATTGGGACCAGTGCTAATACATTTAATTCCCTAGAGTGAACTCCCTGCCTTTATTGATTTTCTGCTATGTGATAGTCTAGACATATGGAAGGAATTGCTTTTAGATTTTTAAATATTTTTCTTCTCTCTCCTTCACCCCAAACATCAAGTAATTGTCTGCTATTAAGAAGCAAAATTGAAAAATTGTTTTACCAAAAAAAAAAAAAATCTCTTGAGCATGTGTAATGTGTCTTTATTTTAGGCAGACCATTGTTACAACATTAAGCAGAATTAGATGTTTGTGAAATGAGTTGGAATTGAAATGGGATGAGTGTATCAATAAAGCTCCCACATGGATTTACTTTGATATTTTATACTTTTATATTATGATTCTCTATTATTTGAACCACACTTGCTCAAAAAAATTCTGTTTATCTCAGCTGATTCTTGAAATCTGATTGCTTTCCCATGATTGAATGTTGGTAACTAGTCTTTATAGTTTATTCTCTTCAAATTTCCTTAGAACTATAGCCTAAAGGGCTCCAACATTTATTAAAAGACAGTTTCCAAAGAAGACATACAAATGGCCAACAGGTACATGAAAAGGTGCTCAACATCACTAATCATTAGGGAAATGCAAATCAAAACCACAGTGAGCTATCACCTCACACTTGTCAGAATGACTAGCATCAAAAAGACAAGTAATAGCTAGTGTTGGAGAGGGTGTGGAGAAAAGGAAACTCTTATGCATTTTTAATGAGAATGTAAATTAGTGCAGCCATATGGAAAACCATATGGAGGTTCCTCAAAAACTTAAAAATAGAACTACCATATGATCTAGCAATCCCACTTCTGGGTATCCAAAGGAATTGAAATCAGGATCTCATAGAGATATCTGCAATCCCATGTTCATTGCAGTATTATTCACAATAGCTAAGATATAGAAAGAGCCTAAGTGTCCATCAACAGAAGAATGGATAAAGAAAATGTGGTATACATATACACATACACACACACTGGAATATTATTCGGCCATGAGAAAGAGGGAAATCCTGCCACTTGTGACAACTTGGATGAACCTTGAGGGCATTATGTGAAGTGAAATAATCAGACAGAGAAAGAGAAATACTGTATGATCTCAGTTATATGAGGGATCTAAAAAAGCCTAACTCGGAGAAACAGAGAGTAGAGTGGTGGTTACCAGGGCTTGGGGAGTGAAGGAAATGGAGAGATGTTGGTCAAAGGGTACAAAATTACAGTTATAAAATTAAGAAGTTCTGGGGATCTAATATACAGCATGTGATTACAGGTAATAATAATAATAATATTATATACTTGAATGTTGCTAAGCGAGTAGATCTTAAATGTTCTTACCACAAAGAATAAATGGTAATTAATTGATGGGATGGAGGTATTAGCTAATGCTATAGTAGTAATCAGTTTGCAGTAAATAAATGTATCAAATCAAGACATTTGTACACATTAAACTTACACAATGCTTTGTGTCAATTATATCTCAATAAAGCTGGAAAAAATAAAATCTACATATCTACCATTTTAGGATTATTAATCTTTCTTTTTCTGGCGACTTTCTTTTTAGCCTTTATGTACACAGGGTCTCCAAGTTTACAAAAGCCGTCATTTAACATCACTGCCTTCCTTGGCTACCATGCCACCTCCTCTCAGCTGGTCACATTCATTCTGTGATCTTGACAATCTAGCTTTGTCCTCACCGTTCTGGAGAGGCTAATATTAAGTTGTCAGAAAAGTTTCTTAGCCAATGCAAAGGTCTCATTTCTGCTTTTATCATTTGAAATTCTTCCTCCCATTCACCACTGTCCTTTCCGACCAAGTGCACTTTCTTATCTGCTTTACTGACTGCTTACCTCCAGAGTTTTCTAATTCTCTTGTCTAGATTTCTTTTGCAGGTGCATTTCTTTCAAATTTTCTAGAAGCTTATTCCCAATAATACCACATTTTTCCTTTATGACCATTCCCTTAGTTTATATGCATTTTTTATTTAAAAATATTTACCATGAAGAATTTCAAAGAAACAAAAGTACAAGAGTATAATGAACAGAGGTGTGCTGGTAAATGGTTAACAATGGTTCCTCTGGAAAGAAAAAGTGTATATATAGTTTCCAACCTCATCCGACTTCACTCTCCACTTTGCTCACTCTACTCAGACATGGCGATCTTCTTTTGGGTTCTTTAGTTTCCTCAGTTCTTTCTGATCCCAGGGGCTTTATGCAGGATACCTAGATGCTCTTGCCACTTGCTCTTTACTTGGTTAGTTCCTACTGATCTTTTGGGTCTCAGTTTCAATGTCACTTTCTCTGAGAGCCTATCACTGACCACCCTACCCTATTCTAAATTACAGTCATGCACCACTTAACAATGGGGATACATTCTAAGAAATGCGTCATTAGGCAATTTCGTGGTTGTGTGAACATCATAGAGTGTACTTACACAAACCTAGATGGCATAGCCTACTACACACCAGGCTATATGGTACTAATCTTATGGGACCACCATTGTGTATGCAGTCTCTCCTCAATCAAAATGTCATTATGCAGCATATGACTGTATATGCCCCTTATTCTCTCTCATGACACCTTTTTTCTTTTATAGCACTTAATCATATATTATTATCAATTCTTACTAATATTGTTATTTTAATAATAATGTTAGAAACAAAGAAGTGAAGAAAATAATTTTAAAGAGGGAACTTAACATAATAAAGGCCATAGATGACGAGCCCACAGCTAATATTATATTCAACAGCTGATAGCTTTTCCTCTAAGATCAGGAACAAGACAAGGATGCCCACTGTCACCACATTTATTTAACACAGCACTGGAAGTCATAGCTAGAGCAATTAGGCAAGAAAAAGAAATAAAAGGCATCCAAATTGGAAAGGAAGAAGTAAAACTGTCTCTGTTTACAGATGACATGATATTGTATACAGAAAAGCCTAAAGACTCCATCAAAAAACTGTTTGAACTAATAAATTCAGCAGAGTTGCAGGATACAAAATTAATATACAAAAAGCAGTTGCGTTTCTATACTCATAATGATCAGAAGAGAAATTAAGAAAACATTCCTATTTACAATTGCATCAAAAAGAATAAAATACCTAGGAATAAATGTAACCAAAGAGGTGAAAGATCTGTACACTGAAAACTATAAGACAGTGATGAAAGAAATTGAAGAAGACACAAAGAAATGGAAAGATTTTCCATGCTCATGGATTGGAAGAGGTAATATTTTAAAATGTGCATTCTACCAAAAGCAATGTACAGATTCAATGCAATCCCTATCAAAACTGTAATGGCATTTTTCACAGAAATAGAACAAATAATCCTAAAATTTGTATGGAACCACAAAAGACCCAGAATAGCCAAAGCAATCTTGAGAAAGAAGAACAAAGCTGAAGGCATCACACTTACTGATTTCAAACTGTATTACAAAGCTATAGTAAAACAAAATAGTATGGTATTGGCATAAAAACAAACACATAGATCAATGGAACAGAATAGAGAGCCCAGAAATACACCCAAGCATATGTGGTCAATTAATTTACCACAAAGGAGCCAAGAACATACAATGGAGAAAGAATGGTCTCTTCAATAAATGGTGTTGGGAAAACTGGACCACTATCTTACACCATACACAAAAATTAACTCAAAATGGATCAAAGACTTGAACGTAAGACCTAAAACCGTACAACTCCCAGAATAATACATAGAAGGTGAGCTCCTTGATATCACTCTTGGCAATGGTTTTTTGAATTTGACACCAAAGGCAAAGACAAAAAAAAAAAAAAAAAGAAGAAGAAAAAAAACCATGTGGGGCTACATCAAACTAAAAAGCTTCTGCACAGCAAAGGAAACCATCAATAGAATGAAAAAGTAACCTATGGGATGGGAGAAAATACTTGCAAATCATATATCTGATAAGGGGTTAATATCCAAAATATATAAAGAACTCATACAACTCAACAGCAAAAAAAAAAAAAAAAAAAAGAAAACAAAACCCCAGTCTGATTAAAAAATGGGCAGAGGAACTGAATAGTCATTTTTCCAAAGAAGATATTCGAATGGCCAACAGGTACATGAAAAGGTGCTCAGCATTGCTAATTATTAGCGAAATGCAAAGCAAAACCAAAATGAGATGTCACTTCACACCTGTTGGAATGTCTATTATCAAAAAGACAAGAGATAAGTGTTGGCGAGGATGTGGAGAAAAGGAAACCCTCATGCACTGTTGGTGGGAATGTAAATTTGTGCAGCCACCTTATTCAGCCATAAAAAGAAGGAAATCTTGCCATTTGCAACAACATGGATGGATCTTGAGGGCGTTATGCTAAGTGAAATAAGGCAGACACAGATAGAGAAATAGTGTATGATCTCACTTATATCTGAAATCTAAAAAAGCCAAACTCATAGAAACAGAGATCAGATTGGGGTTGCCAGAAGAGGGGTCTGGGGGGGAGGAGAAATGGGTGAAGGTGGTCAAAAGGCACAAACTTTCAGTTATAAGATAAATAAGTTCTGGGGATGTAATGTATAGCATGGTGACTACAGTTAACAATATAGTATTGTATATTTGAAAGTTGCTAAAAGAGATCTTAAAAGTTCTCATCACAAGAAAACAACATTGTAACTATGTGAGGTGAGGGATGCTACTAACCTGATTGTGGTAATCGTTTAGCAGTATAGACATATATCAAATCATTACGTTGTATACCTTAAACTAATACAATGTTATATGTCAACTATATCTCAATAAAACCAGGGCAAAAAAGCAGTATTGCAAGGATCATCTCTGTAGATAAGTCTCAGTACACATCCACAATTGTTTCCTTGGGATAAAATCTTAATTGTAAAGTTGTTGGGCCAAGAGATAGGCAATTTCTAAGACCAATTCTCCTTCAAAAATGAGGAACACTACATTCTCATGATTTACGAATGTGGAAATTTTCCTTATACCCTGGCCAACACTGTATATTACTGTTTTAAAAAATTATGCCAATATGCTCAGTAAAACTTTGTATTTTTATGTTAAAGTCTCTTTACTCATTTAGGTGGAGATTTCTTGTGTGCTTATTAGCTTTTATAATTCTGTCATAAATTGCTTCTTCCTATCCTTTCTATCTCTTCACAGGCTAAGGTTGATAATTCTATGTTATACATATTGAAAACATTGTCTCCTAATTTATTTGCCTTTTATTTTTATGTATTATATATTTAGCATAGTAATGAAGCAGAGACTCTCTATTCAGATTGCCTGGGTGCAAATGTGGAAGCCAGCTGCTTTGGCTATGTGGCCATGAGTGAGTTACCAAATAACCCCAAACCTCAGCTCACTCACCTATAAAATGAAAGTAATAATAGTAGGTACTTTACATGCTTATGAAAATTAAATGGGATGACACTTGAAAAGTGCTGAGCACAATCTCTGGAAAGTTATGAATACTCAATAATTATGAGAAAAGTGTTGTCAGTAACTATATTTATGTTACTGGTTAGTCAGGAGGGTGCAAAAACAGGAGGGACAGAAACTTCATCTTCTGACCTACTTGGGCTTACAATGAGGTTGGAGAGCACGGGTCGGTGGGAGGATGGGTGTGTATTCCCAGGCAGCTCAGAAAGCTGTGTTCGTATCCTTCTTAGCCTTAAGTCAGCACCGAAGATAAAGTTGGTACGTTACTACAAAAGGCCCATGATGGAGAAGAGCTCAGACAGGCAAGGACCTGGAGAAGCAGATGAATCTACAAGTCCTTTGACTTCTGTGCTGCCAAGTGTTGAGGCTTAATCACTTTGCATGTTTTATGGTGAAAGATACTGACCCTGAGTGGAGAGGCAGTAGGCCAAGGTTTGGAAATTATTGTGACAGTTAAAAGAGGAAAGTGGATTAGCAATAAATCAGTAATTGGTCGAAACAGTTGGCCTGGCCAATCAGAAACACCCATGCAGAGATATCAAGTCAAAGGCACACCAATTCTGTAAATGAGGGAATTAGCCCAACTCAGACTGAAAAAAAGGTATATGTATACATTGTGAATATATATACTAATCCATTATGTGTGTATATATACATTTATTATAAATTTTACTTATATAAAGAATGTGTAATATATGATTTACAAATAATAATAAAATATTGTGAATTCCATACACCATCAACCCTCTGTATCTGCAGTTTCCACATCTGCAGATTCAACCAACCACAGATGGAAAGGCCAACGATGGTTGTGTCTGTAATGAACATGTACAGATTTATTCTTGTCGTTATTCCATAAACAATATAGTATAACAACTATTTGCATATTATTTGCATTGTATTAGGTATTATCAGTAATCTAGAGATGATTTAAAGCATATGGAGGATGTGCATAGGTTATATGCAAATACCACACTATTTTATATAAGGCATTTGAGCATCTGTGGATTTTGGTATCCATGGGGGTCCTGGAACAATCCCCTGTAGATACCAAGGGACAGCTGTAGTCAATTGCTTCCTATAGAATGCTTTTGTTGATTTTTTGCTGCATTATTGCATCACATATAATATTTCACTGTATGGATATGCCACATTTTGGTTATTCATTCATTAGGTTATGCACATTTGGATTGCTTCTACTTTTTAGCTATTATGAATAATACTGTATGAACATTTTTGTACAAGTTTTTGCAGGGATGTATGTTTTCATTTCTCCTAGATATATACATAGGAGTGGAATTGCTGGGCCATGTGGTAATTCCACGTTTAACATTTTGAGGAACTGTCAAACTATTTTCCATAGCAGCTGCACCAGTTTACAATCCCACCAGCAATGTGTGAAGGTTCTAGTTTTTTCATATCCTCACCAACGTTGTTGTTGTCTATCTTTTTTTTATAGGCATCCTAGTTTTATCTCATTATATATTTTAATAACAGCTTTATTGAGATATGATTGCTACACCATAAAATTCACTCTTTTAAAATATACAATTGAATGATTTTTAGTATACAGTCATGCATTGCTTAATGGTGGGAATATGCCCTGAGAAATGTGTAGTTAGGCTATTTTGTCAGTGTGCGAATGTTACAGAGTGTACTTACACAAACCTAGATGGTATAGCCTGCTATATACCTAAGTTATATGATACTAATCTCACGGGACTGCTGCCATGTACGTGGTCCATCATTGACCAAAACATTGTCATGCAGTGCATGACTATATTCAGAAAGTCATTCATCACTCCCTAATTCCAGGATTCTTTCATCCCTCCCCAAAGAAACTTTGTATCCATTATCTATCACTCCCCATTTGACGGTCCTCCAGTTCCTAACAACCAATAATCCACTCTCTGTAGCTTTGCCTATTCTGGACATTTCATATAAATGGAATCATACCATATGTGGCCTTTCGTGTCTGGCTTCTTCTAAGAAGCATAATGTTCATCCATGTGGTAGCATGTATCAGTACTTCACTTTTTTAATGGCTGAATAATATTTCATTGTATGGATGTACCACATTTATCAGTTCACCAGTTGACGGACTTTTGAATTGTTTCCACTTTTTGGATATTATAAATAATGCTGCTATGAACATTTGTGTACAAGTCTTTGTGTGGTCATATGTTTTCATTTCTCTTGGATATAGATCTAGGAATGGAAATATGGTAACTATATTTTTGAGGAACTGTCAAACTGTTTTCCAAAACAGCTGCACTAGTTTACAACCCCACTAGCAATGTATGAGGGTTCCAATTTCTCCACATCCTCATCAATACTTATCATCTGTCTATTTGAGTATAGCCATCCTAGTGGGTGTGAAGTGGTTTTTCATTGTGGCTTTGATTTGCATTTCTCTAATGACTAATGATGTTGAACATCTTTTTATGTGTATATTGATCATTCGTGTATCTTCTTTGGAGAAATGTCTACTAAGATCTTTGGCCAATTTTTAAATTGGGTTATTTGTCTTTTTGTGTTGTTGTTGAGTTATAAAGACTTTATATATTCTGGATACAAGTGCTTTTTCAGCCACGATTTACAAAAATTTTCTATCATTCTGTGAGTTGTATTTTCACTTTCTTGGTGTCCTTGGAAGCACAAATTTTTAAATTTTGATGAAGTCCAATTTATTTAACTTCTGTTGTTGCTTGTATTTTGGTGTCATAGCTAATAAACCATTGCCTAATCCAACGTCACAAAGATTTATACCATTTCTTTTAAGAATTTTATCTCTTACATGTAGGTCTTTGATCCATTTTGAGTTAATTTTTGTATATGGGGACCAACTTCATTCTTTTTCATATGGCTGTCCAGTTGTCCCAGCACCAACCAGTCTTGGTTGAAAAGACTATAATTTCCTCATTGAATTGTTTTGGCATCTCTGTTGAAAATCAATTGAGCATAATTGTAAGGGTTTATTTCTGAAGTCTCAATTCTATTCCATTGACCTATATGTCTATCCTTAGGCCAGTATCACACTGTCTTGATTAATGTAGCTTTGTAGTAAGTTTTGATATTGGGAAGTATGATTCAATCCAACTTTATTTTTCTTTTTCAAAATAGTTTTGGCTTTCTGGGTCCCTTGAATTTCCATATAAATTTTAGAATCAACTTGTCAATTCCTGCAAAAATGGCAGCTGGGATTCTGATAGGAATTCCATTGAATCTGTAGATCAATTTGGAGACTATTGACATTTTAACAATAGTAAGTCTTCCAATCTATGAACGTGGGATGTCTTTCCATTTGTTTAAATCTTCTTTAATCTCTTTCAAAGATGCTTTGTAACTTTCAGAGTATGTTTTGTACTTCTCTTGTTAAATTCATTACTAAGTATTTTATTATTTTTGATGTTATTGTAAATGGAATTGTTTTATTAATTTCATTTTGGTTATATAAATTATTTCTAAATATAATAAAAACTAACCTAAATGTTTTTCAAGTTCACATGATCTGAGATAATCTTTGATAAAAGATAGTTTGTTTGTTGGTTTAATAAAAACAGGCATGTCTTCAGAGTTATCAATATTGAATGTAATACACACACAACTTTTTCTACTTGGGTTTACTGGTTGGGTAGGCTCCTGCTGTTTCTGTTTTGGAATTTGTTGGCAGAGGGAATGACTTGGGATGATGCTTAACCATTTAATGTGTATTCCAAATATAATTGTTAAAACAAGTGTTTAAATAAGTATAAACAAGGTAAAAGTTCATGCTAAGTTAAACTAAATAATAGATATTCATTGAATATCTAAATCGTTTCCAGATAGGATGGTATACGGAGACATTAATTGCTAATAAGTTTATCATTTTGACTTTCTAATTTTTTTACAGAGAGACAAACAATATTTGGGTTATCAATAGACATGTTTTGTGCCACACTGAAAAGTTTGCTCTAAGGAGAAATATGCCTCCAGAAATTATGAAATGTGTTTATGGGTTTGCTAATCTACTACAGGATGCTAACATATGATAGAGAGTTTATAAGGGCCTTCTTCTTGGTTTTCACTGAGAAGCAAAGATTACAAATAGTTTTTAAAAAAAAGTTGGAAGAAGAGCTGAAAATACAAAATGAACTGAAGAGAAAATATCAGAACACTTAGAGTAATAAACGTAAATTAACTCTATGCAAACTGTGTGCATTGATGCTGGGAGAGGGCAGGCAGAGCAGCAGGCGCCCCCTTGACAGAGGAGAAGCAATGGAACTCTCAGGAGAGCTTTCTCCCACTCTGGAAGGATTTACTGGAACTTATTCTTCAAACTATTGTCACAGATCCTTGACAAATTATGATTAGCATTTATTTAAATAGAAAATGTACAAGGTATCTACATTTATCTAAATAGATAAATGGATAACATGTATCTTCAATTTTATCTATAATACACAGATAAATTTATTATAAATATAAATAAAAGAAAAGAATTTCATAGAATGCATATATGGCATGTACTAAAAAAAGCAAATACCTGTGAGTTTATTAAATTTTTATTATAGTTACATATATGGTTTTATATATGTAGCTGTATTCTGGACCAAAATGTACACTATATTTTTTGCTGTGGAATGATCCAACATGTTTGAAAGTCACTGCTCTTATAACACTGTAAATTGAGCAACAGAAGGGTCTATGTGGCCAGATGAGAGGCCAACACAAGAACAACCACCCTTTCTGTCCTGGACACACACAGTGACAGCTTCTCAAGGCCAGGCTGTAATCACGCTCTGATAGGCTCATACTTTGTTGCCTTGTCTTTTCAGATTTACAGCCAGGGAGCAATCTTCCTTGGGGCTGGCCCAGTGGCATAGTGATTAAGTTTGCATGCCCCGCTTTAGCAGCCCAGGGTTCGCAGGTTCAGATCCTGGGCACGGACCTATGCACCGTTTATCAAGCCATGCTGTGGCAGGCATCCCACATAAAAAGTAGAGGAAGATGGGCATGGAGGTTAGCCCAGAACTAGTCTTCCTCAGCAAAAAGAGGAGGATTGGCAACAGATGTTAGCTCAGGGCTAATCTTCCTCACCAAAAAAAAAAAAAAAGGAACTTCCTCCATTTCTTATAACTACTTGCAAGGCTGAGGATTCTGGTGGTGGCTCCCCAGATAGTTATAGCTCTGCCATCAGGTTAGAAGTTGTTCCATCTTTCAAATCTTACTTTGCCTACTCAACTTAGAGCAACCCCCTTCAGCAATAATGTGGGGATCTTCTTGCCTCTGTCCTATCATTCCCAATTTGGTAGAGCAATGTCAGGATGGACCTATAGACACAAGTGAATCTCACTGTAATATCCAAAGAAGCATATGGTTAATTTCAACTATATTATATAGAAGGAGTTTGTATTCATTTACTGTAATGCATAGGGAATTATGCTATCTTCTAAGGTAAAATCTATTGTAACAACTGCCTTGTATTATTATTTCTTTTTTAGATAAACTTTGTAAGTTTTGAAATTGAGAAATTGATTGTATATGAAAAGTAGACAAGGAAAGTAGGATGTGTGTTTTTGGTAAGAGTAGGTAAGGATGAAGATGCATTTTTGTTAAAAGAAAATAAGAAAGTAATTTTGTCCTAAAATAAAATGATTGTTCCAAAATAAGAAATAAAAAGGACAAAAGCAAAATAGACATAGAAAGTTGTAGTAGGTTTGTGAAAAAGTAATCTTTAAAAAATGATTTTTGATGTATAGTCAAGCTGGCTAAGACTAAAGTGAATTTATTTAAAAGTGAATTTTAATATAAAAGTACACTGGTAGGAAATTAGAATTAGGTTTTTCTCTCTATTAAAGGACAAAGTCATCTCAGAGTATGGGTCTGCTCTTAGTAAGAAACTGTAAACCAAGTTTCTTTACCTTTCATGTAATCTGCCTGGGAAACAAAGATTTCACTTGTGTTTATCCACTCTGCTTACTTAGAAAAGCTGAGTTTTGCTCAGAACTATGTAACTTTCTGAGTTTGCCTTTAAAATCTCTCTGTCACTTTGCTTAACGGATAAATAAGTATTGTTTCATAATGATCTGTGATTCTATTTAGGCAATTGTTTTGAAAACTTATTTGGTATTTTTGACAAACTTCCCCGAATCAGATTCTAAATGAAGTCTTTTTTAACCTCTAGCTAACTTTGGGATTTTTGAGGATCCCTGAAACATCCCCAAAGATTTGTTCTGTCTCCTTATAAAAAGAGGGAAAGTAAACTAATTACGCTTATCTGATATGTTAAATTACACAGAAAGCATTGTTAAATAAGAAATAACATTAAGCCTTCTTTATGTTATGTCTTTATAAGTACATGTTGTAAGAATTTCCAGAAATTATGTGAAATTCCTGGAAATCTGTGTCCTGATATAAAATGTTGTCTGTCATCAAAATTGAGGCTCACACTAAATATCAGACGAGCTCCTTAGCTGACTTTCATGCAAGGGCAGCAACAACAGAATTTATAAAGGTTATGACACATGTGGATGAAGTCCATTCTGCTTCTCTTGCAAAAAAAAAAAAAAAGTTGACCCTCACTGCCTAATGTCCTTGTAACATGGCAACAGTCTGCTCCTGGATCAGAGAAATTAAGATGTGTAAACAATGGCTGTAAATTAAATAAGCAGTCGGGGCTATGGGAAAGCCAAGACGGCTGCTTGGCTCTTCCTGGCTCCCTGGCAAATCCCACTTTTTGGTGTTACATTGCTTCCCCCACCAGAGTGCATTAAGAAAAACTATTTCTGTCCCAAGAGGCCTCAGAACTCCTCCCTATGGGTCCTTTGAGCACCTGCAGCTGGATTTTGTTGAACTGTTACTTAGCATGGGTTATCATTATGTTCTTGTTATTGTATGTATGTTTTCCAGGTAGATTAAAGTCCTCCCTTGCCACAAAGCTGATGGCAAAGAAACCATTAGAAAATGTATTTCCCACTTGAGATATACCTTCCACAGTCTCCAGTGATCAAGGCATGCACTTTACTGGGAAATTCATACAAATCCTTACAAAAACCTTTCAAACTTCTTGGACTTATCACTGTTCCTATCACCCTCAATGATCAGGCAAAGTCGAGAAAACTAATGAAAAACTGGATTCAAGAAGAAGAAATATTGAGTAAGATGGGACTTCATGAACTGAGGAAGGTGCTCTAATGTTTTGTTTTTCCAGATTTAAAGAAATCTTTTCTTTTAAGCTATCAACAATTTGGTAAGATATACCTTTGTGAACAAAGATGAAACATTAATTTTTTTCTCCCTACCTAATCCCTCCAAATTTCAGAAACTCTCAGTGAGTATTCTTGTTTTAACACATAAATAATCAAGCCAAGTTTTTAATGTAAACAAATTAGTTTTACTGTGATTATTTTTGGTAAAAAAAAGTGAAGGTAATTGTGGAGAGAAAAATTATGTTTGCACCTTTGTAGATATTAGATTCTAGTCCTGTTGATTGTCTTTGAGGTTTTGTTATATATCTATGGACTGGATTTCTCTGGCCTAGGGTATTACTTTTGGTCTCGCCAACTCTTTGAATTACGCTCTTTGGAAAACGTAAACTAACTTCACATGAGACAATTACAAGCAGATCAGTGTTGGTATACAACCTTCTGCTGATTCCTTGTTGCCTAATGCCAGTGTGAGCAGCTACTGTAAGACTCTCATGTCTTATACTCAAGCCTATCATTAACAGGTTTAATTCTAATTTAAAGGATCCTGTTGGTTGCAGTCTAGAGCCTGAGGAGTGGGTGTTCTGGAAGCATCATCAGAGGAAGGCGGCCCTCAAGCCCCATTGAAAAGGACCTTACCAAGTGCTGCTGACCACTGACACTGCTGCAAAACTAGAAGGCATTTTTACAGAACTAAAAGACATATTATGTGCCCACTTTTGGGTACACCTTTGTGTGTGATTACTATGGGGAACCATGGGCTTATGAATGTCTAGACAGCTGACATATGACAGGACAATGCCTTTTAGGATATCATAATATTCCATTTCAAGTTCTTGTTAAAGGAAAAAACCCAACCACAATCTCACAGGTCTAGGCAAAACTTGGAGACTCCTTTTTACACTCCATTTACTCTCCATTGATTACCATTGCCAAAGGCTTTATCCCTTGGATTGATATTGCCCATAATGACCTGTTGGTAAAAATTTTATCCCTAACCATAGCTAAACTGGTAAATTCTACTGCTTGAGCCTTGGCTAAACAATCATTGGATTCCCTAATGAGGATTGTATTAGATAATTGAAGGGATCTTGACCTCCTAACTGCTCAATAAGAGTACTTGTGCACCCTTGGGAGAAGAATGTTGCTTCTATGTAAATGAATCTGGTTACATAAAGCAAGAGGTAACAGTCATAAAAGATAATATAAATCTTCTCAGCGGTATAGGTCATACTACTGGCTTCTAGACCACTTGACTTGTTTGGTTGGTTACCCTCTGGGCTCGGAGATATGTTGAGGTCTGGGTTCCAAGCCTTACTAATGATTATTGTTCTGGTTTGTTCAATCTTTGCCCCCTTTAAACTGCTAATGATTTGCATTTCATGATGCTGCATGTCTGTCTCTACTGCTAGAATATTGATTGCTCAGCAACTTGAGATGATCAAGTTGACCAATCTTAGAACTCTAAACAAAGAAAGGACTTGATACTTTTTCCAGATAGAGACTACACCTAAGACTCATTTCCTGGTTGCCTCCTTCTTGCTCAAATGCAGCCAAAGCCTCTGACTACATTACTTCTACTGGTGACTGAGCACCTTGCTTTCTCCCCTACAAGGGACATGACTTTCCAGGAATGAGCCTTCCTGGCAATAAGGAAAATGTCAATATTTCAAATGGTTGATCTGTGATGCTTTCTGCCAGAAGGTCTTGATCAAAAGGGGAAAACATAGACAGCAATAACAAAATGGAGTAATATATGTCAAGGTTTCTGAAATGGAGCTGGGAGGCCATTAAGGAAGTGGGGCTTAGGCATGTCTCTACTCAGATGGAATGTAACTGTTGGACTGTGCTTCACTGCTGTCACCTTGACCTTCTTTCAAGAAATATGCTTACTCCCATAGATAAGAACTTTGTGCCTTAGAGGTGGCCTTAGCAACACATCACATATAACCAAGAAGTAATAGTTGTTTCTGGCACCAATTATAAATCTTGCAAAAAAAACCCTGTGTAATATATCTCCTTTTGCCTTTATAAGCCCTGGCCTCTTTTGTCTTCATCGGAGCACATTTTGAGTTTCTATCTGAATCTGTGTCCCCTGAATTTCAATTCTAATTGCCCAAATAAACATCTGCTGTTTAAATTGTAGTGGATTTTCTTTCTCAGTCAACTTCAAATTGTAGAAACTCCCTTCTATTTCTAGTTTCTTGAGTGTTTTTATCATGAAAGAGTGTTAAATTTTGTCGTATGCTTTTTCTGTGTCTATTGAGATGATCATGTGGCATTTGTCCTTTATTCTATTGATTTGATAGTTACATTGAATTATTTACATATGTTAACTCAACCTTGCATTCTCAGGATAAATTCCACTTAGTCATGGTGTATTATCATTATTATTTATTGTTGGATTCAGTTTGCTAGTATTTCATTGAAGATTTTTGTATTTATGTTCATTGGGGGTATTGATGTTTAGTTTTATTTTCTTGTGATGTCTTTGTCTAATTTTGGTATCAGGGTAATACTAATATCATAGAGTGAGTTGGGAAGTATTCAATCCTCTTCTATTTTTTGAAAGAACTTTTGAAAGATTGGTATTAATTCTTCTTTAAATGTTTCATAGAATTCACCAGTGAAGCCCTCTAGACCTGGACTTTTCCTTGTGGGAAGTTTTTAGATTACTAATTGAATATCTTATTTAAGTGTATTCAGTTATTTTATTTCTTCTTGAGTCAGTTTGGTTAGTTTGTGTCTCTTTAGGAATTTGTCTATTTCATCTAACTTTTCTAATTTGTTGGTATGTGGTTGTTCATAGTATTTCTTTGTGATCATTTTTCTCTGTAAGTAGCGATGTCCCTTCTTTTGTTCCTGATTTTAGTGCTTTGAGTCTTCTCTCTTTTCTTCTTATTGGTCAGTATAGCTAAAGTTTTATTAATTGTGCTGATCTTTTCAAAGAACCAACTTTTGGTTTCATTTTCTCTAGTTTCCTATTCATTATTTCATTTATTTCTGCTACAATTTTTATTATTTCTGCTTGCTTTGGATTTAATGTGCTCTTATTTTGTATAGTTTCTTAAGGTGGAAGATTATTCATTTAAGATTGTTCTTCGTTTTTAATGTAGTCATTTACAGCTATAAATTTCCCTGTAAGCACTGCTTTAGCTACATCCCATAAGATTTGTATCTTGTATTTCCACATAATTATACATTTCTCAAAATTTCTTCTGATGTCCATTTCTAATTTCATTCCATTTGGTCAGAGAACATACTTTGTATGATTTCATCCCTTTCAAGTTTATTGATGGTTGTTTTATGGCCTGGCAGATGGTCTATCCTGGAGAATGTTCTATGCATATGTGAGAAGAAGGTAAATTCTGCTGTTGTTTGATGAAGTGTTGTATAGATGTCTATTAGGTCTACTTAGTTTATAGTGTTCTATGCCCTTTTGATCATAGGGGCATCCTTTAATAATTTTTAAACTGTATATTTGAGTTATTTTCTTAGAGGTTTTTCTAGAGCATACAATGTGCATCTTAACCTATCAGAATGTACTTCAGATTTATACTACTTTAATTCCATTGAGATATGGAAACTTTACTCCTATATGACTATATTATCACTCCCAGTTTTGTGCTATTATTGTTATACATATTATATTTATATATGTAATAAACCCAACAATACATTGTTGTAATTATCACTTTATAAATTTTATGTTTTAAAGAAGCTTGTCCTCACCCACCTCCTTTATGCTCTTATTACAAAAATATAACATTTCTATATGATATAGGCCCAACAATACTGCTGTATCCATATTGTTTATACATGTGGTATTAATATCAGTTAAGAAAAGAAAAGAGAAGAAATATGCATTTATGCTGTCTTTTGAAAATTACCTACTCTATTACCTTTACTGGCGTTCTTTGTTTTTTTCCATGTGGATTCAAATTAGTTCCTAGTGTTACTTACCTTCAGCCTGAGGAACTTCCTTTAGTGTTTCTCGTAAGGTGGGGTGCTAGCAAAAAATTCTTTCAATTTTTGTTTTGCCTTAATTTTTTATTTCATTTCACCTTCGTTCTTTGAAAGACAGTTTTGATATAAATGAGATTCTTTGTTCTGAGGAGTTTGGAAGATGGCAGCATAGGAGGACTCAACTCACCTCCTCCCACGGACATCTACAACTACTTGTGGAACAATTCTCTCTGAGAGAGATCTGGAAACTGGATAAAAAGAATCCCCACAACAAGGGGCAACACTAAGAGGGATGGAAGAGGCAGAAATACACCTCTGCTAAGGAAAAAACTACATCCTAGTTGTGCTGCTTCACAGCCGGGAATCTCAAGGGTACAAAGCTTTTCTGGAGGAGTGGGGGGATCTGAGTGTGGGATCTATGCCACAATAGGCATCCTAGGCTTTAGATTCAGCACAACTGACATGAGATCCCATAATACCTGGCTTTGCTGTCTTTGAAAACCAATGGAGAATATGCCCAGAAAAACTATCGAACTTCAGAGAAAGAAAAACCTGCTCTTAAAGGGCCCAGGCACATATTCACACATTCCAGAAACCAACACAACACCAGAAAGAAATGTGCATAGTCCATTGGTAAAAGAGACTCACTAAGCTCAGAGCACATCTCAGAGAGGCAGGAAGTGGCTGGTTCCACCTCCAACCCCCAGGGACTGAGACACTGGTGGCAGATATTATTGTGACATACTTCAGTCATATTGACACAGATGCTGGCAGCTGCCATTGGATTCTTTCCTCTAGCCTGTTAGTGCAAAGAGTTTGCCCCATTCACTAGAGTACCAGTTTAATCGAGCACAGCCAGGACAGGCAGCCTGCCCCAGGGAGTGAATCCACCCACCGACAAGCCCTCCTTGAACTTGTTGGCCTGTGTTGGTGGGGCATAAGGGCCTGTAGGTGGTGGGGCAGGTCAGCCACAGCAGATTTGTGCTGCTGGCCATCTCAAACAGCCACACAAGGGATCTGCCTCACTGTCCAACACCTGAAATGATTGTGTGCTGCTGTGCCTCAGACTGGCCCAACACATTTGCACTCCTGAGAGAGCCTGGCAACAGCCACATGCTGCAGAGAGTCCCACTGGAGGTCTGCAGCAATTGTGAGAAACCAGCCACACTGGGGGCCTGACTCATTTAACAGCAAAACAGCAGCAGTTGTGTGCTGTTAGACCTTGCAGCCAGCCATGCCAGCGCTTGCCCCACCCAATAAAGCTACTGTAGAAGACACACATGTCTGAGCCTTACAATCAGTGGGGCTGGGGGCCAACTAGCCTCCCTGTGCACCAGCAGCAAGAGCAACCCCACCACAACAGAAGGGCACCTGTAGTCCACACAGGAGACACTCCTAGAACATTGGGCATGGGTGATAAGAGGGGAGCATGTTGCTGGGCCCCATAAAGCATCTCTTACATAAGGCCACATTTCAAAGATCAGGAGAAGTGGCTGGTCTACCTAATAAATAGATAAAAGCACAGAGAAGTAGGAAAAATGAGGAGACAAAGGGATATAGTCCAAAAAAAGGAACAGGACAAATCCTTAGAAAAAGAACTAAACAAAACAGATGAACAATTTTTGGGGAGGGAAGGGAGTGGCACAATATATTCAAAGTGCTGAAAGGAAAAAGCCTACAAGAAGAATACTCTGTCCAGCAGGTTATGACTCAGAATGGAAGGAGAGATAAAGAATTTTCCAGACAAGCAAAAACTAATGGAGTTCATCAACACTAAACCAACCTTAAAAGAAATGTTAAAGGGACTTATTTAAGTGGAAAAGAAAAGACCACAAATAGGAATAAGAAAATTATCAAAGAAAAAATATCATTGGTAAAGGGAAATATACAGGAAAGGTAGTAGATCAACTACCAATACAGCTAGTAGGTGGCTAGGTCAAAGGACAAAAGACAAAAGTATTAAAAATATCTATTTCCATGATAAGAGGTTAAGGAATGCATAAAAATAAAAGAAGTAAAATATTATATCAAAAACATATAACTGTGGTAGGGCTTTTAGTAAGAGGTCAAACTTAAGAGACCATCAACTTAATACAGATTGTTCTTTACATAGGTTATTATATGTGAACCTCAAGGTAATCACAAATCAAAAACCTATAATAAAGGGGCCGCCCGGTGGCGCAGCGGTTTAGTCCGCGCTTGGCAGCCCGGGGTTCGCGAGTTCGGATCCCAGGCGGCCGCGGACGCGCACTGCCTGTTAGCCATGCCGTGGTGGCGTCCCATATAAAGTGGAGGAAGATGGGCACGGATGTTAGCTCAGGGCCAGTCTTCCTCAGCAAAAAAAGGGGAAGATTGGCAACAGATGTTAGCTCAGGGCTGGTCTTCCCCACAAAAAAAAAAAAAAAAAAAAAAAACCTATAATAAATACACAAAAAATTGAGAAAGGAACCCAAATATAATACTAAAGACAGACATCAAAACGTAAGGGAAGAAAGCAGGAGAAGAAGAAAGGAACAGAGAAGAACTACAAAAATACCCAGAAAAAAGCAACAAAATGGCACTAAGTACATACTTATCAATAGCTACTTTAAATGTCAATGGACTAAAAACTCCAATCAAAAGACATAGGGTGGCTGAATAGATAAAAATGACAAGACTCATATATGCTGCAAACAAGAGACACACTTCAGACCTAAAGACACTCACAAACTGAAAGTGAAGGGATGGAAAAAGATACTCCATGCAAATGGAAATAAAAAGAAAGCTGGGGTAGCGATACTTATATCAGACAAAATAGACTTTAAAGCAAAAACTATAACAAGAGACCAAGAAGGGCATTACAGAATGAGAAAGGGAACAATCCAACAAGAGGACATAACACTTGTAAATATCTATGCACTCAACATAAGAGCACCTAACTATACAAAGTAATTATTAACAGACATAAAAGGAGAAATAGACAGAAACACACTAATAGTAGGGGACTTTAACACTCCACTTACACCAATGGATAGATTATCCAAACAGAAGATCAATGAGGAAACATTGGCCTTAAATGACCACTAGACCAGATGGACTTAGTAGGTATACACAAGAACATTCCATCCCCAAGCTGCAGAATACACATTCTTTTTGATGCACATGGAACATTCTCCAGGATAGAGCACATATTAAGCCACAAAATAAGTCTCAATAAATTTAAGAAGGTTGAAATTAAAGCATCTTTTAATTCTTTGTATTTTAGTTATTTGAAAAGATAAACAAAACTGACAAACCTTTAGCTAAACTCATCAAGAAAGAAAGAGAAGGCTCAGATAAATAATAACAGAAATGAAAGAAGAGAAATTACAATGGACACCACAGAAATATAAAGGATTATAAGAGAATGGTACGGAAAGCTATACACCAACAAATTGGATAATCTAGAAGAAATGGGTAAATTCTTAGAATCACACAACCTTCTAAAACTGAATTAAGAAGAAATAGATAATCTGAATAGACTGGTCACTGGTAAGGAGATTGAAACAGTAATCAAAAATCTCCTAAAAAACAAAAGCCCAGGACCAGACAGCTTCCCTGATGAAGTCTACAAAACACTCAAAGACGACTTAATACCCATTCTTTTCAAATTCTTCCAAAACATTGAAGAGGAGGGGAAGCTTCCTAACTCATTCTACAAAGTCAACATTACCCTGATACCAAAACCAGACAAGGACAACACACAAGAAAGAAAATTACAGGCCAATATCGTGGATAAGCATAAAAGCAAAAATCCTCAACAGAATATTAGCAAATCAAATACAATGATACATTTAAAGGATCATACACTATGATCAAGTCGGATATATTCCAGGGATACAAGGGTGGTTCAACATCCGCTAATCAATGAATGTGATACACCACATTAACAAAACAAAGAATAAAAATCACTTGATCATCTAAGTAGATGCAGAGAAAGCATTCAACAAGATACAGCATCCATTTATGATAAAAACTCTGAATATAGAGGGGTATAGAAGGAAAGTACCTCAACATAATAAAGGCCATATATGACAAACCCACAGCTAATATCATTCTCAGTGGTGAAAAACTGAAAGCTATTCCTCTGAGAAGAGGAACAAGACAAGGATGCCTGCTTTTGCCACTCTTATTTAATATAGTATTGGAAGTCCTAGCCAGAGCAATGAGGCAAGAAAAAGAAGTAAAAGGGATCTAAATTGGAAAGGAAGAAGGGAACTGTCACTATTTGCAGATGATATGATTTTATACATAGAAAACTCTAATGAATCCACCAAAAAACTATTAGAAATAATTAATGAAAACAGTAATGTTGCAGAGTACACAATCAAAACACAAAAATCAGTTGCACTCCTATACGTTAATAACAGAATAGCAGAAAGAGAAAATAAGAATACAATTCCATTTATGATCACAACAAAAAGAATAAAATACCTAGGAATGAATTTAACCAAAGAGGCAAAAGACCTGTACACTGAAAACTATAAAATATTGTTGAAAGAAATCGAAGGAGACACAAAGAAATGGAAATATAATTCATGCTCATGGACTGGAAAATTAAGACAGTTAAAATGTTCATACTTCCTAAAGCAATCTACAGATTCAGTGCAATCCCTATCGACGTCCCAATGACATTTTTCACAGAAATAGAACAAAGAAGCCTAAAATTTATGTGGAACAACAAAAGACCCCAAATAGCCAAAGGAATCCCGAGAAAAAGAACAAAGCTGGCGGTATCACGCTCCCTGATTTCAAAATATACTGCAAAACTATAGTAATCAAACAAGCACAGTAGCGCACAAAAACAGACACAGAATTGAGAGCCCAGAAATAAACCCACACATCTATGGACAGCTAATTTTTGACAATGGGGCTGAGAATATACAATGGAGAAAGGAAAGTCTTTTCAATAAATGGTGTTGGGAAAACTGGACAGCCACATGCAAAACAATGAAAGTAAACCACGTCTTTGCTAATTTTGACTACCTTAATAGACATCTCTTTGTGAGAGATTTTCTCCTTCTATACTCTGTCAACTCTTCACCACCTGTTTTGGCCCTTTGTATTTAAATTTATAGTTTCACTAGACTCTAAAAGCCTCACTGCTTTTTAGCCAGCCTTTTTAGCCACCCCTCTCTCTTTCCTACAAATATAGCTGATTCATGTCATTTGGATCACGTCAGTCCTCTTTTTAGCAACTGAAATGACTACACTTGCCCTAAATCATGTTTATACTTTTCAATATACTCTACTGATTGGCTCCTCTGTGTAAAAACCCTCATATTTCATTTGCATCCTCATTTGGACTGTTTTACCAAATGTAATCTTTAAAGTATCACCCCCCCCCCCAGCACTTCCCCACATGTATTAATCCATCTTACAAAGTATTTTATTTTTTGGATTATTTTTACTTCAGTATTTTTAGGAAAGAAACTATCTTCTCAACACTACAATGCTAAATATTTTAATAATTTCTCACTACCAATTTTTCTGTTATATTGTAATATTCTGAGTAGCAATTTAGTTTTCAGTTTTCACCATACCACAAACTTCATAGCCACATTTTATTTTAAATTGAATAAATTCATTAATTCAATACATACTGAACTTTTGCTTTTACTAAATTAGGTGTTCAAATTATTTCTTTTTTTTTACTGTCCATATTTCAAAACTTCAAAATGAAATGCTAATAATTGACATATATTCGAAGATTATTATAAGAGCAAAGATTACCATAGAAGTTCACTTACTTGGTTGTACAGCCTTCAAACATTCCAGTTTTGAAGAAAAATGGGCAAACAATGGTGGTTTTAATTTTAGTTTTCTTTAGTAGTTTTAATTCAAGGTAGAGAGACTCTGCAAAGCCAAAAGCTGCGAATTTGCTTGCACAATAGTCTGAAACAAAGTGAAGGGCTGTTAGTAATAGAATTTGACAAGTTAATTCTTGTAATTATTTTAAAAATCAAAATTCCCTCCCCTTTCTCTAGCCCATCCTTGGGGACAAAGCATCACTGTTAAAGTCATTTTTGTGACTACTCTACTCCTATATCTCCACACCATATATCCAACAACAAGATGGAAATTATTTCAATTTCTCTTAGCCCAAGAAGACTAATGAGCCAAAGGGCACATTCTTCTCTTTGTTTTTTAAAAAGAAGAAGCTGTCTCCTCTTATCACTGCCGCTTTAAGCATGGGCATGGAAAGGAATGCTGGCATTGTAAATAGAGCCAAGTGTTCCAGAGACTTCCCCTTGGCACAGGAAGAGTTCTCTGTACCTTGGAAGAGTCCTAATTTCTGGGTGCGTGGACTGGGGAATACAAAGGTACCTGGTGGAGTGAAGTACTCACCTGTTAGTCCATTAATACCAATGACTCCTGCTGCACTTGAGATACAGACTAAGTGACCATTGCTAGCTTTAATCATGGTAGGAAGGAAGGCCTTACAAGTCTAGAAGATATAAATACACTGTGTCAATACTTCATTCATTTATTATTTTATTCACACAATAAGTATTTGATGACTTTACCGATTCATTTAATATTTATCTAACACTTATAACGTGTGAAATTCTGTGGCAGTACAGTCACTGGTAACATGTAGTCACTGTTCTCAAGGATCTTAAAATTTACGGTGTTAATCTGTAAGAGATATTATTTGACTTGTTTTTCCTTTTAAGTAAACTAGACTAGTTGAATTAAATCAACACTTTACGTTTATAGTTTGCTAAAAACCTTAAAACCTAGTTTTTCTGGTAAGCTGAGCTCTTCCATGTAGTGTTCAGCAATTTGTATTAAAATTTAATCACATTCGTCTTCCTGGCTTTACCATAAACAAGATTCCCTCTCACTCCGATGGATTGGCAGAATGGGAAAAACTGCTCCAGCAAAGGGGAATTTCAATGCCAGGAAAACACACTGGTAAATAAAGTGCTTTGGAATTGCCTGCCATAATTTAGGTATATTCTTAGCTATTTTGGCAAAATTCACTCATTCATCCTCATGCAAGATATTAATCCAGTGTTCTAAGTCTCCACGCCGTGAAAAAGTCCCAGTTTCCTTACCTCTGCACTTATTAGCTTCTGTGAGGAAAATTTTCCATTCTTTCTTCCCCGGAAACTGGACTCTTTTATCTAACCTCTGTTCAGAAATAATTATCCAGAACTTGGAATAAGGCAAAGAGATGATTCTGTGATTTCAAGTGCTAGAGCATTTTCTAATAACGTTATCTGAGGTTTACCTAACTCTCTTGGCAATATAACTTTGACTAATAATTATTAGGACCCAGGTGTTTTTACAATTCTGTAAAATTAGAGGTTAACATGTAGAAAACTAATAGATGTGTTTTTTTTTTTTTTTTTTTTTTTTTGTCTAATAGAAAAGATAATCCCAGAGGTAAGAGTTTGGAGATCATACTTCGGCATTCTTTTTCATTGACTATACAAATTCAAATTCCTCATACTATCAGTTTATCAGCTGTGTTATTATTCTGCTGGTTCTCCCATAAATGAGTTAAATAAAACCTTAACAGACAATGCTCACCATCTGTTTCTAAGTTTTACGATTTTAACAATGTCAGAATTTTGTGTTGAGTTTTAGGGAGTCTGCAAGATGTGCTTACCTATAAGGACCCAGTAGAGCAGAGAGCAGCTACTGGATCAAAGAATGTCAGCTTTGCTTCCAAGATCTTTGGGTCTCAGTCATCTTGTTCCAGAACTGATGAACTGATTGGTGAGTTTGTGGTTAGATGCAGACAGTTGGCCTCTTTTGACATTTCATGTCCAAGTGTAGTGGCATGTTATATGTCTGTCTCTTGTGGTTATGACATCTTTGTTTTTCCAATATAAAAGTTTAAAAATACTGTTGCATTAGTCAGTCATAACTATAGGCTTGTTGGAAATGGCAAGAGCTTGTTATTGTCTTTCAACACAAGTGTGAGAAGAATCCGGCTGGGTCCCGGAGGCCATCCCCAGGGTGATCATCCGGTAGACTTCATGGAATTTAGGGACTGGAAGCCTGGGTCTGGAGGTCCAGCTGCAGCATCACTATAGATGTCTGAAAGTTTGTAAAACTTTCAAGAAAGTGAAGCTGAGTAATGGAGTTGAAAGTGTATCAGTGTTACTTTTGATAAGGAATTCTATGGGTTGAAGTAGCAAAACTCCCCAGATGAAAGGGAGGGAAAGTAGTGGCATATAGCGTAGCAGCCTGTGATATGGCTGAACCCTGAAGAAATTTAAAAAATGATCAGGGTAAGCTGTTATCTACTCACAGGGATCTAACCACTTGCAGGGGTTCAGTTTTGTTCATTTTTCTCCACAAGGTTGTTTTTTTCCCCCAAATGTATCTGTATGTGTATTTGCTACCAGTTTTCTGTGTTTCCAACTGAGGAAAGTTTTCCTTCACAGAGGGAAAGGGACTAAGTATTTCAAGGATCTGTTTGTATTTGTCACATTATGTATCAATGGAGGGCTTTTTTGGGACATTCTAGGAGATGAATTTATCATAGAAACCCATCATTTGTTCTCACTATATAGATATCCACCATTAAAGGGAAGAAAAAGGAATTCAAATAAGTGTTGAGTGAGCAATTAGTCATCAAAAATGTATTAATGAAACTTGTAGAGAATTTTTAACCAGGGGACTCAATAGAGAATTATATACGGATCCAGGTTTACACATTACTCATAATCAAGGGAAATCTGTGAACTAATGAAACTTGTTTGATAGACAGCTGTATCTGCTTTTCCCTGATTTTATCATGTGTGGGACGTAATGCAAACAAGCATCAGATTTGCTTGATTTTTTTTATTGCATTTGATGTTAAGACTTGGTTTTTCTAATGGAAAAGCCTTATTAATGAACTTAAATTTTTTCACCCTGATTATGGATCAGATAAGTTTTCATTGTTTCCACAAAATATTTCAGGTTATGAAGAATACAAATATTTGTGTTCAGTTAAATTGGATTACAATGAATGATGACTTTATTGTAAAGCAAAGGATTGGTGTTTTTGAACTTCAGACAGTTTTGCCAATTGTTTGGAATTAGTTACTCCAGTTGCACTATCTTTTACAACTTTTCAAAGTCATCTTTCTGTCAACATTTTTTTTTTTGGTGAGGAAGATTGGCCCTGAGCTAACATCTGTGCCCATTTTCCTCTACTTTATATGTGGGACACCTGCCACAGCATGGCTTGATAAGCGGTGCATAGGTCTGTGCCTGGGGTCTGAACCTGCAAACCCTGGGCCACTGAAGCGGAGCGTGCAAACTTAACCACTATGCCAGTGGCCGGGACCCTTGACAACCTGTTAATATCACCAGTGATTGTATTACTCTGTAGTGTCAACTTAAATGACTTGAAGACTCTAGGATAATATAAAGTTGGGTAAATTTATGAAAAATCTTTAGTTACCCATAAAATTTTTTTAAAAAATTAAAATTCATAGAGCAAAGGTATGGAGTCACCTAGCACAGTTTTGACTTGTTTTTTGTAAAGCTTGAATTGAGAGTGGGTTCCCTGTGGCATATACCTCATCTTCTAATATGGTGATAAAGTTAATTATATCTTAAAGTCACAGTTGAAAGCTAAAAATGATATTGTTATGTAGCTATATATATTTTTTTCTATGTTTAAGCTTATACACGTATATAATGCATATTAAAATTAATAAGCAAAATAAATATATATGTGATAAAGTTGAAGGGCTTGGTAGCTTAAAATTGGCCTGAGAATATTCAGTCTGCCATAAAAGAAGTATTAAAAGGCTATTCTTTACCTTGTGTAATCTGCCCACAGAGTGGAGATTCCTATCTTGTCAGAACACTCTGGGCCCTTTAGCTAACTTTTGCCATGCTATTGAATTGTTAAGACAAAGAACAAAAATTTGTCACATCTGAATGCTCTTAAGTTGCTTATTAATTATACTGTTACCTTCTGTTAGGTTTGTTTAAAAAAACTGTATTGTCACTCTAGCTATTAAGGTATCAATAGCCATTCAGCTATGTTTTTGTTTAGAGAAAGAAAACTGGGGAGGTGTTCCTGTATCCAGTCACCTTTGGCATTTCGTAGGTGATCAGAGCACTTAAGGCCTCTTCCCGTAGCTGAAATCTATGACATGGCAACCAACAGCAACGGGAATGCTAGGGACCATGAGGAACTGGGCGCTCCACACATTTGGTGTGCTCCCCATTTGTTCATTAGCTTAGCCCTATGTTAGGATCTGCCCTGAGGAAATGTGGGGAAAAGCTCTCAAGTCAAAAAGAGAAACTCAACCTTTCCCAAGTAAACTTATTAATATGAATATGTTTCATCAGGATTGTACACTTGCTAGGATGGAGAGAGGGGCTCTAAAGATCTGTCACTGCTCTCACTGTAATAATTAACCAAATCTGGATGAAATAGTTATGTTACACCCCAATAGAAGTTTATACTTTCTTCAATTGAGAAGAAACAAATTAATCAGATCCATTCAGTTGTGTATCAACAGGAAGTTTCCAGGCTCCCTTCATCTCGCCTGAGGGCTGTGGTGCTACAAGCCAGAAACTTTGCTTGTGGAAGAGACAGTACAGCAGGACACACTAAAAGTCATACTGGAAAGGCCTAGGAGTGGACTGTGGGTACAGGCTTCTCAGTGTGTGCTGACATTGCCACTGTGAGGGGACACTTGTAAGGCCACAGCAGGGGCTGAATCAGGTCCCTAGGGCCTCGTTAGTCCAGAAGCAGCTGACGATATGAAAGCAAACTCTGACCAGGACCCAGAAAAACAGAAATAACAATATAGGGCTGGATTATGGAATCTATGAGGGCAATTTAAGTGTGGTCAATGAACTATTTTCTGATGGGCATGTAAAGTCCTTTTCCTTTCTTCTTCATCTATTTCTAATCCTTAATTAAGAAAGCTACACTTAGGCAAGCTGCAATGAAACTCTTTTTGAAATGTATCTCATTCCAACTGACCCCTTCAGAATTCTGGAACAATATCTTATGGGGAATCTTAGTGTAAATTATAAACTAACAAGTCCTCAGAGGAACATGAGAATGATGATAATTCTAATTCTGAACTTGGATTTCAGATGAATGTCTTCATAATGGGTTAAGCTTAGACAAATACATGGAATGAAATGTACTTATTCTAACCACCATATATCCATAAACAATTAAGCCATTTTATAGATAACAAGAAAGATATTAATTGCCCTTGTCCACAAACTACTTAGGGCAGTAGGCAGATTCTATGGTCATGTGTCACCTAATGTCAGGGATACATTTTGAGAAATGCATTGTTAGACAGTTTCCTCAGGCAAACATCATAGATTGTATTTTCACAAACCTAGATGGTACAGCCTACTACACACCTAGGCTATCTGGACTAATCTTATGGGACTACTGTCGTATACATGGTCCATCGTTGGTTGAAACGTCGTTATGTGGTGCATGACTGTATTACAATGATGGTTACTGAGATCCTTCCTCTTTCATGGCCATGTGCTTACTTTCATAGGTCCAGTAAGAGCCAGGTATTCTTGTTCCAGGATATAATTGAAGAGATTGATAGTGCAACCAGAGCACAGATGTGTCCTATCTAAGAATAAATTTCATTTAATCATGTATGACAAGCTCACTTTTTAGGGACAATGGTTATAGTTCATATGTGGAATCAATGCCTGCCAAGCTGCCTTCTCAGGAAGCTGGACTGACACCTGTTCTGTGGTGACGGGCCCCTCCCAGCCTTACTCCTTAGGTAGTAAGAAAGGTCATTTCCTGGCAGGTCAGGAACCTTGGGAGGATTGAGGGACCTCAAGAAAAAGGAAATCTGTCATAATTAAAAATACTATGGGCGGGGCCGGCCTGGTGGCGCAGCGGTTAAGTTTGCGCTTGGCAGCCCGGGGTTCGCGAGTTCGGATCCCGGGCACCCGCCGACGCACTGCTTGTCAGCCATGCCGTGGCGGCGTCCTATATAAAGTGGAGGAAGATGGGCACGATGTTAGCCCAGGGCCAGTCTTCCTCAGCAAAAAGGGGAGGATTGGCGACGGATGTTAGCTCAGGGCCGGTCTTCCTCACACACACACACACAAAAAAACTACGGGCAAAATTGTTGGAGACTTTTCTTGGTTTTGGTTCCCTAGCCTTGGACTACATGAGCTAATAAAAGCAGTAAAAAATAAAAAATCTTTGGAATTTTATAGAAGTGAATGAAGATATCTTCCCTAATCTGCAGATAGAAGTTGATTCTCTGGTTTTAGTGGTTGCCCAGCATCATCTTTCTCAAGATTTGCTGACATTCAACAAGAGGGCTATGTGTGTTTATTAATACCTTTTACTGTAACTATGTAAGTGAATCAAGCCAAACAGAATAAAACACACAATATAAAGATCCAAGTTCAGAGACTACAGGAGACCTGAAGGATGAGAAGGAGCCACTTTCTGAGAGTCAGGAGAAAGGATATGCTTATCAGAGAGCTTGCCTCACATAGGAAAGATCCCGATGTGCTCTGGGGTCTTATCAGGATCCTTGGAGTACAGAAAGTAGAAAAAATGAGAGATGGGCGACAGATGAAGGAGGATATTGCCATATCATGTAGGGGCTGACAGGCCGTGATAGGTAACTGTATGTTATTCTAAGTGCATTTGGAATCCTCTGAACATTTTTGAGCAGGGGAGTGAGATGATTTGGTTAATGTGTTTAGAGATCACTTTGTTCCTGTCTGAAGACAGGTTAGAAGGCATCAGGATTGAGGATGGAAGGCCATGTTGAGCTGCTGGTGAGAGGGAACAATGGCTTGGACTCGGGGCTGGCAGCAAAGAAGGAGAGAAATGACTGCACTTGAGCATGTTTTGTAGGGAAAGCCAAGGACGTTGGAGATAAGGGAAAGGGAGGAATCAAGGATGGCTTCTAGTTTAGTGGTGTGATTAGAAATGGGTGCACGCTACCCCTGTTTGCCAGGATGGTATTTTCTCTTCCCCAAAGAAGTTTTGGGGTGGGGTGGGCTTGGAGAGGGAAAGAAATCAGTGATTTTTGCAAATGTTTATGGAATATCTATTGTATGTTAAGCACTGTGCTAGGTACTCACTAAATATTGGTTGAAAAAGGTTTGTTGGGCTCCAGTGGGGGTTCCCATTGACTTTCCAGTGACCAAGAAAGAAGATCAAGGAAATAGTTGTGAGGGCCTCAGAGAGTGGGTATAGGAGCATTGAGTAGGAAGAGGGAGGAGCCTGGGACACCTAAAGCAAACCCATTCCAAGGCCCTATCCTTGGAGCCACAGAGGACTGAGTCCTTGCCTCTCCTTCCCTTCCTCATGGTTCCTGAGGCCCTGGTTCCAGCCACCTGAGCCTCCTGCATGCCACACCACTGCTGGGACCTGTTAATTCCATTACAGCTTCAAGTTTAAGCCCTCTCTGTGGAAACTCGCTTGGTAACTCAAGTCTCCTTTGGCCTCCCATCTATTCTCTAGAGTTGTGTTGTCCAAGATGGTAGCCTCTAGGCATATGTGGCTATTTAAATGTACATTTGAATGAATTAAATTACATAAAATTGAAAGTTTAGTTCCTCAGTTCCACCAACCACATTCAAGTGCTCATTAGCCATGTGACTAGTGGCTACCATATTGGGAAGCACAGGAAAAGAACATTTACATCATCATGGATAGTTCTACTAGACAGCATTGGTCTAGACATTCCAGAAGACACTCTTGAGTTGTAAATTTACTAATTCTCCTTCTGTAAAGAGTTGGGCCATCACTTAATTGTTGCAGGATCTTGGGTAAGTCATTTAAACCCTTTGAGTCTCAGTTTCCTTATTTGTAAAGTAAGAATGAAAATAGCACCATGACAACCATGTGTAGGAAAAGAACTTAGAGCAATGCCTGATATACAGTAAGAGCTCAGTAAATGTTGATGATTATTATTCCTCATGCTGTTGTTTCCTTTGTTATGATGCCCAGTTGTGCATGCATGTAAACCACCACTCTAAAAATAGCTCCTCTCTCTCTGCACAAGCTCCTCTTTCACTCGTGAACAAATGAAATCTCTCTCGTATAATGGCTGTCATATTCTGTTTGTATTTTGGTAGAAAGATTTCTGAACAGCCTAATAAGTCTTGGGACCAAACTAGAGAGGGTAAAGGGAAAGGCCCTACCCTGAGAATTTAGAATAGGGCAAGAATAGGAAAAACAAAGCGGAATGTGTGTCAAGGAGAAACCTGGAGAGGAGGAGAGGCCAATAGTTTGTCAGTGGGAAGCTCACAAACGGTACATTTACCCATAAATGGCTGAACAGTTGTTTGCAGAAATGGATGCAATTTTCATATTCATCAACAAAAGAAAATGAAAAAAGAAAAATTTACCCAGAAATGAGACATGACATTTAAAAGAAATGATCTTTCCACCATGTGATCTGGAGTATCGAGAAACAGCTTTCCTGTGACAACTCCAGCGTTGTTAATGAGGATGGTCACGTCACCAACTTCTTTCTTAACCTGGACAGAAGTAAGGCAAACATGAACTCATTGGAGTGTTACATTTCGATATTTATTTTTCCAGGTCGTCATTTTTTTCTTATTTTATTCAGGTAGTTTCTTTAAAACTAGATATTTTATCTTGCACATAGAAATTCAGCAATTTTAAAGTAACTATATGATCAATTATATTAAAATAAAAACACTTTGATTTTCCAATTTTGCTTAAAAAATCTTGATTTTTGTGTGTGTGTCTGTGTGTGTGTGTGTAGAGATGACCTAATATTGCAACGTATTTTCTATACCTTCTCTTTTTGTCATGCGACTACCCTTTCCTGCCAGCTGGGAAGGCCAGGGGCGTTGTACGTGTGATTCCAATTCTGTTTCCCTGCAGGTCTCCTAACATCTTCTTTCAGATGGAAGTTAGGTCTCCCCTCAGCACAATGTGTCTGATGGTTACTTCTGTAGGTGTCTTCTTCCTGACTCTTATGTGAGCTGGGTGGCAGGAGCACATCCCATCCTCCTAGAGCCTGGCCAGTGCTTGGCATGAAGACATCCCAAACACATATGTGTCTGACCCACTGCCCAGAGACATCTGTGAGCCTGTGTACTGCTGTTCAAAAGACTTCCCCAAATCTAATTACTGTCCATGGTTCAAGGTTTCCTGAGTTCCCCAGCTGGACTACTGTTAATGTGTCCTCAGTGTTTTCCCTCACTTCCCTTCTGAATTGGCCACCTTGCCTGCTTGCATAATCCACAACATACCACCAGCCCTCCTCAGAGGAAAGCATGCTCCAGAAAGACACTATTTTTCTCTCTTTTACCCTTTTGTCCCAGATTATGGCTTTGTAGGTAACATTGATAATGCTGATCCAGGGGCAAAGCATCATGCATGTTTAAACAACGATTTGGAGACTACGTTTTTTTGCCCTGAAATGGATCTTTTGCTCTGATACAGCAATCTGTTTCTTTGCTTCTGAACAGGAAGTACTAAGTACTACCTGCCTTGACTGCTTTTCTAATTCCTGGGCCAGGCACTGCTCTGTGTTGAGCCTTCCAGAGCATACCATTGGGAGATATTAGGTCAGTATTGCTCCCAATGTAGTCAAGTCGAACAAGCTCTGAAAGGAAGGGTTAGTATTGCTGAGCTGGGGTTGGGCTGAGGATTTAGACTCCTCTACTTTGGAGACAGGCAAGACAGAGGGAAACATCCAGGAGAAGGTAACTTTTAAGGACGAACATCCCATTGGCTTGATGAGGGACCCAGTGTGAGCAAGTGCTCCATTTTAGACCAATTGAGGGGGAGGAATGCTGGCCTGAGAAGGTGGTGGAATCTTTGGTGTAAGACATTCTCAAATACTTAAGAAAAACCTAATGGTCACTCTCATCCTGTCCAAGGAGAGCCCCGAGCCTTCGGGACCCCAGAGCCAAGAGGAATTTTACTGAGGTAATAGGATTTAATTTTCACTGCAACTCTGAGAGTTGAGGAAAGCATTATTATCCCAGTTTATAGATGAGGAAACAGAGGTTCTGGGAAATTAAGATTTTGCCAAAAGACACAGCTTTTGCCAGAAATAACAATAATTCACACCCAATTTAGATTTACCCACAAAAGAGCACAAGCTCTTTTGCCCAAATTTACTACTCTGTAGCCAAAATGGTTATTGCTGTAACAAACCAATCCCAGGCATATGCACGTGCACACACACACTAATAAGTAATAATGATTGATTGGACCTGGACGTTTGGGAATAAAGTGTGAACCTGGTTATTCCAACATAAATAATTTATTTGTGTACTGGATTTCTATGGTGGAGATGAAAATGTCACCTCAATCTAATTTTGGAAAGTTAATGACTGTGCCCCTTTAGAATGTTGTTATTGCTATTCAACTTTCCCACAAATTTTAGGGGTTTGGGTAAGGCCTATGGTTTGTTGAAATTCTGTTAAAATCTAACGCTAGTATTTGGGTCTCTTGGGAGCTGATAAGTAATTGAAATTAAACAGAAAAGCAGATATAGTAGTTGGCTTAGAAGAATTCTATTTATAGGACTGTGAGAAAAGAAAAATGTTTAAGATACATTCAAATGGTGAAAAGACAATTTTTGGTTAAAGTTTTCAGTCTAGGTTTCTACTAGACATAAAGAAAACTTTAAACGAGAAGGAAAGATCTATTAGGGGTGTGTGTGTGCAAGAGATTACAGTACTTTTGATCAAGGGAAGAGGATTATGAAGAAGTCTTTTCATTGCTCACACATTTGTTGATGACCATTTGTGAATGCAGCATGGTCTCTGATGCCAGGCAGATAGGCTCATAATTCAGCTCCATCACTTATCTGCTCTATGACCTGGGCAAGTTCCTTAACCTCTCTCTGCCTCTGTTTCATCATCAGTAAAACGGACAAAGTCGTAGTAACTACTTCATTATGAAGGTTATATATGATAACGCTTCAGACTTTTTCAGGAGTCCTGCTCTGGCTAGTTAGTGGTGGCACTGGGACCAGAGCCCTGCTTGACAGACTACTTCCTGGAGCTTACCCCAAAGACATTTATCTGTGAACCTTTCTTGCCACATTTCTTTCCCTTTTCAAAAACAAGAACTAACTTTGATTCCACTTGTTCTTTTCTAAAATACATCTAGGGATTGATAATATACATATTCTCATTAGTTGGTGATGAATTATAAAGAACAAATCCTATGGGGTCCCCAACAAAGAAGGGGGCAATAGAAAATGAAGGAGAAGAGTGAAGAGGATGGTTCAGAAGGTAAGTGTCACAGAGTAGAGATGCAATAAATATTTTTTGAATGAATAAGTAGATTCTATACTTGGAGCTTGGATTGCCAAGGGGAAGGAAAATCCCTTGGGAATTCTGTTATCAAACTGAGTTGTATGCACCCTTTCTGATCATAGGGCAGTGGATAAGAGAGGGGACTTTGATTCCAAACTACCTGGGTTGCATTTTGGTTCTGCCTATCACTAGTTTTATGATCTCGGGCAAGTTGCATATCTCCCAGTTCTTCAGTTTCCCTATTTGTAAATGGGGATGATAGTAACGATATATTCCCAAGAGGGCTGTGTTGTATGGATTAAATGGGTTATTATGTGTAAAAGTGCTTAAAATAGTAGCTACTTGCAATATAGTTTTTTGGGTTTAGTTTTGTTCTATCTTCAACCAATTTTGAGACCTTGGCTAGAGGCCAATCAATTCCCTTTCTTGAGCAACTGATTAAGTCCACACTCAACCACTTTCCTTATCGGATTCTCACACTGCAGGCTACTATACACCTGCCCTACTCGCCCCTATACTCCAGAGGCTACCAAAATAATTCAGATTAGTCAATCATAAACCTGCTGACCCTGCCTCTCCTGTTCCTACCTGCAGAAACCAGAATAAAGGCTCTTGTCCATGTCCTCTTCCTGACCCCTCCTGACCCACCCAGTGTTTCCCTTGGGGCCCTACATGGCAAGCTGTGTTCTCACCAGGGAACTGTGAGTATCACAAAACTGTAAAACTCTTCCCAGTTTCTCTCTCTTGATCTGTGTTTCTGGCTTCACCACACCTCACTCAGGGTAGTATGGGTAAAACACTACTCAAAAGCTTCACCATTGTTGTTAAAATAACTGGTAACTACACAATAAATGTTAGCCGTTATTATTAGAGTATTTATCATTATTTAGTGTGAAGTTAGAATGAATATCAATAGGTTAAATCTAAGAGGAAATTTAGTCTAGAAATATGCTAAATGCTTCTCTCCTATACTCCATACCCTTTCTATCCTCAGTCCATGGTGGTAATGGATATGCATTAGAATCATAAAATATGGACAAATTAAAGCTGGATAGGATCTTGAAGATCATCTCGTCTGATCTCTTCATTTTATAGATAAAGAATCAGGGACCTAGAAAGGGCAGATAACTTGGGAAAATTGCACGAACAATGAGCAGCAGAGCTCATTGCTAGTTTCTACTGATCTCTGATGGTAAATGAGTCACCAAGAAAAAGAGTTGGGCAACAACTCAGAGGGCTCAGCAAATTCCCACATGCATTATTTTATTCTGTGCCCCTTTTGGGAATCTACAAAGTCAGATTTCTGACACACAGTCAAGCAAATGGTGCACAGAGATCTTGGGGGAAGTTTATGACAACCTTTTCTCCACCTCTCTTTGTAAAAGCACATACTAGATGCAATATTTTTCTTGGGCGGAGAAGTGAAGAAGAACACCAATCAGCTTACCTGATCAGCAACTCTGTAGACCTCTTGCCTGTCACTGCAGTCACATTTATAGGCAAACACTTTCACATCACCCTTTTCTTTGGCCAGTCTACACGTTTCCATATTGCCTTCTTGATTAATGTCCCATAGAACTAAAATAGCTCCAAGGCTGGCAAATTTTATGGCCAATAGCCTCCCAAGTCCACTTCCAGCTCCTGTTATAAGTACGATCTCTCCAGCAACATCTTTTTTTCTCTTGGGAATTATCTTGTAAGTTAAAGATTTTAAAAGATAATATAGGATTTTTCCCAAAAATACGGTGCTGTCCAAAATTACATCCATGTTGATTCACTGAAGAAGGAAATGTCCTTTTAAGGAAAAAAGTAATTGATAAATTTGTTACATTATCATAACAATTGCAATACACACAAAGCATTTAGTACAAGTGAATTTACCTTTGAGACATTAATTCTCCAAAATACTTATTTTAACAACTGTAAAATCGTTGAATTCTTAAATTATAATATAAATAACAAGTATGAAAATATTTTATGTTAATAAGAATCTTTCCAATTTACAGGACACTTTCTTACAGATAATCTAATTTGACCTACAGGTAGGTCACAGATTACTAGCACAGCTTTACAGTCAAAGACATGAGGTCTTTGGATCTTGACTTGCCCAACATTATGTGACTAGTAAACCAAGACTTTGGATTCTCAGCCCAGTCATTTCTCTATTATATAAACTCATGATGATCTCATATCTAATAGAAATTTGCTTTTCATTAGGCAGTTCAATAATATAGAAATTACATTGTAATACAAATAGAGCCTTTATACATTTTTACCTGATTCTTACAATATCTATCTGAGAGAGTCAAGCCAGGTACATTTATTACTATTTTATAGTGAGGAACTGAGGCAAAAAAGATTGAGTAGCTTCATTCAAGGTCATATAACTAGCTAATAAAATGGGCAACATCAGGATCAAGGACAGAGGCCTCCTGAATTGTAGTCCAGGCCTTTACCATTAGAATAAGCTTTTCCTGGAGCTAACGTGTCCTTTTCCCAGACCTACCTTTTAAAAAAATAATAGAGCATTTTTTGTTTTTGGTGACACTTCCTTGATTTTTGATAATCACATTCTTCTACACTTGAACATTCTTACATAATCATTTCACGGAGAAATTAGATGTGGACATCTACAAAACCCACATTAAAACAGACCACAGCTACTTTAGGAAATAACAACCACTAACACTACAATAATAATAATAATGGCAGCAATACATCTGGACTCTTCCTCCGTACCACGCAAGTTCTAAGTGCTCTACATGTATCAATTTATTTACCTCTTGCAAGGGTTGCCCTGTTTTACAGTTGAAATAGTTGAGAGAACAGAGTCACTAAGAAGCTAAGCAATAGCCCATGGTCACACAGTCAGTAATAGTGAGGAGGGAATTTGAACCCACACAGTGACTTCACTGTCCAAGCTCTCAAATGCTAAGAGATATAGCCACCCCCCGCCCCCGAAAATGGGCAAAAATTGAGTCTGGTAAAAAGAATTGCCTTTGCATTACATCTACTTCATTTTAAGTCAGTCAGGAATTAATTTTGAGATGTCCTTGGGACCCAAGTGAGGATGCAAAAGGACCCAGGCTGCCTTCATCTGGCTGTCAGACCTGACCTGCTGAAAATTCCCACTGAGATAGATAGAGAAAGAGCATTATTGCCAGAACACCATTATAAAAATTTATGTGGACTTCAGAAGGGAAGAAGAATCCCAGGAAAGCATTTAGGCCTTCGTTGCATTCAATGAGTATTTATGGAACATGAGTTAGGTTCAAAATATTAGGTGTTGAGTTTTAAAGATGCTGAGTTACAGTCCGTGGCCTTGAGGAGCATGGCATGTATTCTGGAGCTTGACAAGTAAACACATGGCTGCAGAGTGAAAAGTGCTGCAGGTCAAATCTGGACAGAGGGCTGGGGGCTGGTGTTAGGGGACAGGGAGTGTGGTACCTAGCAGGGGAGTGAAGAAAATAGGCAAGGAGGTGTGCATTTGAGTTTTATCTAGAAGGCTGCCTTTGAGACAGAGCAAAGAGAAAGGGCATTACAGATCTCTCTCATTAACTTATTTGGATTTATTAAGAATGTTAACTATTTCCCTAAAGGTATTATCCCTGGAAAATTTAGGAACTTCCACTTGCCTTAATGTTCCCTAAGGGTTAATGTGGATTTCAAGTTTACAGTCAGGAAAGAGATCAAGCTATAGAAAACTCACTCTCTTCTCCAAGTTTATATAGACTTTTCTGGCTCAAGCACAGTCCTGGCAATATGTAGTGCATTGCAATTGTGAAAGGAAACCATATCTTATCATCTATTAAGAACAAATACAAGTGTGATGGAGAAGGCATTCTGGGTCAAAAGATTTCTACGTGGAGAACAAGAGAAGACTGCCACTTTCCTCATAATTTTTCTGTTGGAGAAAGTTTATTCTCAAAGTAGATGATTTATCTTGAAAGAAATTCAAGTAGCTTCCTATAAAAATTACTAAATTTCAGCAACATATTGTTATGCTTTAGGAGGATTCTGAAGACAAGAATTTTGACATTTCTTCCATCATTCATTGTTTAAATGTTCCCTGAACTAAGAGACGGCACTCTCAGGCTGCTGAAAGCATTCAACTTTGGAATAAAGAAAAAAAAAGTACACGTAAGCCCTGGATGTAGAAAGTGCTGCCCAGAAAAGAAAATTGCTCCTAGGTGGGCCTTTGGTTAGCCATGGCAACCCAACAGTTAAAAAAACATCGTTAAGCGTTATAATGAGCAAACGTTGCTCAAGTCTGGACTGCCCTGTGCGCTTTCCAAGCCTTGTTTTATTTAATCCTCAGAATAGCCCAGAGGGGTAAGTGGGCCACTCAGGTAGGTACCTAACTCACCAAGAAGCAAACGTGTAAGTAGAAATGGGATTTGAGCCCAGACTATGATTCCAGAACTCCTGTTCCTTTGACCTCTTTGCATGTAACTTCCCTAAATAACTTTCAATAAACCGGGCTTTGAATCACAAGGACCTTCTTTCATTTCTCAGGCACTTACTGAGCTGTTTGGGTTAAAGGAAAGGCTGTGAGAATGGAATAAGTATTCGTACAAATAACCAACTCTGAGGAATGTTAAAAATATTGAATTACATTTTGTAAATTAAAAGTGTCTGGCAAATATTGGTTTTTATCATTTGCAAGAGACTCTGATAATGACACTGAGTTTGCAGCTAGGCATCCATAAACATACCCATCACTGAGGCCTAGAAAGCTTTTCTCTACTTTTTAGAATGTGCATCAGCTATGAAATTGCTGAGGAGGGCTTGGGAGAGGGGTTTGCACAGGAGTTCATCTGAGTCACATTCTTCACATTAGCTGTTGGTAAATGTAGGACCCTGTAGTGCAAAATGGTGCCCACAAGCTTGGTTCCCTCCTGCTCCTTCTTGGCTTTCTCCCTAGTCCTTCCACCACCTCTTCCCCTCACTCTGCCAAAAGTCAGCAAAGTAAGCAAAAACAGTTAGAAAAGAAGAATAAAGAGACATTAGAGATGATAGTAGAATGACCTCATGCCGCTATTTGGGAACTGCAATAAATAGTGCCCAGAGAAACTGGCTCTCAGCAGCAGACAGCTAATATTTTCTCTTCAGTGGTCAAAGGACCTAAATATTACCTGTGGGAGAATGTTGCTCTCCAGTGGCACAAGAGTCCGTCTTGGGGATGAAGCAAATAGAGCTCACATCAGCAATTAGAAACTCTTAAACAGTTCTGGCTTTGTGTCCCCTCCCACACATTTTACTATTTCTGTGGGCACCAGATAAAGGAGGGCCAACGGGAAATGTGCCTGTGTTTCACCCACATTTATATTACAACAGTGAATGATTTTCACTTCCCGCAATGGCCTGGAGAAAAGGTGCCTGTGAAGTAATTTATAGGCAATATGCTGCCATTACCATCAGCCCTCCTGTGGATATAAAGAAATCTTTACTTCTATGTTAGGATAACAGAAATACTTCCTTGGCTCAGTTAGGAAAATGTGAAACTCAGTTGCTGGCTCATCTAAACAACTTGATGATCAGGATAGATTACTTTCCTAAAATTTTTAATATGAAAAATTTCCAACACACATAAAACTTGAAAAAATAGTACATAAGTGTTCCAAGAACCTACACTTAGACCAAACAATCGCTAACATTTTACCCTATTTGGTTGCTCTCTCCTCCTCTCTTTTGGTGAACTTTTTAAAAGTAAGTTGCTGGATTGCTGGGAAGATAGTGGCATGGGAGAACTGTGAACTCACCTCCTCCCAAGGACATGACAAATTAACAACTACCTGTGGAATAATTACCTCCGAGACAGAACCAGAAACTGAATAAAAAGAACCCCCACAACAAGGGATAACACTGACTGAGGTGGAAGAGGCAGAAATACCCCTCTGCTGAGGAAAAAAACCACACTCTAGCTGTGGCACTTTACAGCCTGGAGTAGTCTTAAGGTAGCTTAAGGAAGCTTTTCCTGGAGGAGCAGGGGATCTGAGTGGGAGAGCTCTGCCACAATAAGCAGATTTTGAATTTAGCACAACAGAGACGAGTGTCATAATACTTGGCTTTGCTGGCTATTAAAACCAGCAGGGAATACCCCAAGAAAAGCTATCAAACATAAGAGAAAGAAAAATCTGCTCTTAAAGGGCCCGCCCACAAAGTCACCCATTCTGGAAACCAAGACAAAATCACCAGAAAGAAAGGTACATAGTTCTTGGGTAAAAGAGAGTCACTTGATAAGCTCTGAGTGCATCCCAGATAGGCAGGAGGTGGCTGGGCACACTTTCCCAGGGACTGAGACATTGGTGGCAGCCATTATTGTGACCTAGTACAGGTGTGCTGACAGAGATGCTGCCAAATGCCATTGGATTTCTTCTCGTGGCCTGTTAGTGTAGGGGTTTGCCCCACCCACTAGACCACTGATTTAATCCAGCTCAGCCAAGACAGGCAGTCCACCCTAGGCACTGGCCCTGCCCACTAGCAATCCCACGGGGACCCTGGGTGCTCACATAGGCAGGGTGTGTGGGACCTCTGCAGTGGGGCAAATGGGTCCACCTTCATGGGGAAGGGAGTGTGCAAGGGGCAGACCAGCATAGGCAGGGTGTGTGGAACTTCTCCAGCTGGAAGAAGCGGTCTGCCTCCATAGGAGTTGGCCCGTGAGGCAGGGCTGTGTTGATGAGTGTGAGCAGTGGCCTGTGAGAAGTGGGGCTTGTAGGCTGCAGCATTCTTGTGCCACTGGCCTCAAACAGCCACACAGGGCTGTTTGCCCCACCCTACCTTTCAATGCCTGAAAGTTAAAGGGACAATCCTAAAAGCTGCAAGAGAAAGGCAACACATTACATACGAAAGAAACCCCATAACGCTATAAGCTGACTTCTCAGCAGAAACCTTACCGGCTAGCAGGGAGTGGCACAATATATTTAAAGGGCTGAAAGGAAAAAACTTACAGCCAAGAATACTCTACCCAACAATGTTATCATTCAGAATGGAAGGAGAGAGAAAGAGGTTTCCAGACAAGTAAAAGCTAAAGGAGTTAACCACCAATAAACCAGCCTTACAAGAAATGTTAAAGGGACTTATTTAAGTGGAAAAGACAAGACCACAAATAGGAATAAGAAAATTATCAAAGAAAAAAAAAATCACTGGTAAAGGCAAATATACAATAAAGGTAGTAGATCAACCACCTATGAAACTAATATGAAGAACAAAAGACAAAAGTACTAAAATTATCTATTTCCATGATAAGAGTTTAAGGGATACACACACACACAAAAGAGGTTAAATATGATATCAAAAACATAAAATGTGGGGGGAGGGGTGTAAAGGAGCAGGGGTTTCAGTAAGAGGTCAAACTTAAGAGACAATCAAGTTAATACAGATTTCAATTTACATAGGCTATTATATATGAACCTCATTGTACTCACAAACAAGAAACCTATAATAAATACACAAAAAATTAAGAGAAAGAAAGGCAAACATAATACTAAAGAAAGCCATCAAATCATAAGGGAAGAGAGCAAGAGAAGAAGAAAGGAACAGAGAACCACAAAAACACCCAGAAAAAAAGTAAGAAAATGGCAATAAGTACATATTTATCAATAGCTACTTTAAATATAAATGGACTAAATGCTCCAATCAAAAGACATTCATGGCTGAATGGATAAAAAACAAGACCCATATATATTACATATGCTGCAGACAAGAGACACACTTCAGACCTAAAGACACTCACAAACTGAAAGTGAAGGGATGGAAAAAGATACTCCATGCAAATGGAAAAGAAAAGAAAGCTGGGGAAGTAATACATATATCAGACAAAATAGACTTTAAAACAAAAACTGTAACAAGAGACAAAGGGCATTGCATAATGATAAAGGGAACAATCCAACAAGAGGCTATAACATCTGTAAATGTGTATGTGCCCAACATAGGTGCACCTAAGTATATAAAGCAATTATTAACAGACATCAGAGGAGAAACTGATGGTGACACAATAATAGTGGGGGACTTTAACACTCCATTTATATCAATGGAGAGATCATCCAAACAGAAGATCAATAAGGAAACATTGGCCTTAAATGACACATTAGATCAGATGGACTTAGAAGATATATAGAGAACATTTCACCCAAAACCCACAGAATACACATTCTTTTCAAATGCAAATGGAACATTCTTCAGGATAGATCACATATTAGGCCACAAAACAAGGCTCAATAAATTTAAGAAGACTGAAATAATACCAAGCATCTTTTCTGACCACAATGGTATGAAACTAGAAATCAACTACAAGAAAACTGGAAAAGCCACAAACGTGGAGATTAAACAAAATGCTACTGAACAACTATTGGGTCAATGAAGAAGTCAAAGGAGAAATCAAAAAATACCTGGAGACAAATGAAAATGAAAATATGACATGCCAAAATTTATGGGATACAGCAAAAGCCTTACTCAGAGGGAAGTTTGTAGCAATACAGGTCTACCTCAAAAAACAAGAAAAATATCAAATAAGCAATCTAACAGTGCACCTAAAGGAACTAGAAAAAGAAGAACAAACAAATCCACAAGTCAGTAGAAGGAAGGAAATAATAAAAATCAGAGTGGAAATAAATGAAATAGAGACTACAAAAACAATTAGAAAAATCAATGAAACAAAGAGCTGGTTCTTTGAAAAGATAAACAAAACTGACAAACTTTTAGCTAGACTCACCAACAAAAAAAAAAAAAAAAAAAGAGAGAGAGAGAAAGTTCAAATAAATAAAATCAGAAATGAAAGGAGAGGAATTACAATGGACACCTCAGAAATACAAAGGATTATAAGAGAATACTACAAAAAGCTATACACCAACAAATTGGATAATTTAGAAGAAATGGATAAATTCTTAGAATCATACAACCTTCCAAAACTGAATGAAGAAGAAATAGAGAATTTGAATAGACCAATCACCAGTAAGGAGATCAAAATAGTAATCAAAAACCTCCCAAAAAACAAAGTCCAGGATCAGACATCTTTCCTGGTGAATTCTATGAAACATTCAAAGAAGACATAATATCTATCCTTCTCAAACTCTTCCAAAATATTGAAGAGGAGGGGAAGCTTCTTAACTCATTCTACAAGGCAACATTATGTTGATACCAAGACCAGACAAGAACAACACAAAAAAAGAAAATTACAGGCCCATATCACTGATGAACATAGATGCAAAAATCATCAACAAAATACTAGCAAATCCAATACAACAATACAGTGAAAAGATCATACACCATGATCAAGTGGGATTTATTCCAGAGATGCAGGGATGGTTCAACATCTGCAAATAAATCAACGTGATACACCACATTAACAAAGTGAAGAATAAAAGTCACAAAATCATCTCAATAGATGCAGAGAAAGCATTTGACAAGATACAGCATCCATTTATGATAAAAATTCCGAAGAAAACATGTATAGAAGGAAAGTACTTCAACATAATAAAGGCCATAGGAGACAAACCCACAACTAATATACTCAATGATGGAAAACTGAAAGCTATTCCTTTAAGAACAGGAACCAGACAAGGATGCCCACTTTCACCACTCCTATTTAACATAGTATTGGAAGTCCTAGCCAGAGCAATTAGGCAAGAAAAAGAAATAAAAGGGATCTAAATTGGAAAAGAAGAAGTAAAACTGTCACTATTTGCAGATGACATGATTTTATGTATAGAAAACTCTAAGGAATCCAGCAAAAAACTATTAGAGATAATAAATGAATATAGTAAAGTTGCAGGATATGAAATCAACATACAAAAACCAGTTGCATTTCTATACTAATAAAGAAGTAGCAGAAAGAGAAATTAAGAATACAATCCCATTTACAAGTGTAACAAAAAGAATAATATACCTAGGAAGAAATTTAACTAAAGAAGTGAATGACCTATACACTGAAAACTAGAAAACATTGTTGAAAGAAATCAAAGAAGACACAAAGAAATGGAAGGATATTCTAGGGTCTTGGATTGGAAGAATTAACATAGTTAAAACTTCCATACTTCCTAAAGCAATCTACAGCTTCTTTGCAATCCCTTTTTAAAGTTCCAATGACATTTTTCACAGAAATAGAACAAAAAATTCTAAAATTTATATGGAACAAAAAAGATCCTGAATAGCCAAAGGAATCCTGAGAAAAAAGAACAAAGCTGGAGGTATCACACTCCCTGATTTCAAATTATATTGCAAAGCTATAGTAATCAAAACAGCATGACACTGGGACAAAAACAGACACACAGATCAATGGAACAGAATTGAGAGGCTAGAAATAAACCCATGCATCTACGGACAGCTAATTTTCTACAAGGGGACCAAGAATTATAAAATGGAGAAAAGAAAGTCTCTTCAATGAATGGTGTTGGGAAAACTGGACAGGCACATGCAAAAGAATGAAAGTAGACCGTTGTCTTATACCATACAAAAAAATTAACTCAAAATGGATTTACGACTTGAATGTAAGACATGAAACCATAAAACTTCTAGAAGAAAACATCAGCAGTATGCTCTTCAACATTGGTCTTTGCAGCATCTTTTTGAACACCATGTCTCACCAGGCAAGGGAAACAAAAGAAAAAATAAACAAATAGGACTACATCAAATGAAAATGCTTCTTCACAGCAAAGGAAGTCATCAACAAGTGAAAAGGACAATCTAACAATTGGGAGGAGATATTTGCAAATCATATATCTGAAAAGGGGTTAATATCCAAAATATATAAAGAACTCATACAACTCAACAACAACAAGACAAAGAACCCAATTGAAAAATGGGCAGAGGATATGAACAGATATTTTTCCAAAGAAGATATACAGGTGGCCAATAGGCACATGAAAAGATGTTCAACATCAGTAATTATTAGGGAAATGCGAATCAAAACTACAATGAGATATCACCTCATGCCCATTAGAATGGCTATAATTAACAAGACAAGAAATAAGAAATGTTGGAAGAGATATGGAGAAAAGGGAACCCTCATATGCTGCTGGTTGGAATGGAAACTGGTGCAACTGTTATGGAAAACAGTATGGAGATTCCTCAAAAAATTAATAGAAATACCACATGATCCAGCTATTCCACTTCTCGGTATTTATCCAAAGAAAACACAAATGTGAAAAGATATATGCACCCCTGTATTCATTGCAGCATTATTCACAATAGCCAAGACTTGGATACCACCTAAGTGCCCATCAAGGAATGAATGGATAAAGAAGATGTAGTATATATACACAATGGAATACTACTCAACCATACAAAAAAGATGAAATCTTGCCATTTGCAACAACATGAATGGACCTTGAAGGTATTATGCTAAGTGAAATAAGTCTGCCGAAGAAAGTCAAATATCGTATGATCTCATTCATAAGTAGAAGATAAAAACAACAACAACCAAACACATAGATACAGAGATTAGATTGGTGGTTACCAGAGGGGAAGGGGTGGGGATGGGGAAAGGTCTGACAGGGTACATGTGTAGAGTGATGGATGGTAATTAGTCTTTGGGTGGTGAACATGATGTAGTCTACACAGAAACTGAACTATAATGATGTACACCTGAAATTTATATAATGTTGTAAATCAATGTTACCTCAATAAAAAACTAAAAAATTAAAAATAAATAAATATGAAAAAATTACATGAGATATGTGATTACTTTTCAACTGTTCTATTTTTTAATTGTTCTATGTTCATGTACGTATCTATTAAATATTTTAGCCAATGTAGATTAACTAATTGAAGTTACATTACAATGTAGATTAACTACATTATATATCTATTAAATATTTTGACCAATGTAGATTACATTACAATGTAGATTAACTCATTGTAATTAACTAATTGAAGTCTCTAAAATGTATAAAAGTTAATAAAATTTTAGGTGGAAATAAAAAAAAAAGTAAGTTGCTGATATGACACAACTGCAAGTACCCAGCACTCAACTCCAAAGAAGGAAGTCATCATATGTAACTACGACAAAATGATCATACCTAATAAAATTAACATTGATTCTAGAATACCATCTAATATTAATTCATATCCAGATTTCCCCACTTGCCCTAAAGATCCAATCAAGTTTCACGCATTGCATTTGGTTGTTATATCTCTTTAACAACTTTGTGGCCTAGAATAAGTCTCTCCATCTCAAATTTTTTAAAAATATATATGCCATTGACTTTGAAAAGCTCAGGGCAGGTGTCTTACAGGACATCCTATATTCTCAGTTTATCTGACTTACTTTTCCCATGGTGTCATTTCACTGGACCTCCACCCCCTGTATCTTCTGCAAACTTCAAGTTAGATTTAGAACCTTGATTATATTTAGATTAAACATTTTTGGCAAGAAAATATCATACATATTGTTGAATACTTCATATTGCAACCTTTCATAATGTCTAGTGTCACACTGTTCCACCATTAGAGATGCTAAATTTAGTCCCTAGGAGAATGCAGCAACCACAAGTGTTCTCCATTGTAAAGGCATGGTTCCCCTTTACAGTTACTAGTAGTCTGAGGGATGGTACTTGGGCACCATGTGACTGTATTGCTTCTCACAATCTTTCACCTAATGATATTTAAAAATATGTAGACTTTATTTTTTAAAGCAGTTTTAGGTTCACAGCAAACCTGAGCAGAAAGCACAGAAAGTTCCCATTTACTCCCTTCCCTACCACATGCTCAGCCTCCCCCATTATAAACATCTGCACCACAGTGGTACATTTGTTATAACTGATGAGCCAACATTGACACATCATTATCACCCCAAGTCCATAGTTTATTTCAGATGCCTCCTGTTTCCTCAGGCTGAGTTGATTCAATCCCTTTCCTCTTCCCCTCCTTTTTGTTGTCACTACTTATTCCATCTTGTGTCGTGTGTGTTTCCAGTGATGAGCTTGAATTAATTTTTGATGTTATCCAACTGTAGTTTGTTCTGGTTTAGCCTCCTTGCTTTTCTCCTTGCTGAAATCTTTGTATCCCCTTTCTCATTTGTTTTTTTTTTTTTTTTTTTTCAGGCCTAAGGGCCTTCTTGAGCATTTCTTGTAGTGGGGGTCTTGTGGTGATGAACTCTCTTAGCTTTTGTTTATCAGGGAGAGTTATTATTTCTCCTTCATATTTGAAGGATATTTTTGCTGGATAAAGTATTCTTGGCTGAGGTTTTTGTCTCATGATTTTGACTATATCATTCCAGTCTCTCCTAGCCTGTAGAGTTTCTGTCAAGAAATCAGCTGAGAGCCTGATGGGGTTTCCTTTGTATGTTATTTTGTTTTTTTGATTAGCTGCCCTTAATATTATTTCCTTGTCATGGAATCTTGTCAAATTTGCTACTATGTGTCATGATGATTGTTTATTCCTGTTTATATATTTAGGTGATCTATTGATTTAATTCACTGCTATTTCCATCTCCTTCCCTAGGTTAGGGAAGTTCTCAGCTATTATTTCTTTGAACAAACTCTCTGCTCCTTTTTCTTTTTTTTCTCCTTCCCGAATACCTATTATCCTTATGTTGCTTTTTCTCATTGAGTCTGATATTTCTCAAAGAATTTCTCCATTTCCTTTTAGTCTTAGCTCTCTCTCCTCCTCTATCTGGAGCATTTCTGTGTGGCTATCCTTGATAATGCTAATTCGTTCCTCCATATTGTCAGTTCTGCTCTTTACAGACTCCACTTTTTCCACTATTTTGTTTTTCATCTCCAATAATTCTGATTGGTTTTTCTTTATGGTTTCAATCTCTTTTGTGATGAAATCCCTGAATTTGTTGATTTGTTTCTGTGTGTTCTCTTGTATTTCATTGAGTTTGTTTATGATAGCTATTTTGAATTCTCTGTCATTCAGGTTATCAAATTCTGTGCCTTCAGGGTTGGTTTCTGGGTGTTTGTCACTTTCCCTTTGGTCTGTAGACATAACAAATCTTCGCATGGATCCCACAGTGTTACTTTTTCCTCTCATCTTGAAGTTGGTCCTGCAGTTCCCACCTGCTGCCACTGGATGGAGATCACGAGCGGTATGCTCTGAGCCTGCTGCAGCCCTTGTAGGGATTATGCTGAAATGCAGGGTGTGTGGGGGGAGGGGTTCTTTCTTTCCTGCTCAACCCAGGAGTTTCCTTTCTGGCTCTCTTGGGGTGTTTGCCACACCCCCGAAACAGTCCGTCGTCGCTTCCCAGTGGGCATCTCTCCACAGTCTGTGAGAGCACTTGGAGGGCGATAGTTTTCCCTGCAGAGGGCCATCCCTCCCCCCTCTGTCTGCAAGCTGCGCTGTCTTTGCCGATCGATTGGGGAGGGGGACTAAAACTTCTTACCTCTCCTCACATCCTTTGGGGCTTCCTGTGCCTCCACCGTCCGATGTATGGCAGCAGGGGTCTCTTAAAAGTCCTTTGTAGTGTTTGATTGACCTCTGTTGGAATGCGAATGATGTTTTCATTGTGTCTTGAGGGGCAGAGATTCAAAGAGGGTATCTCACTCCGCCATGATGCTGATGTCACTCTCCCAAATCCATAGTTTAAATTAAAGTTCATTCTATTCTTGGGTTTTGACAGGAATATAATGGCATGTTTCCACTATTATAGTATTATACAGAGTAGTTTTACTGCCCTAAAAATCCTCTGTGCTCTGCCTATTCATCTTTCCCTTTCCCAACCCCTGGCAACCACTGATCTTTTTACTGTGTCCACAGTTTTGCCTTTTCCAGAATGTTGTATAGTTGGAATTATACAGTATGTAGCCTTTTCGGATTGGCTTTTTTCACTTAGTAATACACATTTAAGTTTTCTCCACATCTTTTTATGGCTTGAGAGCTCATTTCTTCTTACAGCTGAGTAATATTCCATTGTCTGGATGTACCACAGTTTATTTATCCATTCACCTACTTAAGGAAATTTTAGTTGAATCTTAGTTGGCAATTATCAATGAAGCTGCTAAAAACATCTGTGTGCAGATTTTTCTGTGGACATAAGTTTTAAACTCCTTTGGGTAAATACTAAAGGGCATGACTGAAGGATCCAATGGTAAGAAAGAGTATGTAGGTTTTGTGAGAAATTGCCAAACTCTCTTCCAAAGTGGCTGTACAATTTTTCATTCCCATCAGCGATAAATGAAATTTCCTGTTGCACCACATCCTTTCCAGCACTGAGTGTTATCTGTGCTTTGCATTTTAGTTGTTCTAATAGGTTGTAGTACACCCAATGATTTTAACATCCACTCATGACCCTTGCCTGAATTGATGATTACACTGGGTTTGCAAAATGGTGATTTTCTAATTTAACATTCCTTCTACATTTACTAATTGGCCTTCTGTAATATAAAACACTTTTCTGTGTTTTTCTTTTTTTAAATTCTCTTTCCTAATGGGGAGTTTTAAAGAAAAGAATGACTGTCTCCGCCATGTAGATTTGCCATGCTTTGTGCCCCTCTGGGACTCCAGAAAGCTACATGAAGATTGACTGTTACTCCATCATTTTTATTCCCCATATAACCTAGCCCAATGCCTTGCATATAACAAATACTCAGTGATTATTTGTTGAATTGAATTGAATAATGAGCTTCAAACGCCATTGTGGATATGGTCAATAAACTCTCAATGTATTTTCAAGGTCTTGGAAAATAGACAATGATATGAATTAAATATATTATGGCGGAAGAGAAATATCTGGATGTTCAAAAACTATAGAAGCTTCGAGTTTGCCACATCATCTTTTAGATTATCACTCTGTAATTACTGGTTCACATGTCTTTCTCCTCCACCAGACTAGGAATTTCTTAAGGGAAAGGACTGGCCCTATTCCCTCTGTTTACCCAGTGCCCAATGAGAGGTATAACTCACAGTCAGTTCTCCATAATTATTTGATGAATCCATGAAATAAAGATGTAAGACTGGTTGACTGTTGAGCTATTGTTCTGAGGTAGGCACTGCTCTTTAAATTTAAATACACATATAGTGGCTAAGTGTTCCTGGACTAGTATGACAGCTCCCCAAAGTCATCAGGATTCCAGGTTCCTTCTGTCCTTTCAGTCTGTTTCTTTAGCCCCTGGCTTCCTTCCTCAGGTTCATAACGTGGCTGCTGGTGCTTCAACCATCACATTTGAGTTCTACCCATGGAGAAAGGGAAAGCAAAAGGCAAAAGGGTATTTTCCCCTGAAGCCTGTTTCTGCTACTTCTTTTTACATTTTCTTGGCAACTCCTAGCTGCAAAGGAAGTTGGGAAATGTCATCTTTTAGCTGGGCATATTGCCCCTCCAATAAAATTAGCATTCTGTTACCAGGTAAGAAGGGGATAGTATTCTGGCACATTCAATTTGGGGCAAAATTTCCTAATTTTCTAACCTGAAGTACTTAGTAGAATTGTCTTGGCTGTAGTTGAATTCATACTTCTAATTTCTCTTCTGATATGATTTTGTGGATGTGTATATACTTTGATATACACATATACACATGTCTGTATACATATACGTATACAAACATAGATGTAGACACACATATACATGTACAAAAATGCATATATGTATGCACACACATATACTTGCCTATATGCACACACATATAAATCATGTATGTGTGTATTTATATCCATTATATATTACACACTCACATATATTTGTATATTTTTGTCATGGCATTCTTTGTGATTGTCTGGGATTGATATTGAGGAGAAGGTGTGAAAGATCAGAACGAATGAATGCAGAGCTATTGATTAGACAGCACTCTCTCCTGCAATGTCCAGGAGCAGTTCTGATCAGCACAGTACTAGGCATTCTTACTTGGGTGTTTGCCTGTTTCTTCAGTTCTTACTGAATTTACACTATGAGCAGATATTCCAAATCATCATTGCTTTCTGTTGTAATTGGTATCATCAAAGGGCCACGTGTCAATCCCTTGGGTTTGTGTGAGGTGACGCAGCACCTCTGCTCCCACCATGGGATGAAGAGCCCTCAGGGAACCCACTGCCCAGCTCCAGAGGAGGCCTGAGTTTAGAGGGTGTGTCTCCTTTGTGCCTCTGGACACTGCTGACTGGAGAGGGAGAGCACAGACAGGTGGGTTGTCTGCATTCCTCTTTCTACCTTTCCTGCTTTTGTCTGGGGAAGTCTGTCCTCAAAACCCCATTTCCTCAACTGACATCTTAATCATCAACTAACCCAAGCAAACCTAAGTTCCACGCAGTCTCCATGAGCCACAAGACCCAGGTGCAGAAATAGCACTTTATTTCCTTGGAAATCAATTGTCTTTGCTCTCAAGACTCGATTTCTACTGATGGCAGACAATTAATCTTTCCAATTCAAAGTGATTTCCTTTTTTTCCTAGGTTAAAGCTAGTCTGTTTTGGATAGATAGTCGATTCCAAATACTACACCCTGCCCCACCCCTTTGGGCAGCATTGGGGCCCCACAGGGAGCTGTGGGCCCTCTTGTGGGTGAGTTTCTCCATGGCTTTTGCCACCAATGTAACTTTCCTTTTTATTCTCGTGAGCTTCTACCCCGTAGTGTCTCCTGCTGGGTTCTGCTCCCCAGAGGCCAGCTCACGCATGTCACTCTGCCTCCTGTCACCCATCAGGGGTTTCTTCACTCTCCTCTCTGAGTTCCTTGTAGGCCTTTCCCTCAAAAAGTAGTTGTCCTGTCCTCTCCATGTAGTGGGCCCATTGCACTGGCATCATCTAATGCTCCTTCCTTTCCTGTGCAGAGTCCTCCAGGCTCAACTTTGGGAAGCTCAAGAAACATTTTATTTCCCAGAGTTCATGTCTCAAAAGCAGTCTTCACAGGCCTATTTTGCAACTCAAAGCTCTGAATTTGACTCTTTGTTCTGGGCTAAGTAATTTTTTTCTCCTCCTTTTGCTCAGGCAATAAACCTGGGGGCAGGGAACCTCCCACTAGAAATGCTACCTTGGGCAATGTTTCAGTTCCCACTGTGATCTGGGAGAGTCAGTGCACCTTCTTTGGTGACCCAGATGGCAGTGGGGAAAACCCCTCTCAGATTTTACTGCTACCTTTCTGTTGTTGATTTGCAAGTAACATTACAGAAGCAATGCCTAAGGAGGAGGAATTGCAGGTGAGAAAAACCCAGAAGCAACATCATCAAAGCCCCTTAATGAAGACTCTTGCTCTAGTCTTGCCATAGGGGATGCAAGACACTAAATATCAGAGGCAAAAAGTTCAGCCAGGGGAGGATTCCAAACTCAGCCAGTCTGCCTCTGTCCAAGAGGAGCCAATGTCCCCGAGGATGTATACTGCCTTTCCCCCCTGACAGAGTGGGCTTTCAGTGGCTGGGTTAGGGTCCAGCAACCTTGATCAGGGGTTGGGGTCTGCATCTACAGCTATTTACATTTAAATTGTAATTAAAATCAAACCAAATCAAAAATCAAAAATTCAGTTCTTGGTCACACCAGCCACATTTAAAATGCTCAGTTTCTGCATGTGGCTCGTGGCTACCATATTGGATAATGGAGATTTAGAATGTTTCCCTCATCATAGAGTCCTGTTGTACAGCTCCATTTTAGGGCCTTTTAAAGCCGAGGAAGTCCTGCCTAACTGGAATAGGGCAGGCTATTGGGGAAGATTTTAATTGCCTTTGATAAAAGGCTGCTTCTGAAATTAAGCAATTTTAGCAAGCAAGGCTCCCTGGGATTTTTTTCCTGGTGTTTTTCTCAGGGCTCAACCCTGTTCTGTTCCCACATTTGTTCCTTGAGCAAAATTTGGTTTACCTGGAAGCCACCCCTACTTGTGACTGTTAAAAAAACGGGGCCCAAATGGAGTCACTTATGCTAAGCCCCACGTCACCAAACTGAGACTGACTGACTGACAGTTTCGGCTCTCCCAGAAATGGAGTGTCATGCCAGCCCCTAAAGGAAAATGACCTTGCACAACCCATCTGCTGTGTGGCTTTCCTCTGCTGTGTTCCCGCTTCCCTCTGCCTATGAGTCTCGTTTTGTACAGCTCCTCGGAGCTCCTTTCTACCTGCTAGATTGGATGCTGCCCGAGTCATGAATCATTGAATAAAGCTAATAAGATCCTTAAAATGTACTCAGTTGAAGTTTGTTTTTTAACATTACCAAGCATAATGCTTCAGTCTTGCCAGTAATATTTTTTAAAATTAAAAAATAACCTTTTATGTAAACTATTATGAAAACAGTTATTTGTTCACTGAAGATTAGAAAAATAAGAAAATAAAACAACTATTTCCCTAACACCCAAAGTTTGCCACAGTTAACCCTTCCGCATACTGTAAATGTAGATGGGTGTATATTCACTGACACATACATGCACAATACACACATAAATAATATCATACCACAAAGTTGTTTTGTAACTTGTTTTTTTAAGTTAACAACCTCCAACTTTGCATGTCAAAATTTTACATCCTGTTGCACACCCCAGTCCATATTTGAATTTGTCCAATTGACTCCCAAATATCTTTTTCAGCAGTTTGTCCAGATTGAGATCCAATCCAGAAGCATCCAGTGCCTCTGGTGCTTTGTGCTTGAGTCCCTCTTAATTTAGCACAGGCCCTGTATTAGTAAAGAATAATTAATACTAGATATTGCAGCTGACAAAGCCTGATGCTTTACTTGCTTAATTCAACAAAGGTTGGGTGGCCCTCCCTCACCTTGCATTTGGCCATTGAGATTTGGATGGTGGCCTCCAATGGAATGGAGGAATGGAGGAGGGCCACTGGCTGTTAACTGCCTTGGCCCAGAATTGACACTCTCACAGTTCTTTGGCCAGAACTGGCTGCATGGTCCCAACCTAACAGCAAGGAAAGTTGGAAAATGTAGGGGAGTGCCTGGAACTGTAGTGGGGACATCCCTGCCATAAGCTTCTCCCTTTCTAAGCCCCAACACTGGCATGTTGGAAAGGCTCAGGTGTTATCCTATGGGTTGTCATATCTTTAAATTTTTTGGTTGCTTCCTCATGGTTCAATTTAAGTTATTCTTCTATCTTCTGCATTTCCTATAAACTAAAAGTTAGATATAAAAACTCAAGGATTGTAAAGGGAAAAACTCAGTCTTCTACCTCTTGAGTAGGAAAAAACCGTTTCTTTCCTATGAGTCTCTTTTACTACTCACATAAAACAGTTCACTTCTGGTCACCAAATGTGTGGAGATTTCCCCACACATTCTGTGACACCAGCTGGGTGTCCTACAACTTAACTCAATTCCAAACTCTACCCAGAGATAGTGCCAGATCCCACAGGTTAAGGGCTCAGACCCACAAGACTGACCTCCCCCGCCCCCCTGTCAGACACCAGTTGCAAGTCCAGGTTATCACCTGTGCTTTGGACCAACCAGCTATAGATCGGAGGTTCCAATGAGCTCCATTGGTTTTGATTAATTTGCTAGAGCAGCTCACAGAACTCAGGGAAACACTTGCTTATGTTTATCAATTTATTAAAGGATATGACAAAGGATACAGGTGAACAGCCAGGTGAAGAGATATATAGGGCAGGGGCTGGGAGGGGCCTGAGCGCAGGGGCTTCTGTCCCTGTGGACTCAGGGTGCCTCACCCTCCTGGTGTGGATGTATTCAGTGACCTGGAAGCTCTCTGAATCCTGTACTTTTGGGATTTAATGGAGGCTTCCTCAAGTAGGCATGATCAATATCAACTCCATTTCTAGCCCCTCTCCTCTCTCTCGAGGATGGCGGGTGGGGCTGAAAATTCTAAGCTTCTAATCACGGTTGGTTTAGTCTTTCTGGTGACCGCCCCCATCCAGGAGCTGTCCAGGACCCCACCCGTAGTTGCCTCTTTAGAACAAAAGACATTCCTATCAGGAAATCCCGAGGGTTTCAGGAGCCCTGTGTCAGGAACAGAGGTCAAAGGTGAATATTAGAACAACAGATGCTCCTAGTATTCTTATCACTTTGGAAATTACAGGGTTTTAAGGAGCTGTGTGCCAGGAACTGGGGACAGAGATCAATATATATTTTCTATTATCTCACAGGACATGTTAAACATTTTCATCTAGATAAATGATAGATAATGTGTAATTTGTATTGCATCACATTGGGTAATTTAAATATCTGATTAATTTAGACCAGAATTCTGAGATTGTCTGCTAGATTAGTGTAATGAGCATCTGGTTACCTCATTAGACAGTCATATTTTCCCATTTATGAGTAATAAACGTACACCCAATACATTTAATATTGACATAATCCTTGTATCATCAATAATCTTATTAGGTATTACAGAATGCTGATTTTCTAATTTGATCATTCCTTCTACATTGTTAGCTAGCTTTCTTCTGCAAAAATCTGTCTTCATTTGATTCCTTGAAATATAGTGCTTACTGGAAATGCTTAGCTATTTCTCTTTACTGATTTTCTAAGTAAGGAACTGGTTTAATAGATGCCTCAAATAGTAGCTGTTTTTGAGTTCTCTCTTTTTTTAAATTGAGATAATTGTAGATTCACATGCAGTCGTAATAAGTAATACAGAGATTCCTGTGTACCCTTTACCCAGTTTCTTACACTGGTAACATTTTGCAAAACTATAGTGCAATATCATAACCGAGATATTGACATTGAGAATCCACCTCATCTTATTTAGATGCACACAATTTTACTTGTACTCATTTGTGCGTGTGTGTATATTTAGTTATATACAATTTTCTCACGTGTGTAGGTGTGTGTATTTACCAGCACAGTCAAGATACTGAATAGTTCCATCACTCCAAGGATCTCTTGAATTGCCCTTTTGTAACCATACCCACCAAAATCCCACACCCCATCACCTCCTCCTGATATCTAACACCTGACAATCAGTAATCTGTTCTCCCTTTCTAGAATGCCATCATTTCAAAAATGTTATATAAATGGAATTATACAGTATGTAACCTTGTGGGAGTGTCATTTTTTTCACTTAACATAATTCCCTAGCAATTCGTCCAGTTGTCACGTGCATCAATAGTTCAAATTCTCTTATTATTTGGGATTATTATAAACTCATAATTTTTCATTGATTAAATGCACTTCAATCAATTAACCTTATTATTATTTTTGATGCTGAATTTGTCACAACTTTGACATGTGGGACCACCTTCTAACTGGTTTCTGAATACTTTTTATATGGCCCCGTCATTTTAAAACAATGAATATATTTATTGAAGTATGCTGTTATTACCAAAAAGTGCATATCATGAATGCATAGCTCAATGGATTTTCAAAAAGGTGCAAAGTTAAGATCAAGAAAAAGAAAATTACCAGCACTCTAAAGTCTTTACGTGCCCCCTCCCAGTCACTATTCCCTCTCACCCCACTGGCCTGATACCATAGATGAGTTTTGGCTGTTTTTGAACTTTATGTAAGTGGAGTTTTATAGCATGTATTTTTTTGTTGTTCCTATTTTCTTTTGCTCAACATTATGTTCAAGGGATTCATGTTGTTTCACATAGCAGAAGTTTGGTCATTTTTGTTGCTGTATAATATTCAATTGTTTTGATGTAGCATTCTGCTATTGATGAACATTTGAGTCCCTACAAATAATGCTGTGAACATTCTCATACATGTCTTTTGGTGCACATAAATATGAATGTCTGTTGGGTAAGAACTTAGAAATGGAATTGCTGGATCACAGAGTATGTGTATATTGCACTTTAGCAAATATCACCAAACAGTTTACAAAGAAATGGTACCAACTTATGCATCTACCAGCAGTGTATGAGAGGTCCAGTTGCCCCACAACCTAGTCAACACTTGGTATTGTCTGTCTTTTAAATTTTAGCTATTCTGATGAATACAGGCAGTTCTCTCTTTGTCTGGTTCTGATATATGCGGATTTCAGTTACCACAGTTTAGTTGTCACACCAGCCCCTGGAAAACATGGTTCAAATTTCAGTTACCATGTATATTAACTGTGAGTAATTGCATAAAGTGAAAACTTTGCTGCTAGCTCTTCAGTCTGAAAATCATTACATAAACAACAGGTGTGCATCATGATTTGTGACCAATCATGCCACTGCTTTCATTGTCCGTCAGTGATGTGTCACCATATATCTATTATTCAGTTCATACACAGATAGCAAAGTATGTAGTTATGTTAACTTCTTATCTCCTGTGATAAACCCACATGACATTTTATATAAATAGATAAGTGAAAGAGGGAGTTGGCCAAAAAAGATAAAAGTGCAGCAAAGAAATGAAAATTGATAACATTGAAAGTAGATTAGATGTGATTAGAAATTTTGAAAATGTTGATAGTAAAACGAAGATAGGATAGACCTAGGCCTGCGTGGAGCTTGGTACAAACCATATTGAAATTTTCTGTGAATATGAAAACAAGGTAAAGATGCGTCAACATCTTTTAGTTTAAGTTGCACTATGAATAGAAAGCTGCTTATGGTTGAAATGGAGTGTTTACTTCTACTTTGGAATGAAGACTGTAAAAAACCTCAAGCAGTTTGGTCAGCATGCAGGCCAAAGTGATGAAGCTAGTTATCACATCGAAAGAAAACAGTAATACAAGATGACTGAAGAAGAACATTTTCTGGGTGTAAGGGCTCGTTTCATCATTTCAGCAGTTGGCGTGAATTATTAGATGTGAAGTAATCTGGTGACCCCGCTAGTGCAAATAAGGATGCTGCTGTGAAATCTGTACCCATATTCTAAGGGTTAGTCAGGGCCGGTGGTAACGATGATCATCAGATATTTGTTGTTGATCAGACAAGTCTTTTTTGGAAGGTGTAGCGGGTTGAAAGGTGGCCCCAAAGATATGTCGACACCCTAGTCCACGGAACAATGAATATTAATATTTCAAAAGATGTGATTAAGTAGAAAATGTTGAAAGGAGGAGATTGTCCTATATTACTCTGGCTGGGCCCTAAATGCAATCCCATGTATGCTTATGAGAAAGGCAAAGGGGGATTTTAGACAGACACCCAGAGGAGAAAAGACAGACACACAGAGAAGAGGCTGAGAAGAGGAGGCGGCAATGTGACCTCGGAGGCAGAGGTTGGAGTGATGTGGCCACAAGCCAAGGGACACCTGGAGCCAATAGAAGCTGGAAAAGGCAGGAACGGATTCTTCTGTAGAGCCTCCTGGAGGTAAGTGGGCCTGTCGACACCATGCTTTCAGACTTTTGGCATCCCAAACTGTGAAAGAATGTATTACTGTTAAGCCACCCAATTTGCAATAATTTGGTATGGCATCCCTGGGGAGCTAAGACAGAAGGTAACTCTGGCAGACAGGACAATGGCCCCAGAAGGGGTTCACACTCTTCTCTAGAACCTCTGAATATGTTATGTTATTTGGCAAAGGGGAATTAAGTTTGCAGATGGAATTAAGAGTGCTAATCAGCTGGCCTTAAAAATAGATTTTTCTGGATTACTTGGGTGGGCCCAGTGTGATCACAAGGGTCCTTAAATGTGGAAGAGGGAAGCAAGAGAGTGAGGAAATTTAAAATTTCTTTGAGTTTCTTCTTATCTGTGGAGACTATTCTGCTATGAGTATATAAAGTACTATGCTCCAGAGTCAATTGAGATCAATCTCTTCCTGTGTGGTTTGTGTTATCAATTTGACATACAGATAGGTGCAGTTGTTTCAGCTTGTTTAAAAGTAAAAACATTTTGAAAAAGTTTGGTCTTATTTATTTTTTGGAATAGGTAATTTATCTTCATTATTCAAAGCACAAAATTATACAGACAACAATGCACAGAAATGTCCTCCTTCTACTCAAGCCATGCCTATTCCCACCCATTTTTTCCTGCTCCCCCGCCCTCTCCACACACACAAACACACACACACACCTGTGTACATACATATATATATACACACATATATACCTATATATATAATTATTAGTATTTTCTTATATCTCATTCTTGTGCTTATTTTCACAGTAAACACTTGCGTTTGCATGTGTGAATTTATATATTCTCATTCTTAGTTCTCATTTGTTGTACACACAGAGATAGCACTGTGTTTATTATTTGGTGCTTTGATTTTTTTTTCCCTTAGAACTATTTCCTGGTGATATTTACATGTTACACTACTACACTGGCTCTTTTTTTTTACATCTGCGTGGTATTCCACTGGCTACTTTCCAATCTTTTGCTATTTCAAACAATGCTGGAACCAATAGCTTCGAATAAATTTTGGTTTGTGCTTTGGCAGGCATACCTGTAGGCTAGGTCAAGGGGTAAATGTATTTATTATTGTTCATTATTGCCAAACTCCTGCCTCTAGGGTTTGTGCTCCTTCTTTCCCACGTATGAAAGTGCTGCTTCCCCAGTGTTCCCAACAGTCTACGTTAACTTTTTGGATTTTTAACAACCTGGTAAATGAAAATCAAGAGTAGTTTTAATTTTCCTTTTTCTAATTATGAGTTGGGTATTTTTTCATTTGTTTAAGGGCCATTTGTAATTCTTTTTTTGTGAATTATTATTTATGCTCTTCACCTATTTTTCTATAAGATATTGGTTTTTCTTCTTGATTTCTGCTGTCACTTATATATATGTTAGATTAACCTTGTAACTGTGACATGTATACTAAATATTTTTTCTTGGTTTGCTTTTGGTCCTTTGATTGTTTATGATTTTTTTTTTGCCACGAATAAAATTTTTTTTAAGTAATTGAATTCATCAATGTTTTCCTTTATGGTTCCTGAATTTTGAGTCGTAGTTAGAATGGCCTACCACAGTCCAACTTTAAAAGTAAAGGAATTCACACATGTGTTTTTCTGACACTTGTATAGCTTTATTTTTCACTCTTGTATCTTTGATCATTTGGATCAAGTGATATTAACCCTACAGCAGAGAACTCAGCAGTAGCTAGAGATAATATTACTAGAGATCCATTTGTCCTTTGGCTCAACAATCTCCAATGTATATGTTTATGGTGTGAAGTGTGGGTTCAGTTTAACCTTTTTAAATGATTACCAGTTATACTGACATCATTTCTTTAAAAAGTTCGTTTTTAATACACTGAGTTGAAATTATGCCTTATCATATACTAAATTCTCATGTGTATTTGTGTCTTGTTTCTATTGTGTTTCTTGGTTTGTCCATTTACACATGGGCCATTCTATTTTGTACATTGAGGCTTTATATTTTTGTGTTACCATCTGGTAGGGCCACTCCTCAATATTTGCTCTTCTTTTCCACTATTTTCTTATTTATGTTTTTCTTACAAAATTTAGAATCAATTTGTTTAGCTCCAGAAAAAAAACTGTTGGTATTTTTACTGTGATGAAATGTTTGCATTAACGTAGGAAGGATTAGCACCTTCATAATGTTAGATCCTCTTATCCAGAAATCTCGATTTGTTTTTTGATGTTCAGGTCCAATTTGTGTCCCTCCGCAATATTTGTGAATTTCCTAATACAGATTTCTCACATTTAAAGTTTTTTTTTTTTTTTTAATCACTAATGTAAAAAGGTAAAAAGTAAAACCCTTCGGCTGAGTTACAAAATACGGCTAAGGCTTCTCTCTCACTGACGTGAGTCAGGCGACTCTGCAGTCCAAGCCACTTCCATATTTCTGGCGCCACCATCAATAAGGTCACCTCGCAGTGGACTAGAATTAGTTACATGGCCTTGCCTGTGGGAGGGCTAGGGTGTTGACTTGTTCTGTGTGCCATGGAAAGGGATGAGCAATAGATGTCTCCGAGCGCTGTGTTCTCTTGCTTATACCCTCTATATGTATATATGTTTATATGTTTATTATGGTGTCAATTTCTCTCTGTTAATTTCGTATCCTATTATCTTAGTGAATTTTCTGACTGTAGCTTTTCAGTTGATATTCTTGCACTTATATCATCTGTAAATGGGCATAGTTTTATCTCTTCCTTTCCAGTCCTTATACTGTGATTTCTCTGGTCAGACGCATTGACTGATGCCTCCAGGGTGATGTTAAGTAGTTGTGGTAATAGTGGGTATTCTTGCCCTGTTCCCACCTTCTGTGCTTTCTCAATTAGACTGGATGATGGACCAACAGTCCTGTGAAGGCACGCCTCTGATCTAAAGCAGAGATCATTTGCAGCCATTCTCCATCCCACATCCACGACGGATAATGCTATCTGGCGTATACCGAACCCTGACATGGCCCAGATCCTTGCCAACCCTTCCTAAGTATTAATCTCACTTGAGAACTGGGTTGGAGTTCATGTGCCATCCCGTACCTGAACCAATAGTGTGGCTTTAAAATTGCATTTAATGAGACATATTGGTAACCCAGAAGACACACTGAAGTATAATTTTGATAATGACAATACTGGATTTATTTAAAAAATATTAATTCAATGTGCTGCTCAGGTGATGTGTCCTGTAATGAGCATAATCTTCTTCCAGAACACTGAGTGGACTTCTATGACTGAATATATATGACTTAGTTATGTAAGGGCCAGGCCAGATTCCCTCCCTAGCACCCCTTCCATCCTGCCCCTAAACTACATCCTGGGATGGGTGGGTCCTCTGTCCCATCACAGTTCAAATTCTGTCTCCTCCATGCAGGGTACAGTGACACCTCTTTTTCTGAATTATTGTCTGATCCCATCATTTTTTCCTTGTATTGGTAATTAACTCTAAATAAAAAATGTGCATTGTCTTCTAATTTGTAAGCCATTCATTTATTCAATAAATATTTTCAAATAACTGTTTTGTTGAGACCTGAATGCTAGGCTCTTGGGATATAGCTATGATAAAGCACCAAGGATTATTTTTTCTTAGAAGTTCAGTGGAAGACAGATAGGAAACAACTAACTAGCAAAAATATTTCATTTCAATTATATGTGACAGAGGAAAAATGCAGTGTAATCAGTGATAAGCTAAAATAGATCTTCCCAGTAAGATTTACGTCCTTTGTTACTCTGAAGCATTTTTCACGTGATAGGTATACAATAGCTATTAATTGATTAATGAGCAAATTAGGATTTATGTCATTCATAAAACACATAAAACCTAATTCTTCTTGTCAAATGGAGAAAAAAGGACAATAGATTTAAAGATAAATACTTTGAGGGTTTCTTATACTTAAAGAAAAGTTTAGTATGTGTAGATGTAGTTTCCTTTTACCTTCTGGAATTTACTGAAATATGTCCCATGATTCTGAAATGGAATTGTAGGACAGTGTTGGATCTTTAAAAGTTATTTGGCCTTTTGCCATAAGTTTGGCAAATCAGATTAGAGTTCAATAGTCAGACAAATCCAAACATGATGAAACAGCATTTGCTAATATGGTGGCATAGAAAACTGGGGAAAAGAACTAATATTTTGGGTTGTGAAATTTTCATAATTGCACAAGTCATTTTAAAATTTTTACAATACAATAGGTACAAGGTTAATTGTAACAAATGTATTTTGCTCGAACTAGTTAGTGGTAGCAGAAAATGAAATAAAATTCATTTTCAAGAAATATTTTTAGTTGACAGTAGAAATGTATATCTGACCCACTTTAATAAAATTTACAAAGATGCTTCCTCCTTATCAGAATACTAGACATTATATAGTATCCTATTTTATGCAGAGTACGAAGACATCAATTTCAAGAATGCTCAAAATGACATTGATTGCTATCATCCCTCCCTAACTGACCAATAAATAACTCAGAGCTTGGGGAAGTCATGCATAGGTCACACAGGTGACCCAAAACTTGACCTAGTCTCCTCATTCACAGCCTAGTACTCTTTCTACCACAACACATCTGAAAAGTTTACACAGTTAAATATCTATAAAATTGAAAACACACCTATAGGTAAAATTAACTCTAATAGAACAAAATCCATTTAAGGGAAACAGGGGTTATGGAATATAACATTCTATAGCAATTCAGATCTGGTAAATTCCAAGAGCTTAGAGGCACTAGAGATATATTTCATTAAAATAATCCACTAAAATTCCTGCATGTGTGTTTTTATTCATAAAATATGATCTTTCCTGGAGTTAAGTATTCCTCCTGGTAGACAGATCCGAATGTTGTTGTATTTCGATGCCTTCTAAGAACCGAAGGATAGACCCAGAGTGGATTTCTGATGAGTGGCCTTGTTCACTCTAATCACAATATCTTTTGAAATGGTTGCTATTCTGGGTGTCTGAGGAATTTCAAATCCCCTCTGACCCCACAGTGATCTCACCAGTCACATTTTTCTAGCTTCCTGTTTGGCATGGTTATACAAATGGCTAACTAGACAGAATAATCTGGTCTGACCACATGTGCCAGCCCCATCATGGGCACTGCTTCTCTGCTGTCTTTTCTTCTCAAATCTCAGGGATTTCTTTCTTTCTTTCTTTTTTAATATAGTACCTCACTTTTCTTTTATTTATTTATTTTTGTGTATCAGGGATTTCTATTTTCTCATCATTGAGTGCTGCGTCCCAGCCAACTGTATGGTTAGTGTTCCAGCAGGAAGCACTCGAATTAGGATAAATCAAGCTGAGTTGCATAAGGAGACTATTTACAGAGGTGTGGGCAGGGCTTGAGAAAACCACAGGGGAGAGTGTAGTATCCAGTGGCTAGAAACAGCAGGCGCCTTTGCCACCCCTAGGTCTAAAGAAGCAAAGGGAGGAGCATTACCGGAACTGAAGGCAGAGAAACAGCATGGAGAGGGCTGCCCTCTGGAATCAGAGACATTTAGTCCACGGGCCCAGTTAGCCTGTGGTTGACCCGCAGGGAGGAAGGTGGAGGTATAAATAACTGGCCACCTACTCTCTGATCCCCTGGTGCTTCTTCTCAGTGAAACCCAATAGGAAGCCATAGGGCAATGCATCCCATTGATATAATCTATTTAGGAAGTCTCCTGGGGCCACAGAGCATGGACTGGAGGGGAAAGGAAAAATATCCAGGCTATTTATCAGATGGTCACTCCCAAGCCTATAACAAAACCTGGCCACTTGAAGAGAGACAAGTTGTGGCCATTTCAGGCAGAGCTTGACTGGTTCAACACATCAGCTTCTGAACTCTGGTACACTCTGTTTTGCCTCACTTCCCAACTTCTGGCCCTCCCCTGGCCTTCCCTCCTTTGTGACCTAGTACTGCCACTTTGAATACCTTTTCAAGTAGGCACAACCTAGAAGAATGCCTAATAAATACTTGTTAAAGAAATGAGTAGGGAAAACCAGCTTGTCTTGTCTTGACTAATCCTCTATTCAACCTGTCACTCTGGTTTTGTCAACCCTCATGGTTCCCGTAATCCAGATTCTTCCCTGATGGATGGAAGAATTGAGTTATATGCCTTCATTGAGTTATATGTTTCTATTCTATCCCTATCCTGATTGGGTGGGAAGAGATAACTTCCGGGCAAGATGCACCTGAGAAGACTGAAGTCCTAGAAACAATTATTCTTCTAACTTTTTTCCTATTATTTTAAGAATTTTTACATTCTCCTCCAGATTCCCACTTTTGGAAGCATATTTTCAGTGTAGCTATTATGTTAATAAGTCTTTATAGGCAGATGCAGTGGCTTGTATTCAACTCTTTCCTATATATTTTGAGACTATTTTAGTACTTATTACTTTTTTGCTCTGGACAGGGACTCCTTTATGAACCTTTGAAGTGGAACAAATGTCAAACATTTCTTAAGAAATGAGAGGTGGGATATGGATTGTAATATATAAGCCTCACATCTTTTTTTTTTCTCCTTAGGATTATTGATTTTTTTTTGAGGAAGATTGGCCCTGAGCTAACATCTGTTGCCAATCTTCCCCCTTTTTTTTCTTTTTTCTCCCCCAAACCCCAGTACATAGTTATATATCTTAGCTGTAGGTCCCTCTAGTTCTTCTATGTGGGACATCACCTCAGCATGGCTAGATGAGCAGCGTGTAGGTCCGTGCCCATTATCTGAACCGGCTAACCCTGGGCTGCTGAAGTGGATTATGTGAACTTAACCACTACACCACCAGGCTTGGGCCGGCCCCTAAGCCTCACATCTTTTAATACTGAATTTCTAGTTTTAATGAACGAGATGAAAGGTCTAGGATTGACTTGTTTGATTGGTTCATAGACTGAGCCAAGCTCCAGCTGCTCTTTCAGCTCTTCCTGGGACCTAGGATGACACCTGTGGATGGGTTCTAGGGAAAGCTTGGAGCTTATGGTTTATGCCATCCAGCATCAGGCATCTTGAATGTTTTAGGAAGAGGAGTACTTGTAAATTGTGGAAAGTGTGCTTGTAAATGGTGGCCAGATTTAACTTCTGAGATGAATTGAGTGACATGTCCCTGGGGCAAACAAGAGAAGGAAAGTGGCAGTCGGTTTCCACAGATATCCCTAGATGTTACTGTGTTCTTTTTGCTATAAATAAGAGTAATTATAAGCTGTGAAAGTTGATGGCTTCCATTAGAATGCTGATATTCCAGTTACTAACTATGTAATCTTTGGCAAGCTACCTAACTTTTAGTGCTCTAAATAAGGTGATAATATTACCTAAATTATATGTTTGCTGTGAGAAAAAATTGAGGTAATAGATATAAAGTGCTTAATAGTGTTTGGAACAGTGATAAAGTCCTGAAAAAAAATTAACAGAGCATCAGTAGGCTGTGGGACAACTTCAAGGAGACAAATATATGTATATTTGAGTCTCCAAAGGAAGAGGGTAAAGACAAAATAATATTTGAAGATATATTGACCAAAATTTGTCCAAACTGGTGAAAACTATAAACCTGCAGGTTTAATGAATGCAACAAACCCTGACCACAAGAAAAATGAAGAAAAATACACCAAAGCACATCATAATCAAATTGCTGACAACCAATGATAGAGAGAAATTCTTAAAAGCAACAAGAGGAAAAAAGATATCATACATACAGAGGAACAAAGATAAGGATGACAGCATAATTATTATGAGAAGCATGTAGTCCTGAAGACAGTAAAGCACTACCTTTAAAGTACAGAAAGAAAAAAACCCCATTAAACTAGAATTCTTTACCCAGCTAAAAACTATACTTTAAAACCTAAAAACTATACTGGGTATAAATTCTATACCCAGTTCAGAAACAAAGATAAAATACCTTTTTCAGACATACAAAAGGTAAAAGAATTCGTCATCACCAGACCTGTACTACAAGGAATGTAAATACTTGGAGAAAGTCCTTCAGGTAAAAAAATAAATAAAGATACCAAGTGGAAGTCTGACTCTACAGAAAGGAATGAATGAGTGCTATGGAAAATGAATATTTTTTCTTTCTTATTTTTAACCCTCTTTAAAAGATAATTGATCATGTAAAGCAAAAAGAATAACAAAGTATTTTGGGGTTTATATCACATGTAGAAGTAAAATGTATGACATCAATAACACTAAGGCCAGGAGAGGGGTAATGAAAGTATATTATTGTAAGATATGTCTTCAGTATATGAACTGATATAATATTGTTACTTGAAGGTATAACTTGAAGTTAAAGAAATATTTATAAACCCTAAAGCAACTACTAAAAATAAAACAAAGATTAGCTAATAAGTCAACAAAGGAAATAAAATAGGATAATTAAAAATACTCAGTTAATCCAAAAGTAGGTAGTGAAAGAGGAAAAAGAGAATAAAGAACAGACGAGACAACTATCCGTCAATGAACAATATGGCAAATATAAACTCATCCATATAAATAATCACATTAAATGTAACAGTCTAAACCTCTTAGTTAAAAAGCAGGATTGTCACATTGGATAAAGAAAAGCAAGACCCAATATGTTGGGTCTATAAGAAAAACACTTTATTATTTTATTTTACTTTTTAATTGAGATGTACTTGATGTATAATATTATATTAGTTTCACATGTACAGCATAATGATCTGATATTTGTATATATTGTGAAATGATCACCACAAGTCTAGTTAACATCCATCACCAAACATAGTTATAAATTATTTTTTCTTGTGATGAGAACTTTTAAGATCTACTCTCTTAGAAATTTTCAAATATACAATACAGTATTATTAACTGTAGTCACCATGCTGTATATTATATTTCCAGGACTTGCTTATTTTATAATTGGAATTTTGTACCTTTTGACCCCTTTCACCCATTTTGCCCCCCTCCCCTCCCTTCTGGCAACTACCAATCTGTTCTCTGTATCTATGAGTTTTTCTTTTTTTTTGAAAAACACTCTAACTATAAAGATACAAACAGGTTAAATGTAAAAGGACAGAAAAAGATATACTATTCTAATACTAGTTTTTAAAAAGCTATAATAGCTATATTAATATTAGACAAAGTACCTTTCAGAGCAAAGAATAGAGTTATTTCATAGTGATAAAGGAATCAATTAATCAAGAGGATGTAACAATCTTAAATGCTTATATACCTAATAACAGAGCTTCAAAATACCTTGTTAAAATCCAACAGCACTGCAAGGAGAAATAGACAAATCCACAATTATAGTTAGAAATTCAATACCTCACTCTTCATCATTGGTAGAACAAGAAAACAGAAAATAAGAATGGATATAGAAGACTCGACAATACTATCAACCAACCTGATCTAAATGACATTTAGAGATGATTTACCCGACAAGTACACAATACACAGAATATTTACCAAGAAAGACCATATTTTGGGTCATAAAATAAGTCTTGGGTAATATAAAAATTTCTAGTCATATAAAGTATGTTCTCTGATCACAATGGAATTAAATTAGCCATCTGTAATAAAATGATATCTGTAAAATCCCCAAATATCTGGAAACTAAATAGCACACTTCTACAAAAAGTGAGTCAAAGAAAAAACCAAAAGGGAAATTTGAAAGAATTTTGAGCCAAAGAAAAGTGACAACATGGCATCAAAATTTGTGAGATGCAGATCAAACAGTGCTTGGAAGAAAATGTAAGTGATTTGGACAAAATAAAACATCCATCCTTCTTAAAAACTTTCAGCAAATCAGGACTATACATAAATCTTCCCAATATGGTAAAGTACAACTCTGAAAAACATATAGATAACATCATACTTAATGTTGAAAGAGTAAATGCTTTCCCTCTAAGCTATGGGTCAAGGTAGAGGTGTCTGCTATTACAATATCTTGGAGGTGCTAGCCAGTGCAATAAGACAGGAAAATGAAATAGCATGCATACTGATTTGAAAGGAAGAGCCCCGAGTATCTTTATTCATGGATGACATCATTGTCCACACAGAAAATCCAAAGAAATCTACAGAAAAGGTGTTAGAACTAAAAAATGTAAAATGATACAACCAGTCTGGAAAAGAGTTTGCCAAAAAGTTTTAAGAGTTTGTTAAAAAATTAAATATACATATCCCATACCACTCAGTCATTCTTCTGTTAGGTATTTATCTAAGAGAAATGAATGCATACGTCCATACAAAGAATTGTACATGAATGTCCATGATAGCTTTATTTGCAATAGCCCCAAACTGGAAACAATAAAAAATCATGAATAGATAAATGGAGAAGCAAATCGTGGTCTATCCATAAAAAGCAATAAAAAGGAATGAACTATTGATACATGTGACACCATGAGTGAATCTCAAAACAATTATGAATGAAAGGAACTAGACAAAAAGAGTATATTAAGTATATTGTGTATTATTCCATTTACATAAAGTTCTAGAAAATGCAAACTAATGTCTACTGATAGAAACAGATGGTGGATAGGGATAGGCAATGTTGGAAAGGAAGGGATGGGTTACAAAGTGGCACCAGAAAACATTTTAGGGGTATGACTAAGTTTATTATTTTGATTGTGATGATAGTTTCACTGTTGTATATGTGTGTCAAAACTCATCAAAATTTTCACCTTAAATATGTGCAGTTTATTGTATATCAATTTTACACCAATAAAGCTGTTACAGTTTTTACTAGCCCTATAAAAAAAATTGAGTAGCTTGTTTTCTTCTCTTGCTATTTTTGAAAACAGTTTTGACTCTAACACTATTTGCCTCTTTTCTTCCTAGTTATTTTCATCTGGAATTTTTATTTCACTTTAAAAAATGTAAAATTTGCTTTTTGAAATCATCAATGCTAATTAATATTAATGTTTTGGCAGAAAAGAGGTAAATTCTAAAAGATTCTCAGTGTTAATTAGACCTAACAACTTTTTCATTTACCTGTTTCTGGATTTATTTTATTTCTTTCTTTTATCCTTTTCTTCTCCACTTACCATTTTTCTTGCTAGGTATGCCCTTTAGTATACCTTCTGGAAGAGTTATAAATGTTCCTAATATTTGTATTATTCAAAATATCTCAATTTTACACTCTTAAATACTAGTTTAACTAAACATGGGCTTTACTGCCCTCAGTCTTTTAAAGATATTTTCCAATGTCTTCTAGCACATATTATGTCTGATATAAAACCTTCAGTCTGTCTTCTGTTATTTCTTTGTAATTTAATTTCCCTTGTATCATTGGTAGTTTTTTTAGATTTCTCTCTGCTGATGATTTTTTTTTTTGGTGAGGAAGACCGACCCTGAGCTAACATCTGTGCCCATCTTCCTCTATTTTTTCATTTGTGGGACGCTGCCTCAGCATGGCTTGATGAGCGATGCATAGATCCGCACCCAGGATCCGAATCTTCAACCGTGGGGCCACTGAAGCAGAAGGCACAAACTTAACCACTATGCCACTGGGCCAGCCTCTACTAATGATGCTTTAAGTTTCACTCTGGTGTGGGTAGATACGGATTTACTTTTATGTAACCTACTGGTACTCTCTTCATGGTTTCTACCTTCAAATTAAAGTCTCCAATCCCATAAAATTTGCAGCCATTGTATTTTTAAATAACAGTTTTATTGAGATATAATTGACATGCCACACAACTCACATTTTTAAAGTGTACAATTTAGCCGTTTTTAGCGTATTGCCAAGTTGTGCAACCCTTACCATTATGTAATTCCAGGACACTTTTATCACCCTGAAAAGAAACCTCAGAACCATTAGTCACTCCCCCTTCACCCTGTCCCTCAGCCTCTGGCAAACACTAATCTACTTTCTGTTCCTGTGAATTTATCTATTCTGGATATTTAATATAATTGGAATCATACAATATGTGACATTTTTTGTCTGAATTCTTTCATGTGGCCTAATGTTTTCAAAGTTCATCTACATTGCAGCATGTATCTGTAGTCCATTCCTTTCCATGGTTGAATAATATTCCCTACCACATTTTATTTATCCATTCATCAGCTGTGAGATATTTGGGTTGTTTCCACTTTTTGGCTATTTTGAATAATGTTGCTGTGAACATTTGTGTACAAGTTTTGTGCAGACATATGTTTTGAATTCTCATGTATAAACTTAGGAGTGAAAATCCTGGGTCATATGGTGACTATGTGTTTAACTTTTTGAGGAACTGCCAAACTATCTTCCAGCAATGTATGAGAGTTCAAACTTTTCCACCTCCTTGAGAACACTTGTTATTGGCCATTGTTTTTATTATAGCCATTGTAGTGGGTGTGAAGGGCTATTATTTTCTTCTCTGTCATTCTTTGTATTCTCATCTTTTGGAACTGCTAAAAATATTCATTGAAGCCCTTCAATCTATTCTGGTCACTTTTTATTCAATTTTTTTAAAAAAATCTTTTTTGTTTTGATGTGGCTGAATTCTTCATTATTAACTTTCTATTAGTTAATGAAATCTTTACCTGTGTTTAGTCTAGAATTTATCCTGTTTAGTTAGTTTTTTTCCCCAATAACTATATACCTCATTTATTGCTAACACATTTTAATGCCATAATTTCTTGCTCCCTTTTTCATGGATGGCTTTTCTGCCTTTATCTCTGAAAATTTTGAAATACTTGCTTTAAATTTTCTTTTCAGATGGTCTTAATATTTGTATTTCATCACAAGTGAAGTGGTTATTGTTGCAATTTTTGGCTTTTAAAGTTATTTTCTTTATATATTTTAGAATTTTATAGCGCTACTCATATCAAATGGGAGTATTTTTTTCTCTCTCTCTTTCCTCATTCTTACTTGTTTAGCAGTTTTGGTTCAGAAATAGAATTTACATTGGAGATTTGGGGCCACTTCTTCATAATTAAATCAATTATTTTGCAAATCCAGTAGCTAAGCCAGTAGGTACCTTTGCCCAGATCCTGGTTCTTCAATCGTATCTACTTACTTCTACCACCCCATGTAACCAGTAGTCCTGGTCAGCATTCTTGACCTATTTTCAGGCTTTTTCAACAGAAGGGTGAGATCTTAATGTCTAAGGGCCTTGGCAACGGACCTAGCTTTCGTACCTTGCCACTTGGTCCCAGTTATCATGAAAAAGTAAAGTAGGAGGCTGCCTCCACCAGACTGTAGACTCAGAGGCAGAAGCCCACCGTTTTGTCACCTGCTTTGCATGTGTGTTTCTGTTCTGATTCTAGGCTGCACACACGTTCATCTTTTTCTGAGCATAATAAGGTCTTATTAAATTAAAACAATTTACATATCTTTGCTATGAGTTTAAATGGGAACGTGGACTCCTAATGATGTTTTTTTGAATACCTGTGGCAAGCAAAACAGAGACAGTTTCCATTTTTCTACTTGTTTAGACAGAAATCAATCACACAAATTAACAAATAATTATAAAATGAAACAAATGCTGTGAAGGAAAAAAACCCAAACAATCAAACAACCAAGAGTGTTCTATGAGAGCTATAGTGAAAGAACCTGACTAGACTGGGGAATCTAAGCAGGGAGGAGAGTGGAAGCAGACCCTTGGATGCCATCGATCGTAGGATAAATCAGCAACTAGCTTTCTAGTGCAATTGATTTCTAATGCTTGATTGATCTGAAGTGAAATGTCTTGATTTAGTAGCTTTTAACGTCTGATCAAATTCTGTACAGGTTTTTTCTTTGCTAGAATATCTTCTAAGACCCTCTATAGCAAGGAGCCAATCATATAAAATTTAGTTTTTGTTTCATTTGAAGACTTTCAGGTATAGAAGACATCCAACTAGACAATCTTCCTGCTGCTTCAAGGAGAATTACAGGCTTCAATTTAGAGATCCTTGATCATATCAAAGTGTCTGCCTGGCCCTATTTTTATGGCTCCGTATGCTTCAGTTCAAAGGCGCTGTGCATTCTGTTTGCTAAGGCAGCCATTACTAGATCAGGTGACAGTTTTGAAAAGCTGATTGGTTCAATAATTGAATGCATGGGGTAGTGGTTGACAGCTTGTTTTGTGAGACTGTTTGTGCACAAAGGAGTTTCCATGCGACACATTCCAACTTTCAAATGCTTCCACATTTTTTGTGCTTTATTGTACAAAGGATGATTTAACATTAAAGCACCATCAGGAGCCATTTAGACTCATTTCTTCCTTGGAATAACTTCCTATGTAGAACACAATTATGTGATTCTTAGAATTTTAAGAGTGTTTAATTCCAAAGCTTTTTCGAGAGACTTGTAATTTAAGGCATTACATTTTCAGCTTAAAGTACACAACGATGAAAAGCTTCAACTTCTGGATTACATAATTCAACATACACAGAAAAAAGGATTATTTAGTACAATAGGTTAAAAGGTTACCTATAAATCATTAAGAAAAGGGCAAACAACCAAACATAAGGATAAATGGGCACATATATATTATAGATGGGAATATAAATTGGTGTGGTATTTTTGGAAGCCATGTGGCAATAACCATAAAATACTAAATATGCATATCCTCTGACCTAGCAATTCTACTTTTAGGCGTTAATCCTATGGTCTAGTTGCGATATACACTACTGTTAGGAAAGGCAGTTCCAGGGGTAGCCTTCCCTCTGACCCTCCAACTCAGCCCTGTAAGAATGGGCTTTGGGTCTGGAGCATTTTCTTACCAGGAGATAACGAGCCCATACAGCCTATGCGAGGCTTAGTGCCGTGTGTGGGAATCTCTCTCCTCATCTCATCTCAATGAGTGCTCTTTTGTCTTTGCTTAAAGCATGGTGTGCGTGACATGACACCTGGTCTACCCTACTGCTGTATCTGTCCTCTGCAGAAAGGGGATGGGGTTCCTTCTGCAGCACGAGAGGGGTGCTGGTTGGTGAATTGTGTTACATTGGCCCCAGGGAGAGACCCGCTGGCCGTGGGGAACTGACACCCACTATTGAAGCTGATCTTGCTCTGTCTCTTCTCTATGGAAGTAAAATGTTGGTCAATCCAGTGCTTGACTTATGTTGCCCATAAATATTCAAAGTATTCAAAGCTGTACCCCTCTCCCCCAACTTCTTCTGAGAAGAAACCCTTGTAGCTCAAGGTTCAGATTCTTCATGTCTTTTGTTTTGGGATAACTTTTTTATTACACGGATTTTACACGTTTGAGGTAGAAAATTGAGAAAGTGAAATGAGTATTAAAGGGCTCTGCAAACAGTTTCTGCCTCATGGGATACAACCACCCGGAGAGGAAAACCTTTCCCTGGGCCTTCTCAGGCTCTGACCAGGACTGGAGCTCACAGATAGTATCTGCTTTCTGAGGCCCAGGGTGAGACAACTCCTGGTCCCTGAGAGGTCTGGGGTGAGGCAGGGTTGGGTGAGGAAAAGCCCAACATCCACTTGTAAGAACTGGGATGCTGAGCAATAGCGTAGGTAACCCTCTAAGTGCTGACTGTGTGCTGGCCCGGGCTTAAGCACAGTGTATATGTAACATGTTTACTTAGTACAAGAACCTAATGAGGCACAGATGAGGGAAGTGTGGCGGTGGGAGCTTCAGATCACACAGTTAGCTGGGATTTCAACCCAGACAGCCTGTTCCCAGAATTCACACACAGATTCACAGTTATTAACTCTCAGAAGAAACCCAGACCAGGACTCAGGCTTGGAGGTGGAATTGGAGAGGCCCAAGAGAGTAGAACTGAGGTGAAGAGGGAGCCCAAGTACCAGGAAAGGTACAGAATGGAGCAGCAGCGCCCTCTGCAGTGAGCGTGGATCTTCATTCTAATCCACACCAAGTTTTCTCCCAGGCCCTCTTAAGTCAGCAGCAATCTGGAGTTCATCCTCTCCTGCAGTCTGTTCCATCTAACCCTAGTCCTAGTCCTAGGCTAGTTCTTAACTCTAGTCCTTCCTGTGTTCATGGAACCCAGAACACCTGGGTTGAGCACACACTGAGTACCACAGTAAGGGCCCACTTAGCTGCGTTTAAAATAGTATCCCAGGTGACACTTAGGCAAATGTCTCTCAGAATTTAAGTAAGAAGTTCTTGAAAATCAAAACTTTTAAGAGTTAAAGGTGCAAAATTCTAATGATGGATTTCAGATTGAAGGCCAGACAGCACAGGAGATATTTAAGGACATGAGGAGACCTGTACAGCACCCCTTGTGTCACATTTTGTGGACAACTGCCCACACTTGCTAAGGTGGGCCTGGGGCCAAGCACCCTTTGCACAAGAGCGGGCAGCCTTCTCCTTCACCTAAGGAGAAGGAGCCATCTCTTCCCATCGTCCTTTCCCCTCTTTCTTTCCTCCTTTTCCTGCTTCTCTGTCCCTTTCCTCTGTTTCTTCCCTCCCTAAACACTTGTGGTGCATTTCTCTAAGTTCTCAATTCTCCACCAGGCATGAAGTGGGTGAAGAAATACAAGAGTGAGTGACTGTGCCACCCCGGGCATCTCTGAGCCCTAGGCAGAGGTGACAGGTGGTGAAACAGAGGGACAGACATTTGTATGTTAACCACGCCGAGTGGTTAACAGCTACCCCAACGTAGAAAAGAAAGGGCTTCTGGGCAAAGAACTGTGCTTGATTTGAAAAATAATGTATCATTTGAGTGTGTTATTTTCTCATATTGTGTGAGATATGTATGTATACATATTGCATTATTGTAACATAATAATGCATTGATATCTTATCAGGGAGGGACAGTGCATTTTACTTATACTGTCTCTGGAGTGTAGGATGGATTCCCATTTCCAAGGTTTGGGAATCTGCTCTAGGGGAGAGAATTGTGATTTTTCTCTTAAAAGACTAGGCCCATGTCTCTCAAATGTGACCTGGAGATGGGTTTTGTTTGGTCCACACTGTTGTAAATGGAATCAAAGGCCACAACGAAAAATTTGGGATATTATCATGAAAATCTAGGTTTCAGGCTTCTTTGGAAAAGTCTGGCAATACGGGGCTGGCAATTCCAAGGGAAACAATTGACTACGGCTGAATAGAGACTTAGTATCTCCAATGTGTTACAGCCCCATCACTCCTTATTGCTCCTGACACTGATTTCCAAGGGCCAGCTGCTGCTGAGCACCTTCTTCTCATCTGCTTCAAACACTTACGTTACCTGCATCTCCAGTTCAAAAGGAGGAAGGCTCTTGCCTGGAGAAAAAACGTTGGTTTGTCAAGGATCAGGAAAAAAGATGGTGGTGGGGCCCTGGGAGTGGAGGGGACGTGACCCTTGCACTGACCAGGAGGAGCTGGGTCTTCCAGTTGTGGTGGCTGTCCTGGGAACCCCGGCAGGGCTGGATGCAGAGGGATGGACTGTGAGGACAGCAGAGCTGCCTTGTCAGAATGGAGCCTGTGGGCTTGCACAGTGCTGACCTACGGAGCAGAGACTCTTCTTTTATTTTCCTGAATTTCTAAACTCTGAGTTTTGGGGGAAGAACACAACGGAGAGGGTGGGCAAGGGTCCTAGAAAAATGACTTAGTGGATGGGAGTTTAGCTGTAGGTAGTTTCAATTAGAAAAGGGAAGAAATATTACACTTTTTGTACCTGAATGTTGTTCCAAATGGTTTAACTAATATGGAGAAGTCATAACTCTTTGTGTGATGAGAATTTGCCTTATAAAACATTCATAATACCTTTCTCAATGACCTGGTCACCAAATTCCTTCATTCATTCCTTTAGTCATTCATATATCCATTCATCAGATACTGAAGAACCCATTATGGTTGTGGTGTAGGGGTGAACAATAGTGAACAATATATAGTCCCAAGTTCTTCCAGTTCTTGGTAGTGACCTGCATGAGAGACAGACAACTGGAGTGGAAAGGACATTCCTTGGGAGCAAGAAATTTGGGGTCTTAATTCTATCTCTATCCTTCAGCTGCTGGGCAACCTCGGGCCAACTACTTAACCTTTCTGGGCTTCACTTTATTTGTAAAATTGGGGTAAATTATCTTTAATTTCATCTTAGCTTGTAAAATACTTTGCTGAAGAAAAGAGACATACACATCTGGATGTAAATGCAGATTTCCATATATATATGAGGGCATAGTTCGTTTCTTTATTGGGTTTTCATGTATCTGATCTCCAGAAATGAGAATGGAAATACATTTTATTTTGCTGTTGCATTCACTCATCTAAGATTTCAAATATAAGGAATTAAATGAAAAAAATGAAAAGTCTTCGCAGCCTCAGCGGTTGGAAGAGAAGGAGGCCAGTGATGATTCTGTCAAAAGCAGAGGGTTGCACTGTCTCTGACTTTAGGGTTTACTGTGGAAACCCAAAGGCGAATGAGGGCCTTGGAGAAGAGACTTGCGAGAATGTTATGCAGTTGGGGTAATGGGTTTATTGTATCTATATACAAGTAAGCATTTACTGGTGTTTGGTCAAAAATAAAGGACAAGGTAACAAAGCCTATTTGAGCATGAAAACAAGATAGCCGTAACAGACCAATACTGAGCTTAGACTCTCAGAAGAGCACAGACCTGAAACGACAGCTTTCAGGTGGTTTAATTAGTTATCCAGACAATAAAGTCAACTATACAACGCAAGCCACACACGACAGTAAAGCACGATCCACGAGGCAGTCTCTCACTGGGGGACAGAGGGAGGGTAGCGAGGGCCTGGGGTCACTGATGGGAAGGGTATTAAAACCTCATAAATCCTCCATATCTCTTCTCCATTTCGGGAACTTCTTTTGAGTAGCTTTCACCTTCCTCGTCGGAGGGCAGAGAATCAGCGACGCGCTTCAGGAAGCCCCCATACCTTTTCTGGTAGTCCATCCACCACTCCGGGCGACCCACTCTTCTCATGAAGCCCCCATAACGCTTCTGCAGCTCTTTGGCTTCGTCTTCCAGCTGGGGGCTTCTCTTGGAGCCTCTCATGAAGCCCCCGTATCTCTTGCTCACTTCTTCATCGTCACTGCCCTCCTGGTGGTGGCGACTCTCTCGGTCGTCTCCTGCTCCCAGCAGCTCCTTCAGCAGGTCTGAGGAATTGCCCAGGCTGTCATCCTCCTCCGCATCCTTCTTCATGAAGCCCCCGTATCTCTTGGCAAAGATTTCACCTCCATTTGCCTCTTCTTCGGGCTCCGCAGGAGAGAGCTCATCCATCTTCTTCATGAAGCCTCCATACCTCTTCATGAAACCGCCATACTTTTTGGCCAGCAAATGGCTCTCGTCCTGTTTGCTGCTTTCCCTGAGGGCGTTGGCGCCATCTGGAGGAAGCTCCAGCTGGGACAGCTGCAGAAGCTCCTTGCACGTTTCCCAGGTTTTGAGAGAAGGCAGTTTCCCTTCACATTCCAGTGTGCAAGCCTGGGAAAAGAATCCGATTCAATGACAAAGAGAGGGTTTTCTGATTTCATTAAGTAAGCCAATTTTTGTGGACCACAATATGCTTCCTTTGATACGGGAACTCCCGTATAATAAAGTCATCTACATTTTCTTATTACAACTTTTCCTTATATTAAACAGGCAAATCAAAAGAAAATCAAAAGGGGAAATTGTGGAGAATTAAATGAATCAAGTTAGATTTTTTCTTTGAATTTTAACAGATTGTGTACACTGTGCCATTTCAATATTGTAAAAGATTTTTTCCACCCAATTTTAACCTAGATTGGCTGCCTGCAATCTAATTTCATTAGATAATTTTCCACTGTTGATTTCATTTTGTTTGAGATTTTCCTAACTAAAAGGGAGAAATTTCTCTTTACCTAATTAGGGACATTATTCCCAAATTCCTTTTATCTTCTTGTCTTACAGATAAAATCAATATCAATAATATAATGTTTGTTTACTTTCTTGTGTTAATATTTCATCTGGAATGGTATCCAATATTCCTGGAAACACTTTTAAATCTTTAAAGAAAAACTACAATTCAAAATAAGTTTGAAAAGAAAGACATTGTAAAAACTCAATTTAAGTCCTATGAATTATTTGGATTATGACATACTGATTTACTGAAAGTAGACATGTTTTGCTTTTTCCCCCCTCGACTGATTAAAACAGATTTAATCATCTTGAACCAAATGTTTGTAATGATGAGGTCTGATATGAAATTATATATACATACAAATGTTCAAATTATTCATGTTTCTTTTAACATTTAGTCATTGGTGTACAGAAAATGTCTTTTCCAATGGAAATCATGTTATTTGACAAAATAGAAATGATCAGAACACAATTCTTTCCTTTTTTATAATGTAATAATTAAATTCTAATCGTAATATTTAGGCCATATAGTCTAATAATTAAGATTCTCTTCTATTCAACAGATGACTTGGGTATGATAAAAATAATACTAATATTACATGAACATTTACAAAATACATATGACATTTCTGAGCATTTCAGGAGTTTTTAGAGCCCCCAAAGTCTACTTACAGAACCCAGGTTACCAGCCCTTGATTTAGGCAGAAAATCCAGGCCCTTTCTGGGTATTCAAAAATATACTGGTATATTAATTACAGGCATATTATTTTCACTGTGAAATAAAGCATTTTATTAGTTCACCAAAATTCTTTAGGGTACATATTTAACCAGCTCTTAATGATTACTTAAGCTTTGTGTCTAAGAAAATTAAATATATGCATATATAAAAAATCTAAAGATGATCTAATTAAAATGGTCTTGTTTTATTCTTAATATTGGATTAAGAAATCAAAACATCATTAAAAACTTAAGATGTTCAGGTGTCAATAATAGTTCCATTCTAAAATGAAATTTAAACAATCTCTTTGCCAAAAATTAATGTAGAATATTTTGTATACTATTATCAAAAGGCTTTTTAATGTAGGTGATTTGGCATTCCTTCAAAAACAAATAATGATAACAAGTCAGAACAACACACTCATTCTAAAGAAGTGATGCTATATACTCCTATAGCCACCTACGCATCTTTTGCAGTATGTGTAATAGTCTGTGTTCTATGGTCAAGATCACCTTAGTGGTAAATTCCATCTAGACATCCCAGCTTGCCGGCTCATCTTTGCATCTGCTGTGGAACCAAGCACTGGTGTCTTTCATACGCTAGAAACTCAATAAATATTTACTGCATTGATTTTACTACATAGTTTTGGCTAGGTGACCTCATTTCTCATATGTCTTTTGCATCGGAGCTAAAATTTCAGAACTGCTGTAATTCTAGTAATGTAGTCGTTATCAAAGCTGTTTGTCATAGAGAAAATAACAACACTAAATGGAAGCCCCCGTACAAAACAAATCAGTGAAACAAAACCCAAAACAAATCAGAAAGAAAAAAGATGGATGAAGGCGATTATTACCCCTACTTAAGATGCAACATTTTTCTCATAGTTTAAATATAAAGCCCTACTATGGTCTTCTCTTTAAGGCCATGTCAGCACATTCACATATCAAATTAATCAGATCAGGTAATTCAAATGGAACAAACATTTAACCTGCAATATACGCCTTGGCTTTTGTGGAATTCTTTCCTTAATTTTCATCCCTATTTTATGTTATCTACATAACAAAATTTCTTGGAAGGCTCAGTGAGGAGTTTAACCCCTTGGATTAATACATTATTTTCTACTGAGCTTTTTAAGTCATCACAGAATTTCAACAAGTGGAAAAGACAGCAAAGGAATCGTTTAGGGAGCTGTGAAGCTTCCTGGGTCCCAAATTCACAGATTCTGGTTCAGTAGAGCATCAGGGGCGATTCAACAGCACATGATTAGAAGGAGAGTTCTTTTGTCCTCAGGTTTTTTTCCCTAAGCCCCTGTAATGTAGTTATCTTTGTGCTGTTGCTACCCCTGTGGACACTGGCCACTTCTCCTGTGTTTTTTTATAGCCAAATTAAACTGTTGTCTTCATAGATATTACAAAAGTACATTCAAGACGAGACAGAGGTTGAATTCTAGCGTCACTTGCCTGTAATACTGTTGCTGATCTCTTTCTCTCCTGTCTACTGCACTCTCCCCTTCCTCTCTCTGTATCCCTGACCCACCTCTTTGCTCACCCCTATCAACAGGTGAGGGGAAGGGCCGAGGGACCTGAGATTAAAAGGGCTAGAGAAATGAAATCCAAAGAAAGGTGACAAAATGTCACTAATACAAAATGACAACATTATTTGCGGGAAGGATGGGAGGATGGTTGTGTGTGGAAGGGGCCCTTAGTGGGATATGTTAGGAGGTTGGGTGACAGCATCTTCCTTGGGACAGGTGACAACCCAGTGCTCTCCGAGGTGCTGAAGAGAGCACATGTCCAGCCTCCCGCATCCCGGGGGTTAAAACAAATTTGGTTTGTGTGGAGACACTGCCGCCCTTACAGGTCTCTAGATAGTCACGGGTCCCCGAAGCTGAGAGCTAGAGCAGGACCTTTGTCAGCGTTCAGGGGACAGTCGGGACGCCTGGGTCACCAGACATCCGCACCGCGGCGGTGCAGACCGACTGTGACTACGAGACGCGGCGGGCCCGGCTGTCTGCGGATGGTCGCCGCTACTGCTCACCCACCGCGCGTCACACTCACCAGGGGGTTGATGTCGGTGGGGCGCGCCAGGCGGTAGCTGCACGTCGCGCAGTCCTGGCTGCATTCCGCCCGCACGGTCGCCAGGAGCCCGGGGCCAAGCGCCAGCAGCCAAGTGCAGAGTCTCAGCAACCGCGCCATGGACTGCGGGGAGAGAGGGGCGCGAGCTCCGAGCCTGCCCAGGCGCAGAGCGGGCCCCTCGAAGGGACCCCCGAGCCGGGACAGTCCCAGCCGGCAGTTCGTAGAGCAAGGGCTCGTAGGGACGCTCCTTCCTGGGCCCCCGCCCGCCCGCTCAGCCGACGCCGTTTCGAGAGGCCCGGGGACAGCTCAGATCGCCTTGCGGTCCCCAGGTTGGCACTGGCGCCGATCCCAGGGCTCCCCGGGGCACCCGGCTCTCTTTCTGGGCGTCCGCTGTCCCGGGCAGGATTCTGCAGAGAACTCCCAAGACCAGATGCAAGAGAGCAGAAGCCTGGGGAGGCGCGACATTGACCCGGTCACAAACAGGAACCAGAAGAAAGTTGGGGAACCCCATGCAATGAAACGCAAAATAGAGCAGGCGGACGGCCCCAAAGCCCCGCAGCAAAGGCGAGCTTTGGGCAAGTTCACTCACGTTGACGCTGTCCGGATGGCGGAGGCTGGTCGGAGAAGCGGGGTCGCAGGCACGACCCTGGAAGGGAGAGAAGGCAGGTGTGAGGGGCGCGGGCGTCGGGGGCCGCGGCCGGGGCGCGGGCGCGGGCCTCACCGTCGCGGTCTCAGCGTCGCCGCGGGCCGGACTGCAGGGGTCGGAGCGCCTGCCTCGCCTCGCCGTCCCGGGGCTGGCGGCGGCTGGAGCCACTTTATAATTAGCCCCAAACCGAAGGAGGCGAGCGCGCCCCAATCGCCGGCGGGCTGCAGCTGACGCAGGCCCTACGCCAGCCCCGCGCCGCCGCCCCCGCGGGAGGGGTCCGTCCCGGCCCGGGCACGCGCCGCCGCCGGCCCGGGGGGAGAGGGGCGCCTGGCGGCTCACCTCACGGTCGGGTGACAAACCGAGGCGTTAGGAACTTTGGGGAGAGAGTGGGATGAGCCCAAGTTCCCCCGCGCAAAGTTAAGGAAATTACACACCCGGGGGTGCGGGCTGCGGGGAGAGGGCCAAGGAGGGGGCGTTAGGAGGGGCAGATGGACAGATTTAGATTTCTGGAATGTGCTGGAGACTCTCTGAGCTGGTGAACCTGGCCCTGCGCCGCCTCCTCCTGGGGCGCCCTCGTGGTCCGGTGGGCACCAAGCACAGCCGTCCCGAATGTCGTCATTTGTCCACCTGTCTGTCCCCCGCACTGGACTCCGCGTTGCTTGCTGCAGCGTCCAACAGCGTCAGGCGCCTAGTAGGCGCTCAGTTAACGGTTAAAGGAATGACTGATGGAAACTTCCCGAGAATCTTAAAATCTCGGGACCTAGCTTTCCCATTTCGCGTTAGTGAGACCCCTACCCAAACGTGGACGGAGGAAAAACCTGTTTCTGGAAGGGCGTTCCTCCGGGGACTGCCTATCGTTCAGTCACCGCGGGAGGGGACCCGCCTTTACCCAGGCAGGCTTCCACGTCGGGACCCTGGGGTGTGTGACTAGCGAGAGGGGATGCAGGGGCGGGCGTCATGTCAGCGCGCCAGGACTGTAGTGGCCAGGGAGCGATGAGGGACGTCCGGGGCTTGGGGCGCGCACATCCTCATGGCGGGAGGGGGCCGAGAGCCAAAGTTGGAGGCTGAGACCCTCTCAGCTACTTCCTAGCTCTGCGAAAGATTGCCAAGAGACAAGTTTTTTTACCTTGTCTAAGGCCTCAGTTTCTCCATTTGGAAAAGAGGGACAGAGGTAATGTGCCATTCATAGGGTTCCAGAGACACGCAAATGAAATAATGGACGAAAGCACCTAGCCTTGTGCCTAGCACATAGCAAGCCCTAAAAACGTGTTTTTAACCATCTGTCATCCATCTTTTCCATTTCACTGTCATCTACCTGTCATACATGTATATTCATCCATCCATCCATCCATCCGTTTATTTCTCCCGGCCCTAAAGGGAAACCACAGACAGCCCCAGAGCCATTACTCGGAGAAAGAGTCTCAGGGCTTTCCCAGCTATAACCGCCCTCTGCAAAGATGGGGCCACTACTTCAACCTTCGCGGGGACCCGCAGCCGCAGGGCTCGCCCGAAACTCGGGGCGCGCTGAGTTTCCCATTTTGGTCGCTAGAGGGCAGCGCTCTCCTGCTCAGGTTTGGCCGCGCCTGGGAAGGGGTCTCTACGTGCCGGCCCTGGACACGCACTGGAGTGGCCGTGGAACAGCCCTGGCGCACCACTGGCCTCCCCGGCAGGGGCAGCCCTGCAGCCAGGGCCGGGAAAGAGGAGTTCTGGGCTGCAGTGGCCAAACACTCGACATCGCCCTAAGGAGCCAGCATTGACATCTTGCCAGAAAAGCATAACGCTGCTTCTTTGACATTTTAGGCTCTTCTCCGCAGGGGGCTGATGTGTGTTCTCCAGCTCCTTACCCTCTCCCCAGCAGAAACGAGATTTCCCGCTTTTGTCTGGGCTCTGTGAAGGCAGCCGACTACCTCGCAGTACTCAGTGCGACACGAGTGCACGAATAAATCCTGCCTAAAATGAAAGAAAAGTTGCTGTAGATGAGCAGGGGCACACCTGGGGTCACCCAAGAACTTTAAACACGTATTCAGCGTCACAAGGCTGAGACGTGTGTGTGCGTGTGCAATGATGGCACCATGTGGTGCTTCCTTAGGGTACACAGTGCTGGACATGGAAAGGCTCCTCAGAATCTTGGAAAAGTGGAAGCTTAAGGGTGAACGGGATCTCGGCCTCCAAGTGACGTCCTGGTCCGGCCCAGACAGTGGCAGAACCAGGCTCCCCCACATCTCTCTAGAGAGGCCCCTCCCAGACACCCACCTCAGGCCTGGTTTGTTTTTGTTGGAACGATTAATGTCTGTTCTGAGTTAGTTTCTCTTGGTGAATCTGCATCTTTCTCTGCAGCTTTTTAAATGTCGGGAGAAAGAGAAAGAGAAAGAGAGACAGAGGGCAGTCCCCTGGGAGGAGTGCAAGGGTACTTAGTGCCCCAACATTGGCCCAGATGCTAGGGACATAGGCCATGCTGAATAAACGTGTATTGACTGACTGAAGGATGAGTGAAGTGGGGAGAGGTCGATCTTGCTTGGTACCCTAATCAGTGATGGTTTTTTCCCATCACCCTTGCTCTCTATCCGGAGGCTAAAGGGCATACATTTCTGTATTCATTTCTTTCTCTTTGAACAGTTGCAAGAAATTCATCTTTTCATGATCCTTTAAGTATTTATCAAGAACAAACAGATTTTGCTGTTATCTTCGGGGAAAAAGCTCTTCTAGAAATCAGACTCAAAAAAGGGAAGGGAACCTTCTTTTAAAGCATTTAATCCAGAGAATTCTGATTCCCAGGTAAGGATCAAGACCTCACCTTTTTCTGATCCTAGGGCCCCAAACATTATACAAAAAAGATTCATTCCAGAGACCAAGAAGTATGACTTTTAAAGCCTTGGTGATGGGTGGTGTTTCGCTCAGTTCTTAGGTGCTGGGAGCATGTAAGAGGGATTTTTGAAACCTCCTTTCATTGTCTTCTTCCGTCATTTTCAGAATGGGAGATGCCTAAACTGAATGATGCCTTTCAGGTGCCCATTCCTCCCTCAGCTCCCCCTCCTGCCAGCCAAGTGCACATGTTTTATTATGGAACCTGATTTCTCTGCCCCTCTGTCTCTAAAATAGCCATGGTGGGAACACAGCAGTTCTGCTCTCTGGGGGCTGTGTAATGTTTCAGCATAAAAGCACCATGCTCTAACATTTCAGATGTTTGGAGTCACGCCAGAGGCAGGGCAAACTTGCCTGTTTTCAGTTACAATCTAAAGCAGACGCTTTGCAAGATAGGATTGTGTGAGCCGGGCTCTTACCGTGAAGTGTCTCTGTTAAGCGATTCTTCCTCAGGCTGGCTCAGAACCCTGTAGCAGAGAGACTGTAAGTGGAGTTGGTTGAAGATGTTTTTATGCTGTAATAAATCCCCATTTGAAGAGAAGTGAGTGCTGGTACATTCTCACTCTCCAAAGTCCAGGAGACAAAATAAACCCCTTGGAAGAAAAAGTAACCTCGTACAAAGTTGCCTAAAACTGAGTTTAAATAATAGAAAATGTGTCAATGTGTCAGAGAGAGAGAGTAAGAGAGAGAGGGAGGGAACAACAGAAACAGCCAGGAAGGGAAATGAAACTAACCCAACAAACATCCTGTTGATATACTGTAAACCAACAGACAATTAAAATAGGGTTCCTAAATTTGGCCTTCAGCTCTCAGACAGGGAAAAATAAATTTTAGTATTAAACACAGGGAATTAGACCGTGAGTAAAACAAGTTACGTTATGACTCATTAGATTAAAAGAAGGCATAGCTGTGGACCCAACCAATATACGCATCCTGGAGCAGCTTGACTTTTAAAAATGACTCTTGGAGTTGCCTTGAAAGAATTTAATAGCCACACTAGAGAGCTAGTTATGTTAAAAAATTGTATCACCTCTTTGGACCTAAACCTTATTTAATAACTTGACTTTGATTTGTTTTTGGTTATTTCCAAAATCAAATTCCAGATCCCACCTACAGGGACCTGCAGAGAAGGCATTCGAAAATATTAACCGAGTGAATGAAAACATCCACCAGGAAACAATTTCCACACCTGAGGCAGTGCTAGAAGAGGAGCTCTAGACAGGTTTTGAGCAACAGGAAATCACTGGAGTAAATGCAAGGGCTCCCGTTTACCAGCTTCTTGAGAGGATTCCTCTGCATATGATCCACAGCACAGAGCTTCCCACACAATGGACACACAGTAAAGTTGTTTCTAAGAACTGTGTTCCTTCTTGTAGCTACAGCTTCCATAGCTCCCGTGCTCATGGGTGGACTCAAGACGTCAAAGTTGTCACAAAATTATGTAAGGAAAGGGCTAAAACCTGCAGATACTCACTTCTAACTGTCATTACTCTCTTTATATTTGCTTTTGTTGTACATAGATATTAGAGCTTAGAGAAAAATACTTTTTTATATGCAAGAATCTTATGGAAATCAGTCTAGAGAAGGTGGTCTTGTGTGGCACAAAATGGAGTAAGAGGAGAACAATAAGGTAGAAATATGCCTTTTTTCTCTCTGAAGCTCTTTTCTGATAATAAATTCGGTAGAAGAGCAAACCCAGGGAATGTCTTAGCAGATATCCTAGAAACTAAAAAAGTGCAAGATTTTATGGAGGGAAACAATTATTTTTCTATTAAGAATTTAAGATCAGAAAATGCTAATTTTAATTTCTGTTCTGCTATTAATTGAGTGTGTAAACTTGGGAAAGTTAATCTCTAACCCTCATTTTTCTCAACTGTAAAATGGGGAAAATAAAACCAATGACACTAGTATATTGCATGGATTAGGTGAAAAACTAATATACATACTGTGTAGGTATCCAATTTGTATTAATGACCCTCCCTATTGTGCTGTGTTAAACTTGAACTTCTGAGGCAAAGTGGTTTTTTCTCAGTTCCTGGATTGTCATGTTCTTGGCCTCTTATTTTTGGCGCTGTTATTTGGCGCTTAGTAGAGTGTTCAGATAATGAGAGCAAGTGAATATTTTGATAACTGTTAAAAGAAACAGGCTCTTTATCTACCTGGATCCAGGGCTCCAAATTAAAAATTACAATGATAGAGCAATTTATAATAACAGCAGGTACCAAGCTGTTTCATAAAAATGTAATAAGATATTGCTAGAAAAAAGGACTTGTACACAGCTCACGCAATTTTATCAATTGTTGTTTTATTGGGGATATATTACATAGCATTAACCTCCAACTTTTCTGTGTGTAGCAGAAAAATTAGGGGAGGTGAGATGTAGTAGAGGTGTTGGGACCAGGGCTGGAGGCTCCACAGAAGGGCAGAGTTTGAACAAGCGAAGACAGGAAAGAGGGTCCCAGCACAAGAGAGACAGGAAGGAGCCTGTCAATGAGGACAGCTGTCAGAAAGCAAGGCAGTATGAATGGGGAGTTGATCTGCCATGGGAAGCTTCTGGTGGGGTGGGGTGGGATGGCGGCAGTGGGAGTGAAGCAGAAGGGAAGTAGATTGCTCAACCACGCTTGGGGTGGGGGTGGCTGGGGGAAAGTGCTGGTCCCTGAGGGCAGTATGCCAGAAAGCATTGACTTCCCCCAGCCCCTCTTTCCTCTGCAATGTCCACCCCACAGTGAGCTCACTAGGCAGCTAGATGCCCCCAAGAAGGTTTGTTCAAAGACGAGGTGATAAGAAATGTTTCTGTTCCTCATGTATATTGTCTTGTGTTTTTAACTTCATATTCCCCAGAGAAGATGTGGCAATAAGGCAGAATGGGAGCACATTGGGATTGTCCCTTGTCATCTGCCCAATCCATCATCCTCCCCTAGAGGACGATATTGACACTTTAATGTGTTAATTAATGGACGCGGTTCACCGAAGCAAATTCTCCTTCAGCTTCTTGCTGTAGGACCCCATATGTATTTGCTTCTTCCACTTCCACTGTCTCTGGTTTTGCATATGACGTCCTTCCAAGCCCTTAAGAAGCATGTCATTGACTCCTCCTTTCTCTCTTGTATTGTTAGTTTTTGCCTCTCTGTTGCTTCTTAGTCCTCATACCCTCATAAGTATAAAAACTTGCTTATTTTTCTCTTGTTTTTTTGAAAAAGAGCACTTTCTTAAATCTGTAATCATTCTCCTCCCTGCCCAATGTCTATCCTATCTCTGTTCTCACAGTTAAGATTGTTGAAGAATGATCTAACTTCTCTGTTGGCCCTTCTTTATCTCCTAGGAATTCCCTATTGAAATTATACTTGTTGAAGTCAGTAATAACGTTTTAGATGAAAATCCAAGAAATTATGTTCAATTCTTATATTACTTGTCATAGCTGCAGTATTGGGCACCACGGTCCATTCCCTCTTCCTAGGAATTCTCCCTGAAACTTTTTCTCTTACCTTTCTGGTTGTTCCTTCTATCTCCTGAATTTATCTTTCTCCATCTGTCCCTTAAATGGTAATGCTCCCAATGGTTTTCTCCTGTGCCTCGTCTCGTCTCAAGTTACACATTCTGCTTGGGAAATCTCATTCACTCCAGAACTTTATCTCTCATTTATAGACCAAGAATTCCTAAATCTCTGTCTTCAGCTCAGGCCCCTCCTCTGTCTACATGAACATATTTCAACGTGTATATGCTCCAGGTACCTCCAACTTATCATGTGTTCAACTACCTTAATCATCTCTTCTTCAAATCTGCCCTTGCTCCTGTATTCACTCTCAGTAAATGGCAGACATCTGGAAATTATTATTTTTTTAATTTTAAATCTAGCCATTCTAATCGGAACGTAGTGACATCTTGTGATTTTAATGTGTGTTTCCCCAGTGACTAACGATGCTGAACTTCTCACCTGCCTTTTGGTCGTTCACATCTTTTGTGACATGTCAATTCAATATTTGACCCATTTTTATTGGGTTGTTTATCTTTTTATAATTGAGTTATCAGAGCTCTTTATATGTTCCGGCTACAAGTCCTTGGTCATAAATATGTATTGTGAATATTTTCTCCCAGTGTCAGGCTCGTCTTTTAATTTTCTTACCCATGTTTTTTAAGAGCAGAAGATCTGTGTCTCATCTAAGAAATCTCTGCCTACCCCAAGGCTGTGAAGACACTCTCTTGTTTTCTTCTAGAAATTTTGGTTGTTAAGTTTAGGTCTTTAATATATATCAAGTTAATATTTCTGTCTGTGATAAGGGTCAAAGTTCATTTTTTTCCAAAATGAATATCCAGTGTTCTAGCACTATTTATTGAAAAGATTATTCTTTTTCCATTAAATTATCCTGGCAACTTGGTCAAAAATCAATTGGTCATGTATGCGTGCATCTATTTCTGAATTCTCTGTTTGATTCTTTGTTCCACTGATGATTATGTCTATCTTTAAGCTAACATTCCACACGTCTTGATTACTGTAGCTTTATATTAAATTCTGAAATCAAACAGTGTAAATCCTCCAATTTTGTTCTTCTTTTATCTAATTGTTTTGGCTGTTATAGGTTCTTTACATTTCCTTATAAATTTTATAATTAATTCATCAATTTCTACAGGAAAGCCTGTTGGGATTTTGATTGGATTGAATTAAATCTGTAGATCAGTTTTGGGAGAACTGACATCTTAACACTCTTTCTTCCAGCCCATGAACATGGTACATCTCTCTGTTTATTCAGGTCTTCTTTACTTTTTCTTAGCAGTATTTTATAGTTTTAAGCGTACAGGTATTGCACATATTTAAAAAAATTCATCCCTAAGCATTTCATACATTTTGATCTCTTTCAAATGGTATTATTTTAAAGTTTATTTTCCAATGTTTGTTACTAGTTCTGTTTTGTTTTTAATAAAGAGGGACAAACTTACAGGTACTAATGTTGTTCTACCTTAGATTATAATCAATGGTGCATTTCTCCTCTCCTAGCTTGCAGGAGACTTCACATAATCTTCCTTCCATTCCTGATGCATAGGCACAGGTCCTTGTGTATAATAGCCACTCAAGAAAGGTTTTTTGAATGAAGGTGTCACTTTCAAGATCAAGTTCATTTTGGTTTAGGTTTCAAAAGACCATTAAAAAGTACTCAGAATTGAAAACTCTGGGGATTCTCATAGCTTGAGCTATATCTGAAAAGCAGAGTGAAGTGATTTGACAATCACTTGACTGATTTGAAAAATGTGGACATTTTTCTACATTTGATTGGCATCCAAATTATCCATTGTTCATCTTAACAAGATAAGTGTCAAATCACATCCTCGCTTGTGTTATCTCAGGGGAGAAGTCTAAGAAAAAGAGAAAAAGGAGAGGTAATGAGGGATTTTAAAGCAACAGTACTGCACACAGATGTAGGGTGTGCGGAGCTGAGGGAGCGCAGGACCATTACAGCAATTACAGAGTAATAGAATATCGGGGTTTTGAGAAGCCTTAGAGATGGAAGGGATCCAAGAATTAGAGGTATGGTGGATCAGATGAAAGTAGGTTCTTTTCCAATCTCGAGTTGTCATGATTGTTGGACTAGATTATAGATTTATCTTAATTAACAAAATAATCCATGATCTAGAGGGAAAAGGAATTTCTTATCTTGGTGAATAGCACCACTGTGTATTTTGGAGGCTGGAAATTGGAAGCTTTAGGCTACATCCAGCCCTCCACCCCAAGTTCTATTTGGTTGATACAGAGTTTATAAATTGTAAAAATTCCATATTTTAAAATAAAAATTAACAACTTTTAAAAAATTAGTTTTCCTGATTTTAAATTCAGACTTTTTATAGGAAAACCAAGATTTCTGGGTTGTCTTGAAAGCAGGAAGATGTAGAAGGCCTTGGCCTTGAGTCTACAACGGCAGCAACTGGTTGGAATGAGGAGGGGCTGCTCTCTTTACATGCCCCTCCAGTCTCCCATAGTCTTCACCGTCCTGACCCCCCACGCTTTTTACTAATATATTGTACCTGCTTAGCCCCTGGAGGCATATGGCCTTGCAGGCTCTTGTGTCTGGGAATTCAAATCAGAAACTTGCTTGTTATCCACAGCCCCTCTGTCTTCCTGAATTTCTCTCTCCCATCCATCCCCATGCCCTAGTGATTCTACCTTTTTAACGTCTCCTGAAGCTGTCACCTCGTCTCTTTTCCCCATCCTCATTGCCTTTATCCAGCCCCTCACTGCTTCTTGGATGGATTACTGCCACAAACTCGCTATGTTCCAAGTTGTGGTAACATTTGCGAGAAGAGAGAAACAATGGAATATAGAAGAGATGGGAGAAAGAAGTCTTTCCATCCAGAAGCAATAACAATATTTCCAGAGTGAGACGGGGCAGGGGTCCACTGTCCTGAGCACTGTTCTTCCACCCCTGGACTTGGACCTAGCCCTGGCAAGTGGATCATTACTGGAAGGAAAAGAAAATGAAGGTCCTCAATGACGTTAGCTCTTTATTTTTATTCTCTTTCTGGGTTTCAATTTTGATTCTCTCTCACTAGTGTATTCCTATCAGTCTGCATCTGTTTACTATAGGAAGGTTTAGAATTTAGATAGCATAACTTTTCAACTCTTTTAAATAAATGTGTTCTAGAGATGGGGGTCAGATCTAACTACACCTGCTGAAGGAACTGCTTGATCAAAAGCATCCACATTTGGAAAGTCTTCATCTGCAGCCCCAATGATAATTATCTGCAGAATTTCTGAGCCAAGATGGCTTACAAATCAAGCAAAGAGATCTCCAAAGTATTAGCGGTTCTAAATATTTTAAAAGAGAGACAGTTTGTCTTTGATTTGTGAGAAGTAAAACCTTAGCCGTTAGATGCCGTGTGTTTACAAACCTCAACTGAATACTCAAGGCCTCTCCCAGATAAGCCTTCATGTGCTTGTCAAGTTGGAAACAGATTTAGAAGCTGAGAACATAAAGGTGCTTTGTCTCTGTGTGAGTGTATGTGTGTGTGTACGTGTGTGTGTGTGTATGTGTGGCAGGAGTGTGGCATAAGACTCTTTTTTCGCTACTTATTTAGTTAATGCAAGAAAAGTAAGAAAAAATTTGGCTATGCTCAAATTCTTTCCCCCCTTTTATCCCGAGTATATATAATTGAAATTATCTGAATTGGACATGCATACGCATCAGCAGAGCTTATAGCAGTGGCTCTTGAACAGGAGTGAGTTAATCTCAATTGTGACACCTGTTAGATAAATGTGCCGATTTCTAGGCCTAGGCCCAGGCAGTCTGATGCTGGAGATCTGGAGTGGGGCCCAGGACCGTGCACTATAACAAGGTCCCCAGCTGATTCTCCTGCATTTGGACCATCAGATTGTACTTACAGAAACGGTGTCTACAGGAAAAAACACACAGATGGTTGCCTGGGCTAATGGTCTAACTGCTGGACCTTAGAGCATGTGGTGGCATCAATGCCCTGAGTGGCACTTTGCAAGTCACACACACAGATACACACAGATGCACACACACACCCCATACACATATATACACACACCAAACACACATCACACATACACACACACATACGTCACACATACATACATATACCAACACAATCCACATACACACACCATACACACATACACACCACACACATATACACCACGTGTCACACACACATACCACACACAGGCACATATTCACATGTGTGTGTGCATTTTGCTTTTTCATTTAAAATACAAGGAAAACACTACTTGCGACCAAGTGTGTTAGAGAACAAAGGTCTTTTTCCCAAGACTCTCGAAATTCTTAAAAAGAAAGTGCCCGTCATGGAAATGAGCTCATTTCTGCATCCAGTCACAGAACCTACTTTTTGCTGCTGGACAGACTGTCTTGTTATTATAATGAAAAGACAAGGAAGATTCTAAATCTCCCTTTAAAATGTTTCTTTTTAAAAAATGTCCCAGATATGCACAATCTTATTTCATATTTACTCTTCTTTGGGTTGAGGAAACTGAATGATGCTATGTAGTGGGTGAATAAAAGAAAAGAGGATGAAATCATGTCACCAGGAGGTGGAGGAGTTGGTGGTTAGGAGCAGGCCTTTGGGCTTTGGAGCCTTGGGTTAGAATCATCTGGATTCTAGTGCCGGCTCTGATCCTTGTGACCCTGACTGAGCTTCTGAGCTCTCCCAGCCCCATCTGCGAAGTGGTATAATGGCCATACCTCCTTCAGAGGATGGTTGTAAGGACTCAAATGGACGACGCTTACAGCAGAGTGGCAAACACAGTTCAGAGTAGACCAACGTCAGTTTTTGTTAATAAGCAGAGTGATGTCTGGACCCCCTGAAGCTCCCATGACTTTCTCTGCACTCCTTGCACCTGTCAGTTTTCTATTTTAACTACTTCTCAGTGACCAGAAGGGAGAGAAGAGAGCTGAGACAATAAGGCTATAGAGAGGATAAGGCAGAGAGAAGAGGGGGAGGGAGAAATGTCATGGTGGGGATGCATCGGGACCATTTGGTGTGGCCACATCCTCCCCCCTTCCCACCGTATCACCGGCTAATAAATCCCGACAATCATGTTCTTACTGGGGGGCCAGGCAGCCAATTTTGTTCTCTATAATCTTTAAAGGTACAAACTGATCAGTTTTACAACTTCTGCTTTTCATCAAAATAGATCTCGGCAGTGAACATTTAATTTCAGATGGCTCAAATATTAGGAGCAGCTCTGAGAGTAACTTTCTTTTCCTGAATTCAGGAGCCATAAAAACTGGCCAGGAGGAGGCCCCAGACTCAGCCCTTTACAGTAGATGTTGCAAAATGTGACCAGCAGTTGGAACTCAGCCCACAGATGTGTTTTGTTTGGCTCATATGGTATGTTTTAAAATTTTGAATTGGTGTCCAGAATTTAAGAATAAGAAATCTCACATAAAAATATAAATTTCTGGCATATTTTGGAAATCAGATCTGGCTCTTGTCCAGGCTCTCTTTTGCATTCGGACCTGCAGGACACATTCGAATCTTCCTGGAGTTTTGAGTTCTACTGCTGGCTCTACATGCTTTTATTTATTTTTTTTGACTGAGGTATAATTGACATATAACATTATATTAGTTTCAGGTGTACAACATAATGATTCGATATTTGTATACGCAAAATGATCTTCACAATAAGTCTAGTTAACATCCATTGCCACACGTAGTTACAAAGAAATTTTTTTTCTTGTGATGAAACCTTTCAAGATCTACTCTCAGCAACTTTCAAGTATGTAATACAGTATTATTAACCATAATCATCATGCTGTACATTACATCCCAGGATTTATTTATGTTTTAACTGGAAGTTTGCACCTTTTGACCCTCTTCACCCATTTCTCCCAACCTACACCCTCTGCCTCTGGCAACCACCAATCTATTCTTTGTACCTATGAACTTGTTTGTTTTTTTAAATTCCACATATAGGTGAGATCACACGGTATCTGTCTTTCTCTGTCTGACTTATTTCACTTAGTGTAATGCCCTCGAGGTCCATCCATCCATGTTGTCACAAATGGCAAGATTTCATTATTTTTTAAGGCTGAATAATATTGTATTATATACATATATTGTATACAATATATTCAACATTTTCTTTATCCATTCATCCATCGATGGACACTTTGGTTGTTTCCATGTCTTGGCTATTGAGTAAATAATGCTGCAATAAACATGGGGGTGCATATATTTTTTCGAGTTAGTGTTTTCGTTTTCTTTGGATAAATACCCAGAAGTGGAATTGCTGGATCATGTGGTAGTTCTGTTTTTAATTTTGTGAAGAACCTCCATCCTGTTTTCCATAGTAGCTGCACCAATTTACATTCCCGTCAACGGTGCACAAGGGTTCCCTTTTCTCCACATCCTTACCAACCACTTGTTATCTCTTGTCTTTTTAGTAATAGCCATTCTAACATGTACAAGATGATATCTTATTGCAGATTTGATTTGCGTTTCCCTGATGATTAATGATGTTGAGCATCTTTCCAAGTACCTGCAAGCCATCTGTGTGTCTTCTTTGGAAAACTGTCTATTCAGATCTTCTGCCTATTTTTTAATTGGATTGTTTGGATTTTTTTGCTATTGAGTTGTATGAGTTCTTTATATATTTTGGATATTAACTCCTTATAGATATATGATTTGCAAATATTTTCTCCCATTCATTAGGTTGCCCTTTCATTTTGTTGATGGTTTCCTTTGTTGTGCGGAAGCCTTTTAGTTTGATATAGTTCCACTTGCTTATTTTTCTTTGGTTGCCTTTTCTTTTGGTGTCAGATTCAAAAAATCATCGCCAAGACCTATGTCAAGGAGTTTATTAATTATGTTTTCTTCTAGGAGTTTTATGGTTTCAGATCTTAACATTCAAGTCTGTAATCCATTTTGAGTTAATTTTTGTGTATGGTGTAAGACGGTGGTCCAATTTCATTCTTCTGTGTGTGGCTGTTCAGTTTCCCAACACCATTTATGAAGATACTGTCCTTTCCCTATTGTGTATTCTTGGCTCCTTTGTTGTAATTAATTGGCTATATTTGCATGGGTTTGTTTCTGGGCTCTCTATTCTGTTCCATTGATCTATGTGTTGGTTTTAATGTCAATACCACACAGTTTTAATTACTATAGCTTTGTAATACAGTTTGAAATCAGGAAGCATGATACCTCCAGCTTTGTTTTCTTTCTCAAGATTGCTGTGGCTATTTGAGGTCTCTTGTGGCTCCACACAAATTGTAGGATTGTTTGTTCTATTTCTGTGAAAAATGCCATTGCAATTTTGATAGGGATTGAATTGAATCTGTAGATTGCTTTGAGTGGTATGGACATTCTAATAATATTAATTCTTCCAATCCACGAGCACAGACATTTATTTGTGTCCTCTTCAATTTCTTTCACTAATATCTTGTAGTTTCCAGTGTACAGGTTTTTCACCTTGTTGGTTAAATTTACTTCTAGGTATCTTATTCTTTTTGATGCAATTGTAAATGGGATTGTTTTCTTAGTTTGTCTTTCTGATGGTTCATTATTACTGTATAAAAATGTAACAGATTTTTTATTTCTACAAGTTTTATTAAGTGCCTGATCTGAGTCTAGATAATAACCTAGTCTCTTTGGCTTCAGTTTACTCATTTGGAAAATGAGCTAGGATACGTCCAATTCTAAAAGTCATTGATCTAGCTATGAACACTGCATTTGACATGGGTAAAGATGTCAATGTCAGGCTTTACTTTTAAGCCCTCATTTTCCTCCCTCTTCCCTGCTAGCGTCTGGTGGGGCAGGGCTACTGACAAAGGTTCTCTCCTTGACCCAACCCTAGCCAGGTTCCTCTGAGCCCTGTTCTCGAGTAGGCCTCAACCTTGGTTGAACAAATACTACCAATAGTTCCTAACAGCTCAAGGCCTCATCCCAAGGATGACCCTAGCCCCCCTTTAAAGTGCCTGCATGAGAAAACTCAAGGCTGCCAAGATAATTAACTGTCGGCTCCAGCCAACACCCGAAGATCGGGCCCCTGTCTCCCAGTGTCCGCAGGAGGACAGGAGCTGAACTTTAGTATGTGCTAACTGGCACACGCAGATGTGTTTCACACGGACTTCCCCTCCTCCCCCTTTTGATAAGTTTTCCCTCTCCTGACTCTACTGAGGCCCCTGCTCACCCCTCCCTACTCCTTCATCCTACCTTTGAAGGCCCAGTCACCTCTCTATAAGTCAACGTTGAGCTCAGTCCATACCGGGCTCTTTTCCCTATTGTGCAAGTGTATTACTGAGGAAAATCTGTCATTACCACTGTCATGTCTGGCTTTGCTTACCTTGGACACTACTCACACCCTGGAGGGGGTCAGGGCCAGCAAGTATATCAGAAGCCCCTAGTTTGACCCCAACTGTAGCCTCCACTTCAAGCGTACTTCATAGTATTTTTGTTGTAGCATTTGGGACTAAACTCCATGTTTGTGCCTGGGAGAGAGTGAGCTCTCAGGAAGCATTTGTTGGGTGAGTGCACGTATTGGTAGCCGGCCTGGCATCAGACTTGCTGTGGCAAATCAGGGAGGGAGAGGTTGCTGTTCTAAAGGTTAGATTTTCTTCCACACACCAAAGAAAGCAATCATCTTATGCCAGATACTTCTGGAGGTGTAATGAGCAAGCCCAGATGAGATCACTGCCCATTAAACTGAATTGCCAAAATGAGTGAGAAAATGTAGTTTACAATTGGGGTTCACTCTCTTAAGTGACGCTTTCACTCTATTTTCAGTAGTTTTTGTTTGGTGCAAATAAAGAATTTAAAATATGTAATAAGCAGCAATGGAAAGACAGCTATAGTAGGAAAGTGATTTGAATTTTTAAATGTTATAGCCTGTTTCCCTATGAAATGAATAGGTGATTCAGAAGGTATGGAAATGAGACAGAAACCTCACCTCCAGACACTGGCTCAGGGAATAGTGGTGGATTGAAATGCTTCTTTCACACACTCATTTGCAGTGCCTTATGTAAGCAATACTTATAGAAAAACATAGAGAATAAAGGACAAACACACTACCTAGATGCAATGTCTATAATAAATATTACCACATTTTTTCCTTTTTTAAAGTTTGAATTTTAAAGTTTAATTTAAAGTTAAAATTTTTTAAAGTTTAAAGTGTTAAGAGATAAGCATTTTTTTCCTACTCCTCTTCCATATTGTTGCACTATCTCTGCCTCCAGAGCGAGCCACTTTTGAAGTGTGTGGGTATTTTCATCCATGTTTCTTTATACTCTTATTTCATCTCCCTGGGTTCATAAAATATTCAGGATTGTGTTGGATGTTCTTAAAAATCACGTTTAAGGGCATCATACTTCATGTATACTTCTGACGTTAATCATTATGTTTTTGAGATTTATCCATGTTAATGCATGTATTTCTAGTTTAATCATTTTAATTGCTTTATGGAATGATTAACCCACAATTTGTGATTCATTACTTTATTATGAGCATTTAGGTTATTTTCATTACAAACAATGCTGCGGTAAATACCCCTGACTGCATCTCATTGCTCACGTGTTCCAGAGTCTCTCAAGACACACGCCTACATTAGATTACCTTGGAGTTCCTTGTGCATTCTAGATCCTAATCCTTTATTGGTTAAATATGTTGCAAATATCTTCTCTCAGTCTATTTAGGAGGTTTTTACTAAATCAATTTTCAAATTATGAGATTGTCAAATTTATTAATTTTTTGCTTATGGTGTTTGCTTTTTGTGTCTTAAGAAATCCTGTCCACACCTCATACCCATTATAATAGTTGCTATAAAAAAAACTAGAAAATCACAAGTGTTGGCGAGGATGTGGAGAAATTGGAAACCTTGTGCACTGTTAGTGGGAATGTAAAATGGTACAGCCATTCTGGAAAGCAGCCCTGATGGCCTAGCGGTTAAAGTTCAGCGCTCTCTGCTTCTGTGGCCCGGGTTCGGTTCCCGGGCACAGGACCAGACCACTCGTCTGTCAGTAGCCATGCTGTGGTGGCAGCTCACACAGAACTAGAAGGACTTACAACTAGAATATACAACTATGTACTGGGGCATTGGGGAGGGTAAAAAAGAAAAGGAAGATTGGCAATAGATGTTAGCTCAGGGTGAATCTTTCCCAGCAAAAATAAAAAATAGAACTATTTATCCAGTAATTCTACTTCTGGGTATATATCCAAAAGCATTGAAAGCAGGATCTCAAAGAGATATTTGTACACCCATGTTCATAGCATATTATTCATGATAGACAAGAGGTGGAAGCAACCTAAATGTTCTGCAATGGATGAATGGATAAAGAAAATGTGATATGCACATACAATGGAATATTATTCAGCCTTAAAAAAGAAGGAAATCCTATCATATGCTAAAACATGAATGAAACTTGGAGACATTATGCTAAGTGAAATAAGCCAGACACAAAGTGAAAAATACCGTATGATTCCGTTTATATGAGGTATCTAAAGTGGTCAGATTCATAGAGGTGTAAAGTAAGACGGTGGTTGCCAGAGGGTGGGGGGGGGGTGGAGGGGAGAAAGGGCAGTTGTTATTTTATGGGTATAGAGTTTCAGTTTTGCCAGATGAAAAAGTTCTAGAGATCTGTTGCACGACAATGTGAATATACTTAACACTACTGAAGTGTATACTTTAAAATGGCAAAGATGGTAAATTTTACATTATATGTTTTTTACCATAATTAAAAATTAAAAAGAAAAGACAGAAATCCTTCCCAAATTGGAGATCATAAAGATGTTTTTCTATATTTTCTCATAATAGTTTTAATATTTTTTTGTGTGTGTGTGAGGAAGACCAGCCCTGAGCTAACATCCGTTGCTAATCCTCCTCTTTTTGCTGAGGAAGACTGGCCCTGGGCTAACATCGTGCCCATCTTCCTCTACTTTATATGGGATGCCGCCACAGCGTGGCTGACAGGCAGTGCGTTGGCGGGCGCCCGGGATCCGAACCCGCGAACCCCGGGCTGCCAAGCGCGGACTAAACCACTGCGCCACCGGGCGGCCCCCAATAGTTTTAATTTTTGATTTTCACATCTAGGGCTTTAATCTAGCTGGAGTTTACTTTTGAGGATGGCATGCTTGTTCAAGTTCCATTTATTGAAGAGTCCATCCTCTTCCAGCTATTTGTGGATCTACTATTTCTGGTCTCTTTACTTCTCCATTATTCAATTTGTGTAGCTCTGTGTCAAGGTCACATCTTCTTAATTCCCATAACCTTGTAATAAAGTCCTGATTTTTGATAGGGCAAGTCCTTCCTCATTGTTCATATCATAAAAGAAATCTTAACTCTATATTTTATGAGAGTTTTAGGAAGAGCTTATCAAGTTTAACACAAAAATCTTGTTTGGACTGTGATTGGTATTCCCTTTAACTGGGATGTACTGCCACATTTATGGTACTGAGTTTCTTATCCACGGACATGATATATTTCTCCTTTTATTTAAGATTTCTTTAATGATTTTCCATAAAGTTTTATAAATTTCTTCATATAAATTTTGGATCTCTTTTGATATATTTATTTTTATCTTTAAATGTTTTGATGCTGTTGTGAATAAAAGCTTTTTTAATAATAATATTTTTAGTTAGTTGATTCAAGTTTATAGGAAAGCTGTTGATTTTGGTATATTGCTTTTATGTGAAACAACTTCACTGGACTCTTTTATTGGTAGTTATAGGTTGTGTGTAAATTCTGTTAGAATTTCCATATATTGCATGAGAACAATGAAAATTCATTTTTACTTTTCAATCTTATAATTTATTTTCTTGTCTTATGCAGTAGGCACTGTCAGGTCACCCAGTACAATGTTGCTTAGAAGTGATGATAACAGCCTTGCTAGTCTTATTCCTGACTTCCAAGGGAAGTATTTGGTGTTCTTAGTTTAATATTATATTTGCTGTAGGCTTTGATAGATACTCTCTTTGAGGTTAAAGAAGTTCCTTCTATTTCCTCATTAATATTTTTCTTGTCATGAATGAGGGTTAAATGCATTCAAATGCTTTTTCTGAATTTCTAGTTTGATTGCATTGTTTTTGTTCTTTAATCTATTAAAGTGGTAAATTATATTAATAGGTCTTTTTAATGTAGAAGATCTTTTTTATTTCATACACATACACACATTTTATGTATATATATTTATATATATCATACACACTGCTTAGATTCAGTTTGTTAATTTTTTCATGAATTTCATACCTATGTTCATAAGTAATATTGGTCCATTTTTTTCCTTTTGTTTTTTTTTTGTGAGGAAGATTGCCCCTGAGCTAACATCCAGTGCCAATCTTCCTCTTTTTGCTGAGGAAGATTAGCCCTGAGCTAACATCTGTGCCCATCTTCCTCTATTTTGTATGTGGGATGCTGCCACAGTGTGGCTTGATGAGTGGTGCGTGGGTCTGCACCTGGGATCTGAACCTGTGAATCCCGAGCTGCTGAAGCAGAGCGCATGAACTTAATCACTATGCCACTGGGCTGGCCCCATCTTTTCCATTTTTAATAAGATAAATTGATAGCTTTCCTAGAAACAATTTTCATGAGGTAGTGATTATTTGTTCTTTGTACTTTTGGTAAAATTCATATGTAAAAACTACTGGGTGTGGAATTTGGAGGGATAAATTTGGTCACTGTTTTATTTTCTTTAATGATTTAAAAAAATAACATGGAGATAGGATTTGAATGTAATTTATCTATTTATATCAAGGGGAGAACCATCAGTCTTTTTATCAATGACAAAGGGAAAAAAGCCTAAGATTTATAAAAGAAAGAGGAGATGAGGAGGAGAGAAAAAACTTTAGGTAGTCTGGGAACAGTAAGTCTTGTTTTTACATAAAAATGTAAATACATTCAATTGTCAGCTAATAAAACAAAACATGATGAAAACCATGAGAGTTAAGTGGCTGAATGTACTTGACAGGCTCTCTCTGAGTAATGTGTGCATAGTATCCTTCTCTTGTTACTTCTTAGTTAAGCAAGGTCTGCACCACTTTAATCATCATAAATTTCTCAGTTTCTCTCTTTTTAGTTAAAAGAATCTCCCACAGGAGCAAATTTGACTTCAAGAATTTTTAGTCTCTCTGATTAGAATCATCAGTTAGGAGTTGACTTTATATTAGATATTAGAAGAGGGCTAAAACTATAAGAACAATTACAGATATTACAAAAAATATTGAAGAAGTATTTTAAGTTCATTTTAAAGTTAGTTTAGGCCTAACCAAGAGAATGAGACTCAAAGATTAGTCTGAACAACTTCAGTTAACAAAGTGGTCTTTTCTCCTCTGATTGACTGCTTTACTCTCTTGAAATGCTTACCCATCTACAACAAAAATTGCTTAATTATTACACAGTCTCCATATTGGCTGGCAAATAGTCAAGGAAAATTTTATGATTTAGGGCTCTTGTAGCCAACAATTTTACGATAGTCTCTTTGGCCTTTAGAGTTTTAGTTGTTTCACTTGTTATTTAAGCCATACTGAAGTTACAAATCATACTCTCTACATTAGTAACTAGTTTAACTAGAGTAGAATTCCTTTTATAAACCAGTGAAATTTAGTATCTGAATCCCTTCCTATAAGTTACCATGTCTAATCCTTAATAAAATGTAATTAACTAAGGGGTTTCTTTGGAATATTTGGAAAAGCCAGATGAATATGTAAAAAATACACATCTACATTTAGCTTATCTGACTTTGGAGGAAAAAATTGTAACAAATTAAAACATTATATGGTGATTACTGCATAGCTTTATGAGAAAATAATTACACTGTAGTTTGCATCAGTTTTCCCATGTACCTTTCTTTTTTGTGTCCCTTGGGTTCTTGTAAAGCTCTGGAAACATTGATGATAACAGATAATTATTGGAGGCCTAGAATATAGTTAATGTATATAGATGTATGAGAGTTAATAATACTTTAGATGGTTTTGAGGCCAACAACACCTTCAACCAACTGGATCGAACATTTATGGACCACTCCGCACAACATCTGCAGAATACACTCTTTTTACATATATATACACACTTATATAGTATATAACACTATATATATAATATATATAACACTATATATATAGTAATACCTAAAGCAGCTACTGAAAGAAGTTATACAAAGTGATTTACTCAAAAGCAGTATACATAAATCAAAGTAGAATTCTAAAATATGTTCAAGCAGCCCACAGGAAGGCAGAAAAAACCCCACAGAAAACAAAAAGCAAAGAGAACAAACAGAAAGCAAAAGTAAAGTGGCAAAACTAAGCCTTCACATGTCAATAATTACATTAAATGTAAATAGTCTAAATATACCTACTAAAGGACTGAAATTGACAGAATGAATTAAAAAGCATGATCCAATTATATATACTGTCTACAAGAAACTCAATTCAAATATAATCATACAAGCAGCCTGAAAGTAAAAGGAAGGAAAAAGTTATGCTAAAATTTTCAAAGGAAATCAGGAGTGGCTCTATTAATATCAGATGAAGTAGAGTTCAGAGCAAAGAAAGTTACCAGAGACATAGAGGGACAGTATATAACGAAAAAGAATCGAAAAAGAATCAACCCACCAAGCAGACATAGTAATCCTAATTGTATATGCACAAAACAACAGAGTTGCAAAATGTGTGAAGTAAGAACTGAAGGATCTAGAAGAAAAATTAGACAAACCACAATTGTCGGTGGAGACTTCAATACCCCTCTGTCAGCAACTGATAAAATGACTAGACAGAAAATCGTTAAGGGTGTGGAAGAACTCAACAACGCCATCAACCCATTGGACCTAACAACGTTTGTGGAACACTCCACCCAACATCTGCAGAGTACACATTTTTCCCCCCAGGTTGCCCCAGATCATATACCAATGCAGACCAAATTCTCAGTAATAAAACAAACATCAATTCAATTAAAATAATAAAAATCATGCAGAGTGTTTTCTCTGCCTACAATGAAATCGCACTAGAAATCAATAAAAAAAGATAATAGGAAAATCTCCAGACACTTGGAAAGTAAACAATATACTTCTGAATTATCCGTGGGTCAAAATGGAGTTTCAACAGAAATTTAAAAAGTACATTTAATTGAATCAAAATAAAAACACAAATATCAAAATTTGTGGAACACAGCTAAAGCAATGCTGAGAAGAAAATTTATAGCACTAAATGCATACATTAGAATAGAGAAAAAGATTCAAGTCAGTACTGTCAGCTTGCATATCAAGAATGTAAAAAAAATCAAAATAAAGCGAAAGCAGGTAGAGAGTAGAAATTAATTAGGATCAGAGCAGAAATCAATGAAATCAGAAACAAGAAAGAAAAAGAAGAAATTAATGAGACAAAGAGCTGATTATGTGAAAAGATTGATAAAACTGAGAAATCTTTAGTAAGACTGACAAAGAAAAAAGAGAGAAGACACAAATTATCAATAGAAATGAACAAGAAATATCACTACTGATATTGAAATATCAAAAGGATAATAAGGGAATTTTATGAAAAACTCTACACATATAAATTTGACAGCTTTGATGGAATGGACCAATTCCCTGAAAAATACAAATTGTTACAACTCATTCAATATGAATTTAGATAATTTGAATAACCATATAACTGTTAAGAAAATTGCATTATTAATTTTAAAATGTTAACAAAGAAAGCTTCAGACCCAGATGGTTTCACTGGAAAATCCTTCCAAACATTTAAAGAATTAACACCAACTCTCCACAATCTCTTCCAGAAAATAGAAGAGGAGGTGACACTTCCTAACTCATTTTATGAATTTAGTGTTACACTGACACCAAAACCAGACATAGACAGTACAAAAAAAGAAAATGACAGACCATACAGATTCATCAATAAAAAGGCAAAAAATCCTAAACTAATATCAGCAAACAGAGGTTAGCAATATATGAAATGCATTATCCACCATGACCATGTAGGGTTTATTCCAGAGATACAAAGCTGGTTCATTACTTAGCCATAGTGACAGGCTAAAGAAGAAAAACCATCATTTCAATTGGTGCATAAAAGCATTTTACATTATTCAACACTCATTCATGATAAAAACTTTCTGACAATTAGAATAGATGGAGATTTCCTCAACTTTATAAACAGTATCTACAGAAAACCTACCACTAATATACTGAATGGTGAAAGACTGCCTGGTTTCCCCCTGAGATTGGGCAGAGGCAAGGATGTCTACTCTCATCACTCTTTGTCAACATAGTACTAGAAGTAGTAGCAAGTGAAATAAAGCAACAAAAGGAAATACCATGCATACTTATCAGAGAGGAAGAAATAAAACTATCTCTATTTGCATATGAGATGCTTGTCTACACAGAAAATCCCAAGGAGTCCACAACAAAACCCCTAGTGTTAATAAGTGAGTTTATCAAGGTCACAGGATACAAGATAAACATATAAAATCAATTGTGTTTATGTATACCAGCCACAAACACATGGACATCAAAATTAAGAATATAATCCCTCTTATAATTTCTCAAAAAACCTGTAAGTGTGGATCTACCAAAACACAAATAGGACTTATATGCTGAAAACTACACAATGCTGATGAAAGAAATAGAAAAAGATCTAAACAAATGGAGAGACATACTGTATTCATGGATCGGAAGACTCAACCTAGCAAAGGTGTCAGTCCTCCACACACAGGTTTATTGAAATTCCTGTTGAGATCCCAGAAGGACTTTTTGTAGATGTAGACAAGATTATTCCAAAATTTTTATGGACAGACAGAGAATTAGAATAGCTAAAACAATTTTGAAAAAGAAGAATGAAGTGAGATGAATCGGTCTACCTGATTTCAAGACTTATTACGTAGCTACAGTAATTAAGACTGTGAGATATTGTGGAGGGATAGACCCAGAGATAAGTGGGTATAAGATAGAGAACCCAGAAATAGACCCACACAAATATGTCCAACTAACTTTTGACATGTGTGTAAAAGAAATTCAATGGAGGAAAGACAGCCTTCTCAACAAATGGTGCTGGGGTAATTGGACATCCATAGACAAAAAAATGAGCCTTGATCTCAGTCTCACACCTTAAAACAAATTAACTCAAAGTGGACCATGGACTTAAAAATGTAAAGAATAAAACTGTCAAACTTTTAGAAAAAGTCACAGGAGAAAATATTTGGGTCTGAGGCTAGGCAAACACTTCTTAGACGTATACCAAAAACACAATCCATAATAGGAGAAACTGATAACTTAGAATTCATCAAAATTAAAAATTTTTGTTCTGTGAAAGACCCTGTTAAGAGGTTGAAAAGACAAAACTACAAACTGAGAGAAAATATTTGCAGACTGCATAGCTGACAAAGGGACAGTATCCAGAATATATGAAGAAGTCTTAAAATTCGACAGTACAGAATCTGAACAATATAATTAGCAAGTGGATAAAAGATATGAAGAGAGAATGCACTGGAGAAGATACACAGATGGCAAGTAAGCTTGTGAAAAGATGTTCGATATCATTAGCCGTTAGTAAAATGAAAATTAAAACCACAATGAGATAAAACTGCACGTCTATGAGAATAGCTAAAATAAAAAATAGTGACAACACCAAATGCTGGCAAGGATGTGGAGAAACTGAATCATTCATATGTTACTGATGGGAATGGAAAAAGCTGCAGCCACTCTGGAAGACAGTTTTGCAGTTTTTCAAAAAAACTAAACATGCAAAAACCAGATGACCTAGCAATCAGTTTTGGGCATTTATTCCAGAGAAACAAAGATCTAGCTTCATATAAAACCTGTACATGAATATTTATAGCAGCTTTATTCATAATAACTGGAAACAACCCAGATGTCTCAACAAGAAAACAATTAAACAAACTATAATACATCTATCCCATGGACTACTACTTAGCAATAAAAAGGAACAAACTATGGATACATGAAAAAACCTGGATGAATTTGCATGTTTTTATGCTGAGAGAAAAAAGCCAATCTGAAAAAGTCACATAATACATGATTCCTTTTATATTACATTTTTTAAAATAGCAAATTATAGAACTGGAGACCAGAGTAGCGGGTGCCAGAGATAAGAAGAGGGTCAGGACAGGAAGGAAGTGCGTGTCTACAGAGGAACAACCCGAGGGGTCCTTGTGCTTATGGAGATGTTCTGAATCTTGACTGTGTTAATGCCAATATCCTCACTGTGATATTGTGCTCTAGTTTTGCAAGGTGTCACCACTGCGGGAAAATGGATAGAGAGCACTGGGATCTGTCTGTATTATTTTCGACAAATGCATGTGAACATGCAATTATCTGAAAATAAAAATCTTAATTAGAAAGTATATCTTTAGAATTGGCTTTAATCTAAATAAGTGAGTTTTTTTTGCTATGTTCTTTCCAATAAGTAATTATTAATTTCTTTTAAAATTTTTAAGTAGGTACATGAATAAGTTAGACAACTCCTTTGCTTTCTTGGCATGCTGAAATCATGAATAACTCCAAATGCAGTATCTAGTAGCAGTATATTAACTCTTAAATATCTGGAAGGGTGTACACTCATGTCAGAGTTATCTGAGTAGAATTAAAGCAAAATATTTTATAAGAAAGTACTTATGAATTACAACATATAAGTACAAAGAATACCTTAATTATTCTTAAGATATGAGACGTCTTTAAATAATATCATGTTAGGATTTTCATCAGGGTTGAACATCAATCAAAGCAGAAAGAGAAATGCTTAGAGGTACATAGGAAGCAGATATTAAAATAGGAAATTTTAATAGACTATATCCGTTGAGAAAATTGTTGTTACTTTTAATCTTTTTTTTTCTAGGAATTGTTTTTCTTGAACTTGATATTCTGCAGTTTATTTTGTTTATCCTGCTCAAGACTTAATGCACTTCTTTAATCTTCAATAATAAATTTTAAAGAAATATACTTTAATTTTGTAAAATTTTAGCTATTATATTTTTGAATACTATCCCTTCCCATCCACACTGCTTTTACTTCTGGAACTTCAATTAATGTGTATTGGAACTTTTAATTCTGCAGTGTTTACAAAGTCAGAAAACATAGTATACACCCATTTTTAAAAATACTAAGTTCATCGAGGAATAATTTATATACGGTAAAGTTTACCCTCGTTAGGTGTTCTGTTTTATGAGTTCTGACAAATGTATGCACTCATGTCACTGCTACAACAATAACGATGTAGAAAATTCTTATCATTCCAATAAGCTTCCTCATTTCCCTGTGTATTCAATCCTCTTCTCTGACTCCCAGCCCCTGGAAATCAGGGATCTGATTTGTGTCCTTATAGTTTGCCTTTTCCAGAATGTTATATAAATTGAATCATAGTGGATATAGCTTTTTGTGTTTGGTCTCTTTCACTTAGTATAATGCTTTCGAGATTCATTCATGCTGTCGCATGCATCCATAGTTAATTTCTTTTTATTGCTGAGGCTGTTCCATTCTACGGATGTATCATAGTTTGTTTATTCATTCATCGGTGATGGACTTCTCAGTTGTTTCTGGTTTTTGGCAAGTATGAATAAAGCCGCTACAAACATTTATATACAGGTGTTTTTATTTCTCCTGGGTAAACCCTAGGAGTAGGGTTGCTGGGATGTTATGGTAACACCTTAGGAATGGAATTGCTTATGGATGTTTTAAAAAATAGATAAACTGTTTCCCAAAAGAGTCATATCATTCTGTTGTTATTCTATCAGCAACGTATGAGCATTCTAGTTGCTCTGCATCCTTGCTAGCACTTTCTATTGTCAGTTTAAAAAATTTTTTGGTAAAGTGGCTGTTCAAAACTTTTTGCCATTTTTAAAATGAGTTGTATTGTTATTATTGAATCGAAAGAGTTCATTATATCATTTATATATTATAGTCCTTTACTAAATATGTTTTGCAAATATTTTCTCTCAGTCTGTGACTTGTCTTTTAATTTTCTTTACAGTATAGGAAGAGCATAACTTTTTGTTTTAATGAAGTCTAATTTATCAATATTTTCTTTTATATTTTCTGCTTTTTTCTCTAAGATCTTTGCCTAACCCAAACTTATTTTTTAGCAGTATATTAGCTACATTTAAAAAATTATAAGATCAATATGTCTTTCTTCAACCTCCAGATAAATACATTTCCGGTTCACAAATCTCTAAATTTAAAGCAAAGGGTCTGATCATTAATCAGAAAAAGTGCAACATATACACTATTTTCTCTGTGTTTCCAGATTTTTGGGATACTCAGTAATGTATTTTTTCCAGATTAGCAATTAGACCTATTGCTTTATATTTAGAGATACTTCATATTTATATGTATGTGTATGTATGTGTGTGTGTGTGTGTGTGTATATATATATATATATATATATATATATATATATATATATTCTCCAAGTCTCATAAGTACTCATTTATGTTTTATCTCATTCTATATCTTTGTGTTGGATCTTAGATAATTTCCTCAGAGTCATCTTCCAATTGGCCAATTCTTTCTTTATCTGCTTTAGATCTGTTTTATCCCACCCATTGGATTTTTTATAGTAAAGTTCATATAGTCATATATTGCTTAATGACAGGGATACATTTTGAGAAATGCGTCATTGGGTGATTTTGTCACTGTGCAAACATCATAGAGTGTACTTACGCAAACCTAGATGGTGTAGCCTACTATCCAGCTAGGCTGTATGGTATAGCCTATTGCTCCTAGGCTACAAACCTGTACAGAATGTTACTGTACTGAATACTGTAGGCAATTGTAGCTCAATGGTAAGCATTTGTGTATCCAAACATACCTAAACATAGAAATGTTACAGTAAAAATATACTATAAAAGATAAAAATGACATATCTGTATAGGGCACTTACCATGAATGGAGCTTGCAGGACTGGAAGCTGCTCTGGGTGAGTGAGTGGTGAGGGAATGTGAAGGCCTAGGACATTACTGTTCACTACTGTAGCCTTTATAAACACTTTACACTTAGGCTACACTAAATTTGTGAAAAAATATTTTCTTTCTTCAATAATAAATTAACCTTAGCTTACTGTAACGTTTTTACTTTATAAAATTTTTACTTTTTCTTAACTTGTTGACTTTTTTGTCATAATAGTTTAAAACAAAAACACATTGTATGGCTGTACAAAAATATTTTCTTTCTTTATATCCTTATTATATAAGCTTTTTTATATTTTAACAATTTTTTATTTTTACTTTTAAACCTTTTTGTTAAAAATTAAGACAGAAACACACACATTAGCCTAGGTCTACACGGGGTTAGGATCATCAATATCACTGTCTTTCAACTCCACATTTTGTCCCATTGGAAGGTTTTCAGGAGCAATAACATGCATGGAGCTGTCATCCCTATGACAACAATGCCTTCTTCTGGAACACCTCCTGAAGTTCCTGCCTGAGGCTCTTCTTGAGGAAGTGTCGCTCTTTTCAGAATTATGTTCATGGTGGTTTGATTGGCTTCTTTTTCTCACACATTTGCTGGTAAGCAGATAATGCATTGTGAATATTCCTCTCTATTAACGAAAACCTCTTGGTTTTGGGGTCCACATTTTCAAACATTTTAGGGAGCTTGTTGAGGTCTGCAAAACCTTCTGCTAAACCTTTCACTGTGAATTTTCTTGGAGGTTTTTCTTCTTCTGCAGTTTCCTTTTCTCTTGCCTCTTCTTCAGCTAAGCGCTTCTGTTCCTGTTCCAACAACTCCCCATTAGTAAATTCCTCAGGAACACCATTAGAAGCTCCTCAATGTCATCCTCATCCACACCCAGATTAAAATTGCTTTCCATCTCATGCACAGCCTTGTTGATTTTTGCCACCTCCTCATCCTTGGCAAATCCTTTGAAGTCATGGATAAACTACTTGAGTGTCTTCTTCCAGATGCCATTCATACACTCCATGGAGACATCAACCCAAGCCCAAGCAAGGTTCCTGATGCAATCATAGATGTTGGTATTCCTTCCAGAATTGTGTCAGTGTCTTCTCAACTGCAGCAATAGCCTGGGCAAAGCTCCTCCTCGGGTACTAGGCTTTAAAAGCTGCTATAACTCCTTGATCCGTTGGTTGGGTTAAAGAGGTGGTGTTTGGAGGAGCATCCCACTTTGATATTGGGATGAAGATCCTCAATAAAAGGAGGATATCTGGGAGTATTATTGACAATAAGAAAAATCTTGAGAGGTATGTTATTCTCTAAACAGTACTTCTCCATTTCGCTGGCACAGCAATTCAGGAGAGCATTTGGAAGATTAGTTGGGTCATCCATGACTTCTTATTGCTCCCGTAGTATGCTGGCAGTGTGTACTTACTGGTATGCTTGAAGGCCCTGGGGTTCTCACTGTGCCAGATCACAAACAGTTTCAATTTGTAGCCTGCAGCATTGCCTCCAAAGAAGACTGTTGTCTTGTCCTTAAAAGCCTTGAAACCCGGCCTCCTTATAAATGAAAGTCCTTTCAGGCATCCATTTCCAAAATAGGGAGGTTTCATACATGTTGAACATTTGCTCTTGTAAGTAATTTTCCTCCACAACCATCTTATCTGGAGTTTCCAAAAATTCTTCAGCTGCTTTCACATCAGTACTTGCAGGCTCACCACTCACTTTCATATTACATAATGAGTAATGATTCTTGAATTATTTAAACCTCCAGAGTTAGCAGTAAATTCAACACTGTAGTCAGGTCCAGCCTTTTCCTTCAACACCACAAACAACCTTTTTGCTTTGGCCATGAATGTCATGGTGCTGAGAGGGATATGCTTCTGTATCTAGTCTTCAATCCAGGTCATTCTCTAGGTCTGACGTAGGCCTTTCTCAAATTTTTGTTAGTCTGGTTGCCTTCAATGAAGCAGATCCTTTAACAGCTTCTGTCACTTTGTTCTTGTTCTTCAAGATCACAGCTATGGTGGAATGGGAAATGCCTGATTAGTGAGCAATAACCGTCACTGATTTTCCACCTTCATAGTCCTTAATCATTTTTAATTTTGTTTCCAGGTCAATCGCTCAACATGGCCTCTTACTGGCAACAGTAGCAATAGATTTCCTATGCTTAGGGGCCATGATGAACAGAATAATATGAGATTAAATCAAGCACAAGAGAAAATAATGCTTTCAAGAGATGTAGTGAACACAACATATATGAGGCTGCTGCCAATGTAACATGGCACACTGTTTCACAGTAAACTTCTTTTGAATAAGTAGACTGAGTACACTCTAAAATAATGATAAAAAGTATGATATAGTAAATACATAAAGCAGTAACATAGTCATTTATTATCATTATCAAGTATTATGTCCTGTACATAATTGTATGTGCTACACTTTTACACGACTGGCTGTGCAGTAGGTTTGTCTACATCTCAATAACAAAAAACTAACAACCCAATTAAAAAATGGGCAAAAGATCTGAACAGACATTTTTCCAAAGAAGATATACAGATTGCCAACGGGCACATGAAAAGATGTTCAACATCACTAATTATTAGGGAAATGCAAATCAAAACTACAGTGAGATATCACCTCACACCTGTCAAAATGGCTATAATCAATAAGATAAGAAATAACAAGTGTTGGAGAGAATGTGGAGAAAAGGGAACTCTCATACACTGCTGGTGGGAATGCGAACTGGTGCAGCCACTAAGGACAACAGTATGGAGATTCCTCAAAAAATTAAGAATAGAACTATCATACCATCCAGCTATTCCATTGCTGGGTATTTATCCAAAGAACATGAAAACATGAATGGGTAAAGATATATGCACCCCGATGTTCATTGCAGCACTATTCACAATAGCCAAGACTTGGAAGCAGCATAGGTGCCCATCTAGGGATGAATGGATAAAGAAGATGTGGTGTATATACACAATGGAATACTACTCAGCCATAAAAGAAGATGAAATCTTGCCACTTGTGACAACATGGATGGACCTTGAGGGTATTATGCTAAATGAAATAAGTCAGAGGGAGAAAGTTAAATACCATACAATCTCACTCACAAATATAAGATAACAACAACAAACAAACACATAGATACAGAGATTGGATTCGTGGTTACTAAAGGGGAAGCAGGGAGGGAGGAGGGCGAAAGGGGTGATTTGCACATGTGTATGCTGATGGATGGTAATTATTCTTTGGGTGATGAACATGATGTAATCTACACAGAAATCAAAATATAATGACATACACCTGAAATTTACATAGTGTTGTAGACCAATGTTACTTCAATTAAAAAAATGAAGTTCCCCTATTCATTTTTCAAACTATCCTGCTTGTTTTTCTTTAAGGCTTCTGGTCATTTAATTTTACCTTTAATCATTTAAAATATGATTGTTTTGGAATCTCTTCCAGGTTTTCAATGAATTTGAGTCCCTTGAGGGACAATTTGTGTTTCATGAATGACCATCCTTTTTGTGACCTGTTTCCTCATGTGATCTGTGGCTTTTTATTGTGAGTTGATTTTTGACAAAAGTTTTGAGTTATTTATCTGTTTATACATGTGTGTATGTATGTTTATTCTGTGGAATTACTTTAGGCTGGGAAAGTGACATTACACAGCAGTTTTCTGCTAGCTTGCTGATGAGTCCTGGAGGTATCAGTGGTCCTGAAACAGTGTTTATATTAATTTATTGGCTTATTGTTATTTTTGTCTGTGAATTCAGGTAGCTTTTCTTTCCACCTATTGCAGGCTTGGGGCAACACTCCTTCTCCCTGTACGGGTGTTGGGATTCCCACATCTGACCTTAAACCATCCCCCCACCTCTCGCCCCCTCAGCATCATCAGGTTCCCCTTATTGTTCAGACTTTGATTTCACTCCTAATATCTGACAGAGTAGAAAGTTATTTGTATTTTAAACTTGATTGTATGTTTGAAAGTACTCTTTTAATACTTATTTTATCCAGTATTTTATGTGTTTTTAGCAGGAACAGAGCCTCTTTGCAGTAATTAGTCCACCACATTGCCAGAAATCCACTCTTCTTAAATATTCTGTGTTCTGATTAAAAGCACCCTTAGAGTTTAGTCTCTGGATTTCCTTGTTTGTTTAATCTATCTATTGCCTCAACTGTTTTAAATCAAGTGCTGAATTGTTTTCCAGAAGAGTAAAAGAGGAATCCTCCTGTTTGAAGCTTGTAATTTTCATGACATCCAAAAGGGTTCCTTTAAAAAATGCCCTTTCAGCCAACTGCATCCCCTACCATTGAAATCTCTGTACTTCAGTCTAAATTTCTTTTCCCAGTTAAATAATTTGTGCATTTTAGATTTACTCATTAACTCAACCTTTTTCTTCTTGTGAAAGCATTCCCCTGAATTATCAGAATCACTAAGATAGCATAGACTTTCCTTTATTGTTGCATATTTTTTCTCTTGCTCCCTCGTCAAATAATTAGTGTGAAAATACCATAAGAATCTGCATGTTTGCTCTATTATGCATTTAGAGATTTGTGGAGAACAGAACATTTTTATCTGAGTACTTCTTATCTATCTGGTTCCATTTTAGGTTGGAGTGATATGTGGGAAGTATATAACATGCCTCGACCCACAAGGATCTTACTACCTGGATGAAGAGGACAGACTTTTAAAAGGAAGAACTTTGTGATAAAATGAGAAACATGTCATCCAGCACTACAACATTGAATAGTAAGTACACAGAGAAAGGGGATAACCCTGTAGGGATAAGAGGCTGAAGAAGGCTCTTCAGGAGCCCGAGTTAGATCCTGAAGTCACTAAAGGATTTGGAATGACAAAAAAAAAAGGAGTGGTTGTTCTAACAGGGAGACAGCCTCATCAAAAGACAGTGTGTGCAGGGAATATGAGGGCTCAGTAAAGGGACCGAAACATTCCCCACTTCAGCCACAGAAAGGAAACAATACCCAAGGAAACCACTTTCATAAACAAAATAACTCAGTAATTCTCCTGAGGAGCCCATCAGGAGTGCTTTTACAGATGGATGAATTGGCAGCTGCATTTTGTTTGGTAAAACAGAGACCAACAGGCAAACATTCTATTTACTGATGTTAACTCAAAACATCTCCAACCACAACATTTTCATTTTACCTTACACATTCTAAGACACAATAAAGTGGATTTTTCCCTTACAAAGGACTTTAGAATGTTCACTTATAAATCTTTTCCTTTCTGGGGCAAAATCTAGTACTTGTTTGGAAAACAAAACGTGAGACACATCCAGGTTGCTGAGATGGAAGATGGCGTGTCATGACTGTGCTCATCAGAACACGCCCACTTCCTGGCACCGCCATTCCTCTGAGCTTCTCTTTTAAGAGTCCTCTTTACCAGTCCTTGGAAATTATTTTTTCTCTCAAATAAACTTAGTTATATTTACATTCTTTAAGCAGTCTTAGCCTTGTTGAGAGAAGACATGCATTTACTGTGTTCAGGCATGTTGATCAAGAGACCGATATGCTTCCCCACAATGGGTTATTCTCGGGATTTTTGTGTCCCTTCCTGTTACCACCATTCATATCTCTGTATTTCATGCTGAAGCCAATGGGAGTTACGCACTCTGCCCTGGATTCTGCATGGGTCTCATCATTCAAGGGCAAGAAAAAATTGCTGGCAAACTGTTATACACATGTTTATAATCACTGACATTTGCGTTGCTACAACGAAAAGATGCATTCTTCCTACACACGTATGTTGAGGATGGTTAGAAAAATCTGTTTTGAGTTGAGCTGAGTTCCTCCCTTTGATATGTGTTTTCAATTGCTAAGCAAATGCTGCTTTAATTTTGTTTGTAAGAAGCTGAACTGACACCAAGCAAGAGCGGCTCATTGTTTGGACTCTGGTCCACACTTGGCTCTCTCAGAGGTTGATAGCACCAATATTTAGAGATCTAGGAAGAAGCCACTTGGCAGATTTAAGAAAACCCAGCAAGGTACTGCTACTTTGTTTTTTCCTGTGTGCTTGCAGGTAGACCTAATTAGTGGATAGTATGTACTTCTGCATGGGAATTGAAGAAATCTTGATCACAAAAATAGGGAACCAGTGGGACCTATGGCAGTAGCATAGCAATTGTACGGCAAGCCTAATGGGCTTTCCTGCTTACAATGGTCAACTTCAGGCTCAGCTTTCCTATTGCTCTTTCAGTGTGTCTTTCTTGCTCACAAGTTCCTTACTCTTATTAACTTTCGCATTCATGTCTCTGGGCTCTTATCCTGATTCTTTTCTCACCTCCCTCCTCTGCACAGTCCTCCCTTTGTGTTTTCCCATCTGGACACACATCCACCCAAAACTTTCAGAGACTGCTCTCCTCACAGTTGCTGAACTCACTAGCCAGGGTTGACTTGGCTCTGTGCACAAGGACTCTCTTACTAACTCCTTCCTTATCATAGCTGAGACACCCATCCATTAACGTCTTCTGGACTTGGCTGCCAAATTTGTTCATCCACTTTCCTTCATTCTCCTCTGAATTATACTCTCAGTGGTTTTTCTAGTGAGTCATTCTTTACTGATCTCTGTAAGGGGTGGAGAGATTAACACAGGAATTAACATATTTGACATTTTTCTCCTTGCCTTTCGGTAGCAAATTCTTGAGCATGGAGACATTAGTTTTTCCAGTACTGCCATCTGGGCCTCCTTGCCGTCCAAAAACAAAGGGGGAAGAAGGAAAAGAAAAATGACCAAGCTAATTCCTGGGAGTTGTAGAGATTGAGAAAATTAAGGCCTCACATGGAATTGTTGATTTTGATCCCTAAATGGGATAATAAGTCTCCAGAAGAGTTTCTCTGAAGTCATTAGGGTTTTAATGAGGTCAAAAATAATCAGGACACTGAAATTGATACCATTTTCATAAATAAAGACTAGAAAGCTGTTTTGGCTCTCGTCATTAGCAAGTGGACAGATTGACTCTTTGTCATAAAGCTAAGAACCTTCCTACTTCTCATCCAAAATCTTTTCCTTAATTATTTTTGCCTGAACTGTTTTATAGCTATTTTTCTCTATACTCTGTATTAGAATTTAAATAAACCTATTTCAGTCTCTTAACTAAGATTTTTAGTAAAATAAATTTATTTCCTATTAGTCTGTTCTTTGATTCACAGTGTAGTATTAGAAGGGTGACCCATGTGGTGATTCATTCTCTACAAGATCATTTGGAAACCAGGGTGGAAGAACACTGAACTGTTGTCAGAAAGGAGCCACGGTTTCTCTTTCTCAAACTTCACAACCCAATTCTCAACTCCAAGGTAAGAGAAAAAAGTAAGGGATCCCCCCGCCCTCGGCCGCCGCCATTTCTGTCCCTACCCTTCATTCCACAGGTTGAAATAGAAGATAGAAATAAGATGTTGATTTCCAGTTTTATTTTTTTAATTTATCCATTCACTTATCATATGTCAAACTGAGTATTATTTGTGGGGTACTGTGCTTTGTCTGTAAAACCCAGTTCAGACTCAAGTGTTCAGTCATCAGCATGTCTAGATGGCAAGTTCACTGGAAGGATGCTTTGATAGGCTCCATGTGCTTGGTCTAGACTCATAAATAATTGGTGCTCATTAACTATTTTGTGTCATTGAGGCCACTGGGGTTCCTAGCATTTTCATTGCAATAGCCCTCCTGCTGCTTATAGCCACTCTGCTACTACATCAACAAAGTCCAGGGCTCAGACCTACAGGTTGGACTATAATCAACTATTGGACCTGGGGCTACCACATCTCTCCAGGTTGCCTGAAGCAGTCAGGCAGGAAGCAGCCATCAGAGTCAGCATTAGTAGCTCGGAAAAGTGGCAGTTGGAATGAACTCAGAACCCGGGGTCACAAAGGCTGCTCATGCCAACTCTGAGCCCTGCTTCCTGTCTGCTCTTCTTTTTCTTGACTGACTTTCTTGGGCGGTGCTCCTTGGTTCCTGTCTTAGGGGTCCTTCAGGGTCTTCTCGGCATTATCGTTCAGGCCCTGCAGCTTATTTAGTAGTCCTTTCTAGTTTCTGCCTGAGTCCAGAAATCAGATGTCTTGGTGCCCTTTTTTAATGCAGCTTGGTTCCATTTGCAAGAAAAATCTAAGAAATCTAACTTACAGTCTTGGTTTTGGTATTATCCAGGCAACATTAAGCAAATTATGTTACCATGGAATTTGGAATTTGTATTTTAAAATGATTTTGCTGTTGTTGAATGGTTAACGAGCAGACAATATTCTGGATACTGTATGGGTCATCTTCTTGAGGGGTCTTCTCTCCTAAACATCCAGAACATCTTCACCTGGATGAGAACTTGGACTCAGGGCAGAGTGACCCTAGAGAGCCATGCCATCTATCTTCCACTATTATCTTAGGACACTCTGAGGCCAGCATTGCTGGAAGTCAATTTTTAGTTAGAACTCTATTATACAGAGGAGGATATTGAGATGTAGAAAAGGAAAATGACTTGCTTAGTCATACAGATGTTTAGTGGGAGATCAATGATAGGAACCCAATTTCCAGGCTTCCAGTATTCTTTCCACACTACATTTTGCCTGTGATTCTGAATCATTTGGGGGTAGTGCAACCCTATCAATGGAGTGATTGTGTAACACATCCCGTTACTCAGGTGCTGTGTGATCTACGCTTACTTTAAATTTTTTTGTGTGAAAACTCTCCATCATATACAAAAGTACAGAGAACAGAAAAATGAACCCTCATATACAGAACATCAGGTTGAACTATTACCAACATTTAGTCTCTTTTTGGTTTCATCTAGTCTCCTTTTTAAATTGGTATTTTAAAACAAACCCCAGATCATATAATTTCTCCTACAAATACTTCTGTATGTATTTCTAGCAGTTATGAAATACCATTATCAGACTTAATAAAATTAATCATAATTTCTCAATATTACTCATTCTATATTCAATTTTTCTCAAAAAAGTTACTTTTAACAGTTGTTTTTCTGTTTCAAATTAGAATCAAAATAAGGAAACTGCATTTCATTTGCTGGGCCATGTCTTGTAAATATATTTTTTAACACTTAACTCCCCATCCTTATTTTCCACCACTGTTTATGGTTTAAAGAAATCAAGTAATTTTTCTAAGTTTCTCATCTTGTGGACTCAGCCAGGGGCACCATGGAGCTGCTATTTAACATATTTCTCTATTCCGCATATTTCCTATAAACTGGCAAATGTATCTAGACGCTCTATTTGATGCAAGTGTATTTTGGGGGCAAGAATATGTCATAAATGGTGTTGTTTACTTCCAAATTGCATCACATTGGGTGACACTAATGCCTAGTTATTCCACTTTTAGAGTTGTTAAAATTGACTGGTGACTTAAGTGTTGTAAGTCTGATCTATCCATAGTAAAATTCCCTATCAACTTCTCACCTAAGGGATTTAACTATCAATGCCCAAATCAATTATTTCATTAAGGATTATAAAGTTGTGATTTCTAATTCTGTCCTTTTTTCCCTGCATTTATTAATTGGAACTTAAAGAATTTCTCCTTATCCACTATTTATCTACTGTGAAATACAATGCATACAAGAAGGCAGGATAAATGCCTTTATTTTCAATTTTCAGAATGATAGATTAGTACCCTGACAACAGTGTCTAAAAGAGGTCTTATTATTTTGGAATTTTAAGAACTCATGGATTTTACATATTTGATGTGTTTCAGACAACGCCTTCATGGTTTTGGTTTCAAAGTGTCAATGGCTAGCGAATCTCCTTCAAATCAGCCCCGAGTTTGACATAACCACCTGAGCTGCTTTGCCTTCGGCACAATAGGATGTCTCAGACTCACGTTGTGCGTATCCTGCCCTAAACCTGAAATTCGACATTTCTCCAAGGAAACTTGCAGGTAATATTACTGATAAATATTAGTCAGAAAGTATTATTTGGTTACCAGGATAGTTATTGCCTCTAGCCTTTTCAATAAACATGAATTATAATGATATTGATCAATATACTACATTACATGGTTTTAACTTAACTTTCATGAATTTGTATTTGTACCTCTCTTTTTTTGATACATGAGAGTCTTGGTGTCTGATGCTTGCATGGCTCACTCACAATCTCATACAGCACTCACCACAGTGGAGACTGGGGGCTCCTGAGATTCCTCGGGAACTGTGACTCATGCAACTCCTATTCTGGGACCTTCATCCTACAGGCACACACAATAGGTACTCAGTTCTTTGTTGAATTGAACTGAAGCCCAACTATTTTTTGAAAGGCACTGTTTGCTGAGGCCCAGGAAGTAGAGGGCATGAGGTCCAGGAATCCTAGCTACTTCCTACTTTGGGTCTCTTCCTCCACCACTGAAGACTGAGGCCGAGTTGTTGAAGCGATGTGACTAGGACTAGTGGAAAGGAAAAGATATAATCCAAATGTAAACCACGTCCACATAGCAAATGACTCTGCAGAGCTGGACAAATATGCTAAGGAACAGATGCGTTCAAAAATCATCTCACTCTCTTAAGAGTGGCCTTTTCTATGTCTGAGGGGGAAGAGGAAGGAGAAGAAACAGGAGCGGGAAGTGGCTCCTCCATGATAAGGTGGCCTTTCTCCCCCAGAGGGGTGGTGAGAGGTGGAGGGGTTGGTGGAGGGAGAAGGGTGGGTGCTCAGCCTTTGTCAGGTAAAGTGCCTGTGGACTGTTTCTGCCCCGAGACAGCTTTGCTCTTCACTTCTCCAGGTCCAAGCAGCAGCTGGCTCCAGTCTGGGCAGAGAAGGGGTGGGGCCTGTGGAGTCTTGGTTCTCTCCTCCCGCATATTCCTCCTACCCTCACCTTTCCAAAAGTCCCAGTTTATTTATTTCTAGTAATTGGTCCTCTCTTGTTGACTGAAAAATATAATTTTTAAGGAAAAACTTTGCAGGTCAGAGGAAGACTGACTGTGCATTTCTTTGCTTTTGTTCTTTAAGAAAGCAACATGGCATTTTGTGAAACATTACTGGTTAAATCCAAACATTTTTCCTTGGAATTACAATTAATTCAGCTTAATATAACTCAACAAATATCTATTTTTCTGTAAGATGCTTTTAGTGCAATAAGTGTCTTGTGATAAACAGCAAGAATTTCAACCTGCAATGTTTAAGAGTATATTTTATGTGCAACTAGAATCATTTTACTCCTTGTGTTTAGGAAACAACTCCATAAAATTCACCTTTATATACCTTCTATCTTTTGGACAAGCACAGACATTGCTACTTTAGTCTGGAATAATTCTCTGGGGAGCTGCAACATGTCCTGGCAAGCGGCAGTCTGTAAAACATCTATTTGGATTTCAGCTTTGTCTTTGAAACAAAAGCCTGACCATGTTTCCAGTGAACATGTCTGGATTTAGTGCCAATTTTCCTTTGTACTGTGTATCTTTTAATAAAAAGATAAAGCACTAACTGTTTTTTTTTTTTTAAATAAGAAAACATCTCTACAAGGAAACTTACTAAAACATCGATATGGAGGAATAGGTGTGGTGCCTCCACGTAAGACCTCTGAGCAGATCACTAAGAATCAAACTGGAGATAAAGCTAGAAATAGGTGCAAAGTCACCTGGAAGTTTCTTTCATCTAAAGCTGCTTCTCACATTCCTGAATGTGGTGGAATTTCCACCCAGTTGGTGCCTTCTTCATCTTTGTATCAGTAACAAAGCCCCAATCCAGGCACATCTTCCTAGAACCATTCAATTGCCTACTCTTGCACTCTGTGTACAGACCCAAATAGTACCCTCTCAGCTTTTGCATCGCAGTGCTCTACAGTACACTAGAATAACAAGTAGATAAGAGCAGGGAATAAAATCATAGAGACTGCTGAAAAAACGTTACAACAACTTTAAAAGCTCCATTTCGCTTTTATGAGAACTAACCCAGCTCCTTACAGACAAGGTGATTACAATGAATTCCTCAAGGCGTCTGATTATGGCTGTAGAAGGAAGTGTGTCTCCGGCGTATGCTGTTCCGGGTGGCGAAGGAGGAATGAAGTGTAATTTTACCTTTCATCAGTGGAAGTAATAAGGAATTGAGAGATTATGTGGTGGATGGTGCCGAGTCGCTTTGTGAACTACTTTGCTGCATTTTCCCCTGAGTGTGACATTTTAATGTAACAGTATTTTGCCTCTTGCTGCACAAAGGCCCTGGAAATGAAGTTTTGATGGTTCAGAATGAGCCCTATGAGGAAATCAGGAAAAACTGTCAAAATATGATATGAATAGTTCTTATAATACGTCTTTAAAAAAATAAAATGTGTTTTGGAAGAAAGGTTTGTTTGGGCTTTTCTCACCACAGGCCTGTCTGGGTTTGTACTCCCCAGTGGAAAAGCAACGCTGTGTCCTTACACCCCCTCCTTTTGCTCTGCTGCAATCATCCATCCAGTCTGCAATATGCCCACAGTTTCCAATCACAGATTTCTTTTTTACTGCCGCCGTGGGGTTAAGGCATATGATGGCATTTGGAAGAAAATAAACATCCCCTGTAATAGGCCAAGATGGCAAATGCTGGCGAGTGGGATCTATCAACAACAAACTTGGGTCATGATCAGTGGAGAAAATAAAGCCTTATTCTCAGCTGCTGAGAGTGATATGGTCCAGCAAGCTATTCTTTCATTTCATTGTTGGGGTGAGTCTAAGTACACCTAATACCCTGAGGGGATAACACAGTTGAACGACTCTGTACTTGAAAACAGAGGAAATTCTAAAGTTACAAGCACATCTAGCTGGGAACCATCAGGGTATTCCATATTTTAGGGGATTTTATTTTTCAGTTCTCCTTCAGTTCACACAAAAGCCCTACTTCCTCTTTCTCTTTCTTGGCTAAAGGACTGGACCTGGACAGGAGTTCTGGAAAAGCCTGCAGAGACTCGAGGAGCTTCCTGTCATGGTGGCAGCAGCTGGCCGACACCTGTGGTGCTATGCCCATCGGTTTAATCTTGCCGCTGTGGCTCATGGGCGCCACATTGTCTGGTAGTGCTTTTCCTGGAACTGCCTTAATGACTGTGAATAATATTTTGAAAGGCCCAACACCTGATCTTCCATTAACAGACCTGGCTGTTTTGCTTTTAAATATTCAAAAGAGCCAATTATCTTGAAAATCTCCAATTAAGTGTACCAGATTGAGTTAGAGAAGTGCATATTTCAGGAAACTCCTCCTGCATTCCAAATTTGTCCAGTTGAGGTAGGGTGTTCGTGGTCAAGACATTTCCTTTTGGCTTTTTGTACTTTGTCACATTTCAGAGTACTTTCTTTACAGTGTCTCACCCTTGGCAACAGAGGGGAGGGTCCTATGTTGGCATTCAACCTCCTGAGAGGTGGTAAGCCACATCTCCCCAGCATCCTTACCTGATTTTTATGATGAAAGAAACACAGCAAAATGATACCTCGTTGCTTGCTGTGGGATTTTATAATGCCACTGGAATATAGACAAGACCTAATGTCAAAATTACTTCTGCTCCACATAGAGAGCTATTTGGGTGGACAGGATTGTCATAGCCTGGATAGAGACCCAAACACTGTGGTTATTGGCAGAGTTGGACGCCATCATAAGGAAGCTGGAAACCCTAGATTTAGGTACAGAGTGATTAAGAAACGTACAGTAATCATCTCAGTTGTGAAGAGGCTGAGGGAAAGAAACAACCATTGAAGAATTTTAATAAGGAATTTTTCTAGGTTTCAAACCCTGTTCAGGAGCATCTGCTGAGCAGCCAGTGGTAGGACTGAAGGAAATCAGTTAAACCTCGAGATTGGCCAGTTTCTAGATTCATCCGAATTATGAATTTATCTAGGATATAGAGAATCTTAAAACAATTCCAGAGATCTTTGTATGTGTTTATTTCTCCTTGTACCTTTTGTAGCTACTGGTGGAGTATTGGAGAGGCAAGGAGTGGTGGGTATACCGTCAAATATTTGAATTTTTGCCTATCTGCTAGAAGAGTAGATTTGCATTTACATTTAATTTCTGTGAGCAAGATTGAGCATCTGGTTATACGTTTAAGGACTATTCTCATTTCTTTTTCTAAGGATTTTTAATTGTTGCCTCATGCCCATTTTTCTATCAAGTTGTTGGTCTTTCTCTTCTCTACTTTTAGAAGTTCCTTGTATATTAGGGATATTAGCTCTTTGTGTTTGTGATGTGTGTTGCAAATCTATTTCCCTTTGTCTTCTGTCTTGTACCTTGCTACTGCAAATGTGTTTTAATTTTATGTAGCTAAATTTATTAGTATTTTCTGCATTTTGAATCATAATGAAAGCTTTGTGCATTTTTAGGTAGTAAGAAATTCACTCTTTTTCCTCCCATACTTGTGTAGTTTTATTTCCTACCATTAAATCTCTAACCTGTTTGGAATTTTTCTGGTGTCTATGGTATGGAATAGATCCTATTTTATCATTTTCCACATTGCTATTTGGTTATTTCTATATTACTTGTTAAGAAATCCATCTTTTCCCCACTGATTTGAGATTCTGCCTTTCCCATATACTAAATTTCCACATGTAACTATGCCTATTTCTGGATTTTCTATTTTTATTGTTCCACTAGTCTGCCTGTGTATTCATGAACCAATATCCTTCTGTTTTTAATTACATAGACTTTATCATTTATATCATAACAATAGTTTGTGTCATTTCAGATATGGTAGGAATATTTTCCCCACTTCACCTGACCCATTATGCTCCTTTCCCAGGGTTTTTGTAGTTATTCTTGGTTTGTTTTTCTTCCAAATGAACTTTCTACGCACATTGTCTAGCTCCAGGAAAAGATGTCTGTTGATATTTTACTGAGATGGTATTAAGCTTGTAAATCAGCTGAGGGAGGATTGACATCTTCATAGCACTAAGTTTTCCTACCAAGGCTTACTGCCTGCCCTTCCATTTTTCAGTAAACTTTGTAGTTTTTAGGAGTGTTTTATTATTTTCTTCATATAGATTTTGTATATTTCTTAATCTTGTTAAGTTTATGCCTAAAGTTTTTTTTTTTCCTAAATATAGATAGAGTCTTCTTTTCCGTTTTATCTTTTAATTGGTTTTTGTTTTATATGTGAGGGCTATTTTTTAAAATATCAACTGAAACTTATTGTGCTAAATTACCTTATTGTTGGCAATGGTTTCCCATTGATTTATTTTAGGTGGGAAGTTAAAAATGTGTAATTCTATCACATGCATATACTTCTTACTTTTTCATTCTTACGCCACAATTTGCATTCTCTTGTTTTATTACTTTGGCCCAAATCACCAACACAGTGTTCAATAGTGGCTCCACTGCTATTTAAAAATCTCTTCACAAAGAATACAGTTGATTGTCTGGGTGACTCTTTCGTCTTTGTCTCATTTTGCTCTCCTTCTAATAGAGGTGCAGTGACTAGTAGAGTCCCCGATGTGAAGCATGAGAGAGACAAAGGGAGTCTAGGAAGCTGGATAATTTACAATTAGGAACCCAGACCTTGGAGTATCTATGGTTCACATGAAATGTATCATTTAACTGACAACATTTAAGTGCTTCATTTATTTGGGAGCTGCTGAGATAATAGCTCCCTTAATTATCAAGAACCTACATGATTACAGAGATATTTAACTTGAATAATTTCTTTTGCCAGCATGACACAAAGGATGAGTAAAGGGCTTAACATGAATAAGACCTTCTTTTCATACCTTCTGCCTAAGTCAGAAAGCCATTTCCCTATAGTCTCCCTGATATTTATTTAGGGTTTATAATGTCCCATGTCCAACACTAAGTGTTTTATTTCTTTGGATACATATAACACACCAAACTGAGGTCTGGAAATGTTATGTAACTTGCTCAAAGTTATACAACCCATAAGAGGTGGAGGTGGGATTGAAACCCAAGACTGTTGGACTCTAGACTGCCTCCTGGGTGGTCCATTACTTCAAACTGTGGCCCCTGGTTTGGAACATAAACATGCACTGACAATGAGTATCTTTGAGCAAGTTCTTCTAGGGTGTGTAGGTTTCATGGCTGCTCCTAAAATAATTTCCAATTATCTCCCTGTGATCATTGCCATTAACATTATTAAATATTCAGTCAGGTTTAAGAAGCCATTTGGCCATGTGGCTTGTCACATCTGCTGACCGCAGAAAATGAGTCAGTCTATTACCTTGACAAATTGCATTTCAGTCCGTTGAGGAAGATATTCAAATCAGAAAATCATCCTCACTACTACAGAGTTACAGCTCTGGCTTTACTGTAACCCATTTCCTAAAACTTCCCACAAAACAGCAACAACTGGCATGTTTTAAGGCTCCTCTCTCTGCTCCTACCTGAGTTGTTTAGAAAATTACAAAAAAAGACTGAAGAATGAGTTGCTGCCTTTTTCAGAGAATGAACTTCATATGCCTCTCATACTCTCTTCCATATTAAAAGCAAAGTTATTTTTTCAATACTCTTTATGCTTTTATGAAAATGTTATGTGATTTTAAAAGTAATATGCATAAAGACAATAAGAAAGTTAAAATGAAATCTTTTTTTTCATTAGCAGGTATTCAGTGATGTGTCAGATCTTAATAGAACCTAATTTGTCTTCTTTCAACTTAACTTTTGGGTTTCCTGATTCTAATTTTCCAAAAGTTGACAGACGTCATGTTATTGTCACTAATTTCTCCCACTCAGCTCTCAGAGGTTCATTGTTCTGAGGAAGAAATTGTCATCCCCCTTCTCCCCTCCACTGGTTCAGCTTAAGAAAGCGAGGCAGATTATGGATCTTTTACATGTGCCTCAGTACAGGCTGGCATTTGATTCTGGAGTATACTGAGTCCTGTTCTGGAAAGCTCCAACTTGCCTCTTTATGGTTAAAGGTGGGGGGAGGTAAAAGGGTGAGTTTGCTGTGCCCCAACAGAAGGAAGCCCATGAGTTGACTCAGCCACTAGGGGACACCTGTTCTAATACACAGTTAAGCAAGAGCTTGCAAAACTGATGGACAGGATCCACAGAGCAGATCAGCAAACTCACTTCGTTATCGGGCGATTACACATACTTATCTGAAGCTCCTGCAGCCTTCTTTTTGAAGCTCAGGATATAACTTTTTCCATGGACTACTCAGTCAGTGACATTTAAATGGCTAATTTAATGCAACACAGTTGGTGGCCTGTCTAATTTGGGTCCCACCACTGTGGTGGGTAGGCTGCTGACTGCTCAGTCCGCTTCTCCTGATAATCATGGCCTGAGAAAAATGAGGAATTTGGAGGAGTAATGTTGGCATTTTGGAAAAGCTTTTGTTTCTCCATGGTCTAAGCCTGGCAGCAATGCCTCAAGGCCTGGTGGCAACTCTGTAGGGGATCAGCTCTGTTGGCAGGGATACTTTTAGGTGTTGTGGGCCTGACGATCATGCAACTTGATGGAACTTCTTAAGTAAAAGAGCACAAAAATTTCTTACTTTTTCTTATTTTATAAAATATATGGTCATGTGCACACATTGCTAAGGTCTTGGAAGGGGTCCAGTTAACTCTCTTTCCCCTGTGTGGATGTTTGCAACAACTCATCTCATGCTCTTAACTCACGCCCGTCATGGGATCCCTTTCCTCTTCCATGACTTTTTCTCAGTTGTACACATTTATTCTTACGTGGCTTTCTCCACCTTCCACCCTCAGATGGATGATTTGTGGGGACAGCTCCATTTAGGTTATTTTGACATGGTCATTAAGCACACCCTTTTCACTATCAAAACTGTCCCAGTTTGGATGATAAGGTTTGTCTCTTATTGCTTTTAGTGACTTATTATTATACTTCACTATTATATTACATATTGCTCATATGAAATTGCTCAGTTTATAGCCATGTTGACTTTTCCTCCCAACCTAATTTTGGCCCTCCACTATCCTCCACAAATATAGTTAATCATCTGAGATGGAAACAGTCAGGGCCTGGGACTGGATACTTTATTATTAGTTGGCCCTTCCAGCAACTTCAGCAAAGTATCCAGATTTATCTGTGAAACCAGCATTGCAAAACTTGAAAGTTCACCCACATAAGAGTTATTCTGCCTCAAAACACCAAACACTGCCCTGAACCCTAAAACCGGTCTTCCTCATATCCCTTCCTGCATATTATCACATAAAATTGTCCAAGCTAGATACTTCCACTTACCGTAACAGAACATGAAATTTGGAAAGAAAAATGTTTGCACTAATATGGTCTCAGTCTAAGCTGCTAGATGTGTGATGGGGTAAGCAATAAAGAGATCACAAAGGGTTCATCAAAACTACTAGTGCCCACTGACCAGTGGTTCAGACTAAATAAGAGGTGACTGAGGGCCTCAGGTGCCCTAGACGTGGGGAAATGTGGGATGAGTTAGACCAAGGTTTGAGTTTGTTCTCTAATGCACAAACTTCATTAACTGACAGTCTTGAGTTAACGTCTCTGACCCTCGATGTCGTCATCTGTAAAGTTGGCATAATGACACCTCCTACCTCACAGGGTTGTTGTAAAAATTAAATGAGACACTATACATAAAGCACTAGCATGCTGCTAAGTTGTAGCCGCCATAATTGTCATTATCATTTGTATAACTCTCTTATATTCCACTGGCATTTTTGGCATTATTTCAGAAGAGTCGAATTGTGATTATGGGAAAACACTGAGGATAAACATCAGAATCAGGAGGAATCTAGGTTCCTTGCTCACTGGCTCTGGGACTGTGGACAGGTAACTTCTGTGTCTTAGTTTTCTCAGTTACCAAGGGGGTAGGAACACCCGTCCCAATGCCCTCACAAGGAGATTATGTGAACCAAGTGGAATCATACATTATTTTTAAAAATACAAAGTATTACATGCAAATGTGATGGATTTATTGTTGTTTTGTTATGAAGATTGAGGCCCAGAGGAGCTTTGGTGAGGTGTCTGTCTGATGGCGCTTCGTCCTCAGAGGCTACTTGAACACCATTGCTCATAGTTTGCTATGTTCCACTTTTGTCTAATATTGGTTATTAACTTGGCCATATCATCATAAGAAGAACATTTATTTTGAATGCACTCTGTGAAAGACACCATGCCCTACTCTACTCCTTACCTCCAGTGCTGGGGGCAGGGGACATGGCTTTAGCACCAGCACCTCCCCACCTAGATGTAGGACTTTGAGGAGGTCAGTTGATCTCTCTAGACATCTGTGCTCATCTCTACAGTGAAGAGTTGAGAATAGGTCTCCCAAAGCAATCCACTGACCATTCTGCCACCCGTGTCCACCCAGGTCTAAGTGATCACTCACTTGCCTGGAGTGCCGTAGGTCCTAATTGACTTGTCTGCTTTTACTGCCTTACCAACCCCTTCCTCCACATCTGTTCTCACATCACAGGTCAATCTCTTCCAATGGCCAGCTCCAGTGTCTTCCATTTGCCCCTAGGATAAAGACAAGCCCCTTCCTTAGACCTGTAAGCCTTTCTGGTCTGGCCTACCTGCCTTTTCACCTTACTGTGACTTGTCACTCATGTCTAGCTACTCTAGCTTCTTTTGGCCATGCTGTTATTGCCTCATCACTTGGTCAACTCCTATTCTCCCTCCTGCTTCCAGCCCAAGTGCTGCTTCCTCAGGAAAGCTTTCCCTGGACCCCCTGACGTGAGCAGACCCTCTATTCCTGACTCTCCCAGGACTGGCCCTCTCCTTCACAGCCCATGTCAACATTGCAGCTTTACATAAGCTTGTAAGATCATTTGATTCCTCTCTGTCTCCTCCTCTGAACATAGCCCCTTGAGGACAGAAACCAGGTTTATCTTTGATCACTGCATATCTTCATGTATCTGGCATGTGGAGGTGCCAAATAAATACTTCTTGAATGAATACCAAAGTGAATGAAATATACATGAAGTATAAGGTAATTGTTAAAATTCCACATATTGTGATTTTTATGCTTTTTTATCTATCAGCTCAGGGCTGTTCAGTATGATTCTTATATGAGATGTCCCAATAAGGTCCCATTATTTCTAGGCACCCAATTTCTAGGAATCTAATTCTAGGGATTTAGTAAATTAAGTGGACACAGGTGTTTTGGAATTCTTTCAAGCATTTAAAACATGAGCCATTTATGTGAGAGAATCAGAATTCCAGAAGAGCCCCGTGGGACTGATGCTGAGCAAGGCTTCTGCATGGACCTTCCTCAGGTCAAAGCTGCCCGAGCTCCCTGCTGGATGAAGTGGATGTGATGACTGCACAGGGCTTGGCTGTTCGTGAGCCCGTGCGGTGTCGGTGCCTGCAGTGCTCCAGTCGTCTGTGTCCAGTCTCAGTCCTGCAGGCCCTCTCTCGCTCCTTCCACTCTCCTGGGCTGTGATTCATCTACAAAAGGGCGCCCAAGCCTCTGGTGAGCACGAGCCCCATTCCCCTTAGTCAGTCTATCAATTCCAGGGGCAGCCTCTTGCCCGATGCTTGGTCCCTCCTGGTCTCCACTGGGCTTCCTGTTCAGCTCTCTCTCCCTCATCTTGTCCTCAGCTCCCAGCAGATCTGCCTTTGAACTCCCCAGAGGGGCTCAGGGTGACTTCGTGGTGGGTTTCATTTTGATGTTTTCAGTTTAAGCAGATTTTTAAAGGGCTCTACTTTCATTGACAGTGAGACCTCTCTGACCCACTGAAATACATCCTCTGAGGATTAAACTACATTAAGAAACAAGGTTCCTAAAGTGAAAAAAAATCTTGCTTTCTATAAGAGAGAATGAGTGAAAGAAAAAGAGTCAAAACTTGCGTAAGAATTCCCCGTAAGGCAAATGTGACAAATTTAAGGCAGTCAGGCAGTTTCTAAACCTTGAGTGTGCACGTGGATCACCCTAGAAGCGGGTGACATGTAGACTTCAGGGCTGAAACTCAGAACTGCTGATTCCGTAAGCCCAGAGTGGGGCCCAGAGACTCACCTTTTGGAAGAACCACTGGTGATGTGGATACCGATGCTCATGGACTGAAGTGAAGAGCTATGACATATTCATGTCTAGGCGGAGTGTGATTCTGGGCATCAAACTAACTGCAGGCTTCTTAACTGTTTTTCTAACCGTAAAAGTATACATGCTTATTGTAGGGAATTAGAAAATATTAAAAAATATGAAGAATGGGGGCCGGCCCGGTGGCATAGTGGTTAAGTTCGTGCACTCCTCTTCAGCTGCCTGGGGTTTGCAGATTTGGATCCCAGGCGCGAACCTATGCACGGCTTATCAAGCCATGCTGTGGAGGCATCCCACACACAAAATAGAGGAAGATTGGCACGGATGTTAGTTCAGGGACAACTTCCTCAAGCAAAATGGGGAGGATTGGCAGTAGATGTTAGCTCAGAGCCAATTTTCCTCACCAAAAAAAAAAGAATAAAATAAAAATTCCCTGTAAACCAACTGCTCAGAAGTAACTTTAGCAACATTTAGCATATATGCTTCCTCTATATATGTATATAATATGTATTATTACAAGTATCTATTATACTTTTAATATATAATATACACAAATATATTTTATATAAACATATATTATGTATTTAATATTGGGAAGAATATACAGAAAATATTGCTAAAGTTATTTATATCTGACATATATGTTCACATATATACACAGAAACACACACACATGAATTATTTTTAAAATTTGGAATAATAAAGTTTGTATTTCAGTTTTTTCATCTAATATTTTTTACGTTGTGACATTTTCCCATGGGATTTGATATTCTTCAAATACATGATTCTTAACAGCTACATGATATATAATGCTATGATCAAAATGAATTATTAGTTTATTTTTGGCCACCGATATTGTTCCTGAATATTACTATTGCTTCAGTGAGCAAACTTGAGCTTACATTTTTGTCTGTATCTTTGATCAGATTAATTTGTCTCCTTGAACAACAGGGAAGACTGTGTTCTAATTTAGCTTCTCACTGGAATTGGGTCAAGAAGCATTTCCAAATGAGCTCATTGAGTTGCTTTCCAAATCTCTTGCTCTCAGAGGAAGGGAGCCTGGGAAAGCCCCTCCCCCACGCCCCACCTCCTCCCGTGCACACAGCTCTTCTCTCTCCCTCCATTAAGCACCTACCGGTTCAGTGGGAGCCCTTGTCACCTCTGGCGCTCGCAGTGGGGACGGCACTAAAGCTGCCTTAGTGGCTATTCCAGGAAAGCTTTTCTGTGTTGCATTTGTATATCTCAGAGCATGTAACTTGGCTCACAGAATATTCGATTCCATGTAGCAAAACTTTGCTGTGCTGGAGCTCAGGTAGAGAAACACACCACAGTGTTAAGAAAACAATCCACAGAACCTCAGCAGGTAGGACATCATGCTTTGGAAGCGGTCAAGACTGATAATAATGGATTAATGAGATGTCAGAGTCACTGGAGAGGTGAAACCATTAATTAACACTTAATCTGTTTTCAGATTTAGTAGACTAGAGTTTTACCATTTCCAGCATCATCAGCCTTAGTTAAACCATGACATGACGTGAAGTGTAATTTTTCAACACCAGAGTTTTAGAAATTAGCCCAATAAAATATGGTTTGGCACACTGAGAAAACATAAGTTCAGTTCAATTTTAATTGCGGGCAATGAGAATTTGGAGTCATGATTTAGAGCTTCTAAGAGAAAGGAAATTCAGTGGCGATATGGTTCAATGCAAACTCCTTCCTTCATCTAATGCAGGCGGGTTGGCTGTGCCCGTGTTGTCTCCTGGCAGCTTGTCTGGGGGAAGCGTGTGCGTGTCTCAGAGGGTTGTTCACAGGAGGTCTCTGGGATGTTGCTGGGGGGGGCACCTTTTGCTTCAGTCAGGCCCACATCACAGGCACAGGATACCCCCCATGCTCACACCAGCTCTGGACTCTTCTTCTGCTCCTCTCCCCTGCCTCCTCCACCACCTACATCTCCCGCCCCTCTCCCGTGGCCCTGGCGTGTCTCTTCTTGGTGATCTCCCGCAGGTGGCCCTGGTGTGGAAGTCTCTGCCCACTGCCGGCCTTCACTCTGTGGTGCTCTTGTCTTGTGGGTGTTGTCGCCAGGGGTCTGCCTGCCTGGGGCTGCCCCCTCCCTGGCTTCTCCCACTTTCTGTGTCAGCTTGAGAGAGATATGCTCAGCCTCTTTAAGCCTCCATTTCTGTACCTATAAAACAAAGCTAATAAGACCAATGTCACGAGGTTTTGAGGAGTAAGTGAGGTAATAACTACCCGGAGCGCAGTAAGGATTGACTGTTTGCTGTTACTGAGATAGTTTTAAAGTCAGCTGTGAGCTCCTCAAAACTCAGAGAATTGGCTTTAAACCTCCCATTTCATCCCCACAGGACTTAGCATGGGGTAGAATATCTGTCGATGCTCAATACGTACTTAGAGCATTGTACATTTTCCCTAGAGTTTGGTGTTTTTTTTTAGCACAACCTTTCTGGGAGATGTCTGGGTTTCCTGACTGTGACCTGTGTGGGATCCGGCCACGCCACTCAGAGGCTTCAGCCTCTTTCCCATTTTACACCTGATCAGCGGTGTGTTCATAAATGTTTACTAGTCAGATCTTTAAAAAAAAACAGCCCTAATTTGAAGCATTTGTGGATTTCTGCGGTGTAAATTTTTGTGGCTTCACCATGACCAATTTCGAGCTATCATCATCAAGTGAACTTGCTCACAAAAGCCCCGCGAGTTTTGCGATTGTCTCTCCAGAGCTGCTTGACACACTGCGATTCCACTCCTCTGAAACTGGAAACTAGGTCTTAGGTGTGCATAACTGTGACATCAGAATTCACTGGGGGTGGACAGTTGTCCCCAGCGCCATTTAACTTTCCTGAGGCACTGAGCGAAATCCACATTCATATTCAAAGTCCATCCTCGGGATCACTTGGCAGCACTTTGGGCCGTGTTGTCGGGTCTCCCCCATGATCCTGGATGTCGCAACGAGAAATGTCAAAATGCTTTACAGGATAACCATTTCATCAAAAGGGGAACACTTGCTTGTCACATGGTATGTAGAACAGATCTAATTAGCAATAGCAACAGATCCCTTGGAATTATTGTGAGTTCCTGCAGGAGAATTTTTCTTTCTAAGCCATCATTCAGCTGTTAAATGAACAAGGATGGTGCCAGCCGTAGCTGTGTCCCTTGGCGTATCCCCACAGGGTTGTCACATAGGGCCACATAGGTTGTATGCAGCACAGCTCCATGGGCTACAGTATGAAAGACACCCCCTGAAGTTGTGCAATGCTGTTGCCCTTTCTATTTTTACTTACACATATTCCTTACTGTACTCAGGGCAGGAGACCACCAAATAGCCAGAAAATCAGAAATGCCTAAAGTGTCCAATAGAGTAGTTTCTTCCACACAGACCTATAAAAAGGGGTCAGCCAGTTTAACCCTATGGGAGATAAATGGCCTTTATCCAATTTAGCAAAGATTTACTGAGTGGTGACCATGTGAGGACTCTGCTAAGTGCAGTTATAACATAATGCCCAACATGCCCAGCACAAATTTGGAGCTGCCAGTTGCCCTGCCTGAGAAATCCCTTTTGTAAAGTAGCACTCTGTTTACCGTCTGTTGGCTAAATCAGACACCTCGGTGTGTTCTATCACACACTCTGCTGGTCGCACTCAGGATAAAGAAGAGGCAGAAAATGTGGGTCACTGTCAGAGAGCTTACTGTCATGTTGGGAGACCACATGGGCACATATGACATTGTTTGGGAACAAAAGAAAGCATACCCCTTGACAGTGACATAGTAACTTTGTTTAAAGCCCAAACATATGAGAAGTCATCTATCTAGACAAATGCTGTCCACTCTAAACTAATTACTTTTGGAAACTGAATAATTATCCCAATGCTGCTGCTGTTGTCCAAATTGTGTTCGTATTTCCTCTTTAGGAATTGCCTGCAGAAACTGTAATACATTCTTTTTTTCCACAGGGAAATATTCATCCTGAGCTAACATCTTGCCAATCTTCCTCTTTTTTTTCCTCCCCAAAGCCCCAGGGCATAGTTGTATATCATAGTTGTAAATCCTTCTACTTCTTTTATGTGAGCAACCACCACAGCATGGCTACTGACAGACGGATGGTGTGGTTCCGTGAGTGGGAACCGTACCCAGGCTGTTGAAGCAGTGAGAGTGCCAAACTTTAACCACTAGGTCCTCAGGGCTGACTTGATATATTCTTTTTAATAACTGCAGTTAGCACAATTTTTTGAGGGTGGATTTAGGGCTAATTCTTTGGTAAACTTTTAGGCTTCTAAACTGACTTTGAAGATGTGGCAGATATTATAGGTTGACTTATTCAGTCTCCATCCCAAGCCCCAGTCCCCTTGCCTTCCTTTATTACAGAGGCTGTGAAGCTGAAATACTCAATCTCTTGGCTTTTGTGTGTAGCTTGGGTAGCCAGGCAATACCGTTCTTGCTGACAATGTGTAGGTGGAAGTTCCTGGGAAGGATTCTCTTCTTTGTTTAAATGGCAAAGTCTTGAGTGGAGAAAGTTTTGGTCCTTTGCCTTCTTCCATGCCTGTGTGCAGGAAACCAGCAGGGAGCATCAACCAGTTGACAAAAATGAGGGCACCTTGAGGACAAAAGCCACATCCTAAGGATGGTTGGACAGAATAATAGGAGGAGGTGGCGTCCTGAAAACATCACAGAATGGCCATCCCAGCCTTGGACTTTGCACCCCTGGATGTCCTGTTACATGAGCAAAATATGCCTTTGATTTATTAAGCATCTGTTCATCTGGTTATCCATGACTTACAGAGGAATGGATTCCTAACAGATGGCTGAAGACAATTCCATAAGAGGAATTCTGAACACGTCTTGAACCATAGCAGAATTACTGAAGAAGTGTTGCTTTCCATCTGTACAAGGTTAGGGTTTTGATAAATGGAGGCAAGGAAGGGAGCTGTTTACTGAGGGTCTCCTTTGTGCCAGGAATACTTCAAGTATTTTTCCTTTAATGAAGTCAGTGAAATTGGAGTTGGTATCATCCCCACAGCCACTAAATGGGAGGGCTGGAGTTCAAACCCAGATCTCAGTGACTTCCAAGCCTGGGACGTGTGTCGTGTGTGTGGGGGAGGACCAAAGGGCGTTTCAGGTGTCGGGGGGTGGGGGAGGCGATATTGACAAGAACAGGTATAAGTAAAGAAGACAATAAGAAGCTTGGCCTGGCTGGAGTTTAGAATTCATTTTGAGAAGTACAGGAAGGTAAATGTGGGCAGAAAAAGCAGAGACAGGTTATGGAGGGCAGTGAATGTTAAGCCAGTGACTAGAACCACTGGTTTGTGGGAGGCAGCTGCGTGCTCTTTAGAAGGGGAATGATATGGTGTGCTCTCAGAAGAGTAATTTGGCGCCAGGTTTCACTCTAAATAAAAAAGGAAATGGATTTAATCAAAACCAGATTAGATTGCTTTTTAGGAGACTACTTTTGCCAACATGGTAATTTTTTAGATTGTAAACCTTGAATACCAGGGACAATTACTGTGCCTGCCCGATATATGATTCGTCTACTAGAAACGTCAGGTGGGTAAGAACACCAGGATATGTGTTCATGGAATAAATGGAAGAAGAATTTGGGTTTTGCCTTGATGCACTTTTAGCAACTTTGCATTGTTAGTGCTACTCTTCTCAAGATTTGGTGAAGGGTGGAAAAGAATTTACATCTAGGATAGGAGTAGAGCATTAGACAAATCTTTGATAATTTGCAATTATGCATGACACAAAATAGTAGAAAATTAAGTTCAGTTGTCTGGGAGGCTGGTTTGATAATGCTGAGCTGACTAGATTATGCTTAGTAAATAGAAACATCCCCTTTGTGGTATAGCGATAACCCTTTCAACAAAGCAGTTAAAAGTTAGCTGCTCAATATGTCTTTAATGAAATAGATAGCTTGATTCCAACTTTTTTTGGTTTAATTTAAGAGACTTATTTAATTTAGGGATTCACTAGAGTGCCTTTCTGAGATTTTATCAGCATTACAGCATTTATGATAATTTAACTATAGAAGGAGTTTCCTGAGACCAGAGACCAAACTTGGAATTAAAATTGATGCTATGTGAATATAATAAAATTTTTATCCACAGATACCAATGACTATCTGCCCCATCATTCTACCTTTCCTGACTATAATAACTGCTATCCACTTTGTTTTTCTGCAAATATGTTGTCTGTTAAGTCTAGACTGTGGACCCTGGGATTACATGTAAGATGTGATTAATAGATATCTTTTGTATAATAATGCATAAGTGCAGTGTATTAACTATTAAGATATAATCCAGGCAGAGATTTGTATCAGTTTATTTCCCTGGAAGCTAAATTAATAAAATAATTTACTTAAGTTTTTAATACTTTACTTAAGACCTAGAACTATCAGAGGTGTTTATATGTTGCTAGAACCTAAGTACATTAAAACTCTATTTAGCTCTAGAAGTTTTTACCATGTATTATCTAGAACCACCCAATCTGCTCCGAAGTCTGCTGAAGGTGGGAGAGGGTTGCATTCTAGGGGCTGATGCTTGGCAGGAGCCCCTCTGTACCCTCCGGGGTGAGGCAACACTTTGTTCCAAAACACCACAGGCCTCTCTTTGCTTAACCGAAAGAGACATTAACCAGGAAGCATGACATGGGACAGTTTTATTGTGATGATTCTGTTTCAGTGGGTGAAAATGCTGAGGTCATTCATTGTTTTCTGGTGGGCATTTTAAATATCCTTCAAATACTGTTATTGCTCTCCCAGGAAGCACCTTGTGTTAGTCAGCTCCAGCTGCTCTAACAAAATACTTGGTGACTTAAACAGTAAACATTTGTGCCTCACAATTCTGGGAACTGGGAAGTGCTAGATCAAGGTGCTAGAAGATAACGGTTCTTGGTGAGATCTCTCTTTCTGGCTTGCAGAAGGCTGCCATCTTGCTGTGTGGTCACGTGACCTCTTCTTTGTGCCTGGCTGATGGAGAGAGAGCTCTGGTCTCTCTTCCTCTTCTTATAAGGATCACTAATCCTATTTTTCTTAAAACCCTCATGACCTCGCTTCAACCCAATTACCTCCCAAAGGCTCTTAACACTGGAGGTTAGGCCTTTGACATATGAATTTTGGGGGGAAACATTCAGTCCACAACATACCCCCATTCCTAATTCTTTCAGCATGAAACCCTCCCCTCTTTTTCTGTACTATCCCTGTTCACGTAATAAAGCAATTGGAAATTTCCTGAAATGGCTGTATTTTTTAAATCTTACTTTTTGGTTTATTTATCGGTGGAAAAGACTATTTTAAAGGAGTTGTAGTGCAAAGCCAGAAAAATTTTAGAGGACTTTAAAGCCAACTTTTCTGAGCCATGCTGTGTGGCAGTTCCTCAGGATATAGCCTACCACATTTTGCTTATATAATTTTTCATTAAAGTATTTTGAAATCTCGCCCACACAAATGGATCGGTAGGTAGATAATGAATACAATTGCCAACAAATAGTCCAATTGTTTAGAATATATAATAGGAAACTTCAACCAGGTTTTGGCAGTAGCTGGTGACAACACTCCTGGTGACATAATAAGATATTTTATAGTTAAAAAAACAAAAAAGAAAAATAAGCACAATTCCTGAAATAGTAAATTCATGGTGGAAATCTCAAGTTACTTAAAAAAGTTTCCAAAGAACATAATCATCCCAAGAGCAATAGAATTGAAATAGGCACATTATTAATCTATGTGAAGTTAAAAATACTTTGTATTTTTAATCATAATTTTAGCTTTTAACTTTAGCTCAGAAGTGCTGCAAATACCTGAAGGAATTTCGGCGTTGCTCACCACCTCTCCTACACACCCTTGTCAAACTGTAAGGACTGCTATTGTTGCCAGTTTTAGTACTCATGTTATTTTCCACGTGAAGACAGAGTTTAGAAGTGCTGCTCTTTTACAACCTTGTTTCGTTAATTCCTCCTTTTTTTGGAGGGGCAGGATGGCAATATGCATATTAAATTCATAGTCCAATTTTGTCTCCTTTCCTTTAGAAATTTTTCACCGGAAGTGCAAAACACCTGAAATAGAACAAAACTTCGTTGGAAAAAATGGTCTGTTAATGGGTGCTGGTGATAGGACCTGTCCCCAAAGAACACGTTCCAATTCCAATGGTCTGACCTCTGTGAAGCTCAGTGGGGTGACTTGCTATATCATGTATTGATCTCTAAACGTGCTTTAGGAGGGAATGATAACCCACTTGCAGATTGCTAGAAGCAGTATTTACTCTGTATAAACCTCGTATTGGTTCTGAAGTTAATAAGAGTTGGAAAACATGAAAGGCTCGGAATGTCACTGGCTGGGAGGGATTACAGCAGCTGCCACTGGATGGGATACACAGAGGGCTCCAAGTGGAAGCCCATTCTCTGAGGCGCTCTCTTTGGTTCCCAGTGGAATGGTGGAAATACGTTGCAGGGGTGGAGTGAAGCTTCTTGGGGATGCCTTTCTCTTCTTGGTCCCAAACACTGATCATTTTATAAGAAGCCTTTGCCGAGTGTTTTTTCAGCTCCTGGAGAAACACTTTGTCTGAGTGGGTTCTCCCTACAGAAAGGAACATAGTGGGGGCATATAGACATGCAGGGTCTGAAATCGAGCACAGGAGACCTACCTTCTTGGAAAAAGGCATGAAGATGTTCTTTTGTGGTGGTGACGACAACCTTTGGTAGAGTCCAGAACTTTACTGAGTGCTTGCCCACTGTGTGCCAGGCCCTGTGGGTGCTTAATAATAAAGGGTTCTGGACAGAGTGGTCCTTGCGATTTAATGAGGAAGATGATAATATGCAAGGAAACAATCAAATGACAAAATTATTACAGATGGTGATTAGAGTAATTGAGACAGGAAACAGGATTCTGGGAGAGAGAAGAGTCTTGTTTCAGACTCATTTTAGGTAAAGTGATTCGGGGCAGCCTCTCTGAGGAGGTGTACAAGGATGAGAAGGACACTGCAGTGGGTAGAACCAGAGGACAAGCATTCTAGGCAGAGGGAACAGCGGTTACAAAGATGTTGAGGTCCTTTTCACTTTGGAAATGAACTGATTTGGGTCACTGTTGAAGAAAGTATGTATCTTTTAGCTCATTACCTTTCCTTAAGAGGCTTGCTCTTTTGAGAAATAATCGGTCTCATCTGCTCTTGATTTTGACATTAGGTATGGATCTGTAGAAAGGCTGGTTTTCAAATATCATATCTTGGACCGGATAAAAAGAGGGCTACATTTTCTGTTTTATTTCATTGTTGTTGTTGTTTACTATTTTTTCTCAGGGAGCTGTTTTTCAACCAGAAATAAAAGATAGCTTAAATGTGAAAATCTGATTGACAATAAAGACACATGTGGGCATGTTTTTCTTGTTTTCCTTTGTTCTACCCAAGGTCATGACTATAGGCTTATTTGAAAAGTAAATGTGAAATATAAATGCATATGTCACTGGGAAATCACACACTTTCGAAGGTCTGTAACCCTTCCCTCGAAAAAGCCTATCAATTGAATCCATTCTATAATAGAGAAGCCATTTCTCTCTATTGTGTTGTTTTTCCATAAGTTCTGAATAATTTTCAAAATAAGGTGGCGTTTTATTCTTTTTGATAAAGACAGTAAAGGCATTGCTTTGAGTTTCAAAGTATGACAGTATTATTACTCAGACAGATTTCATTCTCTTCTGAAATAATGTAGTTCTTTTTCTTTTTCCTAAACTACTGTAATTGAAATATGAAGTTACTTTGATAATAACTCAGTTAAAAATGTTAAAATTTTAGAAAATATTACCTAATATGTTAAAAGGAAATTTGTATTTGTATTTAAAGTAGAACAATGAGTCTGTGCTAGACTAATTATGGAATCATTATTATTTATAATAAGTGGATATCTATAATTTTGGAAATGTGGTGGAATGTACTTTTCAAAACATTGTTATTTTTGGCTGTCATACGAAATAACAAAGAGGCGGAAGCCACAGATGCATGACTGTGAAACATGGGTGGTGCACCAGGTAATTCACCTTCAAAACACTTCTCTGTCAGAAGTGGCTTATCGTTCTTCGGCCCAAAGAATCTAAACTACACTCTTAGTGCATAAGCAAAAGGAAATTTACAGAAAGAAATGTTCCCCAGAATGAGTTCGTTTTGAGTAGTTTTTGCTCAGGGTGACAGATATTGGAGCATGTACATAAAAGTATCTGGGTGCAGGAAACAGCTGATGTATTTTCCCCTCTTATTCCGCTCTCTGGGAGATGTGACTTTCCTTTGCAACTCTGTACTGCGGAATTGTAGTAATTTCTTTGTGATTCTGCTTCAAAGCCTGGGCTTGTAGAAGACGGGAGGCAGAAGGCAGGCAGGTTAGGGACAGGAACGAAGGCAGCATGGTGCTTGGGATGGTGGCCCATCAAGACTGACCTTCTGCAGCAGCATATCGTGCAGACATTGGGTTACCGTAAGTTTCTTCATGACTGTCTCAATTTCTCTCGTTTCATTCACTTGGTAACTGGTTATAATAATCCACAAATATTCTGACACCCCTTCCTCTGAGGTTACCAGTGCCCTAAGGACCTTTCAGTGTTCACCTCCTGTGCACACTGGGTCATCCTCTCCTCCTCCATCCACTTCTCCAAGCTGCCCTCCTTTGCTGACCCTCTTTATGTGGGTCACTCTGATGTGAACTCCTCTTTTCGAGTTCTGTTAGTGTGTCTACTAAATCTGTATCACTGCCATTTTCTTTCAGGTCCCAGATCCAGGTTTTCAGTTGCCTATGAATTTCAGACATGAGTTAACTTGTCCAAAACTTAGGGTTTCTTTCCCCTCCAGCTTAAAACTTTGTTCCCAATCATGGTGGATGCCTGTCAGTCACCTATTTTTCATAGAGTTAACGTTGACTACAACTTTTTAGTAATTACTGGATCACAAAACCCGATCAATGCTGTGGCATAAATATCCTAAACCTGTGCTATCCTCCCAATCCCACTGCTGTCCTTCTTGCCTCGAATCCCTCTCTACTGTAGCTGTTCCCCACTGCCCCCAGTACACACAAAGCCACCAGATTTTCCTCCCTAAAAGAAAGCTGTGTTGAAAGTCTTCAAATTAGCCCCATCCTGACTTGTTGTGTATAGGATGAAGTCCAAACTCAGCATGACCCCACTTACCTCTCTTCTGAGTTTGATTCAACAAGTGTTTATTGTGCACTGACTATGTGCCAGGCACAGGGAAAATAAAGATGGATAAGACATTCCCAGGAAACTTGCAATCTGGGCAGTTAATTAGACAGATAAGCCAGTGATTTAAAAATAATGAAGGAAGTCTTGTGATGAAGATACCCACCCCACCAACTTTTTATACTCTAGTTACCTCGAACTTCTTACTGTTTCCAAAGCAGGCTGAGACCTACTGCCTTGTATTCAAATTTCCTTTCACCGTTTGCTGTGTGGCAAATTCCTGTTCAGCCTTTAAGAGCCCAGTAGACCCTGACCTCCTCTGTGAAACCTTTCCTTTCTTCTCCAGACAGTTGTTTGCCTCTTTGTTTCAAGGCTCCTGGCACACGGGGATCATGCTGCCATCATCTTGCTCGCCTCGAGGGATGGATGCCTTTTTCTCTCTCTGTGTTCTTTGCCTTCCTCTCATGCCTGGCACTCTGTAGATGCCCAACTTCTGTTCAGTGAATAAATGAGTCCGTCATTTGGCTTACTGTCTCCTTTAAAACCAAGTATCCTACCTGGGGTGGTAAACATATCAACTCCTTGGAGATTCTTAGTCGTGAGTACACTGAGGTATCAGGTTACCTAGAAACCTTAGAAAGCAAGACTGGAGAAAAGACAGTTTTCTCCCATCTCCTCTCCCTTCCTTGAGTCTTTATTTCATTCTTCTAGAGAGAAGAGGACCTGAAAAAGACTAGCAGTTGAGGGGCAAGGGATGGTGCCAGAGGGCTGCCTTAGGAAGGTGCTGGAAGGAAGGAAGACAAGATTGTGGACTGAGTCGGGGCAGCCCTTTTCCCCAGGACAAACAGAGGCTTATCCATGTGAGCTGTTCAGTCACTCATGGGTATCTAATAGCTTTTCTCACCATTACACTTTCACAACATCATTTATGATGGCTACATAGTCTTCTGTACACGGATGTCCTGTAATTTACTTATCTGAGCCCCTATTATTGGGAATTCAAATTGTTGTTTCTTTTGCACTTTTTAAAAAGCGATTCCAAGAATTGTGAAAGTTGGGGGAGGCGGGGAACCGTAGGTGGGGACCTGTGCGTGATCCCCCTTTGTGGTACCTCCCAAGGGCTGGCTCCCTTCTTAGAACAAAACCCCCCAGCCTTGCCCCTTGTCTTTTGCAAGGAAGGCTACATCTTGCTAATCCATTCTGTGCCACTCAACCTGTCCTCTGGTGTCATGAATGCTGGCTTGGACATTCTGTATGCTAACAGTAGTTTTTGGGCTCTGTAAAATATGTTATTATTTCAAAAGCCACTCTTGTGGCCTTCTATTGCACTATGAAATATTTAGGATCCACATTTGTCTTGAACATGGACCTCTGGCCCTGTGTGGAATCCCTTTCTCACTTATCTTGGTTGGAAATCCTTGACTTACACCCTGGTCTGTAATCTGAATCCAAGCAGAGATTTTCAGTGACAATGTGGGGAGACAGAATTTGTCTGAACTTGGGCGTGGGAAAGATGACATTAAGTGGAGCCATATTAAAATAGAGCCAGAGAGCCATTTCGGGAGAATTGCCTTGCATATCTTGTTTTCTTTATCTTCCAAACTGGACCAAACCACCAACATTCCCAGAAGTCAGTAAGGACAAGAATATCCTGTTTGTAGGCGCTGATGAAACTGGACTTTGCTGTTGGCTGGATCACTAACCAATCAATGAAGTATAAGTCTAGCCTTTTGCCTGACGACCAAATTTCAAGACAATCAATGAAGTACAAACCTAGCCTTACCTCACCCAGCACCAATGGACTCGTTTGTAATACAACTCACCTCATCCTCCCTTGTTCCCATAAAAACCCTAAGTCCCGTCTCCTGTAATCGGAACATGTTTTGAGTTTCTACCTGGATCTGTGTCTCCTGAATTGCAATTCTAATTGCCCAAATAAATGTCTGCTGTTTACATTGCAGTGGGTTTTTCCTCAGTCGACAGGTGCTTTTGACCAGAGCCTAAAAGAAATTTAGGTATGATCATTATAGCTCTTTTTCCACCCCAACTGTGTGTACTACAATTGAGTACTGACCCTAACCACCTGGAGTTAGTCTCAGACCCCACAGGTCAGGTCCTCTACAGGCAGCCCTCCCTTCAGATGCCAGCCACGAGTTCCAGGGTCCCCAGGACCACCCGAATTTCTGACTGATGACCTCCTCAGGTTCAAAAATTCACTAGAATGCCACACAGAACTCAGGAAAGTGCTATGCCCACTGTTACAGTTTTGTTATAAGGGGCAACCACAGGGAAAGGTCTGGGAGGGAATGCGGAGCTTCCACACCCTCACCCCATAGGATCAGGATGTGTCACCCTCTGGACATATCCACGTGTTCACCAACCAGGAAGCTCCCTGAGCCTTGGTGTTCAGAAATTTTATTGGAGTTTCATTGCACAGACAAGATTGACTAAATCATTGGCCACTTTATTGAACTCAGTGTCAAGCTCTCCTTCCTGGAGGTCAGGTGGCTGAAAGTTCCAACCCTCTAATCAGGTGCTTGGTCTCTCAGGTGACCAGTCCTCATCTGAAGTCATCCAGGGGCCACCGGGAGCCATCTCATTAGCACAACAAAGACACTCCTATCTCTCAGGGAAGTCCAAGGTTTTTTGAAGCTCTGTACCAGGAACCAGGGGAAAAAGACCAGATACAATCTTTATCATATCACAGGCTAGAATTAAGTGACTAGTGTTTCCCCAGGACAGACTAAAATGAACTGGAGATGGGGAAACACAGCCTTCAGTCCACAGGTAGCCCTGTATAGTTTTTAGTGTAAATATTTGTATAGAGGAATTAAAAGAAAGTTGTTTTTAGCTACCAGCCTTTGGCGCCATTTGGAAATGACACTGGGGCTCTCATTTGAGAATGATTTAAGAAGATTGCCTCAGGGTTCAGTAACTGGGCTGGGTTGTTTCGGTTTCCATTATCTGGCAGAGGATAGAATTCTGAGTATTACAAGAGGATTAGTGTGGGCAGCGTCCAAGCAGAAGAGGCGATGATAGGTGCTCAGCTAGTTAAGAAAGGAGCTGGATAAAGCTTACAAGTCCTTGTAACTTAGCTCTCAGTTTGCACCTGTCAGTCAGAAACTCTTGCCTTGATTGCAGGTGGCAGGTGGCAGCCTAAGCTCTCTGGAGGAGAGCCAGGGGCTCTGGGTGTGCAAGGAGGGCTCCATGCACAAAGTGATGGCTGGGGGTGGGGCGGCGCCGGGCAGATCGACACCAAGTCAGGCTCCCAAGCTTCAGTCCTGGCTTTCTTGTTTCCGATCTGCGTTGTCTTGGGTAATTTTCACTACTTAGAAGCTGTGTGATGTTCTTGACCTTTCTGTGCCTCAATTTTCCTATCTGCAAAATGGGAATAATAATACCTACATACTTCATAGTGCCATGGTAAGGATTTGATGAGGTAATTCATGTAAAGCACTTAGAACAGTGGCAGGTGCCCTAAAGAGCAGTCAGTGAATGTTGGTCTTTATTATGCTGATCTAGTGAGGAGCTTCTTAAAATGCAATAAACCTGAATTTTCTCCTTTTAGAAAATACATACATATCTATAATCAGCATAGAAAATCTGGCAATTTCAAGAAATTATGACTAGGAAAAGAACTTAAAGTCTCACCTTCCAAAATAAGCAAATTTAAAGACTGGGCATATTTTACTGGTCTTTGTGTCTGTGCATTATTTTATTTCACATGGCTGAAATAATTTTATTTTATGATTTCTCATTTATCAATGGAAGATAAAGTTTTCCATTTTATTACAACCCATATGAGTCTTATTCTCAAGGCCAAATGGTGTTCCACTGAGTAAATTAAAGCATCTAGTATCTGTAATAATATTAATAATAATAAATATCATTCCCTGAGTGCCATTTAAATATCAGGCTCTAGGTATTTTATAGATTTTTTTACAAATCTTTCAACAATCCCAAACATTTTTGCTATAATCTCCACTTTGGAGATGAGCCTGAGATTGCACAGCTCGTGCCTGTCAGAGCTGAGGCTGAAAAGGGTGTGATTCTGACGATGGGGTGTGATTGTGAACAGAGAGATGTGATTGTGAACAGAAGGATGTGATTGTGAACAGGGGGTATGATTCTGAAGAGAGGGTGTGATTTTGGACAGAGAGTGTGATTCGGAAAGGGTGTGTGATTCTGAGCAGAGTCGTGATTCTGAACAGGGTGTGTCATTCTTCAAAGATGGGTGTAATTCTGAACAGAGGCTGTGATTGATTCTGAGCAAGGGTGTGATTCTGAACATGGGGTGTGATTCTGAAACGGAGGGGTGTGATTCTGAGTAGGGGATGTGATTCTGAACAGGGCATGTGATTTGAACAAAGGTGTTAATTCTGAACAGAGGGGCATGATTCTGAACAGAGCATGTGATTCTGAAAACAGGGGTGTGATTCTGAACAGTTCAGTGTCATTCTGAGTCGGGGATGTGATTCTGAACATGGGGTGTGATTCTGAAACGGAGGGGTGTGATTCTCTAGAGTGAGGTTTGACTCTGAGTAGGAGTGTTTGATTCCGAACAGTGGGTGTGATTCTGAACAGACAGGTTTGATTCTGAACAAGAAGTCCGATTGTGAGCAGGAGGTGTGACTGGGATCAGGGAGTGTGATTCTGAGCAGAGGGCTCTGATTCTGAAGCTGGTCATCTTCTTACTGTACCACGTTGTTCCCATTTTCACTACTTTAAAGAACAAGGTGAAGTATATATTTGCATTAAGAATTTTATAACTTTTGCTTTTTTCTTTTCTAAGGGCAGTTTTGACAGATCTTCTTGAACCAACATAGTCATTGTAATCAGAAGAAAGGGTGAGGCAACTCACGGTCTGAAAAAGGGAGACGTGGAGACAACTGGGGTCAATGCGTTCTTAGGTTCACTGTGGAAACAGGGCCCAGCCCTAACAGGTGTGTCCAAATAATGTTCTTTTCTTCCCCTTGTGTTGGTTATTAACTATGGCTATTGTTATTAGTATTATTTTTACTATTATTATTGTGACTACTCTTTTTCCTCAAGATATCTTCAGATCTTAATGTCCCAGCAAAATTTCTACTAGAAAGTGTTATTTCCCATTGTAAGTTGGTTTTTCACCCAGATCAGTCTGCCATGAGTTGGGCTCTGTAATTGAGCTGTTCTTGAGGCCCTGACACATTTCCAGAGGAATCAACCTGGGCAAGCAAACACTGAAGTCCAGAGAGCTGACAGCTGCCAACTCAGCTCCCACAGCATGGCTGAGGACTCCCCCTGAATAAAGTCAGGGAGGGCAGTGAAGTGTGGACTTACCTTTCGGGAAAGTACAAAGTTGGCGACTGTCACACTATACACAGATGATTGTGTCAAGTGCCAAAGGCAGCTGCTCCTTACCTGAAGAATGAAAGAGAGAAAGGGACCATCACAGACCATTCTCAAGACTTTTGTCTCATTAGAGAAAACTGTAATTACTTTTATCTCCAGGGCTATGCTGTATTTCTAAGGCATATACTTTTCGTCTTACCATTGCACAAGAAAAAAGCGAGTAAGCTATGGATCTATTGTGGAGCTGGGAATTTAAATAATCCATGTCAAAAGAGAGGCAAATGTGAATAAAGGAGCTACCGGTAGAAAAGAAAAATTGCAGCTTAAAAATTCAAATAACAAACATTGAACTCTCTGTGTATAATTAAAAATTATACTGCTTAGAACACAATTACAAAAACAAATTGCACCTGAATCTTTTGTGTCCGATTATGTGATTATAATGCAGCAGATTTAAAAAAAGTTGCTGCTCATTTTTATCCGTGTGTCAAGCATTAACCCCCCAATGTGATTTTTAAGGGTCCATTTTTATTGTTGCAGGGAAATAATTAAGGCTATTGTAATTAACTTCCCTATGACTCAAAAACTGAATCATGTGAGCACCTGCTGATATATGAGACACAGAATAATATACTGTCTTTAGAAATACTGCCAATTTTAAATAATTTGATAATTAGTGGTAAAGCGCCTAGGAAGAAAATTTTTGGAACCAGTGTGGGCAAAACTAAGTACAACTCAGAAACTGTTAAATTTTTGTTCATAGCTTTATTTGAAGGATGTTTATGACTCAGAGAGGCTAATTCATAATGATGCTGGTAGACATTTAATTAAAGTACCTATGTAATATTCAAGGCAACAGTACCTAGTCCCTTAAGCTGGAATCTTGGAGAACCAAGTACAGCCTATATCTCCATGATAGCCAGAAAAACATAGTAATGGAAATCAGAAACTCTAAGGATTGGTAAGACTTTGGAGACTCTCTTTCCTGACTCCCCTCCAAAGCAGGTGTCATTTCTTTGGCATGCCTGTAATTCTCTTTGGTGAAAAAACATCCGATGACACACTAAATTTCGAACCAGGCTGAGTATATTCCCTTGTTTTATCAAAATGACTGTTCAATTTTTAAATTCGATTTTTCTCAGACACAATATGCTGACATCTAGGCTTTAGTTATAGTCGGAATTTCCAGTCACATCAGCGGGTTGCAATAGTCTCATCCTATTGTCTTAGAAAGAAGTTGGAAGCCCACTGGTTGACAATGAGATGTCACTGAACAGAGTTACTAGGTAACAGAAGACTTGGATTCTGGTTTCAGCTCTGTTACTCGTCTGTTGAAGGACTTTGGGTGTCAGTCGGCATTGTTTAAGCCTCACGTCTTCATCCTTAAAGAACACAGTGATGCTTGCTCTGGTGAATAACACAAATTTGGACGGCTTTTTATTGTTTTTTAAAAATGGTGCAAGTTGGGATCGAATTTGTGTATTTTTTATATAAACTGGTAATATCAGTCTTAAAATTCTCATAGGTATACAGTTTATAGTGCTTCGTTGCAGGGTAAAATATTTACAAGACATCTCTGAGGCACAAAGCCATAAACGTGGAAGGAGCTGCCTTAGAAGGAAATGAGCTCACCATTGTGGGAGGCGGAGGGACTGGGCATCCAGAGGCTGTCCAGGAGGCTCACAGATCAGCCGGGCAGTTGAATGTATTGACTTATGAGATTGCTAGCAGGCTTGAGGGTCTATGGTGTCTTTGAACATCATAAGATGTTGTACAAACTAAAATATAATTGTTAAGAAAGACGACGATTAAAATGAAATCTTCTATTAAACAAAGTTTACCCACAGAAATTCTGAAAAAAGAATTTGCTCTCTTTGTAATCCTTGAGAAAAACATTTTAACTGTTGGGTTTGGGGAATGTAACTGTGTTTTTCGCTATGTACTACTTAACAGAGTGTGTTGAAAAGTACGTGCACAATCATTTCAATGCTTTCTTTCTTACGCTTCATAGGCCATTTCACATGCTCTTCATTCTTTTTTTTTCGGCAACTCTTGGACATTTCAGTCACTTAAAGACAACTGGGTGATTATATCAGTCTTCTAAAAGCCAAAATCAGATCTCTGTATGACAATCTTTGAAGATAGGACCTTAGTCAAACTGTTCTCACTGGTCTATTTCATGAAGTGTAGATAACAAAACATTAATTCACTGCTATGATTCAAATAAAGACATTATTTCTTGAAAATCTAGGGAATTAAATGAAAATTTGTGGAAGAGACTATATTTTTTCAAAAAAGGGATAGGGCAGAGGGTATACATTTTACAGGTTACAAATGGACATCAGGCTCTTTACAGAGATACTTTATTCAAAGTTTATGCTTGAGGAGGTAGATGATAGACTCTGCTCGAATATGCGGAAAAATTGGTTCTGGGTCCACACCAGAAGGAAACCACTTATTTGGTTTGGATGACAGTTAGAGAAGAGGAGAAAATCAAAGGCAGACATCTAGCTCTGCTGCAATACTTGTTGTAAAGACATCATGTATCAAATGCCCACTCTGTGCCAGGCACTCTGCGTGTGTCATCCTGCTTGGTTCTTACTATGGCAACTGTTATTCTTATACCAGAAGGATATTTTGTGAAAGAAAAAAATTGACATTTTATACTACTTCAGGAAGCAGTAATAAGATTGTTGGATGAAAATTACCGGGGGTCATCATTTGGTTCACCATAATGAAAGACAGGGGTGGCCTGGGTGTACCATCTCTCCGCCCACAACTCCCCAAGGCCAGTCTGGCGGTGTGGCTGGCTTGACCACTCTCCTTCCCTGTGCTCTCCCACTAGAAACTCTGTCCTCCGTCAGTGACAGTGACTCCTGGACAGAGGAGGACTGGTCAGTCAAGAACATCCAGTCACATTTGTCCCTTGCTCAATGCTCGAATTTAAGCCCCCATCAGTAGAAATTTTGAAAAATATACTTTTCCCAAGAGGGAACTTCCTTGTGACATAAATAATCTCTGTCACCAGCAGTCTCACCACAGGCAGAATTCTGACATACGATGGAAAGTGGGACTAGACGACTTTTCCCTCCCTTACCTCCATCTCAATATTTCTTGATTATATTAGCCAAAAAGTGAATAGGCTTAGCTACTTTAGAAGTACCCAGAGGCCTCTTGGAAAAAGCCCAGTTACTTTCTAAGATGGCTTAGCTTGGTTCAAACCTAATCTTTTGCTAAGCCAAAGTGGCTTAGAAATGCATGAAATTCACAAGCAGGAAATATTATTTTCATGCAACCTCACTGAAGCAAAATAGAAAGGAACAGATCTTGTGCTATACAAATCACACTTGGAAAAGCAAGGTAAGTATGTTGTTATCTACTTTCAAGATTTTTTTTTTTTTTTAGATTTTTGTTTTCAGTAAAAGTCACACATAATATTTCATTCTTATAGTGATTTAGATGAAATAGTCAACCAGATATTCAGCACATATTCACTGTCGTGAGCCTGGCAATCTAAATCATCTAAATGTGGATCTAGAAATAGATGAATTTTGTGTGTAAGGGCAGCAATAGAAAGACGGTGGAATGCTGGTCTGTTTGGAAACTATCCAAGCGTGATGCACAAACTGGGCTCAATGGAGCCAATTCCAGGAGCAGGCAGTTTTCATGAGAAACAGGAGAGGACAGTGGAATTGGACTCTTCAGTGTCGAGATGATAAGTTAAATCCACAGGCCCGAGGTACAGGGCCGAACTCTGAATCAAGAAGAGGAGATCAAGCAGAAAGCTGATCAAAAGGGGAGGGTAAGGTATTCCTGAGTCTGTGCCAACATAACGAATCCCTTGCAGGTATTTGGTGCCCAGGAAATATTTTTTGGTTGAATGAATGGATGCGTGAAGAATGACGGCCTGAGAGATTTGCCTTTCGTCTATGGGACCCGATAACAGGTGCATCGGCTGGGAATCAAAGGTGAGAGTTAGCGGAGCGACAGCGGAGTGATACATCTGATCCTGCTCGTAGACGTGTAAACGAGGGACAAATGTAAGTACACCACAATAGAGGGTTTTCTGAAAATCGGTCGCCAGAAAAGTGTTTATGGAGAAAGGTGGAGGATGAGGGAGATTTCAAAGCGTGATTTGAGGAAGAACACCCCAAGGTGGAGGGAAAGTAAGGAGTAGGAAAATAAGGCACCAGAAAATAGCCTAACGCAGCCAGAGTGTGCAGTGCTTGTGGAGAGGCGTGGCGAGAAGCTGGAAAAGCAATCTGAGACCAGAATGGGGGAGGACTTGAATTCCAGGCTGAGGACGTTGAACAGAATATGTACCGATCACTCCCTCTTCTTATCAGAACAGATGTGAAACCTGGGAAAAACATCCGTGCAAGTTCTACGAAGTGTTCAGCATGTGTTGTAGCATAAGAGAACACTCGTAATTGACCATTCTCTCTGAAGGATGGAAATGTCGAAGCATTACCAAATGAATAAAAGAGCAAAAGGGGGAAAAATTAAATTATTACACAGAAGTTCTATAAGACGTGTCTGTTTTCTTCCATAAGGATTATAAAATATAAAACAGAACAGCGTTGCAAATAAATGCAAAGCAAACAGGCCACATACAAATGGTGATGGCATTTTTTTTTTCCAGTTTACGGGACACATTTCTCTCCTCCATGCCATAAAGCAAAATCTTATTTAGTGGGAAATTTTGTGTCGCCATTTGGAGGATTTCTTATAATTAGGAAGCCCATTTTTGCTGGAATCATTCTGGTTGAAAATTGTTCTTATTATTCTTATTTTCACAGTTTTCTCTGCACAGGCAAGGAGAGTAGGGAACAGAGGAAATAGAGAAAAGAAAGAGGAGAAGTTAGTCCAAATAATGATAATGAAGGGTGAATATTTAGCTAGCCAGATGCCCCTGCCTTAATGAGTACACACAATTACTTTTAGGGGAAAAAGTAGCAAAGTTGGAAATGGGTGTTGTAATAACCAAGGTCTGGGAGATACAGTGAGTGAAGGGGCCTGGACAAGTCCAACCAGTGCAATTGCACATTCCTGCAGATGCTTTCTTGGGAGAGATTCCTGCCTTAGCAAGAAACACATCAGAATCTTCTTGCCTGGGGCAGATGGTGGATTCAGTTTGCAATCTTCTAAATGATGTGGGGTTTGCCTAGACGTCTTGCTTGGAATCTGGACTCTCCCATTTATTTCTGCTTTTCTTCTAACCAACTTCTCGTTCAGTTTCTGACCTCCTCTTTCATTTTATTCCTGGAATTTGTGATTTCTAGTTCTCAGATTGCTGTTTTCCTCCTCTTTACTGCTCTGCCCTGACTTACTACACCTGGTACATAATGCAGATTTATTAAGTGTTTGTTGGCATTGATGTTTTCTTTGATGTGCCTCATTGTCTGGGGACCTCAGGCTCCCAAATCTCCCCAATTTGCACCTGTTCGTGCCCAGTGGGCTGTGCTGAGCATGTAGCCTCTCTCGGCCTGATACTCTTTCTGTTTTGTTTTGCCTTTTATCTAGTTTACTACTGGAACAGTGGGCTGATTATATTTGACTTCACTGGTGGTCAAACACGTGATTTCTGGTCCTAACTCCTTCTTTGGATCTAGGACCAAGGATAAGTCATTTCAAACTGTCTTTTTTTTTTCCCCCTGAGGAAGATTAGCCCTGAGCTAACGTCTGTTCCAATCTTCCTCTACTTTTTATATGTGGGTCACCACCACAGCATGGCTGACGAGTGGTGTAGGTCTGCACCCGGGATGCGAACCTGTGAACCTGGGCTGCTGGAGCAGAATGTGCCAAACTTAACCACTACACCACAGGGCCAGCCCCAGAGATAGGTCATTTAAACTTGCAGCATTTCAACTTTCTCATCTACAGAATAGAAATGTCCCAAATCTCTCTAGGATTCTGGAACTTCTAATTCTAACATCTTGTCATGATAAGAATTTTCTCTAAATCATTCCTGTTCCATCATAGTATTTGATTACTTAGGTTCAATGACATCAAGATGAATGGCCATGTTTCCTTTTTGCTTGAACAATGACTAATGACTGTATGGCATGTTTTTGGTAGAAAGATTGAAGGAAGTATCATGGGGATAGTATTTTGGCTTTTTTCTTATCTGTAAGCTAGTTTTCTCACTCTCCTTCATCAGCCATTATGATTCCAGGAAAGGGGACAAGATAGATGCTGTTTTGGGATGGAGGCCATTATGACACAGAACAAGTGTCTTCCTGACAGGCTCCTTCTGGCCTGTGGATTGTGGGAAGGGGAAGGAAGGCAGCCCCCAAGCCTTTGCACGCTGCATTAATCCCATGCTGAGCCCACACTTTAGAAACAGGGGGTGGTGTTGGATGGGTGAGATCAAAGCTGAAAGCAAGCAGGCTTTTGCCATTTGCCCATTGGGGTCTGGGAGTGCACCAGAAGCATCTGTGGCCACATCAGAGTAAATAAAATGGCAGTCGGGTGTACTTAGGCAGCGGAATTTGATTTTAGCGACCATTGCCCTGTTTTGACCTGGGGTGGCCTGAAAGGGTCTCAGAGTTCTTATGTACCTGGAGGAGAGACTGATGTCAGAACAACTAGGTGAGCACCCGGGGGGCTTGCCATAGGGGGTGTCACAACCCCATCATCGAAGGCTGCAGGGCAGACAGAAAGGGACACCTAGTGCCCATGAGAGCCAACTCAGGGCCGTGTCAGCAGCTGAGAAGGGCGTCAGGCCTGACAGTGACAAGCCCAGTCTTGAGATGTCCAGGCGTGGAATCCAGGAGCAGACGTGAGCAGCGTGACCAGGAACCGGAGCCCTACAGCTCCTCTCCGCTCCCATGGAGGCCAGCAAGGGCCGAGACAGCAGTTCCAGCACCTGTGGGACCACAGACCTCAGGCCCATGTCCCCCTTGCCCACCCTGGGACACAGTAAACTCACGCATCTCCCGCCAGCCAGATGCCATCATGGCGGGACACGCAGAGGATGGAGCATGTTCCTGAAACCACAACTGCAACGAAGAAGGAGATGGTTGGAAACTGTCAGTCACTGCTGTCATGTGAACCGGCAAGTTTAAAAGGCCTTTCCCCTCCTTGCTGTCCAGCAGGGTTGATGGGGTGGGAGACTAAGGAAAGAAAGATCAATAGTAGATAATCAACAGGATGGATGTTCTTTGAGCACCTCGGGGGAAGTGAGTTCAGTGTCAATCTAGCCGTGGAAGGGTATTAAGAGCCTGCCCTTACATTTCCATCCGGTGGGTGCACCTGCCTGCTCATCTTTCCCTGACAAGTGACTGGAGCCCCATCATGGTTAGGGAGGGGAGAGAATTAGTGCTTCCCCGTGGGCCAACTGTGCACAGAAGGGATGGGGAGGGGGCTGAAGACGCAGGTAATGACACTGTAGTCCCTGTCACATGTCTAGTTAAGGCCCCCTGTCTGCAGAAGTTATTTTCTGTTAGAGTGGCACCCAAAGTAAGAGAAAGAGGTCGCTATGACGTATTTGTTGTTAGAGCCATGGAGTCGATTCTGACTCCTAACGCCCCTGTGGACAGCAGAGCGGAACCCTGCCGGGTCTTCTGTGCCACCCTCTCACCTGCTGGCACTGTATCAGACAATTCTCTGCTGCTATTTATAGGGTTTTCATGGCCACTTTTTTCAGAGGTGGGTGGCTAGGTCCTTCTTCCTGGTCTGTCTTAATCTGGAGGCTCTGCTGAAACCTGTCCACCGTGGGTGACCCTGCTGGTATTTGAAATACCGGTGGCATAGATTTCAGCATCACAGCAACATGCAGCCACCACAGTATGACAATAGAAGACAGATGTTGTGGTTCCCTGACCAGGCACGAACCTGGACCGCAGTGATGAAAGTGCTGAATCTACCACTAGACCACCAGGGTTGGCCTCTTACGTCTACCATTTTCTGTTTTGGACATACAGACGATCACTAAAATTCACACTTAGATTTTCTTGGGTCAAAATGGAAAAGGGTGACAGATCCATTATTGATCTTCTCAGGAACTGGTCTGGTAACAGTAGGAATCTTATATAATAAATTTGATTCTAAAATCTCCTAGAATTGAGATGAATTTGTTTTTTAAAAAAATCCCAAAACATAATCAATAAAATAGAAAGTGTCTTTTCATTCCTTGTCACAACTACTCTGCCAGGAAATGACATTGGCAATCTCATGCTGAGAAAAAACACGCTACAATGGGACAGGAGAGAGATGAGGAGGGACAGAAATTCCCCTGCGTTGGAATAATTTACTTGGCATAGCCTAGTGTTCTCATAATAAAAAGAATAACTATCATTCTCCTTTCCCCATGAGGCAAAACAGATGCTGTCTCTATGATGAGGCATTCACTTTTCAGCCGAGCAGCCATTTCTACAGCCAAACATCTCAACAGCAAGCTCATTCCTGGGCAGATTTTCCCCTGTACTCAGGGATGGCACACCCTGAGGCAGGTGGGTGTTGTGCTTGCCTTAGAGCAGCAGCTGGGATGGGAGTGTGCCTGGAGGGGGATGGAGAGGGAGGGAGGAAGGGGGGGAGAGAAAGAGAGAGATTCATTTTCCCTGCCCAGAACGACCTCACACAATAGTGCTGGAGATGGGAAGTGGAGACGCAGCATTTAGAGCGGAGAGTCCGCCTAGTGTTCTATACTGAAAACAGAAAAGAGGGCCGGCCTTCGTCTGTAAAAGGACAACTTGAATAAAAAGAAGAACGTGTGCAGTTCCTCTCGGCCTCCCCTGCGGAGGTAGCAGAGGCTTTGTGACCTGGGAATACACACGCCCATCAGTCATGCACTAGAACTTGCAAAGAACAGGGAAAAGTGTTCCGACCTCAGGAACTTAACGAGCCGGTAGGGAAGAGAATGACGTCTGAGTTGTGCTTCCCGGCTCATAAATCCCTTTCTTGTGTTTTGTCGCATTTGTCCCTCACACTGACCCTGTGACATTGTCCAGACAGGTGTTATTGTTATCCTCATAGTACTAATGAGAAAATGGAAGGTCCTAGAGCCGACTAACTTGCCCATTTATCCCACCTGTAAGTGGCAGAGATGGGATTCAACACAAGCCTGCCAAGTCCAAGCCTTGAATCCTTTCCACTACAGCATGCTGCCTCTCACAACGTAAACCCAGGGCATCTGACTCACTAGAGGGTGGCATCCATAAACCTGGGTCCCTGGGAAAACTGAGGAGACGTGATGTAGGTGGGGTGGTTTGAGTTGAGGTGAAGGTGTGTTTCTGCCTCTCCAGGTAACAGGGACTCCTTGGACACTCCGAACACTTCCCTTTCGCTGAGCATGAGGCTAATTAGAGCACAAGACTTCTGGGAAAAGTGAGCAGGGGTGCAAAACATAGTCTATCTTCTTGCGAAGTCCAAGAGAATGTTCTGCCAGTTCATTTTGTTTTTGCCTGTCATGGACAAGTGGAGACTTATCTGAAGTTACCCTCCCAGCATGCTTTCTCTACGATAGAGAAGAAGCATGTCGGCTCTCCTGCTTCTTCCCTTTGCTTTCTGGGGTCCAGCGTGTTTTACTTGAGAAGGTGGATTCAAAGCACTCAGCTGCAAGGAGGGCAAAAACAAGTTGCCAAGAGGGCTGACATCCTCTTTTACAATGAACAGTTCTCCACTGATTCTATGCATTGTTCTACGTGTTATGAGCATTTCAAATCTTTAAGATTTCCATCTATTTTCCTTATTGGTTCCTTCCTCCATGGAGAACAAATATCAGAAAAAGAAAGGAAAATCAAAATGGCACAGGATTCAACAGATACCCGAGGACACTTGTGCCGGGGGTCCGTCTTGCCCCTTTGAGGGGACGGAGGAGAGCAGGGTCGGCCCCAGGCAGGAAGCAGGCGAAGACGTCCCCATTGCTGTCCCCTCTCTTTTGTGCAGTCACATCCGCACTGCAACCTTCTACTCGTGGCACCCCAGCGTGAAAACCTCCTCTTTTGACCAGGGATTTTAGGAATTCATACTAAGAAGTTAAAGATCTGATTGGACAGACCTCTCAAGGACACTTCAGTTTGACAAGAGGACCCTAATGAGAACAGTGCATAGCCCCAGGGAGTGGATCTCAGACATGGGGACAGGGGAGAAGGTCTGCGCAGTCCCCTGTGGTTTGGAGTCAGGAGTGGGGTGGACTGGAGGAGACCCCATCTCTGAGGACCTGTTCTTGCTACAGTCCTGGCTGGCCTGAGAGAGAGGAGAGGCTCTTGGGAGTGGGGTCATGCAACCTCCCAAGACGTCCAAATGCTTTCAAGAAGGTCCTAGGTGGGTCTGGACCAAATTATAAAAAATGAAACATTTGTTCTTTCTTTCCTTTTCCATGTAAACCAGAATCACGATAGGAGACCTTGTCCAGAAAGCACCATTGCTGCCTCCCTGCTTGAAAGGCCGCCACATAACTCATGGAAAAAGATTTCTCACCCTCAACACCATTGGCATTTGGGGTTGGATAGTTCTGTGTTGTGGGGCTGTCCTGTGCAATGCAAGATGCGCCCCCGGCCTCTATCCACTAGATGCCAGTAACACCTTCTCCGACTCCCCGCACCCGATGTTGTCTCCAGACATTGCCAAATGTTCCCTGGGGGGAAAGTCTCCCTGGCTAAGAACCACCGCTAGCATCACAGACTATTAGACGAGTGCTCAGCCTTCAGTTACTCAGTTTCCACATCTGTGCAGTGGGGGTAAACAGGATCGTCGTGAGGACTAAACCAAACAATGTGCGTGGCGGGCTTCTTGTGGCGCCAGGCACACGGTGCACACTCAGTGAAGGACCCGCAGCAGCAGCAGGGTCCCTTAGACCCTGTTGATGTCTGTCCACTTAGGCAGGTTTGTTTGTGCCACTGGAGAAAGGAACCATCAAAGCCATAAGCTTGAGGCACATGAGCCCCACAAAGCTCGGACACTTTTTCTGAGGACGGGGCGAGGAATCTGCAGGGCCGGGCCTTACACCTCTCACGCCCAGCAGTAATGTGTGCTTCAGGTAGCACCACCTGCTGGGATGTGTTCAGTTTCTAGCTTGTCAAGCAAAACCTCAGTTAAAGAGGGAAAAGAAAAGAAACCCCCCAGGAAACTTAGAGATCATATCATGTGGCAGAGAATGTGGTAATTCTGGAGGAAACTTGTTTATCAGAAGGTGCAATATTCATGAAACATTCACTCCACATGCAGTCTATAGTTCCAGTGTTGCAAGGACTCATCTCCCAGGTTCATTCCTCTCCTAAGAAAGGCTGTCACACTGCAGTGCTTCAGGGACATGCAGAATGGAGGAACCAAGCCTTTTATAGCCTGTGTGTGGCATCCTCAACAACAAGGAGATTAAACCTAACCACTGTCATGAAAATGGATTTGCTGTCGAGCAGTCTTCTTGGGACGGTTTATTACAGACCAGATTAACCTCAGGCTGTGTAACCCTCAACACAGAATTTCAGCTGAGAATTGAGAATGCACGATGAGAACACGAAGGGAGAATGCCCTAAAGACAGAGGAACATTTCTGCAGAGAAGGAGCCCAAGTTCACTTAGGCCTGGTGTGGGGGACTAGGTGACGCTGAGGAAAAGAGGAAGGTGGCCCATCAAGTTCCCAGTCTCCTGGGGAAGGTGGCAGTGCAGGTGCTCCTAAAGAAGGTGGCTTCAAGATTGCTAGCATGCTCAGTGCCATTTCCATTCTTGTCCTCAAAGAGAGGCAGAAGCGCCTCAATGGGGCTGTCCATGTGCTCCGTGAGACTGGGTGACAGTGGCCAACTGGGGCGGCAAATGCAGCAGGTTGACAGAGCCAGCTGCAAAGTGTTTGCCAGGCTTGACTGGGCCAATTAAGGATTATTCTGCATGTTTCCCCCTTTGGTCTCAGATATGCTAAGTATTCCTCCAGGGCTGCCCATCCTCTGTGCTTACAGATAAGAGGTAATCAGGCCTTCAGCTTCCTACCTTGCCCAGCAGGTGAGCGGCCATCCACACACTGAGCAGCAGACACACTCCAGTGTTCCCTACGCTCTGATGAAAGACCTGCCCAAATCCACGGCCTTCCCCATGTGCCTCATACCCTCCTATATCAGGGACTTTCAAGTAGCTCTTTCTCTCATTTGGAAATTTTCCTTCCCTGTCTAGACACATTCTTCAAAGCCTAGACTGAGACCCAACTTCTCCAGGAAGCCTTCGATGATGATGCCAGTCTGTGATAACTCTTCCTCCTTCTGATAGCTTGCATGTCCTGCACCACAACCTGCCTTTATCATGCTTACCTTAGAAATCATGTTCATCTTGTTTTACATTTTTCCGTCTAAAATCCACGGATTGTGCCTTATATGTTCTTGGACACCCCTAGACCAGCATATGGAAGGGGCTCAATATTGGTTGCTTTGTAAAATGGCCTTTCTGAGATTCTGGGAAAATCTGGCTTACACGTGGTCACTGCAAACTATCAGTGCAGTATGTGTGTGTGTGTGTATGTGTCTATGTGTGTGTGTGTCTGTATCTTTATGTGTGTATGTATGCCTGTGTTTGTCTCTGTGTGTCTGTGTGTATGTCTCTGTGTATGTATGTGTGTGTATGTGTCTTTGTGTTTGCTGTATGTGTGTCTATATATATGTCTTTTGTGTCTGTGTGTGTGTGCTGATGGACAGCCACTTCCTGTTCCACCTCAGGAAGTAGGTTTAGACAACTGTGATCTAAACAGATCTTCTAGAGTATCTATAGCCTTGTTGCATACGACAGTGACCAAGAGTGGTTTGTTTTATGTGTCCCTGTCTTTCCCCTGCTAGCCTGTGAGGGTGAGGACAGGAACTTTACCTAATTTGTCTCTGCAGCCCCAGGACCCAGCACACAGTAAGTACTGGGTAAATGTTGATCAGAACGGAATGAATGCATTTGTAGGAAACATCATTCTCTCCCTGCTCATCCTCCTCCCTTGTCCCACAATAATAAGTAGGAAGCCCTCTCTTTCCAGAGTTTTAGAGGAAAGTAGTTCCCTCCTTTCCTTGTCCTGCTCTGGTCATCCCCAAGAGAGGGGACAAGTCGTCCGACTACGAGACTGGGAGAAGGAGCTGGAACTGGGTGGCTGCCATCTTCGGGTGGTCTTTTCTCCAGCACAGCCTGTCCTGGGTCACACCTGCTCCTCTTCCCTGTGGACAGGCCTGCCGTGGCCCCCTCCATCTGAGTCAGGGGGAGCGTTGCATTCCAAGGGAGGGTGCAGATGCTCTAGTATGTCCCCAGGTGCAAGCTGCATTTTTCCAGTTCAGCTTCATTCACAACAAACCTGCTATTTTTATCTCATCTGTCTGCCTCTGAGGCTTTCTCAGTTGGTTCTGAACTCTGAGCAGGAGAAGGAGTCATTATGACTATCACTCTCAACATCTCACCAGGTGTAAGGAGATCACCTCTTGAAAAGGGAATAAATTACTGTGCTTTCTTTTCCCTGCTTCCTGGTATGTGTCCCTCACCCAGCCAGCCTGAGGCTCTCACATCACCTCGAGGAGTCTGAGGCTGCAGTGGCCGGGCTGACCTGTAGCAGGGCCGATGCCTCTGGACTTCAGAAAGAAGAAAAAAGTGAGAAACTTTCCTGAGCATCCCTTTTGCCCTGGGCTGGCCTCCAGTTTCTCGGAGCATCTATATTTGCAATCACTTTGGGAATTTGGGTGGAGGTGGGTTAGGAAGAGCGTAGTGTGAACTTAGCTATACAGGAATGCAGAGGTTTGGAAGGAGAGTTTATGTATTAACCATGCCCTTTATGTTCTATACTCCCAAGCTTTGACATCTTGGGGCCTTCTTGACTGGAAGGACTGCTCCTCCTAGAGTTAGCAAAGTCATGGAGATAACAAACAACTCCCCTGCCTATACAAACCTTCATATACAAGCCACTAATCCAGAGCCCGCACTCCCACCACTTCCTATCTTGGTCTTTCACACTGGGGCCACACTCCCTCTGCCCTAATCACTTAGGGCCAGGTACCAGACAGCCAGGGACAGCCCCAATGCCCCAGGGCCCACTGAAATGATTTAAAATAACCAACCCTCAGCCTGCTTCCTCTGCCTCACCTGTTTCTTCCTGTGGAAGAAACGCTCTGGTCCATGTTTTCCCCTCATTTCCTCTGCCTCCCGTTGACCCTGGTGCTTCCCCATGTGGACTCCCTGGTGGCGTGGTGTGCCCCCTCCTCTTGGAGGATAAAAAACTATTGTTCAATGACAGTCATATCCCGATCTGTTGGCCTTGCCATACCCAAGTAATAATAAAGCCTGTACTTTAGAATGGTGTAGAATTACTGAGCCAGAAAGAAAGCTGAGCATGGAAGAGTAATAACATAGCCACCTCTCTAGGCTCCTTACTATGCCAATACTGCTATAAGTACCTCACGTGCACTAGTTCATTCGGTCTTCATACAACTCCCACTGTTGATAGAGGCACTTTTCAAACAAAGAAAATAGTTGGGATCAGAGAGGTTAAATGACCTTCCCAAGGTGACACATCCAGGGAGTGGAAGAGAAAGGACAGAAGATGGTACCCATTTTCCGAAAGGAAAGAGAACGGTGGAAATGGCTGTGGGCTGGCTTCAAAGCAAAGATTTTTGTATTTATGTGAAGAATTGGAAATCACTGCAGCATCTTCCTGCAGTTGCTACAGATAAGCTGTCCGGCTCTTACACATTAAAGATCTCTGCCCCGGCTTTTTAATAAGTGGTGATGAAAACCCATGGATTGGCTGGAATCCCATCAAAAGTCTTCTGCTTATCAACCAAAGACAGGACCAAGTTTTCACAATTCCCTGCCGATTTCAGACTCCTGTTCTCACACAGCAGACATCTCAGGAGATGAGTGAAAGTATTGAATCACATCAAGTTGTCTCCTGAGCAACAGTTTCTCGTTGTCTCACTGGGCTCCCATTACTCAAAAGCTCCGAGGAGTGAGCTGTAAAAACCCGAATCCGTTTTACAGTTGAAAGTCAACCGTAATGCCTTCCTACTCTGAGGAAGCCAAGAACTAAATGTCACAAAAAGTGAACACCACAAACTCCAGCTTTGTTTAAATCATGTCAAAACAAGGAGCTGAAAATTCAAGTTCAGCCACTGCCCCCTACCTCCCTGCCTTTTTCATTTTGCTCTAAGGGAACTTCACAATAGGAGGTGCATTTGGTTTTTTGCCAGATTCCTTGTGACTTAAAACCAATTAACTTCAGTCTGGTTGATATGTGTGGCGTAGACAGCCAAGGTTTTCTGAATCCATATGAGCAAATTACTGTAGTTCGAAAGATACCCCAGAAGAGGAAGCGTTACTGTCTCCAAATCTAGTGTGAGCTGATGGTTCCAATCACATGGCAGGCTCCACAAAAGTGACCTTGGCTAATGGCCATTTGACCCACCCTGCTGGAACCGGGTTAAACACTTCTTCCTTCAGTAAATTCTACATAAGCTTTTTTTTTTTTTCTGAGGAAGACCAGCCCTGAGCTAACATCCGTTGCCAATCCTCCTCTTTTTGCTGAGGAAGACTGGCCCTGGGCTAGCATCCATGCCCATCTTCCTCCACTTTATATGGGACGCCGCCACAGCATGGCTGACAGGCAGTGCGTCGGCGGGCGCCCGGGATCCGAACCCACGAACCCCGGGCTGCCAAGCGCTAACCAAACCGCTGTGCCACTGGGCCGGTCCCTACATAAGCTTTTGTTTATCTGGAAAATTCAGAGAAATCTTTCCTTCCACAAAGCATGTTGGAGGCCTGCAGAGTCTGGACAAGAGGATACTTTGCAAGAACTCTTACAATTTTTCCCTTCCATGGACCACCAGGTGGGGATGTACATTCTCAGCTGCTGTGCACAAGCATTGATAGTGACCAATGATGTCACTGAGGAGGAGCCAGCATCTTGGGGAGTCAGGCCCTGAATCAACCATTTCTGAAGCTGACAAGTCCTAGGTGGAGCTATGCAAATTTGCCATTTTGGTAGTTTAGAAGTATCAAATGTTAGCAGTTTTGTAGCGTTGGACTTATTCTACAACATCTCCTCCATCTTATTATTATTGTTATCAGAATGAGAGGGTGACCAGCAATCTGGGTTTGCCTGGGACGTTCCAGTTTTAATACTGAAAGCCTACATCCAAGGAGGCCCCTCTGTCTAGGGCAAACTAGGGTGGTTGGTCACCCTCTGGGAGACGGGGTCCAAGCTCCTCAGCTTGGTGTCCTCTGTACATCCTCTGCCCCACTGTGGTTTCATTAATAAGGTTAAACATAACTATGGTCACTAGGTGTTGAACAATGTACATGACCTCATCTAGTCCTCAAAATGGCCCTCGGAGGTTCAGGGAAGTCAGGCGTGGCTTCCCCGAGCTGTCCCATATGGTGGGGTGGGACTTTTTCCTCCCCTCCTAAAACTCAGCGCCTGTTATATGTCAGCCACTCTGCCAGGTCCTGAGTGGTGACGAGACAGACCAGGCTCCTGACCCCACCAGAAACAGAAAACTGCCAAGCGACTCCTGTTTGGTCATTGGATAGAATTCCTCTGAAAATGCAGGAACACAGAGACTTGAACTTCAATCTCTTCCTGGATTTGGGGACACGAGCAGCTCAGAGGTGCTGTCTTCCCTGGCGTGTGGCTCCCTGATGGTTCAGTGTGTGGAGAAGGTGGGCGGAGTCAGAATTCACTTTTAAGGAAACCCTCAGGGCTCATTCCACTCTCGCTTGTGGGGGCTGTTGTAAGATTGGGGTTCTGCTCTTTGCGTGGACTGTTTGTTGGCAGGCCCTGCCTGAGCCTGTTGGCCACAACCGGGTGACAGCTCTGAAAGTGGGATGGGGCAGGAAAGTCAGGTGCTGCTGAGCCCACCGCAGAATGTTCTGGATGGACACATGCAACAATCTTTCCTTAGGCTTTTCTCCCTGTGGATTGCTGCTCTTATGAGCAGCTTTCCATGGAGGTTACTCGTACTTAACATTTTATTGAAACAGAAAATTGTCAGAGCAATAAAACAATTCTTTCAAAGAGAGCCAGCAACCTCTTGATATGATCAGCCGTAGTCCCAGTGGACATGAGAAGCCACAGCACAAACAGGGAGCGTCTTCATGAAGAGTCATTGTACTTGAAGATTTAGGGAATTTTCTCAGATTTATAAAGAGGTAGAGTAGAAAATTCTTATCGATGTTTAATATAAAACATGCAGAATTAACAATTTTGAAGTTACTTCAAGGTCTACTGGTAGGCTTTCTGTATAGAGTTAAAGTTTGAGGAGCTCACAACCAAAGTAAGAGACCATAGGAAACTGTGTTCACGCATCATTCAATTATCCTCCAAACTTGGTTTCATTCTGATATTCTCCGTAAACGTTTTTTCTTTTGTCGTGTGAGTCACCAAGAATGTGGAATCCATTTCGTGGAGTCAAGTTACTTTTAATTAAAAATTGTAAGGCACTGTGAGTGATCAAACATATGATTACAATTTTCTGAATATATTTTGGATACCAGGTTTTGAAACCGTTTTTTAACGTCTACACAAAGTAGAGGCTTGAATTAAACTACCTTATACTTGATAGTCACTGTAGTTTGATCTCTAGCATTACATAAATTATCCTTGAATAAAATTCTGCTTAAACAACTAGGATACTTCGTTGATTTTAAATGACTAATTATTGTTATAATTATTATGTGAGTGTATAAGGTACGTTCTGCCTTAAAAATACAGCATGACAAAGTTTCCTGTGGTTTGCAATTCAAATTGGATGGTTCAGAGTCATTAAGAAGCAGGGAAATCACTTTTTAAAAAGGGGCTATTTTTGTTCCGATCTTGGCTTCACTTGGTAGAAAGATTTAGGGCTGAGTGTTGGCCATAAGTATACAGTAGGAGTTGGGCTCAATTTTGGTCACCAGTTCAGTTGGCCAAGCTGTTAGCCTGGCGTTTGGAAGCTTGAGTGTCGGAAATTACAGCCATCCCCCGTAAGGACAATGTGATTTCCAAGTCCAAAATCATGAAGTTTCTGTGATATTAAACAGGCTCTGTGAAGGAGAGCAGATTAAGTCGGCAGGTTCTGCCTCTTCACAGCTGCCTTAGTCTTTAAGAGGATGTTGTTTAAATGGATTTATGCTTTTAAACATCTTAGATTGTTTTGAAGAGGTGGCCTTGGCAAATAGGTTTTTGTTTGTTTCTTTTCTCCTCTCTGTGTAAAGATTTTATATTCTTTGAACCATCCCATGTTTTGCGATTGTTGTCTTTGTCGGGAGACAGAAAGTTAATAGATAATATATACCCTTAACATTTTGTTGTAATTTTGTGTTTTGTATTGAGTCTTAAGTGACAGTGCTGTTATGCAAGTTAATGAGCACTTAACAATTATTAAGAACCAAGTTAGATTCAAACACCAAGACAGAATTGTTACTTGAAATTCAAGTTATGGATATTTTTCTTTGATTTTTATGGATTTTGCAATTTGTAAAGAAGCATTTCAATGCTCATTTTCTCAGTAAAAGATGATATAGCATATGAAATATTTTAGCAGCCCAGGAGACTATACTCCTTATTTTTTTTTTATGAGGCTGTTTTATTTCTAGGCAATCAAAGGAGATGTTTGTTTCCACAGAGAGGTATGGGTAGAATATAAAATCTAATTTTGAGTATCAACTAAAAAGGAATCACTAGGCAGTACGTTGGTGCAGAGATGCACATTTGCAAAGGAAAAATGTGAAGGAGAATTATTTCTAATCACACAAGTTACCACTTGCCCAACAAAAAAGAAATTAGAGGGGCTGGCCCTCTGGCGTAGAGGTTAAGTTCGGCGCACTCCATTTCGGTGGCCTGGGTTCGCAGGTTCAGATCCTGGGTATACACCACCAATCAGCCATGCTGCGGCAGTGTCCCATACACGAAAAATAGAGAAAGATTGGCACAGATGTTAGCTCAGAGTGAGTCTTCCTCAGCAAAAAAATAAATAAATAAATTAGAGTCATCCAAGATAGCTGTACACTTGAGTTTCTATTATTTTGCATATATATCCAGGCAATTAGACTAAATTCACACATGAGAAAAGTAAACAGGGAAGGGGAACTGGAATTGTGACCCAGCTGTCACTGTGTTGGTGCAGTAACGACTGTGCTCCAGACTCTCAGCAGAAGCTGCCATGATTCCTGAAGAGAAGAGAAAACTGCTCTGGTGTCTGAGAGAATCTGGCTCTGAATTTAGGCTGTACCCTTTCTGGATTATATCAACTTAAGAAAGTTACTTAAGTTCTTTGAGGCTCAGTTACCTCACCTTTAAAGTGGGCACGAATAATACGTACCCTGAGGTTATTTTGAGAGAATCGAATAAAGCTGTATCTGTAACACCCACGCCCTGGTTTCCCACACGTCGTGGGCTCACAACCATCAGGGATTATTACTGCACAACAACTCCAGCTCCTAAGGAGCAAACACTGAACCCCAGGACCTGCCAGAGAAAAAAAATTAATCCCCTCACCTCCGAAAACAAAAATTCTTAACTTTTTCAACTTTCTTTATATTACTCAATCTAACAGTTATTCGTAACTGATATTTGACATATGTAATTAAAATAGGCAAAAATCTGAGATTTGTCTTAGTGTTAAAATAAAAATAACAATAGTGACAGTAATAAAAAAAATAACAGGGAAACATTGTCCTGTGGTTGGTTTTGGTTAACTTTAAGGGGTGTTAGTGTGATATGACTTTAGTATTAATCATTATTCACTACTCTATGTGTCAGTCTTGTTCCCGTCAGGAGAGAGAAATCACACAGAAGTTAGAATGCAGAAAGGTTAAGGTAAAGAGCATTAACTGTGACATGGGATTGGGGTGATGAGAGGGGCAAGTAAAAAGCAAAGAGAACTCTAAAGAACACAGGCGGAGCAACTTTAAGGAGCAGCCCTACTCCCAGGACTGAGATGAACACCCAGGGGAGGGCTGAGGTCCAGACCTCACTGGGAGGGCATAGTTGTGGCTCACTGGATGGCAGACAGGTCACTGTGGTGCTGCACTGGCAGAACTTGCTGGAAATCCACCCTCTGGAACTTGCTGGAAATCTTTCCTCCAGGGTGCTGCAGGAAGCTGTTTGTGGGGCCATCTCCCTGGAGTCTCTGATCCCTGCTACAGCACTGCTGTGGGCGCTGCTCAGGGAGGCTGCTGGTGCTGCTGGCCACTCTGCACTGCAGGAGCTAGTGCTGGGGAAGCTGCCTGCACTGCCGGAAGCAAGAAGCAAAACGCTTCTGAAATGTTTCTCCAGCACATTTACCGAGGAAGCTTAACATCATACCAGCTGGCAAAACAAAAATATTTAAGCGGCCTAGAACCATTGTCACAGAGTAGGCCAAAGGGGTGAATTTGGAGCTGAGGGCCAGAAAGGGAGAACGCCACCATCAGAGGGGCACCTTTCCAGAAGTACAGATGACACGCATATGGTGGGCCTTCTGGAATGAGAAACTGCAATGGTCCAAGTGCGTGAGGTCTTACCCTCTCCTCACAGAGAGCCTGGACTGCCTTGATTTTGCCTTTTTGTGTATTTGCTTTCCTTACAATGGACTTGGGATGGGAAGCTTGAATGGAGGACACTGTAAGAAACAACTTAATGAAGTTTGGGTTGTGGCTATGAAAATATTGTTAAGTCATTATTCATCATGCTACACATGGGTATTCAAATGAGAAGTCCGTGGAGAATGTTCTCTCTGGCTGCACTTCTCCTGAGCAGTGAGTTGTGTTTCCCTAAAGATGGGAAGAGCAGTGGGGCAGTGCCTGCCCCCTGTCAGGGCTCAGCTCACAGTCATCACTGGGCATTGACTAGTGCAACTGATGAGATTTTGAGGAGGTTTAAAAGAAGAAATTAATCAAGGGTAGAGATTTAAAAAGGAAACATAAATGAGACTAACACAGGTGTTGATAATATAAATATACTTCCCCTAGTAGAACATAAATTTTGCCCTAAGCTTTCTTTCCAGCAGCCATGTGAATTAATTGGTGTTTGATTGATTGATTGCAAAGAACAGCAGTTATTAACTAAGTTGAATCAACCGGGAAACAATGCCTGGATTCCTTGTTCAGAACTATGCCTGCACTGGGACCATGTGTTTGAATTTGGTAAAATAAACTCCCAAAGAGATTATTTTTTCTAAAGTCACTTAGGCTTTATTCTTTTTTTTCCTTCTCTTTTTGTCTATTGGCTACTTAATTTTTTAAAAAATTTGTTACTTAGATATCTAAGGAGATAAATCTTACTGAACTAGTTCTACCTATGATAAAAGACAAGAATCATCACTGGAAGACGGGAAATAAAAAGAAAATAAACTCTGAAAGACTAGCTTTGTGCTTATGTTTATTTGACTGAAGTCTGATGAGGGAGACGTGAATGTTTTACACATATTGTATCTACGTTGAGCGTGTAGGTGCATTGCTTTAAAGTTTTCTTTGGATATTTCTTATTTGCATCTCTTCTGTCCCCTTTTAAGATCCATGGAGTGTCTCATGGGCAGGAACTATGTATTCTTTACTTAAAACAAAAATCAAAAGAAAAACACCTTGCAAATTTGTCTTGAATGGGCTAAGCTTACTATACCAATAGCAGAGAGACTAACAAGAAAAGTTTAGTATGGCAGAATTTTATTCATATAGAAGAATCGCATAGAGTAGTTAACAAAACATATGTTTTAGCAGCTACTTACTACCTTTAATATCGTAAGTAGGGTTTGTTAGATTTTCCGATAACATCTGTGCTTCCTATTTGATCTTTTTCATTTTTTGGGTCATTTATTAAACAAATTGATTCCTTGAAAAAAAAAGTACAACATAACCCAAGAAATTTTTTTCTAGTTGCTTCTCAGTGGCTCAGTACCATTTCCCCTTACTCATCGGGTCTGGATAAAATTTCCCTGTTCAACGAATTTGTGTTTAGTAGGGAGGACACTTGAGAGCAGTTGGAACCAGTGTCTGTCAAATAAATATAAATTCCCAATCAGGCAGAGTGAGAAGCCCCAGAATAGTCTATCATCACCACCACTCCCAAAGCGGTGTTGAGGTTGTATCGGGGGATCATTTGTCACCAACCTCTGCAGGCACGCAAGCCTTCAGCCTCTGGGATGATGTTTTCTGAATGTGTATCCAAATACTTGTATTTAAATTAAGAGACTAATAAAGAAAATGTGAATTAATTCTAAAAGAGATTATCATTTAGATGGTCTGTTAGAAAAATGAAAGAAGCTGTTCCTCTCAAAGAAGAAGGCTGAAAAGATAATTGGAAATCAGCGGAATGCCAACACATTACTGGGGAAAAGAGAGGGCACAGTGACTTCTAAAATTGATAGAAATGAAAAACAGCACAGAGACCTAGACTCTCCTTCGTACTGTGTGGCGAGATGACCACAAATGTTGAAGAATAGCAGTTTCAGTTTTGTATAATTCTAGAACATTCCTTGGGATTATTCAAGGAATCAGAAAGTGCCACGTTTCATATTTCCTTTTGTGTTTAAAAAGGCCAATACAATTCACTTTTACTAATATATGCCTAAATCAATATGCATGCTTCAATAAGCCGAATTCGAGGGCACAATTTAGCATAAATTATGTGTTAGCTGTTGGTGTTGCTATTGTTAACAGCCACTGCCTTCTTTTCCAGGGGTCAGACTCAATTAAGAGACATACAGGAAGTAGAGAGGCAGAGATCAAAACACCAGCTTTCTGACTTATCAAAGCCAGATGGGAGAATGGGGGTTGGTGTGTGGGCCAAAGGGGATACTCATTCCTTCCTTATGAACAGACTCAGTCTCTAACATTGCACGCCCTTCCCTCCCAGGGGCAGAGATTGACCGTCCTCCCGAGGCCAGCGGTACATTGAGTGAGATGCCCAAGAGTGAGCGCTCCCTGCATCTCCCCAAGGGACGATGGAGAGGGGCCAGGTGCTGTCCCCTGGCGGAAACTCAGAAAACTGTTTTCTATGGCTACTCGTTTGATCCTGATTGGCTCTAAAAAGACTTTCTATGTAGTCCTGAGGAAATGAGAATTTGTTTCTTATAGATCTCCACTAAGCTACTTCCTTACTTCTGATCGAGTGACTTCCTTATTCCGTTGTAACTAAGACTCACTAGTCTCTAGGTTAAACTTATTCTTGCTTGGCCAAAATAAGTGAAAATAAGATACTACATAAAATGTGATAAAAAGAAGTTAAAAGTTTGCTCATCCTTACCAGAGCTTCAAGATATATATCTTGACTATGACAGGCTTGGCATCAGTATTTTCTTACCCTGATTAAAATAAAAATTGAGCGGCTTGTTTGCGGCCAAGCAAGAACCAGAGGCAAGCCCTCCCACCTCCTAGTCTAAAATTCTTCCCACTTCAGGGCATTTGCCACCCTAAGCCCTTAGCATTCAACAGGGAGTCAAATTGAGCCGTTGGGAGTGCAGACTCTGGAGGCAATTGGCTTTGGGTTTGACTTTCAGCCCTGCGACTTTGGAGAGGTCACTGACCATCCCCAGCCTCAGCTGATCCTGTGCAAAACGCAGGCCACAATACCCCTCGTGCAGTGTTGGTGTGTTTAAATGAGATCATGCATTTAAAATGCACAGTGAAGTGCTAACATTACCCATCCTTAAGCTGCACTTGTCCATAGTATGAATAAAAAACAGAGTCTGAGTTGTAACTGAAAAAAGGATGCTTATGTCAACCATTTGGAAGGATATATCAGCTGCACGGCTGCCTCCTAGCAGAGTACCATCGTCAGAGGTGATCTGTCCACAGTTTCTTTACTTTCTTAAATTCTGGTTTGATTTCTGGCTGCTCTGGATCATTTTTTGCTTATGAGGCTGCCTTGAATCCACATGAGACCTCTGGGACTTTGTTCCCTGAATCTTGTCTTCATTCTGCCCAACCATGACTTTTTTGCTTGACATTTGCTTCTCCTCAGGGCCTGACATTATTTTAAGGGGATCAAGTTCTCCTTTCCGCACATATCAGAAAGTAACATTCTAGCAACCTCCAAATCTGGCATTATGAACTCAGATTCTTTTGGTTCTGTAATAATTTTAAGCTGCCTCTCTTTTTTTTCTTTTAGGAATGTATTTGACAAACACTAAGTAGTATTTCCTATGTTCCAGACACTTTTCTAAGCACTTTATAATTACTAACTCATTTTTTCCTCATAACATCTGTGTGGGTAGATTCTGTATTTTACATAAAACAGAATCCAAGGGGGCTGGCCCCATGGTATATTGGTTAAGTTTGGCACACTCTGCTTCAGCAGCCTGGGTTCATGGGTTCGGATCCCAGGTGTGGACCTACACCACTATCAGCCACCCTGTGGCAGTGACCCACATACAAAATAGAGGAAGACTGGCACACATGTTAGCTCACGGTGAATCTTCCTCAAGCAAAAGGAGGAAGATTGGCAACAGATATTAGCTCAGGGAGAATCTTCCTCAACAACAACAACAACAAAAAAGAAAAAAATCAATCAAACAAATAAACAAACAAACAAAAAAATAGAATCCAAGGCAGAGAGAGACTAAATGGCTTGCCCATAGTTACATAGCTAGTAATAGGTAGAAGCGGGATTTCAGACCAGGGATTCTGGCTCTAACTTTCTGTGCTTTTAACAACAACTCTTAGCTACCCTCGTTAAATTATCTTCAGGTCTGATATTGCCTAGGAAGGGAATTCTAGGCTTAATTAGATAAGGGTTAAATATTTTAAGAATGTAGGTTTTAAAAAGTTCAAAAACAATTGTGATGTCATCCACAGCACTAAAAGGAAAGGTGCTCCAGAAGGATGACACATTTTGGAGCGTGGTTTGTGTTTTGCTGTAACACAGAGGAAATGAAAGAGTTCTGAGCACAGAAAATGAGGAGGAGCCAGGAATTGGAACAAGCAACAGGAGATTTACAAAATGTCAGAGCTGAAGTCACAGAGCAAAAGAGGGAAAGTTGGTTGGGCTTATGGGATCAGTGCGTAGTTTATCATCACTGCCCAGAGCAAAGAGCTGGGAAAATCATCTGAAATGAGAACAAGGAGGGAGATGGAGTGATGAGCGTGAGATAAGGTGGCCCTGGGGACAGAGGGGAATTTGGATGCCACTTCTTCTTGTCTGGGATTTGCTTACCCATTTCTCCTACGACTTTTGTGTTTTTAAATTTGACTGTGGTTGTACCTCTGGGTTATACTTTTGGAGGCAGTTGAAACACACTAAAAAATGAAATGCTACATCAGAATTATGAATAATCCTAACAAAGATGATAACTGGGAAGTGTCTAAAGCCTGAAGCAGCCACTCTATAAATACAGAGTTTATCACTGAGCTCAGGGATAAAATGGACATGTGCTCACCATCGTAAAGAGCCACCTAAGCGAGGCAAAGTATCACAACGTGCAGAATTCTTAATAGTTGGGAACATCACACCCAAACAAACTGGGGGGTAACATGGGTTTCTGACACCTCCACTTAATGTTTTTGGGACTTTGAGCAAGTTAATTAAGCTCTTTGTGCCTTCGTTCCCTCATCAGAAAAATGCAGAAAATACCCAAATCATGTCGGTTTGGGATGGCACATGCTAAGTATCTGGTCCAACACCTGGCGTGTAGTAGGTGCTTAACTATTTGCTGAATGAATAGTGGGAACTGAGAACTATTGGTTTTTCACTGGAAAAAAGGTAAAGACTCAAAAGGCCCTTCTTATAGGGAGAATTTGTAAAAGCGCAAGAGTAGAGAATGGTATATCAAACTCTGTATTCCCACCACCCAGAATAGATGATCATTACAAATTTGTCAGAGATGCTTCATTTTCTGAATAAAAGAAGATAAATTACTGTGCTTTTCAACATTATGTTTGGACTGAGGAAATGTGCAAGGAGAGTAGAGTTTCATTCTCTGGGCAGGTAGCACGGGGTGAGAGATCAGAGGGATAAAACATAGCCACTTAGCTTCATTTGGCTTCCATCACTGTGGGGTAAGTAGAAAGATATTTCAAGTGGAACAAACATTAGCAAAAGAATCTGAAGCTCCTTGTCTGGAGCATTTCGTCTGAGGAGAGAAACAAACAGGGATGCCCATGGGGTGTCACTGTCCATGTGAGATTGAGTAACTATGGAGAAGATGACTGCCCCAGAGGAGCAAAGAAGGGCAGATGTGCAGTCTTTCCACAGGGAAACCATCTGTGACCTAACGATCGAGAGCTTAACCCAGTCAACACTGTGGGTCAGTTCTCAAATGAGTAGTTACGGAGAACCTGGAAGAGGAAGAGATGATTCCTGGGACCCAGCACAAGTTTACTCAGGAAAAATCTTCCCAGAAAGAACTTTGTGGATCCAATTGTGGACTAGGAAATGGTAGAGCTGTGTTTAAGTGAGGACTTGATAAGTGCCCTTTGATATCTTTGTAGACAAAATGATAAATATAGGTAGGGTGATGATACGGTTAGGTAGACTGATAAGTAGGTGGTTGAAAATACTTGTCTGAAATGCTGAATAGTGGTTGATACCAGCATAGTAAGAAGGTGCTCCTGGTGTGCCTTTCCTCAGTGTCAGTGAACTGGTCATATTTTATACTGAAATAGCTCTGCAGAGATGACATAAAGATCATTCATGGGCTTTCAACACTGACATTTAGACACTTCTTACAATTCCATGTTTCTTTTTGGAGGACTTGCTGATTTAGTCTAGCAAATGTCATTAAGTAAATGTTACAGGTCACTAAATGAAAGGAAAATGGTAGATCTCTCATATTCAGTGATGAAGCCTTTATTGTAACTAGAACACACTTAGAATTATCTTAAAAGTGAAACTCAGTCTTTTATTAAAGCTTCAAGTCTTTCGGGCTAATATTTTATCAAGTTTCACACTTTGATCTCATCCTACTTCTTTGCATGTCCCTGTTCAATGAATTAAATTGCTAAAAATGGAGTTATGGGTGTCTTTGAGGGATAAATACATCTTTTTGGTTGGTTCCGGTCCCTCATTCGTTTAGCAAATGGTGAAGTCTCCTTTTGTTGGAATAGCGTGAGACCTCGGGGGTGAATCGTAATTGATTCGGGCTCATCATAGTAACCCCATTTCTTTTGCCAATGAAGAATGAAGACGCATCCCCAATTTTCGGTAGGCTCCAGAATAATTTCTTCCAGCTATTGTGATACAAGTTAGAAAACCTGTAAGTTCTGAGATAGGGTGTCAGCTCTTCCCAGAAGCTAATGCAGCCCGCAGATGTTCAGCTGAGAAAGAAGATGGTGGTTTGGCCATTGAGAGATTGTTTTGTTTGTTTATTGTGTTTGCTTCCACATGCTGTGGAAATTAAATTAATTTGAAAACCCCCTTTTGAATGGATGATTTGGAGGTAATATTAAGACATAAAGAAAGATATGTGTGTACTGAAAGAATAAAATTAAAAATAAATGAGATCTGACATCCTCTTTCAGTACATTTTTCACTTTTATTCTCTATGCCAGTTGATTTATTAAGGCTTTTCGGCTGTGAGCTTATCATACTGCAATCTTCCCCAGGAAAAAGCAATTTGAAGGTTGTTGTGGCTGAAGGCACATTATGATGGTGGGAAATCAAATAGAACACTGACTTTCATTTAAGATTGTCAACTTGATGAATAGAATGAAGTTGACTTAAAACAGGACCTGATAAAAATGATCCGTTTCTAATAGGCGGAAGGCACGTGGAATGATGGTTAAATAAAGCATGTTTGGTTACTATGAACCAGAAATTATATATTTTTCTACTTTTGAACATACAGAATTAAAATAAGCTAAGACCTAGAATCTTCCAAACAAAATTCTCTTTAAATAATGTCCATTTGGATAAATTTTAAATCATACACATAGTTCCTCCTTTTTTCTTGGGTAGGAATTTTAATTCTTTGAAAATTATTTTTCCTTAGTTTGTTATTCAGGAAAAATATGCATGTTTTTAAAAAGGTCATTTTATTATACTTTTTTTTTTTTTTTTTTTTTTGCTGGGAAAGCTTCACCCTGAGCTAACATCTGTTGCCAATCTTCCTCTCTCTCTTTTTTTTTTTCCTCCCCGAAGCACCAGTACATCGCTGTATATTCTAGTTGTACGCACTTCTAGTTCTTCTATGTGAGCTGCTGCCACGGCACAGCTACTGACAGGCGAGTGGTGTGGTTCCATGCCTGGGAACCGAACCCAGGTCACTGAAGTGGAGCGCACCAAACTTTAACCACTAGGCCATCACGCTGGTTCAAGAATATGCCTTTTTTAAAACCAATTTTATTTTCTAATTTGTTATAAAATCCTAATCGTGTATGATTAACCTTGTACTTTGTGACTTTTCTTTATTATGCTGCTCGTGCAGGCTCTGAGAATCATTTACTCAATATTATTTATTTATCACATATTTATGGACTGCTTACTCTGTGCCGTGTAGCAGGGGAGAAAGACAGACATCAAATAATCCCACAAACAGATATACTATTTGAATTATGAGACTCTATTATAAGTGTTTTGAAGGAACAGTCTGAGGATCCTAATCTGGTTTGAGGGTCAGTGAAGTCTGAACTGAAATGTGAAAGACAAACAAAATATCAATATTATTTTTATCCAATGGGTTTTCTTCTTGGTAATTCGACCTTGAGCGTATGTGTTGTGTTCAGGTGATTTTACTCTGCCAGGGAACTGGTCTGAGCCCCAAAGAGTGAGGGGAGAACCAGAAAAATCACAGAGAGGCTTGAAGATAGTAATCTGAAGTATTCCAGGCCAGGAAGAGAGCATCCCCAAACATGGCCCAGAAGAATCCAAAAAGAGAAGGAAAATCTCAAATGGTGGGTCCTGGGTGGAACATAAATAGCTCCTTTCTGTAGCTTTTTTATCGAAGAAAACAAAAATCAAGTTGTTAATCTTACATAGGAATAATTTCATTTCATTTCCATTTTATGTCATTCAATCATTAGCAACTTGTAGAGTCTCCAAGTAATAATACTTTGAGCACATTAACTTGAGGAAGAGCGGGTCCAGCACTATGCCTGGAAGAGGGTTGGCGTCCAGCCCTGGAAGACACGCTTCCTGATGGCCAGCCCTGTTGTCTCTTTCATCCGTGGCTCTCTTCCCTGTGCCTGAAACAGGGTCAGGCACATAGTAAGTGTGCAATAAACACCTGCTTAATGAATGAATGAGCAAGTGGATGAATGAATGACTGTCAGCCAAGCAGTGGAAGTGCACTCATGAAGCTGTACATGTATTGGGAAGGATGCTTTCAACTCTCAGTTTTCCATTCCCTCTCTCACTCACAGTCCCAACTTCTACGGAAAAGCACAGAGATTTCCACCAGATGGTGAGATTCTGTAAGATAAGGACTATGTCTTGTTCTTGTTTTTACCCCCAGAGTCTTAGAGCACAATGCAAGGGCAACAGTAGTTGCTCAATAAATCTGTGTAGAAAGATTGAGTTTTAATGCTGCTTTCAATCAATGCAATTCCTTTCAGTGGCTCTGGGATTCTACACTTTAAGAGTCTGGGTTATGGGGCGATCAGAATAGGTAAGATGCCCTGTTCATGCTGTCCCTTTGATCATTCCCAGGGCCCTTTGCGGAGGAACCAAGGTACCTGCTTTACATCAATCCTAGGTCTACAGAGGGCAGCATTACAGGAAGGATCAGGGCATTAAACTCTACCATTTTCATCATGTCTGTGGATTTTTCATAGCTCTTGTCTTCTCACAAGATTGAAGAATTTGTGCAAACATGTTATAAGTAGTAAAGCATTATCCAATTTTAAAGTATGAACCCCACAGACGTACCAGAACCTAGAATCAAATATTTAAACTATTAATTTTTAATATTCTATAAATAATAAACTATTAATATTTAATATTAATAAATAATTTAATATTTAATAAATATTAATATTTTTAATAGTAATATTTAATATTTAATAAATCTTTCCTTTCCTTCCCTTACCAAAAGTATATATATATATTGAATTCCTCATGTGAGTTAAATTGGAGATAGAGGAATCAATAAGGAACACTTGCTGCCTTCAAAACTCTCCTTTTCTAGTGGAGGAATAAGCAGGCAGGTAATGTGAAAGGATATTTGCAATAGGCTGAGTGAGCATGCAAGTAGAAGGTTGAGAGTTTCATGAGAACATGGAGGAGGGGCTTTGCTTAAAGAAGTGAAAAATGGATGAAGAAGATAATTTTATTGTTTACATCTACTTACACCAAGGAGTGTTACATACTTGGCACCCATCTGTCTTAACATTAGAGAGGAAGATAAGGATGCATGAAGACTAACTTCTGCGAGACTATGTTCACAGGTGCAAACAGTCATTGGGTTAAACGTGTTTTCTTTATATTGGACTATCTGTTTCCAGGCAGGAACCAGAAGAAGAAAGGGCAAGGGGGACACGAGGGGCATGTCAGTTGGACACTTGTGTGCCCAGAGCAACAGCTTCTGTGAGGCAACCTATGTAAGTGAGCAGTGTGGACTCCTGTTGTCATGGAAGAGGCCCTGAAGAGGAATGGAATATGAAGGAGACTACAGCACAGGGTTACAGCACAGGGTGTGAAACCATTGCTTGAATGCTGTTTTCCAAATTTTATGTTTTAAACTTTTTATTATGGAAAATTTCAAACATATGCAAAAATAGAGACAATTGTATAATAGTATAATACTAAAATGATTCCTCCCCCCATACCCATTACCCGATTTCAACTACTGTCAACTGACGAGCAGCCTTGCTTGATGTATACTCCCCACCCCACACCACAGGGGTGTTTTGGATTCCAAACAACATATGGTTGCATGTATAAATGTTTCTGTTTTTATCTCTACAAGTTAATAATTATTTTTTTCTAAACACATAGCATGGTACCATTATCTTACCTAAAGTATTAATGATGATTTCCAAATAATATCAAATTATCCAGCCAGTGTTCATCTTATTACACATTTTTTTCTCAGTTGATTTGTTTGGATCGGGATCCAAACAAGTTTCACAAATTGCATTTGGTTGATATGTAGTTTATATCCTTTTTTATCTATAGGTTTCTACTTTCTGACATTCTTGATTCCCTGCAGTTTATTTGCAAAAGAAGCTACATGGTTTATCCTGTAGCATTTCCCACATTCTGGATTTTGATGACTGTATACCCATAGTGTCAATTAGCATGTTCTTGTAAATTCTGGTTAGATCTAGATGTCTGATCAGATTCAAGTTCAAATTTTTTGACCTTAATACTTCCTAGGTGGGTGTGTGTGTTTCTATGAGGAGACATCTTTTTTGGTAATATTAAGATTGATGAATGAGTTCATGGGTTACCAGCTTGATCCATCCATTGTAATCTTCCCATCAGCTTTCCATTTCATGGTTTTAACAACCACTGATCATCATCGCCTAACTCCCTTATTTCATTTGGGGCTACAAAATGGCAATATTCTAATCCAAAGAAGGTGGTAAATCCCACCAAGATTTGAGCCTGGATTCAAAGTCCAGCCTATAAGAGTGAACAACTCTGAGTGACCTGGAAAACTGTCATTCTTTTGTTTCAAATGTCATACCACACCTACTCCTTCCATTTCAGCCAAAATCAACTTGTCTTCCTTATTTGTAATGCTTTGTTGCATCATCAGGTTACAGTCCATTTACATTACTTTTAAGGATTCTTGAATTATAATACAGAGAGGAAAAAAGGAATGTTGTAAAACCATTTTTCCTAGAATTTTCTCTTCACTCTGAGCACAGATAACTTCAAAATGAGTAGAGTTGTAAGGAAAAGAAAAGCATGCATTTCAATACCCTTCAAAACTTCAGAATCTCCTTCGAGCAGCCTGCTAGAAAACATCTGAAACCTAATTCAACATCCGGGTTGTTGTCAGTGGGATGTGCTGCCCTCCTTAGATGATTTGATAGTGTTCTTTCTTTCATTCGTACGGGCTCCTCCTTAAGTTTTACTTATGTATTATATGTAAGTATTTATTGCTGTTTAAAAAATTAGTGTACTTATCTTTGGATGGAAAACACCACTGAGGAGCACGCCAATAGTATCTCAATTTGGCAATATTAGAACACCAGAGCAGGTGTCATTCCAAGGGATCCCTCGGTGGGTGCGTTGGTGAAAATGGCCACTCCCTGGTGATGCGCCATTGACTGCTGCCTTGTTGGACCACCAAGTCTTCATACACTGTCATATATGGATTTCACTGACACATGCAAAACTCTGTAAGCAGGATGGGCTTCCTGGGTGCGTGACACATGTTGTCACATAGGGCCTGCACAAACTCAAAAGTGCTTGGTTTAATGCTCTGTTGTCACGGTTTTGAAAATCTTGATAACTTCATCTTTGAACTTGTGTTTTGTAAGTGAAGTCGGAGGGGGCAATGGAGAGTGCACACGAGCAGAGGAGATCCCCGAAATATGTGTCTGCTATTCCTTGCTATCCCATTTGCATCTAGCACTCATGACGCTCCACGAGCACAGAAATCTGGCGGGCACACGACATGTGTGAGTTCAGTGAAACAAAGAGGGTACTACAGGGTAAGCGTGTTATATCCATGACTGAGTAAGCAGGGGCACTAATAGCCCCGAAAGGCCACACTTTCTGCTTGGATCACAACTTGCTTTGAACACAGAAAGAAGGCAATGGTGTTCTAAGGAACATGAAAGACCAAGGGACCCTATCGTGTCCCTTCTCACTTATGTTTCTTCCTTATATCATCCAAACACTTATGCTGAAAATGATGACATTGTTCCTTTCCTTTCAGTCCTTTCTTGGTCACCTGTAGAGTTCTAGTAGAATGTGTGCATGTCAAGGAGTGACATAAAAACAGTTGAGTTAGTTTTATGCAGTGTCCACTGTTCTGGTAACAACACATACATAACCTAGAGCTACAAAGTGCAAATTGTGGAGTTTGGTGATTCTACAGATGAGTTAATTGTCCTTATATTTGCTTTTAAAACTAAAGTTGCACAACATAAAGATGGATAGAAGAATTTGTGCTAATTAAAATTTTAAATTTTTATTTACTTAGAACAACACTAAAGAGCAAATAACAAAATACCTTGACAAACGAGAAGAGAGACCATAGAGAAAGGGAAAAGCTTTATATTTTAGTACATTTTAATGGCACTTTTGTGCTGCCTTTGAACAAGGGGCTTGCCATTTTCATTTTGCACTGGGCCCTGCAGATTATGTAGTCAGTCCTCTCTGTAAGACTCCACAAATTTTATGGCACTTTTTTCCCTTGATGTCATACTTGACTATTATTTTTCTCTTTTCTTCTAATTATTTTGACATTTTGTATAGTCCTACAAAGGCTGGCTCAATGAATGACTTCTATCCTTTAATTGTAAAAGGATGCTTTAAAATCTAAAATCTGAGGTGCTTCACGATCTCCGCTCACCTGTAGAGACACAGGGACTGTGTTTAATTAGGTGGGGTAGTCTCAGAAATTAATTACTCTCTTGTCTGGTTTTATGTTCAAAAGACTATATTTAAGTAAGATCTAAGTTTCCATGGACAGAGAAGGAAGAAAGGAGAAGCAATTTCCTGGGCTGGTTCATGTCAAACCAAACCAAAGCAAACCAACAAAAGCTGCCCTTGCAAGTAAAGTAGTCAGCTTTCAAATGCTCCATTCTGGTAGTGGAGTTTGTTGTTTAAATCAGACCTCCCAATGATCAAATGATGCTTTCATACAGCAAAATAACAAAACGGATGTCCCTTAGTTGGGCTATGAACAAAAATATAGCAATTTCCTTAATTTCTCTATGTGTTTTTATGGAAAGGTTATTAATTTTGAATTTTTGCTCCTTCTAGGTCACTGTTTATCTCTGCAGCTTTTTTTTTTTTCCAGACTCCACACTTGTCTTAGCTTTATTTAATAAAGGAGTTCCAATCTTTGCTGGAATACTTCAAAATTAACGACTGATTTTGCTACAAAACTAGAAATTGGTTAGTAAAGAGAAATCAACACTTGGCTGTCCCATCTGTCCCCTCATAGAACATTAATCATTCTTCGAGATAAAGGGATGCATTTATGCCTAGAGAATTAATTACACATGATTTTTCCTGTATCTAACATTACGTCAAATCTGACTCACTTCATTTTTATTCCTATTCTTTTGGTTCCTTTTAAGGTAATATTACTAGTTACTAGTTACTTTTATTAGTCTAACTGATCAATTTCTTACAATTTATTTCTCTTTCGTTCACATACACATATTATAAGGCTGCTTCTCTTTTACTGGCTATAATTTTTCCCCTGGCTCCTATTCCACCTGACAACATGTTGCTTAGGTCTGTAAATAACAGGTAGTTTCATATATTGATTCATCAAACATGCATAGACAGAAGACAGCAGGCAACCTGGACAAGAAATCTAAAGAAAAACTTGGAGGGGCCGGCCCGAGGGTGCAGCGGTTTAGTTCGCGCTTTGGCAGCCCGGGGTTCCTGGGTTCGGATCCCGGGCACCCGCCGACACACTGCTTGTCAGCCATGCTGTGGCGGAGTGCCACATAAAGTAGAGGAAGGTGGGCACAGACGTTAGCACAGGACCAGTCTTCCTCACACACACAAAGAAATAAAATAAAAATAAAGAAAATCTCTCAGAGCCGAACTGTGAACCAGTGACTAATAGTCTTCTTCTCAGAACAGCTTCCTTGCAGACAATGGTCAAGTGCAGGATGTCTGTGTCCGGCTCTTCAGAGCAGGCTGCCCTCTCCTCCTCTCTTCTCACTCATGAGCTCTCCCTGATCAAGCGTGTTGAGTCCATGAGCTCAGCCATAGCCTAGGCTGGGTGGCTCTCTCTGGTGGTTCTTCTCCTGTGAGCACTCTCCTCTGAGCTCCAGGAAACCCCACGTGGCTTTCCCCCACTGAACTCACCAACCGCCCTTTTGCATGCTCATTTCAGATACTGGCTGCATGATCCATCTGGCCATCCAGTCCAGAAACCTTGGAGACTTCAAAGACTCCCCCTCTTCCATTTCTCAAGCCCCTGCAAGTCTGTTGATCCTGGATCCTAAATCCCTCTTGTGTCTGTCCCTTGTACTCTGCCTCCGATGCCCCTTGACATAGCTGCACTAAACGATAGTGTTCCTTTCTGTCTGGCTGCTTCACTTCCCTCGACTTCTCCACACTGCTGTCAGAACGATCTTTACGAGATCCAAATCTTCCAAATACGATCATGGAACTCCCATCCCCAAGGAACTCTCCAGTTCATTGTTTGGTTCATCTGTTCACTCATTTATTTTCTGAATTCTTTTAGAAGTTGGGATCTAAACTGTATTACATTGCACATTCAGTACTTTATTATCTAGCTTCTCAGTAGCTGCTAAGCCTTATCTGTGGCCTAACACAGTGTCTCTCTGTCTCTCTCTCACACACACAGACACATGCACGTTATATTTAAATAGCCTACACTTACCTGTATTTAGACAAAGACATGCGCTCCCTGGTGCCTTCACACTTTTGATTGTGTGGTTCTCTCTATGGGCAGACCCCCTGCACTCATCTGGTCACTGGAAACTCCTACACATTATTCAAGGTGCAACTGCAAGGCCACCTTCTTTGCAACGTCTTTCTTAACCTGAGCCTGGCCTCAGTGCTCCTGCTGCTTCTCCTCTCACTGCACTTGGTATAAACATCCACTACAACTACGGCCTAAGAAATTTGCAATGGTTTCTTTATTTGTTGCGTTCTCCACTGGACTGTAAGCTCTCTGAGGACAAGGTTCATGTCTCTTCATCTTTGTGTCCCAGTGTTTAGCACAATGCTTAGCAAGTAATAGACCTTTAATAAGTATTTGCTAAATAAGTGAAAATATCCTCCTGTCTGCTTTCTCACTAGCTTCATATTTCAATCTTCCATTTTCATTTACTGAATCATATGTTTCTTTATCTTGGCCTCTTTGGTCTTGTCTTTGGCCTCTCCTTTCTGAGATGGTTAAACATCACAGGACCAGACAGAGAAACAGCATCTCCCTTCTAGATGTTGTAATGTTGTGCACAAAACAACCGGGGGACTGAGGGCACACATACTTTCTGATACAGAAGAGCACAGGACACCCTAGAGTTGTAACTTACTGAAAGAAACCCCCACTTGTTGTTTGATAACAGCAAATGGGACCTTTCCCTTGATCTGCAGTTTTTGTAAAAACTGTGAGAGTCTTAAGGGCTCTTACTATCTTTGTACCCCCAATGCCTAGATCAGGGCCTAGAAAAATAATCATCCTCACAATTATTAATGTGAAGGACTTTACTCACTGTTGGGAGAATCAGTTGTGGGTATTAACCATGGATCTCTTAATCCAGAGATAAGTGTATTGGGGCAGAGGAAGTTCTCAGGCCAGTTCATTTTGTTCAGTAATTGACTAATCCAGCAAATATTTATTGAGTTCCAGGCGCTGAGATGTGTTGGGAGTAAAACGGAAAATAAGAGCAGACTAGGCCTGCTTTACAGAGTTTATAGACTAGTGAGGAAGGCAGACTTCAAACAGCCATCACTTAAGGAAGTGTAGTAAACTGAGGCTTCGAAGGAAAAAATGTTATTTCTGGGATGGAGTCACCAAGAAAACTGTTTGGGCCCCAGGCAAAGCCGAAATTAATTTTTTGTTGTTTTCTGACTACTTCACTTGAACTTGGGCATGACCGTGAGAGTTTGGGGGTTGCAATGCAATTCTGAGGTTCTTCTCATGGTAAGGGCACTGTTTCCCACAAGACTGCCCTCACTTCAGACATCAGCCACAAGTTTGGGGGGTTCCTAAGCCATTTGCACATCTGACCAACTGGCGACAAATCAGGGGTTCCCATTACCCCCTCATGGTTGATAGTTCCCAAATTTCTGATCATGTGGTTGGTCTCTCTGGCATGACCAAACCCTGTCCTGAGTCATCTCTCTAGCATAAACTCGGATGTGGTTCCAGGGGCCTGCCAGGAATGACAAAGTCACTCCTATTCCAAGGGTTTAAAGTGTCCCTCCCAAGACCTGGGGACAAAGGCCGTTCAGATTCTTTATTATATGTCGGTGGTTCAGTTCCTCAGCCACATTTAGATGTATAGATAATGGAGTAACAGCTACAGTCACATGAAGGATGGGATTCACGGCCCAAGTCTAAGGAAACTTCCTAGTTGGGCAAATAGCAGTCTGCAAATGTGTGCTACTAATCAAAGCTGACATTTTCAGAATACTTGCTAAGAGCCAGGTGAGATTCTCAGTTCTTTTCAAGTATTAACTCTCTTCATCTTCACAAAAATCCTGAGGCTCTCCCTTTATTATCTCCGTTTAACAACGGGGGAAATTGAGGCACAGAGACAGCAAATGACTTTATGAAAATGATGGACAGCTGATCAGGGGGACAGCTGTGCTTCAGACTCAGGCGGTCTGGCTCACTCCAGTGCCTCATGCATGACCAACACATGTATACAGCAAATGCCAAGATGAAGAGATTAGAAAAAAACAGACGAAATTAAGAGAGGCATTGAGTTCTGATTCGAGACAGAAAACAGAAAAACATGCTCAATTTTATTAAGACGAATAATGGGAATGAGATGCAGGGTTAATCCCACGATTCCCTGACTGACCACCATGAAGAATTCTTCTTGGTATGAATTATTTTTAGTAACATGACAAGGACCCACAGAATAAGTTTCCATTTCTTTTTGAAGTTCATAACATAGTTTATATTTGCTTTGCATCAAAAGACATCTGGAAGAGTTTAGTTAATGATGCATATTGGATTCTCATCTCACCTACAAATAAGATCACTGTCACTCTTTTCCATTTCTAGTTGTTTCTTCTTGAAGGGAATAGAAAGATAAAGGGATTTAGATTGGCTTTAGCCATTTTATTTAATTTAAAAAATTTTTCTTATCAGGGTTCCTGTCACTGATGTGAGCCATATTCTTTGAATGGGAGGAGCAGGGAACATGAAGGGAACTTCAAATATACATATAAGAAACTTTAAATAGATGACCTTTATCAAGTGTCTGAGACCGTAATTTGCAAGTATTAATGCAATTTGATAATTTGCTAATTAATTCATTAATTTTTAAAACAGATATTTATTAAGCATTATACTTAGTGCTGTCTAGGGAAAATGCTTAAGACTCAGTCACTATTTTATGGGCATTTAGGTGATTTAATTAGGGAGAGAAGACATTTACCAATTGAAAGCTTATTAACAATACAGGCATTCATTAAATAATAAAAAAGACAATGATGGGGCCAGCCCAGTGGCTTAGTGGTTAAATTTGTGCACTCCACTTCAGCGGCCTAGGGTTCACGGGTTCAGATCCCGGCTGCGGACCTATGCACTGCTCATCAAGCCATGCTGTGGTGGCACCCCATGTACAAAATAGAGGGAGATGGGCACAGATGTTAGCTCAGGGCCAATCTTCCTCATACACACACACACACAAAAGACAAAGATGCATGAAACCATTATGTGCTATATGTGGTTTAGGCACTGCGGTCTGGACTGGGGAGATCACTGTGGACTAGAAGGATTGAGGAAGGTTCATGGAGGAGATGCACTGTGAGCAGAACGTAAAAGAGGAAATAAGACATGAAAGTGTAAAGAAGAGAATGAAGGACTTTTTTAGTCTTTGTGTGTGTGGTGTGGGGAGGGATGGATGGGAAAGGACTTAATTCATATTCACTCCCTGGATCCAGTATGTTAGTGAGTCCTGTTGGTTCAATCTTTAAATCTTGCTGATCTCTCCTTTCCATTTCTTCTGCCTAATGCAGACCACTCAATTCTGATGGACCTCCCCAACAGCTTGATACCCCTTCTTCTACTCCTTCAACCCATTCTCCACCCAGCAGCGAAATAGATCTCCCTAAAATGTAAATTGGATCATGTCATAATCTTCCTTAAAATCTTTGAACAGTTTTTTAGAGCCTTCCAGACGGTGCATAGAACAAGAATAGAGCATCAACATTCATGGGAGTGGAAGTCAAAAACTTTGTAAAGAGAAGGGAAAGAGTAGACAGAAATATGGCCTGGGGAGGGGTAAAAGGAGAGCACAAAGCCACACACACCAGGAGGTATTTAAAGAAGGAAGCTAAATGCCTACCAACAGGGCACTGGCTAATAAATTATACTTCATGCTACATGACTGTTAAGAATGCATCCTCTGATAAAGTGGTATTTATTTTGAAGCAAATTTCTCATTCCAATGCACAGAGTAAGTCCCCTGTCTGCAGAAACTTTCTCAGTGTTGTGGATGAAGGCATGAGAAGCAGGCTGATTAAATTTTCAGGTAACAAAATAATGTGAGGAAATAATACAACCATAATTCAAATCATAGTTTTTGAAAATTTTTATTATGGATTAAATTTGGCAAAAGAATGACAAATATAAATAATAACAAATGTAAACAAATATAAATAAAAATTTTTGTACTGAGGTCTAAGAGGGAAAGATACATCTTTATAGAATCATATGTTCAAGGTATTTAGCTAATTAAAAAGAAAATTGTGTGCATGGAGGTCAAAACCCTACCTTCTCCTCTCTGCACTGAAGAGGACATAACCACGTGAACTCTATTGCTGCGCTTGCTCAGCTACAGCCATGTTCTCTGGATACATATGTCAACCTTGTTCTCCCCTTGGGTCTTTGTAGTTATGGTTCCCTCTGCCTGGAATGTTCTTCCCCAGATACACATGTGGCTCATTCCCTTACTTATTCTTTTCTCTGCCCAAATAGGCTCTCAGAGGTGTCCCCTTTGACCACCTTATTCAGAATCCCACCTTCAACACTTCCATTTGCCATCCCTTGATCTACTCTAGTTTCCTTCATGGCACTATCCCTGCCTGACATTGTATTGTGCATTCATTTGCTTATTTGTTGTCCATTTCTGCTTCTAGAAGGTAAACTTATGAGGAGTCATTTGGTCTGTCTTATTCACTTCCATGTTCCTGCCTCCAAGGGGCCTCATTCTAGACTTTTAATTGGGATCAGGTGGTGGGGATTAAATATCAAATAATGGGTTGGCTTGGACTTAGACATTTTCTTGCATCTTAAGAGTTTGTCTGTTCTACACAACCATACCTTCTCTCTTTTATCACACTTACATCATAATGAAATTGTAATGAGGTGGAACAAATGTTGTTATCTTAACAGCTGGCACCAGAATTTCTTTGATACACCGCTTGGGGTAGAGGGTGAGACTTTGAAGAGCAGGCTCAAGCAGCAAAAATACCTTGCTAAGAAAAAGACTAGAAGGAGGATTGGTCATGTTTTGGGGTGGGGATGGTGGGTGATTGGCGTAGGAAGAGTGAGGAAGAGAAAGAGTGGGCAGGAGGCAAATGGGAAAAAGCTGAGGTTAGGGCAAGTCAAAGAAACACCAGAGTGGGGGGCGGGGGGCGGTGACCAAATGCCATTTCAGAAACAATTCTTTTTTCATTATAGCTCTATTTGTCCACAAATATATTGGGAAAATAGATTTAATTTTGTGCCATCACAGAAAGAGGAAACCGAAAGGCAAAATACTCCATGATGTTATAAGCGCCTAGAAATTTGTAGAAAGCTTCAAATATCACACGCTCAACAATGTGGGGTTCTAAGCCAAGATCTTAGGATCCTGAGAAGGCAGGGAGGACAAACTGACACCTGGATTACAAATTATAGCTTTCTAATGGTTTTCCAATTTTTACCACTTTCTCTCCCATCTCCCAGCAAATCCTTATGCTGTTCTGTTTGGAACACGAAGCACTCAGCTCTCAGGAGTGCTTCATGGAATTGCTAAGGTGATAGATTCTGGTGCTGGACACTAGGTAAGAATCCCAGCTCACTACTTCTGAGCTGTGTGATCTTGGGTATGTTACTTAATGTCTCTGTGCTTCATTTTCCCCATCTGTAAAATGGGGATAGTATTTCTTAGGGTTGCTATGAGGATTTGAGCTTAGGCATAATTAGTGCTACATAAGTGTTTGTTTTTAATATTATTATTGTTGTTATTATTATATAGATAGATCAGAGAGATGTTGAGACTTGAAAACACAAAGTGGCCAGCCCATGAAAACTGAAGGCAGTAACTAATTTGGAAACAGAACTCTGGTCTCTTTGAATTTCATTTTCCTCGTCTGAAAGGTGCAATGTTATTTGGAGAGAGAGAGAAGAAATAATTATAAGGTCAGATTCTTTCTCTCATTGCAGTCAGATGCCAATTATCTCAAATCTTCCTGATATCTATGGCTGAGGTACTTTTTAAAAAAAGTGTAGGGGAGCATTTTCTTCCCGCAGGCTCTCACATTCTTTGGAGAAGCTTTGCGGCTGACCGTTAATTTCCCCACACCCCAGGCAACCTGATGTGGAAGGTTCGTGCGAGCCGACGCTGAGGGAGCTCTGGCAAAGCAAGGCCAGATTTGGTCACAGTGATCTCAGCGTACAGCGCCTGGACGAGATGTTCTGTGTTTACGCCTGCAATCCCAGAAACAGCGCGAGACTGTGGAGGCTTCATGAACTCTGAAACTTTGCTCACGAGTTGCAAGGAAAGCTGTGAGTTTTCCAAAGGTTATTTGGCCAGAAGAGGCTGTCAGCGCACAGAGGAAGAGATCACCTCTGCTGGCCTTTCCAGTCCTAGCCAGACTCCACGGAGCGTACAGCGCTGCTGACCACCATGCCAGGCCAATTCTCCTGCCCCGAGAGGGGCGGCGTGCACCACCCGCCCGAAGCCCCCAGGAGGCTCCGAGCAGGCAGAAGGGAGGGCCGTCCTTATAAGGCATAAGCTGTTGGAAAGACAAACTAATGCACAAGCTCCCAGTGTCCTAAAGAGGAGGCTCACACTAGACCTACAAAAGTGGAAGGAAGCTGGCAGGGTGCCTGGGGCTGCGGGGCCAACACAAAGAAACCGATCTCAACATACTCGAAGAGGGACAAACTCTCCCAGGACCCTGTGGGTTTATGCCAGATGAGAGAAGATACGCCACTCATCTGCCAGGGTAGAGGAGGGGTGGTTTCCATCAGGAATAGGTAATAGAAGGGAAAGGTAGAGAGCGTGTGTTCAAGGAAGAATTTAAATTAAGGTAAAGCTGAGGGTAAGAGGATGAGGCTTTTCCTGTGCTGCTGGGGCTATGGCAGTTGTGCTGTTGACAAGCTGTGCATGTGCGTGCGTGTGTGTTTCCTACATAAGTATTAAAAAGGGGACTCAGTGGAAAACACTTTTAGGGGGGATGGGTTGTATGAAGGTAGATGGGGTTCTCAGGGTTCTTGTTATGTCACACCCTTTCAGGTTCAGCCTTTGTGTTGAATTTGGGGCTCCTTCCTTTCCGGTAACTCTTTTTCTCTGTACATTACATTCCCATGACTTACTCTTTCTAGTAACTCTAAGAACTGTCTGGCTCTAGGTAAAAGAGTGTCTGGAAGTTGCAGCCCACCCTGGCACACTTCCACCCTCTCCATCTGGTCCAGGAAGACTCAAAGGGTCTGTGAGGAAACCCTCCAACAGAGTTCTCCATGCAGGAGATCCAGGGCAGCTTGCTGTTTCCTGTCCTTCAAGTCCCCAGGGAAGACCTGAAGATCTTCACGCGATCGTCCATATGACATTTGGAAATGGAGACGGCTTCTTGGCACATGCATGCCTTCAGCTTTGCATTGTGACCTCTAATTAGGTGCCCTGCGTTTGACCTCATCAGAGTGCCTGGTGACCTCTGGTTATCAGGCAGGGTCATCTGCCTGCAGTTCCTAAGGGTCTTCCAGGGACTCATTGTCTATTGGGATCCTTTGCCTTTTCTGTCATGGAGGGATGGAAATGAAACAGAATGCGCAGACCCTGTCCCCAAGAAACTTGAGATGAAAGTAGGATAAATACAGACAATATAAGACATATGAGCCCATCGAGGAGAAAATATAAACAATTCCTTGGTGATTTAAAATGTTCATTGTTTCTCCCCACTATTGGATTGTGCTTGAGTATCCATCTTTTTCAATGAATGTGATTATATCCAATTCCAAAGGAGTCAATCACTTTAAAGTTATCAACAGATTGTAATGAGTTTGTAGAATATATAAAGTGAGTTCATGTGATAGTCATTTCTGCTTCACAAAATGACAAAGAAAATAGGCATTAGATAAATAGAGCCCTTTAAATTTTCACCACCGAAATTTTCTGAGATATTAGAAGTGTTCTAGAGAATTCCTAAATGTATTAGCTTCCTACCTGAATAATTTGTCTGTTTTAAAATAATATAGTGTTGAATCTTGACAAAATTCCCAAACAAAATTATTCCTATTCCCCTCTACTTGGTTGGCATAGGCTCAGAATTCTCCGCAAAGATTTTTACAACTTTCTAAAATGTCTGTCATTGTAAAAAGAAGACACATGTAGTCAACCATCATTACAGAATGAATCTTTGAATTGATTAGATCATCAGTACAGAGAATGCATGCATATCTTTGTGTTTGTACAGAGGGAGACTTCATGCTTAGGAGAAGTTTGTGGCTGGGGAGAGGTATAATTTGTGGGGTGCTTTAATAAGATTTCTTATTTTGAGGAAAGATACCAAAGCTTCAAGTTTATTGTTAAATAAAAATTCCCCAGGTTTGGGAGTGCGGGGCATGACAAGTCCTTATCAGCCTCTACTACTTTAGTATGAATTAAGGTCATATTTGAGCTGAAAGCAGCTTAGAGACCACTTACTACACATTCTTCACTTAGTAGATGAAGAATCCAGAACCCAGAGGGCATAAGTAATGATGCTGGAGAAAGGCATTTGAAAAGGAGACGCTGAGGGAGGGGTAACCAACCACACCAGTGTCTTGGTTAGGGCTCACCTTATTCATCCTTATTCAGCAGGTCCATTATGGAATGCCGGCTTCTTGCACAGTTCCAAAAGCAAGTTCTTATTTACACCAGACTTTCAAGGGGACTTTAGGGACCATAAGCATGCTTCCCTCTGCTCCTCATCTCAGCGGTGAATAGGGAGAAAGTGTTTCATTGTGAGCAAGTTAATAAGCCCCTGGGGATGAGCAATTGATCCCTCCCTGGTGAAAACAGCCCCTTGGAGGAAACCCTTGGAGCCACAGTGGCAGCAGGGCACCAGGGAGCCAGTTTGTTTACTTCCTTTATTGGTTGTATTTGCTAAACTCCCGTCTCTAATGAGCTAATAGACCTTGGATGCACATAAAGTTTATTTATTTCCTTTGATAGGTTTACATATTTATAGAGAAACAAAGCCCTCCGAGGACTGAAAGACCAGTCATGCAGCTGCTTAAAATCTTTTAATTATGATGCAAACAATTCTTTTAGTTTTAAATCAGTAAAACAAAGTTAAGTGGAAAACCGAAAGCTCATGCCTGACAAACATATTTTCCCAAGCAGATTGAATACTTTTGGATCTCAGACACTGTTTTGCTAGTGTTTTTAATTCATAGACTTTGCAAAATCTGGACCCAAGTAATTTTTTTTCAGAAGCATTGGATTTACACCATTTAAATTTTAAACAAAAATGAGAGGCTTTTAAAGTAAAAAATTATTACTTAGGGATTAGAAACAAAAGCTTGAGCTCCTCATTGGAGGACACAAAAGAATATAATTTTTTAAATCAGATAAGTACATTTATTTCAACAATATAAATTATAGTTTTATTCTCAAGGTAGCTGACATAAACAGTCTGGCAGAAAGTATCAGTTTGGTGAGATTAAATTGATATGAAGTCTATTGCACTCAAACTTTGTTTTGGTTGTTAATACATCTGAAATGAGGCAAAAAGAAATTAAAAGTTTATTTTCTCATGACTCCAGAGGGATTTAAGTTTCATATAGGTCTTATTAAGTGCATTTAATTAAGTTCCCAATTTTATAATTAAAATATGTTAATTAGATCTCCCTAAAGTTGTTGCATGTTAACTTGGAGAAAAAGTCTTAAGTCCAAAAGTGTCTCAGATTTCAGGGTAGCTAAATCTTATAAGAAAAAAAGTCTTCAGAATGTTCTCTGGAACACAGTGCTCCGAGTATGATAGCTGGATGTTGAGATTCTCTAATCTGCTCTTCCTTTTGTTTTCCAGGGCCCATTTATACCCTGAGAGCTAAAGCAACTGCTTTAGGGGAGAAAGGTCAGTCCATTCTCTATAAAATATTTGAAGTTTTTTTCAAATAAAAAGGTAAAGAGACGTACTCTTTTTTCAACCTAGATTCTGAAATACTGAAAAAATTTAAAAAATATTTGATCTCAAAATTTCCATCTTTCTACATTTTAATGTGTTTTCTACTTAAAGAGTGGATTGCCACCCCAAATTACTTTATTTTCCACAGAGTGAGGCCTTTGCTTATTCCAGAAAGCAGCCAATGTTTTGGCTGCACTGAATTAAATTAGTTTTCTTTCTCCTTTTGCAGGAACACAAGACTCTGCTGAGAGGCATTTAAAGAATTTCAAAAAATAGTTTTTCCATTTAAATTCATGACATCATGATATGTACCACAAAGCATAATGACACTAATTAAAATGTCACATTATTCAGTGTACTCAAATTTTACATATTGCTCCAAATGACCACAGTGAAATAGTGCACGCCTGCAAGCCCAGGTGTAATTGTGATAACACAAGAAGTATCGGTTTTGTTGACTCTGTTCCTACAGAAAAAAAAAAAACATATTGTAAATTGACCTTACTGCCGATTTATTGAGCTCATGGATTTAGTTCTCATTCATTCAATACATTTGACAAAGATTTTGTGACACCTTTTACGTGTCAACCATCGTGTTACTTGCTGGGAACACCTTGGCCGATAAACACAAACATAGCCTGAGCTTAGGGGGTGGTGGGGGTGGGGCGGCTTCCTTGTGTGCTCCTATAGGGGAACACTGGGAAACTCAGTGGTCTCGCCTCATGTGGAGGGAAAGCAATATGTTACTTGTTTTGGGGAGGGTGTGTGGTACACTTGAATATTGCACACATTACTTATTCTACAGTTGTAAAACTACACACACACAAAATCAATAATTTAATTTTGCTTTTGTAAGAGCCATAGCCAAACCTGGCTGCAGTCACATCAGAGCTTCCAACGTGTGAGAGGATGTCCCTTAGGGGAATAGGGAACATATTCTCACAGTAAGTGCAAAGGAAGGGGCAGTGTACTGAGCGCTCATCCATCTCCTGAGTGCAGAAGGACATTGGCTATACCCAGGAGTCAGTTCAGAAGCTCTCCGTGGGTGGCAGGACAGCAATGCTCTGGCCCTGTGGATCCCTGTTGAAAGGAAATCTCCACCATCTGCCTTGAAGGAGCATGATGGAGACAGACAGCTAATGAATAAAATCATAGAATGCCTGTGCCCTGAGCCACGTGCCCTTCTGCCTGGGCACTCGTAACTGGAAACTCCTGGGCATTCCGAGAGATGGGTCTACACAGAACCATTTCTTGTCTCTATTTCTTATCTCATTTAGTCTCTGTTTCCCCTTCCTAGCACAAATTCTGGCACTTAGTAGGGGATTAATAAACATTGGCTGAATGAATAAGTTTCTCTATTACCAGACACTTTGCTCAGTGATATAGAACAACAAAAAAAAGGTAAGCTCCCTCACTCATTCATTAAAAAGTTAGTGGGATCAGGAGTGTAAACTTCTAGAAGTTGAGACACAACTTCTGCTTTTTTGAGAAACTATTTATTCCCTCCCTGGCATGGTTCCTTTCCCTTTAAACTGGCTGGATTACACAGAAGTCTTGTGAGAATCAACGAGCATGAAACGAGTTTGCTTTAATCTAAGTATGTCAGTCTCCCCTCCTTGGCCTTCTTCCACCTACTACCTCATCACCCCCTAGTCAAATAATTGTGGAGAAAAGAGCTCAAGATGGAGTTGCAAGAGTCTTGCTGTCTCTAGCAACAAAGGAGAAGGAAGCCTTGGCTTGCTTTTATTGTGACTGTGTGTCCTGCAGAGTAGATCCTTCATCGCTTCTTTTCCAAGCTAGAGAGTTGACTTCCATATTCTTTTCCATTGGTAAAATTCTTAAACATACTCTTGCCTAATTGAATTTCTAATCACTATACTTCTATGTGAGCTGGATGAAAAGAAAAGAATAGCTTTTTTATTTTGAAAATTTCCCATATATACAAGAATAAAGGCAGTAGTACAATGAATCTGGTGTGCCAGCTTTCAGTTTCCACAACTATCAGCACATTTCATCTTTTTCATTTATACCTCCACACACTACTCCTTGACAAGAATTGTTTTGAAGTAAAACCCCAAAATCATAATGTTTCACTTCTACATATTTTAGGATGTATTTCCAAAAGAAGAGAATTCTTTAAAAAAACTACAATACCATTATTACATCTAAAAATTAATAATAATTCATTAATATCATTAAATGTCTACTTAGTATTGACATTTCTCCAATAGACTTTAAATTAGTTTTTATAGATATGTTTGAAAATGATTCATTGATATTGATGATATATTTCTTAGTTTCTTTCAATAATCTGTAGTCCTCCCCTTTACTTCTTTTTACTTGCAATTTTTTTTTTTTTGAAGTAAGTAGGTCATTTGTCTTGTAGAGTTTCTCCAAGATCTATATGTTTACGGATTACATACCCATGGTGGTATTAAGCATGTTCCTTGGTTCCTTGTATTTTCTGTGAATTGGTAGTTATATCTAGAAGCTTGATCAGACTGGGATTTGATTTACTTTTTTTAAACAAGACTTCCTCCCAGGTGGTTGTGTTTACCCTCATCAGAAGATGTGTAATGTCTGGGTTGTCTCCTTTCTTGACAAGCTACCAGCCATTGATGAGTATTGCCTAGATCTATTACTGTCTTAGAAATTGCAAAATGATAAAATTATGATTTTTCATTTACTTTTCACTTATTAGCTAGAAAAGTTCTATAAAGAGAAACTTCCTCTTGTTGATTCTTGAGTTACCCTGAAGTATGGATTGCATAGAAAAAGCAGGATAAATGGTTTTTTCCTTGATTGACCAGTTTTCAAAATAAAGTGATTCCTTCCGATCTTCCAAAAATAACCAGTACATTTTCCAAGTATAAACCTACGGGTTTAATTTAATTTTATTTAATAAATTTTAATCCACTGCAGTTATTATCCTCATTGATACTCAAATCAAGTTATTTACGTCCAGTGGGTGGTTTTGATACAACCCTAAGAATCAATGACCGCTTCCTTATTTTCTGTTTTGACCAGATAGCAAATATTTTAGGCTTAGCAGGCCATAAATTCTCTGTTGCAATTACCACAGACAGTATGTGAAAGAATGAGTGTGGCTGTGTTTTTTTTTTTTTTTTTTCTTTTGCAAACACTAGCCCTGAGCTAACATTCATTGCCAATCCTCCTCTTTTTTTGCTGAGGAAGACTGGCCCTGGGCTAACATCCATGCCCATCTTCCTCTGCTTTATATGGGACGCCGCCACAGCATGGCTTGACAAGGGGTGAGTCTACTATCCACCCCCGGAATCCGAACCCACGAACCCTGGGCTGCCGCAGGGGAGCGCACGAACTTAACTGCTATGCCACTGGGCCAGCCCCAGTGACTGTGTTCTTTATTTATAAAAATCACACCCACAAGTCATTTTTTCTGGACACCTGTCCTAAAGTGTAAAAAATCTATGTTCTAAGAAAAAAAATATAGAGCAAATTCACATTGTTAAGTACATTTAATCCTTGCTCTCTTTTCACCCTACCAAAATGTTTAATAGTCTGTTTAATAGTCTGAAAAGGAAAAAAAGGCAAGTAAGGCAAAGCAGAGATGGAGTGAATGGTAGGGGGCTATGGCACTGATTTGATGAGACAATAATGCTGACTTCTTATTGCAATTAAAAACATAGTTTATATGCTTTTATACACTATGTATGTGTATATATATGTATATATACATATACATGCATGTACATAGAGATATATAGAGAATAGCTCTATGTATGTGCATGTTTATATGTATGTAAATGTCTTGGGTTGCTTGGCAGAATGCCAAGTAATTTTATAACTATGGGACAATATTCAATCCGATCAAGTTAAAAGCCCACTGGCAAGACTTTCTTAGGAGTGCCTGGTGCCACTGTTGGTAGACTCTAGGAATCTCAGGGTTGGATGAGTTCTCAGTTTATCTAGTGTAACCCTCCCTATTGTGTGAATTCTTCTAAAATCATCCAGCAACCAGCCATACAGACCCTACTCAATCCATAGATCCATCTAGTGATGAGAGGCTCACTTCTTCCCGAGGCAGCCCACTCCTTGAATGATTCTTTAAATGATTTTCTTTGTATTACGTCCACGTCTGTATGTCCTGTCATCACTTCTATAAGGAAGTCATTCCCAACTCCCTAGCTTGGTTGAATTCCTCTATTACATACTTTCCTATGACCTGCACCTCTTCTGTGTAGAATTTGTCACCTCCATATGAGAAGGTTTTTGGTTAGTTACTATTCCTGTATTAGACTTTAAGCTTCAAGAGCGCAGGGATTATGTTTGTTTATATTCACTTTGTACACCAAATTTCTAGCACATAGCATAGTCTCAAGAAATACTTGTCAAATGAATGAATTGGTTCTCATTTTTCCCTCTAAAATATCATACTCCTCTTAAATCTTATTTTTCCTAGGGTAAACATGTAAGTCTTCTCAATAATTCCTCCCATTGCATAGCTTTTCATTTGTTTGTTATTGTGGTCGCTTTCCTTTGAACAGATTCCAGTGGGGCATTCAAAACTGACCAACAGTCCAGATGCACTCTGACCAGGTTAGGGTTAGAATGGGACCACCATGACCTGTGGTAGAGACTGAGACAGCCGTTAGCATTTGGTAACAACAATGCATGATGGTGATTCGTGATGCATTAAAATTATTTTGTCTGGGGCCGGCCCAGTGGTGCAGCAGTTTAGTTTGCGCTTTGGCAGCCCGGGATTCGCGGGTTCGGATCCCGGGCATGGGCCAACACCCTGCTCGTCAGCCATGCCGTGGCGGCGTCCCATATAAAGTAGAGGAAGATGGGCACAGATGTTAGCCCAGGTCCAGTCTTCCTCAGCAAAAAGAGGAGGATTGGTGATGGATGTTAGCTCAAGGCAGGTCTTCCTCACAAAAAAAAATTATTTTGTCTCCGTGGTTTTATATTTCCGAGTGTTTACTGAATCCACTGGCAGTTAGCACTATCGGAATGTTTGATTTATTCAAATTCTCTATAATCCCAGTTTTCCCCTTCATGAAAATTGGTTTAAATAAGTGTCCTACTTACCATATATATTTTTATATTGAAAGCCTATATGTGTGATCCCTGAGTAGCACAACTGAACATAAATACATTACTATTCTCTGTCAGACAATCTTAAAATTAAGAGAGTTCCTTTATGTTTACTGCTGGGCAATCTTCTTCCCAAATGATTTGTCTCCCCCACCTCACTCTTGCAACAACACAGCACTTCATCTGGTTAGAAATTGATCTTTGCATAGTATATTCTTTTGGGAGCTCACTTTCAATATATTTTGGTTTCTAAATGCCTATCAACCTGCCATGTCTGATCCGCTCCTTGCTTTGGACACTTCCAGATGACAGCGGCAGTTGACTAGTTCCCATGCCCTGATAAATGCCTCTCTCCACTCTGCCAAAGCTACCCTTTCTGTGGGATTTGCAGTGGGAGTTGAATGTCGGGATTGGCATCTGCTCTTGTGGATTTCTTCCTTGGAGTACGTTCAGCGACTGTCTAACCTCATCTCTCCCACAAGCAACGTAGGCTGGAACGTTGTGATCTCTCTTATTATGAAAAGGCACAAGGAGCTTGGGACTTGCCTCTCTGAGAGATTCCAGACCAGCCGGGGCCCTGGCGAATAGCTGACCCGGGAGTAAATGCTGGCCAACACTTTCCCTTCTAGGGTGTGGGTGCATCTGATTTCCTTTCATGTAAAGAGGACAGAATGCACTGAATTATAGATTTCCTCTCTGTCCTTATCATAAACTTTCATGGGCACCAGAGTTGTGGGTGTAAACCCACGTGATAGAAAATCCTAACTGATGTAGGATACTTTTTGTTCAACTTTAGAACACAGAGACAAGTTGACTGCTTTTAGTCTTTTTCCTCCCTTCTTGCTGGTCTTCTCAGATGCTTCTACAACATCTGTGTCATCGTTGTTCAGTGGACTCTCAAATGTTGTTTTCTTTCCCAAGCTTTAAGTCCAGGAATTTCATTGCTGGTTGGACATTTCCAACTGGATTTTTAAATGTTTCCTCAAACTGAACATATCCAAAATCAAAGTCACCAACTTTCTCTGCAAATTCTTTCATAATCCTGTCTTTCTGTTAACACTAATACCAGTTATCTAGTTCTTCAGACTTAACACCTCAGTCATCCTTCCCACCTCTTCATCCTCAAACGCCCACACAACCTGTGACCTGCAATGCTGAAATGCCTCTTACTTGCTTCCTCACCTTGAACCTCTCAAACCTTTGATCCATTCCATACACTGAAATCTTCCAAAAGTGCGACCACTAGACCAGAAGATCCACAACGTCTCTTTTTTGTCTATGGCTGTGTTCCTGACACAGCGAACTGTGCTTGGTGCACTCAGAAATGTTTCTGAAGTGATTGACAAACTCCACAAATTTCCATGGCATGTGATTGCGTCCTGAAGAACTCCCTAGCTTGGCATTCAGGTGTCCCATGATTTGGCCCTATTCTGTTACTCAAAATCAAAGCAATTCCCCCAAATGCCAAGTCTAAGGATGAATGAAATTACTAAACAATTTGCTCCATTAAAAGCAACTAGAATTTTTTTTTGTTGTTAACAAAGAAGTCTGCCACAAAAGGCAGTAAATTTATTCGTTCATTGCTGAGACCCAGCGATGAGCTTAAAAAAGGAAAAGAAAAAAATATCACGACATCTTTTGGACCATTTATAAAGAGGATACAGTTTTAACTTGGAACTAACCCAGGATGTAGTAAAATTGCCAGACTCTTTTCATGGTTTTGAAACAGTGAAAATTCTATAATTTTGAATAATTTAATGGGTCAAACTTCCTTAGAATTCAATAAGAAGACATTATGGTCAATGTTGAAGTTTACTTATTTACATACAATTTAGCTCCATAAGTATTTATTTATTTATTTAGTGATTCCTGGGTGTTCTTTTCCATAGGAGAGATGATCTCCTTAAAACTGCTTTTTTGGGTGTGATGTAGAATGATGGGAATGGAGGGCAAAATGAAAAGGAGTAAGTGAAAGGGAGCTGTGTAAGGGAGGGCACCTTTGGCACAGCTGTTAGCTAATTAGCTGAGCTCTTGAATAGCAGGAAATAGCAGCAGCAAATGAAGCAATTTAGCCTGGAAAGCTGGTTTCATAAATGGGTAGAGAACATGGGTGCCCATTTGCTGTGTGGTCAGAGGCACCAAGGACTCTTTATTCCACACAGTGTCAGCTAGTGAATGCCTGGTTTTTTCGATTTACAATACAATCATTTGGCTTAAAGTTTTCCTTCCTATTTCTGTGGAATTACTTCTGGGTTAGGGACACACCGCTCCTCTGCAGTCATTTATCCCTTTAGGGTCCTACATCTGCAGTCTTTTCTTCCAAGATGAGGAAGATAAGGAGCAGACTGGTCTGTCAGAGCATACACAGCGCACACTCAAGTTGGGGAAATGGGGAAAGGAGGTGACACTCAAACTTCACAATTTTGTCAAGGGCCACTAGCTATCCATTCATTCATTCCATAAATAATTTTTGAACACCAGAGGGTCTTTTTTGGGCGATGTTTCATATAGGCCAGGTGTAAACTACTACAGTGGATACAAATGTGTCTTAGGGTAAGGACACCAGGGTTGTAGGGGGCAGAGAGTGACAAAGTGCTGTGATCCAGGAGTCTGAACCAGGACCCAAGGAACAAGTATTTTAGCCAGTTCACCTCTTGCTGGGGCCTCTCCAATATATTTTTCTTCCCTACCAGGGCTCAAACTTGCTTTCAGAGGCTTATATGAACTTTGAGTTCATATCACAGGTGTGTGTGTGTGTGTGTAAGACTGATGGTCCTACACAATTTGTTCATTCATTGAACAAATATTTCTAGCGCAGCTGTCATGTGCAAGCTTTTGGTTGGGGCATAGATCTGGTGGCTTCCTAAGAAAGAGCTCTAATCCAGCGGGGAAGACAGATACAAACAGGTAATCACATGTGTGATGGGAGCTATAAAACAGTGTGCCATAATGTGTAAAAAAACATCATTAGGAGGAGGGGGTGAGAGGACAAAAGGTATCACCACTGAGGAAGTAACTAGATTATTCAGGAATTTTTAGGCTGTTTGTTGGTTTTTTTTTTTTTCCCCCTAAGGGCAAAGGGAATTAGTGAAAAGATTTTAAGCCAGAGAATAACATCATCATATTTGGGCTTTTAAAAAGAACATTTTGGGTTCTTTATGGAGTGTGGGCTGGAGGAGGTGGTAGGGGCTTCTGGTGGTCTAATTAGGTGGTCACTACAGGATTTTAGGCAGAGATAATGTTGGCCTGGCCTAGCGTCTTGGCAGGTAGGTTGGAGAGAAACGTTGATGAGAGAGACAGGTCAGAAGGTGTAGGTTCAAGATGAAGGTCTGTCTGGAGATGCTGCTCATGAAAAAGCGGGAGTAAAAAGGCTTCCAGGTTTCCACTTGAGCACCTGAGTGGATGGGAGTGGTGCCATGTACCACTGCAGAGAACAGATGAAGAAGCAGGGACAGTGAAGAAGCAGGTTTCAGGGGTGAGTTTATGAGTGCATTTTTTCCTGTGTGGAGTTTGAGATACCTATGGGACAAGTGAAAGGAAATGTTGAGTGGACGTCTCTTAGCATGGGGGAGCCTGGGTGCCACTGCTGGAGAAAGATCATTCTGCTGGTTTCATCAGTTTTGAAAAGCTCTCATCTCCTACTGCACCAAGTCTAAGCTTTTAAGGTTAGACATTATCTAGCTACAACCCATTTGAACATGTTCTCTTGATTTGGTCAGGCAGTTTTTAACCTTTGTTTTTGGGAAGGGGACCCTGACCTCTTTAAGAATCTCATTAAAACGGTGAGCTTTCTCCTTAGAAAAAAGCATGTACAAAGATACACTTACAGTTTTGCTTACAGTGACAATGGGCTCAGATGTGTTTTAATGCACTTGCATTTACTGGGCTGGTGGTGTACGGGTCAAGCGTAGGATGGCCTGATGGACCACTTTCTCCTGGGCCACCCTGCCTTGCCCCTGGAACTGTGGTATGTCCAGTCAGTGCTCCCTTTCATTCATAAAACTGTTTTTATTTGGATAATAAATTATGTGGTGACCTTTCTCAAGGGCTCAAGTGCCCTCTAACCCTACACAAACCTTCTGGGGATGCATGGATCCACGTCAGGATCCCTGTCTCCTCACCATGCTGGCCGCTGCCACAGTGCCCTTGCTTGGATGGTCCTTTTACCAGTAGTGCTGCTCTCGCTCATTCCCACCTCTCCAAATCTCACTTCCTCCATAAAACACTTACATCATGGCGAACCCCTTCTGAAAAGCACTTGTCTCAATGCTTTTCTCTCTTCCGCATCTCTACATTCTTCTTCTGAATTCTTCCCATATATTCATTCATTTGTTTATTCAAACATGGTATTGCTTTACATGGTTTATCAGTAGTTTCACGGGTCAGTTTTATTTCTTGTTAGTTAATGACAGTGTGATGAAGGGGAAAGTGCAGGGGCCGCTTAGCAACTGCACAAACTTGCACAAATTATATAACCTCTCTGAGACTTGGTTTCCCCATTTGTGAATTAGATGTAACATGTACTTTGTAGGGTTGTTGAGAGAATTATAGGAGGACTGCACAGTGCCTGCCACATAGCAATGATTCCTATTGCTGATTGTTAACTGCACTTATATTGCGCTCCTTCCCCCTCCCCCAGGGATTCTGTGACAATGGTGAGTACCAGTTAGTGAATGGTAACATGTCAGAGGAAGAGGCTGAAAGCATTGTCTGTGCTTACTGATGAAATAAAAGAAGTGGCTTTGGGCACAGCAGCTAGAAAATCTAATATGTTTCCAGGTTTTTTTGTAGTAATTATTGGTGCGAGGGCATCCCGTGTGTACACACACATGTGTGGAGACGGGGTACGCGGCTCCCCACTTCAGCCCCAGCCTTGGTTTTCCTATCCACGCAGTTAGGGACTTCATTTAAAATCCTTATTTTGTAGGGCCGCCTTCTTCAAATACACTGCTGCAGTATTCTAATAAAGGCTCATTTAACCCCTAAAAAAATTGCCTTTTTTCCTTAAAAAATATTGCCAACTGATTCTTATCTATTTTTTGTTTACATTATACAATATATCTCAAAGAAGATTGGCATTGTCACAATAGGGTAAAATGTGCTCCTTTAACTACACAAAAGTAGTTAAACAGAAATTCATGGTACCTGGAATGTTTTCTTCCTTTTTACTTTTAGATATTTGACTTCCTGAGCAGGTCCGCCTACTCCGCCTCTCAGTCGTACAAATCATTCCCTTAAATTCTCTACCTTTCTCTATCATGGCAGTTCTATTTTGCAGCTCTTCACAAAATCAAGTTTCTCTTTGATTTTGCTTCAGAGGAACTCAGGTGTCTCCTTCCTTCCCTGCTTGCTTCCTTCCTTCCTTCTTCCTGTTTTTCTATAGGGGGAAATAACACCAGGATGTCCCACTCATTCCTTTGCCATTTTCTCCACTTGCTGTGTTCTGCTAGCTAGTAAGTCCTTGTTCTGACATCACTTACCCCTCCTCTGAAGCTTCCTCACAGGTGATAGTCCAGCATAACACATGTACCTCTAATTTCAGCTTTGTAACTATATTCAAACCTTGGGAGGAGAAAGGAGAAAGACACATTGTTTTTATGCTAGTTTTATTTCAGATCAATCTCAATTACCATTTATTAGAAAAATCACTTTCTCAAGTTCCAGGTGACACAAGTGACCTGTGCTCTGGAGAAATGTATGTGTTCTGTCAGGAACCTCAGACGCTGCCAACCAGGCAGCACGTCACACTTGGCATTCCCTGCACACGTTGGTCACACACAGGAGCGTGTGTGCATCCTGTGCCCTCCTGAAGTTTCCTTTGAGTTTGCGGAGAGTTGGAGTCTTGGACACTCGTCACGCCCAGCACAGAATATTCAGAAGCAATTTGACTCCAGCTTCACGTCAGTTATTTTTCTGCCTTATAATCGTTTTGGTGGCAGCTTGACTTTTCAATGACATTCTCAGGAATAAGATTTCTTTTTATGTGGAAAATCTCCAACTATCATTATTAGAAATACCAATTACAAGTGGTCACAAATGTGTTCCCTGAGTGTGATCTGGAAACAACAGAAGGAAAACAAAACAAGCAGAGCAAAGGCCAATGTTTCTAGAGCTCCTGTTGAAAGGCACAAACAAACAAGCGCTGTGTGCGACCTTCCATGCTTTGGTGGTGCTGGAAAAGCCATATACCAAGCAATGGCTTCCATGCTGGGCCAGGCTCCTGAGCACAGGACCTCACTGTGCCCTCTATCATGTCTTTAGAGACAAATGCCCTGGCCCCGATGTGATGGGTCTTGGCTTTTGATGGTGACCTCAACGCATGCAGGACACTCTTTCATTTCAATTATTTCCAATTTGCTTGGATGCTTGGACTAAAGAAACAAACATGAGACATTTGTTCATTGAGCTCCAGAATCTTTGCAGAGATTCTTTATTCAACATGTATGGAAAGAGGGAGTGAGAGAGTGCGTGCGAGAGAGCGATGGGCTGACTTGCTCGGGCCTTTTAGCTTGTCAGTGTTGTAAGCTGTGTGCTTTGCTTCTCTGCCATCCCCAGCCTTCTCCAGGTGAGGACTCTGGCTTCAAAGAGGCTTTGTGGGACCTGACCCAGGACTCAGCGCCAGTAAGCACAGAAGCCAGGATTGGAACCAGGCCTGCCTGACTCCGTAGCTCTTCCCCTACACCATCTACATGGCCAAGTGCAAGACAGTTTTATCTGGAAACCAGGACTGACTCTTGAGAAAAATATGAGCTAGAAATGTATAGATTATTTATGTCCAGCTCACCTTTCCTTGGTCACCTCTACATCTTTTAAATGCTAGTTCCCCTTCTCCAATAACACCAAGGGACATTTGTGAGTGTTTAGCACGTGTCAGAAACACTACCAGAGTTACTTGTGTTAAGTTACCTGTATTAACTCTTTTAATCCTTATAGCAACCCTCTGAGGAAGGTACTATCTTGTCTCTATTCTACATCAAGGAAACTGAGGCACAGAGAGGTAAACATCTTACCCAAATGAGTGGCAGGGCTGGGATTTGAATCTAGTAGTGTGGCTTCAGAGCCTGTCCTTAACCGTCTCATGGTACCTCCTCCCATCTCCTCTTCTCATCTCCTCTCCCACGTCCACTGCTTACAACCCTCCTTGTGGCCATCCCACCTGCACTCTTGCCTTTGGCTTGCCGTCTCCAGCAGGGCTGCATATTCAATGGAATGAATCTGCCCTGCTCCTTCAGGTTCTCAGGTGCCTGGAACTGATCTGATTTGCTTATTCCACAATAATGGCTAAGGATACACGGGAGGAAATTAGGGGTGAGAGAATTGGGGGAAAGACTTTGGGAGAGAAGGCATTGATAGGTTTATTTGTCACTCAACAATTTCATTGAGCCTTCACTGGGTACAAAACATTGTTCTCGCCAGATGTTGGAGGGGATACAAAATGATTCTCAAGGTCTCAGCCCTCAGGGAACACAGGCCCAATGGGAACAATAGGGCATAGAGAGTTAGGTCTTGCCATGGTAAGAGCTGAAGATATTCAGGAGAGAGATCATTTGTAACTAGCAGAAGACATTGGGAAATATTTGGATGAATTAAAGTTTGAATCCAACATATGACTATGCATCCACAGCCATCTGCATCTCAGTGATGGCTAGTGAGGGCACATGGGACAGTAGGTCCCAGGTCCTCTGTTCATTGTCCCCAGCACACTCCTGAGCTCCTGTGGATTGCCCAGTCCTGCACAGAACATCCTGCTCCAGGTTTGGTCGGTGACATCTCAACTTGAGAAGATGTCCAGAGGAATTGGAAACATAAACTTGGAAACTGACAGATTTAGAACTAGGATCACATTTGAAGTGCTGTTTAAATCAGACTCTCAACCTTTCGTAAAAGCTGAGGAAAAAGTCCGTATAAAATTTTTTACGTCACCTGAAAATTGCCAAGAATATGACATTTGTCATTACAATCTAAAGGATTGCGACTATGACTATGGTTAGTCACAATTTTGAGGGCACTTAAAAATAATACTTAACACTGGAAGGCAAAAGAGGTCACTGAAAAAGATAAAATTAAAGTTAACGAGGGAGCTTATCTGGCCTGATTTTCAAGAGCACTATTGAGAACTTTGAATACTTCTTAGAGTTTTTTTCTAATTCGGAGAAACTTTGCCTCTTTTCATTGTCTTTCCTCATTAAAAAAAAAACACCATATTTTGGTTACTCCTAGCAATAGTTATTTCAGAAGATCTAAAAATGTCTTTTCAAATAATCTGGCCAAGTTTCTGAAGGTCTTTGAGATTACTCAGAGGTTGTGATGCTCATTATGACTTATTGGATTTTGCCCTTCTTATACTTACATGTGACTTCATTGGGTTGAAATGTTATTTTGTCCTGGTCTCTCTCATGTCATGAATGGAAGGAGAAGCCCTTTCTGGGCTTTACTTTTAATGGGGACATATGATACAAATGTGCAGCTTCCTCAGCTTGCCTCTATTTCTATGTCATTTTATCATTTTTGGTTTGTGATTTCAAGTGCAATCACATTTCAGTGACTGCCTTCTGTTCAAATCTCTAGAAAGCAGAGCAAATGGCTTATCCTTTCTAGGCATTTGTCCCAGCTCTGAAAACTTTCTTCTGGATAAGGGAGATATTCAATCTAGGCTATTAATTTGGTTCCTTCTGCATAGTCCAGTGGGGCAGTATCTAAGGATTTATGAGCATGCTGTCATCAGAGGTGTGGAAATGGAACCCTGTCTTCACAAGAGGATAAGCAAGCAGCTGTGGGCTATGTCGAGTAGGGAGGCCACTGTACCATGGGCAGAGCTCACTATATTTTATTTAAATGTTAGAAAAATATTTCCATTTTGGAGTAAATAATTTCTGTACAGAAAATTAAAGACAGTAGTAAGTGATCAAAAGCTATTTCCATGTGCTTAGTGATGTGTATTGACATGCCCATCAGTGGGTAGAACTTTTTATCTTTAACTTGCCTTTAGAGAGTACAATAGGAATGCCATGGTTGCTGTGATTCAGGGGGCTGTTGATTCACAGCAATCAGAAATACCTTTATGTGATTTTTATTTATTTTTTATGTTTTAATTTTTTTGTAAGGAAGACTAGCCCTGAGCTAACATCCGTTGCCAATCCTCCTCTTTTTGCTGAGGAAGACGGGCCCTGGGCTAACATCCATGCCCATCTTCCTCTACTTTGCATGGGACGCCACTACAGGATGGCTTGATGAGCAGCGTGTAGGTCCACGCCCGGGATCCAAACCCACGAACCCCAGGCCGCCAAAGCGGAGCACACAAACTTAACCACTACGCCACTGGGTCAGCCCCCTTTACTTGATTTTTAAACATAATGTTTATTAAACTCTACTGTATTTTCTGCCTTCTTTCCTTCCTCCCTTCCTTCCTTCCTTTCTTTCCTTCTTCTCTCCCTCCTTCCCTCCCTTCCTGATGCAGTCAAATGATTATAAAAATAACAAACACGAATTTATAAAACAAGTTGGGCCTTCTGTCTTTTGCCTCAGGGCAAGAAGTAACAGCACTGAGTAGTTTATTAATGGAAGCAAACTGAAATAGATTAGAATTAGAGGACAATAAAAATAGGTTTCCTAGCAAGATATTTAACAAGAAAATAAACTGGAGGTGGGAGATTTTGAGTCAAGAATATCTGAAAATGTTTTGAGTAGGAAACAAGCTCTGCCTAGTATTATTAATGTTGCTTGTCTTTCTGATGAGCTGTCATTGATTGCTTTTTCTAGTTTACTAAATATTAATGAGAAAAACAGTGAATTAGTTACAAAGACATTTGTGAAATTTCATGTCAAAGATTGAAGAAATAATAAAAGGAAAATACTATTTGCCTTCAAAGTTACCTGAGTTTGGGGACAAAAAACCGATAAAGCAGAGTGTGCTACAGAACCCATTTCTTTGAGTCCCATGTCACGTGCGCTGACAAAAAAGGATGTGGTATCCTGAGGGAAAAGATTTATTTGCCACAAGGGCAATAATATGGGCAGACCAAAGGAAGACAAAGATGGCTTTTGTTTCTTCATTTTGTTTTGTTTTCTTCCAGACAAGTGGGTGCAACAGACTGATTGCAAAAGTGGAGAAGGTCTCCCTGGAAGGACCCTCCCAATGTTTTCACCATGAGTTGTCATGAAGAGAGACCTTGTGAAGGTGTTTTTTCACTTTTCTCTACATCAATCCACCACAGATGACTGCGGTCATCTTCGGCATCACCGCCATTTCCCCGTGATGCCACAGAGATCTCCTATTTTCCTCCCCTGTCCTGCTCCACTGACTTGGAGGGAGGGCAGGAATCTGGCACGTGCTGCAGTTCTCCAGAGCAGCCCGGGGCCCTGGGGCCTGAATGCCTAGACTCTCCTTCCTCCCTCCTTTCTCTTCCTTCTTTTTCTTTCAACAAATATTTATGGGCATCTTGTATCTGTTGTATGCTTTTAAATGTTAGGTAAGCACGTTGCAGCTGATGGCCTCCTAAAGCTTCTCTGCAATTATAGTGCAGTCTGATAAGGGCAAGAATATGGAAGACTGGGGCAAAAGAATGCAGAGCACCATGGGAACCAATCAAAGGGGAGCCCGCAGGGGTGGGGCAGAGCACAGGCCAAGCCACAGAGAAGGAGTGCTGACCTAAGTGGAGACCAGGCTAGCTCAGCTTCTGAGGCGCAGGATGCTTTGGGGTCTGAGCAGTCAGTGATGAGGTGGTGAGTTCATTCAGTGTGTGGTGAGGAAAGTACAATCATAGGGGAAATATATGATTTAGGAAGAGAGGAAAGACATCACATTCACCTGGTTGAACCAGAAAGTGTTAATCTAGCAAACTGAGGGGAAACTGTGCAGGTTAGCCTGTCTTTAGGGTGGGAGAGAGACAAGTAAGGAGAGGACAAGCAGGCATATGGAATGGTTTGCATCACTTTACCCATGAGAACAAGAACAGCCAAAGACACCCGGGGAACACCACCTGGTCTGGGAAAAGGACCTGGTCAGCAGGTCATGGTTTCCTGTAGCATGATTTTTTTTTTAAAGCACACATACAAACACATGCCTTTGGACAAATAGGGCAAGGCCATTCTGGTTGAGGTAGTTTCATCTGGAACAGGGTCTAGGGAGAAGTTTGGGATGGGTATCCACTGCAGAGGAAAATGAAGTCAGGAAGCTCAAAGTAGGACTTTTGGGAAAGAGGTTAACTTGAATCTGTATGCTTGAGACAGCTTTGGGGGACTGCTGACATGGAGCGTCTCTGTTGACTTGAGTGATAAATCATGCATCTGTGCACCCACATTATCTTTCCAGGTCCTCTCCAGCTTAGCTGCTTGCAAGGAAACCCCAGTTTCCAGGCACCAAACCTTGGCAAAGCAGGAGCTCAGCCTTTGGTGCTCGGTGAGCTCCAGGCAGCCCTCCCTGGGGTTCTTGTACCTGCTCTTACCACCCCGGGCCGCCACTGCGTTCAGAAAACATCCCCAAAACCAATGAGCATCCAGCGGGCAGCTCCCAGTCAGCTCCCCAGGCTGATACTGGTTCCCTTGTGAGTACAGAATGACTCTTGATAGTGGCAGGGATTTGTGGGAAGTGTAAGGTGGAGAGAGTAATCTGGAAATAACATTCCAAGATCTTGTAGAGAAATTGTTCCACACATAAAGACTCTAGACTAGTGAAGAGTCCCCGTCTAGTCAAGGATCCCTCTCTCCATGGGCCTCAAGTGGATTGATCCTTGGGGTGGCCGGGGGGGGGATCACTTGGGCTCAGCATGCTCCAGACTACAGTTTCCCATATTGCTATGCAAGGGCCATGCTTTCGTCTTCAGGAAGCTCCACAGCTCCCATTGGTGAAGAAAGCAGACAAAGTTTTTGAACCATTTCTTGTAGAGATGAGAGATGATAATAATACTCAAACTTCTCATGGGTTAGGCACTTCTTATGGATTAAGTACTTTTACTGCGTTATTTGGCTTTCACCTCACAACAAACCTTGAGATAGGAAATATTATTATCCCCAATAGACAGATGAGGAAACAGAGCCTTAAAAATACTAAATAACTTATCCATTGTCTCAGGGCTATCAAGAGGTGAAGCCAGTACCAAAAGCTGGGCAATCTGACTGTGGAACCCACACTTAAAAAAATTATCTTCTACAATCTTAATTAAGGCTGTGAACATAGAAGATATGAGAGGAAAATAATTGATATGTATTCCAGTGCTAGTATTAAGTACCACTCAACTAAATAGGGATCGTAATTTATAGGTGACCAGTCCTGAGCCTCTAAAGCTTTCACTGCCCAGGTAAATAGTAGTACCACCAGGCCTCAGAGTTGTCCCCCTGAAAACAAGGGGTGTTAACTAGGTGATACTCTTGCAGCTAAAATAGCAATAATATCCATGCTTTTCTGAGTTTGGGGGAGGCATATTACATATTTCAACACATTTTTCATTCTCCAAAGAATCTAATAATCCAAGGGGACAAAACTGTTAGGCACTTTCTTGTAACGAGGTGCACTTGAAGGGTACAGAGGCTCTGCTTGCCCTTACTCATTAGGCTCAGGACCTGGTGACGTAAGGTGCTGTAATTGGCGTGGCCAGGGAGACTTAACCTGTCTGCAGGATTGGTGGAGACCAGGGAGGCTGTTGGGGACCAGAGGAAAACTGGCATTCAGGTACCAGGGGCAGGAAGAATTACTAAATATAAAGCCACGCCTGTGGGCAAGATACTTGCTGGTTGATTGATTCTCTCGGTGGGTCTGTAGATAGGTGAGCAGAGAGACCTAACACATAGATGGGTCTTATTGATTAGGAGCTGAAGGGTGATCTGCTCACAGAGCAATGGAGACAAAGGTGCTTGCATGCACAAGTGTTGTTCAAATGTGCTTGTCTCTTCCTGAATTTCTGTCATGATTCCAGTTTCTTAATTCCGTTCTTATTGATGCCGATGATTAAATGAATAGACGAACATAATTTATTTATATACTTCTTCACATGCTGGAAAAAACATCCTTTATCAGACCTTGCATCCCAATGTTCGGTGCATACAATGTGGAGATTTGGTGTTGTGTGGCCCTCTCCCCAGGGAGCAGAGTGGCCGTGAGCCTTTCTTGGGGTATCTCCCAGTGCAGGCGCCCTGGGACTCTGGCTGAGACGTGAGGGGATGGAGTTGAATCTACCATATGGAAACCACGTGCGTGTGCAGCAGTTAGCTTTGTTTCTGAACATGTTATGTTTCCTTGTGTCCTTTCTGGAAAAGGTCCTTGGTTTTCCCCAGGGCTGTTGGCAAACCCCAAGTGAAAAGTGGCCCCAGCAGCCTCAGGCCCTCCAGCTGCCAGCAATTAGCGTCCCCAGCCCTTACCTCAGGAGCCTCCTGCTGACTTAACAAGCTAAAAGCGGGAGCAGTTGTCTCTCTGGTAGGTGAGATGTTAACCCTGGGCAGGGGCGGGCAGATGCTCTGGAGGGAAGATGTGTGAGCCCCAGTGACGCTCACGCTGTGTCAAAGCCGCGGACAGCTCAGCCCACCGCACATGCTTTGCTCTGGAACTGAGGCTGAATTCCGTATTTCTAGTCAGACCCTAGCAAAAGGACGAGATGGGGACAACTGAAAATAAGCCCTTTGTTAACAGAGGGATGATGTCTTGCTGGCCTGTGTACCTGTTTCTCATCTTCATAAACAATAAATGAGTATTTCTGACCTGCTGTAACAAAGCCAGCACAACTGTGTAGACACTGAGCTTTCCAAATCCTCCAGAATGCATCTCCTTACCAGGATACTGGGGTACTTATAATGCCCAAAGGAATGTTCCAGTCCCTCTAATTGAATACAAATGTGTGGGATAAAGTTTTGGAATTCCAGCGGAGGAATGTTCCCCTCCTTAGTCATTTGTTGTTTTGTTTCCTACTCGCAGCTCTTCTGCTCCGTGAAGGCTAGGCCTCGGGTTTAGGTTTATTTATCACAGAGAAGCCGAGGATTGATGATCAGCTTTGCATTTCAGTCTCATCTCTTGAATTTCAAATTAGACTTTAAAAATTCCATCATGAGATAATAGTATTCATTTAAGTCAGTGAAAAGGTTTGTTTTTCCAGGACTCCCAAATCTGGCTTTACAATGAAGAACCATACAAGTATTCCCGCTGCGAAATTAAGAAGAAATGACAGGATTAGAATAACACAAACTTGCAGTGCCTAATGTGTTAATAGATTCAGGAAATGACCATCAATGGCTGCTAAGTGAGCAAAAGGAGAGACCATCAGGTGTTATGTTCCTCTTGACAGAAGAAAACTCTACTTAAGGTGTGTTCTTGGGGGAAAAAAACAACTGAATTTGATAAAGACTGTTGGTCCAACTTCCAATTAATAGGAAATAGAAGAGAGAGGAACGTGTTAAACTATACTTTGGGTATGCAATTAGCAAAATCTAGACTGTGGTACAATCTATAAGACCAACAGTCTAGTTTCTCCAAAAGACAAATAATAAGGAAAAAAGAGAGATCGAGAGAAATTTTAGGTTAAAGACACTTGAGAGGCATAACCAATTGCAGTGTGTAGCTATTACTTAGATTCTAATTCTAAATAAATAATAAAAATGTGATATTTATGAGATGATTAGAAATTTGAACAGTGGATATTTGATGATATTAAGGAATAATAATCACTTTAGTTTTTCATGTGTTAGTGATATTGTAGTTATGTTAAAAATGAGTTATCTTTTTAAAAACATAACTGAAATTTAATAGATAAAATGCATACTGAAAAAGATTACAGATAAAATTGTAGTATGTTGGGATTTGCTTCAAAATAATGTGGAAGGGGGAAAGTGAATGAGGGTTGGTTGAGCTAAGATTGGCTATGAGTTGATAATTACTGTGGTCGGGTGACAGACATATGGGTGGGAGGCAGGTTTTATACTACTTTGTTTACTTTTGTATATCCTTGAGATTCTCCATGCCAAAAACTCCTAAAAAATGAAGTCAGTGATAAAATAAAATGTATATTGTATTACAACGATAAAGCACTTTTCCGTCCTAATGCTCAAGAAGAATCCCTATTTCAGGCTCCTTCGTGGGTTGTCACACTTAGACACTTGATGTTCTTTTACTTGGGAGAATGTTACTCATTGCAAAATGTTGGAAGGCTTTGTTCTTCTAACAGACACATCAAGGTTAGCCACGGACTGCTAGTCAGGAGCTCCCTAAAGTACAAGGGTGTTGTTATGCTTCTGTAAGAAGTCAGTAAGCTAGACTGGTTCTCACAAAGAAAATGAGAATTCTAAAATGCGATACCAGCCTCAACAGCCCCAGCCCACAATATGCACAAGACTCTAGGGCGGGTCACAATATTCTGATTTGACCTGGGTTGCTTGTACCTATTTCAATCCCTAGGAATAATCAACTCCTACATTTAAAATGGCTTTTTTGAACAACACAAAGAAAAACCTGCAACCTTGAAATCAAGGGACAAAATGAAGGGGGCTGCAATGACTACTGGACAGTATGTTCGGCTGTTGATGTGAATCATCATTAATGTCCACTGAATTACTCCAAGACGTACTACCTAGAGCTTTCTTTATTTAGCACACCCAAGAGTGTGTGCTAATGCTAATCAAAGGACTTGCTATTTAGTTTACTTAGGGTTTAAAGATTAGAAATTGTTAAAAACATGGCTGCTAATTTGCTCATATAATGCTCACAGAATTTTTAAGTAATTGAGTTTAAAGTAATTTCCTTGGAGTAAATCCTAGGCGTGATAGACAGAATAGGTTTAAAAAAATTCTCCATGGAGTTCTTTCCATAGAGGTCTTTTAAAGATTTTTGAATCACATGGTTATTTGTAATAAGGTGGTGGCTTGCCTTTGCTGTTCTCCTAAGGCAAGAAACTGAATACCCTGCCTGCAAGTGACTTTCCTGATAGTATTTAATAGTCATTCTTTCAAAAAATTAGTCCAGCTTTGGTCTATAATGATGCTGCCATTTTTCAGGACAACTATGACCTTGACGTTTTGATGCTGTTATATATCAATCCAAAGTGGATAGTATTTTTTAAGTACTTCCTCTGTGCTCAGTCTCAGGTGGACACAGTGAGGAAGGCACATGGCATGGCCCTGCCGTCTCTCTGCTCACATGCAGCTACACATGCGAATGAACAACAGCTTAGTACAGAATCAAGTCTCAAGTGCACTGACCACAGGATAATTGCTAAGGGAGGTGAGGGATAGGAGACATTTATGTTGCCTCAGGTTGTCCACGAAGACTTCATGGAAGAGGCGGGACTTGGGCTGGGTCTGAGAGGATGCACAATATTTATATAGGTGGAGAGGACAAGAGAGGGCATTTCCAGCACTGTTTTTTGACAGCGTGTGTGTGAATCAGAATTTCCCCAGGCCCCACCACCCTTATGTACCAATGAGGTCAGAGTAGTATTAATAATCTAAATTTTGCGAGTTTGTCCCCTGTCCTATTTGCACAGGTCCTCATCTCATCCCCTTTTCTGGGAATCCTCAGGAGTCCCTTTACCATCTGCCTGCCAGTACCAGGAGTTGATGCTGGCTGTGAGTCAGTCATCACCCCCTCCTGTGATCCCCTCTACGGGAGTAGCCATCCTTTCCCAGGCGTCAGATGGCTGAGGGATGCCATTGGCTTCAAAGAAGGTGACAGTATCCATTTAGGGTGACTCATGGCCCTACAACTTTTACTGCCAAAAGAATCTTTAAATATGTCCCCTTGAGCTTGAATGTAGAATTAGGAAACTTTGATGTAGAGCCCCGGCCAATTTTCTAGACCTAATAAATTCATGTAATGATCTACCTATGTAGGAAAAGAACAAGCTAATCCACAGAGCACTGGGAAAATACCTGGTTGAATTCTGTGGTAGTTTAACCCTTTAGGAAATGTTAAATTAATCCATTTAAGCCTGTTTTTGTAGTTAATGCCTCTCTTTGCAAGTATGGTAGGAATAATGAGTACATCAGGGCTGATACTCAGCCACTGCAGGCATACTGACTGGTAGAACATCCAAATATTGTTCTGTTGGGAATTGACCTCTGCCTTGATTCCCCAAGTGACTCCTCCCTGTCTGCGCCCCAGCCCCTTGCACAGGACCCAGCCCCACCTCCCCAGATCCAATGAGGGTTGTGATTGGCATGGGGGCGTGTCCAGGACGGTGAGGCTAAGGCTGGCATTGGGTCTCTGTGTCGGTGCCCATGTCGACCAGTGCTGGGCTGATAAATGATAAAATTTACCATTTTAATCATTTTTGAGTGTACATTAAGTACATTCACATTGTTGTGTCGGAGTGCTTTTAACACACATTCTCATTTAATTATCACAGCGATTTTCAAAATCCTTGTTATAAAGCATACAAGGAGAAAGATAAATTTAAGGAGTGTATCAATTATCTCACAAAAAAATAAAGGCTACTAGTATTTTATTTTATTTTTTGGCTTGTTTATATCAAATTTTTGTCTAGGAATCAAGCTGTTAATTATGCTAATTAGGTACTAAGTACTTACAGAAAAATTTTTTGTTAGACTTTCTTCTCAAATTTAGGATTTTTAAAGTTAGTGAATTTAGGATGAACGAGAAAGTTTCCATTTTACCACCCGATGACGGATCTATTTAGCTGGCTGTAACCAAGGCACGTCTCTGGCAGCAGGAGGTTAAGAGTAGAACGGGTTATCAATGGTGGTTGTGAAATTGCTTTCCCGGAAGTTCTTTGTGAGCAAGAGGAGATTCCCTATGTCTGGCCTGATTGATTCAGTCCTTCAGCGCTGAGCTTTTCAACAAAAGAGCAATCCTAGTTTCTTACCAGAGGGAAGCTCTGACTGACGTGGGCCCCTTGTGTGATCTGCCCCAGGGAAGCGCTGTAGAAGTTAATCCCGGATGAACGCATTCAAAAGGAAGCAGAGCACAAGTTGAAAGCAATCATACCCACCCAGAAGGCCACCATTTCCTGCATTGGGGTTAGATTGTCCACTCTGCACCAGTCTCTGTCATCACTGGGACACCTTGTTCCAGGCTGGGCAACTAACATCTGTTCCCTTGTTATATAAACAGAACAATAAGCATTGTATTTGTGAATCAGTTTTATTGAGTGAAAGAACTTTGTCCTTAGTAACTGTAGGAACAAAAAAATGGATTATCAAAGTATTTCAAATGGTACTATGTCCCATGAAGTTCCATGCCTGACTCCTTTGGGAAGGACATTGGGAAGATCTCATTCAACTGTCCGGTGTTCATCCCATCAACAATTATGGACACCATTTGTATGAGAGGTCCTGGTTAGAGCCACTGGGGATATAATGGTGAGTGTGGAGGATGTGGGGAATTGGCACTGAGTAGCCTAGTATACCTTTCTCCCTTCCTGCACTGCACCTACATCTTCAGACTCTCTTCCAGCTAAGGCTCCAGGTATTCAACAATCACACACCCTCACTGAGTGTTGGGAAGCTGGAGTAAAGCCATGTGGAGTCTTCTCTCATTGCATCCTCTCTTGTTGCGGGCAAGTATGGTACTGGAGGTATTTGTACTTATATTAGCAGACATCCCAGTGGCCAGGTACTAATTTCATGAGTGATGTGAGGCTGATAAGGGGCATCCGATTTCTTCTCATTCTGGATCCAGCCAGTCTCTGGGCAGCTTCCCAGGCCATGCATTACAGCATTTGATTCCCCATCTGACTGTGGCAGTGGAAGCAGTTCCCCTGGAAGGCTGGTCCTGCAGTATTGTATTTCCTGTCCCCAAATTCAGAATGAAAACCCATACTTAGAATGCAAACGACTTCTAAAAATTACAAATATTATTTTATATATAATTTTAATGCTGGTAGGAAGATTTATCTGTTTGCAAATTTTACATGTTTAATTTGTTTGTTTGTTTCCTAATTTATTTTCACAGGTATTATTGAGTTATCTGATGTAGAATATTTTCTCTTTAAGGGAAGGTCATTTTCCTTTGGATGTCCTTAATCCTTATTTGACTAGAGGTCCTGGATGGGTTGTTAGAACTGAGCATCTTTCAAGTATTTAAGCTCCTAATTGATGCTCCACTCGTGGAAACAATTTAGATGCTACACAATCACAAGATCCGCTGGTCCAGGTAGGCAAACAAACCCAGCACTTTGAAGAGAGGATATTTAAAACAGGTTGTTGTAAGCAGAGTCTAAAGAGGAAATGCTGTTAGTGTCTCTAACTAAAATTGAGAGAGCAAGGGAAGTGTCACGTAACATGTAGATTTAATTCTTGTATTCACGTGGGCAAAGAGGTTTATGATTTTAAAATGCACAGTTAAAAATAAAATAATACAATTTTATATCAGAATAGACAAGAGGTTAATATGCACCATTAATATCTCTTTAAGCGTCCTAACTGCCCTGTATAGATAGTTATGGAGATCAGCAATGTTCTCAGGTAAATTAAGGAGGTGAGAGGGGAGAAAGGAACGAAAGGTGACTGATGATCAGAACAATAAATCAAATTAAAAAGGAGCATATTTTGTTATATCAGAAAAAAAAATCCCTTTGAAAGTCAGCTTCTATATTCAACTCATAATCAAAACTAGATTACCCTAGCCAAGACTTCCTATGCTTTCTTCTCTAGTACCTAGGGTTAAGAAAAAAGAGGATGAAATGTCCTTGCAGGATGGAGAAATTTGTTGAATGTTGATGAAGGTCTTTTTCTTCCTTAATTGATCTAGACTCTGGTTGTAAAATGTATATGAGTGCTCACTTCTGTGTCTGACATTGTAATAATAACTTTACAAGCACTATGTTATTTAATCCTCTCCAAACTCTTTGAAATAGGTACTGTAATAATTGTCATGCTACAGATGAAAAGACCAAGACTCAGAGAGTTTAATCCACGTGCTCAAGGTCATTCAGCAAGTACATGGTGGAACAGAGATTAAAACTGAAGTCTGTGTGATTCCAGCAGCCAAGCTATGAACTATTGCCTGACACTTCTTGGGCTTCAAGTCCTGTTCCGTGCAGTTCGATGCTTCTCATCAGGAGAATCCTGTCGTCAAGTTCAGTGTTAGTGCCTCAACATCACCAAGTCCACACAGACATTTAAGCATAGTCTCAAGAAGTATGACACCCTCTTATGTGGGGATACATTTGACTTGAGCTAAGAATGAACCCTATGGGCTTGAAAGACCACACCTGCTTCCAACCTGGGATGCTTTTGGGATTACGTCAGGATGTGAATCCACACCATTTTTGTGGGAGGAATACTCTTGCTAAAATGGCCAACTTCATACTTCACACCAGTCCTCATTTGTCTCAGCCACTCCCATTCTGTCTATCAAGGCAATCTCTTTTCACACCTTCCCTAGTCCTCCAATCTCTGACTGGAGTCTCTCTTTCATTTTCTGGAAGGAACACTTCACAACCCTCTGTATTCACATCTACTTGTCTACTATTTCCAGCTAGGTTGATCACATATGGAACTTATGGAAGTTTCCACAAATTTTACCCATCCATATTTGACCACCTCCAGCTGTACCTGGGCTACCAAAACCCTTCTCTCTACGTCTGCCCAGTCCTTGGCATGGGCACACAAGACGAGAGACCTGAGAGGGAATAAGACATGCTGAAAGCCTGTAATCATCTAGACCAGCTCTAGGACTCAGTTCCCTAGAAAGGTTAGAGGTGGAAAAGAAGGACTAGAGCCTACCCGCCAAAGAAAGACCCAGGATCCATATCAGATTTCTACCACCTGACCCCAGAATCTCTTGAGTCTGCAAAACCCAAAAAATGGTGCGTGAGGGAGTTGCTCATCTTAATGCAGGCTCTTTACACTCAGGTATCCTTCTACATCAGCCACTAGGCTGGAGCCACCTCCGCTTACACTTAATCCACTAATTTTGCTTGCATATCCTTAACACCACACCCTAGCATTTAACACCTGCTGTTGGCTTCTCAGGAATCCTCTCTGACTTATTAGGAGTCATCTTCTTTCTTGGCTCATTTCAACACCCACATTTTGGCAGTCTAAGTGTCTATCTTCGTCATCTCCAATGAGGGACTCTTTTCTCCAGCCTTGACACTATGGAACTTCACTGTGTCAGTCAGCTCAGGCTGCCATAACAGAATACCACAGACTGGGTGGCTTAAACAGCAGACATTTATTTTTCACAGTTCTGGAGGCCGGGAAGTCCATGATCAGGGTGCCAGCAAAGTAGATTTCATTCTGATGCCTCTTCTCCTGGGTTTTAGGCAGCTGCCTTCTCTCTATGTGTTCACATGACTTCTTCTTTGTAGGTGTTTCAAGAGAGAGAGAGAGATCTTTTCCCCTTCTTATAAGGCCACAAATCTTATAGGATTAAGGATTAAGGCCCTGTCTTGAAATACAGTCACACCAGGGGTTAGAGTATCAACATATGAATTTTGGAGGGGACACAATTCAGTCCATAGCACTCAGTGACTGGGATATTATCCCCTTATTATTACCCTTCCCCCCCAGTCAAAGGAGGATATTTGGTATTTAGACCATATTCCTCCCAATTCTGGATTTTGGTGAAAATCAAAACTTCATGGGAGGTAAATTAAGGAGAAGAAGTCAACAGGTCTTCTGTTTGGTTAAAACAGAAGAGAGTGGTGGGTGTCGGTTTTAATGGGACACATGGGTTAAAGAGGTCACCAACATGTCACAGACCTGCTCCTGCCCTCGGTAGGAAAGACTCTCACAGCCACCCCTGTACTCCCGGTGGGTCATAGCTCTGCCATCTGTTGTTTATTGTCCTTTGGGAAGCCACCACTGATTGCTACTAGTTATAACTGTGAGGTGGTTAGAGCCCAGAATTCTTCTCTAGCCCTTGTAATGGTTTCTCCTCACAGCATAAAAGGGGCAGCTGTGAAGTTGTTTACCTTCCAAAAGATTTCAGGTTCAAGTTGTGTTCTTCAGAGGAAAAGTTGAAAAGTATCAGAAGCGATATGACCAAATAAAGGTTATTTTTCAATGTTTACTTGATGGCTGAATACACTGAGGAATTCCTAGAACATTGTACTTTCTCCGTTACCATGGCTGGGCAGTTGGAGTTAGGGTTGTGTTCACCATCCATCAGTAAGTCTTGATTTACCTGTAGACAAGCCTTGTCTTCTGTGTCTAGGGGCTATTTGTGCCTATATAGTTAAAGTAAACAGGTAGAAAATTTTTTAAAAAAGAATAATTCTCTTCCTCGAGGGCAGAGATTATGTTTAATTCATCATTGAAACCCCAACACCCAATTCTTTGCTCAACAAGTGCTTGTTGAATAAATAAATTCTGAATCTTCAAAGGCTTAGCCCTTCTCTTTCCTCCTTTATTTAGCACTTACTGTGGGAAAAATATATTGTTACTACTTCTCATTTTCTTTAAGGCACAAGATACTGCTTTGTTCTAAAAATTCCTCTACTGAGAATTGTATGATTAATATCCCCAGAAGTGCAATGTCGATATATCTTCTGGAAATGAAGCCATGTAAGGACAATAGGGAAAGAAAATTGTTTCACAGTGGGTGACAAGGATGACTCCCTGTCCATTCAAATGTGCAACTCAAATGTGTAATAATGCAACTGTTGTGTGCAGTCATTCAGCATTTGGTAATTGCAAGTTCAAAAGACAAAAAATGGCTCGTCTTTTTGGGACAATAGCTAATATTTGGGGTTTCTTTAAGGGTTAGGCTATTCAGACCAATATTAATTAGATAACAATGATAATTAACATATTTTCACTAATGCCTAGATACATTCTCATTTAATTTTAAATTTAAAAACCTTTTCTCTTCATTCCCATTTGTTAAACCTTTTAAAAATTTTTAGAAAACATATTTCCCTCTCACTAGCTAATAATGCTAAGGAACACTTGGGTTCAGCTACCTTATTCAGAATTTAAGTGCGTAAAACTCATTGTGCCAGCTCTCATGATCTATCGAGGCCTATGGCTTCACTTAAAAAAAAAACTGTAGATTCACAGGAAGATGAAAAGGAAGATACTGAAAGGTCCTACGCACCCTTTACCCAACCTCTCCTAATAGTAGAATCTTGAATAACTATAGTAGATTATCAAAACAAAGAAATTGACATGGGTACAATCCGTACAGTTTTTTCAGACTTCACCAGTTACACATGCATGTGTGTGTGTAGCTCTATGCAATTTTATCACGTTTAGCTTTGGGTAACTGCCACCACAAATAAGACGCATAACTGTACTACCACCACAAGACTCCATCTTTCTAACCCTTTACAGTCATACTTGGCACCTTACCCTCATTCCCAACCCCTGGCAACCACTAATGTGTTTTCTATCTTTATAATTGTTATTTTATGGATTTTCTATAAATGCAATCATGCAGTCTGTATTTATTTGAGCCTTTCTTTCATTCACCATAACTTCTCTGAGGTTCGTCCAAGTTACTGCCTTCATCAATAGTTTATTCCTTTTTATGGCTGAGTAGTATTCCACAGCATGAATATACCACAGTTTGTTTAACTATCCATTCAATGAAAGGTGTCTGCTGTGGATATTCCTGCATAAATTTCTATGTGAAAATAAGTTTTAATTTCTCTGGGATATAGGCCCAAGAGTGCAATTGTTAGATTATATGATAAGTGTATTTTTAGTTTTTTTTGTGTGTGTGTGGGGAAGACCAGCCCTGAGCTAACATCTGTTGCCAATCCTCCCCTTTTTGCTGAGGAAGACTGGCCCTGGGCTAACATCCGTGCCCATCTTCCTCCAATTTATATGGGACGCCACCACGGCATGGCTAACAGGCAGTGCGTCCGCAGGCGCCCGGGATCCGAACTCACGAATCCCGGGCTGCCAAGTGCGAACTAAACTGCTGCGCCACTGGGCGGCCCCGTATTTTTAGTTTTAAAGAAACTGTTGAACATTTCCAGAGTAGCTGCAATACTATGAATAATCCAATTTCTCCATATCCTTGCCAGCATTTGGTGTTAACACTATATTTTTTATTTTAGTGGTTTTGATAGGTGTGTGGTTATCTCAGTGTGGTTTTAATTTGCATTTTACTAATGGCTAATGATAGTGAACATTTTTTCATGTGTTTATTTGCCATCTGTACGTCCTCTTCAGTGAAATGTCTGTTCATGTCTTTTGCCCATTTTCTTATTGGATTGTTTGTTTTCTTAATGCTGAGCTTTGAGAGTTCTTTATATCTTCCACATCTTAGTCTTTTGTTGAAAATGTGATTTGCAAATGTTTTCTCCCAATCTGTAATTTGTCTTTTCATTCTCTTAATAGGGCCTTTTACAAGCGAAAGTTTTTAATTTTGATGAGGGTCCAATTTACCAAATTTTCCTTTTATGGATTGTGCATTTGGTGTCAAGTTCAGGAACTCTTTCTTTAGTCCAAGGTCCTGAAGTTTTTCTCCTGTATTCTTTTCAGAAGTTTTATAATTTTATGTTTTACATTTGAGTCCATTATCCATTTCGAGTTATTTAGTATGCAAGATGTGAGATTTAAGTAAGTTCTTTTTTCCCTCATGAATGTCCTATCACTGTAGCACCATTTATTGTAAAAACTATACTTCTTCCAATGAGTTGCTTTTGCTCCATCGTCAAAAGTTAATTTGGCATATTTGTGCGGATCTATCTCTGGATTCTCTATTCTGTTCCATCTGTGTCTAACCCTAAGGAGAATAACAACAGTTAACATCTACTGAAGGCTTACTCTGTGTGAGGCACTGTACTAAACACGTGAGCGGGGTCATCTTATTTAATCCCTTAAAACAGAGACTATCTCCATTTTACATCCAGGGGAATTGTTGTTTAAGGAGATTCATAACTTGCCTACAGGCACACCCCTGTGAACTCTGGATCCAGGATTCAGATCCAGATGTGAGTCTAACACTCAGTGTTTACCACTCCCCGTGGTGTCAGGGATCAACGGGAGAGTCTGCAGTCACATGGGGCAGGCAGTGGAAAAGCTGCATATCCTCGGGCAGTTGACATCCTTTCTGAACCTCTGTTTCCTCACTTATAAAATGGGATTCATATCAACTTCACAGTATTGTTGTGAGGCTTTAAAAAATCACAAATAAGAATGTACCTTGTAAGCAGTAGGTGGGGCAGGAAGGACCGTAGGGATGGCACTGGAGGGGCTGGCCGCAGGAGTGGACAGTGCTGCCCAAGCTGCTCTCGGGGGTGTGTGGAGGTGAGATCGCCGAGTGTGGCCACAGGAGTCGGTGTTTCTCCAGCGCTTTCTGGGAGCTGCTTGGTGTGAGCTCAGGGACATCCAAATGGCCAGGAAGCATGTGGCCACAAGGGGACAGGTGGTGTAGGTAGCACATTTCAGGGCAGTCTAACAGTTATAATGAGAACCTAACCAAGAGCACTACATTTCCAAGGCCCCACTGTGACGCACCGGGTGGCTAGGCACAGCTGGGTCTGGGCAGGGCTGGCCTGTGGGCTGAGAGTCGGGAGTCCCAGGCGAGGGGTGAAAGCTGCATGAGGGGTGAGGCCAGTTGAGGATGCAATGTGGCTGGCTGCTGGGGAGACATAAGGAAGTCAAACATGGTGCTTGTCCTGGGGATGGGTCACAGTCGGGAAGACTGGGCGTGGATGTAAGAAGCTAAGATTAAAAGTAATTATGGGGTGCTGTGGTGAAGGCTTTATGTTACTTTTCTTTTTCCTGCCCCTGGCTGGTCTCCTGAGTCACTCTTATTTTATGTATTGATTGTAGGATTTTCCTGATTCTGTTGTTTTCATAAGGGTTTTTCTTCCGTTTTAAGAAAAAATAATGGCTTTAATTGGATTTCTGTTGGCTCCGTGCTGGTCTGACCGCTTCTTCTAGGCCAGGGATCCTTTTTCTGTCTCCCCACCTCCTCTGTCCCATTGCATGAGCTCCTACGCCCTTGTCTTCCCAGGGCTGTGGGGCTCCAGGAAACTCCTTTTGTTTTGAGCAAACAGAGCAATTGTTTCTCACTGACTGGTTCTTTGTCAATTGATTAACATGGAGAACTTTGCTTCTCTCTAGCATGCTCTGCTCAGTGCTGCCTGCCTGCTGTGCTGGCTCACGGGACGATGCTGAGATGTCGTCCTGCACTGATCCACTCTGTCCCGGGGCTACAGGTACACATTTGCCTTGCTGGGGTCTCACACTCTCTTCTCTATGTCTTATCAACTTCCAATGTGATCTGCAGAAGGGACAGATTTATATATCCACATATAATATAATTCATATATCTATATATTTATATACCCATATAATATAATAATAGGTGGACAGATTTTTGGGGGGTGGGGGAAGATTGGCCCTGTGCTAACATGTGTTGCTAACCTTCCTGTTTTTTCATTTTTCTCCCCAATGCCCCAGTGCATAGTTGTGTATCATAGTTGTGGAGTTGTAGCTCTTCTTTACGGGATGTTAGCTCAGCATGGCTTGATGAGTGGGAGTGGGTCCGCACCCAGGATCCGAACTGGTGATCCCCGGGCTGCCTAAACGGAATGTGCGAACTTAACTGCTACGCCACTGGGCCGGCCCCTAGACAGATTTTTCTTTTCACAGAAAGGTCACTGTGTCCTTGGAGTTCAAGAGGTCCTGACATTCCTTTAAAAGCATCAAATATTCTCCTAGAAGTAGGAGTCAAGGGCATTATGGTTAATTTTTAGTGATGGCACACACTGACATGAGTTCCCTAACTCAACAATATACGGAGCGCCCTCTGTGTGTCAGGCACTGCTGTGTGTGAACACGACAGAGATGCCGTAGTCTTTTGAGTAGGGGAATCTGACAACAAGCAAGAAGAATCATATAATGCGATGTCCAGGAGACATGCGTGTGAAGATTACAGCAGGGCGAGGTGCTGGAGCAGAGTGGTGAGGTGGTGTCAGGGAAGGATTCTGAGGAGGGGACGTTGCTGCAGAGATCTGAATCGAGTGAGGCATGAACACGGCCCTGCTGAAGTGGATGCTCTGGGCACCCAGCACGACCCCTCTGCCCTCCCCTGACTTCAGCTGTAGCCCCTGGAACCTGACATAGTCTTATCTCAAGCACTGGAAGCTTCTCTTTGCTTTTCTGCCTCAAGTTTTTCCCCCAAAGCTGTGTGAACTCAGCTCCAGCAGGGTGTGCCATACTCTTGAATCAGAGTGGGTACGATTGGTGGACAAATGCCCAGCCTCCCTCCTTTGGAAGAGACAGTTGTGAGGTGCATTTCTGAGGTTCCCCAGCTGGACTGAGCCATCATTGGCCATGGCAGCACCTGCTCCTGCACCCTCTGCTGGCCTTTCCTCCACCCCTCTCTCCCTCTGCCCCCACGTCCCTGATCACCTTCTAAATAAACCACTTGCACCCAAGTCCTTATCTCAGCTTCTTTGTTCAGAGGAAGCCCAACTAAGCTACGTGCCAATTATTTTGTTGTTGTTGCTGTTTTTCTCTTCTAAAGGAAATCCATTTTTAATATGTATGACTCCTAAATTATTCTTACCTTATTAGATGATGCTCTTTAGAGTATTTCCTCAATTATACCCTTTTCCTCCCCACTGCCTAACAGCAATCCCTCCCCATTATTTTGCTTCTTCTTTTTTTGTTTTTTAACAATTAACCATCAAAGGATACGGACTCATTACTACAACCTGAGGAACCGTCCTGATACTTTAAAAGCTAGGGTAATGGTTTATCTGAAAATCTAAGAGCATTATACATGCCCTTCTGTAATGTCTAAATATAACAGTGAAACATTATTATTTATAACAGAAAGCCTGCTCGGATATAGGCCTAGTACCATTAATGAATATGATTGAATACTAAGTGCATAAAGTAGTTGCTATTTGATAGGCCAGCAAACAGCAAATGCCAGTTTTATGGAAGGAAGGGCAGCATTAGCGAGCCACGCTGCAGTCCGGATCACACAGGCTGGACGAGCACAGGGGCGGGCAATCACAGTCTCAATTTGCAACCTCCTGTAGAAACAAGATGATGCTGAGCAGGTCTGGGAAATGAACACATCTTCCTGAGCTAATCAAATATCTCACAATGTGTCATGGAAGGACTCGCCTCATGAGAGGTGAAAGTCTTCCACATTTCTGTGAGTGCTAATGATCAAGAGGAACATTTCAAAAATCAATATAAATAAGAGCATGGGTGAAGATTTTACAGCAACAGCGTGACCCTCCTGGTTACATAATAGCTCCTGGAATATGAAAACATGGACTGGAATACTAAAAGACAGTGTACTTCTCCTAAATTGTGATTCAACTGGGGGAAAAGAATATGGACAACAATACAGCATTCTTCTATGCGTAGCCACTAAATCTTCAAATAACTCCAATGAAGAAGTCATTTAATGGTTTTTTAATGTATTTTTTGGTAAATAATTCCTCCTGTGATGAAAGCTTCCGCTTGTTTTTGTAACTTCATGCAGAGCACTATGCATTACAGCAGATATTAGGATGATGAATCTTAAAAGATGGAGCATGGAAACCAGGGGAAGCACCACGCATCATCTGATTGGACCACAGAGTGTACCCCGAGTTCAAGGGAGCAGGAGGGCCTGACCGCAACCCAAAGTGTCTGCGCAGAGTCAAATCCTCTCTTTAAAATAAAAAAAAAAAAAAGAAACAAAAATGAAACCCTCCACATGGTGGAGTGCATGAAAGTGTGATGGAAACTGACGACTGAGGTGGCTGCCCCTGCCCTGGACAAGTGGCCAGTAGGAAAAGGACGTGAGCAGTGGCTGGCAGGAGGGACTTACTGGAAATGCCAGAGAGGAGGCATGGAGAAGGAAGAAGAGAGGACAAATCATTTCCTGATTATAGGAGGGGTGGGAGCCTGCACTGAGGACTCACCCAAGGTCCGGGGCTGAGATGGGACACACTGTGGTGGGTGCCAGGCCAGCCCTTGACTCTCTTCCTTGGTATCTGTCCTAGGACCCTTCAGCAGCTGTGGGACTTGGAGATTCTGGAGCAGCAGCAAACAAAAGCATGCTGGCTCAGAGAGTCTTGTGAGATTTTATCACCCTCACGGCGCCCACAGCACTTTGGTAGTTAGTGAATATTCCCTTTCAGCCCCCAAAATGAACCATCTGAGCAAACATTGAAAAAGAGAACGTGTTTCCCCTTCTTACCCCTGCTGCCTGACTTTTCACTTGGAGATACCTGTTCTGGGAGGTGCCCTGCTTTCTTGCTTTTCCTTGGTGAGCTCCTGGCTTCTAAGGACATTCAGTTTGACATCTTGGCCATAGGTCATTTCCCATGTTTTTTATGAAGATTCCAGAAAGCACACATTGGTGAAATATGCGTGTTCTGGTTTCTCCTATCTGTATTATTCCTCACTGGGGGCTGTAATGGACCCCCAGCACTGGTCCTGAATGGAAATCTCTTGTGTGAATGGTGCATTTAGCATCAGGAAGAAAATGTCAGTCTTGGATTGAACATTGAGAAAGGGGGCAGGAGTGGACTGCACTTTGCAAGTTGAGCATCCAGCACACGTCACTGAGCCCCTACGCAGGAGGGGTGTCTACTCAAGGATGAGCGGAGGGAATTTGTGTTGAAGCCAATGAGGGGTGAGTGGAGCACAAGGTGGGTCTGTCCCCATCAACACCCCACAGTTGGGATGCATGGGAATGTGTGCAGTGGGACAGAGGGAGAGGCTGGAAAGAGGCGCCTGCCAGGGGTTAGAGCCCCAGAGCATCAGGTGTGGGAGCGCACCTGTGGGGAGATGGGTTTTCTTATCTCGCACCTTGGCTATTCCCTTGCTAGACTGGTGTACCAGGAGACAGCAGACAGTTTAGATTGACCAGAGACAGCATTCTTATTTTCATTTATTTGTGCTTTTATTTTTCTTTCTCCTTCCTTCTCAGGGCAAATTATCTATTTTAAAAAATCTAGTAACTTCTTGGGCTGGCCCTGTGGCGTAGTGGTTAAGTTCGCATGCTCTACTTCAGTGGCCCACGGTTTGCGGGTTTGGATCTCGGGTGTGGACCTATGCATCAATTATCAAGCCGTGCTATGGCAGGCGTCCCACATAAAAAAGTAGAGGAAGATGGGTATGGATGTTAGCCCAGGGCCAATCTTTCTCAGCAAAAAGAGAGGAGGATTGGCAACAGATGTTAGCTCAGGGTTAATCTTCCTCACAGACACACACAAAATCTAGTAACTTCTTAACATAAATATAGAGTTGGAATGAAAATCAGAAAAGTTAAATATCAGTGAAAAGGGTACTGTATTATAACTAGGTATTATCTTTTCAAAATCATGTTCAATAATATGGTTCATGTATATCATACTTAATTATTGTAATGAATGAAAAACTTATCAGAGTCTCAGATAACTCTTCCACAGAAATCCTACCGAAAACGCAAAGATACTGGAATGTTTGGTGAAGCGGAGAGGGAATAACCCCATGAGTGCTGTGAAGTGTAAAGCTAATCCCAGAAAATGAGAGTAAAACCACAGGGAGAAGGATAGTGAATGCAGCAGAGTCTCAATTAAAAGATATAATCAAAACAAGTGATACCTCCTTGTTTTTGGTTGAAGTTCCCGAAGTTACATGGAGCTGAGAGAAAGCCTGTCAAATGCATTCAGAGGTTTGAAATTTCAGCAAAAGCTGAGCTACCTTGGGTGATTTTTGCATTACTTAAACTTTTAAATTTACTATTGAGCTTTATTGTTTTTATCAAAGATACTTTTTACTAGTCACATGGCTAGTGTTAGAGTTTGCTTCCTTGGGACTATAGCAAAGATGACTTGCCAAACAAACAAACAAATAAAACCAAACAAACCCTGGTGACCTAAGGTTCATGGGGGAAAACTAAATTTTAAGTACAGAAGAGACTTATATTTAATCAAAGTTAATTCAAGAAAGCCAAGTTTTAAATACAAGAGAGAACATAAACAACCAAATCCTGGGGCCAGTGACAAATAATTAAGGAAGGAATTATAGAGTCAGAAGGTAGAAGCCAAGCACGATGGGACGAGCTTCTATATCCTGGGCTTCATGCTGGGTACTTTCACATATTAACTAACATGGTCCTAGATTATGCCAATGTTACCGTTGAGGAAAAGGAAGCTCTAAATGTGACTTATCTTGAACTGTGTACCTAATAAATCCTATAGCTGGAGTTTAAACCCAAATCCATTTGGCACCAAAACCCATGCTATTTCCACTATACTAGACGAGAATAAGGGGAGGCCAGGGGCCAGAAGGAAAGTTTTAGGAAAATTACCATGATTGCCAGAACTTCTGTGTGTGTGTGTGCACGCATGTGTGGTTTGCCTTCTAACTCTTCAGATCAAATCTGTACTCCATGGAGTTTTGTTTGATCTATTCCTACATGATGAATTGTCTCCATGGGAAGACACTCGGATAAAGCCGCAATGGTCAATGAGAGGTGGGGGTTTCCACCCAGTCTCTCAGTGATGTTGGGGCTCAGAAGGCATCCAGGTAGCATCTGTACTCCACACAGGCCATTTTCACGGGGTCACGTGTGTTTCAGTACTGGTAGATGACTCTTCTTCCCATGGCTAGTAATGAGGACTAATGGTGATCAGGAGTGATCTTTTTTTATTCTAGTGGAGTAAAATTAGAGAGCTAAATACAATTCTCTCCTCTGTGGTATTTGATACAGACCCCCGACCTTCTCTTAGTGCTTAGTGCTCAGTGCTTCCTTGGGCATTAGTTCTGTTTGACTGCTAAGATTCTATCTTGGGTCCAAGTATTTAAATTTCTGTGTGCTCTGCCTCGCAGTAGCACAGAGCCTAACCGATGACAGTCCTTTCACATTGTCTTCATTCTTCCACAAAGGATTTGGGCTTAACGATCCAAAGCTCATTGTCCTGAACTCTTTTAAAACTAGGTCTTAGGCAAAGAGGACATTAAAAACTGTAAATTAGTATGTAGTCGTTGTGAATCTAGTTACTTTCATATGCAGAGAGTACTTACAGGCTAGAGTTGTTTTCAATGTAAATCATATTCAGATTTATTCAGTTTTTAAATGATTATGAGCCGAAATGGAAAGTGCTGGTAATTCTCCCATGCCCTCCCTGCCACCATGTAAAGCTTGTCTTGTCTTATTTGTTCTACAGATTCACAAGTGAATTGAAAATGAAAGCCATTCTTCACTCTTCCTATCTGAAACAAGATTCTTGGACAAATTATCTTACATACTGGCATAAAAGGAACATAAACTCGTCTTAGAGAGGGAAAAACCAGAACCATTATTTCTGGGAACAATTTCTCCATACAAATTATTAGGGGTAGTTTTACTCTTCCTAATCTGTTTTCAGCCCCACTGTCCCTACTGCACGGCCTTACCCTCCCTCCCCTCACTTTCCACCTCCCTCCCAGGCATTGAATTTCCTGAGTTGGTTACCTCGTGTCAAGATCGACAAGCACACAAACTATTGCATGACTTACTGTTACTACAGGATGATGGTGGTCTCGTGGCTTCAAAGGGAAGAGTAATTTTTTTTTTACTAAAATCACACTTTAAAATAATTAGTCTTAATTTTACATCTATGTTAAATGGAAATATTAATGTGCTATACAATTGCCCTTCTAAGTTACAAATCAACAGATTTTCTATTGAGAAATTCTCCATTTGTGTTTATTTGCTGTTTCTATTTAAAAAAATTTTAAATATTGCTAAACCACATGACACAGAGGCAATACTATACAGACAGCAGCTGAGTAATTATTGAAGAACGATAGCTCCTTTCACATAGACTGTCCTTCTGGATTTGAGAAAAGAATGGGACTTCAATGAGAAGCCAGTCTAAAAAAGTACCATAAATGACAAATGCTATGCATATATCCTTAATCGTTTGCATGGGTTATAACCAGAATTAAAGGAAATTTCATGAGTAAAATTGCTTCTTCTCATTAAGACTTCAAATTATCTTGGAAAATTACCTCTGATTTATTTAAAATATGAGTGAAGTTTTGCATAAGCTCTCCATGCAGTATCACTAGCTTACTTTAGTTCCCTCTTATAAGCAAGGTCACAAGGATATTTGAAAATTAAAGCTGAATACTGGCAAAATGAGTGTTTCCTCTAATGTGAATTGAGGTTAATTCTCTAACTCTTTGAATTTTTTTATATGAGACAGCATGTTCTTAACTAAGATAATGGCACAGGCTCACTGAGTCTTTGAAGCTAAATGGAAATTAGAATTTAGTGCCTTCCTCTCATTTTGAGGAATACAGATCTGAGGTTAGTGGCTCATCCACAGTATCCCAGGTAGACCAGTTGATCCAAATCCCAGCAAGCAGGAGCAAGTCTCAAATTCTTCCCACCATATGTGTACTCCGTGAATGCTGAGAAGAGCTACTTATGCACATTTCCCTTTTTCTCAGTTGCATTGCCTCTGCCTTCATTTAGTTCCTCATCATCTATTGTTGAAGATAGTTTATATTTAGTCCTTTATAGTATGTGGCACCATGCCAAGAGCACAATAAAATGATGTTGATTTGTTACCAAAAATAACAAGTTTATCTTTATTCTTTCTAAAAAGACAGCTGAACTATCATTAAATACCAGGACTCTCTTTAAGGAAAATCATCTTCTGATGTATTTGAGTAGGCGCTCAGAAAGTGTTTGTAGAGTTAATGTATGAATCTGTCAGTCCTTTAAAAGATTTTTTTGAGAGTATGAAATGGTTTGCATATGTCTTTCTACTTAAGTTTATTCTTCAGAGCATTTCCAGCTATCTTTTCAAATTATCTACTGGGTTATATCGTTGCCCACTGTTTGAGTGGAGAGAGTCTGAACACCTCAGGATGGTGCACATAAGGACCCATGTCATTAGGCTTCAACATTCTACATAGGAGCATAAGAGAGTGGAGAGCACAGACTCTGGGTAAATACTTAGAAAATCAAGAACAGATCAACATGAAGTTGGGACAATTATTGAAATGTAGTTAGTTTTCACTTATTTCTTTTGTAACTTTTTAATAAAAGTCTACATAGTAGTGATTCTAGTATTCTTCCGTGCATTCAGAATGTGATCTCAGACTACAGTCCAACTTGAACTGGAATTTGTTTTAAAAGACAGAGTATATGTTGCTTATAAACTTTTAGGGACTATTGTTTTATTTCTTGAGAGTGTCTGAATCTTTACCTAAAAAAATTTCAGAATTTGTCAGTTTCCTCTGAAGTTAATGTGGAAAAATAAAGCAAAGCAAAAACAAAACAAAACACCAGCAATTAGAGTTAAAACAGAGGCATGAACTTGAAATTATATCTAGATCTGGGAGAGGTTTAGTATATTTTTTAAAATATTCTCACATAGGAGTATTTAAAAAATTTTTAAATCTGGTCATATTAGTATCTCTTCCATTGATAATTAGTTTTCTTGACAGTATAAAATCTGAATGGCTTTTTATTGGATTTCCTACATGATTCTATATAGCCAAGATATACACTGTTTGATCCTTAATTATTATTTGCTTTAGTTTAATAGTTAGGTAACATTATATGAATACTCATTTTATTCTGTTGACTATGTGAGTAGACTCTCAGATTTCTCTGAATCTAATGGAAGATAAAAGATATTCTTTCCTCTCCTTTCGTGAAGTCGCCTGTCTTCACCTCCATCCTTCCATAGATCAGAAGATTGGGTTCCTGATCTTCATTTCTTCAGAAACTTCATTTCTAAAGTTTTTATAGTGGAGGGTGCTAAAAAAATACACAGACATACAGATAATTGAGGAAATGGCCAAATCCCCTGACCTGGGCTATGGACAAATTCCTCTCCTGGAAACTGTCAGTTGTTTGACACCCCAGTGAACATTTCCATTGAGTCTTGTGACACGTGTTGAGAAAGCCCATTAAAACAATACTTCTAACATCATATCCATATTTCCATTATCATCCAACTACACACTTATTATGGGAAATGTTCTCTCTTTTATCTAGGGACATGTCTTATACCAGAAACATAAGAAATATGTCTGATAAAATATATAGTCTAATAGAATAAAAAACAGAGGTTTCTCTAATTTCTAGAAAAATAGAAATTGAACCTGCCTCTATGAAATCAAAGGAAAATACTCTGTTACCCCATTACACCATATTCTGTGAAACAAGGTCAGCTGAATAAGCTGTGGGACTAATAAAAATCTAAACTACTCAGGTGGATCACCTGGAAATATTCTGATTTGCCTCTTTATCCACATCCCTTTCCCCTTCCAACTCTTCTACCCCTGATTCTGGGGCAAACCTAATATTTATGGGTCCAAATATTGATAGTCTTTGTGGGGTATAATGGTAGCTGGCCCCTATGAGTGTGTTTTTGATCCCAGTTAGTCTCAATTTGGACAGAATTGACTTTTCATACACCATTTCCCATATCCCATGTCTTCACCAGAGTTCATCATAAAAGAGCCTCAAATCCTTTTTCCAAGGTCTTACAAACCAAACTGCATTTTTGATTGGATGTGGATTGAAGCTGATCACCTGCAGCCTTTGGCGTCTTGGCTAGTATTCTTAAAATGGCCATGAGCCTGGGCTACAGATGTGTCGATCTTCCTAAATCTGTAAGCTCTGACTTTGACATGGCTGAGGCGACATTCATCTGTATGCATTTTTGATTCTGGTTGCACTCTGAACTGATCTTCTGGCAGAAGTATCTTTTGGTTGGATTTTGTGTTATTTGTGCATTGGGAATTGTCATTCAATATTGAACAAATGTATTTTCTTTAACACAGAGTCCAGAAATAACTCAGTTATAGATTGAATAGCTTTGCAAGATGGAAGAAAGTAGAAAGATTATAAATGTTAATAAAACATATTATCTCAGCTCCCTTGGCTGTTCACATTCTTAGGATAATTCCCTCACATTTCTAATCAAACATCAATTAAAGGATTTGGGGGATCATAAAGAATTCAAATAATTTCAGAAGAGTTTATTTCCAGTTCTCTCTATCAAGAAGCAACGTGCTGAGAAAACACAATGAGAAAACATCTGTTGCTTTGTTTGTAAAACAAATAGAAAATCATTTTCATTCATTCTTCAAAGGTATCTGAATTCTTAGCACAATTGATTAGATTCTCTTCTTCCATTAGAAAAACAAGTAGTTTCTCTACTTATTAAAATTATAATTTGGTAAAATGCTTAATTTACCAATATAGAAAGTTAGATGATATAGCATATACACATTATTCATGCACTCATTTTCCAAATTAATTCATTCTAGAACAAGTAATTATCAGTTATGACAATTATGTAAATGACACTCAAGTAATACACTTTCATGAGATATATCTTCCCAAGAAACTAATAAAATTTGAATAGCAAAAATAATCGGAGATAAATGAATGAAAAGTCTATTTTTTAAGTACTATAGTAATTAGCTGTAATCAACTGACTGAAATTGCCATGTTTTTCTCAAGTTGGAAGTTACTATAGCAAAGATAAGTGACTTCATAGCTGAATTGCATCTGAATAAAATACAAATGAGAGGATTTTAATTTGTATTTAATTCATAGCTTGAAATGTTTGCAAAGGAACAAAATGAAAATTACATTTTCCACATAGTGAAATGAATGTCACTCATTTTAGTTTGTCATGGAAATCTTCCGTTTACTGCAAGCACCATTCCTTCAACTTAAAGTGAAATTGTAGAACACATATGGGCTACCTATAAGTGATTGAACACAATTCTTTTTAGAATTTTCTGTGCTATCAATTAAACATTTTTACATAACTGAGACATAAATGTGAACAATGCTTTTGTTTTCATTGTCAAAGTTTTCTAATGGTTTGAACGAGAAGGTGGAATTTGGAGGCATTCAGGAAAGAAGATCAGTTGAGAATTGATATTTGAATCTCTCCCTGACTTGTACTTCAGTAATATCTTTGTCCAAACCTGTAGCATGTACGATATCAAGAGTGAACCCTAATATAAACCATGGACTCTGGGTGATAATGATGCATCAACGTAGGTTAATCAATTGTAAGAAATGTGCCACTCTGGTGGGAAATATTGATAATAGGGGAAGTTGTGATGTGTGGGGACAGGGTGTATATGGAAAATCTCTGTACCTTCCTTTTAATTTTTCTGTGAACCTAAAACAGCTCTAAAAATGAAATCTATTATAAAATACCCTAGGTCCTGGCCTTGCTGTGGGCTGCTGTAGAATGCCAACAGGTGTAACACTTGGGGTTCCCCTTCTATTGATAGCCCTCTAAATCATTCATAGAAGTGGCTAACCATCTGTTTGGGAGAGGCAAGGAACAGAGTATCCTTTAGAAACCTTAATGCTGGAAAAAAATATTTAAAAGAATTTTCTTCCTTGTTTTTCCATTTGGCCAAATGTTCTTTAAGGGCACAGACCACACCTTATACTTACAATATACATATCAGACTTATGCTTCTCAACAGAATCTGTTTGGCAGGAATTTGCATTGGTTCAAGATAACTATTATCTTGGTCAAAGTTACAATATCCAGAAAATTTGTGTCCTGTGAATCAAAATAAATAAATGATACCGACAAAACAATCATAGCAGAGCAAGTTCTAGTAAATTTAAAGTAAAATAACAAAGAAGAAGTTTAAGCAGACTGTTCATTGAGCTCAGATATCTATAGACCAATGTACAAAGTAAAGGTAATAAACACATAGAATTCAAAATAATAGCCTAGGTGACATTGAGACTTAAATACGATACTTGAGTAGAATCTGGGAATCCTTAATAAGGAAAAAAACAGTGGTAAATTATGCTGGTAGAGCTTTTTATATTCAAGTATCTTTTACATACATTATCATCACATTTCATTCGATAGCTCTTGGAGGAAATCAGAGAAGCATAATAATTTGCATTTTAAAGTCAAATAAAGTGAAGATGAGAGGAATAGGTTTTCAAAGGTCATGCAGCTGTTAAGTGCCAGAGTTCATAATAACCCTGATCTGTTCCCATATAAGAATCCAGAAGGCACATCCCTGATGGAAATCCTTGCTTTGCAAGATAGAATCATAGTGTCCAGCATTTGAATAAGCCTTACAGGAGAGAAGAGACGAATGTTATTGGGAAGGGGTATACCCAAGACCACTGTGAGGTAGAAATTTCAACTTATAGATTCTCCCATCGTACAAGCAGGGTGGATGTGCTTTCTTAATACTAGTTACATAACTGGCAGAGATAAAATAAGCCAGTACTAGGAAACTCCACTCAGATATCATCTTGAAGTACCAGAATGTCTAGTAATTTCTTGGTTGCCTTGTTGGCATTTATAACCTTAATTTATGTTGAGGAAATTATGATCAGAACTGCTACTGTAATCATGACTGTGACATTGGGGACCTTGAAAGAAAGTGACCGTGACATGGAGATCACATTAATTGAGCAGAAATAAACTGGGCAGATAGCTACTTTAGATTCAAAGATTTTCATAAAAGAGATGTAAGACCATATTCTAGAAGCTCTGCAAAGTCTTGGATTAGAGTCATATAGTGTAAGCTCAGTTAATATATTGGATTGAAGGATTGAATGAATAACATAGCTTTACTGCTTGACAAAATTCTCTTCATCAACAAACTACTAGTCAAGGAAATGGAAGACATATCTTAATTACCTTATTCTCTATCTAGCTTTTTACATATTTAAAGTATCCTTGAGTGATGGATATTAACTAAACTTATTGTGGTAATAATTTTTCAGTTCCTACATTTATCAAATCATTATGTTGTACACTTTACACGAATACAATGTTATATGCAATTATATCTCAATAAAGCTAGGAAAAAATAAAATAATAAAGTATCCTTGAATTTTTTTTGTACCCATCCCTGGATGAGACAAATTTATTTTTTACAATTTGTTTTGATCTATACTTTGATTATTTTTGAAAGATGTTTGTTTATGTGTAAAGTGAAAATACCTTATCTCAAATTTCAGAAATAAAAAAAAGAAAGAGAGCTATTGTATTAGTTAGGGTCCTCCAGAGAACCAGAGAAAGAGAGTGAGTGTGTGTATGTGAGACAGAAAGAGAGATTTTAAGGAATTGGCTCACAGAATTGTGGGGGCTGGCAAGTACAAAATAAGCATGTTGGCTGGAGGATCAGGTAAGCGTTGGTGTTACAGTCTGGAGTCCGAAGGCTGGAAACTCAGGCGAGGTTTCTGTGCTGCAGTCTTGAGGAAAATTCCTTCTTCCTCAGGGGATCTTAGTCTTTGCTCTTAAGGCCTTTGCTTGATTGGATGAGGCCCATGACATTATGGAAGGTAATTTGCTTTATGCAGAGTCTACCAATTTAAATGTTAACCACATCTCAAAATACCTTCACAGAAATATTTAGACTAGTGTTTGAACAAACAACTGGTCACCATATTCTTGCCAAGTTGACAAATAAAATTAACCATCACAGCTATAAAAACAGGGAGTGTGCGTTATATTACATATATATATATATGTTTTATATATATATATGTTTTATATATATATATGTTTTATATATATATCTGTGTTATATATAACACAGATTTTTAAGCACATTTGTTTTTAAAGCACATTTCTTTCTTTCTTTTTGTGAGGAAGATTGGCCCTGCACTAACATCTGTTGCCAATCTTCCTCTTTTTTTTTCTTTTTTCTCCCCAAAGCCCCAGTGCAGAGTTGTGTAACATAGTTGTAGAGTTGTAGCTCTTCTATATGGGATGCCACCTCAGAATGGCTTGATGAGTGGTGAGTAGGTCCATGCCCAGGATCTGAACCTGTGGACCCCATGTCACCAAAGTGGAATGTGTGAACTTAACTGCTATGCCACTGGTCGGCCCCCTGTGCATTATATTTTAGAGTATTCCATTTTTCCCTCACTACACTACCACCACCTATCCCATATGACCTTTCAACATCACACAACATAATGGAAGAGTTTGGCATTGATAATCATTATTTAGGTTGATTTGAGTACATAGGACAATTTGTGAAGAAAAGCATCAATTTAGGACAGAAAAGGGATGGTTTTTAGAACATTTAATATTAATTATAAACTTCTACTTGAACTCTTTAATATTTTCTCAGGGAAAAGTATCAATATTTAGTCTAAGCATTTATCATGCAACATTTAAAAATGCTAAATGCTAGTAACCACTTTTAAACATTAACATCATAAATATTATTTTCAGATTAAGAGAGATTAAATATTAATTGATGTCAGTATAAAGTCTTCTTCAGAGAAACCTGATTTTCTATTCCAGTTTGGCTTCTTATCACATTAGGATGTGTTTCCTTACTTTTATGTTAATAACATGCAGATATCCAAGAGCGAAGGAAAATCCATTCTACCAGTGATGGTCCTTAGTTGCAGCCTTGCTTCACATTTCAAAATAATGATCTAAAATTGTACTTAATGCTATTTCTGCAATTGCACAAATGGAGGAAACTTAAATGCATATTACTAAGTGAAAGAATCCAATCTGAAAAGACGACATACCATGTGGTTCCATTGTACGACACTCTGGAGATGGCAAAACTATAGAGTCAGTAAAACCATCAGTGGTTGCCAGGTGTTAGAGGGGACGGAAGGACCAATAGGTGGAGCGCAGAGGAATTTTAGGGAGGTGAAACTACTCTGTATGATCCTATAATGGTGGATACATGTTGTTATACGTCTGTCAAAACCCAAGCATTGAATGAATAACACCAAGAGTGAACCATAATGTCAACTATACACAGAATAACAAAGTACCTAAAGCACAGTAAGCTGCTGAATTCCCTGCATGAAAAGATGAATTTCAAGCAGCTTTTAATCCACTTGGGGAGATACAACCTACCTGTGAGTACCCATAAAACAAGAGAAAGTAACCAGTGTGAAAGAGATGTAACTTAAGAGTTATGGGAGTTTAGTGGAAGGTGACATTACATGCAACTGAAACCACATTATAGAATTGGATGTTTTCTAGTGGAGACCTCTTGAAGATTTTTGAGGAGAATGCGGCAAGGCCTAATCTCTAGGAAGGTTAGTCTGGAAGTAGATTATGGTGGGACTGAAGCAGAGAGAGAGGGCAGCTAGTGGCATTTAGGAAGATGACAAAGGGGACCTGGCTCCACTAGGGTGGGGTCACCTAGGAAGGAAGAGAGGATGTCACATACCTCTAAAGTGGAGTATATACACCAAATGTATATGTGCCTGGGTTCTTAGAAGGATGCTGGTACCACCAGCAGATGGTGACCTCACCGGGAAAGAGGCTGGTTTGGGGAAGCAGTGCTCATGAGCACCACCCATCCACTGCAAGGTTAAATTAGTTCGTAATTAAATTAGACAGGTGTTTAGCATTTGCCTGGAAGAAGGTACCATGTTGAGCTGGAGCAGGTGCAGCACCAAGTGCTCTAGAACACCTGACAAGGCCCCCACCAGTCATGACCTTGAGGTGGGCCTTGCTGTACCAGGTGGCTCAGTCCTTCCCAAACACTGCCCTCCTGGTCAGCAGCACAGGCCCTGGAACCAGATGGCCCGTGTGTAACTCTTGGATCTGCTGTTTTTTGCTGTGACACACCACACAAGTTACTCAGTCTCTCTGGGCCTGTTTTCTCCTTTGTAAAAAGGGAATAAACAATACCTACATCATAGGGATGATGTGATAATTAGATGTGAGTGTATGGAAAATGCTTAGAACAGTGGCTGGGACCTGGTGAGTTAATGATTATCATCATTATTTTACACTCAAGCTAGTTCCTCACCTTTGAAGATCTGACACAAATAATCTATGTGTTATTTTTAAGAGATTAGTTATAAATGTTGAGTGCTCCCATTTCTTGACTCAAATTAGAGTCTTCAAACTTCATCCTCATCTGTGGCAAGAAAATAAGGTCAGCACCCAGGGATCCCTAAATAATCTCTCTCCTCTAGTTACACAGCATCGTGGAACTCACTTTTCTATATTCCCTCCTCCTCACACTGATTTAATATCCACTTATCTGGAATGTTCTGATGCTGGGTTTGGCCTAAAAACAAAAAAATTTAAGGATTTGTTTACCCACAGCAGGGGATATGGAGTGTGTGGTGGGATGTATTTGGACTGTGGTGTCAATGTCAGGGATTAATCAGTTTTTACAATGTCCTCAGAGCAAAACCAGCTTCATGTGGGTTGGGGTAGGGCAGGCTAATCAATACTTTTGTCAACATTATCGACCATTCATGGTAACCAATCGCTTCCCTCTTTCTGAACTGAAGTGTTGAAAGCCTTGGGAACTCCATTTGCTAGCCCTTCTGACTCCATGTCATGGTCATACTTCATGTTTAGAGTTTGAACTTTATGACCTCCAAGTAGATATTTGGACCTGACCTGGTTTCCACACTTCTCAGAAATTTTAGCTGTCCTTGATAGCTTCTCATGGATGATTTTCAAAATATTTGTTAAAAGCCCAGGTCCAGGGGCTGGTCCAGTGGCATAGTGGTTAGGTTCACATGCTCTGCTTTGGCTGCCTGGGGTTTGTGGGTTCAGATCCCGGGTGTGGACCTATGCACCACTTATCAAGCCAAGCTGTAGTGGCATCCCACATACAAAATAGAGGAAGATTGGTACAGATGTTAGCTCAGGACCAATCTTCCTCACCACACACACAAAAAAGCCCAGGTCTAATTCCTAAGTTCCTGAATCTTGTCCTTCACTCTCTACATTTCAAAATTCTACCATCAAATTTAATATGTCTAAATTTAAACCAATCCTCTTTCCACAACCAGCTTCGCTTCTGGACTTCTATATTTCAGTCAGTATCTCTCTCTCTCTTTGTTGTCTTGCCTCCCACAGGTGGCCAGTCTCCTTGTCCTGCCAACAATTCTTCAAGAATATTTGCCAGTCTAACAGTTTGCTCAATCTAGTCTACTGCTTTTGCAATACCTCACCACTTCATACCTACAGTATTCCAGAAATGGGCTAGTTGTTATCTTCCATTCTATACATCTCCCACTCTATGCTACATGGTCCTGCCAAGTGAATCTGCCCAGGTGACCAAACTGGCCCATGAGCGGCTGTTCTGCACTAGTGTGCCCACCATCCATTGAGAAGTAGAGCCAAGTGCCCTTGGTCCCAGAGACACCGTGGGGTCTCCACTAAGGGGACCTGATATCTTTAAGGTCCCCGGGACATAGCGTGAATGGGATTCTGGTGTGTCCAGTACCACAGGCTGGGTAGGCTAGAGTTATGGGACAGTAATTTAGACTGTGTTCCCCCGGAAAGGAATCTACAACATGGGGCAGTCTTGTGAGCAGGCAGAAGGAGAGCTGAATCCTGTTGATCTCCATTTGGGTAGCTGGTCTTAGATGGTGGCTTGGCTATCCATAGAAATCACTGATGAAACTTTTAAAACATTTGTATGCTCCAGAGATTCTGAAAAGGAGGGTCTACGGTGGATCCAGGATCTCTGCATTTTTAAAAGCTCAGAGGGTGATTCTAGATTGAAAGCTGAATTTAGTGTTGAGCTCCCCTTTTGGCCAGGAGACTGATTTGCACAGAACTGGACTGATTTTCCAAGCTAGTGCTGGAGCTTTTTGCAAGCCAGATCTCTCCAGGGCAGTGGCTGAGGAGCAGGAGTGGTGCGGATTTTCATAAAGGCCATTTCCAGCACAGTGCAGTCTCCAGAGCCTGTGGGGCAGGAGCCTCCGGCTGAGTGAGAGTGGTCTTCCTCACCATGGAAAACAGCTTGGGTGGGGCATGCAGGAACCCTGAGCTTCTGGGGGAATATCCATTACTGTGGGATTGATGGAGTGCCGGAGCTATATTGCTCTGACTGGAGTCCAAGAGGAGGGCTCTTTGAAGGGTGAACTTTCACAGATTAGAGAGAAATTTCCTTCAGTGTTCTTTCTGCACTGCCCTTGAGAGGAGCTAGTTGGGAAAAGGATACAGAAGGGACAAGACACTAGAAATAAGGGACAACTTGGCATGTTATGGGTTGAATTGTGTCCCCTAAAAAGATATGTTGAAGTCTTAATACCTGATATCTGAGAAATGTGACCTTATTTGAAAATAGAGTCTTTGCGGATGTAATGAAGTTAAGATGAGGTCGTTAGGGTGGGTCCTAATCCAATATGACTAGTGTCCTATACTAAGAGAAGAAGACAGAGACACACAGGGAGAAGGTGGGCATGTGATGGTAGAGGTGGAGACTGGGGTGATGCACATGCAAGACAAGTGATGACAAGGATTGCTGACAGACAACGGGAGCTGGAAGAGGCAAGGGAGAATTTTCCCCTACAGGTTACAGAGGGACCCTGGCTCTGCTGACACCTTATTTTTGGACTTCTAGGCTCCAGAACTGTGAGAGAAAACAATTCTGTTATTTTAACCTGCCCAGTTTGTGATACTTTGTTACAGCAGCTCTGGGGAACTAAGACAGGGCATTTATGCCCATTCCCATTATATGGGTGAAACAAATTTGAGGAACTGGCTGGTCTTCCCCCGAAAGAATTCCAATTCCGGTCGGGAACTAATACCAACCCCCTGAGCAGAGGAACTAGTGGACTTGAAATTGGACTGGGTCACATCAGAAAATTGGCCTCTAAACCTCAAATTAAAGAATCAGGAAGAAAATATTTAAGCACTCATTTCCAATATATTCTACTTTTGAACTGTCTTCTTTCCATGGAATGATAACAGCATTTGGAATTGGACTATTAACTTTTGAATCAAGCTGTTGTTTTCTTTTTCCCTTAAATACATGATCACACAATTTCTTTTTTACTTTACACACTCCATGACTGATTTACCAATTACTCTAAAGTTCTTGATCTCCAAACCTAACAGATTACAACGATACCTGAGAGGCTTATGCTTCCTTACATATGCTTGTAAAAAGATCTTTCATCAAAGGAACTGCAATTTGCGTCTCTCTAATTTTTTATAAGTGCCACTTTACCATAACTAAGTCTTAAAATTTTCTAATCACTCCCACATTCATCACCCCATTTGTCAACAAAATGACCAAACAACAGTTTGTGTGGGGTGTAACTTAAGGGCAGAGGGTCAATTTCTGTTCTTTCATGAGAGTTGGGGAAGAAACATGAGAGTTGCCATGTCCTTAGTCCCATCTAATATCTGTCCTCTGTCTGCTCTCAGGGAGAATCCATACTGCAGTACCAACTGCCCTTTTTAAGATATCTGCAATAAATTTTGTTAATTGTTAAATATTTATAAATACAAATTTATCAAGAGATATAGCTCCCTGGAAGGAGTAGCTGGTGCCTTGGAAGATATTTGCTACAAGGCTACTAGGAGTGAAGAATAATAGTAACAATGTCAATATTAATAATGAGAACAAGAACATGTAATATACATGGAGCAATCACGACATTACTAAGTGTTTTATACACATTAATTTGTTTAATCCTCACAATAGAAACTATTATTACCTTTATTATACAGATGAAGAAACGGAGGCTTAGAAAGTTTAAATAAGTTGTTCTGAATCATTGTTTGTAGGTGGGAGAACTTCCAGGCTCTAAATCACTCCTCTGGGTGGCCAGCGGATGTCCATGGAAGGCACTCGGGCCCATGGTTTGGAGTTAGGATTCTACTAGTGTGACTAATACTTGAAACATTGTATTGACTGTTTCCGTGTTTTTTTTGAATCAGTAGATTTCAACAAAGTAGCTAGATATTTACTCTTCAAATTATAAACCAATCCACTGTATTATCACCCTGTCGCTATTGTAGCTAATTATCACAACTGGGTAGCTTAAAACAACAGAAATTTATTCTCTGCCAGTTCTGGAAGCTTGAGTCTGAAGTCAGTTTCACTGAGCTGAACCATACTCCCTTTCCAGGCTCTGGGGAGAATTCCTCTCTTGTCTCTTCCAGACTGTGGTGCCTGTCAGGATTCCCTGGCTGGTGGCCACATCTCTCTGTTCTGTCTTCCCATTGCCTTCCCATCTGTCTTCTCCTCCGTGTACCTCTCTTCTCAAGATACATGTGATTCCACTTAGGGCCCACCTGGATAATTCAGGATGATCTTCTCTTCTCCACATCCTTGACTTGATCACATCTTTGCCATGTTTTTAAGGACATGAACTCTGTCTTGCTCCTGTTGGTTTCTCTTAGGTGGCCCACAGTAAGCACTCAATAAAGGCTAATCTTTGTCAAATCAAGTCCATCTGTACTGTGGGGAAAGAATATGATGGGATCCTTTTTTTATTGCTCATATATTTTATTTTATTGATTCTGTGGAGAATGCTAGTCTTGGCCTAGATATTTCCTCTTAATCTAAATACTATTGAAGTAGTAGAATAATATGCCATACAAAAAAGTAGTTATTTAGGACTGAATAGTTTACTCATTTTAATTCTTTTATACATTGTTCTCTACTTTTCACATGGGTTGCCCCAGTGACTTGCAATATTGTGGCTCTTTCCAAAAAAGGTAGAGTGTGTGTGTGTGTGTGTGTGTGTGTGTGTGTACATGTGGTATGTGTGTGTGTGCATAAGAGGCATAGTAAATACATATAGGTTTATAAATGTCTCATAAAAAAAATCCTGTCTTCATCTTTCCATTTCTTTCTGATAAGGAGAAGCACAGGGATGAATAGGCAGTCGTGGTTAACATCTATTAATTATGTTTGATAGGAAGGATGTGACACTCTCCCTGTGAGTTCTTTGAATTGCATTAATTACAGGAGTCATTACTGTGCTCCCACACAGTGCTCAAGAGCTCTGCTGTCTGTCATCCACAACACAAATTCAAATGCAACCTCATCAGATACTTTCTTAGAACCATCTAATTAAACCATGTGACATGGCAGCATGCTGGAAGGTTGATCAATGGGAAGAGCTCTAAGATAAATTACTTTTGCTCAAAGAATATTAGTATTGTCTACCTGGCTAGAAACATAATTGTGATGGTAGAGATAGAATAAATCAATGATAAAAGTAATCATTGCCTCAGATCATTTATAATGGACTCAGTATGTTTTTTATTTGTTAAATTTTATGATTAGAATGGGAAGGTAGGCTGAGAGGAGAAACATAGAGTAAGTGGAGATTTCAAGACGATTTAAGTAGACTAATTTTCTTTTAAACACTTTTAAATGTAGAGAAAAGTTAATAAATTGTGGTCAAATATCTTTATAAATTTTCACAAACAGAAAATATCCATCCAATTAGTGCCAATATCAAGAAACTGAATGTAACCAGCATCCCAGAACCCTCCCGCCTTGCGCCGCTTTCTAGTCACTACCTCCCCTCCCCTCAATAAGCACTGTCTTGACTTCTAACGGCATAAATTTATTTGAGGCTGGCAAAATTTGGGGAGTGGATAAATGCAGGCAAAGTGAAAATATGAAATAAGTATTCACAGAGCTTAGGACCTAAAATTCCTAAAGAGCAAAAATAATTTGTGAGTTGTGAGTTGGTTTTGGTTTTGACAAAGTAGGAGTAATGAAAAGAGTTGGCAAAGAAGAAAAGAGATCTGTGTAATGGCAGTATAAAAATGATTTTTTTTAGAGGACAGATTTGAAAATTTATATTTTAGTTAGTTTGGAAGTCATTTCATAAGTACATGTGTGGCATTCTTGATAAACTGTAAGTATTGCAAATATGAAGGCTGCTAGAACCTGTTCATGGTAGGTCTTCGAAAAAGCATTTAGATTGTGCTGATATGCTATTCAGAATAACTGAGTTTGTGAAAGAAGGCCAGGAAGAAAACATTTCCAGGTAGACAAACAAGGAGTGTTATTTGAATGCCAATAGTAGTTGACCTATGGAGAAGGATGACATCTATTCTCAAACAAAACATCTGAACAGAGTGAGCCCTGGGGCCCTGGGTGGGGAGGGGGAGATATGCTGATGAGGACTTTCCAAGGGAGAGAACAAAGAAGTTTTAGAGAGAGGAAAGTGAATCATGTAACTCTGTATCCTGGAATCTGAGGTTTAACTATTTTGAGAAGTAAGCAGTGATAAATAGTAAAAAGTTCAGAACAGAGAGATTCAAAAAGGCTTTGAAAATCACCACCCTTGCCAGATGGAGTTTCTATGGAATGGAGGTGGTAAGTGAGGAGAGGGTTGGCCAAGAAGACACACCCATAGTAGGTGTACGGGGACCAATTGTGCTTGCCTAATAAGCATAAAGGTATATAAAGCAACTTATGTGGGTGACATACTGCATATGTTCATACCCTTTTTTTTGTTCACACAATGATATATCCCATCGCTTCTTTTCTCTCAGAGAATATGTTCAGGACTTTTAATTTTTTCTCTAACTTTATTGAGGAATAATCGGGAATAATTGTTAAACATAATTGGATATAGTTAAAGTGTACAACATGATGTTTTGATAGACATATACACTGTGGAATAATTACCAAGATCAAGATAATTAACACATACATCACGTCACATAGTCAACTCTTTTTTGTGTGTGTGTGGTGAGAATGCTTAAGATCTACTCTCAGCAACTTTCAACTCTACAATACCATAATATTAACTATAGTCACCATGCTGTACATTAGATCCTCAGAACTTATTCTTCTTATAACTGAAAATTTGTACCTACATCACCCCATACTTATGACTTTTAAAGAGCTAACTAGCAGCAATATAATTATACAATTAAATAACAATACCTAGATTATTTTTGGTAATTAAATGCTCATTTGAAGCATTCTTGGCATTTATCTTAATATAGTTTATTTAAGCCTTCTCTAAGAGCGATGTCAGTTAATGCAGTCTTTAAACGTACAATACACAGCCTGTTGAAAATGCCCCTGTGGTACAAAAGAAATATATCTATAGGGATTTAGCAAAAGACCTGATGTTGTCTGATGACTCTGCATTCTGGGTCTCAGCATCTGGGTAACAAACTTGTCAGACATGTTCTTTCCTTTACTCCAGCTGGTGTTTTATCCTCATCACCAGGGAAGAAAACCAGTGGGGAGAAATACAAGTGGCACCACGCATGTTGCCCCCACAAAAGGCCTGCCAAGTTCACAATTGATAATACGCCAATTTGTTTTTAAATGGTTTTTGTAGTGGTTCTGTTAAAAGCTCTATAAATGTATATGGCTTTTCTTCACTGTAGTCTGAGTTATATGGCATGGTGGCAGTTGATTAGCAGTGGGATATCAATGTATCTATGTCTCAAAGAGAAGGTTATGAGGCAGACCCATTGCTATATGCAGATTTTCATCTGCATATGACGTGCTCTTTAGAATCAGCGGGAACATTTAAGCACAAAGGAAAAAGGATATGCTATAACGGGGGGCCCATACCTCAGGATCTGCAATTCTACATCTAAAAAGGTTACCTTACCTGTTGAAATTTATCAACAAGCCACAAGTTCAAACAATCCAATATCAAAGTCTATTAGTCGAATGATGGCAATGTTGAGCCGGCATCTCCCTACACAAAAACTGCTTAAAGATCGACTTCATATGTAGGAATATAAACTACGCTGATGAAAACTGAAATGGCAAGTAAGTCTTAAAGCCAATTCTGAGAACAATAAATAGACAGGAAGTTATCCTGTCTTGTTTGTCACACAATTGGCAAAAACATTTTTGAGCCCAGAGACTCATCAACTCTTGCTTGAAACTGTATTTTATAGAAATGTAATTTCTTTTTTTACATCAAGTAGTGTATCAGTTAAAGTTTGATCAGAGAAGCAGAATGACTAAGAAATATATGATATTTATATAATGCATTAATGTATACTTAATTATATTATACTGAATGATATATATGGCATATAATATATGGTATGTGACATATCATGTGTAATATGTACAATATAATATATATATAACATACGTGTGTGTTCACATATATGTGAAAGGATTTGACCTTATGCAATGGTAAGAGTTGGTGAAGCAGTCTCCTTGAGGCTGCCATCTTCATGTCTGATCTGATGCTGGAGCTTGATTTTTGCAGGGCAGGCAGTTGGGAAGAAAAGATGAATATAAAGTGGAGGAGAGAGGGGACAGACTGGAATCCACGTGCATGAATTGGAAGCCATGAGGATAGACTGGAACCTAAGTTGGTCTCTCAACACCTCTAAGTTCAATGTTGTGAGGTGCTTTGTCTTACAGAATTAAAGCATGTACCTGGATCAGGGCTTGGTGAAACTGAGGGAGGACTCAGGGCAAGGCAGAACAACTACAGGCCCAGCTGCTGCCCATTCCAATGAGATGAGCCAGGAGAGCAGCGAAAACACGTGTGAGCAACTAAAGCGCCTGGTGTATATGTGGCTGCTGCTTCGCTTCCACCTTCCAAATCTCGCACAAAATGTCTCTTTTATTCCACCCTAATGGGAAAGATACTGGGAATGGAATTCTGGAAAACATAGTTTAGTCAAGTTGACATATTGCAAAGCCGCCACAGTCCACTTTTTGTCAACTTGGCACCCACCTACACCCTTTAACCACACTTAAAAATTCAAATAGTAAAGTCATACTTCCACCTATCATGCTAAACTATCTCATGTGCGATAGAAAAGATACTGACCTTTCCCCCCAGAAAAGGATACAATGCTCCTTTACCATCTTTGGGTGATGCTCATTCTTCAAACTAAGTCATTCTTTGATATCCAGTAATACTGAGATATAAAGTCTAACTACCTTTAATGCACTTATAATAGATAGTAGAGGAATAGGAGAGGAAATGAAAAAAAATAGTTAATATCTATAAACATATCAAGATTAAAAAAAAAAATGCTTGTAACTATTGAAGTTCTCACTTCTGCAACTGGTCATGTGGTCATAGCTGGTACTTACAACTGCCTTCTCGACTACCCACTCCATATCTCCTTTTCCTTTAACAGTTCTGATTTCCTGCCAGTGGGGTAACTCGGAACCTCTTCCTAAAGTGTCTGGGCCATCCTTCCTGTATTGAACTGCTGTAGTTTTTTATGAACTTAAATCATAGGACATGGGAGTATTAAAATGTACCCTGGGGAGCTCCTATATTTGTCAGAGCAATAGCTGCACAGCAGATGCCAGAAGTTGTGTTGATTTGCTTCAGCAATGAAACCACATTTGGAAAAGAGCAGTAATTAGACTCATTAGCTGATTAAGTTTATGGTAATCACTATCAGCTGAGTTTCATCTGTCTTCTGCCCAGGCACAGCAGGTGAGTTGGCTGGTAGAATCACCACTCCTATATCTCTGAAGTCCTTGATGGTGGGTGGCACCAATCGCTGCAATCTTTTTTGGAATGTGGCACCACTTTTGGTTTATTTAGGTAGGTAGAGGCAGTTCCAGTGGTTTCTAAGTAGTCTTTTCTACCATAATGGCCCTCACTCCACAGGCAAGAAATTTAGGAATGGTTTAGCTGGACAGTTGTCACTCAGGATCTCTCATAAGGTAATAGTCAAGATGTCGGCCAGGGTGTCAGTCATCTGAAGGTGTCACTGACTAACTGCCCCAAGCAACTCAAATGAGGTTTCAGAAACACTTAACTGTTTTTCAAAATTGCTTCCTTTTAGTTATGTTGAGACACAATTGCCAACCACCCTGAACCAGTCGAAACCCCACTGCAAGAGACCTCTGCAGATGGGCCGAGAAGTGCCCAAGGGTTCATTTTAACATTAAGATCTCTGCCCCAGGAGGGGCTTAGGGTTTATCACCATAACATGTGATATATGTGGAAGCGCAATTTCCAACTGCGCCTGCATGAGCTTATACCCACATCTACATGTGATGATGAAACTTCCCTTTTGATTATTCATTCCCCATCAGAAATAAAAGGCTTCTGCTTCCCTTGCTTGGGGAACCTGGATTTGGAAATAATTCCCTGTGGGCTCTTTATTTGCTGCAAATAAACTTTACTTTGTGTGACAACTACTTCTGGTGAAGGCTTTGATTTCAACTCACCAAGAAGTGGACCCACTTTGGTTCAGTAAAAAGGCTTGACTGGGGTTGGGGGATCTACTGTAATCAAGATAGTGTGGAAATGGTGAAAGGATTGACATAGATCAATTGAATGAATGGAGTTGAGAAATAGGTCTACATGTATATGGTCAAATGATTTTTGACAAATTTGCCAACTCAATTCAATGGGAAAAATAAATAGTACTGTACCAACTGGATATCCTATGAAAGAAAAATGAATATCAAATCTCACCTTATACCATACCCCCAAATTAACTCAAAATGCCTTGTAGACCTACATGTAAAACTAAAACTATAAAACTTCTGGAAGAAATCATAATAATATTTGCAATCTCCTGATAGGCTAATACTTAAGATACAAAAAGCAAGAGCCATTAAAGAAAAATTCATAAATTAGATTTTATTATTACATTACATTACAAAAACATTACTAAGAAAAGGATAAAGCAAGCAACAGAATGGGAGAAAATACTTACAATACATATATTTAACAAGGGACTTTCATCCAGAATATATAAAGAACTAGTAAAATTCAAGAAGCCGGATAACCTTCTAAGAAGTATAAAATATTTGAACAGAACTTTTACAAAAGAAGATGAATGGCAAATAAGCTCATGAAAAAATATTGAACGTCTTTATTATCAGGGAAATCTAAATGAGATATGTCTACATACACATTAGGATAAATAAAAAGAAAAAGGCTGACAATACCAAATGTTAGTGATGGTGTGGTCCAACTGGAACTCTTAGACAGTGGTGGGAATGAATAATGCTATGATCACTTTGAAAATAACTTGGCAGTTTCATAGAAAGTAAAGCATATACCTATGTTATGACTATGTATTTACTCAAGAGAAAGAGAGAGATCAGTTCACACAAAGACTTGTATACAAACCTTTACAGCAGCTTTACTGTAACAGCCCAAAACTGGAAACAACCCAAATGTCCATCGACAGGTGAATGGATGAACAAAGTTGGTATCCATACAATGGAATGTGACTCAGCAATAAAAAGAAATAAATTACTGATACAGCAACAACATGGAGAAATCTCAAAATCATTATGCTGAGTGAAAGAAGCAGATAACAGCATAGTGTGCACCATATGACCCCACTTATATAAAATTCTAGAAAATGCAAACTGATTCATAGAGACAAAAAGCAGATAAGTGGTTGCCTAGTGCCAAGGACTGGGGAGGGATGGACTGCAAAGGGGCACGAGGAAAGGTTCGGGGGTGATGGAGATGTTCTGTGTCTCGATTTTGGCAGTGGTTTCACGGTGTACACATTTCTCAAAACTCCTCAAATTGTATATTTCAAATGGATGCAGTTTATACCTCAGTAAATACCTTTGATTTCAAAAAAGGGACTAGTAAAAAGAACCCTCCCACATGTTTACCAAAATCCTGTGAGTTCCTAAAGAAGCCCTCCCTGCTCACTGTCATTACCTTAGAATTCATTCACTTGGAACCTAAACTTTGGTGGCCTTGAAGGGAGCCTCATAGACCTCAGCTCTCCTGTGCATCAGAGGAAAGAAAATCAACATAACAAGCAGACTGTATTGTCTCTCTGTTCACATCACTCTGAAGTGAGCCCCAAACTTTCATGTTTAGTTGAAGCTTCTCATTGTGTAGAATTTGTTTTTCATCCATATTTCTTGTGTATACATTTGGTGAGCTAGGATCAGAATGTGGGGAGTGTGTGTGTGTGTGTGTGTGTGTGTGTATGTGGTAATGTGTTAGTTTCTTTCAGCATGCATGTGGGAGGATAGTTTTCATGTAGTAGAGATGGTCTGACCAGTGAGGCTAGCTTAGCCTGTGAAAATCAACCCATTCTCTGCAGAGAGAGGGATGAAATTTGTTCAAAATGGTGAAAGTTAGGGAGAGACAAAAGTCAGGTGCCACAGCTTCTAATTTGCAATGGAGCTGAAATATCTTGAGACTGTTGAGCAGAAATTACTAAACTCAATCTTAGAGAAAGGAAGAGTGATAAAGGGCAAGGAGATCGTAAAAATCAGTATAGGCAGCAAGCCCCCCAAAGCCAGTGCAGCTGGATGAAATGGAATTGGGAGGAGGTGATTTACAAGGCAAGACTCCCTGGCGGGAGGCATCCCTAATGTGATTCCCGAATGCTAATCAGACTTTCTCTAGGTTTCCAGCCCAGAATTGTTTATAGATCAGTCTTCAAACTAAAACAAGCAGCCTTTGCCATTCTCTGGTCCCCTCTGACCTCTTTATTTCTCACTCCCTTATCATATTGCAGGATGATTATTTGTTCTGTGTCTGCCTTCGCCCACTAGAGTTTAATCTCCTTGAGGGCAGAGACTGGGTCTTTCTTTCCTTTTATTAAAATCACTATATGTGCACATTGTCTACCTGTGTGCCTGGGACAGTGGAACCTCTCAAGAAGCTTCTTGAATGAATGAATGATGAGTTGTATATACGTTTGTGTGTATATATATATGTAAGTAATCATATGTAAATATGTATAGATATATACACATATACGTATATATACACACACAGTCATGAGCCACGTTACGATGTTTTGGTCAAGGACAGACTGCATATATGATGGTGGTGCCACAAAATTAGTACCAAAGAGCCTAGGTGAATAGGAGGCTTATACCATCTAGTTTTGTGTCAGTCCACTCTGTGATGTTCCCACAATGACAAATCGCCTAATGATGCATTTCTCAGAAAGTATCCCCTTCCTTGAGTGACTCAGGACTGTATGTACATATTATATATAGCATATATCTGATTTATATTCTATCATCAGTCTGTTTTGTGCAACTGTTTTTGTGCGTTTTTCTTTATGCAATACATGCTTCTCTTTTACTAAAGATGTGAATTCTACTACTTATTAGCAAAAGTAATTACTTGTAATTAATTAATTCTTGTAGCACTACTTTTCAAGAGAAAATTAATCAAATTCTCCTTTTCTGTAGTGTTTATCTTCATGCTTATTTGAACAAGCTTGAAAATTTTTGTGGATTCTCCTTACCTCCTTCAAGTGTAGCAGGGTACTTTTTTATCATTGTATTTTCTGATAATTGGATATTGGCATAAATTTAAACTGTCAAGCAGTCAGAGGACACTGACAATGTTAAAGTCATCATTGAACAAAAATGATTGCCTTTGACTCATCTGCCTTTGAGTCCTGACTTACCAACTGATATTTCAGAATGAATTGTTCATTTAATTATTCAAATTTAAAGTCCAGTCATGACAAAATTTTAATTTCAATTGTCATATTTAATTCTTTCCAAAATAAAAGTGAATACTTCATAGTTTTTTTGAAGTCAAAGGATCTTCTATAAAAATTAATAGCTGTCAAAAATGAATGTTTCTTGCAAAACAGCTATTATTTATAACAGCACTGAAGAGAGTTGTCTCATTTCTTCCCTGAGTTATTTCAAGATACCACGAATGATAGATAACAGACAAAATGACAGACAAAGAATACAATTAAAATCCTAACTTGTTCCGGCTGGTTAATTCCAATGAAATGTACTATTTTCTTTTTATCTCCATCTAAAAATCTCCTATTACCTCAAATTACTTTAGTGATTCCTTCATCTGATTAAGATTAAATGAAGGATATTGCTTCAAATAATTATTTTGAAATCTTAGATTAGATTTTGTGATGTTGTATTCTTTATATAAAATATATGTGCCAATTCATAAGGAGACTCAAATCTCTTTAAAAGAAAGCTAAAATATCTCTTAACTATAACACAAGTAAGTGAAGCAACATAACTGATCAATATAAGTAACAAATCAAGACATAATAGGTTTTCTAAACTGCATTAATATTCTTTCCCAATACAGCTGTTTCAGACACTCATAGCTAATCCACTGTTTGACATTTACATTTGAATGCCCTACAGGCATATTAGACTAAACGTGACTTAAGTTCTCTATCACCCTAGCTGTGCCTCTCAAGTTGGCCACCTTCCTGTCAGCAAATGGCAGCACCATCTAACAAGTTTTTCCAGCCAGAAATCTCAGAGTCATCTTTAATTCCTCTTTCCCTCTTCCTTGCTACACCTCCACCACCACCACCAAGTAATAAATGCCTCACCCTGTCCTCTTCTCTAGGCTGCACAGCCACCTCCTAATCTAGGCTTTTGTGGTGATGCACCTGGGCGCTACTCCTGCCTCTTGCTGCTTCCCCAAAGCCATCTTTACATAGCAACCACTTTCTTTAAAAAGTAAATTAGATCATGTTGCTCTGCCATTTAAAAGTTTTCAGTAAATTTCCATTGCTCTTGGAAAAAATCCAAACATTCGACTGGTCTATAATGCCCTGCACGATTTGGCTGTTACTCCTCTGTCCATTTTCTCTCTTACCCTTCCACCCCTTGCTCACACTGGCCTCTAATCAGCTCTCAGACAAAAGGCCTTTTTCACCCTGAGGTCTTTGCATTTGTTGTTTCCTTTGCGTGGAACACCCTTCGCAGACTCTTTGTGTGGCTGGATCTTTTTCTGATCTGTATGTCAGATTAAACAGGAGTCAAAGAGGAACACAGCAGGGGGTGGGGGATAAAGGCTATGTACCAGCCACTATGCTAGGCACACAGGAGATATCTATATCATCTATATCCATATCTATGTTTATATCTATATCTATATCATCTATATCTATATCTATCTATCATCACACACTTTGTTACTCCATACACTATTGCAGGAATAAAGATCAATATACACATTGTCAAAATATTTTTTAGACCACACTTGAAACATAAATATTTTTTTGTTAAGTAGGATTAAAACAAAATATTCTCTTAACTAGGAAAATGTGAACCTACTGGCTAATTGAAACTTTGTTGCATAAAGCACAGGACGTTACTTCTCAATGTATTGGAAGTCTAAGGTAGACTAAGGATCATGGATGGATAATTCGTTCACTCATTCTGTCAATAGATACAGCTTATGCATCTATAATAACATATAATACTATATATATGTTTAGTATACTTTATGAAAAATTCTCAATAATCTAGATATGTTAAGTTAGTTTTCATACTTAGTTTTTGGAGGATTTTTAAATAAAAATATCCATGCATAAATATTAAATCTTACTTAATGAAAATAATTTATAGACATTTTAAAATAAAGCACTGGATATTATACAACTATTAAATGGAGTGAAAGTAGTAGTTGATTTTGAAAGTGAAGTTTATGTTTTAAAACAATCTGTGTAAACTGTCTACATGTAGTGAATTTTAAACATTTAATCATCACTTTTAGATAAATTTTGTATAAATTGTTCCAGCATATTATTAAATTAACTTAATAAACATTGGTCAGGTGTGTATAAATTGCTTCAGGAAACCCTAATTTGATATATTACTGTAAATGGTTTCTAAATAAGATTGTGGAATACCGTTTATCAAATCATATTGATTAATCTTAGAGGAAAATAGATTATTTTCCTGATGTGAATTTCCAAATAATAATTAGAAGAGACTTTATTATGAACTTAATAAATGTTAAATTATGCATCATTATACAACCAAGTTTCAGGATAACTTCAGAAATCTTTTCCTCCCAAGAACATAGGCAGCCCTCCTATTGGAGATGGTGGAATAAAGGTATCTCTATACCTCTTGTCGAAAACAAACCTGGGATATGGGATAATCACTGCCAAGTGCAGAGGGAGTTAAAGCAGGGAGAAGTGCTGAGCGGCAGAGCCAGTGGAGAGCAGAGCCCTCTGAAGTCAGTGGCTACACTGTGCAGTGAAACAAATCACTTGTTTGTAATCTGAGGATCAGAGAGCATTCTATGGCTGTTGGAGCATTTCGAATCTGGCAACAGATCTGGATCTAAAAGGGAAATGGATAGACAAGCCACTTTTTTTTTTCCCCAAAAAGTAGGCTTTCTATGTGATAGGGGAATGCAAAAAATCTTAATGGCAAATAACCTAGTGGCTTCAGATCTTGTCAACTACAAAAGGCTCTGTTTCCACCCATAGATACACATATGTGTCCCTTTTGACACATTCTAAAGGGTTAGGAAAACTAACTTCACATAAAAATGATCAATAGACAAGTATCAAGGTCAATCCTATGCAAAATTATTAACAGAAAAAAAAAACCAGAGAATAAGGAGTAGAATAATTTCTTAAAAGTCAAAAACATGTCAGGAAATCATACCTGCAGAACAAATCAAAACTGAAACCTAGTGATCCAAAGTGAGCTAAAAGATGTCAAGAAATGCTATAAGATAGCGGTCTCTTTTCATTTGAGGGTTACGGGACTGTCGCTAACCCCCATCCTATTTTGACTCAGCCAGTTCCATGTTTTCCAGTCTGTGCCTTGAAATACCCAAGCCCTAGTACCAACTCTGGTATTTCTCAAGACTCTCAGTAGCAAGTAATACCATCCAAATGAAATTTCTTTAAGAAAAAGGGACTTTCTTGTCTTAGAAAACTGAAAAGAAAGTGGTAGATCTAATGGTTTCAGGCGTGAATTGTATTGGAAGCTCAAATGATGTCTTGTCAAGACGACAGTTTTTCTGTCTTTTGTTCCTACGTCACTATATTAGGTGAATCATGAATAAGGCCAGCTCTTTCTGTGTAGTGGGAGGGAGGGCCGTCAATAGCTACATTGTTAGTATTTGCCACCTGTTAAACCCCAGAAAAATGTGTGCATCTCTTTCCTGATGGCTCGGGCCAAGATTCTGGTGACTCTGATAAGCCCAGCTTAGGTCACACAACTATTCCTGATTCAATTACTGGAGACCCAATTATTATATATTATCTGATTCAGTTACTATTGGCCAAGCCTAGATCCCCAACCACATGTGGACCTGGGGTGTGGTGCTGTCAGTTTCAACAGGATTATATGGACTAAGGGTTGACTTTTACAAGAGAAAGAGAAGTTTTATTCCCAGAAGAAGGGAGAAAGGATGCTAGAGAAAGGGGTAAGCATAAAATTTCTTCTACGGGATACCATGATGAAAGGAACATAAGCACAGTTTCACAATTTTACAAATTTTTACAAGCTTATCATTTTGTAGTTTGGAGAATCCAAATGGGAGTTTTGCTTCTACACAGATGGGCAACAAAAGAACCGGTGATGAAAAGAAACGTATGACAAGGTGTCGGTCTCTGTACCAGTTACTCCTGTTGTATCAGCACTCTTCTGAACTTAGAACTTCTAAGTTCAAATTGTTAATTTATTCACATATGTGTTTCCAATACAACATGAAACATACATTTGGCAGTCATGTGGTAAATTTGATCAGTTAAGACACATACATTGAATTACCATATTAACAAAAACATTGCTTTTTTCAGCTGGAGTTCACTTACAAGTATTTGTTAATTAATCCAAATTTTCAATTAATTACCACATTCCCACTTACTGTCTTGCTCTATGCATGTCATTCCATACCTGCATAAGGGATGACCTTAGGCATTTCAGGAAACTTGTGGCTAAGTAGAAAGGGCAAAAACAGGAGCTCATCTTAAAGGCTCCTATTTCTCTATGGTCTTTGTAAGAGCTTGCAGATTTATCTTTTAGGCACTTTAATTACAATGGCCAAATTTTCCAATGTAATAATTTAATTCCCAGATACCTTTCTCTTCCAACAGACCTATTTAAAAACAAACAACAAATAAGGAGGATGTTCTGTGTATTGGAAGACAATCATGATAGTAATTTGTCTTTTTTGAAATGCATAACTTGAAATTTAATCCATGTCTAAGTTATGGCTAGATCATAAGACTCCAAGTAACATTCTGGGTTTGGAAAATTACAATAATTTATGGACATTTCTAAAATAGCTCACTCCTGCTGGCAGTTTGAGATTAGAATTAGAAATATATATTTGGTGAGGAAGACTAGCCCTGAGCTAACATCTCTTGCCAATCCTCCTCTTTTATTCACTGAGGAAGACTGGTCCTGAGCTAAATCTGTGCCCATCTTCCTCCATTTTGTATGTGTCATTCCACCACAGCAAGGCTTGATGAGTGGTGCATTGGTCCACACCTGGGACTCGAACCTGTGAACCCCGGGCTGCCAAAGTGGAGTGCATGAACTTAACCACTATGCCACCGGTTCAGACCCTAGAAATATTTTGGGATGAAACTGTTGGTCATCCTCAAGATTTCCAATGAAAACCATGGAGTCGTTCGAAGATAGTCTATGAAGTCACTGAAGTCTAAATGCATTGTTAAAATATACCTACTGTGTAAGTTAATAGAAGGAATCCTGTGTCAGAGTTAGGAAGCTGGGGTTTCTAGGCCCAGATTTACCATTTTACTTACCTACAATTTAATGTTTCTATTCTCTGATTTACACATCTAATACACTCCCTCCCACTGAGGATGAGATGCTATATACCTCATAGCACTATATGCTGTATATGATATAGCACTGTATACTATATATAAAAACTCCAAAGAGAAGAAATCATGTAACCTAAAGTTAACCGAGCAGCCTAGGAATTCTAAGATGTACTTTTACTCAAACCAAGTTTTACTTAACGACAGATAAAGATTCTAGGACAGATTTTTTTTTAACAAAATGCCTGTAAAAGTTACTCAAATGAGCATAATGTTGCTTTATAATCCCCCAAAGACAGTTACAAGCTTATATAAGTTATCCTTTACCCATTAGTGGAGAGGAAATAAATGAATTTTCCTAGTTAGAGGAGCAGTTACTGTACACCTCCAGTTAATAGTTTTGTACCGATACTAGCAGCAACTGCTCACATTTCAGTATGTTCATCCCAAAGAGTCAGAGAATCCTTTCTTCTCATTCCTCAACCATTTATCAGTCACCCGGGGTAGAAGAATGACGTCGTGACTGAGTAGCCTAGCTCTTTCTTTGTCCCCATATTCCTTTATCCAACGCTATTCCACTACACCTTAGACTTTGGATTTTGGTGAGCATAATTCGATGATAATGATGATGCCGATCATCACTTTCCCCCAGATCTTGTGTCTTTAATGCTATGGAAACATTGAGTAAACTGAAATTAGGGATTCTGAGTTTCCCACCCACCTCACTGCATTGTTTTCTGGGAAGGGGAATGAGTTGCAGTTCTGAGACAGCTGTTCCAGGAAATAACTGAGCAGAATGCTCACTCATGGCCACTGAGATACGAAATACTCAGAAAATTGCTGGAGGTGTGGACTCGTGGACAATGCAATACACAAACTTAACTTATTGTGCGTATATACGACCATGCACCTAACAATAAAGACTACACACTCTTCTCAAGAAAACATGAAAGTTTAATAAAAATGAGAATATAATGAGTCTACGAAGCAAAACACAACAGATTTTTTTAAAAATCAGTGCATACATTGTGTTCTTTTACTACAGAGAAATTTAAATTATTAATCAAGAACCAAAAGAGAAGTAGAAAATTCCATACATTTTGAAAATAAAAACCATACATCTATATAACTGTGATCGAAAGAGGAAATTGTAATTGAAGTTAAAAATACCTAGGACTGAACCATAAAGGTAATGCTTTCATAAAGGTGAGGGAATGCGGCAAATACACACTTAAAGGAAAACTTACAGGCTTGAATTTTATATTAGGAGAAAACAAAGGATAAAAGGAAAAGGAAGAAAAATAAGAGAATCTAATAGATACAAAGAAAGTAGAAGGAGCAAATAAACATTTAACAGTGAGAACCAGCAAGGCCACAAGTTGGTACTTGAAAATATCAATAAATCAGACAGGCACTGGTGATGTTAATCAGGAAAATAAGAAGAAAGAAGGCATAAATTAACATTAGGAATGAAAAAGGAAATACAAATATCTAGCCAAACTTAAAAAGAATGCTAACACTACAGCCCTGCCAATAAATTTGAAAACTTAGACCAGTGTTTCTTGACCTCAGCACTGTTGACATTTGACTTGAATAATTTTTGTGTGTGTGTGTGTGTGTGTGTTGGAGAAGGGGGAGCTGCCCTGTGCATTATAGGGCATTTAGCAGCATGTGGCATCTACTTATTGGTTAGTAGCATCCTCCACCCCACCCACAGTTGTGACAATCAAAATTGCCTACAGATATTGTCAAATGTCCCGTAGGGGGCAAAATCATCCTTGGTTGAGAACCACTGACTTAGACAAAGTGAGCAAATTCTTAGAAAAATATAAGTAATCAAACTCTAAAAAGAAATAGAAAATCTGAACACCACACTCCAATAACCAGTAAAGAATTTAAATCAGTAGTTAGAATTCTTCCCAGAAAGAAAACACCAGACCTGGGGTTTTACTTTCAAGGAATATACAAACCCTTCCAGATTTCGGATAAAGAATAAATATTTCTCTATTCTTTTTATGAAGCTAGTATAACCTTGAGAAGAATAGTATGAGAAAGAAAAATTATAGATGAATATCCCATGAATATTAATTTAAAAATCTTAAAGTATTAGCAAACCAAATCCAGTTTGCTGATATAATGTATTGTGACCAAGTTCATTTTTTTCTAGGATTTCAAAGGCTATGTAGCATTGTATAAATTACATGTCATTCCTTCCATGAACAGATTGAAGGAAAAATGCCATATGGTCATTTCAATAGGTGCTAAAAAATGTTTGATAAAATTCATGAATTGTAAGCAAAGTATGAATAGAAGAGTTTTTTTTTTTTTTTTCTGAACCAGTAAAGGGCAGCTACTAGAAACTTAAGAATAAACCTCATTCTTAACAGTGAAATGTTAAAAATATTCCCTTTCAGATTGGAAACCAGAAAATCATGCTCACTACTTTCACTCTTATTTAACAATGTACTGGAGACTTTAGCCAGCACAGTAAGGCAAGAAAAAAGAAATAAAATGTATCTATATATTGAAAAGAATGAATAAATGTCATTTTTCAGATCATCTATCTATCTAGAACCCCAGAATAATCTGTAAATAAATTATTAGAAATAATAAGATAAGTTAACTCTCTAGTTATGAAATGAAATTACACAAATTAATTGCATTTGTATACATCAGTAAAAATCAATTAGAAATGTGATACACTAACAGTAAAAGATAGCATTTACAACAGTAGCAGCAGAAAATATAAGATACAACTGAAAAAATGTGACCAAAATTGCATAAGACCTAGAGAAAATTATAAACTTTATTAGAAGATATTGACAATCACATAATTAGAGAGCTATATACCATGTTGTCTCTAGGCAAACCCAATATCATTAAATATAAAATCTCCCCACACTTTTCCACATATTCAAGGCAATTCCTGCCACAACCTCAACAGAGCTGATTGTAAAATTTATAAGGAAGAGCAATTGCCCAAGAAGAGCCAAGATTCATTTGGTAAAGAAGGTAAAGGAATTTCCCTATCAGTTATCAAGAATTGTTATAAAGTTAGCACGAGGACAACCTGTCTTGGCACTAGGGTCAGCAGAAATTGACAATGTAACAGAATAAAGGGCCTAGTAACACCCATATATGTAAGGGAACTTGATCTATGTCTAAGGTGGGTAACATTGCTAATGCATATGGAAAAAATGAAATTGGTTTGATGCCTCACACCATAGACAGAAATAAATTTCTGGTGTTTTAATGACTTAAATATACAAAGCAAAACTTCAAAATTTTTAGAAATTAAAGGGAAAGATCTTTCTGACATCAGGGTAGGAAAGATTTTTAAAATAAGACACAAATCTGCTAACCATAAAAGAAAAGATTAATGCATCTGACTACACGACAATTAAGGACTTTTTTCATCCAAAGAAACCATAATAAGAGTGAAAAAGAAGCTACACATGTTGGAAGATATAATCTACATACAACCAGTAAAGAATAACTATTCAGAATAGAGAACATATACAAATCAACAATTAAAAAGACCAATAACCCTATAGAAAAAAGGGCAAAAAACATAAACAGGCATTTTATAGAAAAGGAAATATGAGTGGTCAAAATACATGAAAATATGCCTAGCCTTATTAGTAATTAAGAAAATAAAAATTAAAACCATAATGAGATAATTTTTCACACTAACTGGATTGCTTAAAATTAAGGTTTCTGGTAAATCATGAGTTATTAATGTTGTATATCAAGAGGAAGTCTTGTATGCTATTGGTGGAAGTGCAAATTGGTGCACCACTGTGGAAAACCTTTTGGCACTATTTCATAAAGATGAACGTTCATTCCCTGTGCAATCCAGCCATCCCACTTCTAAGTTTGTACCATACAGAAAGTCTTGCACTTATGTGCCCCTGGAAACACAAAGAGAATAAACTTAGGAGCATTGTATATATAGCAAAAGCCAGGAAACAACCCAAATGACCACAACCTGGAAAAGGACAAATTGTTATATATCTATAAAATGGAATAATCTACAGAAATTAAAATGAATGACCTATGGCTTCATACAAAAACTTAGATGATTTTTAGAAAGATAATGAGAGAAAAAGTATGTTGCAGAAATCCACATACAGTGTGGCATCTTTTTAATGAAGCCAAAAATCAAACAGCACTAAATAACATACTTTCAGGATGCAAAGATGCCTAATAAAAATATATTAAATAAAAAACCAAGGCCATGATCAACACTGAAATCAAGATAATGGATATCTTGGTTAGGGACAGGAAAGGGATGAGCTCAGAAAAGAATATGAGTAGATGTAAGGTTTTTGAAATAATCTAGTTTATAAACTGAGAGGTGGGTTCATGGGTGTTTATGATATTATTAGTTTCCATAGCTTAGGACTATGTTAGAAATACTTTTGTATATATCATGTATTATTTAATAATTCTTAAAATAATTTACATTATGAGCTTGCAAGCCCAGTATGGCTCTCTTTTTCAGAGCAAATGCACAGTGACTGACTGATTGAATATTGCTCAAGTCATGAAAACTCCAGCTTGAAACTCATCCGAGAAGGTGAAAGGAAGAAATGAACGATTTCTAAGGAAGGTCTAGGGACCTGATTTTGCTTTTGCCAACCAGAAGGCCAATTCCAATGGTCTGAAAGGTCAGCAACCTGGTAAAAGCTTGAAACTCTGTTAAGCGATGTTTATATTGTTTACAGCCTGCTGTCTCAGTAGGTCTCAGGCAGATAAATGAGGTCTTACCTGACGATTAAGCAAATTCTGCTTCTGTAACACACTGATTGAAAAGAAAACGAAGTCAGCAGAGGTATGTGATGGAGGGAGCTTCTCCGCCTTTCTGTGAAAATGGAAGCTGGGGCATTTCATTACACCCACCTCTGAAATTAAAAATGCCTCCAGCCACTTACTGAGATCCAAGTTCCTTAATCTGAGTGGACAATGGTAACAGTGCACAATACGCCTGAGAGTGGGGAAGTATGTGTGTGTGTGTGTGTGTGTGTGTGTGTGTGAGAGAGAGAGAGAGAGAGAGAGAGAGGAAAAGAGAGGGAGAGGAATTTTCTAGGCTTGAAACTGTGTGATTGATTGATAAATCAGTGGAATATTGGTCCCCTGTTCTAAGATTTCCTTCCTAAGATCTCTCATTTGTAGAAATATTTGCTATTTTTTATTTGATACTGGGACATATAAAATTCATTCCACGTGTCCGTTTGCCATTTTCTCTGACTTCATTCTCTGGATAAAGAGCACAGGCTTATGGATTTTGATTTTATGTCCCAATTGTGTGGTCTTTGGGCAATGTGTGTGCCTCAGAAGTAGGAGTGAGGATAATACACGAGTCACTGGATTTTTGTGAGGGTTGAGTGAGTTACCAAGGGTAGAGTCCTTGGCTCAGTGCTCAGCATACCGTAAATGCACATTCCTGGCCTCTTCTTTTTTTTTTTTAATTTCAAGTCCAGTCAGAGAGTTGGTCACAGCCTGGGAGGAGTGCAAGGCGCGTTTGTGATGACATGGAACCTGCATCGTCATTTCACATCCTGAGCTCAGGAGATCCAGGGCATCAATGATTTGCTGCAGAAAACTTGGCCAGGCAGAGGCAGCAGAGCTAGGCCCCAAAGGGCAGTGCTCTGCTGTACGAAAACACTTCCTAAGTCTCAGGGCAGATGACGAAGTCCTCGTATCTACTTGCCTCGTGTCCATGTGATCTGAGAACTGTGCCTGAGCAGTAGGTAATTAAAACAGCTCTTAAAGAAACCCTTCTGCAGTCTTGTCACTTTACTAGTACAACCTTTCAATTCATTTCTCGGGAGTCATTAGCAGCTGTCTGACTGATAGCTCTCCTCTGACTGAGCACTAAATTCAATTTTTTCCTTTATGAAATACTCCCACTTTATCTTTTGTCACATATATAATTAATTTCAGCTGTCTTAAAATTTGACAATAGCTGTATTTCTCCCCACTTGTTTATTCTGTATAATTCAGGTTGAATTCCTTTAAAAGTGGATGAGGAAGAAGTCTCCTTTTTTTTAAGAAAGCCAGAAAGTTGAGGTTCATTTATTCATCTGTGCCTTTAGAATGAAATTATTCCCAGAAAAAATTAAAGAAGGGGATTGTCTTTAAAGCCCTAGTTTTCGAAGTATTTACTTAACACTTGTCAGTACTTTAGGTCTCTAGAGTTTATACATGGAAATAGATTTTCAAAGTTAAGTATTTTTCCCAGAGGAAATTTGAGTCGATGATTTCCTAAATAAGTTCACTTCCCTCTAATGTGCCCCAAACAAAGAAAACAGCTTAGAATAACTGAAATAGAAAATCTGAATGGATTGAGCCCTAGAAGAAGACGTTTTGTTACCGCCCAAGGTGGAGGGGTCGTCTGCCCTCTGCAAGACATGCCAATAGTGAGAGGCAAGGTAGTAGGAGAGAAAGGGTTTAGTACAGCTTGCCAGCAAGGGGAAAGATGGCCGAGTCATGTCTGAAAGAGCCATCTCACAGAACAAAAGCTACAGGCCACTTATAAACGGGCTGGTCTCCGGGTGGAGGAGGCAGCTGCTCTTCAGGTGAGGCAGACATCTGGTCTTAGTTCCTGAAAATCTTTTGTTTTACTGGATATGCATCAGAAACTGGAACAATGCCCTATGCCCTCCTGATCTTTCAGTTGTCATAGATGGTGGCTATCAGCATAGACTCTCTGCCCAGGGGTCATCACATTCCTAAGGAACCCAAACAACAAAGTTATCAACTTATAGCAGCTGGAAGGGGTCATAAAACCCACAGAGCATGTATAGCTCCTGGAGGGTGCATATCCAGCTGGGTTAGTTAATCAGAGGTCATTCAAAGTTACAATACAGTTGCTTCTACAATATGGCTTCCCTTATGTCAACCCTGTGCCGAGCCTTATCAATTTCTTCTATCCTTTAACATGAAGACCAGTATCATTATTTTAGTTGATAGTAGAGAGCAGTGAGCATGAACTAATTGTGCAGAAAGCCCATGCCCAAGCTCCCAGGTAAAGAGCATTTTTTCAAAATTGTTAAAGACACAAATACTTGCAGATGCATTTTCATGTCTACAATTTTGAGTCCTTATATAATACTTAATAGAGCCTGAAGATAATACATATAATTGTTTCAGAGATTCTCTGGAAAAACCTCATAGAACTTAGCATTGAATAAAATGTGATTTGAAAATATTTTTTCAAGGGATGCTAAAAAGGCTTTTCTACAGAAATTTAAAGCAAAGTAATATATAATACAATACAGGTGCAATTATATTGTAAAATGTGAGGAACTATGTTTGATGGTATCATTATTATTATTTTCTAGTTCTTTTGATCAGGACATTAGCTTTTAGAGAATATCTCTATTTGAGTACAGCTTCCAAGTAATTTAGCCTTGCAGATGGCAAAGTTTCATTACTTTCATTTCCATTAAGCACAGGAGACTTACTATGGATATTTTTTGGCAGGGCAAAAAACAACCTGTAAATCTCTTTCAAATGCAAGTGGGGCTTGACTGTGGATGCGGACACATTAGTTGGAAGATGTGGCCTGGCCTGTGTCAGTTTCCAGCCCTCGTGGCTTGGTCTGTGTAGGTGACAATAGCGTTATACCACTTGGACATGGTTTATGAACCCAAATATTTTCCCACCTAACTATTCTGCAGGTAACATTCTTGTTTATTTAAAAGCCAGGCAAACATGCAGTCTGCTTGTAAATATCAATAATCTTTTCATATGAAAATAAATTGAGACTCAAGAAATTAAAGTATATGAACCAGAGAGCTGTGGGAAGTCCTGGTGACTGGCAGTTAGGACGTACAGAAATTTTGTTCAGTTGGATATGGAAGCTCATCAACAAAATGGGCAGGATTGAGGTATTTAGCTTAGGTTTATTACTGAAGAGTATTTTGTAATCTCAAAAGTGTTAAAAATTTCTGTAAAATTTAAAAATAAACAATTAAAATTTGAGTTACATTGCCTAACTTGCCAGATGTTGATAATTTAAGGTATAATTCATACTAATGAATCATCAGGTTTATTCCTATTTAGAAAGTTGCTTATATTAAAATCCCACACATAGAAAGTAGTTTTAACTCAGTTGTGTTAAAGATATTTTATTTGTCTATTTTCAGTAAATATTTCCACTTAAATATCACTATTTGTTAATATTTTGTTACTTCCCATATACATTATTGGTTGATTTTTTATTTTACATGTTTTATGTCTCACAGAGTTTACTAATTTGGTTAAAAAAATGACTTATCTCTTAACCTTGGCATATCCAACGTAGAAATTATCTGATGCCTGATAATCAAGCTACTTTTGTATTCAATGAAAGACAAAATCATTTTAGATTTCTTTAGATATAATTTTCTCATCTAAGTGCACTTATTTCCATTCTTGTCTAGTAATAGCCACTTTTGGGGTGTAAATGTTTCTGGTGACTCCCTGTTCTACTCCCTCTGTCCCTACAGAGCAGGTCAGTATATTCAGAAAAGACAGAGAGACAACAGCCCAGACCATGGGCTGCCATCATTGCTTTGACCTGAGGTAGCCTGTGCAGTCTCAGTGTCCCAGAAGCCCTTGTGTGTGCAGACTTAACTTGATCTATTTAAACATGGGTCAAAATTTTCTCCTCGTGATATTGTCTTTGGGGCACATACCCCTCTCCAGGCCTTACCCCAAAGGGAGTTGGCTAGACTGTTTATATCCCACCACCAATGCTTATCTCATTTGCATATCATTTTTCTCTTTTTAATGTTTTTAGCAAATGAAAGATCATGTTATTAAGGCAACCAAGAATGTCTGGACATGTGTAGCTCCCTCTCACCTGCACCCTCTGCTGTATCTGGTGAAACTCCACGTGTGCACATGGCTCACATCACCTTTGTCACAGAAAAAATACAAGTATTCTTTCACCTCCACCTTTTTATTTTGCTTTTCTCCCAAGGTCTTTTTGACCTATATACATTTCCTTAATTTAACAATTTATTTTACTTCTATTGTGTGTGTTAATATCTTTCCCTCTTCCTGTTGAATAGGTTCCCCCTCTGAATTCCCTCTTGATTAGCACCACCCTCTGGAAGCCACGAGTGTTTCTCTGTAGTCAGAGAACCATTTTCAAGTGACTCATGGTACCACACATTCTATTTTTAAGGCAGGGTGGGCCGGGCCGTGTAAGGATAGGGTTGGGGCAGCCTGTTAGAAGGAAGAAAAGAGCTCTGGTTGCTAGGTAACCACAAGCATGCTCAGAGTTCGCAGTTGCCGTCCCATGTGACATGTGACCAGAGACGAGGAGTGTAGTCAAGCATAATGACAATGATTTATTAGCTTAAAAAACAAAACAAGACTGTAATGCTTCTGGTAAGAAATAGCATGCTCTTTCCTTGATTCTCTTCTCTGAAATCCACAGTTATTAACAAAGAGAACAAGAACTACAAAATTTACATCTTCAATGAAGTCAGGAATTGGCTGAAACTCCAAAGTACAGCTTTTGAAGAATATAGCCAAATATGGGGAGCCTTGGGCCAAATGGAGAGAAAACACTGAGAGCCAGTGCTTTACAGTTCCAGATTTTAACTAGATTGTAGCAACTACATTTGGAGAAGGCAGGCAGGCCACAGAAGAAGCTAGAAACGTCCTTGGGGTGGGGGGGTGGGGGCAAATTTCCATACTGCGGAAAAGCAGAGGGGACAGTTCTGAGGAGGAACAGTGTATTTTCTTAACTTTCTGCAACCTAGCCTCCTTATAATGAGAAGTGGTTTGGAGATAAGTTAGGGTGGAGAAAGGAGAAAAACACTAAAGTTTGCTGCATATATATAGATCTCTCTCTGTATATATTGGATCACTGGGAGCTACACAGACTTCTCTGAGTGATATGATCACCCCAAGGTAGCCAACACAACACTCTTGAAGAGAGACATACCCGGTCAGAGGATGTGGCAGATATAATACATTCAGGCATAAAAATAAATGGAAAATTTTCAGATCTTCTGCTCATCCACATCTCCCCTCCATTCAAATCCCCCATCCCAGCTTGAGTGACTAGCAGGCCCCAATGGAATGGTCTTAGTTTAAAAATGAAAAGTGAGTACAAAGGATCCACATGGAAACTCTGCACGGATATCATCTGGAAAACATAATTAGGATGGAGTGCAATAAGTGAAGAGTAGACAGAGAATGCATGTTAGAAGAATTACTCCAGGAAACAAAAACATAGATGCAGAAACAAGATTTTCTCTATGCTAGCAAAATATTTTAAAGACAAAGTCATTGTAGAAACAGTCCTTTAAAGGCAAGATATGAGATAAAATAAAATAAGAAAAGCTCATGCAAAGAGTTAGAAAGTAAGCTGGCAGACCTTAAGGAAGAAGTGAAATTAGCAATAAAACTACCACAGAAAGAAAAGCTACAATCAAAGAGAGAAAGAAGAAACAGGACACTGCTGAGCACAGAATCAGGGACACAGAGGACAGACTTGAAAATAGTACATAAAATAAAACAGAAAAGAACAAAAAGATACAGTGGTTAGAGAAAATATGAAACAGAAAACAAAGAAATTCCTATAAAGAGAATAGCATTCCTGAAAATGAGGAGAGATAAAGTAACTAGAAAACATTCAATAAGATAATTGAGGAAATGTTTCTAAAATAAAGAACTAAATCTGTACAGTGAAAGCTATTCCTAGAAAAATTGTAGAGGATAAAATATATTCTTGAAATGTTGGTGAACATCAACAACAAAGTCCCTGTGGACAGAATAATAGGAAGAAGTCACTTCCAAGGGGCTCAGCCTTGCAGACCACTGAATTTTCCACAGCAGCAGTCATGTCCAGAAAACAGTAGAACAATAATAGAAACAGAGCCAAAGAATTGTGGAGCTTATAATTACATAATATAAAGTAATATTTTACCCCATATTATATGAAAAAATAATTATTAGGAGTATTAAGAATATTTTTTGCTTAGAATAGAGAGTATAAGTGCCCTCACATTGTCGTTTTTGTAGTTGAGAGTAAATAAATGCTGTCTAGGATTAACAAATCATCACAGAGAGATTTATGTGAACTACCTAAAGTTATTATTATTATTGTTTTTGCTGAGGAAGATTCACCCTGAGCTAACATCTGTTGCCAATATTCCTCTTTTTTTTTTTTTTTTGCTTGAGGAAGATTAGCCCTGAGCTAACATCTGTGCCAATCTGCCTCTATTTTGAAAATGGGTCGCTGCCACAGTGTGGCTGATGAGTGGTATAGGTTTGCGCCCAGGATCTGAACCCACAAACCTGGGCCACTGAGGCAGAATGTGCCAAACTTAACCACTAGGCCATGGGGTCAACCCCTAAAGTTATTTTTTAATTACTAAAAAGAGGAAGAATTTATATAGTGCCACTATTAAAAAAAGAAAAAACTATACAAATGGGACCAAAAATAAGCTTTTCAAATTATCATAATGAAAAGCCCAACATAGAAATATACAAAACAAAACAAAAGAACACACTGAAGATATAGTGGGAAATATAGTGGGGAAAAGAAAGTAATAAAATCCAGAATTTATATTATAAAATAAATTTACAGAGTTAAGGCTAAACTATTATACTATAAATGTAAATAAAACACCTATAAAAATAGACTCTCAGAAAGTCTTTAAAAAATACGAACTATAGGCTCTCTATAAGAGGTTTACTTGGGGCAAAATGCCACAGAAAGGTTAAAAGGTTAAAAATATGTCACACAAAGGCAAACAAAATAAACCAGGGGTCACAATGTTTAGATAAGACAAGGTTGAAATAAAAAAAGTTCCAAACAAGAATGCTTAAAATAATATATGCAAACTCAAGTGAAGAGCTAGTGTTTATTTATTTTCTTCCTACTAAATAACAAAGCGTTTAAAAGTGCAAAACTGCAGAAAATATACAAAAGACTTAACATAGAAAATATAGTAGTTAGGATATTTAATTTACTTCTCTTATCCCATAAAGCTCTAGTAGTCAAAAAATAAATAAGGCCATGAAGCCAAACAGTATAATTATTATGGTTGACCACACACATCCATCCAACTTTACTACACCGACGTTAGAGAATTAACTTCCTTTTTGAATGCCATTTTATTTTAACAAAACAAACACATATGGGCCCCAAAGGAATCTAAGTAAATTACAAGCAGAGAAAAAAGTCCAAGCAAGACTTTTGAATCACTGATATTGAATTAGAAATTGAGATGCAAGGTTTAACTGGTCCAAGGCTGATTGACTATGGGCTAACACTCCAGAAAAGGAATTGGTCTTCTACAAAGATGGTGGAAACTGGCTTTAGCCCAGTGGCCGGGCAACCAATCCCGGACAATCGCAAGTTTGGACCCCTGTCCTCAGTCTGCCAGGAGAAAGGCTGGTGTTTCCCTAACTATGAACGCTGATACTGATTCTTTCACGTCCAGCTGCAAATCAAAGACTTGGACCCCAGACCCTAATCAAGCCAAAGCGAGGCTGGTGATTCCCCTAGACATGAATGCTGAGCTAGTAGGTCTGGTGCCAAGGTTCTGCCATTTTGTATTGCTAGTGTGTCCTGGCCCCTGGTCACACTAGGGAGAGGCCAGTGCTTTCCCAACCAGGAGGATTTAAAGCTCCAGATCCCAGGGTAAGGTCAGCTGCTTAGAATCCAAGTCCAGCCCTTCCAAATTCCTTCGTGGTGCTTTGGGATGCAGTGGGCAAGGGAGCCCTGCACACCTCTTTCTGCTCCTGTCTCCCTATGGTTTCTCCAACGAATGTTCCCCCTTCTGGGCGATGTGTGTGTTCTCTGGCCACTTGCCCTTGTTTTTATGATATTAATGACAGAAAAACATTAAACTTTTTAACAGCTGAAAATTTTACCATGCTCTTTTAACTCGGTTAAAAGGAAAATAAAAAATTTTAATTACAGAATATTAGATAGTTAAGCACTATACGTGAAAACATAAGAAGATATAGCTAAAACTAAGCTCCTCTGAATAGATATATTATATCTATAATGTATAATGTAAAATATGTATATTACAAAACCCTTATATGGCCTAAAAAAGGATGACAATAAATAAATTAATTCTTAATCTCGAGATAAGAAATATAGACCAAAAGAAAGAAAAAATAATAAAAATGTAAATTAATGCATTAGGAAACAAACAAAAAGAATTAACAAAACCAAGAGCTGGCTCTCTAAGGAAACAAATGATGACATGATGAAACCACTAGCTAGTCTTCTCAAGACTAAAAAACTCACACATTTAAAAGAAATTAAAAATGAGGATGGGAAAATTTCTTCATTGATTCCTCAAGAACCGGTTGACTTTCTATCACATGCCAGGCCAGGCACATTGCCAGGAAGGCTCTGAGTATACAACAGTGAATAAGACAGACATAAAAAAGAAAGAATACTGACCTCATGGAGCCTGCATTCTCATCACAGAAAATAAATACAAGGAATAAGTAAAATGTTAGTATGTTCGACAGTGATGTTCTAATATAAAAATTACAAAGGGAAGCGAGATATGCAATGTGGTTATGTTCGGGGGGATTGCAATTTTTGGTAGGGTGGCCAGGGAAGTGACACCTGAGGAATGCCCTGAGGTTGATGAGGGAGAAGCCCAGAGTGTATCTGGAAGAAGACACAACCCAGCAGGAAAGGCCAGTGCAGGCAATGCTTTCACCAGGATGCACCCCGTTTCAAGCATGGCTTGGATAAACAAACCTGGAATTCATGGATTTATGGGGCCTGATTCTCACTGGAATATGTCATCCATGCTATTTTTCATGATAAAATCATTCCATTTACAAAAATCAGGTTATTGCAGTCCTCACTGAAAACCTCATCAGCTACCGTGGCCTAGAAAGATTCCGAAGCCAAAAGGAAGGGCCAGGGGAGTCACCCGAGAGTTCGAGGTCTCTCCCTGTTTCACCTCATGGTTAATTATACCCTTGAAATGATTATTAGTACAGCTTGGTACTGAATGATACTTTTGATTTGGAGGCCTTATTTAATAATCTCATCCTTGGTGTTATCCAAGCAATAACCCAGAAGAGAGATGATCTTGGCTTGCTTCACGTAGTGCAGAAAAGGTGGTGAAAAATGATAGGATTTTGGATATATTCAAAGGTAGTACCAAGAGAATTTCCAGAGAAATCGAATGAGGAGTATGAGACGAAGCAAGGAATTAAGAGTGAATCAAAGGTGTTTGGTCTGGGCAATAAGGATAATATACTTGTTAGTATCACACCTGGGGGGAACTATAGGAGAGCAGATTTTGGGGGGAAAATTAAGAGTTTAATATTGAGCATGTTAAGTTTGAGATGCCCAAAAAGTACCCAAGTGAAGTTGTGCAAACAGTTGGCTATAGGGGGCCTAGACTTCTAGGAAGAGCTTTAGAACAACTGCAGAAATTAGGTAACCTCGGGATGTGGTGGTATTTAAAATCATGAGACTAGAATAAGGCTTCATGAGCATGGACAGAAAACAGAAGAGGTCCAGGTAGTGAGCTCTAGGGGCGTCAGGGGTCAGAGAGATAGTGAGAGGCCAATAAAACACTGAGAAGTGACCAGTGCTGTGGGATAACGTCCGGGAGAGTGAAGAGGTAGCAGGAGGGAAGAAGTCATCAACTGTGTCAAATGCTTTTAGGTCAAAGAAGACAAGGACTGAGAATTGACCCATCAGTGATCTTAACCAGAGTTGCTTAGCTAAGGTGGTGGGGGTGAATGCCTGATCAGAGTAGGTTCAAAAGAATATGGGAGGACATAAATCAGAGATGGCAAGCACAGGTAACTCTTGCGAGGAGTTTTGCTATATAAGGAAATAGAGAACTGGGGTCTCACAGGAGAGTGAAATAGGATCAAGAGGATTGGTTTTTGTTTTTAAGTTGGGAGGAATATTAGCCTATTTGGAGACTGATGGAAAAAACAGAATAGTGAGGGGAAAGCTGTTGATGCAGGAGAAAGGAGAACTGCTGGAGCCATGTCCACGTGTGGGCGAAAGGGATGGAGAGATGACCTTAGATAGGAAGGCACACAGGAGAGAAGGCAAAATGTGTGAGCACAGAAACAGGAGGGCAATGGAACATTATGGAAGACATTATCTCCGTGAGGTAGGAAACAGAAGTCATTATCTGAGAAAGAGAGACTCCTCTTGCAAAGAGAAGAAATTATGAAATGAGAAGAAAAGGGTGGACTAAAATGGGTTAGTACATTTGCCAGGCAGCCTTAAGGGCCTCCTGAGTTAAAAGTGAGACTCACAGCATGGCTGTGTTTTTTCTCTAGTTGCATCCAGCTGCAGGGTGGATGTATGGAGTAGGCAGATTGTGGCTTAGCTCAGAGAATATGACTCAATGGAAGTAGAGCTGAGAGATGAAGGGGTATGCCAGGGAGTGATTTCATCATTTGACCATGGATGGAATTTAAGGTAGGTAGGGAAAAATTTTAGCCAGCCCTGGTGGTCTAGTGGTTAAGATTTGGCACTTTCACCACGGCGGCCTGGGTTCATTTCCCAGTCAGGGAACCACATCACCCATGTGTCGGTTGTCATACTTTTGTGGCTGCGTGTTGCTGTGATGCTGAAAGATGTGCCTCCAGTGTTTCAAATACCAGTGGGGTCACCCATGGTGGACAGATTTCAGCAGAGCTTCCAGATTAGACAGACTAGGAAGAAGGAACTGGCCACCTGCTTCTGAAAATTGGCCATGTAAACCCTATGAATAGCAGCAGAGCATTGTCTGATAAAGCACTGGAAGGTGAGGGGATGACGCAAAAACACCAGGGAGGGTTCCACTCTGCTGTCCACAGAGTCGCTAGGAGTCACAATTGACTTGACAGCCCTAATAGCCAGGAGAGGTTTAAGGACAGGAAGGAGACTCATAAACTCTGATATTGGAATCTTGTGTTGTCTGTGTACTTCCAGTATTTGATCAGTCCTATTACACGCAGAGCCCTTTGTCTTTAGTGTGTCGTCTATATAACAACTAGCTAATAGGGTCTCCAGATTTCCTTAGGCCTTCCCCATAAGGCTGGACATAATCACTGCTAAGACACCAGAGAAATGTAGAAATGTAGCCTGTTTGAGGATACTTCAAGAAAAAGAGACCTTACGGCCTCCTATTGTAGGTGTTCACTTCTACGCGGAAGGAGCAGTCTTGTTCTATCCATATAGATTTTGCTATCTCTTGCAAAAGCAAGAAACATTGGTTTTTAATTTTTTAAAAATTGTGATTTTTAATTTTTTTCTTTAGCTCTTACTAATACTTTATTCACACATTGTGAGGGATTATACACAGAACTACAAATTTAACTTCTCCTTAAAAATGAATTACAATTTTATTTTTAATAATTATACTTTTTTAAAAAAGAAAAGAGGCCTCAGAATTGTCAATAGACAACAAAGCTATGTGGACTGTATTGCTCAGTGTTTGAAGATTAAATGATAAAATTACATGATAAAATTTTTACATTAGAAAAGCTAGTGTGTCCGTATTACTATGTCTTTTGAACTTTTTTTATTTTGCCAATAAAACACATTTCGAGTGACAGTTGGCATATATATTTGTAAAAGTAGAACAATATGCTATTCATGGAGGTTATGAAACAAAGTCAAACCTACTTTTCTTTATATTCAAACACATTTTTGTGAGAAGTCAACAATCTACCAGAATGTTTACATGAATGCTATCTAACGTTGACTAATGTTTGTTTTATTAAGGGAGGGGTTTGGTGCTAAAGTTGAGTAATGTTCTGGATGAGTCTTGAATGCAGGACTCGTGATATCAGTTGCGGAGTCATTATCTCAAGTAAATGATTGCCATGGTATTTAAACACGCCAGCTCTTTTCAATTTACTAACGAATGTTGATGCATGAATTGACTACACAGGTATGTAGACACAATTTATTACTCCACACAACTATCACTGATTGTGCACTCCTTGTGTATCAAGTGCTATGCTGCGTATGGAGGATACAAAGATAAACAAGCCTTGGACGTCACCCTTAAATTTGGGAGACAGACACATACACTTTTAATTACAGAACAATGCAATAAGTGTCATTAGGTACATTTGGAAAATGATATTGGAAGAACTAAGATGCAAATGAAATATGGCTTGGAAAGGTGGTCTAATATTTATAGAATATCAAACACAAATCTTTTTTGTATAATTACATTTTTTCAGTTCAGCAAAGCATTTAGAGAACATATGGTGATGATGTTTTGAAAGCAATCGTGTCTTGCAAATACAATTAAACTGACAGTAATCTCTTTTGGGAGATGATACACATATGTGACAAACAACGTAGTACAATCTAGCAACAGAATACTAAAACAACTTGAAGTAGAAGAATAATAAGTGCGGGTCGTTTAGTCAGGAATTAGCTGGAAAAGCAGGCCCTGCATTGGAATGACGTCATTTAAAGAAGATGAAGAAAATAGGCTCTCCAGATCTAATCCCTCTCCTGATACGAGACCTTAAACAATTTGAACTCTGCTATCATGGTTTCTTCAGATCTTCTGGGAGCAGACCAATAAATAAAAAGGATCTGAAAAGATTTTAAAATGTGGTTTTACAGCAGGTTTCATCTACTTCTTAAGGTATGGATATTTCCTATACCCAAAGATGACAAAGATGGAACATTCAAAAATGAAAATTATAGGCCAATTTTACTTATAAATATGAGAAAATTCTAAATAAAATGTTTGTAAACAAAATCTGGCAGTGTATCAAAAATGAACCATACAGTTTATTTCAGATATTCAAGGAAGTTTTACCATTAGGATTCTATCAGCAAAATACTTATATTAAGAAATTATTGGAAAATACAAAATTATTAAAACATTTCATCAAAACAGCCTTCGATAAAACTTCAGAATTGTTTCTGATTATGATGAAAAAGCTCTAAAGTAAAATAGAAAAGGAAAGAAATTTTCTTAAACATAACTAAACCCAACATGACTTAAATCCAACCTCAACTAACATATTAAATTGAATAATATAATAGGCTTTTCCATCCTATTGAGAAACAGAGAGGATGTCTGCTAATAGCACTATTATTCAACAATGTTTTGGCAGTTCTCACTAACGTGAAAAGGCAAGAAAGAAAACTACGTGGTATAAATATTGGAAGAGACAAATTCTAATTATTTGAAGATAATTTCAGTGAATACTGAGAAAACAGAAGAAACTCAATTTAAAAAATTTATTAGCTCTAATGAGAGTTTCAGTATGATAGATGGACAAGATTTAAGTATATACACACACACGCATACATATGTACTCATGCTATATAGTCTTACACACAAAAAAAAATCAATTAAAAAGAAATCTGGACTTAGATAGAAAGACTTTAATTAAAAAGAAAGACTATTGTGATGAGAATAATGCTCCAATCTGAGAAATCTATAAGTACCTCAAAATCAAATAGAGAAAGGTTTTTCTTTTATAGGGTAAAGGAGGAGCAAGCAGAGAAAAGCAGAATCTTTGAAAGGGAAGCTGGACAAGCAAGGGAAATGATCTGTGGGGTCAGAAAAAGCATCTCTCTGTGGTCACCTGATTCCCAGGAGAAGCTAATAAAAGGGCATGTTCAGCTTTTTTGTGCTTGCTCAGGCTTAGGGTTAAGAAAAGTTCAGGGTTCTATAGGAAAGAGAGAAGCCTGACTCAAGTATGATAAAGACAAACAGAGGGTAAGAAATGGGCAATTGTGAACACTTGGTTACACATTGGGCATAAACTTTAAATATATGCTCAATACAAAAAAATACAGATTAATGTATAATTTAAATAAAGGTACAAGACCTATACGATGAAAAAGTCTGAAGAAATTGGTAATTAAGGACATAAAAGAAAGACAGACTACGTATCATGTTCTTGGATGGCCAGCCCTAAAGCCATAAAAATGTATATTCTTATCACATTGATATACATAATTAATGCAATCAGAATCCCCCAGATTTTTGTAGATGATATGCTGATTTTAAACTTCAGATGGAAAAATAAATGTGGGAGCATATTAAAAAAATCTGAAAAATAATAGTTGGTGGCTATTTGCCTTACAAAATATTATAATGTCTACAGTCAAAAGAGTATATGACACACAGCTAACACCATACCTAATGGTGAAAGACTAAAAGCTATACAACATCAGAAACAAGACAAGAATGATCACTTCTGATGCTCTAATTAAGCATTGTACTGGAGGTTCTAGTGAGGGCAACAATGCAAGAAAAATAAATAAAAGTCTTCCAGATTGGAAAAAAAGAAGTAAAACTATATTTATTTGCAGATGACATGTACATGTATATAGAACAACCTAAGAAACACACACACACACACACACATACACACAAGCTGTTAGAGCTAATGAATAAGTGTAGTGAGGTTTCAGAATACATGATCATTATATAAAAATCAATTGTATTTCTATACACCAGCAAAAAGCAATCCAAAAACGAAATTAAGAAAAATTCCATTTACAACGGCATCAAAAGAAATGAAATAATAGTTAAGAACAAATTTAAGAAAAGGACTGTAGCCCTTGTACAGTTAAAACTATAACACATCATTGCTAGAGAGGAGTGACATCATGACCATGGATGAATAAGAGTTTTCTGCCATCTTCCCACCAAAGACACTGATTTGACAATCACCTATGGACAAAGTGCCTTTTTGGAAGTCCAAGAGTCCAGTGGAGACGTTGCAGCAAAAAATATCCGAGATTGGCTGCACTGAAGAGAGTAAGAGGAGCTATTTCCCTTTACAAACATCACCCCTCCCCCCAGGTGGCAGAGCTCAGTGCCAAGAGATACCTTCTCAGCCCGTGATTTCTCTCATGGGAAAAAGTGAGAGCGTGTGAATGAGAGTCTGGCCTCCCCAGCTGTGTGGGATTCTGCAAAAGAGACTCACTTCATTCTCAACCCTTCCAGATAATTTGTTGTGAACTGCGTGAGCGGGGGGGTGTGAGCAGCTGGGAGAACAGCAGCCAGGGCTCAGAATGAAATACACCAAAGAGACGTGGAGCCTACTAACTGCTTTGTAGATGCCGTCAGGGGTCTGCTAATGAGCCTGGGGTTGTCTTACCTGTGGATTCCCCTAACTGGCCCATGGGCACCCCCAATGCTCTGTGTGCCTCACCCACCCACACCTCAGCCTGTGGCTGGCTCCCTGTGCACACCTCTGTTGGTGATGAGAGTAAGCCTTTGTGGATGGCTAGTGAGCACATGTAAAAAATCTAGCCTGACTTTCAGGCTTGGAGAAAGGACACAGATTTAAGCTTTTAGAAGCCCCCTAATGAAAGCAAGCAAGTGAGAGGCTGTCAGCACTCGTTCTGGTTTTGCAGGACCAAGAGAAGTCCTTGAGAAGATCGTAGAGTTACCCCACAAGAGAGAGCAAGAAGTGTGGAGCAGGCATGTCCATAAAAAAGATCTGAAAAAGCCTCAGGATCCCTAACAGGGCTAAAGGAAGGTATTTCTCTCCCGAAGCTGAGACTGGAGGAGATGACTGCCTCCTCAAATCTGAAAACAAAAATGCAAGACATCAAGAGACATAAAAAATCAAAGAACCGTGTCACCAACAAAGTAAAACAATGATTTTCCAGTAACTGACCCCAAAGAAATGGAAATCTGTGATTTGGCTGATAAAGAATTCAAAATAGTTATTTTAAAGAAGCTCAGTGAGCTAAAAAGAAACCAGCAAGAAAATTCAACAATATTAGGATAAAAATACATACAAAAATTAAATGTCTAACAGCGAGAAAGATCAGAGAAAAGAATCAGAAAGAAATTCCAGAAATGAAGAATACAGTGGATGAAATTTTTTAAAATGCAATAGAGAACATCAACATCAGCTTAGATCAGTCAAAGAAAGAATCTGCAAAGTAGAAGACAGATCTTTGAAATTTTCAAGTCAGAAGAGAACAAAAAAAAAAAAAAGAAGGAAAAAGAGCGAAGAAAGCCTATATGAACTGTGGAATACTATTTAGAGAAACAATCCACACATTATTGGAGTCCCAGAAGGAGAAGAGAAGGAGAAAGGGGAAGAAGTCTTATTTAAAAAAGTAATGCTGAGAACTTCTGAAATCTGGGGAGAGATTTGGACATGTAAGTTCATGAAGCTTATAGCTCTCCTCAAAATTTCAAGCCCAAATGATCTCCAAGACTCACAGCAAATTGTCCAAAATCAAAGAAGAAAGAGATAATTTGAAAGGCAGCAAGAGGAAAAACTCCTGACATATAATAGTGTGTCATTTAACAACAGGGATATGTTCTGAGAAATGCTCATTAGGCAATTTGATCATTGTGCAAACATCGTAGAGTGTACTTACACAAACCTAGACAGTATAGCCTACTACACACCTAGGCTGTATGGTATAACCTATTTCTCCTAGGCTGCAAATCTGTACAGCATGTTACTGTACTGCATACTATAGGCAATTGTAATATAATGGTAAATATTTGTGTATCTAAACATAGAAAAATTACAGTAAAATATGGTATAAAATATACAAAATAGTACACCTATATAGGGCACTTACCGTGAGTGGAGCTTGCAGGACTGGAGGTTGCTCTGGCTGAGTCAGCCAGTGGGAGGTGAGGGAATGTGAAGGCCTAGGACACTACTCTACTGTAGGCTTCATAAACACTGTACACTTAGGCTACACTAAATTTATAAAAAATGTTTTCTTTCTTCAATAATAAATTATTCTTAGCTTACTGTACATTTTTTATTTTATAAATTTTTAAACTTTTTGTTTAAAACACAAACACATTTTACAGCTCAGTAACAGGCATGGAGCTGTCATCTCCTGTGATAACAATGCCTTCTACTAAGATACCTCCTGAAGGACCTGCCTAAGACTCTTCTTGGGCGGGGGGGGGTGTCACTCTTTTCAGAATTATGTCCGTGGTGGTTTGCTTGGTTTGTTTCTTTTTTTCATTATAGATTTACTTATAAGCAGATAATGCACCATGAACATTCCTTTCTATTACTGAAAACCTTTTGGTGCTGGGGTCCACATTTTCAAACTTTTTAAGGAGCTTGTTGAGGACTGCAAAAACTTCAGCTAGACCCTTCACTGTCAATTTTCTTGGGGGTTCTTCTTTTTCTTCTCTTGCATTTTTTTCTTCTACATCTATGCATTCCTATTCCAGTTCCAACAACTCCTCACTAGTCAATTCCTCAGGAACCACCTCTAGGAGCTCCTCAGTGGTTATCCTCATCCATGCCCAAGTTAAGTTGTTTGCCATCTCAACTGCAGCCTTGCTTATTTATGCTATCTCCTCATCCTTGGCAAATCCTTTGTAGTCAGGAATGAACCTCTGGAGGATTTTCTTCCAGATGCCATTCATACACTCCTTGATGACATCACCCCAAGCTAAAGCAAGGTTCTTGATGCATCATAGATGTTGTAATCCTTCCAGAACTGCATCAATGTCTTCCTCAGTCGCAGCAATAGTCTGTGCAAAGGTCCTTCTCAGGTAGTAGCCTTAAAAGCTGCTGTAAATCCTTGATCCACTGGTTGGATCTAAGAGGTAGTATCTGGAGGGGAGAAATACTGCTTTGATATTGGAGTTAAGATCACCAGTAACAGGAGGATGTCTGGGAGCATTATCAACAACAAGCAAAATCTTAAAAGGCACGTTATTCTCTAAACAGCACTTCTCCATTTCCCTGGCATAGCAATTCAGGAGGGCATCTTGGAAGAGGAGCTGGGTCACCCATGACTTCCTATTGCTCCTGTGGTACACTGGCATATTGATATTCTTGAATGCTCCAGGGTTCTCACTGTGCCAGATCACAAAGAGTTTCAATTTGAAGGCTGCAACATTGTCCCCAAGCAAGATGGCTAACCTGTCCTTAAAAGCCTTGAAGTATGGCATTGACTTAGTCTCCTTATGGATGAGAAAACTTTTAGGCATCCATTTCCAGAATAGGGAGGTTTTATCCGTATTGAATATTTGATCTGGCAAGTAATTTTCCTCCACAATCAGCTTACCTCGAGTTTCCAAAAAATCCTCAGTTATATTCACATCAGCATTCACAGACTCACCACTCACTTTCACATTATGTAATGAATAATAATTCTTGAATTGTTTAAATCCCCCAGAACTAACAGTAAATTCAACATCATAGTCAGGTCCAGCCTTTTCTTTCAACATCACAAACACACTTTTTGCTTTTGCCATGATCGTCATGGTGCTGAGAGGCATACACTTTTGTGTCTGGCTTTCAATCTGGGTCATTAGATGTTTTTCCATGTCTGATATAGCCCCTTCTCAAATTTTTGTCAGTCTCATTGCCTTCAATGAAGCAGATCCTTTAAGAACTTCCATCACTTTGTTCTTGTTCTTCGAGATGTTAGCTATGGTGGGATGGGACATGCCTGACTGGTGAGCAATAACTATCACTGATTTTCCTCCTTCATGGTCCTTAATCCCTTTTATTTTGCTTCCAGATCAATCACCCAGTGTGGCCTCTTACTGGCAACACTAGCAATGGATTTTGTAAGCTTAGAGACCATGGTGAACAAAACAATATGACATTAAATCAAGCTCAGGAGAAAATGATGCAATCAAGAGACATGGTAAACACAAGTTGTATGAAGCTGCTGCTGGCATAACACAACATATTGTTTTACATGAACCTTTTTTTTAAGTAGAAAGAGTACACTCGAAAATAACAATAAAAATATAGTATAGTAAATACACAAACCAGTGACGTAGTTGTTTATTATCAAGTATTACATATTGTACATAATTGTATATGCTATACTTTTATAGGACTTGCAGTGCAGTAGGTTTGTTTACATCAGTGTCACTATAAACATGTGAGTAATGCATTGTGTTATAATGTTATGACCTCACTAGGCAATAGGAATTTTTCAGTTCCATTATAATCTTATGGGACCACTGTTGTATATGTGATTTGTTGTTGACCAAAACGTTGTTATGTGTCACATGACTGTACATGGGAGCCCATAAGGCTACCAGAAGATTTCTAAGCAGAAATCTTGTAGGCCAGGAAAGAGTGGGATGATATTGTCAAGGTGCTGAAAGAAAAATATGCCAACCAAGAATACTTTAGCAAAATTTTTCAGAGATGAAGAAGAGATAAAGACCAACCTAAACAAAGAAAAGCTGAAGGAGTTCATAACCACTAGACCTGCCTTATGAGAAATGCTCAATGGTGTTCTTCAAGCTGATATGAAAGTGTGTTAATCAGTAACATGAAAATATATAAAACACATTGGTAAAGGTAAATAGGTAGTCAAATTCAGAATATTTGAACACTATAATGTGGTGGTGTGTCAATTAATTGACCCTAAAGGTTAAAGGACAAACATACTAAAAATAACTACAGCTACAATAATTTGTTAATGTGTATACAATATAAAAAGAGGTAAATTGTAACATCAAAAAATTAAATGTGAGGTGGGGAGTGAAAAGGTAGAGTTTTTGTGTGCAAAGTTAAGTTGTTATCATCTTAAAGTGGACTGTTAGAGCTATAAGATATTTAATGTAAACCTCATGGTAGGCTCAAAGTAAAAACCTACAGTAAATACACAAAAGATAAAGAGAAGGAAATCAAAGCATATCACAATGGAAAATCAATTCACAAAGGAAGATAGCAGGAGAGGAAGAAAGGAACAAGGGAACTGCAAAACAGCCTGAAAAGCAAGTACTAAGATGGCATTAGTAAGTCCTTACCTATCAATAATTACTCTTGGTGTAAATGGATTAAATTCTTCAATCAAAAGTCATCAAGTGGATGAATGGATAAAAAAAAATAAGACCTAACTACATGCTGCCTACAAAAGACTCACTTCAGCTTCAAGGGCATACAAAGTCTTAAAGTGAAGGGATGGAAAAAGATATTCTATGAAAATGGAAAAAAAAATGGAGGAAGGGTAGCTATAGTTATATCATACAAAACAGACTTTAAGTAAAAAATTGGAACTAGAGAAAAACAAGGTCATTATATAATGATAAAGGGGTTAACTCTTCTAGGGCATATAACAATTGTAAATATATAAGCATTCAACATCAGAGCACTTATTTATGTTAAGCAAACACTAACAGATCCGAAGGGAGAAATAGGAATGCAGTAATAGTAGGATACTTCAATACCCCACTTTCAACAATGGATAGATCATTCAGATGTAAAATCAATAAGGAGACATTGGACTTTAAGTTTACTTTAGAGCAGATGGATCTAACAGACATATAAAGAACATTCCATCCAATAGCAGCAGAGTATATGTTATTCTCAAGTGCACATGGAATGTTCTCCTGGATAGATCATATAATAGGTCACAAAACAAGTCTTAGCAAATTTAGGAATTAAAATTATACCAAATATATTTTGGGCCAGTCTCAGCCTATCAGTAACCAATGTTGTGGTTGGACTGGCCCTTGTTGTTCTTATTATGATTGCAAGACCCTTTAGCAATAACCATCAGGAAACTTTGAAAAAAAGTAGAGGTTTATTACTTACAGAACCTAGAAATTACACAGCACACCTGGGGCCACACAGTGAGGTCACAAGTAAAGAGTGAGAGTCAGCAAGAGCCTGGGGTTCTGTTTTTAATGAGGTCAAGGGTTGGGGCCTAGGGTTTCATGGGCACACTCTTCACTGGTGAATTTAAAACATAAAAGCAGGAATTTAAAGTTCAAGAAGAGGGAAAAACAAGTGGCCCAAATGGTCAATTATCAAAGTGAACCAAGATCTCTAAAACAAAAGAGGATCAGTGGGGAAAGGACGCCTGGCTCTTTATTTAGTCATGTGGCTGGCAATGCGTTTATTTGAGATATCCAACTTTGAAGTGGATGCCTCTTTGAAGGGGATGTCTCAGCAATCAAAGCTTAAGTCAGGTACTTGCATTATAAAAATTAAAAATAAAAACCATCAGGATGTGCACTACAAAATGTCTTTCCCAACCACAAAGGTATGAAGCTAGAAATCAATAACAGAAGGAAATCTGAAAAATTCACAAATATATAGAAATTAACAACACACTCCTGAAAAAACAATGGGTCAAAGAAGAAATCAAAAGGAAAATAAAAAAGTATCTTGAGATAAATGAAATTGGAAACATAACATACCAAAACTTAAGGGATGCAGCCAAAACAATTCTGAGGGAAGTTTACAGCAATAAATACCACATAAAAAAAGAGAAAGATCTCAAATAAAAAACCCAACTTTACACCTCAGTGAACTAGAAAAAGAAGAAAAAACTAAGTGCAAAGGTAGCAGAAGAAAGGAAATAACAAAGATCAGATCAAAAAGTAAATGAAATAGAGACTAAAAAGACAGTAGAAAAGATCAATGAAATTAAGAGCTTTGTAAATGAAATGGAGATTAAAAAGACAATAGAAAAGATCAATGAAATTAAGAGCTTTGTTTTAAAGAAGGCTATTTAAACAAAATAGTCAAGCTGTTAGTTAGACTTACCAAGAAAAAGAGAGAGAGCACTCAAATAAATAAAATCAGAAATGAAAGAGAAGACATTACAACTGATACTACAGAAATACAAAAGATCATCAGTGACTACTATGAACAATTATATGCCAAAAAATTGGATAACTTAGAAGAAATGGATAAATTACTAGAAACATATAGCCTACCAAGACTGAATCATAAAATAATAGAAAATCTGAACAGAGTGATTACTAGTAAGGAGATTGAATCAATAATCAAAAACATCCCCCAAACAAAAGGCCAGAACCAGATGGTTTCACTGGTGAATTCTACCAAGTATTTAAGATGAATTAATTCCAATCCTTCTCAAACTCTCCCAAAAAATTGAAGAGGAAGGAACACTTTCAACTCATTTTACAATGCCAGCATTGCCCTGATACTAAAGCCAGATAAGGACACTACAAGAAAAGAAAACTATAGGCCAATGTCTCTGATGAATATAAATGCAAAAATTCTCAACAAAATATTAGCAAACCAAATTTAACAGCACATTAGAGGGATCATGCACTCTGATCAAGTGGGATTTATCCGTGGAATGCAAGGATTGTTCAACACACACAAATCAATAAATGTGATACACCACATTAAAAGAGTGAAAGATAAAATTATACGATCATCTCCATAGTTGTAGAAAAAGAATTTGACAAAATTCAACATCTTTTCATGATAAAAACTCTCAAAAATTGGATAAAGGATGTACTTCAGCATAATAAAGGACATATATGACAAGCTCCCAGCTAATATCATATTAAGCAGTGAAAGTGTGAAAACTTTTCCCCTAAGATCAGGAACAAGTGTGCCCAGTCTCATCACTCTTATTCAACATTGTACTGGAAGTCCTAGCCAGAGCAATCAGGGAAGAAAAAAAGATAAAGGCATCCAAATCTGAAACAAAGAAGTAAAATTGCCTCTGTTTGCAGGTGACATGATTTTATACATAGAAAATCTTAAGGACTCCACCAAAAATGTTAGAACTAATCAACAAATTCAGTAAAGTTTCAGGACACAAAACCAACATACAAAAATCAGTTGCCTTTCTATACACAACAAACTATTTGAAAAAAAAATTTTTTTAATCCCATTTACAATAGCATCAAAAAGAATAGAATATTTAGGAATAAATTTAATCAAGGAGGTGAAAGAACTTTACACTGAAAATTATAAGATATTGATGAAAGAAATTAAAGAATGCACAACTAAATGGAAAAATATCCTGTGTTCATGGATTAGAAGAATTAATATTGTTAAAATGTCCATATTACACAAAGCCATCTATAAATTCAATGCAATCCCTATCAAAATTGCAATGACATTTTTCACAGAAATTGAAAAAACAATCCTAAAATTTCTATGGAAATACAAAATACTCTGAACAGACAAATTAATACTAAGAAAGAAGAACAAACCTAAACATCACAAACCTATGTATGTTGAAAACTACAACTATGGAGATGATCGTATAATTTTATCTTTCACTCTTTTAATGTGGTGTATCACATTTATTGATTTGTGTATGTTGAACAATCCTTTCATTCCATGGAAAAATCCCACTTGATCATAGTGCATGATCCCTCTAATGTGCTGTTAAATTTGGTTTGCTAATATTTTGTTGAGAATTTTTGCATTTATATTCATCAGAGATATTGGCCTATAGTTTTCTTTACTTGTAGTGTCCTTATCTGGCTTTAGTATCAGGGCAATGCTGGCATTGTAAAATGAGTTGAAAGTGTTCCTTCCTCTTCAATTTTTGGGAGAGTTTGAGAAGGATTGGAATTAATTCATCTTAAATACTTGGTAGAATTCACCAGTGAAACCATCTGGTTCTGGCCTTTTGTTTGGGGGACGTTTTTGATTATTGATTCAATCTCCTTAGTAATCAGTCTGTTCAGATTTTCTATTAATCTGAAAGAGGTCTCACACTTACAAATTTCAAAACAATACATACAAAGCTACAATAATCAATACTGTGTGGTACTGGCATAAGAATGGATATATAGATCAGTGGAATTGAATTGAGAGTCCAGGAAAAAAAACCCATTTTTGAATAATTGATTTTCAACAAGAGTTCCAGGACAATTTATTGGGGAAAGAATAATCTTTTCAATAAATGGTGCTAAGACAACTGGATATACACATGCAAAATGAAGTTGGATCCCTACCTCACACCAAATTAACTCAAAATGGATAAAAAACCTAAGTGTAAAAGCCAGAACTATAAACTCTTAGAAGAAAACATCAGTGTAAATTCTCGTGATCTTGGATTAGGCAAGAGTTTCTTAGATGTGACATTTGAAGCACAAGCAAGCAAGGAAAATAAATAAAAGAGAGTTCATCGAAATTAAAAAAAAAAACCTTTTGCGTTTTAAAGGACACTATCAAGAAAGTGAAAATACTGTCCAAGTCATAGGAGAAAATATTTGCAAATTATCTAACTGATAAGGGCTTAGTATCCAAAATATATAAAGAACTCTTATAACTCAATGACAAACAACTCAATATTTAAAAAATGGGCAAAGGAAAATGCAAATCAAAGCCACAGTGAGATATCACTTTACATACATTAGGATGTATGTAGTAAAAAAGATGGACAATAATAAGTGTTGAGGAGGACATGGAGAAATTGGGACACATATATTGCTGGTGGGAATGTAAAATGTTGTAGCTACTTTGAAACAGTTTTGCAGTTCCTCAAAAAGTTAAATAGACTTATATGATCCAGAAATTCCACTCCTAGGTATATATTCAAGAGAATTAAAAACATATACTCAGGCAAAAACTTGTGCATGAATGTTCATGGCAACAACTTTCATAATAGCCAAAAAGGAGAAATAATTTTAATTTCTATCAACTGGTGAATGGGTAATCAAAATGTGGTATATCCATACCATAGACTATCATTCAGCCACAAAAATTGAATCAAGTACCGATACATACTACAACATGGATAGACCTTAAAAACATTTTGGTAAGTGAAAGAAGTCCAATACAAAAGATGACATATTGTGTGATTCGATATATATGAAATGTCCAGAATAGGCAAATCCATAGAGATAGAAAGTAGATTATTGGTTGCCAGGGGATTGGGAGGAGGAGGAATGCAGAGTGACTGTAAATATGGGGTTCCTTTCTGGGGTGATGAAGACATTCTGGAATTAGAAAGTGGTGATAGTTGCACAACTTCATAATCCACTGAAAAATCACTGAATTTTATACTTTAAAGAATGAATTTTATGGAATATGAATTATAACTTATTTTACAAGAGGGGAGAAAATGATGCCGAGGAAGTTAAGGAAAATGCATGGTACCAACAGAAAATAAATAAGTGGATCACTCCAGAAAGAGATACAAATATATATGGAAACTTAGTATTTGTTAAAGATTACATTATAAATCAATGGAGGAAAAAAATTATTCTATAACTCATGTTCAGAAAGTTGACTTTTCATTTGGAAAAAAAAAGTAAAGTTAGAATCCTACCTCTCACTATGGAAATAAATCCCAGTAGGATCTCAATATAAAAAAATAAAACTATAAAGTATTAGAATCCAATTTAGAAAAATATTTATATAGCTTGAGTGGCAGTCTTAGTTGAAAAAGTTAAAAGCTATAGTGAAACAGTCGTCGATCTCCTAACACAACATTGAAAAAGCGCATAATAATAAACATCACATACGCTATCAAGAGAAAATATCTGCAGCTGATGTATCAAAGTATTGCTGCCTGTAATTTAAAGATGATGAAAAATAAAGAGAAAAAGGATGTGAAAATCTATTCATAGAGCAGAACCTGCAAATGACCAATACAGCTGAGAGCTGGAAACAAGGAATTTTGTAGCCTGGAAAAAATATTGGGGTAAGTGAACATTTCGGCCGTCACTTCATCACACATTGTTGTCCTTATGAGTCTGCTGATGTCCCCTCTGTCTAGGTATATCTTCCCAGCCACTTTCTTTCTGAGATGGTCTTAACTTCCAGAGAGCTCTGCTAGGAAATTCTTGCCTTATCATGATGGAAACCTTCTCACTTCCTGTTTCTGGTCAAGAGAGTTTATATATAGTAACGTACAGTCTTCCTTGCTGGGGCTTAGAGAATTCGGGTGTGTATTAGACAGCTCAGGCTGGCATAACAAAATACTATAGACTGGGTGGCTTACATTTCCCTACAGTCTGGAGCTAGAAGTCCCAGGTAAGGTCCTGCAGGGTGGGTTTCTGGTGAGAACTCTTCCTGGCTTGCAGATGGCAGCCATCTTGCTGTGTCCTTCTGTCACCTTTCCTCAGTGTGCAGGTGGGGAGAGAGCTAGCAAGCACTCTGGTGTCTCTTGTTATAAGGACATTAATCCTGGGAGCTGGCCCGGTGGCGCAGCGGTTTAGTCTGCGCTTGGCAGCCCGGGGTTCGCGGGTTCGGATCCCGGCCGCCCGCTGACGCACTGCCTGTCAGCCATGCCGTGGCGGCGTCCCATATAAAGTGGAGGAAGATGGGCACGGATGTCAGCCCAGGGCCAGTCTTCCTCAGCAAAAAGAGGAGGATTGGCAACAGATGTTAGCTCAGGGCTGGTCTTCCTCACATAAAAACAACAACAACAACAAAAAAATAAGGACATTAATCCTGTCGGATCAGAGTTCCACCCTTACGACTTCATTTAACCTAATTACTTCCTTGGGTGCCTCATCTCCAAATACAGCCGCGCTGGGGGTTAAGGCTTCAACATATGAATTTTAGAAGACACAAATCCCAGTCCATAACAGGATCTTCTGGGCTATTTCTGCTTCATATCTTCTGTACCTTTGCTGAGGCGATGAATATAGGATTCCTGTTTATATTGGGAGGGAGGAAAAAGGGAAATGAGGCACAAATATCTCAAAAATATTACCTTGACACATTTGGAACAGCAAAAATGTAAAATCAATTTGAGTATTCATCAATCAGAGGAGTAGTTGATACATTATGATAAACTCATACTAGAGACTAGTATTATGAAGGCACTAAAAAGCATGAAGTAGACTTATATGTATTGATCTGAAAGGATAGCCCCAATAAAATATAAATAAATGAAAAAAGGAAATCAGAGAGATGCACAAGCGAAGTAAAGGTGCAAAAGTGAAGCACTAGCTGCCGTCGGGGAAGCAGTGTTGGTGATGTGTGATGGAGACTATTAATTTCTCTTTTAAAGCATCTCTGCCCTTTGAATTATTGCAATGAGCGGGTGTTTCATCTGTAATTTGAATCAGTGAAATTTTCAAAAAAGAGTAATGATTGAAGAATATTGTTCTCAGGAGAAAGACTGAGAGCTGGCTGGTCTGCAAGACTGAAAGAGTCAGAAAGACTGAAAGCCGACACTGGCTGGTCACCCTCTCAGTCCTCACGGATGACAACAACCTGGGTGGCCATCACCACTGGTGCCCGGACCTCAGCTTTCCTAGTCCAGAAACTGGATCTCCTTTTTCTATCCATGTGGGTCTTGGGTCCTGGCTACCAATAAAACATGAATACGTGACTAGAACACTAACTTATTGATATCCAGTGGGAGGAAAATGTCTCCAATTACTAAGATAACTATCAGATCTGGTATCAGGGTACTCAGAAATTATCATGAATATTAATGAATATAAAATATTGTGAATATAAATATATCATGAAATATATTATGGGGCCTATTTCAGCCAAGTGATGGAACCACCTTATGAATGACTCTGATCCCACTATCACACTTTTTACCTTTCCAGGTATTTGGAAGATAGCTCAGCAAGCATAAGTGCTCAGAAAGGTGTTTTTGAATGGATGATGCTTCCCCATCTCTCCCTCCCTCCTTCCCCTTTTCTTCCCTCCTCTTCCCTTCCCTCTCTCCCTTCCCCTGCCCCTTGTCCCCTTATCTGATTCTAGAGAGATGTTTTGTGGCTTAGGTATAGAGCCTACCTCTTTGGTGACCTGGGAACCCAGAACCGTCAGAATTGGTCTCCCTTGCACAGTGCAGGTGCTGGACAGACCCTGCCAAATGCCTACTCCTTGATTTTCTCTTTTCAAGGCTTTTGCACAGCAATCCTTCAGTACAGGCATTGGTTTTTCATTTTTGAAAGCGAAGTATTAGTACCTTTATATACAAATTTTGCCCCATTCAAGTCTGTTTTCCCTTTTTTGCCCGGAGATCTATTCTGTATCATAAACTTTTGTTGAAAGCTAATTTCCACACGGACTCACCACAGTCTTACATTTGTCACCTTCTGTCAGAGATCCAGGAGAGTGTCACTATAGCCTTCTACAAGCTGACTTGAACAGAAATTTAAAATAGCAGTCTCAAGATTTGGTAGTCTGAGAAAACCCATCCTACTGTTTGAAAAATTAACGTCCTAATTTTAGAGTAGAAAAGTACAGATAGTGTTTTAGATATAGAAGGAAAATTAAGTGTAACTATAGCTTTGATAGATGTCCCATCCAAAGACAAAAGATAACAAATTGGGGGAAATGTTTAGTTAGGGAAACCAGGGGACACATGACAGAAATGCATCATTAACATTCCAAACAGTAGCTGCCTTTTAAGAAGCTTCCTTTCTCTCTTCCCACACTGCGAAGTTTACAGGGGAAAAGCAACAATTCTTTTTTTTTAAACTAGGTAACGCAGTGGTCTCCTGTACTGTGCTATGAAATCTGAGTAAGCTCAACCCCTAAAATATTTCTCCTTATATGTTAAAGCACTTTTTTTAAAGCACCATCAACCTGAATGACAAGTTTATCTCAAATACCTGAGCTGCTCAGCAAACACAAATAGGAATTTAATCCTGCTAGGAATGAAAGCATCTGCTTACCTGTGGCAAAATTTTGGCATACTAGCTCAGCCATGTTTGCAAAGGACAGCAACTGCTTAGCAATACCTTTTGATGGTGACACGGCTCTGAAATACTTAGAATGTTGAAGCCTTACGCTGACTAGAAGTGGACTTACTCCATTGTTCTTAACTTTGCACTATGCCCTCACCTCACTGCACTGCTCTTGGGGTCTCATTCATGGCAGCCCTTTTTCATCTGAGCTAACCTTGAAGATGCTGCTGGTTCCTATCTCAGGGTTCCTACGGGGATTTGGATCAGAAATCTTTTCACTGCTGTACCTTATAATGTAGTAGTCACTAACCACATGTAGCTATTAAAATTAAAATTAAATAAAATTAAAAATTTGTGTCTTCAGTTGCATGAGGCACAACTGAGTGCTCAAAGGCCCCTGTGGCTAGTGGCTACCATATTGGCCAGTGCAAAGAACCTTTCCATTACTGCAGAGAATTCTATTGCACAGCACCTGAGAGGCTGTTTTCATTCTGTGTCTTCTCCTGGTTGGGGATAGTTGCCATTCTGACACTTTCATAGCTATATCTCTGGGGTCTGGCTCAGCACTTTGCACATGGCACCTGTTTAAATCACTGAATGAATAAATGCATAAAATGATTGAATGAAAGAATGAATGGTCATTGCCTTTAGCAATGGTTTTTCTTGGTCTCCCTGAAGCTTTTCATGAATTAATTCTTATTTCCCCTTAATGTCTCAGCTTAGGTTATATTTCCTCAGGGAATCCTGCCCTATCTGATCCCCCATACTAGGTTAGACACTCCTTTCATAGCTTCACTCTTAATACTCTTATGGTGATACTTTCAATACTTTAGTAACTAACTGCTTGCCTTTTGGTCTCTCCCCTGAACAGAAAATTCCTTGAGGGTAGAACTCAACTTCTTTTCTTTGTTAACATCTTATCCTTAACTTCATATTCCCACAACACAAGCAAGTGCTTGGAAGATAAACTGAGTAGTTGAAGGAATCTCTTTGCCCTTTAAGATTCACTCCTAAGCGACTTAGAATGGAATCTGAAAGTGCTTAACTATCTTTCAGAGTTTTTCTTAGAAATATACAAAAACTATCCATTCAGTTAAAGAGAAACAAAGGATGCGTACATAAAACCTGCTATAACCTCAGGCTGTCCTTTGGTTCTCTTTAGGAGGTCAAGGCAGCAGAACTCAATCTGGCTAAAACTGTGAACAGGAAGTAGTTACAGGCCACTTCCTCCCAAGCCTCAGTGGAAATTTTGGCTACCTTCACTTCCCACTATGTGCTCTCCATTCCCCACTACCCCATACCCACTCTGTGACTATTTAAAGACCAAGCATCTGAGTGAAAACACAAAAAAACTAGTCAGTAAGTAACTGAATATCATGTAGATTTTTTAAAGTTATTTGCTAAATCGGCTTTAGAAAAAATAAACTTATCCAAGCAGTTTGACTAAAGATTTAATTGAGAGTTACTCTAAATCGGTGTTCCTCAAATGATGAGGACAAATAAAAATCGCCTGTAGCATTTATTGAATCTTAGATGCTTGAGTTCCTCCCCCAGAGATTGATTAGTAGATGGGGGTGGGAAGAGGGGCTGGGCCTTTGAATTTCTGTCATTCATCCCATGTGTGCACTGCAAAATCTCTCTGAAACTAAGGTTGATTTTCCTCCATCTTCTTTCATAGAAAAGGGGATAATTTTCACTTAATGATTCTTATTATATGGTTCAGTATTTATGTGCAAAAAAATCCAGCTGAATAAATCACATCATATTAGGTAAAATTTTGAGGATTTCTAATTTTGGCCAGGCCAGTGACTCTTTGCGGCATGAAATCTCTTGGTTTTTAACCTTCCCTGAAGCAGCTGCATATCATGGTGGCAGTGTTCTAATAGTTTGGATTTGTCATCAGTAGGCTCTTAGTCTATTTCTACTGAGCACACTGCTGCATATATCAGCTGCAAAAGCATCTTCAGTATCGTCAGTCTTCTCTGAGGGTTTAATGAATAAATAGCACTGCAACTACTTCAGACCTGCTTATTCACTCCAGGGAGGTTTTTTCTTTCTTATTTTTTGCTCAAATTTCAGAACATTTTGGCTTTGGCTTTGATAAGAAAGACTTATATACTTCCATATCAGTTCCATTTCCCTGAAAATTTGGGGCCTGCATTGTTCACTCTCTCTTTCAGATTGCCACAAAAAGAGTCAAAGAATTGGCAGGACATCCGAAGGAGAATCTTGTGGGTAACAGTCACTGTTATCCACAGTGACTGAGTGAGAAAATTGCCTGGCTCCTGGATCAATGAGGGATGTTTGAGAGAATAGATCAAGGGAAAGATTGCCCAAGAGGCAGTTAAAGTGCCATGTCCTAAAACCTAATTCATGAGAAATTATTTTCATTTCAAATGAGGAGGTCAATGCCCAGGGAAAAGATGTCACATTCAGTTTATTACTTTCTCTAAAATAATCAGTGTAACCTGGATCTCCATTTCTATAAAGTATAAAAAGAATAAATCTTATCTAACTAATTTAGTTTCATCCATTCTAAACACAAAATAAAACTGCAGTGTTAGGACCCATTTTGAGTTATTTGAAAACTTCCATTTTCTAAGTCTTTGCAGATTAAAAGCAAAGACCAGTTCTATGTATCTTTGAGGGAAAGAAAAATATGAATATATAATAACACCATACAGAAAGCTCCCCATTTCAAGGCAGTCTCTTGATGTAGCCTAAATATTCTAGCCTTAGTGGCCCCATTAATCTAATGCAAGAAGACATCAGGAATTCAATTAAAATGTAAAGATTTATAAGATCCACTCCTCTCCTGTGCAATATACATGCAAATATTATATAGAGTTTTTCTTCCTCTCTCCACTTGATTTCTGCTATGAGTTGCTCTCATTGAGAAGTTTTTACCTGACAAAGAAAAACAACCAGGCTGCCAGCTATAATTTCTATATCATTTGCCTCGAGGGTCACTTTTTGTAATATGTTTTATAAGAGAATAACTAGGACTTCTACTGTCAGCTTTGACAGAATGGTTTGTTATCTATCAATCTTTCAGACAGCCCTATCACCAAGAAAAACCATAAATGCTGAATAAATATAAATTTTAAAAAACACAGTTGTTTGAAGGCATCAGAGGGCAATCAAGGGAACCAGGCCTTGTGGGACCATGTCAAGGAGATGTATTGAGATGATACTTTGCTCTGCTTCTCCCTTTAATACAATCACTGATTCCTAAGCAGTGCAGATCCCAGTGGCTGAGCAGAAAGTGGCTCACTTTTGACAGTCTCAGAGGCCTTGGAAGAAAATAATGGGAGTTCAGAATTGTGAAGGCTGCCAAGACCTGAAGGACCAAGATCCCGAACAAAATTGAATCACAGAGAAGCTGCTTTTTCCCTTGAACCATTCACCAGTTCCTACACTGTGTGGGGCAGGGGGACAGAAATAAAGGGGAAGGCAGCCACTAAGAGGCACAGCACAAAGTAGACCTTTCAGTAGTCTCATAGGGCTAATGATTCAAAAGTTTGAGTTTATGTTTTGCTAAGAAGAAGGGTCTCTAATAATCACTCCAGGCTTTCATTAGATATCCTTGGGAAGATACAATCTGGGAATAAAGGAAAATCAAAATGAACAAAACCAGACAAAGAATGAATCTATCTTGAATCATCTCAATCCATGGATCGATTCATGATCTCTCCCTCCCAACCACCTAACAGAAGACAATTAAATCTTTCCTGAAGAAAGAGAATGTCATCCAGGGTCCCTGAAATTTTTCATAGACAAGGTCTAGCATTCGAGCAAAAGTTATAATGCATGTCAGGAGATGTCCAAGTGATCAAAACCAAGAAGAAAAACCCACTGAAAACAGATGTACAAGTGATCTAGATGTTGAAGTTTTAGGGCCTAGATTTGATAATAACACTGATAAATATGTTCAAAAGGTAAGTGATAAGATGGAGAATTTAGCCAGAGAATAGGGATCTATTAAAAAAAAGTGAAGTGGTAATTTTAGGTTGGAAAAGCACATTAACAAAAATGAAGTACCCAACAGATGAGTTTAAGGGCAAATTCAACTCAGCAGAAGAGATACTTGGTGAACAGGAAGCTAGGTCAGAAGAAAATATCCAAAATAAAGAACATGTAGAAAGAAAATTAAAAATACAGACTGTAAGAGACATATGTGACATAAGTACAAGATCTAAAATGGGTATGATTGGAGGAAAGAAGAGCACAAGAGCAATATTTAAAGAAATGGAAGACGATTTCCAAAATGTGCAAGAGTCAAACCACGGATTCAATAAGTTCTATGAAGCCCAAACAAGATAAACCAAAGAAATCCATATAGACACATCATGATAAAACTGCCAAAGATCAAAGAAAAAGAGAAAGTATCACAAGCAGGCAGAGAAAAAGATGCATCACTCTCAAATGAATAACAATTAGACCGAGAGCTGATTTTCCAACAGAAGTAAAGGAAGACAGAAGACAATGAAATCATATCACTGGAAAGCTGAAAGAAAATAATGGTTAATATCAAATTCTACGTCAAAAGTCTTTTAAAAAATAGGGATAAAATAAAGACATTTTTGATAAATGAAAAAGTGAGAGAGCCAGCCCTGATGGTCTAGTGGTTGGAATTCAGCACTCTCACCACCTCGGTGGCCCAGGTTCGTTTCCCGGTCACAGAACCACACCACCCAACTGCCAGTTGCCATGCTGTGGCGGTGGCTCACATAGAAGAACTAGAAGGGCTTGCAACTAGGATATACAACCATGTACTGAGGCTTTGGGGAGAAGAAAAAAAAAGGAAGATTGGCAACAGATGTTAGCTCAGGGCAAATCCTTCCCTGCAAAAACAGCAAAAAAAAGAATGTATTAGTATTAAACCTTCATTAAGAAATACTGGGGCCGGCCCGGTGGCGCAGCGGTTTAGTCCGCGCTTGGCAGCCCGGGGTTCGCTGGTTCGGATCCTGGGCGCCCGCCGACACACTGCCTGTCAGCCCTGCCGTGGCGGCGTCCCATATAAAGTAGAGGAAGATGGGCACGATGTTAGCCCAGGGCCAGTCTTCCTCAGCAAAAAGAGGAGGATTAGCAACGGATGTTAGCTCAGGGCTGGTCTTCCTCACCGAAAAAAAAAAAAAAAAAGAAATACTAAAACACATTCTTTATGCAGATAGAAGGTAAAGAAAAAATAAAGATAAATGAAAATATAAATATATCACAAATATAAGTGAATATTGACTATTTAAAACAATGATAATGTATTGTAAAGCTTAAAAATATTTAGAATTAAAATACATGTCAATAATAGCAAAACAGTGGTAAGGAAAGTAAATAGAATTAAAAGGTAATGTTTGTCCTTGCATTGTCTGAGAAGTGGTAAAAGTTCTGGTTTTAATAAGTCTGTGTGTGTACACTAAAAAAGAAAAAATGGGAAAAAATTACTTGATTAACCCAAGGCAAGAAAGGAGAGAAAGAGGAAAAAAGAATTGATGGAACAAATGGAAATAAAATAGCAAGAATTCCAAATATGTTAGCAATAATGCTAGATAAAATTTAATTGGATTAATACTCTGATTAAAAGACAAATATAATCAGACTGGATAAAAACATAAAACCCAAGTGTAGTCTGCTTATAACATAAATATAAGAACATATAACATATATATAAATATATAACATATAAATATAAGAGCACAGCACAGTTGAAAGCAAAGGAAAGATAAATCATGGAAATGCTAGGCAACAGAAAGCTGTCATAACTATACCAATAACAGGCAAAGTAGAGTTTAATGAAAGAAATATTGCTGGAGATCAACAAGGGCATTCCATAATGATAAAAAGGCTAATCTATTAGAAATATATAACATTTCTAAATTTGTAGGCTTCTTAGAGTCTAAACATATATAAAGAAATATCCAACAGAACTAAAAGGAAAAATAAACAAAATCTACAATCATAATGGAAGGTTTTAACATATCTTTCCCAGTTACAAATTAAAAAAAAAACATACAAATTGATAAGACTATAGAGGATTTGAATAATGCAAGTAACAAAACTGACCTAAATGACATATGTAGAATAATGTGTCTCAGGTTTCTGAATACACTATATTTCTAAGTACATATGGAATACTTATCAATAAAGGGCCATAAAGCAAGCTTCAACAAATTCCATAGAACTGGAATTTGTGTCCTCTGGCCACATTAGATATAAGCTGGAATAATAAAAAGATTCCTAGGAAATCCCTAAATATTTATATATTAAGCAATATCCTTGTAAATAACCCATGGCTTCAAAAAGAAATTGCAATAAAAACTAGAACATATTTTGAAGTGAATAATAATAAAAATATAGTATACCAAATTCTGTGGGATTCAGACACAGCCATGGTTAAAGAAATAATTATAGTCTTTAATTTCTATATTAGAAAAGAATGAAAAACGATGATATAAGCATCCATTTGAAGTAGTTGGAAAAACAAATTAGTTTTGAAACAAGTAAAAGGAAAGAAACAATAAAGAAAAGGGAGGAAACAATGGAGCAAAAATTATGTGTAATAGGAAAATTCAACACGGCCAAAAGCTGTTTTTTGAAAATATGAACAAAATTGATAAATTCCTGGTATGCCTGATACAAAACGTACAAAGGTTTAAATTACCAATATTAGATATGAACCGCCCCCACCAGATATCGCTACAGATCTGGCAGGAATTAAAAATATAAAAGGAGGAAATTATGGACAAGTTTGTGCCAATAAATTTGGAAATTTAGAAGAAACGAACAAATTTCTTGAAACAAAACTTGCCAAAATAACACCAAGAAGAAACTTGAAATCTGAATAATACAATTTTCACAAAAGAATTTAATTAGTAAGTTAAAGTTTTCCTACCAAAAAAACCCAAACAACAACAACAACAAAAACATTTCAGGCCCAAATAGCTTCATTAGTAAAATATTTCAAACATTTAAGAATAAGATAATATTTTATACATACTTTTTGAGAGACTAGAAACAAAGAAAATGCTTGGCAACTTGTTTTATGAAGCCAGTCTTACCGTGACACCAAAACTTAAGGACATTATAAGAAAGTAAAATTATAGATCAATCTCTCTCATAAACAAGGATACAATAATCATAAACAAAATATTAGCAAATTTAACTATAGATAAAGAAGATAATTCATCAGGAGCAAGTTGGAATTATTCCAACTATGAAAGGTTGGTTTTGTATTTGAAAATCAATTAATATAATCTACTATATTGTTGGGATAAAGGAGAAAAAAACCAAATAACCATTTCAGTTGATTCGTAAAAAGCTTTTGATAAAATGTAGCATCTGTTCATAAAGAACACTTCCAGCAACCTGGGACAAGAAAAGAACTGCCTTAAGGTGATAAAGGGGTACTTACAAGAAATGGATATAGAAAATATCATATTTAATGGTTTTAGATTAAAAACATTTTCTTCAAGATCAGGACTACAGTTTTAGCCAATGCAATAAGGCAGACAAAAGTTAAAAGTTATTAAGATTAGAAAGGAAGGAATAAAACTGTTACTTTTTCTCAGGAGGCTTGATTATGTACATAGAAAATACATTTAAAACCGATAGATATCAGATAACTGATAGAATTCATGTTAATTTAGCATGGACTGTAAGGTCAATGCACAAAAATCAATGGTATTTCTATATTTCTAGCAACATTTCTAGGATAAAATTTTAGAAATGTATACTATTTATAATAACATCAAAATAAATATACTTGAAATAAATCTGTTGAGAGACTAAATTGATCTAACCACTCTGGAGGACAATTTGGTGCTATCTGCTAAAGTTCACATTGCATACATATCCTCATATACGGAATTCTACTCCTATGTAAATACCCCACTAAAACATGTGCAGAAGACAGCACATAGCATTGTTATTTATGATAGACTTGTGACCCCCAAATGAAGATTTTTTTTTCTGGGCTATATCAGAGTCAGAAAAGAACACATTATCTTTCGTATACTATCAACCTAAAATCTTACTAAATTGGGTAATTGGGCTTGGGGAGTGAAGATGTGTGAAAGAGTGTAGGGTTTCTTGTTTCTCTGTCCTTGAAGATGAATGGTGTTTACCTAGAAACAAAAAGGAAAATCAATCTGAAATACAGCTTGTGTTCTAAGACATAGTAATCAACACTGAGGGAAAAAAATCTATTCTCTAGTTTTCAGCCATCTGGTATCTTTTGTATTTTATACTCTTTTCAATCTTCAAGCATTTGAACTCCCAAGTCACCTGCTTAAGCAGTATGCTCTTTTTATTCTTTCATTTTCTTTGTTGCTGCAAAGATCACATTTAGCCCTAAAGATGCATGATCCTTGGAAACTCTCAGTATGATTAAAATATTGAATACTTGTATATGAATGTGGCAGAAATAAGATAGGCAGCAAATATTCTGTTAAAAATAAAGTGATGTAGTGCCCTGAAAAAAATAATTAGATAACTTGAAAGGAGACTAAAACATAAAGTTAAAACATTTTGCATTTATTGGTAATTTCTCAGTTCTTTTGTGATACAAATGAAGTCTTTGCAAAAGTCATACTGTTTCAGATTTCAATTTAGAAAGTTATTTTTCTCACTTGTAATAGGTAAGCACAAGATCCTATTGGTGTGATTATTATTTTATACGAATATTTTAATAATGGGCCACGGCTGGGAAACATATTGTAAGGGCGTTATTTTTGTTGTTGCTGCTCCTACTGCTGCTGTTATCATTATCATTTGTTTTCTAAAGACAAATCATGGTTTTCCTGGTCTCAGAAAGCAAGTTATGGCTGCACTGTGCTTGAATTCCTTCCCAGACAAAGAGCGAGGGCGATGATTAAATAAGCATATCTAGGTCACATTATCTGAGTTACTCTGTAATCCTTTCCTGCTGATGGGAGAGTCGGTTCAGCTGCATTGAAGCGGACTGAGGAGAGATGAGACGCAATGAAGATGCATTCCATTCCATCTGCCCTAGACTCTTGATGGAAACACAGCCCTTGGCCTGCTTAATGAGTTTCAGCTAATGAGACGTTTTGTCGTCTGATTGACTAGACTTCAGAAAAAATCTTTAGCTATCTGCTTATTTAACTTTGGTATCAGCTTATCTGGATATTATTATTCAAACGAATAACATAAGGTTTATATGTTTTCAGCTCATAATGCATTTTTATGTACATGATCTCATTAGACTGTGAGATTCTTGAGAGAAGAGATCATAACTTGTATGTCTTTTGTTTCCCAATACTGAACACAGTTTTTTTATCTTCCTAAAAGGAAACACAATCCTGGATTTCTAACACTATAGTTTTGCCTGTTTTTGAACTTTACATAATTGGAATCATATGATATATTCTCATTTGGGTCTAGTTTTTGTCACTCAATATTACATTTATGAGATTCATCCATGTTGTTTCATTTACCACGAATTTATTCATTTCCATGAGTGTGTAGTCTTCTGTTGTATGAGTGGATAAACATTTATACATACATTATACTGATGATGGCCACTTTGGTTGTTAGCCTTTGCGAATCACGATGCCATGAGCATTTCTATGCATATCTCTTGGTGTATGTGTGGACCAATTGTTTGGGGTGCATACCTAGGCAACAGGAATTGTTGTGTCATGGGTTATGTTTATGTTCAAATCTTGAAGATGGTGCCATGCATTTCCAAAGGTGGTGTACCAATTTATGCTCCCACCAGTAGGGAATTAGAGTTCCTTTTGCTCTGTAATTTTGCTAGCCCTTGGCATTGTCAGACTTTTTAACTTTAGCTCTTCTGCTAACTGTGTAGAAGTGTCTCACAGAGGTTTTCATTTGCATTTCCCTGATGATTATTGAGGTTGAGCCTCTTTTCATATGTTTGTGGGCATCTGGATATCCTCTACAGTGAAGTGCCTGTTCAAGTCTCTAGCTCTTTTGTGTGTGTGCGTGAGGAAGACTGGCCCTGAGCTAACATCTGTGCCCATCTGCCTCTATTTGGTATGTGGGACGCCACGACAGCATGGCTTGATGAGCGGTGTGTAGGTCTGCGCCCAGGACCCCAAACCATGAACCCAGGGCTGCCGAAGCAGAGCACGCGAACTTAACTGCCACACCACTTGTCCGGCCCCACAAGCTCATGTTTTTCTATTAGGTTTCTGGTCTTTTTCTAATTGATATGTCATTGTAAATATATTTTGGGTATTAACCCTTGTTGGTTATATGTATTGCAAATAACTCCTCCCTTTCTATAGCCTTCTTTCCCACTCTCAGAAAAGTATTTTTTTTTTTTTTTTTTTTGGTGAGGAAGACCAGCCCTGAGCTAACATCCGTTGCTAATCCTCCTCTTTTTGCTGAGGCAGACTGGCCCTGGGCTAACATCGTGCCCATCTTCCTCTACTTTATATGGGACGCCGCCACGGCATGGCTGACAGGCAGTGCGTCGGCGGGCGCCCGGGATCCGAACCAGCGAACCCTGGGCTGCCAAGCGCGGACTAAACCGCTGCGCCACCGGGCCGGCCCCTCAGAAAAGTATTTTTGATGATTGATGTTCTTAATTTTAATGCAGTCCAATTTGTCAGCCATTTCCTTTGTGGTTAGTGCTTCATGTGTTTTTTATGTTTCCTACTGCAAGTCATGAAGATGTTCTCCTAGATTGCAATATAGAAGTTTTCTTGCTTTTACCTTGCAATTTGTAGCTATAATCTACCCGGGATTAGTATTTTTATTATGGTTTAAAGTAGAGATAGTTTTGTATTCTTTTTCTGTTTGGTTATCTAATTAACTCAGCACCACTGAATAAAAATATCATTCTTCCTTCATTATTCTTTATGTGTCAAAATCAAGTGTCTACACACAAGTGAATCTGTTTCTGCCTTTTCTATTCTGTTGCACTGCTTTCTTTTTCTATCCTTGCACCAATACCACCAGTCACAATTGCCTATAGCTTTATAATATGTATGTCTTGAAATGCCAGGAGCACATGCTCCTACCTTGTTCGTTTTGTTCAAGTTTGTCATGTCTATTATTGTCCCTTATCTTTCCCATATATATTTTATAACTAGTTTCTCAATTTCCACAAAATATCTGCCGGGATTTTGATTGGAATTGCTTTAAATCTATGGACCAATTTGGGGAGAATTGAAATACCTAAAAACATTAAGTTTTCCAAATTATAGATCTAGTATATCCTTAAATTTATTTATGTCTTCCATACTTAATTTTTCTACAGTTTTTTGTGTAGAGATCTTATATATTTTTTCTTAGATTTATTCCTAAATATTGATATTTTTGGTGCTATTGTAAATAGTATCTTTTAAAATATTTTCTTTTTCATTGTTTATTGCTGATACACAGAAATATATTGATTTTGTATATTGATCAGTGTCCAGAAAATTTGCTAAGCTTATTCATTAAGTCAGTAATTTATCTGTAGGCTCTTTTGGACTTTCTATGTACAAAATAATATCATTTGTAAATAATGACAATTTTTTCTTCTTTTCCAATCCTTACATTTTTTTAAATTTATATTTGATGATGCATTGCAGTGGCAGTACCTAGAATAAAATGTTGAATAGAAGTAGTGATAGTAGGCAACTCTATTTTACTGTTCTCTTTAAATGGAAAGCTTTTAACATTTTACCGTTTAGTGTCAGGTAGGAGTTTTATAGACTTTTTTATTAGTAGTTATCTACTAAAAACTCTTTTAAAGAGTTTCTATCGTTAATAGATGTCAAACTTTATCAAATGCTTTTTATGCAACTATTGAGATGCTCATATGATTTTTTCTTCCTTATTCTCTTAGTGTGGTGAATTACTTTGATTTTTTAAATCTTAAAAAAACTTCACATCTCTGTAGTAACAGGTTTGATTGTGATGTATTATCTTCTTAATGAACTTGGATTCAGTTTGTTAATATTTTATTTAGTAACTTGTCATCTTTGGTCATGGGTGACATAGGTCTATAATTTTTCTTTGTTATAATGTTCTTGTCAGGGTTTGAACATATGCAGTGTGCTGGGGATAACTCTTCTTTTTTTTATTACTTAGGAAACTGTGTAAGATTGACTATAACTTCTTTTTTAAATGTTTGGTATAATTCACTTGTGTAGCCACCTCATCCAGGACTTCTCTTTGTGCAAAATTTTAAATTATAGATTCTTTGTCTCTAGAATGATTCAGATATTCTGTTTCCTCTTTGTTTAGTTTTGGTAAATTGTCCTTTTATACGAAGTAGATCCCATTTGATGTAAGTTTTCAAATACATTAGAATACATTTACTCATGAAATCCACTTTTTTATCTTTTATAATGCCTGTGCTTATGTCCTCTTCTTCATTGCTTATATTTAATTGTTTGTAGCTTTTCTCTTTTTTCAGTGATATGCTTGCCAGGGATTTATTAATTGTATTATTCTTTGAAAGAACTAACTTTCGTCTTTGCCAATCTTTTTTATTTTATGCTTGTTTTTCATCATATTAATTTCAGCTCTTTTCTTGATTATTTCCTTTATTCTCATTTCCTTGGCTTTAATTTGCTGCTATTTTTCTGACTTCTAAAGTTAGATCATTGATTTTCAGTCTTTCTTTCTTTCTAATATACATATTTAAGGGAATAAATTTCCCTCAAAGCATGGTATATCTATATCTCACATTTTTCTGATGTTATATTGCTATTATCATTCAGATCAAAATGTTTTCTAACAACTATTGTGGTTTCTTTTTCATGGGATCTTCTGAAGTGTATTGCTCAATTTCAAACTTATGCTGATTTTCTAGTTCTTATTTCATTATTGACTTTTCACCAAATTGTACTGTGGTCAGAAAACAAATACTCTATATGGCTTCAATCAATTAAAATTTGTTGATATTTCCTTTATGGTCCAGTGTATGGTCCCTTTTTAAATGAGAGCTTTAAAATCACGTGTACTCTGCAATTCTTGGATGTAGCATTCTACATTTGCCAATTTATTTGTGCATTTTAAATCCTTTATATCCTTACTAATTTTTTGTCTCCTTGTGCTGGTAGTGAGAAATATGTCAATACAAAATATGTTAAAATCTCCAGCTATGATTTTCTTAGAGTTTCTTGTTTATTCAATTCATTTACTCATTCATTTAACAAAAATTATTTTGGACCCATCAAACTTTAGAAAATATAGACTATAAATTTTATTGAGGATATTTTTGTTAATTGAGGAGAGTAGTTCTACCTTTATATGTTTTAAGGCAATGTTATTTGTTGCATGCAAATTTAGGATTATTATATACTCCTATTGAAATAAACCTTTTATCTTAATAAAATGTTCATCCTTATCTTTATTAAATGCTTCTTTAAGGTAAGACATCTACTTCATCAATATTAATATAGCTACACAGTCTTTCTTTTGACTAGTGTTTGCATTCTATATATTTTTTCATTCTTTTATTTTTACCTTTTTTGTGAACTTATTTTTTAAATGTGTTTTCTGAAAGCCACAATACTTATGTTTTTCAAATAATTCATTCTAAAGATTTGTATTTTTAAATTGGATTATTGAGACCATTTTGCATTTTATGTAAATGTATCTACAATTCATCATCCACAATTTATGAACAAATGCAAAATTTAAAAATATAGTATAAAAACATAATATAAGATACAATATAAAATTTAGTAATATAAAATATATATTAAAAATAAAATATTAAAAAATATAATATAAAAAAGAGTCAAGAGACTACATTAAGAAAGTTTCTCTTGAAAAAGGGAAGTCTTGGAAAAAATGATGATTATGAATGAAGAGGCAAGGTAGCTTCAAAAAGAGGAAAAAATATAGAAGCAAGAAAAAGTGACAGGAGGAAGCAACATTCTACCAAAAATGATAGAATAAGGACTCGGCCTGGTCTGGTATAGAGTAATAAACAGATTAGGCTGGAGGTGTGAGAATACAGGATGGAGAAACATGATTGTTAGGCTGAGAAGTTATATCCATTTAAGAAAGATGATGTAGAAACACTGAAAATACTTGATAAAGTTATTTTACCTTTTTTGTAAAGAGATCAAAGTTCTAGCACCTCATAGACCTCAAAGTTTTTTAAAATAAACTTTCTGGTATAACATACAAATAGAATATTTGTTTTTATTTTATTTAAAAAAGAAATCCTTAAAATCTACTGTTTACTCTTGGAATTACTGGCCAATAAACCATTTTTTAGGTTACTTACTTACAAATTATTTAAACAGATAACAAATTTTATAATACCGTGAAAAAGTAATTGTAAATGTAAAATTACTATCCTACCCTGTTTATTTTGTTTACGTTCTTTTTTTGTGTGAGGAAGACTAGCCCTGATCTAACATCCATTGCCAATCCTCCTCTGTTTTGCTGAGGAAGACTGGCCCTGGGCTAACATCCATGCCCAACTTCCTCTACTTTATATGGGATATCGCCGCAGCATGGCTTGATAAGCGGTGCATCTGTCTGCGCCCGGGAGCCGAACCTGTAAAACCCCGGGCTGCCGAAGCGGAGAGCGTGAACTTAACCACTACGCCACTGGGCTGGGCCGGCCCCTGTTTTGTTTACGTTCTTTTTAAGTTTAATGTGCTCATCCTTTTTTTTTTTTTTTTTACATTTTTATAGCTCTTGCTATAAAATTGATATTAATTTTTTGAATTATTTTTCATTATTTAAATTCTATTTGTAAATTACAAATTGATGACATTTACTAAGCAGTTACTGTATACAGATAGTAGTGTAATAAAATCAATTTTCTGGACACCCCTAAAGTTATACATCTCAATCAACTCACAGGCTTTTCTCTCTGTCTGTTACTAACCATTTCACACCTTTAAAGAGTCCATAGGCTTTCTTCAAGGAGAGTGTGTTCTGTTTAGAATGCTTCTCTCTTGCTCTTGTCATTGCCAGTTGGGTGATGTTATGGTTGGGATAAAATCTGACAGTCGTGAGAACAAGGTGGAGATGCAGACAGGGATGCTGTCAGCCAGAGTTTGGGATGAGCCTGGGACTGAGGAACAGAAAGGGTTACTAAGTCTGCTGTAGGACACTTTCCCTGCTAGGATTTCAAACATGTTCGTTTTTGGAATCATCTTAGATCTGCAGTGTGAATTCATATGAAATATAATAATAACTACACTTTTATAGTACTAACTATGCCAGGCCCTGAACTATGTGCTTTTCATATATTAATTTATTGAATCTGCTCAATGACCCTATGAGATCAATGATTTTTTTATCACTCTTGTTTTACAAGTGAAAAAACTGATACCAAAAGAGGAAAAATAACTTGCCCAAGATTGTACAGCTGGAGAGAGGCAGAGCCAGCACCTGGCTTCAGAGTCTGCTCTATTACTGACTATGTCATGCTGTCTCTGAAAAAAGTCTAGGGCCCCAAACATAGCAGATGACAGGGAGGGACTCATGGACATGTGACTAGTGCAGTCACTGAGGACCCCATGCTCAGAAGGGGACCCCGTACTTGAGGCTTAATGCTCTGTAGTCACCATCTTGAAATTCTTAATAATTTTATCTTCGGGTTTGCATTTTGTCAGTGAAGACTGATGGGATAATGGAGCGTGCTCCAGGGACTTGGACCCTCTCTGCCCCCCTGGGATGGGTTCTCCACCACCTGCTCCCCTGGCCCTGCCCAGTGGGTGCTGCTGCCCTCTTCCCCAGATGGGGGACTGGACATAGGGAGGATGGAGCAAGACCCTGTGCTCTGAGTCATGGAGTGGACTCTGTACCTGTGATGGTCTATACACACCTGTGGGTACCCCCTGCCCAATCAACAACATTAAATAGCAAATAAAAAGCACCATGACAAGTGAAGAGACACCACTGAAGAAAAGTCTCTTTCCCCTTCTTTCTTGCTTTTTGAATAAGGGGCCTCACATTTTCATTTTGCACTGGTCCTGTCATTATGTCGCTAGACCTGGTAAATGGTATTTGGTGAATTGTTTGCTGAAATCACGATTTCATTTTCTGTTTCTTTTATATCGTAAGCATCGTTTAAATAGATTTTTCTCTTTAGTATTCAAAATACACAACGCTGTCATAGCTCCTACGTACAATTTATACCTTACTGTGGGTGTTGATGGTTTACCAAGCACTGCTATGTATATTGATTCATTTCTGCCTCCTGGGTCTGAGAGTGCTGTGGGGGAAACAGTATCATCTTTCATTTACAGAGAAATAAGTGAGTGACTCAGGGTTTCACATCGAATAAGTGGCTGAACTGGGGCTTGAACATAGGTGTTCTAATTACAAGAACAAGAATTATGAAAACAAGAAGTTTTCTTTCCATTAAGTCACAACTCACTTCCCAGAAGGCATCTTTTTGGATATCACAGAGGAAGTTTTCATGTCCAATATTGGCTATGGGATTTCCACATTGCCTCTTTAAGGACAGCCACTTATTAAGAACAAGCTTTACTAACATGTTTTATTCACGCGGCATTTTGGGCCAGTTTTACAATGTTTTCAGCCACAAGCAAGAAACATGCAGCTGAAAGTGGGTAATTAGGACTGTACTGGGAGTTTTGGAAGTGGGTGGAATGTCCTTAAAATCTGAACATCTGGTTGTTATACTTAGTGAGCAGTACATGATTAAAGCTCTGCTGACACCAGCTAGTGGAAATACGTCCCAAAGCTTCGGTTTATGTGATTTTTATTTTTAAAAAGACCAATGATGAAAACATAAAAATAATCTAAAATGTGACTAATCCACATGATTTGCCTTCCCCTTGTCAAATCATCCTTTTTAGCGTTCCATACAGCGTATCGAAAGGTTTGCAATCACTGCCAGGTCTACCATCCCCCAGTGTACATCCAAAGATTCTTCCTTGTAAACCACTTGGAAATCATCAGACTGCGCCCCGAGAACACGGTGTTGAGATTGCTTTTCTTTTCATGGTGCTGCCTCTTTACTAGTTATGCACGCTTAGGAACTCGATTCACTTACTACCTGCAGGCACTATTACCATAACAAAAGGCAAATTATAACAAAATAATAATTTCATAGTAATAACAAAGCTGTAGGTAAATAGTGGAGTACCTTGATTTCAACACTATTTTTTTCCTGAATTTGCCGTTTATTTCAGAGCATACACAATAGCTGTTGGGTGCTGTTTATGCTGTTTCTTAATAGAGAGCTGTGATGTGTAGTGTCCTGTATATGGAATGATTGCATAAAGTGAAGGGGTTGAGTTGTCACCAAGGTGCTTGAACATTACCCTCTTATTCAGTAGAAGAGTTTGGGGCAGTGGATTAAAAAAAAAGTTTTATTTTTCTTAAAAAGGAGAGTGGAAAACAGAAGTAAGATAAAGAAAATTCCTTGGAATATATAACAAAATGCTCAGAATTTGAGCCAACTGATCTATGGAGCACAGAGGAAAGTGTCAAGCTAGGATCATAAAATACTCTTGGAGACCTGGAGATGGTAGAGAAAACAATTTTGGCTAGTGCTACAGGATTCTAGATTTTGGAATAGAAAAGACTACATGTAGTAAAGAAGTTCTGAGAGTTGCCAGTGGTCTCAGCAAGTTTGATTTTGTTTGCTTGGTTTCCCCACTCCCCTCATTTTATTATAGTTAAGAGAGGCTAAAGGCTCTTAGCAAACAGAAAGGTGGTCAATGAGGAACCAAGATAAGTCTGGTGTTAGGTCAAAGTAGGCCTGGCTGATAACAGAGGAGTACTTTGGATGGTTAGTTTAATGCCTTCTGTGGTTCAGGATTTCTTTTATTTATTTATTTTTATTTTATTGCGGCAACATTGGTTTATAACATTATATAAATTTCAGGCGTACATCATTATAGTTCGATTTCTGTATAGATTACATCCTGTTCACCGCCCAAAGGCTAATTACAATCCATCACCAGGCACATGTACCTAATCATCCCTTTCACCCTCCTCCCTCCCCGCTTCCCCTCTGGTTGTGGTCCAGGATTTCTATGGTCAAGGTTTATATTGAGATCAAGAACAGCATTCCACCCATCTCCTTACCTCCCCTCACAGACGACACTGTGCATACTTTTATTAAAGCTTTATGGAAAGGAATTTAGCAGAAAATCTTACAGGCAGTCAGAGTAAATAAAATATAGTGAAAAGTCCTGGAGTTGCCCAAATCCCAGACTGACTCCTGCCGTCCGCAGGGGCCCTGTACTGTATAATGTCTGCTCAGGCTCCCACAGGCTCCCCCACAGGGGCCACCTGCTCCTCCAAGCGGACTTTCTTCCTTGGCCAGATCTTCCTTAGATGCTTTCCTGCCAGCTGGTCTAGGGACCCAAGTTCAGTTCTGCTGCCACTGTCCCGTAGTTAGGTCTGCACTAGTCTCTGATTGTGTCAAGGTTCTGTTCACGTCCAGGATAAACAGCCTTAGTATAGTAGAAGGGGTTTTCTTTCAGTTCCTTCCCTTTGGAAGTACACTATCTTTTGATTGTAGTAAGTGGTTGAATTACTCAGATGTACAACAATGCACTTTCTTTACTTCTCCAGCAGATCTCTTCCTGCTCTCAAAGCCTTTGTTCTTATTGTGAGATCAAAAAACTGATACCCAAAGAGAAAAAATAACTTGCCCAAGATTATAGAGCTGGAGAGAGGCAGAGCCAGCACCTGGCTTCAGAGTCTGCTCTCTTCCTGACTATATCCTGCTGCCTCTTTGAAAAAGTCTAGGGCCCCAAACATAGCAGATGACAGGGAGGGACTCATGGACATGTGACCAGTGCAGTCACTGAGGACCACGTGCTCAGAAGGGGGCCCCAGAAGGGGGAAATAGTATCATCCTTCGTTTGCAAAGAAATAAGTGAGTGACTCAGGGTTTCACGTCAAACAAGTGGCTGAACTGGGGCTTGAACATAGGTGTTCTGATTACTTTGTAATTTCTTTCAGTTCCTTCCCTTTGGAAGTAAACTTATTATTTTTTTTTTTTTTGGTGAGGGAGATTGTCCATGAGCTAACATCTGTTGCCAATCCTCATCTCTTTGCTGAGGAAGATTGGCCCTGAGCTAACAGCTGTACCCATCTTCCTCAGTTTTGCATGTGGGACACCTCCATAGCATGGCTTCATGAGCGGTGTGTATGTCCGCTCCTGGGATCTGAACCCCCGAACGCAGGGCCGCCAAAGCGGAGGGCGCGAACTTCACCACTACGCCACCAGGCTGACCCAGTCAACTGTCTTTTGATTGTAATAAGAGGTTGAATTTACTCAGATGTACAACAATGCCACTTCATTTCTCCAACGGATCTCTTCTTGCTCTCAAAGCCTCCGTTTTTCTTATGGGAGTAGGTGGTGGATTAATTAATCAATTAATTACATCATTATAGTTACTGATAGAGCAGACATTATACAGTACAGGGCCTCTGCGGACGGCAGGAGTCAGTCTGGGATTTGAGCAACTCGAGGACTTTTCACTATGTTTTATTTACTTTGACTGCCTGTAAGATTTTCTGCTATTAATTAATTAATTAATCCACACCCTTAATTTAAGCTTGCCGATTAAAGTAAGCTGGTTTCTCGCAGTAGAAAGTGATCTTTTCAATTTAAAGTGGAACTCTCAGTCAGGATCGTTTCTGCTCTCTCCAGAAGACTGCCTCTCCCTCTCCTTCCCAGGAAGGCATCTGGGTGCAGGGAGCTTCCATTTCCTGTGGCTGTGAGGGAAGGACCTACGGTCCCCCTGCTTTCCCTGCAAATTCCGTGTCCCCTGCAGAGTCCCACCAGGTCCCTGGGTGCCCTGCACTGGTGTCTGCTGAGGTGTGCTGGCACTGCCCGGAGTTCGGGGGCACCATGCTGGTCCTCGCTGCTGGCGTCTGTGGTTGCTGTCCAAGCCTCTGGTCCTTGGTTCCCACCTCACCCCGCTGAGCCCAGCCTCCTGCAGGCTAGGTTCGCTCAGCTCCTGCTCCCTCTATGAGGGCGTGTGGGGACTTCACCCCTACGGGAAGTGTGCGGGCCCCAGACTCCTGGGGGCACTTTCTTTAGCCCGGGTACCCAAACTCATCCTTCTGCCAATGTGACTCCGCCCACCGCATGCCAAGGGAGAGACTTCTCTGAGGGACTGTTGGCCTCCCCAGGCGACACTGGGGAAGCAAGGGTTGGGCCCCTGTATTCTCAGAGTCCCAATAATCTATTGAGTTTTCTTTATTCCCTCTCCTCATAGAACTTTTGGTTCTGAGGAGGCAACTGGGACTGGCCCCCACCACATGCCTCTCTCACCGGCTTCATTTCAGACCAGAGCTGCCCGGCCATCCATCTCCCTCTTCCCTCGTTGCCCTTCCCTGTTTAGGGCAGTAAAGGCAGAAGGGAATCAGCCAGAGGAAACATGTTACCAAGATGGGGAAGTACTTTAGGACATGTTTCCAAAATACTTGTCCTATGATTTTGTTTTTATTCTCCGCTTTCTCATGGAACCAACGACGGGGTTAGTGTTCTTCCAACCTCTGTTCTAGAAGTAATGGTGAAACCCTCAGTCTTTCTAACCTCCACCATCTCCCTGTCCCATTCGTATGCTCTTCCCCTATCCCAAAGCTCCAGTTATGGTTAACCACCTTCTGAGATGACAGACCCAATGAATTCTGCCAAATATACCCTAGTTGGTAATTATCAGTGTTAATCTGAGTTGAGAATATACACAATTATATACGGAATTTTTTCTTTAATTTTCTAACAAAGTATAAAAGTGAGGCTATTTTTGAGGTCCTTTATGAAAAGAAGAAAATGCTTCTGATCAATCCTAATTAAGTCCATACATGATTTTTTTCCCCTCCTTCTTGATTCAATAGCCTTTAGGAGTAAGAACTCAAGTACTGCATGGGAAGTGCCCTGCAGACAACTTGTCCTGATTCAGAGTCCGCAGATACTGAGGTAACAACAGTTTGAATGAGACTAAGATGAAGTTTTTTTCAAGAAGAAAAATATTTCTCAGAGAAAGTACAAATTAATTATACAAATAAGTAGAGAAAAATACTATTTGAAAGTCCAAGAGAACAGATTCTTTTATATTGTTTCCCAGAATCAGCCACTCATGTGCCTGTAATCGATGTGCCAATTTTACTCCATCTTACTCTAGTCTAAAATGGTCTACTAATGAGCTGTTTTAGGCAATATTGTTGACATGTGCAGTCTTGTTCAATTTGGGCTGCTATAACAGAATACCATACGTGGGGTGGCTTATACACAACAGAAACTTTTATTTCTCACAGTTCTGGAGGCTGAAGAAGGACTGAAAAGTCCAAGGTCAAGGTGAAGGCAGATTTGGTGTCTGGTGTGGGCCTGTTTCCTGGTTCATAGATGGCAGTCATTCTGCAGGATCCTCACATGGTGAAGGGGTGGGGGAAGCTCTCTGGGGTCTCTTTTATAAGGGCACTAATCCCATTCATGAGGGCTCCACACTCATGACCTAATCACCTCTCAAAGGCTCCACCTCGAATACCATCCTATTAGGTATTAGGTTATAGCATATGAATTTGCGGGGGGAACACATTCAATCTATAGCATATGTGTGGTGAGATGTGTCTGCACCTAAGAGTTGCAGAATTCTTATTCAAATCTCTGCTCACCATTTGGTAGCTGTGTGATCTTTGGTAAATCCCTTGATTTCTCGTGCCTCAATTTCTTTCTTCTTTGTATTTATTGTGGTAATAAAACTTTACAAGAGATCTACCCTCTTAACAGGTTTTTAAGAGTACAATACACTTATTGTTATCTATAGGCACGTTGTTGTAATTCAGATCTCTAGAATTTATTCATCTTGTATAACTGAAGTTTTATACAAGTTGATTAGCAACTCTCCATTTCCCCCTCTCGCCAGCCCCCGGCAACCATCATTCTAGTCTTTGCTTCTACAAGTATAACTATTTTAGTCATCTCATAGGAGTGGAATCACATAGTATTTGTCCTTCTGGGACTAACTTATTTCACTTAGCATAATGTTCTCAAGGTTTGTCTATGTTCACGCATATTACAGGATTTCTTTCTTTATTTATTTTTTAAGGCTGAACAATATTCCACAGTATGTGTATACCACATTTTCTTTATCCATTCATCCATAAATGGACATTTAGTTTTTTCCACATCTTGGATATTGTGAATGGAGCTGCAATGAACATAAATGTGCTAATATGTCTTCAAGAACCTGATTTCAATTCTTTTGGATAAAATACGCAGACATGGGATTGCTGGATCATACAGTATTTCTATTTTTAATTTTTTGAGGAACTTTCATACTGTTTTCTATAATAGTTGCACCATTTTGCATTCCCACCAACAGTGTACAAGGGTTCCATTCTCTCTATATCTTCACAAACACTTGTTGTCTTTTGTTTCCTTTGATTATAGATATCTTAACAGGTGTAAAGTGATATCTCACTGTGGTTTTGATTTGCATTTCCCTGATGATTAGTGATGTTGAGCACATTTTCATATACCTATTGGCTATCTGTATGTGTTCTTTGAAAAAAGCTTATTTAAGTCTTTAGCCCATTTTTAAGTCCAGTTTTTAATTTTTTGCTATTGAGTGGTAGGAGTTCCTTATATATTTTGGAAATTAACTCCTTATTAGATATATGATTCGCAAATATTTTCTCTCATTTTGTAGATTACCTTTTCACTCTGTGGATTGTTTCCTTTGATGTGCAGAAGCTTTTTAGTTTGATGTAGTCCCACTTTATTTTTGTTTTTATTATCTGTGCTTTTGGTGTCATGTCTATGAAATCGTTGCCAAGACCAGTGTCATGAAACTTTTCCCCTATGTTTTCTTCTAGGAGTTTTGCAGTTTCAGGTCTTACATTTAAGTCTTTAATCAGTTTTGAGTTGATTTTTATGTTTGGTGTGAGGTAGGGATCCAATTTCATTCTTTTGCATGTGGATACTCAGTGTTCCCAATACCTTTTGTTGAAGAGACTATCCTTTCCTTGTTGTGTATTCTTGGCACGCTTGTCAAAGATAATTGACCATACACATGTGAATTCTTTTCTGAGTTCTCTATTCAGCTCCACTGGTCTATATGTCTGTCTTTACGCCACTACAATACTGTTTCAATTACTGTAGCTTTGTAATTTATTTTGAAATGAGAATGTGTGATGCTTCCAGCTTTGTACTTCCTTTTCAAGATTGTTTTGGCTATTCAAGGTCTTTTGTGGTTCCATATGAATTTCAGAGTTTTTTTTTTTTCTATTTCTGTAAAAAATGCCATTTGGATTTTGTTAGGGATTGCATTGAATCTGTAGATAACTTTGGGTGGTATGGACATTTTAACAATGTTAAGTTTTCCAACCTTTGAACATGAGATGTCTTTCCATTTATTTGTGTCTTAATTTTTTCATCAGTGTTTTATAGGGTTCAGTGTACAAGTCCTTCATTAGTTAAGTTCATACATAATGATTTTATTCTTTTTGATGCTAATGTAAATGGAATTGTTTTCCTAATTTCCTTTTAAGATAGTTTGTTATTAGTGTATAGAAATGAAATGATTTTTGTATGTTGATTTTATATCCTGAAATGTTACTGAATTCATTTATTAGTTCTACCAGTTTTCGTTGAGACTTTAGAGTTTTCCAGATATAAGGTAATGTCATCTGCAAACAGGGACAATTTTACTTCTTCCTTTCCTATTTGTATGTCTTCCGTTTCTTTTTCTTGTCCAATTGCTCTGGCTAAGTTTCCCAGTGCTATGCTGAATAGCAGTGGTGAGATTGGGCATCCTTGCTTTGTTTCTGATCTTAGCAGAAAAGTTTTCAGTTTTTTACTGTTGAGTGTGATGTTGGCTATGGGTTTTTCATATATGACCTTTATTATGTTGAGGTAATTTCCTTGTATTTCTAGTTTGTTGAAAGGTTTATTTTTTTATCATGAAAGGGTGTTGAATTTTATCAAGTACTTTTTCTATATCTATTATGATGATTATGTGATTTTTATCCTTCATTGTATTAATGCAGTGTATCACATTAATTGATTTTCATATGTTGAATCATCTTTGCATCCCAGAGATAAATACCACTTGGTCATGGTATATGATCCTTTTAGTGTGCTGCTGAATTCAGCTTGCTAGTACTTAGTTGAGGATTTTTGCATCTATATTTATCAGGGATATTGGCCTGTAGTTTTCTTTCCTTGTGGTGTCTTTGGCTTTGATATCAGGGTAAAGCGGGCTTCATAAAATGAGTTTGGAAGTGTTCCCTCTTCTTCAATTTTTTGGAACAGTTTGAAAAGGATTGTGTGCTTCAATTTCTTATTCACTTTCAGGACTCTCATAAAGACTAAATGACATAGTGTACAGAGAATATCTAGCTTAATATATGGCGCATATAGATGCTCGATTAATGTTAATTCTCTTCCTCACACTTCCCTTCTTTTGCATTCCTTCATTTACCTAAAAATAGTGTATCTTCTGTATTTAAAAAGAAATAATTTAGTCTTTCCACTTATTTAGTTTGATAATCCTCAAATCAGGACTGAATGCTGTATATTTAATAAACAACACTAATCCTATCCATAGTAGGGATCAGAAATTTGCTTTAACTTTGAACTCTGCCCTTAGAACTGCAACTCTAACATCAGGATGCTTCCAGAATGAGCTACTTGGCAATGTGTGAGATGTTTTCTGTATCTGTATTGTAGAAACAGTGAAGGCTGTCGTATTTGGAGAGACCATAAAGAACTTGTGGCAAAGGTGGCTAATTGTCCAACAGATATGCATGCTTTCCTTCCAAGGTGCAGAACTGAGGTTGGAAGTGGCTGCCCAACCAGGGCTCATACTTCTTAGACTTCCTTCTGTCTAGGAGGCCTAGGTCACTAATTTTCACTGACGATGTTAGAGCAGAGTGCTTTCTGTTCCTTCTAGCTGAGGTTGAGGAAAATCTGGGTACCCTCTCCAAACTTACTTTCTTCTCTCAACAATTAGATCTTGATGTTCAGAATGACTTTGGAAACAATATCTTAAAGATGTCAGAGCTTCCATCATACCCAAAGATTAAAAGGTTCCTTCTCGCAACTCATTGGGACTAATTAGCAAACACCATAATTCCAATCTCCACCCCCACCCCTGCTGCTGCCTGAGGGGAAGAACCAAGCCTTGTAGAAGGACCAATGGTGGGGAGTAGAGTCTGGTTCCAGGGAAACTGAGATTGAGCAGGTTCTATGGATCAATGGTGGGGGTGAAAGTGAGGGGAGGGAGGCCACTGGACCAAGGGTGGACTACTCACTCCACTCAGTTTATTGTAAACCAATTAGTTTGTGAACAACTAATTTGATATTGTAGTGTTCTTACATCACTCTTAGGAGCTTGGGTAATGTGATTCCCTTCCTGAAAGGTTAACATTTTCTCAATGTGTTAAAAACATGAGATTTCTGAGTCTGCAGGTTGAGAGCCACACCTAGACAGTGATAATTTCCACCAAGACAGGGTGTTATACATTATTTGAGAATCAGAGTTTACAGTGAGTACTGTGAAAAGAGCGCAGTTGTTTGTATAAAACTTCAAGTTTAAGCATAACCAAAAGAGTGAATTAAAATAAAGTCTGTCACACAATATCTGGGTATTAAAGCCATTATCTCCTTAAAATAACTACCACTCCTTAGTGGTAAATCGGAGATGAGTGGAGAATTCTAGAATGCCCTGTTGCCAGCAGACTGTTTTCCATTCTTTTGTAATATTTCATGTCTATAACCTTACTTTGTATTAGTTTGTGTGCTGATTTAAAAGATTAAGAAGATGGTAGAGTTGCAACTAAAAGGAACCCCATAAATTGAATGTCCATATGATACATCTCCACTGTAATGAAGCCTCTTATTTGCTTTTGGAAAATATGAGTTTCTACAGTGAGCAACTGATATAATGCATAGTTCACAGCATTTTGTAAACTATAAAGCATTATACAAATGTAAAGTATTATTATAGTAAAATAGGTATTTTTGTCTTTTTATTTGCGATTTTTTTTAAACCCTGAAAATGTAAAGCTATGGGACCATCATGTCACAATACAAGAACTCTGTTTATTTTTGCTCTAACTTAATTTTGTACACTTACTTTCTGTTTAAATATCCAAAACAACCCCCTGAACACACATATACACATACACACACACACTTCCTGAAAGCAGCTAATTATACTGCTAGTTACTAAAAGTCCAAAATGATTACTGTTAAAACAGCTTAGGATTGCATGGCTACCAATTCCTGTCCATGGTCACTCAAGAAAGGGGATACACTTCTATTTTTCTGAAGTACCCATAACTGTCGGCTGTTAGTAATGTCTACAGCAAAATCATGGTCTAGCCTCAAGTCTAGATTGTGGAGAATTGACAGAAATAATTGAATGTAAGGTAAATGCTTTTTGGTAGAGCAACCAGAAACCCTGAGTACGGTGCTAGCAGGTGCAATGATTTCACTGGGTTGCACACTTTTGACATTGGAGTTACCAGTTTGCTGTGGGGCAACTACTGAAACAGCAGAGTCTACTGCACTGTCTACTCTCCAAGCTGACTGTAGGAGTAGCCAGACGTAACCATTGCTGTTGTCGAAAACTGCAAGTATTTTGAGGTTTTTGATCTTTTTATTTAAACAAAAAGGTTCTTCTGTAGGTGGGAGACGTAATGTTATGCAGTAGATGAAGCTGGATAGGGCAATTGATAGTGACTGGCATTGTCATGGTGGTTTACAGTTTATTTTAGGTGCATTTACATACACGAGCTATTTTCATTTTGAATATAAAGAAAATGGGTTTAAACTGTTTATTTAAATGTGTGGTTTCTAAACCTTGGCACATAAGAAAATATAGACAATATTAATTTTTATTTATTCAGTTAAGATTTTTAAAATTCAGAGACACATATGCTTTCTAGTAGTGTAAATCTGTATTTTAGTCAATAGGTGAGGAAACCCAGAGGAAAATAGGAACCCTATTCTGGAAACTCAGAACCCTGTTCTGTCTTCTGTGCTGTCTTTGAATCCCCACGAAAATACAATACAGATTAAAGACAATTCATATGGGCTTCAGGGAAAAAGCAAGCATACAAGCAGATGAAAGCAAAACCAAAACAAACAGCAGCACAAACTCCAAGAAACTTTAAAGGTCTTAGTTAGCACTTAAGGAAAAAAAGACATTTACGCAATTCATTGTTTAATCTTGATAGTTTTGAAACAAATATTATGTAGAAATGTCACTTGGATTCTAGGTTGCAATAAGGGAAGCTGAAAAGAAAAAAAGTTCTGTGACTAAATATTTCTTTCGTGGAAGCAAATGGAAATTTTCAGTTTTCAATCTAAACGTTCTTGGCAAATATTCTAAAAGACCCAAGGCGACTGAGTGTGGTGTTAGCTCTCTGTCTTCTGCAGTAAGCAACAGTTGGAATTGGATAAAGTGACTTACCCTAACTTTCCGTCATCTGGTGAATCCGTTACGACCTGAATGTTTGCCGAAAATTAAAACACGTTGAACAATAAATGTGTGGTGCCCTTTCACACAGTGATGTCTAGCCAATGAGAAAAGGACTTCCAGGTTTTGGCTGAAAGCCGACGAGAATTGATACATAACAGAATCATATCTCACAACCATGCATAGGGGGCCCTAGAAGTTGGGAAACTGCTTTCCAGTCACCTGACAAAAAGTGTACATGGCGCTCTCTCCACCTCTCCTCATCCTCTTTGAATTTTCTCTAATCCTATCTATGTCCTCCAACATCATCCTGAGTTTCTTTTTATGTAAAAATTACTTGAATGAATAGAAACTCATTTCTCCTCCTTCGGAAGCAGATAACGTGGGGGAAGTGGGAAGAAATTATCTTCCTTTTACTTATTTTTTTTTTTTCTTTCCTTCTCTCTCTTTGGCCCTTTTGTTCTCTCTAATTTGGATCTATAGCAACTTGGAGTTGAAAACAGAGAGAGGAAAGGAATACTTAAGGCAGAAACTTTGGGTCTCATTTTCTCAGAGAGCACTCTCCTAAATGGCTGCCACGTTTCCCTCCACTGAAAAGTCGCTGTAACCGGTGCTGTTGACACCCTGCCTGCACACTTGGCCCCCTGAGTCTCCCTGAAGCTGCAGTGGATGATTCTGGCACGTTGACAGCTTTCCATGTCAAGCTTGGAGTGTGTTTTCTTGGCCAAAGGCTTCTTCTAGCACCATCTCAATCAACCAACCTGGATGGTGGTGATAGTGATCAGGGTAGGGACTAACACTCACTGGTAGCCCTTCCCATCCTGTAGGGTTCGATTCTGAGGGATGTTCCATGAAGTTTCTAGATGGCGCCCGGCAGACTGACCCTCAGTTTTTCACAGTGGTGACCAGCTTGTTCATACACACTGTACTGAAATTTTTCTCTTTTACACTTTCCCCACCTCCTTCCTTATGCTTCCTGAGGTCACTTCCTAACTACCTGTCCCCATGTCCTTTGATAAGGGTCTGCCCCAGAGGGGGCCCAAGTGAGCTGTCACCATACCAATCATTACTGAAGATAAAGGGCCTCGGAAACATTCCATTACGAACAAAATCCTCATTGTACTGATACATATATTTTAACGGGACTTCCTAATAGTATGTCACATTTAGATAGTGCTTTGTGGTTACTACAAGCTTTCAGGCATATTATTTAATTTGGTCCTTAGAGTTTAGTAGTATGTGCAATGGTCAGTTACATTTTACATATAAACAAACAGGTTCAGGACTTGCCTAAAGTCACAGAGAAGATCTGGAAAGAAAAATCCAAGATTTTTTTACTATGTGTCCATATGTGTAAAATGCTATTCTATAGTTAGGCCATTTATCTTTTATTGTGAAATTTGTGGAAAGAGAATTTTACTAATTTTAATTTAATTGTACCTCCTGTCATTATATTGGCTTTCTGGTTGTAGGCCTCCAAAATGGTAGTACATTTGTTTTTTGCTTTTCCTGGTGGAGAATGTAAATGTGCCATTTAATATTGTGAATTACCGCTATGGTCCATGCTTATGTACATCAAGCGAGTGATATAATCCAAGGGTGAGTGATATCATCCCTAGAAATAGCTCATTAATTGGGAACCTCTGTTATAGAGTTGTGTGATGACTCTTTTCTCTCTTGTTCCCAAAGCAACCCTCTAGGAGAGATGGGGATGGGGGTGGATGGGGTGGGAGTTGGAGAGAAAAGATGAATTATGTTTAGCAAAAAAGCAAATCTTGGGTGATTCATTTCAGATTGCCTGTGAAGACTGTCATCTCACAAGAAAGCCTATTCTCATAAAACTTGCCGACCCACTCCGCAGGATATTAAAGGAAAAATTCCCCCAAGATAAACACTTCATCTTTGAATAAAGCACAGCACTTATCTTTCTGAAAAGACTAACTCGTCAGGTCTGCAATTCTTAATGTTGAAGCCTTGAGTTAAAACTGCAATGAAATTCTCAATACTTTCCTAAACAATTAGGAGATAAAGTTTGACATGTGGCTAGGATAGAAGTGCATATTGCCTGCATTTTGTACCTGTGAGTGTATATATAAGGCTGGGATTTATCCCTAGTTTAAATGAGTGTAAAGCTCAGCTAAATCCCTTAAGTTTTTGCAAAGCTGTCTATTTTAAGAGTAGCTTTAGAAACCCCTGAAATTAAAAGAATAGAGTCACTGTTGACAACATTTCCAAAATGAAGATGAGTTTTATTCCTAAACCTCCAGCGTATTTAACTTCCTGGTTTGATTTAAGTTGCAGTTTGGGTTTTGTGGGGAGGAGCTACGATGCAAACCACAGGGAACATAAAAGTTATAAAGTCTGCTCCAAAAAAAGAGCAACACTCAAATATCAATCTCTTTATTAAGCAGAACTTGTCTCGTACCTGGAATCTTGTAAATTTTTGTTGAAATCTTTTTGAGATAAATTTGTCTTTATCTTCCGTGGGTCTTGAAGGTTACCTGTATCTTTTTTTTGTTTGTTTTTTTACACAAAAGTATTTATTTTTTAGTTTTTAAAAATTGAGATATAATTGACGTATAACATTATATTAGTTTCAGGTGTACAATTTAAGGATTCAATGTTTGTATATATTGCAAAAGGATCATCACGGTAAGTCTAGTTAACATCCATCACTATACACAGTTACAAAATTTTTTTCTTGTGATGAGAACTTTTAAGATCTACTCTCTTAGCAACTTTCAAATATGCAATAGAGTATTATTAACTGTAGTCACCACGTTGTACATTATATCCCCAGGACTCATTTATTTTATAATTGGAATACCTGTACCTTTTGTCTTACTCCATGTCTAGTATTATAATCAAATCAGGAGTAGCTCCTCTTTCTTTTTTTTTTAGCGTTTAATTCCTACAGGTTCTCACTTAATTTTCAAATGATTGTCTTTGTGGAAAATAATGAAAAATCATAGTTGTCACTTTCTAGCTCTGGCTGACTTTTAATGTCAACCCATCCTAGAAATGTGGGGAATAGGCATAAGGCACACAGATAATTCAAACCCTTCCATTAACATATGTGGGTAATTGAGTCAAACATGTACTTTCAGTTTTACTAATCCAGATAGTTGCTTAATTTCTAAAATTAATTTTGTGTGACTAGAAGTGAACTTCTTGAACAAAAGGTAAACATTCTCTTTCAATTCTTGTATATCCTTTGATCAAATGATATGTTTTCTTTGTGATCTAAGTCAAGATTGTGTAAATTCCATTTCAAAGGAAGAGGATCCTAAAATCCGAGATGCTGACTTAGGCCTTGATTTTATCTTCATATGTCACTCTGAACTTTGGAGGTGGTAATTTTAGGCCTGAATTGACATAAATTTTATCATTAAAAGAGAGAAAAATACTTGACTATTTTTGTTTTTTTTTAATTATTTTTAAAAAGTTGTGGTTTGTTCTGGGTTAGGAATGTGCAGAAGGTAATATATTCGGACTTTGATTTAGAAAAAAACAAAATGAGTTTGCAAGAGGTTTTTATTTCTGGGAAACATAAAGGAGAAAGGAATGTTTTAACGGAAAATTTCCATCCTCCTCTTCTTTTAATCCAGAGTTAGGAAGGACTTCTAAAAATAGGATTAGATTTAACACGTATAGTTGTGTAGGAGAAAGAGAACCGAACCGAACTTGGGCTGGAGACTTAATGAAAGTCAATGTGGAAAACGTATTTTTCTTCAGATGAAGAAAGTGGAGGATTTGCATTCATATTGATAATTAACTCAAAAACTAATTAAATACTTTTTTCTGATGTTTTCCACCACTCAGAAAACTTAAATAAATCTTGTTGGGATAAACCACTTTGATACATACAAGAGTACGATTATTTCAAATTTTAGGTTTAACATGTCAGATGAACATTAGTTAGTCTGTACAATTCCTTTTTCTGCATACTTTTTACTCACTCTGAGACCTTGGGGTAGCCGTATTTTCAGTCACTTGCAATATTCTCGTAGGATCCAATTTCATTTCTAATACTAAACCTGTTTAACTTACGCTTTGGAAAAATCTCACTTTTGTATTTGTAACAGACAGATTATTCTTATAAAAAAGAAGAAATTTTAAATTTCATCTTCTGACAGGTAGAAAGTCTTGGAACAAAAGAATTAACATTTATCTGCCAGCATAAATGCAAAAGTCTCCAAGGGCTTCTTCTTTTGGGAAAACATACTTCAATCAACCTGACTGTTCTGCTAAGTAAGGAGTGAGTTCTTTTATCTTCTGTAATATTCCGAGTTTGATTTCTTAGAGGAATCACTGGAGACAAGAAGGCCATCATTTTTGTGATCTAGTACTGCATGATAATGATGAAACAACCTTATTAATATTTAAGAATATGTCTTATATTGGAGCCAGCCCAGTGGTATAGCAGTTAAGTTCACGTGCTCCACTTCAGTGGCCTGGGGTTCGCGGTTTCGGATCCCGGGTGCGGACAGACACACTGCTTGTCAAGCCATGCCGTGGCGGCGTCCCATATAAAGTAGAGGAAGACGGGCACGGATGTTAGCCCAGGGCCAGTCTTCCTCAGCAAACAGAGGAGGATTGGCAACAGATGTCAGCTCAGGGCTAATCTTCCTCTCACACACACACACACACACACACACACACACACACAAAAGAATATGTCGTATACCTCTTAGCTAAATTTTAGAAGAGAACAAACCTTTGCATTGCCAGGTGTGTCTAAAGCAACTCTGGATTGGGAGTACTGATTTGAATTTTGTGCAGTTGTTGCCACTGACTAGCCATGTCATGCGAAGCAATAATTTAATGTTTCTGGATCTCCATCTCTTCATCTCATATGTAATGGAGGCTTAGTTGCAGTCTTCGTGGTTTGTCTCGTCTGTAATATCCTCTAATCCTTGATGACTTTTTCGAACATAGAAAAGCCAATATTCTCACAATCCATGGGTACTGCTGTCAGATTCTTTCGCATTTTTCAAATGAAGACTTTGAATTCTATATTCAAATCAGATGTGAGGAATATTAGCAATGACTTATCAAACAGTGTTATTTTTTCCTCTTACTGACTAATCTCTCAGGAAAAGGAATTAATATAATAGGATCCAAATCGTCTTGAACATTGAATCCAAACAATAGCTTAAGAAACAATTGAAGCAGTGGAAGCTGTTTGGAAGCACCAAAAAAGATCATGGGAATGATAGGCAAAGTCAAAAATAGAGCAAGTTTCTTAAACAAGACACAGTCACAGGAAAAAGACTAATAATTGTCCTATGTTAAAAATAAAAACCAGTGTATGACAAAGGACATCAGAACAAACTTGAAAGACCGAAGACAAATTGGAAGATTTTTGCAATGAATGCAACTCTGTGAATTAATAGTATATGTGTGTGTGTGCATATATAATTTATATAAATTCCTATAGAAAAATGAGTAAAATATATTTGAAAAATATAAGACAGAAATGGTCATTAAATATATAAAAATGTTCAACTTTTGGTAACCAAATAATCGCAAATCTATGTTTTTGAGAAAACACCTTTCACTTGTTAGACTGATAGATTTTTAGAAACAATAGTAATACTTTGCTATTGCCGTGGAAAAACAAACTCGTGGAGGGACTTAAAGTTGGTACAATGTTTCTTGAGGTCACTTAGACAAATATATTCTATTTAATATAATAAATTACTTCTGGACATTATCAAGTTTTAAAAGGTTATAGATCATAAATATGGTATGTTAGAGTATTTGTAAAAAAAAGAAAAAGAAAAAGAAAGAAAAAAGTCTCATATTTATTTGCTATAGTTGGATAGAAAAAAAGACAAAAAGCCTGTAACCCAAGGTGAGATGACCAGTTATTACTGGCTTTTAAAATTTTGATTATTTAAATATTCTTTTTTTGTGCATTTTCTAACTATATTTTCTATTATAGAAAATATAATAAATGTGCATTCTTTGTGAAATAGGAAAATAAAATAAATATAATAAAATACATTTAAAGATTTAAAATAAGGTTAGTGTTTTCCCTTTTATCATAGTAATTCCACTTCTAAATTTCATAGGAAAATAATAAGATACGTGAAAAACATTTTATGTAATGAGGTTTATCATGATGTTATTTAAAATAGAGAAAATATGGGAAACTTAAATGTCCAGTGAGGAATGGTTAATAAACCATGGTACCTCCATGAGATGGAATTATTATTCTTATTAATATAAGAAAATACTAATATTTCATGGAGTAAGTAAAATACAGTAAGATCTCAATTATGAACAAGAACAAAAAGCATTTACACCCAGGTAAAGGAAAACAATGATTGGGTAAGCACACACACAGAGTCCACAGTCTCTTTCTCTCTCTCTCTGTATCTCTCACACACACACACACACACACCTGCCTGCTGCCCTGTGTGCCACATAACAACATTTTAGTCAACCACAGACCCCATATACGATGGTGGTCCTAACGGATTATAATGCAGCTGAAAATTTTCTATCGCCTAGTGATATTGTAGCCCTCATAACTCCGTAGTGCAACACATTACTCACGTGTTTGTGGTGACACTGATGTAAAGAAGCCTACTGTGCTTCCACACTTGGGTTATATATATATAAAGGTATAGCACATACAGTTATGTACAGTACATAATACTTAGTAATGGTAATAAATGACTATGGTACTGGTTTATGTATTTACTATACTTTTATCATTATTTTAGAATGCACTCTTTCTACTTATAAAAAAGTTTACTGTTAAACAGTATCTGTGTTATGCCGACAGCAGCCTCATATATCTCACGTTTACCGTGTCTCTTGATTTCATTATTTTCTCTGATGCTTGATTTAATCTCGTGTTTTATTCACAGGGGCCTCCAAGCTTACAAAATCCACTGTTAATATTGCCAGGAAGAGGCTGTGTTGAGTGATTGACCTGGGAATGAAATTAGAAGTGACTAAGGACCAAGAAGGAGGAAAATCAATGATGGTTGCTGCTCGCCAGTCAGGCATGCCCCATTCCACCACAGCCACCATCTCTAAGAACAAGAACAAGATGAGGGAAGCTGTTAAAGGGTCTGCTCCATTTAAGGCAATGAGACTAACAAAAATTTGAGAAGGAGCTATATCACACATGGAGAAACTTCTAATGACCTGGATTGAGGACCAGATGTAGGAACGTATCCCCCTCAGCACCACGACGATCATGCCAAAGCAAAAAGTTTGCTTGTGATGTTGAAAGAAAAGTCCGGACCTGACGACCATGTTGAATTTACTGCTAGTTCTGGGTGGTTTAAATGATTCAAGAATCGTTATTTATTACATAATGTGAAAGTGAGTGGTGAGTCTGTGAGTATTGATGTGAAAGCAGCTGATGAAATTTTGGAAACTCTAGATAAGATGATTGTGGAGGAAAATTACTTGCCACAGCAAATATTCAATATCGATGAAACCTCTTATTCTGGAAATGGATGTGTGGGGGGATTTCATCCATAAAGAGGCCAAGTCAATGCCGGGTTTCAAGGCTTTTAAGGACAGAATAGCTGTCTTGCTTGGGGGCAGTGTTGTAGGCTACAAACTGAAACCCTTTGTCATCTGGCACAATGAGAACCCCGGAACTTGAAGCGTATCAGTAAGCATGCACTGCCAGTGCACCACAAGAGCAATAGGAAGTCATGGGACCCAGCTCCTCTTCCAAGATGCCCTCCTGAATTGCTGTGCCAGCGAAATGGAGAAGTGCTGTTTGGAGAATAACATATCTTTCAAGATTTTCCTTATTGTTGATAATACTTGTGAATATCCTCCTTTTAGTGGTGACCTTCATCCCAATATCAAAGTGGTATTTCTCCCTCCAACACCACCTCTTTGATACAACCAATGGATCAAGGAGTTATAGCAGCTTTTAAAGCCTGCCACCCGAGAAAGACCTTTGCCTAGGCTTTTGCTGCAACTGAGGAAGACACAGAAGACACTGGTGCAGTTCTGGAAGGATTATGACATCAATAGCTGCATCAAGAACGTTGCTTAGGCTTGGGGTGATGTCCCCAAGGAGTGTATGAATGGCTTCTGGAAGAAGACACTCAAGAGGTTCGTCCATGACCTCAAAAGGTTTGCCAAGAAGATTTCACAAAATCCACAAGGCTGTGGTTGAGATGGCAAACAACTCTACCCTTGGTGTGGATGAGGATGACATTGAAGAGCTCGAGAGGTGCTTCCTGAGGAACTGACTGATGGGGAGTTGCTGGAACTGGAACAGGAACGCATAGCTGAAGAAGAGGCAAGAGAAAAGAAACTGCAGGAGAAGAAGAAGAAGAAGAACCCACAAAGAATTCACAGTGAAGGATTTAGCAGAAGCTTTTGCAGACCTCAAGAAGCTCCTTAAAAATTTGAAAACGTGGACACCAACAATGAAAGATTTTCATTAATAGAGAGGAATGTTCATGGTGCATTGTCTGCTTACAAGCAAATCTATGATGAACAAAGGAACAAACCACGCCAACCACCATGGACATACTTCTGAAAAGAGGGACAGCTCCTCAAGAAGACCCTCAGGCAGGTCCTTCAGGAGGTGTTCCAGAAGAAGGCTTTGTTATCACAGGAGATGACAGCTCCATGCATTTTATTGCCCCTGAAGGCCTTCCAGTGGGACAAGATGTGGGGGTGGAAGAGAGTGATATTGATGATTCTGACGCCATGTAGGCCTAGGCTAATGTGTGTACTTGTGTCTTAGTTTTTAACAGAAGAATTTAAAAAGTAAAAAAAAAAAAAAACTAAAATAGAAAAAAAGCTTATAGAATAAAGATATAAAGAAAGAAAATATTTTTGTACAGCTGTATGATGTGTTTTTGTTTTAAGCTGTTACTACAAGTCAAAAAGTTAAGAAAAATAAAAAATTTTATGAAGTAAAATGTTACAGTAAGCTAAGGTTCATTCATTATTGAAGAAAGAATTTTTTAAAAATAAATTTAGTGTAGCCTAGGTGTGCAGTGTTTATAAAGGCTACAATAGTGTACAGTAGTGTCCTAAGCCTTCACATTCCCTCACCTGTCACTCACTGACTCACCCAGAGCAACCTCCAGTCCTGCAAGCTCCACTCATGTAAATGCCCTATACAGGTGAACCATTTTTCATCTTTTATACCATGTTTTTACTGTACCTTCTATGTTTAGATACACAAATCCTTACCATTATGTGACAGTTGCCTACAGTATTCAGTACAGTAACATGCTGTACAGGTTCGTAGCCTAGGAGCAATAGGCTATACCATAGAGCCTAGGTGAGTAGTAGGCTATACCATCTAGGTTTAGTACACTCTATCATGTTCACACAAAGACAAAATCGCCTAAGGACACATTTCTCAGAATGTACCCCCATCGTTAAGTGATGCATGACTGTACACACATATTCGGACAGACCAAAATGTTCATAGTGTTTATGTCTGCTTGGTGGGACTTATGAATGGTTTTAATTTTCTTTCTTTCTTTTTTTTTGGTGAGGAAGATTGGCCCTGAGCTAACATCTGTACCCATCTTCCTCTGTTTTGTATGTGGGTTGCTGCTACAGCATGGCTTGATGAGCGATGAGTAGGTCTGCGCCTGGGACCTGAAACTGCGAACCCCAGGCCTCCACGAGTTCATGAGCTTCAAGCAGAGTGCATGAACTTAATCACTATGCCACTGAGCCAGCCCTTCATTTTCCTTTTCATGTGCATCTGCATTTTCTGAATTCTCTACATTCAATACTTATCACTATTTTCAAACATCCCAGACCACATTTAAATGCCCTCAATTCCTGACATAGGTTTAATGGTGTTAAGCAAAAAAAGCATACCATTATATAAATTCATTGTTGTCAAATTATTGTATTTTCTTCTCTCTACTACGTCCACGCTAAAAACATATTTTCCCTGCTCTGGCTGTTCTGCTGTCACCTTCTCTCCCTCTCCTTCTCTTACTAAGTTTTAGCACAGGCTACACTTTTTAAGAATTAGGTTTTAGGGGCTGGCCCGGTGGCACAGCGGTTTAATTTGTGCTTTGGCAGCCCCGGGTTCGCGGGTTTGGATCCCAGGCGCCCGCTGACGCACAGCTTGTCGACCATACCCTGGCGGCGTCCCATATAAAGTGGAGGAAGATGGGCACAGATGTTAGCCCAGGGCCAGTCTTCCTCAGCAAAAAGAGGAGGATTGGCAACGGATGTTAGCTCAGGGCTGGTCTTCCTCACACACAAAAAAAAAAGTAAAAAAAAAAAAAAAAAAGAATTAGGTTTTAGATTCATTTTTATGGAGGGTTAAGCAAATGTTTCCCCATGATTGTCACCCACAAAGACTATACTCACTGGGACAGCCGGTGAACCAGGACAGCTGCAGAGGCTGTTCCAGGGTTCTCCCAGAGCATCTCCCAGAGGTCACAGGGACGGCATGGTGGAAACCTCTATAGTGGAGAGACTGAATTAAAGGCCTTCTTTCTTAGTTCGTACTTTATTTTTTTAATTGAAAATAGGTTTAACATCTTTTCAGGAACACTTTCCTACAAATGCTGTGCAAAATTTTCATGAAAAAAAGTTTTTAAAGGCTCATTGGTAGTATGGCAATCCCTGGGTCACGTCTTTTTCTCCCTTGGGTCTGGGGTGGTGACATTACTTTTGCAGACCCAGTGCATGGGCCAGAATTGAATAAAGACTGCATTTTAGTGATGCCTAACTATGCAATGTTGCATTTTTTTCAACATGTTCTTCAAACACTGGTTATTTTATACAAATCAAAACCTCATTTTTTGAGAAAAAACTTCCATTTTCCAATATAATATTTTACTAGGGTTACTTTTATTACACTGGAACCAAATGTCATCATTTCTGGGTTGCAATAAATGAGAGACTTTCAATCATTGCTATCTCTAAAGCAAACAGCTACTAAAAATACCTTTTAATTAGATGAATCATATACAAAATTGGAAAATGAGAAAAGAAAATGAATTACCCAAAGTTTCACCCTTCATCCAGAAACAAATGAACATTCATTCATTATCTTCTTTTCCAAACACAATTTCTTTCTGCGTTGGGATTTTTTAAAATCAGACGTTAAGAACTCAAATGGTGATTTTTTTTTTTTTTTTGTGGGGAAGACCAGCCCTGAGCTAACATCCGTCGCCAATCTTCCCCTTTTTGCTGAGGAAGACTGGCCCTGGGCTAACATCGTGCCCATCTTCCTCCACTTTATACGGGACACCGCCACGGCATGACTGACAGGCAGTGCGTCGGCGGGCGCCCGGGATCCGAACCCGCGAACCCCGGACTGCCAAGCGCGGACTTAACCGCTGCGCCACCGGGCGGCCCCTCAAATGGTGATTTTTAATAAAGTTGTTTCAGAAATTCAAAATACCTGTTTGATTTGTGGCATATTATGTAAAAATTTGAATTGTAGTACACAACATAGGACAATCGGCTCATAATTTTCTAAAATTTACAGCTCAATTTAACCAAGCAAGCAATTTTCAAATAGGTTTAAAGGAGTAAGGTTTGAAGCTCATATTTAATACTGGATACTGATACATGCCTAAGTTTGTGAAGCTTTATTAGGAATAAACACAAAAATATGTGCACAGACTTGACGTCATCTTCACACTATGCATCTAGGGATGCGACCTGCTTTCAGAAGCCTGCACTCCATGCATGGAACGATTCCCAACGACCCAGGTAAAGGCCATAAGTAAAGAAAAAGCAACTTTTCTTTTCTTACAGTTTTGGATGGCTCTAGTAGAAATAGGAAGAGATGTTTGCCTTATGTTTAGTATCAAATGAAAAACACAACATACTTAATTGAATATATGTGAAAAAATTATCCCACAACAGAGCATGCCTCCCTGTGCCATTGGACACATGGGTGATTTTTATCTATTTCCCAAATTGTCTGCTATAAGTATGTTTTACTTTTATTATAGGAAAAAAAAGGCAATATTTTTTCTCTCCTGTTTCCAACTTTATGTTCAAGTTAGAGAAAATTACTACTTTCCATAAGATGATTTTTGTGTTTTTTAAGTTGTCCTTTGAAATGTATCCAGGCGTTCATTCTAACTGACTAAGAATTCTCTTTAGGTACAGGATTGTTTATTGAATCAATTGTGTGTATGTGTACGTCCCTATTAGTACACAAAGTTTTGTATTTTTTTAATTTGGCTGTTACTCTGGTAATTTCTAGGTAGTAATCTAAGTACAATTTCTATCTTTTACAATTTGTTTTTTATTTTCCCTCTGAGTGATGTTTCTTTAATCAATTTTCCCTCTTTGAAAGAGTATGTGGCTTCATAATCCTGTTAAAAGTTATAATGCTAAGTACATAGAAGCTATCCTGTAAACTCTCCATAGGTATTTTACTGTGTTTTGCATTGTTACCTCTAATTTTGTAAAGAGATTTTAAAGTGATATGAAATCCTAATGTAGACAATGTAAAATTCTCTGAAAGATTTTAACATAATCATGTAAATAGTTTTACATACAATAATTGAATGTAATAATGTAGATAATTAACTTATGGAAATTAATAAAGTGATTCCTGGGCCCTGCTGACCAGTACACTCTGTTTTCCAGAACACACTGCTGATGCTGACAGCATCCTGCATCCTTGAGGGAGCAGTTACTCTCTGGTATGCCCGTGTCCTTGCATTTTCACTGACCAGTTACCTCTCTGGATATGTGGGGCAAGTGGATGTCCACTGCCGTGTACTTGGATTTCCTTAGAGTTATTGTATTTATCTAGAGATTTTTATTTTGTAAACATTATATACATTTTTTTGTCTTGACTGGATATTTCAGTGTTTATTTCACCCCTCTGACCCATAGTGGCTCATAGTGGACTGAGACAGTGTAGTCGTGACTTCACCGGCTACAAGGGAGGCCCGATCAGGCCCCCAAAATTGCCCTCCTTTACTCCCCAACGTTATCTTGAGAGATACAGATGGTGGGAGCTACAGGGTAACAGACGTTTCACAACCCAGGAGCCATCCCAAAATGCGTTAAGCATTTTTTAACAAACTATATAGGTGACTTAAAAAAAGTTACTGTTATGGTTAAAAGCTTATATAGCATTTCAGAGTTGTGGAAATCTGGGAGGGGAGAGAGAACTGTCATCAATTATTTAAAAATTGCAAGGGGAACTTACTCAGAGTCTACTGATCTCTAGGGACAAGATCATGCTTCGTGTTTGCATACTGCTTTATATTTCCAAAGTATTTTCACATATACCATTTCATCTTCACTTTCCTACCCACCTACTGGATTAAGAAAGACTGATATTTTCAATAAGCTGGAGCAAGAGAGTTTTTTCCCTAAATAAGAGCAGGAACATTGCCAATTTTGTTCACATTGTGTCCCCAATATCTAGAACAGCTTTTGGCACATATTAAATTTCCCATAATATCTGTTGAATGAACGAATGATAGGAAAAGTTAGCCAGGACTAGCATCCCCCCAACTCCTCCCACCCGTAGATTCAGGTTCCTGGTTTACAGTTTCCTTCTTTATACCTCTAAACACATTTCTTAGAATGACAGATTTAACAAACAAACAAGAAAAGGTATTCAGAAAGAATATTCTGTATGTGCAAACTTTAATTGAAAAAACATTCACTCCTGTTATGTGTGGACTTGGCCATGTGTAGATATGTGGTTATTACTACTCCAAGTGCATGTTTTATTAAAATCTGTTGATATCCACAGATTCAGTGATGCAAAAACAGGTTTATCAAAACCAAAAGTGAAACAAAGATTTGGTGGCTGAGGGACACAAAAAGCTAGTTAAGAGTCCCTATCTACTCACCTACCCATCCATAAAAATAGATCAGTGATCAAACAAACAAAAGGTTTGCAGAATCTAAACTGACTGCTTCTCTAGCTCACATTTACCTGATCATTGCCAATTTATCACTTTATTTATACTCTGAAAAGTCGTGAACAAATATATATGACTAATAAAATTCAATGCTGCTGTGTAAGACTACAAATATTCAACAACCAAAAAATGCTTTATATGTTAATATTTGACTGAGAAGAAAAGGTGAATAATATATTTGGAATTAGTAAATGAGAAATTGTTTTCCAAGTTGGAGTAACTAGCCCTGTGGAATATCTGAGGTGAGCAGACCTTGTTATCGGTGTAATTCACTTGAAGCGCCTTAGGGGCCAAGCAGAGCTCAGCGGTATACTCAGAATTGATTGAGCTATCAGCCAAAGGAACAGTTGTGGGGACATTGACTAGCTCTTCTCAAAAAAGCAGCCCTAAAATATCTTATAATCGCCTGTTGCACACAAGACGAAAGAATTGACAAAAAATGTGAGAAAAATAAGATAATAAATGCTGCAATAAAAATGAACGGATGTGGAACATTTTTCTCTATTTCAGAGCCTACTGCTGTTATAAATTATGAAAGTTCATTGTTCCCGAAATGAAGGGGTGGGAGCTTCACGAAGCTCACCCTTTTCCTCTTTCCCACTGGTGCTTATAGATCTTTTCATCAACCTGACACATATTAAAAGTGAAAGCTCTTTTCTGCCTTTAATAATAAATTTTTATAAAACACATAAAAAATCTACTTTTCCATCTGAAATAATGGAAAATAATGATGACAGTTTATTAATTTTTTTGGTAGTAAGAAATAGTTTAGTATATATAAAAATGTTTTATTTTCTCTCTTCTCTCTTCATTAGGAAGAAGCTCTTTTTTTTTTTTTTTTTTTAGGAAGAGCAGTATCAATAAAAGTTGTCTTGAAAGGAAATACTTCTGCTCTTCTTTGGTTTAGTCAGACATAAATTTAAAACTAGGTTTGGGAAACTTAAATTTAAAAAATGTGTTTATTCTCAATAATTACTTCAATTAATGACAGAGAAAAACTAAGTAGATTGAAGGCACCACCTCTTATCTCCACAAATGCCTTTTAAAAATAACATTATTTATCAGTGGAAAACACATATGATATGGTATTTGGGCCTAAATATTCTCTTCCATGAAGTGCTTCAATCCTTTCACAAAATATTATGTAAAGTATGAATTGATAAATTGTGTATATGTGTCTATTCACAAATAAATGTGTGTGTGAATGAGACTTGAATACAGACTGTTATATACATGTTATTCTTTTTCAGTGCTGCTACATTCATCCTTTATTTAAAATATTTGGTAACTTGCTGCCAATTATTCTTTCTGTATCAATTCAATCTTCCTAATTCTCTTTGATTGTTACATATTAGTTATCTATCCCTGCCTATCAAATTACTCCTTCTGGGAGTGATCTAAGACCCTTTTTAACACCATCACACCTTCTAAGATTTTTTTCTTAGTCATTTAACAACTACTATTCAGGATTTTTTTTCTTTTACTCAATGTCAGTCTTATGCTATGGTTTCTAAATAAAATTGCTGTCTTCTAGGGTATCAAAATAAAACTTGAAATTCACTATTGGAGATTAAATAAAAGAAATTGAGTACACCTGTCAACTTCTTCTCCTACTCCAAACCTAATAAAATTAGAAATACTAAATTTAAAAGAGAATACGTACATATGGTTATAAAAAAAGAAAAAAGTTCTCATAAATGGACCAGTAATTAGGAGAAAAATTTGGAAGCTTGAAAGTAGATGGTATCACATTCAAAGAGTTAAGGAAAACATGGCCCAAAAGATAGGGGAGATACAACAGCAGCCATTGCTAGTTGTGCTCACACCCGGGAGAGGCCTTTTGGATCAAAGAATCTGAACAAACCAGAGGGACACTACTTATCCTAATCAATCTCTTCTTTTAATACTATGAAAAGACAACAAAACATTATGAGAAATAATAAATAATGGAAAGAGATTAGTATAAAATATAAAAACAAAAGTAAAGAATCAGAATTTATCCTGGAGGAAAAAGAGATAATTCAAGTAAGCTTTTGAGGATTTCCTTTATTTCCCTACCCATTCAGTGATGCATTTTATTCATTATTGTTAGTTTTGTAGTGGGAGATCATTCAACGTATTTTTTCTATCCTGCCAAAAATGGAAATCTAAAGAATTTTGTAAATATAAATAAAATCTAATCCGTTCTCAAATTCACTATGAGTTAATGACATCTATTGGACAGGGGCTGATGTTTGCATCAGGAGCAGCATCCAGGACCAAGGAAAGAGGAGAAATATTAAAAATGTATTTAAAAAATACAGCAACAAATGATCTGATTAAGGATACAGCCTATAGTTAAAACTGGAAGATAATATTGTAAATAGCGAAGTTCCAAGATCGAAGCCAAGACAGAAGTTGAACCTACAGTGAAAGTCAGCAGTCAGACTTCACACAGAACTCTTGTTCAAATTATAAGGCATCTGGTTGCCTGACTTTGTAAAGATGACTGCAAGGGCTGAGCCCTTTCTGTTTAGCTTATCTAGCTAATCTAGTCTGCCAGTGAGGAACTATTAGGAATTCATAATTATCTTACCACTTCTAGTTAGATGAAAGAATCCTGAAAAGCGACTCTCTAGTAAAACCAAGTTGGATTTATCTTTAGTTCCAGAAGTGGAAAAGTGAGTTGTTATTTATAGAATGTCACATGTGAAAGTACATGAACACAGGCAGATCTTACTTCTTCTTCTGCTTTGACCTTTGACTGGTCCATTTAGAAGCAAATGGTCAATTTTAGCCAGCAATTGACTCATGGAAGAATAATGTCTCATAGAAAGAATTTTGGCCTGAATTTTCCTCTGAAAATGTCTTCCCTATTCCCTATTCTGCATGCCTGCTTTTTACTGTTTATTTTTCATTGAAAATTCAATATTTTCTTGCTGCATGATAAACTAGATGAGTCTGGAAGAGTATTGTTGTAAATCTATAAAATTGTATAATTTCAGTATTGGTGTCTGGTATTTCAAATTGAGGAACCTGCTAAGATTCTATTATTATGGCTCTGAAGAATATCTACTCTGTAAGAAATCTCATAGAATATAATTCAGAGTGTGTATAATTCCAGGCAAGGGAGGAAGGAAGGAAGGAAAGAAGGAAGGAAGTTTAGTGGACCTTTTTCAGTTCCCAGAAAATGTAATGAAAAAGAGAATAAAAATTTTTAGCTAAAGAGAAAGATGTTACAGCTCCACGGAAATTATTTGCTTTTCTTTGTTTGGGTCCCCTTTTATTTAACTTTTTAAAGAAGAAGCTATTTAGATCATTAGGGCTAGTTCCTAATAATTCATGAGGGCAATGAGATCACTGGTAGACACCTTTTGTTAATACAAAACATAGAAATATGCGCTTAGAGTTGAAGCCATAAAAATTTTATGCATTTATTTGTTTTTAAGTATATAACCCACTTCATCCTTTGTTTTTTTCTTGTATAATGTGAGTTAGCACTGTCAAGTAAAAGAAGTCTGAATTAAAAGATATTGTGTCTACATTGTGAGTTCTTCTTAATCAAACTACATCAGAATATTGTGTTCAATTCTGCATACTCTATTTTGAAGAGGAAGCTGACAAACTAAGGGACATCCAGTCACCTCACAAGATATTGTGGGGGCTCTATAAATTATCTCATCTGGAAAACAGGTGAAAGAATTGGGATTGCTCAGCCTAAAAGAGAACTGTCTTTTGATATTTAAAGTCTTGGTTTTTGATATCTTTGTGGGTGTAGTTTTACTGTGTGAAGTATATTTGTGTAGAAAAGTAGATTGGAATTAATGTGGGTAGCTCCAGAGGGCAAAACTGGGAACAAGAGGAAAGTTATGAAGTATATTTGAACTCAAGATAAAAAAGAATTGTTTAAGAACTGAAATAACATCACAATGGAGACACTTGTGCTGTAGTGGGTCCCTCTCACTTGAATCAAAGGCAACAATCATCTCTCCGAAATGCTGTAGAAAGAGTTTTCTCAATCTAAAAAGGTATTTGAGTAAAATGAGTCCATGAAATCTTTAAAACCCACAGATGATATTGAGGTCAGTCCAGTGCACTTTAGAAAAGACTTAGTGGCTGTAGAGAAAATACAGAGGAGGACAATTTGAATGACCAAAGACAAGAATGGGCTTCTTATAAAAATACACTAGAAGTATTAGGGCTGTCATCTGTAAAGTTAAAAATATAAAGTTTAAGAAACATGGAAAGTTTATTTACCTTAATATAAGAGAGACTTTGTAATATGTGTTACCCTTTAATTTACATTTTAAAAAATGGAAGCAACATCTAGTTTTAGAAATAAAAACAAAATAGGAATGACAGCCATAATATTGTTGCTATAGCTCTGGAATAACAGGCTGAGAAGTGCTCTCGGCAGTCTCCATCCTAATTAACCATCTACTCTTTTCGTAACTTGAGCTAAAGCCCTACTGGTGTCACTTTCCTATTCCACATCTTCTCGATTCTTATCCACAAAGTTCAAATTTAATGTTGCCCATGATCTGACATCAATGATCTATCCAGTCCCATTTTCAGCTCCTTATGTACCAGCCAGCTGACTTGTATTTTCCAAATTTTATGCCTTGGCTTTAGATATTCCCATGTATTGGCATAGCTTTCCTTCCCATTTGCAAATGTCCAGCTCCTATAACTGTTAGAGACCTAGCTCAAATGCTAGCTTCTCCACAAAGCCTCTCCTGAGCCTCTAGATTGAAATAACCTCCCTTTCCGAACTCCAAAAGCATTTTACATCTTTTTAATGTCACTTTAATTCTTTACACTCAAGTTATGTAAGTACATGTCCTAGTTCACCTGTGGGAGTTCATACCCTAAACTCTTACAAGGAAGGCCTATCTCTTATGATTCCCCATAGCACCTTGTGTATAGTAGGTGCTTTATAAATATCTGTTAAGTGAATGACTCAAGGAATAAATGTTTTGCCATACCCAATAGCTACAAGAAATGCCATTCAGTCCCAAGGACAATCCAACTTACCGCACTATTCATGCAGGGTCAACACGAGGAGTCCTAGCAAGGAAAGACAGCACCAGCCCTAAGCACATTACAGAGCTGCCAAACTGAGCCCTGATCTGCCATGCAGATTGCTCTTTATTCCTTGCTTTTCTCTCACCCTCTCATCTTCATATTTCCTTTGTAGTTCCCAGGAAGCTGCGGATAGGACACCCAAATTGATATTAAATCTACAAACATATTTTTTATTCAAATTTCTTGATGGGTCACTGAGTGGTTTCTTTTTAGTCGTCAGCACCCACTCTTACCACCACCAGCCACAAAAACCCTTCTCAGTTGTCCATTTTCATTGTCTTCTATTTCTGGCTTCTTTTATTTTTCACCAGTTGATGTATTTAATTGATATTTTTCCCAACAATTTCTTCTTAATTCACTCTATTTTGGTAGCTTTTATTTTCCCCCATTTTATCAAAACTAGCTCTCCTAAAAATCTGATCTTTTAAGCAAACATATTTGGATGTTCTTGGTCATTCTTCTCCATATGTCTTTGTCCATAGACCCACCAGACTTAAAGTTCATACAGTGAATACAATTTTATCAACAAAAGAGCCACAGAGTAAATTTTGGTGATGATATTAGTGATGATGTGTTCTTATGGGAATTTTATCCATCTTTTCTTTCTTACTACCTTTGATTTATTTTCATATTAATAAGATATTCTGTGTCTGTGACAGGATAGCACATTGCCACTTTTTAACAATTTAAGGTCAACAAAAAGATTTTTCAAATCAATTCAGATTTCTGGCTTGCAAATTATGTTTCATATGAAAAAATATGACACTTAAGTTTTGCTAAGATCAACCACTGGAGATTTCCATCTCTTTATTCATTATCTATTTTCAAAGTCATCCTTATAGTAGAGTGAACTTAGTTCCAGCCACTACTGTTTCCAAAAGAGAATTGAAAGCCCAAGGGCAACACTCATATGGTTGGCACTTTAATTTAAAGCCAGATGGGTTTGAAGACACATCTGGGCATGTCTATGTGGGCCGTCCAGATGTGTATTTGCACATGGGACCAAGGAACATCCCAAGAGAAAGCTCACAGTGAAGGAAGGAGCCAGGCTTAAGGAGCTCAAGTCTATTAAAATGTCTTCAGCAACTGGAGAGGAGAAAGAACTTCTGAATTTGGGTGGTGTCTGTCAATTGGATTCGTCTCCCCTACTCCAGAGGACTAGATCCTGTGAAAACAAGTAAGCAAAACCGGAAGGAACAGTTTCAGTGAAATCTCTGTAGCAGCACCTTGTCCATCAAAGATGCTACGTCACGAGAGCTTCCAAGCATCTTAGGCTCTGCACTTGGCAATGCCGGGATCCAACAGGAGAACCATGGGATCCTAAGGAGCAGCGTCAGTGCCAGGAAGGAGCAGATGTTTTGTAAATATACATGCAAAACACCTGCAACTTCCAAGCAATACCAAAAGGTCATTTTGCATCAGTTTGAGGTCATTTTGGCAGACGAGGTGAAAACCGGTGAAATGTGGTCACTGCTCTTTCTGGCACCCCACCTGTGCCCATTTGCTGGTGAAGCAAAAAGATACTCACGTTTCACATAATCTACCCAAAACACTAAAGCAACAACAAAAAGAATAACACATGCAAGCACACAGACAGCCCCCTCAGACTGTGTATTACACTTTTGTGATTTTTCACCTTTAAGACATTCCTTGATAATCATTTAAACCATTTATATAAAAACTGGAGATTGGAAAAGAACATGGCCATTTTCCCTGGAGCCTGCACTCCTTTAGATGAAAACACCCTTCAAAACATAACCCTTTGCATGGGTAAACATAGAAGAAGGTCTTTCTTTTACAAGTGCGGCAGAGTGCAAATAATTCAACACTAAAGCCTAATGCAGTTCTAACAGTGTTTGTATTCTGTTTTCAATATCATCACTAAATTCAGTAGCAGGTGGTGAAAATTACAGCTGTGCTTTCTTGTAAAGGCTAGGTAAAGCCAGAGAACCATTGCTGGCTGTTGGATGGAATCAATATTCACTGAATTGCTATTTGGAGTAGCAGAGGATCTGAGACACAGGTGTACAAATCAGGGACTGGGGAATGGGGTCTCTGCCATTATTAATATGGAGCAAGAGGCATGTTTTCATGCTAGCTTCCAACAATGGTTCTCCCTGGGCTGTCTGTAAAGGGCCAGTTGGTGCTAACAGAAAAGATACGAACATTTCTGAGAATTGCATTTGGTTCTGAAGTAGGTTTTGCACCTGGTATAATAGTCAAGATCCACCATCTCATCTGTCATCAATGTTTGTGACCCAGACAGGACTGTGCCAACCAGTTATAGGTAAAAGATTACCAAGGAGAAAGAAGGGTCGCCAGTATACTACAGCAGTGCTTGTCAAACTGTAATGTGCACAAAAGTCAGCTGGGGAGGGGTCCTCTTAAGATGCAGATTCTGACAGAGTGAGTCTGGAATTGGGCCCAAGAATTTGCATTTCTAACAAACTTCCAGTTGATGCTGATGCTTGTTCAAGACAATTCTCTAAGATAGAGTCTAGGGTCTAAGATAGACTGGTACCTTGCATGTCAAACTAAGGGACTTGGGAATTCTTCTGTGGCAATACGAAACTACAGAAAATTTTGTGATGAAAAATAGCATGACCAATTTTATGTTTCGATAAAATGAAATAAGTGAAGATGAGTCTGCCCCAAGTAAAGCATGGTGATTGATACAGTGGAAATAAAAGGAATTCTGAAATGTGTTCTCTGTTCTCCAAAGAGATCGCCAGCTTGTAAATGACAAAAGGCATTGAGCATTCACGTTTTATTGTAACCCAGATGTACTACCAGTCTATGGGCTCAAAGAAAATCACATAAACTTTTATGCTCAAATTTCACAAGCTATGGTTCTTACCTTTGGGATCACGTGACTTCCACTCCTGTTATTTCCAAGGGTCTCCCACATGTCACACATGTTCAAGAACTGTTCTTTTGTGTGTTTGGTTCTGGTTTCCTTATTGATTTGAGGCTAATGCCTCATCCCTACCAGTGCCCTCTCTGGCCTTCTGTGCTCTTCACAGGGCTGGCTCTTGGTGGTTCCAGAGCTGCAGGATGATGGGTGCAAAGGTTAGAACATGATATCAAAGGGAACCCTCATTCCTCATTCCTGAGGCTTTCTTTCATGAGGAGGAACATCCACTAATGTAACACTACTGTCCTCTTCCCACCCCTCCCTCTGTTCCAACTTACTCCTCAACCAGGGAAGAAATGTAGAAGGGAAAAAAATATGTAGTCTAGCTTCTTTCTTTTCCCTTTCTCTAGAACAGTGATTATCTTAAAGTGTGGACTTTGGACCAGCACATCAGCACCATTTGGAACTTGTTAGAAATGAAAACTACTGGGCCCACACCAGACCTACAGAATCAAAAACCCAGGGGTGGGGTGTGAGGTCCAGTGATTTGAACATTCTCTGCGAGTGGATTCTCGGGCAGGGGTTCTCAAACATCAGAGTGCACCAGAATCGTGCCCACAGTTTCTGATTCTGGAGAAAGCACTGGCTTCAGGAAACACGCATTCTCCAAGAGTCCTCAAGGTAGGGTTTGCTTTCCTTGGGCTTAAATTCATATAAGAGCAATGCCTTTTTGCTCTTCCTATGGTAAACAGACATATTTATCAGAAAAAGTGAATTTTAAGCCAAAATAGTGCAACATAAAAACACCCACTCGGAAGAATAACAAAACATAATTTGTGAGGAAAACTATACAGCTGCTGACGACTAAGATCACTCTCTCTGACTTAGCTGCGATTTGTAACCGGGAAGGAATGGGCTGCTTATTTTGAAAAATAACAAAGAACTTTGCACTCCTTTAGTGGAAGAAATTTTTGTGGCTAACATTAAATTTAAGTGCATGGCCTTGAAGAGACTCTGATTTCTGAATTTATTCTTCTGCTCTTCAGTCAGCTGTGATTCTTTATTCTAGAAGAAACCACAACCCAAACAGGGTCTACTGGGGAGACAGTGAAAAAGAAGCCCTGATAACAATAAATCTATCGGGGCCACACTTGCGCATGGCTCATACAATGTGAATCTTGGCATTTTCACGGGGAATGCACCTCCAGAAAATATTTAATTCATTTTTTCATTAAACAACTCCAGAGACTTTTTTGGAGTACCTACTATGTGCCAAGCCTATAACCTATGAGGTTATAAACATGGTAGTTTATCAGAAATTTGGCTATATATATGAAAACATTTTGTCAATCATTTTATTGGCAATAATGTGTGAGTGTGTTTGACAAAATGCTTTTACATGTACTATGTTATTCAGTTTTCCCAAGAACCCCATGAGATAGGAGTCTGTCTGCTTTTTATGGATGGAAAAACTGAATGAGGCTCAGGCAACCGTGGCTCTTGCTCCACTTTTGAACTCCCTTCTCCCTCACCTTCCCAAAATAACTACTTGTCCCACATAATCAACTAATTTATTCTTAAGTACAAGTTACTTTTAGATAACAGATGATAGGTGGCATTTTTCCTGGGAGTTTATTAAGACAACCATAGTGGGTTGAATGGTGGCCCTTCCCAAAAGATATGTCCACCCAGAACATGTGAATGTGTCTTTATTTGGAAACGGGGGCTTTGCTAATGTGATTAAGTTAAGAATTTCAAGATGAGGCCAGCCTGGATCTTCCTTGTGGGTCCCAAACTCAATGACTGTCTTTATAAGAAGAGGAGGAGACAGACAGAAGAAGAGAAAATACAGAAGGAAGGCCTTGTGAAGATGGAATCAGAGACTGAAGTAATGCGGCCACAAGCCAAGGGACACCTGGAGCCACCAGAAGCTGGAAAATGCAAGGAAGGATTCTCACCTAGAAACTTCACAGGGAGTGTGGTCCTGCGACACCTTGATTTCACACTTCTGGCCTCCAGAGTTTCGAGAAAATAAATTTCTGTTGTTTTTAAGCCACCAAGTCTGTGGTAGTTTGTTATGGCAGCCCTAGAAAACTAATATAGCAATTCATTTCTTAAATTACTTTACTCTCCTCAACAGCTCTAAACCATGGTCTATCATGACAAATGTGTGTTTTTCATCTTTCTTTAATTCTTAATCTCCTGATGGCAAGGACTCCATTTTCCGTTGGGACCTATTCTGCTAAAATGCTTGCCAATGACTCATCTTTGAAGAGCTTGAAATAATGGAGGGGATTTGGGGATTCCTAATGGACATGCAATTATCCCCAGAAGATGAAAGAGAAAACAGATAGAGGTAGAAAGAGAGAGTCAAACTTCCGTTCAGTTTGAAATTACTTTCCCTTTCTTATTGCTTTTACTCTGTAATTAACTTTAAGGTTATATTTCTTTAACTGAATCATGCCAACTTCTTATAGAAGGAAAACATATGAAAGCTTGGGAATGAGTAAAGTGCCCCAACCAGCAGGAATCTTTCCCAGGCTGTGGTCACACGTCCAGGCAGCATTCAGCTCCCAGTGCATCGCTCTGTCCCAGCAACACTTCAGTTCCTGTGGCGATAATGGCGGATCCTATGCCTGCTTTCAAAGACTTTAATCATGGTGTGTTTTCCTTCAGGCAAAGTTAGCTGAGGAATATAGCTCTGTGCAAATCCTCACCAGTGGATTTTACTTGTCATAAAGTATTATTTTCATTAGTGTCTTTTATTTATTCCCTAGAAAATGAAAGAGAAGCAAAATCAAGTGACTTTTCCCAAATACATCATGCACAGTGTACTACACTGTATAATTACAAATTTATCATAACAAGTGGAGGCAGGTTGATATTTTAATTGCATTTCTAGGCAGCCAACTTTGGAAGTATGTGTTAGAGATTTAGAACATAAAAGCAAATTTACAACTTACCACAGCCCTTGCCTCATGGAGCTTATATGTGCGGGTGACTGGACTGCTGAGATGGATTTGCTGAAAAGGACACAAAAGGCTATAATGATCACATTACCCTGGCTCTTTAGAACTGAGGAAAGCTGTACATAAGTGATATAGGACAAGCTTTACTATTGCTTATATTAAAAAGTTTTAAGGAATGGAGCAAAAATAATAAATGGACATTACATCCAGATATTTCTAAGTAGAATCGCGTGTGGTCTAAGAGTCTGAGGGTGAATTCTTGACAACCCATTTAAGTAAAGTTTTACTTGAAATAAAATGGGAAACAGGACTCTCCATTTAGTATGTTCAAAGAGTCATGTAACTGGTGGAATTTTCTCAGGACTTTAAATGAATATTTACTTTTGAGGTGTTTCTGGCAGTAATCGCACCTAATTTTTTCTTGTGCTTTTAGGAAATTCAGAAGTTTCTTGAGTCTGTTTAAAGAAAAAATAGAAAAAAGTTCTGCTCTTTCATCTCTGCTTGAAACTTCTTAATCAGAGCCATTTGGCTAGCCGTAAAATCTGACTGTCTTCTCTCGTCAAGACTGCCGAGGCGATATTGTTACCCCAGAGATCATAATGAATCATGATTTCTTTCTGTCATCCAGAGTGGATGAGAGTTTTCTCAGTCAGCTCTCTGTTGAAGTGCCCTCTGATTCACTTGGTAAAATTGTTCAACACCATTGCAGTTAATGCTGGTTACTTCTGTGGGTGAGGCAGAGCTTTCTTGCCAAATGGCAAGGTAGTAGAGGTATGGAAAGCTACTTACTTATAAGTCAGGGGCAGAAATCAATTCTAAGGCCCAAGATATGAGATATAAATAGAATTTCTCTTTATATTTAAATATATTATCTCTAACACTGAAGCTCCCTGTGATGTAGAAACACCATGGATAACAACAAAATTCGATTCTCCTTTATATTTGAATGAAGGCTATCTGTTGGGCCTTAGCTGGAATTCAATCCAATTCAGTGTAATAAGCATTAAAAAGTGATCGTGTTTTCAGGTCAGAAAGCCCTTCTTGCTTTTTAAGTAACTTTAACTCAAAATAGTCAATATGCCATCATGGAACAACTTGAGGCTGCCTGCCCTGGGCCCCAGTAATATCTACCTTATTTATTGTAATAAAGTTGAGGTCATTTTTATAGTTTTAGAAATAAGCAAATTCTTTGAAAAGGCATCACATTTTACTTTTTTTCTATTTACTGGAATGTCATAAAGAATTTTATGATCATTATTTTAAGTTTGTCTAAATAGGAAAATACCTGCCTATTGAACTTGATAATGAGATGTCTTTATCTCTCTTCTTGGATCCATCTGTGGAGACAGCGTGTTGACTTGGAAGGCAGTGTGGTGTCATAAAGGGAACATGAAGGCAGGAAACTACATGTGTGGTGATGTTCCCATTGTCATGGGACTTTGGGCCAAGAATAGCACCTTCTCATGCCTCAGTTTCCTACCACTCTTTTTGTAAAAGGGAAGATATTAAGTACTATGTATCCCTAGTTATCTCACAGGGGTGAATGGGAATAAAAGGAAGTAGGTAGATGAGACCTGTTTAGATAAAAATATTTTGGTTATTGCAACAACTCTTTAGTAAATTCTTGTTGATTCTGTGGAGTCAGAAAGTTATATAGGGAAGTCTACTAACAAATACATGGTTTTTGTGTCTGAAGTGATGTAGATTTTTGATAAGCCAGAGGATGAGAGATTTGAACAAGAACACTTATAATCATTCTGGCTAGCAATCAGGTTGCCTACAAATTTTAAAGAGAAAAATTTACTCAAGGTGTTATGTAAAGGTCAGAAAGCAAATATAATACTCCTAATTAAAAAAAAAAAGGATTGTGATTTAACCAATGGTTGTAAATCCTTTTGCAGATTTATTTACCAAAAAGCATTGTGCATCTGAAAGGTGTTGTGTGCCATAATCCCTGTTTGTATGCCACGTGTCCTTGGCATGTCAGATAAATATATTTTATTGTGATATTCTCCTTCTGACATATGATTGACTATTTCTTTATTCTGCTGTCTCTTTTTTCCTTCTTCTGGCTTCTTATATCTGAACTATCTGTACTCTTCAAAAATACTTTTAGTACTTTATGACTGTCATCTTATGAGTCATCGAGGTGCACACATGAGACATTTTGAGAGTATATATTACCTGCTGTTGGCAGAGAAAATAGAGCTAAGTAGAGGTTGTGTTAAGAATCATCATAGAGGCAACTGAGCCAAAGCTGCAGGTCATTTTTACTGGCCCAAAGGTGTGTTCATACCTTCACCTCAAAAGACATTGCAAAGTGCTTAATTAAGTGATCTTATAAATCTAGATTTATAAGATCTAGATTTTTTTATAGGATTTTGTATTAGTCAACACAGGATGATATTTAAGTTTCATAGAAGAACTACAGTACAACTCTATAAAATGAAAGTAAAAACATCAATAAAGCCTGAAATTTAAAATAAAATTTTCAATATATGAATAGTGATTGATTTGAAATCAAAATGTACCATGCATGTAAATAGAGTCAATTATTTAGTTGTCACTTATTATATGCCTTGCAGATTCAGTTTGATATGTTGATCTACAGACAAGAGTTTCTAAATTTACAGCTAGCTCAGATTAGAGAATGTCGAACAGGCACAGCTAACTGGGCAGATAGGGGCCCTCTTTTTCAGTAACAGAGTCTGGTTACTCCACAAACTTGGGGTAGCTGATGAACTAAGAGAAATTTTTTTTAATATCCGGAAACATGTATATTAATCTTGCACATTTTTCTTTTCTGTTGTTTTAGTAAGCCAGTCTACATGTTGCAACAGTACCCCACGTGGCAGGTATGCATGCCCTTTTAATACTTCTCTTTGCAGCAAAGCTGCTTAACCTGTGACCCATGGGTCTCGAATGGCTCAAGAATGGTCTTTGGCAACTCTATTCACCCCCTGGGATTATGTGTAGAATTTTGTGGGTAGCACGTATGTGCATCTTTCTGCAGAGTGTAACTTTCATGAAATGATGTGTGATCTTCCAAAATAAAGAAGCCCTACCTCTCTGTGACTTTCATTTAGACATCTGAGAAGATGTAGATCTCAAGTTTTTCAGATCTGATCCCTGCCATATATATAGAACAGATTTCCGTGAGAAAAATAAACGAGAAAACTGGACTAAATCAAACACATGTTAGTTTAAATGCTAGATTTATTTCAGATATCAGATACAATTGCAGAAATACCTATACCTTTTGGTTTAAAGTCCTTGAAGTGAGAGATTCTCTAATTTTGTCACTGAATATCCAATGACTTGCATAAGGCCCAATAGATAATAGAAGTGAGTAGAGCAAAAGGAAAATAAGAATCTGGGGGAGCAGTAGCATGGGTACTTTAGAAAAATTAAGACCATCTTCCCTGTCTCCCAGACTTGCAACATCTTGTGAGTGGCAGGTGGCCAGCTGTTCTTCAGAAGGTGGAGGGTGCTCTGTGTCTCTCTCGGTCCCTGTACGTGCCTAGTTTGGGCACGTGGGCTCCATTCCCAAGTGGTTATCCAGTGACTCTGAAAGTGAGCACAGGTATCAAAAACCTGCAGAGTGCTAAGAAAAGTCACAACTTTTTATTAAAAACATGGAAAATGAGAACAGTGGCTCTGGCTTTGAAACCCAGAATGACTCGATTTAGTACGTGTGGAAGACCACTATATTTTTTTCTGTAGTGAAGGTCTGACAAGTTTTGTTTCTTTTCTATTTTTCTGACGTTGCTATTTAGTTCTCACAACCCTCCGGTCTGGTGGGTGCAGTTGCGTAAATGTGGAACAGAGCTGGAAACAGAGGATTAGTGAACTTGAGTCACTTGCACAAGGTCAAGATCGGAACTGCAGCATTCTGACCCTGGAGCTGCACCGGCAGCTACAATTCTGCCTCCAGAGTGAATGATTTTGGTTGTAGCGCTGTCACACAGCTTTTTGGGGAGTTTCCCATCTTGTTTATCAACTGAGGCTCCAGGCTTTGACTACCTCTCAGTCGTGTTCTCAAACTTGGATGCGGAGACAATGCTGCGAAAATGAACTCCTGAAAGGAAGTCTAATGCAAAAAAATGGAGTTTTGCCACTAGCTTTATACTTTTAGGCAAGATTTGTGACCAGTGTTGGGTATTTTTGTCTGGAAATTGAGGGAAATCTTTAGGAGTTCTTCCAGTTCTTACTTTCTAGGTTCAGCGGTGACTAGAATGATGAGAGAAATGTGTCTTCTCCCTACTGAATTATTCTCCTTCCTTCCTCCTCCCCAACTGGATTATTCTATGCTGCCTTCAGAGGATCTATTCCTTAAGTTAACATTTTTTTATTTTAGTTTGTACTATGTACATGGCACCACATTATAAGTCCTACGGTCCCATGTCACCAAATAGCTAATTGTCTGACCTTGGGGAACTTTGTGTCCTCAGAGAATAGCAGATATTTACAAAGTAAGGAAGAGATTCCCAATTCTTTTTCCCTTCAGTGCCTGGAAAGGCTGTCTTCTTCTGGGTGAAGATATTTTATAACAGTGGATTTTTTCCCTCAGTAATGAAATAGAACACTTAAAGGTCTTATACGTGGTTATATCAGCTAGGCAAAATAGAGTTAATAACAGTTAAAATGAGTGACCAGATGCAGGGCTAAGATCTGTACATGCTTTATTTCATTCAGTCTGCACAATAATGTCATGAGGTATGTACCATTATCTTTCCCATTTTACAGATAAGCGCACTGTATTAGCTTGCTAGGGTTGCTGTAACAAAGTACCACAAGCTGGGTAGCTTAAACAACAGAAATTTATTTTCTCACAGTTCTGGAGGCTAAAAGAATGAGATGAAGATGTTGGTAAGGTTGGTTCCTTCGGAAGGTTGTGAGGGCAGGACCTGTTCCTGGCATCTCTCCTTATGTAGATGGCTGCCTTCTCTCTGTGTCTTCACATGGTCTTCCCTCTGCATGTCTGTGTCTTAATCTCCACTTCCTATAAGGACACCAGTTATATTGGATTAGGACCCACTCTAATGACCCACTTTAATTCAATCACCCCTCTAAAGACCCTATCTACAAATTTGATTACATTCTGAGGTACTGGGGTTTAGGACTTCAATATTTGAATTTTAGGGGAAGAGGGGGACACAATTCCATCCCTAACAGACACTGAAGGCCAGAGAGGTTTAATAACCTCCCTAAAATCATACAACTAGGATGAGATAAGAAATTATATCAGCCACAATGATTCTATTTTCTCTACATTGTCATCTTGTTGGTGGAAAATCTATAAGGAGAAGCACAGGAGAATATGGGAAGTGGGCTTTATATTTTCATAGAGTTTAATAACCATGGGGTGTCACTGGGAGGGTGGACTGAAGGAGATTTGGTGCAAAGTGATCAAATTTGGATGCTGCATATGACCACTAAATGCTGGTCAGATCAATAAGGTCTCAGTCCATCAGGAACACCCGATACCCAGGCGGCATGTGTGGCCTTATCCAAACTTGAATAAGCTTTCTGAGTCACTTAGTCTTCAAACGTTTGTTGTGCACCTACTCTGCCATGCCAGATGGCAGGGGCTCAAGTCTACATGAGATGATGCCACTGCCTGCATAGCCCTTGCATCCCAGTGGAGCAGGTGGGCAATATGCACATTATACATAATACTATGCCACCTGGGTAGAGTCTCTGAAGAGAAAATAAAGCAGGATAAGGGAATAGAAAGTGATGAGAAACAAGGAGATCTGGGGATAAGTGCTCCAGGCAGAAGAAGAGAGAGTAAAATGGCCCCAGGTGGGATTGAGTTTGCCCATTCAGGGAACAATAAGAAAGTGCAGGTGGCTGGAGCACAGGGAGCAAAGGAGGGGTGATGGAAGATGACCCAAAGAGATGGCTGGCAGCCGAGATCTGAAAGGCTTGATAAGCTAAGGTGAGAAGTTGGGATTTTATTCTAAGTGTAATGTGAAACTTTGGAAGATTGTGTATTTGTGGGTGTGTGTATCTGTGTCAAGAAGGAGGTATATGCTCTGATTGGGAAAGGATTATTCTGGAAGCTCTATGGAGAATAGACTGTGTTGGGGTTGGTGTGGGGGAGAATGGAAGCAAGGGGTCCGGTTAGGGTCACTCATTCACTGAATTGATCAATCAGAGTGTTATATTACACTAGGATGTATACATGCAAGACAGGATCCTAAGCAGTAGAGGACATGTCTGGAGCTTCAAATCCTGAGTTTTATTTTTGGCATGACTACTGACTCCGTTTTTGTGATCTTGAATCAGTCCCTTAAAATTCTTTGCAGAGAGGCAATTGTGCATCATCAAGTAGTGAAGAAGTTGCACGATTTTCTTCCTTTAGGGCTGTGAGTTGAAGGGGTTTGGTACCATGTGAGATTCTGAGTATGGGGAGAGTGCAGGAACAATCAGAATATTGTTTGCCTCCAGCAGATGGAGTCAGCATGGTCATTACATTTGCTCCAAAAGGTCACATCGAGGTAGAGAGAAGCACTTACTGCTGGAATTATTGATGCTCCAGCTAATATGCTTTCCTCACAAAAGCAGCCTTCCTGTCTGGCTGGAAGCCTGGGGACAAGGCCTCAGCTGACTGGGGCCAGCACCAGCTCTGCTACAACTAATCCCCCGGTATCCTGTCTGGCTACCAGGGTGGAAACTGCCTTCACTTTCCAGGCACCCCTGTGGCTGCATCCTCTGCAACCCAATTATTGTAAAAGCTGAGGGCCAAGTCCCACAGAGCAGGAGCCAGGAAACGCTGGCCACCTAAGCTTTTGAGAATCAAGGAGTCAAAGAACCTAACAATGTTGGCTTGTAGTGGCTCACTTGGATTTGAGCCTCCCGAGAAAGATTCCTGTAAATGGCCTGAATATGTATTTTGTTTCTCACTGCAATAACATTCTAGGACATTGATGCTGTTCAGAGCTCTCCTAAGCAGGCAATAATTATGGGCAGTGGAAGTAATCACTGTACGTATACCTTTGTAAATCTGCCTCTCATTGGTGGAATTTTTTTAACACCCTCTAAAGGAGAGGATATGCTTTTTTGGCATTAACATTAACCTGAGCCTTTAAGGGACTGTCACAAAAATATGACTCTGGACAAATGAGAGCAGTGTGATAGAAAGGTCCAAAGTTTCCAGGTAATTCTATATACTGGTCCCCAGAAATGAAATTAGAGAAAGTTTCAGGTGCTATTTATCTTCTTGATGGATTCAATCTGAATCAAAATGAAATGGAAGACATTAGTTACTTTAGAAATAAACTCTCTTATTAGAAAGAAACTAGTTATTGTATTTAGGGCCTCAGATCATGTAAAAAGGGGAAAACACCCCGTAGGTACCTTATTATATTCAAGGGCAGTATTTCCCTTCCAAAATAAGAACATAATCAATTTCAAAAATTGCTTTGAGAGAGGAATATTCACAGTGGGGAAATTTCAATTGTATCCTATACCAGCAAAATCAATTATTTTTCTTCCTGTTTATTTTTTATAAATATTATAAGTTTGTTAGGCATAAACCACATTTTGTTTAAAAAGGTTTTGCTGATTCTAAATCTTTCTCTGATTTTTCAAAGTAAATCGAAACAAATTTAGATATTAATTGTAAGCAGAGAAATCAATACACATCAAAAACACAGGGGACTGTAACTTTCTTGAAAACCTAAGCAGTAGAGGACATAGTTCTAAAGGGGAGTGGGAGGGATGTTGTTTAAATGAACCCAGTTTTAAATGTGCTATGTGAAAAAAGAGGAGAGGATGTAAGTAAAATATATTAAATATTATCTAATATGAGTTTAGCATCAGAGATAAAGGTGGACTGTTTAAATAGTTGATATTGCAAAGATATATTAGATTGACTTTATTAGGTACCCTACGTTTTCCCTCTTTTTGAATTGAACATCAGCTGCTATAAAAGTGAATTTGTGCTCTCTGAGCACATATCAATGTGCAGTGGGTATATAATTTAGAGGCATGTTAGTGAGAACATAAAGATAGCCCAAATCTGAAATATTTACAAATCATTTGCAGAGTGTCCACATGCTGATGATTATACTTTAATTCTTTATGAAAATGATGCCAAATAATAAAAACAGCAAGTCCTTGCTCAAGTGACTCAGTTTCCAGGACTCTCCTGGGTGTGGGAATGACATGTATTCCGTGTCATGCAACAGCTTTGCATTTTTTAGCATTTTTGCCAGACTGTTAGGTCTTTGCGATGGTGTGGAGGTGTGACTCGTATTGGGAAGGCAAACACACACATATATCTATACCCATTGCTAACCAGTCATAGCAACCTCTCTTCTGAGTCCAGGTACAGCTTCAGAATCATTCTCAACACAGCGCTCCAGGCAGCCACTGCCCATTGTTTAAAGCAGGCGTGACAGATGAAGCCTCGATACTCTCCCTGACATGGTAGAGGTGTGGCCCAAAGTTTCTACTGAAATCCTAATGGACAAGGTGACTTTGCTGATGAGGTGGGGGGTGGGGGTGGGAATAGAGAGAGAAACTCAGAAGAGCCTTGGTTGACAAGGCAGCAATAGCTGAAGGCTGTCACACGACTAGGTTAAGTCTTTTGGCTTTGGGAGTAAGCTTTGGATTTAAGAGTAAGCTTTTTGTGAAATGTCAGAAGGCTCCGTTCTTGTCTGATACTTTAATCACATAATTGAGTGTAGACAGAGAGGGTGTGCAGAATAATACCAATAAGAATGACAGTAAAAACAGTATCACTTCTTATTTACTAAACACCTACTTTGTAGTGGGCACGATAGACACTTTTATATATATTATCTCTGATCCACTCATTAACTGTGCCAAGTGGGCTCAGAGAAGACAAGAAATTACACAAGCTCGAGCAGATAGAAAGTAGGGGAGATAGTATGCAAACCCAGTTTAGTGTGATCCCCAAATCTATGTTCTTTCTAATCCATCGTGTTGATTTTCACGTTTGCAAATAACACGATACTAGAAGGAGCAGCTGATTTTTTAGATGACAACCAAGACGCAAAATGATGTTATCAATTAGAATTATAGTTCTGAACTAAGGTTAAAATGAACAACAATCAATTTTAAAATCATATAGCATAATGTTCCTTTATGGTATAGGGAAGGCATGTGGCTTGACAATCTCTCAATGGAAAAAGACTTGAAAATTGTATTTTATTAAGCTCAAAATATGCCAATTATCTTGGGTTTCATTAGTGGGCAGAAAGTGTCTAGATTCAAGGAGGTGCTATTCCAAAAGGAGTTGGTGTGGAACTGAGGAGAGGATGTACAGGAAAGACTCACCTCTTATCTTCTCAGGAATTGACAAGGAAACTAACAGAGACAGTCTTTGTCCAGGAAATCATCTTTGATATTTTTGTTCAAAATGTATTTAGTGAGAAAGTGAGAAATTGATTTTCTATTAACTAAAACAGTTTACACTTCTTTATGTATAAAATAGGTGATTTACTTTTTGAACTGAATGTTACATTATAATTTTATTTGAAATTCTCTTTCATTTCTGTTTTTCTGTCACTAGAACTGGGTAGTTCTCCCCCAAATGCAAGGAGGATAGGGGTAGCTTACACAGATATTGCTACAAAACATTATTCAAAATACACTTATTTCTCTTTCTGATCTTTCACATTTGCAAGATATTTTGTATTCCTTTCTCTCTTCAGTTCTCTTTTGCCATTTTTCTGAACTAACCAACTTCTTGGAAAGCTTATTCAAGGTGTCAGATTTAAATTATCATTCACAAGGTGATTTGGCATGAAACGTTTGACCAGAATGCAGGCTCTGTGTTGGCCTACTTCAGGTGACGGCCAGGTGGCTGGTCTTAGAGACGCTGGTGGGGCCTACTCTTGCAGCAGGCAATTTAAGCCTTTTTGGTCCTATTGCAAAACTTTCACTGGAGTATTTTCTTTTTCTACTCAGGTATAGTGTCTGGGACAAACTCACACACCCAGTTGTGTAGGAAACCATGACAACAACCTGGATAACTGGGCCATATTCATTTTATTCCTAATGTCCCTTATAGATCAGTGCTCCAGTCAGCGGCCGACCGGTCCACGCTCAACCCCCCTCTGAAGACAAAGAAGTCAAACTGCATTCTGGAACACTGACTACTGACACCTTTACTTTTATGACTTTAAACACAGAACTTCTTTTCTCCTCATTATTCATAATTCAGAGTCAATTTGAAAGGGAAATGAGGGGATGATATGGAAATTCAAATATAAGTGCAGCTCATATGGCTTATATTATACGGGCGGGTGTGTAAAAGTTGGCAACATCACCAAATGTACCTCCCTCACCCCCCAAAAATGGAGAAAGTCTTAAATAGAAAATGTGTTGATTGTATTCATAGGTATTTTCCAATTCTTCCAAAATACTTTCAGTAGGTGTTCCAGTTTCAGAATGTATTTGACTTAGAGTTTTCCACATTACTGAGAAGTCACGTGTGCAGCTTTATGAACTTTATGGTATTTTCAAATGAGGCTTGCAGAGTCTGGGCAAAACCATTTGACTAATGTTGATGAGCTACACTGAGGAGAGAGGGAAGAACAATGAATAAAGAACGCTCTTAAAAGTAGCAGCATAAATTTCAATAGGCATCACATAAATGTTCATAATAGCTTGTTTTCTTATAATTTTTTATTATTAAAAATTCCATTCCCTCTAGGCTGCTAATTTAAATTCAGAAGTGTCACCAGATCTTGTCATCTTTCTTTATGGAAACATTACAGTGGAAGAGAATAACATTTAACTATTTTTTCTAAAGATCCTGCAAACCTTTTGCCCTGGAGGCTTCCCCTCTGAAGCACAGGGGTTATTATTTCAAGGTCAGGGCAGCGATACTTGCTGGGACAAAGCACACACTTCTCAGCTTTGACTGTCAAATTACATTTGTGCTTGTATTCAGAGAAGCCAGTCTGCAGAAGAGTCAGGTTTTGACGAAAGTGGATTTTCTAAATTGTTTTGCATATTGGAACCCAGGCTCAAGGGATATAGACTGCAGAGTTTTCAATACGTGTGGAGATCTCCTAATCGAAGAGTTTCTGATATGTGCAGAGAAGATATCCTTTTATGACAGCCAGGCTATGAGATTTGATACTATAGGATGAGCTGAAAACGTGATGTGGAGAGAGGAAATGTACCCAATCCACAAATTCTAGCCCCAGACATGCAGGGAAAGGAGACAAAGGTGGGAGAGGCAAGAAATATCACTGTGTCAGAACTTCTTTGGACAGAGGAAATATACTAGGCAGGTTAAAAGAGACTTTGAGAAACTGGGGACTTGAGCCTGTACTCATCTTTGAGACTTTCAGAAAAGGTTGCCTGGCAAACAGCCATACACAGTTATCTGGGGGTGGTCACAGCAAGGTCAACGTAGTCAGTGAGAGAGACATGGAAACTTGGTAAGGAGGAGGGATCCTGGTGTCGACGCAAATAATCTGTAGCCAATCTATAAATCAAAATTGGAGTAGGTTTATTATGAGCCAAATTTGAGGACCATATAGCCCAGGGCCTTCCTTCCCCAAGGAAAGAAGGGCACTAAAGTGGGGTGTACAGAGTGGTTATATACCATCAAAGAGCATACATCACATATGAATGCAATGTCGTTTTTACAATAGTCACAAGATTGCTCTGGTGGCACAGCCTTTGATGGACACCGCAGGTAGCAGGTCTGCTGTCTCGAGCTGGGTGGTCACAGGATGAGCACAGCAATCAAACCCTAGCCTAGGGAGAAAGGCTTATCCTTAAGGAAACGCCAATGTGGGGGAAGTTGCATCCTTATCTTAAGGGCATTTGTTCTCGTCTCTGGGATGTGGTAAATGTTTAAAGCAGATATACAATGCATGTTCAAAGGCCAGTCAGGCCCTTTTGGAAAAGCAAGGTCAGGCCGAATTAGTTTTATACCAAATGGCTTCCTCATAGACTCCAATATATCCTATTGCTTGCCATTTTATTTATCACTGGCATTTCATTTTTCCAGTCACTTTTAGTTTCCCAGTGGAGTTATGGCAGCTGGAGATTACCATGAGCACTCAGGAGGGGCAAGGGGAACAGGCCTGCAGCTGGCCAAAAGCAAAGGGCCTGTCACAGGGGGCTGGCCTGGGGGAGCTGGGGCTGAGCTGCAGCAGAGGCTGTGGGGTGGAAGCCTAGGCCAGGGTCAGATGGAGATATGGTAGAGTGAGAGGTCTGTGATGCCAGCAAGACTCCAAGTGAGAGAGACAAGACCTCAGGAAATACCAGCCTCCCACCTGAGCATCATGTCCCAGCAGGATGCCCACGGTGAGCCCAGGGGCACCTTGGCACTTGCAGTGCAGGGAGTGGCCCAGCCCAGAGACCAACAAAGAACCATGCTAGGATTTGAGAATCTGCCTTTCTCCTTCATCATCTGGTCATATACACCATGCGTCTCTCCAGGCATGCAGACTAGTGTAGAGAGAGGTGGGCAGAGTGAGGAAGATCTAAAGCATTGAATATCTTACCTAAAGAGACATTATTTGTTTAATATATCAAGTCCTGGCTCAGGAGAAAGACTGGAATAGTCATAGAGAAATAAAGAAACTATCTTGTTTTTTGCATATCTGACTCTGGTTTAACAAACTTGAGACCCAATATAAACAAAATAGAGCTGGCCAGAGGTGTATCTTGTGTTTATTTTCAAGGTTTGATTTGGACATCCTGATAAGAAGAGAGGGGAGTGGAGTGCAAGAAAACAGAGAGGAAGATATTTCAACAGGAGTGACTCTTAACTGTGCAGCCCGTGAGCTTTTGATAGTTCATAAATAAGCCTACATAGCCTATAAAGCCATATAGGAGACCTCTGAAATTTTATACTACATGTTGGATCTATGCATTTTGGGGAGAGAGAGAGTCCATTACTTGCAGGAAATTATCAAGAGTCTGTAAGACAAACACAGTTAAGAACCATCCCAGCGTACCCATCCCTTCATCCCAAACTAGGTCCAGCTATTTCTGACCCTAGAAGGTCCAATCATGTGACAGCTCTGGATTAGAACCAAGAACAAAAGACCTGAGTCATGGGAAGATGAGGCCATACTTAGCTGATTTGTAGAGGTCTCTTGAGACCAAGATCTTTGGAATTATTTAAGATATCCAGAAGCATTTTAGGTGGAGTTAGAATGCTTAATCACACCCTGAGCACACTGGCCAACACCAAGTCTAAATTGGACATTTGGAGTTGAACTCATGATTCCAGGATGGTCTCAGGGATTCGTGGAACTGGAGCTGTCTAGAAATTCTTGCTTTTACCTAAACACTGCTCATTCTGAGCCCTATAGGGAGTTGCTAATTATGAATGTTAAGGAGACTTACGTAAAGGTAATTAACGTATAAATTTGAATGTTCTAGCTCAAGACATCAACTTTCTTGCTCTAGAGATGAAGGACACTGAGATAAGCAGTCAAGAGCCACTGGTGTGTTGGGTTGGGAGGAGTTTACGTGCTGTCTTAAGGCTGCTGAGTTCATTGCCAATTTTTCTGCCTGTGTTTCCCAGGCCTTACCACTCCGAGGATAGAAGAAGAATAATCATTAAATAGTCTTTCTCTGGCTCCATTGCCACGTGCTCTGTAGGAACTCTGGCAAAATTAGTTTGAAAATTGTGATACTCTTCTCCCAATGAACCATGCCCCCTGGTATGCACACCCTGTGTAGTTTTCATCCCATGGTGAATCTAAGTTGACCCTGTGGCTTATTTTGCCCTGCAGAATTTGGTGGAAGTGTGCTATGCCCACTCCAAACCTGAGCCTCAAGAGGCCCCAGCAAATTCTGCTTTTGCTTTTTGGGGGCCCATGAGCACCACAGCTGGAGACCATGTGGAGAGACCACTAGGAGGGGCTCTGTGGAGAAAGAGAGGCCCTGAGACTTGCATGAAGAAGGCGAGAGACTTGGCCATCCCAACAGCCCAGGTGAGCTCAGCCGGTGGATGTCCCTGCCTAAACCCAAGACCTGTAAGTGAAACCATCTGGGATAGTCCCTCCCACCCTCTGTCTGACTGCAGTGGCATGGGAGACCCTAAGCAAAACAAGCAGAACCACCACTCATCTGAGCCCGAATCCATCAGAGAGAAATAATAAAGTAGGTGTGCTTTAGGTCACTGAGCTGTGTGTGGTTTGTTATTCATTAATAAATAACTAAAATAGAACTGTCTAGCTGAGTCCCAGGCAACCCATGGAATCATTAAAAATAATAAAATGCTCTTTGTTTAAGCCATTAAATTTTAGATTGGTTTGTTTCACTAGTTAAATTGAACTGAAATCTCAAGTGGTTATTTCACTTTGCCTTCTTGTAATAAGTGCCTGGGCTTCTTGGGTGTGATGTGCTGTCTGCCTACATTCTCCTCTACTGCTGTGGACATAAGTGTCCATGTCAAAGGGGGCTGCTGTGCCATCGGTGCCTTTAAAGGCACTGTTGATGTCACAGATGTCCAGGAGCTGCTGCGGCACCATGAGGACCTATGCCTGAGGCTGAGGGCTTTGAGAGGACCACGATGGTTGTCCATTCCGGTGACAATCATTGCTCTTGGTGCTGCCACTCTTTGTTCCAACACCACTGCCAGCTCCACGACTGCCACCAGCACCAATATTGTGGACCTCTGGTGGTCTCAAACATGGTACAGAGATTATGCAGCAACTGCTCCTTCAGCTTTCTCTTGGTTTTTGTCCTGTGACTCAGGCACCCATACATGGCTGGGCCAGGAGTCAAATCTCAGCCAAATCCTCAGAATCACCTCTGTCTTCAGAAATTCGCCTACTGTCTGTCACCCAAGCTTGTTCACTTTGACACTTGCTCAGTGTCAGCTCTTCCCCCACCTGGCTGTATGGGAATCAGTGCTAATAGATTCCTGGCAAGCTCACTTCACCAACCCTCCAGTGATGCTCAGATGTGCTGGAGTCTCGAGTGAATACCACATAAATTCCAGCCAAGGCCTCTGTCCCAGGTAGGTTGATATTTAAGGAAGAATTACTTCAAAAGGAGAATTTAAAAATAATTCCTGAGAGTCCAAATGAGGATGAGAGTTTCTAGAAGGCCCTAAATTCACGTAAGGCATCATATGAAGGTTTTCCCCCTGGTGGTTGGCTGTTAACCAAAAATCATCTGGCATTTTCTCTGATGTCCCTGTTGAGTGGCTATGAAATCAGATGACAGACTGTTGGCCACCTTTGAGGAGACACTCCCTGGTGTTTCAGCAGCAAATACTAGTTGACCTCAGAACCTAGAGGTGGCTCAAATAAATGGAGTCATAATATTAGAATGGCCACACTGACCCTATTGTTTGGACAGATTTTTATAAGGAATTACTTCAGTTCATGGGAACAACTCTATTACCTCTTCTTTGGTGAGCCTGACTCACACCAGCTGCATTTGCATGAGAATCCCAGACCTTTAAGGAAAATTTCCCCTCTTCTCCTTTTTTTGTTCCCAACCTGCTGGCTCTAGCAAATAGGTCTTTTGTAGATGGGCCATTTTGACTAAGACAAATTATAGTGTTAAGTAATTTGAATTTCATACGAACATTGCTACTTATCTGAGATAAGAAGCTATAGCAATTGTTCCTGTATTTTCTTTGATAGAAATACTAATATTTTCTGTATTAATGAGCTCATTACTACTTAGAATTATCTATTATATACCTTCAAAACTAACCATATGTCTAATGGATTTCTTCAACATTTTTAATCAAATAAAATTAAATGGAGAGAATAAAAGAAAGAGGGATGACATGCCTTTTATTTAACACTGGAATTCTTACAAGGCTATAATGCAAAGAAGCTAAACAGAATAGTTGTGGGTTTTTTTAGCCACTGCATATCACACTCAATAAAAGTTACACAAACACAAAAATTTGTCAGGTTAGTTAACAATAACAGAAAGAATGTCTTTAAGATGCCTGAAGAGAGTGGATAACTATATTGCTTATTTGTGTTCAGGAGAAATTAAGAAAATTTTATTTCTCACATTTTAGAACTACCAAGTAACTCTTGTGGTCTCTGTTCTACCTCTCTGTACTGCTGGTTCTCAAGGGCACTGGACTGTCTTTGGAAAATGGGTACCAAGTAAGGACTAGAATTACACAGTCCACCACTGTGCGCTCTGGGTTCCAACATTACCTCTGACTGCATTTTTCACGTGAAATCACACCACTAGGAACCTGTCAGTACCTGTGTTGCCCTCTGAGTGGAAGATTTTTCTCTGTTTTCCATGTTGGCCCTCATGCAGGGACCAAACATTGTTTTTCTGAGCCTAGAATAAACTAGTCTATGGGCCCCCAGCAACATTTTGTTGAATCTGCCCCATACATAATTGGTATGTATCACCCATACAACACACATAATCTCATGAATCAAACAGAGAATAACAAACCCCCCAAAATCTTAACCTTTAAGTCATATTTCTTGCTGCCAACTACTTTGTAACTTATATCATTAGTCTTTACATTAAATGTTTGTTTAGTTTGTTGAATTACTTTTATTTCATTGGTTAACATTGCTGCATTTATTTTCAACATAGATAAAAATTTGAAAATTTTACTTAAAAAAAATGTGGTCATAACAAAAGGTATTTATTTTCTTCCCAGAGCCAATTTTCCTTCAGTAGTCAAAACAGCAAGTGCTTCATCTTTCTGGTTTTACAGAAGAATGCCAATTATTTCTAATGTGGGCTTTATATTCTGTTCCAGATACTACCAATGTTTTGTTTCTAGTGCTTTTAATTGACTGCATAATTTCTTTTCTCCTGCACCTTCCCTTCTGTCCTTTGTCCTTATTCTACAACAGACTTGAAATATCTAAAAATGATTATAAAAAGTACTCAAAAGAGTCACTTCCCATTCCCTTTTGCCCACAATGAAGTTGTTTAAAAAAATACCCAAAGAAAAATGTGCCATCCAGCCCTAAAACTTAATCTTCTATAATGTAATATTAAATGAAACTTAGCTGAGATTTCTATTTGAGGTGAGGTCATGTAAATAATACTAATGGAGTAATTATACTAGCTTCTAAATGTAAATGTAAAAATATTTTCTTTCCTTTTTTTTCCAGAAGCACTGTTTTTACAAGTAAAATGTTCCTAAGATCTGCAACATACTTGTGAAATAGACTTTTGGGAGTTCTTCCAGTTTCTCGGGCTTCAGCATCATATATTTGCAGACTGAAGAAAACACAAAAAAACCGATTTTCACTGTTTTGAAACTGCATCCTGATTCATAAATCGCTCTTTCCAAAGTTTCCTTGAAAACATGTCTTCTGACCAAACGTGTTGGAGCATTTTCAGATGAGAGAAGAGGATTCCCGAGCTGTGTCGTCATGAAATCTATTCTGCTTCAGGATTCTTCTGGGTTCTCAGAGCAAGTCCCTGTGCTTCCGCCATGAGCTGCATTTTCTGCAACGTCTGGAGCCTCTCGCCTTTAAATGCTTCCGCTCTTCAGTGCTATTATCAGCTATGAAAATGTCACTGAACTTAGATCTCCTGGGCAGGCAAAATCATGACCTGGTAATCAGTTCAGTTAAGAGAAAACAAAAAACTACTGTCTCTCGGATGTTAGTGAAGAGGCAGCATAAAAATGAAGAAAGTCCATCTTCTGTGAATCCAGTTGTGAGAGAGCCTCCTGTGTCGAGTTTCATTCCAGAGCAAGCTCAAACCTCCCACCTGGAGATGGAGGAGAGCCTGGGGGCACATGTTTGTGCGCGCGCGCACACACACACACACACCTGGCTCTCTGAAAATCCTGGTAAATGCTGCATCCCTCCTCCTCCTAAAGCTAACTGGTGGGGTAGGAGAGTGGGGTTGAAGGTTAATGCACATACCAAAAATGACCATATGTGGGCACACTTTGCCAAGAGTTCTTCAAATTTTAGTTAAAAGGAACTAGAAGGAAAATACAGCAAGCAGGTTCAAATGTGTTTATAAAACTCAAGTTTGAGATTTTATTGTTTTCCTGGGACTGCTACAACAAAGTACCACACACTTGGTGGCTTGACACAACTGTAATTTACTGTCTTATAGTTCTGGAGGCCGGAAGTCTGAGATGGAGGCAGGATTTGTTCTTTCTGGAGACTCTGAGGGAGAAGTTCCACCCTCTCTCCTAGCTTCTAGTGGTTTCTGGCAATCCTTGGCGTTCATTGGCTTACAGATGGGCCACTCCAATCTCTGCCTTTGACTTTATATGGTGTTCTCCTTTCTGTGCGTGTCTGTGTCCAAATTTTCCTCTTTTTATAGGGACGGCAGTCATATTTGATTTAGAGCCCACACTACTCCAGTATAACCTCATCTTAAACCTGCAAAGACCCTATTTCCAAATAAGGTTGCATTCACAGGTTATGGGTAGATGTGATTTGAGAGGGGACACTATTCAACCCAGCACAGAGACTGTTTTGTGTTGGGAGCTAAATGAGAGCCATTGTTCAAGTCCCATCATCCTCAGGATATACTGCTGCTCAGGAGTCCTTGCTGGACCCTTTCAATGTTCAAGTGCCTTGCATCTGCTGTCTCACCTGCCAAGGCTAAGGCATGTTGGTCTTATGCTCATTTACTTCTTATTCTAGAAATATACACTATATGTAATCTTAAATGATTGCTTTCTCTTTAATTAACATTCTTACCTTTTTTTCCCCAGGATTGGTTTGTCCTCTTTCAGAAAACAACTTTTACAGGAAACGAGCAGGTTCTCCTTTACAGCTTAAATGAAGGAAGAAATTCCAGATGCTCATACCTACCAGTATTATTGCAACTAACTCTGCTAATGTCCACATTTTCCCCGGAGTGTGCATCCCTGATATAATAGCTATGTGATCTTTTCTTGCAGATCATAATAGGATGTCGACTGATTCCTGAAGCCTGAGCTTTGAACAAATAAATGCAAGGATTGGATGAGAATGCTACTTCTTCCTCTATTGAATATATCACTATAACTGTTTCTTCTGTCTCTTGTTGCTGAGGTGTCACTATTTTGCTAATGACAGTACCGTCCTACTTACTTCCAATGAGACACAGCCACGGCATTGTACTCCAATGTTTCCAGAAGTGAACTCCTGCTGTCTGTCTCCTTTTCAGTGGATGTCTATCTCTTGGTTAGCATTCCCCAAGTGCTTTCCTCAGAACACTAATATCTGATGAGATAGTATTTGATTCTCCATGTTAGAAAGGTATCTTTGGTCAAACTAGTTTTAGAAATATTGGATTTTAAACACATTCTGGATATTCCTAATGCACGTTAGCATATCAGAGATGCTAAAAATCGTCACAATAAAGAAACCTAGAAATCTAAGTTGTTCTGCCCAATGTTTCCTTAAAACAACTTCCAAATCCTTTTTCTAATATGTAAGCAACTTGAAAAATACTAAGTCTTTTAGTTGGAGAGAGAAACAGATATTTATGTGACAGCAGTTGCTGGTACGTGATCTCACATGAAAATTTAGATGATTGATAGATGCTCTTTAATTTTTGTGTGTGTGTGTGAGGAAGATCGGCCCTGAACTAACATCCATCACCAATCTTCTTCTTTTTGCTGAGGAAGATTAGCCCTGAGCTAATATTTGTGCCCATCTTCCCCTATTTTTTGTACATGGGATGCCACCACAGCATGGCTTGATGAGCAATGCATAGGTGTGTAGGTCTGTGCCCAGGATCCGAACCTATAAGCTGCGGGCCACTGAAGAGGAGTGAACTTAACCACTACACCACCAGGCCAGCCCCATGCTCTTTAATTTTGTTGTTTGCTTCACTATTTTATTTGATTAGAGCTTTCAAGAGATATCAGAGATGTCATGACAGAAAGACATAGAAAAAACATATATTTTTCTTACTGCAGGAACAAACTTCATTCCTTTTTTTTAAAAAAAATAGACTTTATTTTTTAGAGCAGTTTTAGGTTCACAGCAAAATTGAGGGGAAGGTGCAGAGATTTCCCATATACTCCCTGAGCCCACATAAGCCTCCTCCACTATCAAAATCTGCACCAGATAGTACATTTGTTATAGTCGCTGACCCAACATGGGCACATCATTATCATCCAAAGTCCATAGTTTACACTAGGGTTCACTCTTGGTGACACATATTCTGTGGATTTGGACACATGTGTCTGACTTGTTTCTATCACTATAGTATCAAAAAGAATACTTTCACTGCCCCCCAAAGTCCTCTGTGCTCAGCCTATTCATCTCTTCCTCCCCCCAACCCTTGGCAATTGCTGATTCTTTGGGGGGGGCATGAATTTTCAACCCATTTGGGTAAGTATCAAAGAGTGTGATTGCTGGATTGTATGGTAAGAATGTTTAATTTTGTAAGAAAATGCCAAACTGTCTGCCAAAGTGGCTGTACCATTTTGCATACTTACCACACTGTATGAGAGCTCCTCATTGCTCCACATTCTTGCCAGCATTTTGTGTTGTTTGTATTTTGGATTTTGACCATTCTAATAGGTGAGTAATGGTATCTCATTATTTTAATTTGCATTTCCCTGATGACATATGATCTGGAGCATCATTTCGTTTGCTTATTTGCCATATGTCTATCTTCTTTATTGAGGTGTCTATTCAGGTGTTTTGACCATTTTTTATTTGTGCTGTACATTTTCTTAATTTTGAATTTTAAGTGTTCTTTGTATATTTTGGATATCAGTCTTTTATCAGATAGGTCTTTTGCAAATATTTTCTCTAAGTCTGTGGCTTGGCTTGTTATTTTCCTGACAGTGTCTTTCACATAGCACAAGTTTTTAATTTTAATAAAGTCCAGCTTATCAATTATTTCAGGTATTGTGCCTTTGGTGTTGTATCTGAAAAGCCATTGGCATACCCAAGGTAACCTAGAATTTCTCCTATGCTATCTTCCAAGAGTTTTATGGTTTTGCCTTTACATTTAGGTCTATGATCCATTTTGAGTTTATTTTTGGGAAGAGTGTATGTCTGGGTTCATTTCTTTTGCATGTGGATGTCCAGGTGTTCCAACATCATTTGTTGAAGACACTATCTTTGCTCCATTGCATTGCTTTTGCTCCTTTGTCAAAGATCAGTTGACTATATTTATATGTATCTACTTCTGGGTTCTCTATTCTATTCCACTGATCTACTTGTCCATTTTTTTTTTTTTTTTGCAAATACCACACTGTCTTGATTATTTTAGCTTTATAGTAAGCTTTAAAATTACATAATGTCGGTCTTCTGACTTTGCTCTTCTCTTCCAATATAGTGTTAGCTATTTTAGACCTTTCCATATAAATGTTAAAATCAATTTGTTGATATCCACAAAATAACTTGGTAGGGTTTTGATTGAGATTGCATTGAATCTATAGATTAATTTGAGAAAAACTGACATCTTGACAATGTTGTCCTTCCTACCCAGGAACATGGAATATCTCTTTATTAATTTAGTTCTTTGATTTCTTTCATCAGAGTTTTGTAGTTTTCTCATACAGATCTTGTACATATTTTGTGATATTTATACCTACATATTTCGTTTTGGGGGGTGCTAATGTAAATGGTATTGTGTTTTTAATTTCAAATTCTATTTGTTCATTGCTGGTATATAAGAGAGTGATTGACTTTTGTATATTGATCTTGTATCCTGCAACCTTGTTATAATTGCTTAGTAATTCCAGGAGTTTTTAAAATCAATTATTTTGGATTTTCTATTTAGACTATTCCATCATCTATGGACAAAGACAGTTTTATTTCTTCCTTCTCAATCTATATAGATTTTTTTTTGTCTTATTACATTAGCTAAGACTTCTAGTATGATGTTGAAAAGAAGTGGTGAGGAGACATCCTTGCCTTATTTCTGATCCTAGCAGGAAAACTTCCAGTTTCTCACCATTAATTATGTAGATTTTTTGCAGATGTTCTTTACCAAGCTGAGGAAGTTCCATCCGTTCTTAGTTTCCTGAGAGTTTTTATCTTGAGTAGGTGTTGGATTTTGTCAAATGCTTTTTCTGCATGTATTGATATGATCATGTGATTTTTCTTCTTAGCTTGTTGATGTGACAGATTACATTAATTGATTTTTAAATGTTGAACTGCTTTGCATACCTGGGATAAATCCCACTTGGTCATGGTGTATATTCCTTTTATACACTCTTGAGTTTGATTTGCTAATATTTTGTTGAGAATTTTTGCATCCATGTTCGTGAGAGATATTGGTCTATAGTTTTCTTGTAATGTCCATGTCTGATTTTGATATTAGTGTAATGCTGGCTTCGTAGAACGAGTTAGGAAGTATTCATTTTGTTTCTATCTCCTGGAAGATATTGTAGAGAATTAATATAATTTTTTAAATTAAATGTTTGGTGGAATTCACCAGTGAACACCTCTGGGTCTGTTGCTTTCTATTTTGCAAGGCTATTATTGATTCAATTTCTTTAATGACTATAGGTCTATTCAATTTTTCTATTTCTTCTTGTGTAAGTTTTCACAGACAGTGTCTTTCAACAAATTGGTCCATTTTATCTAGGTTATCAAATTTGTGGTCATAGAGTTGTTCATAAGATTCTTTATTTTCCTTTTAATATTCATGAGATCAGTCATGATGCCCCCTCTTTCATTTCTGATGTTAGTAATTTGTGTCTTACCACTGCTTTTCTTAGCTTGGCTAGAGGCTTATAGATTTTATTGATCTTTTCAAAGAACTAGCTTTTGGTTTCATTGATTTTTTTCCTATTAATTTCTTGTTTTCAATTTCATTGATTTCTGCTCTAATTTTTATTATTTCTTTTCTTCTGTTCACTTTGGATTTAATTTGCCCTTCTTTTTCTAGTTTCCTAACGTGGAAGTTTAGATTATTGATTTCAGATATTTGTTCTTTTCCAATATATGCATTCAATGCTATGAATTTACCTCTAACCACAGCTTTCACTGCATCCTAAACATTTTGATAAGTTGCATTTTCATTTTTATTTAGTTCAAAATCTTTTAAAATTTCTCAAGGTTTCTTTTTTGACCTGTGTTTTATTTAGAAGTGTGTTGCTTAATCTCGACACATTTTAGGATTTTCTATCTATTTTTCTGTTATTCATTTCTAGTTGAATTCCATTGTGTTCTGGGAGCAGACATTGTATGATTTCTGTTCTTTTAAATTTGTTAAGGTGTGTTTTATGGCTTAGAATATAGTCTTACTTGGTGAATGTTCCATGTGAGCTTGAGAAGAATGTGTATTCTGTTGTTGGATGAAGTAGTCTACAGATGTCAATTATATCCAGTTGATTGATTGTGCTGTTGAGTTCAGCTATGTCCTTACTGATTTTCTAACTGCTGGATTTGCCCATTTCTGGTAGAGGAGTGTTGAATCTCCAACTATAATAGCAGAGTTATCTCTTTCTTCTTGTAGTTCTACCAGTTTTGGCATCACGCATTTTGATGCTCTGTTGTTAGGTACATACACATTAAGGATTGTTATTCTTCTTGAGAATCAACCCTTTATCATTACACAATGCTCCTCTTTCTTTTTGCTGTATTAGTCTACTCAGGAGACTATAATGAAATATGACTGAGTGGGTAGCTTAAACATTTATTTTCTCACAGTTCTGGAGGCTAGAATTTCATGATCAAAGTGCTGGCAAGTTTGGTTTCTGGTGAAGGCTCTGTCCTTGGCTTGCAGACAGCTCCGTCTTGCTATGTCTTCACATGACCTTTCCTTATGTGCATGTGGGGAGAGAGAGAGAGGGCTCTCTGGTGTCTCTTCTCATAAGGACACTAATCCTATCAGATCAGGGCCTCACTTTTATTACCTCCTTTGACCTTGATTACTTCCTTAGAGGGCCCATCTTAAAATACAGCCACACTGGAGGGTAGGCCTTCACCACATGAATTTTCAGGGGACATAAGCATTCAGTCCATAATGATCTCTAATAACTTTTCTTCTTCTGAAGTCTGCTCTGCCTGAAATGAATATAGCTACTCCTGCCTTCTTTTGATTAGTGTTAGCATGGCATATCGTTCTCCATTCCTTTACTTTTAATCTATATGTGTCTTTATATTTAAAGTGGGTTTCTTGTAGACAACATAAAGTTGGATGATGATTTTTGATCCACTCTGACTGTTTCTGTCTTTTAATTAGTGAATTTAGACCATTGACCTTTAACATGGTGATTGATGTAGTTAGGTTAATATCTACCATATTAGTTACTATTTTTTTATTTTTTGTCCTTGTTCTTTGTTCCTATTCTTGTCTTCACTCTTTTTCTGTCTTTTGTGGCTTTTAATTGAGTATTTTATATGATTCCATTTCTCTCCTTTCCTAGAATATCAGTTATACTCTTCTTTTTTTTTTTAACATTTTTAGTGGTTGCCCTAGAGTTTGCCATATACATTTGCAGCTAATCCAAGTCCAATTTCAAATAACACTACACCACTTCCTGGGTAGTGTGAGTACCTTGTAATGACAAAATAATTCTAATTCCTCCCTCTCAACCCTTGTATCATTGATGCCATTCATTTCACTTGTAAATAAGCATATATACATATACAATTACATAATCTAGTATATAATAATATATATCTATATACATATATTGTATATTATATATAAGCACACATAATCTAATACATTGTTGGTGTTATTATTTTGAACAAACTGCTGTCTGTTAGATCAATTAAGAATAAGAAAATAAGTTTTTGTCTACCTTCACTTATTCCTTTTGTAGTACTCTTCCTTTCTTTATGTAAATCTGAATTTCTGACTTACATCACTTTCCTTCTCACTAAAGAACTTCTTTTAATATATCTTTGCAAGGCAGGTCTACTGGCTACAAATTCTTTCAATGTTTGTTTCTCTGAGAAAGTCTTATTTCTCCTTCACTTTTGAAGGATAATTTCACAGGGTACAGAATTCTAGGTTGATGGATTTTTTTCTCTCAACATTTTAAATATTTCACTTACCCTCTTGTTTGCATGATTTCTGAGGAGAAGCTGGATATAATTCTTATCTTTTTTCTACAGGTAAGGTGTTTCCTTCCTCTGGCTTCTTTTAAGATTTTTCTCTTTATCTCTGATTTTCTGCAGTTTGAATATGATATGTCTAGGTGTAGTTTTATTTGCATTTATCCTCCTTGATGTTCTCTGAGTTTCTGGTTCTGTGGTTTGGTGTTTGACATTAATTTTGAAAAGTTCTCAGTCATTATTGGTTTTAATATTTCTTCTGTTCCCTTCTTTCTTTCTTGTCCTTCTGGTATTCCCATTGCCAACATCTTATACCATTTGTAGTTATCCTGTAGATCTTGAATCCCTACAACATCTCAGCAAAGTAGGTAGAATTAGGATATTCTGTTCCATTTTTCTCAGTCTTTTTTCTCTTTGCTTTTCCATTTTGGTAGTTTCTATAGATATATCTTCAAGCTCAGAGATTCTTTCTTCAGTCATGTCCAGGATTCTAATGAGATTAGAATTCCTATCAAAGGAATTTTTTGTTTCTGTAGCAATGTTTTTGATCTCTAGCATTTCTTTTTTATTCTTTCTTAGAATTTCTCCCTACTTACATTGCTGATCTATTCTTGCAAGCTGTCTACTTTACCCACTAGAGCCCTCAGTACATTAGTCATAGTTGTTTTAAATTTCTAGTCTGATACTTCCAACATCCCTGCCATATCTGTGTCTGGTTCTGCTGCTAGCTCTGTCACTTGAAACTGTGTTTTTTTGCCTTTTAGTATGCCTTGCAATTTTTCTTGATAGTCAGATGTGATATACTGGGTAAAAGAAATTGCTGTAAATAAGCCTTAGTAATGTGATAGTAAGGTGTGGGGGAAGGGGAAACATTTCATAGTCTTATAATTAATTATCAGTCTTTTGGTTAGCCTGTGCCCTGGACTGCACCACACCTCACCAGTGCTTCTCAGTTGTTCCTTGCCTATGGTGGGACAGGATGGCTAGAGGAGGCTGGAGTTGGGTATTTCCCTTCCCATAGGAGAGTTAGGCTCTGAAAAAAAAAAAAAAACCCTAATAGTTTAGGCTCTGGTAATTAGTTTCTCTTAAGCGAAGGCCTTGTTAAGAAGAACAGAATGCTCCAACATATTTCAAAATGGTTCCATTTCTCCTCCCAAGCACAAGAAAATTTTTTTCTGATATTCACTGTGAGAATATGGTGAATCTCCTGGAGATAAAACTCACAAACGTATGGAGGGCCTCTAATGACTGGGCCCCCTGGACTTTTATCTCTCAGGATTGACAACATGGAGCCTCCAGTAATTTACCAATTAAAGTTCAGATTTTCCTATCCTAGCTCTTGTTCTCAGGGAGGTTTCTGCTTGTGGGCTTCTGCTCCTGTAAATTGTGATTCTGCATATTCACTTGTCTGTCTCTCCAATTTGGGGGGCAATATTTTACCCTGTAACCTCACTTCTCTGAGCATTCTAAGAAAAATTGTTGACTTTTCAGTTTGTTTGGTTTTTTACTTGTTGTTAGGATGGAGTTATGACTTCCAAACCCCTAACATATGGGACTGAAAACTGATCTCCATCAGCTTCATCCCTTTTTGATCAGTTCTTTTCTGTGCAAAATGTTAGCATCAGGCACTATGGAATGCATCTGTTAAAATGAAAATCTTGGGGCTTTTACATTGAATAGGGCATTACAGTTTCAGCATGTGCTTCTTGTGTTTTGTCTCATGGTGACTGGCCCTTCTGGGTGCAAAGCAAACCTTACATTTTCATTTTAGGTGTAAGAGCACTGGGCTCAGAGAATTTGAGTGACAACTTTGCACAGCAAATAAATGACTCAAGCCTAGATTTTCCGATTCCAAATCCAGATCTCCTTCTAAAACCTCCAATAGCTCCATTTGCTAAACACCAGAATTTGGCATGAATATGATCTATCTTAAAAATACCAGTATAGAGGAAGGTAGTTTCCTAAAGTGGTTAAGAGGATGGGCTTGAGAGTCAGACAGATCTGGGCTCAAATTGTAGAAGTGTTGCTTGTTAGGTTTGTGGCCTTGATGTGGGCCTGCTGAGTCACGAGTCGAAAAGGAACCTTCAGACACGAGCCACACGTCCATTAGTGTGCCTTTATTTGGGGTTCAGCATGGGGATAGGCACATAGGCAGTAAAGAGCTGCAGTGAAAGTGTCTGTGCGGGGCCATTATACATGGTTTTAACTATTTTTAGTACTCTAAAGAAATGTCAAAGGAAGAAATGTTAGGTGATCTGGTCAAGAGAATTGATGCGTTCTGGTTAATCTCAAAGATTAGGGCATGGGGGCTGATGAAAGAGATGTAATCTTGCATTCCAAAGTATGGTGTGCCTCAAAGAGCATGTAGGCAGGGTATTAAAGTCGTTGATCACCTCCTGAGGTAAATTCCTTCGCTCCTAGCCAGAAACGATTGAAATGTTTAATCCTAGAGAGTACGTAGAGAAACTGAGTTGGGTCTCATGGAAAGAATTGGAAATTGTAAAATGAGTCATAAACTCATTTGACCACATCATCTTGAGAACTTTTTTTTAGCTTCCTGAGTGTCAGTTTACTAGTTGCAACATTAGGCTAATTCTACCTACTTTGCTGAGATGTTGTAGGGATTCAATGAAATGATGGCTTCAAAGAGTTTGGCACAATGTTTAAGCATGTAGTACATGCTTAAAAATTAGTGGTTGCTATCTGTTCCTTGCTAAGATAACGACAGGCACCCCGATTTGGGTCAGGTTGGAGTCCAAGGGCAGAAGGGGAGGGTCAGTGCATGACTGAGATGGCTGGACTCAATTCATCTAGAATTCTAGATGCAATTCAGTCAAAACATACTAGTTTACATGTCTGTCTTCATTCATTCATTCAGGAAAAATTTATTGAGCCAGGCACTGCTCTAGGTGCTTGGGATACATCAGTGAACAAAACAGACAAAGATCCTTGCCCTGAGAGAGGGGGACATAGACAATAAAGAATTGTCTGGATAAATGAGGACGTTATCTCATATGCTAGAAGGTAATGAATGCTACAAATAATAGAAAAGTGGAGCAGAGCAAGGAGATCAAGAGTGGAGGGGGAGGGACAGCTTGTAATTTAATAAGGTGGTCGAGATGGCCCGTTTTCAAGGAGGGCATTTAAACACACCCTTGGAGGAGGTGAGGAAAGACAGGGAGGAGCGTGGAGGGAGAGCACTGGAAGGCAGGAGACAGCCTTGGAAAGACTCTAAGGCAGGAGGATGTCTCACTGTGTGTAGGCCATTGGAAGGATTTTGGCCTCACTCTGAATGAGATGGGGAGGAGCCATTGGAGGATTCTGAGCCGAGGAGGGACTTCATCTGATTCACATTTTAAGACAAATACTCTGACTGCTTGTTGAGAATTTAAGGTAAAAGGGCAAGGATGGTAGCAGGAAAACTTTTCGGAAGTTATTGCATTAATCCAAGCAAGGAACGGGAATGGCTAGTGCTAGAGTGATAGCACCTGAGGTTGTAGGGAGTGGCCGGATTCTGTATATATTTTGAAGGTAGAAGCAATAGGATTTCCTAAAAGATTGGATGTGGTAGTGAAGGGAAAAGAGGACTCAAGAATGACTCCAAATGTTTTAACCTGAGCTAAAGGATGGAGTTGAACTAAAGGACTGAGTTGAGCTAAGGATGGAGTTGAGCTAAAGGATGAGTTAAAAACGGAGTTGCCACCAACCATAGCAATGATGCCACCAGCTATCCGTAGTAATGATGATTATGGCCACTAACAAAACCTCAGCATATTAGCTGAACTTCAGACTTGGTTATGGTCCAAAAAGGAAATAGTTTTGAATTATGGTAGATTCAATGCAGAATTAAGTAGTTAGAGGGGAAAAAAACCTTGATGTCACTATTGAGCAGTCCCATTTTATTGTGCCATCATGTCACTGAGCTGCCTGGATTCATTGGTAACTATCACAGCAGTCTTTCAAGGGTATGAGGGTATGAGGTGATCTGTTGGACAAAATCTGAACTTGTAGTGAGTTTCAATTGAATACCTAGCACTAAAACTGTAGGAGCTCTCTGCATGTTGTAGCTAATAGAAAAGCAAAGGCATGAGAAATGGTAATGGCAGTTCTTGAATTTATAGTGCCATATTGTGATTTTTAAGAGGTAAAGGTATATTTATTTCTGATAAGAAAGCAGTACTTTAGAAGTGGATATAATTATGAAAGGGTTTTAGGTAGGGAAAAAGCAATTGAATTTCCATAAACTATTAAAGTGATTCTTCATTGTCATTCCCTAAGCCACCAAGAAAATGATAATGCATTTTAACTGCAGTGTAAAGTTTGGTACATTATGGTCCTCAACTTTGGTTTCTGTTTAAGATGTACTTACAATTATTTTTCTCCCTTAGACATAAAAGTTTCCTCCAACTTTACAGCGGGTTTTCCTGAATTTTCTGCATAGCTTGCTCTGTCCCTGGTCAGTTTTTCAATGTCTCTAGATACCAAATAGTCTCTTTCTTAAGATGATATATACAAAAATGCTCTGCAGGGCAAACAAAGAGATATTCTTATGCAAAATGTCAATAATCATTCAATAAGTTATAATTTATTTATTCATTCAACACACACACACTGATCACTTAATATAAAATAGATATTGTGCTTGGCTCTGAGCGTATCCCCAATCAGCTAGTAGAAAATAGGTATATGAAATAAAACTTTAATAAATGCATTTTGGCCAATCCAGTAGTAAAAGAATGGTACAAAGGTAACACAGAAGTCATGATCAAGTATTTCTGGAGGGATAGGGAAAGTGATAACTGAGCTAGGTCTTCAATGAAGAATAAGGGCTTTCCATATATTTATGTTGGGAGATGGTAATGGGAATGAGCACATGCAAAGATAGGATCACATGGGATGCATGGTTTATTTGAAGAATTGAAAAAATAGTTTATAATTGAAGGAATATAAGAAAACTTTTTGAAAATATGAAGAGTGTTATGGGTTAAATTGTGTCCCCTAAAAATTCATATGTTGAAGTCAGAACTCCTATACCTCAGAAGGTATATGCAAATAGAGCTTATTTGGAAATAGGGTCATGGCAGATGTGATTAGTTAAGATAAAGTCTTAGGGTGGGCCCTAATCCCATAGGACTGGTGTCCTTATAAAAAGAGGAACTTTGGACATAAACACAGACATGCATACAGGGAGAATGCCATGTGTCTTAGTCTGTTCAGGCTGCAATAACAGAATACCATAGACTGATGCTTGTAAACAACAGAAATTTATTTCTCACAGTTCTGGCAGCTGGGAAGTACAAGATGAAGAAGCAAGCAGACTCTACATCTAGTGAGGGCCAGCTTCCTGGTTCATAGACAACTGTCTTCTTGCTGTGTCCTTACATGGTAGAAGGGAAGGTGGAGTTTTCTGTGGTCTTTTGTAAGGGCACTCATCCCATTCATGAGGGCTCATGAGCTAATCACCTTTCAAAGGCCCCACCTCCTAATGTCACCACATTTGGTACTAGGTTTCTACATATGAATTTTGGGGGGACACAAACATTCATTCTATAGTATCACGTAAAGATTGGAGCTATGCTGCCGCAAGCCAAGGAATTACCAGAAGTTAGGAGAGATGGCTGGAACAGATCCTTCCCTAGCATAATCAGAGGAGCATGGGCCTGCTGACATCTTGATTTCAGAGTTTTGGCCTCCAAAACTGTGAGACAGTAAGTTTCTGTTGTTCTAAGTCTAATTTCTGGTACTTTGTCACAGCAGCCCTAAGAAATTAATTCAAAGAGATTTAAGTATGTTGATTTTATCAGTGGGCCCAGATCCAATAAAAGTTCTCTCTAAGAGCAAGGAGGAAGGTATTTTTTCCTTTTGGAGGTGGACACATCTAAATCTAAGTTTCTCCAAAGAACTAAGAGAATTCAGTATTTTTGTGTAAGACCATAATGCACTTTCTTCCTTAATTCTCCCAAATTAACTCAAATATTTGTCCACGTATAAGAGCACTATCACCCAATTCCTCCTTATATGTTTGCAAAACTCCACACTTTCCTTTTGAGGGAGTGAAACCAAAAAGGAATGGAACAGAGAAATCTGCTTTACATATTTTTCCTAAGGGTCTTGGAGGAAAAGAGGGCTTCTCTGATACATCAGTTTAATGGCAATTAACCGAGCGCAAGTGGTAGATGTCAGTCATGGTTACTTTGTGAAGAGCAAACTCACCAAAAGACCACTCCCTGCCCATCTGCCAAAGGTCACTTGGTAAGGTGCAAAGACCAAGATGAAGCTGTTTTCACTGAAATAAGGCAGGACTCCAGCACATAAGCCATCCATATCTATCAGTAAAATGCCCGTTTTAACTATTTATTCTTCCTAACACAATGTCTGACTGGTAGGATTGTCCTTTTAACAAAAGGATTATTACCATTTTAGCCTCAACTTGACAGTTGTTATAGTTTAGTATATTTATTAGTCTCTTCTCTTCCTAAAATCAGTGATTTGTCACTCCCTACTGCATCTTTTACATCAACCTGCAAACACATGATCATTTCTCCTTCTTAGAGCACTCCTCTCAACGCTAATAGACGTACTAAAAAGTGGAGTGATGGGATGAAAGTCTAATTGGAATGGGTTTGAGAGAGAATTGTGGTGGGGGAGAAATTCATGGCAGGACAGACCACTCTTGTGGCCTTTTGCTGTAAAAATGAGCTGACAAGCGGGTAATCTATCCTACCTTGGATTTCTGCCCACCATCACCCCATCACTTCACTGAAAATGCTTTTAAAATTACTTCCGTGTTGCTAAATATGATGATTATTCTTGGTTTTCATTTTACTTTGACCTGCCACCATCATTTGAAGGGATTGTTTCCTCCCTTCCTCTTGAAATACTCTTGGGCTTTGGCCTGAGGGGCACCACATTCTCCTAGTTTTCATACTATTTACTATGCTGGTTACTTCTTGTCTCTCCAACGTCTAAATTGTGGCCAGTATAAGTCAGAGAGAAAGATATGGCACACACAATGGGAAATTGGACAGAATAATAAAGGATTTATTTGAAAAGTGTCTGTCAAGGGACAGGGAAGAACCACCCCAGAGCTAGCAAAAGCAGGAAGCTCTTAGCATCTTAGGCTAAAAGACAAGGAGAAAGAGCAGCTACTGGAACTTGTCAAGAGCTGTAGCTATAAAAAAGGAGAGGTCTGGCTGCAGCTTGGTCTTTAGTAGAGGAACACAGCATCTGCCAAACTGAGACTTTGAAAGGAGAGAGCTAGGAGATTAAACAGCCAATGTTCTTTCCTTCTGCCCACTTACCCAATGCCTGCCTCCCGTTTCCTGAGTGCAATCGGAAGTGAAAGAGCAAGGGAGCCTGGCTACCATGGAGATCAGCCTTAAATTGCATAGACAAGGGTTGGGGAGGCTGAGGGTAGATCTAAAGGGAAAACAGAGGCTCTAGCACAGAGTGTGCCAAGTGGTGCTTAGCCTCAATCCTCTTCTCCACTCTGTTACTCATTCCATTGGTGCCCTGATCCAGTCTCATGGCTTCATGCTCCATATACTTGTTGATGAGTCCCACATTTCTATCTCTAGTTCTAATGTCTCCCCTGAAGTCCAGTGTCATATGTCCAATAACCTACTACAGATTTCCACTTGGAAATCTAGTAAGCATTTCAAAATTAACATTCAAAACTGCACTTGTGTAACCAAACCCACCCACTCGTCCCCCGGTCTTCCCCATCTCAGGAAGTAGTAATCCATCCTTCGGTGGCTCCGGTGAAAATCTCAAGAGTTATCTTTGACTCACTCTTCTCTTTCTCTCATAGTCCATCTCTAATCCATTGGCTTATCCACTTCGTCAGAAAAATATAACCACTATCTGACTATTCTCACCACCTCTACCACTTCCTGTTGAGTCAAAGTCATCATTATCTCTCACCTGGATTGCTACATCTTCAACTGTCACCTCTGCCCTGGTCCTCCCTCTACAGTCTATTTTCAACAGAGGAGTTAATGTGGTTCTTTTAACCATAATTCAAACTATGCCACTTTTCTGTTCAAAATCTTCCAGTGGTGGGATCCCACCCCACTCAGAGTAAACACTCCAGACCATCCAATGGCCTATATGGTCCTGTATGAGCTCCTGTTACTTTTCTCTCTCTCATTATTATCCAGCCATACTGACTTTCTTGCTGTTCCTGAAATATGATTTTTTTCTAAACATATTCCAGACTCAGGGCCTTTGCACTTCCTGTTCCCTCTACCTGGAACATTCTTATGCCCCAAATCAATGACTCACCCTCTCACCTCCTTCAGTCTCTGCTCAAAATTCACCCTGACTCCTCAGTCTGCTCTATACTTCCTGTAACCATTGTTTTATTTGTAAACTATCACTTAAAACCACATAATCTTTTATTTATTTTTTAATATTTGGTGCAGGCGTTTACTTCTGAACATACCTTAGAGCATAGGAATACTTCATGTGCCAGACCTGGGCAGGCCACGCCCAGGGGCCACATGACTGGGGGGAACACAGGGAGGGGCCAGAGGCAGAATCGGGAAATCGCAGCAATGGTAGCAACATACGGTAGGAAATGGTGTGTCACTGAGAAATGTGCCAAAATATTTTGCATTAGAATTAGCAATGATATAGATGATCCCAAATAGACACTTTGCTTACAGATAATGCTATCAAATGAACAGCTTCATCTGTTTTGTCAATTGAAGCGGAATATTGGTGGAAGTATTCTTTCCCTGTAGTGGAGATAACAGAATGAGGTCCAAACGTGAAGAAAACTGAAGAGGAAGACGTTGAAAGCAAAGATGATTTCGTTTAAGTGTGTTAGCCAGAAAATCTAGTTAAAGCACTGGCTTTTTAATATCAGTGAAAATTGAACAGAAATAGGAAAATTACCTTTTATTGATCATGACATTCTTATTACTAACCAGAGAAGTGCTTTTCAGGCCCATTAAACTCAGTTTGTCCAAACAGGTGAAAATTGTTCTTGCCAAATTCTATGAGGAAAAGAAAATAACTAGTGCCACCCACATTTGTATGCAGAATACACCGTGAGGGTAAACGAATCTTCCCCAAGACTGTGATGATGATGGGGAAATAGCAGTTGGCGGGGGTCTTCTCCATCATGTGGGGGTTTTGAACATCAGAGAGGCTAGGGTGGCCCTGGGATGGGTATTCTGCTAGGTCCAGATAGCAAATGACTGGTACATATCAACTGTGCCAGTGATAGACGAGTGGAGAAATTCACTAGAGAATTCTCCATTTAAGACTTTAGGAAAGAACAAAACATAAGGAGAAGCAATAACTTGTAAGTACGTTTCTTGTGACCTTTATTGAGGGATCAAAACTATGCTAGACACTATGTTATGGCAATGGGACATTCGTAGGATGGGGCAGAGGGTGGCTGAATGGCCCAGGTACATATGGGGCAGGGGATGTGTAGTTACCACAGACTTGATACCTGCCTCCCATTGCCACTCTAGCCACCTTTTTAATTCCATGATTTTGTGGAGAGAAAGAACAAATTTTTTACTTTGAAAACAAAGAAAATCCTTCTTATTTTCCAATATTATTAATGTTTTTTGTTTCTTGTTTTATTTGTAAGTTGTTTGATTTACCTCTAGGCATTTAGACAATAAAATTACCTTTGAGATATAATAATAAATAATTAACTATTCTCTTTGACATATGATTGTAAACAATTGTTTAAAATATTACTTGACCACAGATTTACCTGAGATTCCCTCCTCCAATGAAGGGACAGAAGTTAGAAGGTAAGTCTGAGATGGCATTAGAACATGGAAACCATCAGGGAGAAAAGGATGGGTAGACATTTTCCTCTATTGTCTGATGTTTCACCTTTAAGAGACCCAACATCCTGACTTAATTTTCTTTCTTTTTTTTGGTGTGGAAGATTCACCCTGGGCTAACATCTGTGCCAATCTTCCTCTATTTTGTACGTGGGTCACTGCCACACCATGACCGCCAACAGCTAGTGTATGTTGGAGCCCAGGAACCGAACACAGGCTGCTGAAGCAGAATGTGCCGAAATTAACCACTAGGCCACAGGCCGGCCCTCTGACTTGATATTTTTAATAAGAAATTAGTAAATAGCCTTAAACCAGGATGGATTCTGAGAAATAACAGTCTAAATTATCTTTTCTTTTTTTGTGGTGAGGAAAATTGGCCCTGAGCTAACATCTGATACCAATCTTCTTCTTTTTGCTTGGGGAAGATTGGCCCTGGGCTAAGATCTGTGCCAATCTTCCCTCTATTTTGTATGTGGGTTGCCACCACAGCATGGCTTGGTGAGTACTGTAGGTCTGTGCCCAGGATTCGAACACATGAACCCAGGCTGCTGAAGCAGAGCATACCAAACTTTATCACCATGCCACTGGGCTGGCCCCTAAATTATCTTTGTAACAAGTTAGTTTAATGTTATTGGTTATCAGAAATAGTATCTCATATATATATATATATATGTATCATATATGTGTGTATATATATAAAATCATATAGATGTATATGATTGTGTATATATAAATATATAATATATAATATTACATTTATATATTTAGTATGTTTAATATTATATATATAAAATAATATATCTGTATGACTTTCCACAGGTTCTATGAAAAGTTAAGTTTGTCCTATGTATTAACTGGTAAAAAATTAAAGAATTAATCAGAGATGATTAATTAGCATTAATTTAGATGGATTACCAATATTGGCATGTGAAACCTGTGAAAGAATATAAAACAGCAAAAGTTTGGTACTGCATAAAAATAAATGTGACAGTTTTTGTGCAGCACCAAATTTGAATTTTATCAAAACCTATTTGGATCTTTACAAAAAACAAAGCACTCTTTACATCCATAATCTAATTTTTCCTTGTTTAAAAAAATCTTGTATTTTTCTTTCTACAAAATTATTAATCATACTTTGCTGACTAAAAGAACCCATTCTTCTTTGCTCAGTCAGCTAGTAAGATGAGCAATCCAAATTTCTCTAGTTCTAATCCTGAGTTGTTTCACACTGCACTACTGTGGAGACTCTACCTGAGGATGGTGTATTTTTTTCTGTATTGAAAGTTTCTCTTGGTTAGAGGACTTAAAAATCCTCCAAATAATAATTTTCTATAGCCAGATCTATGCTGTGTCATATTTTTTAGCATATTCTATTAAATGCTAATTCTCCACCTGCCAAGTTAAGAGCAGGTAGCATCTATTTTTAAAAGAGAGCTAGCATAGCAGCATCGAAAGTGTGCTTCTGAAGAAGCATATCATGAAACAGAACCTGTTTGAAAAGAATTTTATCAAATTAATCACCAAGGAAAAATAACATGAGGCAGATACTATGTGGAGGGCAAATGAAATTTATTGGGAAAATTGCAGAATCACCTCTTGTCCACTAACCGGAGGTAACCATTGTTAATATTTTGGAACGTACATCCTTCTGTTTTTTTTTTCCTGTGCATGATTTGTATATGTGGATATTGCACTTTCCACAAAAATGGTATTAAACTTTATGTACTGTTTTGTATCTTCCATATTTCATATATTGTTACATATTCTCATGTCCATTAGTTTCCCAGGGCTGATGTAACAAATTACCACAAACTTAGTGGTTTAAACCAACAGAAATTTATTCTCTCACAATTCTGGAGGCGGGAAGTCTCCAATCAAGGTGTTGGCAGGGCTGCGCTTGCTTAGAAGGCCCCAAGTGAGAATCCTTCCTTGCCTCTTCCAGCTTCTGGTGGCTGCAGGCATTCCTTGGCTTGTGGCTGAATCCCTCCAACCTCTGTCTCCCACTTTACATGGCTTCTCCCCTGCATTTCTGTGTCTCAAATCTCCCTCTGCCTTTCTCTTATTAGGTCACCATCACTGGGTTCAGAGCACACCCTAAATCCAGGATGAGCTCATCTTCAGATTCTTGGTTGCTTCTGCAAAGACCCTTTTTCCCACTAAGGTCACATTCACAGATTCCGGGTAGACATATTGTGTGTGCATGTGAGAGAGGAAAATTAGCCCTGAGCTAACGTCTGTTGCCAATCCTTCGCTTTTTGCTCAGGAAGATTGGCCCTGGGCTAACTTTCATTCCTATCTTCCTCTGCTTTATATGGGACACCACCACAGCATGGCTGACAAGTGGTGCATCCGTCCGCGGCCGGGATCCGAACCTGCGAACCCCCGGCCACCAAAGCAGAGCATGCAAACTTAACTGCTACACCAGCAGGCCGGCCCCAATAAATATTGCATATATGTATATAAAAGCATATAAGGGATATGAGGGAATGGGCAAGGTGAAGGAAGAGCTGTAAGGGAGAGAGCCTCCTTAGCATTTTGAGCACCTTTGACACCCAAAAAGCTACAGAACCCCAGGTTTTCTTCGTCCCTCTATAGGCAGGGATTTGAAAGCAGTTGGGGAAACCGCAAACTTCATCCCTGAGCTCCTCTGGGCCGGGACTGACTCTGCTTTGCGCATTTAGTGTCCAGCACAGCTCTGACTTCTCAAGTGCCCAGCAGAGACTTGCTGCACGAGGGAGGGATGTCCACTGAGTACTTGAGGAGCCCCACCTGATATTGACGAACAGTGAAGATGGAACTGCGGGGGCCGGGTATTTAGGACTGAAACAAGCTGCAAGAGGGTAATGTAGCTGTTTTCTGAACAGCAGAGTTTGTGTTCAGAGGTTCTGAGAGGGCAGAAGAACTCAAAATGAGATTCAGTTGTCTCTCAAGAACATTCAGAGGCTAAAGGAAGAATTTGATTACAAACATCATTTAAAATGGAAAAACAATACTAAAAGATCACTGACAATTCGTCTGTCTACAATAGGACAGACGTCTCCTGGCATGCCTCATATCACGGCTCAGGAATAGACAAATCCTTAGATCCCTTCTTTGCTTATGGTTATAAACAAATTTTAAGAGATTCTTTCACTGGAATTGAAGACAAAAGTAATATCTAGATAACTTTCAATTATATTTTAATTCCCACATCTGTTTTTCACAGTACCTTTGGAAAATATGACAGAGTTCTTATGCAAGGAGGAAACCGCCATATTTATTTGATGTAATGCTACACATGCATAGGATATCTTCTCTCACACACAGACTTGGGCAGTCTTCAAAGTGCTCCTGCAGAATGGGACATCAGATTTCACAATGTGGTGTTTTATTTTGATGCACAGAGGGAGAAAGCACTAGGAAATGTGTCCTCATCTGACACAGTAACAGCCCACAGACTGATGGCAAGTCCTGCAGTCATTCCTTCATGATGGCCCAGATGGAATCTGAGGCCCTGCAATCAGAAACTTTCTTCATTTTTTGATTTCATGTCTCAGTGTTCGTCAGAGTGCTGTTATATAGTAAGTGCCTGCTAATAAATGAATGAATGATAAAATGATGCATAAATTCACCAAAAATTCTAGTCCTTTTCTTGCATTGCACTAATACCAATGCTCCAAAATGAATTAGACATATACAAATTTTGATAACTGCTTCAAATATGCAAATATTTTCAACTATGTCTACCACAGGCTACCCATGTGGCCATGCCAAGTCGTTTTACCTACCCTTAGTTTGTTTCTCAACTGATGGAAGAATTGGACCAAAAGACTGTAACTTACCTAAAAGCTTAAGAGAGGTTGACAACAACATCTCTCACTCTAGTTTGGATTTAATTTGAAAAGATTTTAATCACCACATTTCTTATCCCTAATCTCCAGCCCCTATTTTTCAAGAGTCTTTCAGCACCGGTTTAAAGAATGTGATTTTTCCTCTTGAGGCATTTAGTGAAAAACACTGTGTTCCTTCCTAATTCATAAGAAAACACTTGAGGAGAAGGACTTCCTTTATGTGACTTACGAGACCCGTGTTCAGCCTGCACTTTCTCCTTCAGCTAAAACAAATTCCAGTTCATCTTTCTCAGGCTGTGGTGCACTCGCTTTCTGGTATGTCAAGTTAATCTTCGTCCTTGAAATTAGGGCCATCAAGAGAAAACTTAACCTGTTTTGGTGAAGAATTTGCTGGACTAAACAGAGCATATGTTTTCTTTGGCCTTCTATTCTACTGCAGGCTTGAATATGCTGATTACTTAGAGACAATAAAACAGCAAATCTTCACATCCGTTTTAGGGACCTATTATTGGGGGTAGTAGCTCTGATTCTCATTTCACAAAGGACAGTTACAGGTTACTGGATGGTCTCACTTATGGAGACTGGCCATGAACACCAAATATGGCTTAATATGTTCGAAGTATTAGTTATAATATATACATGCTGAATCAAAAAACTCTATTATAGAGCATAATGAAAACTAGCTACTGGTTTGGCTTTTGTTAAACTTTAATATATTTCTCCTTGACAGCTCTGCCACTGCCTGCCTCTTTCTTGTTCGTCAGTGCTTAAAAACTCTGCTTTAGTCCTTTTCCCCTAGAAGACTCCAAAAATATTGAGTATGTCTTATCTGGGGAAGAGTATGATTGCTTTTTTATTTTTATTTTATCTTATTAGTCTTGCAAGTGAATACATCTCATTGTAAAGATGTAAATAACAGAGAAATCTAAAAAATAAAAAAGGCAAGTCCTCCTTTGGTCCCAAGCCATCGTCAACCTCTCCCACAGTCAACACTTTGATGTGCAAACTTTCAATATATTCTTAATTTATAATAAATACATACACACCACTAGCTTTGTTTTTGCTTTATCTTTCTAACTGTATAGTTCTCCCTACACTTCCTGCAACTTCTGTTTCTTGATTTAATATTTATACCCTGGAAATCATTCCATGTCAGAAATGTACATCAATCATGCTCTTTAACCATTCACTAGTATTCTCTGGCAGAAAAGGATGGATGGATCATAAGAACACAATATATATTTGCCCCCTCTCAACATTTTGCTATTAAAACATATGACCATCTTTGCATATATATCTTTATGCACATGCACATGTATTTCTGCTGAACATTTTCATTCTTGTTTTTGGTAGACACAACCAAATTGCATTTCAAAAGCCCGCACTAATTTATGCTCCTATCAATTGTATATTAGAGTATCTTTTTTCCCATTTCCTTGCCAACAATGGATATTATTAATCTTTTAAATATTGTCAATTTGGTGGAGAAAAATATCATCTCATGTTCTGAATTGCATTTCAGATTAGTAGTGACATTGTTGATACTTTCATATGTTTATGGGACATTTTTATTTTCTTTTTGTAAGTCACTATATGTACACACACACATATATGAAATATGTTATTTTAGTTCATTGGCTTTAAATTTTGTTCATGGTATCTTTTGAGATGTTGGCACAACTATCCAGTCATTTCCAACTGGGGAATATTTTTTGTCTTATTTAAGAAAACTTTCCTACTCCTAAATTGTTTTTTTAAATTTTCTTATATTTTATGTTAACTCATTAATTTATTTGGACTTTATTTTTTGTGTATGGTATGACAGAGATATTTAAATTTATTTTCCCCCAAAGCATAGCCAGCTGTTACTCATTTTTTTTTTGAATAGTTGATCTTTTCCTCATTGGTTTAAAATAGCGAATTTATCAAATATTCACACTACATATTTACATGAATCTGTTTCTCCACTTTCTACTGTCTTCCGCTGATTTGTGGTCTATTAAAGTAATACACATAATTTTACTTAACATAATTTTAAGTATGTTCTTATTCATACTTTTTCAAAATATTCTTTGCCATATTCATAGATTTTCTTTTAGATAACTTTAAATAAAGCATACCAAATCCCTTTAAGAAAATTCTTTGGGGATTTTAATTGTAATTAAACAAGACTGATTTGAAAAATGTTGCTATCTTTACAAAATAGAACAAATTGCCTATATTTTAGTTACATATTAATTCTTTATATGAAGCTTTATATTTTTCTTCATAAAGATCCTACATATTCCTTCATAAGTTTTTTCCTAGGCATTTTATAGTTTTATTTTGTTTTTACTATTAAAAAAGTAGATTTTTATTATATTTTTATATTGGTTATTGCTGATATATAGGAAAGCTATTGATTTATCTTAAATACAACAAACACTAAAATCTTGTAATAGTTTTAATAGGTTTTTAGATTTTTCTAGATAATAATGAGACTCTTATTGATTTTTCCCCAAGATGTATACTTTTTTTTAAGGTTTGATATGTTGGCTAACACCTAAAAACCAAGTTAAGAACTGGGTATGCAAGTGGACTGTTTTGTTCTGTTCTCAAACATAATAGTAATGCTTTTGGTATTTGTTCATTGTTACCCTTTATGTATAAATATACATCATCAAATTATAAAAACATTTTTTCCATGCCCTAGTTAAGAGACTTTGATTTTTCCATTAGAAAGTAATGATGAATTTATCCAAATGATTTCTTCCACATTTACCAAGATGATCATATTTTTCTGATATCACATTTTAATCTCTTAATATAATACATGGCGTTAATAGATTCCACATGGTTGAGCCGTCCTTGTATTCTTCAGTTAAACTTTGGTTTGTCAAGATGTATCAATATTTTTAAATATAGCGATGCTTAATCATTTAACATTTTATTTGGATTTTCACATCTACATTAATAAACAAAACTGACATAGTTCTCATTTTTATGGTATTTTGTTTGGTATTAGTACCAGGATTATGCTGGCCTCAAGGAATGAGTTAGAAAATTCTCTATTTTCTGCTTCTGGAATAAACTTAAATTACCTGAAATTATCTGTTTCTATTTGAGCTGAATGGCCTATTTCAGAATTCGAAGGATTTTTTTCTACTTCTTTTTAATTCTTCTCTAATTTCTATTCTATTTCTACTTTGTATCATTTCTTGAGTAAATTTGGTCTTGTAATATGATAGTTAATATTTTCTTAGAAAATAATCTATTTGTTCTTGGGTAAACACTTAACTTCATTGATGCTGAAATGAGGGATTTAATAAGTAGTCACTTAATGCTCCTTTAAACTCTATGATTTTATCATGATGGGCATATGGCAAAAAAGGAACCCAGAGATATCAATGTATTTTCTACTCACAATAGTAGTAATGATTAAAGATGTATTAATATGGATAGAATATGAAAAATTCAGACATAATCCTTCTGATTTAAACTTTTTATTTGTTCAAGTTAAATGTCACCTTATCTCACTACTATGTTAACAGCAAAAATGATTCATTTATTTTCCTATATAAATTGAATAACATTTATTATACCAAAAATCCTATTTATCTAAAAAAAGACTTTAATGTCACATTAGAATTCTTCATATACAACAAAGCAAATATTTGAAATTGGAATAGAATGAAGTTAGAAAACATTCCAGAAAATTTCAGAAATCACAGATAACCCATACTTAGGATAACTAAGGTCAAAACTATACTATTCGAAGAAGAAACTCACTACCACAATTCTTGGACAAAAGTGATTAAAATGGAATCTCAGTGAATTGGCATTGGTTCTTCTAGAATGAGGAATATTTTCTCAACCTTCTACTTTGCCAGCCTGGTCTTATACTACTCTTCATGCTTAGTCTCCAAGTTCCCATAAAATATATATATATATATTTTAAACTAGTGGAAAACTACTAGTGAAATACAACTCTCAGGAGATATCTGTCTCTTCTAGGATTTAGTCATTCTCCCGAACTCCATGTAAGCCTGGAAAAATCATGAATTATTCAAAATCCTGAGCCACAGCATCAGCTGATTTATAGGAACTATTTATTGTAGCTATTTTCTCAAAAGAAGACCATTTTATATCCCGGACATGACTAATTTATGAGACTAGAGAGGAGATTCACATCAATATGGCAGGGATTGTAGGGTGAAAAAGTATATGATAAGAAAGGAGGAGGAAAAAATAGGAAGGCTAAGATTCAAGTAAATGGGAAGCAAAATAATTTACTATGAAAAACTTGATAGCATTTTCTAAGTTTATTCTGTTGAATTATCTCCTTCCTCTTAGTATGTCTAGGAGGTCTGGCACCCTGCATGTAAATAGGGCTCTAGCTGGGTGTGTGTGGCTCACCAAAGCCATGCAGAAGTAGAAGGAAGGTGGGTGCTAGAGAATCCCCGCTTAGGAAATAGGTTCCTGACACCCTATTGGGATATAAGAAATCCTCACACTAATGACCTCATTGAGTTTAGACATTAATTTTTTCTTTAATGTAAATAAATGTTACAAGGGTATGCTATCACAAAATAATCTAATTAAATTGTTAATGATCATCAGTACTACAGTTACAGAAATATTTAACAGAAGGCTAGACAATGAGGGAATGGACTTAGGATGGTAAAATTGTAATGCAGTTTTTGGGCTGGAATGAGGGACTCAAAATCAAGGGGAAGGTATATATTATAAGGTGAATTTGACCGAGGTAAGCTTTTTCTTTTTTTCTTCCTTCCATCTTTCATTCTTAAACACATATTTACCAGGCAGTCCTACTAGGTAATGGAGATAAAATATGAGCCATGCCTAAAGAGCTCGAGTCTAGAGGAGAATTAAGGACATAATTATCAATTTGGGGCACCTTCTATTCCATGTGCTTTTTAATTTTCTAGGGAGAGCAGAGCTCTGGCCACATTCCTATTAAGCAGGCTGGACCAGTTTATCATCATAGTATCATTTCCACTGATACTTGATACCAGATTGAGTAATCATCACAAAATTCCTATCAAAGCTAGAATATACATATACATATTTATAACTATAGCTGGAATAATATAACATATTTTGCTATTCTTTAGTTTCAGTGCAGTTTATGTAGCACAGGTAGTTGGAAATAAATATTACCTTACAATGGGAGTCAAATAACCATCTTAACACAGATTAAGCTTGAGTTATTTTTGTTTCAGCTCATAAAAGTAAGTTCATAAGACTATACAAGCTAAAGTTATTAATCATTTTTAAAAATACAGTTTTACATATGTGCGTGCCATTCATAGTTGTTGTACTGCTAAGACCTCATTTAATTCTCATAATCAGCCCATGAAACAAGGATCCTTATTTTCAGGTAAGAAGAAGAGGGTTTAATGAGACTACATACCTCTCCCAGGACCTCATAGCTAGTAAATGGTGGAAATGGGATTTTAATCCAATTCTGACAATTAAGACTTTTCACTTAGCTATTTATCTCCACTAGAAACTGCTGCAGAAAATTAGAACAGAGGACAATACGGGTTGACTAGGAGAGTAAGCAGAGTGCTGTGGGAGTCTGTTGGAAGCAATAAAAAAGGCAGAAAAGCACAATCCTTTTGTAGCAATTTGTAGTAAATTGTATAATCCAAATTGTAGCAATGCTTCATGCGATCTGCTCTTGTGGCTCTCAGCACATGCCCACAGTGGAATGTTGAGAGCAAGTCCTTATTGTTCTGTTTCCACTAGAGGTCTGACCATCTGTCCCTTGGCTGTCACCCAGCAACCCATCTCCCTTTCTGTGGGCCCTACCAGTCAGCTTCTGGTGTCTGGTGACAGAAAGACTCACCGACAGATTTTGAAGAACATTTTTTGTTGCCTCAAATATACCCTAAGACATTCATGTGGCTGTGTCTTGTGTGAGGGAAGGGTAAATCTAGTTTCAGCCAGTAGAGGCCACTGGTGTGCATACAGCAGAAACAGAAAAATAATGCAAGAAGACTAGTGAGTGAACGTGACTCTGGCTACATTAAGCCAAATAGGCAATCTAGGGGAAGAATAATGGTGTTCCTTGTGGACCCTACAGGGACCTTGGAGGCTGGATTTTGGAGTCGCTTCTGAGAGTCCAAATGTAAAGTCTTGCATTTATGGTCAATTGACTTTCATGAGGGTGCCAAGACAATGCACTGGGGTAAAGAATAGTCTTTCAACAAATGGTGTTGGGAAAACTGAATATCCACATGAAAAAAAAACAATGATGTTGGACTCCTTTCTAACACTACACACAAAAATTAATTCAGAATGGATGAAAGAACTAGATATAAGAGCTAACTATGACACTCTTAGGAAAAAACTTCAGAGTAAATCTTCATGACCTTGAGTTAAGCAAAGGCTTCTCAGGTATGGCTTGTACCAAAAGTACGAGCAACTACAGAAAAAAAAAGATAAAATGGATTTCATCAAAATTAAAAACTCATATGCTGCAAACAATACTATCAAGAAAGTGAAAGTACAACCCATAGAATGGTAGAAAATATTTGGAAATTAGATATTGATAAAAGTCTTGTATCCAGAATAGATAAGAAACACTTATGACTCAATAAGTCAGAGTCAAACAACCCAATTTAAAAACTGGCAAAGGATCTGAACAGAAATTTTTCCAAAGAAGATATACAAATGGCCAATAAGCATATGAAAAGTGGCTCAATTATTAGTCATTAGGGAAATGCGAATCAAAACCACAGTGAAATAGCACTTCACATTCACTAGGATAGTTGTAATTAAAAAAGAAGAAAATAAGTGTTGAAGATGAGGAGAAATTGGAACCATCACATTTGCTGTGGGAATGTAAAATGGTACAGCCACTGTGGGAACATCTTTGGTCATTTCTCAAAATGTTAAACATAAAGTTTCTATATGACTCAGCAATTCCACTCCTAGGTGTATACTCAAGAGAAGTGAAAACATATGTCTCAAAAAAGTTGCACATGACTATTCATAACACCATTGTTGATAAGAGCTGAAAAGTGGAAACAAACCAAATCTCTATCAGCTGATGAATGGATAAACAAAATGTGGTGTATCCACACAATGGAATATTATTTGTCCATAAAAAATTGAAATGCTGATAAATGCCACTACATGGATAAACCTTGAAAATACTATGTTAAGTGAAAGAAGCCAGTCACTAAAGACCATGTATTATATGATTCAATTTCTATGAAACATTCAGAAGAGGCAAATAAATAGAGATAGAAAGTCGATTAGTGGTTGCCTAGGGCTGGGAGGGGTTAGGGGAAGAGAAGTAACTGCTAGTGGGTATGGCATTTTCATTTGGGCTGATGAAAATATTCTGAAATTAGACTATGGTGATGGTTGCCCAACTCTGTGAATATAACAGAATCCATTGAATTTTACATTTTAAGTGGGTGAATTTTTTGGTATATTGATTTTGTCTTAAAAAGGCTCTTAAAAAAAAAGAAAACCAAGAAGTTCAGACACATGGTAAGGCACATAGCTAAGGTTGGGTAAAGGAGTCAAAGCAAAGAAGGCATCTGGTAGGAGAGGATGGCAGGGCATGTTCTGAAGAGTGATTAGAAGTTGGCCTGGCTAAGGTGGAGGAGGAGAGGGACAGAGTTGTAGGCAGAGGAAACAGCAGATGAAAAGGCAGAGACAGCGTGGCGTGTCCAGTAAATGGTGAGCTGGGTGCATATGTGGTATGGAGACAGGGCATGTAGTGTGGTAACAAGTGAAATTGGAGTGATAACGAGGGACTGAATCAAGAAGGGCTAACATCATGTTAAGAAATTAGGACTTTAGTCAGAAACCACTGCTGAGCTGTTAAGGAATTTAAAGCTGGGAAATAACATGATTAGATTTTTGTCATTTAGAACAGTCACTTTTGTAGCAGGATTGGAGGAGGTGCAGACAGAAGCAGAGGGGCAGGTCAGGAAGCCGTGTAGTGATGCACGAGGGGCTTGAATAAAAGCAGAGCCCCAAAGTCTTGAAATGGACAAGTGCTTCCATAGACCTCAGGCCTCATTCTAGTCCATGTTGATGTCAACACTTGACACCTGTAGCTCAACCAAAAACGTGGATTACTCAATTGTTACGTTCAAATATGAAGAACATGGTTTTGGAGATTCAAGGTCCAAAGATCCTGCTTCTATATCTGGAGTTCATTACCCCCAAATTAAAGATGTAGAGGTGGTTGTCATCCATCACACAAAATACCCAAGTTAGATGTGTCATCTGAGATAACCTCACTTCCACCAAGAGACCGGCCAGGTTAATTACAAACTCATTCCACTGTATATACCTAAGCTACGAATGGAAATTAATCAACAAGCTTTTCTGACTCTTTACTGTTTAATCAAATACTTCAGGTTCTATTGAGTTTTGTGATTATGAAGTGTGGGCTTTTTATATTCTGATTTTGAAAATACAAAGTGTTTTTCTAAAAATGTTCATTCTGAAGCTAGTCAGACACAATTACAAAGTGTATAGACCCTGGCACTGAACCTAATGAGCCTGTCCTCAAGGAGACAGAAGGGAGAAAAGAATGACACACCAAGGGGCCTCTAAATCAGATGGACGACTTGATTCCTATTAACTGACTAATTGTGGTGTTTCAAAAATAGCTGTTACACCCAGAATGAGACAAAGTTCTATTGGTGATTAACCTACGGTCATTTTAGTGAAACTACAACAGGTGGAGAAAAACATTATGCCAACTGAATTAATGCAGCCTCTTCCCCTAATTTATACTTTGTCCAATCAATGACTAATGTGTGTGAGTAAGTAAATTCCATGATCCTCACTTTACAGATTAGGTAGAAATAAGTTAAGTAATTTGTAGAAAGCCGACAATAGGACAAGAACTAAAGTCTACAAGTGTCTAATAAGCAGGCTGGGCATCCCTTAAGGACCAGGAATCCCTAAGAATTGTCCAGTTGGCCTAATTCCTGAGTTCCCCACTTTGTTTTACCTTGTCGTGGAGATTCTTAGGGAGCCCCTCCAGAGTTCAAAATATTTTAAATAATCCAAATCTTATATTGTGGTATATATATATATATACAATGGAATATTATTCAGCCATGAGAGAGGAGGAAATCCCACCATTTGCAACAATATGGATGGACCTTGTGAAATAAATCAGAGAAAGACAAATACTGCATGATTTCACTTGTATGTGGAATCTAAAAAAGCCAAACTCATAGAAACAAGAGAGTAGAATGGGGGTTACAGGGGCTGGGGTTTGGGGGTAATGGGGAGATGTTGGTCAAAGGGTACAAACTTCCAGTCATGAGATAAATAAGTTCTGGGGATCTAATGTACAGCATGGTGATTATAGTTAATAATACTGTATTGTATACTTGAAAGTTGCTGAGAGAGTAAATCTTAAATATTCTCACCACAAAAAAGAAATACTAATTATGTGACATGATGGAGGTCTTAGCTAACGCTGTAATCGTTTTATGTTATATAATGGATCAAATTAACAAGTTGTATGCCTCAAACTTACACAATGTTATACATCAATTATATCTCAATAAAGCTGAAAAAATAAAATATTGCTGGAAACTGCCAAAAAAAAAAAACCCTAAATAAACAAAAAGAATTCAGATCTTACACAACTGAGTTCCCACATACCCCGTCATCCCATTCACCTCCTGAAGGCCTCCCTCTCCTCCGATCTCAGGTGACTACTGCTTCCTCAGGAAAATGTTTTCTGATCACCCCATGTCACTTTCCTGTTGTGGTGGACATGACAACGTGTTTCTCAGATCTCTGACTGCAGGGAGCAGAATGGATCCCATCCAGGCACGCTCCCCAAGGCCACACTTCCCACAGGCTGCTCCCAGTGGGGACTGGACATGGCAGGGAGATGGGGGATGCTTCTGACAGGTGACTCCCTGCGTCCTTCCTGAGGGACATATCAAACCAAACTTCCTTCCTCCCCTCTCTCCTTCACTATGGGTTAGACCCACCTTGCTCTCTGATGACTCTCCTAGCTTCTGCAGTGTCTCTCTCCTTTTTCTCAAAAAGGCTTTTGGTGTCTGTCTCTTGCAGAGCCTGGACTAACACATCTGTCGTTTACCATCCTGGCATCAAGTTCCTCTGTCGCGTCCACAGCAGGCATTTCATTTGTAATTGCATGTTTATTTGTGCAATTACTTGATTGACGTCTCTCTTCCCCACTAGGCTGATGGATCCAGAAAAGTAAGGACTGGGTCTGTTTTACTCTGTATATCAAAAAGGGTGCCTGGTACATACCAGTTGCTCAATAAATATTCGTTGAATTAGTGAATAAAGAAAGAATGCAGAAATGAAGAAAATCAGATTAATTATGATGGTTTGGGTAGCAAAGTCCTAAAGGATGGTGTGAAGACCTTTGATCATTCCCTTGAGACAATCAGAGAGGGAAGATTTTTTTCCATTGGTATGATAAGCACATTATAACAAATATAACAAAATGCTTCCATCATATTCAAAATTATTGTCTTCAAAAACACGTCTTTTCCCCTAGCCCTCCTCCCTCTCTAGCATATGCTCTTTTTTTATCATCTCTCCATTTCACTCTCTCACTGAAGTAGACCTGGGTTTGGATCTCAAGAATCTCAGTTTGGCTATTTCCCAGCTGTGTGACTTTGCAAGTCTGTTTAGAGAATTAATTTTTCATTTTGTAAAATTTAGGTCAGCAGCAATATAATTTGCAATAATAATGGTATCTGACACCAGTTATGACATAAGGAATGTAAAGCGTTCATCACATGGCCTAGCATAGAGTTTTTACTCAATAAATGTTAGCTCTTATGAGCACTTTTATTATCATCATCAACATTGTATTAATAGTATTCCACCTACACGTAGCCAAACTGAAATCAAGTTTCTAAAACTTTAAGATTATAATGAATTCATCTTTCATATATTCACAGGTAAGAAAAATTTTAGTCTGGAATTCGGGAGTTAAGGGTAAGAACATATAGTTACAAAGTAATGAAAGTATATGTGTTAGAAGACGAAGATGAAGCTCTTTCTGATCATTACATCCTCCAAAAAGGATGTGTAATATGATTTCAGGACCAAAGAATGATCTAGACAAATTTCCCTTCCCCCTTTCCACAAACCAATCCTGTTTTCCTCTAATTATTTTGTTCTGAAATTACATCATTAGAATGCCCTCCCTTATGCTTATAAGCATAAATATCCTTGAGAGGGGTAGCACCTCTGGCTCCTAGAGTTGGAAAGAGACTGTTAGAAATGCCTCTGAATGTGCTGTGGTCACCTCCCCCAGGGGAATTGATGCTTCTTCTTAGTGCCTGTTGCTAGTTCTGTGATTTGAATAACTGAGTACAGCAGCACTCACAGAAGAGAAAGGATGTTTACTTGCAACAAAAAAATTCATTCTTCAAAAAAACAAATATGTCAGTCAAATAATTCCCAAATTAGGAGTGCAACCCCTGAGAAGTAGCAAACTCCTTGGAGGTGATTCAGTTCAACCTTCTAACAATTCGGCATCTTTTCTGTGACGTTGTTGGTCAGCCAACATCTCTGCTGCTGTCACTGGGCTACAGTGGAAGGGCTTTGAGCAGAAATGCCTAGGGACGTAGGTGATCTGCCACTAACGGTGATATGATCTTAAGCATGACACACAGCTTCTTCGAGATTGTTTCCTCACTAGTGAAAGGAGGAGCGTGTGACAGGCACTTCCTAAAGATTATCTGAATTGTCATTTTTAGGACTTCATGATTTCCAGTGACAGTGAGCTCACTACCATCTTCACTGGATGACTCCATTGTGGTCAACAATGGAGGTCAACAAATGTGGTCAACATTTGTTACAGTGAATCAAAAAATCTTTCCTCACTATTCCCTATGCCTTGATTTGTTTCAGAATTATTCAAAACTAAATGAAATATTCTTCAAATATTTGGATTTTGTTGATATGTTCCTTTTGTTCTCCTCCTCCTTAGGCTAAACTAACCCAGGGAGCTCAGTCATGTTGTCTGACATGATTCACAGATCCCTGCCATCTGCCTTTGGGCACATCGTTGTTTGCCAATATCCTTCATAAAATGTACTTCTGAGAACCAAGTGCAATGCAATAGATAAAATAAAATAAAAATGAGCAATCTAAGTTGCAATCTATTTTTTTCAGCTCAGCTCTAAGCACATCTGTTTCTTAGTCAATCCCGAGCTGGTTGAAACAGTGACTACCCAAATGCTCAACATCAGGTTAACAGAAAGTTGTTACTAATTTGCTCAGGTAATGCCTTGACGTTAAAGCTGGCTCTTTCTGTTTCCCAGGACAGCCCGTATCCTGAGTCATGGCCATGATCTTCACTTGAGAACAGAGCTATTTCTCAAGTGATTGTTTTCAAGCAGAAGACTGACCATTCTCAGAAATTTTTAACAAACTCATGAAGACCCTTCAAAAAGGATTCCGTATATGTGTTCAATGTAAGCTAACCAATAAGTAATCATAATTATCTAAATCTCATACAACAAGGGATGTCATTGAAGTAGTCATTTATATCTTAGTGTAACTGGCTGATCTGAGGCCAGGCATGTTTGTGAGGGTTTTGGGTACAAGAAAAATTAGAGATACCATGTGAAAAGGAAATTAATGACTATCATGGAGACTAAAGGCTTAAAGAAAACTTCACCTACTTCGCATTTCCCTAGGTGGTACAATCTTAGATATCCTTCATGTTCCTGACAATGTTTATCCAGTACAATAGGTAGATTGGATGGAATTGATGCATAGAATCAATTTTATTGATATGCCAGGGTAAATGCTCAATCGATATTTGCTTGAATTGGATTGCAATAACCAGACCAACAACTTACAGCTACATTTATGAATCATTGTGCTCATTATAGTGGGTCACGTACACCATGGAGATATGAAAGGAGCACTGGTTGAAAACACGGGCCTTGAGTGTGAGGGTCTTGGTTTTATACACTAATTTGACTATTGTGCACATGCACTACTCTACTTCTGTAAGCCTTACATTCTTTTCCTGTAAAATAAGGCTAATAAACCTCCCTTAATTAAGTTGTGAAGATTCAATGAGTGAAATAATTTAGCAAGACACTCAGCCAAATGTTTGTCAATAGAAAATATTCAATAAATTATCACTAATGTTATGTATGATAACTTTTCAAATAGTCAATCTGTCTGACCATTTGTATCTTGTTTAGAATTCTTATTGTATGCATCAAAAGACTAATAGATTTTCACTGGAAATTTCCTTAAGAAGATAAAAACGATAATAATACTAGTAGTAAATAGTAATATAATGTTTACTATGTGCTAGACACTCTTCTAAGGATTTCGCATTTGTTAATCTGGTTAACATAGGACAGAGAATTCATTAGTTGTACCACTTGACTTCTTCAATAAATGTATAATACAGCTAGAAACAATAAATAATATTCGATTTTGAGATTTTATCTCCTTATGTAATACATCTTAAATTTGTCTACTTAGAAATATAGTAATTATGTACTTAGTAATCTGTTTAGTAATTTATTTAGTAACTATTTCATAATTTAGCTTAGGTAGTGCATCTTCATTTTGTCTATTTAGTGCTGATTGATAATATTGGAAAGCTGATGGGTCACCATGTGATCTTCCATGTATATAAAAAATATTTAACATCCTAAAATAGAGCTGAATTAAATAGAGGCAGAATATTTCTTGAGAAAACTGAAGTATCTACTGTGTGATACCAAAAATGGGGAAAGGAAATGGGATTCTTTAGGGACTCCCGGAGCAGCAGAGGACAAGTTTGAGAATGTATGAAGCTGGCCGAGTCTTTATCGTATTTCCAGGGGGCATATCAGACTTTCAGATGCGGTTGTCATGCCGAGCCTCAATGATCAATCTGCTCTAAAATGGCAAAGATCTCACTAGTAGGCAAAGCAGTCATTTCATTTCCCACAGAGGAAAATAAAGACTGTGTACTTGGAGATGATCCCCTGTCCTGATATAACTCACTCCTTGTCTGCCCTCTACTTTTCAGTTATCATCTTATTCGAGGTTACAGAGTATTAATTGACTGGAGTCAATGCTTTATTCCCGCATTGAAAAAAGGTTACAAATTTTAAGTGTTTAAAAATATTTCCCATCTAAATTTATTCGAGAAGTGTTCTGTGCCAACAGAACGGTCTATTACCAATTCCTTGTGCCTAATCCTCTGCTTCTAGGCTGGCAAATGAATTAGACAAGACAGATGGATGTGTCCAATATATCTGTCCAGTAGTCCATATTTATGAGTTCTAGGCTTGACAAACTGACAAATTCCTGAGGCAGCTTGTTCTAGTTCTTAATCACATTTGTAGTCTAGATGCTTTCCTGTGTGTTTTGACAAACTGGTTTCAGGATCACTTCTTCTTACCCAAAATTTTATTAACTTTAATATCCCTGGCTGAGTATGGACGACATTCTCCTGACCACTGTTCTGCATGCCTTCTCTATGGTAGTTGACCCTCAGAGATCTAGAGGAGGGTATGATGGAAATCTGGCGCATGCTGTCTCAGAGCTGCCTCACATCTCTGCCCTATCAAACAGACTAAAGCTTGAGGATTTGCTGCCCATCCACCAAATAAAGACCAAAGTCATCAAACAGGTGAGTTTAAAATCAATTATGGAGTGATGTAATTATGATATGCATGGTTAGATTATTGCTAGCAAATCTACTGCTTCCTACAGGACAAACTTATTAGTATTCATTATAAACAGCACGTTAAATTTTCCTACTATTTCCAGTCAGCTCAAAATGCTTTAAGTGTTTTGAAATGCTAAATCCTTATAGCACCTAAACACAACAGAATTCTAAGTTCTTATAAGACCCCTGGACATCAATTATTGATCTACTCAATGTTTTTAGAACAGATGTTTTTTGAGAGATTATTCTGCCCCAGGCTTGTGCTACAGTAGAGAGAAAAGTGATGATAAAGTCAGTCTCTTTCCTTGAGAAGCTTCTCAGTTTCTATAAGAGGGTAACAAACAATGAAGTCATTATAGGACAAGGAGATGTTTGCAGTGGTAGAGTTATAGTGAATTTGGGGAGCCCTGAGGGAGAACCCGAACCCAGCTCAGAGGATACGTCAGAGCCAGCCAGGCTAAGAGAGGAAAGGCATTCCGGACAGAGAAGACTGTCCAAGCAAAGACACAGGGGCATAAAACTCCATCATGCTTGGGAGGGACTCCAAGGAGTTTGATGTCACCCTCTGCACATTGGACTGTGATGGCTGTGGGAAATGAAGTAATTTGAGAAATAGTAAACATAGAAGAGTTTGGAGTGCGTGATCTATTTAAGATGAGGTAATGAGACAGGAAGAATTGAGGCTGACTCCCAGGTTTCCACAACATTCCTGGTGGTGGTGTTGACGAAACTAGAGAAAATAGAAGGAAGAGAGTTGGGAGGGAAATGCTTTCAGTGTGTTTATGATATGGGTGCTATATATATGAGGCAATTGGATATATGAGTCCATGTCCAAGGAAAAAAATCTGTATAGAATTAGGGATTGTCCACAGAGAGGTGGCAGCTGAATGAGTGGGTCATTTGACAGTGAGTGAGTGGATGAGTGAATGGGTGGATGCGATCCCAAGGGGTGACCAACATTTAGGAATTAGGTGGATGTTTGTGTGTCTGCTTCAAAGGTAGATAGACTGACTTTCCTCAGTATAAGGACTTGTGATAGACAGAGTAATGGTCCCCCAAAGATGTCCACATCCTGATCCCCAGCTCCTGAGAATGTGGTACATTAGAAGGCAAAGAGCAATTAAGGTTGAAGGTGGAATTAAGGTTGCTAATCAAGTGACTTTAAAATTGAGAGAGTATCCTGGATTATCTGGGTGAGCCCAATGTAATCACAAGGGTTATTAAAAGTAGAAGAGAGAGGCAGAAGAGCCAGTGTGATGTGAGAAAGACTGGACCTGTGGTTGCTGGCTTTGAAGGTGGAGGAAGGGAGTAGGAGACAAGAAATGCAGATAGCCTGTGGAAGCTGGAAAAGGCAAAGAAAGGGCTTCTCTAGAGCTTCCAGAAGGAATGAAGTCCTGTTGACACCTTGATTTTAGCCCATTGAGACCCATTTCAGACTTCTACTCTCAAGATCTGTTAAGATAATAAATTTCTGTTGTTTTGAGCCTCTAAATTTGTGGTAATTTGTTGCTGCAGCAATAGAAAACTAATGCTGGACTCCACCTTGATTTCTCAGTATTCAGTACCATGTGTGTGACACAGAAGCTCAAAAATTAATTTATTAGTTAATGAATATGGAAAAGGAGACATAAAGATATATATGATTTGTCCTGTAACTTGAGGCCCTGTCAGGTAAGAAACACAGGATCACTTATTTTTTCAATCCCACATTTAGATTTTTTTTGGACCAAATTTTTAGTCTTAAAAAGTCAAACAAAGGTGATGCTATACCAAAGGTCTAGGGAATACAGCACATTTCAATTTACAAATTGGCAGTTATATGGAATCTCTTAGCTTTTATTTCCAATACCAATTATTGGCACATTGCTTGTTTCATGTTATTTATATTTTGACGGTCCTGCTTCCCAGTTAGATTTTAGGACTTTATACGGGAGGAATGTTGTCTTATACCAGTTTATGTCCCTGATGCCTGCGAAAATGACCACTAATATTTTCTTAAAGAGAATCAGCCATGGGTCAGAGAAAAGCTTCCCTTGCCTTTGGAATATGAGCGGTGAGCTGGCTCACCCTGGCTTGTGAGAGCCGATTGTTAAATTTTCAAGAATTTTGCAAACCAGTTGTTAGATCAGTAGTTTGAAATTGGCCATGGTGGGATTATTTACACCACAAAAATTGGCAAACACTACAAATAAGCCTCTCATCTAAAGAGCCAGTTGTAAACATTTACCCGTACACCACTGGTTTGGAGACTCCGTGAGAATAAAACAGATTCAAGTCAAGTCAGTTCTACTTTATGTAAACACAGTCGGAACAAATATCTGCTTATAACATTGAAGTAAATTAAAGTCTCTTACTTCAATGATAATTTATTTCAAATATTTCCACTTATTGTTCTGCTTTAAAAGAATGCATCCTTAATGAAATAATTCTTCCAAAGTAACTCAAGTATTCTTCTTTAAGACAATCTCATTAGGAGTAGTAACAGGACTCATAAATTAAACCACAATAACAGTTCAGTTATAACAAGAGTCAGAGCTGTTCCATTTAGCTTACTATTGTTGATTAATTTCCAGATGTACATCTCCATGTAGCTCCAAGGAGAGTCATTTTCTTTAAAAGCTATTTGTTGTCCTTGTTTATTGTGTTCTTACCTAATTCTTATCTAACTCCTTGACAGATAGAAATGCCAAATACCTCATTTCATTTCTTTTGTTAATGAATATAAAGCAAGGTCTGAAATCCAGCTCAAGAAGTATTAAGACTGGGTATTTTGGGACTTTAGTGGGAATTCCTACCGTTAATATACCATGTGACCCTGATTGAATTAATTGATCTGTAATATAATGTTGCTTTCTCCAAAAATAGGAATTAAACAAATTATTTCTTAAACAATTTTTTTTAGCTCATACTATGTTTCTCATAGTATGAAGGCAAAATAAAATTAAAATTAAGAAACTGCTTATGCCCTCAAGATATATATAATCTACTAAGGTAAATAAAACAAAATAAAAACAGTAATATAAACTGGAATATGACAAGGGAATAATAACATATTGTGGAAAGAATTCAGACTTTGAAGCTAGACAGAACTAGGTAAATCCCATCATCATCACTTAAGAGCGTTTCAGTTTTAGCAAGTTATCTGTTTCCTCAAAGGTTTGTGGTAAGGATAAAGATACCACATACAAAGCACCTGGCACATGGTGAGAACTAAACAAATGGGAATTTCTGTTATTATTATGATTCTGGACAAGACATATTTTAGACTGGAAATAGAAATGGATTTAGAATTCCTATTAATGTGGTGTGGTAGAAAATATGTGGGACTGGAAGGCAGAATAACAAATTCTAGACATGTTTTGTATCTAAATAGTTGTCTAACCTTGGACAGATTAATTAATATTTTTAGGTTTCTCTTTTCTCAACAGTAAAATGGTTATGGTAGAAAGGAAAGGTGATGTGCTAGATGTTGTCTAAGGTCCTGTTCATTGCTAAGTATCATATTTAGACTTATATGTAGCTTAACATAGAATTCGATAAAGAATAATGGCCCAAACATCAAAGGAAAAATGGTTGATGATGTCAATTACTGTTACATACTACTTCATGTAACCCCCCGCCAATTAACATGTTCTCACTCTTTCCTCAGCATATGTTGAATGCAGAGATTTTTGCTTTGCATCATTCCTGGGACACTTACCTGATGGCTGGGTTGTGTCTGCTGCCTGAAAGCTGCGGTGTTGGAGTTGTCTTTGAAACTAGTCACATACATTTTCAAAAGTTGCTTATTAGACTGCTACTTCCTGCCAAGATGAAGAACTGTGCATTGAAGAACAGTGATCCCTGAAATGGGAAATGAATGAGGTGAGCCCTAACAATGCCCAGTTTATTAACTTGAGAGAGTGGGCAGGCTGCACTGCAGGGACGGGGAAGTCAGGTGCAACCTGATGGATTCCCTGAGTTGAGGAGACAGAGCTGAAAGTTTGGGGAGAAAAAGGCAGCTAGAGCTGATGGACAAAGTATGGAAGAGGGAGCAGTAGAGAGAGAGAACTCTAGAGGTCTGTAGAGAGCTCCTTCAAGTATTCAATAGAACACTGGTCAATACTCATGCGTGAGGAAAGAACCAAAATAAAGGATTACAGGGAATAGTACCCAGTATCTCACAGGTATAAGAATTATTCCCACTGATCAGATTGGAAAGCCTCATAATTCACAGCACTTTGGGTAGAGCACTTACAGAGTCCCAAGTCTGAAGTGGGGAATTATCAGCCCTAGACTAAATATTACTCTAGTCTTGCCTAACAAACTTATAGACAATAACTGCTATATTCCAGCTAAACACCACAGAAAACACTGTGGCACCACCCTCACACCAAATCCTCTCCCCCAGCAAAAGCTAAGTGAAGAGATACAACAGAGAAAGGATAAATAGAGAGAAGAAACAGAAAACAAAAAATAAAATGGCAGGCTTAACCCCTAACATTTCAATAATTACATGAAATGTAAGTGGTCTAAATGCACCAATTAAAAGCGAGATAACATCAGAGTGGATTAAGAAAACATGACCCAACTAGATGCTGTCTCCAAAAAATCACTTCAAATGTAATGACATAGGTAGAATGAAAGCAAAAAGATGGAAAAATGTATACCATGCAAACATTAATTTAAAAAAGAAAGCAGAATAGCTATATTAATATCTGATATAGCAGACTTTAGAGCAAAGAAAATTACCAGGGACAGATAGAGACATTATATAATGACAAAAGGGTCAACCCACCCCAAAGACATTGCAATCCTAAATACATATGCACCCAAACAGCAGAGCTTCAAGATATATGAAGCACAAATTGAAAAAACTAAAAGGAGAAATAGACAAAACCGCAATTATAAAGACTTTGACACCCCTCTCTCAACAATTAAAAGAACAATCAGACACAAAATCAGCAAGGATATAGAACCCCAAAATACCATCAACCAACAGAATCTAATCAATGTTTACAGAACATGCCATCCTACAACAGCAGAATATACACTCTTTTCAAGAACCCACAGAACATAAATTAAAATAGAAATTAAAAGCTGTCAATCTAGAATCTATACTCAGCAGAATTATCTTTAAAAAGCAAAGGCAAAATAGAGAGTCTTCAGGTATACAAAATCTGAAAGAAATCATCACCAGGAAAATTGCTCTACAAGAAAGAATTCACCACCAGCAACCCTACAATACCAGAAATATTAAAGGAAATCTTTCAAGGAGAAGGAAAATAATACCAAATGGAAATCTGGATCTTCACAAAAGAATGAATAGCACAGGGAATGCCAACTACATTGAGTATCAAAATTTTCTCCTATAATTTCAATCTATTTCAAAGATAATTGTTTAAATAAAAGCAATGATGCATTATGGAGCTTAAAACATATGTAAAATGTATGACAAAAATAGCACAAAAACCAGAAGGAAGAAATGGAAGTATACTTTCGTAAGAATGTTATACTACAAAGTGGTACAATATTGCTTGAAGTGGTAACAATATGTGTAAAGATGTATACCATCAGTTGGCACACTACAGTTCACAGATCAATCTGGCTCACAGCCTGCTTTTGCACAGTCTGTAAGCTAGAAATGATTTTATATTTTTAAAAATTAAAGAAAAGTGAATATGTAACAAAGGCCATATGTGGCCCACACATCTAAAATATTTATTAGTTGGCCCTCTATAGAAAAAGATTACCAACTCTTGAGGTATATTAAAAACTCTAATGCAACCACTAAGATAACCAAGTGAAGAGTTATAACTAATAAACCAACAAAGGGGGTAGAATGAAATCAGGAAAATACTTATTATAAAAGAAGCCTTTGACAAAAGAAGAGACAGGGACCAAACAAGAGATGGAAAAAATTGAAAACTAACAGCAAGATGATAGTTCTTAACGTAACCATACCAATAATCACATTGAACGTAAATGGTCTAAACACCCTAACTAAAGGACAGAGATTGTCAGGTAAGAGAAGTGTGAGACCCTGTAGGCAGTGATATGATGCCTGCAAGAAGTTAACTTTAAATATAACAATACAAAAGTCAAGACTGGCCTCAACAAGGAGTGGGTTACAGGGGGAAAAATACAAAAAGAATTAAAAGGATGAAATAAGATATACTATGCTAACATTATTAAACAAAAGTTGGAGTAACTGTATTAATTTCAGACAAGGTAGATTTCATACAAAATTACCAGGAATAAAGGTGAACCTTACATAATGATAAAAAGGGCAACTCCTTAGGAGGATATGATAGTCCTACATATTTATGCAACTAATGATAGAGCTTCAGAATAAGTAAAGCAAAAGCTGATAGAAATTTCAGGGGTAATAGGAAAAATCCACAATTATAGTCTGAAATTTTAGTAACTTTCTCTCAATAATTGATAGAACAAGTAAACAGAAAATCAGTAATAATATAGAAGACTTCAATAATACTTTCAATGGGATCTAATTGATATTTGTAGAACATTCCATCCAATGACAACAGAGTACACTTTTTTTCAAGTGCATGCAGAACATTTTCGAAGACAGTTAATAATCTGTTCCACAAAACAAGTGTCAATAAACTTAAAAGGATTCAAGTTATACAAAGTATGTACACTTTCTACAATGGAACTAAGTTAGAAATCAATAACAGAAAGATTTCTGGAAAATCCCCAAGTACTTAGAAACTAAACAGCACATTTCTAAATAACCCATAGGTCAAAGAATAAATCAAATGGGAAATTAAAAGGTATTTTTGAACTGAATGAAAATGAAAACATAAGGTGTAAAAATCCGTGGGCAGTGCTAAACAGTACTTAGTAGGAAATTTGTGATGCTAAAGCCTATATTAAAAAGGGAGAAAGATTTCAAATCATGATTGGAGTTTTTGCCTTTAGAAACTAGAAAGACAAGAGCAAATGAAATCCAAAGTAAGTAGAATAAAAGAAAGAATAAAGAATAGAGTGGAGATTAATGGGGAAAAAAAACAGAAAAAGAATAGAGAAAATCAATGAAATCAAAAGCTGGTTCTTTCAGATCAATAAAATTGGTAAACCTTTACTCAGAAAGCTCAGAAAAAGAGAGGAAGGAAATTACCAATATCAGTAATAAGAGAGTTAATATCACTACATATTTTACAGTTATTAAAATAAGTAATTATCATTAAGAATTTTATGGCAACAATTTAGACAACGTAGATGAAATAGACATGTTCCTAAAGGACAGAAATTTACCAAGCTTACTCACTTAGAGAGAACCAGAATAGCTGTGCATCTATCAGTGAAATTGAATTTGTAGTAAAAACCTTTCCACAAAGAAAACTCGGGGCCCAGATGGCTTTACTGGTGAATTCCATCAAACATGTAAGAAAGAAATAATACCAATTTTAGATGAACTCTTCGAGACACTTGAAGAAAAGGGAGTACTTACCAACTCATTTTATGTGGCCAGCATTGTCCTGATACTAAATCCTGACAAAGACATTATAAGAAAACTACAGACCAATATAACTCATGAACAGAGATGCAAAATTTATACATAAAATTTTAGTAAATTGAATCCAACAATATATAAAACAGGTGGGGTTAACATTTTAAAACACCAATCAATGTAATTCACTACATTAACAAACATTATGAACATTTCAATAGATGTGGCAAAAATATTTGGCAGAACCCAATATCCACTCATGATAAACTTTCTCAGCAAACTAGGAATAAAAAGAAACTGTCTCAACATGATAAAAACATCTACAAAAAAATCTACATCTATCAACATAATCAATGGTTAATGATAGATTATTATTTCCCTATGATCAGGAATGACACAAAGATATTCTCACTTAGCACTTTTATTCAACATCGTACTGGAGGTTCTAGCCAATTCAGTTAGGCAGAGAGAAAGAGATCGAGGAGCAAGTGAGAGAGGGAGGCAGAATCAAAAAAAAAAAAAGAAAGAAATAGAAAAAAACAAACAGAAAAAGAAAGCAAAAGCGAAAGGAAGGAAGGAAGGCAGAGAGGCATCTACATTGGAAATGAAGGAGTAAAATTATCTTTATTTGAAGATGGCATGATTGTGTATGTAGAAAACATGATGGAATCTACAAAAAAGCTACTAGGACTAATAAGTAGGTTTAGTAAAGTTGCAGGATACAGGGGCAACAGGCCAAAATAAATTGTATTTATATGTACTAGGAATGAACATTTGAACATGGAAAGAAAAAAAACAGTAGCACAATATCATGAAATATGAAATGCCTAGTGATAAATTTGACAAAATATGTGCAAGATCTGTGCATGTAAAACTACAAAACATTGCTGGGAGAAACTAAAGAAGACCTAAATGAATGGAGATGCACAATGTGTTCATGTACCAGAAGACTTAATACTCATAAGATGTCAATACTCCCCAAACTGATTTGTAAGTTTGACGCAATCCCAACTAAAATACCAGAAGGTGTTTTTGTAGAAAATAACAAGCTCAATCTAAAATTCATTTGGAAATGAAAAGACCTAGAATAGATAAAATAACTTTGAAAAAGATAACAAAGTTGGAAGATTGACACTACCTAATTTAAAGACATATTCTAAGCCACAGTAGTCAAGACCATGTGATATTGGTATCAAGACAGACAAATAGATCAATGGAATAGAATAGAGAGCCCAGAAATAGATCTACACATATATTAACAGCTGATTTTTGATAAAAGTGCTAATGCAACTGAATGGAAAAATAATGTTTTTAACAAATGGACATCCTCATGCAAAAAAAAAAAAAAAAACCTTTTATCATACCTCACACCATTTATAAAAATTAACAAAAACTGGACCATAAATCTAAATGTAAACCTAAAATGATAAAATTCCTAGAACAAAACAAAGAATAATCTTTGTGACTTTAAGTTGGGCAAAGATTTCACAGACACATCAGAAGCATGAGCCATGAAAGAATAAATTGATAAATTGGACTTCATCAAATTTAAAAACCTGTACTTCTCAAAAAAAATATTGCTAAGATAATGAAAACCAAGGTGCAGACTGGGAGAAATCATTTGCAAATTATATTTGTGATAAAAGATTTGTATCCAATGTGCAAAAAACTCTAAAACTTCATAATTTGAAAACAAACATCCCAATAAAAAGTGGGCAAAAGGGGCTGGCCTGGTGGTGTAGTGGTTAAGTTTGCACACTCTGCTTCAGTGGCTCGCAGTTTGCAGGTTCGGATCCCAGGCACAGCCCTACACAGCAATCATTAAGCCATGCTGTGGCGGCGTCCCACATACAAAAAAATAGAGGAAGATGGGCACAGATGTTAGCTCCGGGCCAATCTTCCTTAAGCAAAAAAGAGGAAGATTGGCAACGGATGTTAGCTCAAGGCCAATGTTCCCCACCAAAAGAAAAAGTGGGCAAAATATTTGAACAGATACTTCAACAAAGAAGACATATGGCTTGCAAATGAACACACGAAACAGCATTAGTCATCAAGAAAAGCAAATTAAAACCACAATTAGACACAACACACCTCTGCTAGAATGACTAAAATGAACAATTGTGGGGGAGGATGTCGAGGAACTAGGACTCTCATATAGTGTTGGTATGAGTGTAAGATGGCACAATCACTCTGGAAAACAGTTTGGCAGTTTATTAAACAGTTGAAAATATACCTATCATAAGATCCAGGCATTCCACTCCTAGGTGTTCACCCAAGAGAAATGAAAACATATGTCCACACAAAAACATGTACAAGAATTTTCATGGCACGTTCATTTGTAATAGCCCCAAACCACAATCAACCCAGATGCCCATTAACAAATGAATGGATAATAAGATTGTGGCAAATCCACACAGTGAGATATTATTCACTGATATCAAGTAATGAACTATTAATATCTGCAACAACATGGATGAATCCCAAAATCATTGTGCTGAGGGGGAAAAACCAGAGTGCCCTGGGAGGGGCAGGGAGGGGTATTATAGGGAGGGATTACAAAAGGCATAAGAAAACTTTTGGGGGTGATGGATATACTCATTATTTTGATTATGGCAATAATTTCATGATATATATGTATATCTGTGTGTGTATATTTACATATACACATGTCAAAACTTGTACACCTTAGATATGTGCAGTTTATTATATATCAATTATATCTCATTAAAGTTGTTTTATAAAAACTTTTCAATTAACTTAGTTGTTGAAATCAGCTTTACATTCCTAGCACTCTTGACAACTTCAAAAGAATTCAATAATGCCCATTGAAAGCCTACAATGTCTCAGGCATAAAAAAATGCAACAGATAATACATTCCCCTGGGTTATATTTCTGCCTGTTTCAAACTGTATTTGAATCATAGAGAAAACAATAAGAACAGCTAACACTTGTTGAAAAGTCATTATGTACTGAGAACTTTTCTAAGCTAACTTTTTAAATCCTCACAACAATCCTATGAAGATGGTACTTCCATTATCCCCAGGTAAGGGATGAATAAAGTTTCTCAAGGTCACACATTCTATTATGAAGACGTCAGAGAAGAAGCCCAGCTCCAGTGTCTCCGGTGTCACCACACCGCACAGGCTCTCAAGGTCACGAGTCTGCAGCATCATATCCCCCTTTCTGGGTCTACTTCCTCTTCCTAAGCATCTTTTTCCCCTTCTCTCTCTAGAAAACTGTATTTCATGCTTCTTTGCCTTTTAATGCAGCCTTTTTTTATACGAGTAAGGCCTTTTCTTTTCCACTACTGAATTGGAAAAATGTGAAACCTTTTGGTTATAAAACCTAGGAAATAGTTCTTACATTGTGACAGAGCATTTCCGTGCCCATAGTTTGGATGCACTCCCAATCTGGTCTACGGTAGGACTCTGTGGGCCCTGAAGGGACACCTGGGAGGACCGCATCATCACAGTTTCTGTAAAGTGCATACTAGCTGTCTACTTTGTCAAGTCTTACCAAGGAATGGAGAGTCCCATATGAATGGAATTTCCAGAAAATTGAGGGCTATTCTTCTCATATTTCAGAATTTGTTGTTTCCCTGAGCTCATATTACTGGATAATAAATGTGGACAGAACCAGAACCCTGGTTTCTTACAGGAAAAAAAATGAAAAGCCTGTGGAGTCATATTTAAAACAAAACTTAAGTGAATTCTCTCTTAGAGTCCTTCCAGTAACAGGCAAAGGGATACAGCGGCTGAGGTGGGCGTCGGTCTGAACAGGTTACATCTCACGGGTACAGTCTCCCATTTGCTGCAAGAGCAGTTTTATGGCTCTCTTGTTTTACCCCTGCTGTTTTTCACATTAACTAGTAATCTGACCCTTCCACACTGAACAAGATGAAGCTACATCATTTCTCCTGTTAGAAGCAGTTCATGCTTTGGTGAGTCTAGGTTAGCAAAAGAAATGCTTTATGCAAATTGGACGTGTGAAAAATATGGATGCATTGTTTTTCATTTTAAGGCCTCACTGGAAACATTCCCTAATCTAATATTCTTACAATAAAACTTTTAAACAATGAAATTAATCTTTGCTAAAAGGGACATTGAATATTTAATTTTTCTTACTACTTGCTTAAATTATTTATTACCCTTGCATTTTGTGACTTTAAATCACACTTCCTGGTTGTTTATTTTAAGTGTAATTATTTTGGTTCCAAGCATGTTAGGTTGCTAGAATCATTTGAAATAAACACGATTAAATATAAGACAGTGCACAAGAAACATGCAGAGGAAATAATTACTGTAAAAATGTATTGAATAACTGTAAAAACTAAGCTATTGTAAATCATGAATATGATTTTTGGACAAATTTAAAAAAAAATTAAAATACATTTTGAAAATCTACCCTGAGAATTTTGAGAGTCAGATGCAGAAACTATGATTAACAAATATTAATGCCTATAGACAAATGTATGGAAATTGCAAAATCAATGTATCATTTGAATATGCTTTTGAGTGTTTTTGCCTTTGTTTTCTTTAATATTTAAAGTGATAATCATCTGAAAAAGACTGCTTTTTCTGTAAATATAAATGAAAATGGAAAATCATCACTTTGTTTTGTAGTTCCAGAAATCCATTCACTGTCAGCAAAGTTCACACAGCATCCTGTACTCATTCACTCTGCTTGATTAACTCTCATTAGAAAGTGACATGGTGTTTATGCTGGATACTAATAAAATTCCTGGCACATTCCAGACACCCAAATATTTTTAAAAGTAAATGAATGCATGGTTATGAGTGAACTTTCTTCTTTCATAAAGAAATAAAATATTGAAGACACAAAAAGATTTTTATGTCCTTTACAAATTGTGGAGTTTAAGCTTTATAGTTTTGTGAAAGAATAAATTAATTTGTTAACTAGTAAAAAGTTTATTGCACTTTAGAAGTTTGTAGAATCTATTTGCCTTGCCAGGGAGGGACTATTGCAATCTGCAATTCTATTTCCTAGTCTTAGTAGCAAATGATTCTGTTTCTCATGTGCATGCTGAGATGGGGATAGACAATGGAAAAACTTTATTTGCAATAAAGCAGGGTCTTTGAATAGGAAAAAATACACACACACACACACATAAATGTCTGTACATATATATGTATGTATATATGTGTATACACACACAAGTATGTTAGTTACCTGACAGGAGGTCCTGAGCTCGGCTGGTCATGCGTTTCCTCCATATTCACTGATGCTCGACATAAAGGATTAGACCAAGAACAAATCTAAAAGAAATAAAGACCTGTCAATTGTTTTCCTCCTGGCATGACAGACTCTGCTGGCTTGTGATGTGAACCATAATGGTTTATTCTAGGAGTGGAAGGATGATTTAATGTTAGAAAAAAATCTGTCCTCTGGCACGTTTATAGATTACAAGGTGGAAAACATTTCAATGTATTCAGATAAAGTATTTGATACAATTCAAAATCTATTCATGATTAAAAAAATCTCTTGGCAAAAAAGGAACTATAAGGAAATTTCTTTAATCCAATAAAAATTATCTACCATGGTAAACATTGGTCTCAGTGGTGACAAATTAGAAGCATTTCCTTTGAAATTAGAAGCAGGACAATTATGAACTATCATGTCTTATACAGAGTATTGTACTTGAGGTGTTAGCCTGTGTGCTCTGGACTTTGGGATAAAAAAACCAAAAACAAACAATGGAGTAGAAAAGAGAGCCTAAACAAGGAACTTGCTGTATGGAAACTGCATTTTTGATAGAGCAGGCCTTGTGAATGGTCTAGTAAATGGCTCTGTGACAACTGGTTATTACATGTAGAAATATTAAGTAGGATCTTCCCTTATGGTGTTTACCAAAATCAAATTCAGATGGATTAAGGACTTAAACATAAAAAGTAAAGCTTTAAAACTATTGACTTCAGGAAAGGGAAGACTTTCCTAGACAAGAAACACAAAGATTGATAAATTACACTAAAAAATACAAATAAATAAGTTGAAGAAAGATAACCCAAAATAAAAAGGACAGTATAATACAAAAACAAGAATTTTACAGAAGTGGAAACTCAAATGGTAAGTAAACAAATAAGAAGATACTCATCCTCCTTATTATCAGAGGAATGCAAAATGGGATCATAGGCATTTTACATCTAATAGATTGACAAAAATAAAGATATCTTGTAATACCAAATGTTGGTCAGGAAGTAGAGAAACAAGAATGCTGCAAATGAGGATACAAACTGATACAGCCACTTTGGAAAAGAGTTTGCATTGTCATGTAAAGTTGAACATTCACATACGCTACGCCGCCTCAGTTCTGCTCCTAGAGACGCTCAGGGCAGCACTGTCTGTAATGGGGGAAAATGGACAGACAGAAACAACCCTAACATCTACGGCCATAAGAACAGAACATGATTAGACAATAGAATATTATACATCAGTGAAATTAACAAGTAACTATTACACAATATAACCTGGTTGAGATTTAGAAACACATTAGTCAGAGAAAAAGTAACTCACAAATGACTGCACATAAAGTGATACTTTTTTCTAGAGCTCAAACATTAGCAAAATGAATCAATGTACTTTTCAGAATATATTACATAACTGTCATAAACATGTATACACAAATACAGATGCGTGACAAAATTATTTTTAAAAAGGCAAAGAGACAATAATAAAAGAATTGAGAATGGTGATTGTTTCTGGAGAGGATAGACAGGAGAGGAGACAATTAGATGTGGTGACACATGAAATCACCAGGGGAACTAAAATAGCAGTTCTCCAGGCTCCTTCATGGACCAGTGAAAACGTCTGGCACCCAGAATAGGAGAAAAGGTTTGCAAATCATAGAGCTGATAAGGGATTATCATAAAGAATGAAAAAAGAACTCCTACAGCTCAACAACAGCAACAAAATAAGCCAACTGAAAAATAGGCAAAGGACTTGAATAGACACTGCTCCGAGGACGACATACAGATGGCCAATAAGCACATGAAAAGATGCTCAACATCACTGATCACTAGGGAAATGCCAATCAAAACCACAATGAAATGCCACCTCACACCTATTAGGATGGCTAATATCAAAAAAATAGAAAATAACAAGTGTTAGTGAGGACATGGTCAGTGGGAACATTTGCATATTGCTGGTGAGAATGTAAAATGGTGTAGCTGCTATAGAAACAGTATAGTGGTTTCCCAAAAACTAAACACGGAATTACCATACGATCTAGAAGTTCCACTTCTGTGTATACACGCAAAAGAATAGAAAGCAGGGACTCAAATAGATATTTGCATGCCAGTGTTGATAGCAGCATTATTCATAACAGCCAAAAAGTGGAAATAATCTAAATATCCACTGACAGATGAATAGATAAACAAAATGCGGCATATACACACAACAAAATGCTGAAAATAAAATACCTTAAAAAGGAATAAAACTCTGACATGGATACAACATGGATGAACCTTGAAGATGTCAAGCTAAGTGAAATAAGCCAGACATAATAAAGAACAAATATTATATGATTCCACTTAAATGAGGTACCTACAGTAGTCAAATTCATAGAAACAGAAAATAGAATGGTGGTTGCCAGGGACTGGGAGGAGAGGAATGGGGAGGGGAATTATTGTTTAATAGGTATAGAGTTTCAGTTTGGGAAGATGGAAAAAGCTCTGAAGTTTGATGGTGGTGATGGTTACATGACAATGTGAATAGACTTAATTCTACTGAACTGTATATCTCTGAACTGTTAAAATGGTAAATTTCATATTGCCTTTGTTTTACTATAATAAAAATAATAACTTTCAGAGACTTAAGTTCCCAGGTGATTTTAATTCATAGCAGGTTTGAGAAGTACTGAGTTGAATTAAATGGCCTTTACAGGTCAGAATAAATAAATTTGATATTTAAGGCTCCTAAGAAGTAGACTTTTATCAGAAAATTTCACTTCAAAAGTATTTTGTTGGCTAAAAATAAAATATATTGGCATTCTTGGCTGGCTCAGAGAACCTTAGGAATAGATACACATGCAAATATAGAATATTATAGATAATGCAACAAGGTCCTCGGGTCCACACACACAGACACACTCCGTAAATATGTATTTCTGTACTAACTCTGGGGCACAAATAAGTGAGCCTCGCTTGTCAGAATGGGAACAGTCACAGGGTCGAACTTTCGGTGCGTTCCTGCCCTGCTCTTCCTTTCACTGCCCCCAGGCCCTGAAGGTTTGCCCTTAAAGGGCATTGAAGTGAACTGGTGAGCACCATCATGACAATAGTCCACCCGTACATGACAGGCCCAGTGGCTACCTGTGTTTGTATTGAGAAGTGATTCTCAAACCAGGCAGCATGTTGGAATCATCTGGTGGGCTTTAAAACTCCCAAAACCCAGGTTGAACACATATCAATTAAATCGGGATTTCTAGAGACGGCCCCCAGGCATCAGTATTTTTTAAAGAACCCCAGGCGATCCTACAGGAAGTCAACCTTGAGAACCCATGAATTGGCTGCTTGTTTCAAATTAGCCAAACAGCTTCTGCAAGTCGCGCTTTGCCAAAGAAATTCTCGAAAGTGGGCTTCAGTATCTTATTCTTAATCATCTTGAAAATGGCCCTTGAAAATTAGACCCTTCAGCATGACTTAATGTTTTCATATAACGGGGGCTGTGCCTTTTAATAAATTTTCTGCTTCTTTGAAAGAAGCTGACTCAGCCTGGTATCCTGAATTAGGTGAAAGCCACGTGACTGAGTAGAACATGCACCAGGTTGGGAGAAATAGACACGGGTTCTCAATCTGAGTCTGCCGTGAGCTTCCTGGTAAACCTGGGCGAGTCACCTAAGCTCCTTTGTCCTTAGTCTTCTCATCCATCCAAGAAGAGGTTGTGCTGGAGCAGTGTTGCCAAAACTCCAGTTGCTTCAGCACCCACCACTTTCATGATTTTTGCCAGAGCTACATTCCACCTGTAGTTATTTACTTTAAAACTTTATATTGATCCATTCCGCTTGTCTATTTTGCACAAAATTTTGTTTCCATAAACGTATAACCAGTGTAATATCTCATAAATAGATGGTAACTGCAAAACAAACATTTTCAGAAAGGCAGTGCCAATAAATTCTAGTTAGCTACTCTTGTTCTGACAAAGGCTCTGTGCATCAGACTTGATTTCTTTTTATGAAGAAAAGAAATGACAGCTGCTGGAGAGGTGTTAAGGACAGGCTAGCACAAGTAAAATTTCTTGTCTATCTTATGAGAAGGATTAAAAGAGAATTGCAAAGGGAATCATTTCTTTTCACTATGTGATTCAAATCAGTTTTAAATAATAGTTCATATTTCATGCTTTGGGAAACACTGCACTGGATGATTATTAAGGGTTTGTCCGATTCTAATGTTCTATTATCACTCTGTGGTTCAGGCTCAGGCAAAGGAAATAGAAGAGAATGAAATAGTCTCAGAGGACAGGAAGGGTCTCCCACACCTGCTCCCTGTATCACTGTTGCCTGTTATTTCTGACTCAAGTGAAGGCAACAAATTTAGTAATCTGAAGAGAGAAAGATTTGGTAGCTATGCAGAAGGTATGTTCAGTCTCTTAGCATAGACAAAAAGATCCTGAGAGGCAGAACGCCATGTTGAGAGGTGGTAAATGGCATATGGAATAGACCACCTACATGATGGTCTAGGGTCTATGCGTTGCCCATTAGGATGGCTGAATTAATACATATTTTATGGCTGTCTGAAGTCTCTCTTGTTTATGACAGTTATTTTCTTTATTTCACACTCTATTGATCTCTCAAAGATAAGACATCAAAATCATTTATCCACCCAAATGGGCAGAAGTTGCCATCTTCCAATACTCTCCAAAGGTTGTGAATGTAATTCAGTGGCTACTAAACCTGCCAAATTTCCTCTCACCCATGTCTCACTCCTGTGTCATGGCACTGGAAAAGTCTAATTCTCTCAGGCTAGTGCTGTCTCAAGTAAACCCCTATCAATGTTGTTCTATACTGCCTTCTGGAAACCGCAGTCTGTTCGGTATATCTACATGGAACAGCAAGCTGCAATTCCTTATCAGGCACCATCTTAAGGAAATTTCATTATTTACCTTATTTAAACCACAAAATGTATATTTAATTTCATCCTGACATTTCTTATCTATGAATAAAGCTGAGAGGAGATCTGCATGGAAAGTAATTCCGCCTCTGTTATAAATGAGGCAGTGACAATAAACATTGCAACTGTTCGGTTCTCCCATCTGAGGCTCTGATCTGGATATTGTTCAGGAAAAAAATTAAATCAATTACTTTGAAAATTCTGTGAGCAGGCCTGCTATTTTCCAAATAAAATATACATGTTGTTTAGCATTTTCTATAAGTCAAAATGCTCCAAAAGAAAATAGATTTTAGAATTATCTTTTTTAATTTAAAGCCCATTTGTCCTACTAGAGTGAGCTTTCTTTTGGAATTGAATGTCAACCTCACCTTATCTTGACGCTCAATAGTTTGTTTTCTCAAATGCTGAGTATGATCTGGTTACACTAAATTTCAAATAAAAAAGACACTGAATGAAAGGGGGGGTATTATGAATTGATGAAAATATTTCAGTTGAGAAAACTAATAGATAGAAGGAAAATAAAAGAGAAATATGGTACCCATAGGGGAAAATTCTTAGAGAAATATATATATACCCATTTTCTAAAAGGAAACCCTTAAAAAAGGTATTGGTGGCTTTTGCTTGAATCACAATTTTAACTAAATTAAAGAAAAATCTTGTCACCACTCCATGTGGCTGGTCGAATGAGTAGTGATAGCAAGAAAGGCTAGGCAGAGAGATCAAGTTATCTCTGCTTGTGGTAAGTGTTGTTTCCTTTTTTCAACTCAACTCATCCAGCTATTGTGATGACCAAATGATATAATGTGCATGAAATCATTTTGCAAACTCTAAATCATGCCTAAAATACATGGCATGATTTCTTCTTTAATTATTAATCCCCAAATGATGGAAATGGTCTCATCTACTAAGCCAAAGGACTCCTTTGGTTGTTGAGAAGTAGGCACTTGAGGCCTGCAGACATAGATTTAGACCTTATCTTCTACTTAAATAACAGATCACTTGTTAAATGTGACCCAGGCATCTGCCTTATATTGTTCAAGAAATTGAAAAACTCTAAATCTACCTATAGCATCCAAAACAGACTAGACATTAAGATTACCATGAGAGTTAGGAGCCCAGGAGCTTTGCAACCACCAGAGTAGGCCACAAAAAGACGTCTAGGAACACATAAAACAGTATTCAGCTGTTATAGCTTCTTTTTACTAAATAGAAAATCAAGAAGCTGAAAACAAATCAGATGCCTCCTCCTCATTTAAGCAAACTAGAGAGATCTGTCCCTCAAATGTTTATATCATCAATATTCATAGATGTGCTCAATGACATGGCCAGTAAATTAAAATTATCAAAGTAATTTAAAAATGTCCTTTCAGGTGTAGTAACATTAACTCAATTTCTTTTTTTTAAATTTACTAATTTATTTTCAAAAATCAGTAAGCATCCCTCACACATCATTGGTGTAATTTAAAAGGAATTTTTAATGAGCAATGTGTTATCTTTTGGCACTTGTAAATAGTCTGCATAATTTCCAATTTGACTTGAATCTACAATGTTTATGGATGTTTGCAGAATGTAAACTAATAAACTAATCGCTCAAGTTTTCAATCAAATTAGAGATGATATCATCAAAACTTTTTGCAGCTTTATAAATGTGTTCATTCCTTCTTAATTAAACAAAAATAGATCTGTGACTTTCCATATCAGGTAATGGGAGACTAGACAACTCAGATCAATCTTCCCCTGGAAACCAATTGAAGAATAGGGATAAAACATACATTTTATATATGTATAATATATATAAAATATACATTTAAAAATGTTCTTAGAAGCATTGAATACATGACAAAAGAAGGAATTACCAGGACAAAAGAGAGTAGAAAAAATAGAATGCAGAGTGGTAAAGGTGCATAGAAGCCCTGAAGGCATTTCAAATGGGGGGTAGGGATTGGTAGAACACTTGCTTTGACAGCCTATGGAAAAGCAGGACAGAAAACAAAGTGGAGAGAGTAATAGAAGACCTTCCCTACAGTGAGTCAGGATCCTAACATGTTATTTCCCAGGATGAAGGTAGAATAACAGCTGAGATCTAATCAATCATCTCAACCCTGCAACTCGGTTTATAGTGGACCCAATCTCCAGGCAAAAACCAAACACAAATCTTCTCTGGAGAAAATCTCATAATTTTAAACCTCAAATTGTTTCTTTAAATTATATTTCAAATATTTTCTTCAGAAGAACAATAGTCAGACACAAGAGGAAATGCCATGAATGAGAACCAGCAGAAACAATTGACAACAGAAAAGGACTTGATAATCTAGAGGAGCTGGAATTATCAGATCCAGACCACAAAGTAACTATGCTGATTGTGTATAAGGAAATAAAACACAAGCTTCAAGATACCTGTAGAGAAAAGAAAGTGATAAGGAGGACACAATCAATTAGAAAAAAAATGAGGTAGAACGTCATTAGAAAAATTCAACGGGGGAACTTCAGCTTTTGCTCAAGATGTAGTGACAGGGACTGGATTTACCCTCCCATCTGAAACAACAGTAAAAGACAAAACACATGAAAATTCAATGGGCAGGTTAAAGAGAAGACTAGACACAGCTGAAGAGAGAGTTAGTGAGCTGGAAGGTAAGTGTGAATGAACTCTCCAAAATTCAGTAAGGAGAAATGAAAAGATATGACACAGAAAAGAGGGTAAGACATGTATGTAAGAGAAATATATGTTTAATCAGAATCCTAGAAGAAGAAGAGAGAGAGAGGATAAATGACTGAAAATTTTACAAGAACTTTTTTGAAAATTAAACTTTGTATTTTGAGAAAATTGTAGATCTACATATAGTTGTAAGTCATAATACAGAGAGATTCTATGTACCATTTACCCAGTTTCCCACAAAGGTAGATCTTGCAAGACTGTAGTACAATATCAGAACCAGGAAATTGACGTTGATACAGTCAAGAATGGTTCCATCATCCAAGGACCCTTCTGTTGTCCTTTTATGGCCATACGCATCTTCTTCATCCCCCCCCCTTCTGACCTCAGGCAACTACTAACTTGTACTCCATTTCTATAATTTATCTTTTCAAGACTGTTGTATAAATGGAATCATACAGTATGTGACCTTCTGGGATTGGATTTTCTCATTCTACATTATTCCCCAGAGATTCATCGAAGTTATTGTATATCGATAGTTTATTCCTTTTTATTGCTGAGTGGTATTCCACAGTGTGGACATGCCAGAGGCTATTTAACTACTCACACACTGAAGGACAAGTGGGTTCTTTCTAGTTTTTGGCTATTACAAACAAAGCTGCTATGGACATTAATATACAGGTTTTTGCATAAGCATAAGTTTTCACTTCTCTGGGATACATGCCAAAGAATTCAATTACTGGGTCTTATGGTAGTTCCATGCTTAGTTTTATTAGAAACTCCAAACTGTTTTTGTGAATGGCTGTACTATTTTACATCCCACCAACAATGTATGAGTAATCCAGTTTCTGTGCATCTTCACCAGCATTTGGTGGTGTCACTATTTTTTATTTTGATCATTCTGATAGATGTGTAGTACTCTCTCATCCTGGTCTTAATTTGCATTTCCCTTAATGATGCTGAATATCATTTCATGTGCCTATTTGCCATCTGTATGTCCTCTTTGTTGAAATAACTTTTCATATCTTTTGTCTATTTTCTAATTGGATTGCTTAATTTTTTTACCATTGAATTTTGAGAGTTCTTTATAGTTTCTAGTTCTGAATCTGGTATGTGGTTTGCAGACATATTCTCCCAGTATATAGCTTGTCTTGTCATCCCTTCAATAGATATTTTTGCAGAGCAAAATTTCTCATTTTGGTGAGATCCAATTTATCAAATTTTCCTTACATGGATTACGTTTTTGATGTCAAGTCTAAGAACTATTTGCCTAGCCCTAGCCTAAATCCCAGAGATTTTTATCCTGTGTGTTTTTCTTAAAGTTTTATATTTTTACATTTTACATGTAAATCCACGATCCATTTTGAGTTAAATTTTAACACATTTTAACTCCTCAAGCTGAAGAGAGAGTTAATGAGCTGGAAGGTAAGTGTGAACGACCTCTCCAAAATTCAGTGAGGAGAAATGAAAAAATATGACACAGAAAAGAGAGTAAAATATATATGTAAGAGAAGTATATGTTTCTTCTCTTAACATAATTAAGAGATAATTAATAAATCTTAACACCAGAAAGGTGTGAGGTTTGAGTTGAGATTCATTTTTTTGCCTATGGATACCCAATTCCTCTAGCATCATTTGTTGAAAGTATTATCATTATCCTTCCTCCATTGAATTCCTTTTGCACCTTTGTCAAAATCAGTTGACCATACTTGTATGGGGCTATTTCTTTTTTCTCTATTCAGTTGCACTGATCTATGTGTCTATCCCTCCACCTACATTTTCTTGATTATGGTAGCTATATATTAGACCTTTTATCAGGTTTCTCCTACTTTATTCTTCTTCATCAATATTATTTTAGCTATTCTAAGATCTGTGCCTTTCCATATAAATTTTAGGTTAAACTTTCCTATGTCTACAGAAAGTCCTTGCTAGAATTTTGAGAGGAATTACACTAAACCTATAGAACAATTTGGGGAGAACTTACAACTTTACTATTCTGAGTCTTCCTGTTCATGAACATTTATGTTTCTCTTCATTTGTTTAGATCTTCTTTGATTTCTTTCATCAGTTCTGTGGTTTTTGGCATACAAGTCCTGTACATGTTTTATCAGATTGACAACTAAGTATTTCATTTTCTTTGGCATGATTGTAAATGGCATTGTGTTTTAATTTTGGTTTCTTTATGTTCATTGTTGTATATAGAAATGCAATTGATTTTTGTATGTTGATCTTATATCATGCAAACTTGTTAAACTCACTTATTAGTTCTAGAAGTGTTTTTCAGTTTCTATTCCTTGGAATTTTCTGCATAGACATCATGCTACTGGTAAACAGGGATAGTTTTATTTCTTCCATTCTAATCTGTATGACTAATTTTTTTCTTGCTTTATTGTAGTGACTAGAACTTCCAGGATTATATTAAATAAGAGTGGTGAAAACAGACATCCTTGCTTTGTTCTCAATACTATAAAGAAAGTATTCACTCTATTATAATTAAGTTTAATACTAGCTGTAGGTTTTTTGGAGATGTCCTTTATCAAGTTGATGAAGTGCCCTCTATTCCTAGATTACTGAGAGTTTTTATCATTAATGAATATTGGATTTTGTCAAGTGCTTTTTCTGTCAAACGATATGATCACAGGATTTTTCTTCTTTAGCTTGTTGTTATGGTGGATTACATTGATTGATTTTTGAATGTTGAACCAGCCTTGCATAAAATCTTACTTCATCGTGGTGTATAATTCTTTTATGCACTGCTGACTGCAATTTGCCACTATTTATTGAGGGTTTTTACATCTAAGTTAATGAGAAGTATTGGTCTGTAATTTTCCTTTTTTGTGTGGTCTTTGTCTGATTTTGATATGAGGATATTAAGTGCTAGCCTCTAACAAGTTGGGAAGTGTTTCACCCTCCTTTATTCTCTGTAAGAGATTTGGTAAATTTCGTGTTAATTCTGTATGGGACTGCCAACTAGCCATTTGGGGCTCTGTCCTTTCAGTCTCCTTGATGAGTGGAGATGGAAGTTTAGCTCATCCTCATGCCTTGTTTACATCAAGAGTGGGGCACAGAAGGATAGTGAATAACTCTGACTTGCACCACTGAATTCGAGAATTCAGTCTAGTTGATGTTGGGTGGAATTGGAGGCTTAGTCACAGCTGGATCCTGGAGGAGGATTCAGAGTATTGTCTACTTCCTCTGGACAGGTGATGGAAAGTCAGCTGTGTGCTTCCCTGTAGACACCACCAAGCAGGGAATTGGAGCACCAGACAACAAGTGGCTTTGCGAGTGTATAGACTCGGGGTAGGAGTGGGCCAGGAGATCAACTTCCCACTTGCATGGCTCCACCAAAACCATGGGGATGTGGTTTTATCCATCAGTATTTGTGTGAAAGGTTTTCTGTTGTTAAGCCATGCCCTTCCAGGCCCACTGGCTAGCAGAAAAACAGACTTTCTTGGAGATCTTTTGTGCCTGGTGGGGGTTTCTGCAGTGCCCTGTTGAGGATATGCAAGAGGCAGTAAGGAAACCCAGGGAAGTCACCACTGTGTTTTTCCTCATGTTCCAAGGTCCCCAGGCATCCCTCCTTCTTCTCTCTACTGGTCAGAGCCTTCCTATGCTTGTTGTTATGTTGTGTCCAGGGTTTTTAAGTTGTAATGGGGGAAAACCTTAGAGGAATGTAGGCTTTTCCATCTTGGCAGAAATGGAAGTTCTCCAAGACTTTTATTAAAATAGATTTTATTTTTTAGAGCAGTTCTAGGTTCACAGCAAAATTGAGGAGAAGGTACAGAGATTTCCCATATACCCTCTGCCCTCACACATGCATAGATTCCTTCCTTATCAACATCCCCCATCAATGGTACATTTTGTAAAACTGATGAACCCACTTTGACATATCATAATCATCCAAAGTTCATAGTTTACATTTGGGTTAACTCTTGGTGTTGTACATTCTATGGTTTGGAGAAATATATCATTATACATGTACCCACCATTGTAATGTAATACAGCATAGTTTCACTGCCATAAAAATCCTCTGTGCTCCACCCATTCCTCTCTCCTTCCCTCCCTCCTAACTGCTGGCAATACTGATCTTTTCACTGTCTCCATAGTTTTGCTTTTCCAGTCTCCAAGACTTTAAAGACACCAATCTATGGGCTCAGGAAGCACAGCAAAACTGATACAAAGGGATTGGTTTGGCTCATCTCAAAAGCCAGTAGTGTTATGTAGAACAGCCACAGGCCTCCATCCTCATCTGCGATGCACCAGTCCATGGATGGGATCCCCATCTGCACAGGCTCAAGATATTTCTCCCTGCTCAGGGGGTCAAATGCGAAGTCTGTCATTTAATCTTTCCTTTCGGATCTTAGAGAATTTGTGTCAGTTAACTAACTCTCCAGACATTTAGCACTCCAAGTCCCCTTAAATGAGATGTTTAATGTCAAAAGTGAACTCACAGCCCCCTCACTCTGAGGCAGGAAGGTTTTGAGGAAAAAGGAAGAGATGTGAGGGAAGAGTGGCTGATTTTCTGTTCTCCAAGTGGGTCAGGCTGTGGCTAGGCTTTCCTGTGGCGCAAACTCTGTGTTGTAGTTCCATAGACCTAGTTCCTGGATGAGGCTGTGTCCTTGGGGACTGCTGGGTTTGGGTGGTAGAGGAAGCAGAGTGGAGTGGCCTCTGTGGCCAGGAGCTGTCATAAAGCCCCCTGCAGGAACCAGCTCAGTCTGGCCCATTCACAGCCACCCCAAGGTTGCAGGATTGCTTGGCTTCTCTGCCTTGTGCAGGCTCCCTTTATGTTAGCAGCCTTCTGAAGGGAAGGGAGGCCTCCACCCCAGGGATCAAATCTTAGTAGTTTTCTAAAGCCAGGAATTTGAGACTGGTTTTGTTCACTTAGCTTAACGCTTTTGAGATTCATCCAAGTTGTGTGCATCAATAGTTCATTCCTCTTAATTGCTGAACACTATTCAGTTGTATGGATGTACTGCAGTTTGTTTATTCATTCACCATGGAAGGACATTTGGGTGGTTTTCAGTTTGGGCAATTATGAAGAGAGCTGCGATTAACATTCTCGTGCAGGTTTTGGGTGAACATAAGTTTCTATCTCTCTACCGGCAGGATTGCTAGGTCACATGGTGTGTAGGAAAACCTCACTCTCTTCCTGTGTGTTTTTCCTTTACTACTCCCACAGAACTCTTCGCTCTGACACTTCTGGTCACCAACATTGGGGGGAGGGTTTCTGCCACCAAACAATTCTGTGACACTAGCTGGGTGTCCTACAGTTTGACTCAATTCTGACACTGTCTACCTGCAGACGGCATCAGATCCCACTGGTGAGGGGCTCAGTCCCGCAAGACTGCTCTCACCCCCACTTCAGATGCCGATCTCAAGTCCAGGTTGTTACCTGTGCTTCTGACCAATGGGCTACACATCAGAGGTTCCCACAACCTCCTCCTTGGGTTCTGGTAATTTCCTAGAGTGGCTCACAAAACTCAGAAAAACAGTTTACTTATTGTTTACAGGTTTTTTGTAAAGGAATATGATAAAGAATACAGACAACACACAAATGGTAGATGTTCACAGGGTAAGGTATGTGGGGGAAGGGTGCAGAGCTTCCGTGCTATCTCTGAGCACACTGTTCCCCCAGCACCTCCACGTGTTCACCAACTTGGAAGCTCCCTGAACCCCATACTATTGGTATTTTTATGGAAGTTTCATCACATAGGCATAGTCAACTATTGACTCCATTTCCAGCCCCTCTCCCCTCTCTGGTGAATGGCGAGTGAAGCTGAAAATTCCAAGCTTCTAGTCATGACTTGATCTTTCCAGTGACCAGCCCTCATCCAGGAGGCCACTCAGCGTTGCCTCGTTCAAACAAAACACACTTCTATCATCCAGGAAATGACAAGGAATTTAGGAGCTTGGTGTCAGACACCGGGGTCAAAGACCAAGTATTAGAACAAAAGATGCTCCTAGTTCTCTTATCACTTAGGAAATTACACGGGTTTTAGGAGCTCTGTGTCAGGAACCAGGAGCAGAGACCAATATACGTATTTTCTATCTCACATATGGTAACTATGGGAGATTGATTACACAGAGATAATACAAGTCCTTTGGGGTGACAGAACTGTTCTGGATCCTGATTGTAGTGAAGTTACACAAATACATAACTGTGTTAAAATTCATAGAGATATACATAAAAGAGTTAATTCAATGGTGTGTTAATCTAAATATAAAATTAAAAAAGCATTCCCATATTGGCATTAAAAAAGCCAAGAATTTGGAGTTTTTGTCCGTCCTTTTACTCATACAGAGAGTTTCTGGGTAGAAAGAGTAAGAGCCATTGATGACTATGCAAATGGCCAAACTCATGCTTCTAAGAGAAGCTCAAAACATTTCTGCAGAGAAGGTAGAAGGTGTGCTGGACAAATTCTGGGTGGGAGGAAGAAGAATGAGAGCGTGTCTGACTTTCATGGCTTTTTTTCTTCAGAGGTTTACGTTAGGGCTGTATTTGTGTGTTCAGTCACTGTCTTTTTTATTAAATAGGATCATCACAGGTGGACAGAAGAGATGCTCTTCCCTGACATGTTTGACGGGAAAGAGCAGCCCGGCAGCACAGAGTTCTGCTATTTGATTTAACAAATATTTCTAACAGGTGCTGCATTCAATTCCTATGGCTGCTGTAACAAATTAGCACAAACTTGCACTCAGAAATTCATCCTCTCGTGATTTTGGTGTCCAGAAGTCCAAACTCAGTGTCATCCGGCCAAATCAAGGTGTTGGCAGGACCGTGCACACCCCTGAGGCTCTCAGGGAGGATCCAGCATCCCTGGGCTTGTGGCGTCATCACTCCAGTCTCTGCCTCTGTGGGCACGTGGCCTTTTCCTCTTTCATCTGTGTCAAATCTTTCTCTGCCTCCCTCTGATCAAGACGTACGCCACGTAGGGCCCGTCTGGATAATCCAGGATATTCTCTCCATCGCAAGATCCGTAATTGAATCGCATCTGCAAAGTCCTCTTTTTGCCATAAAGGTAATTTTCCCAGGCTCTGGGGATTAGGATGTGGATATCTTTTGGGGGGTCCTTATTCAGCCTAACACAGGTACCCTGGAGAAAACAAAAATGAATCAGACATGCATCTCATCCTTAATGAGGAGTTTACTTAAATATTCAAAATGAGCATAACTAGATACAATATATGTAAGCAATTATAAAGGACCTAAATATCTATAATACAAATGTCCCCACCAGAATCAGAGCCATGGAGGTGAGGGGCTAGACAGAGGTGGATAATCTTTGTGAATTTAGGCAAGTCCTTTGGCTCCCTTCTCTGTGAAATAGGAGATAATAATAGAACATACTTTATAGATTCCGGGTGAGGATTAAATAAAATAATTCGTTTCAGCCTCTGACCAATAATTAGGGCTGCTGCAACTATTATTCTTGAATGCTGACTTTGTAAAAGAAAACTTATGGAAAAATTTTTTTAACACTTAAAAAAAATCTGGTTTCTCATTTGACAGGAGAAGTCTGGGAAGTTATATAGGTTCTCAAGCTCCGGTAGGTGGTAGCAGGTAGAACTGGATTTAGGCCCTCAGTGTAGGACCCTATATGCTATTCCCGGGGCAGAAAGTAAGTGCCTGTGAGAGGCAGAGAAGAAGGGTTTCCAGGCTTCCCAGTAGGCAGGGTTCACTGATAAACGGGCAAAGACAGGAGGGCTTCCTGGAAGAGGCAGTTCTTAAGCAGGGCCTTTAAAACCAGGAAACATTTAGAGATGCAAAAACCAGAGGACTGGCTTTCCAGGTAGTGTGATATGACTGAGGTCACAGACATGCAAAAGCGTGGGGCCCCTTCAACTAACCCAGCAGCCATGCTGACCCTCTCTGTGAAGGTCAGGGTCATGCTAACCTCCCATAGATTGGGGCGCTGGGCGGCTCAGCCCAGGAAACCAGTATGCAAGCGTCTTTTGTATCCTCATATCCAAGTATTTTGCCAGAACCATACATTCCTTTGGCAGAAAATGGCATTTTATACTACATGACATCACTGAGACTGGGTTTCTCTGTGCAAGGCTTTTCCTACTGGAAAAGAACTAGGAAAAACTTACAATGAGTTTCAGACAAGAATGTAAGACTTTAGCTTGTGTTTTTTGAAAATAGGAAGTTGATTTTAAAACTAATTCCTTTCCTGGCAAAGATACTTTTTATTATCTATGCTGCCCTTGACACATCACAGCCTCAGTTTCCTCAGTTTCCCACCCGCGCAAAACCCATGCATTTCTTTTTCATTCCTGCTTCTTCACTATTGGTAATAAGGCAATTCAAATGCAGTTTCATGCCATTTTTCAACTTAACCAAAACAGTACTTCAAGCTTCTTAAATGTCTTTTCGCAAGCCCTTGGTTAATACAGCCCTTGTATCTTTTATTATATCTGAGAAAGAAAACTCTGCATAGAAAAGGTCAGGGCTTTTTTTTCCCTCTGTGGCTGAGCTTTGTTATTAAATAAAGTACTTATCTATGTTCATGACCCGAGAAAGGGCCTGTGCGCTGTGAGTCATTATCAGAACTTGCACTGTGAGTCACTGGAACACACTGACAGGGAAATTGATTATCCAAAGAAAGTGCGAAAGTAATACTGGATGTGATTTTTAATATACAAATACACATATGAAGAAAGATAATCAATTGCTTCCACAGGCAGACACAATCTCAGTCTCATTTGCTCTGTCTGTCTGACAGCCTGACAGCCAGCATCCCCCTCCCCGACGCACACGGCCCTTTGAGAAAGGAGCAGGCACGTCAGGAGCTTCTCCTGATATCCTCACTGCTCTTTAAGGCAGAGAGAGGCTGGCCTGAGTCCTCATCTGAGGGACTCTAATCCATGAGTCATCATCCCTAATGTCATATCTGCGAACTCTTGCCCCCTTTCATATTTGGCACTCATTATTATTGCCAATATCACTATTGTTGCCAAATTATCGGGCGCTCACTCGTGTCAGGCATCGTGGACATTAAATGTGCAGTATCTTGTTTCATCTTTGCCTGATGCCCGGAGGTACTACTTTACAGGACAAGATGACAAACAGCTGGGAAGGCCAAGTATCATGCCCAGGGAAAGCCTGGCTGCTCTGTCAGTTCTGACCCATGAAAAGGCTCCCCCCTTTATTCACTTCTGTAAATGTCCTCTTTAAAGTCAGATTCATTTCACTTTCATCCAGAAATTACATTGTAGATTGTATTCTAATTATTTATTACATTCATAAATTGACTGCCTCCTGGCAAATTTTAATATGAAATTTCTGTCATTATAAAATAGAAAAAAGAAACCTTATACACAAGCTATACGTCGCCACCAATTCACTGTGTGACCCCAGCAGCCATTCAGCCTCACCGGGTGTTGGATTTTTAGGGATATCTAATTAGATGGTGATAATCGCCTGCTGCTCCTCTAATCATCTGGTTCCAAAAATCATGAAGGCAAATGTCCTACGCCTTCATCAAACAGTTTTAAGAGGATTATCTTTGTTATCAGACCCCACTGAGAATAACAACGTAGCCTGCACGGACCACAGGAAAAAGTCAGCAGCTGAGGCCGTCAGTGAACTGCCCCCGCCCCTGTCCAATCTCCTCTGCCTCCAGCCTTCAGCCACCCAGGCCACTTGCTGGCTCCAAGCATGTCTGGCTCTCGTTCCCTCTGAGCCTCTGCCCAGCATTGCTCCTGCCTGACAGCCTCCCCCAGCTCTTTTTTCTCTGCACTTGGCCGATCCTTATCGGTGCTTCAGGATTTGCTCAGACATCCTTCCTTTAAGTCTTCCCCGACCCCGACCCAGGGTGGGCGGCTGCTCTGTGAATTCTTCGCATGCATTGGCTTATGAATTACAGTTGAGTTTTAACTAGCCTAGAAGTTCTCAAGAATAGGAACTGGATCTGATGCCTCCTTACAGTAACTACAGTGCCCAGCGCAATGACTGGCTTGTAGTAGCTGTTCAACAAACGTTTGAACAATGGATGAAGAGACCACTAGCCTGCTACCACACTCCTGACCTCTCCTGTGGCCGGAGACCAGCATTCTTGGACAAGCTCTCAAAACACTACTCACTGTGGAAAAACTTCCATGAAACGTTTTCTTAAACAAAAAGTAATAACTCTACGCCCAAAGATGGCTCCTAACAGCACAAGGGCTGGTTTCCCTTACGTAATTCTTATGCCTACCCTTCTGTGTTAACTGAGATAGCCTGTCCCAAACTAGGAAGGGTCTGGAGTCTAGAACTCTACTGCTCAAGTCTCTGAAAGCATCTATAACTTCAGTAATGGGAAAGCACCAACCTAAACAGAATTATTTTCTATTAAATAATAGGCATGCTGACTTTTGCAACACCTACTAACTCCCTTGGCGGACAGCAGGCTCTGCCCAGCATCTTGTCATTAGTGGCAAAGGAGAAATGCTAGTTACACAATGGGAAGACTAATGCTTTGGACACTCTTTTACCTTCCTCTGAAATTCATTCATTCACTCATTCACTCCTGTAGTGTCACATAGGTGACTATGAGTGGGCAGTATTCCAAGAATTCAGATACAGCAGAAAGCAAGACAGAAGAAACTTATATCATGGCACTTCCGTTCTAGTGAGGGAAAGACAGGCAGTAAGCAAAATAAACGAGGAAAGCATGCAGTATATCAGATAGGTAACATGGATGGAGGAAGGTAAAGTGGTGATGGCAGTCAGGGAAGGCCTCACTAAGAAGGTAACATGTTAGTAGGAGCCTGAAGTTGCTGAAAGAGAGAGCCATGAATTTGTCTGGGAAGAGCCTTCCAGGCAGAGAGGGAAGTAGGTGCAAAGACCCTGAGACAGAGCATGCCTAGAACATTCAAGGAATAGCAGGGAGCCCAGCGTGGCTGGAGAGGAATGAGGGTGCTGGCTCTGCTAGAGCAGAGGAAGTGAATGTGGTGATGTCAAGGAGGAGGGGGAAGCCAGTGTAGGGAAGCAGTTATGGTCAGCTCCACCAGCAGCCCACGCCCTTGATAGATGACTGTTTCAAGAAAAGAAGAAAGTACCAACTTCCGTCAGGTTTCACATATGAGCAAGGCAGACGGCCTTCTGAAACATCCTGGGGTGCCGGCTGTGGTAGCCCAGCATCAGCAGGTACTTCCGAGATTTCTGTGTTGAGTTGTCATCATCATCCCATCATTCAGCATTCCGGGTTCTTTTTTCTTCCTTTTTTTTTTTTTTTTTGTTATTGAAAATTGCCTTTAGAAGATGTACTAGTTTTCTATTAGTGCCATTAACAAATTAACACAAACGTAGTGGCTTAAAACAATACACATTTATCATCTGACAGTTCTGTAGTTTAGAAGTCCAAACTGAGTCTCTTTGGGCTGACTTCAAGGCATCAGCAGGACTGCGTTTCGTTAGGAGGTTCTAGGGGAGAATCCATTTTCTTGGTGTTAAGGAATGAATTGTGTCCTCCCCAACCCCTCAACCAAAAAACCGATATGCTGAAGTCCTAACTACCAGACCTCGGAATGTGAGCTCATTTGGGAATAGTATCTCAGGAGCTATGGATCAAGTTAAGATGAGGTCATTGGATGGGCCCTAATCGCTATGACCATGTCTTTATGAAAAGGGGAAATTTGGGCACAGACACACACACAGGGAGAGCACCATGGAAATCTGGTTACCTGCCTGGAGCCAGGGAGCTATCTAAAGCCAGGAGAGAGGCTGGCACAGAGCCTGCCCCAGCACCTTCAGGGGGAGCACAGCCCTGCCTGCTTCTTTATCATCTCAGGCTTGTAGCCTCCAGAACTGAGAGAGAATAAATTTCTGTTGTGTAAACCACCGGTTTGTGGTACTTTGTTACGGCAGCCCTTAGCAAACTGACACATTTATATTTTCCGACTCTAGAGGCTGTCCACATTCCTTGGCTTGTACCCTTTCCTCCATCTTCAAAGCCAGAAACATTGCATCTCTCTTACCCACATCTTCCTCTACCCACAGCCAGGAAAGGTCTTCCAGTTTTAAGGACTCACGTGATGACATTAGGCCGACCTGGATAATCCAGGATAATCTCCCCATGTCAAGGCCCTTAACTTAACCCCAGCTGCACAGACCCTTTTGCCATGTAAGGTGACATGTTCAGAGGTTCTGGGGATTAGGGCAGGAGCATCTTTGGGTGGGGGTGGGACATTATCCTGCTTACCACAGAAGAATATTAGTTTCTAAATTTTCATAATGGAATAGATTAAAACATATTTTTTCTCTGTAGGAGCTTGCAGAAAGCAGAGATCAAGCATTTGGGGAACAGATGAGCGGGGAGGAGGAGACACCGGGAGACACGGCCTGGGAAAGGCAGACCTGGCTGAAGCCACAGTGGGAGGAGCAGATGCCCAGGTGCAGTGGAGGGCTGTGAGGTAAACTCCATGTGAGAACCCTGGTCCAGTCCTTGCTCTACTGGGTATAACTACGTGTCCTTGAGGCTGTCACTCATCCTCTCTGCACCTCAGCTTGCTTGTGTGTAGGAACGGATCGACCTTGCAGAACTATAGCAGGAAGCAAATGAGATCATAGGAAATGGACATACGTGAGGTTGTCTGTGTGTAAGGCATTATATGAGTCATGCTCGGTAAACTATAAAGCCCTCCAACAACGATAGTATTATTGCCTCCTGACCCCAGGGAAAATGGAAGCACCAAAGGAGAGGAGAGAGACTCAGAAAGATCCTAACTTCTCCTCTTTCACAATTTCGCTTAGAACCAGTTATAGCATTGAGACCCATTCTAGGAAAAAAGGGAGAAGGAGAAAGGGGATTAAAATTTACTTAGTAGCCGCTGTGGGCCAGGCCCCATGGGAACACCTTGCCCATATTTTCACATCCACTTTTCACACTGGCTGTCTCCTGTGGTTGTCCCTAACCATTTACACGTGAGGGAGACAGGCTGAAAGCAAGCACTGGGTTCCCACCCAGCCTGTCTGACTTCTAAGCCCTTTGCAGCTCACAACATGGATAATCCAGGATAATCTCCCCAACTCAAGGTCAGAAGGAAAGTTAGAAGAGAAGGACCCAAAGAACTACTCTAGAAACTGACTGTGAACTCCTTACATAGGGGCCAGGGTTGTGTTTGTTGCAATGCCCATTATTGGGTCCTGAGTAAATGATAAGTTTTCATATTCAATATTTCCACAGTGTTCCTATGAGATTAGAGGGCTCAATCTTTTTAGATAGACAAATCTTCCCAGAGCAAAAAGAGTACTATCATCTGAAACATTTGCTCAAACCAAAACAACTTTCAAGGATAATTCTGATGAACATATTTTTTTCCTATTCCTTTCATAATTAAAAGGAAATTTTTAAGCTCAGACAAGACCTGTATAAGGCAATGGAAATGTACCTAATTAAAATTCTCTTGGGCCAATTCCATTTTCTTGGTCTGTTGCAAAACAAAGTATTAAATGTAAGTGCAAACAATACATCTTCTTGGTGATATTGTCATATCTTTTCTTCCTTTAAAATTAAAGTGATTATTTATTCATGAAGCAATTTGTTTCTGCAGTTGATCAACCATGATCTTGGTAACCTTGGAACCTGAACCATTTAATAATCTTTGCAAAAACATTCATTTTAGCTGAGATACAGTTATTCTCAATTACGTATTTTGCATGAATTATTCTGGTCTCAAAATGTTTTTGGATGTATCCAGTGAACAATTTCTTCTCAACTTCTCTGGTTTCATCTCTTTGTATTCTGATTACCAGACCAAACAATCTCTCCCTCTTCTCATTTCATTACCCACTTCCTCCCGCTCCCCACACACACACTGTCCTGCCACTCTGCCCTCTGAAATCACTTCCAAATACAGGGCATTTTATTCAGTCTCTCTCTTTAGAGTGCTCCCTCTAGGTCCAAACCCATGGTCCCTCACTCTGGAGGGCTTCTTCTTATAAAAGATAATGTTGTCTGTCACTACCCACATCCAACCCATCACTAAGTTGTCCCAATTTACCATCTAAATGTTTCTCTAACCCTACCCCTACTCCAGTCCTCCCACCACTGCCATCATTTCTCACCTGAACAATTGCAATAACCCCCTCATCTATCTTCCCTTTGCCATTAAGATCTTCTCAAATTTATCTCTGCACAGTTCCCAGAGTTATTGCCCCAGAGTAACGCAGAAATCTGGCCAATATCATTCAACCGTTAAGTCTCTTTGATCTACCTGTCACTCATAAAGTAATTTTTAAACTGTTGCTACCTTAACAGATTCTATGAAGGAACATCTTGGGGTTGGTAAAAATTAGGGTTTGGGGGTGGCAGCTGGGGCCTGCTGATGTCCCAGGCCTCCATGAGGCCTTTCTTCTTTTAATTTGAAAAGTCCTTTTCTCTGTTTTGTGACTTGGATCTAAGATTTCATTGAAGAGAAATGGTTACATGGCTTAAAACAGTTTGAGAACCTGACCCTCAGGCTAAAGCACATACCCTCAGTGGCTCAGGACCTAGTCCCATCCTGGCTACTTTGTGACTCACTCACTTATTGCCCATTGGTAACACTCGTGGAACAGGTGAGGGTTCCTTGTGCACACTGGGTTGTTTTGTGTCTCTCAACCTTTGTTTGTGCTGTTCCCTAGATTCATGCCCTTCCCTCCATCTCTCAATCCCCCTGGAAGCATCAGGTCAGGTGCATCCCTATCAGGTAGGTTTACTAAAAGTCCTAAGCTGTGTAAGTTATAGACATTTGAGTCTGCTTCTGCTTGGTAGCATGCTTTGTAATTTTTGATTGAATGCTGGACAGTATTAAAATTGTAAATGTTCTGAAATGTGTTTTATTCCTTCTAAAATGATTACATTTTGTTCTGGAAATGGTAGATAGAGAGCAAGATTACCTAGTTTTAGATTTGTTAGGGCTGGTCTATTTCTGTGGCCCTTCTTTGACTTCAAGTCAGAGCCTGAGGTGTTTACCAGAGTTGTTCCATCTTAATGGACTTTGAACTGTACCCCTGTCTTCCCAGCACCGTGGGACTTTTAAAATATCTGCTTAGTACTTTATCATACAATTGTTGCCTTCTGTAGGATTCCTTGAAGTTTTAAATTGAACAGCTTAGGAGTTGGCTATCACCTTTAGAGGAGACGGCACACAGATGTGGGGGCTCACTTTCCTGGATTTCCCTAGTTTCCTGGATTTTGCCCATCAAGACCCAGCTTCTTTGACAGCCCTGGATCCAACCTCTCTCTCCTCAATGTAGTAGGACTGCAAATTCCTGCTGGCTTTCTTCCACCACACTGTGAATTAACAAGTATCCTCAAGGAAGAGACCAGGATGAATGGAGCTTACCTCATCATGTTTACCTTCTCTCAGGGACCACAACGTTTGGAGGCCTGCCGACCTCGATTGCTCTCGATGCTTTTAAATACGAATCATAATTTTATGCATTCTGTATAGTTTTTATAGTTGTTTTCTACAGGAAAGCCATCCAATACAAGCTACTTCATCATGATCAGAGCAGGAAGTGTATCAAGCAGGAAGAGCAGAGAGAAAGATAAGAGCCTCACTACTAGAATTAATTCTCAGTGAGTTCAAGGTTTTTAAAATTCCCCTTTATACAGGGCAGGATTGGCCTCAATGCCAATATTAGGACCGAGCTGATAGGTGGAAGAGAAACTACCCCAAATATTTGAATTGGTGCCAGACCAATACTTCTCCGAGATGGTGGAAATTCTAATTTGTTTACCACATTTTCATAGTTTATTTGTCCCATGCTTTCCTTATTTTATTATTTTTTACAATGAATGTTCTTCAGACTTTTAATTTCCTCTTTACATTGTGGAAAATAGGTTTGAACTATTTTGGAAAGACTCCAAATGCTGAGGGAAATTAAAACAAGTTGCATTTCTTTGCTCTACATTTTACAAACTTCATTATACATATTCGGGTATATTATGTTATTCTGACAGCGTCATGTCTTTATAAAATCAAGTTGATTATCACCCAAAATCTTCTATTACATTATCAAAACTCTATATCTAGTTTACTTCCCATGATTCCTTTAGATCCTACTGGACCTTTTGAGGTTTATCATAATTGATGGCTAAGACAAAAGAAAAGATGCCAAGAAGGTCAATCAATGCCCAAACCGTGAAGCCCAGGACCCTAGACCCATTTCCACTTTGGAAACAATTATTAATAAAACACACGAAAAACAAAGAGAAAGTCACACAACACTAATATCTTGCATTTTCCTTGTCTGAGGCACAATTGTTGAATTTCTCACTGGAGTGACAAAAACTCCCTGTCATTGTCCAAGATGAAGAGGGCATTATTTAATTACTGTATATGTTCCCCTTTTCAGTAATTTTCCCACTATACCTTGCAAATAAGAGCATAATCTGAGCTGTAATTGTTATTGTTGTTGGCTTTGATCTAAAAGAAGAGGATAGAGAAGGATAAAGATTTTGATGATGATGCAAATGTTATAAAATAATAGTTTAACTATAACGAATTTTCATGATAATTATCCAACACATAATATAAACTGCAAAGCTAACAGCTTACTTGTCGGGGAGAAAAACATGAATCTCAAACGGTAGAAGAAAATATACTTTCATATGCAAATGAGAGAAACTTCCAGACAGAGCACATCACTGGAGTGCTTAGGCTATGTTCTTTATAATTTAAGTTAAAAATTGCTTAAGAAAAATTTTAAGCAACTTTATATTTTCATTCCTCAGATGCTCTGGTCTCTTACAAGAAGCCCAAAGATATGTTAGAGTTGAAGTCTTTCTTTTGAAAGAAACTCAAAAGTTTACTCTGTCAGCAGTAGACAATGCCAATTTTTTTAAATTAATTTTTTATTGTGGTAACATTGGTTTATAACATTGTATAAATTTCAGGTGTACATCACTATATTTCTGTGTAGACTACATCGTGTTCACCACCCAAAGTCTAATTGCCATCCATCACCACGCATATGTGCCCTTCTACCCCTATTATTACCTCAATGTTTAAAAAAAATTTTTTTTAAAGAGAGAGAGAGAAAGAACTGGGGAAAGTTGGATTATGGCAATCTTCCATCACTTGCTTTTATACTGTTTGTGCCTTTCTAAAATTATCGTTGTATCCTTGCTTTGCTATGCCGTGTCAAACGTGCTGGGAGCACTGGGGTGTCCGCTGCCCTCTGCTGAGTCCCCTCCCAGACACATTTCCTGGCCTCTGAGATAGTGAGCATCTTCTTCTGCCGCCTGGTTTCCATGCAAAATGAACCCGTTTTCCACCCCTAAATGGTTTCTTACCCATCTTTCCGAATTGTGTAGAATAAGAAAACTCATCTACGCCCTAGTGACTCTTTGGTTTTTCTTCTAGGTATTCTTCAATATGAAAATTAGATGTTTTGCTTTTCTCATAAAGATTTTGTGAAAGCACGTTTTGCATAAAATTTGCCTTAATTTCCAAATGAAGTAATAAAATTTTTAAAAATGTATGACTGCCCTATTGAAGGAAATATGATAAGGAACAAAGGATTTTACTAAAAACCTTTGGCAGGAAGTACATTTCTAGAGCATCTAATGCAGTGCTTTGCACATAAGATCCCAAATAGTCACGGGGGTTCAAGGAGACTGAAATGTGAGCAAGTTCAGCCTGTGATGCTGGGGGTGGTGTGGTGCTGCAGCAATGCCGGAAGAGTGTGCTTGTGAATCTTAATAACAGCAATATATATTTAAAGTAGAGCTTTTCAATGTAAAAAATATATTTACACATATTTGATAGTTTAACTTTCAGAACCAATGTACAATTATTATCACCATCTGGTATGTGATCAAAGGAAACTTTCTGAACTCAGCCAAGTGCTGGTTCCGAGCATCACTGGGTGCTGGTCAGGCCACAACAGTCCTGACACTTAGTGTGGTTAGGCCATGGGCGAAGCACTTCGTGCAGTGTCTCCAGGAGGGGGCGCTGCTGTCACCTCAGCCCACAGCAGAGGAAGCGCGCTCAGTGCCCAGGTCCAGACTCACTGGAGCTCACACAGGGGGCGAGTGCACATTTCCATCCACTTTGATTTCTATTCCCCAGTGACGTAGAGGGCAAGCCTTGGGCATTGAGTGGAAAAAATCTGAATCTGAATCTTTGTGTCACAACTTTCAAACTTCTGGTCCTGAGCAAGTTACGTAAATTCTCTGAGCTTCAGTTGTCTGCAGAAATGAAGACAATATTTCCTCCTCTCCATATATTTGTAAAATCTAAGTAAAATTACATAGTTCTTCACATAAATTAATTAGTACACATATAAATAAATAAAGGTTCCTTGCACAGTGTCTACTAGACATAAGAGAAGCTAGTACTTATGGAAATTTTACTGGGTACCTTACCAGATGATCTCATTTAATCTTCATAACCACCACATGAGGCATATCTATTATTCCCCTCACTTTACAAATAGGGCCTGCATTTCCCAGACGAGAACACTGAGACACAGAGTTGAGGTAACTTGTTCACACAGCTTCTCCACAGAGAAGGCCGAGCTCGAATCCCATCAATTTTCAGTGCCCGTGTGTGTTCCCACTATTCTACACTGCCTCCCTTCTACAGGGTCTGTGTGCGGACTGGTCTGGGGGCCAATCCCAGCTCTGGCTCTCAGTAGCTGCATAGCCATGGGTGAGTCACTGAGGCCAGCTGAAGCTGCATGCATTCCTGCGGGACAGCGGCAAATGGTCAAAGCCCTCTCGTGTGTGGTTGGGAGGTAACTGCAATAACGCACATAAATGCCTAACGCAGTGCCTTGCTCACTGTGTACTCGCAATAAAAGTGAAAGAGAATTAGAGACACTGTCAATAATAAACATTCAGTAAAAGGCAACAATCATTATTGCTGTTATTACACTACATCTCAAATTGAAAAGACGCTCTTCTAGGTTGCCCTGTACTGTTCTGAAAAAACTGGAAAAAAAATGTAAATTTTTACAAATTAGAAGCAATCACACATAGCACACAAATACGCAGTATTTAACATGTTCTTTGAGTAGTGGGGTTGTTGTTTGTGGGGGTGGTGGTAGAATGAAAATTTGCATTAAAAGTATATACATCTTGAACTCTAACTTTATTCAAAATAATTTTTAAGATATTTTATATTAATACATATAAGTAATAATATGTATATATACTCAGTGTAAAATACTCAAACAATATAGAAATATATGGCATAAAAGGTGGCAGCCTGCTTCAGCCCTCTTGCCTTCTCCTCCCTGGAGATAAGGACTACTCATCACAGAATACATGATTAAGCATAATTTGGGGGAAAGCGGAACACTATTCTTTATAGCTGTAAAAAGTTTTTGCAAGATAACTTTAAAAATGATTACTCAAGTGTAGCTAGCTGATTTTTCCAGACACTGTGACATTTAGCCTCCCAGTGAGTTAAAGAAACACAGCAGAAGCAGTTAGAGATTTCATTTTTCTCAAGGATGTACAAGAAAGTTACATTAGAGTTTCTTATTAAAGTAATTCCACAAGCATTCAGGAAGGCCTCTCTACGGTTCAAACTTAATCAGTATTGTTTCAGATGAAATCCCTTTCCAAATTACTCAAGTTAGGTCATTGCAATAATACAGAGCAGAATGTCAAGATGAAATCAGCGACAATCAAGGCTGGAACCTGCCTCCTTGCGTTGAAGGCGTGCTTGTCTTCCACGTGATCCCGCGAAGATGGACTTCACAGAGTTGGCCGCGGGCTCCACCCAGAGAGCAGAAGGCAGAGTATACGTGGTGGGTGCATTAGAAATGAGAAGACACCCAGGTGGCAGGAAGGAATTTTCTGCACCACTCACCTCTTTTTCTTTCCCTTCTCCAGTGAGAAGGGAGTCGTTGTAGTGTAGAACACAGAAGCAGTGACTTTGTCGGCAGATTGTGCATTGGAGTTATGCTGTGAGAGGAAAACAATGTCCACAGGAGAAGGGCTTGCATGTATTTTAGATCCGCCATGTTGAAGAATGTGAAGACCTGCTAAGTGTCTGTGTCTGCCCTTTCTTCATGGATCCAGCACCACAATCAACACGGCTTGAGGACTTTCAGAGCCTGTTGGGCTGAAGCTGAGACCCTGGAGAAGAAGCCTGAGGAAAAGAAAAGATTGAAGCAAATGAAGGTGAGGGGAGAAGGAGGAAGACGGGGGACAAGGTACCACTCAAGTTTTGATAGGCTTCCCAGGATAAGGAAAGAAACCTTCTCTCCATCCTCTGGACTTAGAATACTCAGGATTAGGTGATTTTCTCTCAGGAGTGGACCTGGCCTGTGTGCCTCTCCAGACACTGCAGACCATCACTGAGGAGCTAAAGCTATAGTCTCCTTTACAATCGTGCCGCAAACAGACCATGATCCCTGCAGACTGACCTTTGAACTGATATGAAGGACAGCTGATCTCTGTATATGATAAAATGTGGTAATTCTCAATAGGAACGTGAGGTAGAAAAACTCGGAAGTATTAAAGAAGCAGGGAAATTGACAACCATCTGGACGAACGGTAGCTCTACAGTCGTGGTTTATGTTAAACCAGACACTTGGTACTCAAGGAAAATGAACTGTTGAAGATACAGAACCAACTGCCCAAATAGAAGGCAAATGCATCACTCACAGCCAATATCACTCAAATATAGACTGTACCCCTTAGTGTGGATGTGAATTTGATCTCTTGCCTACTGGGGACAGAGTGAAGGCATTTGCCAAGACATGTGTGTGCAGAGTTAACACAGCAGGCCTGATGGCTCTCCTTTGAAAGGCCCCCTGGCAATCTGGAAATCTGGAGTGTTCCCACCATTCCCTAAAGGACAACAGAAGTAGCTCAATGTGCCTAAACTGTTTATACAAACAACATGGTCTATACTGAACCTCTGCTTTCCTTCTGGAGGTTCTAGAATTTGGATAACTACAGAACTAGCCCCCAAGGAAAACCCTGGGTCTGAGTGTCTGATAAGCTTCCCTGGTTGGCAACATTTCACACGTGTTGTCACGTCTCATTTCTGACCGAAGCGCATTTAAATGCGGCCTATGTGACTCTGCTAGGAGAGGGCTCTGGAAGCTTGCACCTGGCCTCCCCTGACTGCCCAATGTACTTTTCCCTTTGATGATTTTGCTTCCTACTCTTCCGCTGTAGTCAATCTCAGCCGTGAAGACAACTGTATGCTGAATCCTATGGATGCTCCTAGTGAATAACCAAACCTGGGAGTGGTCCTGGGGACCTTGACTCACTATGGCATTCAGCATCCTTGGAAGCTCAAGTTTTACATAAGGCAAGAAGATCTTTGGCATTGCATATAAAAGAAGAACATGTCATGTGTCAGACAGGTATTGCTTCCTCATCCACGTCCCCTTCCAAGAGAAGTTGTTTCCATCTCTAATAGGCCCTGCTAAATGCTGTGCCCATGGGGCATGTTTGGACAGTTGGCCACAGCTGATTGGGCTAAGAGTGGACATCTGACCCGAGCTGAGTCAATCAAATTTTCTTACCCCAAATCTGAATGTGAGCACTCAGACTGACAGATATTAAAGGAGATCAGAGGATCACAAGGACCATTTTGGTTTTGCCTGCCTTTACTTTGCTTAACTAAATCGTTCAGTTTAAGCATCCCTTCCTTAGGAAGGCCTTATGTTTGCCTACTTTGTAGAACTGTCCCATCTGACATTTGCTAAGACAGACACTTCCTGAATGTAATGAGGTCTTCGTCAACATTCCTCCTCCTTGCCCCATCAAAATCTCCCTCCCCTCTGGCCTGAAAGACAGAGAGGGGCCATGTCCAGGTTACCCTTGTACATTATGGCCAAGCACTTGCCCAGCTCACATTAGGAACTAAATAAATATTTGTGGAATAAATGATTGAATAACGCCTCTCCCTTGGGCCCATTGTGGGTGAAATCCTTGCAAGGTATATTTTGCCACAAATAAAAGTCCCAAATGGATTCACATCTGCAGTAAATTTCCTACATCTATGCATTTGATGTACAGGGATTTTTTTTTTAGCAGTCAGACTGAAAGTGTAAAGTTTTTTCAGAAAAAAAGTGCGCTGGGGTCTGGCTCCAACAGCTTGTACTGTGCACCTGAAATATTTTAGTTGATACTCTAGATAAACTCAACATTTGTGATTTTCAACCTTGTGAAGTATAGCTAATAGCTTTTGAAAAGTGTGAAAAAATCATATTAGAGAATGTGTAGGTCTAACATTTAAAGAGAGAGAGAGTTAGCTTTCAGTAGATTTAAGTTCATAAACTAAATTATCTGGGATTCTTTTATATGCCTCCAATCATTACAGTGGAATGGCGATCAGTTCTGTATAATGGGCCAGACGCCATCTTGAAGTTTATCATAAAAATGTGTCTAAGTATTTTACTTATAAATATGAGTGTGGTGGAGTCAGTGGCTGTGGCCCTTGCTCCAAGAGTCAGGAGCAGAAGACCAGGAAATACAGGAGCATTGACCCCAGGGCCTCATCTATTCCCGTTAGATGAGTCATACTTTCAATCACATGGAAATCCAGAACCCCGGCTTCTAACTCATAACTCAGAGGAGTGGACCAGCTACATTATGTGGAAGTTTCATTAGGAACCTTTAACCTACAATTCTGTTCTTACCCCCATTATGTTATTTTAGTTCCCTTTTGCAGTTTTGTTTTTTCGTTAGACAACATTTATTTGGTTCTTGTTATGACCAGGCCGCTCTGGGCACTGGGGATACAGCAATAAACCAGACGGACACTTCCTGAGTGGAATGAGCCTCACTCTCTAGAAGAGAAGACAGAAGGAGGAACAGAATAAGCAGGATGAATTTATAAAGAAAATAAAATAGTGTGATGTGAAAAAATGGTGACTTCTAAGATCAGAGTTGGCAAGCCACCAATTTTGTCCTATGTGTAAACAATTACGCCTTGGAGCTAAGGTCCATCTTAGTGTCGCCATGTGCATCCTTTAATACGATATTTCTAATATGGTTTCATGGCTTTTACAGTAATGGAGAACAGCAAATTATACTTCAACCATAGGCAAAATTAAGTTAACTCATGCCGTGTTTGTTCATCTTCCTAAGCAATTGCTTAAATATTAATTGATGATGAAGGATCAAAGTGCAGAGTCATGTTGCCAGACTTTAAGGAGAACAGCCAGTAACTTAATAGCAATTTACCAGCTAATGTAATTAAGTTTGATTTTCTATTCTAGAACTCTAGCCAGATGATGCCTTCCTTTGCCACATTTAATGATTTGTGTCCGAGAAACCCTGTTTATCATTTTGGGAGCTTACTGAGTTATTATTTCATTAAGTTTATTGATATAACCTTTCCCCAATAATGAATACAATCAGTTATAATTATGTAGAATGTTTTCTTATAGAATTTCAGTTTAGCTTGCATTAAATTATCTAATCAACATGTCAACAATATCATACAATGCCTTGTTTCCATTGAAATACAATTTTCATGAAAATGGGAATAGATTGTCCTAATTTAGTTTTTTCTTTGTTTTAGAATGTTTTCAAGAATGGCTTCCCAGACTTAACAACTCTTATGTTATTTTTCTTTACTAAATAATGGGAGTAAGGGTGAGAAATGGAAGGGATCACATTCCCTCCCATCTGTATGCTTCATTTTGTGCCAATGGACATCCCCTTACATGGCTGGACCCCTTATTAATCTTTAATGTATAAGAGAAGAGTGAAAAAGAGGTGACCCTCACAATTCCTGAATTATGTTTGTGACCATAACATTTTACCAGTCTTGTAGCTTACACCAACACCATTTTCTACTCAAATCTGCCCTACCGTTCCAGCACATGTGGGCACTTGGAGATATTTTTGGAACATGTTTCAGAAATCTTTTTCTAAGAGTAGGCGCAGAATTCTGGTCTTCCAGGGGAAATATTGGAGCTATCTTTGATAGTTAACTTCCCCTCTTTGCTCCTTATTCGGTAGCCATATCCTATCTCCTCCACAGCTTTTCTCTGTTGCTTTTTGCTCTGTTCTCGTTTTCAGTGCTCCTCCTGCCCCCTGCCACCCCACCACTGTCTCATCAGAGTTGCTTCCAACCTCCTCAGCCTGTCTTCGGTCTCTCCCCTTCATGTCAGCCTGCACAATGGGAGGGAAAGGGGGTGATCAGGATGGGGAAAGGAGCAGCAGAGTGTCACCCTTTGTTAGACAGGAGGAGTTATTTGGAGAATTTAGACAGAGGCAGGACTTTGAACCACAATGAAACAATAGACATTCTCTTCATATGTTAATGAGTGGGTGTGCGGCTGATGAATTGGCCATAGATGTTCCTTTTCAGTCCTCACTGTTGTCTTCACGCTCTAGGATACAAAGTTTCAGTGAAAACTAAGGCATTTAAGTCTAAAGCACAAAAACATCCTGCTAAAACGATCATGCTGATATCACTAGGGACAGTAAAAAGAAAAACTGAGAGATCTTTCTAGACTCAAGAGGAGAACAGTGCTATATCATTCATTCCAATTCAGGTTAAGCCAAACTCAACATTCTTATTAAAATTCCTTCTACATCTTTACAATATATGGTGCTCCTAAAGTCAGAGAGAAATATGCCTATAATTAATTTTCAAACGTCAAGGGGCTGATTATGATTTTTATGGATTTCTCAGGCCAATTTTTCAACCTATTTTGTCCATGTCATTATTTGCACACACCTCACAAAAAGAGATGAAGCAGGGAAATGAATGTTTAACTCTGACAGATTTAATTGGGATATATATGAAAGTATATTGCTAAACTAATATTCAGAATAATCTGCAGTTTCAATTACTCATGCCTTATTAGTAATCTCCATTATTACTGGTAATTAAGCATTGATTCAAATTAATGTCATAAAATAGCACTGAAGTAATCAAGCAGTCTTTCTCCCTGACTAGCAGTGTGGTTCCGTATAACTCATTTTCCAACCACAGTTTTCCTGTAATCTTGAGAAGAAAATTGATCTCTTTAATGTGGACCTTCTTTTGTGGATTTAAATATATAGAAGATATTAAAATGGAACTTCACGGGGGCCGCCCGGTGGTGCAGCGTTTTAGTCCGCGCTTGGCAGTCCGGGGTTCGCCAGTTCGGATCCCGGGCGCCCGCCGACGCACTGCTTGTCAGCCATGCCGAGGCGGCGTCCCATATAAAATAGAGGAAGATGGGCACGGATGTTAGCCCAGGGCCAGTCTTCCTCAGCAAAAAGGGGAGGATTGGCAACAGATGTTAGCTCAGGGCTGGTCTTCCTCACACACAAAAAAAAATAATAAAATAAAATGGAACTTCAGCAATCCAACTCTGCAGACTTTTCTAGAATGTCAACATAAAAAGCAAAAATTGAACAGTCTCAAATAGAGGGTGAGTTTTATCCCTTTTTTCAATGATAGAGGGAAATCTCAATTTGGTGCAGTTAACACAAGAAAGAACGAGGGAACTTTCCCTTTTTAACACCACCGCAACTTGCTTGGCGAGCCCAGAGGTCCCCCCTCTATGTGAAAGAAATTTGTTTCTGTCTTTTGCCACTGTAGTTGGAGCTATTCACATGGAGTGGTTAGGATAGGCTGAGCCGTGTCTGAAGGTAGAGGCAGGCATCATTCCTGCTGGACAGTCAATGGGCACGGTGCAGGCATCTGTAGACAGTACACCCTCTCCACATGGCTATGAAACAGGTTCCTAACAGAGCTCTTCACGGCAGGCAACCTGTGGAATGCACTGAAATAGATCTTGTTATGAATTGAATCATTGTGCTCCCCCAAATTCATATGTCAAAGCCCTAACTCTTAATGTGATCGTATTTGGAGGTTGGGCCTATAAGGAGGTAACTAAGGTTAAATGGGGTCATAAGGACAGGCCTTGTATTAGTCTGCTTGGACTGCTATGACAAAATACCATGACCGGGTGGCTTAGACAACAGAAATTTATTTCTCGCAGTTCTGGAGTCTGGGAAGTCGAAGATCAAGGTGCCAGAGGATATGGTTTCTGGTGAAGCTCTCTTCCTGGCTTCTAAAGAGCCATCTTCTCTCTGTGTCCTCACATGGCAGAGAGAGAGAAAAAGAGAGCTCTGGTGTCTCTTACTCTTCTTGTAAGGGCACCAGCCCAATCTGATTAAGGCCCTGTCTCCAAATATAGTCACATTTCAGGGTTAAGACTTCAACGTATGAATCTGTGAGGGGGGACAATTCAGTCCATAGCAAGACTTGATCCAATAGGATTAGTGTCCCTTATAAGAAAAACCAGAGAGCTTGCTCTCCCCACCTCATCCCATCCCCAGCCTACATGCACTATGCAAGGACATAGTGAGAAGGTAGCCATCTGTAAGCCGGGAAGAGTCCTCACCAGGAATTGAATTCACTGGGCCTTGGATCTTAGAGTTCCGGCCTCCAGAACCATGAGAAATAAATGTCTCTTGTTTAAGCTGCCCAGTATATGGTAGTTTGTTTTGGCAGCCTGAGCAAAAGAAGACAGATATGGATGGATTTTTGGTGTTGTCCGCACTGCGCCTGGCTGCTTGGCCATAGACTATGTCACGTGGGCAGAGCTGGGCAGTCTCTCAGACCTGAAGTCCCTCATGGTCCATGAGTCCCTCAGCCTCTGTTCTCTTGTTACCTCCCAGGCTTTCCAAACTGGCCAACCCTAATCCCCTCCTCCAGGACCATCTGGATCTCTCTTTATTCTTGTAATAATCATTTGTTTCTAACTGTATGTTACACCTGCTTCTTTTGATGAACATATATGTCTTTTTCTCCAAAAAAGGGCTCTCTTCTATAATTTGAAATATCTCTGATATGGATATTGACCCTTTCTTTTTGCATTTCTGCTATAACAATGTTGTTCCTTTCCAAGCGACTGTGTGTCTGTAACTAAAAAGGAAGAATGTCACAGCCAAGAACCTGTGAACAAAAAAATTACCTCAATATATTTCAAGATATTATCTCCTTTCTCGCAATACTAAGTGAAAAAGAAAAAACCTTTCTGGTTTGGAAAAGCTTACAGACTAGAGGAAGCCATATACCAGCATGGATATGACCATGCTATAAATAGAATGTGATCAATGCTGTAAGAGAAATTCACTTATACTCTGAAATAGGAAACTAATTAAAACAGGAAACTTGGGAAATATATAGAAAATGTGCTATTTAACATAAACATTAAAGGATGAATAAGAGTTTGAAAATGGAACATGATAAAATAAGGCATTCTAGGAGAAGAAAATAAATATAAGACAAAATAAAAGGAGTGGAAACAAAGATTTTAGCAAAAATTTTCTATAAATGTGCTCATTACAAATATGTCTTTTCTTTTATTTAAAGCAGTTTTATCTGGAATTCTACTAGAAAACAGTCTGTTAGTTACTGTCTATATTACTACTTACACTTGAAAGTTTAAAGAAAGCTCTTTATTTATTAAAAACATTCTTATTCAGGCATTTCAGTAACCCATATTTTTTTTCCTCATATACTCAGTAGATCAATGTAAAATTTGACTTTACTAAGAGAGAAATGTTTCCTCTTATGCTCAAGAAACTCTACTACGTACTTTTATCAGTGAAGGGAGTCTTTGCCATCATTTTTTGTTGAAATAGAAGCTAAGGCTCTTTTGATTGAAAGACTAGAGAGATTCAGTCAAGTTATCTCCAGTAATGGGAGCAAGAGGATGGTTAATGCAAGATCCCATGTGCCCAGGACCCAGGAGACTCCAAACAACTGGGCCCTAGGAAAGACAAGTCACGGCTCTCCACTCTGCTGCTCCACCGCCAACGCGGCTCAGCTTCACTCCAAACGACAGGAGTCCAGGACTCAGTCTCCACACTGCCTGCCTCTGCTTTTCAGGGTTTCTTCTTCCTCACAATTCCAGCTTCCACACCATGACTTCTCCAGCCCCTGTCTATATCACGACCTTTCAGCTCCAACATTCGGTGCTCACTTTGATTTGAAAATTTTAATTAGAATTATTGAGAAAGAATATCCCACTGGCTTTGCTCATCATTTTGTACCAGGCGAGATCTTCTTTACTATCCATACTGTGGACTGCTGACCTTTGAGTCAGAAGTCCATTTCTGGTGCAATCAACTTGACTGTGGGTGGTGGGAGATGGGGGTCCCATGGCCTTTAGCGTGAGCTGGGAGAGATGATTTCACTTGGAATGGAGTATAGTCTGAAGTGTCATGATTGACATCTTTGGCACAAAAACAGAAATTCTGCAGTAACTAAAAGTGAAACATAAGCTTCCTGACTCCCAGATCTGGCTTAGCTAAGAAGGCAAAGAATTCTATGAAGAAATCCATAAATCTGTTCATTCACATGCAAACCTAACGTCATGATCTGTTTCAATGTCAAGCTCTTTTAGGTTTAAATACAAGGTTGAGGCTAGTATTGGTAGTGTTTATTGTCATCTACATCAGAGTGTAAATCTCAGCAGAGATTTTCAGAAAGAGAGAAAGAGAGGGAAAGAGAGAGAGACTGGGTATCTGTGCTCTTTGCTTAAATCACAATCTGCTTTGTTTTTCTTAAACATTTAAGGAAGGATTTCTCAAATTCTGTAGCAGTTCCCTTCTTTATGTGATGCATAATATGAAGTGCTATAGACTGAATGTTTGTGTCTCCCTAAAATTCATATGCTAAATCCTAACTCCCAATGTGATGGTATTTGGAGATGGCGTCTTGGGGAGTTGACTAAGTCATGGGGGCAGCGCCCTTGTGATGGGATTAGTGCCCTTATAAAAGAGACTCCAGAGAGCTCCCTTGCCCCTTCTGCCATGGAGGACACAGCCATTTACCAAGCAGGAAGCCAGCTCTCACCAGACTCCGAATCTGCCAGCACCTTGATCTTGGACTTCCCAGCCTCCAGAACTGTGAGAAATAAATTTCTGTTTATAAGCCATAGTCTATGGTGTTCTGTTACAGCAACTTGAATGAACTAAGACATGAAGTAAGCATACTATATATTAGAGACTTTCATACCAGGGTTTGGCTTATTTTTCCTATTGAATGATTTATTTTCATTTGAAGTTGAAATTGAAGTGGAAGCCTGCAGAGTAAATATATTATATATGGCAGGCTTTTTATTTTATTTTCATTTTAGAAGAAGCTTTGCATTGCTGTGTAGCTAGAAGTAAAGTCAAAAGAGGATTGTGTCTGGAGTCAGGATACGTGTACACTTGCCTGATTCTGCCACAAGCACTCTGTGTGTAGTGCTTCCTGGGCCACAGCTCGCTCCACTCTATGATGAAGGGCTTGAAGCAGATGGCCTGTAGGCTCGCTTCCAGCCCCAAGAGAGGACACTGTGGGCAAAGGGACTGAGCTGCATATGTTCTCACTGCCTCTCTTTTGCAGCTCAGTTGACTCCTGCACAAATTGTAAAGCAGAGGAAGACTTCGTTCTCAGAAGTCTAGGAATTGTTTCATTGCATAAAAAATTTTTTAATCTTTGCTGACTTTTGCTAAATGAAAACAGCCAGACTTAAAAGCGACACGTTGCGTTATTCATTTATATGCCATTCCAGGAAAGCCCAAAACATAGTGATGGAGGGGAGTCAGTGGTTGCTAGTGGGTGAGGGATTGGGAGATGTGGCACTACAAATGGGAAGCACAAAGGAATTCTTGGGGGCAAGAGAACTTTTCTCTGTCTCGATTACGGTTGATTACAGTTAGAGCTACATGACTCTATGTACTTGTCAAAACTCACACTCATACCCCAGTGAAGTAAACTTTACATAAATTATAAAATAAAATTTAAAAACTCATCACTGATAGATATTTCACCAGGTATAAATGCCAATGTGTTAAAATGATTAATTGCCCATTTTTGGTAGATACTGCTGTAGCTTCACTGATAACACGGCTATTTTGCTTTATCACCAGCCAGATGGTTAGTCTGTAGTGCCCTCCTATGCCCCAACACTGACCTATTTTTTAAGACAGAATTTAGAATTCCTGCTGCTCAAGGTAATGAGGTGGAAACATCTTGCCTCTTAGGGTACGAGTCCGGCGCACAATGGGCATGCCTCTAGACGGCTGGCACTGACACCATAACCTCAAGTGCTCCAATTGTCCACTTGGGCGCAGATTGAACGCTGTGATTATTACCTCTGGTAAAGGCTGGTGATTAACCCACAAAGAGCAGCAAAACAGTAGTTGATAAAAGGAAAGTGTTTTTTCAGTACAATCAAAGTACGAAGATGGTTAGACTCACAAGAGCACAGAATATGAAACTTCCTTTGGGATATTGACATTGTTAGTTTTGAAGTTTCCAGAGTTGCTTTGCCGTGGCACAGTTAGTGGATGCCGATTTTGATGGGGGAATTTAACTTCTTGAGAAGATAGATGTTAAGTGTTAACTATATTTCATATTCTGCCACTGTATGTTGAGTCATACAGTCATCCTTCTCTCCTGTGCTTGCCACATAACGTTCTTCCGTAAAATCAGCCTGTGACTTTGCCAGTGTGCTGTTGATTCACGCACAGATTTCTATCTTGATTCATCATGGAATGCTCTGGGGTGAAGTTAACACAACAGCAACAACAACAAAAACCCAGGGAACAAGAACTGTCTTGTCCCAACTTAGCTATTGATGGTTATAATTGTTGAGCTGAATCCCTAAATTTCTGTGTCTCATTTTCTTATCATTAAAAATTGAGAGAAAAAATAATTTTTCTGTTTCCTCCAAATATTTTTGAAAGTATATCAAAATAAGCGAACACCGTAAATGTGTCAGCTGTTGTGGTTGTTGCTATTATAATGGGTTTCAAGAATTGGGGATCCGAGTGGTAAAGGGATAAGGTGAGATGAAGAAAATAAAGTAATTTTGCTCCCAATCTCTTAGACTTGACGTTAAGAGTCCAAACAATTGACCACATTTGCAATGCTCCCTTTTCCCTCTTCCTTCCAACTGTGACTTCCTGCACTCTGATTTAAGCTCCAGGACTGCACACCTGAGCTACTGCAGAAGCACTAGCCTTTCCAGCTGATCTCCCCATGACCCGCAAATCATCATTTTGAAAGCCTGGCATTCATCTTCCTCCTGACTTTCTCCTGCTTAGAAGCCAACTTGCATTTCACTTTGCCCGCCCAGGATAATGTCCAAACATTATCCTAAGTCATTTCATAAAATCAAGTGCCCTAAATCCAATAAAAGTCATCTTTATTTCCTTTCATATGATAGATTTGCCAAGAATCAGAATCATCTCTGACTCTCAGGGTTTCCTGAATTCTTTCAATACAGAATATACATAAAATTAATATGCATTCCAGCAGTGCTTCAGTCCAGTCTTGAGAGTTTGGATTTCATTTCCATAACCTCGTTCCCATGAACCCTTCACAGAAGCATTTGCTCTGAAGAAAATCACGATAGTGGCTTAATATATCTTAAACGCTTCTTTACCCAAGTAATTTCTCATAATATTCACCAAATTCAAGATGAAGCATCAATTTTATAATCCTAACTGGGACAACTGGGTACCTTTTCTTTTCAAGAAGAAACTGAGGCAGCTTTTAATACAGCAATTATTTTTTGCTGCCAAACAATGTTCTTTTTCTCTAAAATATTAACATGTTTAACAGACAACAAAAATAAATTGCATTATTAGGCCCTAACAAGAAATTTAGCTCTTTTTGCAATTGCCCTAATGAAAATTTCTTTCCTAAAATGATAGTTTGGGGTGTTTTTCTTCTTCTGAATGTTTATTTCTCAAAGCAATTTTCTGGATGAAATGAAGCTGAGCACCCCACCACACACACACATTTTGACAGTTACATTAAGAGAAAATGACAGTGTTTGTTAACCCCCTGGCCTCTCTCAGGGCTGTCCTTTCTGAGTCAATTGTCATGATTCATGAGTAGAATGCTGCCCTGATTTTTCTCTTTTCCCAGATTGCTCTTTCAGCATTAGTGAAAGCCTTGCTTAGTGGGAGACAGCACTGCCTCAGACAGCTACCAAAATGAAGATTGTTCAGGATTAATACCACAACATAAAACCCCAACTTTTTCTCCTGCCTGCCCAAAGCAGGAGATTATAAAGACCAAAGTCAATTTTAGCTTCTCCCCTCAGTGTCCTGCTTTTATAGATTTAGGTCACACCTTGGTAATAACTTATCTACATACTAGAGAAAATAATTTCCCTTTTAATAACATTTCACAATTTTGAAATAAGTCATTTTCTAATTACATATGAATAGGCTTATCAAAGCACAGCTGGCCTTATGATGAATTTAGCTTTTTACCTCTTGTTTGGCTGTTTTAAAATTATTTTTATCCAAGTGCATGGGATTTCTTTACAGCATACCATGGAAAGAAGACATTATGTTTTGCTTCTTGCTGTGCTAGATTTGGTTTTAAAAGTGTTTTTGGAGGTGAAGACTAAATGTGATGTGTCAGCTCAGGTCCCCTAAGAAACAGATGCTAAGGCAGAATTGGACATATAAGACATTTATTGGGGAATGCCTGTGAAGGGGAGAGAGCAAAGGAGTAGGTATGGAGAGTGATGTGAGTCTGACACCCATCAAAGGAGAGAGAGAAAAAAGTAGTCATGGGTTGGAGAAGCATCAGAAGCAGTACTTCCCTGAGAAGGTCTCAGCCAGGCTGACAGCGAGTCCCTGGGCAAAGAACGCTGGTTAGAAGGGTCCTGTATCAGGAGGAAAGACCTAGCACTAGCAGCCCCCTGTGCTCAGGCCTTTGCTGGGAGCAGTCGGGGTGTATGGCTTTGACATGAACACCATAGTGGATCTGAAGGTATGACAGTCAACAACATACCTTGCAGCAGGTTCTTTTGGAGGGAGATCTGAGTGGCAAATCTCCACAGCCATCACATTTGCCCAGAAAGGTCACATGTTATGGTTATCAATCTAAATTTTGCTTCAGTAATATAAGATGTTTCAGTAATATTCTTCTTTCATTAACTGAACACATTCTTCGTTTAAAAGCTCTAAGGAACCAATTTAAGGCAAACCATGTCATAACTGGCTTAGAGCAGATCACTTTTGTTCAAGGATTTAAGTCACATTTCAATAGAAACTAAATGCCAAGGTGATCCATGGGCTTGAAGCACACTGACTTTTTGAACACGAACTAAAATCCATTACATTTATTGGACATACTCTTGATGTTTGAGTGTGTGTATGCATGTACTTAACGATATATAATATTTGGGTTTTTTATACGATTTTTACCATATTGAGAGTTCAGTCCTTCATGGACACTTAGGCAAATAACCCTCATGATTTGGGCTATTCAGCTACTCAGGATGGATCAGGAATGAAAAAAGCTGAGAAAACTGAGATAAACTGAGGTTGGCTTGTTGGGATGGGGAAGTGGATGTGTAAGGAAGGAAAGTCCAGGCCAAAAATAAGGGTCAGTGAGAGACCTGAGGAGACACTTATTTGCTACAACTGAGCACAGAGTGTTGTTGAGTCACAGGCCAAGGAGCTAATTGCAGGAATCAGGCCACCAAGTCAGAGAAGAAACAATAGCAAAGCCAACCTAATGTGTCTCAGAGGTTGAAGAAGCATGCTATTATTTCTGTCCAGAGACAGGCTCCATCTCAGAGTCTGCGTGGACAGTGACTGGCAGTCCCATCCCCGAATGTCAGAGGAAAGGAAAAGGTGGGAAGAGGGGAGCCAACAAAACATTGCATAACAGAGCAGAGCTATTCACTAGGCTGGGGCAAAAAACAGTGTAAGTGTATTCTAGAAAATGTCTTACTGCTTCTTAACTTCAGCCTTTATTTTTTACAAGACATTATAAATAATTGACAAGTGAAATTCTACTCATCATAAACACCTCAGCTTATTTTCACTGATGTTGAACGCTCTGTTCCAACTGTCACAGAAATGAGTAATTTATGATATATATGAGTTATATGCCTTGTAAGAAGGCCAGATACACAGCGTAGGAAAGGCTGTGTGGGAGTGTGTTTCATTATGGTCCCTTTTTCCAGGCATCCACAAGGTAGAACAGAAATGACTTTACCTAACAACAGAGGTGCCAAAAGAGGTCAGATGTGTGGAGTCCTTAGGGAAATTTACAGAGGTGATGGAAGAAATCTCTGATGAGATTTAGGGATGGGGCATGGGGATTAAACTAGCAGGTTTCCTCTGAAATCCTGGACTGTCCACTTGGAATTTTAAGATTCTCTTTTATTCTTCTCTGGCCTAAAATTCTGGTACATTGGGAGTCAAGTTAGAGTCTTTAAAACCAGATAGTTAAAGTTAACAGAAGTTTCAAACAAAAACACAGAAGTTAAGTTTACTTCCCAAAGTGGCATAAATGAAGGAATTCCACTTACTTTCTGAGTATTCAATATGGAAAAAAGAAAGAGAACATCTCAGTGATGAAGTCATAAAGTAAGTCTATTAAGGGACCAATAAGGCAATATAATTATGCCCGATAGCTAATTTTCCAAAAGAACATAAGAAAGATCTATGTATATAATTAATGCTTTCATAAAGTTAAAACACAAATGTGATGAATCTTGATCTCTTTAATCCCAATCAAAGGTATTATGGCAAAACCAATATAAAACAGAACAACAAAGGAGCAAGTTACTTAACAGAAGAAGACTCTACCAGATATTTATTATCAGCCTTTATCATTAACTAGAGATGAAATACAAAGACACCATTGGTTGGAATAAGAAGCGGATTGCCATATCTGTTGGTTTCCACAATGATATACATTTAATTTTTTAAATAACATTAACTCAAATTAATGTGGTTTTGATACTTTTTAGTTTCTTATTAAATTAGAAAGAAAGGAAACTATTAATGGAAATAAATTTATGGCACTGCAAACCAAGGACATGAATCCCTGCAGTAAAAGATGAGAAAGCCACTTGAAAAGAAACATAAATAATTACATTATAGCCTTAGGTTTAAAGGCAGCTCCTCCCCTCAATTCTATTGTATTCCATATCCCATAAGTGTCATGGCCTGTATAACCTAGTTTACTTTTATTTAATATGGTAGCATCCCTTGGCATGTTACTAGGAAAAGTTCAAAATCAAAAAAAGCTTAACTGTGAATTAATCTAAGTAACAATAAATAGCTGTTGGATATTTCATTTTTCTGATACAGACATTATAAAACTTCCAAAAAAGGATGGTTTAAAACTCCAAGTGGGTGATGAAGAATTTAATTTCAGTTGCTTTAGGTTACAACTGGTGGCCATGCCCACTTCTGCCAAAGGTCAAGCGACGGATGTGCTAGAGGCAGATTTGGTTTAGCTACCAAGCATGACTTGGCTGGGCAGAGGTGTCACTTTTCATTTCAAGCATCATTTGAAAATGCCCAGTTTTCCCAATTTTCTTATCATGATTTCAATATTTCTGCCAAAAGGGGAAAAAGAATAAAAGAAAAGGTTTGAAGAAAGATGTTTCAGATGTGTAAATCTCCACTACCTAGTAGATATTTTGCTAGTATTAGAAGAAATTTAACTCTCTCAAAAGAAAAAAAATGCAATTTAATTAGCAAAAAAAAAATGCTTAGAGAGCCAGCAGTGATGGCCTAGTGGTTCAAGTTCAGCACACTCCACTTTGGAGGCCCAGGTGCACTTCCCGGTTGCAGAACCACATCACCCATCTGTCAGTTGCCATGCTGTGGCAGCAGCTCACATAGAAGAAGAGAAGGACTTACAACTAGGATATACAACTATGTACTAGGGCTTTGGGCAGGAAAAAAAAGAGAGAGGCAGAGGAGTATTGGCAACAGATGTTAGCTCAGGGCAAATCTTTCTGGGCAAAAAAAAGAAAAAAAAATGCTTAGAGTTTTTGGGCAATCTCAGAATGTAAACAACAGTTAGGAATGGAAATGTGCTACAGAGAAGAATTAAACTATTTTCTTACTGTGACACTAGCCAAGTGACTTGGGTAAACTTCTCAACCCTACCCATGGGCTGATTTACACATTGGCAAGAAAGACTGGCCTCCTAAGTGCTGTGAAGTTTAAATGGCATAGTTTATGCCCGTCCCTAGTACAGTAGCTAGTGCACAGTTGCTCCTCCCCAGGTTCTCTCTTTCAGGTTGTCAGTGCCCTAAATGACAATAAAGTGTGGAGGAGGCAGAGCTATCTATTGAGAGATGGTGTACTTTCAGAGATGCAGGCAAAATTTTTCCCAGTTTCATTACTGCCTGGAATTTCTGCATTCATCTTTTTAAAACAGGTGTCCTCAAACTTTTGTGCACATAGGAACCACATGGGGCTCTGTTAAAATGCAGATCCTCCAGTCTTAGCAGTATCTTCTTGAATGTCATGTCTCCTCAGGCAAAGGAAACAAAAGAAAAAATGAACAAATGGGACTACTTCAGACTAAAAACCTTCTACACAGCAAAGGAAACCATCAACAAAACAAAATGACAATCTACTATTTGGGAGAAGATATTTGCAAATCATATATCCAATAAGGGGTTAATATTCAAAATACATAAAGAACTCATACAACTCAACAACAGAAAAATGGGCAGGGGATCTGAACAGACATTTTTCCCAAGAAGATATACAGGTGGCCAACAGGTACATGAAAAGATGCTCAAGATGACTCATTAGGGAAATGCAAATCAAAACCACAATGAGATGTCACCTCACACTCGTCAGAATGACTATTATTAAAAAGACAAGAAATAAGTGTTGGGAGGATATGGAGAAAAAGGAACTCTTGTACACTGCTGCTGAGAATGTAAATTGGTGCAGCCACTATAGAAAGCAGTATGGGGATTTCTCAAAAAATTAAAAACAGAATACCATATGATCCAGCTATTCCACTTCTGGGCGTATATCTAAAAAACAAGAAAACACTAATTCAAAAAGATATATGTACTCCTATGTTCATCGCAGCATTATTCACAATAGCCAAGACTTGGAAGCAACCTAAGTGCCCATCAATAGATGAATAGATGAAGAAGGTGAGGTACATATTTACAATGGAATACTACTCAGCCATGAAAAAGATGAAATCTTGCCATTTGAAGCAACATGGATGGACCTTGAGGGTTTTGTGCTAAGTGAAATAAGTCAGATGAAGAAAGACAATTACCTATGACTTCACTCATATGTGGAAAATAAACAAACAAACACATAGATACAGTGATTAGATTGGTGGTTACCAGAGGGGAAGGGGGCGAGGGAAGATGAAAGGGGTAAAGGGGCACATGTGTATGGTGATGGATGGCAACTAGACTTTTGGTGGTGAACATGATGTAGTCTATACAGAAGTCAAAATATGATGATGTACACCTGAAATTTATATACTATTGTAAACCAATGAGGCCTCAGTTAAAAAAAATAAAATACAGATCCCAAGGTCCTGCTGCTCTCTCTCAAGGCTTTGGCATTAAAGAGTACCTAGGGCTTGTCCTAGAATCTAGAAATCTAGGTGATCATACACACCTGTTCTGGATCTGAAATTTGGCTCAAGTTTCAGTCTTCATTATATTTCCCCAAGCCTGCCTTAAACGCTAATACCAGGCTTCAAAATGGAAAGATTGAGAGAAATACCCAAATTATCTGAGACCGTAATGAGAGAGCATCGTCTGGATTTCCAGTTTCCAGGCTCACATAGATTATGTTGAGGATATTGCAAGAGATGGCAGGTGTGACATCAGAGTCACCCTTGGTAATTATTTGACAAGCACCAAGCCTGGGAGAGATGCCAAGATGGGAAGAAAGCAAATGTCTCCATGTTAAGGGGAAAAGCAAAGCATCAAAATAGAAAGTACAGGTTGATGAATTAGCACACAATTTTGAAAGTGATAATTAAACAAAATGTTTGTGAGTAGTTAAAGAGAATGTGAAATAAACATGAGTTCATTGAGAAAATTATGCCAAATAATCTCATTTCTTTTTTCTTTTCTAAATAAAAAAAGGGGGAAGGGAGTCACTTACTTCTATTTCTGGCAATATGGAAGACTAGATAAACAGAAAACTCCTCCTAGAATAAAATGCCCAAAACTACTCGATTTAATTTAAAAATATAAAAAGTCTCCTTTTTAAACTTGGTTGAGCTGAGGGTAAAGGAAGGCAAACAATTCAAGTCAGAAGCAGGATTGCACACAGCTGGGTAGGGTAAGAGCTGTGTTCGTCCACGGACATCTGCCTGTGTTTGGTGGTCCAGATCTGGTCTGTGAGAAGCAAACGTGGGTGGGCACCAGATGGCCCCAGGACCTGAGCATGGAGGGAGGTCTGATGAGATATGCTGTGTGCCCACCTTGGGACTCTGGGGAGAGGCAGAGAAGTCTCTGAACTCTTAACCACGCACCCACTCATGCATGGTTTGCAGCCAAAATCCCAACTACCTGTGTGGTCTGAAAGTCCCCAAACTGAGAATCTAGTTAAAATGGCCCCAGTTTGATAGTGGCCCCAGGCGCTGGCAGAACACAAAATTTCTCACTAGGAGCAAGTCGGAACATAAAGCATGGAAATTCTCAAAGATAATGATCCAAGAACGCTTAGAAAATGCAAGATTGAAAAAGATACCATTTAAAAGAGCATCAGAAGATGTTATGTCCTGGAATAAATTTAGCAAAAGATGTTCCAGCCTTTTATGGAAAAAAAGTATATAACTTTCTTGAGAGACATTTTATATTCATTGACAGGAAGACTCAATATTGTAAGGATATTAATTCTCCCCAAGCAATGAATCAATGAATTTTCCAAGCATAATCCCAGTAGTGTTTTGCATGGAACTTGATGAACTGATTCTATTTATATGAAAAAGCAAGGACCCCAAATAGCCAAAATATTTTTTAATAAGAAGTATGAGGTGGTAGCTAGAGGTGGAGAGAGGACTTGGCCTTCTAGAAATCAATAACTGGCAATCAAGACAGTGTGATACTGGTGCAGGGCTATATAAATAGGTCAACAGAAGAGAAAGAAAATCCAGAAACAGATGTGCCCATATGTTGAACTTCGATGTCTGCAGAGCTGCTGTCACAGTTCAGTAAAGAAAGGACATAGTATTCAATAAATGGTACTGAGGCCGTTGGTTATTGATTATGGGAAAAATTTAAGAGAATCTCTTTGTGACCTAAATCTTAGAGGTTTTTTTAGACAATGCACATTGTAAGTAAATATTAGTAAACTCAAGTATATCTGAATTAAAATCTTCTGTTTACTAAAAGACACTACTACAAGAATGCAGAAACAAGCCACAATGGAAAAAAAGGTATTTTTAAGACTTAACAATTGTCAAAAGATCAATATCCAGAAAGTATGAATTCCTAAAATTTAATAAGAAAACAATAAACAACCCAACTGAAAATTAAGAAAAGCACATAAACAGGCATTTCACAGAATAAGAAACACAAAAGACCCATCAACATATGCTTGGTCTCATTCGTAACTAAATTAAAACCACACTGACATTCCATTTTACATCAGCCACAGTAGCATAAGATTATCCACACCCTCGTATTCCCAATTACTATGTACAGCTGTGAAAGCTGGACAGCGAAGAAGGCTGACGGGAAACAAATTGTTTCATTTGAAATACGATGTCGGAGGAGAGCTCTGCAGACACCCCGGATGCCAGAAAGAGGACAAGTGGGTCCTGGAGCAAATTAAGCCTGAACTATCACTGGAGGCAAAAATGGTGAAACAGAGGCTATGCTAATTTAGACACATCACGAGAAGGCAGGATTCTTTGGAAAAGACAATAATGCTGGGAAATGTAGCAGGCAGCAGGAAAAGAGGAAGACCAAATATGAGATCGATCGACTCCATAAAGGAAGCCATAGGCATGAGTCTACAGAAGCTGAGTAGGGCTGTTGAGGACAGGACATTGAGGACACCACTCATTCCTGGGGTTGCCAGGAGTCAAAACTGCGTCATTTCTCTATGATATCCAATACGTATGTATTAAATTGGGTTTTTCTTCTGTTAACCTGGTTTTGTGTCAGTTTTATTATTAGTCCAGCTAAGAAGACAAGAAGGGCAGAAGGGGGAACTTCCCCCTCCCTGACACAATTTATTTTAAAAAGTCTTTTGATATTGCTTCATAAATTTGAACATGAAAACGTAAAATAACCAGCAATTCCACTCCTAGTTATATTCCTTAGAGAAACTCTAGCACTTGTCCAACAGAACACCTATGTAAGAATGTTCATAGCATTGTCTGTAATAGCAAAAAAACAGCTACAAGTAAAAAATTAAATTGATATAAAAAATTCTATGTGAAAATGAACCCAGATGTAGTCATAAGCATCCATGTGAATGGATCTAAAAATACTATGTTGAGGAAAAAAGAGTAATTCACATAAGAACTCATAGGGTATTACTATTCTATTGTATAAATTTTGAAAAAGAAACTTTCAACTACTGTTTTTAGATGCATACATACATATGAAGCAAAAATGTAAAGAAAGGCAAGTTAACGATAAACTAAATTTGGGATAGCAATTACCTCGGGGGGAATTTGGGAAATAAATTATGAAATAATACCCAAAGAACATCAAAGTACTGGCACTGTTCTGTTTCTTAACCTTGGGGGTAGATATACGAATGTTTGTTTATTACTATTTTTCAAAGAGTACCTGTATGTTAAGTGCATGTGATACTGTGATATAATAAGAGATATATGTTTTGATCTTCATCCCCAATTCCTGGCCAGGGATCCTAAAACCCTTGTAATTTTCTAAGTCATAACGGAGATAGGAGTATCTTTTGTTATGATACTTGATTTTTGTCCCCAGTTCCTAAAATGGCTCCGAAGTAGAGCAATAAAGGTGAAAGAAGTGTCTTTTGTTATTCATAGCAAGCCCCTTTCAACCACACTTGAGTTTATGTTAATAAACTTTTCCAAAGCCTCTATGGTTGGGGCTGGTTGCCGGGGAAACCAAGCATGTGATTAGAGGCTGGAACTTTCAGCCCACCCCCCTTCCACTTCTGACCTCTGGGGAAGGCAGAAGGGCTGGAGATTGAATTCAATCACATTGGCCAATGATTTAATCAATCATATCTATGTAATGGAACCTCCAGAAAAACTAACTGAAGGGCATCGGAGAGCTTCCGGGTTGGTGAACAAGAATGCATCTAGGTGCTGGGAGGGTGGCACACCCCAAATCTCCACTGGGACAGAAGCTTCTGTGCTCAAGACCCTTCCTGACCTCACTCGATGTATCTCTTCATCTGGCTGTTCATTTGTAGCCTTTGAAATAGCCTTTTAATAAGTCAGTAATAGTAAGTAAACTGTTTCCCTGGGTTCTGTGAGCCATTCTGGCAAATTATCAAACCTGAGGAGGGGTTGTTGCCGCACCAGGTCCCTTTTTGCCCACTGCCTAGAAAGCCAAACACTGAGATGACAAGATTGCAGCAGAGAGAGGGTTTAATCACAAGGCAGCCAAGTGAGGAAACTGGAGAATGACTCTCAAATCCACTTCCCCGAAAACAGGGACTCAGGGATATTTATGGGGTGGGGGGCAAGGTGGTCTGAAATGATCGGCAGTGAGGAGAGATGAGGTAACTGATGATCTGCACAAGCGTAGTCAGGCTTCAGGCCTCTTCTTAGGATGCATGTCCACAGAATGGCAGCTCCTGAAAAAATAGCTCAAAAATCCATTACCATGGTGACCCAGGCCCCAGGGAGATGTCCATAGGAACCTAGTGGGAGTCAGATAGCATATTGCCCGGACAGCACAATCAACAATGGGTAAGTTGATCATGCAAATTTAAGTCCTTGCCTTCCATTTCTAAAGGTATCTTCTTCCCTGTACCAGGAAGAAGGGTGGGGATGGCCTTACCCAGAAACTTGTCAGAATGGAAGGCAAGGACTTAAATCTGCATGACAAACTTACCCGTTGTTATTTGTGCTGTTCAGGCAATATGCTATCTGACTCCCACTAGGTTCCTATGGACAACATCTCCCTGGGGCCTGGGTCACCATGGTAATGGATTTTTGAGCTATTTTTTCAGGAGCCGCCATTCTGTAGACATGCATCCTAACAAGAGGCCTGAAGCCTTACTACTTTGTGCAGATCATCAGTTACCTCATCTCTCCTCACCGCCGATCATTTCAGACCACCTTGCCCCCCACCCCATAAATATCCCTGAGTCCCTGTTTTCGGGGAAGTGGATTTGAGATTCATTCTCCCGTTTCCTCACTTGGCTGCCTTGTGATTAAACCCTCTCTCTGCTGCAATCTCATCGTCTCGGTGTTTGGCCTTCTGGGCGGTGGGCAAAAATGGACCTGGCTGGGTAACAGGGTCATGGGAACCCTCGATATGTAGCCAGGCAGTCAGATGTACAGGTGACAACCTGGGACTTTCAATTAGCATCTGAAGTTGAGGGCAGTCTTGTGGTATGAGCCCTTAACCTGTCTGGTCTGCACTGACGCCAGGTAGTCAGTGTCATAAATGAATGCAAGACCTGCGATTGAACTGCAGGACTTGGTGTCCTCGGGGAATTTGAGGATTATTTGGTGTGGAAAACCCTCACATTTGGTAGTAGTGAGTACAGAGAAATAGTGTTTTCCATCTGATGTTCCTTGAGTACTGTTTCATAATTTATTTCCCAAACTCCCCCAGAGGTAATTGATTTCCCAAATTTAGTTTATCATTAACTTTCCTTTCTTTACATTTTTACCTCATATGTATGTATGCATCCAGAAACAATAGTTGAAATTTTCAACAATAGTTGAATATGCTGCTGAAAACAATATCAGTTCTTCCCCTTATTGTGAAAATACTAATCCTTGGCTTATATCTGTTTGATTCTCAGTTTTTATATCCGTTTGATTCTCAGTTCCAGTATCTCCCTTATATCTCGATATTTTTCTGATCACAATCTGGAAGAGATATTGAAGATTGATTCAGGACCACGTCTACTTCATCAACAGAGTCGGAGAAAGTGGATGAGGATGGCTAGAAAGACGGAAGCTGGGCAAAAGCAAATGCAGTTGTTGAGGAAAGAAGGATGGTAGTTTCCAAAAGTCACATCACATTATGCCATTTCAAATGTTAAAATGACATATAACTCAGACAAACTACTTTCCCAGCTCAGGGTACGAAGATGCCATCACCTCTTACTTCCTCAGGTTATTGTTCAAATCCCCTGAATTGTTAGTAGAAAACATAGAATCATTTTTTGAGGCTTTTCTTACCCTCATACCACACCCAAATTGTTAAGAGCAAGCAAACAATAAAACAAGCCCTGGGAGTTTACACCCCGCTAGTTGGAGGGGGGAGGGATGGATGCAATCCTGCCTCTAAATACAGGCTTCCGATTCTTTCCTGCTTCTTGCTGCCATAGGGTATCCCTGTTATAAACTCTTCATGTGAAGTCTTGCAAAAGCTTTGGCCCCTGCCTTGATGCCCTGTTTAGTTACCAACAGTGACTCACACTTGGATCTTTTTCCATGTCCAGGTGCTCAGCATTGTTTCCACAAATGACAAAATCATGCCAGGGTACCTAGCCCCTCAGGAGCATGAGACCCCATCACATGCTCTTCTGAAACCAGCCCTCACCCTAAAATCCTTAAGGCCCTGATCCTGAGCCAGGAAGGTCAGCTCAGTTGCCCTCTGCCTTTTTAAGCACGTTCCCTTCTGGCCCTCTTGGTGTCTGCTGCTACAGAGCCTCCCTGACGACCCCAGTATAGTTCCCTGACTTTGAGTCTCGGGCAGCATCAGTTAGACTACAGGTCCCTTCTCTTTCAGAAAGCGCTTCCTCCCCTTTGCATCACACGGAATATTATAGCCGGGATATCTCCTTCTGAAGCCTCAAAGGGTTCCATTTCATCCTCCAGGGCCACGGGGGGCTCTTCACTCAACAGTTCCATATCTCAGGGGTCCCACTGAAGCAGTTCTTCCAGCAACAAAGACGTTACCCTCAACATGGCCTTCAGACGCTGCCTGTTCTGGAAAATGACTCCTGGTCCAGGTACCTCATTTAATATCCACCCCGTTTCAGGTGAAAACTCAGTGTGGCTATAACCCAAATGAACAAGGGCCATTTGAAAGTACACTGCTCTTGCTTTAAGGCCAGTGGACGCTCTGAAAGAAAACCTCTCTGAATTCAACTCTCAAAGCATCGAGGAGTAAAGTAGATGGTCACTAGAGCTTCCTGGAGCTCTGCATTGGGTCCCCAGAACTTATTCATCTTACAGCTGGAAGTTTGTACTCTTTGATCAACATCTCCTCATTTCCCCTACCTCCCAGCCCCTGGTAACCGCCGTTCTGCTCTCTGTTTCTGTGTGTTTGACTTTTTTAGATTCCACAGGTAAGTGATATCATACAGCATTTGTCTTTCTCTCTCTGACTTATTTCACTTAGCATAATGGTCCATCCATGTTTCTGCAAATGGAAGCATTTCCTTCTTTCTCATGGCTGAATCATATTTCATTGTATGTATATTTACCACATCTTCTTTATCCATTCATCCATTGATGGACACTTAGGTTGCTTCCATATCTTGGCTATTGTGAATAATGCTGCAATGAACGTGGAGGTGCACACTGTTGATATTTGTGAAGAGCTCAGGCCTGTTTTGTAGAATGTCCCTTTGTTTGTATTTGTCTGATTCTTCCCTCATAATTAGATTCAGTTAGACAATTTTGGCAGTTATATTACATAGGTGTTTAATATCCTCTTTACATATCTCTGTTTCTCCCAAAATATCTTTTTTTAAGGCAGCTTCTGTTACTGCCCAAAAAGGGGGTTCATCTGCCTGCCACAAGACATGCCAATAGTCAAGAGGCAAGGTGGTAGGAGAGAAAAGATTTTTTGTTACAGCTTGTCAGCAAGAGGGAAGATGGTTGACTAGTGTCTGAAAGAACCATCTTACAGAACAAAGACTACAGGCCAGTTATATGGGGGAGCTGGTCTCTGGGGTGGGGAGGCATCTGGTCTAAGGATGGAGGCATCCACCTGATCTTAATTTCTGACAGTCTTTTGTTTTACTGGATATGCATCAGAGACAGAGCAAGGCCTTATACCCAGATCTTTCATTGTCATTGATGATGGCTATCAGCATAGGTTCTCTGTTCAGGGGGTCATCACCTTCCCAAGGAACTTAAAAGAACAAAGTTATCATCTTATCGCAGCTGGGAGGTACCTGCACAAGCAGGGGTAGTAAAATCTACAGAGCAGTTAGATCTCCTAGAGGGTGCATATCTGGCTGGGTTAGTTAGTCAGAGGTTATTCAAAGTCACAACAGCGTTTCTTTTCTAAGATGTGGCTTTCCTTATGTCAACCTTGTCTTGAGCCGGTGTCACTTCCACATCTCCAGCTCTCTCCAGGGCCATGTTATGACTTTTGTGGGCCCTGGACACTTTTATCTTTGTGGGCCTCTTTCTCCATAGAAAAAATTAAAAGTTATGTTTTACAACTGTGTTGGTATAAAGGCTAATATAATCACTCTGTGTTCATTTTTATTTATTAACTGCTATTATATTCATTTTTTCTTCTGATTTTGAAAGGAATTAAAATCACAGCATTTCCTAAGCCCCTAGATGTACCACAGGCCTGAGGCTCTCTCTTCTTCTGCCCCAAGTGTCCCCTCTCTCTCTCACCAAGTCTCCAGGCCTACCAGCTCTCCGTCCTATTACCCCTCCCCTCTCTGGACAGCTCTCCATCTGTCTCCCCAGCCTCTAAATATCTTCTTGCATGAGAGACCCTCCTACTTAGGAAGGAGTCAGGGGAAGGAGGCAGTAGTTTTCCGCCAGCACTTTATTATCTGAAATATGATCCCACAGTCTTTATTATCTGAAATACGGTATAGTTTTCTTGCTATTGTCCTCTTTCATTAATTTAATTTTCATCAACATTGAAGACTTCATAAAAGGAAATCGGCTTACTCATAGCAGAAGAGACTGTCCACTTTGAGGCATAGAACCCTTCAGTCAAGACTGTGAATCTGGGAGCAGTGCTAACGAATGATGAGTTTGCTGACTGACCCTTTGAGAGCTCCTTCTTTGCAATGTATGGATCTCAACATTATTCTTTGCTGATACCCAAGGACAGCCTGAACTCTGGGGTTTCTTCCAATTGAATCTGAGCTGCCATTTGTTTAGTACTTATGTCCCAGGCCTCCTGCACAGCACTGTATACTATTTCATTTAATCTCCACGAAAGCTCCTGTTAGATGGATACTATTATCCCCAGTACACAGATAGAGCAGTGGAGGCTTTCAAATGTTTAAGTAAGTTGCCCAAGCTCTACTGTCATGGAGGTGGGCAGGATTCAGACCAGATCTGTCTCCCTCCCACGTTCCAGGGTAGTCTCAGTCCTCGCCTTGGATCTGCAGGAGTCTGTGGGCCTGGGATAGTGGACAAGGGAAGAGAGGGGAGAACGGGAGGCTGTACCGGTGTTCTCTCCCTTCCTGAGGAGGGGAAGCACAATGCGGCCTGTGCTTTAACCCATTTCCTCATTTCCAGTTCTTGTACTTACAGGGTCCTTGGAGACTCTTAGGATACGTTTCCACAGGAAAAAAAGAAAGCTTTTTGTTCAGCCTAATTTCGCTACCTAAACACAATCATTCCCTGTTCAATCTCAGGTTCTCCACCTGTAAAACAGTGTGCTCTGTCTCACAGAAAAAAAATTTACAGAGCAAGCTTTGAGGGCTTAATAAATGCTTCTTACTGTCAGCATGAAATATTTTTTAGTAAGTGGCAATGTTCTAAAACTCCAAAGTTAAAGTTATAAAATGAAAACCATTTAGATAGGATAAAAAGAAAACTGAAATACAAACAAATCTATGTCCTTTCAATTACAGAAAAAATGAGACTCATTTGAAAGTTTTCTGATACACAGTAGAACACTTCAGCCATTATTTGACAAACTAGTGTTTTTTTGGAGAACAGACATATTTCTGGACTTGGGGGAATACATTTTTCAAATTCTCTGCTAACCATGGAATAAAAGCCAAGGATACAGTGCTTCGTTTCTCAGTAAAAAGAAGGAAAGCAAGGGGCTTGATCTTTCATTAGGCGTGCACCCAGGATCCCTTATGAAACAGAGGGAAGTGCAGAGCGTGCCTCTGTGAATAACAGTGCCCTGATCATTAGCCGAGCTAGCCAGCCAGCACAGCACCGAGTCATAAAAGCAATGGCTGCGTGGGCTGGTGGTAAAACGTGTCTGAGGAAAAGGCTGTGACTAAGTCTCTGTTAATCGATGTATCATCAGTACCTCACAGGGGGACCCTCCGCAGGCATGCTCAGGTTCCCACTCAGACTTCAAGGCATCTCCCCAGGGAGCTGTTTGCTCAGTCCAGAGGATGGGGGTTGTGTCTTAAGACCCTTAAACTAGTTCCCTTATAGCCCAAAGTGTGAAATAAATATACATGAATCCATACTGATTTAAATAAATGATTGAATAAACAAATTAAGAGGAGAGAAGAGACAACTCTTCCTTGTAGAAAAATTCCAAGTAATACCCCCACTCCGGGAGGTGGGGCCAAACTCCTCCCACCCCCACTCTTTGGGAATGGGCTGCACATAGTGACTTTTTTCCAAATAATAAAGTAGGGAAAGGAAAAATACTAACTCTGCAATGGAGAGACCTGGAAAACATTTGCTCAGCCTAGTGGTGAAGCTTCCCATCACCAGGGATGTCACATGGATGTCATGTACTCCTTAATGAAAGTGACAGGAAGGGGACTTGATGTCTGTGGTGTTCACCCCCAAACCCATAATTCCAGTCTCATCATGAGAAAAACATCAGATAAATTAGGTTTTCTGGATCCCTGGCCAGTTCTCAAGACTGTTGAGGTCACGAAAGATGAGGAAAGTCTGAGAAACTGTCACAGACCAGAGAAGACTAAGGAGATGTGAGGACTCAACGCAAGTCTGTACCCTGAACTGGATCATAGAAAACCTGGTGAAATCCCTGGAGTTTACCTGATAGTCATGTACCGATGCCACATTCTTAGTTTTGACAAATATCTCCTGGTAATGTTAGAGGTTGGCAATGGGGGTATATGGTAACTCTGCACTATCTTTACAACCTTTCTGTAAATCCAAAGTTATTCCAAAATAAAAAGTTATTTTTTAAAAAACTAAGTTTACTCCCTAGGAAAGGGGTAGCTTATTAGGGCTGTATATATTTTGGTGTAATCTATAACCTAGTTCAAAATTTGATTCCTCCTCCAAACACTTGACTCATTTTTGCAATATGGCATTTTGGTGTCCAGAGTTTTCAGTCTTTGTATGTATTTTGAAATCAAAATGCTTGTTCAAGCAAGTAGCTGTTGATAATCTTCAAGCAGCTAAGGTATGCACCAGCATAGACTGGACGGCAAGCCTAAGAGCTGACTTAATTTTTTATTTTGAAGCATTTTAATGTATTCTGGCTATGAATAGCTCTCTGCCTAGGGCAGCAAGATTGCTGATGAAGACTAGTGGTCAGGAAGGCAAGAGCAGAAACATGTTAAGAAAATGCTAACCTTTTCTGGCCAGGACACTCCCACCACCCTCCCAGAGACCTCAGAGGGCAAAAAAATAGGCTGAGGTGAAAGGAAGGTGAAGGAAGGAGGGACAGCAAACTGGTGTGCTCCTACCAGTATCCCAGTCCTGTCCAAATATATGCCTCCCAGCTCACCTGTGTCTAACACCTTGACTCTAGTTACCTGGAGATCTGCATCCACTGTGCAGACCTGCCCATCCTCCTCCCCAGAAAGCTGCCACTGATGTCCTAGAGATGGGGAGAGCCAGGGGTCCCAGCTTCTGCTGCCACAGAGGCTGCTGGATAGGGTGTGATTCTGAAACTAGAACTGGAAAACATTTTTCTCCAGAAACAACCACAAATTAAGCTTCTTTGGCACCTTAACATAGCTCCATACTTTCTCATACCTTAGCAGATTAATGTGTGTAGGCTTAGGAAATTAAGCACCATTTGATTGCACTATTTCTCTGTAGAAATGCATTTCAAATTCGGAACCATCAATTCATAACACATGATTTGGAACATTTAGAAGTTGGGAATTGCTTGAGCAAATGAAATTATGGGTCTTGATATCTGAAGGTGGAAGATGTAGACCTTGGTAGGGAAAAAAAAATCAACTCAATTACATATAGGGAAGATTTAAGATGAAGAGACATAAGAAAATGGAATCAAAACAGTGTAAGCCAGGTGAGACTAGCTCTTCCTAACTGTAAATACCACAGCAACTCCTGGGCAGTGGCTGAGTTATGTGACATTTCAAGGCCAGGATATTGCTAGGGAGAGCACGTGTCTTTTATAAGGATACCGCTATTGCAGGAGATCAGAAAACAAAACTCAGACATGAAATAATTTTGCACTTGCATATCATAGTGCCCTCTTTCAAAATGAAAATGTCTATCTTCACTTTCCTTCATGCATTGCAACAATGAGTTATACATTTTTCATGAGAATTGAATAGATATACAAATAAGTATCTTCCTAGGGTGCAAGTGGAAGACTGGCATTTGAATTGCATTATGAGTTTACTCTGTAGGAAACTACTGTAAAATAGTCACATTAACAATCATATGGAGTTGATATTTATTTGGGAAAGTGAACATTTGTTATTTTACTTTGTCATGAAAAAGCAACCCTCAACTTAGGAAACTTTTTTCATTCAACAGCTAAGTCCTTTTAAATACATATTGAGTTTTATGCTTCTGAACTATTCTTTTATGTCATCAGCTGATTAGTATCCTCTGACAAGCTACAGGATAAAAATATATCAGTGTATTACACTGAGGGAAAATTAAAATGTGACTTTGATTTCCTACAAAGAAAATGGGTCAACGGTTGTAGACACTGAGCTAGGGATGTGTGTCAGAAAGCCTCCATTCTAGCCATTTCTGTTTCAGAGCTGCTTTGGAGTTTGGCGATGATTAGGAAATGGAAAGTTGTGACAAGTCGATGTTCTGATCTGCCACTTCCGCTAATGTGCGATTACTGCCATCTGCGTTGGAAAATCGGGTCTGCTTTTACACCCACTGGCTGTTGGAAGGTCTATAATGAGATAGCCCACCTCAGTGCACAAGAGGCTGGACCAATATGCATGAGAAAGAACACCTTGTATCTCCCTCTCAGGTAAGTGAATAAACCAAATTCTCAAAAATCTGAAGTAAATCTCAGATGGGCACTTTAATGCGGGTTTCTTGTAGCATCAACTCCAATGGAAGGAATAGGAAATCAGATGAGAAAACCTCTTTACACATTCCTGCCCCAGAATCTTTCAACCCGCCAGGTGAACTGTTGACCCATGGATGCGCCTGGTACAGGCATCCCCTCAGTAACTGTGGTCTCTCTGAGACCTAGGCTAAGGAACAAAGTCAGAGGCCTGTTAGCAGAAGAGTCTAATCACAATTTTCCAACATTATGATGCCTGCCAGCCTGCGTTGGAGAAATGAGAGTCCTCAAATTCAGCTCAAGGGTGAGCCTTTTCAAAATTTTATATAATCAAAGTCAGTCTCCACAATGCAAGAGATTTGCAATTCCCTCTCCTACTTCATGCCTCACCACTAACAATCCACTTCACACAATCACAACAGAGACTATTAATAGGAAAATAAAAGGAGAGGACATTTTAGGTGTTTGACCTGGTGATTATATCTTCCTCTGAGGACACTGAATGTGCAATGATACACATACGCATATAATTATTATTTCATTTCTCAGTGTCAGAGATTCTGTCAATCCCCTGTGGCCAAATTTTGTGTAAACAAAATTTTTTCTGCCCAAAAGGTCCTTATCATTCATCAGATTTTCAAAAGGGTCCTTTCACCCAAATTCAAGAAGCATTATTATAAGGCACACTTATAATTGTAATTTGTTTTATGTCTATGCAATGTTTGTGACACATATGCACACACACATACATATACATATCTATGACACATTAGCAATATATATATGCCTTAAATTTAATTGCTAAAGAAAACCATACATCTTCCATTCCCTAATATTGATTTAGTTTTCAGGTGTTCTTTTTTCTCCCTCTGAAATTTTATATTTAAAGATCCACTTAAGGTATATTTAAGGAGGAATATCCACACCCATCCCTTCAGGAGACAAGTGGAGGTTAAAGCAGGTGAGAGCCATGGCAGGTGTTTGCAATTAGCTAGTTCACTGTGAAATACCAGACACAGGGCCTGCAATAGGGAGTTATGGAGATCAGAAGATAAATACCCAACACCAGCCTGAGACATAGTCGGTGTTCTAATGTGGGGGAAGAGCAGAAGTAGAAGACGTGGGCAGTTACTAAAATGGGAGGGGTAGGTGTGCTCAGGAAGTGCAGCCTGGCTGTCCTTCTCCGGCCATCTGCATGTCATAGCTTTTGCCTGTCCTGTTTAAAAATACTGCCTGTCTTTTGATAAATCCGCATGAACCTAGCCTGTTGCCTTGACAGAGAAAGTTCTTTGTGGGGCAGAGAGCAAGCATTCTTAAACTACCTCCAAACCACATGCACAGCCGTAAAACTCATTGATGAGCTATTTTCAACAAAATGAAGTATAACTAAATAAAAGGTACTGTTCTTTTACACATATTCCTGACTTTGAAGAAAATATTTTACCTGATCTTGACTATATTTGTTAGTCTACAATTTCTTGTCTTAGTTACATTTGTGAGAATGAGCATTTTGTACAAAGAATTGAGGAGAAACTTACCACATAAACATAAAATGGAAGAACAGTAAAATTAACATGTAAATACATAAATTCAAAGGCAGGCCACATAAGCACATAAAAATATAAAACTAATCTGTGATAATTTCATAACACCATCAAAATTAAACTTAAATGACTTTAGATATTCATGATTGAAGCCAACTGTAAATAGCATATATAGATATAATTAGTGACATTTAAAAGAATACACTTCAGATTAGTAGACTCCAGTGAGCAATCACCCTTTGTAAAACATCATTCCATCTCATTTCTTTAACTTGTTGAAAATTTTCTTAGTTTGTATATGAATTATTCATAAGTTACCTTCAGGATCATTGACCCTAAGCCCACCCAAGAAGGAGTTCTTAATGAGGAATTAATAATTGAAATGATTTTAAGTACATCAGACATACCTTTGATGTCAATAACTTTTGTGCAGAAGGGCATTCTAGTCAAAATACCTTTGAGGAAAAAATGTTCTTGGCACAGCACTAAACACGTAAGACCCACTTTAATGATGTTTAATATTTTTGGCATAGTGCCAAATTCCTGTGGTGTTGAAAATTACAGTGGGGAAGTTTTTTCCCAACGTGGTTTCTAAAACACCTGAAGCCTATACACAACAGACGTGCCCTTACTGCTGTAACTTGATGTGGAGCACGAGGCTCCTCCACCAGGGGATGAAGGTAAAGAACCATGCCCAACAGATCAGCTCCCCACGAGAGATCAGGTATAAGCCAAGGGACACAGCCACAGGACACTCAGTACCCAAAGGGTGCTGTGAAATCAGGTGTGATGTAGGTAACTGTTGGCCCTTGGAGATCAAAAACTTGTGTGGCACCAGCAGAAGAACATCTTGCTGGTGGTAGCACTCAAGAGTCACTTATGAATTCATTGGTTGAACCATTCAGTTGTTCATTCAGCAGATGTCATTTGGAAGCCTACTATTTAACAGACATACGCTATTTGCTGGGGAAACACTACCAGGGGATATAACTACCCTGCCTTAGGGAGATTTCAGTCTAGTGGGAGAGAAAGTAAGCTGTTATAATATAGGGTAATAAGTATTATAAGGAAATTGGCTCAATTTATAGCATGGAGACCAAGATAGAAGTCTTTTCATAAGCCTAGATGAGCACAGATCAGGCAAGCGGCCATGAAAAACCACCATGTGGGCCCCTTGTAGTACTCAGACTCATATCTGATTGGCAGCCAGACCATCCAGGTAACAACATAGTAGCCTAGTGATCTTAATTCTTAACTCTGAGACCTACAGGTCATGGTCTAAAGTTACGATAAGAATAGTAATAACTACTAGTATGGAATGCCAACCACAATAACTGCTATTTATTGAGAACTAGTATGGACTAGGAATTGAATTAGGCTAAACGCTCTAATAGCATTATTTTACCTCATAGCCAGACACCGTGTTAGGAATTTATCATGTGTTGTTTCTAAAACTTAGAACAATCCTATAAAATCATTATTGTTGGTCTCATTTTCTAGATGGGAAAACAAAGGATAAATGAGATTTAGTAACTTGCTCAAGCTTGTACATGGCAGATCCAGGAATCACCCCTGGGCCTACCTTGCGCTAAAACCCCTTATTAGACTGCACTGTACATCACATACTCCTGTCTCAAGCATGATTGGTCATAAAGCCAGCTGTGGGTGAATCCTGGAGAATTTGGGAGAAATGAGGCAAAAGTAGACACACATCTCTCAAGTATCTCTGATTCAACTAATAGTAATGTTAACAGCAAAAACCAGTAGCAACTCTAATTTGATGAGTACTCTGCATCAGTCACAGGTGACAGCAAACATTTCACGTTTTCACCCGACCAGCATCTATTCTCCCTTCTTCTGGTAACAGAACCTCAGAAGTTCTCACCTGTCCTCATTCTATTTACTTCAGGTGGGATACATCTGCCTACTTGGACCCGTATCCAAAACTCCGGGCATGAGCTCGTGATCTGGGCCTAGCCACACAATGCCATGATGGTTTTTTTGGGATTGCCATGTGACCTAGTTCAGGCCAATTGAGAGTCATCCTCAGTACTTTTTCTAATATTATCCACAAAAGTACCCATGCTGGCCAGATAAGATATCCAACCTGGAATTGTACTTTGTCAATCCTTGAGAAGAGTGTGCTTGAGAAAGACACATGGGAAAAAACAGAACTCAGAGGGAGAAAGACAAACTCCTGGTGATAGCTGGGTAATACTTGAAGCCATCCCACCCCTAGATTGTTCAGTTAAGTGAGCCAGTACATTCCCAGCTTGGATTGGGCTTCTGACCTTTGCCACTGAGAAGCCCCCCTAATACTCCATTCTAACAGTATGTATGCACTAACTTATTTAACTACATCTGGTCATTATAACAACCCTCTAAAGTAGAGTGTAACTAGTGTGGGGTAAAGTTGGGAAGCACCCAAGCCTAAGTCAAAGTCAATGATCTGTAGCAAGTGTCTACTACCATCATCTCTTTCTTCTCCTTCTTACTCTAGTGTCAGAATATCATGTAATAACTATAGTTGGTGCTGCTACTCTAACTGGAATGTCTAATTTTTACCACTTTGAATTCAAAAAGATGTCATTTGTTTTAAAAAACAGCAATGCCACTGCCTGACAAATTAGCTTGAAGTCTGGTATTTCTCTGGAGCTCCAGTCCTGTGACGTACTCAGGGACATGTCTCTGGAGGACCTTGCACTGCTGCCTTAGCCACTGGGGCAGCTGCCTTCATCACCACCATCATTGCTTCCACTGGAGATTGGGTGCAGATGACTATTGCTGCATCCTACTGCAGAGACCCTCTTCTAGCTCTTTCTAGATGATGCTCAGGGAAAAGGGGGTGAATGGGTACAAGATGTGGTTCCTGAACAATCTCTCTTAGCTCTTTTTACTCTTTTTTTCCCTTCCTTTATACCAATCCAGCTCCCTCTTGATATTCTATGCAGTTGAGCCAAAGTTCCGATGGAACCATAGAGATGGGCTCTAGGAACCAATGATCATGGGTCTGTCTCCATTTTGTCATTCTCATTGAAACCAGATCCTCTGAACCTCTGTTGCTGCATCCAGACTGTCTATAGACACATGGTCCTGGCTGAACCATTCATCATGGCTGTCCACCATGCCTGGCTTGGAGCCAGGGTCACAGGTGCAGATCTCTGCTAATTTGCGTGCCTTCTCTCAGTCAAGGGTGTTCTCCGGCAGAATGCTAAGGGCCTGCTCTTTTTATTTTCACTCCCCAAATCCAATCCTTATAGCATGAGCCTACCACCAAGGTGGCTGGGTCAGGACAGGTTTTGGTATCTGCCTCATCAAAGATTCAGAACTAGCTCTTTCCTTCACATGCTGGCTGTTGATTGAGTGACCAGTCTGCTGGTCCTGAATATTCCTACCATTGGGGTGAATTCCCTATCTAGTACCTCATTTTCTTTCCTACCTCTATTCTCTTTTGGACCACCTAAGTTCCTTAGTCGTGTTTCCATAACTTTAAACTGCTGAAGAAAGAAGGTGGAGTCCTGGTCCCTATTTTCCCATGTACACTTATGGCTCATTGTAGATGCAAAGGTGGCTTGAATAGAGGATGATGCTAGGAGCTGGGGTCACACAGTCTGTTTACCTAGGGTGTCAGATCCCAGCACAGCTAAAGCAAAATGTACTGTTACATGACTTATGATCGATATAACAAAAAAATATATAGTTTCTACAGAGCATATGAACAAGAAGTCATAGATTTAGGTTTTTATCCCTTTTAATGTGAATTCTATGCTCTTCACTATACATATTTATAATTTACTAAATATAAAGTCTATAAGGTGGGTTCCCATAGAGTTGCCAGTTTCTCATCCCTAACGAGCTAGTTATAAGTCTTAAACTCTGCGGCTGAGAGAACACTCAGACCTAGATCTCACTCTGCTCCTCTGTGTCCCACCTGGGTTGTTCAGCCCAGTTAGGACTTGAATGTCCTCTCTTTTCTTCAGGAATTTATTATTAAATTTTTAGTTTTTACTTACGGAGAGTGATGTCAGCATCATGGTGGAGTGAGATTCCCTCTTTGAATCTCTGCCCCCTAAGACACAACAAAAACATCATTTGCATTCCAACAGAGCTCAATCAAACACTACAAAGGACTTCTAAGAAACCCCTGCTGCCATACATCGGACGGTGGAGGCATGGGAAGCCCAAAAGGATGCGAGGAGAGGTAAGAAGTTGTACTTCCCCTCCCCAATCGATCGGCAAAAACAGCGTGGCTAGTAGACAGAGGGGGGGAGCGGTGGCCCACAGTGGGGGGTGGGAAACTATCACCCTCCAGGTACTCTCACAGACTGTTGAGAGATCCCCACCAGGAAGTGATGATGGACTCTTTAGGGAGTGTAGCAAACACCCTAAGAGAGCCAGAAAGGAAACCCCCGGGTCGAGCAGGAGAAAGAGAGAACCCCTCCCCCCACACACCCTGCATTTCAGCATAATCCCTCCAGGGGCTGCAGCAGGCTCAGAGCACACCACTTGCGATCTCCATCCAGTGGCAGCAGGTGGAAACTGCAGGACAAACTTCAACACAAGAGGAAAAAATAAAGCCGTCCCCATCGAATCCATGCAACAATTTGTTATGGCTACAGACCAAAAGGAAAATGATGAACACCCAGAAACCAACCCTGAAGGCACAGAATTTGATAACCTGAATGACAGAGAATTCAAAATAGCTATCATAAACAAACTCAATGAAATAGAAGAGAACACACAGAAACAAATCAATGAATTCAGGTATTTCATCACAAAAGAGATTGAAACCATAAAGAAAAACCAATCAGAATTATTGGAGATGAAAAACAAAATCAATGAGATAGTGGAAAAAATGGAGTCTTTAAAGAGCAGAACTGACGATATGGAGGAACGAATTAGCATCATCAAGGATAGCCACACAGAAATGCTCCAGATAGAGGAGGAGAGAGAGCTAAGACTAAAAAGAAATGAAGAAATTCTTTGAGAAATATCAGACTCAATGAGGAAAAGCAACATAAGGATAATAGGTATTCCAGAAGGAGAAGAAAGAGAAAAAGGAGCAGAGAGTTTGTTCAAAGAAATAATAGCTGAGAACTTCCCCAACCTAGGGAACGAGAGGGAAATAACAGTGAATGAAATCAATAGATCACCTAAATATATAAACAGGAATAAAAAATGGTCTCGCCACATAGTAGCAAACTTGAAAAATATCTGTGACAAGGAAATAATATTAAGGGCAGCTAAACAAAACAACAAAATAACATACAAAGGAAACCCCATCAGGCTCTCAGCTGATTTCTTGACAGAAACTCTACAGGCTAGGAGAGACTGGAATGATATATTCAAAATCAAGAAAGACAAAAATCTTCAGCCAAGAATACTTTATCCAGCAAAAATATCCTTCAAATATGATGGAGAAATAATAACTTTCCCTGATAAACAAAAGCTAAGAGAGTTCATCACCACAAGACCCCCACTACAAGAAATGCTCAAGAAGGCCCTTAGGCCTGAAAAAAAAAACAAATGAGAAAGGGGATACAAAGATTTCAGCAAGGAGAAAAGCAAGGAGACTAAACCAGAACAAACTACAGTTGGATAACATCAAAAATTAATTCAAGCTCATCACCGGAAACACACCCTCATGACACAAGATGGAATAAATAGAGATAACAAATAAGGAGAGGAAGAGGTAAGGGATTGAATTGACCCAGCCTCAGGAAAAAGGAGGCATCTGAAAATGTACTATCTTATCCAGTTTTTACTTACATTTTTTCTCAAAGTTTTGTCTATATAAATTATCCTTTCTCCTCCTTTTGCTGACTTCTTTTCCTCTCTTCACATGGCCCTGATTCATAACCACATGAACGAGGAGGAAATGCCAGGACTCCTATGACTTCAAATGGATGAAGGGATGAAAGGACTCAGAGAGGTGGGCATGTTGGAATGGATATGCTCCATAAGCAAACTTCATTTACCAAAGCAATGAAGGAATGCTGTGGGGAGAGACACCAGCATCACTAAGAATCTCAGTGGTGCCTGACTTCTCTAGGCCAGGTTTGACGGTAGGAGTTTCCATTAGAGAAGTAAGTTTCCTGATAAAATGGCAATAATAGTCTGTCTAAATAATAGAAGCCAGGTGGCTGCACTTAACCATCACAAGCAAGATGGAAGCTCTTTGTCTTAATGAGCTGTAAGGTCAGAGCAGTACCCAGGGATGGGATGCTTCCCTGGTTGAGAGCTACAAAGGTGGTTAATAGAATATGGCAACCCTAGAGGTAGGATAGGTGGGCAGCCAACAATATAATCTATATAATTAAAAGAGAACAAGGATGGAAGATTTGGAGGCTGAGACCAGCCACTCCAATAAAAGTTCACAATCTAATACCTAGTTTCTAGACCAGAGCCAGTTTTCAGATCTAAAATCTACTGATTGAATTAGAAGCCAGGTCCTCAGGAAGGACTCTGCAACATGAAGACAAGTATACGTGGGGTGACTCCTTCAGTTCTTCCCCAAAGGGACCTATGGTCATTCACTTGTGAAATGAAGTACCTTGAGGAAAGAGGAATACTCATCAATTTTTGTATTAACAGGTTTATTGGGGTATAATTAACATACAATAAATTGCACATATTTAAAGTGTATAATTTGATAAGCCTTGACTGATGCATATATATTCATGAAGAATCGTTAAAACCAAAATAATAAACATCACCATCACTCCCAAAGGCTTCCTTGTGACCCTGTCCCCAGCCCTGTCCCCAGGCAACCACTGATCTGTTCTCTATCACTATTAGTTTGCATTTTCTGGAATTTTATATAAATGGAACCATACAGTATATATGCCTGGATTCTTTCACAGAACATAATTATTTTGAGATTTTGTGTGAATTAACAGTTCACTCTTTGTTAATTGCTGGAGAGTATTCCATTTGTAGAAACAGTACAATTTGTTGATGTATTTACCTGTGGATGGACATTTGCATTGTTTCCAATTTGGGACTATTACAAATAAGGCTAATATGAGCATTCATGTACAATTCTTTATATAGAAATGTTTTCATTTCTCTTGGGGAAGTATCTAGGAGTGAAATGTATATGTCAAAGAAACTGCCCAACTATCTTGAAAGTGGTAGTACCATTTAACATCGCCATCTACAGTGTAAGTTCTAGTTCCTCTACATCCTCAGCAATACTTTGATATAGTCAGTCTTCTTAATTTTAGACATGCTAATAGGTATGCAGAGATATCTCCTTGTGGTTTTAATTGGCATTTTTCTAATGATGTAAGATGTTGAATATCTTTTCCTGTGCTTGCTTGCCATCCAAATGTCTTCTTTGGTGAAGTGTCTATTCAAATCTTTTGCCCATTTTTTATTGGATTGTTATTTTCCTATTACTGATGCAATCCTTTATCAGATACATGATGTGCAAATATTTATCTTACCAAAGTTCTTGTTTCGATGAAGTCCAATGCATCAAAGTTTTCTCTTATGGATCGTGTTTTTGGTATTCTATCTAGGAACTTTTTGTCTCAGCCAAGATCAAAAATATTTCTCCCATATTTTATAGAATGGTAGTGGAGGAGGAGGATGAGTATAAGTAATGGCCTTGTGTATCAGTGAAACTTCCTGAAAGTTTTCCCTGAGAAAAGAGGCCCAACAGAATCTAGAAGGACTGATCCCTGTGCACCACCCACATTTCTCCCTCCAGGACTGAAATCCACCCCTTTCCAGTTGCTGGAGTATTGGTAGCCAACAGTTCTCAGTTGAATCCCTTTCTGGGACTTGCCCTTAGCTGGGGAAAGCCTCTCATCCAGGGTCAATTTTTCTTGGGAACAGTCAGTATCTAATGACAGGTCAAAAGGGGTACAAACAGCATCCTCTCTCATTCCATCTCAGAGAAATTATGAAGGACCATCTCAGCTTCAGAGCTCCACTTAGGATTTTTCTAAGGCTTTTACAGAAACTACACCACAGTTCAATATCTCTCTTTGGTAAATCCTGCTTTCCTCATTCTCTCACAGTTGTTGATCTTGAGAGAGGTCCTCAATAAACTTCCTGCACACAAATCACTGTCTGAATCTGCTTCTCAGGAACCCAACCTTCAACAGCTACTTTGGGTGGGAGGCAGGAGTTCTGGGAGGGATGGAGGCCTGATGGTCTCTGCTTATGGGAGCAGGACTTTGCCAGCTGACAGGTTGCCAGGTCCTTGTCTAAGCACCATCATACCCTAGTCTCTGATGTCCATGAGTCTCTTCAGGCCAAGGTCTCTGCAGACTCCACTGTGTTCATCTGACCCTCATCCCAAGGCTCTCTGTCACTGGAGGCTCCCCTTTCTCCTTCCTTTTTCCTCAAAGAAAATATGCCAGTGAGCTGTCTTCTAACTGATCCCAGCAAATCTTGTGTCCCCCTCATACACCAGCAGCTGCTTTGTCCCAGATAGATGCAGTTGTTTGATTTTTGGTGGTCATGTAATCAAACTTCTCCTTCCCCAAATCCCCAGTTGACTGAGTCTAGAAGTTCTTCAAGGAGTTGGTAAACTAAATTAGATGTGAAGTAAAGAGACACAAACACACTTGAGATGTGACATCTGTTACTCCATTAATCTATAGGGATCTAGCTTATCAGTCTGATTAGGTGAATATTTCTTTCATCCCTCACCTCTCCTTGTGTATCCATCTTTCCTACAGTGATATGTCAATTTTAAGAGGCTGACCTTCCCAGCAGATGACTTTTGTTTGGTGAGGGGCACACAAACATATATTTCTGTTGTGGTGATAAGAAGATGGCATTCACATATAGGCAGCTCAAAGTGTATGTAAGACACGCATAAGGATAACTGTATGGACTATCTTTCATGATGTGTTAGCTCATGACCAAGAAGTTGCCTGATAGAAAATTCACACAATAGAGATTATATTTATACTTAATTATTTGTGTACAAAGATCAATCGCTAGTTCTGTTAAGATCTTCTCCCTTAATTATAGGTATTTCTTTTAAATGCTATTAACCTCCTGTAGTGGGACATGACTATCAAATTAAAAATGATGTTAATTAGTACATTTTTTCATTGAGGTAACATTGGTTTATAACACTATATAAATTTCAGGTGTACATCATTACATTTTGACTTCTGTATAGACTACATCATGTTCACCACCGAAAGTCTAGTTTCCATTCATCATTGTACAGATGTCCCGTTTACCCCTTTTGCCTTTCCCCAATTCAGATCATTCATTTTGCAAGTGGTTGGCCTTAACAAGAAGGCAGCTTCACACCTATGTTCCTACTGATTGCCAGCCCTGTTCATTTGGATTCTCTGCTGCAACATCAAACTCAATATGTGAAAGACTGTGTGACAAGAAAATGCAGGTGAAGTATGAATCACTATGGACAGTCCAATTGCATTGACTTTTAGGGCAACTTTGGGCCAGAATTTGCTAGGAAAAATGAAGATAAGATTTATAAGAATAAAAAAAAGAACTGAAGAAACTAATCACACTCCTTATCATTTTTATGAATTGATTCTACAAAAACATATATTTTATTAAAATTAAAATTTGAAATAAAAATAAAAACTGGACATGATGGTGGGTTGAGGACTTATCTCTCCCTTCAGTAACAAACATATTTTCATACTATTAAAAAGTTTAAAATATATGGCCAATCTCCAAAGAAAGAAATTACCTAGCTGCTAAAAATAAAGAAGCAACCTCTAGTGGTAATTGGGATATAATCTGAGTGGTTGGTCCTCAGAGCAAGCAGAAATGAATAGAGTCCTCAGCAGTTGGAGTTTTTGCACTAGCAGGTAATAGGAGTGAACAAACCGTGTAAACTTGGGCACCTTGAAAATACATGCGGATGAGTAGCTTCTGACCCTAGACCATGAGCAAAACCACTGTCAAGGAAAACTAATGGAAAAACTAGTCTGAACTCATGAGCACCACAGGATCCTGGCCAAAGGAATCATGAAACAATAACTGCAGGGCCATTGTAAAGCAAAATTTGAGAGCAACCTGCAGAATGTAGGGCAGTTACAAGACTGCCATGGAACATAAATCCTGCTGAAGATAAAGTCACAACTCCAAATTATAACTCTTTTGAAAAGAAAATCCAGAAACCCATAATTGGGAAATTTGGCACTCATAGAACCAGAAATAGTTGGGCAAATAGCAAGGGACTTGAAAGTATGTGCAAAATAAAGAGAAAAATCACTTACACATAATAATAACAGGAGGTTATAAAATAAGAATGGGCTGTTATGAAAAAGATCAAGTAAGGAACCTAGGGAAAACATATGGTAATTGAAATTAAAAGTTAATAAAAATAGATGGGTTAATCAGTAATGATGACAAAGCTGAAAAGAGAATCAGTTAACTGGAAGGTAGACTGGAGGAATCTCACAGGGCACAACTCAACATGTAAACAGAAAGATAAATGGAAGTAAAATAAATAGGAGATTAATGAAAAGCTAGGAGAGAGGGCAGAATGAGAAATCTTAACTTACATCAAATAACAATATCCAAAGGAGAAAATAGATAGAAAGGTAACATTCAAAGAGATTAAGTCTGAGAGTTTAATTCTTTAATTAATTAATCCTTTAATCAATTAATCTTTTAATTTTTAAGAAATTGGGAAAGACATAGACTTTAGATGGAAAAAAACTTGCCCAGTAAGATACATTTTAATAATCTATACTCAGTGTAGTTGAAATTTCAGATAATCAAGGACAGAGAAAATGTGGAACTTCTCCACAGGAAAAAATCAAATTAAGAATAATTGATGATGAGAGTGACATCAGCATCATGGCAGAGTAAGCTCTTCCCTTAGTCTCTCCCCACCAAGATATAACAAAAAGGACATTCACAAACCAACAGAGGACACTCACACAACACAATAGATATCTGAGAGATTCACACAGCCATATGTCTGAAGGTGGGGGTGCTGTACCTCCCCAGGAGGCAGTGGAAGGAGGTAAGGGGAATCTCTGCTCCCTCCTAAGGGGCAGCAACCTAGGGGAGGGACCGCATGCAGTGGCCAGCTCACAACCTGAGAGGAGAAGGGGAAGAAGGCAGCCCTTCACGGGAATGCTCGCACTCTCAGAGTTGCCTCCCAGCCTGTGGGAATGCTCCACACTGAGGCAGCTAAGCAATTGTAGGGGCATCCACACCAAGCCAAGCAGCCCAGGTGGGCAGACAGTGAGTGCAGAGTGGGGGCATGTGGAATCAAGCACTAGAAAGAAAGTGCTCCTCCCCCTCACACCTGGCCCACCAGCTCAGCCTGTCAGCCAGAATGGCATCCTCACCAGAGCATCTGCACATATGTGTGTAAAGCAGCAGCAGCTTCCAGCAAGAAAATGCAGACAGGCCCTGTCAGCACAGCTTCCAATGGACAGGCACATCTACCAGGGGTCACAAAGGGCTCAGAAAACACAGCTCCTGCCCCCACCCAGTGGTGGCAAGTGGAACCTGTGACCAGACACTACCACTATGCAACAGCAAAAGTCCACCCCATTAAATAGCATGAAGAAGTATATTAATACTCCAGACCAGAAGGAAAATGACAAGTACCAAGAAATCAATCCTGAAGTCACAGAAATTTATTATCTAAATTTCAGAGAATTCAAAATAGTTATAATAAAGAAACTCAATGAGTTATAAGAAAACTCAGAAAGACAGTTTAATGATCTCAGGAATAAAATTAATGAAGAGAGGGAATTCTTCACAAAAGAGATTGAAACTATAAAAAAATTAGAAATGTTGGAGATGAAAAACACAATGAATGAGATCAAGAAAAATCTAGAGTCCTTAAAAAACAGAGCTGATATTATAAAGGACAGAATCAGTAATTTAGAGGGAAGAAATATAGAAATTCTGCAGATGGAGGAAGAGCAAAAACTAAGACTAAAAAGAAATGAAGAGATTCTCCAGGAAATATCTGACTCAATTAGGAAATGCAACATAAGGATTATAGGTATTCCAGAGGGAGAAGAGAGGGAAAAAGGAGCAGAGAAATTGTTCAAAGAAATAATAGATGAGAACTTCCCAAACCTGGGGAAGGAGATGGAATTACATGTAAATGAAATTAATAGAACTCCTAACTATATCAATGTAAAAAGACCTTCTCCAAGACATATATTAGTAAAACTGGCAAAAGTCAATGCCAAACAAAAAATATTAAGTGCAGCAAGACAGAAGAAAATCACCTACAAAGGAACACCTGTCAGGCTTTCAGTAGATTTCTCAGCAGAAACCTTACAGGCTAGGAGAGAGTGGAATGATATAGTCAAAATTCTGAAAGACAAAAACTTTCAGCCAAGAGTACTCTATACAGCAAAACTTTCCTTCAGATATGATGGAGAAATAGAAATTTTCTCAGATAAACAAAAGCTGAGAGAGTTCATTGCCACAAGACCCACCTCCACAAGAAAAGATCAAGAAGGCCTTCATACCTGAAAAAACAAGAAAGGGTTTATGAAGCCTTGAACAAGGAGATTAATAGACAGACAAATCAGAAAATTGCAGCTCTCTATCAGAACAAGTTAACAAACAATTATAACATTAAAGGTAAAGGGAAGGAAAGCACCAAAAATAACTAAAATCACTTCCTTTTAGTCACAAACTCACAACACAAAACGGAATAAGTTGTGACAACAATAACTTAGAGAAGAGGAAAGGGATGGAACCTGCTTAGACTAAGGCAATAAGAGACTATGAGAAAATGGATTATCTCATCTACAAGATCTTTTATACAAACCTCACAGTACCACTAAACAGAAAATCAAAACAGAGACACAAATGATAAATAAAGAGAAAACTAAGAAAACCATCATAGAGAAACACCAAACTGAACAGGCAGTAGGAAATACATGGGACAAAAAACAAGGGAAACACAGAACAACTGCAAAACAAGTTATAAAATGGCAGTATTAAGCCCTCATATAGCAATATTCACTCTAAATGTAAATGGATTGAATTCTCCAATCGAAAGACACAGAGTGGCTGGCTGGATTAAAAAACAAGACCCAACAATATGCCTCCACCAGGACACACATCTAAGCTCTAAAGACAAACACAGACTCAGAGTGAAGGGATAGAAGATGGTATTCCAAGCTCACAAGGAACATTCTCAAAGATAGACCATACATTGGGAAACAAGGCAAGCCTCAATAAATTTAAAAAGATTGAAATCATATCAAGCATCTTTTCTGACCATAATGCTATGAAACTAGAAATCAACCACAAGAAAAAAGCTGGAAAAGTGACACATATGTGGAGACTAACAACATGCTACTGAACAACCAATGGATCAATGAAGAAATGAAAGGAGAAATCAAAAAATATCTGGAGACAAAGGAAAATGAAAATACACCACACCAACTCATATGAGATGCAGGAAACGCACTTCTAAGAGGGAAAATCATAGCAATACAGGCCCACCATAGCAAACAAGAAAAATATCAAATAAGTAAACTTAAACTACACCTAACAGAGCTAGAAAAAGAAGAGCAAACAAACCCCAAAGTCAACAGGAGAAAAATAATAAAAATTAGAGCAGAAATAAATGAAATTGAAACAAAAAAAAGTGGAATCAAAGAAACTAAGAGCTGATTCTTTGAGGAGATAAATAAAATTGACAATCTCTTAGCTAGACACACTACAAAAAAAAGAGAGAAGACTCAAATAAATAAAATTAGAAATGAAAGAGGAGGAATTACAACAGATACCATAGAAATACAAAGGATTATGAGAGAATACTGTGAAAAACTATGTGCCAACAAATTGGACAATTTAGAAGAAATGGATAAATTCTTAGACCCATACAACCTCCCAAAACTGAATCAAGAAGAAGTAGAGAATCTGAATAGACCAACACAAGCAAAGAGATTGAAACAGTAATCAAAAACCTCCCAAAAAATAAAAGTCCAGGACCAGATGTCTTCTCTGGAGAATTCTACCAAATATTCAAAGAATATTTAATACCTATCTTTCTCAAACTATTCCAAAAAATTGAAGAAGATGGAACACTTCCTAACTCATTCTACAAGGCCAGCATCACCCTGATCCCAAAGCCAGACGAGGACAACACAAAGAAGGAAAATTACAGGCCAATATTGCTGGTGAACATAGATGCGAAAATCCTCAACAAAATATTGGCAAACTGAATACAGCAATTCATTAAAAGGATCATACACCACGATCAAGTGGGATTTATATCAGGGGTGCAGGCATGGTTCAACATCCACAAATCAATCAATGTTATATACCGCATCAACAAAATGAGGAATAAAAACCACATGATCACCTCAATAGATGCAGAGAAAGCATTTGACAAGATCCAACATCGATTTATGATAAAAACTCTCAATAAAATGAGTACAGAAGGAAAGTACCTTGATATAATAAAGGCCATATATGACAAACCCACAGCCAACATCATACTTAATGGCAAAAAACTAAAAGCCATCCAACTGAGAACAGGAATAAGAAAAGGGTGCCCATTTTCACCACTTTTATTCAACACGGTACTGGAGGTTTGGGCCAGAGCAATTAGGCATGGAAAAGAATTAAAAGGTATCCAAATTGGCAAGGAAGAAGTGAAATCTTGCTGTTTGCAGATGACGTGATTCTATATATAGAAAACCCTAAAGAATCCATTGGAAAACTACTAGAAATAATCAACAACTACAGCAAAGTTGCAGGGTACAAAATCAACTTACAAAAATCAGTTGCATTTCTATACTCTAATAATGAACTAACAGAAAGAGAATTCAAGAATACAATCTCATTTACAATTGCAACTAAAGGAATAAAATATCTAGGAATAAATTTAACCAAGGAGGTAAAAGACCTACACAATGAAAACTATAAGATATTATTGAAATAAATTGATGATGACATAAAGAAATGGAACAATATTCCGTGGACATGGATTGAAGGAATAAACACAGTTAAAATGTCCATACTACCTAAAGCAATCTACAGACTCAACACAATCCCAATCAGAATCCCAATGACGTTCTTCACAGAAATAGAACAAAGAATCATAAAACTCATATGTGGCAACAAAAGACCCCGAACAGCTCAAGCAATCCTGAGGAAAAAGAACAAAGCTGGAGGCGTCACAATCCCTGACTTCAAAATGTACTACAAAGCTAAACTAATCAAAACAGCATGGTACTGGTACAAAAACAGACACACAGATCAATGGAACAGAATTGAAAACCCAGAAATAAAACCACACGCCTACAGATGGCTAATCTTGGACAAAGGTGCCAAGAACATACAATGGAGAAAGGAAAGTCTTATCAATAAATGGTGGTGGGAAAACTGGAGAGCCACATGCAAAAGGATGAAAGTAGACCATTATCTTTTGCCATACACAAAAATTAACTCAAAATGGATTAAAGACTTGATGGTAAGAAGTGAAACCATAAATCTCCTAGAAGAGAATATAGGCAGTACACTCTTTGACATCAGCCTTAGAAGCATCTTTTTGAATACCATGTCTACTCGGGCAAGGGAAACAAAAGAAAAATTAAACAAATAGGACTTCATCAGACTACAGAGCTTCTGCAGGGCAAAGGAAGCCAAGAACAAAACAAAAAGACAACCCACCAACTTGGATAAAATGTTTGCAAATCATATATCTGATGAGGGATTAATCCCCAAAATATATAAAGTACTTACACAATTCAACAACAAAAAACAAACAATCCAATCAAAAAATGGGCAGAGGATATGAACAGACATTTTTCAAAAGAAGATATACAGATGGCCAATAGGCACATGAAAAGATGTTCAATATCACTAATCATAAGGGAAATGCAAATAAAAACTACAATGAGGTATCACCTTACACCCGGTAGAATGGCTATAATTACCAAGACAAAAAATAAGAAATGTTGCAAAGGATGTGGAGAAAAAGGAACCCTCATACACTGCTGGTAGGAATGCAAACTGGTGCAGCCACTATGGGAAACAGTATGGAGATTTCTCAAAAAGTTAAAAATAGAAATATCATACGACCCAGCAATCCCACTACTGGGTATTTATCCAATGAACTTGAAATCAACAATTCAGAGACTTATGCACCCCTATGTTCACTGCAGCATTATTTACAATAGTCACAGAAGCACAGAAGCAACCCAAGTGCCCATTTACTGATGAATGGATAAAGAAGATGTGGTATATATATACAATGGAATACTACTCAGCCATAAAAAAAGACAAAATCGTCCCACTTGCAACAACATGGATGGACCCTGAGGGTATTATGTTAAGTGAAATAAGCCAGAAAGAGAAAGACAAACACCACATGATTTCACTCATATGTGGAAGATAAACAAATACATGGACAAAGAGAACAGATTAGTGGTTACCAGAAGGGAAGAGGGTTGTGAGGTGGGCATAACGGGTAAAGGGGCACATATATATGATGACTGACAAATAATAATGTATAACTGATATTTCACAATGTTATAAACTATTATGACCTCAATAGAAGAATAATTGATGAATTCCAAAGTATTGAATAATTCAAGTTAACAGCATAACTCTCATCTGCAGTCATAGATTCCAGAAGGCAATCAAATAATACCTTCAAAGTGATGAAGAAAAATTATAAAGCTAAGCAAAATATTACTTACATTGTGAGGGCAAAATAAAGACAATTTTAAGAATAAAAGACTTAAAAGATTTACTGCCTATAAATATTTGCTGAGAAAACTAATAATGGTTGTACTTCTGTAAGAATCAAAAATAAACCAGAAGGACAAGGTGGGACAGAAGAAGAAAAAAATCATGTACATACAAAAAATTTTGAAAAGAAGGAAGAGGGAAATGGAGAGACCGGATTAGGAATCAGGAGAGTGGCTGTGTGTCTTCGGGCAGTTTCTTTTTCTGTCTCTGAACCTTAGTTCTTCCATCTATAAAAGGACAGGATTAGTTATTAAATTCACAACTTATTTGACAAACAATTGCAGTTTTTTTGCTGTGGAATGTTAGTTTACTTCAATGTGGTTATTTAGATTTCATATCCTCTTCCTCCTACTATATTTGATTGTATGTTCTATTCTTAAGATTCTTCTTGTTCCCTACAGCCCAACCTAGCAAGCATTCATCATCCTTAGACTGTTGCTTGATTGAGATGACATAGATATGCATACACACTCACAACCATACATACATACACACTAACAAGTGTGGCTGTCCATCTCCTTGTCCAGGGTATCACCCCTTCCAGAGTATATCAGCCATGATTTTTTAGGTTATGCTGGGGTAACAATCAAGCACCAAATTTCAGTAGCTTAAGACAACCAATGTTTATTTCTCACCCACGCTTTTATGTCCATTTCAGGTCTGCTGACGGCTCTGCTCTGCACAGTTCTCCCTGTAGGACACGAGCTGTTTCAGCAGCCACTACTTTGAAATGTATTGGTCAGAATCAGAGAGAAAGAGAGCAATGCAGATCCCACACTGGCACTCAGAGATTCCACTCCCATTCACATGCCATTGGTCAAACAAGTCACATGATCACACCAAACTCCACAGGGGCAGGAAGGGCAGCCCCATTATATGCCCGGAAGAAGAATCAGACATATTAGGTGAGTAGCACAAATAACTACCACACTGAGTTGGGATCATTTCCCTTGTCAAATTTTGTTTTTTTTTAAATAGTTGCCTAGAAGAGGTGCCTCCTGCTCTTTTTCTTTTTTTTTTTTTTTTGAGGAAAATTGGCCCTGTGCTAACATCTGTTGCCAATCTTTCTCTTTATTCTTTTTTCTCCCCAAAGCCCCAGTACATAGTTGTGTATCATAGTTGTAGAATCGTAGCACTTCTATATGCAACGCTGCCTCAGCATGGCTTGATGAGTGGTGAGCAGGTCTGCACCCAGGATCCAAACCCTTGAATCCCGGGCCACCAAAGCAGAATGCGCAAACTTAACTGATACACCATTGGGCCAGCCCCACCTGTCAAATTTTGAAGCACATTCTGGGACAATCTAGCTTAATTTCCTCCCGGACCTATGTTTTCTACAACAAAGACTCTTATTTTCCACTTTCCAGATAATTCAGTCTGCCTAGAAACCTTTTTTCATCCTGAAACATAGCAAAATATGTCAAGTCTCCTTGGCAATGTGGAAACAGACCCTCCCTCTATTACCAGGAGTCAGAGGTGCTGCCAGGGGAAGGAATCCTTTCATTCTTTCATGATCATCCCTGTGAATTAGAAAACAAACATAAGAAATGTCTCAGTGGAATATTCTGCCATATTAAATTCTCAATAACCTTTCACACATGGCTACAGAAAATCCATAGAATGCTGTATGAAGGTTTACAGTTGTTACTGATATCAGACCATATGACCAGGTTTTGATTAAAAAATACTCCTCATTTCCTTATCAGTGAATTTAAAAAATGAAATTTATATTCTGGATTTCATTAACTCATCATACTTTCATTTATTTCTAAGTTAAGGTAAATATAAATATATATGGTTTGTTGCTTGCTTGAGGAAGTCTATACCATGGATTTAGAGTCATATAAATCTGATTTTAAATCCTGGTTCTGCCCATTAATAACTAAGTTACCTTTGTAAGTTACTAGGCCAAACCAAACCTCATTTTCTTCACTGAAACAATGGGGATAAGAAAACTCTCCTAGGAGGTTTTGAGAGGATTATATAATGCACTGTTTGTTTATAAAATGTCTGCACAGTGCCTGGCCTGATGCACAGTAAATGTCCGCTCTTCTTTTACCTTCCATTTTGCTTAAGCAAGATGGTGTTACCGTGTTCAGATTACATCGAAATAGGATGCCTAAAATGTGCATTTACTCTTTCAACTAATCAGGGAGAATAATGAGTAATTAAGGAATGAAAGAGCAGAATAAATAAAATTCCTGAAGACAGTTGGTTTGCAGAATGGCAGTCATTCAATCCAGAAATTAATTCAGTAGCCTGTAAATTCCCCATGATGGTCCTCTCTAGAGGTCTTGAACTGCATCCCCCCCCCACACACATAAATGGCAACCTACAGGGAGGTCCAAGCTCACAAATCGGGGATGTGTAGTCACTGACTCAGATTTCCTCTGCCCTTTGTATGTGAGAGGGGACAAAGCCCCAGAACTCAGAGGTGAGGCACCTTGCGTTTAGGTCCCGTAGCCATTGACTTTTCTTATGCCTAATTCCAGGTGAATCTTTTCTCTTTTTCACACAATTTATTCATATTCATCCATTCTTCCTCTGTTTCTTTTCTTTGTCCCTCTATAACTCTCCCTCCTGCCTACCTCCTCCCTTTCCCTTCTTTTTATTAGATATATTCTTCCAATTTTCTCTCTTGACATTTATCACTCATTAATTTACTGGTCACTTATTCCACACCATCACATATTTGCCACTCTTCCCTCAATATCCTATTCATTACTTATTGGAAATGGCAAGATGTGGTTTCACGTTTAGACTTGTATGATCCCAGATTCAGAGGCCACCCTTGGTCCTCTACATGACCTCTTCCACAACAATCTTCATAGATGATCAGCTCTGCTGGAGCCGTCCAGTGGGGAGAAACTTCTTTCTTCAGGATGCTCTTGATGGCATCGTCATGGAGCTGTAATATTTGGAAAGACCTTCCATCTATTTGCATTAAACTTACCTCTCTGTTATTTCTGCTGACTGGTCTCAGCTGGATATACTGGAGGCCTCTTTCTCATGTCAGTCTTCTAAATATTTGAAAATACCATTTATATCTCCTTGAGTCTCCTTCTGCTGCAGAAACACATTCTCAACTTTTTGTGTATTACTTTGGTCCATGATTATAACCTGTGTATAAATTTGTTGCTCTTCATGGGCCCTGAATCTTGGCATAAACTTCATGTTCTGCCTCCTCAAACACCACATGCTGAAAGTGTTTAATGTGCATCTGTCATCCAGGGAACTTAAAATGGTTTCAGGATACAGGTAACCCGAGCCCACTTCTCTTTGACTGATTCCCCAAAGATGCAACATCACCCTACAGGGATGAGAGACTGAGTATACAAATGGACAATGGCCAGACCATATATAAAAATAGAACTCTAACCCAAAATCTTCAGCAACTAGTTCAGGAAACCAACCTATTAACTACAGTAACAAGCCCAGAAAACCAGCCTGCTATCCTCAAGTCAGACTTGTAGGAAGTCAGACCACTACCTCCAGTAACAATCCAGGAAGCCAAACAATAACCACTATAACAATTGGCCCAAAATGGCCAAGACTTGATTGACAATTGATAGCTTTCTTGATTGTTGTTCAAACTTAAGACCAACCAGAAAATGTCAAATATGCACCCCAAACCAATCCTATAGGATGCCCCACTTCCAGTTAGCTCCCCTATAACTTCCCCAGGCCAACAACTTCCAACTGGGGCATACCTGAAGTCTTCCTTTGTTTCCATTATAAAGCTTCTCCTCTCTTCCGCCTGTCTTTGAGTCTCTGTGAAACAAAAGAGATGGTGGTTGACTCCCTTGCTGTAGCCAGCTCTGAATAAATCGGCTTTGCTTGTTGTCAGTTGGTTAGTCTTCATTTACTTCCACAGATAGGAGTTTAATGAAATAAAGTGATTTTTCCATGGGAGAAGTATAGTGTTTTGCATGGAGAAAACACAGCAGAGAGACAAAAATAATTTTCTACTTAACACTGAGGAGGTATAACAATTTTTCTGGAAAAGACACTAGGTTCTCCAGGTTCGAGTCTGATTTTCTCTCTAGTAGACCACACTGCATTGATATTAATCCCCTCTTCAAGTCTTTGTGTTCAATTTCAGACATCCTTCCCTATTCTCTCTGAGTCCTCATCTAAACTTATTCCATGATAAAGAGACATTACAGAGAAAAATCAAACAAGGGAAGACATTCTTCTCTATCTCATAAATACATTTTGAAAATGATTCCTTCACCCCATTTTACCCCAGCATATTACTGTTATTATGTGTCCAGAAAAATCTACATCAGTTTAATTTTCAGCTAAAAGAGAAAGGACATTGTGAATGAGTTATTTAATTAGCTATCTCCAACTTTTGGAAAGTTGGTGAAAGCTCTTTTTCTTCCTGGTATTTTTTCTATATAAATTTATCATCACAAATGATGACTTGACATTACAAATAAAAGTTAACTTTATGCTATTGATCTAGACTCCCAGCAAGTCAAGAAAAATAGGGCAGGGTAGGTAGGTGGAGCAGGGGAATAAGGACATTGAAGAGAGAATAATTTTCAATCATTTTCAAAACAAAAGGCTTTGATGTTGTGCATGTGGGAAATAGGAAGGAGTGATGGGGGGAAGTTGAGGAGAGGCTTTTTCAAGGGATGCAGAGATAGGCAAGGTGGAGATGAAGATGCTTGCCTTCCCTCTCCAGGAACTTTATGGGAGATGTAGCGTGTGCCCATCCACAGTCAAGGAATAATAGCTCCCAAGGGGCTGGTTGTTTAAGGCAGTGATAGAAATAAATGGGAAAAGGCTGTGATCTTTGATTAGTTATTCCCAAATAACTGATTTATACTTATTAGTATTTTAACGTCTACCATATACTCAACACTGTATTAGGTGCTTTTCACACATTATCTTATTTAAATCTTATTTAACATCAACTCCGTGAGGTCGGTACTGTTTATTACTCCCATTTTGTAGATGAAGAAACAGGTTCAAAGAGATGACTGAACTTGCTCAAGGTCATAGATTAGTTAATAAGAAGCAGAGCTGATACTGGAACTGAGGCCAGCCTGCGTTCCTCGCCACGGGGCATACCGCAGCTTCTGTCAGTTCACACCTGGGATCACTCTGAGGTGCCTGTTGCTCCAAGAAGGCAGGCAGCCTTGGAATTCTGCATCAGTGTAGGTGGAAGGCCGGCTGTGGGGACTAATATAAAAATGGGAAGGGAAGAAGCCTCACTAACACCTGTCTGAAAAACAATAAAATAAACATTAAAGTTGATCCTGATTTTTAACAGCATTTTGAAAAAACTTTGGCATTTATATCATTGTTCTAAAGACACGACTCACAGAAGGTGTATTTACCTCAAGAATACCATCAACTACTGAGTTGTTCTCTGTCTTTTGATTTTTGCCTCCCCCACTGAGCAAAGAGCTCTCTTTGAGCTGTGGCTGTGACAGAATTGATCACAGCAGATAAAAAGCATGCATTGTTTGTTGACAATAGTTATCCAACTTATTTTTCAGATGCGTAGGCAGAAAGTGGCTAAGTGACTTACCAGTTTTCATAAAATAAGTCAGAGACAGAATAAGGAAGAAAGCTCAGACACTTTACATTGTCAGGGCTGGCTTCAGGTTTCCTAGGCTACACCGTCTACATGACAGCAGATAACAGAACCAGTCAGAAGAGAAATATTAAATGGCATCATTTAAAATATCTCTTAAATTTAAAAGGGAACTATCATAAGTGAATCTTTTGGCAGAAACAAATTAAAATAGAATAGCTTTTATCCTTCCGCAGCATAAAACTTTAGCTGACAGCTATGTTTTGATAGACTTTTCTATTTGGTTTTTGGTGACTTCATGGAATAAAGTCATGATTTCAGTCACAACAGTATATAGAAAAGATAATTCGAGAAGATAAATATACAGACAATTGCGACGATGTGTGGCATAGTAAAATTTTCATAAGACAGAACAAAGAATTGTGAATACAATGAGGCCATTTTTTGTTGATACCAATTGAATTTGTGCATCAGATCCCACACTGGAACAAGGCAAGTCATAAAGTGCCCAGGCTCCAACCTCAGAATGCCAACAAGGAAGTCTCCCAACTAATCCCTTGCTCAGCTGCACATCCACTCATGTCTCCAGGTAACAATGATTTACAAATATGAGTTAATACACCGTTGATAGAAAGGTAAAGGAAATTCAACGGAAGAAAGGGACATTGGGAGCAAGACAGGCTCCTGTTCAGTTTTCCTTTCAGTGTGTGTATGCGTGAGAAGCCCTAAGAACTTGGCAATTAGGCTCCCCCTTGAACTTTAAGCAGTAAATCTCTACATAAAACAGATATCATTAATGATTTGTGTTTGTAAGTGCGTATCCAACAAGTTTCAGAACATCTCAAACCTCAGTGTATCCTGGATTTAACTTCTGGGAGACAGAACTGAGATGCAATTATTAAAAAGGAACTTCATTAATTATATTGCACCGTTTTTGGAGAAAGACTGTATAAATGAAAGGAGACTAGTTGGCTTAAAGATTCCGTTCAAGTGCAGGGCAGAGGAGAAGATGCCCTCTCAGGTCAGCATGAATCTCCTAAATTGATTATCTCCATGGGCACAACAGGCTTCCGACTCTGATGTTATTGCACCTTTGGGCCAGGTAACCACCAAGAAGAGGACTTGCAGTTTGCCTTCTAATGTGCTAGTCATATCAGAGCAAACATCCATTTCTCTTGGTAATATTTCTCATTGGAAATTAATACATTACATTCTGGTGAGTTTTGTTAATACGAACTAGCATCTCTAAGTCGGTTCATTGCTGGAACATTGACAATATCAAGGTTTTCAGCCTACAATGCTAAGGGCCAGACTTTGGGCAGAGTTGAACTCACTAATTTAAAAAGTCATCTTAGTGCTTTTGGAGGATGGTGGAGACTCTCTAGGTGCCCCCTGCCCCTCTGCAAGTGCCACTAGGCTCTGTGTCAGATTCCAGTTGCTCTGAAAGCTGGATGGAGAATTTAGGGTAAAGAAATAAAGAGAAAAGGTTTGCACTGGTTAGGGAACATTACAAAGAAATTCATAAACGAGACATAAGACTATCTGAAAAATTCAGATTTTCAAAGTTCTCAAGTTCTTTCACATAAGTGGTCATTTCAACTCCGAGGCATATTTTGCCACAGCATTTTAGAATCTAAATGATCAACAAGCGTCACTTTTCAGTCATTTGCTATACAAATATTATTTATCATCATCAGATTTTTTTAAAAAAGAATTTCTTTACTGGCTTCTACGCATTATTTTGAAGTTTCATATACTTTTTGGAACATGGTTTTGCACTAGAATATATTGCACTACAAATTTGTTTTTATCTTTGTTTTCTAAAATTTGGACTTTATATTACTGTAACCGACAAATTACTGTAACCTACTGTAATCTACAAAATCATAGATTAACTGATTTTAGCACAAAGCTCTTTTCCATTCTAAAAAGTTTTTTTTAATACCTTTTGACATAGTGGGTGAAAAACAGAGTATATATCTTACTCTTAGAACAATAGGCTGCCCACCTACAAAAATGTCGTCATCTGTGTAACAAATTAATCCTTATTATGTTGTATTTTGTTTTAGTCTCAGCTCCAATTATGTCATTTCTAGTTCCTCAGGATATTTAACCTCTAAGGGACAGATGAAGTTCTTATACCTTCTAATATGTCCTAAATAAATAGATTATCAATGTCTTTTGCTAATGTTGTGCCCAGAGCTTTATCAAACAGGCTGCGAAGATGAAAACCTAGGTAATTACAGAGCAAGACTCAACGCTGTGTTCAGCGGATCCCAGATACTGTGAATGATGAAATCAAGGCCAAAGTGGAGACAGATTTACGAAGAGTCAGGAAAAGATGGAAATATTTAAATGCCTCTCTTTTGTTGAGTTCCTTTTTGGACCAATGCCTGCCATTTTTTTCTCTTTCTTAACTGTAGCTTGAACTGGAAACTGAAGGAAGTGGGTGATGAATGTAGTTTCCATACTAAAAGACACACCAATTCCCAAATTATTCCTGTATTTGCGCCACTTCATTCTGTGTCCCTGGCTCATGAAGAGAACTTACCACCCACTCTTCCCTTGGGTCTATAGAAAAGGTATAATGAAGTCCCTTCGTAAAGAGGCACAAGATTGCAACAATGGGTTCATAAACAGCTAATATGTCAGTCAGTCTGTTGGTCTTTTGATTAGTAAGTCAAAAAAAATTTCTTTGAAAGGTACCATATCATAGCATACATCCATGGACAAGTAACGGATTTGGATTCAAATGCCTCTTAAGAGTCAGTGGTTTTATGTAAATACCTTTACTTTTTGAGTTCTAATTTACTTACCAACAATTTAGGTTTAGATTCTAGCTCACAACTGATTTAAGAAGTAAGCAGAATTTTATATGTAAATCGTGAAACATAATACCTGACACCATTTAGTCCTTCAATCAATGTTAGCTACTATTGTCACCCATGGGATACATACATTTACCCTTATAATTAATTCCATCCAACATCACTGCCACCCTCAGTTTCAATAACAGAGTGACCCCCGTGGCTTAGAATCCTTCTACCTCTGGACTGTTCCTCTCTTTTAGCTCTAGACACTTGCTCACTCAATCTCTATTTCCAGCCCTTCCTTTGCATGGTCTTCCACAAGAGGCATTATTTTTCATCCAGTGAATTCATTATTATCAATTCATTACTCAGTACATACCTACTATTTGCCAGGCTCTGTGCTGAACTCTATGGCTGGTTCAAGGTTCAACCAAGGGCAACCCTCCCTTCAGATTGCCATTCTCAAAGTCATTATCTTCATTGCCACCATCATCAAGGCTTTAGTGCAATAGTGTAATTCCTAAGTGGTATACTTTATCTTAAACTTGTTGGCATAGACATAGGGTTTTCTTCCACAATATTTTCTATGATTACAAATGTGGCAAATAATATTTTATCAATTAGTGTATAATCACAGAAAGCCATAATGGGAAAAGCAAATGCTATTTTACACTGAAACTGCAACAAACATTGGTTAAAATTTATTTCTTCAGACTATCATCAAAATAGACTTTTACCACTAAGTTTAGAAAAACTATCAGGAAATATTAGTACTATAGGCAAAGAGCAGCAATTAGGAGCTAATTCAGAATTTGAATTTCTGAATTTGACTAATTCAGAAATTGGTCATTATTGCAGAAACCACAGATAGATATTTCAGTATTCAGTAAACAGTTTGGTGGATGGCAATGTAGAGAGGCAAGATGTGAATAGTTTATGCTCTGTCACTGTCAGGTTCATTCTTTCTCTTGACACTCAGAATTCTCCCTTCCTTCCCCAGAGAAGGTAGGAAGTTCCTCATTATTCTTGACAATCGAGGGCTCAGCTCTGAATGTAATAGAGTACAGCAATGCGCAGCAAGCATCACTAACCCTGGCTCCTTACTCTCAGAACCCTGTCCTTGGGTCTGCACCACTGGAGAAATGACACAGGCAAGTGTGGGATGCAGAGTAATCAAAATAAGTAAAGTTATATATTCTGAGTATTCAGTTGCTTCAGAACATTTCATAATAATGCAAAACTAGGGCTAAATAGCACTCTTACTCAGAGGCAGAAAGTCAAAGTAGGGGACCTGAAAGGTGATGGTGGAATCTTAAGTTCATGATTTTACGACCGCTTCTTGTTCTCCTTCTATGCACAATCATTTACTAATAACTGTCTTCAAATATGTGGCCAGAACTGAACACAGGGCTGCAGATTTGATCTCTACTGTGTTGAACAGCACAGGCCTTGGAGTCAGACAATATCCAGGTTCTAATCCATGCTCCACTGTTTAATAGTTGAGTGACTTCAGTCAAGTTTGGTGTCTGAGCTTGTTTCTTTATCTGTTAAAAAAAGGCAATAAATACTGTGAAATATTACTGTAAAAATAAGTAAAGTAATATATACATACATTAAGTGTACACCCCAGCTTTTTTTTAAACTATAGATTTTTTATTATGTTGTCTATGTTTTTATTTAAATTATTCACTTATCTACTGAATGACGTAGGACCAAGTACAATGTCTCTTGGTACTCTCTTTCACATCATTTCTAGTTCCTCTGGATATTTAACCTTTAGGGAACAGATGAAAAGTTCTTATACCTTCTAATATGTCCTAAATAAACAGATTATCAATGTCTCTTGCTAGTGTTGTGCTCAGAGCTTTATCAAATAGCTGCGAAGATGAAAACCTAGGTAATTACGGAGCAAGACTCAAAGCTGTGCTCAGCAGATCCCAGAGGCTGTGAACGAGGAAATCAAGGCCAAAGTGGAGACAGATTTACGAAGAGTCAGAAAAAGATGGAAACACTTAAATGTCTCTCTGTCGTTGAGTTCCTTTTTGGACCAATGCCTGCCATTCTTTTCTCTTTCTTAGCTGTAGCTTCAACTGGAACCTGAAGGAAGTGGTTAACATTAATAGTTCACGTTAACCTTGACTATTCAATCAACATTTTAAGTATGGTGGTTCAACAACTATTATTGCAAGTTGACATTGTTATCATCCAGCTTACCCATATAGATAACACGGTCAATAAAGAAATAATGTTTAAGAGTTTAAGCTCTTGAGTCAGACAGCAGGCTCAAATCCCAGCTCTATCACCAGCTGCGAGATGTCGGGCAAGGTGCTTAAATGGGCCAAGCCTCAGGTTTCTCGTGTATAAGACAGGCATACCAACAGCATTAACGTGGGATCTACAAAATATTCAGTATGTATTAGCTCTTATTCATAAATGCCTTCCAATATTAAAATAACCTTAGTCTATACCATATTGCATATCTCTAGTTAATTTGGCACGAATGCTGGCCCCTAGTGTTCATATTCTTTTCAAAATGGTCATAAGCCATTTACATGTTTGAGCACATTCGTGACTGCAGCCTAGCCTACCCTTAACTAATACAATCACAAATCAGTTTAAGAATTTCCTCCCGGTCTGTTGTCCTCTTGTTATTATTCCACCCATATTGAAGCCTCACTCACAACATTTTCTGACAATACGTTACCCAATTTTGTGAAGTCTGTGCTTCTAGAGCATTTCACAGCATCCACATAATCCCCAACACCTATCCCTGTCGTGCATTACACTGATTTGGGTAAGTGTCTCTTCCCATCATCTGGATTAGAACACAGGCTCACAGAAATAGAAATGACATCGTTCATTTTAATACATCAATCTTGACCTGCTTATCACAGAGTCCTGAATAAATTCATGGGCCAACTGAAGAAGTGAATGAATGCATGTTCTAGAATTTTGTTGGATTATCTAAATCAAAATAACATCTAGAATTTTTGATTTCTTGTCCTTCCTAGCATTTTTCCAAAGTTTCAACTCATTCTGGATTGCCTACTTAAGTTTATTTTTTTAAGTATATTTTATGCCACGTTTTGTATTTCATTTTTCTCTTCACTTTTGGATATGCGACTTTTCTTCGTACTTTTGTATGCGTGTTTTAAATCTAAGATCATCTGAGACTTGCCTGTGCAGCTCAATGTGAATTTCTTTGGCTGCCTATGCCTTTTCTTCCCACTTGGGAACGTTTGTGATTCTATAGTTTCATATTTAGAATTTTCCCTTCCTCTTAGATGATATTTTCTGTGGAGTCTATGCCTGGGAAGCATTTGGGGTGGGCTATTGTTTGTGCTGTTTGGGAGACGCCAGTTAGGGGTCGTGACACTCCGTTATACTCCCCTGGGTAGAGAAGTTTTCATGGGGAAAGTAGCTTCTGGGCATAATGTAAGCCTGAGAGGCTAAGAATTGAGGGTCATCTGTGAGGGTGTGTGTCTAGGCTCCCCTGGCTTCCTGCCTAAGAGAGGATTCCACACCACAGGAAGCTGGTACCTCCCTCCCAGAACCTTGTGATGGACCTAAGCTCATGGTCTGCTTCTGCTGTCCATTCCTCTCCCTCCCCAGACTCTGTCACTCTGTGTCATTCTCCTTGTCAGTCTCTTCTGTGGGCTCTCTCCTCTCACTCCATCTCTGTCTGTCTCTTCTCTGTCTCCCCTAGTCTGCCTCTCTCTCTGCATCTCCATTCCTTTCTCTCTTGACTCCTTAATATGTATCCATATTTTATTTTTACTTTCCTTTAAATAATATTTTTCCTAACTCTTTTTACTCTTATATTTCCTCTCAGAAATACAAGAATCATGGCATGGAATCAGGCCAGCTTTTTTATGAACTTTTGAAAAATTGGTTTTCCTAAAGTCTAGAGTACACATTTGACTTGCCCACTGTTTCCTTTCTTCACTGTTACGAATTCCAAGATGACTTGATTTCTCCCAAGGTTCATATAACTTTTACTCCAACAGTAAGCTCTTTCTTCTTGGTCAGAATAAAATACAGTATAGCAATTTTTCTTGCTACTTCCTCTACGCACTAAGAGATGAAATCGTCAGTGCTTTCCACAGAATATTTCTAGAGTTGAACCTCACTGTTACTTCCTGCCTCTGAGTCAGTTTATATTCTCTAATAAGATCCATCCTCCATACCTTCTAGAAATATGATTACTCCATTATGTTGAAACTGCTTCTTCTGAGCAAAATTTACCTTTTAGTTGTCTTATTTCAGTCATGAATTTCATGACATCAGTAGTTGGAGATATTTAATTTCTGGAATGTAAACTACTTGAGGGCAGAAGCCATGTGATATTTATCTTTGCATTTTCAGAGACTAGAACAGTCCTGAAACATACGCAACATGAATTCATTAAACTGGACTGATGCTTGTTTTAAAATTACAAGTTTAATTGACTCTCATCCACACGATGTGCATAATGTGTAAGCACTTGAGGCCTTAAGTAAATTTCACATCTCTCAATTTTCTCCTGAAGATGACCACGTATTTCCTTCACAAGTTCTATGTGTGGTTTTTCATGGTACACAACATTAGGCTTTTGTTGGCTTTTTTCTCCCTAGCTTTTACTTTAATTTGAAGAGCTTTTGGTCAGTCATTGATAGGAGATTATTATTGAGACGCATCAATAAGCCTGGAAGCACATTAAGTATTTTACATATATTATTTTTAGCCTTTACAACAACCTTACCAACACATAATAGTAAGTTAATTGTATATATTAGAATATATATATGATAATATTGAGACTTAGGTTAAATGACATACTCCAGCCAACATAGCTATTAAGGAAGAGAATTCGTTAGAATTAGGTCTGACTGGTTCCAAAGCTTGTCTATTTCTTCTTCTAGTTCTATCCATTCCACCCGACTGGTCAAACAGATACTTGGCATTATTTTAGAATACATTCAAGTGTCATAACTTTCTTAGCTTGACTATGCAGGTGAACAAAACTAGAATGAACATCAGCTCTTGGTTCTGCAAGGAAATAATCTTACTGTGACAAAAGGTATGGTGACTCAAAATGCTACACTATTTTGGGAAAAATAGCATCTGTCAGCAGTGGCACCATGGTGGCTTTAAGGACGTAATGCATAGCGACACACTTTATCTTTGCCATGAAGACAGAGGGATAAGAAGAAAGAGCAGAAGGCAGCTTACCCCGTCCTCCTCCATCCCCCAGCCAGGAAGTAGGAGAGAATGATTCATTCCTCTCTTTACTATTTTGACTTTGTCTGGACTATAGTTGCAGGGCTGTTGACACCAAGAATAGTCTCAGTCCACTACTCAAGCATACAAGAAAGATTTTTCTTTTATTTTGCTGTAATTCAACATAATTATTATTTTGACCTCCTCCTAATCTGCTGGAGTGACAAAAACTGAATCACAGTTATTTTAAGAATTCTGATCTCACTTCCACCCTTCTCTTGGGGTTGTGTCTAAGTTTCTGGGACACAAATAGTACTGAAGTTGGGATTGGACAGCATTATGGTCTATCTCTTCCTCCCTGTCTTTTGGCCACATCAGCCCCTGACATTTCCATCACACATCTGGTCCTCTGTCAGCATTCCACACCAGTGACAGCACAGAAGGCCCCACGGAACCCTTCAGGTGTGGAAGGGTCTGTGATAACTTTTTGCTACTCTTGGCTACCTGTGATTCACTCTGCTGCTCTCAGGAGACTGGGAGGCTTCTAGAAACATTATGCAACCGATGCTTCTCTGGGATCTTCTTATTTTCCTGGGCCAAACCTGGGAAGTGAGCACAATCCCCCCTGCTCTCAGATATCAGAGTGTTTCTGGAGGGCTCAGCGTGGAGAAGTGCTGGAACCCACCAGTGCCTGGGTCTCCCTAATCCCCTTCAGCTTCTCCTACCAGCGCAAGAAACAATTTTTTGGTCTTAGAGTAGGTAGGGTGGACTTTTGCTCATACATGTAATCCTCCCTGCCAAATCTTTGTCTGTCTTCTCCATTACCCTAAGTGCTTAGGTTTTTGAAACTCAAAATTCAGGAAAACATTTCTTTTTTTCTACTGTCTGCTGTCACAGTTATCTTCTAAGTGAATAAATCCAGAATGAATGATCTAACGGCGTGGTTGAGAGACAATGCTCAGTGGAAAATGGAAAGACCTTGGTGGGGGGGATTGAGGGGGAGATAGATGCATGTTTCAAAATTATCCTCTCTCTCCTTCCCTTGCCACTCTGTCTGCTCTGGGGCTTCAGGGCTGTGGGCAGGGCTGTAGTGACTAGCCCGGGATATCCCCGACCAAACCAGTGATGAGCGTGATGTTTGCTCCAGTCCTGGTGGACAGAAAGAGGAGCGAAGTGGGCAGTGAGATGGAAGGGGCATGGAGAGGAAACTTATTCTATCCCTACCATGTGTCAGGCCCTGGGATTAGCAGCTTCCTTACATTATTTTATTTGATTGTCATGGAGTAGGTATACCACTCGTATTTTTCCTTGTCAAAAATGCTTAAGATCCAAACTTACAGTTTTAAAGCTAGCCATATCTAAATGCCAAATGTATCTTTTCAATCACTTTTATTCAATTAACATTCATTGAATGTCTGCTCTGTGCAAGGCATAATATATATTCAGTCCTTTGCATGTGGATGTAAATGAGACAGACGGGGCAGAGGAAGGGTTCCTTCTCCACACTTCATGCCAGGCCCATGGGTGGGGAGGAGCACAGGGGACAAAGGCCAGTGTAGTTAGGAGAATGCAGAGACTGAGGAGGCAAGGGGCCCAGGCTGAGTCTGACATGTGTGGGGGCAGAGCAGGTAGACCATGAGAAGGCTTATGATCTTTACTCTAAGGTTAATGAAAGCCACTGAACTGTTTTAAGCCTAGACTAGTAAATTCTGGTTTCGATTTCTAAAACCTCACTCTGGCCGCATGCAGAAAATGGACTGGAGCACAGCAAGTGTTCAGGAGAAGATGAAGACCAGTCCAGAGGTCATTACAGTCATCTAAGCAAGAAGTGATGGTGGTCTGTTAAGAGAAGGGAGAAAGTCAAGATATTTAAGAGTTGAAATATGCAGGGTGGATATTGATGGATATGGAGGGGGTGGAGGAGGGAGGAAGATGAGTCCATTTGGGAGTCACTACTTAATTATGTATTTTTCTTTTCTGTATGTTATGCCCAGAGCTGCATATAACCAACCAAACAAGCACGGGAAGTAAGTGGCTTATAGTCTAGGAGGAAATAACACGTATATTAAAACCAATTGCTAACATTTATTGACACTTAAGTTCTAAGAACTTTGCATGTATTATCCCATTTGATTCTTAAAATAATCCTAGAAGGATGATACTGGGATAATAAGTCATGATCATTTTATAAATGAGGAAATTGAGATGAAAGAAAGTGAGATAACCTAGGCAGTTCTCACTCCAGAATTCAGACTCCAACCATTAAGATGGAAGTATGTTCAGACTGAGGTGGCATGAAATAGGAAAGAGTTCATTCCAGCTGGAGCGAGGGGCTGAGTGACAGTGAAAAAAGCCTTCACAGGAGAAGAAACCCTTGCATCCAGTGTTGAAAGACGAGTGAGCAGGTATTCCACAGGCTAGACCATGACATCTGAGCCGAAGAAATCACCATCATAGTTCACAAAATGATGGGTCCGGGCAACATTTTTGAGCAATACAACTGGAATAAATGAAAGGCAAAGTAGTAGGAGACAGAGACTCCCAATTCAATTTACCTCTGATTGCTATGTATGGTTGGATGAGTCACAGAGTCTTCCGCAAATGAAAGAGTTCTTGAAGATTAACGAGGCTGACTATAGTAGCAATGAACCAGGAGCCAAAAGTCTAAATAATCTTCTTCACTATGGTTTAAATAATATTGAGGGAAAGATGAGAAGAGGACAATTGTTCAGGTAAACATGACATATGAGTTAGTAACTGCCATATTAGGTCATATTAATTTGCCTTTCTAAGGACTGGAAAAGTCCAAGAGTGGTGAACAGTTTGCAAATTCATTTCTTTAGATTGTATTAGTTTACTAACTATCTCCTGAATATCAGCAGGCATTAGCTTGGCTCTATAGAGCCCAGGGAACATTGTAGCACCATTTGGAAAGGATTCAATTATTTATTCAGTTCCACAAATTTCTCCCCTGATGGTATTAACAGCACTTAGTGATATGGAATCGAGGTGCACAAAAGAAGTTAATTTGCAGGAATAATGACATGAAAGACTTATTCAACCTGGCTTCCTCCTCCATTGACTATCCCATCATCCTTTCCCAATACTATAGTTTTGGGGAAGACTCTCCTCCCGTCCATCTACACCTGCTGCAGCCTAGTTCTTAACACTCTACTGTTGCCTCGTATTGAAGGATACCAGGGACCTGCAAACTGCCAAATAGAAAGACCTCTCTCAGACAGGGCTTATTTGGTGTGAATTCTTCTACATGCTCTTCCCTAGCTTCCTGTCTCCTCAAATCCAAGTCATCGCCTCTGGGGATGACCCCTGACCTTCACTCTAAAGCAGCCCCCAGGCTCTGTCTCCAGAGCTGTACCATGGCTCTCGTGAGCTCTGGACACTTTTGCCTTTGTGGTCTTTATCTCTATAAAAGCATAGTCATGCATCACTTAATGACGGGAATATGCTCTGAGAAACGTGTCCTCAGGCAATTATGTCATTGTGCGAACATCGTAAAGTGTACTTACACGAACCTAGATGGTGTAGCCTACTACACACCTAGGCTACATGGTTTAGCTTATTGCTCCTAGATCACAAATCTGTACAGAGTGTTATTGTACTGAATATTGTACGCAATTGTAACACAGTGGTATTTGTGTATCTAAACATATTTAAACATAGAAAAAGTACAGTAAAAATATGGTATAAAAGATGAAAAATGGTGCACCTGTATAGGGCACTTACGTGAATGGAGCTTGCAGGACTGGAAGCTGCTCTGGGTGAGTGAGTGGTGAGGGAATGTGAAGGCCTAGGACACTACTGTTCACTACTGGAGCCTTTATAAACACTGTACACTTAGGATACACTAAATTTATTTAAAAATTTTTTCTTCAATAATAAATTAAACTTAGCTTACTGTAACATTTTTACTTTATAAAATTTTTAATTTTTCTTAACTTTTGACTCTTGTAATAACACGGCTTAAAACACAAACACATTGCACAGCTGTACAAGAATATTTTCTTTCTTTATCTTTATTCTATAAGCTTTTTCTAGTTTTAAAATTTTTTATTTTTTTACTTTTTAAACTCTTCTGTTAAAAACTAAGACACAACTGCACACATTAGCCTAGGCCTACATGGGGTCAGGTTCATCAATATCACTCTCTTCCACCTCCACATCTTGTCCCACTGGAAGGCCTTCAGGGGAACCAACATGTACAGAGCTGTCATCTCCTGTGATAACAAAGCCTTCTTCTGGAACACCTCCTGAAGGACCTGCCTGAGGGTCTTCTTGAGGAGCTGTCCCTCTTTTCAGAAATATGTCCATGGTGGTTTGCTTAACTTCTTCCTTTTTTCATCATAGATTTGCTTGTAAGCAGACAATGCACCACAAACATTCCTCTCTATTAATGAAAACCTTTTGGTGTTGGGGTCCACATTTTCAAACATTTTAAGGAGCTTGTTGAGGTCTGCAAAAGCTTCTGCTAGACCCTTCACTGTGAATTTTCTTGGGGATTTTTCTTCTTTTTCTTCTCCTCCAGTTTTTTCTCTTGCCTCTTCTTCAGCTGTGTGTTTCTGTTCCAGTTCCAACAACTCCGCATCAGTCAATTCCTCGGGAACCACCTCTACAAGCTCCTCAATGTCATCCTCATCCACACCAAGGGTAAAGTTTGCCATCTCAACCACACCCTTGTGGATTTTTGCAACATCTTTATCCTTGGCAAATCCTTTGAAGCCATGGACACAAACCTCTTGAGTGTCTTCTTTCAGATGCTGTTCAGACACTTCTTGGTGACTTCGCCCCAAGCCCAAGCAAGGTTCTTGATTAATCATAGATGTTGTAATCCTCCTAGAACTGCATCAGTGTCTCCCTCAGCTGCAGCAATAGCCTGGGCAAAGGTCCTCCTCAGGTCTAGGCCTTAAAAGCTGCTATAACTCCTTGATCCATTGGTTGTATTAAAGAGGTGGTGTTGGGAGGGAGAAATACCACTTTGATATTGGGATGAAGGTCACCACTAAAAGGAGGATATTCACAAGTATTATCAACAATAAGGAAAATCTTGAAAGGTATGTTATTCTCCAAACAGCACTTCTCCATTTCACTGGCACAGCAATTCAGGAGGGCATCTTGGAAGAGGAGCTGGGTCCCATGACATCCTATTGCTCCTGTGGTGCACTGGCAGTGCGTGCTTACTGATACGCTCGAAGTCCCGGGGTTCTCATTGTGCCAGATGACAAAGGGTTTCAGTTTGTAGCCTGCAACACTGCCCCCAAGTAAGACTGTTACCCTGTTCTTAAAAGCCTTGAAACCTGGCATTGACTTGGCCTCTTCATGGATGAAATCCCTCCATGCATCTGTTTCCAGAATAGGAGGTTTCATCCATTTCGAATATTTGCTGTGGCAAATAATTTTCCTCCACAATCAGCTTATTTGGAGTTTCCAAAAATTGTTCAGCTGCCTTCACATCAGCACTCACAGACTCATCACTCACTTTCACATTGTGTAATAATTAACAATTCTGGAACTGTTTAAACCACCTGGAGCTAACAGTAAATTCAACAACGTAGTCGGGTCCAGTCTTTTCTTTCAGTTCACAAACAAAGTTTTTGCTTTGGCTGTGATCATCATGGTGCTGACAGGGAGATGCTTCTGTGCATGGTCTTCAATCCAGGTCAATAGAAGCTTCTCCATGTCTGATAAGGGCCCTTCTTAAATTTGTGTTAGTCTCATTGCCTTCAATAAAGCAGATCCTTTAACAGCTCCCATCACTTTGTTCTTGTTCTTCAAGATTGTAGCTATGGTGGGATGAGACATGCCTGACTGGTGAGCAATAACCATCAATAATTTTCCACTTTCATAATCCTTAATCACTTTAGATTTCATTTTCAGGTGAGTCACTCACCGTGGCCTCTTACTGGCAACATTAGCAGTGGACTTGTATGCATGGGGCCATGAGGAACAAAACAACACAAGATTAAATTGAGCACAAGAGAAAATGATGCAATCAAGAGATGTGGTAAACCTAAGATGTGTGAGGCTGCTGCCAGTGTAACATGGCACACTGTTCTACTGTAAACTTTTTCTGACATAGGTAGAAAGAGCACACTACAAAATAATGATAAAAAATATAGTATAGTAAATACATAAGCTAGTAACATAGTCTTTTATTATCATCATCAAGTGCTGTGTACTGTACATAATGGTACGTGCTATACTTTTTTACGACTGGCGGCGCAGTAGGTTTGTCTACGCCAGCATCACCACAAACACAGGAGGAATGCATTGCACTACAACGTTACAATGGCTACACCATCACTTAGGCAACAGGAACTTTTCAGCACCATTATAACCTTATGGGGCCACCATGGGATATACAACCCGTCCTTGACCAAAATGTCGTTATGTGCTGCGTAGCTGTATTTAAAACTTATATTTTACAACTACATTGGTACAAAGACACATACACATTCAACATTGCCCTTGACCTAAAGTTTATGTTTTTCTTCTGATTTTAAAATAAATTAAAGCACTAGGTGGCTAGTCCCACGACATCAGGAAATCCATTACCTTATTCACTGCTCTATTTCCAGCACTTAGAAGAATGCCACGTGTATTGTAAAGTCTTAATAAAATTTACTGGATGAATCAATGAACGAATAACTTCCTTTTTGAGTTTTTTCCTTGGCTTTTGTTACTCCTCTTTTTCAGTCATTCCTTTTTTACCCCCCTTCTTCCATCTTCCCTTTAAATTTAGTCTTGATTTCTCTCCAGAGTTCCAGGCTCACACTTGCACTTGCTGGATATTTTCTCATGGTTCTCTACACAGTACCATCTTCTCAACATATATAAAACAAACTCACCAGCTTCCCTCACTCTCCTTAATATTATCACCATCATCATCATTATTGTTATTACTTTTACTGGCATCTCCACATGGGAGTGCCATCATAGTCTTTCAAGTTTCTCATGCCTGGTAGATAGAAGTCATCTTCAGATTCCCCTTCTACTTTATACCAGATTCAATCTGTGCCCAAATTTTGCTAATCCTGCCCTTAACACTTCAAGTACCTCTGCTTCGTCTTCACATTGCCTCTCCCCTTGCCTAGATCTTCACTAAGTCTTGCTAGTATAAGTGCACTAGCCTCCCAACCAGTCCCTGGGTCTCTTGTCTTTCCCTTCTTTATTTCAGTAGTCACATTTCTTTCTAGAAAATTCCTTTGATTAAAGTATTTGATTGATGCCCATTGCATTAAAAGTAAATTTTAAACTCCTTAATTTGATATTCAATGTCTTGACTCCAATTTAAATGTGAAGCTTTATTCCCACCACTCAAACAGATCCTATGATCCTGCCACACCTCTCTACTTGACGGTTCCTAAAAACAGATAATATAATTTTCTGCATTCTTTTTTCAAACTATTCTTTCTGCCTAGAAGGCCACCCCCACACAATATATGTACATCTGAATGCTCCACTGGAGCACAAAGCACTAGTGGGTGCAATTAGATCTTAATTCCATGCCCCTCCCTGGTGTGAACACTGGGCTTTATATGAAGGAGGAAACTAGTAGATGTTTATTCAGTTGAACTTAAAACGAACAACAGGAAAGTAAATATAAAGAGAGTTAGTGTCTACCATCGTGTCATATTTTATATCAAAAGATGACAATTTTAACTTTTTAGGAAGAGTAAAAGCAATAACCAAACAGCAATAGTCAGTTTGGGTAAATCTACTTACATCGGTATAATTCTAAGCTTTACAACCATTTAGCATGACAAACTCAGGCAAAGCTAATTTCAACCTGGATGAATCTTTCCATTACAGAGCTTTAATCTAATCAACCAGACTAAATTAATCAGAAACATCTGCCTTGTCTCAAGAAATGCCTTGATCACTAAACCAGCTTTAATGAGACAAGCAACTAATTATATTATCCCTCTAATACAAGACAAGGAAAGGTTAGGGTACAGGAGGAATGATGTGCTTTCATGTAAGAAAACACAGATTACGTGCAATGATAATTCAACCATCTAAGGATTTGGAGATGACCTTTATAATAAAAGGCATGACATATTTCTTGTTTTGTTAAACTTGAATTTTTCTTATTTTCTTATTAAAAAAATGAGTATTTTTGTGGAAATTTTGGATAACTCAAGCAAGTAAAGCTAAGAAAATGAGAATAATAATAATCCCACCACCCAGAGAAAATCACTGCTCACATTTTGTTGTAGGAATTTCCAATCATTGTTTTGTTTTGCTCTTTGTGTGTACACATGAGTGTGTGTGTGATGTGAAGTGTAAGTGTGTTATGTGTTGGGTGAGTGTGTGTTGTGTGTGTATGCATGTGTAAGATCATACACCCTTCTGTGTGTATAGCAGAATTCAGACCATAATATACATAATATTTTTAACGTCCTTATTATTTTTGACAATATGCCACATACATCTTCCCATGACATTAAATAGTCTTTTATAACATTATTTTTAACAGCTGAATAGTAATCCATCTCATTATCGTGCTATACCCAGAAAGTTTTCAGTCTTGTACTATTATAAATAGTGTTTGAAAAGAGCCTTATACTTTGTTTTATATGTACACTATTTTTATTATTTCCTTAAGGTAAAATTGCTATGTGTGGAATTGCAGGACCAGAGATATACAAACCATTAAGTCTTTTAATAAGTATGGTCAAACTCTTCACAAGATCTCTTATATTAACTTACACTGACATTGGCATTCTATAGGTATGTCCACATTCTCACAATCTTATAAATAATGAATAGTAATATATTTTACAGGTAATACTGAGTGATTTAATATGCTTATTCATCATTTGTATTCTTTCTTTTGTGAGCTTATTTGCATATCACTTCAACATTTTTCAACTGGAAACGTTTTTCTTTTCCTTTTGATTTTGAAGAGCTCCTCATATTCTTTGTATTACAAAATATTTCAAATAAAGTACAGAGACTAATATAGAACACATTTGAATCTACCATCTAGCTTTATTAAATCTCAAGAATTTGCCATACTTATTCCAGTCTTTTTTATTTTTTTAGGGTATAATGCATTCCCTATAAAGTGCAACCCTTGTTCACCTACACTGTCAGGCAATCACCTCTTCCCCGCTGAAGGGAGTCAGATTACTCCCTTTGATCCCATGTGCTTTTGATGTTATTACTACAGTTGTAGGTATTTATTTACTTACAAGTTATAAAGCTTAGACTGATAATATATATATAATCACTGATGGATTTGACTCATTAGTGTGTAACAAGATTTTGCATCTATATTTGTAAATGAAATTGGTTTATACAAATCAACTGCTTTCATTTTCTGATTTTGGTATTAAGCTTATATTAATCTCATAATTAAGTTGGCTGTTTCCTCTCCTTTTCTCTATAAGATATTTTGTTTAAGAAATGGATTATCTGTTCTTTGAAGTTTTGACAAAAATTTACCTATTATTTCATTTATAGCTATATCTGTCCATCATTCAAAACATTATTTATCTTTTTCTCTCTTTTACTTGATAATATTTGGTAGAAGTTCTTCCAGTTTATTTGGAATATTATCTTTTTATTTGTCCTGTATGTTACAAATATATTTTTCTAATTTGTCACTCAAGCATCAATTTTGTTTATGGTGTTTTTCTTTAGAAGAAGAATTTTTAGTTTATATCTTTACTTATATTTGTTCATTTTTAGATATTTATATATCCCCTAGTACTATTTGTTTACATTTTTTGCTTTAAATATTTTGTATACTTAGAGATTTTTAAATTTTTAGTTTATATGGAAAATTGGTGCTCTCAGCTAACTTTTTCCCAAATGTGTTGCCAGTTTTCCAACATTAATTATGGAATTTTTATTCCACTAATTTGAAAAGCTGGTTTTCTATTTCCTAAATACTATTTATGTTTGGTTCTATATCTATTCGAATTCATAGATCTGTCCCATTGTTTTATTATTTTATATTTTATAATATGTTTTTCAATGGAAGGAAAATGATCCCCTGCCCCATTTTCTTCTTTCTGTAAAATAGTGTGGTCTTTTCTTTTAGGCTCACCTTAAAATCATTTTTATATTCTATCCAAATTTTGTTCTAGAACTTAATCCAATTTACATTGAATATATTGACTAAAAAGGATTCAGAGTAACATTTTTATAGTGTTAAGTCTTCACATTCAGAAAAGCAATCTGTCTTTTCCATTCATTCAAATTTTCTCTCAACAAGTTTTCTCAAAAACAAGTTTTGTTGTTTTTTCATAAAATTTTATGCTAAATTTACCCATCCATATTTGACATTTTTTCTACTGTTGGGAATGGAATTGTGTCTTTGGTTTGTTTGTTTTTTTGTTTTCACCCATTTTCAAATGTTTTCCAGGTACTTGTTTCCTTTCAGGAAAATTTTATTTATTTATTTATTTGTTATGAGGAAGACCAGCCCTGAGCTAACATCCGTTGCCAATCCTCCTCTTTTTTTTGCTGAGGAAGACGGGCCCTGGGCTAACATCCGTGCCCATCTTCCTCTACTTTATATGGGACGCAGCCACAGCATGGCTGACAAGCAATGCTTCCGCGGGCACCCCGGCTCCGAACCCCGGGCTGCCAAAGTGCAAACTAAACCACTGCGCCACTGGGCTGGCCCTATTACAGGAAAATTTTAAACAAATTATTTTAAGCAAATAATTATTGACATACATTCTCCAGCCTGATTAAATTACTTGAAATTGATCTTTTAGCGCACATTGCCAAAATTCAGCCATGGTAACTTTTTCATTGTCAAGTGGCTTTGTGATTTTGCTAAGGATTCCCACCCAGCTGGGTCTTGGGGCACCTGATGCACTTGGCCCTTGGTTAGGGAGTTTCCCATCCTTTCCCAGCCACTCAGTTCAAATTTAGCTCTGTGTTCTCAGTACTATGTCAAATGGTTCTACTTGCCTTATCTTAGCTTATCTATCTTATCTTAACAATAGTCCCGTGAGGCTGGAAACATTTTTACCACTCTGAGAAGAGCAATCTACGGCTCAGGAGGTGTATCAGGGTCAGACGCTCTTCTTGTCACTTGAGACAATCTGGAAATTTCATTCATTGTTTCAAGAAATTGACAGAAAGTGTAAAGGGTATCTCAAGTTCTTTCATGGGATTAAGTCTAGCTTTATGCAGCTACTTTACGACCATGAGAAACTTGGGAATTAGAGAATGTAAACTCAGTGTCTGAGCTCGTAGAAAATATGCACCATAAATACTGCCACTGAACAATGACATGTAGCTCCAGTCCTTTATGAGATCTCTTAGTCAATTCTGACCAATTGGCTTTGTGTTCCCAATTATACTATTTGCTTATTGAATAAATAAGCATTAAAGTCTATTGGTCTTCAATGAGGACTATTCTTATATTCATAAGTGGCAAATTATACTTGTATATTCTCTTTTTTCCCTGAAGCTAATTGCTGAGTGGATGTGATTTGAATCTATTTTTTTAAGAACACTGCTTTATGTGAATCATATTTTAATGAGAATCACCAGCCCCCGACCTTTAAGGGCTTGAAGAACTAATCATTAGTTTAGAAATAGAAAAGCTAAAATGTCATAAATTCATGAACATATAACAGAAGAAAATGAGGTAGGGAGATTTTTTTCCTTTTAGCAACATCCACATCTAAAGATACTGTTAATGAAATTTTGAACTCTTTAATAAAAACTGGAGAACATAGAATAGGATCAGCCTATATAATTTATTTTCAGGGTGTTGGGGGCAGCTCTCCAGCTTTAAAAAAAAAAATTTATCTACTCAAATGTTAATATCTGTCATTTCTGTCACTATGAAGAAGTAAATTAAAATAACTGAGCACTTCTGTGTGCCAGATGTGTTCAACATATATTTCTTCACTAAATTTTCAGGATCTAAGCCTCACATAATGCTGCTCTTGGAAGGGAAGAAGGAGACAGGAATGGGATACCTTTCTGGCCTTGACAACCCATCAATCTAAAACAGAAGATGGGGCAGTCTATAGAAAGAAACTATACTCTACGTCCCGGAGTCATGCCGCCTTTCCAGACCCCTGTGGGACAGTGTAGGCTCTTTCTTCAAACCCCAGATATACCAGATGTGATACAGAGAAACCAACCCCTGAAAGATAAACTCTGAAATGTAAGCCAGGAGCAGGCTGAGCTCACATAGGGAGCCTTAGAACCTGCCCCATGTAAAGCTCAAAGTTGAGGTATGGGGAGTCACAGCTCACCCAAGCCTGGAGACTCAACAGGTCTGGGCCACTAATAGCATGTCACTCTTATGCTCACCTTCCATAGCCTCTAACCACTTTGAAGAAGTCTTTTTGGAGGGAGCTAAGGTGAAGGGGAGTAGGGGCAGGGGAAGTAAAAGCCTGAGAGAGCCATCTACACCTCCCTGGAATTCCCTGGGCTCCCATGGGATGAGGAGATGTTCAAAATGCTACCCTCAAGCCTGAGTCAGCCAAGAAGGTGGCTGAGAGCTGACAGCTAGAGAACTCACTAAAGAGATATTTGTATACAAGCCAAAGTTCCCTGAAGCAGAAGCTACAGAGTTGGAAGTCCCAGCCAGAGTCCAGAGAGAGGACACAGATGAGCCTTAGAAAATCAGCACACAATGCAAGCTGAGATGGGACCAAGTCCAGAGAGAGACCAGCAAGCTCCCTGGAGAGGTCCCCACAGTTGCCCAAGTAGAGAGGATAGGCAAGGGATCACTTTTGCTGAGGGAGGTAGACAAGCCCAGAGGCCAGAGATTCCTCCATAGCCCTGAGGTCAGACACAATGGGTGGGGGGGAAGCAAGAGAGACACTTTGGATTTAACTGAGTATTTACCCAAAAGAAACTGAGTTTAAACCAGAAGTGGTTGAGTTAATCTTAAAGCGGAAAGATTAAGAATTTTGCCATCCAAGAAAATGGGAGCTTCTGAGCTAAATTAAGTTCAGCGACAAGGAAATAACAAAAGTTATATGTTTTCCTTGACAAGTATTTAGTCCATGAAATCATATGGACTACACCAGATAAGAAATCTCTTTCTTTAATAGAAACAAGTTTTATGGTCTTTCAAGCTCATCAAAACCACACAGCAAGTTGCAAATATTTCCTTTATTTTCTTATTGGAAAAATATCTATTGAGCAGCTAATAAATATAATAGTTTGTGTCTTCAAGATTAGTGAAATGAGATTGGCAGAAGAATAAATAGTGGGCGGTGATAGGATGTGTAGAAAAGGGTGCTGTTTGAGCACAAAGGAAAGAGTAGTTAAACCCTAAGGGAAGAGGTGTTATTCAGCATTGGAAAGGATGAGATGCCTCTTACACTGAGTTTTAAAAAAAGAAGACTAGCGGTTAGCCAGCCAATTGAAGAGCAGTGGGGACTCATTCCAAAAAGAAGACACAGCATATACAAGCACTAAGAGCAAGAGGTTGGGGTGGGTGGTGGGAGATGGATGACAGAGACATGGGACAGTGCCCAGGAATCAAAGATTGAGTGTGACACGCTCAGAGAAGACAGGGCTTTGGAGCGCAAGGGACAAGAAGCTAGTTAGGTAAGCCAGGGCAAGATCATACTGATAAGCCACACTTAGGAGATTGGGACTTTAAGTAAAAGAATGATGTGACCACATATTGGGCAGTGCAGAGAGGGGAGTGGCGGTACATTTATGCCCCATATGGTACTCTTGCTCCGGGGGCAGGAAGCATCGCCTTTGCAACAAGTATAGGCCACTTTCAATGTGCTTTCACCATTTGCCCCATCATTTATTTTGGCATAAGTCATTTGCAGATAAACCCTGCTTTTTTGTGAAAATGGCCCTTTTTAGGAACATTTAGTTAACAATAATTTATATGGAAAAAATTATGCAGGGTTTTTGTGTGTGTGTTTTACTTTGTTTGTTGTTGTTGTTTGCTTTTTCTGATGTTCGGTTTTAAGAGATTCCAACCTAATTCTTAGCCTTTGAGGGGTTTTGAGACTCTAAAGGTTTGCTTTCCTTGTTTCCTGCAGAGTTGGGAAGAGGTCCCAAATACTGGGAACACGGTGGACAGAAATGCTAGTTTCTAAAATAGAGACCAGTTGGAAAATTGTCAAAAATACTAGTGGAAAGTTTGTCCTGTTCTCGCATCTTGTAAACAAATACTTATTAACTGTGGTGTGTGTGCTATAAGGTGCTGGGAAACTCTTAGAATGTTTGAGGTTTTTTTCTTCACATCTCTTTTCCTTGAGAAATATATAATCTTAGCAAAAGGGAAGGCAGACTAGAACAGATGAGGGTTAAATAGAAAAGCAGATTTTCTCAAGGCACCCAAAGTAGAGAGGGAGTGGTTGAGAGTGAGAAAGGAGTTACCTTGTCTGGTTTGACACAAAATCCAAATGAAAATGCAGCTTGGTTTCTCCTAAGTATAGCAGAAAGGCTCGTTTATTTGTGACTTCTCTAAATCAGAATTTGAGATAACTCTGCCTAATAGGGCTAAAGTATGCCTCTGTACTTCCTGTGAAATAAGAGCTTACTAGAGCAATCCAAAAATGTAAGCAAGAAAAATGCTTAAAGCTCGAAACTATTTTAGGGCAATTTAGAAAACCACTTGATATGTAAATTTTGTTCCTGAGTACTGAATATAGTCATAAATTATCCATATATTAAAAGTATTTACTTACCTAGGGGTTCTGCTCTTACCCATCAGCATCTTCACCGAATGTACTTCATGTATTTTAAAGAAATTAAATAAAATTTCTTAACGTTCTAAAATCAAAACTTTTCCCTTATCCCATTATGGTCATCACTCTGCAAAGAATTTGCAGACTAAGCCATAGAAAGACAAGTGAAGTCAGGTGAGTAAGGGAAAAAGTGTACAGCTCACCTGAGAACCCCTGCATGTGTGGTCAGGGACACACCAACCATAGGGAGGCATGTGACAGTCCTAAAAAAAAATCAGTGCAACCCAGATATAAGCTATTATTGTGGTGGAAAATAAATACTCAGTTATTTTGTCAATTATTTTGAACTTGTGCTAAATAATAATACAGTTTCCTATGTTGTCAGTCTATTGGTGAATCGTTAAATGTCATTGCTGGAAGGGAATACGGAGATGATTTGGTCTGAGCATCCACCAGTGAATTGGTAATAGGTTGAATGGTGGCCCCCAAGAGATATGTCCAAGTCCTAGTCCCCAGAAAGTGTGAACATTTACTGAATATGGTAAAAGAGTACTTATTCACTTATATAGCTAAAAAATGTGATTAAGTTAAGGATTTTGAGAGGGATCTAACCTGGATTATCAGGGGGGTCCCTAAATCCAATGACGAGAGTCCTTATAAGAGGGAGGCAGAGGGAGACTACACAGACAGAAGAGGGGGAGGCAGTGTGGCTACAAGGCAGAGACTGGAGGGCTGCAGACACACGCCAAGGAACGCGAGCCACCACCAGAAGCTGGAAGAGGCAGAGAACAGATTCTCCTCTGGAGGCTCCAGGGGAAATGTGGCCATGACAACACCTTCAGTTTGGACTTCTGGCCTCGGGAACTGTGAGAGAATAAGTCTGTGTTGTTTGAAGCCACAGTTTGTGGTCATTTGTTACAGCAGCCATAGGTGACTATTACAGTGTCTCATTTTACAGATGAGGAAACTAAGACCCAGGGAGGTCCCTGCTTCAAGTCAGACAACTACTAGTGGCAGAGGCAGAGTTGCAAACCAGGCTACCTCTTCACCTGGCGCCCTAGGTCAGCACTGGGAACTACCCCAGTGCCCCCAGCCCCCAATCCTCCCTGACCTTTCTACCACGTCTGACACGATGGGTCTTTTCCTCCTTTCTTGGATCCCAAGACACCAACCTCATCACAGTTCCCTCCCCCTGACCTCGTTTTGTCTCCATTTGTTTATTTTTGCTTTTGTCTTTTTGTTTCCCTGTCCACCTCGTGTGATTCACCCCACAGTTTGCACTCTGAGCCTCCTCTTCCCCCTCTTAGCCTTTCCCTGGGGGCCCTCCCTCAATCCCAAGCTTGTGGGGACCTCCCGTAACTCTTGGTTGTGTTGTTGCAGCCTTGACTTCTCTTCTGAGCTCTTCATCCATATTTGCCCCTGGTCACTGGTGGGCTGGCTCTTCTTGGACATCCCAAGGCCTCTCAATCATAATGTGTCAGAAACTGTACTCCCATCTGTCCCCTGCCTCTCCTCCTCCCCCTGCTTCAGTGACCTCTACCCAACCTGGGAATTTTACAGTCACCTTACATGCCTCTTTCTCCCCCAGTGTCTATAGCATATCTTCCCACTCGCCACTGCTCCAATACCCAATCTCATTAATTCTGATGTATAAGACGGAAGACTAAAGAATAATAGAAAATAACGTCTAACTCATTTTCTTTCAATTCCGCCTCTGTATGTCTCTCAAATAAACCCCTTGGATTATTTTTATATTGCTGCTGTAACAAATTAGCACAAACTTGATGGTTTAAACAACACACATTTCCTATCCTACAGTTTCATAGTTCAGAAACCTGACGAGTCTCCCTGGGCTACAATCAAGGTGTCGTCAGGGTTGTGTTCCTTTCTGAAGGCTCTAGGGGAGAATCCATTTCCTTGACTTGTCCAGCTTCTGGAGGTCATCTGCATTCCTAGGCTCACAGTCCCTTCCTCCACCTTCAAAGCCAGCCAGGATATTCGTCCGAGTCCTTTTCACGCTGCCATCTCTCTGGTTCTCTCTTCTGCCTCCCTCTTCTATTTTTAAGGATGCTTGGGATTACATTGGGTCCACTCTGATAATCTAGGATAAACTCCCCATCTCAAAGTCAGCTGATTAGCAACCTTAATTCCATCTGCAACCTTAATTCCCTTTTGGTAGGAAAGGTAACACACTCAGGTTCTGGGGCTTAGGACATGAACATCTTTGAGAATCATGATTCTGCTGACCACACCCGTCATCCCCAGGCTCACCGCCCCTGCCCTAGTATGAGCCCAATTTACTGTCTTCTACAAAGCCCTTTTAACTGGCCTCCCTGCCTCCAGTTTCTCCCTTATCCTTAATCCCCTACATTGCCACCAGTTATCTGTATGAAACACAGATTTAAATAAGTCGTTGTCCTTCATCTCCTCCCCCATTGCCCACACTTACCTTGGATTCAGCTGCCTCTCCCTGACCAGGCTTCCTGACTTCCTTCTGCAGGCACTTCTCCCACTGTACCTCATACCACTCAGGCTTGTTTCCTATTTCTCAAGCATGTAATTTACTCTGAACTTCTCTTACTGCTCGCATTCCTTGTCCCCATTCTTCTTTCCCCATCTGGTTCACAAACACTTTCACCCCCAAACCCACATAATCTATTACCTTCACTTTTTGAATTTTCCAAAACCTCCCCCACACCCAACACAACCAACTGCTTCTCTATATATCACTTATCCCATAGTATTGTGGCTATTTGTTTATCTGTTTCTCTCTCTAAGCTTGTCAGTGGGTGCACTCTTCATCCATTCATCTATCCATTTTACACGTTTGGTGAGCACCTACTATTTGCTAAAATTCGGAACAATAATGGATAAGATAGGATCCTTGCTTTCAAGGAGAACATAGTCTCTTGGAGGAGACAGACCTGTAATCAGAGAAAATGCATGGTTCCTCTTATAAAATATGAAAATATATTGTTGGCGGCAAAAATAATCAAGATCAAATTTGATTTGGCAGATCAAATAATTCTGTGAGGGCGCTTAAGGAAGGCTTCCAAAAGCTGGGACGCTGAGTTGGGTTCCTAGAAAATATATAGGAAATGCCAGACAGAACTGAGGTAAAAGGATGTGTCTCTCCTCGGATTCCAAGTAACGAGGAGGCGTTTGTTAAATGCTGAACGAGGAGAATTTGGAGAGCTGGACAGCAGCAGGGGCAGCTATTAGGTGGGAAATAAACCCGAGGGGAATGGCAGGTGCAGAAGGGAGATTTTCTAAAGGTGGACTCAGCGCCACTCAAAATGTGGTCTACAGACCACCCCATGGTGCGTGGGGTGGGGGGGTGGCTAATGTGCAGAATCCTGGGCTCTACTGCTTATCCACAGATCAGAATCTCTGCACGTGAAGCTCATGAATGGGGTTGTTTAATAAGCTTCAGCAAACGCTAAAACACTATAGTTTTAGAGCCATTGAACTAAGCTGAGAAAAGTGAGAATGTAGAGTGAGATGAGAAGAAAGTTTAATTAGAACTAAAACAAAGATACCTGAGGTGCTTACGTTTGTAAAATCCATTCAACAAATATTTCCTGAGCAACAGTTATGTCCCGGGCAGGGTTCTGGGCACAGTGGTGAACAAAAAGCCGGGGGTTCTGATCTCAAGTACCTTCTAATAGGGAAAGCACATCAAACAATTATGTGGATAATAAGGTCGAATTATTTGCTAGGGGTAAGGGCAGGGGTTCCATGAAGAAGGACCATGGAGATGTGGCCTGAGGGCTATTACAAAGCCAGCCTGTAAAGGTCAGGAGGCAGGAGTCACGTAGGAAAGAGCAGGGGCAGAGGTCTGAGGGCAGAAACCGCTCAGCCTGCTCACGGGTCAACACGGAGGTCAGTGGGGCTCCATCTGAGTGAGTATGGAGCAAAGTGAAATGGGACACGGTTGGAGAAGCAGGTACTAGAGGGCTTTGGGTGACCAGCTGTCCCGATTTGTGGGGATGAGGAGTCTCCTGGGACACAGGACTTTCAGTACCCAAACCAGGAAAGTCCCAGGCAAACTGGAACATGGTCTATCTATGGGTGGTCACCAGAGGCCATGGTAAGGCATTTGAATTAGAAGAGCAATGGGCTTAAATTAAAGAGTTTTAAGTAGGTTCAAAATATGATATGATTTACATTTCCAAGGATCTTCCATAGTCTGGATGGAGGACTGACGGGGTAGGGGGCAGCCAGAGGAGATGGTCCAAAGAGGGTTTGCAGTCCTGCAGGTGAAGATGATTGTTATTTGGACCTAGGTGGTGATAACGGGGATGGAGAGAGGTGAACAGGTTCATGATACAATTTGAAAGTAGAAACAAAAGATGTTGCTGCTTACTTACAGCTGATAAGGAGAAAAAAGGGAAGAATCCAGGATGGTGATGGTGCTGCCTTTCACTGGAGTGGAGAGCACTCGAAACCACAGCGCTGACTGCGGGAGACACCATCGTGGGGGTCTCAGGTGGGCAGTTGCATTTATGGGTCTGGAGCTCAGAAGCTAAGTCAGGGCTGGACTAACGACAGTAGTGGACATGAGGACTCCACTGGGCGACTGTGGCAAGCACACGCTCCAGCACCCTCCAGCTGCACGTCACCACTGAATTTTGTCTCTGTGATTGCTCTTGTGAACTGTATGCAAGTTTTCACCCACAGGACAAGGCTGAGGCTGAAAGATTGCCTTGCCCAGCCCCACATGCTGAGGCCCGGTCCGCCGGCATGTGACTCTTGCCTGAGTTATTGCACAAACCCACCGAGGGAGGACATCATCACAGCAATTCAGAGACCAGGATCTGCTTTAAAAACCCTCCTTTGTGTTCAGCCTTCTAGCCCATGGAAGGAGAGGAAAGGGACACAGCAAGAGCTCATGTCTGCCTTTAGAATTCAGCTGTTTCTGCGTGACGTGAGGCCAAAGCTGAATGACAGAATACTGAATCTGTATGTTTTATGGAATCTCAAATCATCATTCTTTTGCCTAATTTTCCACCTCAAAACACAGATGAGTAAGATTTTGTCAGTTTGCACAGAGAGACATAGAAACATGTCCAAAACTGCATGCCCCCAAAGACTAATCTCACAGTATCAAATGAAAAATAAACATAAATCCTATCACCTTCTGGAACAGCTGGTATTCCAGACATCCGCTCAAATGATATCTACGTGGTTTCCAAAATACGTAATTCTTCAAGGTGAATTTTTGTTTTTGAGTGATTCCTTAAGATTATCTTCTGCTTTAGCTCTTTGGACACAGCATTAATCTAAATCAGTTTTCTTTCCTCAAAGGCCTCTTGTCTTTATTTTTTCCTACGCTCCTGTCTCTTCCTGTATTTTCCTGGAAGCCATAGTCATCTCGATATCCTGGACTGGAATTAACTTAGTCAAGGCCCCACTCAATGTTCTTCCACCTCCGTCCTCTCCACTGCCCCACTGCAAGGCTCATAGGCTAAACATAATTAGGAGAAGAGATGAGCTGTTTTCCCCAGTAAGAGAGTTTACTTAAAACATGATTCTTCAAATGCACTTTTAAGTTAGAAGGTTGTACCTGTGGAATCTCAAACAGCAGAAGAAGTTTATTACTAGCGAGATCACTTCTGTTGTTTTCAATCCTGACTTCAAGGTTTTGAAATTCAACCAAAAACTCAAAACACGGCCGCTGGCTGAGTGTAGAAAGAGTGATGCTCTGCTTCCTCCGTGTGGCGGAGTTTGGTATTTCACTCTGTAGAAACCAGACGCACGAGGAAAATAGGAGGAAGCAAATGCCATCAAGAGGTTTATTTATTTTATTTTAAATTATCCATATCATGATTTTCTTTTTTGAATAAAAAGGCTACAGTAAAAAATCCAATAGCTATTTTATAATATTCTTAGATAAATTTTCTTTTTATTTTCCTTCCAAATTTCAAGTCAGTGAGTAGCATTCTATAACTGTAAAAATAGAAAACGTTATTTAAGGTTCGTTGTTAGCTCATGCAACACTGAAGGGGAAGTCCACGATAAGTTCAAATGCCTCTCCAGACCTTCTATTTTATAAAATAACAACAGTAGTAACAAATAATAATATCTATTAAAGTAAAGTTCCCATTCATCAGAAAATGGTGTATATGCCGTGCAGAAAATTGAAGTTTAGAAGTCCTGGGAGTAGGGACAGAACCTCTTGCCTAGGAAATCTTTCTCTGGAGCCCCTGAAGCTGAGGGAAGGCCGCCGGGTCTCCCGGGTGATCTAACCTAAGACATAGGCAATGTGGCAAATCTTATGGTGGGGCTCTAGGGAGAACCACACAGAGATGCACCCTTTTCTTGAGCATTGCTTCTCTAGGTGTTCTTCCTGGACCAGCAGCACAGGGGTCCCGGGGAGCTGCTTCTTGGAAATGCAGCGGCTCAGCCCCACCCCAGACCTTACAGACCCAGAGTGCATTTTAACGAGATCCCCCGGTGATTCACATGCACGGGAATGTGTGAGAACCACTGGGCTAGAACAACAGAAACAACCAAGACCCACCCACTGGGAAAGAGGCGTTGTGGTCAGATAAGATGACTGTGGTTCAAACGTGAGCCAGTGACAAGGGCGGGCACCCAGACTGCAGGTGGGCTGAGCTGGTGGGGACTTCCAGGGGGAGTAGAGCAGGGATGCATTTACTTAGTGGCGGTGATTAACTCCTCTGAGCACGGGGGTCAGCCTGGCAGCAGTCATCATCGAGCGGTAATGGCAGTAATAAAACTATGGTAACTAATCGTGATGAACACCTGCTGAGCGCCCAGCACTTCTAGGCCCTGTGCTGAGGGCTTTGCGGGCATTGTTTCACTGGACATTTGCAACAACATCTGAGGTAGTGAAACTGCGGTATAGTGAGATTACTACTGTGTGCAGATCAAGGAGCTACAAAGTGGAGAAAGCAGGATTCGAACCCAGATTCTTAGTCTAACATGGGCTAAGGCAAATTTGTACCAGAACATATATTAAGCTAAAGAAGTAATTCTCAAACTTTAATGTATATGTGAAATATCCTTAGCATTTGTTAAAATGCAGATTCCTGGGCCCGGATGCTAACCTTCTGAATCAGGGAGTCTGCTGTAGGCCACAAATCTGCCCTTGAAACTGTCATCTCGGGGTGATTTTGAGGAAAGGGGTGCAAGGATGAGACTCAAAGAAACCCTGCCCAATGATGGCGGAGAGTGTTGGCTTTAACCTGCTTTATAGATTGAGTTTACATGTCAGATGTTTTTTGCACAAAAGATTCTGCACTTAAAAGATGTTTAAAAATTGGTCTTAGCTTACTATTCAAAGTCCTTCACAACCCACCTCCTAGACCCACCTCCTGCCGTGCTCAGAATTCCGCAGGGCAGCCCTTGTCTTCACTGAGGGACTTGGAAATGGGCAGGGACACTGGAAGACCTTCCAGTGCTGGAACTCCGTAGCAGGTTTCTTGCTGCTACTGCCCGTTTATAGATTTGTTAATATCTGCACGGCTTTCTTTTATGGAGAGGAACACCCACTACTGTTTTTCTAATATTCAATTTCTCATTTTAAGTTAATTCACATTTATTTAAATATGTTCATACTACTTACCTAAAAAATATACCAGAGTATATGAATTTAATAAATTAGGTATCTCAAAGCATTTAAACACAATTGAAAACAAACTTTTCAAAAGTCAAATATGCCAGATGCTCTTAAATACTCTTAATTCCTTAAAAAGCAAACAAAACACTCATAAAATATTGTAATGATGAAACACTCTTGAATCCCACTAAAAATGCTATTAGTTTGGATTTAAAATTACTTCATCATAATCTCTGTTCTATTCTTGTCCTTATCCTCTTTCTTCCAGGTGTATTATTATGAGTTGCATTGTCTCTCCCCCAAAATTTCTATGTTAAAAGTCTTAACCCCCAGTGTCTCATAATGTGACCTTATTTGGAAATAAGGTCTTTGCAGATGTAATTAGCTAAGACGAGGTCTTGCTGCAGTAGGATGGAACCCTAATCCAATATGGCTAGGTCCTTACAAAAGGGGGAGGTTGGTAGACACACAAGAACAGCATTAGAAGATGAAGGCAGAAATCAGAGTGATGTTCTACAAGCCAAAGAAAGCCAAAGATTACCAGAAAACATCAGGAACTAGGAGAAAGCCATGGAACAGATTCTCCCTCACAGCTCTCGGAAGGAATCAACCCTGCTGACACATTGATTTTGGACTTCCAGCTTCCGGAACTGTGGGAGAATATGTTTCTGTTGTTGAGGACACCCAGTCTGTGGTACTTTGTTATAGCATTCCAAGCTAACTAATGCAGTATAATTTTACTTATTTTAACCAGAGGAGGCAAAGTGAAGACTCAGACCAACCAGGGCTGTGGGTCCAGGTTGGCATTTGATGACTGAGTCCATGGAACTGAACAAAACATCTGTTACTAAGCAACAGAGGATAAGGGGTGTCTCCCCGGAATTTTTGGTTGTAGATGTGAAACTCAACTTTATAATCTTAGAAATTGTGATGCAGAAATCAAGATTATTAAATAAATAAATTCATAGCCAAGTTTTTTTAAATGCCTTTTTATTTGCTCATTATAATAGAGAATTCTTAGGATGTAGACCATTATTTTTTGAAAATCACTTCTAAATGTTAGTACTTTGAAAGCACTGAAATTTTTTAAATGTCTTAACTCCTCAAGGACTATTTTCTTCTTTCCTTTTAACTCTCGTGATTGGCTCTTGTAAAAAATAACATCTCTGTTCCCACAGTGCTTCTCCAGGGACTCAAGTCCTCCTAAAGGAAGCTGGTGTTGACCCCAGGACTCTACCCGAGTCTGTTAACCATTGTCCCAGGGTCTTTTTGTGCTTACACCTTGCCTGTGAGATTAAGAATTGCCCAAATTATTAGATCGGACAAATCAGGAGTATTTTGGTTTTTTATGACCTCAATCGTTCCTAATAGTTAGTTAATTGGAGTGTCTCATCCGCCATATTGACAGCCCACTAGAGGACGTGGGGCCTCACATTCTCCTCTCACCAGGATGAGGCCAACCATTCACACCAACACTAGGGATAAGCCTGGGACCCGGGTCTCAGGGCACCCAGTACTCATCTTGCTCAAACCTATAGCCATCACTGTCCCCACCTGCATCCTGCTGTGTCCACTCACCTCCACGCAGGTCCCTACACACCAGTAGGGAGCATGGCCATCTGCCACTCAGACTAATAGAGTAGTAATGGCTTTTGCCTTGACTCCTGGAAATCTACAGAGGAAGAAGGATTGGGAACTTGATAGGGATGTAAGTTCTGAGCATAAAAACAAGGCTGCAGTCCAATCTGTGGATCTCCTGCCCTCCAGCGCAATTCCTCACAGAAGAGCAAGATGCCAGGAAAGTGGCCTGTCTGGCCTTAGGCAATGGAGGAGGTGATCTGTGGCTGCAGAGCTGGGCTGTTGTTGAGATGTGGGTCTCCAGTCAGGGAAGAACAAGTAAGAAACCTGGAGAGATGATGGTTTTCCGCTGCTCTTGACAGAAGGGCACTGACTGGGGTTGGGTGGGGGTTCCACACCTCATCCTCACAGATAAATCCTCATTGATTGGATTTTAGTAGCTATTGTTTCCTCTGCCCAACCTTCTTCCTTCTTTTCTTAACAAACTGTCTTGTCCCTTAGACAGTAGAGTTTGGGACAGGCGAGGGCATATGTCCCAACCAAACCAACCACAGTCCCTTCCAGGACTTTTCTGTAAAGTTGGTATGAAAGAATGTTCCAAGCACATGGAGTCTGCTGGAAGAACATGGGCCTGGGCTTGCTGAGAGCCATAGTCCTCATTTTGTGGAGAAAGACAGTCCATAGAAGGAGAGGATGAAGGCAACACACCAGCAAACAGAGAGAGCCAAGGGAGAGAGAGAGAAGAAGGGAGAGGGATGACCACATCATTTAAATAGTTGATCTTCTCATTCCCTAACCTCATCTTCTTCAGACACTTGAGCCAATGAATTATTTTGTGCCTTGGTTAATTGAGTTAATTTCTGTCTCTAGAAAGCAAGAGTGTCCTGCCTAATAAATACAGCAGGAGGCAAAGGCCTGTGGATCAGACAAGCATAAACAAGGGCTTGGAGGAGAAAGTGTGCATCCTTCAGGGCTATGTGACTGCTCTAAGACTGTTATATATTTTATCTCATTTCATCCTCATAACAACCCTGTGCTTGGTACTGAAGTTATGCCTCTTTACAGCTGGGTACTTTGCCAAGACCATGCAGCTAAAAAGAGGCAGAGGGCTGTTCAAACACAGGCAAGGCTACGCCAGAGTCCCAGCGGTGAACTTCCAAACCCAATTCTCCCGTCTCTGGAGGTTCCTGACTCCTGTTTCTGACCCGGCTCAGTAATTAACCATTCTTGAACTGTTGAATTACACACAGGCCACTGGTTTAGCAGATCCACTCTGTCACTCTCCAGGGGTCCAGGGCCGAGGGTAACCTATCCCTACTGGAAATTCAGATCTTACAGTTAATGGCAGTATCATTTTGTTGTCTGACAGATCCTACAATTTTAAATGTTTCCTTTTGTTGAGATATTTAATCCACTGAGGTTTCCAAGACATATTTGGCTTGTAGTCCAAAACAAGTGTTTGACACACTGAAGAATGTTTTATCACGTCTCCAGAGAACAAAAAGTGTATTTGAGAAAGCTCACTTCCACTGCTTACCTACCAACAGCTGCTTTAGGCAAAATTAGATCCACTTTTAAAAATATTTTCCATGACAATGTTCTCTTTGAAAAAAATCAGGTCTGGTCCTCTGCCAATTGGAGATTTGATGTAACCAAAGATCTTAATCCAGCTAGAGAACTAAATTCCCTGAAAACAGAAAGGAAAACTTTCGCAAAAGTGCTGTTTGCATTCCTACTGTGAAATAAGATCTGACCCAGTACGTATCTGGGAAGAACTCCCACCAGAGTTGTGGAAATCTTGTTTCACGATCAGAAATCTGGTTTGGGAAAGAAACCACTCTGCTCTCTGTCCAACAAGATGGAATCCTTTGTTTCCTGATGTTCTCATGTTAATCCCCAAAGCACGATTGGCTGGCAGACAGCGCTGGCTGGGAGGAAGGGATGAAAGTTCTAGAGAGTAAATGGAGACCATGTGAGGTGCTGGACTCCATCAGTGAATTCACTGTGAATCATGTTTTTTCTCTGTTTGCTCCAAGCTCCAAACTGTTTGAGCCAGACAAATTAAAATTTGGGGAAATTGCAAAAAAAAACCCTCAGATAACAATCTCCAAAATATCAGGTGGTACTCGGCATTGACAGAGTCACCCCTCCTTTAGGAAAACTTGAATCCATATTGAACTGCTTTGGAAACTCTGAAATAATATTCCTGATAAGAGCTATCCAGAGAGCTAAAAGGAGGGAAGAAAATAGTCCTTGAAGTTATTAAAGAGCTGAGACATTTAAAAACATTTCTGTGCTTTCAAATACTCAAATTTTAGAAGCAATTTTTAAAATAATGGTCTATATCCTAATTCTTTTATTAGGATATAGAATAGAATTCTCTATTGTTTATTTATATAAACAAATATAAAGCATTTTTAAAAATCCAATTATGAATTTGTTTATTTAATATCCTTCACTTCTACATCAGCGGTTTCTAAGATAATAAGTCTCCAAAATGTACAACAGCATTGAGTTTCATGTCCAGAACCAATAAATTCTTTGCGTTATCCCTTATTATCTGCTGCTTAAAAATACACATTTTTTTCAGTTGGAGAGATACTTTTGTGGCCTCTTTCTTTGGGTAATCTCAACCTGTGGAGACAGACTATTAACCTGGATTTATGTAGGTTTCACATAGTGGCCGTGCATTGTTAAGATGAAAAGCCTCTAAATGTTTTCTCCCTGACATCTGGCATCCCCCTCAAAAGCATATGTCTTAGTTCAGAATTCCCTGTCCACCTGTAAGGCACATATGCCTCTACCCCACAAGCTTCAAATCCTCTTGTTGACATGCTACATAAGAGGGGAATTGGGGGAATCTTGTTCCACTATGTGAGTCAAACATTTGATGCACAAATTCTCAGGAACTTCCAGTGTGTAAGGAAGGAGCAGAAATCACAATGCTCAGACAGGTCACACACACACCATCCACACCTGAGCACTGGAACGAGGACTAGAGCTGAGTAGCAGTTGGACAGCAGCCTCTAGCACCCATGAGGCTGCCCCTGCTAGTGGCCACTGAGGAAAACTCATAAAACAAGTGTCAGATTAAATCCCACATGTTCGATTTATTTCTATTTTGGTGGCAGTAATGATAGCATTAAGAATAGCCTTACAGGGGGCTGGCCTGGTGGCATAGTGGTTAAGTTCACGTGCTCTGCTTTGGTGGCCCAGGGTTCGCAGGTTCAGATCCCAGGCACAGACCTACACACCGCTCATCAAGCCATGCTGTGGCAGCGTCCCATGTACAAAATAGAGGAAGATGGGCACAGATGTTAGCTCAGGGCCAATCTTCCTCACCAAAAAAAAAAAAGAATAGCCTTACAAACCCTAAATCTATCAGGGGAGGAAGACTATGTAATTAAAACCTTCACAAATGCTCAGGATAGATACACTTGGTACTGAAAACTAATTCAGAATACTAATGTATAAATACAGAATTTTCACATAGAGATATTTTACACAAGGAGGGAGGAAGCTTGCACTACAGAGGTTTTGTTGTTGTTTTGTTTTGTTTGTTTGTTTGTGAGGAAGACTAGCCCTGAGCTAACATCCGTTGCCAATCCTCCTCCTTTTGCTGAGGAAGATGGGCCCTGGGCTAACATCTGTGCCCATCTTCCTCTACTTTATATGGGTTGACAAGCAGTGTGTCAGTCCACACCTGGGATCTGAACCTGCAAATCCCGGGCCACCCAAGTGGAATGAGTGAACTTAACTGCTATGCCACTGGCCCAGCCGCCAGAGTTTTAATATAAAACCAAATTAGAATCCAAATGTGCATCAACTGATGAATGGATAAATAAAATGTGGTATATCCATGCACTGGAATATTATTCAGCCACAAAAAGGATTGAAGGACTGATACATCTACAACATGGATGAATCTTGAGAACATTATGCTAAGAGGAAGAGAAAAAAAGTGAATCACAAGAGACCACATATTGGATGATTTCATTTATATGAAATGTTCAGAAAAGGCAAACCTATGCAGAGACAGAAAATCGATTAGCAATTGCATAGAGCTTAGGGGGGGTGAGGTTGAAGGGAAAATAGGAAAGGACTGCTAATGGGTATGGGTTTCTTTTGGAGGTGATGGTAATTTTTAAAAGCAATTGTGGCAATGGTTGCACAACTCTGTGGACATACTACAATCCACGGAATTATGTACATTAAATGGGTGATTTGTATGGTGTGTTAATTATATATCAATAAAGCTTTTTGTTAAAGGAACAAAAAGATGACCTAGGGACTTATATTTAACCTTCACTCCAAACCAGTGATTCTCAAGCATGAGCAAGCATCAGCATCACCTGGAACTTGCTCAAACTCAGATGGCCGGACCTCGCCCCTATTGCCCCTGATTCTGTTGTCCCTGGGTGAGGCCCGAGAATGTGCATTCCTAAGTTCCCAGGTAATCCTGATGCTCTGGTCTGGGGCTACACTTGGCAAACCACTGCTCTAAAACACCAATCTTTGAAGTACGACACGCACCTGCCACAAACAAATCCCTGCCTCCTACTTCTATGTGGCTCGTGGATGTGCACAGTCCGAGAGGATGAAAGAACTTGCAGAGCATCAGGAAGCAGCCAAATCAAATAATATTACGGGTGGAGATAAAACCCACCTAGCCTCTCAGTGAAAAGTTGCTACACACTAGTAAGGACAAGGTGTGGCTTTGGGAGTTGTTTACGAACAACTGTGAACATAGCTGTGCATTCGCTAGCCCCTGTGATTGAAAGAACACGCTAAGCTCCCCAGGGAACAGTGTGTTCTCCTGTGACCACTGACTAATGGAGTGGAGTTCCAGTTCTCTCAGACGTCAGTGTTCTCTCAGGTAAAGGGTTAGGGCATATCTGCCTTGCAGCCCTAATGGAGCCTTTACTTTATTAACATATTTCTTTTTTTTTTTTTGGTGAGGAAGACCAGCCCTGAGCTAACATCTGTTGCCAATCCTCCTCTTTTTGCTGAGGAAGACTGGCCCTGGGCTGACATCCGTGCCCATCTTCCTCCACTTTATATGGGACGCCGCCACGGCATGGCTGACAGGCAGTGCGTCGGCGGGCGCCCGGGATCCGAACCCGCGAACCCCGGGCTGCCAAGCGCGGACGAAACCGCTGCGCCACCGGGCATATTTCTTAATGTTAACTCTGCAAGCTGAATATTTCATTGTCATCCTCAACTTAATTATTGCACATCATACTGCCTTCTTCATATCACTGCTCTCCAGGTTGGAGCCAGGTGTGAGATTTGCAGAGTCTAAGCCACACATCTGTGTCCTGGTGGCAAAGAAGACTTAGGAGAAGAGTTTCTGCTTCTACCGTGTGAAGGTGAAGTCATAAACGGAGGAAGTGTAATCTAAAGTCTGAGCAGCAAAGGATCAAAATGAAACCCATATAGGTGAGTGCCCTGAGGACAGCCTTCCAGAGTCACTTGAACACCAGCAGGGTGAAGGGAAAGACGCCAAGAGTCGCACACCTCCTAGTGGACACAGAAGTACTTATAAGGCTGGTGGACCCAAAGGGGCTGGAGTAGAGCACACAGGCTCTGATAGCCAGAGTCCACAGGGAGATGTCAGGACACTTCAGGCATAGGTGCAGCTAGGACAAAGGCCAACACCCAAACACCATGGGCATGAGTTGCCTCAGCATGCACCAGACCATGGCAGAGAATGGCACTCAGACCATATGCCCATCCCCAATGCCAAGATGGTAATGGAAGCCTCTGGGAACTTGGTCCACCAAGTTCCCCAACAAGCCCCAGTCCTATATCAGAAGCGACGGTATTATCTTACGATGGCAAGTGTGGCAATGAATGAAGACAAACCACATGAAAAAAGCAAAGCAAAGGCTGTTTATTCTGGCCACCATCCCTCGCATTTTGGCAGAGACTCAGAGAAGTGGGAAATCTTTTTAGTGGAAAAAAAGGGAAGCGTCAGCTGTGCCCTGATTGGAGGCTGTTGGCCTAGGGAACCTGTCAGTTATTAATCAAGTCCTGGCCACTTTGGGCTGATTGTTACAGAAGTCATTGTTTAGTTTCCTGGATTGTCACTAGAGATAGCACTCTAGTGGTGCTGGATTGTCACTGACAGCAGGCTAGCCTCCTGGGCTGTTTATTGTAGACAAGGGGTTGATTCCTGGGCAGGTTGTTGCAGGTTGTGGGTCAAAGTTCTATTTCAAAATATGATCTGACTATTATCCATTTGTATATTCAGTGTCTCACAAGTTTAACTTTTTTCCATTAACCAGAAAAGGATGTCCTAAACTGAGCTCAGTTATAAATAAATTTACATTTTTGCACATTTGATTTATGATTGCAAATTCTAGGCCTACTTGTCCATATTATTGATATTCTCTGGCCTCTGTCAAGAATGCCTTGTCCATAATTTCACTCCTCCAGGTCCCAGTGGCTCCTTGTAGGATAGGAATCTGCATAGGGAAGAGCTCCTTTAGAATGGTTTTCCCAAACAAAAGAGCAGTATATCCCGCAGGTGACTAGTGCTAACTCCTCCACAAGGACACCCCTCCCCCAAAGACACTTTCCCCACACCAGCTTTTAAAGTAGCATCGTTATCATTGTCCTTAAAATCTTTCATCCTACTCCCACTTCTGCAGGAAATAGAAATGCCAAGGCTGTTAAATAATCTCCATTTAGTTTTCTTTATACTTTAAATACTTTTATTTTCACAGAAATTCTCTCCTGCCTTGGCTCAGAGAAAAGAAGGATTCTTCTCCTTTCTTGAGTCAAGCCCACCTCATCTGTCCCCCAGACAACTTCTGCTTCTTTGTGATCTTACTCTTCAATTGTTTCTTCCTTTATCGAGCACCCTCTTTTTCTCTCTTCAGGTTATTTTAGGTCAATAAATATCTGTGGAGCCCCCTTCTATGTCAGGCATCACGCTGGTCACTGGAATACGAAGAGGAGCGAGACACTTCTTTGACTCAGTGAGCAGGTGGTCTTTTCAGGGGAGGAGAGAGGAGGACTGAGTTCTCACTGTGGCTCCTACATGTCCTTGTCCACATGGCTGGTCCTCACCAGATGAAATCCAAGTCGATGGGACCGTGGTCGTACATCCACAAGAACAGTCGCTTCCTCCTCAGAGAACCATCCCTGACCAACTACTCCCCAAACTAGTAAAACTTCTGCCGAATCCCTCCTGCTGCAGCCTTGGAGAACATTCCACCCTTCTTCCCCAGTTAAACTGCTCCCTCAGATCCTTCTGGTTCTTGGCAAGTTTTAATACAGGCTTCTGCTAATGGTGTTCTTATTGATTTTCAGAGTTTGTGGTGCTGTGACTTGGATAGGACTGAACCCTATTACTTAGCATCAGCGCAAAGACAACAACTTTAGACAGACTATTTAACCAACTCTTACAGTTACGTAAGGTCAAATCCCTACAACAAGTTCCTTATTTTATTTTTTATTATGTATTTATTTTGTGTGTGTGAGGAAGACCAGCCCTGAGCTAATATCCGTTGCTAATCCTCCTCTTTTTGCTGAGGAAGACTGGCCCTGGGCTAACATCCGTGCCCATCTTCCTCTACTTCATATGGGACGCCACCACGGCATGGCTGACAAGCAGTGCGTCCGCAGGTGCCTGGGAGCCAAACCCCGCGAACCCCGGGCTGCAAAAGCGCGAACTAAACCGCTGCGCCACGGGGCCGGCCCCTATTTTTTAAAATTTTATTTCTAAGTATATATAAAACAAGCTTCTTATTTTATATATACTTACACATACACAAACATATACATATACATATATATCCATTCTTAGTGGTTCTGCTTTTCTGACTGATACCGAATTTGGTACCACAAATGGTTCAAGAGGAACAGAATCTTAAGAATGAGTTTTTTGAATTGATTCTGGATTATATGGAATTGGGTTTTCCACTTGATTAGATTTAAAGGCACTAATGTTCCTGTTTCCAGTGGTAAAGTGGCCACTGGTAGAACACGGCTAACCATTGCAAAACAGTTATGCAAATTATCACCTGTATAGACATTCTAATCAAGTACCTATAGAAGAGAAGTCTCTGAGTGATAAAGTATTTATCTCAAGCATTTTAGGAAAAATAAGGAGTGAAATGGGGTAGATTGGTTGCTTCTAGGTGTGCTGAAGAACTTAAGGGAAAAAATAATGAGTTTAGGACTTCAAATTCCCAGGTTAAAGTTCACATAAGGGAATCTGAAAAACTTCTATGACTCTCTTAAAAGATAATAACAAAAACCAAAAGCAAACAAATGAAAAAACCCTTACCTCCTATGACTATAGAACTGAAATTCTGAAAACCAAATCCAAAGTCTGATCCTGCAGGTGGCTAAATCACAGAAAAATTAAATATTCAACCTTGCATGGTCTTTTTTGTTAAAGTTAGGGCTTTCATTGGGGAAGAACAGAATCCCAAAAATTGGGTTGGGGTCATACAGACAGATTCTGATGAAGCTTCAAACCTTGTGCTCCTCAATTCCACCAACCCTTCTTTCCCAGTGGAAGCACCTCTACCACTCCTGCTTGAAGAGGTTGGTCCCCCTCACCTGAAGAACCTGTAATGACCTTCAGTGAGTTAGTTGTTTTGTAAGGGACTGCTAATCCTCTTAAAGACATATACCCACCACTTCTCCTTTCTTCTAGAACTACAACTAGATTTGAGTTTCAAGAGGCCCCAGAGGGTGAGATACAGAATGTGACCTGTAAGTAGATGCATTGCATGCCAAAAAAATTGCATGATTTGCCAATTTATATTGACAGAAACCTGGAGATTATGTGCAAGAGATCTTACAGATGTGAGATCAGAGTGAAGAGAATACAAAGTTGTCTCAGCCTGAATTTATTGATTTAGGCTCACTAAGCAGGGATTCCAGAATCAATGTGTTAGGTCAATGGGCTAGGAATGGCTTTAACAGTTTGTTTCATTTGTTGCCTGAAATATGGAATGAAAAATGACCTATAAGAGAAGGGTCCAAGATGGTGATGTAGAAAGACACTGAACTCACCTCCTCCCACAGACACACTAAATCTACACCTCTATATAGAGCAATTTCTCCTGGAGAAGAACTGAGGGCTGATTGAACAGCTTCTGCACCACAAGTGACAGAGGAACCACATAGAGATGAGTAGGAGAGACAGAGAGATGGTATTGGCAAGAACCCTACCCCCAACACTATGACCTGCAGCAGGGAGGGATATCACTGAGGGCCCACGTGCAGATTCACCCACCCTGGGGCATAACAAAAAAAACAGCAGCTTAAAGGGCACTTAGATTATGTGTGAAGGAAACCCACTTGCTAACCCTAGAGCATCTGCCAAGTGGGCAGAGAACTGCTGGAACTCTCTCTGGCAATTGCCCTTTGTGTGCCCCCCTCCCACTTGATAGAGCAGGAACACGGCCAGGTGCTCTAGGTAGCCTGCCAAGTTCACCCCAGTGCACCCCAGAACGCTGGCCCACACTAGCTCCAGCCATCATTCCAAGGAGGCCCTGACATAGTAAGTCCCAAGGCCCCCCAGCCTGTACCCAATCCAGTCCTATCCATAGCTGGGTGGCCACAGCAGAGAACGCTCCAGGATTCCCTGGCTCATGCCCAATTTAGCCCCAGTCATTCTGCTATGGCAGCCCTGATGCAGAGTGCCCCAGGACCCCCAGCCTGCACCCAATCAACCTCCAGCTGTCCTGGTGGCCAAGGTGGCCCCGGTGCAGCCTGCGGTGCCCCAGCCCACACCTACTCCAGCTCCTACCAGCCTCCCAAAGCCACCTGGCACATGTAGCCTACATAGGAGACACCCTACACAAGGCTTCTTCTTTAAGACCAGTAAAGATAGCTGTTTCACCTAGTTCATAGAAACAAACACAGAAAGTCAAAGAAAATGAAGAGACAGAGGAATATGTTCCAAACAAAAGAACAAGATAAAATGCCAGAAAAACACCCTAATGAAACAGAGATAGGTAATTTACCTAAAAAAGAATTCAATGTAACGGTCATAAAAATGCTCACTGAACCCGGGAGAAGAGTGGAGGCACAGAGGAACACAGTGAGAACTTCCACAAAGAGTTAGAAAGTATAAGAAAGAACCACTCAGAGCTTAAGAACACAATAACAGAAATGAAAAATCCATTAGAGGAAGTTAATAGCAAACTAGATGATACCAAGGAACAGATCAGCAATCTGGAAGACAAAATAGTCCAAATCACCCAATCAGAACAGCAAAAAGAAGAAAGAATTTTAAAATTTGAAGATATTTTAAGGGACCTCTGGGACAACACCAAGCATATTAACATTCACATTATAGGCATTCCAGAAGGAGAAGAGAGAGAGAAAAGAGTAGAAAACTTATTTGAAGAAATAATGGCTGCAAACTTCCCTAACCCAGGGAAGGAAACAGATATCCAGGTCCAGGAAGCACAGAGAGTCCTAAATAAGGTAAACCTGAAAAGATCCACCAAGACATATTATAATTAAAATGCCAAAGTTAAAGATAAAGAGAGAATCTTAAAATCAGTGAGAGAAAAAACAACTAGTCACTTACAAGGGCACTCCCATAAGACAATCAGCTGAGTTTTCAGCAGAAACCTTTCAGGCCAGAGGAAGTGGTATGATATATTTAAAGTGCTGAAAGGGAAAACTTACAATGAAGGATACTCTACCCAGCGAGGTTATCATTGAGAACTGAAGGAGAGATAAAAATCTTCCAGACAAGCAAAAACTAAAGGAGTTCATCACCAATAAACCGACCTGATAAGACATGTTAAAGGGTCTTCTCTAAGAAAAAAAGAAAAGACCATAACTAGAAATGAAAATATATGAAAGAAAAAATCTCACTGATAAAGACAAATATATATTAAAAGCAGTAGATCAGCCACTTAAAAAGCTAATATGAAGGTTAAAAGACAAAAGTAGGTAAATCAACAATAACTACAGTAAGTAGATAAGGGATACACAAAATAAAAAGTGTAAAATATGAGGTCAAAAACATAAAATGTAGGAGAGGGAGTAAAAATGTAGTGCTTTTAAAATGCATTTAAACTCAACTGAATTTCAGCTTAAAATAAACTACTATATATATCGGTTGATACATATGAACCTCATGGTAACCACAAACCAAAAACTTACAATAGACATACGAAAAATAAAGAGAAAGGGACCTAAACATAACACTAAAGAAAATTATCAAACCACAAGGGAAGAGACCAAGAAAAGAAGAAAGGAACAGAGAAGAACTACAAAAACAATCAGCAAAAATAAACAAAATAACAAAAAAATACCAAAAAATACATACCTATCAATAATTACCTTAAATGTAAATGGACAAAATTCATTGATCAAAAGACATAGGGTGACTGAATGAATAAAAAAAAAAGACTCATCTATATGCTGCCTAAAACAGACTCACTTCGGATCTAAAAACACACAAAAACTGAAAGTGAATGGATGCAAGATTTTCCATGCAAACAGGAATGAAGAGAAAGCTATGGTAACAATACGTGTATCAGACAAAATAGACTCTAGGATCAGGAACAAGACAAGGATGCCCACTCTCACACCTTTTATTCAATATAGTACTGGAAGTTCTAACTACAGCAATTCGACAAGAAAAAGAAATAGAAGGGATCCAAATTGGAAAGGAAGAAGTAAAACTGTCACTATCTGCAGATGACATGATTCTATATATAGAAGACCCTACAGACTCCACCAAAAAACCATTAGAACTAATAAATGAATTCAGTAAAACTGCAGGGTACAAAATTAATATACAGAAATCTGTTGAATTTCTATGCAGATTATCAAAAAGAGAAACTAACAAAACAATCCCAGTTACAATTGCATCAGAAAAACAAAATATCTAGGAATAAATTTAACCAAGGATTTGAAAGACCTGTACTCTGAAAACTATAAGACACTGATGAAAGAAATTGAAGACAACACAAATAAATGAAAATATGGATTGGAAGAGAATTCTACCAAAAGAATGTTCATGGATTGGAAGAATTAATAGTGTTAAAATGTCCATGCTACTCAAAGAAATTTAAAGATTTGATGCACTCCCTATCAAAATACCTATGGCATTTTTCATATAACTAAAACAAATAATCTTAAAATTTGTATGGAACCACAAAAGACCCCAAATATCCCAAACAATCTTGAGAAAGAACAAATCTGGAGGTATCACAGTCCCTGATTTCAAACTATACTACAAAGCTATAGTAAATAAAACAGTATGGTGCCGTGCCAGCACAAAGACACATGCAATGGTGTTTTGAGTCACTAGGAATTAGTGTCATTTCAGAGCCATTGTCTGATAATACCCCCAAAGTGATTATTTTTTCCTTTTCACAGTCACTCCAGTAAATGACTGCAGATCCCTTTTGGAGAAGGCTGGGAAGATTAAGAGTATAAATTTTTGGCAGTGTAGCAAGATCCTTCTTTAAGGGGACCCCATCTCCCCTTCTTTCAAAGTATTCAGGGTTTGTGATTTGGGTTGAATCTGTTAATTGATTGAGGAGCTATGACTCTTTGTTTCACTGATTCTTGTCAGACTTATGTCTCCTAGACTTTAGATCTTTGCTTGCTTATACAGATCAAGAAAGTCTCCAGTAAGCTGTGCATTTATTTCAGTTCTGGGAACAGTCAACCAGCCCACAACAATTGTGTCAGACTATCCTGACTACTGCCGTGGCTCTGCTGATTACCATAATCACATCTACCCTGTATTTGATTATTAAATGCCACATATATACATAAAGAAAGTTCTGGCATTTCAGCCTCATTTAGTATTGGTCATTTTTTTATTGAAGTATAATTGACATACAATATTATATTAGTTTCAGGTGTGCAACATAGTGATTTCATATTTATACACATTATGAAATGATCACCAGGCTACGTCTAGTTATCGTCTGTCACCATATAATGTTATTACAATATTATTGACTATATTTCCTATGCTGTACATCACATCCCTGTGACTTATTTCTTTTACAATTGGAAGTTTGTACCTTTCAATCCCCTTTACCTATTTCTCCCAACCCCCACCCCCTGGCATCTGGCAACCACCAGTTTGTTCTCTGTATCTATGAGTCTGTTTCTGTTTTTTTATGTTTGTTCATTTGTTTTGTTATCTATTTACTCACTTATTTTTATTGAAGTATAGTTGACACACAATATTGTATTAGTTTCAAATGTACAACGTAGTGATTTGACATTTATTTACATTACAAAATGATCGTCCTCATGGGACTAGTTACCATCCGTCATCATACAAAGTTATTACAATACTGTTGACTATATTCCCTATGCTGTCCATTACATCCCCATGACTTATTTATTTTCTGACTGGAAGTTTGTACCTCTTAATCTCCTTCACCTATTTTGCCTTTCCTCCCTCCCTCCTTCCTCCTGGCAACCACCAGTTTGTTCTCTGTATCTACAAGTTTGTTTCTGTTTGTTTTGTTAATTTGTTTTTGGTTTTTTTTAGATTCCACGTATAAGTGAAATCATATGTATTCTTTTTTCTCTGTCTGGCTTATTTCACTTAGCATGATACCCCCTAGGTCCAGCCATGTCATTGCAAATAGGAGGATTTCATTGTTTTTATTATGGCTGAGTAATATTCCAGTGTGTGTGTGTGTGTGTGTGTGTGTGTGTGTGTGTGTGTATCACATCTTCTTTATCCATTAATCTACTGATGGAAACTTAGGTTGCTTCCACATCTTGGCTATTTTAAATAGTGCTGCAATGAACATAAGGGTGCATACATTTTTTTGAATTAGTGTTTTCATTTTCTTCAAATAAATACCCAGAAGTGGTACTATTGAATACTTTGATAGTTCTAATTTTTTGAGAAACCTCCATACTGTTCTCCATAGCAGCTGTACCAATTTACATTCCCACCAACAGTGCATGAGGGTTCCCTTTTCTCCACATCCCAAAGTAAAAAGTTATGGCATTAGTTAGGTGGTAACACCTTGAGATCTAGGGCCCCATATTGCCTCCAGAATGCCATACATGTTCTAAATTAGCATCCAATAGATGATGCTGCATCTTCCATAGACTGGATTCACAGGTCTGGAAATCCTGAAGTGGAGAAGGAGTGGCACCACTCACTTTAACCCTGGTGTCCACTAACAGATGTTTTATTTCCCATTCCCACAATTTTAGGCTCTGCTGGCCTAGGAGACTTAGTTCCAAAAGGATGAATGTTTCTACCAAGGGACTCAACAATGTCCTGTGAGTCAAGTCAATGGGAAACTACAAGAACCCAATTTAGGCAGTATTAGTAATAGCTCAGACCCTTCAGGAATGAAAGCATAGGTTGTCCCATCAAGCAAGGAACCACAACCAGACTAGGGTGCTTAATTAGGGCAAAGGAAATATGGAAGGGGCAGTGTAAAATGAGTTATTTAATAGTAGCTATAGCCATGTGACTGATAACAGAAACAAAAACTTCAATAGTTATGAGTATTTCTTTTTTAATAAGATAATTATCTTATATAATAATACACATATAATATTATATATAATATTTAAATATTAAATTTATGTAATTTATTGTATATTTATTCTATGTATTTTATTACATATAAATTATTTATTTATTATGTAAATTTATATATAATATTTACATATTATATTTATATATATTACATATATATACATTTATATATATAATACATATTATATATACATTTATATACAGTAGCTCTCCCTTATCTGAGGGGGATACATTCCAAGACCCACAGTGGATGCTGAAACTGTGAACAGTACTGAACTGTATATATACTATGTTTTTTCCTATACATACATATCTATGAAAAGTTTAATTTATAAATTAAACAAGGTAAGAGATTAATAACAATATCTAATAATAAAATAGATCATTTTTAACAATATACTGTAGTAAAAGTTATGTGAATGTGGTCTCTCTCTCTCTAAAAATATCTTATTGTACTGTGCTCACTCTCTTTCTTGTGATGATGTGAATGATAAAATGCCTACATGATGAGAGGAAGTGAGGTGCATGATGTGGGCATTGTGATATAGCATTAGGCTACTAACGACCTTCTGATGCTAGGTCACAAGGATGATCATCTGCTTCCAGGTCATGGTTGACTGCAGCTGACTGTGGGTAACTGAAACATGGAAAGCAGAATCGTGGATACAGGGGGACTACTGTACACATACCAAATAATTTTTACTTCCCTTCTTCCATTTCCCTACCATTGAATATAAAATGTGTTAATAGCAAGAGACTTTGTTTCTCAGTATTTATGTTACAGGATACCAAAGGTGGGGATGAGGGATCCAAATCAGCTGGGAAAAGGATGAACAGTCACTCAAAAGTAGAAAAGGGACTTTGTATCCTCTTTTGTGGAAAATCTCAGCTTGTTTTCATCGTACAAAGTCTAGTTGTGTCCTCAGGCAAAAGCACAACTTTGTCATTGTCTTTGTTCAAAGATAAAGTGTTACTTAAAGAGATATATATGGTGCCAGATTGACAAGGAATGGACCATGGTGGCTTTGTAATGTGTCAATAAGGCTAGAGTGACATATGTTTTCCAGAATTCTCTTTCTTGTATGTTTCCAGTTCAGATGGGCTACAAAAGAGATTTTTGTGTGAGATTGGGAGGGTGGAAGTGAATCAAAAGCCATTTTCTTTTTTATCCCCAGAAGGTCAGGGAGGGTACTTTCAACTTACACACATTGTTGCTTATCTCCTGGTTCACCTCATTGTCATGGGCCAATAATCAGGCCTGCAACTGCTCTACCCTCCCTGGAGTCTTTAGATTCTTTGACTCCTGGGCAGGCTGTGTGTTGAGCTCTGTGACAAAAGGCACCAATTTCTAACAGGATGCCCACCTCTTCGAAGCTGGAGGTAGTGAAAAGTGACGTGTGTTCTAGTCTAGCTATGGGAGTTCCAGCATCTTCTCATCAGTTCCTGTTCTTTCTCATGGGTTTCAGCTTGTGCTTGCTCTCTCTACTTTATGTTCACCTTTCTTGCCCTGAAGACTTCAAGCTCCAGCATTGGACACAAAGACAATAGCCTTACGAAACTGTTCAATCAGTTCCCACAATTGCATAAACTCAAATTCTTATAAAAATTCCACAGGATTTTAGTGATTCTGCTTTTCTGAACCTTGACTGACTCAGTGAGGTCCCACACACTCATGTTTTTTATTAAGTGTTTTTATGTGTGTGCCCTGTTGTGTCTCTACTTCCAATCAGGGTCTTTCTGAATTTATCACTTTATAGTTTATTCTATCCCACCTACCCTAATCTCTCTCAATTAAGTGATCATAATATGAATTTATCATTATTATTGAACTTGTTTTTCCTGCTATTAATTTTAAAAAGAAGGTGGATAAAACATTTTCTCTCACTCAAAAAAATAAACTAAGGCAGTTTGATTTATGTGACCCTTAATTTTTCCTGGTATAAAAAGTTAAATGCTAAATCAGCTGGTTTATCAGGTCCATGGTGACTAAGCCTGTAATTAAGTCCTGAGTGACCCACTAAGTGCTGAACAAAGACTAACCCATTTATGTAGTTTTTGAATATAGACAACAGACCCAGGGGTTTCAATAGTGGGATAATGACAGAAAAGGTTGAATAGTTAGCTTTGGTGTAGGTTGGAACAATATCAAACCACTTACTTATTTCATGCAGGAAGACAGAAATTGGACATTTGTAGTAGAAACAGCACTTGTCTAGAATTCAAGAGATCTGAGTACAAGTCAGCCTCTATTAGCTATAAGGCCTTAGGCAAATCCTATATTCTTTGGTGTCAGGTCCCTAATCTGTAAAATGAGAGGTGAGGCAGATCAAAGGTTGTATCCCAGAAGAATTCTGGCCCAAGAATGCTGTTTTGCCCACTCTGTGAAAGCTTGCAAGGTGTTTCAGCAAAGTTTGAATTTGTTGCCAATATTTAAAAATGATGCAAGAGACATGTCATCCTGGTGGCCTGAGAGGATCCCTCTGTCTTTCCCTTCAATCTACAGTGAGGAAAACATCCACAACCCAACAAAGTCTATATCACCTAATACACTAGGATACTGGCAAGATCCACACGTTGGTACATATGAGGTGGGTGGGTTGGAGCGCACAGAGGAGGCTAAACATGGGAACAGCAGAGGCAGAGCCCAGGATCCCAGATGCTCTGCTGGGGCAGCTGAGGCAGCCATCCCTAGCCCCAGAGAACTGGTGGGCAGCAGCAGAGGGACATGCGCAACTCTGGCCAGCCACAGTGACACCTGTGGCCACAGGAAGTACAGCAGCAGCAGAGGTGGAGCCCTGTGATCCTGGGCCCCCAGTCATGGCTCAGAGCCTGGTAGCAGTGGTGGAGGCGAGCACAGGATTATGACATCCCAACCACAGTGGCACCTGTGACCACAAGGTAATGGGCACCAGCAGAGGTGGTGCCCCACAAACCCATCCCTTCCCCCCACCATAGCAGTGGAGCTTCTGACCCAGGTGATCCTGGACATGGTGGAGCGTCAACCATCCCTGTGCCTCCAACTGTGAAGCCAGTGACCGCAGCAACACCAGAAACAGCAAGGCATCAGTGACCCCTAGAGGCACAGGTGGTGGTGATGAGAGGACAGACAACATGCTGCATAGAGGCAGTGGAAGGTGAACATGCAGATTCCCAAACACAGCCAGAGGCAGCTCAGGTAAGATAAACTAAATACCAGTTCTATAGCGCCACCTACTGAAAAACAAAAGAAAGGCCTCTAATCTCCAAGCAATTGAAAAGTTTAAATCAAAACAAACAAGCTATAACTGAATAAGAAATGTGTTTGCTACTACAAATGCACCAGCAGAGGAATAACTCAGCAAGGACCACAAAAAGCCATGGTAACATGGCATCACAAAAAGAAAATAACAATTCACCAGAAATCAAATATAAAGTCATGGAAGATTGCCGTCTAACTGATAAAGAATTCAAAAGAGCTGTGATGAAGACACAATGAGCTACAAGAAAACTGAGAAAGGCAGTTCAATGGGCTCAGGGATAAAAATCAATGAACAGAAGGAATACTTTACCAAAGAGATTGAAACTAAAAAAGAACCAAACAAAAATTCTGGAAGAACTCGGTAAATGAGATTTAATAATGCATTAGAAAGCATTGGAAATACAGCAGATCATATGGAAGAAAGATTTAGTGAGCTTGAAGATAGAAATCTAGAAATAATGCAGGTAGAAGAACAGAGAGAAGTAAGACCAAAAAAAAAGTAGAAATTCTATGAGACTAGTCTGACTCCATTAGAAAGGGCAACATAAGGATAATGGGTATCCCAGAAGGCGAAGAGAGAGAGGGGGAAGCAGAGAGCTTATTTAAAGAAATAATGACTGAGAACATCCCAAATCTGGAGAAGAAACTGAATATACAAATCCATGAAGCTAACAGAACAATTATCTCAATGCAAAACAACCTTCTCCAAGACACATAATAAAACTGTCAAAAATCAATGACAGGGGGCTGGCCCCATGGTATAGTGGTTAAGTTTGGCATGTTCCACCTCAGCAGCCCAGGTTCGCTGGTTTGGATCCTGGGCGCACAGACCTACACCACTTGTCAGCCACACTGTGGCAGTGATGCACATATAAAGGAGAAGAAGACCGGCACAGATGTTAGCTCAGGGCTAATCTTCCTCAGTGGGGGGGGGGGGGGGAATCAATGACAAAGAAAGAATATTAAAGACAGCCATGGGGAAAAGTACAACAACCTACAAGGGTACCCCCATTAGGTTATTAGCAGATTTCTCAGCAGAAACCCTACAGGCCAGGAGAGAGTGGAATGATATATTCAAAATATTGACAGATAAAAACTGTCAGTCAAGAATACTCTATTCAGCAAAGTTATCTTTCAGAAATGAAGGAGAAATAAAGGCTTTCCCACAGAAACAAAAGCAGAGGATGTTCATTGCCACTAGACCTCCCTTACAAGAAATGTTGAAAGGAACTCTCCTACCTGAAACAAAGAGGCAAAGGGATACAAAGCTTTGAGCAAGGTGATAAATAGACAGTATCAGAAAATTGCAACTCTGTATCAGAATAGGTTAGTAAACAATTATAACACAAAGGTTAAATGGAAAGGAAGTATTAAAAATAAGCATAACCACTTCAATTTGGTAATGAACTTACAACAAAAAAGGAATCATTTGTTACAAGAAAAACATAGAAAGAGAAGAGGAAAAGGACAGAACCTGCATAGGCTAATGGAGATAAGATGCTATGAGCAAAAAAAGGACTATCTCATCTATGAGATCTTTCATGCAAACCACATGGTAACCACAAAACAAAAATTCAGAGCAGACTCACAGAATGTAAAAAAAGAGGAAACTAAGAAACACATTGCAAAAATCCGCCAAACTGAAATGGCAGACAGAAACACAAGGAAAAAGAAACAATGGAAATATTGAGCAACCAGAAAATGAAACATAAAATGGCAGTATTAAGTCCTCATATGTGAATAATCACCCTAAATGTAAATGGAGTGAATTCACCAGTCAAGACACAGAGTGGCTGGATGGATTAAAAAACAAAACCCCAAAATATGCTGCCTCCAGGAGACCCATCTCAGCTTTAAAGACAAACGTAGGCTCAGAGTGAAGAGATGGGAGATGATACTCCAAGCAAATGGCAACCAAAACAAAGTGGATGTAGCCATACTTATGTCAGACAAATTAGACTTCAAGCCAAAAAAGGTAACAAGAGACAAAGATAGACATTAAATAATAATAAAATGGACAATCCATCAAGAAAACATAATATTTATTAATATATATGCATCTAACATAGGAGCACCAAAGTATATAAAATAATTAACAGACCTAAAGGGAGAAATTGACAGCAACCAATAATAGTTAGGAAGTTTAATACCCCACTTATATCAATGGATAGATAATCCAGACAGAAAAGTAACAAGGAAACATTGGCCTTAAATAAAACATTAGACCAGGTGGATTTAATAGATGTATATACAACACTCTATCCAAAAGCAGCAGAATACACTTTCTTCTCAAGTGCACATGGAACATTCTCAAAGATAGACCATATGTTGGGAAACAAAACAAGTCTCAATAATTTTAAGAAGATTGAAATTATATCAAGCATCTTTTCTGACCACAATGGCATTAAACTAGAAATCAACTACAAGAAGAAAGCTGGGAAAGTCACAAATATGTGGAGACTAAACAACATGCTACTGAACAACTTTTGGATCAATGAAGAAATCAAAAAATACATGGTGACAAATGAAAATGAAAATGCAACATACCAAAACTTATGAGATTCAGCAAAAGCATTACCAAGTGGGAAATTTAGAGCAATAGAGGTGTAGGGGAGGAAGACAATTCCTCCACCCTCTAGGTCCTTCTGACTGGTCTAAGAATTAAATTGACATGAGACAGAATAACAGGAGAAAATCAAACAAAGTTTAATAACATGTACACATGTGAAAAATCCAGGAAAACTGAGTAAATCCCCAGAATGGCTGAAGTCACCACCTTAAATACTATCTTCAGCTAAAGACAAAGGAGGATGTTGCGGGTAGTGGTTTGGGCTTCAAAAGGGAGGAAGGCAATTTGCATGGAGATGGAAATGCAAATGTTTGTTAAACAGGTGTTTGCTGGGCCCTCTATAGGTAGGGTGACCTGAGAGGCACATTTACATTACACTACAGTTATCTAAAGATATCAGCTCCTTCCTGGAAAATCTTTCTATCTTAAGTTCTTTTAGGCAGTTAGGGGGAAAGTCAAGGTTTCTTTCAGGGTCTTTTGTTCTTAAAAGTAATCAAAGCAAAGAGACACACGTTGAGGTGGCCAGTTCTGATCCCCTACATAGGTCTATCTCAAGAAACAAGAAAAATCTCAAGTAAACAATCCAACACTACACCTAAAGGAACTAGAAAAAGAATAACAAAGCCCAAAGTCAGTAGAAGGCAGGAAGTAATAAAAATCAGAGAGGAAATAAATGAAATAGAAACTAAAAAGACAATAGGAATGATCAATGAAACTAAAAACTGGTCCTTTAAAAAGATAAGCAAAATTGACAAATATTTAATTAGACTTACTAAGAAAAAAGAGAGAAGGCTCAAATAAATAAAATCAGAAACAAAAGAGGAGAAATTACAATGAATACCACAGAAACACAAAGAATTATAAGAGAATGCTGTGAAAAGCTATAAGCCAACAAATTGGATAACCCAGAAGAAATGGATAAATTCTTAGAATCATACAGCTTTCTAAAACTGAATCAAAAAGAAATAGAGAATCTGAATATACTGATCATTAGTAAAGATACTGAAATAGTAATCAAAAAACTCCCCAAAGACAAAAGTGCATGACCAGACAGCTTCTTTGGTGAATTCTACCAAACATTCAAAGAAGATTTAATACCTATCCTTCTCAAACTCTTCCAAAAAATTGAAGAGGAGAGGATGCTTCCTAACTCATTTCACAAGGCCAACATTACCCTGATACCAAAAGCAGAAAAGGACAATGTAAGAAAAGAAAATATGGGCCAATATCACTGATGAACATAGATGTAAAAATCCTCAACAAAATATTAGCAAATCAAATACAACACATTAAAAGGATAATATATGACAAGCAAGAGGGGATTTATTCCAGGGATGCAAGGATGGCTCAGCATCTGCAAATCAATCCATGTGATATACCACATTAACAAAATGAAGAGTAAAAATCACATGATCATTTCAATAGATGAAGAGAAAGCATTTGACAAGATTCAGCATTTATTTATGATAAAAACTCTCAATAACGGCTATGAAAGGAAAATACCTCAACATAATAAAGGCTATATACAACAAACCCTCAGCTAACGTTATAATCAACATTATAAAAAACCAAAAGCTATCTCTTTAAGAAGAGGAATAAAATAAGGATGCCTACTCTCACCATTCTTATTCAAAATAGTATTAGAAGTCCCAGCCAGAGCAATTAGGCAAGAAAAAGAAATAAAAAGGATTAAAATTGGAAAAGAAGTAGAACTGTCACTATTTGTGGATGACATGATTTTATATATAGAAAACCATAAAGAATCCACCAAAAACTATTAGAAATAATAAACGAATACAGTAAAGTTGCAGGATACAAAATCAGCGTACAAAAATCAGTTGCATTTCTATACACTAACAATGATCTAGCAGAAAGAGAAATTAAGAATACAATCCCATTTACGATTGCAACAAAAAGAATAAAATTTAATCAAGGAGGTGAATGACCTGTACACTGAAAACTAGAAGATATTGTAGAAAGAAATCTAAGAAGACATAAAGAAATGGAAGGATATTCCATGTTCATGGATTAGAAGAATTAATGTAGTTAACATGTCCATGTTACCTATAGCAATCCACAGATTCAATGCCATCCTTATTGAAATCTTAATGAGATTTTTCAAGGAAGTACAACAAAGAATCCTAAAATGTGTATGGAACCACAAAAGACTCCAAATAGCCAAAGCAAATCTGAGAAACAAGAACAAAGCTGGAAGTATATCACACTCCCTGATTTCACAGTAATCAAAACAGCATGGTACTGGCAGAAAAACAGACACACAGATCAATGAAACAGAATTGAGGGCCCAGAAATAAACCCCCATATTTAGGGACAGCTAGTTTTTGACAAAGGAGCCAAGAACATACAATGGAGAAAGAAAAGTCTCTTCAATAAATGGTATCAGGAAAATTTGACAACCACATGCAAAAGAATGAAAGTAGACCTCTTTCTTACATCATACACAAAAATTAACTTGAAATAAATTAAAGACTAGAATGTAAGATTTGAAGCCATAAAACTCCTAGAAGAAAACATAGGCAGTATGCTCTTTGACGTTGATCTTAGAAATTTCGTTTTGGATATGTCTCCTCGGGCAAGGGAAAGAAAAGAAAAAATAAACAAATGGGACTACTTCAAACTAATTTTGTCTCCTTATTTTCACTTCCAACTCTACTATATGATTTTCCTAATTTATTCCTTTATTAGAGTTCTGCAACTACCTGAGTTGACGACCTGAGCTCACAGACACATATTAACAGAGTGACCATATAATTTATCACCCAAATGTGGATAATTTTGAGAGAGAAAAATGATGCTAAAATAGTTACAATAATAAAATTTAAAATATATTTATTGACCAACAAATTGATTTCATTATTACTGTGCTTATAAAAACGTTATTCAAAATTGTTTACAAAAAAATTTTTTTAAACAAAAAGTAACATGTCTGAATACATTAAAGCAAAAAAGAAACTTCTTTATATTGATATGTAAACTGTTAAAAATAAGATAACAGGGGCAAAATGGGTTTCTTTATGCTAAGCCCCATGTCACTAAACTGAGATGTTAACTTAATTACAGTTTCAGCTCTCTCAGAAATGGAATCTTACACCAATCAATCAGAAATCATCTGATTATTCCATGTCTACTCAGACAAGGGAAACAAAAGAAAAAATAAATGGGTGGGACTTCATCAGACTACAGAGCTTCTACAAGGCAAATGAAACCAGAATCAAAATGAATAGACAACCTACCAGCTGGGAGAAAATATTTGCAAGTCGTTTATCTGACAAGGGATTAATCTCTGTAATATATAAAGAACTCACACAACTGAACAACAAAAAAACAAACAACCCAATCAAAAAATGGGCAGAGGATATGAACAGACATTTTTCCAAGGAAGATATACAGATGGCCAATAGACACATGAAAAGATGTTCAACATCACTAATCATCAGGGAAATGCAAATCAAAACTATGCTAAGATATCACCTTACACCTGTTAGAATGGCTATAATCATCAAGACAAAAAACAACAAATGTGGGAGAGGTTGTAGAGAAACGGGAACTCTAACTCACTGCTGGTGGGAATGCAAACTGGTGCAGCCTCTATGGAAAACAGTATGGAGAGTCTTCAAAACATTAAAAATAGGAATACCTTATGATCCAGCAATCCCACTCTTGGGTATCTACCCAATGGACATGAAATCAACCATCCCAAGAGGCTTACGCACCCCTGTGTTCATTGCAGCATTATTCACTATATCCAAGAAGTGGAAGCAACCCAAGTGTCCCTCAACTGATGATTGGATAAAGAAGATGTGGTATATATATACAATGGAATACTACTCAGCCATAAGAAAAGACAGAATTGTCCCATTTGCAGCAACATGGAGGGACCTAGAGGGTATTACGTTAAGTGAAATAAGCCAGAGAGAGAAGCACAAACACTGCATGATTTCACTCATATGTGGAATATAAACAAACACACGGACAGAGAGAACTGGTTGGTGGTTACCAAGGGGAAGGGGGGTGGGAGGTGGGCACAAGCGGTGAAGGGATCCATCCACATGGTGACGGACAAAAAACAATGTACAGCTAAAACCCCACAATGTTATAAACTATTAAGACATCAATAAAAATGAAAATTAAATTTAAAAATCATCTGATTAGCATTGATTAGGTCATCTGCCTGATAGACCTCTGGAATTCCTAGAGGAAAGTAACTTGCAATAACCAATCCACTTTTTTACCCATTATAACTTTCTTGTTCCTGCTCCCTTCTGGCTATAAAATCTCTTGTCTTGTATAGCTCTTTGGAGCTCCTTTCTATCTGCTAAATTGGATGCTGCCCGATTCATAAATCAACAAATAAAGCCAATAAGATCTTTAAAATTTATTCAGTTGAATTTTGTTTTCAAAAAAAATTTTGAAAATAACGTAACAATAATTATTCTTGGTATAATTTCACATTCTTGAATCAGTTTCATAGCCATCTCAGTTTCTAACATTGCATCACTGGTGTTTTTCTGAACAGAGTATTTTTCTTCAATATGATCCGATTTTTACCTTTTCATAGCATTGAAAACTGTGTTTTATTATATTAGAAATTGTTGACAACTTTTGTGGTTGTTATGGTCTGAATGTTTGTGTCCCCCAAAATTCATAAGTTGAAATCCTAACCCCCCAAAATGATGGTATTAGGAGATAGAGCCTTGGGGAGGTGCTTAGGCCATGAGGGTGGAGCCTTCATGAATGGGATTAGTGTTGTTATAAAAGAGAGCCCAGAGAGATCCCTCACCCCTTCCATTATGTGAGGACACAGCGAGAATGCACCAGCTGTGAACCAGGAAGAGGGCCGTCACCAGAATGTGACTTCCCAGCCTCCAGAACTGTAAGAAATCAATTTCAGTTGTTTATAAGCTACCCAGTCTGTGGCATTTTGTTATAGCAGCCCAAACAGATTAAGACAGTGGTAGACTGCAAAAATGGCCACACATTGCTCTCATCCTTATTTGCATGTCCCTTTGTAGTGTAATTTTGTCACCTCCTGAATCTAGGGTTGCACGAGTAACTTGCTTTGTCCAATAGGGCATTAGCAAACGTGACATATGCATGGGATTGAAAAACACTTGAACATCAGGCTTGTCCTTTTGTTGCTCTTGGACCCCTGTGTTCATCATCATACAAATGAGTCCAGGGTAGCCTGCTGGAGATGTGCAGTGCAGTCACTCCTTTCATCCCAGCAGATACAGCCTTCACCAACTAACAGCCAGCACCAATCATCCACCATGTGATAGAGACCACCCCAGACCAGGTGATCCCCAGCCCATCTGCTGGAAGACTGCAATCACATGAGTGAGCTTATCTGAGATCAGCAGAAGAATCGTCCAGTAGGTCCCAGCCCAAATGGCCAACCCACAGAATCATGAGCTAATAAATGTTATTTAAGCCATTGTATTTTAGGGTGGTTTGTTACACTGCATAAGCTAACAGTTCTCTTCTGTAGAGAAATATTGACTTTTCTAAATTAAAATTATATTTTTATTGGGAAAGTCCTCTCCATACAGGTGCTGAAGTACCTGGTATGTTCAGTGCAAATTCAAGTAAATAGAAGAAATTGTCAATTCCAATTTTATTCATATGGAAATGAGTAAATAATGCGGCCCAAATATTTACACAGATACTTTTATTCTTCATCTAAAATACCTTTCTTCAACAAATATTTTTATGAGAGAAAACTCATCAAATAAGCTGTCACTATTTACAATTCTTTTGAATGTCTCTCCAAATTTAGAGGCTACAAAGTTACATGCATTCTCAGTTTCATTCCATTCTGGCACAAAACATAAAGTCATCTAATTTAAAAGAGTAGCTCCTACAAAAGATTTTTTTACCTCAAGTACAAGATATTGTAATGCATATTTGTAGCATTTCAAAACTAAATCTTATACACTGCTTGTGCTCTCATTATTGAATTTATTCAGTTTCTCCATTGCTTTTGTAGGAATAAAATTCAATATTTTCCTGTTTTCCATCAGTTTCAACAATTGCAATCTGCGAAAAGCACCAAAAGCTCAAGTTGTTGATGCTCCATTTATTGAATACTTTGATTAAAGGTTTTCAAACGATTTTGAACAAAAAGTAACCAAAATTTAAAGGATTTGTTTATGAAAGTTCAATACTACTGGAAGATACTTAGATTGGTTTACGAATAAGTTATTCAGTGACTCATTAAAACTAGTTTTAGATGTTTCACCTTTTACAGAATAAACTTCCAAGAACTTTACTTTGTTGAATGGATTTAGAAAAAGAAGATAATCATTATTGGAAATAATTTGCTACTTTAAATCTGTGATGACACTGATATAAAACTGATATCATTTAACTGTCTGCAAAATTCTCCTTCCCTCAATGAAGCCAGTGTGCTATGCATATTACTCCACTTATTACACATGCCAAAGACATTTTGGAATAAAAAACAAGGAAAATTAATTTAGATGAACAGTCATTTGATCTAAATGAGAAGTCAGGCTTCTCAGACTGAAAGACAAGTGCACCTTCTGTGTTACACGTGTGGAATTGTCATCTTTAGGCTCAGTTTCCTTAAAGTAACTCCAAACTTTTGAAGTGGATGCTGATGTTTCTTTGACAGATTTGTGTCTCCTGGTTTTTATGTTGTTCTTTTCTGCAGGCAACACCAGTCATCCTCAAGTTTCTTGAGAAATGGAAATTTAGTTCTTAATTTTTCATTAAATATGTACTTTTTGATCTCATTGCTATTGAAAGGGCTGATTGCATAATTTAGAAATCATAAAACAACAGCTATAGATTTTCCCTGTACAACAAATGATAAAACCACTATAGGAAGAGCATTCAGACTGCTCTTGATATAAAAATTGTCCAGCCTCTATTTCTCATCAATACTTGACATATGAATAACTTATAGTTTCTCACATTTCCTACTGACCTGGAAGCTTCGTGGTCTAACAGGTTGCACCTAGGGCCATGGCACAGTTAGAGCGGACAGCACGTGGTTGGCAGGGGCCCAGCACCGCTAAAGGTCAGAGAGGGAGTTGTCTCCAGCCACTCCCATTGATGAGCACTTTGTTCTATCATTGAGAGCTCTATGTGCTGCCCTTTTCTGGAAGGAGGACATTAGTTATGTTGTGCCTGGAAGGAATCTGGAAAAGACAAATGGGTTATCGTTTGTCTTTCAGATTTAACCACATGTTAAAGTGAGTATCTTATTCACTGAACATTCATCTCACATGCTACCAGAAAAAATAAGCAGAAGCTGGAAATAAAAGATGGAAGACTGCTAAACCCATCCTGACTTATCTTAATGCAACTATGACAATGCCTCATTAAAAAATAAAAGATAAAATCCTGGGACAAATACTTGACTCAGTGAGATGCCCAGACAACAGGCATTAACAAGGATTTTCTGAGCAAACAGGGACATAGGTAATTCTACCTATAAATGAACTGTCATAATCTTTAATTTTTTACTCAATTATTCATATAGATTATGATTTCATATAATTATTAATCATGCAATGCTTTTCTTAGAAACTTATGTGGCTTCTATGAGGATGCATGTGAAATGATTAAATAACAAACCTGGAGCTAAGCTGTGGTAGACAGGAAGGGTGTATAATCCCATTCTACAGAAAGCATAAGAGCATCCACATCTCTTCCACGTGGGCAGCCAGCTTGCATCCAATGTGAAAGGATTTTTGCTCTCCAAAAAGCGAGATAATAAAACCTTCCCTTCTGTGACAATATAGTGCTGAAAATGGATCCTAAAGAATGGAGGGCCGGAAAGAGAACTCTCAAAGAGAAACAGAAGACTCAGGGCTTAGAAAATAAAATATTAGTAATAGCTAACCTTTATAGGGGACTTTAATTTTCATGATTAGCTCTATAGGGAAATATTATGATTATCCTCATTTTGCAGATAAGAAAACTGAGGCACATATAGAATTAGTCATTTGTCCAAGGTCACTCAACTAGATGTGAATCTACCCCATCTGACTCCTAGGCCTGTGTTCACTACTACCACACTGTCTCCCCAAAGAAGAAAATCTCTCTGGTCTGCTGTACCTCACAAAGGTTTCTTGTTGTTTTAATAGTTCTTTGAGAGGTGGAATAATAAATTACAATTAGAATCTCACCAAATAGCATTCATGGTTGTTGTATACCTAAAGTTGGTGCAGTTCTTCTATCATAGGGTGGTGAGGTTGTCCTTGGAAAGATGTTGTTTTCATGAAGCCCCAAACAGAATCACTTCTAGTTATTGTTGCACCTCATGTGAACATTCCGGAACAGATCCAGTGCTCAGGGATGTGGGGACAAGAAGCAGGTTCCCTCCCAGAAAGGAAAGGCCATGGCACACTTGGCTGGTGTAGCAAGTGGTTGCCATGTGCTACTCTTTGTGTTCACTTTAATATTTGCTGTCCTAAACATCTTTTCTTGTATTCGGGGCATGCCAGTCTTTATTCAGCTCTTTCTCTAGTTAATCCAAGGACTTTTTCTCCAAGAAGTAGACCTGAAACCTTGTTGACTGACTGAGAGATTTTTTTTTGAAGACTTCAATACTTAACAAACCGCTGGAGTCATTCAACATCGTCTCTGAGTGAACTGAAGATGAAAAATGGTATTCTTTCTGGGCAAAAATAAATTTACTCTTTTATGGCTGGAAACACTTTTTATTGCCCTCACAAGTGATAGAGCTCAAACACTAACTTGACTGTTATTCTGCTTATTACCATATAAATAGGTTTTAAATTCAATATGCTACTCAGATTCATGCAAATTTTAAAAATAGAGGAGGCTTATTTTCAGGAAACAAAAGTCTAGAGTATAAAATTTCTTACACTCCAATGACTAAATAGTTTGAATTATGTGCATCATAGTAATCCTGACATTTTGATTAGACTACATATATTTAATCTCAAAAGTACATATTAATTCTCAAAACAGTGATCATCAGATTTGATTTATTATAACTCTCCCGATCATTCATGGTCTTAAAGGAAAAAAACAGTGAGGAGACTATTATATTTACAGATTGTGTTTCATTTTCTCATAAGTTTCTGATGTTTCTTAACAACCAAATGATAAAATATTGATATTCAACAAGACACTTAAACATAAGTTAAAGTAAATTTTATGTCTTCCAGAGGATGTGTGCCTTCTTACACTAATCTAAAATTTTTTGAAAAAAAAATCTTTCATTGCTCAAGATGCTTATTTCTTGAAATCCAAAGCTTCTAGACATGCAGGGAATCAGGAAAATGATACTCATAATTAGAAGGAAAAGAAAAACCAACAGAAAAGACCCAGAAATGACAGAGTTAATGGAATTATCACACAAGACTTTAAAACAGATATTATAAATATGTTCAAGGATTTCAAGTAAAACAAATAAAATGAGGAGACAGAAACTATAAAAAATAACCAATGGGAAACTTCAGAGCTAAAAGTCACTCAGAATAAAAAATTCCCTGGGTAGACTTAACAATAGATTAGATATTGCAAGAATAATAAGAGTAAGAGTGATAGAAGTAAAGTGGAAAACACGACAATAAAAACTGCTCAGGGGCTGACCCCACGGCCTAGTGGTTAGGCTCAGCATGCTCCACGTCAGCGGCCCGGCTTCGGTTCCCAGGCGTGGACCTACACCACTTGTCAGCCGCCATGCTGTGGCAGTGACCCACATTCAAAATAGAAGAAGACTGGCACAGATGTTAGCTCAGGGTGAATCTTCCTCAAGCAAAAAGAGGAAGATTGGCAACAGATGTTAGCTCAGGGTGAATCTTCCTCAGGGAAAAAAAAAAAAAAACCTGTCCAAATTAAAGAACAAAGAGAAAAAGACTGAAAAAATAATGAACAGAACCTCAGTGCTCTCTGGGGCAATAATAAGGAGCTTAACTTAAAAGTAACTGCAATCTCAGGAGAGAAGAGAAGGGAGGGCAGAATATTATTTGAAGAAATGAGCATAAATTTTTCACATTTGTTCAGAAGTGTCCTACCAGCTATTCAAGAAAGTCAACAAACCCCAAACAAGATACACAGAAAGACCACACTAAGACACAGCACAATTAAACTGACGCAATTCCATGATAAAGAGAATGTCTTAGAGCAGTCAGAGGAAAAAGACGTTACATAGAGGCTAAGCATCACTGCTGACTTCTCATCAGAAGCGATGCAAGCAGGGCGAAAGGGGAATTTGCACATGTGTGTGGTGATGGATGGTAATTAGTCTTTGGGTGGTGAACATGATGTAATCTATACAGAAATTGAAATATAATGATATGCACCTGAAATTTATATAATGTTATAAACCAGTGTTACCTCAATAAAAAAAAAAAGAAATAAAAAAAAAAAGAAGTAATGCAAGCCAGAAACCAATGGAAAGAAGAGAAATTTATAAGACAAAAACAAACTGGCTTATATAATTGTGACATGCTTGGCAAAGAATTCTCATTAACATTTACATAACAGTTATACAGTGGATAAAGAACACACATAATTCACAAATGAAATACAAATGAATGAATAGCATATAATAAATGTAAAACCTCTTTAGTCACAAAAATGCAAATTGAAGTAATTTTTCACCTATGAAATTAACTTTAAAAAATGTCTAATATTTGTAAGTAGAAGTGAATATACTCATTCACTCTTGGTGGAAGCATGAATTAGAATTTTTCCAGAGTCTTCACACTGTGGTTATATATACACAAAAATGTTTGACCCAATAGTTTCATTTCTAGGACATTTGTCCAAGAATCCTAATGATGAATGTGTACTAAGATTTAACTAGTATAATCATTGTAATGCTATTCACAATAGCAAAAGTAAAAATTAGAAATAACATAATGTTACATTTATATGATAGCATACTATTCAATAATTATAAACAGTTTTTCAGTTGAGTATTCATAGACATGGAAAGGCTAAGCAATAAAAGAATAGTATTAATAGATAACATTAATGCTAATTAATATTAGTACTAATACTACTGGTACTAATAGCAGTAACAGAATAAGATATAAATATAATAGGAACATATGTATATACAAAGAGGCCTAGGTTAGAAGACCATATACCAGTATGTAGTAAAAGATTAACTTTGACTTGGAATGTTCTGCCTGATAGTAGTGTCTTTGTTTACCTGGTGACCTTAGGCCATACTGGATAGTCTATGTTAACAATGTGTTTTATGGTGAGGACTTTGGGCCACGTGGTATCAACTTGACCTCTGGAGGGGCTGAAGACTAAGGTCAACCATGAAGTGGCCAGTCATCCTTACATGACCAACCCCTAATAAAAGCCCTGGACACCAAGGCTTGGGCGAGCATCCCTGGTTGGCAATACTCCATGCATGTTGCCACACACAGTTGATGGGAGAAGTAAGCACTGTCCTACATGACTCCACTGGGAAAACACTTGGAAGCATGTACCTGGAACCCATCTGGGCTTTGCCCTATGTGTCTCTTCTTATTGTTATCTTAATCTGTATCCTTTTGCCATAATAAACAATAATCACGAGTATAACAGCTTTCCTGAGTTCTGAGTCCTTCTAGTGAATTATTGAAACTGAGAGTGGTTTTAGGGACCTCCAAACTTGCAACCAGTATGTTAATTATGTTTCAGTGTGAGTGTGGGATTCTACAGTTTTGGCTGAACCATAATTTTTCTAAAATAAACATATTGCTGATTTCATAAGAATGCATCCATTGCTTATATATGTTAAACATGTGTATCATTTGATATAGAAATAGTTTCAGGAAGTAATCACATGGGTGATCATAGTAGTGTTATTTGTGATAACTAAAGTGGAAAATAATTTAAATATACAACAGGGGCTACAATAAGTAAATCATGTACCTCTGTACTTTTGAGTGTGATAACTATTAAAACTTCTGTTGTAGAAGAGCACTGAGATAAAAAACTGTCAAAGCTATACTGCCAAGTGGACAGAGTAAAAATATGTAAGTATATTTCCGTTAAAGTATGCATATATAATCTATATCTCCATAGGGAAAACACACAAACACAAAAGTGTGAATCATGGTTAATTACCTTTGAGTGGTGTTTTGTGCTTATCTATGTTTTACTCATGTTCTTTCTGAGCATGTGTTATGTTTATAATTAAGAAAAAAACTTACTTTAAAAAACTGTCTCTAGCCCCACCCCTAAAATAAATTTTAAAATCTCTTAAACTAATTTAATGATAAGCTAATTAGAGATAAATTAGGAATGGACAGTAGCAGAGGACCCAGGAAAGAAACTGAAAAGAAGTAGTCAAAGAGGTAGAAGGAAAACCAGAAGAAAATGAGGTCACTGAAATCAAAAGGGGAAAGACAGTTTCCAGGAAGAGCTAATCAACCACAGCAAAATTCAAGCCAGCCAGGCACTGGAACTTGGCAGTTGGGAGGTCACTGTTGGCCACCTATGGAAGACCATCTCTAAAAGAGGAATATTTTTTCTCCTTCATGGGTTTTTAGTGAGGTTGGAAATAAGAAATGTAAAAAGACCATACCAAGCTATCTAACCATCTTCAGACGTACATGCTGAGTCTCCACCCTTGTATGTGTACACGTCACACTCAGCTTCCCCAGGATATTGCTGAATATCTGCTGTTTTTATCACCTTACCCTACTTGATCTTGACTTTTCCAGATATCACTTGTTTTCACATAATCATGACAAAACCAACAAGATGGTTGACTCTAAGGAGTCTGTCCTACTTGGTAGAAGAGGGCTATAGAAAACAACGCTTCTAGTTTATGCTGGCTTTCAAGGAACAGAAAATCCTTTTTTCATGTCAGGATATATGCTAGGCATAGCAACAGAAATACCAAGAGGGCCACAGAGGTGATCTGTAACATTCCCTGGGCTCAAAATGTACTGTGAAGAAAGCTCACCAGCAACCGTAGAAACTCCTGATATTTTCGCTAGATGGCTTGGATTTGAAGTAGATGCCGTGGGTTTAAATTTCCTCCATCTCACCAGTGGTTAAAAAAAAAAAAAGAGGGGGAGCTAGATAAACAAAGTACCCCATCATTCACTGCCCTTTTCCGAGCCAAGCACTGAAAAAACACAATTATCAAGGCATGTTGATGGAATATCTAACATGAACCCAAAACTGCAGAGGCCTCAGTGTAAAATTATGTATCTCAGTACTAAAAAGTGTCAAGAAGTCATCTGCTGCTTTCAGTATTCAAACAGGTAGTTTCTGCCTCCTGTATGTAATTGTAGCCCAGAGAGACCAGGTGGATGAGGAAGGAGCAGTAGAGTATTCCAGAATAGCAATCATCTAAAGATTCACAGCTGGGATAGGGCTCACCAGCTTTGAGAGCAAGCCCATACATCTCCCCAACCCTGCCATTTTTTTTTTTTTTTTTGGTGAGGAAGATTAGCCATGAGCTAATATCTGTGCCCATCTTCCTCTGTTTTATACATGGGACACTGCCACAGTATGGCTTGATGAGCAGTGCATAGGTCCATGCCTGGGATTTGAACCTGCGAACCCCAGGACGCCAAAGTGGAGCATGCGAACTTAACCACTACACCACTGGGCGGGCCCCGCCACCCTGCCATTTTTATACTCAGTGTCATTATCAAGTAGGAAATACTAATCTGCAAGTCTGTCAAATTCTTTTTCAAGAGATCCTCAGGAAATTTAACATGCAAAATTTCAGAAAAATCATGCTTTTCAGAAAAAACATTTGAAAGAATCTCGATTTATGTTTTAAAAGTGTAATTAAAGAAATTAAAATAGGGCCAGCCCTGTGGCCTAGTGGTTAGGTTCGGCACACTCCACTTGGGCCGTCCGGGTTTGGTTCCTGGGTGCAGACCTACACCACTCGTTGGCAGCCATGCTGTAGAGGCAACCCACATACAAAATAGAGGAAGACTGGCACAGATGTTAGCTCAGGGTGAATCTTTCTCAAGCAAAAATAAATAAAATGATTAAAATAATCTAACAAAAAACAGCTGTCAGTAGAGGTAAAGAGAGACAAATAGTTAGCCAGCGACAGAATGAAAGGTCTCGCTCTTCAGAAGTTTGCTTTACTCATCCTCAGAAAAAAAACAAATTAAAAAGGGGGCCGCATGACATCTTTTTATCATCTGCAAGCCTCGAAGAAAACAAAAGCCTTGGACACTTTTCTCATCACACTTTTTCTATTACTACCTGTTTACAATTTTGTTCTTTTCTTTTGCTCTTTTTCTATCCTCCATTTTAATTTCTTAAAAAAATATCTACTAAAGGATTCAAGTTCTAGTTTTGTTATAGGCATATTTGTGATGTTCACCCATCCTCAAATGTATGACCTTTGCTTACCTGGTGAAAGAAGACAGAGAATCCCATAAAATTAAGAGTTCAAAAGCAGATGCATTCACAGACACACACAGCAGGGTAGTTACCAGGTGCTGAGGGGAGGGGCAAGTGGGGAGTGGCTGTTTAATGGGCAGAGTTTCTGTTGGGGATGACAAACAGGCTCTTCAAATGGATAGCGGTGACAGCTGCACAACAGTATGAATGTATTTAATGCCACTGAACTGTACATTTAACAAAGGTGAAAATGGTAAATTTATGTATACTTTACCATAGTTAAAAAAAGGGGAAGAAAAGCAGATGCGGCACACCATCTCTTTCAGACATGACCAATTTATTCAGAAAACTCAAATTTCAGTTTGGCAGAGAGTTTGGGATAATCATTTCAATGGAGGGAATCACATTTTTTAGAGCTAACTGGCATTGGGGTAGCATCTGAAGTAAAGAAAGCAAAACTTTTAAAAATAATTTAGTGTGTTTGGGATGATAATCATAAATATTTGCAGAGGAAACAAGATAACCAAGCAGCTTACACAACTGAGGCCTGAGAAATGCTGATGCTAGTAGTAAGCGTTTATTCAATTTAGGTCAACATACATTAAGCACCTTATTTGTTCAAGACACTGGGCTAGCTGCTGGGGTTGAGGTGGAAATACAAGAATCACCAAGACGTAATCCCTGCCCTTAAGAAGTTTACAACAGCACATATAAAACAAGTGCTATAGGTGAGATACAAAAAAACTGCTCTACAAACATGGAGGGAGGAGAGTTTACTTCCCAGAGAGAGTTGATGTCGGGAGTCTTAAATTTGACGGTGTGGGTGAGGCAGGGTATAGCATGCCAAGTAAAGAAAACTCCGGTGTCTAAGCATGTCTTGGCAACAGGAAATGGTCTAGTTCCTCTACAGCTCTAAATGTGTCAAAGGGGAAAGGGTATTCAAAGGTATTTATTTTTATTTTAATCCCTCCCATCATTGTTAGCCCATTATAAGAAAGAGATCGGCAGGAAGTGAGGATGATAAAAAAAATAAGTTTCAAGAGGCAGGGGCATAGGCAGGAAACACCATTTCATAGTTTTAGTGTAAACTCAACCCCTTGTGTACTGTATACACATCTAGTAGCTTAAGTAACACCATCAAATGGGAGAAAACCCACTGGCAGCATCACAGTGCAAGATGGCAGAACGTGGTCTCTCCCGTTAAGACTATTAAGCCAGCTTCGGCTACCGCCAATGGTGGATGTAAGGGCACATGGAAATTGAAGTCTGTATTTTACACATAAAGTTCATAAACGTTCCCTCCTTACTCAACATAAATGATGAAAAGGGCTTAGAAGAGACAATTTGGGGATAGATATGAAGTCTTTCTAGGCTAATTGATCTAATGATGACTTCATAATGCTGTATTTCCATTTTAAAAAATACAGGATGAGCAAGTCTTTCCTGAATAATAATTTACTGTGTATAACATACACCTCAAAACGAATCTTAAAGGAACATACCACTAATCAAACATCACAGTTTCTGCTCTTGCAATTTACACAAATTACCTTAATCATAATACTGTAGGGCACACTTACAAACACAACATATAACAAGTTGTTTTAATATTATTCATCATCCTTGGTTTCTGAAAGTTTGACTTATTTTATCTCAAAGGAACTTATAAATTTCATTTTCCCACAGAATTAATTCACCACCCAGCTTTAAAAATAATTTAAAAAAAGAAAAAGCTTTCTTGTAAGCCTTTACCAATGGCAAATTGGAATGCAAACACCTGCCAGGCTTTGGTGAAATGAAAACAACCACTTACATAACCAGCACCTCATAACACCCAAACCTCCTTTTGAAGTACAGAATTCAATTCCTCCTGCCCTCTTGTTAACTGCTAATCAGAATGCTCCCCCGGCTAGGAACTCTTCTCGTTTATGTCATACAACATACAGTATTTTTTAACATTAATAAATTGTTGATATGGTACCGTGAATAATTTCTAATAATTTTCTAAAACCAAAGTGACTCAGAGGATTAGGAGAACATATAATAGCACACTGAAATGATTTAAAAATAAAATTAACAAGTAATCTATCCTGGTCTTATATTATTAACTCAAATTAAAAACCAAAGGATGAAGTATCACTTCAGATCTATATACAGCAAGATGCCAGTTCTTATAAAAGTGTTTTAGTTGTAAATGCTAGATTATGCAAAAATAATTTTATATCAATTTTAACTTTAATGAATTTCCCCAACTCTAATATTAAAAACATTACAACTTAAATTTTAAAATGGCAAAAAGTTCCTATTTTCCCCATCTATTAAAAAAAGATTTTGTTTTCCCTTATTAACATACAATGCCCTACTGTTAAGGCACAACTTTTTTTAGGATAAAAATGAAACCACAGATTAGGTTTATTTTACATAACAGTTAGAAGACAGAGTTTTTGTAGGCATACACTGAAAGTAATTAGATATGTCTTAAATTCAACCAAGATCTAGGAGCTGGCCCCGTGGCGCAGCAGTTAAGTTCGTGCATTCTGCTTTGGTGGCCCAGGATTCCCCAGTTTGGATCCTGGGCACAGACCTACTCACCACTGTCAGGCCATGCTGAGGCGGCATCCCACATAGAACTAGAAGGACCTAAACTAGAATATACAACTATGTACTGGGGGCTTTGGGGAGAAAAAAGAAAAAAAAGAGGAAGATTGGCAACAGATGTTAGCTCAGGGCCAATCTTTCTCAAAAAAAATAATCATTCAACCAAGATCTAAAATGAAAAATCATTGTTTCTATCCAGGACCAATCAACACATAGCTAAGGTAAGTAATTGCAGCTAGAATAATCCAAATAGTTTGTTTTTAATCTGCCAAAGATTGTCTCCATAAGGCCATTTTCAAGATGTTATCAAGAAGAGGTAAGCTGGATATCTTTTCTGAGGAATTAAGGGGTAGCACTCCAGCTTTCTTTACTCATGCTTGCGCTATCAGAGATAGTTGTCACCTTCAATGCCTGAGTGAAATCCAATTTTTCAATTAAGTATGAGACTAGGGTGGAGTTCCAGATCATAGGGATTAGGGCAGATGTTTGCTTTGCATCCTCCCTCCGTGACCCTTCCCCGGAGCTGTCTTCTTTCCCACCCTCTTCTTAGCTCTGCCCTTCTCCCACTTCTTCTGACCCAATTTGCACAAGAGTCAAAGGGAGCACCCAGCAAACAGGAAAAATTTGCACAATTGTTACTTAAAACACATAAATCAAAACTCTTGAATATACAGTCACAAATAATTCATTTGAATATTGATTTAAAATCAAGGGAAAAAATTGGGGGAAACAATTGAACACCAAAGATAAATATGTCCCATCTTGTAGGCCCTTGTAATCTCAACTGAAATAGGGATACAAGTATGAAAATAGAAAAAGCAAGTTTTCTCAAGCAGGCTTATATATCCAATTCTCTTGTATTTTCTGCATTTTCACCCTTTGAAGGACGGGTCAGAAGAAATTCTCTGTAAAGACAGAGGCATTGGATTAAACTTGACAGTGTGAAGCTTTGTGGTTTTGAAGGTGATTTTCCTTTATTTTTTGAGAAGAGTCTTTGAAAAGTAATGGGCAACTAGGACTCTGCCAGGACTGCTCTCTTCCGCTGGGAACTTTCCTAGAGTCTCAATTCTACTGTAAGATTTCGGCAGCCAATCTTGAGAGAAAGAGGTCTATGAGAGAATTCGAAGTGTTGGGGAAGAGTACATTGGTTAAGAAAGAGGAGCAGAAAAACAAGGAGAATATGAATAGGCTAGGGAGATAGGGAACAAGATAGAGATGAAGTGGGGCTGAGGAAGGGGACAGCTGATGGATATTGAGATTATTCATGTCGCTGCTTTTACTAGATGTGATGCGTAAAATTCAATTTTATGGGAAAATTATCCTCTAAATAAGGGCAAAGATGAGGGAAAGGAAAGACCAGGAATTGGGGAGGTGAGGGTCACTAAAAGTAAACTTTAGCTATTTTGCTACATTTTAGAAATAATTTTATTTATTGTAATTCTAGGAGATATTACATGCCTCATTTATTCATGAAGGTGTTTTACTGGTATGTTCTGGCACAATAATGTCTTACATAAATAAAATATAAATACTGTTCTTTGTACTTATATTAGTTCTGTAATGTATATTCACTTTTAGAAACAAAAGTTTTAAAAATGAACTTTCTATGAAAGCACTTAAAAATCATTAGTAACTAGACTATACCCAACAAATTATAAAAATAATGCATTTAACTGTCAGCCAATATCTTAATTTTTGCACAAAACACAAGCCTTTCACAAAGTCATTATCTACATGCAGATTAATGAAATTAAAAATAAAAGCAAAGAAATCATGCTTGCTACTATGAACTAGTTTCATTTCCATTAAATCAGAAAGTTTCCATGTAACATTGAAAAAAAGCCCTCCAATTAAATTCTATTTCCTAATATGCCAGTCCTATTTCCCTAAGTTTGACACATTACAATTAAAACCAACGTTTGTACCACAGGACTCTGGAAACAGCATATGCCTTTGCCATCTCTCCTGAGAAAAAAGGATTTCCTCATCTCCTTGCAAAGTAAAAAGATGAGGTCTTCAATATTCTGTTCAGAATTCCTAAGTCCTATTTAAATATCAAGTATTCCAACTACCAAACCTTTGAATTTTCACTGAATAAAAGCCTACCTATCGAGGCCCACTATCCTATGAGATTTGTGACCAGTTGCTAGGGATTAGGTGGAAACGGTGTATCATACTAGATTCAATTCCCTAGTGAGGAATTAAAGGGCTTTGGACAATGTAAGTATGCAATCCTAAAGTGGTATGCACATTCCACCAGGTAAGCATGCCCATTCTTTGGTCAATTTTACCTCCAAGATACGAAAATAAATGGGAAGTTGTTTTAGGGTTAAAAATTTTAAAAAAAGAAAGAAAAGAAATTATGAGAAATCTCTCCCCTTATCAGTGTTATGGAATACAAGGACATTAAAGTCACATGAAATAATGGTATTGTTTACATGAAGTTTCCAGATATCACATCAAGAGAAATCAGATATCCCAATGAAAGAGAGTTCACAAAGCAAGGTTCTAATTACACTGACACAGTGACTATGCTATGAGCTTTCTTCCAACCAGATTCTATATTCTGAATAGAAAAAAACTCATCAGAAACTTGAACGTTCATTATTTTAATCTAATGGGAAACCATCAAGTATCTCAAGAGTTACTACTGTCAGAGTCTGGTTAGCTTAGATCCATTTATTAATGGTAAAAGCAACCACGGCAGAAGCAGCCATAACTCATTCTTGATACTGAGAGAATCTCTATACACAAACCTAGCAAATTTGTTAAAAACTACTAAAACAAAGCTTTTGAAAATAAGGAAAGCTAGCTCAATTCATGTAATGTCAAATAACTTTCAATTAATAATAGAATCGATTACATTCTTATAGTGCTTTACAGCATATTTTATCCCTAACGAGAAAATGAACCAAAATCCTAGCGCTAACCCTGGAACCTTAATCCAAACCTTACAAGTTAAAGACTAAATGTTGGTCAAGAGGGAAAGGATGGAACCATGCACTGTCTATAGGGCAAATGAAAACTGACAGCAAGATGGCAGAAATGTCGAACCCACGGGTACAAACACACTTTTCTTTATAAAAAAACAAAACACACAGAAATTACAATTACAACGCAACCATCATATATCAAATTCTCTACTAGCTGGTGAACCTGTTATGAAAATTTCAAAGAAAACAATTTAAGTTTTTTCTATTTTAATCTATAAGAAATAATCAGTAACAGATAAATACAGCAGTTGTTGCATATTAATGAATGTGTGTGGCTTCTTGTGCTTTCCATCTGAATTAGGGGTAAAAACCCCCAATTACTTTATTTTCAATGAGATAAAACTGTAAAGTAATATTAAACATCTACACAAAATCAATCCTTTCTTCAGCCCAATTCTATACGAAAAGTACTAATAGTGAAGATTCATGATGTTGTGTGAAAATGCTGACTCGTAACAATGTAGACTTAGCTATAGATTTTTAATTCACAAATATATATATATATACGCGCCTTGTGTATGACAACCGTACGAAAATAGTCTCAAAAATAAAGACAATACTTGAAACACGAAGCAACCCATTTTCCCTGATCTTGCATCCTATCACAGGGAAAATAAATCTCTGATGCTTCATAAATACTTCCAAAAGTTTGGGATGGCCTTAACCAAATGCATAGTCTTCACCGATGCTTTGAAGCCTCCAACATGTCAGGCTGACTGTTCAGCTCTGGAAGAGCTATGATCTGTAATTAGCTTGGCTTATTTATGTCCTGTCTTCTCTAGATCTGGGAGTTTTTTGACCAGAGCTTGGTGGTTCATTCTGATGCTCGCAAGGAGCCCTCCTTCAATGCCGTCGGAACCAGTGTAACTGATTTCTTCACCACTCAGGGTAGTCATATGCCCCCCAAGGGCTTTTAAGATGGCATTGCCAGCACATATATCCCACTTTTTGATGTATGTCACGTGGATATATAGATCAGCTTTTTCTTGACTCTTATCAGGAACATCCAAGAGTGCTAAAACTTTATAACCTAAAAGATAAACACAGAACTTAGGTCACTGTTGGAAAGATTTAAAGACAGCAGCTGACTTTCTTGAGAACATTGTTAAAAAGCACAGCACAGAGTCTGCAGGAGCTCTCTGTACTATTTTTGCAACTGCTCAGTCTAAAATTATTTAAAAACAGTGTTTTTTTTAAAGTAACAGCACAGGCATTAAACCCAAATGAGCAAAAAATATATTGCAAAGTAACTTATTATTCTCAAGTATAACCAAATATATGTCTATAATTTTTTAAATTTACATCTACTTTGTGGTTGTTTTCTATGGAATGGTACGTTCAGCATGCATCGTTTCCTATGGAATTTTATACTGAAGCTAAACACCCACAGGTTTCATGTGAATGTTGGGAAGGCCGGATTTGAAAGACGAGAACACAAAATAACACTACTATCTTAAGTCCTTTTTTTAATGAGGCATAATTTAAAAAATAATAAATGCAGAAGAAACTAGGTCTAGAATCTGGTTTATCCCCTCCTACTGGGTATTTTGGACACTACCTTTCCTAACCAACTTAACAGAATCTATAAGAAAATAATAAAGCCATATTAAGGAAGGCAAATATATGTAATCAGTAAATTAAAACTATTAGGCTTAAAACTTAATAAGTATTACTTTTCCCTTTATTACTGTGCTGAAAGGGTTTTTCAAGCACAAATGTTTCTGACCATAATTTGCTATTTATCTGAATTAAAACACTTCCATTCTATTAAACAGCACTCAAAACAAAGGTGGGTAAATGGCCCACAAGCCAAATCCAGGACACGGCCTGTTTTTGTACAGCCTTCAAGCGACAAATGGTTTTTTATATATACATATATATTTGTGTGTGAAGATTAGCCCTGAGCTAACATCCGTTGCCAATTCTCCTCTTTTTGCTGAGGAAGACTGGCCCTGGGCTAACATCCGTGCCCATCTTCCTCTACTTTATATGGGACGCTGCCACAGCATGGCTCGACAAGCAGTGCATCGGTCAACGCTCAGGATCCGAACCTGCAAACCCTGGGCCGCCAGAAGTGGAGCACCCAAACTTAACCACTATGCCACCAGGCCGGCCCCGGTTTTTTATATTTTTAAAGGGTGGTTAAAAAAAAAAAAAAAAAATCAAAGAATAGTATGTAATAGAGACCATATGTGGCTCACAAAGTCTAAAATATTTACTATCTGGCCTTTCAGAAAAAGCCAGCTGACCCTTGATCCATGACAGAGGTAATACCATAGTACAGAATACACATCAAGCTGGGTGGGCATAGATTTTCTGGCTTATCCCAGACAGGCAAGCTGAGGAGTCTAGATGTGTTAAAAGCGACTCAGGGATTAGCCATTCTAACAACACTTATGATGACGCTCAGCATCCTTCTGCCATACAAAGCATCATAATGTGCTTTATCTTTTCTTCTCTCCCTGATATTCCCACAGTATTTAAAAGGACAAGGATTTTAAAATCAGATCACATATAAAACAACCATTGATAACATCACTGCCAGGAAGATGCTTTTGTAGCATTCAAGGAACAGAATCACTGTGGCGAGACCGTCTGTTTCTACGTGAGGCTGTCTCTAACAAGAAGGCATGTGTGACTGAAATCCCACCCTAGAGATAGCTGAGGAGGAGACACGCCTGCCTCAAAAGCACCCTGTCCGTTCTCACTTTCTTCCTGAGCATGCAACAACCAAATCTGTCTCCTGACGTAGCCCTGACCATGCTGGGAACACTTCACAGGCGTCACAGGGGAGTAGGCACATACCAGCACCACCAGCGGGGATAATTGTAGTCTGGTTTCCAAAAGTCTGAAGAGCAACCTGTTTGACCATTCCCGAATGGGAGCGAGACACAACAATCCTTGGGGTCTTCTCATTGTAGGAAGCGCGGGCTTTTACATTTGACCCACCATCTACCATTGCCCAAGCTGAAAAGCAAACACAGTATCCATTAATAGCACTTTTAAAACTAGAGCTGTAAGTACCAAGAGTGACTGAAATAATATCCTCTTCCATACAATTACTTGTATTTTTTTTTCCAAAACAGAAAACATTATTTTTTTCTAAATACAAGAGTAATATATTTATTTTTTACACTAAAATAGGCATATGTTAAGACAAAGCTAAAAAAGGCCATTTAATCCTGCCCAGCCAGAAATAATGACTATTAAATTCTTGGCTTAAGATCTTCCAGGCTCCAGGGCTCCCTGTGGGGTGGTGGTTGAGTCTTCACTGTGATCCAATTACAACTAAACTTCTCCTTGAACCTAATCCCACTTCTCTCCCTCCCTTCCACAAATGATCCAAAGAACACTTCCTAGTAAACATCTTGCATGCTAACCTCCATCTTAAAGCCTGAATCCTGGGGAACCCAATCTGTGACAACCTATGACATAAACACAACTAATTACCCTGGATAATTAAAATTTTAAATTTGATTTTTCTCCTATACTACCTCTACATCTGATAGAGGTTTCAATTATTTGCATAGTGGCTCAATCTCCTAAGGAGTTTTATAAACATAAAAGTTAAGGAAGGAAGTGAGTTAGGTTTACATATCTGCTTTATCAGAGAGTATAAAAAGAAAAAGCTCTAGATTTTAAAACAAAGAGAATTTTTGTTGTTGTTGTTGTTTTGGTGAGGAAGATGGTCCCTGAGCTAACATCTGTGCCAATCTTCCCTTATTTTGTATATGGGATGCCACCAAAGCATGGCTTTATGAGCAGTGTGTAGGTCTGCGCCTGGGATCCGAACCTGTGAACCCCGTGATGCTGAAGTGGAGCAGGTGAACTTAACTACTAGGCCACCGGGCCAGCCCCAGAATAGAAATTTTTAAGAAGGCGAAAAGACCCCAGAGATAGCTTGAAACGTTTTTCTTGATTTGGAAGTTTTCTTCACTGACTACTAAATCGTACAAGAAAACAAACTTACAGAATTATCCCAATTAGATAGTTGTTCTAGCAGTCACTCACTATGGGATAAAATACAGTCCACCATGGCTAGCAATGAAAGCAGCTGCATTACCACTTAGTCCTGGCTGCAGAAAAAAATAATCAAGAAAATTAACAGAATCTGAGTTTCTGAGTTCAAGGATGATGGCAGTCTCTCGGACTCTTCTGACACTTCCTTCTAAAAACCACACATAGCAACAAGGAAGAGCAAATACCAACATCCTTAATCAATACCTAAAGAATAAGTAGGAGACACAGGATAGCTATAAACACACTTATGAGAAAGAAGGGGAGTAAATACCAAAGACCAGCAGAATAAGTGCTGCAGCCAACCCCAACATAGGGAATGTGACAGGAGCTTCACAGAAGTGCCAAGAAGTTACAGGACTCTCAGTGTGGCAGAACTCAGATAACATCAGCCAGGATTTCCTCCCTGCGGAGAAGGTCCCATCTAAAATAAGAACTACCGAAAGGGCCTGAGACTTGGCAACAGAGCAGTGAGAAGAGGAGGCTCGGAGAACACATGGAATAAAAAGTGTAGTCTTAAGTACATACCGGACAACATACAGGACATCTCTCTAAAAGAGAAACAATTTGGAAGACAGCAAATAGAACTAAAGAGAAGGTCTGAAGATAAGGGCCCTACCAAAACAAGACAGGGTCAAACAAGAAAGAAGAGATGTGGAAACAAGAGATGCCGGATAATAAAGACAATGCCTTCCTCACGCTAACAGAAAAGAAAGCTTCTGAACTGAGAAACACCCAGACTCCTTTTCTGCCACCACTCTCCCACCGATTCCACAGTAGCTGAGCCGAACAGGAATAAGAAATATAAAACTGCAATGTCCATTAAAAAATATAACAAGAAAACAGAGAATAAAGATTAAAACATTTCAGGCTACATGGAAATTTCTACAAAGCAGGGGAAAACTATAACACAACATTCCAACATAATTAAAAACAAATGAGCTACAAAAAATGAAAAGCACATTATGAAACAAAAAACCCCAACAACTCAGAAAAGATGGATAAACAATAGGAAGATGTGAAATGGGAACTCATATAACATAGGAAATTGGAAAAAAAAAAAAAGGACAAAATCACTGAAGACGTAGCACTAAATCACCGAACATACAAAGGAAAATGCATACGTCCAAAAACAAAGCAAGTGATTAGAAAAGCAGGAAATAAGTGAACAGATAAAAGGGACCAGAGAGAAAGCGATAGATACAGAAGCCAGTGAAAGAAGAGTCAACATACATATGTTATTAGGAGTCTCTGAATAAGAAAAGCAAAAAAATGAAATAGAACTAATCTTTAAAATTATGACTCAAGAAAATGTCCCTGAAATAAAAGACCCAAATGTCCACACTGAGAGACATATTATGTAGATATCTGCCCAGAATGCCAACTGTGAATCGGAGATACAGTTCTATTATTAGACTTGAAAGATCAAGCTCTCTGGCACTTCAGGCAAAAAGACCAAGCCACTTACAAAGGAAAGAAAATCAGGTTATCATCTTATTATTACCGCCAAGAAGATTCAACATGTGCCTACGCAGGTGTCACACCAGTTCAACAGTTTCTACCAGTTAACCAAGAAAAAAGGCTGTACAGTGGGTTGAAGAATGTCTTACTAAAATTCACGTCTACCCAGAACCTTCAGAATGTGACCCCATTTGGAAATAGGGTCTCAGGGGATGTAAGTAAAGTTGAGATCATTCTGGATTAGAGTGGGGCCTAAATTCAATGACTCGTGTCCCTATGAGAAGAGGAGACACAGAAACACAGACACAAAGGGATGTGAAGACAGAGGCACGGATTGCAGCAAGGTGTCCACAAACCAAGGAACAGGAAGGAGTGCCTGGAGCCACCAGAAGCTGGAAGAGGCAAGGAAGGATTCTTCTCTTGAGCCTTCAGAGGGAGCACGACACTGCTGACACCTTGATATCAGACTTCTGGCCTCCAGAACTATAAGAAAATATGTTTCTGTTGTTTTAAGCCACCCAGTCTGTGGTAACTTGTTATACCAGCCCTAGGAAACAAATACGGTGTGAACCAAAGATTCTATAACTAGCCAGAGGTCTTTCAAGTATCAAGGGTATCAAGGTTATAGAAAAAGCCTTTAACATGCAAGAACTCAGGTAATATCACATCCATGAGCAAGCTCTTCTGAAGCAATCTCTTAGAGGACAAGCTTTATCCAACCAAGGGATGACTGAGGAAATCTCAGCAAAAGCACCTTCGGTCAGCACTGAATAAATTTAACTGTGAATTTAAGAGGAAATCAAAAATAGGAATAAAGGTGGAAGAATAAAGGTATGTAAATGTTATCTCATAGCTGATTGATGAGAATCAAAGGATTCCACTTAAATCTGAAGAGCTGAATAGTAGCGTAGAAAGATAAACATCAAAAAAGATATGACTGACTAAAATGGGATGATAGTCAAGGAGGCTAAAATAAGCTAATTTAATTGTTGCTCATGAGAACCAACAGATAATACCTAAAGAAAAGGACCATATAATGATATCCAAAGAAAAAACTATACATTAAGGTGTTGGTAAATGTGAGCAACAAAAAAGAACAGATTTAACTTAAAAAATAACAACTGCAGTTTGAATCGCACTGAATATATAAAAATCCACGAGATCATCAAGGATATTCAAAGGTGAATATTATCCCTGAAAAAATAACAGCTGTTCTCACTAGAGGTAGTTTTTACCCTAACTCCTCACTTGAAAATTGGTAAAGGAAGAGTTAAACATTTATCCTGTCTTTCTAGTAGGAACTACATTTCAGGATAAATAAATAACTCCAGTTGATGGAGAAATTTCTCTACAGAATTCCACCTAACATAGGTAGAAAAAAAACAACAGAATTAGAAATTCCCATTTTACATCTTTAATAGATCTTAAAACTATTATGTAAAAGGTTTAATAGAATCTCTATCTCAAACGGTGCCACAGGATCTCTCCAGATTACCTGCTGGTAACAGAATCAAAATAATTTTGTAACTGAGCAATCTGGTCATGACCACCTTAACTATCTTAAGCAACATTAATAGTGAGACGAGGTATTATATGTCATGTATATGATGCAGTAGAAAGTACATGAAGACTATCTACAATGTATTCTTGACAAAAATACTTAACCTTAATCCAGTCAAGGCTTCAGATCTGATTTGCACTTTATAAGAAAAAGAAGATGCAAAAATATACAAGTCAAACAATACGCTGAGGAAATATCAGAAGAATCCAAAAGGCAGGACATTCTATGACAACTGACCCAGTCTTCTCAACAAGTCAATGTCATGGGAAAAAGGGAGCTGGAGGTTGTTCTAGATTAAGAGAATTTAACATAGCAACCCAACAACGAAAAGAAATGCTTGTCACTTGACTGGATCTTGGTTTGAAGTAACTATTGTAAAATCCACTTGAGGAACAATTGGGGGAAATATATTTACATTCACATTGGATTAATTAGGGAATTAATGTTAACTTTATTATTGTATCAATAATTTCGTTCTTGTGTAGAAACATGTCTTATCTAGAGATGCATACTGAAGTATATAGGGATAAAACATAATGATCTTTGTGATTTTCTTTAAAGTACATAAGCAAAAAACAAAAGCAGCAAATATATAAAAATGTTATCAACTGTTAAATCTAGATGAAAGAATATATAGATATTATCATTTTAGGATTCTTTGAAATTATTCATAATAAAAGCAAAAAACAATGAGAAAGTGGAAAAAATACAAAAAATCCTTTAAATTCTTTTTAGAAATGATCAAAAAACACGGTTTTACCAAGAAGTGAATTTACAATGCTATATCTCTAGAGGTCAGTATTGCATAAGAGAATAAAGACAGCATATCTCATTAGATAGTACCAGAATAATTTTAGATAATTACTAATTTAGTGTTTTTTAAAAATAAATTTTATGTTACATAAACTCAATACATTCAGCCATAACACTTATAAGGACAGAATTATTTCAAGCACCTTAAAAAAATACAGTAGGTGCTTAAATAAATGTAAATGACTGATAATGATGATGAAGTAACAGTGATAAGGTAAAACAGCAGTTAATAGAACGTGTTTATTCTGTCTGCAAGATATGATTTTAAAAAGTTGGAAATAAGTAGTTGGTATTTTGCTACACAGACTTCAAACATTATAACTTATTTTTAATAGCTACAAACTTCCACTGAGTGGATATACTACTCCTACTCATATATTTATACATAACTTCATTTAATACTATTCAACTAACTCTTGCTTCCTAGAATTTCAAACTCAATGAATTAATTCTAATTAAGTCGGATAAGAATTTTGATCAGCTTTGCTCTAACTGCTGTCAACAACAATATCTAGCTCCCATGATAGTCAAGTATAGCTAAATTCTGATAAACATACAATACTTGACAGCTGGTACTCTGCCAATAGCAATATACAGTCTGGATCTGAAAATAGTCTAAAACGTGGGCGCAAGCCAAACAAACCTTCCACGCAGGAATGGAAGGTCAAACCACACCTAATTAAGGACTCTGATTCTTTTGGAATGTTTGCTGACTAGCAAGCACCTTACGTCCAGCATACTGGGCAGTCAGCTCCATAACAGAAGAATAGGGCATTTTATCACTAACTTAAAAAGACATTTGTGGAACTAACCTAAGTTAGAGACTTTTGGCTTTTTTATTGTAAGGGAGGCAAGTCTATGGGGGAGGAAATACATATTGTTATGGAATAAAGATTATTAAAAATGGGCATTTTACTACCCCTATTCTCCCCTCTAAAATGAACAGACATGGAAACTAGGGTTCAAAGAATGTGAATCTATTTGCCTATCCCATCTCAATTTCCTCTGCATTTACTTTAGTATGGGTCTCATTTTCTTTGGCGTTGCAGGGTCTGTTGGCAGCTAAGGGTGGCACGTGACGTCTGGCCAATGAGATGAAGCAGAGGGCTTCAAGTTAGTCTTTCCTGATACAGAGAATACCCAGGATGGATCTTTTGTCCCTCTTCTCTCCCCTTTCCTCCTGCCTGGAACAGGGCAATGGTAACTGGAAGCACCCATCTTTCTAAGCAAACAAAAAGTCACCTTCTAAGAAAAAAGCAAAAACAGAGGACTCAGGTCCTTAACAGTATCATAAAGCCACTGAACCACCCCTACTCTTTGGTGGTCCTATTAGGTGAGAAAAATAAAGCCCTTCCTTACTTGTTTTAACCACTGTAATCAGATTTACTTGACATACAGCAAAACGCAATCCTAACTAATATGGAAGAAGCAATAAGAGACTTTGTCAAAAGAATAAGAGGGGGCCTAAAAGACAAACTCTGTACTTTTGTATGCCTGTTTTCTCTTTTTTATTAAAAAAAGTCATTATAATTCCTGTTTTATATTCTTTCCAGAGTTATTTTGAGGCTGAGTGAATTTATGTCAATACACTTCATAAACTATGAAAATACTCAACAAATGTGAGACATTAATAAGGAATGATTAGCTCTGGCTGTAACATTTTGAACTATATGGTTTTCTCATCTACAAAAAGACAACGTTTTCCCCAGTCACACAGAGTTATCTATGGAAAGGCTCAAATGAGATAATATTAAATTAAATATTAAGTATTATTACAAAAGTGGTGTGATATGCTGATCTGCAAAAAATTCCTGGGATTGATTCCTTCTCTAATTTAGCTGGATGACCTTGAGGAATGTATCAAATTTCTGAGTCTCATTTTCTCATTTGTAAGAGGGAGTACTAATAGTAATTGTGTCCCTCCCTCACGAACTATACTAAATAGCAGTACCTCTAAGATTATCCTCAGTATCTACCTTCCCTATTTTCCCTGAGAGACAGAACTCCTGAATTCTACCTTCGATGGCCACTGAAAATAAAGACTTTACATTTTTTGCCTCCCTTGTGGCTGAGTCCTACCTATGCTTTGATCAATGGATGTGAGCTGAAGTGATGCGTGCAACTTACACGTCAAACCCTTAGTGGGAAATGTCCTCCACGTCTCCCTTTTTACCCTCTCCACTGGTGGAATGTGGATGAAGCAGTGAGCCATCCTCAGTCATGCAGAGGAGGGCAACAAATTTCAGCACAGCAAAGCAGCAGTGGGGAAGGGCCTGCGTGCCTGGTACCAGGGAGCTGCCATGGCAACCCTGGTCTGCTTACACACAGGCTGTTAGAGGAGGGAGAGAAATAAACTCTTTTGTTCAACTTCCTGTATTTTGATGCATATTATTACAGCAGCCTAACCTGTATCCTTACTAATTCAGTAAGAATTAAAAGAAGTATGTGAAAGCAATCTATACACCATAGAGCAATTATATAATTAACATTAAGGCACATTATCGCAGTAATGGCATAAACCTTTTGTAGCTCACCAAACTATCTGAATTATGAAAATGAGATTAAAGGTCAGATAGTACAAAGCAGATTTGGTTTTGAAATGTAGAACCAACACTCAAATATACGTTTAGCCTATCTCAGAGCAGCCAGAATTTGGGATACAAGGTTATTCTCAAAGAAGATAAATTTAGAGTAATCAAAAATCAACCTTGTCTCTATTTCTCTCCACTTGAGAGAGAGCCTTCTAATGCAGTGTCAGCCACACCTCTGAGCCACAATGGAGAAGGCTGGAGTAAACGATAGAATTGTATGGCTGCCTGGTGTATCAGCTTCGTAGGGCTGCCATAACAAAATTATCACGAACTCAGGGGCTTACAATAAGGGAAATTTATTTTCTCACAGCCTGGAGGCCAGAGGTCCAAAATCAAGATGTTGCCAGGATTTGTGCCTTCTGGAAGCTCTAAGGGAGAATCTGCTCCACATTTCTCTCCTAGCCTCTGGTGGCTGCTGGCAATCTTTGGTATTATACTGCATCACTCCAATCTCTGCCTCCACCTTCACATCATCTTATCCCCTGAGTGTCTGTACACTCTCTATTTCTTCTAAGGAGACTCTCATTGGTTTAAGGGCCCACCATACTCCAGGATGATCTTATCTTGATACTTACCTTAATTACATCTGCAAAGACCTTACTTCCAAAAACGGTCACATTCTAAAGTTCCATGTTGTTATGGGTTGAATTGTGTTCCCTCAAAAGGTATGTTGAAGTCCTAACCCCCAGTACCTCAGATCTGACCTTAATTGGAAACAGGACCTTGGCAGATGTAACTAGTTAAGGTGAGGTCATGCTGGAGTGGGGTGGGCTCTTAATCCAATATGACTAGTGTCTTTATAAGAGAACAGACACAGAGACATAGGGAGAATGCCATGAGATGACGGAGGCAGAGATTAGGGTGATGTGTTTACAAGTCAAGGAACACCATGGATTGCTGGCAAACTACCAAAAGCTAAGAGAAAAAGATGGAAGGATTCTGCCCTATGGGTTTCAGAGAGAGTATGGCACTGCCAACACCTTGATTTTGAACTTCTAGCTTCCAAAACTATGAAAAACTACATTTCTGTTGTTAAAGACACACAGTTTGTGGGATTTCTTATGGCAGAAGTAGGAAACTAATATGGGGTGAACGTGACTTTGAGGGGGACATTATTCAACCCACTGTACCTGGTCATTAGGACTACTTTCAACACTGACAAAGTGGACACTGTCACCATCAAGAATCACACCATCTTAGAGAATAGTGGAGCCAAAAGGACCTTAATCCCTGCCCTGTGTTTTTCACAGGAGTTACCACAAAGTATGATTCCCTTCAGACTGTCAGCAATATTGCTTACACCATTGTTTCCCTCAACATCTACACCATGACAACTCATGGTGTCATTGTGGACTTGTGACACAATCTGCCATCACTGCTATCCGGAAGACCATGGCTAGGCTCTCCGGCAAACTGCAGTATAATGGCTGCGGTGATACCAAAATGTCATCCCAGTATCCATGAGCACTGGCAAGACTTTGGGTGAGGTCATTCCTGAGCTGCATGGGAAGCTCTGTGGCATGGTCTTCCATACTCACTCCCAACACAACCACCATATATCTGACCTGCCATGTGCAGGGAGCTAAGGAACATGCCTGCATCAAGAAGGTGGGGAAGCCAGGATCCGAAGGAGCTCAGAAGGGCTTCCAGGGCTACACTGGGATTAGCCTGATTATTGAGACTTCCATAGTGACACCATCCATTTTTGATGCTAAGGTTGGCATTGCCCTTAACCACCACAATATTAAGCTCATTTCCTGACATGACAACAGATTTGGCTAATGCCACTTCACGGTGGACTTCAGAATCCACACAGAATGTGTCAGAGCCCTGGACCTTTTCCCCAGCAACAGCATGAGGAAAAGAGAGACGACCTCAGCTGCTGGGGAGTCTGTGCCCAACTGTATTCCCCAACACACTAATAATCTCTCATCTTCATTCAACAGTTTCTATCCTCTAAAGAAAGTTTAGAAAGCTCTGCTTTGTCATGTATTATCAGTACCAACAATAAAATCCTCCCTGTATCCAGTGAAGGGGCAAGGTAGGGTAGGGGATTGACTTTAACAATTACTATGCTCAGCTGAGATTCTGACAGGATGGTAAGTACTATAGACAAATGATTTAATAACATTAACTCTTGCTCTAGCATATTTCTTACCTGTATATTGAGAAAATGGCTTATGTATTACTCCTAGCACAGGTTTACCATTTACAGCCACACACACCATAGTAGTGACATACTTTCGAAGATCCTCTGTGAGAAAAAAACACCAAAAACACAATTGTCAAAGTAACAAATAAATTCAGGATACAATGTTACACTTTCATTAAAAATTTATGTACGTCAAATGTCTTTCTTAGTCAACAATCCCCTCAGACAGAGTCTAGCAATGAGAGCCAGTTTAAGGGAGTAATTGAGTTTTGGTTTTATAAAGCAGATCACCAAGGCTATTTTCCCTGCCTACCATTTTATTAGCTGCCTGTCTCTGTGCAAATTACTTAAATTCAGTTTCCTCATCTGTAAAATATAGATACTAATTAAGTAACCACTTAGGTATAAATTAAATTTATTTTTAATTTTAGGATTAAATTTAAAAATCAGGTTAAGAAGTTAGTCCCTGCACAAGGGATGCACTCACTAAATATTATCACTACTATATGATCAGGGCAATCTCAATTTAGAAAACTATTTTTTTTTTTTTTTTTGTGAGGAAGACCAGCCCTGAGCTAACATCCGTTGCTAATCCTCCTCTTTTTGCTGAGGAAGACTGGCCCTGGGCTAACATCCGTGCCCATCTTCCTCTACTTTATATGGGACGCCGCCACGGCATGGCTGACAAACAGTGTGTCGGCGGGCGCTCGGGATCCGAACCGGCGAACCGCGGGCTGCCAAGCGCGGACGAAACCGCTACGCCACTGGGCGGCCCCTAGAAAACTATTTTTAATTTAAAAAACCCTCAATATTCCATATTTCTATTATCTACTCCTGCAAAATACCATTTTATAATTTCAGTTACTATTAGATACACACACCTAGTGTCTTCTCCCTGTTCTCCAAATAGTTAACTATTGAGTGCCTCTTATGGGTCAAGTTCAGTGCTTAATCATTTGAATACAAAGGTAAGAAAGCAGAAGCTCCCACATTCAGAAAACTTACCATCTAGAAGGAGGACAAATGTATAAGCAACCAACTTCAACATATATACCAAGAGAACAGAGAAAAAGCGGAATTAGGTCTCTCTGAGTAAGAAACAAAACATGGGAGAGGATCCACAGAAATGAAATCTGAGCCAGAACTAGGTAAAAAGAATGAAAATAGGGGATGGGGATGATAATTCTCTGATTTGCTACTTATTTGCTCTCTGGGTGCCTAGGATTTACTATTTCGAATTCCAAGGATAGATGTATATGCAATAAAACCTAAATTCCCAATATCACAGGCAAATATTGTATTCTGGCTATATAAATTAAGACCCCAATAATACACACCTCAATATATAAATAAACATCTCAATAAACAGGTGTCCAATAGGAACCATTTTGTTGTTGTGACTGCTAAAAACTTCCCTTCACTGAACAATCAGTGACATACTGAGCCACCGTCACCGATAGGAATATGCCATAATACAGTGGTTTGGGGTGGGGCGGAAGGTTGACAGTAACCGATCCAGTCCAGATGTTTCATACCACACTGCATTAATTCAGCTGTCTTAAAATCTAATTAGAAGAGTTGTCTTGGACTGGTAAAATATCTAACAACGTGTATATACCACCTGCCCTAGTTCTGGTTCTCTGACAAATAATGGCAATCTGAAGTTTGAGATCAATTTTAATTTTAAAATTACCTGTATATTCCTGTGTAGCATCAAGTGGGTCGATCCAGACAGTAACACTTTCTGCTGGCACCTCTTTAGGGGTGGCTATTTCCTTCAGGATGTCCTCAGGAATCTTACGATCCCATACAATAACCTCCTGATCAGCTGCATCCACATGTTCCTCAGTATTTATCTGTATCAAAAATAGTTGACAGTTAAAAAATTTAAAAACTAAGAAAAAATCACTACCTGAGAAAACATAAAAGAGAAAAAACATTTCAGACAAAATCACATAAATTCAAAGTAGGTAAATTAATATTTTTGTTTACTTTGAGGCATTTCATTACAAAATGAAAATATATTGTAAAAGAAATTCCAGGGACATCTTGTCTTCGAGGACTTTCCAATCAAATATTCAAGGTTAGCTTGTTGTCCAAGCAAGACAGGGAATCCAAATATAGAGAAACTAAGCATCAAAGAAACAGCTATTTAAAGCTTAATGATATTTATGAAAAATACAGATCTAAAGTGTAAAAACAGACTGACAGTACCCTGAAACACTGAACTGCACACAAGCAACTAGTAAGAGTTAGGAGGAGAAAAGTACTAATGGACTTAAAAAGGAATATGCCTTAAAAACAGGGAATTTCTGAATGCTAAGAGACATCACGTCCTAGAAAAGTAATCACCTAAAATATACCTTTGATCAATAGAGAAAAGGAAACCTGGAAATGATGAAACAGATAATAAACTAGAATATTATAAAATATAAACAAAGCTGAAATGAGTAATCAAAAGAGACAAAAAAAGAGCAGTCTTCTCTTCATTATACACCAAAGATGCGTCACAGGATAAGGAGGTAAAGTCAAATTTTTTACTTTTTATATACTAGAAAACAAAATTAAAATATAAAATAAAACTGACTTACCATACAGATCCGTAATGGTGTGGGTGAGTAGAGAACCACTGCTCTCAACTGAGCTTTTTAATGCATACTTAAAATATATTCTGATTTACAAAAGAATGTTACAACTGTATTTACTTTTATAAATTAGGACACGCCAATGAAGCAAATTTAAGAATTGACTGCACTTTAAGAATTAGGTTAATAATAAACTGTCAATTTTATTCAAATATTGCTTCATCAGAAGACTTCCTCTATCAGATCATAATACACACACACAAGAAAAATGTCCCCAAAATGTGAATTTCAATTAGGGACTAACACCTATACATGACAGGCTTTTGGGTACTGTGCTTTTTGACAAGCTCTGTTTCCAGAACACTGTGTTTATATTGCATATGACGCCATGCCCAGACCCCATACTACAGTGTCAGAGTGATTACAACACTGACAATACATGAGTAAAAAGTCACACAGGATGAAAACCTTAAGACTATCAGCAATCTCTGGAAAGTACTCTGAAATATCCCAAATTGTCACAGAGGTTAAAATAGTAATATTCCAGAAATACCAAGTCACTTAAGTCATAAAATAATTTTAGTACAGTATGCAGTAAACATCTAATTTATCCATTCACTCATTCCTTTATTGATTCAGGAAATGTCTACTGACTGATTACTATATGCAAGACACAGTTCCAGGGCATAATGCACAATGGTGACCAATGTGACAAAAATCTCTGCCCTTGTGGAGCTTAAGATTCTAATGAAGGAGATAAACAAGAAACAAGATAAATAAGTAAAACATGTAAAGAAAAAACCTTCTTTAAGATAGGGTGGCTAAGATTATTCATAATAGCCCAAAACTAGAAACTACCAAATGTCCATCAACTGTTGAATGGATAAACAAAATGTGGTACATCCATACACTGGAATATTATTCAGCCACAAAAAGGAAATGAACTACTGATTCATACTAGAGCATGGATGAACCCCCAAAATATTATGCTAAGTGAAAGACACAAGACACCACATACTGGATGATTCCATTTATGTGAAATGTCCAGAACAGGCAAATCTATGGAGACATTAGATTAGTGGTTGCTTGGGGCAGGGGGTGGAACAGGGATTACCAGTAAATAGGCACAGGGATATTAGTAGGGTGATGAAAATGTTCTAAAACTGATTAATGATGATGATTGCACAACTCGGCAAATCTACTACAAACTACTGAATTGGACATTTGAAATGGGCAAATTATATGACATGTAAAACATTTGTTGTTGTTTTAAAAGAATAGCTAAGGAAGCTCTCACTGAATAGGTGGTATTAGAGTGAAGATCTAAAAGAAGTGAGCCTAGCAGGCATCAAAAGGAAGCATATTCCAGCCCATGAAATAACAAATGCAAACAACTGACATTAATTCTTCTGAGGTGCAAGTGTGCCTCGTGTATTCAGAGCACAGCAAGGAGGCAAGCATGGCTAGAGCAGAGTGAGCCAAGAAGGAGCTGGAGATGAGGTCTGAGGTCAGAAAGTAGCGGGAGCCAGATGGTGAAAGACTCTCCAGGCATGACACAGTCAGTTGCCCTCCACCATATGTAACCTCTATTAACAACGTGTAGAGGGGCCTAGACATTGCAGAAAGCTAAAGGAGGGTGGGGGTGTGTGGGGACATAAAAGGATTAGAAAGAAGCAAAGCCATAATATGCAAGTGATGGCTGATTATCGAGAAAATCCAAAAGGACTTGTGGATAAATTAAGGAAACCATTTAAACTAACAGAAATAAATTACCTGGAAATAAATGTATTCAAGATGTGCAAAAACACTATGGAGAAAATTAAACTATATTAAAAAATATTAATGACTTAAAAAATGTTAAAGACATCAATTCTCCCATCAGTAAACTATATATTTAATACAACTCCAATCAAAATCCCTAGAGGTTTTTGTTACCCCTTCTTGGCAATGGGACAAGCCATTTTAAAATCATTTACATGGAAGAGCAAAAAGCCAGGAAGAGCCATGACATTTTTGGGGAGAAGCAAAAAAAAGAATATCATGGTTGGGGGGGACGTCTTTCCTTACCGGATGTCACGACTTATTTTAACACTGGAATAATTAAGACTGTGGCACTATTTTGGCTTCCCCGCTCCCCAGCTTCACTGAGCTACAATTGACAAATAAAGTTGTACATATTTAAGGCGTACAATCTGATGATTTGATATACATACACGCTGTGAAATGATTACCACAATTAAGTTAATTAATGCATCCATCACCTCACATATTTACCTTTTTCTTTTGTGGTGAGAACGCTTAGGATCTACTCCTGAAGCAAATTTCAAGTATACAATACGGTATTAACTATAGTCACCTTGCTGCACATTAGATCCTCAGAACTCATTCATTTTAGTTATAACTGCAAGTTTGTACCCTTTGACCAACCCCTCCCCATTTCTCCCACTCCTTAGACTCTGGCAAGCACCATTCTACTCACTGTTTCCATGCGTTTGATTTTTTTTTTTTTAAGATTCTACACGTAAGTGATATCATGAAGTATTTGTCTTTCCATTTCTGGCTTATTTCACTCAGCATAAGGACCTCCAGGTTCATCCATGTCGTCTCAAATGGCAAGATTTCCTTCTTTTTGATGAATAACATTCCATTGTATCTCTATATATCACATCTTCTTTGATAGGGACTGCACTGAATTTGTAGATTGCTTTGGGTAGTACGGACATTTTAAAAGAATTAATTCTTCCAATCCAAGGACATGTGATATATTTCCATTTATTTGTGTCCTCTTCAATTTCTTTCATCAATGTCTTAGAGTTTCAGTAAACAGGTCTTTTGCCTCCTTGGTTAAATCTCTTCCTAAATATTTTATTGTTTTTGATGCTGCTGTAAATGTAATTGTTTTCTTAATTTCTCTTTTAGATAGCTTGTTGTTGTGAGTGTATAGAAACGCAAGCGATTTTTGTATGTTGATTTTGTAAGCTGATAGTTTATCCTTGTTAGTGTATAGAAATGCAACTGATTTTTGAATGTTGATTTTGCATCCTGCAACTTTGCTGAATTTATTAGTTCTAACAGTATTTTAGTGGAGTCTTTAGGATTTTCTATATGTAAAAGCATCTGCAAAGAAAGACAATTTTACTTCTTCTTTTCTGATTTGGGCACATTTTATTACTTTTACTTACCTAATTGCTCTGGCTAGGACTTCTAGTACTATGTTGAATGGAGGAATGAAAGTGGTGAGTGGGCACCTTGTCTTCTTCCTGATCTTAGAGGAAAAGCTTTTAGCTTCCACCACTGAGTATAACACTAGCTGTGGGATTATCACATATGGCCTTTATTATGTTGAGGTATATTCCATCTATATGTAATTTGTTGAAGGTTTTAATCATGAAAGATGTTGAATTTTGTCAAGTGACTTTCTGCATTCCTTGAGAGGATCATATGATTTTTATGTTTCACTTTGTTAATGTGGTATGTCACATTGATTGATTTGCAGACACTCAACTTTACATCCTCACATCTCAGAGATAAATCCCACTTGCTCATGGTGTATGATCCTTTCAATGTGCTGTTAAATTCAGTTTGCTAGTATTCTGTTGAGGATTTCTGCATGTATGATCATCAGGGATATTGACCTATAATTTTCTTCTTGTAGTATCCTTGTATGCTTTGGTGTCAGGGTAATGCTGGCCTCATAAAGTGAGTTTTGAAGTGTTCCATCCTCTTCAATTTTTTGGAAGAGTTTGGTAACAACTGATTATTAATTCTTCTTTAAATGTTTGGTGGAATTCATCTGTGGAGTCATCTGGTCCTGGGACTGACTTTGTTGTTCCTGGGATTTTTGATTGATGGTTCAATCTCCTTACTAGTTACAAGCCTGTTCAGACATTCTATTTCTTCATAATTCAGTCTTGGTAGGTTGTAAGTTTCTAGGACTTTATTCATTTCTTCTAGGTTACTCAATTTGTTGGCGTATAATTGTTCACGGTAGTCTCTTACGATCCTTTGTATTTTGCAATATCAGGTGTAATGTCTATGCTTTCACACCTGAATTTACACAGCTAAGTCTTCTCTCTTTTTATCTTAGTCTAGCTAAAGGTTTGTCAATTTCTCTTTTCAAAAAACCAGCTCTTAGTTGATATTTTCTATTGCTTTTCTAGTCTCTATTTCATTTATTTCTGCTCTGATCTTTGTTATTTCCTTCCTTCTGCTAACTTTGGGCTTACTTTGTTGTTCTTTTTCTAGTTCCTTGAAGTCTAAGTTCAGTTGTTTGAGATCTCTCCTTTTTCTTAATGTAGGCATTCATCACTATGAATTTCCTTCTTAGAACTGCTTTTGCTGCATCCCATAAGTTTTGGCATGTTGTGCTTCCATTTTTATTTCAAGATTTTTTTTCATTTCCCTTTTGATTTCTTCTTTGACCCATTGGTTGTTCAGGGGTGTGTTAACTTTCACATATTTGTGAATTTTCCAGCTTTCCTCTTGTTATTGAATTCTAGTTTTACACCACTGTGGTCAAGCAAGATGCTTGATATGATTTCAATCTTCTTCAATTTGTTAAGGCTTGTTTTCTAGCCTAACATGTGGTCTATCCCAGAGACTATTTTGTGTGAGTTTGAGAAGAATATATATTCTGCTGCTGTTGGGTAGAAGGTTCTGTATATGTCTGATAGCTCCATTCAATCTAAAGTGTAGCGCAAGTCCATTATTTCCTTATTGATGATCTGTCTGAATGATCTAGCCATTGGTAAAAGTGGGTAATGAATTCCCTCCTATTATTGCATTGCTGTCTGTTTCTGCCTTCAGACCTATGATAACTGCTTAATATACTTAGGTGTTCCAATGTTGAGTACATATGTATTTACAATTATTATATCCTTTTGATGAATTGAGCCTTTTATCATTATATAATGACCTTTGTCCTTTGTTACAGTTTGTTAAAGCCTATTTTGTCTGATATAATTATAGCTACCCTGTTCTCTTTGTGTTTTCATCTGCATGGAATCTTTTTCCATCCCTACATTCTGATCCTATGTGTCATCCTTAAAGCTGAAGTGAGTCTGTTGTAGGCAGCATATAGTTGGGTCTTTTTTTAATCCACTCAGCTACCCTGTGTCTTTTGATTGGAGAATTTAGCCCATCGACATTAAAAAAAATTACTGATTGGTATGGACTTACTATTGCCATCTTGTTCATTGTTTTCTGGCTTTTTGTAGTTCCTTTCTTCCTTTCTTCCTCTCTGGCTGTCTGCCTTTTTGATTTGATGATTTCTTATAGTGGTATGCTTTGATTCCTTCCTTCTTATCCTTTGTGTGTCTACTAGAGGTTTTTCCTTTGTGGTTACCATGACACTTACATAAAATATCTTATAACAGTCTATTTTAAGTGGATAACTTCAATTGCAAACAAAAACTCTACTCTCTTATACACTCCCTCATTTTGTTTTTGATGTTATAATTTACATCTTTTTATACTGTGTAAGCACTAACAAATTTTTGTAGCTGTAGTTTTAAAAAATACTTTAGCCTTTTAACTTTTATATTAGAATTAAGTGATTTACACACCACCATTACATTATGAGAGTATTCTGAATTAGACTATATACTTACCTTTACCACTGAGTTTTACTTTCATGTTTTCATGTTACTAATCAGTATCTTTCCATTTCAGTTTGAAAAACTCCCTTTAATATTTATTATAAGGCAGGTCAAGTGGTAATGAAATCCTTCAGCTTTAGTTTGTCTGGGAAAGTCTTTACCTATCCTTCATTTCTCAAGGACAGAGCTGCTGGGTAAAAAATTCATGGTTGGTAGTTATTTTTCTTTCAGAACTTTGAATATATCATCCCACTCTCTCCTGGCCTGCAAGGTTTCTGCTGAAATATCTGATGATAGCCTTATGGGAGTTCCATTGTATCAGATGAGTTTCTTTTCTCTTGCTGCTTTCACAATTCTTTCTTTGACTTTTGACAGTATTATAATAATGTGTCTCAATAAAGTCCTCTTTGAGTTGAATCTGTTTGTGGACTTGCAAGTACTTGGATGTCTATGTCTCTCCCCAGATTTGGGAAGTTTTCAGCCATTAGTCCTTTAAATAAACTTTCTGCCCCTTTCTTTTCCTTCTGGGACTCCCAAATGTGACCAGTTCCACTTGATGATGCCCCATACTTTATATAGGCTTTCTTTACTCTTTCCTTGTCTCTTTTCTTTTTGAGGAAAACCAGCCCTGAGCTAACATCTGTTGCCAATCTTCCTCTTTTTCTCTTTCTCCCCAAAGCCCCAGTACATAGTAGTATATGCTAGGTGTAGGTCCTTCTAGTTCTTCTATGTGGGATGCCACCTCAGCATGGCTTGATGAGCGGTGAGTAAGTCTGTGCCCAGGATCTGAACTGGTGAACCCCGGGCCACCGAAGTAGAACGTGCAAACTTAACCGCTACACCACCAGGCCAGCGCCTTCTTCACTCTTTAATTCTTTTTTCTCCTCTGACTGGGTAATTTCAAATGATCTGTTTTCAAGTTCACAGATTTCCTTCTGCTTGATCAAGTGTTCAGCTGATTCTATTTCATTTTATTCACTGTATTCTTCAGCTCTATAATTTATGTTGGCATTTTAATGATTTCTAATCCCTGCAGAACCTCTCATTTTGTTCATGTATTGTTTTCCTGAATTTTGGGGTTGTCTATCTGTGTTCTCTTATAGCTTGCTAAGCTACCTTAAAACAATTACAGGCATACCTCATCTTATGGTACTTCACTATATTGTGCTCTGTACATACTGCGTTTTTTACAAATTGAAGGTTTGTGGCAACCCTGCATCAAGCAAGTCTATCAGTGCCATTTGTCTGGTAGCATTTGCTCATTTCGTGTCTCTGAGTCACATTTTCATAATCTCACAGCATTTCAAACTTTTGCATTATGATTATATTTGTTACGGTGATCTGTGATCAGTGATCTTTGATGTTACTATAATTGTTCTGAGGTGCCATGAACCACGCCCATATAAGACAGTAAACTTAATAAATGTGTGTATTCTGACTGCTCCACCAACTGGCCATTCCCCTGTGTCTCTCCCTCTCCTCGGGCCTGTCTATTCCCTGAGACACAATAATATTGAAATTAGACCAATTAATAACCCTACCATGTCCTCTAAGTGTTCTAGTGAAAGGAAGAGTCACAAGTCTCTCACTTTAAATCAAAAGCTAGAAACGATTAAGCTTAGTGAGAAAGGCATGTCAAAAGCTGAGATAAACCAAAAGCTAGGCCTCTTGCACCACATAACCAAGTTGTGAATGCAAAGGAAAAGTTATTGAAAAAAATTAAAAGTGCCATTCCAGTGAAAACACGAACGATAAGAAAGCAAAATAGCGTTATTGCTGTTATGGAGAAAGTTTTAGTGGTCTGAACCAAAGATCAAACCAGCCACAACATTCCCTTAAGCCAAAGCCTATTCAGAGCAAGGCCATAACTCTCTTCAATTCTCTGAAGGCTAAGAGAGGTGAGGAAGCTACAGAAGAAACTTTGAAGCTAGCAGAGTTGGTTCATGAGGTTTAAGGAAAGACGCCATCTCCATAAGAGTGCAAGGTGAAGGAAGCAGCAAGTGCTGACGTAGAAGCTACAACAAGTTATCCAGAAGATCTAGCTAAGATAACCAATGAAGGTGGCTACACTAAACAGATATTCAGTGTAGACAAAACAGGTTTATACTGAAAGAAGATGCCATCTAGGACTTTTGTAGTTAGAGAGAAGTCAATGCCTGACTTCAAAGGACAGGCTGACTCTCTTGTTAGACGCTAATGCAACTGGTGACTAAATTGAAGTCAATGCTCATTTACCATTCTGAAAATCCTATGGCCCTTAAGCGTTATGCTAAATCTACTCTGCCTGTGCTCTATATATGGAAAAACAAAGCCTGGATAACAGCAGATTTGTTTACAACGTGGCTTACTGAATATTTTAAGCCCACTATTGAAACCTACTGCTCAGAAAAAAAGATTGTTTTCAAAATATTACTGCTCACTGACAATGCACCCGGTCACCTAAGAGCTCTGATGGAGATGTAAGAGATTCATGTGTTTTCGTGCCTGCTAACACAACATCCATTCCACAGCCCATGAATCAAGGAGTAACTTTGACTTTCAAGTCTTATTATTTAAGAAATACATTTCGTAAGGCTGTAGCTGCCATAGATGGTGATTCCTCCAAAGGATCTGAGTAAAGTAAATTGAAAAACTTCTGGAAAGGATTCACCATTCTAGATGCCATTAAGAACATTTGTGGGGCCGCCCGGTGGCGCAGCGGTTTAGTCCGCGCTTGGCAACCTGGGGTTCCCAGGTTCGGATCCCAGGCTCCTGCCGACGCACTGCTTGTCAGCCATGCCGTGGCGGTGTCCCATATAAAGTAGAGGAAGGTGGGCACGGATGTTAGCCCAAGGCCAGTCTTCCTCAGCAAAAAGAGGAGGATTGGCGACAGATGTCAGCTCAGGGCTGGTCTTCCTCACAAAAAAAAAAAAAAAAAAGAACATTTGTGACTCATGGGAAGAGGTCAAAATATCAACAGTAACAGGAGTTTGGAAAAAGTTGATTCCAACCTTCATGGATAATTTTGAAGGGTTCAAGACTTCAGTGGAGGCAGTAACTGCAGATGTGGTAGAAATAGCAAGAGAACTAGAATTGGAAGTGGAGCCTGAAGATGTGATTGAATTGCTGTAATCTCATGACAAAACTTTAACAGATGAGCAGTTGCTTCTTATGGATGAGCAAATTAAGTGGTTTCTTGAAACGGAATCTACTCCTGGTGAAGACGCTGTGAAGGCTGTTGAATTGACAATAAAGGATTTAGAATATTACATAAACTTAGTTGATAAAGCAGTGGCAGGGTTTGAGGACTGACTCCAATTCTGAAGGAAGCCCTACTGTATGTAAAATGCTATCAAACAGCATTGCATGCTACAAAGAAATTGTTGGTGAAAGGAAGAATCAATTGATGCAGCAATCTCCACTGTTGTAAGAAATCAGCACAGCCACCTTAACCTTCAGCAACCACCACTCTGACCAGTCAGCAGCCAACACCACCGAGGAAAGACCCTCCACCAGCAAACAGATGATGATTTGCTGAAGGCTTAGAATATGGTTAGGATTTTTAGCAAAAAAGTATTTTTCTTTTTTTTGTGAGGAAGACCAGCCCTGAGCTAACACGCGTCACCAATCCTCCTCTTTTTGCTGAGGAAGACTGGCCCTGGGCTAACATCCGTGCCCACCTTCCTCTACTTTATATGGGACGCCACCACGGCATGGCTGACAAGCAGTGCGTCGGCCGGCGCCCGGGATCCGAACCTGCGAACCCCGGGCTGCCAAGCGCGACCTAAACCGCTACGCCACCAGGCCAGCTCCTGTACTCTTTTTTTCAGACATAATGCTATTGCACACTTAATAGGCTACAGTGTAGCGGTAAATGTAACTTCTATACACACTGGGAAACCAAAAAATTCACGTGACTTGCTTTACTGCGATATTCGCTTTATTGCAGTGGACTGGAACCGAACCTGCAGTCTCTCTGAGGTATGCCCTTATTTGGAATTCTTTGTCAGGCAATTCGTAGATCTCAATTTCTTTTGGGTCGGTTATGGGGAAATTATGGTGTTCCTTTGCTGGTGATGTGTTTCCTTGATTTTTTGTGTTCCTTGAAGTCTTGCATTATTGTCCTCGTATCTGAAGAAGCACTCACCTCCTCCAGTCTTTCCTGACTGGCTTTGGGAGAGAGCAACCTTCACCACCAAGTCCGACTAGGGATTCTAAAGTTTTCTCAGGTCTCTTCTATGGATGTGCCTTCTCCACACTTCTTGTTCCCTCCTGCAGGGTAATTCTTAAAATTGTATGCCTTATCTCAATCCCACAAAAACCAGGCCAGGTGCTGAGCGCCTCCCATTTGTTTTCTCTATGGCGATGCCCTGAAATTCTCAAGGTTGTGAGCCTTTTCCCAATCCTGCAGCTCTGCTGGCTGTCTCCACTTGCTGGCTAGCCATCTGTAAGGGCTCCCTCTCATGGTCTGCAGGAGCACGCACTGAAATCAGGCCAAGGTAGGTGGGTGGAGTACGGTGGATGTGAGTGAGGTGTGTGGAGTGTTGGGGGTGCCCATGGGCCAGTGGGGGGGTATATAGGCGAGGAGGCCCCAGCAGCTCGTGGGCAGGCTTCTTGATGGAGTCTGTGAGGTGGTTAGCAGCATCCCTTTGATGAGTTCTGAGCCTTTGATGCTGTGCTCCCACAACCTCCCTCAACTCCTCAGCCTTATAGATCACCTCAGTAATCTAGATGAGGTGAGAAAGAAGTGGGCCTCTTGAGCAGTGTCCTGCACGGCTGGGGAAGGTGGGCACTCACACACTCCCGTGGGTAAAATAGCAGGCTGAGGGGGTCTCTTCTGGTACCGAGCTGTAAGGCTCTGAGGTAGGAGGGATGCGAGCAAAATTAAAATATTCCTCTTACTCTCTCCAATGCATCTATTTTTGGATTTTTGGCCCCAGTGGTGTGCTGGAACTTCTCTGCTGGACTCCCAGACTCCCTCAAAGGTACTCTCTTCGGTGGGTGACTGCCAAAATCGATGTTCTGTGAGGAGCTGACAGTAGAGAACTCCTATTCTGCCATCTTGCAGGCTTCACTCTATAAAGTATTTTGGCTTTAGAGCCCACATTCTTAACAACAATGCTATGCTACCTCAGATGAATGAATATAAGAATAACACCATGCAAAAACCACAGAATAAACTTAAAACAAACAAATGTGACTCCCGGAAAATATAAAGTAGTTCCTGAGCCTTGACCACTATAGTTTACAAGTGGAAACTACTGCGCCTTATGATTATGATTTTTGCCTAGAATTCAAGTCAGCTTCTCCATATCCTCTCAAATGAGTATGAGCTAACAAATTATACAACTGTATTTGAAAAGATCTTCACTGAGAGTCAGGTTAGGGAGAAACAAACAGAGCAAGAGAACAAGAACATCACCACAATTACCTGATCTGCTTTTGCACAACTGCATTTGTAACCTGCTACTACTGCTACACATCTACAAATTTAATAAATCCACTATCCACCACTGTAAATTGCCTTACAAACAGCTGCTAAAGTTAAAATCAGTTAAGTCTTCCTCAATTCTTTTCCACATTCCACATTCAATCAGGCAGCTAAGTCCTGGAAATTCTACCTCCCAATTCTAAATATGTGTCACTATGCATACCAAAAAAACCTAGTTTAAACCGCCATCCGTCTCTCATTTGGATTCCTAAAACAGCCTTCAACTGCTCTTGTCTATGGTGCATTCACTGATTCATTCATTCATTCAACAACTATTTCATGACTATATGCTCTAAACTGCCTTGGGCATTGGAAGATAATAATGAACAAAACATGAAATCACTGCCTATATGGAATTTCCCTTCTCAACCCAGTAACTTGCCATCTTCCTAAATCAGATCATGTGACTCCTGCTTAAAACTTTCCAATGGTTTCTCATTACACAGGGATAAAATCCAGACTCCTTACAATTATCTACAAGGTAAGTCCTGGATGATCTGGCCCCAGTAACCTTTCTCTGTCTGCACTCTTATTCATCACACTCCAGACTTACTCGTCTTTTGGTCCCTTGCCCTTGTACTATTCTGCTCATATACTTTTCCCAGATCTCTGCATGATGGTCTGCTGCTTCTTTTTTTTGGTGAGGAAGACTGGCCTTGAGCTAACATCTGTGCCCATCTTCCTCTATTTTTGTATGTGGGATGCCACCGCAGCACGGCTTGATGAGTAGCGCAGGTCTGTGCCTGAGATCCAAACCTGTGAACCCTGGATCGCTGAAATGGACCATGCAAACTTAACCACTATGCCACCAGGCCAGCCCTGATGGTCTGCTTCTTATCATTCAGCTTTCTGCTCAGATGACAGTGCCTCAGAGAGGCCTTCCCTGACCACCACAGCCAAAGCAGGAATCCCCACTCTTCCCACATGATCTTATTTTACTTCTGCAAAGCCCTTATCAGTATCTGAAATCAACTTATTTGTTTACATGTTTACTATCTATCTTGACCCACTAGAACCTAAGTTCTGTGAATTCAAGAACACAGTTTCCTTCATTACTGTGGCTCCATCCCCACTGTCTAAACCAGTGCCTGGCACAGTAGGTGCTAAATAAACACTTCTTGAGTGACAACATTATTCTTCGCTAATGTAGTTTCATTTCTTCCCCAGAATCCTTTTCCACTCAATCTACTCTCCCTCCCTCATGTGTACTGCCTAACTGTTCCAGTCCTCAACAGGGAATTGAAGAATAAGAACTCAAGACCCCAAAACACAATTACAATCATGCACCTCATAATGACATTTTGGTCAATGAATGATGGCATATATGAAGGTGGTCCCATAAGATTAGTACCATACAGCCTACGTTGTAGTAAGCTATACCACCCAGGTTTGTATAAGTACACTCTATGATGTTCACATGACAAAATCGCCTAATGATGCATTTCTCAGAACACATCCTGATTAACTGGCACATGATTGTAAGGCTAGTCATATGACAGTTCAGTTGCTATGGGGTTAAAGAGGCTTTTGGCAAATGCCCTAAGACAGTACCATTTACTGAATTTCTCCATAAATCATTATATCCTAATAAGTTTTTGGATATAATGCCTCACACTGTGCCTATCACACAGTTGGCAATCAATAACTATTTTCTAAATGGATAAACACTGTTCTACCTGTCTTATTCTCCTCCCATACTCTAGTGTCTCATATCTTAAAAACAAACATATCAAAAAAAAAAATCCATAGAAACTTCTTAGTCCCATATAACAACCAAGTTCCTTAGAAGTTTCTTCAAAGACTTATCTTTACTCACTATCTCAATTTCCTTACCTCCCACCTTTTTAAATTTTGTGTCCTTCCCATTAAGCCACCAAGAGACCTCTCATAAAGTTCGCCAATGATCTACATACAGAACCATCATTAAGAGTATGTATTCTACTATCAGATTGCCTGAGTTAAATTCCAGCTCCTAAATTTACTGAGTATGTGACTTACCTAGGCTAGTCACCTGATCCTTCTGAGCTGCGGTTACCTATTGCTAAAAGTAGGTGATAAATGTATCTCCCTATAGGGTTCTATGGATGAATCAATGAAACAGAGAAGGTAAAACAAACTTATTACAGCGCTTAGCACAGAATAAGCCCTTAATGAAAGTTGGCTGCTATTATTCTTGTTAAATTATTATTTTCAGTCTTTGTTATCCTTGGTACTAGGCCCCGATCTTACCCTTTCATACTGTATTCTCTCCCTAAGCAATCCTGTCCACAACTGGGTTAAATTAATATCACAACACTGATGACTCACAAATTTGTATTTCCAATTCCGATGTCTGTTCAGAGCTTCAGACCCATATATTCAACTACCTCCTTAACATGTCCCCTTGGACATTACCAAAGGCACCTCTGATTTAACAAGTCTAAGATGGCACTCATAATCTGCCTCCTTGTACTCATCATCCTCCACTCCCTTTTCACCACCAGCAAAACACCAATGGTGAAAGCCAGAAACAGAGGAGTCATTTTGACACATCCCTAGAAATTCTCTCATATCCTTCCACATCGATCTTCTCTACAAACATAATCCCAACTCAAAATGTATCATCTCTCACTTGAAAAAGCTTTGTAACTAGTCTACCCCCTCTAGACCATTCTCCTAAGCCCTTCCAATTCAAAACACTGTACTTAAGAGTACACTTAGTTATATTACCTACACTGCCTTATATACAGAATTAGACAGACCTGAGATGATTATCAAACCATGAAATGAATCTCTGTGACTCAGATTATTTTCTAGCTGTGTAACCTTTGGCAAATTATTTAGCCTTTCCAAGCCTCAATTTCTTTATCTGCAAAATGGAGGCAATAGTATTTAACCTGCTATGTTTTTGTCAAGAGGAAATTAATAATGACAATAAGAAGCTGAATTCAGTGCTTGCCACTTACTGAGAACTAAATAAATGTTAGCTAGTATAACTAGCTCAGTATAACTTTTCCATTGCCTGAGTTCTGGTCCTCATCTCTCACACAGCCTATTTTAACAGTCTCCTAACCGGTCTCACACACCGCCAAATGCCCAAGCCCACACAAAGTATGGCATATTGCAGGCTTCAAAAAAAGTACAGTAAAGCTTGCCTTCTTTTAGTACTCTAGGATTAAACTAAAGATCAGGTTCAAACTTCTTTGAACTTGACACATGATCTAGCCCTTGCCTACCTTCCTAATTTCTTCCACAGTAATTCTCCCATGTGCATCTGATTCAGACACATCAGGCTACTTGAATTAACTACACTACCACCTCTATTGGGCCTGCTCCTTTGAACTTGTTTTTTTCTTTGTCTGCAAAGCTTACATCTGCACTGATTATCAAATTACTAGTTATCTCAATTTTACAGAAGAGCAAACTGTAGCTCAAAGAAGTTAAATGACTGGCCAGGATCACCTAGGCTGGTGACTGGACAAGATGTCAACACAAGTGTTCTCTGCACTTTATTAGCACTTCTCAAACTTTTCCAGTGAGTACTCCTGTTGAGAGAGAAGAGTTTAACTCCCATCCTAGAGGTCAAGGAAGGCACAGACCCAAGCTGTTCCTACCAGCTTGGAGTACCATGCTTTATCTTCAAATAAATCACTGTCAAAAACTTTGTCAAGTTGAGCACAAGAGACCCTCAAGTAATGTGTACTTTAAATCATAACTATAAACCTAAGTTTGTCTGTTCTGTGGCTGCAAATCCACTCCAAAACACTATCGTCAGCCTTCATTTTGTGTGTGTGTGTGTGTGTGTGTGTGTGAGGAAGACCAGCCCTGAGCTCACATCCGTTGCCAATCCTCCTCTTTTTTGCTGAGCAAGACTGGCCCTGGGCTAACATCCATGCCCATCTTCCTCCACTTTATATGGGACGCCGCCATGGCATGGCCGACAAGCAGTGTGTGTCAGCGGGCGCCCGGGATCCGAACCCACCAACCCCAGGCTGCCAAGCGCAAACTAAACCGCTGCGCCACCAGGTGGCCCCAGCCTTCATTTTTATCATTTATCCACAAGGATATACTGAGAGACAGTGTCATACAAATGGCTGCTGTTATTATTATTTTCACACAATGAAATTAAGCACTGCCAATGTGTTTAGGGAGAATGGCTGGCCTGAGGACTCTCCCAAGAGAAAGGCTGAAAACAAAAGGAAATTCAGTGATCCTAGGCCAAACTTGAGTTTTCTCAGGACAACACTCACTTCTCTAGAGTAGGGTTTCTCAACCTGGCCCCCAACTGAAAAATTAGGCCCGATAATTCTTTGTTACAGGGGACTGTCCTGCACATGGTGGGTTGTTTACCCTCTACTTACTTGATGCCAATAGCATTTCACCGCTAGCTGTGACAACCAAACATCTCCAGACATTGCCAAATGTCCCTTGGGGACAAACCTGTCCCCAGTTGAGTATTCTAGAATGACACCTGGTATATCCTTTTACTGAGGAGTAAATATTAGATAGAAGAGCTCAAGCCTCTGATTCTAGAGAGGAAAGACATGGGAGAAAAGAGACTTCCCTCCATTTGCACAGGCACCAGCCTAAAAGAAAAGAGTATCTGTGGCTTCTCAATGCTAATTTTCCATAAGGAAGTAAACTGGGTGGGATTTGATTTAAGTTCCTTACCAAAAAATTTCAGGTAAAGCTTCAAAAACAACTAAACATTTAAGAGTGTACTTCCGGGTATTGGGGGAGGGAAAGGAAGAATCTAGGGCTGAGTCTCTACTTAGATGGCTACAGCATTTGGCCTCTAGTCTAACAACATAGTGACAAAAGGAGATAGCGCAACATGACACCACTCCACTTTGATATTGTGTAAATGAACATAACCCTCTCTATTCCACCAATCACCACCCAACATGAACACTAAAGATGTACATGCAAACATTCAAAGAGTCACAAGAAAACAAAAAGTTATTTTATATAAAGGCAGAGATTTCAACATCTGCAATTCTGAAAGCTTAGCTTTTGTGTTTAATAAAATGCAGCTCATTACCCTTGGCAGCTATTCCCTTAGTTTGCTAATAAGTGAGACAACAAATGCAGAATTCTGTGGAAGTTACCCAAGACAAAAGGTTTGGTAGGGGCGGAGTTTGCATGTGAACACACAGGCACACACAGATATGTTTTCAATATAAGAATATTTTTGTCTTTACCTCTTTTAAAAAATTTCAACTCTGCTTGCTATATTTCACTATTATTGCTTTTAAGCTTCTACAATTTTATGTTTCCCCCAGGAAATCATACTCTAAGTTTTGTTTTAAGTAATCTCCCAAAGATCTAGCTAAAATGAAGAGTTAGATAGTTGATAGAACCTGTAGAGTGAAGTCTTACGAGCCTCAGATTTCCCATCTGTAAAGCGGGCATAAATAAAATTTACTTCTTAAAGTTGCATTGAGGATCAAATTAAGTCTGGACACCTCCAATACACTCAATAAATGATTACTACTACTACTGTTATAACTGTTAGACATCAACTTCTATGAAACTCCCATTTCTTCCACAAACTCTTAGGGAAGAACGTGTGTTCTGGAGAAGAGAGAAAGATGTTTTACAAGCACATCTTACATCTAGATGCAAATATAAGGTAGGTGTTATTTGTCATGATAAGGCAGGATAGGGTAAAAGAAAAAGTGGAAAGTTCTGTATTTTGTTTGAGAATTCCCGTGTCAATTACATCTGGTATCCAGCAGCTTGTGATATGAAAGCCCATGTTCTTTCCTGCTGCAAAACAATTTTTAAAAAGGAAAGGAAAGGAGAGAGAGACAGAAAGGGAAGAAAGCAAAGCAAAGCAACAATATGATAGACTGGATGGAAGGTCACACAAAATACGTAATTCTACAATAACAATACTCTCCTAACTCTTCCAAGAACAATAGTAAAAGGTCAGACACCTTCCAAAGAAGCCAGCGTTTAGATTTCACTGCCTATCTAATTAATAAAATTCCCCTGGAAACAATTTTTCTTCCCAGTAGCCAAAATCTACTGTTGGTGTGTTAAGACATACATTTATAAAGTATTGTTACACTATGTTGAGCTCTTCCTCTGGAACTGTAATATTTTGAAAAGCTTTATTCATTCAACAGCAGCTCCACTGAAATGAATTCAAAAAGTATTAATAAACCCAAAATGTCTAGATTTCCAGAAGAAAGTATCAATTCCTTCCCCATAAACCTAATCAAAGAAAAGACAAATGTTCTTCAGTTCTTATTTTCTGGAGTAAATATGGGATAGACAGACGGCCGAAATGAAGTTGTTGCGAAATATACTTCCAAACACTTCCTTGAAAGATTCCCAAAATATATGCCTTTAATAGGATACTGATAACACTACAGCTAAAGGAATTCATAAGCAACCCCCCCCACGAATGCCCTGCATAATTACAGCTCTACAGCAAACCTTCTACAGCTCTTGGCCTTCAGCTGGCTCCCGGTAGGTCAGCCATAATCGTGTATCCTACAGTCACGACCCTTCCAGTAACTGAGTCAAAGAAAGCTAGAGGAGTTCTAGTCCAACCCCTTCATTTTACAGAAAGGAGGCAGGGAAGAAAGTTAACTTTCTCAGCTTTCTGATACCAAAGCCCACCCTGACCTCCCGATCCCAAGTACAAAGTGCGCGCACACACCCGGGGAGGGGCCAGAAGGGCAAGGGCCCCGAGTCGGACGGCCTGCAACCTCATCCCGCTCTTCCAAGGACTCTGTATGATCCTGAACACCCAAACTTCTGCGTCTCGATCTCCACGTCTGTAAAATGGGAGCCAGAGCCCAGGAGTCAAGGCGCTGGGCCACGCTCCGTGGCTGCCACGCTCCCGGCTCCGAGTGGGCGCTGCCGCCGGTCCGCTCCCCCGTGACCGGCGCTCGAGCACCCACCTGCACCGTAGGGAAGGTGGTCTTGAGCAAGTAGAACATCTTGCGGTTGGACAGCACGTCCCCGCTGGTCATCTTGTCCTCGGCTCCTTCGCGCGTCTTCCCCTTGGACTTCTCGTGGAGGACGTTGCTCTCGCGGACGCGCCTCACTTCGTCGCCGCCGCGGACGGCCGCCAGCACCGACACGGCCAGCATCTCGCGCAGATCCACTGCGCCCCCGTCGGCCGCGCTCGCCGGCCCCGCCGGGCCGCCGCCCGGCTCGCCGCCCAGGCTGAAGAGGCTGAAGCGGCCGGCCAGGAAGCCCGAGTAGAGGTGGTAGAGCACGCCGAGCCCCAGCAGGCAGAACACGGCCACCCCCAGCGGGGACAGGCGGATGCCCATGGGGGCCATGGCGCCGGAGGCCGGGCGCTCGGGGAGGCGGCCCTCACAGGCCTCCCCGCGCCCGCCGCCGCGCGCTCCCGAGCCAGGTGCCGCGCGGGCTACACCGGCGCCCGCTCCCCGGCGCCCGCGCGCCCCATCGCTCCGTCCCGCGAAAGGCCGAGCCCGCCGCCGCCGTCCCGCGCGTCCAACTCCCCGGGGCGGCGCGCTCCCAGCTCAGCCGGCCGGCGGGTCTCACTTCCACGTTGGCCAACGGCCGTGAGGTGAAAGGGGAGCGTCGATGTGTGTCCGGGTTACGCAAGGGGGCGGGGCGAGGGGCGGGCCTGGTCAGGCTCCTCCCTCGGGGCGGGGCGACCCTGGGGGCCGGCGGCCGCGTCGCGGTCCGGGGGCCGCTGGAGCGCGCCGCCTCCCGCCGTTGGGGTCCCGCGGTGTTCCGGTTCTCAGATCGCTCCCGGACGTGGCGGAGCTGCTGTCGACGCAGGGAAGGGGAATGAGTGCTCTGCGAAAATTTAAATTAAATCTCCCTTCGAACGACAATGTATGGCTGAAATAAAGCCGTAGGGATAGTCTACACTTCCCGTCACTCTCGGGTTATTGAGGAACGGAGGACAGTACAAGCCGTTTTAAGTGAGATCTGTACGCTTTTGTCGCCTGCGCTTGTGTAGACGGATCCTGTAGCTTTAAATCGCCTCTCCGAGCTGTTCACCGCGGAGCGGGAGGTGGGCGGTGACGGGAGGAATTTCACGTGGCTCTTTATTCTGTTGGCATCTCCTGTCGTGATCTAAGTGCGTCTACATTTATATTGGTATGTATTTATAGATTCCTCCCGTTACCTCTACCTGCTGCAATAAACCATCCTCCATAGAGCTGAAAAACATGCCTTGATCCTGGGCTTTCTTAATGAAAAAACACTCCAGACTTCTCTCACTTCCAAGGACACTTAACCCATACCTTCCTCCCAGAGGTTGAGCGGGAAGAGGAATTGCCTGAGAAAGTCCACTTGATAGAAAAGTTGTTCCAGGAGGGTCAGTCAATCTAGGATACGTAATCTTTGAGCCAAGATTAGCCCTCCAAATGTCCTTACAGAAGTATTAACAGAAACAACTGCCTTCTACCATGCTACTGATCTTAGCAATAATAGGGAATACTTATTAATTTTAATAAGTATTATAAGTATTAATAAGTTTGTCTTCCATCTTAAAAGTGAATACTAAGGTGTGCAGTGTCTTTCTTAAATGTTAGAATATTTATATAAAATCAACTTAAAATGCAGCCTATTTGACTGTTCATAGCCAAGTCATTGGTTTTAAGTGGGCTTTAATGTTAACTACCTTAAAACTGCAAGTAAACAGAATGGATTCTGAACATCCATTGATAAGCAAGTCATTAGAAGCAGCCTGACCTTAACCACTTCCTTAGAGTTGAGGGTGTCTGTAGAATTTGCATATGGTTATGCAGATACAATAAACAAAGACTACTGATTTCTTGGTTTCCCTGCCCAAATCTGTAAGTAGTTTAAAAATAATCACACCACAAAATCAAGTACAAATAGAAATCAATGAAAGAACAGTCCCTGGAGAGTTAGCAGCACCAGATCTTAAGGAACTGGCGCTGTCCTTGTCAGCTTTTGGGAGAAACCGAAATGAAGCAAAGCTCCTTTCAAAAGAAATCTGAAAGTGAAGGTCACAGAGGAATTATGGTTACCAAATCCAGGGATAAATATAAAGATCAGAGTTGAAGTATAAAGGCTTAAGCTCAACAGAACCACTTCAAACTGCACTGTGAGATCAACAAAAGATGTGAGTTGGGTGGTAGTTATGAAAGTATTAACCGCATCATCGGAGGGGCCGGCCCGGTGGCGCAGCGGTTTAGTTGGCGCTTTGGCAGCCCGGGTTCGCCGGTTCGGATCCCGGGCACCCGCCGACGCACTGCCTGTCATCCCTGCTGTGGCCGCGTCCCCATAAAGTAGAGGAAGATGGGCACGGATGTTAGCCCAGGGCCAGTCTTCCTCAGCAAATAGAGGAGGATTGGCAACTCTTCCTCAGCAAATAGAGGAGGATTGGCAACTCTTCCTCAGCAAATAGAGGAGGATTGGCAACGGATGTTAGCTCAGGGCCGGCCCCCCCCCCAAAATAAATAAATGAAAGTAAATAAATAAAAGCATCATTGGAAAGTCTGGCTGAGGTTTGTAAAATAAACTGAGTAATACTTTCCAAGGATATTAGTAGGGAATATCAGGCTATGCTCACTGCGGCACTATACAAACCATCAGTGAGACACCGGGAGAGAGATACTAAAAGCTCCGGGGCATTTATACCGCAGGAAAGGAATTTAAGAATCGAGGGGAAGATGCAAAAGGCAAGTGAAAAGGATGAGAGTGAATTTAAAGATCATAGTTCTAAGAGGTGCTCTGGTTCTCTAGGGGTGACAATTGATAATAGATATTGATAAAAGATAACATGTAATCATTAAGAGAAACTTTGTGACAAGAAGAAAAATTTAATTAATCACATATGAGACAATGATGTCTTAGAACCTTCATAGGAATTTGATTAAAAGAAACTGGCTTTTTCAGGAACCACTTGTTAGAAGCTTCAAAAAATGCATACATAACTAATGAAAATTATATGAAAATAAATGTAAAATAGGTTTGTGAAACTGGTCTTTCAAAAATAACCTTTTCTCTAGGTGTTGAAGAAGATGAGGACTACCTAATATTTCTTCAGTATAAATACTGATAGCAACAAGAATTGATGTACAGTAGAAAATTCTTTAAACACCTTCCATTTAACTGGTTTGTCAGACCCCGCTCCCCACTGTCTGTGTGCTTACACCTGGTAAGGGGAGGTGCTCTTGGGGCACCTGCCCCCTTTCACTCCTACTGGCAGAATTTATATGCTTCTTAAAAGTTAGTTTTATTTATTTCAACCCCATTTTGTCATTGTGGTTATTATTATAAATACATATAAATTAAATATTATACAAAACAAATATGAGTATGAATATAAAGCTGAAAGCTTTGGATGACTTAATAAAGGCGAGTCACTGAAAACAAAAATTGCCATCAAATTAAGTATTGGAGCAAAAACTGTAGCTGATTGTGAAGAAAAAGAATCATAAAAGTTCAAACAGATGCTAAATCAGATTACTTGACTTTAAAGAAACAAAGCTGGTCATCCTAGATAATGCATTACTCCTAGGGTTGAAACTGCAAGTAGTAAATATACTCCAAGAAAAGCCCTTGCCTGTATTAAAAGATAGACAAGTGAATATTTAGTTACATCTTTTAAGTGTTTAAGATGTCTAGATTTTCTATAATTCCCCACTTTGAGTTTTCTCAATTAACTGACCCATTCCAGTCTTGACTACACCAGCCAAAGGACTTCTCCTAAATGTCTGGGTATTGCTACCTTCCTACAAATATCACCTTTCCTTAGGCTGTCCATTATGTGTGAAATAAATAACACCCATTTATGAAACATTATTAACATCTTAAATGACGAAGATATTTTCGTTTGTCTGAATGATTCTTAACTCCAAAATTTAGTTGGAGAAACTTTTGTGTGTATGTGTGTGAGAGATACATCTCTGCTAGTTAGTTTCCTTATATTTTTCTTTTTTCTTTTAAAAATGCACTTTAGGGGGGCAATCAATTAAAGATTCAGGCTAGTTGGACCCTAGGTAAAAGCATTTTTACTACCTTTCTGAGAAAGCAAAACAAAACAATGAACTGATGGCATTTCTTCATGTTTAAAATATTAAACTTCCAAGAAGAGTATTATTTGCATGTGCTTTCTTTAAATGATTCGATCTTATAGAAAAAATAATTCTATTTTTTAATAGATCCAGTGATAATGGTGTTTGGTTCTGCCATTAAAGTTCTCTCTTGGGCAGATAATACAATTCTTGGCACAGCTTTTGTATGTTAAGATTATGGACAGTCGACTTCTAATACATGATCTATATCCATACTTAAAATTATTTTCCCCCAAGATTTAGAAATTCTCAACTAAATGGGTTTCTTTTTCAATTAATATAAAATACTTATGTTGGCATTATGACATTCTACTGTGGCCCTGTTAGCAACAACAATAGTGCATACTTATTAAGTAGAGGCAATGTTGTGTGTATATACAGTAGAAAACTGGATATAATTGCTGCCCTTTGAAATTATAGTCACTCTGATCCATATGGACAACGTGAAGTCAGGTACATATCTTTATATCTTCTGACCTAATTCAGGATCCTTTGCATGTATGAAATCAGTAAATATTTATGAAACCGAACTTTTAAAAACTAGTTTTAATGACATTTTGTCTAACATTTGTCTAACATGTAAAGGGTTTTTTAAAATATTGAATTTAATAAATGCGTTAAGCACCCAACATTCAGTTTTGTCTGTTCAAAACATTTTTTTCACAAGCATACACATCAGCTGAAATAAATATTTGCTTTGGAGCTGTTAAAATGTCAAATATTTGTTAATTTTTGTGTGTGTTCTTTATAAAATCCAATATTTGGCAGAGCATCAACTCAGTAACGTAAATTTTCCCACATTAAATTCTCTTCTCTAAGTGGTCTGAACTCATATTACATATTTTATCCACTATCTACCTGAAACCTGAGGTTAAATTATCTTCTTAAAACTCCATTTAGTTTAAAAAAAAATACAATGTACTAAAATATTCTAGTCTACAAAAAATAGCATTTGAATGGGTTTATCAATCATGATTAGAATATATAGTCTATGAAATTGTGTTCATGATGTATGTTACAGAAGAACCCCAACATAATACATATTGCTATTGCAGAGATTTGCATATAATCCAAGCCAAGTCATGTCACCTAGAATGTAAGAACTCAAAATGTTTGATAATGTCTCAGCCAATGTGTCTCAAACTTTTTGCCAATGAGAAAGGTAAAAAAAAAAAAAAAAAAATTCCAGGTAGATATAACAAAAGAAAGCTTCACTAAAAAATGCTTACCCTTACTACCTGAAACATTCTTTTATGTTTTTTAAACCCTCTAAATTGATTTCGTGATTCTATTAATGTGTCACTGTTGGGAGGCAGTTCTCTGTGAGTCTGCGTTTCTGCTTGTCTTTCCAGCAGGGGCATTCACTCCCTTTTCAAGGATGTTGTCTTTTCAAGGATGTTTGTACAGCAGATGGCCTTGAAAGACAAATGGTATCTCCTGCCAGAGAAAAGGACAAGTTTGTTTCCTGAACATTATAATAAAGATAATGGCAGGCAGGTTTATTGCTAATTATCAAGATCCGGGGTCCCTAAGCTCAAAGTTCCTCTCCTGCAATGCAACCCACTGTGCTTGCAGGAGTCTTGGCCCTCTTAGTGTCACCTTATGGAAACTGGGGCTTGAGAAACAAGTGCAAATGCCGACACTCTGAATGCCACAACTCCTTTGTCTCAGAGCCAGAAGTCTCCTGTCTTCTGCCAGCATCCATGAAACTGGCAGGCTAACTTGTTAGCTGCGAGTAGGGTGAAATCTCAGACCCTTCACGGCTCTTGACAGTCACAATTCCAACATCATCAATTAAGTCATAAAGTCAATTTTCCCAATTTATTTCTTCATCTTAGTCCCAAGCAAATAGAAAATATATTTTTCTGCAGTATCAACTGACTAATACTGGATTATGCCACAAGGTGTCTTAGAGAAGCACCTATTCTTTTAGTAGAACTAAGTTTCTTACTGATCTGTCTTCACCCAGGAGCCTCATTCAGAGAGAGCCTTCTGCCTGTCCTTGAGGCTTTCATAGTCAGAAAAGACGAAACACACCCCAGGTGATGAGATTGCTACAGGTGATGAGAATTTCTGCAGTGACGAGGAACCCCACGAACACACTCAGCAAGGTAGAGTCATTCTGTGTCTCAGTGTTTCTAAAACTGTAATGTTCAGCAGATCATAAAGTGCTTCAGGAATGACTCATAGTCATATAGAAATCAAAAGCAGTTCCAGTGACCCGCTTTTCCTTCCGTGCATGAAGAGGGCTCTGACTGGGTCACTTAAGCTGGCAGTGTTTCACGCAAAGTTACTTGTCATGCTGTAGTTTTCACATACATCTACATGAGTGTCGTTGGCTCTGGTTGAGTCATTTCAGCCAGGGTGGCAGGGTTACTTTCCTTTGACATCTGTACACATGGCAAAAGCCATAGCTACTGGAAGAAGAATAGCCTGATGTTGCTCTCTTTTGCAGAGGGCCAGGGCAGATACAGCCAACATTGCCCATCTGTTATAGTTCCTCAAGTAACATCTTAACATTCTTATACCTCATGACAAGCTTACAAACACCTGCCAAGTGAACATCACATAAAAAATTCTGGAGGTTAAAGCACTAGAGAGAGAATTTAGCTCCAGCTGTTGATTTTGTAGGTGAGTAAATTGAGTTCCCCCAAAGCTAGGTGAGACCCCTGGTCTCCTACCTCCTATTCAACATGATTTCCATCGAATGCCCAGATGTGGGCAACATAACCCTCTTTGGAGAGGCAGCAAGAGCTTTAGCCCCTTAAATGCAAAGCCTGGGTTTTCAGCCCCTGCCACAGTGCCTGCTGCACGATGTGGCACATTCTCTCTCTCTTTTCAAATTCAATTCCGTCACTTTAGATTCGCATATGATCTGATTCAGATTGCATTTTTAATTTTTGTAACTTTTTGAGTGTTTTTGAATGATACCACTTACTTTTAAATATTCTCCTATTTCTACTTTATGAATCACGTATTAACATGAATAACCCTGAGAAACAAACTCTCAGGTCTTATGTTCTGCATGTTTTCCAAGCCTGGTCTCAGATATCAATCTCGAGGAGGCTTCCCTGACCAGAGAACGGTCTTCATGCTCTTTGTGTGTGTCCCCACAGCAAACAGTGTTGCCTCTGTCATTGCGTGCATCTCATCATATCATCACTGTCTCATTCCCTGGCTGCCTTGCCTGCTGGACTGTGAGCTCCCTGTGGGCAAGACCCACAGCTTATTCTGGTCTGGTACCTGGAACCCAGCACTACTGACACATGCTTAGCAAATGGTTTATGATGCATTTGTTTACCATACCACATTTACACCGTCATTGCCCAGATTCCTCTCTGAGCTTCATCCTTTACTTCTTATCTCTTCCCATTTCCATAGGTTAATAGAATAACGCTAACAATCCCTCAGACACAAAGCCTTATCAAAATCTAGCCAAAAAGTAATAGGAAGAGAGGTAGGAGGTAGAGTTTACTACAGTTAATTTCAATTGTGCATCTCTTTCTCTTTAAGCTCAGCCTGCTCTCTTTCAGCCTCTGAAGAGGTGTCAATTATAGTGACACGTCTTTGGAAACATGGAGCAAACATATCTTTGATACACATGGAGCAAGTCAACGAAGATGAGTCCAGCTGGTGACTCCTAATAAGTGGGCAAAAGGTAGATGGATTTTGACAATTTCTGATTCTTCAGGATACCTCTTAGGAAATGACCAACACAGTGCTGTTGTTGTAGATTAAGAACAAGAAGGCTTAGGGGATATTTATGTGACCATGCTCTTTTTAGACTGCTCACATCCCTCTTCATGTTGAAGAGAGGGACCAAGTGTGCCAGAGGCAGGGCTAGGAGGAGGGAGTTGACTGCAAGAGGCCCTGAGGGAACACCTGGAGTGACAGAAGTGTCCTCTATTATAATTGTGGGAGTTACCTGACTGTATCCGTTTGTCAAAATTCAGCAAAATTGGTGAATTTTAATGTATATAAATTATACCTCAAAATCTGATATTGTAGAAGGTAAGAGGGAGGGAAGGAATAACAAAGTCAAGAAACAGATCCTGCACGTAATGCTAATGTAACTCTTTGGAGACAAAATGGGGAAGGGGGTAGAGCTGACATCTACATTTCTGCCACCGTCATGCTGTACCTGCATGTTCTAACAAGATTGTCCTGGTGTCATGTTTCAAGAAGGTAAGAAACTCTTCTCTTCCTGTCTAGCACAGTCTGCAAGCTCGTTCTCCCCACTGACTTGTGAAGGTAGAAATAAACACAAAATAAGCGAGGAAGAAAAGACAACTCTTCCACTAGTCAAACTAGAATCAAGATGTCTAGGGAATGAGCAAACGGATATTCCTTTCAAAGGGGCACGTGGCAAATGAATGTAAATCATGAGGGTGAATAAAGTTCCAGTCTGGCTGCATTTGTGACCTGAGGTTCTTCAAAGATTGACCTGGATAAGAAAAACTAGGGCAACATTTAAAAGTGAAGTCTCACACCAATATCAGAGCAAGGCTACAGCCAAATAGAAGGAGGGGACAAATGCCCACTAAAGAATTTGGAAAGGTGCTCTGCTTGCTTCCTAACTAGAGAACTTAAGGCAGACTTCAGCCAAAGTTGCGATGTCCAGAAAAGGGCTCCTGAAATTAAAGAGGGACTAAAGATGTAAAAGAAAAGTGAAGTGTTTTGTTTTCCCTTAATAACAGTAATGAGAGTTTTAACAATGGGTGTTTCTTTTGGTTGCTGAAGCTGTTTTCTGCTGTGCACCCCCCTGCCCTTCTTTGCCTGGCCAAGTCTAAGTAGTCCTCCGAGCCCCATGGACTTGGCCCTCTTCCCACTCCAGCCTCCTCTCATCAGTCCGTTCTCTGAATTTCTATTGTACTCCTAACCTTTACTGTTCAGTTTAGCACTGCATTGTCTTCCTAATTATTTAGCATAATATTCATAACACTCCACCAACATGATCTAGTCTCATGCAATCAAAGAAACACAGTCAGCAACCAAAAGATCACTCCCCTCAAATTCTCAGTCTTTACTTGCATTTCTCATACACTGTGAAGGCCACGCTTTTCTCTTCCTTAGACACTTTCCTTAGACACTTGGTACACATGGGCTTCCCTGGGCTGTTTCTGGCTGAGGAAGGCCCTTTCCCGAGGATAAGGAACTCTGGGTCACGCTGCTGTGATCCATCAGCCCCTGGACTGGCTAAGCCAGGGAGCCTTCCTGTGTTTGCACACTCCAGGTTATCCTGCAGGGCAGGGCAGGCTGCCCTCTGCTTTCCTTCGTCATGCCCTCTCCCTTTCCAAGGCTCTTGCCTTTGGCCTCTGGGCCACTGTCCGGTGGTTGTTGAGGAATACTTGGTGACCAGGAGTGACATCACTTCCCACCACTCCCGTCCAGGGGCTCTGGCCCCAGAGCAGCTCCCCCATCCCTGTTTTCATGTGCCTGGTCTGACATGCCTAACTGGGCTATGCCAGCTGGCACAGGTCTGCTGTTGACTAAATGTGTTTTAAATTAAAGACACTTGTTTTATTTATTTGGATGATTGTCTCAAAGGCTTATAATCTAGTTTTCCTTTATAACTTCCTCAGCACCTGGCATAGACCTGGCCAGATATAATTGTTGATTGAGTACATGATGCCTTGTGCCTAGGAAATAAAGAGGGGGGCGGTGCCCAATTGCATTACCCGTATGTAACAGGATGTTAGATGTAAGTTTTCTCCTTGTCTTGGAGTTTTGGCTGAGAATCAAAAGCTGAGAACAAGGGGAATGAAGAGCCCATACATTCTCAAGAGAGACACTTTCAGCTCATCTCCCCGGGCCTACTGTCAGGATCGCCAAGGAATCAGAACAATCCCTTCCTTCCACATACACGTAGACCAGAAGCATGATCAGAGGAGAGGAATGAGAGAAGATTCCTTTGAAGCTAGTTGCTATTCTTACCACCACCATCCCCTCATATCTGCCTCAGACAGAATGACAGGGGTTTGGATGGAACCACTTGGAGAAAAAACCCTTATGCCCTAGACTGTGAGGGCATACGGAGCAGAAAAGTTTAAAGGTGAGAGGTTGACGGGTGATACTTGGGAGAGCAAAGCTGAGAGAGGCCTGATGGAGCGGCCTGGGCTCGCAGAGTCAGGCAGAGCAAAGGGCAGTGTTTCCTGCCCTAGAAAAAGTGGTTGCCCAGAAAGTAGCCAGGCCAGGCCTAGCTTGAGGTGATACTGTCCACAGGGCTGCCTGCTTGCCAGGCCAAGGTGTCTGTGACAGAGGGCCTCTGGGAGATGGCCCAGAGGCTTCCAAGGCAGGGCCTAGAAAGCATGTCACCCACACCAGGGAACACCCAGGGAACTGGGGTCGAAGGTCCCCAGCAGGGGGGTCAGGATGAGAGCCTTCAGAAAACCTACAAAAGTGTCCCAGGAGAGAAAGAGCCAGAATTTGGGCTTCCACCGCCCAGAAGGCAGCAGTAGCAGATCAGGACGCCACCATATAAACCCTTCTAGGTGCCACTGCTTTTCTTCCCTCTGCCCAGACCACCAGAGCCTCCCCCTTCTCCTTGTAGGTGTGTGGGCATGAGGCTGCCTAAAAGGTGGGAAGTAGAGAAATTTAACTAAATGCAAGAAGTGCTTTTTTTGACATACACTTTCTAGTTTGTCCACATACCAGTTGATATGTGGCAGGCATGTATTTCAAACATATTTTTAAATTTTGAATTATATAACTTTACATGAACTTTATATTTAATTTACATTTGTATAGACTATATGGAGAAAAGGAAGAAAGGCAAAATTGAGGGAGAAAGAGGAAGAAAGAGACACTGAAATTGGTAGGAAGGTGAGAGTTTCATCTATGGTAGTGGGTTCAAATGATGGCTTGAATCTCACTATTATAGTGACACTTCCAATAGGCCAATTGAACACGATTGTAACTGAAGATGGGCAGGATTTAATTGGAATTTTTACCAAAGTTTGTTATTACTTTGTGGGCCTGGTTTTGCAATCTTTAAACATAACTTTTCAGTGAATCTAAATATTTCTCCTCAATGGCAGAAATTTTGAGAGGCGTACTAAGTCTTAATTTATAACACCAGAACTCCATGAAAGGAATATGATGTTCCATGGCTACGAGATGAAATGGTGAAGCAAGAAAGAGGCTAGGTGAGGAGGAAAAAGTAAAATTATTTTGACTTTTTAAAAATAATACTGAAAGTTCAGGGCCTTTTTCTTCTGGGTGGTCCACCACTAATCACAAGACTAATGAACACAAAAGAAAAATAATGGTGAGACGATAATAATAACTAACATAAAACACATGACAAACACACAAACCTCCTATGTGGAGGATGGTTTTGTCTTCTTCATGGCTGAGAGACACACCCTTTCAAGGTCTCTGTCACCATCTTTTTACTTATGGGGTATTTACACATTTCTCACAAATAAACTTCTAAAAGTTTGAGATGGCGTCACCTATTTTTAAAACGTATTTGTTCTGAACATAGGAACATTTTCTTGATGCCACATTTGCTCTGGTAAATGGGCTTCTAATAATGTTGGTACTGGTCAGGCATTGGGTGGGAAGGACAACCCGCAGAGGGTAACACTAATGAGAAGGAGCTCCTGAACCCAGAGAATTGTTTCTCTCAGAGTCACTGATGCAGAAAGGGAAGCTGGTGTCCAGAGTGTGCTTTAAACAAAACACATTGTTGAACAGCAGACGAGTACCAGTCTAGGAGAACAGAGTTGCTTAATGCAGAAGCCCCCATGTCATCGGTGATGGAAACTACTCCCATGTATCTTCTTGGCTACTACTACAATAGCTGACCTTGGAAAGTTCTGTGGTATTACACTTTGGAATCCCAGCGTGCCCTATGAACTCCTATACCTTCATCTTGGCACCTGTGCTAGGAACCATATACCTTCATCCTTGCCCACCAGCAGGCTTTTTACCCCTAACACAACTTACTGACTTCTTAATGCTTAAGTGCATTGTAATCTAGACTACCAATTCTGAGATTCAGAATTCTTAACTCTCAATAGTCATCAATATTTCGTTAAGGTTTTTTCTGTGGGGGATCAGAATTGGCCACCTCAAGATGTGTCTCTTTACCTTGCTCTGAAGGAGGCTTTGACCTTCACCCTCCGCACCCCCCCCCTTGCCAATGTCTAAAGGGATTTGGGATGGAAGGCCTGTCCCTGGGATCAGCCATCACCTTAGATAACGCTGGGTGTCAATAGACTGGGAGGGTCTTTGCTACACCCATTCTTATCAAAGTTCTGTTTACCAAACATTTACATTTGTAAGGGAAATCTCCATTTGTAAACGTATCTCCCTCTCTGTACTGGGAAGAGGGGTGGATGACCTCATCTCTAGAAACTTGTCAGTGTGGAAGGAGAGGCCTTAAATCTGCGTAATAACCTTACTGTGCTTTTCTGGTAATCTCCCATAACTGACCCAACCCCCAATATCCTTGTTTGTCTATTTAAGAGGAGAACTTTTGCCATTTTGTCAAGAGATACTCAGTTTCCCCAAGTCTCTCCCATGTATACATGTTACAAAGCTTTGTTTGATTTTCTCCTGCTATTCGGCCTCATGTCAATTTAATTTGTAGCCCAGCCAGAAAGGACCCAGAGTGGGGAGAGAATGCTCTTTCTCCCCTTCACTTCTAATTTGCATATTATCTACTGAAGAAAATTTATATTTAAAAATATTTTATTAAAATCTCTTTGTCCACTTAATGAGACAAAAAACATACAAGGTAAGTTTAAGAACTGAAAAGGGTGCCTCAGAAATAAAAAGCTTTTTTAAAAACTTCTTTCCAGAAAGAGAGAGTTTCCCAAGGCGGGTAAGAGGAGAGATGCTGCGGACAGACAGAATCAGGCACACGTCCAGCTCTGCTGCTTACTACAGCTGAGAACCTGGACAAATCGCTGTCTCTCGGAACTTCGATATTCATGTCTGGAATCTCAACGTAATACTGGCTGAGTTTTCTCCAGGATTGAGAGATTGTCTGTATAAAGTGCATAGCACAGTGCTTGCCTGTTAGATGTCAGCTGCTGTTGCAAAATGGATTCCAGGTATTGTAGCCCTTATCTTGGAGTCAGTAAAACCAGTTTCTAGAAGGGTAATTAAGAGCCTGGCTGTGTTGCTGGCTGTGTGGGTTGGAATCCAGGTTCGACCACTTACTTGGGCAAGGTACTTAACCTTTCTTGTCTAGTTAGGGGCACTAAAGAATCTTCAGAGAATGCTTTGGAGAGATAGAATACAATCCTACTCACGAAAGGATTGGTAGAGATTAGAAGTAAAATCTCTGGTTTGGTTAACTTGCCCCATGAAGGGTCTACGTGTGTGTTTTTCCTTCCAGTGCCCCTCAGGCAGCCACCTTGATCCCCTCAGAAGCATTCATCTGACCCTCTTCCCTCATGCTTTTCCCCTGTGGCTGACACTTGAAATTACCTCTCTCCAGCACATTCTCTCCTTCTTCCTTGCTAACAGACCACAGTTTTTGTGGGAGAGAACAGATGTGTCTAGCCCCAAGTGATGGTTCATGACTCAAACAAATAATTGTGATAATACTGTTCTCTATTGCCTCAGGCTTCTGTAGACTGTGGCCATATTACCCGATTCTAGCCAGTGACACTGAAGAAGAAGTCGCTGCAGGACAAATGTGAGGATGAAAGCCAACACCTTAAGCATGGCGGGAAGATAGAAAGAGCCCGGGTGCCTTATTACTACTAACAGTAGGAATGCTGACCACAGTTTAAGATTTCTTTGCAGTTCTTTTTGTTCATAGAATATATCCCACTAGGACTGTATAGTCAAATTACTATGTTTCAAAGTCACATAAATAAGCTTTCCCTGTGTCATTAAACTACCAATATGATATACAGTTAGGGTCACTTATTTATTTTTGTTTTTAATTTTTAGGGATTTTTCTCCATTTTTATTTAATTTTCTATTTACATTTACATGGTTCCAAAGTCAAAAATATAAAACAAGGGAGAATTCAGAAGCCTAAGTCCCATCTCCAATTCAATCAGCCTACAAACAAGTAACAAATTATATTAGTTTTTAAAAATTGATTTTTAAAAATATAAGCCAAAATGTATTCCATTTGTTAGATAAAAGGAAGCATAGTAAACATACTGCTGTGCATTGTGCCTTTTCACTTGGAAGCATCTCTTGGAGATTACTTCACATCATAGTCTTCCTCATTTCTTTGAGGAATACTCCATTCTGTGATGGGGAGAACATACCATAATTTCTTCACTCAGTTCCCTGAGGATGGATATTAAGATTGTTTCTAATGTTTTACAAATATTCTTCTAACAAAAAACCCACATACATATGTCTTTTCAAATTTTTATTTAAGTATCTTAAGATAGATTTCTAAAATTGGAATTGTTGTGTCAAAGAGTAAATGCGTATATAATTTTGCCAGATACTACTAAATTCTTCTCCATTGGGGTTGGGCCATCTTGCATTCTAACCACCACGGTGTATAAGAGTCTGTTTCCTCACAATCTTGACAATAGTATATGTCATCAAACTTTTGAATTTTGGCCAGTTTGATAAGTGAAAAATGGTGTCAAAGTGAAGATTGATTTTGAAAATAAAATTTTCATTTCTTCGTTTTCTTTTTAGAGGGAGATTAAAAAGCTTTTCATATGCTTAAAGTTACTTGCATTTTTTTCTCCATAAATTGTCTGTTTATATTTTTTGCTCATTTATTTTTTCTATAAGATTGTTGATCATTTTCTTCTCAACTTTTAGAAGCTCTTTACATATTTGGGATTTACATCTTTGTCTATGATGTAAGTTGCAAATATTTTCCCCCAGGTTTTCATTTGTCTTTTTTACTTTGCTTGTGGTGGATTTTTATAATACACAAGTTTTTATTTTCATGTGGTCACATTTATCAATCTTTTCACTTGCTGCTTTAGAATTTTGAGTCATGGTTAGGAAAGTTTTCTCCTCTACTAGCTTATAAAGCAATTACCCACACTTTTCTCTTAGTACTTGTAAAGTTTATTTATTTATTTTTAACATTTAAATCTCTAGTGTATTTTAATTTATTCTGACATACAGTGAAATGGGTCCAATTTTAATTTTTTAATATGACTATCCAGTTACTCCAAAATTTATTAAAAAGTCCATCCTTTCTCGTTGATTTGAGATGCCATCTTTGTCATATGCTAAATTCCCATATACCATTGAGTCTATTTCTAGATTTACTATTAGTTTATCTGTTCATTTCTTAATACTACAGACCTATAATTATAGCGCTTATAAGATGCTTTAATGTAATAGGTTTTAATATTAAATGGTATCTTTACCTAACTCTATGTAGTAATTTTCAAGATAAGTTGCTAACTTCCTTGACCCATCCCATTTTTCTTCTTTTCAAGATTGCTTTTTCTTCTTGCTTGTTATCATCAACTTATCCTGCTTTAGAAAATATGAGGATATTTTTGTAGTGAGCACATTACATTTATAAATTAATTTAGGGAGACTTGATATACAGAGGTCCCCCCTTATCCAAGGGGGATACATTCCAAGACCCCCAGTGGATGCCTGAAACCACAGATAGTACCAAACCCTATATATACTATGTTTTTTCCTATACATACAAACCTATGATAAAGTTTACTTTGTAAATTAGGCACAATAAAAGATTAACAACAATAACAATAAAGTTGGCTCTGGGGCCATTATTAAGTAAAATAAGGGTTACTTGAACACAAGCACTGTGACGCTGTGACAGTCTATCTGATAACAGAGATGGGTACCAAGTGACCACTGGCAGGCATCGTATACAGTGTGGATACGCTGGACAAAGGGACAATTCACGTCTAGGGTGGGACAGAGCAGGAAGGTGCGAGATTTTATCCCACTACTCAGAACAGCACACAATTTAAAACTTAAGAATTGTTTATTTCTGAAATTTTCCATTTAATATTTTCAGACCATGATTGATCGTGGGTAACTGAAACCTGGGAAAGCGAAACTGTGGGTAAGGGGGGACTACCGTACTTATAATGTTGAGCTTTCATATACAAAACAAGGTATGCATCGTTCAGTTTGCTCGTCTGTTTTTGTGTCTTCCAGAATTGTTCTAAAGCGTTCCTCATGTAGGTATTAGACATGTCCTATTAACTTATGCCTAGATTTTCTACTATTATTCCTTCTACTACTGTAAATAGTGTCTCCTATTTTATCTTTGTTAGCAAGTTATTGTATGTATGCATGAAGACTAATAATTTCTCTATGGTCATTGAGTTCCATTATTTTTGTAGTATTTTCCCATGAATTCTTTGAGGTTTTCCAGATATTTAATAATTATATCTTCTGCAAATGCGGATAGTTATATCTCTTCCTTGCAAATTCCTATTCCTATAACTACTTCATTTGACTAATTTCATTGGTAAATACCTTCAAAAGAATTGTAGAAAGTAGTGGAGATAGTGGGAATTCTTTGCTTATTTTTTATTTAGAGGGAAATCCTTTAATCGTCCCCATCGAGAAAAGAGAATCACAGCAATTTGTATTCTTACTATGCTAAAAGAGCACCATCCTTCCCAATCTTGAGCTGTTAACAACCAGCCCCCTTTCCTTACCTTAGCCCCAAGGGAGGCTAGCCTCTAGCCTTTGGGAAGATGGCGGTGGTGAGACGTGCCCACCTCACTGTCTACACTGTTAGGAGTTGTAGCTGAGAACTGTAAACCTGGCTCTCTACCACCACCACGCGCTGGGAGAAATAGCATTCCCACCCCTCATTCTTCAGCAGAGGCATTTCCACTCAACTCTCCCTTTATTTCATACCCTTCCCTCACTGCCCTTCCAAAGCCAAACTTTTCAAAAGAACATGCTAGATTGATCTGTTCTAGTACTCTTTTGCTTCACTTTTTTAAAAACAAGTTGGGCCTAGTCACACAAAGGATTGCTATCTTAAATTCTTAGCATTCCTCTCTCCGATCATTGTGTCTATCCCTTCAACCTGACCAGAAATCAGGGATTACAAGAACCCACACATGTTAAAACAATGAAAATAAGCCTCTTACCTCCATTTTCCCATGAACATGAATACCTCAATGTGAAGAAACTCCAAGTTTTGATGATGAGTATCACGTAACTGGATTTCAGCAGTAGCGTGAAATCTGAAAGTAAATAAATACGCTTTAGATGACTTGTAACTGCAGCTTGTTGCAGAGTTTTAAATCACGCAGCAGAAAGTCATTTTCTTCTTTGTAAAAGAGATAGATTAGATTAGAAGGAGTATTCCACTAACCTAAGTCAGAATAAATACCTAACACCTATCTCAGCGGTACGTGATTGGCACTCAACAGATATTTGTTGATTGACTAAATGCATGAGTGAATTTCTAAGCCTATTTCCAAGTAAGGGGCTTAAATTCAATAATACTTTAAATAGCATTTTCATTTGTATACCAGTTTTCAAATGACCGCCATAAGATCTGTCAGCTATCGATTAGCTGATTTTGAACACAGTGCTTTTTCTTCTATGTCAGTTTCTACCAGAGCGTGTCTTGTGTTTGTTGAATTTGCTCTGTGCAGTGAGCTAACTTGGGTTGCTTTTGGTGGTGATATTTTGTTCTACTGTTATTCATTGTATTATTATTATTACTTGTGTGTGTGTTTGAGGAAGATTGGCCCTGAGCTAACATCTGTGCCCATCTTCCTCTATTTTATATATGAGACACCACCCCAGCACGGCTTGATGAGCAGTGCGTAGGTCCACACCTGGAATCCGAACCTGCGAACCCCGGGCCGCTGAAGTGGAGCGCGCAAACTTAACCACTACACCACCAGGCCAGCCCCCAGATAAGATTTTTCTAATTGTATAAAATAAAATATTAATAATGGTACAGAAACAATTTTGTTGGAAATAAAAAAAGAAATATTGTAGTATCTATGTGCAGAAATCTGTTCCAAAAAGAGCAATTAGTCCAGAAGATTGGAGGAAACTTTTTTTCACCTGAATTACCAGCTTCCATCAAAGAGGCACTTTTAGATCAAAGCTCAAGAAAAAGGACTCACGATGCTCCTGGGGTAGCTCATGACCAGCCTGATTTCATAGCTGTGGGAAAATCACTCAGTTGGTTCATATTCCTTTAAATTCCAAAAATTAGGACTTTTTTTCGTGACTTTTCAGAGTCTTCGGTCATAAGCTGCTTGGACATGAGGGGAGATTTAAGAAGCAATTGTGAGGAACATATTCAAATTTAAGCACTGAAGTGTTGTCCCTACCACTCGTATTAGTTGGACCTGCTTGTGCATTCTGGAAGCTCAAGCATGAAATGTCCACGGGCGTCACATTCCACCTGCAGCAGCAGTGACCTCTTTGGTGTATAAAGTGTAGGAGCCAGTGACCTAACAGGTGAGGGACTGAGCTCAATTTGATGTGGGATTTGGGTAACGTCATTTGAGGACACATTTGAGGCAGTTACGAGGGAGGTGAAGGAACTTGGGTGCTCAAGGACTCCAGTAGGTGCCATATCCACGGATTTTCACTTCCACTTTGGACTTTATCAGCCTCGAATGCATAGCTTTAGTCTGCCTGATGAGTACCCTTAACGTAAGAAAGGATGTGAGGACACTGACTACAGCCTTGAACTTGATCACGGCAGAGAGGGAGCCACAGAGACTCTGAAGTTCTGTGAATAGACAAGCAGTGAAAACAACCGTGATTGAAATGGTCATCTATGCTGCTAGGATTCTGAGATAGAATAATTAAAGCCCTTGTGCTAAATAATTGTATGTCTGTTATCCTATTGCACAATAACACCTTGCAATTATTTACACAATTATACAGCCATTATAGAGCACCATTTGAGAGACATGGAAACTTAGCAAATTACTTAGCTTCTTTATATCAAATTTTTTGCTTTGTAAAGTAAGGACACCACCACGTAACAGAGTTCTTGTGGGAAGTAAATGATGAAATACAATTTTAAAAAGCCGGCACTGCACCTGACTGGAGGTTTTTTTGTACGTGTGAAACTCCAAGAAATACATGGCATGTGTCCAAAAGTGGAGTGGGAGAGGAACTAAGTAGCTGAGTGAGACAGTAGAGATCAAACGTCAGTAAAAGTTGTATTTTTACTATTAGTAAGAAACCGTGTATATTTACAGGTGTTTTTTTTTTTGTTTTTTGTTTTTTTTTTGTGAGGAAGACCAGCCCTGAGCTAACATCCATCGCCAATCTTCCTCTTTTTGCTGAGGAAGACTGGCCCTGGGCTAACATCCGTGCCCATCTTCCTCTACTTTATATGGGACACTGCCCCAGCGTGGCTGACAAGCGGTGCGTCGGCGGGCGCCCGGGATCCGAACCCGCGAACCCGGGGCTGCCAAGGGCGGACTAAACCGCTGCACCACCAGGCGGCCCTATATTTACAGGTTTTTAAAGCCTGAGAAAACTCAGGTGATAGCTATACCACTACAGGTAGGAACTTAATAACATGGAAGACAAATAGCTTTACTATATTCAGTAAGGACCAAACCACATCTGGAGTTCTGTATTAAAATCTAGACATCATATTAGAAGACTGTATGAACAAGTTTCAGTGTACATTTTAAGTAAATCTTTTCCCACAAATCCATCAATTATGGAGAATCACTCAGCAGTCATTCCCAGCCTGGAGAAAGGGCATTTCTCCTTAGGGAGCATTTTAGAACCTTGGAGTGAAGGAACCACATGGGGAAAAATCCTATCTTTTCTCAGGCAAACCCAATGCCCCCCTGAGCAGTATGTATCCCCATCCTCGGCTAAGAATCACTAATTCAGAGAATGATCAATTTAGTAGGGAGTCTCCAGACCATCTCACCATTAATGGTTGGGGTATTTAATTTCACTTGGGCTTCAGACTAGATGAAGATTAAGGGCAGACATCATAATTGTCAGAGAGGAAAGAAATTATATTACTATAGAACATTATACATAAGATATATAATATTACTATTATGTATATTATAGCACAATTAAGATCAATTGGAAAGAAATTATATAAAAATAAATTTTTATTCAAAAGAAGGTGAGCTTCCATCCAACAATTAACTTTAACAGTGCAATATCTTGGAGACATTATGGATCCCTGTTCATTAAAAGCTTTCCAGCCGAAGTCAGATGGTTACTTGGAGGTAATATTATAGAAGAAATTACACAGTAAGTATGAGAGTCAACTAAATGACCTTTAATCACCCTGTGATTTGTAACTAGACTAAATATATTAAGGCTATTACTTTTCTCATAGACACCAAAATATGACTTTCCAATTCAAGTGGCATTATATATATATTTGAACAATAATGGAGTACTTCATAGCTATCCCCAGATGAGAAGTTAGAAATGGTTTTATTCTTGAGAAGTTAAAATTCTCTGTCTTAAATTTGAGTGCTCTAAAAGCTCTTCAAGTATAGATGAGAAAAGTTTCTCTAAGAAAAAAAGGCAAGTAATAGTGAATTTTATCATTTACCTGACACAATATTAATTTATTATCATGTCAGCTTGATGTTGTTTAGGGTCATTGTCTTATATTCACAATTTGACCTGAAAGTAGCCCAAATAATTTTTACTGAAAGCTCATCATCTATTTTATGAACTACATATACCATTCTAAAATTATAAACATATGATTAAATTGAATTGATGAATGAGCTCCATGAATCTTTTCCCTGGATTCTTAAGTACTAAATAATAAAAAGCAAGCATTATGATGGGGCAGTGAAGAAATCTGGAGAGATGATTCATGACTTTCTCACATAGCATAGTGCTTTTGAAATATTATATTAATAAGGCTATGGTTGTGGTTCAAATGGATTTTTAATTAAACATAATAGGGAAAACAAGGATGTTGGATGGAAGAAACAATCAATTAATAATGAGATTTGTTGTCAGAAGCCCTACTTCATGCTTGAATTGGATTGAAAACATTAACAAGTGTATTTATAAGCAGGTTTGATGACTATTAAATCTGTCTACATATAATAAAGGAGATTAGAAAAACCAACAAAATTTATCAAATGGAATAGGAGATATAAATGGATGTAATTGAGCCTAGAAAGCAGGTGTCAAAAGGCCATAATTCTGGCTTTGATATGTGAACAGCTCCATCTTCTTTTCTTCTGTATCCCTGATTAACCTGGTATTGCACAGAAAATGGGTGTTATGTACCCAAATCTAATATTACTAAATTTGACTTTCTTATAGGAGAGTCTTTCTTCTAGCTTTCCCTACCCTATAAAAGTGTTACAACAGAGACATTTAATGCTTATCACACACCCAGGAGTGGCCCTCCATTGCCTAGTCTTCTCTGCAGTTGGATCGGTACCATGTGACTGGTTCTGGCCAATGGGATTTGGGAGGAAGTGAGCTATGCCACATCCTGGCCGTAAAGTGCCATAAAGCCCTGTGCTTCCACTTTCTCTTCCATGTTGATTGGGTTGGCTCCCATTGAGAAGATACAGACTCGGGTCAAAGACTGACTGGGGAAATTGATCAGCATATGTGCAGTCCCAGAAGCATTCATCAAGCTCTGGAGAGGATACAGGGACCTAGGCACAGCTGGATGCACCACAGGCTATAAAAACCCGACAAGAGGACCTGGGAAACCACTAGTCCAGTCTCATAATAACAGTCTAGAATTCCTTATTTCACAGCCACCAGGTTGGTCACCACACTTTAGTTGAATACCTCCATTGAAGGAGTACTGTTTAACCAGTGCTGTCTAAACTGGGACAGTGTTAAAAATGAAAACAAAAAAGCATTAATAATAACCATACCTGGAGAATAGGCACAAATCAAGACTGTCCTGGGCTAACTGAGGCATATGGTCATTGTACCTTTAACCCCAAGGTGGTCCATTTCATACTCAGGTAGTTTTAACCAGGGATGACTTTCATCCTGTCACACCTAAAGGGCATTATCAGTTCTTTACAGCTGGCATCCACTTGGATGTTTGGAGAACATGCCATTTCAGTTGTTAAATATTTTAAATATCATCACTATTTAGAATGTTCTTTCTTTTATGAAACCAATACCTATAACTTAACCCATTGGTCCTAATTCTCTCTCTTTGAGTCATGCAAACCCAACTTAATTCTCCAACACACATTCTGCACATATAGCATCCATTTAAATATTTGAAGATGGCTATTTGAGGAAATCACGTTAATGCTTGAAATAAAGCTTTGGACAATGTAGGACTTCCAAAATGTTGTTATAGCTTCATTAAGGAATTAAATGTAAAAAAAAAACAAGAACCAACTCTAAAAATGTAGAAGAAAATATCAACGTATATTTATTCACCCTCTAAATTGGAAAGAACTTTCTTAGATAAAAGCACACCAGAGAAAAATAGAAGAGTTTAAAAATTTTGAATACATTAAAATTTAAAACTTCTATAGAAAATATGATGAATAATAACAAAGTCAAAGAAACTGAAAAAAATTAACTTGACAGATGTGCTAAAAGAGTGACTTAATTATGTCATAGAAGCCAATAAGGAAAACACCAAGACTAATTAGTTGGCCAAATTATGTGAAAAAAAAGAATTCACAAATGTGGAAATATAAGTGGTTAATAAACATGGAAAACTGTTCAATCTCACTAATAATCAAAGAAATGTAGATTAAACAAAACAAGATGTGAATTTTCTCTGTCTATTAGAAAATATTTTTTAAGTAATACCAAATGCTAGAGAAGGTTTGATAGATAAAACATGGATTATTAGCCATCTACTGGTGGGAGAAAGATATTGAAAAACAATTTAGCATTCATATGAAGAACCTTTATGCCTGTAGGCAATACTTTGATTAAATGAATTGGAAAAAGGTTTCGGCACACAAATATGTATCCCAGTGATATTTATAATAGTGAAAACTTGGAAGCAATCTAAAATCTTTAGCAGTGAGTGGCTATGATACATCTTCACAGCAAAACAATATGTGTTCTTAGGAAATGGTGTTTATGAAGATTTTTTAAAAACATGAGCAAATGCTTATGCACATATAAATGCCGAAAGCCTGTAAAATTTAGAAAAATAGATAAAATGTAACAATATCTTAAAAGATTATGCATGAAAATAGTCTGGAAAGATGTATAAAAATGTTATGTTAACAGTGCTTGTCTTTGGGTTGTGGGAATATAGATAAAGTTTCTTTTTTTCCCTTTGGCAATTTTATAGTCAGAAAAAACTTATTTTTTTAAATATGCATTTAAAGACAATTATAGCCTCTCCATTGATCCTTCTTTGCTCTGCTGTCTGGATAACTTCAGTTCTCTTAGTTCTTCTTCCGATGGCTTGGTTCTGTGACCCACCTTATCCTTTTGCGAGTGTGATACAAACAACTGAATGAAAGACTTCATGTCTGAGATAATCAATGAAGAGCAAGTCTTTCATCTCTCTCGTTCTGGACATTATATTGATACTAGTGAACATTTTGCTGGATTGCAGTCATATCTGGTATTGATTTGTACTGAATAAAGCTCTCTGAGTTAATGGATCTTAACAGTTTTTTTCTCTGCAACTCACCTGAGTAATGTAACCTCATGCACATTAATGGCAGTGGCTCACGCCGGGTGAGAGAGGTGGGTGCAGGGAAAGGAGTGGGTCCATCAGAAGATTAGGATAAGAAGGAATGGTGGGGAGGTGTGCCTACTTATAAGATGCTAAGGTGGAAAAGCCTGACTGCTCACCAAATTCCTTGTTCCCTTCTTTCTAACACATAGCTACACTAGAGTTCCTAGCCTCCCATAAAGTTGGATGGTCATGTAACTGAGTTAGCTCGTGGAATGAGAGAGGGAGTGTTGCTTGCCATTTCAAAGCTACACGAGGATCTCCCATATAGGATGCTTTATGCTCCTTCCCTCTCTGGGCAGCTGAAATAGAGAAGGGATATTGAATTGAATTGGGTATTGGTGGCAAAGGATATTGGAAGCCACATGCTAAAGATGGCAGAGCTCCGTCAGCTGGGATTCCCGAAGGATTGTGTGGAGGAAGCCCACTCTCCCAAATCTGCTCACCTTCTCAGCTTTGTTCCATAAGCAATACATAGGCTCTTCTTGCGTGTCAGCAATGACATAATTTGGGATCTACTTATTAGAACAGTTAGCCAACATCAACTAATACAATATCCAATGATGTCCTCCAGGTGACCTTGGTATTTCCTTGTGTTTTTTTCTCATCTCCTCTGCACCGTGGGAGAGAATTTACCCTAAATGTTTATCCTCAAATGCTTCAGTCAAGATACAGGAAGCCATGCTATATGTATGCTGTAGATATCATAGACCAAGATACAGGACCCTATATTTTCTATTAATAAATTTCAACTTATTGGATGTATCTTATCATTTTGGCTTTTCAAAACTTTATCTTACTTTAATTATATCATTCCCAATTTCCTGCCCACTTCACATTTAATTAGCATCTCTTCTATATTCTCAGGAAATTCATTACTAAAAATTGTGAACTAGTTACATTGATGAGAAGTTAAGCAGTTTATTAAGAATATAACTTAGAATAAGGCAGTATATTTACTTTCAAGCTTTTTAATTAGAGAAAATGCTATTGCTTTCATCCATTAGCTTTTGCTGTCCAACAAACCAAGCACAAACTTAGCGGCATACAATACATGTTTAGCATTTCCCACTGTTCTGTATCCTGGCTGGACAGTGCTTTCAGTCTGGGCCAGCTCAGCAGCAGCTGGAGGGTCCAGGGTGGCCTCATTAATGCACCTGGGACCTCACGCGGGATGGTGGGAACAGTTGAAAGGCTGGAACCTCTCCCTCCACCAGGAGGCTAGCTCGTGCTTGTTCACACGGGGTAAAAGTGTTGCTAGAATTAAAAGAAATGGAAAGCTTCTTAGAATCAGTGTGGGAGGCCCTGTCCATGGACATGTCTACAGAGGGAAATCATGGTGGCCTCCTTGCAAACAATAACAACAGTGCTCTTGTCCATTCATCGAAGTATATTTGCTATTTACATCTACACCTCAAAACACTGAGTTGTCACCTGTAAAAGGAGGGCAGATGCAGTGTGAGACTCAAGTAATGAAGTTTTGGGGTTTGAAGGACTATCTATACCAAAACACCTAGGCTACCACAGGTGTGGAAGCCACCACACCTGAGCACGAAGCTTATCTTTGAGCTTTTATTAGTCAAAAGAGAAGGAGAGGGGATGACTATGGAGTTCCTGACGGACTCCAGCTTCATAAATTCAAACCCATTACATGACAGCAGGCAGCATCCACAGTAGCACTCCATATCCTGTCTTCCTTTCACATTTTCTCTACTTTCCCTCCATTTCCTTTCCCTGATCCTTTCTCCTTATGCTCATACTCCATGATGGCGAGGTAGGAAATTAGCAAGAGAAGGCAGTGAGAGAAATAGAGAAGGGGGACTATGAAGAAGACAAAGCAAAATACGGGGGTAGTGGGAAAAGGGTACAGGGGCCTTGAGAAAATTAACCTTCATATGAAGCTCAAGCTTACTGCAGGGCTTTTATTTGTTCATGCTGTTCCCTCCCCTGGAATGCTGTTCCTGCAGACCTTAGCCTGGTTCTTTCCTTCATGTCTCCTAGACGTCTGCTCTGACATCACCTTGTCACAGAGGCCTTCCCTGATCTCCACTCCCCCCAAGCCCTCCTCATTCTCTAATCCCTTATTCTGAGGTTTATTTCCTTCCTAGCTATAATCAGTCTCTGAATTCACTCACTCATTCATTTATTTATTATGTGACTCATGCACTAGAACTTGCATAATGGATCAGCTTCAGATCTTGGACCCACTCTTCATTGCCGTCTAACTTTATTTTCAGTTTCCTCATCTGTAAAGTGATGATGCTCTTACTATTGAGTTGTGAGTTTGAGGCGTGTCAATGCACGTAGTGCACTTAGCACAGTGTCTGGCACGTGGTCAAACCTTGGTCACTGTTAGCAATGTGTCTCATTCACTCTTCAGCCCTTGGAAGAGTTCCTGCCACATGGTAGATGCTCAGTCAATATTTTTAAAATAAAGAAATGTTAGTTAAATGTTGAATAAATTAATAATCACAATTAACTCTTTTGGTTCCTCCCCAAAGCCCCAGGGCATGATTGTATATCCTAGTTTTAAGTCCTAGTTCTTCTATGTGAGCTGTCACCACAGCATGGCAACTGAGAGATGGGTGGTGTGGTTCCATGATGGGGAAATGAACCTGGGCAGCAGAAGTGGTGACAGTGCCAAACTTTAACCATTAGGCCATCAGGGCTGGCTCACAATTACCTCTTGTTGAGTACTGTTGCCTGCCAGGCATCATTCTATGCAACAAAACTATGGAAAAGGCATTCTTCTTCTTCTCCCTATTTTCCATCAGCGGAATCTGAGCCTTCGGTTAACTAATTCCCCAAGGTCACAAAGCTGGTGCACAGTAAAACCAGGGCACAAACCTAGGTTCCATGTGATGCAAAACACATATTCTTCACCACTTTTCTAGCTGCTTCTTAAGTGACTGCATTTTAATAAAGAACACACTATAGCTGTTTTATCTTAATTCTTGAAAGAATATAATTTAAAAATACCTTCTTGATATATCCTATTATTTGTTAATTACAAATATTTTTCTGGTCTGACATTTTAATCTGACCTTGGAAGCAAGCAAGACAGAATTAATAGACCTGGAAGTGTAGAATTAATAGACCTCCAATTTCTTTGAGAGGGCACTTGAATCCAGTATAGCTCTTTATTCTTAGGTAGAACTCCCTGACCAGTGTTGCCCCATTGGCATAGATCAGGTCTCCATTTCACTCTAGTTTTATAGCAGCTAGGTTAATATGGTGTTATGTGCAATTACTCACATTTCATAGCAGTGAAATAACTAATATCTTTGTAGAGGCAACAAGGGTATCTATACAGTTACTTTTTCTCTAGGGCAAAGACCAAAGCATTCAAATTTCTCTTCTCTTGTAGTCTTTGTTGTAGCTCTCTTCCTAGTTCCTGTCAAGTTACAACAGTTAAAACAAAATTGGAATACCCCAACAAAGAGAAGTATAGGGAAAAAAATTCTATGCAGTGTGCCTGCAGTAAGACACCAGAGTAGTAGCCAAGCCAACATTCTTTGAGATGTGTTTCTGTTCTTTTTGCCATCAGTGAACATCTGCTAAACTCAGGAGTAGTTTACAAGCTCTCTTAGCACACTTTGTAGAATGGCCAATTGGTGGAGTTGTGGCTGGCAGGAAAAGGAGATTTGAGGTGTTCTTCTCCCATTGCCAGGTACACTATGATAGTCCAAGCAAGTTCCATCCTCATTAAAGCCCAACAGCACTGCTTGAGCTCCACTGAACACAATCCGCACTCCGACCTTCACAGAAAGAGATGTGTAATGACGTCCGGGGTGGCTTTTGTCATAAAGAGATATCCTTAAAATCATAGCATTCTGGAATGTGCTGTCAGAATTTGTAAGAAATTATTGTATCTTCAAAGGAGTTAATATTTCTTTAAAAATAATCAAAGATCCTCTATTACTACCAAAATGTTTTGGTACTTCAGTCTTGGGTAGTGAATTCATGGCCCAGAGGTGAGATTGACCCAGTCCTTATTTTCAGAGTACTTAAAATAAATAAAAATGCAGGATTTGGGCAGCAATATGCACATATTCATTCTTACTACATGATTGTGGTACGTCTTATCATTGCTATTTATTGAAATATGTTGACTCCAGGATAGGTAGATGATATTGATACTCTTAGTATGTTGTCCAGAAACTAATTTTTAAATATAAAGTGTGATCTGTGACAACTGTCTTAATAGTTGATGGTATTATTACTATTTTACTATGGATCATTTACCCACTATAGGGAAAATTATTTTTATTTCTGGTTTTAGCCAAGTGATAAATGATTTTTCTCTATGTAGAGATTAAAAGGGGCAGAAGGGCCACAGGAGAACCTGGAAAGCTCCTATATTTGGAGGAGCAAACACTAATCAGGCCACTATCCCAAGCTGCGTACATGCACACGCATTCATACACACACACACACGCATTCATACACACACTCCTATGAATACACACATACACACACATGCATACCATATATATCTTTTAATGAGTGCCTTTTTAGAATCAAATCATCTTCCAATAGTTGGTAAAATAAATATTGCTTCTCTCTTTTGGTCATTTTAAGTGGTTCACTCAGTAAGACAAGTAGATTTAATCAAGAATAAACATCAGAAAAATGACCACGCTGGCCTTATAAATTTTTTTCTCTAACGGTATATTTTTTAATGAAGTGATTACTTTAACTGGTCAGAACAAAATGCCAAGTGATTAAATGACGAGGAAATTTTGTCATAAAATTGATTATGAAAATCAAGTAGGATGAATTTTCTCTTGTGATATATAAAGACCAATTTATCATTTTTAAGCCATCAAATTAGGAGAGATACCTATTTGATTACCAAGAATTCATTATTATTTCTCATTTTCGTATTGTGTGTGCTCTATTTCCTTCAGGAAAAATATGAGGACTGGAATTCTAAGAAGTTAAGCAATTATTATAGTATGTCATCACTGGGAAGCATAATCTACTGTAAAATTGTCTTCACAATCATTCAAAAGCTATTTGGAGCAGTTTCTGATAAAGAGATTAGATTAGTTGCCTATTCCCCTCCCTATCTCCTGGGCATGCAGTTGGGTAAAAATGTAGCCACTTTTTCCTCAGAGGGCTTTAAATGAAGTGACCTCCAGTAGGTCATGGAACTAGAGGTCAGGAGAAGAAAAATGGTCCATTGGAAATGTCCCTTGCTTTACAATTTTAAAAGGCATACTTTAATTTTTAAAGCTTGACATTTAGTTCTCATTTACATACCAAGAACACTTTCTCCCTCAGGAAAAATCCTATATATTTCAAAATCTGGTCAGGAGTGTGTGGGGTGGGGAGTCAGGGGAAGGAGGAATAGTAATTTAAAATATCACAACTGCAAATGGAATGAGCACCCCAGATTAGGACCCATACACTGTCCTTGCAAAACACATTGGAATAACCTGAAAAATCACCTAAAAGGCCAACTTAGTCCGAGGCCGACATTGGCCTTGTTGAGATCTCATAGACGCGTGTAGCCAGACATGGAAAGCAGCCAGCAAGCCCACAGACTCCTTTTAAGCGGATTGGCATGCAACAACATACCAGAGCTCCTACGGGGTTGTTGTTGTTTTCATGGCCCTTAACTTGCTTTGTCAGTGTAAATAACAAAGCAATTAACGTTTATTAATATTACCTCAGTCTTAATTTTTCCCTAACTACCAGGTTTGCACTCTTCACTTTGAAAAGCAAACAAGGATTTACTCAGCCTTTAAAAATTATTAATACACTTGGTCACTGGTTGGATGAACGATGTTAGAAATTACTCTCAGTGAGTTCACTACTCTGATGAATTATGACCCTTTAGAACCTTCAGAGGAAATATGGCTGGAGGTAGGTATATGATCCTAGGAGTCGGGGTCCTCAGTTCTGTCTTGTCACTGGCATTGCCCAGGACCTGGAAGAGTGACTTTTAGGTCTTTGAAAATGTCAATGTCCCTGCTTGGATAAAGGTATGAAGTAAATATGAACTTGAATTTCCTTTAACTCAGTTCCCCACCCGGCAGAAGAGCAGGAAGGAGGCTGAGGGGACAGAGCCTGTGTCAGCCCAAGGCCGGAAGTTCTCAGTACTGCAACCTCGCCACCTTCCGTCTCCCTCTTCTTCCTCTTGGTGCCCCTGCTTGGTGCCCAGGGTTCAGAATCACCCTCTCCCTCTCCACTCAGTGGCATCTGCTGTGATTTATAGACATGCGCTCCCACCACACTGTGGCACTGATTTTTGGCCTATGCCAGATGGTTTGATGGGGAAAACATGGGCTTTTGGAGTCAGACAGACCTGACTCTTAGCATTAGTTCCTACCTTCTTGGCTTGGGTCAAGTTCCCAAGCACCCACAAGCCGGGGCTCTCATCTGTGATATGAGGTTAATGACGACTACTGTATAGGGTTGTTGACAATATTAGGTGAGATTATGCAGTCAAACCTCTGACACAACTCAGTTGTAATTCTCTCCTTTCCTTTCTCCTCTGCTGTTGTCTTTTCCTCCAGAGGAAATTTTGCTTGTCCTGTATTTACATCCTCAGTGTTAGACTCTTCATACACACAGTCTCATTAATCCTCCCCAAACCCCTTTCACTTGATATGACTATGAAGGATAATTTTCAAAAAGGTAAAATCATGACTCTTTTATAAAATAAACATGCCTCAAAGATTTTCTGTAAATCATTCATTAAGAAGGGAACTGCTAAAATGTAAAAACTAGTTCAAATTCAGATTTAGCTGATAGAGACTTACATTCTCAACCAGAGAGAACTGATTTGTATTGCCCTAAAGAAGAATAATATATGTGTCTATGGACACCTTATCAGTTTTCTATAAATCAGCTTCTCTCTCTACCAAACTGTAAAACAGCCTCAGCAGAGACATCAAAGGCACCCACCCCTGTGGAATCCGATAATCCCGGAGGGTCCCTGGGACAACGCCCGGCGTTCCATTGAAATGGCACCAGGAATCTCTTACGCCCATTTCAAAGGCTTTTACAACTTCCCTGGGCACCATCATTCCCATTTGACAGACAAGGAAACTGAAGGTTAAAATGTGAGCGAATGTGCCCAAGGTCTTTATGTCGCTGGGCTGGATGAGACTCCAGGTTGGCCTGGCTCCTCACCAGGGGTGACTCTCTGCCCCTGGGCCACACAAAGTCTGCTTCATTCTCCGTGTTGCTTCTTACCCAGCTCTGGCAGGGGGTCTGGACAAAGAAAAAGAAGGAATTCTCCAGAGGTGCCGAGCTCTGTGCTCTGCTTCACAAGGAGCCGTGTTGCCCACGTCCGCATGCCCTGGAGTAGAGGACTCAGGTCCCTCTCCCACTCACCACTCGGCCTCTCCAAGTTTATGGAGCCAGTGGGAGCGGGGATCCCCATTCCTGCATGCAGGGGCCTGTGCCCAGATGTCTCTGAGATTTCCCGAAGGCAGGTAACTTGTCTCATCTGGCCTCTGGAGAATGATAAGCAGCCAGGTGAGCCCAAGCCATTATATTCCCTTCTTCCACTGTGTTTTCTATGGGTATGAGACCCTCCTCCTCCCCTGGGCTCCCAGCATCTGAGCCTGCAGGCTCTAGAAAGATGTGAGGTGCAAGCTCACAGCTTACACTTCCCTGGGAGTGAAATCTTGGAGAAGCTGGGATGAGGACAAATAAAGGGCGAGGTCCAGAAGGGGAGAGAGCAAATATAAGGAAGTGGGGTGCCAAGCTGGTGTGTTCCCAAGCTAGTTGCCAGGTCTCACAGGATCTCTTCCGGGAGGCTGAGACTACTGCATTTTCTAACAGTTCATGTTGGGGGTGGGAAAGGAAAAGGGAACAGTTTATCTATAGGCTTCCATCTGCTACTGGCCACATTTGCTTCCCCTCAACCCCCCGGCAGTGACCAGGAAAGCTGGATCCTAAAGCCCAAGCAGTGATACCCAAGGCTGTGGCCACAGCAGGGGGGGCCAGGGTCACACCCTGCGCTGAGGGTGACCGCGTGAGGCTCTGAGCAAGAATGGGAGAGCTGCAGTGTAGGAGGTAAGGACGTGCAGGAGAGACGCTGGTGCCATGTGCCTGCCAGCCCTAGGAGGAACGGGGACCTCAGCCTTAGCAGGCTGGCAGGAGGGGAGTACAATGGCCTTCTGCTGGCGATGGTGTTCAGCAAACACTGTGATAATCTGGGGGTTACATCTGGAGCTTACAAGAGTGACCACAAGAATGGGGTTGGCACCAGACCATCTTTCTAGCGTCCCGAGGGGCATCTCTAGCATGGAGCAGAAAACTGGATCTGAAGGAATCCAAGGAGGAGAACAAACTGGGGCTGGGACAGCCAGGTGCTTGATCTCCTGGTGGTGTCCTTGGACTGCGAAACCACCTGAATATGAACCCTCTCCCCCACCATCCACTTTTCCCCAGATGCCGGCCTCTTGCTCTCCCATCACCTGTCCTGTCAGCCCTGCCTCAGGCGGTATTCTTAGCCAGTTCTTAAAAAGAACCTCTGGGTCCATTCCATTCATCTCAGAACACCAAGGTGTTTGCATTTTACAAGTTTCTAGATTCTCCCAACTTTGATTGATGGGATTTCAGGCAGGGTAAGGGAGGTGCTTGTCATTGGTCACTCACCTGTTCAATCTCAAGGGCTTATCTGTGATGGGGAAAGTGAAAAGAAAAAAATGGGTGCCCTTAGCAGCCTTTCCCATCAAGGAGGTTATGGGCTTGGTTACCCCTCCTTCTTTTCAGTCATTTTCCTTAAGACTCTAAAACAGTTACTTCTTCCAGCTGCCCTCGCTCTGAGTGATCTTTCTTTAGTGACTAGGGGCCTGGTTGCATGGGAGCAGCTCCCCATCTCCTCTGGTTACAGATGCAGAATTCTCGTGTCCTCCTTCATTTTTCTTCTCCCAACTGGTCCTGGAAATCCAGAAAAGCTCCTAGATCTCAGTTCTTACAGCCCTAATCCATGCGCTCGCCCTGTACTTTGTTCTCCTGGGAATCAGGAAGGGAATGGGGATCAATGTCAGCCTCTTAAACAGCAGGTCAGCCATTCAACATTTGTCAAGTACCAATTTTACATCAAGCATTTGGGCAGGGGCTGAGGAATCAGACAGCAAAAGAGGTCCTCCTCTTTTTAGGGTTGGACTGTACTAGAAGGAATATAACTTGTAAATAAAAAAAAAAATGCTTTAAAGTGCACCAGTCTCAATGAGAGACACTTATATGGGATTCTTGGGCACACAGAGGAGAGAATGGTTGATTTTACCCAGGTGGGGGGTGGGGTCGGGGGACTCCTGAACTGAACATGGAAACATAGGTAGATGTTTTTTAGGAAGAGGAAAAGGAAGAAGCAGGGGGCTGGGAACGATCTTCCCGAGAGAAAGTGCAGCATGTGAGAAAAATGACGGAGCCTGGACACCTCCCGGATAACTGACTTCTTCATGGATAACTGTTCACTGGACCGCTCTCAGCCTCCTGCTGAAGGGAGGGGAGTATGGCTCCAAGACGTGCCATTCCACATCAGACCCTGAAATCTTCTACCAATTTCTGTTGCCTCTCAAGAGCCTTGTATTTTGTATAAGGTTATATTTTAATGTCATGGTCTTCAAACTTACCTGAAGTTTTTCCTTTGTAGTGCACAGCACTGACCCCCTATCTTCAGTTTCTGGGGCGTAATGTAGCTTTGATGAGGGCTCCGAAGTGCTTGCTGATAGCAGACTATTTCCAAGGCTTCCGAGGTCGAAGCCTTTAACCGGCTCAGACATGCCTGCCAGGGTCTGCTCCACTCACCGCCACCCTTCCCCACACCAGGAGATTCTCAGCCCTTAAGAGATTCAACATCTCTTGAGGCTTCATTAAATGCTACTCTGGAGCCTACTATCTCCCAAGGGAGTTTCTTCAATTTATGAGTTTTAGAAGCTCCAGTGAGGCTGACCACAGCTGACCCTGTCTGAAATGTCTGCTCCTGCACCACGCACTCCCCCCAAACTGGACAGCGACTCTCGGTTACTGCAACCTGCCTCTGTCTTTGAGGTGACACAGCTTTAAGGGCGATCATAGCTCCTCCGGTGCAAGTCCACTTCCCTGTAGTGCCGTCCAACATGTTGACATCACAAGGATGCCAGGCTCGTGACCAGGGCGGTGACATGATCTAAGATGTAATCTAATGCTCCCAGATGAGATCTTCACAGCGCGACCAGATGTCGGCTCTCCCACCTGCAGCCGCTGGTCTCACCCCACACCGCCTTGAAAGACCTCGACATTAGAGACAAATGTCTATTTTATATGAGTGATACATGAGGGAGACTAACGATACGTATGCTGGAGCAAACTCTTCAGATCCCACACTGATATCTCTCTCCTCCCAGCTTCCTCTCTCATGGGACCCTCTCTATTTGACATCCCTCCATACCTGAGTATCTCCTGGCTTCTACCTTCAAACCTGCACACCTCTACCCTCTGAGCACTGAGGAAACAAAGACCCTTTCTCCGGTTACCAGGACCCAGAATTATGAATAACGACAGCACGATGCTTGTCCCGGCCCACGCAGTCCCTCCCATTGCCTGACCCTCCACTCACCAGGCTGACCACACTCAGGCCACCCACATGCCAGGGCTCACTCAGAGCCCAGCTCAGGGCCTTCCCTGACCTCCGTGGGCTTGCCTGATTTCTCCTTCCTTTGAACTCCTCTCCTCCTCTTCTGCTTGTCCCTGAAGTGTGTTTCTGATTTCCAGCTGGACTCTGTACTCTTCTCAGACTTCACACTCACCTTGAGTCAAATTAGCCACAACCATGGTGGCAACTACCATCCATGTTCTGGGTGGGCCTACTTGGCATCTCGGACTGGACATTGCATTGTTACCTCAAACTTGGCACATCCAAAATGGAATCAATCTCTTCCCAAAGCCTTTTCTTCCTCCTGCTTTCACTGATCTGGACTAGAGACACAAGGGGCATGCAGGCCCCCAGTCCAGACACCGGGCTTCATCATAGACACTTTTCTGTCCTTCACCTCCAACCTGTGATTAGTCCCTCATCTCATTAATTATATTTCTGCCATATCGCCTGTGTACCCTCCTCTCCATTTCCCCTGCCCCTCCTTGGTTCAGGCTGTCATCACTTCTTGCCTGCATTGTTGTGATTGTTTCTGAGCTGATCTCCTTGTCAAAAATACCACCGCCCCCCCCCCACCTTCATCAAGCTAACACTTCCATGAGGAAGTGTCTTGCATAGTAGATTGTAAGCTTTATGGAGACAGGGACTGTCCTTGCCCTAACTTTAGAGCTCCAACTTTTATCAGTGCCTGTGCCAAGGTAGGTAGTGCAGCATTTGGGGTAAGACTGTGATCTCTGGAGCACTGTCTGGGCACAAAGATAGGTTCCAAGGTGTGTGACTGTAGACAAGCTGCTTAACATGTTTTGCCTCCATTTCCATACCTGTAAAATGGGGATAATAGGATTTACTTCATATGCTTGTTTTAATATGTGTAAAGGACTTAGATTAGTGCCTGTCATAGAGTCAGCACTAAGTAAATGTTAGTGTTTATACTAAGCATTTAATATTTATTTGTGTGAATGAATGAATTATTCCTAATTTAACTTTAGCCTATCTTGTATTATTCCTTATTGATTTCGGTCAAGTAGTCCCTGATAAATTCTAAGTTCCTTGAATGTAGAGACCATGGACTTTTCATCCTCCATAGTACCTAGAGAAGTGCTGAGCACACAGTGTTCACTCAGTAAATACTTATTGGTTGGTTTAATGTTCTTGAGATGTTAAGTATTACCCCTAATAAAGTCCTGAAGTGTACTGGGAGACCATTCTCCATGGGTCTCTTATGCTTAGAACGTCTTATAAGCAGAGACACTGATAGCTTTTGTTCTAGATTTCCTTTTCAAGGATGTTTGTATAGTGAACAGCCTTGGAAAATAGATCGGTGACCCCACTGGAACAGAGGGCAGATTTGTTTGCTGCCCAATATAATAAAGATAATTTCTCCCTCCAGGGTAAAAGTTAGCTAAGCTTGGTTGTAGCCCATTATAAAAGATGGAGGGATTTTCACGCTCAGAGTTACTCAGCTGTGATGCTGATTTCTCAGCATCCACGTGTGCCATTCCACCTTGCCCCCACGGGACATGGGACATGGGGGCAAGTGAGATCAACAGAAACATGAAGCTCAGGCTGCTTGCTTTGCTGGGTAATAAACTCCTTTGTCTCTGAGCCGAGAGTCTCATGTCTTCTGGTGGCAGGTTCACTGGTTAGCTTGCAAGTAGAGTAAAACCTTAGATCCTTCACCATTCTTGACATAATGTTGGAAAGAAAAGCACATTCATTTAATTGTTCAGTTCTATACTGTTCCAACTCCCTTTAGAGGTACGGAGAACTAAATAAAGAAGATATCCAATTTTAAATTCTCTAGGTACCACATCTTAGAGTTCCAGTTTCTCATGCTGCTTTTCAATATTATTGTTATGTGGTTCTGACCTGCAGAACAGAACCCAGTGAAGCGATCAAATAATTTTGCTCTTAATCATAGGCAGTGGGCTTTTTGTCTAGCTATACAACCTAGTGAATTTATGTGGTTGCACATTTGCCAGAGGGCAGAGTCCAGGGAAGGGAAGCTGTTTTAAAAAGAAAGAAGTTGTATTGTACTTAAAAACAATAGTATATATGCCAGGATGGTGAAGGCCCCACAAATCCCGTGGTGTGGTGAATAGCTGAAGGATCTGGAGAAGTTAACACAGGAGAAGTGTCAACATTCTCATCAAATATTCTAAGACCTGTCAAGGGTGAGAGGTATTAGATTTGGCTCCAAAGTGTGGAACTTGGTCCAAAGGATAGAAGCACCAAAGAAATCATTTTCAGCTCAGTCCAAGGAAGAGTCTCAGATTGAAATGGGCTGCCTCAAGAGACAGTGTTTTCCTCACCATGGGAAGGGTTTAAATAGGGGCAGGTGACTTAATCAGACAGGTGGTGGAACTGGATAAATTGTGAGGTTTCCTAGGAGTTTAAGAGAGCTTAAAGCAAAATGTGATTTATGTTGACTTAAGTTAATACCTGTGAGGTTTCTGTGCACATAATTAATGTATTTTACCCTGTGCCTTGATAAACAAAAGGCTTTTTTCTGTTTGAATTTCCTTAATCCACTGACAGATGGTTTTGTTGACAATGACCGTTTTTCTGACACTATATCTACGTTTTATAACCATGTAGCCACGGTGTTTGCTACAGCATTGAAGCAGAAGACTCTCATTGGTCCATCCGTTCTCCAGTGACACAATAACGATTCTTAATCATAGATGATGTCATTGAGCATCCTCTCCATGCTAGGCGCTGTGCTAAGCACTTTCCGCATCGTGCCTCGTTTCATTCTCACAATCATCCTATGAAGTCGGTACTGTATGACTCCGTTTGACAGGTACAGAAACTGAGACAGAGCACCATGTAGTTTACTCAAAGTCACACAGCTTAAGCACCAGACAGGAATTTGGATCCTGGGCAGCCTGAGTTCTAAGCCAGGGTTCTTATCAATGACACATTTTAAAAAGCAGAATCAGGTGTGGAGAAAAAAAAAAAATCTAGTACGTTGTTAAGAAGACATGAATAGATGTGGTAATTTTCCTAAGGCATCAGAGGAAAAGATTCACGTGCTTTTCCTTGGATATCAAAATAACTCAAGTGTTATTTGTTCATTTCTGTAAATTGTGATGTTAATGCTGAATCTTTGCAGGTTATTTTAAAAGATGAAGTATTTCACAACACAGACAGTACGGTAACATTTTTTTTAAAGAAATTTTTTTTTTGCTGACACTCTTTTGAACTTGGCTGCTCAATGGGGAACAAGCAAATTTAAAAAGCTGAGGATTTCTAAATACAGTTAAAACATTGGACACTTTATGCCTGGGGAAAATCTTTGTCGTGGTAAGAGTTTTCAGTTATATCATATAACTCTGCTAAGGTTGTGTAATATTTTAGGACTCGTCAAAGCTGGACCTGTTGCAGTATTTTTTTCTGGACTGAAGACTCGAAGGTTAACGCTGATGGATTTCAGGGATGATACCATTATCCTTCCAGGCTCAGCAACAGAATCGCTAATTCTCGAATGATCACTCTTGTGCAAGTAGATGATGAAAGTCTGTTAAAAGTGAATTTTTGAAAAATAACAATCCTCCTTTTCCAATGTGAAAAAGTCGTTAAGTAAAGTTGGCTTCAAAAGGGGCACAGCCTTCCATGAACTTGACAATATTTCAAAACCGTTGAAAAACTATTAGGCCCAGATGGTTTATACTCGGGGTTGGCAAACCAGGGCCGGAGAGTAAATATGTTAGGCTTTTTCGGCCACATAACTGTCTTCTTTAACTCTGCCATTGTAGTGTGAAAGCAGCCATAGACAATATATAAACGAATGAGTATGGTTGTGTTCTGGCAAAACTTTATTTATGGACAATAAAATTGAATTTCATATAATTTCCAGTGTCATAAAACGTTATCCTTTCCTTTGATTTTTTTAAACAATTTAAACATTTGCAACTCATCCTTAAGCACATAAGCCATATACAAAAACAGGCAGAGGGCTGGGTGCGACCCGCAGGCCATGGTTTGCCACAGCACGTGAGCCCTTGTGAGCCAAGAGGTGAAGTTGGTGAGGCGGGTCTTGGCACGTTTCCACCTCTTCTTTCTGGATCCTCCCTCCACTCCTGTACCTCCCAAAGATTCCTTGCTTCTAATCAGGAGAGTCTAATATACGCAGCATGCATCGATTGCTTTAATGATTATAACTACCAAATAGGGCTACACTGCTACAAGTATTGTTACCTTTTCTTTAACTTTGCCAGTTGTCTTCATTGGGATTGATTCAGGGATTACTACTGAGTTTTCCTCAAGCCAGACTTAGTTCCACCTGCAATGCTTTGATAGCAAAAACAGAATGTTCTATCTTTCCATCTGTTCACAGATGCTGCTCATTAGTGATAAAAATTCCAGCCAGATAGATGCTACATTACCTCTTCTTGGAAGACTGCATTTCCTGACCTCCCTTGCAGTTAGGTAGGGACCATGGGACCGGTTTTGGCCAATGAAATGTAGACAAAAGATGTATATGCCATATGCAGGCCTGACTCCTAAAACATCCAGAGTTCTCTTTCACATCCTCTTCTTCCCTCTCCCATCCACCCAGCTAAAAGCAAAGATGGCAGAGATGCTGGAGCTTTACAATAGATGGAGTCACAGAATGGAGAGAGAGCCACCCAGAAGAGCTGCCTGACTGAGCAAGAGATAAACTGTTGGGCTGGCCCACTGGTGTAGTAGTTAAGTTCGTTTGCTCTGCTTCAGTGGCCTGGAGTTCACAGGTTTGGATCCTGGGCACAGACCTATGCACTGCTCATCAAACCACGCTGTGGCAGTATCCCATATTCAAAATAGAGGAAGATGGGCACAGATGTTAGCTCAGGGCCAATCTAACTCACCAAAAAAAAAAAAAAAGAAAGAAAGAAACTGTTACCATTTTGAGCTACTGAGATTGTGGGGTTATTTGTTAGAGCAGCTGGTATTAATTATCCTGACTAATATAACTTTGCATTCCTACCCAAGGATTTTATTCAACTTCCTCTCCTTGCCTTTGATGGAGTTGATTGACAATCTCTTGTTGCAACAATTGCAAATTTGTGGCTCAGAATTATAACAGCAAGAAGAAATTGTTATAAAAGTTCACAAAATCCAGTGATCACACTTCTGGGCATTCACCTCAGAAAAATGAAAATTTGTATCCAGACAAAAATCTGTATAGGATTGTTCATAAGTAGCTTTGTTTGTAATAGCCCCAAACTAGGAACAACCAAACTGTTCCTCAATAGATAAACGGCTAAACAAACTGTTACATCCAAACCATAGAATGCTTCTTAGGAACAAAAATAAATGAACTTTTGATACCTGCAACAACTTGGATAGATTTCAAGGGCATTGTGCTGAGTAGAAAAGAAAATCTCAGGTCACATACTGCATTATTCCATTTATATAAAACATTCTCATAATGACAGAATTATAGAGATGGAAAACCAGACTAGCAGTGGTTGCCACCAGTTAGACATGGTGGGAGTGGGTGGGTGGGTTGGGAAGTGACTTCCTAGGTAGCATGAAGGAGACCTTTGGAGTGATGGGATAGTTCCATATCTCGATTGTGGTGGTGATTATATGAATTCACACGTGATAAAATGACACGGAACTATGTACATACATTGTAACGATGTCAATTCCATATCAATGTATGTAAGATGAAGCCGTTGAGAGAAACCAGGTGAAGGGCACAAGGACCTCTTCATGCTCTTTTTGTAACTTCCTGTGACTCTGTAAGTATTACAAAACAGCTACCATTGATGAAGTCCTTACTCTCTGTTAGGCTCCAAGTGTTTTTTCCTGTGTTATCTCACTGAGTCTTCCCAACAACATGATGAGGCGAGTACTTTAATCCTTGTTTTACAGATGAGGAAACTAAGGATTTGAAAGGTGAAATAACACAACAAAGGCCACACAACTAGAAAGTGAGGGAACTAGGACTCACATTCGTTTATCTGCAACCACAAATCCTGTTCCTCACACCTATCTGTACATCTACACTTTATTTTCTTAAGAACAATGCCCTATCACTTTAGTACCACTTGGTAAATGGGCATTATTTTGACCATCAGATCCAGAATGTCTCCGCAGCTAAACATTCCCAAATGAAAACAAAACACAATTGCTTACTCAAATCTAACAATGTTTGTTAATTAACTATGGCCCAACTTTCCACGTCTGATGTGTAAATTCTGAATTTTCTATCCTGGCATGAAAATGATTTTGTTTTTGCTTTACTTTTCTGTTTATATTTTATATCCAGGAGGGCATATAAATTATTTTTTTCCATAATTTTTTTAATACAAATATTTGTCTTCTATTTATTATTTTTTTCTTTTTGGTGAGGAAGACTGGCCCTGAGCTAACATCTGTTACCAATCTTCCTCTTTTTTCACTCGAGAAAGATTCACCCTGAGCTAATCTTCCTCTGTTTTGTATGTGGGAGGCTGCCACAGCATGGCTGAGGAGTGGCATAGGTCTGAGCCCAGGATCCAAACCCATGAACCTGACCCAACGTAGCGGAGCTTGCTGAACCTAACCACTAGGCCACAGGGCCGGCCCTTTTTTCCATAAATTTAAACAGAAAGATTCTGGGACTTTAAAACAATTTCACTTTTTTTTTTTTTTTAATTCAGAGGAATACACTGGAGAATACAAAATGGGCTCTGGGAATCGTGTGCGTGTGGATGTCCAAGGAACGCTCCCCCAGGCCCACTTGATTATCTAGACTGGACTGGGGTTTGTAACTGCATCCTGTACACAGCACTAGCTACTTCCCACTGGGCTCCAGCACTGCCTTTTGCAGCCCCCTGCGGGGTGCGGAGAGAGCTAAATGGACCTGTTGCCGAGAGCCCCACAGGGCTTGATCATTTGCACGGTGCAGCTCTGCTGTCTGTGACAACAATGAAAAGTTATAAGGATGAGAGTGAAGATCTGTGGTAACCAAGAAATGGGCTTCAATGTTAAGGGAGAGTAGATGAGGAAACCAACTCAGCCATAAAATCCAAACTCTTAGCCAGGGCCTATAAGGCCTGCAAAATCTGCCTGCTGCTTCTCTCCCCAAACTCAATACCCGCTGGTCTTCTCTTGCTCAGTCTGTTTCTGATGCACTGACCTTCTTGCTATTTCTCGAGCGTGGGAAACTCAGCTCTGCCAGGAACCTCTGTACTTTCTGATCTCCCGGGAACACTCTTCCTTGGGACCTTCACATAGCAACTTCTCTGCTTTTAATCAAGCCACTCCTGAAGTTTCTTCCCCCCAGAAAGGCTGTCCTCAAATATGATAAGCATATTTACAGTGGCTTCCTTTCCGTTATCTCCACCCCCAGGTTCTTATTCCATTTTCTTTTTAGCACTTATCAGTATTTGAAATCAGGCCCTGCATTATTTGTCACTTGCTTATTATCTGACTCTCAATAAAACATAAGTTCCTCATGGGCAAAGGAACTGCCGTCTTGTCCACTGCTGTATCCTCAGCACCTAGAATATCTTCTAGCACGTAATAAGCTCTCCATTTTACCTGTTGAGTGAAAACGTGAATGGATAAATGCTGTGCCCACCATAACTTGGTTTTCATCCCAAACAAGTGTTTACATTATCTCTACCTGCCAACCCCAGGCGCCTTATGTTGGGATTTGGTTATTGTCTTTATGAGAAGTGTGTGCAGACTTCTGAGCTAGACATGGTTTGTTATCAAGGTCTCCCTCTTGCTAGTGCCCTGGATGTGTTTTCTGAACCATCTCTCTGGGTTCTTGGCCTCTTGTTTCATTCTGGTCCTTGCTGCCTGTTCTGTTTCTCTAGGTTGTAGGCTGGTTGCTGCTAATTCTCATCCTTCAGGCCTGGCTGATGACTGGTCTCTGGACCCCTGGCTAGTAGTCATCTTTAGGACCAGAGGAGGCCCCCGCTCTGAACTACTTTCCTGCTGACATTCCGGTGTGGCCTTGTCCACCTGCTCATGTTGATTAGTCTTCCTGAGTCCTTAGCTTTCATTCAAGTGTTTAGTCCAGCTTCTCCCTCCAAGTCTACCCCCTTACAGTACCCACCCTTGCCATCTTGACACAGCCCCTTCCCATGAAAAATGTCTCAGAGAGGCTTCATTGAAATTTAATTTGGGTCCTAAGCCAGAAAACCTAGTATCAGAGCAGTAGATATACTGCACATAAAAATATGACTTTATCACCTATCATATTCTATCAAATTTCCTTTTGCTGTTTGAAAGTGAGCCTGTTGCCCTAGGCCTATAGAAAGACTTAGCCTACGTAGATTGTCAAATTTAATTGTTAAAACTACCTGAGGGATATTTAGATAGCAATATCCAGGTCTGAATTCCAGCCCCACCCTTCAACCTTACTGTGCTTACCAGCCTTCTAGATCATTGCCTTGAAATCAAGAATCTTGAGCTTTCCAAGCCCAGGTTTCCTTCACTGGAATTTTCCATGGAAAGCTCCCAGTAACCTGAGGCTTCCTTCTCAAGGTGCACCTGTGAATATTCAGAACTATGATGGATTGTGCAATTATGGTATTATCCATGTGTCTCAGACAACCTTAGGGAATTATCATGATGGGAAATATAAATAAAATTATAAAAATAAAATAATGATGGCAATAAGGACTACGCTTTTCTCATCACACAAGAAAGAAAGTGGAGGAAATGTGCCAGAGATATGTTTTCTACACCTCTCCACAGCTCCTTCCAGGGCTTGCCAGCCCTCATGACCAACTAGTGTTTGACAAAATAGTTCAGATCTAGTGATAACAAGGGAAAACCTCAATGTAGTTGTTCTTACTGTAGGAGCATTCTGCCTTGAATGTATACCTTGAAAGTATAGAAGTTGAAGCTGTTACAATGAAACAGGAACACAAAAAATGACTGTGTAGAATTATTGTAAAAGAGGCAGTTTATGAAGTGCCATGGATTTCAGCTTGTTTGGTAGAGCTGGGCTTTTAAAATCTGAAGTGGTAATAGCTTAACATGCTTAAGACTATAATTAGGTAATTAAAAGTTATATAAAATTGTCTGCTTATGAACCTTAAATCATAAAGTTGCTGTGATAAGGAGAATTTTTAGAAGTCATTGAGTCCAAGCTCTTCGTTCTACATTCAGGCAGGATTAGATCTACAGCATCTTGGCAAATAAGTATCTACTTGTTAAAAAAAATGAGGAAAAGAGCCCTGTCATTTTTGCCATTTTTCTTTCCATCTACTAAAGGGTTCTACCTGGCATTCTGACACCTTCTGGTATCACTGGGAAATCACCATTCACTTTGTAATATATATTTTTAGAAATGATTTTCATTTCATGATTCAATACTTTTTTATTTTTAGAGAGAATGTATTTAAATGATTACCTTAGTCTGTTCAGTGAATACAGAAAAATGAGTACATGAAAACAACAAGAAGTCTGTATGTCATAAATTAGGTGTTTATTAGACATAACAGATAAAAGAAAATACAAGTTTTTATTAGATAGTGTTGAATGGCCAAAGGAACAAAATGTAAAGAAGAAATAAACAGTCCAACTTCCACTTCCAAGAAGATGGAGTAGATGTATTTTTCCCTGTTCTCCCTCTAATACAACTAAAACCCCTGGACATTATATGTAAAGCAAACATGAGAAGACTCTGAAAGGTAGAGAGCAGATGGCTGATCAGCTAAGGACCTTGAGACCGAAAGACCACATGGAGGTGAGTTCCTGCATCTTCTTTCTGCCTCAATTATCCCTGACTGAGACTAGGAGAAGATGGAACCTGGTAATGCCAACAGGCAGACAAAAAGGCCTCAAGAAAAGGCTGCTCTCTCTAGCCAAAGAAGAAGCAAAGGAGCAGCCTAGAAAGACAGAAAACTTTTAGAAAATAACAGAACTGATCAAGCCAAACACACACACACAAAACTTGTGGCCTCATCCGCACACTGCCATCAAAGACTGAGTGTGGAGTGTAGACCTCCACGCTGGCTGCTTTAGGGCACACGGCCCCTCCTCCATCAGTGTGACATTAGAGAAGGAGCCCTCCCGCTGTGGTCTCCACCTGCACTGGGCAGCCACAAGACCAACCAGACTGCTCTCCACCTACGCATGTCCACATACTGTGTCAGTCCCTCGTCCTTTCAGCAAGAGGGGATCAGTGAAGGCCTGGAGTCAGGCCTGGACTCCCTCACAGCCCATCAGCATTTACAGAGACACCCCACCATCACACCATCAGTGGAGGCTCAGTGGGGAACCTGGACTTCTACCTGTACCTGGCATTAATGAGGTGGAGTGGTGTCACAGGAGACCTGCTAAAGTACAAAATCCAAATAAGATGCAGAGTCTTATAACAGAATATCCAAATGATCAAGTTCCAGTCAAAAGTCACTTATCCAAGAACCAGGATGATCTCAAACTGATTGGGACAAGACAATCAATAAATGCCAATACAGAGATAACACACAAAGAAAGAGGTCTAAAGAAAGTTCTCCAAAGAGAAAGGGAATGATGAAAGAAGGAATCTGGGGATATTAGGAAGGAAAAGAAAACATTAAAAAATACAAAAATATGGATAAATACAAATAGACTCTTCTCTTGAGTTTTCTTAATTATGTTTGACAGTTGAAGCAAAAATTACAGCACTGCAAAAATTACAACAACTATGGTTCTCAATGTATGTAGATGAAATATTTAAGACAATTATGACTGGGAGAGGGTAAAGAGACATAAAAGGAGGTAAGGTTTCTACACTTAAACTGGTAAAATGTCTATACTAGTAGACTTTAATAAGTAATGTGTATTTAGCTTAATACCTAGGGCAACCCCTAAAATAGCTATACAAAGAGATATACTCAAAAACACTATAGATATATCAAAATGGGATTCTAAAAAATTTTCGATAACCCTTATGAAGGTAGGAAAAAGAAAATAAATAAAAATCAGAGAGAATAAGCAAAACAGAAAAAAAAATGGCAGACTTAAGCCTTAACATAAGAAGAGTTAATAACAGTAAATAGTCTGAATGCAGTAATTAAAAAACAGAGATTGGCAGAGCAGATAAAAAAACATGCCCCAACTCACTTCAAATAAAATGATATAAGTATGCTGGAATTAAATGGATGGAAAAAAGAAATACTGTGCGAAAATTAATCAAAAGAAAGCAGGAGTGGCCATATTAATATCAGATAAAATAGACGTCAGAGCAATACCAGGGACAGAGAGGGACGTGGCATATAAAGGGATCGATCCTCCAGAAAGATACAGTGATCATAATTTGTACACACCAAACACAGAGTTGTAAAATACGTGAAACAAAAACTCATAGAACTGAAAGGAAAAATAGACAATCTACAATCATAGTTGGAGATCTCAATATCCCTCTTTCCACAACTGATACAACAAGTGACAGAAAATCATCAAGGATATAGAAGAGCTTAATGATACCATCAACCAACAGAATCTAATCAACATTTATATAACACTCCACCTAACATCAACTGAACACACATTCTTTTCAAGAGTCCAGGGAACATATACCAAGATAGACCAAATCCTGGGCCATAAAACAAACCTCAACAAATTTGAACCACTGAAGTCATACAAAGTGTATTCTCTGTAGACAATGAAATCAAACTAGAGATCAACAAAGAAACATAACAGGAAAATCTCCAAACACTTGGAAACCAAAAAATATGCTCCTAAATAAACCATGAGTCAAAGAGAATGTCTCAAGAAAATAAAATAAAATAAACACATTGAACTGAGTAAAATAAAAATAGAACACATCAAAACTTGTGGGATGCAGCTAAAGTATTATTGAGGGAAATATATAACACTGAATGCTTACACTGGAAAAGATGAAGTCTCACATTAATAATCTAAGCTCCCACCTCAAGAAACTAGAAAAAGAGGAGCAAAATATATCCAAAGCTGAAGGAAGGAAATAATAAACATATGAGCAAAATATCAGTGAAATTGAAAACAGAAAAACAATGAAACAAAAAGTTGGTTCTTTGAAAAGATTAGTAAAATTGACAAACTTCTAACAAAACTAACCAAAAAAAGAGAGAGAAGAAACAAGTCACTAATCTAAGGGGTATTATGAATGGAACAGGAGGTATCACCATAGACATCACAGAAACAAAGGTATATACGGAAACAATACTAGAAGCAACTCTACACCCATAAATTTGACACCCGAGATGACATAGACCAGTTTCTCGAAAAGAACTGTCTACAACTCACCCAATATGAAACACATCATTTGATTATCACTATAACTATTAAGGAAATTGAATTTGTAATTAAAAACTTTCCAAAAAAGAATTCTCCAGGACCAGATGGTTTCACTGGCGAATTCTTCCCAATGTTTAAAGAACTAACACCAATCTTATACAATCTCTTCCAGAAAACAGAAGAGGAAGAAACACTTCCCATCATTCTCTGATACCAAAACCAGAGACAGTATAAAACAAGAAAAAAATAAACTACAAATCTGAATCCTCATGAATATAGATGCAAAAAATTCTTAACAAATTATTAGCAAATAGGATTTAGTGCTATATAAAAGGAATTATATACTATGACCAAGAGGAGTTTATTATACAGATACAAGACTGGTTCAGTATTTGAAAATCAATCAATATCACTCACTTTATTGTTAGCCTAAAGAAGAAAAATCATATGACCATATCAATTGAATCAGAAAAATCATTTGACAAAATTCAACACCAATCATTGATTAAAACTGTCAGAAAAATAGGAGTAGAGGGGAACTTTCTCAACTTGATAAACAACATTTACAAAAACTTATAGCTAACATCATACCTAATGGTGAAAGACTGAATGTTTTTCCCCGAAGATTGGAAAAAAGACAAGGATGTCTGCTCTCACTACTGCTAGTCATCATAGTAATGGAAGTTTGAACAAGTGTCATAAGAAAAAATAATAAAAGGCATATAAATCAGAAAAGAGGAAATAAAACTGTAGTTATTTGCAGATGAGATGATGGTCTACATAGAAAATCTCAAGGAAGAAATCCACAACAAAACTCCTAGAACTAATAAATGAATTCAATAAGGCCACAGGACGTAAGATCAACATACAAAAATTCACTGTATTTCTATATACTAGCAATAAAAAAGTGGAATTGAAATGAAAAATACAATACCATTTATAATTGCTCAAAGAAAAGAAAAGCTTGGGTGTAAATCTAACAAAATACATGTAGGACTTGTATGCTGAAAATTACAAAATGCTGATGAAAGAAATTAAAGATCTAAATAAACGGAAAGATACTCTGTGTTCATGGATTGGAAGACTCAACATAGTAGCAATGTCAATCCTCCCCAAACTGGTATACAGGCTGATTGCAATTCCTATAAAAATACCAGCGAGGGAATATTTGAGGGGGGTGGTAAAGATCCCCTTTTTTGGTTGATATAGATAAGATTATTCCAAAATATATATGGAAAGTCAAAGGTGTGGGAGAAATTGTATATCCATAGGCAAAAAAAAAAAAAAAAAAAAAAAATTAACCCCAATCTAAACTTCACATATTATAGAAAATGAACTCAAAATTGATCATAGATTCTTCCTACAACATGCATGGGCACGCTGGAAGCACTTGAAGGAGGAACCTCATGTTAAGCAACTAAACGCCCCCTCAGACTTACATCCTTCTCTCAAATCCTGGTTGACTTCTTCCAAAAAGCTGTGCTTAAGCCACGGGCAACATCATAATGTTAAATAGTAATATCCTATTAGGTGACTCTCAATGGGTGAGAGCTACTGTAACCATGGATGATATGTGATCTGTTACACCAAAAGAATCAAAGAACTTATAACTGATACCCAGGGAGAAAAGGAACTTTGTTCATGTCACACTTCCTGCTAATGGATATCTCTTGGCAAATACCAGGCAAAGATATGACCCGGAGCAGCACAGGAAAAGCCAAACCCTAGTCAAATCCAGAGGCACTCTTCTTGAGGGACAGATGGCTGGTATATTTCATACTAGGTTGAAGGAGCACAACTTTTGAAATTCTAGCCCTTCATAATTTGGACAGTATTTTAAGATAAAGAAATTTAGTTGAAAAGACCTAGTCCTTAAAGTCTGAACTCTGTGTAACTGTAAATTGAGAGTCAAAAAATTTACTTGAAATTAGTAACAGAAATTGATCATGGTTAGAATTAACGTTTACTGAGCACTCCACAAAAAACATTATGAAGTATGTACAGTTATTGTTGCCATTTTACAGACAAAACTGAACTAGCTGCCCAGGTCAGAGGACTAGTAAATGGAGAAGCAGAATTTGAACCTAGGTATGTCATGTTCCTCACCGCTGATGCGCACCGTAGGAAGCAGCCTTTCCCCGTGCAGAACCATGTGGGAGGTGAATGGTGAGATACCTAGAAGCATTTGGAACCATAGTTCCTAGATTTCATGTCTCATCGATCAACATAAAAAAAAAAAGAAAAGAGGGAACCAATACAATAAAGAGTTGCCAGCATATCTAGTGCCAAGTAAAGATATTTTTAAAAACTATCAACTATTTTCACCATTATTTCATAAAAAGGGATATTTTAACATCACAATGTGTTAGAAGGATATAATTTTAGAATAAAAAAAAGTGCTTTAGGGGCCGCCTGGTGGCACAGCGGTTTAGTCAGCGCTTGGCAGCCCGACGTTCGCGAGTTCGAATCCCGGGCACCAGCCGACACACTGCTTGTCAGCCATGCCGTGGCGGCGTCCCATATAAAGTGGAGGAAGATGGGCACGGATGTTAGCCCAGGGCCAGTCTTCCTCAGCAAAAAGAGGAGGATTAGCAACGGATGTTAGCTCAGGGCTGGTATTCCTCACACACACAAAAAAAAATGCTTTAAATTGAATAAATTTAGTTTTATGAAAACCTTACTGCAGTAATCTTAATTTTTCTTTCTCTCTCTATTTTTTTATTTGACTACAAATCAGTAAAAATGTCACAAATCAGCACTGGTCTACAGACTGGCATTTAGAAAACACTATTTCAAGAAAAATGGAGAAATTCATGAGGAAAGATGTAAAGGATCTGGACAAGGACAGAAACGATTCAGCAAGCTTCATCTGGTTAAGTGTTTGCCCTGTTCTGTTTGGAGTCATAGAGGTTAATATCTCTCCAGCCTTGTAGAACCTCTTTACGTGATCACTTGAAGCATCTTTCTCTGGCCACTGGAAATGCTCTGGGAACCAGAAAAACAAAAGGTGTATCGCCTTATTCCTATTCATGGATTTAATTCTGAACTGGATGCTCTAACTCTTTTAAACCCAATTCATCTTGCTCTCTATTTTCACAGTGTCTAATTTTTCTCTCGTTTTCTTGTTTCATGTTGTTCTTTAGAATTCAGTGGCCAGGTCTTCCCATCTAGGACGTTGGCTCGCCTTTCACCATGATTCAGATTTTCCTGCAGGCTCAAATGTTGTAGATCGCTTTGGGTAAACCATCCCTCCCAGCTCAACCATTCCAGGAATCCTTATCTCAGGGCCATGCCCTTAGAAGGCAGCTTTTCCACCTGTTTTACTTCTGTTTCACAAGAAGGAACCAGATAATAAAGTCTGTTGGAACCAGATAATAAAGTATGCTGGAATTAAATGGAAACATCTATATCTTATGCAAATACTGCAGAGTCTGTGTAATTTACAGCTTATAATAAAATTATGTGTAGAGGACATCTGCTGCTTTTACTTGCAAAGCATTCCTTACGCCTTGTTTTGAGAGCAGCACTCCAATTTTACTTTGAGGGATCATACACCCTCTTGAAAATATTCTTGGAGGAACTGTCAATCAAGATGCTGCAGCCCTACAACCCCCATCCCCCAGGCCAAGGGATTGGCACAAAACCCATGCTAGGACAATCAGACTCTCTTCCAGGAATTTAGAATTTGAATAATTAACCACAGGAAGGAAAGATCATTAAAGCTGAATTATTCCAATCAAGACACCTTAAAGAGATTGTTTTTAATTCATGAAATGTAGGTTCCCAGAGCTGCTCTGCTGCTTATTTTTCTTGATTCAGTCTTTCTGTTCTCTGCTGTTTTATAACCTTCAAATTATTCCACCCCTTCTTTTTGGTTTAAGTTAGCCAAAATCTATTTCTAATGTTTACAGTTAAATACTCTAGCAGATACACTTTGCTTATTATTCATAATATTCATAATAAAAATTGCTAAGGTGTATTGAGGCCTTACTATACCAGCATTGTGCTAAGTGTTTTCTTTGCTTCTTGATCTCCACAATGATCTCAGAAGATGACATTTTACTGTTGCCATTATCTTTGCCATTTTACTGTTGAGCAAATTGAGGTTTAGAGAGATTAAGCAGTTTACCTGAGATTATAAACTATCGAGTATGGGAGACAGGTTTTGAACCCTGGGTCTGTCTGATCTGTCCAACTGCCTCTAATCATGACAAGTAAAGTGGATATTGTTTTGATTCTATGATCCGAGCACAGATCCTCTCAATGAAATGTATAAAGCCTGCAATTGAAAGAAACCTTTTCTAATCTTTTTATAGATAGCATTCTGAATCTTTGAACTGTCAAAGTTTTGAGACTTATACTGAAAAAATAAAGTATGGAGAATCTCTTTCAAGCATTGTCTTATTAAAGCCTTTTTTTTTTTTGCTGGATATGCCCTACATTGCATAAAGGACACATCTAGATGTCTAGACAATGCTGCAGTATGGGCAGGTCAGGCCCAGGAGGGCACAGGAAGAAAAAGGCACATGAGGAGGGCTCTGACTTTGTTCAATCAACAAATGCTAATTGAGCACCAGTGTACACTACTAAGCACTAGAAGTACAGAGCAGAAAAAGACACAGTCCTTTGCAGTCCAAAGAGCTCATAGTCAAGTTGACTTAAATTAAATTAAAAATCCATTTCCTCAGTTGCACTAACCACATTTCCAGTGTTCCGTAACCCCAAGAGAAATGCTTGCTAAATAGTCAAGCGAATATTTCAGTGTGATTTACACTTTCTCACTGATATCACACCGTAGATAAATGAGCTAAATTTGAAGCACCAAGGAAGGAAAAGCTTATTTATGACCTAGCTATACAGGTATGAGAATTTATGTTGAAATGGAAACTTTCTATACTAGAAATCAAAATAATGATTTTACAGATTTTTTCTAACATGATTCAAGATGCAGAAGATTTTAATTATAATTGACAGAGTTCTATAAATTGATTGCAAGATCTACAGGAAACATTGGAAGAATGCTTTGTAGATATTGGTAAACGTAGAGCTGCTTTTTAATTTATGCAATATTCTTTAGAATTTGCTGTTAATAGTGAATTGATATAAGACAGAACTTAACTAAACATGGACAATTATACTTTTGCTTCAAAATCAAATCCATTCTTTGAAAACTGATGAACCAATTTCATCAAAGTGGATGGAAATATGAAGGGATAATGATTTTTGGTACTCATTTAGTTTTATTGGAAATTTAAGTATGTTTCAAACACTTTGAGTATCTAAACCTAGTTTTTCTGCAAATTTTATGAAATCCAAAGACAGATAGAATATTTTGATGAAATTTAGCATGTGAAATGAGATGTGTTGTGTGAAATACTGTGATATTTTGATTTATAATAAGAAATATATACTTGGGCTTCTTCCATGGTTCCTGGCACATAGCTCCTAAAACCTTTGTAATTTCCTAAGTAATAAAGACTATAGGGGCACCTTTTGTTTCCAGCTCCTGAAATAGCTTCAGGGACAAAAAAGTGAAATTGTTATTCATGAGAAGCTCCTTTAATCACACCTCAGTTTATGTTAATAAGGTGACTTTGGGAGGGATGGGGGCTCATTGTTACAGGAACCAACCATGATTAGAGAGTTGGAATTTTCAGTCCTACTGAGGTCTGGGAGAGAGTCTGGAGGTTGACTCTATTGCCAATGGTCAATGATTTAACCAATCATGACTACATAATGAAGCCTCCATAAAAACCCAAAGTATAGGTTTCAAAGAGGTTCCAGGTTGATGAAGACATGACGGTGCTGGGGGCGTGGCACTCCCAGAGAGCATGGAAGCTCCACGCCCTTTCCCACATACTTTGCCCTATGTATCTCTTCCATCTGAGTATTCCTGAGTTATATCCTTTTATAATAAACGGATAATTTAGTAAGTAAATGTTTTCCTGAGTTCTGTGAGCTGCTTTAGCAAATTAATCGAACCCAAGAAGTGGGTTGTGGAAACCTCTGATTTATAGCTGGTCAATCAGAAGCACAGGTGACAACCCGGACTTGCGATTGGCATCTGAAGTGCCGGCGGGGCGGGGGAGGGCAGTCTTGTGGTACTGAGTCCTTAACCTGTGGAATCTGATGTTGTCTGCAGGTAGATAGTGTTGGAATTGAGTTAAATTGCAGGACACCCAGGTGGTGTAGCAGAATTGCTTGATGTGTGAGAAACTCACACATCTGGTGTCAGAAGTCAAGTCATTTTGTGGTAAAGTATTGAAAGCAGAGGAGACACACAGGAGGAGTGTTTTTTCCTCTACAAATACACACTGGATTTTGAAGATTTTATTTAAAAAACCTAAAATATAGCTATTAATAACTTTTATTTTGATTTTATGATGAATGATAATACTTTGGATGTAGTAGATTAAGCAATGTGTATTATTAAAATTAATTTCATCTGTCTGTTTTTACTTTTTATAATGTGGCAACTAGAAAATTTAAAATTACATACGTGGCTTGCATTATATTTCTATTGGACAAAGTTGTGCTAGAGTAAGAGATGGGGCAAGGTTAGAACCAACTTTTAAAAAATGTGCAGAGCAATGAAAGCCTATAAAATAGAAAAATAAATAAATAGGATGGAAACCAGAAGAGAGAGGTATCCGCAGAGGAAAACATTTCAGAGAGGAAGTATTCAAAATGTCAAATACCATGGAGAGGTTAATAAAGACATAATGGATGAAAAAAAATGTACGTTCCCAATTGCCTTAGAAGGAGGACTTGATTTTGCTAAAAAAGGGAGATCTTCCAGTTCTGCCAGGATAGGCTTGCTAGGCCTAATTAGGTGGGCCTGGTCTAATGTTTGGAAGTAGGACTTGGAGAGAGCTGAATTACTTCACCTAACAGAATGAGAAGAATTTGGTGTTGTGGGGGAGGAAGCAAGGGGGGAGGGCCAGGAGAAACTTAGGAATGGGGTAAAAGGGAGAGATCAGAGGGGAAGGAAGAGAGATGAGCTATTGAGATGCCTTGATGCTAAACTCCAAGTGCTATAGAGGAGTGATCTGCTATCTCAGTGATGGGGAGCCTGAAGAGAGGCTCAAAAGGATGGGTAATGTTATATTCGAAATTGTTTTCTTTGCTTCAGTGTAATCCATCTCCTGTGTTTTTGCCAAATTATCAGTAAATTCTGCTGCCCACATGCAGAGCTGTATAAGTAGTTTGTATAAACAATGGAAAAGGGTTAAGTTGCAAGTATGGATTGCTGCAATGTAAGACAGCACACATGGGTTGTAAAACAATCCACCACAGAACTAGTAGAGTGGAGCCATGAATCCAGGATCAGAGCAAGCATGAAAAGATCTCAGAGTGTTTTATGTTTCCACATGCTCTGAGTGGGTAGGGTGTGAAGTTAGAGGCAATTTGATCTAAATCTCCAAGGGGAAAGTGACCCAGGTTAATATTTCTGTTACAAAGATAAAGCCTGAGGGTATTTTTTTGGATTAAACAGAAAGTAACTGGGGACCTTGGAGAGGGCAGTTTGAGCAGAGTGATGGAATGTCCTGGCTGTGGGAGATGAGGGAGCAGACACTGAGTTTGGAGTACTCTTTCTGGATCTTTGCTGTGAGGGGAAGGAGAGAGATTGGATGTAGCTAGAAGGGTTTTGTTTCGCTTTAGGGATGGGTGGATGGAGCAGTTTTGCATATTAAATAGAGCAGTATTGAGCCTCTCTCTCCTCTAAAGTAGCTTCATACTGACAGCACACTTATAAAACCTTCTACTGTGAAAGCAGAGGTGGCAGTGATAAAAATGAGATCAGCAATGACTTCTGTTTCCAGTTCCACATGTAAGGAGCTTGGAAGTTGCCACTCTTTCCTAACAACAAGTAAAACACTGAACAGACTGAAAAATCGACAATTCTTCTTGGATCCATAAGAGAGGGGAGCACACAGGGCAAACGGCTGCCCTCAAGACTGGGGAGACAGGCAGGTGGGTATAAGGAGTTGAGGTTTGCTGGAGCAGAAACTCAGGATGGGAAACCTCTACAGGAATCGGGTATGAAAACTTGAGCTGTAACTGATGAATTGCTGGAGGCTCGGTGCGCAGAAGTCTGAGAATTAACAACTTTGAAGGGACCTAGTCATAAGGGAGGCCCACAATATTGTGAGATTTACCCCCAAGAGCTCCACCCAATTCCCACAGTGAATATTGGAGAAAAATCCCTTTGTGCTTCTGGTAGGGGGAGGGAAAGGAAGCATTCTGAAATATGCCAAGGCTCTCTGTTCTTCTTGGCAAGGCCTGACCTCAGGGGAAACTAGTTAACCAGAGTCTAAGCTGCTGAGGTATTATCAGAATCTAACTGACCTGGAGGAAGGGAAATACCCAACTCTGACTTTGACCTCCCCTAACCTCCTGGGAGAGAGACTGGGAGTTGAATTAATCACCATTGGCCAATGGTTTAGTCAATCATTCCTACGTAATGAAGCCTCTATAAAACCCAAGAGGAACCGATTTGGAGAGCTTCCAGGTTGGTGAACACTTGGAGATTCAGGGAAGTGGCACACTCAGAGAGAACAAGGAAGGTCTGCACCCTTTCCCCATACCTTGCCCTATGCATCTCTTCCATCTGGCTGTTCCTGAGTTATATCCTTTTATAATAAACAGATAATCTAATAAAAAAAATGCTTCTCTGAGTTCTGTGAGCCACTCGAGCAAATTAGTGGGACCCAAGGAGGGAATGGTGGGAACCTCTGATTTGTAGCTCGTCGGTCAAGAGCTCTGGTAACAACCTGGATTTGCAATTGGCATCTGAAGTGGTCAGATGAAGTGGGTGGGGGGTGGTCTTGTGGGACTGAGTCCTTAGCCTGTGAAATCTGATGCTATTTCTGGTGAGAGAGTGTCAGAACTGAGTTGAATTGTGGGACACCCGCCTGTTGTTGGAGAACTGCCTGGATGTGTGAGGCACGCCCCCGCCCCAACACACACATTGGAATTGGGAGCAAAACCCTCAGCAAGTTAACTACGGCAGCAGTGTTGAGGATGGATTGCAGAAGCAAGAGAATTAAGGTGAAGAGAGAAGTCTATCACAAATATACAGGCAAGAAATAAAAGAGGCATGGATTAGAAGATTGGAAGTTGGACTGAGAGCAGGCAGCAGATTCTAGATGGACAGGAATTGTAGACTGATTGCATGTTGAGATTGAAGGTAAGCAGGAAGAGTCAAGAAAGTTTCCAGTTGATTCAGTATTGTAAAGGAAAAAAAATTATCCTACTTTTCTTTGCTTTTTCCTTTATCTCATTTTTTAAAGACTTATTTTCCCCTTTTTTCAGAACTAGATCAAACCACCCCAGTGAAATTTGACTCTTCTCATTACAGATCTTAGGCCCACATCTGCATTGCTGCACCTCCTAACCCTGATCTCTATAAACTTTCCCCTTTTGACAAAGAGACAGGGAGACGGACAAGTGAATGGGTAATTCTGAGTCCAAATATTGAAGGTACAAAGCACAGTTAGAATCACAAAACTACAGTCTTTGCCTCAGAATTTATAGAATTATATTACCTTGCTATCAAGTCACCCAAGTATTCATTGACATACAAATAAAAACCTGAATTCTTATTAAGGCAATAGGTCAGACTAAATCATATTAGGCTTCTCATAACTATGGGATTAACTCTTTGCAGGGCCCTGTCTGTAAAATCCAGTCTCCATCAATATGGAGCTTTGGAGGTGAGACTCAGAGAGCCAGCCTGCTCCTGATTCTGAATGACTTTCCATTGCCAGTTGGTCTCTAGGCAAAAGGGTCTAGTGTTGGGACATCCTGAAAGGTATGGTCTATTTGAGGGTTGGAAAAACACAAGCCTTCTTTGGGTTATTCATTAGTCAGCTGGAGCCTGGGTCAGATCACTCAAAAAGAATAGAGTTAATATCTTTCCAGACTAGACTCTAGAAACAGCTATCAAGCTACTCCCAGGAACCAGGCTTGGGTGGGCCCTCCTGTAGTTCAGAAGCATGGATTGACAGAACTTAGATAGATGCCTCCATGGACCAGTTTCCCCAGACATTTCCTAAAATGGAATTTGACTTCTTGTTGAGGATTGTGGGCTGCTAAAATTCTTGGCAGTTTCTATTATGGACAGAATTTTGGACAGAGACTCAATACGTCTCTAACACAACTTGTGTGTCAATGAGCAAAAGGAGCAAATCATAACTTTTCTGAGCCACAGTTGTTTTTTTTTTTTAATAAAACGAGAACTTTGGACTGCATGATATCTCAGTTCCTTTTTGATCCTAACTTTTAGAATTTCTCTTACCACATTTCTTGTTCACCATGTTGCCTTCTGTGGCCTCCCTAGGACCTTTAGCTGGGCTTCTCTGGCTACTCTTTCTCCTTCCCTTTGTAAAGTGAATCAGTGTGGTCTTCCATTGGCAAATTTTGTCAGGCTTCCTCCTAGCAGGTTTGCTTGGGAAAAAGTCAAAATTAAAGCAAAGTAGAGACCAAACTTCCCCTTCCACCATGACAGAATAACTGGTGCTGGCCTTGTCCTCTCATTAACAATTTGAAAATTTGACAAAATATAATGACACAACTATTTTCTGACACTGGACAACATTCAGCCCAGGATTATGATCCCAGAAGAAATCAAGTGAAGTGAGCCATAGCTTACCCTGACTTCCTGCCTGGGGGCACTTTTTAGAAAGTGGTGCAGAAAGAGAGAATTCAAGCAGAGCATGGAGATCTCAGTGTATTGAGAAGACACGGAATATAATTCCAGGAGTGTGAGGGGACTGAAATTTGCAGGACAGAAGGAGTACACAGAAAAGAGAAATCTGCATGGGATCTCTTGATTCTGCTGTTGAATACCAAGCATAGAGAAACTCCATGGGGCTAGACAAAGAACAGAGCTCACCGCGGGCTGGCAGATCTTCAAGTTACAGCCAGCCAGACTGAGGAGACTTGGTTGAACATTCAGGGCATTCAATAGAGACCACGTAAGGGTTAGGCCTTAGTGGTGGAGCTCAAATAGCCCTAGATTAAAGGCTCCACCAGACCACCCTGGAGAAGATTCGAAACAAGCCTCAAGGATTAAGCTGACCCACAAGTAACTTAACTACCATTCCAAACAAATTCAGTACTCTTAAGAAAGCTGAACAAACCAAATTCAGACACTCAACAATGTAACACCAACAATGCCCAGTGTCCAATAAAAATTACTAGACACGTGAAGAAGAAGCAAAATGTGACCAAGAGCAAAATTATTCAAGGCAAAGAGACCTGAAAATGACAGAAATGATGGAGTTATTCAGACAAGTACTTTAAAACTGTTTTTTTGAATATGCTCAACAATTTAAAGGAAATATCAACATAATGAAGAGACCAAGAAGATAGAGAAATAACCAAATGGAATTTCTAGAGGTACAAGAGACTACGTTTAACAGGAAAAATTTACAGAATAAGACACTACCAAAAAAAAAAAAAAAAACCCTGTAAACTTGTCAATAGGTAATGGAAACTATCTAACCTAATGGAAATAGAAAAAAAAAAGACTAACAAAAAAAGAACAGACTCATTGACCTTTAGGATAATAGCAAGTATTCTACTGTGCATGCAACTGGTGTACTAGAAGACAGACAGGGGAGGGACAGAAAAACAGTGACAACAAATGGTCACAAAAATTTCCAAATTTGATACAAACCATAAACCACAGACCCAAGAAACTCAAGCATGATAAACAAATAAAATGACTCCATGGTGCATCATAATTAAATTTCTGTAAAACTACGAGTAAACCTTAAAAGCAGACAGAAAATAAAAGACACATTATATACGGAGGAACAAAGACAAGAAGGAACTCAGAACTTATCAGAAACATTGCAAGACAGGAAACTATGGAAGGATCTTTAAAGAGCTAGAAGTAAAATCAGTCACAAATTCTATATTTGGCAAAAATATCTTTCAAAATTACAATGAAATAAAGACTTTTTTCAGACAAAAGCTTAGAGACTTTATTGCCAGAAAACCTGCCTATAAGAGATGTTACAGTAATTTTGGGGGGCTGAAGAAAAGTGATATTAAATGGAGACTTGAATCTACACAAAGGACTGAACAACATCAGAAATAGAAAATAGATGTGAAACATAAAATAACTTTATCTTTTAAAAACTTCTTTAAAAGATAATTAACTATACAACAATGTATTGAAGGGTTTCTAACATGGGTTGAGGTAAAATTTATGACAACAATAGCACAAAGGATCCGAACAGAGAAATAAAAGACTACTTCTGTAAGTTGCTTACATTATACAGAAAGTGGTTTATTATCATTTAAAGGTAGATAGTGATTAAGTTAAAGAGGCTTATTGTAAACCCTAGAGTAAATAAAAAAAAATAACAATGAATTATGGCTAATAAGTCAATAGTGGAGATAAAATAATAAATACTAAAAAGTACTAAATTAATCAAGAAAAGGTGGGAAGAGAAGAATAAAGGAACAAAACAGATGGGATTAACAGGAAACAAATAGCAAGATGGTAATCTTGAAACCAACCATGTTGATAATTCCATTGTGTGAAAGTTGTCTAAACGCTCCAGTTAACAGGTAGAGATTTACAGACTGAATACAAAAGCAAAACTTAACTACATACTATCTACAAGAAATGCACTGCAAATATAAAGAAACAGTTCAGTTAAAAATAAAGATAGAAGAAGATATACCATGCAAATATTTATCATAAGAAAGCTGGAGGGATTATATTAATATTACACAAAATGGAACTCAGGACAAGAAATATTACTGAGGATAAAGTATAACATTCTGTAATTCTAGAAAACTCAATTACTCAAGAAGATACAACAATCTTAAATGTGTTTGCACTTAATTACATAGCATCAAAGGAACAAAAGCTGAGAGAACTAAAGGAAGTAGACAAATCCACAAGCGTAGATGAAGATTTCAACACTCCGCTCTGTCATCATTAGAGTAAATAGACAAAAAGTCAGCAAGTACATAGAAGATTTGAACAATACTATCAACCAACTGAACTTAATTGACATTTATAGAACATTCCAGTCAATAAGGCAGATACATTCTATTTGTTTATTTTTTTATGAGGAAGATTAGCCCTGAGCTAACATCTATTGCCAATCCTCCTCTTTTTGCTGAGGAAGATTGGCCCTGGGCTAACATCCATGCCCATCTTCCTCTACTTTATATGGGACACTGCCACAACATGGCTTGATAAGCAGTGCATTGGTCTGCACCCGGGATCTGAACCTGGGTCGCTGAAGCGGAGTATGCAAACTTAACCACTATGCCACCAGTCTGGCTCCAACACATTCTTTTAAAGTGTACTTGAACCATTAACCAGGATAGACCATTTGCTGAGGCATTAGAAAACTATATCACCAGATTTCAAAAGGTTGAAATCATACAGAGCATGTGCTCAGACCACAACAGAATTAAGTTAGAAATAAATAACAAAAATAATCTGGAAAATCTTCAAATATGTGAGAATTAAACAATGCTTCCTTGAATAACCCGTGGGTCAAAAAGTAAACATAAAGAAAATTAGAAAGCATTTTGAACTGAATAATAATGAAAAATTACATGTCAAAATTTATGTGATCAAACTAAGGGAGAAAATTAATAGTTTTAAACGATTATATTAGAAAAGATGGAAAATCTAAAATCATTGACCTAAGGTAGTTAGAAAAAGAAAAGCAATTTAAACCCAAAGAAAGAGAAGGGAAGGTAATGACTAAAATCAGTGTAATAGAAAATGGACAAACAATAGAGAAAACTAATGAAATAAAAATCTGGTTATTTTAAAAGATCAATGAAATTGATACATTTCCAGTTAGACTAATAAAGCAAGAAAGGAGACACAAATTAGCAATATCAGAAATCTAAAGGAGATATCACTACAGATCTTGCAAATATTAAGAGGATAAATGGGTGTTATGAGCAATTCTATGCCAATAAATTCAATAGCTTGGATGAAATAAAGAAATTCTCCAAAAGATATGTATTACCAAAACACATAAAAGAAGAAATAGAAAATCTGAATAGTCCTATATCTATTAAAAAATGTATTTCTTACTTGAAAATATTCCTACAAAGAATAACCCAGGCCCAGACTGTTTCCTATGTGACTTCTATTAATTCTGCATACACTGCTTCACATAAAAGAAGAGCTCTGAACACCTCTCTACTCATTTGTTGAGGCCAGATTCATCCTGACAGCAAAACTAGGCAGACTCTACAGTCTAAAGATGTAAAAACCTTCAACAAAATGCTAACAAATTGAATTCAGTAATATATAAAAAGGATAATAAGTCATCAATAGACATTTATCTCAGGAATATAAGGTTGGCTTAACATTTGAAAATCAATCAATACAATTCACCATATTAACAGAATAAAGGGAAAATATATGAATATCTCAATAGATACGAATTAAAACCATACTGAGATACCAGTAGACACCAATTAGAATTGCTATGATTAAAAAGAAAATATTAAGTGTTGGCAAGAATGTGGAGCAACTGGAAGGCTCATGTTATTGGAAGGAGTGTACGTGTTACAATCCCTTTGGAAAACTGTTCAGTCGTTTCTTATAAAATTAAATATATCTTCCCATACAACTGAACAAGTGGTCTCTTAGATATTCATGTTTACATAAAATGAAGACATGCCCACACAAAATTTGTATAGAAATATTATTTATAATAGCCCCCAATAGGAAACTAAAAGGTCCGTCAAATGCGAAGCCATAACAGAAACTGCTGGGTATCCACACAACGGAGTGGTATTTAGCAATACAATGTAATGAATTATCAATATACGCAACAATGGAGATAAATTTTTAAAAATTAGTTGTACAAAAGAAATCAGACAAGAAAAGCACATATTATATGATTCCGTTTACAAAATATTTTAGAATAGGCAAAATGAATCTATAAAGTACAGAAGCCCATCATGGGATGCCCTGGGGGCTGTAATGGGGAATGGGGGTTGAATGCAAAGAGGCATGGGAAAATTTGAGGGGTGATGTGTCCTAAATCTGGATTCTGACTGTGGTTACATGGGTGCATATTATACTGTTGTTAAATTCATTGCACCATACCCTTAAAATGAGTGCAATAAATCAATAAAGTTGACTTAAAAGTTTAAAGCAAAGCAGAAAGAAGACAGTAGTTGACAAATATAAATGAGGGAATCTTGTCCAGGAGCTTTCTGAGGAAATGAGCTCAATTCACTTTTTCAGTTCACCTCTGCCAATACAAATATAAAAACAGAAACATTCAGGGCTGACTTAAGAGCTTAATAAATACAAATATCACAAGATCATCAGCAGGTTTGTTCTGTATGGTTCTTCTACCTCATTTTCATTCTGTTGATCTCTTTTCCATTAGAAGTTACATCTCATTTGAATTAGTGCCATATGTTCTTCCTAATGATGGAAGAAAAAGGAACTATGTAAAATATTCAGATGGCAAATCTGCATTGTAAAATACAGCTTTGTATTTATAAGAGTAATACATATTTGTTGTAAAAAAATTTAGAAAACATAAAAAATAAAAATAAAATAAATCTCATTTATAACCATAAATCTCAGGAATCTCACATATACTTATAAAGGCAGATATTTGCTGAGTGACTACTTTATGTCAGGCGTTGTGCTAGATGTCGTGAGCAAAATGAAGTCCTTTCCCAGGTGGGAGAGACAGCCATGAATCCAATAATACACAAACACACATAGTAGTTTATGGTGTTTTATAACCTGCTTATGTACTTAACAATACATTGCAAATGTATTTCCATGTCATTTATATTTTTTTTCATGATTTTAATATCTGCATAGTATCCCGTTGCATGGTTCTACAATTTTTTTTCGCCAAATTTTCTTTTATTGGCTATTTAGGTAATTCTCTCCCTCTTCCTATTTTTGTTGTTATTGGTAACAATACTAATGTAGCAAAATCTTTATACCTATCTTCAGTATTTCCCAAGGGCGATAATTCTAAGAAATTAAATTAGTTAAAAGATACAGATTCTGAGGCCGGCTCGGTGGCGCAGCGGTTTCGTCCGCGCTTGGCAGCCCGGGGTTCGCGGGTTCGGATCCCGGGCGCCCGCGGACGCACTGCCTGTCAGCCATGCCGTGGCGGCGTCCCATATAAAGTAGAGGAAGATAGGCACGATGTTAGCCCAGGGCCAGTCTTCCTCAGCAAAAAGAGGAGGATTAGCAACAGATGTTAGCTCAGGGCTGGTCTTCCTCACCAAAAAAAAAAAAAAAAAAAAAAAAAGATACAGATTCTGAATAATTTGACATGTATTAATGCATCTGTAATTTTGTGTTAGACGTTTTATCCACTTGTATGTTTATGTGGTCAACTTGCCTGGGATCCTGCAGATGCAGAAGGAAAACACTCAGTTGTGTTCACTGAGACTTTGTCTCCCCTAAACCGTAGCCTATAAAATCTTGCTATCTCAGGAAATGAGGTACAGAACTATAGGTTGTTTTGGTTTTGAATTTTTGCAATTTAACCTTTAAAACTTTCATGTTTCTGCTAATCAGCCCACTTAAAAATATGTATATCCCAGAGAGTATTATAGAAAAATAAATTTTTTTTGGTGAGGAAGATTGGCCCTGAGCTAATATCTATGCCAATCTTCCTCTATTTTGTATGTGGGACTTCATCTCAGCATGGCTTGATGAGTGGTGTGTAGGTCTGAACCCAGGATCCAAACCTGCAAACCCTGGGCCTTGGAAGCAGAGCACACAAAGTTAACCACTACGCCACCAGGCCAGCCCCTGGAAAAATAATTTTGACATGAGTTCCTCAGTTGTTCCAACCAATCAAATTCTTCACAACTTAATCTGGGGAATACAATGCAGAAAAATAAGAGGCTGGACTAGCTATGACTTTTAATGCTAATACTGATTGTCCAGAATTTGTTGTTGATTGTTCTTGGCAGGTATTTTTAAGCTGACTCTGTTTCTTAGAAAATACATGGAGGTGCTCCCTTTTCATTCTGCCTGTGTAATTCTTTTGTGTGTGTGTGTGTGTGTGTGCAATTCTTTTTGACATTAATGGGATACTACATAAAGATCAAGTATACAAAATATCAGCTAATAAGCTGATAGCAATAGAAACCGCAAAGAAACAGCAATTTACACAAATAGAATTTACATGAATTCTTTCTGCCACGTTTCCCACAAATAGAGCTATAAAGTCCTCAATTGCTGAAGCAATCTAACTCTTGGAAGAAAAGCAGATTACTATAAAGGGAACTGTTTCCTTGTCTACCTCCTTAGGTAATTCCTTTTGAGATTGAAAGGGGCTCTGTAACACTTTTAAGAAAGGAAGTGCTTCCTTTTAAAAGGTGTTTATCTTTAAATGTAGTGAATAAGGCACTTTTCAGATTGTAAAAGACATACTTAAGATTACAACATGCTCAGAATTATAATGCTCTATTTATCATCAGAGAGTCAGTAAAGCTAGGTGATGGCAGTGAAGTGTGTCAGGAAACCCATCTCGTACCAGTTCAGGTTTTCTTTGTAGTAAGTTTTTTATCCCCAACCCCACAATCCACTCCATTTTTTAAAAATCTAAAATGAAAGGTTTGTAGACAGAGAAGTACTGACCTTCTGTAAAATCCATAAATATCCTTATATTTTGATAATGGCAATCAACTCACAGCAGGGAAATAAGAAACGATCATGAAAAAATATGACTTTTCTTTCATGACAGCTCAACATCATTGGCTATATTCCTCTAATTTTAGACCTTCTTAAGCTTAGTGTTTGCTGGTAATAATCATTCCAACAACAATAATTTCTTCATGATAACTGTTACAATTAAAAGTATTTTAGACTGGTTTCTATTAGATAAGTATCTCTCCTCTATTCAAATAGTTACTTTCAGCCACAGATTGCAAGCATTTATAAGCTAAGTGAATTTTTGTTTGTTTGTTTGAGGAAGATGGGCCCTGAGTTCACATCTGTTGCCAATCTTCCTCCTTTGTTTTTGCTATTTTCTCCCCAAAGCCCCAGTAGATAGGTGTATGTCATACTTGCGCATCCTTCTAGTTGCTCTATGTAGGACGCCACCTCAGCATGGCTTGATGAGCAGTGTGTAGGTCTGTGCCCAGGATCCGAACCAGCGAACCCCGGGCGGCAGAAGCAGAGTGCGTGAACTTAACTGCTATGCCACGGGACCATCAGCACCCATAAACTAAGTGAATTTAAGCTCTGTTTATATTAGATCTTGTATGATATACCATGAAACTTAAAGATAAAATCCTAACAATTTTCCTAACAAGGTGAATTAGACTTTGTATTCATATAATGCAGAAGAATTCAAAGTATTTAAACTATCTGATTTACTCTCTTATCATTAAAAAAACAAGAATATAATTGTGGTGGTGGCCTATTGAATATTTTTTGAGAATCACTGGTTGTGGCTTCATTAGGAAATTTTATCCATCCAGGACCAAATTTGTATTTTAGTTAGGTGCTTTGGTTTCAAGGAAAAGAATACTGAATTAAAGGTGACTGTAACAATAGAGGTTTATTAATAAAGCTAAAGCAGCAAAAATTCCGGAGCTGGGAATTTCAGCAGGTTAGCAATGCAAGCTCTGCCCTCCTGAGCGGACTTCCCTCAGATTCCGCTCACCATGGGAAGATGGCTGTCCCAGCACCTAACTCCCCACCTCCACTTATCACAATCCAAAGGCTGCAAGGGAGAAGCAGGAGCTTCTCTCTGGGCATCTCCCTCTTATCAAGGAAGAAAATATTTCCAATAATCCTACCCCTCATCCCCCAAAATGGATTTCTCCTCAGATCTCCTTGCCAAATAGTGTCATTAGCAAAGCCTTACCTGAAAAGGAAATAGGAAAGCTAGTTTCTAGAATTCAGCCTCAGTAGTGGGAGGAAATCTCAGGACTAAAAAGTAAGAAGGGCTGGAGGAAGCCTGTTGGCCAGGCAGCCACAGCACTTGCTGAACAAAGAGAATACAGTCATTTCACTTGTGACTCTTATTGTCTTGGAGTTTTGGTAGAGGCTGCAGAGATAGGGAACAAAGCATTTCCTGTGTCAATTTACTTTCTTACTATCTGAGACAACTGTTTCACAACTTCCTCTTTCCTCAGACTTCTAAAAGCTTCCTTCTCCATCATTTTCAGTCTATGGCCTTGGTCCTTACCTCAGTTAAAAACTGGAAGCATCCAAAGAGGACTTCCAGGTGCCCCTGCCATCAACCTGCCATCCTGCTGGGACCTGAGCGCGGGGACTGTCTGCATTCCTGACGCAGCTGATGGGCTCTGTTCCTGCTAGTCTCGTAACTCACACACGGGATCCCATCTTCTCTCACCTGCTCAAGGGCTTGACGCCCCAAATTCTCTCTCTCCTGTATAGTCAGTATTTCTGCTCTCTGTTGGAGGAATCTCGTCAATATGCCAATACGCTGTGATCTCCCCCTTCTTAATAAAACAAAACAAAAGAGGAACCATCCTTGGCTCTTAATACTCCTCTAGAAATCATACTTTTTTCCAATTCATTTTTATAGTAAAACATTTTGAAAGAGTGGTCTCTACTAGCTGCTGGTTCTTTACCTCTTGTTTTCTCCTTAACTTATTCCAATCAGGCTTTGAACCTACAACTTCACAAAAACCATTCTTCTCATTAGTTACTCTGACAAACCGAAGAATTCTGATTTCTCTCAACATGCAGCTTTGGATACAGCTGGGCAATCTCTTCCTCTTGAAACCACTTCTTCCCTTGGCTTCCAGGGCACTGCATTTGCCTCGTTTTCCTCCTACCCACTTGCTGCTCCATCGTGATCTCTCAGTGTGGAAGCATCCTAGGGCTCGGTCTTCAGCTGTGTTCTCTTTTTTTCTTTCTCTACTCTCAAGCCCTGGGTTTCCTGCTCAAAGCTCATGGATTTAAATACCTAATAACCTTCCCAGATTTCACTTGTATATCTATTTGCCTAGTTGACATATCATTAATAGGCAACTCTTCCAAAGTAGAACTCTTGATTGTCCCCCATAACCAGCTCCTTCCCCAATGTTCCCCATCTCAGTAAATGTCATCTCTATTCATCCACTTGTACAGGCCAGAAACGGTGTTCGTTCTTGATTCTTCCCTTTCCCTCACTCTCCACAGCTCATCCATTAGCAAGTTCTGTCATCTTGGCTTTCAAAATATATTCCAACCTGTCTACTCTTTCCCACCTCCATTGCTATCTACCACCATCATCTTTAGCTTCAATTACGCTTTAGCTTCCTAGCAGGTCTCCCTGCTTCCAGTCTAGCTTATCTATAATATAGTGTCCACGTGACTTCCTATTTCACTCATAATAAAATCCAAAATCATCTTTTGACCTATTAGACCTGCCTGATCTGTCCCCTGCCTGACTCTTGGAACTTATTTCCTATATGCTTCCTTTTAACCAGTCCATTCCAGACATGGTGTTTCCTCACTGTTCTTCACATGAGCCATGCTTTTTTTATTCTGAAAGTTTTTCCAGTTGCTTTTCACTCTGCCAGGAATAATGCTCTTCCAGCAGAACCCTCCCACAACTTGCTCTCCACCTAATTCATGTCTATATTCAGGTGTTGTGTCAAGAAGTCTATGATGTCATCCTGTCTAAAATAGCAGTTCTCACAGCCACTCCCACATCAATTTCTATTTCTTTAGTATTTTTTCATGTCACTTACCTCCACCTGACATTATTTTAACTGTTTATTGTTGTACTTACTAGAATGTAAGCTCTATAAGGGCAGACATTTTTATTGCTGTATTCCTATCACCTAAAACAGTGCTAACACATAGTAATCAGTACTGTATCTTTGTTGAATGAATAAATGAATGAAAATACTAGAATCCATTTTTAACATCGTGGAGGAGAAAAGGATGGCTTCTAAGGATATAAAAGCCCTGCATTATATGAGATGTTTTATTTTAAATTATAATTACGTTTCGTGATATAATATGGCCAGAGCTGTGGTGAGGTCAGGGGGACTGATGAATTTGGCATATCTCGATGACTGGCAATGTGTAGATAAAGATTCTTTTTTCGTGTGTGTGTGAGAAAGACCAGCCCTGAGCTAACATCCATTGCCAATCCTCCTCTTTTTGCCCTGGGCTAACATCCGTGCCCTCTTCCTCTACTTTATATGAGTTGCCACCACAGCATGGCTGACAAGCAGTGCGTCTGCAGGCGCCCGGGATCTGAATCTGCAAACCCCAGGCTGCCAAGCGCCAACTAAACCGCTGTGTCACGGGGCCGGCCCCTAGATACAGATTCTAGAGGAACAAGGATGTATATATTTTATTCAGTTTGCTTAGCTACTGAAGAGCTGTATCATAGAGCCTCAGGACGATTGCGAGGAGGGCATAATTGTCACATGGTTGATCACCAAGTATTTCTTCAATACTTTATTCGATGGTTTTTTTCTGATAAAGACATACTGAAAATAAATCACGAAATATACAAATCTGGGTATAAAAAAAGATCATATTACTTTGTTTTAAAAACTCATACCAAATCCAATTCTTGAACTCCACTATGACAAGAAGTTCGATCTAATGGATATGCTATGGGCCCCACCCTGAGTTCCACAAGCATCTGAGGATTGTAACTCTGCAGTGTCCAGTAAATAGGGGCAGAGCCTCTGGACGCCCCTGAGATGCTTCTTCTCCAAGCTCCCTGGTCCTTTTTAAAGGCATGTGGCCCCACCCCAGTGCTCAGCATGGGAACAGGGGGCCTTCACCGCAGCTCCCACCAGCTCAGGTCCTTCACCGCTTGCAGGCTGCATGGAATGTACGGCTTTGATCTTCACTTGAGGAAACCTGTCCCTCTCACCGCTTCCACCCAGTCATTTGCTTCCTTCCTCCCTGTCAGGGAAACTTCTTCTGGTTCAGGCCAATTTGGTTTCTCCAGTTTCAAAGTTTCTGAGATCCTTCTAAGCCCTTGGACAGTTCAATCTTTTCAAAAGCAAAAGTTCCTAACTCTATCCCAGGGTAAGGACTCAAAGCCGACACACTTCTTTCCTTCTAATGCTTTTACAGCAGGGAGAATAATCCACTAATCCACAAATTACTATCTCCATCAATTTTCTTGTCACAGGGTCAAAAATGTGTGTACTCTACCCTAGGACAGTTCTCTGAGGCCATATAAATTGCATGTAGTCGTGGGCACCAAGATTCTATAATGACCGAGGCATTGACAATAGCATGAGAAGATGACTCAGTGACAGGAAAGAACAATGGTATGACTGTTACCATTGTTACCAAATAATAAAGCTGTGATTATTGTATACTGCTTCTTTGCAAATCTGTCTAACATGTATTAAAATGTATCAACAATTATTTAATTATAGAGTTTCACTTTAGCATTAATATGAATGTAAGTCACAAGAAAAGAAAGTCATCCTTTCAATAAAATAAGTGATTTTAATTAAATGATTAGTGAGCACTCACACACAGTAGATCTGTGTTGGCGGCTGAGAATATAAAAATGAACAAAACACGGTCTCTTCTTAAAAGCATCACAGGTTAGGACAATACCCCTTTGATAGGAAGTCTGACAATTCACGTGTAATATTTAGCTCTCAGATATTTGGCACCACTTTCATCAAAGATATATCAATTATCTGTTATCCTTAACCTTTCAGGGAATTAATAAAGAAATCATTTATAAAATTCAATTCTATCTGTAAGGAAATGTTAGCAAAAGAAGCAGGAGTCGCATATCACACCATTTTGGTTTCGGGTCTTTGGAATGCAATTATAATCTGATTTCTACATTGTTAGAATCTATATTTCCATCTAAAGTAAAAATTAATACAATTGTTATAGATACTCTTACTCCCAAAGTTTAGATTTTGCAACAGAAATGGAGAGAAACTTTATATCTTCTCATGAGGATACACTTATCTAACTATAAAGATTAACAAATGATTTCCTATATGAGTTTCCCATGAAAATTCTGGGTATTATGTGTCCTGCTAGGCAAGAAAAATGGCCAGTTAAGTAAGTTTTTTTTGGTTTTGTTTTTTTGGAGCCACAGCAGATTTGCTAGTAAGAGTATTGTCACACTAGCTGACGATAAGCATACTTTAGAGGTGCAAAATATACAGGTTCTATCTAATTTTATAGATCCTGTCAGAGAGTTGCAATAGAGCAGGAAAATGGGCTACATCTGTAACAGCTAGGTTAAGAAAACATCTTGATATTTATTCAGTTGAAATAGAAGTTGTTATTGGAAAGCTATTTGAAACATGTTTTATATTTATATGGTGCAAGTATATACACAAATATTTTTAGATTTTGTAATATTTTTAGGCTGACAATTTTTGTTCTATTTGAAACACAGTATGTCTAGAGGCCAATGCCTAAACTTGAAATCATTCAAATACTGTCTTAATGGTATGTATTGGCTATGAAATTATTTTTTTTTTAGTGAAAATGCTCCTAGTAATTTCACAAATAACTAAGCCGGAGCTTTGGTTCTGATTCTTAAGTAATGTTGCCACTAATTTCTAAAATAGAAGGGTATAATCTATGAGCAAAAAAAAGTACCAAGTAAATATTTACATTTAAGTGAGAATTTAGGAAAAAAAAAGCATAACACTTTACTTTCCATATAAGTAATCTCGGAAAAATGTTAAGTATAGTGTTTGGTGGGATTTAGTGCAGGAGGTGCTGTGAGTAATTGGAGTGTGAGGTTAATTAACCAAGTCATAGACCACTGGCCTTCAAATTCTCTTTTGTAGAAGTCCATAGAGAGGCCTCTGAAGTTGTCACAGAGGGTGGAACTCTGATTCAGCCAGAGCAGCTCTGCTTTTTTCTATTTTAAACACTGACATTCCACATATGATTTGGGGCCAAATTTAAAAAAAATTTTAACCACTGTTTTCACTGTTAAATACCTATGGCATGGTTAAGTGAAACCATGGATAGACTGGAGAGGAGAAGGTAGTGTTTTCTAAAGTGCTTATTTTCTTATGGATTTAAGTACAAGGATGTTTATCCCAGCATTCATTCCTTGATTTACAAGTATTTTTGAGCATGTACTACAACTTGGCACTGTTTGGGCATCCTTGGTAATAGCAAAAATAGGAAAAATCTGAACGTCTATCAACATGGGGATGGTTGAATAAATTGGGATCCATCCAGTCTCTGGAAGACTATACAGCTTTTAAAAAGTGCAAGTTAGATTATTTGGTATTAACTTAAACACATTTTTAAAATATGTTGCTCAATGAAAAACAAGTTATACAGAACATGAATATATTATGTTATAAAGAATATGATTCCATTTTTGTAAATTAAAAAAAACCTCTCAATATAAATGGATGTTTGTATGTGTTTACACAAACAGAGAGGGGATATGGCAGAATATGAACCAAAACACTTTTTCTCTAAGTTTGGTGTTGAGGATCGGGGAGAGAGGATTGGGCATATGTGGGGGATAGCTGGCACTATTCATTTTTGTATACGTTTCTGTATTGTTTGGCTTGTACTGATAAGCATACATCATTACATTAAAATTCATAATGCAGAAAACAATTTTAAAACAAGTTTCTCTTTTAGTGTTGTCATATGAAGTCTTCTAAATTAATGGTGTGATCTTAAATCACAATAGATAAGAATTGTTAAATACATTTATAATTTTTATGCTGAGAACATTAATGCTTCAAATATAAGGAAAAAGTATTACTTTGTATTCTTTACTTACTAGGCACTAATTAAGGTTCATTTGTCAATTAATTTTTAGATGTGAAAAAATATCTATTTTTGTTTCAAATAAAATTTGAGATACAGTTACGTATAAAAATGCAACTATTTCTGGTTTATAGTTCAATTAATTTTGATAAAATATGTATACTCATAGATATATGTATAAAATATGTATACTCAATCAAGATATAGTATATTTCTCGCACCCCTATAATTTACTTTTATACCCTTTTGCAGACAGTAACCACTACCCCCAGAACTAGGCAACCACTGATCTGATTTCTATCACCAGAGGTTACTAGTGCCTGTTCCATAAGGTATAAATGGAATCTTACACTATGAACTCTATTGTTACTGGGTTTTTTCTTAACATAATGTTTCGAGATTCATCCATGTTGTGATGTCATTCCACTTTATTCCCGAGTGGTGTTCCATTGTATAAATATATATCACAAGTTTTCATCCATTCACCAGTTAATGGATATTTGTGTTGTTTCTAGTTATTAGTTACTCTGAATAAAGTGGCTATAAATACTTGTGGCCAAGTGTTCTGTTGTTGAGTTTTGTTTTTTATTTCTTTGGAGCAAATACCTAGGAGTGAAATTACTGGTAATTGTATATTTCACTTTATAAAAATCTGCCAAACTCTTATCCAAGGTGAGTGTTTTAGTCAGAGTTCTCCAGAGAAAAAGAACCAATAGGATATATACAGGCACCTCTATGTATCTCAATATATCTGGATTTGTTATAGGAATTGCCTCACACAGTTAGGAGGTCAAGAAGTCACACGATCTGCTGTCTGCAAGCTGGAGAACCAGGAAAGTGGTGTAATTCAATTCTGAGTCCAAAGGCCTGAGGCTGGAAGGAGGAGCCAATAGTGTAAGCCCCTGTCTGAGTCCACACACCTGCGAACCAGGAACGCCTGTGTCTGAGGGCAAGAAAAGATGGATGTCTCAGCTTATGCAGAGAGAGCAAATTCGCCATTCCTCTACCTTTTTGTTTTATTCGGGCCCTCAGAGGATTGGATGGTGCCCACCTGCAATGGTGAGGGCAATTTTCTCCACTCAGTCTATTGATTCCAATGTTAATGTCTTCCAGACTCACCCTCAGAAACAAACCCAGAAATAATGTTTTACCACCTATCTGGCCACCCCTTAGCCCAGTCAAGCTGACACATAAAGCTAACCATCAAGTAGGTGTAACATTTTACACTCCCACCAGGAGTATATGAGTTCTAGTTCACATCCTTGCCAACACTTGGTGTTATCAGTCTTTTTATTTCTTTTTAACATTAGCCAGTCTAGAGAATATGTAGTGGCATCTCATGGTGGCTTTAATTTGCATTTCTCTAATGACAAATGGTGTTGAACATCTTTTCATGTGCTTATATCTCTCTTGTGAAGCAGATATTCAAATAGTTTGTGCTTTTTTAAAAAAAATTGTTTTGCTATCTGATTATTGAATTCTTGGAATTCTTTATATATTCTAGATACAAGACCTTTGTTAGATATGTGAATTTCAAATAGTTTCTCCAAGCCCGTGGCTTGCTTTTCTATTTATCTAATGGTGTCTTTTGAAGAGCAGCAGTTTTAGGTTTGAAGTTCAATGTGTTTGTTTTATGAGGTTTGAAGTTCAATGTATTTGTTTTATGGTGTGTGCCTTAAGAAATTATTGCATACCACAAGATTATAAAATTTTCTTCAAGAAGTTTTCTAGTTTGAGTTTTTGTGTGTAAGTCTATGATCAATATCAAATTTATTTCTTTGTATGTTGTTCCGTACAACCAGCCAGCTGCTCCAGTGCCATTGTTGAAAGACTATTTCCCCCCAATTGAATTTTCTTGGCATGTTTGTAAAAACATAATTGACTATCTGTGAGTCGGTTTTTAAATCCCCTATTCTAGGTCACTGATCTATATGTTTATCATTATGCCCACATCACACTGTCTTGATTATTGTGGCTATATAGGAAGTCTTCAAATCATGTAGTTCAAGTTCTCCAACTTTGTTATTTAGTGTGGGCTTTGTTTTCTTGCTTTTTAAAAAATTATTTTAGTCTTTTTAGGTCCTTTGCATTTGCACGTAAATTTTAAAACCAGCTAATTAATTTGTATAAAAACAGCCTGTTGAGGGTTTGATTGGGATTGCATTGAATCTATAGACCAATTTGGGAGCATTAACACCTAAACAATGCTGAGATTTCCAGTCGGTGAACATGATATAGCTCTCCACTTGTTTAGTTCTCTAATTTCTCTCAGAGGTATTTTGTAGGTTTTAGCATACAGCTTTAGACCAAATTTTGTTAAATTTATGTACTTGTCTGCCTTTTATATTTTTCATGCTATTGAGAACATATTGTTTCTTAATTTTCTTTTTCCAATGGTTTCCAGTATATAGACATACAAGTGATTTTTTTGTGTGTTAATGTTGTTTCTGCAAAGTTGCTAAATTCGTTTAATAAATGTAATAGCTTTTTTAGATTCCTTAGAATTTTCTACAAATACAATTATGTCATCTACTAATAGTTTTTAATTTCTGTCTTTCTCATCTGTAAATCTTTTATTTATTCTCTTTGCCCTGTTTAACTGAGCAAGACCTCCAGGACAATATTGGTTAGTAGACATTCTTGTTTAGTTCTCAATCTTAGAGGAAAAGCATTTTGTATTTTGCCATTAAGGATCATATTAGCTATAGATTTTTTATGTATGCCCTCAATCAGTTTGAGGAAGTTTCCTTCTACGCCTAGTTTTTGGAGAGTTTTTAACATAAGTAGGAATTAAATATTATTCTATTTTTTAAAATTTCGTTGGTTTTAGCTCCTAAGTTTATTTTCCTTTTTCTATTTAATTTTTATTCAATTTGGTTCTCTTTCTTCTAGTTTATGAAGCCAAAAGCTTAGATTATTAATGTTAATCTTTTTTTCTAATATAATAATTGTAAGCTGTACATTTTCCTTTATGTTCTGCTTTACCTGCATCTCACAAATTTTGATATATTGTGCTTTCTTTGTTATTCAGTTTGAAATATTTTCTAATGTCTCTTGTAATTAATTCTCTGACTCAGTGTTATTGAGAAGTTTTTTTTAACTTCCTAGAGTTTGGGGAAGTCCTATATAGCTTTTTGTTATTGATTTTTAATTTTAATCTAGTGTAATCAGAAATCATTTTTTGTTTGATTTCAGTTATTGTAAATATAGTGAAAATTTCATTTCTTTTTTCATTATTTTAATGTTTCCCTTTAAGTGTTTGGATATATTTTTAATAGCTCTTCAAATGACATTTTCTGCTAATTCCATCAGCTATGTCATTCTTGGTATGATTTCATTGGCTGAATTTTCTCCTGCTTGTGTGTCACATTTTCCTGCTTCTTCATATGTCTAGTAATTTTAATTGGATGCTTATTATTGTTAATAATTTGTTGTCATGTGTCTAGTCTTGTTAACTTCCTTTAAAGATTCTTAAGTTTTGTTCTGGCAGGAAGTTAATTTAGTTGATTTTAATCAAGCAGATGAGCTTGATCCCTTCAATGCTTATTTTAAACTTTGTTAGGGTGAGTTTGGAGAAGACTTTTACTCTAAAACTGGTTTGGTTCTCCTCATAAGTAATTGTATGTCTTGGGTCTCTTCTGAGTGTTCTGATTGTTCAGTGAGGTTACCTTTTCTGTTTGGTTGGAACTCAAACATACCGTAGCCCTGTGTGATCTATGGTAATATTTCCTTTCTCACTCTCTCGGAGTCTCACTCCACACAGGTAGAACTTAATAATCAGGCAAGAACTTAAGGGGATGATGCAGATATTTGGAACTGTTTTTCTGCATAGTCCCCCTTACTTTGAGACTCTTTCACGCAAATCCTTGTCACTTGAACATTCCTAATATTTGATTACTCTCTCCCCAGCTCGAGAAGATGCCCATACTCTTCTTGCTCAGGACCAGCTCTGCACTTGCATGACCCTGCAAGTGAATGCCTCCTTAACTTTCTGCAACTCATTGGTTCACTATTGTCCTAGTCCTCTTCCTGCTTTACGTTGCCTGTGCCAGGATCCACTAAATGCCTAAACTATTGTTTTCATACACTTTATCCAGATTTTCAGTTGTTTAAGGCAGGAATAGGAATCTAGTCCCTCTTCTTCTATCTTAGCCAGAGTGAAAATTCCCTAAGCCCTCTTAAAAATCTCAGCGAATGACTCAAAGCTTTGTCAAATGATGTTTAAAAATGTATAAAAACAAAATGCAAAAAAAATCAATAAAAACTCAACCAATTATTAAATAAGTTGTTCAAACTCATCCCCATTCAGTAATGTATAATTTCTGTCATAATCCTTAACATGTTAAAAAATTTAGTTAGATTATAGTCCAGTGAAACTGATTTTAGACTTCTGCCCCCCAAAACTGTTTTTGTAAGCATGCCCAAGACATATTTATTATTTATATACTATATATAGTATATATATTTATATACTTTTAATAAAAAATTATGCAGACATGATTCTGTTTATTTTATGATGTTATTTAATGTAGATATTATAATAATAATACTAGTATTTATACATCTTTACAATTTCAATCCATTTCACATATGTTATTTCATGTGATGCTACTATAAAACCCGTGAGACAGACAGGTTATCACTAGACCCAGAAGATATATGTCTTAATTCCAAATCATTATCAGAGTAAACAAATGCAATATATTTAAATAGCTCTAAAGTCCTAGCTCATATAAGTTACTACATATTGTGGAAGCTGCAAATAATAGTGAAGACCAGTTAGACTGAAAGAGGAAACTGAGAGTTTACACTTAAATAATATTTGAGCTCTACTAGTCTATGGGGTTTGTCACTTTTCAAATATAAATATAAATGAGGGGCATGGAAGTAGATGAGGGTTTACAGGGAAAACCAAAAAGAGAAGTGACCCACCACCTTGATTCATCTTTTCCATTATATCTGAGTCAGAAAAACATAATAGACAAAATAAAAATAAAGATAGCTTTTAATTAGGTACTTACTACATGATCAACCCTCTGCTAACTGCCTATTATAGAATTTAATCCTCACATCAATGCATGCGGTAGGTATAATTATTAACCACTTTTACAGATGCACAAACTGAAGCTTAAAGAGATTAAGGACTAGCTCAAGTTTATATAGTTAATAAGTGACTGAGCCTGCACATGATCTAACTTGAATTGCTAACTTTAAAGCCCACACTCTTAACCATAATTAAATCAGTACCTCATAAAACAAACCCTGTTTATGCCCTTACCGTGTTGAGACAAAGATTCTTAACTTTTTCTTTGCCACATTCCTACTTATTTCAGTTATCATAAGCTGTAACATAAAACTGACATAATATTATGCAAGCAGTATTAAGTTGACTTTAAAACTATCTCATGTAAAACTTGGCAAAGAGTGAAAGAGGAGTAGCCAAATCAAATACGTAAAGATGTGTATCACATAGTTGGAAGGATTAAAGTGACTTTTGGTTCCAATAATTTCTAAGACTAAGCCAATCCCCAATCTTGCATTTCTTAAAGCCCCTAAAATGTCAAATAAAATATAATAATGACTTTTAATGTATATCTGAGATAGTAGGAATCAAGGGAAAGGCCCAGGTGCCAGAAATAAAGAACAATAAACGAAATTATGGATTTCTATCAAGATGTCAAATAAACATGGACTGCTGGCTCTCTGTTCCAAAATCAGACCTGAAGAAACAGTAGAAGGAAAGAGAAGAGGATATGAGGAATTAAAAGAAAGGGGAGGCTGAGGTCAGTCTGGACTTGCGTGTGGATGCACGGCTGCACCCTGGGCAATGGACTCCCAGAGGCAGCGGTGAGAGAAGAGTTTAGAAGAAAGCTTTAAGCAATACCCAGCCTCTTCCTCAGTTGCCTTGGAGCAACCATTGCTTCTCCCTTTCAGGACAGGAATTATGGACAAAAGTGCAGACTATTGTTGTCCGTGGAATAATATCAGGGCAGTGCAAAGCCCCAGAATCAGTTGCCAGCCACATCTGGCATTTACTCCTCCCACCTCTCTCTCCACGCCCCCAGGGAGGATGAAATAAAACCTAGGAGACTATCTTCTCTCAATCCTTCTTCCTAACGAGTTGTCTGTGAAGTGGTCACAAATAGGAATGGCCAAACAGTGGTTCTCTGGTGCATGGGCATCCTTGCCCTGGGACTCATCCCTTCCTCTCTCCTTAAACTCACTGAGAGGGATACAGACTGGGTCTGGCCTCCTGCCCTTCCCCAAGAAACTTTGCTGGAGAGAGTAGCTGATACATCCATCAGAACTTGAGTTCACGAATGGGGTGAGAAACTCCAAGCTGAGAAATCAACATAAAAACGTTCCTTTACTGGTGACACCCCTGGAGAGGCTGGCAGAAGAAAATGCAAAACTGCTCCTGGAGTCCAGACTGCACAAGAGTCTGACGGACAAACCTCTCCTGTAGAGGAGCTCACGGTAACACACAACAAAACACTCAAGGAAACAGTCACCGCCAGCAAAGTCAGCAGATTTCGCACTCCAACGGCTTGCTATCATAGAAACAGACTAAGAAGATGATTTAAGAAACTATGTTGAAAATAATTTAAAATAATACCCAAGAAAAGTGCAAATAAAAGAAAAATTTAAAAAAAAAGAATGCAATGCAGGAATGAAAAATATAGTCTGTAAAATAATTTAATGGATTTATCAGTAGCAGATTAGGCTATACAACTGATGAAATTATCTAAGGTGCATCCCAGAGATTTATAGGATGAAAATGTGACAGAAAGTTGGAGACGTCGGGGAGAGAATAAGAAGGTCTGATGTGTGTCACTAGGGTTCCAGAAGTGACTAGTAATGATTGAGGAAAAAGATATATTTGAAGATAGAATGACACGTAATTTTTAAAAATTACTGGACGATAATCCTTAGATTCAGGAAACATAAGGAGTCCTAAACAAGACATAAAAACATCGTGAAACTATAGTACAATAAAGAAAAAAAATTCAAGAATCCAGAGAGAAAACACAGGTAAAACCACTCTCCTTAGAGTCAACTTCCCCACAGCTTCAGGAGAAAATCTCTTACAGGTAGAATTCTCTACCTGTGTTAGTTTGCTAGGGCTGCTGTAAGAAAATACCAGACTGGGTGGCTTAAACAGCCTCTCTGTCAGCATCTCTCTAAGCTTGCTTGTGCCCGAGAGAGTTTAAAAGAGGTTCATTGATGAATTTATTCATTCAGCAAACATTTGATTGCTTATTATAGACCAGATACTGCTAGGTATACATGGTACAAAGACGAATAAGACATGTTCCAATTTAAAAGGAGAAAAAGGTTGTTAGAAAGAGGTTCTTTTTCCCTCCATGCCTTTCACTCCTGGTAGTAGACTAAGTATTCTAAATCAGTGGTCCTCAAAGGCCAGCATGCATAAAAATCCCCTGAGCAACTTAAGAAAATGCAAATTTGAGTTCAGGAGTTTTACATTTCTAACAAGCTTCAAACAAAGTGATGCTGATACTGTTGGTCTGTGTACCACACCTTGAATAGAAAAGTCCAAGAGGTACTTTCTTCTTTTAAATCATGGTGTATTTCTTTGCTATTGTGGTATCTGATTCAAGCATTATAAAGTGCTTCACTTTAGCAACCTAGCTATGAATGCTATATTTGACAAATTGACAGTTTTGTTTGGTTTGTTTTATGAAATTGTCTGTTAACCTTACTCTATCCAGCTGAATTAGCACATTCCATGTCACTTAGCTGAGCTGACATTTTCTGAAAATTATATTGTTGGTTAACAAAGAGCAAATGATGATTTTTGCTTCAGAGTACATTGTGTTTTCCTAATTATTATGCAGGTCCATGTTAGAACAAGTGCCGTTTCAATAGTAAGATTAAACCAGAAGAATGTCAGGCATATGTCAAAACACTGGAAAGAAAAAAATGATTTTGAAAAAATTACTCTATCCATGTTTCTTTCAACTCTTCTGTCTTTTCTCAGCAACCTCTGTTCTAGACTCTTGCTCATCTCTCTCCCTCTAGAACTTTCTGGGAAGGAAATGGAGTCTCTTTAATGCTTGTTTGACTTATTATTCACTTATGACCATATTACTATACCAAATCAGAAAATTTAAGTTCCCCTTGTCTCTATGTTCAGAATATTCTAGAATTACCTCTTCCTTACACATTTCCCATTATTCTCTTCCAGGACAAACAAGCTATTTAGCAATGACATTTAATAACAAATTTTCAAATTTTTTATTTAACACTTTGTGTATTCCATTGTATGGAAGTTTAAACGTTATAGATTAATATGCTCTCGAATGTAAACTAAGCAGTAACTAACCAAATTGGGTGGTAGTAAATTTCCCAAAGGATAAATAAGTCTTCAACAAAAAAATTTTTAATTTCTGTTTACCTTTCTCTGGGTCAACTATTCTATATCACTTCAGCGTATGTATATTATATATTATGTATGTATAACATATATTATAGTGATAACACATACATAGGAATAAAGACAAAGGGGAACCACAGAAAGGAGATATGTGATAAAGATAAAAAGTTGCTCCAGCAAATAGAAGTGGAACTTGGAACTGAGCAGGGTGTGGCTCACCAAGGGAAGAGTTCAGATTGATGCAAGATTAATGCAGGAGATCTGAGTGAAACGTAGTGACTCTAGTTTAAAACAGCTCATGGATAATTAAGAATTTAAAAAGACAACTTTAATTTTCAACCCAATCAAGCTGCTATATAACAGGTCAGAGCAGAAAAAAAGCAAGATTAAACTTAATCTTCAATAGAGAGGTTAAAAATCACTCTTTGTAGCTTTCATTAAATGAGACAATTTTTCTTAAGTTCCAAAGTCAGGTTTAGGTATAAAGTAAGTGCTCAATAAATATTAGCTATTTTTATAACTAGCTAAATGGTTTTCTTCCTTGTTTTTCCCTATTTAGTATTTGATGTTTTAAGATAGGTTTTATTAAGAAATTAATGTTAAAATTATAAATATTTAGGAGGCATTGATGGAATCAGACCACATAATTTCCATGATTCTTAGATTTCTATACATAAACCTCTTATCTGGCTTTTATTTTAAAAAAAGTTCCCATCAATCATCTGATAGCCTGGTAGCAAGAGCTAAAGGTCAGGATATATCTCTAGTGCGAGAACTCACATACAACCAAAACCTTTGAGCCACAGCTGCCATGCCACACATGTAATTAAAAGGTGATGGATCATAGTGGTTTGAGTGATTTCTCCTTTTTTGAGGAAACAGCTTCAAAATAGAATATGCAAATATGTAGAAGAGATGACTAACAAAAGCCCATAGAGCACAGATCTGGAAAATACCGTGAGAGTCAGCTCATCCATACTTCTGACCTCAAGTTGGATTATACCTAAACCATTCATATCAGATGACAATTATTCTTTCCAAAGATGTTCAGAGAAGGGATCATGATCACTCAAAGAAAGATCCCCAGGACCCCCTTCTCCCCCATTTATTTAGAGTCATTCCTGTTTATTTTTTAACAGAGAGGAGGGAGAGAGAGATGATCCACACAGAAAGTTTATTGATAATGAAGATTCAATCTCTTCACCTAGTGAGGTTGCCTCATTCCCCGGAAATAAGGCAGGAGTTTCATGTCAGAGACATTAAATGCCTTTTGAGCACAATAAAAAGTGATGGGATATCTACTCAAAGGCTTGCATGAAGTATAATCGTGAGCATCAGGGCCCCGCGATTTCACTGTTGGATTTTAGTTAAAGTCTTCATTAGTGATCTAAAGAGAGATCATCAGTTTGTCAAATTTCCAGATTCTATTCAGTTCAAAACTATTTCAAAAACACCATGGAGGATAGTGAGGTGATACTAGTGGATTAGAGAAGTCAGATAATCTGTCTGGAAATATAAAGCAAGAACACATTTACCATCTAAAAAGTCATCTTCTTTCTTATCAAGAAAAACAAGAGAAGAATTCCAAAGAATTTCAAATACGTTTTATTTAAAACAAAAGATAGAGTGATAGGACACTTTTCTTTATGATTATCACGCTGTGGTTCGCTCAAAACAGCTTCATTGACTGCCGTGTGTGGGATCAAGGAGCCCATACAAAGATTTGGAGAATTGTAATAAATGAGGATGCAGTTATGCATCACAAGCCTGCTTCTTTCGCCCATAAACACTAATGGATTTGTCTAGGGTGTTTTCTCTAATTCTAAATAAACTATTTTAACAGAGCACTAAACTTTACTTGGCTAGTAATAATGATTTACTCTCCCTTAATTAATACAATCCTATCTATACTTTTTTATTCTCAATCTCATTTCCTGTGAAACCTGATCATTTGGAAGCTCTGCCCTAACAAGTGAGTCTTATGCAGATGGAAGATTGCAGTGACGTATCCAGATCTGTCAGCAGGTAGGTGGTAACTGTGGATCAACATTCCTAATGCTCCTCCAATGCTCTGTTCACTAAACCTCACTGCTTGTTCTCTCTTGTAAAACTTTCTGCTATTTGATGTACATGCTCTTGTGAAATCCATCTTGCTCAATGGGGATAGAGTTCCAGATTTTATAGTGTCCGTGCAGGGCCTCAGGACTAGAGGATGATGCCATGCAGATGATTATTCTCAGCTCTGGTTGAGCATTAAAATCATCCAAGGGGATCCTTACATATCTCAGTGTTTGAATTTTCGATTAACTTAATCCAAGCACCTTGCAGAGGAATATGGACATCAGTATTTCTAGAAGGCTCCCTAGAAGATGCTGTTGCACAGTGAGGGTTAAGAATTATTGCCATAGACAATATCTGTGTTTGGTAAAGGATGTATGCTATAGTATAGTACAATCAATTATTGCTACCAGCAGAGGGCCTGCTATGTCTTACACAAAAGCTTACAGAATGCGAGTGATTTAAAGCTCAGCTCTCCATTAAACCCTTGTTCTGACATCCTGGGTTAGAGGAGAGCAACGAGGCCTTTACTGCATTCTAATCAGAAAGCATGCAGAACCCATTCAACAGAGCATAATCCCAAACAGCTGGCTATTACAATAACTGCACTGGGAAGCTATAGATTTTCACTTTGAAAGCCATCTTATCTGGCAATTCAGACAAGTTTTAGGGAAAGGCTCTTAAAATAAAATTGATGGCTAATTAAGTGCTTTCTGCAGGCCAAAAGCAAAGCAAAGCTAACAGGCCCTAATTTCTTCTTAACAAATCTGTGCATATATTTGTCCTTTCTAATTAATTTTAATGTGTGGCTTGTCTCCCAACAAAATGCTAAAGTAAAAAAGCCCAGAAGAATAATATGTCTGCATATGCATCACTTCTGATACTTGTCTTATTTGTACCCGTGGGATTTTGATTTATAGAGGTAACTGAGGTATGACAATAATACAATACTTTCATCTGGACAAAGAAGCTGTATGAGCTGGAAGATGCTGGGGCATCAAATGGCCGTGTTGGAGGTAAAGCTTCCTTCAGCTTCCCAGCGCAGCTCGTCAATGACCAGAGTCAGTGTGTGGCCATTGGTGAACTGGCATACAGCGGGGACAGTTCCCTTTTAATATTCAGGTGAGTGAGAAGATGAAGTGATGGTAAGGTCTCAAAATCTGATCGTTTCGTGTTCTGAAAAACAGGAGGGTGTTCTTTACTGGCCAGACCTGTGCACACAGTTTCTCCTACATATTAATAAAACTTCACTGATGTGTCGGTCTGAAATGAACAAACTTAACAAAGAACAGCAAAACATTTTTTTCCTTCCTCCTGAAGCAGCAAAGGAAAGCCTAAAACAGCTGAAATCTTCAGTATTCCCTGAAACACACTTGTCCAGGGTCCGTGATGAGTTATTATTGTTGTTATATTTATTTCACTATTTTTTTATGAGGCACAAGGTTGGAATGTGAGTGGGGACAGATGAAATCAAGAGGTTTTTTATTTTAGGTTTTGGTTTTCTTTCTTTTTGCAGAATGTAGTCTTATGTTTCAGGTTCCATGAATAGTGATGTTCCCTGGTGTGGCCTTGCCATGGTCTGTAGTCTTCAGGAGTCACGTTGAAGGCTGTGACATGCTCGTTACTGCGGTGGGAAGCTGAGTGTAGGTGGTTAATGGTCTCTGCTCTTTAGTAATGAGAACAAAGGAAGCTTGAATATACTGTGCTACAGGTGCTTTTTCATGGATGACTCACATTCTAAATGATTCCTCTTTAATGCCACAGTTTAAATAATACCAAAATGTAGGAACGTAATAACCAACCCAAATCCAGGTTACAGTTAGATGATACACGCTTATTTTGGGGCCTCTTCAGTATTTGGCATTTTAGGATGCAGTTGGGGAGGTGGGGCTGTAAACTGTGTTCAATAAGCACTTATTGAGGGTTACTTCATTGTAGAAATTTTGCTGAGCACGGATGATTTAGTCATGAGAAAGCATGATCCTTGCTTTCAATAAATATGTAGTCTGTGCGAATATAAATATGTAAAAATAAATGCCACGCAGTAGAGTACATACTAACCAGAGATAGAACGCAGAGTACAGTCAAATGTCAGAAAAGAATGGCTGAAGCAGTTTTTGAGCTTAAAAATCTTAAGAGTTAATAAAAAATACATATCAACAACTTAAACCTTAGAATACAACGTGTAAGTAAGAACGGACATCATGAAGCAAATAAGAGCCAAAGATTATTGTGGCAGACACTGTGCTGAGTAATTTCCATGCATTACCTAATTTCACGTACATGAAACTAGAGAAGGTAGACAATGTAATTATTTCCCACTTATGTATGAGGAAACAGGCTTATTAAGGTGAAATGCCTTACTCCAGATCAGTGCTCCACAAAATGGTGTTGATCTGTGAACTCGTTAATCACCGATCTGTAATGAGCAAGTGTTGGAAACTTTATGACAGTTTTACAGAGTAGTTTTATGACTGTTGGATTGAATGATAAAAAATATAGGTATGAGTTTTGTTTGTCTTTTTTTTTTCATTTGGCAAAATATGCACAGATTATATCATTTTAGCCACTTTTAAGTGTACAATTCAGTCACATTAAGTTCATTTATGATGTTATGCAACTATCACCAATGTCTATTTACAGAAGATTTTTATCACCCCAAGCAAAAATTCCGTACCCATTAACTCGCTGTTCTCCCCTGCCTCCAGACCCTGGTGACCTTTAATCTACTTTCTTTCTCATGATTTTGCTTATTTTAGACATTTCATATAAGAAGAATCATACAATATTTGTCCTTTTGTGTCTGCCTTATTTCATTTAAAATAATATTTTCAAGGTTTATCCATGTTGTTGCATGTATCAGAACTTCATCCTTTTTTCTGGCTGAATAATATTTCATTTTACATATACCACACTTTGTTTGTACATGCATTTGTTGATGGATACTTGTGTTCTTTCCACCTTTTGGCTATTGTGAATAATGCTGCTATGAACATTGGCCTGCAAGTATCTGAGTCCCTGTTTAAGGTTCCTTTAAGTATATATCAAAGAGTAGATTACTGGGTCATATAATAATTCTATGTTTACTGTTTTAGGAACAACCAAACTGTTTTCCACAGCAGCAAGAGTTCAATTTTTTCCACATCCTTGCCAACATAATTTTCCATGTTTTGGATTATAGCCATTGTAGTAGGTGTGAAGTAATGTCTATTGTGGTTTTGATTTGCATTTCCCTAATAACTAATGATCCTGAACATCCTTTAAATGTGCTTATTGGCCATTAGTATATCTTCTTTAGAGAAATCCCTATTCAAATCTTTTGCCCATTTTTAAAACGTTGGGTTGTTTGGCCTTTGTTGTTGAGTTGTAGGAGTTTTTAATATATTCTGGATATTAATCAGATACATGATTTGCAAATATTTTCTCCCATTAAGTGAGCTATCTTTTCATTCTCTCAATGATGTCCTTTGATGGACAGAAGTTTTAATTTTGATGAAGTCCAATTTATCTTTTTTGTTGTTGCCTGTGCTTTTCACATCATATTTAAGAAACCATTACCAAATTCAAGCTCATGAAGTTTTGCTCCTGTTTTCTTCTAAGAGTTTATAGTTTTTGCCCTTCAGTCTAGGTCCTTGATCATCCATAATGAGTTAATTTTTGTATATGGTGTAAAGTAAGTAAGGGTCCAACTTTATTCTTTGGCATGTGGAAATCCAGTTGTCTCAGCACCATTTGTTGAAAATTATTCTTCTTTAAGATTTTGGCATCATCATCAGGAATCGATTGACCGTAGATGTGAGGGTTTATTTCTGGGCTTTTAATTCTATTCTATTAGTCTGTAGGTCTATCTTTATGTCAGTCCCACACTGTTTTGATTAATGTAGTTTTGTAGTAAGTTTTGAAATCAAGAATTGTGTGTCCTCAAACTATATTCTTTTTTTACATTATTGTTTTGGCTCTTCAGGGTCTCTTGCAATTCCATATGAATTTTAGGACAGGTTCTTCCATATCTGTAAAAAACTCTGTTGGGATTTAATAGAGATTGCATTGAATTTGTAGATTGTTTGGATAATATTGTCATTTTAACAATATTAAGTCTTCCATTCCATGAACATGGGATGTCTTTCCATTTATTTAGGTCTTCTTCAATTTCTTTCAGCAATGATTTGTCATTTTCAATGTACAAGTCTTGTGCCTCCTTGGTTAATTCTTTTTCTAAGTATTCTATTCTTTTTCATGCTGTTGTGAACGCAATTGCTTTCCTAATTTCTTTTCAGATTGTTGTGCACAGAAATACAACTAACTCAGTTGTGTGTCAATTTAATATCCTACAACTTTGGTGAATTCGTTTATTAGTTCTAACAGCTTTTTTGTGGATTCTTTAGGGTTTTCTACATATATAAGATGGACTTCTTTTCCAATTTAGATATCTTTTATTTCTCTTTCTTGCATAATTACTCTAGCTAGAACTTTCAGTACTGTGTTAAATAGAAGAGGTGAAAGCAGGCACTCTAGTCTTGTTTTTGATCTTAGAGGAAAAGCTTTCAATTTTTCCCCATTGGTGTGACATTAGCTGTGGGTTTTTCATATGGCCTTTATCCTATTGAGGAGTTATATTGCTAGTTTATTTATTGTTTTTATCATAAAAGAGTGTTGAATTTTGTCAAATGCTTTTTCTGCATCAATTCGAGAGACCCTGTGGGGTTTTTCCTTGTTTTTATTAATGAGGTGTATTAAATTGACTGATTTTGTCTATTGAACTACCCTTGCATTAATGAGATAAATCCCACTTGGTCATGGTGTATAATCCTTTTAATATTATGCTGAATTCAGTTTGCTGGTATTATGTTGAGGATTTTTGCACCCATATTCATAAGGGATAATGATCTATAGTTTTCTTGTAGAATCTTTGCCTGGGGTCAGTCTGAGGCTAGTATTAGCCTCATAGAATGAGTTAGGATGTGCTTCTACTTCCATTTTTGAAAGAGTTTGAGAAGGATTGATCTTAATTCTTCTTTAAACACTTGGTAGAATTCACCAGTGGAGTCGTCTAGTCCTGGACTTTTCTTTGTTAGGAAGTTTTTGATTACTAATTAAATCTCTTTACTTAGTTGAGGTCTACTCAGATCTTCTACTTCTTCTTGAGTAGATTTTGGTGGTTTGTGGTTTTGTTTTCATTTATCTCAAGGTATTTTCTAATTTCCCCTGTGATTTTTTTCTTTGACCTAATGTTTAAGAGTATGTTGTTTTTTTAATTTCCGCATTTTTGTGAGTTTTTCAATTTTCCTTCTGTTATTGATTCTACTTTCATACCATTGTGGTCATAAAAGAAACTTTGTATGATTTCAGTCTTTTAAAATTTTTTAACACTTGTTTTGTAGCCTTATGTATGATCTATCCTGGAGAATGTTCCACATACACTTGAGAAGAACATGTATTATGCTGCTGTTGGGTGGAGCATTCTGTATGTGTCTGTTAGGTCCAGTTGGTCTGTGGTGGTGTTCAAGTCCTCTATTTCCTTGTTGATCTTCTGTCTGGTTGTTCTATGTATTATTGAAAGTGAAGTATTAAAGTCTCCAAATGTTATTATAAAACGATTTCTCCCCTCAATTCTGTCAATTCTTCCCTCATATACCTTGGAGCTCTGTTAGCTATATATATGTTTCTAATTGCTACATCTTCCTGATGTATTGCACCTTTTATCAATATATAATGTCTGCCTATGACTCTTGTAACATTTTTGACTTGAGGTCTGTTTTGTCTGATAATGATATAGCCAACCCAGCTCTCTTTTAGTTACTGTTTCATGGAATATCTTTGTCCATCCTTTACTTTCAAGCCCTTTGTGTCTTTGTATCTTAACAAAGTCCTTGTCTTGTGGACAGCACATAGATGAATCGTGTTATTGTTATTGCTGTTTTTATCCATTCTTCAATCTCTGCCTTTATATAGGACAGTTTAATCCAGTTACATTGAAATTGATTACTGATAAGGAAGGATTTACTTCAGTCATACAGTTATTTGCTTTCTGTATGTCTTAAATATTTTTTGTTGTTCTTCAATTCCTCCAACACTGTCTTTTTTTGTATTTAATTAACTTTTTATAGGATGTCATTTTCATTCTTGTATTATGTCCTGTATATTTCTAAATTATTCTCAGTGGTTACCTTGGGGATTATAATTAACATCTTAAACTTGTAACAACCTTTCAATAGTATACAATGCATAACCGACTTAGTTTCAATAGTATGCAAACACTCTGCTCCTATACATCTCCTTCTGTCCCCCCTTTATATTGTTATCATCACAGATTACATCTTTATATATTGTATGCTCATTGACCTTGACTTATAATGATTGTTTTATGCATTTGCCTTTTAAATCATGTAGAAAATAAAAGAGTAGTTACAAACCAAAAGTGTAATAATATTGGCTTTTGTTTTTATCTATGCAGTTACTTTCACCAGTGTTCTTTATTTTTTCTTATGGCTTTGAGTTCCTGCTAGTATCCTTCCATTTCAGCCTGAAGGACTCTCACTGGCATTCCTTGTAGGCAAAACATCCTGGCTTCCTTAGCTACTGTGACAGAAAGGGATGAGCTGTTCACCAAACCATTTCCTTTTCCTCTCGGCTACTCAGTTAGACTGCAGTTACCAGCATCCTTTGCAGGTGTTAAGCATGACATATGACTGAGGTATAGATAAGATAATGGAATGTAGAGATGATACAGTCCTAGCCTGTAAGACTTCTTACATGATCTGCTTACTCTTGATCTTCCTTCTTCCGCTGGATGGAGGCTGACAGTGATCTTGGTAGCTACACACAGAGGAGAGCAGATCCTCTGTCAGTCTGCATCCCTAAATGGCTGCATGGGGCAGGGATTTCCCTTACCTCCTCTTCCCACACAACCCTTATTGGACTTGAGTTTGTTAGCATTTATTTATGCTGACACTTTCATTGTTACCTCTTTGCGGTTTGGAAGAGCTTCAGTCATAGTAGCTGGCATTACCTTCACCCATCCATATAGCTATTTGACTCATTTATTGAATGCATTGTGTTTTCCCTGATTTCCATTCCAAAGCTCAAAATGTGTAGCATTGTGTGACTTCCTCAAACTTCATAATCCTTATCCAGGCTTTCACCAAATGTAATTGATTTCCTGGTATGGAGTTGTTCCTTTCCAAAGGCTATCATTCAAGTCCATCTCTCTCCACTTCAATTTTCACACTCAGCAAGTATTTGTTCCATTTCCACTTTGGTCCAGGTCCTGTTATGAGATTATAAAGATAAGTAAGAAAGACATGATTTCAATCTAGAGCCTGCTGAACATACAACAGTGTCCTAACTAAACAATCCAGGCCACAGTACACACCTCTCCAAATAAATCTTCCCCATATACTTTATTTTGCATGTTCCTATTACTCATTAGATAAAATGTAGTGTCTCTGACCTGATGTGAAGGCCCACTCTTATCTATTAGTCATGCATTTTCTCCCATGCTCCAGATCCATCACAACACTTTGATCTCTTTAATGGCACTCTTCTTTCTAGTTCCCACACATCACATTTATTCCCAAATCCAGGTCTTTGTGTTGGACCACACCCATTTCCTTTTCTCCTTTCCTCTTTCCCCCCTTCGGGTTTCCAGTGTTTCTACCTCTCCTGGTAATGAAGACCTGCTCTCAGACAACACTAGGAAACTCATTCACATTCAAATTTGCTCCCAATCACAGCAAAAGGAGAGCTTTCTCCCAGAGGATTTTTTTTTCTTCTTTTAAACTAAGAACAAATGTCTAAACAAAATAAGAATGGTCTAATTTATGATAATTATGCCCACAGATTTTAGAAACTAAAAGATTTTCCACATCCCTAACACCAGACCATTGAATCTACTCTGATGAGGGTTAAGTTCTGTTTTGGGCATTGGAGATCTGGGTAAAGGGGTGGAGCAAGACCATGAAAACTGCTGCATGATTCAATGTTATTTCTAGAACTAAAGGAATAAAAAGACACAACCGAAGTGATCAAATCTTTCAATTAAATTTTACTTCGGGGAAAAAGAGTTACAACTAAACCACAAGGCACAAAATCACTCTGACTTTAATTTCTTTTAACCAGAACTTCTTGTGATTTCTCTTATGATTAAGGTAAATGGACACCACTGTGTCCACAGGCTGTGAAGGATGCATAGGAGGAGAGAATGGACAATGTTTGTAGTCTTGAAAATAATTATGAACAAATTTCACAATTACAATATGCTACTGCCATTTTTAAATGTACCGTTCTTTCATTGATCTGCAGGCTTATCATTTAAATTATTTTAATGATATGGTGCTTCTTGAAATCCTAAAGGTAGAAATGAGACATGTCTTAATGCTTCCTACAAGTATTCAGGATCAACCATAAATAACAAGGAGAGAGCCAGAGTGTCAGCTTGAACACATTCCTTAAAGTGTATTTTTCCTTCTGGTCCCTTGATTGATGAGTTTAATATATTCCTATGCACAGTGCCCATTGCATAAGGCCAGAGGCGGCTAGTTAGGGGATAATAAGCATAATGCTGTAACGTGAAGCTTGAAGGCACTTTTAAGATTGGATTTGTACTGTTGTATTGCACTGAAAGTGTTCCTGTGTGAAATCCATATTTTTATGTGACATTTGGGGGAATAAAAAGACTAACAAAATCCTCCATAGGAATCAACATATTATCACACGCTTTAAATGTTCTCTTAAAAAACAATCCACCTATTTTGGCTTCTGGAAACTCTGCCAAGAAAGAAAGATGCTTGTAATTACTATGCCAACAGGAAATATCTCTAAGCAGACTCATCATCCTGTCATGTCTTAGTGTAATACAGTCCCGGCATCAGCCAGAAAGTGTCCACGGAAGGCAGATGACCTTAACGCTCCTCTAACTGCTTATGCAATGTCACTTCTTGAACTCTGAGGACTTCTTTCAACTCAGACTGAGTCCTCTAAGGACTTTTGTTTGGCAACTACATTCCTGTAGCATACCATTAATTAAATAAACCAAATAATGTAGAATGTTCTGTCCAAGGCATCCCGGTAATTGAACACTGGCTCTATTACCTACTAGTCGTATGACTGGGTAAGTTCTTTAGATTTTCTGAGGTTTAATGACCTCATCGGAGCCGTGGGAACGGTAAAAGCTATCTTAGAGCGTTTTGTGAGGATTAAGCAATTCACATATATAAAGTAAAGGACTTATTAGGTTTGTTTAGAAAATATTAGTTTCTTCTTCCAATGTAAGACTATTTTTCACATTTAACCATAGCACCAAGTCAACACTTGCTGCAACCAAATAGTAATGTTTTGACAATGTGGAGTTAGAAGGGATTGTAGTCCTCTCATTCCTGCGCAGCCCAGTGGTTCTGTGGTGCTACCACGTAAACAAATGTTAGAAACCAATACAGCACAGATGTTGTGAGCCTTTGTTATCACTGAGGACAGAGAGCTGACCCCACAGATGAGCTGCTGTAGTAGTTTTCTCTTGTGAAGAACAAATTGCCACAAATTTAGCAGCTTGAAACAACACCCATTGATTTTCTCCCAGTTTCTTTAGGTCAGGAGCCCGTGTACAGCTTGACTGGATCCTCTGCTCACAGTCTCCCGGGCTGCAGTAAGGTGTCGGCCGCACCATAGTTCTTATCTGGAGCGCAGGGTGCTCTCCCAAGATCATTCAGGTGCTGGCAGAATTCGGTGCCTTGTGCTTGGTCAGTTGAGGCTCTCGGCCTAGAGGCAGCCCCTCTCCATAGACGGCTCACAGCAAGGCTGTTTGCTTTCTTCCTGGAGGCCAGCAAGGGAGCATCTCTCTGATGTTTCATTTCCCTTTAAAGGCTCCTGTCAGGTTCACCCCAAAATTAAAATTAGAACTACCACACAATCCAGCAATTCCGCTTCTAGGTATTTCCCTGAAGAAAATAAAAACACTAATTTGAAAAGATATCTGCACCTCTATGTTCACTGCAGCATTATTTACAACAGTCAAGACATGGAAGCAACCTAAATGCCCACTGATAGATGAATGGGTAAAGAAGATGTGGGATATATACACAATAGAATATTACTCAGTTATAAAAAAGAATGAAATCTTGCCATTTGCAATAGCATGGATGAATCTAGAGGATATTACGCTGAGTGAAATGAGTCAGACAGAGAAAGACAAATATCACATGGTTTCACTTATATGTGGAATCTAAAAAACAAAATGAGCAAACAAACAAAACAGAAACAGGCTCACAGATACAGGCGGGGAGTTGAGTGAAATAGGGGAAGGGGATTAAGAGATACACACTTCCAGTTATAAAATAAGTCATGCGGATGTAATATACAGCATAGGGAATATAGTCAATAGTGTTGTAATAACTTTGTATGGTTACTAGACTTAGAGTGGTGATCATTTCATAATGTGTATAAAAGTTGAATCACTATGAAACTAATACAATATTGTATGTCAACTATACTTGAATAAAAAATAAATAAAGGCTCCTGTCATATGTCAGGTCTGCTCAGGATAACATTGTTTTTGATGAACTCAAAGTCATCTGATTAGTAACTAAATCGTGATGCTGATATCCCATGATAGTCACAGATTCCGCCCAGACTCAAGGGAAGAGAATTCTACAGGCATGTACAACAAGGAGTACACACCTTGGAATTCTGCCTACCATAGTTATGTGGCCCAGATCCATGGAGACATCTTCAGGAGAAGGCAATCTTCAAACTGATATCTGGCTCTGATTTTCAAACCAGATCCATGTTTATTGCTGATAACCTACACTTAATCTGAAATGACAATGACATTCTCAGCATTAGTTGATTGGTGGTTATAGATGCTAGGCACACCTTTGGTCCAATTTGATATGCAGCCATGAAAGGCAAAATATTCATTCCGAGCAAAGTTTAAGGAGATGAGCTAGAGGGGGACATCTGTATACCAGGTATACTCTTAAGCACTCACTCTACGTTATTTCATTTTATGCATCTTAATAGTTCTGAGACTTTGGTTTCATGTCAGATGAGGAAATTCCATCTCAGCGAGAGTAAATGACTCCCCCAAGGCCATACAGCTTGTTAGTCTGTTTGAGAGCTGGAACTTGAACATGTGTCATCTTCCTTAGCCCAGGTTTTTCCAATACGTCATTCTCCTTTTCCTGTTAGAAGTGGGGTCAGGCACACACACGGGAAGTTTTCTCAGGCATGCTCTCTCGTATGGCTGTTGGGTATTCCTTGAGGTATGTCAAGTGCATACAAGGATAGAAACATATTCAGACTGACCTCAGTATCTTGAGAGGACACAGGCATGACCCTTTTTGATTATTAGGACAACCAGGAAAAAGATTTGGTTATGTGGGAATTGAGATTTATAGAGGATTTGAGTTAGCCACAAGTGTCATTGATTAAACATTTCTTTGGTCTTTTTAAACTTCTAAATGAAGTTTGCCACAGTGATTCCTGTAACTGGGATTTACATGAAATCATTCTTCTCTATTTGATTAAAATTGGCTGTTTTGTAAATCCTCAAGTCCTGCTTCACTTCCATGTTATTTTTCGATAGAAAATGGCTTAGCAGGGGTGTTCTCCCGGTTTTAGGTGTCTGCACTCATAAACAGTTTAATGATCAAAAAATGTTGTTTAGGAATTAAGGTATGGAATGTGATATGAAACATAGTAAAGAAATAACTGAATGTAAAAAGCCAGTAGGATTTTTGGGGAAAATTATTCACACAAAGTAAAGGACCCTTGATAGATGCACCCTCAAGTGAAGCAGAAAAATATCCAACCAGTGACACAGGGAGGTGGAAAGAATGCATCACTGTCTTTTCCTATGCTCTGGATGTGTGATTAGAGGGGGTGGAGAGACGGAGGTCCCCTTCTTTAGAATTTGAAACTATTATCTTGCTTCTCCAGAGGTTTGTGGATTGAATTTACACTGCCTATGATTCAGGAACACTCAAGCCAATGAACTAACATAAAAATTTATCATAGGCTGATGACATGCCCGAAATTATAAGCAAAATTACTCTTGGGGTTGTTATAGGTGGAATTGTGTCCCCCTCCAATTCATATGTTCAAGTCCTAAGCCCCTAGTACTTCAGAATGTGACAGTACTTGGAGATAGGGTCTTTAAAAAGGTCATTAAGATAAAATGAGGCCATTAGGATAGGCCCTGATCCCATATGACTGGTGTCCTTATAGGAAGAGGAAATTTGGACCAGATATGTACAGAGGGAAGACCATGTGAAGACCAGAGAGAAGATGGCCATCTGTAAGCCAAGGAGAGAGGCCTCAGAAGAAACCAACCCTGCAAACAGGGTTGATCTTGGATTTCTAGCCTCCAGAACTGTGAGAAAACAAATTTCTGGTGTTTAAGCCACCAATCTGTGGTACTTTGTTCTGTCAGCCCTAGTAAACTAATACAGGGGGATGATTCCACAACCACAGTGGATTCTCACAGAGAAGCATAGTTTTACTGATTTTCATGTTTCAGTTTATAAAATACATAGCAAATGACACAACCACCTACCATGAAATGAGAACATTATTGGAACTGCAAGAAGTTAAAAAATTATAATGGAAATCTGAAATAGAGTATAATATAAGCATATTTAAAATGGTTAAAGATGTCAATGAAGGAACTGGTACCTTAAGAAAAGATTAAATACTTTGAAAAACAAATAGGCAGAAACAAAAAATTTACAGAAATTAAAAATACAATCTTTAAAAAACAAAGAGGTCGATTAAACAGCAAATTAGAGCCAGGTAAAAAAATTAATAACCTTTAAGATAGATATAAGGAGATTATACAGCATTCAGTAAAAAGTGATAATAAATGAAAATGGCAAGATGTTGAGAGACACAGAGATGAGAAATGAGAATGAGAAAACTGATATATATCAGATATGTTAGTAAAGTAAAATAGAATGAAGGAGAAATAATAAAGGTCAGAAGATGATGGAATAATGCTGTTACATTCTTGAGGGAAAACAGCAGTTAAAAATTTTAATGAGGTTAAACTAAAATAATTTACTCAGGAATTTTGGCTTTCTTACTGACTTCACGAAAATTAGACATTCCATGATACCTGTATCTGTCTTTTCTTTTTTCACTGAAAAAAGAATGACTTTGGAGTCAACTCTACGTAGCTTACCTTCTGTCACTAAAGATAGTGGTCACCTCTACCTAGTGTCAATTTGGGGGCAGTGGCAACATGGTAGAGGAACAAGTGCTAAACCCAGGAGCTCTGTTCCTTTGGATAGTTCAGTTAGCCTCTCGGATACTGTTTCCTCACCTGTGAAAGAAGGAATTGAGGGTATTATCGAAGACAAAGCAACTTTGGCATCAGACAGACCTCAGTATAAAGCCTGATTCACCCAGTGGCTTGCTCCCAGGTCTTCTGAGCTGAATAACTATTTGTTGAGGGAGTTACTTAGGCTCCGGTTACCTTCTGAAATGTGGGGGTGGCATCCCTGGCTCGAGTGATTGTGGGGAGGATCGTTGAGATACTCTGTGATTTGGTTAGCACTGTGCTCAGCACAGCGTAAGCAGGCAATCAAAGACAGCTTGTGCTCTTCCTATCTCTAACATTCTCAGAATCCCTGGTTTGATTTCAATGTGTAAAACAATTTGTAGGGAATGTGGGAACGAAGTATTTTATGTTGCAGTTTCATGGATCTGTACTTGACAAATATATTGCAGTAAACTCATCATGTTAAACATGAAATGGAAGGTTGGTTTGTTTTCTGGAAGCTTTAACTTTATTACAGTAGATGCAAAGGCTGACCCCTTGTGGCAAAGAGTGGTGACTACGGGCTGTAACTCGGCTGGGATTCCAGCTTGCAACATTTGCGCAGACAGAGCAATCCCTTGACAGCAGGGGGTCTGGATGGCCGCTGCGCACAGGATAGGATTCTGTATGTTGATTGCATTAAACATCTGATTCCAGAGGGTCGCTGTTGTTTCTCAGTAGTACCAGTTTCAGCCCAACTGCATTTTAAAAGTAGCCTGTGAATAATGTAAGAACACTGCTATTATATGATAAGCTTTCAATATTAGCTCTCTCCCACCTCCTCCTTCTGAAGCTGTAAGGAAAATGATCGGATAGATGATCTTGAATGCCCTATTATTCTAGTTAAAATAGCCCTATGAAAAGGCAATATATCTACTTAGTAATTTATTTTTATTGATTTATTTATTTGGTGAGGAAGATTGCCTCTGAGCTAACATCTGTGCCCATCTTCCTCTATTCTGTACGTGGGATGCCTCCACAGCATGGCTGATGGATGAGCTGTGCCTCAGTTGGTGCCTCGGTCTGCGCCTGGGATTCGAACACGTGAACCAGGGCTGCCAAGGCAGAGCACGTGAACTTAACCACGATGCCACCGGGCCAGCCCCAATTTTTTTCTTTTTTTTCAGTTAAAAGAAATCCAACCATAGGCCCAAAATAAAGTGGAAAATTATCTCATAACAAAGTAATGCAAGAAATATTCCCTCCACAATGCAAGAATATATAGTAAGTATCAAAATAGAGGGAAGAAATTAACTCATGATTCAAATGATACACCAGATGTTCCCTTATCGTCTTAGTACTCTCCGCATTTGGTATGGAGGGGTCACACGGGATAGTGGGGATTACTAGCTGCCACAGGTCAATTCTCCAGATAAAGGTGCTGAGATTGGGGTGCAAGATGTTTGTTAGGAGAAAAAGTCTATGAAGGAAGGAAGGGAGAGGAAGCAGGATTGGGCGGAGGGAGAAGACCAACAGCAGATGTGGGACCAAGAAAACCTCAGCTGACCCAGCGGGGTGCTCTGCAAAGAGTGTGGCCCGGCCAGTATCCTGCACTGAGCTAAAATGGCTGGACTTGGATGTTCCTTTGGATCAACACCAGGTATGGGCGCTTCCAGCCAGGGCGTGACCTGAGTTGTGGGAGCTCTCTGCACCTGGGACCAACTGTGCAGGACCTCAGCAAATCCTTCCTTTAAAGGGAAATCTGGGAGCAAGTATCTGTGTCTACCATGTGTCATTGACTAAGGTGAGAGGACAAAGAACCTCAATTTATCCCCATTTTTTATAGACAATGTTCTTGCTGATCCTCAGATGCAACTTGAATGCTCCCTTCTTTTATGCTGAAAGCTCTTCCTGCTTTCTGCTGCCTTTGTCTCTGGCAGATCCACCAGGACAGTGCTATCCTTTCCTGCACAATTTTCCCTCCTGTTCTGGCCTTGGATGAGCGTGCCCTTCTCCCAGAAGCAATGCTACTCTGTATTACCAAATTGTACGTATAATTATTCTGCCCTGCATTTTTAAAGTACGTATGTTCTGTCTTCTTAACTCAATTATAAACCAGGAATTGGAAAAAAGCTTTCATCTTACACTATAATGCTGTTTGTTTGTTAACAGGTGCTGGAGGAGAGCTGGGTTGAGAATGATTCCAGTCTGAATCCAAGCTCAGCGAGAAGTAGAACCATCGCTGATGACCATCCTGGTCACGCCAGGGAGAGAGGCGACATCTGCTTCAAGGTTAGCCTTCCAATCCTGTTCTCAGCTTTCCACTAGGAGTTCGCATGGAAATATATGGTAAACGACACTTGCTAAAGGTGGAAATGAATTACTGTAAGCCTCTCCAGGGATCTCCAGTTGTGGAGTCCACACCCTTTACAGAGAAGTTCCTATGATACATATGCAGAAGTGAAGCTGCTGGATTGCAGGGTATTTGATTTTGTTTTATTAAACACTGTCGTATTGCTCTCTAGCTTTCCACGAGGGGTTCTGTATCTCCCCACGAACCTCAACACCTGCCATGATCCAGTTAAGACTCGTACATGGAAGCAAGCAGGACTCACGGAATGAAACTAGTTACAGCTTTAGCTTTGCCCCTCAACGTGCTTTCACATTCTCTGTGTGGCTCTTTCTCTGCCCCCACAAGGGGAGTCCAGGAGATCTCATAACTTTTCTGTACCATTTAGGTAATGAAAATCTCATTTCAAGTCATAAAACAGTTTTAATTAGGTAATGAAATGTGCAGCTCATATAAGAGTCAAATTTTAACCTCGATTTAAAACGGAGTCTTCTCCTTCTTGACCCTCTCGCCACCTGGCAGCCTGCATCTGGAGAAGCTGGCGGTGTGGTCAGTGTCTCTTCTCATTTCCCATATTGTGATGCCACCACTGCTCCCTCATCTAGCCCAGAGTGACTTCTGACCCCTCGAGGGGTAGAGCAAGGTAGAGAAGTGGTGAGAGAAACAGGAGATTGGGCTCGACTGATTCGCCGTGGCCATCTAGCAGCTGAAGTCTCTGGACTGAGAGACCTTTTTAAGAATCCTTTGAAAATTGAGATATAATTCACGTATCAAAAAATTCACCATTTTAATGTGTAAAATTTTGTGAATTTTAGCATACTCACAAGTTTGTGCAACTATCTCCACTATCTAATTCCAGAATATTTTCGTCACCTCAGAAAGAAACCCTATACCCATTAGCAATCATTCCAATTCCCCTCTCACCACAGTCCCTGGAAACCAATAATCTACTTCCTGTCTCTATGGATTTGCCTATTCTGAACATTTCATATAATTGGAATCATACAATAAGTGGGCTTTTGTGACTGGCTCCTTTTACTTAGCACGATGTTTTCAAGGTTCATCCATGTTGTAGTAAATGTCAGTATTCCATTCCTTTCTATGGCTGAATAGTATTCCACTGTATGGATATACCACATTTTGTTTATCCATTCATCAGTTGTGGGGCATTTGGGTTGCTTCTATTTTCTGGCTATTGTGAATAATGCTGATATGCATTCATGTACAAGCTTTTTTTAATGAACATATGTTTTCAATTCTCTTGGGTATATACCAAGAGTAGAACTATTGGACAATATGACAACTCTATGTTCAACATTTTGCAGAACTGGTAAGCTCTTTTCCAGGGTCTGTCCCATTTTGCATTCCTACCACCAGTGTGTGAGGGTTCCAATATCTCCATGTCTTCACCAACACTTGTTATTTTCTTGTTTCTGGACTTTTAAAATTTTCATTTCTTATTGCTATAGCTACCCTAGTAGATATGAAATGGTATCCCATTGTGCTTTTGATTTGCATTTGATCCTGTAGCTCTATTTTGGGAGTATTGCCACCTTAACAATATTGTCTTCCAGTCCATGAATAGGGGATGTCTTTCAATTTATTTAGGTCTTCTTTTCACGTCTTTCACCAATGTTTTGTAGTTTTCAGTGCACAAGTCTTGCAATTCCTTGGTTACATTTATTCTTAAGTATTTTATTTTTTTTAATGCTACTGTAAATGGAATTGCTTTCTTAATTTCATTTTCAGATGGCCATTGCTAATGTACAGTAATACAACTGATTTTTGTATATTGAGTTATATTTTGCAACCTTTCTGAACTTGCTATTCACTCTAATTTGTGTGTGTATGTCTATGTGTGAATTCTTAAGAATATTCCATATAGAATATCATGTCATCTACAAATAGAGATAGTTTTACTCCTTCCTTTCCAATCCAGATGTCTTTTATTTCTTTTTCTTTCCTACTTTCTGTGGCTAGAACTTCCGCTACAATGCTGAATAAAATTGGCAAAGGTAGATATTCTTGTCTTGTTACTGATCTTAGGAAGAAAGAAACTTTCCTTTCACTATTAAATACAATGTTAGCTATGGGTTTTTCATAAATGTCCTTTATTATATTAAGGAACTTCCCTTCTATTCCTAGTTCTCTGATTGCTTTTTATAACAAAAAGGTGTTGGATTTTTGTAAAATACTTTTTCTGCATCTGTTAAAATGATTGTGTGGGTTTTTCCCTTTGTTTTATTAAGGTGGCATATTACATTGATTGATTTTCCTATTGAACCAACCTCACTTTCCTGGGATAAAACCCACTTGATTGCAGTGTACCATCCATTTTACATATTGCTGGACTTGGTTTGCTAGTATTTTGCTGGGGATTTTTACATGTGTATTCATAAAGGATAGTGGTCTGTAGTTTTCTTCTGATGTCTCTGGTTTTGGTCTCAAGGCAATAAAGGCCTCATAGGATGAGTTAGGAAGTATTCCCTTCACTTTCATATTATGGAAGAATTGGTGAAGAATTGGTGTTAATTTTTCTTTAAATATTTGGTGCAATTCATGAGCGAAGCCATCTGGTCCTTGGTTTTTCTTTGTGGGAAGTCTTTTGCTTACTAATGTAATCTCTTTACTGAGTTTTAAAGAGATTAAGTAATCTCCTCATCTTGTAAGTGGTAGTACTAGGACACAAACTCAAGTAATTCTGACATTGAAGTCTGTGTTTTAAGCCATGTTGACTAAAATACATATTTTTATTTATATATACTATAGTCTTACTATCAAGATAACATTGCATTAGTCAGGGTTCTCCAGAGAAACAGAACCAATAGGATAGATAAGATAGATACATAGATACATAGGTAGATAAAAATATATATGTATATAAATAGTTAGATATGGATATATAGATATATAAAGATACACATATATAGTCCCTCTCTCACTCTGTCTGTCTATCTATCTATCTATCTATCTATCCATACATAGAGAGATTTATTATAGGAATTGGCTCACGTGGTTATGGAGGCTGAGAAGTCCCATGATCTGTCATCTGCAAGCTGGAGAACCAGGAAAGCTAGCAGTATAATTCAGTCCTAGTCTAACGCCCTGAGAATTGGGGTTGTCAATGGTATAATTCTTAGTCCAAGTCCAAAGGCCCAAGAACCAGGAGCATCAATGTCTGAGGCAAGAAAAGATGGGTACTCCAGCCCAAGTAAAGAGAGCAAATTCGCCCTTCCTCTGCATTTTTGTTCCATTCAGGCCCTCAGTGAATTGGATGATGCCCACCCACATTGGTGAGGGTGATCTTCTATACTCAGTTTATTGATTCAATTGCTAATCTTTCCAGAATCACCCTCATAGATACAACCAGAAATAATGTTTGAGCAACTATCTGGGCATCCCTTAGCTCAGTCAAGTTGACACATAAAATTAAGTGTCACAAATACATTCCTGTTTAAACATTTTTTAAGTTATGGAAAAGTACAGGGAAGAAAATAAAAATAATCCATAACCGCTTTTCAATACGTTGGTGTATTTTCTTTCAGTACCCTTTCTAACTATTGTCTATATGCATATATTTAATGTATATTAGACATGATTTTAATCATACTTTTCACACAATTTTTTCTTCTTTATTCATTCAGTTCTGTCTTGTGAATTCCTACATCACTAGCAGTTCTTCAAAAATACTACATTAATGTTATTGCCTAGTATTTCACTGTGTAATTTTTTTAATCACAATGGATTTTTTTCCTTTTTAATATTTGGATTATTTGAATGTTGTTTTTTGCTTTTACAAATAATGTTCTCTGAATCATTTTGGCCTTTGTCGCATCTTTGATTCTCCAATATATTTCTAGAAGTGGAATACGGAATCGAAGGATAGGAACATTTCTAAGCTTCTTCATCTGCTCAGTAGGCCAAAAAATGTTTACCAATTCATACTTCTACTTGTATTACATAAAGTTTTGTTTATGCCATCTCTAACATTATTATTATTTTACAGATATTTTCTATTTTGCCATCCAGCTGGGAACAGTTATATTATGTGGGATCTTGTAGAACTTGGGTTTTGGTTTAGAGAAATCATGTGTAAAAGCCCTTGTTTTCTAGCAGTCTGTATCTGTAGTACCCAAGTGCACACAGTGCTTGTTCAAGTTTGTTTTATAAATCAAAAAATAACATGAATTGGTGACACTGAAGGAGGCATTTCACGCTGAAGTCAATTTGTTCTCTATAATTTTTAATTTAATTTAATGTGCTTAGATAAATTTTACCTAGCACGTCACTGAGTTGTGATGGTAATTCATCTTTAAAATGATAAAAGTGTATGAAGTGCAATGCTGACATCACTGAAGATTTGAGACTTAAAATATAATTTTGTTGTTTACTTGATTAAATTAATGCATCAAGTTGAAGTATTTCTGATTATTACAACCATTTGCTATTTATGTAAAGCTTCCAGTGTAGCTTGTCTCTGTGTTAAAGGCATACAACAGCCTCTCCCACTCCATCCCCAAAACCACACTTCTAAAGAGAGATCCAGAAGTGTATGCTTGCAAATGTTTATTCAATGAGGCATACAATTTTTCAAGTTTGTAAAATTTCTCCTTTTTGATTCCATTATGTAAAATCATTAAAATACTGTAACAAAAAACTTTTTTTTTCTAATTTGTTAGGTTAAAAAAAGTATCTTCTCAGGGCAGCCTGGTGGCATGCCAGTTAAGTTTGTGCGCTCCGCTTTGGCGGCCAGGGATTACGGGTTCAGATCCTGGGAGCAGACTGAAGCTCCACTTGTCATGCCGTGGTGGCGTCCCATATAAAGTAGAGGAAGATGGGTACAGATGTTAGCCCAGGGCCAGTCTTCCTCAGCAAAAAAGGGGAGGATTGGCAATGGATGTTAGCTTAGGGCCAATCTTCCTCACCAAAAAAAAAAAAAATCTTCTCAATATGATAGCCAAAGTGAGCTGCTTCAGGGAGAACTGCAGAGGGACCGACCGCTGGTTTTCTAGGACACCAGAAACTGGCGTCAACCCCTTTCTTCTTCATCTGCTTCGGGCTTGACAACTAAGAGCCTTCTCCCCGTTAGACTCTCCACTCCATGCTGGAAATAACGGGGAGAACCAGCACGGGAGCCCAGATTTATGGTGGGGCTGTGCGCCTGTCCAGGCAACCCTTGAGTTTTGATTTACTTCTCTGCTTTATAATAAATTGTACAATTGCTAGGGGCAGTCAGTTCAGCTCATTGGATATTCTCAGCAAGTAGTAACTAATGGATTTTAACATAGAAAATTACATAATTTTCAGCCACTTAATAATATCAATATTCTAATTTACCTTAAAAGAACCCATATCCCATAATAAAGAACAGAAAAGACCTGAAACAATTACCCTAAAAGAGATTGGGCTTTCCTTGTATCTAATTATAATGAACCTAATTTAAAATAGCAAAACAATTTTAATCAATATTTTCAAATCCTCCATATCCCGCCTTCTTCACCCTGCAAAAACTTCAACAACAGTGAAAATACAAACAAGGAATTAAACAAAGAAAATATACACTCGCACTGTGAACAAGTAGCAAACAGCTCATTTCATTTTCTCCTTTGCTCTCTGCTTGGCACGTTGGCAAAATCACATGCATTGAAATGGCAAGATACTTCCAGCAGAAGAGGACAGGGGCAATGCAAATGACCTGGATAATCCACACACTCAGTGAGCAGTCCTGGGATAACAGAGAACTCACTGGAATGAAATGGAAAAGAGAAAATGATGACTCTGTACGTACAATCAGTCTTCAGAACCATTTTGAAACTGTGTGGCGATATGCTGACCTCTCCCTTGCCCAAAGACATTTTCAAAGATTGAAAGGGTGCAGGGGAGAGCAACAGAAATAACTCTGTGCTGGCAGGCAGGCACGTACAGGGGCTTCTGGAATAAAGATACTTTGTATCTTCTCTGCTCAATGCTGCAAGAGGAGTGACTGCAGCCTCCCACCCTTCCTGCAGCAACGGGGCTGGCTGCAGAAGGTCGCCCCCTTTATGGCTAGGAGTGGGAAATCCGAGGATTGATGGCAAAATTTTTGATGAAATCACTTGAAAATCCTTCCATCAGTAGGTGTTGGTGTTAAACTGGAAGAAATATTTTTAAATATTTAGCAAAGATTTTAGAAGAATAAAACACAATGTTGACTTGGGAGCCAATAAACTCTGCCACTTACTGATAATGTAATCTGAGGCAGGTCACATATAAATAGTCTGGCTTTGATTTCCAAGATGGAAATAAATTAGTCAATTAATCAGAAATAATCTTAATTGTCAAGGGCTATACATATGATTGATATTTTAGCTTCACGTTTTGATTGAGTGTATATGGAGCCCATTTTTTAGGGAATGGGAACGAGTTAATAGTAAAAGCACAGACTGCTATACTGGGGTGGGGGTGGGGATTGAATAAAAACAAAATAAGTTTCATAAACTCAATGCTTTTATGTAGTAAGTAGACATTTTTGTTGGGGAGCTATTTTGTTCCTGCTAAATCCAAGAAAATCTATTTAGTCCCTTGTCATCATCAAAGCACAGGTTTTCATTAAGAGAGAGAAAGAGTGAGAGAAAAAGAAAACAGGTGGTAGTTATTTTGTAGAACATATTTAAAGGAGTAAGGACACCTCCATGAAGTAGCAAATTCACTAGGAACTAGAGAAATGCAGTCCATGAGGTCAGGGGTAAACTTGGCTCAAGAAGTCTTTGCAATTACTATAAATATCTAAATGGAAGTGTCCTTTTAAACAAGGATGGACTGATGAGGGTCCAGATAGAATCAGAACATAGACAAGAGCCACAGTTGGCTGAGTCTCCCCACCTCTTCCGTGAGGAGACATTGCAAGCTAATGGAAACTTCACAGACTACTACTTGTAATTTGTTATATTATGACATATATGTGGAAATATATATATATATTTATGATACATATTATATATTTCATATATATATGAAAGTTAATGTTTAGTAAACTTTGTATACTTTCCATTTTGCACTTTCAGAATATACCTCAAAAACACTTTTTGTTGTCTTGTCACCCACTAGGTGCCTTGAGAAACTCAGAGGTGGGTTCAGAAGCAGTTAACTCTTTTTCCAAGTTGTTTCCTTTCCTTTTGTATGTTAAGGAGATGTAACCACCACCATCCTGAAACTGAGCAAGTGAGAAACTCAAGGGACATGTAACCACCAAACATCCTGCAACTGACCAAGCCTCACCACAAGAGTGGCATCCATGATCTTTGCCTTATTTTTAAGCAAACATCTCTCCAAGAGGAGCTTAGGCCTCATATGTGGAAGCACGTTCTTCAACTGAGCCTGTGCAGGCAAATACCCGCCTCTCCCTTTTGGATACTCATTCCCATCTGAAATAAAGGTCCCTGCTTCCCTTTGTTTGGGGACACCGTGACTTTGGAAATGATTCCTCATGGCCTCCTATTTGCTGCAAATACACTTTACTTTGTGAGACAACTTCCACTGGTGTAGAGTTTTATTTAACTCACCAGGAGGCGAGCCCACTTGGTTTCGTAACAGTCTGAGTGTGTCTCCTGTGACAGATAACCCTTCTAGCTAATTAGTGACCTCTATTTCAAACTCATATCTCATGCCCACCTCATTCATCATTCATTCATTCATTCATTCAACAAACATTTTTGAAGCACTCACACCCTAGGTGCTGTGCTTGGCACAGGAAGATTAGTAAGTAAAGCAGAACCTTGCTTTCAAGAAATTCAGCATCTCATGCAAGGAGAATGGTGTTAAAATAGATAAGTCTCTAAGCAATCATCATTCCCTATCTCTACCACTATTATCCAACTGATTCTAGAAAGATTTCACCTAACTCACTCACTGATTGGAGCCCCAGGAATAATATATAAATCTTCATCTATCCACCTGTTGTTTATTGAATGTACGATGCTGACTTGACTTTAAAAAGCTTGATAGATCTAGCTATTCAGTATTTACCCAAAAGCCGAATGTCTCATATTTAATTAAGTGTTAAATGAGCGTGACTGAGTCAGTTCTTTCTTCAAAGATCAGTTGGCCAGCTGGAATGTAATAGGTATACTTACAGAACAAAACCAACAATGACAAGAATAGCCTATGGCTATCTAAGATGGTCAATTTGATTTAGTGAGGGAAATTATGAATAAATACCAAAACCCAAAAGATGTATGGTGGTTACTATGTAATTAGTAATCATGTGCCAGCCACGGCTTTTAATTATATTACTTGAACTGTAATAAGGCAATAAATTCAGAACAGGTTGGATTTTAGCTTCAAAAACCTGGCATAACGTGTGCAACTTGTAAATGCCCACAATGATATTTTCTTCCATTTTGTGATGGCAGCTGAATTGTCCTTCAACAAATCAATCTGTCTCTCACATTTGCACATATTGAACAAAAGTAGAGGAAACAGGAAAAGTCATCAGCCAGACTCCCCTCCCATCAGACCCATGAGTGCCTACTTCTCCTCATATGAATGCTAACCCTTCATATCAATGACCATCACCTTCACCATTCCATCTGCTCTGAACAGAGGGGAGAGAGGACAGTCATACATTCTGCACCAGGCTTCTAATCCTGCCAGATCGCAATGGTCTTTAACCATATGCCACAAATTATTAGGGAACAGATCTTTCTATTTGCATGACAAGCTGTGGATTCTGGACGGCCCTCCAGGGCCACCTCCAGATAGAGCACTGAGTGTCCGCTGAATGTTTCCCCAACAGTGATGAAGAGCACAGGCTTTGGCTCTGTCAACACCAGGCTCAAACTGCAGCATGCACTGTGGGATATTGAGAAGGTTACTCTCTCTGGGCTTAGATCCTGTCCTCTGTAAGCTGGAGGCTTGTAAATCTGCCCTATGGAGTTGGATGTAGAGGCAGATAGCATCATGCAGCAAGGCGTGGGCTGCGTACCAGCCTGGGATCAAAGCCTGTTCCCCTCCTTACTGATCATTCAACCGTGGGCAATTACTTACTCTCTCTGTGCTTCATTTCCCTCACCTTTAAAATGGGAATACCGATACTGCCTCCACTGAGGGTCCTCATGGCAGTTAAATGGGTTCCAAAGAACTGCATGGGGCACATAAGTGAGTATGTGAAGTGTCAGCAATCACTCTTAAAACTTTTTTATAAAGACTAACTGAGATGAATTAATTTTAAACAGAGCAGTGCCTAGCATAGCAAACACTCAAAGATGGTGGCAGTTATTATTTTATTGTTAAGCCTTTAAATTATGTTTCACATGAACTATTTCATTCTGACCTAGCAGAGATTTATTTGTCCCTTGATGATTGGGTAGAATTATAGCTGAATAACTGTCTCTATTTTTAATACAGAGTATGAACAACTATTAAACCAAGCACAACAGTACTCAGGATTGGATTTTTTTCTTTCCATTGGTCCAGATTTTAACACAGCAGCAATAATATTCCTCGGTGTTTTTGTGACTCCCATGTGCAACTGAGGTCTTTTGGGAATGTGAAATGTACCAACAAGGTGGTGAAGCACCTGTGTGGAAGGGTCAACTCCTCCTTGGGTTGCAAAGGTGAAGTTGTCTGTCAAGGTGCTGTTTCTCGTTTTTGCTTTTTTTCCCCTAAATTACATAGAAATTCTGGCCTCTGAATTCTTCATTCAGATTGGAGATGAAGCATAAATGGTTACCAAACAGGGACTTTGGTTACATATACAGCCCTCTGAAGATGTTGTACAAAGGGCCAAGGAAAGCAGCATGCCTCATTTTCTATAAATTGAAGAGGATTTGGAAAGAAAGAAAATGTACATGATTCTCTTAAATGATTTTGTTGTTTTTAAAGATACAGCCAACCCTCCGTATCTGGGGGTTCTGCATCTGTGGATTCAACCTGCCATGGATGGAAAGGCCTACAATGGTTGTGTCTGTACTGAACATGTACAGACCTTTTTTCTTGTCATTATTCCCTAAACAATACAGTATAACAACTAGTTTCATAACCTTTACATTGTATTAGATATTATAAGTAATTTAGAGATTATTTAAAGTATACAGGAGGATGTGGGTAGGTTATATGCAAATACTATGCCATTTTATATGAGACTTGAGCATCCATGGATTTTGCTTTCCTCAGGGGATCTAGAGCCAATCCCCTGTGGATACTGAGGCACAATTGTTCACCAAACTACAAGTCTACTGGGATGTTCAGGAGTAAGCTTCTAGTTTATTCTCTTTGTTACTGTAGAACAGTTGCAATAGATATATTCAATATTTTAAATAACCAAAAATGAAATTCAACATTATCACTCTACGATGGCTCCCCAAGTTTAACAAGATGTATTTTGGCCAGGCCAACAAAGAAATATTTCCACAAATTTATTTGGTAATACATTCTACTTGTTTTCTGTGTTTTACAGATAATGAGCTAAAAGCAGATTTTGGAGAGTGAAGAAGGGTTAATTGAGGGCCCCAAATGATCTAATTAACTCATATACAAATGCAATAACTTCTATTCTCTGTTGTCGCTACTGTTGTTTTGCTGTATATAACTTCATAAGTACCATCCTTAAATATAATTTCCTTGTATCTTTCTCACAATATCTATTAATGCAGAAATATAAACTCTATTTCCTTTTGTTCTGTTCTCAGAAGAGATCCCCAGCAACTTGCAATGTTTTCTGAATAATAACCATTTGATTTTTCTGATGTTAGTGATTAGATATGATTGTTTTTCTTCCAGATCCTTTACTTAAAGAGATATTTTCTCAGGGTCAAGAGTCTTTCCATTATGTTCCACTAATTAGCCTTCAGACATTTGTGCTCATTACAGCATGTGAGAAGGTGTGCAGTAAAGGCTGTCGTTCATCCTCTGGATCCCCCTTATCATGGTCATTCCATGGGACTGTCAGGGTCACTCCCTGCGTGTCTTCACTCGGGTCAGTCTTAGTCACTGATCAATTGAATAACTGATTCACTGAGCCTCTAAAATGTCTCTTCATAACAAAATGCACTTTTATGAATAAGAAAAAACATATTGATACACTACAAATACAATACTGATAAAAATAAATAAACACGCATGAATGGGGTATGGGAAAAGCACAGCCATTGGAATCAGGTAAGTAGAGCAAAGTTTATATCATGCTATCTTGGACAGGTCATTTAATTTCCTAAATTTTGCTTTCTGTAAAATGGGGCAATGATACCTCATTAAAATATAATGAAAATTAAGTGACTCAATGGATGTAAAGTGTCTCTTAGCTCCCTTCACATTAACATAACAACTAAAAGGAAGAACCAGTAAGCTTATTTCCCTGCTGACTGGCTCATCGGTCCCCGAGTCCCTTTATAGTCACCATCCTGCTACCAGCTCCCCCTAGATTCAGTGTGAGATCCACCAGCAGTAGCACCTCAGCTGAGTTTGCCTTCACCACGATTCAAAGGCCAAGAAGTGTCCTATATCAAGGGCCAGACGACAAATGTGTGCTAAATTTTATTTAAAGTAAGCATAGGCATCAGAGAAAAGGGTTTGGCCATCAAACTGATCACTGTGATCTAGCTTAAGTTTATGGTTCACAAATTGATTCCATTTGGATTCCTCTAAAATGGTAGCATGTGACCCAGAGATCTCCAAACTGTGGCTAATGCCTGCCTGGAGGAGGAGTGCTTAAGAGTCTACTTCATGTGACCATAATCTGAGTCTGAATGAACCATGCTTTACATCCACATATTTATTATATTTCAAATCACTATTAAAACAAACTCTGAGAACTAAGAGTTTTTTTCCCCACAACTGTACACAAAAACAACAGCATTCCATCAGTCATAACTAATTAGAAAATAAAATAAAAACAAATTGTTATATTTCCAACAGCAATAAAAACACAAAACATATTTAGGAATAAATCCAACAAAAGGGTTGTAAGAATTATATGGAGAAAACTTTAAATCATTATTGAAAGCTGTAAAAGAAGATCTGAATAAAGGGTGAAGTGTAACATGCTCATAGTTAAAAAGACTATATCATACAGATTTCAATTTCTTTCAAATTAATCTATAAATTCAATGCAAATTCATTCCAAAAATCCCAACAGAATTAGTTTGTGGAAATTGATAAGTTGATCCTAAAATTCATGAATTTTACAAATTAATGAAGAGCAAAGAGCCAAGAGTAATTAACATATTTTAAAGAACAAGTTGAGAGAGTTTTCCCTATCAGATAAGATAAATTGTAAAGCTGCAGCCATCAAGATGGTGTGAGATGAACAAATAGGCCGGCAGAACAGGGAGAGTCCGGACTCAAGTGTATATGGAAATAGAAGTAGCATTAGGAATTAGTGTAGAAAGGAGCAGAAATTTTATAAGTGGTTCTGGAATCATTGCTTATCCATACAAGAAAAAAAAAAGATCTCTTTAACACTACAGACACAAAAACAAATTTAAGATGTATTAAAGACCTAAATATTCTGGAAGAAAATATTGGAGAAAATATAATATCATAGAAAGGAAGAATTTCTTAAACAAGACACCTACTAAAAAATATATATACTTAAAATTTAAAATTTCTGTTCAACAAATTATACCATAAACAACGTTAAAGCAAGCTACTGACTGGGAGAATATGTTTAAAAACCATATAACTGGCAGAGATTATTGTTCAGAATTTATAAAGAACTTTACATGGCAATCATGTGCAGACAAATCCACCCAGTAGAAAATTGGCAGGGGAGACAAGTAGGTAATTTACCTAAGGGAATCCTGAATATATTGTAAATATCTGACAGTCTCACCACCCACCAGGTAAATGCAAATTAAAACCATCAGGTACAATTAGACACCTATCAGCCTGAAAACAATTTAAAAGGCTAATAATTCCAATTTTTGGCAAGTATGTGGAGAAATGAACACATATCATACACTGCTTTTGGTAATGTAAATAGGTGCAATCACATTGAAGCAAAATTTGACGATATAGAGTTATGTTAAAATGCCCAAACACTAAGACCAGAAATTCCACTCATAGAAATATGTAACAGGGAAAAATTTCTCACATGTGCTCAAGGAAACATACACAAAAATGTTTATGACAGCACTATTTTTAATACTAAACAGCTAGAAACAATCTGTGTGTATCAAAAGAAGTTCAGGTGATTTAATTGTGATACATTCAACAAATAAAATACTATTCCAGAGTTAATGAGCTATAAATAACAACAAGGGTAAATCTAAAAATAGTGACTAAGTAAAAACTGAATTTTAGAACATATTTTTCAGAAAAAATACCCATGTAAAGATACTACATACTATTTATAGATACATACACTTGCAGAATTATATGAAATTATCTATGTTAAAGATTAATTCCAAATTTAGAATGATAATAAGCTCTGGAGGGGGAAGAAAGGGAATAGCATCAGAGAAAAATACAAATCATTGAAATGTATAATTAAAGTTTTATATCTTTTAAAAGTAAGCCTAAGCAAATATGCAAAAGACTCGTCAAAATATATTAAGATTTGATCAAGCTGGTCTGTTGATACTCCTTTCCTATACATTCTCTTACATATTTATCCTAATTATTTTTTAAACCTTTGCCAAGTAATTTCAATATTTGGGTTGTCTGTCAGACTGTGTCTATTAACTGGGTTTTTTTTTCTCTTGATTACGGGCCACTGTTGTTTGTAAGTCTAGTAATTTTTGGATGTATGCTGTACATTATTGATGATACATTGTAGAAACTCTGGATTTTGTTACTCTCTCTGAAGAGTGCTGAGTTTTATTCTAGCAAGTGATTAAATTACTGACATGTATTACTCACTAAAATGAACCATAGTTCCTTGGAGTAGTGAAAATAAAAATATGCTCAATAAAAAAAGGGAGATGCGGGAGCTTGCTGAAAGGACCCAGGAGCCCATGTGAAGGAGTCTCCAGTGGGCGTAACTGGAGTAACTAGAGCAATAAAATAATGATTGTGTTGGATTATCACTCGTAAAATAAAACAGATCCATGAGTCCATGTTGATATAAATAAATTATTAATAAATAGATACATAGGAAAAAGAGAAAGCTTTTCCCTACAGAAAATTCTAATTAATATATGTAGAAGGTATGATGGTGATCTAGTGGTTAAGATTCGGCACTTTCACCACCTTGGCCTGGGTTTGTTTCCTGGTCAGGGAACCACACCACTTGTCTGTCAGTTGTCATACTGTAGTGGCTGCGTGTTGCTGTGATGCTGAAAACTACGCCACTGTTATTTCAAATACCAGCAGGGTCATCCATGGTAGACAGATTTCAGCGGAGCTTCCAGACTAGGACAGACTAGGAAGAAGGACCTGGACACCCTCTTCTGGAAAAAAATGGCCATGAAAACCCTATGAATAGTAGCAGAGCATTATCTGATATAGCGCAGGAAGGTGAGAGGATGGCACAAAAAGACCTGGCAGGGTTCCACTCTGCTGCACACAGGGTCACCAGGAGTCGGAATCGACTCCACGGCACTAACAGAGAAGGTGTGAGGGAAATATAAAATTAACATTAGGCAAATACAACAATAAATTAACAGGCAAATACCACAATAATAATTGTTGCAGGCAAGAGCCACCAATTGACACTAAAACTAGCATTTTAGGAGAAACAGGATGCATAGTCTCAAACAAAATCTTCATTAATTATAAAAAGAAAAATAGTAACTTTACAGTGGAGAAACCCTGCAGACACCACCTCAACCAAGTGACCGAGGTTAACAGCACCAGAAATAAGACATGTTGACATCACATATCACCTGATATGATACAATAAAAATGGCCCAGCATCACTTCTGTGCCTTTCTTGCATGAAATGCATAATTTCAATCTAATCATGAGAAAACATCGGACTAACGTAAACTGAGGAACATTGTACAAAATAGTGGACCAACACTTCTCAAAAGTGTCAAGGTCATAAAAGGCAAGGAAAGTCTGACGATTGAGGAAGAGTTGCCATTGCTTGGAGGCGCTTAAAAAGACACAGTTTAATGTATCATGGGATCCTGGATTGGATCCTGGCACAGAAAAGGACATTAGTGGAAAAACTGGTGAAACTTGAACAACATCTGGTTTAAAGTTTAGTTAACGGTGTTGGACCAATGTCAACGATCTGGTTTTGATGGTTGTACCAAGGTTATGTAAGATAGTAGCATTATGGGAAGGTGGCTGTGGTGTGCGTGGGAACTCTCTGGACCATGTTTGCAGCTTTGCTGTAAGTCTAAAATTATTTCAAAATAAAAAGTTAAAAAAATTACCAGCATATCACTTTGATTATGTGAAGTTTTGTTTTAAACTTTGTTAGGGGTGATATATTCCAATTTTGCCCTTAATCTTAGGAATTTGGTCCTTAGTCTTAGGATCATTTAGCACAAGTGCTTCCCAATATGTATCTGAACTGTAACCACAAATAGTAAACCTGTGCTTCCTGCTAGCATGTGGCCTTTTTGGAGTTTCAGTGACAGTCTGAGTGTCACTAGGTCCTTCTAACTTGGTGAGGCGTGAACTCCCAACTCTGGCTCTGCAGCTTCAGGCAGCTGCTGCTCACAGCTGGGCTCCTCAAATTCTCTCCTTACATATGCAGTTCCAAGACAGCAAAGGATTTCAGAGGAATTTGTGTGCAGATGTTGGGGCTCTCCCCTTTGCATCTTCCTTTTTTTTTTCCGGGACTTCCTGCTTCGATTTCTCACTGCTCCAAAAAGCCTGAATTCTGACCCGACTCTTCTGTCTCCTGTGATGGCTGCTTTCTGCTCGAGTTTTTTCCCTGTGTGCCACATGAATTGGCTCAGAGGGGAGCTGGATACATGTGTATCTTCTCCAGCTTCTGCCTATGCTTGGTTGCCCTCAGTGTCTTAAAGATGTTGTATTTTTATATTTTCTCCGGAGTTTCAATTGTCATTGAAAGGTAAGGTAGTTTGATATAAGCTACTCTGCCAGTACCAAGACACCAGCATGTAATAGCTTTTTAATGCTTAAATAATTTTATATTGTAAAACATTAAAAAATAGAATTATTATTGGTATGTCAGTAGTCTTAGAGGTTTTTCACAACCCTCACAGCCATCCCAGGGCACATGTAAGATGGCCTTAATGTCTTCCTTGGCCTTCTCACCTTCCAATGAGCACCTTTCCTTCAGCTGCAGAGAGGCCTGGCCCTTATTTTTAGATACTTCTCCAGGCCTCCATTTGCCTTCAGTTGATTATCAAGTTATCCAGTGCCTTCTTCACTCCCCAACACAAATATTTATTGAATGAAAACATGGAGGGAGGGAGGGAGGGAGGGAGGAAGGAAGGAAGAAGGAAGGAAGGAAGAAGGAAGAAGGAAGGAAGGAAGGAAGAAGGAAGGAAGGAAGAAGGAAGGAAGGAGGGAAGGAGGGAAGGAAGGAAGAAGGAAGGGTCCCTCATAAGCAAAGGTCTGGAGCAGGACACCCAACATGGCAAATCTCAGGCTCACTTAAAATCGCCAGTGCAATCAGTGACACCATTTTACTTTTGGAACTTCTGCCGGTAGTCAGGTGATAAGATAGCTATTCTGTAAATCCTCTTTCACTTGCTGTTCCTCTTTGTGGTTCACTTCTTTGCTGCTTCATTGCGACCTCTGATACAACGTCACCTCTTCCCTCCAAGACAACTCATGATGGCCTCCTCTTGAGAGCACCCCCAACCCCGTCACTCTATTCTCTTCCTCTGCTTTATTTTTCTTCATATTTCTGTCCTCTATTATATTTGGTGTGTTATAACATTACATTATTTCATGTTATATTATATTATTTATGGTCTCTTCTCAAGAATATAAGCAGCATCAGTGCAGAAACTTTGAATTTTTTTCCCATTGCTGTGTTTCCAACACCTAGAGCAGTACCTGGCACTCAGGAAGAGCTCAATAGATATTTGTTGAATGAATAAATGCTTCTTCATAACAGTTCTGCAGGATTGTTATTTTTATCCTCATTGAACAGAGAGCAAAAAAAAAAAAAAGTGGCAGATCTGGGTTAAAACTCAGATGTTCTGACTCATGCCCACCGCTTCTTCCAAAACAGTGGAAAGTGAAGTCAAGGGTAGATGCTCAGACTGAGGTGAGGAGGAGGATGAAGGATGACATCGTGGGCAGGTGGTGTCGCCCAAAGCATGCGTTGGAGTCACTTCTCTTTGAGATTGGCCTGGCTTTCTTTGCTTCTGATTGCCTTATGCTTGCAGCATCCATATGATAGCCCTTATTGGAAAATGGAGCTACTTTAATCCATTAGTCTGGAGTCATCTCCTCCACCAGCTCCCCCTTTCTGAATTTGTTTGCTGAGCTTCTAGATTCTGAGAGGGAAATAGTTAAGGAAAGTGCCTAGGAGGCTAGGAACTAAATGAGATCAGCATATCTGTGCTTATTTTTACTGTACAGAATTCCACAAATAAGATTGATTTAGGGCAGGTTATTCTCAAAATACCTACTTTCTCTGTTACTGACTGTTTGGAGGACCAAACTGGGAGACATTTGAGAAGCAGGTCTAAACATAATTTCCTTGGAAAGACCAACGTAACTAAAATGCAATGCATTTCATAAGTTAATCAAGTAAACGGGGGACAGAAGAAATTCCCTTTTGAAGCCATTTGAAGAAATTGCTCAGGAAATACACTCTATGAAGACACTTTTCTAAAATCTGTTTTGGGACATATCACCAAAATTTATATTCAGCATTAGCTATGGATTTGGGCATTTTAAATTCTGCAGTTAGTGGGGACATGTGCAATATAATTTTATTTCAATTTGTTACCATGTACAGTTCGAATGTACTGAGAAAGAAGTTTGGTAAGATGAACTGGGTCTGCTCTGGGCCGTGTAACTTGACTTACTGATATCTTGCCTCAACCAGAAAAGCAATGTAGGAGAATAAATACTCAGGAATAGTTCTTTTCTCTCCGCATATTTATAAATAGGGACATTTGTGACTTGAATGATGATGCTCCAAGATACTCACCTCAATGTCCTTGGACTCCGATGCTGTCCCAGTCTGTAGGAAATTGCTTTCCCAACTTCTCACTGCTTTTGCCAATTTTGCAACTCAAAGTTGCATTGATTTACATTGTGAAAAAGAAATACATTCTTTTTTGGAGGGAGTGTTTGAAATCTATGGTCTAGCTACAAGCCAGACGTCATTTCCACTTAGTTATTTTGCAAAGTTCTTTCCTTTAAATCACAGAACTGAATGAGCAAAAGTAAAAATAAAATGGTTTGCATAGCCTATACACTTCTTAAAGTGACACAGTGTAGCCCTTTCCCCACTTCACCTGGATGGGGGGACGCACAAAGGCCAGAGGGGCCAGGCCCACTCTGAGTGTGAGTAGAACCGCCCAGTGGGACTGTGGGGCACGATCTCCCATCCAAAGGCAGCAGTGGTTGCTCATTGCTGGCTGGGTGCTGTCATTCTAGAATGTGGGCTTGGTATTACCAGATTTAAGAAGCTAGAAATCTGAATTTTCATTAAAACCTCCTGATTTTCAAATGTCAGCAACTAACTAAAAATTTTAAATCCACAAACAGGCCACAAAACACAGTGGCCCAGCCACTAAACAAGATTCAACCGGTGCTCAACGTTCACCACGTTGGCCCAGGTGTTGAACAGTCAGTCTCCCCGAGAAGAAGCCGTGAGAAGCAGCAGATGCTCCCACCCCCGAAAGGCCACCTGTTTCTAAGACATTTTTGCAAAAGAGATTGTGGATACCTGTTTCAAGATGTTTCCTAGCTAATTCTTTTCTCACCGTCTCCTCCCCTGTCCACAAGGAGCCACTCCCTGGAGCTCCTGGTTATCAGTCACCTTGAGAGGATGCACTATGTCCCCAGGGGCAGTGGCACCGGGATGAATGCGAGGCCACCCATGCCTTTGATCTCTCTTTCTTGACCCACATTGTTGGGTCCACATTGTTGCCACCCAAAGCTACATTGTATTAGAGATGGGGAACTAACTAAAGGGATTTAGGATTTAGAAAGATTTTATTCTTTTTATAAACTATATATTTATATAAATGCCTTCATAGGTCAAAGAACAAACACAATAAGAAAGTTAAACACCCCATGGAATGGCCTTGCTGCCCTGTTCGTTCTTGTTTCATTAAATCCCCTTTCAGGAACTTGACATCGTGACTTCCGTTCAGGGAAACCCTATCCTTTCTTCCATAGGCTCCGTCTCCCCTTCTCCCATCCCTCAGCTAAGCTAAGGTAGGTAACTTCCCAACTGTGGATTTCCCAATGTCCAGGTGCTTCTGACTAGACACCATCCAGGGGTCAGTGTGGTGCTGGGTAGCGAGTGAGTAGCATGCTCATTCAGCAAGATGCCTCCGCGTGGGCTTTAGCAACACAATTCCAAGTCAGCACAAAGTTGCAAATAGGTTTTTGCAGTGCAGTTCAGGCTCTTTTGAACATCTACCTCTTCCTCCTTTAGGGTCATCAGGGAGTTAAGTATCAAATCACATGTGTATTACACGTATCTAAGGACAAGCATACTTCTCAGGCGCAGTATGGTTTAATCCACGTTAAGGAAGAAAAACACTTTCCTAATTGGGATAAAATCTGCCTGGTTGGCCTCCCCTAGAGTGGAGGCAGGACGCCACTACTCCCAGCAGTGTTGGTTCCCCTTTGCTCTTCTGCCAGCTCTCAGTTCCCTCCAGGTCTATTTGGGAAGAAAAAATGGGATTCATTAAAGGCCGCCCACCCATTAACTTCTTAAAAGTCCCTCACTTTGTTGGAAAAAACCCAGAAGAATCTTTGCATTTCTTTTCTTCTCCAACTGGTTCAAATTTTTGGGAAGGGCTTTCTGTAATCTTTGTACATAGAGAAAGGCCATTTCTAAGCAACCCCTAAGGGTTGAAGATAGGGTGGGTGGATGGTTTGTGAGTTTAGTTCCTCTAAAAAGCTGAATATAAATTCCTCGTTAATAGGAAAACAATCAAGATCATGAATGGGAAATTCTGCAATTTCATCTGCTTTCTTGCCTTTTCTCCATTGGGTTTAGGGTCTGAACTTTTCAGCATTTAAGACAATAATTTATGGGAAACTCTTGGTATAAATTTTATCTGTAATTGAGATTAAAATGTCATATATCACACATAGATGTATTTTGCAGCAATAATGAAAATGTAGAACGTCATTTCTTTTCACAAATGAATTATTCTCTTTGCAGTAAATGGGAATTACTACTGAATTTACTACTTTCACTTTCTAATTTTGGATTTTATATATTTATGGAGGTATTCCTAGCAAGGAAGGGACAATTTTATTTTTTACAAATTTCAAAGAGTTCTTTCTCTGGGATAATTGGGGAAAAGACTGTATTTCTGTTGACAAAGCAAGCACTGTGGACTAAATTGTTAGAACTCAATAATATTTCAATAATCTTTTGCACTGATGCATTATATGTACTATGGCTAGCACAGAGGAGAAATGCATGAGCTTGGGGTCAGAAATTCTATTATCAATTCTGGTTCTGCCCTTGCAGGCTGGAGGAACTTGGACAATCTAATTGCTGAAGGTTGGGTTTCCCAGGAAGCAGCCCCTGAGAGAGAGGTTGATGCTCAGGTTTTATTAGGGAACATCATTGGGATGAACAGCTGTGGAAGGCAGGGGGAGGAAGCAGAATTGGGCAGAGGAGAAATCGAGCTGCTAGGTATACCTAATAGCCTCAGCTGCCCCTCTGGGAGCTCTGGAGCTTTACATATTCAAGCAGTTCTGAAATCCCTGGAGGACTCTGATTGGTTGACCTGAGTCAGGTGTCCAGCTCTGGACCAATCATGAGTGGCCAGGGTCACATTGCCATGTGGCTTTTTCTGCATCATACATTGTATGGTTAGGTGCCAGGGAGCAGTGGAGATTCAAGAAAAAGGCATGAAGGTACTGGGCAGATAAAACAGTAGGGGCTACCGAACCTAGAAAGCTGGGAAAATACTTTTCTTGGGTTGTTACCTTAGGAGAATGAAGACAATGTGGATCACTGGGGAAAAGCAGATTATGGATCAGAGGGTAACAGGATTTACATCTGCTGGCAGAAAGAATCCTCAGTACATTTTTTTTTTTTTTCTCAATAGATTGGGGAAAAGAAGAGCTGCTGTGGCCCATTGCTCTGGGAAACTGTTTCAGGAATTTTCCAGTCTGGAGTTCATGCGGATACAATAGATGCAAAATTAACTCCTCATATTTTTATGGTCCAAATTTTAGAGGATTAAGTAAATATAGCCAACATCCAGTTCTTAGTTCCCTTGACCTTGTACTGTATCATTCTTCACCGTGAAGAGAGATGAATTTGGTCAGACTATCAGACCTTGAATGATATTTTATTACAAGGGGTTTAGGGATAGAATGTTCCAATGCAGAAAATGTTTCAATTGTATGCAATATCAGAGAAAATGAATACTAAATGATATGCCTTAAGCATAGTGCATATGCCTTCAAGATATTTTGCATACTCTTTCTGCCAGAATAATCAACTCTGACGAGAATTTGGTCTTCCCATTGTCATTTTCATTCTGAATAGTTTCCTGTAGGAAGCATTCCAGTGCAACGACAGTTTATAAAAAGTGCTTCATAAGCTCTAAAATAGTATCATTGTCTCAGTTGATGTAACATCTCTGACAGCTCTGAAAGACTCACCTGAGTTGTTATATTCATATCAAGTTTCTGAGGCTAATGCAGCTTCTAAAATTGGTATTTTCTGAGACTGCTTAACTATTTTCTTTTGTATGTTACATTTTCAGATATAACGCCACTTAACAATCCTAGTGTCCTTGAAATTGTCAAAATAGAAGACATGAATGAAAGAATTTTGAAAATGTGTTTCCCCACATCCAGCATCCAATTCACTAATTTGGGTGAGTTTTCTCTCTGATAAGCAGCATGATCCAGCTTAGGAGTCAGACACACTTGGGTTTGAATTCTGGCAGGGCCACTTAGCTCTCTGATCTTAAGTAACTCTCACTCTTGGATCAGTAAATGCCCCTACACCCTTAACAGCTCCAGCATCTTCTTCATCTTCTGGGAAACTTCTCATAACCTTTTTGCCTGCAAGCTAGCTCTTTTCTGGTAACATTTCCCCCGAGGCCTTCTCAAAAAAGGCTGATTTTCTTTTCTCATATCCCAGTTCTTACAGGTTTCCCTTGCCACCCCCCTCCACCCCTATCATTTCCAGACTATCAGGTCTCCTTTTTATTTTTTTGAAAAAAATAAAATAAAATGAAAACAATGCTGCTTCTTTGAAGCTCACTTCATTCACTTGTATAAGCTTCCTCTTCCTTGTAACAATCAGAGTCCCATTCACATGTCTTCATTCCCTGAACACTTTAGTCCCTAGATGGCAGCCTTCTTTTTCTACTTAAACTTTTGCCTTCATCTTAGGTGACTTCAGCATCCATGAAGATGCCTTTGCATTTTAGCTTCTGTTTCTAGACCATCTCTCACCAATGACCTTTTGACAACTGTGCTACATCCACACACTCCCATAGGCATGTCTTGCACTATATCATCAGTAGAAACTATGCCACTTCTGAAATCTCAAATAAAAACGTCCCAATCATAGCTTCCTATCATTTCAGCTCATATGCTCAAGTATTCTTGCAGCAACAGTTTTTCGGCCTCATTGCAAATCCTAATCCACTAATCCCACCACTTCCTGTCCACTGGCCCTCCTCTTGTTATCGTTCTTGGTCTAGTGTACATTCCATGGTTCATCATTGTGATCACCCTCTTGCAAATATTGTCACCTCTGTTGCCTTCCTCTGCTTTTGTTCTACCCACCTGGTAAAATCCTCACCTTGAGTGAACTTAGCCACCTGCATTCCCATTGCCTGGTTCCAAGCAGCAGAGAGTTGCTGGAGAAAATCCTCCAACCAGGCTGGTATCACTATAAATTAATGTTCACCGGCTTCAACTGAGATCTTACTCCTGCAGTCCTAGGTGTGTAAATATGCAACTCCTTCCTACCTCGTCCAAACCTCCAACACTTCTCCCCACTGCTCTTCAGAGGCAGCACTTCCCTTTACTCTGAATACAGAAGCTTTCAGATTTTTATGTTACAGTAGAAGATGTGTGATAAGAATGAATACTTGATTAATTAAAAGAAAAACGAGGCTGAGGTGGAGAGTTAAAATAAAGATACACGTATCTTAGACAGTTTATTTTGATTTTATGCATAGAAAAGACATTTATTCATAATCTTTGAATATATGACCTACTCCATTACTTAGACTATGGCCCTGTGGGTCTTAGTTTCTCATTGTCTTCTTTGTACATGCTGAGGTTTCTCTATTATGCAATTGAAATCTATGACTTCCAGTTTCAATTTTGTGTGTGTGTGTGAGGAAGACTAGCCCTGAGCTAACATCCATTGCCAATCCACCTCTTTTTTGCTGAGGAAGCGTGGCCCTGGGCTAACATCCGTGCCCATCTTCCTCTACTTTATGTGGGACGCCACCACAGCATGGCTGACAAGTGGTGCGTCTGTCCGCATACAGGATCCGAACCCGCGAACCTCAGCTGGGAAAGCGGAGCGCGCAAACTTAACCCCTATGCCACCGGGCCGGCCCCCAGTTTCAATTTTTTTTAAAGATGAATAACCACTTATGTATTTTGGCAAACAAGTTGAATTAAGAAGAGAATAAATAAGAGAATCTTATTTATTATGATTTTTTTTTCTCCAAACTTTGAGAATGGTCTTGCCCACACCAAACTAAACACTTTTTAATGTTTTGCCTTTATTCAGTCTTTCCAATGCATCCAATACAGTTTCATCAGGAACAACTCTCTTTTCACCCTCATAATTCATGGCTTATGTGATATTTTATTAATTTACATAATTATTATAATGAATATAACTGGTATAAATAGATTTGGGAACAAACACCATTGTCGCTTGATATGCATATCAAATCAGTCGGTGAGAGCATAAATGTATGTCAGTCAATGTTCTTTAATGAATGCAAACTCTTTGATCATTATAATCTTTTTCCTTTCAAGGAACAGCAGATACCTTTATATTAAAAAAATGTAGAGAATGGGCATTGGAATGAGGAGAAAAATATGATTTGTAAGCAGTGCAGTAAATGAGTCATTTATTTCTAGTAAAATTTAAATTGAATTAAATTAAGATGTTATCACTGAAAGTCAATTATCTAATTAGTGTTTTTAAAAAACTGATAATGAAAATCACTGAAAATGTCATTAAGTATATTATTGCTTGTTTTAGTCACATATGTAAATGGCTATTTGAAGTTTAACCAGATTAGAGCACTCTTTCAAGCTAGTGAAGGCTCAGATTTTCTTGTTACATGCAGTGTATATATGACAAAGTTACTTCAGATGTAATGTTCACTTAAAAGATGTTGTTTGTTAATACTATTAGTTAAGTTGTTCTCACATGACATAGTGGGAGGTGGAATATGAGATCTTTTGAGACATAATATTGCTTATACTTTCAATTTTTTGGAAAGATACAAGAAGAATTAAGAAGAAAATAAAACAAAAATCCTTAACAGATTATAAATACATTTAAATAATCTGTTAATGTCACTGGTTATCATTTTTCACCTCAAATATCAGAGAGGGCTGATCCATCTCTTTGGTATTACAATTGTTAAAAAAAGAAATTAACACTTATCTGAGGGTGATCAAACTCAACTATTGTCAAGAGAGAAAAAGATTTTATAGTCTTTTAATATGTGTCTTTTTAACGATTGTGAATTGTTAGCAATGCACTTCCAAATAGAGAGTATTCTCAGTATATGATGTTTAGAGAAAATATTATGTAAGAATAAAGATGTGAGTGATAAGAATTCTAGTTACTATTTCTAACTCTTAAATCACTGTCACCCAAATAGAGGTGGTTGTAGAAAATTAAGTGAAATTTTATTTAACTATATATTTATGGGTACTTAATTTCTGTGTTATGCCTTAAGCATCAGTGGTTAGATCCAAATTTATTTATAATCTAAATTTAAATTTTAAGGTGAAAAGAAAATATTTGCATAGGCTTTTCCAACTTATCTCCATGCTCATCCAGGTGGTCCCCCCAAGGAATATTTATCTTTCTGAATCAGTGATCCCTTCTTGGCTTGGCCTCATATTCTCTGAGTGAACTCCTCAGGCAGATAAACCGAAAAGGAGCTGGTAGTTTCGTATTTCTATAATGACAGACAGTCTGGTACTTATTAGCCTTGGTATTTTCCAGGATAAGGAGTGTCGACAACACATCCTTCAGGATGGGGGGCAATGCCTCTGCGTGTCTTATACTGGCAAATTTTCAGCAGATGAAGAAAAGAAGGAGCTCTCTGTCGCAGCCAGCTTATCCGGTGTGCCTCCAAAGTTGCACACGGCAAAGCAGTGTGTAGATGATAGGGCACAGTCTGCGTGGCCCCTCACTCTGCCGAGAGCTGGTGCTGGGGCTGCTTGTGCTGTCACACTGTAGAGTATTGAGAGCGCCACTGTGCCATTCGTTTCTCCTCTTCTTCTTTAACTCTGCCTCTCTAGGAAGAGATCAGCTGGCTCTCAAGAGAGACCACTTAGTCTTGAGGAAGCCATAAAGTGGAGAAAATGGCATATTCTACTTTTGGTTACATTTTCCTTTCTTGGCACTAGAATCTATTGATTTTAAGATCAGAGACTTTTCAGAATTTATCTCTGTGTGTGATATTTTTTCCTCTATAGACACATGGGGATTCCCTAGATTGGCTGATAGAAAAATAGGATTTGGAATAGTTTGGTGCCAGACATTCCCTAAATGTGAACTCTAGCTCTATGTGTGCATATTACCTTGTGCAAGTTTCTTAGCCACCCTGAAAATTTCCGTGCCTTTCAAATAGGGACAATACCATCCATCCATCAGGATTGTTTTGGGAATTAAATGATAATGCTCATAAAGTATATAGTAAAATATTCAGCCCACAGCAACAATTAAACAGTGGTGGTCATTTCCCCTAACGATAACTCCAGTGGAGTGATGCTCAGTAAATGTTTCATCATCTGAACTGAAATATAGTAAACAGGACAGAAACTCTCGGTTAATTTGATAAGCTACCAAACTTCAAAAGAGAAGTTCACAGGAATTCACTGACCCACGCAATCCATTAACCTCTGATTAGGGCCCAAGTCCTGTGGGTCACTGTGGAGGATATTGTATGGCTTACAAAGAGAAATCCAAAAAAGGCCCTAGACTCAAGACTCCTCTGACAACAGGGAACCACAAGAACATTCTGAGCAAAGAAGTGACATGCTGAAGGTGTTTTTTAGGAAGTTTAACCTCTTGGCAGTGTGTAGGATGGACTGGGGAATGGAGAAACTGGACGTGCTGAGGACTGTTAGGGGCCACTGGAATGGTCTAGGGAAATGAGGTGGTGAGGTCTGAGCTCTATGTTACACCTGGGGCTTGCCCTCGGGGAATGAGGGTCTCCTTTGACAAAGGTGGAAGAGAAAGGCATGGGTATCTTGATGATGTGATACCTGCCCACCCATCCCTGTGAGACGGGTGGGGGCTTGGGCCTGCAGAACTGACACTAATGCAGAGGCCAACTTCCGGGTGTGGTGACTATTTAAGGGGCACACAAGTCTCAGTCAACAGTTTGGAAGTGATTAACACATGGAAGAAGTTGGAAAGAGAGGGTGACAAGTCAATTATGGCTGAGTTTCAGGGGGTTGGTAGAATGGTTCATACAGCACAAGTTGGAGAACATGAATCTATAGAGAACAGATCAGCATATATTTACCATTTCATCCAGCTACTGTCAGTGACGCAGAATCAAGAAGCAAAGGATATTCGTCTAGAAGAGGGATTGACAAGATGCACCTTGAAGAAGAACAAGGAAGAGCGATAATCCAGGCCCCTAGGGTCTAGGCTAGGAGGGGAGGCAGAAGTGCCAAAAGAGGGCTAATGGGTTGATTGAGAGAAGTAGTCAAGAGCTTTCCATGAATATAAAATTGAGTTCATAAAGGAGGAGAGAAGGTGGGGTAAGCAGGCATGGTTGCCATCATTTAAATGATACTGAAGTCAAATGATGCCTCGGTGTTTATGCGGCGTTAGAGTGGGGTGAAAATAGTTGTCATTAAGGAGGTTCTGTGACTATCAGGTCAATCTATGGAAGAATCATCTAGGTCTAGGTTTAATTCCCAAGAATGATGGCAAGGAAAGGGATGGAAAAGAAGAAAATGAATCAGGTGCTGAAGTCAGTAGGAAAGTCAGCTAATGTCATAGAGATCAAAAGATGCTACTGAAGAAAATGAAGAAAGTGCAGCGCACCTGGGGAAAAGGTACTTAAGAGACAGCAGTGGAGCCACGATGAAAGCAGCCCTGTGAGCTATGGTGGTTGAAGGCTCTTCTCCAGGCTCTGTGAGCTACGGTAAACAGGGGCATCTCCTCTGGAGAGCGTGCCAAGGGTTCCAGGTCAGTTCTTGCAGAGCGGGAAGAGGAAGCTAATGGAAAACACAGACCGTGACCAGTGCGTTCAGAGTACGGCCAGGGTTCCAGAAGGCCCAGGGTGGAAGGTGCTGTTAACGGCAGTATAAAAGGAGGGAGAGCATATTTGCTGGCCTCCTATTTTTCTTCTAGGTTTTTAGCCATGTCATAGAGATCAAGAATTATTCATTAAAAAAACCCAGTAATTGTGCTTTTTTCCCCTAACACAAGACTGAAAAAGCTATATATTTTTCTCCTTCTACACTTGCCATTCTTACTCTGCTTATTTGTGTCTGCAGAGTATGCATAATTTTTCTGTGTGCCAAGATGCTGTGAGTGTAATAGACTATTGACTCGGTCGTAAATTTGATTTAAACTGAAAGAATAATAAGCAATGTTGATATACACTCAGAATTATAATAAATATGTAACCATGGTGTTCACCAGGTTAAAAGAGCATTTTGCTCCTGCTTCGGGGGAATTTGCCTAATGTGTTTGACATTTGAAATAGGAATAACTCAAGAGATTTTAGAGATAATACAGCAAAATAAGTTATTGAATTTTATCAATGTTTTTAAATGTCAGCAATGCTTTGTAATAAATTATTTGACAGTGCAGCATTTTAAAAAAGATTGACTGTGCTTTTGTTCATGCAATTTTTTGCTTTTTAATTTTCTTTATTTTTCCATACTTTATTGGGGAAAGTATAAGAAAAAAATGTTAAAAACGCTTAGTTCTAAAGGTGACCTAACTGATAAATTTAAATATTGGGAAGGGGGCGCTGTGTTGAGTATCTCCATTACTAGCACATAACGAAACGAATGTCTGCTGCCTGTCTCAGGAACTGGCTCTGACTCACTTGTCAGTGCTCTGCTTCAAAGGGCAGGCTGGCGACATGGTTCAGACAGGAAATTATGATCCTAATGTAGACTTTGAGAGATGAGTACAACACAGCAGTGGGGACTCAGAGGCATTTTCGGCCCCCTCCCTCCAGCCCAGACACGTTAGAGAATGAGGCAGAAATACAAGTGTGTGTTGTGTTTCTTATTTCCCAGGCACCAGGTGACATAAAGGTTCGAGAGTGATACCAGCAAACTCTGGCTAATAAAACAAGCTGACAAAATTAAGTGATTGATGGAAATAAGCACTGTTGTTTCAAAGATGTATTGATGACACAGGGTGAAGTTTTTGTTCGTTTTTAAATTAGGAGCTGCCTTGATGTACGACTGTTGCCTTACTATTGCTTTAGTCTACAAACATTTGCCCGCTGTCCCCGGCACCGGCGGTTCAGCAGCGACAAGACAGTCCCTGCACCCGCACGGCTTTCCCTGGAGCGGTGTGGCCTCAGAGAGCAGACAAGCGAACACGCGAATAGAGAACACAATTTCAAATACCAGGCGTTCAAGTCCTCCTCCCTTCCTCTGCCCAGTTTACTGAAAACTGAGCATACAACCTCGTGCTTGCTTAGATCTGCGCTGACTGCACAAATGTCCACTCCGCCACCGGAGGAAAACAACCTGGCCACCTTCACCATAGTGTATAAAGTCTACACAACTGAGTGCATGTGTATGTGTGCACTCACTCATAAAACCCTCTCTCCTTTCTTTCTCTCCCCTCTCCCCTCTCTTTCTTTCTTTCATTTAAAGGCTACCACCACTACATTTCCTTCAGCCTGGTTAATGTATCATTCATTCCCAGGAAATTCCTTTTATTTAGCAAGGACAAGATTGGCACGAAACAGTTTTTTCACACTCCTCTAGTTTCCAGGGGAGAGATTTTCCTAAATCCTGCTTGCCTCTGGCCTCACCCCTTCTTTCCCCATTTGAGGACGGGGGAGGACCCGAGTATGCGCAGCTCAGCCCTTCCACCTTCTGTTCTCTTCCTGGGCGAGCCTGTCTGTGCAGGGCACGGTCTGTGTCCTGCTCTAGATTTGCGAGGGCCGTTTCCGACTGGTTGGGGAGGCCAGCCTGATGCAGAGGTGTGGTATTTGAAAGCTGACTCTGCCAGCATACTAAGCTGCATTCTCCAGTTACAGATGTGTTAGGAATGAGGCTGGCATTTTGCTCTTTGTCTCCCTGACTCCAATGCAGTGTCTCAATTAGTTTAGAAATCTGCAAGAGGTAAGAGGGGTAATATTTGCCGGGCCCCTTAAAATGCAAACACAGAAGACTTGCCCTGGTTATCAGATGAGTGGGCTTTAAGATTTGAGGACTCTTGAATGGCACCAGTGTGGGAATCCTGCTTCCCTTCCATCTCTCTCTCTCCCCTCCCGCCCCACGCACACACATATATACACAGGAAAGCAGGACGTCCAGTCTTCTCGTGAACCCAGAGTTCTTGGTTCTTTCTGAAGGGAGAAGTCTCCTGTTTTTCTTCCCCCTTGAGATGAGGAGAATTGTACCCATCTGTTATTCCCCAGACTGAACTTGTCAGCATCTTTGCTAAATGCTGTGCACAACCATTGATCTTCTAGGGCCATGAAGGGCTGTGGGTCATGCACACTCACTTAGGTTTTGCTGAGGAGAGTAGTTGCAGACTCAGGTAGACACTGACATGTGCTAAGGCTGTTCACGTGGCTCTGGGTGAAGCACACAGCCCAGTCCTTGAAGTAGCGTGACGGCTCCTGAGGAATCAAGTACTTAATGCTGACCTCATACTCATTGAAAGTGTAATAACGGTGTGGATGTATTTCAGAAATAAGTGAAAACAAAGAACAATTAAATTAATTTAAAAGATTTACCCAGCAAAGACACATTTAAGTTCGTAATATGTGCTGTGGTCTCTGTGGTTTGTCTATCAAGCCAAGGGTAAGCCTCTACCTAAATATTAAGTCACATTCAGAAAAGCAGAGGTAATTGATCGCTAAGACTACTTAAGTAGTCACTATTAGCAGAACATCTGGATTAAATTAGATCTTCTATATTCAGTCTTAAATTGAGGCCTAGAATATTACTTAGAGAAAGAAGAAAATTACTTGGTATATTCTGGCTTCTAGACTAATTCTTCTAGCTATTGCAGCTGAGTATAATACTGTTTTAAAGTTATTCAGGCCTGAAAACTCAGAGCAAACTTTGACTCCTCTCAGATAAATCTACCCCAGTCCATGTATATTATGGACACGCCTGCTTTTACATTCTTGATTGTTTTCTTCAATCACTCATTTGTTAGTTTGCTCACTCCCTCCTTTATTGAACAGATCCATATGGGACACCTTGTACATTCCCAGTAGTGGACATGGTGCTGAGGGAAATATTCATGAGGAGCTTATATTCTAGAACTTTATATTCATAATGGAGAACACTAGATTTGCCAAATAAAACCAGCTGTCATTCTTTTGTAGAACCACGAGGCAATTTCAGTGAAGTATGAGGAAGCAAATTGAATTTGTATAATTAAGAGCCAGTGCATTTCTTTCTTTTTATTGTGATAAAAAAGTACATAACATAAAATTTACTATCTTAACTATTTTTAAGTGTATGGTTCATTAGTGATACCTATATTCACATTGTTGTGCAACAAATCTGTAGAACTTTTTCATCGTACAGAACAGAAGCTCTATACCCATTGGACAACAACTCCTCATTTCCCTCTTCCCCTAGCCCCTGAAGACTATCATTCTACTTTCAGTTTTATGAGTTTGACTACCTTACACACCTCATATAAGTAGAATAACATAGTATTTGTCTTTTTGTGACTGGATCTTTTCAGCAAAATGTCCCCAAGTTTCATTCATGTTGTAGCATGCGTTAGAATTTCCACACTGTTAAGGCTGAATAATATTCAATTGTCTGTACATATTACATTTTCTTTATCCATTCATGTGTTGATGAACATTGGGTTACTCCCACCTCTTGGCTATTGTGAATAGTGCTGCAATGAACGTTGGTGTGCAAATATCTCTTTGAGATCCTGCTTTTACTTTTTTGGATAAATACCCAGAAGTGGGATTGCTAGGTCATATGGAAATTCTATTTTTGATTTTTTGAGGAACTTCCATACTGTTCCCTATAGCAGCTGTGCTATTTTACATTCCCTTCAGCAGTGCACAAGGCTTCCAAGAGCTAATGTATTTCTTAAGATCTGTGACTTGTGCCATGTGACTAGGAATACACACGTCTGACCACTTCCAGGCTAAACTCCAACACGGTTCGTGTTGGAGCATGCTCTTGGAGGAGAAGAGAAATGGGATGTGCACTGGTGTCCAATGGGTCCCCTTGTAGCTGAGTTATGTTTTCTTTGGTCAGGGAAGAGCCTTCCTTCTCATTTGAAGGTCTGACAGATAGAGCAGTATCAGCTCAGGCAAGGAGAGTGGGTTCTGGCTGTGTATTCTGTCCCAGAAGGGTGGCACAGGAATCATATTTTCTGTGGCTAACGTTGTAATCTTACAAGTTGCCTCTAGATGTCCTTGCAGGATATTCTGTCCTGTCCAAAATGTCCATCAGATATTTGTTTCATGCCAAAGGGTCCTTAACATTTAGTCCTGGCCAAAATGTCCATGAGTATATTAGGTACATGCCAAATGGTTTGGACAGATCAAATATCAAGAACCTTTTGATGTGGACCCAATGTCTCCATGGACATTTTGGACAGAACCAAATATGACCAGATATCAAGGACCTTTTGGCATGGACCCAAGTTCTTATGGACAAGACCAAATGGTCCTGCAGATGTCAAGGAGCTTTTGGCATGGACCCAAGTTCTTACGGACAAGACCAAATGGTCCTGCAGATGTCAAGGAGCTTTTGGCATGGACCCAAGTTCTTACGGACAAGACCAAATGGTCCTGCAGATGTCAAGGAGCTTTTGGCATGGACCCAAGTTCTTACGGACAAGACCAAATGGTCCTGCAGATGTCAAGGAGCTTTTGGCATGGACTGAATGTCTGATGGATGTTTTGGACAGGACCAAATGTCAAGGACCTTCTGGCTTGGACCAAATGTCTTACAGACCAAATGTCTTATGGACATTTTCAACAGGACCAAATGTCTGCCAATCCCGGATGTGCCCAGCTGGGTTACCCTCCACTCTGCCATAATCAGACAAATGTACTAACACTGAGACCAAGGGTTACATCATTGCAATAAGATTATTTACAATTTTAGGTCTATAAGATTTCATTAATTTTGTCCTCTAACTTGAGTTTCATTATATGGTGTATTGATTTAGAGAAATCCAGGTCCGAGAAGGATATTCCTAGATTTTCTTCCAGCCATTACTCTTTCTGCCTCAATTCTCTCTTTTGTGACTTGGAGACATTAGTACCTACTTGTCATAGGCAGGATTTTGTCCCCCATGATCTTCACTTCCAGGTGTTAGGCCTGTGAATATGTTATACTATGCAGCAAAAGGAAATTAAGGTTACAGATGGAGTTAAGGTTGCCAATTAGCTAATCTTAAATTAGGAAGATTATTTTGGATTATCTGGGTGATTCCGGTGTAATCACATGGACCTTTAAATTGGAAGAGGAAGGCAGAATAGTCAGTCAGAGGTATGTGAGGATGGAAGAATAGTGAGGAAACATTTGAATGGTGAGACAAACTTGACCCATGATTGCTTGCTTTGAAGATGGAGGAAGGAGACCCTAGCCAAGGATTGCAGGCTGCGTAGAGAAGTTGGGACGACTCTCAGCTGACGACCAACAGCGAGATGGTTCCTTAGTCCTACCAAAGCAAAGAACTAAATTCTCCAACAACTTCATTGTGTGAGAAAACAGATTCTTCTCAAGAGCTTCCAGAAAGGAATGCAGCCCTGCAGATACCTTGATTTTAGCCCAGTGAGAGCCACCCAGGACTTCTGACCTATAGAAATGTAAGACAATGATATGGTATTTTTATAAGCTGATAAAATTGTGGTAATTTGTTATGGCAGCAATAAAAAACTAATACACTGTTTCCTAAGGTTGTTTTAGGAATTAAATGAGGCAATGTTGGCAAGACTCAGAGTTTGGTCTATAGTAAGTGCTCAGTCAGTTGTGTTATCATCACTGACAAGGCACAACACTGCACAATGCACCCTCAAGAAGCCACGCCCAGAGCAGAGGAGTCATGGGCCCTTTGTCTGCATCCTGTACTCTGCTGTGTGGGGACAGTTCTGGTATCACACTGCAGGTAGGACTATGGCCAACTGGAGTGCAGCCTGAGGAGACCACCCAGGTCACAGACAGCTCTGGAAATGATGCTCCATCTTGAATAGTGGGAGGAAGTTTAGATGCATAGACTAAAAATGAGAACACAGGACAGTGCAGGGGCATGAATTCCTCTGTGGCGGCATCCCATATAAAGTAGAGGAAGATGGGCACAGATGTTAGCCCAGGGCCAGTCTTCCTCAGCAAAAAAAGAGGAGGATTGGCAACAGATGTTAGCTCAGAGCTAGTCTTCCTCACACACAAAAACAAATAAATAAAATAAACGAATAGCTGCCTTATAGAAGAAGTATTAAACTTGTATCACTCCAGAGGGTAAACCTGAATGAATCAGCAAAAACTACCAAAAGCTAAATTTGCACTCAACACAAAAGATAACTTCCTTACATTTTGATCATTTCACAACCCAGGTGGGCTACCTGGTGAGTCAGTGGGCACCCAGTCTCTGGGAGGGTGCAGGCAGAGGCAGGCTGCAAGCACATGAGGAGGGTGTTCTCCCCAGAGAGGCTGTGACTGAGTCTCTGTCGCCCGTGCCCCTGCTCCCGTAGTCCTGCACATCACGGGCATGCTCGGGCAAAAACTGCACACAGTTCACAGATAACAACAGTGTCACCAAGTGCGTGCTTGCAAATTTCATTAACATCTTAATACAAATTGTTAAGAGCTTTACTCTTTGAGCTTGACTAGACAGACCACATACATTCCTGTTGAGGTTATGTTACTTTTTTTGGAGACACTTTTGACATAGGCATATTCATATGTGAAGATGTTGGTCAGGGGAAAGTGGGAGGGTGGGTAAGCATAAGTGGAGGGATTTTGTCTTTATGATCATTTAACATGAGCAAGAGAAGTGAACATTTATTGAAGTAGAAATGGAATATACTCTTTTCTTCTTAACAAAATATTTTAGCTCCAAGTCAAAGTTTTTAAAACCTGATGTTTTATGTTTTCTCATGGATTTTTCTTCCCCTCCAATTTTATTGAGATATAATTGACATATAACTTTGTATTAGTCCAAGGTGTACAACATAATGATTTGATATATGTATGTATGGCGAAATGATCACCATAATAAGTTGAGTTAACATCAAACACCTCACAAAAGTTTTTTTACAGAAGTTTTTTTCTTGTGACAAGAACTTTTAAGATCTACTCTCTTAGCAACTTTCAAATATACAATACAGTGTTGTTAACTGTGGTCGCCATGCTGAATATTACATCACCAGAACTTATTTATAACAAGAAGTTTTTACCTTTTGACCACCTTCATCTATTTCCCCACCCCCACCCTCCACCTTTGGCAAACACCAATCTGTTCACTGTATTTATGAGTTCACTTTTTTTTAGATTCCACATATAAGTAAGATCATTTAGTATTTGTCTTGCTCTGTCTGACATAGTTCACTTAGCATAATGCCCTTAAGATCTATCCACATTGTCACAAATGGCAGGATTTCCTTCTTTTTTATGGCTGAATGATATTCCAGTGTGTGTGTGTGTGTGTGTGTATGTGTATATATATATATATATATATATATATATATATATATATATATGACATCTTCTTTATCCATTCATCTAGGAGTGGACACTTAGGTTGTTTCCATGTCTTGGTATTGTAAACAATGCTGCTATGAACATATGGGTGCAGATATCTTTTTGAGATAGACTTCATTTCCTTTGGATATATACCCAGAAGTGGAATTGCTGTATCATGTGGTAGTTCTATTTTTAATTTTTTGAGGGACCTCCATACTGTTTTCCATAGTGTTGGCACCAATTTACAATCCCACCAATAGTGCACAAGGGTTCCCTTTTCTCCACATTCTCACCAGATTTTATCTCATTTTTTTGATAATAGCACTCTACCAGATCTGAGGTTGGATTTTATTATTATGTTTATTGTGCTTATTAAGATCCAACAGATCTCACATTTGTGTACTAAGACTAATATATGCAATCCTCTTTCTAAATACCTTGACATTTCACTTGCTTTGAATAAACAAACTATAATACTCTTCTACTTTTGGTCAGGGCTTGTCCGTCTCATTTGGATAGCTGTATTTCTTAGAATCTGAAATGTTTTGATGCTGACACTTTCTTGTTGCTACCGGAAATTGTCAACAGAACATTTTCACGGAAGTCCATTACCTGTGCTATTTAGCTGATAGCAACTGCAATCTATTGTAAGATGCATTCCAACTTCAGGAAAGCAAAAGTATAAAGTAGTTCCTCCCTAGGTGATAAATAGAAGTTCTTATTAGTAGAAGAATGTGAGCTAACAAATGTAGACATTTTTTTTCCGGAAAGAATCAAATACTTAGACAATCACCATTTGGCAACCTCCAGTAAAATAACCTATTCAGGCAAGGATCGAAAAAGGATGCTAAGACTGTTAGTGATGGTTGTTGAAGAATAGGATATTGGCAAGGTGCCCAGCATATCGCACCATAGATTATTCGATAATTACAAGGGGGAAACATAACTTTACAGTGGGTCTCTCTGGTGGTCACCACTTCAGTACAATAATCCAATTTAACTTTAAGAATAGTGGGTCTACGTGAAGTTATATATCTAATGATGATTCGTTGTGGATTACCCAACATCATTTATGACACATTCTTCCCAAGATTGTTTTACCAAGTCTAAATAAGCCTTTGGAGTTAACTTCAGATTACAGAAAATAAAGAGGCTAGAGGAACAATTAATCTGTAGGATGGAGTTCAAGCTTCCTGGTCCAGAAAAGAGAGGGGACAGGATGCAGTCAACCTTGGTCCAGGAGGAAGAAAAATTACTGCATCTACTCTTGGCCACATAAATCAGGAAGGGAAGATGACTCAGACCTTCAGAAGTCTTTCTCCCAAGAGATTATGGGGGATGATCACCAGTTAAATCTTTTCATTTTTGACCCTACACCAAATATGTGCTTTTTAAAAAACTATCTAATATTAAAAAGGCATTTGTTTCCATTAAAATAGGCACATGTATTAGGAATAAGATTGAAAAGGCTATGAATTACTGAGGTTGGCCCCCAGAAATCATTTTGCAGAAGAAACACCACCTAAATTTTCTTAGATGAGGAGCAAGGAGCCTGGGAGGATGAGTGTCAGCTTCCTAGGCATTCAGTGGAGGTGAGAAAGGACATTGTAGGTGGGGGAACAGGATGGTTATGAAAGCAGAGTTGGATTTTTCAGGGATGTGGAGTGTAGGAAGAGGGGAAATGTGGGCAAATGAGTCTGGCTTGGGCCAGATCATTCAGGGCCCTATATGCATGCTAAAGCAAGGTTCCTATATCTGGCTCTTTGAGTTCTCAATGCAATTTTCTATAACTGGTGTGTTAAGGTTTATTATAATCTAAGCAAACTAATATAAATATATTTGGGAACTTTTGGATGACTATCTGTTTTAGTTACTATAGGCTATTTGCTAAACCAAATAAGCCCTAAAATCTATAATTTTTCGGACATCATTTGTCCACTCATGTAGCATAGATTGTGAATTCTACTGACTTGTGTTGAACACATTTGACATTTTATTTTTCATCTCTTTTTCTTGCCCTCATCAAAGTTGATTTCAGCATTATTAGTGATGTCTCAAATTTCCCCAATCTGATATATTTCTATCCTGAAATATATTCTGTGGCCATCAAAATCACTAAAGTCACTGAATAATTGCCAAATCAGAATGATCCATCTCTGAACATTAAACAACTTTTGAAATTGCATGGAATGATCAGAATTGTCCCAACTGAAAGATCTATTAACTCCATTTGCTCTGCTTAATACGGGTGGGCATGACTTACATCCCATTCAGTGGTGTTGTGCGTGAATTTCACTCTCTGCTCCATTTAGATCAACACATATCTGATAGCAACACATATCTGTGTTTCTTGTATCTTGGTTTCCATTTGTTTTCTATTTGTGTGTCCTGAATATATGCATCTACCTCACTGTGTCTCTATTTAGATGTGCGTGTCTGTGGAGCCAGGACTGGCAGTGCCTGTAATATCTCAGTCCAACATGCAACCAACTGAGCCTGGGCAAGTCCCAAATTTCTCCTCTGACCCACATCTCTCATTATTTTTTCTTCTCCCAAAAACAATCATAAGAAAATAATTGAAATTCTTTTAGATGAAAGTAAAACTTCTGATACCCCTTCCAATTTGATTGGATGGGAGTGAAAGCTTTATATTAAAGGAATAAAGTCCTAAGGCAGGACTTTCAGATGCTGGAGGATCAGGCAGGTTGGAGGGTGTCTGAGTGAGTGAAAAGACTCACAGTGCTGGATTCTTCCCACTTCACACTGACTGTGTGGTGGTCTTGGGCATGTTTCCCGACCTCCTCAGCCTCAGGTCACTCATGAGTATATAATAGATAATAATCTCTCTCCCTTCTCTTACAGGTTGAAATGAAAGCAGGTTGATATGAAAGCAATGAATGAATGTCTAAGTGGTAGAATCTTGGAATTTTCTAAGAGGAATCATGTACCCATCTTTGGCAACTCTTAGTAACAAGATGACAAGAGGGGGAGACCACTTAAAGTCCACTTGCCAGGAATAATCTCTGTCTGCTTGAGGTGGCAGCTGTAAATGGATCCTCAGTTTGTTCACCAGCTTGGCTTTAGATGTAAATATTAAAAATACTACCTCGAAGTTTTGATCAATCACTCCATACTTAGTATAATATGAATTCTAAAAGTTTTGGTAATCTAGCATCTTAACAATTCCATTACCGTACATTTGTGGTGGCATGTTATAATTTACAAAATATCTTAAAAGCTTCTATTGTCCAGTTTGAATTTCAAAACAATCTTAGGAATTTTTACTCCGTTAGATAATGAGGAAAGTGAGTTTTCGACATTTTGTCAATCATTCGTTCAGTAAATACCAAAGTAACTTTCTTATTGTGTTGCAGAAACAATAGCTGCTCCAGTGCTTTTATGAGTATTGTTTTGAAGAGAAAAAATGTCTTCCCACTGCCTCTGTGGCCAGACCTCTACCCACCTCCTCACACCTATCGTGTTCTAGCAGCTGTGTGTAATTTCTGCCTTGTGCCGCACGGTACATAATTAAGCAGTTTGGAAATGCTTCAATGACAATCTGAAGGTAGTGTTTAAAAAGTCTGGAATTACCTCTTTTGGTCCTCTGCATTTGCTAGATATACACAATTCCTCCCCCGGTGTCCATCCTCACTCAACACTTACAAATAATTCATTTAGTGCTTTTGCTTTTAAATGTGACAGGGAATTTATTTTTATAGCTTGAAGCTTGCATGCAGATTTTTTGATGCACTTTTTTTTGGATGCAATATTTGTTGCAAAGGAGCTTTATGAAAGGGATTTGTCTTTTCTACTTGTAAATAAATCAGATGAATTTATGTCTGTGTCAATGAGAGGTGATTGTGGACACTAAAGATGCGTGACTGAAAATTGTGTTAGATGAAAAAAACTGCAGCTACAGAAGACTATGAAAAGACATTTAAAAGCTTTTAGAAACAGCTGTATTTTGATCATTTATTCACATCTTAGCAAAGGCAATTATATTTCAAAATGAAAATCTGATTTTTCATTTTGAAATATAATTATAGTTCATGGGAAAATCTGGAAGAATGTTTATTTTAAGGTTCATCTCTATAGGTATTAAATGATAATGGTGGTTATTAGATATGAAAGAGAAATGGAGGACTCAGCCACTCCGCAGTAGCTCTGAATCAGGCGGTGCTCATTTTGCATGATGGATGATTGTTTCTTGTGCAAAAGAGGCAAAAATATTCAGTAACAGCCACTGAGAAGAAGGGACTGTGCAATGGGAACTGAAAGCCGACAACGTCAATGGCGGAACTTATTTAAGATTAATTTAAAACATTTACTTTCCAAAATAACATGAGCATATTGTTTCCCGTCAATTTACTTACTTGTTTTACCCTCATATTGGAAAGTAATTGAATCACATATCAGCAAAAGTCAAAGATGGCACAATTTCTTGCAATTTTACATTTCTCTTAACATGAAAACTATAAACCATTTTGAGTTCAGCTTAAATAAATGATTTTCATCCTGAGAAAGAAAATTTCCAAGAATATTCTCAGGGATGCTTGCTCCATATCTATTACTCATTGTACTTAACTATTCATAGCATAGATTCACAGACTATGTAACTGGACCAAAGATATAATCTAGTGCAATTCTATTGTTTTAGGGAAAAAGAGAGAGGAGGAGGAGAAGGAGGAGGGGGAGGAGGAGGAGGTAGAGAATGAAGAGGTGGAGAGAAGGGGGAGGGGAAGAGAGGGACAGAGAAGAGGAGGAGAGAAAAGAGGGACAGAAGGGAGGCACAAAGAGACAAATCAAGTGGTTTTGCCCAAAGCAAACAGAGAGCAAATAGAAACACCTAGACTAGAATTTAGGGTTGGTTCCCGACTCCTCATTCACGTCTTTTCCATGGCCAGGCAGAACACCACAGTAGTAAAGGTCCTCACTTCTAAGCTTGTGCCAGAGTTCACTATTTACAAGGTATGTGACCTTGGGTAAATCCCTAAACCTATCTCTACCTCAATTTCCCCATCTGTAAAATGAGACTACTATAGCACCTGCCTCATGGGATTGTTGAGAGGATTAAATGAAATAGCATGTGTGAAACACCTAACAGAGTGTTTTTGTGTGTGTGTTTGCATGAGTGGCAATGTGTGTCCTAGCATAGGGTTTGTACCTAACTCGTTACTCATTTATCTGGTGCACTGGCTCCCTTAACTTCAGAGTTCACATCACAATTCGATGCTGAGGGTTCATTCCTCTATTTTGCAGTCTCATCTTTGATCAGTGGAGTGAGCTTCCAAGTCAGGATCCTCAGAGCAACTGTTGATAGTTTAAATTTAAAAAGAAATTAATAATCAAATAGGGCATTCCTGGGTGTGCTGACGTGAATGTTTGCAATCTTCGAACTCTTAAACAAAAGGGGAAATCAGAGTGATTATTTTTGAATGTGAGATTGCTTTTGGATAACACAGTTAAAATACTTGTGAACCGCATTATCGGTGCCAATCCCAGGGGGCTGCAAGGCTGACCCCACTTCGTCGTGAGATGAAGTTCATTTTTCTTATATTTGTCACACAGGGAAGCCTATTTCAGCTGATTACATGAAGGGACTTTCTAATACAACTGTTCAAGAAAGGAACGGTCTGCCTCAGGGGCCGAGTCTCTGCTGGAGTCACAGAGCAGAGGCTGAGTGACCCAAGTGGAAGGCTGCAGCAGCAGGGAGTGGAGTGTTGGGAGGGTGCGCTGGTAAACAGATACTGAAGTTCTTTCCAGAACTGAGAGCGTAGGTCTGGAATTCCTGAAATAAAACCACTACAGTTAGGAAAACTTTCCTTCTGCATTGCCTTAATCCATACAGGATTATGCTACTTTGTTACAGTGAGGCGATAGAAGCATAATTCTTCCTTTTTTTAATGAGGTGAAATTCACATAACATAAAATTAACCATTTTAAAGTGAGCAATTCATGGGATTTAACATATTCACAATGTTGTGCAACCACCACTTCTATTTAGACCCAAACATTTTCATCACCCCAAAAGGAAACCCATGCCCCAAGCAGTTATGCCCCCACTTCCCCCTCTCTCCAGTCCCTATAAACCACCAATTTGCTTTCTGTCTCGGTGAATTTGCTAAGTTTGGTTATTTCGTATTAATAGAGTCATACCATATGTGGTCTTTTGTGTCTGGCTTCTTCTACTTAACATAATGCTTTTGAGGTTCATCCATGTTGTAACGTATCTCAGTAATTCATTCATTTTTATGGCTGAATAATATTCCACTGTATGTATATATGACAATTTATTTGCTCATCCATTGATGGACATTTGGCTATGGTCAACAGTGCTTCTGTTAACATGTGTACACATGTACTTGTCTGATTACCTGTTTCAATTTCTTTTAGATATATACCTAAGGGTGAAATAGCTGGGTCATATGGTGGTTCTATGTTTAAACTTTTGAGGAATGGCCAAATTATTTTTCCCAGCAGCTGAGCGATTCTATATTCCCATCAGTGATGTACAAGTGTTCCAATTTCTCTGCATGTTCATCAACACCTTATTTTCTGACACACACAAAAAAAATCCTAGTGGGTATGAAGTGGTATCTCATTGTAGTTTTGATTTGCATTTCCCTAATAACTGTGCTTGTCATCCACTTGTATATGTTCTTTGGGGAAATGCCTATTCAACTCCTTTGCCCATTTTTAAATTCGGTTTGATCTTTTTGTCTTTGAGTCATAAGAGTTCCTTACATATTCTGGATATTAGACCTTTTTAGATATATAATTTACAGATATTTTCTCCAATTCTGTAGGTTGTGTATTCACTTTCCTGATTATGTCTTTTGATGCACAAAAGTTTTTAATTTTGATGAAGTCCAATTTATCTACTTAGTCTCTTCTTGCTAGTGTTTCTGGTGGCATGTCTAAGAATCCATTGCCAAATCTAAGGTCCTGAAGATGTACTCCTGTGTTTTTCTTCTAAAATTTTTATGGTTTTAGCTCTTATATCTAAGTCATTGACCCATTTTTAGTTAATTTTTGTATATGGTGCAAGGTAGATGCCCAGCTTCATTCTTTTGCATATGAATATCCAGTTGTCTCAACACCTTTCATTGAAGAGACTATTTTTTCCCTCACTGAATGGTCTTGACACCCTTGTCAAAATTCAATTGACCATAGGTGTACAGGTTTATTTCTGGACACTTTCATTTCATTGATTTATGTGTCTATCCTTATGTCAGTACCACACTTTCAGGACTATTGTAGCTTTGTAGTAAGTATTGGAATTGGTAAGTGTGAGTCCTCCAACTTGGTTGTTCTTTTTCAATATTGTTTTGACTATTCAGAGCCCCTTGCAATTTACGATGAATCTGAGGGTCAACTTTTCCAAATCTCCAAAAAAGGTCATTAGATTTTGATAAGGAATGTATTGAATCTTTAAATCACTTTGCCTATTATTGCCATCTTGACAATATTAAGTTTTCCAGTCCATGAACATGGGTTGTCTTTCTATTTATTTATGTCTTTTTGAATTTTTTCAGCAAAGTTTTGTAGTTTTCAGTGTACAAGTCTTTCACCTTTTTGGTTAAATTCATACCTAGGTATTTTATTCTTTTGGATGCCATTATAAATGGAATTGTTTTCTTAGTATACTTTTCAGGATGTTCATTGCTGGTGTATAGAAACACAACTGATCTTTGTACGTGGATCTTGTAACCTACAACTTTGCTGAATTTTTTCCTGTGAATTCTTTGGGATTTTCTACATATAGCATCATGTCATTAGTGAATAGAGATAGTTTTACTCCCTCCCTTCTAGTTTGGATGCCTTTTATTTATTTTTCTTGTCTAATTGCTCTGAATAGAACTTTCAGTAGAACATTGAATAGCAGTGGAGAAATTGGGCATCCTTGTTTTGCTCTTGATTTTAGAGGAAAATCTTTCAGGTTTTCACTATTGAGTACAATGTTAGCCGTGGGTTTTTCATTAATGTCTTTTATCATGCTGGGAAAGTTCTCTTCTATTCCAAGTTTTCTGAATGTTTTTATCATGAAAGGGTGTTAGCTTTTGTCAAATATTTTTCCTGTGTCAATTGATATGATCACATGGTCTACTTATTCTATTAATGTGGTGAATTACACTGATTGATATTGTTATCTTTGCATTCCTAGGATAAACCCTACTTAGTCATGGCATATAATTTTTTAATATGCTGTTGGATTTGGTTTGCTAGTAATTTGTTGAGGATTTTCACATCAATATTCATAAAGGAAATTGGTCTATAGTGTTCTTTTCTTGTAGTGTCTTTGTCTGACTTTGGTATCAGGGTAATACTGGCCTAATAGTATGAGTTAGGGTGTATTCCTTCTTCTTCTACTTTTTTGGAAGAGTTTGAGAAGGATTGGCATTAATTCCTTAAGTATTTGGTGGAATTCAACAGTGAGGCCATCTGGCCTGAACTTTAATTCATTGGGATAATTTCTTCCTTTTATCCTGGAAAATTGTTTGGAAATACTCCTGAAGTAGTCTTGGTATTTAGGGAAAATAGTCCTTCATATTTTTCTGGGTTAAACTTTGATGTTTAGCCCATTCTTTTGAACTGCCAACTCAAATCATTTGGATTTTTTTGCATTTCATCTTTGCTTTTGTGGCAGACAGGGAGTCATGGTTCAGATTCTTTTATTCACATTTGTAATTTCTTTATCCTCAGGACTGGCAGTCATCTTTTTGATTTTGTATTTCATTTAACTGAATTTAAAACTGTAGTGCTGTGGACTTTTGTTAGTCTTTGTTATTAGGCTTCACCATATACATGCATCATATAAAATTATTGACCATGGAAGCAATGCATAAGCCACCTGATATTGTTGGCTCTTTTTGATTTTAATGTAAATAAATTGTATATAAAATGCTTCTGTGATCTATTCTTATTAAGAGATGTGTTAATTCACATAAATGAATCTCCAGATTAATTGATGCTTAGCACTTTAAATTATGAAAACTCATTTAAAAAACATACTGATACATTAAATTTTTTCCACGCAGTTCTTTGCCTTTGTTACACATTGTACATGGGTTATAATTTGAGATTCTTCTTGATGACTCAGGAGCGCCATTATGCATGTCATTTACTGGACAGTGCTATACTCCAGGGACTCAAGTCTGTAGTTTTCCTTCTGTCTTACAGCTCTTCTTTTACTCCCCAAATCATAGCTATGATTTCCCTCTTTCCTATACTATCTATGAATCTGACCTCAAAGCTTTCTCCTTTTCTCAATAATAAATGACTATTGGTTTTCCAGAAGAAAGGAGAGAAATGAGTAAACTAAATACATTTTGTGTTCAAGCAGATACTAAGTACTTTTCAATGAGGCTGTTCTCCTACTCCTAGAGAAGTGGACAAGATCAGAAGCTTATGGAAAAATCACTCAAGGCTAATTCTGCCAAAAAAAGAAGAGAAAAGCATGTACCTTTTAAATGCCTACATAGGTCTTACTTATGTACAATGTATCATTTACTCTTCAGCCTGATTCTGTTAGCTATGTATTGCTATCACCATTATACTTGATGACATAGAGATTTAGAGAAGATAGAAGACTTGGTCCAAGTTACACACTGTAGTTAGTGACAAAATCAGGATTCTATTTGGGTCCCTGACTTCAATGCCTGTGCTCTTTATGCGGTATCTTGTCTCTACTCACGACTCTCATCACATGCTGGCTGGTCTGCCACCTTGGAGAGCTCTGTTTGAGGGGTTATGGCATATAGGTATCAAGAGATATGCTGGTGGTGTTTTGGGGAGGAGCTTTTCTTCATTTTTCATACATGACCTCCACCAACTAAATGCCAAAAACATCCTCTGGTGATCAGGACAACCAGGAACCACCCCCCCCCCACGTATATTTTCAATTGCTTCCAATTGAGAGCCATTGGAAGACGTTAGACTAATGCTTAACTACAAAAAAGAGAGTTTTCAGCTTTGGAGCATACACAGAGATTGCTGCCCTTCATAGACCCACAATGTGTTTGAGAAAAAAATCAAGCATTAATCACATTTCTTCAAGCACTTATACAGACTAGAAAAAGTCCTAAGTTTTCAATGGAAGGGGTGCAATTATTATCATATAGTATTGAGTTTTTAAAGGATATTTTTCAGTAACAAAACATAAATTTGGGGAAGTTCTTAATTAAATCAGTGTGGGAAAGTCCCTCCCCCTTTGCCACTAGCTCAGTGCAAAGCAAGCAGGTGAGGAAAACCCCAGCTCCCAGCTTCTCCCTCAAGAGGGAAGAACTTTAAGTCAAAAACTGTGACAAGAGACAAGAAAGGATATTATATAATGATGAAAGTGTCAATTCATGAGGAACATATAACAATTATAAATATACATGCACCTGACATCAAAGAACCTAAATATATGCAGTAAACATTGACAGAAATGAAGGGATAAGTGGACAGCAATACAATAATAGTAGGAGACTTCAATACCCCACTTTCAATAATGGATAGAATGTTCAGACAGAAAATCAATAAGGAAACAACAGACCTGAACAACATTATAGATCAAATAGACCTATCTGATATATGCAGAACCATCCACCCAACAGCAGCAGAATACACATTCTTCTCAATTGCACACAGGACATTTTTCAGGGTAGACCACATATTAGGTCACAAAACAAGTTTCAAGAAGATTGAAAGTCAAACTTAAGAAGATTGAAATCATATCAAGTATCTTTTCTAAGAACAATGGAATAAAACTAGAAATCAGTAGCAGAGGGAAAACTGGAAAATTCACAAACATGAAAAGTCAAACAACACACTCTTGAACAACCAATGGATTGAAGAAGAAATCAAAAGTGAAATTAGAAAATATCTTGAGACAAATGAAAATTAAAATACAACATTCCAAAACTTATGGAATGCAGCAGAAGCAGTGCTAAGAGGCAAGTTTATAGCAATAAATGCCTACATTAAAAGAGAACAAAGCTTTCAAATAAACAACCTTCCTCTACAGTTCAAAGAACTAGAAAAAGGAGAACAAACTAAGCCCAAAGTTAGCACCAGGAAAGAAATGATAAAGATTAGAGTAGGAATGAACAAAACAGAGAATAGAAAAAAAATTAATGAAGCTAAGAGTTAGTTTTTTGACAAGATAAATAAAATTAAAAAACAGTTAGCTAGACTAAGAAAAACAAGAAGACTCAAATAAATAAAATCAGAAATGAAAGAGGAGCCATTACAACTGATGCCACAGAAATGAAAAGGAACATAAGAGACTATTATGAACAATTATATAACACAACAAATTGGATAACCTAAAAGTAATGGATAAATTCCTAGAAACATACATAACCTAACAAGTCTGAATCATAAAGAAATAGAAAATCTCAACAGACCTATAACTAGTAAGTAGATTGAATCAGTAATAAAAAAAAAAACCTCTCGGGGCCGGCTCGGTGGCGCAGCGGTTTCGTCCGCGCTTGGCAGCCCGGGGTTCGCGGGTTCGGATCCCGGGCGCCCGCGGACGCACTGCCTGTCAGCCATGCTGTGGCGGCGTCCCATATAAAGCAGAGGAAGATAGGCACGATGTTAGCCCAGGGCCAGTCTTCCTCAGCAAAAAGAGGAGGATTAGCAACAGATGTTAGCTCAGGGCTGGTCTTCCTCACAAAAAAAAAAAAAAAACCTCTCAACAAAGAAAAGCCCAGGACCAGTAGACTTCACTGGTGAATTCTAGCAAACACTTAAAAAAGAATTAATGCCAACCCTTCTTAAAATCTTTCAAACAATTGAAGAGGATGGAATATCCAAACTCATTTTATGAGGTCAACATTACTGTGATACCAAAGTAAACCAAACGCACTACAAGAAAAGCAAACTATAGGCCAATATTTCTGATGAACATAGAGGCAAAATTCTTTAACAAAATACTAGCAAATCAAATTCAACAACACACGAAAAGGATCATACATCATGACCAAGTGGGATTTATTCCTGGAATACAGGGATGTTTCAACATAGGCAAATCAGTTATTGTGATACACCACATTAACAGAATAAAGGATTAAGACCACATGATCATCTCAATAGATGCAGAAAATCCAACAACAGATGTTGGATTTTCAATAGACATTGACAAAATCCAACAATCTTTCATGATAAAAAAAACCCCAACAAACTAGGAATAGAGGAAAATTTTCTTAGCATAATATAGACCATATATGAAAGCCTACAGCTAACATCACAATCAATGGGGGAAAACAGAAATGTTTTCCTTTAAAATCAGGAACAAGACAAGGATACCGATTCTTGCCAGTACTATTCAACGTAGTATTGGAAGTCCTAGCCAGAGCAATTAGACAAGAAAAAGAAATAAAGGGCTTCCAAATCAGAAAGGAAGAAATAAAATTATCTCTATTTGCAGAAGACATGATTTTATATGCAGAAAAGCTTAAAGACTCCAAAAAAGACCTGTTAGAATTAAAAAACAAATTCAATAAAGTTGTAGGATACAAAATCAACATACAGATATCAGCTGCTTTTCTATATACTGACAGCAAACCATCCAAAAAGGAAGTTAAGAAAACAATCCCAATTATAGTGGCATCAAAAATAATAAAATACTTAGGAATAAACTTAACTAAGGGGGTGAAACATTGTGCACTGAAAACTACAAAACACTGGTGAAAGAAACTAAAGAAGATACAAACAAATGGAAAGACATCTCATGTTCATGCATTGGAAGACTTAATGTTGTTAAAAATGTCCATATTACCCAAAGCAGTCTACAGATTCAATGCAATCCCTGTCAAAATCTCAATAACATTTTTTTACAGAGATAGGAAAAATGATCTTAACATTCACATGGAGCCACAAAGGACACCAAATAGCTAAAACAGTCTTGAAAAAGGAGAGCAAAATTGGAGGCATCACACTGCCTGATTTCAAAATATATTACAAAGCTACAGAATTAAAAAAGTATGGTACTGGCATGAAACAGACATATAGACCAATGGAATGGAATAGACAGCCCAGAAATAAACCCATGCATATATGGTCAACCGCTCCTTGACAAGAGTGCCAAGAAGACACAATGGGGAAAGGATAATCCTTTCAATATGTGGTGCTGGAAAAACTGAATATCCACATGCAAAAGAATGAAATTTGGCCCTTATCTTACACCATATACAAAAATGAACCCATGATAATTAAAGCCATAAACAAAAGACTTGAAACTGTAAAAATTCTAGAAGAAAACACACCAGAAAATCTTCATTACGTTGATCTTGGTAATAATTTCTTGGCTATGATATCAAAAGCACAGGAAACAAAAGCAAAAATAGACAAGTGGGACTACACCAAACTAAATGCTTCTACACAACAAAGGAAACCATTAACAGAATGAAAAGGCAACCTATGGAGTGGGAGAAAATACTTATAAATTATACATCTAATCAGAGATTAATATCAAAAATACACAAGGAAATCCTGCAATCCAATAGCAAAGGGTCCAGATAACTCAATTAAGAAATGGGCAAAGGATTTAAATAGACATTTCTCCAAATAAGACAAACAAATAGCCAATGCCTATTTGATGGGTAGTATCAAAAAGTCAAATGATAACAAGTGTTGGTGAGGATGTGGAGAAATTGGAACTCTTGTACACTGTTGGTTAGAATGTAAATTGGTGCGGCTACTATGGTAAACAGCATGAAGACCCCCCAAAAATTAAAACTAGAAATACCATATGACCCAGCAATCCCACTTCTGAGTATTTATGCAAAATAATTGACATCAGGATCTTGAAAAGATATTTGCACATTCAATATTATTGCAGCATTATTTACAACAGCCGAGATGTGGAAACAACCTAAATGTCCATCAGTGAATGAATGGATGAAGAAAATGAGGTATATACATCCAGTCTTAAAAAAAAGAAATCCTGCCATATGCAATAACACAAATGAATCTTGAGGACATTCATGCTAAGTGACATAAGCCTGTCACAGAAGGAGATATTCTGCATGATACCATTTATATGAGGTAAATGAAATAGTCGTACACACACAAGCACAGAGTAGAATGGTGGCTGCTAGGCGCTGTGGGGAGGGGGAAATGAGGAGTTGCTATTCAACAGATATACAGTTTTAGGTATGCAAGATGATTATGTTATAGAGATCTTCTGAACAATATCGTCCTGTAGTTAACAATACTGTATTGTACAGTTAAAATTCATTAAGAGGTTAGATCTCATATTAAGTGATCTTACTATAATAAAAAAAGGCAGGATGGGGAAAATGTGAAAAAGGGAGAGTTCAATCACAACTTTTTTTAAGTGGTGTAAGGTTTTTTCATTTGCTCACAATGGAGAAATCATAATTTGATATTGGTTGATAGAGTTCATTTGCTAAGTCTACTCATCAAATGCGCATTGAGAATTTTTTACAAGCCAGACTCTGTGAATGATACCAAGGTTATAGAAATGAGTACGTTGCCACCCTGCCCTTCATGAACTCAGAGTTTAATAAACACCACCAACCAAAAAAGATTCTATTTAAGATAATGTGTGACAAGAGCCATAATATGTATTGGTGTACATCGAAGAAGAAAAAGAGATAAGGAGAACGTCTATGTGGGATGGTGCTGGAAAACGCTTTCAAGAAAAAGCAAGCTTGGTGGTGAATGTGCATGCACAGGAGCTACTCAAGTGGACAACAGGGGGCAGCAGGGTGAAGCATTTTAGCGGAGCCACAGTGTGGAATTTTGAGCAGAGAGCACCTGTGGAACTTCAGACGGGTGCAGGAGGCTCTATCGGTGGTGTATCCAGATCCCTGGGCCTCTCTGACCATCCTGCCAACTCCTGACTTCTGTGTGCTCTTCCTGCTGACACAGCACCCACAACTCTTTTCAGGACGTGCAAGGGAGAGAGGTGCCTGAAAGTTTCATGCTCTGTGTAGCTGTTAGCTAACGCCAGACTGGTGCCAGAATACAAAAGCCTTTGACTCAGTCAGGACAGACTTTGAAGCATCATTTACACCCAGAGCTCCTCTCTGGGATCAGGCTGATTCTGGGACTTTGCCTAGAACCACATTCTTGCTCAGCTCGTTCCCCTCTTCTGTCTTAATTGCGCATTCCCTAACCAGTTGCTCCTGGGAGCACGTCCTTAATAAATAATTCGTGTATTAATCTTTGGCTCAGGGTATATCTCTGGATGGCACATCCTCACACAATGGGGGACTAACACTTGCCTTAAAAAACTACTAAAGTCATTTTCATAATCAAATGAAATAACATATATGGAACTTTGCAGTTATAAAGCACCAAACAAATGTCAAATATGATTAATTTTTAACAACTGATGTTCTGGCATTTTTAGCAATAGAAAATGAGGGTAATATACTCCGCTCTTGAAATTATCAGGATGAGTTGGTTTCTTAGTAAGAACCATTCTGACCACAGCTGTCAGGACTCTGAAAGCTCTGAGTATGGTAATTTCTGTTATTTCAGTAGATCGGCTAGGCCAAGGGTGAACTTCTAAAGGATATTGTGGAATACTTGGAAAATTAAAAAAAAAGGAAAATCATGCTTTTGAGGAATAGTATAATTATTTTCTTCTAGATCCACCTGATGATCCATTACGATTCCTTCCAATTCTTTGGTCATGAGGGAATCTGGATGGGAATGGCCAGAGGCAAAGTTAACCTACCAGTTACAATTTTGGTAGTTTTTTGTCTTTGTCTTTTTATGGCTCAAGAGTACATGAAGAAGTAAGAAGGCTGGTACCAAATTTGGATTACATATAGAAAGTACATAAAATGTCACTTAATTTGCTGTCTCTCAGGGCAAAGGAAAGACTAACATAATTTTTCCTTCTTTAGCCTTTAGTTAAGGAAGGAAATGAGACTGTTTGGTAATACTGATTTTATTAAGCTTTTTTTTTTAATACCAGTATAGGGAGAGGTCTTCACTCTCAGTGATTTGTTAGCTTCTGACATCTCTCTATTCTGAATATACTATCTCTAGTGGTAAATACTTTGTTAGGATCATCAATATGTGCTTTGTGACTTGAGTATAATGCTCAGGTCCATTAAACAGTCAAGCATGGATGACTGTATAACCGTTAAAGCTTAATTGCGTTTGTCATGAAGCTGTTTACATTAGATAACAAGATTCTTTTTTTTTTTTTTTTTTTTTTTTTTTTTTTTTTTTGTGGGGAAGACCAGCCCTGAGCTAACATCTGTTGCCAATCCTCCCCTTTTTGCTGAGGGAGACTGGCCCTGGGCTAACATCGTGCCCATCTTCCTCCACTTTATATGGGACGCCGCCACAGCATGGCTGACAGGCAGTGCGTCGGCGGGCGTCCGGGATCCGAACCCGCGAACCCCGGGCTGCCAAGCGCGGACCAAACCGCTGCGCCACCGGGCGGCCCCCTAGATAACAAGATTCTTAACATGGTCCACGTTCTTTTCCATAGTCAAGCCAGGGTGTGTGTGTGTGTGCACGCTCATGCATGTGTGTGTGCACTTGTAACAGCTTGCAAAGAACATGAATGGGTGCTATGCAAAACAAAAAGTAAGACATCAACACTCATTCTACAAATCTCAACCCTGCAAACATACAACTGTGGAAAGACGGCTGAGATGTTCGGCTGAACCCAGGTGCCGTTCACTTCCTGTGTTTGTTGTCGCCGTGCAGTCAAGATTTCTGGTGAACTGGTGAACCGGACCTGGGGTGGAAACACTCCTCTGATTTTCAAGAGAGAATCACTGAGCTGGTGAGCCGATTTGGTGTGCTGAGATTTATGCTGCTCATCATTTCAGTGTCCCTATAAGAAGAGTTGCCTTCAATGACTGCATTCACTATTTCTTCTCTGAACGGTAGGTCCAAGATTACATTTGCCAAGACACCTATCCTCTCAAGAATAAGTTTGTGGAAAAGCCTTTCCTTTTCCCTACAACTTAATCCGACCAAAAACAAACAAACAGAAGATAGATAAGGAAAGATGGGGAGCTCAAGGGTGAAAAGTCATGGAACTCTGAAGACTGCTGTGAGATTGGAACCCACTCCTCATTATTTTTTCCTCCATAAAGACTTGTAACACTAGCTCTGGCAGGTTATATGATCGTGTTGGGGGTAAAAGGCTACAGAAGAGAGGGTGCGTTAGTTTGCTTGGGCTGCTGTGCAAAGTAACCAAGGTTGGGTGGCTTAAACAACAGAAATTTATTTTCTCACAGTTCTAGAGGCTAGAAATCCAAGGTGTCAGCAGGATTGATTTCTTCTGAGGCCTCCCCTTGGCTTGCAGATGGCCATCTTCTCCCTGTGTCTTGACTTGATTTTCCCTCAATGCATGTCTGTGTGCTAATCTTTTCTTGTAGGGACACCAGTCATATTGGACTAGGGCACACTCTAATGATCTACTTTTAACTCAATTACCTCTTTAAAGACCTTATCTCCAAATGCAGTCACATTCTGGGTACTGGGCATTAGGACTTCAACATATGAGTTCTAAGTGGACACAATTAGGCCCATAACAGAGGGGAGCATTCAGAGTAAATAATTGTAGATTATCCACAATCACAAAGAAGTCCAGAAAGAAAAGACAGAATCAGCTTGGTATCATTTTGCATAAGACACTCATATTAGTTTCGTTTCAGTTGCATTCACCGGCACTTTCCCAGGGATGACGTCACAGGATTCACAATATAGCAAGGAAGATGGACAACATATCAAGGACTTTGTCCCAGAACATTGTTTCTGGAGATTATTATTTTTAATAATGAAATCAGTGATGTTTTTCCAAAGAATATTTAGTCATTGCTCCTTGTGTGAGCTTTTTTGGCTTCCCAAGTCTCTGTACTTTTAGTAGCACTTTTTCTCCGGATGGTGGCCTCCACTCAATAGTACCAGCCTGCTCCATCCTTGGTGTTTATTCATATTAAAAAAAAAAAAACAATAATTTCAGAACAACTAGTGCCGAAGGTTAGAGTCTAAGCAAAAAAACTAGTCAAACCAATGTGGAAAACCTTTGGTGTAAACCAGCAGGAGGAGTGTGCCCTCCTGCCTGTGTCTCCACTTCCCCCAATCCCAACAGCCTCTAAGCAGTGGGAACTGGGGACCTGTGGGGACTGGAATCTCCGCTCCTCCATGTGATGGTCCTGAGCAGGGAGGGAAGGTGGATGGGAGAAGGGGTGTTATTACATCATCCACTGTGCTGGAAGGAAGATGGGTAGCTTTCTCTGTTGGCAGGATGCATCCATTTCATCTTTGTTTCTACTCTTTTGACATAGACCTGGTTTGATTCCTGGTTTTCAGAGATTTTTTTCCCCCCATCTAGTTACTTACCACTTTAGTGTTAGTTTACTTACCTCTGAATTGGAGAAAATCATACCAATCTCAAGGGCTACCAAATTAAATAAGAAAATCTCTGTAGAGTGTGATGGTGGCTGGCACAAATTGGGTGCTCAAAAAGGATCTCTGCCCTCCTCTCCTGCACCATCTCTTCCTTGTAAAAACTGCTGAAAGGGAAAGCGGAATGAAGTACCGACCATCCTGTGGGTCCCTCTAGATCTGTTGTCTACTCTGTTTTCTAGGATTCAAGGACACACATGTCATCTTAAGGCATTTTCAGTTCTTTTCTCATCTACTCTCGTAATGATATTCTCCTTGGATTTTAAATGGGAAATACTGATTTTTTTTTTGTATGTGAGGAGGAAACTGTGTCCTGGATTATAAGAGACTCAACTTTTAAGACTCCTTTGTATTCAGTTCATAATGTTGGTTTCAGTGAAAATTCTACACCAAGCATGCTCATCCTACAAAAACTCATTCCCTATACTTCCCCAGGGTCCCTCTCCTTCTTAGATGGCATAAAGAGAGTTAAACTTCCTGACCTGGCCATGGGTTCAAAGGCACAGCATCGCTTGCATACAGAACCATGGCGAACCAAAATGGTCACCCTGCTCTACCCATCCTCCTTTACTACAGCCTTTCTCCACAGCACTTAGCCTAGTGACAGATCACTTGGTTTACTTACTTCTCTCTTTATTGTCAGACTCCCCACCACTAGAACATCATCTCTGTAGCAGCAGGGATTTTTCCTGTTGTGTCTTCAGTACGGAGAACAGTACGTAGCCCAAAGTAAGCACAATAAATCTTTGTTGAGAGAATGAGTGAGTGAAATTTCCCCTCTTATCCCCACGGATATTCAACCCTAGTCAAACCTAGTCATCCACTTCATACACCTTCCTCCAACATTTACCTCTGACTTTTCCCCAGAGCTGCCTTACAATTCAAGCAGCATGACGTATTCCACACTACCCTAGAATATTTCCTCCTGCTTTGTAATCTTTTCTGTTTTTTAATTTTAAAATCCATGTTCATAGTTCATATTTCATTGGGCAAAAATTCATATATGAAAAATAGTGGTGCCTGACTCACCCCTGCTGGTCCCTTTTCATTTTTGATCCTGTTCCCAGTGGAAACTTCTTATATATTTGTTTCTTGGTATTTACTTTCATATTTCAATAATGTATTTATACTGGTGCCAGTGAGAGGACTGGTTGCTTCCTATCTGTAACAAAATATGTACAGGAATTGAGAGTGAGTTTTAGAAACTTCTATAGTAATTTGATGTTGTCACACTGTCCCAGATCATGATCATTTTCTTGAAATTCAATCTGATTGTATTTTACAGAAGTATTGGTCCATGATGGGTTGGAAAAACTGGTACTCCAAAGGCAGTTTGAGAAACACTGCTCTCAGCCACTGTGCAGCTGTTCTGAGATCTGCCTTCACTACCACATTGGTCTTTTCTTTCTTTTTTGGTTTTTGGCCAAGTTGGAAGCCATATTTCCTGGAAGCATGCTGAGGAAGAGAGCAGAAGGGTGGGAGGTAAATTTTTTTTAGACATTGCTGGTCTGATATCTCAGTTAACTCACAGTTGAATGATAATTGAGCTGGCAGAGGATTCTATTTAAATATCATTTTCACTAAAAATTTGACAGTATAACTCCTTCATCTTCCAGCATTCAATATCCTCCTAAGAAGTCCAATGCCTTTTTTTTATTTCCAAAACTTCGTTTGTGACATCTATTTCTCTTCTCCTTGGAAATGTTCAGAGAGTTTCCTTTACCCTCAATATTCTGAAATTTCATGATTTGGTTAGGACTTACTTCTTTCAGTTCTAGGTAATTTTCTCCTCAATGTTTTATATTCTTTTTTCCCCCTAAAATTCTTTTTAGTCAAATATTGAAGGTATCGAATTGATGTTTACTTTTTAGACCTTTTTCCTCCCATTGTTTTTCCATTTATCATTTTGTTCTCCTTTCAGACTGTGCAAACTGGGGTGGGAACAGAACCACCTGTTTGATAGGTTTTCAAGAAATTACCCTATTTTCAGCCCCTTGCCTCACCCCCACCTTCCATGATATTTTGTGATGCCAATTCTCAAGGCTAAACAAATTTTGTGGGTTTCATGATTAGTTTTATAGTAGTGCTTCTCTCTGCAAAGACTTACATTTCAGTTTTGTGCACTTTGTTAAATCAACTTCTACTCCTTTACTTGCTTTACATATTGTAGTTTGAGGTAACAGATGTCTCTGGTTTTATTGAAGTTGGAGATTCTGTTTTGTGTTCTCCTTGCTATGTTGAGATAAATTCTAAGAGACGAAGATGCAAAAGTGTGTTTTTATATTACCACAAAACTAGACATCTCTTCACTCTATTTTATTTGAATTCAAATCAATATACATCTCCTCCAAGGAGCTTTCTTGAATAACTCATACTTTCTCAATACTCCTATATTCTATATGCCACTTATCTTTACATATAAGTATGTGTGTGTGTGTGTACACATATACTTTTATGTTAATAACATGCTAAAACAATTTTATATCATTCTGGATTTGTCTATGATTTGATTTATTATTAAGCTCCTTGATAGCAGAGACAAATCAACCAAACCAAGTAAATAAATAAAAAATTACCCAAACTTATCTGCATACAGTGGTCTGTGTATGCAGTTATTCAAAAGTCAGTGATATTAATACAATAATGGGGAAATTACTTATTAAAATCTTTCTACTCATTGGTAGTAACCCAGTTTCCTCCTATATATCTTCTCTTTCCTTATTTGACAAATCTTGCTAAAATCTGTACACATAGTCATTCTTTAGAAGGATATAAGAATGAATATAGTAGATCAAAGCAAAAAAAAATTTAGAAGATGCACTTCTTTTGAGAAAAATGTGGTCACTGTGAGTTGAGAGAGCTAGGAAGGATGTACAAATTGCCACTGAATGCTTCTAACTGGTTAGATGCCATCAGTTGAAAAAGCTCCTCTTCTGCATAAAGGCTTTTAAGGAGGCACTTTGGCTGTTTCAAACCACCAGGAAGCCTGCTAATAAAAGACTGATCTAATGGTGAAATGTTTCTATCACGGTCCAGGTGGTTGCAATATTGTGATTTACAAGAAATATATATTTGGTCATTCAGATGACCAAAATATATTTGTCATGTGTATTTGGTCTTCTTCCATGGTTCCTGGCTCCCAGTTCTCCAAAACCCTTGGAATTTTCTAAGAGTTGAGAGTGATAAATGTATCTTTTGTTATGTTAATGAGGTGACTTTTTGAAAGCATCTAAGGATAGACACTGGTAGTCTATGGGGTTAACCATGTGATTAGAAGGTTGAAACTTTCAGTCCCACCCCTTGACCTTCAGGGAGGGGACAGGGGCTAGAGGTTGAATCAATTACCTCTGGCCAATGATTTAATCAATCATGCCTATGTAATGAAGCCCCCAGAAAAAACCAAGAGGTTAGGGTTTGGAGAGCTTCTGGGTTGGTGAACACCTGGAGATTCAGGGAGAGTGGCACACTTGGAGAGGGTACGGAAGCTCTGTGCCCTTTCCCCATGCCTTGCCCTGTGCATCACTTCCTCCTGTCTGTTCCTGAGTTATATTCTTTTATAATAAACAGGTGATCTAGTAAATAAAATGTTTCTCTGAGTTCTTTGAGCTTCTCTAGTAAATCAATTGAACCTGAGGTTGTGGGGACTTCTGATTTATAAATAGTTGGTCAGAAGTACGAGTAACAACCTGGAATTGAGATTGGCATCTGAAGTGGGGTGGAGGGGGAGCAGTCTTGTGGTACTGAGTCCTTAAACCTGTGAAATTTGATGCTCTCTCCGGGTAGATACTGTTGGAATTGAGTTGAATTATAGGATACCCAGCTGGTGTCCTGAGTATTGCTTGTTGGTGTGGAGACCACCGTCCACGTTGGAATTGGTTCCAGAACCTATTTAATTGGTTCAATGAAGTGGGATCTTGAAGCAAGGGCTCACTGCCCGATGCACATAGAAGCCAATACTATGGCATTGGCTTTTGAGACAAGAAAAGGCTTTATTGCAAGGTCAATTGGCAAGGAGACAGGAGGCAAAACTCTCAAATCTATTTCTCTGATCCAGGGTTCAGGGAAAAATTTAAGGAGTTAGGGGAATTTCAAACTTGGCAGAAGCTGATTGGCTAGTCTTGAATCAGTCCATATAAGTTAATCAAGCTATTTGTGCTTCTGGAAGCTGAATTTTCCTTACTGAAGGATATCTCACTTCATAAAGGGCTCCAATGGCAATATTTCTGAAGATTCTTGGTTCCAGGATCATCCTGGGGCTATGGGTTCCCATCTGGCACATGTGCAGTGCTGTCTCTGTTATTGCAATATTTTAGGTGCTGGTTCAATTCCACCCTTTTCTTTGTACATTTCTCAATCTGGAGGGAAATAGGGTGATGATTGCTGTAGCTACTTTCTACTGATTAGGGGTATATACTGTTCCATCTCATTGAAATAGTCTCTTATTCCTGATAACAGATCAGTCCAGTTAAATTCATTTCAGAAGGCAGTGATGCAGGTGGGCTCCCAAAGTTAGGCTTATATTGTGTAAACAAGCAATCAGGTATTTAATAAGAAGCATTTCTATGGAAACAAAAATAAAAACAAAGTTAATGTTTGGAGCCAATTATAAACCAGTTTCTGAGAACAGGGGACAGCCAGTCAAGAAGACTTTTAGATGTCAGGGTTGAAGCATCTTTTATGGTTTGAAATGTCTTTGATGATGTCATTGGGTGTTCAGGTATCCTATTGATTGGCTTATACAGCAACAGACATGAAGACTGTCTAAACATGGGCTATCATGGTGATCTCCCTCAAGTTTATATCAAGTTGTTCAGCCTCAGTTTTCAGGGCTTCAGGAAAAAGAGTGGTTTTAGTTCTCAAAGATTCCAAATGGAAAAAAATTGAAAACATTGGTTTGGAGATTTTAGCCAGATATTTCAGGAAACTAGAAGAATTCAGGATCCAGTCCAGTTTACAAGTAGAAAACAAAACCCTGAAAGACAATTTTCAGAAATAAAATCTAATATGTACAAGTGTGTATTACAGTTTCTACTGAAATCTAATTTTTCTCTCTAAAATTACCCTCATTTTTACCAAAGATAGCTAAATTAAGGCTAATTGGTTGGCAAAATTAGTCTAATTTCAATAAATTTGGCCCAATTATTTACATAAGTACAGCAATAATAGCAATTGATCACATAGGCTCTTTTAAATCTGCTTTGCTGGAACTTTTCATAAGGAATCCCAGATTGAACTTTAAAGGCCTCTTGAGGCCAGGAAAGCCAAGGCAAGGACTTGTCATCAGACTCTACCTGTAATACCTATAGATCTGGGTGAATTCTTCTCAAGGTTTCCCAAATATTCTGAGGTTCTGGCACCTGCCAGGAAGTGACCTTCTTTATGCACTCGGTAGGGTTGCTGGGAACCCTGTGAGCAAAGTACCAGACCAATATTTCCAAGTGACTTAATTCATCCCATAAAGTTAACCTTTGTTTCTTAAAGCTGTGAGGTCATATTTGAGTCTATGTATATCTCCTTCAAATATGATATTCCAGACAAAGCCTTGGTAATCTAATCCATGTTTCCAATTTGTTCTGTTATAAGGAGAACAGATTCTTATTGAACTTATGCAAACAACTATATTGCCATGAAAATAGGAATACTCACTCACTAAGAGTTTCCAAATTCTGGAGAGATAAGGTAGGGAGAAAAGATAGATGTTTCAATTCTGCTTACAAAAGTATAATTTGCCAAATTGCTATAAGTCATAGTTAGCTTAAGAGAATAGAGAAAAAGATCTCCTTAAGTATGGAAAAATAAAGCATTAAAAAATTCAGCAATATTTCAGACAAAAAGTCATAAAAATTATAATCATCCTCATCAGTCCATTCAGTCACATGTAATCAACTCTTGATCTTGATCTTTTGTTAGAGGTTTTATGAAGCCATCAGTTTCTCTGTTAGAGTTCTGTAATTTCTCACCAAGTTCAGTTTTACAATCTGAAAGTTTATCAGAAACCTGTATTCTAGAGTAAGTATCAGAGTCCTTTCCATGAATCTCTCTGAAGATGAAAGGTATTTGCAAAAGCATTGAAGTAAAACAATAGCTGTCTGTAAATGATGAAAAACTTAAAAATGGCAGTTGACAAAGAAATTTGGTTATTTCTGTGGCATATAATATTTTAAGACAATAACTAGAATTATGACTAATAACCAGGACAGATCAGAATTTTATACAATTTTTAGAACACTTATATCAGTGTTATATAATTTTTAAAACACTTATATTAATAACATTCACACAGGCAATATAACCCAAGAAGGTTTATCATCATTTGTTTGACAAAGTTTCCCAAGCAATTTAACACACCAAATAAGCCTAATTAGTTTAATACCTCTTTATAGGAAGAGAGAACAAATTCTTTGAAAAGTCCCAGGAACCAACTGGAAGTTCTCAAAGTTACTTTCAGGTCAAAAGAAAGAATTTATTTAGGATTTTAATTTTGATGATGTTTGTCAAAAATATCAAAAGGATTATAGGTCCCTGTGAAACAATGCTTAGTTATGCACTTAACTGAAGTGACAAAAGAAGATGTTAAATGCAAACATAGAGAGTTAAAGAGTTTAAAAGAAAAAACCTTAGTTCTCTTAATAGAGAGACCTAGCCTTTTTGAACATAAGACTTACTCAAAGGTAAAGAAACACATTTTATAATCTTTTTATCAACAGCAGACTAAAAGTTCAAAAAATTATCCTTTTAAGAGACAGAAAACCAAATTCTAATTTTGCACCCACTTACTTTTAATATGAAAATTCATTTATTTAATTAAATTTATTTTAATCTTAGCCAACTTGACCATGCACGAAAAGGATTCCTCTTCCACAAACCTCCTATAACTTTCTTTTTACATTCAGACTTTGTCCTGTTTTCCCTCCTTCCCAGTACTTTAGGACAAATTTATCTTTCTTAACAAAACAAACAAAACTGTTTCCACTCCTTGTGCCTTCTTTACTGAAAACATACATCTTACTTTACCTGAATACAAAGATGATTCCCTTATTAATTTTTAGTAGATTTAATCACATATATTTTTAGAATTCTTAATCCTTAGAAATCTTAATTTTTAGTGAAAGCTAAGAAGTAGGCAATTATGAATTGTCTTTTACATTTATAAAATGAATGTAAATTTATTTGGCAAATTTATAATTGTCAAATTTGCTTGGCAAATTTATAAATACTTTTTATAATTTCTAGGAATGTGTTACTTCGTAGCACAATCTTTTAGTAAAATACAAAACATGTTTACTAATAGGCCAAACATCTTTTAGTTTCTCTGTAATAAGAAGCCAAACATAGATAAACCTATATTTAGTAAATAATGTCTAATAATTTATCTTATTTGGAAATGATCTAGATATTCAATGAATTTTCCATCATTTAATTTAACTTAGCAAAACTTCAAAGTTTTAAGTTACCAAAGAGATTTTGGAAGTTATTTTAAATACACATGTATTGAAATGTAATTATTGCTAAAAGTTTATCTATAAACTCTTATCTTACATCTAAATCATTTGCTCCCAACAATTACATTTAGATTGCACATGAAAATTTCATGAGACATCAGACAAAATTTGCTATCATTCTAAGTTATTATTTTTGCTGACAAATTTTGTAACAGAGATAACATGAGCTTGTTTGACTAATAAACCCAGGTAGAATAAAGGCTGCACGTCTGCATCATATCCAACATTGAAAAATCTGAGGGCGTGTCTATTTCAATCAAACCACCAAACTTAAATAAGCTTTTATTTACCAAAGATTATTTCATATCAAGTTAACTTGAAAAACATTTGAATAAGTTTCTATTACATTTCAAAATAATTTTTATAAGTGCTTACGTTAAGCCAGTTAAATAGAGCTCTTAATTTTGGCCATACCAGCTGGAGGTAGAAAAATATCTCACATTTACAATATATATAGACATACAAGAACACACAGACAGAGCTCTTATTGGTTCTTTTAAATTTTTGCTATGAATCAGTTACACTACAAAACTCACTAGTTTATAGAAGAATAGTTGGATCCAAATTTTGTTTTAGCAATTGGAAAAAGTTGCGTTCACCTACTAAATCTTTTTACTAATATTTATGGAGAGGACATTTCAGATTTTTTGGGGTCAAATTTCCAAATATTCCCTTTCCCTTTTGGGAAGAAAAAGATATTGCTTTATATTTCTCAAACACTTGGGTTGTAGCCTGAATGATATCAAAGGCTGATCCACTCATCCAACTACATTTTCTTTAATTTGCTTCTTTATATCAGGCAGATTTTTAACTAAGAGGTAAATCAAAAGATTTTTATGCTCCTAGACCATTTTACCCTGGGGGAGGTTCCATTATATTTTTTATTAATCCCCCCCTCAAATATCAACCTCTGGTTTCCATCTCACACTGTGTGGGCTCAGGCAACACTTTTGACTCCCTTTTTAATTAACATTGTCTGAAGGGAAGATTTATATGGCCTCTGTTTTACAATATCAGGCAGAGGAAATGTTCCCCAGTGAGACATAATGTTTATCCCCACTATAAAATCTATAGTACAATCAGGCTTACGATATTGTGTAGGGGAAGCATTTCCAGACACACATAACATTCATTTTCAAAACACACTTAGGCAAACTTGATATAACCTCTTCATATAACATTAGCTCAAACATCTGAAACTTTATAGTTCTATCAACCCTTATACTTAACATTTTCTCAGTCTAACTGTAGCCTGAGTCAGGGTCTCACCAATGGGTTTTGGTATCACAGCTTGTGGGATTCTTGCAGCAGGGAGTCTCAGAAATTTCTCTTCTCAATCTCCCAGTTATTTTACCCATTTCTGTGCAAAAGGTTTGAGTCCTCACTGAGAGGTGGAACCAAGGGACCCCGGTCCTTTTGTTAATCTTTACCTTGATTAAATGGCCTGTTGCCTCAAACGATTGTTGGTCAGGTTTCTCACTGTGATTTCTGCCTTCTGACTTTTTAAATTTTTCTAAACAGGGGTAGATAGAGTGTACTTGTTTAGGGCCCTTTAACGTTGGGAGGGGCCAGTAGGGGATTCCTTTGGCTTGCCCAACCTTAGGCAGTGCTGTATTAAAACCTTTGTTTTAACCCCATTAATGTTCATTTTATTCATTCCATTTTTCTTCTCCTTTGCAAAACAGGTCTAATTGTAAAATAATATTATAGTTCAAAGACCCATTCTCAGGCCACATTTCATCTGACCTCAATGAGTATTGGGGCCAGGCCACCTTACAAAAGAAAATCATTTTCTTTTTCTTCATGGGCTCATAATTGAACATTGCCCAATTTTGAAGAATGCATCCCAATGGATTGCAACTTGGTATACCATTCACATTTCCCATTTTAGGGGGCTTTTTTCGAAGGTGGCCACAACAAACAAGGTCTGTCTAGGGTGATATTTAGAATCTGAGGTGGTGGTGCTTGTGGGAACAGCTCCTCCCAGAATAACCAAGGGGTCATTTTCCCTCTCACCCAGGAGTTGGGTATGTTTTTCAGGAAGGGGTCCCTATGAAGCCATTGCACATCCTAGGCAGATGCCCCAACACCTCTGTAAAATCCTCAGCCACCTGGGAATGCCCTGAAGGGCGAGAGGGGACAGTGCCTCTTTCTTTGGAGTCAGAAGACCCTCATGAAGTTAATTTCTAAAGGGAACTTTTTACAGTCACTGAGCAACTCAGTCCCCAAACAGCCAATTCAATTTAGGAAACAACATTAACACACAGTACAACTCTACACATAACATGAACCAAATTCCTAAAATTACAGTTCAGCCAGATTCCCGGAGTTCCTCACAAGTGAACCTTTTATCCTGTCTCTAATTATCTTGGGTCCAGGCCCAAGATTCGAGGCTCACCCTGCCAGAATTACCCAGCATACAAGTCAAACTTCTCTCTCCAGGAGATCAAACCAGAGAGACGAGGTAAGAGACTGTTGCTTTCTTAAGCATCTTTCAGTCACTTTCTCTGCTTACCTGGAGATGTCTTGATCCAGATGCAGTTTCTTTTTGCAAAAGTGCAAGAAGCAGCAAGGAGTCTGGAGCAGTGCAGCAGGAAATGGGAATCCAGTCAGCTGAGCCTCTAGACAAAGTAGTCTAGGCAGCTGCTTAGGGTCAGCACTGAGAGCCTGCACTTGGCTGGGGGCTGCAGAGCCTTGGGCAGGTGGTCTCACGACCATGATCACTTCGTAGTTGCTAGAAATTGTTACCGAGCAAAGGTTCACTGCCCGATGCACACAGAAGCCAATGCTATGGCACTGGCTTTTGAGAAAAGAAAAGGCTTTATTGCAAGGTCAACTGGCATGGAGACAGGTGACAGGCTCTGAAATCTGTCTCACTGATCAAGGGTTTGGGGTGAAATTTAAGAAGTTAAGGGAATTTCAAACTTGGCAGAAGCTGACTGGCTAGTTTTGAATCAATCCATATATGGTAATCAAGCTACTTGGGCTGCTGGAAGCCAGATTTTCCTTAATGAAGGATTTCTTGCTTTGTAAAGGGCTCCAGTAGCAACATTTCTGAAGGTTCTTTGTTCCAGCGTCATTCTGGGACTACGGGTTCCCGCCTGGCACATTCGCAGTGCTGTCTCTGTTATGTCAATGTTTTATGTGCTGTTTCACTGGAATGGACCTGGCTCACAGACCCATGTGGTTTGGGAAGAGAAAGGAAGAAAGGGTGGGAGGATGAAGAAACTTTGATTCCTGAGTGGCCATGTGGTCACCCACGGTATGGAGCAGCAGCTGTGCTGCAATCGGTTACTAAAGGTAAAAGTTACCAGTGGAATTTAGAGATGGAGCCAACTCCTGAGGATTGGTTCACTGGATGCACAAGAAAAGGCAGACTAATAAGAAAAAGGCAGAATATTCAATCCCTTGTTTATTATCCGTAATAGCTAAAACGAAAGTAAAAGAAAGTTTGGGGTTGGGCCTTAATGATAAGTCAAAGTCAGATTTGGGTCAATCCGAGCTTCAGCCACTAGCCTCAAAGCCTCCCCAAAAGGGAAAAGTCATACAGGGACAATAGAATGAACCTCTCAGACCTCTAGTCACCAAGAAAGTGGTCAACATGGAGGAAGGGCAAAACCAAGAAACTATTGACACCAGAGGGTATAGTATGAAGGAGTTGTTTCATTTTGCAGGCCAATATCATCAGCTTCCCGAAGAATATTTACTAAAATGGATCATGACAGTAACAATTTGGGGGCTGTGTTTTGATTTTGAATGCTGCAGAGCGGAAGAGCGTGGTTGGGTTGATACAGGACCCACAGATCACTATTGAACAACCACAGATGGCTGCATGCGATCCAGAAACACAGGAGTCTATTCCCAGGGGAACAGCCAGCATGGTGGACTGGATAAAAGCCACTGTAATGTCTGTTTATCCTGAGAAGGGGGACTGTCTGTCTTCCCCTACAAATGCCAAATGGAATACACCAGATGAAGCAGCTGATATGATTTGTCTGCAAGCCATGTGGGACTGGCTTTATGATGACAGGGATATTCACCCCCTAAATATGCCCGTTACCCAGGTCATGATAAATGCTGTGGTTAAGGGAGCCCCTTTCACATGGGCACCCCATACAACCTTATTATTGCAAAATCAAGGGACAATTTGGAAAGATTGATTGAATTTACCTTCTCAGCTTTTCCACATGGTAGGTCTTACAGATGCTAATAAGAACATTAGGTTAATTAACAAGAGAATGGGAAGAGGCCGGGGAAGAGACAAGGGACTCTTTCCGACAAGGTGGAAATTTTTAAAAGATTATTAACAAATAAGGTGAATAAAGCCAATAATGATTGAGGTGAAACAAAAAGGAAACAGAAAGGGGAGAGTCATAGGACTCATCTCAGTGGGTTGCAAATCTTTAGATGGTTATTAAAAAATGGGATGAATAAAATGGACATTGACGGGGTTAAAACAAATGTTTTAATATAGCACTACCTAAGGTTGAGTGCACCAAAGGGACTCCTTGCTGGTACCCCAATATTAAAAGGCCCCAAACAATTCCACTCTATTTACCCCAGTTTGGAAAAATTTTCCTCTAGGACTGACTCTGGAACTGCCTGAGGAGATGCTGGATTCTATTGTCACTTGGATGCCCTATGTACAGCTCTCAACTGATGACAAAGAGCTGTTTGGTTTGTGGATAGCAGTTCCGGGTGAATGGACAACATCCTGCTTGGAAGGCTACCACTCTCACGGTAGGAGGTAGAAACGAATCAGCTTGGTGGGCTGAATTGCATACTGTTTTCCCAGCAGTGATGGAAGAATTGAACAGTGGTCAAAGCGCCTATATTTGGCTTTTTACTGACTCATGGGCAGTGGCCTATGGCCTGGACACATGGTTAGGCAGGAGGGCAATGGAAACCTGGCCTATTAAAGGGATGCCCTTATGGGGCATAGCCCTATGGAAATCACTAGGACATTTGAGCGGTGCATCAAAGTAGGATACGTCGATGCCCATCAGAAGAACTCCCTTCCAGGTTTGGATGGTGATTGCAATCCACAAGCAGATATTCCCCTCTGCTAGCTGAAGATGGCCACCTGGGTCCATGAAATGAGTGGATGTGGGGGCACAACAGCAATGCAGAGATGGGCTAAATCTAGACATATTCCTCTTACACCCTCTGAGGCACAAAATGTCAGTGAGAACTGTTTTGTCTGCCAGTAAAAGGGACAGAGACTGCAGATGGCCATGTGGCAGATTCCCTGGGGGAAAGGCCCTGAACGTAGCTGACATGTGCGACTGATGCTGGTAGCCCCGGGGGCAAGAAATGGGGCCTGACAGGAATAGACCCTGACTCTGGACCAGGCTTTGCTCACTTGAGGGTAGATACAAATGCTCAGAGGGCTAGAAAAGAACTGAAACAGAAGATATTGCACTAATTTGGAGAATTGACCATCATTTTTTAGACAAGGGACACACCTTACCAGCCCATAACGTCCAACAATGGGCAGAGAGATACACTCCTCAGAGTGCTAGTTTGATAGAGAATTGGAATGGGCAGTTAAAACATTGGTTGATTAAAATGATTGGAAATAACAAGATGAAGGGCTGGTGTACACATTTTCACTAGTGTGAGCTCATGCCCAACGTGAACCTGAGTGGGGCTGAAAGAGTGTCCCCACCAGGTAGATTTCTTGTTCTCTCATGGATCTGCAGAAGCAGGGAAAGTGCTGATATGTTTTCTTCTCCACATCACCTCGCCTTTTTTTTCCCCCTACTTGATGCTGTGGTGGCAAGGCCAGGGCAGCAACTACAAGGGCTGGAAGCAGGGATAATTTCTAAGCAAGAAACTGTAACTATGTTTTTAACCTTTACGTCGGAATTCCTAAGGGCACGAAGGGACAGGATACACCTTCACCTCATCTAGAAATTGGGGCTACCACTGAATGTAGCTATATTGCCTGGTGGTAAAGATAGCCCCCTATTTCTGCGCCTGAGTAACCTTATCTTATCTGAATAGAAGTGGACTGAGCAGAGGGGGCTTGCTAGACTAGTATTGCTGCCTGTAATGTAGACTGGCTCAGTGGATGAACCTAATGTCCCTTTCAAAGGTGGAAAAGTTTAGGTATAAATGGAGGGAAGAAAAAGTAGTAGCTAAGGGTAAAGGGATGAATAAATGAGTTATGTGTCAAGTGAAATCAATATTATATTTACACCTAGAAAGGAGCTCCAAGCAAGAGATGATATTGTCTCTTAGTTCAATTATACCAGATGCCTGAAAAGGGTGAAGTTTATTATTGTTTTTCTTCTTGTTATCTTTGTTATTATTTTGTGTTTACCCCATCTTGAACTGACCACTCCTGCCTGTGTATCACTGGTACCCTGTCCATACCTCGTTCGACTTACTGACTTATTACTCTCTCTCCCCTACTAAAGTGTAAGCTCATTGAGGGAAAGGATGATGTCCAATAACTCCTGTACTCATAGACCAAGAACAAAATGACTACTTACTAAATACTTTCTGTGCAAATGAGAGAGAAATTACCCTGACAAGTATATTAAGTCTACTTAGAAGAATACCCCTTTCTACATAAGGGAAAGTTATACATGAAAGGGTACGACCGACATGACCCTATGCACATTGGAGCCTTTAGGACTGCTATTTTTGAATCATTATTTTCCACAATTCCTTAAAGTAATTTACAAAAAGAGTCTTTTGTCTTCTCAAGTGCATGATAACCACCGTAGTTTATGATTTTTCTATGTTTCCTCAGGGAGACTGAGTGCTTTTGTTTTCCTTAGTGATAAAATCATCAGGTTCCTATTGGCTGGTAGCTGTGACTTATGAAATGAATCTACAAACTTAAAAGTAATGAAGACTGGAAAATGTAATATTCACACATCTTAGAATGCTCAGAGACGATGAATGGAAGACTTGAACATGTGGCTTAGGTTTTGGGTCACTTTCCCTCTTCTGGCTGTACTTTCTGTGAGGTACAGATTCAAAGGAAAACTCACAAAGTTATGTTCCTTGTAATATTTCCTCTGCCCAAGAAACATTTTGCAAATATACTTTAGCAGACATGTGACTTATACCAAAACCAAATTCTGGTCCCACTGCCAAAAAACCTTGGCCAGTGCTTCTTCACACAGATGTACAATGTTTACACATAGCATACCTGATTGATCTATCATCTACCCACAAAATACACTGCTTCTTCCACATAGACTGTGGTTTCCAAGGCAACAGAGAGCTCCTGCAACAATGAAAGCACACACAAGTTGATTTCCATTTCTACATGCCAAGTCCTAACCACTTTCTCCAGCCATAGTACTTACGCTTTCCAACAGGAAGGCAGAGCTGAGAATGAAATACTAATAGTAGAAAAAAAATTTTAATGTGTCAGCATAGTTAGGTGCTTTAAAGAAGAAACTTTTGTTTAACAAACTTGTAGCAAGAGATTGATGGGAATCATTTGCGTAGAGGGTGAAATATACAGGAGAGAGAAGTTGTGGCTACCCTTGAAGGACACGGGTAATGCTGAGGCAGGGAAGACCCATCTTTCCTCTAGTACTGAAGTCTTTTGATAAACTAAGTCACCAGTTCTTCCTTTGCAGGTAAGTTTGTTGAAAATGATCTCTACCTTCTCATTTTCCACTCACTCTGGAACCCATCACAGTCTAGAACCTATTGTAAACTGCCCTTGCAAGGCTACACAAGCCTTCTAGAAGACAAATTCAGTGATCGCTTGCCCATCCTTATACTCTTCTTGATTATCCTTCCATCCTGCCTCTCCTTTCTCCCTTTCCCATAAAACTACTCTCCCCCAGTTCTCCTCCACCTTAAAGTACCCTCACTACCCTTTGCAGGTTCCTCTTCCTCTGCCAATGCTTTTACTATGGCTCTCTCCTCAGCCTTTTCCTCTTCTCATTCTACATATCCCTCTAGGCAATCGTCCCTGAACTTGCTTACACAGTAGAATCACTTGAGGATCTTGCAAAAACTTCAAAGCTCAGGTCACAGTGCAAACCAATCTCTGGGGCTGAGATGCCATCAGTATATTTTGAAATTCTCTCAGATTATAATGTGCAGACAAGTCTGAGAAACCACTGCCTTAGAGTGGTCCCTCACCTCCTAATTAACTCCAGATTAGCTGACACTGAATGTGCCGCTAGGCCTGTGCCTTTTGCAGGACTAGTCACCTCTGTGACATATACTCAGTCAGGCCTTCTTGAAATTCTTCAGTAGTGTCTCATTGTTTCAGGATAAAATTTTTAAAAAGTGTTACCAGGACATTCAAAGCTTCCATAATCTGGGCTCTGCTTACCTTCAAAGGCTCATCTCAAACTACTCTCCCGTCATGCTGGAAGCTTTCAGGCACATTCCTGCCCCTCTGCCCGGAACAGACCTTTTCATCTGGCTAATTCCAACTTGTCCTTCAACACTCAGCACGGACATTTCCCTAATGCCTCCTCCTCCCACTTCACAGTGAGTTTTGTTGAACATAGCTCTTACTTCATTTATATCTTTTTATTGGTTTATCTTGTAGTGGACTGGAATTTATTTGAGGATAGAGTATTTGCTTTTCATTTCTCTGCACAGAGTGCAGAGTGCCTTGAGTAGACTGAATAAATAAATAAAAGAACATAAGGGTGGAGAATTTTTGCATTGAAGCCTTATTCAGAAGGGTTTAATCAGATTTACTTCTTCAGGGAGAGAGGAAGGCCACGGAACCATAAAGTTTCTGCATAGCTTTCCTGCAGGTGGCAGAGTTTTCTTCCCTTCCTCGTGCTTCCTCCTTGTTCGTCTGGCAAGCGGAGCATCTGGAAACACAATCCAGGTGCTGAAACCAATTTTCATGACACTTGAGAATTACCCTGGACACTGTCTCCAGCAGTTAAAAATTCAGCAAATGGATATTATAAGCAGCCACCTGTTAGCAGGAGGCCTGGGCAACTTTGGGGTCAGAAGGGGATCTGGGGACATATATTTGGCACAAAATGCTTGAGTGCCCCCTCACTTACTAGAGAGGTAAGGTATCTTTTTAAAGAGGTTTCTATTCTGAGCAAGATCAAAAGTTTGAACTATTTCTACAACTATGCAGTTCTATAAAATTAATCTTGAGAATGTTCTTTAAAAACCAGCATGAAAGCTACAATTTCAAAAATAATAATTTGTGAGTAAATATTTCCCCCGTTTGCATATTTTAGTTTGGAACAATGAAAGAAGAAATTTTAACAGAAATATTCACAATTAAAATGTGCACATAATGGTACCAATGGCAGGACACAATAATTAGGAGAAGTGGGAATAATGAGCATCTCTCCATTTGTACTTTGTGAGCCTCTTTCGCTTTTTACATAACTGCTACTTTCTGGTAAGTTGTAAGCATTACAAAACAAAATATTGGGTTTCATGAAGTTGAAATATAAGTCACTTTCCACAATTATATAGTAAAAACAAACAAATATAAACAAGGAATGGGAGAGAACAACATGATTTCTTGGATGGCCAGCTATTCTGTGATGCAAACACCATTGTCCAGTTTTGATTTTTGCACTGTTTTTCTCTGATAACATGCAGCCTCTAAGCCCTCCATATCAGTTAACCAGCTGCCATCTGGGCTGCTAGTTGTAGTCTGTGATGTCTTTTCCTGTTGTCAGTGGTAGATAGAAAGTGACACTACATAAAAACCTCAGTCTTATTAAGCTAGTTTCATGTGGTTATGCTCAAAGGCACCTAAAAAACAGGGGCCAATTGTCACAACAAAATCATCCATTGGAAGTACTGTGTTCAAGTACCACACACTGTGATCAGGATGTGTGACCTGGGCAGCCACACAGGGCCCTGCACTTGCTTTGATGCTCGACTGCCGCCATCTTGAAATTTCCCACATTTTCATTTTACATTGGGCCCTGCAAATTATGTCTCTGCTCCTGTCTGTGGATCCTCACTAAGCATTTTATAGTGGGTGAAATGTGCCTAAAATGAATAACAAAGTCAGCATTAAGGGGGAAAAGAAGGTATGGATGGACAGCTTATTGTCATAAGGATATCAGTTGACTAGAGGGAGAGCCCTTACCTCAGATAATGGAATTCATCATATGTTATTGTATCTGCATATGAGTCTCTGGTGTTTTGATATTATCTCACAGTATCCTTTCTTCCTCTCTGCATGCTGCTTTCCTGCTTGACAGAAGCACAGAACCCTTAGATAGGATCCCCAGGGACTACCCCTGTTTGCACAGGAATGGTTACTTCTTAGGAAAAGTCTTCTGACTCAACACCCTACAAATATCATCAGAAGCTTCAGTCTGGTGACTGCATGCTTGAGGCTCGCATTTAGAATATATGCAGAAATAAATCCTACCTTGGCAGAGTCAGGTCAGGACTGTGATAAGTGGTTCAGGGGACTGAATAATTTGCTGATGTCAGGGTTGGCTGACAAACTAAGAGTTGATGGATGCGTTTGACAAATATTTATGTAAGTTTTAATGTTTCCTTCTCAAAAAATATTTAAACTAGTTCGTTAGAGGATAATTAGATTGCTGGCTTGGATTCATTAGCACACTATACTATACCATTACCTTTTCTCTGAATTTGTCCCTATTTGGTAAAAATAGAGATGCAGTTGGAGTATGGATCTTTAGATAGTATGGCAAAGGAAGAGAGAAGAACTTCTCGTAGTTGAGACGTTTACTGCATTTTCATTGAGGCTGAAACAAGAGTTTGGACAATAGACATCGAACCATTGTTTTGGTTGGAGATTCATTTCCGCTCAAACTGATGCAAGAATGGAAGGTAAGGTTTCTATAATCTTTTATCTTTTTTCAAATGATGTATAAAACTGTTCTAAGCTTCAGAATATATGTAACTTTAAGACTAGATACTTCAAAATTACCTTTCTTTTGCTCTAAGACCTATAAAGTTGATGTCCCAAGAGACTTGTGACTCAGCTGCGTGTGACCTACTTCTCATGCTGGAGACCTTGCAGAAAATGATTATCTTTCCTTTCTTAACATACAATGAAGAAAAAATTCAGAGAGTAGGGTAATGGCAATCAATATTATTTAGTAACAAAATAGAGCAACCTTTAGCACTTTTTTAAAAAAAGTTTATTTTAAATAAAAATGACCAATAAATATTTATTAACTATGAGTGAATAGGTGATGCAGACATATGTAGTTTTCAAGAAGGGAAGTTTCTTTTTTTTTTCTTTTTTTGTGAGAAAGATATCCCTGAGCTAACATCTGTTGCCAATCCTTCTCTTTTTTGCTGAGGAAGATTGGCCATGGGCTAACATCCGTGCCAATCTGCCTCTACTTTATATGCGACACCACCACAGCATGGCTTGACAAGTGGTGCATCTGTTCACGCCCAGGATCCGAACCTGTGAACCCCGGGCTGCTGAAGGGGAGAGCGTGAACTTAACCACTATGCCACCAGGCCGGCCCCAAGAAGGGAAGGTTCTTGAGAAGGGAAAGGAACAATGGCTCCAAATGAGCCTAATAGTGAAAATCACCCAAAACCCTTGTGAAAAATGCACATTCCTGTGTCCTTCCCAGAATTACTAAATCAGGAAATTCTATCAAGGGATCTGGGGGTCCATATTATAAAGAGGCCACCCCTGTGATTCTTATAGTCAAGGTAGTGTAGAGAAATGTGCCTTGGGCTAGTGATTCTCAAAAACCCATCAGAAATAGCTGGCAGGCTTGTTAAAACTGGGTCCAATCCCTAGTTTCTTATTCAGGTGTCCATAGAGTGGCATGTGCATTTGTATTCCTAGCAAGTTACCAGATGACACCAGGACACTGGTGAAGGGACCACACATTGAGAACCACTGGTTTTAGGGCCTATAGTGGTATCTGCTGTTACATCCTGCAAGATTCAGGTGGCCTCACACCCAGGAGGCATGGGATTCCTCCCTGGTCCTGCCACTATCTATCCCAAACCCTTCATAACCTTCCATAAAGAGAGATTACAATGCTGTTCATAGGGCAGTCTGGTACCTGTGATCATGATGTCCCATAGGGTAAAGATACCCTCAGGAACATTCCCAGCTCTTGCTTGGACCCTAGAATACAACAAAAATAAGCTAATCAGTTATCACAATTTGGGTGCAGACAGAGTAGGAGGAGAGAGACAACAGTCCCCAAAGGACGTAGACAGACTCGTAAGCTCTTAAATCTGGAGTCTAGAGAAGCTTAGGTTGCTGGCAGCATCAGCTCCTCCTTATGTTTTCTTTCACAATGAGAGGAATATGAGGAATATACTTCCTGGTCAGAATAGGTTTTTTCACAGAGGAGGTAGAAAAGGAGATTAAAAATGGGCATTTCTTTTGGGTTGTATCTCCTTAAGGGAGCTTGGCAGTCCAAGTGTTTGCTTGTGCATGTGCATGTGTGCCTGTGTGTATGCATGTGTGTGTGTGTGTGTGTGTGTGTGTGTGTAGGCAGGTAAGAGGTTCTGTGTGTGTGCTTTCAAGTGTGAGGATGGCAGGGGGATACCATCCTTGCCAGCCAAGACTGATCCTAACAGCCTTTAGCTAGATCTTTCCTTCTGAGCTCTCTCTTTCATCCATGTTTAAATTCACCTGTAGGTGCTTTGTTCTGACGAGATCACTTTCAGTGGCTGCTTGTCTATCAATACGACTAACCACAGGTGTGGGGCCCTTACCCTCTCTCCAAGCAGCTGCTCTTGTACCTTGCCCTTGCTGAGCATGGGTCTTAATTCTTGAATAATCACATGAGCAGTGTTAGAAATCAAAAAACCTGTGATGTATTTCAGAATCCTAAACATTCTTTATAGATTAACTTTATAGATTAACTACAAAATATTTGATTTATAGCAGCAATGTGCTTCTAAGGGGTAAAGCATAAAAGAACCAAGAAGCAGTCAAACAAATAACTTGCTTATGCATCATTTTTGTCATGTGGTTGTTCTGGAAACTAAACACATTTATTATATTTATTTATTATATGTTAATATAATTATAATAGAATTTATATATAATAATATATGATTATATTAATATAATCACATTAATATATAATATACTATATGTCCAATATGTTATATTTGTATATGTGTATATACATATAGTATGTATATAACATGTATATATAATAATGTTATATAATAATATATATTATTACACACTATTTATTAATAAACACATTTATTGTACAAATATAGGATGACTTGAATGACCCCTTTGCAACTGTCTGACTACTTAGTAATGCGATAATTCCAAAGAGAAAGCAATATCAAACCTAAAGGCTAATCATAAAAAGTAGAAAAAAGCAGGGGAAAACTCCATCTATACTTTTTTGCCAGTGAGAAATTCTCTTAGGTTTTCCACATCTGAGAATGTTTTCATTTTTCCTTTGCTCCTGAAGGATATTTTCTCTAGATATAGTATTTGCAGCTAACAGTTCTTTTCTTTCAGTACTTGAAAAATGCTGTGCCACTTCCTTTGGCCTCCATGGTTTCCAATGAGAAATTCACTGTCATTTGAATTAGTGTCCTATGAGTCATGTATCATTTCTCCCTGGCTGCTTTCAGGATTTTTTCTTTGTCTTTAGTTTTCAGAAGTTTAATGATATGATGTTTCTTAGTGTGGATTTCTTTGGGTTTATCCTATTAGGAGTTTTCTAAGTGTCTTGAATGTATAGGTTTATATCTTTCAACAAATTTGGAAAGTTTTCAGGATGGCCATTTCAACCATTCTCTCTCTCTATATATATATTTTCTTTACATCATGATTTCTTAGTCCTTATTAAATTGATACAATTTGGGGAAATAAATACTCCCTTCCTTTTTTGTTGCATGTGTGTTAGTAGGGGTAGGAAGAACAGAATATGAGAGAATAGGTAAAGGGTGTAGGGAATGGAAACGTGAGGCTGAAGAGAAAGTGTGTTTATAATAATACTTCTTTAAGCAGTACCAACCAACCAAGTACAAAGTTGACAGCATGACATGTTTTCTTCTCACATGGACTTCTGAAAGTACGAAACATATGGAGTTCAGCATACATTAATTTTATAGCATCATGTTACAGGTTTCCTATCAATCATAATATGTATATTTTATTTTTCTAACTTTTTAAGCTTCATAGATGACACTATTCCTGAAGCACTTTTAGTATATTATTCAGCAAATATTAATTTGATCATATAAACCAATCTTCGTTACCAGAAAGCACTGTTAGCTGCCATGTGAAGGTCCGTTTTGCAAGTAACACTTAATTCTACCCTTGGAACTTCACGTCAGAGGAACTTTCTGAAGGGCATACCTCTTTCAGTTGGGTTTACAACTTATCTGCAACACTAAATGCAGATAAAATAAAGATCACACCTTGGTTAAAGGTTTGTACATAATAGCCTATGGCATTTTTTAGTCTCAATTCCTTTTCCTCTCATTCTGGGACTCTGATAATACCAATGTTACCTCTCTTATTATTGTTCTACTGGTTCCTGAGGCTGTTCATTTTTATGCAGTCTATTTTCTTTGTGTTGTTCAGATTGGGTAAAGTCTATTGATCTGTCTTCAAGTTCATTGATTCTGTTCTCTGACATCTCCATTTTGCTATTGATCTCATCCAGCAAGTTTTCATTTGAGTTACTATGTTTTTCAGTTCTATAATCTCCATTTGGTTCTTTGTTTACTTTAATTTTTTTGCTGAGAGTTTCCATTTTTTAATTTGTTTCAAGAGAATTTGTAATTGTTGAAGCATATTTATGACAGCTGCTTTAAAAGCCTTGTCATATAATTTCAACATCTGATCATCTCAGTGTTAGTGTCCATTGATTGTCTTTTCTCCTTCTTGCTGCAATTTTACTGGTTCCTGGTATGACTTGTGATTTTTCCATTGTATCCTGGATATTCTGGATATTATGACATTCTAGATCTTATTTGATCTTCTTTTTTAGCAGGCAATACTACTGTTGAGGTATACCCAAGGCCAAGTAGATGTGTATGTTCAACTCCCTGCTGGGCCTCACTGACATTTTCCTGGCAAATTGAGGCACAGACTCACACTGCCTAATTGCCAACAGGTGTGAGGAGAGGGAGTTTAGCTCCCTCTTTGGCCCCACTGACACCTTCCAGATGAAAGTGGTACATCAACTCACACCACCTTGTTTTCCAAGTTGGGGTATAAGATCAGCTCCCCCTGGGCTCTGCTGCTAGTAGGGACAGGGGGGTCAGTAGAGGGTTGACTAACATCATTTTGGTGCTTCAGGGTGGAGAGGAAGCTCCTGTTTGGCTCCACTGACACCAGAGGAAAGGAGTGGGGGAAGTATCACACTGCCAACCAGCCCTATCTTTGGCTACTTTCTTCTACTCCAGTGCCATGTTGGGGTGTGACTCAGCTCCCTACTGGGCCCTGATGAACATGGATGGGGCAGATTAGGGAGGGGGTGCTGACCAGCCCTGACTTATACCACCTTACTTAGTCTCCTTGACCCTCAGTTTGCTGATGGATCCCACTGACACTAACCTGGTGGGGAAATCAGAGCACTGCCTGCTTCTGCCAGGAGAGGAATGAAAGGTCTGCTGGCCACTAGGTCCTGCATATATACTTCCCCAATGGGGAAATCAGACTGTTATTACCTGCTTTCATAGGATGGGGGATGGAAGATCAGCTCCCAGCTAAGCCTTAGTGACACAACCAAGTAGGGGGATTGGAATGTATCGTCTGGTCCCATGGGAGTGGGGACGTGTGTGGAAGATCAGCTTCTCACTAAGCTCTGCTGAAAAGAGCGCTGGGTTTCCACTGGTGTTTGACTGGAGTAGGGTGAGTATATTAGTCTTCTTGGGCTGCAATAACAAAATGCCATAGACTACATGGCTTAAACAATAAATTTTTTTTTTTTTTACAGTCTGGAAGCTGGAAAGTCCAAGATCAAGGTTCCAGCAGGGTTCAGTTTCTTCCTTTCTGGCTTATAGACACCACCTCTCACTGTGTCTTCACATGGCCTTCCTTCTGTGTGCAAAGAGAAAGAGAGAGAGGTCATGTGAGGACACAGCAAACAGGCAGCCATCTACAAGCTGGGAAGAAGGCTCTTCCCAAAAACTGAACCCTGCTGGAACCTTGATCTTGGACTTTCCAGCTTCCAGAACTGTGAGAAAATAAATTTCTGTTTAAGTTACACAGTCTGTGGTTTTTTGTTATGACAGCCCTAGAAGCCTAATACAGATTTTGGTACTTTGAAGCAGGATGCTGCTGTAATGAATGCCTAAAATGTGGAAGTGGCTTTGGAACTGGGTAATATAGAGTCTGGAAGAATTTTGAGGTGCATGCTTGAAAAAACTTAGCCATAAAAGGACTGTTGGTAGAAATATGGATGTTAAATGTGATTCTGGTGCTAGAGTGCTGGAGAGAAAGCTTCCATCTCCTTAGAGAATATATAAATAATCACGTACAGATTGTTGGTGAAACTATGCAGGTTAAAGGTGATTCTAGTGAGGTCTCAGATGGAAATAAGGAACAGATGAAATGAGAAAAACTAGAGGACAGGTGATCCTTGTTATAAAGTGGCAAAGAACTTGGTTGAATTGTGTTCTACTGCTTTGTGGAAGGTTTGAATGAAACTGCAAGTGATGGAATTCGATATTTAGCAGAGGAGATTTCTAAGCAAAGTATTGAAGGTGAAGCTTGGATCCTCCTGACAGCTTATAATAAAATGCAAGAAGAGAGAGATGAATTGAAGAAGGCATTGTTAAGCAAAAAGAGACTTGAACTTCAAGATCTGGAAAATTCTCAGCCTGTCCACACTGCAAAAAATGAGAGGGTATGTTCTGAAGAGACAACCATGGGTGTGGCTGGACTATGACTCAACAAAGAGATTATGGGATTCTACAAACAGAAACACTGCCAACTTGAGCTGAAAGGGACTGACACAAGAACAAATGAAGGAAAGTTGTTGGACTTCTTGGATTCCGCAGGATGGGACCATAGAGCTATTCGGCTGTGAATGTGCACTATTCTTCAAAAATGGGAAGAATGAACTCAAACCAATTCAGAGATCATCAGGGCTGCCAGCTCCACCACAGCATTTTCAAAGGGTGAGGCCACCACCGCTATGGTTTCAACAGGCCAGGCTGCCGTCACCCAGAGCCTTGTGGACGGGGCCCTCACAGTGAATATTGCCAAAATGTTTTTGGTTGTTAGGCCACCATTTCCCAGTCCTTTCGCCAGGGCGTGGGCTTTCCTTGGAGCTGTTTTGTCTGTGCTATTGGTGGTTCTGAATTGGAGTTTCTGCAGTGCCCTGTTGGGATGTGCGGGAGGCAATAAGGAAACCAGGAGACTCAATGTTATGTGGTTCCTCAAGTCCCAGTGTCACCAGGCAGCCCATTTTCATCTTCCTACCTTTCAGAGACTTCCTATGCTTGTTGTTGTGTGTCCAGGGTTTTTCAGTTGTTTAATGAAGCATCTGGGAGGAATGCAACTACTCCATCTTGGCCAGAACAGGAAGTTTCTATAGTCTTTGGAAGGTCAAAAAATACACTAATCTATTAGGTTGTAGGAAAATGAGGATAGTTATAGAGAAATTTCCAGCATGCATGTGTGTCTTTTTGAGTGTGTCTTTTGTTTCTCCTCTAATTAGTTTATTTGGTGACATTCCAAAGTGATTCTATTTGATCATTACCTATTTAGTGGTGGTGGTTGTTGCTGAAAGAAGTTTTGTCTACAGGTCTTACCTCAATCTCTCCTTTAGTTTGTTTTATATCAACTAGTTAGAAGATAGAATAAAAAAGAAGATAATACTCAAGTTGCAAATAGGATTTACTATGTTTTTTTCCATTGCTCTCTAATAATATTTTTACCAAACTAGTAATCAAAGGGGAAGATAGAATACTGTATTTCTGTGAGGATAATATTTTTGGATAATGCATGCCTGGCTAAACAAAAGCTGGTAAATAAGTAAGTAAATAAATATATATATGTTTTATGTTCAAAATATTATCTTGACAGCTGAAACAGGATTTCACCATTCAGACCATAATCACAGCTAAGTTAAATTTGGGAGATGCCACTGTGGGTTTCTGAAGAGCTTCTCCCTGTTTTAAGCTGAAACATTCAGTGCTTTAGAGTTTCATGCAAATCAGATCTCAAAACAACACTGACAGAGCAGGACACGTGAAATTTCATTCTGTTCTCATTCTCGGGACTAATTAAAAAGAATATTTGGAAGAAAAATTATTTTTTTAATTCTGAGAATTATTTTCTTATTACTTTATGAGTGAGTTATCTCATTTTGAAATTAAAACCTTACATTCTTAGGTTTTTATGTTTCAAGTTTCAGCTGGCATCAAATTTTATCTGGAAGAGATTTCTTTATGCTTTTGTGATAGAGATTTGTCTATTTTAGTACATCATGAGATAAAAATGGGCTAACATAAGCTGCACATATTAGATCCTCTTAGGGGATTTAGGAAAATAACATGTTATTTGGTATTTGTTTCTTTGTGGTGCTGGAATGGAGATGCTTTAAGGTGGCTGAGGTTGAAGCCCTCCCATGCTGGGCGCAACGGCTTTGCACAGTTGGATCAACTTAATTGTCTTTAGTGGTTGTCTATGAGGATTTGTCTATAAATCAATTTACAAGAAAATTGTTTTTTTAGTGTGATTAGCTAGTAAAATAATCTGCAGTTTTCTGTAAAATGATTAACGCAAAACAGGATGTTGCTGAAGAAAGAGTTCTCTGGAAACCGTCCTGTATTCCCAACCCTCCCCCATCCTTGGGTCTCCTTCCCTCATCTCAGGCTAACAGCCCATATGTCTTTGATGGGAACGTTTCCTTATTTTTCAGGAGTTGAGGGGAGACAGTGCATTATTATAATCCTGATTGTGTTATACTCTCGACTGGTTTTGCCACCCAAATATAAAAATACAGCATGTTAACCCCAGTCAAAAACGATGATATTACATATCAGTGTAGAATTATTTTATGATTCAAAATCGAATGCTCTAGTATTGCAGAAAAGAAAGAGCATTAGTGAGTGGTTATGAAAATGGGCTCAGCAGTTCAATTGTCCATATTTAAATCTCAAGCTTACCACTTCCTAGCCCTGTGATCTTAGGTAATTCATTGACCTTCTAGAAACTTCAGCTTTCTTATGAAATGGGGAAGTTCCTGCCTGAGAGGCAGGAGTTCTCACTCCTGGCTGCACATGCAAATCATGTGGGGACCTTAAGGAGTACAGAGTCCCAGGCTCCCTTTCCCACAATTCTGATTTCCTCGTTTTGGGGGAGACGAAGGTACCAGCAAGTCTCACTTTCCCCATCCCCGGGGAAATCTAATGTGCAGCTACACTTGAAAACCCCCGTCCAAACACTGCTACTTCAAGAGTGGTTCAAGGATGAGTGGCATCAGCGTTACCTGGGAGCTTGTTAGAAAAATCGACTCACAGCCTCCACGCCAGAACTACTGGGTCAGAACCTGCATTTTAACAAGCTCCCTAGGCGACTTTTATGCATGTTGGAGTTTGACAGGCATTGGTCTAAATTACTGTGAGGATTAAATGAGAGACTCCATCTAAGCTGTTTAGAGCAGTGCCTGGCACATAGAAAGGTCTAATAAAAGTTAGCTATTTTATGTTTGGTACCTTCTCGATACCTCTGCGTGTGTGTGTGTGTGTGTGTGTGTGTGTGTGTGTGTGTGTGCTCTCTTTCCAGCCTGTCTTCCCCACTAACTATAAAACCCTTTAGGGCAGCTCCTGCAGTTGGTTCATTTTTCTATCCCTAGTGCAGAGGGTGGTGTCTGGAATGTGATATAGGTGGACAGTAAGTATCTGTTGAAAGGATAAGTCCACACAATATTAGCAACGTTGTGCTGGGCTTGGGAATTGTTTTCTAGCAGTCGTTCTGTCGTTCTTTCATTGTGGAACCCGAGCCAAGGTATTCCAGCTCAGAACCTCACTTTCTCACCTGTACATTGAAGGGGTGAGCATATAACCTCCAAATCCCTCTTCAGTTCCAGTCCTAAGTAATTTTATTATACATGTGTACATGGCTGGACTCTTTTGTAGGCAGGGTTTTTGCTTGTTTTGCTATTGCTTATAAAATGAACTGAATTTTCTGACATTTTTAATTGAATGGAAAGATGCAAGAAAGCCACTGTCTGTTTATTGCTGTGCAAATTAAATGCTCTTGACAATGTAGCACAGCTTTCAACCATCAGTGCATAAAAGAATCACCTGGAACCTTAAAAATATTGCTGCCCAGGCTGACCTTAAAAAAAATCTGATTTATGTTCTGTTAGAAAAAAGACAAAAAATGGATCCCGGGACAGGTATTTTTCTTAGAAGCTCCCTACTTGATTCTAAAGGGCAGCCATGGTTGAGATCCCTGCCAGAAATGATGCCAAATCCTGCACAGCTGAAACACAATTTTACTTACCATTTTATATTCAATGACTATGGAGAGACAAGTATTGAGATGTGGTCAACTTAAGGCCAGTGATAGAAGAGCATTTTGCTCTTCAGTTATGTCATCTGTTGTTGGGGCTCCTCCTTTTCACTGTGTCAGCCAGTTGTGATGTCCTCAAGTTTGTGAGGTGAGTATGTGGTCCTGGGAGAACCCCGGTGCTATATTATTAATCATGTTTGAAAGTCTAGCAGATTAGGACATTTAATACATATAAATGAACATATATGTACACATGTGTACTATGTATATGAAATACATGTTTACACATATGTTAGAATTATAACTCAGTTGCTGTTTCAAACAGTAGGCATCCCACGTCTGTAACAACCCAATCTGATTTTGTTTCCAAGGTGTTTTATATCCGTAGATAGAGAAAACACTGGTCACTTATTTCCAGTATTACATGATGTTATTTTTTTTAAAGAGAAATAAAAAATTGTTCCTTGTCCTGATATTAGGCCATTAAAATTGCATTCTTATCTTATTTCCATCTTTGGAATCTCACATCTACACTTACTTAACTGAACAAATGTGTTGATTCAAATATAATCATGTAAAAGTGGTATTTGAGTTGGTCAACTGAACGAATATTTTGAATGCTTTGTTTGTACTTTTTTTCTCTCTTTCTAAGGAAATAAATGTGGAAATACATTTGGCACCTATGTAGCAATATGCTACGTGCTAAAAGATCACTGGACACGTACAGCAAGCCCCAGCATCCCAAAAGATGAAGTGTATCATTTTCTGCCTTTTGTCTAACAGAATATAAATCATATATGGACATTTATAACAGTTTTCAATCCCAAAAGTAAAGGGTATTTCTAGGCAACAATTTTGTATATAGTTCATTCTGTATAGGAAAGTAGAGCGGACTTGAAGCCACAGTCATTTTTTATTGCCATGTCTGATTATATTACATGATTTGCGTTCTCTCTTTTTGTCAAAAGGAATTCCCTGGTTCCCGGTTAGGACTGGAGGCAGATGGATTTGAATAGACCAGTTCTCAGTTCCCAGGAAAGTGGGAGAGTGTCGGACTTAGGCAAGATGGATCTAGCAATATGTTTATGTGAAACTAGACACGGCATAAAATACCTGGCCTGAACCAACGCAGGTGAGCACCTAAGCTAATCAAAGGGGGTTAGACCTGGCCCTTGAGTACACAAGGTGGTCAGGGACGAGGCAGGAATCAACTCAGGGCTTCAGGCTATAGCAGTCTGGCCATTCGTGGCTCCTTGGAGATGTGGTCTCAAACTGGGTGGCCAAAGGGAGTCACGAGTTGAGGAGCAGATGGATTCCTTCGGGAGAGACAGAATCTTGAAGAGTTAACTAAAAGTTTCCTCGCTCCATAGCAGGACACTTCTGACAGAGGCTGGGGCTGAGGCTAAATGGTTTCTCTGTAAAGGATAATCATGTTTCTAAACCCAAGAGACTTTTCCCAGAAGAATCACAGCCATCCACTGAGAGAAGCAAGGGCTTCATAAGATCCAGGTCTTCAGATTTTAGATAGATGAAGAAGACACTTAGCAATTGTGGGAGAGAGGAGAGGTTGGAGGTCATCCGTCAGTGTCTGTTCCAGCTTTGTTCTCCGACCTTACTCCCTATTAGAAAATTGTGTCCTTTGTAGTCAAAGGGCAGAATTTTGAATATATAAAGTGAATAAATATCTTTGTTGATTGACTTTAATATTTCTTTTTAAGCACTTATATTAGAAAAAAAAAAGATTCCCAAAATGCTGATTTGCTTTCTTCTTCTAAAGTATCAATTTTTAGAGATTCCTAGAAATCACTGTTTTCTTTCTTCATGTCCTCTCAAATCATTGGTCTGACAACACACTGTAAAAGTTTTCTGAAGGACGACAGATTACAAGCTGTGGTCCATGTTTTCTAGATTTAATCTTCTGTGAGATTCTTCCTCTTTTCTATAATCTTTCAAAAGTTACAAGTTAATTTTCTATGAACCAACTTGCTTCCCTCTTAAATTTAGAAGATATGTTTGGTTAGGTCTTGGTGATTTGATCAAGGTCATGACTTTTTACTATATCCTATCCCATTTTGAATTTCATTTGCCCCTTGACCATGTCTGTTTCTGATTCTATTATTAAGAAAATGAAACCAAAATGCAACTGAATTATAAGGCAGTTTGACATTCACCAGAGATAAATATGAAAACTTTTTGAACTTCTAGATAAAAATTATGAAAATATACATTTCTAGTTTTCTTCAGAATCACATTTATTTCATGAGTAATTCAAATGCCAGCTGGAATATTCTTAACCCCCAGAGATCTATAATAGTTTACTCAGAATCCTGTCAATTTCATTATGTATGAATAATAAAAGTTTTTGGTTTCTGTGAATAATGTAATCTTACTTATGGCCTGTCTGACTGCCTGGCTCTTTGTTCTGTGTGTGCCATTTCTAGCCTGCGCTAGTTGAACCCAAATATGAAAGTCAAACCTTGACTGAAAGAATTCACTTACAAAAACCATGTGTGAGCCGTGTAGACTTTCCTGAAGATTTCATGTGGGAAGTAAGGAAAGATTTATACCAAAATAATAGAAACAGCATTCATCAACATTGCAGGCATTGGTATAAAGATGTGGTGAGACTCACAGACCTCCCATTCCATCTGAGCCTCCTCATTGCCTGTTATCTCAGCTCTTCTTTTTCTCTCCATCTTCATGCTCAGGAGAAAAAACACCAAATGGCTCCCCCGGTCACATGAAGAGTGTGCCCTCCTCTGAAGTCTTGGCCTTAGGACCCAAGTGGGCCCACCTCAGCCATTCCACCCCAGGGAGGTACCCAGACCTTCTTTTAGGCAGACACAGGCTTCCTCCTAAGAGGAAATCTGGTGAGTAAACTTCCCCATGGGTCCACGTTTACTGCAGGCCACGACTCAGCAGATGACTAATTTCACACTGGTAGAAAGATTTCTTGAAACAGATTTATGAATCTATATAAAATGTAGTTTATTAGTCTCATAGATATGAAAAATATTCAATTTAAAATTCTTTTCTCAAATTATCTAAAAATTAAAATTTCTGGCTTAGCGCCATAACATTTGTTAGATCTTTTCACTTTTGTTATGATCAATTCATAAGCACCAACAGTGGGCCTTGTTTTCAGAGCAAATTTTTTGTCTTTTACGAAGAAATAGGTTTTTATGTTGCATCAAGATACCGTGTTTGATATGAGGAGTAGAGAACCACAAAAGTGCATTGAGTAGGCACTCTGTAAAGAATTACTGGATGAATGGATGGCTAAGCAAGTTCACTAGCAAAATCATTCACTCCCGCACACCAGTCTCAGAGCAGCCGGCATTTCACGGATGCCAGGTGTCACTGCACAACTTCACCGTGTGCCACAGCAACACAGACCGCGATGTGAAAGGTCCCCTGGTGCTGGGCAGAGCAACGGGCATTTCTAATTACAGTTGTGTTCTGTCTCTATCCGAGCTGGTGGGCCTAGATCTTCCTTCCGCATTTTGCTCCATTTAGGGAGGTGGAGGCAGAGGAGTTGAGGACCCTTTTTCTCTCCCTACCCTTTTCACCAACCTCACTCCATTTGAGGCTTTACTATTCTGATACTAAAGTTTAGTACTGACTTTGTTTTATAGCCCTCATGCCCACACATTTTGTCCACATCTTTCTAAATTGTGAGCAAATCACAGAGCGCGACTGTTTATCAAAAGCAAAATTCAGAAAGTGTATATTGGATGAAATTTTTTGTTGATCAGCACCTTTCAAACATCAATAATATGACTGGCATTTGTCGAGAGCCTCTGTCCCTCTCATCGGGGCTCACATCAGACCATGTCCTGCTTTTCCACAGGACATCTGCTCTCCTTTCCTCAAAAAAGGGGAAAATCTTGAAAAAGATGCCTCTGACCTTAGAAATATGGCAATGATTAAAAATATAAAACCTATTTTATCAGTAAAAGATAGTTTCAAAGTGATATTACATTTTTTATTTATATTCTTGTAAATTTTTACCCCATGATTGTTTGCATCTCTTCTCTGACTTCTATTTCTGGCCAAGAGGGAGTAATACAGGCTAGATTTACTCATCCTCCTGAAACAACCAAAATAACCAGACAAAATGTACATGAAACTACAGTTTTCAAGGCACTTGGCATCAAGCAATGAAGGACAGTGATCCCTAAGAGACAGGAGGCAAAGGAGGTGACCCTACCATTGCCCCAGCTGACTGTCTTGAGGAAGTTTCCAGGCCACTGTGCAGGAAAGAGGAGCCTGGACAGATCCAGGCAGATTCCCTGAGTTAAGAAGATGGAGCTGGCAGTCAGGAAAGCCAAGAAGGCTAGAATTCTCAGCACTGGTCTCTTTTAAAAGAAATCATGTGAATGATTCTGGAAATTTGGTTTACTATTTTTTAGCATAAATTTTTTTCCAGGTGTACATCATTATAGTTCAACTTCTGTGTAGACTATATTGTGTTCACTAACAAGAGTCTAGTCGCCATCTGTCACTGTACAAACATGTCCCTTTACCCTTTTCACCACTCCTTCCCCTCTGGTAACCACTAGTCTGTTCTCTGTATCTATGTGTTTGTATATTTGTTTATCTTCCACATATGAGTGAAGTCATATGGTAATTGGGCTTTCTCTGTCTGACTTATTTTGCTTAGCATAATACCCTCAAGGTCCATCCATGTTGTTGCAAATGGGAAGAATTCATCTTTTTTATGGCTAAGTAGTATTCCATCATATATATACACACAGAATGTACATCTATATATATATATCACATCTTCTTTATCCATTCATACATTGATGGGCAGTGAGGTTGTTTCCAAGTCTTAACTATTATGAACAATACTGCAGTGAACATAGGGGTGCATATAGCTTTTTAAATTAGTGTTTTCATGATCTTTGGATAAATACCCAGACGTAGAATAGCTTGATCATATGGTAGTTCTATTTTTAATTTTTTGAGGAATATCTATACTGTTTTCCATAGTGGCTGCACCAATTTACATTCCCTCCAGCAGTGTACAAGGGCACCCTTTTCTCCACATCGTCTTCAACACTTGTCATTTCTTGTCTTTTTAGTAATAGCCATTCTGACAGACATGAGGTGATACCTCCTTGTGGTTTCAATTTGCATTTCCCTAGTAATTAGTGATGTTGAACATCTTTTCATGTGCCTGTTGACCATCTGTATATTTTCCTTGGAAAAATGACTGTTCAGATCCTCTTCATCTTTTCTTTTTTTTCCCTCCCCAAAGCCCCAGGGCATGGTTGTATATCCTAGTTGTAAGTCCTTATATGTGCACCACCACCACAGCACGGCAACTGACAGATGGGTGGTGTGGTTCTGTGACCAGGAAGTGAACTCAGGCTGCTGAAGTGGCGATAGCACCAAACTTTAGCCACTAGACCATCAGGGCTGGCCCTCCTCTGCCCGTTTTTTAGTTAAACTTTGTTGTTGTTGTTGTTGGGTTGTATGAGTTTTTTATATATTTTGGATATTTTTTTTTTTTTCATTTTGAAACTTTTTTTTTTTATTGATGTCTTAGTTTATAACACTGTGGGGTTTTAGTTGTACATTTTTGTCCATCACCTTGTGGATGTAACCCTTCACCCCTTGTGCCCCCCCTACCCCCCTTCCCCTTGGTAAACACCAATCAGTTCTCTCTGTCCGTGTGTTCACTTATATTCCATATATGAGTGAGTTCATGCAGTGTCTGTCCTTCTCTCTCTGGCTTATTTCACTTAACATAATACCCTCTAGGTCCTTCCATGTTGTTGCAAATGGGACAGTTATGTCTTTTCTTATGGCTGAGTAGTATTCCATTGTATGTATATACCACATCTTCTTTAACCAATCTTCAGTTGAGGGACACTTGGGTTGCTTCCACTTCTTGGCTATAGTGAATAATGCTGCAATGAACATAGGGGTGCATACGCCTCTTGTGATGGTTGATTTCACGTCCATTGGGTAGATGCCCAAGAGTGGGATTGCTGGATCATACGGTATTTCTATTTTTAATTTTTTGAGGACTCTCCATACTGTTTTCCATAGAGGCTGCACCAGTTTGCATTCCCACCAGCAGTGAATGAGGGTCCCCGTTTCTCCACAACCTCTCCAGCATTTGTTGTTATTTGTCTTGGTGATTATAGCCATTCTAACCGGTGTAAGGTGATATCTCAGTGTCGTTTTGATTTGCATTTCCCTGATGATTAGTGATGTTGAACATCTTTTCATGTGTCTATTGGCCATCTGTATCTCTTCCTTGGAAAAATGTCTGTTCATATCCTCTGCCCATTTTTTGATTGGGTTGTTTGTTTTTTTGTTGCTCAGTTGTATGAGATCTTTGTATATTACTGAGATTAATCCCTTGTCAGACAAACGATTTGCAAATATTTTCTCCCAGCTGGTGGGTTGTTTATTCATTTTGATCCTGGTTTCATTTGCCTTGTAGAAGCTCTTTAGTCTGATGAGGTCCCACTTGTTTCTTTTTTCTTTTGTTTCCCTTGTCTGGGTAGACATGGAATCTGAAAGGATCCCTTTATGTCCAATCGCAATTAGTGTACTGCCTATATTTTCTTCCAGGAGTTTTATAGTTTCAGGTCTCACTTTCAGGTCTTTGATCCATTTTGAATTGATTTTTGTATATGGCGATAGGAGATGGTCTACTTTCATTCTTTTGCATGTTGCTGTCCAATTTTCCCAGCACCATTTATTGAAGAGACTTCCCTCTCTCCATTGTATGTTCTTTGCTCCTTTGTCGAAGATTAGCTGTCCATAGATGTGTGGTTTTATTTCTGGGCTTTCAATTCTGTTCCATTGATCTGTGTGTCTATTCTTGTACCAGTACCATGCTGTTTTGATTACTGTAGCTTTATAGTATATTTTGAAATCAGGGATTGTGATGCCTCCAGCTTTGTTCTTTTTTTTCAGAATTGCTTTAGCTATTCGGGCTCTTTTGTTGCCCCACACGAATTTCAGTAGTTTTTGTTCTATTGCCGTGAAGAATGACATTGGGATTCTGATTGGGATTGCATTGAATCTGTAGATTGCTTTAGGTAGAATGGACATTTAAACTATATTTATTCTTCCAATCCATGTGCATGGAATATTTTTCCATTTCTTTATGTCCTCCTCGATTTCTTTCAATAGTATCTTATAGTTTTCATTGTATAGGTCTTTGACCTCCTTGGTTAAATTTATTCCCAGATATTTTATTCTCTTTCTTGCAATTGTAAATGGGATTGTCTTTTTGAGATCTCTTTCTGTTTTTTCATCGTTAGTGTATAGAAATGCAATTGATTTTTGTAAGTTGATTTTATACCCTGCAACTTTACTGTAGTTGTTGATTGTTTCTAGTAGCTTTCCGATGGAATTTTTGGGGTTTTCTATGTATAGGATCATGTCGTCTGCAAATAGTGAGAGTTTCACTTCTTCATTGCCTATTTGGAGTCCTTTTATTCCTTTTTCTTGCCTAATTGCTCTGGCCAGCACTTCCAGTACTATGTTGAATAAGAGCGGTGAGAGTGGGCACCCTTGTCTTGTTCCTGTCCTCAAAGGAATGGCTTTCAGTTTTTCCCCGTTAAGTAGGATGTTTGCTGTAGGTTTGTCATATATGGCCCTTATTATGTTGCGGTACTTTCCTTCTATACCCATTTTGTTGAGAGTTTTTATCATAAATGGATGCTGGATCTTGTCGAATGCCTTCTCTGCATCGATTGAGATGATCATGTGGTTTTTATTCTTCATTTTGTTAACGTGGTGTACCACGTTGATTGATTTGCGGATGTTGAACCATCCCTGTGTCCCTGGTATAAATCCCACTTGATCGTGGTGTATGATCTTTTTGATGTATTGCTGTATTCGGTTTGCCAATATTTTGTTGAGGATTTTTGCGTCTATGTTCATCAGCGATATTGGCCTGTAGTTTTCCTTCCTTGTATTGTCCTTGTCTGGCTTTGGTATCAGCATGATGTCGGCCTCATAGAATGTGTTGGGAAGTATTCCGTCTTCCTCTATTTTTTGGAATAGTTTGAGAAGGATAGATGCTAAATCTTCTTTGAACGTTTGATAAAATTCTCCAGGGAAGCCATCTGGTCCTGGGCTTTTATTTTTTGGGAGGTTTTTGATTACTGTTTCAATCTCTTTACTTGTGATTGGTCTGTTCAGATTCTCTATTTCTTCTTGATTCAGTTTTGGGAGGTTGTACGCGTCCAAGAATTTGTCCATTTCCTCTAGGTTGTCCAATTTGTTGGCGTAAAGTTTTTCATAGTATTCCCTAATAATCCCTTGTATTTCTGTGGTGTCTGTTGTAATTTCTCCTCTTTCATTTCTAATTTTATTTATTTGAGTCTTCTCCCTTTTTTTCTTAGTGAGTCTGGCTAAGGGTTTGTCAATTTTATTTATCTTCTCAAAGAACCAGCTCTTTGTTTCATTGATCCTTTCTACTGTTTTTTTGGTTTCAATTTCATTTATTTCTGCTCTGATTTTTATTATTTCCCTCCTTCTACTGATTCGGGGCTTTGTCTGTTCTTCTTTTTCCAATTCTGTTAGGTGCAATTTAAGGTTATTTATTTGGGATTTTTCTTGTTTGTTAAGATGAGCTTGTATTGCTATGAATTTCCCTCTCAGGACTGCTTTTGCTGCATCCCATATGAGTTGGTATGGTGTATTTTCATTTTCATTTGTCTCCAGATAGCTTTTGATTTCTCCTTTAATTTCATCAACGACCCATTGGTTGTTCAGTAGCATGTTGTTTAGTCTCCACATCTTTGTCCCTTTCCTAGTTTTTTCCTTGCAGTTGATTTCTAGTTTCACAGCATTATGATCAGAAAAGATGCTTGTAATGATTTCAATCTTCTTAAATTTATAGAGGTTTGCCTTGTTTCCTAATATATGGTCTATCCTTGAGAATGTTCCATGTGCACTTGAGAAGAATGTGTACTCTGCTTTTTTTGGGTGGAGTGCTCTGTATATATCTATTAAGTCCATTGCGTCTAGTTTTTCATTTAAGTCCATTATTTCCTTATTGACTTTTTGTCTGGATGATCTATCCATTGATGTAAGGGGGGTGTTAAGATCCCCTACTATTATTGTGTTATTGTTAATATCTCCTTTAAGGTTTTTTAGCAGTTGTTTTATGTACTTTGGTGCTCCTGTGTTGGGTGCATAGATATTTATAAGTGTTATGTCTTCTTGGTGAAGTGTCCCTTTTATCATTATATATTGCCCTTCTTTGTCTCTCATTACCTTTTTTATCTTGAAGTCTACTTTGTCTGATATAAGTATGGCTACTCCTGCTTTCTTTTGTTTGCCATTAGCTTGGAGTATTGTTTTCCATCCTTTTATTTTGAGTCTGTGTTTGTCTTTAGAGCTGAGATATGTTTCCTGGAGGCAGCAGATTGTTGGATCTTGGTTTTTAATCCATCCTGCCACTCTGTGTCTTTTGATTGGAGAATTCAATCCATTTACATTTAGAGTGATTATTGATATATGAGGGTTTAATGTTGCTATTTTATTGTTCATCTTCTGGTTCTTTTGCATTTCCTTTGTTTCTTGTCCCTTGTGTTTCGGACTGCAAATTCAATTTGGTATTTCTGCATGCTCATTCTCTTGGTTTTCTCTTTATTTGTCATGTGTGGTTCTCTTCTGGTTGTTTGTTTAGTGGTTACCGTGCAGTTTATATAAGCGATCTCCTGGATAAGAAAGTACATTTTCAGATGCCTCCTTTTTCCTGAGGCTGGGTCAGTTCAATCCCTTACCTCTTCCCCTCCTTATTTGTTATCTCTTTATTCCAGATTGTGTCATGAATGTATGTTTCCAGTGATGAGCTTGAATTAATTTTTGATGTTTTCCAACTGTATTTTGTTCTGGTTTAGTCTCCTTGCTTTTCTCCTTGTTGAAATCTTTGTATCCCCTTTCTCATTTGTTTTTTTTCAGGCCTAAGGGCCTTCTTGAGCATTTCTTGTAGTGGGGGTCTTGTGGTGATGAACTCTCTTAGCTTTTGTTTATCAGGGAGAGTTATTATTTCTCCATCGTATTTGAAGGATATTTTTGCTGGATAAAGTATTCTCGGCTGAAGGTTTTTGTCTTTCATGATTTTGAATATATCATTCCAGTCTCTCCTAGCCTGTAGAGTTTCTGTCGAGAAATTAGCTGAGAGCCTGATGGGGTTTCCTTTGTATGTTATTTTGGTTTTTTGTTTAGCTGCCTTCAATATTATTTCCTTGTCACGGGTATTCTTCAAGTTTGCTACTATGTGGCGAGATGATTTTTTATTCCTGTTTATATATTTAGGTGATCTATTGATTTCATTCACTGTTATTTCCCTCTCGTTCCCTAGGTTGGGGAAGTTCTCAGCTATTATTTCTTTGAACAAACTCTCTGCTCCTTTTTCTCTTTCTTCTCCTTCTGGAATACCTATTATCTTTATGTTGCTTTTTCTCATTGAGTCTGATATTTCTCGAAGAATTTCTTCATTTCTTTTTAGTCTTAGCTCTCTCTCCTCCTCTACCAGGAGCATTTCTGCGTGGCTATCCTCAATAGTGCTAATTCGTTCCTCCATATTGTCAGTTCTGCTCTTTAAAGACTCCATTTTTTCCACTATCTCGTTGATTTTGTTTTTCACCTCCAATAATTCTGATTGGTTTTTCTTTAGGGTTTCAATCTCTTTTGTGACAAAATCCCTGAATTCGTTGATTTGTTTCTGTGTGTTCTCTTGTATTTCGTTGAGCTTGTTTATGATAGCTATTTTGAATTCTCTCTCATTCAGGTTATCAAATTCTGTGCCTTCAGGGTTGCTTTCTGGGTGCTTGTCATTTTCCTTTTGGTCTGTAGCCCTGACATATTTTCGCAAGGATCCGACGGGGACGGCTTTATTTTTACCCCTCATGATTAAAGTTAGTCCTGCAGTATCCTCCTGCTGCCACTAGATGGAGATCGCGAGCGGTTTGCTCTGAGGCGGCTGCAGCCCCCGGAGGGATTATGCTGAAACGCCGGGTGTGTGGGGGGAGGGGTCCTCTCTTTCTCCTGCTTGACCCGGGGGTTTCCTTTCTGGATCTCTTAGGGTGTTTGCTACACCCCCTAAGCAGTCCGTTGTCGCTTCCCAGTGGGGATCTCACGACAGTCTGTGAGAGCACCTGGATGGCGATAGTTTTCCCCGCTGTGGGCCGCCCCTCCCCCCTCTGTCCGCGAACCGCGCTGTTTTTGCCGATCGTTTGGGGAGGGGGAGTACAACCTCCTACCTCTCCTCCCGTCCTCCTGGGCTTCCCGCGCCTCCACCGTCCGATGTATGGCAGCAGGGGTTTCTCAGAAGTCCTTCGTAGTGTTTGATTGAGCTCTGTTGGAATGTGAATGATGTTTTCGTTGTGTCGTAGGGGGCAGAGATTCAAAGAGGGAATCTCACTCCGCCATGATGACGTCACTCCTATATATTTTGGATATTAATCTCTTGTCAGATATATGGTTTGCAAATGCCTTCTCCCAGTCTGTAGGTTGTCTTTTTGTTTTGTTGATGGTCTCCTTTGCTGTGCAGAAGCTTTTTAGTTTGATGTAGTCCCACTTATTTATTTTTTATTTTGTTTCCCTTGCATAAATTCTTACTTAGAAGTTATAAATAGAGAGTATGACAGTACCATGTAGTATGGTATATTGGAGAGGCATTTTGTTTGTTTTCCATTTATACACTTATTTGTAATTCTGACATATGTTCTCCTTCACCCTACATATTTCCTGTAAATATATATCCCAATTCTAGTGTTCTTTACCTCCATTAGTATAACACTGACTATTCCCATAAGAGTTGATTAGTTGGCAAAATCTAGTTGAAATATTATAGGATTAGAATCAGTGCTGCTTAGATTATTATTATAATCATAAATGTACCAGTAATGGGATGCTGAATAATGTCAGAAAAATTAATAACCTACATAGAGTTCATTTCCACAAATAGGCAATCTCCTCTATAATTTACATTTATGATATGGTCTTGGTAGAGTTTTAATGTGAGCCACTTGGATATAAATATCATCTAAACATTGCCCTTAGAAACTTAAGCATAATTCCAGGGCATAATTATGTCATCAAAGTTTGATGTTCGCCATTCATAAATTACCTAAAATGTCACTTATGATAAACTGAACAGAACTGAAAAATTCATCCATCTTTTTATTCATTTGCATGTGAAATCAATTTAATTTTGTGTCTGGAGAAGAGTATGGTTGAGTATTCTCCTTTGCTTTGCACGTGGCTGGAAGGTGGCCTATGAAAGTCTGAGAATCACATGTCCCACTCTACCTCAGATTGTCCTCACAAGCAACAGCTGCCCTGTGACTTCTGCCGGGGAGTGAGGACTTCACAGGAGTTAAATGCAGCCCCAGGGCTTGAGGGGATTGAGCTTTGAGAATGTCCTGAAAAGGAGGGAACTCAGCCCTGTGGACACAGCCCTCCCCTGGGCCTGGCTCTTGCTCTCCTCCAGCCCAACGAGAGTGCATGCATGTCAGGCCCTTGCTCCCATCTCAGCCTACCATACGGCTGCATGCAAGGCCACAGAATCATCTCTTATAGTTTACATATATGTTGGCTTTTATCTGCAAAGAGGGCGAGGAAACAATAAAATAAACATAAGAGAAACTGAATAAGCATATTAGATGAAAGATGAAAAAGATCAACATAATTTTAATTTTTTTCAAAGCAATAGGCTCTCCTAATCTGCTGAAGTAGTTTCAAGATGCATTGATCACCTGTGTAGGTCTTAAGTGATGTTTTGTCCTTTCATGTATTTACATCACTTCTTATTAGTTAATTCGTCTCTGCTGAAGCTGTCACTCCATTCCTGACCCCTCCTCTTTCCCCACCCTCCCTTCTCATTTCTACATTTCCTTTCCATTAAGGTGTTTTTCTTTCTATTTCCTAGCTTCCACTTATCTTTTAATTAAATCCCTGGGGGACATATCAAAAGTCCTTAGGGCTCACTTTGTGCTGGGAAATGTAGAAAGCTCTCTCCTGACTACAAACATATGTTAATTTAAATGAAGTTTGAGAAATATTTTCTCCACAAGGCTTATTTTTGAATTGCTTATAATATCATTTTTGGCATACGTATCCCAGAGAGATAAAATTATTTTGTAAAACATTTAATATATCGCCAACTCATTATTGTTGCTACCTTAGCACCAATTTAAGTGGTATCTAATTAAATAGCGAAAGAGTGTCTTTGGTCATAAAATCAGATGTTATTATGTACGATCCTTATAGTCTCAATAAATTCCAAGTTGGAACTACGAGCAGTGTTCAGCTATACCTAAAATAAAAGTCCATACAGAGAAGTCCATCTGGTCACTTGGGTTGTCTGTGTGATTCAATTGGATTGGACCAGGCTTAGGGTCCATCAGCTATGCTGAAAGTTCTTATCCAGCCATCTTACTAGCCAAGCTGATTCTGGACCCATTGACCACATATGCCGCACATACTCTGAAGTAATGCTTGTACCAAACAAGGTCACACTGGGAACGTGGGGAACTGAACCGTTACCGAGTGAATAACTAGTAAATGTCCTCATCTTAGACGGAATTGGGGCAGAGATTGAGGGCAGAGAACATCTGTTATTCCTCTTTGTATTCCTCACGGCATTCAGGGTGTCATGCACGTAATTTGCACTCAGCAGGTGGTTGTCATATGGTTGTCTGTCCCTGGTGCTGCGTTCGCCATGCACTGCCTCGTGATCACACAACTGCAGTGTGCTAGCTCATGTCACACAGGTCTCCCTCCCGAGGACACTGTGACGAATGTGGGGTGCGGTGTGCTGTAAGGGCTGAGAGAACAGGCCTAGGTGCGAGACCAAGCTTCGCACCTCAGCCCTGGCACTCTCCTGGCCATGTGAACTCGGGCTGAACTTCCTGGGCAAACCTGGGAAAGCTGTGGGAGTGTTAAAAACTGTTCCCTTCTCTAGAATACTCTCCTCACTCTCTTCATATAGACATCTCTTCCCATCCTTCAAGCCTCAGCTTAAAGGGCATTCCCTGACCCCAGAGCCCTGAGGAGCTCCCACATAGTCTTGAACATGCACCTGGAAGGGCAAAGGACAGCAGCAAATGTAAGTGGACCACTGAGCTGGCATTCAGCTCCAAGAAGATTGATGTTTTAAAAAGAAAGAAAATCCCTTCACACCATCACAATATCTTTTACACCTCTCCTCATAGGCAGAAAAAACGTATAAACCCCATTAGTTGTGAGATTGTTTGCTTAGTGTCTTCTCGACTCAGTTTCAAGTTCTATGAGGGTAGGAACCACATTTGTGGTTTTATCCCCAGAGTCCAGCTTGGATTTGGTGCATAGTAGGCCCTATAATTCAGGTTTGTTGAATGAATCTACGTGCTCGTATTCATTTGCTGGAGCTGCCATAAGGAAGCAGTACAATCCAGGTGGCTGAAACAACGGAAGGGTATGGTCTCACAGTTCTGGAGACCAGAAGTCCAAATCTAAGGAGTCAGCAGGGCTGGTTCTTCTGAGACGTACGAGGGCAGGATCTGTTCTAAGACTGTCTCTTTGGCTTGTAGACACCATCTTCATGTTTATGTCACTTTCTCCATGCATGCCGATCTATCTCCAAATGTCCCCTCTTTATAAAGACACCAGTCTTATTGGTTTAGAGGTTACCCTAATGATCTCATTTTAACTTGATTACTCTGTGAAGACCCTATCTCTGAATTTAGCCACATTCTGAGGTATTGGGGATTGGGACTTCAACGTGTGAATTTTAGGGGGATGCAATTCAGCCCATAACAATGCCTTATATAGTTAGTGACAAGTTCGTGCCACTGTTCCTACCTAGTTGTGAGAAGGCTGCTCTGATGACTAAATTGTATATCCTGACTCCTAATAAAAGTATGTTTAGAATTCTAAGCTTTGCTTGGCAAAAGGGAAGCCTTTGGAATTTAGAAAATCCTGGTATTCAAGACTATTTCCTTGCTATATACAATCAGGCACTGAATACCAATGTTTCAGTCACCAATGGATCGCATATATGACGGTGGTCCCATAAAATTAGTATCGTATAGCCTAGAAGTGTGGTAGGCTACACCATCTAGCTTTGTGTAAGTGCCCTCTATGATGTTTGCACAACAATGAAATCATGTAAGGACACATTTCTCAGAATATATCCCATCATTAAGCTATGCATGACTGTATATGGATGTATATATACATAGCGGGGAAATACATACATATGTGTGCGTGCACATGTGTGTGTGTGTGTGTGTAAACTGAAAGCTAAGCAATAACTATTATCCTAAGCTAGATCTATTCCTCTCCTATCCAGTCAATGGTAGGAAAATTAGAAACCATTGTATCTCAAAATACTTTTCCCATTATAGTAAAGTATGACTTGTCAAGCGTTGGAAGGCAGGAATGTTGGACATACATGAGATTTACTGTTGGACATAGAGATGAGTCACAGTAAGACCACACATTTGTATCTTGGTGGAGAGAGAAAGTAAATATAAAAGGAGGTCAGAGAAAATTTCAGCTTCTTTGCCTGGGTCAGATTAGGGTGATTAACAATGCCGGGAACCTGGAGGACATTACGCTAAGTGAAATAAGCCAGACACAGAAAGACTACATAGAATACTACAAGAATACTACATAAAATGCTATGAGAATACTACATGAAACCACTTATATGAGGACTCCAAAATAGTCAAACTCATAGAAGCGAAGAGTGCAATGGTGATTGCCAAGGGCTTGGCAGGGAGGGAGAAGCGGGGAGATACTAGTCAAAGGGTATAAAGTTTCAGTTATACAAATGAATGAGTCCTGGAGATTTACTCTACAGCATACTGCCTATAGTTAACAATACTGTATTGTATACTTTAAAATTTACTAAGAGGGTAGATCTTATTTTAAGTGTTCTTATGACAAAAAAAGTAATAATAATAATTAAAGAGGGCAGGAGGGAACTTGGAGGTGATGGATAGGTTTATGGCATAGATTGTGGTGCTAGTTTCATACTTAACTCCAAACTCATCAAGTTATAGACGTTAAATATGTACAGCTTTTTGTACGTCAATCATACCTCAATGAAGTGGTTTAAAAAAGTAATGCCTATAAAATGTAAACAATTATAAATGAGGTATTAACAAGATACCCTGTGTGTGATGGACCATGTGAGGGATTACATGTGGCTTCCTATGGTTAGTGACATATTTGGGGGTTCTGGAACTTACGAGCTGAGCATTCTTTTCTGATAGGACTACAGCTTTGGCATAACTATGTGGGCTGGTCCTAATCAGCAGTGGTGGATTTTAGGAACAAATATAGAGAACAGGGTTGTTCACTTTTAAAGGTGTTCTCCTGTGATGGAAGAATCCCTTCTGAAACCTCTTTTCAGTGACACTGAAAATATTACTGCCTTCCTACTTCTCAGGAAGATTTCTGGCTCCATCCTACAAGAATTCATTGCTTGTGACCAGTTCTTGCCCGGCAATATGACTACAGAGTTATCACTGTTTCCAGGCTACATGTTATAAGAGAAATACATTAAGGATTTGGCAATTTTCTCCAGCTCTTGCTGTGTGACCTAAATTCCAATGTCACCCTGGACCATGTTCTGACCTTTGAGACATGCCTTGTGGCATGGATATGCAATTAAAGATATTACTGGTGCTACATAGTTCAAACACACGGTCGTTGTGTGATCATTTGAAGCACTGAATTATGCCTCAATCCTAAGAACAGCCATATAATTGAGAATCTAATTTCAATTGTGGACACATTTTAACATCATTTTTTGGGTGGAAAATTTGCATGTCAAATCAGTTATTTGAAAACCATGTGGAATTCGGGGACCCGACCAATAATCTGAAAGCATTTCTTTGGTGTTTCTTGGGCAGGGATGTACGGATTTGGCACCAACCTCAGAGGCACTGATTAGTGCAGGGTACAACGTCCTCCCTACAACAGTCCTCTTGGGTGGACCTTCTCTGGCCCAGAGATGACGTTCGACAACTGTCCTCGCCAGCACTTTCTAGCATACTAGGTGTGTGTGAGGAAGTCAAAGGCAGCTCAGTCATTGTTCTGGACCTGGACCGTGGATGAGTGTTCAGGCTAAGGCGTGAATATTTGATGACACCTTCAGTCTTCAAGGGAAGATTCAGAGAAGACAAATCTAGGAGTGGAAACATGCCAGTAATTTACTAAAGAGATCAGGGGATATTTGAAATAGCATGCAAATATGGTACAAAATGGATTAGGTAACTATTGCTAATGATGCACATTTGCCTTGCATCCTATAGCTGTCAAAGAACCATTAAATGCACAGTATTTGTAGATCTTCACTGGATTCTGAGAAGCTTGTCAAGCAGGTATTGTTATTCTAATTAGCAGATGAAGAAAAGGAGGTTTTATAAAGAAAGAAAACAAAGATTAAAGGAACTGCCCCTCTTCACAGATGTAATTATTTACTACAATAATTAAATGACTATGAACTTAATTAAATCAGGATCTAAAACATTAGAAAAAAATGAAGTACAAGTACATGATATTCACCACTTTAAGAGGTTGAAATGATTATTTCTTAAAAAATTCAAAGATTATATCTCGAATTTGTCTATATATTTGACTTTTATAAGGTCAAATATAAACATTTGAAATATAAACATTTAATATTAAGGATCAGACAAGAATTAAATTTGAATTATATGTGCTATGTTACTTACAAATAAATTTAAAGATATAAAATAATAGAAAATGAAAGATGAAATAGTACTTCAAAATAATGCAACAAAGCTTAACGAAAACTGGAAAGGTTCCACTTAAAATGAAAACACAGTACAGTTAATTAAAACTAATTATGTAAGTAGTATTTTTCATAAAAATTATTTCTTTAAAATCCTTTTACTTGCTTAAATTTGTATCACTATCAAAATCCTACAATTTTCCTTAGTCATTTTGATATATATATACATAGATAGATGATAGATAGATAGACATTATATAAAGCTATTATACATATTTTTTAAAGTTAACATTTCCAATGTTCAAACATCTATGTTGAGCAAATATTCTACACTTGCTGTAATTGAGTATAAATATATTTTTTGTTACTTTAATGCTCTGTTTATCCAGCAAAATTAAGAGAATTCTTTCCTCCCACGGTGTTCTCTGTACTTAATTCTAGCTACTCCCGTCTCTTACATTGCCCCTCAAACCCCTCAAACGTAGGAGGCACTATCTTCACAGGCTCTGGCAGCTTCCCCAGCACACCACCAGGTATGCACCAGGCTTGCTCCTGACCTGTTACCACCGGGGGTTAACCCTGGCCCATACCCCAACTCCTATGAGCCTTCACTCTCACCACCACATACATAGTGGAAGGCTCCCTCCTCTGACCTCTTGCCCTTTTAATTCCCCTTCCCTGTGTTATTTGTCTCCATAACCCAACAACACTTCTCACATACCTTACAATCATTGTTTTTAAAATCTGCCTCCAACCCACTGGAACGAGGGGTTGCAGATCTTTCCTTTATGTGTCCCCAACACCTAAAACAATGCCTGGCAGCACAATGGCACTCAACAAATATTTGAGTGGTTACTATTTTATTTATTACTATTATTTTTAATCACTTAGAATTTGTGTTTTATGCTTATAGAAAGAGATAGATTAATTGGACATAGTCTTTTTAAAAAATATGTATTCCTTTTGTACATAGATGGAAGTAAAAATATAAGGAAAATAAATTGCTTTTTCCCACTCATGGTCTGACTCTCCTGACTTTTGATTGAGTCACTGATGCCTGTTTTTCTGCATGTCATCTTCTGAGCCATCAAAACCATTGGTGATAAAGCAAATCTTCAAAGAATCCATAAAAAGAACTAAACACCCTTGATGTGGCTTCTAAGCCAGTTTTGCAGTTGCTTTATTGAGCTAGCCTGCTTTGGACTCCTGCTTTGGGACCATTAATGAACATCTGTTTGCCTCTCCCCTGCATCATTAGGATTCTAAGTGGTTAAAAGTGTGCTACACTATTATTTCAGAGATTTTCTTTCTTTCACTTTTATTACTCTTTTTATTTTGGAAATTTCAAATGTAGATAAAAGTAGAGTGCATCTCCATGTCCCCAACATCCAGCTTCAACGGTCCTCCTTTGATCTTTTTTTTTCTTTTTTGCTGGCTTATTTTAAAGCAAATCCTGGACATTTCACCTGTAATGCCTCAGATGGACATCTAACTGACAGGAATATTTTTTCTGCAAACATTTTTCAAGGGTCAGAGAGGATTTCTTTTTTTTAAATAAATAACACAGATTGAATCTCAATACCAAAACTACTAAAATGTTTATTTGTGTGAACTGTATTGCTTAAACATTTATCTTTACTTTTGTGTAGTCTGGCTGTGTAGTACATCGTTTTTAAAAAGGGCAAATGTTAAAAGAACATATTCATTTTACTGCTAAAAGAGTTTTTACTGTCATTCATACATAATATTTATTCAAGTTGTAGAGCATGAGCAGCATATTAGGCGTTTTACATGGAACTAAAAAGCAATTGTTCCTGCCTGTCCTTGAAAAATACATCTTCTAGCTAGGGAAATTGATTATGCCCCCACCCCACCCCCACAAAGACAACTGTGTATTTTAAGAAAATAATATAATTAATGTTAGACAATTCAAGTGTACAAGAATTCAGGGACGGAGATTTTTTGTGAAGGAAATGAGCTTCAGAGTGAGTCTGGGTTCAGGAGAACATGGAAGGAGACACGGGATATTCAAACACTGAGCCAGAAATTAGCTCACAGTAAAAGCTTAGGAAAAAACTCGGAAGGAAAATAGGAGTGAAGGTAAAGTAATAAATAGATTTTGCCCACATCAAAGATGTGAGGTATAACACTGAACTTTGAGTTCCTCATGAAAAAGTCTTGTTACAACTCTTCCAAAGCATATTTATCATTGGGAAAGGGGCTTGGGAGAATTTTTTATAAACGATGAAAATGTGAAGGGCTGCATTTCTAAGGGCGGGATTTCAGGGCAATGTGGAGTCTGTTAGAGGCAGCCTTGGAGCAGGGGAGCTGACCCGGCAGCGAGCACGTAGGCAGGACAGAGATTTGCCGTGTGGATTCAGTACAGGGAGACCTGGGACAAGGTTGATTCGTGCCTATAACTTTCCCGGGAAGTCTGACCACTTCCTCGCCCCACTGTCTGTTCTATATTCAAACAGAATAAAGAACTGTCCCTGAGTGGGTTTAAACGTGGGGCATGTTTAAAGACCAAATTCCCTACTTATTTGCAACCTCTCGATTTTATGTTCTGTAGACAAGCAGTGCTGCAACCAGCGGTTCATCTCGGAAAACTCAGGACGGGGTCTGGTGCCAGCTCTGCTATCGCTTAGCTATGACAGCAACATGTGCTAGGCACCGTTCGTACGTCTTCTTTGATCTTTGTAACAACTCTTTTAGTTGCTTCCGTTATCATCCCGAAGGTGAGGAAACTGAAGCACATGTGATCACACAGGTAGAGGGCAGCAAGCAAGGAGCAGAACCTAGGTAGCTTGATTCCAGAGCCCATGCTCTTGGCCTCAATCTACAGTCCTCCCTCAAGTTGTTTAACATGTCTATTCCCTCTCCTCTGTCTTCATGAATAAAATGGGAACATTACTCTCTGTGTAGTTGTGCCTATGGACCAGCAAGCCGTGTGCTAACAGTAATATAGTGGAAATTCTGAACTCATAGGAAAATAGACAAACATTTATACTGGTTTCGGTTGGAAGAGTGCAGAACATGATTTATCTTCTTCAGAGACACGTCTGAAACAATTATCTAGGAGGTGGAAAGAAGAAAGAATGGCTGGTGGCAATTAAGATCCTGTGTGGGTATCAGACTTTGTGCCCTGCCTGGTCCTCCCAACGATGCTGGGAGATGGGCAACGCAGAAGAATGTTTCACAGAGGCTGAGGCTGGGGCTGAAGAAGATAGACGATTGCTCAAGGTTGCACTGTTCTGTGTGTGTTTTCATGCTAGGAATGAAGCTCAGCTGGACCTCTTCTTTGGGCAAATATCATAGCAGACTCTACAGGCATGCTGTGGTCACGTGGCTTTTTGGATTGTGAGGATTGTAAATGCAAATTTGTGAAATGCTGCTTCGCCTTTTATTTTCTCAATCTGGATTCCCTTCTCTCAGTCCCTACACCTAAATTCAGGGTCCCAGTGATACATGAGGAGCCAATCCCCCTTTTTAGTTCCCATGGTTCATTCAACATTGCAGAATTAATATCACACCTTCTTTGTAGCACCATTGTAAGGTGTTTCCAACACGCCGAGTTAGATGATGGAAAAGAAAAAAGGTCTGGTGCTGTTCCAGATCATACAATGAAAAGGCATCACATTAACCAGAAATTTTTTAAATAAGTGGCACTAAGTTAAATAGTCAACAGGACTAGGCACTCTCTAGTTATGAGATTTGGACTAAGCAGTTTAATCTCACTAAATCTATTTCCTTTTTTATTATGTGAAAGCAATACTAATTGCTAAACCTACCCCATATGTGTAAAAGTTCCTTCTAAAACACAGAATGTTTCCCAAATACCAAGGATCTATAATATTGCAGCTGCCTCACAGCCTCCAAACACCAATAGGTAGTGATTCAGAAGTGAATTCAACATATTGTACATGCTAAATAGGAAGCAGTGAAGCTGACTTCAGATCTATTCAGCTTTGTCCTAGGGTAGGTGTTATGGAGTGCACTGTGTCCCCTTGAATTCATATGTCCAAACCCTAACCCGTGATGTGACTGGATTTGGAGATAAGGCCTTTAAGGAGATAATTAAGGTTAAATGACGTCATTAGGGTGGGTAAGCTCTAAACCAATGTGACTGGTGTCCTTAGAAGAGGAAAATGAGACACCAGGGATGCTGATGCACAGAGGAAAAGCCACGTAAGGACACAGTGAGAATGTAAGTGAACATAAGTGAGGCCACCTTGTCACGCTAAATGAGCCTTTCCTAGTTAAAACCCTTCTAGCATGTAATCATTATAAATGGTTACATGCTTTTGTGATTTTATGGCCCTGATCCTGTGCACATACCCCTCCTTATGTATTCTGATGGCTTTTTCTTAACAAATTTTCCCAAGGAACAAGAAGGCCTCCAGGAAGAAGGAATACCTGTAGGATATTCATCATCACTGACAGAAGAAAATAACAATGAGGGACCCTGGAGTCCACCATGCCTGCAGGCCAACATTTCTAACCCCCCTCCTTACTGCCCATTTTCCCTATATAACTGCCTCAAGATTCTGTAATTCTTTAAGAGTGTTTTTTGAGACATTAGTCTGCCATCTTCGGATTATGCTGGCTAATCAACTAAATGCTTCCTTTCTCAATCTCTAACTCGTTGTGATTGACTGGCTCAGATGGTGGTGAGCAGAGTGAGCCCATTATTTGGTAATGAGAAGATGGCCATCCGCAAGCCAAGGAGAGAGGCCTCAGGAGAAGCCAAGCCTGCTGACCCCTTGATCTTGGATTTCCAGCCTCCAGAACTGTGAAGAAATTTGCTGTTGCTTAAGCCACTCAGTCTGTTTTTATTACGGCAACTCTAGCAGACTAACACAGAAGACAGGAACAGGAAACCCTCATGTAGTGTGCCCAGGCCTCAGTTATTGTGAGAATTACCTACATACCTAACACCACACTGTAACTTAATTTTCTAGCTCTTTCAGGTAGAGGTAGCGTTTCAACTTTCATAACATAGGTAACAAGCCTGCTCCTCTGCTGGCTTCATGATGGTGCCCCTGCCCCTAGGAAGCCTGAGTCTTCTTCAGTTCATCTGTGCAGAGCAGACTCTGCTTTTTGTTGTGTCCCCTGCTCTGATGGGGCTCAGGATATAGAGGAAGACACATCCATTTGTCTCAGCCCTTGTCTACTTGTCCTTTTCCATTTCTGGGAGCTGATTCGAAACAGATAATAACTCCATGTGCAGTTAACAAGAAATGTCAGTAAGGGTAATTACCATCTTATTTTGCTATTTTAAATGTGTGCTCCTATGTAATAGAATATGATATAATCTGACTTGTTATTCAGATATTGATGTGTGTGCTGTGTATTGTAAAAGAGATGGGATGGAAACACTCAGAAATATTCATATATGTTTGTAACATAAAGTTGAAAACTGTGCACTAAAGCTCAGAACGTTTCCAGGAGAAGATTTTGTGGCCTGAATTGCTCAGTGAATTAGTTTGACTTTTTGTCTTTCACTCTTGGCTTGACTGTGTGGTGTCAAGTGAAGGGGGATTTGGAAATCATCTGGCTATTTGGTTATTGATCTTGACCAATGTGTGGGCTAGTGCCTGTTGATCTTTGAATCTTACTTCTTTATTACATATTTATTACATATTTTTTGAGTACTTTCTATGTGCCCAGTACCGCGCTAGCTCATAGGACAATTATAGTATATATTTCCAATCAGTGGAATTTCCAACAGGTACTACCAATCTGGGTAGTGTCCTTCTTATTATTGTCCAAGGATATCTGCTAAAATGCATCAAGCTACAACATTGTTAAATTCACAGGATTGTCTTGATATTCTACCCCTCACAAACCCCAGAATAAATAAATGACACCATAGGTCATTGATCCTAAGAATCTAGAGAGGGATTAGAGAGTGCTGGTGGACCCAAATAAACTCGCTGATAGAGCGAAGGAAGCAAGGACCAGAACAGGGATTCACTTGTTAAGTGGATTGTGGACCTTGTTTTCAGGCCTCAGGAGCTGGCAGCAGCCCATGGCCTGGGGCTTCAAGGCCTACTTAAAGAAGACACAGCCCTTGAAAGAGTTTTAAAGTTATTACCATTGCAAAGGTAAATGGGATTTTGAGACAGTAAAAAAGCTGAATGTTCTTTTATTCCTGTTTCACAGATATTAACTGGCAGCATACATATGGTAATATGAGCCATAAATGGGTAAAAATGTAAATGTTACATTCTTCTTTGCATATTCATCCCCGATACACACCAAAAAGAGCTGTCATAATCAGCCATGTTGGAACAATAAGATAGGAAAGCAAATAAATTCAATGAGGTAGTGCTGCTGTGGGTATTTGTTGGGTTTACTTTTTACATATTGTTTTTATTATAACTCAATATACTTTAAAATTCTGACAAAATAGAGAAACTAGCAAAATCAAAGTATGGAATTAAAGGTTAGACGTGCCAAATGACTCATACTTTCAAATGTCTTATGCTTTACATGCCAACATAATTGTGTCAAAGGTAATTTGATTGCTTTTCTTTGGCGGTGGGAATGGAGAGGAGGGGAGAGTGATGGTGGTAGTTTTTTGATCAGTGGGCAGGGAGAGTGAGGGGAGGATGGTTTGGTTTTAACCCTCTGGATAATTGGTTCAATTCTCTGCCTCAATTTGTTTATATTGTATTAAACACATGTGACATTTTTGTTGATTGTTATAACCTTCTCATTGACAATAAATGTAGACATGTGGGCAAAATTGTCTCCAGTCCTTTTTGTCAGTCTTTTAAAATTAAATCAACTGGCCACAGTGTGTTCACATATGGACACATTTGTGAGTTCCTGTAAATATTTGTCATTCTAGTCACCTTGAAGTCGATGGACAGTGACGATGTAGTTAAACTAGAGCAGCTGTGGCAGCACTAACACTAATGGAGTCTGGCTTTCAAGCCCCCTCCTCCCCTGTTACTTCTTTGCTCTTTATCCTCCCTTCCAAGGTTTCCAGTCCCAGGAGCCAGGACCCTTTTGGAACCGTCTCTTGAGCACAGGAGATTGGGACAACTGACTTAAGATTCCACGCTTTGGAGAATTATGTAATCTGGGACTTGAGTCTGAAGGAGATCAGAATATGCCACCCCCAAATATGATACTTTGGTATAGGATTGTTTCAAACTGAAGCTAATTGAGAAACAGGAGACAGAAAAAGCTCTCTACCCTCCCCCATTTGCCTAAGAGCAGTGTATAAATTTCCCTTTGTGAAAGCGTCCTGTCCCCTCTCTCTTACTGGGAAGAGCTGAGTGACTCTTAATCACTGGAAAAGACTCTAGACTCCCACCCGCCCAGAGAAGACAATAAGAGGAATCTACACAACAAACTTTACTGTTAGTTTCCCCATACATTTACCTTCCCACAGTCGACTGCCCCTAAAAGTTCAAAACCCTTTTCCTTTGCTTTGTCACTTCTCCACAAATTATTTGCCGGGTTGTCATTTCATTGCTGTGAGGCCCCCACATGCATGTGAAATAAACCTCTTTCTTCTGTTATTCTATTTTATGTCAGTTCAATTTAGAGCCCCAGCCCCTGAGTCAGTTTAGGGTAGAGCAAAATGTTTTCTTTTCCATCTTGTTGAGTGACTCAAGAAAACCTCAGGAGGAGAAATTAGAGGTCTGCCAAGTGGCTTAAGATGTCTTGAGGTGCGTTACATAAAGTAGCTCACATCCTACCTACCAGTTCAGGCAAAGATTTAAGAACTAAGATGCAGAACATCTGGGTTAGCCTCCCAGCACCACACTCACCAGCTGGGACGGTGACTCAGCCTCTCCAAGCTTGCTTAATTATCCGTAAAACGGCAATAATAATTATTTCAGCTGGTCCTACCTCACATGGTTGTATTAAAAAAAAAGTGGAAAATGATGAATAAAACTGTGAAGCATTTTACAGATGTAATATTAAAAGTTTAGTTCTATCTCCAGATAAAACAATTTAAAAAATCCTTCCTGTAAGATTCCCTTAAGAAATGAGTTATATTGTCTCTGGACCCAAGAGCACATTTACTTAGTCTTTCCCAAACCACTAGAAAGAAAGCTACAAGTTTTATTAAAAGATTATAGTCTGGTCAGAAGATAAGACCAAGAGTGAAGTTTTGGAGAAGACATAACTTTTAAAGAGTTCAACTTTTTGTGTTGTGAGTATGAATTCTGTCAATTCCACTTTTAATGACCGTTTGTTGGTCCACGCAGCCAGCTAACCAGGTCTAAGGGAAGAGCAGTTTTCAATGATCATCTGAAGAATTTTCCCTTTGTATGCATTTTCTGGTCGTGTAGTGATGGGGCAATATTTCATTCTGAATAGAATTCTATGCCTTGTAGTGGAAAGAGAGAGATCATGCACATTACTTGGGAGATAAAAGAGGGTTCATGTCTTATTCCAAGAGAAATAAGGGTGGCTGATTCAGGCACTGTGTTGGACAGTTTTCTGCCTTTATCTGAGGGACAACATTAAATAATCTGAGAGTAACAGTGAGTGGGGAGAGGTTGGCCAAGGAATTAAAGACATCAAATGAAAATGACTTAAAATTGAACATCATGTGAATTTCAATATAAAGTGTTAAAGTACACGTACTAACAACCCAGATTCTTTTCACTATTTAATCACTACTTTGCATAAAATTACATATTTTGAGAGATACATGGACCAATGCACATAAAAAAATCTTACGGTACCCATAATATGACCATAGCAATGACTTACACGTGCCAAGTCCCCATGTCCTTTTGCCTGAGTAAACTTCTGCTTTAAAGCTGGACTCAATAAAATAAGTAAGGAAACAAATACATAATTCAGTCATCTTAATTTTTGAGATATTTGTTCTATCCCTGGTTATATATTTAGGTGAATTTTTTTTTTGCATGAAGTAAATGAAGTGATGTTGTTTTCCTGTTGTGCAGATAAAGCCTATTTAATCTTCTTATTTCAAAGTTAAAGAGCTATGTTTCTAACACTTTTAATATATAATGCTGTCTGATGAACTAGATTCACCAAAAAAATCAATTTTTTGTAATCATACATTTTGAATACTGAAAATCTTCAATGTTAATGCATATGGATTTTCTCCAGGTTATGCGATGCATGGTCTCTCCTGTTAAGATACACTTTCCTGATTTGTCCCTTAGTTTATCATCATTGTTCCTGGAAATCTCTTGTCTCAAAGCCCAAATCATGTCTTAATTATAAATAAAGTGTGAAGGTTCATTAACCTTTTCTACTCACTAAAGACACCTAGTACAAATCGTTCATTAAAGAGTTTTGTCGACTACATTTCATGTGGTAGGCTCTGTGCCGAGTCCTGGGCTCCCAGAGAACCCGCCATCCTCAAGCAGAGAACCAAACAGTGGTGGTACGGACTGGGCGGGGCCCGGGCATACAGCAGGGGGCATGGAGCAGGGGACAGGGTGTTCTGGCCCAGGAGAAATCTGCGCCCAGGCCCAGGGCAGAAGAGAGGGCTTGTTGTACAGGAGGAATAGAAAATGGCTCAGGGTGACCGATCGGACCGGGCGTTCAAGGGGCTGGTGGCAAAGGTTGTGCTGGAGAAGTAAACAGGGGCCAGTCATGAAAGTTCTTTATAAACCAAGATGAGGAATTTGAATCACTCTTGGAGAACATTGGGGCATCAGGCACAACTGAGCACCCACCTCTGGGCCCCATTTTTCTCTGGGTGCCTTTGGGCGACTCATTTTTTGCCCTAATGTCCAGTTTCCCTGGGTACAAGGAAGAGGTCAGGTTCCTGGGAAGGTTAAGCAAGGTGAGGACAAGATTTTAAGCAGGCAATTGGCATGAGGTTTACAGTTTAAGAAAATCACTCTGGCAGTGCAAATTCAAAACATGTTTCAATCTGATCCAGCTCTGAGAACTGAATGAAATTCCCAAACCAAGGACATTTTCACTAACTGAGATAATATCACTATGCTAGAAAGCACTATTGTTAGATTATGGCTATGAATTAAGCAAATCAAGGTTGTCTTAGTCCCTCCGGTATTTTGAATTATCCTCAAAATAAGACATAGCACCTGCACATGAGAAATCTAGTAGATCTAGTAGGGATGGCAGAAAAATAAATGGATGATTACAGTGTTTGGGGACTGTAATAGAGCTATTAACAGAGGCCCAAGGGAGCAAGGAGAAGGGCAGACTGACTTCTCAATGCGAAAGTAAGGGAAGACATTTCATTTGAGCATTTACTGAGTGGGAACAGGGAAGGACAGCATATGCATGTGGCACATTCAGATAATAAAGGAGATTTTGCATGATCAAACAGGATTTATTGCAGGGACTGGAGACTGAGACGAGATCTCAGAGCTCAGCTGAGCGAATGAAGGACTGGGTGAGGTCTACTGGGTTGCTGGACTAGATTTTGTGGCCAGCAGAGAACCTGAGGAAATCTTCAAGGGGAAGGGCGACTGAATGTGATATTGAAGAATTGACACTGCAAAGGTGGATGGAGTCTACCTTTCTTCACCCCAAACTGTAGGAAGATTTCCTGTGGTCAAAAATGCTTTGAAAGCCTTAAAATTATATAACACATTCAGAAGCACATAAAAATAGATTTGTACAATTTTAAAATGTCATCACAGGAAAGAGATTTATTGACACTTCTAAATTTTCCTGCCCCATCCAAAATAAAATGTTTGGCTATAAAAAAACACTGTCATATTCTCTTTAATGTTATTTATGTCCTCACAGTTTCATTCCCTCATACTTAAATACACTCAGCTTAGTTCATTTTTATAGCAAATATAGAAGGTTGCAATGAATCTGCGAATGTAAACCATAAACCTAAATTATAATACAGATGTGCAAATAAGGCTGCAGGTGATCTACAGCTAAAGACAGTCAATGGTTTGGAAGAGGTGGTTGTTATTTAAAGCCTTCAGAAGCCACGTTTCTTCTCTGCTCTTTGCCCGTTGGGTTTGGAAGTAGCTTGGGAACGCCATAATTTTCACTTCTTTTCACAAACACAGCCTTTGGTATTGCCTCCTCACTCCTTCCTTGCTTCACATTTTCCAGGCCTTTCCTGGCAAGCAACATTTACTCGTTTTCTTCGTAGAGAACGACGTCCAGCCATCTCCTGAGTTGCCTGACAGTAAGTCCCTTTAGGCACCATAACAGTTCTTTTGAGCAACTTTCTCTTTGAACCGTGTCAGTTTAACTCAGAGGCTCTGGAGTCCTGGAACAGAGCCCCGGGCAGAACACTACTTATGTAATAAATCAAACTGACAGTAAGGTACCAACTGTTACCGGCACAGGTTTGGTAGCAAATGTATAACATTCGCAAAAAGTCCTCAAAGTTTCCACCATCCATTTTTTTCATCAATATGTATTCAGGAGTTTCTACTGAAGACAAAAGATTTAGAAAAAAATCGTTTTATAATGCCTTTGAGCTAAATATTTCACACGATCTAAGTTTCTTCTGCGTGATAGAAGGCACGTTTAGGGAGGTGAAGTAATGATAGCTTCAGCATTAAATTAGGAACCTGGAGAAAGAAATGAATGCGCCCTGCTAAGCCGCTAATTTACTATGGGGAGTGTGAACTTGGGACCCAGGAGGACCGAAAGCATCACTGAGTGATTTATGATAGAACTGCCTTTAAAATGATGAATTCCAGACTAGGGATGGAATCTGGTAGGCGCTGAGCCGGCCAGCGTCTGCTCCTGTCGGGGCGCTGCATGGCCTTCCGGGGAACTAGCCCAGTTCGGGGCTTTACTCTCGCTGCCAGGGGCTCTCAGTGCACTGGGGTCACCGGGCGAGGTTCTTGTAGCACCGCGCCCGCAGGGTCAGCCAGCGGGGGCAGGGACGCCCAGTCCCTGGTGACCCTCCACACCAACCCCCATGAAGGAGAAGGGACTTATTAAAGCCTCTCCCGAGGATTAAACTGGTCTTGAAACCAAAAATTTTACTTTCCGGGGCAATTTCCTGGGAAAATAACAATGCTTACTGAATATGAAGAAATAACATCCAAGTAACATATACTTTCTATCATTCTCTCATTTGCTTTTGGTCTATTAGTGATGCAGACTGCTCGATAGTCCTTCATCCGGGGTGGGATGCGGTGCCAGTCCTCCGTCAGTTGGCCCTTACGCTGTTATAGTGGCCCAGACGCTGGAGCCAGCAGGGTCGAGAGAAATTCTAGTTCCTCTCTTTCCTGCCACTGACTTGGGCAACTGCCTTAATTTTCTGTACTCAGTTTCTTCATATGTAAAATGGGCATAAGAAAAGATTTTCTTTCATAGAGATGTTATAAGAAATAAGGCAATATATGTAAAGTGCTCAGAACAATTCCCGTGGATTGTGGATGCTATAGAAAGATTTACTATTATTGTAATTATTATTATTATTATTATTACTAGTCAGTGAAGGTTTCCAGGAGAAGAGAGAACTTTTTCGGTGTGGTGTATGTATTTCTTTAATAGTTTATTAGTCCTCTCTCCCTGATGAACTTGCTCTGCATCCCTAGCTCTCTCATCCCTGCTCCCTGTCTGCCCATTTCAGACGCAGAGGTAAGCACTGTTGTAGCTGATGGAGATCCTTTCTGATTGTAGGTACACAACACACTCGTGCACACACACAGTCAGGCTGCTATAACAGAAATACCACAGACTGGGTCGCTTAAATAACAGATTTATTCCTCATAGTCTGGAGGCTGTAGAAGTCCAAGATCAAGGTGTTGGGTCCTGGCGAGAGCTCTCTTTCTGGCTTGTAGAGGAACATCTTGCTGTGTCCACACATGGTGGAGAGAGAGATCATCTCCCCTGTCTTTTCTTATAAGGGCACTAATCACATTCATGAGGGCTCCACCCTTGTGACCTAATTACCTCCCAAAGGCCCCATCTCCTGTACCATCACATTGGGAGTTAAGGCTTCAACACATGAATTTGGGGGTGGGGACACAGACATTTTGTCCATAGTGTGCACACATGCAACAACACACGCACACACAATGCATTTTTATTCTGTAACTTTCTTTTTCCCTAAACAATATAAACTATGTGGTCATTTCAGTAGCTACAGAACCACCTCATTCTTTTCAAAGACCACACAGTATTCCTGGGCTTAAAATAAACCAAGTTTATTGTTTGCCAGTCCCTCATTGATGGGCATTTTGAATCTTTCCATAATTTTCATTTTGAAAAACAATGTAATGAATAGACTTATTTGTATGATTCTACACATTTGTGTGAGTAAATCTGTAAAACAAATTCCTAGAAGTGGAAAAGCTACCGAAGAGTAGGGGCATTTAAAATATTGACAAATATTTATAAATTGTTCTGTAAAAATTACCTTCTTGCTACATTATTTATAAGAATATAAATATTATTTATTTTGAAAATTAACACCTGTGTTGCATTTACTGTGTTCCTGACACTGATCTGGGTGCTATACAAATATTATTTCATAGCAAGCACATAAGGTATGTGCTATCATTACTCTCACCAAATGCAGATGAGGTGACAAAGGCACAGAGTGGTGCAGTTAGTTTCCCCAGGTCACACAGCTGGAAATAGAAGAGCTGAGCTGAAACCCAGGCCATCGGGCCCCAGGGTCCGTGTTCTTCACCCTCGCACCACACGTGCAGTGAGTTGCTGATCTAGGCTGATAGCATCTGTCTTGCTTATCCTCGCCCATCTGTTCATTGGCCATCTCTCCATTTTTTTTTCTGTGCTCAATCTTTGTTCATTTTTCCTTAAGGTTAAATTTTTTTTCACATTGATTTATAAGAAATCTTTGTTAACAAAATTAACCCTCTGTCCTGTGTGATACAATTGTTTTTGCTTTGTCTATTATTTGATTTTTGACTTCGTTCTCAGTTTCTTTTTAACGTAAATATTTTTAAATTCCTGTAGTGAAATTTTTCTAACTTTTTCTTTATGCCTTCTAGATTTTATGTCATGCTTAGAAGTTATGTAAATTTGTAAGTTTATAAGGTCTGGAGTTTATCTTGTTTCAAGGTATAAGTTGTCCAGCTTCATTTTGTTCTGAATGAATGGACAGTTGGTCTATGGTTCACCTGCTGATTGGAAGCTTCCATGTTATAGCGTAATAAGTTCTCGTATGTTCATTTTTGTTCGATTGGCCTGTACCTCATGTTTCTGCACTAGTGCTAAATCTCTTTAATTATTGTGTCTTTATAACATGTCCCTATTATTTATATGGGCTATTATCTCTTGTTACTCTTCTTTTTCAAATTTCTCTGGCTATTTTTGCATGTTTCTTCTTTGATTTGAGCTTACCTTTTGATATTAAAATTGGGATCCCATAGAGTTAGTAGACTGCTTTAAGGACAATTGACAGATAAGATGGGCAGTAAAATTAACCTTTGAGAGAGGAAGGAAAGTGACGGGAAGCAGAGGAGACACCCATGCGACTCCACAGAATGAAAGTGAGCTAAAGAGAAGGGAGTGAGGGAATAGTCAGGCCACAAGCTGAGACTAAACTAAATGGAATTGATGCTGCTGAGCACACTGTAGGGAGTAAAGAATTAGAAATATAACATTTTAGAGATGCATGGCACATTAGGTATAATCTGGTCTAATTTACTCACTTTACAAATGCAGAGGTTACCACATGTTAGGGTTTACACAGTTAATTAGTAGTAAAGTCAGGATTGAACCCTGATTCTCAGCCCAGCTGGAGGAGTCGGCTGTGATCTGATGGTCCAGCATGAGAGTAACACGAAGTTATTAACCTGGGTGCTATTAAATGATGGACTGAAAGAGCACCCTGGGGCTGTGTGGAGAAGCAGGCATGGTGGAGCCACGCTCACGGTCCCTGTCACAGGCGGTGGGGCGACGAGACTAACGGCAGAGGAGAGGGTCAGGAGGCAGTCAGCGTGGAGCCGGAGGGCTCGTGCGCACTTCCTTCCGAAGGAAATCAGACGTGGAAGATTGCAACAGGGAATGTGCAGTTGCTTCTGCTCCGAAGAGTAGATTAACCATTTTAAGATTAAACTGGATAAGAAAACAACAAGCTGTTGATGTGTATAGTGATGCTAATCTGTATTGTTTTTTCCAGTGAGGAAGATGGGCTCTGAGCTAACATCTGTGCCCATCTTCCTCTATTTCTTTTTTCATATGTGGGACGCCTGCAGCAGCATGGCTTGACGAGTGGTGTGTCAGTCCGTGCCCAGGATTTGAACCTGTGAACCCTGGGCCACCAAAGCAGAGCAAGCGAACTTAACCGCTACACCACCAGGCCGGCCCCAGTAAGCTGTATCTTTTATTCACACAGAGAGAAAATGTTGCAGGCACTAAATATAAGAAATGTGTTTTTACTATGTAAATGCAAGAAGATCTTTGATGAAATAAATTAAAATTCCTATTTTCTCAAGAAACCAGACTGAGTAAAGAAGTGGGGCATTCCTGGGCACTCTGGCAGAAGGAATGAAAAAGAAAAGAAAAGCTTCCTAAAATGCATATTTTCCTTGCAGCAGTGCTAGATTCTTGAAAAGGTCACTCAGTTCAAGGAAAAGGTATTCTTGAACTTACATTCTTTTATAAAGAAATTCAGTGTGGTACTCCCCTCTCACCTCAGAGCAGAGAATAGGAAGTTACAGCATTTGCTTTGAGTCTTGACCACTTCCTTCATAGTGTGTTTTTAATCATTTTTCAACCCTATGTGGATTCTTGCTAAAACCCAACCTATTGAGTGGATCAGCAGTGTCTGTTCCAAGGGAAGAACCGCTCTGTTCATGCTAAGCGAGGACCATTCATAGAAATTTTAGTCATTTATACATGAGTCCATTAGGCAAGAACAAGAATCTTTGGGAAATGGACAGTTTGTAGCAATGTTTTTGGTATGCGAGAGCCTCAACCTGTTATTTTTCAGAGCTTACACTGTGCTTAAAATAACTCAAATTGGTAAAAATTCAACAACATGTAGAATCAAAACTAAGTAGAAATTAGAAGGCACTTGAATCTTTATAACCCCTTACACCCTTTAATTCAGTTCATGATACAGTGTTAAGAGATTTTAATGTGATATTTAATAAAAAAGGAAGGATCACCTTATTGGGTAAAACATATTGGAGTTCTGGAACACGGCACGTGTCCCATAGACCTGCTTAACTTGAGGGTCCAGCACATCTCTTTGAAACTCTTCTTGTCTATTGACACGTCATTGCTTTCAACATGAGAGATGCTGTCTTTAGAGCGTGCTGTAGTGCCACAAGCTATTTGGCAAACATTATTCACTTATGGCAGGTTCTTAATACAGGATATAAATTATACATATATATATATGTATACACACACACACACAAATACATAAATACAAATATATTTGTTGCTATCATATGAAATCTCAGAGTAAAATAAAAAACGTTTTGATTGAGTTCAGTTAATCTTGTTCAAATAACTATATTACAAGATACCATTTTATTTGGGGGCATGTCTAACCTCAGGGAACAGATCAAAGTCTGCAGCAAAAATGTGATATCCTAGAAGTCCAACCAAAGGAAAAATGGCACTATGGACTGCCCACCAGACGTGGAGGCATTTCCATACACTATCCCTGTTATTCCTCACGTTGGCCCTCAAGGCCCCATTTTGCAGATGAGGAAACTGTGACTCAGAAGAATGGACTCACTAACCCAAGTCCATCCCATGGCTAAACGGCAGACTCATGATTTCAACTCCCATTTCACTCATTCCAAAGTCCACACTCTGTGTTTTCCCTTAGCAAACTTAACTATCAGTTATGCAAATTTTGTATATCTACTCTCCAACACTCATCTCTTCCTTTGAAGTGACTTATATAGATTTGCTATCACTGAAATATTATAGAAAAAGGGGTTTCTCCTGTTAAGTCAAAGATACTGGGTTTTCATGGTGCTTCTAGAAGTTCAAGGGTTTATAAATTCAGAGACATTACCAGTAAGGGCCTCTTTGAGCTTAGATGAGCAAAGAAGCTTTTCATAGGAAGCCAAAGTAATAGACCATATTAAAACTCTTTATTTACCAATTCTTTATTAAATGGGGAGTCGATTTAATATTGGAACAGTCTCTCATTAACAATCCTCTGGGCCCAGAGGACAGTTTCTGTGGATGGGCAAAGGGTAGGTGGAGGAGAAGGATAGAGCAACAAGAAAAAGCCATATGATTTTCATTGCTATTAGGCAAAATTCATTTTTTCTTAGGGATTCAATCCTACCTTAAAATTTGAAGGACTGCAGACATCATCTTTTGCTCTATGAACTTCACAAAGAAAGTGTTTAATTAAGAAGAAAAATCACCAAATTCATAGAGCCAAAAAGTAGAATGGTGGGGCCAGCCCAGTGGCGTAACGGTTAAGTTCACGTGCTCTGCTTTGGCAGCTTTGCAGGTTCGGATCCCGGGTGCAGACCTATGCCCTGCTTATCAAGCCGTGCTGTGGCAGGCATCCCACATATAAAGTAGAGGAAGATGGGCACGGATGTTAGCCCAAAAAGAGGATTGGCAACAGACGTTAGCTCACCAAAAAAAAAAGAAAAAGTAGAATGGTGGTTGCCAAGTGGTAGGGACATGAGGAGGCAGGGGAATGGGGAATTAAACATTATTGTTTAGTGGGTACAGAGTGACAAAAGTGTTCTGGAGATGGATGGTGGTGATGGTTGCACAACAATGTGAATGTACTTAGTGCCACCTGGAGACCTCTCAGGAACGCCATAGAGATTGTGAGCATGGACTTCGCAGCCAAAACACCCGCGTTCCAATCTCACATTCACCAGTTACAAACTGTGGGATCTTAGACAAGTTATGGATCATCTCTGTGCCTCATTTCGCTCATCTGTACACAGACTAGCAATAGCAGCTGCCTTGGAAGGCTGTTCTGAGTTTTAAATGCATTTGTATTTGTTAAGCGCTTGGAGGAATGCCTGGCGCATAGACAGTGCTCCCTGAGTATCTGCTAATAAATAACTCCCACACCCCTTCCAACTCTTCTCCATCCTCCTTTTCCTCTTCTTTCTTCCTCTGTGCTTTGTCCAATGTGCTTCTTCTCTTGTATTCCTATTGCAGTCAAGGTGTCATTTTAAATCAGAACTGGAAAAATCACTCTCTAATTTTCCCATTTTATCATTGTCACTGTCCGCTTGGTCTCCCAGTTCTGACTCCTGACACAATCCACCAGTTCACAATTCTCCCACCACAGCTTCGGCTCTAGTTTAGGCCCTCCTCAGATCTCATCTTCTTGTTGCCATAACCTGCCTCTAGGCCCTTCCTTCCTCAACTCATCATCCTCACTGCCACCATAAGTACATTTCTTAAATAATAATATTTACAATTTTTTGACTAATATGAGTTGGCACACCATGCTGTGGAACTTGAATTGTCTTTAAAATGCAATGGGACTTCATTAAATGACTTAGCAAGGAGTGACATGATCTGATGTATCTGAAGATTTCACTCTGTGGAGGGCTGTGTGGAGAAGAGATTTGAGGGGGTTAAGAGGAGACATCGACCAGCTCAAAACCCTTGCAGTGACTCAGAGAGAGATGGTGGCAGTAGATGGAGAGAAGTGGACAGATTAGAGATTCTGCATCAAAGTGAAATAGTAAAGCAGGGACCAAGGAGTACCAATAAATATCTCATGACTAATTGATTAAAGAAGGTGTCTGGTTAACCTGAAAAATTTTATGCAAACACAGTATCCCTGGACATAGAAAATGTCAGTTCAAATCATTAATTTCCATATCCATTTATTGTGTTAAATACACCCCTTAAGTTACCAAAGTTAACTTATGCCTGCGTCATCTCCTCTCTACCTCCAGCATTGGTGAAACACACATGTTTTAAAGAATGATGGAAAAAGCCAAGCCAGGTTGAATTTCAGAGAAAATTCACTGCAAAGGTAGCTTGCACACTGGGATCTGGAAAAACACATGCAGAAATCCATTGAAAATCCTGTACTATTTTTGCTCCTGTCTCCCCTACTGTAGGAGATTTCTGCACATGGAATGTCAGATGACTGGACAGAAAGATGTCTATCATTGTCCGTAGTGGGAGCAGAAAGGCCATTTGACCTCTTATTAGCAGATCAAGGTGTGGCTTTGGAGCTCGTCAGAGAGAAGTGTGACCCCTCCTCACCGAAGGCAGGAGTCCTGTACGCCAGTGTGGTGCCATCCTTTCTATTCTCAGCACTTTTCAGATGCAGTCACTTTGGAGCCACGGCTTGTCTAATTACCTGTTTTTCTTCTTGTCTCTTGATATCTCACTTATAGTGAGTAACCCCATCTCTGCTACATTCAAGTACTAATTTTTTAAATCAAAGTCTCTAGATAATAATAATGCACATAGTTTTCCATGAATCCTTTTTTCCTACCCATTTCTCCTACATTTTCCCCATTTCCTTTCACCACAAACTGCCACTATTCCTGTTCCTACATGTTGAACCACCCATGTTTCGTGAGCATGGGAGTATGGATTGGCGATAACTCAGGACTTTATTGTTGACAATTCACTTAGAAATGATTTGTTTTTATTCAGTCAATGATGATTATTAAGCACCTTTGCCACAAAAGTCACTATGGAAAATTCACAGTTTTCTAGGCCACAATTTCTACTTTTAAGGAGTATGAAGGCTACTATTGTGAGAAGACCACAATAAAAAGATTAGTTCCTGGTGCCACAGAGCAGGTATGTATACACTCCTCCAGGAGTCCACAGTGAGGTGAGATCTGTGGGGGACTGGCTCTTCAAGTGGAATTTGAGCTGGGCCATGAAGAACTGGGACACACAGAGAGGAGAGCAGCGGGGAGGAAATGAGTGTAAGACGTAATGGGCATGAAAGATATGAACCAACCTCTTATGGTTTACTGGGTCTACTGGGCCCAGTAAAAGGCATATTTCTTTAGTCAGCTACACACTTTACGATCAGCTTTTATGCCCTGGCCCCAGGGGAGGAACTTGAGTGTAGAAAGTTTCACAGACAGGGTGGTCATTCAGAGTGGAGCACTCGCCTCCTTACCAGTCCTGCTGCTTATATAAACATTTCATCAGGAATTTTCATCAGTTCACATACTCTTTGAGGCTCTATAGACATAAAACAATGCTGCCAAGAGGATGTTAGGACTCTTAAACGGCGATGCCAAAATAAACTTTTATGAGCTCTCTCGCTCAACGAACACAGTGTGGCATTTTAAATGGTGGCACATCTCAATTTTGTGAAAGTCTGCAGGAGAGGATTCACTGAAACTATACAGCAAAGAGGACAGTGTTGTTGCACAGTTGTGTGTTCCATTTGTTATGGGCGAGATGGGCCTGAAGATGGAGCTGACATGAGAGGAGAGGTACATGTCAAATAGCAGGTAAACCATCAAGAATTTTTTATTCTTGAAGAGTTATACATTGGCTAGGAAAAATTTTATTTCCCTTTCTTTTGAACACTTGAGTAAATGTTACACATTTCTACTTTTCTTGAAAAATTTAAGCGCGGGGCTTTCGTAATCATGTTCGATTTGACCTGCAATAACGGAGTAAGCCACTATTCAAGCTTTTAAACCCCAAAAAGAGAACCAGGACTCTTTTATATGTTTAGTAATTCATTGCTGACTTTGTTCCTACACCTATACCATGGTGACCATTTATGATAAAAGATTAGCAGGTGATTCCATGATTGTTCTCATCACTTCCTTCACAAGCCAAGCGAAACTCCAACTATTGAGATGGCCACATTCACTGCACCGATTTTAGGGCAGTGCTGACACTACTATTCCTCCCCCCAAGTAGAGGCCTGTTTGGTTGCTTCTTGTTCTTACAAAGGTCACCCCTGAATGGTTCTCTTAAACTTAACTTCACATTTAGCTTATTAGAAGTCTATAAGGCAGAAAGAGCTTTGCTCTTTAACCAAAGAGTCAGTGCTACACTCCACATCCATTTCTCCAGCCCTACAACTTCTCTTTACCTTTGATTTAGCCAATGCATGGCACAGCTCAGATGTTCAGAAAATATGTGTTAAATGAATAAGTGAATCAATGCCTAAAATAAGCAGAAGGCATATTCCCATGTCCTACTAAATATTTTTGAGGTCTTAGAGAGGAGGATCAGAGTTTAATTTCATGATTCCTTTGATATTATCTCCTATCTAATCATCTTCACATAACTACGCTTATACATCACTAGCCGTCTTGCACTCCCTCTATCAGGAGTAATGCCTGGCATTTAAATTCTAAGTAAATGTTTATTGAGTGGATAAGGAGATGAAATAACTGGGCTGTACCTGACTGTGTGACCTTGCCTAAGATTTGAATATTTCAGGGCAAATGACTATTTTTCATAGAGAATCTTTTTTGGAGTCTAAGTGTGTTTGTGAGGCAGTGAGAATAAATGTACAATTTTGAGATTATAATACTAAAAAATAAACATACCAGGATAAACACTCCTATTTTATAAAGGCAAACTAGAGCCATTGGTCATTTATTGTGATTATTTTAAAATTTTAGCTAAGCTTTGATTTTTTTATAGTTTTGCAAAACTGCTCTTAACTGTCTAAGGATTGATTGTCCCTACTCTATTGTCCAGTTATTTTACTAGATTTTATGACCTGGGACAAATCACTGAGAACCTTTGGGTCTTAGTTTTCTCATCTGTCAATGGATGAAGTTACTCTCCATTGGCGTGGGCCCTACGGGGCAGCTTCGGCTACTCTACAGTTGAAGAGAAACTACAGTCATGTTTGATTTCAAGATTTTCAGAGAAAATTGCATTTTATCTGTCAAGCCTTCAATGCCAACCATTTAATATCTTTCTTTTTGTTTCTGCCCTCAACCTTTTTTAGAATTAGCCGAAAAATTCTTGGTAATTCAATTTGTTTTCACAGCAGTTCAACTGGGCAGGGTAACTGGCCCTGGGGAGGACTAATTCTCAGTCCTCACCGACTGGGGCGATGGGCTGCTGGGTCAGTGAACAGTCAAGTGCAGTGAATTTAATGGGTCACAAAAAGACAGTAAATCCTTTCCAGAAATGGCCACATCTGTGTTTTAGAAATGCCCCTTTTCCCAGTTATTTCATGAAAACAATCTAACCAAAAATTATAGCCATTTTTATGTATTTCTGTATTTAAAATTATTTGCAGGCATTAGGAACAAAAGTGTAACTTAGCAGAGTTTATCATCTTTTGTCTATATAATTTAAAATATATGTAGTTTTGTCCCCAAAAAGTTTAACATTATGAGTATGGTTCAAAGTCAAGTCACCTGTGATGTTATGAGGCACATTTGTTGATGTGTCCGTCTCCCCGGCAGAGTGTGAGTGTCTCAAGGACAAGGACAGTGTGATATTCATTACTTTGTCCCCGAGATGACTTGACAGAGTAGGCACCCAGTAGATGTTTGTTAAAATGAAAATGAAGCAATAAAATTCAGCAAAACTAGGAGTTTTGCGGAAGTCTGCATAGTAATTTTCAAAGAAAAGTAAGTGAGAAAATGACATAAATTTACATGAAGTTCAGGAAATCAATTTTTAAAAAGAGGCTTTGTACTAAGGATGTTAAACATCCAAGTTAACCAAAGAACTTTTCAGCACCATAGAAGGCCACTGCTGCTTCTCATCGCAGCTCGTGATGGCCTTGCTTACTTACCAATGTGGTGGTGGTGGTGGTGTTTCCAGCAATGCCTCATTTGGTGACCAGTAGTCATGGTTACTCCCAAATCTGTTCCACTTACAGCCAATGTACTCATCTCAATAGAAGCTAACCAATTAATGTAGAAATATAAACTATTAAAGGGACCGCGTTTCTACTTCCACCTTCAGATAAACTATACATTGGATTACCCATAAAATTAGACCAAAAAATGCTTTATCTGGGCATCTGTGGAAGCCTGTTTAATTATTGCACTTTACTGAGCATTATTTGGAGAACTTGGCAGGTAAGCTCACAGGTATCGCTGAGCCAGCGCCACCCCAGTGAGAGCCTGAACTGCTGTGTGAGGTGGCGTGAGTCCCTTCTGGTCCCCTACCTGGCGACAGCATGGTGTATTTGTCAGCTTCTCATAACAGCCTATGGAGATGCAACCTCTTATGTGGGAGCAGCATAGCCAAGCTGGCAGACAGGAAAAGCTTGTGGCAGCACCAAAAATGCAGTTTGGACACGAAAATGTTGTCACCATAATAAGATGACAATTTCTATTTAGAGTGATATGGTTTATACCTCTTTTCCTGGAGTAATTATTTAATTGCACCTCCTAGTTTACTCTCAAAACTGTTCCTGTTTGTATGATACAATATATGGTCTCTCTAATGATAGGGTCAGATTTTTCTGTCTGCAGCATCTTTTAGGCTGTCTCTAGGAAATTTCCAGACTTAAAGACTCATCTCCCCAGGGTAGGATCCAAAAATGTATAATTCCCATTTCCCATGCAGGTGGTTTAACCTGGGATTGGCCAATCAGAGTTTCTTCCTGGGACTTGTATTTTGAAGTAAACAATCTGATGAGAGTGACTGAGGAATCCTACTGCTGCCAGAGCACCAACTTTCAGGGGACAGGGATTCAAAGTGGCATCATGGGATGGTGGTGACTGCAGCAGCTGTAGGGACCAGTGTAGGAAGCGCAGCTGCGGCAGAGTTTCCTCACTGGGCCAGTTCTGCAGGAATATAAACGTGTTCTTGTAGTTTAAGCCTCAAAAATATTTTCCAGTCTTCCCCACAGTTCTGCATACTACTCAATATCTTTTGATAACCTCCTATCTTTTATGCTTAATTAGTCAGTCAGTTTCAGCTGCTTATAACTAAGGAACTCGACTGAAATATGAGCAAACTTAAAAATTTGAGTTTATAGAATACCTCAACTGAATATTTTAACCACAAGCATCACATGCAAAAGGATCATTGTGTATTGAATGCTCAATATCACGTCTCTTTCAAACAACAATGTTGTCCATGAAGAAAGGTTACTCGTCTGTTATAAAATTGATCTTGATTATGTACACCATAGATTTATTAAAAGTTATGGGTTATTCTTTTTAAAATGATGTTCAGGTCAAGTGATGAACTTCCTCCTGACATGACAAATGGAAAGAAAGGTGTTTGGATGTCAAGTCTGGTATTTTTATCTTATGCTTTCCTCGCTACGTTTTTAGAGAAGCTTGGTACTCTCGAATGCCCACTGTGACAATCAACCAGATGGCCTCATTTTCAATAATGCGACCTGAAAAGTGTTTAATTAGCTTTCTTCCTACTGCTGACTCACTCTCACTTGGATACACTCATTATGGAAACTAAACAGCAGCAGGTCATAAAGGCTAGTTGAAATATGCTGTTACATTCTTCAGAAGAGATTCTTTAAAGATCTCATGTACCATTCAGCTCCCAACAGATGCAGCCCATATGACATTTTGGAAATAATCCTTGTGTTCAGATCAAGAATTCCAGGTGGACCCTCTGGCATAGTCATTTTCCTGGGTACTTACTAGTTGTCAGTTTGAATGAGTCCAAATCTGCATATATTTGGACAAAACCCTTCAAACCATTATTCCGTTCTTTGCTATGCAGATATTTTTCTTTGATTATCATATATAAGGGAACTTACCACAATGAATAATAAAATGTTTGAAGGCCAATGAAATAGTTCCCAAGGAACTTGCTACAATAAGACAGTGACATCCTTAGCAACAGCATTGAGGGGTTTCTGGGCTTCTTGTAGAAATGCCTAGAAGGGTCATACATTGCTGTGGCCCTGAGATACACACTCATAACTGAACCAGAGCTCTCAGCTCTGTGTACGTAGCTGTCATGACCTCCTGGGAATCATGTTCTGAGGACATGTACAGATTCACAGTGTATACACACGAGGGTACACGTAGATGTTTCTTTTCAGTGAGCCATGAGTCCTTTTGTGTAAACAAAAACATTGTATGTTTTTTATATGTTTTTTGCTGCTTTAAAAAACAACTGTGGCAGTAGAGGGGATTTGCAAAAGTTAGACAGGACTGTTCACAATTTCCGTGATTATAATGGACATTTAAAGGAGCTTACTTTCCTCTATACCTGCTATCAAACAGCCCGATTCCCATGCTTGGGCCTTGAGATAGACTGAGGTCAACTTGTCGAGGAAGGCTTTCTGGACTCACATAAGGTTGGCTAATTTGTCTTTTTCATCTTTTTCCTCTTTCTCATTGCCCACTCTATCCATTAACCCACTCCCTCACTTCATAGTCACCAAAACCTCACCAGTTTTGAATATTACCTTTAAAAATAATTCTTCAGGGGCCAGCCTGGTGGCATAGTGGTTAAGTTTGTGCACTCTGCTTTGGTGGCCCAGTGTTCGTGGGTTCAGATCCCAGATGTGGACCTACACAATGCTCATCAAGTCACTCTGTGGCAGCATCCCATACACAAAACAGAGGAAGATTGGCACACATGTTAGCTCAGGGACAATTTTTCTCGAGCAAAAAGAGGAAGATGGGCAACAGCTGTTAACCCAGACACTCTTCCTCATGAAAAAAAAAAAAAAAAAAGAATTCCTCATAATCTTCAAAAGTTGTGGGATCCACAAACACCTAACTAGGTGATTTGCCTTTACAGTAGATGATATTTGTTGAGCACTGTCTAGGTGCCAGAGATTGTGCATTATTTCATTATATGATTATATTATCATTATGACAACCTTATAAGGCAGGCACTGTTTTTAACATACCCATTTTATAGATGAGGATACCAGGGCTTGAAGAAGTTAATGGACTCTCCAATTAAGTAAGTGATAGAGTCACAATTTAAGTAAGCACCCATACAGCTCCCAGCACAATGACTGAACACTCACTCTATGCTCAATCAATAGTTAATGAATTCAGGGTCGTTAACCATAAAACCAAAGCAGTGGAAGAAATCTTAGGAAATTGGCTAGATCTTTCATCTTTCTTGGTTTAGGGCCATACATAAAATGTTGAACTCATAGAAAGTACTTTCTACGCTACCTTTGAGAAATGAAGATATCTTCCCCTTTATATTTCTGAGCTACTTTGTATAAGAGTTTTCTTTCAATTTCAGTTTTAAAAAGAACAAATTGAAAAATTATTTCTACTTATGTGAAGGATTATAGTTTTACACACCAAAATATCCAGAACTCTTTTTTAAATGTTGGATTTAATTTGACAGATTTATGAATTCTTAAATTTCATTTTTGAAAAATATATAGAAAGGAAAGTTAGGGAAAAAACTATTGTTTTTTTCCCCCCCTTTAGTGATTTTACAATTATACCCAGGGGAAAATTTTTCTCATTACTTAATATTTAATTTTAAGGGAATTTAACTGAGAAATATAAGAGCAAATAGTGTAAAGAATGAAACTTTCCTCCTACAAGATTTTCTTTCTGAGTAGAGGACTTCAGCTGTCAAAGAAAAACAGTTTCTCCTTCCCTGAAATTCACTACTCTCATAGTTACCTTTTTTTTCCTTCCCCTTATACAACTAGAAATGTATAGACTAGAAGTTTTAGCAACGAATCCCTGGGTACTCAGCTACTGAGTTGTTGATTTCCCCCCTACTATTCTGAAATAGCACTTCTTTCTTTTTGTTTGTCCACTTTTTTAGAAATGATGAGCATAGGTAAATGCCAAAGAAAAAAGGGGTTAGAAATGTGGATCTGAAGTTCGGAAAAATTTGTGGCTGAGGTTTAGAGATTTTTCTGAAACTGACATTTTTATAGTACAGTCAGAAGGTCTTCCAGGTGAAATAAAGGCTCTGGATAAAACCACACCGCGTCAGAGCTATTTTTAAACATTCGCCGTCCGTCCGTGGGCTCCTCTCTTTCCACTTTCCTCCTTCTGCCTCCTTCAAGGGAAAGAGGACAATGAGCAGGAAATGGGGACGCTTCCCAGATCCTACGTTTTCCTAATGTGCTTTCTCCACAAGGCAGGAACATACTCTTAAAAAAACAGGGTGTCACATTAAATTCCATAATTCCTGTTAACAGCCACCAACTTAATCATGCTTCAAGAATGGAAGAGAGGTTGCTGAGGCTTTTACATAAACCATGGAGGTATATTTCTTGGGGTAGGGACACCATGAACACTTTTCTGGAATAAATAACAGAACACCCACAATATAGTGAGGTGAAGAGAATGCGCAATTCATCCAAACTGTTATGCTCTGAAACAAATAACTGAAAACTACCCCAGCGAAGTCTATTTTTTCTTGCCTGAATAGAAACTTTTTTTCTGGTAAGAAAATGTCTTTGCTAAAAACAAAATGCTTAAGCTTAGACCTTACCCTGAAAATAGTTTTCTACTTTTGTTTTAAACGTTCAAACATTGGTGAAGACATTATATCAATCTTAATATTCACAGATTTTTCTGACAGGAAAGCTTTTCCTTAGATCTTCATTAGTGGAATCCCTAGAACTTCATTTTTCTGAGACCACATTTATTCACTAGGGACTATAATTTTTTCCAGAAGTTTCCATCACTTTTTCTGGTCATTTGAGTATAGATCCGCTGCTGAGTCAGGGGCTTCTTCTAATTCAGAAGCAAAAATACCACAGTTAGTTTAATAAATTATGTCAATATATGGCATTTTATTCTTAATCCAGTAAACAGGTGATGAAGAGACAAAGTTGTTCTTTGGTAGTTGATTAGCATCAGTGAAACTTAATCAAATGCTTTTTTGCACAGTAAATTGGGATTCAACATATTTCTGAGTCAAGTTACTGTCATGAGGAAACATGACCTCATGTAATTAAGAAAAGAACAGTGTGCTTAAGTAATTTTCTCTGAATTAACAGTTACTCGAGGAGGGAAGGGTTGAAGAGCATGATATGGAGGGCTGGAAAGTGTCCTTTGAATGTGGCTTGATAAAAATGAAAAATACTCTTTAACACAAGGGAAAGCAGATCAAAGCACACAAATCAGCACAGAAAACAAGAACCTTTGCCTCACATTTCTCTTTGCTTCCACGTCCTCTCAGATTATGATGATCAGCCAGCCAGATTGACCATTAGGCAAACATCACATCATGAATTTATACCGATGATAGAAATAGTGTGGTTGTTTTTATGAATGAAGATGACGTGTATTCTCAGCTCCTAACTATAGTGGTGAATAATGGCATGTGTAGTTAAGTGATTACCACTAATGAACAGAATTCTTCCATTGGTTCTAACAGTGTCAGGGCTACCCTATGATATTAGCTCCTTAAGTAGGTCCTCCTGGCAATAGAATTTTTTTCTGGACTGGAAAATGTTACTAGTTAGCAATGATAAAATGTTCATTTCGTTTGCAATTCCAATTAATTTATCTTATTTAATTAAACTTAATATGGATGTTACTGAATTTCCCCAAAGTGGCAAAATACATGCTAAATGGAAGGAATACAGGGATGAGTAAAATATAAACCTTGCCCTTCAGGTAACTGTAAATAGAGAATATAAAGATTAGGTTTATATCATAATCTCAGGAGTCATTAAAATTGCATGTAAGATCTGTGCACATCATCGCCTTTGCACGGTGACATCAGTGCAACGCTGCACTTTTTAGATGCACCAAAAACAGAAGTGGAGTAACTGATTGAAAGGTGTGATTGTAGAATGTGGGTCACCTTAATCAAAATAGTAACCTAGGAGTTCCACACTCCTCCATAATACCAAACAAACAGGTGAGCTAGGCATAAGGATTAGCTTCTAAATCCACATAATTTGGAAATGGAAATAGCAGACACACTGTCAATCTGCTTCTCAGGCAATTTATTCCAAAATGAAAACCCAATCTATGATAAGGCCATCAAGTGACAACAAGATATAGTGGGAAGTGTGGTTCTTTAATAGTCCATTGGATTTGAATCAGGGAAAAATGAAACCATCGAAATTCCTTGTCTCTGTTTGTGAAACAATGCTCAGAGTGAACATACTTCCATGTCTCTGTATTGAAAAACAACGTAGCTACTTATTCCAGGAAATATCTGCCTGTATAGAGATAAGGCAGTGAACCAACTGAACAGTTTACTTATTAAGATTAATAACTTACTCATTAAGACTTACTTCAAGACCCTAGCTTTACTGTGCACATTGACTTCTTTTGGATTAATTGAGCCTTTTTTTGACTTATTTTCTTTTTATGATTACTCTATGAATCTGACTTATAATGGTCTACTATAAATTAATATTATACTATTTCATGTAAAATGTAAGAACTCTGAAATCTTTGTGGTTTAATTGTCATATATTTTACTTATACATCTATTATAGACCATACAATATATTGTTATTATTCTTGGCCTTAAACAGTCAACTATTTTTTAAGAAACTTAACAAAAAGAATAAAAATCTGTTTTCTTTACACACATATTTACCACTTCTGTGGCTATTTATTTCTTTATATATATCTGAGTTTCAATGTTTTTTGTAGAGCAAATATGCTTGCAATGAATTATTTCAGCTTCTATTTGTCTGAAAATATAGTTATTTCACCTTTGTTTTTGAAGAATGTTTTCTCTACATATAGAATCCTAGGGTAACAGGTTTTTTTCTCTCCTTCAGTATTTTAAAGTTGTTGTTCCATCATACTCTGGATTATATTGTTTTTGATGAGAAGTCAGTGATAATTTTATTTTTGTACATCTATATGAAATGTTTCTTTTAAGATTTTTTTAATCATTGATTTTCAGCAAATTGATTATGATGTGCCCTGGTGTGACTTAATTTTTGTTTGTTCTATTTAGTGTTTGTTAAGTTTCTTAGATTTGTGGATGGATATTTTTAACCAAACATGGAAAATCATCAGCCAGTATTTCTTTAAATATTTTTTCTGCCCTCTTCCATTTCCGAAACTCTTATTACATTCACACTAGATGGCTTGATACGGTCCCATGTGTCATTGAGACTGTTCATTTTCTTCAGCTCTTTTTTCTCTCTGTGCTTCAGTTTGGGAAGTTTCCAATGCCTTGTTTATAAATTTGCTGAACTTTGTGTCTAATCTCTTGTTAAACTCTTTCAATGAATTTTTAACATCAGATATTGTAATTTTCAGCTTTGGAAGTCTCATTTGGTATTTTTTATATTTTAAATTTCTCTACTTATTGTATTCATATTTTCATTTAAATTCTCAAACAGTTTTACAATGGCTGTTTTAAACTTCTCATCTGCCAATTTGATCACCTCTGTCCATTTGTTTCTATTGACATTTCTTTCTCCCAGTCATGGATCACATCGCTCTGCATCTGTTGTACGTCTACTGGTATTTGATTGGTTGCTGAATGTCGTGGACATTACGTTGTTGAGAATCAAGATTCTGTTATTTCCCTTTAAAGAGTGTTGGGCTTTGTTCCTGTAGGCAGTTAATTTTTGTGTCAAACAGCTCAATATTTTGAAAACTGGTTTTAAACTTTGTTTAGATGGGTTTGGTATAGATTTTAATCTAGTACTAGTTTATCTTTACTACTAGGATATAACCCTTTTGGGGTCTCTGTTGAATGCCTTTGCTATTCAGTGAGGTCTCTTCTCTCTTGTTGACTGGAACTCCAACATCTCCCAGCCCAGTGCAAGCTCTAGTGGTTGTCCAATTTGTAGTTATTCTGTAGTTTTTCTTTCTTTGACAGTTATTCTTTGCTCAGCTTTGTTGAATCTCACTGCGTGCATGTACAGCTTAGTGTTCAGTCAAAGTCTCAAGAAGACCCATTTGAAGAACTCTGAAGCTCTTTTTTTGCATACTTCTCTCATGTCTGGTACTCTGCCAGGCAAATTTGAGCTGACTCAGGCTCCCCAAATTTTGATCTCTGTCTTCTCAGCCCAGCAATTTAGTTGGGCTCTTGGCTTCCTCCCCTTGCACCGGGGTCTTAAGGTGCATCCAGGCAGAAAGCAGGGTTGATTGTTAGCCCCTATCATTTCTTTCCCTTCTCTCAGGGATCACAGTCTTGCACTAACTTTTCTCTCATGTCTGAACACAGTTATTTCATATATTTTGTTGAGTTTTCTAGTTGAGTACAGGAAGAGGGCAAATTTAGTGCCAATTGCTTCATCACGGGCAGAATCAGAAATCCAAGACTTAATCTTTCTTTAAATTTTCTTTCTTCTTCCACTAGAAAGTAAGTTTCATGGCAACAGAGACTACTTTTACTGTTCTATCTCAAGTTTCTTAAATAGTTTCTGATATACAGCAGATTCTCAAATATTTATTCAATGAATAGTGATAGGGAATCTAATCAGGAGGTATTTGGTTGCACATGAAATTTTATATGAATAGTGGCTTGAACAGCAGCTTATGTTTTACACATTGTAAGAAGTCTGGAGGTGGGTAGTTCCTGGCTCTGGTTCAACTGGAGAGCATTAAGGACACCGTCTCTGTCTTCACACTCCATCCTTACAGGTTTTTCTCTACTTTTTATGCTTTAGCTACATGGTGACAGGAAAACTGCCTTGCATCTGTAAAGAATATGTGCTGTGTTCATTGAGTATATTTAATTCTTCTATAGAGGACAAAAAAAGCAAATGGATGGATATAGCTCATAAGAAGTCTTAAGTATAGATGTTAAGCAAGTAACTTGTGAGTCACAGGTGGAAATCATAAGATGTAAACATTGTAAGTTACTAACCCATAAGACACATTAGTTATAGAATAAATGGAACATTTATGTGTTGGGGCAGAACAAAGAAGACTGTTACCTATAGATGGAAAGGGATAGAAAGATCATGTGAGCCTTATATATGCATAGGGTACAGATGAAGTTACCTCTGGTTTGAAAGTCATTTCTAAATCAGCCCCCCATTGGTGACACCCATTCTAATCCCATACGTCCTTTGTCCATGGCGTGTACGTAAGAGGCATGGCTGCTCTTCAGGTGATTGGTGAGTGATGCTGTGGTCAGGGGTGCCACTGCGTCATGGCAGTTGAGCGGCATGTATTGGCTCCAGGCACCTTCTGTCTACAGAGACCTCCCACTCTGGTGCTGTAGCACACCAGCTCAGCATGAAGGCTGATGTGGCAGAGAGAGAGGCTGGGTGAGCATTATATTCTAACACAGGACCTAGGGAATCCTTCTCTACCCCTTTCTCTCCCCTTACTTCTCACTGTAGGTTTTAGGTTTTTTGAACTCTCTGTGTGGTTCAAGTGTCTTAGTTTAGTCTGTGAATCCTTCTGCCCCATGACCTCAGGGATAGTCTCCCTGCACTTGAGGCTACTGTGGCATCAAGATGTTCCCACCTGGCAGCATGACTTCCACATTGCAGGTGAGGACAAAGAGTTAGAGCAGTGCCAGCAGGGTCTGGGTTTCGGTGTTTATAAAGAAGAAATTCTAAGCTTTTATCAAAGCTTCCTAACAGACTTCCCTTTATGTTTTACTGTGGACATGTCTAGCCTGCAAGGGAGGTTGGGAAAGAGAATTTCTAGCGTTTGAAGTCTCTGTCATGGAGGTGAGCAAGGAGAATCGTTTGGCAATAAATATAAGAACAGGCAACCGACAGAATCTCCCCCAGGCATGGTACTGAATCTGAGGCTCAGATTTCTTGTCAATAAGATATATCCCTACCTCATTGGATTTTTGTGAGAATAAAATAAATACTGTATATAAGATACCTTGTACGGTATCTGGCCCATCAAAGCCACTCAAACAATGTTAGTTTTATTATTCTGTCTTCTCGGCAGAAAAAACTAGACGTCTCATCATGTTTTACCAAGTTCAAACTCCTCAGACTGATAATTAAGGCCTTCTGTAATCTGGCCCCAATGTATTTTTCTCTCTAATCTCTGTCTTGCCCTGTTTCACAGGGTAAACGCATCAATGTCTGAACCCAGCACCGCGCCTCCTATGGGGCTCCACTGGTTTCTGTAGATGTTCTTCCATCACTCCATCCTCCAGACTCATCATTTCCCAGTTACCTTCTAGTTGGATGACTCTCTCTATTCCCTGTGGTCCCATATATTGCAAAGTTGCTTTAATAAAGCACAGTGTGAAATTTGTTCAATTTAGCCTTACAACGGTCAAATTTTATGGTCAGAATTGAAGTTTTTTGAGCAGGACTGTCTTTAGCTACAGGGCCCAGAATACAATAGGAGCTCAAGATACTTTTAGACATACTGTTGAATTGGGGAGGGGCTTCAAAAATGCACACATTTCCCACCAAAATGTTTAACATCTCTGTGCCTTGGAATCATCCTAAATATATACTATTAGACAATTAAAAGCTGTTTTCTCTGAGAGTCTCATTTCAGGTTGGTAGGCAAAGCTCTGCCTGAAATATCCTCCGGGCCACGTCATCCTCTCTGATGTGTGACACTTCAACTGATTTCAACAGGCAATGCATCCCCGGGACGGAGAGCAGCAGGGGATGTCAGTCTGGGAATGAATTCAGTTAAAAGCTCCTTATTGTATGAGGGCACACTTACTTTGGCCCTCTGAGTTAGCATAAGCCGTGATCTATGAAAATTACTACACACCTATATCTGAGAGGGAAATCTACTAAGGCAGTATTCCCTGGGAAAATTAAATGAGTGCAGCATGTGTGATTAAATGTAAACAGGAGGAAAACATTGTTGTGCTGACTCACAAGTAAGGTCATTTAAAAAATAAAACAAACTCAAGAACTCTTCTTTAAATTAAAAGCCTAAACATAGGTAATTGGCACTACATACTCAGTACTGTCTTTTAGAATACAAACATTAAGCATGACCCACAATCTCTGTGGACTTAATTTAAAAAAAGCCATGCTATTTCACCATCGTAGAATTTTCCTCAAATTGTAACACTTTTCTCTTTTGTGGTATTCAATTTGTCAAGAGGGGCATAGCTGTCCTTTGAAAATCTTGGTCTAAGAATTCCTTAGTTGCAAGAATATGTAACTTGGCAAGAAATGTTTTCAAAAGGATAACTCCTTTGTATTTACTTGAAAGGTTTGGTAAGCATTTCCTCTATTTCATTTCTATTTTGAAAGAATTTGTATGGTTTAAACAGAAAAATAAACATTTCAAAATAGTTAAAATACATCAATTCTCAGAAACCACATATTGAGTTTATAAAACATTTTATTTTGGTAAGAGATGTCAGAGGTAATTTTTTTCAAGATAACGTCTCATAATAGAACATTTCTAGACTTCTAAGATATTTGGACTGTGAAGCATTGGATATTGATCATATCTTTTTTTATGTTCTTCACAGATCCCAGAAAAAATGATGAGTTTAATATAGTAGGATTTTTGTTATTTCCATTTGATCTGATAATAAAGGACGTATTTATAAATAATATTTATGGTTCTTTGGAATATTACAAGTTCATATAAGCAATAATAACAGAAAAGGAGAAAAGGATGACTAGGAATAAATGCTTATTTCTTATTTGAATCTATGGATATTTTATTTTAAGCAGGCACATTTGAATGTTGACAATCAGATTTCAGGAACTAATAATTGCTAATCTACTTATTTTTTGCAGGGAGTCAATTCAATGGATAGTTTGTATAGGGCATTAAAATATTGATTCTGAGCAAGATCATAGGTGATGGGAAAATTTTAGGTATAACAGTGGAAAACTACATCAGGGTCCTATTATCATGTCTGAGTACCCCCAGGTCCACCCGCAGGTCTGGGGAGTCAGGATTCAGTCCAACTTCACCACTGAGAGAAGTGAAGCTTTGCCCCTTCTTCAATGCATTTATAATCAGAAAAAGAAAAGCTAGAGAGTAAGAAAGCAAACAAGGAAGAAAGGAAAGAAAAAATGAAGAACAGAGGAAGGAAGGAAGGAGGGAAGGAGGGAAGGAAGTAAGGAAACCAACAAATTTTTTTTTCTCACAGTATTTCTAAGTGCCAATTTAAAATATTATTTTCAGATCATCTGTGCGTTAGAGGTTACTGGCATTGTGTTAGATTTGTTTATAGATTTGGATGTAGAATGTTTGTTCTATTCATGTTGTTTTTGGACATTACCCTGCACTTCAGACACGCATAGTATAGGCTTGGAACAGTCGTTCTCTTTAAAAAGATATAGTGCATCCTTCTCTTAGTCTCCCCCTTCTCCTTCTTCTTTCTCTCCCTTTTCCCCGCACTGAAGGTTATTGCACTGGCATGTGAAAATCAAATATTTCAGCAGGTTTGAGAAATAAAGGCAGGTTGGTGACAAAAAGGATATAAAAACACTCAGGAAAGAGTTACTAAAATAGGATTGCTTATAAACTCTTCTATCACCCTGTGATGGAGAGAGTCTGTTGATCTCTGATTTCATAAAACAAACTGCTGTATCTTGCTTTTCAAAACCATCCTATATCAGAAGATAAAGAGAAAAGGTAATATTTCTGGTTACATTGTATACATTTAAGTTTAAGAAATTGGAAATAGTTCCACTAAATGAATGACTTGCATAATGAAAACTATTAATAGTCCTGCTGAGAACCTGTTTTTGGTCTGGAAATTCTTACTCTTATCGATATCCAGTTAGACTGGAGAGACTGGATTAATGACTAGAATCTGAATAATTATCAACTTTAGTGGACAGTACTCCTGTTCACCTTCACGCAAAATTCAAGGTGACCTCAGTTTTAAATGCAGAGACTAACTCTTATTGTGCCACTCTCCCTCTATGACTCATATTTTCAATGTATTCATAGGATGATTTATAAACTGGGGAATGTATGCTTGCAAGGATTAGCACTTTGCAGTTTGCATTTTGCTGTCTTTGAAATAATCTCCTTCAGAGTTGTCATGACTGAAGATCACTCCTGTGTCAGAGGCAAAAAGGTGAGTTCCAGACTTGCACAGAGTGTGGGGAGTTGCAGTGAGTGGCCCTGCTCCCTCAAGACTTAAAAGGCTGGGAAGTGGCCAGGCTCCAAGCAAGGCCGGGACTGTGCACACTTCAGCCTGACCCAGAGGCTTGGGATACACGTGTTTTTGTGCTGCTCTCTCCACGGGGTCAGGGGACAGTGTGGGGTGCTTCTTCCTTCTCACTCTGCCCACTCTTATCTTGTCTGTGGGCTGAGTGGCCCCCAGACCTTGTCAGGAACCAGCAGGGAAGGCTTTCTAAGTGCATGCTGTAGTGGCATGCTGGGACTCTGGGGCAGGAAGAGGTCCGCCAAGGGCAGAATGCGGGTCACGGAAAATGAAGAATCCTGGCCACCCCGCTCCCGGGATTCCTCAAAGGTTTTGCCAACTGGGAAAGCCCTTCATTCTGTCCAAGAGAGAATGCCAGCAATTTTAAAAGCCACCCGGGCCCCAAAGATCCTTGGTCTTTGACCTATGACTAATAGAAGAGAAAAATAATGATCAGACAGAAATTCCAGTGGCATTAGAAATTCCAGGCTAGACAAGCTAATGAAACTGCTCTAAGATGGCAGAAATCTGTGCCAGAGGTCATCTGCTGGTCCCTCTCTCTGATCTAAACGAGGAGGAAATTGACACCAGGAGCCACATTCACTTATTTCCTTGATCGCCAGAAATACATTTCAGTTAATGTGAACATTAACTGTGGTTATGTTTCTTTACTTTTTTTCTGAAGAGTTATCACTGAATCACTGTTTTATAAATTAAGGCCTTAAGGTATATCCCCACCAAAGAACTAAGAAGACAAAGCAAAGGTGCATAAAAATACGCTCAAGATGGTGGCCTGCTGGTGCTGACGGCCTTCAGAGTAAGCTTCCACCCCGTCTTCTGGGAGTACCATGAGCTGGAGAAGGCACCCTTGAGTTTTCAAGACAGGAGAAGCTCATCCAACAGTCTAGGACTACAAGCTGGCCACTGATGGATCCATGGGTTTCTCTTGGAATTCCACGCTAACCGTGAAACCCATGCAAATTCTACAGTCTGAGGAAGGTCTCAGAAAAGTTTCCAGGCATGGGCATGCCACCAGATTGGACTTGTGGCTGGGTGTCACCAGGGCAGGGGACTGAACCCAGCCGCCACGGGTAGGCTTTCTCAAAGTCAGGCAGCGAGGGCTGAGGCAGAGGCCACATTTTGGGCTCTGAACTGGAGCAGGTGACTGATGATGGGACTGAGGTCCTTGCTGTAAACGTCTCCTTTCCCTGTGGGTGTGGGGTTTTGTTTTGTTCTCTGTCTCCTAAATTCTCTAATTTTAATATATTGCTCAAATCAATTAGCTAGTCTTTTATATAAGGCTTGCTTTCACATCTATGTTCAAGATGAGCTGGCATTTTTGTTTTTGAGCTATTTTTGTTAAATTCTGAAATCATGACTGGAAAGCTCTGTGAGATCACAGGGGATGTTTTTCATCTTATTCTAAATTTGATGATCTGAACAAAGTGCCTAATGTTGGAATAGGCAGTTCCTAGAGGGTTTGAAATTGCTCATGAGTGTGTCTATTGGGATCAAAGAAACAGAACACAACACACATGATAAGCAACCATTGGTCTTTCTTTTTATATATTTTGCATACCTCGATTCATTTCTTTTGAAGTATCATGGTTTAAACTGCAGATAACTGAGGTCAGATATTTGCTCTAATTTATGACTTGACTTAAACTTCAAAGTTAGTAACATTGCAAATCTCTATCATAAAAGTCTTCCGAAATGTTTTCCCCCATGTTGTGAAAAAGTAAAAAGATGTTAAATGTAACACCAGCATGCCATTAGAAATCAGAATTAGAAATTTCAGGATCCTCATTTAAATGCATGTTTATGTATTTTCTGATGATGTAAGTAACATACGTTCATCATAATAAATGAAATACACAGAGAAATATATAGAAAAAATGTCAAAAAGACATGCAAATCACCTATAATTATATCCATCCAGAGAAGATAATTCTTATATTTTGAAATATGCCTACCCTTCACAAACATACAGTATATGGCTAATGCTGATATACTGTTATGTTGCCAGATTTTTGCAACATGATGTATCATAAAAATTTTCTCTTGGAAAATATGAAAAATATAAGAAAGAAAAAAAAATCATTTAAAATTTCCCATACTAGAAATAATTACTTTTAGATATTATTCATTTGCTTCCTCTATCTTTGTATGCATAGGCCAGGGATGGCCAGACTTGCCAGATAATAAATATTTTAGGCTTTTCAGGCAGACGGTTTTGGTTACAACTCATCAACTCCACCATTGTAGCTGGAAAACAGCTATAGACAATACAGAAACAAATGGATGTGGCTATGTGCCAATCAAACTTTATTTACAAAAATAAAGGGGGCCAGATTTGGCTTTTGGGTTGCAGTTGGCAAATCCTTGGCAGAGATGTAGTAAATTTGTGGCTCATGTTGTATATACTGTGTGCAACCAGATTTCCCCTCAGTTTTCTTGTGATAACCTCAGGTAATAAAATATATTTCTAAAACATGTCGGTTGATGACTTCAATTATTATTTTATATGTATATTCTATGATTTATGTTTTAAAATTCCACTTTATTGGATTTTATGGTTTAATTTTTTTTGTATTATAACTGATGAAAATAATTTATACGTAATCCTGTGTGCATGTTTCTGATCTTTTTATGTAGAATAAGTTTATGGAAATCAAATTATTGGATCAAATAGAATAAACATTTCTTAGGCTTTTGACACCTATTGCCAAATTGCCCCACAGAAAATTTGTACTGATTTACATCCTCCAAAAGAGTATGAGAATGACTATTTCCCCACATATGCACCATCTCCTGAATCTAACATCACTTAATTCTTTGGTTAGTTTGTCTCTCCATTAATAATAGTGATTTTTCACATATTTATAGGTTGTTGAGTTTCTTCTCTTATGAATTTCCTCTTTTATTTCTTTTATCATTGTTCTTATTGGTAGTGTGATTTTTTTTCCCTATTGATTGGTAGGCATTTCTGTAATATATGAAGGCTATAACTCCCTTGTCGTGCATGTTATAAACTCCCCTCTGGTTTGTTGTTTTCTTTACATTTATTTGATGGGCTTTTATTTAAATTCAGAAAAGTTATTTTAAAGTAATCCAGTAAATAATATCTCTATTATAATTTTTCATTTTCTTTATTTATCAAAAAAACTTTCTTGTTACCCATATCTTCAAGGTTATATTAACTTTTTCTTAAGCATTTTACCCTACTCTATCTGGAATTTATAATACATTAGGGATATAATTGTATATATTTAGTTTTTCAAATAGTCAATTGTTTGAGAACTCTTCCATGTGAAATATCACCTTAATCACATGCTCACTTCTGTTTACTAGGGTCTATCTCTGTGTATTTTATTCTGTTGCATTAATCTTGCTGTAGACTTTGACCAGCACCACAGGAATAACTTGACAATGGCTTTTAATGTACCACCATATAAGTCCTCTCTTTTTATTTTTATTTTCTCTTGAAATTTCTCAATTTGTCTCCCAGATAAATATTAGAATTATTTTTTAAGTTCTTGTCAATTCTTATATGTATTAGAACTGCATTAATCATTTTAATTGATCACAGGATTACTATCTCTGTGATGAAGTTGCTTTCCACCCAGCATTACCATCTGCCTCTCTATTTGTTCTAGTCTTCTTTTATGTCTCTTTGTAATTTGTTTTCTTCATTTGGGTTCTGCATATTTATTCCTAAGTATGTTTTAATTCCTTGTTGCTATTATCAATTGGGTTTTTTCATTATACATTTCAAAATGTAACCTCTATGTAAATACTCCCCACGCCCGGAGCCTGAGAGTAATTCTAACCTCCTTCAAATCCAGCCAGTCCCCATGTTCTGTAGACTCTGTCCTCTCCTCTCCTTTCCACCCTTACTGCCCCTGGATTCATACAAGCTCTGAACATCTCTTGGCTGGATGATCTTACATTTTTCCCTACTGGTCTCCCTGGCTCCAAAATAATTTCACTCTAATCTCCACTTTGATGATGAGTGATTTTTCTAAAATTCAAATATCATATTTCTCTTCAAACTCTTGAACAACTTCCCATTGACCATTACCAAATTTTTAGGCATAGATAGTCCCATAGTCAAGCCACTGTCTCTTTTATCTCCTACCCCACTCTCACTTGCCAGTAAGCTCCAACCTTCCAGACTGCTCACAGTTGGGTGTACACATAAGTAGTGAGGCCTCTCCAGACTGCTCACAGTTGGGTGTACACATAAGTAGTGAGGCCTCTCCAGACTGCTCACAGTTGGGTGTACACATAAGTAGTGAGGCCTCTCCAGACTGCTCACAGTTGGGTGTACACATAAGTAGTGAGGCCTCCAAACTTCACATGCTCTGTTTCCTCTGCCAGAATGTCATCCGTGTTACTGCTGTTACTAGACTGAACATTGTGGCATTCAAGGTAATTCACGCTAGCTGGAGCAAACAAGTCCCCAGTTGTAATGATTTAACACAGTGAGGGTCTCCTGGGCAGACCTTCTGGGCAGCTTGCATTCAAGTGGTGATTCAGAAACTCAGTTTCCTTCCACTTTGTGATGCTGCCGTCTTAGACATATGGCTTCCAGGGCTTCCCCAGAGAGAGAAGCGAGGATGTGAGAATCTCACATGGGGTGTAACGGCCAAGCCTTGACATCCTTCTGCTCACATTTTATTGGCTAAAACTCTTAATGAGATCTAATCTGACTTCACGGGAAGCTAGAAAGGTGGTCTTCCTTTGTGCCCAGGAAAAGGAAATGAACTTGGTAAGCATCAAGCCAGTCTCTGCCACAACCATTCAAGGGCAAGAAATCTATTTCATTAATTTTAGTGTTCCCAGCATCTATTATAATGTTCGACACATAGTAAGGGTCTATGAATATAGAATAAATGGATAAATGCAAGAATAAATGAACTCTAAGTCTGATAACTATACAAATTAATGCAATATATAGAATCCAAATAGGATAATGTGGGAGCTCAAAGCTAGGACTCTGGGATGGGGGTATCGTTTCAGAGAGGGATGCTTTCAGGGAGAAGGTATTCCTTGAAGGGAGACTTAAAAACAAACAAAACTGAAAAAGATGCTAGTTCATTCTTTTCTGTCTGTTTACTATATATTTGGGGTTCCTTGACTTAGGTCTTCAGTTACCTTTTCTTCTCATTTTATGCTCCATTTCAGGGCAATTAAATTCATACTTATGGCTGAAATGGTCATCTATAGGCTCATGATTTATAAATTTATATCCAAACTCAAATCTTTCTGTTGCTTATCAAACTTGCACTTAAAACTACTTAGATTCTATCTTCAGTTTGAGGTTCAAATAAGACATCTATTTCCAACTCAACATACGCCAAACTGAGCTTATGATCTCCCCTCCAGATCCTGTCCTTCAGAGTGTTTTCCCTCAGGCAACTACGGCCCCCTCCAACCTGTTGCACAATGTGGCTGTTCCTACCGTGTCTCCCCATACGTGCTTCCCACTTTTATCCACTTTAAAACTTCATAACGTGAGCCTGGCCATAGCAATCCTCTGCTCAAAACCCCTCATTAGTTTCTTGTTGCTCCTCATATGAATACCAGGATCCTAACATGGGCTGAGTGCCCCTGTGCTGCCCTCACCATTTGCTACATCCCTTGTACTAGATATTCTCATAACATCTTGTCCCTTTCTTTCATGCTATTCATCATAGTGTGTAATCATATTATTGATAAAATAAGCATACTAATGTCAGTTGTCTCCACCAGGCTATAACTTCACACATCACAGCACACATTAGAGTCTATCCCTTGGACCTTTGGGATACAATTCTTTGTAAAAATTTTGGAAGCGGCTCTTTCTCTAGACCACTTGGAGGGTCTCTTTTTTTTTTTTGAAGGAAATAGAGAAGAAAAAATAGTGGGGTGAACTGCGGCCCACTGTTGTAGGTGATCTCAAGTCCACAATTGTTTTTTCCTCCACTATTCATTCTAGATTCCTCTCACCCTCGGCAAGCATCGCTTCTGGTTTAAGTGGCTCTCTTGGTGGTCTGACCCAGACTCTCACCTCTGGAGAGTCCGGGTTGCTGGTCACCAGGCCCTTTTCAGGCCATGACTGTGTGTCCATTAAAAATCAGGCAAGGGCATACCAGGAAGCATTACAGTGCACCTGAGTGCCAACGGTATCCCTTCTTCTTGCCTGCTGATCTGTGAACACAAGAAGCCCAAGGTCCCAGGTGGTGGACATTGCTGAAAGCACATTGGGATGCTTTCTGTGTCCCATGTGGAAACTAGGACCTCTAAAACCACAGAGCCCACAGTTGTAGGGACAGGAAGTACAACTCCCAAATAAATCACTGGGAATGATTATAAGCTGGAGAATTCCTTCTTGTACTCCTTGGTCCCTGGTCCAAGGTGTTCTACTTGGTGGAGACACAGCACCAGTAATAGTTGTTGACTTAAACTGTATACTGCATCCTCGAGGATGGCTCCCCATCCTCATATGGGGCTGCCTCTGAGCTCATGCTTCCATTGTACCTTCCCTTTCATCCTCTATCAGGCAAGCAGGTCCTGGAGTTGCAGTAGGTGATAGGATCAGTGGGTTGCATGCCTATTGTTGGCCATTTGTTATGAAGCATATCCCTTGGTCTGAGGTGATATTAGGTGGCTACCCCAGTTGGCCGATCAGATACTCTGTAAATAGAGAGTGGAACTGGCTGAGGTTCTGTAGGTAGGAAAGGCAAATCCATTCCTGGAATATGTATCTATTCTTGTCAAAATGAATCATTGTCCCTTCAAGAATGGGTGAGGTCCAGTGAAGTCAACTTGTCACCAAGTGGCTTTTTGTTTCCTTGAAGAAGGATACCATATTGGGGTCTTCTGTGTGCCGTCATTATGATGGACTCTTGTTGGTCTCACCCAACCTTCTGACTGGACTGTCAGACCCAGCCCATGATGGATGTTTCTGGTTGCATAGTCACTTGATGACCATGATCAAAAGCTCTTTTTCCACCAGGGTCCAGTAGCATGCCCAGAGTTGCATTTTGAAAGTTTTAAAATTCTTCACTGCAGATGACATGGGCTTGCTCCAAAACTCTAGGAAGTTTACACTGAGATTTTCCTTTTGTGGCATAAACCCCACAGGCATCTTTTCTTATCACATATACTTCTAATGTCTGTTGTCTTCCAGGTCATATGGCCCAAACAGCAGGGCTTCTTGTAGTGCAGTCTGGACCTATTGCAGAGGGCTGTCCTGCACTGGAGAGCTGGCAGCCCTTTATACAGCTCAGTGCATGGTCCAGAGGAGTATTCCCAGGTGTAATACCAAAGCAGCCTATCAGGAGTTATGCTTCCTTCTTTGAATGTGGAAGTATAAGATACATTATTTTTTCCTTTACTTGAAAGAGGATGTTCTGGAAAACGTGGACCACTATATCTCTAAAATACTTTGATGTGGTAGGCCTACGTCTTCGTAGGTTTTTTCTCCCACATGTGTTTTACCAAGTCTTCCAACAAACTTACTGCTTTCTACTCTTCTAATCTAATAAGCATAAAGTCATTGATGTAATGGACAAGGATAACATTCTCTAGGATTCCCAGATGGTCCCAAACTCTGGCCTATAGTAAAACAAAGTTTGGGAGAGTTAAACAGCCCAGGGACAAGTATATAATCTTTCTTTATTAAAGGGAAATTTTAAGTGCAAGATTCAGGATGGTTTTGACTCTCAAACAGACAGGAAAATGTATAATTGGGAAGGATCACACACAAGCCTTCAGATGTACTGTGTTCTATTCCATTAGCCTAGTTATGGGATTATAGTGTTTGTTACATCATTCTTTAAAACACTCAGTATAGATGAAATATTTTATAAGAAAATTTTAAAATATTAAAAAACAAATTTAATTTTAAGAGGAAGGTGAGAGATGAGAGACAGAGGGGTAGCCAAATGGAGATGTCTGGGTTGAGGGAAGAAAGGCTCTTTATGATGGAAGAAACTTGACCATATTACAGGGTACATGGAAAACAATCAAGAGAGGATGCAGAAAATATAAAGTGCTGGAAGACACTGGATCAAGGGTTAGGAGGAGTAGAAGGGTCACATCTGGATCAAAGGAGGTAAGGACAGATGCAGTATAACTGATTCCCATTTTGTCCTTGTGAAGGATGGGAAGTTGAGAGATGAAAGTTCATAGCAGATGGCTTCAAGTTTCTCTGTGAAGTGGAGGCAAGGTCATCTTCTAAGAGAGGTGAGGTGAGGTGATTGTAGAGGGCACAATGCTTGAGGGGAATGGCTTGCAGGGACATAGGAAAGCTCATACAGGAATGCTGAGCTCAGCCGAGAGCCCCGCTGAGATCATGAATGTTCCTCCAGCAGAATTCAGGAGCCCATGGGGGTAATAGTGGAGAGAAGCAAAGGTGGGACAGATCCAAGATTGGGAGATTTCAGGGAAGACATGGTGGAAAGAAGGGAGCGAGGATATTGAGAGTACAAGCAGCAAGGTGTTTGGAATAGAGCTGGATAGAAGAGGAAGTATAATCATGAAGATGGAATGTGTTGAGATAATAAAAGGGAAGGAAAACAAGGCCAGGATGGAAGGAAAGGCATGAGCAGTAATAAGAAGGCACAAAACCTGGCCCATATTAGGCATCATGGGGCACCGATAGCCCAGTGTGGCCGGCAAGCCTCTTGCTGTCTTGTAGGCGCTGTGAGGGCAGGGCCCCTGTTGCTGTGTCCCCAAAATCTAGCCTAGCATCTGCTACTGTGAACAAAGAAAGCCAGAGACCTGGAAAAGTATGGACGATTCTATTCAGTGGCTGGTGTATTGCAAGGTAAGCTTACAGAGATGGAGCAATTTAGGGAAATAAGAGGCAGGCAGCAACCACGACACAGGATGGCTGAAGTGTAGTGTGAGAAAGCAATGCTCTTGGGGTTGTAGATATGAAAGGACTCTGGACAGGTTTTTTTTTTTTTTTTTTTTTTTTTTTGTGAGGAAGACCAGCCCTGAGCTAACATCCACTGCCGATTCTCCTCTTTTTGCTGAGGAAGACTGGCCCTGGGCTAACATCCGTGCCCATCTTCCTTTACTTTATATGGGACACCGCCACGGCATGGCTGACAAGCAGTGCGTTGGCGGGTGCCCAGGATCCGAACCCGCAAATCCCGGGCTGCCAAGCGCGAATTAAACCACTGCGCCACTGGGCCGGCCCTGGACAGGTATTCTGGATCCTGAACGGTTCACCTGAAAAATCGTGAAGCATCTCACTATGAAGGATACCGCATGGAACATTAGGATTCTTCCAGACTGCCCTGGTGAAGTGCTTTTACTAACCAGAATCAATTGCCTGAAGTTTTTGTACGGACAACTATACGTTTCATGTTCGTTTCAGAGTTTTGTAAGAGCACTTTTGTCAAGGTGATGGTCACAGGTGAGTGTGCCTGTGACAATGTTCTAGTCATTGTGCTCGGTACAGAATCTTCTTCTTGGTAGACAGACTCAAATGTACAGAATCCCAGACTCGTCTTGTTACAAACATCACTAATGTGCCATATTTAGACTTGTTATGGACATAAAGCAAGCCTGGACAGTTAGTGGGCTTTTTAATGAAAAAGAAATCAAGACCATGGACAATATAATTTAGCTAAATTTTAAGGCCTTTTCCCCTGCTTCAATTTACCTAAACATCTTGAAAGTCATTGTTTTCTTTGCTAATTCGCTGATTTATCAAAAGTGACACACACAGGTTCTTCCCCCCCCCCCCAACAAACATTTATGAAGCACCCTCTACATTGTAATGCACTCTGCTAGGGGCCAGGGGGGAAACACTAACATGTTTTTGCTTTGAAGGATTGAACAGGTTTCTGCTCTGAAGATTAAGGGCTTAAAGAAAAATGAAATATGTGCATAAAAAATAGCTATATAACAAGTCAGTGTAATAAAGCCTCCATGAATGCTATCAACCTAAATTCTCCCTCCAAACTTAAATAACACTCAGTAGAATTAATGTAGCACTCTCATAGATTGTTGGTGGCATTACGAATGGTGCATGCGTTTTGGAAGAATTCATTTGGTAACACGTATCAAGGGTGGTAGACGTGTTTTTACTGTCCAGCACTGCTCTGTGGGTCAAGCCTGAGGGGCCAAGTCCTAGTGGAATGAGTCCGTGAATGAACAAGGCAGAACACAGAGCCAGAGACCACAGGGAAAATTCCCTTTAGGGAAAAGATCAAAAGTCCTCAAAACCACAGAAAGCAACCTGGGGAAGCAGGTGCAGCGAGCTGTCAATGTGGGGACCTAGTGATGGGTATATTGGCACTAACCATAAAATCCTTCATGTTTGCTCTGTGGTTTTGAAAAGTTTCAAAGTAAGACATAGGAGAGAAAAGTCATCCAAATAAGATTTGCCTGTTACTGGTATGGGACCGGAGAAACTGAGAAATTTCCTGCAAGTGGTGAGTGAAGTCCTAGAGAGTCAGAGTGGCATATCAGAATGGAAGGAGGGCAACCCAGGCCGACCGGTAGACCACAGCCCAGCTGACAGTGGAGCTTTCAAGGGCTTCTTCTGGGTTCTGCGTTGATGTGACAGGCCAGACTCAGAGAAGTGGCCCAGGATACTATGGGAGAAACCTTCTAGTTTTACACTTCTTGACACAATCCTAAGGAACTAATGCAGACATTGTATAAAAAGTCTTATTTTAAAGATATCTGTTTCATTCGGGGCCGGCTTGGTGGCATAGTCATTAAGTTCACGTGCTCCACTTCGGTGGTCTGGGGTTCACTGGTTTGGATCTGGGGAGAGGATCTACGCATCACTTGTCAATCCATGCTGTGGTGGCGTCCCATATAAAGTAGAGGAAGATGGGTATGGCCGTTAGCCCAGCGCCAATCTTCCTCAGCAAAAAGAGGAGGCTTGGCAACAGATGTTATCTCAGGGCTAATCTTCCTCACAAAAAAAAAAAGAAAGAAAAAAATGTGTTTCATTATTTCAGAAAATGTAACTACTGTGTATGATAGTGTTAAAAAGGAAAAACAAGACAGGGCATTGTGTGTGCACTATGTTTACAATTTCATAACAGAGGCATTTCTAAGAATGACTAAAAAAGGAAATACAGTGATAATTGTGTCTGGATGATAGTATTATGGGTAGTTTTTCTATTCTTTATTTTCTAAATCTCTGTAATATTATTACGGCAAATGTACTTCTACAATTAATATTAAGAAATGGAAAAAATGCTTTCCCTTGAAGATACAAACAAGTTTTCCTGGAGCACTAGAGAGAATTGATTGTTTTCATATAAGCTGGGTAGATGTGGTGAGCAAACCCAAGTAAATTCTGGAACGTTTCAAGCTACATAAACTGGTCTGGAGATTGGGTAAACCCCTCTTGATGTATGTCTGTTCTCCCTCATGGGAATCCTGGCCTGATAAGCCAACTCAGCCAATGTGAACAACCACCTCTGGGCAGAAAACAGGGCCAGCTACCAGACATGGGAGTTGAGAAGACTCCAGGAAAGAGGGCATTTGATCGGCACCTTGAAGGAAGAGCAGGATGTCAGTGGCTGTTAGAAGTCCAAGGAGGAGAGCACAGTCTATCTAAATAACAGGCAATGACTTCCGCAAGCACAGAGGCAGAAAGGTATCCAGTTTGCTGAGAGACGTGTAGTGGAGTGTGGCAGATAATGCTGGGAGGCAGGTGGGGCCAGATGAAAGAAATTGACCTGGAGGAGGTGGAGGGGGACAGGACTGACTGACATTTGTCAACTACAATAAAAGGGGGAAATCTGAATAGTCTTGAGCGATGTAACTTGTTGCAGTTTCTAGAGGTGCCACCCCAGTCCCCTGAACCTCTCAGTGGCTTCTGTTCCAGCTACCAGACCTCCAGCTCTTCATCCAGAGAAAAGACAGCCTTTCTGGTAACTCACGTCCCGTGATGTGACCTTCCATATCTCCCATTTCTAAATAACTTTCAGAATTCCTTGAATCAATCACAAGAGATACAGAATAGTTATATGCAAGGAGTATTTATACTGAAGTATTTTAATCTCCTTAGAAGAGCAGAGTAGATAAAAAGTGAAATATGACAGCTAAGCATTAATGGGGACAGCAGAGAGAAGTAGAGGATTCATTAAAGACAGAACTGTATGTTTTGAAATGAACAAACACAGCAACATGCTTTTAAAATGTAAAATTATTCACAATTTCTTTGAAAAAATCCTCTTGATTAAAAAAATTCCATTTTTAATTCTAGAGAAAAAGATAATCTTCTGATAAATTTAGAGGTGAGCAAATTGGATGTGACTGAGGCCAGAATGCAGCCGAGGACTGAGTGAGGGCTCCCAGGGCATCACGTGGTCTCCCTCACAGGTGACCACTGTGATTAAGTTGATGACCTGATCCACATTAAAATGTTGGAGTTATAGGGGGCCGGCCTGGTGGCATAGTGGTTGAATTCATGCGCTCCACTTCGGTGGCCCGGGGTTCGCAGGTTCGGATCCCGGGTGCGGACAGATGCATCGCTTGTCAGCCACGCTGTGGCAGCGTCCCATGTAAAGTAGAGGAAGGTGGGCGTGGATGTTAGCCCAGGGCCAGTCTTCCTCAGCAAAAAAGAGGAGGATTGGCAACGGATGTTCGCTCAGGGCTGGTGTTCCTCACAAACACACACAAAAATGTTGGAGTTTTAGGAAAAGAAAGTTGGGGGAAAAATGGAAGAAAAAAGATGCGAATTTACTAATGTGATTTTTAAAAAGGAAGAGGTTTAGTTATGACCACACTTACCTTTTTAATTTTCTTGTGAATTAAGCTATTTATCTTTAAGATAATATCTGCTTGTTGAACTAATGCACACGATAGAATGTTAGTGTATTTTTAACATAAAGGTAGGTGTATTAGGAAAATACACTGACCTAATTATCATTGGGGGCCCTGGCTATTTCCAATGATGAACTTGCAACATCAGTTTATTTTGAAAGATTGTACTCATATGAAATTTCTCCCCTGCAACCAAATTCATCCAGACAGGTGATCTTGTTTTCCTTTTGTTGATGGACCATAATTCCTCCATCAACATTGCCGGGTCGCTGAGAATGTGACATTTCCCTTTCCACGTCTTTACCTCCGTCTTCGTCCCGTGGAAACTTTAAGTGATGGCAGCCAGTAGCCTTGGTCTTTCATGGAAACCAGTCATCACTCACTTGAAGGCTTCTTTTCACCTTTTTCCCTCCTTTCCTTCCCTGCTTCCTGTCCTTGCCTCAGCTCCACTCCTTCTACCTTTATTGAACATAAATATGTCAATTACTTGGTCCCAGTCCTTCATGGGCTTACAATCTAGGCAGATATAAACACACTACCACAATCAAACGCAATTAAGTGCTACAATAACAGCGTGTCACCAGTGAGTTATGTGAGCAACTAAGTTGTTTGTGAGGAGTAAGGGGAATATCCTAGAAAAGCTTCAGAGAGATGACACTTGAACTCGCTGAAGAGTGAATGGGAACCGGACAGGTACATGGGGATGGAAAAGGTAGCCTGAACCCTCTTAAGGTTTGTTTACTTACATCCCTAACCCATTCCACCCACATGCTGCATATGCCTGAGGGTTTGCTTTCTGGACCAAACATCTTTCACATTCTTTCCTCAAAAATGTCATTTTCGTCGACTTTGGCAAAGAATAAATTCAAACTTAAGATTGTCATTCTAGAATACCATTGGCAATTAACCACCAAGTTTGCCTAATAAATTTTCCCGTATTCATATTGATTTTGTCTACATTAAAAAAACAAGCCTAGAGAGCAATTACTCTTTACAGTTGAAGTGATGCCATTTTCCTCCAACTAAGATCTCTAGAGAAAGTTCAGGTATGCCAAGACGTCTGGAGAAGTGCACCAATGTGGACCAATTTTAGATTATTGTCCTCAGCAAATTATGGACATTTTCTACTACTTAATAATCTAGTACAATCACCTGTTGGGACAGCTGTGGCCCCTGGCCGTGGCTTGGGGACTGTCACCTGTCAGCACTCCTGTCTGCTCTGGGAAGGATGGAACCCCGTGGTAGCAGGAATGCCCAGCTACCCCGGCCTGAAATCGCTCTTTGCCCTGGTTAAATTTGGAGGCACGAAGTCCTTGGCAAAGCCCAATTTCTCTCCCAGGGCCCATCCGGAATGATTCCACCATCGACTGACTTGCGACAGCCCCACTGTCCATAACCTGTCTTCCCCCCTGGTCCCTGGCTCTGGGTGGTGGATGACGCAGGCTTACCTTTGGGAAGCAGCCCTTCTGGTGCTTGGTCTTCTCTCTCTGGCCTCAAACATGGTAGAAAGCACCTCATGCATTTTTGGAATCGGCTTTCTTTGAAAACCTGTTTCTTCTCCGGCAGGAGCTGGCGGGATTTGCTCCCAAGGGTGTCTCCTCTTAGCCTGACCTGGGAAGGGTGGCTCGCGGAACTGGCTTCGGAAGGCCCTGGTCCTGTGAAACTTTCCTGAGACTCCGCTGTCCCGAGATTCACAAACTCTTTGCTCTCCTCGATTGTGGGGAGCATTGGTCTCTGACTCTTCCGGGGCCCCTTATGTTTTGGGACCCTGGGCTTCTGCTGCCGCTGGCTACCCCCTCCACTTGCCTGGCGGTTAGATGGTATCCGGCAAGGAGGCATGCCCCTACTGGTACGTCCTCTCAAGGAAGTGGGGAACGCCCAGCGAGAGGCCAGGAGGTGTAGACCATGGAGCATCGGATTGCTAGAGTGCCGGAGGGGCGTGCGGGCAGCGTGGCTCTGTGGCTGCTTCTTTGATGGCACCTTGCCCAGCAGCTCACCCTTCCCAGCAGGCTCTGTTTTCAGGCCGAGCTCCTTTGGACGTCGGGCACCTGGTTTTGTAGGTGGCGAGGGGCTTCTCCCGGCCCCTTGAAGCCCTGGATTCCCCATGGGCGCGGGAACGGCCTGCGAGGTGGCCAGCGCTCCGGGTCTCAAGGTGACTTTGCGACGCGGGGCCTCCTTGGCTTCCACCCCCTCCCGGGCCTCTCCGGCCCTGGCAGACGGGGACCCTGAGGACAACTCCGGTCTCGCCACCCCATGGCAGGGGTCTTGGGCGGCCCCGTCTCCACTCTCCTCCCTCAGCTCAGCCCCGGCTGTTGCTGGACTGGCTGGCTCGGCCCCCTCGACAGTCCCCCTCTGCCAGCTTCTGCCCGGGACGCTGGAAGGCGGCCAGCCCTCCTGTCCTGTCAGAGGGGCCCCTCCCAGGGTCTTCTGGAGGTCCTCACGGGCAGGTGAGGGAGCAGGGAGCGGATGGGCTGGGGTGGGGACTGGCTCCTCTGTTAGCAGAATCGTAGGTTTCTCTCCCTGAGGGGGCTGACGACGTTTTCCCACGACCTCGGGCAACCTGGCTTTCAAGTGGGCCCCAGAATGATGGGTGGCCAAGAGGGGAAACATGGACCCCGGGAGACGTGGAGGGTGCCCGATCGGAGGGGCCACGGGAACTGCTGCCGACGTGGCAGGAGCAGCATCTTCCACGTGTGGCTGGTGGGCTCCGGCAGACGCGGTTGGGGACAGCTCACCAGGGGCCTCGTCACTCGGCAGCCGGCAAAAGCCACCCTTGGGAGAGAACCTCCCTGGGGAGCTGCGGAAGACAGGAGGCGCAAGCTGTAGCCAGGAGCAGATGGCCCGGGAGGGGTGGGCAGGCCAGGCAGGAGTGGCCACTTGAGGCCCATGGCCCTTGCCATCACCTCACAAAGTTCTCCTGCCGTCCCTCACCCTGGGCCTTCAGCCACAGCCTGTCCCCACGGCCCCCCTCCCAGCTCAGCCCCAAGCTGCCTGCAGCCCTGGGGCCACATCACAGGCTCTGGGAGGAAGAAGGACCCAGGAGAGAAGGGGAAGATTCTTTACCCTTGCCGAAAAGAAATCAGGTCCCTCACTTCATCCAGTACTTTCTGCCAGTCTCTGAGAGCTAGAAGTTGGGAGACTGGGTCACGGTGCTGAAGGCAGCGGCCTAGGGCTCTTATAGGAGGCTGTGTGCAATGTCCCTCTAGGGGAGACCCTGGGGAGGTCAGACTCGGGAGCCCAGGCATCAGTGTCCAAGGCCACGTGATCCCTGACGGGGTTGGCAAGGCTCAAGATGGGTTGAGATTTGTCCTTGACAAAGCACTTCCACCTCCATTGCAGCCCACACGCCCCGGCTGGGCAGCACCCATTTCCAGGCCCCTCTCGACTTGGGGCTTGGTTCCCAGCACAGGCTCTGGAAACCATCCAGATTCTCATCTCCTTCCCGGGAGCCTCCCTGAGGGCTCTGTTTCCTGAGGGACAGGCTCGGCCTCTGGCATCCCTGGAGCCGTGGAGCTGGGTGCTCAGGGACAGGAGCAGTGGAGGCTAGCTTTCAGGGCACAGGGCTGAATGGCAGAAGCTTACCTTTCAAAGCTCCATGCTTCTGTTTCTTCCTAAACCTCCTCTTCCTCCTCCTCCTCCTCCTCCTCGGCTCCCCTCGACACTGAGAAGTGAGAAAAAACAAAAAACTCCAAGGGCTGAGACCCAGTGCTTCCCCTCCTCTCCCTAGACCAGCTGCAGACGCTCAGTGGTGCTGAGCAAGATGACTTTGTATACTGAACTCCCGGAGCTCCGTGGTGGTTCTTTCCTTTGACTCATTTTTAAAGTGCATCACTGAACATCAAATGGATATTTTCTGTCTTCCTTCTTTGAAGAACAGCAAGGAGGATTTTCTATGTGAGACCCACCATGGATTTCTTCCATCACTGTTCCTCTGCTCAAGAAACTTACACCTTCTCAGACCTACAGATGCTTCTAAGCTTGCTCAGGTAGGACTCTGCTTCCCGAGGCCAGAGCCCCACTCCAGCCCCCTGCTCGGAGGCTCTGGGGGGCTCAGCACTGCCCTCGGGTTAGCCCTGACAGAGAAAAGGCTCGCCCGAGACACCTGCCCCTGGAGGGTGGCTGGTGAACTGGTGCTCAGGGCCTGTCCTCCCACACAGATCCAGCTCAGTCCCCAGGCCTCGGCTGCTGGTCACGGTGTTGGGGACTTTGCCCTGGAGCCCTCTATCACCCCCGGATTCCTGCTCCGAGATCCTCAGATGGACATCCTTGTGCCCACTCTAAGCCCTGCCTGCCTGGCCTGGCTTGTCCCTGGAAGGATGATGTTCTATTCTTTCCCATCCCAGGAGTCCCTCTAGTTAATTCAGAAAAGCGGACATCGTAGTAGAAAAGAAGAGAGAATCATCTTCTGGTGGGTCTCAGTCAAGGGTTTCTTACCTTCCTGGTGTTTCTCCATTCCCTAGGTGGTGGTAAGGATGGATTACACCTGGGAGTTGCTTGGAGATTATTACCCCAGGCCCCCATCACGTATCTGTGGCCATGTCACAAAGGGCTCCTGAGGGCGGGGGAGGGGACAGAAGGGAAGCAGGCTGAACCACAGCTCCTCCCACACTGTCCAGCCTACAACTCCATCCCCCTATCCCCCTGGGCCTTCTAGACCTTAGTCAGTTTTCTATTCCTTCCACCCAGAAGCCAGATATGAGCTGGTCCCTTGTACCTCTTGGAGATCTTGGTTTGAACCCACCAATTTCATAGCCTTTGAAAGTCTGAAGTTCTCATAAGAATTTGGGCTATTTCCCAGGGATTTCTACTCTCACAGTTTCCTCTGTCCTCAACTCCATTTTTTTTTCACCTCACATATTTACATTGTGTGTGTGTGAGAACATTGAAGTGCCCCTCTCTTAGCCACTTTCAATTATACAGTACATTGTTTTCAACTCTAGTCACCACGTCGTACATTAGATCCCCAGACTTTCTTCATCTTGAGCTGAATGTTTGTACCCTTGGACCAGCCTCTCCCTAGTTCCCCCACACCGCAGCCCCTGGCAACCACTTTTCTACTCTCTGTCTCTATGATTTTGACCTTTCTGTTGCTGTTGTTTGATTTCACATATAAGTGAGACCATGCAGTATTGGTCTTTCTCTGTCTGGCTTATTTCGTTGAGCGTAATGCCCTCTAGGTTCATCCATGTTGTGCAAATCTCAACTCCATTTTTCCACATAAGAAGTTTTGTTAATTTTCTCAGTCTGGAAGTTGGACTTTATTTTATACTTATTTACTTTTGAATATTTCAGTAGTTATTGTTTCCATCGACCTTTGCCATCTTCACTCAGGACGGCTGACATAAAAATTAAACTAATGATTTATTATTTAGAATAAGTATAATAAAAATATAAATAATTAAACCTCCAAACAATGTGTTTTATCTTAGTAGCTTTTATACTTCTGAAGTTAGAGAAGCTTCACCAAGACTTATGGGACATGCTGTACACACACACACACACGTACAGACATACACCCATTTTCACAAACCAATTCAGTATTTTCAACCTAAGAATTAAGCATTTTCTCATTTTCCTTAAATCTTTTAAATGTGGTCTTGACCCTATTTCTTCCTACTCGGCTGAAAATAGAGTCTTCACTCTCCAGAGTTTAGACTCCTGAGTGGCCCACCCAGAAGCCAGGCATGGGTCAGGTGAGCTAAAGTTCTGATCTTTAGAGTGGACATTAGGACTGAGTCCATGGCCTAGGTTGACAGTCTAGTCTTAAGTAGCCCTTTCTGGTCTCCGTAGTATGCCCTACACACATTCTCTTTCTCAGAATAGGCCTTGCCTTCCCCCTGCTGCCCACTCCAGGCTCCTGGAGCCTCAAGTCTTGCCTGTGTCTTCTAGAGAGGGCCTTCTATAGAGTCCTAGAGGAATTCCCTGGTGACATCACTGGACAGCTCTTCGGCAGCAGAAACCAGGGATTCACTTCGGGATTGTACTTTTTGGTCACTACGTGTTAAATTTTTCTGACTACTTGGAATATGGGCTGGAAAAGGTGTATATTTTCTGTTGGTTGTAGAGTTTCACACAGCTTTAATGGGAATGAGAGCATTTGAGTTCCTTGGCCTGTACTGTCAATAATGCACGTGTTCAAGAGCACACCTTTGGCATCTGCTGTTGCTTTAGTGTGTCTACAGCCTCTTCACCTGCTATGATACTTTCACTGGGACGTGACAGTCCCCAATGTGAACAACTAAGGTATCTGTGGAGCCTGGAGGGTGCCAATCCGGACAACTAGGGCTGATGGGGAGCATGGGGGATCCTGATTTCTGCTTCATTTGCAGGGGGACTGAGAGATGGGTCTCATCTTGACCTGGAAAATCAGGCTTGGGCATGCAAGGAATTGCCTTCCAATATGACTCTGTGAGATCGTATATACGGGTTTCTGCTCCCAGTTCCTGGCACAGAGCTCCTGAAACCCTTGTCATTTCCTAGGAAATAAGAGCACTAGGAGCTTCTTTTGTTCTACTATTTGGTTTTTGGCCCCAGTTACAGACACAGTGCTCCTGAAACCAATGTCATTTCTTGGGTGTCAGGACTGTCTTTTGTTCTAATGAGGAGACTGTAGGTGGGCTCCTGGATAGCTCCTGGAGGAGGGCTGGTCACCAGAAAGACCAAGTCATGAGTAGAAGCTTGGAATTTTTAGTCCCACACCCCGTTCTCTTGAGAAGGGAGAAGGGCTGAAAATGGAGTTAATATTGATCATGCCTACAGAAGGAAGCCTCCACAAAATCTCAAAAGTATATAGTTCAGGGAGCTCCCAGGTGGCTAAAGACATCCATGTTCTAGGAGGGTGACACACCCCAACACCATGGGAGCAGAAGCTGTTACCATGCTAGGTCCGTTTTTGCCCACTGCCCAGAAAGCCAAACACCGAGACGATGAGATTGCAGCAGAGAGAGAGTTTAGTCACACGGCAGCCATGTGAGGAAACGGGAGAGAATGTGTCTCAAATCTGCTTCCCCGAAAATAGGGACTCAGGGATATTTGTGGGGTGGGGGCAAGGTGGTCTGAAATGATGGGAGGTGAGGAAAGATAAGGTAATTGATGATCTGGCAAGTGTAGTCAGGCTTCATGTCTCCTTGTAGGATGCTCGTTCACAGAATGGCCATGCCAGCAAGCCCTGAGGGTAGAGTTTTAGGCTCCTGACATCAAAAGGTCACTTATCGGACATAAGTCTGCCTGGGCCCAGTTGATGGGTTGGTGCGCTCAACTGACCTGAAGTGGGCAAGGGGTTCTAACTCCTGAAAAATAGCTCAAAAACCCATTACCATGGTGACCCAGGCCCCAGGGAACTGTTGGCTATAGGAATCTAGTGGAAGTCAGAGAGCATATCGCCTGAACAGCACAATTAACAAAGGGTAAGTTTATCATGCAGATTTAAGTTGCCTTCTATTCTGACAAGTTTCTAGGTAAGGCCAACCCCCTTCTTCCTGGTACAAGGAAGAAATACCTTTACAAATGGAGATTTCCTTCACAAATGTAAATGTCTCTTAAAAGAGTAACCAGAACTAAGAATGGGCTTAGCAAGGACCCTCCCAGAAACCTGGAGATGTCTATGGTGAGTGCCTGTTCTGGGGGCAGGCCTCCCATCCCAGCCTCTGTTGGTCAGTTAGTGGGGGTGGAGGGTCAAAGTGTCTTTCTGGCAGAGACATCTTTTGGGGTGGCCAATTGCGATTCCCACTAGTTACTAGCTGCTTAATCATTAATGGCTAACTGTTTGCTGATTTCAAAGCTCTTCTGCTCAGGAGCCTCCCAGACCTGGCCTTCTGTATCGCTTCATCTGGATGTTCAACTGTATCCTTTACATTATCCTTTAATAAACTAGTAAATGTAAGTAAGTGTTTCCCTGAGTTCTGTGAGCCACTCTAGCAAATTAATGGAACCCGAGGAGGGGTTGTGGGACCCTGGATTAGTAGCCAAATGGAACAGAAGTTGTAGGTAACTTGGGGACTTACTACTTATGCTTGGCATCTACAGTGGGAGGAAATAGTGTCAGGTAGGTAGTGTCAGAATTGAGTTCAACTGTAGGACACCCAGCTGACGTTGCAGAGAATTACCTGTTGTAGGGAAAAGCCTCCACATATTTGGTGACCAGAAGTGTCAGAGTGAACACAGTGACACACACTACTGTGTGAGTGTGGTAGTTGTGTGATAGTAAAGGAGATACACCGGAGAAACACAGGAAATTCTGGTAAAAAGAATTTCAAGATAAGAGTTATGTGTCTATTTTCTGTAATTTCCCCAGGGAACTGGCTGAGCACATTGTTTTTCTAATTTGTTTTTGTTTTTGGCTTTTTGTGAGGAAGACCAGCCCCGAGCTAACATCTGTTGCCAATTCTCCTCTTTTTGCTGAGGAAGACTGACCCTGGGCTAACACCTGTGCCCATCTTCCTCCACTTTATGTGTCACAGCGTGGCGTGACAAGTGGTGCATGAGTCCATGCCCGGGATCCGAACCTGGAACCCCGGGCTGCCGAAGCGGAGTGTGTGAACTTAATCACTATGCAATGGGGCCAGCCTCTGTTTTTCTATCTTTTAATAGAATATATTCAAATACCATGAAAGAGAAAGTAAATATCACCACTACTCCCATAGTCCAGAGATGAACACTGATAACACATGGCTATATGTTACATTCAAGGCATTTTTCTATCCATATCACGTGTTCAGATGTATGTTAAATCTCACAGACAATTCAGTAAGCAGAGCTCTGGGAGCACCAAGCAGGAGAAAAGGGCAGGGTGGCGCACTGGATCGCTTGGCAGCATGCTCGTGGGGGATGGCCAGGACGAGCTTAGTGTGGAAATGGGGAAAGAAGCATCTGGGAGATGTGGCCCCAGACACAGGACAGGAGGGGAAGTGGAGAGAGAGGAAGAGGGGGTGTAGGAGAGTGGAAAGGACAGGTCAGCAAGGGAAAACAGAAAGGAGATGCATGGAACTAGGGCCAAGAAGACCAAACATAGGCCAACCCCGGGCACCGCCTCCTGGCCCGAGCCTGATGTCACTCTATGTCAGAGTGTGGCTGTCCACACCAGTACCTGGTTCCCACTTCAGCTCCAAGGCACTTCAGTGGCCTCGTACATTGGCATTTTCTGACCAAAGCATCCATGGCAATACATTCCATGGTCCCTTTCCAAGGGGATTTGAAGCTTTCTGCTGTGGGAGCTACTAACACTGACAAAGGTGGACGTGATGCTATGGGACGATTGTTAATGCTCAATCCTTCATTCTTCATAGACTTGAGTATTTAAAAGCACTCAAAGAGCTCCCAGATGGAAGTGGGAAGAAAGGTAGTGGTGCTAATCAGGGTCTTGTTCCAAAATGCAGAGGACCTGAGGGGAGGCAATTGGAAGTGGTTGAGCTAAGAACTTCCTGAATCAGCAAGAAAGAGCTTGCAAAGCACTGTTTGCATTTCAGCTCTTCTCCTGCATCAGCAACAGTGAAAGGCTGAGCTCAGCTCCCTTCTTCGCTACAGGGGCTGGGGTTGGCTCCAGGTTTGCTTTGTTGCCTTGCAGGGCACCTCTGCTTCTGAAATTCTCTCATCCTCACTCATCAGAATGGCAACATTTTTGAAACATTTCCCTAAATTAGGAAGCCAAAGTTTTACTTATGGCTCAGGTACTGACCTTCTCTGGGACCTCAGGAAAGGCACTATGTTGCCTGGTTTTCCAATTACATCTCTGTAAAACGGGGGAGACAGTTTAGTTCCGAGATCCTGCGAGAGTTCTTCCAAGACATCTGCAAAGTTAGCTGAGCTACTCAGCCTTGGGTGATCCAGAAATGCAATGCCTTGTTATCTGTATATATTACGTGGGATCTTTGTACATTACTCTTGGTCTTGCAAGATAGTCTTTCTTTACACACATTTGCTCTATTCCTTCTTGCATTAAGAACCAGCAACAACAGCTTGTGGGTCAGTAGTTAGCTGTGTTCTAATTCAAAGAGTTACGGCAGTTATCACAACTTGCAATAGAGAATTCCCTGCTAAGTCACCTGACAGCTAACTTTGGAAACAGGACACAAGAGAAGAGCATATGATGCATGTTCTATGAATACGTCTTAGGGCCAAATTTTGGACAAGTGCCTACGCTCCCATTAATCTGAGGCAAATGGTTTCCTCTCAGCTATCATCAGAAATGTGAGGTTTGACTTCTAAGGGAAAGGAAACAGGGAAAGTGGACTCGCTCATCAGCATCATCTCTAAGGCCATATCTTCCAGTGGGACATGAAATCCTCTTTCCCCTTTGGCAGTCTCGAGAAGTATGCTACCCAGGGTCAAGCTGCTTCTTCTCAAGTGTAGGTTTGCTGTTTTATAAATGGTGAGCTCTGAAAAGGCAAGGCTGCAAGATTCTGCCCTGGGCTGCATTTATACCATGGCTCTACTGGAAGAAATGTTTATAGGCATTTAGTTTCCACCCTTTGAGCAAATTGTTTAGTGGAGGACATTAAGATAGGAACTGCTCAGACTGCAGAGGAGAGCCATGGTTTACTCTCCTTTCAATTGTGTCCTTCCTGGTAAGTGAAATATGACATGGGCAATGGCGTTGGTTATAAATGTGGGAAAACGTGAAACGAATGGATGATAATTGTGCACCATTGACATGTATGTAATTTGACATGGAAGTAATTTGACATACACTAACTATTAAGAGTGGGTATTTGTAAACTAAAAACAGTAAACAGTTATTGCCTATTAAGGGGAGGGCTCTACTATGTTTAATTAATCTTTCTGTTCTCTGACTGCTTCTGCCACATTTCTATGGACCTTTCAGAAGATGAGGTTTATAAATGGCTCCTTGCTTGCTCACACTTGTAGCTAGTTGGTCTGGGAAGCCACAGAAAGAAGACTATAATGTCATAACTCACCTCACTACAGAGCTTTGTGAGCAGAAATGCAGTTGAAAAATAGAGTCCTTCAGATCATTCTTGAAGGCATGTGGTCTGTACCTCTACCACATTTAAAAGTTGATTCAGTAACTCAAGCTGGAGAAAGTATTAGTGACTGTGAAAGCATTCCTTGTGTTTTTCCAAGCCCTTTAATGTACAAACACAAATTAACAACAGAAGTGTTTGATGTTCCAAAATGAATAACAGTTAAATTTAAGTTCTTTGGAGAGTGTAAAAATCACTCTATCCAAATTTGATTCAGTTCAACCAACAATTATTCAGTGTCTACTGTGAGCTCCACGTGCCTTTTGGGAGCTGACCGTGCATTTCGAAAGCATCGCTTTCACATATATGTTTGTTCGGAAAACATCCTCAACACAGCCCTTTCAAACTTATTTATCTATAGTTTACAAATGAAAGGGTTGGAATTCAGAAATGTTAAGGCACTGATCTGACTTCACACAGCCAGTTGATGGCAAAACAAGGGCTAGATCTGCAAGTTTCTCCAATCCAACTCATGTATCCAATTACCTGAATCTGTTGGTGCCTCCTAAGGGCAAGTGCTATGTCAGGTGCCGGGTATATGATTCTGTTCAAAGGACAGAAGAGACAAGAATGTCACTCTCATGGCCCTCATAGTTTGGAAGGCAGACATTCATTAAACAAACAAACCTGAGTAAATTTTCAACTATAAATTATTTTATTGAGGGCCTCTCTGAGAAAGCGACATTGTAAGCTAAGACTTGAAGGAGTTAATTGGGTGAGGAAGTGGCATGTGTGTGTGGGGAAGCAGGTGGGGGCAGAAGGTCAACCCACACATCGTGAGCCCCTCTTAGGTAATCGGCACTCGAGCTCTATGGAAGACAGATGGAGAGGGCCAGTCGGTGAGCATCGCGTCTTGGAAAGAGCATGGCTTCCCAGTTACCCAGATTCAGGACAGAGTATCGTGTCTACCATGACTTATCTAGGCCAGTGGTTCTCGAAGTGTGATCCTGGACCAGGATCAGCCTTACTCAGGACCTTGTTAAAAGTGCAAATTCTCTAGTCCCACCCTGCATCTATGGAATTAAAACTCTGGAAGTGGGGCCTAGCAATCTAAGCTGTTTGTTTGTTTGTTTGCAGGGAAAGACTCTCCCTGAGCTAACATCTGTTGCCAGTGTCCTCTTTTTTTCTCCCCAAAGTCCCAGTGCATGGGTGTATATCCTAATTGTAAGTCCTTCTAGTTCTTCTGTGTGAGCCACCACCATGGCATGGCAACTGACAGGCGGGTGGTGTGGTTCCGTGACCGGGAAACGAACTTGGGCTGCTGAAGTGGTGAGAGTGCTTAACTTGAACCACTAGGCCATCAGTGGTGGCTGGTTTTTTTTTGAAATCTGAATTTTAACAAGCCCTTCAAGGGTCTCTGATGCACACTAAGTTCTGAGAATATGATGTATGTTACTGTGAGCATATCACTTCACCTCTCTGAGTCTCCATTTCTTTAGCTGCAAAATAGGGCTAATGCTCTGAGGGTCAAATGAGATACATTTGCTAAATACTTGTCCTCAATTAGTGATACTGCTATAATAGATATCGGATCAGCAATTCCTCTTAAGGTCCTCAGAGTGTGGTAGAGGCAAAAAGGCAGGGAACAGTCACAGTGCTCTGAGATGCATGTTGTGGGGATACATGCTATGGAGTGCACAGCCGAAGCTAGGGAGTGCTTAAGTCAAAGGAGTATTCTTTCTGCCGTGACAGAGCATCCACTTCTCCCTATCACCGTCACTGGGAAAAACCAAATCACTATTTACTTTGTAGGCTGGGAAACTTTAGTATGGATTCTTAAAACCACTTATCTGACTCATCAACGATGGCTTTGATCAAGGCTAATATACATTTTGATAATATATTTACACCTTCATCTGGCATTTGCTGAGGTTTAGTCATTGCATCAGCCTTCACCCATTCCAATGAGTTCCACACATGCGGGATAGCCTCATTTGCTCTCCCTAGAGGTTACTGAAGGGCCACTGCCCACTGGCCCTGTTTTAACCTGAACCACAAATGTCTGAACTGTGCAACACCAAAGGTGACTATATCTGGAGAGCTTGGGCTCTCTGTTATTAGAAGAGAACCTTGAAATTCCATCCCCAGCTGCTATAAAATTAGAATTCTGCTATTTGGGACTGACAGGTAGCCACAGTTGACTGCTGATTCATAGGCTGTGATTCATTAAAAATGCCAATTCTGTCTTCCTGCATTTGAGGATGTCTTGTGTACCTCTGCCAAGTTCATTTTCTTAATGTAAAAAAGGTGTGTGGTTTTCTGAGCTCAGCTTGCCTAAAGAGCTTGACAGAAAGCCACTCCAAATGTGTATCTGTCTTCAGCTCTGTTCCCACCCTGAATCAGCCACGGCTCAAGTTTGAGGACGTAAAGGGGAAAGTCTGGCATTTCATGGGCTAAGCCAGTGTAAGCAACCCCAGAAGAAAGTTCCATTCAGAGGGTGGTGCTTTATAGAAACCATGTGGGTAGGTTTCTCCAGTTAGAATGGAATGCGGGAGGAATACAAGATAGATCAAACCCGGGAGGTCTCCACGTTTTAGCCACAAACCACACACTGATGGCATAAGCAGCTCTATTGCATGTGTTTTCATGAAAAATTGTGAGATCTACAAACACACGCAAATATATATTACATTTCTAGTATTCCACTTCTCTGAGAGGTAACCACTGAAACTGTGCTTGTGTTTTTAAAAAGAGGGAATTTATTAAATGAATATAAGTATGTCTTTTTAAAATTTTCTTCTGTGCCAGAGAAACAAACTAAAGGAAACCAAATCAGCTCAGCCAATAGAAAACTCCAGTGCCAAATGTAAACACACCTTAAAAATCAGAGACCTCACAATGACTCCGCAAAAGACACACCCAGCAGCTGCTGAATGAAGAGCAGGTGGTGAGAAGGGACCCTCTGCTGGCTCTCTCCTGGGAAAGGGTGGCCTTTCCCAAGTTGAAGATGGTGAAATTCCAGAAGAAGCTAATGAGGGAGTCCCATATGCTGGCAGTGCTGTGAGAACATGATTGAATTTCACTTTTTTCTCACACCATATTATTATCGCTGGGCAGTGACTGGGATGTTGGTTAATAAACTGCAGTTCTCCTTACTGTTCCTGATTAAATTGGCTGTGACGTGCTTTCTCCTTCTCACCATTCATAAATACAGCCCCATTAGAGTCCTTGAATTTTAGAACAAATTTCTCTCCACTGGAATGTGATATATATTTTGTGTTATGTGGTTGGAATGGTTGCTGCTGCCTCCTGTGGGCTGAAGTGAAAGAATGGTAGAAGACAAGATGGTCTTTTTTTTGTGGGGAGGGGGTGGTGGTGTTGATTTTGGCTCTCTCTCTTACCAGAGACACAGTTGGCCATTCACGCATCCTTCACATACGCTCTTGTTTATTTATTGGTTGGCAGCTGCTTTGATGGTGACTTGGAGTTAGAGGAAATACTAGTTCCAGTTTGTAGCACTTTGTGAATTTGCATGTAAAGTGATTGTTCGATTGAGGGGTTCCATACACATCTTACAAAGCATCTCTGTTTGTCAGAGCCCATTTACTTCGGAGGATGAAAATAAAATCTCTCTTCTCATAAGCCAAGGGTGAAATAGCTAGTGTTTAGTGAAATAACTGTTTAGTGAAATAACTAAATAGCTTGAATATATGATTTAATATGTTTTCTCACAGGCAAGCAAGACTGACTTTCTGCTATTGTTCCTCTTCAGAAGAAAATAATTAAAATTTTAATAACATACAAACTTACATAAGGAATTCAAAAGGATAAATAAAGGAAGATTTTTATTGGAGTAAAGTTTTTATTGGAATAAATACTGTAATATTAAAATAGCAAAGGAACTTAAAACCATGTCACTTTTTATTTTCCCTTTATTAATAAATTAGCATACATAACATCTCAAAAAATTACTTCAATGGATCCTAAATGTTATTCAACTATTATTCTTATGTTATTTTAAATTTATATAATACAACTTTTAAAATGTTAAATAGACTTCATATTTTAGAGCACTTTTAAGTTTATAGTAAAATTGAACAGAAAGTATAGAGAATTCCCGTTCACTCCCAATTCACCACACACACAGTGTCCCCTATTGTTGACATCTTGCTTTAGTGTGTACATTTGTTAAAACTGATGAAACAGGGGCCGGCCCAGTGGTGTAGTGGTTAAGTTCCCGTGTGCTCTGCTTCAGCGGCCCAGGGTTTGCAGGTTTGGATCCCGGGCGCGGACCTACGCACCACTTATCAAGTCGTGCTGTGGCAGCGTCCCACATACAAAGTAGAGGAAGATGGGCACGGCTGTTAGCTCAGGGCTAATCCTTCTCAGCAAAAAGAGGAGGAGTGGCAGCAGATGTTAGCTCAGGGCTAATCTTCCTCACCAAGAAAAAAAATTGATGAAACAATATCAATACACTATTATTAACTAAAGCCCATGGTTTCATTAGGGGTCATTCTCTGTGTTGTATATTCTAAGGGTTTTGACAAACGTATGTATTGACCATTATACTATCATACAGAATAGTTTTACTGCCCAGAAAATCTGGGCTCAATCTATTCATCTCTACCCCCAGGCTCACCCCCACCATCATCCCCTGGAAACCACTGATCTTTTTACTGTCTCTATAGTTTTGCCTTTTTTAGAATGTCACATAGTTGGAATCATCCAGATGTAGCCTTTTTAGACTGGCTTTCTTCACTTAGCAATATGCGTTTAAGGTTCTTCCATGTCTTTTCATGGCTTGAGAGCTCATTTCTTTTTATCACTGAAAAGTATTTCATTGTATGGATGTACCACAGTTTATATATACAAAACAACATTCTTATTATGAAACAGTTATGTAAAATAGTATTTCAGTGTATTATACATAGATTAGTGTACTACTTTATTTCTGCAATGTGGGACATTGTGTGTATTCTTTTATACCCTGTATGCACTGAGATGCTCATTTATGAAGAGAAGCCTTCCCCAGGAATTTATGGTAGCTGTCATCTCTGGGGGTCACCAATCTCTTTCTCTTCCTCCCTTTGGCTTTTCACCTGAGAAAGTCCCTATGACTCAGCTTTCCCATTTGGCTTTTACCCTAGTTTTCCCCTCCACTTCAGCATGGATTTCAGGATGATTCCATATCCTACCTCATTGCTCTCACCAGTGATGTTCTAAATACCCAAACTAATAGTTTCTTTACAATTCACAGCTTATGTGACACTCACAACATTTGACCAGCTGAGCACTTTTTCCTTCCAGACACCCCTCTGTCCCGATTCTGACCATCTCCTAGGGCTCTTTCTCAGCTTCTGTTAGCTCACTCCACTTCCTCTGCTTGCCTTTCTCAATAGTGACGGTCACAGGAATCCATCACTAGCTACCTCCTTGTTCCCTCAGCCTCAAATATCTGCTGAAGCTGACAAGCTTGAATCCAACATGACAAAGTGGCATCCAGGCAACTGGAGAAGATATGGGATCATAAAGAGAAGTAAACCAGAGTTAACCGTCTTGTGCAGTTTTTGGACAAAAAAGTAAGAAAGAGAGCTAGCCTCTCCCTGTTTTCATGCAACCCATTGTTTCTCCAGTCACGTTAAGGCTACATGGTTATTCTAAGCTCTGCTGAGCTTCACGCATTTTCTCAACTGGGATATCAGGCACCATGATGACTTTCCTTTGGGGTCCTCTAAAGCACCAAAATCCTCACCTTCCCATTTTCCTTGGATGTCTGCCTCTCTCTGATCTGCCACATTCAATGACCAAAGGTTAACATCCTTATCTCCAGATTATCTCCCCAGCTATGTACTTCCTCTCTCTGCACTGCTCTACTTCAGACCCCATTATTTCACCATATAGCACTGCTGCCATCACAGTCCCCTCCAAAACAGCCTTCAAGTTGTCACCGAAGGAACCTTAATTGACATCTAATTTTCCTTTCCAGAATAAATCCACCAAATCACAAACAAACGGATTTCCCACAGGGGAGATTGTTTTGCCTATAATCAAGACAATGTTGAGATTGAACACAGCATTTTGTTCTGATTTTGCACTCTGAAAATTTTATGAAGAGCCTATTTGGTAATTTACAGGTCATATCGCCTTCCCATTTGCCAAAAACACAGGTGTAAACTGAGACACATGCATTTTTTACCTTTTCAAATTATACACATTAAAGCAAAGAGTGAGCCCACTTAGTAATCATGTATACAGGGACAGAGCAACATGGTGTTGAGGTTGGAATCAGTGTGTCTCCACTAAGCATCCTCTGACCTTGCTTTTTCCTATGCCTGCCTCAACATCACCACCACCCATAGGACCACTTCTCTGTACTCCTTCCCATGTCAGACACGAGCGCGAGGGTCTTGACAATTAGCTGGCTGACATCTCATGTCTCAGCAACACTGCCATCATTCAGCCTTTCCTAAAGGGTCTGGAAAGCTGAGTACAGAATCGCCACAGAGAACATCCTGTGACATCTCACTAGCCATCAAGCCCTTGTCCTTGCAATTTAGTCAGTGTCCTCCTACCCTATTAAATCCACTTCACTTAATCCTTCTATCCCAGAGAGTGGTGGGCATACACATGCCCCAACTAACAAAACTAAACTGGGGGTTGTGGAAGGGCTGCACAACAATACATTACTTATTTGTGCAAAGAACCTAAATCAAGACGAGGGGTCTTTTTCTTTGTGGCTTATGCACAATTCTCTTACTGCATTAGAGTCACAATATCTTCAGAAGTTGGTTCCAAGTTCTCTCAATATTTATTGCCTGCCCTGCAACCCCTTAGGCTGAAATCATTCTGCCCTGCTACCAAACTGATGTTCCTCTGACAATTCTTCACAGTCATTTCTAAGCTAGGTAGAAAGTCAAGGGAAAGAGACCCAAGTTTTTTATAAAGTCTTGTCTACGGCACAAGGATTTCATTTTTTTGTTGTTGTTTGCCAAGTGTTTTGCATAAAAACGTTTTCTTTCTTGTCCCTACCTGACTGTTCTCTGAGTTGAAACCTTTAAAAATGTGTTGAAAGCTGCCCAGCTTGAAAGGCACACTTTCAAAAGGAAACATCATGTCTGCAGAATTTCACCTGCTAAAACATCAACTCTAAGAGAAATGAGCACTTGCATACTTGCTGGGCAATGGAGTCTCATTTTAAACATGTGGTAGGCGGTGCAAGAGCCATTTATAGAAAATGGTAGAAATAAGGGCGCCTGTCAATAACATAGGAAAAGGTTGCTACACTTTTAAATGTAAGATAACTGCCATTTTATTAGATTCAAAAAATCAGTTAGGACAAAAAGGCGATTAGTATTGAGCTGCCTACATTGAGAGTTACCAGGAGCAGACAAATTATTGCCTTTGAAAATGTTGATTGTCAAGAAATATCATTATCTTTCCAAATCTGTGTGTGCATCTCAGAGCATTACTGTATCAGCATTCATTTAATTGAAAGCAATCTCATCATTATTCACTGATACATACTCTTAAATGAGGGCAATTACTTTCTCAGCAAGGGATCATTATGGAGTATGTATAAATTATCATCTTTCCTTTAAATAGAGGGGGTTTATGTAAGATGAAAACTAAGGCCAAGTTGCTTCTCAATGTATGACACAGCTATAGAAGGCTCTGTCAGGAATCTTAAAAGGGAGTTTTTCTCCAGCCGGTCTCTAGAGAAGATGAACTGTGACATGCATCTGCAGTTGCAGGATTATTAAACACTTGCTCTACTTGGAGTTGCTGTCATTTGCCATTACCTGGTTTGTACAAGCTTTTTAGAGTAACAGTAAGGCTTGGTAGTTTTTAGGCCTAAATTTTAGAAATCTCTGGATATGAGTTTCACCTCCTTAGAGTAGCTTCTGAAAAGAGAATGAATACCATTTCTGTCAAGCACTCTGGAGCATCACTGGAACCTCATTTAATTCTTATTGGCTTGGTGCACAGCCCTGAATGAAGCTGTCCAAAAGAGTGAAAACACTTCAAAAGCAAAATTTTCCTTTTTCTTTATTTGAGAGAAAATTAGGAATGTCTGGAAATGAGATTTTTCCAGAGGAAATATCTTCTGAACCCTGACTTTACATCCCACTGAAAAACTATCATAGAGTTTAGTAAGCCCAGCCAGTCAGTCACCATCTGCACCCTAGTGGAGAGAGAGCTCCTACTATCTGTAATAAAAAACTAATTTATTTAGATTTCCTGTTGTGCTCTGAAATTGCTCTCCATAGCATCTGTAGAGTTTCATAGTCTGCTAAAAAAATTATATAAATTTTTGGTTAGGAATTCAGTTTAGCAATATCCACAGGAATGTTCCAGCTTTTCTTCCTATTCTTTCTTCTTAAAACATCCTCTTCATATTTTTTGTAAGTAATGACCTCAAAAAATCATTTTTATCCTATGAAAAGAGGATATATGAACAGCTCCAGGCCATCACAAAGTAAAAGTAAACCAAAGCTCAAGTTTTTGCATAGTATACCATGGTAATTGAAAATAAACACTGCTATACACATTTCCCTTCTCTCCATTTCCTTAAATATACAGGTCCTGACCTCTAGTAGCTTAGCATTTGAAATAACATAGAGATCAGAGACTTTTTCTCCAAAAAATGTTTGAGAGAAGACTATGTCACACTTTCAGAAGAAACTCTAGAATCTTACTGAATTCCATCTAAACTTCTCTTTCTCTATGACATGTTCTGGTTACTGATAGTTTTATCTCTATTATTGAGCTATCTATTTGCTAATAAACACATTGATAAGAAAGACAAAAGTCATGTTCAACAGTGTTTGATATGGTCTTTTAAGTAGATTAGCTAGTTTTTATAAAATCACTGTATGTTCCAAGAACTCATTCTGCTATTTGAAACTATATTTATCACTGGCCTTTGAGATACTTTGAAGGAACCCAGCTCACAGAAGTCAATTCCTTAATCTCACTTTAAAGAAACCCTCTCTTCCTAGTATTTTTCTTTTGGAAGACTGAGAGTCCATTGGGAGGGGGCAATATTATTACAATTTTCAAGTGGGAAAAATCCCACAAATATCCAGTACTATATAGATGAGCAATAAGCAGTTAAAAAAAGAAGAGATCAAACAAAATCAGCTGGAATCTTATTTTAGGAATGACCAGGCTTTATTCAAAGCACATACCTCTCTAAATGTCCACACGGGGCTGCGACAAGGAGCACATGTGCTAGGACTCAACATTGACATTCTTGTCTCGCACCACACGGGGAAAAGCTCTGCCATCTCTGCCCTTGGAGCTCTGTCCTCTCCCACTCTTCAGATAGCAGAGCCCATCCATCAGGAAACTGCCCATGACTCGGGGTAGGATGAGGGGGACTGAGCCAGAAGGAAAAGTAAAGATGCGGGACAAAAACGTTGTTCTCAGAATTAAGGAATCCAGGGCTTAAAGAGGAAAAATAACTTAGCCAAGATTGCATAACTAGTTGTTTGGATATTTAGTGCGTAGGCGAATTTCTGACAAGTATTACTGAGGGTAGCAATTCTAATTTCTTTGTGGAATCTGAGACAAGATTTTCATTACTGGGCAATTTCTCTACCTATTCTTCTATAAAGCACAGGCTGTTGTATTTAGCATCAGGAGGTTGAGAACAATCATCTGTAACGGTTTTGCTCACATATGCCTAACTTCCTCTTTAGCACAGTACTGGCAAGAAGGACAAAGTGATAAGAAAGGCATAAGAGAAAAGTATGGAGAAATAGATTATAAAACCTTTCATTCATTTATTCAACCAAGACTTATGGAACATTTATTATGTGCCAGCTCTGACGTAGGCACTGGAAATTAAGTCCTGGACAGACAATAAAGACCCCTAATTCTTTTAGATCTTATGTTCTATTAGAGAAAGGCAGAAATAAGCAAATAAACTCTAACATGAAAGCATCGCCATGGAGATTAGTCCTAGATGAAAACCAGGGGGATGTGAATTGGAGGGAAAAGGAAATCCATGCTTCTTTGGATTGCAGGGCTGTGCTTTCTTGGGAAAGTGACATTTAAGCTGAGGTCTAATGATTAAAATGAGCTATCCATGCAAAGATGCAGCAGTAGAGCATGCCACGTAGATTGTATCCAGGAGAGTGCAAGCAGGAGAAACCTTGGCATCTTCAAGCAGCAGAAGGGAGGCCAGGAGGCTGGCCCTCAAGGGCAACACTGGTCCCAGCTGGAGTACCCAGCTCCTTGCACATATCCCTACAGTTACCTACAATTAGCTTTTTATATATAAATTAATGATCTGAACTTTGCAATAGAAAACGAGAATATATTTATTAGCGGTAATAATCACTCTCTTTCTCCATGGCCATGACCCCAGTCCATGGGCTAGTTTCACTCCAAGCTTATTGCAACGGTCTCCTACTCCCAAGCTCTCCCCTCAGTACAATCATCCTCGGATGCCAGATAAAATTCTCTGAGCCTCTCACTGCTCAAAATCATGATACTTTGCAGTAGTCTAACCCAAAAGCCTTATTCTCCTATTCAAGTTCTTCCTCAAATAGGCTTCCAACATCAACCTTATTTTTGTCTGAACTTCTGCTCCCATCTAACAGGCAGTGATCTCCCTATGTACCACACTCATCTATCTCTGTGGTTTGATCTTGTCTCCCCAGCCCCCCAGAATACCCTCGTCTCTCATTTCTATATCAAAATCTTTCCCATAGTTTAAAATTTAGCTCAAATTCCATCACCTTCATAAATTACCCTCCAGTCACTCTAATGACTCGGAAACTGGGCTATGCCACTGAACAATATCTATTTATTATTTTTTATTTTTAAATTCTCCTAAAATGGAGCTCTGGAATCTATGTTAAAAATTTTTCCCAGGTGTGTCTGAGGGGGTTCAAGTATGCACCAATGCCTGTTGATATGAAGTGAATAGATGTTTTGTCAGTTTATTTATTATGCTTTATGGCCCTGGAAAAAACACCTTTTTGTGGTTATCATGGTGCTTCTCTATGTTGGATTTTATATTCGACAGTACGTCGGATGAGACAGGCTTATGTTGCTGATTTAAACCTGCCATATCTGCTGGGGATGGAAGCCATTCAAAACCTACTAGCTGCTGAAAGAACAATGGATTATCATCATCTCCTTTCAGGGCTAAATGTTTTCCAGAAATAATTGAAGATATTTTGTTAAAGTCACTTGGGAGATTGGAAACTGGTATGAATTATATTGTACTCAAATCATCATAGGTTATATTTCCTGAACAAAGATGGGAAAGAGAAAGCATTATTGCATATGGAGAAAACAAGCAACTCTTGACACTTAATTTCTTTCTTCCTGAAAAATGGTCACTCCTTCTGTTTCTAAATTATAGTAGACAAAATGACAAGCAACTGCCTGGAACAAATACATCCTGAATTTCCCATCATCACAGTTCCACAAAAATCTAATAAAGATAAAAAAGAGCAAAGAAGCAAACCATAAAGAGTTACAAGCATGGGCCAACATTCTGGTTTCTAATTAAGCTCTTCCTGAGTACTTCGTGGCCCAGTGACAGTTGTCATAAAGGCTCTGATGTGGTCAGTTGGCCCAGCCAGATACTTGATGACAAGACCAAGAAATAAATTCTTCAGTCTATGAGAGTAAGTCAGAGTTGCCCCATTCTATAGTAACCACTCATAAGCAGGACCACTCACTAACCTTGGTCTTGTGGGGAGGTAGATGAGAGTGTGGAGAGGTCAGTGTAAAACCATCTCTTAAAGTATAGGACCAGGAGGGCCAAGGGTCCCCAAAACAAAATGGAAAGTCATCTGCTTGTGCACTTATAAATGGGTAACACTCCCAGGGCACTCTCAACCCAACAGTCCTTCCTTGGTCCTCTTTCATTCTTATTGTCAAAATGCTCTTTCATCCCCTGGTGACTAGTACCTCATTTTCAGTGGTTTGCCTTGGCCTCAGCAACATTTGAAGCCCTAAATCTTTTTAAATGCCCCCACTTCTTATCAAAATCTGCCCATCTAGTCATTGTGTGGAACAAAAGTTTCACACACCTTGAGTTGTGATGACTAACCTAATGAATCAACTAGAGGTGAGGTGAAGAGCTTGGTGTGTTACTTTGCAGGCAACACATTAGCAGATAAGGTTCAGATCTAAAGAACAGAATGAGAATTTTAGGGGCAGGGCCTCTAAAGGAGTTGCATTTTATGAAGATTTTAGGAGTTTTCTTTAGATTAGACCTCTCTGAAACTATACCATGTAGGCAGGTGCCTATTCTGCTTAAGCATAATGTCTATCCTGGATGGCACAGTTCCATCACTATAGGCAAAATCCAGATTCCACATGACTTTTGACAAATTGCAGGGTTAAGCTCAACCCAATCACCTGAATTTGAACAAATTGATTATAAGACCTGAATTAGTTTCAAAAACCAAATTGTACAAAACATGATGAACTAGAACAACTTTAGCAATATTGCTGGGGAGGGTGGGGAGGGAAGAGGATATGAGGGCTTTATTTGACCAAAAGAAGGTTAAGGAAGTTCCATTGTACACACGGGATTTTCACCTTAGTTATATTAAGCTAGGTGTGTCAATAAATGTTACATGGAGGTGTTCTCTTTATTTCACATTAAAATTATTCTATCTTTGGAACTATAAATTGCCTGGGGTCATGAACCAATAATAAGATATAAAGACATGTGGAAACTTATTAAAAGGAGCCCTGAGGGGCTAGTCCAGTGGCCTAGTGGTTCAGTTCCTGGGAGCAGACCTAAACCACTTGGTGGCAGCCATGCTGTGGTGGCGACCCACATACAAAATAGAGGAAGATTGGCACAGATGTTAGCTCAGGGCGAATCTTCCTCAGCAAAAAAAAAAAAAAAAAGAAAGAAAGAAAGAAACAAAGAAACTTGGACTCATAAGACATTCTCTTGAATCACTTGCTCTGGAGGAAGCCAGCTGCCATGGCATGAAGACACTCAGAAGCCATATGGAGAAGCCCATTTGGTGAGGAACTGAGGCCTTCCACATACAATCACCATCAACTCACCAGTAATGAGGATGAACCAACTTGGAAGTGAATCTTCCAGCCCCAGTCAAACCATCAGATGATTACAGCCCTGCTGACAGCTTGTCTGCACACTCAGGAGAGATTCTGAGCCAGAACCACCCAACTAGGCTGCTGATATGGTCATATATGTTCACTGAATGTTCACTAAGGTAAATTTCTGAGGTCATTTGTGTGGATGAGAAGAAAGTTTAAGAAGCATGGCTGTGGACAGTAGAGAAGAGATGAGGAGGAGGCTGGCTAAAGGAAGGTTTAAGTTTCCGGATAGGTATTTGTACAGAGTTGTCAGACATATGACTGCAAATGTGTAGTAATCAGGAGACCACTCTGGACTTCCTTAAAATTTCAGGTAAATTGTGAAGACAGATAAAAAATTTCATGGGTTGAGAAATAAATAGATGATGAGATGGAGGAAGTAGATGTCTTTTTTTCATTTTTTAAGTACTAGTTTCCTTACCACAGTTTTCATTGGTGGAATAACATGTAGAAGAGAGTATTAATCTAGATACCTTCTTATGGGGACAAAATTACAAGTTCCCAATCATTTAGATATGCCACAAGAAGCAGACTTCCTTCTGAGGCGGTGCACACTCCATCCCTAGTAGTTTCTAAATGGAGATTGTATATTTATCTCTCAGGGATATTAAGAAGGATCTTGTCTTTGAGGAAAGATTATTGTCTCAAAAGTCCTTCTAAATTCTAAACTATGTAACATATAAATCAGTGTTTTAGAATAAGTGCACAATAAATAGTTACTTAATGACTTGAGCTATCAAAATATCCTGCCTTTGAAATAGATACGGTGTTTTCTGCATTATATCTGAAGTCTTTGTGTTTAATTTTAGCGCAATTTCACTCTAGTGAGCAGAATTATTTTTTGGAGTGTCACTGTCTCACTAAGTATTTTTTATGTTAATTTAGTAAGTACATACTTGGGAATCCATTGGTATGAATCAAAAAATAAATTTTTAAAATATTCTTTATCAAATGGAAGACAGAAAAGGCTAGTAATACCATGCAGATGTGACCTTATTCTAATAAATCTCCACAAAGCGTATTATTAAATCCAACTTCATAAATTAGAAAGAAGTCAGGAAATTGAGGACAGTTTAACAACTCAATTTTTTTTCCTCGCATCATCTTGTACCGACAAGGATTTCTAGGGTGCCTCCAGCTGCATTATCAAAGAGAAATTTGATAAATAAATTTGCACAAAGGAGCAGTGATAGGCTGAATCTCTTAGAGATCAGTAATAATTTTCCCCTCACTATTCCATCCTCAAAAGGAGGGCTTCATAGGTATATGGTTGATTTTAACAAATTTCTGTTATGTATTTGCTTTCACGATGTTTAAAATTAAAGCAAACTTAAGAAACTGTTTCTCTTGGAGCATGATAGCCTGTGATTTTTGCGTCTTATTTCCTAATAAGCACAGGCATTGATACAGGTAGGTCTGTTATGGAAAACCTGTCACAATCTAATGTGAGCCATTTTGGGATTTCCTGGAATTACAATGCCTTCCATAAGTTTCTAAAGTTCTTAAATCCTACAAATGTCCTCCTCTGATAAATTACATTCATAAAGTTCCTCACCTTGTACCATAGGGCAGCAGTCTTTGAAGTGGGGTACATTTTACCTTGGAATACACAAATGCTTCTCAAGGGTTTTGTAGGCAAGGAATCAATTTACGTAACTTCATCCTTCACGGGTACTCCTTTCTAAAAGGCACCTGCCTGCAGTCAAGTTAGGAGGCCATTCTCATCTCTACTTTCTCTTGTACAGTCCCCCTGCCCACTTACAAGAGAAAGACATACTATCACCTGGATTTAAGATGGGTCATTGTCCCTGTACAAAATCCTCTGGGGCACAAGGACCGTCCAGAACGTTAGAACCACAGAAACCTTAATTAAGTTCCTTAATTATAAGATCTTTTCCTAACTTATACATATTTCTGATGAAAAGAAAATTTAAAAATTTTTTAAATAAAAAAAATTAGCAATTTTAATCCTTCTTGGAATGTTCTGATTTCAGACACTGCGCATTAAAGAATGTGGGTGAGAGTGGCAACACGCTTGTTTAACAAGATCATCTCTTTGACAGAGACTGCACTGCTCTGAGGGAAAAGCCATGAGGACCAAGTGAAGAGAACATCAGTAAGCAATATTGAAGGGCAGTACTGAAAGATAGCACCGAGGGGCAATACTGAGGGGTAATACTGTGGGGAAGTACTGAGGAGTAGTACTGAGGGGCAGTACTGAAGGGCAGTACTGGCACATAGTACTGAGGGGCAATACTGAAGGGCAGTACTGAGGGCTAGTACTGAAGGATAGTACCGAAGGGAAGTACTGAGGCATAGTACTGAGGGGTAGTACTGGAGGGTAGTACTGAGGGGCAATACTGAAGGGCAGTACTGAGGGCTAGTACTGAAGAATAGTACTGAAGAGCATAGTGAGGGGCAGTGCTGAAGGGCAGTACTGAAGGGTAGTACTGAAAGCAGTACCGAAGGGTAGTACTTGAAGCAGTACTGAAGGGTAGTACTGAGGGGCAGTAATAAAAGGGAGTACTGAAGGGTAGTACTGAAGGGCAGTACTGAGGGAAGTACTGAGAGTGCCATCAGCTTTTACATCTAGGAGACAAGCTCCTGCCAAAGTTCTGTGCTCCAGCTATCTTTCTATCTACTTATCATCTGCTTATTGTAGAATCAAATTTGGAAGTGATTCAGTTGTTACAAGAATGCACATTTATTCAAAATGAAATGAGTTAGGCTTTCTGAGAGAAAGTGAGGATTCATCTGACTTGTTTGACAAATCAGATTATTTTGGTTAGATTGGATGGTGGATTTTTTTTTTAACTGAATAAATTGGAGCACCAAGGTTTCAATCAGAATATCTTTAAAGAAAATAAACGTATTTTGTATTTTGACAAGTGTGTGCTGGGATTAATATATTTATTTTCCAACTACTTCTGAAAATAATTGGTTTAAACAGGTGCCCGTAAGTCAAGGAGAGGTAGGCATGATTAAAAGCCATTTGACAGCACTTGGTAGAGACTTTTTGGTGTAGATCCCAGAGGCCAAGAAAGTGGATTATTCATGACCAGTAACAAATTCCTTTTGTGTGAAGTGGTTTCCATGTATTTGCTCTCAATAAATCAAAGGAGAAACTAGCTGAGTCATCAGCTGAGAAGACTTGTCAGGAGGATTTAATTACTTCACCAGCTGATAGAATCATTAAAATAGTTGTTGATCACAAGAGGATTTATTTGTCATATGATTTAGAAGGAGTCAAAAATTGGGTGACATTCCTATAATAAAATTCCATGCATTTCTCCACTTATTTATATATGTGAACAAGGTATCTTGGGACCAATGTATCATTTCTTTAAAAAAGATACTAGAATTGATGCTGAAGCCCGTCTTGGTGTACTAATAAACGATTTTCATCCATAAATATGTGACCTAATTTTTAAAAGCACAAACTACTGCTAGTATTTACTACTACTACTACCACCACTGTCACTAATAATAATAATAATAAAATAATGGTAATGATAAGTCAATATGGAGTAAATTTAATTCTTTGTGACTTATAGTCACAAGAAATGACAGTTAATTTATATATGTATGTTTTTTAACAAAGAAGAATGACAGGGTATCAATGAAAGCTTGTCCAGTGCTGAAATATATTATATGAAGATACAGTTTCTGAGGGATATATAGAATGATAATATAACTTCAAAGAGAAAATGTAACATAAAATTTTCAACTGCTGAGGAACTTATTTATGTATGTTTTAAATGGATGATAGTTGATATTTAATTACTACGGTAATTAAATCCAATGCATGCGTTTAAGTGATAATGTGAAAATGTCATTTAAAGTCATCAATATTTATAATATCAAGAAATTGCACCTTCAAGGTTACTTAATTTATAATGAATAATTTTAAACGTCAAACTAAAAATTTGCAATGGTATATATTTTTTCAAATTTCTTTTAGGTTAGACATAATAAACCATTTTGAAGATCACTGACTTGAACTATAGGCACACGATCCTTTCCTTGGGTTCCAAACGCTTCAAAGACTGGGCAGTAGTCACAAGTATTCATGTCAGTCATTGGGAGACTGGATGTATCCTGGCACTGTGAGGGGCACCCCAGTGTCAGAGTCCTGGATCCACATTCCAGCTTCAGTGTCACTTATAAGCTCTAAGTCAGCTAACCTGCTATCCTGCTCCTCATCAACCCACTGGTTCCAGCAGGGACAGGAGAGGATTATGTTAGATAACATATGTCAAGAGTCGCTCAGACAGAGTAGATATTTAAAAATCCATGAAACGGATCTGCTCAGAGTTTCTCTATATTAATATATTATATTAATTTTGAGTTTGAACAGTGTCAACTGGTTTTATTTTTCACTTTTCTTGGAATACAAAATAAAGTGTCTCCTTCTGATTCTCACTTTTTATGCACAGTCATCACCAAAACAAAAATGCTGAAAAGGGATAATAAGTGGAAATTATGTTTGTTTTTAGCACAGAGACAGTCACCAAAAATAAGACAAGGAAACCTGGAAAGATGTTGTAAGGCGCTCCCTTGTAGCCTGAAATAGGTTCATTAAAAAAATCACCTTGGGCCAGCCCAGTGCTGTAGCGGTTAAGTTCCCTTGCTCTGCTTCAGAGGCCCGGGGTTCGCAGGTTCGGATCCCGGGCGCGGACAGACGCACCACTTGTCAGGCCATGCTGTGGCGGCATCCCATATGAAGCAGAGGAAGATGGGCACGGATGTTAGCCCAGGGCCAGTCTTCCTCGGTAAAAAGAGGAGGATAGGCAGTGGATGCTAGCTCAGGGCTGGTCTTCCTCACACACTCACAAAATTACCTCCCATTGGCATTGCCAGTAACAAACACACAGTTTATTAAAATGGACACCCAACAACCTATGAAAGAAAGTGTATAGGAACTAAAACAACTTAGACAGCTGAGCTGGGCCCTCTGCTTTCTGCAGCAAAGGGCAGCCCTGACTCTCGGAAGAGTTATATCCTGATCCATAAAATAAAGCATGGAAGGTATTTGTGTGACATGAGAAGGAGTACTTGCCGCATGGCCGTCTCACCTAGGGACTGTGATTCAGACGCATAGCCCATTAGTGACAGGGCACGCCTGGAACGTGCAGCCTACAATTCTTAAATTACAGCAGAAGGGTGCTTAACTAATGTGTCTCCCATTGTCCTGTGGTGGGATTGGGAAGGACAATGGAAGTAGAAATTAATTGTCAGTCCTCAAGGTCAGAGCGTGAGCCTTATTTGTTTCTGTGTTTCCAGATCTAACGCTGCTGTAGTTTACTTAGGAAGTGTCTGCTCACTAAATGTTTCTTGAACTAAACTGACCCTCCAGCTGGCACGAGGAGGAGCTGGGGTAGGCCACGTGCACGCTACTGTAAGAAACACAGGAGAGAGCACCTGAGCATGAGGCCAAGGCCCAGAATCCCTGCCTCTTCCTGTACTCCTTTCCCAATGTCTGTGGTAAGGGAAAATGAGATTTTTAAACAGGCAATCAAGATCAGACTAGTTTGGATGCACTCAGGGACATGACTGAGATTCCTTATTCATACAGCAAGTATGAGTGTCATTTCCTTATTGCCTAGGTTCACCCAGGGCCAAATGAAAGCAGGATAATAAAATGCAAAGATCCTTAGAATCAAACAGCCCTGGAAATAAGTCATAGCTCTGGCCCTTCATCATTGTGTGATCTTGGGCCAATTACTGAACCTCTGACTTCAGTTTTCTCACCTGTAAATTAGAGATAATAATAATTATCTTGAAGAGTTTTTATAAGAATTTAAGCTACAGCCTAGCACATAGTAGTGACTTAATAAGTAGTAGTTTAGTATTAAATGGTTTAATTGTTTGTGAGGCCATGCTAAGGTGTGCAGGCTGCCTCAGAAAAAATTATTGGCCAAATAACTCTACTCATGAATGCTCTGAGCAAATGTAAATTATATCGATTTCCATATATTGAACGGGTCTGTGAGATCATCAGAAAGTTTAAGCCATGTGCTCACTTCATTAAAAATAATTCAGAAGATGGGTTCACTCAAGTACCAGCTGATGAAGCTTGCTGACAAAAAAATTAATATGATACATTTTAATGACATCATTTTATGATCTATTACCAAGTGTCCATTAATGCAAGAATACTGCTGGGGCTAGGTCAGATGCGTATTTCACTGCCATAAATTTAAATCGTCTCTAAAGATAGGGTATGATGGTTGAGGGTTGGAGAAAGAACACTACTTTCTGATTTTAAAAAATCAGAAAATAAAGATAAATGGTGAAGAATCTCATAAGTACTGGGCCTATTCCTGGCTCTTCAGGAGAACGCTGAGAGGCATCACCATTTTGCCAGCCAAGACATGGGTAGACAACTCTTCTAACGATCTGGAAATTCAGTCTTTAAAATGTTCTAAAATTGTTTCTCTGAGCATTTTGTTTTAGGTGCTACATTTCAAATATTTGAATTTTCAAATGAAAGGGGATGCTTTTTTATTAAGTTAGCTTTCACCCTTGGTCAAACAAAAGTGAGCAGAAAAAACTAATGGAAATTTACTTCATGTTTAAAGAAATGCCACTTTTATCTGTGCTATTCAAAAACCCTGATTTTTTTTTCTGTAAATAAAGCAATGAATTCTAAGGGTGTTGCAACTAATTTTCAGCCTAGCCATTGTCTTCCCAGGATGCTTCTCTGAATTTGAACCGCACCATTGTTTCATCAGTAAGGAAACAAGGAAAGGAGCAACAAATAAAGCCATTGCTTGATTCAAAGTTGCCACAAACAGTAAACAGTTATTGGGATCCGTTGCCATAGACCAAGCTTAAAATCTGAGATAATGTACGATGGAAGCACAGGGAGTAGAATAGGCTGCTGACCCATCCACGTGGTTTAAAGATTAGCCCTTCCATCAACACCCAGATATTTAGAATCCTGGGAACATCTCAGAGTCTCAGCCTACCTGTCACCAACTGGAGGCACTTTTTTCTCATATTTCATCACACGATCCCCACATTTTTTAGCATTATACATTTTTGTCATATTAGAAATGAATGTAGCCTAATAAGTGGATGGTTAAAAATCAAGCAAATTTTCTCAGTTGTTAAAGTATTTGGATAATACATGCAAAAGATACAGTAAGTCTAGTTTGTAGTGACTTGGTAAGATGATCACTGAAGTTTATATCATGGTATTTCTAGAAATATTGAAGAGGGGCCAGCACTCCTTCGTTTCATACCAGCTGGTCAATGCATAGACACAGTCTTCTTAAGGAGGTAGAGAGTCACAGCCCCTGGAATCATTCACTCCTGATTCAGAAGTAAAGCTCCTCCCAGGCGGTTATATAAATGGAGGCGGTGCCAACTCTACTCTCACATCTTGCTGATCCATTGACACGGAAAAAAATATTTTAACGGTACGCTGGGAGATTTCCAGAAATATGGTGGACTTGATTATTGAAAAATCCTCTGCTCCTTCAGCACTTAGAAAAGCTGCTGGATAAAAAAAGAGCCTTTAAAATCCTAGCTCATCAGTAAGAAAAGTAAGGGGAATCCTCAAAAGCCAAAAGGAAGAGGAAAGTGAGAATCAGAACAGTAGAGGGGAGCTGATTCCTTGAGATTTTCCAGTCCAGGGGACCAAAAGGGCTTGGGTTTATTGGTCACACAAGGACTAACTGCAAACCCCTGGCCTCAAAGAGGTGGGAGTTAGGATTGAGCCTTCCCTGACCTCTATTAAGGGCTACATACCCTGTGAAAGAATAGAATAGGAAAAACAATCAACCTATATGGACAAGGAGAAGAAAAGAATTATTTACAGTTTTTGCTCAGGGTTAAGGTGGAGATAGAGAAAACTCGGGGGAGAATTTAGATCTATGGGTTCCTCTTCATCTTGGCTGGAGTTTCACTTTATCTCTATGCGCCAAGAACCCTCCAACTGAGATCACAAATTGTTCCAGGCTGCACTATGCCAGGGATACCTCTCAGAAGCAAATGCAAAGCATTTTTAGAGGAACACAAGTCTCCACCCATTCTGTATAGGATCTCCACACAGAAGAATTAATTGGATCTAATTTACGTTATTGCTGAATGATTTGACTTCATGAGCACCAGTGGTTCTCAACTTTTATTAAGTCCCAGAACTCCTGCGGGAAGCAACAGGCTTCCTTCAGCAAATTCTAAGACAGTCAAGCTCAATAAAGGTAAAGTGGCTCCACGTTCTTGGATGGATGGTGGAAAGAAGAGGGTCTCAGTATTTGAAACATGCATACACACACACACCTAATTCTGATATCCCTCCGCAATGAATCACTAATTAAATCTTTAATTTGCAAGAGGAGTTCCTGGAAGTTAGATCAACAGAAATCTATTGGGCTCACAGATGCCATCTTTCAATTTTTTTTTTTTCTATCTTCCTTTCTCTTTTTTCTCTCATCTCCTATCCTTCCTTTCTTCTCTCTTTTTAAAATGTACATAAGCAGCTATAAAACAGGCGTTTAGTGGATTTTTTTCTTATTTTCTCATTAAATATGACAAAAATTATGGCAGTGGCTACAATGGTGGAAAAGTTCTGCTATTTGTCCACAATTTAAATCTGATACTTTTGGAAGTGGTGTTTAACTAGAAAGAGGATGATGTAAAACTCTAAGGTTATTGGTTAAATCCATGGAAAAACTAGTTAGCCTTACCCTGGCTAACTAGGGTTGAGAGCCATCTTTTATTCCTTCTCTACTTCCTTCCTTTCTTTCTTCTCTTCTTTTTCTATCTAACTTCATCAGAAATGATTCTATGGCAGCAGATAAAGAAGTAGATGAGAAAATTGTAAATATAAAAACAGAGATGAAGCAAACAAGAAGAAACCAAATGTGAGGATGACACACAGAATATGGACATTGAAGTCTACTTCTCTTCCTCCAGGTGGATCACAGGCACCCTCCTAGTTCCACAGGGAATCAGACTAAAGAGCACGGATGGAAACAACTTCAAGGCATGTTACCAGGCATAGGTCTGAAGCAACTATTCTGGAAAACACAACTCAAATGTGACTAGTGCCCTAAGGACATTCTCTCCTATGCCCACATTAAAGAATTTAGCTCTTCCTCGCTTCCATCCAAAGTAAATCAAGTTAACTGGTAAGTACTTTAGATTTTACTAAAGATTTTGTGGGGAAACTGAGAAAAGCTACATTGTAAACGTAAGGACAACTTAAGGAAAGTCCTCTTTAGAACATACGTTTGCCCCTACAAAAATCTTCTTACATGCCAGCCACCACGGCTCACGTTCATGCCGTGTCAGCAGCCTAAATGTCTTTCTCAATCATTTTCAGGGTGGGATTAAGCTCTCAGGAGAGTGTGGCATCTAAAAAGTAGTAGTGACCACCAAGTGTGTAGAGTGTAGTAACATGAATCTTAGTCTTAATGGCATCCTGGTATCTTAAATTTGACATCATATTGTGCCTACCTATGTTAATATCTGGAATGTTCTATCTGCAGTAGGTGCTCAGTCAATCAAAATCATCAGATATTTCTTCCAAACCTAGGAAGGTGTGGCGCTGCGATGTTGCTGTGGGAGATATTTTGGCCATAAAGGAACTTACAACCTATTCAGGAAGACAACAAAATACAAAAGAAGTAATTGGAGAACAGCACAGTAAATACAACAATCAAGTGCCAGGGAGTACAAGTGCCCACATGGTGAAGGCTGCAGCCTGAGAACAATTGTCCTGCAGACATGGGTGATCATCAGGTGCGATTTTCTTGCACATCAGAGGCAAGAGCTGGCAGATGGGAGGAGAGCTGGAGGCAACCGTGAATTTGCCTCTCTGAGCATTGTAAGTAGGTTGCTGGAATTATCTACCGTCTGACCGGTGCCTGGGGCTCAGCTAAGAATGGGAGAAACATAGATCCATGGTGGGGAATAGATCTTTTTCTTCTTGTGGTTCTAATGCAGGTACAGATGCCTGCCATGTGAGGATATGTTTCCATACACGTACGTGTTTATTTACTCATATTCCAGTAAATCTAAATTACACTGAAGCTTCTGCTCTTTTGAACACTTAGGTTAGTGTTTTATCTTTCATGAAAGATGAAGAAGAGATGGACTCTGGAAATTTCTGACAGCACTTTACCTCTTTAATGCCACGCAGCATAATCTGCTTTACAGTGTAGTCATTGATTCCTGTCTCAACCCTTCACACGTTGTTCGTCACCTAAGGACAGGGACAAGATTTAATCATTTTAGAATAACATTAGTCCCCATCATAATGCATAGAACACAGTGATTAAAATTGCGTTGAACTGAATTGAAAGCCTTTTTGACAATCTCTCATGAGCCTGTATTTCTCAACATAAAATTCCCTTCTTTCTAGCATTGTGGTGGATTTTGTGATGAGCTGTCAGATCCCTCTTCAAGAACAGAGGACTTCTTGTCCCAGCTGCTGTGAGTCCATCCTCAGCTGTCAGCACCTTCTGGGATTAGCTCAGCTGCTGAGAGCTTCCTCACCCAAGGTCACATGCATTCCAGGGCAGCTGACCTCCGATGACTGAGGGGTGCTCTCACCCCACTTGGGGACGGCTCTGTTGGGTCATCCATCTTCAGAATGCCCCTCAGGTCTGTGCAGGTGTTTCATTGCAGAGGTGACTGCATCACAACTCGACTCCTCCCTCTGCTGAATCCTACTTCCTTCCTTTCCACATGTGTTTATCCCAAGAACACTCTGAAATAAATACTCTAGGCACTAATCTCCCTTTTGGTCCCTTTTCCAAAAGAACGACACAGTCTGCAAAACACAGAAGTACCGCATGGCTTTTATTTTGTCATTGACCTCTCACTATACTCATGAGGATGTGGATATAGAGGAGGGGTCTGGGACTTTTATAGTGATGTTCTACTTGGTGGCCCATGGTATTTTATTTAATAGCCAAAATATGCTGCCTCTCCTCATTTTTCTGGAAATCAACCCAACAGATGGTTGGTGGAAGAAACTAAACCACAGTTCTAGTTCTCCTGGGGCTTGTTTAACTTATTTCAAAACAAATACAGGCTATGTTTACTTGCCAACAGAGAAATGCCCAAATTCATATCCCTTTTCTTATTTGCAGAAGACATAAATGTCCAAAAGGTTGAAATAATTTTCTAGGTGCTTCAAAACACAGAAATTATAAAGAAAAAAAGTTAGAAAGAAATTAGAAAGAAAGAAAATTATAAAGAAAATCTTTATACTATAAGTTACATACGAAAACATACAGACATACAATGCTTCTGAGAAAACAAACTAAGTTAATGAAAGGAAACTCCTTTTATATCTTTTTTGCGATAAAAGGCATGACCCCATTTGGGGAAAAAGCAGTTGAAAATCTACATGCAAAGCCACAGCGTCAAAAAGTAACTTTCTTTACAAATATAAATTTCAAGTGGTAACATAAAGCTAGCCCAGAAAATTCAATCTTTCTGAACATTTGATTTGCAACATGTAGAAGTCACATTAGGTATTGTGATATTTTGGGAATCCATTCAAGTTCTTCAGGGAAAAAAATGTGGTTGACAGGAATCACATTTTAAACTTGCAACAAGGCTACAGTAGAGATTAATAAAAGCAGAGAAATAGCTTAGTGCTAAAAATATTCTAAGTGGAAAATAGAACAGATTTTCATGGCACAAAATCTCACCATAGAAATCTTTATGACAATCAACAAAATAACTAAAAATAATTCACGATGTGAGCCCCAATTTTGTTGTTGTTGCTGTAACATTAAGAGCTCCATCAGATCTTTTTATGGGGAAGGATGATGAGTACACTTTTAAATGGACTCAAGGCAGCCCTCTGTATCCATGGGTTCCGCGTCTGCGGACTCAACCAACTTAGGATCGAAAGGCCTTACCATGGTTGCGTCTTCTGAACACGTTCAGACTTTTTCCTTGTCTTTATTCCCTGAACAAGACAGTATAACAACTATTGACATAGCCTTTACATTGTGTTAGGTATTAGCAGTAATCTAGAGATGATTTAAAGTATCTGGGAGGGTGTACATAGGTTATATGCAAGTACTAAGCCATTTTATACAAGGGACTTGAGCATCCAAGGATTTTGGTATGGGGGGGGCGTCCTGGAGCCAATCCGCAGTTGACACTGAGGGATGACTGGAGACTCTTTAAAATATAAATGCTAAGAAACTAGTCTGCACAGAAATTTATTAAATGCTTTAAAATTTCATTTTGTGAAGATGATGTGCCAGACATTTCCAATGTGTTACTGCGTTTAATTTTCACACTGATCTTTTGAGATATCATCACTCCTATCATAAAGATGCAAAAACCGAGGCTCAGAGAGGTTATGTAACTTGCCTAAATCAGGATTTCATCGAAGATCTAGAAACTCCAAGACCATTGCTAGTTTAATTACAATATAAAATCAGCATAAAGTGGATTTGCTCTCCAGGTGTCAGGACTGATTGGGCAACGTATTTAGTTCTTGCAAATCCTTGTCCCAGTTCTTTTGTTTGGGGAGATTCTGAAACTCTTTGAAGTGTATTTATTCTTTTTACCAGAAAAATAAATAAATAATAAATAAAATAAATAAATAATAAACAAATAATAAATTTGTGAAGAACTGACAAGACAAAGAGGATCAGGCTATGGGTAGTAAATGGCGAAGTGACAAGGTTTGTTTATTTATTTATTCAAACTTACCAGAAAGTGACTTGATCTTTTTACCCAAAGATCTAGAGGATAATTTTCTTTCTCTTTAAAGTTTAATAGTTGTTTTTCTCAGAATCAATTGTTTTAGGTCTATTCTCCCACATCCACTGTGGGCCCTTTTAATTTTTATATTCAGATCTTTTATTTCCAGAATTTTTTTGATTATAACTTTAAACGTTAGTTTAGTTCATTGCTTGATTTTTCTTCTTCAAGGATTCTATGGTAGATATTTTTCTATATCTATCGTTTTATCTTTAATATTGTTTACCTGTTTATTTTTCTGTTTTTCATATTTCTGTTTTCAGGCCTCTTCTCAATTTCCCTTATTATATTTTCAGTTGCTTCTACTGTCCTTTGTATATTTATAATTAGTTTTCATTTCTGATATGATTTTGTATCCTTCTTCAATTTTTTTTGGAACTAGTCAAAGCCTACCTCTCATATTTCTTTCTTTGTTGTTGTTCATTTTTGTGTTGAGTTTTTGAGTTTTGACTCAAGGTGCTCCTTCACAGCTGACATTGCTTTTGATGATATTTAACTCATAGATAGTTGTGTTATTACAGCTTTCCTCTGCTTTATATTTGATTTTTGGTCCTTTGTAAAGGTTTTAAGTTTTTATCAAGCCATTAAAAAAAAGGTCTTTCTCCTTAGGGGAGTAAATTTGAATGGTTTGTGTGTTTTCTTAATTTAAAAGGGCCCTCTTCCATTGGTACAAAGAAGTTTAGTTTCTTTAATATGTGGACTTGTTGGACAAACAAGTTTTGCTGCTGTTCCTCGTTTCCACGATATGCTTTAACTTCTGCAGGAATCTTTATTTCCACTGATTGCTCCCTTCCTTCCCTGCATGGATTAGCCTGTGAATCATCGGGTCATTGCACTCTTCTGAGACCCCTCCCAAGACTGCCCTTCTGGGCTGCACACTTTCAAGCCTCGTCCTTTCTAAGCCCAGGTGGCAATTCTCTACTCTCCAATTCTCACCTGTTGTCAGGATTGCCCTCCTCAGCGTGGGACCTGCCTCTTCTATGGGTGATTTCTAGCTGGTTGGCCACTACTTCTGCCTGCTGTACTCTGTCCTGCTCTGTGTAGTCTCCACCTGACTTTTTGCTCTTCCAGAGACTCTGGAGCTGGCTCAGTTGGTTTTGGATGTTTGTTTCCCCACTTACACATAAATTGACATTTGTAATAGTCCCTGTGTCCTTCTTACACAGTGGGCATGGGTTATAGCTCTATGTTCTTTGGAATTGTGTGGAGATTCAGAGTTAGAAGCTATAAAATGGGACTGTTTATTCTAATTTTATATGTTCTTATGTATTTTGATCTATAAAATCTGTCAAATTCTGAAAATATACACTAAAAATATTCCATTACCATTGTGCTTTTTTCTGGTCCTTTTGTATTTCCAAAGTTTTGTCCTTGGTGAATGCTGTTATGTTGTTTGGTACTGCAGGGGAGGTACTTCCTCGATCCCATTACAGTCTCTGGTTGGGTCTGAAAATGAAACTGACAGAGAAAGATTAACAGGAAAAAAACACATGAATTTTATTAAATTTGTACATGTTCATGGGAGCCTTCACAAAAAGTAACCAGAAGAGGAAGCTTTTATACCTTTCAGACGAAGAAACAATAAATTTGTGAAGAACTGACAAGACAAAGAGGATCAGGCTATGTGTAGTAAATGGCGAAGTGACAAGGTTTGTTTATACAGGCTTTTTGGCCCTAAATTCCCTGTCTCTGGTGATATGGATGTCTCCCTTCATCCTGGTACAGGGAACGTACCTTTCACACGGAGATTTATCTCTTGCTTTCAGGGAAGAAGGTGGTAGCGGGAAGGTGAGAGCGATCTTCCTGCTCCTGCAGTTTCCTCCAACTCCTTCAGATGAAAATATTCCATGTCAAGGTGCCATATTTTGGGGTAGCGTGTCCTGAGCCCCATCAGTACATAAAAGAAAATGAAAACTGTATTTTCTTTGAGGATGATAACTTCTGTCACATTTAACAGCTTTGGCCTCAAATTGTGCTTCTCCGATGTACTATCACCATTTCTGATCTTTTCTGATCTGCATTTTCCTGGTAACTCTGACCATCACTCCATTTTCAATTCTTCTTTCTTATTTTACAATACATGTGTCTTGTGAACAACACAGAATTGTATTTTGCTTCTCAACCGAATATGAGATTCTTCAATTTTGAAAGAAGAATGCAACCATGCACATTTACTATAATAATTTATACACTTGCTTTTATTCCTACTATAATATTTTGCCAGTTTATTTTGTTTTCTCAAATACATTTATCGCTCCCATCTTTATTGCCACACTTGATGCAAATAATCTCAAGCCTCTGCTACCTACCTCCCCATTTTCACTCTCGTCTTTCAATTCAGTCTCCATACAGCAGCCAAAGAAATGTCTTAAACATTTAAACCAAATCATGTCACTCCTCTATTAAAACACTTTAATTCACGCAGGTTGCAATTGGACTAAGATGCAGATTTGCATCATGCAAGGAGACAGAATCATCTGTCTCCTTGCCTGACTCTCCTAATATTCTTCTTTTTTTTTCCACTAACTCACTCTGCTCTAGTGACGCATTTTTTTTTTAATATTTTTTAAAAGAGCTAAGTTTGCTTACATTTAGAGACTTTGCTTTTCCTCGCTGTGGAAGTTTTCCCCTAACTCCTCAACTGACAAGCTCCTTGCAACCCCTCAGATCTCAGATTAGATGTCACCTTCCTTGACAATGTCTCTAGCATTGAATGATTTATTTCCTCCAGAGCTATAAGCAACAAATAAATAAATGAAGTAATTATAAATTGTGAAGTTATGGGTGTTAAAACAATCTTTATGAGGTCGGGGGCCATGTTTGTCTAATTTAACATTACATCATATAAAGCACTCAAACATTTGTGGAATGCAGACATAAATATACACTGTGTTTGCAACTATATAAAATAAACACTTTGAGCTCTGCCACCCCTCATCCGTATTTTACCACATCCTCTTCCTCCTCTCTCCCCTCCAGTCTGTTGGTACTGAAATTACTCTATGGGGATTTACTCCTAGTTGCAAAACCCAATAGCCCCATTTCAACCCTCCCTTGCTGTATCTCTCTGCTGCTTTTTAGTGTTGACCACTCCTTTCTCTTTGAGAGCACAGACTCCAGTGCCAGACTGCCTCAGTTCAAATCCCAGTTCCCCTGCTTACACACTCTGGAGAATTTACTCATACACTCTGTGCCTCAGTTTCCTCATCGGTGAAATGTGACTAGGTTTGTCATAAAATTCAAGTGAGTTAACATGTGTGAAGTCTTCAGGAGGGCCTGCCACCTAAGAAGTGCCACGTATGTTAGCAGTTATGATGGTTGTTCTCTTTTCTCCCCTGAGCTACCAGGTTCACCTGATTCTCCTCTTGCCCTCAGTCCTCAGTCCCCCTTTGTCTCCTTCCTGTGGTCTGCACCCACCATCTGCCCCCCTACAGTCTGCCTCTCCTCTTCTCTCCTATGCATTCTCTCTAGGTGATCTCATCTACTCTCACGTCTTTAGCCACCATTTCTTGGCATCTGGATATCCCAAAGTACCTACGCCTAAACACACCAAATTTAAGTTATCTTCAATTTGCTTCTCAGTTACTAGAAACCACTGAGAAACCTGAGAACCTTCCCGTGACTCTTCACTCTCGCTCCGTATCTAAACTATCGTCGACTCTCGCCGTACTCTCCTTCGAGTCTCATGAGCTCCACCTCTGCACCTCTCATCTCCTTAGCCTCCCACCACCAGCGATGATGTCCTCAGATCTGCTCTTCACATCCACCTTTCACAAAGCTTCCACAGCCATCCGTCCAAACACAGAGGTCATTTATCCTTTTCCTGGTTTGCACTCCTCAGCCTCCTATCACGAGGGAATCAAGGTCAAGTTCCTCGCGTGGCATTTAAGACCCTCCACGATATTTCCCTGCTGACCTCTCGAGTCTCATCTTTTAAACTCATTGCATCAATTTTCTTTCTGCTCTAGAAATATCACCTCACTATTGATTTCTCTCACACTGTCCTCTCTGCTTGAAATGACATTTCCTCTCTCTTCCCTCTACTTATCCTTCGCTGGCTAAATCCTGTTTAGCCTTTGACAATTAGCTCAGCGCTTACCTCCTCCACGAAGCTTTCCCTAACCCCACTCCTCCCTGCCTGAACTGAAGACTCAATTCTGAGCCCTCTTAATTCCACATCTTAGCATCCCCAATATTGCTTGACTCATGAACTATTTCACAAGAATATAACCTTATGTTCCCTCTTAGAAAATTTATGGTGTGTGATAGAGAAAGGGTTTTAGGTTACACAGGTTTATTTTAAATCAGTATAATATTAAAGATTTTATTATAAAGTTTATTTAATAAAATCTGTAATATGTATGCTATATTGTGGCAAATATTGACTTTTCCCTTTTAATAAATTATCAGTTCTTTTAATTCATTTCAAATTGATAAATAAAAAGCATGATTAGTCATTAACTAATCTAAAAATGTACTATTTTGTGTGGTTTGGGAAGAAAATACATATTATAGCGTGGACTTAAGTTTTAAATGCATTCAAATCCTTATGCTTGGAAATTTTTATTTTGTTCTAAAAATAATCTTTGTGATTTGTTACTAAATGGCAAGCTAAAAGAGACTTTCACAGGATACTCTCTGCAAGCAGTTCTCTTTTAATATGACACTGAAGGTGTGAATAATCCTTTTTCTAAATAGATGAAAAAATCTAGTTTGTATAGTTTAACATTTTTTAACTTTCTAAAAAATTTATTAAAATATCTTGATATGTTGTAGAAAAAAGTTTGAGACAATGTAGACTTGAAAATCTGTTGAAGATAATCTTGAATTAGATTTGTAAACCTCCTTCCATCTTTCCCTCCCTCACTAAACATGTTATTCATCAAAAAGGTATTTGGGAGAAAAATCCTCAAATTTTTAAAGGTCTCTGATTTCCTAACTTCAACAATTTCTAAATATTTCAACCCTACATCAGAAATAATGGGAATTTTTGTTAATGTGTGTTGACTGTTGTATGTGAAAAGGATAATATAGAATCTGGTTTATAATGAGTCCAAACAGATATTTATACTGTGGTAGACAGAATAATGGCTCCCCCAAAATGTTTGTGTTCTAATCCCTGGATCCTGTATTATATGGCAAAAGGGACTTTGCAGATGTAATTAAGTTAAAGATCTTGGTGTGGAAAGATGAACCTGGATTATCTGGGTGGGCACAATGTAATCACAGAGGTCCTCACAAGAAGGAGGCAGAAGGGTCAGAATCAGAAAAGAAGATGTGTTGAGAGAACAGAGGCTGGAGTAGTGGGAGGAAGAGGCCATGAGCCAAGGAGTGCAGGTGGCCTCTAGAAGCTGGAAAAGACAAGGAAACAGATTCTCCCCTGGAGCCTCCAGAAGGAATGCAGCCCTGCCAACATTTTGATGTTAGGATTTCTGACCTCTAGAACTATAAGATTATATACTTGTGTTGTTTTATGCTATTAAGATTGTGGTAATTTGTTACTGTAGCAACAGGAAACTAGTATATATACATAGTATAAGTTTACTTTTATAAACTGTCAAAGGAGATGAGAAAGAAGTTTTAGCTAAAGTGTAAAACATCTTTCAATATGGGAGCCTAGAGTACAAAAATCATGGGTGAGAATAAGACAAATGAATGAATGGCCTTCTATGCTAAACTAGATTGAGGGCCTATAAAAAAAATCAAAGGAGGGGTTGGCCCCTTCGTGTGGTGGTTAAGTCTGGCATGCTCCACTTTGGTGGTCCAGGTTAGTGGGTTCAGATCTCGGGCTCAGACCTACACTACTCATCGAGCCATGCTGTGGTGGCAACCCACATACAAAACTAGAGGAAGTTTGGCAGAGATGTTAGCTCAGAGTGAATCTTCCTCACCACAAAAAAAAAAAATCGAAGGAATGCAAACCTCCAATATGTCACCATAATCTTTTCAGAATGCTTCCATCTTAGAATTTCATGAGAGACATCCCCCTTCTGTGATCATCTGCCATTGAGCCCTCACATTCTTCTCCTGTATGCCTTATCCTCTGAGAGGAATCTCCATTCTTGTGGTCTAACACAAATTAAAAGGAAGGATTGTGGGTTCTTTCTCTTCCCTCACTCTCTCTCCCAATTTCACTGTTCTCTGGGGAAATGGACATACATTTATGTACTGGGGGGGTGGGGGGAAAGGTTGAAAAAAATCCTCTAAAAGAAGACTTCCTTAGCTTAAAAGTAGTTTTGGAGCGAAACTGTGTGTTACAAAGGAAACTATCTGAAATCTTAATTAAGGATGTTGAAATTCAGACACAACATAATTTATTCTTTTTAACCAGCTACCTATCATGGGCTGTGATAGAGTCACTGATGCTAGACTAGCCCTCCTACCACAGGCAACCATAAAACTATACAAAATATATGAGGCAATTTTCCGACCTCAGTACAACAAAAAGGCACCCATGTGGAGGGAGTGCAGTGGTCCTACTGAGCTGAGGAGGCAGAGATCATAGTCCACAACAGATGACATAGCTTCAGTCTATAGGGGAGGGCACCAGAGAACAGAGATACTTATTTAGAGGGAGCTCTAGAATTCCGAGTGGGGCTCCCCATGAGTCCTTGACCAAGGGCTGGGCTTGACTTGTGCAGACTGAGACTTCTTAAGGCTTTCCAGGAAATAGTAGCTACAAACTTGATAGTCAACCAGATCTACTAGTGATCAGTCAGGGTGGGGATCATTGAAATTCCAGATTGGGAAGACGTGTTAAGACTTTGTTAACTTGGGACATCCAGCAAATATACCAAAAGGCAGCACCTTAGGAGTAAGAGACTTGATCTAAGATAAGGTCTACTCTAGACCCACTCTAAAAAGCTTGAAACCAAAGACCAATAAGATCCACAGAACAGATACAGTTTGGAGGTTGAGTCTTGCCAAGCGAAAATGGTTTAGGGCTTTCCACAGCACCAAACCAAAATATATATAAATCTAAGTTTACACAAGTTGAAGGAAATCAGTCAGTAATTGAACTGCCTATCAGAACAAACCTCAACTCTCCTTAGAAGAGAATTACAGAAACTGGAGTCTCTAAAATATGTCACCACCATGTTCACGATACGATAAAAAATTGCTAGACAAGCAAAGAAACAGGAAAATTTGAACTATACCCAAGAAAAAAACAGAAATCAACAGAAAATTAACCTAAAAGACTTCCTCAATGTTATATTTAGCAGAATAAAGGTTTTAAGTAGTTATTATGAGTATGTTTAAATAATTCAAGGAAAGTATGTTCAAAAGTTATAGCTGTAATGAGTGAATTGATATGGAATCTCAGTAGAAAAATGGAAACTCCAAGGAAGAAAACAAGTGTATATTCTAAAACTAAAATTACAATGGCAGAAGTAAAACAAAATTTCCCTCACTGATCTTCAAAGCAGATTGGAAGCACAAACCAGAGTCACTGAAACTGTAGAAAGATCAATATAAATGACCAAGTGTGAATAACAAAGAAGGAAATATGAAGAAGAAGAAGAAAAAAGAACAGATCCTCATGGACATAAATGACCTAACAGAAGCATAACTAGAGTCTCCAAAGAGATGAGTGAGAATGAGATAGAATATATATTTGATGTATGACCAAAATTTTCTTAAATTTGATAAAAAGTCTCAATTTATAAATCCAAGTAGTTCAGCTAGCCCAAAACATGACCAAGAATTCCACATCTAGGTGCATAATAGTCAAACAGCTGAAAGAAAAATAAAGCATACCTTGAAAGTAGCTTGGGGAGGAGGTGGGAATACATTACATGCAGGAAAACAAAAACACAGTATGGCTAATTCCTAACAATAAACAGTGAGAGCAAGAAAACAATGGAATAACATCTATAAAGTGTAGAAAGAAAAAAAAGTCAGTCCAGAATTCTATATCCAATAAAAATATCCTACAAAAATGTGAATGAATTAAAAAAAAAAACTTTTAAATAAACAAAAAACTGAGAGAATTTGTCGCCAGTGATCTATACTTCACAAAATGTAAAAATGTTTGTCAGGCTTAAGGGAAATTAGACCAGACAAAAATTTGGATATATAAAAATTCATAAAAAGCACTGGAAATGGAAAACAGTGAATATATAAAAAAGATTACTTTTCCATTGTAATTTCTTTATAATACAATTGTCTAAAGCGTAAAGAATCACATTTAGAGAATGTTTACACTGTAGATAAAAGTTAAAGAAAATGACAACAATAGCACAAAGGATGGAGGAGTATGTAAAAGGAATTTTACTGTTATAAGGTTAGTCTGTTGATGTGAAAGTAAAAGTATGAAGAGGGAAATAAGAAGTATAAATTATTAGGTATGAAGTGTGAAGTGACACAATATCAGTTCTGAATATGATTTAAGTTAAGAATGACTATTTTTATTCCTACAGCAACTACCAAAAATAAACAAACAAAATACAGCTAAGAAGCCAATAGAGGAAATAAAATGATGTACTGAAAAATATTTGATTAACCCCAGAACGGAGTAAAACAGCAACAGAACAATAAAACCGGGAGACCAATGGGAATCAAATAGAATATGGCATATTTAAACACTACCATATAAAAATAACTTTAAATGTCAATGAACTAAGACTCCAATTAAATGGCAGAGACCATTAAAATTGATTTTAAGACAGCAAGACCCAGCCCTATGTTTTCTATCAGAAACATTTAAAGACATAATCAAGTTAAAATTTAAAGGATAAGAAAAGATACACACTGAGCTTAAGAAAGCATACACAGCTATATGAATATCAGAAGAGTGGACTTTGAGAAAAAAATGACTACCAGGGATAAAGAGGGATATTTCACAATAATAAAAAGATCATCAGGAAGATATAATAATCATAAATGTATGTGTACCTATTAAACAAAGATTCAAAACTCATAAAGCAAAATTGACAGAAGTAATGGGAGAAACAGTCAAATCTATAATCAGAGTTAAATATTTTAAAAGCTCTTTCTCAGTAATTTATAGAACATTTAGACAAAAATAATGATTATAGTGTCTGAACAACACTATCGAACAAACAGACCTAACTGATATTTATAAAACACAATATCTGATAACTGCATAAGACCCCTTCTTTTCAAGTGTGATAAACAAAGTTTGTATATTCAAAGAATGAAATTCTATGCAGCAACTGAAAGCAATTGTACATATAATAACTTGGAAGAATCTTAAAATCATTATGTTGAATGAAAGAAGCCAGACACAAGAGTACACACTGGATGATTCCATTTACATGAAATTTTAGAACACTAATTTATAGTGACAGAAACCAGATCACTGAATGCCTCGGGTAGGGGGTGGGCTCATGAACCACAAAGGGCTGTGAGAGAAGTCTTTGGGGTGATAGAAGTGTCCTGTAACTTGATTGTAGGCATGTTACAAAGTGTACCTATTCAATAAATTTATTGAACCATACACTTAAAATGTATTCTTTTATTGTATATGTTATACCTCAATATTTATTAAAAATATGTCCAACGGGGGCCAGCCTGGTGGCCTATCAGTTAAGTTCATGCTCTCCGCTTTGGCGGCCAGGGTTCACCAGATTGGATCCTGGGTGCCGACCTATGCACCACTTATCAAGCTATGCTGAGGTGGCATCCCGCATAGATCAACTAGAAGGATGTATAACTATGACATACAACTATCTACTGGGGCTTTGGGGAGGAAAATGGAGGAAGATGGGCAACTCAGATCCAATCTTCCTCAAAAAAAAAAAATAATTATCCACCAATAAACACAGCTGGAGACTACATAGTAGTCAACACTTATCCTGAGTAGAGTGGTTAAAAAACACTGAGTGAATCATGAGCACATTATGTACCTTCTATGAATCTCTGCACAAGCTCTCTGCATCCTCTCAGACACTATTAAACTACATTCTTTTAAAGGGAAAAATATTTAGTTTATGTATTAATTGCTTTTTTAAAACACAATGCCACGATAGCTCAAACCCCCATGAACACTTCATGAACCTCTAGGAAATTGTGAACCAGCACTTGGGAAATCCTGCTTTGTGCTTATTCCTCTTATTACACAGATCATGTTGTATCATAAAGATCTTAAAATGTGCTGCTTATCCCTAATAGACTACGAACATGGTGATATTAACTACTGTACTTCATTAGTCTTGTAATTTTAGAACCTAGCATAGTGTCTAACCCAAAAATAAGTGCTCAAAAATATATTTGTTGAATAAATCCATCAATCCGTGAAAGAACAAAATCTGTAAACTATTTCAAATTCATACATTGGATGTAAGGAGTTTTGATTGTTTCTTTTAATACGTTCGACATCACAATATTAATTCCTAATTTAAATAATGAATTAATTTTATACACAAAATCATTGGCATGAAAACTACAAAACTACAAAATAGTTTTCCAAAGAAAGTTTTAGGAAAGAAAAATAAAATGGAATAGTTTGAAAACAAAGTCCTATTTGTAAGAAATGTCTGGCAATTTTTAAGCATCAGCCATGAGTGTGTTGGTTGGTGGCCACTAATGGAAGGATAGTTTTAAAAGGAAATTGCTCTTATCATTTTACATCATTACAAATTTTATCCTATGTTTTTTTTCCTTCACACGCACAAATTTGCAAAGCTTGAGATAGGAAAAAATTAGAGGCTCAGTGGGAAGTTAGGGAAAAACATTCAAAAATTTTCAACAATTATTACTTTTTATTAACTGACAAAGATACTCTCCTTGACCAAACTCTAGTCAGGCTCCTACGAACTTTCTTCTCAACCAGGTCCTGACTTTTGAATCACGGTGTTCATTTCTGCAACTTCCAATTTTATCAACAATCCTGCTAAGTTGGTTTAGCTAGAATCCCCCATTCTCCATAACTGATCACCCTTGACATCTACCCAGTTTCCTTATCCTCCATCATCCCCCCCAAGAGATGTCTCATCACCTGTCTTCTGCAAGAATCTGGTCAGGTCAGTTTAGCCAGAATCCCTCCCTATCCTTAATGTTTCCTTTTAGTAAGGTTCCATCCACTGACTCCGTACTCTGTTCCTTGGTTATAAATTCCCACTTTTCCCTGTTGTATTAGAGTTGAGCCCAATCTCTCTCCATCACTGCAAGACCCCATTGCTGTGATCTCTACACCTATCACAATGGCCCCCCTTGAGTAAAGTTTGCCTTAACATGCTTTAACAAATGTCACGAGTGATTTTTCTCTAACATAACCATAGAATTCTTTCTATTCTCTATAGCATATGCTGATTCCAAATATAGTGATACTAATTAGTATCACCGTCCATTTTATATTGCCCATATTTTTATTGCAAAAAGATTGCTTTCACTCCCTCCCACATGTACAAACACAATACATGCTAAATAAAATTATCTTGTCATATATGTATAGATACTATGGTCACAGAAGCCATGGTATTTGTGTGCAAGAATGAAGATTAAAAGCATATTCTTCCTGTCCCCGAAGTTTACATAGATTGAATTTCAAGATTAATCTGGCTTGAGAAATAAAGTGAAATATTTGGAAATACCTATTTTCATTCTATCTATATTTTTATGTGTGCAATGTGATTTATTTTTCCTAACACAAAACTTTCAAATCTGCAGCTTAAAATAAGTGCATAGATTATAAATGGCACTTTTAGAAGTTATTTCAAAGAGATTGTGAAAAGCTTTCCACCATTTGCAGATGTGATCAAAATGGAAATGGGACTTGCTTTCCCTTTGAATACTAGAAGGAGTAGTTTGGTCTCCCTGAGCCAGCAGAAAGAAAGTATTCTTGTCACTGTTTTCCCCTCTTCTTCTAATTCTATCCCAGCTATATCCTTCAAAACATAAGCCAGATCCAGGAGTGAACACCATTTGGCAGACTATAGTGCTGGCCATTTTGATTCCCAGAGAGGTGAGGGGTACATTTCACCTCGAAGGTAACACAGATTTACCTCAGTGGCAAAACATAAAGTAGCCAGTCTCTTGGAAGAATAACTATAGTTATTCATCAGCCAGCGACTATCTAAGTTCTTCCTTTAAATATGGCGTTAACTCACTCAATTTTTCCACACTTATTTTTTTTTCTCTATCTAGGCTGTATAATTATGATTTCTGTCTGTTGAAGTCCTTCTCATCCTTCAATGCCCAGCTTAATGCAAATTGACTGAAAATAATCTTTAACAAATTTGTAAAGTTCATACAGTTTTGATCAAAGAAATGCTTACATTGCACATTGAGATGTAAAATATTAAAAAGAGAAAATATGGAGACCATTCAGTGCAAGTTGGCTTCCCATTTTCTGAAGTCTGCAGGCTATCCACATCCATGTTCATTACCTAAGGAAAAGGTGCTTGCTAATTGCAGCTGGAGACTTCTCTGTTATTGAGCAACACAAAGATAATAAAAGCAAACTGGTGAAATCCTTGCTAGACAACCTCAGTGCAAATTAATCTCATGTTCTCCCATGACTTGAGAGTGCCTTAGCTTTCAACTAGATTAGAGACTGTCAAAAATTCAGTTGCACAAACATTGACTGAAGATGTGATAAGTGCAAAATAACGTGCTAGGGATTGAAGATACACACATGAAGAAGATATGAGTCAAAAGGAACACAGAGAAAGAAAAAACAAATGCTCCTAAGGGGGTGTTGTAAGTGAAAATCAGGGAAACAGAGGAAGAAACACACGAATCTTGATCTGTGGAGGTTGTCAGTCATTCTAGGTAGAAAGCAAGTGTGGTCAGGGAGAGCTGAAAGAGCAGAGAGCTCTTCTGAGCAGTTCATAATTCAGTATGATTATAGGATAGAAAAAATAAAGGTGGGAAGGGGGATATGAAATATCAAAGGGGATGTGTGTAAACGTTAGACAGTGTTAGATAGTGGACATGGAAGGCCTCCGCAAGAAGATGACTTCAGAATAAACGTCTGAAGGAAATGAGAAAGCTAGCCATGGGGCTATTGGGAAAACAGCTTTCCAGGTAGAAAGAACAGCTAGTATAAAGATATGGAAGCAGAACAGTGCCTGGCATGCTAGACGCAGTTGGCTAGAGTGGAAGGTAATAGGGAGAGATCAGTAGTAGACGAAGTAAACCAAATACTGTAGGGCCTTGTAAATCACTATAAAGCCTTTGCTTTTTGCTTTGAAGGGTCTGGAAGCCATTAGAAGGTTTTAAATAGAGGAGTCACATGGTCACATCTATACATTTTTAAAAGGATCCCTCTGGCTTCTGGGTTGAGAATAGACTCCGAAAGAGAAAGGATAGAAGTAGGGAGACTGTTAAGAACCTATTGCAATAATCTAGGCCAGAGGTTATGAGTGCTTGGGCCAGAGTGCTGCAGCAGTTTTGGAGAGAAGTGGTCAAATTCTGGATCTATTTGGAACGGTTAGCCAATAGCTGATTCCAGGTGCAACAGCTAACACTAGTTACAAAGGCCAATAATGAAGAATGGTGTTGAATTTCCTGAAATGGAGGACTGGAAGGAGGTGGTTTTGGAAAGGCAATTCAGGGCTTCAGTTTTGTACTTGCAAAGTATGAGACACCTATTAGATAGCCCAGGGTAGAAATCAAGTAGGTAATCAGGTATATAGGTCTGACATTGCGGAAAAACGTTTAGATGGGTATACCAATTTAAAAGATATCAGCATATAGATTGCATTTATATCCAGTAGACTGAGTGATATCACCTAGGAAATGAGTATAGATAGAGGAAGATATCGGAAAAATTATAATCTCAAGTATAATGTATTTTATTATTTGCTTCAGAAAAATATTGCTATGTTTTAAATTGATAAGCACAGTTCAAGGGTTAAAGATTATGTAAATAATAAAAATGATTACAGGATCTTTAGAATTTGAGCAAAGTGACAGTTCCCAATAGAATCTTAAATGTAGATAGCACCTATTTTTTAAGATGGACAAAAATTTGTGTTAATTTCTAAAGATTTTTTCAAGAGAGGACTTTTTTGCCATAGTAAGGCACAGAAAGGGCTTTTATAGCTACTGTGCTTTAAATTATTATTTAGTTTATTAAAGAGTTACAAATCCCAAACATTTTTTTCCTCAGTTCTTTAGGTTTGCTATACAAATGTTAGCATTTATTTATAAACTTAGTAAAATAAGTCCAATTTCCCTTTCTCTGATTAATGTTTCATTCACTCATATTGTACAGAAAAAGTTTTTTAACACTTTTTTAATGTAATTAAGATTCATTAAATATTCTAAATTCATATGTCAATTTAATAGATTTGATTTCTTTTTTAAGTATTTCAAGCACTTGACCATGCAAGCCTATCGCCCTAACAAACAAAACCTTTCCACGTATTTAAATTATTCCTGTAAACTAAGGAAGTAATCATATACACACAGTGACTATCAAGTCATATTTTTCAAGATATTTATAAACATTGTCAAATCTCTTACACTTTTTAACTTAAAGCTACAAGTTTAAAATTAAATTAAATCAAATTCCTTAAATTGCTAAATTCTCGGAAACATTACAAACATACCAACTATATTGAAGCTAATGCAAAAAGTATTCAAACTCTGCATTTGCCTTACTTTTATCATTTCAGTACTTACTCAAGTCTTTCCAGGGCTGTGAAGCATTTACCCAATTAGGGGATCAGATTTACTGTATGAGGTAAGTTGAGTCTTACGGGTACCCCAGAGTTGCCTGCTGGTCCAAGATTTGAGGCAGAAAAATCTACTTTATCTTCTCAGGGGAGCTGAGGTTACATACATATACAGCATGATTATATAGCCAAGGATTTATATTTGTCATAGACCCCAAATCAGACCAAGGACCCACGAGCTACACGCCTAGAGGCAACAGCTGGACATGCTCCTCCAGGACCACACCCTTCACGTGGGCTGGCTCACTAGCCCACATGCCCCCTGGTTCAAAACGTACTTGTACTTATTTCCTAACCTTTTCCAAATTATATCACCTGTTTTATTTCAACAGATTTTGGCAACCCCTAAGGAGGCTTTTTCATCACTTGAATGTATTCAACTAAACTTCTTACCGCCTGACTGAATTCTGCATTCCTCTCATCTTTTTCTCTACCTATAATTCTAAAAACATATTATTTTCATTTTAATCAAGCCCAAATTCTTCTCTCACGGTTGCCTGAGTCTGCAGCTCTAATTTCAAGTGATAATATGCCATTTTTTCAAAGAAGTTGATATATTTTCTTCCCAATCTTCCTGAGGAACAGACAGGGAATAGATATGGTTTAACCCTGTCCTATTGATAAAAACATTGAGGCACAAGGAGAAGAAACAGCTTACCTAACATTATATCACTTGGAGTGGTTTAATCAAAACAACCTCTATTATCCTGGTATTTCATGCTCAAGACCTCACAATTTGACCATTTTGACCCTTTTAAAGGAAGATTAGGGAATATTTGTGTATAAATATTAAAAAAACCTAAATAGCGTGAATGTCACAAATGAAAAAGGAACTCTAGAGAATTTCTTGAAACATACTAGGCATATGGGTTAAGGTATGAAGAAGGAATTTCACTTTAAGTTTAGCTCAGTTTTAGCACTTCTTATACCTGTAAACTTTGGAAATAGACAAGCCTGCTATTTAGAGAGTAAAATGCATGGCCAATTTTCAGTCCATTTTCCATCTTTTGAATTCTTCAGAAAAAATAGCCAAGATTATTCCACTCTGTCACATCAGTGGCATTGGAGTAGAAGGGAATTTATATTTATAGGATGATTTCATGCTTAGTGTATCTCAAAGTACAAAGTAATAAATTAAGTAGAAATTATCCTTAATTTAGACAAAAGTAATCTTGTTTCTGCTAGAAAGAGCAATGAGTAGGACCATTTTCTTCCCTGAAGGATTTTGCATTTTATAGACCTCTCGTTATCAGTTCTTTGTCAGTTAAATTTACACAAATGTAGGAAGTCAGCACTCAATACTCAGAAACTTTTTGTTCATTTAAAGGGCTTTATGTGGCCCTGTTAACTTTTTTCAATTTGCACAACACATTGAATAAATTTGGTATTTATTACTCTATCTAGTAAAGATTTATTTCTGTCTATATATAAGTATATGTTTCTCTACATTTATATAGGTATGATGTATCTTTAATATTTGTTTCAGTGGAATGAATCAATTGTTGTTGCATAATTTATTTAACTCACTGTTGCCTAAGAAGGTCTGGATAAATTATCAAGATGCCAACCTGGGTGTATGTATATGAAGAACCATAAGTAAGAGTAGGTATACTCTTAAGAGTTTCATGATTAGGGTAACAGCAGTCGAGTCATGGAAGGATGTTCATAAATTGGCAAAGTTTTGCTATTGTTAAGAATGCAAAATAATTTTTCTTGAGATGTTCAGGGTAGTTGTTATATAGGTGTAGATATTAGTGTATTGATTTACAATTAGCCCAAGCCTACTAATTATTTGATCACCCAACCATGGCTCTTCTGATGCAATGAATAACCCACATAGAACATTTTGCGGTTTACAGAATAAATTCACAATTCAAGATGATAGTCCTGTGAGTTAGATATTAACCTCAGTCTTTTTCATATGAGGACTCTGAGGCCCAGAGAGAGATTAACTGATGCACCTAAGGACCCATTTTAGCCCCTAAGCAGTAAACTTAGATTGGCGCCTGGGACGTCTGACACCCGTGCTCTTTCCAAAGATCTTGTTGCTCATAAACGCTCTTTAACCTTTTTGACTTACTATATACCCAAGCAAATTCTTGGCCTCAAGAGGAATATTTTATAGTATGAAAGGCTCCTGATCAATTGCCTACAAATGGAGGCAGAAATGGGCAAAGAATCTGGGATAGAGCAATATAGTAAAGCTGGAAATCCTTCAATGACAAGTAATTAGACAGTTTCTCCGTGCACAACTTCAGAACAATTCACATGATTTTTTTGGCTAAACAGATTAGCTGCAGACACAAAGCAATGGCAGAGGGAATGCACATCATCAATGACTCACAAAAACAGCCTACTCCAATCACCTCTCCACTTTTATGGACCGTAGCTTATTGAATCAGCTTTTGGGGTCATTGATACAGATGCAATTACTTTCAATTCTTTATCTTTCATGGGATTTCCTGTTTTCAGAACATTTACAGGATTTTCCCAATGCAGACATGACAGGAAAGATTCTGAGTTTAATTCCTTATAGAGGCTTCAAGTTACAGTTAGCTTAAGCAGCTTGTTCTGGATGGTAAAGCTCCAAATTATGAAACATCCTTGGGTGAACAAGAATTGAAAAACTTTTAAATGAACACCTCCTGGCCAAGGGAATTGCACTGGTACTGTCAGAAAGAGTTAGCCCCCTCACAAGTCTGATTCCAGGGGAGCTCTTTTCATTTACCATCTATCATCCAGCCAGTGGCATTTTCATGTGGCTTTTAGCGAGTGAGTGTGAATTAGCAATAGATCCTCCGCCTGTCTGATTACTTGAAGTGTCAGATCTTATTTCATCATTTGATCAGGTGTTGGAGACCAGTTCAATTGTGTCATCCATTTGGCACTCCTGTCATTTCCTCTCTCATTTTCTTGCATCACATTACCGACAATAGAGCGATGCATATGAATATGACCTCATATGCACAGTTAATTTTGATAGCACTTTGTTCTTGTGGCTCATACCTGGATATAGACCTATAATTGTTAGTGAGTTAGAGACTGCAGTGCCATGTTTTATTAATACATAGCAGAGACATAATTTTTCCTAACTGAAAAATACCATTTGACCAGTAGGTCAGAGAATGGCAATTACTGTAGAAGTACAGGTTACAACGAGGATAGAAAATCATTATCAATGACATTTTGGCTTAAAACTGTGTACTTTCTGAAGTGTTTCCCTCAATTGACTAATTTCCCTTAGGCAGAATTTTTAAAAAAGGGACCAGCTAGGTTTAATAGTGTTTAAACTTTCCTGTCTATATCTGAGGGTGAGACTACATTTGAGCACATTGGGAAATTTTTCCCAGTCTTCTAAGGGTAGGGTTGAGTGAGTGTAATTCTGCGAAAACGAGGCAAGTTTTGGTGTCTTGATTTATTTTCTAGTGTCCTCAGCTAACACATAACCATTAATCATCTTTGAAGGAAGCTGGTCATACACAGTGCAAAGTACATGACAGAAATTTCTTTTGCTTCTGGCTACCTCAGCCCACATATCACTGGCCACACCATGGGATGGCTATCTTAAACTGGAATTTTAAGAGCAGAGAAGATCCACTTAAGAGACATTATTGTAAGCCCCCAAAAAGCTATTAAAACTAAAACTTAGTATGATTTCGGCTTCAAGTATCAGGAAACCCTGACTCAAAATGCTTTTAAAATAGCAAATATAACAACTCAATACAACTTCTGAAGATCGCGTGTCTCCAGCACTGCTTAGTGCAGAATATCAAGAACCTCAGTCTTTCCACTCTGGTATCTGCAGGTTAATTCAGTTCACAGGTAGTATGTTTGCATGGAAACATTTTGAGGCAAAAAATGAACATGTTCTCTGATAAGTCTCATCATTGCCAAGAGAAACGTTTCCCAGAAGCCCCTCAGTAGATCTATGCTCACATCTCATTGGCTCACACAGAAACCAATCCTGGCAACGGGAAAGGTCCATCATGGTCGGCTTCAACCAATCATGATTCACTATCTGAGGCCCTCCTCCCTGGAAAGATGTGGCCAGAGGAGTAGGATGGATACCTGAACGAAAGTAGGGGTCTGTTAGGAAGGACAGAAGAAGAGGAGTGAACATTGATGTGTACATAACAAATTCTGTCTGGTAAATACCAACACATCTATATAGTTTTTAAAAAGTCAGTTACTCAGAAGGATCAATACATTTATGGTTTCTATTTGTCCTTATTAAGTCTTTAAATAATTTAATTTAATTATGCAGTTGACATGGATTTCATAAACCAAAACTTTAAATATGTAAAGATCTAAAACTATATTTTATAACTGAAATGAATTTCTACCCTAACTCACAATTTTAACCGATGGCAGAAAAGTTAAACTTAGAATATGAATGTTAGACTCAGCTAATTAAGAATTTTATTAGTCAATGTAGAGTTTTCCTCTTCCCCTTCCCCCAGCTTTTTGGGAGAGATGGGAAGGTTGCATATTAACAGGGCAGGTGGGAGGGGTGGAGTGCAGGGTTTGCTGATTGGTCATTATGTGTCTGTACCAAACAGTGTCCACTGACAAGTCTGTCATCAGTTCTGGGTTGTTGTTATCCTTTATGCTGGCAAATGCTGGAATATTTGTTTCCTCATGCTGCCAGCTATCATCGTAATCCCTCTTCCCAGTTATGAGGGGTTTTTCAGGTCCACTGAGTTGATCATTTGCTTACACACTCCTCCAAAGGGCATTTGACATAGTCATTCTATCTCTCATGCCCTTCTGATGAAACTTGGGTGCTGTCTCAGGCCCCCTGCCTAAACACACGCAATGTCCTATCCACTCTACTCCCTGCTTTTTATGGTGGCTGAAGGAAGTCTAGGCTATTCACCTTCCACATCTCCAGAAGAGAGTGGGGCACAAAAACCTACTGTCTGATACCAAATTTATCTTGGCGTGCTAACACCCCTCCCTTCCACTGGCTCACCCAGGGGGAGCAGAAGCCCCTCCCCATCACCCCTTTAGAGAATCCCACATAGCTAGTGCTATGGCTTAAACACCATGATCCGAATCCTTATGGATCTGAATTTTGGTTATCAAAACAGGCTTTTTAGACCCATGAACTTCTTTTCTCAAATTATTTTCTCAGTTGTGGGTTGCAAAAGTCTAATCTGAAAGTCAAAAGCTTAGGGAAATTAATTTAGAAACTCTGACTGTTTCCTGACGGTGAAGATGAGTGGGCTGTCAAGGAACTATGGGCAACTGGATCACATTATCATCCCGCTACACCCTCAACAACCTCATGAAAGTGCGTTTTAATGGTTAAAAGAGTGGTGGCCGGAGGACAATAAGGAAATAGCCTCAAGTCATTAGTAACTAGTTAAGGAAAGAGCCACCAACTGGAATGCAGACTTTTCCATTCCAAATCCTCTGTTCTTGCCACTCTGACATCATGCCATTAACTATTTAGAATATTTTCAAAACCTAGAAAGCATTAATAATATTTGCATCTAGCTCCTGGCCTCAGAAGGTCCAGTTGAGAATTACGTTTGGGTCACCACACCGGTGGGCAAAGCCCTTAGGCTGCTCCACTCATCCTCAGCTTCCTGGAGCCAGCGCTGTGGTGCCCTGCTCAAACCTGCACTGCCCAGCACAACTCAGGCTGTGGACATTTTCCACTCTATGGCCCATTCCCTCAGGATTGATCTTTCCTTTTCAACAACAATTTAACCCGAGGAATTAATCTCTGTGAATCTGTTACCTATCCCACCTAAGCTATGTGTACTGTTTGTTACCCAGGCACTTTTTGGGAACAAGAGTGCAATTCATTGGGTGACATGACTCCACTGGTTAGAATTTCGTGAACCAGTCAGACCAGAGGAGGGGGAAAGAGGCAATTTGAAGGATTATAAAATCATTTACTTGGCAAATTTTCACTGGAGAATGATGAAAGGATACTCAAATTTCCTCAAATTCTGTCCCATTTCTCTCTAAACAATCCTCTCCATTTCATACTTGGAAAAACAGAAGGTCCAGAACTTTGTATTCTATATATTTCCCTATAAATATAATGTATAGTTCAATCTTGAATTCTAAAGGAACATCTACACAATCTTTTAGTATTTACAGCTTTGACATTTGGCAAGGAATTTTGAGTATGCCCGGGTGGGAAGCAATAAAACTCCTAGTGTGACAAATTGCTTTGGTGTTGAGGGTCAATGCCTGAGTGTAAGCAAAGTCAGTCAGGGGGAAAACTAACCAGTCCAGAGTGTAGTCCTGATGGTTATGCTTTAATGGAAAGTTAACTCATTATTTAAAAATTAAGCTAACATTTCTGATCTGTTTTACTGAAAAGATTGAAGGTAGACGTTCTGAGTTGTCATCCATTAATACACCTTGACATTATCAATCTCTTCATCTAGTATGTTCTTAATGGCAAGGGCACTAAAAAGGTTTTCCACCAAATAAATAAAATGTCAGATGTATACTTTTAACAAATTAATTCTTTCAAGATACACTTATTGAAAACTTACTATGCATAATAGTGGGTGGATTCAAAGATGTATGACATCATTTTATCTCTAGGTGTTTCCAGTTTAAAGGAGGAAATGGTTAATCTTGAGCTATTAGCTCAAGAAAATTTTAGGGTAAGTATCCAGCAATTGGCAAAGGGGTGGAGATACTTCTTTTGTGTAGAGTGATGAGGAAGGATTTCATTGAAAAGAGATATTTGAAGGATGGTAGGATTTTGAAGGATGCATCTTGAAGGAAGGATTTTGAAAGAAAAATTGCAAGACAGATTGTGGCCTCTGAACTTATAACCTAAGAGACCCAGAAACTACTTTTTCAAGAGCCATTTGAAGCTGCTGTCTGTGGTTTCTTCCAACACTTTCAAATTTTTTCAGAATTCTATGCATTGGATGACTAAGCCAGTATGGCTCAATTGTCTCCTAGGGATCTCAAAGGTAAATTTCAAATGCATACAAAGGTTTCTATGTCATGCCTAAAAGACCTCAAGAATGAAAGAAGCTGCTCTGATTCTGTACAAAAGTTTACCAATTCAAGGGTATAAATGGCACATGGAAGCTGATAAGCTGCCTCTCATCACCAGGCTGACCCACCCTGGACCTAGAGCCCAAGTCACGAGTACTTGTGGGGGCCATAGTACTTATGGGAGCCCGGCTGATCCTGCTAGAACAAAGGCAGGGATCCTGTAGTGACTCTTCAGAGGCTAGCACAACACATGGCACTGAAAAAGGAGCCCCGAATTGTTAATTAAAAAAGAAAACATAAATCAAATCAGTCTTTAATGCAATTACTCTTCATATCGTCTCCAGCTAAGTCTCAATTAATAGACCAATATTTTGGTCAACCAAAATTACATTAAACAGCCACTTGGAGGTAAGAAGAGAGTAGAGGATAGAAGATCATGCTTAGGGTCAGAAATAGAGTCATTAAGAATGTCACTTTAATGCACCAAAGTCATTCTATGTTTCTATGTCTCTCTTCATACCTTTCAGTTTGTGTGATGCGTCTGTAATATTTACATGCTTTCTGTCTATCCTGTAGGCTTAATGAGTCATCATACAATTATCTAACTGGACTCTATTCTGATTTTCTCTCTAAACATAGGGGAGTACATCTCTCTTAATGACACACTATTGCCCTGTCTTTACCATCTGCCAAAATCATTATTCAAATTACTTATTACTTTACTCACTGCTCATTCCCGGGGCGTCGTTAGTAATAATAAATACCCTTTTACTTAACCAGTCTTCAATTAGGCCAAGTCAATCCCTATGAATGAAGCAATATTCACAACACCTCTAGAAATTTATCTAGGAAATTCACAAAGGGCCATTTTCTATCCTCTTTATACAGACATAACAAAATAACAGACTAAATTATACTGTCTTACAGGTGAAACCCTTGAATATTTGTATTTCTTTTACTGAAGTGAGCGAGGCAGGTGTTATCTCACCATCTCCATTTTATAGGTAAGAACAGAGAAGAGCATAACCAGCCCCAAACCACACAGATGTCATCTGCCTGTCCCTATTTTATTCTGCTAAACTGAGCCATCTCCCACTTCAACGGGGCCTCAGATTCTGAAATTACTGTTCTCCACCTTTTATCCAATCCACCACGCACAGCCCAGCATCTCACACTTGTTCTGATTCTTGTCTGGGCGAGAATAAAATGTTAAATACTTCCGTTGAAAGCACTGTACTTATTTTCTATAAACTGTTTCCCATGGTGGTGTTTACTTCTTCTGGCAGCTCCCACTTTGTCATTTGGGTCATTTCACTGGCCTGCATAGTATGTGGTGTGTCTCTGTCCTCAGTGGCAATGTGGAATTTCTGAGCCTACTCAGGGGAAAAACGAAGTGGTCAGATTTCCCCACTGCAAATCTATAATTTAACCAGAAGACTTAATTTCCTTCTCATGATCAGTTGCCCTTGAGGTGACATTCCTTTGCAAAGGGAGGTCAGTATCTATTTCTGCACACTCTGGCTCACATCAGATCACATTTATTGATGCCTGGTAGACAGAGTACAGGCAGCAAGTGATCATGTCCCAAGGTAGATTTCAGGTCAACAAAACACCTGCTTAAGTCTTCAGGCTTGACTATTGGAAGGTAAGTTTTATCTGGTTTCATAATCTTAAAATATGTCTACTGGACTTTGACTTAATGATAGAGGAAAAAAACAGACTCAAAGAATGTAATAAAGACCAATTTTGGCAACTCTGAGTAAAGAAATGATCATTAATAATTGGTTTTTTGGAACAAAAGCTTGATTTATGGTAAAAAGATCTATCTACTTTCTATACAAGGCTTAGAACTTTGTTCTTTATGAAACACAGGAAAAAATACCCTGAATGCAAAGATGGTCTTTCTCAATGTCCCCAGAACATTATAAAAATAAAATTTAGTCATGCAAATGAAAAAGATCTCGAGAAGGAATATGTATATTATATATATATACATATATAAAACTATTTGGAAAATATCCAACTGATACTGGTCCCCAAGATCTGCCCTGGCTGTTAGGTGTTTGCCCCTCCAGACCCATCCACCACCTCTTTCCAGTTCTCCTGGAGACTGCTCTCTAGGAAGTACTTCGACTGGGCTCCCTTACCCTCTGGCTTCAAATGTGGCCAAGGGGAGGCACCAGCAGGAGATCACAGCTTGGGAAGAGAGAGGAATGAGAATATTTGTTCCAGGAACTCCCTCCCTACTGAACCAAGGATTAGCATTGGCTCTGTCCCATGACCAAAGGCCCTAGTTCACACTGAGTGGTCCTCTCATAAAGCTGCTTCCTCTTCTTGCCGTTTCAGGCCTAGTGGTAGTAACAGCTCCCGAGTGTTTTGGGTTTTGTTTTTAGCTCTGGGGTGCATCACCATCCCCAGTTGACTTCCTTTAACTCGACCTGCACCTTTGTAAATTATGTCTTTATTAAACTCTCCTCATTCACCCTGTTTGAGTGTGTGATCTGTTTCATGTCAGACCCTGAGTGATCAGCATCCATTCTCCTCCCCATAACTGGGGCACCACCGTTCTTACCAACATGTTCTGCTCTATCTCATTCCCAAGACCGAGCCAAACTTACAACAATGGGTATGAAGCAATCCCAGTTCCTCCACCTTCTCAACCATTGCATCAAATCTGCCCTGTAGGTTGCTGGAGCCCTGATACATGCTGATGGATCTCCCCATCATGCTTATCTGATGGGATTTCCAAGGCAAAGACCATGTCTTTATGTCCTCGACAAAAGGAACTGGACTTCTGCCTTGAATCCCAGGCCAAGTATCTGTTCTGCTCCTCACCTCTGGTTAGTCCAATTCCTTCTCAGTGCCAGTGTCACCTCGTAACCTATCCAGCTCTTCAGACTCTCTCAGACTAGAGAAATCTGTCTCATTCTCATTCTTGCAACTATGTCCGTCTCTTCCAGCCCTCTTTCCCTCTGATGGGATCTAGTGATTGAAACCCTAGATCTGCTCATGCCTGTGTAGACCTCTAGTTGCTGGTTGCTGTGAGGCCACCCTGTTAAGATGCTCCATTTTCCTTTTGGGAACTCCTTCTTTTACTTCCATTTCCACTTCTAGAAATTGGATGGAAATTCCCTGAGGCTGAGTCTTTGCCTGAGATGACCACTTTCTGGCTGTTGGCAACTCCCTGGACGCGATGTTTTGCCAGCCTGATTTCAGCCCCAGAAGCTCATTCAGTCCCCAAGTGCACACCTTAATGTAGCCTGCCCACGTCCACTGAGGTTATCCTCGACTGTCTCACAAGTTACATTCTTCCTTTCAAGTCATTTTGCGTAAACATTTTGTAGCAGGATGAAATTCAGACCCCATTTCTCCCCTCCACTGGGCGTGCCTGAGGAACGATAAGAGGCTCCAGTCCACTAACTGCTAGATGCCCCTCCAGGGGAACATGGAAGCTGACCCAGAAGAGGAGAGAAGATATTTCAGACTCTTCAAAGGAGAAGGTCCAGAATGCATTTTTTTGAATGAAATGTTATGTATAACAATAGCACTTCTTCCTCCCACTCCCTTCTCCATACCCTCACAAAATCTTTCCTAAAATGTCCATTTCTCAATAGTGCACGAGAAAGCGGAGCTGTGTGGGATGTGCTTTGAGCTTCCTGCTCTGAGGTGGTGTGAGGTAAAAGCAAATGTTTTCTAAGGGGTCCTCGCTCTATGGGTTACTTTTTTTTCCAAATCAAGGATAGGAGAAAATACCTTTTCATCCAACGTGTCTTTAATCCTCTGTCTAGTTCCGTGAGGCAGGGAATGGTTTAGCCTGATAATACCTTATTAAATTGTTTATTTCCACAACTCTAAGCTGGCAGCAAAAACAATAAAACAACCAACTAGAAAGTGAAAGCAGTGATAAATCAACTAGTTGCTCTGCCGGCTAGTTTTGTTTATTTGCTTAAAGGAACGATTATTTCAACGTCAAGAGGACACAACTGAATTGTTCCACGTACGTTTGGAATGCCGAAAGGAGTTGGCCAGCAACAGCTGCTGCAAACGCAGGCCACAAGCAGCGTTTACTCCTGGCTATGCTCCATCGCTGCAAGGACTCGCTCACACAATAAAAGATTGCTGGTAGGAGATTCAAGTAGTGAAGTAATTTGGAAAGAAACCATTTGGAATTTCAGGTTTTCATCCGTTTTTTGGAGTATATGTAAGTGTTAAAGAAATGGGAAATCAGATTTATCAGACATTTGAAAAACATGGGATAGTGCGTCTTCTAAAAGCTAACTTTTGATTCATTTCATGAGAATCAGAGCTGCAGAAAAATAAAGAAATGTCCAGCTTTGCATTTCTCAATTGGTATCACAATAAAATTCGGAAATCTTACCAAGGTCCTACATGATCTTACTCCTGATTCCTCTCATCTCCATCCGTGCTCCCCTTTGATCTGGGCTCCAGCTACAATGTAGTCCTTAATGTACCACAGATGTGCCAAGCACATTCCTGCCCCGGGGCCTTTGCACTTGCTCTTCCCTTTAAAAAGATATGTTCATATATGATTATCCATCTCACTTCAATTCAAAATTAGGTCTTTCTTCAAATGGTAACTCATCAAAAGGTCTTCCTTCCACTCTGGTAGGACTTTCCACTCCAAAACTTTTTACCCCTTACCCTGCCTTATCTGGCTTTATAACAGTTACCATTACCTGATCTAGTGTTAACTACTTCTTTATTTGCTTATTGTTTGTTTTCTCCACTAAAGGGCAAGAACTTTATTTTGTTCAATATTTTTATTTCCAGCTGCAAAAAAAGCACACGGCATTGCCTTGCACATGTAGGTGCTCAACAAATATTTGTAGATTTAAAGAATGAAAGATTGACTAACGATAACCTTCTGTTTGTCAATAAATCTTTCATTTTTTAAGTCAATTTATTTTCCAGTCTCTGAAATAACGGCGTTGCTCTCAAGAGGATTTATATTTACCACCATAACACTTTGACCTCTTCAGGAAATGAAAATCGCCTCCTTTTAGTTTTGGGAAACAGAATAGAATTCTGATGGTGCCTGGAAGATACTAGATGGCAGGTAAATTTGTGCACATGCCCATGAGAGCCAGTTTACCCCACAAATAGACCTGAAATGTACACATTTGCAAGTCCAAGAAGGTAATAAGAAAACTCTTCATATTACTTATCTACAAATAGATAATCTGTCAATCTACTTTTCTTTAACTTTACTCAAAAATATGCTTCTTTTTAAATTACAGATTTATTGAGACACAATTCACACACCATAAAATTTATTCCTTTAAAATGTGAAACTCAATCATTTTTAGTACAATCAGAGTTGTACCATTATGACCAGGATCTAATCTTCGAACATTTTCCTCCCTCCAAAAGGGAGCCCTATACCCATTAGTAGCCACTCCTCATTCCCCTCATGAAACTAATCTACTTTCTATCCCTATGATTTGCCTATTCTGAACGTTGTATATAAACGTGACTGGCTTTCATGACTATCTTCTTTCACTAAGGAGAAACTTTCAGGGTTCATCTATTTTCTTATTGAATAATATTTCATTGCATGGCTATGCCACATTTTCCTTACCCATTCATCAGTTGGTGGACATTTGGGTTGTTTCCACCTTTTGGTTATTATGAATAATGCTGTTACGAACACTAAGACATTCATTTTTGCATGGACATACGTTTTCAATTCTCTTGGGTACATACCTGGGAGTGAAATTTCTGAGCCATACAGGTAACTCTATGTTTAACATTTTGGGAAGGTGCTAGACTGTTTCCCACAGCAACTGTACCATATTACATTCCCACAGTAATATATGAGGGTTCCAATTTCTCCACATCCTTGCCAATACTCTTTATTGTCTGTCTTGTGGATTCTAGCCATTCTAGTGGGTGTGAAGTGGTATCTCGTTGTGGTTTTGATTTGCATTTCCTAATGATTAATCATGTTGAACATATTTTCATATGCTTATAGGTCATTTGTATAACTTCTTTGGAGAAACATCTATTCAAATCTTTTGCCCATTCTTCAATTGCGTTATTTGTCTTTATATTGTTGACTTGAGAATATTCTTTATATATTCTGAATACAAGTCCCCTATCAGATATATGATTTGCAAATATTTTAACCCATTCTGTAGGTTGTATTTTCATTCTTGGTGGTGAAGCACAAAAGTCTTATTTTGTTGAAGTTCAATGTGTCTGTTTTTTATTTTGTCATTTGTGTTTTTGATGTCATGTCTAATAAACCATTGCCTAATCCAAGATCACAAAGATTTGCTCCTATATTTTTTCCTAAGAGTTTTGTAGTCTTAGCACTTATATTTAAGTCACTGATCCATTTTCAGTTAAGTTTTGTACATATGTGGATTAGAGATCCAAGTTCATTCTTTTGTATGTGGAAGCGCAGTTGTTCTAGCACTGTTTGTCAAACAGACTGTTCTTTCCCCATTGAATGGTCTTGGCACCCTGTTAAAAATCAATTGGCCATAGTTATATGGGTTTATTTCTGGACTCACAATCCTACTGATTTGTATGTCTGTCCTTATGTCAGTAGCACAGCGTCTTGACTATTGTTATTTTGTAGTAACAAATAGTGGCAATTCTCTGGGGATGGGACTTTTGGGGAACCCCAAACTCATTCTCACCCTCTCCAGTGGCTGCTAGGCTGCTGGTTTTCATAGCTACCATGGTTGTGAGGCTGTTTCAAGACTACTGTAGAGCTAGGAGAGGAAGATGGGCACAGGACAAGTCAAAACACCACAAACCTTTTGTTCTAATCATGGTTCAGCCATTTTTCTTGAATAAATGATCCTTAGATTCTTGCAAGCATTTCATCAATTTCCAGAGTTCTGAATAATTTTATTTTGACATTTTTTTTTAGCCAGTATTCTCATTGTTTTCATGGTGGAGCAGATTTTCAAAGACCCTTACTCCACCAATTTGGAAGTGCTCCCCCATCCATTTTTTTAATATACAATTATTTATGTAAATGGCTAGGCCTGGAACTCAAACTTCTGTAATGTGGCTTGGTACTCACTTTGGGCAACACTCATTGCCTTCCTTTCCCAAAGAAGTTGTAATAAGATACCTTGATGCCAAGACTCCCTACTAGCCAGGGAAGGGAGCCAGGTGCTGCTCTGCTGGGGGAGGGAAGGTGCTCTCGTGTACACTTCACCCACCCTTGGAAAAACCAAGGAAGTGGTCCTACCATCGAGAGAAACAGAGAGAAGGAAAGAGGGATTGTGGAAGAATTTTGAATCTCAGGCTAAACCTCTGGAGATTAAGTAGCTATACAGAGATGCTTCCTCAAATTGTTGAGAATTCTTGGCCATAGAGACTAGGGGAGGAAGAATATGAAGGGAAGGAGGAATTCTCCAGTAACTGGCAGATGTCTGTTGTCCTGACAGCATTGTGAGAGAAAGGGCAAGTGGAGGAGGCATGAAGGGAAGGGTATTTCCTTCAAAGGCGCCAATTAACACTTGATATTTGCCCAGAACTAGCTGCTTCCACCTAAGGGACATGGTTGAGTTGTTTTTTCCTATAAAACTCTCCCACTAGTTATCTATTAAATTATTTCTTTTTGTATTCAACTTCACAAGCATTATTTTGAAATGTTCAGTTCTCAGTGCATAGTGAGGGAAAAAAAGTATCTCTGGAAACTTGAATAACACAAAAGACACCTCCTTAAGTTACTTTATTACAACTGAAGTAACAAATGGACAAAACAGAGAATATTTTTCTATTGTCAGAGTTTAATTAGCTAAAGCAGTTTCCAAATGGAGTATAATCATTTTTCATCCTTTATTACACACTTTAGAGGAACTCCTGGTATTGGTGATGGTGGTAGCTGTTGACTTTGTCCTTGTGCAACTAATTTTCAAATTAGCTTAAGCTGACTCACATGTGACAGGATATGTGGCTCCATTCATAAGAACTATTGATTAATGAGACAAATTAATGTTTGAATTTGACTTCTGTTTCCAAGATTGGATTGGCAAGGGTTAACCAAAGCCTTCTTGGTGTCAAACATTTAATTTTACAATCCTGGAAATGGGTATATCTTGAGATTCTTGGTAAACATATCAATTGTAACCATAAACAGAATAAGGTTAATTATGTCAAAGTCAAGATGGAAGTGCAAGAAGGAAGGAGATTTACTTAAATTTTGAGAGTTGTTTGAATTAATTTAGACACAGTGGATAAAACATTTGTGATTGAAAAATCTTTTAGGATTAAATTACTTTGAAAGATTCATCCTGTAAAGACAGTCCATCAAAGATCGAGGTTCATGCCAAAACTCATTTACCCCAGAGTAAAGCAGTGGAAGAAATTTTATAGGAAACAGGAATACAAAAACATTTGTTGAGTTGGGAAATAGGGAATTTTTCAAAGGGATAGAGTTTGAACATTCTTTAAGGAGATTTCTTGGGGGAAGGGGATTACAAATTTTTATACACAGACAAAATATGTTGCCAAAGTGTGAAAAGAAGCCTCCCATTTATAGAAACTTGAGAATCCCAGGGAATTTCTTGGTAGAGAAGAAGGGCTAGCTACAAAATAGTAACTAAAGACTCAAGACTAGACCTGGAGTCTTTACATATACTTGGAGGAAGACTAGGGGACAATCAGCAAGTTAAGCATTGCAAAGGAGCTGTTTAGACAGGGTTCTCCAGAGAAACAGAACCAACAGGATGTGTGTGTGTGTATGTATATATATATATATATATATATTCTTATATATGTACATGAGAGAGAGATGTTTTTTATTATTATATAAGTTGGCTCATGTGATAGGTAGGCTGAGAAGTCCCACCATCTGCCATCAGCAAACTGGAGACCAAGCCAATAGTGTAGTTCCAGTCTGAGTCCAAAGGCCTGAGGACCAGGAGAGCTGATGGTAAAAATCCCAGTCTGAGGGCAGGGGAAGATTGATGTCCTGGCTCAGCAGCCAGGCAGAGAGAATCTGCCTTCCTCCACCTTCTTGTTCTGTTAAGGTGCTCACTGGATTGGGTGATGCCCACCCATGTGAGAGTAGGGCATTTGCTCTACACAGTCCACCAATTCCAATGTTAGTGTCTTCCGGAAACACCCTCACAGACACACCCAGAAATAATATTTAACCAGATATCTGGCATCCTGTGGCCAGTCAAGTTGAGACATAAAATTAACCATCCCAAGAAGTTCCCACTAGGGCTGCTGGTAGCCCAGAAGGCATTTTTGTGGAATTACAAAAAGAAACTCTTTCCTCCAGGTAGAGGCTTGGCTAGTGGATCCCAGGCTGGGTTTCATCCCTCACTTTCTCCCCTTCCAGGGAGGGTACCTTCTGCTCAGCACAGCCTACATACCTTATTATCTCTTGTTTGTGCTCCTTGTAGGTTTTTATAAAGATGGACAAACATTTCCCCTGGCTCTATCCTTCCTCTCTTCCCTACGTGCACTTTGGCCTAAGACCTGTATTTTCCCTCTTCTTGCCTGTGCAATGAAAGGTCCACAAGTGGACCTTGAGGCTGTGGACACAAGAAAGCAGCCCTCTGGCCGTCTGGTACTATGAGTTGGTGCCAGCCAAGCTGCCCCTCTGCTGAGTCTCAACCAATGGGGTGGTGGCTGTTCCTGGACTCCATATGGCCTTTGGCCTTTGTCATCCACCAGGTACCATGTCTCCAACCAGCAATGGCATCCCCAAATTGTGTCTGCTTCTCTGGCTGTGCCTGTGAAGAGAACTCTGCCACAGCTTTGAGCTCAAGACCAGTAGCTCTACCAGCACTTTCCCATTAACCTCCTTCCACACGTATTCGGATTCCCCATCTCTATGTTTCTCTTTTCAAAAACTCCTACCCAACAATAGCACCAGGGGCCTCTTGCCTCCTCTTTCCCCTTCACTTAGCTCAGGTGGAGCAGCTTCACCCTCCAGGGCCATCCCAGGGGCCAGACCCCACAGGCTCTGAGGACTCATTCTTTCTCCAGGCCAGGAATGCTCAGCAAAGCATTCCTCCGAAGAAGGCTAGCTCCATCACAGAATTTTCTATTAGCTGCTAGAAAAATAATATTTTATTCAAATAGTTAGAATATGCCTAAAAGAGCTAGAAAAGTTGACCATAAAATGCTGTCTCTCTAAGTAGGGCCCTAACTAAGCCCACTTGTCTCCCATCACATTCTCAACCTGATGCATGATTGGTTCTCAATTATTATTCTCAATTACTGTTAAATGAATGAACATCCATATCTAGGAGGAGAGGGGTGAGAGAGACACTTGGGGGGGTACATTAGGTGACAAGGAGAAGTTTGTACAGTGTTTCTTTTCACCGACTCACTGAGAGAGAATTGGAGGACAGTAGTTCTACTGTCCACACACTTGACAGAACTGTTGGTCTAAGGCTCTCCAATAGTGTGGGACAAACTCATTGTCCCCTCCTGGGTACAGAGAGCGGGCAGGAGGGCCAGCGTGAATCTTTAAATGTGTGTCTAAAAAGACCAGGCTATTTCCTGCACTGACAAGACCCTGGAGAAGAAGAACCGGACTCCCTTTTTCAACCCCACGGTGAGAAAATTGGGACTACCATGCCCGCTGATGCCCTACTGGAGCAGAGTCTGCTTAGAGGACAGATGGGGAATTAGTCAGCACAAATGACGTCAACAATGGCACTGTTTGGATTCAGGGACTGAGTGGGTCAGAAGTCTGCTGTTGCATGGGCCCTCCTGACAGCAGACACAGCAGGCACCGACTCCCAATAGGCAAGTCTTGGAGATTCTGGAGGTGTCTGCCATGTTGAGAACTCCCGAGGGACGCTGTGGTCATCAGCTTGGCAGCGGCAGCAGTGAAGCAGGGTCACCCAGTGTAGGGTGTTTCCTGGACACACGTGTCCCAGGCCTTGTACTTAGCTTCCAATTCACACGTCCTTCTGGAGAATGTGTAAACCCATCTCCCTGATTCCCCACAGAGGTCAGCCCCAGGCACTGTCTCGGTCCTGAGGAACACATATGTGAGCCCCAGTTTTCCAGAGAAAGTGGCGGCCATTTCCAAGGGCATGAGAGCTTCAAGTCTCAGACCATTCTAGACCCCCAGGTGGCAAAAGCAAGAATAAGCCTAAATAAATGAGGGGATCCCTGAAGCAGAATTGTTTATCTGGAAAGATCTGGAGAGGATACGCACCCAACCCTCTTATTTGGAAGGAAGCAGTGAGGGGACGCCTTCAAGTTCTTGGCCCAGTTCTTCCTGACCCTTTGAAATCAGCCAATACAAATTCATCCATCTTTATTTTTAATAGTTTTTATCACAGACTGAGTTTTTCATTATTTTCTAATAAAAAATCATACTGATGAATACGCTTTTGTCAACCCCATCTACAGAGCCCCTCACAAGGGTCACAAGGGCACACCCAGGAAGGACAGTGTCTCAACCGCAGTCCACAGCAGGTCGAGTAAGGCTACTGAAAAGGGCTCTCGTCATATTCTAAAGCTACTCTTGGCAGGTGGAATCACCTGACGTGTGAGCTAATCCAGTGTATAGCAAAGGGTTTATGGAAATTCAAAGAACAAAGACACATATATTCAAAGTAAAACGCTGGTGCATAATTTAAATCTTTTTATTGATCAGCTTCTATTTCCTTCATGGTAATAAAAATGTCTCCAAATAGGAAATCCATACGGCTTATCTGTGGAGATCAACAAGGGATTGATAACCTATTAAGAGAAGTCTAGGTATTCTAAGAAGCCTTATGTTCTGCAATCGTATTTACTAGTAAAGAGTGTGAAGAGCTGGGGCTAAAATAATTTAGGCTAAATATAAATAATTAAAAAGAAATCACTGTTGGTTATAAATATGAGTCACTTATAAGAGGAGAAGCAAACCTTATAAAATTACAGTTTGAATAGCCTATAGTATAGGCAAAATCAGTATGATAAGTATTTTTACTGAAATTAATGACATCATGATTGCAAAATAGGGATTCCTATTTTATTAATTAAACTAATGTTTTCTTTGTAATTTAAAATTTTGTAGATATATTTTTATTTGCTTTTTAGAATAGGTAATGCATGCACGTGGTACAAATTCAAAGTGTCCTTGAAGGTACAGGGTGATAAGTGTGTTTCTTCATCCTTCACCCTCCAGTGCCCCAGTTTTCAGAGCAATGGTATTTTATGCATTTCTAAACACATAAGGGAAAAGATGGCAGAATCATGGATCATATGTAAACTGTTGGAATCAAGGTACCCTGGAGTAAGCAAGAAAACTGGGAGGTGATGATTTAAAAGTAAAATGCTTGAAATTGAGATTTGTTATTAATTATGACTTAAACATTTACTGTAAGACATATTATACTGAGCCCCTTATTTAGATTATTTTATTTAATTCTCTTAACATTCCTAAAACTTATCGCTATTTTTGTGCCAAGAAAACAGAGTCTCAGAAAAGTTATGTAACTTGCTCCTGTTCATGCAGCTTGGTAGATGTAAAATAGTGGTTTATAGCAAAATTAAAATTACTCCAAAGCACTTAATGGTTAGAAACTACTTCTAGAAAAAGAACTTTCCATGGGCTAAGTATTTTTCATACAGTAGGAATATGATGGTTTTAAAACATATCTGCAAGTTCACAGACCATCCTCCCCATCAAGGCATGGAGTGTCCGTCCCCTCCCCTTGAAGCTGGATGGGCCTTTGTGACTCCACGAATATAATGAGGCGGAAGTGACGCTGCAGGTCTTCCAGGGCTGGGCTAGAACCGTCCATCCACCTTCCTCTAGTTTCTCTCAGAAGAGCCCCAGCTGTCCCCGTCTCTCAGCCGCAGGACCAGACAGGTGAGTAAGGAAGATTTTGGCATGACTACTGCTTTAACTAGCCTCTAACTACAACCTTGTGAAAGGCCCTGAGAATAATAATAATAATAGCAGACTGTTATTGTTTAATCCACTGTTTTGAGTGGTTTATTATGCAGCTGTACATAACTGGATCAATGAACAACTATGGCAAGATTAACATACAGAGAGAGAATGGGATCTTTAGTCAAGTAGTACTTAATGGTACTTCTCCGCCCTAGACTTTGTTTCACTCATGCAGGTCCTTGCTGGAGGCATAATAACAATAATGTAATATGATTCTTAAAAACCTAATATGTTTCAATTTCTATTATTTGGTACTGAAACCTTTTGCTTTTTGATTCTTTGTCTGTTCTACAGGTTATGTCTGAAGTTAATCCCCCCAGCAATGATTGATTTAGTTCTGTGGCTTCTCAGTTTGAACTGCTTGGTTGCTATGCTCTCGTCTACGATTGTCGCCAGAGGCTGAAACTAACATTGTCTGGGAAGATCACTGCGGCACCAATAGCCATTTATTTCATATAAAAGAGCTCAAATTGGTGAAGGACTGTGACTGCATAGAACAAGGTGTACTGCTGTGAGAAGCACAGGCAGTTTTTCTATGCCAGCATCCTTTATATTTGTCTGTTTTGTTAATCGTGTGTCCAACCCAGAGCTAGGTAAAACAACGTGCAAGATAATTTTAAAGTTAGGCACTGAATTCTGACTCGGACCTCTTAGGATCTGGACTTTCTCTTATGCTCTCCCTGCTTTCATTCTTGCTTATGTGGGATCCGTCTTCATTCCAAGGCCCCTAGCCTTTGAAAACACGTTTGACTTTCTTCATATTCTCACACCTAATTGTTTGTGGGCTTAATAGGCACTATTGAGGGAATGAGCTAGTCTGGAGTCTGGATTTTGAATAATAGTAAGAGTTAAGTGTGCAGTGACACTGACAGAGCACATTGTACCATCTCTGGATCTGTCCCTTATATTATCAGGAAGCTTTCGGGGCTTCCAGGGTACAAAGTAGGCTCTAATTGAGCACTGAATCCCCACGGCGTTAACTGGCATTGTGCTGGTTAAGACTATTGCCCCACGAAGTAAAAACCAGTTTGCGTTTGTATGGACTCACCAAAAAGATACTGGGGTGCCCGGGAACCCAAGCATCTGAAAGTTGGTTCAGGAAGGGTCTGGAACCAGGCTCTGGGATCCTCTCTCTGACTCTTGTCTCTGCTCCTCTCTGGACATCCTCTTTCCCTCCTCCTGCTGTAGGCCAGCTTTCTGTCTTCCCTAGTCATGTCACAGAAACTTACAACCCCCAGCTCCAGAGTTGCTTTAATATCTTACTAGGAATATTCTCCGAGGCTGCATGAGCCTCGTTCATTTCTGCAGTGGCAGGTGTGGCTGCAGTCTTCACCATGAGCCCCTGGACTACTGAAAGGCTTGGAAAGAACCTCGAAGCCTTTGAAAACCAGCAGACACAGGGGAGGCTCCACACTTTGGGGAAGCTCGTGCTCACATCCTTCCTATACAGCGGCAGCTATCGGAGGCAGGAGATAACCAGGACACTGAGAATCTAGAGCGCTGGAGAGCCCGGCTCCAAAAGTTGGGCTTGTCTGTATGCCCAGCTCCATCCTGTGGACAGAGAGGGCCTGGCAGGAGCAGGTCTGAGCATAAAGAGCAGTCATAACTCATCTTTCAGAGTTGGCAAATGGCTTTCAAGACGTTAACCTTGACTTCCTCTCTCCCTGTTGGCCTTATCAGTAGGGGATGTTGGAAGTGCATGAGGAACAGAGGACGTAGAAGCAGCTTGGAGGCGTGGGCCTTGAGCACATACTTATTCAAGTAAGCATTACCTTCTTGTCTGACCTGCCAAACTCAAATTCCTTAGTTCCATCGTATCAACATGGCTGTCAGAAGCCCACTCTTGGGATTAAGGGTATGTTGGTGTGAGTAGGGAGGGATTCTGAAAGATGTAAACCTCAATAGATAAGCCAAGAGGAATCAATTGCTGATGCTATTTCCCTAATAAAAAAGGATGGGGAATTCCTGGTTAAGTAGGTTTCTTTGATACAACAACTTTCTGAGCTTTGAATATACTTATGTTCAATGTGAAAGTCAATGAATGTCAAAAGAAGGGATGTTAGTATGTCCTGTTTCCCAAATTTATTTGATTAATAAACCTTTTTATTTTTGGAGTAACTTATAAGTTCCACAGGACAAAATTCAGGAAGTATTTTAGAGTTTTCTGTTTGTGATCTCCCACGCAAGTTTACATAGGGAATATTCAGCAAATGCAATCACCTTAGAAGCTCTCTGCCAGTGGCTCTGACCCAAACATTTTGGCAGCTGGCTAATCTGCTAATGTCAGTGCTGCCTGTCACACGACCCATCAGCAGCGAAGCACAGCTCTTAGAAGCCGGCAGTCACTCAGAAGCAAGGAGACAGTTTCTTAATCAACGTCCCTCTCTAAAAACCAGTTACTATCCAAGTCTAGACACAGTCCAGATACTGATTTTACTTTGTTCTACTTAACACCCGATCTGTTACCTAGAAAATCTGAGAGCACTCGGCTACCCTGTGCCTCACACAGACTTGGAATGCATCCACTCTGTGAGCAGAGCAAGTCCAAAACCTGGTCCCACAGTCCTGCTTGGGCTGGAGCCTCACGGAGAGGGAGGAGGGGAGGCCTCACCTTCCCAGAGCCTCCTGCTTTACCATCAGGTGCCTGAGCAGTGAACATCCCTCATGATATGCAGACTTTTTTATACTCTGATGACTAGCAAATACAGTGCTCTGTAAAGCTGACTCATTTCTCAAACTCTGGGTGCCTCCTACTCTCTCACGAATGGTTCCATCCAGCCTCCTCATTACAGGACTTATTTATGTGTGCTCTGACAATATTGCTGATTCCTTTTATAATGAGTTTAAATAGACATCTCCAGATGAAGTATTTGCCTTAGCAATACATATGCCTATGAGCCTCCTACACACCTTGTAATTCATGCAGTTTCCCATGTGTGGGTATCTGAAATTAAAGCATTCTGCCTGTTCTTTTCTTGAAATCCTCTTCATTAGCTTAAAGTCTCCATGACCTCTTCTCTGAACAAATATTCATCAAAATAGTATAATTGTTGCATACGATTCTTTGACATCCGTGTTTGCCTGCTGAGATGTTTCTAGGACTACTTTCTGACTGCTTTCTCTACTGCTCATTGTACCCATCAGGTCCCTCCGATGAGGGTTAGACACACTAATCCTCCTGCCCTGTGTGTCTGATCACATGCACAGCCCATGCCTCTCACCTCCACACATGCTCTCCCTTTGCCTGGAACGCTCTTCTCTGACCCCTCCCTGAAGAATTTTGTTCAAGTAAGGTAGTTTACCAAAGATAATTTGATTATCTTACACCACTTGGAAAATAAACGTGCATTCCAGACACTGAGCCTACCAAATCCAGTCCTGTGGATCTCTGCCTACTTTAAAAACGTCTGCAGGAGGATGGAGACAGCTTAGAGCTGGCGAAGTCTTTGTGATCGCAAACTTTCAGTTCCACCAGAGATGTGATTGTAGTGACATGAACACAGGCTTTAAGTGATGAAAGTTCATCTAAACTCTGCTCAAACTAAAGTCACTGGATGACGGAAGCTTTAGAAAGTTAGAAATAAGCCTTATTTCTCATGAATTTGGTCGTGCAAAATTCAAGCAATAATAGACAAAGCACCTCTCAGACTTAAATGGTCAAAGAGGTAGTTGGTTGCCACAATCGTTTGAATTAGTGCAAATCAGAAAACAATTAAAACAGGTATGCTAAGTGATCTGATCCATAGCTTTGAATACAAAGTTGTTGCTGCTGTTTTGCTTTTTTTAAGTACTTGAGTATTTAACAGTAGTGCATACTTGTCACAGAAAAAAACAACATGGATGGTGTATTGCTCAAGCATGGAGAGTTCTCTCTTAAGTGTGGTAACCGACCATGTATTGTGGTGGTAGTCCAATATTTTACTTCATACCAGAGCCCATCGTTGGAGAAAGAGTACTAAACAGATTCTCAGACTTCTTCTCAGTCTGGTGAGAATTTGTATGAGAGAATGGACAGGGGCCAAATCAACAAAGAGGACTACACATTGACTGAAAAAAATGGTTGTTCTACAATCAGTAGTCTCCATTTCAGACAAATGCAAGGCTAAGAAGAATTCAAGCAAATGTGAGATTGAAAAGGAAGTCAGTTGCTAGAAAGGTGGGGAAATAATGAGAGGGATTTATGGCAAGATGGAATGCATGAATAGATTAATAGCTACTGCAAAGAATTTGAAGGGAGATTTCTCAGAGATACTGGGTGAGGTAACATAGATCCATAGGCAGGTATAAGGACTCCTTGACTTGATCCGTTAGGCAAGAACTTCGCCCCTACTGGTGTGACTATTGTGGCATCTCAATCAGAAGCCAGTCTCTAGTGGCTCAGCTCTGGGTCATCACACAACCATTCTCTTCAGAACGCAATTGCTTCAAATTCTAATTATGAAACTATTTGGTGATCAATAGTGTTGTTATTTTGATTTAATATGGAAAAATAATAATTCCTGCCTTGAGCTAGTTATAGCCTATCTGGGATTGCCTCTTGAAAATTTTTGTTCAAGATTTGCTACCAAAATCTCATAATTTTACCCTGGAGAAGGCAGACTTCATTATTGCTAATTTAAACTGGTAGGATTTTACACATTTGCAATTCTTATTCCACTAATCTCCACAGAAATTGGAAAGAGACTCGATTGTGGCATCCAAGAAATCTGAATGCATGCAAATTCAGTAGTTATTATGAATTTAAAAAAAAGCGTGGTGGAGTCTTGCCCACACAAGTAATAAGATGCATACTTAGGTCACTTAAGCCAGTAATTAGCAAGGAAAATATGGAGAAGGTCACATTTGACTCTCATATCTGTCTAACTTCAGAACTGTAATATTTGAGTAAGAACTTTAAAGTGATTAGGTTGATGATTTAAAACTGATTCAAGATGCTGAACTTATTATCTATGCACCCAGTCCGCTAGTTGAAACTTAAAAATCCTTAGTTAACAAAAAAGAAAGAAAAAAGTATGCTGTCTTCTAATAGTTGTCATCATTGGGGGAAAAAACTGTTAGCATTTGAAATTGCCAAGTAAATTTAGATACAAAGGGAAAAAATGAGAATCCTAGATACAGTCACTTGAAGGGCTGCGGCAACTCCTTTAGGAGGGGCCTGAGGATGCCCAGTCAGGTTAGGCAGCAGACCTGACAGAAATGCAAGTAGGAGCCAGGTCCTCTAACCCTCCTGTCCAGTGCTCCATCTACCATCATCTTACTGACTCTTGCAAAGAGGAGAGCTCTTCTTAATGTGCCATCAGAAAAGGAGAAGTCACTTGAAGTTTACTTATGCTGTGTCCAGATGCCATTTCCTAAAATGGTTTCCTTTGAGTCAAAGAGAAGGATGTTCAAATTTTACTGCTAAGTAGCTTGGTGATATACTTAAAATTTTGATCCTTAATTTCCTCTTGGGAAAGATAATGCTTTCCTTACAGGGCAGCCATGCGGACTAAATGAGATCAGTTAATGGAGCATCCACCACAGTCCCTGGCTCATAGCCAATCCTCAGAGCGTGTGTTTCCTCTCCAAAATTAATTTGCTTAAAGGGAAAATACTTCCTATCAGCTATAACAGATTTAGAGGTATAAAATATCCAAAATAATGGACTATTGGTAAATATATAAACCAAGGCCTTAAAGCATAAGAGTGAGTTTTAAAAAATTATTTGGATAAAAATATTAGATCATCTTGGAAAACAGCCGTAACTCTGCTATACTTTCTCCTTAATTAAGATATCACCATTGTTCGATTTTAAGTTTGCCTTATTTCCAGGAATAAGACAATTTGGCATAAACTTTGTTTTTATAATGTGAGAGATCCTGCCTGGCACACAGACACAGGCTCTGAATTTTTTAAAGCAGTTCCAGCAAACGTTTCATCTATCAAAGCAAACTTGAAATTCCCCAGCCTATTATTATCTTAACTCTAGACATGAATTAAAGGATTTGAGTTGAATACAAATTGGATTTCTCATACTATGTTACATGTATCCAACTGTCACTTCTGTTGACTTTGTTAGTGGAAATGCCATTGGTACCCATGCTATTGTTACTTTTAATGCACGTTCCAGGAGATGATCTGACACAGAAATGCAAATGAACTTCAAACCTCTCCCAAAATACAAGGAGTCTATGACTACAGATTGTGCCTTGATATTTTTACTACGTCACAATGGCTACTGGTTTTTAACAATGCCAATACTTAATTGTTGGGTATATCTAAGGCTGTGCCCCTGTGTCAACATGACATCATTGGAATAAACAAAGAGACAAAAAGGTTTGCATGAGGCCCAGGATTTGTAATGCCTACCGTCTCCACCCCACCATTCCTTGATACATTGCCTCAGCTTCTCTGCTCACTACTAATGGGAAAATAAAATTAGGGATTTAGAGATGGGAGGGACCACAGTGTTCTCGGAGATTCATTCTTCAATGGACAGTCGAGGAAATTGAGGTTGAACACGTTTTGGCTGAGCTCACACAGTGTTTCCGAGGCAGGCTGAACTGCACCCCAGCACTCACTCTTCCGGGATCACTATGTACATGAGTAAGTTACCTGCTTGTGCAGTTGGGTCTTCCCGGTTCCTGGGTGGGTTCTTCTTCCTTTGTGGGCCTTCTTCAGAGTTAAGATGTGAGCCCATTTAGCATTCTACATACTCTCCCTTGGTGATCTCTTCACTCTTTAACATTAAATATTTCCTCAGGGCAAACATTCCCCCAAGTACTCGTTTCTAGCCCTGAACTTGACTAATCAACTTTCAAGCTGAATATACCACTAAAGCGCTACACACTCCAGCTTTCAAGTGTTCCTCATTGTGTCCGTGATAATGCCTGCACTGTTCCAGCCTCCACTGCTTTGTCTGTGCCTTCACTCTCTCTGGTGTTTTTCTCCACATCCCATTTGTTGAAGTCTTACATAGACCTGTGTCTAGGTTAAGTCTTACTTTTTCCAGAAAGAAGTCCCAGATGTTCCTACTTCCACCGTTCCTGACCCACCACACCTGAGTACCCTGTACAGCTGTTATATCAGCCTCCTTCTGTGTTAAGTCCGTGGTGCAGAGCACCTGAATGGAGATGGATCAAGCTTTTGCACAAGCCTGGCATCACATACAAACACAAGGAACTGGTTGACTGAGGTACTCACTCTGGATTATGTGGAATCATAGGAAAATTATTTCTCAAAGTTATATAAAAGTTAGTAAGGAAGAAAATGAAATTATTAACCAAAAGTCCATTCATGACTGAGATATTCCTTGAAGAATATTGTTCTGACAATTGATTATTTACTGGAAAACTAAAGACATTTCAGTGTTTATAGAATGCAATCTAACTCGACCACTGATATTGACCCAGTTCTCTTCTCTTTTCTGTTTACATTGCCTTGAATTCACTGGTAATATGAACCTTTGTAAATAGATCCATACAAAGTCTCTGTTTCTATTGATTTGTCAGAGAACTGTTCTGGTAAATTATCAGTCATTATAACTGAAATAACTTCAAAGGACTATTATTTTGTAATGTATTTTTAAAGTTAGTTTATACTATGATAAGTATCTTAAACAAGTTTGTCATCAATTCAATCAAAATTACTTACCTTAAGAAGAACTATCAGAAATCAATAAGTCCAAGGTTAGAGTTTAACATTAAATAAGCTTTCTTATTTCAAAATGTGTGATTAAATGTCCTAATAAAAACACTTGTAACTTAGATAACATTGACCCATGACAGGGTCCAGTCAATAACTATGAAGGGTCTGAAATTTTACCCTACTTGCCAGATAACAAGTGAGCCTGCCAGTTTCATGATGCTGGCGGAAGACACGAGCCTCCTGTATCAGAGACAAAAGCAATTTATTACTCACAGTAATGGCAATAGACAAAGTATCAGCATTTTCGTCAGTTCCCCCACTGTGAAGAAGGCTTTACTTCATCCAGCACGTGCAGTGGGGTACCTTATAGGAGATGAACTCCAAGCTTAGAAAACCCAAATCTTTTAAAATGGGCAATAAGCCTGTCTGAACTTTGCCCTGGAGGGAGACATTATCTTTCTTATAGTGGATGGTCAAGAAACCTGCCTTTTGCCTGGAGGGAGACATGATTTCTATATTCCAAGACTGTTCACTATACAATTTAAAAGATAGTCTGGAACAAATACAGTCAGTGTCTCTGCTTGCAAGACATGCAGAAACACAAAAGACCCACAGAGAATTACCTCCCAACAGGTACATGTGAAGACATTAAAATTTGAAAGTAACTTTCTTAATTAGAGTCACTCACTTTGAGTTAAGAAATATAATTTTATTGATGTGGGTAAATACTTCAGTGAAGGAAAAATTTTCACATTTTTTGAGAAAATACTTCTTATGAAGACAGATTTGCCATTTTAATCCTCTAACTGATAAAGAGGAAAGCCGAGCATGTGATATTTCATGACACCTCTCAAAAGGGGGCCCCTCACACCTCTAAATTCCAGAGCCAAAAAAACAAAATGAGTTGGAACAAGCCTTATTGTTTTTCAGCCTAGAGCATTGCTGCCCTGGGAGATGGAATTGTTTTGGAGCATTCTGGAATGGAACATTTTACCCCTCTCTTTCCCCAACCAACACTTCTCTATCCTCTACTCATAGGCCTAGTCTTTACAAAAATACACACCCATACATACATGCTACCATAAGTTCAACTGTTCTACATTATGCTCTATATCTTATTTTTGTAACATATCCAGACATAATCACTCCACAATATATCCAGATATCTTGTCAATAAATATCAATCCACCACATACTTTTTTACAAATATATGGTATTCTGTTTATAGATGCACTTAAAATTTAATCAATTTCCTGTTGATAGAAATTAAGGATATTTCTACTCTTTTGTTATAGTAAATAATGCTGCAATGAATAACCTAGAACATATTTTTGCAAATTTTTCTCTAATTTCCATAAAACTTAACAGTGACATTTAAATTCAGCTATAAACATAAATTATCATTGTTATATACTTATACAGACAAAAGAATGAATTAAAGTGATCAGTGTTCAAAATTGTTCAGTATTATTTTCTGGTGACAAATATGCAATGCTTTGTTTTGCACATTTAAGGTTTTAGTTAACTTTATCCTGAAACAACCTCTTTCCAAATAGTATTTTTTTTCCTCAAGAGGAACTAAGATAGGAAAAGAAAATTGAACTAAATTCATCACCTCTCTCATCTGGAACTTTAAAAGTCAGATAGTAACTACTTGAATCACTGTTTTTGCACTGGATTAAAAATAAACAAAATTGAATTAAGAGTCAATGTGGATACATACGTGATAACACCGTATCCTCTCTACAAAGATTTAGCTTGGAGCTTTCTTCGCCTGTACTTGTTAATTGTTCTTATACTCCTCAGATAGGCTTTGATTCAGAGTTGTTTCATTAACTAATAGAACTTTGCAGAAAAAGGACTACTGACCAATACCACTTGGTGCTAGTAATTTAGGGAAGAAGTAAAGAATTAATTAACACCTATGAAGAATGTTGCATCTTTGGCAGATACATTAAAACAACAACAAAAAGGAAGCCTTGATGATTACTTCACTGAGAAGTCAGGCACTCAAACTACCTGTTATATCTGCCAAGAAGGTACACAATTGGTTCTTACTTATACCTGCTCTGAGAAAGAGGATCCTATTACACTAGTATTCATCGAGAACATACAAATAACTTACTGGTTTCGAAACTACAAGCTTGACTCAAATTAGAATTGCCCAGGGTAAATAGGAGTTTCTGAAGAGGTCACCAGAAATACACATATTTTAAACCAGAGGAACAATAAGTAGGCCTTTTAGGGATATAAGCAGGTGGCAGATGCTCAGAGGAGCCAAGCTCCAGAAACACGTCTTATCTTGGCTATTAAAAACAAAAATGGAAATTGTGGGGCCACTTTTTTCACTCTCCGTGAGAGCTTGGGCACTAAGTCAACTCCCTGGTCTGCAGCATGATTAGAGAGGCAGAGGGTGGAGGTGACCCAGGCTGCTGCTGCCTGCATGTCCTTCTGGGGCAGTATAGGCTGAGCCACTCAGTTGAGCAATCTAGAAGGACGTCTTGCAGAACCTTCCACAGCTGTTTTTGTACAGTGAGAATTACTTCCATATATTGATTAACTTGTGTTATATGATGTGTTTGGGATTTTGGTGGTGGTGTTAAGTTCTCTCTATCTGAACGTGACTATGAGTTCTTAAATCTTGTTAGTATATGGATTAAAGCATCCTTGAGAATTTGGGGGTCCCTGACAATAAATGAAGATAGAAAATGTCTAGACAAAGAGGCAAGAATAATTGAAAGAAACATTCCCAGTCTCTTCAGTATGCCAATTAGTTGTTCCCGCGTTGTGTTAACCTGAGCATGCACTGTGGGGGTGACAGGGGCAGGGCAGGGAGCATCACTGACAGACTTCCTCGGGCTCAGTTTCCCTTAGCTTCCTTGTTATGCGCTGGAAGCCTCATCTCCATCAGCCAGCAGAATGCCCGTGAGAACGCTTCCGTCATTACCAGCCTCATCTCAGTGACAAAATCTTTCTAAAATTAGGTATTATATTTTGTATTACTTTGCAATTTGACAAAACTTTTAAGTATATAGTGCATATAAATGTATGACTAAATGACAAAGATTTAAAAAAAAAATAAACTGAGCCTAGCATCTCCTTCCCACCTCCAAAAATTATCTCGGGGCTCCCCTGTGATGAAATGCTTTCTCTTATCCATTCCTACCCTGTCATGCTCTCTCTTCTATTCCTTTTTTGAAAAAATATTTAGTAAAATTTATTTCCCAAAGGATATGTAAACACTTTTATAGTGTAATACATATCTGATTTAAAAATCACACTACAGATTTAGCTGGCTTAACGCTGTTGCTGCTACTACCAATATCCACTTTTTCCGCTACTTTTGGATCTTTGAGATGAACTTTGTAGCTTCAAATAATATACTTATGCTTTTATTTATTGTTTCGGCAACTATAAATGGCATCTTTTAACAGCACCACATGCAAATGGGAATGTTACTTTTGTTATCCTTATTTTTATCTCTTTTCTCCCTCTTCTACCTCTTTCGTCAGTACTTTTGCTTTTTCTTTGGCTTTATTGAGATATAATTGACAACAAATTTTAATATATTTAAAGTGTACAATGTGGTGATTTGATATATGTATGCAACGTGAAAGGATTTCCACTATTGTGTTAACAACACTTCCATCACCTCAAATATTTACCTTTTATTTTTTGGTGAGAACACAAGTTCTACTCTCTTAGCAAATCTGAATTATACATTACAGTGTTATTAATTATAGTCACCATGTTATACATTAGATTCTCATATCTTATTTATCTTATAACTGAACGTTTGTACCCTTTTACCAGCCTCTCCCTATTTCTCTTACCCCTAGCACCTGGAAACCACCATTCTACTCTCTGTTTCTATGAGTTCAACTTTTTTTTTAGATTCCACATATAGGTAATATCATGTTGCATTGTCTTTCCTCTCTGGCTTATTCTACTTAACAAAATGCCCTCCAGTTTCATCCATGTTGTCAGAAATGGCAGGATTTCCTTTATTTATAAGGTTGAATAATATACCAACATCCCATTATATATATAAATAATGAAGGGATATAGAAACAGATGGATGAGTAAAGAAAACGTGATGTATATATAGGTCACATTTTCCTTATCCATCTGTCAGTTGACAGACTCCTGGGTTATTTCCACACGATGGCTACTGTGAATAATACTGTAATGAATGTAGAAGTGCAGATACCTCTTTGAGCAATAATTTCATTTCCTTTGGACACATACCCATAAGTGAGATTGCTGGATCACATGGTAGCTCTATTTTTAATTTCTTGCAGAATCTTCATACTGTTTTCCATAGTGGCTCTTCCAGTTTACACTCCCACCAACAGTGTAGAAGCGTTCCCTTTGCTCCACACCCTCACCAGCATTAGTTATCTCTTGTCATTTTGATACTAGACATCGTGACAGGTGTGAGGTGATATGTCATTGTGGTTTTGATATGCATTTCCCTGACGATTAGTGATATTTATCACTTTTCATGTACCTGTTGGCCATTTGTATGTCTTCTTTGGCAAACTGTCTGTTCAGGTCCTTTGCCCACTTTTTAATTGGGTGGGTTTTTTTTTTTTACTATTGAGTAGTATGAGTTACTCGTCTATTTTGGATACTAACTCTTTATTGGATATGTGGTTTGAAAATGTTTCCTCCTACTCCATAGGTTTCCTTTTCATTTTTTGAAAGTTTCCTTTGCTGTGCAGAAGCTTTTCAGTTTGATGTAGTCCTACCCATTTATTTTGGCTTTTTTTGCCTTTGCTTTTGGTGTCAAATCTAGAAAATCATTGTCAAGGAGTTTTCCCTATGTTTTCTTCTAGGAGTTTTATGATATCGGGTCTTATGTTTGAGTCTTTAATCTGTTTTGAGTTAGTTTTATAAGTAGTATAAGATAGGAGTCCAGAGTTATTCTTTTGAATGTGGATATCCAGTTTTCCCAACAACATTTTTTGAAGAGACTATCCTTTTCCCACTGTGTGTTTTTAACACTATTGTTGAAAATTAATTGACCATATATGCATGGGTTTGTTTCTGGGCTCTCTATTCTGTTCCATTGATCTAGATGTCTTTTTTTATGCTAATATCACACTGTATTGATTATCATACATTTGTAATATAGTTTGGAATCAGGATGTCTCCAGCTTTGGGGTGTGATGCCTCCAGCTTTGTTCTTCTTTCTCAAGATTGCTTTGGCTATTTGGGGTCCTTTGTGGTTCCATACAAATTTTAGGATTGTTTTTTCTATTTCTGTGAAAAATGCCACTGGAATTTTGATAGGGATTGCATTGAATCTGTAGATTGCTTTGGGTAGCATGAACCTGTTAACAACACTAATTCTTCTAATCCGTGAACACAGAATATCTTTCCATTTATTTGTGTTTTCAATTTCTTTCTTCAATATTCTACAGTTTTCAGTGTATAGATTTTTCACCCCCTTGGTTAACTTTTTCCTAAATATTTTATTATTTTTGACAATATTGTAAATGGGATTTTTTCTTAACTTCTCTTTCTGATAGTTCGTTGTTAGTGTATAGAAGTGCAATTGATTTTAGTATGCTAATTTTATATCCTGCAAATGTACTGAATTCATTTATTGGTTCTAACAGATTTTGGTGAGTCTTTAGGATTTTCTATATATAATATGATGTCATCTGTAGACAGAGACAATTTTACTTCTTCCTTTCTGATTTTGATGCATTTTATTTCTTTTTCTTGCCTACTTGCTTTGGCTAGGACTTGCAGTACTACATTGAATAAAAGTGGTGAGAGTGGGCATCCTAGTCTTATTCCTGATCTTAGATGAAAAGCTTTCAGCTTTTCACCATGGGGTATGAAATTAGCTGTAGTCTTGTCATATTGGGCTTTTTTATGTTGAGGCACATTCCTTCTATACTCAATTTGTTGAGAGTTTTTATTGTGAAAGGATGTTGAACTTTGTCAAATGCTTTTTCTGCATCTACTGTGATGATAATGTGATTTTTATTCTTCATGTTGTTAACGTTGATTGATTTGCAGATGTTGAACCATCCATGCATCTCTGGAATAAACCCCATTTGATCATTGTATATGATCCTTTTAATATATTTTTGAATTTGGTTAGACAATATTTATTAAGGATTTTTGCATTTTTGTTCATCAGGGATATTGGCCTGCAATTTTCTTTCTGCAGAGTCCTTGTCTGGCTTTGATATCGGGGTAATGCTGGCCTCATAAAATGAGTTTGGAAGAGTCCCTCCTCTTCTGTTTTTTGGAAGAGTTCAAAAAGGAGTGGTATTAATTCTTCTTTAAATGTTTGGTAGAATTCACCAGTGAAGTCATCTGGTCCTAGACATTTGTTTGTTGGGAGGTTTTTGGCTACTGATTGAATCTCCTTACTAGTAATTGACCGGTTCAGATTTTCTATTTCTTCATGATTCAGGCTTAATAGGTTGTATGCTTCTAGGGATTGATCCATTTCTTCTAGGTTATCTAATTGGTTGGTGTATAATTGTTCATAGTAGTTTTTCATCATCCTTAGTATTTTCGTGGCATCAATTTTAATGTCTCCTCTTTCATTTCTGATTTTATTTATTTGAGTCTCCTCTCTTTTTTTCTCAGTCTAGCTAAAAGTCTGTCAGTTTTGTTTATATTTTCATAAAACCAGCTCATAGTTTATGTTTTCAATTTTTTTTTTATCATTTATCTACTTATTATCTTTTCTATTGTCTTTTTAGTCTCTATATCATTTATTTCCACTCTGAGCTTTGCTATTTCCTTTCTTCTGCTAACTTTGGGCTTTGTTTTTCTTTTCTAGTTCCTTGAGGTATAAGTTTGGTTGTCTATTTGAGATCTTTCTTTTTTCTTAGTGTAGACATTTATTGTTATAAACTCCCCTCTTAGAACTCTTTTGTGTTATGTTTCCATTTTCATTTGTTTTAAGATATTTTTTAATTTCCTTTTTGATTTCTTCTTTGATCCATTAGTTGTTTAGGAACATGTTGCTTAATCTCCACGTATTTGTGATTTTTTTTCAGTTTTCTTCTTGTAATTGATTTCTAGTTTGATACTATCATGGTTGGAAAAGATGCTTGATATGATTTTAGTTTTCTTGAATTTGTTAAGACTTGTTTGTGGCCTAATATATGATCTATCCTGGAGAATGTTCTATGTGCCCTTGAGAAGAATGTGTGTTCTGCTGCTGTTGGATGAAATCTTCTGTATATATCTATTAGGTCCATCTAGTCTAATGTGTAGTTTAAGTTCAATGTTTCCAAATTGAATTTCAGCCTGAATGATCTAGCCATTGTTGAAAGTGGGGTGTTGAAGCCCCTACTATTATTGTATTTTGTATATTTCTCCCTTCAGGTATGTTAATATTTGTGTTATATATGTAGTGCTCTGATGTTGGATGCCTAAATATTTACAGTAGTTATATTCTCTTGATGCACTGACCCCTTTATTATTATATAATGCCCTTCTTTGTCTCTGTTACAGTTTTTGGTCTAAAGTCTCTTTTATCTGATCTAAGTACAGCTACTCTTGCTTTCTCTTAGTTTCCATTTGCACAGAATATCTTTTTCTATCCCTTTACTTTCAGTCTATGAGTGTCCTTAAATGTGAGTGAGACTCTTGTAGGCAGCAGATAGCTGGGTCTTGTTTTTTTTTTATCCATTTAGCCACTCTATATCTTTTGATTAGAGAATTTTGTCCATTTAAATTTAAAGTAATTATTGATAGGTATGTACTTACTATTGCCATTTTGTTAATTGTTTTCTGGTAGTTTTTTAGTTCCTTTGTTTCTTTCTTCCTCTCTTGCTTGGTGATTGATGATTTTCTGTAGTGGTATGCTTAGATTCCTTTCTCTTTATCTTTTGCATCTCTACAAAAGGTTTATGCTTTCTGGTTACCATGAGGTTTACATAAACGTCTTATAGTTATAATAGTCTATTTTAAGCTGATAACTTAACTTTGAATGAATACAAAAGCTCTACATTATTATACTCCCTTCACATTTCACAATAACATCTCTTTGTACTGTGCATCCATTAACAAATTATTTTAGTTATAGTTTTTTTGATATATGTGTTGTTTAGCCTTTATACTAGAAATATATGTGATTTACCTACCACCATTACAATATTGGAGTATTCTGAATTTAGCTGTATGTCTACCTTTACAAGACAGTTTTATATTTTCATATGTTTTCATGTTACTACTTAGCACACTTTTGTTTCAACTCCCTTTAAAATTTCTTGTAAGGCCAGTCTAGTGGTGATGAACTCCTTCAGCTTTTGTTTGTCTGGAAAACTCTTGATCTCTCCTTCAATTCTGAAGGACAGCTTTGCTGGGTAGAATATTCTTGATTAACAGGGTTTTTTTAAAAAAAATTTCAGCACTTTAAATATATCATGCCACTCCCTTCTAGCTTGCAAAGTTTTTGCTGAAGAATCTGCTGGTGGTCTTATGGGGATTCCCTTGTACATAACAAGTTGTTTTCTCTTGCTGCCTTCAAGATTCTCTCTTTGTCTCTAACTTTTGACAATTTAATTATAACATGTCTCTGTGTGGGTTTCTTTAGAGTTATCTTATTTGGTACTCTGTGCTTCCTGGACCTGGATGTCTGTTTCTTTCACCAGGTTAGGAAAGTTTTCAGCCATTATTTCTTTGAATAAGCTTTCCTCCCCTTTCTCTCTTTAATATCCCTCTGGGACCCCTGTAATGTATATATTGGTCTGCTTAATGGTGTCCCATAAGTCTCTTCAGCTATCTTTACCATTTTTCATTCTTTTTTCTTTTTGCTCCTCTGATTTGATGAGTTCCACTGCCCTATGTTTGAGTTTGCTGATCCTTCATTCCACTTGATCTATTCTGATTTTGAATCCCTCAATTGAATTTTTCAGTTCAATTGTGTTTTTCAGCTCTGTGATTTTTATTTGGTACTTTTTAATATTTTATCTTTGTTAAAATTCTCACTTGGTTGTACATTGTTCTCCTGACCTCAGTGATCATCTTTTCCATTTTAAACTCTCTTTAGGTAAATCACTTATCTCCATTTCATTAAAATCAGTTTCTAGAGATTTATCTTGTTCTTTTGATTGGAACATACTTCGTTTCTTCATTTTCCTTGACTCTCTATGTTGGTTTCTGCACATTAGATAAAACAGCCACTTCTCCCAGTGTTTATAGACTGGTCCTGTGTAGGAGATGAACCTCACCAGTTAGCATGGCCTGAGCTCCTGGTTGTCTCTCAAACATCTGTGATTGTCCGTGCCACCATCTTTGTTCTTAGTGGCTCCCAGCAGTTGAGGTTGGCCCCAGACTAGTCTATATCCCAAAGGAAATATTGCAGTCAGCACCTAGATGCAGGATGATTAGAATCCGGACCCTTAGGTAGCAGCTGAGAAAGTATGTAGTTAAGTCCTCTCCAGGAAGAAACTGGGAGATGGGTGTTTCTGCCTTCTCCCTCTGACTGAGCCCAGGTGTACAGCTAGGGGAGATGCTCCTGTGCCCATTTAAAAACTGTTTCTTTGTTTGCTACCGTCTCGTGAGACCTGTGAATGCAAGCCTCACTGGCTGTCTGTCAGATCTAGGTGATTTGGGGGCTCATCCCCTGAGTGGCAACTGTAAAAGTTGGGATACTAGATGTATTGATAAGCTCCTTCCGGGGAGATATTGACGACTTCTTTTTATTGTTAGAGCAAGCCAGAAGGAGAAGGTGAGGGAAGTGCACACTGGCCCCCCATTTCTCCCCCCAGTCCTGAGGAGGATTGCAGTCAGCACTTAGGCATGCTAGTTAGAAGCTTGGACCCTCAAGCTGCAGCTTGTAAAGTATGTAGCCAAACCCCTTCCGGTGAAAGACTGGAAGGTGGACATTTTTGCCTCTGCACTGAGCCCTGTAGGGATAGCCATGGCGAGGGCTCGTGCACGTGCCCATTTAGAACTGCTTCTTTGTTTGCTATAGTCCTGTACGACTCATGAATGCAAGCCCCACTGGTTATCAGAGCCAGACAATCTGGTGACCCCTCCTGCAGGTGGCAACCACAAAAACTAGGGTGCCAGATGTGTGTGCATGCTCCTTCTGGAGAGGTGCCGGCAACCTGGTTTTATCATTCGAGTGAGCCACGGGGAGAAGGCAGGGAAAGTGCCCACCAGCTCCCTTGGGCTCAGGGGAGGATCACAGCCAGCCCGTACATACCTGCTAATTAGAAGCTGGGCCTTCAGGCAGCAGCATGTAAAGTATAGTCAAACCCCTACCAGAGAAGACTGGGAACTGGGTATTGTTCCTGCTCCCTCTGCGCGAGCCCTGGGGTGATAGTCATGATGACAGTTCACACATGCGCCCGTTAAGAACCGCTTCTTTGTCTGCTAGAGTGCTGTGGGTCTTGTGGGCTCCATTTGCTGTCAGAGATAGGTGGTTCGATGGCCTGTCCCTTGGGTGGGAGCTTTAAAAGTTTCACTGGATGTCCGGTCCACTCCCTTTACTCTCCAGGGAGAAGCTGGGAGTTGGGGGTTCCCTCACAACTGTATGTCAGTGTGCCAGGGGTGTGGTTTATGACAAGAGTGCATCTCACTTTCCTACCCATTTCAATGTGGGTGTTTGCGCATTTGTCTAATGTGTAGAGGTCACTCAGCTAGTTTCTGGATTTCTCTCCGAGGGAGCTGCTCCGTATGCAGCTGCACATTCAGTGCGTCCACGTGAGGAGGGAAGTTCAGGAGCCTCCTATGTCGCCACCTTGGTCCCTCCACTCTTTTTCTCCCTTCTATTCCTAACCTTAAACTAGCTTCTAAAGTCTGTCCCCACCAAAAATCTCTTCTAAACTTTCTTCCTCCTCAGTGTCTAACGGGCTGTTCCCAAAACACCCCCATTACACAAACACATCTGCCTCACTAATAGTTCATATGGAAAAAGCTCAACTTATGGCCTATTTCAGAGTCTGAATCATTTTCAACTTATTGCCTTGTCAAAGTACCATTGAGGTGGTGAGTATTAAATCCACTTGTTACCATCTCTGGGGACTTATTCTGGGAAGCCACCTGTGTAATGTTTTCTCCCCAATTAAACCCATTTTCTTTATCCAGCATCAAATATTTCCATTATATGCAGTCAGAGAATTATACCGTATCAAGATACCGAAGAGGCCTATAAAATTGTAAAGAAAAGATGCCTACTTTGGAAAACATTGGTCTGGGAAGCTTTATGACCCTTTTACACTTTGCCAGTGAGAAGTTTTGGCAGATTTCCTATTAATTTATGGAGCCCAAGGCAAGTAGAGTCTGGAGTTACCTTGATCTAATTACTGCAGGATTTCAATCTGTGCCCAATTAAAATAAGCAGTGTTAAAGGGTGGCCCTCAGCTGTACCAAAGTTGTAGTAGAACAGCATTTACTAGAAGTGTACCAAACCCCCAGAGGGGAGCGTGGTTAACCATGTGTGAATGTGCCTCTCTGTTTCTAGGTAGGATTTTACATAGTTCCCATGTTTTCATTGTGAAAATGGAATTGGGTAATGGCAGCAGTCCTTGTAGAAAGGGTAGGTTATGAAATTGAACTTTAATTTCAATCTTTCAGGTAACTGAGGCAAACGTAGATCTAATTTGTCTAATTAAGATTGAGTAGACTGAGTGAAATTATCCCAGGAAAACAAATCAGCATCCTATTTTGAAAAAATTTCCAGGAAAGGATATCTACCCATCTTTCTCTCTGTGTGCTGGCACTGCCTTACATAATCAACCTGACTTCTGTCCATTCATTAAATTTCTAGTAACAAATGTAGTGATACATTTGTGAATTAAAATATGCTCACCAAAGTATATTCCAGCACCACATGATAGGTGTTCAATAAATGTTCCCAAAATAAATGAAATGTTAAGTGCATTACTATTGGATAGAATTAGTCTTCACTCAGAGATGAATGAAGCCCAGCCTATTTCACTCATACTTTCTTGACCTAACCATTCTTTACATAATCTTGTACAAGACTACTATGTTAAAAGGTTATTATTTTCTTGTGAGTCACTGGTGAAGAATCCTTTTTCCCTCCCTAGCTCAAACTTGTGTAAGTCTGGAACATCGTTCATTAATTTAATCAACAAATATTCACCATATGTATACAGTGTGCCAGATTCTGGGGACAAATGAACCATATTGAAATGACCTCTACACTCAGGCAGCATATAGTCTTATGGACTAATAGCTGTCAATGACTGAGCCCTGTTACATGCCACATTGAGTGCCTTGTTTGCATTTCAGGCAGTTATGAAAGCTATGTGTCATCGTCCCCATTTTATAGATGGAAAAACTGAGGCCCTGAGCTTAAATGACCTAGCTAAGATTTCACAGCTTTTAGATATCAAAGCCTGGCTTTGAATCCTATTCTCTCTGTCTAAATAGCTGCTCTTCAATATTCTGACCCAGATGAAATAGCGTAATAACTCTCTGTTAGTTAGCTGCTCACCATCCCTACTTTTAAGTAGGTCATTTCCATCCCTGGAATCCTGTGTCTGTGTTCTCCTTTCTATAGTAAGAGTCACTGTACTTTCATAAAGTAGGCTTTAGTCCTTGACAGTTCCTTCCTTAAATTGTTGTTTTCGCTCTACTATAGGACACACATAAAAGGGGGGATAAAACAAGAACAAAAATTACCATTGGCAGAAAGTATATTTCCTGGTGTATTTCCTCTTCTTTGCATTTACTCAAAATATGGTCTCATGATACAGCTTTAACTAAAACACTATTATTTTTATAGTATTGCACTTCCGGCATTGAAATTTGCATGAGGTTTTATATCAAATACTTCTAGACAAAGAAATAACCATAACTAGTACAGAGTAAAAATTTTATGAGATAACGGTGTTTGAAAGCAATTAATATTCATCAGCCTTCAGATTTAATTTTGAATATATTTCTTTCTATCAAGCACAATTTTCTTCAATATTTAGCCAAGTTTATTTTCTCATTTAGTTCATGAACATATTCTCTCACTTGTTATAAAAATATATTTTTCTCCTCAAAATTCTTTTTCCCCAAATGATAAGACTATTTTGTTGGTGATGCCATTTTAGGTTATGGTTTGTCAGAGGATCCATAGTTTCCTGTTAGTGACGAGTTCAACAGTGTATTTACAGAAATTTAATAAATGGTATCTTCTACTGATGACTAAGTAATGATGATGGTTGTGATGGGTGATTTTATGTGTCAACTTGATAAGACATGGGGTACCCAGTATTTGGCTAAATATTATTCTGAGTATTTCTGTGACGGTGTTTTTAGATGAGATTAACATTTAAATCAATAGACTGAGTAAAGCAGATTGCCCTCCCTAATGGGGATGGGCCTCATCCCAGTTGAAAGTCTAAATAGAACAAAAAGGCTGACCCTCCTCCAAGTAAGAGAGAATCCCTCTTGTCTGACTGTCTTCTAACTGGGACATTGATGTTTTCTTGCCTTTGGACTTGAACTGAAACATTGGTTCTTCCTGGGTCTGAAGCCTGTTGGCTTTCAGGCAGGGACTGCATCATCAGTTCTCCTGCTTCTTAGGCTTTTGGACTCAGGGTGGAACCACATCTTCTTATACAAAGATTGAATACAAGGAATTGGCTTGTGTGATTGTGGAGGTTGACAAGCCCCAATATCTGCAGGGTGAGTCAGCAAGCTGGAGACCGAGACACTGATGGTGTAGTTCCAGTCTAAGTCCAAGGGCCTGAGAACCAAGAAAAATGAGACCTAGGAAGAGCCAATGTTTCAATTCAAGTCCAAAGGCAGGAAGAGATAGATAGATAGATAGATAGATAGATAGATAGATAGATAGATAGACAGACAGATAGATAGATGGATAGATAGAAAGATAGATATCCTATCCTATTGGTTCTGCTTTTCTGACTAATACAATGAAGATGATGACAATGATGATAAGCAAGATAAAGATGTCTTGGTGGTGGTGTGGTGGTGGTGACAGTAGTTGATTTAGGCTCATTAGACAAGTAGATTTTTAACCAAAAATTGCAATTTCTGAATCTTATGCCTCCTAGGGAAAGGAGATTAAGATATTTACTTTGAGTTTTTTTTAACTATCTTTTATTCATTCAACCATGTTTGCTACTAATCTACTATGTAAAAGACATTTTTGCAAGATCTTTATATATAAGAATTTTTGCCTACAGGTAACATGTCCTCAACAAATGTAAATAATACATTATACAAGAAGGCAATCTAAAATAAGTAGCGGCTGAATAAAAGAGGAGTAAAGAAAAAGAAGCAAGTGATTATACATAAAGAACCAGGAAAGTTGTAATAGTGTGGACATAGTTTGGGAACTGATACAGGGAGAGAAAACTGAGTGAATATCATGGGCCAAGTGAAGAGGTGTGGACATATCTGGAGAGCATACATAAGATGTGATAAATGCCTCAGGGACCCCTGCTCTTTTAAGATGAGACTATAAAACTCATAGTGAAGTCTTCACAAGTTTACGGTTTCTGAAATTGTGTTATAAATTGAAAGGCAAAGGCAGTTTGTTTTTATCCAAGAAAATAAGACGATTGTTGACCCAAGTGTAACACTTTTCATGGTCACAGAAGGCGTGCTCTTCTTAAACTGTCAAAAAATTTATCATCTACATCAAAGAATTCAAGGAGATACGTTAGGTGTAGCCTTCACTTTAAGCTTGCATAGCCACTTGCCTGGTCAATACAACTAAAAGTGTACAATATTTCATTTAATGAATTTGTCTCTTGCCAGAATTTCCAGGAACTTTCCCAGTGACAAAATAAATGTTTTGCTTGTTGCCTCCTTGGCGCTTACTGTAACACACTGCCAAGTCAATTGTGTGCTAAGAGGCAATTTGATGTAGAGTCTCTGGATCATCCAGAATCTCTGCAAGAAGCTTCCTTTTATTCTGAATTTCTTCCATATTTTAAAACACTCACAAGCAAATCGTTTTGGGGGAACTCCTCCATCCTTTGAAAATTCTATGCAATTTGGAGAAGTGATCATCACTTTAGGATGTGGGTGTTGTCACCATCGAGTTGTTAAACCAACTTGAGGTAAAATACACCCTAATGGCAATTCTTAAAGTATATCCTTATTTAATCCTAGTATTTATTCAATAAAGACATTTTTTAAACCACTAGATTACAGGGACTCTTTTTAAAGGTCTGTTCAGAAAAGAACAAGACAGAGTCTTTACTCTCAAAGAATGAAGTGGCAGACACAAACAAGGAAATTATTAACAGTGCGTAGTGTGATGGACACTAAAATAAAGATGTGCACAGGGAGACCTGTGCTCTGGAGACCAAAGAAACAGCAGAGAGGATGATCCCTTAATAGCCCGTTGGGTACAGACAAGGAAGGCTTCTATGAAGGGTTAATGCCTAAGAAACAATGCAGGAGATAGACAAGAAATGAAGCAAGTAACAGCATTCCAGGCAGGGGCAAAAGAAGTTAGGTACACATATGAGTGGAGTTGGTGTCCAGCATAACCGGCTTTCCCTCATAACACCCTGGTGCGTCATCTTGGTCTTTGTCTTTTGTGGTCTCTTCACAAGTTCTTACGTGACAATCATTTATATACTGCAAAAGAAGCATGAGCAGAGGTCACCCAGCGATGTCCGAACAGTTTGTACACGTCCAGTAAGTCAAATACTCTCCCTCATTCAGGCACATTGCAAGTTGCCTACTGAGGACTCAAGACAACTGGAAAGGACTGGTGATGTTTGCCTGGCGCCATTACCCCGGGGGTGAGGCGACTGGTCCTTCCCTGTCACAGAAAGGCTCCTCCTTCTGATAATGTCTGCAAGAATATTGTCTTGGCTTTTTTGTTGCTTAGAAATTTTATTCATTTGAAATTAAAATACTTGTCAGATGGAATATAAGTTCATGCTGTTATCACCCATTCACATGTTAGTATGAGTAATTTTTGGATTTTTTTTCTTAGCAGCTTTTGATAAGAAGGGGTGAAAGTATGAGGACATGGATTATTTGAAGGAGGGAGAGTATGCAGCCATAGGACGTGAATATGATCCAAGAACTGGGGCTGGGGGTACTTCATTCTTGCACACAGAAGGCTTTCAACAATGTTTGTTCAATCAATGAAGAAACCGAATAAATAAAATCTCAATGACTTATGATTTTGTATGGAGTTGTTTCTAATGCTCAAAAATTATTCATTTTATTCTTCTCTTTGACAAAGGCCAATCCTCCATGAAAGGAAAGCAAGAGGAAAATATTTTTGTGGAAGAAGAAAACTTTCAAATTTCATCTTAATTTTTGTCCTACTATGTGACAATGTTTTTAAAAAGCTAAAAAGAAAAGGCATTTAAAAGAGAAAAAGAAAATAGCATATAGCTTAAAAATTTAATGGGAACAAGTAGAATTCTAGACAAAAAAGTTTCAAAGATGTAATTGACTCATAAGAAAAACTTACATACATAAGAAAACAATAATGTTAAATAATCTAAGAGACTCCTGATTTAAGAGACAGAAAGCAGGGCATAGCAGAGATGTCATAAGAAATCTAATGCAAAATTCACTGGCCTGGGATAAGGCTGTGGAAAGTATAATCAACAACATTTGAGCTTGAAATTCACTATAACTAAAGCTTGGAGCCATACAGGCAAGACTCTAAACAAGAAAAGGTACGTTAAGACTGCAAAGAAACAATTAATATTGCCTGTATTTGAAAAAGAAGAGAAGATTTATTATCAAAACTTCAACAGAAGAAATAACTCATAAGACAATGTAAAAAAATCCTGACTTCTTTCCTCTTGGAGCAAAGAACCCATGAATCTGCTCTGTGTGGTGAAGCACTGTGTTCCGACACTAAGGCAGCAGATACTCAGCACATTCCAGCTGGTTGTCTTCAATGCTGCATCGAAGTGAAGAACATCTCCAGGCAAGTCAATATGGTAGTCGTCAGTTTGCTCCCAGTCCCAGGAACGGTGCTTGGTCCAGAACAGAAACTCCATGCTGGAATGAATGAAAGAGTGGAAGAAGTAGTAGGAATGGAAGCTGTGGAGAAGAGAAACTACTTTCCCTCTCCCTTCAGTTTCCTTCTAAAACGTACTCGAAATCCTCTATTGACACCAAACTTTCTCTACTCCTGCTCCCGTCTCAGCTCCCCCTTCGCCCAGCACAGTTATTGAAGGAAGAGCTTCATTCACTGTCTCAATCTCTGAATCCTTGAAATCTCATTATTTCTGCCCTCACCCCACATTTGAAACATCCCTCTCGCTGCTCCTATCAAATCAGCTTTCCTGGCCTTCATCTCTGCCTATTTCTCTGCAATCGTTTATATTAATGACCAACATTATGTTAATCTCCATAAACATGCATCTTCTGGGCTATTACTGTTCTTTCTTCTGTTCGCATTACTCTTCTGCCTGGGGCTCTTTGTCCGGTCCTCTTCTGTTCCATGCACACCTAGCTCTCCCTGTGTGACTTCACTCACTCCCAGAGTCAATTCCAACATCCAACTCTAACACCAACTCTAACATGCCACGAGTCACAGTTATTGTTGAAGCCCACTCATGTATTTTTAACTTTCCACTAAACACTTCTGCCTGCATATGCCACTAGGACCTCAAATTCGGTAACAGTAACATTAACAGTAGAAATAAATAGCTGACAGTTACTGAGCACTTTCTGTGTGCCCGGTGGCATCCTAAGTGTGTAACACAGTATTGTTGCTTTCAACTCTTACAACAACCCTGCAAGGGGAGTACTGCCATTATCCTCACTTTACTGATGAGAAAACTGAGCCACAGAGCAAATAAGTAATTTCCCCAAAGTCCTATAGTTAGATAACTGGCCTTTGTTGTTGTTAGCACATTGAGTCACTCTGACTTCTAGCGACTCTGGGTGCACAGAGCAGAGCCCTGCCCGGGCTTTTTGTGCCATCTTCTCACCTTTGGGCACTATGTCTGACAACTCTCTGCTGCTATTCATAGGAGTTTCACAGCCAATTTTGTGGGGAGTGGGTGGTCAGATTCTTCTTCCTAGTCTGTCTTAGTCTGGAATCTCTGCTGAAACCTGTCCAGCATGGGTGACCCTGCTGGTGTTTGAAATATCAGTGGCATAGCTTTCAGCACCACAGCAACACACAGCAACCACAGCATGACAACCGACAGATGGGTGGTGTGGTTCCCTGACCGAGAAACGAGCCCAGGCGAGAGCCCTGAATCTTAACCCCTAGACCACGAGATAACTGGAAGAGCCAGGTTATAAACCCAGGCAGTCTGGATATTCTCCCCTTATTCCTCCCTGTATCTGCTATTAAAATCCTGTTTCCCTGATTTAGGACTTAACTCATAGGCTTAATCTCTGACTCTGCCCAGTACCCTACTCTCCATATCTGATTATTTGTAAGCACTATTGTTTTGTTTAAATGCATTTACCATAGCTTCCTGTCATTTCCCGCTACTATCAGTGAAATATAGGTCTTCAACGCTTCTCTTTAGAACTACTAAAGTAGCCTGCAAACTGGTCCCCTCACCTCCAAAGTCTTCTCTCTCTGACCTTTCGTAGATATATAACTTCTAAAGTATAACTCATATCACTCCTCAGTGAAAAAACCCTTGTCCACAAATAAAGCCCTGACCCCTTATACTGGTATTCAAGGCCTTCTGTGAACTAGACCACTAAATATTGCCTAGAGTCACCACCAAATTATAACTCAGTTTGCCTTCCTTCAGATGGTTTCCTCTATCTTCACTCACTATTTCCCTGATTCATCCATCTATTTATTCTTTCATTTATTTTTTATTATCAAGAATTATACTAAGCGATATAATAGCAAGATTTATAAGACACTGTCAAAATTCCATCTGTGAAAATATTGTTCTTCTAGGTCTACCTCAAATTGTCACTTCTTCAATGAATAATTCTTAATCACCCCAGGGCAAGTTAGACTAATAGAAAGGGAGAAATGGAGCTATTCCTAATTCTAATTCCTTTAAAGATGGAAAGTAGATGATATTTCCGTTGTTACTAGATCAGCGAAGATGATGGTGGTGCAGAGACATTGACCTGTCGATGAGATAGAGAGTCTCAGAAGATTAGAGTAATTCCACCAGTGGGAACCTAGAGACAGAAATCACTATGAGATGATTCCTTAAAACCAGATATGAGGAGTCAGTAGTGGGAAAGCAAACTTAAAAATGAAGACAGTTACACTTGAAGGTTATACGAGATCCAGACAGAATTTAAAAGACTGGCTGTAAAGATAAGCATAGAATATTTCAGTCCTTCTTAGGTGAATTCAAGATGCCATTTTTATTCATCTACTCTTTCAGAAAATATTTACTGAGCACTCGCTGTGGGCCATGCACTGTTACAGGCACTGGGTATAAAGCAGAGAATGAGGCAGATATGTCCCCTGATCTTAGAGTCCAAGTGGAGCTTACCCTTCAGTGATTTTTCTTGGGGACCGAGATGCATCACATACTGTAAGAGAACATATCAAGGTGAGTTAGGGAATTCTGGCTTTAAGAGAAGGCTCAGGAAAAAAAATGGTGCATGCCATAAGAGGAAGCCAGGCAGGGAGAATAATAGCAGAATAATAATAATAATATGGTCCCAGATGAACTGTTAGACTGAAAACGGAATAACATCTGGGGGAACTGCTCCTCTTAGCAATTGCAAGGTGGACAGGATTTGTTTCACAAAGAGCTACTTTTGATATGCTCAAACCCATATATATATCATAAATCCTACTATGGGGTTCCCCACAAGGTAGAATCTGCAAGAATATGTTAGGAATACTAATTACTGGTCCCAAAGGAAAGGGAAAGGGAGAGAAGGCAGGAAGGAAGGAAAAGAGGGAGGAAGATTGGTTGGTTCTGGTCCTACACGTGGAAGAGCAGGGTGAGCACTAACTTGGAAGTAGGTAAGTTTTTACAAATTCAGCTGAGCTTACCTGAAAGAAGTTGGAGAACAATCCAAGTCGTCCTCTGTTGCAAGAAAAAAATAGTGGCAAAACAGAACTACTTCTCTGCCACTTTCATGACATAAGTTAGTCCGGGCTTGGACAATCGACAAACAGAATAAGGCAATGTTTTGAGAAGCATCCTGAAGAAAACATATTGTATCTTGCTGGATCCTCTGATAGCACAAGTTTTGGAAACACCAAAATAAGCTTTTGTCTGGGGAACTGCTGTGTATAATTCCTCAGGAATCAGGGGAAACTACCTTAGAGAAAGGTCTATGGAATTCCGAGACAGGTAGAGTTGCTAATAGTTCATAATGTCTTGCGATCTTTCTGGAGATGAAGAAGTGGAAAGACCATAAGACACTGGGTCTGTGGAGAAAGGTGGGTCATAAGTTTGCATGGAGAATTCTCTGTTAGAAATGCTCGTAAAAGGAAGTAGAAGCTGTGTCTCTAGATGGAGCCCATGGTTAGGCCCCCATCGGGGTGCCAAGGGATAGCAATGCTGTCAATGTGCTGGCTAGATCTCCTGGAAGCTCACCACAGCAAATGCGTAAATTTTGCAGGAAGACGGAGTGTTGAAAATACCCCTACTTGAGAACAGAATCAGTTTACAAGATGAGTGTTTCCCTGGGGATTTGGGATGATAGGGCATGAAAAGAAATTTCTCACAGCAATGGAGCTCAGGTTTAGAAATTAGCTGGCATCTTATAAGTCTAAAATCAGGGAGATTTCTTCCTTTCTCTCTTCTCTAAGACTTCACTGCTATGGCTCTTGGCTCATTGCACTCATGGCAGTGTGGATCTGCTCTGAAATATTTATTTACTTCTGAGAACTTACATCCATTTGATATACCTATTGAGGTAGTTGGAGAATGCCATGTTGACTTCTAAATTTTGTGGAGACGGGGCTAGAGCCAAAGTATTCTATATATCCCACGGACTTGTTGGTTCATTAGAAATTGAGATCCGTGAAGGGCTCGTGTTAACACTAATTCAACTTTGTTGGTGCTGCAGAAACCCCCTGCCCCCCACTTTGTGGGAAGAAAGCTGAAGATGCAGCTGCTGCAGGGGGACATTCAACTCACATGTAGCATGTCCTTGTGAGATCCCCCCCGACTGGGACAGAGCAGGAGAAGACATCAAGGAAAGCAGAATTCTGGACTTTGGTTTCTTTTCACTTTAATTTGAGGGAATTTATTTCATTTCTTGGACTTGAATTTCTCTCTGGAAAGTTAATAATAGGAGGTACCTGTAGATACTATGGATAAGGAAAACAAAACTTTTGGGAGTGTTTTGTGAAGCCCTTATTCTCTAATCTCCACAATTTCATAAGAAGTGGAATAAGCTTCTCTACCATTGGATAGGGGTGAATGATGAGTGAAATTTTAAGGTTTAACAATTTTCTTTTCTCTCTCCACTTTCTACTCACTCCTTTGTAAAGAAGAAGTAACTAAGGAGATACCTAATGTACATTGTTCTGCATTTCTTTCTTCATTTAATTGTGTGTTTCTTTGAGGTACCAAGACCACACATAGTACCCATCCCTCATCTTCTAATGGAGGAGCTGTCCTTAGTTCTTCACCTTCTACACCTGAAACTGGTGGGCAAGTCATAGGTACCTTGGATGCATTTAATTTGGAGTGGGAGATAAGAGCCCTGCAGAGCTCTTTAATCTGGTTGCCATGGAAGTCCTGCCTTGAGGATTATTAGGAAAAGAATTTTAATTTAAATTGACTGTGGTAATAAGAGCACTGAAGTGGGAGTCATGCAGCCTGGGGTCCACTTTGGATTCTAGTGACGTTTCTGCCACAACCCATTTCATTTTCTTAAACATCCACGCACTTTGTGTCTCATTCGTAGACTTGAGCTTATATCAGAGAGTTTGTTTCCTCGAAGGTTTTCAACCAAGAATTATTTATTGAGGGCCTATTATGTGCCAAGCTCTGCGTTGAACACTAAGGAAATTGCTGCCCCAACTGCTGATTGAATACAATAGTCCAATCCCCTCTTGGATAGAACAGTCTAGTGGTGGTGTCAGGCATGAACAAATCGTAACAGAAAACCATAATTATAATTTCGAGAACGCCTTTTCGTTGTAAACCTTTCTTTGCTGTTTAAATTTATTTTTCAGATGTGTGCTTTATCTTCACGAGTAAATGCAGATTTGAAAAGAGGCATCTGCAAGTTAGGTAACACAGGCTTATGTTGTTCTTGACTTTCTCCTCCGTGCAGAAAAGTTAAGCTCTTAGGAAGAGAGCAAAAAGTGGATTTAGCTGCTAAGCTAAGTCTGTGAACTTTAAAATTTGTATTATAAACTTTGTCTTTTCAGGGGCTAATGGATTAAACCAGCCCAAGATTTCCCGAAAGAGAAACTTCAGAAATCCCATTTAAATATTCACATCACTGTGTGTCATTGGTGAGAAGCGCTGCAGACACGTCCACAACTTTGCTCCCTGTACCTGTTGGCTTTTCCACGTGAAACATAATTGCTCTGCGAGCACTGTTACAATGATGACAAATTTGTCTTTAAAAATCAACCTTTGGCATGTGTATTATTCCAGTGCCTTTGTCCTATTTAGCAAACATACAGAAAGTGAATGCCACCAATTTTCTCCAGGTTTGCAATTCAAAGTTTTTTTTTTTCCTATAACCTAGGAATTTGGGGAAAAAAATCTGCTGTTTTCTTTTTAGTATCCATGGCAGCTTTATTTTCTTCACTCTTCTTAAGTTCCAGAATATTGGGAAATTTTTTTTCTTAAGAGTTTCCTTTCATTTTTAGCTTCCTTGTAGCTGGGTTTTAAAGAAAATCGCTTATAGATTTAATGAACAAATATCTTCTTATTAAAAGTTATGTTAAGTAAGCAAAGCTTCTTCTCGCTTAAACTTTACAAAAGGAGAAAAGCAATTGACGAAAGTGTAATATAACTGTGAGTGTAACAGCAATTAACCAAATCTTCCAGGGCCTTTTTGATGCCCCTGTGCCTCCCGCCTAAACCCTGCAGCTTATGGAGTCTTCCTAAGGTGCCCAGATAAATCAGCATGTTGCTGTACATTATGTTGACTGTGATAAACCAAGAGCTCACCTGTTTGTTTCCCAGTAGTTCAATTAGCTGGAAAAATATTGTTCAGCTGACAGAGATATGTACCTAGTTTGCTTAACCTTCATGCACCCAAATGGACTTGTGTGTCCATATCATTGTGCTATCGTGTCAAAAGCAGTGAAACCCTTGGGGCTGGCCCAGTGGTATAGTGGTTAAGTTCACACACTCTGCTACAGCGGCCCAGAGTTCATGGGTTCAGATCCCACATGCAGACCTATACACCACTCATCAAGCCATGCTGTGGTGGCATCCCACATACAAAATAGAGGAAAATTGGCACAGATGTTAGCTCAGGGACAATCTTCCTCACCAAAAACAAAGAAAGAAGTGGAACCTTAATAAATGTAGAATGCCCGAATAACTCAGCTCTCGCAGCAAGTTTTTTTTTATAGACATACAATTTAATAGTCAAAAATGACTTTAAAATAATCCCATTTTAGATTTTTGTCTTACAGAGGGCATTAAAGCAGATCTAGTTCATAACCCTCAATAACATCCATCACAAGTCCTCAAACCATGCTTCAGTGCTCCTAGCCTTTCAGTTACTATATTCCTTAGAGTGCTAAAACTTTCTCTCCTGGCCCAGTTTCTCACCTTTCTTGCCTCTCACTACTTTTAGTGTATGGATCATCTTACCTTCTCCCAAATAGAAAGATATTCTTCCTCTTTAGCAAGAAAGAGAATAGGGAAATAATTACACAACGGAGAACCATCTTTCATGGGCAGGATGATTGGAGGAAGGCTGTGAGCATCGCAAGTAGCAACATGGACTCTTATAGAATGTTCCTCAAGAGCCATTCCTGGGCCTGACATCCTAGTTTTCCATTCAGTGAATGGCTGTCAAGCCATTTACCACATTCCCGGCATCATTAAAGACCTTGGGCTACAACTGTGAGCAAGAGAGACAGCATTTCTTTCCTGTGTTATTTTTTCTATTGCTGCTGTAACAAATTACTGTATACCTCATGGCCTAAAACAACACAAATTTATTATCTTCCAGTTCTGTAGGTTAGAAATACAAAATGGGCCTCACCAGGCTAAAATCAAGATGTCTTCAGGGCTACGTTCCTTTCTGGCAGCTCTAGGAAAGAATCCGTTTCCTTGCCATTTCAGCTTCTAGAGACTGCCCACGTTCCCTGACCCATGGCTCCTTCTTCCACCTTCAAAGCCAGCAATGCTGCATCTCTCCAGTCATTCCCCCATATTCCCACCTCTCCCTGACTTTCGTCTTCTTCCTCTCTCTGGTACTTTTAAGGACCCTTGTGATTACATTGGGCCCACCTAGATAATCCAGAATAATCTCCCTCTGACGATCAAACTTAATTCCATCAAACTTAATTTCCCTTTGCCATGCACCGTCACATACTCATGGTTTCTAGGGTTAGGATATGGACACTCTTGAGGGGTATTACTCTGCCCACCACATACCCTCATGGACCTTACAGTTTAATACGGGATCTACAGAAGTGAATGGTCAATCACAGCACAGTGGGCTAAATGCTGATGGGGTAAACTCTGGAAGTGCCTAGAAGGGTCACCTAGCAGGGATTTCCAGGTTAGAGAAGGCTTTCTAGAGAGAGTGACACTAAAACCGAGATCTGGAGGATGAGTAGGCATAGTCAATGGAAGCCATGGGTGCAGGGGTGAGAGAACGGGAATAATATTCCATGTAGAAGGAACAGCAGGTATGGAAGCCCAGAAGGCAGAGAGGGGAGAGAGACCATCCTCCAGGTCAGGGACTAAAAGAATCCCTTATGACTGTGGCAAGGACCAAGTATGGGGTGGGGGCATGAGAGGCAAGAAAAGCAAATGAGGGCCAGGTCAAGCAGAGGTGCATCTCTTCCCATGTTGCTAAGTGGGAGGTGGGGTCGGGCCCTGTCCAGCTAGAAATGAGGAGCTACTGGAGGGCTTCAACCAGGGGCAGGTTGGGATTAGGTTGGCATTTGGGAAGAATCATTCTGGAGAATGAATTAGAGGAAGGTCAGGTGGAGCATCTTATTAGTGATCTAAAAGGGTGAAAGTAAAGATCATCCATTAATTAGCATAACAGACTAGCAATCTCCTGTCAAGTTAGGTCCAAAAAGAAGTAATATTGGGGAAAGGACCTGAATGTTTATAAGATGTGTTGGGATCTAAGTGATGTAGATTATTGAGAGAAGCAATGGGATAAAGTGAGGAGGATGACTATTTGTAAAATAAAACTTCTGAGAAACCATGTTTAAAAAATACCTATCCGTCATATTAGAAACGTCTCAAATTTAAGTTATTACAAATACATACAGCAAGTTGTCCATAAGTCAGCGATCAGTGCTAATGAACTAAGGTCATAAGTGGATCATCCCGTCGTCCTGTTGTCCTCTGGGAGGTGGAGGATGGGGGAACCCTCCATAATATGGCACTATACCAGACTGCATATATAAAATTCATAGTGGAATTAATTCTACAAATCTGTCACTTAACTTTTAAATGCTCTTAGTGACTTATTACTTCTCTTGACATTTAATTTCTCCATATATTTGGCACTTTTTTTCATCATGCACAGATCTGACCAATAAATGTTTTCAAATTTAATAGACAGCAAAGTGTTACATTGTCCTCCGGGATTCTAGCCCTCATTTCCTTGACAATTTGGTCTGTATTTAAAACAAAATAAAGGAAAAGGTCATAATTTAAACCTTTAAAGGTTTATGAGAAGCATACTGTCTACTTGGAAAAGTTGAAACCCAAAAAGTTGGAAAATCAGATGAATTGAGGAAAGTTTTTTTATACCTCTTATTTGTACTTTCCAAACCACCTGGGGTTGCCAGCTTGGATAGAACATCTCATAGCAAGCTTTCTAGTGAGAGTTTTGACACTTCCACTTCTGGTTCCTATTGGAAATACCAGAAAACAAGCCTTCTGTGCAAAATTTCAGTGATTATCATGCCAATTCAGGAATTACAGAAAAGAAAACTTATCCCCAAATTTCAGAACTTTAAAAGGCTTAATTTGAAACTAATGGTCAAGCTCTAACTGTACTCCAAAATCCCTGAGTTGAAGATAAATATATCAGAAAAGAAAACTTTTAGCTGAAAGCAACAGAAATCTAAACTAAATAGGCTTGAACACGAGACATTTTGCTGTTGACTTAAAATGGAAATCAGGAAACAAACTGTCCAGAGCTGGGCCAGCCACTCCACAATGTGGATGTCTTTCTGTCAGCTTCAGCATCTGAAGCTTTTTCTGGGACTGATCATAAATTTGTTGTCTAATTCAGGACCTTTTTGAGTATGAAAGGGAGCATTATCAATAATTACACTGGGGCAGCAGGATTCACCTCATTCTCAAAATGGCTGCCATAGTTCCAAATACTGGTTCTCACACCACATTCAAATGCAAGAAGCAAGGGGAAAAGGACATGATAGCAAGCTTGCTTCCTAGGTCTGCTCCTTTTATTAGAAAGAAACTGCTTTCTCAGAAGCCCTCATTAGATATCTCCTCACATCTTATTGCCACAGTTAGCTGCAAGAAAAGCTGAGAATGTGTGTCAGCCAATTGAACCAGAATTGTCATGATAAGCTTGGAACACTAATAGTTTATCTCCTGGGGCAGGGCCCACCAAACAAAATTGGGGATCTGTTAACAAGGAATAAGGAGCATTACTTGGTCTATAACTAACTATGAAGGCCTCAGTCAGTGTCAACTTTCACCCTTCTAAAACGAGATTGTTAAGACCTTGGTCTTGGAATATAATTCCATGTAAGAGTTTCTAGTGTATACCAATATTCAGGTTCTCCTTTTCTTTCTGGGTATGCATCTAGTTTATATTTTCTCCCCTCCCTTGCATTCAGGTGTGGCCGTCTTGACTGAATTCTGTCTAAAGGAACGCAAGCAGGTGTAACCTGTGCTACTTCTAGGAAAGCCTCTCAAAAACCTCGTTAAGAGCAGTTCTTGTCTCTCTCCACCCACTAAGAGAAGGCAGAGGCCCCTGAGAACACAGAGGAAGGCGAAGCCTGGAGGTGGAAAGAGCTTGGGTTCCTTAAAGAGCACAGTGCAGGGCCTCCACACTGACGGGATGGTGACATGGTGTCACTGAAATACTGAGGTGGTTTATTAACCGCAGTTAACCTGTCCCAAAGAACACAGTCCATTTTAGCAAATTTCTTATAAATTGAATTAATTTACATGCCTGATTGAGGTGGAAAAAAACCATTCCATTCTTACATCCTTAGCACATGGCATGGAGAAGGTCATCATTACATGTTTATAAATGAATGAACGACGGGAAAACCGCAAAAGACAATGAAATAGGCTTTTCCATCCAGTATCTTTAAAATGCAAATCTAAAATACAGTGGACAGCCTTTACATCACATTCTGTGTTCACAGCTAAAGGAAGTTCTTGATAACAACCCTAAATCATTTTTAGTTTTTGTTTTCCAAAGTCAACTTGTCCCTCACTAATGGTGCCTCACTACCAGGTGAGAAGAAAACATTTGTCTTCGGTGCAGAGGGCTTTGTCCACAAAGCATCGTTCTTCTTCAGCTGCCATCGCGGGTTGTTTTGAGGGACTGCTCTTATCAGTCCTGCCTTGGTTGGTTGTGAGACCAGAAGCTGCTAAGCACGAGAGGCGGTGGACTCCGTGCCAACGGCTGTCCTCTCTGCGCTCTCTCCAAGCAAAAGAGCTGGCCTCGCTCAGGTCCCGTCCCTGAGGCTGCTTCTTGCGCCCGGAAGGGAGCAAGGTCAGGTCTGGGGGGAGCACAGGGCCGAGGGATGCGGCGGCCGTCTCCACCTGGTGACGCTGTGAGGACTCCAGTGGCCAGCAGGTCATATGGAGCCTCTCATGAGGGACTGCTTCTCATCCCGGGGATTTTGTTGGGTCCTTTCCTCTGATCCTTTGTTAGGCCAGTTATTAAACAACAACAAAGCAACAATAAAATTAAAATAAGTAAAAATGATAAAAGTGATTTTGGAATAAACTATATACCTTAAAATACCTTCATACAAGCCTCACCGGGCTTGTTCCACTGTAAGCAAACTCGGGGTGATAGGAAGATGAAGAGCAGCCCTGTCGAAGTTAGGTAGGGTAGGGTCAGAACCCTTCATGAGCCACGTGGCTTTGGATCAGAGCTTGTCCTTTCCTTTTTTGACTCTTCGTTTTTCTTATCTAAAAAAACAGAAAGGAGTCAGTAGACAAGGCATTAGGGTTTTGTTGGGAGGTGAATATGAGAGAAAGTTTGGCAGATGAACAAAACCTGTTACTATTGCCCAGAAAGTTGTGCAAAGCTGTCGGTGCTGTGGGAGCTCAGGGTCATTCACTGCCCGGAGGAGGTGCCCAGAGCGGGCCTTCCCGGGAGCCGCTCCCAAACGTCATCCTGGCTGTGTGTTAGATTCTTTCGGGTCAAGTGTCAGCCACGAAGGTGCTATTTCATTGCACTAAGGAGCACCTAGAAGGCCGGCCTATCTTGAACATAGTTCTACAGTGTCAAGCCCTTGGCAAAGGGCGCAGAGGCAGCAGGAGACCATACAGATTTCCCCTCTTCTTAAAAAAGCTAAAAAAAGAAAAGAGTGGCAATAGCTAAAGGAGTTTGAACCTCCAGGCACGAGTCCAGGTTCCCGCCTGTGCACTGGTCTTTCCAGTGCTGTAAAAGCTGAAGGCAAAGCTCCCAGGCAGAAACCCAGTGCTTAGGGCTGCGGAGCCTGGCATGGGCTTCTCAGCGTTCCCCCGTGCACGGTGCTCACAGTGCTCCGGGATGCAAAAAACGCACTATGGTGCCTTGAGAAGCCTCTCTTCCCTAGAACCCTGCAAGTTAGCGATTCCCTTAGTTCTGGAAAGGGAACTCCAGCATTGCTGATCACAGCACAGCAGCAGTGTGAACATTATCTCTACCCAGGTGACAAGGATCTTTTGAAAAGTCTACGCCCATGCCCTGGTAGGCAGACCTCCACCACCAAGGTGAGAAAAAGAGAGCGCCCAAGGCCATCGCTCCCAGTGGCTCCAGCAAAAGGGGTGTCCTAAAGACAGCGTGCACCTGTGTCCATGATCTCAAAAGCCATCGCAGAGGATTTCTCAGAAGTGTAGATTCTTGGTTGACCTCATATTCTGTGAATCAGGCACCCAGCCCCTACCCGATCTCATAGTCAGATATTTTCCTAAATCTGCAGCACAGGGACTTGGATTGTCCTCTTGCAAAAATCCAGAAAGAAAATACTAGAAGCTGGGGCTCACAAAATTCATAGACTCGGCCCAGTAAGAACATTAATAATTCATTAATTAAAATTGAAACCCACAGTTAGCTATTGACAATGAAGCAGCTAGTAACTAAGGGGGGATAGGAATTGGACACCTCAAAATATGTCTCTGCCTGAAAGACACTTTGACCCCCACCCCCACTAACTGACCAAAAGATTCTGGGATGGGAGGCCAGCCCCCAGAACAGGCCATCATCATAGGCATCTCCAGGTTTCTGGGAGGGTCCTTGCTAAGCCCATTCTTAGTTCTGGTTACTCTTTGTAAGAGACATTTACATTTGGGAAGGAAATCTCTGTTTGTAAAGGTATCTTCTTCACTGTCCCAGGAAGAAGCGGGGAAGGCCTTACCTAGAAACTTGTCAGAACAAGAGAGGACTTAAATCTGCATGATAAACTTATCCATTGTTAATGTGCTGTTCAGGCAATATGCTGACTCTCACTAGGTTCCCATAGACAACATCTCCCTGGGGCCTGGGTCACCACGGTAATGGGTGTTTGAGCTATTTTTTTCAGGAATTGGAACTCCTTGTCCACTTCAGGCCGGTTGAGACCACCAACCCATCAACTGGGCCCACGCAGACTTATGTCCGATAAACGACTTTTTGACATCAAGAGGTTAAAACTCCACCTCAGGGCTTGCTAACACTGCCATTCTGTGGACATGTGCCCTACAAGGAGGCCTGAAGTCTGACTACGCTTGTGCAGGTCATCAATTACCTCATCTCTCCTCACCTCCAATCACTTCAGACCACCTTGCCCCCACCCCATAAATCCCCCTGTGTCCGTATTTTCGGGGAAGCAGATTTGAGATTCATTCTCCCATTTCCTCACTTGGCTGCCTTGTGATTATTAAACCCTCTCTCTGCTGCAGTCTCATGTCTTGGTGTTTTGCTTTCTGGGCAGCGGGCAAAAACGGACCTGGTGTGGTGACAAAATGATCAATTAATTAACTAAATGGAAGCCAAATTAAAAGTCTGTTAAATTTCCCAGTCCAGTTAATGCATTCTATGTTAAAGTTATTGAATTTAAGGTGAGAAAATTTTACTGTTTTTTACTTGTGATACTTAGCTTATTATCCCATCAAAAATTTCAATTATAAGCTGTTTTAAGATGGTGTGCTGTGCTTATTCCACAGGGAACAAAGTATTTACTAGATATTTTTTTGTGAATCAGAAGTCTCACTCTGTACTTTACATGCTATCTCAGTTTATTTCATGATATTTACTATTCTTTAGGCTTTACTAGGTGCCAGGCCTTGTACTAAAATCTCTATGCATATTATTAATTCATTTAATTCTCATAATAACCCAGTAAGACTGTTACTATTATTATCCCCATTTTTCAAAGGAGGACTTTGAGGCATAGAGAAGTTAAATAACCTGCCCAAGGTCACACAGTACGCTCAGAGCTGGGATTTTCACACAGGATTCTGGCTCCAGGGTGTGTAATCTCTGACTGCAGCTGCCTTCCTAATAAATCCCCAAGGAATTCTCACCATGGCCTCTGAGAAAGGTGACAGCCTTCAGACCTTCCGACCAGAAGGATGGTGGAATTCTCCAGCATGCGGTATCACTTATGTGTTTGCAAGATGGTCTCCTCAATTCACCTAAGAATGGCTTGAGGACTGCAGGGGAGGGGGGTCATTTTCTTCCTCCTGCATCCCCAGCACCCCACTGTTTGTAACAAAGAGCACCCAGCAAAGGTTTGTTGGAAGTATTATAATATAAATGAGAGGATGAAGGATAACTTCACAATAATGCCTCTATTTGCTTCTTTAAAACAATCTTTTCTTTGTTTTTTTTGCAGAAGGCTTCAGTCAGGGATGAGATCATTTTTATTCTATCACTATAACTTTTGCTTGAGAAAAACAGTAAGTATCTCCTTCCAGAAATCTTGCAAATCAATTTGTTTTGTCACGAAGGCCCTGTGGCCGTCTGGTACTCAGCTGCAGAAGTTGTTTATTCATACTCTTGCCTGTTCATCTGTTTTGTGTTTCCTTTTGTCCATTTCTCATGTAAGATAAACAAAAACCTGTCAGTGTGTGACAAAAGCCAAGCCCCCAGTTGGCCTGTGCTGAGAATAAGGATATTTGTCAGGCGGGGGGCGGAGCAGAGGCTGGAGGGAAGAAAACGAGTTCCTTACTCTTACAAAAGATCATTTTACATTACTAATTATGTAGTTCTCTTGTGTCTGACCTTCGAAATGCCCTTTAGATTGCAAAACATGAGGAGTGAAAAATGGAACCATTCCAGTCATGCAAACGTTTCCAACACGATTACTACTTTTCCTGTTATTTAAAGAATTTCTGATCTTTTCACCTAGGCAAAAAGTGTTGCTTCTCTAATTAGAGAATGAGTTCATAGAAATGCATAGGTTTTCTAACAAAAAAGATAGCATTCACCTATCAACTCAGAAACATGGGGAAGTTCTTAGTAATTCCTCACCATCTTTATCTAATGATAATTTTGAATTGATCCCCCCCAATCATATGTCATAAATGACAGAATACCCAAACCAAATTGGCTTATTCAAAATGAAATTATTTATCCCACATACCTGAAAAGTCCAGAATTGGGACTGAATTCAGGAAAGGCTTGATCAGGACTTAGATAAAATTGCTAGTGCCTGGTTTCTTCTCTCTTTCGTCCCTGCTGCCCTCTTTGTGGGGTCTCATTCTCATGTGCCTCATACAGTGGCCAGATGAAGATGGGAGTTTCAGCAACATGTTTCCAGGTACCCTGCAGTGGCAAAGGATGACCCCTTTCAGTTCCAGAAGCCTCAGCAATTATCTCGCTATCATTCATTAATTTTTTTTTTTTTTTTTTTTGTGGGGAAGACCAGCCCTGAGCTAACATCCGTTGCCAATCCTCCCCTTTTTGCTGAGGAAGACTGGCCCTGGGCTAACATCTGTGCTCATCTTCCTCCACTTCATATGGGACGCCGCCACGGCATGGCTGACAGGCAGTTCATTGGCGGGCGCCCGGGATCCGAACTTGCGAACCCTAGGCTGCCAAGCGCGGACTAAACCGCTGCGCCACCGGGCGGCCCCTGATTTGTTAATTTTGACAGTAACACACCCATTCTCCAACCATCTGCTGAGGTCAGAGGAAGCCAAGCTCTGACTGACCAAGCCTGAATCACTTACAACTTCTGGACCTCAGGCTGTGGGATGGGGAGGGGAGTCTACCCGACTGGAACCACTAGTAGATCCCCAGAAGAAACTCTGGAGCTGTTAACCCAAGAAGAGCAAACAGATAATGAACACTAAAGATACAAATTCTGGAACCTGCATACCATGGAAAATTATTCAGTTGTAGACTTTTTTTACATCGTAACCTTAAAATCAGAACAAAAGCTATCGTATGACCGAATTTTGTAAAAATAAATATATTTCCACATTAATAGATTTAAAATAAATATTAATATTTAATATGTTAATATCAAATCAACATAAATATTAATATCTTTATATAAATAGTTGGAGAAGTTATAACAGAGAGTGTCACCTTGCAGCACCCATTCTCCCCTTTGCTCTTCTTTAGAAAACAAAACAAAAACTGACACACACAGAGAGAACACAGTATTTGTTTTTTAAGGCACATTACCACCCAGCTAAATGCACAGTTCTCTGTCTCCCCGGTTGCATTGGCCCAATTCCAACGGATGAGGTGCAAGCAACAATGTTGTAAGGTATTAGGGGGTCTCCCCAAAGTGGAAGTGGTGGGGTCTTCCTCTCCTGTTCTTCCTCCTGTCAGCTGGAATAAAGAGGATACGGCTGGAGTTAGAGATGGCATGGATAGAGGTGTCCCAGCCCCTGAAAACTGTGCAGCCCTCAATAATTACCTTTCCAGCCCTCGGTGACTACCTCCAGATTCATTTTATGTGAAAGAGAAATACTTATTCTATTCTCTTTAACACGGTGTAATTTTGAAAGTTCATAGATGCTATGGTTGTTTACAATAGTGTCACACAGAACCAAGTCTGACCTTAAATCATACGGAAGAACACGTACTAAATTTTTACAGTTTCCCTAAGGAGCAATAATGGGAGGACATATTGGGAGCCACAATTAATATTGTAAGTAAAAGCTACAAGGAAATGTTTCATCTGTTCCCATATTGGGGATTTATTTAACACAATATTGGATAAATTTGACCTGATTTTAAAAGAGTGGAGTTTGGAGAACTCTACTGTGGTAGAAGAGTTTGATAAAGGTTATTGAATCTCATGTCTAGGCAATAATTTGAGTCTTAGTCATTAAATCAAGATTCCTTGTAAAGGATAACAGGACAGAGTGATGAAGGGCAAGGTCACGGCCCTCAAGAATCTCAGGTGTCAGATGAAGACAGATGGGAAAGCAAGCACTTAATAAATAGTGTGAAAATGTTGTTTTAGAAGCACGTACAGAGTTCTGTGGATGCACGTAGGAGGGGCACTTAGCACTTACGTTAGCCTTTGTGGTCAAGAGAGGAATCCCAGAGGATAGAACATCTTCGCAGGTGGAAGACAAAGTGTTCCATTAGAATAGTATGTGCTTACCTTTGGTGGATTATCAAGCACATACGGGAAAATTTCACTTCCTCTTAAATGTCCAATCATCCGATTTCCATTAGAGGAGGACCAAGATTTGGCCAAGGACTTGGCCCAACAACAGCAAATGCCCACTTCAGGAGATAAAAGCAAAACTTGGATCTAGCCCAGAAGTATTGTTTCCTGAAGTAAGTTCCTAAACTTGCATCTCTTCCCAGATTGAGAGATCAATAGCGCTATGGAATATCATTCCGGCTGTCATGCACAAAATAACGACATTTTCTCTCCCTGCACTTATACCTCAGCTCTCTCTGTGGTTTCATGCTCCGCTTTTGTAACTCAAAGTTCACAAGGCCTCAAAATGAACATTGTTGAGACTTTTGTTAGGACAATCTCTTTGGAACATTAATAAATATACCTAGACCTAAGGAGAAGGCCCTGTTGTTGAGAAAGTGTGTGAATCCTTCTAAAGTGAAAAATAGAAAGCTAGTAATTATTACTAAACGATCTACTCTAATTAAAAAGTGGTAGTGTAAGAATCACAGCTTATTTTGGTTAAGATTCCAAGCAAAGAGTCACACAGAGAAAGTGGAATAACACAATAGAGACGACAACCCCTTCCCTCCTGAGCCCCCAGTGAGGCAGGGGGTGTAAAACTCAGAAACCCTCAGGGGCTGGGCAGGGCTCACACATGGCTGAGAACTGGCAATGAGAGAAACCTCGGCTGGCTGTGGGGACTGGCAAAAAACCCAGCAAAGGGAGAAGCCATTTACTCAGCTCCAACAGATATGACCACTGGGGAGTGCAGTCCAGTCTCCAGATCTAGTCTTTTAAAAGAAGATAAAAATGAGATTTTTATGTGGATTCTCCTATTTTTTTATATTAATGGTTACAGGCTCGATCAGGCCCTGCGACGGGCAATCTCTGCAAGGAATAGCAGGAACATTGACTTATAGTTCCTTTGGGCATAAGAGAAATAGCTGGATATGTAAAAGGATAAGAGGTTCCTCTCGGTGTCCTCCTTAAAATGAGAGGAACAATCAATTTGGTTAGACCTATTCAACAGAAATGACAAAGAAAGAGAAATGCTAATAATATCACCTCAAACTCATTATCTTCTATTAAACCTTACTTCCCATTATCTTTAGACAGATATCCTAAGATACTTGCAATTTTATCTAAACTTAGACAAGTGGAGATCCCACATTTACTATCGCTTCTCAGTCAGTCCTTCTCAGGCTTCAGGGGGGATGAAGTCGAGAGAGTGACAAATCGCGTGTACACCATGGGATGATTTTCAAATGCCTCCGTGGAGACCCTGTTGAACATATTGATTTCTTCAGATAGATGGGGAAGAAAAGGAAGTCAAACCGTAGCCTTTCCAGCTAAATTCCCAGGAGCTGTGTTAATTCACTAATTCAACAAGTATTTTTGGAGTAGTAACTGCTATATTTTCTAGCATTCCATACTTAAAGAGGAAGAATTCAGAGATTCTAACTATTATCTTTGGCTAATCTATCAACTGGACCATCCCAGTCTTAAGTAACTTTCTATTCCAGTTGTTTAAATTTGTAAAGGAATTATTTGCATGATAAGATCTCATAGATTCACTGAAGCCCCATATCTAGACTGAAATGTGCTAAAACTTTAGGGGCTAATGAGTGTAGCCAGTACCCCAAAGCAACTCATACATCTGATGGTGAGCTTCTCATATTCCACAGATGGCGAGGTGCAGGTGGACAGAGATTCATTTTTAGTTGTGTGCCAGACACAGTTCCAGGTCCTGGGACACGAGATAAATAAAGCATGGGCCTGCCCTAGGGAGCCCAGAGCATGGTGGCACCTTGTGACAGGCTGGAAGACATAGACAGAGAGGCCCTTAGACACCCACTTCCCAGCAAACATCAGCTGGGCCAGGGTCCCTCCAGTAGAAACCCACCCCCTCCCATAGCCACACCCAGAAGATAGAACCAGACCATTCTAGCTTCCAGGAAGTTCCGTGATATTTTGTGAATTCCAACAGAGTACTTGGTAGAGTTCCCATTTTAACATTTATCTGAAGAGGATAGATGGATGAAAGAAGTCCATTCTTAGGAATTTGACACCTGGTAAAACTCCACTGTTTGTTCTCAGTGAGCTAATTTATAGGGTAAACAATCTCAGATCTGTTAGCCTGCAGGAAACAAAAAGCTAGTGACCAAAAATATTTTTGTTTATTTAGTCATTTTTCACTGGTCTATTTATCTAAAAAATACCTGTGGAGCATCCACGTGTGTGTCTGGAAACCCCCTCCACTGGCTAAAAGGACACTCTCCTGTTCTGCTTCCCTTGCCCCTCTCTGCCCCTTCTTTTATTTCCTCTTTTGTTTACCATTCTTTGTTTGTCTCTTAAATGTTGACATGCCCTCCTTACCAGTCCTTCATCCTCTTATTGCTCTTGACAGGCTCCATTGGGAATCTCATGCAAACTAAAGATTATGCTAACCCACAAATGACTCCCAGAACTACATGTCTAATATGAGTATCTCTCCAATCGTCTAGCCCCTCATTTCCAATCTGCCTTAGACATTTCTACCTGGAGATCTTGTTGGTACCTCAATCCTAATGTGTTGCAAATAATCACATTTTTTTTTGTTTGCAAATATTTCCTCCCCTCACGTCCCCTGTTTCTGTTGAAGACATTTATCTGAGCTGCCAATCTTCAACCTCTGCCTCTTCCTTGCTGCCCACATCTAACCCCCCAGAGAGTCCCAACAATACTTACCCCGAAGAAATCCTTTGCATCCGTTCTCTGTTTTCCATCACTGCTGGAAAACTGTTGTAGTTCAGGTTTTATTAGTTAATTCACGAGTGAAGCAGTGGTGTCCCACCTGGCCTCCACCCTTTTTCTCTCCTTCACATCCATTTTCCCACTACTCATAGATTAATCTTTCTGAGACACATAGTTTAGCAAGTATTCCCCCTGAGAAAATCTCTAATATTCCTTTTCTCCAAACCAATGAGGTCTTCTATGCACTAAATTGTGTCCACTCAAAATTCATATGTTGAAGACCTAACCCCCAGTACCTCAGAATCTGACTCTTAAAGATAGGGCCTTTAAAGAGGTAATTAAGGTTAACTGAGGTCATGAGGGTGGGCCCTAATGTAATATGACTAGTATCTTTATAAGAAGAGATTAGGATACAGACACACACAGAGGGAAGACCATGTGAAGACACAGGCAGAAGGCAACTATCTGTAAGCCAAGGAGATGGATTTGAAACAACCCTTTTGACACCTTGATCTTGAACTTCCAGCCTCCAAAACCGTAAGAAAATACATTTTTGTTGTTTAAGCTACCCATCCATGGTTCTTTGTTATAGCAGCCATAGAAAACTCCTACAAGGTCCAATCTTCCTACGTCAACATCTGAGACTGTAGAGCATGCTACAGTGTGCCTCCCAGATCCCCCTTATAATTCTCCCAGCTGCCCAGCTGCTTGCCTGCTGATGGCTCACAGCTGAGCCCCTCCTCAGGCACTGACCTAGGCTGAAGGGAGCTGCCTCCTTCCTCAGGGGCAACTCACACCCAATGACTCGTCTCTGCAAGATGTAGAGGACCAGCCCTCTGCCTCAACCCAGGATGTCTCTAAGGGGCCACCTCAGCTTCAGAGTTCCTCATGGCATTTCTTGGCCTCTGCTGCAGCTACATCACAGTTCAACCACTCCTTCTACCCAGTTCTGCTTTTCTCACTTCATTCTCCCTTAGAAATGTTGTCCCTATAAGCATACTCCAATAAATGTAAAATAAAACACAGAAGTCTCCACCTCAAGGTCTGTTTCCAGGGGACCCCAGCCTATAGCAGTCTCTCCATAAATTGACCAAAGCTGTTTCTTCTTCTCAAAATGCAGGTCCATCTTCATTGTTCAAAATCATGGCCTACCTCACATGCTATTCCCTCCGTGGGGCCCTTCCAGTTGGAGGGAATCCAGCTTCCTCTGAACTGCCGATCGTGTCCCTACTCCTTTTTATGATATTTATCGCTTCCACTTTATTTGACATCTATGTTTCATTTCTTTCATTACAATAAATATTCTTTAAGATTAGCCTCTGTTTGCTTCGTTCTTATATTTCCAAAGCCCCTGGCACAATGGTTATTGTTGTCAGAAGTGGGAAAAGGCAAAATCCAAAGCTGACCGTCTCTGTTTTAGTATAAATGGTCACTTTTAATCCTTTCTCCTACCACCATCATTAATTTACATTTATTGAGAAAAGAGGGTTCTAGTTATATGAGAAGCCAGAATTGTATTATATTTATATTTATATAGCCAAGTGTGCCAAGAAAAATTCCATAATGCCAAGCCACTCAGTTGAATTGCCAGGAATATCAGGGCACTCAGATGAAAATAATAAGAGTGATACTCGCAATGACAGTTGATAGAATCAACCACCATCACTTAGGAAGTGTCCACCACTTACTACATAATACACTGAATTGCATGCATTATTTCATTTGACACTCTCAACAGCCTTACGCATAAGTACTATAAATCTCATCTTAAAAAAGAGGAAACTCAGGGAAAGTAAACCAGGTAGCCATGGTCATCCAACAAATGAATGCATGCAACTGTGTCTAATCCTGAAGACCATGCTCTTGACCTTTTCTCCTAGGGAGAACCACTCAGTCAGTTTGAGCACACAACTCCTCTGAGTGTGTCAGCGTGTGATGCATTCCCAGTTTTATCAGGAGCATCCAGCTGCATGTCGCTTATGTCCCAGCTTCTGTTGACCTCAGTCACCACCTACAGCTCCAGCGTTAGGACCAGATCTGGGGCTCAGTCCTGACGCCAGCTGGGGAAATACAAGGAGCTCAACTAGCTCAACCATGTGACATTTGGCGTCAAAACATGCTAGACTTTAAGTCTTAATTGGGATGGCAGGTTCTTGCCTTCACCGTAAGACCCAGCTCCTACCAGGCGCCTTTTCATTCAATAAGAAACTATTATTTATGTCTCTAAAATAGGCCCAAGACTATTCCTGCCATTGGGTGTATGATAGTGAACAAAACTAACACATTCCACTGTCCACTACTTTCACCCCAACACCTAGACCATTGTCTAGAAAATAGTAGCTGCTCAATAAATAGTTGTTGAATGAGGAATGAATACATGAATCACTGGGTTTTCGCCTTGGCCCCTTGACTTAGCTTCTTCTCCTTCTTACCCATGATGCTCACCCCTTCATGTCCCAAATTTTGGTAAATAAGTTTCCCTCCCTGGGCCACATTCCTGCAGCTCTCCTTACCTCCACCCTCATCTTTGACCAGTCCAATGGTTGAGTTAATTTCTACTTTTCAGTTCCTGCTAGAGGGTGCCATCCAGGACTAAGTGACTACCAATCGGCTTAGGCTAAGTGATGCTGTGTTGACAACTGAACCCACTACTCCACTATCTCAATGCTTAGGACAACACAGGTTAGTTTATTTTTCATTCACATGACTGTTCATCAGATGCAGCTTTGCTCCAGAAGCAGCATATCTGGGATATGCTAATATCAGTAAGACAGCAAAGGGAGAAGACAGTCGCAAGATAGCTTCTGCTTGTAAGGAACATCCATCACTTCCATTCGTATTTCATCAGCCAAAGCAAGTCACACGGCCAAACCTCAATCCACAGGTTAGGCGGGTACAATCTTCCCACTGAGAGGATACCATAAGTCATCTGGACAAACCCAACGTTACGGAGACAAGGACAGGTAACCCTTCCACAGGCAGGAGCAGTGAATCAAGTCATGTCAAGCTGGCCCTAGCAAACCTGGAAACCTAGATGGATACTCTGTCCCCAAATTCACTGGAAGCCTGATTGGATTAGAGACTGAAGAGACATTAAAATGAAGAAGGGATGGAGTAGTTCCTGACACCACCTGAAGACTGTGCTGACCCCACAGGGATATTCCCAGAGCCTTGTCTTATCATCTAAAGCTTGAAATCGATGACCTCCAAACTTCCTTTCAGCTCCATATTCTATGTAAAAGCCAGAGCCCTGAAGGAGTCTTTGGAGAACACTCTGCAGTGTAGGTGACTTTTACTCTGTGGCCATCATTTTAACATCTCTTAAAGTATGAATATGAAATATGGGAAAAAGATAAATTGAGGACCTTGAGGATTCCCTGATGCCAGAAGAGACAAAGTATCCACAATACACAGTATGTTACCGTCTTCATTTTGGAAAAGATCCTGATGAGGGTTGCTCTTTACGACTATGTCCTTTTCGACAGCAAGGCGACATGCACTGCCAGCAGGCTCCATCTCCTTATTTATTATTGATTGCCCTTTGAGTCACAGCTAGTTTAAAATCTTGTCATTTTCAAGGCTGGCCCCCCCTCGTAAGCTTTGGCTCACTGCTACTCAAAAATGGTTATCCATTCCTTTTAAAATCTAAAACGTGCCTTTAAAATGGAGTTTTGGTGGCTTTCTGTTTCTGTGGTGTGAAAAATTGAAATTTAGGCCATGCTCAACCAACAGAGAGGAGGCGTATAAAGACAAAAGCAGGTCACTAGTAAGGTCCACAGAGATAGCTAAAAGTCAAAACAAGTTGGATGAAGAGTGCCACTGTGTTTGTCCGGGCACCATTTTTGTGAAGAACTCCAGGAATCTCTAGCCTTCATTAAAACAAGAATCCAGCTCGTGTCGCTCTACTAGCTTCATGGATCACTGATGGCCAAGTTTGGCATCTTCAGACAGACATGTGACACCATGTCGGGGAGCTTGTGGGCGTGGCCTGGCAGAGGAGGTGCCCTGTGTCTGCCAATCTATCAGGGCTTGAATAGAGCTTATCACACCGTGCCTGAAGCAGCCTGAACTCGACGTGCCCACAGGACCAACAACTGTACGTCAGTCAGATGTGAACTGATTACTTTTTCGGTCAATCTCTTATCAGTTCAATCAGAAAAAACTGGGCGTGTGGTATTTTATTGAGTTGGACAGTACAGTTACAGAAACAGGTGTATCTACTTGTGAAAAAGTTTTCAAACGATGCCCTCGGACCATATCCCATTTGACTATGAGTTAAATCCCTGCTTTAGTCTTGCTCATTTTTAAGCTTCCAAGAAAACAAATATCAGATTTACATCATGTGCAAGACCTGATTATAGATTAAAGAAGTTGACTCTTAAAATCTAGCATAGCAAACCTTAAACTCCGGAATGAATTTCATTCTTTTCAAAGTAGCTACCATCATTCCCTTAGTCCAAACGCTGCCCTTCCAGAACACTAGAAAATAAGTGTCATTTACTGGGTCACAACCAGAAAACAGGGAATATTTAAAAATCTTCAAGCCTCCTAAGGCTAACAACGTGTAAAGAGGGGTTTCTCCACTTTTCTTCACCAGTCATGTCCCATTCTGACACATATTAAAACCTCATTCAAGGGACAATCTCAGCCCAGTGAGAAGGCAGGCATATGCTGAGCCACAGAGGGAGACTGGAGGTGAGGCAGACATCTATCTAACAAGGGCTTCTGTGGCTGACAGAACTGTTGTCGTGGACACTTCCATTTTAGCACTGACTGTCTGGATCTGTGTTTAAGGGGGAAAATTCCAGGTTATCCTTTCTATCAACTTATCTCAATGATGTCTAGTCTTTATGAAAATAAGTGGCTCTTATAAAAAAGTTGGGAAAGTTTATAGCCACATCTTATTTTTTACCCCAAATTCTCTTACCAGTTGAAATAGTTAATTTATTCACTAAGTAAATATCTATTGAGCTTGTATGTTGCACCAGGAAATGAGTTATGAATGGAAATGAACAACTAATTCACAGTTCTTCACTTACAGAAATTATACTATGGGGGGGGAAGAAAATTGATCAGAAAACAGTTTGATGAGAGTCATAATAGATGGAGGCAATGAATGCAGTTGGGTGGGACGTCTTCCAGTGGTGGTAACATCTTGTCTGAAAAGCAGAAATGAAGAATCAGTTGGACAGGCCAATGTGGGAATGAGGGGAGAAGAGGGGGTGCATCACGCAGAGGAAGGAGCGGGGTAGAGATCAGATGTGTGAGGGTTTGGCCTATTAGGGAAGAGTCTCTGGAAGGTAAGGTACGTGGGGAGAGTGAAGGCCAGTCTTGGCCTCAAGTCCACCGTCCAAAGCCTAAAACCTCATTGCCAATGAGCATATTGAAAGGAATGTGTCAAAAACACCTTCATTAGGACGACTGGGATAGATCATCCTTAACTTCCCTTAGCCTTTCCATTTCATACATTCGTTTTCACATCTGTTTCTTCTACTTCATTAGTATCCTTAAATACTTTCACTTGTTCCCATCTTACCCAACTACTTGAATCAGACTGACACCATTTCTTGTTTACAATCCTACTTCTGCCTTCCAACCTCTCTCCCTCCTACCACATCTCTTTCTTTCCTACCATTCCTTCTCCTTTGTATCTAGATGATTCTTATTAAAATCCACTTGATTATGTATTTTCTTACTAAAAGTCCTACACTGACTCTCAAGTCTGCAAGACAATACTGGACATCTAAGCATGACTGAGGAATATTCTGTGAGCAGGCCTATTTATCTCTCTAAGTCAGTTTCCCAAAACCTAGTCTGTATAACACCAGTTCTGAGGCAGTTACTAAGGAATCTTCAAGAAGAAAAAGGTTGTAAGGTAAAACAAATTTGGGAAAAAGTTACACAAGTTTCCTTATTGTAGTCTTTAAGATAAAAATATGTCTTTTTGACTCTCCAAGAAAGGAATACATTATTCAGTATTTCCCAAATTTGACTAAAGAATCCTGACATGTGTACACGTGTGCACAAACACACATCCCTTGAGAGTATCTCAGTGTTCCACATTGTGGTAGGCAGAATAATGCCTCCCAAAGATGCCCATGTCCTTATACCCATGGCAAAGGGACTTTACAGATGTGATTAAATTAAGGACCAGGAGGATGGGGAGATTATTTTGGATTATCTGGGTGAGTGCAATTTAATCACATGAGCACTTGAAGCAGAAAGCTGTCTCAGCCTGGAAGCAGAAGAAGGCAGAAGGGGCAGTCAGAGAAATTTCAACAGAAAAAAGATTTGATGCTCCATTGCTGGTTCTTAGATGTAGGGTGTCACATGGAAGAATCAGAGAGAGGACTTTAGAAGCTAAAGGTGACCCCCAGCTGACAGTCAGCTAGGAAATGGTGACCTTGGGCCTACACAGAAGAAACTGGATTCTACCAACAACCTGAATAAGCTTGGAAGCAGATTCTTCCCCAGAGCCTTCTGAAAGGAATTCAGTCCTGCCAGCTCTTAACATCAGCCTCACAGAACTCTGAGCAGAGGGGGCCACTGAGACACGCCTGCCAGACTTCTGACCAACAGAAATGGGAGATGAGAAATTTGTGTTATTTGAAAATACTATGTTTGCAGTAATTTGTTATGGCAGAAATCGAAAGCTATTTTACCTTCATTTCTCTTCACTGCCTGCTTATTCTCTGCACACCATTCATACTGCCCTGCCTGTGACTCCCTAGAAACAGATGTTCTCTCGTCTTAGGTTTGATCGCTATGCCTGGAATGCTCTTTCCTTTATTTCTCTTCTTTCTGAGACACAGCCACTAATGCTCACCTCTTACCCGACCAGCTTGCCAAAGTCTGACTACCGACTCCAGAGAGCTTGGTCTAAGCATCCTCTGCTCCAGCATTCCTTGGCCGTCGCATGTCATCCTATGGTTCCCTCTTCACTTTTCTAGCTCTCCCAGAAGGCCTTGAGAACAGGGTGTTAAATTAATTAAAGGAGGCAGTGAGACCGAAGTGGCTCTAACGCTATGGCAGCCTATGCAAGCTAACCAAAATCTAAGCCTGCAAATGCCACAAGATTACGAAATCAAAACCTGAGGACAATCAATCACGAGCAGCCAACTAGGCTTTAAGCTATAGCCAATCAACGATTTCTTTACCTTGCTTCTGCCTTTTTTCCATAATAGTCTCTCCCCGAGTTCCTAACCACTTCCGGTGTGGCACCACCTGATTCAAATCAACTTTTGCTCAAATAAACTCTTAAAATTTTTAATATGTCTCAGTTTACCTTTTAACAAAAGACAAGATCTTATTCATCTTTTCATCTCCCGTATCGACCTGGCAGAGAAAAGGTGATCAGTAAATGTGTAGACTTAACGAATGCAAATAAAGATAACTAGTTAACAGCTGACATTATAGGACTGACCCTCAAAAGACAGATGAGAGCTGGACACAGAGATCGGGGGTCCTTCAGTCCACAGATGCCCCTGGAAGCGTGTGGGCAGCACAGCTCACCCAAGCACAGAGGATGGGTAATATTTTAAAAATATTTTCCAAAGTATTTTTCAGTCCCTACAAATTCTCTTGCCCTAAAGCTCCCCTCCCATTAAATAAAAGTCATTCACTTCTTCAGAAGAGGGACAGTACAATCTTGAATAAACTGCCCTTATTTGGCTCTGAGTTTCTATTGGAATGTTTTTGATCCGCAGTGAGACAATAGACTGGAAATAGAGAGAGAAAGGGATTTTCTAAATTCCAAAAGCTTTTCACCGCAAGAGCAATGCTTTAAATCTGAGCATACAGTTTTAACATAAGCCACAGTATAGCCGGTATAGAGACATTTTAGTAACTTGCCTAATGTCTAAACCTAGTGATTTAAAAGAAGGGAGTCCAACCCAGGTGTGGGCGACACCCAAACCCCTACTTTCTCCCACTATAGCATATTGTCTCAAAAGAATTAGCTGCTTCTGGAAACAGAGATTCCCCTGTCATTGGCCATATGCAAATTGAGGCTTAATGACCTTCTGGCTTGAATGATGTAGAGATTTACACGTGAACAAGTGGCTCTCCGGGTGACCTCTCAAGTGAGGTCCAAACCTTAGACTCTATAAAGCTACGAAAATGCTGATTTCCTTACTTAAAAATTAGTTTCAAATGTTGTAACTACCTCATATTTAAATTAAAACCTAATTCTGAACCACTTTGGATAATTCAATCTTCCACGCAACTAATGGGGAAAAGAAATTAGGAACATGAATTGTTTGACTGAAATGAGCATGAATTTAGTCCAAAGCAACAAATGGTTTATGTTATTAATCCTTCCCCAATAGAGAAAATGAAATTTGGGCATAGAAATACGACATGCATTAGAACCCCATATAGCTAATTAAATAATAAGTGTTATATATATATATATATATATATATTTCAAAATATATAATATATTCACTGTATAAATATATACTATATATTATATATCAATGTTAACTTACATGGTGAAATATCCACGATCAACACTAAAAAAGCAAGTTGAAAAGTAGTATGTGAGGCACAATTCGGTTTTTATTTAAAGTTTATTTAAAGTATATGCATACATACCTGCAACAAATGGTTAGCTAAAGTGTGATTATTTCAGAAAAGTGAGAGTAGAGTGGAAAATTGTAGAATCATTTATATATATAACCAAATTGCTGTGTTTTTAGCCATGAGCTACTGATGTTCTAATTTTTTTTTTAAATAAAAATGCATGTCCTCAGCTTACACAGCTAGCTGGCTTCCAGAAGAAGCAAAGGTCATGATAAAAATCTTGGGCACTCATGGGGCTGGGCCGGTGGCATAGTGGTTAAGTGCACTCCGCCTCAGATGCCCGGGGTTCACAGGTTCGGATCCTGGGTGCGGACCTACAACCGCTTATCAAGCCATGCTGTGGTGGTGTCCCATATGAAGTAGAGGAAGATGGGCACAGATGTTAGCCCAGAGCCAATCCTCCTCAGCAAAAAGAGGAGGATTGGCAACAGATGTTAACTCAGGGCTAACCTTCCTCACAAAAAATGTCTCCCGCATTCTAGTGCTGCCCCCCTGATCGGGCTTCTATAATGTCTCCCCGGGATGACTCCGAAGGCCCCTCAGATCTCCAATTCCTCGTCAAAGATCTTCCCAGTTTCACAAGGAGGGGGTCCTTGTGTTTCATGGGTCCTGTCTTTGGCCCCAGCCCCATAGGGCCCTGGTTACACAAGAGCTCAGCAGCCACAGAGCAGGCAATTTCCGTGAAATCTAAAACTCAAAGGATTGCAGGAAGGCCTGGGTGACCATCGACCATCCATAGGGCCCCAGGATGGCCAGGGGGATGGAGACTCAGACGGGAGGATTTGTTTCTGCTCTGTCGTGGGTGTGCTCGCGGACCTTGATAGCAGAGTCTGTTTGAATAAAGAGGATGGAGGCTGAAGGCAACACGCTTGGGGAAAAGGGCGGAAATGAAACCGGCTGCTGGGGGAGAGTGTAAGTCGGTACAGCAGGTGTTGTGGTTGTTGTTTTTCCCCTTTCAGGCAAGAAAACCTGGAGGGTGTTCAAACTCAGTAAGGAGACGCCAGGAGGAAAGCAAAGAGAAAACCAGAAACTGCTGGAGGACAGGACTGCAGTCAAGTGAGAGTCTTTGAAGAGAAGAGAGCACTCACAGGAAGTTTTGCTGGTGATCCGTGAGGGAAGTGGGGTGACGGTGGACTAGGTAAGCAAAGAGACATCAGGGAGAAAAGGACTGAAGAACACTCAGCTCCAATCTTCCTGAACAACACAAACAGAGAGTCTGACAATTCTAGAAACATAATTATCGTTATTCACATGAAAGCTATTTCAAATGATCTCCAGGAAGACAAAAATAAAATTTTCAAAGGAAATCCAATGTATAACCATAACATTCAGCCAACCTATTATGTCCTTAAATACGTTGATGCTTTCTCATAATGAACATTATTCTCACATTCTATATTTTCTCTTCCAGAAAAATACTTGTCAGTATACTAAAGGCAAGGGAAAAGCCCCTATTAGTGCTTCCCTTTATCCTGAAATTGCTTTTAGCCTGCTTTCTTTCCCTTCTCTGATATATCTCAGAGATAATGCGGGTTGTTTCACAGTGACATGGGGAAGCATTCATTGTGGTTATCTGTTTGGGATCACTGGACAGTTGACAGAACGTGATGAAATGTGGTTTGACAGAGCACCTGAGCTTGCATGGGGGCCCCTAGCTGCAGACAGCAGAGGGGCCCGTGTGGTTCTTACATCGTTTGTCCGAGAACTCTGAAGAGGAGTTGTATTTGTGAATCATTGTCAAAGGTTATGAATGAAGCTATTAATCTATTCCAGGACTGTCAGAAAGGAGCTATCTTGTTTCTTTACCCAAACCATCCTCCTCTCTTCTCTCACAAGTCTTTAAAAAATGTGTGTGTGGGGGGGGGAGGAACCTTACTTCAAACATATGTATGTCTTGTTTTGGAAGTTAGATTTTTTTTAATATGTATATATATATAGAGAGAGAGAGAGAGAAATAGTATGGCTCCCTGGCAAATCTCTACAACTCATTAGCCCATAATGTTTCCGAAATAGAGAATATTGAGAAAGCTGCTGCGGGAAGGAATTCTGGAGTAGGGAGGAAACAGAGCAAATGGGAAAGAAATTCAGGCAGGAAGATAGGGGGGAAAGGGTTTCATGCCCATGAAGGTGTGCAGGTCTAACAATGGTCAAAAATCTAAAACAGCAAACCTTGCCTGTGGCATCCTCCCACCTCCCTCTGTACCCACCTCCTTGCCTGTGTCCTTGCATCTGCCTCTTAAGGCTTCAGATCCCCATGGCTCTAGGCCTGTGGGCCTCAAGCTGGGTGTGCTTTCCCCAGCCTCCAGGGGCATGATGCACGTCCACCTCCATATGGGCTTTTATTTTTCCCAGGCGTAATCTTGGCTAAATCCGACCTTCCGAAGAACATTCCTGAGGTCATTAAACTCTTCTTTGTGGTTCCCTCTTTCTCAATCACCCTTCTCCCACCTTACAAAAAATAAGCATACCTTCCATCTGTCCCCATGAATTGTGCAAGGAGCCTAGCCCTGGAGCACACCACAGAGTGCCAGGTCCTAATGTGGGAATCTGTGTTGAGAATGTCACTGACACTTTTTCAAGTCTGGTGGTCTCTAAATCTCTCCTTTCAATAAAATAGAAGGAGGCTTCACAGTTTTAGCTGATCCATTATCTAAAAAAAGTGTCTTTGATGGTAGAGCACGGTAATTTGGGCATATAATCAAAGACCGTGTGACACTGCTGTTAAACCACTTTCATGACCCTCTACTTATTAATTTGAACAAGGTTACTAAGCACTTATATCTCCAAAAACTAGGAAATAGGAATAGAATTGATGCTGAACTCTAAGTCATCCTAGCAATAAGTAAAACTCACAAATGGATACATGGAAAAATGGAATGAAAATGATTCCATTCATATAATTAAAATGCATTCCCAATAGCATTAGAGATTTTGGATTAGATAATTATTTATTAAAACGTGGTATGTTTTTGAGCAACTGTGTTTTGAAAGAAAATAAGGATTAATCAATCCATAAAGAATTTTAACATTTAGATCTTCATGGACAGAGTCTCATTCATTCATTTATTCAACAAAGATTTACTGAAAATGTGTAATGGTGGTGCCCTGTTCTACATGCTGGTGATACAGCTTAAATTAACTAAACAACATCCCTGATCAAGTGAGTGAGAGGCAGATAAAAAATAAATAAACAAGAAAATATCTATAATGAAGCACTACGCAGAGAATTAAAACAGGCCTGCATGACAGACATAAATGGGGTGTCTCTCTTAGACAGGCCAGGGATAGCCTTTTTGAAGAAGGTAAGATCTGAACCACAAGAAGGAGACAGCCATCTAAAGATGAAGGGAAAGAAAGAATGTTCCAGGCAGAAAGAACAGCTAATGCAACTTTAGGCAGACAGCAAAGTTGATAGATTCAAGGGAAGGACATAAAATATGGCCAAAGTAGGAAGAGCGGTAGGTGAAGAGGCCAGGAGGGCAGGAGCAGCTTATGGTGGGCGTCACCAGCCAGTGCAAGGGGTTGGATATAATTCTAAGTGAGGTGGGTGGCCTTGAAACAATTTAGACATGTAAGTGAGTTGATCTAATTTAGAATTGTTTTTTAAAAGATTGCTTTGGCTTCTGTAACCAGAATAGGTTGTAGGAAGACAAGCATTGACATGAAGTCATTAGGGAAGGGGAACCAGAGTTTCTGTCCCTAGCGACAAGGACAAGCAGAGAGCCTGTTGGTGTGGTTATATTCAAGAAATGGTGGAAGGAAGAGAGGGAGATCCTAATTGCTTTGTTTTCTAAGGAAAGAAACTTGCTAACACACATTAGTCTCTAATTTTCTTCTTTATATGAACTTTTACTATAAAACAAGAGACTTCACGGGGCCGCCCGGTGGCGCAGTGGTTTAGTCCGCGCTTGGCAGCCCGGGGTTTGTGAGTTCGGATCCCGGGCGCCGGCCGATGCACTGCTTGTCAGCCATGCCGTGGCGGCGTCCCATATAAAGTGGAGGAAGATGGGCATGGATGTCAGCCCAGGGCCAGTCTTCCTCAGCAAAAAGGGGAGGATTGGCAACAGATGTTAGCTCAGGGCTGGTCTTCCCCACAAAAAAAAAAAAAACAAGAGACTTCACATTAATTTTCCACTTAGGAAGGGATATTTGGAACTCTCTGTACAACAGATAATATAAAAATAGTATACACCAATTGAACATAAATTCATGCTTTCTCATCTTTGTCTCAGATTTGTTTAAAGGCATCATGAATTGCATGCAAAATTTAAATTCCCCATTTCCTTCCAGGCTCTTTCTTCTTTCCTCCCCAGAGGTCAACTTCTACCCTGAATTTTTCTTCTTTTAGTCTTTGTGTGTATGTATGAAAATGCATATGCATGTATATACTTTTGTATTTTTTTATTTAGAAGAATGGTATGAATGTATATGTATTTTTTTAATTTACTTTTTCATTCAACAGATCTTTGAGGTAAGATCTGTTTTGTTAATTTTAAATGATTGTACAGAAACCTGTTGTATGAATACAAAACAACGTGTAACAATGGATCACTATTCATTTCCCTACTGATAAACCTTTAGATTGTTTCCAATTTTTCACTGTTACGAACAGTGCTGCTATGAATATTCATTTTCTTGTTTCCTGTTGACGTATCTGAGGGTTTCTCTGGGATGCATACGTAGGAGTGGGACAGCCTAAGGATGTGCGTTTTCAATTTTACTGGATACAGCCAAATTGCTCCACAAGTGTTTGTACAAATTTGCACTCCCCCAGCATCATATGAGAATTCTATTTCTAGACATCTTCCCGTTCACTTGATGATGTCATCCTTTTAATTTTGTCAATCTCATGTGTGTGAAATGATATCCTCTTATTTTAAATTGCATTTTCCTGACTGCTAAGGCACTCTTCCCTGTGGCGTAACTTTAAAAAATGTATTCATTTCTTTAGAAACGTCGTTTTCCTCCACTGCTGCTCCATCTTCACTTGGTTCCCACAGTAATGTACGTGTCTCTGTCTACAGCATTAGTCACTTTGCACTCAGCTGCCTGTTGATCTGTCTGACTCCCCCACTGGTTCGTGAGAAAATCCAGGCCACAGCTGCATCGTACTCATTCTCTCTGGATCATGGTTGAAGTTCAGTAAATGCTCATTGAATTTAAATGCAGACTAAATAGTTTCCTTTGCTTTTAAAATTTTATGTAATTTTGATTATTTTCACTACTTATTTACAACTTTCAACTACTGTTTTGCCATATAATTTTTCTAGTTTTTAAAATAAAATGAGTTAACACCTCTTATTATATGATCCTAGATTTTGTATATTTGTGTATTGGAATTATCTCCTGCAATGGATTTGTGAAAGAAAGTAGTCAAATTCTATTCAACTGCATATGAAGTTCATTACAGAGAGGCATTTAATATAATGAAAATAATGGTCTTGAGGAGTCATCATTTAACCAGAAATCAATAAAATATGTATATATTACTGTTAAAAGGAAAAGTCAATGCTTTGGAATTGTAACACTAAATATTCAGTAGCATATTTTCACAATTTAAATTAACTTAAGTTTAAATCATGGGAAATGGCATCTTTGAAATAGATGTTTAGCAGTAACAGCCAATGCTTAGAGAGAACATACTCACTGCAGCACATTTTCAAGCGTTTCATAGGCGTTTCATCCTTATAATAACCTCAGACGTTAGTACCATTGCCAGCATCATCCCGGTGTCCTAGATTGGGAAGTCGCGGCACAGGGTGGGGAAGTACGTACCCAAGGTTGTAGAGCTGGAATTTTCACCCCGATGATCCTCCCCCAGATCCTGCAGTCGCACGCTCTGCGGGGGCTCAACCGGTGTCACTCTGGCCATCGAGCAAGAGAAAGAGAAACCAGCTGCCCTGTCTAACTTAGCACATTCCCGTTTTGTCTTTTGCTTGGTTTTGATTGTGACGGATTAGACATACTGATTCTGTATCTACAGAGTAAAAAGTAGGTCGAGGGGCCGCCCGGTGGCGCAGCGGTTTAGTCCGCGCTTGGCAGCCCGGGGTTCGCGAGTTCGGATCCCGGACGCCCGCCGACGCACTGCCTGCCAGCCATGCCGTGGCGGCGTCCCATGTAAGGTGGAGGAAGATGGGCACGATGTTAGCCCAGGGCCAGTCTTCCTCAGCAAAAAGGGGAGGATTGGCGACGGATGTTAGCTCAGGGCTGGTCTTCCCCACAAAAAAAAAAAAAAAAAGTAGGTCGAGTTTTAAATTGTGAAGTAAGGAATATGTACAAATTCAAGGATCTGGAGAAATATAACATATTTTAACATAATCTTCCAGTGGCTTCTTCTGAATCCTTAGGACACCATGTGCCTTTATGGAATACATTTCAAGTCTAAATTCTGCTTTATGCAAGAACTGTTTCCTGTCTAGTATTTTTTAAATGAGCTTTTCTGAAGGATCACTGTTCTAGGAATATATAGGAGTCCACATCTCAGTGAAGTAGCTGTGAAAAATCATCTCCAGTGAACAGCGAGTAATTATAACACATAAATTAGCAGAGGAAGTATCCAGAGGCAGGAAACACTGCTGGGGAGCAGCCCCAGGACCTCAATACCTAGAACCCCATGAAAACAGAGAGCAGTTTTCTGAGGGGGAAAATAAAACTTAATTTTCTTATAAAGTTTCATAATGAAATATTCAAAGAGCAGCTTCTCTGGCAGCTGCTAGCCCTAGTGTGCTGAATTGGAATTAGCCCAGTGCAAAATCTTAATAAGTTGCCTTCAAATTAATTAACTCCATGATGATATCCGGGTGCTTGGGCATAAATTATGCACACACACACCCCAGTTTTACAAAGGTGACGTCTTTCATTATATGTGGCAATCTAATACATTCTCCCAAATTCCAAGAGTGTTTAAGGGTGCTTAAGGGTGCATGCATGTGGAACAGACAGTGAGAATGAGCATGAACTGAGCTCTGGCAAGTAAGGATTTTTTACAAATTTATTTATATTTTCTAAGAAAACAGGTGGAAGATTTTGTTACTCCATTTTACTTGTTAAAAAAATTCAGGCTCAGTATGGAACATAGTATGGAGACTTCTCAAAAAATTAAAAATAGAAATACCATATGATCCAGCTATCCCCCCTCTGGGTATTTATCCAAAAAACGTGAAAGCAACAATTCAAAGAGATGTATGCACCCCTATGTTGATCGCAGCATTATTCACAATAGCCAAAATGTGGAAGCAACCCAAGTGCCCATCAATGGATGAATGGAAAAAGAAGATGTTAGATAGATAGATACACACAATGGAATACTACTTAGTCATTGAAAAGACAAAATTGTGCCATTTGCAACAACATGGATGGACCTTGAGGATATTAAGCTAAGTGAAATAAGTCAAAGACAAGAACAGATTAGTGTTTACCAGAGGAGAGGGGGTGGGGGTGGTAGAAGCGGTAAAGGGGCACATATGTATGGTCACGGGTAAAACTAAACTATTGGTGATGAACACAATGCAGTCTATACAGACACTGATATATAATAATGTACACCTGAAATTACACAATGTTATAAACCAATATGACCTCAATAAAACAATTCAATTAAAAAATTCAGGCTCAGAAAGATTCTCATTTATAATATGTTCTTTCTCGGGCTCTCTTTACAAACGATCACACATGTAAATAAATATTGCTAGTGTTCTGTGCCCTCCATCCTGTAATTCTCACCCCCTGACTTATCCCCCCAGGAAAACCAAAACCAAAATCAAAACAAAACAAAACTGTCACTTATTTAGGAGCCATGATGCAAGCAATTTGGAGCTTTTGGAGAGGCAGAGGAAAGAAGGAAGCTAGAGAAGCGGGAGCAGCTCCAGAGGGTTCCAGCCAGATAGTTCTCCCACCCTCAGCTTACCAAAAAGAAAAATCTTCCCTTCTTTGGCCTTGAGATTTTTATTTATTTTTATATTTTATCTCAGAATTGGAATCAAGGTCATGTAAATTTCACAATTTCCTCCATAATAAAGCCATGTTTCTTTTTATTTATTTATTTTTTTATTTTTGTGAGGAAGACCAGCCCTGAGCTAACATCCCTTGCCAATCCTCCTCTTTTTGCTGAGGAAGACTGGCCTTGGGCTAACATCCGTGCCCATCTTCCTCTACTCTACATGGGACACCACCTCGGCATGGCTGACAAGCAGTGCGTTGGCAGGCGCCCAGGATCAGAACCCCTGAACCCAGGGCTGACAAAGCGGGAACTAAACCTCTGTGCCACCAGGCCGACCCCTGTTTCTTTTTATATATGTGTATTCATGTACATCCTTCTGCAAAGAGCAAACAAGCAAACAAACGTCCTCATGTGTTCCCACCCCCGGAGGTGCCCCTCGCCTTGTCTGGGCTCCCTCACCACCTGCCTTCCCTCACGTTCTCCTAAGCTCTTATTTCCTCAGATTGAGAAGCAGAGATCCAGGTAGAAGATGTCCCAGTTTAGGAGAAAGATTTTAAGAAGCAATGCTCATGTTTATCAAAAATTATCACTTAAGAATGAATTGTTACAGTAATGTAGAATGTTAACCTAGAAATCATCTGCCTCTAAATAGTGTTTTCTAGACTCACATTTTTATAAAAATTTGATTAGCTATATAGCTTTATAAAAAATAATTCATTATACTTACCCAGTTTTCTGAGCATTTAAGAATTCTGGTCACATTTTATACTGAAATTCATCTACTTAACCTGATTATCTAAACAGAATTATCTTTTAAAAGCATAGCAAAGCAAAGTAAAATCCATTTGCAAAACTTAAAGGCAGAAATAGATGAATTTTGGCAAAGCATTATTAAATATTGTTGAGGATGGGTGGGAAGCAATTTGAACACTTTTAATAATTAGACTGGATTGTAGAATTATTTTTAACTAACTAGAAGTGGGAAAAAAAGCATGGAAGTTGTCTTTATAAAGTGAAATGCATGCAATACCTTATTAGAAAACAATTAACAGGCTGATTCATGAAAACTTTATATTTCATCTATATACTCACACATATACATGTACATGCATACATACCTCTCTCTTTAAGAGAGTATCACATGGGACACAGTGTAAACTCGTGAAATATTAAGAAAACTCTAGCTGAGATATTAGTTGCCATGATGGCAATGAGAAATGTTATTGCTATTTTCTGAGGTAAAAATACATAAAACATATGGAATTGAATTGATTCTTCTCATGATATACAGTATTTGGAATAAAAGCAATGGTCAGTACAGACGACAAAGCATAGTACATTCAGAAATGTGTAGGAGAGACAAGGCTGTGAATGGAATAATGGAGGAGAGATGAGAAGTCTTAACACTCACGTAGGACAGAGTTTCTCAAACTTGGACACAGCAGAATCAACGGGGAGCCTGTTCAAACACCGATTGCTGGGCCCCGCCTCCACAGATTTTACTTCAGTAGTTTTTTGGATGCAACTCAAGAATTTGTACTTCTAACAAGTTCCGGGTTGATGCTGGTGCTGTTGGTCTAGGGAGCACACTTTGAGAACCACTGATGTAGAAGGATTCGAAATATTTCTGCAAAATTGATACCAGGCTACCATGAAGTTTGGGGAAGCAGATTCCTCTGCTTCTGTGACTATAAAATTGCTTGTTTAGGTTTTTCCAAATGAACATATGTAATCTCCCAATATATTAGAACTATCTTGACATTGTTTCTCTTTAAAAAGTGATCTGGGGCCTGGCCTGGTGGCGTAGTGGGTAAGTTCTCATGCTCTGCTTCAGTGGCCCCGGGGTTTGTAGGTTCGGATCCCTGGCGTGGACTGGGGCACTGCTTGTCAAGCCATGCCGTGGCGGCGTCCCATATAAGGTGGAGGAAGATGGGCACGGATGTTAGCCTAGGGCCAGTCTTCCTCAGCAAAAAGAGGAGGATTGGCAATCGATGTTAGCTCAGGGCTGGTCTTCCCCATACACACAAAACGTGATCTGATTCACATTGTTATTTATTTTTACTCTTTCAAACAAGCATCTCTAAAGAACTATGTCACAGGAAATAGGGTCTCAACTCATCATTAACTACTTTAAATTCCCTCTGGAAGGACATTCAGAGATAGAGGAATGATTATTTCACAATAAATGCCTTTGGTTCTGATTTTCATGTATAACTTTACAGCAAATCCCTCCTCACGTGTGATTGATCTAATTGGGTCATGTGTCCATTCTGGAACTAATGCCAGTTCTGGATTATGCCAGGACAATGCTGTCCATTGATTTGGCTTAGGCTTTCTTTCTCCTGAGCCAATCACTATGATAGAAGGGATGGAATTACTGCTCTCTTCCAACCACATAACTGCTACACAGTAAGAGAGATTTTAAAAGGATCTTGGAGGACTATATGTATCAGGTTCCCCAGATGCACACCTCAAGACTAGCATTTATTGCAAGTGGTTTGTGAAAGCTCCCAGGAGAACCTGATGCAGAAGTAGAGGAAGCAGGCCGGGGAAGGGAAAGAAGCGAACCAGGAAAGGGAAAAAGAGTCTGATTTCAGGCAGAGGTCCCATGCTGTAGTGTCCGTGGGATCCTGCAGGGGAGCTCTGGGATGTAAATAACACTTGAAGGGCAGCCAGACCTGAGGCAGAGAGCTGGATTTTCCTGCTTCTCTGGCATCCTTCAGCCCCAGGCTCAGGTCACCCCACGGGATGGAGGTGGCCAAGGGGCTCCAGTAGCCTTAGTGACTCCCTCAGGACAATAAAGGACCTCAAGGAGATGTGGGTGGGGCCCCCGCAGTGTCCACAGCAGAGCAGCAATCACTCAATCTGCCATTGGGCTAAAAAATATTGCTTCATCTTATATGTCAACATTTCCAAACATGTACAAAGAGGGGGAAATGGGATGGAGGAGGTGAGGGAGATAGTTCCTGAATTTGAAAAATACTGGACTAAATAAAATTCAATAGAAGATTTTTCTGCAGGTCTTTTGCGAGCCTTTAGTACACACATCGGCATTGTGAGGGAAACCGCAAAACCCTTTGTATAGGAGTATCTCTTAGGACACATTCTGGGAGATACAGTTTGGGAAATAGTGCTGTGAGCAAGAGGCTGTTACAGGCTTTTGAAGCGACATAATCAGACCAGGATTTAAGGTATGGGGTGGAAGGAGATGGACCAGAAAGAGAGAGATCAGAGACATTGAGATCTCCTTGCCTTCAGCAAGGGACGATAAAAATACAACGAAATCATGAAATAAGCAAGTGGGATAGGAAACAGAGGAGGAAATGAATTTGAATACCTTGTAGTTACAATTGTCATGACCAAAAGACCTGTGAGACACTGAAGAAATGGAAAATTCTGAGGCCTGTGGCTCAAGTGACTCCATTACTAATGAGTTAGGATGGATTCATGAGGACTACTTTGGCAGCTAAGGTTAAAGTTTGAAAGCTCTGTGGAGATGTGTGGTAAGCACCTGAAACTAGAAGTGTGGAGTGGGATTCACCGGCTTTGGGGTGTGTATTAGTCAGCTCAGGCTGCCATAACAAAGTACCAGAGAATGGGTGGCTTAAGCAGCAGAAATTTATTTCCTCACAGGTCTAGAGGCTGGAAGTGCAAGGTCAAGGTGTTGGCAGGGTTGGTTTCTCATGAGGCCACTCTCCTCGGCTTGTAGACACCTGCCTTCTCAGTGTGTCCTCACATGGCCATCCCACTGTGTCTCCTCCTCTTCTTATAAGGACATCAGTCACATCAGATTAGGGCCCCACCTCATAACCTCGTTTAACCTTACTTACCTCCCTAAAGGCCCTTTCTCCAAATATAGGCACATTGGGGGTTAGGTCTTCAACACATGAATTTTGAGGGAACACCATTTAGTCCGTAAGAGGGTGCTAGTTGGAATTTAAAGAATTGTGAAATTGCCCAGACTGAGTATTGACTGAGAATGGAACCCTGGGAACCTCTGACCTTTGAAAGACGAGGCGGGTAAAGGAGAGCCAGTCCTATCGACTATCAGAACTAGAAGATTTGAGCAAGCATATTTACTGCTCTGTGCCTCTGTTGCTTCTCCTGTAAAAAAAGAAAAGCCAATGATTGTCTTTGTTCATGGAGATTTTATGAAAATAACATGTTTTATTATTCCGAGTCCAGTCAGGAGACAGAAACCACACAATGTTTAGAAACATAAAGTTCAATACAAAAAATAATTAACAGAGGATTGGAGTTAAGGGGAGTTGGCTGTTGAGTGTTACAGAGAATGCTAAAGGACATAGGAACAGCAGCTCTGAGGACTCTCATGACTCAGAGGGCTGAGAAAGAGCCCTCTAGGAGGATGTCCCCAGACCACCACATTGCTGGGACCCAGACCTGGTGTGGAGGGCACAGCCGTGACTCACTGCTGGCAGAGAAGGCGCTCAGGTGTCTCACTCTTGGGACTTGCTGGAAATCTCCCCTCTGGGTGCTGGGAGACTTTCCACAGGGAAATCTGGAATCTTGGAACTCACTAGGTTCTGGGGAAGCTGCTGACCACTGGGCACTGCTGTGGGAGTCTAGCAGTCTTCTCTGGGGGGCTCAATCCAAGAGGGCTTGGGGCCAGCTGCCTGGGATGAAGGTCAGACAATGGGACATAGTAAGTATGCTGTAAATGTTAGTTGTTTGCTACTAGTATTACTACCACTGGTACTACTGCTAGTGCTACTGTTGCATAGAGGTTAAGAACTAGAGTTCTAGAGACAGCACGTCTGTGTTCACATCTCTTACTTGCTAATGAGGGCATTAGCTGTGGAATATTGGGCAAGTGACTTCATTACATCAGGCCTCGGTTTCATCATTTATGAAATGGAGACAATAATAGTCTTCACCTTCCAGATTTGTCACGAGCAGTAAATAGGGACATAAAGGTGAATTGCCTTACACAGGCCCTAGCACACAGTAATGGATTTTAAAGTTTTTATTTTTTATAAATATTAGACCACTTTCCTTCTACTGAATGTTCTTTGCAATAAGGGCAAAATTAAGGGAAAGAATATTGTGAGACAGTAAATAAATCAGTTGAATGAATGAAAGTTAAGTGAATTTTAATATGGTTAATCCATCTTATTTTTTTCTTGGATCAGAATTTACAAGATTAATTTTAATCTGATGTCTCACATATTCAGTGTACACCATGGATAACAGTTTTTATTCAACGCAGGGCTTTTGAGACAGTAAATTTGTCAAATGCCTTACAAGCCAATAGCAAATTTATTGATCATCCTGCCCTCCAAACTCCCACATTAAATTCTAGTGTATAAGGTCCATGTAGGAGAATTAAAATGACTGAAACACCGAATGACACTGAATAAATTGGTTTATGTGCAAACTTGTATATTGGCATCTTCTGCATAATCCAGTGGAGATCTTAACTGAAAACATAATTTCTTCTTTCTAGCCTTGGCGGTTACATTTTCCATTACCAGGTATTTTCAGGCACATCATGAAGTCTGAGCATGGAAAGACCTGGTAAATTCACCCCGGCGGCTGTGGCAGGGGATTCAATTCCAATTCACATAACGGTCTACTTCTTGGTTGATCCATTATGGATATCTACTACAACTGATAAACTCGTAATCTCAGCTCCACTCAGCAGAGCATAAACAAGTCCAAAAGCAGAGATTCGTCATTGTCAAAAACAATGAGTTTAGGTGAAACCTGTGACGAGCTGTGGAGGCCGCCTCCTAGAGAATAGTCAAGGATTTTTGATAGCAATGTTAAATTAGTCTAGCGTAATGGCCATTCTCTAGGGTAGTGACAGATCTACTATATTTCAGAATCACAACATATGTCTACCCTGACACGGCAGTTCCTTGAATTTCTTATTCCCTGTGCTTTAATTTCATTTTCTGTAGTTAGTGCTCATAAATTATTGATCAATAAAAATGAGATTTCATCTGACCTATCCAGATATCTATAAAATTTTTTTAGAAAGGAAAATAAGTCTGTAAGTTTCTCTTTGTTTTGTAATTGCTTACAGTCACTCTTTTCATGTTTACAGCAGGTGATTTGAAAACAAATAACAATCTCCAGTTTGCTAAATATTTATCCAAACAAGGTTTAGAGTTATTGGCAGAACCTCCAAGGGAAAACAATTACTAAAATAAAAATCCAAATAGAAGTAAGATAAAGACTTATAATGCTTTTGTTGTAACTGTAAAATTAAAATAGGGCACCCCTTGCTTTCACATGATAGAGCAGAAGCATTAGGAAATACAGTAGAACAAGAAAAAATGGTTTTTATTTCCCTGTAGGAACAACGTTGATGTTGGGTGGTGGTGTTGTATTAATCAAGAATCTAATATGAAATAAATCACATATGATAAATTCTCACTTCTAAAAGCATGTATATATGACTGCAAACATCTATAATCAATTCACATATTAATATAATTCTCCAGAGTCTAGAAAATATGTGTAACTGTTGCTTCACTTCCATTATACACTGTATCTCAATATCCTACAAATGTACGTAAATGGTTTGTAAGGCATGCAACTTTACTGTGTCATACTTTGGGACAAACTAGTATGTTTTCCTAGCATATTAAGGATAGCAGTAAATTCTTTGATCATCCTTCCACTGGGGGGGCAGTTTTCCTTCCCTTTGAATCTGGGGTACCCTGTGACTGCTAAGTTGTACCCAGGACAGAGGAAATGATGTTATGGCAGTTCAGTTCTTTAAAAGCACTGGGAGATTCCACCTCAGTCTCTTGGAAACTTGAGCTACATTGTAGGAAGGCTGACTACCTGCAGGAGAAACCACATGGAAATCCTGAGAATCCTTGGAAAAGGAGAGAGGCTCTGCTGAGCCCAGCCCTCCAGCCAGGGGGGTGGGAAGTGTGGGAGTGGAGCTATCTTGGATTCTCTAGGATCCTGTGCTAGCCAATGTAGTAGCCACCAGCCGTGTGATGTTGAGCACTCCAAATGTCCATAGTCCAAATTGAGATGTACTGTAACAGTAAAATACATAATGGATTTCAAAAAATATATCAAAAACCTCATTAAAATTTTTTGTATCGGGGCTGGCCTGGTGGCATAGCAGTTAAGTTCACATGCTCTGCTTTAGCGGCCTGGGATTTGCAGGTTTGGATCCCGGGTGTGGATCGGTGTACGACTTGTAAAGCCATGCTGTGGCGGCCTCCCATATAACATAGAGGAAGATGGGCACGGATGTTAGCCCAGGGCCAGTCTTCCTCAGCAAAAAGAGGAGGATTGGCAACAGATGTTAGCTCAGGGCTAATCTTCCCCACAAACACACACACAAATTTGTATTGATTATATATTTAAATGATAATATTTTTGATATATTGGTTTAAATGAAATATGTTACTAAAGTTAATTCTACTTATTTAAACTTGTTAAATTTGGCTATCAGAACATTTACAACTATATGCACATACGCAATTGGACAGCACTGCTCTAGACCATCCCAACCATCAACTAAGAACCACTGAGGGACCCCAGTTGATGTCACAGGAAGCAGGAGAACCACTCAGTTGAGCTATTCCTGAATTCTTAAACCACAAAATCCGTGAAAGAAGTTGCTGCATTAAGCTATTAAATTTTGGAGAAATTTGTTACATAGCAATAGATAACTGAAGGATTTATAAAGAAAAAATTTAAGTAATTGATAGCAATTATCCTCAATCTTTTAGAATTCGAAAGGAAGAAATGTGGTTGGTCCAAGTATCATTTTCACAATTATGGTCAATGCATTTTAATCCTACTTTTAATGCCTTACTTTTTCTCTGAATTAATTATTTGTAGCAAGTATGGAGCCTCAAATTTATTGAATGTTTTAAAATTTTCTCCTTGAAAAAAAGAGCTCACAACTCCTTTTTGTTTACTACTGAAAAGCACACATAGGTAGAGAAGCACAGAAAATTAAAACTAAAATTTTAATTAAACATCCTCAAATGAACAAAGTAGGAGATCTCACTGCCTCATTAATTAGTTTCATTATTTGTACAAATATTTGCAGTAATCAACTGAAATGTCAAAAAAATCGTTGTCCAGGATTCGCAAGTCAGAGAGACCCAGATTTAAATATCAGTTATACTATGTTCTAGCTGGGCGATACTGAGCAAGTCAGTCACGGAGCTTCTGTGAATCTCAGTTTTCTCAACTATACTAGAGGAATGATAATATTATTACCTGTTGGGATTATTGTGAGGATTCAATGAGCTAATGTATGTGAAGCACTTATCTCAGGACCTGGCACAAAGCAACACTCCAAAAGTGGGAGCTCTAATAATAACACATAGAAGTTATATATAAAATATTAAAATATTACATATATGGGTAGACACCATAACCATGGTGTGGGAGTCTAGCACTACGATGGGGTATACACCATACCCATGGTGAATTATGATAACTCTAGTTATGAAAATGTCATAAACTTGACTACTTATTTATATGTTAAGTAAACAGGTGGAGCATCATGCTTGATTCTCATGGTGCTCAACAGATGTGGGGCAAGTGGAGAGTCATCAGACTTCTCGGGCCACAAGATGCAGGGCATCCCACTGGATGCATAAAGAAGGAGTTACTTAACTGTGGAGATTCCTCTCTCTTTCTTTCTCTCCCTCTTTCTCCAAACCCAGATGTTTGGCATCTCACCAATATCGTCCAAGACCTTCTGGACTGGGAACAAAACGAATGTAGAGAAAGAGGAAGCAGTTTTAGTAGAAGCACCACAGGGAACAAATTAATTTAAAAAAGCAGGAAACTCAGCACAAGCCTGATTCATATCACTGGGTTTCCCTAGCACTCAGCCTATTCCTCCAAACCGCAACACATACATGCACACACGCACACGCACATGCATGCACACATACACACACCAGGAGCCCCTACTCTCATTAGCTTTCTTTCCTGCTCTCACTTTTCAAAGTCGAGCATTTGGTGAAATCCTCTTTTGATTTCACTCTCCTTCCCATCTCTCTGAAAGGGCTTCAGCAGGGGGGTTTTGAATGAGCGTTCTGAGGGCTCCTGGATCTGGGATTGTGAAGCTCTGTCGCCTCATCATTTCCCTGATGGTCCTTTCTCTTTTTAACAGTCAAGAATATGTTGCTTTAGCCTCTATTTTGGTTTCTGTTTCTAGACAAAAAGAAAGAGAGAAAGAATGAAAGAAAGAAAGAGAAGGAAACAAGAAACCAACCTATAAACAAAAACATTATTATGGCCTTTCCTTTTTCAACAGCTGGGGGCCATCATAGTGGTTTTGGGTTTTCTCTGTTTTGTCTTGCTGCTGTCAGGAGGCGGCGCCCTACAGAAGTGATGGTTCTCTTGGTGGGAACACAGGAGAAGGAAGTTGAGAATGAGGGCTTTGGAACACTCAGGTCTGGTAGCCAAAAGTAGATTTTGGTTAGAAATAGAGAAATTTCTTCTGAGAAGTTACTTCCTCATTGTATTTTCATGGCAAGCCAAAAGTAAACCAAATGGTGTGCTAAAAACTGCCCTTTGAAAAGAAAGAACAGATTGCTCAAATCGAATCTTTTCTTGAAGCAGATTGTTGAAGGCTGCCCATCAGCCATCAGTGATGGCCGCCCATGCCCTCCCCAGAGCCTGGGGACCGGGGCATATTCACTCTGCAGACTCAGTGTGCACCTGCCCTCACGCTCCATATCCTAGTGCTGCGTGATACAGCTGAACTCAGCAGTCTCTGTCCTAAAAGAGCATCTAACTCAGTCGGCAAAGAACACTAACGCAGGAGAAAGTGCAGCCATCCACGCAAGAGTTAATTCACATTAACAATGATACAAACAATGTTACAAATTCACCCCTGCAAAGTGAGTATGAAAGGAGTCACATGAGCAAGCTTTCACGGTGGGTGATGTGGCCAAGAAGGATTTCGTGGAAGAGGAGAACTTCTTAAGCCAAGGGGAAAAAAATACTGAAAAGTAAACATCTGTGTGCAGCTGTTCAGCTCCACAGATCTAAAATCTGTGCTTTCTAAAGTCTCCTATGATTAGGAGACCAAATCTGAGGATCACAGTTAATTAGTTTTGCATTGTGTTATTGGTTGCCCTTTAAGACATTAGCTATGTCACCAGCAAAGAACAATAGCAAATTATATTGTAATTTACTTTTGTTCAAGCATTTATTTTTTTAAATAAGGTTTTTCTGGTCAGAGATGCACAGTGCCCAAGAGTTCTTACAACAGTGTGTCAGAAGGAGCACTTTCCACTTTATGCAAAATTAATAACTCAATTAGTTATCTGCCTAACTGAACTATGTGTAAATAATAGATTTCTAACAAAGAGTTATTGAATAAATGAATAACTTGAATGCATTTATGTTACAGCAGCTACTGCAGTGCATTACAGACAGAAAGCAATTTTTCTCTGGAAGGTATGATAATTTCTCTGTCATTGAGAAATGCTCTGTTTGCATGTTCTGAGGAAGAAAGTAACATCAGTTAGGTGCCTCTTCAGTGCCTGCCAGGTTGTTTTCTGAGATTCACTCTACAAACCCAAAGCAAGGTAGTGGAGATAAAATGCTACAACAACTTGAAGAGGAAGACCGGCCATTGTACAATATGAATTTCATGTATATTTCTTATTGCATATTCGGTTTTAAAAGGCTGAAATTTACTTGCCTAATTGATAGTGTGAACATATTTAAACCAAATGTCATATTTGTGTTGGCTGGAGGGGTTGGCCAGAAAAGGAGTTCTGGGAAGGAAGGGTCACAGGAGCAAACCTTGTTGGGGTTCAGGGTTAAGGGGGCCCTGACCTAACGATTTGATCTGTTAGTCTAAGTAGTAGGCTTATCCATAGTGTAGCAATCACTTTGTAATGAACTGATGCCAGCTAATATTCAAATCACATCATCTGTCTCTCTGTACTGATCTGGGCCCACTAAGCACACTTCCAGGTAGACTTGTGTGTCCCCTAGAGTTCACCTATAGCTGGAGATGGTGCCGAGCAGAGAAGCTGATTCTTTAACCTCTTTGTCAGTTGACTTCACTGCCTTATGAGCTTGGTTGATGTGAATCGGTTTGGAGAAATGGATCCACTGTCTGTGCTGACAAAAATCACTCGGCCAAACTGAGAACTTGTCCGTGGCACAAGGTGGGCTCCCAGGGCAGACCACACCTTGAATGGCTTACTGGTGGGCATTGGATCTTGGATTCAAACAGGTCTATACTTAAAAGCCAAATTAAAACAATAATTAGCTAATCATTTAAAAATTAAGACTGACATGAGACATAAGGCCAACATATCGTAGTAGTTAAAAATAAAAACTTTAGCTCTAGATAGCCTAAAAAATGTGCCTCAGTTTCTTTAGCTCTAAAATGGGCTTACTAAAGGTGCTGAGCTAATAGAGTTATGAGGATGAAATGATTTACTTTCTATAAACCACCTAGAATAAATATCTGGTTCACAATAAGCATTATGTAAATGTTTGCTATTATTATCATTGGTTTTTTTATTTAGTCAATTTTAGAAGAGAAAGTAACAGATAAATAAATAAAAGGTTTTAAAGAAACCTTTGTGAGATATATATGATTCAAAGACAGTGTTAAAAATCGAAAGAAACAGAATAAGGAAAAAAACCTTAAAGAACTAAATTGCTGAAGTTTTCTACTGTCCTTGGAATTCCAAAATCAATTTCAAAAATAATTCACCAAATTCTGTAATAGGTGAAGGATCATCTGCCAAAATATGGTTTCTTAGGTTAGTCCTTCAATTATGGATTAATTTCAAATCTATTAGTTTCAAAAACATTTAAGATCTAAGTTATTAGTACCTTTTAATACCAATCAGAATTATTTTCTGAGTAGGAAAACACCTTTTATCTTGAACCTGTTGTCTAACGTAGTCAAAAAAATTTTTTTTAAACCCATAATTGCAAATTCAGCTGCTTTGCTGTTCTTCCATTTGAAGAGTAAGAAAAGTAAGAGTAAGAAAAGTCTGGGGCTGACAATGAAATCAAAAGAACCTACAAGGAAAGTTTCTAATTAGATTATTTTCCCACATTGAGATGCCAATGGAGAAAATTACATTTACAGTTGAGTAGTTTATTAATAGAAATAATGTGTACGGAAAAAAAAAAAAAAAAAACCTTTCTGAATTATCACCTGGTGATGAAGTAAAATAAAGGAAGCAGAAGTTTGGGTATAAGTTTTCATGGATTCATATCCAGTGGGTATGTTACTAGGACGAGAAGGAGAAAGGACAGCTGGGGCTCAGCAAGTCACACACGATTTGTAGAAGCTTTACAGCAGCAACAGCAAAAAAAAAAAAGCACACACTCATCAAACAGAGGTCAACGAAGATTTATCCGGAGAAAAATCCCACGTTGTCATACAGTGGAGGGAGAACTCAAATGCTCTACACCAGCTTCCCCTCGTGCCTATGCGATATGTTTGCGCACGTTGGATAATTAGCGTGTAGGTACAGTCAACTCGAAAAACAATAGGTGAAGGAAAATAGATCTCACTTGAAGCTATAACCCATTCATCATTGCTGCCAAACATTTTTATAGCACAGAAGTCTGGGTCCTGCCCCAGAGTATAAATAAAAAATGATAAAGGTCACAGGTCTAAATATAGTATCTCCTTTCAGTAATGGAAGAATCGAGAAATTTTTCATCTTAAGTTTTTTTCTTTGTAAACTTGTATTAATTTAGGATTTAGGCCAATAATACACCCAATGGCAACTTTTCATGTTCCTGTAAGCTGTGACATTCAGCTCCAAAATATATTGTAAGTACCTGAGCATCTCTCAGTAGATGGGGGGAAATGCTTTTTACCATAACCACAGAAGACATGTTATGAAACCACACAAACATTTTCTAGCTACTGAAAGTTGTTACCATGTGGCAAGGAGTCTCGGCAATCAAAGCATTCCCACTACCCTCCTGTTGGGTCGACCTGCTCTTTGCTCTCGTCTGGGGAGATCTCCTTGTGACCTGGAATGAAAATTCTCCCTTCACACGTCAATCTCTCTAGTCCTCATTTCCTGATTTCTCTGGTGCAGCCAGAATTGCCCAGAATAGCTATGACACACCACTTTGCTGCTTAGAGAAGAGCTCCCGGCTACATAGATTTGGAAAGGGAGCTAAAGGGGGCCCCAGGCACCCCGTCCTACAGTGAAGTGAGTTAGCAAGTGCTCCTGGGGGAATACTTGACATGCTGTTTAAACCAGGGAAGCTCTGGGTGTAAACCTCAGCACAGTTCCACATATGCAGGAAAAAGCTGAGAAGACAACACAAAACAAGCATGAGGTCACTGTCAAATCTTTTACTTCTAAAAGGGGAAGTACCTCTATTCTTTCCTTGAAACTTGCTATGCAAAAAGTGTTATTATCTATAGTGCTGTACTATTTGCTTTTACAAAAATATTTCCCATATCTAAATATACATCTTGCCCAAACACACAAGAAATTGAGCTAAATTTCTTTTTAGCAAATTATAGCTCTGGCTTTCTATGACTAAGTCTGGGGAGATCATATTGCCATCTTATGAGGTGGCTTTTTGCCCTTTGCATGCCAACATACGGGTGGTATGTGCTGTGTGTACAGAAGGAAATCCTTTGATGCCGTGAATACTAAGCTCTGTGCTCTGGCATCAATGGTGCTCTTCTGGCCGTGGTAGAACTCCATGCCATATGGTGTGCTGCTCCCCTGGGCTCTGTGCACAGGGTTATGGTTATGACAAGGGAAAATGTTAACAGGCATTGCTGGGTGATGACAAGGTTAGAGAGGCACAGGGTTTTGAATGTGGTGGTGACAGATGGTTGTCTAAAGGACCCTGAAGGAAACAAAGGATATTTGTATCCTCTTGGCTCCCTAAAGTCTTCCCCTGAGAGTCTTTGTGAACACCTATTTTTCTCACTCTTCATCATCCACTTTTAATTTGACATCATTTTTTGTCAATTCCCTTTTCTAGTGCTGCACTATTCAATACAGTAGGCACTAGCCTCATGTTGTTATTTCAATTTCAATTAAAATCAAACAAAATTTAACTTCAGCTCAATCACACTAACCATATTTCAATTGTGTAATAGCCACATGTGGCTAGTAGCTACTGTGTGGGACAGGAGAAATAAGTGCTGTTCTAGTATATGACTCTCTATTCCCACAACTTCAATCATAGTCCACCCCTGAATCATTGGGCCTAGTATCTAATAATGGCATTCTTGCTCTTCAGTCTACAGCCTCTGTCTTTCTTCATTTTCGCCCACACCCTCCATTGACTAATCCAGTCCACACACATTTTCTTCAAGTTTTGAATTGTTACTATTCAAAGCACTTCATTTTTCAACATACTGCAGTGCCACTCAAGACCAAGTGCTTGGGAAATGGTTCAAAAAGCTTTAGCTATTGCTTCAAAGACCACAATATTCAGCCAAATAACTCAAGATTCTAGAGATGCTCTTATGCCAAGAAAGAGTGATCATGGCCATTTATTGTTTAATATAGTACCTACTACATTTAGATTCTGCAACATCACATTATTCAAGGTCAATATTCCTTTAATTTCTTCTGAGAAGTGATTAAAGCTATTGGAGCACTGCCATTCCCGGAAGGAGCAAATGTACATGCTAATAATAGCCAGGGTTTACTGAATACATAGTAGATGTCAGACATTGGGTAACCACTGAGTGCTTCATCAGATTATCTTATTTTAATCCACACCAATCTTTCAATGGAGGTATTATCTTCACCTTACAATTTAAGAAACTAATACATGGAGAAATTAGGTAACATGCTGAAAAGAACAGAGTTAAGTGGCAGAGACAAGATTTAAACATATCTTTCTCACTCCAGAGCCCAAGTCCTTAAGTACTATGCCATTTTTCCTCTTCAATATAGTATACTTTGGTCTATCAAGCTATTTTACATATTGTCTCCTTTGATTCTTCCAGAAGTCTTGTGAAGTAGTCTGGGCCTCATATTAGTCCCTGACACTCAGTATCTGCTGAATAAAAAGTGTATTAATGCTATTTTTCCAACTTACAGGTGAGCAAACTGAAACTCAGAGAAGTTCAAGTCCAGAGACACAGAGACGTGAATTAGTAGTGTTGAAATTGAACTTAAATCTCCTGATCTCACCAGTGCTAACATTCTGCTGTCATTATTCTCAAAAATAAATAAGTGAATATATAAAGAACAGGTGCTATCTCAGGAAATTTTTTCTAAAGTCAACGAGGATTTCTAGTTCTAGAGAAGATGGTAAGCTTGCACGATGTTAAGCTGAACATAACATAAAACCATGAACAACACTTATAGAGAGAGAAATATTTTCCTGTTTGGAAGAGAAATAGTGACTTAGGCAGAAAGTCAGTTGCCAAAGACAGGAGACAGGCTGGGAAGAGGCCACTCCAGCTGTGTGCTTGCCTCTTTTGCACCCCTATTCCACACATAAGGGTGTCTATGGTCTGCCCAGAAGGGGAGAGCCATACATTGGCCTATGCGTGTGAGAAGCAAAGTCCTACGGGAGGGCACTGGCCTGCACAGGGTAAAGTTCCAGTAGGAAGAGATGCACCAGGGATGGTCACCTGTGGGAATGCTCTCATCTCTCCATCCCCCTAATCGCATTTTGTGGATTAAGAAATTATCAGAGGGTAGCATCGTGGAGAAGAGCAATACAAGGGAGGGCTACTGGGGTTTCTCCAGCAGAGAGGCTCAGAAGAAGGGAAGGAGAGGAAGTGGGGATCTGTGGAGTTTTGATTACAAGACCAGAGGCTTCTCTGTCCTGAGACCCCACTCCCCAAACCCAAACCTCCTGTGAGAGAGAACAAGCTGGGATTTCAGATTGTTTCCCTTCTTCCAGACCCATCTCACCAGCCCCAGGTAACAGGGAATTCCAAGGGGAATAAGAGCTCAAAGGGAAAAAATAATAACACTTGAGAAGTGTCAGTACTTTAAAGAGCAAGAAACTAAACAACCTGGCAGGAATCGCAGAATTAATTGATCAGGTAGAACAGGAATTTTAAGTAAGCAAAAATAAATATCTTCAGGAATACAAGGACACTGGAAGCAAGAGGCAATTGCATGAGGCAACAGAATGTTCAATGGGGTTATTGAGTGGGAAAAATGTAACTGTTGAAATAAAGAACACGATCAATGGGTTGAATAAGAGAACATACAGAGAAAATGGCATGTTCCCATGCTGGAAAAGACAGTTGAGGAACCCCCAGGGCAGGCATCAGAAAAGGATTAAGTGATAGAAAGAATGAAGGCGACATCAAGAGATAAGGACAGAAGTAGAAGAGTCAATATGTATCTGAGTCCCAGAAGAAAAGAATCAACAATTTGGGGGCAGGGGGCAGACATATAAGAAAACATTTCCTTAAAACTTCCCAGATTCAAACAAAGAGTGCTGAACAGATAGATAGGAAAACCTCAACCTTAGTAAATGTCAAGAAAAATAAAAATTTGGTAATTGGGAAATTGCCATGATAATAACAATGAAAGGGTGAACTTTTTTAAAAATAAGAAAGAAACTTCACAGATCCAATTGAAGGTTAGAAACTACAAGAAAAACAAAAAGATATGAGGCAAATATGAAATAAAATAGTTGAAATAATTTTTAAATGCAATTACCAAAAAAGCTTAAATTAACCAAGAGAAAGACTCATTCTGAATAAAAATAAAAACTATCAATGTATTATTTAAAAGAAATACATTTAAACAAAGGTCAGAGAAAGTTTGAAAAAAAAAGCAAAGTAGAAGAAAAGATATACCCCTGAAATATGAACTAAAACATGTCCAGGGAAAGAACTTGAACATAATACAAAATAAAATTTAAAGTTTAAAAAAAGTGAGAAAGGACAAAGAAGACAGTTAGATGTTAGTAAAAAGGAACAATAATCCAGAAGATTTCATGACCATGAGCCTATTTGCACCTAGAAATATAGTTTCAACAACTGACAGAATTACAGAGGAAAAAAAAACAGTTGAATGTACAACTGATGGGAATTTCAATAAATTCCTCCTGAAAAGAATTGACCAACAGTCAAAATAGACACAGAAGAGACCAAGTTGATGTGCTTGAGCTAATAAATAGAACATTTTACAGCCTATAAACACAGACTATGTATTCTTCTTGGGTACAGAAAACACACTAAGCTACAGAGAAAACCTCAATAAATGAAAGGAATCAATGCCATATAGATTATGTTTTTTTGAAAATCAGGCAATAAAGTCATAGAAATCGTTAGCAATGTTTAGCTAAATAGCTTCATATGTTCCCGAAATTTAAAAATAAACAAAAAAAACCCATATAATTAAAATAACCATTGAATTAATGAAACACCATGAGGGAAATTTTAAAAATACTAATCACTGAATGATAATAAAATACTACATGTCTATTTGTGAGAAATAGTTAAAAAATTACTTAGAAGGAAATTTATAGCTTAAATTGGAATACAAGAAAAGGTGGTGGGAAAAAAACAAGGCAGAAAAGGCCAACTGAAAAAACATAAATAAGAAGGAAAGGAATAAAAATAAGGGCAAAAATTGAAATAGAGAACAAAAATGCAATAGAAATAATTAACAAAACATAAATTGGATTCTTGAAATAGACTAATTGTTTAGACAAACTTCTGTCCATACATTATCAAGAAAAAAATAGATATGATATTTATCAACTAGATTTGTTATTGAGATGTTAAATTTATAAGTAAATAAATGGAACAATAACCTTTAAGGAAATCGAAATGCTGGTCAACAACCTATCCAGCACACTCCCACTCTCTCCCCGACCCTCAAAGTAACTGCCAATATTAAGCGGTTTTACAGCTGGGTTGTACCAAACTTTCCAGGAACAGATGATCTTACACTAAATCCATAAAATAGAAAAAAGAGAAAACTGCCAAACGTATTTCATAATGCTTCTATAAGAATAGTACAAGAAAAAAAATAATATTGTAAGACAATTTCACATAAATGCAAACATTTAAGTAATATATAAAATTATAGAATCTAATAGTTTATAGAAAAAAATACATTATGCTAAGTTATGTCCTATCCCAGGAATTCAAGAATGGTTTAATATCAAAATAAGCATCGGAAGGAGAAAAACCATGTGATGATCCCAAATAGATGTAGAAAAGACACTTAAAAAAAAGTCAACACCTATATAATAGGTTGAAAACTTTTAAACTAAGAATCTAACAACTAAAAATGATACCAAACCTCATTTTTAGTAAAGAGACTTTATAAGCATTTCCTGTAAGTCTCAATATAGTACTAATGGTCAAAGAAAAAAGATATGTAAAAGTAATAGATGGAATAAGGATTGAAAGAGAATAATAAAATAGTCAAATAATTAAAGATCATCATGCAGGATCAATAGTATTTCTCTGTAAATAGTCAACTAGAAAGTTAGGTGCCACTCACAGCTATAACAAAAACTGTGAAGAATGGGAAAAACCCAGCAAAGAATGTACTTGCCAACCTTTACAGAGAAAAGCGTTCATGCTCTATTAAAGAAAATCTAACCAAATAGAACATATACTTGCTTCCTAGATGGGATGCCTGAAATCATAAATGTTTCCATCTCTCCAAGTTATTCAATTATGTTAAACCAGTTAGAATAAATGTCCCAGCAGAATTTTGGAGGGAAATTGCTGTTGATTCAAAAAATTATATAAAATAATAAATTTCCTCAAATAATTAAGATACCTTTTCAGAAATGAGTAATAAGGTTAGTCTAGCACAAGAACATATAGAACAATGAAACAGGATAGTGATCCCAGAAACAGACTTGCAAACGTGGTATATGACAAATACGTCATCAAAAATCACTACGGAAAACATGAATGACTAAGTAGATGATGTTGGCAATATTGGATGATATATAATATCAAAATAAAGCTGCTCTCCTACCTCAAAAATTATCCCCAAACAAACTCCAAATTCATAAAACATCTAAACGTGAAACGTAAAAACCTCTAAAGCTAAATAAGAGAATAGGAAAGAGATATTTAAATTATTTTAGAATATATGAAATATTTTATAACTTCCAATTTGAGATATATTTTACACTGAGGTTTTTAAAAATATATTTATGAATCAGTACAATGATTTGATACTTTTTTAGTTCAAGACTTGAAAAAGGCATTGATTTTCTTCCCTCAGAGTGTCTACCACATCAAACCATGAGCCATGCTGTCCCCATGCTGGGCAAGAGGGGTCTCAGGGGACGAGAGGGTGAGACGTGCTCTCACCTTCTTCCTGGCTTCATGCAGCCCAGATGCTGCCCACAGCCACCACGCCACCAGTCCTCTCTCAAGAAAATAGTGGTGGAAATGTGTGAAGTGAGAGCTCTGTCTGACTCTTAGTGAGCTGAGCGTCTGATCATAAACATATCAGCCTTCATATCTATCACACTGACAAACTTTAGACATTTGAATAATAGTTAAGTGCTGATCAGGATGTAGGGAAAGAAAATACTATGAATTGTGTGTAGACGTATAAACGGTATAGCTCAGCTAAAGAGAGATCTAAAAATACTTAAAGAAATTAAGTATGAATGGAATTTAGCAATTCCATCCCCAGGTCTATCCTGGAGAAATTCCTGTTCAAATCCATCATGACACATATAGAAGAATATTCATCATAGCATTGGTTACGGTAGCAAGGAGTTGGAAGCAAGAGAGGTGTTCATCGGTGGCGGAAAAGATAATTAGTGTGACGTGCACTCAGTGATATGTGCATTTCTAATAATGCACATTGTTAGAAATAATGAAATTCATTTTACTTATAACAACATGGTTCCATCAGAAGGATTTGAAATGGAAAAGAAAAGGAAATAAAGCAGAAGGAGATCTATGCACGGTACAATTTAAGTGGTTCTTAAAAACACATGCACAAATGTCCTGACCATTTTTGAGGATACGGTTACATACAGTTACATAAACACACAGAGGATGAATTGGAGAGAGGCATGTTAAATACATCAGGATGGAGCTGGGAAAGAGAAAAACAAAATATGATTAAACAAAAGAAGCGCTCGCAGAAACATGACAAAAACCTGTCATATAGTTAACTCGATTCTGTGCCTCTGAGATCCAAAGATAAATAAATAAAATAACGTCATGGTGTGGGGTTCCCAAATACGGAAAGGCATCCATCTTTAGAATGGAACCAAGGCAGCACACAATAGCAGCTCTGGGCAGGGAGTCTGCACCCAGCCTTTCTGTGTCGAAGCCCAGCTCTGCAAGGGAGAGTCTGGGAGAGTTACTTCCAGCTTTGTGCCTCAGTCTCTTCACCTGTGACAGACAGATGATAATAGTACCTATGCCACAGGACTATTGTGGGGACAAAGTGAGTTCACATTTGTAAGGCAGTTAGAAGATTTGATTCAAAAATGCATAGTAACTTTTACAGCCTTTCCTAATAGAACCTCTGGTAGTGCTTCACAGCGTTTTAAAGCAGATATACAAAGAGTTTACTGGAAACTGACTACATTTCAGAGGAACAAAAAGCACACATATTGAAACAATGATTTACGGGACGCCCTTCTGAACATTCGGGATAAAGGGAACTCAATTTGAGAACGGAATTGACAACGTGCTTCAGTGAAATATCATGCCAAATGCTTTTGTCCTGTTTTGTTTTTGTTTTTGACAGTCTCTAAAGAAAACATGTCAAAAATATTGCTTAAATGACTCACCAACTGAGATGTTTATCATTTATTATATCTACTTCTGAAAGAGCAAGTCTGGCCTGACAACTTCATACCAAATTTTAGATTTACTAACTATGGCCCTCAACTACCAATTCTTAATTTTTTATTTAAAGATCACTTGTTCCAAGTCTTTCTTTATAAGCTTGCCTAGCTGGTCATGTCACTGACGAGGCGCCTGGAGAAACTCAAAGGTGGGTTTGGAAGCAATTAACAGTTTCTCCAAGCTGTTTTTTTTTTCCTTTTGTATGTTAAGGAGATGTAACCACCAACCTTCCTGAAACTGACCATGCCTCACCACAGGAGGGGTGCCCACGACCTTTGCTTTACCTTGAATGCTAAGATCTCTCCAGGAGAAGCTTAGGCCTCATCACTGTAACCTGCAGTGTCTGTGGAAGGATGTTTTCCAGCTGAGCCTGTGCAGGCAAATACCTGCCTCTCCCTTTTGAATATTCATTTCCCATCTGAAATAAAGGTCCCTGCTTCCGTTTGTTCTGGGATGCCCAGACTTCAGAAATGATTACTCGTGGCCTCCTGTTTGCTGCAAATACACTTTACTTTGTGAGACAGCTTCTACTGGTGTAGAGTCTTATTTAACTCACCAGGAGGCGAGCCCACTTGGTTCAGTAACAGTTATACATTTATTTTTCACTGGACAGTTGACTGTCTTCTTATACTTCTAATAAATCTGAAAATCTCGTAGTTGTTTTGTCTTCACCTGCTTGCTTCCCAGCTGATAGAGGGAGGTCAGAGGGTTTTAACGATTTCCCTCCCAAATGGCAACTGGGATAAAACAAATTCCCATTCTTGAAAGTATTTGGCAGACTTGGAATGGCTGAGTTTGTTTCATGATGCAAAAGCTAACGCAAGGCTAATGACATGTTAAACTCACATCATGGTTTGATAGACTCATGAAACCCTCCTTGACCATAAAACAATGTGTTTTTATCTTGCATCTTCATTATTAATTGCACCACCTAGAAAATGGATTTAAGTTACTATTCATCTTGTCTTTTTATGCTAGAATTCTACATCAAGTAACCTTTTAACAGAGACAAAAACCACTTATTAAGTTTTTTCTATAAGGCAGGCACAGAGTGAAAGATTTTAAGTCATTGTGGTATTAGTATCCTACATAGAGGTGAAGACACTGTCAGAAAGGTTAAGCCACTCACCCAAGGCCACATAGCTGGAAAGTGTCTGTGACTCCAAATCAACAGAGTAATATCCATCACCCTGTCCCTTTCTGCATCTCAGGTGTGACCATGAGAGGGCCCTAAGGCCCCAGTCTGCTCATGGAGTGATGAGCACCTTCTGAACCTGGGTCTCTGTGGATATATCTTTTGTTTCTCAGAGCAGAAGACAGCAAGATTCTATTCTGGCATCACATTTTCTCATTTTCTTTCTTTGAGTGGTCCTGCCATAGTACACTATGCCCAGTCTCTGGGTTGGAGCAATTGTCTTGTCTTCTTTTTGCCCAATTTGAGCCCCTGTATTGCAGCCATAATCCTGCCTGGGAAGACGTCCCAATGCCGAGACAGACACTACACTCTTGTGTGTGCTTATCTGGCGAGGATCTCGGGACACAAGCCCATATCACACATCTTGTTCTGTCTCTGCTCACGTCTTTCATTGCACTTGGACTTCTTGACACAACACTTACTCCAGACTTTGTCCCTTCCTTTCATGCATCATGTTGAACCTGGCTCTAAGCTCGGCTTTTCCTAGAGTCCTACTTGGCTCCCACAGATATCCTCATCCTGTGACCAGCCAGACCTGGTGCTCATTATCTGAGTATTTGTCCAGAAGCTTTCCCGGAGCTGTGACATGACGTTATTCCTTCTGCCTTTTGTTATTCCTTCTGCTACTTATAGAGGACCTGTTGATAAGAGAACCATAGAGGTGAAAATATTCTCTCTGTCTTTCATAGAATTATAGTTCAAAATTTTGTCCACCTGTTCTAATCAAGAACTCTCACCTTATGCACTCTCATCATTATTTTCCTGAGAGAGAGCTGGTGGTGTGGTAGCTGTGGGCAGCATTTGGGCTGCATGAGGGCAGGGAAGAGGGCAGAGAACAAGTCTTACTTCTCGTCCCCTGAGACTCCTGATGCCCACCCCAGAGGGGAAGTATGACTGATCAGGTGATGTGGTAGACACTCTGAGAGAAGAAACTCAAATTATTTTTTCAAAGTCCTAAGCTAAGAAAGCCTTGTATCATTGTACCAATTCATAAACATGTTTGAAACCTCAGTTTAAAATATTTCTTAAATTAGAAGTTATGTAATACTTCAAATCCCCATATTCTGTAGCTTTGCTACTGCAAGTGTGGACCTGAGGCCATTGGCATAAACGACACCAGGGAGGGGAGCATGTAGGGAAGGCAGAATCTCCGGCTCCTTGCCTGACCGAAGGAAACAGAATCTATATTCTTTAAACAAGATCCCCAGGTGATTAGTGTGTATATTAAACTTTTGAGAAGTGCTGTTCTATTCCTTTATTCCTTCTTATGAGAGGTTTCAATTTAAACATTAACTTAAAATGTAGGAGTGTAGAAATCTAGAATATATTTACACGATAAAGAGAAAGGATTTCATACTCATAAACAACATTTGTGTGTTGGAGACAAAATGTGAGTCCTCCGTGCCTCGCCATTCCCACCCACACTCCCTCCAAAAGCATTTTATCCCTACGCAGGCTCCCTTGCATTCTAGAAGAGTTGCTAGCTTGGTTCAGTGACTTTGAAATATAGAATTAGAAGAATCAGACTTGGTAGATAGGGATACAGACCAGGAAAGAAAAGGAAAGAGCAGAATAGCCTCCCAGGTGGAGGATTTGAGGACAGCTGGAGGGAGAGAGTAGAGGGTAAAGGGCCAAGATCACAGGTGACGAGTCATTCCCAGCCCTGGCTGCACCTGGACCAGATGAGAGTAACAGAGGTTGACCACACGGGAGTGTGTGGCAGGTCATGGAAGCAGAAGCTGGACCAGAGAGGGGAATGACAGTGCCTTTTCAGAGAGGAAGGCAGACCTTGGCTAACAGGAGGAAGGTTTGAGGGCTGCATTGCAAACACACCTGAGCAACCTCTGAGTACCTCCTGTGTAAGAGGGAGGATGCTGAGAGGGACCAGAGCTCACATCGAGATTATAAGCTGTGACATAAGCCACGTATAGAATGAACTCTGAGAGCACAAATATCTCTGTGGGTAGGAGCATAGTCAAAGAAATTGTATTGTGATTCTGTCATTTTAATGCTACTCTTACCCCAAGCTGGGAAGAACCTAACTACAGTTACAAAGAAACGATGTTTAAAATGGTTTGGTACTGGCCAGTGAAATTGACCAAAATTTAATAATCATCATAACACCTATAGCATATATGTATATAAATGCATTTATAGGCATATACACATTATATATAATATCTACATGTAACATATAACATCTAGATATAATATCGGCATATAATATGTGTGTATATATGTATGTGTGTGTATATATGTGAGTGTGAATGTATGTGTATGTTTCTGTGTATGTGTTTTTACTATTTTACTTAGTATATGTTTTTGCTATTTTTACTATCTTTTATTCCTCAAGAGATCCCAGAATTTACAAAATTTCAGACCCATGGCAGAGCCTATCCATCCTATAATATGCCTAAATCTTAGTGTGGACCCCACTTAGGCTCTAGAGTGAGTACTCTAACTACAGTAGAATATTTCCAATCTCAAAATCAGAAAAGATTTTTCAAATAAATGATACTAAGTATTATACCTTCTAGTTACAGATAAACAAGAATACTAAGATAAGTTATAACATAACTAGAGGGCCATATATAGAGTGCTCTCTGAGAAAGTTACATTTAACTGACCTTCAGTTTGTTTTAAATTGGGGATCTCAGGTTAAAATCCAAATGACTTTGTGTAGGATTAAATTGTGTATATACTGCACCTGAACTGAGAAATTTTTCAGGTAATGTAAATCACCCTGATTTGTGACCAATTTCCATCCAGTCTGTCTTCACTTTCCTCTTGCTGATCTTCACACTGTAAGTGCAGGCTCATAGGTGGTCAGACCGACATGTGCTTGCTAGGGGTGACTGCAGCAGTTTTCTTCTTAATGCCACGTGGGCTTCGCAGTTTTTATTTTAAATGTTTACAGGATTGTCTTAAGGTGTAATTCTTAAGCCTGATCTTTCTCTCTGAACCAGAAAAAGGATCGTCTTAAGACATGTAAAAACACCTCCGTCCTTTTCCCTCTTTCATCTTAAACGTCAAGTGGATTAATTTCCAGCTTATAAGGAAATTGATCCATCAGCTCTAAAAGCTATATTTCCCACATTCTCACAGGATCTGAAAACACACACACAGTTGTCATTTTGCTATTATTCTGTTATAACCTATTATTTGACTCCCACGTTGTAGTGGGTTTCTTATGTAACCTTCATGGATTACGTAACGTACAGAAAGCTACGACTGCCCCCGAGGGACAAAATGGACAGTTGTGTCCTTTCATTACCACCTGTGATTCTGGTGTGAGGGCTCCGGATACTTCTTTCTCAGTTTTCTGTAAAGCGTCTACAAAGAGGATTTTTATTGCTGCGGTTCAGTTCTTGTATTTTAGAATTCAATTCTTTAGGTGTTTAGTTTCACAGAATTTGTCTTCAGCATCATCCCTATGAATACTCAACATGTCAAAAAGGTATAATTAAGGGGCTGGCCAGGTGGTGCAGCGATTTAGTCCATGCTTTGGCAGCCCGGGGTTCGCGGGTTGAGATCCCGGGCGCCTGCAGACGCACTGCCTGTCAGCCACACTCTGGTAGCATCCCATATAAAGTGGAGGAAGATGGGCACGGATGTTAGCCCAGGGCCAGTTTTCCTCAGCAAAAAGAGGAGGATTGGCAGTAGATGTTAGCTCAGGGCTGGTCTTCCACACACACACACACAAAGGTATAATTAAAAATTTAAGTAATTAAATACTTAAAAACACAAAAATATTAAGCAGATTACACTGAGAATCCATATTATTCCTTGAGTTGGCACATGAGTCTTTCAGAGTTTTCAGTCTTCCCGCTTTCCCAGGAGGCACTTCACGCTCTGACTCTCATCCACCATCCACCCCAGATCTCCGTGTGCACATCTTCCCTGACTTGAGTGATCCCCAAGGGTCCCATGTGTACAATGTTTACAGACTCTGGGAGATGAGCGTGAAAATCCTCTCTGACCCATCCTTGCAGATCTGATCTCTCCGTCTCTCTCAGTCTCTGTTTCTCTCTGTCTCTGTCTCTCTCTCTCTTCCCCACCTTTCAAGTGTCTCTAAGCCATGTTTTGTTGCAAGTTGCCCAGCCTGGCTTCACATTGCTGAGTCCATGCCAGGGAAGAGGCAGATTTGAGAAATATTTCTAATGATTAACACATCACTTCTGTTTCTATCCCTTCTTAAACATGTAAAACTTCTCTCTTTTCATATTTATCCTCAAAGATTTACTTCTCATCTTCAACAGACCACAGTTCCTAACTAATTATCCTGGACCACACTGTAAATCGGATATGACTGGCTGCCATGAATAGTCTATTTTCACCAGATACCAACCTTAGAGCAGGATTCTATTCTTTCTTTTTTCCAGTTCCCCAAATAAAATTCATTCTGCTTGGAAAAGAGCGACAAAAAACAGCAGGTGGTGGCTGTTTTGGTATGAAAGCTCCAGAATTGACAGATGAACTAAAAAAATGATCTCAAGGTACTGAAGATGAGAGCTAGCATGGACCCAGAAAGGTTTAACAAGAAAAATGATAGGATGGCTTCCCGAAGTACTTCCAGATTGGAAGCATTGTTGACAATCCTGCCATTCACAAATTCCCAAGAAACAAAGGAGGAGAACTATTGTGGAAGAACTGCTGGCTGATTCTGAGTTCAGAAGATATAATCAAAGGAAGTACTCAGAGATCATGGTTGAAAAAGCAGCAAATGCGGCAGGAAAGATATTTCAAAAGAAGAAATTCTGCAATTAAGATTCACCAAGCAAACCATGATATTTTACATCTCACCTTTATTTATTTACTAAAGATGTTTTGAAAACTAACACCATCACATAAATTAACAAAGACTGGGCCTATTTATATATAGGGATTTCTGTTTCCAAAAAGTTGATTTGAGAGAGAATCAATCATGTGCCTTAGGAATAAAAATTAGTGTGTCTACAAAAGACTTACCCATGCTTAGACCCTTGAGGGGAAAAAAAGGAAAAGAACCTCAATCACTTTAACATAACATTTTTGTAAAGTTTTCAATGCTTGGTTATTTAAGGAAAATTGAATTAAAAGACATTTAAAAAGTAAAAAATAAAGTAAAATTCATTCTGCTTGAATTATACATGTATTCATTGGACATCTTCACACCTTGGTCTTGCCTCTTGGCTTTCAGCAGTTGAGTCCTCCTCATTCCCTCCTGACTTTTTCTTCATTGACCCTCCCAGTGGGTTCTGTCTATTGCAGACACCAAATAGCAAATTTAACATGCCCTTCCTCTCCACTCCACATGCTCATATGTAATCACTATCTTCAAATGAGTAAATGCCCAATAAAAGGAATGACCTGGGTTCTTAAAACATTTCCCCTTTTCCCTCTTGAAACTACTCAAAAGCAAGAGGAAAAATAAAAAACAAAACCAAAAACTTTATTTTCACTGAAACAAGAAAAAGGCTCAAAAATATATGTAATAGATTGGCAAAATAGCAACATTTATTCACTGCCCATAGAAGAAGAAGTTAAGGGAAGCCAAGAAGGGAACTCACAGTGAGTCTAGATACTCCACATCACAGAAAGTCCCACCAAAAAGGTATTCACTGAAGGTCAGAGGAACGGTCTGAAGAGAAAAGCCTTGTCTGCAACAGCATTGTAGAAATAGGGTCAATTGGATGGCTACAGAAGGTTCTCCTGGATCTGATTTGGTTCAGAGGAGCAGAGAAGACAGAACTTCCTAATTAATCACAAAAGCAAGCCATATTTCCAGTAAGTAATCAGACTTTAATATCTGAGAAAATGCCTTATGTACGGACCCTCCACACACATGGGAAACTTTTGCAGATGGCTAGTCCAAGAAAACTGAACTCATTTAACAATAAAATGAATTATGCAGCAAGTATATAAGTATAGTATAAGACAAAAAGGAAGAGTAGCAAGATTCCTTAAGAGATGAAGAATACTCTTAAGGAAACTTTTCCATGGGGCACATGAAAATTGTTGACAAATATTTTGTCAGGAATGGAAAAGAAAAGAACTTAACGGAAGAACAATATGACAGGAGACTGCTGGATAGAAACGCAAGAATTCAAGGGAGAATTGGTGAGAGAGCAGGAATGGGTGAAATGTGAACTTGCAGAGCTTAGCAAATAAGTAGAAGAAAAAATTACACCGTTAAATAGACGAAGTAAAATTAACAGAAAAAAAAAGTGAATAAATATTGCAGAACACAGAGTATACAGGGAGAGTAGAAATAAGAAGAATGAATAAAACAAAAAATATAAATTACATGTGTGCCTATGACAAAGAAAAGCAAATGATATACACATATGTGCAATTATACTCTCAGAAGGGAAAAACACACAAACTAATAGACCAGAGCAAACACGTAAGATATAGTTTAAGAAAACTCTCCTCAGATGGAAGAAGATTTTAATCTATAAATTAAACATGTGGCATAACATATAAGAGAAAGTTACCTAGAACATAAAGGAACGTCTGCAAAATATCTTAAAAGAGTGAGAGAGAGCCAAGGATTTCATAACCAGCCAACTCTATTTCAAAGTATAAAGGTATAAAGGCTATAAACAAATAGTTTTGGGCATTCAAGAACCCAGGGAATGCTGTTCTGAAGAACCCTTAAAAAATCAAAACTACTAAAGGAAGATTTTCAGCCAAGTGGTGACAGAAGAGGCTCTGCCAGACGTACTTGGAGTGAACATTAATCACATCTGATAGTAGAACTATCACCAAAATAAGCCTGCATATTTGATTGGCAGAGTGTAATAGACACACTTTATGCCCTCCCACTGTAAAAGTAAAAATTATCAGATGTAGGAGAGAGGATTGGAAGTGGGAAGGAGAATATGTATGTTAAATGCCTCGTCTCTAATAGCTGGGGTTCAAAAATCTTACAAAGCAAGCAAAAGAATTGAAATCATATTTAGTAGTTCAAGGAAATTACTAGAAGTGCTATATTGTAAAAATGGTGAACTAAATGATAGATGATTCCAGAACGTATCTACCATGAGAACTGAGAAGCTGGAAAGCTGTAAAAAAAGAATAAAATTTTTAAAAAACTTGTTTTAAGGCAGCAAGGACTTGAGCAGCCAAGATCCAGGTAAAAGCACAGAGAGGTGGCTGGATGTTACTTTTTTTCTTGAGGACTCAAAAGTGGTAGATAAAAGGCAGATGACAAGAGAAGAAGCAGTTGAGAGGATGAAAAGCTAGGCAGAGCTGCAGACACCCATACAGATTTAGTGTACAAAAAGTGGACTTTAGACTTTAAAGCTGTTCAGAAGAATATATGCTTGAGAATACCTGAAGTGTTCAGTTTAAGCCCCCAAGGGTTACACATTAGGAATAGGAATGAACAAGATATAGACCATTTCCAAAATGAAGCCTTGATTGGATTTAGATAATCTACCTCTAATCTAACTCCCCCGAGTTGCAAAAATAAATTCTCTAGAGGAAATTACCAACATTCAGAGTCTCGAATTTTCTCTATAATTCATCAAATGTAATGGAAGTTATTCAATCAAAAATTATCAAGCAAACCAGAAGATAATACTACATGATCAAATACCAAAGGAAATCACAGAAAATAAAACAGATCTAAGAGAGATCCAGACGATGGAATTATGACAGGATCTTAAAAATAACTTTGGTTAATACATTCAAGAAATTAGATGACTACATGGAGAAGTTCAGCAGTATACTTGAAACTAAAAAATGATTAAATGAAAATTATTAAACTGAAAAATGCAATAACTGAAGCTAAGAATGGTTTTGTCAGCTAATTAGACACAGCTGTAGAGTGAATTCTTGAACTGGAATTTACATAAGAAGACTATACTCAGACTAAATTATAGAGGAGGAAAAGGATGAAAGTTACAGAAAAGAGTGTAAAAGACATATGGGATATAGTAAAAAGTATAGCATATATGTAATTGGAGTTGCAGAAGGAAAGTAGAAAGGGAATAGTGAAGAAAAAAATATTCAGAGATAAAATGGCTTATAATTTGTCCATGCAGATAGAAGGCATCAGACCACAGACCCAAGAAACTATGAACCCCAAGCAGAAGAAATACGATTAATTTATTCCGAGGGGGATCATAGTAAAACTGCTGAAAACAAAAGATAAAGCCAAAAAATTTTAAAAGACAATGCCTTAAAAATAGTCACAATAGACCTGAATACTTCTCAACAGAAACAGTAATGGAAGCCAGAAGACAGTGAAATTCTATGCCTAGTAAAGATGTCTTTCCAAAAAGAAGAGAAAATAGAGAACTTTCAGACAAACAAAGCAGATAAATCATCACAAGCAGCCTTGCACTAAAGGAATTACTAAGAGGAGTCTTTTAGGCAAATGAAAAACGATTTCGCATGGAAACACAGGAAAGAATGAATGAAGAGGAGTAGAAACGAATTATGTAGATAAATCTAAATGATTATTTGGTGTATAAAAGAATAATAATTTCTTCTATAGAGATATACACACATACGTGTGTGCATGTGTGTATGGGTGTATGTTTAAAGAAATAGCACAAAATGGGGGGAGCAAATTGATTTAAAATATTCTAAGTTTCTTGCAGTACTGGAAATAGTAAAATTACTGAATAATATTGGATTTCATAAGTTAAGGATGTTTGTTGAAATCTCTAAAGCATCCATAAAAGAAATGGTAAAAAATTAATAACCAAAAGGCTCATAAAGGGAGCAAAATACAATAATAAAAACAATCTAATTAACTCGAAAGGAATTTAAAAGGAGGAGAAACAGAAAGATAGAAGAGAACAGAAAAACATCAACAAATAGAGAACAAATATTACAATGGTAGATTTAAGCTCAAATATATCAGTAATTTCATTAAAAGTAAAAGATCAAAATTTTAGACATAGAAAAACAAAACTAAATTATATTCTTCATATAAAAATGCATTTTAAATATAAAATAGAAAGTTTTAAAGTCCAAGAATGTTAAAAGATATGCCATGACAATGCTAATCAAAAGAAAACTTATGTAACTCTAGTAATATCAGATAGGCGAGAAGAATTTCTAGAGGCAAAAAGGAATATTTTAAAACAGTAACAGGGTCAATTGAATAGGAAAATGTAACGATCCCAAATTCATATGCATCAAATAGCAGAACTTCAAAACATATGAAGCCAAAATTAAAGAACTATGAAAGTGAAAATAAACAATCATCATGAAAAATTTTAACACACCTCAAAAAAACAGAGAAACAATTAGTAAGTAAAAGAAAGAATTGATAAATGTACATAATCAATGTGACTCTATTCTACTTAAAAACATATTGACACCCACAACTGCAGAGTACATATTTTTTTAAGTGTACAAGATACATGTATGAAAACTGACTACAAACCGGCTCATAAAACAAAAACAACAAATGTCAAAGAACCAAAATCATGTGGTCTATTTTCTCTAGCCTAGTGGAATTAAGTGAGAAATCAATTTTTAAAAGATAAGAATCTACCTTCCCACCATCTAGAAATAAGCAACACCCTCTGTATAACCCATGGATCCAAATTCATGTAGAAATCATAATGGAATAAAGAATATATGCCACTAAATGATAATGAAAATGGAAATATATCAAAATTTGTGAGATAAAAACCAACCCATCTTATAGGGAAATTAATAGCCAAAAGGCATAGATCAGATAAGAAGAAAGTATGAAAATCAATAATCTAAGTATCTAAAGACATTTGTAAAAAAAGTAGCTAATTCAATGTAAAGAGAGTAGAAGCAAAGAACTAATAAGTAGTAGATATTAATAAAAATAGAAAATACATGCCAATTACATATATCCAAAATCAAAACGTTATTTATTTGAAAAGACTAATAAAGTTAGCATAGTCCTGTCAAGACCAATCCTTCCCCCACACCAAGAAAAAGAGAAAGAAGAGAGACAAAGATACCAATATCTGGAATGAAAAAGGGAATATCTTTTTCAGACAGATCTTAAAAACATTAAAACTTTTAAGGGAACATACAATATAGTTCCATATATTTAAAATGCTAGAATAGAAAAAGTTAGTCTATGGTAAAACAGAAAATCAAAACAATGATTCGCTCTGGGGGACTGGAAGGGTGCTCTAGTGATCTACCAAGAAAGGGCACGAAGAAACTCTCTGGGGTAATGACAATGTTCTATATCTTGGTAGAGGTTTGGTTTTCAAAGTCAAAACTATCCAGATGGTATACCTAAAATAGGTATAATTTAAAGTAAATTTTATCTCAAAAGAAAAAAAATATTGAACACAGATTAATAATATGCATTCTTAGGTAGTTGGCAGAAACTGTACTGATGTTTGCAACTTTGAAATTCATTAAAAATTAAGATAAATTGAAGGATGGAAAAACAGACAGATGGGTGGCTGACGAAGCATAGTAAATATAAATTGTAGAATCTGGGTGGTGTGTATATGGGTGTTCACTGTAAAATTCTTTTAACTTTTTGTGTTTGAAATTTTCATAATAAAATGCAAGAAAAAAGAGAATATAGTGAACAATTTTATTCCAATAATTTAGGAAATAAGAACAAATTCCTAGTAAAACACAACTTACCATAACAAACATAAGAAGAAATGGAAAAATCTGTGTAACCTCCTATCGGAAAAGAATTGAATTTATATTTATAGATCTTCCTACAAAGAAAATTCTGTGTTAATTGAGAGTCCAGAAACAGATGCACGCTTACATGAACATTTGTAACATTGTAATGATTTCTTTGAAAATGGCACTGCAGAGCCATTGAAAAGGAAAAAAATAATTTTCTCAATGAATTGTTCTATGTAAATTGAACGCATATAGCACAAGAGACTATGTTAACCCCTACCTCACTCCAAACAAAAAATTCAGTTTCAAGAGGATTACAGATCTAAATGTGAATGGTAAAACAATAAAGTTTCTAAAATATAACATGGGAAAATATTTTATAATCTTGTAGGGGGCAAAGATTTTTCACTCAATACACTAAAACATTCCCCATAACTGAAAAAAAGTAACAAATAGGAGTATATTAAAACTGGAAACTTCTGTTTATCAAAAGATATCATTCAGAAACTACGATGTCATGCTGTAGAGAAGGTTGTGGCTGATGGCTGACTCCCAACACAAGATTACTGAAGGGAGTCACTCCATCCCTAGGTGTTTAAGGACTGATTGATTGGTGCTGGTTTACAACCAGTTCTATGGTTACGTGTTTACGTTTTGGGACTGTAAAGACCAAAGAACAGTCGATCTTTTTCTCTCTTGAACACCATTAGTCATCCCAGAAATGCAGATTTAAAACCATTCCCACCAAAATGAATAAAATTAGAGACTAACGATCAGAGTTGGCAAGGGTATGGGACAACGAGAACTCTCATGCACTGCCAGTGGACTGCAAGTTGGTGCAGTAACTTGGGAAAATTTTTGACAGCTAAAGCTGAACATATGCATACCCTATGACCAATATACTAAGGCTGCCTCAGCTTACTGCCTGGAGCGTGTTTCCAGGCCAAAGTTCAGGAAAGGGAAACCAGGCAGAGCCCAACAGTCTAGGAGACAGAGCTGGGAGTATAACACAAACTCCTGAAGTAATAAGAGAAAAGATTAATAAAGTCAAGGACATAAAATAGGGAAAGCTCTTTTGGAGCAGAAACCTCTTAAGCAAATCTAAAAGACAAACAACAAAATGGGAAAATACATGTGACACATATAACACACCCATGGAGCTAATCCTCCTGATGTATAAAGAACCCTTCACAATCAAGAAGAAAAATGGGCGACATCATGAATAGATAAATCATAGAAAAGGAAGTAGTTGCCCCTTATAATGAAAAGGGGCTCAGTCTCACTCATACAAAGAAAACAGTCACACTAAAACTACAATAAGATGTTGATTTTCACCTCTCACGCTAGCAAAATATCACATGTGAAACAATAGAAGGGGAGAAGCTGTGGGGAAGCAGGCGTATTCCCAGGTGCCTGAGTGGGAGTTTTTATGATGTAAGCTCTGTGCAGGGCAAATTGACATTATTCACCAAATTATAAAAGCATATACCTCTGATATTACAGTTCCTCTTCTCAGAATGCATTCTAGAGTTATGTCAACACATGAAAACTGTAGTAGGACAAAGTTATTCACTGCAGCATCATTTGTAAAAAAAAAAGATTGGAAACAACTCAAGTGTCCATCCACAGGTAAATGATTAGATATATGACAGTGCAGGCATAAGATACAATACTACACAGATTTAAAAAAGAAAAGAAAACAATGAGGGACCTCATTACATACCGGTAGGGAAGGGTCCCCAGGACATATTGTTAAGTTAAAAACACAACTGCCAAATAAGAAATATAGTGTGCTGTCATTAGTGTAAAAATAGAGGGAGTATTACATGGTGGATAATGAATACGATTGTATTCAGATAATACAAGACTCTCCAGTTACCAGGTTGCACTCCCCCAATAGGACTGCCTGGAAACTACAATCAACAATAATTTTTATTTCATTAGCATATTAGATGTCTGTACAATCTAGTCAATGAGACAAGAAATGTGCACCAAGAGTACAAAGCACAAATTAATTATTATAATATGTGAAATGCTGATAGTTGGCACAAGAAAAGGCACAGGAGCATGGAACCAAGAGAACACTGAATAGCTGGGCATTTCTAGAGCACGTGAAGAGTGGATGTAATAGGCCTGGAAGAGTGGCTGAAGCCAGGTCACAGAGGACTTTAAATGTAAAACTTGATGTGAACTGTATGGTTTTCCATGGAGCGATGAATAGGTGGCATGACTCGTTTCCAGGTCAAACTTAAACTTGGGCCCCTTATTCTGTCGTTTTTGCATAAATGCGATGTTTCCATCCTTTTGATAAGTGCCTTAAGATATCATAAAATAGCTGCATAGGTCACAAAGTACGTCCAACAAATTGCCTGTCATTTTCAAGGGCACTACTAGAGAGTAAAACCCCAGGAAGCATTGTCTGACTCAAATATCCTGAACATACATTGGTGCGAAGTCTAGGACATGAACACTCTTCAGGAATTGCTATAAGCAACAGTCATGATCCTCCCCAGATACTGTGTTTCCTGGTGCTGAACAATACTTGGATAAATAAATAAGCATTTTAATATGCCAAAGGTCAATATAGAGCATTTGTCTTTTTCTTTGCATTTCCAAAAAGAAGAGCTTCGAAACATCTTCTTTTGCAGATGGAGAAGTAAAGATGCTAAAGGACTCAGCAACATCTTCTCAGGCCTGCTGGTACTTTGCCTTAAGTGTCTGCCTGTTTATGGAATTTTGATAGATATTGCCAACCACAATAAACAGCAAAATGATAGCTAAACACTGAGAGAAATGCCTTGGGAAAGGAGTTTGATTATGGAGAAAAGAAAAGGGAGGACAGAGACAGCACTAAAGGGATTGGTCACGCCAACTCATTCCAAGGCCAGCCTGTGTTCCTCTGCCCACAGGCCAGCCACAGCCGCGGTGCTCACCCACTCCAGCCCTGGTCTCTACCCAGCAGGGAGGGAGGCAGAATATGCCAACTGGTAATTTTCAAGAAGCTAAGTCCCAGGAAAAGTTCACATGCTGACTTAGTATTGCATATATATGTGAGTTTTCTCAACAAGAAAGTAAATACCATCGTGCAATATTTGGCAGATATTTCTGGCCTTCTATGTGCCTAGCATTGTGCTAGGTTGTACCCTGAGGCATCTTGAGGACTAAGCCCACATATACTCGCTCACCATGCCATACCTCCCTGACACACACGCACGTGCACACACAGACACACATCCTGGACTGGCCACCTCAAATATCTAGAATCTGTTCCCCTCTCACTATACCTCCTGCACTTTAATCATCAAATGGACATGCTGTGTCTAAGGACATGCATAAACATAGAACACAAAAATTAATGAAAAACCATCTTGATTATGGAACATATTTCCAGTTATGCAGATTAAAAATTATTTCCTTGCCTCTTTCTAAATTCTGTAATGAAGACGATAACTACACTGTCAATAAAGTGGAAGATGCCTCTGGAGTCCTCAGACCCGCTGAGCTGCTGTCTTACACTCTGAGCAGTTCAGCCTGTGGGCTCAACAGCCAGAGCTCCGCCGATGGGGGAGTTTCTCTGTGTGATTCACACTTCTCGAGAAACAAGGACATCACATTGTCTGCTGTAGCCCCTGAACCTCAGATATGCCCCCCTTGTCTCAGAGAGAAACCAGCAAAGATCTCCTCTCTTGGGGGTTATGCAAGGGGCTAAATTGTGTGTTCTCAGGGAGAAGCCAACTCATCTAGCTCTAATAGCTTGGTGAGAGAGAGGGAAATGCTGAGTGCGTTGGAATGGTGCCGATCCATACCTGTCTTTGGAAAAGATGCAAAGTTTCAGTGTTCCAGGATATTTTTAATCTCACAACTCACACTACTTGGAATATTTCGACAAGTTGAGAGGCATTCCTCTGGTGACAAAATATGACTGAGATCAGATAGTTTATTAGATTTCATATTAAATATTTATTTGATTATTATATTTATTAGATATTACTATTCATTAATAACCAGACATTATGCTAAGTGCTTTTTGCATGCTATTTCATTTACTCTTCTGTCAACCCTGTGAGTTAGATACTATCATTTTCCTCATTTTTACAGACAGAGAAAGTAAGATATCTTGCCAAATGTCACACAGCAAGTCAGTGGGAAAACTAGGATTCACATCAAGGTAATCAGATACCAGAGTCCACCATATACACCACACATGCACTGCAGTTGAATATCTTGGAGTCAGTGAGTCATCTGTTCTTGGGCAAGAAGCTTACAGATCTGTGAAGAAGCATCATACCATGGGCAAATTCAAGGTCGTGACATTCCAGGCCTCCAAGAGGAAAGGCAAGCAGCAGCACTGAACTGAGTTTTCTTTCCAAGAAATGTAGGCATGGTATCAGCACATGGAGGAAAATCAACTCCACCAGAAAAGTTGCTTCAAATATGGGTCAAAGACTGTGGTGGATAGCAAGTCGCTGTCAAGCTCTGAAGGCGGAGCTGAACTTTGAACAGATTCGTGACAGGGTTTTGTAACAGGGTTTTGAGTCCTCGGCTTCCTGGTCTGGTGAATGCGTTCTTGTAGTGGTGCCACTGGTCACTGAAGAACCGCCGTCATCACCGTTCTTTGGCTACGACTCAGCAGAGGCCGTCTGGCGCCATCAGCACCCGGACAGGCTTTCATGCATAGAAATGGATCAGACATTTGTTCACCTATAATAGTTGTCTGAGGAGTTAATCCTTACAGAAATAGTTCAGCATCTTTTCTCCTTATCTTGGGATTAACTCCACAGCAACTCAACTGAGAAAAGCCAAAGTGCTTGAGAGAACCAAATGCATAATTTCTGTCACACAGGCTTCTTTGTTCATGGATACACTGGCCTGAGTGTGTTTTTGGAGGGATTTTTCATTTTGGTTTATTCTTTCCCATAAAATAAATTTTTCCGTGGCCTTCAGCTAGGTCACTCTTCTTGCTCTTCACTTCTCAATTCAAATTCTTAGTCATAGAAACAAGAAGGGGGACAGTGCAGGGTGACAGCTGAGGGAGCTCATGGCCTCCCAGAGTCTGCTGACCAGAGATGGCCACAGAGCTGTCTTTGCCGTGCCACCAGCAAAGGCAAGTGCCACACTGTTGCCTCCAACTGACAGAATCTCACTTCAGCAACTCCTGACTCCAGAGGCTCCGTGGATAGAAATCCTAGTCTCATCAGCAACACATTCAGCAATTTTGTCAGAAAGTGTTTCTTTTACTTGTCTAAATCTTTTGGATATTAGACTTTTTTCTTATACTTAGTTCTCTTTCCTTCATTTCCTCCTTCTCCATCAACAAAGTCATCAGCCCTGACAGACAGTCCTCCATTTGGTGGAAGGATGAGCAGAGAAGTGGTCGATGAGTCCAACAGACAGAAGAAAGGAAGAGCGAGAAGCATGGGAGAACGTTCTACCCACATGCACAATAGGGAAGGTGCAGGATGTGGATGTGGGAGGAATGTAGGGAAATTTTCTGCACATGGGGAAAAATTGCCAACTATCCACAAACATAAGCAAAGGTCAAAATAAGTATCAAAGTTAATATTTGACTGCACTTGAAAAATCACCCTAACATTGTAAGTTCTACAAAGAATAAACTCAAAGTAGGAGAGTCTTGAATTTGCACTTTCTGGGCAAAGTCTCTCCATTGCAGTGCTAAGATAAGTTTTACAGAATTTAGAAACACATTAAGAACATCTCTTGTTATGCAACTGGAGGGCCTTTCAACATAAGCATGTGCGCTTCCTTATAGGCTCTTAGCCTGCTCTTAATATGATGGAATAGTGAGCATTTTCTTATGGTAAAAATAATCGTTTCATTGCACTGTAATCAAGATGCCCATTAACTGTCTATTACCTTGTACTCATCCAGGATCAAATCATCCAAGGGCATGAGAGTTGTATACAAGCATGAGAGGTGGGGACAGCAGAGGTGAACAGGCAGTCATGACCTCTTCCTTCTTCAACAGTAGATCTGTTTCAAGATATGCTTTTCCTTAGTGCTAAATAAATTTCAAAAGTTTGCTTATATCGAGACTAAAAAAAAAGTAGTATTGAACTTTTTAGAAAATTCAAGTTACATTACAATAAAAACACCAATCAAATTCAGTAAATATGACAATCAGGGACCTTGGATGCTGCTCAAATTAATCCTACATTTAAGAGTAATGGTACAAGTACAACCAGGTGCAAAACTGATGAGACTATATTAAATTTTGTTAGTTATTTAAGGGATTTAGATGTTGCAACTTACATTGGATACCCACTGATTAGGAACCACGAGTTATTTCCACGTTTGCACTCCATTATCATTTTTCCTGAGTACTTGGTTATTGCAGTCGCTAGGCAATTTCCACCCACTGCTTTTTAGGGCACAAGCAAGAGTCTTTCTTCCTGTTGCTGCCTTCCAACCGTGCAATACTGGATCTGCTGTCCCCAGTGATATCTCAGGCAGATTCTATAGCCTTTCTGATCCCCATCAGATATTAACAATATTAGGTAGTTAGTTCCATTTTTAAAAATCACAACTTCAAATTCTTCAAATTTAAGGCTTCTCCCTTCCCCTAGCTCAGGCCTAGAGTAGAGAAGGGAAGGTGTGTGTCAAGATTACATCCCTCCTTCTCTGCTCTCCTTTCTGCCTCTGGCTCCTTCAGGATTGGAGTGGCAGGAGAAAGAAGAGGTGAAAGAGAGCAAAGGATTTACTCTAGTGAAGCTGTTGCTCTCTCAAGAATAGCAGGGATCTCCATGCATGTTTGCATTTTTAACCATGTGGCCCTGTTGTAAGTTCTTCAGAGGACTCCTCTGTGTGGACCTGCAAATGAACCACTGCTGGCACGAGCTCTACCCTCTGCCTGATGACCTCTCCACCTTCTCTGAGTGTCTCTCTGATGGTACATCTCCACCCTTCTTCTGCCTGTGTCACCCTGCCTGTGTAGGAAGCCCTCAGGCTGATTCAAGCCTGCCAACATTTACAGGGTCCCCTTGACCCACAGAAGCACTTAGGCACCCTTGTCCTTCCATGATTCTCTCCACCTGCTCTGTCTGCTGTCAGGATGATTCCAGAAGCTTCTCACCCACAGACTACTTTAGGCAAGAGGCATGCCCTACTTCTTGTGTCTCTCAAACTCAGGACTCACAGGTGCTCTTCCACCTCTCTTCCTGGTCCTTGGCAACAGCTTAGCTTATTCTGGCAGCTCAGAACACATTGTTTGGAGTCAGAGGTCCAGCTTCCGCTCTGGAGCACTGTCACTGTCTGAGAGTGTTTCTTTCCATCACAGACCGGGAGCCAGGACAAAGACCCATTCAGCAACTCTTCCCAAGGAAATTTTTTCTCCCCATTATCTTCAAGTTAATCTCCTTGACTCCTTTTATGTACTCAAGAAGGATGATGGCTAAAGGCCCCAGATCATTGTGTGTGCATGTGGGGGTGGGCAGTGGTCACCCTTAGCATGTTCTGCATAGGAGGGCTGGCCCTTCTCCTTATAATGTGTGGTCACTTAATATCCTTTGCTCTCAATTTTCATGTAGAGAAAAAGTCCCACTTAACATCCCACTAAGTATGCATTATATGTCCAATTAGATATAAGATCCAAATGGCCAGGGATACTGTCATGTAGCCCTTTACGTCATCCCCAGTTTCTTGCTCAGTGCATTCTGTCCATCGCCTTGTGTATCCACCCACCACCTCACAAATGTGACTTCTGTAAGATAGACAAGAATGAATCCCAATCTGTTGTCTATAGTAATTTGGATATCTTATGTTAAAGCATGATTGGTTATGTAATGATTTGCTGATTTTAACCAACTTTTTTAGAATAATTAATAAACAGCCAGTTCTAGTTGTATTGGAGAGTAGGGCTTCTACTAGACTTTTAATAAATGTTCACAGAAGTATAAACCTTTTCTCTTACTTTTGCAAACTCACTTTATTTGCCAACCTGCATTCTACCCTTTTCCTTCATGGATGAAAATATTTCCATAAACTCAGTAGTTCGTATACTGTAACTCTCACCGTTGTGTCATCATTATACTCACAACAACAGCTCCTGAAATTGCTCTTTTCAAAGATGAGTCATTGTGGCCCCAGCAAATAGCACAGAAACTTAAACAAATAGGAGTCCAGTTATTGATTTTGGTCCAGGATGAGAGCAATGATGATGGCAGTGATTGATGTCGATAATGAAATCACACTGAATCTAGGCATCTTCCAACTTGAGCGAAACCAATTTTCTGAACCTGTTTTTCCTAATCTTCTCTCTAAGCTATTCTTCATACGTGGAATATATTACACTTTTCTATTCACTAAACTCTATCCTCAACCCTTTAGTTTCTCTTTTCCAGTCAGTTCTAAGAGTTAGGCAGTAGACCAGGCATTTTAGTTCTTTTCCCTTCTCTTCCCAAATGTCCATGACTAATAAACTATAACACATAGGAAAAGAATATGTCAACTCCAAAAAGTGGGAATGAGCACTATTCACCTGATAAAACCTTCAAGGATTTCAGATACATATAATGCTTATGGGACTAGATTGAAAAAGCAGTAGAGGGATGACAGATAAAAACTCTTCCTGAGAGAGTACAACCGGTCTCATAAGTCAACAGAAGAGATATTGTCACCCCAATAGGATCTACAAGAGCTAGGGTAAAGGTGAGCCACAGGTTATCAGAAAGACACAATTTGAACTCTTTCTTGCTTCTGAAAACTGGCAGCCTAAAAGTCCTAACACTATATTCAAAACACCCATTGGGGTTTCCGAGTATGGTGATTACACCAATTAAATAATCACCTAGTTGTATATGAGAAAGGACCAAGAGTTATTTGTAGTATGAATAATCATACCAAGTAGAAAAATAACTTTTTGTAGGGGTAGACAGAGGGGCTTCTCTAACCGTAATCCCCAAATTGTGTCTACCTTTGGTCTAGCTTCTTTGAATTTCTCCTGGGACTTGGAAATAAAACACCTGATTTCTGTCAGAAACCAGTTCAGAAACTAGGCTGAGGGTTAATACTGAGCCATTATAAATTTTTCTTTGTAAATATAATTAAAAAGGTCACAAGGCCCAAGTAAGGATTTCTTAGTTCAAAGAGAGGTTGACTTTGCACACTCATATTAGCTGCCTCCTTCTGAAATATTGATTTGTGTTCCCAACCAAATTTAAAAGGGTCTTACATTTATGATATTAGAATAAGCAGTTGTGAAGAGGAGAAAATGTGGACCAAAAATGATTCCTTCTTGCTAAATTTAATACATTATTGGGAACAGTAATACATTTGCAGTAGGCTTTCTTGGTCACTGCGCCCACCACCTCCTTCCTAACTGAATCCCACACAACCCCAGCTCTAGATAGGTCCCGATTGGTCTACCAATCCTGTGCCCTGCAATGACAAGGAACAGCAGGTAGGGCAGGGCACCAATAACTTCTGTGTACACACACACACACACACACACACACACAGAGGTACACACATGTTCTTTTTGGCAAAGGAGATAAAAACCTTAACATTCTAACAGAATCCTGTGTGATGAGGGTTGAAAAACCCCAGTGAGCTTCTAACTGAAGACTTCCCATCTAGAATCACCCCAGCAATCTTCAAGTTTGTGTTTCTTGTAATTAAGCTGTCAATTATTTCAAATAATGTATGCAAAAAAAATCACAAAAAAAGTGAAAGACATTCTCTTCCCCTGTATTAAGCCAGTTTTACCCCATTTATGTTCTTTGATATGATAAGCCCCACAAAAGCATGACCTATTTTCAACTCCCTTAGTCCTCAAATGTCTAGAAAATTTTGCCTCTTTTTTTTTCTTTTCTTCCTTTTTTCTTCTTTCTTTCATTTTCTGAACAGTCATTTGGGCCAAGTATTTCTACAATCTGCATTGACTAAATAAAATTAATTCTCTTAGTACAAAATTATGAAAATATAGAACATGCCACTTGAGAATGTGGTTCCAGTCCAGTTTAAAAACCATAACTGTTAGCTCTCAAAGTTTGCTTTTTTTATATGCTCATCTCACTCACCTTTTGGTTTTTCTGTGACTCAGTTCTTGTTTCCACTTTTAATACATGTCTTTTATGAAGAGAGGAAGAATCTGCTGTCATTTTACAAATATGACCAATGTTCATGGCTCAAAATTTGATGACTATCACATTTTTCTGAAGCCTAATCTTATTATTTATGCTTCCTGGGTAGCCATAAGAAGGGAAGACATGCGGTGCATCCTGTGGACCAAAGTTAATTTTTTGTTGTTTGATATGTTCTCTGTTGTCTGTGTTACATTGAAGGAAGCAGTAAACTTAGTAAATCAGTTCAGTACCTAATCCTCTCAAAGAAAAGCCATCTATATACGAGAAGTCTGAATTTTGTGAAACTTCCAGGTATAGTTAAGAATTGCACATCCACTTTATTAAATTTCAAGAGAATATGTTAGAAAGATTTTCATAAATTGTTAGACAAGTTCCAGTTTCTAGCTCCTGACCAATTATAAGATTTACAATCCCAGATAGAAATAATTTGCCAGCTCACAATTTGCTGAATTTTATTTCCAACATTTTTATCATGCATTTTGGCTAAATCAAGTATCGATTATATTTTCCCAAGTTTTCAGTTTTAAGGCATAGGAATATTTCAATCCATGAAATAAGCCATTTCTCAGAATGTATTATTCTGCAATTTATACAAATGCATAGTTTTCCTTGAATTTTAAACTTTGATAAGAAGGATTAATATCATAAGTCTCCTCTTCACATCTGTCCTTCAGTGGATATCTTTTGATAAATCGTGCAATTGCCACAACATGGATGGATCTTGAGGGTATTATGCTAAGTGAAATATGTCAGATGGAGAAAAACAATTACTGTATGACTTTACTCATATGTGGAAGATAAACAAACAAAGAAACACATAAATACAGAGAACAGACTGGCGGTTTCCAGAGGGGAGGTGGGGGAGGGCAAAAGGAGTAAAGGGGCACATGTGACAAATGGAAACTAGACTTTTGATGCTGAACACGATGCAGTCTATACAGAAGTCGAAATATAATGAGGTACACCTGAAATTTATATAATGTTATAAACCAATGTTACTTCAATAAAAAAGATTTTTAAAAAGTGTGCTTGGATAACGTGTAAATTGTTATTACATTAGATGGCTTGATGCTTAAAAAAGGACTAGAAAGTTCAGAAGCTTAAAGTCATTAGAAAAAAATGATCTATTAACCTCGAGTGTAAATGATAACAGTATTTTAAGCATATAAAGTACACACATAAGAATACATTATAAAGTACAAAAATGGTATTACATTTCTAAACGATGATTCTAGATAATTCGAGAAAAAGAGTGACAAGGGCACACAACTGTGTGTATAATATGCTATCTTTTATTAAAGAAAGAGGAAAATATGACTCTGCACAATTGGTTCATATTTCAACAAATGATGAATAAAGCAAAAACAAATAAAAGTAGCTACTTATAGGGAAGTGAAGGACAGAGAAGAAGGTCACTAATGGGTGTTAGGATCTCTTTTTAGGACTTCTTTTTTAGGTTTTACTTTGGGGCCATGTAAACATTTTGCATAATTATAACCAAAACAATATCAAATTTAAAAAGTAATTCCTAAAAATTAAAAACAAAAGGAAATAACTATATATCAAAAAATTAATTTGATTAATTACTTTCTTGTGAGTTTAAAATATAGTATTTGCATGTATGTCCCTAACAGACTACAGCCTAAGGATAAAAAGACTGAAAAGAAACTTCAAAAAAAATGTTTAGTATCATATTGATAGTAATAATATTGGCATTATTTTGAAACTATTAGATATGACACATACAGTAAATGATATAATTTATAGTATAAAGCAAATAAGTAATTATATTAATGTCATTTGGAAACAGAATTTTCTGCCCAAGAGAAAAGAGATATAGATTCAAAGAAGCTAAATAAGAAATCCATAACCTTAAATTTGAATTGAAAATATCATTACATGCACTTGAAGTATTTTTCTTTTAAAAAATTTATTTCTACGCTTCATACACTCAATGTTCTGGAAGCAGTAATGAACCCACTAGCAATGACAACAACTAGAGCCCAAATTTTGGTCTCTAGGAACCATTTTCCATGAAAAGAAGCCAGTTCTAATCGGAGAAGTGATCGATTCCATATAGAAGTGTATTGGGTGAGGCTGGAACATGTTATAATATCAGAATGCAAGGAAGCTTTCAACAACCACTGGATTCAGGTCAAAATAATGACAGAAATAAACTTGAATGGGCTCCTATTGGCCAAAGGTGGAACAATAAAGGCATTGAAAATAATGAATTAATTGAAATATTAAATATGTTTTTTAAAAACATGAATTTGTAATGATGGGGAAAAAATTACTGTTTAGCTTTGGAGGCTCCTAGATCAAGTCTTTATTCTAAAACTGGTTAAAAAGGGAAACAATCAGAAATAGAGCCTACCTTTCTTGTACAAACTGTATTTCAGGATAACAAACAGTTGATGAGGAAAATTTTTTCTTTGTTGAAGATTTTCAGGTAATAAATACAGTAGGAGTGATAGAATCAGAATACCATCATTTTACAATATTAATGAAATAATGGACCTGGACAATAATAATCAATGGCTGCTAACACCATTGGGTGAAAGGATAATGGGAAACCTTATAAATGGTTGGTTGAAGCAGACAATTCCTAAACTTTCCCAGCAATCTTTCCACAACAAAAAGAGGAATAACCCAACATTATACGCCTCCTGATATAATGCACTTAAGTACACAGCATCACCTAAGAAGTATTCTTGCCAAGAAACTAAACCTGATTAATACTCTGACTCCAAAGATGTGTGAAATGCAGAGGACAAAGGAACACCTGAGAAGACAGCACAAACGTGCAATCAACCAAAGACAGAAAGTGAGAAATTTTACAGTGCAAATGACCTGTGTTCCTCAACAAAGAAATTGGGGGAGCTGAGACTGGTGTAGACCTACAAAACCTATCAACCATATGCAATGTGGATCTTCAGAACTTGATAAGGACAAAGTAACTATAAAAAGGCTTTTATGAGACAATTAAGAAAATTTGAACACTGACCTGACCTCAAAAGATATTTTTTAAGTTACTATTATTTTTTAGGTCTGATAATGGTATTGTTATGTTTTCAAAAATCCTGTCTCTTAGCAATATATACAGATGTATTTACCGATGGAATTACACAATTTCTGCAATTTGCTTTGATTATTAAAATTTTTAGGTCTGATAATGGTATTCTGATAACATTAAAAAATTGTTTTCTCTTAGAGATAAGTGCTTACATTTCTACAAGAGAAATTATGTGATTCTAGAATTTGCTTTAAAATATTAAGTTTGGACGATGTGGGAAAAATTGTTGGAGAGAAGGAACACGAATGAAAAAAGAACAGCCATATGTTGATCATTGGTGAAGCTGGGTATTGAACTGATTATACTATGAACTCTACTTGTGTATATCTACAAATCTTTTATGATAACAAGAATATAGAAATACTAAACAGTGTAAAAAAGAATGAAGAGAAAGATCTCTAAGAAGTATTTAACTTCTTTTTCAGAATGCAAATTAACTGAAATTATTCTTTGAATGAAAAAATAATTTGAAATCTAGAGCCTGTCCTGAATTTATATTCTTCCTCTTTTAAGATAACTAAATATATTTTTATCCTTTGCATCCAATTTTATTCACATAAACCCTCATTTTGCTGTATCTATAAAAGATTTAAAGTTTTCTTGTGCCCCATCACAGATTTTTTTTCTCTCCAAAGAGACACTCATACTTTGAACTAAAAACATGAATTCTCCTTGGTCCATCTCCTAGTGTAGTATTTTACATATTTCAGGTAATAATAAATATTTGAAAAATGGATGACGGAATGAAAAAACTTAACGAGTGCCTACATCTCAAGGGAGAAAGAGAGGAAAATATTTAAAGGAGAGAATCAAATTTGATTTCTATAAAAGAAAATGAGTAAACAATATATAAGGATCATAAATGTACCATAAAAATTTTTAAATTTCTTCAAGTTCTGAATATGCATATCTATAATGTATATAATGACAGAAGAACATTTAGTGATGGGACTAAAGATCAACTGAGATATTAATGAGAACTATTTATTTTACCATCCTGCATAACAGTAAATGGAAATGCCTCCATGTTTAAATGGTAACAAAGAGAGCAAATAAGGTAATATTGAGGGTGACTTTAAAGGCAAACTCTTTTTGAAATTCCAGTTTTGTAGAACTAGTGCATTCTCGAGGCAAAGTAAAATTGCTCTTTAGCTGAACCAGAGATTAAAGCTGAGCCTCTGTCAGGGGTGGTTTAGTTCTGCCCAGGGAATGGGATGTACTGTCCCTGAGGCAATATAATTCAGTCTGTTCTCTGTTCAGTTTGAACACTAGTTAGCCCAGAGCCTATTCCCTGAAGCACAGGTTAGAAAACCTTACCTTACACCCTAATTTATAAAGCTACTTGTCGAGCACAAGTCTCAAAATGTGGGTTGCCCAGAAAGTAGTGTCCGAGCCAGAGCAGTCTTGAGAAATTGTCAAGTTTGCCTTTGGCTCCTCCACTTCCACTCCCATAAATACCCCACTGTCATCCCTACCCAACCTCTCTTTGCCCCTCCCAGCCCCCAACCTCTCAGACTACATATCTCCCTCCCCATCCCCTTCCAAAGTTAACTTGCTTGAATCCACCTAATGCACATCTTTACTAACAGTCTTTAAAATGCACATTCTGTACATAGACTGATGATTTCTAGGCTAATACATCGTAAATTTTTTTCTCTTTTTTTCTCCTTCACCTTGATACTTGAGCCTAGATATCTAACTCACACTAATGTTAACTTGATCCCAAATTGTACACATTCAATATTAAAATGAGGTGATACCTGAAGTGCTTTCAATGAGGCATAAGACCTTTCATCATTATTATCAGGTCCCTAATGGAAAGTTCTTTAACCTTGCCAGCCCATTATCTTTATTAAGAAGTTCTAGGCACCATTACCTTCAAACAAGCTCTGAAAAATAGGCTTTGACTCCTAATGTCAGCAAATGTCAAACTGTTCCCTTTCTCCTAATCTTACCTACATGAGGATAATTTCATCATGAAACACGTAATCAGTCCAGATTTTTATACATTTATTTTGCACGGTAACAGTGTTTCCTTATGGTATCAAAAAAAAATCTGTAGCACAAAAATAGAGAGTAGAGAGAAAATATATGTGGGGAGTAAAACCATAAAAATCTCTGTTAACTAATAAACTAGTATAAAAATTATCTCAATGCAAATTTTTATTGTGGCCTTCTGGTGTGTTGAAAGATGGAAGAAAGAAAAGAAAGAGTAAAAGAAGGCAGGTAGGGAGAGAGACAGGGAGGGAGGGAGGCAGCCAGGAAGGAAATAATGACAAAGAAAAAAAGGTTACTTTTTCAGACAAATACGTATACTATTTTATTTATTTATTTAACAAACACAAAGAGACTTCCTCTGTGTACTTCCACCATACTAACTCATAGGGGGCCAGCCTGGTGATTTAGTGGTTGAGTTTACTTGTGCTCACCTTTGGCAGCCCGGGGTTCGCAGGTTCAGATCTTGGTTGCAGACCTACACACCACTCATCAAGCCACGCTGTGGAGGCATCCCACGTACAAAATGGAGGAAAATTGGCATGGATGTTAGCTCAGGGCCAATCTTCCTCACAAAAAAAAAAATTAACTCATAGAATCCTCCTAAGAACTGTAACAGGTAGGAACTATTATTAGCCTCATTGACAGATGAACTAACTGAGGCACAAAGAGAATAAGAGTTTGAGGACTTTGTTCAAGGTCACACAGCCAGCAAACCATAGAACCTTTGCTTAAACACAAGCAATTTAATTTATTCATTAAAAATAAATCACTTTCTTTATAATACAAACAAAAATACTAAATAAATATGTTATTGAAGCTTATAATCTAGAGCAAAAACTACAATCAACAAAGACAATATCCTTCTAGTAAAAAGAAATTTTGTAAATTTAAGAAAATTATATGTTTTTGTCATGATCTGACATTAGAAAAATCATCAATAAATTTTACTGATGCCATTTTTTCAGCTACTTTAGCTCCTAATCAGCATAATGCTAACGCTGTTAAATGTTATCTATAGTAATCCTTAAATGTTTTAAATTTCATTCTAATTTAAAAGAATAACACTCTGTTATAGGTGAAGAAATGGGAATTGAAAAAAGAAAACAAAGAGAAAGAGAACATACCCCCAGACAAATTTGCATATATGCTATAGCATATAACAACCACTTTAGAAACTTTTCAGAAAGTTTTCACTTTTTAATTTTTCCTTTTTTAAATTGGTGTGATAATAGTTTATAACATTGTGAAATTTCAGTTGTACATTCTTATTTGTCAGTCACCATATTCATGTGCCACTTTACCCTTTATGCCCACCCCCCAACCCCCTTCCCCTCTGGTAACCACTAAATTGTTCTTTTTGCCCATGTATTTGTTTATCTTTCACATATGAGTGAAATCACATGTTGTTTGTCTTTCTCTGTCTGACTTATCTCACTTAACATAATACCCTCAAGTTCCATCCATGTTGTTGCAAATGGGATGTTTGTCTTTTTTATGGCTGAGTAGTATTCCATTGTGTATATATATATATATATATATATATATATATATATCTTAGGCAAAACAATAATTTCATTGCCACTTTATTTTGTAGCTCCTATGCATCTATTCTAATAGTATTTTCATCCGTTGAAACTGATTGGATTGGAACTGGATTACAAAATGCAAACACTTCAAAACCCATGCTCAGCCCTTGAAATCTCTCTCTCTAGCCAGTCTTTCAACTACATGATTCAAAACGATAAACTATAAACAATTTCACTTAAAATTGCCATAGATTAGAGAACTCTCCAATTGGCTCTAAGTATAATGACAAACTGCCCTGGATGAAGCAAAAATGCTCCTAAATATTGTCAGATCACATCAAAAATGTTGGCCAAGATAGTTTCTTGATGTAAGAAACATGATTGGAAAATCAATTTGGGTGCACCATATATTAATAAGTGATTCTAACAAAGATTTCCTCCAATATTCCACTGAGAAAGCAGCCTAATATCAAAAATCTATCCACTCTTGTGAGCGGACAGGAGCTTCTGAAAGAATCCTTTGGCTAAAAGACTAGCAGAGACCATAGACATCCCAGCAAAGTAACAAATTAGTCATAGAGTCCTTTGTGCGATGTTCCACACATCCTCTAGTCTACTTCAATGTGACCGTTGACAATAAATGGGTGAAAAGTGTTTTTTAATGAAATCAGGAGTCTAATTTGCACAGAATAGATTTCCTAAGTGCAGTGATCTACCGTACTTCCTTTCTAAGAGCTACGGTTATATCCGCCTTAGTCTTGGATATGCGTGGTCAACCATGGCTGAGACAGGGAGGGCATGCATGTACTAAGACAAAATATTTTTCTCCGTATAAATATGTTCAAATAGTTAAGAAATTTCATGCATCATTTCCCTGGAGGTTCAGTGTCAATTTATAGTCAAAATTGGATTTTAACCTAAAGAAATCTTTTTCATTTACTAATGATGCCAGCCAGTCTTTAAATGTGTCTGCCCATTCAATGGTTATAAGCAATGCCTTGGACCACTAATTCACACCGGCCCTCAGAAAGAACGAGCCCTACTACAAAGTATCTACTGATGGTGCTCCTGCCTGGAACTGATTCATTCATGTTTAAAGATGATTCTTCTCCCTACACACAAAATGTGAAACAGGATTTGCTATTCCTTGGTGCTCTGTACTTTGCAATCTATGTTTATAATGATGTCCCTGGAAATTCTGCATTCTGCAGCTTCCTCACATTAATCAAAGAAAAATGTAGGCTGCACCTACCAAACTCTGGAGCAGCATTGTTATCAACAACATTTGCCGGTATCACACCTTCCAGAAGGTGATGGGAGTCGGAAGCCAAATCATAGTCGCACAAGGAAGACAATAATCTTCCTCTCGAGGCTGCATCATAAGAAGAAAACTGGGTTCTTTTCTTTCCCTCGCATAAAACGTGAATTACATGATGAAATTCAGAGACACAATGAACAGCGTATCTCATAGATCTATTTGTTACAAGTTTAATCTTTGTTGGTTAAAATAGAGAGATTAACTGTCAAGTTATTTGTTATTTTTCATATGGCCATGATATATTCCTATATGCATATGTAGCTATAAGAAAACCCCTTGTTGAAGAAGACAAGAAATTCAATATCTCCCACGTCAAGAATTATTTTTCCCAAAAGTTTCCTTGGAAGAATATTTGCCATTAAATTATCACATTCCTAAAGCACAGCCCAAGATACTATTCCTCGTGTCTAAAAGTACCATCTCACAAACATCTTGGCAATGTCATTTAAGCCACTGCCACTAATCAAATCCAGCCACAAATGTGAAGCATTTATGCTGGCTGAGAGAACACATTTTGCAGAATTTTATAACAAAGCACTAAGATTAAATAAACATGACATATTTTTAGGCAAAAAAAACCTTTTTTATTTGTAATTTTTCATATTTGTTGATGTGTTTGGAGTTAACTTTGCCTAAATATCTGTTAGAATTCATAAACACTGAAGCCTTGGGCTGCATAAGAGATTTATTCCCTTCTTATGTTTTTACCCTTTAAAAAACTTGAAAAAATCATTTATTTATTATTAAACCACTACTAGATTTTCAATACAGCTATTTAATTTTCAATAAATCTCTGGCTGAAAAGCAAAATCCCTTCTACCATTAAATAAATGAATAAACAAAAGCAAAGAGCATGCTACAATTTTTTATTGCTGTTATAATCAACACAAAGGAAACAGTACATTATTCTATAGTATCGCTTTCTAATCAAACCATTTTAGAATCACATTAAATTTCTTGGGATAAAGTGATGCTAAGGAATAGTTTCTTGTATCTGTCTTTATGTTTATCTATAAGCACTGGAAAATTGGCAGTGTTTCTCAACAACTTTTTAAATACTTTTGTCCACTAACCTAAGAGTAGAAGTCCTGGTATAGATCAATATAAAATAATAATAACGATAATAAGTCTCCTAGAGATAAACAGAACATTCAAAAAATGTATTTAAAAAATGAATGTTTTGGATTAACATCAATTAGGTTTATTTATTTATTTTTTGGCATCCTTCATACCTTCTTGGCACAAGGTTATTCTGAACATGGAATTCTTTCAGGAAAAGAAGCCTGGGAATAGGCGTTGACCTCCTGACATTTATGAGAGCTCTGTAGGCTGAGAAAACGTACTGCTGAGAGAAAGCATATGCGTACTGGGCCGTAGATCACGTCAAAAGAGTTTCGCCAAAGATGTGCGCAGAGAAATCTTACTCCAGAGTTGGCAGGGCTGTGCAGAGAGGCCAAAGCCTTTGGTGTTCCATTATATGGTGAGTCTGGCTTCTTTCGGACTACAAAATCAGCAAAAGCAACTTTTTTTACATTTTGAAAGGAAATAGCACTCACATTCACAACAGGGACATTTTATGAGTCCAAAGTTCATTTAAAATAAATACATACGGTTAAACAAAATGATCTGACTTAAGTCAACAGACTGATGGTTGCACAGGAGAGGATACAGAACAACAGGTGAGGCGGAACAGCCCTGTGTCTTGTTTGGACAGGAGGGACGCCTGTGAACGCAAAGCCTTGACAGTTCACTCGGCCCGTTATATAACCCAGAACACAGCCTGTATGACAAAAGAGGCAGATAATAAATAATGGCTTAGTAGTTCTGCAGTTAACAGAAGGAAGCACTTAATCAAATTGTATATACTATAGAAGACAGATTTCATTTAGCATTAAACATGGATTAGGTAACAAATAATTGGAAACAAAGTGTGGAATTTTATATATTTGGTTTCTTAAAGCTTGTTTTTACCTTATAAATATTTTCCTCACTTGATGTAAAAGATATTAAATAAATCTGCAAATTGGAAAACTCCTATTTTATCATGCAACTGTGAGCTCAGAAGTGTCGAGGAAATGACCACATATTCCACAAATGTCCCTCCTTTCCCAAGCTCCTGAGTCTTAGAATGCCAACGTTTCATGATTAAGAAGACAGATTTCATTTAGCATTAAACATGGATTAGGTAACAAATAATTGGAAACAAAGTGTGGAATTTTATATATTTGGTTTCTTAAAGCTTGTTTTTACCTTATAAATATTTTCCTCACTTGATGTAAAAGATATTAAATAAATCTGCAAATTGGAAAACTCCTATTTTATCATGCAACTGTGAGCTCAGAAGTGTCGAGGAAATGACCACATATTCCACAAATGTCCCTCCTTTCCCAAGCTCCTGAGTCTTAGAATGCCAACGTTTCATGATTAAGAGGAAACAGTCACACTGCAGATGCTAAGAAACTCTGGCATCCTCATGAACTCTAGCAAGTTTTGGAAAATGAGACGTTTCCTACCAAATCGGCTTTAATTTATTTTCTGTCTTTTGTGGGATCCTGTAACCCATTTAGCAAATTAGTTTTGTTACTATGGTGATACACTCAACCCTTTTAAACTCACGTCAAGGTTTTTCCATGGTTTGCTGTGTTTGATAGATGCATCAGTGTTTGCTGAGGGAAAACCTTTAGAAGGAGACCTGACAAATAGGGCACGTTCTACAAAGCATCTGAGAGTTAGAGGACATTTAAAAACCTACTTGTCACCACCCACACCAGCCCTGAGGGCAGTGGTCCTCAGTAGGATGATGAACATTGGCTGCTATGGCGGCATATCCCGATCACTGGCTGGGGTGGGAGAACCACCTGTTCAAACAACATTGCCCTCTAGAAATTCTATTTTGCAGTCACTCACCCCCACCACTGCCACAATGTTCCACTTTTCCTGATGAGAGTATGTCATGTCTCAGGTGGTTTAGTGTAAGAAAAAAAGGTGAGGATGGGAAATAGATTCAAGTTAAGAACAAGGAGATGTGGGTGTGGGAAACCAACAGAGAGATCATGTATTAGAGGTGTGAAAGAGTGGATCGTGGGCTATATGGGCTGTTTGACTTGGAAAATAGCTTGCAGGTGGCAGACTTTGAACTGATTTTAAAAAGTGAAAATCCAGGGGCAGGCCCGGTTGCACAGTGGTTAGGTTCCCATGCTCCACTTTGGCAGCCCAGGGTTCGTGGGTTCGGATCCCGGGCGTGGACCTACACACCACTCATCAAGCCATGCTGTGGTGGCATTCCCACGTACAAAGTAGGGGAAGACTGGCACAGGTGTTAGTTCAGGGACAGTCTTCCTTACCAAAAAAAAGTGAAAATCTAGTACATGGTGGACAAGGAAGCTATAAATTATGTGAATAAGGCTATGGGCTTTTAAGTCAATCATTTCATTTTTCACGCTGCCCTGCTACATGTTAAGTGCTTGGCACAGACAAAATAAACTCAACTAATTTTGAATATTATTATTTCAAAATTAAAGATACTGTGGAAAACTTGAAGCAATGAAAGAAAAAAGGAAAAGGAGGAGTGCGAAAAGTGAAAATAAGTTCCGATGAAGTTTACTCTGCTTTCCTATCACATTTCCACTTTTCCTTTTTCTTATTTTCTTTCCGGAAAGGGCATTTAGTGTCTGACACATATTTAGCACCCTCTCCTCTTCCATCTCCTCCTCTGAAATCTTTCTTTTGCCACAAAACATTCTTTTTTTGTGGCCCTTTATAGGTGTTTATGATAAAGTGTTGATTAAAAGAAAAGCCACAGTAAGCATCCCGCATTTCCTTTTACAGAATTCTAAATTATGGCTGTCCACTGACGCTGTCTTGATTATTGGTTAAGACCTTGAGGCAGGAATGTGTTGGTGATTCTACAGCACAGCCATGTTTTTGATATTATATAAAAATAGCGATTGTAGTATCTTTGCATGTGAATGCTTTTGCTTTCGGATTCTTCCCCCCCAACTTTATTGAGACCTAGTTGACATAAAACTTTCAGATTCTTATGTTACAGAGTTTGGTGCCTGAAATTGACTGTCAATACCTTGAGATAATGGAGATCCAAAGAAGTTCATTATATGTTTTTAAGATTCCAAGTTGTAAAAAGTTATCTAAGGCTGTCACCACTGGCAAGACATTGAGAAATCAAGAATGGGCTTGGGGAATCCATAGAGACTCTCTGAAATCTGAGACTTGAGAAAAGTTCTTGAAAATCGTCATACTGACCTGAAAAAAAAAAAGCATCAGTGTTTCCAAGAAACTACTAGAGAAAGGATATCTGAATTACAAAAAACCTCAAATGACAATTATTTGTAGGCTGAGTGAAGAAAAGGGGCAAAATGTCAAGAGAAATGTTTTTAAAAGAGAAACAGAGAGAAAAAGGAGAGAGAGAGAGAGGAGAACATGACAGAGTCTGAATTGGGAAAAAGAGAGGGTCAAAGTGGAAATCAAGTCAGAAACAAGGGTGGCCAGAACAAAGGAAAGCTGCCTTGAGGAAAGGGGGGGTCTTGGTGTTTTGTAGTTGTGACGTCACAATGGTTTCAGGCAAAGGAGTGTGATTCATGGACATATTTCCCATTTTACAGGTAGTAATCCTGTATTGGTCTGCCATTCTGAGGTTCTGGGCTTTTTCATTCCACAGAATCTCTTTTTCTTATAAGTTTGCAAAGTGAAAAAAATAAGATCTCATTGAACACATACTTAAATTCTATTTGTTTACTTAGAATCAAGTTTTATTTTTTCATGCTTTTTATGAATAAATTTAAGAGGGATAAATAATTTAATCCCAAAGGGGCAAACATTGATCATTTTGTAGAGAAAAGTTGAAACCCAATCTCTTAGTTTGGGTTCCCTAAAGCAGAGGAATGAGCTTGGATGAGGTAGTTGACTAGAAGAGAAGTGAAGGAGCAGGAGGAGCTAGAGAAAGACGGACTAAAAGCCAGTAAAGTGTACACAGTCAATGCTGCAGCCGGGAGATGCCTCTCAGAATTTTCCTGCTGAGCTGGGAGGACAGGGCATTTACCTACCAGCTGCCATCCCCCTCGGCCTGAGGGCTGTCCCTGTATCAACTCCCTTGCATTTCTCCACTGTGTCTGTATCTGGGCTGAAAAGGGCTTCTGTTTCTTAAAGAAACAAACAAAAAGGCCTGAGTCAGAAAAGCCGAGATGGACAGAGGGTGATTGAGGTGGGAGGCAGTCAGTGCCTGCGTGCAGACTGCTCACCACAGCTGCAGACAAAAACAGAAATGCCTTAGTTCACCCTCAGGTGGCTCAGATCTGCTCATGCTCCCCAATAAAGTTTGTCACTGACTCTTCAAGGTGGTGGCCAGCACAATCTCTAACAAATACACAATAAGCAGTAAGACAAGCTACCTTCCGCACTGATGCAGCCAATACCAAAGCCAACGATGGATTTATCATCTCCTTCCTCTGCTCCAATCCCCTTCAAGATTTCTCTTACCCCCAACCAGCTCTTGAGCTGCTCTAGGTGGCTTGACCGATTAGATGACCTAACTTCTATCCCCGAGGGTCTGAGCATCCTTGGTTGTTTTGCTTGGTTGCCACCGATGCCTGTTAAATATCGTCCCTGAAACTGGGAGCACCAAATGATCCCACTGAACCACTGAGTTGTAGATATACACCTCCCCACCCGTTACGTAGCAGCAGCACTAGCTACTCGCAATGATCGTGGTTAATTGCCCCTGCCAGTGATTACTTTCTTGGTTGATCAACCAGTACGGGGACTCCAAAGTGACCAAAGTTGAAATTGCAACTTCAACTTAATATATCTCATATTCTACCCCTTGGAATCTAAGACCTCTAATCCAGCAAAACTTGAAATTATTGAGATAAGGGTGTGGGCTACAAGATTTTATGAATTTGTATCACAAATTCTGGAATTAGGCTACTAAGAGTTAAAGGAGGCCAATTATATTTCCACTCTTTATTACTGGACCCACGTAGTTTTAGCTACTGGGGACAGAGCTATAGGGGACCACACAATGCTATTGAATATTTAGTGTATATAGACCATTCTAGAGGACAAAGCCAGCTTTTACCTAACTTGGGTCCCCCCAAAAGAGAGCCCAATGAAACCTTAGGTGAAGGCATTTTATTTGGGATATGATCCCAGGAAACATGAGTGAGGGAACGACACCTGATTGCTGTATCTGCCTGTGGACTAAGATAGAAACAGAAAGTAGAAAGGTCAATAAGAAATCCGCTATTAAAATCATTGCTGTAGGCAACAGGGGCTCAACTCTGAGAAGCATACAGAATGCATCCCAGAAGTGTTCCCCAAAGGCCATTTGTTCACCATCTCCTGCACCTCATTGGTTAAAGGTTACTACCAGGTATTACATTAATTCACCTATGTTTCTAAGCTTATCTCTCTTTCTCTCTCTCTGTCTCTCTCTGTATACATATAATTATTATATCATATAATGTATATGTTTTATATAATAAAATTATATATTTGACATGATATGCAATAAAATTATAATATATAATACTATGTTATATAAATTACTATAATATAATATAGTAACTATATATAAGTATATATAAGTAACTATAATTATTAGTATATATAGTTACTTATATATGCTATATTATACTATAATATAGTATTATACATTATAAGATGTATCATATATAATAGACTAGTACATCTGGAATTGGGAGGATGAGGTAGGAAACACTTCAAATTCAGTGCCACAATCATAATCCGTCTTCTCTCTCTCTGAATGTATGTGTGTGTGTATGATATAAATAAGAAATATTCCATTCATGTATTTACTTTATTGAAATAACTTGGGGAAGTACATCAGTATAATGGAATTTTAAGTCAAAACACAGATTTCCAGATTGGGGAGCAGAGACTATAAGATACTGGTTCGCAGTGAACATAATGGATGCTCACATCACCATGAACTGTTATATGAATACCACAAAAGTATTCCCGAAACAGTCGACTTAAGTGTCCAAGTCCATCTGAGCTGCAAAAACAAAAATACTACAGACTGGGTGACTCATAAGCAACAGAAATTTATTTCTCACAGTTCTGGAGACTGGAAATCTGAGATCAGGGTGCCAGCACAGTCAGGTTCTGGTAAGAGCCCTCTCCCAGGTTGCAGCCTGCCATCTTCTCCTTGCATTCTCACATAGTAGAGAACAGAGAAAGAAAGCAAGCTCTCGTGACTCTTATAAGGGCCTAATCCCATTTATGAGGGCTACACCGTCATGACTTCATCTAATCCTAATTACCTCCCAAAGGTCCCACCTCCTGATATTGTCACATTGAGGGGTAGGGTTTCAACACATGAATTTGGGAGAACACAAACATTCAGTCCATAACAAGTAGGGAGAAAACTTGGCCTTTTTCCTGGTTGGGGAAGAAGGAAGCAAATCATTATTCAATGTTAGTCTATTAATAAGGAAATGTAGGTTTAAATATTACTAATAATAATATAAGGACAAGCACTGGCAAAAACACACACATAATGAAAATTCCAAATTATCAGAGTGGAGAAAAATTTAAAAAAGAACTTTATGAATCCAGCAAAGTAAGAAAAAGAAAAAAGAGAAAACAATAAGAAATTATGCATAATAAACACAAATAAAGACGGAAGAAAAAGATGTTAACGTTAATTACAATTGATATCATTTTTAAAGGCAACCATACTCAGATTTTTTGTTTTTAAACAAAATCTAATTAACATGTTTTTTATAATAAGCATACCTTAAAGAAAACAAAAGAGCAAATATATGTTTGACAATTGGAACTCACAAAAAAGCAGAAGTGCAAAAACCCCCTAACAAAGATGGATAATTTTAATGAGAAAAGATTCAGATTACCAAGGAATTAAATTCATGAACCTTTATGCATCAAATGCCATAGTAGTGAAATATATGTTAAAAATACACTTAGAAATATCAGGACAATTTGGTAAAGTCATTAACAGAGGGGTAGATGTCAATATTTTTATCTCAGAAATGAAAAAAAAAAGTAAGAAAAGTAGGTAAGAATGCAGATGATTGGAATAACTATCAACATAAACCTAGAAAAGAGTTCACATACTTTGATTCAATGATTCTAGCTTCAGAGCTTTTATTTAAGGAAAAGAATCAAATATTATAAAAATTTGTATGAAAGGATGTTCACTGTGTTATTATTTATGGAAGTGAAAATTGGAATAACAAAAGAGTCACCCTTATTAGCCAGTCTGAAGAATGAATTACTTTAGGGAATTTTCCTCATCCTTCAGTGACCATAAGTGTCTGCTTCAGGTACACCCCTGGAGGGAGCATCATCAATAAACCACTCCAAGTAATTTCTGTGCCAGTGGCCCATGGACCACACTTTGAGAAATTTGCTCCACGGCGTGTTGTCCAACAGAAAAAGAAACCGGGTCAGTTTTATTAATTTTTAGTTTTATTTTTTGTTGTGATTTTCTCTGTTTACTAAAATTCATGCATTGAGCATGTATTACTTTTGAAATTAGAAAAAAAATGCTGCAGTAGAAATACTTGTCTTTATGAATCTGTATCTTTATATGCTTATATGCATCATTTTTCCCCATCTCCATTCTTAGATGAAATATCTCTTCAGGGATCTCTTTCAAGATGAGAGAACGTGAATGTTCTGTTTATGTTAGCTGAGAACTCAGAATTGTGAAGTTTTAATTTGTTTAGATTTGTTTTAATCTGGTCTGATTCTTTCTGCGTTGGGACAAATTGCTCACCTTTGGAAAAGGGCATTTTACTATTTGCAATGTGGTCCCAACTGGTTGAATGAAATAGAGTCCCAGTTTTCTGGACAATTGTCTTTTATCTTAATCACATTTCTCAATGTGCATGTTGATTTTGTTGTAAAGAGAGAAATCTTAAAGAAATTTTCATAAATTCTTTTGTAGAATATAGAGACAGTCCAATTTGAAGATATATATGCATATATGTCACTCATGTAACAATAATATTTTAGATAATTTTTTACATTTAACTAATAATTTTCCCACAAATGAATGAAATTCTGTCCTTCTCTGGGAATTTGAGCAACATAAGACCATATCTCTAAACTGGAAAAGGGGAAATTTGGCACCTAATGAAAATAAATACTACCAAGGATGCACAGATCATTTAGCTTTACAATTTATTTCTGGGTAAATGCAAAACTCCATTTCATTTCTGTTTGTTTGAGCTCTTCCCAAGGCTTCAGTTGTATAGTATAAGTATTTCACAAAGTTAGAGAATGGAATAGTTAACAGAATTTTTAGAACTCAGAGTAGTGAAACCAATTTCTGGGCTTCATATCCAGTTTCATTTTTGAGTGTTTTTCGTTATTCTCTATTTCATTATTTAAAAATCTAGCAGCAATCTATAGCTGACTAATGTCACTACTGACATTTAAATCACAGCATTGTTTTAGAGGAAATTCCAGTAAGACTGCCAATTCCAGATCTTTAATGTGGGCTGTAAATACAGTTCTTCAGCTCTAAACATGCCCTCCCACTTTCTTTTTTAAGGATAAATATTCAGCAAATTGCATTTGAAGCGGTGGTAGGGATAATTATAAGAAATAGTAAAGCATATTTGGCTGAATATAGGGGAATCGTAAAACAATTTAATTAGCTGTAGATAGTTACATAGGCCAGTGGATCAGAGGGGTTAAGAAACAACTTGCTAGAGAAGCCATAATGAACCTGCAGGAAAAGATCTGGAGGTCACAGGTGACCACTAGCTTTCACATACCAATAGAGTTACATATTTTATTAGATTGTAGCATGAAAGAGATTAACAAAACTGAAATCTGGAGACTAATAATCATGAAAGAAATTAAAACCTGTCAAAGAACCATCCTAAAGTATTTTCTATGTGCAGATGGTAAGTTCTATCACCCCTCAAGGAACAGATAATTCTGATTTTAGTTAATGTGTTCCAGAGTATAGAAAATGATTTAAAGCTTTCAAATTTATTTAGGACCTTGATATTAAAATCTGATGAGGACAGACCAAGAAAAAATATGGACAACTTTCACTTATGAATATGGATGCAAAAATTCTAAATAAAATATTGGTGGGTTAAGATATAAAAATTTAGACTGACTGAAGATGGAAACACAGCTTTCCATTTTTACCCTTTCTTTGCCCTTCTAAAATGACGGATTATAAACATGTTTCAGCACTGATTGGAAGGAAATGAAGCAGAATTCTTGCTGCTTTTATGGAAAAGGGAAGCCATCTTTAGGTTGCTGAAAACTCAGGCAGTGGGATTAATTAATCATAAATTCCTGCTGGCTGGCAATGCCCCAGAGAGAAATAAATTCCAGGTGTGTCAACAGAGACACGACCATTGACCTGATGTTCTCAGCTGGCAAATGTCCTGAGGTCCCAAGAAAGACATGGAAATAGCAGAGAGTCACTGGATCAGAAAAGATCATAGGTTAGTGGGTGCCTGACTGTAACCTGTGTGGACAGACAATCGGTAACAGTGGCACTTTCTTAGATGCTGGAACCTTGACACAATGCCTGGAGGAGGGACAGTGAACCCTCAGATGGTCACAGCCTGGCAGAATGAAGCCCAGAATCAGAATTAAAACCGATCTATAGAAAATAAAGAAAATGATGTTTGAATTTATGGACGCAGAGGACACCTACTGCATGAGTAAAACAAGTATAGCTATTATTAGAAGTATACTATACTATACTAGTCTAATTTTTATTATAAGACAAGCATTTGGAAATTAACTAACAGAACTCTTCATATTAGTATTTTAAGTGTGATAATAGTATGATTATCCAAAAAATGCCCAAATGAGCCATTGGTAAAAAGTTACCTTTCATTTATGGTTTAAAACAAAATCCCTTGTTTTTTTCTAAGAATGGTAAGATATTCTTTTATCATGATCAAAAACCATCAGCTACAGCCCTATTTAATGGTGTAACACTTGGGCCACACCCATTATAATAAGAAGAAGACATCCACCATCATTGATTTTTTTCCCACAAATTTTGGTCAGTGCAAAGCAACAAGAAGCATAAACAAAAGGTAAAAATATTAAAAAGGAAACCCAAAATTATTATTATTTGCAGGTGATATACAATAGTTAGAAAATTTGAGAGATTAAACTTTAAAACTGTTAAAAATCAAAGAGAGTTAGGAAAGTAGCCAGATATAGATAACCAACTTGAAAAAATATTCCAATTTTAATAATTATAATTAACACATATAGCACTTAACTATTTGCAAGGCCTGTTCTAGGGTAGATTACCTCTAACATCACCATATTAAGGGTAAGGAAACAAAGATACAATGAAGTTAAGTGATTTTTTTACACAGTAAGTGGAGGAGTCAGGAATTGAACCCAGATAGACTGGATCTAGGGTCATGCTATTAACCACCATGTCATGATGGCATATTTGAAAACAATAATAATATTATTATCTAAATGCTTAACATATAGAAAAATATTAATATGAATTAGGTAGAGTCCACAAGAAAAATAAAACCTTATAAAACTATTTTTAAAAGTACAAGACAGTTTTAAATGGATAATTTCTTTTAATGAAGGAATTTCAAAACTTTATTTTCCAGAAATATTGTGCAAAATATTATGTATTTGTGCACATGTAATTTTTTTCTGAGAAGTAGGGGTTTCACGCTTCCAAAAAATTGTCAGAAATATTTATAGCCCCCAAAGCTTAACTTTGGCTGGAAAAATAAAGATTTGAGTAATTTGAGAAACATATCTTTCCACATGGGAAGACCATATCTTTCCATATGGTAAAGATGGCAGCATGTGCTTTCCCCAGAGAAACATAAATTTAATGCATGTATAATAAAAACACAGGTTACATTTTTTGGAGGGAAGGAGGAAGTTGTCAAGAAGATTTAAAAGTACATATAGTGAAATAAATGTGCAGTAGAAAGCTAGACAGTCTTGAAAAATGGAGGTTGCCCTTTCAGTAACTCAAATATATTATAAAGCTATTGTAACCAAAAATATGTGGTACTTTTACAGGAAGACAAAGATAGTAGAAATGAAATCAAATACACACAAGCACACATGCAATGCACACACACATACATATAATCTAATAATTGTGTCCTTCAAATAAATGGAGAAATTATAAATTATTCAATAAAAGACAATTGGAAAATTGCCAACTCATCTTGAGATGAGAATTTAAATCACTACTTAATACCTACACCAAAATTTAATTCCAGATGAATTAATTATTTAAATGTTTTAATGACAAATTTTAAAACAATGTAAACACTTTAGAAGAAAATGGATTTTTTCAATAACCATGGAGGTGGAGGAAGTTCAAGAAAAATGTGACAGGAAAGCCAATGATTAAAAATGAAAACTAATAAATTTGTCTACATAAAGCTTAAAACTTTCCTACAACAAAAGAAAACTTTGATTAAAGTTAAAACATACATAAAAGTAGGGAAAATATTTGCAATATTTATATAACATGTGAAAATAAGAAAGGTCCCACAAATTTAGGGGGAAAACCTGATTGTTCTCTCACCCCAGCAGTGAGTAGCCAGAAGAACACGTTTTATAACTGTCCAGCGCATCACAGACAACTCCCCTCAGTGAATTTTGCAAGCCAGCCAATCAGTAAGGCCCAGCGCTTGAGACAGTCTGCCAGTCGGGGATGGACTTTCCAATAGCACGCTGCTAAATGCAAACCAGTGAACACGGCCTCACACAAGTAACCACACTTCTCCGAGGAGGTGTCAACCTACTTTCACCTCTGTAAGTCTGTTAATCCCTGACCTCAACGCTTTCCAAAAATTCTGTGTAAGATCAGCACTCTGCTCTGCTGAGAGAGACTGCTTCGCCAGCATGCCTGTGCTCTAGTAAGAAGCAATAACTTCAACTTTTTTTTCAGAATTGAATTGTGCCTCATCATCATTTGACATATGTGTGCTAATTTCTATTACATACAAAAAAGTTTGTGTAAATCATTAAGAAACAGATTGAATAGGAAAACAAAGGATATGAAGATACATTTCGCAAAAGAAGAAAATAAAAAGCCAGAAAAATATTTGGGAGCATAGCAACCTTATTGATGATAAAAAAAGGTTTAAATTAAAATTACAGGGTCTCATTTTTTTCACTTAGGGAAGCAGAGGTAGCAGGCATTGATAATAACTAATTTTGAAAATAGCGTGAGAAAATGGACACTATTATATTTTGCTGCTGGGAATAAACAAGGGACACTTGTAAGAGGTGGGTAAAGTCTTGGAAATATCCATCAAGACTGCACCCTCTTTGTTCCTACAATTCCACTTCCAATTATTTATCCCAAGGAAATTTTCAGAGAAGTATGCCGCTGAGATGTATGAATGTATACACAAAAGTGCTCATTTATTCAAAAATACTTATGAGCTCCCACTGTGCTGTGTCTAGTAATACTATATTCAACAAGACAAACATCCTGCCCACATGTGTCTTTCTTACGCTCAGGAGCCAAATCCTGCCTGCAGCCTGTTTTTGTAAATAACAAACACAGCCACGCCCATTTGTTTGCATATTGTCTACGGCTGTTTTTTGCTAAAACAGCAGTTTCGTAGTTGCAACAGAGACCATATGCCTCACAAAGGCTAAAATATTTACTATCTGGACTTCTCCAGAAAAATCTTATAAAGATAAGGTTGAATGATTAAAAACAGAATTCAGAATCTCATTTTTATGAAGTCCAATACCAAGAAAAGTTAAACAATATATTATCTGGCAAAAAATATGCATGTGGTAAAGCCATATTTTTAAAAAAATATAACAATGATGACTATAAAACCCAAGATTGTGATAAATTATGGGTAAAAAGGGTAAATACAATATAGAAAAGAAAGTCACAGAGTGTTTACCTCTTATCAGTAGCTCTTATTTTAGCTCTGACAAATTGGCTTGTGGCTTCACCAGTGTTGTTTTATTATTATGCTTCATAATTTACATATATATCACATATTCTTTTGTGTGTCAAATATTACATAAGAAAGAAATATAGAAACAAACGAAAAATAGCTAGGCACTAAAAAGCTGATCAGGAATTCTGTTTGTGGGCTGGACAGCTCCACATTCAGGTGACTGGGAGTGATCCAGCCCATCTGCTGGCTGACCCAGAAATGTCAGAATTTGGAGGTCTTTTCTTTGATAGCATTAGAGCTTTCTAAAGAAGAAGAATTCTGAATTCCTGCCAGAGATTGGGGGATAGACCCTTACTTATTTATGTTCTGTTGAGGGAAACTGGAGTGGTGAGTCCAGTTAATCCTGTTTTCTAATGAGGATCCCTCTCCCATCCTCTCTTTCATCTTAGATTAATTTTCTCTTCTAGTGTTATAATTTTAATGGGATCTCTAGGAGAAATAAAATAATTACATGTGGTTAATTCACCATGTTTAACTGGAAATGTATTACAAGCTGATTTGGCAACTTTAGGTAATATGTCACGCCTTTCCACAATGAAAGATGAAGATTTGGTCTGCTTCACAGTTCCCTCTGTAAGAATATTTGATAGTGTATTGTTTTTAGTAGTACTATCTGTTACTTTTCTGTATTTCTATATTTCTCACCTTCCCAGAAAGCGAGGTGAGAATTTGGCTGTCTTTCATACTTCATCTTTCTTTGCCCAATTACTAAAAGACTTAGTTCTCTCTCTGTTCCTAGTTTCCAAGCCTGCCTCCCTTGTTTTTCTGCTTTCCCATATCCCAATAACCCCCATGCTCTTCTCTCATCACTCAGAACCCTCGATGGAGTTTAAATTTCTTACTGTTCACTATCCCTTCCTTTTTATAAAATCTTCCCTCTCCTGGATAAAATTGTCTTAAGGAATTAGTCAAATTTAAGCCAATGTGACAAACCGCTTGATGCTAAAAGATGCTTCTGAGTCAGCCTCCCTAGGAATATTCGCATTTTAACTAACTCAGATCAATGGTTCCATCCAAGCTGCACCCGTATGAGTGAAGATGGATTTGATGATTTTAGATGCCGAGCAAATTTTCCGAGAAATTCGGGACTGAAAATAAGAGGGGAAAGAATTTGGGGTGTATTTAAGATGGTAAAAGTAAAAAATAAATGAACTAAGTGGCACGAACAATAAGGAAATCCTACGTTCTTATTTTAACAGACGTCCCCATGCTGGGCTACTTCAAAGAGTTAACTCAACAGCTCGACGGGTCCTCAAGGAACAGGTTCTTACATCACTCTTTTCTGCCTCCCTCCCTCCGGCCAGTACCTTCGTGGTCACAAGGTGGCTGCCCCAGTTCCGGTAATGGAAGCGTCATGCTTGTTCCTTTCCCTGTCTCTTTTTGATTAGGACACCCTCTGAAGCCTTGGGCTGACCTCCCTCCCTTCTCATTAACCAGCATGGAGTCAGATATCCTCTCCTAAGCCAGTCACTGGCAGAAGGAATAAAATCACTATGATTGGCTTAAATTAGTCAGGTTTTACTCCTGAGCCATGTGTATGTGTTGGGTTGGAGTGTTGAAATTTTTCGCAAAATTGGAACTCTGCACCAAGAAAGAAGGCAGAAATGGTTTGGGGACGGCAGGCAGCCAATAGTGTCTCTTTCAGTCTTAAACACAGAACTGCCAGAGAACCTAAGAAAGGTGGCTTGTTTTCTTTCAGGGGCTAGACATAGTGCATTGTAAGCTGAGATGTGGATGTGGAGAGGACAACAAGAATGTTAACCACATATCATTGAGACGTCCTTCATAAAACTATTCATCAGTTTGAAAAGGGAATCAACGAGATTGTTTTTTTCTGCAGCTATAAAATAGATTTTCTCTCCTCCTCCCACCTTTTTTGTTTCACTGCTGGTGAATTCCACTACATCGCCTTGTACCACGAAGACTCTGGGCAGTCTAAGACACAGTTCTTCTCCTGACATTTTGTAAGAGTTCAGCACACCAGATGGTAACAGTGCGAAGCTCCTCATTCAGTGCCGTGTTGAAGGTACTCACCAGCAGCCCCGGCAGCCTGGTACAGCTTGATAAGGGTTGCCAAGGAGACAGGTGGCTGGTGTAATGATAACTGATAACAGTCCTTTCAAAGGCTTCCCACAGTGAAGGGGGGAGACAAAGTGAGATGGAGACAAAGAGGGCTGAGATGAGTAGGCACACCGAGAAGGTTCTCTTCATTCTTACGTTTCCCCCTCCCACCTCAGTGCTTAATGACATGGTGGTAATATAACTTGCATACGACTGAATAGCTTATCGACAGGGGCACAACGCGCCCTCACCAAGCTAATTTATGTTCTGCTTGTGTCGGCCAGTGCACAATGCAATAAAAATTATATGGGTTATGACAAAGTGAAGTGAACTCTGGAGGGTCTCATTCAATTAGTTTCTTGACAGAACACCGTTCCATGTAGATTGGCACTGCCGGTGAAACGTATCCCTCTCTCGACCCCACCCGGGAGCAAAGCCTGTGATGGGCACGGCCTCAGATTCTCCCTGAATCTGTTCTTTGTGATGTGAGAAATTTAATTTTTATATGCTCATTTCTTTCTGTGGCTTGTTATTGGCAGTTTCGGAGTACAGCAAAAGCTATTTAATTACCTAATTTTAAATGCAGTCTGAAAAGACTGACCCTGTGAGCTAGATAATCTGCCAATTAACACTGAAGTAAGACAAATAAGACAAACTGAAGAATCTTTGCATACCCATTTGGGGATTTTTTTTGCTTTAAATCAGGCACTGGGCTATTTACATAAGAAGAAGCTTAACATTTACCTGCATTTTCCTAATTGCCTTTATTATTCTTTGAATTGAGAGAAATTAAATGGGCAAATCTGATGTTCTTTTCAATTTTTTTAATGGATAACACATTTCACATTTAACATCCTGAGAATGCTGGGTCTGAGACCATGAAATGTTTTTGGCCTCCCCATGGGCCACCCAATAATTTGGATAACCTTAGATTCTTGATGCCCTCATAGATCAAATACATCTTCTAAGTTTGCTCTTCTAATTAGTCCAAGAGTCTGGACTAATTTCTCCAGAATAATTTGTTGACGCATGCAGTTTACCCCGAACACCTTGTGGCTGGTAACTGCTGGGGTTAGTAGTTAGTGGGGGAAAGGCCTTGGATAAGCCCGCAGCCCATCCACAACTTAAAATGGAAGTTGTAATCCTCAAACTTTGAAGGATTTTAATTCATTTAGTTTTAGAAAAACAATAAGGAATATAAATTTTTATGATTTGGTAATCAAGTTTCTGAAGGACAAAATCAAGTTTCTTAAAAATAAACCATTACAGGGGCTGGCCCGGTAGCATAGCGGTTAAGTGCTCATGCTCCACTTTGGTGGCCCGGGGTTCTCAGGCCTGGATCCCGGGCGTAGACAGACACACTGCTTGTCAGCCATGCTGTGGCGGCGTCCCATATAAAGTAGAGGAAGATGGGCACGGATGTTAGCCCAGGGCCAGTCTTCCTCAGCAAAAAAAAGAGGAGGATTGGCAGCAAATGTTAGCTGAGGGATGGTCTTCCTCACACAAAAAAAATTAATAAATAAAAAATAAACCATTACATTTAAATAGGTATGAAAGTTTAAAAGGAGAATTACATTTTACTCAAAATGTGTATATGGTCAAAGGAAAAATTATGCACAATATGTGCAATCTTGTCATGAAAGCATAACACAGGGAAATCGTTGGGGTGAAAGCAGCACTGCCTTGTCTGCCCTTTTTTCCCCTGAACATTTTTTTTTTCTTTAAAATAGGAAGGAAGAAAAACAACATCACTTCATAACAAATCACATCACAATTCTTTCTAATATCAAGTATTTACTTAGATATTCCTTATCTTGTTAATCTTACCCAATTCATTAATTTTTAGTCAGTTTGTGTGTGTCTGTGTTTGTATTTTCCTGTGACTGAAGCTAGCCGTCATTATGCTGTGTTTACTTTCTTGTCTCACCAAATAAGATATTAAATTTCAGCAGCCACAGATGCTGTTTTGTTGACTGCTTTGTCGTAAGAGCCTATAACCTTGCCAGAGACTCAATAATTTTTGTTGAAGGAATGTAATGAATATATAAATAATGGAAATATTTTTGATCCAGAGTGTCCTGATCCTGTATTAGGGAACTTAGAAGTGAAACTATTGATAAAATGTTTTACCAAAATAGTTTTCATTTGAGATTGCCCTAATTCAGTGCCTTTCTAGGGATTAGCGTTGTACTAAACACAGTGATGGATGTGAAGAACTTACAATCTTATTGAAAAATAATGCTTGAAAGGATTAGAAAATAAAAGATGGCATCTAATTAATTAATAAATTGTGTGATGAATGATAAATGGCGGAAGAGTTTTCATCAATATGCAGTGGAGTCAGAATGTTCAATATGTCCTTGGCATGTGTTATGGCTGAATTGTGTCCCCCTAAAATTCATATGTTGAACCCCTAACTCCCAGTACCTCAAAATGTGATTGTATTTGGAGATTGGGCCTTTAAAGAGGTAATTAAAGTAAAATGTGTTCACGTGACTGGGCCTTAGTCCAATAACTGGCATCCTTAAAAGAAAAGGAGATTAGGACACAGTCATGCACAGAGGGAAGATGATATGAACACAGAGGAGAAGACGGCCATCTACAAGCCAAGGAGAGAGGCCTCAGAAGTAACCAACCCTGCTGACACCTTGATCTCAGAATTCCAGTCACCAGAACTGTGAGAAAATTGATTTCTGTTGTTTAAGCCACCTGCTCCGTGGTGCTTTGTTATGGCAGCCTCGCAAACCAATGCAGGTTTTGGTACTGAGAAGCTGGGTGCCGCTGTAGTACCTAAAAATGTGGAAAAGGCTGTGGAGCTGGGAGGCTGGAAGGGTTTTGAGGTGCACATCAGAAAAATCCTAGATTGCCCAGAAGAGACTATTGATAGAAACATGGATGATAAAGGTGCTTCCAGTGACATCTCAAATGGAAATTAGGAACATGTCACTGGGGACTGGAGAAAAGGTGATCCTTGTTATAAAGTGGCTAAGAAATTGTGTTCTAGTGTTTTCTGGAAAGTAGAACTTGTAAGTGATGAACCTGGATATATAGCTGAAGAGATTTCTAAATATGTAGTGTTGAAAGTGCAGTCTGGTTTCTTGTTGCTGCTTATAGTGAAATGTGAGAGAAGAGAGATGAATAAAAAAAATCGTTAAGCAAAAAGGGACCAGAACTTAAGATTTGGAAAATTCTTAGCCTATCCATATTGCAAAAAGTGAGAATGTGTATTCTGCAGAGAACATCAAGGGTGTTGCTGGACCACCATCTCCTAAAGAGGTTGCAGGCATGTGACTTATATACGCTGTCAGTCATTTCAGTAGAAGCCAGGAATAGAGATGGGGTTACACCAGCAGAAATTGCAAGCTTGGACTGGAGGGGAAGAAATAAGACAAAAAGGAAGACAGGCTGCCAGACTTCTAGGATTCTACAGGACAGGCCAGTAGAGCTATCTGGCTGCAAACATGTGTGATCCTTCAAGAAAAGGGAAGAATGCAGGGGTTGGCAGGCTGCCACTGCCACCACTGGCCCAGAGGGTACAGGCTTGGGGGTGGGGCTGTCTCCTCCTCAGTTCCAGAGGGGTCACCTCCATCACCCAAGGCTGAGAGGGCAGCGCCTTGGCCGTGGTGAGCCCAGAAGGCAGGGCCACTCCAGTGAGCCCGAAGGATAGAGCATGGAGTCAAAAAAGATTATTGGTGAGCCTTAGGATGTAATGGAATTTGGCTTGCTAGGTTTCAGACTTGCTTGAGACCCATCACCCATTTCTGATTTCATATTTCTCCCTTTTAGAATAGGAATGTTTATCTTACGCCTGTTCCACCATTGTATTTTGGAGACACATAATTTGTCTGATGTCACAGGTTCACAGCTGGAGAGGAATTTTGTCTCAGGATGAATCGTATGTCGAGTCTTACCCATACCTAATTTAGACGATGTTGATGAGATTTTGGACTTAGAGCTGATGCCGAAATGGGTTAAGATTTTTCAGGCTGTTGGAATTAGGTGAATGTATTTTGCATGTGAGAAAGGCATGAATTTGTTCAGGCCAGAGGGCAAAGTGGTATGAACTGAATTATGTCCTCCCCAAATTCACATGTTGAAGTCCTAACTTCTGATATCTCAGAACGTGACTTTATTTGGAGATAGGGCCTTTAGAGAAGCAACTAAAATTAAAATTAGGTCATATGATTGAGCCCCAATCCAATACGACTGGTGTCTCTATAAGAACAGGAGATTAGGACACAGACACACACAGAGGGAAGACCACGCAAGGACACAAAGAGAAGGCAGCCACTTGAGAGAAGAAGCCAAGGAGAGAGGCTTGGAAAACCTGCTGCCATCTTGGTCTCGGACTTCAGCCACCAGAACTGTGAGAACGTTAACTTTTACTTTTACTGTTTAAGTCACCCAGCCTGGGGTACTTTGTTCCGGCAGCCTTAGCATACTAATACAGCTTGCATGCTTCAGATAATCTATTTAAAAAGCGAGAAAACAATTCTTACCTACAGCAGTAGAATACTCTTATTACTCTCTCATCTGGAAATTTTGTTGACATTAAATGACAATTGTGCTTTGCTGCATTTCCAACAGATGATTTTCATCTTAATCCAGATGACTTTTTGAAACGTTTTCTTTACTATTCTGAATATTTGAAGAGCTGAGATCTTTCTCATCTTTTACAGGGGAGATGGCAATGTAATGTTTTCACCTCATATTATAACGTGGGTCTTAATAAGCAAGATCATGGCAAATAAATAGAAATTTGAAAAAAAAATGAAGAGGAGTAGAATTCAGATGAGCCACTTGGATTCACAGCCCTTGAAATGTTGCACATATTAGTGTTAATACATGTAAAAATCTTAAAATGAACACAACAACACTGAAAATCTTATATTGAATAACAGTAGTCCCCTGACCCACACCCTCAGTTCTGACCCACAAAGAAACTTCTTAAAAATGTTTTAAACTATTTATTCTAGTAATTACCTATATATCTGCAAATGATATGCTCTTAAAGTTACGGAGATTCCTGCCGCTTCTGTTCTAATAAACGTTTATGTATTATTATTTTAATAAAATTCTTTTTTTCCCTATTTTCTCATTTTACTACTTCTGAAACTGCTATTAAGTAAGACATTGGAGCACATGGATTGATCAATTATCTAAAATTTTGACTTTTTTTAAATATCTCCTATTTTCTATTTTTTCAAGAATCATTTGCTTTTACTTCTAGAAAATTTTCTTAGCACTGTCTTGCAAATTACTTTGTTATTGTTAGTTTTGGGCATCATATTTTAATTTCTAAGAGCTGTTTCTTGTTACTGATATTTTTCATAATAAGCAGTTCTTAGTTAAAGGGTATCGTTTTGTTATTTTTTTGTTTGTTTAAAATTTTTTAAAGTGAAAATTTAGAGAGTAAGATATACAAATTTAAAGTATACAATTCATAAGTTTTGACAGATGCATGAAACCTTGTAGTCCACACCCTTATCAAGATATCAAACATTTCCGTCACCCTGGAACGTTCTGATGACCCCTTGCCAGTCAATAAACCATCTGCCCCAGGCAATTGTTATCCTGATTGTTTTCATAATAGATTGTTTTTGCCTGTACTAGAATTTCGTGTAAATATATACTCCTTTGTATCTGATTTCTTTAGCTTAGCATAATGTCTGTGAGATTCATCTATGCTGTTGCATGAATCAGTAGATTGGTTTTTAAAATTGCTGATTGGTATTTTTGTGTGTAAATACACTATAATTTGTTTATTCATTCTTCTGTTGCTAGACATTTGGGTTGTTTCCAGTACTTGGCCATTACAAGCTGGTATGACCATTCTTGTATGGGTCTTTTCATGGATATATATTTTCATTTGTCTTTGGTATATACCTGGGAATGGAATTGCTTGGTTGTTGGAAAATTTTATTTTAAGGTGTATGATCCATCTTTATTTTTTGTGTATGATTTAAGGTAGAGTTCAAGATTCATTTTTACCATGTAATGTTCAGTTTTTCCACCTTCATTTGTGCAAAAGATTTCTTTTCCCATAGAAATACTTCAGCACCTTGCTGAAACTGATTGATTGTGTAAATGAATCTATTTCTGGACTCTATTCTGCCTCATGATTGTTGGTAACTTTATGGTAAGGTTTCAAGGCAGGTAGTATAAATTCCCCATTTTTGACTATTCTAGATTCCTTACAATTTAAATCAGCTTTTATTTTCCTATAAAAAATTCTGCTGTCATCATGATTGACATTTCATTGAACCTACAGATCAATTTGGAGAGAATTAACGTTTTAGCACTGTTGAGTCTTCCATTCCATGAACATGGCATATTTATCCATTTATTTAGGTTTCTTTAACTTTTCTGAGCAGCATTTTTTAGTTTTCAGTGTAGAAGTTCTGAATCTATTTTGTTATAAATGTTAAGTGCTTTATGCATTGGGAGACAATGTTCCGTGAGTATCTCATGTTTTTGCACATTTTGCAAACAGAGACACTGACTGATCTTTGCTTCCCACTACCTCCTGAAGGATGCTTGTATAGAGGCGGCTTTGGGTGATGAGATAATATCTACCTTTGGGGCAAATATTAGTCAGGATTACTACACATTATAAAAGATTCAGGTTCCCGAAGCTCAGGGCTCCTCTCCCATAATGCACCGCTCTGCATTTACAGATATGACATGGCCTTCTTCACGTTGGCCTCTGGGATGTGGGGCTTAAGAACGGGCACCAAAAAACTAACTGGCCTCTACTTTTGCTGTGAGTAATAAACTGTCTTTTGTTTCTGACAGGAATCTCATGTCTTCTACCAGTATCCACGAAACTGTGAGAAGCTAACTTGTTAACTTGCAAATAATGTAATATCTCAGACTTCATAGTTCTTGATGTGGTGTTTTTTTTATATTGTAAATGGAAATTTTTTATCATTTCATTTTCCAGTTTTATGTTACACACACACACACAATTGATTTATGCATGTTAATTTTGTAACCTGTGAATTTGCTAGTTCTGGTGTCTGTTTTGTAAATTTCTTAGGATTTTCTGCATAAATAATTTTGTTGGCTGTAAAAGAGAGTTTCACTTATTTCTTTCTAATCATTATGACTTTCATTGCACTGACTAGGCCTGCATACAATTTAAGTTATCTTTGCCTTTTTTTCTGATTTTGTTGAGAGAAAGCATTGGATTTTCACCATTAAAAATAATATTAGCTGTAGGTTTTAGTAGATATCTTTTATTGAGCTGAAGAATTTCCTTTCTATTCCTAATTTGCTGAGAGATTTTGTCAAAAATGAGTGTTGAATTTTTCCAAATGCTTTTCTGTATGTATTAAGATCACATGGTTTTTCTCCATTGTTTCTTCAATATGATGTTTCTGAATATGATGATTTCTCATATGAATAATTAGAAAATTATGTTAATTTTCTAATATAAATTAACCGTGCATTACTGCAATAAACCCTATTTGGTCATGATGTATTGTATATTTTTATTATACTACTAGATTTGATCTACTACTATTTTATTAGTGATTTTATACCTATGTTCATGAGGGAAATAGGTCTTTTGAAGACAATATGTAAGTAGATCTTGCTTTTTTATACAGTCTGACAATTTTGCTTTTTAATTGGATTTTTAGTCCATTCACATTTAGTGCAATTATTAATATGGTGCATTTTCAGTATGTCATTTTAATTCTTACATTGGCTTTTTAGCTAAAGCATTTAGCCACAATAGGTTTGCAGCTATCTTTTCTTGTAATGTGTTTACTAGTTTTTGGTACCGGGGTTATTCTGGCCTCTAAAACTTAATGAGAAAGGGTTCAACTGTGTCTATTTTCTTGAAGAGTTTACATTAGACTAGGTTTTCTTTCCCCTAAATGTTTGATAATAAAATACTCCAAATCTGGGGAGATTTTAACAATGAATTTGATTTCTTAAAATATGTACATTTATTTAGATTTCTATTTTATCTTGTGTAAATTTTGACTGTTGTGTTTTTCAAGGATTTTTTTTCTATTTCATTTAGGTTGTTGAATAGCATAAAGTTGTCCAAAATTTTCCTTTATTGTCCTTTTAATGTTTGCAATATCTGTTGTGATATCCAGTTCTTTCATTCCTGTTATTAATATTTTGTGATTTTTCTCAATTTTTCCCTAATTAATCTTGCTAGCATTCATTAATCTTTTCCAAAACTGACTTCTGGCTTTGTTGATTTTCTCTATAGTTTACCTATTTCCTGTTTCTTTGCATTTTTCTCCATCTTTATTATTTTTTCTGCCATTTATTTTGAGATAATTTTACCATCATTTTCTGGATTCTTAAGGTAGAAACATAAAGACACAATTTAAACACAAAGACAAAAGTTAAAAGTAAAAATTAAAAAAACAATCTAGAAAACACTACTTATGAAAATACTTGGGTGGCTATATTAATTCAGACAAAATAGTCTTCAAGACAAGAAGTTTTACCAGAGATAGAGGGATGTTTCATAATGATAAAAGTTCAGTTAATCATAAAGCCAAAACGATCACAAATATGTTAGCACCTAATAAAACATCTTTAAACATAGAAAGTAAAATTAACATAGTTAAAGCAAAAAAGTAGATAAATCCATAATCACGGTTGAAAATTTTAATATACCTCCCTTGGTCATTGAAAGAGCATTAGACAAAAAGTTAAAAGAACATAAAAGATCTGAACAACACTAGAATCCATCCTGACCGAATTAACATCTACAGAATGCTAACATAATACCTGCCAAATTCATATTCTTTCATATGCACATGGAATGTTGAGCAAAGTAAAATATGAAGATTCACAAAGTATGATTTTTGGGTATTAATTTATAAATCAATAATAAAAACAATTTTTAAAGGGTAAATATTTGGAAATTAAATGCACTATAAATAAACCATAGATCAAGAAAATCATAAGAAAAATTATAAATTATTTTGAATTAAATTATAATGAAAATGAACAGTACAAACATATCAAAACTTGTGGGATTCAGCTAAAGAGTGCTTAGAAATTTATGTCTTGAAATGCATATAGGAAAAAAGAAGAATTCAAATTAATTGATTTATGTTATAATGTGGTAACTCTGGAAAACAGATTATCTCCCTCCCCTAGAGTTTGTTGGGGGTTATTGATTATTAAAGGCTGCAACAGTCCATTTATTTAGTGACTTTCCAAACTATTCTTGCAAAGACTCTATTCCTTACTGTGTGTGATCATGAAGTCTCTGTTGTTTGGCTTGTGTTCAGCCAGTTTTTTTTTTTTTTTTTGGTGAGGAAGATTAGCCCTGAGCTAATATCCATTGCCAATCCTCCTCTTTTTGCTGAGGAAGACTGGCCCTGGGCTAACATCAGTGCCCATCTTCCTCTACTTTATATAGGATGTTGCCGCAGCATGGCTTGACAAGCGGTGTGTTGGTCCACACCAGGATCTGAACCTGCACACCCCGGGTCATCGAAGCTGATCCCTGAGCTGCCAAAGCAGAGCACATGAACTTAACTACTATGCCACTGGGCTAGCCCCTCAACCAGTATTTTGACAGAGATTTCTTTGAACTCCAGGAGCTAAAAATAAAAAACAAAAAACCCAACTCCTCCAGTCTTTGCAGATTGGCTCTGTGCCAGGGCACTCCGTCAACACTTAGCCAGGATTTCATTGAGCCTGAGGCGAAAGCTTAGGATCTTCATAGGTCTTTTCTAAGCATATGCCTTGCCCTGGGTATGCACATAGCCTTCTAAATTCCACCATATACATGGGTGCTTTCACATGTCCTAATTTTGCAAAGAAACTCTCCCAGCTTTTGCTCCTTAAGTATCCTTAAGAAGTACATTGTATGTTTCAACTGTCATCTTTTGCCCCAGGAGTCTGTGAGTTGATAGTTTGCCTTGCAGTATTTTTGAAAATTGCCTGCCACTTTTCCTGCCTGAGTTTCTAGTTAGGTGAAGCAGAGACCAGTGCCTCTTCAGGTGGCCCCCAGACAGGTTAGAACAGACACACACAATAATTTGCAAGTAGGGTCAGCTCTGCTTTTTCCAGAACCAGGCACCAAGATCCCACTCTGAGAATGTGGGCTTCTTTCTTCAAGACTACCACTGTGCCAGGTAAGTGTTGGTTTAAAGGCATGTAAAAAATGTCACAAAGCTTTCTTAACATTTTGAAGTTGCCTTTCTTGATTCAGCATTTATTTGGTTGCTGTAAACTTAGACTCTTTTCCAGAGTTCTAACAAAGTTGGTTCTGACAGTTTCTGCTTGGTTTTTAATGTTTCAGTGGAGGGATAAGAGCTCGGAACTGCCTACTTTGCAATTTTGCTGACATCATTCCTGTTTGTTTTTGTAATCATTTACTTTGGTTTTATTTGTAATGCAATATGAAGATCTCTACTTTCATTAGAAGAAATTAACACATTAAATATATTGACAGAAAAAATATACTGTCTTAAATCTTCTTAATTCTGTTATTTTAATGCTTCATTGCTTCATGTCTGTTTTTACCCTTTTGCCATATGAGCTTAGGCTGTCTATTCTTAGTTCTTTCTTTCCTTGGTTTTAGAAATTATTCACTCTATTTTAATAGTACTAGTTATTATTTTTGAATTTTCAAAAATATTCCTTAATTTCTTTTTCTCTGCTTATGAAGGTAAAAATGGAATACTATCTTTTGGACTTCCCTTCAACAAGTATATTTTTACTGTTTCCCCAATACCTAGTTTTTGTTAATGTAATATGAAGTACAAAGCCTAGGTCAATGTTATTAAATTATTATTATGAAGTATATACATATTAGTTTTCAATAATTATTTGTACAGTAACATTAACATTTGTAACCATATTTACAACTATTTAGATTTCACTCTAGACTGGGAAGTTTCCAGTGCTCACCATGAGTCTTTACATACGGTCTCAGTCAGTTTGGGCTGCTATAACAGAATGCCATAGACTGTGTGGCTTAAACAATAAACATTTCTTTCTCATAGTTCTGGAGGCTGGAAGTCTATCAGGGTGCCAGCATGGTCAGTTCTTGGTGAGGGCCATCTTTCTGATTTACAGACAGCTGCCTTCTTGCTGTATCCTCATATGGTAGAGAGAGAGAGCTCTGGTCTCTTCGTCCTCTAATAAGGGCATTAATCCCATCATGGAGCCTCCACCTGCATGACCTCATCTAAACTCAATTTCCTCCCAAAGGCCTTTCCCCCAAATACCATCACATTGGGAATTAGGGCTTGAACTTATGGATTTGGGGGAGACACGAACATTCAGTCCATAGCACATACGATGACATCTCCACTTTGTGATTTTTATTTTGATACAGCTCTCAGTTGGCTGAATCATATCTGTAAGTAATTTTGTTTTGATATATGCATATAAACATCATGACTTCTCATTACAGTCATGTCTGTTCTCTGCATACATAAATAATAATTTAGCTGATTATAAAATTTCTGGGACACAACTTGTTCCTTCAAACTTCTGTAGATACTACAGGCTTTATTATTTTCTGGAAGTTAGTAATCTTGCCAGAATTATTTTTATTTTTCTATAGACAGTCTATTTTTTCCTTTCTGAATAATTTTAAAATTATTCTTTAAGTTGGTAATTGACTATTTTTGCTGGAGAATATGTAGGTATAGGTCTTTTTTCATTAATATTTCCTGGACCAAAAAAGTACTTTGACCTAAATACACATTTTTTTCTTAATGTCTAGGAGGTCTTTTTCAATTATGCACAATTATAGCTTCTATTCCCCTTGTTCTGAATTCTTCCTCAGGAATATCTATTTTTTTAAGACTTTATTTTTTTTTTAAGTTCACAGCAAAATTGAGAGGAAGATATAGAGATTTCTCACATATCTCCTGCCCCCACACATGCATAACTTCCCCATTATCGATGTCCCCCACCAAAGTGACACATTGGTTACAATTGGTCAGCCTACATTGGCACATCATAATCACCCATAGTAGTAGTCCATAGTTTGCCTCAGAGTTTACTCTTGGTGTGCATTCTATGAGTTTGGAGAAAAGGCTAATGACACTTATTCATTATTATATTATCATGCAGAGTATTTTCATGCCCTGAAAATCCTCTGTATTCTACCTATTCATTTATCCACCCCATCCCGATCCCTGAAATCATTGATCATTTTACTGTCTCCATAATTTTGCTATTTTCAGAATGTTGTATAGCTGGAATCACACAATATACAGACTTTTCAGATTGGCTTTTTCCACTTAGTAACATGCATTTAAGTTTCCTCCGTGTCTTTTCATGTCTTGATAGCTCAAACCTTTTCAGTGATGAATAATGTTGCATTGTCTGGATGTACCACAGTGTATTTATCTGTTCACCTAGTGAGGGACATCTTGGTCACTTCCAAGTGACCAAGTGTTGGCAATTATGAATAAAGCTGCCACAAACATCCATGTCCAGGTTTCTGTGTGGAGATAAGTTTTCAACTCCTTGGGTAAATACCAAGGAGTAAAATTGCTGGATTGCATGGTAAGGGTATATTTAGTTACGTAAGAAACCTTCAAACTATCTTCCAAAATGGCTATACTCTTTTGGTTTCCACCAGCGATGTATGAGAGTTCCCATTGCTCTATATTATTGTCAGCATTTGGTGTTATCTGTGTTACAAATTTTGGTCATTCTTATGTGTGTTGTAGTATATTGTTGTTTTAATTTTCATTTCTCTGATAACTTATGGTGTGGAATATCTTTTCATATGTTTATTTTTCCACCTGTATATCTTCTCTGGTGAGGTGTCTGTTAAGATCTTTGGCCTATATTTTAGTCAAGTTGTCCCTTTTCTTATTGTTGAGTTTTAAGTGTTCTTTCTATATTTTGGATAACAGTCCTTTATCAGATATATCTTTTGCAAATATTTTCCCTCAGTCTGTGGCTTGTCTGCTCGTTCTCTTAGCATTTTCCTTCACAGAGCAGAAGTTTTTAATTCCAATGAAGTCGAGTTTATCAATTGTTTCCTCCATGGAATGTTCCTTTGGTGTTGTATCTAAAAAGTCATCGCCATTCCTGAGGTCATTTAGGTTTTCTCCTTTGTTATCATTTAGGATATTTATAGTTTTGTGTTTTACACTTAGGTTTATGATCCATTTTGAGTTAACTTTTGTGAAGACTATAAGGTGTGTGTTCAGATTCATTGGCTTGCATATGGATACTTAGTTGTTCCAGCACCATTTGTTGAAAAGACTGTCTTTGCTCCATTGTACTGCCTGTGCTCCTTTTTCGAAGATCAGCTGACTGTATTTATGTTGGTCTACTTCTGGGCTCTCTATTCTAATATGTAATTTTTAAGTTAGATTTCTGTTCTCTGCCTTTATAACTTTTAGTTTGCTCTTTTCCTTTTCCTCTGTCCTCTGGAAGACTTTCTTAATTTTTTCTCCATATCACAATTTAATCTTTGTACCACTTCATTTCTTCTTCTCTCACTAGCTCCAATGCAGATTTTTATTCTGTCATTCTATTAATTGTTTACGGTCCTTGTGTATTGCACTCAATTCTGTTTTAAAAGTGTTTATGAAACTTATGGTGCTCTGTTTCATTTTAATCTCACTCTAAGCATTGGGTTTTTGCTGTTTGCCTTCCCAGTTTTCATTTCCACTGTTGTAAGCTAAGGCTCCTGATTGACCTTGGAGATTCGCTCTAGTCTTTGTGACCTGACAAGTCTCAGGGGAAGGCATGAGTCCTGGGCTGAAGCCAGTCAGTGAGGGCATCTTCAGCCTGAGGAACTGGTTCCAGGAAGAGCACCTCACCTGGCCAGCCAATGAGGCTACAAGAGAATGTGCTGGATGAGGGGCGCTGCTCTGTTTCCGTGATACAGAAACTGAAAGATGAGACTTTTGCTTTTGCAGCCACCCTTCTACCCAAAAGAAAGAGCTTTTCTGAGGCTAGAACCCACAGAGAGGAAGATGGCTCTCCTCTTAAAGTTATGAACAGCAAGGAATCAGCTTGTGAGAACACTACTTGGGCCCCTCTATGCAGCAGCATCTAAAGCCAGCGTACTCCTAGACATTTCACTTATGGGAGTTAGTAATTCCCTTTTACTAACACCAGCTTGTATTGGGTTTTCTGTCCATTGCAGCAGAAAGAGTCATAATCAGAAAGCAATCCATTTTCTTCTTATTGCTTTTTGGATCTGTTTTATAGAGGTCATTTTCCTTTCATCCTATTGATGGATGTCCATTTAGGAGATATTCTAGACATTCTTATGGTTCTCACAATAAAACATTTTAGGAGATTTGCTGTTCCACTAAGCGTTTACAGTAATGTCTTCTGTTTTTAAGTGCCAACAAAGATGAAGGGTTTTTGTCTTGCTGGAGAGATTGGCCGGTGGATGGATTTCCCTTGGCCCCACGACAGAGGCTAATTAGTGCTGTGTTCAGCTGAATTCTCCGTGCCCAGCAGCATATATCCAGTATTGTTCTGAAAAAGGGCCTCCACTCTTTCCATTTGGACTATTTGCTTTGCACAGTCTTGGAATAGCTGCTGTTTTCTAGCTAGAACTTTTTTTAACCTCTGTGCCCTCTGATTAAAACAATGTAGCTGTAGGGGGGTCAAGAACGACCCTCGACCCAATGCATCAGTGTGAACTGGCAGGACAATAGGAGATGTAGTTTCCATCTACTTTAGCTGCTATGCCACAGTGTACCAAGCACACGTGAAGCTTTCAAGGTTTTTTATTTTGTTGTGTTTTTTAAGTGAAAAAAGTTCTCGAGGATAGTCTTGTGATACTTGGCCTCTAGTGGCGCTGAGAAATCTGAAGCACTGTCAGTAACACCTCAGTCACATTTGGGGAAAACCCCTTGTGCTTTCAAAGCTCCTCCTACTCTTTCCCTCCTCTCTTCCCCATTTATCATGCTCTTGGCTACAACATAAGTAAAGAGCACGTCATTCTCATTGTCTCCCAACTTTAAACATAGTTAGAGTTTCGTACCCCTCTTTTTCCATTATTTCTTATAGAAAATCGCTTTGTCATTCATGCTTATAGGTCACTGAAACTTTCTTAAAGAATACATTCTTTACATAGGCTTGCCGGGACTCTGATGAAATGAAAACCATTCATTTTCCTGAATATACTCCTTCTACTGCCGAAGTTTTTCTTGAATCAGGCCTCACTACAGCTCTTTGCGTGTGAGAACCCCAGTTCTCAAGTGAGGGTACCCCATCCATCTTTTGCTCCAGGCTATTTTATATTGCTGAATCTGGGGTCACGGAGAAAGCAGGTGTTGGATGGGGAGATGGAGGACAATATTTGCCCTTGCTCAGTGACTGATGTGTTTCTTGTTTGTTTTACTTTTATTTGTTTGTTGTTTTTGTTGTTACTTTATTTACTCCAGAGCCGGCCAGGGTCTCTGAGGCAGGAGCAGTCATGGGAGGAGAGACGAATCATATTTCCTGTTGTTTTGAGGAAGGTGAAGTTCCCTTGTTTCATGAGGCTAAGTGTACACCACAGCCTGCTTTAATTTTTTAATTGTACAGCTCCATTTGCCTTATTGTTGAATATTCTGCCCAAATTCTGATAATATTTGTCTGCCTGTCCTAATTTTCTGTGGAACTATGAGTTTTCGTATTTTATGTTACTTCCTAAGTATTTTACTGAGAACATGGAAAAGGGCAAGCCAGAAGTCATTTTAAAACCTTAGTCTGATATTTACACCTTAAAAGTTAAAGATAACCTGGAAGTTTTGCTATAAAATTGAGAAAGGTTAATATCGGAAACTGTTCTCTGAGGCAAAGAATATCAACTATACACCTATAAAAGAAATGGCATCCAATAATAGAATGTCTACTAGATAACCGTATGGGCTTTCACCTGGAATAAAACCTTAGCATAGGTCAAGAAACTGAGTTTTAGCGTCTCCTTCTACCCTTTGAGAGTTGTATTATTCATGTCATGAACACTTTGCCCAGTTCTTCACTTGCAGCTGAGCTGAGGAGAAGTCTGCAGCTAGAACCACAGAGTTCTCCCATCCCAGTCAGTCTGAGCTGCATTAGAAGAGTTTCATGCTGGCGCTATGAGACTGGTGTTGTCACATTTCCCATCTCCCAAGCTCTGTAACCACTGACACTGAAAATTTTAAAAGACTTGTTGAGGGAAAAGGGGGTCAGAAGGCTTCAGAACATAACAGCAGTTTTGAAACCATTTGCTGGATCCTATAGCATCTACAGAAATGCTCTATCTACCATTATAAGGCATAGTAATAAATAAAACTATTTACAGAAATGCCCTAAATAATATTAAAAGATTATACTAATAAATGAAGCTATGTGAAGAGACAGAATAGGCTACCAGTAGCTCCTCGAGAGCTGAAGTTCTACGACAACGACTATCTCTATAGCCTCATATTTCTGCCTGGCATGTTATGACAGTTAGAAACTTCCACTGCTTGTGCTTTAGGTTTTGGCATCAAAAAGAAAGACTAGTTTTATAGATAGTGCTCAAGTTTTAATGGTGATTACGAGTAATGGAAAGCATTAATATTTAAAAATTTAGAAGTTATGCCAGGATCAACATTAGGGTTTTCTAACAGCAGAGTTGAGGTGAATTTCATGTTCACAATTTGATTGAAACTCATTATTCTAATTTCCTTTTCTATAAGCCATTGGAAATCTGATGCTGGTGTAATAAACAACTCCGCATCACAGTGCCTTTTTGTTCTGGAACTTATGTGCTATTTTTGTGTTTACTGAGGTGACATAAGGTTTTTCTGCCTTGGGACTGTTTTTCTTATATTCATAAAGTTTGCCTCAAGAATCTCCAGTTAGTCCTCTGGGAAGGGTTAAAGCAATAACTTCTATAGTTAATCAGCAAAATGAGGTAAACTTAAACATCGCTCTGGCCTTTTTTGTCAGAATTGAAATTGCAAGTACGTGTCTTAGGATAGTTATTGAAAATGTTTCATTCCATTGAAGGTGATGTCTATATACAAAACCTCTAATACCACTGACAGAAGAATTTGATGAAAACTAAAATTAACATAAAAATTTAGGTGGTGGTGAAGGAAAAGAAAAAGGAGCTGAAACAAGATACTCACAGCATCGGATTTTTGTCTCATGACCTTTTGCCCACTGCCTGGAAGCTGAGGTGGGGGAGGGGGAAGGGGGATAAAAGAAACATGGTAAACTGAATAAGATATACAGGGTTAAGAGTGGAAAAAGCCCTGGGATTTTGCTTTCTTCAAAGTACATGAAGTGAGACTAAAGCTCCAGACCTGCATATGACTCCAGCCAAGTGGTGGCCAGATCAGAGCATCCTCTCACCATTTGACTACACCTGAGAACCTGGGAGTTCTCGTAGTCATTCAATAACATCTGGAAATATAATACTGGGTTCTATTCAGTAATAATACTGTGCTGTCTATTGATGACTCACTACATGCCAGTGAGTGTCTACTTAAGCTTTATACACACATGATCTCTCATTGAATATTCATAACTTACTGAGGCAGGTATAATTATTCTCCTTTTGCAGATAACATGTCTAGGTTTTGCAAGATTAACTATTTTTCCCAAGTCACACAGCTCACAAGCATGAGAACTGCAAATTGGATCTCAAGGCCTTCTCTCAACCAGCTAGGCTACACCACCTCTTGGAGTTTTGCTGATTCTCCACTGCTGCCATGATTCCCAATGATTGTGATAACAGAGCTACCCAAAATCTCCCAAACACATGACAGATTTTCAGGGACAAAACAGAGGGTTGGGTAGACATCAGCTTTGGCAAGGAGCCCAGCCCATTCTGTCTGAAACAGACAGGAACACAGGGATTATAGATATTTTATTGTCAAATATTCCTTAACCCAATGCTGGGTGCTAGCCTCTATGCTAGGAGAGACTCTGGTTACCATTGTCAAGGAGTAAACCCTTTATGTAAAAATTGGAGAAAGTGATGTATTTGCTTAAATGCTGGGCTCTAGGTTGCATTAGTAGACTTGTTTCTCCTGTCATATGAAGGATGTGAAAAAGGAAGTAGAGATTTATCTACTGTTGGTGGAAGTATATTTAACTGATCAGTCTCAGTTGGCTCAAAACATCATTGACTTAAGGAGATGAAATAGACAGAACCACCAAGCGACACAGATCATGCATCATCAAGCGACTATGCGGAATGACAAGGTAGTGGGAGGAAAGAGGGATGGCATAGTCGGGTAGGGCTTCCCTGTAGGAACTTTATATTTGGCCATTGAGAGTTATAGGCAAAGGATAAAAAAAAAAGAATTATCCCTGAAATATAGTATTACTACTACTGAGAAAAATATTCAAAAGTTATCTATGGCATTAGTTATTAAAAAATTGAGATATGAAGGAGCTAGTTGATACTAAATAAATATTTGTCAAAAGAAGAAATGAGTGGACAAATCAATGCATCTGATTAATCTGGCAGCTGAACTCTAATAGGCACTACAGTCTAAAACCCCCTGGTCAAATACTGGTTGGTGGCACTAGTCATAGCATATAAGTATTATATTATCTTCCTAGGGCTGCCGTAACAGAGTACCACAGACTGGGTGACTTAAAACAGCAGAAATGTATTGTCTCACTGCTCTGGGGGCGGAAAGTTTCAAATCAATGCATTGGCAGAGCTATCCTCCTGATCCTTCCTTGCTTCTTCCAGCTTCTGCCAGCCCAGACATCCCTTTGCTTCTGGCAGCATAACCCCGGTCTTTATATGGCTGTCTTCCCTCTATGCCTCTTCACACAGTGTGGCTGTCTTCTCCTCTGTGCGTGTCTCTGTGTCCAAATTTCCCCTTCTGTAAGGACACCAGTCTTAGTGGATTAGGGCCCACCCTAATGACTTCATTTTAACTTGATTGCCTCTGTAACGAACTTATTTCCACATAAGGTCACATTTGGAGTTACTGGGGGTAGGACTTGAACATAAGTTTTTGGGGGTACACAGTTCAGTCCATAACAAGCACCTCCCCTTCTCCTGACATTCCAGCAGGACTCGGTGAAGACATTACAGTTGATTAGGGAGAAGGTCTTTTAGACTTTAGTCTTGAAGACTGGAAATAACAACAACATTAGTTCTTGGGAGGCAGAATAGGATTAGCAGTCTCTACATCACTGGGACCATAGCGTCCGCCCTCAGACCTCCCTCAACCCCACGCTCCTCTGAGGACCCTCCTCACTTTCTGAGCCGGGCCCTAAAGGGGCTTTTTTGTATACGTGTTCAGATAAGTGAGTGACTGATTTGTTCCATTATCCGGATAAAGAAACAGAAATCTAAACTTAGTCAAACACAAAAGTGAAATCAAATCCACAATAGAGTTAAGAAAACTTCTGACTAAAGGACCAAAGGGAACATACCTACTTCCAAAGGCTGATTAGTGTTGAACATTGATTACAAATAATAATCTCATAACAGAAATGCAATCAAAGGTTTACACAGAGGAAGGAGCAATGGTTTTAGCATTATTTATAAAGCAAAAAATTAAAACCTGAATGACCAATAATTAGGAACTGGCTAAATAAATTGTGGTATATTCTTCATATGATGGGATCTTATGCATCTATATTAAAAGCATATTGTCAATGAATATTTAATATCAAGAGAAATACTGAGTCATGTTCATTAAAATCTTAAAAACAGCACATTTAATATGACCTTAATTTTGCAAACATTATTTAATATACATTGTTATTATTTACACACCCATAAAAGAAACTAGAAGAAAATATATTATATATAAACTATATATCTCGTTTATATTATATTATATATAAACATATATACATATATATCAAAATATATGTTTATTTTGCCTAGTGCTGTTTCCTAATTTACACAAAGGCACCATAGAGCCTGCAGTGGCCCTGGCACCAGGCAAGAAGACCGAGTCATTGGAAGACTGTCCTTGGGTAGCAGGGCCCCATGAACTGGGCTGGGAAATGGAGCAGAGTTCAGGCTCCCAAGACTAGACCAGGAGAACTCTCCTTCCAGAGATGGGGTTTGAGTTAGAGCTGTATGTAATCCTAGAAAAGACTATTATACTTTGCTGGATAATTAGTAGAACTAGAAAAAGTTCTGCCTGCTTTAGGTTTTAAGTCAGTTTGTGGGGAGTAGAGTGGGGATGGCAGGCAACAGATGTCCACACGACATTCCTGGAAGCACGGCCTCCCAAGTCCAATTGTGAGCAAAGAAACTCAGGTGGTAAATTTAGGGGCTCAGCATCCAGGCCTAGCCTTACACCGTTCAGTTCTGTCTAAGGGGTGGACAGAAACAGGCGGGAGAGGAGGCGGAGGCTGCTGATCCACTCTCTGTCGCAAGCCAACTGAGCTAAGGAATTGGAAAATGTCTCCAGGAATTGCACGCAAGGCCATGCAGGGACCCAGCTGTATGTTGCTGTGCTCTGCGGAGTTGGGAGCAATCAGGCAGGGCTGGTCCTCATGGAGAGCAGAGCCTCCCATAACAACAATTCTAACTTTGCAAATTAACAAAGGTGGAGGCAGAAATCATGACAAATAATAAAGTTTTCGTCATGAAACTGAGCCAAAAGGCCACCCCGGGAGGAAGTTTGACGCTGTGTCTCCAAGATAACTTTACTCAGCATCACGAGGTATTTTACCGCCATCTGCCAGAAGACTTCTATAGCAAATTTACAGATCAACCTTGTCTATGATATTCTCCTAGAGTTTTCCAGGGCACAACCTGCTCAGCTTTATGAGACAACCCTGACTGATAGCAGCCTTGCCCTTCAGTTACATTCCCCATTCCTCTCCCTGCCTACCTGATGGCTACTTGTGCTGACCACTCCCAGAGCTGAGCCTTGCCCTGAGAGAGGTGGGTCTCCTTCACCTGTCGAGACTCTTGCTCTCTCCGCCCACCCCCTTGCCACTGCCCACATCCAAGTTAGGAGACTGAGTTTGTTCGCTGTGAAATCCTTTCATTCAACACACATTTGAAGAACATTTTCTGTCAAGTCCTGCTGGATGCTGGGGATACAGAGACAAGTAGAACCAACTCCCTCCCCGCAAGAAACTAGTGGGCTTGTGGATCCCAGTAATTATGCTACAGGGTCTCTGTACGAATGTCAGCTTATTCAGAAGTTCTTCCCCGACACACTATCTGAAACATCTAAAACCCTAACTAACCTTCCCTATAGCTCTTGACCAACTTAATTTCCCTTTATTGCATTAATCACCACCTGATATGCTGTATACCTACATGTTCTCTCTCTTGTGAGAACGTAGCTCCAGAATGATGGGAAACATGCTTTCCTCGTTGCTGTATCCCTTGCACGTGGAATAGAGCCTGACACGTAGGAGGCACTCGGGGACACTGTTGAATGAACGAGTGGATCTGGTGAATGATCTGACAGAAGGAGCACAGTGTGCTCTGGGCACATGTGGTGGGGGGGGATCTCAGGCAGGACTGAGAGAGGAGAGACTTTCTGGAAAATACCACACTGAACTGAGTCCTGCTGCTTCTAGCAGATTTGTCTATCTGCCCCTACACTGTAAGCCTCTGGAGGACAGAGACCTGTCTTATTAATCTTTGAAACTCCAGCCTCTAGCCCAGTGTTTGTTACTTAGCTAGATTCTGATGAATATTAGTTACCTGCTGGGCCTTACTGTAATTGGGTATAAACTTGAAAAAATAAGCTATCTAAGCTATTTCATGAAGCCAGTAATTTTGCTTCATAATTTCTTCCTTATCTCATCGAAACACTTTATAAATAAAGTTTCCTCTCACTGAGTGTTTAGAATGGAAAAAATATCCATATATATGGCATCATGGTTCAAAATAGAAATCAAAAAATTTTAAGGAACATATAGTTTCTAGAAAACTTAGATTTAGACTGACTCCTTCCTATCACTTCCATTTCTGTCTTTTCCCCTTTCTTGTGCAAAAATGAAATTGCTGCTTCAAAAGACTAACAGTGGACCTAAACCTTGGCCTTGTCACCAGGCAACAATGTTTAAAGTGATATCAGATGTCTGTCCCCACCAGGAAACTGATGAGCCTCTAATTATCCCCCAGTGCAGATATTGACAAGCTGTTAATAAAAGAGTTATTAGCAATAGTGACAGCTGTTAGTAAATGCTGATATAAGCAAGTTCAAAGCTGGCCACTCCAAACACATTCTTCCAAAGACAAATATAAGTCAAGTTAATCAGACAGTCTTCTATCAGAGCCAAATATGCGTGGATCTGAATAGTTCTTGATAGTTATCCATATAATTACTATCCCCAGTCTGAATCATTTTGAGGGCTCTTCCTTTTTTATGGCTGTCTCACTCCCTGGAGGAAAATATAAAATTATTCCAGATAATTTTGAATGCATAGGTATTCCATTTGTGATTTATCTTCTTTTCAATTTTAATGAACAATTCTATGATAACTGTGCTATTATGGAAAAGTGCAATCTTATGTTCCTAAATTTGCAGAATCATCAGCAAACCAGGATGCAAAAAAGTGTGCTTTCAATTTAATAAATTATATATGCCAAATGGTTTACATTTTATTAAATGGAAACTAAGATCCATTATGTTTATGTAAATTTAAACAATTAAAATGATGATATTTGGATATTTGATTTATATATCTTTTGAATGACTACAATAAAACCAGGGCATGGAAATAACTGAATTATAGCCCTGCCTCAAATTTAGAAATAACTTTATGGTTTCTTTTTCTTGAGATTCTTCACTGCTGTCCATAAGTGATGTGAGAAGCAATATAACAAACATGCAGACAAACATTTAAAAATCAAACCATGCGAATATGAGCACATAATTGGAGACTTCACTCAACAACTAACTTTTCCTGCAGCACCTATAATGTTCCAGGAGCTGTTCCAGGCACAGGAGACACAGCCAGGACAAAATTGACCAAGTCTGTGTTCTTACAAAGTAGTTCTCATTCTTGTGGTTAGATGCTGTGTTTTATAACAGCTATTTGTTCTCAATTATACATTTTTTAAAAACTGGCATGTTATTGACTCTGTTAGCAAGGCAAATTCGATCATAAAACTTTGATTTTGATTTCAAGGTAAATTTTCTGTGCTTTTAATATATTCTCTTTTTCCCTTGCCTCTGGCCTGGATTGAGAAACTTGATAGCTTATAAATACTATGCATAAGCAAGGGACAATTTCATTATGCCTGTAGTTAAAAAATGTTTTTAAACTTTCATTTCAACGCAATCTAGAGCCTTGGCAGATAGGTAATTTAGGCTATGCACAGAAAAGAACCTGGTCCAGACTGCCAAGACTCCCATCTCCCATAGTCCACGTACACACAACCTGGGCATGCTCGTGAAGCAAAGAGCCCCAGGAAATGGTCCTGTTTCCAAATAGTATACCTTATTCTGATGTGAGCCAACCAAGCCTCTGGCCAAGGTCTGAGAGTCCAGAAAATGAAAGCAGTTGTAGTTGGCTAAAGGCTGGTCCAGTATAGCTCCGTCCCAACTGTCTTCTCTGGGAAGCTGGACAAGAACATATCTTCCCAGCATCTTACTCACTTGTTTCTCTCATTCCCACCCACATGGCCCAGGTTCCACTGGAAGCTCTCAGTATCTCTCACCCGTGTTACTGCGATCACTTGTGTTTTTAGGTGTTGCAAGTGAAGCCGAGGGTTTGTCATTGAGGAGACTGAGCTGAATGGTGACACCACAAAGCAAAACAGGAAATCTAAGCAAAGGTGCAGCTTGAGGGGAGAGGTGAAGAGTTCAGTCTGGATTTGTGGAGGTGGAGGTGTCTGGGCAGCAGCCAGCTGAAAGTACTGGCTGAGCAGGTGGGTATGCCCTGCGAGAGCCCACACAGTTATAAGTTGTCAGCATAAAGGCCACAGCAAAGTCCACCAGGGAGAGATGGTAGGAGAGAAGTCAAGGGAGCCAGGGAGAGAACCGTGGAGAATGTGGGCCATTCTTTAAGGAAAAGCACCCATTAAAGAAGCAGAGGAGGAGCCATGAGAGGAAAAGGAGGTGGGGACAATTGGTTTCTTAGAAACCAAGGGGAAAAGAGTTTTAAGGAAAAGCAGGTTGTCTAAACAATGCTGCAGAGAGAAGGAGTAAGATGAAGGCTACAAAGCGGTGTTTGGGCTTGGTGTCAGGAAGTCCATAGTGATGTTTTCCAGAAAGGCTCAATGGAGAAGGAGAGGGGAAAGCTTAGCCACAGAGGGTCACTGCAGAAGGTGAGATGGGGAAGGAAAGGCTCACTAGACAGCGCTTTCTTGGAGCTCAGCTATGAAAGGAAGGAGGGAAATAGGCAGGCCCAGAATTGACGAAGGGATTTTTTATGGAATGAGAAATTGATATGTTCAGACTAGAAGAAAGAGCCAAGAGAGAGGAGGCGCTATAAACAAAGAAGACAAATAATGATTGATGGAGCAAGAATGCATAGCAAGTGGAAGAGGTGGGATTTAGAGCACTAGAGAAGAAATTGCCCCTGAAAATGAGAGGAAGGGAAAAGATAGCCACAGATACAGATAACCCAAAGATTGAGGGTCAGAAATTGAGAGCATGTCTAATTCATCTCTTTTTTCTCTGGATGATTCTCCTCATAGTTTCATTCAAGTGACACCCAGCTCCTGCAAGGTAACCGTGCTTCAAGCCATCAGCCACCCTTCTTTGGAGAAGAAACCAGTTTCCTTTTTCTATTTACTGCCCATTTTGAGTGCATTATACAAACCCAATATTAAACAATCTCTAAAGTCATATTTCTCTTTAAGCTTAAAAATAAAAAGTATAAAGACCAAAATAAATTAATAGATTTTTGCTTTAGCAAGTAGGAATATCACTAGCTGCCTTTGTGGTGATAATTTTTATTTATTTAGTCTGTTAGTGATAAGAAGTAGTAGAATTCTTTTAAAAGTTTTTTTTTTTTTTTGTGGGGAAGACCAGCCCTGAGCTAACATCTGTTGCCAATCCTCCCCTTTTTGCTGAGGAAGACTGGCCCTGGGCTAACATCCGTGCCCATCTTCCTCCACTTTATATGGGATGCCGCCACGGCATGGCTAACAGGCAGTGCGTCTGCGAGCGCCCAGGATCCGAACTCGTGAACCCCGGGCTGCCAAGCGCAGGCTAAACCGCTGCGCCACTGGGCGGCCCCTTAAAAGATTTTTTGAAAGAAGTAGATTAGCATCATTTACACTGGAACTAAAGCTATTTTATTTGGTGGGCATTTACAAACATTTACATAGTGGACTTTGACTTTCTATAGGTGTACTCAAAATTGGCAGCTAGCTAATCCTGGAAGGGCATTTTTTTAAATCTAAATTACACAAGTCTTATTGATGTTTTCTGGGTTTTGTACGTGTGTGTGAGGAACATTGGCCCTGAGCTAATGTCTGTGCCAATCTTCCTCTACTTTTTATATGGGACACCTGCCACAGCATGGCTTGATAAGCGGTGCATAGGTCTGCGCCCAGGATCCGAACCTGCGAACCCCAGGCTGCCAAAGCAGAGCATGTGAACTTAACCACTACGCCACCTGGTGGGCCCTTACTGGGGTATTTTAAAGAAAGGAATATAAAGCAATTTAACTTCTTTTTTAAATGTTCAGACTAATCTCATGCTTTCATGTTATAGGATATAGACTACACTTTGGTGGGTAAACCAATCACTAGAATAATAGCTTGACACTCCAAAACTCTTCTTTAAAGATGAAAAAAAATCCAGTTTGTCCCATCTACAAGTGTCCTGACTGCTCCTGCCCTGCTGAGGGCTGGCTTCTGTCTGGGCAAAACGCAAGTCCACCTCACAAACATCTATAGCCAACTGCAGCTCTTCTTTCCTTATGACTAGTGGCCAAATGATTCGCTCTGGCTGCAACCAGTCATGTGGTGTAGAGCTTTTCCACTGTTCTCACTAGAAGACTTAATTGTGAAACAAGTAAAATTAAGAATCCAACCACAGATTCAAAAATGTTATAATTAGAAATTTCTAAGTTTTGGCCCTGCAATTGAACTAAATCATGAAAAAATAAAATATTTGTTGTATGCTAACACACCCCTCCAAGATTCCCTTTGTTATGGCTTAATTCAATATTGTACTTTCCTACTATACAGAGAGTAGACACAAAGGTCCAACCAAATGTTTCTGTATTTATTTTGGTAAAACTAAGTTTAAGGAGCCTTTAAAAGGACCCTTCAAAATAGGATCCTTTAAAATAAACCTGTTCAAAATTTTAAAAATATCTTGTTCCAGGAAAATAATCAGCAGAGATATATGTACATTTTCTAAAGCCAAAAATAAAAACCATTTACCTAATGTGTTTGTGGGTTTTTGCCTTATTTGCCAAAATCACAGAACTAATTTTAGTGTCCAAGTATAAACCTGTGCTTTATTATATAAATCTTTCAGAAATTTGTGAGTTTCAAATCTTAAAATACTTAAATATCTTTTTGCTCTTTTAAAAATAGCTGACCAGCCCCTCAGGTCAGAGTATGATTGTCCAGTCACTTGCAGGGTCAGTTCATAACTGCACCCCCTCTCAAGTATTGCAGCTCCCCATGGGGCAAGCCGCCACACTAATCCATTCTAGGCCTTCTCTCCCCGGCCTCAGCACCCATTCCTTTAAATAACATTCTGAACTGAGGCTGGGGTATGAAATTATATCCAACCCCACCTGTCTCTCAAAATATGAGAACATGAGAAATAGAGGGGCTGCCTCTGATGGTTTTGCTTGTGGTTAGTAAGACCCCTGGGTCGTTGTAGCTCTTCACAGCTTGACATGTCAGTACTCTAGAGCCCTGCATATTTGACTGTAAAAGCAGCATTTCAAGTGCACATAAATCGGTCAGCTTTTTTCAGTCACCGGTTGAGCTCACATTTAGCGGAAGGACCTATTCAGGTTACAGCAGCCGTGATTATCCAAGTGGACCAACGAAAGAGCAGGAGAACAAGCGGAAATCCAGCTCTGTTCTGATGGTTCCCACGCCTGCGTCCCTCCCGAAGCCCGTCCGCGTGCTGCTGCCGGTGATGCTGGCTCAGGAGAGAAGCAGCCGGGCTCCAGGCCACGGCCGCACGCGCTGCGGACAAGCACACGCGGTGGAGAAGGCGCGGAGTGGGGAGGTGGTTGGGTTTCCTGGTGTGTAGCCGGCTCTCTGCCCGAAGCAGAACAGACTGGGATCCTCACGGCTCTCGGGGTGACCCCACCCCTCAGGGGGAGGCGACAGTTCGCGTCAGCAGAGTCAAACAGACTCCTTGTCCTTTCCGATTGCTGCGTTCTAGACCTTTCTGTCTCTTCCTATAAATAATGCAAGTCTGGAGAGTCTCAACGACACCTTTTTAAACAAGACAGAATTTCAACTTCTCCTGGGAGCTTTCGGGAAATGCGATTTCCATTCCAGGGAAGAAGCACAGGTACGCACACCAGTGTAATGGTGACAAAGCCCGGGAAAGAGCGACGGGAGATGCGAGTTGAGAGGCCTTCAAGTGGTGACTTCAGCACACGGATTGCCGATTTCTTAGTGAAATAGATGTGAAATTTATCGTATATAAAAATCACCAAGTCCTGTGTGTTTGGGTTCATGATAGCCTTCTTCGTTGATGAAGTAAAATAGCGATTTTCTATCCAAGTTCCAAAACTGTGATGATGCTGAGAAAATAAAATTAGATGTGATTTGGCTACTTTTAAGTATGCAATCAGAAAAATAAATAAACAAAACCCCAAATGACAAATTTCTTGCAAAATCATATGGGTCGTCTTCTCTTGATTTACGTAACTAGCATTGGCCTGACTGAGTAATTAGAGCTCATTTTCCATTAAATCGGGCTGACAGCCATGGTGACAGGAGGTTGTCTTAGAATGGATCCTTGGGCGCCTGATGCCAACAATCAGAACAGAGATGTATAAGTCAGCAAATGGGGTATGCACGTGGTGTGTGTGGTGTGTGTGCATATGTGTTTATGCATGTGTATGCATTGTGTGTGTGGTGTGTGCATGTGTAAGCATGGTGTGTGTGGTGTGTGTGTGTGTGTAATGTTGGTCTAACAGACACCATTGCTGCTATCTGTGATGCACATCTGTCAGCAAAGGAGAGGCAGGGACAAGCTCAAAAGCAACAACAGAAAAAGGAAACTCCCTGGAAAGTAGTGATAGAAAAAGTAAATACAATTTTGGATACAGGACAACAGGGAACAGAGAAATGAACACCTCCTAAAATATACTCACATGTACCTCTCATGTGTCATATGTTGAAGCCCTAACCCCCAGTACCTTAGAATCTGACTGTGTTTGGAAATAGGGCTTTTAAAGAGGGAATTAAGGTAAAATGAGGTAATTAAGGTGGGCCCTAATCCAACATGACTGGTGTCCTTATAAGAAGAGGAGATTAGGACATAGTCACACACAGAGGGACAACCACGTGAAGACACAACAAGAAAGCAGATACATATAATCCAAGGAGAGAGGTCTCAGAAGAAACCAATCCTGCCAACATCTGGATTTCAGAATGCTGGTCTCCAGAACTGAGGGAATAAATTCCTGTTATTTAAGCCATCCAATCTTTGGTACTTTTGATAGCAGCCCCAGCAAATGGATATACTCTCCTTGACTGACTTCCTTCCAGATGCCCAGTGGCTTCTTCCTCTGAATACAGTAAAGGCCCTAAATACCAATCAAAGGCAGTGACCTGGGTGAGTTCTAGAGCAAGGAGGTGGTACCGGGAACAGGTGGAGGAGATGTCTCTTCCTTCTATGTCTTCCATAACCCATAGTTGTTCTGGATTCATAGGAAACAGAGACCAAGTCATTGTTATAGAAATATCTTCTCTTCATTAGGCTTTTCTAAAATGCTCTCCTATTACAAGTCAGTCAGACTCCTTTCAGCAGTTCATGATTTTAAGAGGGGAGAGACATTAATAACACATCCCTCTCAAGAAACAAGAATGTGTAGTTTCTGCAAATGGAAATGAGTCCTGACTTCTATGTAACATACTAGGCAACACGATTATTTCTGTTTTAGTAATATAAATGAGCCCTCTTGAAAGAATTATAAGCATTTACAAATATAAGCAAGTCAAATGAAAATAAGAGTTTTTTCTTTTCCTCCTAAAGTCTGTCCTTCTATGTGATTTCATTACTGTGCTTCATTTCTCTCTCTTAGGGGCGATGTGAGTCACATATGTAGAGTACTAGGTAAACAATAGTAATCTCCTTAATAACAAAATAGACCTACGTAAATTCTCTGAGATGAGATTGAGAGATTTAATAGCATTATTGAAAAAAATTATGTGCATAACAAATGAAAAGCCAATCAAGTAGACCCACAAAGGATGTAAATTTGCCTTTTGTTCCCAGTTGTAAACAATGACAAAAGCTCGGATCCAAACATTCATTCTTTCTAAGAATTTTCTGTGGAGGGCAATATTGATTGGCTAACTCAACTGATATTCAAGCCCCATTCTCCTCTGCTTGTCTTCACTAGAGTCTGTGGATATTAAATACTTACTTTCTAAGGCTCCCTTGCAACTCAGGGGAACCAATTTCTGCACAATGAGATGAAAGCAAACGTCTTTGGTATGGGGGATGGAGTGGCTTCTAGAAAAGTGTCTGGATTCTTGATAAAAGAAATCAATGGGATTGCACCATCCATTTTTCTTTCTTCCTCTCCTCAATATGCATGTGATGCTTGGAACTGTGCAGCTTTCTTTTGCATAAATATCATGTGCATAAATATGAATGACTAACACATTAAGGATAGTCTAACAGAAAGACAGAAAAAGAATATTAGTCTTGCCAGCATCATTGAGAAACTAAATCTAGCACTAGTAACCATTTGCCTCTAGACTCCCTTTTATATGAGAAAAATAAATAAACCCTTTTCAATTTAAAGCACTGTTCGTTGGATATTCTGCTACTTTCAACTGAAATCATTCCTGATTAATTATTGTCTCCAATTACTCTGTCTCTATCGCCTGTAAAAGGACTGTGCATCTTTACCTGTTGTCCTGTAACTGGCAATGCCTCCTCAGTGTGGAAGGTGAAAATATCCTTCTCCACTGCTGTTGGGCTTGCCCACATCATGCACTTCGGTCAAGAGGCATTAAGAGTTTCTCCGAACCATCATGTTCTTTTCCCTCTGTCTTGAGAATGGTGTGTCTGCTGGGAGAATGCCATGGGAACGGCTTCTTCTTCAGCGTGTATCAGGAAATGAGAAGACACGTGGGGAAAAGGCACAGTAGTCAACTCGTGGTGACTCGTGTAACATGAGTGAGATTTGGGGGTTACTGGTTACCACAGCTTGTTACAAATTGGACAACTGTAAAATCAATACCAGAAATGGGTGTGACCATGTGATATGCTTTGGCCAATGGAATATGACCTAAAGTGATGGAAACAAGTAAGCAGGCAAATCCTAGGAATTTCTGCCACCTTCTTGTTATTTTCCTTTTGCCATGAGAATGGCTTATCTGGATCCCAGAATGAAAAGAAATTGGAGAGCAGCCATGACAGCTCACCTGTAGCTGCGGGCAGGTAGTGTGAATGAGGAATAAATGTTACCCAATCAATTGGATTATTTTGGTTTAGATTATCACAGCAAAGCTAAATGACATGTATGTTCCTTGATTTTATTTTTCCTTTTCATTAGTCTTTCTTAAATCCCAACCCTTATGTCCTAGTCCCAGGGGAACAAGCAGGGTCACGGAGTCACATAGCCTTGAGCTGACCCCTCATGTACCACTTAGCAGCTACGTGTTGATTAGTCTGTAAAATGAATATAACAATAAGATAACATAACATTTCTCAAAGTATGTTCTGTGTACCTAATTTCGACAGAAAATTAATAAGTGTTAACATCATCTGTGATCAAATAGGTTTGGGAGATATTAGACTAAACAAAATCAAGAAAGTTTCTGACCTGAAAGTTTCTCAGAGATTTGTGTGTGTGAGGAAGACTGGTTCTGAGCTAACATCCATTGCCAATCCTCCTCTTTTTGCTGAGGAAAATTACCTCTGAGCTAACACCTGTGCCCAACTTCCTCTATTTTGTATGTGGGTTGCTGACACAGCATGGCTTGATGAGCAGTGCATAGGTCCGCGCCCAGGATCTGAATCTGTGAACCTCAGGTGGCTGAAGCAGAGCGCGCAAACTTAACCACTATGCCACCGGGCCAGCCCCTCTCAGAGCTTTTAATGTGTCAATGTATATTGCAAATCTTGGAGACAACAATTTGGCTGGTAGGTCTCCCAGCTTTCCTTTATTCTCAAGAACATTTTTACTTTCAGAACATCTCTTAGGACCAAGGTTTCATGTAAGATAATTCGGAACACAAAGAGATAATGGATATGAAAGAAGAGCTTGTACAACATTGACCTTGAAGTGACAATGCAGCCATGCTCGTGAGCTGCTGCTGGCAGGAGGAGACCAACACCTTTATCCAGGAAGAGTCACGGGCCTGCCCAGGAGGGCACTGGTTTTCAGCTCATGCTCAAGCAGCAAGCAGCTCTCCCCTCCACGATGGCTTTAAAATGTCACAGAAAAGCTGATCATACAAAGAGAATTCAGTGTGCCAAATAACAGGGAATTCAGATTGGAGCAGGAGACAGTAGGCACTAGAACTTTGAAGAGATTTTCATAAACTACTGGGACAGCCAGCATTTTGGAAAGCCTGTTGGAGGGAAACATGCCTTCCATAGAAATTTAATTGTAAAAACTCGGTACTTAAGACTGTACTTCAAGCAAGTATATAATTGAAGACCAAGAGTTCTCTGCAATTAATAGGGCCCTGAAGCCAGAAAAGGCCATCCCACTAAATAAAGCATGTGATAATAAATATGAGACGTAGAAGAGCCTGGAAACTGGAAGATGAGGAGGAGGGGTGTAGAAGGAGTGGGGAGAAAGAGGAAAAGACCCAAAGCAAATTGTAACACCAGCTCAAGAAGTCTAGAGATCCTTAGAAAAGAAGAACCAGCAATTGATATAAGGTCATATTGAATACTCTTTGTAGATAATGTGTAGATTTCTCCGCCAATGTGGATTTAATCCTGGAGAGAGGAGAGAAGGGAAGTGTCCAGTTTGTACTCTTAGATCTGCAGAGAGCCTAGTGGAATCTATCTACACAGATCTCAGCATAGGTAGAACTGGGCAGAGGCTTTACCTGCAGAGGCCCGTGGCAAGGTGCTGATGACAAATCAGATTGAGTGTCTGGGAAAACCAAAGTCATGGTGGAACTTGAGGCCCAAAGGCCAAGGTCAGGATGGACATGAGAGAGAATATATGCAGGTCACTAGCAAAACATGGTGGAATCAGGATGAAATCAGGTATGCCAAGAGGCCCACAGGAAGAGTTCAGTGTGAAGACTGTCTAAGGGAGCGCGTGCTGGAGCTCCCAATTTCGTGATGTTTGGAGTGTGCTGTGGGGCAGGCAGGGCAGTTTATGGAGCTATGCTGTTTGGACAGCATATTTTGGGGGGACAGTTTTCTCCTTTACCTCTAGTTTTACAGCAAAAGCCCAGATTACATTCATTCATTGGCTTGTCTTCCTTGTGGTCATGTCAGGAGGGGAGGAAAAAAATCTTTTTCCTCTACCCATCTTGGATCATCCATCTGGGGCCCTGTAAATTAGACTAACAAAAGGCAGGTTAACAAGAGAACAAGAAACAGGAGTTTATTAACACATGCATCATGCATACACACAGGAGCACTCAGTGATAAATAACTCAAAGGGGTGCTTAGAACGTGGGCTTATATAGCATATTAACAAAAAAGCAACAAATTTTCAGAAAAGTGACAGGACAAAAGAAAAGGACTTTAAACTTCTAGGAGTGGCAAATAGAAGGAAGGCAAATATATGGGGAAACTAATGGTAGATAAGGGCTAGTTTAAGCAAGGATTGTCATGCAGATTCCTCTGCTACCATCTCTGGGCTGACAAGGGGCTAGAGTTGTCGCCAGTGATCAACTTCTGTCCTTCTTGGTAGAGAGGGGAGGAGGGACACCTCTGCAAATTTCTGTCTGCTTTTAGGCAAATGGGGGAGGGCAGAGAGCTCTTCTTGTATTTGCTTCTTCTCAACTGCTTTTAGCTCAAAATAATCCTTATGTCAAAGTGGCATATTTGGGGGTGGCATATTCTGCTAACCTTAATGTGTTAAAGAGGATGAAAAGATCTAGCAGAGAGTGAGCAGCCTCCTGGATGTGGAAGGCAAAATAGTTCCTCCTACATCTGACAGGTCGTGGAACACCCTGGACCCTCTGAGGATCTTCATACCGACTTATACTTTAGTAGTGAAGGAACTTGAAATGTTGTCCCCACCTGCCCTAATCATGGGTGGAAGCCTCAAATTCAGTCATGGCAAGACTTACTTTTTCTCCCAGTTCCCTATTTTCTGCCCACAGCCTCCCCGCTCCTTTCCCAGTGGATGGACACTTGGTTGAGCCAGAATAGAGTATCAACATCCTTGTTAGCATAAAAATACGTGGAGGCTGTGCTGTAGGAGAGGAGCAACAGAACCTAGAGAAATGCTGCTTTGTTGTCAGCTACTCTGCTCCGAAGACGCTACAGGACCAGTCTCTCCAGAGATCACAATAGACATGGCTACCACTTGCCACTGAGGGAGGATGACAGGGAGACAAACTACCTGGAGGTGATGGCAGGAAAGAGAAGGAGACCTGGGAGCTGGGACTTCGGGACATCCATCCAAAATGACTCCACAGAGGAAAAAGACTAATTGAGAGTCAGACGGCTCTCTGTTATTACAATGCACAATTCTAAACAGCATCAGGGATAAAATACTTGTCTACAAAACACCTTTTTTTAGTCTAAATTCTAAATCACTGTTACCCTTCCTGGTTATCCAATTTCCTCCATGAGTGAGGGCTTCTCACTTGAACCATGGGAAAAACTGCACAAAGTATGTTCGATTCTGAGGTACTTAGTCTGCAAAGATCAGCAGAACCTGGCATGAACAGTGTTGCTCAGACCATCCAGATATGAAGAGGAGGCTGACAGGACAGCCGCCCCACTGTTTGGAAAATGGCATGAATCTGGGCAGAACATTCCCGGTGGAGGCTGTGTGGAGGTTGTTAAATGTCAGGCTGAGAAATGGCTCAGGCTGCCAGAGTCAACTTCCCTCATCCTCTCAGCTGGCTTTGGGGAGCGAAAACTCAGTGTGTTTCCTTAAATCCAGAGCTGCCATAGGCCCCTTTCCAAACTGGTAGCTATCCTTTCTGTTCCACAGAAATCCTTACTGCCAAGGGTCTTAGTCTCCCTTTCCTTCCAAAATAAAATGTGCTTTCTGCATTTGGCTTCTCTCAGAACTCCGCCAAGGTGGGATACATAAAATCTATGCATTATTTAGGAAAAAGACTGAATACTTTCTGATATGAAAGTTTCTCTGGAACCCAATCTAGTTTTTAATGTTTTGTGCGTGTGTGAGAAAGCTTAGCCCTGAACTAACATCCATTGCTAATCTTCCTCTTTTTGCTGAGGAAGACTGGCCCTGGGCTAACATCCGTGCCCATCTTTCTCTACTTTATATGGGACATTGCCACAGCATGGCTTGACAAGCGGTGCACCGGGATCCAAACCTGCAAACCCCAGGCCACCAAAGTGGAGCACGTGAACTTAACCACTACGCCACCAGGCCGGGCCCTCTATTTTTAAATTTTATACTCACGTGTAGCATACACTAGAGAAGTACACAAATTCTAAGTGAATACCCTGACGAATTTTCACAAGGCGAACTCACTCTTGTAACTATCACAAGATCAAGAAAGAGAAGACCACTAACATCCTAGTAGATCCCTCGAGGCCCATTCTAGTCACTATTCCTCAGCAAGGGTAACCACTGTCCTCATTCCCATCATCATAGATTAAGTTTGCTTGCATTGAACTTCATGGAATCTTGCCATGGACATTCTTATGTGTCTGGTTCTTTAAGCATAACATTATGTATGTGAGAATCATTTTGTTGTGTGTGTTCATTTATTCCCCTTGCTGTATAGTATTCTACTGTAAGAATATGGCACAATTAATAGGCATTTGGGATATTTCAGTTTGGGTTATTACAAATGGTGCTGCTGTGGACATTCATACATCTTTTTTGGTTCACAAATATACATATTTATCTGAACAGTAAGTATTTATCTAGGAGTGAAACTACTAGGCCTTAGCATATGATATGTTCAACCTTTATAGATCCTACAAAACAGTTTCCCAAGGTGGTTATGTCAATTTGTGCTCCCATCAGCAGTGGAGCCACGTGTTTGGCACTTCACAGCACTGAATTATAGTTTGCATTTCCCTGGTGACTAATAAAGTTGAGAGTCTTTTCATGTGCTTATTGGAATTTTGAAAATCCTCTTTTGTTAAATGCCTGTTCAAGTCTTTGCCCATTTTTCTATCGAGTTTCTGCCTTTTTCTTGTGGTTTTTTTTTTTTTGGTCAGTGTTTTTAGTGAGGAAGATTGGCCCTGAACTAACATCTGTTGCCAATCCTCCTTTTTGCTGAGGAAGATTGGCCCTGAACTAACATCCATGCCCATCTTCCACTACTTTATGTGGGACGTGGCCTCAGCACGGCTTGATAAGCTGTGTGTAGGTCCATGCCTGGGATCCGAGCCCACAAACCCCAGGCCGCTGAAGCAAAGCATGCGAACTTCACCTCTACACCACTAGGCCTGCCCCATTTCTTATGGTTTTTGTAATAAGAAGCAAAGGCTATGAATGAATCTTTTGTCAGCTATATGTCTTGCAAATATCTTTTCACATTGTGTTTTGTCTTTTCATACTCTTAGTTATGTTTTAATAAACAGAAGTTCTTAATTTCAATGTAAACCAACTTAGTCATTTTTCTTTAGAGCTGGCTTTTTCTGTGTCCTATTTATTAAATCTTTGTCTTCTCTAAGAATCCAACCTACTATTGATACTCTATCCAAAATCAGGCACTAGGGCTAAATATTGCATTTGGAAGCTCTTGTTCCCTATGGCAATCCCCCTGAAATGAATCTATCCTCTCTTCTTCTTCCTCAAAAATGTGTAAACACCACGGACAATGGTATTCAATTCTACGAGTCTGACTACCCTGCTTTATGACATACCTAAAAATCTCCCAGCAGAATCCTGAAAGTTCTCTCTTGAGCCTTTTACATATATGATATCTCAAGCGGGTTGTCTTATTGCCACTAGATGAAGGGACACCTACCACTCTGGACCTACTGCTCTGAAGCAAGCGCCTATTACTACTTTGTTCCAGGAAAGAAGCAATTGTTCCTACACTGACAGAAACTGCCAGCAGGAAAGTCCTCAATCAGCTTTTTTTTAAATGTTCTTCCTCAGTGACTAGTTCTGAGATTTTGTTACACAATCCACCAGACCAAGAGCCAATCAAATTTTTGTCGCACAGAGAAGAGTAAACGGGATCTGGAATCAGAAAAATTTGTACCAGCCCGCAGTTCCATCGTTTGCTTTTTATTGGTCACCAGGGGAACGATAGGACTTACAAGTCTCTGAACTTCAGTTTCCATCTCTATAAAAGGGGGATGGTAACGACTGTTTCACAGAGTCTCAAGGAGGCTTAAATGAGATAATTTGTCTGAAGATATTTGTATAATCTAAAACACACGTACACACAATAAAAATTGCCCATGTTATTGCTGCAATGATTAGGAATTTTAAACACTTGAATTGATTAGACTGATAATAGCAACTAACATTTTTTGAACTATGTCTGAGGCACTGTTTTAAACATTTTATATGTCTTAGCTCATTTAATTCTCTCAACAACCCACAACGTAGGTTCTCTTAATAAGCTCATTTCCAGATGAGGCAACAGAGGCACAGAAAGATTCGGTAACTCACTGAAGGTCACACAGCTAGGGAGAGTACCAGAATGTTAACCCAAGCAAATGGCTGTAGAATTTACAAACTTAAGGGAATTATGTGATGCCCATGGCCTTGGGCTTGATTCACAGAGGAGCCTTCTGGCATATAGTGAACACAGTAGAAGGAATGCGAAGCTTCTGTCAAATGCCATTGCTAGACCACTTGAGGTATGGAGCTTCTATCACAACTTCACAGAGGCGTGTTTTAGAAGAAGGAAAGAAATTAATATATGTTGAATGGTTACATGAAGATAGTGTTAGGTACTTTACAACCATGTGAAATACATATTTTTATCCCCATTTTACGGTTAAGAAAAAAAGATGTACAGAGATTAAATGATTTGCTCAGATCACAGATTTAGGGATAGCATCAAAATTCACACTCACGTACAAGCAGTTCTTAAGCTGCATTTCTCAGGATATTTAAGGACTCCCAGTCAGGAGTGTTGTAGGACTGGTTTGTACCTTAGGATTCCGAAAAAGAGAAACTAACAAGCTACTGCTACCACCACAATCAAATATTATGCAATATTGTTGCATAATATATATGAGCTCTTAGATATATTATAATATATAATACTATATATTAATAATAATATATAATAGCTCTTAATATACCTCTAACAACTAGAAATTCTTTTCTTAAACATAGACTTGAAAATGGTTATAAAGGACAAGAAAATGCATGGGATCTTCCTCATGAAATAATAAAAATTATTAAACTATAAGAGGATCATGACAATAAAGAAAGCTTTCTATACTAATGAGTGACCATTCACTCATGATTTCAACCACATCAGTGAAAACCAAGAGTTGCCTCTGATTGTTCAATCCATTTTTGTCTGGGCTGCCTCAGAGGGATCCTAAATTAGACACTAGACAAGTTAACATTCCTGATGAACGGTCCCTCTGTACCCGTGACCATCTGAGCAGATATTTAATAATGAGAGAAAGTTCTAGAACCTTAATCAGTAAGTGGCAATAAATGCATTAAAACACACAATGTAGCAAAGTCACTAATTTATAAACATTTTTCCCAGGATTATAGAATTCATCATAAAAATTAGCAACAATGGCAATGAATTGTCCTTTGATTTTATAAGATAAAAAATGAAGAAAGCAAATTAATTTTCTAGATTTTATACACATCCACACAAAGAGAAATCAAAAGTGTATGTCTAAAAACAGCCAGAAACATGTTTGTATGTCTATAGATAAGATGGGTCTGGTATTTTCTCCACTTTAGCAGGGAAAGAATGCTTACATGTGAAATTTCTTATGATTTTTATTGAAGATTTAATGCATTTACAATGCGGAACTATGTAATGTTAAGCTACCAGTCATTTTATAGCCTTGTAAAATAAAGCATATTAATCAATAAAAAAGAAGACTTTTATTAAAATATATTACAAGCCTGATTGTGCCACTTGTAGGTTAAAGGTCAAGCTAAAAATAAAAGTCATTTTACAGGGTTCTAATAGAATTCATATCTTCATTCTATAGGGATAGCAAAAGAAAAAAATATCTGCTCTTCATTATCCAGATATTATATTCTTTCTCCCACAGCAAAAGAAGAGAGAGAGTTTGTGAGAAAGATTACTAGTCTTAAAATACATAGGTTTGAAACAAAATAAACCAGTGGCTAGGCTTTGGTGGATGTTCTAGGAATTAGGCCATGTTGCCTCAAGTTTTTGATTTTTGTGGCCACTCTCTGCTCTGCAGCCATCATCACATCTGGAGCTTCCTGCACCTTCCTTCATCTTCAATTCAGGGATATCACAGAAGGAGGTATCTGCAATAAGCCAGTTCTAGTGCTTTCTTGTCTCTGTTTCAAGGCTGCCATGAGGCAATGCTGTGATTTACCACATAAGCTGCCAGCTGCACAGGAAAGATGATGGAAGTTGAAATGGCTCAGATCAGTCACTGAAACTTAAATAGGTAATTCCCTTTTTTTTGGTGAGGAAGATTGGCCCTGAGCTAACACCTGTTGCCAATCTTTCAGTTCTTTCAGAGTGGCTCTGAGCTAACATCTGTACCCATCTTCCTCTATTTTGTATTTGGGATGCCACCACAGCATGGCTTGATGAGTGGTGTAGGTCCATGCCCGGGATCCGAACCTGCAAACCCTGGGCTGCCGAAGCAGAGCATGCCAAACTTAACCACCGTGCCACCAGGCCAGTCCCATAAATAGGTAATTCTTAAACAAAAAGGCAACAACAATTAAATTAAAAGAAATTGCATTCTGGAAGTTACCTTATATCGGATGCAAATAGGCAAAAGAAAGATTTGGATTGAATAGCACTTTTTGGAAGTCCTAAGAGTGGGGAAAGAAAGCATTTGGGAAAAAAAGGTGCAAAGGTTTAAATATAATTGAATGATATCTGTGGGAATACAAGTTGAGGAGAGGGCAAGCAAGCACTGGATTAGGGAAGTGCTTGCTGGGATAGATTTGGGGAAAGTGAGGAAATTTAGACTAGTATTTTAATATTCTAGAATAAGGTAAGGGGAAAATAAGAAGGGAATAAATAAAAAGTAAATACATTAGACTGCATCTAAGGTTAAAGGATTTGTCCATTTTCTCTTTATTGATTTTCAAAGTCAGACCATTTCCCCTTAATGGATTTTGTTTTTTCTGCTGACATGGTCATGTTTATAGGACTTTCTTTTGATTTTTTTTCACAACTCTTCAATAACAATGTTAACTCCTATTATACCAGAAAACTCCCTTAGCAAGCACTATTTGCTCTTTTTCTGCTCCCCCGACCCCAGTCCATAGGGCATATATGGAGAGGGTAAATGTTGGGCTCATGTGGCCCTACACTTCAGCTCCTTTTCCCTTTTCCTTTTACATGTATAGAAATAGCACACATGGGCCTCCTTCATGGTGCAAAAAGCAAATTCACATATACTACCCAATCATTTATTCAATAAATAATTGCTGGGTCCATATTATGCTCCACACTCTACTAGGCATTAATCAGATAGAATGATCGTATTAGAGGCAAAGAGCAGGCAGTGTTATCATCACTTTGTTGATGGCAATACAGTTACACCACAGATCAGTAACTGGATGAGTTGAGTCTAATGGGTAAAAGAGACCATGGGTAAAAGAAACCAATCTGCTCAGGGGTCCTCTAAGCCTCAATTCTCTCATCTACACCACAGAGACAGTGATATTTACCTCGTAGTGTGTTCTGAAGATGAAATTAGACACTATGTGCAAAATTCTTCATGCAATGACGGCACAGAGTATGCACTTCATAAGGGACAGTCATAGTAATAGAGAGAGCCAAGTGTCATCTTGGAAAGAAAAGACTGGGATCCTGCAAATGTGCTGGAGAGTCCTCGCTCTGCCCCTAGCAAGACAAATTATTAAAATTTTGCCTCTGAGTCTCCATAGCTATAAAATGATATAATCATATTCCCTACCTTAGAGGAGAATTAACAAAGGTAAATGAAAAGCAGCACATTTCCTAGTGAATCCTATCTTCAGGCAGAGGTAATCCTGCATTTGTGCAGTGCAAATTTTCTGGCCAGATTCTGTACTTTGTCCTAGGCTCACAGTTCTTGGGAGAGCAGAGACCTTGGCTAAGTTCACTGCTACCTACAGTGACAGCAAGAAAAAGAGAAAGAACACTCGGGTCCTCTGAATCAAAGTTCCGTATTCTCTTCATTATACATCAATACTGCTTTGCAGGAGAAGGGGGAGAGGCATGATTCAAAACTGTATAATATAACCCAAATTCTTAATAAAGAAATAAAGAAAAAATATAAAAGGAGAGAGGAGAAGAGAGAGAGAGAAACACCTACATACATCGACAGAGAAGAATAACTAAAAAGAAATTCACCAAAATGCTGGCAAAGATTTGTAGAATTGCTGCTGATTTACTTTCCTTTTAAACTTTCTCAATTTTTCAAAATGTCACCAAAGAACATGTATTATTTTCATCATCTGAAAAGCAAAGGAAATGTAGATACTTTCTAAAATTGAATTGAAAAGATACTACTATAGCACACTTGAATAATATACTTTCTCATCATCCTTTCTACAATGTCACTTGGTTTAGGTCTCTGTCACATCAGTCAGCTGACCGAACTCTGCAGTCTCTTGGATGGACGGATGCAAGTTTGAAAGTTTCCATCTGTAGAAAGCAGATGGCTATTTTAAAGATTTTATGGACCACCTGAGAGTGAGGGGAAGACTAGGCAAGGAGCTAAAATATTTGAAGTCATTCTCAGAAAAAAAAGGCGTTCTGTCATTTCTAGTAGCAAAACTATTTTAAGTCACACTTCCTGAATGGAAAATGAATGATTCTTATTGAGTTTTGGGGTAATAGCCTTGTGCAATAATTTATGATACTTATGTTGTAGGTGTTTACTGTAAAATCTTCAACTTCTACATGTAAATTAAGGAAGGTGGAAGTAACAGTTTGTGTAAAGCGGAAATGCAGCTCCTTGCTGTCTGTTTTTCCACCAAAGACATGCAGTATCTCTGGACGCTTGTGGCTGTGAGAGAAGGTACCAGCCGTTCATCCGTAACCACAAAGAGAGGACACAGCAATCTGACTGAATATTTCATTTCCACGCTATGAAAAGCTGTGCAATGCCACAGCCACATTTAATGGCCCAGACAAAGTACAAAAGGTAACCTGCCATCCTCTTAAAAGCATCAAGCCCTGAAGAATGAAGCTGGGACCAGAACGTGTGAAATGTGCTCTTACTACACTTCTGGGATCTCAAAACAAGCTGGGGTTGGTTTACACGAGCCCGACCCAGTTTCCAAGCACGGCCTTCTGCAGAATTATTTCACAAGTTGCTCTGAAACAGTTTCCTATTTTTTTCTAAAGTGCAGCAGTGTCTAAAAATAATCCCAAACATTTTATTCTATGGCACAGGAAATATTTTTATCTTAAAGAGAGCAACCATTTCCTTACATAGGTAGTGATTCAAGGATTGAAATGGGTTTGATTATGGTGGGTTGTTTTTTTTTCCAGAAGAGAGTCTACATGTTATGAAGAACATGTAATCCCAATGTCTGCTGGCTCCAAAGCTCCCAAGTACACAGTAACAAGACCTCATCATCACCGTTTCTTGACAGAAATAGTTTCCATTTATTTCTTCGAGAGCCCAGATGGCTTCCTTCCATGGGTACACAAACCAACCAGGCAGCATCATCCTCCCATTGTCCTCTCTTTCTTCTGATCCCACTTGTCCTTGTCTGCATAGAGCCTCTTGGAAAAGCCTTGCCACCATCACCGTACATCATGAAAATGCCACTGTCCATGCCAAAAAAGGCAGTCTCTGAACATCCCCCAACATGCCTCAACATGCCTCTGAACATGCCTCAACATGCCAGAGTGCACAGGGCCCTGTGCAAAGCTGCAGGAAGTCATCTTTTCCCATCCTGTGACACTGCTTTTGAGGCTCACAAAGTGTCTCCTGAATAGTTCTAACTCCTAGCCTCTACTTCTTGCCCAGAATAATACCATGTTTCTCATGAAAATTAGTTTCAAACATCCATAATCATTGTATCTCAAACAAAATCTGTGGAGTTTAAAAGGGAATAGTTGCCATAATATCCCCTCCATATTCCTCCACTCTCAACTAAAACCTCTTCCTCCTTCACCAGTTACACGAGTTCCCATGCGTGGACCCACACAGGCAGACCTCAGAGACACTATGGGTTCATTTCCAGACCACTGCAATCAAACAAATATCGCAGTAAAGCAAGTCACACGAATTTTTTGGTTTCCCAGTGCATATAAAAGGTATGTTTACACTATACTGTAGTCTGTTAAGTGTACGATAGCGTTATGTCTAAAAGAACAATTAAATACCTTAATTTAAAAATAGTTTATAGATAAAAAATACTAACCATCATCTGAGGCTTCAGTGAGTCATAATCTTTTTGCTGGTGGAGGGTCTTGTAAATAATGCAGCATCTGTGAAACGCAAGATAGCAAAGCACAATAGGAAGAGGTATGCCTGTAGCTTCAAGCAGATATTGGGCTGGGGGAGGAGGACAGGGATGTTCATATGGACAGTATCTTTGTCTCAGCTCAGCCAGACTAAAAGCCCCAGATGTCAGATTAAGGAATATTGGTTTTTACCTACACTCAAAGATGAAGGATTCCATTGTTAGGATCATTCATCACACATGTCATTTGCCCTCTTGCTGAAACAATACACTGTGGAGTTCAGAGCTGTTGACTAGAAATTAGGAAATTTTGATTCCAGTGCTAGTTCTGCCCCTTTCTAGCCTTGTGTGCATGGACACACATGAGGGAAAGCCCTTTGTCTTATCCAGAGCTCTATCCTCACAGCCTAATAACTGTTCAATTCATATTTTTAGCTCAAATTCCTTTGAGCTTTCCCTCCCATTATCCATAAGGTTGAAATGATAACAGCTATCTGATCTGCCAAATGGGGCCGTAAAATTGAAAGATACATGTGAACATGTGCACTAAATGTCTCCCTTCTCCTTATGAGTCAGAACACAAACTTAATGAAGTTTGATAAGCATAGGTCCAAGCTACCATAACTCCTCCTCCAGGACAAGAACCAGGGCCCAGCTGTTCAAATCCCTCCTTGAAGCTACTCAGACATCTCCTTCAGAGGCTCCTTCACAATCAGAACATATGAGCACCCCCTCCTCAAAACAATCTGCTTTTATTCAAGCACTAGCATTCAAGAAGAATTTTTCCAAAATGTGTTTATTGTTCTTTTTATTTCAAGTAGCTTCAATTATTTTTCGCTATCAAATGGCTAGTGCCACAATAGACAGAAGAGCCACGTGTGCCTGATAATGTAACTAAAGACCATGTGGTCTCATCGTCTGTGGTTTCAGTGTAATCTAGCTTATCCCGAGAAATTCATACTCATGATAAAAACCCACTTGTGTTGGATTTTTAAATAGTTTTAAACTATGGCATGAGTTAAGGACACGTGACAAACAGTGGCCACAGCAAAAGCCTTGTATGCTAGGGGTCAAGACCCCAGACTCCAGACCCACCTAGACCACTAATTTGTTGTGTGGCCTCAGTCAGCTCGTACTGTATAGGCCTCTTCTCTTTTTTTCACTTAATGAAGATAGAGGACTAGATTAGCTATAATGGGCTTTCAGGTCTACCATTCTATAAATGAACTTCTGCTTGTCTGTCTAGGAACCTACCCACTATCTATAACTTTTTCTGTGGCACTATGCTTTTTTTAAAAAGTTAAAAAAAAATACTCACTGACAGTTGTTTGGAACACAACCTATTTATAAGCATAGGATTACACTAAACTCAAAATCTCATTTACTGTCAGGTTACTTATAAATCTTATATTTGTATGGAAGCAGTTCTACATCATGAAACAAGTAGTGTGTGTGTGTGTGTGTGTGTGTGTGTGTGTGTTAATCTTGCAATGAACACTCCTACCATTTATGCAATTTGAGCACATAAAAAATTTAACTCAACAGAATCCTGAATTAGGTGCATTATCAGTGAGTGAACTAACAAAGTGATGATGATGGTATTCAGAGTGATAAAGGAGCAGGTGCTCAGAAAGAAACATAAATGAAAAATAATGAAACTACGCTATGGGCAAAGCAAGACCGAACCAAGTCAAGTCTTGAACCAAGACTGTTGGGGAATTTCCCACGTGATAAGGAAGCAATCCTTTTCGATCCATAAGGTCCAGTTCTGGCTTTTGATGACTTGGAGCTTCCAGAAGGCTTTAGAGAAATTATTACAACAAGAGGTCATGCACACATATTTCTGGAAGGGGGGTGGGAGAGCCCAGCCTCTTTGTTTTGATGTGAATTAAGTTTTCGTCTCTGGTTTTGGAGTTGAAGTCCTGGCTCTGGCTCAAGTTTTCCCTCTAACATTTGCCTTGGCTGTAGCGCTAAGCTTCAACTGCACCAATTAACATCTCAGGCTTTGCCCTATCCATTTCCTGCTTGTCGCCTAATATTTTACTTGAATCATTTTCAGATTCTCTCTGCTGGACAAACCTACACTTATCCACTGATTGGGCACCGACATAATCAAGTCATGTTTGTTCATTCATTTTACTGCTTAGACCTGTGTTTGGAAAATGAATACTTTTACTTTTGAATGGTGGATAAAGAACGCAAATTCATGCAGGTTAATTTTGTCATAAATACTGATTACTCACCCTTGGATGAGTTACCTGACTTATAACTTGAATATGCATATATGTGCGCTAATATGTATATTTTTTACTTCCTGATACTAATTTATACTTTATTTAAAAAGTGTGTAAAACAAGAAAAATAAATATAAATGGAATAATATTTTGAACATCATTCATGAGTTTTCCTTTCTGCCTTTCATGACCTTGTACATTGGGCAGGCCAAAGCATTCGTATGTCTAGAAGGAGATTAGTATTTATTACAGAAGGATCTAAGGAGAAAGAATGAAGCAATATTCGGCATCTAACATTCATAAGACTTTGCAACAGAACAAGAGACTTCAGGGCCAGACATTGTTGGGGGGAAAGGTTTTTCCAATCCCTTTTTCTCCGCCCTTGACATACCTACCACAAAGCTGGAAGACCCATGCTCGGTGTGTTCTCCTGTAGTTCAGAGATTTTCTTTCTGCCTGAGAGGTAAAGGCCACTAACTTGAAACTATATGGTAAAAGGAAGATGTGATTTAGTGAAATGAAAGAAAAGTCTGCTCCTTTCTGGTCTCAAAAGATGATAAAAAGAAGAGCAAAGAGAGGCAGAGACATGAACCAGTGAGATGCATCTGCCCAGAGAAGGGGTGAGGGGAGAGTTAAGGGATGGAAACACCAGTGATGGCAGACTCCTCCGGCTTCCGTGGTTTCTGGGAGGATCCCTTCCTGACAGCAGTCTACAATCCATGTGCAGCTTAGCCCTGCAGAGGGAGGACTTGAGGTTTTACTCTCCCAAACTGTCCTTGGTTTCATTACAGAACAGACAGACAGAAAACTGTGGCTACTGAAGGTCTGGCTGAGGAGCTTGCCAGAGGGAATTGCCATATTGGGGCACTGTCCTGTGACAAGGACTGCAAGGATTCAATTAAGGACCACCTGAGCTGTGGCCAAATGGGAATCCCAACCAGGCCATAGAGGAAACTATGGTGCTGTGGAGAGCAGCGTTGAGGAAAGCTGGGAGCACTACTGGGAAATGGCCCTGTGTACACCAGTCGCAGACTTCAGCACTGGGGGCCAGCAGGGAACCAGCACCCAGATTCACACATCAGAGAAGCCAGAGGACACCGGGCCCAAGGGCTCCCAATGTCTCCCCTCTGCCTTATGGTCAATTAAGCCTTAGATGCCCTCTTGAAAAGAAGCCAGGAGAGGGAGTATGACAGAGAAATCAAAGACAGGGTACATTAGCAGAGATGACTGCCCAAATTACTATTTCATTATTTATCTTTATGGACTAAAATGTTAGTCGTTTTTTCCCATTGACCATTGGTGGGAACTCACAAAGGAAACACGATCGCTAGAAACAAAGCAAATTACATTTTCTTTATAAATCCAAGCTGTCATGTTAGTTAAAATTTTCAATGCACTACACAAATTAAAGGGAAGTGAATCTAAAAGTAGACTTAAAAGAAAATAATACATTTGACTCATAGTTGGAGAATTACTATATTATAAAAGCAATATAGAGGGAAAGTTTGTTTTTATAATCACTCTCTTGCTCTTCCCCAATAAGAGGCATTGAATGCAATTTTCTGCATTTAAAAATATTTTTATGTGGTGTAGACTGTATTAATGTCAATAAGCATTAGATGCCTTTTCTACAGGAGGTTTACTCATCTCCGCCCATTGCACTGAGGTATGGCCACATGATTTGCTTTGGCCAATGAAAAGTGAAGAGAAGTGGCATCCCTCACTTCCACACAGATCTTTAAGAGCCAGCTCGTCACTCACCATGATTTCTTTTCCCCTTGTCTCTGGATTGTGGAAGCTCATGTCAGGATGCAGCCTCCATCGGCCTGGGCTCTTAAGCAACTATAATGAGCACAGCCCCCAGCTGACACCAAATGAACGTGTAGCATGTGCAAAAAATAGACCTTTTTTAACCCACTGAATTTTTAGGCTGTTTTTATTGCAGTGTAAGCTAAACTATCCTGACTAATATATATATACATATATATATATAATATATATGTATATATATATATGAAGCATAGAATTTTAGTATTTCTAATGTTTATGTTTTGCTTTTGGTGGATTTAAAGAAATATTACGGGATAGAAATTTAAAAGCTTTCTGTTTTATCCAAATAATTTAAAAATCTTGCCCAAACACGCACATATTAAGAAGATTAAAGAAATTAGGTTTAAAAATATACTGTGAGTAGCTAAACTGTTAATGAATAACATTCAACATTCTATGCAAAGTAGCTTCCAAAGAAATTCTGTGTTAAAGGAATAAATGCCATTAAAGCTATTGGGCAGGAAATCTCTCTCACCCCAAAATTAATCAAGGTCATGAATATTTTCAGATTTTGTGGAACAAGGATGAGAGGAAAAGGGAGTGGCATACTACCTTGAGAAGCAAAAGGCATTTTAATGGATATCATCCTTCTTTTCAATTATTTTTATAAAGATTCTTTTCCTTTTTATCGGGAAACTTCGCAAATGTATATAAAAGTAGGTAGCGTGAGCCCAAATGTACTCAGCACTCAGCTTCAACACCATTAACTTGTAGCCAAACTTATTTCTTTACTCACATCCATTTCAACCCACCCCAAATTATTCTAAGCAAATCCCAGTCATCATATCATATCTACATCATGTATCAGATATAATTGTTTTTGCATATGCCCCTTGATGACAAGAATTCTTCGTTTAAATATAGGCAAAAATAGACAACAGTGGTTCCTTAATATTACCAAAAATCTAGTCACTGTTCTAATTTCCTTGACTTTCCTTCTTATTTTTATTAGTTGTTTGTTTGCACTGGTAATTAAACAAGGTCCATACACGGATTACAATTGGTTGGTGTGTCTCATGTCTCTTTTGCTTTATAACTACTCCCTTCGTTTTTCTTTATTCTCCTTACAATTTTGTTATTATTGTTGAAAAAACAGAACCACGAGTCCTGGAGATTTCTCATTATCTGGATTTTGCTGATTACACCATGTGGTGTCGTTGAACATGTTCCTCCGAGCCTTTATTTATCACATTGATAGTTAGATCGGTGGTTAGATAAAGCTTGGTCACACTCAGGTTCAATTTGGGGGAAAATATTCCAGCGAGTTGAACATAGTGGGTGCATTTCAATCAATAAACTATTGTGCTTATTGATTCTCAAACTACCCCGTCTTCAGTTCGTGGCAACCTTTTCAAGTTGGGTCCTGAATCTTTGTACCGTGACCCTAGTAATCTTGCACACCCTCCTTGATATTGCTATGACAAGATATTTAAGGGTTGTTGTTCATTTCCTGCCCCAGACCTGGGCTCTGCCATTCTCCAAGAAGCCTTAGTCTCTTTAGCACAAATCTGCAGCCCGCGGGTACTCCTTTCTGCAGAGTTGGTCATTTTTTTCTAAATTTTTTTCATGAAAAAAGCTAGAAAATGTATATTTTAAGGTAGAATACACCATGAATTTATACTAAAATTTTAAATTCAAAATCAACTCTACAGGATTTTTACATAATCTCATTCATTTTACATCTCTCCACACTTTGAAAATCCCAGTTCTTAATGTCAAAAAGCTAATTAGCTCATTTGCTCCATCACACACTATACACACACAGACTCAGAATAACAAACTAACACCACCATCAAAAATTTAAGATTTGGGGAGTGAGCAATTTTTTTGCCCTTAGGGTATAATCCCATTAGGGATGTACAGTTAAATCACTCTGTTGTAAAGTCACTTGGAATAATTACTCTCTGAGCGATTATACTGTCAACTAGATATGCAGTTAAGTTCACTTGTTTCATTTTACTTTTGACTTTTAGGGTTGCTTTTTAAAATTTAATTTTCTGTTCTAGTTATGCAAAAGATTTACGTTGTTTTAAAATTGTAAAATCAAATCTACAAAATAGGGCACAGTCAAAGAAATCTAGCTTCTATCCCTGTCCCCTTCACTCCATTTTCTCCCTGCCATTTTGGGTAACTTTTAAAAATTAGAGTTTATTACTTATTCCTACATTTTTAATATCAGAATACATATGGTCATGTACTGCATAATGACATTTCGGTCAATGATAGACTGCATGTACGATGGTGGTCCCATAAGATTAGTACCATATAGCCTAAGTATGTAGTAGGCTATACCATCTAGGTTTGTGTAAGTAAGTGCACTATGTGATGGTCACACAACAAAATTGCCTAACGATGCATTTCTCAGAAGGTATCCCTGTCATTAAGCGACGCATGACTATATATATATGTGTGTGAATATATGCTTATTCCCTTCTTTCTTAGATAGATAGTAATATGTTGTACAGAAATTTCTCCATCTTGCTTTTTCTCATAAAAAATAAATTTGGGGGATTGATCCAAAGCAATATATAGAGTTAGTCCTCATTCTGTTCAAAAGATACACGGTATTCTATCATGTGAATATGTCATAGCTTATTCAATCAGATGTCTACTGGGTCAAAAGGAAAATGTTTATATAATTTTGCTAGATGTTGCCAAATTCTTTTCCATAGATATTGTACAATTTTACAATCCCACCAGTAAAGTATGAGATTGCCTGTTTCTGCACAATCTCGCAATAGGTTATATTAATCTTGGAGTTTTGCAACTGATAAGTGAGAAAATGTATTCCTTGGCAGTTTTAATTTGCATTTTTCCTATTATAAGCAATGCTTTTGATATAGCTGAGAGGCATGTGAATTGTGTTTTCTCTGAATGGAGTCTTCATATCTGTAGCCTATTTTTTTCATTATTATTATTGGTCTGTTTTTTCTCTATGTTTAGAAGCTTTTATATATTAGGGATATTCATATTTTGTGAATATGTTGCAAATATTTTTCTTTTTTACTTTGCTTATGTTTTCATTGTTGTTTTGCTTCGTTTTGACAAGGGGGCAATCACCACACAATAGTGTTTTTAATGTAATCAAATTTGTCAATGTTTTCTCTTATTGCTTCTGAGTTTTGAGTCATACTAAAGAAAGTTTTCCTTACTACCAAGTTATAAAGAAATTCACTTATATTTTTGTCTAGTACTGGCTTCATTTCATATTATTATATGTAAATCTCTGATATATTTGCAATTTATCTGGAGTTCAATATGAGGAATCTATGTATTTTTTATAGTATAGTTTTTCAGTAATCCCAGTGTTACTTATAAAAGTCCATATTACCCGTTTATTTGAGATGCTGTCTTTGTTGTACTGCTAAACGTCATTATGCATTTGAATCTGTTACTAGATTTTCCATTTTGTTCCATTTTCCAGTCTATATAAACCAAAACCAAACTTTAATTAGAAAAGTTTTATATTATCTTTCAATATGTAGTAGAGAACAGCCCAGTCTGTTGCTCTTCTTTCTCTACAGGGTTTTCCAGCTATTCTTGCTTATTTTATTACAAATGAAGGCCCAGTCCCCCAAAAAATATCTGATGGCATTTTTATACAGAGTATATTAAACATAGAAAAAAATAAAAATATGTTCATTTTTAGTAATAACAACATCTTCATGATGTTGAATCTTTCTATTCCTAAACAAGGTATGTCTTTCCATTCATTCAGTTCGAATTTTGTGTCTTTCAGAGTGTTTTATACTTTTCCTCAGGGAGAATTTGAAATTACTTATTGAGTTAATGTCATGATTTTTTTTTCCCCATTAAGTAAGAAGGTGGCTTTGGGGTGAAATATACACACACATGTGCATAAGTTAAGGAAGGATCCACTAATTCCTACTTCATTTAGTCTTTTTCACATGAATGGGTGTTGAATTTTGACAAATGTGTTTTCTGTGCCTACAGAGAAAATAATATTGTCTTTCTCCCAAACTCTATTAATATGATGGATTATACCAATGGATTGCCTAATATTGATCTACCCTTGCATTTCTAGAATAAAACCTAGTTGGTCATGGTTTCTTAATTTTAATCTATTGTTAGATTGTATTTGCTGAAAATTTATTTAAGATTTTTACATCAATACTAGTAAGTGAAATGGGTCTATAATTTCCTTTTTGTTGCAATATGTCAAATTTGGGGAGCAATGTTATACAATGTATAGAAAGAGTTCGGAAATTCCCCATTTTTTATTTGCTCTGATTTGAGTAGACTTGAGATTATCTGAACAGCTTGGTAGATATACCCCGTGAGGCCATATCGTCCACTCTGGTTGGGGAAGCTCTTTAATTTCTTTGTTCTATGGTAATTAGTCTGTTTAGACAATCTGTCTCTACTGAAGTCAATTTTGCTAAGTTGTGTTTTTCTTTAAAAATAATTGCCAATTTCATTTATTCATCATTCAGTTATTTCATTTACCGTGAGATGTGTTTTGGCCAATGGAACTTCGCAAATGAGACACGAGCTGAGGCTTGAAAAGCACTTGTGCGTTGAGTCTTGCTCTGCTGCTGCAGTTGAAGCATTGTGACCACCATGTGAAAGAGCCTGAGTTGGCCTCCTAGAGGATGAAAGGCCACAAGGAAAAGAACCAAGATCCACAGTCATCAGCCGTCCAGTAGTCAGACATGTGAGTGAGTCCATCTTAAATCATCCAGACTCCAGCAGATCAGAGAGCCCAGTAAAGAGTAGCCAAGCCAGTCTAAACCAGAAGGCCATTCGGTCAAACCACAGAGAGGAAGAAAAGGTGATTATTTTAAGCTGCTAACTTTGAGGTTGTTTGTTATGCAGCATAAGCTTATTGATGCAGAAATCAGCATTATTTCTATTTAAATAGAGAATCACTGAAGAGGTGATATTTTAGCTGAGACCTGAAGGATGGAAAGAGCCAAATTTTTGCATGAGATGAAGGTGAGGAAGGGGCTGAGGAGGGAGAAGGAAGAGAATAACAAGTGCTGGGGATAGAGCTGTAACACTATGCAGGGGATTACCAAATAATATATGGAGTTTGAACTTTAAGTGCAATAAGGAGCCATTAAGATGGCTATATGGGGGAATGTGACATGATCTGATTTTCAGAGTTTTTTTTTTTTTTTTTTTTAAGTTATGGATGATTCCAACGTGTGGGACAAAGTTGAGAATCACTTGTTTAGAGATTATAGAAAAAGCCAGTAGGGACCCCTCTGAAATAAATCGCTAGCTACTTTAACCTGTCCTTTTATCCATTTCTTCAGCCATGTATTTAGTTTCTACTGCGTACCAGACATAGCACCTGGAGCTAGTGACTCGGCACATAGGAGGTAGTGATACAAAGAAGAATGATAAATGGCCTCTGGCTAGCAGGGCAACAAAATAAAAATAAATAATATTAATACTAATTAAAATGAAATTGTAACTTGGACTGAAGGCAATACCATGGTTTGTAAGCTGAAATTATCTTACACTTTTATAATTTTAGTTATTCACTTGATCTGTGAACACTAAACAAGAGTAGAAAACGGGGAGGAGGGAGATGCCACAGGATAATAGAAAAGGAACAAGGGCCATGGCTTAGGTGGTGTTGTAACCTGTGCGGGCTCGGTATGTGTAAATCATGGTGGAGGGAAGAAAGGAAAAGAAAGGTGGCGCCAGCACTGGGGATGGATCCTAAGCCAAAATGCAAGTGTTCAGCGGGGAAGGAGGGGGTAATTCAGTTCAGTTCAGACAGGCCAGGCTTCAACCTCCAAGAATGACTGATTTTGTCAGCAGCAGCTCAAGCTTCCTCAGGCTTGGGCATAGGAGAGCAGCACTCTGGGGCCTGAGCACAGTGGGCTTCGTCGAGCAACATCACCTCCAGCCCAGCCCGCACTGGGCCTGGCGTTGCCAGCTGAAAATCTGATCTGATCACCTTTGACTCGGGGAGCGGGGGGATCACAAACTAGGCTGTAGTTTGAAGGTATGTACTCCACAGGGTGGACCAGCCAAACGCCAAAGTGTAGGAGTCAGGCAAGTAACATATAAGAAAAAAGCAGGAAAGAATCTAAAGTTTGGGACATTCTACTGTTATCCTATTGGTCTTAATTTTCTGTTTTCAACTATGTCCTGGGAGACAGTAGAGAGTGGTAGAGACTATAGCAAACTGAAACACACATGCCCGACTAAAGGTGGCAGCTCAGTGTCCAGTAACTTTTTAAGGGCAGAACGCAGGCCCAGGGTTACTACAGCTTTTGATTGTTCAAGAGAAGCCAAGAGATAACTAAAAGAAATCTTTCAATTTTTATAAAAAATATTGTGACTTTTAAAAAGTTTGGGTGGTCCCTCCCCCACAAAAACTGCACGGATAACATATCTGTGTGCTGAATCAGATCCTCAAGTCCCTGATTTAAGACTTGTGATCTGTAAAAAGGTCAGTTGAATGGGAGAGAAAGGGGCCGAGTCTAAGAAATGAATTCCTTCTACTCCCAGGTACAGAGAGCAGAGGCGCAGGGCTTAAAAGACAGTGGGTGGACCAGGCACTTGTAACAGGGGCCAATATCAGCCAGTGTTTGGAGGTTGTTGGAGGTTAACAGCAGGCCTTGGATACAGAACCCTAAAGGAAAAACGTCAGGATGTCATTGACTTCAAGAATCCTTTTTTTCTCTATCCTCTTGCTCTGGCTTATTTAGCAAGTTATTCCTTTCTGGCTTCTCTCTAAATCCTTCCAGTTCCCCAGTCAAACAAGTTTATTGTACTCTTTCCCCATTCCAGGATTTATTGCTTCAAGATTCTTCAAATGAACTATTTTCCTAACCTCAAAAGTACGTCTTATGGCAAATAAGCACATAAAAAGATGTTCAACATCATTAGCATTCAGGGAAATGCAAATTAAAACCACGACGAGATATTACTATACACTCATCGGTTGGCTGAAATAAAGAATCGTGACCACACCAAATGCCGGCCAGGATGTGGAGAAACTGAATCACTCACATATTTTTGGTGGGAATGTAAAACGGTACAGCCACTCTGCAAAACTAAACACGTAATTACTATGCGACTCAGTGATTTCACTCGTGGGCCTTTATCTGAGAGAAATGAAAACTTATGTTCGCACAAAAACCTGTACACAAACGTGCACAGCCACTTTATTGGTAATAGCCAAAAACTGGAACTAACCAGATGTCCTTTATGAAGTGAAGAGTTAAAAAGATCGTGGCACAAACTACTGGTAGGAACGAACCACTGACTTTATAATTTTGTCTTTCTTATTAAGATCTTTAATCCACCTAGATTTCTCCTTTGTAAATCACGTAATAAAGAGGTTTATCTTTATTTGTCCTAGTAAGTCGGTATTCCCAACACCATCTACTGAAAAAGCCACACTTCCCCGATGTCTTGAGGTGCCACCTTTATCGTATATCAAATTCCCATAGATACATTTCTAAGCTTTCCATTATGTTCCATTAGTCCATTCGCATGTTCTTACACCTGCCCTTGAAGATTTTTATGATCACAGTCTTGTAGTATATATTGATAGTTGGTCTGGTGCATTTCACCTCTCTACTCTTCTTTTTCATAGCTTTCCTAGCCATTTATGGATATTTAATATCTCATATACATTTTAGAATAATTATGTCAAGTTCTGCAATAAATCCTGCCAGAAGTCTCATTGAAATTGCATTGAGGGGAAGCTCCAGTGGCCTAGTGGTTAAGTTTGGCACACTCCACTTTCATGGCCTGGGTTCAGTTCCCGGGCAAGGACCTACACTGCTCGTCTGTCTGTGGCCATGCTGTCGTGGCAGCTCACATACAAAAAGAGGAAAATTGGCAATGGAAGAAATTGCACTGAATTTGTATATTAACTTTGTGAAAATTTACACAAATACTGCTGAGTAGTCCCACCCATGAACAAAGTATACATTTCAATTTAATCAAATTTTTGTATTCTTAAATAATGTTTTAAACGTTTTTCTGTAAAGTTCTTATTCATCTCTTGTTAGCTTAATTCTTAGATACATTGCATTCTTGGTAGGTTTTGTAAATAATATCTTATTTTCTGATTAGTTTTTGTAGTATAGAAGAATACTATTGATTGGATACGTTTATCTTGAATATACAAACTTGCTGGACTTTTATTAGCTTTCATTGTTTTTCTGTTAATTCCACTGTTTTTTAATGTAGACTATGATATAATCTGCCAATTATGGCATTTTGTCAAATTTATCACATTACGACATTTCCAAATCTTATACTTCTCGTATGGTCTTCTTGTCATTACAGCATTAGCATCACCTCCAACCAAGTTAATCAGTAACATTAATACTGAACATATACTCTGCTTTCTCTTCAGATAGCATAACTCTTTTGACGTTTACATTAATACTGAACGTTGTTGTCCTATCCTAATCTTACTGGAACTGCCTCTCTAGCTTCTCCACAAAGTATGATGCTACTCCAGTTGGGGTGCAGCCCTTGAGCCAGGGGGAACTTGTGGGCCCTTGAACCCACTCCTGGCCCTCCCCCTTCTAAGTAAGCTCTATATTACAGACAAAAGAACCCCTACGGTTGTATATCCCAGTGCCCTTGTCACATGGTTCCCAACTTGGTGTAACCAAAGGCCCTGGCAGGAGACTGGAACATCGGGAAGAGAGAACCAGGGTATTTCTTCACTTTTCTCATGGCCTCACGAGATTGCGTCTCTCCTTTGGCTCCCACCCACCAGTCTTTCTGTGATTCTTGTTCTGCCTGGTGGCCTCAGCCGCTGGGCTCCAGTAACAGCATCTCTTCCCTGTGACCACTGCGCTCGTGTTGGGGCACTAGTGCCACCTCCTCCCCATGACCCTCAGTGTTGGGACACTAGTGCCACCTCCTCCCCATGACCCTCAGTGTTGGGACACTAGTACCACCTCTTCCCCATGACCCTCAGTGTTGGGACACTAGTGCCACCTCCTCCCCATGACCACCAATGTTGGCACAGTAGTGCCATCTCTCCCCTGTGACACCCAGTGTTGGGGTACATGTACCATCTTCTCCCTGTGACCCCCAGGGTCAGGGCACTTGTGCCATCTGTTCCCCATCCCCTCAGTGTTGGGACACTAGTGTCATCTCCTCCCTGTGACCCAGTGTTGTGGTACCAATGTCATCTCCTCCCTGTGACACCCAGTGTTGGGACACTAGTGGCTCCCTGCTTGCTAGTCTGTTCACTATCCCATGCTTGGCATTCCACTCATCTTCTGTGTAACAAATTCCCTGCATTAAATTTCCCCTGTTGTAAATATTAAAGTGGTTGCTGTTTTTCTGGTTAGACCCTCCAAATCTGGATAAAAGTTAGAGCCTTTATAGACTTGATAAATCTCCTTCTATGGCTAGTTTTCCGAAAATGTTTTTAAAACAATAAATAGGTATTACATTTTATCAAATATTTCTTCTGCACCATTTGAAATAATCATACGCTTTCTCTCTTTTGGCCTATTTATGTAGAGATTACACTGACAATTTTTCTGCTGTTGACTCATCAAGCCGTTTTGTTATGTGCGATTTCATTTAAAATGATTGGAGTCCCCCTGCTGCCAACGACGGCCTGAGTTACGTCTAAGCTGCTATGCTCCTTGGGCAAGCTGCCCTGGACAGCCCAGCAGCCCTTCCTCACTGCCTCTCCAGGCTAATTCAGCCTGGCAAAGGCTTCTTCCAATAACCCTTGCTTCCCCACTGGCCTCTGCAAGGGGTGTGTGCCCACGGGAGCCGGCCTGGTGGGGAGGGAAGAGGTCATCGAGGTGGTCTGAGTAATTCATGGCCAAATGCGTTTGTTCTTTGTTTTCGTACCTTTTGGCTTTTTGATCGGAGCCTCACTACTGACCTGTTCCAGGCAGCTGTCTTACAGACCCGTGAACGTAAGAGTAGGAAGGGACGGGGGTTGGGATCCCTTGGACACCTTTGACACTTAAAGAAAAACTACCCCTGGGAGCTGCATTTGGCCCACACGCTGCTGTGTACTGAAGAGTCGGGTTGTGAGGGGATGGGGCTGATCAATGTGGGGGCTGGAACCTCTCCTCCAGAGGATGCCATCTGGGTCTTCCATCTAGAAGTATTTACATGAAGAGACTCACTGTTCATGAATACACTTGCCGTTCAAGTATTAAGACCTATGCAACATTTTCACTTTTCTAATTAAAAAAAAAGAAAGAAAATGCCCCTGTTCCCCACCTCTACCTCGGCCATTGAACAGAATTCTACCCAGAAACAAGATTCCCCTGTTTTTCTTTTTCTTTTTTTGTAAGGAAGATTAGCCCTGAGCTAACTTCTATTGCCAATCCTCCTCTTTTTGCTGAGGAAGATTGGCCCTGGGCTAACATCTGAGCCCATCTTCCTCTACTTTATATGGGACACCACCACAGCATGGCGTGACAAGCGGTGCATCGGTCCACACCTGGGATCTGAACCTGCGAACCCCAGGCTGCCGAAGCAGAGCACGTGAATTTAACTGCCACACCACCGGGCCAGCCCCACAAGCTTCCTTTTTTGATGGCCCAAATTCTGGGGGGCCACCATCATGAGCTTTCCTAATGTGCATTTCCTGAATATGCATTCCGTCCTTGTAAATTGTTATGAGCTGAAATGTGTCCCCTCAAAACTTATGTGTTGAAGTCGTAACCCCCAGTATGTCAGAATGTGACTATATTTGAAGATAGGGTCTTTAAAGAGGTAATTAAGTTAAAATAAGGTTATTAGGGTAGACTCTAATCCAACATGACTGGTGTCCTTATAAGAGGAGATTAGGATCCAGACACGTTCACAGAGGGAAGACCATGTGAGGACATCTTGAGAAAGCGACCATCTACAAGCCAAGGAGAGAGGCATCAGAAGAAACCAACCCTCCTGACACCTCAATCTCAGACTTCTAGCCTCCAGAACTGTGAGAAAACAAGTTTCTCACACCCAGTTTAAGCCCCCCAGTCTGTGGAACTTTGTTACCTCAGCCCCAGCAGACAATACAGGAGGATGGAACAGGAAAGGATGTGAGTGTTGAAGTTGGGGTGAACCTGGGCAGGGGCACTACCCCCTCAGGGCAATTTATGCTTTCATTTCCTTCACCCACACAGGTGCACAAAAAGTGTTTACTGAGGAAAAGCCAATCTACATAAAAATCATTTTCAATGAGTAAATGACCATTATGGTATTTTCTTTTAGGAAACTGATATGAAAAAAATAGTAGTAATAATAAGAAAGAGTAGTAATAATTCTAGTTAAAAAGATTAATAATAATAAAAACTGGTTACTGAGCACTACTATCAGTTAAATAGTGCACTGTAAGATGTGCAAAGATCATTTTATTTTTAAGGTTCAGAACCCAACAAGGTGATTTTCATAAGCCCCGTTTAACAGATGGGGAAATGGAGGCTCACGAAGCATGTAACAGATCAGGAGTAACACAGTAAATGGCAAAAGCAGGTTTTAACTGAAGGTCTAACTCCAAGCTGTATTCTCTTGCCATTTCAGCATATATGTTTTAAACAATTATTCTATCTTCAGTCAACTTTTATCAAGAAGAATAAATGCTAGCATGATTTCCTTGAACACTGCTGGTAAAGTTGCAAATGATTTTAAAGCTTGCCCTGAGAGGAAAGTAAACCTGTAATCAGCACAAGATAAATCATCCTTATCTTTCACAGAAATAACTATAATCAAAGCTGTTCTCATATCTCATTGATGCTGACCTCCTTTTTAATGGCTTATATTTCAAACCTGAGCTCAGGCACAAAGAGAAGACAAAAATGGAATATGAAGACATCTGCATCAGCCAGAAGATTCTCAGATTACCTAGTGTTGACAATTTCATACTCCAAAAGTATGATCTAAGTATTTTACCCATATTAAAAATTATATGAAAAAAGGTTTAATTTAAAAATAGTATCTAGCTTCAAGTAGATGTAAAAACTTTAAATCTCTATAGAACTTAATAAAAGAAATGGTAATAAATATATTCTAGTTGGAAAAAAAATTGAAGCATAATTTAAATACACTATTCACATTAGCATGTTTTGGGGAGATTGTGTTTTTTCCTTTGAATTATTGCCATGTATTCTTTATTTAATTTAAGAAGATTTATTCAATATAGGAAGATAATAGGAATTATCTTACATTAATTTCATCAAGCGATATCTTGCTTTCGCCTTTTGTATTTTATCTAAACTGTCCTAATGTAAGAGAACTGTGTCTCACTTTGCTATCATTGGGAATTGTGACTGAAATTTTCATGAAAGTACCCTTCCATCTACTATTTGTCGTGTAAGTTAAAGCATTCAGCACTAGAGAAAGAAGTGTAAAGAAAGGCCACCATAACTTAATGGATGTGCTTCAGAAGACAGATGGAACTAAACATTTGGAAGAATGATGTTTGATATCTTTTAACTACATCAATAAAGATTTTATCTTTGAACAAGGATGAGTTAATATTTTTACAGATGAGGTCTGGCCTGAATAGAATGTCTTGTCTCCCCCACCACCCCAGCCCCTCCAAGATCACTATGCCTGAGATTTTAATGCTCTATTATTGAGTTGTTTGTTTGTTTTCCAGATAAATGTTATGAGTTTAGAATCTGAAATCAAGAAGTAATTAAATCATAATAGTTTTTAAGGAACTATGGAGAAATTTAAAGTTGCACAAACAATTTTCTGTTTTCTTCCAAATGCAACTTATTTGAAGGAATTCCTGGTGATGGGCTGTTTTGCATAATGCTGTCAGTATTTCTCCAGCAGGGTCATATTTACATGGTGTACATGAGACAAGTTCTATTCTTATCTCCATTGTACGGAGAAGAAACTGAAGCACAGGTTTTCTACCTAAATCCTCTGATTCATGAGTGGAGGGATGCATTAGTAATCTACAGCTGCATAACAAATTATCCTGAAATTTAGTTTAAAATAACAAAAATTTATTATCTCACAATTTCTGAGGGTCAAGAATTTGCGAGTGTCACAGTTGAGTGGATCTGGCTGAGGGTCTCCAATGACGTTTCAGTCAAGAGGTCAGCTAGGACTGCAGTCACCTAAAGGCTTGACTGGGACTGGAGGAACCACTTCGGAGATGGCTCACCTACAGGCCGTTGGTGGGGGGGCCTCAGTTTCTCGTTGGCAGAAGGCCCAATTTCTTGCCGTAGGGGGCCTCTCCACAGGGCTGACTATGTGTCCTCACAGGATGGCAGCTAACTCTCCCCAGAGTAAGTGATCAAAGAGAGTGAGCAAGGAGAAAGCTCCAGTGCTCTTTATAGCCTAACCTCAGAAGTGACACATCTACACTTCTGCCACATTCTGCTCATTAGTGGTAAGTCCCTAAGGACTCAGGGGGCAGGAAATTGAGGTCCACCTTTTAACGGAAGAGTATTAAAGACTTTGTGGACATATTTAAAACCACCACCCAGAAAATTGGTCTTAACCTATTATTATTTTTTTGAGGTACACATCACTTCAGTAAGATGCATCTGTCTCAAGAAAACAGCTCAGTGAATACATATGTACATACATCATACATACCACACAGAGCAAAATGCAGAACATTCCTGCACAGAAGAGTCTCAAAAAGTAACTATTATTTTTGAACTATTTTACCCTTTAATAACTACTATTTTTGACTACTATTATCTGACCTCTATCATCAAGGATTAGTTTTGCTGAATCTTAAAATTCACATAAATGAAATCATACAGCATGTGCTCTGTTCATGCTTGGCTTCTTTCACTTAACATTGTCTATGAGATTGGTTCATGTTATTTCCGTGGTTGTAGTTCATTCTTCTCCACTGTTGCATAGCATTCCATTTTAAAAATATACCACAATTCTATTTGTCTATTCTGCTTTTGATAGACATTAGGGTCATTTCCATGTTGAATCTGTTATAAATTCTGCTCTATGAATATTCTTTTTGATGTCCTTTGGTGGACAAATGCACTCATTTCTATTTGGTATTAAATTAAGATCAGGATTGCTGGGACATGGGATAGGAGATAGTAGATAATGAGAGTTTTAGTCGATAACGAGAGTTTTCCAAAATAGCTGTACCAATTTACACTCCCACAAGCAGTGAATGGAAATTCCAATTGTTGGCATTCTTGTTAGCACTTAGTGCTGTCCATTCCTAAGATTTTAATCTTTCTTATGGGTGAGTATGTTTTTAATTTGCATTTCCCTGATTATAAATGATTTTGAGTACCTTTTCATATGTGAAGAGGCCATCGTAAAGTGCCTGTTCAAGTCATTTACCCATCTTTTCATTGTAATGCCTGCCTCATATTAACTTATAAGCATTCTTTATGTATTTGAAGTATGAGTATGAGGTACATGTATTGCAAACATCTTCTTCAAGCCTTTAATTTGCCTTTTCACTCTTCCTACAGTGTCTTTTGATGAACATAAGTTCTTAGTTGTAATAAATTCTGTTTTTCAGCTTTTAGAGCTTATATTCTTATAACCTGTATGATTGGATAGATAAAAAAGTAAAAGTTAGGGGCCGGCCCAGTGGTATAGTGGTAAAGTTCATGCACTCTCCTTCAGCGGCTGGGGTTCATGGGTTCAGATCCCAGGCACGGACTTACACACCACACACCAAGCCATGCTGTGGTGGCATTCCACATGCAAAATAGAGATTGGCACAGATGTTAGCTCAGGGCCAATCTTCCTCAAAAACAAAAACAAAAATAAATTGCTGGGTCCCATCCCTAGAGTTGTGGATTAAAAAAATATATATGTATAGATCTCTCTCTCTCTCTCTCTCTCTCTCTCTCTATATATATATATATATATAGTATGTTTGTATATTGTTCTATCTGGGGACATTGTTAAACTCTCTTATGCTAATAATTTGTCTATAGATTATTTGTTTTTCTGATATAGATAATCATGTCATCTGCAAACAATGACAATTTGTTCCTTTCCTCATCTTTATAGCTTTATTTTTTTCTTGTCTCATTACAATGAATAAGAGTTTCAGAGCAGTGTTTAACAGATTTAGTGACAGTGGCTGTCCTCAGCTTGTTCCTGATTTTAAAATCTCATTACTGAGTACGATGTTACTGCATGTTTCTGTAGACATTCTTCACCAGGTTTTGAAAGTTCTCTTCCTTTCCTAATTTGACTAAAGTTTGTAAACTGAATGATTACTGAATGTGATCAATGCTTTTTCTGAACCTGCTGAGGTCATCATATAATTTTTCTCCTTTAATCACTTCATGTAGTAAATTACATTCATAAATTATTCAGATTTGGAAATAATCTCTATAGCATCTATAGTTATATCCCATTTTTATTCCAAATCATGGTAAGTTTTATGGAGAGATATATATATAGATCTCTATAATATAAAACATACCTAAAATTAGTCTCTAAGAGAAAAGTTAAAAATTGATGGGATTTATCTTTACCGATTTATCTTGAGTCCTTCACAAAGATACAGAATCCAAGATTCTATAAAATCATCATCAACTTCATTGCCTAGAAAATTATTGCTATGGTTAGAGCAATAGTAGATTAAATTTGAAAAATATCTGGTCGTATCTTTAGAAATGCCCACTACATATTCAGTCCTCATCTTTCACTTATAAGCAAGGTCTTTCCAGGCTTGCACTAAGTACATCTCAAAGTCTTGGGTAAAGATTTTGTGTTAGATATTTTGAAGAATTGAGAAAAAGAAATTTGTCATTTTTTTCTCTTGATTTTATACACTATGTAACAGCAGAGATTCACACTTACTTATCTGTTTGCTGTCTATATCACTGTCTGTATCTCGATTCTTTCCCAAATGTGTCACAAGGAAGAGTGGCTTACGATTCCTTTACCTGAATTTGTACTATGAGATCATCAGAACCTGAGAAAGAAGGAAACTAATAGATATTTGGGGTGTAAGAAACTCTATACTTTCATGTGAGAAAACTCAGTTCCAAAGCAATATAAGGATTTACCCAAATGGCATTAATAGTGGGTAGGAGCAGATCCAGGGTTTGTGTCAAAGCTGGGACTCCCAGTTCCGGGCTCTGTCAAGCCCCAGACATGACTGAGGATTTATCCATGCCTTAAAGGGAAGGCCACAGATAGGCTGCTCTTAGAATACAACCTTCATTCCTCCTGGCAGGTCAGATGTCAAACATAATTATCTATTCTGTTGAAATCAAAATGAAGTATATTGAAAGAGGCCATTATTTACTGAGCTTTGCCCTAGCAAAGTGTCACCAGTCTTGGATTGACTAAAAGTCTTTTATTAAAGCATAAATAAAAAGTGGACAGATGGCATTGAAGTTTTCATGAGAGGTTTCAAAAGATCGTGTTCTTTAGAAGAACCAAGACTTCCCTTGGAGCAAAGCAATAGGTTACTAGGCTCTAGAAAGAATAAATAAAATGGTATGATGTTCATTTTTTAGTCTCAGTAAAATATTGATGGAGTACCACTGTCAAAACCTATTTGGCAAAGTGCAAATGTGCCTTAAATTACAACCCTTTGTGTTTCCAGACACAAAGAACAGCATCTTTCGAAATGTTCCAAAATAATAGATGCAGAAAAAAAAATACTGAATTCTGGTTTATACATTTGATAATAAAACCGTCAGTGTTGTATTTAAAGAAATTTGTGTATGTTACAAAATCTAGCAAAGGTCGTTGAAACTTCTGACTGTACTTACTGTGTACTGAATATTTATTTTTTTCTTTCCATTTAATTTCAAAAAGACCATTTGTGTCACAGTTTTACAAACTGTTATTAAGTATTTTACACATTTTATTTTTAGCATTCTTAAGCATACACGTTGCCAGTTGAAATCCCACAACAACAGGAGAATAACTCAAACCTAACATGAATTTATTTACCAAATATATAAAGAATATTCTTTTGGGATTATAGTAGAGAAAATGTTTTCATACACAGGGACAACATTTTTTACAACACCAGTATAAAAACACTAGAGGAAGCATTTTGTCTTCTTTTTCACATACAATGTTCCCTTTAGAGCTAACCTTTAAAATGTTCTTATTACTTACAGAGGACACAGACTAGGCAGTCCGATGTGGCTTTCAGTAAGTAATAAAGGGTCTGTTCTCTTTCAGTTTCTTGTACTTTACCAATTACACTAAAACAATGCACAGAAAAACAAGAAGAATAATATCCATCTAAGTTTAATAAAGCATTTGAATTACTTTTGCAAGCTTTAACTGGATTCATTTCTTTAAATAAAATTTTTATTTTAGAACAGTTTTAGATTTACAGAAAAATTGCAAAGATATTACAGAGTTCCCGTACACCCTATATCCAGTTTTCCCCATAATTAACATCTTAGTACGGTACATTTGTTACAATTAATAAACCAATATTGGTAAATTATTATTAACTAAAATTCATACTTTATTCAGATTTCCTTAGTTTTTCCCTGGTGCTCTTTTTCTGTTCCGGCATCTCATCCAGGATGCACATTACATTTAGTGGTCGTGTCTCCTTAGGCTCCTTTTGGCTGTGACAGTTTCTCAGACTTTCCTTGTTTTTGATGACCTTGACAGTTTTGAAGCGTATTGCTCAGGTATTCTGTAGACTGTCCTTCAATTTGAATTTGTCTGATGTTTTTCTCGTGGTTAGACTAGGGTTATATATTTTGGGGAGGAAGATCACGGAGATAAGGTGCCATTTTTATCACATGATATCGAGGGTACATACCAACAACATGATTTATCACATGATGTTGAACTTCATCACGCAGCTGAGAGAACGTTTGTCAGGTTTATCATCTTTAAGTTACTCTAGTTTTCTCCCTTTCCGTACTGTACTCTTTAGAAAGAAGCCAGTATGTGCAGCCCACATTTCAGGAGTGGAGTGTTATGCTCCATCTCCTTGAGGGCAAAGCATCTACATAAATTATTTTGAATTCTTCTGCACAGGAGATTTGTTTATTCTCCCCCATCTACTTATTTATTCTTTTATCTGTGTCAATTTGGGCTCATGGATACTTATTTTATACTTTGGGTTATAATGCAGTATTACTTTATTTATTTTGTTGTTCAGATTGCTCCAGCTTGGACCAATCAGAGCTCTTTCAGTTGGCTTGTGTCCCTTTGACATAGTCCTATCATTTTGTGCATATGGGCTTTTTGGTTTTGTTTTGTTTTTTAGCACTGTCTTACTTTCTGGTGCTATAAGATGCTCCAGAATCATCTTGTTTATTTCCTGCCTCAGTCCTAGAATCAGCCCTATCTCCACAGAGCCCTAATTCCTTTCATTAGACTATAGTATTAGAAAAGAGATCTGGACACTACGTCTGCTTGCTGCTACTGGGGTATCATTTATTTTAGGTCCTCTCAGCTAACAGAGCAAGGAAATATATGTGTGTATAGTGACCTGTGTAAATACACGTATCTACAAGTATATCTAATATGTAACCATCTATGTCTATGGTAAGCTAAACATGAGCTCGTACTGATGTCTCGAACTCTTATCCATTATACCGTGGATCATTCTAGCCTCCTCTTCTTATGTACGGTAACCTCCCACTCCAACAGTGAGAGAACTGCCCATCATCCACTTACTTAATTGCTCAGCTGCAGTACACATGTGTGGCAGTATCAGAGTTGTTAACCCATATCCCCATGGGAAACACCTGTGTCAACTAGAGTACAGTGCTTATGTACCATTTCTTTTGCCTGAGTCTTACAGACTCCACTCATTTCTGAAGTTACTTAAGGTAGCACCTGCCTCCTCTCCACCTCCAACTGACTTTTTTTTTGAAAGAGAAAGAAAGCGTGAATAATCAACTGGTAAACTTTTACAGTTTGGTATTTCTATTTACATATTAGAAAATTGAAGCAGGAATGAAGAACTCACCATGCAGATCACAGTTCTAATATTTTATGTTTAAAAAATTCATTAGAACAAGAATTGGACACTTAGGCTCTGGAAGGAAATATTTTCTTATATTTCAAAGAGAAATTTAGAACACAGCAGTTCAAGACATTGATTTTATTTAAGCTTAACTACCCAGCTGTCACTTTGTGTCAACAGATCAGCTCCATAAACAAAAGCAGAGTATAGGAAAGGATCCTTATGATGAAAGCATTTTGCAAGACTCTTGTAGACTACCCACGATAGAGAACACAGCTGTGTAATTTATCTTTTATGTTCATCATAGTCAAATAGATTCTTTTAACATGCTTTTGGTTATTAGTAATAGGGTTGTGAAATAATAGCTTAAAGCTTCTTTAGGCTACCAAACTTTAGGGAATATTTTCTTTGTAAGTTCAACTCTCAAAGTAACCTAAAAATTTGAGCACAGTGTTGATTGGAAATGAAGGTTCTTATTACTGAAAAATAGACAGATAATGATGGACTAATTATTAATATCTCTTTAATTACTGGGCACCTGCCTCAGGCTCTGCAGCATTTACTTTAAATAGTACTTCCTCCAAATTAATTTTCCTTTCTTCTTAGTTGTATGACATCTAATGACCTGACAGACTATTTTTGAATAAAGATGAATAAATTAGTCCTTTATGTAGCTGAATGTATTTATCACGATTATGAAGGAGTGAATATGTTAAATACATTAATTTGTATAATGTATATATTGTCCTAGCTCAAAGTAGAATACTGACCAATAACAACAACAAAATTTAGTTTCTAAACGAGACCAAGCTTTCCTCACTTAAGGTTATGGGATCAAGATAAAATTTTGTAACCATCATGGAGTATTTCATTTGGAATATCACTAAGATTCTAAAGCTTTTTTCTTTACTTGGAATTTAGTTTGGGGAATGCTAGAATTGACACCAAAAACATCGTCTTCTGCCTTTTTCTCTCTCTTATCTTCAAATTTCATCTACTTTTCTTTTTATATATAGAAGGGGCAAAAGAAAATTAACCACTTTTCTACATTTAACACCAAACAATTGGCTGAACTTTTTCAGTGAATGGATTGATTTCTGTTGAAATAAGAAAGACTATCTTGGTTATACAGTGGCATAAGAACTGCTTGAAAAGTGATCATTTTAGTCCTTGTCTACAGTTAGTCTGTCAGATAGTACATAAGTCTGTAAATATGTCTCACTTGCTGAAGTCCAGCAGACGGCTAGTTGGTGCTTAGATTCCTGGGTTGAAGAAGATTGTGAAACCAAGAGCATGATGAGAGAGGAGGCTGCTGTAAGTGACTAGCAAGGCCTGTCACCGGTGAGGAAATGAGAAAGAATGGCAGAAGTATCTGTATTTGCCTTTTCTAGGTTATAATATTGACTGTGATGGAATTAATTCATATTTTAGAACCAAATTAGTAAAACCAGTGTTACTTTATCTGATAACCATTTATGATTTTTTGCTTTACATAAAACTGATTCCATTTTTGTGTTCTGGTCACATCAATTTTTCTTCTTCCTGAGAACCAAAGACAATAAAATATATTACATAAAGCCGCATAGGTAATTTTTCTAAGTAATTCCTCCTAAATCCACATTACTGGATTTTAAATTCCACGAGGGCAGGAATAATGCCCTATTCATCTCTTAACTTCCTGCAATGCCATAACCCAGAATTTCAAATGATGACTCTGTTGCATAAACCTGGCTTCCCATCCCACTTATAAGGAAGTCCAAAGTCCTTACCATGACCTCCCAGTCTCTACATGATCTGGCTCCTGACCACTTCTCTGACCTTTGCCCACTCTCCCCCACCCTCACTTCAGTCCAGCCACTCTGACCTTCCTCCAGGGCCTCTTAGAGCCTAAACCCAATCCTGCCCAAGGGTCTATGACATTACTGATTCTTCTGACTGCAATTCCCTGCCCCTAGGCACTCTCTCACTCACTACATTAGGTCCCATCAAATGTCATCTCTCCAGGAGGAATGTCCTAAAACAGTGATCCCAATCCTGTCTACCCCCTTCTGCTTTGTTCTCCTGCAGCACTTATCACTATCTCATATTACATTACAGCCCCAGCCTTACGTATACTTTATCTTTCTACCACTGGAAGGTAAATTCCAAAGGGCAAGGAATGTATCTTTTTTGTTCATTGGTAGAGTCCCAGCACCTAGAACACCAGACGACACATGGTAGATCCTCAATAAACGGGTTAATTGATGAATAAAACACTGTTAGAAAGAGCTTCTCCCAGAGTCCAAACCCCAATCACAATCTCTGCCTAGACCCCAGAGGCCTTAATATTGAGGGAAAAAGCTAAATTCCCACCACTGAAAACCTGGGTTGAGTAGTTTCCATCTAAAATTTTTGAAAAATCTTCCTTTCACACACACACACAAACTATAGAGTCTTGAATATATAAAACAGGTTACATAAAAGTCACGTTGGCCCAGTCCAGGTTGGAGAACTCAGAACGCTCATCTTCCTCCCTGAAGGTTACCATTAAGGCACTTCTCTAAGACCTTCCGGCTCTCAGCGTCTCCATTGGCCTCTCCCAGCTGCGGGCTGCTGAGCCTGGGCGTCTGTACGTCGTGTTCTGGACACAACCTGCTGTTCACAGCAGCAACGTGGGTAGTTTACACTCTCTTATTCTTGAGCCTTGAATCACAGAGCAGCTGACCGGAAGCATACTGTTAGATTTAACAGGGACGTTGTAGACAACACTTTCCTGCATCAAGCCTCTCAGGTGCAGATGTCAAATATCTCTCTTTTCTCAAGCTGGCATACCAGAGTATGTGCCTGTTAATGAGAATGTAAGTATTTCCCCTAAGAATTATATATTCTTATATATAATTTATTTCTAAATTTATTTGCACTTGAGATACAAATTCTTTGCATTTGATAAGGTCTCAGGATGCAATTGATACAGAGCACTTATAGCAGCAAAGTTTAAATATTCATGAAAATATTATCATACTGTTTGCTACTTTTTCAACTGAAAATAAACCATTGATAATCCATTTCCACTTTTTGAGAATACATCAAACAAGGAGTCTGCAAAGTCAGAATGTGCATATTTAATTGAGAGCTCAAGAAAACCATTGTGACTATAAAAGTCCAGCAGTAGAAAATGTACAGGTCTAAATGGACTAAAACTATAGTGGTTTCAGAAGTTAAAACCTGTGTAAATAGGATAGATAAATGGAACGAGTGGGATGGAGAAAATATAAGCAAGCATGAGAGGGAAGTAACATCTTCCCTTACTGTAAAATTGTCTAATTGATACAACCTCACATGCCTCTCATCCAGGCCTTCCAGTTAATTTTAAAATAACATTTCATTTTAATCTCCAATTTTCAGATGGAAATAATGAAGGGAAAGAAGTTAAGTGCTTGGTTCAAAGTTCTCCATCTTCTGAATTTTTTCCAGTTCTAATCTCCCACTCATGATATGGAAATAGGCAAATATTTAAATTATGTTGCTTATTCTCTGCCCTTTAATAATATAGGAAATGACTTTACAGTCTTCCACATGGACAATCACCTAATAAGGGAGGTACTGAAAATCACTATAGGCCCAGCTCATCGGATTCTGTCGTCTCCACTATATGCTTTGGCTATGTGTAAAACTTTCATTCAAGAGTTTTCCTGTGTCTGTAACTTTGTCAGCTGAGGTGGAGGTGGAATGTTCTACAAATGCATTGGTGCTCTCTGCCATGTAGGCAGAGTCCAATTTAGAAACAGGTTATATAGTTACTAAGCTAATGTGTTAAGGCAGTAATTTGGATCTGGAATACATTTCCCCATGGAAATATTGTTATATATGGTAGTTTGGTTTTAAGAGAAGACCACAAAGACTATCTAATCCAAAATGAAGCAAAATTAACATACTAATGCACAGTTTTAATGACGTGAAGCCCATTTTCAACTTGGCATCTATAGAAAAATGCACTCTGAAACCCAAATGGGACCCACAGGAATATGTGTTTTCTGAGGCGGTGACACTGGGGCATAGGAACTCCACATGGGTTACAGGAAAAATCCTTTAGGCAAGAGTAACTTACAAATCTCTTTACCACTTCATGAAGGAAGGCAACTAAGTCAATCAGACCCCAGTGGTTATTCCTGATGGGGAGGCAGTTCAATGCTGGGACTCACCTGCCAGACTTCTGTATTTGGGGTTCCTTGAAGGTCAAGTGACTGTATATTGTATACAGGTTGAGATCGTTGTTGGTGAGGCAGGCCCTGCTGGTAGGCTCTGCGGGTGGTTTTCAAGGCAGGGAGCATGCTGTGAAGGGTCTTGAGTAATCCAGCTCCCCCGAAGTACATTTGCATCAGCTTGCTTCCTCCTCTGGCATAACACTCCCATCTTAGAGTACCTGAGGGATTGGCAACCTCTGCATCAATAGGTATCCAATGGCAACTCCCACATTGAAAATAAAAGGGTAAGACTTTTCTGCCCTCTTCTCTCCTAAAACACCAGAAAACACAAGGAGGAGGAGAAACAAAACAGTAAACATCCCCATTGATGAAATAAGGATACTGCTGTAGAAATCTCCCTTAGCCTCATGTGACACAATGGACCAGTAAGGGAGACAGGGCTGAGGAGGGAAGAGCTGACCTTCCATCTCTGCACCCACATCGTGGGGTAGCCCTGCAGCCACCACTCTTGGTCACACAGGGAGAAGGAAATGCTAAAGTCCCTTGCACAAAAGACCCTATGTCGTGCTGGGCTTCATGGAGAGCCAGGAAGGTTTCCCCCTAGCCGTTCTAGGAAGAATGCACCTCTTCAGAAATAGTAACAACGTAACAGGCTGGCCTCATCCTTCTCCATAGATGCTAGAAGCACTGAAAGACAGTGGTGGCATGTGCGACTTGGGAAGGGAAGTAGACCAGGGAAATGCATGTCTGTCAAAGGCAACATCAGACAAACTCAAAGTGAAAGAATTCTACACAATAATTGATCACTGCTCTTCAAAAATGTTAAGATTATGAGAAACTGTCACTGATTAGAGGAGACTATGGAGAAAGAAGAAGTAAATGCACTGTGAGATCCTGAATAAGATCTTGGAACAGGAAAAAAAAAAGGATATTAGTTTAAAAACTGGTGAAATTCAAATAAGGTCTATAGTTAATAGTATTGTACCAAATCTAATTTTCTAGTAATCATGCTATAGTCATGTAAAATGTTTACATTAGAGAAATCTAATGTTACTTTTGCAACTTTCCTGTAAATCTAAAATAAGTCAAAGTAAAAAGTTAAAAAAAAATAAGAAAGCAGATAATTATGTTTAGACATGCAAGGACTTAAAGAATATAGTTCCCATGGGCTCTTCTTGAATAAACATTAGAAGATGGGTTTGAGCCAATGAACATATGAGGGGAAATCATGACAAAAGTACAGTTTGCACTTGAGCACCCAATCCCTTAAATAGGACTGAAATTAAAGAAAAGTGCAAGTACTTTTTAAAATTATAAACTGTGATGATGTATAAATATAAATATAACTATTAAAATGCGGGAATAGTGGTCAGAGATGAGGAGCAATGGAAAGACAATGATAAATTTATGTATTAAAGTACGATTTCAAAAGATATTTAAAACTGATAAGTCAATTAGTAGAAGTATGAGTACTTTAAAAATACAAAAGTAAATACTTGAAAAAGTAATGATAATGACATTATCAAAATTGGGAGGTGTGGGAGAGGCAAAGTGGCAAAAAGTGATAATACACTAATATTGTCGTTGCTTACAGTGGGCAATAAACAGATGCTATCCAACGAACAGGGGATTAAGTATGTTATAAAAGCTGTTTATGATGGTACCAGTGAAAGATTTGAAATCAGACTTTCTAAATTACAATAGTGAACACAACTGAAATAAGGGGAATTTTTTTAAAACATAGAGAAGAGTGATAATGCAATAAGATAATTATATTAATTGCAGCATTGTTTTATAATAGCAACAGACTGGAAACAATCTAAATGTCTACACTTGTGATAAATAGGAATTGTGATAAATAGAATACAATGTGGTTATTAAAAAAACAATAAGGCAGCAGCTGTATATGTTGATATGGAATGATCTCCAAGATGCGTGACAAAGAAAAAGAAAGTTCAGTACAGTTTGTGTAGCAAATGAAAAAAGAAAGAAAATAATCCCCGTGTGTGTGCAGTGTGTTTGTGTGCTTGTATCTTGGAAGAATAGACAGGAAACTAATAGCTTTGGTTTTCCTGCAGGGGAAGGAGTGAATTGTAGGACACAGATGGAAGGGAGACTTTCATTTCACTCCAGCTAACCTTTTGTGCCTTATAAATTTTGCATTATGGAAATCTACTACCTATTGAAACCAATAGATAGATGATGAGATGATGATTGATAGGTGGATAGATAGGTAGATAGATAAATAAAGATAGATGATGATGATGATAGGTAGATGATAGATGGATAGATAGATAGAAAAAAACTAGCCACCAGAAACAGTGTTTAAAATAAAACACAAGAAAATGCTGATTCCTAGTGTTTCTATATTATCTACAAAACTGTGCCAGACGTGGAGGCTTCCATAGTTGGCAAGCTCTGGCTTCTGGAGAGAGGCATGGTTCTCTTGGTGGGTGAGTGTGAACACAGAATGGCTTTTGCCCACATCCAGGCTCCTGTCATGCAACTAGAAAACTGTTCCAGCAAACAGAAGGGGTGCCCTGGTCTTCTTACAACGTTTCCTGGGGCTGAGGATTTTGTGACCAAGAGTGCAGGTAAGGAATAACAAGGAGTCAAAGATTCCATTCAGGGTCTGGCATAGGAAAGAGGGTTGAATGCGGCTGCATTCCCAAGACAAGGAACAGAGGGGAAGTGGTGGTTTTCCTCGTGGTGGTGAAGGGGAAGTGGGAGTGGAGGTGGGGTTGTTACTGTGAACAAGAATAATTTTTTCTCTTTGCAGTAGTGTAGGCTGAAGGTGCAGTAGATTAGATCTGTGCCTGGAGAACAGACATCCAAATGTAGACGCTCATTAACCAGCAGCACTTATCAGTCTATATTTCACAAGTGAGACCTGGCCAGGAGATATAGATCATTTAGACATCAGTGTATGGCTTTAATTTCAGCCTTTGTAAAGGATAAAGTTGACAGCTATGTATGAAGACTGAGGAGGAAAGAGACAGATGGAAGAGAAATAAACAAAAGGAGCCCCAAATGTAAGGATGGGCAAAGGAGGAAGAGCTACAAAGGAAACTAAGAAGAAGAAGACAGAGAGCTCACAGATTTCACAGCATCCAAGGAAAAAGAACATCTCAATTCTTTCAAGAAGGTTAGTTCTGCCCCAGAGAGATGCAGGGCAGAAGCTGGAAGAGAAAGCAGAGTCCTAAAAGGATTTTTTTTAAGACAGAAGACACATAGTACACCAAAATACTAATGGTAGGATCCCGCAGAGAGGAAGAAATTGAAGATGTAGGAAAGTGAGATGAGTGATGGTCCTTATGAGCAGGAAGAAGACGGATTCTGAGCCTGAGAGGAGGGTTAAGCCTTGGACAGAATGAGGACTACCTCTTTGATCATAACCAAGGGGAAGACGGAATGGATAGATGCAGGTGCAAATTAGCTTGTCAGTGTATGGGCAGGTAGGAGGCGGACTCCTGACTGCAAATAAGATGACATCTCTTTTCTTATTGAATAGAAAATGAGTCATCTACTAAAATTGAAGGGTTAAGTGGTATGGTTAGGAGGTATTTTAAAAAAGAGTAGATGTTATTATAGCTTCTTTGCAGAGAAAGAGAAACTGAAAACTGAAAAAGATTGGTGGAAGAAGTTGGAGTCCATAAATTCGGAGGGACAAAAGTCGGCAGGTCATGTGGGTTTGGCTTCGTTTTGTTTTCTCAGCATCACTCAGCAGACCAGATATAAATGCAAGAAAAGGGGGGTCAGCTGGTTGGATCCAGAGTGAGTACAATGGGAGGGACATAGGGGAAGGAGTAGAACAATCTGAGTGAGTGGTTGACATAACAGACAACGGGATAGAGACCAGACAGAAGAGAGAGGGGAGCTGATGAATAGGAGCAGAAGGGTCGAAGTTCTGGAAATCTCAGACAGGTAGAGAGACACATGCATTAGAAGAGCTGGGCAGATTGGAGATTGAAGAACAGATGCAAATTTTCAATAAATAGCCAATAAAACTGTAAGAGATGCTTCTGCATATTTTCAAATGCAAATCAAACCCCTAAGTTTGATAATGAAGTACTCAGTATGGTGACGATATGGGGAAATGAGCACCCTCCTTCACTATTAGTAAGACCATGAATTGGCACAAAACTTCCAAAGTGGATAATTTGGCAATATCCACCAAAATTACAAGCGGCCATACTGACGGAGCAGGCAGTTCCACAGCTATGAATTTAGTCTAAGGACATACTCAAACAAGTTTTCCAAAATATATGTAAGGCACATGCTCTGTATCATGAATTTATTCATTCAGCAATCATTTACTGGGCACCCACAATGTTTGGGTAATGACGGTCAACATGTAATTTTCCAAAATGAAAAACGACTCAAGCAAATATAGAATGAACACGTCACCGATTTAATTCAACTCATCAATTATTCAGGCAAGCAGTAATAGAGTAAAGCTGGTTCAAAGGAAACTTTGAGAAAAGGGGATTTGTGTGGTCCTTTAAGAAGAGAATGTTAAAATAAGATAGTTAGGGTACATACAGACTGGTTAAGTATGTGGGGAAATAAACTGTAACCTTTGAAGGTATCTTTTCTACTGGACAGAAATAATTGGCATCTTCACTGGACACAAATCAATAAGTTAACATGTATCTTTCTAGAGTCTAAGCCCTTAATAGTAAATAGCAGTCTAACAATGATATATTCTCCTAGAAAATTAAATAATCTCTGGGTGGGCTTATTAAATGACACCCCAATATGACAATGAAAGGATGTGCCACACTCTCTTGCACTTATTTCCAAATTCAGATAATTTTTCTTAGCATGACCTTGTGTTTGGGGTACAACAATGAACAAGGCAAATAAGTTCCTTGCCTTCCTGGAGCTGGCAATGTAGGGGATCCCCCCAGTGTTGGGGATGGTTATACAAGATATGGTATGTTCATTCAATGGAATGTGATGAATTCTATGTAACCTCTGAAAAGACAAAAGTTGATCTGTAACTGTCGATAGTCAGAGGCCAAAGAAGGAAGGGGTTTTTTTTTTCCATAATAATGAGGACTTTGCATATTGGACTGGAAGCAGCACTCAGAATCTAGACGCAGTATGTCCTCACTTCATCCCAAGGAAAGTCAGACATGGGGGAAAAAAGTGACAACCCCATATGAGAATTGCCGGGAAAGCTGGATCAGTAGTTGGGATGAAATGGAGTCTGTCTAGCTGGGAACAGAAATTTGAAAGGGCACACTTAAAACACTGAAGGAAGGGGAAGGAAGAAGGGGAGAAATAGGAGTTTGAGTCTTTAAGCAAAAGCATGAAGCATGTGGAAATAAAGAGGTCGAGAGAGGCTATAGGAGCCACCCAGGGTTGACATTGCTGGGAGTGACCAAGGATAATGGCACATGATGAGATGATTTGACCCCATTTCTCAAAAGAATTAATCAACTTCCAGTTTCAGCTTCAACATATAAAGAGCCTGGATGTTATCAACAACTGTCCTATGACAAGAAAAAGCTGGACAAACTAAAAATCAATGACTTTTCTTGGATCTATCAGAGAACTGAAGTCAATGGGCAAACCATCACCCCGGAATCCTGGGAGTAAGATTCATCTAGAGAGATATGGAAACTAAGATCTGCTTCCCGGGAGCAAAAGCCACTGGAGCCATAAACTGGTAGGAACAGTTAAATGGTAATGTTGACAAATTGCTGGGGCCGGAATGTGGACTGTCAGGAAAGTGAGAAACTCCTAGAGGAAGTTTTAGGAAGATCCCCTCACTTTCATAGGTTTTCTCTCCTATGATTCTCACAGTGAGAATCCCAAAGAGATTCCCTCTCGACTCTGGCACGTGGAGGGGAAGAGCTTTCTCCACAACAAAGGGCTACTCTTCAGATAAAAGGACTGTGTAAGAGCTCAATTCTGAAACTATCTCAGCTGGAAAAAGAGGATTCCATCCAGCTCCTGTCCTTCCAAACTTCCAGTCTCACCTAAGGTCACACACACACACACACACACACGTAGTCAAGAAGGGTCAGGACTTTGAAAGAATAGATTGCGAACTCTGCAGTCAAGGAAGGGAGTAGGGGCAAGGCCAGAGACACAGGCCCTCAAAAAGACTGAGATTTTGTCAGAAGATTATAGGATGCCCTCTTTCCTACACCTTACCACCACTCCAACAGGGCCCCAGTATAATAACATGGGATCACATCTGACAGAGCTGCCAGACACAGACTCTCTAAGGAAGACTATTTTAGTAAGCCCAAAGTGAAGAGAGGAGACAAAAACAAGGACTCAGAAGAATTTGATGCCTCTGGTACTTATAGCTATAATAAATATCAAGACAGCCCAACATCTGATCAGATTAATATAAGTCCTCACACTAAAGACCTATTTATTTCAGTTCTTCTTACCCAAACCAACATGCTTGAATTTCAGCAAGATATTATAAGTCATGCTAATAGGCAGAAAAAAAGAAAAAACACCCCCCCACACACAGTCTGAAGAGATAAAGCAATCATCAGAACCCAACACAGATGTTGGAATTCTCAGATGGGGAATTTAAAATAACAATGATTAATATGTTAAAGGCACTAATGGAAAAAGTAGATAACATTTGAGAACAGATGGTTAATGTAATGTAATTTAAGCAGAGAGATAAAAATGCTGAGAAAAAGCCAAAAGGAAATGCTAGAAGTCAAAAACATCATAACAGAAACAAAGAATGCCTTACATGAGCTTATCAGTAGACTGGACATGGCCAAGGAAAGAATCAGTGAACTTCAAGATAGGTCAGTTAGAAACTTCTCAAACTGAAATGCAAAGTGAAAAAAGAACCAAAAAAAGGAAGAACAGATAGAATATCCAAGAACTGTGACCAATTTCAGAAGGTACCACAAACACATAATTGGAATACCCGAAGAAGAGAGAGAGAGAGAATGAAATGGAAGAAACATTTGAAGTAATAATGGTTGAGAACATTTCAAAATTAATGACAGACACCAAACCACAGATACAGATGCAGGAAGCTCAGAGAACACCAGGCAGGATAAGTACTAACAAGTACCCACTTAGGCATGTCATATTCAAAAGAATTCATCCCAGCAGTCACCTGTTAGTGGGTAGGTGGTGGGAATCAAGCCACCTGGAAATACTTCTTGTAGGCACTTCAAGGAATGTTTGACACCTCAATTCCTCCCTCTTTTTCACCTTCTACGTAAAGTTGCTCACAAAATGCTGCCAATTCTCTCAGAGAGGACTTTCGAATCCAGCATCTCCTTTATCTTCCTATTCCACTGCCTGAGTCCAGGGCCTCATCCTCTTTTAGTTGGAACTATCACAACAACCTATTTATCTGTCACCAGTTTCTTCCCTCCACGTGTAGGCCAGAGTTATCCAAAAACATCAGCTGGATTTTTTGGTACCTGCAGACTGAAACCCAAAATTCTGCTGAAAATCTGGCTACAGGTTCATTTCCACTACTCACCTCCATGCACCCAACTGAACTCAGTACCTTTCATTCTGGATCTTAGCGCATTCTATTCTCTATTCTTGGATCACATCTCACCCTATTCTTTACCCGTCAACTTCCTCATCTTTTAACGTCTAGTTCAAATATTACCTTCTCAGTGTGCTTTCCCATATTCCCATTGTTAAATTAGTTGCTCTGTGATGCTGTGCCGTAATGGCAATTTATTAATACTTGTTGAAGCATTTACAATGTTATATTACAATTTATTTGTTGACATGTTGATCTGTGACTCTAGAATGAGAGCTTTACATGGGCAGAGGCATTTGCATATAATAGTCACTAAATAAATAGGTTGAAATAAAATGAAAAGAGAAGATGAAATAATTTTTGGAAAGGTACTGACAGTCAAGGATATTCACGAGGAAGATAAAGAAGAAAATTTTCAGAATGAAAAGAAAACCAGTTGAGAGAAGGTTATCTGGGCATTTGATTTAATTAACAATTAAATTAATTTGGAAATTAGAAGCTGTTTTTGCACTGCCCAGGAAGTCAGACAGTCATGGCATTTGATACTGCACTTTTATGACAAAAAGCAGATACCAAATATGCAATTTTATATCAGGGATTTCTTCATTAAGACAAAATCTAGGGAATTTTCTGGTGTTGATGTTCCTTCTTCCCCATTGTCTTGGTCTGCTTTGGCTGCTACAACAAAATACCACAGACTAGGTAGCTTGTAAATAACAGAAATTTATTTCTCACAGTTCTAGAGGCTGAGAAGTCCAAGATCAAGGCATCAGCATGGGTGCATTCTGGTGAGGGCCCTCTTCCTGGTTCACAGCTGTGTCCTCACACAGTGGAAGGAGCAAGGGATCTCTATGGGATCTCTTAGAAGGGCACTAATCCCATCCATGAGGGCTCCATCCTCATGACCTAAGCACCTCTCAAAGGCCCACCTCCTAAAACCATCACCTTTGCAGATTAGGATTTCAAAATATGAATTTGGGGAGGGCACAAACACTCAGACCATAGCACCCAAGGTCTGTGCTCACTACCCAATCTTGTCATTACAGGAAAATCTCCATGCACCAATATTCAATTTTTTTTTAATTTTTTATTCTTATTTTTTTGTGTGAGGAAGACCAGCCCTGAGCTAACATCCATTGCCAATCCTCCTCTTTTGCTGAGGAAGACTGGCCCTGGGCTAACACCCGTGCCCATCTTCCTCTACTTTATATGGGATGCTGCCACAGCATGGCTGACAAGAGATGCGTCAATCTGTGCCCGGGATCCAAACCTGCACCCCGGGCCACCGAAGCAGAGCATGCAAACTAACCACTACGTCACCGGGCCGGCCCCTAATACTCAAACTTTTGATAGCCATGAATCATCAGAAAACTCTGTTAAGTACTGAAATAATACATTTTTAATAATATTCCTATCAAAATCTTTTTTTTTTCAACTAAGAAGTTAATTCACTTTTTAATGTTATTATCTGTCTATTTAATTTTGTTCTGGCCCCAAACTCAGGATGTAAACCCAATTATAATCATTTGGACATTCTCTGGACAGGTTCCAAGGAGACCTAAATGCTTTTGGCTTGGACCTTTCTAGGCTTACCCAAAGCTTGTCCACAAGCCAATCACTACCAGAGTGGCAGGCCAGAGCAGAGGCCATGAGTCAGGATGGGAAGGAGCAAGGAGTGGCCTTCCCAGCTGGGCCCAGGCTTAGTCAGGAGTGAGGCAAGTGTTCCAGGGAGACCAAGGCCTTGGGCTCTCAGTGACTTCCCTTCCTCTCTGCAGGGGTTCAGGAATTGGTATCTACAGATGCCCATGTGATCTGTGGATAGAATTGTGTGTCAGCATCATTAATTTCCTTTGTAACTGTATGGATTTTATTTTATGGTTTAAAAACATCATCATGAGAAAGGGTCCAAGGGACCCTTACAAATTCCTGCAAGATTTCTTTACCAAAGATCCATATTTCAAGGAGGTAGAATGCAAATTTTATAACACTGTGCATGCATTTTTCTGAGAAGGCCCAGGGTTTTCCCTTGCAACAAAACAGGGTCTAGAGAGGCAAAAGGCTCTGAGGTGAGATTTATACTTTGTGACAGGGTTTTGGGTGGCTTCTTTAGGCACCCCAGAATCTCTCCACCCAGTTTCTAAAAATAGGCACTATTTCTTTTTATTTCATTTAGGTTTAGTAAAAGAGTGACTAATAAGTGATCTGCATGCTAATTAATCACACCTTTTATTTAAACTCACTAGGTCCAGACTAGGGCTTAAATTCTCAATTCAGTGCTTCTGGCCATCCTATCTATGTGACATTCCTGCTCTGGGGACAGAACAAGTGATTTCGGTCAGGACACTTTACTATTTCCCAATCCTTTCACAAATGCTATGTCATCTTATTTTTGCAGTAGGCCTGTCCGGTAAGAATTTGTAGCCAGTTTAGAAGGGGAAGAATCTAACAATGGTGTGAATTCAGGCAAAGTCCCAGCCTTAGCCTGATTCAGTGGGAGAGCTGCGCAAGGAGGTGACTTTTTATATCCCTCCACCACCCACACCCTATGTCCCCATCATTGGTCATTGGCAGTGAGCTGCCCCTGGACAATGGGCGATGGGGAGAGTTGACCTCCAGGCACTTTGGGTTCTCTGGCATGGGGCAAATGGGGTCCAGAAGCCCAAGAACAGTTCTCCAAACAAAGTCCATGCGTGCCAACCATTAGAAGCAAAAGCACAGAGAAGCTAGGGGATGGTGCAGACATAGGGTCAAAGGGATTCAAGGGATTTGGGTGGAACATTGACAATATCTGCTACAAAGACACTAAGTGATTTTCCCAGGTGAATCTGAAATTAAACATAGGTCTTCAAATTTCAACTATTCATTTTTACATTGAGTTTTCCATTGTCCAGAAATCACACTTTTTTTCAGAACGTTCCTATTATTCCTACTATGGCATATATCTGAGACCTAATTGCCGCTCACCCTGTGCAGACTCTATTACAAAGCTACCAAAATCACCTAATAAATCTCCAAAAATAAAATAACGTGCCCTGGTAACTTGATTGCTAAAAAAATGAGTAACGTACTTTGTCAGATCACTGGTGATGCCTGTGGCTTCCCTCAATATAACACAGGCTGGGACAGAAGCAGAGGGACCAATGACTGCTGAAAGAATGACTTGAATAGAATATCTCAAGCAAGATGAATTCACAGGAAACAAGGCTTCATTAGCTCAGATGCCTCCATATGGAACTACTTGTTGGGTCAAGAGCTTTCCAGAAAACCATATGAAACCCTGGGAAATGTCTGTTTTGGATGCAAGAAATCTCAAGGGATTTTATGGATTCAGATCTTTGTTATGGAAAAAGGAACTTTGACTGTAGCCTGAGAAGTTTGCTTTCTGGGAGACATGCCAAACTCAAAGCTGACGTGATTTGCAATAACCTAGTTCATCAACCATAAAAATCAAGGCTTTATCATTTTCTAGAGATAATCACACTCTGTAATTTTGAATAGTAAGACTTATTGTGAGAAAACCGTGTGCTTTAGCTAGGGTGTATGTTTGTGTAAAAGACGACTAAATGTAAAAATCTCAGCCAAGAGCTTGCCTTGTACATAAATATCCAATACACTGATGTTTTCAGATACCATTTGCCCGTATTTTTAAAAGATAAAGTGACTTTAGAAAGCTTTCATGACTTAAACTTAGCCTTCATAATTAGGGATTCACTTTTTAAATAAAAGAAATTGTCTTTCACTGACAAAAGTCAGAAATTCATTCATCACTTATGTGTAGTGTGAAGCTGAATTTTTATGTAAACAAATCAGAATTTTGAAACTAGAACACAGGCAGGCTCATTCTTACTAGAATGACTCTGTCTGAGACTATTTTTTACCTGCTTTTTTTTTTGATATAGACTATCTGGGATCTTAAGCTGAAATTTTAGAAAGGGCCTAGCAAAGTGGTTTTGAGAGTCTGGCAGGAAAGAGGGTGACATTGAAGAGAAAAGCAGATCAGAAATGTCAATCCCAAGAGAAAGAATGAACAAAGCAAAGTTGAGCCTTCCATCTCCTACTTCATGCCCCTCCTTCCGAAATACCTCATGCTTTGAAGCTGCTCGAGATCCCACAGTGGGTCTCAGCCAGATATGCCCAGCAGAACAACTCACAGATCTTAAAAAATAAATACGGGGCCGCCCGGTGGCGCAGCGGTTTAGTCCGCGCTTGGCAGCCCGGGGTTCGCGAGTTCGGATCCCGGGCGCCCACCGACGCGCTGCCTGTCAGCCATGCCGTGGCGGCGTCCCATATAAAGTAGAGGAAGATGGGCACGGACGTTAGCCCAGGGCCAGTCTTCCTCAGCAAAAAGAGGAGGATTGGCAACGGATGTTAGCTCAGGGCTGGTCTTCCCCACAAAAATAAATAAATAAATAAATAAATAAATACAAGTTCTTGAAACTTCAGGCTCCCAAAGTGTGTTCTAGGAACCTTGATGATCCCTGAGACACTATCAGAAGGCTACCACGTCAAAACTATCTTCATAACAATACCCTATTCAAAACAATAGATGTTATTTGTCTTTCACTCTTATTTTCCCTTAAGTGTACAGTGGAGTTTTCCAGAGACTACATAATGTGTGATATTATAACAGATTGAATGCATGTTAAAAATAGCCAGAATAATAACTAAATAGGCATAAATCATATAATTTCCCAATAGTGTTGATTTAAAAAAAAATAGTTAAAAAAAAACTCAATCCCAAAGAAGGCAAATAAAGGGGGATTGGAGCAGCAAGGAAGAGAAGAAACAGAAAAATATGATATAACATGAAATAAAGCTAATTGTATGAAAAGTCACAATAAAAGTAAATGGATTAAACCATTGAGTTAAAAGCCCAAAATTTATCAGACAAAATATATTTTTTTAACTACATGTTGTTTATAAGTAAGACTAAAACAGAGTTGGCAAACTACAGCCCACAGGCCATGTCCAGCCCCTGCCTGTTTACATATGGTCTTAGGCTAAGAATGGTTTTACAGTTTTAAATGATTGAGAAAAAAGAAAAATATGTGACGGAGACCACATGTGACCTGCAAAGGCTAAGATATTTAGTATCTGGCTCTTTACAGAAAAAGTTTGCCAACCCCTACTTTAAAATATAAAATCATAAGATCCAGAGGGGAGACAGAATAGAGACAGATTTAGTGGAGACAGGTTTAGAACAGAACACAGTTTTCCTCCAGTGTTCAGATATTAGCTGCATACGTGCATGCCTTGCCACATTTATTAGCTTCCCTTGCAGGTAGGTATGGCCGATAGGAAATTATCTGCAGCAACTTATACAACTTCCATGTCAAGACTTTATTAAGAATACAGATGCCTCCCACTCTACTTTCCCTCCTTCCTATAGAAGAGAGAAAATAGACCCAGGGATGGAGTGAGCTATCTTTGCATGAGGATGAGGTCTTTGCTTGGAGGCTGGCAAAGCAATGAGATGGAGCCTGAGTCCCTGGACAATTTATGGAAACAGAGATATCCTGTAATCCCTCTATCACCCACCTGCAGATCTTTACAGATTAGGCAGAAATAGACTTCTCTTTCGCTTAAGCCAAGGTGGAGATCTTTGTCATTGAAACATAGCCTGTATCCCAACTAATATATCAAGCAAATACCAAGTAAAAGAAAGTCATGTAGCTATAATAATATCAGACAAAATAGACTTTACAGCAAAAAGTGATCAAAAGGATCATAATGAAAAAAGATTCATTTTATGGGAAAATATAATAATTCTAAATTTGCATAGACTTCAGTTCTACACTTATGTATCTTCACAGAACTACAAGAAATTAACAAATCCAGCATTCCACCTCTCTCTCAGTAATCAATAGATGAAAGAAAATAAAATTAGCAATGAAAGATTTAGAAAGAAAAATTAATATGCTTTATCTAGTGGGTATGTAGAGAATATTACATCCAACAAATGAATAACTTACAACCTTTTAAAGAGCAAACAGAACAATTTCAAAAATTGACAACATTCAAAGTCTTCAAGCTAGCTTTAACAAATTTCAGAGGATGGTAAGGTATGGATTGTATTCTCTGGTCACAATATAAATAAGATAGAAGTCAACAAAATAAAGGAGGAGAAAAACCATATTTACAAATTGCATAAAATTCTACATAACTCAGAGACCAAAGAAGAAAGAATAATGCAAATAATAAAATATTTATAAATGAGCAGTAACTAAAATACCATGCAACAAAATTTGTGGAATGTAGCAAAAGCATTGCTTAGTGACAAATGCAGGCCATGTTAAAAGAGGAGTTTTCCACTGAAAGGTAAATTCATGACTCATGCAGATGGACAACGGAACAAGTTAATGATCTTATTTTATTCACTAATCAACAAGGGAAGCAAGCAGATGTTACAACTGTTCAAAAGAGAATCCAAAGAATAAACACATTTATAGACCAGGAATATTGAAAAGAATGTGTAAATGAAAGTAAAACTGGTTTTCCCATAGGAGAGGAGGGAAGTCAGTTGAACCTCTACCAAGCAGGGCAGAAACTGCACCTCTATAGACAAGAATTATTTTGTGTTGTTATCAGTTATAAAATAGCTCAAAGAAAATGACAACAGTAGAATCAGATAACCCAGGAGGGGGTGTTATATGTTGAAAATGCATAGTTTTCCATGAAAGCACAAATTTTTCCTTATGGTCGTCCTTGATCAAAAATACTGTCACAGAATGGTTATTCAGTATCACAAAGTAAGGCAGGTCTCTTTAGCTTTGGCTTGATTATTTACAGAGGCACAGCAAGAATGTTATTTTACCATATAGATCTCTTTGAGTTTGTTTTGCTGCAATGAACTAAGCATATAACTTATGGAATATGAGAGAGAAAAAAGCACAGCAAAATAAACCCCAAGAATAAAAGATGCAATGCATAATAAAGATAAGTGCAAAAAGTTATGAACTGAAAAGCAAAGAGTTCCTGGATCTGCCCCAGGCTGCAGACAGCTGGAAGAGCCTTGTTTCCACCCTCACAACATCAGCCGTACTCACCTCAAATTCATGACTGTTTTTGAACCCTTTGGAGAACTGAGGTTGTGGAGCAACAACTGGTCCAAAATCCAAGGAAAGATGGTATATGCACGGTGAGAAAGGAGATGCGAACATTTGGCTGGGGTATATCAACCATGGAAAATGTAACCAGACGCCAGTTAAAATGTTAGGTTAGAATAGTCGAAAAATTGGTGAAAACCAAGTGTGGAAAATCCAGACAGTGTAAAATCCCTGGGGGCTGCAGAAATTGAGTTTGCACACTCTTGCAGCCTATTTCTCTACAAACTTCCTTGGCTGCTCATGGAAAAGATCAGAAAGAGACCTAAGATGCAATCATTGTGATGCAGACATGAGGGAGGAGAAGAGCAGAAGTGCAGGAGAGGCAAGAAACTACTGCTGCCCTTAGGGACCTTTGAAAACTCATGGCAGCTGGGGAAAACTTTATGCCTAGAGAGGAGCAGGATTACACTGACCTCACTACCACAGCCAGGGGAGGGGAAGGAGAAGTCCACACCTCCAATAAATAATGACCCAGATAAGTAATTTATGCCTACATTGAAGGATTAATCCATACAACAGAGACCAACACCCCCAGCTCCAGCTAACAAGCTTGAAATAATAAGTAACACAGAATACTGATGGGAGGAGTCGGGAGAACAAAGCATTCAAGCAATCTTCTCTGAGGCCTAGTGCAAAGGGAAGACCTAAAACTCAGAATTCAGTAGACAGACCCCCATCCTAAACAAAAAGTATCTCTTAGAGCATTTTGCAGCCTGTGATACACTGGTAGCTACCACAGCAACAATAAAGCTCAAATCCAGGCAATCTCTCACTGGGCCATGAAACAAATCTCAACAAATTTTAAAAAATAGAAATCACACAAAATATGTTCTCAGACCATAATGGAATTAAATTGAAAATCAGTACCAGGATACATGAAAAATCCCCAAATGGTTGAATATTAAAAACTTAGTTCTAAATTACCCATGGGTCAAAAAGGAAGTCTCAAGAAAATTAAGAAATACTTTGAACTGAATTCAAATGAAAACAAAACATCAAAATTTGCGGCATGAAGGTAAAACAGTGCTTAGAAAGAAATTTATAACATTTAAGTTCTTGTATTAGAAAGTGGGGGGGGGGAGATCACAAATCAATAATCTAAGCTTTCACCTTAAGAAATTAGAAGAGCAATCTAAACTCAAAGCAAGTAGAATGCAGGAAATGAAGATAAGTACACAAACCAACAAAATCAAAAACAAAAATCAATAGAGAAAAATCTATGAAACCAAAGTTAATACTTTGAAACATCAAGAAAATTGGTAAATCTCTAGCCATATTGACCAAGAAGAAAAAGATAAATGATACAAATAACTAATATCAGGAAGAGAGGGTATCAGTACAAACCCCAGAGGTATTAAAAGAAGAATATGGGACTAATACAAAACTCTATGCGCATAAATTTGACATCTTAGATGAAATGGATCAATCCTTGAAAAACACAAATTACCCAAAGAAATAGATAACTTCAATAGTCCTATATCTATTAAAGTAATTAGATTCTTGCTTTAAGAACTTTCGAGAAGAAACCTCAAGTCCCAGACAATTTCATTGCTGAATTCTATCAACATTTAAGGAAGAAAAAATACCATCTCTACCATCTCTTCCAGAAAACAGAAGAGGAGGGAAGACTTCCTAACTTACTTATGAGGCCAGCATTACCCTAATACCAGAATCAGAGAAAGACATTATAAGAAAAGAAAAATACAGACCAATATCCCTAATGAACATAAACACACACACACAAAATCCTTGACAAAATATTAGCCAGCCAAATCCAACAATATAAAAAAAGGAAAATACGTCCTGACCAAGTTAAGTTTATCCTAGGAATGCAAGACTAGATTAGCATTTAAAAATTCATTAACGTATTTCCTGTGAAACCATAATTATTTCAAAATGAAAAGTTGAGATAACTTTAAAAATAAAATAAAAATAAACAGAAAAAACATTAATAACAATGAAAAAGTCATATGACAAAATTCAATAGTCTTTCATAATAAAAATTCTCAGGAAACTAGGAATTGAAGGGAAGTTTCTGAATCTGACAGAGCATCTACTGATAAAAAGCACCATCATCCATGATGAAGAAAAACTGAATCCTTTCCTGTCAGTTCTAGAACAATGCAAAGATATCTTCTCACATCACTTCTATTCAATATCCTACTGGAAGTCCTAGCTATTGCAATATTGCAAGAAAACAAAAAAATTGTATGAATCAGAAAAGAATAAAAGTGTTTCTACTCATAGACAGCATTATTGTCTATGTAGAAAATCAAAGAAAAAAATCTACAAAACAGTTCCTAGAACTAATAAACAAGTTGAGCATGGTCACAGGATTGGAAGTCTATATACAAATATCAAATAAAATTTGATATTCTCAGGGTTCAACCAGAGAAGCAAAATCAGTAGGAGATAGATAGAGGAGGGGAGTGGAGGGGAAGAGAGGAAGAGGGGGAAGAGGGAGAGAAAGGAATTTATTACAAGGAATTGGCTTGTGCAATTGCAGGTGCTGGCGAAGCAAGTCTGAAATCCACAGGGCTAGCAGTCAAGACAGGAAGATCGCTGGTGAGCTGCAACTCACAGGGTCCAGCTGTTATCCACAGGCAGCCAGGAAAAGAAGCTCAGGAGCAGGGTGGAAGTCCATGGATACCCTCCCAAAGCTGCTGTCCACAAGCAGAATTTCTTCTTTCTTTTGGGGAAGCCTCAGTCCTGGCATTAAGGCCTTTCAATTTATTGAATCAGATCCACCCAGATTATCCATGAAAATATCCCTCACTTAAAGTCAACTAACTAGAGAGAGGCTTTAATTACATCTGCAAAATATCTTTGCAGCAACACTGAGTTTAGAGTTTGGTTGGACGACTGATGATTGTAGCCTAGGCAAATCGATACATGAAAAAAGCCATAACAGATATTAATTTTTTCCAATTTGCTCTATGCATTTAATGTAGTCTCAATCAAAATCCCAGCATGCTCTTCTGTAGATATTGTAAAACTGATTCTAAAATGTATACGGAAAGGCAAATGAACTAGAATATATAAAGTAAATTTGAAAAAAAGGAAAAAAAGTTTGGAAGACTCTCACTACACATATTTGTTACTGCATAAAATTAGGGTTCTCTTGCCCGATGCACATTAAAAAAGTCAATTATTACGGCAACAACTTTAGGGAAAAGAAATGTAACTTTATTTTACAAGATCGATCTGCAAGGAGACGGGGGCATGTGCCCTCAGGTCTGTCTCCCCAATCCACGACTTGGGGCACAATTTATGGGATGAAGGGCAGGGAAGTCTGAAGTGTGGAGATAGACGATTAGCGGTAAGGAGAAGTGGGATAATTGATGACCTGCACAAGCTTCACGCCTCTTCATAGGATGTGTGTTCATAAAATGGCAGAGTTACCATGATCTGAGGGTGGAGTTTTTAGCTCCTTGACGTCAGAAAGTTCCCTTATTGAGCATTTGTGCAGGCCCAGTTAAGGGGTTGGTGGTCTCAACCAGCCTGAACTGGACAAGGGGGTCTCAGTTCCTGAAAGACAACTCTTAATTACTCCGTTGATAAGATGGGGTCAGTCGCACTGGTCCTGGAGGGCCTGCAGTTACATATTCAAGACATAATAATCAAGAAATAATAGGCACATTTATCAGTGAAATAGAATAAGAGCCCAGAAATAAACTCTCACAAATTCAGTCAAGTGGTTTTTTTCAAAGATGCAAAGCCAATTCAATAAAGAAAGAATAATCTTTTCAACAAATGGTTATAGAATATTTGAACATCTGTATGCAAAAAAAAGAAAACCCTCAAACTGTACCTCACGTTCTACATGAAACTTGAGTCAAAAGGATCATGGACCTAAAGGTAAAATATAAAATTATAAAACTTCCAGAAGAAATTATAGGAGAAAAATCTGTGTAATTTGGGGCTATGTAAAGGGTTTTTACATTGACACCAAAAGCACAATTGATAAAAGAAAAAACTGGTAATTTGAACTTTATTAAAATTAAAAACTTTTATTCTGCAAAAGACACTATTAGGAGAATGAAAACACAAACCACAGTCTGGGAGAAAATAGTTGCAATCATATTGCTGACAAAGAGTTTATATCCAATATATATAAAGAATTCTCAAAATTTAACAATAAGAAAACAAATGACCCAAAAAAGGGGAGAGAGGAAAGATCTGAGAACTTTATCAAAGAAGACGTATCGAGAGACATAAGTATATAAAAGGATGCTACATATCACTAATTATTAGGAAAATGCTAATCAAAACAAAATTAAGGTACGACTACCTGCCTAAAGAAGATCTAAAATTAAAAAAAAAAAAGCCAAATGTTCACATGAATGTGGAGAAATTGGAGCTCTCCTACACTGCCGGTGGCAATGGAAGACAGTACAACCATTTTAGAAAGCAGTACAGCAGTTTCTTGTAAAGTTCAACACGTACCTACCATATGACCCCCACAAAACCTGTGCGTGAATAGCAGCTTTATTCATAGTAGTTAAAAACTGGAATAACTAGATATCATTCAACCGGTGACTAGATAAATTGAGGTACATCTACACAATGGAATACTATGTGGCAATAAAAAGGAATGGGCTATAGATTCATGCAATAATATGGATGAATCTGAAATGCATTTTGCTAAATGAAAGAACTCATAATGTATAATTCTATCTATATGACATTCTGCAAAGGAAAAACTATAGGAAGGAAAACAAGTAAATGATGCCAGGAGCCATGGGGTGGGCAGAAGTGTTGTCTATGGAGGTGGAGTAGAGGGGAATTTGGGGGAATGGGGTAGTAGAACTGTTCTATATGGAATTGTGGTGGTGGATACATGACTCTATACATTTGCCAACCCTACAGATGTATGCACCATAAAAATACAACACTATTACTGCATGTTAATAGAAAACTCAACAAGGATGTGAATAAAGATGAAATACAAACTGTGACAAATGGTTGTAATTGTATTATAAATAAATCTCACACCACACTAAAGGGGATGGGGAAGAAAGGAGCTAACCTAAGTAACTTTGAAAAGGGGTGTCTTGTCTGAATAGTGTGCACAAATAGAATTGTAAGCAAACATTGTAGTCTAATTGGTAAATTTTGTTCTCACAGAGTATGGATTAGGAATTCTGAAACTTTTTTATTTGTACACTAAGGTTGAACAAGTTAAGTAAATACTTTGTAGATAAGGAGAACCAGATTTTTCATTGTTAGAAAAAGAAGCTACAAATTCAGAAAGGGGATGGCTAAAACGAACCCTGTGGTACTAGTCTGGAGTCTGACATATCACTGTGGAGTCATAGTTTATTATCTTCACACACACACAGAAATCAATTCAAAAATAAATACAGATGTGTATATGTGTGTGACTCAGTATACACATATATATTTCCTAGCTCTGTCCTTTAAGAGGGGCTAGAAGTGAGAACAACCCAGTAGCAACGAGCACCAGGTGCCCAGATCTTGGTTTCTAATACCCTTCTTCCATAAAAGAAACCAGGGATTCTTGGAGACCTGGTTGATCCCAGGGATGTGGCTGGGAAAATACAAGGTGAGCCTGGAATATAATATGATTACAGAAAGCAAGAAAGAGCTGAAAGAGAAAAAGAAGAAAGAGGAGGGGAAGGAAGGAAGAAAAAAAGGAAAAGAAAGGAGGGAGGGAGGGAGAAAAAAACATAGAAAGCATGCAATATAGCAAGAGGCATAGGAGCCAACCTGAAAGAGTTCCCAGTGGCCAACATTAGAACCACTGGCGCAACAAATAAATAACACAATGTTTAAGTTACAGACCAAAGTGTAAGATAAATATCCATGAGTTCATATTGGTATAAATAAATATTTTCGATCTATAACCCAGAAGTGTTATTTATTTGTTGCGCCAGTTCTATTTTTGCAACTCAAGTCTAAACTTATCTCAAAATTTTAAGAAAAAGCAAAACATCATATAAAGAATCAGCAAAGCTGAAATTAGTTGTTGGAAAAGAGTGGTGAAGCAAACATACTTCCCACAAGGCAAATGGAGAGAAGGCTCTACACATGCAGGTTCCTGGGGCCGCCCGGTGGCGCAGCGGTGAAGTTCTGGCGCGCCACTTCAGCAGCCCGGGGATTCGCCTGTTCGGATCCCGGGGGCAGACAGATGCGTGCGCCGCTTGTCAGCCATGCTGGGCGCCGTCCCATATGAAGTAGAGGAAGATGGGCACGGATGTTAGCCAATCTTCCTCAAAAAAAAAACAAAAATGCAGGTTCCTATCCGCAGTATCCTCCTCCTATTCCAATTCAGTAGTTTGGGGATGTACCCCAGACCCAGATACCAGCAGATTTTCAGATATCCACAAGTGCTTCTGGGAGCCAATGACAGTCTTATTTTGAGCCCCAACTCTGAACTTCATCTCAGTACCTCCAAGTACTACTTTGTGTTAACTCTCTCCTTACTTCTCTTTGGCCCCTCCCCTCAAAGTCCCGTTAGATGAGCAGCCAAGTTGAACTCAGGCTACCTATGACTTCTAGGCTATTCTCTTCTGAACAACACCCTTAACTATATGAGGTAATGTGAGAAGACGCCATCAAGGCCTTTGGGGAACTCAAGAAGTTCTGCCCAATCTCTGAGTTCCTAACATTGGCCCAAAGGTCAGTGGATCAAAACATCCTATTTTGATACGAAGAAAATGTATGAAATCAGAAAGGAAAGGGGTGTGTAAACCTTCATCAGTCTGCTGAAGCATAGATTCTAGATCCTGGGGTGAGTGGACCTAACAAGGTACAGACACTCTGTTTCGTGTTCTCCTCACAATGGTCCTCCCCAAAGTGTGTTTATCCCCCTTTTATAGGTGAGAATCCTTTTCCTCAGTGAGAGGTAAGCTGCTCACAGTCGTACAGTTACTTCCACCATAGGATTGAAGCCAGATTTTTCTAACACTTCAGCCCGTGATAATTCTACCGTTACCACATATCGGCTACTATGGTACTTCATCTTACGCGTTACAGTCAGGCGGGTAAAGTGGTTTTTACTTGTTTTACTAGCTCCGAGGCTGGCTTCAAGTTCTTTATTTCTTCTTGATGAGTCTTTATCTTTAAAACTAAAGAATGAGCCCCATCCTCCCATAAAACTCTCTTCTCACAAAAGGAATTTTCATAAATCCTGTCTTGACTGACTCATCTTGAGGGTGTTGGGTAAGATGAGAGGCTTTCCACATCTGTATGAAACTAGCCCTGCTCAGCGTTATTATGTGGGAGCCTTGGCAGCAATTCCTTCTTTTCAAAGTGGTAGTGTACCTTGAATTCGTTTGGCATAGCAAGGCATTCTAGTCTGAGCCTTACTGGCGAATTATGTCCCCAGTGGGTTCTTTTTCTAAATATTGTTGAATTAGATTTAATCTGAGAACTTCTCCAACCGGCTTATTTTCTTATAGCAAGTGTTGAAGGGAATCTCTCTTCTGACTCCCTTGGTTCTTTTCAGATGAAAATAGCCCATCTAATCAGTTCTACATCATTCCTGGATTTGAATAAAACCTTCAAAGCCTGTGTGACTTAGCAGAGTAATAAATATCTCATATGTCGGTATAAGAAGCAAAGGTAGAAAGAGCTGCCAGCACAAAAGGAAAAGAGGGAAAGAATAGACAGATATTCTTTGTGGTTAATTGCAAATTAAGTCTGTCTGACAAGAAAAGATAAATATTAGGATCTTAACACAAGGTTATGCAACATCTCTTGATAGTAATTGCCAATAAACGTTGCCACTGTCTTGATAAATATTATTTGAAAATTGGTGTATGGAAGTAATATTCCAGAGTAACTTTTTATTTGGATGTTTTCTCATCACCCCAAACACATCATATTCTAAACTAAATTTACCAGTTCCTTTCCTCCTACTTTGCTTCACACCATTTCTATTTCTTGGCTTACTTCTCCCTCACCACTCTCATATTGAATTTGGAGTCATCACTAATGCTAATCTTTAAAAGCAAGTATAGTCCTAAAGGAATGGACTTTGCAGTCAGAGACACCTGGACTCCACCTCTTACTGGTCATGTGCCACTGACCAAGTTATTTTAACCACTTTGAGCCTCAGTTTACCCATCTGTAATATAGGGATCATAAAGTCAGCCTTGCAGCATTACTCTGAGGATTAAACGTACACAGAACATCAAGCACAGGGCCTGATACATATCAAGAGTTCAAAGTATTTAGGTTCTCATGGTTAAAAATAGGGAAGAGGAGTTCTAGAAAAGTGTGCCTGCTTTTTTACCCGAGCCACGGAGTTGGTAAGTCAATTTGAAATTGCACCAATCAGCTGCCACATGCAATCTATGTCAAAGAAAGGATTCAACTAAAATACTCAATAAGAAGAAAACACTTTGGTTTGTATCCACTACTTTAAGGTCAAGCAGGCTGAGAGGGGAAATGATCATATCATCCAGAGTAGAGTTCTCAAAGGAGAATGTGCAGTGGCAACTGGCTGGTTGTGAAGGGCCAGCTGATGGGCAGGGAAAGCCTCCACAGTGGAGTCCTTTCCTTGGCTCTCGGGGGAATGCAATATCCACTGCCACGCTATTTTTAATTTTGCATTTGACTAAAGACTATTTATTAATAACCTACTATGTGAGTTATTAAAAGTTCATATTATTTGATATTCATAAATAAAATGAGTGCATTTATTCATTTCATAATGACTCTAATTCAGTATTCTACTAAAAAAGTACCACCCAAATTTAGCAAATTATAAAGTTCATACTGTCCACGTTCATGGAGTTAAAATGCCTACAATTTTCAAGAAAGTTACTTTGAATTGGCAACATAATTTCCATTTTTTGCCAGATGCATATGTAAAGGATATTTCTTTTATATAATACCTCCCATGTAGCAAGTGCTAATAAGTAGTAATTGTTACTGTTATTTAATTTCCCATAACCATTCACTTGCGAAGTCCTAGATATTTCTTCTCCAAAAAGTTTCTCTCTCTCCATTTCTACCAGAACCACCTTAATCCAGGCTGCCATCATCTCAAACCAGATAATACTTTCCTACTAAATTCAATCTCCCTGACCTTTCTGCTAATCCACCCTATGGCTAAATCGAACTTCCTGAAATATCACTTTATAGTAGCATTCATTACCTTCTACTTTTAAGATATCTGAATCTAAACACATTTAGGTATCTGATTCTTAAAACCACCCTCCATAATCTGCCCTTCCTATCTAGCCATCCTTAATTCCCACAGTTTGCCAATAAAAATCCTCCATTCGCAGCAAGCCAAGCCCCTCATAGACTCACGAGGGCTGTTGGGAATTCAGGAGGATATTCTCAGTCAGGAATGGGTGGAGCTTTAATAGCCAATAGGCAGAGGTTTTTGCTCCACTAATCCCAATATTACCAGTCATCAAGCTTCACACTGGCTCCTCTTTCAAACATTCTTTCCAAACCTCTCTAGCCTACTTTAATTTCCCCTCAACCGAACCTCAGAGCACTTAAATACTGTGCCACCCAATTCAACACTTAATTATGCATTGTCTCACAAAGTTCTTTAACCACTCCATATATACTTCCTGCATGTTATCCTTTCCTCTCCAATTGATAATTTCTTCAAGGATAGAAACTAAGTTTTAATCATCTGCAATTTTAATACATGTAATACAGTAGGTTATCACATAGTGTACAATTATTACTATCAGGCAAAGTGCTAGGCATTTTAGCTTAATTTTTTAATTTAATACACACAACAATCCTATATGGAAGATATTTACTATTCCTCATTGTAGAGATGAGTATTCTGAGATTTGAAAACAAATCTTGCACAAGGTCAGAGAGTCAGTAAACGGCAAAACCATGAGTTGATTCCAGGGAAGTCTGATCTCTGAGTCTTGACTATAGCAGGTATTCAACACAAAGTTGAGTGTTGATAGGTCTTTAATGCCAATTTTCTCTAATACAACTTCAATAAATTGCACACTACTGAACGCAGAGCAGAGTCTCAAGTCTCAATAAATACTTGTTGGTTGATTGATTACAGGCAAATGTCATATAATTAGCCTAATAAGCTTTTAGTATTTCAATGGATAACAGAGCACATGACCACATTTTCCAAGACCACTGACAAATTTTTCAGCTTATTTTTAAAAGCTTGGAGTTCTACCTCACATTTTCCACTTGGGGAAATAAACCAAGACTACTCAAATGGGAGCAAATGGAGGCTATTTATTTCCGAGTTTGTTATAATAAGGGAGTCAGCCACCATCGCTTGCAGAGGCTCATGGCAGGCAAGGAGTGGGAAAGCTTTATAGTGGGAAAAGGGGAGCTCCAGGAATGCCCTGATTGGAGGTTGTTGGCCTGGGGTAGCTGGAGACCGGCTGACTGGAGCAGGATGTCTTATGTGATTGGTTTGGGGATCATATTTGTCTTTCTCTGGTTGGCCTTGAATTGAAACGATGTGGTGGCAAAAAATAGGGAAGCTGGCAGTCACTGACCAAGTCCTGACCTTTCGGGGCCAATTGCTGCAGAGGCTGTGGGTCAGAGTTCTATTGTCCTATAGGGTCTGGCCGTTGTCCGTTGGATTATTCAATCTCTCACACTTAACTATAAACCATCTTTTATCCTAATTTACATTTTGCAGGTATTTGGAATGCTACTTCTATTTTTCATTATAAAGAAATCTAACTTAATTTATTTCCAAAGACTTTAGTGGGTTAACAAATTGCATTCTTAGGAAATGCAATTTTGTATAAAGGCTGCTCATTTCTTAAAAAATAAGCTTTTCCCAAAAAAAGGATTAAGAAGCAATCAAATGAAGAGATGACTACAAATGTCACTTTTCCTACATAAAACACTCAGTGAAATTCTAGTGCTAATAAAGAATGTTATTTCAGCAACCGTAGATTAGGAATAGGGACATTGGCCTGGTTTCAATATATTACTACGGTGAACCCTCTCCCATAACCACACTCAATATCATCTTAAATCTCTGAAGGTTTTGACATTTGTAAAGTTGTTGGGTTTTTTCCCCACTTTACAAAATTCTGCCTAGCTGGTTTCAGATAGTACCCAAAATACAAACGGTGAAATCCTATAAGGTAATGCATATCTGGGGGAGGGGGTATACGGGAAATTTCTGTACCTTCCTCTCAATTTTGCCGTGTGCCTAAAATTGCTCTAAAAAAATTGTCTAAAAAAAAAAAAAAAACACCTGTAAGGTATAACATTATTTTCCTGATAGCAACTCTATACTAGTTCATTTTAATTTTTGCCAGCTAGTTTTGTCATATCCAGAGATTTAGGGACTTTAGTCTCTGAAATACTTAACTTTTTTGTATGCTAATTTTACTGAATCACCAAGTCAATCTCTCCTCACTGTAAACTAAATGCACTATAATTCTCTTTATGCTGCTGACAACAGGTTGGAAATTATAATTGGTTTTATTCAAAGCTTTAGTCCTGGGTCCAAGAGAACGTAATACTTCATTATTTAGGATAGTGCCATTATCTCTTACCTGCAAATAAGGGAAAAGTCAGCTTATTCTCATCAGAAAATAAGCAATTTTCTCAGGAAAAAGGTAAAGTAAGAATCTTCTTAAAAATAGAGATTCTTAAAAATGAGAATTCATTAGCACACAATGTTTTGTGCTTCTGAGTAAACCAAAGAAACTGAGGCTGACCAGGTGTTCAAGAAGTTCTGATCTAGTCAAGTGTTACAGTCCTAGGCAAGCACTCCAAAATCACAAGCGCAGGCAGCAGGTAGAAAGAGGGAAATGCAAAATATTGGAATGAGGGATCAAATGCATGTCGGGGAGTTGGTAGGGGAGCACTAATAATTAAAGCCTCCTGGAGGAGGCCAATGTTTAGCCAATTCTTGAGTTGGCAGAAACATCTATGATAAAATATATATTGTAGAGTACTTAAAGTAAATTCTACACGTCATAGGTGGGCATGATAACTCACCTGACCACTTCTACTTAACTTGACTTCAACTTCCACGCTGTAAGTTCTGCCACTATCAAACTATGAGCCTAATTCAGTGCCTAAATGGAATAATGCAAGGGAAATCTGTTTGGAATTCAGCATTACATCAGTCCAGATGCCAGTTAGAATATCATGCCTCAGGAAGTAATTTAGCATACTCTCTCCCGAAAGGGCCTCTGGGACAATTTTTTCCTTCTTCCTTTCTTCTGCTGCCATAAAAAATAAAAATAAGAAATTCCTGTATGCATGATGTTAGAAAGGCAAGAGGAAGTTAAGTCACATTAACACGCACACTCATATCCACATCTTAACTCCTGCAACAGGTGTTGCTTTTTAACCCAGGTGAATGGGTGAGTGGTATGGTTCAGGTATAAATTGAAATTCTGTCTCAGTCTGCTTTTTCTAGTTATTACTAGCGACTAAGTCATGTGCATTTAAGGTCAGCCCCGGAAGAGAAGGAAAATGCTTTCTTTGTGGCCCCCAGGCCACTATTTCTGGGGAATGACAAATGCTTTCTCATCTCAATCCCACTGCAATCATCTCTTTACTAGCTTCCCCAGGGTGGGGACTGAACTCCCCCCAGCGACATAGAGAGAGACTATATCAGGCGGCTGAGATTCCTGCACTGCGTAACTGCCCACATGCATCACTTTCTTTTCCGTGGCAAAGTCAAACTTTCAACTTTAAAGCACCTCGAATTTTGGATTCATGGAAGCCACAGTGGAATGACTTCTAGTTTGGCAACTGCTTCTGGAACTAGCAAAGCAGCTCTAATGATCTCCACGTGTGTTTGGCTGTGTTATCCCCGAGCACGGTGCTGTTAGTGTGTGATCTTCAAATAGCACTACATCTGACATTTCCAGTGTACGAGCATTTGGAGAATCAGATAAGCGCCCTTGACAGCTGCATGTGACTGGATTTTGATGATGAACTAGACTAGAATGAGCCTGCCTCCAGGGTAGGACGTGAGAACCCATCTGTGTAAGGCTGATTATGAATAACTGATAATGGGTGACCAGACTGAAGTCATGTCCTGATAACAAGACTGTTTGGGAGAGCAAATACCACTTTTTTTAAATATTAGAGATAAATGGTATCTCCTTGAATGCCTGGTCTGGTACTTAGGAGCCAGTTTACATTTTTCCAATTAAAGTGATTCATTCCTGGTTGCATTACTGGCAAGCAAAAAAGGAACACTTTGGAAAGAAGAGCAAATCATTAAGGTAAAGATATTTTAAGTATAAACAAATGCTTTCAGGAGCAATAGTAAATATTTAACTACTTTCTCTTCAACTTCAATATCAAAATACTGATGATCATGAAATGCAGTTAAAGAACGGAGAAAAAGGAAGGTAGGAAGGAAGGAAATCGCTTTTGCACTTTTCAGGTTTACCTGCCAGCTTTGTTCTTCCCAACATTACAGCTGTTTTATTGAAAGTATAGAATGAAAACCCATATGAATTGCAACATGCTCATTATGTCCATGGCAACCCAGTTAAGGAGAGAAAGATTAGTAAAAATTAATTATAACACAGAAATAGAATGAGAATTAGAAATCCTGGTTCTTTCAGTGGTAAATTATATTTATATCAGCCTTATAAACTAAAAGGAGAAAATCCAAAATCAACCGAACCAGCAATTGATAGAAATGTCTTTTAAAGATGCAGCAATGAATTTAAACTTTCTGCACATAATTTTCATGATAGTGCTGCTTTTCCTAAAGTTTCCAAAATCTGTGGCTTTGCGCCAAGCCCCATGCTGTCAGCCCACTTTAGCACATTTTAATGAAGAGAAAATGGAAGACTGCTCTGCGAACTGCATCATAGTACTTTCTAACACAGTGCCTGAGTGTGCGCTTAGTATCTTGGTGTTAACACTTGATTTAGAAACCACTTTGAAGCTTTGAATTAGGGTCATCGATATCATAATTTGACACCATCAGTTCCACTCGTAATAAAAACTGATTCTTTGTTGGAATTCTTACCATTACAAAGAAACGAGGGCATTCCAATACCTCTAAGACAAGTTCTAGCTCAAGGGAACTTGTGTTCTAATACATATTCCTAATATGTGTTTGTGTTTAAAAGATATTAAAATCCATTAGCCCATAAATTTCACCATTATAATTTCATCTATCTTTATCAATAATCTCATGTGAATTCTGGTGATTAAGGAACCAGAGTATAATTCACACATTCTGTGGCCACAGATCCTCAGCTAAAACCAATTAAATATGATTTTAGGTTTTCAAAGAAGGCATGGATTGTGAAAAGTATTCATTAAGACATCTAAGATGTTATGGCTTCAACCAAAAACCCTGATAAATTAGGAAGTAAATAGTGACACAGTCTGTGACACAGTGTGGAGGAGAACAAGAGGATTACAACAGTGACCTACCGCCCAGATCCCTACGCCGAGCGGGAAGAGGTGGGAGAGGAAATAGCACATTTAGGGCATTAATAACAACATTCCCCCACTTGCATTTCCAAAACAGCTTCGATAGTACAGAAGCCACATACCAAATTTTTCTATCTGCTTCCTAAAATATATGCACTGTGAAAATTTCACTCAGAATTGAGTTAATTTAGTAAAGCAGAAAGTAAATTTGACTGTTGAAACAGGTGCAAGCAATTCCCTAGACTAATAAAATTAGTGAGCCGTAAAAGCTATTGTAAGTGTTAAAAGATCTCTTAAAGCTCTAATATTGTCACTGAATGATCCTAATGCCATAAAAAGTCAAAATTAGGATTGGTGGCCTGATGTAGGTTATTGAGAAAGCTTTGTAGTTAATTGCTTGCTCAAAGGTAAGTGAAATCAGAATTCGTGGGCTCTCCACCAAATTCTAGGAGGCCAAGAGGTCTGTCTGTGTATCATGCTGACTGCCTGCCCTTCTCACCCAGCTCTCCCACTTCTGTCAGAGAATCCTGCCTACATGAAAGTTCAGCAAAAACGCCAGTTCCTCCAGGAAAACGTCCCTGAGCTTTCCCTACTCTGAAAGTTCACTGTTCTTTCACTGTGGCACATGTCCCAGCAGCCTCGTCCACACGGAGAAAAGACTGACTCTTCATGTTTGAATTCCCACACTGGTACTCAGAGATTACCATGTGCCAGGCACTGTTCTAGGCACCGTGTGGATATTAATTCACGTCTTTCTCATTACATCCCTCAGGGAGGCGGTACTTTGATCCCCATTTTTGAAGTGAGGAAACTGAAACACAGTGAAGTTAGGTAAATTGCCCTAAGACACAGAGTTGGGATGTGCCTGGAAAACCAAAATTAGCCATGAAGGCATGAAGACTTTACTAAAGTCCCCTCACCCTTAATTTATTCTTGTAGGATGTGTGTGTATGTGTGTGTTTATGTGCAGAAAATCTAAATTTATTTAGCCTCATAAGATGCAAATTTGTTTTCAGAGTGTTAAGACTTAGTACCATACTAATTAAGTTCTGGCACAGTCTCCCACAGCCTGGGATAGGAGCTGAGGGCAACCTGGCCTGTGCCTGGCAATACAGTGCTGTCACTAACCAAAAGTACTGTTTACCTGTCCTAGCGGGAAAGGTGCCACTAGGTGTGGCTGTGCATATGTGTGGGCTATCAGAAAAAGCAACATTCATTTTTTTTCTTTCTTCTTGTTTTTTCTTTTCTTTCAGTATATTGATTCTTTTTATTTCCATGGTAGCAAAATAGTTACATTTTTGTGCATTTTTTGTTAGTTTTCTATTGCTGTCGGAACAGATCACCACAACCTCCAACACCACAAATTGACCGTCTCATGGTTTGTAGGTCAGAAGGCTGAGTGGGCTCAGCTGGGTGTCTGCTCCAGGTTTGACAAAGCAGAAATCAAGGTGTCCGAGGGGCCGTGTTACTTTGGGGAGGCTCTGGGGATGAATCTGCCTCCAGATTCATTCAGGCGCTGGCTGTGGCTGTAGCTGTAGCTCTGAGGTCCTTGCTTGCTTGCTGGCTAGCAACAAAGGGGCCCTTCTCGCTTCTAGAGGCCTCCACACTCAGTTCACGGACCCCTTCCTCCATCCTAAACCCAGCAACGGGGTAGAGTCCCTCTCCCACTTGGAATCTCTCTGACCTCCCTTCGTGCCTCACCCCTCTGACACTTCTGCCTTCCTTCTTGTCATTTAAGGTCTCATGGGATTACACAGGGCACATCCCGATAATCCAGGATAATCTCCCTCTTTTAAGGTTAGTTGATTAGCAATCTTAATTCCATCTGAAAAGTCCATTCACAGCAGTCCCTAGATTAGCGTTCGATTGAATAACCAGAGGACAGGAATCCTGGGGCATCTTTAGAATTCTGTCAACCACACATGTTGACCCTCAAAAGGTAAACATGAAAAAAATGTTTTTTTGACCAAAATTTAAGAACTTTTGTGTTTTAATTTTGTTACTCCACATTCTGTATTTTCCAACTTAATAGCTATGTTACTAATTAACTACAAATATATTGAAACTAGGAATTTAGATAGTTAATTCTAATAAAAAGATGCTTTAATCAGGGTATTACTTTACATGACATATATCCCTTTATGATTTGTAAATTGAATTGAAAGATATGAAATATATATGAATGTATTGCTGGCTTTTTTTTCTTTAACCATCAGTAAAACTTTCTATAAAAATAATATCAACAACATGATTAAATTTTACTTCATATTTTACATGCAGCACAATGATATAAGCTTGCACAGATAGTAAACTAGATAGGACAAAAATATATTTCCTAGAGATAAGCTAAATTAAGTAGAATGTACAGTTGGTCACAGTTACATCATGCTAATGAATAGTTCAAGGATTTATGAGAATTTTATGTATTCTGAAGAAGAAATCAAGTGTCCTCAAGTCATTTTTGACAATATGGGGCACATAGAAGTGCTCAATTTATGCTGTTGAATGAATGAAGGCGATTTGGTGGTGGTGGTAGGAAGCTTATGAATTTGCTCTGTGAAACACTCAAAGACACGATCCAAGAATTTACCTTTGTTTTCTCGTCCATGAAAGAAGGTTGTAATTAGATGTTGTCGAAGATTCCTCCTAGCTTCACATTCTATAATCACAATTTATAAAAATTTACATTCTGAATTCTCACTTTTTGTTCCATTCAGGATATCCACAAATGCACAAACATGGACACAATGAAAACAGAACTTTTCCTAAGGAAAATGTAAAAAGGAATTAAAAGGGGATTGCCATGAGATTTTATCAAGAGCGTGAGAGAGACAATTTGCTGTCAGTAACAGCTGCCTGTCCAAAATCTGTGAATTCTCAAGATATTAGTCCACAGTCCTAAATGGGGAGACAGAAGCAATATGGCGAGGAATAAAGGGTATGGCATTTCCGGCAGTTTACTGAAGGTGTGACTTGAAGCAAAGGACTTGACTCTTCTGGACTCCACTTTCCTCATCCGGGAAAGAGACAAGACTCCCTGAATGAAAGGATATTGCGTCTAAATAATCAGTCTCACTCTAACAGGGTATCAGGCTGTTTCCAGTGACGTCTTATGGGAAGAGGAGAGGTGGCCCCACACTAGGTTGCTAGGGGTGGCCAGGGGTGTTGACTCTTAATATTAAAAAAAAAAAGATCTTTGCAAGTTGATGGTACATAGCCTCTACGTGTTGAATGGCATCGTGTGCCTAGATCATTAGAGTAAGACAAGTGTCAATCTTTTAAAAATCTCTAGAATTATTCCACTGCATCAGACTCTCCGTGTTCACATTTCCTCTCCTCTGACATTTCCACAGCTACAACCAAAGGCCATTTCCTTTTGGTCTGTCAACAGCAGAAATTGAAAACAGCTGCTCACCAATCCTTTGGATAATAGGTTCCCTGTGCGCATTCTGTTATCAGTTCTTTAAGGTCACCTCCAATACCTGAAGAGGTCATAGAGAAGAAGAATGTTGAAGTTGAAAGGGGCCGTAGTAACCGTCTAGCCCAGCTTCCACCCAAGGCAGGAGTCCCATCTGTAAATTCCATCTTCCAGACATCCTTTGGCCTCTGCACAAACACTTCCAGAACAGGGGATGCATGACCCCCAGAGCAGCGTATTTCTTGTTTAGATCATTTGAATTGTTAGAAACGTTATTCGTATGTTTAACTGGAATCTGACTATAGTTTCTATAGGACCTTATTCTGTGATCTAGAATCAGATAAATGAGTTCATGCACTTTCTTTACAGCAGTAGTTTACTTATGTGAAGACAGAACTCCTGTTCCCACAAATAGTTAACTCCAGTTTAAACTTTACCATTTCTTCATGTGAAATAGTTTACGTGCATCTTACTATCTTTTTCATTAATTTCTGCATGCTCTCTATTTTGTGAATGTTCCTCTTTTAAAACATTCTTCAAGCAATAAAATATTGTACGGTTCAGTAAAAATAAATGACCTACAGCTACAGGCAAACATATGGTTTAAACTCACAAACAGAACATTTAGTAAAATAAACAGGACACAAAGGAATACAGTGTATTTCCATTTACATGAATTCAAAATCTAACTTGTTTAGGATTTGCATATATAGATGACAGAAAAGCCAGCCAACGATTATTACAAAAGTCATGATAGTGCTTACCTCTTGAGAGAGAATGGAGGTGCGATTAGGGAAGGACATGGGGCTAGTTTGGGGGATGTTTTGGAGTGTCAGCAATGTCCTATTTCTTGACCTTAGTGGTGATTTCATGATATTCACCTTATAGTTTCACTAACTATAAATATGTTGTGTCCACTTCTCTGAATGTATATTTCACAACTGTGCCCATTTGGCATATTACTCTAAAAATGTACCTGCATACATTTCGACTAAACAAATCACACGCTAGATAATTGTCCCAAGCAAATAATTAAGGATATACACAAAGATTTAGCTCAATGTACGTTTAATGCAATAATGATTATAATAGGCAAAAAAAAAACCAGAGTAAATTAAATATCCAAAGTTAAATGGAGTTATTTATGGCATGTGTGTGTATTGATATAAAAACACATTCATGATTTTTTTCCTGAATGTAATTCAGGTCCCCAGTACTATGAAATTTTACAATGATGTGTCTTGCTGTGGATCTATTTCACACTGCGTCTGGATACTCTGTAAGCCCTTTTAATTTGAAAATTTGAGTCCTTCAGTTCTGGGACACTGTCTTGAATTTCTTCTTTAATAATTTCCTCACCTCTGTTTCACACATCTTTCTTCCTGATTCCCCTATTATTCAGATGTTGAAACTTCTGGAATAGTCTTTTAATTTTCTTATCTTTTCTCTTCATTTTCCATACTTTGTCTTTTGCTCTTCCATACTGTCTTTTCAACTTTATCTCCCAGTCATTGTATTGAGGTTTTCATTTCTGCTATTATATTTTTAATTTCCAAGAGCATTTATTTTGATCTATGAATGCTCTTTTTTTGTAGCACCCTATTCTTGTTTCATCATTGGAATAGCTTCCCTTAACTCTCGGATAATAGTTTTCAATTTTGTTTTTTATCTTCTTTCTGTATTGTCTCTGTTGCCCCCAAATTGCTTGTCTTTTTCCCCTCTTGTTTTAGTCTCTTTCATATTCTGTGATTCTTTTTTTTTTTTTTCCTGGAAAAGATTTGCCCTGAGCTAACATCTATTGCCAATCTTCCTCTCTTTTTTTTTTTGTTTCATTTTTTTTTTCCTCTCCAAAGCCCCAGTACATAGTTGTATATCCTAGCTGTAAGTCCTTCTAGTTCTTCCATGTGAGCTGCCACCACAGCATTGCCACTGACAGACAAGTGGTGTGATTCCACACCTGGGAACCGAATCCAGGCTGCCAAAGTAGGGCGTGCTGAACTTTAACCACTAGGCCGTCAGGGCTGGCTCATATTCTGTGATTCTTGGTTGGGCACCAAAAAGCTGCTTGGAAGTGCTACAAAAGAGAACAAGACTGATCAATCAATGAATGTCACTGTAAGGTCATCTGGCTAAGCCCATTAATTGGAGAACTTCCAATGTTCCTACCTCTAGATATTTTTTCTTGGAGTGATTTAGCTTGACAGAGAAGAATTTTCTAATCTGTGCCTGGAGTAAAGAAGCCAGCATCCTAGGTTTGGTTGGAGGAAGAAGACTGGAAGTGGTGGTAAGAAAGTCTCAGTATTCAATTTGTGTACACTTTTGCATAATTTTCCTGTTTTCAATAAAGAAAACCAGCTGTCAGCTCCACCGGGAGTCTTCCAGTTCAGCCAGAGATCCACTATTTTACCTTCTCCAAGAGACTAACATCCAGTTTTCTACCAGAGCAGGAAGGGAATTTGGGAGCTATCAGCTTCCTGTTACCTCAATTTAAAAATAAATAAGAATGATGTTGAAAAAAAATGTTTTCATGAAGTCTTCCAGGTTCTAGCTCCGCTTTCAGCCATCTTCCAGGGGTACTTGGTGCTGCCAACCCTTAGCTTCAAGGAGTTGGTTCAGTGTAAATCAGATGCTTCTCAGCTTTCCCACAGTCAGCTGAGATTTAACTTTTGTTAAATGTGCTAAAAGAGTAAGCATTCATTCATCTGCTTTCTAGCTTTCCAGTTATCTTCTCTTCCATTCTCATTGTTCTTATGGGTGTGTATGTGTATACACACACATACACACACATATATGTATATGTATATATACATAATTTTTATAGTAATTCAATTTATTAGGAATTTGGCAAAATGTACAAGTAAGGATATGCGTCTAATTTGCCATCTTAATTGGTAACCACCCATATATTTTGTCACATGAACTTCTCTCATGACAAGTTTTTCCATATTTTATACGTTCCAATCTATTTCTTGAAAAAAAAGTAGGGATATATACTTTTAAATTTTAATCTTGTGCACTTTACCCTTTTTCACCCTTTTAAGGTAATTTGGAAACTCAATCGTGTGGTAGGAATGACAATAATAATAAAGAGAGCTACTATTTTGTGTGTATCCAGAACTGTACTATATCAAAGTAATGTGTATCCGTCATAGTTTCGTGTTATCTACACACCTGATGACCTTGTTCCTTGTCTTCATTGAAGTCGTGGGTTGGCAAACTATAGCCCATGCCCCAAACCTGGCCTGCTGCCTATTTTTGTTAATAGTTTTATTGGAATACAGCCATGCTCATTTGTCTACATATGGTCTGTGTCTGCTCTTGTGCTACAATGGCAGAGTTGAGTAGTCGCAACAGAGACCCTATGACCTGCAAGGCCTAAAACATTTCCTCATTGGCCTTTACAAATAAAGTTTCCCAACCCCTGCTTTAAGTTATTGATAAAATATATTAAATACGGCAAGGCTAGATCTAATCCCATTGGTGAGGTACCAAATCTCCCTGCCGCTGACATTGATTCATTAACCAGTACAGTTAGACAACTAGCAATGAGTCTATTTAACTCCACGAGTTTCAGATTATACATATCAAGTACATAAGGTGAAAACTTACAAAAATAAATGTTGACCTTAAATTGAATGAATTGTCCTATAAGATAAGAAATCCCCCATCACTTTGTGTTTAAGCAGTGATAACATTCAAACACAAAAGAATCTCTGTAGAAGACACTCAAGTACAGGATTCCTGAATCCTGTGTGTGGAATATCAGACTGAGGAATCTGAGGAATATTAGACCTGTGGAAGGGAAAAAAGGATTAATGCTATAAGTTTATGAAATATTGTTTACTACCTTCTCTCTCTTAGAGATTTACAGTATGTTAGCACATGAAAGATTTTGAAAATTCCTGCAAAAGAAAAATCTGAATACCTTTGTTTATGCAAATGTTACCCATTGGAAATTACCTCTTCCAGTTCTGAGACTCTGTGATTCCATCTGATCTGCGTTTACACCATTGGAAACATTATCAAATGCTTTGCTGACATTGGTACTAACCAAAATGGTTAACAATATTTTTCATGGTTTTCAGAAACTCGAACAACTTTATGGTTCTCTGTCTATTACAGCAGTGTTTTACCTGGAAGCTAGTCTAAAAGAAGCCGACAGTTAACCAAGACAGAGGCAGAGCATTAAGATAAATAGTGTTTATCATTCATTGCCTCCCTCTGCCTTCTTCTGAGCCCAGCAGAAAGGAATGAGGGGAAGATAAAAGCAATAACTATTTAGCTGGGAACAAATGGGATCACTTGTGACTGCTGAAAGCAACTGGAATGCTCTGTACTCAGCAACCAACGAGGAGGACAGCCCCTCTGCACATTTGCAGTGAAGCTTGTCTGTCCAATCTTGGACAGTACTGACCACTGTTTTTATGCTCTATTTGGTTTAGATCTCTTGAGGGCCATTGGTAATGGCACTTCTGTCATCTTTCTCTCCCTTGAAACCCTCTCCATCATGCCAGCCTACCTGTCAGAGGTCATTCTAGTCATTAATAAAAATAATTTATTTGAGCACCTTCTTAGGCCTCAACTTATTTAGTAATGATGAAATATTACAAACCTAGTTCTGTCAGTCTAGTAATTCTATTAAAAAAACTACAACTAAAATCATTTGTGGCTCACATTATATTTGTACTGAATAGCACAGCCTGATCTACAGATTCAATGTAATCCCAATCAAAATTTCAGCAGGCTTTATCCAGAAATTGACAAGCTAATTCCAAAATGTATATGGAAGGGCAAAGGACCTGGATGAGGCAAAAGGAATTTGAAAAAAGAATGAAGTTGTAAGACATACCCTCTCTGATTTCAAGGGTTACTATAAAGCTATAGTAATCAAGACAGTGTGGTACTAGCATAAGGATAGACATATAGATTAATGGAAAAAAACAGTACAGAAGTAGATCTACACTCCTATGGGCAATAGATTTACAACAAGTACCAAGGTAATTCAGTGGGGGAAAGGATAGTATCTTCAGTAAATGTTGCCAGAAAAATTGTATATCTGCATGCAAAAATTAAAATAAAATAAAATAAAAATGAACCTTGACTCTTACCTCACACCAAATATAAACATTAATTTGAAATGAATTATAGACTAAAACTTAAAGATAAACTATTAAAATTCCAGAAAAAAAGCACAGTAAGATACATTCATGAAGTTGGGGTTGGAAAAGATTCCTAGATGGAACACAAAGAGCATAAATCATAAAATAAAAAATTGGTAAATTGGACTTTATCTGCTTTTTGAAAGATGCTGTTAAGAAAATGAAAAGGCAAGCCACAGACTAGAAAAATATAGCCACAATACATAAATCTCACCCAAAAAACTGTATTCAGAACATATAAGGAACTCTTATAATTCAGTAATAAGAAAATAAAAAAACTAACAAAGAGCAAAAGATTTGAATAGTTCCATCACAAAAAAATATAGTGGTGTGCCAATAAGCTCATGAAGAAAATGTTCAGCATAGGGCCGGCCTGGTGGCATAGGGATTAAGTTGGCACACTCTGCTTCAGTGGCCCAGATCCCAGGTGCAGGCCTATGCACCGCTCATCAAGCCACACTGTGGTGGCATCCCACATACAAAATAGAGACAGATGGGCACAGATGTTAGCTCAGGGCCAATCTTCCTCACCAAAAAATTTTTAAAAAATCTAAAAAAAATAAAATAAAATAAATAAACTTAGTTTAGAAAAAGAAAATGCTCAGCATCATTAGTCATCAGACAATCCAAATTAAAGCCACAAAGAGTCACCACTACACACTCACTAAAATGGCTAAAATTTAAAAGATTGACTCTACTAAGTGTTGACAAAGATGTGGAACCACTAGGACTGGTATACATTTCTGTTGGGACTGCAAAATGCTACAAATACTTTGGCAGTTCCTTATAAAGTTTAACATACACTCACTATGACTCAGCAATTCAATTCCTAGCTATTTACCCAAAGAAATGAAAATGTGTGTTCCTACAAAGATTTGTATTTGAATGTTCAACAGCTTATTCATAATAGCCAAGAACTGTCCAATAACAGCTGAATAGATAAACAAATTATGGTATGTTTATATAATGGAATGCTATTTGGCAATGAAAATGAATGAACTATTGATGCATGCGACAACACGGATGAAGCTAAAATAGCTATGCTGAGCAAGCATAGTCAGACACAAAAGGGTGAATGCTGTATAATCTCATTTTATGAAACTCTAGAAAAGCAAAAACAACGTATAGGAACAGAAAGTAGATCAGTGCATGCCTCAGGTCTGCAGTACATGTGGGGATTGACTTTCTATGGGCAAGAGAGGACATTTTGGGATAATAGAAATGTTTTGTGTCTTAATAATGGTGGAAATTGCATGGTTGTATGTACTTGTCAAAACTCATCAAACTGCACACTTAAAATGGGTGTATGTATGTAAATTATCCCTCAGTAAAGTTGATTTCTTAAAAGTATATGTACAGAAATAGAAAAAAATCCAAAAGTACATATATCAGCATTGTAATGCATAGGTGGTAGAATTATGGGGGATATTTATTTCCTTTATTTTGCTCTTCTGTGTAATCTAGTATTTCCGTTATTATATATATTAGTGATAAAAAAGATTAAGATAAAATGATATCCATTCATTAAAAAAGAAAAAACCATGTATGTGCTTTTTTCATCCCCTGTAGTAACTCTTTTTTCGTGAGAAACAAGTCCAGGCTTCTTCATCTCTTTAACACCTCCTGAGCCCAGCATCGCCTGTAATAGCAGGTGAATTGAACTGAAACGTTAGACTCACTTTGCTTATTATCCATATCCAGACTGCCTAGCCTGCTGCCTCTCAAGAGTCACTGAGAACTCTCTCCATCACTGCCCTTTTCCCGGGCCTTCCTTATGTCCTCCACCTAGTTTTATAGCTCTTCGGGGGCGTCAAAGAAAAACCAGAGCTGGACAGTGGTTACAGCGGTAAAAACAGATTTTACGCAAGAACTACTGCAATAGGGGAAAAGAAATCTAGTATAGAACTAGGCTCAACTCCAAATACAACAAGGAAAAGTGGGGATTTATAACCAAGGAGCAGGGTGGAGATGACTGAGAGGAAACATCAGGGGTAAGGGGGGATTTTGGCTAAACCCACTTGACAGGATTCTCGCAGAAGGCAGGCCAAGGGGATCAGACTCATCTGGGGGATGGTGGAGGATGAGGAATTTGATCAGATATCAAGGGTGATCAGATAGTGAGGGGAGGAGATTCTCAGTAAACTGTCTTAGCAGGATTCTTGCTCTGAGGACAAGGTCCAAGGATGGGGCTTCGTCTCAAAAGGACTTAGGGGAGCCTGACTCAAGTTTGGTATTTGCCAGGTGCCTTTTCTCTTCTCCCATGTTCACTGGCTCTCCTTCTCTGTAAGACCCAGGCAGGGAACAACCCCTGCAGGGAGTCACCAGCCGCAATGACAACCCCTTCTCCCACAGCACGGCTGTTGCCTTTTCCAGAGCCCTGTTCCTTGCTAGTGAGGGTGCCCCTCCTCCTTCAGAAGCTCCTGATACAGGCTTCCTGGGAAGAATGTCAAACCTGGGGGAGACCCCTTTGTGCAGTTTCCTCCGCCTACTCCCTTCGCTCCTTGACATCCTTTTATCTCCGTTGGCTAGCTTCTGCCATTGTTTCCTGATCCTAGGAGGCATTCCTTCCCCTGCCTAGAAAGTTAGATGATACAGAAATGTTACTCAATGCTCTTCACTTCCGCATTCTTCTGGAAGGCAGAGCAGTTTGCATTTCCATCACAGGCCTTTGGTGTGCGCCTCCTCCAAGAAAAGAAAAAGAAAGTATCTCCTCTATCCTGTGCAGAACAGGAGGCTCCACTGGGCCAGGGTGCAGGCCTGATAAAGTGAATCAGGGACAATGGGTGCATTCCCAGGCAGAGAAAGTAAACTTCTGACCCAGCAGGAAGCCAGCCAGACATTAGGCGGGAGGCTGGCAAAGCTTCCCTATGTGTTTTACCGTCTCCCTTCACAGTGCCTCCTCTAATGTTATTTTTTCATCATAGTCTTTTATATCACGTCAACAAATCATCTCAAAGAATTGCTGAAAAGGTGCCACTTTCAGAGAATGTGGTCAGGAGACTTGCCCTCCTGCCTAGCTGTGCTTCTGCTCCCAGGATGGGGTAGGGGGGCACCACAGAGGGGATCAAGTCCTGGTGGCACTGAGCTACTGGTGCAGACAGGACTGACAGCTGTGACAAGTGCCGGGCTGTAGAAACTCTAGTCCAGGTGCCTGAGAAGTATCCCAGACACGTGGATAACTGGAGGGGTGTGATTATGGTGATTCTGTGTCCCCTCCAACATAATGCACCACCTTCAGGACTCCAAACACGTGCTTGTGTGTAGAAGGAAATATGCTACATAATCTCTATGGGACTCATATAGTTGCAGATAGCTCAGTAGCTAAATAATTTTGAATTACTTTAGTTCTTAATAGAAAAGGGTAAAACTGAATTTAATTCTAATGGGAAAATTTGTGGTATTTGAAATGCTGCAAGCCTAGCAAGGTCCCTGTCATGTGCAATATTTGAGTCGAGCATCTGTAAATGATGAAATGGGTCTCTGAATGGTGGGGAAATAAGCCCTTTGGTGCTGCACTGGGTAGTCTCCCTGAGTGCTCGGTGCCGAACAGAGGGTTCATGGAGAGAGACACAGCACAATCAATGCATTATGCCAAATTCGAATCCAAAGGTTTGGAAAATGGAAGCTTCCCCTCTTTCCCTTTTTATTTCCTCTCACATTTAAAGGGAAGGCTTTTTAACACGTCCTGTCTACCATCAGTATAACATGCAAGAGCAGGAGCATTCAAGTGAAACAGTTGCTAAGTAGAACTAGGCTGTATGTGAGCTCTTCCCTTTCAGCTTAATGCTCTTTTGTCTGCATAAGAGAAAGGCACAGGCCTTTTAATTAAGTGTGATCAATGAGATTACCCTTTGTAAGTTCCTAATTAGGTGGAAGGTTGAACAATATGTTAATCATATGAAAACCACCATTTTGCCTGCAATTTATGGCTTTAATAATTAAATAAAATATTTTCAAGTCATGATCTTTAGTTCCATGAGATCAGGAAATTCATTTATTCCAAAACTGAAGAAAAAGATAGAATCATAAATTAAATTTTTTTTAATTTTTAAAATACATTTTTGCTGACAAAAAAGCATTTCTTAGTATTTCAGTAAAGCAGGTTCACAATAAAGTTAATTCTTAAGATAGATTAGACTGTCATGACATGAAAGTAAAATCAACATGGAAATATAGGCATAATTTGCCAACTTTCCTATTTTGGTCTGAGCCTAACTTTATTTGGGAGGGAGAGTAAAATACAGTAAGGTGTTCTTCAGCAGCATTCCCTAAGAAATAAAAATAAAATTGTGCTTTGGAAATATTATAATTCATGTATTTCTGAAAATACTGAAGAATATTTGAATTTGTTCATTAAACTAATGAGATAAATAGATTTGATGTGTTGACAGCTTAAATGTGTAATTTTCATTTTCATCAAATTTATGTCTTCATTCTGAGTGTATAATAAGTAGCTATTCTGGGATTGATTGGCACTCATTATTGGGAAGGGGAAGATAGGATATGGCGAAAGAGTCTTAGGACTATGTTGACAATCTGTTACCTATGCCCAGAAAAAAGGTGTCGTCATTGATCTAAGCCTTAAATAACTGTATTCTGCACATATCTCACCTGGAAAGACCTGTCCAGCTCTAGGATTATGTAATTTTACAAATCAACAAAATTACACTTATTAGTAGAATGGAACAGTTACCTGAATGTTCTTTGTTATTCTCTACAGTTTACACTCTTCTGCCTATTGGGATTTTTAAGAAGGTGCAATAATCAGCATTACTCTGATCTCTGCCAAAATTCTAAACAGTTAAGGAATAAGATAATGGAATAAGGCAGATGAAGAATAAGGCTTGATTGGAGAATGTGGCTCATCTCCTCAGACAAATGGACTTCTTAGTAGTGACCCTAATTCACTAGGGTAGCTTGGGATGAAGAAAATCTTGGGACCAGACAGGCCTGCCCCACACCTCTCCCCTACATTTCTCTCCCGGACAGAGGCTTCCACTAGAAGGGTAGTCAAGGAGCATGCTCATTCCTTGTACGCAACAAATCTCAAATGAAAGTGACCAGGCTAACATGCTTAGATTCTCCTTCCAAAATAACCAGATGGGTCACTCCATCTCGCTAGGGATGGAATGATTAAGAGACACAGAAATAGACTGATGTTTTTCCATCTGGAATGGCCTATCAGGATGGGTTCATCCTCTAATACTGTCCTTGGGAAGACTACAGTCAGGTTTGTCTTGTATCGAGGGTTGGGGGTCTGCAAGTGTACCATTTTTATTGTCTAATCTAAGGAAAGCAAGCAGGTTTCATCCTGCTTGATAAATCTGAGTTCTGTGACACCCTTCCTGGAGCACTAGTTGGTCATGATGGTGAAGACAACTGGATTCTCTGTGGTAAAGAGTATCACCATGGATTAGTAATAACTGCCATAGATAGGCATGGGAACATGAGTGACTAAGTATGTGCCACCAATTTCCCATCGTAACCCTGGGGCCCATGAATGGGGTTCTGTGAAATGGGGCTCAGAAACCATCCAGGAGATGAGGAGAGGCTGCATAATCTGGATTCCAAATCCTGCTCTTGTGATTGTTCCCCAAAAAGCATTTTTATTATGTTGCTCCACAGCTCAAAACACTCAAAGGTGTCCCCATTGCCTCTGGGATAAAGGTCAAATGCTCTGCTTCTACAGCAATATTTCCCTCCATATTCCTCTCATGACTGTTCTGTGCCAGTCAACATAGGCTCTGTCTCCTCTCCCATAGAAATAGCTTAACCACCCTCTGCAGAATCTTCCAGCTCTTGCCTGTAGAACATGGTTAGGAATCAAGTAATTTGTGTGCTGTGATCTGAATGTTTATGTCCCCTCAAAATTCATATGTTGAAATCCTAACCCCCAATGGGATGGTATTAGCAGATGGTGCTTTTGAGAGGTGATTAGATTATGAAGGTGGAGCCCTTGTGGATGAGATTAGTGTTTTTATAAAAGAGACCCCACAGAGATCCCTTACCCCTTCCACCATGTGAGGACACAGTGAGAAGGTGTCAGATATGAACCTGGAAAAGGGCTGTCACCAGAAAGTGACCATGCTGGTACCTTGATCTTGGACTTCTAGCCTCCAGAACTGTGAGAAATAAATTTCTGTTGTTTTTAAGCCACCAGGTCTATGATATTATACCAGCACAGACAGACTAAGACACTGTGAATCCTTGGAAATTGGTTGAATACGTGTGCAATTTTCTTGGGAAAGGGTTCATGGCTTTCATTAGACTTTTCAAAAGATCTGGACCCCGAAAGGTAAACATTCTACTCATCACAGCCCCTGGCACAGATAATGGACAGATCATAGTTCCAACACAACATGCTCTTCTAAAACACCCTCTTTGTCATAAATACTTTCACGCAGACCACTTTCCCATATAGAAACATGTCAAATGTGTCATGTCACGGGAGAGCAGGGAGATATTCTGCGTGTTCTGATAGCTTGGACATGTCCCTTTTCCTCGCTGGGCTACAATCCTCGCTTCACTTGTCATCACCGATCACAGCTACAGTGTCGACCCGACATTGCTGAGCTTTCTACAAACACCACCAATCCCAGTGCTTTTGGAAATATCCAGTAACCCAGCTTACTGAGAATTCCTTAACTCTGCTTTTGTACCAGCCAATCCAGTTGAGCAGTTTTCCCAATAGGGACCTGGGTGAATTCTGGTGGTACTGAATTTCCCCTCAAACTATAAGTGCTGGATAAAGAGTAAACACAGAAGGGAACTCTGACTGAGGTGGGGTCCACCTCGAGTTCATAATTCCTTCTAATGGGTCAGAAATGCTTGCTCTGCAAGTGTTTGCTACTGTTCATGGACGAAATTTTTATCACCGGGAAGAAAGCAAACCACTGTTTACCCAGGTTTTTCACCTATTTTGGAACTATGATAAATTCCCAGAGTGTCCCTTTACTGGGCTCCTTTCTCCAAATATCTACTCAAAGCTTGGTCTATAAAAGCAGTAAATAAGTTATTGAAGAGAGCTTAAATTTGCCCTTTTCTCCTCATAAGTTTCTAAGATGTCCTATTTTCCACTGAAATAAAAGGATTACTGGAAGAATTCTTACTATACTGTTTTGCACTCCTTTGCATACAATTCAGACTCAAAAATAAAAGAGAGTTGTTTGCGGAAACTTAAAAACAAAGGAAAACAAAACAAAAAAACCCACTTTCTTAGATCTCCAGTTGATGAAGCCCAGATCTTTGCAACTCTCTTTGATCTACCATTTTAAAAACTACTTAATTCTGGAAAAAATAATCAAAGAAATGTTTCATTCCATTTGAATTTAAGAGAAATGTTGGGGAAAAATGAGGGGGGTACATAAATTTGAAACTTGATTCAAATTGTTCTCCCAGATTCTCTGATTCTCTCTTTCCTCTACTTCCTTACTTGAAGTGAAATTTACATTTAGAGACAAATCTTAGTGTATAAGGGCCATATGCTGAAATGGCCATTTATGGTTTTCTTCTCCATTTCTCTTTCCTTTATCTTTTCCTTCTTCTTGCTTTTGGTTCCTCTGACCAACTTCACCCCAAGGCTAAATTATTCAGTTTCTAAATTTAGTCATTACAATTTTTCCTCAATGCCTAGGAATCTCCTCCTTATAAGTACTTTACAGGTGTTCACCAAGCTTCCTCTTCTTCCTTCACGAAGGAAGAGAAGGACATTGGATTCCTCTCTCTTCCTCTCTCCTCTACCTCATGAACAGGGAAAGAATTGTTCCCATGAACTCTCCAGAAAACAAGGCTGCTTCTTAAGTGTATTCCATTAAATGTGCAAGAAAAGGAACTTACTCTCAGTTAAAGGTGAGAGAGACAAACTCAATCCTGTCACAAGCAGATCTGGCACCTTCTGTGGAAGGACTCTGCACTCAGAATCATCCCCGTCCACACACACACCCCTGGCCAAGCCCCCATCCCCACTTGGACTCATAATTTAGGACTTCAGAGGTTCTGAGGGAGTATCATCTACCCTACATCCTCAGGAATGCATCTAGTAATAACTTCCTCACCCCAAGGAAGCAAGTCAGGCACAGCTGAACTTGGAAAGTTTTCAGATCAGAACTCTCTTACTCTGAGCTGGGGTCTCCAAAATCACAGTAGAATCAAATTCCTGAATTTTCATTTCTGGAAGTGACAAATTCTCTTTTCACAAACCACGCCATTGAAAAAAATAATTTGGATTTCTTAAGTAGATAGAATAGGTAATAATTTATTTGCTTACAAAGTTTATGTCAATTTGCTTAATTATGCTAATAATTGCTATTCACTAGAAATATGAGTAGGTTAAACAAATGTTCCTCTTCTGTTTTCATTTCAATGGCTTAGCAGAAAAAAAAATCAGTTGAGAGATCTTGAGTGACATTCAAATAACAGAAAAAAATATTTTCAAGGGATTTCTTAGCAGAAATTCTGATGGACTGGCTCTTAGCTAAGAAGAATCCTCTTATGAAAATATTTTTAAGGGCCTATGAAACACCATTAAATTTAGAAGAATGCTCTTGAGTAAAATCAAAGTATCCGATTGCAATGCCTAACTTCATTTATATGATTGTTATTGTGCTGAGAAGTTCCTGAAAAATGTGAGCTCAGTTGTAGTGAAGATGTACTTGGAGTGAATACTGGCTTTCATTCATTCAGCATGACATATTGAGTCCCAGTATGAATTGAGAACTGTGTGAGGCACTGAGTTAGACAGGACAGTTCTTGATCTTGAAGAACTTCCCCTAGCAATCAAAACAGACATGGACCAAATTACTGCAATATATTACCCATGCAGGAAAGGAAGTTTGTACATAGTGCAAGGGAAGCTTGAAGGATCTAGAAACACAACCTTGAGTACTAGGAAATGTTTCACCAAGCTGATATCACGTTTGGTATATGAAAGATATGAGAGAATTCTCCAGGCAGAGAAGAGGGAAAAGGGGCAATTATGGCACAAAGATGTTCAAAAGATATACGTGCATACATATATATGCTGAACTCTAGTGTGCGGAAAACAGTGGCTGGAAATTTTAGGATGCGTGACAAGAGAAGGGGTAGGAATGAGGCAAGAAACACAGATTGAGGCCAGAGGTGAAGGACCTGGATAATCAGCAAAAGAATTTAGGTCTACCTCACAGTCCCTGGAAGATACAAAAGGTTTCGAGATAGAAGAGAAAGATGATCAAAATTGGGTGTGGCAAGGTGAGGATAAGAGTAGACTAAAATGGGGAAGGATTGGCTGATGGGAAATCATTTGAGAGGCCTTCCTAACTATCCAACAGAGAACTCAGGAAGGCCCGAAACAAGATTTGGAAATGAGTAGGGTTAGGAGGGGAGAGATTTGAAAGACATTTCGAAGGTAGAATCAACTGAATTTTTCACACTGAGTGAAAGGAAAAACACGACATCTGTTTAACCTGGACTTGCTAGCTTGATTGAAAAGTGCGGACAATGTCATTGACTGAACTACTTGCAGGAGACAGATCAGAGTTGGAATAGGTTGGAGAATTTGGGTTGAGGAAAGGGGCTGGGTGGGGTGTGGAGAGTGAAAAGTACTTACTAATGGTGAACTTGGATAGGATTGGGTAGCATTTAAAATCAGGCAAGACAACTCTGTGGCTATACTAAAAACCATTGTATTATACACTAGAAATGGGTGACTTATATGGTACGTGAATTATATCTCAATAAAGTTGTTTAAGAAAAGTCAGGCCAGGGAGGAAGAATCCACAAAAATGGCACAGCAACGGTAACAGAGAATTTCAAGGAGGAGAAGGTAAATGTCCTTTATATTTTTCCTTACTTTTTCTTATTCTTATTTTGTCCTTCCTTTTTCTATTTCCAATCTGAAATTTCCTATTTTTTATTCCCTACCAGAAAGGGCCTGCAATTCACTTTCAATGGTACCCAAATTCTAGTGACTCTGATTCTTCAGTAAATTTACATATGCTGGTAGTAAATGCACATGTTCACATTTCTCATAAAGGGAACTTGTGACTGGAGAGAAACTGTAGTTTTTATTTGATTGAACATATGCAGAATGTCACAAGAATTTAAGGCATTATAATAAAGTGAAATGTTTTATTTGCTTAATTTTTGTAAATGATTTTGAACAACCATATCAGGGAAAGTTAAGAGTGAAACTTTTAGTCTGACATATCATTACCATATATAAATACTAAAATATTTGTTGAGAAAAAATTCTTTACAGTGGATAGATTCATAATCCTGAATGTTTTTACACCAGTAATAAAACTGATATGTGATGGGCTGGTGAGTGATTTCATAACCATGCAATATACTTACACATGCAAGAAGGTGACAACAGTAAGTCTTCTACAACAGAAGAATGAGATTAACACCAAAATAGAATTATACTCTAATTTTTTTTAAAAAAAGAAAAGAGAAAAAGCCAATTCAGAGCAATCCTGTTACAACGCAGGTCAGATCGCGATCATGCCACTTTTCTGCTCAAAACCCTCCCAAGCCTTCCCATCTCATTCAGAATAAAAGCCAAGGGCCTTCCCCTGGGCTATAGGGCCCCATGCTCCCCAGGCTGTCCTCTCCTTACCTGCCTGAGCTGGTCTCCTGTTCTCTGCCCCCATGTCACTTGCTCCCGTGACTCTGGCTTTCCATAGGCCTCGAACATGCCACTCCTACCATATGGCCCTGACTCTTGCTGTGCCCTCTGGCCAGGAAGCTCTTGGGTGGATAACCACATGGTCTGCTCCCTCATCTCCTTCAAATCTCTGTGGCCTCGTCCCAGACCCCAGTGTCCTCCTCCTCTACTCCACATCCACCCCATAGCACCTGTCCCTTCAAATGACCATATTACTTTTTATTTGGTTTCCTGTCCCCTCCCCACACTTGAATGATGGCTCCACAGAGGTGGGGATGTTTGTCTGTTTTGCTCGTGTGTGTGTCATCAGTCCCCAGAAGAATGCTTGGCACATAATAAGCTGTCAGCAAATATTTTTTAATGATTGAAAGACTCTATTCCTTTAAGTTTGGGCAATACACGTTTATCCAGTAAGTATTGTAGAAATCAATATGTTCTGGACAACTGAAAAAAGATTTTTCTCATTAACAAATACTTAGAGGTGCAACATACTTCTAATTAGGATTTCACATCTTTGAAGTGTTAAGAATCCAGTATGAATCTTAAATACTTAAATGATATGTACCCTATAAAGGAAACAAGAACTTACAAGCAAGTTTTTAGCCCAGCCTATGGTCCATTGCTATTAACATCTGCATACGTATCAAACATCTATGAAAAGCTAACTCAAACAGTGAGTGATACTGGAATTCTATGTATATATCTCTGTAAAAATAATTTTTAGATAAAAATAATCTTAGTAAAGCTTCTTGAATTCTTTTGCACATGTATATATGCTTTCTTTAAATATATTCTTATGTTTTTTCCCATGTGTTGTACTTTTTACATTGCTCGATTGTTAACTCTGAGTGCAGAGAATATTTATCTTTTGTTCTTTGTATCATTTTCACAAGTTTTACCAAATAGATTAAAGAGAGCACATAATATATGTTGCTGAATGTTTGAAAGTACGCAGAGACGAGACTGAGGAAGCACAGCGTATATACTCTATTGGCACCGTCCCCAGACACTATCAATTTTATTTTCTCACAGTCATTTTGTCCAGGACTAACTCTTCAAAGAGCTCTGCTCTGATTAAAAAAATAAGTAAATAAATAATTGAAAATCCTTGGCAATTATTTATCCTGTTTGAAAAAATAAATCTCTCAAGAGATATCAGAAAACACACACATACACACCCACATGCACACATTTTAATGAGATCTTCTATTTCAGAGTCTAAAGAACATCAGGTTCACTTGGGGACATATATCTTTATCTTAAGAACGTGGAGAGGCTAAACCCCAAGAGAATACAATGCAGTGGAAAGTATATTCAGCGTTATTGGAAATGCATTTTATTGCAAAACAGTAAAGATTTATGACTGAGTCATGAGGATTAGCAGTACAGTTTTCTCACTTTCTTTAATAAATAAATCACATTAATGATAACTTTATAAAACATCAGCAAGGCACAGTATAGTTTTTAAGTCACATAATAAATAGTGACTAGAAATATTACTAAGCCAATTAAAATTTATATTCAAAATTGCCTAGTAAATTTACCTATAATTATTTTAGAGCTCTGTGAAGGTTTCCATCTTGCTGACCTGAATTTAATTACCGTTTAATGTGTTTTATGCACATATGTTCAAAATTTTTTAAAGTTTTATGTAGATTATTAATCAAGATGCCATATTCTCCCAGTCTAGTTGAAAGACATGAAAATAAGAACTAACAAAGAGTAAAAGTTTGCTGTGCATTCTTCCATGTCCTGAATTTAACATAATGTAAATATTGTTCATTTGGAAATCCATTCTTCAAGGATAATTTCTCTGAGCATAAATAAAAGAGATTCGTAATGTTATCAAGACAAAGCTAGCCAGCCAGCAGCAGGGTAATTAACTAAATGTCCATTATGAAAAGCAGATTTTTCTGACAGAATATTATGAAAGAAGTATTTCAGGATTTATAACAAATATTCTGACTTCACATTTTATGATATTATCCCCTTCTTCACGAGTTTTAAGAATATAGGTGGAATTCTCAGCGCCCTGTGGTCGGTGAGGAATCAGCAAGCGAATTTTTCAGAGCTGGATTTCCCTGTTTTCTGCCCAGCTGAGCTCTGTAAACACCATCTGCAGTCTCCTCTGACCCTAAATAAGTCCATTTGCTCCTTTTAGAGGAGTATATAAGACATTTATAAGAGTATGGTGAAAATCTTAGGCAACGTTCCTTCAACAATTCAAAATTCAGATAAGAAAATTCCTTTACAGTGAGGGTCAAATGATCAAGCCTGAAATTACTGGAGAAAATATGCTAAGCCCCCAAATATAAATATTCCAAGAGCAAGTTACCTCTTCCCCAACTTTTCTCCCAACCTCTCAGCCTCTGTCTGACCGCAACTCCCCTCCCCAGCTATGGGAGTTCACTTCCTGGGGAAGAGCATCTGAGAAGCAAATATTGGGTGAGTGCTCTGAGTCTGGTTTGGGGATGGTTTTCATAGGCCTTCAGTTGCTCAGATGTGCGCTCCTCGTTCCAGAGCCCCCTCAAATAGTATTCTCCCTCTCCACTCTGCTCTCTGACCTTTCAGAAGCCGGGCCAACTCTACAGAGCTAGTCGACTGAGTATGTACTGTCCCTTGGCACCTAGTGGGCTGGTTCTCTGTCCAGAAATGTCCTCCTTTTATCCCCCTAAGACAACCGACATTTCACCTTCAAAGAAAAATTCACACCTTTGAGTTTCCATAGCAGAGGAACACCACTGGAAGTCTAAATGTTTCCAGACCCACAGCTCTGATGGACACAAGGAATAACTCATATTAAAAGAATAAGTTGCCAGGCTTCCCATTTAACAAAGAGTCCATGCACCACTTGATTCACTTTTCCCCAAATTTCCCTTAATATCCTGAGACCATATACAAATATATATATATATATGTATATATACAAGCTTATGCCTGCATTGTAAACTAAAAATGACAGAAAATTATATGCTAAGACTCTAGGCAAGTTTTTACTAACTATTGCATTAATGGGTCACCCCACACTCGAACCAGTCCAGTGTGGTTGGGAAGAAGGAATTAGGAAACATTTTGATCTCTGCTACCTCATTTATTTGGAACTTTCACCTGTCAGAGACTGAAACTGCCAGTTAAAAATACAGCCCATATCCTAGAAGGGAAAGAATTTTTAAGAAAAAACATTATAGGCAAGAGAAAAGTCCTCAAAGAAATGCATACTAAGGGATCTTGTCTTCTAGGTACCTTACCTGGACCAAAAAGAACTATTTTCTAAACAATGAAAATGCAGCAGTTAAAAGAGAATAATACAAATCTTACCTCTCACTTCAGTCTATAAGACTGGCACTAAATAAATATTATCAGTCAAGACTCTTTTCTCTTGGAAATGACAGAAACCTAAATCGTCTTAAGCCAAAGAAGGATGCTTATTTGCTCTGACATCTACACTGCAGAGAGAGCAGAGACGAAGCTGGCCTCCAGGGCACTGACATCCCAGTATCTTCCCTCCTCCCCTCCTCCCTTCCTTCCTCCTTCACCCATCTTTCCTCCCTTTCTCCCTCTTTCCCTTCCTGTTTCTTTTTCTCCCGACCTTCTTCCCTCTGTCCCGTCCTTCGCCTTTCCTTTCTGCATGTCAGCTTTATTCTCTCCAAGTGCAGACAGACATCCTCCACGCAGCATGGGAACAAGGCTTCCAGCAGCCCTGTACTTGCATCCTAATGGCTCTAATAGCAGAAAGAAAAGGCATCTTCTCTGCTAGCTCCATTTTAATCTTGAAGAGATTAAAGGCTTGTCTTGGGTTACATGACCATCTCCGTGGCAGGGGAGAGAGTCATATGACCAGCACAGCCTGGATCACGTATCCTTGTCAGCATGGCTGGAGTAGGAGGAGAGGAGTAACCCAAAGGAAGGGGCAGGTGCTTTAGAAGAGAGGGTGAAACACCAACGCATGTGTTTCCTGCTAACACCTGCAAAGCATCAGAACTCTTACTACGTCAGTATTAACCTTCTCTGCAGGTATAGACTTTTTTTACAACTTTATGGTGGTATAATTGAAGCACATTAAATTTCACATATTAAAATATGTAATTTGATCCTTTTTGACATGTATATACACCCTTGAAATAATCACCACAATCAAGGTAATGAACATTTCTGTCACCCACGAAAGTTTTCTCATGCTTCTTTCCAATTTATCTTTCTCTACAACCCATACCTAAGCAACCACTGACATGCTTGCTGTTACTATAGATTAGCTGGCATGGTCTAGAATTTTGTATAAACAGAATCATGCAGTAAAAGCTCTTTTTTGGACTGAATTCTTTTACTCAAGACAATGTGCTTGAGAATCATCAATGTTGTGTACATCAGTAGGTTGTTCCTTTTTATTGCTGAGTTGTATTCCATTGTATGGTTATACCACAATTTGTTTATCCATTCAACTGTTGATAAATGTTTGGGTCATTTTCAATCTGAGACTATTACAAATAAAGTTGTTATGACTATTTGTGTACAAGTTTCTGTGTGAACATATTTTTTGTTTTTCTTGGGTAATTACCTAAAAGTTGAACTCCTGGCCCATATAGTTGGTGTATGTTTAAGTTTTTAAGAAACTTCCAAATTGTTTCCAAAGTGGTTGTACCATTTCACTTTCCCATCAGCAGTGTGTGAGAGTTTGAGTTGCTCCACCTTTTCACCGACACTTGGTATGATGAGTCTGTTAAAATTTAGCTGTTTTTTTGGACGTGCAGTGATATCTCATTTTTGCTTTACATTGCACTTACCTCATGATGAATGATATTGAGCATCTTTTAATGTGCATATTGTACATGTTTGGACTATACACTCAATCTTTTTTAATAGGATTGTTATACTTCCTGTTACTGGTTGTAAGAGTTCTGTATATGCCCTGGTTATACGTTCTTTGTCTAATATATATGTTATAAATATTTTCTCCCAGTCTGTGGCTTATTGAAGTATAAAAAAATAAAGATTTCATGTCACAGAGCTCCTAAAACCCTTGGGATTTCCTGAGGGATAGGAGTGTCTTTTGTTATTCATAACAAGCTCCTTTAGATCACACCTGAGTTTATGCTAATGAGGTGACTTTGGTTGGGGCCCCTAGGTAGCCTCAGGATTGGGCTGATCCCCAGAAAGACCAAGTGAGGAGAGGATTGGAACTTTCAGCCCCACCCACCTACCTGACTGGAGGGGATCACATGGAGATTGAGTTCCACAGAAACTCTTGAACAAGGAGATACAGAGAGCTTTGGAATTGGTGAGTACATCCATGTGCTGAGAGTGTGGCACATCCCAACTCCAGAGGGACAGAAGCTCTTGCACTTGAGAGCCTTCCAATCTTGCTTTATGTACCTCTTTGTCCGGCTGTTCATTTGTATCCTTTAGAAGAAACTGGTAAATGTAAGTAAAGTGTCTTCCTGAGTTCTGTGACTTACTCTAGCAAGTTATCGAAACAGGAGGGTAGTGTGAAGTCCTGACTTAGAGCCGTGTGGTCAGAGGGGACTTGCAGCTGGCATCTGAAGCGGGGGACAGTCTTGTGGGACTGAGCCCTTCAGCTGTAGGTTCTGTGCCAATTCTGAGTAGTTAGCATCAGAATCGAACTGAATTGTTGAACACTCAGTTTAGAGTCTGGAGAATCAGAGAACCGGTTGTTGGTGTTGAAAAACACCCCAAACTTGGTTTTTACCTTTGATATAGTTCAATTTATCAATTTTTTCTTTTGTCTTTCATGCTTTTGGTGATCTATCTAAGAAATTTTTGCCTAAACTATGGTCTCAAAGATTTTCTCCCTATGTTTTTTTCTAGACATTTTATAGTTTTAGATTTTATATTTAGCTCTATGATTCATTTTGAGTTAATTTCTGTTTATGATGTAAAGAGTTGAGGTTCTTTTATTTTCATACAAATATCCAGTTGGCCCACCACCATTTGTTAAAAAGACTTACCTTTTCCACACCAAATGTCATTGGCACTTTTGCCTAAAATCAATCGACAAATATGTGTGGATTTATTCACAGGACAAGGGAGTAATAAGAAGTACCCCAAAGAGTCTCCTACATTCCTGACACACTGTTTATTCTGTTCCGTTGATCTGTATGTTAATCTATTCACTAATACAAAATGTTTTGATAATTATAAAGTAAGCCTTAAAATCAAGTAGGGTAAGCCCTACGTGTGAGAGATTGGTCATCATTTTCAATATTGTTTCATCTATCATAGGTCTTTTGCATTTTAATATATATTTTAGAATCAGCTTTTAGAATTTGCACACAAAAGACTACTGTAAATGCATTGGGATTGTGTCAAATCTATAGATCAATTTGGGGAAACACATTTTTACAATATTGAGTCTTCCAATCCATGAACATGGTATATATCACTCCATTTATTTATTTAGGTCATTGATTCCTCTCTGCAATGTTTTCTAGCTTACAGTGTAAAAGTCTTAAATCTCCTTTGTTAGATTTATTCCTATATATCTGTATCAGTCAAAGTTCAATCAGAGAAGCAGAGCCATTATATATACAGTCATGCATCACTTAACGGTAGAGATACATTCTAAGAAATGCATCTTTAGGCAATTTTGTCATTGTGTGAACATCATAGAGTATACTTACACAAACCTAGATAGTATAGTCTACTACACACTTAGGCTGTATGACACTAATCTAATGGGACCACAGTCATATATGAGGTCCGTCATTGACTGAAACATCATTATGTGGCACATAGCTGCATATAAATTTGTGACAGGAATTTGATCTAATGGAATTGCAGGAATGTCTAAGGCTGTTGTCATTTTGTTTAATACTGGAGCCTAAAGACACAGGACAGGCAATCCTGAATGGAAAGTAGATGTAAAGTGAGGAAGAGCAAAGAGAAGCTGGAACCCATGAGTACAAACTGGAACTTATGAGTATGAGATTCCCAAAACCCACGAGGACATACTGGACCCCTGTCAGTTCTCACTGTGATGAAATGCATGTCCTGTAGTAGATAAACACACACCTGGTTCAGCAGTAGAAGCTGAAGGAGAATTCAAGGGAAAGTAGAACAGTTGCAGGACTAGGTGTTGCCCCACACCAATGAGATGAGCAGGCATATAAGCAATAACATGAGTGAGCTATAAAAGGTGTCTGCCCCAACCCCTCAAGCAAATAGGCAAAATGGCTGCTTCTTTACTTCTGCATCCCAAATCTTGCATGAAAATATCTCTTGTGGCCTACTCAAACTGGAAATATGCAGGGAAGAGAATTCTCAGAAACAGTTCATCCTAGATGAGTTGACATGTTACAAAACCATATCAGTTCACTCCTCGTCAACTTGCCACCCATGCACATCTCTTTAAACCATATTTAATTTCCAAAGAGAAATAATAACAAAGTCATGTTTCCACCAAACATGAGGCCTACTGCAAAAAAACAGGGTAACTCTTTCCCCAAAATAGAAGCAAAGACTCTTCTTTGTCTTGGGTTGATGTTCATTCTTCTTCCAGATGATTCACGCTCTCCTAATTTGATAGCCTATAGCTTAAACACTGAGATATAAAGTAAACAACTACTAACACCTCTTATGTTAGATAGGAGGATATTGGGAAAGGGAAAGAGAACAAAAATATTGGTTAATACATTCATATCAAAATAAGGAATAAATGCTCTTAACTATTATAATATTTGGTTCTCTAAATGGTCACACGTCATAGCTCGTATTTATAACTAAATTCTTCCACTACCCTTTCAAAATTCCCTTTGCCTTCAGGAAGTGCCCCAGCTGGTGGTGACTGGACACCCTTGGGTGACCCAAACCTTCATTCCTGAATGGTCTGGTCATTAGCAGTTCTGCCTGAATTGGGTTTTTGTAGTTTCCATTGACTTTAATCTCAGGACATAAAAGTACTAAGAAGTGCCCCAGGGGATCTACTGCATTCCAAACATACTGCTGCTTAACCCCACTGTGAAGTAGCAACCCAGTTATTCCTTAACGGTCGTGATCAATCATCCTGGCCAATATCGTAACTACCTCCCCTGTCTGTTGGTTCACTGGCTAGAGGATCCCAAAAAGGCCAGGTGATAGTCTCAACTTCCAGTTAGGTGGAATTATTGTTGTTTTCCCTGGTAGAAGCATTCCTCCCTTTGAAATTAAGATTTCCAGATAAGCAGAGTCTAAAGCTGAAGAAACAGGAAGCACAAATTATTTTCACTGATGGATAAGAGTTACAGGAAGACATTCCCAATCCCTGATTCCTGGGTATGGGAGAAACAATTGATTTAGAGCATACACTGCATCTTGGAGGAAATTCTCCCAGCTCTCCAAGGTTGCTGCCACCTAACTGATGCTACCAGTCTTCAAAAGGCCACTCTACCAATTGCTTCAGCATGGTAAGGAACATGGTAAGACCATGAATTCCATGAGCTTGGGCCCATTGCCATACTGTATTTGCTATGAAGTAAATTCCTTGATTAGAAGCAATGATGTATGGAATACCATGATGGCGGATAAGGCATTCTATAAATCCATGGACGGTAGTTTTGACAGAAGCATTGTGGACAGGGGAGGCAAATCCATATCCAGACTAATTATCTATTGAAGTGAGAACAAAGCACTGCCCCTCCCATGATGGAAGTAGTCCAGAGTAATCAACCTGCAACCAGGTAACTGGCTGATCACTCTGGGGAGTAGTGCCATAGCTGGTACTCCGTGTTAGTCTCTGCTACAGGTTGGGCACTGAGTAGTGGCTGTAGTCAGGTCAGCCTTTGTGAGGGGAAGTGCATGCTGCTGAGCCCATGCATAACTTCCATTCCTGCCAGCACAGCCATTTTGTTCATTGGGCAATGACAAGAGTGACTGGGGAATGAAGTGGACTAGTATCCACAGAATGGGTCATCGTCTCTACTTGATTATTAAAATCCTCCTCTGCTGAGATCATGCTTAAGTAATCATTAACACGGAACACAAACGATCTATATTCTTCGCCCATTCTATCAGGTCTGTCTGCTTCCTCCTTCCTCCGATGGATGGCATTTGCACTATCCTGAGAGTGAGAGTCTCCTTAAATCTGTGCACTAGTTACCTCACTTGTCTCACCCTAGTCTCAGCCCAGGTTTATCTCTCCAAGTTCTGAAAGACCAAGAAAATTCTATTTTAGAACTTCTACTATCTAATTTTTTAGAAGTCAAGGAAAATGGGAAAGATGCCAGAAGACTGAAGAGGAATAACTATTAACCAATCCTTCCCAGAAATTTCAGACACCATTCTTTCACACATCCCCTTACATAACATCTACAGCATGCTAGGCTGGGCAGTTTGTACTTTATGCCCAAGAAGGTCGGAAGTCATTGAAGAGATTTAAGCTTATGGAGAAGACCGATGTCATTAGATTTACAGCATGCAAAGAAGTTTCTCTGATTGTGGTGTGGACCATGGAACCAAGAGGGAAGTTTCTGGAAACAGGAGGACACAAGTTCGTCCTAAATGAGCTTAAAAGAAGTAGTGGTCAGTTCTTCTCAAGCTAGACGAGACTAGGGGCAGGGGTAGGGATATCATGGGATTGGGAGCAAAAGAGAAGTTCTAAAGATGAGATACTACAGAGTCTTAGAAAAATATGTAGATAACCAAAAGATGAAAAAAAGGGAAGACACATTCTAGGTAAAGAGCGACCTGATGACAGAGATCTAGTTTAAGAATTATCAGAGTATGTACGAGGACTGAAGCCGTCAGTGGTTAATATGGCCCAGGACAAGATAATCTTAGGGAATATCAGCCCCTAGGGAAGAAATAACTTTTTTCATCAAACCCTGGGAAATCCTAATGCATGCAGTGGGACTCACATATATATCTGAGCACTAATTGTTCCATTTCCTGGTTGTGGCCCTCAGGCAATTAATTCATTTAATGTCTCTCGGGTCCATATTCCTCTTATGCACAACACTTCACAGGTTGCTTAAAGGCCTATGTAAAATCCAATTCCGTGCTCTCATGTATTAGTTGCTCACAAATGGTGGTTGTTATTAATACAATTATTAATCATGGCAACTTGAAGAATGCTGTAGTTATGTAAGTGTGTGAATCCCTCCCCGAAACTGATAATTAATGGATGTTCTTCTGAAATAAGATTTTGAATTGATTCTCTCTTTGGTATGTTCTTGATCAGGTCCTATTCAAAATATTACGATAGCTTCAGCGAAAAATAGAATACAGGTCTATTAAACATACGAATGACATCAAGCTAGGAGAAAAAGTATGTTTGACAGCAAATTAGAATTCAAAACGGAAGCAAAAATGTTTGCAGTTTAGACCGTTAGGTATAATTAGCAGATTAAAAAAAGAGAGAATAAACCTACATTAACTTTCTTTCTGTTCTTCCAACACGCTGATTTAATTCTTGCATTACGGCCTTTGCACTAGTTTTTTCCTTGCCAGGGATATGTCACTCATGTGGCTGGCTCCGTTGTGTCATTTAGATCTCAGCTCAAAGATCACCTTCTTGTAATGCCTTCCTCGAGCACCCCATCTGAAATAGAACCATCCTCCTACCTAACTGCAAGTTACCATGTCACATTACATCATTGCCTTTATTGCATTGATCAAAGTCTAACAGGCTTTTATTTGATGAAGCTCAGCTGGAATATGGCGGGTCTTTCCCTTCGCCCAATGCATATTTCTCTGACAAGATTCTTTGACGGCATTCACAAATCCAAGGCCCAGCACATACTGTTATCTGGACTCTTCACATCTAGATTCTGCCTAGACTCAGAGTGTGCTCTGCTGCTCGCAGATTCAACTTCCTTCCTTCTTTTTAGGGAGTTACAATCTCCAAGCTAGAAAAAGAGCCATTGGTGAAAGTGGGGAGAATAAATAGAAAGGCCATTGTCTGTTCTCTGAATGGAGCAGACTCTTGTTTTCTGTTTTGGTTGGCAGGAAGTGAGGGAGAAATCGCTGGATTCCAACGTTTATTCTTGCCAGTAGCTTTGCTTCATTTCATCTGACCAAATAGCTCCAGGCTAGCAGCTGCAATTCTTAATTCAACTCCACCAATTTTTTTAATACTTTATGGAAAATTGTCTCAGAAAATTGTCGAATTTTTGCAACAGGTTGATAGACAGTTTTGGTCTTTTCATTCTATTATCAGCATCTTTATTGCTATCTTAGAGAAAGGTTAATAAGAGTCACTTAGGGGCTACCTTCTAGATGACATTTTAACCACTTCAACCTTCCCACTCATACCACTTGGACTTCTTTTACATGCACTGTTGACTACCTAAGGGTAGATTCTTTGTTCTTTTAAACACTTGAGATGACTTCAAACTTACACCTATTAGGCTTCACCTCGTATATTTGATTTATTGTCCCAACCTGTTTTGATCTCTTTAAAATCTGTTTCTGTCATTTTTTTCCCTTAATTATATGCAACTTTATATTTCTTGAGATACAATAGATGTTTTTACGGTTAGAATTTTAGCAGTGTTATTTAATTCCTTTCTTTGTACCTTCTTTGTACAATTTTAATTGAAAGATAACTGACATGCAGATATATATTTACATATATTTAATTAAAATGTAGCATAAAGATTTACATGCTTATATATTTAAAGTATAACTTTGTTACCGCACTGCAGATCCAGGTTGCTTGATGTCCTGTTGTAAAAGAATTTACAGAACAGCAAGGATGGGTAGAAAGAGTAGGGAGTTGATTAGAAAGATACACTCCATAGACAGAGTGGGCACATGCCAAGGGAGGAGCTGCCCTAAGTGGTTTTGCCATTGCATCTTCTACAGGCTTGCTTTTGGGTAGGGTGTCTTTCTGTGTAGGGTAGAAGTGAGAGTGGAGACAGCGGTGAGTCAGAGCAGCAGCAGCCAGGGGAAGAGCGGTGGGTCCGCAGCTTCTGTAAACCAAGCAGGCAGTCAAAAGAGGTTCTGGAAACTTGTGGTTACCTAAGCTATAACGGCTTAAGCTATAATGCAGCATAAATTTCCATGAGCATGTTATATTAACTATGTCTTAGCAATGTCCTAGCATTGTTCCTCCCCTCCCCCCCGCCCAGCATGACCCTCCTGTTCCCTTGTGGTGCCAGATCCCTGTGCTCACCTACCTGTCTCAACTTAATAAACAAATCTTGAACCTAAACTTGTTGAGTTAACACAAAATGAACCCCCATGTAGCCACCATCCATTAAAGAAACATCAGGGATGGGCCCAGTGGCGTAGTGGTTAATTTCAGTGCACTCCACTTTGGCCGCCAGGGTTCACAGGTTCTGATCTTGGATACGGACATACACCACTCATCAAGCCCTGCTGTGATGGTGACCCACATACAAAATAGAGGATGGCTGGCACAGATATTAGCTCAGGGCCAATCTTCCTCAAGCAAAAAGAGGAAGATTGGCAGATTGGCAACAGATGTTAGCTCAAGGGCCAATCTTCCTCAACAAAAACCAAAAAATGTCAAATTACTAGCACCTCTTAATCGCCCCCTGTGCTGCCTCCCAATTACTAACACTACCCTGTCCCCCAAAGGAAACTTTCGTAACCTGACTTCTAAAACCATAGACTAGTTTTGCCTTTTGTTAAATATTATTTAAGTGGAATCATGGTACTCATTCTTTCATATCTGGCTTCTTTTTTTATGTGTTTGTGAGTTTCACCCTTGTGGTTGCATGTATAAATAGTTAATTTATTTTCATGCTGTATGGCGTTCCATTGTACGAATATACTGCAATTCATTTGTCCATTTTGCTGTTGAAGGACATTGGTTTTTGCCAGTGTTTGGCTCTTGTAAATAGTGCTGCTATGAACATTCTTGTGCATGTCTTTGGTTCATATATGTACACATTTATTTTGGACATATATTGTTGTGTAGTGGTAACTTGTGGTTTTAATTTTCATTTTCCTGATTATTAATAAGGCTGAACACATTTTTTTAATATGCTTACTGGCCATTTGGCTATCTTCTTTTGTGAATCCTGTTCAAGTCTTTTGCCCATTTTTCTTTGTTGTCTGTGAGCTCTTTGCTTCTTTTGCACAGGAGCCTTTTGTCAGTCATGTATATTGCAAATGTCGTCTCCTACTCTGTGGTTTTCCTTTGATGAACAGTGCTTCCTAATTTTAATTTTATTAGTCCATTTTTTAATCCATTTTTATTAGTCCACTAATATTATTAGTCATTTTATTAATCTTATTTTAAGTTTTAATTACTGTAGCTCTATAACAAGTCTTGGTATTTAGTAGTAAAATTCCTCCAACTTTGTTCTTATTTTTCAAGATAATCTTGAATAAAATTGCTGAAATGTTGTTTTCTTTGTGCATTTTTTAATCCAATAGGTTATAAGTTACTAAAAGGCAGGATCATCATTTTTTACTAGGAAAATCATCTACAAATTTGGAAATTTTCACATTTGTGTGACAAAATCTCTCTTCCTCTGCTCTTTTCTGTTAACTAGATTAAAATCCTTGCTGACCCCAAAATGGAATCAACAGCCTTTCTGTTACACTTTGGCCTGTAATTAATCACATCAGACAATCGGGACGGTTTTAATTCACTCAGTAGACATATAACCCTGTTTTAACATTAGAGAACCATATGGCTCTCTGTTTTTAATAGATGGTCTTAATTACCCAGAACAAATTGTTTTCTAACTTAGTCTTATAGAGCTACAAGACTCAATAGAATTTGGAAGTATTTTGCTTCCTAAATCCATAAAGTTCTTCCTGACAGCAAAATAGAATATTTTCTATTTCTAACTAATGTCGTTTTTGCATACTTAGTCCTTTACAGAAAGGCAGAACAACAGAACAGCCTGCTGTCGGCCTCACCTCCCAAACTCTCATAAACTTTTAAGAGTTTTCTCTCTTCTCAGTCCTCCTATGACCTATTTCCAACTCCCTTAAAAATTATCTTTGCTATCTTTAAAACGTGATAATAAAAAGCAGACAAAACAAAAAGTAAGAAATTAACACTTTTCCAAATATACTTATCCAGAATCATATTGACTTTTTCAAAACAGAAGGTCTCAAAACTATCTCATAGTCAGCTTATGCTCGGCTGAACAAGGTGATCCCTCATTAATGAAACAGCAATTTCCAAAGTTGCTCTCATCGCTGGAATGTTTAAGCAGAAGCTGTCTGACCATCATGATGAAGTAGGCACTTTGGGTATGAGATTGGACTAGACATCTTCTAAGATCAGAGGCTAAGATAATTTGACCACCAAGGCTTTTCCTTTTAGTACTTCCTTAGCCCACATTATATTATATTTTCTACTATCAGTATTTATCATTAAGGGTTATCATTTTTCTTTATTCTGTATCACACCACCTCTCATATACAATCCATCCTCAACTCCTATTGGCTCTACTCCAAAAAGACAACTCAGATTCATTAAATGTTCCTCCATCTTCATTATTGCCATCTTGGTGCAAGCTACCTCCACCTGCTTCCCTAGATCATGTGAACTTTCCAAACTGATCTCCCAGTTTCTGCTCTTACCTCCCTTCTCCCCCAATTTGTGACATCTCAGCGACTCTGATCTTGTAGTCACATAAAATAGATTATAGAGCTTCCAGGGTTTCTCACCACATGCAGAATATGATGTAAATTCCTTACCATGGCCTTGCCTCTTCTCCAGTCTCACCTCCTCCTAACCCTCCTTGCTCACTAAACTCCAGCTAGATTCATCTTCCTTTTTCTCAAACACACCTAGCTCATTCCTGCCTTAGGGTCTTTGCCATAGCTATGCCCTCTGCCTGGAATGCACTTTCTCCTCATCTTTGCATGGCTGGTTCCTTCCCGCTTCCTTAGGTCTCAGCTCAAATGCCATCTCCCCAGTATGACCTTCCTGACCACCTGATCTAACTTAACTCCACACTTCCATAGTCACTTGCTTTCTGTAGCATCATCCTATTTAAAATGAACAAATTCATCCTCATCTGAAATTATCTTATACATTTATTATTGTTTGATTACTTTTGCTCTCCTGCCATGAGAAAACAGTAGCTCCATTAGCACAAGAAACTTGTCTGCTTGTTTGCTGTTGTATCACTATAAACAGAGAAACTTTGTAATATATGTTGGCTGAATGAATGAGTGAATTAATAAATGAATGAATGAGTGAGTGAACTCTTTTTATGATATGCCCATTCTTTCTGCATTTTCCTCTACTGGCTTCCTCCTAATTCCGCTTTGCTATTGTAAAAGCAACATTACATGTAATTGACACTTATAGTTTGTTGAGTACATAACTGCTAAGGTCTCATCTTGCTTTGTGAATTCTATGAGTCTATTTATATTCAATCATACAAACATTATCTTCAGCATATAAATGTTTTAGATCCTTTAATCGTTGATTGGTCACATCGTTGTAAATAATTGGGAGGCTTTGCCTCTCATTTGGTGAAGCACCAAAGATACTTCGTCCTAGTGCTGCAATCCGAGTAACCTTATAAATACCTGGAATTTCTCTTATATATAAAATATTATTCTTATATTCTCATTTAAGAGTTTTGAAGCTTTTCTTATCACTGCAGAGGAAAGAAGTCCAAGTAAATTAGAAGGAACAGAAGCTGGAAATATGCAGGCATATTTGTGGCTGGAGTTATTCCACTACTTGTACATTATGTGGTTTACCTCAACGTGTGGAAAAATACAGTAAGTCCTTCATCGAAGAGGGTGTAGTTGCAGGATCATGTAACTTAGATGGTTTATTCTTTCTGGCAACTATTTTATGATAAACACAATATGCTGAAATCTTCTGAATAATTAATGTCTATTTGCTTAAAGGAACTTTTTTTAATCTATAAAAGCTCTTTTTAAAAAGCATGTTTCTGCCTGATCCTTACCTCTACTAAAGAATTTCCAACCCCACAAACGTGGAAAAATGCCTTTAGGTTAATCGAAGTCATTTATTCATAGGACTATATGGAATAAGTCAGACCTGTCCATCAGGAAAGACAGAAAGGAAGAATTCTGAGTTATTACGATACCAGATTTGCTGACAATAAGAAATTTACAACTTTGCTACTGCAGACAGCATAATTTCTTTACTATTATTGGGGGTAAGGGATAAATTAATGTGTACAGTGCATCCAGAGGTTGTGTTCTACATATTACATTCTTCAATATAAAATATTTTTGAAAAAAATAGTTCCCAGAAACCATCAAAATATTTGATTTAGTTTGACACTTTCAATGGTCTTGAGGGTTAAGAAGGTCTTAGAAATCTATTACTTTATTTTCCTTTGGAATCTTGAGACTTCTTGGGAACTTAATATTATTTTGCTGTATCTGTAATATTCTGATTTACACATTCCAATCTGAATATAACATTAAGATGATTTCAAAAAATAGATGAAAACTTTTTCTTACTCCAAAATCTTGTAGTTGTTTTTTATGTACAATTTTAAAACGTCTGTTTTTACATAAAAATTTGTTGAATATTAAATCATATAATTATGATTCATATTACTGTATACTTCAACTAATCCTGTCAATATTTTTACATTTAAAAGTCTTATTTGAGGGGCCGGCCCCGTGGTGTAGAAGTCAAGTTCACGCGCTCAGCTTCTGGTGGCCTGGGGTTCGCAGGTTCGGACCTCGGGCGCAGACTGAAGCACTGTTCCTCAAGCCATGCTGTGGCAGTGTCCCATATACAAAATAGGGGAAGATGGGCACAGATGTTAGCCCAGGGCCAATCTTCCTCAGCAAAAAGAGGATGATTGGCAACGGACATTAGCTCAGGGCTAATCTTCCTCACACACACACACACACACACACACACACACACACAAGTCTTATTTGACCATTTCATCATGCATATCAACAGAGGTCAAAAATATTCAACAACAATATTCTATATTAAAGTTAGAGGGGCCGGCCCAGTGGCGCAGCGGTTTAGTCCCCGCTTGGCAGCCCGGGGTTCGCGAGTTCGGATCCCGGGCGCCCGCGGACGCACTGCCTGTCAGCCATGCCGTGGCGGCGTCCCATATAAAGTGGAGGAAGATGGGCACAGATGTTAGCCCAGGGCCAGTCTTCCTCAGCAAAAAGGGGAGGATTGGCGACGGATGTTAGCTCAGGGCTGGTCTTCCCCACAAAAAAAAAATAATAAAAAAAAATAAAGTTAGAGGTAACTGAACAATGACTCTCTTATGACCACATAGAATCTTTTGAAACACTGTTTAGAAGCAATTATCCAAGTGGCTGGCATGCTATTTGTCATTCACTGATGATTCCTATTCTTGACATTTCTGAAATTACCTTCCTATTTAAAATCTTTGTATACCATACACTCTTTGGAGCAGTTATCAATTTTTTTCTAATTTATGCTTTATTTTATTTACAACTGTAATTTCTATATCAGAAATCCTTCCCTCCTCTTTTTAATCCCCCTATTATATAAAGTCCCATTAAAACTGCATTTCCTCAAGAAAACTTCCATAATCATCCTCCATCTGACTTCTCTATATGGCATCTGTTTGACATTTAATCAAAATTGATCTTGCATTATATTTATTTGACCTCGTTCATCTGTTCAGTTTTTTTCATGGGTGTATTCTGTTACTTAAAGAAATTGAAAATTACTCATGGATAGAAATCACATCTTATAATTTGCTTATGATTTTTCCCAGCCCTTCTGCATCATATGCACAATGGACATTCTACAATTTAATGACCAGATCACTGGAAAATCTCTCATTATGACAGAACACAATTATTGACAGGCTACTTCTCCATAAATTACTTAATTGCTTTATTCTAGTCTTATAGTTAGGGCAGAAGATTGCAACCTACACATACCAATCTATTCCTCATGTAATGGTTTGTTAAAATGCCTTTTAAAATATAATAAATTTCTGCATTTAAATAGATTTTTCCTTGTTTGAAAGATTCTATCATTAAGAACAGCAAAGGCTTTCTCAATTAAATTATTAATTTATGTATATATATATAGATAGGCAGACAAATGCTAGTACACACATAGAAGCTTATGAACAACATTTATTATTGTCACTGTAAGTCACAAAACATTTTGCAAAATGATTTATAGTACATTTACATTTACAACATTGGGTCTATTGTACCAGAGAGGAAATCAGAGTCTGTCTGGGGAAAAGACAGAAAAATTCACAAAATAAAATTTTCTAGCACCAGCGTTGCTGTGTGCACTCCCCCAGAGGATGCCATCTGCAGCACGGCCTGTGGAGCTGGGCCATGAAGTCTGCATGGTTTTGGGTGGCAGCCCTGCAGAAACCAGAGGGTATAGAGAAGGATACTATAAAAATTTAAACTTCAGTGCCACTCCTCAGTTAAGTAGTTTTGAACTCTTGTGGATATCTAGTCAATCTGTCATGACCCATGACGTTAAAAGGCACAATGGTACTTACCAGTCATTTTATTTACTAGAGAAGAAAAATAAGATGTAACAATAAAAAGTAAATTTTCTACTTAAGATACATATAAATAAGATAGAATGAAGAGATAAAGCACAAAATGTGCTATGACTAACATCTAAAATTACTACTTATGTTATATGTCAATAATATCTCAATAAAGCTGAAAAAAGAAAAAAGAACTTAAAAAATAAAATTAAGTACTTTTCATAGTCTAAACTGTTGACAAATATACCATAAGCATTCAAAATGTGTATTGATTATAGGAGTCTTATATCTCAAAATAGGAAAAGATTTTGTAGTGACATTTCATTCCCCAAAAAAACTATGATTTAGGAAAGTTAAAATTATTTTATGCTAAAGTAACAGCAGATTATGAGTGTTCATATTAAGTATACATTCTGGACTATTTCTCAGTTATACAACAGTGTGTTTTAGACACAAAACATATTGAAATTCTGAATTTGTTACCTAATATATCAAAGAAAAAAATGCTTTCTAACTTAAACCTTTTTTAGAAGTTGAGGCACAGGAAAACAAACAAACATAATATCTACCGCATTAACATTTTACTGAATTAAATCCAAGTTAAGGAGCAGATTGTATGTATTTGTATAAGATAACCTTCCTGTATACATAAAGCTATATGGAAAATGCAGCATATCTAGTGGGCTATGGACTGGTGGGAAAAGAGCATGCATATTAAGCACACACCCACTTTAATTAGGTTGATTTAATTAACCAAGAATATAAAATATGTATTGTGTACATAACCTCCTAGATGAAGCTTCAGATAACCCAGGCCATAAGGGAAAGCATCTCTCTGAATTTTACAAGCACAGTGATGCTTCTGCCCATGCTCTGTTACACTTGGGGCTTACATCTCCACTCTGGAAGAAATAAAATTATGATGTAAGAAAACATTATTGAAGAGACTGTCTTTTCTCTAGTGAATATTCATCCTCCATTGTCAAATATTAGTTGAGCGTATATGCATGGGTTTATTTCCGGGCTCTCAATTCTGTTTCATTGGTCTATGTGTCTGTTTTATGCCAGTACCATATTGTTTTGATGACCATAGTTTTGTAATATAGTTTAAAATCAGGAAATGTGATGTCTCCAGCTTTGTTCTTCTTTCTCAGAATTGCCTTGGCTATCCAGGGTCTTTTGTGGTTCCAAATGAATTTTAGGATATTCACTGGAGAAAAGACAGTCTTTTCAATAAATGGTGCTGGGAAAATTGGTTATTCACATGCAAAGGAATGAAACTAGACCCCTATCTTATACCACTCAGAAAAGTTAACTTAAAATGGATTAAAGACTTAAATGTAAGACCTGAAACCATAAAATTCCTAGAAGAAAACATAGGGAGAAGTCTCCTTGATGTTGGCCTTGGCAATGATTTTTTGGATAAGACACCTAAAGCACAAGCAAGAAAAGCAAAATACACAAATGAAACTATATCAAACTAAAAACCTTCTGCATAGCAAAAGAAACAATTAACAAAATAAAAAGGCAACCTATGGAACTGGAAAAAATATTTGCAAACCACATATCTGATGAGGAGTTAATATCCAAAATATATAAGGAACTCATACAATTTAATAACAAAAACCCCACAAATAATGCAATTAAAAAATGGGAAAGTACTTGGATAAATATTTTTCCAAAAAAAGATAATCAAGTGGCCAATAGGTACATGAAAATGTGCTCAACATTACTAATCACCAGGAAAATGCAAATCAAACACCGTGAGATATGACTTCACACCTGTTAGAAGGGTTATCAATAAAAAGACTTGTTATCTCAGGTGCTGGCGAGGATGTGGAGAAAAGGCAATCCTCATGCACTGTTGGTGGGAATGTAAATTGGTGCAGCCACTATGGAAAACAGTATGGAGGTTCTTGGAAAAATTTCAAAGTACATATATATATATATATATATATATATATATATATGAATATTATTCACTCATAAAAAAGGAAATCTTGCCATTTGTGACAACATCTAAGAGAGTAGATCTTAAAAGTTCTCATCACAAGAAAAAAAATTGTAACTATGTGAAGTGATGGATGTTAACTTAGTGTGGTAATCATTTCACGATATATAAATATATTAAATAATTGTGTTGTACACCTTAAATTTATACTATGTTACATGTCAATTATATCTCAATAAAATTGGGGAAAAAGGAAAATATTAGCAAGGGCACATGCACCTAGGGGAGAAAGTAGAGTCAGCTGTCAGGCACTCCCAAAGGACATCTCTGCCTCCAGGTTTCCGGTATTCTGACCCCCACCACCTCCACAGCCCTGACCTGGTGATTCATGTCTTGTTTAATACAAGAACTATCATCACAACTCTATTTTCTCAAATATAATATTTGTGTTTAGAGAAAACTAACACCTTATTCACAGGAGATTAACAAGAATACTTTTGCTATTCATATTCTTAAATAATGGCTTTATGAATCTTTTTGAATCCAAGAAAGAGTTAGATCTTCCTGTAGTCCCCCATTCTCATTCTCTCCCGGATTCTGATGTGTATTCCCAGGTGGGAAAGATGTCCCGGTGGCTGTTGGTAGCTGCATGCATATTAGCGTCTTCTCCAGGTTGACAGCACTCTCGGTGCTCAGGACTCAGTCGTGCAGGAAATGCTGCAGTGTAGAGACCTTATACCAGTTTCTAGGGATGGAAGCCGATGCATATAAAGTGACATAATAATTATGAAATGATGCCACTATCAGAGGATGTCTTTATCTCACTGAGCATCTGATGAAATTTTGCTAAGTAGTGTGGGAAATTTCAAAAGGGGTTAGCTACATCCCCCGTTCTCATATAGCTTACCATCTAGGGAGGTTAATGAGGAGCCATCCAAATACCATTAATCAAGCAGGACAATTTATCAGTGTATAGTGAGATTTGAGTTCTGAGAAATATGCGATCTAATCAAAGGTAACATATGAAGACCCTCTAAGAACAGCACGATCAGGATGTTTATGAAGAGTTTGGGAACGCAGCCAATCGAAAATTCATAAGAGATTATTATACTTTATGATTATAAGAAAATTATGCTAGTAGTTAAATTTTCCACTTACCACTTTGCATAAAACTTCCAACTAACTAAATAAGAAATAGAAGCTGTCAGGGGAAGATGTGCATATTGATAAATGCCATAATTACACATTGACATTTTTGTAGCCTATGCTGATTGTGTGAGTGTCCATACTTCTGTTATATCAAAAACACCAAAATGGCAACATAAGCTGATTTTTTTACCCAAAAGATTTCAACATACTATGATTTAGTCTTCCTGTATATTCTCCAGCACAGTTCAGATGACTCTTTGGACTGGGTGGAATGGTGAGCTGGGGAGTAGAGACACTCTCTCCCTTACCCCATTCTGTCTTTTCCTAACCTCCCTCCCTCCATTCCTCTACTTCATCCCTCTGCTATGACAAACTGGCTAGGAATTTTCAAATGTCGATGTTCTAAAAGTATATCTACTTAGAAGCTTCAACTGCTGGTGGTCAAACCAGCAGAAAATTAAAGATATGCATAGTTTGTGAGTAAATAAGATGAGTTAGAGTTCCTCAAAAAATTAAAAGTAGAACTACCATAGGATCCAGCAATTTCACTTCTGGGTATTTATCCAAAGAAAATGAAAACACTGCCTCAAAAAGATATATGCACCCCCATGTTCATTGCAGCATTATTTAAAACAGTCAAAATATGGAAACAACCTAAGCGTACATCCATGGATGAATGGTTAAAGGAAATGTGTGTGTGTGCGTGTGTGTGTGTGTGTGTGTGTGTGTATATATATATATATATATATATATATATATAAGAGAATGTTATTCAGCCATAAAGAAGAATGAAATCTTGCCATTTGTGACAACATGGATGGACCTAGAGGGTATTATGCTAAGTGAAATAAGTCAGACGGAGAAAGACAACTATTGTATGGTCTCACTTGTATGTGGAATCTAAACAACAAAACAAAACCAAGCTCTTGGACACAGAGAACAGACTGGTGGTTGCCGGAGACTGGGGGCCGGGGCAGGTAGCAAAATGGGTGAAGAGGGTCAAAAGGTACAAACTTCCAGTTATGAAATAAATAAGTCCTGGGGATGTAATGTACTGCGTGGTGACTATGGTTAATAATACTGTATTGCATATTTGAAAGTTGCTAAGAGAGTAAATCTTAGAAGTTCTCATCACAAGAAAAAATATTTTATTAACTGTGTATGGTGACAGATGCTAACTAGACTTATTGTGGTGATAAAAAAAAATCAAGTTAGAGTCATTGAACGACCGCTCAAAAGACTGATTTTTACCAATTTGAGGAATGGAAGAATAATCATAGATGAGGTAATGAAGAATATATTTGACTGGTGGTGTGCTTACATAATGAACTGGGAAAGCTATTGTACTAAGTGCAGGGAAGATGTGAATAGATGGATGAGTGAAAACATTGAAAATGAGAGATTTGGTGACAGAATGAGTGAGGGAGGAATGTGTGGGTGAATGAGCTGAAACGCACATCTATACCAAAAGCACTCTGACATTTGTTACAATTTCCCGATAATCTGCAGGTGATCTACAAATGTCAGAAATACCATTGCTCATCCTTTAGATTAATACCAGGTGACTGAAAAATAGAATGCTTACATGAAATTCTGAATATATCTTTTCCAAACATTTAGAAACCATAATACACACTTTAAAAAGAGTTTAGGAAAAAAATACACATTGAACCCTAAGACTCATAACTCTGTGTACCTACTTTAAACATGTTTTAAATAGAGGAAAACGGTTATAATGTATCTACCATCTGTGCCTCAGAGACCTACTATTCCCTTACTGGTCCTTTTCTCCTTGTTCTCTCCTGCTTATTATCTATTTTGCTCGTTAGCATCTCTACTATACAATGGTAGAAAGGAGGAGAGAAGTTCAAATTAGTCCATTTTTCTGGCTCCTAATGAACTGGTTTAATATTTGATTAGGAAGAGGTTTGAATGAAATTAGAGATTTCAGTTATTCATGCCACCTCTGATTTTTGATTCCAGGGAAAATGATAATTATTGAGCTCTGCACAAAATAGATGGATCATACATTTCTATTAAGTAAGGAGCTTAATGTTCTAAGTTCACCTTGCCACCAATAGTTTAAAAATGCTCCATCTATTTCACACTATCTATGAGAATACGGAAAGCGTATATATTAACGTCGTATTCCACATATTATGCAAGCAAATTCTGACAACTTAATCCTTTCGAAATAGTTGAAAATCTGGAAGTAAGTGAAGGTCCCGAGTGAAATACAAATAAGAGCTCGTGTATTTATTTCATAGAAGCAGACACAGCATCTCAGTTCTGAGGCATAGATCAGTTTTATAGCCGAAAAGGACCTGAACAGTTTCAACTCCCTCTGCATAATTAACTTGTACGCAACATTTGGCAATCTCGAGTTCCTCGGGAAATTTTTTATTGTTCAGTGTCAATACTGAATAAGAAAATCAAGTCAGTTCAGTGCAGTTCAGCTGAACAGACAGCGTCTGTGTGCCCCCCATGGTCTCAGCTCCCAGGGGGGCAGTCCTCATTATCCTTTGTAACTGATCAGTTCTCTTCACCGGTTCCAACTCCTGGGTGCCAATGACACCACTGTCTCCTTCATCTGTGCTCTTTATGGTAGTTTCCTGCTCCTTCTAAAATCTAGGTTGACTCACCTTCCCTTGTTTGTCCTTTCAGCTTCTCCAGCACTTTTCTAAGTAGTTCCCTGTATTCAATTCCCTGTTTCCTGCCTGGATTGTGACTGATGATGCGTGGGGGGATAATAACGTCAGTTAACGACAGGTCTAGGAGATAGCTACAGGTCTAGGAGATAGCTGGGTGGAGTCAGATACACTGTATTTTTGTTTGTTTGTTCTTAATTTCCAATCCATTGCAGTCTGTTATTTACATACATACTATACAATACAATGTACCAGCAATGTCAAATTGCTATAAAAGTTTCCAAACACAGGCTTCCACTTTCTAAACTCATCTTGTCCTAGAGCAGTAACAAACAATTCTCAGACTACCGCTGGTCCGCGGACAGAACTTTGAGTAGCACTAGCCACGTAGAGGGCTACAGAAAAGAAAGTGTTCTGAAGATCAGAAAATGAGGTGGAAGTTAGAGATCAAAATTCTGGGGTCACTGGCAAATCAGTGGTAGTTGGAGACATGGAATTGGAAAAAACCCATAGGAAGAGTGCATGGACAGAAATAGGAGCAGGCTGAGGGCCGAGCGTCAGTGAGCACCACAGTGTGGCCAGGTGCAAGCAGACAGTCTGAGAGAAACAAGAAGTGAAGATGGAGAGCAGAGACGCCAGAGGAGGAGAGAGAAGCAGAGGCACCACAGCATGCCATTTGGGTCCACTGAGGTGGGCACCTCGCCCTGCGTACCTCAAAGAGGCATTTAGTTCATGTGCTCTGCTGATTAAGGCAGATTGCTATGGTCTGAATGTTTGTGTATCCCCAAATTCATATGCTGAAATCCTAACCACCCTAAGTTATTAGTAGGTGGGTCCTTTGAAGGTGATTAGGTCATGATGGTGGAACCCTCGTGAATGCTATTAGTGTTTTTATAAAAGAGACCCCAGTGAGCTCCCTGCTCCCTTCCCCTTTCAGCCACGTGATGACACAGCGAGAAGATGTCCATCTATGAACCGGAAGTGGGCTCTCACCAGACAGAATCTGCCCACGTCTTGATCTTGCACTTCCCAGCCTCCAGAACCGTGAGAAAATAAATTTCTGTTGTTTATAAGCCACTCAGTCTGTGGTACTTTTGTTATAGCAGCCCAAACAGACTAAGACACAGGCACATAAACGTATTACGTGTTCTAGAAAGAACTCCATCAAAACAGTCATCATAAAGGAGTTGGAGTAATTTATTTGAAAAATTCAATCACAGAGAACACTGTCTTCATTAATGATACAGACAGATATGTGAAGCATCAGTGCTACCTAACAGAAATTTCTGCGAATGGTGATGGAAATGTTTTTCACCTGCACTGTCCAACAGGGTCGCCATTAGCCACATGTGGATATGGAGCACTTGAAAAGTGCTAGTGTGACTGAGAAACTGAAGGCTCCATCCATTTTAATTTTAGTTCATCTAAATTTAAAGAGACACATGTGACTAGTGACTATCTTATGGGATAGATGATTCATATGATTTATAGGTAAGTTTGGTTTAGAGTAAAAGACACATAGCCTTCGGGGTCAGCCTTTAAATCTTCTAATTACCAACTCTGTGACCTTGTTTATGCCACTCACCTTCCCTGTGCCTGAGCTCATAAAATGAGTTCATAAAATGGGGGTCACAATATTTATATCCAGGGCCACAGTGATGATTGAAATTGAGGCATGTAAATTGCCTAGCACAGAACAAGTATTCAATCAATGATAGCGCTCACCAGTATTAAATGATGTAGGTCAGTATTCATGAACATAGCTCAGTTGTTCTGATTCCTCTGATCATCAGCGCGAACATGTAATAAACTGTGAAATACGCAATAAGAGATAAGCCCCAGGGGGCTGTTGCCTCTGGTGAAGGAGTCTCTTCCCACAGTAACTGACAATGTTTTTCTAGTTAGTGATTCTCTTATCTCAGCCTTGCTGTGAGCTGTCCTTTTTCAGTGTGATTGCTTCTAGCAAATCCACCCCACTCCTGCTAAGGAGCATTCCTCGCTGCTTTTTCTATAACTTCTAGAACTGAAGGCTGTTCAGGGGAAAAGACAAATTGAGCTTGTTCAATCAATAACTTTAATTTTACATACAATTCTATGTCAATGGAGTCTGATCGGAGGGTTTCTCGAGTCTTTTTCTGTGGGATTAAGAGCACAGATTCAGAGACGTTATTTACCTTAACCCTGGCTGATCGTCAGTCTCTTGGGGGAAGGTTTAAAAAAACACACATGCCTATCCCTCCTTCCCCCGACCTGGAGGCATGGCATTGTTAGAAGCAGTCCAGGAGATTCTATTTCACAGTTTGAAAACCACTGATATATGCCATGTTTCCAGGATGGGATCCAGACAGAAGGGATTGTCTGAGCTCAGGTTAACTGAGGTATTGCTGTACCACTCTTGGGTAAAGAAGGGGTACAGACATCACACGGATCTTGCACATGGATGTGGGGAAACTCTGGATATTTGACTGAAATTTTCCCTGGGGAATCACAGCCAATCATTTGAACAAGTGTCACTCAGAGATAGGCCTGGATTCCAGAACTAATTTTTCTTTACTTTTCCTCCTATGCTAGCCTGCCTGTCACATTTATGGAGATGGTTCACCTCCATGTACTGTCCTTTTTGGGGCTCAAATCTATTTACAATATATTTTCTTTGGCTCATAGGTTTTTATACGTGAACTCAGTACACTCCCATCTGCAGAAAGACTAGTGAAAACTCTGAACTGCTATATTTTCTCATAAGAAACCGTTCCTGAGTCAGAGGCTCAGAGCAACGCCTTCATGTCCGCGGCTGTCTGGCCCACTCCCTCACTACCAACACTCCCAAGGTCACAGTGACCTGGGAGTAATGGTCAAGCAACATACTGATAAGTGTATGGATGCTTCTTAGGGTATTAGTCAAATATTGTTACATACTTTTAGAGACAAAAATCTCTGTGAAACAAAAGAATTCCAAGCATAGGCCAATGGCCCACTTCTCTTGAACAACATGCAACACAGTAAAATTCCAGCACAACAAACCAGTTTCCACAGTCTCTGAAACTCTATAGCAGGCCCTAAAATTTTCAGTCCGGAAAAGAGGAAATGTCCTCTATCAGCAAATATTGGGGATTATGAAGGCATGTTTTTTTAGAATAATTGATAAGACAAAAAATTTACTGGGATGTTCTGGTTTAGACGTGTTATTGCTTTCTCTCTGGTTTTCTAACCACATCTTTTATTAATTTTTGGTTTGGGGGAGGGCAATGTGAAAATATTAAATGAACACTGGGCAACAATAACACCTTAAATGAGAACCTTAGTTCTATTAAAAGTTAGGGCTTCCTACTAAGTGACTCCTTGGTGCATACTTTATTACGAAGAAGTAATTTAGGAGATAGAGAAGCTAGGACTCATTGATCTCAGTCCTGATTTTCAGAGCATGGATCATATGGGAATCTTTTATGGCTTTATAAGTGAGCATTTTGGAAAGAAACCTAACTCAAGATGGAATAATCTACAAAGACAATTTATCAGTGTATTTCCTCAGAAGGCCAGTTTTCACTGGTTTCAGAGATGGCTGCCTGGAAGGGCTCATTAAGGTCATCAGGACTCTTTCTGTTTCTGTTGCTCAGTTGGCTTTCTCCTGGTTTGCCTTTATTCTCTCGGAAGGCTACCTCTAGCTGCTGCAGGCTTCCATGGCACCGTCTCAGAGGCTGCCCTATCAGTTCAGAAAAAGGACCCCCACTTTCCTTGATTACATCATGTGCCCCCCCTTCTGTGCCCAGGGGATGATGCACTCTAATTGGCAAGCCTGGGTCACATGCCCTTGCAACGGCAAGGGAGCAATTCCCAAAAGGAAGAGGTTGGGACAAAGAAGTTAAAATAAAAATTAAAAAAAAAAAAATTCCTACTTTGGAGTGAGGGAAGCTGGTTCCATTTGCTATGGGAATTATGCAAAATAACTTCATTCTACTGTTACATGACTTTCGGGGTTAATGGAGACCGCAACACAATCTGTGATCACACAGAATGCATTAGTATGCCAAAGGAAAGTTCCACTTAAAACCCAGTATCATGTCACTTTCTTAAAATGGTTCTCTTGTAAATAGCCAGAAATATATTATGGAAGTCTGAGTTTTATTTATTTGAGAAGTTTGGAACTAGAAAGAAACAAAACAGTCATGAGAAATATTTGTGAACTATTTAAAGAAGTAATTATGTTGTGAGTTCGTGTCTCATTCAAATTTAATCATTTTGATAAATATGGATTTCATCTTTTAGAGTTCCCAATCGCAAAAACTAAACTAGATGTGTTTAGTCTTCCTAAAACAATAAAATCCTCAAAAAACCAAGCAAATTATTGAGCAAATAAAGAAAAAGCATTACGAATCATACATCATGAGATAAATAATGATATACCCCAAAACGTTCACTTAATTTTGAAACATGAGCTGGCCCATAGTCTAGAGGCAGTACATTGTGCTTGAGGTTTTTTCTATATTCTTCACTGTTTTCTCCATTTTTTGGAGTCTTAAAAACGCCTTCGGAAATTAAGTCTACAAATACTAAAGTGGCCCATCTGAGTATCTGAAAGTTAGTCAGCAGAAAACGTCAGGTACCAAGAACATTTGGATGGGCTGACGACCAGGTGGGGTTATCAGATTCACAAAACAGGCTCTAGGTCGCCAGCGACGCAGGATCTGACCTCGGGTTTCCTGGCAGTTGAGATCCAGCGGATTCTTCACCCCGGTGAGAGCGGGGGGTGGGGGTGCCGCAGGAGTTTGAAGGTGGGGTGCGGGTGCGAGTGGGGGGAGGGGTTTGGAGGTGGGGGTGACGGGGAGGGGTTTGGGGGGTGGGAGTGAGGGGGAGGGGTTTGGGGGTGGCAGTGAGGGGAGGGGCTGGAGATGGGGAGGGGGCAGGGCTAGAAGCGGGGGTGCGGGAGACGGAGAGGGCGGGGGCGGGGCGGGACGCTCTGGGGGCGTGCACACTCCACAGGGACACGCGCTCTGGGCCACAGCAACTCGCTCCAAGTTCCCTCCCTCGCTCTCCGGCGAAGCCTGCCTGAGCCCTCCCACTCGGTGCAGACCGAACCTTCGCGGCCGCCGCCAGCCCGGGCTCTCCACGGCCTCGCGTCCTGGGCCCCCTCGGCCAGCCGCATCCGCTCTCAGCGCGCGGCCCCGCGGAGGCGGCGGCCCCGACCCTCCTTCCCTGCCGTCCCCGAGAGCCTGGCGCCCGGCTCGGGCCGCACCGCCCGGGGCCGGGGAGCGCGGCCGAGGTAAGGCTGGGCCGGAGGCCGGGGCGAGGCGGCCGGAGCCGGGTCGGGGTGCAGGTCGGGGAGCCGCGTCGCTCCCCGAGCGCGGACAATACCGCAGCCGCGCGCGGCCGGAACGACCCCGGGTCCCCCCTGCAGCCTACCCGCCCGGCCTGGGGCTCCGTCCAGCCCGGCCTGGGGGCCGCAGTGGCCCAGACGGACCCCCGCGGCCGGCTTTCTGGGCCGCGAGGGGCGGCGCGGCCCGGCTCCCTCCCTGCGCCCCTGCGCGCTCCGCTGCGCGTCCCGGGCTCGGCGGGGAGGCCGGGCCGGGGCAGCCGGCCGCGCCGCCCAGCGGGGTGTGCTTGCGGGGCGCCAGCGGTGGGCTCCGAAGGCGCGCCTGCTGGTCGCTGCTGGAGAAGTGGGTCGGCGAGGGCCGGGGGCTCCACTCCCCCGCGTCTCCTTGCAGGGTCTCTAATCTCAGGTGCTCAATACTTTGGGAGTATCATTTTCTCCTGATCGTTGGCTGGGAATGCTTGCAAGAAATGCAGATTCAGAGACTCTGAAAGTTTGTTTTGGTTACCCCTTCCAGCTCTACCCGTGGTCTCACTTGCCTCCACTTTCTTTGAAAGCGTGCAGATTTGAAATAGAATTAAATTATCCTTGGTTCACTCGTGCCCCCCTCACCTAGCGGAGCTCCTAACTTGGCAACAAAGCGCGTGCAGGCTGTGGGAAGCCGCTGATGCCTAATGCCCAGCCTGGTGCCCCTGACTGTTGGGAGAACAGGAGCTGCACAGTGCGAATGGCAGTGACAGTTCTCCCTCTGTGCAGGCTTGTGGGGAGGGAAGCGGAGATAACTTTGCCTTATGCTTAAATGACTCTGGAAAGTGGAAAGAAAACACCTGGTGCCCCGCTTTTTAACCCTTTCAAGTTATTGTTCACATTTACTGAGCCACAAAAATGAGCAGGCTTTCTTTCCCGCCTAAGATACAGGCAAACTCTGGATTTTTCCTCACGGCCATGTCCTGTGCAAAATCTGGCACACATCTGTGACAACATTGCATGGCTGGTGTTGTAAGGACTACCAATGTTTATTTTTGAGAAGGGGAATATGATAGGAGAAGAAGCATTTTTGCAATATAAATAGTGTGACTTCCATTTTCTTCATTTTCCCTGTTGAGGTTGGAGGTATTTGCTTAGCATTTCCCCCCCAGTTTATACCTAGAGTCGTTCCATGAAAAATACCTGCATTAACTTGTTGTGCTTATTGTGTGATATCACAACCCCCTGGTCAGTCAGATGAGCTACTTATTAAGCATAGTTATTTTAACATAAGGGGGAGTTAATGGTAAGCCAGAATTCTTTGTCGGTTACATCCCATTGATTTACCGTATGGTATTTAATCTGCGGTATTGCTACAGATCATACAACAGTAAAGTCTGATTGAAAAACTGATTGAACAGGGAGGTGGCGATGCTTTGTCAACCTGATAGTCTGTAAGCGCTTAGAGCAGTGCCTGGGACACAGTGCTCAGTAAGTGTCAGCCAGTTTTATTTTTAATTTTTATCATCAGTCTGTGTGTTTTTTCTGTTTGGAAAACGGTTGTTTTGTTTTACTCCCAGATCGTTTAAATCATGGTCTATTCTGAGTCTGTGGTTTAATTTCAGATCAGAATTGAGGTTGGGTTGTTGTTTTGCTTATGACTGACAAGGTGTTCTGTGTATTCTTATGCATCGTATATAGGGGATCTTTAAGGGCAAGACCACAGTCCTGAACCCAGCCCTATCCAGGTACATTTCATAATAATGAGACCTGATTATCCTTAAGGGCCTAGTTGTCTAAGGAGAAGCCTAGACTTTAGAGGAAACCTGGGCTCTGAACCCTTTCCCGAACCTCCTTGTTCTCCAGTTTTAGAGGAATACTACCAAGTCCTGGTTAAAATAACCATGTTGACACAGCAGTTAGGTAACTCCGGCTGTGTCACAAGGTAATAACAGGTAAATATATGTACTGTGTATACATCAACCAGAGCGTATAATTCTTACTCGTGCTTTAAAATTTTTAGAGCAGAATTTATAGCCTAATTAGCTGAGAGAAGAAATACTCACACTACTTACTTGCCATGTGTCAGTAACCAAAAGATTATGTTTGCTACCTAGGTATTTTAAAAGATTGTCAGGAGTTTGCTTGCATTTTGAGGTTTTTTTATCCCCCTTTTAATTTGAAGTGACATCTCTTTCAGTCCTGAACAGTTTACGTAGCTGAGCAAAGGCATGGCATTAACTCTTGGGGCCCTGCAGAGCCGAAGCTGCTGTAGGCACAGTGTGGCAGTAGGTGGTGCTGTGGATAATGCTGGTGTCTGAGGCACATGCGGTCAAGTGGAATCGGAGGGATGAATTTAGCAATCCCCTTGCTTGCTCTCTCCCCAAAATATACGCTCACTCTGCAGACACTAACAATCGTTTTTGGAAAAAACTTTTTAAAAACCTTGTCCTTTATATTTTCAACTTTTTAAGAATATTTACTTGGCCAGATTTTTCTCTCTGAAAACCGTACTCTTCCAGGTGTTAAGGCAAACATTGCTTGTAAAAATATTATTTAGTCAACTGGACGCTTTCTTTTTCTTTTCCCATAATAGAGTAAGACTCATCATTCTGAGCCTAGAGGATCTCCAACTCACCTGGACTTTTTTTCAATACTTAACTTTTAGGAGAGAGAAACAAATGAGAAGAAACCTACCTGCATCTTGACTTTATTTAAGAAAACAATTTCCTAGGGTGAATTCTCATTTATTCTGATTTTTACCATTTTTCTGACTCCCGGTATGATGCAGTGAGAATTGATATTCAGGATGAAGACTGTGAAGCTCTGCAAAGCCATGACTCATCCAAGGAAAATATAGTCATGCTATTTGGTACAGCACCAAGGGGAGAAAGGGAATAAGGACACTCCGAACAAGGGTTTTCTGGATTGTAGTCAGAGTTATCTCTGCGGGCCGGCGCTGGGCCTGGCCGGTCCTAGGCAGTTGACCCTGCCTTCTCTTTACTCCTCCGACAGTGGAGTTGCTGCTGGCTCTCTGCAGCTGAGGTGAAGTGCCTTGGCTGAGCCACACTGCTAATAAGTAGTGATTTTAACCCAGGTGTGTGTGTGCCTCTGGAGCCCGTGGATCTTTCCAGCACGCCATGTGGAATAACCTCTGTTTTGCCCATTCAGGAGGCGTTCACCACAATTCTTTTTGGGTTTGATACCAATAAATCTCTTCTTCGTAACTCAGTGATTTGAATTTCCTGGGTAGCGTTTGGTCATTAAAAAGTCCAAAACAGGAGAAATTAAGCTGTTTTTAATTTTCAGAGGAAACCTAAGATTTCACAATACCTTGTTAAAGATTGCTTATTTTGGGTGGGTTGAGGAGAGGGATGGCAGGTTTAACTTCTTTGAGATATGTAAAGGCCCATGCAAATGGCTTAGATTAGGAAGTAATGTTGAGTCTGTTTTGGCTTTGTTGCTCAAGTGATCTGACGAAAGTCCTGGCTTCCTTGTACTGCCCAATGACTTTCTTTCCCTTGGGTTAAAGGGAGTTTATTCATTTTGATCACTTAAATACATCGGAAGGGATTATGATGATTAATGAAACATTGGATCAAATCCCCGTTCTGAATAGTCATTGTTTTTTTAAATTAGCTAGAGCCTAATTTAGTTTTTTAAATGGTGAGGTTTTTTTTGTATTGAAAGAATTATAGAAATACAAAAAAGTAATATCTGAGAATTGTTCAAAACAGAACACAAATTATGCCCAAGTGTTTATTAAAGACGCTCAACGTAGCATTGATTCTGAACTTTGAAAGGATGAGTTTATGGGATGATTTGCATGGAAGATTTTGGAGAATGGTAAGTAGTTTTTCATTGTTCATGGATGTCATAATCCACACAGTTAACTACAGATAATTAAGATATGGGCAAGGCTTCAAAACTTACTGCAGAATACACTTTCTTCCTGTTTTTAGACTTGGGTTTGTTTCTGGATGATCTTTTGTGATGCAAATTTAGTTAACTTAAATCACGCATACTCCTCTTCTGACACCTTAGGCTTCCTCCTGCTGTCTGTGATCTTTACATTAAAGTTTTGCAGTTTGAGTCTTTTAAGGAGAATCACCTTAGAACACAACATTCAAAGACATGAGCCTTGTTTTTGTTTTGTTTTGGGAAACTTTAGTCGATGAAGCAAATTACTTCCTTTTTCCAGTATGTTTGGTAATAAAAATAGTGACCATGTGGATGATTAAACAATTTTAAACTGGAACTGGCACTACAGCTGGGATTTTGGAATTGTAAACACTGTAGAGAGAAGTTCAAAGGTGAAATCTAAGCGAAAGGAAACAATATGTCACTTGGCAGACAGGTTTCTAGAAGAATTATAGGAATTCTGTGGTGTGTTTTATACATTGGAGCAAGATCAATGGGTTTTGAAATTGTCCAGTTCCAGATAAAGCTTTTAAAATACAATTCGGAAGCACATGGGAGATTTTTGAGTGGTTATGTTGTAATGCAAAGCATATTTTCCTTGTAGCTCCATTAGAAGTTTGTTTCAAATTATCATCTTTTTCGGGAGGAGTCACAGATATTCTTCAAAATGATCATTCTTGCCAGCAATTTTTTTGTCCCATTGACTGGAACTTAATGAAAAGAAAGTAATTGTGGGAAAGAATGGAGTTTAGTAATTTCTTCTATTATGATTATTACATTAAATGGAAATTCATAGAGGACTCGTGTGCCAGGTACCAGCAGTGGCCAGGAGAGACAAGGTTGCTGCCTACTTGAGGCTTTGTAGTGTAAAGTGGGGGAAAAAGATAATAAATAAATGAAAAGCTACCTTAAAGCAGTAATAAGTGCAGTCAACAATGAGGGTGGCCTTCCCATCTGGGGGCTGGGTGGTCTGGGAGGGCCTCATGGAAGATATTTGAGGTGACACTTAAGTGAGAAGAAAAGGCAACCTCTGGAAGGTCTCTGGGCAGAGAGGATGGCTTGTGAAAAGGCCCTGTGGCAGGCAGAACCTGCCTTTGTGAGGAACAGGAGACAGCAGCAGAGGAACCAGGTCAGCAGGGCCTTGTAGACCATGGGGGGAGTTTCTTTTTATGCTAAATGTAGTAGGAGCTGCTGGAGGTGTGACACAAGGAGGGCCGGGTTCCAATTTGCAGATTGGGCAGCTTACTCTGCCTGCCTTGTGCAGTATGGATCGTTGGGAAAGAGGGGAAGCGGGGAGCCAATTAGCATGCTGCTGTGGTGACCAGTGCCAGCTGGGCTGGAAGGAAAGCGAGGAGACGGAGGGAATCCTATGTTTGCAGGATCCTCGGTTTCTCTAACCTAACGCAGCATTGATCTTAAGATGCGTCGTCATTGTATATACCACTAAGAAAGAAGACATATTGTGCGCTAAGCTGTGACATACACTGCCCATTGGGATAGGGATCCTGATTTCAGGTATTAAAAGGGGAAAAGAGGTGTGTCTTAGAACTGGTGAACTTAGTGTATTCTGGAGATCAGACTGAGAGGTCTTGCCAATTTATATTTTATTTCTATTTGTATCTGAACAATACCAGTCGAATCCTGTTATTTGGAAGGACCTGGGGGTCATGTGCAGAGGAATCACCAACCTCAGGATTGGAAGCTGATATAGAAAACAGCATCCGGTGTCTCTGGTCTTTCTGATACTTTAAAATCATGCGAAGATGGCATTTACAGATTCTGTTGCCTCCACTTGCACTACGGACTGTGGGTGTCAGAGATCAAGGAAACTGGGATGGCCCAGATTAGCCGGGTTCAAGGGGAGGCGCAGACACTGTGTGCACATTCAGAATGGGCGGCAGGTCCCTTGGGAGTTACAGTCTTGGTTTCTCTCTGTTAGAGCACTGGGAGCAGGGCAGGGTGAGGGCTTGGTCACAGCCATGGGGATTCCAGGCCAGCAGATAGGGAAGTCGGTTACGGAGGGACTGAGAGAGCGCAGGTTTTCTAGTTGAGTGTGAAGATTGACTCCGTGAGGAGTTGAGCAAGTGACTGAAGCTTCTGGAACCTCAGTTTCCTGATCTGTAAAGTGGGGACAACTGTCGTACCGACTTACAGGATTGTTGTGAGCATTCAGTAAAGTGATGCTTGCGAAGTGCTGAGCTCTCTGTCGAGGTTAGTTGCTGCTAAGTGTTAGTGTCTCAAGGATTTCATACGTCATTCTTTCTGTCTTGTGTATTCTCATCATACGGGTTACAGGATGAAAGTCACTTTTTCAGAGACTCACCCTGACCACAGAAGCTACGGTAGCCCCTTCTCCGGACATTCTCTTTCCCGTTGTCTTATTTTATTCACAGCCCTCATTCCTAACTGAGATTGTATAATTTGTTTCCATGTTGAAAGTACATTTCTCTGCGTTAAAAGGGATGCTGTCACAGCAGCTGCTGTATCCGCAGCACCTGGAACTGTGCCAGGCCACATGGCAGGACGTAGTAGGTATTTACTGAGCGCAGTAGAGGGTGACGCGGCTGGTTATGAGGTCCTTGCCGTGGGGCCTTGACAGCACACAAAAAGGCCAATTCTCAAGCAGAGTTCTTCTCTCAACTGTGCTTTTTGTGCTCTGAGGTGATTGGCTTTCCCGTCAAGGTGCACGTGCCTGAGGTCCAGTGCCAGGGTCTGAGCAGTCGTTGGTGGAGTATTTTGGAAGCGGGGTTGGAGGGAGGGAGCGTGTATATTTGGAGACTTGGGTTTCTTGGGGTAGGAGGACATGCTTGCTGTTTTGCTCTGGCATGTCAGAGGGTGTCACTTGCTTCGTCTTCAAGCTGAATGTCACCTGAGGCCTACCTAATGCCTGATATGCCAGCTTGCAGGCACCTGACTCCTTCTGGAACAACCATAAGAGTAAACACGGTGTGGAAATGCAGCCCCTGGACAAGCGGCCACTGCCTGTCAGACCGCCCTGGCCGCCCCGGAGGCCGGCTCTGAAACTGGGGCCCCGCTGGCGGCCTGATAGACCTGCTCAGTCAGCACGCTGGACTGTTGGTCATTCCCCCGGTTTCTCAGTTATGTATGTTACTGATAACACCACATCTCATTATAATGACTTTTGTTGGTGCATTGATTTTGATGCTGTTCGTAATTTTCAAAAGGAAATCATTACCCATTTTAGAAATAAGAATGTTTAAATATTCTCCAGGCTTTTATCTTTCTCGGGCTTGCTTGTTGATTACAGTCTTTGGGTGAAGTTTAGTGAATAAAATGTAAAGACTCATTTTCAAATCGTTGTGTAGAGACTTTGCAATCATAGATGTGTGTACATATTTATTTGCACATGTTTACAAACTATTAGTCGTCTTCCTTTCCCTGACTACCATGGGGCCACCGTTTCCACTAGTGGTCGCGGACAGACAGCTGGAAACTGGAAACTCAGCAGTGTTGGGAAATACCAATGAATCCTGACAGCATTTCTGTGTTTTGACTACGTAGTTAGAACAAGGTGAATTGGGGGGTTCGTTGTACACTTGACTGTGAGTTGGGGATTTTTAAAATCCTTTTAGTCTTTCTCTGGCCTGTGCTCATTCAGATGATCATTAATTGGAATGTTGTGATTTTTAAGAATCAGATGTTTTTCTTCCCAATAAATTTTGTTCTTGTTTAGTGACCCTGAGAGAAGAAGAGGAATTGTGTTGGTTTTGAATGTGACTAGTCGTGTATGCTCTTCACAGCTTCTGTAGGCTTTGTTCTAACCTGCAACATGAACTTGGTGTGTAACCATAAACCTTTTTATAAATTATGGTCAAAGTGGCCACCGTCCTTGAGGGGATAGACTGACTGTCTAGTAACTTAGTCCTTTATTTAATGAAGATTTTATTTTTTCTAATTCTTGTTAGCAAATTTTCTAATTCTTGTTAGCTCTTATAGGGGGAGAGTATTACAGTCGCATAAATCTATATTTTGTAGGAAGTTGACATATTTTTTCAGGTAGTGCTGGAGATCTGTGGTCTACTTGTCTTGTTTGGAAATTGGTTTTAAGTGAATCTTCCGTAGAAGTGATGGGGGTCCCATGCATATCCTGTGGTTTGTGTGTGTGTGTGTGTGTGTGTGTGTGTGTGTGTGTGTATGTGAAGGCGCAGTGTTCAGTATGAGCTCCACGGTGGCCACGTTTTCTCGGTAGAAGTGGCTCTGCCCCCAACTCTGTGTGACGTGTTCCCGCTCATGTGGCCTGATTTCCTTATCTGATTTCTCCCACAGGTATTTTTCCTTTCAGAATTCACCAGCACAGGATTGAACTGCTTTGGCTGTTAATCCCCCATTGCTATTTCCACATGCCCTTTCCAGAGTAATTTCAGTGTGAAGCATTCAGCTGTTGAAAAGCTCTGTTCATTCTTGGGACCTTTTCCAAAAGGCGTTTGGGTACTGTGAGTTAATGATAAAGAGACCACGTCGCAAGCCCTTTTAATTCAGCATACCAAGACGTTACCAAATATCTTCATACATTTTGTGTCTGAAATACTTGACTATCTTCATTTTAATTTGAATTGTTCATTTTGCCAGATAGTGTTTATTATTCACATATACCTTATATCAGTCAGCGTTCTCCAGAGAAACAGAGCCAATGGGATCCTCTCTATCTCTATCTCTATCTCTATCTCTATCATCATCTCTATCTCTATCTCGAGGAGATTTATTATAAGGAATTGGCTCATGTGATGGGAGGTTGAGAAGTCCTGCAGTCTTTCGTCTGCAAGCTGGAGAGCCAGTGGTGTAAGTTCCAGTGTGAGGGCGGGAGAAGACCGAGGTCTCAGCCCATCCAGTCAGGCAGAGATCACATTCTCCCTTCTTCCACCTTTTTATTGTATTCAGGCCCTCAACAGACTAGATGAGGCCCAGCACCTTGGGGAAGGCAGTCTGCTTCACTCCGTCCACCAATTCACATGTTAATCTCACCCACACACATCCTCACAGACACACCCAGAGTAATGTTTAACCAAATTCTTGGGCACCCAACGGCTCGGTCAAGTTGATGCGTGAAATTAACCACCACACACTTATAGTATAACCAAGTGTTTCAGGAATTAGGTAAGCTGTTTTGAAAACGTTTTGTAAAAGTACTGTTTCCCAATCCTGTTTAAATGAACCGACGGCCAAAGTGTTGACCAGGTGCGCATCTCTAAGTCCCGCTCCTCCACGGAGACTTTCTCAGAAGTACTAGCAACATTCCACCTTACCTTCCTGACCAGGAAGTACTGGTATTCTCCAAAGTACAAGTATTTCTCCATGAGTATTGCCTATGCAAGAAAACAGTGGTGGTGACGCCCCCTCCTTCTAGTCTGTGCAGTCTTTGCATAGTGCATGCACATGGCCGTGAGCTTGATGGACTGTCTCCATATTATGGTTTATCCCCAAGACAGTTTATGTTCAGGTTTAAAGTGATAGCAGTTACCTTGTATGTCTGATATACAGTTTTCACTCTTATTCGGCCTTCAGATTTCAGCCAGGTAGGGAGATGTTTCAAAACTCCATTTATTGCCTAACATAGTAAATATAGGAAGGAACTGAGTGTTATGTCATTTTTTAAAAAAACTTAGATCATTTATACTTCTGATTTTTCCTCCATTAGTATGTACAGTCAACCATAATAATAATGATAATGATATTTTTATTGAGTCAGAGCCCTATATAGTGCTTACGTGTTCCCGGCGTTGTTTTCAGCACTTTATTGGTATTTTTTGTATTTGCCTGATGGCTCCATCATCTTCTAGTTGAAATCGTTGGTGTGTGTCTGCTTATACATGATTTTAGCTTTGTTTTCTGAGACATTCTGCTGTAAGAGATAAAGAACTGATCAGTTGCATATAATTAAAACATTAATTTCTCCACGAGTTCACTTTTAGATTTACTTGTTTAGAATGGTCTGGGCTTTCCTAAGGCTCCTTATCTGTTCCTGTTTGGGTCATGAGTTGGTTTGAGAGTAGAATCAACCACAGACAACACTTGCTACAAGGCCTTGGGGGACTGTGACAATGATGGCAGCCTCTTGACTGGGCAGTGTGGCCTCAGCAGATCCCAATAGGCTGAACTGTGGGTCTTAATTAAATCCCAGGGGAGAGTTTTGTCTACAAACCTGACCTCCTAAGATGAAACTGGCTGGGGCCAAGGGTAAGTGGAGCTAAAACTTCTTGCCTAGCATGTTTCACCATTAGGCCATGGATGCCATGCTTAATTGAACTGTTTTCCAAAACCAGTGCTCCAATTTTGGTCAGCTCACACCATGACTAGCAGTGTCCCTAGTCACTGGCACCACTTTCATTTCCTAGTCAATAAATATTTGAGTGCCTGCTATTTTCCAGGGACCATACTGCTACCTGGTTGAGTGAAGTCAGGTCTTCCCTGGTCTTGAAGCTCTGGGTGGCTCTAAGCCCTATGGGCCACCTCTCTTAGAACTGCATCTTCGTCTTCAGCCACGTCTTAGAACTTCAGTTCTCTGGTTCTAACCAAGTTACTGCCTATTGTAGGAGATTGAAGTAACCTCAGTTGGGCTTCTGTCCTCCTCCATCCTCTGAGATGTCCTTGTTGAAATTGTCAGTGTGCCTTCTGAATGGGGTCACTTGCATCACAGTGTTGTCTGCTTGACATGGGGGGGGTGCAGCATCAATGAAGCAAAGGTTCCTCTTTTTATTGTAGGAGAAAAATAAAGCTTCGTCGCTTTTTCTTTTTGCCGTCACTTTTTCGGCCCCTCCATCCTCTCCTTGAACAAAAAGTAATACAAAAGGAATATTATGTCAGAAGGTATTTTTTTCCCTGCCTTTTGATATGTGAAGTAGCAAAACCGTATAAGAAACTTCCTTCTACCAATAAGAGGGTAAATTCGTCAAACCTAAAATAGCAAACATAGTAGCAAGCAAGACAACTTTTGTCTGTGCTCAAAGGTTTTTAATAGATTGATGCTTTGTGGTCTAGTGAAGTGACAGTGTAGGAATCATGAAAAGCTTATATTTGGAAAGGAGTGAATTCTTCCCCCTGCATCTGAGCTGAGGCTGACATGGGGAATGCGCCCCGTGAGCAGGAGGGGCCTCCAGATTGAGGGCAGAAGGCAGACCGATATTCATCAGCCTGTGCTCCTGCCAGCTGATGCTTAGCAGCTCACCATCACCTTGATACTGAAATTAGGACCCTAGTCCCCTTGGACATCCCCTCTGGGCTTTCTGCTCTGTCTGACTCTGAGCTGTCTTTCCTGCCTGGCTCCTCTGCATTCCTGGTGCACCTTCCACCTTAGTTCAGGCCTTGGCCATCCTTTCGTTCCCTCTGATAGCGCTGCCTCAGCCTCCTTCCCTTTCCTGCCTCTACTATACCGCCTCCAGAATTAGCTGAGGTATCGGTCTGTCACATTGCTCAGCTGCTCCAAGCCCTGCCCATGTGCCCAGAACAAAGTCTTGTTAACCCGCTGTTCCAGGTCCTCCGTGACTTGGCCTCCGTGGCCTTCCAGCCCCTTCCCTGCCCCTGCACCTGCTGTTTCTTCTGCCTGAAGTGCCCGTTCACCTCTGCTCTGCTTCATGCAATCCTGGTCATCCTAAAACGCTTCCATCATGCCTCCTCTCTAATTTTTTCCTTGACGTTATATTGTCTGAATAAAAAGAACGGAAGAAACAATCACATCTTTTATGATGCTGAAGTTACGTGAATGCAAAGGCATAAAAATATATCTCCTGTAAGACGTGATAGAGGGACATAAATTGTGTTCAAACCAGCAGCTTCTTGTGAATATCTGCCTCAGCCTTCAGCCACCACTATTCTAGAGTAGTTTGCATCTTGCGACTGAGGGGAGTGATCTCTCAGCTGCTGAAGGAGTTTGCAGATGGGATCAAGGTGCCGCTATTGATAATATTCTGAGAGATCGTGGAGAAAACAAGAGGTGCCAGAATCAAGATAAATGCCCAGATTTTTCAGAAAACGCCAAGCGATCCTAGACCTGTGCTGTCCAGTATGGTGGCCACTGGCCGCATGTGTCTGCTGAGCAGTAGATATGTGGCTGGCCTGAATCGAGATATCCTGTAATATCTGTGTACAATGCCAGATTTTGAAGATTTAGTTTGAAAAATGAATGTAAAAATAACTTAATAATTTTTATGTTACATGTTAAAATGATAATATTTTGCATTAATTGGGTTGAATAAAATATATCATCAAAATTAATTTCACCTGTTTCTTTTTAATTTTTAAAGTAGCTACAAGAAAATTTAAAATAGCATATATGGTTCACATTTATGGCTTGCATTATATTTCCACGGGAGGATGCTGTTCTAGACTCTACAATTCATTGATTTTACTCCATATCCTTGGCAGCCTTCTAAAACGTAGTGTTAAGCAGATGGTTGTGTACTTGTAGAAAAGGAAGTAGTAATAACTAAAAGCAAGAATAGTTTCACTAAGAACAAATCATGCCTAACTAACCTCATTTTTTTTTCATAAGGCTGCTAGGTTAGAAGATCAGAACAATTCTGTAGATTTATATTTGGGTTTCTGCAGCACATTTGGAACACCTCCTCTGATAAGTCGAGGACGGTTGAGGGGACTCAGAGCGTGGTTGACAGCGTGGCTGTGTCTGCAGCTGGTTGAACTCAGCTCTCAGAATATCTTGTACTGATTGTCGTGTCAGGAACAGGCTCGGGGTTGTGTCGGGCTTCCGACAGAGCTTGTTTCATTTCAGTGATGTGAGGGAACGTAAACTAAGATCATTTGTGAAGAGGTCAAGTTTGATCCGGTTTTAGTGGTCTAAGAGAAGGTTGTGCCACGCCAGCCGTGTCTGCCCAGTGGTCTGGAGGCATTCATTGAACACATTTATTGAGTGCATGTGTGCCCAGGCGGTACGCTAGGTGCTGGGGATCAAGATTAATACTCTATTGTCCCTAACCTCACAGTTTCATCTAGGGGGAAAGAAAGCCACTTAAATAAGATTGCAGATGGTGTGGCAGCGCATGGATAGAGGCACGTGTGAGGCGGGTGCTGGGCAGTCAGAGAGCATCCCCCACCTCTGCTGGTCCGTTGAGAAGACGTGCCTTGACTTGTAATTCTTGACACAAAGAATGGCTTAGTATTAACTGGTCTAAAACTAAAATCCTTATCTTGATTGGTTCATATCCAACAACTTAATATATAGCAACTTAATTCGTGTGAGTTTTTTTATCCTAATTGGTTTTATTTATATGTTTCCAGCTTTATTGAGGTATAATTGACAAATAAAAATTATACATATTTAAAATATACAACATGATGTTTTGGTATATGTATACATTGTGAAATGAGGATCACAGTTAAGCTCATTAATACATCCATCATCTCACAAACCTATGTTGTTTTCCTGTGTGTGGGGTGAGAACACTTAAGATCTACTCTCAGCAAATTTCAAGTAGACAACACAGTATTATTAGTTATTATACAATATATAAACAATTGATACAACATATGCAATATTATATGATATGTAAACAATTTATACAGCAATAAAACTATATACAATACAGTTATTCATTATAGTCTCCCTGTTGTACATTAGGTCTCCAGAACTTATTCATCTTATAACTAGAAGTTTGTTCCCTTTGACCAATATCTCCCCATTTCTCCCAACCCCCAGTCCCTGACAACCATCATTCTACTCTCTGCTTCTGTGAGTTTGACTTTTTAGATTCCATGTATAAGTATGTGAGATTTTTTTTCTATACTTGTGAGAGAAAGCTTGGTAATATCTGCTTTGGAAAATTTTCAGGACAAAATCATTTTCACAATGTACTTTTGGGGTTTCCCAGACTCATGTACTAGGTAGAGTGGCCTTCAAACTATTATTTCTCAAAGAACATTCTGGCTTTGCCCCCTGGGTACCTGTTTGGCTGCATCCATACAGAAGCAGATAATTCTGCATTCTGGTCAGGCTTTTTTTTTTCTTTTTTTCTGAGGAAGATTGGGCCTGGGCTAACAACCATGCCCATCTTTCTCCACTTTATATGTGGGACGCCTGCCACAGCATGGCTTGATGAGCGGTGTGTAGGTCTGCACCTGGGATCCGAACCTGCAAACCCCTAGCCGCCAAAGTGGAGTGTGTGAACTTAACCGCTACACCACTGGGCCAGCCGCTGGCCAGGCTTTTTGAACTTTAGTTGAAAGTTATGAACTTGCTGAGCTCTTAGCAATCTAAGAGGCTTATTTATTGTGGATGATTCTTTTAAGAGTTTATGTAGCCCATCCCCTGCTTTGGTTCTTCAGCTTTGATCTTCCAAGTATGTAGTAAGTACCTTTAAGGCAACTTAGGTGGCAAGGAGTTATCCCAGACCCTCCCAGGATTGCCTTCCTGGCGGAGTAGCCCTCTCGTCCATCCTGCTCTCCACTTTAGTTGGAGGATATTCCAGAGGCGGCCACACGCCATCTCTTCCTGTATTTTGGTGGAGATACTGTTGCTACTTCTTGCATTGTTATCGCCCAGTGTGCTCTACATTTTACATGCTTAAAAATTTGTCAAAAACATGCAAGGCAAATAATTTGATTATAACCAATAAATTTTAGGCAAAGTTAAAGCTCCACTATAGCAACTTACTAGGAAATTATGGCTGGTTTCTTCTCTCTCTTGACCTCTGTTTCTATGCTTTAATTTTCTGTAGGTCCTGAAATTTTAATTGTCTGTTTTCCCCTGATTTTATTTTATTCTTTTCTTGAAGCTGTCTCACATCTTTTCGTGAAAGATGTGAAAAGCAAGATTTAAAGTAAAACTAGAGGCTTAATGTAATTTTTGGTCTATAAGTTGGTTGTTTGTACTCTTTACATTGGGAAGGTAGGAGTTATATATTTGACCTTGTTGAAACTTTCATATTAAATATTTAAATCAGCAGTGGGCAGCTTTTTTATTTTTTATTTATGTGTTTTTTTTGGTGGATGAGAAAAAATATTTAGAGGTCACATTTTTTTTTCCATTCAAAATTACAAGTTTTATTAAGTCCTACAAGGGGAAAAAATTCTTACAACTTAATATCTCTTGAGTAGGAAAAAAAGGGAGATTTGGTGATGTTTCTGGGCTGTGTCCTGGGTGCTCTCTGGGCATGTTTGTGTGGTCGCAGCGTGCGGCAGGTGTGTGGGGGGAGCTGGTGGAGTTTACCTGGGGTTGTCGTATGTCTTTCTCAGAACAACCCTGCAGGGTCAGTATGACTATGGTCCCGTCTTATTAATGGGGACCCCAAGAGGGGAGATGGAATCTTCAAGGCGTTGGGAGTGGGAGAGCTGGCATAGCGTGTGCTCTCCATGAGCCAGAGCTGCGGCTTGGCTGTGGGCAGAGAGGCCCCCACTGCCCTCCCCAGCCTGGTCTTCCCTTTCCTGGGGTCGTGGTCTCATCCCCCCGAGCTGGCAGGGTGGAATGAGCATTCCCGTGTTCGCCTTTCCTGGCTGGTGCCTCCCTGCCTGGGCTGCTCCCAGAGGCCTGGAGTTTCACTCTACTCTGGGATGTCCTTTCTTCCAGGCCTGGGAGGGGTTGTTGACGCCCCTCGGATGGGTTTTCCTAGAGGATCTCCCCCTCTGGAAAGGCTGTGTTTGGAATTAGGCTATATGCTAGAACTGTGGTTGGCTGGGCTTTGGTTAATGAAGATTTCTCTCAATACCTCAGGAGAAGGCAGATACCTGATGTTCCAGAATCTTTACCTAAATGTATCAAAGATGGAATATAACAGCAAGAAATGCCAAGGGCAGCATAAGAGTGTGAAGGGGGAGGATTTGGGATGTGCCCCATGGTGCTCCTCAGATCCAAACTAGGGGCTCGTGTGGGGGTGCAGTGCTGTCCTGTCTGAGACAGCCACCCCAGCCGGGCGCACACCTGGGCTGAGTAAACAGTAATTGACTCTATTGGAAAGGCCTGTGTGGGTTGGAGGGCTTATCAAATTGCGTGTTCTGCAGATTGCGGAACCAAGACCCATGAGGGAAAGTGATAGGGAGGTAGGTTTCAATTTGATGAAGGTCAAAGGTGCCCCAGGCCAGAACAGGCTGTCATATGAAGTGGACTCTATTGTTGTGACAAGGAAGAGGGGTCTGGAAGGGGCTAGACCGTTGGCTTTCTGTGCCTCATGATTGTTTTTATCCTGACACATGTCAGCTTCACCCATAACCTACCATGGCTGTTGCCATTTCTAGCACCATCTGTTTTACTTCTCATTTTGGGTTTATTTCATCCTGCCTTAGAAGCTCTGAGTCTGCTCCACAGTAGACTTAACAGAGTCTATTCAGGGCACTCTCTCAGGGGCACAGTGTTGGAAAACAAGGTCACGTCTCTTTTTAACATGGAAATAAACTGATAAACGCTTGTAAGCTGAGGAGGAGAGGAGTGAGGTAGCCGGCCTTCCGTTTTGGAGCCATTGTCACTGTGATAGAAACGAGACTGGGATGTGGGCCTCCTGGGAACGGGGTTTTCTGTGCATTAAGATCCTGGCATCTATGCATGCAATTATGCTTTCATCTTCCGTTCTCTCTGGCTTGGCAAAGGGCCAAAATGGGAGCTTTCGGGGCTAACTTGACATAATGGACATCAGTCCTACCTTGAAAGGCCTTTCAAGATTACCAACTCCAGTGATCCGCTGTTGACCCAGTAAGAGCATCTGGGATTCTGCGGTGTCCTGGGCCGCCCTCTCCCGAGTGGGAATTGAGAGGACTGCGAAGGTCACCTCTGAGGTGACAGGGATGCCTGGTGGCTTCAGGAGGACGTGATCTGCACACTGTAGCACCCCAGAGTCACCTGAAGGGTTACACAAACTGCCAATCTGTTCCCAGAGTTTCTGATCACTGTGCGGATTTTCATATTTAAAATATCAGTTCAGTTATGATTTGCTTTTTGGGGTACCGCTTATTAAACATTTTTAGACATTTGGAAGCAAAACTATGATCTTCATATTTTATTTTAAAATAAAAAAAATTTTAATGGAAATCTGTTCTTGGAGCATATTCAGCTTTTATAAAATGTTTTTAAATGTAGTTGTTATATCTGTTAACATCAAGACTTTAGGCCATGAAAATACTTACTTCCTAAGATTAAAAAAAATGTTCTTTTGAAATAGTATCATTTTCTTGAGAATTTTTATTTTTTTAGCTGATGAGTTGATGTTCTTTATTTTTAGGCAGCTTGGCTCTTTTTTCTTTTAGAGTACATGAAATTTACATTCTTGGAACATATTTTCTTATTTTGACAGAAGTTAATGTAGATACTATTAAATTGATTAAATTTGGAGGAATATAGGGAAGATAATTTTGAAATTTAGTCTTGAGTTCTTAAGTAAAAATGCCCTCAGTGAACTGAAACATGTTTTTAAAAACTTACACGGATTTAAAGTGACATTTCATGACATATATATTCTATAATTAAATAAGTCCTATTTGGAAACAAATTTAATTCATCGAATATTGAACTATTTCTTATTATATCATTCAACTCACTCTCTTTTTATGGTTTAATTATATAGTTGACCCATTTAATCTGAATACCTCACAAAACAGAAACTAGGGTATCTTTTAAACAATTGTAGAATCTGGGAAATGTGATGTCTCTTTGGTGAGTGTGGCCAGAGGGAACTAGAACATGTATTCTCTATGCCCCTTTGATGATTTTTTTTTTCCTGTGAAATAGATACTTTTAGATGAATGATTATACTGTGCAAAAAGAAAGCTAGGAGTTGAAGTAAAATCTGTACTGTCTATTGTTGCGTAACAAGTGACCCTAAAACTTAGTGGCTCAAAATGATAAAGGTTTCCCATCTTCACCTTTCTCTGGGGATTCGGGCTGTCTCAGGAGGCTGTAGTCAAGGTGTTGCTGGGGCTGCAGTCTCCTGGAGGCTGAACAGGGCCTGAAGGGGCTGCATTCAGGGCGGCTCAGCTAGGTGACAGGTGAGTTGATGCCGGCCATTGTGGGTGGAAGCTCAGTTCCTCCCCACCTGGGGCCTTTCCTGGTGCTGTTTGGACTGTTTTGGTTATGGATCAAATTCTTGGCCAGGGAGGTTCCTGAAGGATGGTCTTTCATAATGATCCAGGCTGGCTCGCTGCCTGACTCCATATGTCAGCGTTTCTTGAGGTGCTGCCTTGCACTGGAAATGCTCCAGGCAGACGCCTGCCATGAGCCTTGCCCTCCAGGAGCCCGGGAGAAGATGCTGCAGTGAGCAGAATGTGCTTGGCCTAAAAGGTGGCAGAGGGGATGTGTACAGGGAGGCTTTCTTGAAGAAGGTCCCACCTGAGCTGAGTCTTTTAAGGAAAGGTAGGTGTTAACTAGGTGACGGGATGGGCTGGGAATGGGAAGTCGGGGGAGAAATTCAGGAGGGAAATTCTAGCCAGTTGGGTCAGACCAAGGAACTGAGGCAGGAAACAGCAGAGCAAGTGTGGGGCTCTTCAAGCAGTTCAGTTTTGTGGTGTAAAGTGAAATGCTCGAGTTGGGGAAAGATTCGAGGGATGGAGAAGTGCAGTGTGGCAGGTAGCGGAGTTTGGACTTCATCCTGTAAGTCTGTGCTTCTGAACCATGCAGCTTGGGCATGGCCACATTCCCTGCTATGCGTATTTCCTCATCCATTCCTTCAAAAAAGGTTTGAGCGCCTACTCGGTTTAAGGCATTATACTGCTTCATTTACTCCTGCAAGGTGGGGAAGTCTCCACTTTATAGATGAGAGACTGGTGGAGGGAGATTAAGTGACGCGCTCAAGGTCATGTGGCCAGTGAGTGCAGGGCTGAGTGTTTATCTGCATCTTTGTGAAAACCTGAAGGTAGGGTTAAGATGCGAACTGGTTTTTCGTTAAAAATCACCTGAGATGCATGTTTAAAATAAAGATTTCAGGGCCCCACCTTAGGCTTCTTTATCTCTAGGGAAGGGCTTCGGTGGTGCCTACTGTTGGTGAAGTGGAGAGCCTTGCTTTGCTTCGGGCTTGAACTTTGCATGCGTGTGGGTGGAGGAGCTGAGGGAGAGGGGAGGCGGTCTCTTTTTTGCATGTGTTTGAGGGGCATGAAGACCAAGGGATGATTAATGGGGAAAACTGAGTGAAATTACAGCAGAGTATTATAGCAATATTTTCTAAGAGATTTCCAAAGTCTCTAAAAAATAAATTGTGAATGAAGATGCCCATTGGCCCTCAGTATCTTGGAAAGAAATACACTATTTGATTTTTGATGGATTTGATATTTGATTTGATATTTCATTTAAGTGAGTAGCTGAAAGGTGCTAATGAAGCATTTCATACTTGTACCGGAACCAAAGCTGACAAATACCTGAATACAAGAGCCCAGACCAATGTTAGTGTCTCGGTGTTCCCTAGGACTGGGAGAACCCTGAAGAGTAGACTGTGTAAGAATTATTCAGAAAGGGTACTTTGGTGTCCAAGATTGCCCTGTATTTCATAATGCACGGTTCTAAGTACTTGCATGTTTTGAATCATTTTATTATCAAACCTGAAAAATGAGGCTTCTGTTTCCATTTCACAGGGCTATAGAATGTGAAGTTTATTTAGAAAAGAACATATATGCTATTTAATTGTTATGTTTTTAAATAGTGAAATGTATTAAAATTTTCTGTATGCCTATCGGTTTTTTTTGTCTATTTGTTCTATCAGTTATTGAGCCCAGAGTGATAAAAATCTCCCAACTATGATTGTGGGTTTGTCTATTGTGGATGGTTTTGTAAATTTTTGCTTCATTTAGTTTGAGCTTCCATAATTAGATACATACACATTTAAGCTCGCATCTAATGTCTGTGCAGAATTGACTCTTTTATAGTTATGTAATGCCTCCTCCTTATCTCTGGGGATACTTCTTATCTTGAAGTCTACTTTTTTTAGCCACACCACTGTTCTATGATTAGTATGTGCATGATATATGTGTGTGTGTGTGTGTGTGTGTGTATACATACACACACACACTCACACACCATGGTGTATATATATTTTTTCTTTTCTAGTCTTTTGTTTTTAATCTATTTGGTCTTTATACTTAAACTGTCTCTTATAATTAGCGTATAGTTAGGTGTTGATTTTTTATCCAGTCTTGAACACTCTCCCTTTTAATTGAGGGTTTCATCCATTTACATTTAATGTAATTATTGATATGGTTGATTTTAAGTCTACTCTCTTATTATTTGTATTCTCTTTTTCTGATGTGTATCCCTCTTTCCTGCTTCATTTTGGTTTAATCCAGTATTTTTTAGTATTTCATTTTTTCTCCTTGGCTTTGTAGCCAAGGGTTGGTTTTATTTTTTTACTAGTTGTTCTAGGGGTTCATAGGTAGGTAGGTAGTTAGAGTCATCTACATTGAATTGATATTACTACTTTGCATTTAATCTGAGCATCTTACAACTGTAAATTTTCATTTACCTTCTTCCCATATTTTGTGCTGTTGTTAAATATTTACTTCTACATGTGTTATAAACATCACAATATATTATTATGTTTTTCTTTACAGCCAATTATCTTTTTTTTAAAAAAAGAAAAAGATACTTTTTTATATTTATCAACACTTTTACCATTCTTGTACTCTTCATTCCTTCCTGTACATCTGAGTTTTTCCATTTGACGTTATTCTCTTCAACCTGAAGAACTCTTCTATCATTTATTGTAATGTGGTCTGCTGGTGGCAAATTTTCTTAGCTCTCATTTATCTGAAAGAGGGATAATTTTGCCAAGTATAGGATTCTAGGTTGACAGCTTTCTTTTTTTCATTTTAGCACTTTAAATATGTTGTTCCATTTTGGCTTCCCTTGTTTCTAATGAAAAGTTGGCAATCATTAATTATTATTTTTGTTCCCCTGTGTGTAATATCTTTTTAATCCCCTTGCATTTAAAAAATTTTTCTTTTTATGTTTTGTTTTCAGCAAATGTATGATGTGCCTAGATCTGATTTTCTTTGTATTTATCTGCTTGGGATTCATTGAGTTTCTTGAGTTGGTGGGTTGATATTTTTCAAATTTGGTACATTGCATTCACATTTCTTGAAATATTTTTAATCTCATTGTTCTCTCTCCTTTCCTCTCCTCTAATTACTCATATTTTTGATTGAGTGATATTATTTTATAAGTCACTGATACTTAATTAATTTTTTTCCTCTTCTTTTTCTCTCTTTAAATTGGAAAATTTAAGATTATCAACTTGTTTTTTTCCAATGTCCAGTTAACAAGCCCACCCAATAAATTTTTATTTCAAATATTGTATTTGTAGTCCTAGATTTTTATTTAGTTCTATTTTAGAGTTTCTGTTCTGTCCTAAAATAACCTCTCTCTTCTCTCATATACTTATTTTCCTGTAAATTCTTTAACATATATATTATAGTTGTTTTAAACTCCTTAACTGCTAATTTAATTTGTGGCATCATCTGTGATTCTGTTCTTATTAACTGTGTTAATTCTTAATTATGGATCACAATTTCCTATTTCTTTATGTATTTTGTAATTTTTAAAATTGCATTCCAGGTGTTGTGAATAATAGTAGATACTGAAGTATAATATTTTGTTTGTTCCATTTCTCAGAAAGCACAAGCTCTTCCTTCTTAATGTAGGTTAGGGTGAGGAGCCGAACGTTCAGATCCCTCAGAATTTAGCTAAGTTCTGGGCCGAACTTTAATTAGATTGAGCTTACCTAATATGCCTTTTTTTTTTGGTGAGGAAGATCGACCCTGAGCTAATATCTATTGCCAATCTTCCTCTTTTGCTGAGGAAGATTGGCCCTGAGCTAACATGTGTGCCCATCTTCCTCTATTTTGTATATGGGATGCCACCACAGTGTGCTTGATGAGCAGTGTGTAGGTCCGTGCCAGGGATCCGAACCCGCGAATCCTGGGCTGCTGAAGTGGAGTGCACGAACTTCACCACTATGCCACCAGGCCAGCCCTCGTATATGCTGTTTTCATCTTTGTCAGTGTTTCAGCTGGGAAAGAGTTGGACTACAGTTTTAGACACTTTTGATTCACCTTTGAATTCCGAGACTGAAGCAGCATGAGAATGTATGGGCTATGTGATTTCCCTTGGCTTTCTAACTTTTCCACTGTTGCTTTCTTATCTCGTTTTGGGGAATGGGGTAGATTGGAAGACTTATTAGGAAATGTAATTGGCTTTTGCATTTGTTGTTATTCCAGATTCCAGTCCATCCAAACAGCTCACATTGTCGTGTAAGGCTTGCCCATCTCTCCTCGTACCTGTGGAGTCTGTCTCTGGGCTCCCCTTTGCCCTGACCCAGGCTAGCTAGGCACAGCCCTCAGACATGCAACCTACACTGGCTTTCGGCTCACCTATGAAGAGCTTGTTTCTCGTTGAAGTGTGGGTCTTCAGGCTTCTTTGCCTTTATTACTCTTCGCTAGACCCACAGAACAGTATGTTTTTATTTTGTTCAGTTGAAATTTATTGTTACCATGAGATTGAGGGCCTTTCACGTGCTCTGTATCCTAATTGGAAATGGAAGTATGCATTTTTAAAGTAAATGCTCAGGAGTATGCAGTCCATCAGTGAGTTCTCTTGCCCTCTGGTTTCTCGTTGGGTTTGACCATGGAAAGCACTGGCAGATGATCAGTGCTCAGTTGAATGTGTTGAGTGACATTCTTCTAATTTTTCCTTTTTCCAAGACTAAAATCTGTAATACTAAAGAGCCACCACTGGTTACTGATAGCTGCTGTCAAACTAGGATATCTGAAAGGGAAAAAAAATAAAATCAAACATTGTTCTCTAGGACTTGGCCTGAGACAAACTCCTTTTCACTTATGAAGCTGCCCAATCAAATGCAAGTCAGAAAACAGGAAAACTTAAAGATACGTACATAAAGTGGATCCATAGCTGTCTTAGTCTGTTTGCACTGCTGTCACAAACTACCATGGACTGGATAGCTTAAACAAAAAACACTTATTTATCATAGTTTGGGAGACTGGGAGATCCAAGATCGAGGTGTGGGCAGGTACAGTATGTCGTGAGGGCCTGCCTCCTGGTTCACAGACAGTTGTGTCCCTGTGCCCTCACATGGCAGAAGGGGCAAGGAAGCTCTCTGGGGTCTCTTTTATAAGGGCACTAATCCCATTCATGAGGGTTCCATCATCATGACCTAATTGACTCCCAAAGGCACCACCCCCTAATACCATCACATTGGGGTGTAGGATTTCAACATATTAATTTTGGGGGAACACAAACATTTGGTCCATTGCAATATTTCTACTACTAATGGTTGAAATGTAGTTGATTCTTTACTCTGTTTAGGTTCCAAGCCAGTGGTGTCAAATGTATTGTCATTCAATTCAGAACAACCCTGAGTGGAACTGAGATTCTAATTTGGGATTGTTTGACTACAAAACGTATACCTTTAACCACTAAGCCATAAATACTACCATGTTCAACTACATTTTTTTTGATGATTAATCAGTTTATTTTTTATGTATTAGATTGTCCTATCAACCACTTTTTGGTCAACCAGTAGTATTTATCCAATACCTGCTTTATTGTGGACATTGATTTGAGAGTAGAACATAACGGACATAAAAGAATTCAAGGGCTGTGTTTGTGAAGCATTTAATCTGGTTGAGGAAATAAGGCTACAGCCAAATGGCCAAAAAATGCTGCAAAAGGTCATATAATAAATGCTGTATTTTATGGAGTAAGTTGTATTTTTTACAGTGCAATTTAGTATCACCATTAAGATAGCAAAATTGCCTTAAATGTAATGGAGCCATTAATTTGCTGTTTATTCAGTGTCAATCTTTCCTGGCCAATCATTTATATTGACATTAATTTCCCTGAAGTGCTGAGGATAGCGTATAGCAGACATTAAATATGAAACCTTCCCCTAATTTACTTTAGAGACATGGCCTGGCTCACACACTCCACTTGCTCACTTGCGGGGGGGCCAGCAGTGAAGATTTCAAGGGTGCACCAGTGAGAAGGGAGCCATGTATAGTGTTCTGTGGTTGTGTAGCAAGTCTTTCTGGATCCTGCTAGTGCAGTCAGACCCTCGCTTTCGTAAACACTATGGTTTATATTTAGCCCGTCCATTCGTGAGGGCTTCACTGGTGAGACTCACCTGGCTCTGTGTTTCTGTTCTAAGGCTAAGGCTTTCCTGTGATAGGACAAGTAAGAAGTGCCCAGTAGACACGTGCTACATTACAGACGAACTTGAGGACTTACACTAAGTGAAATAAGCCAGTCACAAAAAGGCAAATACTATTTGATTCCACTAATATGATGTACTTAGTCAAATTCATAGAGACAGAAAGGAGAATGATGGTCCTAGGAGTTGGGGGGAGGAGAGTGGGGAGTTAATGTTTAATGGGTACAGAATTTCAGTTTTGCAGGATGAAAAGAGTTCTTGGAGATGGATGGTGGTGATGGTTGGATAACAGTGTGAATGTATTTCATGCTACCGAACTGTGCACTTAAAAGTGGTTAAGATGGTAAATTTTATGTTATATGTATGTATTTTACCACAATTTAAAAAATGTAATAATGTAAAATATGTTGTCTCAATAAAGCCTGTGTTTAAGCACTAAAAAAAAAAAAGTATCCCGGGGTTGGCCTGGTGGCATTGTGGTTAAGTTTGGCACACTCCGCTTTGGCAGCCCAGGTTTGTGGGTTCAAATCCCGGGCACAGACCTACATCACTCATCAAGCCATGCTGTGGTGGTGACCCACATACAAAATAGAGGAAGATTGGCACAGATGTTAGCTCAGGGCCAATCTTCCTCACCAGAAGAAAAAAAAAGCTCAGTAGATTGTATTACATTTTATTAACATTATGCTTAATTTTTGTAGGATGGCAGAAAATACCACTGCTGATGTTGGCCTTGTTTTACACTTGCTTATTAATGAGATGAATAGCTTTTTTTAGAGAAAGCTAAAAGTAGAGATTCTTTGGCCTAAAATCATGGCTACCTGCTCTGGAAAGCACTTGAAGGGGACTCCAATTATACTTCTCACCTAGACAGGAGAGCTCCAAACCTCAGTGTTGTTAAACAGAGATGTGTCTCTTGAGGACCAAAAAAACAATGTGGGAAAGCTGTGCCTGCATGCTGGATAGGAATAGGGAGCATGTGTGTCTTTCAAACAGCTTAAATGATGCTTAGAGCCCCTGTAGCCCAGCACTGATTATATCATGGAGGCTAATTTTTTAAGGAAAAAAAAGGAGACTTGAATCTCATCAACACTCTCTCTTACTTGGTATTTGGAGATGCCTGGAAGGATGGAAAATTGCCAATTTATAATTGTAGCAGAAAACAGAAATTTGTTGGTGTAATTTCTTGGCATGATATTCTAGAGTTAGTTGAATAATATTACATAATTTCTATTTTTATTTTTTAAGGAACATAGTGACTGATTTAATATAGTCATTTAAAAATAATGATTTGTAGAAGTAGAGTTATTTATCTTAAGACCCAGCAGTTTCACTTCTGAGTGTATGCCCAAGAGAATTGAAAGCAGGGTCTTGAAGAGACTTTTGTGCACTCATGTTCATGGCAGCATTATTCATGATAGCTAAAATGTGAAAGCAACCTGTGTGTCTATCAATAGATGAATGAATAAGCAAAATGTGGTATATACATACAATGCAATATTATTCAGCCTTAAAATGGAAGGAAATTCTGACACAGGCTACAGCCTGGATGAACCTTGAGGACGTTATGCTAAGTGAAATAAGCCAGTCACAAAAAGACAAATACAGTATTATTCCATGTATATGAAATACTTAGAGTAGTCAAAATCATAGAGAGAAAGTAGAACCGTGGTTGCCAGGGGCTAGGGGAGGGGGGAATGGAGAATTATTATTTGATGGGTATAGAGTTTCAGTTCTACAAGAGAAAAAGAGTGTGGGAAATGGATGGTGATGATGGTTGCCCAACATCATGAATGTTTTTAATACCACTGAACTGTACACTTAAAAATAGTGAAGATAAATTTTATGTTGTGTGTATTTTATCACAATTAAAATAGTTAAAGATCAGCCTCCAAATAAGATAAATGCTTTCCGCCTTAGATTGTAGTGAGTTCCTTACTCCAATATTTTATCTTGAAAGAAGTGTTTTCCATGATGTAGGTTAAAAAGGGATGTTGCACATAAAGATTTGAGTACCTACAAAATACATGTTTTCTACAACAGTTTCTTCTGGACAAAGAAGTACAGTGACTTTGGAAGAACCATGCTGACCAGAAAGGAAATATATCAGTATATTTTGGATTTAAGAAATCTCTGGCATTGTACAAGCTCAAAAATGTTTAAGGAAGGAGGCTCCTCTATTCTTTCTTCCCAGAGTAGCCCATTAGTCCCACAGAATGTATCATAATCAGTCTTGTTAATATTCATTTTCCTGCATCTAAATAACGGTTCCACGCTGCTGCTGCTGGCATTTAGGCTGGAGACTACTATAAACTCTCTTTGTTTTGTAATTTTGTTAATCTTTTCCAAATGAGATATTATTTCCAGCTACTGACTCAAAATCATCAAAACCTGCAAAATGACAACATTAGTAATTGGATCATAACCAGTTAATAACATTTTAGGTTTAAAACCATTTATTTGTATAATAAGCTGTGTGTCAGAGTATCATGTTTGAGTGTTAAAAATGAACATTTGAGATGTGCAACACTGTTTTTAAAAATGTATTATTTGGAACCAACTGCATTTATCCTTAAAAGAAATTTGTGACACTAACATTATAGTAAACGTTTTACAGGTTTTTCCATTATGACATTTTTCAGAAATTTCTATCTTAGATACAACATTTCTGTGACCATATGTGGGTTTGCTAAGTGTTATTGTTTATGGAAAATCAATGAACAAAAGTGATGGGATACATTTGAGTGAATTTAATGAAACTTTTCAGTGTTCTTTTTCTTTTTTGTAAAACCCAGAGAAATATAGGGGTCTGTTTTAACTCAGTCCAAATCAATTAACTATTGAAATACACAAAAGGCCTCTTTTTAAGGTGTCTTCCCAGCATTCGTGGAGCATTATGGTGATGATGGTCTTTTTAGTTTGAACCTCTGGAAGATGTCTCTAATTGTATAATCCTACCTTTTGGAAAGAAAGGTGGTTTTCTAGAATGTTTGGAAATCCATGATCCATAACCAAAAAAGAAGAAACCTTTATCAAGTGACTGTGTGCCTCGCATTTTTACACATTTTTGTTGAAACACTTTACTAATATAATAACTAAATAATACCTACTTTGAAGGTATTATTTCCATTCGGTGATGAAAAACACGGGCAGCACGAGGTTGCTGAGCAATCAGCCAACATTTAGTGAGCGCCATGTACTGATTCCTTTGCTAATTCCCTTATAACACATTGGCATTTAATCCTCTCAGTGACCGTTTGAGGTTGGGCTGTAATGGTCTCCCTTTTACAGACCAGGAAACTGGCACTTTGAGAGGTGAAGTTAGTTACTTAAGGTCATACCGCTAGTGAAGGTGTGAACCCAGCTGACTTCAGGATACCCCTTGGGTGTCCTTTAGGTAACCATTTTGGTTACAGTACTGTGTCCCAACTTAAGGCTGCCTGAATCCTTTAGAGAGTTGCCTCTTCTATCTTCTGCAGCCTCAAGATTTGCCTGAACTTACTCTGTACCTCCTGCATAACCCACATTGCTACGTTGCTGATGGGTATAAGGTCAGACAGGACATACAGAACTGGACTATCTGGGAAACCCTGATGTGTTCAGAAATATCTATGAAGTGTCACATTCTGGGCTAAGTCCTGGAGATTAAAATAATCAGCCAAGGGTTTATGGTTTATCAGGGAGATCCCGCCGTAACTAATCTTTGTATCTGGGGCGAATGTTTTCATGGAGGTGAGTAAGGTGCTGTGGGCAGGAAGAGGAGGAAGTGGTAGAAGCATGGAGAGATCAAGGGAGTGCTTCTCAAAGGAGGGATTGTCTCAGCTCTGCTAAGGATGAGTGGGTTGCGGTATTCCAGATGCACATCAGGAGACGTGAGGGGTATCTCAGACAGTGAATGGCACGTGCACAGTATGAGGCGAGAAAAAGCATAGCACCATGAGAGGGCTCTGTGGTGGTGCAGAATCGCTGGACGCGGCATATGAGGGAGAGGAGCAAAGAACTGATAGGGGGTGCTGCCTGCCAGCCTGAGTGGTGTTTGGCCTTGATCCTGTAGGTGATGGAGAGCCACTGAAAGAGTGAAAGGACAGTAGGCATGGGGGTAGAGTAGGAGGGCATGGTCATAACTGGATATGAGGAAGATGAGTTTTGCTACTACATAGAAGGTTGAAAATCTGGGCGTTGGGAGACAGGTTGTGAGCTGACGGTAATGACCCAGGTAGCACATTACGATGAAGTATTAGGAATAGAGTATGGCTAAATTCTTAGTTCAGTAAACTTGCTGCTGCCAGCTTTCCCTACCTTATGAGGCTGTCTATTCAAATTTGAGATTGTTCAGTGCTGGAATGCTCTTATATCATGAGCTGTATTTGCCTCTCTATAACTTCTGCCACACGGTCCACCTTTCACCCCCACTCCCAGGCACTTCCCTAGTTGGTTTCAATATTTTTAGGTCCCCTTCCTATCTTCCCGTGCCTCCGTGTGTCAAGATGCGATAGTACTCAACACTCTTATCAGCTTGGATATTGTAGTAGGTGCAGGATAATTCCAGGCTCATGCATCATCTTGGGGATTTAACAGTGGGGGATGGCAACACTACAGAAGATTCAGGCACTTAAGCTGGGCTTTGGAAGGGGGCTTGTAATGAGTACATCCAGAGCATAATAGAACATTACCCAGACCCCTACAATTTAGAGCCCAGTAGGACTTGTGTGCATTTGTATTGAATTTGATACTTCTTTTAGTTTAGCCTGTAATTTCACCAATATTTATGCCATACTTAAGAGTTGAGTGATAAACACAAACTTGTAGATCTTTTTCAGATTAATTAGTTTATAACTTCTACCATGGAGTGCATTACTTACATTTCTTGGATGATGAACTTGGGAAGGGCAAGGGCTCTTTCTTAATCTTGGAATCTTTTTCTGTCTAGTGTAGTGGCCAATACATGGTAGCCCTTCAGGAAATATTTGTTGAATGAATACAGTCTGGTTTTTTTTGACCCATATTTGACATTAATGCTATGAAATTGTTCCATCTCCACACATTTGGAATTATGATTCTATTATATAACATTTTAGCCATTTTTAACCTCGAGTCAGCTATAACTTTGATGAGCCTGTCTTATATCTTTATTTACATCATAGATAAGCATGTCTTAGACTAAATATTATTAGGCCACTCTTTGTAAATCTATATAAGGCCACAACGTATTAGAAATTGTGGAACAATGGAATAATTTAGTATCCCTATAAGCAGTATTATCGACTATTAGTTTTCCTTTTTCTTTTTCGGTGGTCTCCAGTACTTAGCTCTTATTGATTGCTCTTATCCTTATTTATTTAATTTTTGTGTGTGTGAGGAAGATTAGTCCTGAGCTAACATCTGTTGCCAATCCTCCTCTTTTTGTTGAGGAAGATGGGCCCTGGGCTAACATCCGTGCTCATCTTCCTCTACTTTATATGGGACGCCGCCACGGCATGGTTTGATAAGTGATGTGTAGGTCCGCGCCTGGGATCTGAACCTGAGAACCCTGGGCTGTGGAAGCGGAGTGCGCGAACTTAACCACTACACCACTGGGCCGGCCCCTCTTATCCTTATTAAGTATTTGAAGATGTTGAGTACCATGTGCTGAGGGAGTTTCGGGTCTTAGTGATGAGGTTAATGCTTTCAGGTTAAATGATGGTGCCACTGAGTTTTGTTTTGTTTTGGTTTTAATCAGTTTTGTTGAGGTATACTGCATATACAAATAAACTCACTGATTTTAAGTGTATAATTCAATGAATTTTCACAAATATGCACAATCATGTGCCCACTACTATAATCATGATATAGAACATTTCCATCCCCCCAGCCTGTTCTGTCTTGCCTCTTTGTAGCCAATCGCTTCCCCCACCCACTTACCCTTGGCCACATTAATCTGCTTTCTATTGCTTTAGTTTTGCTTCTATAAAATTTCATATAAATGGTATTATACATTTGGTCTTTTGTGTTTGGCTTCTTTCCGATACAATAATGTTTTTGAGATTTACTTATGTTGTTGTATATATCAGTAGTTCTTTTCTTTTTGTTACTGGGTAATATTCCCTTATGTGATATACCACAATTTGTTTATCCATTCACCAGTTGATGGACATTGGAGTTTTGGGCTGTAATAAATAAGGCTACTATGAACATTCTTGTACAAGTCTTTGTGTGGAATTTGTGTCTTGAACTTTCTCTTGGGTAAACACCTAGGAGTGGTATTGCTGGGTCATATGGTAAATATGTGTTTAACTTTATAAGAAATTGCCAAATTATTTTTCAAAGCGCATATAACATTTTTAATTTTGCACCAGCATTGTATGAGAATTCCAGTTGCTCTGTATTTTTGCAATCACTTGATATTTTTGCCCTTTTCAATTTAGCCATTTTAGTGAGTGTGTAGTGGTACCTCATTAAGATTTTATTTTGAGTTTCCTTACTGACTAATTAACTTGAAGATCTCTTCTTGTGCTTACTTGGCTTTTTTTTTCTTCTTTTTTTGAAAGTGTGTATTTCAATCTTGTCTTTCTTTTTTTTAATGGAGTTGTTTGGTGCTTGGTTTTAATACCATTAATGAGTTTATATGAAGAAATATAAGGAAGGTGTTTTGTTGCTGATGTATTTTCAAGAAAGGAATCCCCTTTCAATGGATATTTTGTTTCCTGTGCCATGTTTTTGCTCCTTTGGGCATGTGTAGAGGGGTTCTTCTGTCCTCTGTTGGCCTAGTTTAGCTTATCTTACATTTTTTCCCCACTGTCTACTGAATGTCAACTCATATTCTCTGGGAAAACCACATGTGGATTTACTAACTACAGATCTGAACACACACTCACACATATACATTCGTCACGTGCAAAGCTTGACTCAGATGCCACCACGAACTCCTCCTTAATGATCTCAGTTATCAGTCGACAAGGCAAGGACGTCATCTTGTGGTTTTTGGTTCCTTTGCACTAGCTCTGCACAGTGTACGTAACTGGGGAGTCAACACATGACTGTGGATGATAATAAGCTGCTGATCTAGGTGAATTAAGTGCTCTTGAATGATTCCAGAGTTTTAGAGAATAAGAGTTTTGTCCGAATTGATAGAGCTAATAGTACATTATCTTGAAATTCTTACTTTAAAAATTGCTTCTGTAAACCTTGGCTGTTGAATACCTACATTTTGCTTGATAGCAATCTGTAAAATCTACTTGACAATGTATTGGAGCAAAGCTATGATTATGATTTGAGTATGAATAAGAAAGGGAAATTGTATTTTTAGAGTAGATGAATCTACGTTTGACAACCTAAGAGTATCCCAAATTTCATTTCAGATTTCTCATGGGCATTAATGGTTTAATCTAGCTTTATCAGTGGAACAAAACAGAGTATGTTCTTGATCATTTTGAGTAGTGTTTCATATTGACATAAAGTTGAGTTGACTCATTAAGTGGTGGTCATGCTGTGTAGAGTAATAGATGTGTAGAAACATAGATGAAATTATAAACTCTGAGGAGGTTATTTATGGAAATTAAAGATCGATTATGATCTAATTGAGCTCTGGATTGGCACCTAGGAAGTCTGAGACCTAGGACTGGTTTAGCTGTGTGACTTTGGAGAGGTCACTTGACCACTCTGGGCTTTCATTTCCTCAGATGTGAGATGAGTGGATTGGAGCAGATGACGATCCCTTAGCTTCAAGAATGTGTGCTGTGAATTATTTTTACTAGGATGGTTTTGATGTCACATGGCAACTTTGAAGATAAATCCAATCCTGAAGTCCTTCATGGACAGTATTATTCTCCATTCCAATCATAATCGTGTGACTTTTCTATCTCTGAATCATTAGAGTAAGGGTTCAGTTCTTTGTTATTTTCTCTCTTCAAAAGTGTGAGAAAGAAAAGGCAAAAATGATGATAAAAATGAAAAGGAATTTTTGATACAATTTTACAGCAAAACGAAAAATACTGGTTGCAAAATAATAAAATACAAAACTTTTTACTTTGTTATCATGGGTCACAATCAATTTAAATTGGGCCCAAAGGTATTTTGGATTAAAATTTCTGTAACGTCTTGTTAAATGTATATGATTATTCACTTGAATTCCTGGAATCCCATATGTTTCAACAGGCAAAGAAAATAATATGTTAAATTGCAGGTAGTAATCAATCAAAAAGAGCTGCAGAACTTGGAGTTTATAGTTTTATTTGGAGTTTATAGTTTTATTTTGATCTGGTACTAATTTTTACTTTATGTTCTTGTTGAACATTGTTAGGTAATGGGACAGGGGAAAGTAGATTGTTTTGAAAGTTTTTTAAACGTGAGAGTGGGAAGTTTCAGTCTTAGTTATTTAAACAGATGTTTTCAGGCTCTCTTTGTATCTTTTTTGAAGCTATACAAAATCTAGGTCAAGATTTGCAGCTTTACTAATAAACTTCTGGTGTATCGTTCGTTACACAATGCTCCGGAAAGGAGATAATGATGCTTGGGAAGCTGGCATCGACCTTAATGAAGTGCTTCTTAGCCATCATCTGTGGAAGTCCCAAGTGCCTCGTTAAAATATTTCACTATTTATTGCTCCTATAACCATGCAAAATGTCGAGTAAATCTCAATTAAAAAGGTGTCTATTACAATCAGAGCACTTTCCTTCCCTGTCTGCTAGCTCCCACTTTGAAATCAACAAAGATGTAGTCATTTGGACTGATGGCATACGACGAAAGCAGACGCCAGAGGAGACAACGGTTCAGTTTTCCACCGTGGTATTTTCTTTTGCATTGCCAGATGTCCAGATAACAATCACTTTCATGATTTGTTCAAGTATCTCCAAATATAGTAAAAACATTTAAGTGTCAGACAGACCTGGGGACACGACTTCGCTCAGAAAGCCTGTTTCTTTCCCCCTTTGTAAAATGGAGTCACGTCATTTCTGGGCCTGAGTATGTGGCCAGTCAGTGTTAATTCTTTCTTTCCTGAAAATGAAATGTTGTATACTCAGAATTTGGGGCAGTGTCCCCTCCAGGGTCTGTCCTCGCTCCAGGGGAGAGAAGCTCCAGACAGCTCGGCATGTCTGCGAGTTCCTGTCGGACGAGACAGGATGAAATGCTGATTTGCAATGTTTTATTCCCCTGCAAACATGAACACAGTTTCTGAAGTGTAATGTATCTGTTTCCCTCCCCAATTGTACAATTGTTTGTCATTTCCTGCGTGATTCTGTGAACTAGAATGTGACGGGTCTTGCTGGGGATGATGATGCTTAGATGGTGCAGAGCCACGCCGGGGGTGCCACGGCTGATGGCAGGCTCCTTTGGTTTGTTTTCCATTAAATGCACAAAGTATACCCGATAGCTGATTTTTGTTTTCTTCTAGAATCCATTTAAAGTTTGCTAAAGCAGCTGTATTAGAAAGAGGCTTTGGACCCATTTTTTTCCTAGGTATATTAGGAAGTATCTCTGTCATTAAGTGAAAATTGGTTTCATTTAATGATAACTTTAAAAATTAATCACTTTTATTCTCCAGAATGATTTTTAATCTGTGTCTTTTTCCTTTAGCAGTCCCCAACTGGACATCCAGAGCACCTATCCTGTTCTTTCTGGTCTTGAATCGGAAGTTAACAAGACTCTCTAAGGCCTGAAAGGGAAATAAAAGGTTATTACACATTAAAAAATTTATTATTAAATTCATGTATAACTCTGATGGTCATAAAGTAAATACAACCTTTTATTTGTTGAGCAGAGTATAGGTGTCCCCCTCCCTGATGTTTCCCACTGTGTCCATTCTTGTTTATTGTCCCTCCCTCCTTCCCTTCCTGTCCTGCCTCCATTCTCTTCCCTCCTCCTTCTCCCTTTCTCCTCTCCTCCCTCCCTTCTCTCCCTTCGTTCCATGTATTCATTCAGCAAACATCTGTGGAGTCCGTCCCGTGCCGGTCACTGTTCTGGGCACACATGCCCTGGCAGGAATGGGAGGGATTGGCAGAAACCGTCTCTGTGAAAGTGGCCGCCCTCCCGACCACTGGTCTGCTGGTCTGGCCGAGAGGCTGGTCTCAGCGCCTGCCTCGTGCTCTCACTCTCCCAGTTGGCCCTGAAATGCGTGCACTTCTCCCGGCCCACTTTGAAGTGGCCTGGGTGTTTGCCTGCGGTGGCTTTTTTTGCGAATTCTGGGATATCTAAGCTCCTCATTTTGCACTGTTAGAATTGCAGTCACTCATGGGGACAAGTAAAGCAGCAGTGGTGTACTGTCTCCTGACTAGTGAATTCGTAAATATTCTCACCTGTCATGAGTCCTGGTATATTTTTTCCAGTCAACTAACATAATACATGTGTCGCAAAAAAATTAAATGTTACAGATCCGTGGCATAGAATGTGACTATCTACGCTAAAGCCACTCCCCAGAGATAATACTGGTTAAATTTGGGTGCACACACCGTAATTATTTTTTTCTTCGTGCTAATGTTGTTAATAAAGGCGTTCAGTCTGTAATAAGTGCCTTAACCCAGTGGGCAAAAATATCTGGCATAAAGGTGGTTTCATAATATCTGCTAAAAATAGCCCCTTATTTCTTTCTTGTTCTTGGCCCTTGCTAATTGAAATGGTGATTCCTGTGAGTTGGGGCCAGTGGTGTCCCATGTGCTTGGATGGTTTTGGTGATGTTCTGTAGTCGCTTTGTAGTGGAGCTGCTGCTTGCGTCCCCTTGCATTAATAATGCATCAGTCATTCTCGTATTCCGTAGAGAACCTGGACTCAAGTGTTGCCCAGTCCAGGTGAGCACCCTTGTCTTGGGGGCTGGGTAGGAGTGGTGAACTTCTCCTAAGCTGAAACCTCTTCTGTGGTACGTCCGCTCTAGTATGGCTCTTGAGGCATTAGTTGCATTTCTTCACAGTGCCTCTGTCTGTCCTTAAGTTGACAGTCGGTTGATTGCCAGCACAGTTGTCTTCCTCCTGATGGGACTGCTTCTTCCCATGGTTTCCCGCCTCCCTCCTGGAATGCAGGAGCCGGGCCTCACTTCCGAGACCTGGCTCCCCAACGACTTTTTCCTTTAGCTGTCGTTCACCTCCTCACACACCTTAGAATGGGCCCCTTCCCTCCAGCTGATGCCCCCACTCTATCCGAAAACGATCTGCCAGGATTCCAACAGTCCTTGTGCCACTGTTTACCCAGTTTGTCGTTTCCCTGCACTGTCCGCTGCTCAGGTGGGTCCCTGGCTTGTTTAGCTCTGAAACGGAGAGCCTGCTCTGGTCCGGTGCATGGTGGGCCATGGTAACTACGCAGTTGATGACCACTGAATGGACACAGGGCGTCTGTCCAGACTAAGGCTCTTTTTCTGGTCAGTTAGAAGCCCTGGCCTTTGGGTCACATGCTCCTGGGACCATTGAGCTGTGCAGCTTTGAGGCAGGACTTCAGTTTTCTTACTGTGAGTTTCTTCAGGGAAACTTGGGGGGAAGTCCCAGCCAGACTTATGAGTTAGCTTGTGGATTGAGGGGGGCGGTCCAGCTCTGGCCAAACCAGCCCTGGCCCCCTTCCTGACTGCTGTGGTAGCTCTTCTCATCAGTGGGACAGAGGGCGGGCCTGGAGAGCCAAAATCCTTGGGTGAGAGTGTGGCTTGGGTGTTAGTAGGATCTGGGTCAGCATCTGGACTCTGCCACGTATAACATATGTGACCTTGGGATAGCGGTTTACTCTCTATGCCCCAGTTTCTTCATCTGTCAAATCAGGATAATAGTAGTACCCATATCATAGGGTTGTGTGAGCATTAAATGAGTGAGTTGCTATTGTAGACTGGCACATGGGAAATGTTTAATACATGTTAGTAGCTTTTGTTCCTGTCGTCTTCTACAGAATGGAGATAATCATATCTACCTTTCGTGGTTACTGTAAGCATTAAATGAAGTGGTATATATAAAATGCATTATGCTGTGCACATAGCACACTCAACAAGTGGTGGCCCTCCGTGATAATGGTGAAATAACAATAGCGTTACAGCAGATGTGTTCGGAATAGGACAGATGTTGTGACCCTGAACGCTGGCCCATCTCAAACAGTAGCAGTCAAGAACAGCTACAAGTTCAGGTGTCAACCAGACAGGACGTATTTATTGACAACTTACGTTATTTAAAAACTCATCATTAGTTTATTAAGTCATTATACACGCTTTGGTCACAAAGTTAGTTCATAAGGGTTTTGGTTATGATTGACTGTTGGAGTGAATAGTTAAGACATATACTCCTCTAATCCTTTTATTTTTATTAGTGTCCACTTTTTAAATATAAGGGCAGTATTTTCTCAGACTTTTATGAAATTTTAAAACTAACTTAAGAATAAAGATGTTAGATCTTAAATAACATTAGACTCCATTAGTGTACATGTGTCTTTGTTCACACTGTATGTGTGTAGCTATTTTGGTCTCTCTCATTAGATAATGCCTTTCTTTCATCATTCTTAAATGTGAAGAATACAAGTATTATCATCCATGCTGTGTGGTTGTTCCTAAACCATAAAAGGAGAAACAAATTGAAATTAAGGACATGTGATTCTACTATATCTAAATTAAATGAGGCTTATAGGAAAAACTTTGACATTCTTTTGCCTCTACTTTGAACCCCAAACACATTTGAATCATTGGTGTATTAGAGAATTTTTTACCATTTGTTTTACACATTTGCTTTTTGTTCACTTGACACAAATGACATTACTTGGCTTAAGAAAGTCTTTTAAAGAAGAAAGTCTACAGTTCAAGTGACCGTGAGTCACCTTGGAAGGTGAATGTTTTTGAGCCCTTCTGGCAACAGAGACTGTCTTGTTATCTTTGCACCCATGCCTGGCATTGGGAATGCTCAGTGAAGATGGGAACTAAATTGAAAACTCAGCAAGGGAATTGGAGAACTGAAAACGTCTTTGTGAGAATGCTGAGAATATGATGACTTTTCAAATTTGCCTGTGTTGTTACTGTAATACAGTTTAAACTGTAAATAAGGACATTTCAGTGGGGGTGATATTTTGTGTGTATTTGAATGCAGTCAGATTAGTTCTTGTTCTCTCCTAAATTTAGGGTGCTGATGGGCTGGAGCCTCTCTCTTCTTTCCTTGTGCCGTACCTCCCTGCTCCCCTCATTCCCTGTCTACCCTCTTCCCCCACCTCCTGCCTCCTTATGGGGTGGACCCTGAGCAAGGCCCTGTCTGTCCCTGCTCTCGCAGCGTTCCCTGGGCTGTGGCGTGGACTTCTTCGGAAGTCCCAATGAGAATTCAAACTAACAGCATAACTAGCCTTGAGCAATAACGCCACCACCCCTGTCCTTCCTGCTGTTGTGACTTGTGTTCTGGTAGACCCCTCTTCATAGGATACAACCCAAGGGAGGGAGCAGTCAGCCTCTCTGCTGGAATCTATGGAAATACATCCCTGATATTGACTTAAATCCACCTCCTACATGGTTTCGTCAATGCCCTTTGCCACATCTTTTCTCAGCTAATTTGGGAAGAAAACATTCTGTCTCTATTAGCATGACTGTTTTCTGGTAGAGAACAGTATTACGGCTGCATTTCACAGGAAAGACCCAGGCTCAGCCAGTTTTATGTTCTGTGTGAGATCAAGACGTATTCTCTTCTCTGCCTGCGCTCATTCCTTGTGGTAGAAATTGAGCACCGTGACTCCTGAACTCGCTTAGTGTTCTTCCTGACCCTGGACGTTAGCCTCTTTCATTATGAGTTTTTCTTTTTTTTGCAAATTGCACAACTTAAAAAATTTGACTTTGTTACATGGTTGCACATAGGTTATGGTTTGTCCTGAGATTAAAGATGTAAAAATAATATAGCTACTCCCTAAAATTTGTAGCAGTACCAAGTGAAAGCTTCTGAAAACCATGGAGTAGTTTGGTTGCTGCTCTGAATGGGATAAATTAGTGAGCCCTCCCCTCCAGATGCACCCCCAGAGGTAACCTTTGATTTCAACTCTCACTGAGTTTGCCTCCTTATTTACTTTTGCTATTGATCTGACCTGAGTACCATCAAAGAGCAAACCACTTAAGCAGGAGCGTATTTCAATATGTAGTCATATACAGTTTTTCAAACCCTTCAAAGCCCAAGAATATGAATTTTTCTTCTCCAAGTACTGAGGGTCCTGTTTTTTTGAATTTCTGTAATGTAAATTTAGATTTTCCTAGCCTGAATTTCCCTGATTGACACCCAATCATACTTTTATTTATTTATTTATTTTTACCTTGTTTTATTGTTTAGTTGAAGGAGAAAAACATCTGGTCGTATGTTTTGGCTTTCCAGGTTTTTTTAGACCAAGTTATTGATGTATTAGTGGCATTAAGATACAAATATGTTAAAATTCTTTTTCCAACTTAGTCTGTAATCCTAAACTCTGATCAACCTCTACAAAGCCTGTTATCTACAGTAAGTGAATTCTAATTGTTACATATGATTCTTTAAAAAAACCACAATAATTAGCACTTTTTCAGGTTTTTGTACGTAAGTGTGTAATTTGGCTTTCCTCCTCTAAAAGGAAATTTGTTTATTTTATTGATTTAAAATGTTTCCAATTTAATTTGCGCACTTCAGTCATAAAGATGAAGTTCTCTTTTAAGGAGGACTAGTGTTTATAATCGTCTTCATTTTCTTTAGTAGCATCTCTTTTCAGTGAGTACCGTGCTTGGCTACGTGTTCCGACTTGTTTCCTCCGTTGATTAGAATGGGAACACAGATGCTTCTTTTCTGTCTCACTGTTGTTCAGGGCCACCGTGCCTCCTCATCTTGATTTCCCTCTCTCTCCACCCACTGCGCCAGCATTTCATCTCAGAGGTTGCTCTTTCTTTGGTCTCACAACTGAGCAGATAGACATCACCAAAACGGGACACAAGCAGAGACTGTCTGGGTTTGAAATGCGGGAGGCATGGGACCAAATGAATTCTAGATTGTTCTGATCTAGTAACTTAGCCAGTTTTTGTTTCTTAATCTTCAAAAGGCGCTGCTAGGAGGAATTGTAGCTGCTGAAAGAGCGTGTCGTCCTTCCCTCCCTGAGTGATTGCTGATGACACAGAAATGTGTTGTGGCCTCTTTTCACTTAAAATTTAAATCTCAGGTATTACTCACCCTAGATCAGGTGGCAAAGCTGCCATCACTCCTCCGCATCAACCCAGGGAACGTCATCGATGACAGTTCTCTTCACTCTGAACTGTGCATATTTGCATATGAACTCGTGGCATGTTTAAGATAGAGATGGTGCAGATTTAACTTCAACTCCTTGATTTTACAGAGAAAATTGAGACCGTTTTACAGTTACCTTCATTTAATATGTGTATAAGATGGAGCAAAGATATCTTTTTCTGTAGATATTTTTCATGTAATTAAGGTATTTATGGAAAGTATGCATTAAATCATATTAAAAGTGATCAACCTTCAATACCCACCCCAGTAAGGGACAGATTTTCTTCACCTGGGATCTATAGGAGCAGACCTGGCATTTAGGGGTTTTCTGACAGCCAGGGGATCTGCATTTGTTCATTTAGTAGTTCACTTGACAGAAGTGCCCTGGGCATCCACGGCACCATGTGCAAAGACAGGGCTCCTGCCTTTGAGAAGCACACAGTTAATCTGCCAGAGTTGTTACCTGATCCCATATTTCTCTGAATTCAACATTCTACAGGACCACAAAGATTTTTTGACAGAAATTCCCTGAGGGAGCAGAGGAAAGCGTGTCAGCATTGCATCAGAGTTGATGAAAAGGCATTTCCCTGGTGTCCTTCTGAGGTGATTCTGTGGGGTGTTGTCTGGTGGCTGGGATCAGGTTACAGTTTACCTGGCTGGCTGGCAGCCCCAGGGCCCCTCCTCTCTGGCCCTGCTCTGGGGAGGTGAGATGAGTCATTCTCATTCAGTGCTGGGAGGACGGGCTTCTTGTGAGAGCCTCCTATGTGTGGGTCACGTTAAAAATGCAAAAAGAGCTTAGATCTGTCTTAATTTGACTCGAAGAGTGAACTTGTTTCCCCCATAGTGAATGTAACATGTTCAATACCTGTCTGATTCTTTGCTGGCTGGCAGAAGGGTCGAGGCAAACTTGAAGTACCATGGGCAGTGGTCCAGTGAGCAAGGAGGCCTTTGTCACCAGCTCCGTTTTCTTTTTGTTCCCTTTCGAACTTCTCACCGTCCACGTGGAGAAAATCTCATCAACGTGGGATCGCCTTGAGTTGACATGGTCTTGAAATTTTATTCCCTGGTACTCTTTTTGCACAATTTAAAAAATAGTAATTTAGTGAATTATTTCCGTTTAATAGGCTGTGTCAGGAGTCAGGCCAGTCCTTTGGACAGTGGGAAGTGCAACAAGAATTTCAGAGCCGAATTCCTGCTCTGCCCTCTGGTAGAGGTTTGAGTCCTCTAGAGAGAAGTCAGCCTCCTCTGAAGGTCACCTCTTCTTTGACGGACTGTACCTGCCTCACTCTCCTTGCGTGATCCCCTTACTTTTTTTTTCCCTGCAAAACCTGTCTTTTGCTCTTCTTGATTTGGGTACAAATTATTCTGTCCCAAAAGCTAATTCATCTGTGTTCTGTGACAACTTATTTATTAAACATGTAGCAAGCAAAAGCAGTTTGCTTTTCTTTAAGCTTTTCATTTTTCTAACACCTGAAATAATGCTCACAAAGAGACATTGATATACACACAAATAGAGACCCAGGCATTCCTGGACAGTCTCCCCTAGGTCAGGACTAGCATTTTTTTAAACTCAGTTTTTAATGAGGCTTTGTATATCCACTTATGATATATTTCCTTTCTCTATCCATATTTCAGAAGCCTTGTTGGCATATGATGGTTTATTGGTAAAATAAATTTTAGTGACAAATGCACACTTTTTTTTTTTAAGCAGGGGGTTGGAGATGGGAAAATCTTAATTGCTAGGGCACCCCACAGTAACGTAACCACAGGAATAAACATTGTGGAAATGTTCATTCCGGCAAAAAGTGGGACCACCCTTTTAATCTAAAGCATGATGACATTTCCTGCTCTTCTCCTGTTCTACCTTTTACCAAAACTTAAAACATCCTGTCATGATTATGTATTTTCAGTGGTCCCCATCACTTAATTGGTGGTGGTATTTCAACCAACATGTTAGCAAATGTTCTTTCATGGTACTGTGTTTCCCCCAACCCACGTTTTGATTTGTCATTATTCTGTAGCTTCTGCCTATCCTGGGGAGGCCATAGTCAAAGGAAATCAGAGCAGATGTGCTGCAAGTGGGGGAGTCTTGGTGCCAGGTCGGGAACGTGAGGGCATTACCCTGGATGGTGAAATTGAGTCACCGTCGTGTCCCCAACTGTCACAGATATGTGGCATTGAGGTTTTGTGCTACACTGATGGGCAGAGGACGAACTTTGGGTTGACACCACTTCCTGGTGTGCACCATCTGGGAATTGAGGACTTTCCCTGAACTGAGGTGACCGTCATCACTCTCTCAATTTCAGCCACAGGACTCGGTGATCCTCTAGTGATCTGACCACCAAGTGGTTGACAGACATCTCACTTCTACTTTACGTCAGGAAGCAGTGCTAAGAATTGAACTTATTTCCTAGTACTCAGGTCTTGCTTCTATGAAATAAGCAAGGGTCCAGGTTTAGTTCTTAGTGGATAGGCCTCTGATAAGCTTGTGAACTCTCCAGGCTTTTGTTTCCTCATGTTCACCATGAAGAGAAATAGATTCTGATTTCTCTGCTTCCGTAACTCATATAATTTTTGATTTGACTATTATAATCAGGTAGTAAGTTAGAACAAGTAACGTTGGACTGAAAATAATTTAATCCTTCTTTTTAGATACCATACTCTATACTCGATCCAGGATATTACACTAATTGCGTTTATGATGAAGACACTTTAAAATCACAGATGTTATTGATTTAAAAATAGAACACATGGATTTTTATTAAGCTGCTGAGAAACAGGTTTGGATACTTTTTCCTGATTTTCTGGCTAAATGCAACAGTAATGAGAATTGTGGATAAATGTTAATGTCATGTGGAGGTGATATTTTGTGACCCATTTGGGTTTTGGCTGCTTTTTACACAGCGTATCTATTCTTAGTTTATTCAGATTTGTAGTTTACCTGGAGTTTTTGCTTTACAAATTTTAATTTTGCCCAGTGGGATCTCCCCATCTCATCTCTTAAGAGAGGGGGACTGGTTGGGTGATGCTGACGCGGCCCCTGGAGAACAGTCTTAGGGGCTACTCTGAGCTGTTTTGATCCCCCAGATAATGCAGGCACCATCTGTGTGCCAGAGTGTTGTGGGGTAGGCCTGCACTTTTCTAGCGTGCTAGAGGAAGGGGCGAGGGGACAACTTGTCTCCTGTGTATGTTGTTTTGTTTTCCACTCTCTAAAAGCTATAATCTTTGTCAAAACCAGTTATCAGATCTCCCTAGATCTTGAAAGAATTGAAATAGATAAAAAGCATCCACTTGTTAACATGCCAGGACTTTTTCTGATTTCTAGCTGCCCCACTTCACGTTGTGGAAATAGTCCTGGCTCCTCTCAGCCCCGGAGACTGCATGACGCTTACATCTTCATGACACATACACTCCTTCCTCGGGGCCCCGGGAGTGGATGCTGTTTGTACTGAAACGACTGAGATGATTTTCCAAGGTGCGAGTGTAATGCACCAGGGATTGGCTGATATTTAAAGAACGTGAATGAAAGCAATAGACAGCTCACCAGGGCAGCACGCAAGAGCTTTTCAACAATTATTCCCTCCTAGGATTTGAAGTCTTATTGACAGCTGATTGTGTCAACTGGAGCTGTTTGTCCACTGGGTGTGCCCTCCCCGTGAGGAGAGGCGGCTAGTAAATGTCAGCCCAGGTGCTGGATCACACGGGTTCAGAAGGCCCTGTGCGCCAGCCCAAGTGGCCCGTTAGGGAGGACCCGTGTCCATAGTCAGAGCACTCAGGTTTCCGGGAGTTTTTCAGATACATCACTTCCAGTCATGGGTTCTACCTCTGTCAGAAAGGTGAGATGCAAAGCAGTATGGTCTAAGGAAGACTTTCTTGTAAATCAAGAGCTTTCATTTTCATTCTGGAATGAATCACTGATGAATCCTTAAACCCACGAGAAGTTATTTAATCTCTTTCTGCTTTGATTTCTTACCCAGTAATACCAATACCAAATCTGAACACTTCCATAGTGTTTACTATTGCCAGGCACTGTTCTAACTACTTTACGTGTGTTACCTCATTTAATCCTCATAACAGTTCTGAGTTAGGTGCTGCTGTTATCCCCATTTTATAGATAAAGAGACTGAGGCATAGAGAGGTGAAGTAGCTTGTCCAGGGTCATACAGCTAATAAATAGTGACATAAGTTTGAACCCAAACAGACTGGCTCTAGAATGCCGTTCTCTTTTTTTGTTGTTGTTTGTTTGTTTTTTGTGGGGGTTTTTTGAGGAAGAGTGGCCCTGAGCTAACATCTGTTGCCAATCTTCCTCTTTTTCTTTTTTCTACCCAAAGCCCCAGTACATAGTTGTATATCCTAGTTGTAGGTCCTTCTAGTTTTCTGTGTGGGACACCGCCTCAGCATGGCTTGATGAGCGGTGAGTAGGTCTGTGCCCAGGATCCGAACTGGCGAACCCCAGGCTGCTGAAGTAGAGCGTGCGAACTTAACCACTACGCCACTGGGCTGGCCCCTAGAATGCCACTGCCTTGCTGTACTGCCTCTCTGAAGAATTTATATCATGTCCCTGATTCTTTTGTATTTGGTTTGATTGCGTGAATGTACATTTACCCTTTTATGGAAGGTATTTGAACCAGTGAATATCAGTACTGTTTCTCTAGTACTTACATATGTTTTGGGTGGTTGGCCTGAAACGCCTTGTCTGTGCTACTTGGGAATTACTTTCTCTAGCAGTGTGGGCTCATACCCACATCTAAGTTCTCAGAGTTACCACATACGAGTGAATCATGTGCACTCCTGGGGTGCCACTCACAAGACCAGTGTGGTCATGTCTCCAGATTGTTCAGTACACAGCCGGTACTACTGTGTGCGCAGCCCTTCATAAGCAACAAGTGCACTTATAAAAGTGACGGCCTTATTTAGAAAACTTCCATGAACATACAGAAAATTAATATAGTGTACCTATAATAGTTCATGCTTTATAAGCTTGCCTTAGTGCATCAAAGCTACCTTTCACAAACTTCGTATGCTAAAATGTCCATTTGGAAGCAGCAGCTATTGGGTAAATAAAAGAAGCTGTTAGGATTGCAACAGAAGAATCAAAATAAGTACCTGTACTGATTTCTAATTTAGATGGACACTAGTTGGCCAGACTGTGGACATTACTCTTACAAAATAATCAGCTTATCAATTTGGCAAATTATAGACCTTATTCAATAAAATAAAAGCCAATTTGAAATATTTCAGCTGTCATTTAGCTTCAAACCAGCAAAACTCACTTGCACATTAGATTTTAGGGATTCATGGATATTCTTTAGTAAAATACCAGTTGTGGTTAAAATCAGGCAGCACTTGGAAATACTCGTGAGACAAGGACAGAATACTCTGCGGGTGAATTGAAACAAAGCCCTCAAACTCTTTTATCGATTAAATATGTTTGGTATTAAATAGGTTATATAACATTTATACCATTTAGTTTTGGGAAATAACGAGTTAACTGGCTAAAATAAAAAGCTCTTTTTTAAGCAGCTTTAATTAGTTAAAAGTCAAAGCTTAATAGTCTGTTAAAGAGTTATTTTAAAAATCGGTGAAGTGAAATTAATTGCAATCTGAGAGTTAGCCGGTGTGGTGTAGGTCTGTGTAATTGGGATGGCTGTTGCCACGTTTATTACAAGAGGAGGCGAAGCACTGAGTCCACCATGTTGTGTGCTCAGAGCACAGTAGAGTTACATGCTCTTAACCACTCAGGGCAGCACCGGACACGTCAGCAGCAATCACGGCTGCACTGTGCTGTCCCGTACCTCACAGCATAATCGCACTCTCCCTTGCTGCTATGTTGCTCTTCAGTTAGAAAGTGACTAGTAAGAGCTACACGGTAAGCCCCATGAGGGCAGGAGGTTTCGTCTGTTGACTGCTCTATCCTCATGGCCTAAACCAGTGCCTGACACCCAGTGGATGCCCCATAAATAGTCACTAAATGAATGAATTAAACTGTTTACTGATCTGACTGTGCACTCCCTGTATTCAGGAAGCATAGATCTTGCATGTTTCATGAACAGCTTTACTTTATGTGACACCTTTTAATGCACTGGGCCCATTTTACACTGTGCCACTCTGCCCATGGCTCCATCTGGGGGCCATGTCCATTAGGTGATTACAGGAATTCAAGTCTTATCTATTGATTAAAATTCAGTGGCCACCTGTGCAAACCACTGAAGTATGGAGCACAAGCCAAGGAGTATTTTCATCTTATAAGGCTAAATGAATGGAAAGGAAGAAGTAAAACTGTCATTGTTCGCAGATGACATGATACTATATATAGAAAACTCTAAAGACCACCAAAAAACTATTAGAACTAATAAATGAGTTCAGTAAAGTTGCAGGATACAAAATTAATATACAGAAATCTGTTGCATTTCTATACACTAATAACCATCTATCAGAAAGAGAAATTAAGGAAATAGTCCCACTTACAGTTGCATCAAAAAGAATAAAATACCTAGGAATAAATTTAACCAAGGAAGTGAAAGACCTGTACTTTGAAAACTGTAAGACATTGATGAAAGAAATTGAAGATGACACAAATAAATGGAAAGATATTCCATGCTCATGGATTGGAAGAATTAATATTGTTAAAATGTCCATACTACCCAAAGCAATCTACAGATTCAGTGCAAGCCCTATCAAAATATGAATGGCATTTTTCACAGCACTAGAACAAATAATCCTAAAATTTGTATGGAACCCCAAATAGCCAAAGCAGTTTTGAGAAAGAACAAAGCTGGAGGTATCACATTCCCTGATTTCAAACTATACTACAAAGCTATAGTAGTCAAAACAGTATAGTCCTGGCACAAAAAACAGACACATAGATCAGTGAAACAGAACAGAGAGCCCAGAAACAAACCCACACTTATATGATCAATTAATCTATGACAAAGGAGGCAAGAATATACAGTGGGGAAAAGATAGTCTCTTCAATAAATGGTGTTGGGAAAACTGGACAGCTGTGTGCAAAAGAATCAAACTGGACCACTTTCTCATAACATATACAAAAATAAACTCAAAAGGTAAGACTTAAATGTAAGTAAGACCCAAACCCATAAAACTCTTAGAAGAAAACATAGGCAGTAAACTCTTCGACATCAGTCTTAGCAATATTTTTTGGATCTGTCTCCTCAGGCAAGGGCAACAAAAGCAAAAATAAACAAATGGGACTACGTCAAACTAAAAAGCTTTTGCACAGCAAAGAAAACCATCAACAAAATGAAAAGGCAACCTACTGAATGGGAGAAGATATTTGTAAATGATAGATTTGATAAGTTAATATCCAAAATATATAAAGAACTCATACAACCCAATAGCAAAAAAACCCAAACAGTCCGATTAAAATATGGGCAAAGAACTTGAATAGACATTTTTCCAAAGACATAACAGATGGCCAACAGACACATGAAAAGATGCTCAACATCACTCACTAATCATAACGGAAATGCAAATCAAAACCACAGTGAGATATCACCTCACACCTATCAGAATAGCAATTATCAAAAAGACAACAAAAATAACAGTGTTGGCGAGGATGTGGAGAAAAGGGAGCTCTCAAGCACTCTTGCTGGGGATGTACATTGGTGCAGCCACTATGGAAAACAGTATGGAGTTTCCTCGAAAAATTAAGAATAGAAATACCATATGGTCCAGCAATCCTGAAGAAAATAACAACACTGATTCCAAAAGATATATGCACCCCTATGTTCGTTGTAGCAGTATTTATAATAGGCACTATATGGAAGCAACCTAAGTTGTCCATCAATAGATGAATGGATAAAGAAGTTGTGGTATATATATACAATGGAATATTACTCAGCCATAAAAAAGAATGAAATCTTGCCATTTGTGACAACATGGATGGACCTAGAGGGTATTTTGCTTAGTGAAATAAGCCAGAGAAAGATAAATACCATATGATTTCACTTATATGTGAATCTAAAAAACAAAACAAGCAAATAAGAAAAAACAGAAATAGACTCATAGATATAGAGAACAAACTGGTGGTTGCTGGGGCTTGGGGGGTTGGTATTTGGGCAAAATAGGCAAGGGGATTAAGAGGTACAAAGTTCCTGTCATAAAATAAATAAGTCACAGGGATGTAATGTAAAGCGTAGGGAATAGTCAATAATACTGTAATAACTTTTTGTGATAACGGTAACTAGACTTATCATGGTGATCATTTCGTAATGTATATAAATGTTGAATCACTATGTTCTATGCCTGAAACTAACATAATATTGTGCATCAACTATACTTCAATAAAAAAAACTAATAGAAATAATAGTAAGATTGTAATACCAAAAGGCAGGCATTCCTTTCAGGAGAATTTTTTCCTTCTTTCAGCTAAGAGCATAACATAAGAAAAGTCAAGTGCGATACTCATTGAGCATGGTAACCAGGTTAGCATTATCAGATAAGCTGGAATTGAATTTTCATATTTTATGCAGATAAATTGTCAGAACTAACCCTTACTATATATTAATACTCAACTATAGACTTCAAAATAAAATCTTAATGACTCAGTCCTCTACGACTTCTAAATTCTCAGAAATCCTTTGTACATTTTGTGGCATTTCCTAAGAGTGCCCATTTCATAGGTGAGGAAACTGAGGCACAGGAAGGTTCTAGGAGCCCAGGCATTAACTGTCAGGTGTAAACTGAAGCCTCGTAATTCCATGTATTGTGTCCTTTCTGTTATATTATGTATACCAAGAATCCTCATTCAGTGCACAGTCACCTGTTAATGAGCCTGAGATAACCAGAATGTCTTAGTACCATTTATACATTTATAATTCCTTCCTTGCTGGTTCATCTTTGGGAACCCCCTTGGAGCAGGGATTTGAAGAAGGAAATCCATGTGCGCTCCTCACATTTCTTAATTTTCAACCTGTATCACCTGCTCACACTCACTTTTGTAAAAAGAGTGATCGATGCCACGTCAGGCAACCATTAGTTGTGCGGTTTTAAATCTTACGTCTCCAGCCTTAGACTAAATTGTGGCACTCTGCCAGATGACGGCTGTGGGGTCACGATTTAGTGTAGTGATTGTGATCCAATTGAATGTGCAATGCTTAGTGGTTTCACAAATGCTGGAGAGAACTTGCTCTATAGTACAGGGTCTTAAGGTCTTAAGTCTTGAACCAAGGAGCCTGTTATATATGTGGTGTTGTTGACAACCGCAATGTTTACACACTTTCAAAGCAGAAGCAAGTTGGATGGAAGAGTTATGAAGAGAAAATAATGGTGATGGTAGGGGGCATTTTCAAACAATACTTAAATAGTATGCCAGGAGTGAACCTAGTTAGGTGGAAAATGGAAACTCAGTAGATTACTTTCCCGTGAAGACTATGCAAGAAGAAGGAGATACTCTACATTTTTTTAGAAGCAGTGACGTGAGCATTCTGCAGGATCTCAGATGGTGAAATAATTCTTATGCCTTAGTCCAGGAGTTGCAGCTTATGTGTAGGGAAGAGGTGAATAGTAAGGATTGGAGCTTTGACGTCCCAGTTCTTGTTTGGGGAGGATGCTTGTGATGAGGCCCGAGGACTCGGGAGTCTATTCATGGACAGTAGCTGTATCAGGGGTGGACCTAGAAGCTGCCCCTGTCTCCTGCTCCCATCACCTCAGCGTCGTCCCTGGAGCCCACCGGGCTGGGGCTGTGGTTCCAGCCACTGAGGCACGACAGCTGACCAGGGGCGCCAGAGATCTCGTGGGATTGTGATTAATTGCTGTCCTCTTATCCCGTCTCTCTCTCTCTCTCTTCTTTTTAAACTGATATTAATCAAGCAATGATACTTCATGTTTGAAGAGGTAATTTCCTATCAAACAGTACTAGAGGAATTCTGTCTTTGTACAGTTTATACTTGTTTTGGTAAATGACTGCTCTCTTATAAAACTTGAGAGGCTATTTAATGTGCATAATGAATATTGAGATTTTTACTGTTGTTTAAAATAGCTTCTTCATGTAGGAGGTTAGTGTGCTTGGTGACCAATTTGAGGTGTTTTTTTTTTTTTTCTGAGGAAGATTAGCCCTGGGCTAACATCTGTGCCCACTTCCTCTACTTTATATGGGACGCTGCCATGGCATGGCTGACAAGTGGTGCATCGGTCCACGCCCAGGATCCGAACCTGCAAACCCCGGGCCACCAAAGCAGAGCTTGTGAACTTAACCACTATGCCACTGGGCTGGCCCCCCAATTTGAGAATTTTGAAAAAAAAATTTTAATGTCAAAATAGGACTTAATTTAAGCTTTAGCTTCTTTCTTTTAACTCTCTTTCATCTTCTCTGGAAACGTTATTAGCATAAAAACTTAATGGATTCACATTCCCTGAGTTATATACTTGCGGTTGAAATTCAGAGTTGATTCTAAATACTTGCTTAATAATCCTAAACCCATCCTGAGACTCTAGCGTGCTTATGCTCAGTCCATTATTACACAGTCATGCAGCAGTGAATCATTGGCACAGTATTTTGCAATGGTTTTTCTCTAACTTAGTCCCTTTCAAAAGCACCTGCAAATTCTTTTCAGGAAAATTGTCTGTTCATGTTTTGAGGGTAAAAGTAGAAGCACTGAATGTTCCCTTAGTGCAGGTTTGATGGGGTGGTGCTGAATGTTTTTTATTTTAAAAGGAATATTATCATTGATCTCACCATTGATCTTACCCAGCCAAGCCCTGACACCCTCTCCGCCACAGTGGAGCTTCCTCTCTATGCCCCTCCTTGCCTCGCCTCCTCACAACACTTCTGCATCTTCTGCTGTCCTGTCTATGGTCATCCTTACCCTTCCTTTCCTCTCTGCCTTCCCTTGGCTCTGCCTCGTTTCTGTACTTTCTCTAAGATCTCCATCCCAATTTATACACCAGAGACACTCTCATTCCTTTTTTCCCTGACCTCGGGACCTCTGACTTGCTGCTCTATCTTCTGTCGCCCTCCTAGTCAGAGTCTCTCATCTCCCCTTCCTGCCCTCTCTGTCCATCCACTTCCTATGACCCAAGTATGTGCATCCGCCAGGGGTCTGTCTCAGCCATTTTGTCATCCTTCACCCGGGAACATCACAACTACACCTGGTTCCAACTGTGCTTCACCGATTATCTCAACATTTATGCCACTTGCTAGATCCACTTACTCCATATTCCACTCCAAACTCAAATTCACAGTGTCACAAATGGATATCCTGATCTTCCTGCTAAACCAGCCTCTCTCTGGCTTTTCTCCTAGACTACCACTGAGCTTCCCTTACTAAGGAACCATCTTTGGAGAATCTTGGAAAATCACCTGAACTCCTGGGAATTCACTCATTAAATATTTTTGTTCTTTGACTCTTTCTTATGTGCCCTTTCTGTCTTTCCAGAATGTTCCAGGTTAAGCCCACTTCTTCTTTTATCACATAGTGTTGCTAAAGCCACTTCTGACTGGTTAGTCTGTCCCTCAGGTATTCCCTTTTCAGTCTACCCTGAATGTTGCATATATGTGGGTCATGATAAAATGCTATCATCATGTCACCTTCATTCTTAAAAACCTTTTACTAACTCCCATAGACTGTGGGGGTAAAGGTACAGATGTGGTAGACTGGGCACTCACCTTCTGCCGTTGTGGAGTTCTAGCTTACCTCTCCAGCCGTTACTGTTCTCCTCCTTGGAACCTTCTCCTCAGCTAGATTGATCTGCTTGAGATCCTCAGTGCTCTTTGCAAACCCTGTTCTTTTGCTTTGCTCACACCCTTACTTCAAATCCCCACCCCCCTTTCTTCACTTAGCCAAGTAATGGTCACGCGTGCCATTTACTGAGCATGTCCTGTGTGCCTGGCAAATGCTAATGAGCACAGTATGTTTATGTTACTTAATCCTCGCAGCGACCCTGCAACATCGGTGCCATTCTGTTATTATTCTTATGTTGTCCTTCTCCTGGTACCTGCTTCATAAGGTTCTAGAGAGAATGCGCAGTGCTAGGCCCGTAGTGCACTTCATACGTGCTGTCATTGCCCCTTTCATTATTCCCCTTTGGCAGGTGAGGACGACCCTGAGATGCAGATGTGCAGGCCACACCAGCAGTACGTGGGGGAGCTGGGGTGGGCACCGGCGTTTGGACTGTGGACTCTAGGCTCCTCGCTGCTGTGCTGGGGACCTCCTAAGCTTGGCTCTATGTGCCTCCTTTGGTTCTTGTTAGCAAATAGGGTGCTAGTCTTTAGACTTCTGTTCTTACTTAGGAATAACTGGTTACTCGTTAGTAACTGACTTAAAGGAACTAACGTAACTAAAATTTGGTATTCATAAACTGAAGAGGCCCCTTTTCTAAATAAAGTGAGGGCTCCACTTGGCTTTCCTGAGTCCCCCGTGCAATGTCAAGCTACGGAGCAGCTGGGGACTGCGTTCCCAGGTGGGATGCGTGCCTTTTGGGACAGAGCCCCTTAACAGGAATCATCTGTGCACGTCTTCCCCTCCTGCCCCTCTTGTGTTAGGTCGTGTGTTTGCAGAACAGTTGCGCTGCTCACGTTTGTCCAGGGTCTCACGTTTGTCCGAGCTCTCCTGGTCTCCGCGTGGTGCCAAGAGGGTAGGTTGGCCGCCTCCCTTTTCAAGTGGCCCATAGTCAGGAAGACTGGGGAGTCGTCTCATGCCTCCTGTAAAGACAAAACTCCAGCTTGAATTGATAGCATTTATTGTTTTAAGATCTCACAGTTGCTTTTGAATTATCAATGAGGTTTCTTTTTTATTGTTTTATTTTTAACGGTGGTAGAAAACACATAAGATAAAATTTACCATCTTAATAACTGAGTGTAAAGTTCTCCGTGGTGTGTTATTACTGTTTTATCTTATTCCTGTTTAACTTTTTGTGCGTTTATTAGTGACATCTCCACAGCTGATGTAGGAGCTGCTGAAGGGCTCGGGTCGGGTCGTGTCCGTGTCACCGAGCTCGGTGATCTGCACTGTTCAGTCAGCGCGCCCACTGCCTGCCTCTGGTTTCCCAGCACTGAGTTTTGCACCCCGACTTTGTCTCGCACACGGCAGATGCTAAACAACTGATATCTGAGTTTAAGAAATTTCCTTCAGGAATAATTTTTAGTGGTGGAATTTGAAAACAGCTTGTGTGAAGAGTCACGGCTCATCCTTTTAAAAATAAATACCAAATAAGACAAGCATTACCATGGGGAGATTTCTCACTTAAGAAAAACCATTGGAGAGTGTTGAGGATTAAGATTTTCATTTCCTCTCAGCAGGACTGGTAAAGATACTGTGTGTGTGTGTGTGTGTGTCTATGTTCTTAAACTATAATATTAAATATTTTCTATTTTAATCACTCTATGTCCCCAAGAACACAGTTACAGCCTTGTGTCACTTAATGACGGAGATACGTTCTGAGAAATGTGTCGTTAGGTGATTTTGTCATTTTGCAAACATCGTAGTCAGAGTGCACTTACACAAACCTCGATGGTATATACAGCCCACTGCACACCTAGGCTGTATGGTACTGATTTTATGGGACCACCGTCGTACATGCGGTCCGTCATTGATGGAAACGTTGTGTGACGCGTGACTGTATTATTTTACACTGCTGGGTCAGGAATAAAAATTTGGTGTGTTTGATTTAGGTCCCAAGCTCTCATATACTCTGTTCTGAGGAGTCAATTTGGTTTCACTCTGACTTTCTATTTGGGGAATTTTAGAAGTTAGTGAACAAAATAGTGTTCCCTTCTCACGGATGGGCAGAGTTTTGTTGTGCTCACTGTTGTATTAGAGATGTGCAAACTTAATTGTGACAGATTAAGATCTGTCAACTGCCTTTCATATTTAAACAGACTACAGCGGATAGAAGTATTTCATAAAAAGCTAGTTTTCTTTAATAAAAAAGCGTAGTTGGTCACAGTCCTCAGGCACACAACAAATGTCAGAACTGTCCTTATTTAGGTCAGATGTTTTGTTTAACTCGTAATAGTTTTGAATGGAGGGAGGGAGATATACACTTTCTTAATTGATCGCTCACCATCATCACGCCAAACGTGACATAATTCCTAAGCTACACTACATCTTAACACGATACGCATACCACTAATATTATACTGATTGAAATTGCTTGTTTCAATTCTCAATAGACTTGTTTCTCTCTCAGTAGACTGTGGGGGACTGGAAATGAGGGGCTGATTTATTTATCTATGTTTTTCAGTCCCTAGCATGGAGTAGAAATGAAACAAATGTCCATAAATTGAAATAACAGCAGAATTGCTTATAAAAGCAAAAGGAGATGCAGAATAATTATATTCTAGTAATTAATGTTTACTCTTAAGAAAAGCAGTGGGCAGGGGCTGGCCCGGTGGCGCAGTGGTTTAGTTCATGCTTGGCAGCCCGGGGTTTGCGGGTTTGGATCCCGGGCACTGGCTGATGCACTGCTTGTCAGCCATGCGTGGCGGCGTCCCATTTAAAGTAGAGGAAGATGGGCACGGATGTTAGCCCAGGGCCAGTCTTCCTCAGCAAAAAGAGGAGGATTAGCAATGGATGTTAGCTCAGGGCTGGTCTTCCTCGCAAAAGAAAAGCAGTGGGCAAACATCCTCTAATATTTAGTTTTTCTTGTAATAATATGGGGATGGCATTTTTCTTAGCATTCCCTGGAATCACTCACTAAGCACTTACAAAGGATACTGTATATAGTAGATAATCAGTTACTATTTTGATGAATAAAAGATGAATGCTTTTCCTTATAGATGTCATAGAAACCTAAATAAATTATAATGTCGATGTTGCTAGTATTGATGTTAACATTAGTAAAATATCGTGGAAGGGCTGATTCCTGTTTTGACATTTCTGAAAAATATTGCTTACACATAATGATCTTTAGAATGGTCACGATCATTAAAGATTTGTGTGTTCTGCTTGTTCCCAGATTTCATGGTTTTGTGGGAAGGATAGAGATTTCCTTGGAGGCCTCTCTTACTTTCCTTTCTTTTTCACTTGTTGGAACAGGCAGAGGCTGGGCTTGGAAGAAAGCATATTAGTTTTCTCTTGCTGCGTATCAGATTTCCACCAACAGCAGCCATTTCTTAGCTCACGGTTCTGCAGGTCACCAGTCTGCCATGGCTCAGCTGGGGTCTCTGCTCAGGGTGTCACACTCAAGGTGTTGGCCAGACTGCATTCTCGGTCAAGGTTTTGGGGAAAATTCTTTTTCTAAGCTGGTTCAAGTTTTTGGCAGGACAGAGTCCTTGTTTCCTGGCCATCAGCCAAGGGCTGCCATCAGTTCATAGAAGTTTCTAGAAGTCTCTTGCCCTGGGCCTTCTCACAACATCATGGCAGGATCCCTTGTCAAGTCCCCCTCACTTCTAATCTCTTTGGTTTTTCTTCTGTGACCAGCCAGAGAAAACTCTCTGCTTTTAAAGGATTCATGAGATTATGCTAGGCCCTTCTGGATAATCTCCTTATTTTAAGGTTAATGTACCATATAATATACCTAATGACAGGAGTGAAATCCATTGTATTTACTGTCTTGGGATTATACAGGGTGTGTACACCAGAGGGGTGGGAATTCCTGGAGTTCGTGTTAGAATTCTGCTTCCACAGAAAGTTCAGTTAAGATGCTCGGGAAATGCCAAATTTACCTCCGTGCTTATAATACTTTTACTTTGAGATGCTGAAGACCACGTTTTCTGGACTGTCTTCTTTCTTAACCTTACTATATTTCTAAGGGAAAGAGAAGCAGTCTGTCCTTCATATAAAGGGGTGTTTTTACAGTCAGTAGGGCTTGGGGTTTGATGTTTGTGATTTTCATTAATGGATCTGTATTCTTTCAGCCGCTCGCCCCGGCGCCTGGCCAAATGAAGACCTGGTTAAGTGTGCAGAGTCTTGCCATTAACATAGAAACCAAACTGACCTAGGTTAAGGGCTTAATCCAGGTTAAGAACTTGTCAGGTGAGGCTGTAGGGAGAGCTATGAACTTGACAAGCTGGGCCACAGGGAGCTGCCCTGAGTTCACGACCACAGGAATGACCTGCCAGAATCACTCTTTTTTGGCAGATAAGCCTGGAAACTGTATATATGGTTAGAGGGGAGAAGCCAGAAGCAGAAACCAGCCAGGAAATCAGAAGTGATTGCTCATTTATCAGTGGCAAGGGAGATTTAGAAATTTATTGTGTTCCTTGAATTATATTCGTAGTAGTAGTGCTAGTCAAATAAACAGGAGTGGGGAAGCTTGAACGAGATAAAAGAGAAAATCGGGCTGCCTTTTATGACCTGTGATCAGCTGAGGCGCGTTTGGTTCCTTTTAGTGGAGACCATGTGCGAGTGGTTTCAGGGTTGCATGTCAGGTAAATCATCAATTTGTTGTAGAACTTGGCAATTGCAGTGGGTTTGTGAGTATTGTTTTAAGTGCATATACGTTTTTTTTTGTCACATAAAAAACATTGCTAACCAGAGGCACCTGGGGTTAAATGGATACGCAACGTGTATTTTACATGGACTTTTATTTCGCATTTATAGCCTCTGGGCTTGCCTATTCCCCTGCCTCTTTCAAGAAGCCACATTCCTTTAAATGAGATGGATAATGGACCTGTAACATATATTACTCTAGTGATAGGAGGTTCATTGCTTCAGAATACCATGTTTCATTCTTTGTTTAAATCACCCACCCAGTCACATGCATGTGGTTTCCTTGGAGTCAGCATTCAAAGAGACTTTGGCTTTTACTTTCTGTTCCCTCCACTGTTTGATTGAAGACTTTTTAAGATAAAAAAACCAAACAGAGCCAGTCCTGATGGCCTAGCGGTTAAAAGTTTGGCGCACTCCGCTTTGGCAGCCCAGGTTTGATTCCTGGGCGCAGAACCACAACACATGTCTGTCAGTAGCCATGCTGTGGCGGTGACTCACATAGAAGAACTAGAAGAATGTACAACTGTATACAACTGTGTATTGGGGCTTTGTGGGGGAAGAAAAAAGGAGGAAGATTGGCAATAGATGTTAGCTTAAGGCAAATCTTCCCCTGAAAAAAAACGAAACAAGAAACGTAGAAATCATCTTCTATGGGAGCCTGGGAACTGGACAGTGAACATCTCTGTTTTCACATAAGTATGAAATGCTGGTTTTGCAAATATGCATTGTGGACTTCTCACCACACAGTTGGCTGATAAAACTATAAATAAACTAAAACTATATATCTTTGTTACCATGGGAAGAATAACGTTGAGCTTCATCTTTTGTGACTAAAGAAAGTTCTGATGCAATGCAGTGACAGTCGAAAGACGGCATAGAAATCTGCAGCTTGGCCGTGCAATCGGGGATGTTGAGATGCTGATGTTTTCAAAGCAAACCTATGTAGTAAATCATTTGTTCATTCAGTAAATATTTATCGATAACATGCTTTGAGCCAGGCACTGTTCTTCTACAGGCGGGGGATATAGCAATAAACAAAACGCAGTAAGTTCTGCCCTCCTAAGGCTTATATTTCAGCGAGATGGAGCAGACATGTGGAAGATAAATATATGAAATATTTAGTATTTCAAATAGTGAAAAGAACTGTAGAGGAAAATAAGGCAGGGATGGGGATCGATGTGTGATGTGGGCGTGAGGTCGTGAGAGCACTTTGGAGAGCGTGGTAGGCATAGTTGTGCGATGACCCTTGTGTTGGCTGGGTGGGACTGATCCAGTGAAGGTGATTATTCGGTTCCTAATGTAAGGCTCCGTCTCAGCACACTGGAGTAGAGATTCTCCGGCTGGACTTAGAGAGCTGAGCTGTGAGAGGGCCACGTGGCAGGGACGTGAGCAGCCTCTAGGGAGTGAGAATGGCCACCCTCACAGCCAGCAAGAAAACTGGGACCCCAGTCCTTCAGCCCCAAGGAACTGAATTCAGCCAACAGCCAGAGGGAGCAGCCCTGGAGGCAGAGGAGGCCAGGAGAGCATTGTTTATGGAGTGGGGGGCCGGATGTCATGCTGTCAGGACTGAGCTCAGAGAGTTTGCCTGGAGCCAGAGTGGAAAGGGCTAAAGCGCTGTTGTTAGAGTTTTGGCTTTTGCCCTGAAGGCGATGGGAAGTCATTAGAGGGTTTTGGACAGAGGAGTGACTTGGTCTGACCTTCATCTTCACAGGGTCTCTGTGGCTGCTGTGTGGAGACTGGACGAGACCAGTAAGACCGTTGCAGTAACTGAGAGCACAGGTGATAGCAGCTTGGGCCGGGGTCCAGCTGTGTAGGTGGTGAGGAATGGTCAGGTTCTGGAAATATTTTGAAAATTGAGTGTATAGGATTTAATGACAACTTGGATGTGTGGCATGATAGAAAGAGGAACATAAACGGTGACTCCAGGGTTTCTGGCCAGAGTACCCGGAAAAAGGATGTTGCCATTAACTGGCAGAGGAGAGTGTGGTGGGGACAGGTTTGGGAGGGAGTTCAGCAGCTCACTTTTGGACTCTTTAAGTTTGAGCTGCTGATGACACGCAAATGGAGACATTGAGTTGCCATTGACTATGCCAGTGCGGAGGTCAGGGGAGAAGATGGACTAGAGATGGACACGTGGGAGTCATTAGCACACATATGGCAGCTAGAGCCATGGGGTCCCTAAGACAGTCACTCTAGATAGGCAAGAAGAAGGTTTAAGGCCTTTTTTTCCCACTGGTGCAGTAAAATATTTTCAATTATTCTATCTCAATGATTTTTATGTTTTATTATAAGCTTTTCTTAAATATTTGACCTGACTTAAAATGTTTTTCTGTTTTTCTCTGGAACTTTTTTTAATTTTGAAAGTTTTCTGTTTGCTTTCAATATCCAGTATTATATAGTGTATATATATACCTGGCGGGTGGGGGAGTGAAGTTAGATATGAAGCCCTGTTGCCACCTCCTGATGGGAAGATTCCAGCACTGACCAGGAGCAGTCTACACCTGGGGGGCCAAATCCCTTCTTCTGAGGACAAACAGAGGCATAAGCCTAAAGTCTCCTTCCAACCCCAGCTGAACAAGAGCAAGCAGAGTATTTATATACCTCACCCTAGTCCTCAGCTTCATTACCGAAGAATCGATAAACAATCAATGTAGTTTTCAAAATGGGATTTGCAGAAGACCCATTGCTAGCTGGGTATAGTCTGCTGTGTTATTTCAGTTAAACACAACTAAACAAAGATACACAGGCGGGTACACTTGGGATTTAGTAGGCAGGAAAAGATTGAGACTGCAAAGAGCAGAGCAGTTGAGAGGAGGTGAGAGAGTTGTGTCTGGACCCCTTCAGTGCCCGCATTTCCCGAGGGCCTTGGGCCCAGTGTGTTTGAAGCTAGAGCTTGTCAGAGTTGATGGTGGGAGTGGGGAGAAAGAAGTCCCTCAAGAACAAAAGACCCCTACCTGTGGACACATCTGTTTTTAGATAAGGAATCCCTTTAGCTCATACATTTCTTCTTCAGGCTGGTGACATATTTAGTCATATATATGAAAAACTAACAATTATTTCATAGCACTTTCTCAGTCCTTCTTTTTTTCCTTTCTTCCTCCATTTTTCTACACCATATTATCCGACGGGCTATTGAATCAAATATTAAACTGCTACATTCTCAAACTAGTACCTTTTGAAAAGAAGAATCACACAAATAGTGACAGAAAATCTTTGGAAACTGAGATAGTTATTCATATCCTCTCTTGCTCCAAAAGGGACTCCAGTGGCAAACTTGGCGAGTTTGGGTTTCAAGTAGTTTGCCTCCTGTGATGAGGGCACCAGCCCAAAGCAGCCATGCTGGCCTGTCACCCGGGACAGTGAGCAGCGGGGTCAGAGAGCACCACATTTTACTGTATGCGCCCTGATTTACTGTGCTGGAGGCACAGCGTGACTCTCCACTCTGCCCACCGTGAGCCTTTGCTCGGTCCTGACGGCAGGTGTGTGCAGCTGAGGATGTTGTGTTAGCTGACCTCTTTGGAATAGGTTCACTCTTCTACCTCACTATGCATCTTTTTTGGGGTTTTTTTTGGCGGGGCAGCGGTTATGTTTCTTTTTGGCATTTAGATAATCGCCATTCTGATCTAAAGATTACATTTTAATGAATTTTCCTTAAACCTGTGGACACACATTCTTTTGTGTCATTTGAGAAATATGCATCGTGCATGTCTCTACTCCCTTACTGTCCTATGTGTTTTTCAAAGCATGATGTTTTCAGTGCCCTTTTGAAGTTGAGTGAATCAACTGTGCTCTTAAGTGACAGAAGTGACTTTTTTCCTTTAAGGTGCCTTGGGCCTATCAAGATCCAGTCCTGGTCAAAGGAAGCCTTCCCTTGTAAGTAGAACACTTTTGTTAGCCATTTTGAGTCACACATAGGACATTCTCTGTTTCCAGGTCTGATCAGCATTAACACCTGTTAACGTGCTATGTGCAAGAAAGGATGAACACCCTCAAATCTTATGTTTCGTGATAAAAATTAGCAACTTCCAGAAACTCAGGAAACATTTTCCACATCTAACATTATACAATTGGATACAAGGAGATGCTTATTTATAGTTCTTTTTCATGTAGAAGTTTCAGTTTCCAATATAGATAAGAGACCATATTCCATACTGTTTTAGTCTAATGTGGATCAGAGGTTGACAACGGATGGCCCCTGGGCCAAATCTAGTCCACTGTCAGTTTTTGTAAAGAAAGTTTTATTGGAACACAGCCATGATCATTTATGTGTTGACTTTGGCTGTTTCATGCTACAGTGGTGGAGCTGAGAAGTTATGACAGAGACTGTGTGACCTGCAAAGCCTAAAATATTCACTATTTGGCTCTTTACAAAAAAGTTTGCCAACTTATGGTCTAAAATATAACTTTTTTTAAATTAAAAATTTTCAGTCATAAAGTAATTTTGGAATCATTGCCATCTCTAGCTTTTTGAAGTTGTCAGGACAAGTCCATTGAGAATATAGCCAATGGTTTAAAATTAAAAAAAAAATTAAATGTTTAGCTTTCTAGTACCATTTCTACAGATTATCAAAATTTATTTAACTTAAGAAGCATAATGCATGGAAATGTAAAATAAAAAGCATCAATTCACACTAAAAGAAAACACTGATATTTCTACGTAAACCTAAGTATTTAGTTGCATTTTCATAGGGCTTGATGACATTTAAAACTAAAATCTTCATGGAGGCGTAATTCACACATCTCCTGAGGTCTCCCTTATAAATCGCCCAAGATGACATGTCTGTAGCCCAAAGTGAAGGCTGAATTTGCCTTGACTAAAATCAAGTGAGAACTTAGTTGGCTTAGGTTCCTGTGTTGCGCATGTGTCTGTGAAGATTTTGATGCTCTTCCGATAGGTTAATTAAATTTTCCTACTAATGCATAGTTTATTTGAGCTGCTGTCCCATTTTCCATAGGCTTTTGGTTGCCACTGTGTGTTCCAATATGATAAGGACAGATCCCCTTTCTCCCAGCGCTTTTTCCATCCCATCCTCAGTGTGAGTGCAGGGTATTGTCACGCAACCTGGACCCTGAGAGAATGTTCTCTCCGTGGCTGTCTTGTGTTTTGGGGGTGAAGGCAGAACACAAGGCTCAAAGTGGAGAAGCCTGCGTCCTCGGTGGGAATGGTCTGCCTTTCCTTCCTGTCCAGAACTGGTAAATGAGAGCAGCTGAGGGGTTGTGTTAAATACTGCAAAATCTGATTACTTCTTGATTTGTTGCCACATTCACACCATGGCCAGGGATGAGTTGACGCCATAAACACGCCAGCGCTTACTAGTCGTGGGCGCCTGGAGGGCTCTCCTCTCTGCTGGTCCATGCAGTTGGTCGCTGCTCTCCTTGGCAGGAGCGCTGGGCCTGCTCACAGGTCCACGGCCTCGGGGAAGCCAGGCGCAGGCCCCACTCGCACACGATGCTGAGCTGGGCTGGCTTGTAGAGCACCTGAGAGGAGCTGGGGGCACGCACACACACACACGGTGCATTTAGGCAGCTGGCGGCACACACAACGCGCGCACACACACACACACACACACACACACACGGTGCATTTAGGCAGCTGAATGCAATGTTTTTGGCAAGGCTGCTCTTCTCTATTTCCTGGATGTTGGGAAATTAGACCATAGTTTATTTTCCTAAGGACTATAACTGGAGGCTCTGTGCTTTTAATTGTTCTTACTTCTTGTACTGTTGTGAATCAAGCTTGAGGGTTCAAATTCTCCAAAACAGACTGTTGTAAATTGACTCCTTCTTTTCTGACCCTCTCACTTTCTTCCCTATCACCTTTTAAAGTCCCTGGGAAGGCTCGGAAGCTCAGAAGGAATAGGGCGGCTTCATGGTTCGAATGCTCCCGTCAGAGTCTACTGCCAGCACCCCCAGATTCCATCACTCACCCACTCACCGGCTGGTAGCCTGGAGAAGGTTACTGACCTCTCTCTCAATCAGGTTCCTCCACTGTAAAATGGTGGCAGTAGTAACTGTTTCAAAGAATCGTTGCAAGGATTAAATGGTTAATGTGTTTTAGCATGGGACCGGGCACATAGGTGTTCAGTAAAGGGTAGCTATTCCTGGGCCATGGCTGAACGACTCTCCTCAAGCTTGTATTACTTCTGCTCCCTCCCTTCCCTCTCTCAGAGGTGGCCATCAGACTGTATTGCTTTGAATTGTCATATGTAGTGTCATTGGGATGGTTTGCCCTGTTGGGACAGGTATTTGATTGCTGATATGTTTTAGAATTATTTACACGTGGTTTTATCATTGTTTTTTAAATTCTCTACAGACAGAACACCCCTTATTAGCTGTGGGGGACCAGCTCCCACTTCCCCTCCCCTTTTGAAGCTATGTAATAGCTATTTTTATTTAAGAAGACACTGAGTCTTAAACAAATGAAATAATTTAACCTAAATTTATATAACTAGTAAGGTACAGAACAGACATTCAAAACCAAAACTGTTCTTAAAGCTTCCTTTGATCTCAAGATGCTTAGCTGTGAGTATATCTTTAAGAGTAATAGACAAGTCAGTCAGAAAAAAAGATAAAGTGTATATATTATATAAAATATGTATTAATTTCTTCCAGAAAACTGCTTTGTTACAAACATGAGAGAAATGAAAGAAAAATTGTTCAAGTAAAAGCTGAAGAGGCAAAAATAACTTAAAAGAGAGGTGTTTTAAATGGGTGTTCACAATGGTTAACTGTTTAAAGTAAGCTTTCCAAGGGCCTACAAATAGAAAAAATTATTCTCAGGTCCTGATAAAGTAATCTCAATATAAAGGCACAATATGACATTCAAATGAGTAAACATAACTGTCATAAATTCATATGGAATTGAGTCATCATTTTTTCTTCGTATATACGTGGCATATGACATATAAATAAGAGGTTGAAAGATTCAGAAGACTTCAAAATAAAAATTTTATTAGGATGTCAAATCAGTAATAAAACCTTTTTAAAAACTTTGTAGTAAGACTATATTGGTAATATTGGTTTTTTATACAATATGGGGTTTTTTTGAGGTGAAATTTACAGATCTTATTTGTACAGTTTGATAAGTCGAATAAATATATACACTCATGGCACCACTTTTGTATATGGGATGCTGCCACAGCATGGCCCAGCGGGTAGTGTGTAGGTCCGTGCCTAGGATCCGAACCTGTGAACCCCAGGCCACCAAAGTGAAGCACGTGAACCTAACCACCATGCCACTGGGCCAGCCCCAGTTTTATCTGTTTTTAAATTTACACAAATGCAGTCATACAGTAAATATCCTTTGTGCTGGTTCCTTTCTTTCAGTGTCATGTCATTAAGATTCATCCTTGTTGTTGTATCAGTAGCTCAGTCCTTTTATTGCTGAGTAGTACTCCATTGTGTGCATATACTGCAGTTTGCTTGTCAGTTCTTCTGTTAATGGATGTTTGGATTGTTTCCAGTTGGGCATTTTGAATAAAGTTGCTATACACATCGTTGAACAAGTCTTTTTGTGGACATATGTTTTCCTTTATTCGGATGATACCCCTGAGTGGAGTTGCTGGGTCACAGAGTAAATGTTTGATTAACTTCAGACCTTCCCTTTAGCAGAATATGAGTTACCATTGTTTCACATTCTTGCTCACATTTGGTATTGTCTTTTTATTTTTAGTGATTTGAGGGCTATGAAATAATGTCTTATTGTGGTTTTAATTTGTATTTCTCTCATGACTAATGATGCTGAGTAAATTTTCATGCACTTACGGGTCTTTTCTATTTTCTTCTTTTGTGACGTGTCTGTTCAAGTCTTTGACCCTTTTTCTAAGTTGGATTGTTTGTCTTTTTGTTACTGATTTGTAGTTCTTCATTTTTTCTGGCCAAAAGTCCTTTTTCAGGTGTGTGTATTGGATGTATTTTCTCTCATTTAGTGTTTTGCCTTTTCATTTTCTTAACAGTGTTATTTGATGAGCAGAAGCTTTTAATTCTTTTAAAGACCAATTTGTCAAGCTTTTTTTACAGTTAGTGTTTTTTGCTAGGAAAGTAGGAAATTTTTACCTACTCCAAGGTAGCAAAAATTTTTTTTTTCTAGAAGCTTTATAGTTTCAGTTTTAAACTTTGAGGTCTATGATCTGTCTCAGGTTAATATTTTTGGTGTGAGGTAGGAGTGAAAGTTTACTGTTTTCCAAATAGATATCCAATTTTTCCATCATTGTTTGTTGAAAATTCTTTTCATTCTCCATTGAATTGTCTGAGTTCATTTGTCAAAAATCAGTTGTATATTTGTGGATCTGTTTCTGGACTCTCTTCTGCTTCATTGATCTAATTCTTTATTCTTATTAACACCAAAATGTTGGGACTTCAGTGTCTTTATGGGACAGCTTCCTGTCCTTCTCTGGGAGGTAGATACTTTCTTATCAGTGGGAACACAGATGAACCACCATCTAGATTCCTCACAGTGGTTCACATTTCTACAAAATGGGAAACAGCACTAATCGATGATTCTGACGTGGAGTTTTGCAGGTGGAATGTTTTATGCATTTGGATGACTGTAGTTTGTTTAGATATGAAAAATTTGGTGTAATGTATTCTATTTCACCGTGATTTAAGTCAGAGAATAATGCTGAAAAGAAATATGTACAAAGGCATGAGTGAGCACAGACTACACAGCAGCCCAAAACTAGTAAATCAAAAAGGAGCATAGGTTAACTGAAATTCCAGTTAATCTCACCCTGAGACTAACCAGGGTTTAAAATAACAGTGCTTTAGTATTGCGTTTTCTTGGTTGCCAATGGAGTATTTTTTTTCTTGTAAAGTACATTCTCCCCAAAGATACACAGCATCAGCATCTTTTGGCAGGACAGAAATTAAGTTATTTTTCAAAAAGAAAAAAAAATAGAAGAAATTCTGTGTAAGTTCCCATGCTGAAAATGAGGAAAATTTAAGAAAAGTAGTCGTTACAAATAAAAAAGATCTTTCTTCTCCATCCTTCCTTCCTTGGCCTGTGCCTGGCTGGAGTTTGGGGCAGGGGGCCCTGCCCATTTATGCACGACCCAGGCTCTCTCACCAGGGGTGTCTCAAGGAGTTGGAGTATTCATTCTCGTGAACTGGATCACCCATCACTACTGATGTCGAGAAGCGAAGCCTGCAAGATTTTCTGTTTACTTCACCCAGAGAAGCCAGTATCCACTCTTTTGTGTGGATGAGCTGCACCCATTGTAGACAAAATAAAATTAACTAAGAACCCTCCCCATTCTCCCCTCTCCCTGCCCTCAGGATAACAGAAAACCAGGTACCATTTTTTAAAGCCTGGCACTGACTCACATCACATATTCAAATTGTTTTTGTTCTTAAACAACAATAAATGTTGTTTTTGTTTTTACCCTTTGGGGGAAGATGATTAAAACTAGAAGCTTCTTTAGTCTGTAAAAGGTGCAGAATACCATCAAGGTCTCAGGCAGCCACTTTCTGTCACTCCCCTCTGGACTCCTGTAGTTCTTTTCCACTAATCGGTTAGGTACTTTATGCCATTTATTCCTAACACAGAACATCTCCACGATGTTAATTTATAGGCCTTCTATATAATTTAGTACACAAACCACTTGTATAGGCTTGACTCAGCCTTTATGATAAAAAACATTCGTCTTATGTTATTCCGTGTAAGAGGAATTTAAACTGTCTTCTTCATTAGAAGACCTGCCTGCAGTGGAATTAAAATAGCTTCTTCCTGAATGCGTGCAGTGACTTGGCAAAGACCGTGAGCGAATCATTCAAGAGGAGTGTAATCGAATACTTGAAATTTAAATCAGCTTGTAGTCTGACTTTGGAAATAAAATCAAAGAGAAACCTAAGAAAGTTTCCTTAAGGTGAATTAATGTCCTTCAAATCACTTGCAGGTTCAAAGCTAATAACATACACGTGATAAAAGTAATATGCAATGAAGCCTATCTTTTCCATGTGCTGCTTCTCCTTGATACACTGATACTGGGCTCAGGAAAGGTGCCCTACATAGAGAGGACCCACATCTGCAGAAATGCCTTTCAAATATCACCAGAGATTTATAGACTGTTCCGGTAACATTCGGAGGAATAACTTTTTTCTTTATTGTGTCCGTGAAGCATAAATTGTTAACCCAAGAAAGAACCTTAAATAAGTGACACAGATTTTCTTCTTTATTTAGAAACTATTCAGATGTTCGTATTTTCAGAGGATTCTTTCTCTTCAAATAACTTCTTCCTCATTCTTAAAGGACATAATATGTTTTCTGTTACAATCACTGAGTGGTAACCGTTTCAAAACAATAACACTTGTTAAATGAAAAGGTCCCATAATTACGGTCACTGCCTTTTACAGGATTACGTAATGAAAAATTGTTTCTTTGCTGTAAAAGAAAACGTAGAAAAGGATCTCTACATATGAAAATAGGAACAGGAGAAATATAGGGAATCCAGATACAGAAAACTAGTCACCATTTATGAAAAATGTAATGTTCAAAAAAGAAATTGGGGGGTGATTATTTTCAGTGGGAAAAATGTCTTGGCCTTATAGATAATTATATGCTTAAAAGGCAAATTGCTGTTAAATAAATTCCATTTGCACATTAATTTTCTATTGTGGAACTTAAAAAATTGGTCCCTAGATATAATAAAATTACCTTTAAAATGTACACATATAAATGGAAATATCTTTCTGATAAAAGCATCAAACCGTTATCTATTAATGATGCAGAACTATGGTTCATAAGATTCTAAAACTATAAAAGTGAAAATGAAGGCAGCATAGGCAGACATGCTGGAAGGTGATTGCTTTACCTTATTTTAAACTTGTTTCCCACTATAGTAGTAGCGATCCATAAAGCTTCAGAAATTTGCCCGAGTTCCAGTCTTGAATCATGCTAATGTTTCTAACTTTATATCCAAAGAAATTATTTTCCATTTTCTCCATCACTTAAACTTACTGGCTTCCCTCCAGACATTTGAACCTGGCCATATCTTCCAAATGTATAAGAATGCCCTTGGATAAAAGGAGAGAATTATCCAAATAACTAAGGAAAGGAATATCTGAGCCCTCCTTAGCAGTGAGGACTTGCACCCGTGCCAACAGAAGCTTGCCCTCCTGTCCAGTAATAATCTGCAAATTGACTGACAATCCAGGCTGAACTGTTGGTTCCCACTCTAATGCTTTGACTTATGGCTGGGAATGATTAGCACATCAAAACCATGTTTGCTGAGGCTGCCACTAACTAGCTGGTTAGCAAAGCTAAGCTATACTGTGTAGATTGGCTGTAGGCTAGATCTTATGACCAGAGCCTACGGCAGCAAGAATCTCTAGGCCTGAGACTTCAGAGGGGCTACTCATTAAAAACGTGCCGCCCACAGTTTTTTCTTTCCTTAGATGAAAGTGGGAAAAAATACAGAGCTTTAATAAACGATTTATGTTCAGTGTTCGTAATAGCATAGTAGAAAAATTAAACGATTTAGACAAGTGAACCGTGCAGAGCTAAAAACTATGCATGTTGTAACATTTGCCCCTAGACTTTTTCTATGTACATATGCAGAGAAATATATGTGTATATACATGTAGAGATAATTTTAATGAAAAGGGAATCATAATATACATTGATTTATGTTAATATTCAGCCATATTTCCATTTAATAATTATTCTTCTATTCTTCACTTTTGAATAACTGCATAATGTTCCATTATTTTTATTTATACACCATCATTTGTTTAACCAATTGGCTATTGTTTAATGTTAAGATTTTCAATTTTTTTCCTCTATAAAGGAAACTGTGATAAATACCTTACTTCAATTTGTTCTTGTTGCGCATATCCTCAATTATTTCTAGTTTTTTATTTTTGCACATGACCCCAACTATTTCCTTGGGATGATATTCCCACAGTGAATGGCGCGGGGTAAAGATACACACATTTGTAAAATTTTAAGAAGTTTTTGGAGATTGCCCCAGAAAAATAGTTGTGCTTTAATAGTTCCAGAATTTCTACATGTTATTAACAAACTCTGAGCAGTTTGTGCTAAGGGCATCTGGGTTATGCTCGGGGCATCATGGTTATATATTTACATTATATACTTCTTTTTCTGCGAAGGGGTCAGTTTTTCTAATAACATTAATATCGTTTGGCCGGGATGTTTTAATTTTGCCATCAGCCGAGCGAAGAGAACTTAGATACAGTAGTGTCCCCCCCCATTGGAGTGAGGGGATATGTTCAAAGACCCCCAGTGGATGCCTGAAACCACGGATAGTACAGCACCCTATATATACTATGTTCTTTTCCATACATACATACCTTTGATAAAGTTTAATTATAAATTAGGCACAGTAAGAGATTAACAACAGTAACTAATAATAAAATAGAACAATTATAACAGTACACTGTAATAAAAGTTTCCGTAGATCTTAGCAGGCACAGCGTGATGTTTTTGCTTAAGTTAAGAACTTTCACCTTTTCACTTAGAGGAAGCACTTTCCTGTTTCTTTTTGGCATATCTGAATTGCCAGCATCACTACTCTTGTGCTTTGAGGCCATTATTGAGTAAAATAAGAGTTACTTGAACACAAGCGCTGTGATAACGTGACAGTCAATCTGATAACCGAGATGGCTACTAAGTGACTAACGGGTGGGTAGTGTGTCAGTGTGGATCTGCTGGACAAAGGGATGATTCACGTCCTGGGCGGGATGGAGCAGGACAGTGTGAGATTTTGTCACACTACTCAGAATGGTGTGCAATTTAAAACTTAAGAGTTGTTTACTTCTGGAATTTTCCATTTAATATTTTTGGACCACAATTGACCGGAGGTAACTGAAACCTCTGATAAGGGAGGACTGTGGTAATGTTTACAAAATGCTGGGCACTCCCTAAATGCTTTCTGTATATATTAATTCATTTAATCCACACATCTTCATTCTCATGTTACAGATGAGAAAATTCAAGCCTATAGAAGTTAAGTAGTTTACACACGGTTACCAGCGGGAAAGTAGCTAGATTAGGATAAAATATAATGCGGTAGAATGTGAGAAGTATATGGCAATACTATTCTAGCAACATAATTTCTCCTAAGGAGTATCATTCAGGATATAACCTCCAAAGTTTTGATATGACCCTTTTCAAGACGACTATCCTTTCACCTCTACTGACTTTAAAAGTTTCAGAAAAACCTTAGATGAATTTCATAACAAATTATGATCCGTAGTTACATATTTGTTTGGATAAAAGTCTAATCTTTCAAAGTTAGTAACGTTAAAACATAGTTATAAGCATTCATGCCATACATACTTGAAGTTTTTCCATGAAGCTTTTGCTTAAAATAGCAGTATGCATTACTCATGCACGATTATATGCCTTGATGTTGGGCGATAAGCGTAGAGACGCATTCAAGAACTGGTGCTGATGCTATACAGAACTACTTAAAATGATAAAAACTTCATGTAACTGAAATGTGTAGGCATTCCATTTTGGGAGACAAAGCTGAAATTTAGGACATTAGTTTATTGTAATTTAAAGTTTCGTAGGAATTACCCTGTGTCGTTAGAGAGAGAGTCCAATCCTGGGTCCTTTTGATAGTACAGAGATGATTGCTAGGTAAATACTTCACGTCTTAGAAGATGCCTGTCAGCATCCAGAAAACATGGTATGATCTCAGAACAGAAGGGGAACTAATGAGCTCAGGACTACTTCTGTAACCTACTTCATAGCTCTTACTAGAATAATAATGTGTAATTATTATTATTTCTAATTATTATCAGATTATATCTATTATATTATTATATATAAAGTTATTTAATAATATCTAATTATTATGCCCAAGGGGTAATTAATTTTTTGTGTGTAAGAACAAACAGACATGGTTTTAATGAGAAGAGGAGTGAAATAGGAACCAGTTGAGTCTGGAGTCCCTGCGCAAGTCCTGTAACTGCCTGGGCCCCTTTCCTCATCTCTAAAATGAGAATAATAGTGAGAATACTCCCTGACAGCATTTTGGGGAGTCTCAAAGCAGAAAATGCATGTGAAACTTCCTTGTCAATTTAAAGACTGTTCAGGTTTGATCACTGGCGTTGTTTTATCTGACTCCTTCCCTGGTTTGGACAGTCTGTGTCCTCATCCTAGCACAATATTTGACAAATGATAGGAGTTAAATAAATACTAGTTAAATGGCATTATGAGCAGAGGGAGGAAGAGCGTTGATAACAAGGAACTGTGTTTGAGAACCGAGTAAGTTCCAGGCCCCAGCAGGGGAGTAATCGTAACCTCTCAAACCTGGGTGTTGTCATGCACCTGGCAGTGCTCTCGGTGCTTTACATGTAAGTTCCTATTTAATCATCACAAAAATCTTGGGAGGAAGGTTCTGCTGGTGTCATTTTCTTGCCAGATGAGGACAGTGAGACACACATGGGGTTCAATAACTTGCCCACGTTCACGATGCCCGCGGATGCTGGACCCCGATGCCCTGCAGTCTGATTGCAGAGCGCGCCTCACTGCGGGCCGTCCACCTCCGGAGCCGCCTCCTGGCACCTCGGGGGTCAAGGTGGTTTTACTTAGCTTCATGTTTTCGGTGCCCTGCACATAAAGAAGCACTAATATTTGCTGAATAAAGGCAGGAAATCCTTTCTTTTTTAAGTAATTTTTTTCTTTGTGGCCAAGAGCCTTTACACACCGCCCTGAATGACATATGTATCAAATTTGCCCCATTTTATATGGAAAGTCTGAGGTGAAAATACAATTCATGGAGAAAAAGCAATATGCCCATATGTCCACACATAGAGGACATCTTCCTAAAACAAAAATGTGGTCTTTGCTTCACTGATCCTCCCCACTGTGAGGGTCCAAAGGTGGCCCCAGTTGAGGCTCTACCCGCCTTCCAACCTTCTGTCTTGCTGTGTGTCCCTGAGAGCCTGCGTCCTTCATATCTCAACTCTGTCATTGGTCAGGGGTGGTGAACACACTAGAACATAAGGACAGAATTCTGTTTGAAGAAAATGCCTTCCACGAATGCCCGAGGCAGAATCTCGAGGTTGTCCCAGTGGGGCGGCTCCCCTTTCTGAAGCCCTTCCCTTCCAGTGGGCCCCCAGGTGCTTACTGCCTCCCTCACCTGTCAGCTCTGTCAGGGGAGGGCCATATCCCAACCCATGATCACATAATGAGGGTTCAATATATATTTCCTGAATTAATGACAATATTGCCTTAGTGTTTTAGGTTCTTAAATAACTCTCTCTTTGCTGTCCTAAACTTTCATTTCTTAAGAGCTACAAGTCAGGATGCTAAGGATTAATCTTATTAGTTATTTAAAATCATTCCCATTAAGGTATAAATCACTGATGTATTAAACCACTGCAGTGGCTTTGTTGTTGTTAAAGAGAGTTTGTTGGTAACGTTAATTTTTAATTGCCAGAATGTCCATCCATACAGGACCCTCTGCTGTCCACGTGCCAGTTGGACATGCATGTTCTGAAATCAGCACGTACTTACACATGTATGAAATGTCCATGTGCATCCTACGTTGTCAACTGAATAAACCCGTGTTTGACTTATAGACCTATATAAATATAAATGAAAGGAAGGTGGGAGTTTTTATTTCTGGAGAATATAGAAGTCTTTTAGTTATGCAATGCTTAAATTTGTGTACAATGAGAGATGTTTTAAAATTCCCTGTAATTGATTATTTGACTTCGTAATTAAGAAACTTATTTGGGTAAAAATGAGCTGGTCTAGAAGGCAGGTGAATCAAAAAGATGCTTTCCTAAGAATAATCTGTTTGTGGGATACAGAATAAAACAATCTTAATGAAGATTTGTCTTAATCTGATTGTTCACGAGGCATTTAAACGTGCTTTTTGCATCAAAATCTCAAAGTTTTCTCATGTTACCCTAATTGTTTGGTTTTCTCACATTTTCAGGGAAAAGTCCGTTTTGCACTACCGTATTCCAGCTCTCTTCTTAATTCTGTCCACCTGCACAGAAGTGCCTCTGTGGGTTCTTCTTAATTTGGGACATTGTGCTGTGAATGCTGTGGTTACCATTCTTTTAGCAGGTCTGAGAGCTCACCTCCAGGGCGGGAGTCGTGTGTACTTCTTATAGAAAATTAGCACAGTGTAAGTAGGAGTCACGTTTCCAGGTAGGAGGATAAGGGGCCGGCTGGGTAATTTTAGAATGTGAGGGGGTTTGGGGTCTGGGCAGACCTATGTGGCCTGCTAAGGTGGTAAGCACTTGATATTTTCACACCATGGGGCCCGGGCTAGATGTCAGAGAGGGTACAGAAGTGTATGAGATAATAGCTAATGTAAATTTTGTCTGTATAAATTTTTTTGAGAGTTAGTACCATACCTAAGAAATTCTTTCTTCTCTTCTTCCACCATGTGACTTTTTGCTTCTAAGCCTGAGAAGTCAGTTACATTCTTGGTTAAAAAGGCATGACTGAGCTAATCCCAGTGCAGTGTTGACCTATGATAAAGCCATTTCAAAGTCCAAAGTACTGACCTCAGTGGTCCTTTGAGTGGGCTGAGATGACAGACGACAAGAGAGGCTGAGATTACATAAGCCCTCATAGATTTATTATAGAGAGACACAGCCCGAAAGTGGCCCAAGGAAATGGGGAGAGGAGACCCTTGGGAAACGATCCATCCAAGCACCGTGGTCAAGTACCATTGACTTGTGCTGACCAGCCATGCAAGGGGGTGTGGGTCCTGGGAAGTCTCTCTTCAAGGGTGTATGAGCTGCACTAGATCTTCAATTTATCGATAGGCATAGTGTGTTTGAGGACGTCAGACAGCTAAGGTAGCCAGGGTTTCTATACCTTAATATGCCAGCAACTGCTAGAATATTCAAAGCAAGCCTCCAGGACAAAGTACATCCTGAGCTGGCCTCCCCTCAGATTCATAACTCCTTATTTGTCTCATCGTTCCCTGCCCTTCCATCTCTCTTCACCAGTACCATAAAAAATGAATCATTAGAAGAGAAAAATAAAAAACAGGTGATGGTGTAGGCCAGGAGTAATTTCCAGCAGCCTGATTTAGTCTTTCCCAGCCCAACCACATTACAACTGCATTGAGTGCCCCTTATTCTTAAAAAAAAAAAAAAAAGAAAAGAAAGAAAGAAAGATAAGAAAAGCCGATGTTTGGGTGTTAGGAACTGAGAAGGAAAGGGTACCAACTACCCATATGCTCTTCCACTGGTTGTCTTACGCCGGGTAGCCAGAGGATACTTACACAGCCCGGGGATTCTTTTCTTTTCCTTGGAGTGGGGGTAGGTAGTGTGCTAGAGACCCTCGCAGGACTTTGGGGGAGCCGACTGTTAGCATCTCTGCACAGCTCCTTGTGCAGTGACTTCCTCTTGGTGACCTGAAATACCACAATGGAAATGCTACAAGCTGTCTATTCCAACACTTGCTGGCCCACCACTCTTTATGTGGACTGGGGTCTGTGGCTTGTCTTAGACCGTCCTGGACTGCTGATCCCTGCTCCCTCCCACGGCAGAGCTGGGAGTAGAGTTGGGCCGGGGATCCCCCCAGCCAAATTGGAGAAACATCAGCCATGGTGGCCCAGCTTGTGGTCAGACCCTCCCCACGTCTAGGTCCCTGTTCCTCAGAGCAGAAACAACCCCCCTGGGTCCCTTTCAGCACGGTGGAGTTTGACAACCAAAATGGAGACACTTCAGGTCGGAATATTCAGACCAGTCTAAAGTTATCTGGGAGCCATGGGCTTAAACAGAATCATTTTAAGTGTGTGAACCCTGATTTCTTTTCCAAGGGAAGAAAACTCGAACAGAGTTCTGTCTGGAGGTTCTCGATACACAGGCTTTCCTCTCCTCATTCTCCAAGGTTGGAGAGTCAAACAGAACTTGAAACCCCTTCGTGAGGTAAACTGTTTCTGTGGTGACTGTCTGCTCCTTCTTGGCCAGTGTAGCATATGTGAAATGTACTCGTTTTCATTCTTTGCAAGGAAGGGTAAGTGAGAGTTTTGACTTGGAAGATAATGGGAAAGAACTGGAAGGAATGCACCGGCAGTCAGATTTCCAGAGGGCTTGGACCAAACCCTTTTCCTCCTCTCGTGTGTGCTGTTCGCAGCTGTGTCTCCACCTCCCTCCTGTGTCCTCTGGCTCCCGCTGGCCTCTCCAGGATCTCATGGCGCTCTTGGCCCTCACTCACAGTCCAGCCGAAAGCCTGCTTCAGCCACAGCCGGGACTCTCCACCCCCACTTATGTGCTTTCACAGCATCCTACACTTGACAGCAGTTTACCCTATCATAATTACTCATTTGTTAATGAATCACTTAATGTTTATCTCCCTCATTAGAATGGAATCTCCATTAGGACTCAGAGCACTGTCTCACTCCCTGATGCATTCCCAGTGTCCACCACAGTCCTTGCGCGTAGTAGATGCCAAAAACTGTTCATGGAGTAAATGAATGATTTTTCAGAATCAAGGATGAGTTGACTGAAGTTCAAAGACAAAAGTGCTTATTCCAGAGGTTAAAAAAGTATTCTAGGCTCACCTAGCAGGGTGGCAATGAGAAAGATCACCAATTAACTGTTACTCAGTTTCAGAACTAATATTGGTTCTCAATGTGTTGACAGAAAGAAAGGACAGTTGCTTCCTTCTCTTCGAAAGTGTCTGTTCAATGTCTTATACAAAACAGGCATGAGACAAATTAATCAAATAGCTTCTTAAAAGTGCCTTTTTTTGAGCTAGCAGTCTGTTCAATGAAGAGGAAGGCAGAGCAGTTTGACGTTTTCTAGATAAATGCCTGGAAATGTTACTAGTGTGTGTCCAGGCAGCCCCCGGGGAGCTGTGCCTTAGTCAGATCACTGAAGCCAATTCCTCCTGGATTTTCGCTCCTGATAATGGTGATCGCGCTTTGATAATTCACGTGGACGATGCTTCGTGGTAGCACACGTGGCAATTGTTTTTTTCAGCAGACTTGTCTCCATCCTATTTTCCCAGAGTTTGTGGATGTGTCCGCATTTCTACACAGTTTTTCACTCCTCAATTTATGGACCATGAGTTTCTGTGTTTTCCCTTGAAGTTTATGGACCATGCCATTCCTTTCAGTGGTTTATTTCCCAAACAGATTGTGGTGCACAAAGATTGGAGGATGAAAAATGCCCCTTGGTCAATATTTCTTTTCCATGGCTACTGGGAATATTTGGTTCCTTAGAGTAAATCGTAATGGCTGTTGAAGGTGTCAGCATTTTAAAGATTTTCAAATAAAAATAAAAAAACTCTAGAAATGAGAAGTTTGCATATTATCATTGGATTGGAACTTGACTTAGTAAAACATACCAATTTCTGGGAATTATGAAAAATAAATTTAACATTAACAGATTTGATTAATATCATCCCAGGACTCTTAATTTTGTAGAACATATTAAGAAGAAAGAAATGACTTTAAAGGAAAACAAACAAATGAATAGGCTGCAGGGACAAAAGTTGTATTTGACTATTTGACTTCTCTTCCTGTTTCACAGAAATTTGTCATTTTCAATTTAATCAAACTCTTCATTACAGACTTTCCTCAATTTATATTCCTTAGAAATTACTTTTGAAATGTATAATACCATTTAATCTATATTGCAAATTATTAATGACATGCAATTATGGGCCCAAATATCCTGAAAATTCCTTTTAAGATTGGTTCATAGAAAGTCAATTGAAATTAGTGACTATTACATATCCAGAAAGAAGTAGGTGAAATAAGTTTTGTTACTACGGTGAATACCAATAGTGGTTTTGTATGATTAATCAAGTCTATTAGCTTCCCACCATGAATTATTTCTACGTGGTGTTTCTGACAAAGCTGTTCGATGGTGAGGTGTTTAGATACTTCGTTTTTGAGTGGTATGATACCCGTAAAGAATATAAACAATATGCTGCGGTGAAAAGATTGCTACTGTTAATAATAGCTTAATTTAGAAGTCACTCTGTGCCAGGCCCAGTGCTGTGTGCTCAGTGCTTATAGCTCATTGGCAATAATCCTGCACAGTGTCTCCGTTATTGCCTCTGAGACACATAGAAAGTCAGTCATTTGCCCAAAGTCACACAGATAGGAAGTAGCTTATTCAGAACTCAAACCCAGGCAGTCTGGCTATTAGAATGCATTCTTTTCACCTATGCATCAAACTGCCTCTGATGGGATTTGGCTTCCAGAACTAATTTTACCATTAAATTGTGCAGTGGCCAAATTTTTTTTCTGTTATTTAAAATATATAATGTAAATATGGTATCAGTAGTATAAAAATTAAAGGCTTATGAAAAACTTAAGAAAGGTCAAAAGGCATACAAGCAAGTAGTATACATTATCATTTACTTAAAAGATAAATTTTAACATACAGAATAAAATCCAAGATTTTATTTTTCACTTTCCCCAAAATTTATGGGTATGAATGCTTCTGAATCTGACCAGGAAAGTTTATATTTTGGTCCAATACATTATTAGACTTAACTGTGTGATCAGGTCTGGCTTGATTATCATAAATCATAGAAGTTAATGGAATTTACTTTAAAAATTTTATAGATGGTGGATTTCCAATCTTTCTAAAACTAAGAGTTTTAGTCATCTTTAGCTTCAGAATCAGATTTAAAATAAGATATCTTCTTTGACAGCTGGTCCTCATTTTAGGCTTACTCTAGGCAAATTATTTAATACTTTACTAAAGATCATATAAAAACTCCACAATAATCTTAACTCCATAATAATTTTACCTAGATTCAAGAGTGGGCAGATTTCTTTGATTTTTGCTTTTAAAATGACTTCTGATATCCCTTTTCCATCTCTTGTAACTCTGAATTATTATTCATCACTGTAGTCAAGATTATGATTTTTGACACCTTGATTAGCACTTTTCAACTCTGGATGGAAGTTTGCATGGTATTTCACACTATATTGAGAGATTAATTAGCATTTTAGGACAAATAAGTGGCAAATTGCTAATCAGGGTAAATAAAGTGAGACAGATTTTATAGCACTGCCACTAATGTCTTCAGAGTATCGATTTTATTATTTATTGCCCAGTGCTAGAATCCGTTAAGTTTAAGTAAGCTGGTGGTACTGTACTTTGATGTAACCACTCTTTGTTTCTCTAGATTGGAGGAAAAAGAAGAATGCACTTTAAAAAAATCACTTGCAGTTTATCAAAGTGATGCATTAATCCTTAAAATGACAGGAAACCAAGGTGATTTTGTCAGTGGGTTTAATTTATTAAAATTTAATTTGCTCATGTGCTTTGCTCCAATAGCCCTGTGCTAGCAAACTAGCTATAATTAGATTAGCAGCCTGCTAAACGCTGGTGACAGCCTGCGCCTCAGAGAGCATGTGCTGGATTCTGCATGAGCCTCTCCTCATTGGTTGCTAGCCTCGCTGCTCGCCAGTTTGATAGGTTTCCACAGTACTCTCTATGCTGCATTGGAGGCATAGATACAGAGATACTCTTCTGTGTTCTTGCAACGGTGGAGGTGCTTAGCTGGTAACGTTCGAGAAGGAACAAGGCACTGAAGAGAAGGCGTTCGTCTTCGTCTTTGTTGTAAGAGTGTCGGCAGTTCGCTGCCAGAGGAGATCAGTGAAGAAGTTTCAGTTCATGGTAATTACTTTGAGTCTTTCTCTCGCAGGAAAAACACGGCCATGCATGAAATGAAGCGTGTTCATCGTGTCATCTGTTTAATTTGATCTTGCTTTTGTTAATATGCCTACTCCAGTGTTCCAGACTAAAATACGTTCTCCTGGAGGAGGCTTGGCTGGTAAACAGCTACCCTGTATGAAGGAATATTGTTTTTACCTGGATTCAAGAGTGCATGTGCTGGGGGGTGATTCTTATTGGTTCTCTTCTGTTTTGGAAAACCCGATGTTGCATCAATTTAGGTGTCTTTGGGGGTGCATTTCAGTACTTGGTTGACTTTGTTTGCTTTGAGTCCAGACTCTCCTGAATAATGAGCAATCAAGGAGGGTTCAGACACACTTTAATTAGGACAAGGCAGCGATTCTCCTGATGTCGACGCACAGTCTTAGCAGAAGTAACGTGCTATTGTTTCTTCAAAAGATGTGTGCAGCCTTCATTTTGGATGGTTTTCTTTGTTTCACCTTTTGTAGTTTTCATTAAGCCTTTTTCATATACAGAATGTTAGCATATCCCATTCTGCCAGAAATATTTTTAGGTGTGTATTCAGCAGTGCCAGAGAGAATTTTTGACTCCGGGCTTTGTTTAAAGGGACATTGCTTTATTGCTTTTGGAGTCAAAATGAAATCGCAGGAAGGTGGGGTTCTTCCTACTTTGACTGATGTTTGACATTTAAAAATTTCTGTTAATGGTTGTCTGAATTTTTTCCCAAATCAAACAGTAAATAATCTTAAGTTCTGTAATAAATGACAGTACATGCTGAAGGAAAAACATTAAATGGCCAATGCTGAGATTAAAGAAACCCAAACAAATGCGATGCGAGTTTCTGCTTCTCAGTGTTTTTCCTCTGTGGAGTTCTGTTTTATACCAGAAGAGCCCCCTGCTACCATTTAGTCCTCAAACTTGAAAACTGATGTCCCTACCGTATCAGACTGTGGGGACCACAGAAACTTATGTATTGAGTCACCAGTCACACGACTGGCAGGCTGCCACCATGCGCCTGTATCCGTGGAGAGCTCTGCTGATATCTGGAAGCTGTTGGGAATTATTTCCCTGCTCCTGAAAAGCCACACGTTGCCATTTAAGTATTTCGTTAAAATAACTGCTTTGATTTAGAGCAATATACTGGTTAAAAGGATTCAGCATATTCTTTGGTAGAGGAAAACTTCAGAATACTTACTGTCCCTCACTTCCCCCCGAAATTCCCTCCCCAGTCCATCCCGAGATGTAATAAATCGTCCAGTGTAATATTTCTCTCAAATAACAGTTTTAAGAAAAAAAATAAGGACTATTATGAAAGTTTGTCAATTATTATAATACAGTATTGTATGCAATTAGAAAGTTGCAGAGTCGTTCACTGTAACAGTGTCTCTGTGACTTGAAGCAGTCTGCAGTGTTGTCAGTTTTAAGATTCCATGTGTGGTGAAATGAGCATGAGAAGGCTCGCTCTACTGAGAGCACTTCCTTCCTCTTTGGACTCGCTTGATACAAACCACGCCTTGTCAGATTTCAGAAGGCACGTCCCTGTGGTGGAGAGCACCGTTTGATATAGCAGTTTCTCTCTTATTCACGTGTCCAGACCCCATCTCCCGTTTCACAACACCTTCATTCTGTGCGTGATGTGCTTCCTGCTGCAGATATGGAGAATAACCTTTATGCCTGTCAACAGTTAGTCTTGGACACTCATTTCGGGAAGAATAAATTGATGTAATTCTCTAATTGTCTCTCCCCCTCCTTCTCTTAATCTCCTAAAATACTTCCTAAATTACCTTGGTCTCAGAGAATTACTAAGAAGTAGGCTGCCTTAAAAGTAAATTATTGTTGTCAAACATAAACAATGTAAACCTTCTTTTGTGAGCAGAGCCCCGTTAAGCTGTGCGCCATAGAAAGCTGTGGGCGGTAGTTCTAAGTGATGTTGATTCTCAAGGGCTGGATCTTAAAAGACTTCCTGTGTTTAGAAGGAACTTCTTAAAAATGTAAATATAAATATATGTGTATACTGTGTAATGCACTGTGATAGCCCAAGGGACCTTAGGGATACATATAGGTGGCTTTGTGGCTGGTTAGTTGGGCATCTGTGATATCAAAAGAACTGGGGGAGATCAGTCATTAGCGGTTGATAAATATTTCAGAGTTGACCCTCCAAAATTTGCCTGGACTGGAAAAATATTTGAAGAAACATTAGGCCTCTCGTCTAAGTGTGTTTAGCTTTTCTTTCATTATTTTATTCTGTAATTATGGGCACCTTCTGTGTACGAGACTCTGTGCTAAGCCTTAGTGAGGGAAAGATAGAAGGCACAGCTTGCCCTGCAGGAAGTGGCCTGTTGAGGAGGAAAGATGGCGAAATAAATAATAGGGGTGCAAGAAGCAAAACAATGGCACTTACCTTGGTGATACCAATGAGGGGTCACCAGTTCTTTAGAAAGGAGGAGGCAGGTGCCCTGGAAGTCTTTAGGACAAGAGAGAGAGTAGTGCCTGATCGAGAACTTACTGTTTCCCACGCATTTTGCACCATATCCACTAGTGTTAATGTGAAGTAGGAGCTGGTGTGGGCCATAGATCTCTTTCATATTCTGTGTTGACTTTCAGTTTCACCATGTTATCTTATTTGTGCTCCGTAATAAATGTAAACTGTCATTTCTTTTCTTCCTCCTACTACCTCTTCTCAGAATACACACTGGATTGTTGCATGGAAGTATTTGTATTTTAAAAGATTTATATCACATGGGACTTGAAATTTTTTTTAAAGTACCCTGTGATTTAAAAATGCATCTTAAAGGAATCACAAAATACTTTCATTACTGTTGTGCTCTTAAGTAGTTTAGTGATTACTTTTAGAACTGTTTTCTTTGCCAGGAATTGTCATTTGCTATTGGATGCCTGTTGACTCTTTTATTTATTTAGTTGACTTTTATTTATTTCATATGTACTCATTAAAGACAAGCTTGTAAAATTTGGGCTTGGATTATAATATTTGCATTTAACCTTACTATGATTAAGGCCTTCTGCTTTCCTTATACGTTTAATTGAATTTAGACGTATTTTAAATCTTGTCAAATTTGGAGGGAAAGTCCACTTTAAGGGTCACACATTTGCTTTAGATCTTGCCACCAGTAAAATGTCTACATGAAAACAGACACTGCATTTCCGATACTGCAGGATCCTCCTAATTCTGTAGTGTTTTGCCCTCATCAGTCTTCCACACTTACTTTTTCACAACCTGCCCATACCCCACCCTACTTGTTGAGTTGGAAGTATCCTTCTTCAGAGCTGATTTCCAAAGCCCACAGCTCTCTGACCCTGTGGCCTCTGAGAAACGGCTCCCTTCTGTTTTCCTCCTGTCTTTGATTGTTCCTTCCCCTTCTCCTTCTTTTCTACCCACTTTTTAAGTAGATATTCTCCAAGGTTGTGTCCTTCATCAGCTTCCCTGTCACCTGCTTTCCACTGATTGGTTCATCCGTTGCCACAGACTGAGCCATCACTTCTGTATCCTCCCATGTCCCCCTGCTCCAGCTACACTGGCCTCCTGTGCTCTTTCTGCCTTGGGGCCCTGCTGCCCCCTCTGCCTGGAATGTTCTTCCCCCAATAGGCCCATAGCTTGTTCCCTCACTGCCTTCAAGATTTTGCTCAAATGTCTCCAACTGCCATCCCAGTGGGACATTCTGAGAGAGTATCTATTGTATGTAGTCTCTTCTCCCTGGAACGTACTCGGAGTTCAGAGATTTTTGTCTTAACTCCCAGAGCCTGAACAGAACTTGGTCCATAGAAAGTGCTCAGTCAGTCCTTGAATGAATGATAAATGAATGAATGACTACTGGCACAGGAGTGGTGCAGTGCAGGTGAAGGGTGCCCCTGTGGCAATCAGGAGCTCTGCCCCAGCCAGCTGGGTGGTTTGTGCCGAGCCCCAAAGTCTGAGTTGGGCCTCTGTTTCCTATTCTGAAATGAGAATTGTGGACCAGGTGGGCTTCGAGGACCTTTGAAATTTTAACACCTTATCATACTTCGGGTAAACTCAGACTGGGGATGTGCAGAGCAGCAGTTCCTGAAATGAGATGACGTTGTGTAAACCTTTATTTATGTGACTTCTCACAACTTGATGTTTATATTCTTCTTTCTTTATAATTGCTATCTATAGTTAAATGTCTTGTTAAAAAAATAGTCAAAGTGAGCAAAACGCTTATCTTCTAAATGAAGTATGTAAAAACTAACAATTTTGGTTAACTAACTTGTTTATCTGTTTTTTAAATTTATTGACCAATTTTTAAAAGAATTATCACTTTGTGTTGCTATATTTAGGATTTAATAGCCTGCCTATTTTTGCCAATTAAAAAAGCAATGGCAATCTTTTTCTTCTCTATTTTTAGATATTTCATGCTGCAGAGAGTACTTCAAGATAGGAAGGGTTCCCTGTGACTTCTGCCTACCTTCCGTAAAATCTGCATTCCTCTTTCAAGTAAGTATATTGCTTTGCTTTGATCCATTCTGAGCAGAAGGTATTGATTCTCTCTGAAAACCTGTGTCATTATTACATTAAGACAGAGGCTGAGGTTTCAGATATTTTGCTGTCTGGCAAAAAAAAAAAAAAAAAAAAAAAGCAAAGGAGTCCCACCTTTGAGGTCCCTGCCAAGACCAAAATACCAGTAACAGTGATTTGCTGTTCCAAGGGTTTCCATGATGTGTCTTCTATGTATCTGCTAGTAGTTATGGTTTCTTAAATGCTGTTATATGTATTAGTAATCGCCCACGTGTTTAGAAGTGGATGGATTTGAAGACAATATTAATAAATGAATGTATTTGCACCCCAGTGAGAAGTACACTGCCTGTAGTTGGGGAAAGAGATGGTGTTTTCTGACAGGCTAAATAGTGTGGGACCAGCAGCAAGCGCCCTGGGAGAGACTTTTGCCGTATGGCCCCCCAAGAAAGGCCGTGTCAAGAGGGCGGAAGCCAGCTGAGAGAGAAACTGAGAGGGTAGGGCAGGTGTTGGAGGACAGCCAGCAGACTTGGGATTGTGTGTGCACCATGGAAGACACTGCTGGGTACTTTGCACCACGTCTGCACCACTCCCAGATTCCTTCCTGGTCTCCACAAGCTGACAGAGAGCCTGGAGACGTCCTATAGCCAGACCCATCTTCCCATGAAGGAGCTGAGGAAGTGGATGAACCATGGTCAAGGTCCAGGTGGTCCCTCCCTTTCACAGAAGGGCTGGGAGCTCAGTATCACCAAATGAGGAGGTTGGGAATGTTTAGGAAAATGAGAGACAGCTCTTGAGTCTCCAGCAGTGACCTGAGGAGTGGTAAAGAACAGCCCTCTTGAGAACACACAGCCTTAACTTCAGTGCCCATATTCCAAGGACCATGTGCTTTGATTTGATTGACAGCCTTCTCCCGCCTCCTTTTCAGCATCCATATGTAATGCACCATTGCCTGTACAGTAGGCCATGCATTTTGTAGTTGCATACAATTATTAATGCATTATGCAGGACATTGTTAGGTAGATGTTATTGCTTTCCAGGAATCTCAGACTCTAACTTAGGCTAACTAAGAATTAACCTGTGCCAGGTGGAATTCTGTAATCTGTGGAAAGAGAGGAACTATAGAAAAAGCCTACAACACCCGTCAGTGATTCACCCTGAAATATATCACTTTTATCACCACATTACCTTATTTTCTTATCCCAGATTTAAGAAGTTCTGATATGAAAGCTTGGGCTCCGGTTGGCTGGAAGGAACTCAGCTTCTCCCATCCCCAGGCCTTGTAGAGCGGAGGTTGTAGAATTGCGCCTGAGCACAGGTGGATTTAATGGGGAATGCCTTCTAACAGGGTCTGTATTCTCCACTCTACATCATTTAGGGAGCCCATCCCAGTTTGCCCTCAAGTGAGGGGGTTCCTGGGACATGGGCCTTCCAGGGCTAAAAGAAGGAAAAGTCCCCAGCAAACCAAGGCCTGTTGGTCCCCCTCCTGATTCCCAGCACGCCTCCTCTCTTGCACACAGCTGTGTGAGGTTAATGTTCACCGAGGTGGCTCCTGATAGCAGTTGAATTTGCAGCCCTAGTGGCCAGGAAAGAACTGGGGAGTTGAGTAGACATGGCACTGCTTACTAACTCTGTTAATGGACTTTACATTTCCAAGCCTCTGCTTCCCATATACCAAGTGAGAATGACAGCAGGCCAGAAGGGGTTTGGGGAAGGTTATGTGACAGCTATGGGCAGTGCCTGGTACAGGATAGGTGTGTGTGAGAAGTGGGGGGCCTCTCCTTTCCCCTCAAGATGAACTCTTTAGAGAAGACAGTCAGTTGCCTTCACAGGCATAACCATTCTGAGCTTTATCAATATTATTATTTAGCCACGTCCTGTATCAGAAGGATTAGCAAGATTGCAGCCATGTGACTCATTAACACAATGTCAGTGGATTGTAGACACTAAATCTTGGCTCCCATATCTACTTCTTAAATCATGTCAGGTCATTGTGTGCAAGTTACTTTCTGTTGTTTTTATATCAGTTTTCCCATAAATAAGATAGAAATATGTTTTAAAAAGTGCTCTAAAGAATGTTGTGAAAAGCAGAGTTTTTGTCATTCAAATGTTTTCAACTGTTTCAGGCAATTATTGCATTTAAAGTTCATTAAAACTTTGTTTTTTTCTAAGCTCTTACATTATGCCTTATGAAGATGTATCGCAATACATATTATTACTGGCATTAACATTTTTCATTACTCCTCAATATGTGCATTTAAGATTACTTTGTTTTTAGAGTACGTCTTTTTTTAAAGTGGTTCCTTGTTTAAGGAAACTAAAAAAGAAAATGAAGGCATAAAATAAAATGACCTTGTTATGTTCCTTTGGTCAAACTTTGTGTTTTTTGAAGCTAGAACATGAAGCCTATATGTAAGTCATGTATAAAGGCATACACAAACACCAATTTCTATGCATTATTCATGTGATTGCAATTGCAGGAAATAATTTACAAAGTCCCTTTGTTTTTCGTGTCTCGTTATCTTAATCAAACTTAAGTAATTGATAGTTTCTGCTGGAACGTTTCCTTTTAAAAAACTTCTCTCAGATGAAGTTTTGTTTTTTTATATTGTTAAGTGCTAGATACTTGAGAAATTGCTGGGAGCAAAAACAGCCTTTGCATGTGTTTTTTGTGTGTTAAATAGTCCTGACCAAAATTATGTGCTAGTTTTCCCCAAACACCTTTTTTCCGTTTCATTGTTTCCTAAAGCTGGTCCTCCACAGTCAGTGATTTGTTCCTTGTCCATGACTCATCTCCCTTCCACGCCAGCATCTCTGACTTTTGCCTTTTCCCAGATCAGCTCTTTGCCAAGCGAATGACTCAGAGCTCAGGTTCCCCAGTACCGTCAGGTGTGGCTCCTCCAAAGCAGTCTCAGCTGACCTTGAGCAAGGTGTCCCTCAGGAGCCAGGGAGAGCCAGCCACTGTGCAGTCTAATGGGGCCGGGCTTTTGACCTTGCTCGTTGGTTTTTAAAAAATAAGAGGAAGAGGGGGCATTCTTTGAAAAGAGTAGCTGGGTTTTTACTTGTTTTATTCTCTTTATTCACAAACATCATATAGGCTTCTGGAAGGATAGATATAGAGATATTCCTTTCTCTAAAATAAAATACTTTTATACTTAGAAAGTATAATTCTGTTTTTAAAGATTTAACACACATTTATTATGAAGTTCAAGAGGCCACAATTTAAATTCTTAAATTACCAATTAAGTTATTTGGTATATTTAAAATGCTATTTTTTTAATCAAGTGAAAGACAAATTCTGTGTTACTGTGTATAGTTTTTTTTTGTTGTTAATTATTAACGGCTAACAATATCAGTTCATTGTCAGCGTAGTCATTTCTTTCTACAAAGATCAGCAGAAAGGTTAAGCCCATCATCTGTGGAAAGCCTGCTCCAGGAGCACTGTGCTAGAAACATGTCACACTTAAAAAAGTAAATTGGCCAGTAGTTTTACCCACAGAACAAGTTTACTTGGGAACAACTAAAAGAATTGCAATTCAGGATATGCACACTCTGGTGGACCACAGGCAAATCCGGAGAACAACGGAGGGGAGCTTGCTTTTATAGAGAAAAAAAGTAGTTGGGAGAGGCTGTAATAAATGAAAAGTCCATTGGTGGAAACTAGGAGTCCACAATGTAGAGGCTTGTCATTGGCTAGGTTGCTACAGTCTCTCATTGGCTGGGCTGTTGGCAGGCAGGGAGAGAAATCCTTCTTCCTCCTGCTAGCTGGTAAAATAGAAACACCTTCCTGTTGGAGATGCAAGCATACCTCTCTTCCTTTTGCAGTAATTGACAACGTATGCTAGAGCATGAGAGCTCCCCCTACAGGCCTTCCCAACTCTAATTTGGTTGAGGTTTCTTCTGTCAATTTCACAGGCAACATATGCCTCATCTCTTCTTCACTTGTCCTGCAGAGTAGGTATTTGAATCTTCATTGTGTAGATGAGGATACAAGAATCAGAGAGGTTAAACCTCATACCAAAGGGCAACCATGTGATAAAAAAAATGCTGGGTCTAAAATCCAAGTTTACCCCAGGCTCTTCTATCAAGCCCTTACCAGACCTTTCATACCATTTGATTTCTTTATAATGATGGAGTCGTAAATGGAACAGGAAAGTTGGTTGAGGGGAATTGGGCGGGGAAGGTGGAGTGGGAAACAAGAAAACATGGATGTCTGCTGGAATGTTAGAATGATTCTGTGGAAGTCTTCAATTAATAAGAGAAGGGAAGAGACCAGAAAGTCAAGTAACGATGGGAGGAGACCATAAGAGCACACATGTTAGAGAGAGAGGAGGACAGATATAGAGTGATTGCAGTTGTGCCGGGAGAAAAGCTAGAATATCAAGATTTTCAAATTTTATGTATTCTCCAACCTGTTAAGTGTTTGTACCCTCAGTAGCTGTGGATTGAGAAAGCGTTCATGGGTTCTGACTGCTCAGAGAAGTTCAAAGACACGCAGTGCTCATCAGGACCGTGTGATTAGTAGGGACTGGAGTATCCTCTCCACACTAGTCTCTCTCTTCCATAGCCTAGTGCTATAGTCTGAATGTTTGTGTTCCCACCCCACCCCCATTCGTATATTGAAATCCTAGTGCCCAATGTGATGGTATTAGGAGATGGGGCCTTTGAGAGGTGCTTAAATCATGAGAGTGGAGCCCTCATGAATGGGATTAGTGCGCTTATGAAAGAGGCCCCAGAGAGAGCCCTTGCCCCTTCTGCAGTGTGAGGACACAGTGAGAAGTTAGCAGTCTGCAACCCAGAGGCGATCCTTCCCCAGAATGCAACCATGCTGGTGCCTCGATCTCAAATTTCCTGCTTCCAGAACTGTGAGAAATAAATGTTTATTGTTAAAAGCCACTTAGTCTGTGGTATTTTGTTATAGCAGCCCGAATAGACTAAGACGCCTAGGATAAAAGTACATTAGATATTCAATTTTGTTATTTTTGTGTGTATCTGTGTTCAGAGATGCAACAGAAAACCTGAAAATACTCCTAATCTGCATTTCTTCTTCTTCTCCTCCCCCGTTTAGCAGGGGAGGAGACGCTGGTGCTCTGCGCATGAGCTTTGGGTAGTATTTGGACACACCTACTCTCACAGCTCCACTAGCACTGCTCCATCTTCGTCCTGAAGTATTCATCTCTTGACATTACTTGAATCTGATGGGTCTGATTCTCTATAGGACATATTTAAAACAGAACTCAGCATCATCCTTGGTCAAAGAGAGACGGTTTTCACTACAACAGTCACTGGAGGGTCCTTACACTGGAAGGAAGCCCCATTGAGTGACTCCTGGTTCTTTACTACACATGCCCGTTCGGGCACTCCGCCTTGCTGACCTCCTCCTGCATCATGCATTGTGCGTTGGCACTGCCATCTATTCATCACCAAAAGGCTCCATTACTGACTTAGCCTCATGGTCGTCAGCCCGCCCCTAGACTCTGCTCTCAGACCAGTCCATTTAGCAGGCAGAAAATTCTTTTACAAACACTACTTTCATCATGTTACTTCCCTGCCCCAAAACCCTGTTTTCTTCCCAGTTACCTGTAAATCACATTTAAATTCCAGAGCCAGACAGTTAAAGCCACCTCTCAACTGGGCTCTCCACACTTATCCAAAGTCAGTATCCATTATTCTTCTCGCGTTCTTTACACACCTGGCTCATCAGAGCTTGTGTGTTTTTTCTTGCCTGGAGTTCCTTAGCAATTTCTCTCTCCCAAAGTCCAAAAGTTCCTTTGAGGCCATTTCAAAAGTTATTTTTTCCTTTAAAAGAAAAGCTTTTTTGAGCAAAATCCAAGAATTTTTACCATTCATTCATTGAACAGATTTCTTCACAAATTATGTACATTTATAAGTAGTCTTGAAATTATTCTTTGCTTTTAGCATTTATATGATTCTCAAATTGTATGATAAATTCATTTAAACATTTTCCCTTAATGCAGTGAATGCATGAGCTTTCACTTGTTTGAGAGGATGAACAAACAAGCAGTGCTATTCCAAGCTACCTCAGACATGCATGTAGTGCGCTGTGAGAACATGGACTGGGGCTGAAATCCTACGGGAGATTTTAGATCGTTCTGCAGCATTAGCACAGTTCTCTGGGCTGATTAACTTCCTGAAGAGGAATGAAGTTTTTTACCAACCCGGGAAGCCCTTCATGAAAATAATTTTATTCAACAACACAGAATGGAAAGCTGTTGTCAGTTCTTAAATGTCCGTAATAGAGCGACATCTAAATAGACATACAGGAAACACAATCAAGAGGAAAAGAACAGCATCTCCTCTGGAAGGAGAAACAGACCCACTGACAGCAAGAAGCACAAGTAGAAACTCGATCAAAACCCCGCTCATTTGTGAGGCCTGGTTCAGATTTCCTCTCCTCTGTGAAGGCTTTCCTTATCCCGAAATCACTGTTTATTCAGAATTTCCATTCGATGGACGCATGGTCCCTTGTGGCTCTGAGTGCATAGTCATGTACTTTTTTCAGTGTCTGAGAACATAAAGGGCACTTATCATCATCTGATTTATGTTACAGTAAGTCGCTTCTGCCTCTTTCTAGTAGATGGTAAGCAATTTGAGAGTAAGAATTATGTTTTAACTCTTTATCTTTAGAATCCAGTACAGAATCTAGCGAACTATAAGGATTAAGAATGGTTTGTGGACTTTAAAGGGCTGAAGGACTTCTTGTGCATGTAAAGGAAAGTCACTGTAGGTTTCTCATCTGCCTTTTTACAAGCTCTGAGAGCAGCATCTACAGATATAAGACATGGCAACAAGGGGGGTTAACAGGACCAGTGGCATCATTTCGCTGAGAGAGACACAGTCTACTCGTGGAGAAAGGAAAGAGAAAACAGTCAGAAACAAAGGAAGGAAAAAAAACAGGAAAAGTTGAGTTGGTTATAGTTGAACATATGGTATAGAATTCTAAGAACCTGGGCTTAAACTTTAAACTAGTCAAAGTAGGGAGTAATCAAGGTATCATCATCAGGTTTATTAAAAGGCTCTTTAAATCTGGACTCCTCTACTGCATTTAAAATACAGTTTTATTTACAAAATTCAGTTTTGATACAATTCTGATTTTTAGCTCAAATTGAGTGTTCCCTAGGGAGTCACAGATTCAGTATTCAAAAACTCAATTATCTGTGATTGGCCCAAATTCAATAATGGCCTTCATCCTGTGGTTTGGGGGAGACCACAAAAGACCACACGCCAGAGCTGATGAGGGATAGGGAGAGCACAGACATCCCCATGTGCACACTCACCTGGGCTTCGTGTCCTGTCTGGGTGTTAATCCAGTCATCATTTCCATGAAAAAACATGTATCTGGTGCCTACTGCACCTGGGGATTTAATGGGGCTAAGAAACCTTTCCTACCCCAAGACACTGACATCGTCAGTCATTCTTGTGAAGGGATAATAACTTTATATTTGAAAAATCATCCTGAGTGGCAACTACTCATCCTGGAGTTGGAAGTGAGGATAATTTGAGGAGGTCCAAGAAAATGATGGGTTTTAGCCCTGGTTACATAAAAGAATACTGTGGCTAATTCATTGGTAGTTCAGATCTATGACATATAAAAGATTCCACTACTGAACTGTGTAATCGAATCTTTGGTCTATTCTAATGGACTGTAGAATGATCTCTGAATGCCAAGGGTCTATTCTGTGTATTCTCAGAAGTCTCCAGACTGTCTTTCCTGAGGGTTAAGACTCCTCTGGAGGTGTGCTTGTGACCAAGACCTTGCTGGCTGACATTTAAATCTCATATAGTGGAAGAAAAAGGAGGTGGTGGAATGTATTGGTCGTGTGTCCTTCCCTTAAGAGACCGACAAACTATCTTCAAGCATTGCTTTAATGGCAGTTGGCCTATAAATAGTGTCCGAGTTCCTAATTTTAAGTGATTTTGTAAGATTCTCATGCTTTCCTTCCATCCAGTTAGCAGTGGACTTGAATCTCAGTTTCTTGAAACATGACATTTCACTGCAAGGCTTAGCACCACGTGTACCCTGCCACTCTCCGTCTCCTAGGTAAAGAGGGTCGTAAAGCCTCACTTCTCACCTGTTAATGTGGGTTTCTTCCCAAGAAGTTCCCCTCAGGTGGCGGTGGAGTTTTATAACGTCATTGCTGGAAAAATTCTGGTAAATATCCCCACCCAGTAGCATTAGATTCTAAGCACAGCATGAGGGGTAGCTTCCACCCTCTGTTCTCCCAGGACCCCCCTCCCAGACACTGTCCTCTAGGTCAGCGTGGTCGTCCCGGGTCGTGTGAGGCACGCGTGACAGTCAGAGTTGGGATTGATGCCTGCGTGTCTTCCCCCAGCCCACTGCCCACCATCTCTGCCTCTCTCTCAGGCTCTGTATCCTTGCTCTAAAGCTGGCAGCAGACAGCAAAAACAGGAAGAAAAAGCAGGGCTTCATTTTCTTTTACTGTTAGTTTTATTTGTAGTTCAACATTTCATGCTGTATTTTTAAGGAAAAAAAATTTCCACTCTTTTTTTTCAGTCATACCCCTCCATTTAACCAACCGAAAAATCTTGGAAAGCTGATACCCTTATAGATTTAATTTAAGATTTTGACCATTGGCTTGTCGTGAACTAGAAAGATGCGTGCATTTGTTGTACTTGGGCCTGAAAAAGTTTCACATTAGGAGTTTTTAGAGTGTAATGAATTTTCCTGGAACCACCTGGCACCTGTATTTATAAAGCATTTCAAGACTGTATTCACTTTCTCCCCCCTCAGATGTATATTTCTCTGCTTTGACCCTTCTGCAGGACTTGTCCCTGTTATGTAACGTGCTGCATTCTGCTGTCACGGAGCTGTTTATTTCTCGGTGCATTCTTTGAGCATTGCCCGTTGGCACATGTGGCACTGCCCACTACACTGGTGTTCATCAGCTGTGTACGGTGATCACTTTCACAACTGAGGCTTCAGCCCTTCTAAGCTGGTCTCCAGGAGTGCTAGGCCGAAGTAAACTGCCTCATTTGGAGCCTTTGAGAGCATCTATCTCTTATTCTTAACATCCTTTGGTCACTAAGCATTCGACTAAGAGATGCTAATTAACAATTAAGAAAAAATATATAAATATGTGACTTTCTCCCATTAAGAAACAGGAATTTAAGAGATCACTTGAAGACATTTTATGCCAAATTTGCAGCATTTTAGGCTTTCTCATTGTACGTTATGATACTTGACATTATACATGTTTACAGTGTATCTTATTAGTCTTAACTACAACTGTTTCAAAACACTTTATGATTATTAGACATTTCCATCTCATCGATCTCTTATTTTTAAGACTAGTGAAACCTGGTTCTGAAGTGCCATCTGAAGTGTTCTTACATTTTAAACTAATAAGTAGCCACTTTATTGGCACTTAGCCTCGTACATAAGTAGGACCACTGTCTGCTTTTTTTTAGGATATTTCGTAGAAAGTGCTACCTCTCTTTTAAACCTGTGCATTATTGTTGTGATGTGTAAAATACCTTACAAACTGCTTCCTTTGGTTTGCAGTCTCCTCACTGGTCAGTGACGGATGGTGATGCTCTCCAAGTACATTTCAACACTGGTGTGTTTCCCAGTGAAGACAATGGAGTAGCTCCATAGTATAATGCCTTACATGATGTTGCACACGTAGAAGACTGCAGAGCTGGTGTTTTGCTTAGCATTTATTGGGCATTTTGCAAGGGCCAGTCATGATGTCGAGTCCTTTATGTGCATCATCTGCCTTAGTTCTCACAACCGGTAATTGTTGGAACAAAGCAGGTAATCATGGGGCAAGAATTGAGCCCATGTTTTTCTGGCTACAGATCCATCCTTCTTACACACCTTGCCAAAATGTATTGAGTGTGATAGTTTTTGTGTGCCAGGTGTTTCTCAGACTTTGGAGGTAAATATTTTCTTCCTATTTAGAAACCATATTCTTTTCGCAGATTAGATTTACTGAAGGTTTCTCTGGGCAAAAGAACTTGCTGTAGATATCAGCCAAGTGTTCCACTTCAGACTTGTTTTTCAGATAGTGGCTCCAAGGAGACCAGTGCTCTCCATTGCCTCCATCCTCATCTGGGCACCTTTGGATGGGTCTCCTAGCCCTCTGGGACTCAGGTCAGAGGGATTTGCTCCCAGCTGTCTGATTTGAGGCTACTGATATAGCAGTAGCAATTTGCATTTTTTTAAAGACTAACACATTTCACGAAGCACTGTTGCTTCAACAGCCTTGAGGAGTGAAGGGACCTATTATCTCAGCTTTTAGATGAGGCGACAGAAGCATAGGAGAAAGTGACTTCTCAAAGTTGCATGGGTCACAACTGGAAAAGCCAGAATACAAGCTCATCTATCCCCTTCCACATCACAACTCCAAAACGAGACCTCTGTCAGGGACCAGCGCCTCATTTGCTCACCAGTAGAATGAATGAATGAACCTTCACCAGTGGGTTTCAAACTCTGCTCCCTGGAGTACCCAGGGTTTCAAGGCTGACAGGGCATTGAGATTGGAGGCTCTGCTTTAGCCAAAACCAGTCTACATCTGTCTGTTTACCTACAGATGTTGCACATCATCTTTACTTTAGGGAAAGCTTCTGCAGCTGAAAAATACTTTGAAGACCCTGAACATCAAGGTTCCTATTACATTCTAAGCTCTAGCCTGTGGGGGCTCAAGCCAATTTAAAAAATCAATGAAATTAATATAAACATGAGAAGATTGTCAATGGGAAAATATGATCTGGCTCACAAAATTAATTTGCATCTTTCCAAAAATATATCTGTTGGGTGAGGCCTAGAGACTCCCCCAGAAGTAGAACTCCCCAATGCCTCGTTCGGTACCAAATACCCAGTTCAAGCCCCAGTAATGCCTCGTGTGAAGTTTTGCAGCTCCTCACCCACTCAGATCTGCTGTCCGCACTCCAAAGGAGCACTAGCGACTTAAGGCATCAGGTTTCTTGCTACTCACCACCATTCACTGGCTACCGTCATTTACAAGGTCAAGTTCAGGCCCTTCACTTGGATGAAAGATTCCCCACAAAGGTCTGTCTACCTCTCTTGCTCTCTCTCTCTCTCCCTCACGGGGTTTCCCTCTAGGATTGTGAAAGGACCCACACAGCCCCTATGAATACGGGGCTCTCTCTGCCTTTGGGCTTGGGTTTATTCTGTTCCTATGCCTGGCACCCAGCCCCAGGAGTCTGCTCAGACATCATTGCTTCCGGGATGGCTTCATGTAACCCTTCGGCTCTATGCTGTAACCTCACGCACCCCTCTCAGATGGTTCCGTAGTCTCTCATGTGCCTTCATCTCTGCATTGAAGCAGACCCTTTCAATTCAGATGGTGTCCCTTCTCCACTCTAATCTGTGATGGTTAGAATGCTAGGATTATAAATAATTGCACAATTAATTTTAAAAGATAATCACAACTTTTAGTTTTTCTATTAGATCTCATTTTACTGTGTGCATACATGTATTCAGTGAGTTTGTATAAAACAGTGAATTTCTCCACCTTTCCGTCACTCCATGGCTGCCTGCTTTATTTTACTGACGTGATGAATTCCTAGTTTCATAAAGGCCCAAATGATGTTTTCAAGCCATATATCTAGTTTAGAACTCCTGCGATGAAATGACATTTCCAGACAGAATTCTCCATCTTTCATAGTTTAATTCGGAGTTCTATCAAATATTCATCTTTCTTTCCATAATATATTGTCTGTGTTCATTCTTGGAAGAGATTTGAGTGGAGGAGTTGTATATGCTTCTTTTTATGGGATTCTATGAATATGAACACTTACTTTAATAAACTAAATTATATTTCCCTCATTTCCCAAACCTTAGAAAGGGTTGTGATTCTCAATTGATTATGTGCACTAGAATTTGTCTGGAAGTTCCAAGAACACTGAACACCCCTTCAGCGTTATGCTCTCGTCCTTGGTACAGCCTCGTCCTGAGTGGGAGAGGAGGAGGGCACAGGAGTTACGACCGCCTTCCTAGGGGAAGTGATATTTTGTCCAAAAACCATCGAGGACAGATTTTTCTGCTTTTCATACTAGCTTTTTGATCAGAGGGCTTACAAGGTGAAACCCATGCACTTCGACTGGCTGCCTTGTAAATTTGATCCCTTGTAAATCTGCGCCGTTTTTCCTTGTTACAACAGTTTTATATTCTCATGTACATAAATACCGCCTTTGACAGGGGCAGAGCCTAGTGCCGTGAATATTCCTTTAGCAGTGGTGAGAACTGCAATAAAGCTTTGAGGTTTTAGGATGACAATCAAATGGTCCAACAAAGGGCAGAGAGAAGCTAAAATAAAAACCTTCAAGGATGAGTGGTTTTATTTCCCTTCAACTATGTGGTCCTAATACTGCTGCCTTTGTGCATCGTCCACAAGAATTGGTGAACTTTAGTGTACAGGGGTGGTAAAGTGTTTGGTCAGTTGAAGGTCATCTGTGGCTAAGCTATGATTTCTACAGTTCTGAGAAATTCAGAGATCTCTGTCAGCCTTATCATTTGCATTGGGGATCTGTTTAGATGTTTAATGCTTATTTGACTGCTGCTTTCCTCAGTTGTAGTGCGTAAAATATGGGGCCTGAGATTCACAGTAATTTAGTTTTGTGGTTTGACTTATTTGTGGGTACCTTAGTTTTATGGTTTTTGCTTTCCACAGAAAAACATAATAGAATCTGAGCTCAAAGCCATTACCTTCTACCACCCAAAGTACATTTCTTTCTCTGGTCATTTTTTTCTGATTAGTACCCATAATTTTAGTTCGTGATTATTCGATTTGATGTGATAAATGGATTATGACCAAAATAATTATGACAATTTGAAAAAACACTCACTGGGGGGAAAACTGTAAACACCCTAATGTTGTAATGATATGATACAGAGAATTTGAAAAATAGATGTAATGTGGATGCATTGATGATAAGTTTTACTTCTAAGTTAAAGTTAACTTCCTTTAAAAGTTCACATAGTCCTTATTTATTTTTAGATCAGGAGATCATCTTTTAGAAGAAAGCACTTCATAGAAATAAAATACTACAGAAACTAATTTTTACTTAAAAAACATATTTTTGCCATTATGGAGTCTTTTAGAAAATTTTGTTCTTTAGAAGTATGATTTCTGCCCTTCTTCCCAAATGTGTCACACATTAGCAAGATTCAGACCTTCAGATAAGTAGTTGTGTTCAGAATAAAGGTTAAGGTGTCTGCACACTCTTTGGACAGTTCTTTGGGGAATCTCAGGGTTTTCCTCTCATCATTTACAAAGATTGACTTGAGCTTTTCCTCACAAGGCCTAGCAGAGGACACTGCCTAATTTTTAATATTAACAGTACTAATGATGTTAACAGTAATAATTATAGCAGCTGACATTTATTGGATACTTGCTGTGCTCTTTGTCCCCTTTGAAGCATTTACCTGGATTTTCTCACTTCATCCTCACAACAGCCTCTTGGTACAGATACGGACACTGGAGCACAAAAGTCCTCTCCCCATGAGACTACTTTCTGCTTGGGGTCGGCCGTGCATTGCAGGTTTGTCTGGGCCTTCGCCCTCCTAGACAAGGGCTCTTCTAGTAAATCACGTCCTTTTGTTGATCACACAGTCTCTGTAGTGGGCCAAAAGTTAATGCCATTCCAGAAGGTGCACTGTAAGGCAAGAGAGAAGAGCGTTTGCATGCTCATCTCTCCAGCCAGAATTATATTTTCAGCAAAGCAGAATGAAGAATTTCATTTAAAAAGATCCCCAATGAAGACACCCTCATTCCGGAATTTGTGAGATGGAGCATCTACTGCACTTGTTTCCAGTGTTGCATAAGCCTCTCCCTGGCCCACGCTTTCTGCTTGACCCTTCTTGTGATCACTTGGTCATTTGTCACCACTCACTTGTCCCACTGGTGTTCACGAAGTCTCTGCCGGACAGTAGCCACTCACTGTGCTTCATCTACTTGAAGGGTGTTGCACACATCCAGCTTTTTGGCTCAGCCCCTCCTCTCTCTCAGGATTCAGCGGCAGAATTTTATAATCAGGTGTGCTGTAACTCTCAGCATGAATTAAAGTGAAACCTGTGGATGACTTTGTCACCACCATGCCTCCCTCAGAACACATGCCTGTTGGTTGCTAATGCACTAAAGAAGAGAGAAAAAATTTAAGCTTCGGTAGCTTCTAAACATTAATGCCATATGCATTCTCATAACAATAAAAATCCTACCCCAAATCATAATTGATGTTGACCCTGAAAACCCAAAATGCAGATCTCTTCTCCCCGTGTGGTCGCTGGGTTGTAGGGAATGTGTGAAATGATCTCTCCATGGCAAAGCAGTCTGTTACCATGGAAACACACTTACTAGTTTCTAAACCCTTCTGGCTAGTTCCAGGAACATTAACTCTACACTGGTATTAAAAAAATAAATATAAGATTAATATCTGGCTTTTGAATGGTTATAATTATTGCAAGAAAAGCATTCATTTCAAATTACAGATAGACTTTTCATCTGAATAGTATTACCTTTGATATTATTTATGTTAATACTGCTAGTAGACTCTCATCTCTTGCCTCTAACTGAGCCTTCTTTTTCCATATCGTAGTTTGGGGCTTGCCATTAGATTCATCTGGGAGAAGATAATTTTATTTAATCATACTTTGCTGTTTATGTACTATTTTTGTCTTTTAAATCTCGGCTTCCTTATGGAGACATGCTGTATTTATCAAGCCTACTGTCCCCGTCCAGACAGGACGAGTAGTTGTGCACTTTTCCCCTTGACAGTAGATCCTGTGTACAGTGTCTATAGTCCTGCCAATTTCTTAGTTTATAACTGGGAATAACATCTAAAGGAAGGTACAGAAATAGTCAAGGTTATGTAGTAATTAATTGTACTTAAATATTTAAATGTAGTTTTTAAAAATGAATACTTCATAGTTTAAAAAACTAAACACTTGAGTCATTTTCAGCATTTAAATGTATTTTGAAATTCTGAGGAAAATAAGTTTGTTTATTCATTCTGTTTGTTGGGTTCTTGCTTAATATGTGGTTCAGATCTGATCTCTCCTGTCCCTCGGGGTGGATTCAGTGCTCTCATCAACCACACTAATTTGCAGACACTTATTGTTATTTTATATACATGTTGTTAAGGTGTTTAAATGTATGTGGATATGAATACTGTGTAATGTGCACACACACACATATATATCCAACTATATTGTCATTTCCTTTCAGAAGTGATCTCAGCTATTTCTTATGTATTTTCTTATAATATTTCTTTTTTGTGTGTGTAAGGAAGACCAGCCCTGAGCTAACTTCTGTTGCCAATCCTCCTCTTTTTGCTGAGGAATACCAGCCCTGTGCTAACATCCATGCCCATCTTCCTCTACTTTGTATGGGACGCCGCCACAGCATGGCTGACAAGCAGTGCGTCTGTCCGTGCCCGGGATCCAAACCCGCAAAGCCCTGGCTGCCAAAAGGCGACCTAAACCGCTGCGCCACTGGGCCGGCCCCCTTATAATATTTCTTAATGTGTGTTTTCTTTTCTATCATGTAGCATGTGGTATTACATGTAGGCGGGCCTAACGAAGGCTGTGTATTTTATGTGCTTTATTTCCATTTAAAAAGTTTTTGTTGATTTCTGTCAGTGTCTTCATTCTCTCTCCTTCTACAGTTGCTAACATTCTAGTGTATCACCCTTTTGTTCTAGCATCCTAGTCACATTTGTGAGTGTCCATGCTCTCTGCTTCTCCGGAGTGCTCTGTCAGTGCTCTCTGGCTTAACTTGACCTTACCCTAATCCCTGTCCCATGTGTCTTTCTCTTCTCTTAGAACTTAGATTCTAGGAAAATCTTTTAGAGGTCAGGGATTATATGTAAACTCTGTTCTCCTGGTTCTGTGTAATATCCAGCACATATACATCACAAACTACAAATACTGACATGGCACCTCTTAAATTTAATCTGGCACTTCCTCCTATACTTTGAACAGTCATTAATTCTATTTGGGGTACTTGTAGTCATTCCCATAAGATCCATTCTGAAGGCAGGTGGGCTCCTTCAAAGAGAGCAACATGCAGGCTGTTATACTTTGGTTCTGTTCTCAACTGAATACATTTCACATAGTGTATTAGTTTCCTAGGGCTGCCTTAACAAAGTACCACAAATTGAGTGGCTTAAACAACAGAAATTTATTGTCTCACAGTTCTGGAGGCTAGAAGTCTAGATGAAGGTGTCCAGGGTTCATTCCTTGTTCCATACCTCTCCCCTAGCTTCTGGGGTTTGCGGGCAATCTTTGGCATTCCTTGGCTTGTGCAAGCATCACCCCGATCTCTGCCCTCACCTTCATGTGGTGTTCTCCCTGTGTATGTGTCTGTGTCCAAATGCCCCCCTTTCTTAAGAACACCAGTTGTATTAGATTAGGGACCCACCCTGCTCCCATATGACCTCGTCTTGACTAATGACATCTGCAACAACCCTATTTCCACATAAGGTTACATTCTAAGGTACTGGGGGTTGGGGCTTCACATATGAATTTTAGAGGGACACAATTCAACCTATAACATATATCATTATAATAAAACTTGTTTTATATCCTAAGTCCATTCAGTGATTTTACAGCAAGTAGATCTTGTGTTGGATCATGATACAAATCAAACACACCTGGTGTGGGTGCAATAGTGAGTGAAGTCTTGAGCATTTGTCCTTGGCCAGCTCCACTTGAGTGCTCTGATTGCTCCTGCACTCGGACGATCTGTTTATTCCTAATCATACCAGCTTAACCTCATTTAAAGACTAAATTAATTGTTTCTAAACTTATGCCAGCAGTTGTTACTCCCAGATGCCAGTGAGATCTGTAAACATCTTTTTAACCTTTTTATCAAATGATAATTTCATTTTAATCCAAAAATAACCATGATAGTAATGAATATTTAGTCAGAACAAACCACTGTATATTATTAATTAGAGCTATATTGATTTCCAATCTAGATAAACTGACTTCCTCCAAAATCTAATAATTTCTCTGTTTCGAGAATTAATTCCTTGAGGTGCTCTACTATCTTGTAATTTAGTCATGGTGGATATAAGTCACCAGCAAATGAGACAGCCAGGTTCTAAATGACAAACGGCATGTATTGGCTCACCATTGTTTGTACCTCTTGGCACCCGTTTCCTCGAAGCTGCACGTTTGTGCCCACCAGCCGTGAGGCAGTAGTGACTGTGTTAGTTGGAGCCCCGGGGCACGTGCTTCATTTATCCCCCGGGGAGACACTAAATCCGTAAGCTGGAGCTGTCACATCGTCCAGCCTGTGTTTATTTTCTTTAAATGGTGCTCAGACCCTACATCTAAAACTTGAAAGGAAATCTCCAGTATTAATGCTGCTTTTAGTTACTTTCTAGACCATCACATCTTACTTTTCCTTTCATTCAACAATGCTAACTTATCCACCAACCCTTTTCAAGAGTGTGTTTACGTTAAAGCAGAGTGAGCATGTTAAGAGACCCAGATTGCAAATAACTCTGCCAGTGCTTCAGTGGAATTCGGAGTGAGTCAACTGCCTCCGTTGCAGGAGGACCACTGAGTGACAGACTTGGACAAGATGACACAGAGCAGCAAATGGGTATTCCCACAAATCAATTTACTTCTGTTTTAGAGCAAAAAGTTGGGAAATAATCTATCCATGGTGTACCAACTTCTTATTGTGTAATTTGATTGTAATGTTAAAGGTTTACCATTGTCTATATAATTTGATCTTCAATAAAACTGCGTATTCCTCATGTCCCATTTTGCTTCAGATTGTGTCTAAATTAACTGGTTAAGAATATTTTTTAAATGCACCAAACTACTTTAAACCAGGATACGTGATTTCTAATTATGGAAAGGAATTTCTTTGGGCAAGTATTACTATAGAGCTAATTACATTTGCTGCATAAACAATTTGATTTCATCAGGGTCATAACAGTGTATCTCACTTGCACCCACTGAGCTGGGCTTGTTCGTGCTGCTTTCTCAGCTTCGCCATCAGCCTCCATGCTCCCTTCGTGGTGCCATCTCTTATGTTGGTCCCCCCAGTGCAGTCTCCGCTTTTCACATTCTTATTTCACATATGTTTTCAGTGGGGGCGCCTCCAGCTCCCTGAGTTCCTGCCTTCCCCTCCTTCCCAAAGGGACCTGCACGTCTTTACCTCCACAGTAGCCCACTGCCTTCTCCTGGGTATTGCTCCTTGTGCATTAGCCATGCCATAAGCCAAGATGGACATTGATCAGTCACTCAGGCTAGAAACTTCAAAACCATTAGAGGTTCAAGAAGAGAGTAACATGATCAGACATGGGCTTTAGAAAAGTCAGTCATAATCTTCACCTGTGCAGTATTATATAGTGCAATACTTATTATGAAAAAAACCTATTGAGTTAAGCAACTCTGCAAGGCAAAATGGGAATGAATATGTACCTAAGGGTCTTAAGCCTAAATTTTAAAAATTTTCTTATTTTTTTAAGGCAAGTTTCAGTTCTCAAAATTGTTAAACTTTGTAAGGCGTGGTACAGAGAGAGGTTTATAAAGCTGACTCAATTAATGCAATATATAGAGTGTGACATGTATTTCTATAAGCAAATACCCATGTCACTTCCCAGACATCAGTCAATCTTCATAATAAACTGCACAGACGCAATACCCCATTTTCCCATCATTTTCACTAGTGTGACCCCTTTCAGGAAGTGTAAAGGTACAAAAATGAGGTGTAATAGTTTTATTTTTCTAGCACATCCTTATAGAATGTATGTGAATGGGAATAAGGATCCAGCTGACTTCTTGTCCTTTGAAATCCAGCTCTGGCATCACCACTTGTAGCAAGTCCCTTCTATTCCACCTCCCCTAGTCCCACGCTGTTCATTCAGGGCCTTTCCTTGAAGTCCCCTCCTGCTCTCTTCCTAATTCTAACAGATTGTTTGTCACACTCTGGTATAACTGTCTGACTGCCTTGCTCAGCTGGAGCACAGCTCGTGGGAAGCTGGAACCGTGCATTCTCTGACTCACTTTGCACCACCTCGCGTTGGGCTTCTGACTCGGCCTACTCAGTGTGTATTTACAAAATGAATGAATATAGAAAGACAGAGATATCTTGACTCTATCTCCAGCTCCTTAACCTTTGCTTCTCTACATACTTATATTTCATGCTTTGATTTTTCCCAAGACTAGTCTTTCAAGGATTACCTGTCAACCTCAGAAACACATTGATTGGATAGGATGACTCTTGGAAGTGTAATATGGAATCACGTGGTTAGAAAGGGACACTATAGTTCCACCTGTTCTTCTCCAAGAGTTGCAGCAAAGCCTTCACAACCCTGTGTGCGTGCAACAAATTTTAAGGAAGTCGGATAAAGATTACAGAACAACTGAGAGCAGGCTGGGTCCCAGGACAAACTAGAAAATCATCTATTGAAACTACAAATAAAAATGAAATGTAAATATATCCTTTTATATACTATTTTCTTACTCACCCTCTTTGCACCTGGGAGAGAGAAGACTACAGGGTAGAGTTAGACTAGATTAAAAGGCAGTGATTGCAGACTTTTTTATAACATAAAATTGATTGTAATTGTTAAAAGTCCACCTGCAGTAACTTCTTTGCAGCTTTCTCTGAGGTAAGACAATATTTAACTGCTTTTGAAGTAATTACTCCCCACAGTTTTTCTAATGATATTCTTTATTTTTAATGTTATAGTTATGTATTTTCAAAAATCCATAATTCATTGCCTTTTTCGCTATTCTTTAAATATTTGAAATTGTGTTTTTATATATGGATATAAACAATCAAACTAAAATTACATTGTATGAAATAATATTTTGAAAAGCTTCTCAGATGATATGGCTCAGTGATTTCTTAAAGGATAGAGAAACACCTTATTAATGGAAAAAACCGGAAGTCCATCTTCTCAGTACAGGTTGAATTTTAGTTGAGTAACTTGCATCGGCCACATCATGTTATTGACACCTGTCAGGCAGTGGATTTCTATATGAGAAGTTCTTTACAGAAAAAGACGTCTTTTTTTTTAAAGGTTTAACATTGTTTTAATTATTTAAAATATCATCTAATCTTTATATATTTTGTGTTCATATTCTGGAGCAGAGCATTTTTTTGGTGGCTCTTTTTAAATGGATTGTAGATTTCATTGTGACTGAAATGCTGCCTTCAGAGCAAATAAAAGTGCCACCAGAAATAGAAGAGTTACCATCCGAGACTAAGAACCAGATATTCCCCCAAATTTTCAAAAGAAACCTTTCATTTCTAAAAAAATTATTTAAGTATAATAATGTGTAAGAATAACTTCCCTCCTCTCAGTGCTACTCAGCAGAGATCACTTGTATTATTAATTTGGAGTCATAAAGCACTTATGTCTTATTGTTGCCTCATATTTAATTTTCAGTCATTTCAATAGGAATACCAGCTAATTCAGGTCTTATCCAACCTATCTTAGAAAAAGAAGTCTTTCTTTTCCCTTTCCTTTCCCGGGAGATGAGAGCTTCCTCTGATGGGTAACCATCAACTGTGTGGCCCGAGAGTTTAATCAGCAATGGAACTGGCGCTCTGGGACGGCACTGTCTTTTGTATGGGGGAGGGGATAGTTTCAAAGACTTGTCGTTTTCCTAAAATTGCTTTGGGCTCCACATTACCTAAGGTTTGGGAGCAAGTTCTGGAGGCAGATACAGCCAAGTTTCATCATAGCTCCACCACCCAATGAGGGTGATCTTGGCAAGCTGGTTAATTTCTACAAGCTTACATTTCCTCAGGGTTGTGTGGTTTAAATGAGAAGATGGATATAAAGCATTTAGTATATAGTGTGTTTTGTTATTGTTTTGATGGTCCAATTTTTTTGCATTGGAAAGGACAGTCGAGTTATTTTTCAGAATGTTTCATTTTTCCTATATTCAGATGTTGTTTTCAACTTTGAATGTTGATGCAAAGGTTGTGTATTAGTTGTTGCCTCCGCATAAACAAATATGAAATACTCTGTTGTAGCCCATGGAGTTAGAACAAAAGTCTCCAGTGGATTTGAGTTCTGCCCAGTCATTTCTCTTTGCTTTATATGGCTCCAATCTGCATGAATTTCAGTTACGTATTCTAGTTAAATAAAACCAGTTGCCCAAGACCACAGTTCAAATTTCAGTTACCGTGGTATATTAACTGTAACTGCATAAAGTATAAACTTTATAACTAGCTCTTCAGTCCACAGATCACTATGTAAATAGCAGGTCCTCGTCATGATCAATGACCAATCGCATCACTTCTTTCAGAGTCTGTTAGTGATGGTCACTGCACAACCATCATTCAGTTCACCCCCAGACAGGAAAGCATGTTGCCGTGTTGCCCCCTATTCTTGCAGTGATAACTTATGTGACATTTTATAAAAAATGGATACTTAAAAAGGGAATTGGCCAATCCAGATGAAAATGCAGCAGAGCAATGAAAAGTGATGATGCTGGACGTGAAATTCGAATCAAACTCATATAGAAGAAATAGCTGACTGGGGATGTTGACACTGCCATCATTCGAGAGACTCTAGATGTGCAGACAGGAGCTGAGTGAAGGGAACTTATCAGCATAAATGAAGAAAGTGGTTGTGACAGAAAGGTTGAAGATATCCCAGAGGAAGTGATGCCATCAGAAACTTCACATTAAAGGATTTCTTGGAGATATTCACTACATTGGAGGCACAAAGGATTAAACATTGGAAGCTGATCCAAGCTTAGAGAGGAGTGTAACAATTCACCAAGGCATAGAAAAGATGCTTGCTTCGTATCGTGTGCTGTAGGATGAGATGAGGAAGGCAAGCACGGATTGTTCAAATTACTCTTGAAATTTTTACAAAGAAATCAGACATTTTCAACCTGTTTGTGTCGTCAATTATAGTGTCTTAAATTATAGTGTTCATTTCCCGATGTATTTATAACCGACAATAAGAGAATTTTAAAATTTTGACAATAATTTTTTAAAGGTCACAGAACCATGGTAATTGTCGCCATTGGTTGTTAAGTATATATTGTTCTGTTTCAGCTTATATGGTTGTTTTTACTGTCGTAACTTGCAAAGTGAGGGACCATCTATAATGAAAAATAGTCATGCAAATCCTGTTGCCATTTGGATTTTCTGTTACTGAAAAATTAGTTCACGCATCCTCTTTAATATCGTCATTATTTTCAGGTACTTTCCCAGCTTTTGAAAGGCAATTCATCTAGTAATAGATGCCTTATTGACTATAGAATTTCTCTGGCTTTCTAATACCTGTTGCTTTCAATTTTCAAAAAGTCCAGAAATTAAATATTCAGAGACCTACATTTTGTGGTACTTTTGGTGAAACATTTTTGCACTGTAAAAGTTTTTATTTTCATTGTAAAAGAAGGCCCCACCAGTGTGCTCCATAGGCAGAAAGCCAAACCACTGCATTATGCATAGCACATCTCAGTGACAGTTCTACAGCGATTGCTGGAGTTGCCATTCATATCTGCAGTCTCTTGGGGATGAGAAATGTAGTCTTGTTGGCTAGCTTAAGTCAACAAGCCGTGGGGCTTCATGGTCTATTTTGTAGTATTCATACAGAATGTTCGATTTTAAAATATCCAAAATAATTAAAAACTGTCTTGTATCATTCAGCCTTATATTAAGTATCTATAATTTAAAACCTCCAAATTGGTTGGTTTTGAAAGATGTTAGTATGATGAATAATAATAAGAGCCTCTGGGTTATTTTTAATGCATCAGATCCTGTGCTATGGTCTGTGTAAGAGAAGGGAACCGTGGTTACCGTTGTGGAGAATGTCCCTAGTCCTGACATCGTTGTGCTGTTCCCCGCGGGGCCGCACACTGACAACATGCTTGGTCACAGACAGTAACGAAAAGCCTTGCATGGGGAGTGTTTGTGCTTTTAGAGACTGGTTTCATCATGTCCGGGAATGAAGCTGATTTAAATGTAGCTGAGTGTCATTCGGAGAGGGGGAATTCTGCTCTGCCTTTTCCAACTTTTACCACACTAACGTCCTTAGTAGTCACATAGCAAGGAGACTCGTTGATTTTGTTCTTTTAGGGATCTGCCCTCTTTATATACATGAATTTTTATAGTTTTTCATGTAATTCGTTGTATCATGTTCATCAGCTTTATAAAGAAAAAATAAAAATTTTTTACTCCGGAACATTTTTGTCTCAATCCGAGGTGAGGATGACCCTGAGGAGCAATAAGAAGATTCCAGTGATAGTAAAGAGAGGGGTCAGGCGTGGTGGTTTTGAAGATCCTGCGTTAAATTTTACATTCTGGTTCCATTTTTACTTACATTGATAAACAAGGGCAGTTTCAGGAGTAGGACGATGGGGACTGGACCTGAACCAGCACCGCCACGGGTCAGACCTTCAGCATCCCTGCAGGACCACGGGAGGAGGCCCGACGCCGCTTCCGGACAGGCCTGAGCTTCAGACCTGACCTCAGAATCACATGAAGCCTCTCTTTGGCTTGCATCCCATGGGAGGCTCTCTGGCACATTCAGGAAAATGGATGACTTGGAATTTACTGCCGTTCGTCGTCGGCTTCCCGGCCAGCAGTGTCCCCTGCTCCGGGGGTGCTCGCCCCTGCAGCCCGGCCGCCTGACTGCAGCCAGGAGCTCCTGATGATTCCGGGAGCACAGCCAGCCCCACGACAGCCCTTCAGGTTCCAGCTCCTGCTCTCCTGTCCCTCTGCCAACAGCAGTGAATTCCATCCTCCCTGGTTTGGCTTTTGGTGGGTCATAGCTTAGCCCAAACCATTCCTTCTGCCAGGCGTGCCTGCCCTTCTCCCGCTTTGTCGTGTTGTGGACTGCAATCGAAATGTTGAAGAATTCTTTCCCACCCTTCGCAGGAACTTCATTACTTCTTCACCTGGGTCCCAGAAATAATTTATTCCGAACCACCATGATACCGCCTGTTTATTGGGTGCCTGTTATGCGCCAGGGCACTTGACACACATGATCTCAATCCGCCCAATGACTCTGTTTAACCCTATTACAGACTCTAGTAGATAGGAAACAACTACCTTGTCCAAGATGTTGCTAGTAAATAGTGGAATCTGGGTAGAAACATTTGTCCTCTTTTACAGCACATCACACATTGCATGATTATTGTCTTCCTGCTCCATTTTTATCTTCCTCACTGGACTATAAAATTCTGTCTTGTCTGTTCATCACTTCCACCTCCACCCTAAAAATCCAGCCCCATGCTTGGCCCACAGCCCTTGTTCCATAAATAAAGTTTATTGGAGGACCACATGAGGGATTGAATGAAAGTTTGAATCAATTCCCAAGGAGCTACAGAGGAAGAACACAATCAGCAAGAGAGACTAAAATCCAATTTTACAAAATTAACATAATATGTGCAAGAATAATTTTCTGCTGTACAAATTTGGCCATGGTGAGAGTCTATGTAAATAGAACTCTTAAAGACCCCAGGGCTAAATTTACTTATTGGTCTCAAGCAAACGCACAGTAGCTGTTTCTATTAAGGGCACCTAAAAATGGTGATTTCATTCTCTACAGTACTGATCCTGCGTAGGCACCTTTTCCGGTTACTGGCCGGGCGGCATATGAGGGCACTTTGGGGAGGAGGGCTTGCTGGTGTCTAGGGGGCTTGTGCTCCTCCCCAGCTGTGTGCTCCACTGCCACGGTTGAAGGACAGACAGGAAAATGAGGTCAGCGATCCTGGACAGTGGCAAGGTGCCCGGGACGCGGATGGGGAATCCAGAGGGCCAGCAGGCATCCCTCCTGACGTCAGAAAAGCAGAAGGTTATGGGATTGCCAGAGTGGCCTTTTGAGCCGGTGCTCTCCAGCCTGCCGTGATTGTTGACCCTTAGACTAAATAACACCCTACTGCCCTTGAGTCATTAATCTGCCCTTCTGTGCAACTAATTGATTATGAGAGTGAATCAGGAGAAAACAGTCTACCGTAACTTATTCAATTTACTTCTTCAAAGTCTGTAGTGAGTGGTTCAGAGACAGGGCCAAATTGAAGACTCAGAACATCGTGCCTTCTATGTTTACTCGCATGATTCTTCTCTTCCACTGCTATCGACTAAACAGCGTGGGGAACAGAATTCCCTGAGAACTTGAGATATAGGACACCACAAAGGTCTGAAGCTTCCATCCAAAAGAAGTAATCTGTGATTCGGGGCTAGCAGGAATTAAACTTGCTATCTACTTAATATCCATTTTTTACATTTGGACTGTTCAGAATTATTTATTCAAGAAACTCTTTGAGGCAGATGATTATATTATCGTATTCATTTGGTGGAGGAAATGTACTTGTTAGCCTTATTTGCCTCAGACCAGAAAGTGCTACTAAATGCTATGATTAGGAAAAGGAAAAGGAAATCTGTTTATTGATGGAATTTATTTATGACATTATTATGCATTTTAATTTGTAGAGGAGAAAAAGGAAGGGAACTGGTTAAGATGATTAAAATTTAAATTTCTTCTTTGGAGAATCAATGACTCATAAGATGGCCCAGAAGGGAGCATAATGGGAAATGTTACACTGATTTATGCGTAAGGAAAATCCAGTTTTAAGTAAAGGTAACACTATTTCAAGTATATTTCACCTGGTAGCATTATTTCTCTTACCATTTTTTTCTTTACTATAAATCAGAGTCACTGACCAAGGATTCTTTTTATTCTGGAAAAATTATTTCCAACCTTGATTTGGACGGTGTTATTGACCAAGTATTACAGTTCCTTTTTTCTTTCAAATGCAGACCGACAGGGAATAGAAAATCAGATTAAAACAGCCACAGTTTTTTCTCAGTTCTTGAGAAAATTTCCACAAAAGGTCAGTAATATATTAGGCATTTGGATGTGTCTCATGAACAATGCTGCAAAATTGTGCCAGACATTATGGAGTGACACAAAGCGGAAACACTGATGGTGACTATTCCTTAAATAAAAGCTTAGTCTTTAAATAGCTATAAAAGATGCAATAGGAAAATAGATTCCAAATTATAATACAACAAATATAAAATCTTCTGAATGTTATTTTGGAACTTCACTTTTCTGAAGATAGCATTATTTATGATTCTTTGAAACTGATTTGACTGGATATTGTTACTTGATTATAGCAGTTCATAAATTTTATATTGGGAAGAATATTGGACTTTTGAATGAATTAGTCTTTACAGAAATAATTCTGTTTTATACTTATTTACAATTCTGTGTATTTCTCTTTTGCAAACATAAAACAACATTCTAAATACACACGTTCCTCTTGTACCAGACCCAACCTGGTACATCCACCTGTAAGTTTAAAAAATAATCTGTGCTCAGAAAATGTCTCTTTCAATATAATGGCATGAAAATATGTGCTTCTAAACTTCTAAACTGTCCATTCAATGCCTTATTGGCTTATATTTAATGTGAATTTTTAAAATTTCATTATCTGGCTTTTGAACTTGATAGATTAGAAGCAGGAATTGTGAAGGGGTTGGGAGACTTCTGGGCGCAAGATAATGACAAGACAATAACTAACAGCCTGCTTCCATGTGGAACACCAGAAATCTGAAAAAGTCGACATCTGTAGACAGTGTTTACGTGTACTGTAGTCACGTAACAGCCGTGAATTATCAATAAACACAGACATGCAAGTATATAAACTACTTTTAAAAGATTCCATCACAAATGCTTATTTAAACAAACCGTTGTGATCCTTAAATAAACATGTAGTGAATTAGTGAAAGGACATAAGCTCCAATTATCTCTGTCCCCCCAAGAGTTCACAAGCCCTTCATTCCCTGACAATGGGAAGTAATTGAGGGATTAATGCCATATTCTCTCAGCCATTCACTGAGCGCCAAGTCTGTGCATGGCATTGTGCTGGGCACTTCTATGTCTTATTTCACTGAGATAAGTGAGACAGATTCATCCATGGATAGCTATACTTCAGATTAGTTACACGTAAAGCAAAAGGCCATTGGTAAACAATATAATTCTGTTTCGAGTTGTTTTTAGTACAATTTAAAATTGTGACGATATTAAAGTTTAAAATTAGTATCTTCACCTCGACGACTTAGTAATTTTTGCAAGGAAGTTCTAACTCATTTTTGCTTGAAAAATCATGAATATCACCTTGTACAAAGCTAGGCTTCCAAAGTCTGGGCATCCGAATCTGAACCTCGAGCATTTGTCTGGAGCATTAATAATGACCCCCCCTTGTCCTGCCGCTCAACTTCACCTGGCTGTGATTTCCGTTCTGCACGGTGCGGGGTGGTGCTGAGGGCCACTGGGCCAGCCCCGCTGCACTCCCCCGGGGGGGTTGTGGCTATACCTCGTAGTTACACAGCCCCGGCCTCATCCGGCCTCATTCCAGATGAGCGCTGATTCCCATTAAACCTGGAAACAATTTACAACAGTATGTTCCCAAGAACATCCCCGTAGGATATATCATCTGGCTTTATGATTTTAAGGGGTCTTTTAAAGTTTTCTGCAAAAGAAGGAAACAAATCTCTGACTGGGAGTGCATCATTAATAAAGTGTCTCCTGGGCATGGATCTTTAATGGCATTTCATACTATCCATGTCCGCAATTGCTTTGGATTCATGTCTTGGCTAAAACTTCGTGAGCAAAGAAAGAAGATAAATGTCAGAGGAGAGTAGAAGTGACTTCATCATTTTTAAAAGGCTCATGCTCACTCGTAGCCCCTTCTTCGTTTATTTTGGTATTCTCTGTTTTAAAGTAACTCATGTCCTCCCCTGCCATGAATGTCATCTGCAGACTTAGTAAGTTTGCTCTAGCCCACCCTGTGTCTTTAAGGAGCGTACCCTGTCCCTTAAGGAGGGAAAGACTCACTAATCACTCAAAGACTAATATTTATATAGGGAGACATATTTTCCCAGATCATTGGTATGATGTGAGACGGAATCAAAAGTCCTGAGAGATTCTATGACTTGTCCCCTTTTCTGTGACAAGGGATTCTATTAATCTGAGAGAATTATTTCTAGAAGCCGTAGTTGGTATTCCTCAAGTCAAATTTGTATTTCATAAGTATTTATTCTGGTAATGATACAAGAATAAATTACATATTTCCATGAATTCTTAGAACTTTCATTGAAGGCCGTGAGTATGGATAACACTCAAAAAGAAATGTTGGCGTTGTCTCCACGTGTGCTCGCCTCCGGGCCTGTGGCCTCTGTCATCAAAGCCAGCCTCACGTTGGCCTCGGTGGCCTCACGTTCTGGATAACGAGACTCCCGAGTTCACCTCTCTTGAACCCCAGGCGTAGGATGCAACGCTGGTCCTTCTAGACTCAAACACCGAAAAGGAATTTCCCGTCTTAGTTACCTAGACAAGTTGGGGAGGTTTGAGCTGCATTTGCTGGCACCGAGGTGAGCCCAGCCCACTAGGTGAAGTAACCAGTGTTCCATAAGGGTTAACTATCAGTAGGGGCCTGACTTAATAATCCTAGGAGATGTGTAATATTTTATCTCTTTTTACAGATGAGGAGATTGACACACAGAGAATTTAAGTGTCTCGCTGAAGGACATTTAGCTAGTCAGGTAGAGGCAGTATCTCAACCCAGCAGGTTCCTCTCCAGACTTCATGCTGTTCCGTCCTCTGACTGAAGGCAGCCTGAGAGCCTGTCTTATTGGCGTGAGCCCCCTGGAGTAGCTTAGTACCCTGGGCTTACGTGTTCCTCTCTATTGGAAAGTCTGTTGTTCTTGTTGTTTTAATTTGTAGTTGGGTCACTTCTGGTAAATTCTGGGAAAATCCACCTTCTTCAAAATCTGTGACTCATCTTGACTAACACTATTTTGTAAAATATGCCAGCTCACCTACTTGTGGCCACCCCCAGCACCCCCTCCCCCCCCCCCCCCCCCCGCCGCCATCCAGTATCTTAAAGACTACTTTCCTGGCTCATTTTCCATTTTCTTTAGAACTACAAAAAGGAATTCCCATGCATGCACTTGGTGTAACTATAGAATGCTATCGATATAGTATCTTTACCAGACAGTAAATTCTGTGCACACGCACAAACCGAAGGCTGATCTGGAGTCACGTCGCATCTGCAGGAGCTTCTTAGGACTTCTCCTGTCTCCGACCCTTATCGTCCCAGTGTCAATACTGTGTGCAGACCACCAACGATACAGCGCACCTTATTCAGATGTCGAGAAATGCGTTATGCTAAGTATAATGTAAAGTGGGTAAAAGAACTCTTATTCCTGACAAAAAGTAATGTTAGCAGAGGCAGAATAGCACAGTGATTATGAACTGGGATTTGGAAGTGAGAAAGGCCTCGATTGGAATCCTAGCTCAGCCACTTGGCAGCACTTGAGACTTTAGCAGGTTCATCCACTTCTTCAGTGGACATTTCTAGATTCGTGTGTGCCAGGTACTGTTGCTCTGGAGATGCAGAGAACAAAACAGACCAAGGCTGCTCCGGGGGAGCTTATACTTAATATGGGAGACAGACAGTAAATAAATAAATATATGATAATCCTGTTGGCTCCACCTTTAATATATATCAGAAAACGACCAGTTCTCACCACCCTGCTACTGTCATCCAGGTCCTAACCCCTGGGATCATTGTGATAGCCTGTTGACTGACCCCTTGCTTCCATTCTGGCCCGCCACAGCCTATTCTCACGAGAGCATCCAGAAAGGGCCCTCTAACTCATGAGTCCAAGCCCTCACTCCTGGGCTCAAAATGCCACAATGGCGCCAGTTCTATGTGGGGATAGTCATGGTCCTTATGGCGGCCCACAGCACCCGCGTGGTCGTGTCTGTTAGCTTGCCCACCTCCTTCCTCCCATGCCAGCCACACATGTGCCTCCAGGCCTCTGCACTTGTCTTTCCCCAACATCTCTGAGATCACTCTCTCATCTCCTTCAAAACTGCTCCGATGTCCCCTTTCCAGTGAGGCCCTCCCTGTTTGACTCACAGAACAGTGCCTGAATGTAGGAGGAGCTAACATATCTATTGAATATCCAAATATGCCAACCCTAAAATTCAGACCAGATATGTTCCTTAATACTTTTAACAGTTCTGTAACCCATCAGTGGGACAAATCAGGCTATCGTGAAGGTCTTGGGAGTCCTCTTCCTCCCAGACGGTGAAACTTGGATGTGTCATGATAGTAAACCCAGAGAATATGAATGAAAGAACGTTCAGCTTCTTAGGAAGAGATAAAGAAAAAAATAAATTACCTTATTTGTTCTTGTCTAGAATGCATTTCATTTCAGGCTTGTAATTCTGGATTCCAGAGACCAGAAGATATGCCAGGCTGTAGAGCATCAGAAGTGGTTTGTTAACCCCAAACCATTTCAAGCTTCTCCTTAATGTGATGCGCACAGCATTGGGTGACTGCAACCAGGCTTCTAAGCCTAGCAGCTCCTTCAAAACCTAAAGAAAAGCCAGTGAGAAGCCGGAAAGCACATGTCTTAGGACCCCAGGGGATGGCTTAAAGCAAAGAGCCTCTTTTGTGGCAGGTTTATTTTATAGCTTTTTTGTGCAGTTCTGTCCAGGATCCCTTAAACTGGGAAAAAAATTCAATAGTAGGTGAACCAATTTGGGAATTGAAATGAAGTCATTTCTCCTAGCCTAATAAAGCGGAAGGCAAGCTGAGCTCCACGAGAAGGGTTGATATGATTCTGGGTGATGCTTTCTTGGTGGCAGCTGGACACAGAGACAAGAACGAAGAATAGTTTTTTCAAGTTAACTCCCCGGTGGGACGATCCATGAACCAACATTCAGGAAACTAGCCAGGGCAAATTTAGAAAGGGGAACCTACAGAGGCCTGTTTCTATGTATAAGCACAGAACCATTGCCAAAAGTGGGGATGGCAAAGCTGGGGGAGTCCTTAACCTCTCAGCACCTCAGTTTCTTGGTTGGGCAAATGGCGATCATGAGAGGCGTCTAGCGTGGGGCTGGATTGCCTATTCACATTCTAGCCTCACTTCTTTCTAGCTGAGGCAGAGTGAACACCTTCTTGGGCAAATTATTGAATGTCTTAACATCTTGGGGACCTCAGTTCCTTCATTTGTAAAATGAAGGACAGTAATAGCCCCTACCTAATAGAGTTGTTGTAGGAGTTAATGTGTTAGTATTTGTCAAGTCCCATAGAACAGTTCTGGTGCACAGTAAGCACCATCTAGGAGTTATTTCTATAATCGTTATTATAATGTGGTATGTACCCAATGAATATGTATATTAATAAACGTAGTCTTTATAACCAGAAGGCATTTCTGCAGTTTCCTTATCTTAATAGATTCCGTGTTTTATTAGAAAACAAAAAGAGATTAAATACAGGACAGCGTTTTAGAATTTTGATTCAAAAAGTATTTATCTTTATAAATACTTATGCAATACTGTGAAATCTCTTGGCCTCCAAAAAGTATCAGAGACATTCTAGAGTAAGATCCTTAGATATGAAAAAGATAGGTCTTCTGTTAATGACAAATGTCATTAACTTTAAGTTTTAAAAATGTTTACTCAGTTATCATTAATCTCGTTGATGATAACGCCATTTCCATTATCCCAAGGGACTTAATTCAATGTATTCTTTTTCTCTTTTCTCCTCTCTCCACCAACCTTGTTCTGTGACATCATTTTCCATACCTTTTATGAAGGAGCGCATTCCGTCCTGGAAATGCCGACCCCTGCGAGTCAGACAGTGCAGGTAGACACAGCCAAGGAGCAGGCATCAGTCACGTCTGAAGAGCCAGAAAGCTCTGGAGACTTACTGACTGTGAGAAGGGAAACTAGCCACATGTTCCAGGGCTTTCAGATTTCAAACACTCTTCCCAACGCGAAACTGGTCATGTTTTTTTTCAGGGTGTAGGGGGACCAAGTGTCAGGTCAGGGTGCTGTATCAGATTGGCAGTGGGGAGGTTTAGCCAGGTGGCCAGCTTAGCTGGAAAGCTTCGTCATCTCGAAGAGCTTCTTCTAAGCCGAGGCTCCTCGTGGGGAGGGTGGCTGAGGTGTGAATAGCCGAGATGCTTCCAGAGAGGCTGCACTAAGGAGAGTGTTTTTATTGAACACACTCGTATTTTCAGTTGCAAAACAGCAGGCTCTGCAGCAGCTGCAGTTGTGAACATCTTCCAGCCCACTTACAGGGAAAAAACTCCAAAACTTCCCCTTTGAACATTTAAAGAGTGGTTTGAAAAGTATCTTTTTTTTAACTTCAGATGTTAGTTTGATGCAGCCTGGGGAAAACTACTTTGCTACTCTAAAACAATATAATGATAACAATAATAATAATGATACATTTTTAAAAACCACTCAACCATATTTGCGCTTGTAGCCTTACAATCTCATTTTTAGATTCTCATTTTTACGTTGCCTGCAGACATTATTCTTATTTATTACTTTAAACATTCAGAATTAATATTATTCATGGTTTTTCGGACTAAGTGGGATAACAGTATCCTCTCCAGAAAGAAACCCACTCTGACAAGTGCTAGTCCGCAAGCCCGCCCCTCAGGATGGCTGCACTGAAATCCAGGGTGGAGTGAAATCAGGCAGCATCGCCGACAAAAGTTAGTACGCATGCTCTCTCTTCTCTTAATCTGTTTTCTGTTCATTTGAGTTTGGGAGAAATAGTGGTGTGTGCATTTCTCTTTGTGTTGGAAGATCTAACACTCCAGATGACCTGCTTCTCATTGCAAGGTTTTGACAAGTTGGTTGAAATATATTCTTTACTCTTTCTTGTGGGTCCTTGTAGTCCTTCTATTGTAGTTGCCACAGAATGTATTCAGACACTCCAAAGGCTTGAGTTCCTCCCGCTGACCTGTGGGCAGACTTTCTTCAGGACCATGAGGCTGACCCATGGAAGGAGAATAGGTGCTGGCTGTGATGCCACAGCCCTTTGGTGCTTCCTGTGCCTGGCATCATGCTAAGTGCTTTGTACATGTTCTCTCATTTTAAGTCCACAGCCATCTGGTAAGGTAGGTTACGCACATCCTTCTCTTACGGTCGAGAAAGCCAAGGCTCAGGTGCGAGTAAGTAATCCGCTTCCAGGACACGCGGCCATGAAGCGGTGGAACCCAGGGTTAAGCCAAGGTCTGTCTGACTTCCAAGTTGGTACTTTCAGTCAACATTTGTACTGTCACTGAACAAGTGGGTCCTGCCTCCCAGCTTGTGTCCCTGACTCAGTGACTCCAAGGGCGCCTTCTGCCAGGGCACATGGTTTCTAATAGAATGAGGGCTGAGGAAAGGCACGTGGCCTGAGCGTGTTTAATGTAGATAACCAGACTGCATTTGCACAGACATATTTTATCATTGTGTAAGAGGCCCTGTGCATAACATGCTTTTTTATTGAGATTGCTCTAGAAAGTCTTCCTTATGTATCACCTTTTCTGGAGGCTTCCCTTGTTCTTTTTTTATTGAGGTATAATTGACATATAACATTATGTTAGTTTCAGGTGTACAACATAACGATTCAATACTTGTGTATGTTGCAAAATGATCGTGATAAATCTAGTTAACATCCATCACCACACATAGTTACAAAATGTTTTTTCCTGTGATGAGAACTTTTAAGATCTACTCTTTTAGCAACTTTCAAATATGCAACACAGTATTATTAACTATAGTTGCCATGCTGTACATTACATCCCAGGACTCATTTATTTTATAACTGGAAGCTTGTACCTTTGGGTGCTTCCCTTTTGATCTTCCTGCTCTAGCTTTTCTTGTCTGAATTATCCTGTAAACTGTTTAATAATGAAGAGTGATGGAAGATGTAGGAATAAGAGCCCCACTGATACCCGTTACCTGCCAGGAGACATTCCAGGCAGGGCACCTCAGGAGGTACCTCTGGCATTTCAACAGGTGAACTTCTTTCTCTGTAATTTATTTTTGTGTCGGAATACGCACGTACTGCTGGATCCCACCCCAGAAGTGGCTGCCCCTTCACTGTAGATAGGGATAAGTGCTCGGGAACTCGAAGGGAGACAATACCAGCCTGTATTATTGAGGTTTTGATTTATCTACCCAAGAGCTGAGTTATAGAGAATCTAGCATTTTAAGTGCGTGCCTCTGGGATCCATGAAATTGCCCAGGTGAGGAAACAAGAATGGATGTAACTGGGCTCTAAGACTAGGTAGCAGTTATTTGAAACACTGGAGGTGTGGCTGGAATCCAAATCAGCTGAGACAGTCCTCCAACAGACACATGCCCTGCCCAGCCAGACAACACCCGCATGAGAGGGAGTTTGAGGGTTAGTGACTCAGAGCGTCCCCCGTGAGAAGCACCAGTGTAGGGGATGCTCAATGGAAACTCCTCTGGAGGCATATCAGGCAGATCTTTCTCCCTTCTACTTACTCTTTGCTCGTTCAATTACTTGACTGTTAAAGATGCTCCTAGGAGATACAGAGGTGAATAACAGACGCCGGGATATCCTCATGGAGCTTACAACATATAAGATTTCAGGCACTGTCACGTTTATGCAGAAAAATAAGCATTGTAATAGGAATGAGGAGTGATGGGAATCCAGATGCTGTGTGACTGCTAGTCTGAGGAGGTGACATCTGAGCAGAGGCCACATGAGGTAAACCAGAGAGGTCGTTGATCTCCTTTGTCCATATGCATACACAGCAGCTTAAGTTGTCTCACTGATAGAACAGCGTAATAAAGCCTTTGGTTTATTCTCATGTGGGTCTGAGAAGTCTGGCGGAGTTCATCACAGTAAGGAAAGGTTGTTTGGATTTTAGGCAATATTAGGGTCCCAGATTCCAAACATTCCTTCTGAGAATGCTCCATATATGAAGTTTTGAATCCAAAAAATTTAATCTGTACTGCGTGCAGATGCAGTGCAGTAGCATTTTACTTATTTTTTTATTGTTTTTTCCCTTGAATTGCCCAGAAATATGCCAGATGGCAGAAATGATATAAAGTTTAGAGTCTTTACAATTAGTTTATTTTTAAGTTAATTTTATTATGAAAAATGTAATACAGCTGCACATTCCACATAGTTATTGTACTACAGCCACAGCTCCTTTCTTTTAGAAAACTGTACTGTTTCCTAGAGTTATTAATGGCCTCCTTTTGTCTTATTTTCCAATATACATAGAGTCAATTTTTTCCCCAAATGTTCCAACATTTCTGCCATATGCCTCTGAATAATATTTCACAAATACTCATACATGCTTCCTTCCTGGAGCGCTTTATCCCTGGGGTCATTTCTGGGCCAGTTGCTCTCTAAGCTGCTCCCCCCGCTGCTGTGCCGTGACTTCTCCTTAACACAATCCTGGAACCGCCCTGGCTGCTCCTTGTGCGGGATCCCCTCTTCTCTTAGATTCCGGTATCTTTTCTTTCTAGGTTTTTTCCCCCATCTTACGAAGCACATCCTCTGCAAGCCTTCTAAGTAAAGTGGCTGAGAGGTATATGTTTGAATCCCTGCGTGTCTGAAAAGTGTCTTTATTCCATTCTTGTCCTGGAGGAAGGATTGCCTGGGTTGAGGTTAAAGAGCATTTTGAAGACATTGCACCCTTGTTTTCTGGAATCGAGTGGTGCTCTTAAGAAGCACAGTGACATTCTGGTTTCTGTGTGTGTCCTCGTTTTCTCTCGAAGCTTTTTAAGATCTTCTCTTTATACTGACGTTGGAAATTTCAGTGACGTGACTTACTGTGGATTTTTTGTTTGGTTCTTTATTCTTGGACTGCTATTTCTGGCTCTGGATGCCTGTATCCTTCCATCTGACCAACCTTTTAGTATTATTTCTTAAATAATTTCTCCCCCTCCCTATTCTCTGTTCTCTTTGCCTAGAATTTTTATTACTTGAATATTGGACCTTCTGGATAAATCCTTTCATTTTTATCATATTTTCTTTCCCATTTTCTAACTTTTGTTTTTTTGTTCTACTTTCTGGGAGATTTCCTAGACTTTCCTTCAAATCTTCCAATGGAATCTCTATTTTGATTAAATGTAATTCCCAATGCTTATTTTTGCCTTTTCATTTATTTTTTTAAGAGCATTTGGTTTTTATTTTAGGGCTGCAGTAGCTCCACTTTTTTCCCTAGATGATTTCCTAGGCCTTTTGAAGTTTCCTTCAAATGCCCTTTGAATATCTCGTTTTCGTCCTGGTTCCTTTTTCTTCTGCTTGATTATGTGGGTCTCTGACTTTCATGTTAAGAGGCTTGTCTGCCATTAGCACTTAAAAGGGAGTTACTGAGAATCGGATTGGGCTCTCTGTGCACGAAGGTGAGAGCTGTTGAGGGCGGAACGCAATATATGGAATCGTATGCCGAGCCAGCTTTCTCCAAATTAGAACCCCTAAACGTCATAGGTGCCCTGTTCCCCACGCCCAGGCACAACACACACACCTATCCCGGGCTGGTCAGTTTCTTTGGAGGGAAAAAAAATTCCTTCCCACAAAGCATCCTACGTCCTGCTCAGCAGAGGAAGCAGCACCAGGCCCCACCGCAGCACCTTCATTATAACTCAGTCCTGCTTTCGGCCCATTCCTGCTCCCCCGGGAGTCCTGTGGGTGCTGGCAGAGGCGGGGTGGGAGGCTTGCCTCTGTGCTGTGCCATGGGGTCTCAGGAGTCCACCAGTACTGTGTTTGGAGTTTCACAGGCCCCACATTTTCAGCTTGCTTTGTAACCCCCGACTCTGGGCCTGTCGTGCTCTGGGGTCCTGCCTCTTTGGGGAATGGTGCTGGGGTAATCCACTGTCTTTTCCCTGGGATCTTACACCAGACACTTGGACTGTCCCATTAGGTTAGTTACTACTTGTCCCTCTGCTTTATGTGTCTCTTGCCCTTTTTTGTTATTTTATTCTCATTTTAACAAGGTTTTGGGAATGAAAGGAGATAAACAAAAGTTACATTACTATTTTGAACCAAAAGTAACATTTGGGATTTTTTACACTTTCTTTATATATATTTCACCTTATTCAAATAATAGCAGTCAGTTTTATTGGCTAATATTCTCCATAATATGCTTCAATCTTTAGAAACCACTGTGCAGAAGCTGCTAAATTCTGGAACATGTGAACATATGGTAAAGATTTTATACACTGTTAGTAATTATAAATTATCATACACTGTTAGTAATTATAAATTATCTGATTAACATGACACATGCTTTATAAAGATTAATTGAGAAAGAATTTGTCAGTTGTGCCAGACTTGTTTTCATAGATGTCCTGATTATAGATTCTGAGATGCCGTTTCTTCCTATACAGACTTCCTCTGGAAGACAGAATAAAAGCAGATTTCTAAGCTAATTAATAGTGTTTGTGACAGGGATTCAGTTTTGTTCTATTTATATAGAAATGTGTTTTTCTGATTCTTTACAAGTGAGGATATGCTATACTATAGGAAAAAAGGTCTTTCTAATTTTATGTACTTTTTTATAACTCTGCTAATCTGCCTTACTTTACCTCTCGTTTATCTATTTCAGTTTCTTATTTGGGGTGGGGGGGTCCCTGGTTAATTAATCAGAGTGTTAGCCTAGAGAAAGTGATAATGGAAGCATTCAGCGCTAGAGGGTATCACTGGGTTCCCTAGTAACATCCTGGCTACTAGGTCTAATAATTAGGATTGGTCTCTATTCTGTAGATTACAGACCACATACACTGACAGAACCGTCACTACTGGAGTATTTAGGATTCTCAGTTCATCCCACAGTAAATGAATTGGACTAGATGGGTCTTTTAAGTCCCTTCTGACTATAAAATCTGACTGTGAAATCCTGGGCTTCCTTGATAGCGTAGCATAGTGGACCATTGCTAAGAGGAGTTCTAAATGGATCTATTCTTGGGTTGCACTGTCTACCAGAAAAATTTCATCCTCAAAGCCAAACAGATCGAATAGGCTAGTTATAAATAGAGATTGGAATTCTGTATTACACTGCACACGAAACTTTTTTCATTAGACCTTTTTCTAATCTTTGTTTACAGTCTTTAAGTCCCAGACATGCCATAATAGCCACGCCCTAGTGATGTGTGTAAAGGCAGGAAGATGTGTGGGAGACAAGGAGAGGGGTGCATCCTGAGCTGGCCTGGGGCATTTTTGAGATATGCAGAGGATAAGAAAACCACCTTTGTTTCATCACTAATTCTAGAACAGATTTCCACATTTAAATGGAACTTAAATTTGCAGAGCATGTGTTGTTTTTAAAACTTTGCCAATCACTTTATACACATCTCTATTAGCATGGTCATTTAAAATACAGAATTAATGAAGATGACTTAAGAAATGTCAAATATAATATCTCTGAATCTTGTTCTTCTAAGTAGATTACAGAGAAACTGGGGAATTTAAAAAGAAAAATGATTCATTCCTTTTAGGTTTGGTAGACTAAGGAGTCAGTTCTGCCCCAAATCTTTTTTCTTTGATGCTGATTTTTTTAAAATCTCTTATCAAAACAAGTTTAAAACTCTTCAGTTTCGAGTAAAAAATCCATTGAAATCTGGAGCTGTTCTGTTCAAATTATACTGAATTTTTACATGAAAATGTTTTTGAGAAATGGTTTCAAAGAACACTATGAATGTATTAAATTTCTTTCGTTTCTAATCTCATCTCATATACTTTCAACTTGGTATCTTCATAGGCATGACTAAGTTCATATGATAGGGCCCTACTGTCTCAGTACTGTTTAAATAACATATTTCAATCCATGCCATATTCTGAACCATAAAAAGAGAAAAACACTTTTTTTCAAAACAAAGTTTCATTTTAGAATTTTGGAGCAATTTAGGAAACATAGTCCCATCTTTCTGATTTTGAGGCCAAAGTTTAAGCCTTAGGTTGTTTTCTCAATAGTAAGATATGAGAAATGTAAAAGCCTATTTCTCCATGTAAAATGTCTTATAATCTGACAAACATATTAAATGCTGTGTAATTTAACTGCCTGTGTTATTTTTTGAATCATGATCGTTCATTTATTTCAAGTGCAGATTATGTGTTCCTCCCCCTTCGGGTTGTTTTTTTTACTTTTTATTTTGAAACTATAGATTCATAGGAAGTTACAAAGATAGCAAGCAGCGAGGTACTGTGTACTGTCACCTGTATCCCCCAATGATGGTTGTGTCTTTTATAATTATAGTGCAGTGTCAAAGCCAGGAAATTGACGTTGGTACAATGTGTGTGTGTAGTTCTGACATTTTGTCACTTGTGTGGTTTCGTGTAACCACCACCACAATCAAGATACTATTCATACTATTCCGAAGTACAAAGATCTCGTTTCCAGACCCCTTTATACACACACATAACCCCCCATCCCTAACCCCTGACAACCATTTATCGGTTCGCCATCTCTATAATTTTGTAATTTGGGAATGTAATATAACTGGAATCATACCATATGTGACTTTTTTATATTGGCTTTTTACACTTGGCTTAATACCACTGAGATACGTGCAACTTGCTGTGTGTACCAGTAGTTCCTTTTCATTGCTGAGTAGCATTCCGTGGTATGGATATACCACAGTTTACTTAACCATTCACCTTTAAGGGACATTTTGGCTATTTCTAGTGTTTGACTATTACAAATAAAGCTGCTTTTGTGTGGATATAGTTTTCATTTCTCTGGAATAAGTGCCCAGGAGTGCAATTTCTGGATTCTATGTGAGTTTCCATTTAGTTTTTTAAAGAAACTGCCAAACTGGTTTCCAGAGTGGCTCTACCATATTACCTTCCCTCCCACTATCAGTAAATACAGTGGTCCATTCTCTCCAAATCCTCCCCAGCACTGATTTGGTGGTGTCACTTTTTTCTTAGTTGCTCTAACAGGTGTGTAGTGATAGATCATTGTGGTCTTAGTGGCTAGTGATGTTGAACATCTTTTTCACGTTTGTTTGTCCTTTGTATGTCCTCTTTGTTGAAATGTCTCTTCATATCTTTTGCCCATTTTCCAGTTGGATTGTTTGGTTTTTTAAAGTTGAGTTTTGAGAGTTATTTATATATTCTAGATATGAGTCCTTTGTCAGATACACATTTTGCAAATATCTTCTCCCAGTCTGTAGCTTGTCTTTTCATCCTTGTAACATAGTCTTTCGCAGAGCAAAAGTCATTTAATTTTAATAAGTCAAATTTATCCAGTTTTTTTCTTTTATGGATCATGCTTTTGATATCATATCTAAGAACCCTTCATCAAGCCCCAGATTCCAAAGATTTTCTCCTGTGTTATCTCCTAAAAATTCTATAGTTTTATGTTTTACAAGTAAAGCTGTAATCCTTTCTGAGTTAATTTTTGCATAAGGTATGAGGTTTAGGTCAAGGTTCACATTTTTGCCTGTGGATGTCCAATTGCTCCAGCACCATTTGTTGAAAAGACTATTCTTCCTTCATTGAATTACTTTTGCACCTTTGTCAAAATAAGTTAACTGTACGTGTGTGGGTCTATATTTGGGTTCTCTATTCCGTTCCATTAATCGATGTGGATTAATCCTCCACATTACCACACAGTCTTGATTACTGTGGCTATATAGTAAGTTTTGAAATTGAGTATAGTGATTCCTCCCACTTTTATTCTTCTTTTTCAAAATTGTTTTAGCTGTTATGGTTCCTTGGCCTTTCCATATAAATTTTAGAATAATCAGTGTGTGTTTGCATATAACTCATGGGAAGTTTTGCTCTTCCTTCCTCTCTCTTATTTTTACTTAGTCCACTTTGCTCATACCTGCTTCTTTGTTGTCTATCTTCTCTGACATATTGTCTACTTAGAAAATATCAAGGGATCTACAAAACAAAACAAAAAAACCCTTAAACCAAGAAAGTGATCCAGCAAGGTCACATGATACAAGATCAACATACAAAAGTCAGTTTTATTTCCATATACTGGTAGTGGGCACCTGGAAGCTGAAATTAAAAGTACAAAACTATTGGGGGCTGGGCCAGTGATATAGTGGTTAAGTTCGCATGTTCCACTTTGGTGGCCCAGAGTTCACAGGTTCAGATCCCAGGCTCGGACCTATGCACCGCTTATCAAGCCATGCTGTGGCAGGCGTCCCACATATAAAGTAGAGGAAGATGGGCATGGATGTTAGCCCAGGGCCAATCTTCCTCAGCAAAAAGAGGAGGATTGACAACAGATGTTAGCTCAGGGCTAATCTTCCTCACTGAAAAAAATACAGAACTATTTACAATGGCTAAAAAAAATGAAATGCTTAAGTGTAAATCTAACAAAACACATATAGGACTTGTATGCTGAAAATTCTGATGGAAGAAATTAAAGAAGATCTAAGTAAATGGATAGACATACCATGTTAGTGAACTGGAAAACTCGATCTAGTAAAGATGTCAGTTTTCCCTAAATCACTAAACAGGTTAAATGCAATGCCTTTCAAAATTCCAGAAAATTTTGCTGCATTTCTTTTTTACAATAACAGCCGGAATTTCTGTGTGTTTTGAAAATGACGAATTGACCAGGGAAATGGTTTTCCAATAATACCAGTAGTTTCAATATTTTCAATTAGAAATAACACTTTTACTGTAAAGATTTAGTGCATGCTTTCTGTCTGCCGGGCCCCATGCTAAGTGCCTTCCATCCTTTGTGTCACGTAACCTTCACAACCACCCTTTGAGGAAGGTGCTGTTGTTATCCTCATTAACAGACTGGAAAATGGAACATAGAGGGGGTTTACTTGCCCAAGGCCACAAAGCTAGGACGCAAGATTCAAACGTAGACCAGCTTGAGTCCAAAGGCGGCTCTGCATTCAGTGTGCCCACACCTCTAGGGGTCTTGGTGTCTTCCTCATTTCAGCAGGGGACGCACACCAAGTGCTCTCAGCTCAGATAATCCTGCTTTTTGGAAATCACTGTAGTCCTTATATTGCTTTACTCCCTTGTCCCCTGCAAGGTTCTGTTTTGAGTATTCCCAGTATTCTCTGCCATAGCATTCCACTTCCAACTGGAGAGCTGAACCCAAGGATTACATTAAATTGTCCAGCTATAAGGGAACACTCGATAGATGCTTTTCAGGGTAACTTTTTGTTTTAAATTTTCATTTAAAAGAGCCTTTCCCATCTGTCAGAGAAGAATGACTATAGAAGTATTGTCTTTTGCCCTGCAAGTGGGAGAAATGGATTTTGGAATGACACATCACTTTTCTTAGGTATCGGGGAAGTAGGTCACTTTATAGTGTTTATCACAATGTTTGAAAGAGCTGGCACTGAAAAATGAGGAGTTGAATATTGAGTTGTTCTTTGTCCAAAGGCTAGAAATGGACTGCTGAACTATTTCCTGAGATAGACAATAGCTTTTTTCATAGTTTCTTTTTTCCATTGTCTCCCTAAGATAAATTTCATTTTAATGGTCAACTGTAGCTTGATAAAAGGAGTAATTTAGTCTTCATATATACATATTGGCTTCATTTATTGCAATGTTTTCCTAGATATACCTGTAAACACAAGAAGGCTCTAATCTCCTTGAGTTCTAGAAACAACGATTGGAGTGGCCTAGAGTACCTTAGTAAGTAAAATAAATGAATGTTAAAAGCTTCTGTCTATCTTTAAAGCTATTAAACAAAAGAGAGAAATCCAATCCCCTCCCTCTAGAAATCAATAAAGAAAAAAAGAATGTCACAGAAGACTTAGATTCCCTTTAAGTTAATGGAGGAGGAAATGACATGAATCAAAATGTTCGTTTAGAGATGTGGGCATTGCATCCAAAGTGGTTTCTGGCAGCATCTCTCAGATGGGAGCCAGCGGCCTCCTGTCGCAGGTACACCAGGTCCTGACTGCAGGGTTTCATAGCTTGATTGCTAAACTGCAGCTGCTGGCAAAACGTTTTCTAAAGAATTTGAGATGATATGATCTCAAAAATCAGCTGACACATTACATGCAAATAGAACACTACTGTTAGCACAGTTTTTTATAGTAACCGTCCAGCTCTCGGTTACATTAGAGGCTGCCTCTGATCTCCAGGTGTCAACCACCCGCTCCTTGCCTTTGTAGACCGTCCCTTAGCCCAATAAATGGCTCCTCCATGGTGATTTTCATAGGCATCCTGTAAACTCGTGGGGCAGTTTCAGAGGCACTGCACTGCTCAAAGGACGCTACACATTCTATATGCTCTATAAGGAGTATGAGAATTTCAGGGCCATAATGGATGTAAGAGAAAACGTGGTGCAGATCCGGGACTTCTAGAACAACGGGGAAAGAAAGGAATTCAGCTTACCAAGGTCCAACTAGGTCTCTGTGGCCATAACTGCTGAGATGTCCTGCTCCCTCCTCCTTCTCTCTGACATTCACCTACCCCACCTCGCCAACACCTTCCTCTCCTTTACTGTCTATTTCATGGGACACTTAATCTGCTTATCAAAAACATTCTTGCCACATCCTTAATATAGTCTATTCAGTTTTTCTTTCAGTGCTTAATAAATTACAGTTTATCTTCAGATTGTTCTTCTGTCTTCTGTTGTGTCTTCATCTTTTCTCTGTCCTCATGTTCCTGTCTTCTTGCTTTGAACATAGTAAATTACATGTAGGCAGGGAGAATAGTTTCAAAGAAACACAGAACTTATTGGAGAGGAACTTGACATTCATCTGCCACGCTCTCCCACCCATGACAGGAATCCTCTCTAAAATTTATTGGACAGGTGGTAAGCCTGCATCTGCACAAACCCTTCCTGGGGGTAAAAAGCTCACTGTTTACAAAGGAGTTTCTTCCAGTTTGGGGCAGTTTTAATTGTTCAAAAATTCTTCCTTAAGTCAACTGGCAAATTGCCTCTACAGTCTATGATGTTCATTGAATAGTATTTTCTCCAGCTCATTAAAAAAAAGCAGTGGCTAGGGGCCGCCCGGTGGCGCAGCGGTTTAGTCCGCGCTTGGCAGCCCGGAGTTTGCGAGTTCGGATCCCGGGCGCCCGCCGACGCACTGCCTGTCAGCCATGCCGTGGTGGCGTCCCACATAAAGTGGAGGAAGATGGGCACGGATGTTAGCCCAGGGCCAGTCTTCCTCAGCAAAAAGGGGAGGATTGGCAACAGATGTTAGCTCAGGGCTGGTCTTCCCCACAAAAAAAAAAAAAGCAGTGGCTAACATATATCGCCCCCTGCACTGAGATAGGTCCTGTTGTCATCCCAGTGGCACAAGTCAGGAACCTGAAGGTTAGAGACACTGGAGGTCACACAGTAGAGAGTGGAGCCAGGGTAGGAACTCGTGTTGTCTGACCCCAGAAGCTGGAGGATGCAGCCAAACTAGCCCCTTCTCCTTATGGGCACTGCCCCCCAGCTTCACACATACTTTCTGTCCCCTTCTTTCCAGTTGTTTACCTCCCCCCTTTGGTCCTCCGTAATCTGTTTCTCTCAGATGCCTTTCCCCGTCTCGCCGTTGGAGTGGTTATGAGTTAGTATTCTCTCACTTTTGATTTCGGTGCTCCCCTGCTCTTATTCCTTAGAATCCAGCCTTAGAATCTTACCACCTTTACTCTGAATTGTGCAGTCTGCTCGCTGGAATGATGTGAATGCCACGCTGTGTCTGTTTCATTCACGTCAGTATCTCCAGCGCCCAGAACAGTGCCTGGTGCATGGTGCCACTTGACTGGTATGTGTTGAAGGACTGAGTTTCCTTCCTTAGTTATTCTATATTCTACCAATTCTTATCTGGTTTTCCCTAGGGTTTCTGATCTCCCATGGGTAAACTTTAAATTCACAGAAGCAATCCCTTCTTCTCTGTCTTATAGGAGATAAAATTATAATCCATCAGATGTTCTGCTTTTAGCAGGAGACCAAATGGAGAGTTGCTGCTTCCTGTCACTGTTAGGTTCCGCGTCTGTGATAATTTATGATCTGTACTAGAGGTAACTGCTGGCTCACCGGGGCCTAGTAACGTTCCCACAGCAATATCACTGGTTTTCTTTTCCGCGTCAGCCAGATGCTCTCTGCCCCGTGCCCACCCTCAGGCTCCGAGGGTCTGTATAGGTACTGTACAATCCCCCGGCCATTCCTTTAGAGCTGTTATCATTTCAAAAGGTCTCCCCTGATGTCACAGGCCAGTTATGCAAAGCCTCTTACAACCTTCTGACATCTATAAGCCATTCTTTACCTCCTGTGTTAAAGTTTCTGGTTCTCGTTTATATTCCCCTGTTCTCAGTATATTCGTGTCAGGTCTCTCTCCTGCATCACATGCATTTTCCTCTTTCTACAGTGTCATCCCATCAGCATACCAATGTGCTGTCATTTCTACCGTCTTAAAGAAAAAAACCCTCTCTTGATCCTGCTTACCCCTTCAGCAAGCACCTCGTCTCCAAACTCCTGAAACAAGCCCTCAACACTCATTGTCCCCAGTTTCTTTCTTCCCATTCTCTCCTGCTGCCCCAACAATCACTTTACCGGAATTCTTCTTATTGAAGTCAACAGTAATTTCCACCTCACTAAATACTTTTCTTTTTAACGCTTATCATACTACATATTTTATTTATCCTATTTACTGCCGTGTATGTGAACTCCATATATTGTTCATTTTGTTTACTGCCTAGCATATAGTACGTGCTCAGTAAACATTTTCCGAATGAACAAGTACGCTGCTGGTGCTTCGTGCATTCGAGATCTTCTGTCTGTATAAAGTTGCTTAAACATGTCCCTCTAGGGGTCTGCTCCCTTGAGGGCAGGAGGATTATAGAAGGTTGTCTTTGCCATATTGAAGGAGCAAAAGATTCATGCCCTTCTGTAGGCAAGCCCAGAGGTGGGCTCAAGCTTCGTCAAGACAGAGTCTGATTTTTATCTAATCAGGTGATGACTAGATTGTTATTTTCTGTTGTTCAGAAGATATTCTAATTTCCTTAGCAAGATATTAGAATAATTATTTTTCACTAAGGAGGGTGTAGTAAAATTTTGAGAGCCCCTTAGAGAATCTTACCAAACAACGAGCTTTTATTGTCACTGCCAAAACTTGGATTTGTTGGGCCTATTTTTTATATTTTATAAAATATAAAATATTTTTTTTCTCACAAAGTTTTCAGAACATCTTCCTGCCTCTTACTCCCCCTCACTGTTTCATCCTCTGGCACAGCGAGTATTCTAACCGCAGTGTCTCCCTACAGTGGGTACACAGATTTTGCTACTGCAGCCGGAAGGAGGTTTTGTTATGAAAGCAGCCTGGGGCCTGGCATCATACGGGTTGAGGGTGGTGAAGAGGGCACCAGCTAGTGTTCTCTCCTCCCTTCCTTCCTGGCTGACATCCAATCCTGGCCCCTCTTCACTCCTTGCAGTCAAGGACATTCCCATGACTGTTGAGAGCAGTAGGAGGGCACAGGTTCAGAAGACACACCTGAGGTTGACAACACGCTTCTCAACTGACCAGCTTCAGGCAAGTCACTTAAACCTCCCAAGGCTCAGTTTCACTATCTGCTGAGTGGGACAAATGTGACCTTACCTTGGGCAAGGCTGACAAATATAAAGCTTCTGCCTCATCTGGCATAAGGTCTGCCAGAGGAAAGGAACTCAGCAAGTGGTTGCTGCTGTATTTCTCTTCTTAGACTTAAGTAATTAAACCCAGAATCAAAAGCTTCAGAGATCATAAAGCACCAAACATCAACAACCACCTTTTGCCACAAGCAAAATAATTCTTTCTTGTTAAAAAATTGTAGAAAACTCCATTTCTCACTAAACAAACAAAAATGCTAGAGACTGAGGGAAAAAAACCTATTTGTACAACCCAACTCCTTTTTTCACTTTGGATGAGTCATTTTTCTTTAGTAAACAGGAATGAGAAGCTTAATCAATCAAGATAGAGGCAGATAGTATCATGTTAAAGTGAAAGCAGGAAAGAGAGGAAAAAAAGACACCGTATTGGAATGGGTATTGAAGGCTGAGCGTTCAGCTCTAATGAGAGATTTGTTTTGTCCATCCAGCAATGTCTTTAATTTTTTAAATGTTTATCAGATTACTTTTAAAGTAGATTTTAGATGGTCATATTCCTTAGAGAACCTCTCCAGTGAGCTGGCTCTGTTTGCTTGTTTCTTGGCAGCAGGGGTAGGGAGATGGGGAAGAATGCAAAGCCTTTTTGATAGTTTTAGCTTTTTATTCTTTTACTCTGAGGCAAAGACACATCCTAAACTGGACACATGCCCGACAAGGGTCTCTACAAGAGATTCTGAGCTCCGCTGTCCACCAGCACAGAAGCTGTGCTAGGGCAGACTAGAGCCGGGCAGCCCGCCCTCGGTGGCCGTGGTGGGGAGGAGGTGCTAGCCCCACTCAGTACTAAGGACAGTAAAGGAAGTGCCAGGGAGGAAGGATCACACGCAGAATGGGAGGTCAGAAAAAGCTTCCCAGTGGGTTTGCGGACACTTTCTTCAGCTTGGAACATACTGGTCAAGGCCTGGCAGAGGAAGGCAGAGGGATTCCAGGGCTGGGAGCCAAATGTGGAGGCAGGCATTAGAGAGCGTGGCTGGGAGGAGGGCTCCTGGTGACAGGTGAGGGTGGACAGGCGGGAAAGGGCCTGTGGCTGCAGACCCAGATGTATCACTCTCTCGCCAGCGTCTCCCCCTCCCTCCTAACACCGTGCCTGCCTCCAGACCCGGCCAGACCACACCGCCTAGCAGAGCCAACAGTCTAGCCTTTTGCCGGCTGCTTTAGTTCCAGCGAGCTCAGAGGCAGAGCTGGAATGGGCTCCGGCAAGGTGGAGTGAAGGTATTTAGTCGTTCCCAAGGTCCTTGTCACTTGGACCCGAAAAGAATATTTCAACTGCAAATTGTGGTGAAGCCTTTCTAGGCTTGGAAATGATTTCTGTAAGCTGTGTTGAGTGCTAAAGATTAAAATACGTGCTACAGAAATAGGTGTCTATCCACGTGCATGTCTGAGTTTGAAAATTATTGTTTGTCCCACAATTCAGTCTGAATCCTTCAAAATGAAAAAATACTCTTTGTCTTTTCTGAGTACACTTGAGGCAAAGAACTAGTTGTTCTAACAACTGCTGTACTCAGGGCTATTCAGGAGATGGAAAATAATAATCTAGGTGTTCCTTGGCAAATGAAATCAACAGTATTCGTTATTTTTCTAAGTGAACCTACTGGTTCTGCTTCAAAATTCTACCTTGTATGGATTTCGCTTTGCACCATATTTGTGTTCTAAGCACAATTCAGGGCTAATGTGTTCGTTAAGTTATGAATAAACAGTGTCTGTGCATTCGTGTGCTATTGCACCATGCTCTCCAATCAAGAGGAGGCACTTTGAGTGCTGTTTCAAATCTACAGTGTATTTCAAGTTTCACTTCCCAAGTTGTTTATATGATGTCTTCACTGAGCCTTGACAGTATAAAATAATGTGCTAGATACTCTTCTGAGTGGTTAGCATTTGAGTTCAACTCAGTGAGTGTTTTAGTGAGTGCCTAGTATGTGTATGGCTAGGGGTGTTAGCAGAAATAGTGATAAAAAGCGTGTGATCCTTGCCCTCCAAATGCTCTGTGTAGTAAGATGGAATGAAACCACAGTCCTATGTTGCTTATTGTTCTTTCCAATATATCTTTCATTATTTTCATCCAAGTTCAGCTAACTTTGATAGATCTGCAGTCAGTGATGTCAAGAAAAAAATTTAAATTAATAGAACCCAATTTATAAACATTTTACCTCCTCTGCTTATGCATTTAAGCTGCTAGCAAGTAGCGTGGTTATTTGATTTAACAAAAAGTGAAAGAGATTTCTTTTACTCGTGTACTTTCTGGGGGAAGCTGGTACTCAGCAGTGAATGGCCAAAAGAGTAGATTTCAGGAACTAAAATGTAATTAGTGTGGGTTCTTGAGCCATATTATTTAAATATGAAGCATTTTAAAATACATCATGCATAACTTTTTAAAAGTTGGAGTGACAGTGTGACATGGTGAGGTGGGCCAAGGTGTACCTGTACAGACCTGGGTGTGGAGCCCACAGCCACTCAGTACCTGAATGTCTTAGACGACTTCCTTAGTGTCTTTAGATATCAGTTTCCTCATCTGTAAAGCAAGGATAGTAACACTTGCTTTAGAGATATTGGTGGGATTGAATTTAAAACCTATGAAATGCATTAGTTCAGTTCTGGGACATCATATGTGCTTAGTAAGAAATGGTCATTATTAATAGGTAGTTTTTAAACAAAATTTATACAGCAGTTTACCTAATATATGTGCAGTGAACTTGGTCCACTCCCCCAAAAATGCTGCTTTACTTTTTCTCCCTTCCAGTTTAAATGTTTCACAATTTTATCTTACCACATTTTTTTTAATTGCTAAAGAAGATTTGTCCTCAGCTAACATCTGCTGCCAATCTTCCTCTTTTTTTGTCTGTGAGCCACCACCACAGCATGGCCACTAACAAGACGAGTTGTGTGGGTCTGCGCCCAGGAACTAAACCCAGGCCACCAAAGCGGAGCACACCAAATTTAACCACTAGGCCACTGGGGCTGGCCCCCATGTTATCACATTTTAATATTTATTTCAGAGTAAATATTATCCTTTGCCCTGAGGCTGTTCACTAGAAATTATAAATGTTTTCAGAAATAAATGTTCCATCTATGTTGCCATCGTAATCTTTCTTATTGTATGTATGTGCAACAGTTGCCGTAGAGTACACGTTTACACAGCTGAAGAAAAAAAACAATCATTTGCTAAGTGCAGAAGGTTAAAATCGATGTTGGTGGGAGAACCGGCTGCAGGGCTCTCAGACCTGCACAGCCCTGGAGTCTGGTCGGGGCTCTCTGGGTGCTACTCACAAGTACTTACCCTCTTTTTATACAAAGGGGATCAGACCACTTCTTACGGGGGTAGCTGTGAGGATGGGTGAGATGGTGAGTGCAGGCTCCCAGCACCACATCTCCGTGAACGCCACAGATTGCTCCTAGAGTTCGTCGTCGCTGACTTTGTTGAGTTATTACTGTCCCTGCTGGAAGGTGCTCCTGGTCCATCTAACTGTGGGACCCAGCTAACTCCTAAACTCGTGTTAACTGGCAAGTCTTCTAAAACCGTGATTTCAGTGTACGAGTCCATACAGAAGGACAGTGGTTCCTTCAACTCCTCATCTGTTTAGAGTTTGTCCGTGGCCTCCATTCTCACAGTGAATATCAAGCCCCATAAAGCTCTCTCCAGGAGGAGACAAAAGTGGCAGAAAGTGGGATCATTTTATGTTTGTTTGCCTAAGGCGAGCGGTCCTATTGGATTTTCATTAAGAATTCTAGTAGCCCTGCTTTTTAATTACTTGTAGTTATTTCCATCAAGCAAGTCATTATATTTCCAAATGATTTTTGGTGCTGACAATGCACAGCATCGATTTCTGTGATCTGAGGTAAAAGACAAGGCTCCCCCACATTGATTCAAGTTGGGGACCCTCTTACAGCAACACTTTACCTTCGGCCAAGGAAGAATGTTGAACCAGAAATGTGATTTTTTTTTTTTTCTGATTGTCTATTTCATTTTAACTGTCTTAAATAAGAGAAAGACATTTTAGGAGAAACTCAGAACATTTTTTCTGATGGATGTACTTAGAAATGAAAATGAAGCTTGTGAGCAAGTTTCCTAAATGACCTTGGAGAATGACATTAAAATTAAGAATCCTTCATGGATTGAGATTTGACCTGCTATTTTTCTCCTACCAGCTTTAGGTTTGATTTCATTTTTAATAATGGCTTTATTATTTACTCTAGCCTGTTTCACTCACATAACTGTTTGCTTTGAAATTTGAAACCACATATTTTCTTTGTAACTCAAATAAAAATGGGGTCATGTGAGTGACCTTTTAGACAGAAACTGCACAGTCAATCCACTTTGACAGAAACAGCGCACACACTATCACTTGAGAGTAATGGAATCATCTTAAGACAAAAGATCATTCAGTTACCGTAAAGCTTGAAATCTAATGATGGCGATTATCAGTGCCAAGTTGTGGACACGGGGGACGAAATTTAATAACAGCTCACATTTACTGAAACAAATTTGGTGCCGAGTTCCACGCTGAGCACTTTCGATGCATTACCTCACGGAATTCTCACATCAGCCCCATGAAATGTAGGAATCATTATTACCAACAGTCCATAAATGAGGAAACTGAGGTGCACCAAGTTACACTTGAGTAGCTTGCCCAGGTCACAGAGCAATAAAAGGCCGGGCTCCGGAGTCAGCACAGTTGACCTTGACCCCTGGACCTGGCTCTGAACTGAGGAGGGGCACAGCGTCCACAGGTGCACAAATCTGTGGATACCTAAAGGATACCACGTGGGGCCACTTTATCTCCTGGCATGGATTCATTCGGGGATAAACAGGAAGCAAGTGAACTCTTTTTCCCGTGCCCTAAGAATTCACTCTGCTGAATTCTCCTTTCCATCCCTGGGATGAAATCTCAGACAGGAACCAGAGCCTCTTCCGTTCATCTTAAGTAATTGAAAGTCCTCAGATCAGTGTCAGGCGTGAAAAAGCCCGGTCCAACCTCTGACCAACACTCCAACCTCTCATCCAGTTTAAATTAGCTTCTCCCTCTCCCAGCTCAGGCCTGTGTTGGCTTGGAAACCTCTGTGGGAGGGGACTTACTGAATGTTGTGGGTTTGTTCCTTCTTTCCCCGCTCCAGCTCCACTCCCACTCATTATTAGGCATCACTTCTAACCTCTCTGGGGCAGACCCCATGTGGGTGTATGAATGTGATGGGCGGGCAGGGTGTTAGGGTGTTAAGGGGAAGGTGACAGGATTCCTCTCCTGGGCTCAGACACTTGTAATCTGGTGTCCCCTGGGCAGGGGAAATTTCAGAGCTGGTTCTCTTTGGCAGCTTTGGGGTTCCCTGGGGGCAGCCACACCTCTCCCACCACTAGGGGGTGCTCACAGCCTTCTCTTCAGTGCAGGGCTGTTGGCTTCCTTTGCGGGAGAATCCTTGGGGGCAGTTCCTTTTAAGATAACCCCAGACCACCTTTCCCCAAGTACACGTGTGGGCCCGGAAAACCATCACCGTTGTACTCATGGCAACTCAGCTTCCTCTTGCCTGTGTCCTGTGGTTGGAGAGCCCAGTGCAGACTCTGCCCTTAGACCTCTCACACTCAAGCTACAAACCAGTCTCCATGCTCCTCAGCTCCAAGAGACCTGTGTTGGACCCCTTGGGTGGGCCCTGAGTCCCCCCTCAGCCTGTCTGAGATGAGGGTAGACACACATGGCCACTGTCCTACACCACAGCACTGAGGGAAGGGCCTGAGACAGCCCTGCTACTGCTCTCCTGAGGCAAAGTAGTCTCCCGTTCCTGTTGCTGCCTTTTTGTGCCCACCTGACATCATGAAGAATCTCTGTGGTACCAAGTTTCACCCCCTCCACTCTTCCCTCCAGCCTTGCTCAGGTCACAGTGCCACCTGAAGGATATTGCTATAACACAGGACACACTAGATTGTCAGAATAATTGTCACACATTTATCAAAACACCTGTGCAAGTTTGTGCTGCTCCACCAGTGTGCCTCCGCACAGCGTACGAGAAGCACTGGGGCAGACGGTCCGCATCCATATCCATAAAGTCGTTAGAAGGTAACAGTTGGCCTCCCCAGTGGGAGCAGCTCTACACTCATTCCACCATTTGTTTCCCATCCTCTAGTCGGATAGAATGGACGTGTCAAAAGAAACAAGGCTTACCGGGTGCTGAAAAAGTGAGGAAATAGTTTACCCAACATGTGAAAAATTAAAGTAATGGAAACCTAGAGCAGGGATTTTTTTATTAAATAACATTTGAAGCCAACTGAAAGAATAAGTTAAAAAGTGACTAGGATACTGGAATCAGAAGTTTCAACGTTATTGGGAAAAGTCCATGGTTCCCAAGAATGTACATAGTGATGGTGTTGTTGGCGAGAAGATTGTTTCATGTACGGCTTGGAGCTGATTGTTGATGACCATGCTGAGGTCAGGAAAGAGAAGATTCAGCGTCAGAATTACAGGTGCTGAGGGGTTCCACCAGGCGATAAGAAAGGGGGCATGTCTTTCAGGATCTGAAAAAGCACAGTCCTGAAAGGGTGGGGGTTTGGACTTCTGCTTCCAGATGGCTGGCCCTCTGATTTCTTACTTTCTGATCAGTTCATAGTGTGCAAATTAAGTCTTGTGTGTGTGTGTGTGTGTGTGAGGAAGACTGGCCCTGGGCTAACATCCGTGCCCATCTTCCTCTACTTTATATGGGACGCCACCACAGCATGGCTGACAGGCAGTGCTTCTATTTGCACCCGGGATCCGAACCCACGTACCCTGGGCCGCCGAAGCAGAGCGCGTGAACTTAACCGCTACACCACTGGGCCGGCTGCTAAATTCAGTCTTTTTTTGATACATACTTTTGTTACTCCCTCATTCCCTTTTTCACTTTTGTTATTCTCCTTTACTTTTGCATTCTTTACGAGTTATTCTCTCAGTATAAAAGGAGTCAATAGAAGTGACTATGCATTAGGAAGGGAAGGAAAAGAAAGATGTTGAAAAATATGGCATATTAATTAAAATGGATAAAGTAGTGTCTTCCAAATGCAAAATAGCATTGCTTCCTTCAATTCACAGAACTAAGCATTCCTTATGCATACTTTTTTCTTCTAAATGTAATTTTGGGTGATAACCACAATATTGTTCACTATTTGCGATACATATTAAGGAGATGAGAAGTTTCATGAAACCCTGTTGGTTAAAAATCCTCTCCGGCACAGGGAAGGGCAGATGTGTAAATGCTCAGAGCTGGTTTGGAGGGGCTGCCCTAGTTCTGTTTGGCTCAAGCCTGGGTTGCAAAGGAGGAAGGGGTAGAGGATTAGACCCAAGTGTGTACTTCTCCACAGACCACTTCTCTGTGGTCAAACTGGAAGCCCAGAATTGTCCTCAACACACCCCGTCAACCTCCATCCAGTCCGTTCTCCAGGTTGAGTGCAGTGCACCTCTTGAACATCTCTGGAAATCGCCCACACTTCTCTGCATCCCCAAAGACACACTCCTCATAAGGGTAACATGAATGAAAGGCATCTTTGGGCCCTTACTTAACCTTCTCACATCCCCTAAAGAGGCAGGAGCCACTTTAGAGAAGGAAACCTGAGGCATAGGAAGGTGAAGTAACCCGCCCAAGGCTACTCATCCGCTACGGGGCAGAGCCAGGATGCAAACCCAAAGGCAGTACTATGATGGGCAACCCGTCAGAGCCCGGCTGCCCTCTCCTCTCCCCTGGACAGCTCTGACTAGCCTCCCTGCAGCCACACTTGCTCCCCTCTCATCCTGTCCCGTCGCTGCGGCCAGGGGCATTTCTTAAAAATACAAATCTGACCCTGTCGCTAATGCTTCATTACCCTTTAGTGCTCTCCCATGACTCTTAAATTACTCCTATTCCTCATAAAATCCGAAGCCCCTCTGCCCCTTCTCCTCACCCCTGCAGGTCTCTTGCCTCTGTCCCCCTAGCACTCTGCAGCAGCCAATGGATGTCTTTAACTTTCTTGAATGTGCCGTGAACTTGTGAACTTGAGAGAGAGCTGCTCTGGTGATGGATGCCCGCCTCCTCTCCTTTACCCCGGTTCCTCCCCTCCTCACTGTTCCTTCAGCTCACTACTGAGAAGTGGCTTGTGGGGAAGTCCTCTGTGACAGTCCTGCCACATTTATCATCCACATTATGCAACTAATATTCATCATATGTATTTTGAATCTTTTTTCTAAATTGTCTTGACTTTCCTGTTTTCTTTACGTCTTACACATAATTGCTCAGTCAATAGGTACTAATTGGATGATTGAACACAGCCCATAATTCAGTAAGCACTCATATTTTAAGTGCATTTCTTTTACATTTGTAAAGATTTCAAAGGTTAACATTGTCATGTGAAACTGCATTTTTACTTCCATGACAACAGGATGTTTCTCTGTTCTTAAATGGGGAAAACCAAGAATATAGTTATGAGAGTGACCCCCAGCCACGCTGGAATCTTACGTCTAAAGTGAGTAAGCACTAATGCTATCACAAAGAATCCAAAAGCAGCAGGAGACAACTTTACTCATATTGTAAATGTTTTGTGATCTAACATGTTAGGAAACTAGAAGAATCAGTTCTTCTAGAACTCTTACTAGCCTCAAAGGTAAATTGCTTCCTGTGCTATTTGCCTCCAAGAATGTTTGAGCTGAAGACATTTTCAAGCTCACCAAATTCAACACATTGGTTTTTATAGATAAAATCAAGACACTGAAATATTAAGTGACTTAGAGTTGAATTAGTCAGGCTCCCTCTTTAAAACAATATTACCATCTTTTTCCGCTGTAACACACATAAACAGGGACCAGTTTTCATTTACTCAGGAAACCTCTGTGGGGGAATCTGGGATGATGTTCAAGCCCAGGGTCCTTGCTCTGACTCCAGTGCTTTCTTCCTACTTAACATTTAAAGACTGATTAGGCATTAGCTATCTTTTTCTTTTTACTTACCAGAAGCACTCGGCCCACAGTGTTTTATAGTATTGCATTTTGAGATCAGGAGAGTTTTTGCAGCGATCTGGATTTGCTGCGTCAGTGGTGAACCGCATTCCCCATTGCAGTCCTCAGCTGGAGGCCCCTTCGCACAGCCCACAGTCACCTGTGATCTGCCTGACCGAGAGGCACAGATTACCTGGATTACAGGAACTTTGGCTTGGAGCACTTTGCATATAAACTGTATGTATTGGGGCTCATTTTCTATCCCTAACTGCCTCCAGGGGTGCAAATGTTCTCAGACCCAGTGTGCTGGGTCTCCCCAACCTTACATGTCAGCTGAGGGTCCTGGTGTTTACCTAACTGCCCCTGTGAGCAGTGGGCAGATTTGAAGTTAGAAGGATTGAGACCACTTTGGTTTTAAAAGATTTGAATTCTCTGGGATTGCTCTTTCCCTGCCTAAAAAGCCCCAGACCTCTACTCATTTAAGAGACAAGAGAGCTTGGCTGTTTCCTCTGAGCCAGAGGCGTCTGGGTTCCCATGTGGTCTCCCCAGTTCAGGAGGAGGCTTCGTTCCCTTTCCCATCGCCACTCCATCGTGGACCAGCGTCCTCGGTGTCACCAGGGATCTGTGAGACATGCAGACACTGGGGCCCACCCCAGATCTACTGGAATCACACTCTGCATTTCAGAGACTTCCCCGGGGATGCGCAGGCACATTCAAGTTTTGGAAGCACCGCTAGAGTGAGGGGGAGTCACTGTTGCTTCGTCCTGTGCCCTCTGTCCCCCGGCTGCCTCTATGCCACATCAGCCCTCCCCACGGACAGGATGCCCGCACGGATGACCACCCCTGGTTCTCATGGGGAAGGAGCTGGCGGGGGCTCTGCCCCACGATCACCCCAGGCCCGGTTGCTGTTGAGTTCATGTCTGCCCTGATGCAGCGGGCCGTTTTGTACTTTGGCTCTGCCAAGTTCTTTTCTCCAATCGTTTTTACCCTTTCGTGAAATTTTCAAATGGGTCTTAAGCAGAGTAGAATGTAGCCAAAATGGCTCGTGAGTGGAAGTTTCTCATCCCTCAGGCTTGTGTTCTCTCTCCTTAGCCATAAGTTAGAGATCGAGCAGGGCTGTATAATTACTTTTGTTTATGAAACCCTACACAGCTGAGATCTAATTTTGCTTCCCTGAAACAAGATGAAGAGGAAGTAGAAGCCCCTCCTGGCCTGCTCCCATCACGGCCCAGCTGCACCTGAGAGCCTGTCCGGGGGTCCGGGGCCTGCAGCAGGGCTGCCATCAGCAGAGGGTCACATGCCACCATGCTCCCTGAACACAGGTCATGGTACCACATTTATGACATCAGGATGTCGCTCCAGGCTTCCAGGTGTGTCATTTCCCATTGGACTGGTCTTCTGGAAAGTGCCTGGTCGACATCATAATGAAGTCTACACTACACAACTCTGGGACTGTGCAGCCAGTCCCAGCCAACCCTGTGTACATGCTGAAAAGTAAAAGAGCAGAAGTTGAGGATCACACAAGTATTCAGAGAAAGAGCAGCCTAAGCCACCTTCATTATTTTTGAAGTGGGTTCAGTTTGTTGGCTAAAACAGGTGGAAAACTTAGACTATGCCTTATTAACCTGTAGCACCCAACCAGTCTCTATGGCTTTTTCTGTTGCTTTTGATGCTTCCAATAAGGTGCTTTTTTTTGTCCTCCTCCAAGAGTTCAAATTAAAACTTTAAACTCTGTCCATGATCATTTCTAAACATCATCACTGTGTTGGAAATTATTAGGGAAATTGGGAATGACAGAGGAAAGAGGGGGAGGAGTAGAACAGAAAGGAAATAAAGTATAAAATAGTTACCAATCATTACTGTTTTCCTAACAGAACCTTTCACACTGGTTTTCCGTCCAGTTGTTGCTTCCTAGGGTTGGGTGGTGTGTCGTGTCTGGAGCCGTCCTGAGGATCTCTGCCTCTACTTACCCATTTTCATGCCGCCTTTTCCACGAAGAGAGAAAGTGTGCAAGGAAGGCAGTGAGCTTTCTGAGGAATGCTTCCTAGAAAATAGACCGGTGGTCCTTAGGCTCATGAGTTGAGAGTAATGATTTTTATTTAGTGTTCTGAACAGCACCAAAGCCCTCTCTAACAGACAGATGGGCATGCTGGAAAGTCAGGGCAGTAGCAGTGGATGTTTTAGGCTTCTGGTCCTGATATGATGGAATTAGAAGACAGTCTTGCAAGCCAGTGAACATTATGTGATATCTACAAGTCATCATTCAAAGAGCATCTTCCTAAGAATGATAAATGCAGGAACCATAGAAAAGTTTGGTCACAGGCCAATATTCCCATGTGCCATTTTGAAATTGGAAATAACTCACTCATTCTTAGCTCCTCAAGACCACATGATTTTCAAAGGAGAAGGGATAGTGGGAATCTCATCCAGGCACTTCATGTCATAGATGAGAAAACAAGGCCCCAGGAGAAGGGGTACAAGCTCTGTCTTCTGTCACCCACTGGGCCATCTTCCCACTCGCTGGAGGTTTGCTTTGGTTCTTAGGCACAAAGCTAATGAGTGCAGATCTCAGTCCGGTCCTTCACTCTGTCCCCTCTGTGGACGCATTTGGAAGCTCCAGAGGTAATCAATGGAGACGTTACACACACTTGGGAGAAACATGGCCTGTCCTGAGGACAGCCCTCTCTCACGCCCTGGGTGCAATCCAGCGGGGTTGCCTCCCAGCTCAGGCTCTGCAGCCTGCTCTGGCTCTGAGCTCCCTGGGTGGAGGGGGGTGAGATTTTGTGTTGACCTCCAGGGGGGTCCGTTCATCTTCCTGTGAGGTGGACCCATGGCCGATGAGCAGATACAGAGGCTCTGTAGAGCAATCGTCACTCCCTTTCTGGCATTTCATTCAAAATATGTTCAAAGAAACAATCTCACTTAATCTTCAGGAGAGGAAGTGGTTTATTAAACTAAATTGAAATATCATAATAGAACTGCACAATCAAAGGAAATCATATGTAGGAATTGTCTTGGGGCTTCTTAAATGTTGAATAGGAAAATATTTTTATTAGAACAAATCCTTTTGCAGATTACCAAAATTGTCTCTAACAAAACATAGAATGAGTTGTATTTAGAGATCAAGAGTTTTAGAGATGATAAGGAGAAATATCAGTTCCCCCCAAGCTTGTTATTAATAGATACGTCATTTTCTTACCATGAGAGCACATGATTTCATGGTAATATCGCTTTATTTATTTTGTAAATTAGTTATTTGACGTGTTAGTTGAGTACATTACTCTTAATATTCTTAATTATAACCAAAGATGCTGAAAAGGTCTTTTAATCAGTTACTTTGCAAGGCTGATGTGTTAGTATATGTTCTCTGTCAGCAATCACAGGCAGAGAGAGGAGTTGTTCCCAGGGCTGCAGAGATAAATGCTACATTATATTGTGTATTAAGTAGACAGACTCCCTATAGATTTATATTAGGAGTATTGATAAGTGTTTCATTATAGTGGGTTTGGTTGGGAGGTGGTAGTTAAGTTATTCAGAAAGCCATGTGTAAGTCCCAAGAATGCTTAAGTATTACACAAGTTTTCTACAAAGTAACATATTTAGGTATGATTGACATTTTAAGATTTTGTTCTCCATATGCTAGGGAATTTGGGAAAATACGTACCACAAACAAATTTTTTATTTCTTCTCATTAAGTATAAAAAATTGTGGAGCACTTGTAGTCAAATTATCTACTCATATAGTTAATACGGAAGTATTTCTAGTGTTTTTTTAATTAAAAAATAAGCTTGAATTTAATGGAATGAACTTCATACACAGTCTTGGTTTTCACGAGAAAGTTTTCAGATATCTTGGTGGGCAAAAATAAGATAACTGAAACATGTTGACTTCTGAAAAATTGTTTCATCTTTACTGCCAATCCGATTTCTTGCCCATCTTTCCCGTTTTTGGAGAGTTTAAAAAGTGCTTTAGTGTTATTGAGAGATTGGCACTTAGAAGTCCGAAGTTTTGCTTCATTGCAAAAGAGACGTATTATAATTCCCCCCTGTTACAACCTGAAGCAGATCAGGGCTTCTTAGGAACCCAGCAGCCCTGGATGAACTGGGAACCGGACTCGCGAAACCCGCATTTGCACGTTCATCTAGTGTTTCCTGGGTCTTGAGACGAGGAGCCAGCCGGGCGTGATCCGGGGGCGGTTCTCGCCAGTGGGGAGGCAGCTGGAAGAGGGCACGCGTGGGAACCGCGGCCCCTTTCTTTCCGCGAACGCCGGCGCCCGACCGCCGCGCGCCGGGGTCCCGGCGGCGCTCGTCCTGGGCACCGGGACTCGCCTCCCCGATCGGCCGGGCGCCCCGGGGCTGGGCGGCAGGCGGAGGCGGGGGCGCCGCGGGGTGTCTCTGTTGCTACAGCCGTGATGTCACTCGCCCGTCCTAACCCGCGGTTGGTTGTTTTGTGTTTCAGCTCTGCCTGCAGTTGAACACAAAGACCTGGAGGAGACTCCCACATCCTTCGGGGAGAAGAAAGGAGGCAGCGAAGCAGATTAAAGGAACTTGTGCCTCGTGGCCCGTTTGTACAGGGGCTGCCTGGAAGGGGGGAAGTGAATTAAAGGCACGGTGGCGGTTAATGAGCTGTGAGATGAGGCGCTGCTGCTGCTGCTGACACTCAGATTCCAGGATCCGTCTGCTGCCCTTTGTGCTTCACGCACATGTGTCTATTTAGCGCATCCGGAGGCGCCCAGAAGAGAATCCAACACGGCTGCCGGGGAGAGACCACCCACCATGCCCACGGAGACCCTACAGACAGGTAGCATGGTGAAACCGGTCAGCCCCGCCGGCACCTTCACCTCGGCGGTCCCCCTGCGCATCCTCAACAAAGGGCCCGACTACTTTCGCAGGCAGGCCGAGCCCAACCCCAAAAGACTCAGCGCGGTGGAGAGGCTGGAAGCGGACAAGGCAAAGTATGTCAAGAGTCAGGAGGTCATCAACGCCAAGCAGGAGCCCGTGAAGCCGGCCGTGCTGGCCAAGCCCCCGGTGTGCCCCGCCGCCAAGCGCGCCCTGGGCAGCCCCACGCTCAAGGTGTTCGGCGGCGGCGCCAAGACCGAGAGCGGCGTGCAGAGGGAGAACCTGAAGCTCGAGATCCTGAAGAACATCATCAACAGCTCGGAGGGCTCCAGCTCCGGCTCGGGGCACAAGCACAGCTCCCGAAACTGGCCGCCGCACAGGCCGGACGCCCCCGACCTGCACCGGCACTCCTTCGCCGAGTCGCTGAAGGTCTACCCGACGCAGGGCCGCGGCAGCCCGCAGGAGAGCGGCTCGCACGTGGGCAGGAGGCTGCTGGAGCAGTCGGCCGAGTCCTTCCTCCACGTGTCCCACAGCTCCTCCGACATCCGCAAAGTGACCAGTGTCAAGCCCTTAAAAGCGATCCCCTGCAGTAGCTCCGCCCCTCCCCTGCCTCCCAAACCCAAGGTCGCCGCCATCGCCACCATGAAGTCACCCGAAGCCGACCCTGCGGAGCCCGCCTGTGGAGTCAGCCGAAGACCCTCCCTCCAGCGGTCTAAGTCCGACTTGAGTGACAGATATTTCCGGGTGGACGCGGACGTGGAGAGGTTCTTCAACTACTGCGGACTGGACCCCGAAGAGCTGGAAAACCTCGGAATGGAAAACTTTGCAAGGGCTAATTCTGACATAATATCCCTCAACTTCCGCAGCGCAAGCATGATCAGCTCAGACTGTGAACAGTCTCAGGACAGTAACAGTGACCTTAGAAATGATGACAGTGCCAATGACCGGGTGCCATATGGCATTTCTGCCATCGAAAGAAATGCTAGGATCATCAAGTGGTTATATAGCATCAAACAAGCTAGAGAGTCACAGAAGGTCTCCCACGTGTAAGAGAGAGCGCGTGCGGAGGAGGGAGGGGTGGGTCTCTGTCTGTGTTGTGAGGTCTCCTTGAAGTGTTGTGAGCTTCTCCACTCTCTTTGTGTTGCTTGTTGTGCAATGTTTTCAAGTTGCATGCCTGTCAACATGGGGACTGACCTGGCTTCCGCGTCAACCATCGCTGCTGAGCCTGGCTGAACACCGTCATCTGCCAAACCTTTCAGACGACAATCTAATTAGGGCTTCAATCTTAAGCAAAACTGTTTACACGAAAACAGTATACAACTTCTTCAATATTTATGTGGTTCTTGTGTTTTTATATCCCGCGCTATTGTGTCTTAATTAAAAGTTTTATCAACTGGCTTTTAAGTTGAGAGTAGAATCTTTTTGAAATAAAAAGCCAATTTGCCTACATGTGAGACCGAAACGATGGGAAAATAAATGGAATCTGCTACCAAACAGGTGTAGTGACTGACCTAGGATAGAAGAACCAGGCTGGGTTTTTGAGGAGGAAAGTGGTGAGCCTGATGTTAATCATTTACATATTGAAATTCTCTTGTTGCTTACTCAAGTCATGGTTGGGGCAACAGTGCTCCATTTTGTGTCCTGTTTGGTGTGTAAATGGTGGTTCTGTGTAGCACCGACCCTAAGGAAAGACAATCAGATACAATGAAAGTGATTACATCTAGGAGGTTGGTTGGTTGGGGTTTTATTGATGTTCTGATTTGAGGTGATTCAGAAGTTTCTACTATTAATCTTTTAACAGCAATGGCCATCCTGAAGTTGATACTGAGTGTCTTAAAAAAAAAAAAGTTGTTTTTTTGATCAAGAACTAATTCTAGGCTGATTCTCTTTCCTCCCTTTGTTGTTTTATTTGGGAGAGGGGCGTGGGGTTTGGGCAGGTGTGAGCTATGAGGAGACATGAACACAAACGGAAATAACCAGCCATATCCGTAGAGAGCCTCCTGTTCAAAAGTGAATGCCTTTGGTCGCTGAACCCTGTCTGAGCTCTGTGATTGTGTTGTCTTGTGTACGTTACTCTCTCAGGCTGTAGACCTTAACTGTAGAAACGCTGACACTATGTAGCTTGTCCACCCTGTGGTCGCTAGGGCTGCATATCAACTTGTTCCCCTTTTCCCCAGTAACCTGCCTTCCAGGTGGTTCAGTTGGCTGTCAATCAGCTGACGGTTGTGGTGTGGTAGCAGGGAGGTAACAGGCAGTGGTCTGCTTCATTGCTCTTGTAGTTGTGCTCTGAAGTTCTTAGCAGTACTACCTTAGTCACCATCAGCTGGTAGGAAACTTTTTATGGTGTAAATGCTGTAAGACTTTGTACATACTTCAGTTGTTATGAAATCTTTAAGAAAAAGAAAACGTTACATTAATAAATAGCTCTGGTGCAGGCACTCATGGTGGTGGTTTCTCTTTGTCCTTTCCCTTTCTCCCTCCATGAAAGTGTAACTTTGGACTGTGAGCCAGAAGCAGATTTTTGATAGTCTCGAAGAAACGTGATTTCGTTAAGTTATTTTCACCATATCCCAATGATTCTGAACAGCAGTGTTCTTAATTGTAGCTATAGCAATGTGCTTTTGCTGAAATAGTTTCATCAAGGTTCCTAAAATATGCTGCTGCTTCTTTACTTAGTTCACACTTCTGTTATTTTTATCTTTTCTTAAACATCAGAATTTTTCGCATCTTCCACAAGAGGCTTCAGTTGTAAATATTTATGAGTTCTTGCAGTGGAGACACACCTTTGAAATTTATAGCCTTGTTCTTATTTGTACAAGGTCAGTGTCATTAACGTTATATGTGTTCATACATCTGTCCACTCATTCATTCATTCCCCTTTCAATCGGTCATTTGTTGAGAAGACCCCCTTTTTCAGGCTCCACATAGGCACGGGACTGGTATGGTCAACAGCACAGTGTCTGCCTCGAGGAACTTAGATTTTCCCATTTATTTTAAGAGAACTATCTTTCCTCTTAGTGCACATGTCTTATCTCCTATTATTAGGGCACTGAGTAGTCAGTGAGTATTCATTGAATCAAGTTATTTGAAAATTAACATTTCCTCAAAAGTTCCAAATAATACGTAAATGTAAAAGAAAGCATTATTTGAAAAGTAATTTTCAGAAACAGAAATAATTGGATTCCCAACCATGACTTTTCATAAACATTTTTCTTCGGAAAATCAAATTTGCTTTCTTGACTCTCTCTACTGGTTTTGAATTCTTTCTAGTTCTCTGATTCTCAGTTCAACTAAAACTCCACTTCCCAGAAGAAAATTTTGAAATGCAGCTGTGAGTGGTGATCATACAAGGCATTCAAAATAATAGAATGAAAATAAGTTAAAAAAATGTGTATAAATATATACATACACACATGTTTTCTTCCCTCACCATTAGGGAAGAAATGTGGCCATGTAAAATATTCATGGCTTAGCATTTATCCATCTCTTTCTGGGGCTTTTGAAAATCCAAAAATAGATGTCATTTTCCTGAGGAAACCAGTTTTCTGGGGAGATGAGCACTTCTTAGCTAATTTAATATCACTGCTTATGCTGTTTTAGTCAGAGATTCTGTTTGAATCTTCCAGCGTTTCAAAACCACATTTAATCTGTATTCCAACAGATTCAACCTAATCTTCTGTGGCCTTTATTTGTACAATGGACAAATGTGAGGTTTTTGGTTCCTGTGGAAGATGGGAGCTCATTATTTTCTTTTTGTTCTTGGAATTAGAATTTCTAAAAAGGGCTGTTGCAAATGCTTAATATTAAATCCTAAGAGTGAGACATTTTTGTCCTTTTTGCAAAATATTCTATTACCTCATGGAAGAGGGTATCTTGTGTGTGTGTGTGTGTGTGTGTGTGTGTGTGAGATAATGGTATAAATTTAGGGTTGTCATATAGTTCAGCACACTTTTTTTCATCCACACAATGCAGAATGAGACATGATTGCCCTAGATGGCCCTGGAAACTGGTTGTTTCTTTCTGAAAACCACCAAATTTTGAGAAACTTCTTTCATTTCCACCCCGTCCGCCATTGCTTTAGTTGGGCTCTCATCTTGTCTTACCTGGACTGTTGTTCCCAGAGCTTCCTAACTGGAAGTCCTGCTCTCCCCACCCGTATCTTCCCACCTTATTTCATGCCAAAGAAATGATCGTCTGATCATGCCACTCCTCTATGTAAAGACATCCTTCAGCTTGATTATGCTGCCTGTAGGACAAATGCTAACTTCCTAACAGAGAATGTTGGGCATTCACCTCTCAGACCTCATCTTCTGTGTCCCCGTCAGCCACCCAGACTAGACCCCACACTCCAACCAAAGGGAAGTTTCCATTGGGAACTCTTTGCCACTGTGTTAGTGATCCATCGCTGCATAACAGGTTTCCCCAATACTCAGCAATTTAAAACAATACACATTTATTATCTTAGTTTCTGTGAATCAGGAAGCCTGATCCTGGCTCAGGATGTCTCATTAGGCTACAGACAAGATGTCTGTCAAGGCTGCATCACTGAAGGCTTGACTACTTCCACGACAGCTCATGTGGTGTTGGCAAGAGTCCTTGCAACATGGCATCTGGCTTCCCCCAGAGGGAGTGACCCAAGAGAGAGCAAGGAGGAAGCCACAATGCCTCTTATGATCCAATGTCCTATGTCACACACGTCCACCACATTTAATTCGTCAGAAGCATGTCACTAAATACAGCTCTCACTCATGGAGAGGAGAGTTAGGCCTCATCTTCTAAAGGAAGGCATATCAAAGAATTTATAGACATACAGTTGTCCCTCAGTATCCGTGGTGGACAGGTTCTAGGACCCCCCACGGATACCAAAATCCACAGATGTTCAAGTCCTGTATATAAAATGGCATAGTATTTGTATTTAACCTACTGCACATCCTCCCGTATACTTTAAATCATCTCTAGGTTACTGATAATATCTAATAATGCAAATGCTGTGTCAGTAGTCGTTATCCTGTATTGCTTAGGGAATAATGACAAGAAAAACAAGTCTGCGCATGTTCAGTACAGACGCAACTATCCTACACCTTTCGACGTGCGGTTGGTTTGAGTCTGCGGATGCGGAACCCGCGGGTGTGGAGAGCCAACTGTGCTTTAGTGTCACCACTCCTGCTGAGATTCAGTAGCTCTTCATTGTGTGAGGAATGCGTTCTCCTCTCTCCTTGACCTCACAGAGCCTTGCTCTGTCAAGACTCAACACAACTATCAACCAGTGAGATTTCTCTGAGTTTCTATGTTTCCTTTTCCCATTGGACGGTAATTTTTGTCATGACCGTGAGCCCAGCCTTTGCTAGCCTAAATGGTGCCTTTGTGTGAATTTTTAAATTTTAAATTTTAAACCTTCCTCAAAACATTTAATTTTCTGCCAGGAAAAAAACGCTGTCCTACTAAATTCACAAATCTCCAATGATCATGATGTGAACTATGGCCCCAGAGTTGGGCAACACACAACACAGCAGCCCAGAGTATATAGTAGATGCTTCGTAAGGGTTGACTGGATTGTTTTAACCCATCACATTTAAGTCCTGTGCTAGTTACAGTATAAATGTTATCACAATTAACCCAAGGTGGTAGTTATTGCCCCATTTTAGAGGTTAAGAACCTGTATTTCATGGAGATTAAGCCCCTTAACCAAAGTCCCAGGAGAAGTAAGTGGTGAAATAGAACTTGAACCCAACCCGTTGGTTCCAGCTTTGCTCTCCCTGCAACCCAGCTCAAGACAAGGAGAAGCAGACTGAATGGGTTATACTTAAGAACCAAAGTGTCCTTAAATTCATCTTGATCATTTTATCTGCCATCTGTGTATATAAACATGTCACAAAGAGTCAGAATTTCAACAATTTCACTCTTACCTAAATGGTAACCAAGAAAATTTTGAAAAAGACTTCAGCTGTTCCATTATGAGTAACATATAGCCCACTGAGTTCAAACAGACGAGGCTGTTAGAATCGCATTCTTTCAGTTTTGAGTGTGCTATGTTTTGAAGCCACATCCTGGCTTTTTTGATCAAGGACTTTTACAAGGGTAAACAGTAGAGAAAAATGTGTGCCCACAATTCAACAATCAGGAAACACATTTTGACGATTTGGTGGATCAGTATCACTCTTTCTCCCAACCTTGAGGATGTACATGGTGTGTTCTGACCAGGAGATGCACTGGGGACGGAAGAAAATGTTAAGGGTCAGAGGAGCTGAATAGATTCTTAACTCAAAAAAGACGACTCATCTCACCACCATTTTGAAAATGTCATACCTGCCTCATCCAATTAGCCCTGTAGGATGACAGAGTTCTGTTGGCTTCCACAGGGCTCTCCAAGAGCTGGACTCTGTAGGGCCACAGGCTCGGTGGCTGCATATTCTGCTCTGAACAAGTCACCTTCGTGGAAGGTTTCTCTCGTGTGTTTGGTTCACGCCCTCGTGCTTGGGCAGAAACCTAGCGAAAGGAAAAGCCAGGGGGAGAGAGGCCTCAGCAGCCTTTTGGAAGCCCTTCCTCCAATAACTGATACCCATCGAACTGAAAGTTTGCCTCCATTCCCCCATCTGTAAAATGAGAGAAAAGCCATCTGGTGTGTGTGTTCCCTTGGCCTCAAGGCTTCATGAGAGCACTGAGCACTGGTTTTAGAGCATTAGGATGAGGGGTAAGGATATGGAAATTCAGAGAAGACTGGGTTCATATTGTGGCAAGTGGGATAGCAGATGAGGCCTGATGGGAGCCAAATACTTCACTGAGCGGCATTGTATCCACCAGCTGCCCAAGAGCTTTAGTTGGAGAAAGAAATGAAATCCATAAAAGGATTCTTCTCTGAATGGAAGGAATCTCCAGAAACTTTCAGGTTGTCAGAAGCTGACAGAATTGAATGTGGCCAGGCACATAGCAATGTACAAAGTTATGAGGATAAGAGTAATAATGATACAGTCTTTCACTAGTTGGGCATTTCATTCATTCCACATTCGTGAAACGATTATCAGTATGTCTTAGATGCAATGCTAAGCCCTTTGTTGCATTATTTCATTTTATTCTCACAAGAACCTTAGAAGTAAATTAGAATCCATTTTGCCGATAAGGGATCTGAGGACTAAGCAACTTCTCAAAGGCATACATCCAATAAGTGGAAAAAGTGAAATGCAAACCCAGGTTAATAAAGCACATCTTGAGACTCATTCCATAATGAATTTTTAGCATCTGGAATGCTGGGAGCCATTTTTGCTCCTTTGCAGTAAGTTGCACTGCAGAACAGTTCTCAGAAGCTTAAAACACTATTGCACGTACTGGTTTGTGGTTCTTCCATTACAGTGAGTGACTCAAAACTATTCATCATATTGGATCACATCAGGACTGAAGTTCTGGGTTCTTCTGAGAAGGACAATAGTGATCAACCGTCCCTCACCATCTTATCTTACAGGAGAAAACAAATGCAGAGAAATGAGCTGGTGGGACTCAGATGGGGCCGTAGAGCAGGTTAACTGGTGGATGGGGCTAGAACAGAGGAGATTGGTGCTCCATCACCCTCACTAAGTACCAGGGGTGGGGAACAGGGGAACTATGTGCCACTAACCATTCCATCACACAAAATAGGAGCATCTTGATTAACATATACACTCTTATCCCTATGCAGTGTTCCTGTCTCAAAACTATCAGATATTTAAAGAAACCTCAATTAGGAGATTTTCTATTAATATGCATGAACTATTTTTCAATTAACCACAGCAGAAATAAAATACTTAAATATTAAGAAATTTCTCTGAGGAAGTTTTTAGCAATTTGGGAAATAATTACTACTATTTTAATATTATTTTCATAACTCCGCTGTCCGTAGATGCCCAGTATTCCTCATGAGCTTAGGAACCATTTTTCTAGGCCTTATTCCTCTGCCTCCTGTCTCCCTTGGGGCAGCCATTGCCACTGGTTCCAATATCCATTTCCGTCTCCTTCCGGGCTCACGAGAGGATTGCATTTTCACACCGCATAGGGTTAGGTGTGGCCAATGAACCATGAATGAAAGTGACATGCGTGACAGTGGGAGGGGGCATAGAAGAGCCAATCCCAGATTCTGCGTCTTCTCTTCTCCCGAACATGGCAGCCAGCGAAGTTCCAGAGGGCGGAGCTGCTATTAGGGTCCTGAAGGAGGGCAGTGTGAAACAGAGCCCTCCGCCCTCAACCCAGAATGGCTATCTACACCCCAGGGGGCGAACTTTATCTTTGTAAAATTGAGAGTTTGGGGATTATTTTTTACTATAGCACAACCTAGCCCAACTTGCACAACTGACTGTTGCCTCAGTTGACAAGCAACCAATCCAGACATAGGAGTACATGCATAGAAGACCGCCATGTCATTCCAGCAAGAGGCAGGATCAAAGCGCCAGCTTCAACACATTGTTTCTCCAAGTGTGCTCCCAAAATACTATATTTGAATTCCTGGAGTGGGCCCGGGAATCTGCCTTTTTAACAAGTGCCCTCTAAATGATTCTTAGGCACGTTAAAATTCCAGAATCTCTACGTTCATAGATAATCGGCTTTCAGTGTCACTAACTGGAAAACAGGTGAGAATGCTACAGTTGCCGGATATTTGAAAATAATTTTGATACATTTTAGAATGATACTTAGAAGCGCTAGCCTTTTGGAGTCTTATTTTCTGAAATGTAAAACATGTACAAGACCAGCTGCCAGCTGTGATGAGCAGACTCGCAGGTTGGAATCAGACTGCAACCCCTGTCCGTTTCCAGGGCCCCGACCTGCCCCAGCCTCCATGATCTTTCATCTGGACCATTGCCGGAGCCTCTGAGCGTGAGCCCCACTCTGTTCTCACGCCCCTCGATTTATTCCCATCAGGGAACCAAAAGTGATCTTTGAAAAACGGATATCACGTGGTGTCATTCCACTGCTTAAAACCTTTCAGTGGTTTTTCATTGCAGTTATGACAAAATTAAAAATGCCGTACTTGGGCCATAGACACTGCGGTGGCTGCTGTCTACCATGCCCCCTCACCCCTGGCACGCCCCGTCCTCTCCACTCTCACTCTGGGTTTGTAGAACATACAAGCTCTTCTCAGCCCACCACCCAGGGTCCAGGATCATGCTGCCCTTCCTTAACAGGCCATTTCCCCTTGATAGTCCATCTTCATGTTGCTGACTCATCATCTTAGAATTCACCTCAGTTGTCATGTCCTCATGTCATGCCCTTCCTGTTACTCTATGTAGATTCCTTGCGTTAATCTCTATCCTCTGCTTATTTCCTTCCTGGCACTTACTACAATCTAAAATTCTCTTATTGACTAAGTTAGTGTCTGTCTTGGGCAGCTTTTACTCCCCTTACCTAATTCAATGTCTGGCAGAGGGTTGGTGAGTAATACGTATCTTTGGAAGGAATGGATGAATCCGTACCAAATTCCTCATCTAATCCCACTTCCTGGCTGTGGCATCCTCCTCCAGCTTGTCCTGCTGCCCCTCCCGTCTCTGTCAATGACTCCATCATTCTACAGATGGGAACTGGGTTGGCGTCTAAGAGTTTCTTTCCCTAGTGTTTGTTCTTGGAAAATAAACAAAACATTTTTAAGGTAATGAGAATCCACAATATGAACCTCTTGGTATAAAAGGATTTTTTAAGCAAATATTTCTCCCTCATTGTACAAATACCTTTAAAGGAAGTGGAAGTCCGTCTGTTCACAATGTACTGCAACCCAAAGCAGTGAGAAGTTTTACGGGGTGTGTGTGTGTGTGTGTGTGTGTTTTGGGGAAGGGGCAAAAATCCAAGACTGCAGACATGATTTCCATCTTGACTTCTCATATTTGTTCCAAAGGTCAACAAGTAGCATACACCTTTTCTTTGCCAAAATACAAAAGCTCACCCTTTATGTGAAACTACATCCTCAAGGTAGCACTACTGGATATTCACCACTGAAGCGCCCTCCTAGAAAACTGTCTCCAAGGCAAATCCGGTTCAGAAACACCTCCCATTTTAGCCTTTCAATGTGTGCATACTGACCTCTCAACTACGGATTCACCATCCTCTTCTCTGAAAATTCTGCCAACTGGGGAAGAAAAAAAAAAAGCAACCCATGCATGAATGCAATTGCTCCCTCAACTGAATAGAACTGTGGTGGCTCATAATTGATAACATATGGAAATTCAACTGGGAGAGGGAAAAACCAGAGAATTCTCATTACGTCACCTCCTGAAATGCTTGGGTTAGCATGTTTTGCCTTCCTAAGTGTAAATAAGTTAAAGCTTTCCAGGATTTCTAGGCATCCTTAATCTTTTCTGGTTGTTTCCTCTTTTTTATAATAGATGGAGAGCAGCAGACAGGTAAGTTTTTTATGTGCATCACAAGCGCAGCTTCTGGCAGTTTTGGTCACATCACTTTCTTCTATTGAGTTCAAGACCATTTTAATGACTTGAGCTACTGAGCATTTTATTTTGGAGGAAAACGTTGTAACCTTCATTTAGTAACTTCATCGGCACGTGGTTATTTCACTAAAGGCTTTTCCTATTTTCTCCCAGTGAATTGACAGCTCCGCATGGCTTAGGAATGTGGTACTAATGTCTGTGGCTACCGGAAAATTACTCCACTTGGTCTGGACAAAGGCTTGATGTGTTTTATCCGTGTTTCGAATTTCTCAGAGCCTCTCGGTGTACAAGCATCTGACATAAAACCAACCCCCTCCCCTAAAGACCCCTTGCTCTGAGTTTATGGATTTGCTTCCATCTGCTGAGAATTCTTTGGTTTAAGGAATCTGTGAACTGAGATCTGGACAGCATTTCAGGTTCCCAAGGTTTTGTTTTCAGCATTTAATTCACCACCTGATGCCTTTTAAATCCAGTTTAATAGCTGAAATGGATTTTTGTGCTTTCTGCACTTAAATGATTATGTGTTCCTATGCATGCACATGTTGGATTTCTTAAATAATTTATTCCAGACAAATGTGCTGAGGGTCTAATTACACTACGGTTATTTTTAAAATTAAAATCTTGATGATTTTGGGGGGTCTGTTCAGGGAGATTTGAAATATTCTGCAGACCAGCAGATAGTAAGGGTGATTTCAAGCTGAAAAGGAAATGTTAAGACATCTTCTTTTCTTTAGCATTTATTTGCTCTTAACCCTCTTCTCCTGGTGATCGGGTTGCTTTTTCACACATTCAGGTTTAGGGGAAAGGAAAAAATGGAGAGAGAATGTCTTGCCTAGTGAGAAGACAAAGCTACAGCTGCTGCTGTGTCATAATTCCGCTCGACTTTCCTCTTTCTGTCCCTGTTCTTGTGCCCCCTAGAGGTAACCTCCCTGAAGACAGGCACTGTCTTCCCCTTCACTGTGTTGCTGCTGCCTAGTTAATGGTCTGGGACATATTGGGTGTGGGTGATTAATGTTTGTTGAATGAATATGGTGTAGAGAGAACCCAAGATCACTGTGGGAGTCCTAATCTGAGGGGAGAGACCGGAAAGGCTGAACGAGATGGCTTCCCATCAGTTGTGTCCTGTCCCTTCCCGGGGCCCTCCAGACCGCATGCTCATTGTTCTTCCTCTTTGGCCTCCTCCATCTCATTTCTCTTTCAGGAGTCGCTGTTCTGTACCAGGCCCTGCTCTAGGCCTGGGATGCAGCAGTGAGCCCACCAGACAGAAGGCCCACCGCAAGGAGCGCTGGTGTCCATCTGAGACCAACAATAAATAAGCTAAGTCAGATAAACAGAAGGTTAGACAATGACATGTGCTTAGGAAAAAGGAATAAAACAGGGACGAGAGATAGGAAGTGGCCTTACTCAGGATGTCATTTGGGTAAAGATAGAAGGAAATGAGGGGGGAACCTTGCAGATGTCTGGGAAAAGCAATCCAGAATACAGGCCCATCAAATGAACTGCAGGAGGCCCATGGCACTCAAGGGGACGGGCCGTCAGGTGGGGCCTGTGAGCCGTTGAGTAAGAAGTGTCTCAGAAAGAAAAATGTCCTATTAATCAAATGCCATTTAGGGGACTCTCCAGGTTAAACAAACTTAAGCTGGTTCTGGAATCTTCATTGGAGGAGCCTTCAATCTCCGAGAGGCAGTTATAGTGCAAACTGTTTCCTAACTGTACTTGCGTCAGGAACCACTTTGGGGGGAACTCGGGTCTCTGAAGATCACAGAAACAAGCTGAGGAGCCGGGAGGGTGGGTGGAAGTGGAGGCTGACTCTTGGCCCACCCTCATCACGGGCTGCATCCCAGTGCTTGTGAACAGAGCCCATGGCATTCATGTATCCAAGAAAGAGGAGGAGGACTCACATGAGCTGCTGTGTCAGACACCAGAAAGAACATTATAAAAATGTTATGTTTTCCTTACACATACTATTTGTTTACTTAGTCCTACTATTAATTATTACCAGTTGCCACTGTTAAAGAGTCCTATTTTTATCTTGTTTAACATTAACAACATTTATGTAACAGAAAAGTAAATAATACAGAATAACATGATTTCAAATAAACACCCAATTTTCATTATCTTTATAATAAACTAACACATGTGTGTATAATTATATATACATATATACACCTACACAGTGAGTCTATACTTTATATACACACATGTAACATACATATACTGTGTATATAACATGCATACACATGCTATGTATACACGTTACATAATACATATACTATGTACATATACAAACATACTATATATACATAACTCTATATACACATATACCATACATATACTGCGTGCACACACATATAAAGTACATACATATACTATGTTTTCATATATGTATATGAAAAGCTGGCCACCCTGCTTGAGCTCAGAGCTCAGTTTTCAGTGGTGAGTTGGAGAAAGTGTTAGCCACCAGCCCCACTTGGAGAACAAAGACAATAAAACCCAACAGAACAGTGGAGACCAACAGACACTCCCAGAGTGGAATCTTCCAGAACCACAACAATCAGGAACCTAGACCGGAGCCAACCACAGAGGCGGAGGCTCTTCTGAGAACTTGAAACTCCGGTCTTGGTGGCCCAACCAGTGGCAACATCTCACACTCCCCTGTCTGCTCCTGGGAAGTGCCAGACTCCTCCTCGCCTCCCTACACCTGCCAGAAGGCAGCGGAGAGAGTGAAAACCTGCTTGGGGGTTAGAGGATTCAACTCCCAGCTCCTTCTCTTCCTGCTGTGAGCCTTCAGCAACTCTCTGAAACTTGCCCCGAGCCTCAGTTTCATCATCTGTAAAATGGAGACGCTATGTTACAGGCGACGTGGCCTTCTCCACAGTGGTGCTGCGGCAGTGCTTTTATGAGGGTTAAATTTGTGCACACGGTAACACACAGTGGGGCCGTTCTCTCTGTGGGAAAACCTGTTTCATTTAATTCGTTTAAACAAGAATTACCATGACTGCTGCAGGCCGGCAAGTCCTGGGTTTTGTGGAACTTAAAGAGAAATAAACAGGTTAGTAAGGGGGAGGACAGGACTCCAGGGCTGGAGCTCTTTGCCCTGTCCTCTCCCCCAGTTCCAGCTCAAATCCTCTGAAACCCAAATCAAACTACCTCCTTTCCTAGCCTTCCCATTCCTGCCACACCCCATACAGAGTCTTCCCAGCAGGAAGCGACCTCCCTCCTGCTTTTGCTTATGACAATTATTCCATCATTGTAGAGAACATTGCCAATAAATCTTGTGTGTCCCAGTGGCATGTCTTCCATTGTTTAATTGTTAAAAATTGTTGTTTAATCTATTTAACTTTTCCCGCTGAGAAAGCAATGGGAAAGCCCACCCATCTAAATGTTCACACTGTGGCTTCATCTGGGAAAACCCACTTTACATGAACACTGCCCTAGCATTAACTCAAACTCGAGTTTACTTCGTAAGACTTTCTGGTTTTAGTTTATCTGTAAAATTAACTGCAGTTGTAAAAATCGTTTTGGTTCAAATGGGTTGTAGAGATGTGCAGGTGTGTGCAGTTAATTAAAAACCTAGATAGGCAATCCATGCCCGAATTGAACATTGCCCTTCCTTTCATTGTGAGCGCCTGAAGTCGAATATCGTTTAAAGCGATTAGGTTTTCCATTGTGCTGTGTTGTTACAGTAAGAGGAAACTTAGTGAACTTGGGAGTGGGGGGCGGGGAACCAAGGAGGAGAGAGGTTTCCCTAAGTGCTTGTATTCTGTCGTGAGCTTAACTTATTGAATTGAAGCTTTTTGTAGAACTCATTATTTAAAACAACTTTCCATGGGCTGGAAACTATGCCACACACTGTACCTAGCAGACAAGTATTTATATCTATTCACAGTCATTCAGGGCTCAGTTGTGCAGAATTGTGTTGTGGCTCTGAACTTGACATAGAAAGAGGCAGTTTGCTGGAAAACAGACCAAGAATGGCAATTGAGTGAAAACGACCATATTTGCGGAGCATCTTTGAGATCAGTTACGTGTCCGTCTCCCACCACAGGCCCTGGAAAGGCTGAGGAGTCCCAAGACCATCAGACAGAGTTAAGTGATGCTCTAGATGCTATTGGAAAAGAAACACTTTGGAAGATTTAGAAGTATTGAAAACAAAAGTGTTTTTTTGCGTGAATGCTTTTATACAGGTGTGTGCGTGCCTGTGTGTATTTATACTTTTATTAGAGCCGTTGTACTCTATAATTAAGGAATTTGAAAGTGTGAATAGAGGGGACAGGACTCTGCAGTGTGGGTTTTGTTTACCATTTCTTGCTCCATCGGAGTCTGATATTTTAAGCACACTGATCTCATTTCCACTCTGAGACCTTGCAGATAAAAATGGGTGTTCCTGCAGATGACACACAAACCACACAACACCTGTGGCAGTTGGGAGACACCCTCGCTGGGACTGCTCCCCACATACCAGTCAGTCAAAGACCCGCAAAAACAATGGCTCTGTCTCTCCAAACAGCACAAGTTGTACAGCCCAGCTCGTTAAACTCCGTCAACACTGACCTCTGCATGAGGTGGCATTTCCTTTAAATGACGGCAGTTCATCAGTTTGGTAGTGGAGAGTGTACTCCCGAGGATGCATAGCTAATGATGGGACACTGGTACTCTCCACAGAACAAAGAGGGACGGTTCAGGGACATCCACTCAAGTAATTTGCAGGCAGGGATGGGGGAGGGAGGCAAGCCAAGGACACTTCCAGAACTAAAAGTCTAACTAGTTCAGGTAATGATCGTAGCCTAGACTTTGTTGTTCTTGTTTTGATTCACAAGTGCTCAAAGTATGTTAACCTCTAACGACTATTCTTCTCTTTCAAAATAAACACCTAAATATTTTGTCAAGCAGTGCTGTCACTGGTTAGGTCTGATTGCTCCAGTGTGACAACAGAGTGGATTCTCGACAGAAGGGGTTCAGCCAGCCTACGGAAACCGCCAGCCAGGATCCCTGGCACTCAGTCTTGGAGCTTTGGCCGCATAGTCAATAAAAAGGCAATACACACACAGGGTCTTCACGCCGACATCCTCTTCTCATTAACTGTTTCTGTTTCACTTCCTGTGAGGGAATTATAAATGGTCCGTTATACCCCCATGTTAATTTAGATATTCCTCTGTGTGCTCCTGTCCTCAGAGCACAGGCTTGTGGACATTGTTGGTTTCATCTGTGCCGTACTCACCGCTCTCCCCTGTCCCCAGTTCTGGAAACAATACCCCTAATTTCCTTAAGCTGCCAAGGCTACCCCCACACTTCCCCTCACCCTATCCAGCTCTCAGCTGAAGGTTTGCCTGTGACCCAGGCAGGGCCAATTATTGAGTGCTCATCCCCGGGCCACAGGGCCCAATCAGTGGTCCTCCCAGTGAGAAGTGGGGAGAAGCTCCACTAGGACAACACAGTGGGGGTGATCCTGGAGTTTCTGGGGCCACACTGTAGAGTGAGGCCCAACAAGGCAAAGCTGGCTGTTCAACCATGCACATCCAACTTCAGTTCCATAAGCCAAAAAAGAAATCCCTCCACTTTTTTGCATTAATCAGTTTGAATTGGGTTTTCTGTCACTTTCAACAAAAAGGGTCCTGACTAATGCCCTGTGTATGGTGTCTTTGAGAGAGCTTGTTAGTTTAAAGACAATGAATAATTGCACAGGGCTTGAGCCAGTTTCTTAGACTCTTGCTCTGCTTGGAAACTTCGTCCAAACGGAGACTTCATTAGAGCGCTAGAGCAGAGCCAGAGGGACTGGTCAGTGTGCTGGTAAGAATGGCCTGGCCAAGACACCACTCAGCCCCCCAAGTCAGGGGACTCCCTCTGCCAGGAGCTGAACTGCCCTCTGAAATTACAGGCGCTTTAAAACATAAACTGGTTTGTTCTTATTATTGCAAGTGATACATGGTAACTATAGAAAAACTGGAAAAAACTGATAAGAAAGAAGTATCATTTCTCTATAATTCTCACTATACATATAGGTGAAGATGTTACTAATTCTTGTCAACCCCTCCATTGCACTTTAAACACTCAAACAGGGCTGTGTCTTGTTTACTATTATAATTCCAAGATCTAGCACTACGCCTGCCTCATAATAAGCATAATAATCATTAAAATAGTGAGCGAGTGAGTTGGGCCAGCCCTGGTGACCTAGTGGTTAAGTTCAGCACCCTCTGCTGTGGCAGCCTGGGTTCGGTTCCCAGGCGTGGACCTACACCACTCATCAGTGGCCATGCTGTGACAGTGGCTCACATACAAAGTAGAGGAAGACTGGCAACAGATGTTAGCTCAGGGCAAATCTTCCTCAGGAAAAAAAAAAAAGTGAGTGAATGAGTAAATGAATGAAATGGTGCAGCGCAACACAATACTTCCCAACCTTCCAAGCCCCCATGAAAAATTGTATTTGCAAAGCAGTCACGGCGCTCAGGAGACAAAAAGCTGGGTATCCTGGATGCCGAAGCTCTGCATGGCTGCACTGTCTCAGGCCCATTTCATGACAGAGTTTTGGGAAGCTCAGGTGTATTTCTGCACAGAAGTTGGCTTTAGATTCAGGCTCACATTCAGCCTTGGCTCAGAGACTTACTAGGCTTTTGAGCTTCAAAGAGTGTCAAATGCAATGACCTCATGTGCTGGGTTCTGTTCTCCCAAGATGCCCAACCATGACTCTTCTTTCCACCCAAAGGATCAAAGTCCAGCTGCACAGAGGCTTTCCTTAGCCCTTGTCCTGGGACAGGGAGTGTCTTCCTCGGTGTGCGAATTTGATCCTGGGCCCACAGACCTGAAGTAGGATACATTTCACTTTGGATGGATCATCCTCATATTTAGGAATTGAATCAGTTTGGAAAACTACAAAAGGAAAATAATATGAGTGATCAAATTTTATTTTTATTTTAGAATGAGACATAATTATAGAGGAAATGATACATTGATCATTCTTATGCAGTCTTTCAAAATGTATCTTGAAAACCATTCCAAAAACAGAGCTCCCGAATATTTTAAGAAATGACACCTCTGTGAGAATGTATATCCTCTCCCACAATAGCTGCTCTGAAGGGTGAGCCTCATTTAGATGTATGAGTTCCAGCAAGTTTATTGAAAAGCATATGTCCTCATCGTAATACCATACAATTGCATTCATTTCAGAAGTACCCAGTCATCTTGTTTGGGGAACATGTGAAGTATTGTTTGCATGAAGTTGAGCCCCTTCACTGTCACATCAATCTATTGTCTGAGAGAGCATTGATAGTACACAGCCAATAAATATGTAGTATGTCCTGCCCCTGACCCAAACAGAGCCTAGTGACCCAGTTCAGCCTCACTCAATCCCAGGTGTCAAAGGGACTGCGAGGTACAATTTTCAGATGTCTGCTTTTATGAAAAGCCCAACTATAATCATGAACAATTAGGGGCAAGGATACTCTTTAAGTTTTATATTTGTCAGTCTTTAAAAATCATTATCTAAACCTAAGTTCAAGCTCTGGCTCTTAGAATTCTTTGTTGGAAACAAAGCAGAGTTCAAAAACTGTGTTAGTTTTCTTTCTTTATGATGTAAAATTATACCAAAATATGATTTTAATGAATACTGCATTGAAATAAAATATATTATGTGATGCTATATTATTAATGTCAGTGGCATTCTATATTAGGCCATAGTACATTATATTAATAGTTGGTTTGTTATGCCATATGAATAACAATCACAAAAATATACCATCTCTAAATGAGAAAAAATAGAATAAAATAATCATGGAAGCCACCTTGAGTACATGCGTCTTGTTAGTTAGGTGTGGGCACTGAGCTGAGGGCTCCGGGAGCACAACCACACTGAATCCTCGCAGTAACCTGGAGAGAAAAGAGCCTGATTCACCCCTCCGCACGGCTGAGGAAACCAAGACTCAGACCTCGCGAGGAGGATTTTGGCTGTGCATCCTTAGTCTAGAGCGTTCTCTCAGGACCTGAGTCCCCTGAGTAAAATCCCTGGGATGTTGAGGTCTAACCCAGTACGTCCAGGGGAATCTTTCTTTTTTTTCTCCCTCCAAGACACAAGCACATCCCTCTGACTGGGGCTGTCTGGGACCAGAGGTGGAGGTCCAGCAACGTTTCCCTCCAGAGAGGCCAACCTGACCGATGGGTGTTCCCTCTTGGTGCTCAGTGTTCAGGCACAGTGGCCTTCAATGCGGCGTGCCTGTGGAGGTGGGTAGCTGGGAGGGGTGTTGAAGGGAGAGCCTCACTGAGTAAGAAGGGGCAATGCTGAACAACCCCCAAAAGACGCCTGTCTCAGCCTCTGCCCATGAGGGTCCCATGCCTGGAATGTGCTTGTCATCCCATAGCCCCCTCACTGTGGAATGCCTGCTCCTTCTTCATGTCTCAGATTAAACACACTTATGGAGATTAAACAGCCTTCTCTGACACCCCAGTCCTATGATCCCATAGCACTTTTGGCAGATTTTGTCTACTTTTAATTGTTTGCTGGTGTGTTGATTGCTTTATCTTAGGCATTAGATAGTAAGCTCCATGGAGAGAGGGACAGTGATGTCTTATTGTCTTTTGTACCCCCAGTGCTTAACCACAGTCCCTGGGACATAGCTAAGGTTAATAATAAGTATGTGTTGAAGAAATAAACAATATACATAAGTTCCTTGTGGTGAAGTCTTATTCACTGTTATAACATCAGACTTCGATTTAGGCAACTAATGAATGTGGAAGGAATGATTCAGTTAGAATTTCACCATTTTACCACCAACAGAGCAATAATTGATTCAGGCAAGAGTCATCAATGGATGCTAAAACTTATGGATGCATGTTTGATGAGGAACAAGAATATTTACATAGCCTCGAAGAATCCTCCCACAAATTACTAGTTTATTAGAAGGGACAAATAGTAACCTTATAGTGGAGAAAGCTGGCAGATACCCCCTTAACCAATGGATCTAACTTAACATCACCAATGTTGGGACAAACCAATTTCATGTGATTACTAGTGGGATGCACCAAAAATATCAGAGCATCACCTATGTGGAGTCCATGTGGAATAGGAATTGGAATGTGGAAGGAGCAGAAAGACTTTTACTTGGTTCTCATGACAACCCCAGTGACACAGGAACCCTTTGAAATAGGAAGGGCTCATTCCCATATTATAACTGAGCAGGTAGATTCGTGAAATTAGTTGACTTGGCCAACAATCAGTGCCAGAACATGTCAGAGCTGGACCTCTAGCCAGGACTTCCAGCTCCAGCCCAAGTCTTCCCTTCACTTTCCGCTGCCTCTCCTAGGGCATCAAACTCACCAGAAAGGTGAATGAGTTGCTCCGACAATGGGAGGGAGGCTCATGGTGAGCATATGGAGAGGGATTCTGCAGACTTGAGCTCCAGTGCTGCCCCGGCCGCCAGCTAAGGAAGGGAATGCAGGGAAGGGATCTTCTGCACCCCTAGGTTCCTTTTCTGTAAAAGATGGTTCCTGCTTCGCCTATGATTCTAGGAAGTAGATCTTTCTGTCTAGACTTTCGTTTCATAGACTTGGCAGCTATTCATTTGCAGTATGATTTGGAAAATTGCTATGAATGTTTTAAGAGAAGCAGTTTCCTTCAGAGTCAGATGTTTTGACAAAATGACTATAATATCTTAGATTTGAGACAGGGACAAAGAAAGGAGAAATCATACCCCATTAGGAAAACTCTTCCAGGTATAATAGAAAATGAAGTAAAACTCACAGCACTTTCCCACAACAGATCAAAGTCATTCATTCATTCATTTAATCATTTCATTGAACCATGATTTCCTAAGTCACATCTCTATCAAAAAAAGTCCTCATTATATAAAAATCCTCTGAAGGTTAAAATCCTAAGTCTTGATTGGCTGAACTAAACATCAAAATGACACTGCCCCCATCCTAAAGAGGAAACTTTTGGCCTAAATGTCTTTATTTTGCAGACATTTAAAGAACACCAAGTATGTGCAAGGCCTCCTGCTTGGGGATATCCAGGAAGGTTTAATGTTGGACCTGAATAAGAGGGGATGAAGGATTGGTAGACTTTGTGCATGTGGAGATGGTAGGTAGGGGCCCTACAAGCGGGAACAAGGTGTGGGAAGTATGGGGCTTATACAAAGAACACCTGGTCTTTCAATTCAGTTGCCTGTCAGAGTATGTAAATGTTAGTCAAGGGCAACAATGTGGGAAAGGTAGCTTAAGGGTTAAGGAATTTGAACTCTGTGTTGCAGCCATTTAGGATTCCTTGAGGATGATTTTTTTTTTTTTTTTTTTTTTAGCAGAAGTGCCATGCTTTAAGAATTGTTTTCTTTGCTTGTTTGTTTATTTAAATGATCCTGGCTGAAGAAACTTTGCAATGTTTGGAATGACCCCTTGCAAAGGTGATACAGGCAGCTGGGAGAGGGCTGGAGCCCAGACCATGGCCCCAGGAATGCAAGCCTCCCATCTGAATGGGTCCTGGAAGCACAGTGAGCTGGAAGGGTCTCAGCGCGTTCTCCCTCTGCTGGGTCTTGAACACCTGTTCCAGGCCTGGAGCTCCCCCATTCCTTGGGAGACTTGGATCACACCCCATGACGAAGTTAAGTAGAAAGAGCTGATGCTAAAGTCACAGCTGGCAAGGTCCACTTAGATGATGTGATGAGTTACTTGAGAATTCAGAATGAGACAGGAGTGAAACAGCCCATAAATACTTGATGCTCAGGCAGTAGCTCTTGTCGGGGTTCTCAGCAAATTTAATTGACAGTCCTGGGAGCCTCTGAAAAAGTACTCATACATTTTTGGCACAGACCAAGCTCTTTCCCTGGTGGTGATGGACCCTTGCTGGAAGGACGTCAGGGCTTGAAGCATTCTTAGGGGCCCCTGAACTGCGCACCAGAGAAATCTTTGGAGCTGGCCCAACACTAGACTCACACACCTGTAGCAGCTTCTGTTGTGTTTTTATAGAAAACCAGGCAGTGGAGAAAAAGCAGGAGACAAATGATCTAAGAGAAAACCATTGACAAGATAAGTGACGGTTTTGCCCCTTGGGTCTAAGTATCTGGAAGGCTCTCAGAAGGGTGCGCCTGCTTATCTGCATACTTTGCTTGGCAAGGATTTTCCACTGGACTGTATAATGAGGAAACTCACAAAATGTACAGCAGCACTATTCAAAAGGGGGTCTGGGAACTGGTGCTGGTCTACAAAATGATTGTTGCTAGTTCATAAAGAGATAAGTACAGAAATAACGAGTCAAGTTTAGAAGATTTTATGGCAATTTGACATGGCTACAACATTCAAGCATATGATCAGGGGATCTGTCTCACCGAACAGAGACAAAAAGACACTGGCCTGCAACAGATTGGAAGTGAAAATAATAACAAACAAAAACCCAATGCAATCCTTGACTGCAGCTAGTTTTAACAGCAGTGTTGTAGAGAGCACAGCGGGGAGGGGATTGGATTTCTGTGGTTTATCATCAACATGCGTTGAGTGCCAGCCGTGTGCCAGCAGCCCGGGAAGGAGGGATAGATATTGTCCTTGAGGAGCTCACAGTTCCATTGGGAAGACTGCCCGCCATCCGACTCATGTAACCCAATTGGATGAACACGAGGGTAGAGTTTACCCTAGTTTACTCCCAGCACCTCCAAGCAAGGCTCCTCTTCTTGGCCATTTGGGATGTCTGGTGTCAACGGTGATAGTGCCCATTTATTAAGCGTTTACATTGTGTTAGACTTTAAATTTTAAACTTTACAATCATTACCTATTTAATCCCCACAATTAAGTAGGTACCTGGGATAGGTACCTTATTGTCACTTTCAATTTATAGATGTGGAAAGTGAGACTCAGAGAGGATACAAAATCTTGTCCAAGATCATAGATTTAGCAAATGATTGTTCATTTTCCAACAATACTTCACTAACTTAATGTTCAAGAAATATTTATTAACTAATGACTCTGATGCAATGGGCATAGAAAAAGGTACTGACTCAGTGAAAGGGGAAAGAAAGGAGTCCCTTAGAGGAGCACCTCCTTGAGTTAGTTATTTCTCAAGTTTCTCCACGAATTGATCCCCAATGCTTCACCCAGCGCCCAGCGCTAAATGAGGATTAACATCAACTAGATGAATGAATACCAAAAAAAACTAGATTAATATAAAGTGATGTATATGAGCTGGAAAAAACTTTTTAATCTAAAGGATTAAAGTTATTAATACTAAAATTTACAACTGAAAAGTATAGTATCCCTCAAATTTTATAGCAATTCAGTGTCTCAAATCTGAAATGGCCGTAGCCATCCCTTCGTCCCTGTACAGCCATTAATGTCACATAAAGCCAATGCTAAAAATGCAGTTCTTCCCTTCTCTCTCAAAATGTGGGTGTTTACTCAGTACCTGCGTCTCTCTTTTGCTGCCGGGGCTCAAAGCAGAAGTGACGAAATACCCTGAGATAGACCATTTGCATAGGACTGCCACTATGAAAGAAAGCCAGAGGTGCTGGCAAACTTCCAAGAAAGGCCGCTCTCAAAAGGGTCTGGCCAGATTTTTGCAGATGCAAGAGATTTAAGTAAACATCCAAACTTTTACATGCTTATCAAGACTGCACCTCTGAACCTGTCACACACAAAAAATCTAAAGCAAGCGAATAAGAAAGACTGAGAGAGCTCATGAATAAAAATTATATTTAACTGTAAATGCCCCCTTGCTCCTAGTAGCTTCCCACAGAAGGAGAATAGACAATATTTTGAACAGTCAAAGTCATCAGCATACATAGGTTACATCTAAAACAAAGTAAAAGCATGTGATGTCCCCTTAACAGACTCAAACCTAACGACAAAATGCAGTAGGCACACGCATTAAGTGCCAGCATATCTGGCGTAGTAGCATATCTAGAAGTATAAGTAGGTTTTTTTCTAAAGAATGTATTTGTATGAATATTTGATGTACACATATTCCTGAGTTTTCAATTTGTCTGCTGCATAAGCAGATGGCTAATAGCATAAAAACTTGGAACTTACTAAAATATCTGAATCCCAGGCCCTTTAGTTTATTTTGAACACCAAATTGAGTATTTGAATGTTTTAAATTAAAGTGCATAATTCTTACCCCCTTGATTAGATGTTTAAATTCTGTACTCAGATTAACTAATGAAATCACAAATCACGGAAGAGTTAAGAAATAAGGCACGAGAGGGTCTTTTTAAAAAATAATTTATTCCTCAGGATGGATGAAGGAAAACATTTTATGCCAATCCCTTCCACTCGGATTATGTATATAACACACATTATAAAGGAATCTTATTTTCTTATGTGTCACTCAAAATGTTCGTATTTTATTGTGCATTAAAACAAGTTGTCTACTGGTTCCAAAAATCACTGGGTGTGTTCAAGTTTCATTGGCTTTACCTCCTTTCATCAGGAATATTCTAGTCCCTTCCCTCTTCTACTTCCTAATCTATCCATTTCTTCCTGTGGCTTCTCAAATTATTTAACAAAGATATTGGCAATTAACTAATGTTCTATTATAGTCAGTGACTTTTCGGAGAGGGCAGGAGAAATGAGCCCACAGCTGTTGCCTAAATGGGTAGCAGGAAAGCTGTGTGCTGTGGCAGTCTGCTCACTCCCTGCTCCTATCTGGGGCAACTTCTCCACTGCCCAGGGACATGGTTCTTGCAGTGATCCCGTGTCCTGTGTGGCTTCAGATCCTCCCTTCAGATGACCAGGTATGGTCATGCCTATCCACACTTAATCCTGGTGTGGAGTCCCTGAAGTTAAAACCACCACCAAACAAACAAGCCCCCTTCCTTGGATTGATCCACATCCCCCTTCAGCGACCCTGTCTCATTTCTCTCTGTCTATTCAAAGCCGAACTTCTCAGAAGATTTTCCCACATTCTTTGCTTCTGCTTTCTCATGTCCCTTTCACTTCTTAAGCCACTGCGGTCAACCTTCTGATACTGTCGGGTCACTGAAACCACCCTTCTTGGGGTCCCCCACAGCCCCCATGTTGTAGATGAAATGGGCACTTTTCAGCCCGGCCCTCCTCTTACTTGATTTGCAGCAGCAATTGGCACATGCATGCATTTCCTCCTTCTTGGTTGCCTTCCCCCTACCTGCATTTCATGGCACCACGCCCTCCTGGTTTTCCTCCTGCTTTACTGACCGTTCTTTCTCAGTTTCCTTTGCTCTCTTTTACCAAAAACTTTAAAAATGGTGGAGTGCTTCAGAGCTCGCTTTGGAGCCCATTTTCTACTGTGCTTCATTTTTTCCCGTGTTCTTATTCAGTCTCATCAATACGCTGGTGACTCACAGATTTGTATCTTCAGCTCCAGCATCTCGCCCGAGTTGCAGACTCTCTGCTTGTTATCTCCACCTGTGTAACTTAAAACCAAAAATGAAATACGCAACAACAAAAAACCGCCTACTTATTGATGTAACTTCCCAGCCTATCTCCCCACCCTCCAATCTTCCCTGCTCTGTAATTGGCATTGCTTATCCCCCTTGCAATTCAAATCATTTCACTACATCCACTTCAAATCACTAAGTCCTATTGGCTTTATCGTCAAAATGTGTCCCCAATCTGTTTACTTCTTTTCAACCCCCGCTCCCACCTCCCAGCTACCACCCTTGTCTAAAACATCATTATCTGTCACCAAGAATATTGCACCAGATCAGTGGTTCTCAAAGTGAGGTCCCTGGACCAGCAGCATCAGCATCATCTGGGAAATTGCTAGAAATACAAATTCTGAAATATTTAATCAGAAACTCTGAGGGTGGTGCCCAGAAATCTGTTTTAACAAGCCCTCCTAGTGATTCAATACGATCGAGAAGACTCACTTGTCTTTCTGCTTAATTTTTGTCTTGGATCATGCTGTCTTGCAATAAAACTTCCAATGGCTACAACTTATACTTTTTATTTTTTTAACAATAGCACATAAAGTTCTAAACGTTCTGGTCCCTTTCTGCATCTCTGATCACATCTCATAGCACATGCTCCATCCTACCCCAGTGCTCCATTCTCATTGGCCTTCTCTCTTCCTTGATTGTGCCAAACAGACGTCGACTTCAGTGCTCTCATTGACTGTTCATTGTTCCTGAAATTCTCTTCCCAACTCCCCTCAATCTGCCTCTTTCTTATCAGAAATGTAAACTGCCTCTTCAGCTGAAATGTAAACTCCACAAAGAATCTCCCCTAACCTTCATATCTGTATACCAAATCACTTTCTATTGCATAATTCTTTTTATTTTGGTAGTAACATTTACCACTACTTAAAATTCTATAATTTATTGGTTTGCCTGGTTATTGTTTTTCTCTCCCAATAAAATTTAAACTTCAGGAGAACAATGACCTCATCTGTCTCATTCCTTACTCTATTGCCAGTGCCTAGAACAGTGCCTGACACGTACATATTTGTTGAATGAGTGGGGATCTGTGTTCTAAAGCTAACCCCACCTCAAACTTGCTGTGTGGCTTTGAGTTAGTTAGTCACTTTTCTGCTCCTGAATATTTTGCCCTGTATCAGTAAAGAAGTTGGAGTGCTTAATTTCTAAGTTCCTATCCATTTCTACAATTTGTTAAAATCTGTAAAAGTAAACCCTCTTTCTGCCTCGTGCTGCAACAATCATTAAAAACATTTCTAATAATTATTTTACATACAGTAAAGAAATACTAGAAAAGATGTTTTAAGAATAAGAAAAGAAAGATGAGAAAAGAGGGAATAAGAGAGAGAGAGACAAAGAGAAGAAAAAAAAGAAGAGGAGGAGGATGAAGAGAAAGAAGAATGACCTATGGTCCCACAAACCAGAAATAATCACTGTTAGAATTTTTGTGTATGCTAACCAATCTATTTACTGTGGGTAGTTCCCTTCCCCATCCTTAATGATATTGTACTTTTTTGTAAATTTCCAATTTCACTTAATGTTTTGTAATCATCTTTCCATATGTATTAGTCAGGGTTCTTATTTGCAAGCAATGCAAGTTGACTCTGGCTGAAATTAGCAGAAAAGGAATTTATTAAAGTCATATTGAGTAGCTTACAGACTCACTCAGAGGGCTGGAGAATAGGGCTGGAGCTCCTTGACCAAGAACAGCACCCAAAGTGGTACCACAAAATTGGAAAGTGTGGATATAGCTATTGCCACTCATGCAGTCCATCCCCAGGATGATTTTTGTTGCATCACCAACTTTCAATTCAATATTGACTGGCAAAGGCCTATGTTATACACACACACTTTAGCTGCAAGAGAGCCAGGAAAACAAGTATCTGCATTTTCAGCTTCTATAGTTGAAGCTAAGTTGGGCTCCATAAGATAAGGAATTCCGCAAATATAATTCCTCATAGATACTAAGGGCCTAAAATAAAAGACAAATTTCCACTACAGCTCACCTCTTAAGCCAGCCAGACGGACAGACACACACACACACACAGTGCAATTATAATGCAATATATAATGCAATTAACCTTCTTATAACGAAAATATGCTCACCACTTTCTAAAAGTAATCAATCCAAATTCTCATTAATTACTGCAGTCATCATGATCCAGAATGTCAAAATTATGTCCGTTCTTTCTTTAGTTCTGTCGTAACCCTGTCTTTTTTATTCTGTAGCCTATGGACTAAATGGTACCATCAACAACCAATAACAAAAATACACATACATACATACCCACACACACAAATGGATAAAAGAAGAAAGGAGAACAATCATAGTTAAAACTTATATACATGAAAATATAAGGAACAGAATGCAATTACACGCTACAGTTCTTGTTTCTGCAACTGGTCCCCTGGCTTTATCAGAGTTATGTCTTGTTTCCTGCCCTACCCAGTCCTTTTGCCTTCAGTCAGCATTTTATGGGATGATGAAAATTTTTGTTTCTAAGGGCTGTGTTCCATTGGTAGCACTTCTTTTATGGGCTTCCTTTAGTTTTTCATGTACCAGCAAACATCTCCTAACTACTTCTATAGTTTATTAGCAATCTGGTTTTCCCTAGAGTTAATCACCCCAGTAAACCATAACCCTATTTTCTACCTATTTGTCTGGTGCAAAGTCTGAAATAGCCAGGTAACAATCTCAGCATGACCAGCTACATAATTTGCAGAGCCCAGTGCAAAATGAAATGTGGGACCCTTGTTAAAAATGTATTAAGAGGGGCCGCCCGGTGGCGCAGCGGTTTAGTTCGTGCTTGGCAGCCAGGGGTTTGCGAGTTCGGATCCTGGGCGCCCACCGACGCACTGCCTGTCAGCCATGCTGTGGTGGCGTCCCATATAAAGTAGAGGAAGATGGCACGGATGTTAGCCCAGGGCCAGTCTTCCTCAGCAAAAAGAGGAGGATTGGCAACAGATGTTAGCTCATGGCTGGTCTTCCCCACAAAAAAAAAAAAAAAAAAAAAGGAAAAAAAATAATGTATTAAGAATTTCAAGATGGCAACAGTAGAGCATTAAACCACCCACGTGGCCCTTCTAAGCATGGGGCCCTGTGTGACGACAGTGCTACACGCCCATGAGCTGGCTCTGAGTCTCGGTTTTGGATTCAATGGAACAAGTATTGTGTCCTACAGTAGATTGTATTTTATTACTGCATTGATGTACATTCCATTCCATGTGCTCATCTTCCAATGTGCAATGTGCAATGTGCAATTAACATTCCCCCACTGAGTGGTGAAGTCTATGTCCCTTCCCCTTGAACTTGGGAAAATCCTTGTAATTGCTTTGACCAACATAATGCTGCACTCCCTCTCTTTCTATCTCTCTATCTCTACCTCCCACCTTCCCTCCTTCTGAGGCATCCTGAGGAACTCTGAGCTATCCTGAAGCTGTGATGCTGGAAAGATCACATGAAGAGACTACATAGTGAGATGCTTAAGGAGCCCTAGCTGTTCCGGCCCTCAGATGTTCTAGTCTTCCCTGTCCAGGCACTAGACTTGTGAATGAAGAAGACTTGGAGATGACCCCAGCCCCAGCTACCATCTGAATGCAGCCTCATGAGAAATCCCAAGCCAGAATTATTCAGTCAAATACACCCAAATTTTTACCCCAAGAAATCATGATAAATAATAAATGGTTATTACTGTTTTAAACCACTAAGTGTTGGAATGAATTCTTTTTCTATAGCAATAGATAACTAATTCATGTCCCGTAAGCAATAAGATCTCCAACCAGAGAAGTCCAAGTCTTGGGTATGGGAAGCCAAAAAATTTATGCAAGATGGTCATTAGGTATAATTGTGAGAGATGCCACCCCTCCTTACATCCATTGGTTCCTGGACCATCGTATTCTATTTATAAGAACAGCACCATTCTGAAGATGGGTTCAGTCCTAATATTGAATCCTACAGGACAGCACCACAAACTTGCAAAGATGATTTCCGAGTTAAAGCTGTAACTGAAATGTCAATAAGTAGAATGACCATATAATTTATCATCCAAAGCAGGACATTTTAAGAGCAAAAGGGAGCACTTTGAATAATTATTCTGGAACAATAGGCATAAACCAATGTCATCCTAGGCAAACCAAGACATATAGTCATCCTATATATAATATGCTTCTGGGTCACAGGGATATAGTAAGACTGGTAAACCACAGGAACATCAAAAATCATCTTACATCTACTGAAATAAGTAAGTTTCTCAGTCAAAAATAGTGTTGTCTGGGACATCTTGATAGAGAATAAAGTCTTCAGCAAATCAATGATAGTGTTACTGGCAGAACCGAGGCATGAAAGTAACTTCAAAGAGAGAACACCTGCATATACTCCACTGGGGGCAAATTGCTGCTCCTCCATGAGAGGTAACCAATCTGCTGCCAGGTGACTGGCTGGTCCACCCAAGGTATGTTACTCTACTGGGACTCACAGCGGTCACTGCTGCTGCAGTTGAGCAGCCAGTTGACCATAGAAGGTGTTCAATAAATGGTGGCTGGTAATTACAAGTGCACATTTCAGTATCTGATAGACAAGCTCCTATGTTACACTTGTTTATCCCAAACATTCTTCACTTCTTGAGCATGTATTATTTTAGTTCAATTTCAGAATTCTGTTTCAGTCTCCAAAAATCTCTTAAGGGATTCTGATTAGAATTTCTATTACATTTATAGATTAATTTGGGATTTAATGAGGGTAATAGAGGAAAACATGCATTCTTAGACGTGCCAAGTAGTAAAGATATTCTTGAAACGATTTCCCACTGCTTACTTAATACCTGGCATATGTAAATGGCTCGTAATAGGTCCCCTCGCAAGCATTATAAAATTCACTGTTTTCAGATGTTTCCTGGAAGAAAATAGAATCAAGTTTTCCCAAAAGGATGTTGAGATTTGTTCTCAGGAACAATTCAAGAGGAATGTGCAATAATAGTCTACGGTTCCATAGAAAGTATCAATCAGATATTTTGATGTGTCTGTTCCATCCAAGACTGGGAACTGTAATCAGACATATGGTCTGTAGAGCTTCATGTGACTTGTGTAAGTGATCATTTCAAAATGATTCTTTTAAAATGTTTCTTCTATTTTAAGTGAGTAGCTTTTCTGGTGTGCCAGCTGTATTGATACAGGCTAGAATTGTGTTTCTGACAAATAATTAATATGCAACATTTTTCTTGCTTGGCAAGAAAAATAAGATGTAAACAAAAGGTTTTACCATTTATTTTTTGAGATTGGAAGAAAACTACATGTGTAGTAGATAAGAAACATATTTTTAAAAATTAGCGTCTTAAAAATCATAAATTAGGTAGTTATAATTACAGCAGTATGAAGATTATGTCTTGCTTTCTTATTCTTTTGAGATAGCTTCATAAATTATTTGGCGAGGTTGTAAATCTCGTTAATTGTATTAGCATCTAGTATAATTAATATTAAAGTGCATTTCTGCAACATTTCCATATTAGAAATTACTGATGCTAAACTGATCTAAGAAATGGGCAAATATGTATGAGAATTGCTGCAAAATATTTAGCTTTATTGGGAGAAAAGAACCTACAGAAATTTTCTATATAGATCTTTATCCTTGTGACTCCTAGAGACTCTAGTTAGAAGTGGTTTTCTTGAACTTCAGCTGGAAGAAGATAGGAACCTCAGAATGAAAGTTAGTAAGAAGATAGTAACCTTCCCTTGAACCTCATATAAAAGAGGTTTAAGATTATTCAGTTAGAGAGACATCCAGGTAGAAGAAGAAAAAAAGATAATAGTCCTCAGCACTCAGTTAACAGAAGACTCAGAGCTCACTCTTCCCTTTTACTTACATTTTTATTGAGGTAGATCATATATACTGTAAAGTGCGCAAATCTTAACAGATAAATTTTAATATGTATATACCCCATGAATGACCCCCTCCCCCAGATAAAGTGACAAGACGTCCCAGAAGGCCCTCTCATGCCCCTTCCAGTCAATATCCCCCCAGCCAAAGGTAACCATTGTTTTTATTCTGTCGCTATAGATTAGTTTGCCTGTTCTTGAAATTCATATCAATGGATCTTCCTATAAATGTAGTATGAACATTTTTGTGAGTAACTTCTTTCACTCAATGCTATGTGAGATTCATCCATGTTGTTGCGTGTAGCATCCATTCAATTTTTATTTCTGTGTTTGAAGAGAAATAGTGAAATCTTTGAGTTTAGAAAAGAATAACTAAAATTTGGTTAGTCAAGCATTGGTCTGCATCTACATTTAAGTTGTAGATCTCCAAGTGAAAAGCACTGGGATTATCTCCTTACTATTCATAGCTCTCACATCCCCAGAATGATCAACCAGGAACCCCCCGGAGACCTCAAACCAGACAGTGCCCACTAGGCTGGATGTGTAAGAGTAAGGAAGAAGAGAGATAGAGGGACTCATCCTACGGGGTTAGGACAGTGAAACAGTTTACAGAGTAGTTAGTGGATGAGGATCTTGAATATTGTTGAATGAGGGAGAGTAATTCTCATTTCTGCCGAAAACACGGTAACGGGTTAGAGTCTTACATTATATGGGGAATGACGCCAAGTTAAAGATGAGAAAGAGTTAATACCTATAAGAACATGGAGTAATATTGAAGGGAATTATACTATCTTCTCTGGGAGTTTTGGAAAAAAATAGGAAATAAGCATTTCCAATAAGCCCATGAAAATATTCAATTTAGTATCACAATAGAATGTATATTATAACAATAATAATGAGAAATTTTAACATTCAAACTTACAAAGGTTAAAAAAGATGCCAAAATCAGTGCTGGCCAGAGCCCTCTAAAGCATAGTTGGTGGGATATTAATCAGCATACCATTTCTGAAGACCAATTTGTCAGTGAGAATCCAGGGCCTTAAACTTCTCTATACTCTAGTTCAGGAATTTCATGTCTAGGAATTTCTTTTAAGGAAATAGAGATGAAAACACAGTTATATGCAGAAAGTTTATTACATTATTTATAATAACAAACAATTTAAAAACCTAAATGTCCAGTAATCAGAGAATAGTTTAATGAATATCATATAGCAAAATGATATATTATATAGCCATTTAAAAATTATTTTCCAAAGAATATTAAATGACATGAGAAAATGCTTATGAATGGCGCCAGGTGAAAAAGAAAGATATACAACTACGTGTAGTAGATGTCAAACTGTTCTCTGTTTGACCTATGTAATGCTTTAAAAAATTAAGCTTCCAGGGACCTTGATGCTTTGACTTTCTGCAAAACATCAATGCTGGTCACCTATGTCGATGACATTGTGTTGATGGAACCTGGTAAACAGGAAGGAGCAAGTACTCTGGGTGCCCTAGTAAGTGACAGGGTGCCTAAAAGTAGGAGATAAACCTTACAAATATAGAGTGGCCTGCACCCTGTAAAGTTTTAAGGGGTACAATGGTCTGAGATAATCCCCTTTGTGACAAAGGACAAGATATTGCACATTGTACCCCTGTCACTTGGATTTGTAGGCAGCACATACCATACCTGGGACTACTGTGCCAACCCATTTCTCAGATGACTTGGAAGGCTGCCTGTTTTGAGTGGAGCCCAAGGCAAGGGAGACCTCTGCTCTAGGCCTATGCCCTGCCACTCAGGCCAGATGGCCCAGCAGACCCATAGTTCTAGAGGATTCTTTGTGCGGCAGTTAAAGAGTTAAAGAGTTACAGCCCAGATCCCTGGAGTTCAGGAGTTAGGCCCTGCCTTCCACAGCAGGAAACTGTTTGAACAGCAACTCCCATGTGCTACTTGGGCCTAGTAGAGACTGCGCACTTGACGATGGGATATCAAGTGACAGTGTGACCAGTCTGCCCATCATGGGCTGGGATGTCACAAGGTAGAGCAGGCTTGGGTGCAATTTGTTCTGCCATGGAAATGGTCCAGTGGGGGATCTTGCCAGAGTAGGCAGAGAGAGCACAAATAAGATACGTAAGTATGCCACGTCCCTTAGCTCATGCCTGAGGCCTTAAGAGATGTAACAGGGAGGAAAAACCTGGGGCTCCTCCTGGCTTGGCTCAATTTGTGTGAGTTGCATAAGGACTCATGCTACGCTAGAGCCAATTTTGGCAAAAAGCAACATGCATGTAACCCACACCTCTATCAGGACAGGTCATCTGCTTTTAAGGAATGCTCTTGAATACAAACTTTCTCAAAGATAGGAGTATAGACTAATCTCTCAAAATTTCCATGTTTCATAGGAAAATGACAGCATTCTGTAGTTACAATATTAATCTTAAATTAACTGTGTCTTTACTTGTTATAGCCAGATTATTTCATTGGAATTAATGAATAAAACTTGCAATTTAGCTAGTAAACAATTACTAGACTTCTAGGCCAATTGTAAATGAACAGTCAAATACTTTACATATACCTATTGGTATATATGGACAATAAGTAAATATATAGCTATTCTTAGGAGTTTACAATATGTCTCAGGATAATGGTTTGTATTCATAATATTAGACACATAATCCATTATTCATATCTATTTATCTATTTATCATCTTTCTATCTATCTATTTAATCTATCATCTTGTTTTCTGAAATCTTTGAGATCTGCTACAGAATAACCTTTGGGTTACATTAGTTTTTGTCGTAAATCAGAGATGTCCTGATTCAGGTACTCACGAAGTTTAGTGGCAGTTTTTTTGCTTATAGTTGGTAACAGAAGGAATAGAATAGATTTGCAAATGGATTCTTTGGTACTAACACTGGTTCTAAACATATCTAATTTGAATTTTTCATTTACACAGCTGGTTGTATTTGCTCTGAGGCATTATGCAAAACTGATAAAGAAGCACATGTGTTATACTAAGCCCAAGGCTCATTTAAACATTTTATCTTCCAAATCCTGAATCACAGCTGACCTTGTCAAGGTTCAGTTTGTACTTACTCCCAGAATTATTAAAATTCCTATTTTTGTAAAAGAAATCAGAGAAAAAAATATTGGAAATAAAATCTGTCTCTCAAAGCCTGCTAAATAATTATAAATAGAACTAAAATTACTAATTTAATTTTCCTTAACTCTAAAAATATGAGTTAAGTACACAAGTAAAGCAATTCTATATTTGCTAGTATTCCATTTGTTTAAAATATTATTGACATTTGTTCCTACTTCTTTATTATCTAGGATCCTGATTCAAAAAAGCCAAACACAAAAAGTCTCTTGAATTTTGTCCTACCTTCAAATATTAGGAGCCTTACCTGCGAATATTAACTTTAATGTTTTGGTGATGACTTTTATGGTATCTATTTTAAAGCTACCAGAGAAAGAAATATAGTGATGGAACCATAAAAAATACATAAAACACATCATGTGGAGTATTTTATGTTAATCTTAAGACTAAAAGCTACTGTGAAGTGGGATATTCTGAGGTAATAAATCATCTCTTTGGATATCATATTTTTTAATCTAGTTTCATTTTAGAAAGATGAAATGCGTTATTTGTAAAAACAGTTTCCCCACCTCCTCAAAGGCACAGTTGATTACCTATGGAAACAAAAAATATGCCTTCAGCAAACCTTAGGAGTAAACACTGTGATTTGTATCAACATTAACTGCTTGCCACAATAATCACTCCCTTTATGTAGTAATTTATCACACCCTTGGAAGATAGGGTGGGGGAAAGTTAAAGAGGAAGATGATTGGCATCAAGGTAACGGCAGGACCAAGAGCATGAAGGCAGAAGAGTGTGGGACATGTAGTGGTAAGGGTGTGCACTTTCATACAACTGAGCCCTCTGGAACAAGACCGCAGATGATCAGACATGATGGATAGAGGATGTGCACAGGCAACGGGGCTATTGGATGCAGAGAAAGAAGGACTTTGCTTTGTAGGTAATGGAGGGAGGTATTGAAAGAATATTTTTAAATAGGTCTTAAGCATAAGCAGTGGTTTAGGAAGATTACTCTAACACATGTTTATTCGTTCCTTTATTCAACAAATATTGCTAAACTCATACAATGTACCAGGTGCATCCTAAATGCTGGCAACACACAGAGACCACTGTGTGGTCCTTTCCCTCAAAGATTTTGCTAGTCTAATGACACTGTATTGGATAAAATGGAGAAGAAAGATAATGAGGGCAGTTAGGAAACATTTTCGGTGGTGCAGGAGAGAAAACCTAAGCTAAGTTAGTGGCAGTGGGAATGGGGATGGAGCAGTTGGGCTGGGTTTGAGCTATAAATCTATGGAAAGTTGATAGAAGTTCATAAATCATTTTATGTGGAAAAGAAGGGGAAATTTTTAAAAAGATCTCAATAATTTGATTAGTAAATTGGAGATACCATTAGCACAAACAGCATCGTGCAAGTGTAGGTTTTTGGAAAACAATTTGGGTTAAAATTGGGATGAACTGAGTTTTGAGGTGTTTTGAGATATCTAAGAGGGTCAAGAGTTAGAGCAAGAAATCCTGGTTGGGTTAGGGAAAGAGGGACCATATAATTTATCATCTAAAACAGGACCCCTCTGAGAGTGCGTTGGACACTATGATTACCTACACCAGAACAATACACATAAATTGGAGCCGTCTCAGGCAAACCAAGATGGATGGTGACTCTTAGTCATTATCAACCACATCATCTCCATAGTTGACTTTGTAAGATAGTATAAAGTTGTTAAGGGAGAATGTAGAAAAAGAGGAACAGTGAATGAATGGCCATATCCACCCCATGAAATATTTCATTAAATTGTGATTCAGGAGACGTTGCGTTAGGTTACATCCTGGGAAGTTCTCCAAAGCTGTATAAGAGGCTTTGGGAAACCTAGAGTTAAATGCCCTATGTAATCTTTAGAAATCTATTTTATAGTTACCATTTGCCACAAAAAATCAAATGGAGGAGGAGAAGGGATAGATGTGTAAGTTACAACACCTCTTTTAATCTCTGTTTTAACATCATGTCCGGGGTGGAAGGGGAGGCCCTCCTGCTCTGAGCAGTCAGCGCAGCACTGTGGGCTGTGGCCCGGAGGGGGGAGGCCAATGGAAAAGCACAGTGACTGGACACGCTTTTCCTATGGTAGGTACACCCTGCAGAGGAGGGAATGTAGTCATGAAATATCAGCAACCAATGATAATGGGTTTATTCACAGGAACCGTTTATTTCCTCATTGGTTCGCATTCACTGAAGATGTGTGTCAAAAGATATGTAAAGAACTGGGAGGAGGGTGCTGAACGAAATAGTATGTCTCGAAAACACTAATCTAGATGCTACCTGAAGGCCCTTTAAATTTTCATCCTTTAAAAATGAAATCTTTTTCTCAGGAAAAATATTACTTAGTTCTGAAAGTCTTACCATGATGTGCTGAAGCCAGCTCATACTAGTTCACAAGAATCAATTGTGAAACGTTCAGGAATTTTTCAAGCTAGTTGTTAAACATTGCCATTATTAAAAATTACATATTATACAATATTACATAATTATATTATATAAAAACGTGTAAACATGTAAAACTCAACACTTTCTAATTATTTTACCGCATTTTACTATACTCTATGCTTTTGAGGTTCTTTCCTTCTTTTTGTACCCATGCAGTAGAAATACAATAGAATGGCAGCTACTGGACTTCTCTCCCCAACTCCACAATCTGTGATGTCAGGTGGGTAGCTTGAAATCGACCATGGTGGGTATATTTACACCCAGAAGATAGATAAACTCTACAAATCAGGGCAACGCTCCAATCCTCAACTTCAAGAATTGGTTGTTAAATATTTATATAGATAGCACGTATCACTGCATCTGCATCTCTTATGATAAGAATTAATTAAGGGGATTGCACTTAATATTAACTACAATACAAACCAGGTGTCATGTGACTTGTTAATTGCAAATATGGTAGACAGATTGTTAAATGCCGCCTATAGGACAGCTGTCTATAGGAGTCTATAGGACTCCTTTCTAGCAGTAAACTCTCAAGAGTGACAGCACGACATTAGCACTCATTGCAAAATCAACTGTTTAGGAACAGCCAGACCATTTACTTTAACTGAAAACATCTTGTAAACCAATATTTCTCTGGGAAAAATTTCACTCTAGTAATTATACATTCACAAAAAAATCAGAATCTTAGCTTGGAAACTGCTATATTTATTAGAAAATATAGATTTTATTCTATATTCCTGGATTATAGGGAATAAATCTCAATTTTCTGGAAACTGGCTTCTTCCTAACTTAACTGCACACTCGCAGACTGCCTTGGCTCTTTTGACATTCTGTGGATTATGTTTACACTTGTATTTACTGCTTTATCACTTCGGTGATTCTTTTTCTTGATAAAAACATGCTAACAGAGAAAGCTTACTTATAAAATCCAAGTTAATTTGTTTCTAACCACATTAGTTTTGCCATGACATGTTTATGTGCCAGAGTTAATTGAACTTATTATTTAACTTTTCTAACCAATGGATGTAGACCAGACTTAAAAAGCAGTAGCCCCAGTAACACTGCCTCCAGGAGAACAAAGCCAGACCATCTGCCTTCCCTAACATGGAGTCTCAAGGAGTGACTAATGAGCTGATTTTGATTGTAACTTTACAGAAGCTCCTTTTGTTTGCCACTTTTGTGTGCTGGTCTAGATTTCACTGGGACCCCTTTATCAGGCTGGATAATCTAACAACTGAAAAGTTTGGCTTAATTTTCTCCTCTATCCACCTGATATGAGAGGCTTATAGAAGCCTTGTGTGCATAAGAGGTGCATTGTAATTAATAAACCATCGAATAGGTTTTAATATATCAAATTCAGAAGATCAAAAGGAAAAGTGATCAGGCCGGCCTAGTGGCATAGTGGTTAGGTTCACACACTCTGCTTCGGCGGCCCATGGTTTGCAGGTTCGGATCCCGGGCAAGGACATACGCACCGCTTCTCAAGCCATGCTGTGGCAGGCGTCCCACATATCAGGCAGAGGAGGATGGGCACGGGTGTTAGACCAGGGCCAGTCTTCCTCAGCAGAAAGAGGGGGAATGGCAACAGATGTCAGCTCAGGGCTAATCTTCCTCACCCGAAAAAATAAATTAATTAAAAAAAAAAAAGGAAAAGTGATTTACATGAGGCGTCTATGATGTAGTACTATTTAAGAAAAAAATGCAATTTAATATAATACATTAAATACAGCCATTACTGGTAGTTGGTAGGCTTCATCCTTCCCTAGATTTATGGAACCAGACAGGAAGATGTGATTCTAATGACTCTCCCAAAACACCATGTTAACTCTGTGGGTGCTTTCAAGGAGATGCTTATATGAAGAGATCCACATATGAGATTCTAGAAGATCTTCCTGTACCATTTAATTTAAGCCCTAGCTATAGCTAATGGCTGCAGCATTCGCAGTGGACTGGGCAAAGTTTGGAGTTCCTCTGCCTTTCATAAATTTACTAAAAGCGTGTAAAGTTAGAGGACATAGCAAAGCGCTTATGGAAAAACACAGTAAAAACCGGAGGACAATTTGGACATAGAGAACAATTGAATCTTTGTCTTTTCTGAAAAATATTTTCAGCATTAGAGCTAAAAAAGTGTTTGGCTATGCTTAAAGCAACAAAGTCATTCTCTAACTAATTGCATAGTTACATATTTAAGAAATGCAAGCCCTGAGTGGAGAAATTTTTTTCTCTAGGTATTCTCCAAATATATTTCTGTAATAAGTTAATCTTAAGGGTGTATACTGTCTTTAATAGATAAATGATAGATAGGTAGATAGATAGATAGATAGATAGATAGATAGATAGATAGATAGATAGATATAGATAGATGATAGATAGATAGATAGATAGATAATAGATAGAGATAGACAGACACATTTATATGAAAATATATAACCAACCCCATTCCTCTCCCTTCACCATTTGCCCATTCCCTATGGGGTCCAGGAACACAGGGTCTGTCAATCTCTTCCTTCTGTACCCACTGAATAAATGCTCGATGTGTAATGCAAGTATCTAAGCTGAAGCTCTCTCCCCTCCATTTTTAAATTTCAGCCCCGTGCTCACCACAGACTTATGACCACCTACCCAGAATACAGAAAAGTTCAGCTGAAGAATTCACAGATGTCCTAATAGGAACCCAGGCCAGCCTTGGGCACCAGTTCCTGGTTTCTCTCTTTATCTGGGAGCTGCCCCAGGAGTGTCACTGCTTCCCACACTGTTTGGACAAAAGCCTCATAGAAGGAGCATCTTAAATACAGCGCATATGGAGGCACTGGGCAATACCCCCACTGAGAGAGAGCTGTTGTCAGTAAATCTGGCTCCTTCTATTGTAAAATTCATTTTATGTTGCTAAGGGAAAAACAGCACTGAAACATTAGTCATCTAGAATATGTTTTTCAACTTGGAAAGCAACAGAATGTATCTCTGGGGAAAATTAATCTGAGGCTACCTCTGCAAATTAAACAGGAGGTTTCTGAGTCTGGAAATTTGATTTAAGACATCATTTTTGCATAGATAGATTTATGCTCACATTTTCAGGTAAATATAAGCAGCACATCACCAGTTTCATATGTAACCTTCCAACTAAAAATGAAGAGGGGGTTTTGGTTGGATGAGGACAGTTGGGGGAAAATTATAAGAAGATAATTCTTCAAATGAAGTGTTATGATAAAAGTTGTAGCCTGGCATTTTTTTTCCTCTAATTTAGACAATGAGGAAATAAAACTATAAATGCTTTCAGTAATGAACTTGAGTTCCATGCAGCTGACAATAGAAGTGAGATTGGCATGTATTTTGATTGACATTAGAAGTCTATTCCTGTTTATTTAACTCTGAGTTACCATTGATTTGATATAAGTTAATAGAGAGGGAAAAGACATAGCATCATCTTGTTAAGATATACCGAGAAATAGATCTGATTTCCTCCTGGGAAATTATAAACATATCTTCTTTCCTGTTGGGATAAAATCAGACTGTAGTTCATTTCCGATTGGCCTTGTACTGGCTGCCTCTGTGACACTGTTCATGCAGAAGTAGTGAGATTGTTGGTCTATCAAAATCACGATCGTGAAAAATATCTGTGCACGAAAGGAATGCAAAGGGCAGCCTAGAGTATAGGAATATGAGTTAATTAAATGCATATGTTTCTTCTTTAACTGTATTTTCAGAGTAAATTCTTGAATGTGCATAATTAGCATGTGCTTTTTTTCAGATGGTTAGTTTTCTCTTGTCTGCATATGTCATTTTTTTCTTTGTTGTAGCTCAATGAGTATTTATTAAAAGGCCACTGTTTATCAGAAATAGAAGATGAAGAGTATTTAGAACTTCTGCTCTATACAGGGCAGAGTATGACCTATGGAGGCTTCTTATGAAGGGAAATCTACCTCCATGAATTAGAACTTGATGGGAGTTGGCAGTTCCATGGAACCTTTCTCTCTCTCAATGGATGTTTGAGAGAAAATATGCATTCTTGCATAAGTAACAGAATGTTGGCAAATGTGATCACCACGTAGACCTGGGATAATTAGTGAAATTGTCTCTCCTATGGTAGCCAAACACCTCCTGAATGACCGCCATTGTCCCCACTGCTTTATGTGGTGTAGGTCAGTTCACTTATCCTTTAACCACCCTTCTTTTTTCCTTCCTAACATAAGCCCTGGTCAGGTCCTCTGATATCTACAAATGAAATCAAGACAGGGGTCTCTACCGCATCAAAGGGCTTCAACAGAGAAGCCAAAATAAAAGTAAAATGTCGAGATTTAATGGGCCTTTAATAGAACATCATTAAGTCATTATTAAAACTGCATTTCAGTGTTTCACACAGTGAAATCATTTCTTCCCCTGTTGATTTTTATTTTAAGTGTGCAGAAGTTCATTCTTCTCCTTATAATGATTACAAGGACATAAAATTAGGTATAACCAACTTTATTTATTCATTCAAAAGAGTAGTAACTGTAAGCCTACTGTGTGTTAGGTGCTATTCTAGGCCCCAGGATGCAGCAGTATTAGACAAAGTCACTCACCTCATAGTGTTTATGTTCTGGGGAAAATCCAGACCATAAAAAATATATGTGTAATGTCATGGTCACAGTGATAAATTCTCTGAAGAAAAACAAAGCAGAGTAGGTGGGTGGAGGATGACCTGGAAGAAGAGAGATAGGTTTTGAGGGAAGACTTCTCTGAGGAGGTGACATTTGAACATGAATGTATGCTGACGAGGGTTAGGTAGCAAGCCATATGAAGAAGGTGTCAGGAGGTGCATCCCAAGCCAAAGGAACAGCAAGTGTAAAAGCTTTTAGAAAGGAAGAGCCTTGATGTAAAACAAGTAGTAAAAATACTAAAGGAGCAAGTGAGGCTGACTTTAAGATGAGGTCAGAGATACTGACCAAAGTTGTATCATGGAGGGCATTCTGGATTATGCGAAGGACTTTGGATTCTCTTCTCATCAAGATGGGAAGCAGCTGGAAAGTTTACAGCATAGAAATGTCATAAGCAGGTTTATATTTAAAATAAAATCCCTCTGATTGCTAGGGGAAGAATGAATATAGGGGGGAAGAGGAAAAAGGAGGAGACAGGGGGCCAGAGTAGAAGCAAAGAGGACCAAGCAAGAGATGATGATGGAGACTTAGACCACAATATAGAAGCAGAAGTGTCAAGAGGATGTCAAACTTGGATATATTCCAAAGAAAAGCTGATGGACTGGATATTAAGGGAGAGATTAATAGCAGGGATGAGGATATCTGCAAGATTATAACTGGAAGTGTGAAGTTATTATTTATGGAAACAGGGAAGACTGAGGAAAGAGCATGTTTTGGGAGGAGCTTCATATGGCCTTGTTAAATTTGAGACGTCTGTTAGAGATGTTGACATAGAGTTTAGAGAAGCAGTCTGGGCTGGAGATATAAATCTGGTAAGCATCAGAATATAGGTGGCATTTAAATCATGGGATGGGAGAAGACCCCTGAGAAATGAACCTAGATAAAGAAGAGGTCTAAGAACTGAGCCCTGAGCTCCGAGACTTTCTACAGTTTAGCAGTTGGGGAGAGGAGGAGCTAGAAATGACGACTGAGGAGGCACAGAAAAGTAGGAAGAACGCCAAGAGGTTACAGTGCTTTGAAAGCCAAAAGAAGAAAGTGTTTCAGGAGGAAAAGAGTGATTCCTACATCATATGCTCCCAAGAGGTTGAGTACAATAAGCTTGTGACCTTGACAATTATGTTTTCAGTCTGGAGGCATGGGTAAAGCTGGAGTGGAGGGAGTTGAAGAGAAAATTCAAGATAAGGATGTGGAGAGATCTGTAAAGACGATGCTTTCTAGATAGATGGCTATAAGGCAATGGAGGACTGAGGCTGAGGTTGAAGGCAATGAGGATTCTTGGAAGAGCATTTTTCTTTTTAGGGGAATTATTATAGTATGTCTGTTGATGGTCTTGATCTAGTACAGAAAGACAAACTGATGAAGCAGGAAAGAGAGGGAATAATTACAGAGTGGAAGTCCTTGGGTAGGTGGGATCCAACACACGCATCGGGTGGTTGGCCTCCGTTAGGAGCGGATATAGTTTAAGCATCACAAGAGAAGGGTGCACAGAGAAAATGGGCAGAGAGGTCAGTAGGTTGGTAGATTTGATGGAAGATAGACAAGGTAGTTCTTTTCCCAATTATTATTATTTTTTAAGTGAAATAAGAAGTCAAGTTATCTAAAAGTGAGAAGTGAAAAGGGGTAATTGGAGTTTTGAGGAAAGAAAAGGTGAAATAGTAATTTCAGCAAGTGGAAGAATTAATTGACTAGGGAATTAAAGTTGAATGTTGGGGCAGTGTTGAAGGCTTACATGAAAATTCAGGTCATAAATTTAAATTGAGCACATTAGGCTCAGGCATGGGTTTTTGTTCAGCCCATTATGCTTTTCACGGAGGGGTCGGGTAAGGAATAGATGGAGAATTGGAGTTCTTCCAAGTGAATATGTTGGGGAGAGGATCTTGGGCATAGATTGGAAAATTTTTCCTAGAAAAGGTCTGCCAGTAAATATTTTAGGCTTGCTTTGTGGGCCATATAGTCTCTTTCACAACTACTCAGCTTGCCATTTTAATGCAAAAGCAGCCATAGACAATACATAAATTAATGGGCGTGGCTGTGTTCCAATTAAATGTTTATAAAAGCAGTCAGTGGGCTGATTTGGCCTGAGGGCCTTAGCTTACTGACCCATTGTCTAGGGAATTGAGAGTGTATCCAAGAGACCTATTACAGTGATAAATCATGGACTCGAAGCTGGGTTCCATATGAAGTGGACACATGCGGATGTGATGGATTGCAAACAGCTTGGAGGTCTAGATGGGGTCGGTGAACTATTGGAATAGGGGTACTCATGAAGATGAACTGGAAAGAGAGAAGTGAGTGCTGCTTGACATCTAGTTGTTAAGAGTGATGCCTTCATTGGATAGGAGCCATATGAGGACGGGAACCTGGGAGCCTGGGAGCTTTGCAGGCATCCTCTAAGTGTTCTGGAGCTGAGTCTTCATGAGGGGAAGGAAGGTCTTACCAAGAGCAAGTGCTGCTCTGACAGCTTCTCTCAAATCAGGGGCACCTGGAGTTTTGTAAGTCTCCTTTATCAGTTGCCATGAGCAGCAAGATGGGCTGACCTCCCAGGACTCAGATCTCTTCCAAACCCTGAGAGTGATGGCAGGGCCAGACAGAAGTCATTTTGCAAGAGTCTGTGTGCCCTAAATTCTCACTTTATTCATTTGTCAGTTACTTCTAGTATATCTGGTACCACATCTCTTCCAGATCATCATCTGTTAGTATTCTATGGGGGAAAAAAGACAGGGTTATTGTTATTCTTACGAAATCATCTTAGTTGATAACTTCCACCAAACAACATTCCTGATATACCTTTCTCAAGGAATGTAGTATTTATGTTCTAAGTCTTCTCATTAGGAAAATTTAATCATCATTACAGATATAAAATGTTATTATTGATAGTCAGTTTCCCAAATTAACTCATCTCTTTGTTTATTCATTCATCTTATGTGCTAGGCAGATAAAAATATTTAAGGCATATTCTCTGCCCTCAAGATACTGAGACTGGAAGTAGAGGGGATTATATAAATAAATAATTGCAAGACGCTGAATTAATTGCTGTGACAGAGCAAAGAGAGTAATTTGTTTGTTATCCATCACAAGTTTCTTTTTTAGTGCCTTCTATATGCCAAGCAGATAAAAATGAGTAAGAAGTTTTCTTTGCTGTCAAGGTGCTTAGAGGCCAGGTGTAGAGGTGGATATATAAGTAAGTAATTGCAAAACACCACATTTATTGCTACAGTGAGGAGGTAGGAATAAGCTACAGTGATAGCACAAAGGAGGAGAGATCACTTTGCTTGGGAGGTGAGGAAAGGCTTCACAAAGGGGAAGACTTCTGAACTGGGTCTTGTAAGGTGATTAGGATATCACCAAGAGCAAAGGAATGTTCTAGAAGTAGGGCACTGACAAATATGTAGCGTTTGAGCATGGCTGGAGAATTGGGGCAAGAAGGGTGAGTAACAGGCCATGAGGCTGGGAAGTTAGGAGAGGCAGAGAAGGGAGGATATCAGATGGAGGAATTTGGGCCTCATCAGGCTACGGGAGACCCAGAAGCGATTCAATCAGGCAAATAAACATCAAATTTGCATCTCAGAGAGATGGTGGAGAATGGATTGGAGGAAGGTGAGACTGGAGGAAAAAATTTTCTGGTTTATTTTTTCCTTATTTAAAATTTTTTTTGATTGTGACCAATTAAATTGATATCATAACCACTAATGGGCTGAGTTATAAAATGCAAAAACTCATAACTGGATGCTTCACTAGGTCCTTTATATTTTTAATCTATGCTGGTTTTGGTCCCCTCCTCTGCACTCAGTTATCTGTGCTTATACCCGTCATTGCACATAGCAGATCATGTGGTTAATATTCATATATGGGTCTTTCCCTGACACCAGACTGAGAATTCCTTAAGGATGAGGAACAAGACTTATTTACCTTAGTGTACATCTACCTGAGGTCTCATTGTACAAGCACAACAACTATTATTGCACTGAACCAATTACTTATTGCTTTATACTCAATAGCTATCACATAATTGGAGCTGGGGGAAAAATAATGTCTACTAGCAATATTCTTGGTAACCTGAAGCCATACCTAGCAATGGGAAGAGGGCGATATGCTCAAACTTCTAAAACATAGTTTAGCTAATATTGCAGAATTGAATAACCTAAAGAAATAAAGTGTGGGAGCTCTGCTGGATTTAATGTAGATTTGATTCCAACTTCTTCAAAGTAGATTTTTTTAACCTGCTTCTAATTTATTTCCTAAGATGCTTTCTCATAATACAATACAAGAACATGACATAAAAGCAATTTGAGGCAATATTAGAAAATACTAAAGTTAGGGTCTAACTTAAAAGGATTGTCAAAAGCAAAGGTAGAAAATGATGTTGTACACAGATAATCAGCTATTTATGTCTGTACTGGTCTATGCTGCTTCAGGCAGTGTTATCTCTGTAGTTTCATTACACCCACCTGCATACATTGAAGCCACACTGTACAAACAGAATAGCCATTTTGGCAGACTTTATTTTTCATTTTTCTCCTCCACGTTGCCTAACACAACTTGATAGTAGTAGCACTATTTCAGTAGTGTATTAGCTATTGGATGAGACATAACATCACAAATGAATTCCACATTGTATTCTTTCTGGTATAATTTGAGATATACTGATGCCCTCCAGCACTATGGAATAGGTGAAACAGAGTTCTGTCTAAAAGTCCTAAGATGCAGGCAGTATCTTGAAAGTTAGGTTATTTTTAAAGAACAGTGACAAATAAATTTTTTACATGTCAAAAAAAGAAAATGGTCCTTGGGTTACCTGCAGGAATGAAAGGGGCAATATGCCTAAACATTACTGGTTTAGTATCTCTGGTTATGATACCAAGAATGACTGTGTCCTTTCCAGGCTTACAGTGTGTGACATTTATGACCTAATGGTAATAGAACTCTTACCTTTTATGGCCCATGTATATACAAAGGTGCATTCTCAGTGAGAATTGGTTTTGCTTCCTCTGGGCAATGAAGACACCAAATACATAACTCATAGTCTCTTTGCAGTGACAACAGTAACACTTAGCACTTACATAATAGACCCAGATGCTTTAAAAGATTTAGTGACCATGAATCAGTTTGCCTCTACCACATTTCTATGAATTAGGTCTTCTGGCATTATTTAATTTGTATAGCTGATATATCACTGACAATAAACAGGTCATTTTGACTTTCCAAGGGGATGAGGAGAGAGGGCAAGATGTTTTTTAGTGAGAAATTTTACCACGTGGTCACATTAGTTGGAAGTCTATTTACTATTGAATTTCTTTATGTAAAGGGTAGTGAGTAATCAAGAAATTTCCAACCTACAGAACGTACTGAATCATTCTGAAAAAATCACTTATCCACTGGTCAAAATGTGACACTGGTTAACTGCCAGAAACTCGTGGGGGCGTTTCATAGAGAAGATTCTATAAAGATGAAACAACCACTTTACTGCACCTAAGGCACCCCCTTGTCTCATTTTTGTCCTTCATATCATATTCTCCATGACAGTTCTATACATGTGAAGGTCCATAAAATTTAGGTAAGGAAAAGCAAGAATGATTTAGGCCAAATAAGAAGTGAATTGGAATGAGTCACTGAGAAAGACTGTCAAATCACTTTTACTCTGGTGTAGCTGAGCTGTTTTGAATGTGATCCTAGAAAGTAGATGTGATGGTTAATTTTAGTGTCAACTTGGAGGATGTTTTGGATGAGATTAACATTTAAATCAGTGAACTCTGAGTAAGCAGATTGCTCTCCATAATGTGGATAGGCCTAATTCAATTTGTAGAAGGCCTGAATAGAACTAAAAGACCAGCCTTCCCTGAGGAAGTGGGAATTCTCCGGCAGACTGCCTTCAGATTTCATCTGCACCATCGGCTTTCCTGGGTCTCCGGGCTGCTGGCTCTTGGGCTAGAATTCACCATCAGCTCTGCCGGGTCTCAAGCCTACTGACCTGCACTGCAGATTTTAACCTGCCAGTCTCCATAACCAAGTGATTCAGTTCCTTATGATAAATCTCTTGGTTCTGTTTCTCTGCAGAATCCCAATACAGTATGATACTGATCAACAGACCAATTATACAAATTGTTCATCAATAGACTTATGGAACTCTAGATCTTATATTTGTTGGTCTTTAAGGCCACACTAAAGATGACTGCTCTAGGAGATATGTTTGTCATCACTATTTTTCTTGCTTGCCACTCTGAATTTCTTCACAACCCAGTGAAGGGCCAGGTCTGGATGGCCATGATTGTACTAAGTAACCCAACCCCCATAGCTACAATTTACTGAACCAGAAGTGGATAACTGACTAAGGGGGTTGGAGGGTGGCTAGGCTGAGCCAAATAGGTATTTGATCTTAAGAATTTGAACTAAGAGACATTGAAACAGTTGGGGCAGGCATTGCCAATTAAAAGAAGTACTTATAGGAGGATTTGCTACCATCTTCTAAACCCACAGGAGGCTAAAAAGAAGGCAGGGAAGTGGAGAGTAAAGGAGAACACAGCCTGCCTATGGTGAGTTAAAGTGGGAAGGGCCTTAGACTGGGAGAAGGACAGTTATGCATTTATGTGCCAAGAACTATGAAGGCTAAGCAATGTGCTGTGGGCTGAGGACACTAAGAAACACCCACCCCTGCCAACACACTGTTGCTGTAGCTTCTGGCTCCAGCTACACCATTAGTCAACCTTGAATAAGTCACTTACCTTCTCTGGGCTCTAGTTTTCTCATCTATAAAATAAAAGGCTTAACTTTAATGTATGGAATTCTAGAGACTCCAGCCGTTTTAAGTTTATCTCCTGAGATAAGGATTGTTTAATGGTGGGTTCTCCTTTAACGTTATCAGGGTCTGTATTCTATCAGTCTCATCTGTGGCAACAAAGGGGTTGTTTTCCTTAGAGAAGTAATTTTCAAACTTTTTTCTTTTGCCAGGGAGCACTTTGTTAAAAAGAAGCCTTACAGGGAGATGTAAGCAAATGAAGCAGATAAAAGCTGAGCAGATCTGATCAGAGTGACTGGGGCTTAGAGCTTTGCCCCCATGTCCTTTCCCACCCTCCCCCGTCCCCACAAACCCTACATCCCAGCTTTGCAGACTCCAGTTTGAAAGCCTTTGCCCTTGAGGAAGAACCAAGATGAATTAGGAACAGAGAGAATGAAATAAAGCTATGAACTGCACGAGCAGCTGAAGACCAGCGGGATTTTAGAGATACACAATCTGGAAGTATTTCCTGCCTTGGCATGGTGAATTCCAGCAAACACAGGCAGGAGTCTTGAAGGGCAGGGGCCAAGGAGACACAGCTGCAAAATTTGGGTCAGAGGTGAATGAATATTATGGGAAAAATAACAGGAGGGAGCAAAGGTGTATGGTGTGGTGTTCCTGTCTCCCTGGTTTCAAATGACATAGGAGAAAATAAAAGAAAGCATGAAGGAAGGAGAACACTTTCCACATATGGTTAAGAGATTTAAAAGAAGGAGACTTTTTAAAGGAGTACCATAATTTAACTAAAAAAAGGAAGCAAGGAAGATTTAGGAGGGACTTTTCTTATACTTTTGCTAGGAAAGACCTGATTTAGTGTTGTTTCAATCAGAATCAAAGGAGCTAAGACTACACAGAAATGGGGGGTAAAGACCTCCAAAAATTCTCTCCTCCATAAAAGCAATGAGAACACTGGCAAAAATGGTCAGAATCAACTTTTTCTGAACTCTGGAAGTTAACCAAAGCTTGTGGCAATCTGGGGAGCATTTATTCAAGTAAAAGAGCTAAATCTCAGTAAGAACAGTGAGCTTTGTGGCATTTTCACATGCCCTATCCCCATTCTCCCCTCTTGAGCTCTGCAGAAGCCTTGAAAACTAACAGCCAGAGATCACAGTGAAAACCAGCAGCCTGGCAGCCTCTAGAGACTGAATGGGGCTGTTGGAGCTCCTTCAAGTCCCATTCTCAGAGAATTACTATTATTTGACCTGTGTAGTACTTCCCTGGAATATCCCACTTGCAAGGTTACCTTTATTTGACCTGATTTAGAGCTCACCCTGTACAAACAACCTTTCTTCATGGACATTTGTTGAAAACAATCAGGGGCAATTGAACATTGTGGCTGCCTGAAGCAGAAGATAACAACAGGCGCAAACAATGCCTGGTCAAAATGATTAATAGGAAAAGCTTGGGCATGAGATGTTCATAGGGAGCTTTGAAAGGCTGCAACATACTCCTGGGAATCTAGAAGACCACACGCACGTGTAAGGCCATATGTATTCATGCCTAGGGTTGTGTGCAGGCTCAGAAAAGACCAGAGAGAGCCCTAAGATTTCACCTTGGGTTAACCTTGAGGTTCTGTACAGGCAAGAGGTGAAAGCCAAGGCAGAGTTGCAAACTGCCTGGCTGAGTGTGGAAGGCATGTTCCAACACACACACAGAACCCCTCAGCAAAGACTGGGTGAATTATTCATTTCAGGCAGTAAAGGAAATCTAGATCTAATCATTAGCTGACCAATACACTAACCGAGACTTCAGTGGTGGCACAAAGAATACAAACTTTACAGAATAGTCAGGAAAAGTCACCAAACAAACAAATAATAATAACAACAAGCAGCCAAAATAACAAACTCTGGGAAGGTGGGAGAATCTAATTTCCAGAGTTGCCACATTATATTATTTAAAATGTTCAGTTTCAACAAAAATTATGAGACTAGCAAAGAAACAAGAAAGTATGACACACACACAGGGAAAAAAAATCAATCAATAAAAACTGTCCATGAGGAAGCCCAGATATTGGACACAGACAGTCTTTAAATCAGCTATTTTAAATATTGCCAAAGAACTAAAGGACACAATGTCGAAAGAAATAAAGGAAAGTATGAGAACAAAGTCTCACCAAATACAGAATATCAATAAAGAGACAAATTATAAAAAAGAATCAACTAGAAATTCTGTAGTTGAAAAGTACAGTAAATGAAATGAAAAATTCACTAGTAGATTTCAATAGCAGATTTCAGCAGGCAGAAGAAAGAATCAGCAAACTTGAAGATAGATCAATGGAGATTGTCTAGTCTAAGGAATGGAGAGGAAAAAGATTGAAGAAAAATAAACAGAGCCTCAGAGACCTGTGGGACAGCATCAAGCATCTAAACATATGAATAATGTGAGTTCCAAAAGGAGAAGGGAGAAAGAAAGGGGCAGAAAGAATATTTGAAAAAAATAATGGCAACCCCCCCACCAATTTTGACAGAAAACATTAATCTACATATCCAAAAAGCTCAATAACTTCCAAGAATGATAAGTGCAAAGAGATCCACACCAAGGCATATTATGATCAAATGTAGACTCAATACCCCACTTCCAGTAATGGATAAAACAACCATACAGAAGAAGAATAAGGAAACAGAGGACTTGAACAACACTATAAACCAACTAGAACTCATGACATCTATAGAACATTCCACCCAACAACAGCAGAATACACATTCTTCTCAAGTGCACATGAAACGTTCTCCAGGAGAGCCTGTATCATAGGCCACAAAACAAGTCTCAGTAAATCTTAAAAGATTGAAATCATACAAAGCATCTTCTCTGACCACAGTGGAATGAAACTAGAAATCAGTAACATAATGAAAAGTGAAATTCACAAATATGTGGATATTAAACACTCACTCTTAAATGACCAAAGAATCAAAAAAGAAATCAGAAGAGAAATTAGAAAATGTTTAGAGACCAATGAAAACAAAAATACAACATACCAAAACTTATGGGATGCAGAGAAAGCAGAGCTCAGAGGGAAACTTATAGCAGTAAACACATTAAAAAAGAAGAAAGATCTTAAATCAATAATCTAACATTACATCTGAAGGAAATAGTAAAAGAAGAGCAAATAAACCCAAAGCTAGCAGAAAGAAGGAAATAATAAAGATTAGAGTGGAGATAAACAAAATAGAGAATAGGAGAAAATAGAATCAATGAAACCAAAAACTGGTTCTTTGAAAAGATAAAAAAATTGGCAAAACTTTAGCTAGACTGACCAAGCCAAAATGAGCGAAAACTCAAATTAAAAAAATCAAGAATAGGGGCCACCCAGTGGCGCAGCGGTTTAGTTCATGCTTGGCAGCCCAGGGTTTGCGAGTTCGGATCCCAGGTGCCCGCGGACGCACTGCCTGTTAGCCATGCCGTGGCGGCGTCCCATATAAAGTGGAGGAAGATGGGCACGGATGTTAGCCCAGGGCCAGTCTTCCTCAGCAAAAAGGGGAGGGTTGGCAACAGATGTTAGCTCAGGGCTGGTCTTCCCCACAAAAAAAAAAAAAAAAAAAATCAAGAATAAAAGAGGGAAACATCACGACTGATCTTATGGGAATTAAAAGGATTCTAAAGGAATACTCTGAACATTGTATGCAACAAATTAGATACCCTACATGAAATGGACAAATTCTTAGAAAGATACGAACCACAGAAACTGACGCAATAAAAAATAAGAAAGATGAATTGACTTATATCAAGTAGAGAGATTGAATTAGTAATCAAAACTTTCCCACAGGACCAGATGGCTTCACTGGTGAATTCTATAAAATGTTTAAAGAAGAATTAACATCAATTCTTTACAAACTCTTCCCAAAAAACAGAAAAACAGGGAACATTGAGGAGGGAACTCATTCTATGAGGCCAGTATTATCGTGGTAGCAAAAGCAGACAAAGACTTCATGAGAAAAGAAACCTACAGACAGATATCTCTTATGAATATAAACACAAAAATCCTCAACAAAAGACTAACAAACTGAACATCAATATATAAAAAGGATAATAAACCATGACCCATTGAGATTTATCCCAGGAATACAAGGTTGAGTTAATCACTCAATGTAATACATCATAGTATCAGATTAAAGGACAAAAACTACAGGATTATGTCAATGGATGCAGTAAAAGCATTTGACAAAATTCAACACCCTTCATGAGAAAAACACTCCACTAGAATTGAAGAAAACTTCCTCGAGCTGATACTGGACATGTGTGATAAACCCACAGCTAACATCATGCTTATTGGTGAATGACTGAAAGCTTTCTCTAAAGCTTTCAGGAGCAAGGCAGGGATGTCTCTTCTCACCATTTCTTTTCAATATTGTACTGGAGGTTCTAGCCAGGGAAATTAGGCAAGACAAAGAAATAAAAGGCATCTAGGTTGTAAAGAAAGAAGCAAAACTATCTCTATTTCCAAATGACTTGACTTGGTATTTAGAAAATTCTCATGAATCCACAAAAAATCTATTAGAGTTACTAAATGAATTCAGTGAGTAAGCTTGATTACAGGACACAGATTAATAAACAAAAATCCATTGTGTTTCTATATGCTAACAATGAGCAATCTGAAAATAAAGTTAAGAAAACAATTGCATTTATAACAGTATCAAAAAGAATAAGATAGTTAGAAATTAACAAAAGGAATGAAACACTTTTACATTGAAAACTACAAAAAAAATCATTGAAAGAAATGAAAGAATATCTTAATAAACGAAAAGATACCCATGTTCATGGATTGGAAGTTAATATTAAGATAATAATGCTCCCCAAATTGATCTAGATTCAATGCAGTTCCTATAAAAATATCAGCCATATTTTGTACAGAAATTGGTAAGTAGCTCCTAATATGCATAATATGGAATGTGAGGGGCCCAGAATAGACAAAACAATCTTGAAAAAGAAGAACGGAGTTGGAAGACTCACACTTCCCATATTCAAAACTTACTGCAAAGCTACAATAATCAAGACAGTGTGGTACTAGGATAAGATACTGATATAGATCAGTGGAATAAAATGAGAGCCCAGAATTAAACCCACATATTTATGATGAATTTATTATCAACAGGGTGCCAAAACAATTCACTGTGGGAAATTTTGCTCGTGTAACTGGATTTCCACATTCAAAAGCATGAAGTTGGAACCCTACCTCATACCAACAGAAAAATTAATTCAAAATGGATCAAAGACCTAAATATAAGAGCTAAAACTATAAACTCTTGGAAGGAAACCAATGTAAATCTTTATGAAGATTAGGCAATGGTTTCATAGATATGACACCAAAAGCACAAGCAACCAAAGGAAAAATAAATTGGATTTTATCAAAATTTTAAAAATTTGGTCTTCAAAGGATACAACTAAGAAAATCCACACAATGGGAAAAAATGTTTGCAAATCATATGTTTAATAGGGGAAGTACATCTAGAACATATAGAAAACTTTTACAATTCAATAACAAAAACAGAACCCAATTTAAAAATGGGCAAATGATCTAAATAGACATTTCTCCAAAGATTTACAGATGGCCAATAAGCAAATGAAAAGATGCTCAACATCATTAATCATTAAGGAAATGCAAACTAAAACAACAATGACATACCACTTCACACCAACTAGGATAGCTATAATAAAAAAGATAGACAATAACAAACGTTAGTGAGGATGTGAGAATGTAAAATGGTGCAGCTGCTTTGGAAAATAGTCAGGCAGTTTCTCATATGGTTAAATACAGAGTTACCATATTAGCCAACAATTTCATTCCTAGGTACATACCCAAGATAATTGAAAACATAGGTCCACACAAACACTTGTAAATGAATTTTTAAGAACTAGCATCATTTATAATATCCAAAAAGTGGAAATAACCAAGCAACCCAAAATGTCCATCAACTAATAAATAGATAAACAAATGTGATGTATCTATATAGTGGAATATTATTCAGCTATAAAAAAGGAATGAAGTACTGATTCATGCTAAGACATAAACAAACTTTGATAACATTATGCTAAGTGAAAGAAGTCAGATACAAAAGACCACATTTTGTGTGATTCCATTTATGTAAAATGTCCAGAATGGGCAAATCCATAGAGACAGAATGTAGATTTAGTAGTTGCCAGGACCTGTGGAAAGAAGGGAATGGGCAGTGCCTACTAAGGGGTATGGAGTTTATTTTGGGAATCATGAAAATGTTCTAGAATTAGATACTGGTGATTATTGCACAACTTCATGAATATACTAAGAAAATCACAGAAGTGTATATTTTATATGGGTGAATTTTATGGTATGTGAATTATATCTAGAAAAAAAAAAATCAAGGGAATTATGTTGGGGCTGCTCACTTAAATGGCCTAAGACAAGAGGTAAAAAAAATTCTGCTCAGTTGATATTACTTGTTACTGTTGTCCAGAATGATTTGATCCTCTTTCCTTATGTCCTAGGTCATCTGATAACCTGCACCCCTCAGTTTTAGAACAATTTACCTTTCTTCTAGTGACTGTGAAGGAGTCTCAGTTATTCTACTGATCAAAGGGTGTGAGACATGGGGGAGGCCCCGTGAGACACTGTCAGTGCTAAGATATTGAGCTGAATGTTATAAGATGTTAATAGTCCCGAAGGAGAAGATCGGAAGTGACTTCTCAGGACAAACACATCCAATCAGGGGTGAAGTAGAAGTGGCAGGGAATTCCTATGCTAGCTGTGAAGGCAGTCAGCCTGGCGCTGAACTGTGAAGTGTCCCATGAGGAGAAGAAGTTTCGTATATAAGCCTAGATTTCCATCTCCCCATTTGCACAAGCTGTCACCATTACCAAGTCGCCATGGTGCTGGGGACACCATAACATCAACAAAACTTCCTAAGATTCTGTGAGTCAGTCCTCTGTTATCCCAGTGCCCCTGGAATCACAAGTATGGGAGATGCAGTCCTAGAATTGGAAATAAAACTAAACAACAGACTTAGAGGGATTTAAATCCCTGTTACCAACCAATTATATGTCAGATTTAGATATATGGATATCTGTGACATCCTAGGGGAAAATATGAAGACCAAATTAGCCATGTTTATTGGGGATTTTGTGATAATCACACCAAGAAAGCCAGTATAAAGAAAATTTTCATTTGCTTTAAAAATTAAATGGCTGTGTTGTAAAGTATGGTTTTAAAATACTATGTGCCTGATACTAATAGTCTCAAGGATTATGGCAAATGGATTGAAATTGAAGGAGCAATTGAAATATGAATTGAGCAATTAAATTGTGAAAGGAGGAAGAGAAAGACAAACTTTTTTAAAGCAAAAGCAAATTATTTATGCAGTTCATAAAGCATTTGATCTTGATATGTCTTAAGTTATAATAGTTGTTATCCACATCGGGAGTGTTGGCATTGCCTAAGTCAGAAAATATAATGGTATCACTACTTAGGTTCACATTCTGACTACCAACAATTTTGTGTAATTCTTCCAAGGGATCAAAAGAGAAGTGAACATGGACTATCATAGGAAGCCTGGAAGGAATTGATAGAAAGGGTGATGTTTATTGTCCAATTGTCCAAACTTGAGTTTCTAGGATTCCATGAAATAGCTGACTCCCTGCTGCAAACCTGGCAAGGTATATGCAGATCTATCAGAAACTGTTTCCAGAATGAGGAAGATGGAACAGGAGCAATGCAATAAGAAGTAAGAGAAAGGAAAGAGAATGGCATTTGGGATTATTGTGATGGAGAGCAGAGAAAGGGAAAAGTTACATTTAAAAAAAGGGGATCTACCCAATGTCATTCTTCACGGAAATAGAACAAAAAATACTGAAATTTGTATGGGGTAACAAAAGACCCTGAATAGCTAATGCAATCCTGAAAAAAAAGAACAAAACTGGAGGCATCACAATCCCTGATTTCAAAATATACTATAGAGCTATAGTAGTCAAAACAGCATGGTACTGGTACAAAAATAGACACAAAGATCAATGGAACAGAATTGAAAGCCCAGAAATAAAACCACACACCTATGGACAGCTAATCTTTGACAAAGGAGTGAAGCACATACGGTGGAGAAAGGGAAGTCTCTTCAATAAATTGTGCTGGGAAAATTGAACAGCAGCATGCAAAAGAATGAAAGTAGACCATCTCCTATCGCCATATACAAAAATCAATTCAAAATGGATTAAGGACCTGAAAGTGAGACCTGAAACTATAAAACTCCTGGAAGAAAATATAGGCAGTACACTAATTGACATTGGTCATAAAGGGATCCTTTCAGATACCATGTCTACTCAGACAAGGGAAACAAAAGAAAAAATAAACAAGTGGGACTTCATCAGACTACAGAGCTTCTACAAGGCAAATGAAACCAGGAACAAAATGAATAGACAACCCACCAGCTGGGAGAAAATATTCTCAAGTTGTTTATCCTACAAGGGATTAATCTCTGTAATATATAAAGAATTCATACAACTGAGCAACAAATAAATGAACAACCCAATCAAAAAATGGGCAGAGGATATGAACAGACATTTTTCCAAGGAAGAGATACAGATGGCCAACAGACACATGAAAAGATGTTCAACATCACTAATCATCAGGGAAATGCAAATCAAAACTACACTAAGACATCACCTGACACCCATTAGAATGGCTATAATCACCAGGGCAAAAAACACCAAATGCTGGAGAGGTTGTGGAGAAACGGGAAGCCTCGTTCACTGCTGGTGGGAATGCAAACTGGTGCAGCCTCTATGGAAAACAGTATGGAGATTCCTCAAAAAGTTAAAAATAGAAATACCTTATGATCCAGCAATCCTACTCTTGGGCATCTACCCAATGGACATGAAATCAACCATCACAAGAGGCTTATGCACCCCTATGTTCATTGCAGCATTATTCACTATAGCCAAGAAGTGGAAGCAACCCAAGTGTCCCTCGACTGATGATTGGATAAAGAAGATGTGGTATATACATACAATGGAATACTACTCAGCCATAAGAAAAGACAGAATTGTCCCATTTGCAACAACATGGAAGGACCTAGAGGGTATTATGTTAAGTGAAATAAGCTAGAGAGAGAAGGACAGACACTGCATGATTTCACTCATATGTGGAATATAAATGAACACACGGACAGAGAGAACTGATTGGTGGTTACCAAGGGGAAGGAGGGTGGGGGTGGGCACAAGGGGTGAAGGGATGCATCCACATGGTGACAGACAAATAATAATGTACAACTAAAACCCCACAATGTTATAAACTATTAAGACATCAATAAAAAAATAAAATTAAATTTAAAAAGGGGATCTATGAAATAAAAGAGAAAATGGGAACATAAGACAGACTTTGTAGGACATAGACGACCAGATACCATAAGCTTAAATATTTCAAAGATGTAAATCAAGGTAATAAATTGTTAAATAAAATTTGTTCTAGTCTCCTATTTTGACAAGTATTCCTTCATAATCTGGAAGGCCATGTCAAATTTAGATTTTTTTGTGCTCCTTGGAGTTCTGCAACAAGATGTGCACCTGTGGGAGAGCCCGGATGCCCTGCAGCCCTGCCCTTCTCCTCTTCCCGCCAATCCCGCTTGCTGCACTTGCCTGTGGATATCTCAGTCCAAACTGTCCCCATCCCCTGCAAACTGTGGCCACTCGGTAGGTTATATCTACCCTTTGGTGTGTGGTCTCAGTGAAGAAATCTGTGAAGGCCTGGGAAGTGAGCTTGGGCAGGGAATTCCAGGGTTCTAGGTAACTAAATATGATTTTAAAAGTTCTAGAAGGAGGACAGGATTTGAGTTGGCATGTTCCCTTCTCCTCATGGATTCCTTGACCCATGGGGTGACGCCCTTCCAGAGGAGAGACAGAGAGGCTCTCTAAAGCCTGAAGCCCAGGGCAGAGACCCCTGTAGACTGGGTCAAGGAATGGTGTTGACAGGAGAGTTCTGTCCCAGAGATAAAACTTTTCTACTGATGGTTGGTGGAGCGGACAAGGAGACAAGAAAAATAAGTGAGGTAAACAGAAAAATAGTAAAGACAGTAAGACTTAGTTTGCTGCAAGACAAGTTGGGATTCACTAAAAACACTCTAAAAGAGAAAGAGTAGTAGAAAGCTGGAAACAACGGGGAGGGGTATAAACCCAGGAGAGGAAACATGGAGAGATCATCCCAGAAAACCTAATTCATCACACTCAGGAGTACGGACAAAATACAGCCAAACTTAGAGCTGGACTATGAAGAAGTGAAATACGGAAGAAAGAGATTTTGCAAATAGAATTCTGATAAATATTTTTGGTTTGTTTCTAGTATAGTTTAAGAAACAGCGCTCACAAAGATTAGATTTGGTCAGTAGGAGAGGATTCTCACAGAGCGGGACAGTACTGACGATGAGGCAGAATGGAAAGTAGGCTCTATGGTGGGAGTAGCTAGCTGGGCATGTAAGGGGACAGCTGAGGAAGGGAGAACTTTCCTCCTTCCACCCTACAATAAAGAGCGGTGAAGCTGGGTGGGGCCGGGGGTGAGAGGTAGGTCCAGTTACAATTTGTCATAAAACAGCCATGTCTATTACTTTAAGTACCATCAAAAATAAACCTGTATTTTTGCTCTTAGGTTTGTTTCTTCTCTTCCAGTATGGACATATAAGGCCAATTCTGTTGAAATATTTTTTCCATCATCCCAAATGCTGAAGAATCTAAAGTATTGTTTTTCTTAAATAATACTAAACTATAAAGATCCTAACCATTTACAATTAAAATTTTCCTCAGTAGACAGAGCATGGGAGTCTATCTTACATAGAAAATGATTTTGCTGTTAATAGAAAATTTCTTTCTTAAGAAGTCATTTCCTAGCCATCTTTGTTAATAAAATATGAAAAATACTATGTTATATTTAATCATTACAAATGCAGTTCATTATTTTAAACCTTAAGCTTTGTTGAGTTTAAGGCAAATATACATTTGTTCTGAGGACAGTGATTTAACTGATGACTTTAAAGTGCAGAAAAGAGAGTATAAAATTTGTACACAAAAGCAGAGACTAGACAATTTCCTCTTTTTATTACAGCTGGATGTTCTATATGACTGGAAAATTAAACTGGGATTTAGAGACTCTTTCTTGTAGAGTGGAGAGCTTTTACAATTTGACTTTAATTACCTTCAGATTTTTATTTATTGTCTAAATTAATCAACAAAACTTTTTGTCTTCCACTTATTATTATCGTATCTCTCAAGCAAAGTTACTTTCTTCATGTCAGATCAGAGATAGACGAAGAAAAAAGTTTTTAGAAATAAAATATTACTTTTTAAAATTTTCTAGAACATTGATAGTCTTTAAGTACCCAGTTTAATACTCAATGTGAGTCCATATTTAAATGATGAAGAATACTATATTATGGGGTAATTCATCCTCCCAATGTTCAAATTTTCCCAAATATTAGTCTCCATCCTCTGCTTTGTGCATCTGTGGACGTGTATTTGGTTAGCACTTTTCAGTGGAAACAAGGGAGCCTGTAACACTGCAGATGTGTTAGTAACCAATTTTAGCAGATGGGTTGCCACTAAATTTTAGGAGGTTTCCAACTGTTTTCACTTTACGACCAGGTTTACAAATAACCACAACTAACATATTCTGAGCATTTGTACACCTACCACAGAGTGTTCTAAGATCCTAACATGCATTAACACACTTCATGTTCGCAGACACCCTATGAGGTCGATAATGTTATGACCCCCACTTGACAAATAAGGAAACTGAGGCACCTAGAGGTTACATACCATGCAAGTGCGTGCTGGAATGAGGAACTGAAACCGCAGCAATCTGGATCCATCCCCTGTGCTTTTAACTACGTTCCCTCCAAATATTTTCACTGCTTTATTGTTAATTTAGAAAACACTATTTGGAAGTATGCTGAAGGTAGTGTTGAGGTTATCATCCACTTTTTTAAAATTCACCTTTTTAATTGCCTGATAGTGCTTACCTCTATGGGGAGAGATAATCCAGTCCTTAAATAAAGTTATTAAGATACGTAACTATGAACTGATAGTTCTGATAGTCTCAAAAATAATTTTTCTTTTATTTTGCTTTCAAACTTAAAGAAATGCATTTATTAACTTTACTATTTGGGAAGGAATTAAGAAAGTGTAATTACTAGTACACTTGTATGGAATCATTTTAAAATTGCGCACTTGGAAGGAAGGGCTTGTAATTTAATTGTTCTAATGTATTTACTACAGTACTTTATATTGCTGTAAAAATTACAAAAGTTCTTTATATCATAATGCAAAGAGCTATACCTGGAAAAACTCTCTTTCTCTAACTCCATCCTCCTCACAAATTGCTTCAGTCTCAGATGAGGGGAGAAGAGAAAGGAGTAGATAGAGAAGAAGGAGAAATGTCCACCACCTTGGTCCCAAGAAAGCTCTCTGATCCCCAGGTTGAGGGTGTAGTTATAGCCACTCTGGCAAATATTTAAAATGGCACTTTCTAGTGGGGTCTCCCAGAGTGGGATAATCACAGGGAGCAGATTTGCATAGGTCTGTGCATCTTGGAGCTCACATATGTGAGGTGAGAAACTCAGTGGTCACGTTGACCAGCCTCCTTTGGTTCACGTGAATAACAGTAGCTTAAGGCTGCTCCTTATTTTCATAGATCACGGCGTCTTTTAAACTCTCTGTCTCTCCCAGGTGGGTGCATCACACCTGCACTGTAAATATCATTCATTATTACACTGTGTTGTCATGTTTCCTGGATGTCAGCATTCTCCTGATAAAGTGTTGTCAAGTCTTCCATGGGATGTATGCCCTAGTAAATTGCAGTGATGAATTTTGCTTCACTGCACACACACACACACTTATCAGGTAAAGAAGGAAGCCACTTTGAAGGACTCGAATATTTGGAAACAGCTCTGTCAGTGACAGGCACTTTTTCTTTGGTGACACTCAAAGTCATGCTGCCAAATTCCAGGACAAGACAGCTTCTCGGATGGTGTTTTGTCCCCGCCAGATTGTTTGAGAAGGAAAACAGCAGTGCTCCTTGAACGCAAATGGAGAGCAAAGATTGTGATTATAACATGCTGCATATAGGAAAATATTCTCTCTATCGTCCCCTCAGGAAATAATTAAGGAGAAATCCAAGGGATCAATGCAAACTCCAACTTGTTTATGAAAGTCTTTTCTGCACCAGTGGAACCATTGTCTCAACTGCCCCTGTGATAAAAGGGCCATATATAGGGGAGGGAAATTACACTCAGGACAGTATCTTAAAAGAAGAGATTTAATTTAATGACTTATTATATAGGGCTTTTCCTATTTACAAATAAGATGATTATTAGGAATAGGCTTAGAAAGTCGCCTAGCAATTTAGTCCTTGGTACCAACCCCCGATGATGGGTCTCTGTTTTGGCTTGGTTTGTGTAGGAGAGATCTGGCCATCTCATCCACATTACTTGTGGGTAAGAAGCAAATAATCCATTCTTAACTTGGGGAACCCGTTGTTACAGAGGTCTCGGATTCATATTCTGCAGCTGAGTTTGGAACAAGATTAAATCATTTCGTCAACAACAATAAACAAAGCACAAAAAATTGCAGCATGAGAATCAAGAAACCCAAATTCCTCTCGCATTAAAACTGACAATGGGAGAGAGGTACACAACTGGCCTGGAATTGGGAGAGCAATGCTTTTTTGCTGTGTCTCATCCTGGGGGTGTCTTTTTCTCTAAGAATTGGGTTAAAGCTGTTTCTGAAGACAGAATGTCCTACTCAGAAATAGGCGAATGTGTCCCATTGATCTTTATTGCCTGTCTCCCTGGCGGTATCAGCAAGGATTTAGGATTATGTTTTTTTTTAACTGAGTGGGATGTCTGATCTGGAAAATTTGCAATGGTTTTTGAAGATGCAGTTCTCAGATGCCTTGAAATGGTGGTTCAGATTCAGTCTTGAGACACAAAACCTCTGCTGACTGCAGTAAAGGGCCGTCAGGGAGAGGACTGGAAAATGTAGAATTCCTGGGATTGTCATGATTTAATATCAGAACTCTGTTTTCAATGATTACACATACATACAATGACATTCACCAGAGAAACGCTACTGTGGGATGTGTTAAGAAAAGTATAGTATTCTGAATTTCATGCTCCTAAAAGTGGAGAAATGCAGACTTTCAATACTTGCTGCCGTGCAGTCGCTTATCTTCTATGTGTCTCCTGTCTTGGTTTGCAAGCATTTTGGAAAGGCTCCATGTATATGATTGTGCACAGTTCTTAAATGAATGAATGGATTACAAAAGAGACCTTTAAAGAGAAAAACTTTGCACTACTGTAGGAGATCTCTTCCCCATAGTCCTGTGCTTGGTTTACCAAAATAAACAACAAACAAACTGTGGACACTTGAAGACAATTAAGGCAACAGAAAGTAATTATACTCAAGTCTCAAAAGAGGAAAGTTAAAAGGCAAAATTATATTTCACCCTTGTCTTACAAACGTATTTATAATTTGTAAATATATAATTTGAATTGTAAAACTAGTCTATTACTCTTCTTTTTATTTTCAATCACAGAGTGTTCTGCTTTGTTTTAGAGGGAAGAAAAGAATTTCTCAGGTCCAAGACAATGTTTATTTGTAAAAGTTGGAGATGTTTTAAAATGGAATACAGATTAGCACAGCTCTGTCCATTGGAAATATAATGAGAGGCACAGATGGACTTTAAGTTTTTCAAGTAGTCACATTTTAAAAAGCTAAAATGAAAAAGTGAGGGGCCAGCCCAGTGGTATAGTGGTTAAATTCTCAAGCTCCACTTCAGCGGCCCCGAGGTTCGCAGGTTCGAATCCCGGGCACAGACTGATGCACCGCTCATCAAGCCATGCTGTGGTGGCATCCCATATACAAAAATTGGAGGAAGATGGGCACCAATGTTAGCTCAGGGCCAATCTTCCTCACCAAAAAAAGAAAAAGTGGAATTAATTTTAATTATAATTAAAATATAATTAATTTTAATTGTATTTTATTTAACTCAATATACCCAAAATATTATTGCAACATCTAATCAATATATAAAATTATTGAGATATTTTACATATTTTTTCATACTAAGTCTTTGAATCCAGTGTGTAGGGAAAATTTCAACTTGGTCTAATCATATTTCTTATTTCAAGAGCTCAGTATCCTAATGCAGCTATTGGTCATATAGTTCCCACATCAGACAGCACAGGTTTAGCCTAAAGGTTAAGAGTCCTGTCTTTGGAGTCTGATCAATTTTTTTTCAAAACATGTCTGTGTGCTTATTAGCTGTGTGGCCTTGGGCAAGCGACTTAACTTCTTTCTTTTTCTATAAAATGGAGAGAATAACATGTAATACCCAGAGTTTTGTGAGAATTAAAAGAAATCCTGTACATAAAACTCTTTCCACTGTGCAGGTCCTGTGGTCAAACCCAATAAACGGCTGCTAATATTTGGAGTGCAGCAGAGTAGATTACTATAATGCAGCCATTATTTTTAAGCCAGTTGAAAACAATCATCCTAATGTTAGAGTATCTGCTACATTCTAGATGAAGTAAAGGCATTCACAGCCCAATGCTAGCCTATGCTGCATGGCCCTATAGTAAAGTTGGAACATTGAAGCACATCCCTTCCTCTGTTTAGGTTTTGAAATGTATATATATTTCTGAGATTGGACTTTTCTTAACCTCATGTTGGGAACTATGAGTGGGAAAGCTTTTGGGATTCAAGCATGCGATCCCCATAATAAGAGATAGTAAGTGAATCTCTCCAACACTTTGGAAGGACTTTTTACATTATTGGTAAATCACTGAGGACCTAAGGCTGGTGCTCAGCCAAGTGAGGTGAATGAATTCGCAGAGCCCCTGGATATCATCTAGTCAATTACACTGTCTAAGGCTGAAGTACACTCATTTAAAGTTTCAAAAGATTTTATTGCCTTCGCTTGATTCCCAAAGAATGGTTAATGGTTACTGGCTCCCAGAGGATACCATCAGTCTCAAGACTAGGACTTAATAACTTGATCATGACGTCGATGATAAAGATGCTTACTGAGCCCTCTGGTACACAGCAAACTATTACTGACTTGCGTTAACCCCGGCTGTCTCTGACCTTAGGGAATTTACAGTCTGCATTCCAAAAGTGAATGGTTTGTGTTTTTTCATTTATTTATATTGTGAAATAATGTTTATCATGATCTCTGCACCCTGATTAATCAGTAATTTTTGAATTATCTGAAAGACACAACCAATGGCAGTCTCAGTAGTTCATCTTCCTGGCCAAGCTGGCTGTCTACGGAAGAGAGTGGTGCTAAATGATGTGGTCAGTGACTCAGGGAAAGGTTTGTAAACATTATCTCTGAAAGCTTATAATAAAATCACATATGGAAAAGTTTCTTCTCAAGATATCTCATGCTTGTGTGCGGGGGGAAGCGTGGGGCAGGACCCCATGATGACGAATGCAATCATTTTTCTTTTTATTTTCCCAGCTCTGCAACATGGAACTAAAACCCCAACAGTAATTTGAATAGACTTCCAATGACGAAAGGATCTTCTTTGATTTTCCCTACTCAGCAGCAAAAGCAACACATTCTGAGCATGTAAAGTAGTTCAGCTGAGTTGAACGGCTGAGTCGATGCATTTCATAAAAAGCTGCTCACAGCCAAAACCTAGGGAATCAATATCTTGACCCACATTAGCAACACAGCTGAGGATTCTATGGCTCATTTAAATAAGACTGGGCACAAAAATGCAATGCCTCACTTGATGGGGGCGGGGGGTGATTGACATTTACTTGAGGTGTGAAATAAGTGCTGCTATCCTCACACTGCAGGAACACTGGCTGTGAAACAGTCAAGGCTGAGTCTGATCTGACATGAAGTAGTTAGGCTACAAACCAGAAAGGAGAAAGAAATCACTTCTGTCTCTCTGGCCTGGATAGAAGAAATCTTCATTGCACACTCTGTGGCAATACGCTGAGCACAGACAGCATATGAATAAATCCACAGTCTTGTCTGCAGTAAGAGCATGTCCTCGCTTTTCAAACTACATGGTTAGGTGTTTTCAGGTCTTAGAAGACACTCTGCCTCCTTATAATCAGTGTGGCAAGGCTGCCCCACATACCCACATGCCTAGTTCTTGTTTATCAAGACACCTGAATCAAAGCATTGTGCAAATTCCAACTGCTTGCGATACACTCAAAACATCCAGAAACCCCATGACGTTTAGTTTACAGGCTCCTGTAATATTTAAGCATAAATGTCCAATAGTGTAATTTTCTCTCATCACTACCTCCCTGATGGATCTGTAGGGGAATTCAGTTTGGGGAATGAAGAGACCTTCTTGGAGGAGCTTTGTGGTGATCTCTGGAAAACGTGACACATTGAGATATCCCTGCAGTGGAATAAACTTCACGGAAAAAGTTCAAAGGGACAACTTCTATTTCTTGCTCCACATGCTGTTTGCACAAGTACAAAATGCAGATGATAAATGGTTTGTCAAATTATTAAGAGGAATTATCATGAAGATGATTGTAAAATATTTTGTGATTATAAAAATTAGTTATAGAAAGCTCTAGAAGTTATAGATAATAATACAAAGCTCTGCTCTTACTATAAAATATAGTGATTCTCTTCAAAATATGCACTTTAATGTTCCATGTAATTTATTTTATATCCGTTCTTAAGAGTGTAGGCACCTTCTCAGACAAAAATTTGCAGGCAAGCTTAAAGTATGTGGCTTTAAAAAATGCACCAAATGTGCCTGGTAGAAGCTGATGCTCTACAGCATACACAGGCTTGTAAATGGAAGGTTAAAATATCTCTGCCTCTACCCAGTCCCTGTCCCTGTGAGAGGTAAAGAATAAAGGGTAGTAGCCAAATTTCCCCTGGCCTAGATGATGTCTTTGTCTCGAGAATTAGATAAACATCCGGGAGAGGTCCTTCGAGAAACTAACAACTCTTCAGAAAGCATTTGGACCTCTTCTGGGGCCTTGGAAAATAGGAAGGTGATGTCTTCAGGCTGTGATCCTGCCATGGTTCTTGGCACTCAGGCTCTTAGTTCCAGAACATTCTGGAAGGGCTTGGCCCACTTCTGATGCTTCATGTCCCAGGGGATCTGTTGGGAACATTTGAAGAGAGCGTGGTTGTGCTATTGATGCCAAGAGAAAAAATGTTCTAGGGTGAAATAATGCTTACCATTTGGGTAAATGGAATTTATTTCCGGATATATTCAGAAGTGGTCGATAATAAGCCTGTGGGGAATTGAAAACTAAATATTCTATGCCATTTGGGCCATGGCCAAAGGAGGATTTTTGGCTTTTCAGGTGCGATGCAGTCCCTAGGTTATGATTAATGACCCATGAACATTTTTGCAAAAGCAAGTACCTTGACAGGTTTTGGAGAAAATTCAGTTATAGTAATTTTGTCTCTTCCACTTCCCTCTGGAGGTAAATGTGGATATGGTATTCTTTGCCATTTCTGTCTCTGTGCTCTTGGATAATCTTGAAGACCTTGGAAACCTTCATATTATTTCTAAATTTTCCTATATAGGCCATATATAGCTAAAGCTTCTCAGGGGGAAGAGAATCAAATAAATAATTGAAATCAAAGAACATCTCATTAATGTTATAACTAATCTCCAATTGCTTCCATTTACCATCTGAATTCTGCCTGATTTTCTTCAATCAAAAGTTTTCCTAGGGGCCGCCCGGTGGCGCAGCGGTTTAGTCCGCGCTTGGCAGCCCGGGGTTCGCGAGTTCGGATCCCAGGCGCCCGCGGACGCGCACTGCCTGTCAGCCATGCCGTGGCGGCGTCCCATATAAAAAAGTGGAGGAAGATGGGCACGGATGTTAGCTCAGGGCCAGTCTTCCTCAGCAAAAAGGGGAAGATTGGCAACAGATGTTAGCTCAGGGCTGGTCTTCCCCACAAAAAAAAAAAAAAAAAGTTTTCCTATATCTTAATAGCTTCATTCCACATTATTCCAAGGACAAGTTTAAGTAAGGGATTCTTTTTCTTAGAAGTTGTGTTAAATAGACAAGCCACCACCGAAATTCCTTCTTATAAAGCTTCACGTAATCTTTGAGGACTTAGTAAATGGCTAATTCCTACCTTCAGTTTGATTTCAGAAGACTTGCAAGGTCACTGGGCAAAATCACTCAACTTTCATCGTGGAAGGTGAAGTCCGATAAACCTGAACTTTCTGGTGTCAAGGGGGTTTACACTGCCATCTGTCACACCTGCCTCTACAGTGTCTGTGGGAAACAAAATCCTGTTTACTATGCTGTCCTGAATAACAGAACATTGCAGTAAAGTATGGAATTTAAAACTGCCTTTTCTGTACATATTATCACATACAAGAAATTTTTAAAAATTCATTTTACTCTTCACTGGGACAAAGAAGTAGTAACAGCAGGCTACTTAACCCCACCACCAACCACCACAGTGGCTAACATCCCGGGAGAGCTTATGAGCTGCATTGTTTTAAGTTTTGTATTGCTTGTTTGTTCTTACAATCTCCCTGTGAAGTAGGACTTGTTATCACCCTTATTTTATCGCTGAGGAAACTGGGGCATTGAGAGGTTGAGTGACTTGCCCAAGGTCATGTCGTAAGTAAATAGCAGAATCAGAATCTGAATCCAGGAGAAATAGGTAGAAAATATCAAGTGGAAAATAGCATAGAAAATTAAGCATGGATGATTGCTTAATTCTGTATTGGTTTTTATAAATATCTGTTATTTGGAAATTACGTTAAAAAATGATCAAATTCCTATTGCAAGCATTCTCTAAGCAAGGATTCCTGGATCCCTGGCAGCGGCATAGATGAACTTCAGTTTTATGTAAATGTAGGTTAGTGTGGGCATTTGTCTGTGGCTGAGGTCAACAGCATTAATTAAATCTTCAAAGGGATCTGAGACAACACCCCTCTTCCCAAGCAATAAGCCTCTACTAGGACCCAATGACCTGCTCAGTGTACCTTCCCTCATATTCTGCAGCAGTTCTAGCCATTAGTGTTTAGCAAGGTTAGACTTAGAAAGGTACCTGTTTTCATAAATTGCTAAGTTACCTGATAGAGTAAACTTGAAAAATTGGCTGAGATGTCAGTAGGCTATGCAGCTGCGCCATGACTGTGCTAGTTGTCTCGGCTGCATCAGCAATTTGCCATCCTTACACCAATGAAGCTGTGCTAGGTTTTCAATTGTACCAACCCAATGTTTTAACCCTGTTTCATTGACCTTGCAGTCAGGAATACTTCCCAACATGGCAAGAGTTTGATCATCAGTGTTGTGCATTGTTATTCTTTGCTACATCTGCATGGTTATTTTAATGGAAGTTTGGAGAATCTATATTGAGGACACGATAATCAGGTGCCATTTGAAGTCAAAATCCTCACTGGAGATTTTAAAAACAATTTTTGATATACTAAATGCCACTGGTGACATCAGTTATTGCAGGTTACATTATCCAGAGACAGATGTTGGGGCGGAGTTTGGCATGCAGAATATTTATTGGGGATCAACACCTGTGGAAAGGAAGCAGAATTGGGCAGAAGCAGAAATGAAATCACGATGCAGGGAGAGCAAAGCCTGAACTAACCCAACGAGAATCTCTGCAGCGTATACGGCCCAGCAGAGTTGTGTGGTTTCAGGGTGAAATGGCTGGGCCTTTATACCCCCGCCTCAATCAGTCCTTGGGTGTGCATGCCTTTGGGAGAGGCAACTCTGCAGCTGAAGCAAACTCTTCGGTCACTGACAGCTGGAGTGATCCTCCAAGAGTAATCTTGCCCCTTCATGTCCACTGCAGTCCATGCCCTGCATCACTTAGATCCCCTGCTTCGTATCAGCTTGGGAAGCAACTCCTTCAGGATTTCAGAGAGACTCCTCCTTGGGAAGAGGAAGAGCAGGGTCAGCTGCATACACTATAGCCCCCGCCACTATCGCCGGTCTCAGGGCTGCGACAGATACTCACCCTCTTCCCTCTTCATGCTGGACCCCCTCACCTTTAACTAGTACTTCTGCTGCTCTCAGTGGCTTCCCTGGTGGCATGACCAAGATGCTCATCCCTGAGAGGCCTAAGCCCCTGGGTCACCATGCACTTCTCAGGCCATGGCTGCTGCACTTGTCTGCTTAGCATCAAAGTTGAGCAAAGGAGTACAAATGGGTACCCAAGTGGACCACCTGGATGGCAAATGTATTCCTCTCTTCTGTTGTGCAGCAGAAGCCCTGCCTCCTCCTGATGGCCAGGGCCAGCTACCCTTTCTAGGAAAGTGACTCAGCTTCTTGCCTGTTGGCCCCTTGGCACAAGGAGTCTGAAGAATCCAGGGGGCAGTAGCAGCTTATAATTCAATGGGACATTTGCTGTATCCTCTGATGGAAATAGTCTGCCTCTAAGAACCAGGATCTCCAAACTTCCACAACCTAGAGCTGTGGGACCAGGAAGCACAGATTCCCCAAGAGGATCACTGGAAGAGATGGTAAGCAGGGCCAACTCTACTTCCACACTTGGTTTTCGGACCCACGTATTCTTCATTTTGGTGACACAGACCGCATTAAGGGCTTCGATGCATACTGCATTCTGCACCCCACCTTCATAAATTATCACCACAGGGCTGGCACTCAGCTGTGTCTTCAGCAGGCTGTTCCATCACCTTATCGTGCTGGCAGCTTCTGGGAAGTCGGTACGTGAGAGAACCAATGATTCCAATGGGCTGCTCTAGCTCCACAGGCCTTTGTTCTGCCGAGGTGTTGGGTGGGAACCTGTGCTGGTAGACAACACTCTGTAGCCATTGTCCTTAACAGTTCCTGCTTCCCTCCGCTTCTCAAATGGCTGAAAAGTGCACCAGCCAGTATATCTGGTATAAACTAGTACACCATCCCAATTCACCTGAAAATCTCTAACTCTCAAAAGCGTTAATTCTTCCAAAACTAAAAACTGAGAGAAGGACAAGAACAAAGAACCTTTCCCCTGATTATTTCTTCTTTTTCTGTTAACTCTTATAAAAAACAAAATGGAAAAGTTGGTACTCTAAGCTGCTCTGAAGAAAAAGGGTTACATTTAGAAAGATTCTTACCAAGAAATGTTGTTGAAGAAGGGTGCTACCTTTTTTCTAATGAAAAATGTAGGCTTTTCTAATGATTTGGAAGAAGACATTTTTACTATCCTTTAAGTCCTTCAGATTTCTTCTAACATGTAGTAGCAGGTTTTATAGTGCCTCATATTGGACCCAGAACTTCATCCATGTTTCTAAATCTTTGTTTACAAATACCCATCAGACTGCAGCTTGCAGCCAAGCTGACATTGGAGAACACTAAATTGATGACCACAGTCTGGAAAGAGGACACCTCACAAACATGAGGAGAGGGCCATTTATTCGTGATTTCAAGTGGAGGTTTATTTTGTTTCCCCAAGACCCGTAGAATTTTAATCCTCTCTTTCCCAACTGATACAAGTTGTTGATATTTATGCTTTTAACAAAGGGATTAAAACAACCCTATAATACTGCTTTTTTCCTTCAACAACACGGTCCTTGATTTTAAAGGATAATAAAGTAATTTGAATGTCTCATGCCAGGTAATGAATGAACACGGTAATTCAGTAGCTCATGTTTGAGACACTATTATAGTTGAAACGTTTCTTATCTCTTTTTTTATGGCTGTGTGACTGTGATAATTGAAAATAGATAGTAAAAACAGCTCTTTGGCCAGCTCCCTCTTCAGACAAGGAAGAGATCGAATCAGAGGAATATATTACCTGGGAAACAAATCTGGGCAACAGCAGCAGACAGTGGTTGTCGAGCTGATCTGAGCCCCACATTCCAATGATACTAATTAGACTCTGAAAACTGTATTTCTACTAAAGACATGGCACTTTCAATTTAAGCTTTCCTTACTCTGCCTAGTTTCAGGAAATATAGAATGCATTTTATGGTAGTACTGATTACAAATCTCCATAGAAAATGTCATAGCAGAATGCTGATTAAATCTACCTTGGAAGGTACTAGAAAATGAGCTTCACATGTCATATGCAGGTCAGCTATACATCCTCCTATAGGGAATATTTACGTTTTAAGTAAACTCACAAAATGTATATAAAGCATTGGGCAATTCAATATTTATAGAGTAATTTACTTGGGGTATCTCTAAAGAAGGAAAATGAACATTTCTTTTGTGCATCAATAATTAAATAAACCAAAGCAATTCTTTACACAGAAAATTAGCTATAAATTTACCTTTTAAATATGGTAAAATATGAGCAAGTGTCTTCTTTAGACAGATTAATATATTGGCTACTCTGTTTCAACAGTATTCAAAATACCAATATATTGTTATCCAAGTATGCAAATAAAAGTTCTTTAGTTGGTTATGCAAAATTCACCAGACTCCTCAAAAAGGCACCTTTTTATGAACAAAAGTTGATACTTATTGAAAATATTCAACTATTCTTCAGTTTTCCTATAGAACAATTTTAAATTTATATAGGGAATATCCCAAAACAATCGTAACTACAAAGACCAAAGCTTCCATTTTCTTTAGGATCTTTATTCCTTTGGAAATATTACCAGATTAAAGAAACCAGAAAGAAAAAATGACCTTGTTAAGAAAAGCAAAGCAATGAGATCTACATTCTTGTTTCAAGAATTTTTGTCTACTAAACTTTTAAGACAATCAGTCCCAATTTCTTTCAGACAACCAGTTCTGATTTTATAAAGGGTTCTCAAATTTGTATTTAGGGAAATAATTTAAGTAAGATTATTATTTGCATCCCTGAAGTTTATTGATATAGTATATTACATGAATAAGAGTGAGGAAGTTTGATAAATAGCTATAAACAATAGCATCAGGAATAGCAACATTTGTAGATTTTAAAAATACTAATGAGAAATATAAGTGACAATAAACACATATATATGAGAAGACATATGATTCAAAAATAGAAAGGTCAATTTGAACCTTTAATAACTCTGTGTTAGCTGTTCAAACTCTTTTCAGGTCAAAGGGAGACTAGACATGTCTGTTTCCTAAACCCAGCTCTATGACCTACTAAGTCAACCCTCTCAGTCTCTCCTCCTCCACTCCCTCCTCGGGAGGATGGAGGTAATGCCACTTACCTCTGATGGTTATTGTTAGGTATACTAAGTAAAGGACTTGGCCCAGAGCTGGTGCTCAATGAATTGTACGTACTATCATCAGAAACTGAAGTGAAAATCTAATGGAAAAGATAATGTCATTTTAAGCCTTGAAGGAATGGATTTTAAATTTACAAAAGACAAGAAGTAAACATAGTGAACTAGACCCTTCAGTGTTACCTGTAACTTTGGAATGTATGCCTCCAAATTTTTTCAGCACTAGTGGTTGGTCATATTCTGCATGTGTTCTTTCCCCTCACCCACATTTCCACACAGAGGAAGCCTTACCCATATTTCAGGCCTCTCTGACCAGGGCTATAAACCATTCCTCCCTGATGTAGAGAAGAGACGTGTTTGGTAACCTTGAAAATACAAAGTCGCAATTCCTGGGTAAAGCTTATCCTGGAGCTCAGCAAGGCCTGGGGTTCCCTGCAATGCTGAAATTGTCCCCAGCGACCAGGGAAACGGACCAGCGCTTCTGGTTCCTCCACTGCCTTCGCCTACAGGGACACAATAGGTCCAGGATGGTGCCTGCCCCAGTGGCAAGTGGCCCAATCAGTTTCTCAGGAACTGGTGTCTTCTTCACTCATAAATGGCAATGGAATTTCAACAGGTTGAATCTTGCCGGTGCCCGTTCTGCTTCTTATAACACAGGCCTGCCAGTCTCCTGGACATATGCATCTCCTCTCGAGTTTATTACCTCCACACCCTTCCTCCCTCTGAGTCTTCATCCTCACTCTCACTAGTGGCCACACTCATTAGTCACTGAAAATTTACATTAAATGTTTGTTTTGTGCTCAGTGAGGAAGACACACAGGCATTGGGTACATTTCTTGCCCCTGAAGGAGCTTAAAATCTACCTCTTATTAACCTGCTTTCCTTGTAACATGTCATAATTTTCCATGAACATCAAATAATTTACATTCAATCCAGAATTATTTATTCTAATACGTAATAACCAAAGGCATATTGCAAAGTGAAAAAAAGAGATACTTGTAAACCCTAAAGATGTCAGCAAATGTGTCAAAAGCTAAGTAGATAGTCCAGTCTTCATTCTTTTGTATTCATAGCAAGGTATGAACCCATTAGTCCCCAAAATTCAAATGTAAAGAAACAAAATCCACAAAATAAAGTGTGTGCCAGACTGGGAAACTGTGTTGTCTTCTGATAAAATGTAGTTGACATAAAATGACTTGTGTTTTGGGGCCGGCCTGGTAGCATAGTGGTTAAGTTCACACACTCCACTTTGGCTGCCCGGGGTTCACAGGTTCAGATCCCAGGTGCAGACCTATGCACCCACTCATCAAGCCATGCTGTGGCAGAGTCCCACATTCAAAAGAGAGGAAGATTGGCACAGATGTTAGCTCAGCGCCTATCTTCCTCACCAAAAAAAAAAACACAAAAACAAAAAAAGGCTTGTGTTTTACTTTAGTTCTATGTGCTCACTTAGGTATTTTAGGATACAGCACCCAGAAAAGGTGTTCGGGACAGCAAAGCTGTTTAAGACTATGAAATCTGAAGCTGTGACTCTCTCCCGGAGACTCTGCAGCTGTCTGTCATATGCCCCGGGTTCTCATGGTCTGTCAATCCCCCTGACTAGGTGCACTGAGGGCAATCAACAAACAGAAGTGTCCTCTGACGGCTTCATCTACAGTTTTGGTTTAGTATTATTTTTATCCTTCTATATTCAGGAGAATCGGACAGTATTGTATTTATCTCAAAATTTCATTCAGATGCCATTGATTGTATGGCTTCACTCTGACTTTGGCCTTTGTTACACTGAAACTGAAGCTGGACGTGTCAACAAAGAGACTTCCACTAACATTATATCCTGTGGAGAGGGGCAGCCTGACTTCCAAGGACGCCGTGTTGTCATGTGGAAACCCCCCAGCAGGAGAAACCCCTCCTTGACACTGAGACAGGAATCAGTTTCTGTTCACGAGGTTAAAGGGTCATGTTTGCCCCGATGAGGATGTTTGTCAATTTACTAGGAGCCAACTGGCCTTGTCTCCACAATGAAGACCAAGGGAAAAATCAAGGCCACAATCTGGATGATTCAGATACCATTTTAAGGAGTTCTGACAAATAAAGGAAATTAAAATAAAGCCCCTGGCCCACCCCCCAGAGACATTCTGAAGAGACATGAAATAATAACCGTGAGGGCTTGACATCACAAGGGAGGCAAAAATACCTTTACATAAAGTGTAAGCCCAATTTATCTTGTTTGTAAGCGTCGCATTGTTTACATAATTATATCTTAGTGCTGTTGGCCTTTGTAATGACTGTTCTTAATTTATCTGTTCACAATGCATTTATTTTGTGCTATTTATAATACTCCATGCAGTGTATTCATATACTCATTTATTTCACAGATATTTGATGAGTGCTATTATGTTCCAGGTCTTGCACTAGTAAAACCCAATTCCCTGCCTTGAGAGAGCATACATTCTAGTGGGGTGTGAGACAATAAATAAGTAAAATGTAAGCATATCAGATAGTCATAAGTGCTGAGGAGGAAAATAAAGCAAGGAAGATGCCTCAGAGGTGTTGGCAGGGGAGTTAGGATTTTAGACAGAACAGTCAGGGAAGGCCTCCTTGGGAATGTGACCTTTGAGTGAAGACCTGAAGGACTGAGGGAGCAAGCCATGAAGCTATGAGGGGAAGAAGCTTCCAGGAAGAAGGAACACAAAGTGAGGAGGAGCATGCATGGACCAGGCGGGAAGAATTGCGGCAGGAAGGCCACAGACAGGAATGGGGAGAGATGGGGCAGAGTAACAGCAGGTGAGGTCAGTTTACCTGGGTGGTGGAGAGCGGAAGTGCAATGGGAAGGCACTGGAGCACTCGGAGCAAGTGAGTGCAGCGACCTGACTTAGGATACAGCAGCACCGCTCTGGCTGCAAGCTCTGAACAGCATGAAAGGGGTAAGGGTAGAAGCAGGGAGGCCACTGAAGAAGTCTCTGCAGTGATCCAGGTGAAAAACGAAGGTGGCAATAAAGCTGGTGAGATATTATTGGATTCTAAGAGTATTTTGAAGGGAGAGCTGACAGGATCAGCTGATGGATTGGATGTGAAATGTGAAGGGGAGGAGGCAAAGAGGACCCCAAAGGTTTTGACAGGAGCAACTGCAAGGTTGGTGTGAGAAAATAGAAAACATAGATATTGGTCTCTGCCCTCCCCTTCTGGCACAGAGCTCTTGAAACCCTTGTCATTTCCTAAGTGATAAGAGCACTAGGAGCATCTTTTGTTCTAATGCTTGATCTTTGACCCCGGTTCCTAAATCGCTTAGAATTTCCAGGATGATAGCAATGTCTTTTGTTCTAATGAGGTGACTCTTGGTGGGCTCCTGGATGGGTGCTGGTCACCAGAAAGACCAAGCCTTGACTAGAAGCTTGGAATTTTCAGCTACCCCCCAGTCTCCAAAGAAGGGAGAGGGGCTGGAAATGGTTGATCATGCCTCTGAGATGAAAATTCCCTAAAAATCTCAAAGTACTGGGTTCTGAGAGCTTCCAGGTGGCTGAACACGTGCTGGGAGTGTGGTGAGCCCAGAGAGGGCATGGAAACTCCATGCCCCTTCCCACATACTTTGCCCTATGCATCTCTTCCATCTGGATGTTCATCTGTATCCTTTACCATATCCTTTAATAAACTGGTAAATGTAAATAAGTGTTTCCCTGAGTTCTGTGAGCTACTCTAGCAAATTAATCAAAGCCAAGGAGGGCGTCGCGGGAACCAATGATTTGTAGCCAATCAGGTTAGACCACAGGAGATAACCTGGACTTGTGATTGGCCTCTGAAGTGGGGGGAGGGGCAGTCCTGTGGGACTGAGCCCTTAACCTGTAGGATCTGACACTCTCTGCAGGTAGATAGTGTCAGAATTGAGCTAAATTGTAGGACACCCAGCTGGTGTCACAGAGAATTGCTTGGTTGGGGGAAACACATCTGGCCTCAGAAGTGTTGTGAGCTTAGGGTAATAGGGTGAGAGTAATGGAGAAACACAGGAGAAGAACTGAGGTTTTTCCCTTCTCAGTTTGTAAGGGAGTTAAATAAGAAGCAACTTGGGGTGAAATTCAGGAGATCAGTTCTGGACACGTTACATTTGAGACGCCGATGAGCCATCTGAGTAGACAGGTTGAATATACAAGTTTGCAATGCAAGGAAAACATCTGGGCTATAGATATAAATTTGGGAGTCATTGGCAACAGATGTATTTAAGCCATGAAACCAGATGAGATCTCAGAGAGACTAAGTGGGAGGAAAGAAGGGCCCTGGAGCACCCTGCCCTTAAGAAGAGGAAATGGAACCAGTACAGAAGACCAAGAAAGATTGATTAGGAAAATCAGGCCTGGGCCATGTCCTGGGAGCCAAATAAAGAATGTATTTCAGGGGAAAGTAATCCACTGTGCCCACTGTCACTGAGAGGTGGGCATAATGGATGATTGACCATTGCATTTAGCCACATAAAAGTCACTGGCAATAGAAGGAGCAATTCCAGTAGCATGAGAGAGAGAAAATCCTGATTGGAATAGATTCAAGAGAGGGTGAGAGGTGACAAATCAGAGGCTGTAAGTGTAAACAAAGGTCTTAAGGAATTTTGCAATTAAGAAAAGGGTAGCTGGAGGGGGAAGTAAAGTTAAGAGAGTTTTCTTTTTTTATGCCACAAACTGGGTGACTTAAAACAACAGAGTTTGTTCTCTTACAGTTCTGGAAGCCAAAAGTCCAAAATCAAGGTGTGGGCAAGTCTGTGCTCCATCCAGAGGCACAAGGGGTGGCTGTAGGCATTTCTTGTCTTGTAGCCACATCACTCCAATCTCTGCCTCTGTGGCCACATTGCGCCTCCCCTTCTGTGTATCTCAGATTTCCCTCTGCCTCTCTCTTATAAGAATACATGTGATTGCATTTAGTGCCAACCCAGATAATCCATGATAATCTCATCTCAAGATTGTTAATTTAACCACATCTGCAAAGACCCTTTTTCCAAATACGTTAATATTCAGAGGTTCCAGGGACATAGACATATCTGTGGGAGCCATCATCAGCCTACCACATAAGCAGATGACAATGATCCAATAGAGAGAGTAAAAATGATAATGCAGGAGAGGCGAGAACTATTGAAGCAATGTCCTTGAGTAGAACAGAAGGGATTAGAACTAGTGGACAAGTAGAGGGGTTAGCCTTACCCAAGAGCATGGACAATTTATCAATAGTATCATAAGCAACATAATTTTATTTTTTTAGTTTCAGAAGACTCTATTTAACTTAGATGTATGCTCTGGTCTTTATCTGTAATAGCTCCCTATGGCTGCTTAACAAAGTATTACAAATTTAGCAGTACAAGACCACACACATTTGTTATCTCCCTGTTTCTATCAGTTGGAAATATGGATGTAACACAGCTGGGTTCTCTGCTTCAGGATGTCCCCAGGCTATAGTCCATATGTTGGCAGGGCCGTGGTCTCGTCGGAGGCTTGCTGGGGGAAGATCTACTTCCAAGCAACTCAAGTTGTTGGCAGAATCCATTTTCTTGAGACTGTTGGGCTGAAGATTTAGTTTCTTGCTGGAGGCTGCCTTTAGCTCCTAGAAGCCACTTGTTCTTGACATGTGGGCTTCTCCAACATGGACATTTACCTCATGGCAGCTTGCTTCTTCAAGGCCAGCGAAAAGGATTCCTTTTAGCATGTCTGCAAGAAGGACGGAGTCGTATATATGTCATAACTCCCATGATCATTGCCATATAGTGTAACCTAACCATGAGAGTGACATCCCATCACTTTTGCCATATTCTTTTGCTGAGGAACCAATCACAGGTCCTGCTCACACTCAAGGGGAGGGGTTACACAAGGATATGAACACCAGGAGGCGGGGATCATTGGGGGTCTGTCTGCCACATTCATGATCAAGATTGAAATTGGATAAAATATCATAGATTCAGTTAACTCATATTTTTTATCATTAAAAAGGAAAACAGACAATGAGGATACTTTTATATGGCACTTGGGGACACAGTAGGGCTCTCTGCTTTCACACAGTTTGAGAGTGGCCTTAAAACAAAAAATGAAACAAGAAATGAAGAGCCAGTTTAGAACACGCAGATGATCATTTAAAAAGTCAGCAAGTTTGTCCCTCAAAAAAGTATATTTTATTCACTTTTCTTATTCTATTCACATGCCCAAGGATTGGTGGTCTAAATTACCTAACTGCGTTGATAAGAGAAAATAGCCCTGCATTTTGTTAACTGGGTGTTAGGCACTTATTTTATTAACTGAGGATCTTGATCAAATTATTCTCTTGAAGCTTCAATTTCTTTATCTGCAAATGGGGATAATAAAGGTTTCTAACCCATGGCCTTGTTGTAAGAATGAAGTCAGCTAATCTATTTGCGATGATTATCACAGTGCCCGGCAGACAGGAAGAGCAAATAAATATTGACTGTCATGTTTATTATTATTATCCTCACCCCGTTCATGGCCAGAATTCAACAGACCCATAAAACAAGAAAATATGTGCAACACGTTATGCACTCAATTGATTTTTCAATTGAACTTGTTGTTTAATGGTTATATTACCTTCTGAATATTTCCCACATAAAGAGGTCAAATGGTCCAACCGCATTGTAGTTAAGATGGAAAGTTCTGAATTTTGCCTGCTTTTGAATTTTGTTTCTCCACTTAAAGCTATGAAAGCTTGGGAAGTCACACTCCATGTGGCTTACTTCCCTAGCCTGTAAATTAAGGATAATTGTTGTATTCCCTTCCTAGGGTGTGGTTCAGATTAGGTGGGATAATTCATGTCAAGCAATTACCCAGTGTCCAGCAGAGGGAAAGTGTTCGGTATACAGTAGCCAGAACCAGCAGAATAGTCCAATAAATAATGACCAGGCCTTGGAAACATCAATAGGAAAAGTGTTACCTATATTAATACATGTGAATTTTTTTTAATGTGTTTCATTAGTTACTTTTGATTGTGAGACAAGGCAGTATTGATATTCCACTTTGGGGATTAAGGACCAATAAATAGTCTTTGGGATTTTATGACCAGTAAATTTTTAAAAAAAAAATGTTCAGAATCAAGAATTTTTTTTAAAATTTTTCTAAATAAGAAAAAACAGTTTCCTAGAACTGAAGAAGTAGGAAGGACATAATTGCAATTTAAAGACCAGTCTTTCAAACCAAATGAATTTAGCTTTATGAAAACTCATTTATTTTTTTCAAGAATTTATGGAAACTATCTTAGACCACTGCTGCCTGTAAACCAGTGATTAGAAAATATGGGGCTTTTAATTGTGAGAGCCAAAATACAGACTGATAAGCAAACCTGTAGGGTGAATTTCACTTCTCCAGCTAGAAGTAGAGGATCCAACTTCGCCCGTCGCCTCACGGAAACACTGGGAAGATGCACGTGCTAATGACTGGCAGCCCTTAACTCATCAGGAGAAAGAAAGGTCCTTTGTAAATGATGAGCCTGGTTACTCATACTTAATATCACCAGGTTTACCTTTTAGATCCTTCTGCTATAGAGAGACATAGTTTCATCTTAGAAATTTTCTTTATGAATAATTCCAACATATCGTTAGTCATTTTTTTACTCCTCTCCCTTTTCATCACCTTTTAACCTATTTAACCTTTTCATAATGAGTTGCCCTAACATGACTATACTCTAAAATCTCCAGTGCAGATTAGCATTTGAAAATATGGCGTTGAGGTGCACTCCAGGAACTTTCATCTTTTAATGTGTTTTTGGCAGCTTCAGAAAGTTAATAGGAACTAAATTATATTTAACGCTATTTAAAGGAAAACCTTTTTCCTCATAGATATGTACTTTCTAAAGAATTTCCAAGGATAAGCACTTCAGCTTCAAGTTTCTTAGCAATATGTATATAAAATTAATTTTGTTACAGCCTTTCCCATTTCACATTTTTGCCCTAAGCAAAGGCAAATTCTGCCACAAGCAGTTTTCTTTCAACTCATTTTGTACACGATGAGCCAGATTCTCTAACGTGGTATCAGAGGGCTGGTCCAGGCCGAACAAAGAGAGAGAAAACTGAAACACTGGACATTGTTTATCTGAGACGTGAAATGGGTTGAAGCATTAAGGGACACTATATTACATAAGGGAAAGCCATGTCACATTGAGGCTTTTCCTTAGCTATGACATTTCTTTAGACCCTTTTTTGGGAGGCATGAAAAATTGGGACTTTTGTGAAAAAGTAGAAACTTCATCTCACAAAGAAAGTCTCATTATGAGAGAGAAGATTAGAGGCCTTCGCTCTCAAAGCTGCACATGCGTTACTATTCAAATTTTTCCATTAAAATTTAAGGGGAAAACATACAGCAGTGACACAAAGGTAAAGTTGCTATGAAGGAGAGTTGACAGGACAGTTGAAAATTGGATTCTCTGAGCTCTAAGCAAAGAAGATGATTGGGCGATCTGCAGCAAAAGAGGGCTTTTCTTGAGAGAGAATTAAAAGAGACTGAAGAAATGAATGGTGATGGGAGCAGAGGGCTTTTCCTTCTCAGTCTCCTTTGGTAATTTATGAACACTGGAAAGAAATCTAGTAAAATGTCAATTTTCTAAGTTCAAACCCCAGTGAACCAGAGACCAAAGGCACAAATTATAGTGGAAAGAGGAAATAGAAAGAAAGGGGAAATGTTTAAGAGCACACTTTTCAATTCATCTTGTAGGCTGTTTCCATAAAGAAAATAAGAAAATATGACTGTGACTTAGTCCATGCCCCCAAAAGTGTTACTGAAAATAGCTGCTTATAATTACTTTTGTAGTATTTTTTCTTTTTAGCTTTTAACTCTATAAGTGCAGCCTTAAACTAAAGATTAGGTCTAACAAAATAGATGGTTTCAGCTCTAACATGAAATGAGCTTAGAAGTCATCACTCCCACCCTTAATATAAGAAAAAGTGGAATGAACTCAAAATGAATGACTTTTCTTGGACCTATCAGAGAAGTGAGGCTGCAGAGCAAACCCCCCACCCTGACATATGGAAAAACAGGAGAATTCAGAGTCATGCCTGACATCTGCTTGCCTGGAGTAGAAGCTGTTGGAGCCACAAAGTGGTAGGAAATGGTAACTTCGACAAATTACTGGAGGCTAAGGATGGACTAGTATGAGAGTAAGAAATTCCTGGGGGCTGCAGTCTTAGGGGTGGGGGAGTGAGGAGGTGGGGGGTGAAGTGGTGAGAGGGTGGGGGCTACACTTAGGTGGGCTTTAACTCCAGGAATCTCACCAGCTTCTCACAGTGAAGATCCAAGAAAGATCCCCTGGTGTCTCTAGAAGGGAGAAGAGAAGAGTAACCATTATGAAATGTCAAAAGGCTCCTCCATAACAAAGGGCTACTCTCCAGGGAAAGACTTTACCAGAGCCTCATTTCACTAGACAGCTGAAAGGCAGTTCCCCAATTCTAGCCCCCTTTAACTTTCTTGTTTCACCTAAGGGGGAAAAAATAAAATTTTAAGAAACACTGTAAAGGTGTTAGCCCACAGACACAAGCCAACTGAAAATCTAAGATTTAATCCTAAGATTATAGAACTTGGCTCTTTCTCCATGCCTTACCATGACATTACAGGGCTCCAGTACGATAACAGGAGATTATAGCAGGAAGAGCTGCAAGATGCAGGCTCCATCTAAGGAAGAGTACATAGGGAAGCCCAAAGAGAGCAAAGGAGACAAAACCAAGAACAACAGAGTAATTTAAACCTTCTGGCACCATCAGCTACAACAAACTTTAAACACAACCCAACTCCTAGCTAAATTAACATAAAACCTCACATTAAAGCCCCATTTACCTCAGTTCCTATTACCTGATACAGCACATCTGACTTTCAACAAAAAATGACAAGACATGCTAAAATGCCAGGAAAAAACACAGTCTGAAAGCACAAACCCAGCATTGGAACCAGACTCTGATATGACACAAGTTTTGGAATTATCATGTAAGGAATTTAAAATAACTATGATCATATGTTAAGGGCGCTAATAAAAGAAGTAGACAACATGGAAGCAGAAAAAAAATGGAACTTTAAGAAAGAACCAAAGGAAATGCTACAAATCAAAAACACTGTAATATAATGAAAAAAAAATGCCTTAGACGGGCTCATTAGTAGACTGGACATGGCCAAAGAAAGAATCAGTGAGCTTGAAGATAGGTCAATAGAAATTTCCCAAACAAATGAAAATAGAAATGAGAATGAATAAAACAGCACAGGATATCTAATTACTGTGTGACAGGTTCAAAAAGTGTAACATACATATAATGGAAATACCAAAACTAGAAGAAAGAGAAAATAGAGCAGAGGAAATATTTTAACTAATAATGGCCAAGAATTTTCTAAAATTAATGATAGACAACATATCAAAAATCCAGCAAGCTCAGAGAACACCCAGAATGATAAATACCAAAAAATGTACACCTAAGCATATCATATTTGCACTGCAAAAAACCAAAGATAAAGAAAAAAACTCGAAAGTCACTAGAGAAAATAAAACACTTTACCTATAGAGAAAAAAGAATAAGGATTATAGCAGTCTTCTTATTTGAACCAATAATCACTTTAAATATAAATGGCCTAAATACACGAATCAAAAGACAGAGTTGTAAGATTGGATTAAAAAACAAGATCCTATTATATGTTGTCTACAAGAAATCCACTTTAAATGTAAAGACTCTCATAGGTTAAAAGTAAAGTGATGGAGAAAGATATGACACTCTAACACTACTTTAAGAAAAATCTAGAGTAGATATGTTAATTTCAGACAAAGTGGACTTCAGAATAACAAAAATGATCAGGAATAAATATGGGCATTGTGTAATAATAAAGAGCTCAACTCTCTAAGAAATTATAAAAATCCTAAACGTGTATGCACCTAATAACACAGCATCAAAATATGTGAGGCAAAAAATGAGAAAATTGAAAGGAGAAATAGAGAAATCTACTATTATAGTTGGAGACTTTAATACTTTCCTTTCAGTAATTGATAGATTGAGCAGGCAAAAAATCAATATGAATATAACTGGCCTGAACAGCTGTCAATCAACTTGATCAAACTGACATATATAGAACACTCCATTCAATAACTACAGAATATATATTCTTCTGAAGCTTGCAAAGAGCATTTACCAATATAGATCACGTTATGGGCCATAAAACACAACTTAACAAATTTAAAAGAATAGAAATCATACAAAATATGTTCTCATACCACACAATGTAATTAAACTAGAAATTAATATGCTGCATCTACACAAATGAATATTATTCAGTGATAAAAAGAAATGAGTGATCAAGTCACAAAAAGACTAAGACAGTCTGAAAGGCTACATGTTTTCAATTACATGACATTGTGGAAAAAGCAAAGGTATATCAACAACAAACAGATAAGTTAAGTTGCCAGAGGGGAGGGGAGAAGTTGGTAGGACTGAATAAACAAAACAGGGAGTGATGAAATATTCTGTATGATACTGTAATGATGGATACATGACACTATTCCTTTGTCAAAACCCACAGAAATTTACATAACAAAGAGTGAACCTTAATACAGCAAATTAAAAAAAAATCATTTAGGAAGTCAGGGGTCTTAGGATGGAATGCAAAATGTGACAAAACAATCTAACTGTATTACCAATATGTGAAACAACATCATTGAAGGGGGTTGTGGGTGTGGGTGTGTGCTGAACTAGGTTACTTTGAAAATTAGTATAGTCTATAAGACTAAAGGTAAAAAATCAAAAAACTATGTATATAAACACAATACTCTAGTGGGTAATCTAGTCGATATTCTCAGGAAACAGGTTAACAATTCTGATACTGCTATATGTGTATACTGGAATTAAATAAGCAAATGGATACTTAACTAAATTGATGGTAGGAACCAAGTTCTCACCATTGGAGTGGAAATTTACAGATAAGCAAGGTAAGAAGGCTAGAATAAACCACATGTTAATGGAATAGAGTTGGAGTCACAAGTATAAACTTATGTTTAGTTTAATATAGATACATACGGTTACATAGAGAAGTATTTAAGGATATGTGTATAGACATGGGTTAGTATACACAGGTATATTTCCTCTCTCAGCTGAGAGGGCCTAGAAGCAATGACACCTCAGCAGCAATGAGCTTACCTAGTGGCCAGATCTTACCACTCTCCAATAAAAGGAAACAGGGCTCCTTGAAGAAAAGGTTGATTCTTCACGGAAGCAGATAAACACAGGAGTGACTGGAATATCTTGTATTGACTTAAAGTAAGGAAGTGCTCAAAAATAAAAAAAGGAAAGAAAATCCCACAATGATGTGGTGTGTTGATGTCAAAGGGACATAGGAACCAACTGAAAGAGCTCCCAATGGCCAAAGCTGGAATAAGTTGAGAAAAAATAAAGTGGCATTGGATTATAACACAAGTCATGACTCCATGCTGATATAACTGATTGAATAAATAAATAAATGAGAGAAATCTCCATGCAGAAGCATTGTAAATAATTTATATAAATATTCTGTCCTCAAAGAGGCAGAGCATAACTCCCCACTCCTTGAATGTCTGAATGTCGGCTGAGCATAGTGACTTCCTTCCAAAAGGTAAATGTGGAGAGGGGGGCAAAAAGAGTGACTTGATAGTGGAGAAACCTGACTAACACTTCCTCAAACCAGGTGATTAAGGTCCACATGAATAGAGATCAGTCAAGTTGACGGTATGTACCCTTGATATGATGTGATGAAAATGGCACTTTCCCTGTGTGACCTTCCAGAACATATAACCCCAGTCTAATCATGAGAAAAATATCAGATAAATCCTAACTGAGGGACATTCTACAAAATATCTGACCAGGACTCCTCGAAACTATCAAGGTCATCACAAACAAGGAAAGCCTGAGAAACTGTCACAGCCGGGAGGAGCTTAAGGAGACGCGATGACCACATGTAATGTGGTGTCCCGGATGAAATCCTGGCATAAAAAAGATACATTAGGTAAAAACTCAGGAAATCTGAATAAAGTATGGATTGTAATCATAATGTATCAATATTGTTCCATTAATTGTGACAAATGTACCATACTCACACAAGATGTTAATAACCGGAAACTGGACGCCAGGTATAGGGGAACTCTCTGCAGTATCCATACAATTTTCCTGTATGTCTAAAACTGTTCTAAAAATAAATTTTATTACAAAATACGTAGTAAGATAAAATAATTCCGTTTTCTTTTCCTCTTTCAAGCTTTGTAAGCAGCCCCAAAGGAGATATTAAGACTCACTGGGGAGCTGAGTTTGAGACCCAAGTTTATGAGCTTCCTGGTAAGAATAGAGCTCCAGAGAAGCTACTCTCCCGACCAACCAATACCTCCAGAGGGAGTTCATCAACGAGTACTATCCATAGGAACCAATGCCCTAAAGACAGGTGAGGAAATAGCCACTAGAGCAAGTGGATATTGCGTTTGAGTAGGTGGGAAAAAATGGGATTTAGGATTATGAAGCCAAAGAGAAGTGAGGTCGAAGCTATTCCCCAGCCCTGGATTTATATACTACAGTCGTCCCTCTGTAGGCGCCGCAGATGGCTTCCACGACGCCCCCTCCCCTGCCACGCTAATACCAAAATCCGCGGATGCTCAAGTCTCCTAGTAAGCATAGTACGTGGTCCGCGGTTGGTTGAATCCGCGGATACAGAGGGTCGACCATACCCCTTAGGGAAGAGCCAATATGTCTTACGGGATAGACACACATTAACATTCAAAGAACGCAGTCATTAGAGCCACAGCTTCAAGTCATCGTGGGCCCAAGCAACAACCCTTGTCTTCTATTAGAAGCATAGGAATATTGTCTGCAAACTCTGATTTTTAATTCAGAAGTAGTAGCTGCTGGGGAAAACCAGGGGACACTCGTGGGAACTATCATATCCATGTAACTATGCGTCTTTTAAGAAACTTTAAGTAACTACATCTTTTAAGCTATTTTTCTTCTATTTTAAACAGTGCAGAAATTTTATTGCTAGTGTGTCTCCATTTAAACTATTTCTGACATCATTTTCAGACCATTTTAGGACTAGGTACAAATCTAAATTTAGTCTTTTACATTTATTAGCTGCTGTCTTTTGAAAAAGAAATTAGATCAATATATCTTACCCTGCACTTCATCACAGCTTAAGAATTTCATTGAGCTCAAAAAAAAAAAAAGTAATACAAAAGTAAAATTCTTATTGAATTGGATAAATATAGGTACCATTACTTACATTTATTCACTTGTAATTCTCTACTTTCCTTAGAGAGACTTTTAAAATCTCTTCTATGGTTGCTCTTCTATTACTTCATCATTTTGTGTCACTTCTTTTTGCCTGCCTATCTCTCTGAGCAAGATGATTTCAAATTTAATCATTTTCACAATAATGTGTTTCAAAATTATTTATATGCAAAAAGTAGAAGCAACTGCATTGATGTGCAAATATTAAATCCCTCAGGTTCTGAGACTTGGAATAGATCTCAAGAAATAGCCTGTGCTAATTTGGAAAGTGTGAGCAGGTGAGAGTCATTGCATCCCTCTATCATGCTTCTACCCTCTTCCCAAACTGCCACCGACCTGAAACAGTCTGGCTATGATCAAGCGGGCGAGAGTTAACTTCACATTTCTTAAGCAAAAGTACTTTAATGACCTCAAAACATAGCACATGAAACAGTCCCTTGGTGCCTGGACACCCTCCCTAAGTATTTCTTTTGTTTTCTCTAGTTCCAAGCAATAGGAAGTTACACTCTCCAGGGCTCTATTTCCTTGACTGTGTAAAGCAGTCTGTGATTCTACGTGACAGTGAGCAGAATTTAATATTCTGTGTTGACCAGAATCCTTAAAACTACAAATCCATTTCATTTTTTCATATTTCTTAACTGAAAGACAATTCAGAGAAAAAAATGTTGGGGATAGAAAGGGAGAGAGAGAGATAGACATACAAAGACAGAGACGAAGAGAGATACAGAGACAGTGAGAGACAGGGAAATTTTGAAAAGAAAACCTTGGCTTGCCGTTGGGTGAGCTGTCCCTCTGCTTTCACGGCATTGCAAGAGAATCCCAGGGACCTTAGTTAACTCTGCCAATTTGCTACTGAAAAATAAATCCCATTGTATTTAATTTGCACAAAAATCAAACAAAGCCATTCATTTTCTGATTTTTTTTTCCAGCTTCATAGGAATAGGAATAAGTTATCCAGATTTTTTTCCATTAAGTTAATATTTCAAGATTTTCTTTTCTTCCTCCCCAGTGTTTTCCGTGGACCCACTCTGCAACGGTATGTTTAGGAGTTAAGCACAAAGCAACAGAGACACACTGAACATATTGATTAACAAGTAAAATGGTTTCCCTGGCAACCATAACCCAATGAAGGCCCTTAGAACTGCCTTCCCTTCACATGTGTATTTTTTTCTAATCATTTCAGACATCGCAGATGGCAGAAACAGATACAGAAGTACCTGTTCCAAATGTGTTGCTGCAAAAATAAAGCTGATTCAGCAAGAGATACTCTGCTCTATTCTGTAGTTAGCTAATGTATTTCTAACTTGTAGTATAATTTTTCAATAATTATGAAATGAATCCATTCCTTTGTGCATTATAGTATGTGAATGTATTAGTTTTCTATTTCTGCCACAGTAAATTATCATAAATTTAGTGGCTTAAAATTTTAAAAATTATCTTAACAGTTGTGAGGAAGTCTGACAGAGGCCTCACTGGACTAAAATCGAGGTGTCAATGGGGCTGCATTCCTCTCTGGAGGTCCTAAGGGAGAATCTTTTTCCTTGCTTTCTTCAGCTTCTAGAGGCCCCCTGCATTCCTTGGGTCATAGCCCACTTCTTCTCTTTCTTAGGCTAGCAACATCACCTCTCTCTGGCCCTTCCTCCATCATCACTTCACAGCCAGGAAAGACTTGCTTTTAAAGACTCTTCTGATTATATTGGGCCCACATGGGTAATCCAGAATAATCTCCCCATCTCAAGGTCATACCCTTAATCATATCTGCAAAGTCCCTTTGGTCATTTAAGGTAACATAGTCACATGTTCCCAACTCCTAATCCATGGGGATTAGGCCATGGATGTCTTTAAAGGGCCATTATTCTTCCTACCATAATTAGACTGGTATCCAACATACTAACCAAAAAAGAAGATATTTCTCAAAATATTATTGTGCAATGGAGCATGCACTTTGAACTGCTTTTTTTAAGTATTTTTGATTATTTCACATTGATTTGGAGCAGAGATCAGCAAATTTCTTCTGTAAGGGGGCAGACCTGACATATAGTTGGCTTTGTCAACCATATGGTCTCTGTTACAACTACTCAGTTCTGCCTTTGTAGTGTGAAAGTAGCCATTGACAATAAATGAACGAATGAGCTTGGCTGTGTTCCAATAAAAACTTCGATTAAAAAAAGGCAGCAGGCCAGATTTGGCCTGCAGGCTATAGTTTACTGATTTGTAAACTAGAGCTATGAAGTCTCTAATCCCATGAGTAAAATCTGATACACATTTCCAGAATGAGATCTCTTTTTTTGATATAGAAGACAATATGACTAAAAGTCTGCACTTGGCCTCTTGAACCATATAATAAAGAATGTGAGCATTCTTCATCATCATAAAACCTTTGTTGAGTACCAGTGCCAGGGAGTAAGGCTGTGAAGAGCTAGAAAACAGACAGTCAACCCTCAGTGGGCTTGTAATATGATTGGATAGGTGACACATATTCATTAAAAGATAAAGACATTTTGGCTAAGATCAAGTGTAAGAGACAACAACATAATTTTTTATCTATATGTTTAGTTAAATACATTATTTAACCTCTAAAAGTATCATCTTTAAAATTTACATAATGGGAGTTCCACTTCTGGTACTTCTGGCAAAGTACTTTTTATTGGACTAAACTTTCTGCAGACAACAATGATAAACTCTAGGCAAAATAATTTTTAAAAATAAACAACTATATGTAGGCAGTGGAGATTGACCAAAAACACACAGAAACTGGAGAGGAATCTGTCCTTGAAAGAAGATAACTTTGCTAAATAAAAATTTGTGTTTGTATAGCTTTTTGCTTAAGAGCACATCCCAGTCTGTGTGGCATGAGGCAGAAAAACTGAAGCAGAAACCCGTCTTACTGGCTTAAGGAGTGAGAGCATGGAGTTGGGAGATGCTAGAGAGCATAGGGAATAAGTAAGAAATTCATAAGTTAGAGAACCACAGAAGAGGAATCCTCAAAACTGCATATAACCTCTGTCCAAACCGTTGCCTGAACCCTGAATTTTGCATGCACTGGAGAAAAACCAGGATTCCAGTGAAAAGCAACAGCTGGAAGGTTGAAAGACCTGTGCATTTTCAGCTGCTATTCATTCCAGGGGAGATAGAGATTGGGATTTTATTCCAATAAAGTTAAATTCCTGCTAGAACAAAAATCTATAGTTATAAGAGGACAAAAGTGTCCAGAGTCTCTATCTTTACAAGTGAATGTATCATTAAAAATGTCCAGTACACAATAATAACTTACTAGACATGGAAAGAAGTAGCAAAATGAAGACAATAGCTAAAATAAAGGTAGTATATAATAACCGACTCCAAGATAAAACAGATATTGGAATTAGAAGGCCAAAAACTTTAGAGTTGATATAATAAACATATCAATGACTTAAAGGAGAACATGGTCATTATAAATGAACAAAAGGGAGAAATCTGCAGAGTAATGGAAACTATAAAAAGAGAATCAAATGGAAACTCTAGAAGAAAAAAAGCAAGATGTACATAATTAAAAATATTTATTGGAGGGGCCAGCCCGGTGGCACAGTGGTTAAGTTCGCACATTCCACTTCAGTGGCCCAGGGTTTGCCAGTTTGGATCCTGGGCACGGACCTACTCACCACTCATCAAGCCATGCTGAGGTGATGTCTCACATAGAAGAACTAGAGGGACCTACAACTAGGATATACAACTATGTACTGGGGCTTTGGGGAAAAAAAAGGAAAAAGAGGAACATTGGCAACAGATGTTAGCTCATGGCCAATCTTCCTCAAAAAAAAATTTATTGGCTAGGCATATCAGCTTATTGGAGATGGTAGATGAAAATATCCATGAACTTGAAGATAAATCAAATGTCAAAAAGGGAGTAAAATCATTGACGAGTGTAAACAGAGGCTAGTGGTACAATAGCAAATTGATCAACATAAATGCAATTGGAGTCCCAGAAGGAGAAGAAGAAGTAAATGGAGCAAAACAAAAATTGAAGAAATAATGACCAATAGTTTTTCAAATGTAGTGAAAATAATAAGATATAGATCCCAAGAAGCTCTTCAAACCACCAGCATGAAAGAAGAAAGAAGCAAGAAAGGGAGGGAAGGATGGAGAGAGGGAGGAAATATGCAACACATCATGGTTAAACTGCTGAACACTGAAGAGTAAATTGAGAATCTAGAAAGTAGTCAGAGAAAAACATCATATCATATATAAGGGAGCAATGACATTAATAATGGCTGACTTCTCATCAGAAACAATGATGGCCAGAAGACTACATCTGGCAAAAATATAAAAAGTGACACTGGAATAAGATCGTTTTCAGATAAAAGAAAGTTAAGAGAAATTTTCACAAGCAAACCTGCACTGCAAAAATACCAATAGAAATTCTTCACTTGGAAGGGAAAGGACACGAGATGAAAACTAGGAACTGCAGGAAGAAATATACTGTGTTTGAAATGCTAATTATATGGGTACATGCATAAGACTCTCTTTTGCTCCTTTTTGTGTGTATATGTATGTACGTATAATATTGTGTTTCTCTCTGTGTGTTGCTTTTCTTAATATATTTAAAAGTTATACGAATGTTTAAAGCAAAAATAAAAGAGTACTAATACTCTATTGTGGAATTTATAATATATTTGATTGAAGATACATAACAATAGCACAAAGGATGGGGCAATAAATTACATTACACTGTTACCTGATTCTTACATTTTACATGAAGGGATACAATATTAATGCTAGGTAGGTTATGATAAATTAAGCATGTATATTGTAATCCCTAGGGCAAACACACACACACACACTCACGCACACACACTGCAAAGAGGCATAGCTACAAAGCCAATAGAGAAATTATAATGAAACACCAAAAGGTATTCAATAAAGCCAAAGAAGGAAGAAAAGAAGGAATTAGTGAACACAAAGCTGATGGGACAAAGAGAAAAAAATAGCAAAATTTATAGACCTAAGTCCAAACGTATCAATAATTACATTAAATATAAATGAATTAAGCACTGCCACTAAGAAGTAGAAATTATCAGACTGAATTTAGAAAACCATCTGTGGAAGCTAACCTTAAATATAAAGGCATGAATAGATTGAAAGTAAAATGATGGAAAGTGATATACCATGCAGAGTAACAGTAAACACAAGAAACCTGAGTGGCTATATTAAGTGACTTTTTAAGTAATGTTACTTACCCCGAAGAAAAATGATGTCAATACAAGGACTGTTATAGGAGGTTAAGAGGGATAGTTCATAATGATAAAACCTTAAATCACCAGAAACACATAATGATTATAAAGTTTGTGCAGGAGTTCAAGAGCTTAAAAAGTACACAAGGCAAACATTGACAGAATTCAATGGAGAAATAAACAAATCCACACTCACAGATTGGATGAGTTCATACTGTTAAAAGATCACTTCTCCCAAAATTGATCTATTCGGTCAAGGCAATCTCAGTTAAAATTCCAGCAGGATTTTTTTGGTAGACAATTACAAGTTAACTCTACAATTTATGTGGAAATGCTCAGGACCTAAAACAGCCAAATAATCTTGAAAAAAGAAAGAAAATATTTGGAAGACTCACCGCCAGATTTCAAGAATTACTATAAAGCTATGCTAATCAAGATAGTGTGGTAGTAATATGATTGATAAATAGACTAATAGAATAGACTCATTCTTTTTTTTTTTTTTTCTTTTTTTGTGAGGAAGACCAGCCCTGAGCTAACATCCGTTGCTAATCCTCCTCTTTTTGCTGAGGAAGACTGGCCCTGGGCTAGCATCCGTGCCCATCTTCCTCCACTTTATATGGGACGCCGCCACGGCATGGCTGACAGGCAGTGCGTTGGCAGGCGCCCGGGATCCGAACCGGCGAACCCTGGGCTGCCAAGCGCGGACGAAACCGCTGCACCACCGGGCGGCCCCGAGAATAGACTCATTCTTATATGATCAATTTATTTTTAAACCAAGGGACCAAATCAATATAGTGGGCAAAAGAAAGTCTTTTCAACAAATTCTGATAGAACTGGCTGAAATTAATTCAAGATGCTTCATAGCACTAAAAGTAAACCTAAAACTCTAAAGCTTCTAGAAGAAAACATAAGGAAATATATTCACAAACTTAGTGTAGGAAAAAATTTGTTAGGATCTAGAAAGCATTCTCCATAAAAGGAAATATTGGCAAAATGTGTTTCATCAAAATTAAAAACTCTGTTCATCAAGAGGCACTGTCAAGAACATGTATAGACAAGTCACACCAGAAAAAAATATTATATGTACACACAATATTTATAATACATAAAATATATGTCAGGGTATATAAAGAGCTCTTACCAGTCTATAATGAAAAGACAAATAACCCCCCCCAAAAAAATAAAGGAGAAAAACATGAAAAGACACTTTAAAATGGAATGTATACAAAACGCCAATAAGCACATGAAAAAGTGTTCAACATTGTTAGCCATCTGGGAAATGCAAATTAATATGATTAACACCCACTAAAATGGCTAAAATTAAAAAAAAAAGAAAAAAACCCCTTGAGTTCAACTCCAAATGTGATAAGGATGTGGAATGACTGGAAATCAAATGCATTGCTGGTGGCATGGTAAAATGTACAACCATTTTGGTAAAAGGTTTGACAGTTTATTATAAAGTTAAATGTTTACCTACCATATCAACTAGAAATTTCACTCCTAGATATTACTCAAAGGAATGGAAATATTTGTCTGTTCCAGAATGCTCATAACCATTTACTTATAATAGCCCCAAACTGGAAACATTCCAAATGTTTATCAACAGAAGCATGGGTAAAAAATTTGTGGTTTATCATACAATGTAATGTTACTTAACAATAAAAAGGAATGTACTACTGATAGATGGAAAACATGAATGAATCTTACAAAAATTATGATGAGTGAAAGGAGCTAGACAGGAAAGAGTACCTACTATATGATTCAGTTTGTAGAAAGTTCTAGAACAGGCAAAACTCATCTACGTTTAAAGATGTCAGAAAAAGTGTTGCCTCTGGGAGGAGAAGTTTCACCTGTAAGTGGCATGACAGAACTTTCTGAGGTGATGGAAATGTTCTTTTTCTAGATAGAGTATTACACAGGTGTATGTATTTATTAAACTCATCAAATTGTGCACTTAAGATTTGTGTAGATCATTATACATAAATTATATGTGAAAGAAAACTCTGTAAACAGAAATTAAATTCTAATTAGTAAGTTTGCTTTCCACTCTGGTATTGTTAGCAATTTGGAAACTACTTTCTGTTTATAATAGGAATGAACAAATGAGTGACTATACGTAATGATGCGAGTCAAGTTTCCCTTGACTGAAGGGAAGAGGAGAGGTCTTTCCTGAAGAAGAGAAGTACAAATTTCGAAAGGCAAAGACTGGAATTTACCCTCTGATGTTTCCTTGTTGTAATAGAATTGACGTATCAGGACTAACTTGTACTCCTAATTCCATGTAAAACTCTCTCTTTCTTCTTCTCCTTCTCCATCTCTGTCTTCATCGCCTCCTCCTTCTTTGTCCTCCCCACTTCTCTCTATGTATGTATGTGCACACACATACACACACCCCAACACACATGCATATTTCCTAGCTCTGTCTGCTCAGAAGGGCTATAAACAATTGTAACACCAAAGCAAATGGGCACATCTGGCACCTATATCTTGATTTCTACATTGCCCACTTAAAGAAGTCAGACCTTCTTGGAGGAAAGTCTGATTCTAGAATTGCCAGGGAAAAAACAAAGTGAAATTGGAAGATCTTGTGTCAGAAAATGTGTGTGATGGTCAGTTTTTTGGTATCAACTTGGCTAGAATCTAGCCCGTTACTCAAACACTAGTTTAAGTGTTGTAGAGAAGGTATTTTGTAGATGTAATTAACATCTATAGTCAGTTGACTTTAAGTAAAGGAGATTATTCAGGATAATCTGCATGGGCCTGATCCAGTCAGTTAAAAGGCCTTAAGAGCCAAACTGAAGTTTCCCTGAAAAGGAAGAAATTCACCAGTAGACTGCAGCTTCAGCTCCCACACGAGAGTTTCCAGTCTTCCAGAGTGCCCTACAGATTTCGAATTTGCCTAGGTAGTCCCACAATTGTGTAAGTAAATTATTTGCAATAAATTTCTATCTATCTATCATCTATCGGTCTATCTGTCTTCTATCTCCTACTGGTTCTGTTTCTTTGGTGGAACCCTAACTGATACAGTAAGGGCATATAAAAAGATGGCAACATATCAAAAAGACATAGCAGCTAGCTTGAAGAGGCTTCTACTTACCCAGTATAGGAATTTGGGGCATCAACATAAATAATGGGTTATAACTCATTAAAGAAAGTAAGAATCTATGTGTCTGTACTGACATAAATAAATAAGTGAGAAGATGGAAAAGATTGTCCTTCCAGTAGAATGCCAACTAACAAGTGCAGAAAGAGTACTGTAGTTAGATGCTAAAACTCTGTAAAAGTTTGGTGAGAAACAGGATATTTACCAAGTGCGCCAAGTATTTCCTCACAGATTTATTAATTACAGAGAAAAATAGTAACTTTACAGTGGAGGATCATGGATCACATTATCTTAATTAAAGGATCAAAGTTGACATCATCAATACTGGGACAAAGCAAACGCATACGCTTCCTGATATGATGCACTAAATGAGCCACAGTATCACTTCCATGGTATATCTGACAATATACTAACTAGAATCTAATCATGAGGAAATAGCCAAACCCAATATGAGGAAGATTCTATAAAATAAATACATGTTCTCCTTTAAAATGGCAATATCTATAAAGATTTTTAAAAGGCTAAGATTTTGGGTTAAAAGAGACTTAATTAGCATGACAACAAAGTGTAATTTGTAATCCTTAAATTCTGCATGAGAAAATAAAATTAGAAAATAAAAAGGACATTATTGGGATAATTTTCAATTTTGTCTGTGGAACAAATAATAGTAGTGTATCAATGTCAAATTCCCCACTTTTGATAATTATTCAGTGGTTATATAGGATAATATCCTTGTTCTTAGGAAATACACTCTGAAGCATTTAGGAGCAAATGTCTCCACATTACTTTCAAAAGGCTCAGAAAATATGCATATATAAATAAATATATAGTGAGAGAATGATAAATCAAATGGGACAAAAAGTAAACAATTTGTGAATTTGGGTAAAAGGGTAAAGGAGTTCATGAGTTACAAAAAACAAACAAAACATATGCAAAGGAAAGCTGTGGTGCCTAGATTGCATTTTGTAGTAATAACCCCATGGGTATAAAGAAAATGGAAAGACTCGGGGTATTATTTCCCTTGAAAAGCAATCAGTAAATAAGACTAAAGATCAACAGCTAAGACAAAGCTGGTTTTTACATTCTGCTGCACAGCTATAGGTTAAGTAGAATGTGAGACCAGAATTTCATTTCCTGATGCTAAAACTTTGTTACTTGTCTTTTTTCATTTTTCTGCTTTGTTTTCCAGTGTGTCATGTCTGGAATTCTCTAGATCATTGGTTCCAACTGGATTATTGTCCACAAATGGTTTCAGAGTCAAAGAATTATCTCGTTTTATAAACCCCAACAGAAGGTAATCAAATATTTATCATAGTTAAATAGCAGAATAGTCAACATGGGAAAATGCCTTTTCAACTGGGTTCCATGTTTTCCTGAGTAGCTTTAGATATTGTAGCCTAAATAATTTTAGAAGAAATTCTCATCTCAAATTAGTAAGTAGATGATAGCAGGTTTATTGTATTTGCAAGGTGACACTATATTTGGACTTTGAGAAAGGAAAAAAAATGACATGATTATATTGCTATGTTGTTGAATTGGAGTGAGTGGGGATGGACTTAAATTTATAATGTGGGTTGAACTTTTCCCATTTGTAGAGACCTCTATTGTGGAAATAAATGGGTTGCATGTGGTTTTTGTTTACTTCTCCCCCCAACCCTGGGTTCTCCAATCTCAAATAATTTTTTTCCCAAAGCTGCAATTACTGAGATTACAAATAACGTGAAGCATCACAGCTGGTCCTGGCATGTTTCCAACACATAATCACCTGTCGTGTGCACTAATTCCTGCTATGATTAAGCCCCTTTATTCGCAGTAGGTCTGACAGCTCTATTGTTTAAAACGTCACCCATTAATAGAACAGGCATGAGCTTGTCTGTACTCTAACTAGTTTCCTTGTGTATTTCCTATGTCAGCTCACTTATGCTGTTTTTCTGTGTATTTGATGAGTGATCACTTTTCCAGCAGCCTGGTATTGTCAATAAGAGATTAATGATATGTGAGACCGCAGCTTAGTTAGATATAAACATGGGTTCAAACAAAGCCTTCCAGAAAACATTGGAAAGAAAATTTAATGGGCTCCAGACTAAAGGAGTAGACACAGAATTGTTTTGGTTTCTTTTAAGACAAAATGCCCAAGCTTAAACATGAAAATAATAGCATTTTCCTTTGTTTTGAGAAAACAAGCTTATGGCTAAATCTATGAAAAATATATATGTTCAATATGTTTCCAACACATTACTGATAATGAATGGAATCTTTTCAAAATCTTATTCTTTCTTTAAAATCCGATGCTAAATACTAATTAAATGTGACAAATCTTATGAAACAGATAACAGAGATACAGAGCTCACTTCAACTAAAAGAAGAATCCAAATACCTTCTATAGGTGACCTTGAAGAATGGAAAATTACAAGTGCTTATTCTGTTGTTTGAACTGAAAATTTTGTGTGATCCTAAAAAACTCCATTGAGAAAAATTGGCACAGTCCTAAAGTGACCCAAATGGAGATGCCAGGAAGAATAAGGAAGGCATTGTGTTAAAGCTTAAGTTCCATCTCCCAACTATATCTTATTCAAATCCATGCATGCTTTGCTAACATCTTTCACCTGCTACTGTTTGCATTTGTGGTTGCAACTAGATTCCTCTGGTCCTTAATCAAATGGCAGCCTCACTCTTTCTGTAACCCACAGAGACCATGCAATCATGTCTACACTCATTTCCATTGTCTAATGTTTGCCTAAAGTTTGATCACAGACCACAGCAAGTTACAGTGATTGTGCAGAGACCCATCTTAGAGGAATGCCTTTCCCAGATCCATCTGATCCACCAGCTACAAAGATAGATGATAGATAGATGATGATGATAGATAGATGATAGATAGATAGATAGATAGATGATAGATAGATAGATAGATAGATAGATAGATAGATAGATAGATAGATAGATAGATAGATGATAGATAGATGATAGATAGAGAGATAGATAGGTGATAGATAGAGAGATAGATAGATAGACAGACAGACAGTGTTAGAACTCTCAACTCTGACATTTCCAACCACTGACCCATGTATATGCAGAATCCTTCTGATTCTTGCCTCAAGACCTTCAGTTTGTTGCGTTTTATCACTAAGTTGTAACCCTTCCATTACTTATAGTGAAGTTTTTATCCCTAATGGATAGAGGAACTTGAAAGGCCACTCAAAAGTTATTAACCCAACCAGTAAGAAGTAAAAGATGCACATCAAAAACGTACTGTTTTGGTGTCCTTGAGTCAACCTCCTACTGATCTGGAGGAAGAGATGTTTGAATAGAGGGCCTCTGGCAGTCTTACTAGATATACTCTGAAAAGAATTGATACTTTGAGGAGAAGATTTTAGGAGTGGAGGGTTCTAAACATGGTCTCAGAAGTCCACCTTACCATCAGCACAATATAAGCTGCTTGACATGGTGTACTTTCATTCCACAAAGCACATGGATGAATGGGTGTGGAGGAAGCTGGGCTCTGTCCTGTGCAAATTTTCCCCTTTCTCTCCGCCTCCTGACCTGAATCCCAACATGTGGCCAAAAAACAACTCCTGTGATGACAGAAACATTTCATCACTTGTGGAAATTAGGCAAATGTGTAGATAGCAGAACAAATTGGTACTTCGACTCTGCCATGTTTCTAAAAATAACATCAGTAACAATTACTCCTGAAACTGCTTGTTAAAAATGTCTAAAACTCTTTCAAAAATAATACTTAGGAATGCTACTGAATCATCAATTATTTTGTAAAGCCACTTGTTAATGGCCACAAAGCCCTCTCTGTTGACATAAGTTGTGGCAGAGTTATTCAGTCTGTTACAGATGTAACAATTTTTACATAATTTTTGGAAAAAATGCACACAAATCAAAATTTTAAATTGCATAACATTTTAGATATGCTTGGAGAGCTTTCTTACTGAAAAACTAAAAGCCCATACTGAGTCCATTTGAAAGGAAGAGTGAGAATATAATATTCCAAATAAAAATTGCTTACTTCATCTTCTCAGTATTTTTAATATCTTACTCTTTAGAATTTTTTAAAGCTAATTACATCAGTATAGAATACCATAACCTTCTAAGGATGCATGTATATATTGCATATGATATAGTCACTTAGAATCTCAAAATAAAGTACATCAATTTAGATATATTCCAAGTCAGGTCATATTTCCCCACACATAGCAACTAAATATGCTATGTATGCAGATTGTGAAAGTGTGATACAGCTTGAAGCAGTATAAAAATCCTTAAGAGCATGGGCTGTGGAGTCAGCTATATTTGATTCCTATGTCTTTCAGTAGCCTTGGGAAAGTTGTTTATACATTTTAAGACTCGATTTCCTCAACTGCAAAATGGGGGCTAGTAATAGTCCTATCCTCAAAGACTTATGGCATATAAAAGCACTTTGCTCAGGGCAAATTGACCAAGACTGTAATGGCACCATATCAGTCACTTCTTGCTGAGGTAATGCTGTGTAACAACTTCAAAATCTGACAGACTTATAAAAACAAAGGTGTATCTGTCACTCAGGTCACACGTCAGGAGCTGGTTGACTTCAGCTCTGTGGGTCTGAGGCTAGGCTGCAGGCAGGTGGATGATGGGTTGGCTCTACATGTCTGCTTATGCTGAGAGCTAGGCTAGAGAAGTGGCCCTATTTGACATACTTTGTTCATATGGTGGAGGGCAGAAACTCAAGAGTAGTGGTGTAAATACATACCACCTCAAAGATTCTGCTCAAACTGCCACTATGTCACTTCTCACATTACATCTGGGCCAAGTGGGTCACATGGCCAAGCCCAAAGTCAATGAGGCAGGGATATATCCCCCACCAAGAGGAAGGCAAGTCACACAGCAAAGGGTATTTATGGATAAATATTTTATTCAAGGGGAGAAGTGAAGATTTGTGACAGTAATATAATTTACTGTGAACATAAATAAAGGAAACCTCAGTTAAAATGAAGTTGGGAAACCCTAAGGGGGAGCTGTCAAATGCTACCACTCACCTTACCTTGCAGACCCCAAACAGGAAGAAGCTTACTTTACACACTGCAGCAGAAGGAAGGAAGAATTTCTCCCTGCCCAACAACAGCCCAACCAATGAATAACTGCCACACTCAGCCAATGGGAAGCTCCTTCAGTGGACTCTTGGTCAAAACAGCCCCTCCCAACTTCCTCCTTTCCTCTATAAAAGCAAGCTGCTCTCCTCTGTTCTCTGGGCTTGCCTGCGGTTCCCCATAGTTTGCATGTTCTGAATTGCAAGTCCTCTGCTGTTCCCAAATAAACTCATTTTGCAGGTAAAATAAGTGGCTCTTTTATTTTTTAATGTCAACATTACTATAGATACCAAGTAACAAAAAAAAGTTTAACGTGGTTTGGCAAAAAAGGGGAATTTGCTAAAAGAGACCATGTTGGGGCATCCCATGTAATCAAAGAAAGGGTTGAACAACTAAATCATAGACAGAGTAGACACATAGTTGGGATCGGGAATAGTGGGAAACAGTCTTGACACAGCTAGAACTCTGTATCTCTCTCACACCTATGGGTGTTGGCTTCATTTTTCCCCCCAAAGATTGAATCCCATCACGTGGCAGGAAACATAGCTGTCTCTGGCTTCCCAGTCTCGTATTCTGTAGCTTTCCCCAACGGGGAGGGACTCCCTCTCTTTACTGCTTCTGGTTACAAAAGTCCTAGAGAAGATGACTGAATGAATCAGACGTCTGTGTTTTGGCGCAACCTGAATCAGATGTCCCATCAACTATTGGTCCAAGCTGGAGTCATTTTCCATAGGGACATATGATGGACAAGGCTGGTATAGGGACAAAACTAGTGTTCACCACACTCGGACACAGTACGTGTACGTATTCAAGAGTTACAAATTATTTCTAGAACAGGTGGTATTTTTCATTACATATTTAAATGTATTTTTAATGTAGTACAACAGTTCTATAGGGCAGTTTTCCACGAGAAAAGTTTAAACTTCCACATACAATTCTTAACGACCTTTGGAGCCGAGTGTACCTAGTTGAGAAGCAGCCTGGCTTCATAGAAGGGATATCAGATGGACAGCAAGGAAGGAGGTTTAGGAGGGAGTCTAGCTCTACACTAACTTGCTGAGTTATCCTGGGTTAGTTGCTTAAATGTGCTGGCCTCTTAGTTCCTCTAGAATAAGTCCAAATTAATTAGCATTTTTGCACTGACTATTTTTACAGATTCATTTTCTTCTCCCCTGAGCTGCAATCCCCCCCCCCCCCCACCGCATCTTACATTCTATATTCCAATCCCAACTGTACTTTTTAGTCCTGGACAATAAGTGTTTGCCAGTCTTTCTGTTGGTTTGTCTAGATTTTTATACCTGGCCTCATTCCAAAAGGAGGCCTTGGGGAAGCCTAAACAGGGCCCTGCTTTGCAGCAAATCCATTCAGGATTCAGATCTCTGCTTACAGCTGATTCTCTGTCCTGCTGCTTGGCTGTGGCCCTTGCTTTGGAACCTCTATTGTCCAGGCTCTTGTCTCGGTCTCCCGCACCTTTCTGGTGGTCTGGTGCTTCCTATGTTTCTCAGTCTCCTTTCGCTCCTATATTCATGCTTAAAGGAAGAGGAGGAAAGAGAGGGAGAAAGTTTCTAACCTGAAAGACACATTGAACCTAAGGAGAGTGATGAAGAGTGCAGGCTTGGAACAAGACTGCCTGGTTTCAAGTTCTGGCAAAACCAATTAGATCTACGTAGACTGCTTCAAGTTGTTACTCTCCTATCACTCTATGTCCTCATCTATAAAATGGGCATGAATGTAGCATGAATATAGTACTGTGTCATATGGTTGTTTTTTTAAATGCTATTCAGATTTCTTTTTTTTTTTTTTGAGGAAGATTGGCCCTGAACTAACATCTCTTGCCAATCTTCCTTTTTTTTTTTTTTTTTCTTTTTTCTCCCCAAAGCCCCAGTGCATAGTTATATATTCTGGTTGTACATCCTTCTAGTTCTTCTATGTGGGATGCCGCCTCAGCATGGCTTCATGAGTGGCATGTAGGTCTGTTACCAAACCAACTGGGCTCACCTCCTGGTGAGTTAAATAAGACTCTACACCAGTGGAAGTTGTCTCACAAAGTAAAGGGTATTTGCAGCAAATAGGAGGCCATGAGGAATCATTTCCAAAGTCATGATGTCCCCAAACAAAGGGAAGCAGGGAACTTTATTCCGATGGGAATGAATATTCAAAAGGGAGAGGCACATATTTGCCTGCACAGGTTCAATTGGAGAACGTGCTTCCCCATAATGAGGACTAAACTCCTGCTGGAGAGATCTTTGCTTAAAAAATAAAGCAAAGATCACGGTGCAGCTCTTGTGGCGAAGCTTGGTCAGTTTCAGGATGTTTGGTGGTTACATCTCCTTAACATACAAAAGGAAAAGAAACAACTTGGAAAAATAGTTAACTGCTTCCAAACCCACCTCTGAGTTTCTTAAGGCACCTAGTCGGTGACAGGTCCACGCCCAGGATCCAAACCAGTGAACCCCGGGCCACCGAAGCAGAGCGCCCAAACTTAACCACTATGTCACTGGGCCAGCCCCTCATCCAGTTTTTATGAGGGTGAAATGAGTTAACATACACAGTGTTAGAACAGTGCGTGGTACCTAGCTAATGCTCAGTAGATGTTAACTATTTTTTAATTCGTCTAGAGTCATATATAGTTGAAATGTGTGTTGTATAACTATATATAAAACATACATACATTATACATGTATATATAAAAACATACACACAGGCACACACATATACATATACACACACATACAGAGGAGGAATCATCCTTTCACAAAGGAGAAAGGCCATTATGAGATGACTGTGCTTGTATTACTGCAGTATTTTCTGGGCCACATTTCACGTTAACAGCCAAGCATCAAACAGGACCTGGAAGGTGCACACAGGTGATTATTGTGCTGTGGGTACAGATGGCTTCTCTACAGTCCTACTGTGGGAAGCTTCTGGGTTCACCTTGAAGTGTGTACAGCAACATATTTCTTTTGACAGTGCAATGACCTGATGAGACTGAGAGAGTCTGCAAACCACTCTCCAACTTAGCCAGGCACCTGACGGTGGGAAGATGAGCAGAGCGTAGGAGCACCACCCCGCCTCCACACCCCTGGTGCGCCATCCCCAGATGAACTCACTTCATGCCTTCTCATCATTTTCAAAGTATTTACTACCTATTTGACCCCACTAAAATATTTTTGCAATGATTGTGTTTAACTAAGATACAGCCACAGAGGGGAAATATGGGGAAATTTCTGAGGTTTTTCTAAGAAGTGTGTTTTAAATTCCTGACAATTTTTCATTATTTAGAAAAATTCCAATGATATTGCAATGGCATTCTCTAAGGAAAAAAATGCTTTTCAATAGAGAAGACCATATATTAAAGCAATTCATGAAGCCACGTATCTTCATATTACCCGAATATGTCAGTAGTCAGTCTTAAATTATTTACATACTTTATGTTTCAAATATATGAAAATAGAAAAATTGCAACAAATAAGACAGAAAACACAGGGTAGCTGGGTAGCATAGTGGTAAAGAGTATAGACTTCAGCCTGATTCAGAAATGGGTATAAATCTTAGATCCATTACTTTAGAAAAAGGTATCTTTGCCTATTTTTGACACACAGAAGTTTTTTTCCTACTTTGATTATTTTTTAAAATTTTTGCAAAGTTTTAGACATATCTAAAATAAAATGGTACAATGAATGCCTATATGCCATACTATAAGCATATCTTAAAGCATCTCTTAAACATATGGACATTTTTTTCACTTACTCACAAGGCCAATAGCACTCCTCAGAAAAACAGCAATAATTCCTTGCTATCATTTAATACAAACTCCACGCGTAAGTTTCCTTAGAAATCTCAAAAATGTCTTTGTACAGTTGGCTTGTTCAAATCACAATCAAAACAGGGACAACATGTTACATTTGGTTCTTACATTCTTGAATGTCCTTTAAAGATTATTGAATTTGTAAGATTTACAGTAAAATTCACCTTTTTTGGTGTACCATTTCATGAGTTTTGATAAATGCACAAATTTGTATAACCACCACCATACGATACAGACAGTTCCCTCGCTACAAAAAAATTCCCTCTTGCTGCCCCATTATACTGACGCTTTCTCTCCAACAGTTACTGAGCTATTCTCCATCACGACGATTTTGCCTCTGCCAGTGTGTCATAAAGTCCTGAGTGGTAGTCCATTGCTTAGGTCTACCGCAACTTATTTGTCCATTAACCAACTGAAGGACATTACGGTTGTTTCCAGTTTGGAGGATTAAAGCTGTCATACAAGTTTTTATGTGAATATTTTCATTTCTCTTGGGTAAATACCTAAAAGTAGGATTGCTGAATCACATGGTAAGCGCATGTTTAATTTTATAGGAAATGGCCAAACTATTTTCCAAAGTGGCTAACCATTTTACATTCCCACTGGACATGTATGAGTGTTCCAGCGGCTCTGCATGCTTGCCAGCATCTTGTGTTGTCCTATTTATTGTTGTAGCCATTTTAATCGATGCGTGTAGCACTCCATCTTTCTGGTTTTAATTTGCACGCTACTGAGGATTAAATAATAATACTGTTTTTATGTGCTTATTTGCCTAACATATATTTTCTTTAGTCAATTGTCTTTTCAAATCTATTGCTCATTTTTTTTAAATGGGCTGTTTTGTTTTGTTTTTCATATTAGTGAGTTTTGAAAATCCTTTATATATTCTGGACACAAATACTTTGTCAGATTTGTCATCTACGTACATTTTCTCCCAGTCCTTTCATTCTCTTAAGAGTATTTCATTCTCTTAAGAGTATTTTTCACAGAGCAAAATATTTTCATTTGGATGATGTCCAATTTATCAAGTTTTTCTTTTATGGATCCTGCTTTTGGCGTCATGTCTAAGAACACTTTGCCTAACCCAAGGTCACAAAGACTTTCCCTTCTATTGTCCTCTAAAAGTTTTATAGTTTTAAATTTTGCATTTAGGTCTATGATCCATTTTGAGTTAATTTTTGTATAAGCTCTGTGGCATAATTCCAAGTGTACTTTTATGCGTATGAATAGCCAATTGTTTTGGCACAATTTGTTGGAAAGCCTATCCTTTCTCTAGCGAAATGTTTTGTACCCTTTTCAAAAATCAATTAACCATATTTGTGTGGATATATTTCCAGACTCTATTCTGTTCCATTGATCTATGTGTCTATCTTTTCACCAAACCACACTGTTTTGATTTGATTTGTGGCTTTAAACTAAGTCTTGAAATAAGGAACTTGATCTTTTTCAAAGTTGTTTTGGCTAGTCTAATACCTTTGAATCTCTATAAATTTTAGAATCAACTTGTAAATATGTACAAGGCATCCTTCTGGGATTTTGACTGGGATGACACTAAGTCTACAGATCATTTGGGGAGAATTGGCATACTAATGATTTTGTTTCTTTTAATACATAAATATATTGTACCTTTCTTTTATTTAGATTTTCTTTTATTTCTTTCATCAGTACTTTGTAGTTTTCAGCATGTAGATATAGTACAAATTTTGTAAGATTTATACCTAAATATTTCATTTCTTGATGTTATTGTAAATAATACTTTTTTCAATTTTGTTTTCCAGTTATTCCAGCTAATATATAGAAAAACGATTGTTATTGTATAATAATCTTGTTTTCTGTGACCTGGTAAACTCAATTATTAGTTCTAGGAGTTTTTTATAGATTCCGTGGGAGATTTTTATATGGACAATCATGTCATCTGGGAACAGATGCAGTTTCATTTCTTCCTTTCCGATCTGTATGTCTTTTATTTACTTTCTTGATTTATTGCACTGGCTTGGACTTCCAGTATGATGTGGTCAGGGGTGGTGGGAGCAGACATCCTTGCCTTGTTCCTGCACTTAGAGGGAGAGCACTCAGTCATTTCCCATTCTCCTCTGAAGAACATTGCTTTTCTGTTTTAGCAGACAATCATCCAAGTTAGGTCAAACTAGAAGTTCTGTCCTGCCTTCTTTTGGTAGTAGTTCCAATGTCAATTCAGTTTTCAAAGCCTTTACTATACCATTTGGGTCTTGGGAGCACATGCACCGCACAAGGATTAGTCTGGTACACGGGCAGTGGTTTACATGGAGTTCAGCTCTCAAACACTTTGTTATGTGTATTTGGTCTGTTCCATATATGCATAGCTCGGGGGTGACCCTGGGATTTATGTCAGTTCATACACAGAATTAGAGGGTGTCCTTCTCCAGCTCTCTGCAATCTGGGATTTGTCCTACAATCTCTCGTTCCACTCTCCCTTTCCCATTCCTCGGTCCAGAAAGATGGAGCACTCAGAGTTTAACCTCCCACACTGACATGCAGTTTCACAGAACTGAAGCTGTCCCTGTCATGTGTCATTATTCAAGTTTTGACTTGTCCCTAATCCACCCATTGTTTACTTTTCAGGATCTTCAGATAGTTGCTTTTTATATTCTGTTCAGGGTTTTTAGTTGTAATCAGTGGTAGAGGAGGGCTGCAGTCAGTGTAGTCCATCTTGGCCAGCACTAGAGGTCATCTCAAATCTCTTTTAATCTAGAAACTCTTCCCTCTCTTTTTCACTGTGCTATTGGCTTTTTGAAGAAATTGGATCAGTTGGCCTGTATCACGTCCAACAGTCTGGATTTATTTGCTTCTACATATTGTTATTTAACATTATTTCATCCATATATTTTCAGTAAACTAGGCACTGGCTCCAAAGGCTTTTTAAACTGTGTAACTGTGGACAAATTTCTTTAAGTCTTCGGGCCTCAGTTTCTTCTCCTAAAGGTATAATAATAGTAGTTACTGCATAGAATTGTTATAAGGAGCAAATGTAATAATACTTGTAAAGATACTTAGCAAGACTTCTGAAATAGAGTCTTATGTGTACAGAAACCTGAATAGAGTGGCTTAACCAAACACGAGTTTTCTTATACTCAAGTAACTAGAAGTCCAGAAGTACATAGGCCAAGGCTGTGTATCCATGCAGGACCCACCATCATCTAGCTCCTCGCTCCATCACTCGGTTACGTAGATGAGCCTCTGTGTATGTCCCCTAGGTTGTTTATTCATTTACTGCAGGCTGAGACCCATTAGCTCAAAAGCCTGCCAGTACCAAACTCAAATTTTCACACATGCAATTATTTTAAATATAGTCCAAACAAGTAGATCGTTAGTCATTTAGAGTCTGCCTGCTTTGCATACCCACAAAACCTCACTCCACATCTGCTAGCAATAGATAAGATGTGGTTATAAGACCTCCAGCTGCTATGGCCCCTTGGAGCTCTCTGACCCATGACTCCCCCTGTGCTGCTGGCTGACATCACCCAGACATGTGAGCTCTTTCCAATCCCCATCTCCCCAGGAGTTCCTGTGCCTTCTTTACCTTCTGGGTAGTGGCGCCCTCACCATGAGCTTCTGCACAGTCTTGTGCTGTGAGGACTTCCCCTCTCATGCAACCCTGTCCAACCATGTGCCACCCAATAAAGCATGTTGCATGTTACTGTGACTTGTGGCCACATCTTTTTTCCTTGATCAGCTCCAAATTCCCCCAGACCCCTACACACTCTTAGGGTATGGCTTTCATTCTCATGCCTGCGGGATGACTGCTCCCCTTTCTGAGGGTAAACACACAAAGGACATGTGTCATCTGACTATATCATCTTTTTATCAGGAAAACAATAATTTTCCTGGAAGTGCCAATGAAATATAAGTAGGTTCACTTATATCTCATTATTCTAAGTGGCAAAAGAATCTGGAGAGGTGAGTATTTAAACTAGCAACTTTCATACCCTGAACAGTCGGTTTTCTATAGGAAGCAGGAAGGAGAGAATGGATAATATACAGACAACTGGGGGTGCTTGCCATCCCGGCCAGTGGCTTTTTTGGTGCTGAGCCAGATGCAAAGACCTGCTCCATGTGCTAGAGAGAATAACTTGCTGATCTTCTTATCACACAGATCGATGAGCTCGCAAACACATGTAACACTTCAGTATACCTCATATACAGCTGCTTCAATTCCTAGGTCTTTTTCATATAGCAAAAAGTGTCACTTTGTACTTTAATTTTATTTCCCAAATTGTTTACAACAACAGTTATTTTCCAGGGAAAGGAGCAGCTACAGGGGAGGACATTTTTCTCCTAGCATCATAGTCTCTCATAGTGGCATTATAGAATTATACTGTTTTGTGGAAATGAGGCAAAATCACAAATATAAGCAAATGTAAGCGTTTCTTCTCTCATCTTTCTCTGTCTTTTGCCTAGTGATAGCTATTAGTAAAAAATGTAGGAGGTAGAAAGAAGAGTTATAGCTTGAACCTATTTTTTGTCTATGACTGGGATTCAAGTGAACAGAATGTGCCCAAATTCAAGATTTGATATTCAAATAGACTTCAGTGTGGAACTCTGATATGAAGCGACCCATGCTTCTCTTGGTTCCCTGAGGTAGACGCACCTGGGTCTCCAAAGCAGTGGTGTGTCAATTCCACAGGGTTCCCAGGAGAGTCCTTTCCATAGATCTGGTCTGATTAATGAAGAACATATTTTAGAAGTCACTCCATTAATATCATTACCATCTATAATACAAATCCATGGCAGTTCATGAATTTTTACCATATGGAATTTCCCCTTTTTCAAGTAGTGATAATTTGTTGTATAAATATGGCTAATAGTTACACACAAACACTTTTGATAAAAATCAATATGTGAGTTGAAAATACAGTAAACAAAAGTGGAGTTTTTTTTTTAACCAAATGAGATGCCTGTTTTCTTTTTTTTTAAATTGATGTATAGTTCACTAAATTTAAATGTATATTTTGATGAAATTTGGAAATCTTATACAGTTTTGTAAGCACCACCCAAATCACATATACCACATTTCCCTCAACCTGAACTTTTTCCTCTTGTTCAGTCAATCCCTCTTCTCACACCCAGCCCCATACAGTCACTATGGCTTTGCCTCTTTTGGAATTTAATATCTATGGAATTATCTATTACTGGGTCTGCTGTGTTCAGCTTATTTCACTTAGCCAAATGTTTTTGAGATTCATTCATGCTTTGTGTATTAATATTTTATTGTTCCATATTATGGATATAGTACAGTTTGTTTATCCATTCATTAGCTGGATAATTGGGTTGCTTCCAGTTTTTTGCTATTATGAATAATGCTCATTCCTTATATAGATGTCTTTGTGTGAACATGTGTTTTCATTTCTCTTAGGTAATGCCCAGGAGTGGAATTGCTGTTTTGTTTTGTATTTTTTTGTTTAAACTGAAGTGTAATTGACACACAATATCCTATTAGTTTCAGGTGTATAGCATAGTGATTCGATATTTACATACATTATAAAATGATCACCACGCTAAGTCTAGTTACCATCCATCATCATACAAAATTATTACAATGTTATTAACTAGATTCCCTATGCTGTACATTACATCCTCATGACATTTATTTTATAACTGGAAGTTTGTACCTCTTAATCCCCTTCACCTATTTCTCCCTCCCCCTCTGGCAACCACTGGTTTGTTCTCTATGGGTCTGTTTCCGTTTTGTTTTGTTTGTTCATTTGCTTTATTTTTTAGATTCCACGTAGAAGTGAAATCATACGGTATTTGTCTTTCTCTGTCTGACTTATCCCTCGGCATAATACCCTCTAGGTCCCTCCCTGTTATCACAAATGGCAAGATTTCATTTTCTATGGCTGAGTAATATTCAGTTGTGTATATATAACACATCTTCTTTATTCAACTTAGGTTGCATCCATATCTTGACCATTATAAATAATGCTGCAATGAACATAGGGATGCATATATCTCTTCGAATTAGTGTGTTTGTTTTCTTTGGATAAGTACCCAAAAGTGGAATTGCTGGATTATATGGTAATTATATTTTTAATTTTTTGAGGAGCCTCCATACTGTTTTCCACAATGGCTGCACCAATGTACATTCCGACCAACAGTGCACGAGGGCTCTCTTTGTCCATATCCTCACCAACACGTTATTTTTGTCGTCTTTTTGATGATAGCCATTCTGACAGGTGTGAGGTGATATCTCATTGCAGTTTTGATTTTCATTTCCCTGATGATTAGTGATGTTAACTATCGTTTCATACGCTTGTTGACCATCTATATTTCTTCTTTGGAAAAATGTCTATTCAAGTCCTCTGCCTATTTTTTAATCAGTTTTTTTTAGGGGGGGTGTTAAGTTGTGTTAAGTTCTTTATGTATTTTGGATATTAACCCCTTATAGGATGTACAATGTGCAAATATTTTTCTACCATGCAGTAGGTTGCCTTTTCATTTTGTTAATGATTTCCTTCACTGCGCAAAAGATTTTTAGTTTGTTGTATTCCATTTGTTTATTTTTCCTTTTGTTGCCCCTGCCTGAGGAGACTGGTCTGAAAAAGTATTGCTAATATCGATGTCAAAGAGCTAACTGCCTATGTTTTCTGCTAGAGTTTATGGTTTCAGGTCTTACATTCAAGTCTTTAATTCATTTTGGATTTACTTCTGTATGTGGTGTAAGATAGTGGTCCACTGTCATTCTTTTGCATGCAGCTGTCCAGCTTTCCCAACACTATTTATTGAAGAGACTCTCCTTTCCCCATTGTATATTCTTGCCTCCTTTGTCATAGATTAATTGACCATATATGTGCGGGCTTAGTTCTGGGCTCTCTATTCTATTCCATTGATCTATGTGTATGTTTTCATTCCAGTACTGCATTGTTTGGATTATTATAGCTTTGTAGTATAGTTTGAAATCAGGGAGCATGATACCTCCATCTTTGTTCTTCTTTCTCATGATTGCTTTGGCTATTCAGAGTCTTTTGTGGTTCCATACAAATTTAGTATTTTTTTTCTAGTTCTATGAAAAATGCCACTGGTATTTTGATGGGGATTGCATTGAATCTGTAGATTGCTGTGGGTAGTGTGGACATTCTAACAATATTAATTCTTTAAATCCATGAGCATGAAGTATCTTTCCATTTATTTGTATTGTCTTCAATTTCTTTCATCAATATCATAGTTTTCAGAGTACCTGTCTAGCCTTATACATGAACACATGTCTTGATTACTGTAACTTTATAGTAAGTCTTGAAATCAGATAATGTAAGTTCTCCAACTTTGTTCTTCTTTTCTGAAATTGTTTTGGCTATTCTCCATCTTTTCCCTTTCCATATAAATTTAGAATTAGCTTGTCAATTTCTTCAAAAGCAGCCACTTAAGATTTTCATTGGAATAACATTGAATCTACTGATTAACCTTGAAGAGGACTGCCATCTTAACGATATCAGGTCTTCCAATCCGTAAACAAGGTACATCTCTTTATTAAGTTCTTCTTTAATTTCCCTATACAAAGTGTCCTAGTTTTCAGTATAAAAGTCTTATGTGCCTTTCATTAAATGTATTCTTAAATATATTTGATGCTATTGTAAATGGAGTTTTTTTTAAATTTCATTTTCTAATTGTTGCTAGTATACAGGAATTCAATTGCTTTTTATATATTGGCTTTGTATCCTGCAACCTTGCGTAAATAACTTATTAGTTCTCAAAGATTTTTTTGTAGATTCTTGTCATCTGCAAATAGGAAATTTTTACTGCTTCTTTTCCATTCTGTAGGCTTTTTATTTTATTTTTTTCCTTTATTGCACTGGTCAGGATCTCCAGTGTAATGTTAAATATATTGTTGAGAACCAAAATCTTTGCCTTGTTGTCAATCGAGAAAATATTAAGCCTCTCACCACTGAGTGCATTAATTTTAGGCTTTTTATAGATGCACTTAGGTCGTGGAAGGTCACTTCTATTTCTAGTTTGCTAAATGTTTTTACTATTAAAGGCTATAAATGTTGTCAAATGCTTTTTCTGTATCTATTGAAATAATCATATTATTTGCCATATTTATTCTATTAATATAGTATGTTTACATTGTTTGATGTATAAATGCTGAACAAGCCTTGTATTCCCAGAACAAACTCTACTTATTTGTGATGTATTATCCTTTTTTACATATTACTGGATTTTGTTTTCTAATCTAATTATTTTATCAAACACTTCTGCATTTATGTTCATGAAAGATGCTAGTCTGTCATTCTCTGATATCTGTTTGATTTTGGAGTCAGGGTAAAATTGGCTTCATAAAATGAATTACAAAGTGTTTCCTTTTCCTCTGTTTTCTGAAAGATTTGTATAGGATTGCTATAGTTTCTTCCTTAAATGTTTCATAGAATTCAACTGTGAAGTTACCTGGGCTTTATTTGTGAAGTTTTTAATTATGAAGTCAATTTTTAAATTAAGATAAGGCTGCTCATGTTTGCCATTTCTTCTTGTGTCAGTTTTGATCATTTTGTCTTTCAAGGAATTTATCCATTTCATCTAGGTTGTCAAATTCATTGGCATAAAGTTGTCCATAAAATTCTCTTATTATCTTTTCTAATGGCTGGAGACTCTAGAGATTCCCTTTCTTTCATGCCTAACATTCATAATCAGCCAGCAAGAGATTTATCTATTATGATTAATCTTTCCAAATATTAGCTTTTGGTTTGAAGATTTTTATTATTTTTCTGTTTTCTATTTTTATTGATTTCAGCTATCTCTATTATTTCCTTCTTTTTGCTTGTTCTGGGTTTAATTTATTCTCCTCATGGTGGCAGCTTAGATCACTTATTTGAGACTTTTTAAATTTTCTATTATAGGCACTTAGTGCTATAAATTTTCCTATAGGTCCTGTGTTAGCTCTGTAAATTTTTATATGCTGTATTTTCATTATCATCTAGCTTAAAATATTTCTTAATTTCTCTTGTGATTTTTCTTGTTTGAGCCAATGTTTATTAAAAATGAGTCATTTAATTTCCTAATATTTTGGGTTTTCCCAATTGTCTTATTGTTATTATTTCTAATCTAATTTTATTGTGCAAAGAGAACTCACTTGGCATAATTTCAATCTATTTAAATTCATTGAGACTTGTTTTATGGACCAGAATATTGTCTATCTTGGTGAATCTCTATCTGCATTTAAAAAGAATGTGAAATATTTATTCTGCTGGTGGTGATGTGTTCCATAAGTATCAATTAAATCAAAGTGATTGATAATGTTGTTCAGATAGTCTACTTTTCTGATGATTTTTTTTGTCTAGTTATTCTATCAATTGTTAAATGATGGGTTTTAAATTCTCCGACTATGGTGTGGAATTGACTATTTCTTCCTTTAATTTTGCCAAATTTGCTTCATATATTTTGATACTGTTATTGGGTGCACACATGTTTATAGTGTTTTTTTTTTTCTGAGGAAGACTGGCCCTGCACTAACATCTGTTGCCAATCTTCCTCTTTTTTCTTTTTTCTCCCCAAAGCCCCAGTACATAGTTGTGTATCATAGTTGTAGAGTTGTAGTTCTTCTATATGGGACACCACCTTAGCATGGCTTGATGAGGGCTGAGTAGGCCTGCAGCCAGGATCCCATCTGGCAAATCCCGGGCCACCAAAACGGAATGCGTAAACTTAAGGGCTACACCCCGGGCAGGCCCCTGTTATATATTTCTGATAAATTGACCCTTTTATCTTTATTAAGTGTCTCTCTTTATCTCTGGTAATACAATATCTTTGAAATCTATCTTATTTGATATTAACATAGACACTTGAGTCTCCTTATGCTTATTGTGTGCATTGCATATCTTGCCATCCATCCATTTACTATCAACCTCTCTGTATCACTTATATTTACCAGGAATCCTGGTATAAAAAATATGGATGGGTCTTGGTTGGTTTTTTTGTTTGTTTTGTAACCCATTCTGACAATCTTTTGGACTGTTTAATCCATTAACATTTATTGTAATTATTAATATAGTTTGGTTGGGTCTATTTTTTTAAGTATTCTATTTGTCTCCTCTGTTTTTTGTTCCCCTATTTTTCCTTTCCTGCTTTTATTTGGATTATTTAAATATTTTTAAAATTTCACTTTAGTATTTCTGCTGACTCTTTTGCTATGCTTCTTTACATTCTTTTCAGTAGTTGCTCTAAGAATTACAATATACATCCTTAAATTTTCATTGTCAACATACAATAAAAATATTGCTACTACCTTAATAGTTGTTATCTGTGTTACAGCTGCATACATTATAAATGCTACCAGACAAGATTATATTTTTCTTTACACACTTCAATTGTTTACAAAGAAATTGGGGGGAAAGGTGACAAAAAATAGTCTTTTGCGTAGCCTAGAGGGTCAGCATTCCCAATGCTCTTCATTTTTTTCCTGAGGATCCAATTTTCCATCTGCTACCATTTCCTTCAGCTTGAAGAACATCCTTTAGCATTTATTGTAACACAGGTCTTCTAGTGACAAATTATTTTACTTTTCTTTTACCTGAAAATGTCTTTTTTGGTCTCATTTTTTTAAAAAAACATGTGTAAGGAATACATATTAAGTAGACACCTTAAGCCTTGCCTTTAAAGACTCTTTAAACTTCTTAATGAGGTAGAGTGCTTAATTGAAATTATGTTGTGCTTTGAATATGGGTTTTTTTTTTTTTTCTATGTAATAAGTCTTTTCTCCTCTCCTCACCCTTCCTTTGAGTGGAAATTTTATCCTCATTCTTTGACATAGGACTCAAACATCACCTCTTTTGTGAAGTTTTCCTTTATTGTCTTAAGAAGAGTTTGTTGTTCTGCCCCTGTGCCAGCCAGAGAAGTGTGATAGTCTTAGTTTTCATATTTATATGATGTATATTAAATCTCAGATAGGAAAAGAACAAATCATAAGCACAGATGGTGAGGATGTCTCAAGTGAGGGCATGTCTTATCTGAACATTTCTTTTTACTTTCAATTCATTTATCCTCCACTTAGAATTTCAGCATGCAACTATGTTTATCTTTTTTTATGGATCCAATTATGTGACCTCCTCCACCAATGAATTTCTATGTGATTTCTTATTGCTGTCACTGTGAGGTCTTTGATTGCAGATCTGCTGCATTCCTTTATCTTTCCTATATTTGCATATACGGTCCTAACTCTTCTCTTAGGTAGTTAGTACTGGACAGTACATTTGCTCCTTCACCCAGGACAATCCCAACAAACAGGATGTCCAATGGAATTGGAAAGACATCAGGAGAGTTCCAGAACACCTCTCCATTATCCCTGAAGCAATATCTGGCTCTAGCCCCAGGCACAAGGCTACACAGAGGTCTGAGAGAATATACCACTGCCCTGGGCTGTTGCCTTCATTCTTCAATGATATTTTCAATGGATATAGAATTCTGGGTTGACAGTTGTTTTCCTTCAGCATTTTCAAAAGGTTATTCCACTCTTTTCTGTCTTTCATGAGTTCTGATGAGAAGGTGACTGTTCATCATCCTTGTTCCTCTATCTGCAATGTGTCAGTGTTCAAGAGTTACTTTTTACCGTTGGCTTTTAACAATATACGGTAATGTGACTTAGCCCTGGATTCTGTTTGTTGTAGTTGTTGTTTGCACAGCATCTTGTATCTAAACATTTCTATCTTTCATCAAATTTAGGAAATATTCAGCTATTATTTCTTGAAATATTTTTTTCTGCCTGATTCTCACTCTCCTCTCCTTCTGATATATTTTTTTTTTTTTTTGTGGGGAAGACCAGCTCTGAGCTAACACCTGTTGCCAATCCTCCCCTTTTTGCTGAGGAAGACTGGCCCTGGGCTAACATCCGTGCCCATCTTCCTCCACTTTTTATATGGGACGCCGCCACGGCATGGCAGACAGGCGGTGCGTCGGCGGGCGCACGGGATCCGAACTCGCGAACCCTGGGCTGGCAAGCGCGGACTAAACCGCTGCGCCACCGGGCGGCCCGTCTCCTTCTGATATTTCTATTATATGTATGTTTGATCATTTTACCCAATCTAACAAAAGTGTGTTAATTTTTCAAAATTTTTCTGTTTTTCACCTTTGATAATTTCTATTGCTCTGCTCTGAGTTCACTTACTTTCCTCTGTCATGTCCATTTGACTATTAAATTTTTCCAGTGAATTTTTTATCATAATTTTAATTTTTAGTTCTGTAACTTCTATTTGCTTCTTATTTTATTGTTTTAATTTCTCTGCTGAGATTTCCCATTTCTCTGCTGAGATTCTCATTCACTGAAAATATGTTATGTGTTACTTCATTGACTATTGTTACAATAGCTGTTTTAATCTTATCTGTTAATTCCAGCATCTGGTTTATCTCCAGATAGAACACAACTTATTTTCTTTTCTCTTGAGAGTGTGTTCCATTTTCTTGCATCTTTGTATGTTGGATAATTTTGGATTCTCTTAGACATTATGAATGCTAACAGATCCTGGAGACTGTTATTTTCTCTGATAGCATTGTTTTCTTTGCTTTAGCAGGTAATTTTCTTGGCTGGTCTTGAAGTGCAAATTGTTTCTTGGACAGCAGTTCAGTTTCAGTTCAGATCTTTTATCTTTGGCTGAGCTGCTTTGAGTTGTTCCATTCATGTGTGTTTCTGGGGTCAGAGAGAGATACTGTGGACAGAGATTGGGGAATTCAGATTCCAGAGATTGGGATTCAGGCCAGAAAAACTGAGTTTTTGCAAATGTGCCCCTGCCATTGCTGTGTGAGCCACACAGACTACACTCAGCCCCAGATTAAAAGCCATGAAGATGGAAATTTTCTTGTATAGGTCCATGTCTCTCCTTCCTCAAGCACGTGTGCCCTCTCCCTCAGAGTCTGTCTGATTTTGTTCATGCTCCAGGACTACCAGGCAGTCTTTTTATTCCATCCAGTTTTCATGGCTGCATCCCCTTGCAGGGGTGGGAATCATCCATTAGGGTCTCAGTCTATCAGACCCATAAGTGGAAGTCTCTGCATAAGTTTGTTTTTTAAATAATTTTGTACCCAGATAAAAAGCCTCCATTATAAGTATTAAAAAAAAAAACAAAACATTTTTGTAATCTAAATGTAATGGAGGGGAAGGAGTTAAAAAAACTATCTTGTTCACTTGCTGAAAGAAATCAATAAAGATACCAAATCAATCAAATAAATGCTTGGGAGCTGAAGTTTCTCTAATCCCTGCTGGTACCTCAAGGTGAAAGCAGAGTAGAATAATAACATAAAAAAATAGTAAATATTTTTGAGTCCTTATATTTACTCTTCAGAATAGTATCATATTTTCATCTCTGTTTTACAGTTGAGAAAATTGAGGCATAGAATGTCAAGTAACTTGACCAAGGTCACAGAGTGAAGGAGCCTGTACATTTAAAGGGAATCCATGAACAGCCCGGGGTGGCCCTTGCATCCTCTGGGCTTAACTTTGAAAAACCATCAATGCCCTAGCATGACGCCATGCCCAAGATGAAGAGCAAAAGGGAACAATTAGTGATGGCTTGTAAAGACAACTGAGAGTGGGCCCAGAGAGTGCCACCTATTCTTGCAGGGAGAATAGAAGACAACGCAGCCCAGAGAGGAGGTGCAGAAGTCGTAGGAAGAGGCCTGGGGTGAGGATGAGAAGGCTGCAGAGTGCACGACTCTCACAACCTGAGGCGTTGTGGGCACACGATCAGCAGTGGGCAACAGCGTAAGCCTCAAACCTAGCAGAACGTACCAGCCTGCCCTCAGTGGACACCAGCACAGGATGCCCAGAAGAGGCGGCTTTCAGTGCAGAGACCCCTTCTGTTACTGCCATAAACCCTTCCTACACTCAGGTGCCATCAGGGAGAGGACAAGACCTTGATGAAAGAACCCTGACAGCTCTGAAAGGAGTCTGAGCTTTGCACTGATTGAACACTCTCAAGACTTTTTAAAAATTAGAAATGACGTATTAGCTAGCAAGTTTAAAGGTTTTTCTCCCTATTCACAGTCGATATGGAAGTTTTAAAGTAAGATGAAGTCAGTTACAGAAAAATCTTAACTTTATAACTTTTGCACACCTGATGCTTAGCCGTTTGTGCATTTTGACCTTCCTCCTTCACATAAACAATTGCAATACAATATGTTAGGTGGTCCTCGGAGAATAGCAGTCTTCCGAGAAGATATGGCATCTAAGCTGAGACGCTCTAGGGTAAGGAGCAGTGAAGCCTGGGAAGAGATTGATGGTGGAAAGGGGAAGATGTTGCATGATCTTTCCCTTGCAGCTAATTGAGAGATTCAGAGGTAAACAGGATTTGTTTCTGGAACTTCAAGCGTACTGTTAGGGCTGGCATTTTCTGGATAAGGGAGAAAACAGAAGTGAGGGTAGAAGTTAGCAAGAGGTGGGTCATGAAGGGAATGTCTGCTCAGTTCTCCACACATTAAATGAATTAAGCATAATCTCCCATAAAAATACAACAGGAATATTATGGAACTAGAAAACCTGGTTCTACAGTTAATAAAAATACGAAGCAAGAAAACCAAAAGATTTTTGAGAAGTGAGAGTAATAAGGAATCACTTATTATAACACATTACAAATCTCTATTACAAATCTATAATATATTAAAGAATAGTGTAGTACTGGAGCCTGGATAGAGTGATCAAAGGAACACAATAAAAAGTCCAGAATTAGACTCAAATACATAAGGTAAAATTTAGCACATGATAAAGGTGCCATCTCATATCAGTGCGAGGAAGATTGATTACTCCATCTATGGTGTCTGAACATGTGTAAAAAATAATAATAAAGTTGGATCCATACCACACACCTTATGGCAAAACAAATACAGAGTTTCAGATGAATAAAAGTTTATGTGTCAAAAATAAAACCATTAAAATTCTAGAAGAAGTCACAAAATATTTTTTTGAAAAAATAATCTCAGAATGAAGAGGATCTTTCTCAGGATGACACAAAACCAACACTTCTTTATGAATTTGATGATGTAAAAATATTCCTCATGGAGAAAAATGCCATAAACAAGTCGAGACAATGACAAACTAAAAACTAAAATTAAAAAAAAATTATTCCACAGACAGAGGGCTAATTTCTTCAATATGTAAAAAGAATGACCAATAGGATAATAGAAAATGGGCAAAATAAATGATCAGAAAGTTCACAAAAAAGCAAATATGAATGGACTTAAACATATGAAAATGTGTTCAACTGTGCTTACAATAAGAGAAATACAAATTTGACATGTGACATGTGACACACCGGTTTTCACTTCTCAGGTGGACAAGAGTCACCTGTTGGTGGGGCTCCCTGGGCTCCCTGTGGGAAGGACTAGCTGGGCTGGTCTCAACCCTGACTGCACCTCAGCCTCACCTAGGGGCCTTTAAAAATTCCCCGTGGTCAGGAAATTGAATTTTTGTGATAGGACCCAGGCATCAGCATTTTTAAGGCCCCTGGGTGATTCCAAAGGGCAGGCAGGTAGAGAATCACTGCTTTGAGGGATTTAGCCCGCAAATATACTCACATATGTAAAATGACATGCAGAAAGGATGGTCTCTGGGGCACAGTGTGCATAGCAAGGACCAGCAACACGGCTAACATTCATCAGTGAGGGAGCGGTTAGATGCTCCCAGGCGCCTCCGTGTCATGGAGAGCTATGCGGACGGCAATTCTAGACACGACGTTCACTTGGAGCAATCATCATAACGTGCAGTATTTTTAGTGAAAAAAGTAAGGTGTAAGAAGTGTGGACAAAGTGGCACCATTTGTGTACATGTAAAGACTGAGCACATTTGCTCGTATGTGCACGGAGACGGCTGGAAGGTCTGGAAGACATTGATGACAGGGTCTGCCTCTGGGGACAGGCAGCCGTGTGGGGGGGTAAGGGACGGGAGGGAGATGACTTCTCACTATAACCATTTGTCCGTTTTGGATTTTGAGCTATATACATGTATTAACCATTGTTTTTAAGATAATTAAAAAAAAAAAAAAAAGGCAGACGTGTGCCGTCGAGTGGATTCGGACTCCTAGCGACTCCGTGTACAGCAGAGCAGACCCCTGCCTGGTCCTTTGGCTCCCGTCCTCTCACCCTCTGCTATATCAGACAATGCTCTGCTGCCATTCATAGGGTTTTCACGGCTAATATTTTCGGGAGTGGGTGGCCAGGTCCTTTCTCCAGTCTCTCAGGCAGATAAGGATTTTTTGTCCTGCACAGGGTTTCAAAATCTTGTAATTCACTGTCATTATTTGAAAATCAATAGCTATACATAAAAATCCCATTTTTTAATGTTTCTTTAAAAAATCAGAAAATCTAGCAGCACTGGGCCGGCATTCCCATGGGGCATCAGGAGCTGGAGGTGACAGATGCCACTGTCTCCTTCAGACGGGGCATCAGGCTCCTACTGGTGACAGGAAGCTTCCGAACTGGGGGCTCTTGAGGCAGGAATCTTATGGTACATACCTTTCAATCTCCTAGGATGGTGTCTAGCACATGGTAAGTGCTCAATAATTTTTATTTTAAAATGGAACCCACATTTCCACAGTGATTATAAACTTTAGGTTCCTGGCATGAAAGAAAAAAGGAGAGTGGGGTAGAAGGGGCTACCGCAATGAAATAAATCTTATTTTATCCTGAAATGACTGCTGTTAATGTGCGATGCATGAGTATTGCATTTAGAGAAGGTCCCATTATTTTTCTCCATGGCATTGCAGGGGCTAACATTTACCAAAATATAGAAAGGTACTTGAAGAATAGAAATTAATGTTTCCAAATAAACGTTTCTGGAAAAACGGACTTCTCTTTCAGAAAGACTTTGTTTATTTACTGATACATTCCAGAGAAACTAATTTGTAATCTGGTCAGGATGTGCTTATGAGCTAATACATTCATTTCTCTCTCACCAAAAAAAATAAAAATGCCTATCATCTAGTGTGCAATTCAGAGAATGGAAATTGGTGCAGGAACTAATTACAGCTCACAAAGAAAGAAAAATCTGCTATTTTGATGAATATGTGTTTTCCTAGCATTTCTGTTATTTCTGTTGGTAATTGCAGAAAATAGTTTTAGTGTGGACAATTGTTATGGTTCTCTATGTATTTCTATTCTAAGTTATAAATAAGGCAGTGTTCCTGGCAAATATTTTGGGATCCATCTGGAAAGATGGAATGATGAAAATTCCAGACCATAAGCTTTTGTTGTTTCACTGTCTCTCTTGTTTTAAACTGTTTGTTAAATGAAAATATATACGATGGGCATTATGAGACACAGAAACTTACATTTATACTTTCAGTTTTGAATGAACAAAAATCCATAACATACTGAGATATCTGTTTGGAGGAGAAGAACACAAAGAAAGCAAGGGAATTGTGGACTCTGGGTTTGTTGGATACCGGTTAGGATCAAGTCAGAAAGTCTAGCCCACAACCTGCTGTTTCTTTCTGGAGGATATTGGGGACATTCTTTGGCAGGCTGCATTCTGAAATCTTTTAAAAATTCTGTTCCAGGGTGCCATGTAGTCCCAGGGTCTACTGTCGCCCCAGCTATTAGGAACTTGGTGGAGTCCAAGGAATGTGAAAACGGAAGAATTCATTATAAAAGAGAAATCTGTTTTAAACAGCATGAAAGTGCCAGCATTGATAGATTTATAACCAGGAATTTTCAAATAAATTTCACAATTTATTCTATAGTGAGTTAAAAATCCCTCTTGCTATGGCATGCGTTTCAAATTTAAAACATATTTTTCCATTCAACTAATGTAATAAATGGTGCCTGAGACCTCAGGGGAGCCCTAAAACCCTTGACCAGTCATAGAATTGCCCAAATACTGTATATTTTAAATGAAACAAAAATAGGACAAAACAGAAAAAATTAAATTTGTTTTTGAAATAGATTGATATTTATCTTAAAGGCTGGTTCTTGAAATAGAAAGAAATTAATCAGAAGTAGTAAAACTGATTAGTAAGACAATTATGAAGATCTATTTAGTCGATTACAGAGATTTTAAAGTTTCTTTCGTCTCTAATTTGTACAAGGTTTCTTGTCCCTTGACATAGGTGGATCATTATTGATATCCTTGTGTGTATCAGCTATAGTTAAGGTTGTGGAAAAGAGAGATTTTCCTCAGGTAACTGGGCACAAATGGGAAAGGAGGAGAGAATTAAAGAGTGTGTATGTCAGTATGTCAGAGAGGTAAAACCTTCAGTGAAATAACTTGGGTTGATGACAAATAGAACCACAAATGGGAGCATGAATGGACATGAGTCTCCAAGAGGTTTGGAGAGTGAGGGGCTGTCTGGGGTCTGTCTGTTGGTGAAGAGACACAGACAAATACAGGGTTTCTGTTGGCGCTTCACGAAACTGGGACCCAGCTGGTGGTTTTCAAACTCTGTCACCAGGGCTCACCACAGAGCCCAGCATGCAGCAGGGGGTCATGAATGTCTGTGGAGGAAATGAATGGGCAAGTGAATCCTGACCCCCAGGGAGTCTTGTGTCTTCAGACACAGGCACCTCTCCCTTCCCAGAGACTAGCAGAGGTTGGCGGGACGGTGCAGGGCAGGAAGGCCCTCCTGCGCAGGGTGCCTTGGCTCTTCTCCACCGGTCCTTGGGAGTTTGGCACAGGCTTGGGGTGTGCACCCTTCCTCAGCCTTGTTTCTCTACCCTTCCAGGCTCTGCGGATACTTTCCAAGGCATGTCCTTGCCCTTGAAGGTGAGATGGAGAGTCGCAGAAAGTTCGAGGCAACTCGTCCAAGAGGACTCAGCAAGAACTGATCTCTGACCCATTTAGGTTTGCAAGATTGAGGCAATCACGGATAATACTTTAAAGTATTTTCCTATAATGTGATTTTCCTTTTTAATTTTTACATAGTCTTGATGATAGACAATTATTTTATTTGTAAGAAGGGTTTTACTGTCACCATGTTCCAAGGAGCAATTTGAGATGAGGAGCAGCTAACTGACCGGCTTGTGGTTACTTAGTGACAGAGCTCGGACTGGGAGCCAAAGAACCGGATCACAAGGTCAGTGCTCTTGCTGCATCTAATTAATAATAATTAATAGTGTGGATAATTGGCACGGCAGCATCTATCTAGGAACATGTTTTCCTTGCAGGCAGATCATCAAGCTGAGCCTGGGTCGCAACTGCTACATCCCTTGTTCTCCCACAGCTGGGCCTCCTTAAAACTCCACCTATAAACTTGGCCTTGCCTTGGATCACGGCGTTGCCACCAGCCTGGTGCTGGCCCTGGCCCCTGCCTCATTCTCGAGTCCCAGTTATCCCCAGGCTGGGGCCTCCTGGAGCTCCCTCCCAAAGACCCTGACGGCCTGCTCCTGCCTCCACACGCACCTGCCCTGGGACTCACGACCTGCCTCTACTCTGCGCTTCCAGTGCCCTGCCCCCGGTTGCTGCCCGTTCGGTCCCCACACCCAGCAGGAATGGTGTTTATTCAACATGGATTGAGCACCGTGCAGGTGCAGGTGCATGTCAATTGTCAGCATTCAGCAACAGCAGATCAGAGCTCTGCCTTCATGAGGCTTATAGTCCATCAGGTGCAACCACTGCTGGACAGGGAGGACAGATTTGATGACTGCCATAAAATGAGGACCACGGGGGACTAAGAGAGCTGATCCAGACTGGGGAGCAGAGGTTAGTTAAAGCCTCCTGACAAACCTTTGGATGACACCGTCATTTGCACACTAGATCAGAATTTGCACACCAGCAGCTGGATCAATTTTTCCAACTTCTATCCCTCCTTGTGGTCTCATGTGAGGTTCTGGCCTGTCCCTTCCCACTCTACGTAGCAATAACTCACAGACCGCTCTCATATCAGGATATGATAAAAATAGTCTCTCTTAGAAACACATTCCCTGTTTGTTGTGTGTTATTCATTTAAATTGAAAACAATTTTTTTTCCTTTAATTCACACCTTTCCAAGAACACGTGACCTTCATAAAAGACAATCTACCAGAAATGGGCATTGTATAAATGAGTCACCCTAGCAGCAAACTGGCACACAAGGCTTACCCGGGCATAAAAGAGTATATTCAGGAATACTGATTGGTGCTGCTAGTTCAATTTTTTAAATGTGGATCACGCATCTGAACTATGTTTCAGCATGAGTCCATTCGTGGGCTTTCAAGAAGCACTTAAAGAACCCCTGACTCTGTCGTCGACCCCCTGAGTCCTCTGTGGGTTGGGCTGAGTGAGCAGAGTTCAAATTTCCAGGGTGCCCCAGCTCAGAAACATCTGTAGAACCTGTGCTAGTCCTGGAAAGGCCCGGTGAGGGGGGCAGCCTGCAAATCCCAAGAGGCTCCGGCCAGGAGAAGAGGGAATCCCTGCGTGTTAGGCTTGGGCGGGGAAGGAGGGGAGCAGAGGCTAAGAAGAGAATCGAGTATGACAGTGTAAAACTGTAGTTTTGGCTTTTGGCCAAAGACAAGAAAGAGCCTGAATATATTGCATATTTTAAGATTCTCTTTCTATTCCATTGAAAATGAGGAGGCAAAAAGCTTTTCTTTGTCATAAGAAATCAATTTCTTAGCAGCCATATCTGCTTAGCACAATGTGTTTCTGCTATACCCTTTAAAATGCCATTTGTTGGTGTGATTACAGAATAAATTCCAATTTATGTTTAATTCTTTAAAAATCATCTTTTGCTTTTAAAAGGTATAAAAAAGCATATGGATGAGCACATTAATCACAGCTACTATTTCCAGGGCCTGAGTGAAAAGAAATATGTTAATGGTGTATGTGGCTGAGCAGATGAGTCTAGAAATATCCCCAATTACCAAAATTATCTCTTCTGCTGCAACAAGAATATAACTGAAAGAATAAATTACCATAACAGCACACCTCATCCAGGTTTCCTTTCTGAGGTTAAACTGTTGCTCTTTGAATAGAGGTTACAGAATATATATTGCCAGTCACAACACTTAGGCCATGATCGAATCAGCCAAAATGTTTAGCCACATTCTCTGGCTCTGCCTCTGAATTAACTTGGAAAGTCCCACATACATCCAGTTGGGCTCCCTGGAGAATGAAACCTTATAAAATTATTCTCTATTCACTTACAGTAAAATCTCTTGCAATCAGTTCCTTAGTTGACAATTGGCACCATTTATTCATAGCATGTCATACATCACACACACAGGCCACCAAAGCACTGAATACAGAATATTGTGCAGTCATAGACATAACAAATCATGTCAGAATCGGCCAGGCAGAGTTATTGCACATCCTTCAGTGGCCTAGGCCCTTGAAGAGTATTTTCGTGCCAAAGGAGGGGCAGAGTTGAGAATGATAAACCAGTCAGCATCACATATCTAACTCACGCTAAACAGGATGAAACCAACTGTCTCAGATTTCTCGTCTATTTTTCCTTCCACGAGGCAGGACAAACTCTTTCCCTCACATGCAAAAAGGATACTCAGATCAGTTTTCCATTTCCAGAGATGAAGAAAGATTTCAGTGCTGTTAACTCTGAATTACAACCATAAAAACAGTGATTATTTTTAGCCAATTTCCAAAACACCGTGAACAACTAACCTGTTTTTCCTACCAGTCAAAAAAATAGAGAAACACCAATACCTAAGCATCTAGGGATGCCAGGTCAAGACCACAGGAGCCTAAGAGTGGGTCAAGACCTAGATATCAGTTTCTGCTGCTGCTGCTGTTAGCTGTTAGTCAGAGGAACAAAAATTAGAAAAAGCTTCTGAGACGAAAAGAGTGGCCAGCAACATGTAAAGCTGAGGTGTTACCACGTTACTGCATATTTCTTTAATTTATCAGAATAAAATGTTAGTAAGCATGGAGACCCAACGCAGTATTCCAAATTGCTAAATGGGGCTTTTGCTGACACTGTGTTTATCAGTCAGTTGTAAAGAAAGAAGATGAATTAAAAGTTTTAGAAATATCGCCAAATCAGAGATGTCACCACACAGCACATCTGTGTCCCTAAATGATAGTCATCAGAGGAACAATAGTTATTACTCCTTCACGAGAAAACAAAGCCAAGATGCTACTTAGCACTGATACTTGGACAGGCAGGAACTCTGACACTTAGGCTGATTGCTGTCATCCTCAGCGTCCTCATAGCCAGCACACATCCTTCAGCACCTGCTACAAGCTTTACCTGGATTAATTCATTTAATCCTTACAGCAACGGTGTTTGTTTGTCCAGGAAGCAGACAGCAAGAAGGGATTAGATCTGCAGAGGATTTATGGGAAAGCAGATTTGAGGGGAGATGGGGAGGGAGCTGGGGGAGGTCACAATGCAGGTCTAACTGCTGTGGAAAAGACGGGGAGGGAAGGAAGGTGGGGTGGGGAAAACCTGAGACTACAGTGCAGTTTGAAGAAAGCCTATAGGCAGTCCCTGAGCCAAGGCTGTCTGTCAAAGGAGCTCCCATCAATCACGAACAAGCATGCCTTCCTACCCCTGCCACACTCGGGCGTTGGCTGCAAGCAGCAGTGGGAAGCGTGGCCTTGACATGGCAAGGTATCAGAGCACAGCAGCTTGGCTATCTGGCAAAGACACCTGCTCAGTCAGAGATCTGAGAGGGATGGTTTCATATTCTATCAGTCTGGGTCCAATTAGGAGAAAGAAACCACACAGGGAATTAAACAGGAGAGGTTTAGAGCCAGCTCTGATGGCCTAGTGGTTAAAGTTCAGCACTGACCACTTTGGTGGCCCCAGTTCACTTCCCAGTCATGGAACCACACCACCCGTCTGTCAGTTGCCATGCTGTGGTGGTGGCTCACATAGAAGAATTAGAAGGACCTACAACTAGGATATACAACCATGCACTGCGGCTTTGAGGAGGAAAGAAAAGAGTAAGATTGGCAACAGATGTTAGCTCAGGGCAAATCTTTCCCTGCAAAAAAGAAAACAAAACATAGGAGAGGTTTAATATAAAGAATAATTAAACTCTGGTAAAAGAATGACTGTAAGACACGAAGACCCTTTATACTGTACCATAGTGCTTAGGGAGAGAACCAAAGGAAGGACAGACTCGAAAGTGTCCCCTCCCCAAGACTGGGGTTCAGATCTTGTTGCAGAAGGTATAGCTCACCCCATGAACAGCAGGGACATTTGCTGGTTTGCCCAGCTAGAGCTGGTTTGCTGTCACAGGGCAAGCAGAAAGCAGCCTCTGGAGTACACTCGAGGTGCAGGTGATCAGCAGCTGGTGGCACGGGTGTGCAGGGAGAGCAGCAGCTCAGAGAAAACCCTTCGGGTGTAGGTGAGCCACTCATGGGCCCCGAGAGGACGACGGGGTGCCAGAGCCGGCAGGTGGCCTTCAGGATGCTGGTCTCCATGTTGAGAGAGCCATGGGAAGGTGGTCACCAGGCCAGGTGGGGGTTCTGGGCACAAGACTGGGAGCAGAGCTCCACCAGATTCTCACCCTCACCCAGGAGCCCACCGTGCAGCAGGGAGCCCTCCCCCTGCAGGGCCCCGTCCTGAGAAAGCGCACCGTTGCCTTCACTGCGAAGGAGAGACCTTAAAGGAATGCTGTCCGTCACCGCAGGGCGGATGTGGAAGGTGGGCCGGGAGCTGAAAGAAGGGCATTGATAACTGGGACATCGGCCACCTCGGGAACCCAGGAGGCAGGTACTTGTGCTGTCTCTTTGTAAAAAGGCGAAAGGTGAGGCTTGGGGAGGATAAATGACTTGCTAAAGCTGACATCCATAGCAAGAGGAGGAGGAGGGGCTCCAGCCTAAATCTGTATGATCCAGAAAGCGGGTTCGTAACCACCGGGCTCTATTATTATTTGTCACACAAGATCCTAGAATGCTTTTTAAAGCTCCTGTTTATGACAGGAACTCGTTTCCAATAAGCTCTGGGGTTTGTTAGTATACCATCAAAATAAATTTGGGGTATTTTTTGCAGTCTTGAGAAGACATGTTTCCTTCTCTTCAGCTAAGAGGACAGAGACAGATGTCTAACCAGACGTGAAGACGATAAATCTGCCTCGTGTGAAAGGATCGGAGACGGCAAAGCAATGGGGACCAGCGTCCATGAGGAACTATTCAAGGCTTGTGGTCACTTGGACTCAGGGGGAAATGGACAAGGACAGTGACTCAGCGTGGGACGGTTTTCTCGCCCGGGGAGACTCAACAGCTTCCCTCCCTCCCCTGAGGTCTGAAGACGAGGAAACAAGCTCGCATTAAAACCAGACATTTCTGCTGAACAGAAGGAAGAATCTTAACCATTACGACGATGAAACACTAGAATAAACTTCCTCATGAAGTGTTAAAATCTCCATTCCCGGAGATACTAAAAAAAAGAAGATCAACACTATCTATCATGAGTGGTGTAGACATTCCTCTAGATGAAAATGGCAGTTTCTCAAGGTTCTTCGCTGTCCAAGAATTCCTTCATGCCTTAGTCATGTTTAATTCTTCCCTGGCCTCAGAGGTAAATGCCTTCCAAGGACAATGGGCCTGCAAGGGACATTATTAATGAGCTCACATTTACTGAGTGCTCACCTTCACCAAGTGCCTTATGTCTCTCATCTTTGCAATGCTTATCTTGTAAGATAAGCATCATTATTTCCAGTTTTCAGATTCTGAGACTCAGAGAAGTCAAGTTAAGTTATCAAAGGTCACACAGCAAATAAATAGTAGTCAGAGTTCTAAGCCAGGACAGTCTATGTCCAAGTCCATATGACCTCATGGATAAACTGTGCCTTTTTTATTCTTTCAGCAGGCTACTTAGCAGTAACCCTTGGAGGCTTACCTTCCACTCTTGAAAAATCTCCAAGACACCCTCAAAATCTGCCAAGTCTAGTTTATACAACCAATTTAACTCTGCATGCCTGGAAAATTAGCAAATAAGTAGGCCACTAGTGGAGAGAAAAAAAGAACTGATAAAGACAGATAAAGAAGACAGAAGGGAAAGGTTAAAGAACACACACTGTATCAGATCTCCACTACCCAGGCTCCTGTGAAATAACAAAGAACTGACTCAGTTCACAAAACAAATCTGAAGAGAGAAATAAATGATGCAGACCCTGTCAAGCATGAAAAAATTGCCCCCCGTTAATTTTGCGATGGGAAATTGTGAAAACTGAACTGGAGTAGAACACTGTTTTATCCTGCGGGCCTGCAGAAATGGAGCCGTCTGAAACACGCAATCCCGTTTGTTTCTCTGAAGGATTTGGTTACTGCGTTTTGATAACTAAAAATTCTTTCTTACTCCCTTGTTGTTAATCTTTTGCATCTGAGGTCACAGAATGAGGGAGCAAATCCCTTCAACACAATGCCTCACTGGGATAACTCCACCTGTTGTGAGCATTAACTAAGTATGGTAGCCGGTACCTTTCCCAAGAAACGGGGCTCACCAAGGCCTCCCCACCCACACCAGCTGGCAGGCCCAGGATCCCTGTTACTCCCTCTGCCCAGATGGCTTCAAGCTCTACGTTACTTATGAGAGCTCTACATGAAATTTATTCCCCAAAATGCCCTTTATTTCCCTCAGAAGATTTTTACAAAATATTTGTAAATGCTCAACCAACAAAACATCATCTCCATTCTGTATCTCTTTCAATATTAAAATAAATTACGTGCTGGGGGTTTTGATTAAAAAATGAATAAAAGGCTTTCCTTGCCTTAAAGGAGTTCACAGAGGAGTGTAGAAGGTCAAAATGACAATAACCACAAGATGTGGGGCTCCCATGGAAGAATCTAGGGATTGTATATAAAGTAAGCAGAGGAAAGGCACCCAGCCTCAGATACTGCAGCGCACTCTCCATGGACTGATTTGAGCAGAGCCTTCTGTGTCAGTCAGATCGGGCTGCCATAACAAAATACCACAGATTGAGTGGCTTAAACAATAGACATTTATTTTCTTACAGTTCTGGAGGCTGGGAGTACGAGATCAGGGTGTTAGTAATTCTTGGCTTTCGGATAGCCATCTTCTCACTGTGTCCTCACACAGCAAAGAGAGACAGAGCTCTCTGGTGTCTCTTCTTATAAGGACATTAATCCTACAGGATCAGGTCCTCACCTTTATGGCCTCATTACTTCCTAAAGGCCCTGTCTCCAAATACAGTCACATTGGGAGTTCCAGTTTCACATATGAATTTGGGGGGAGGTCACAACTCAGTTCATAGCACCTTCAGAATGCTAGGAATTGACCAGGTGGAAGGTAGTCAGGACAGGGAGGGCATCCTAGGCAAATGTACCAGTGAGGACAGGTTCAAAGGCTTAGGCAGATACAGCACTTTAGGGGAATTGAGGTCAGTCCAGCATGGCTGGCACAGTGGAGGATGTGGTGAGAGATGGGCAGAAGGAAGATCTTTAATGCTTTCCAAGCAGTGTGTACTTCACACTGGGAAGTCAGGATTTCTGAAGGACTTTTAATAAAGGAGTTGAACGGATTTGCATTTTAGGGAAAAAACAGTTGGTTTATATTTGAAGAATAAATAGTAGAACAGAAGGAACTGGAATTTGGGACGCAAGCCATGGATTCTGCAGGAATCCCAGGAAAGAGAATAAGATGGTAGAAATGGATGTGAGGATGGAGACACAGATCTGAGAGTTCTTCAGGAAGCAGAAGAGTAGGAATGAGTGGGGAAGGGAGGAGGGAGAGGAGAGTCCCAGTGCCCTGGAACGGGTGCCCGAGTGGTGTTTACATTTCCATATTATCACTCTGCTGAGTGAGAACTACATGCTTTGCTTTATTGTTGTCACAGTTGTTGTTCTATTCACAGACTACCCCTCAGCTCTTCCCACAGATCTCACTTAACACAGTGGTGGGTCTAGTATCAAAAAGCAAAATGCTACGAACCACAATCAGTATAAAAATTCAGTTCAATATTTAATAATGTAGGAAATTTGATGAAATAAACAACAATATCACAACGTGAAGCCCAGTGTGCATATATTTTGTACATTACACTTATGTAGTTAACCCTATACACCAAAAATATTATCATTCCACATGTAATTGAAATAAAAATTATTAATAAAATATTTTACATTTTTGTTATTCTATGTCATTGAAATCTAGTTTGCATTTTATACTCACAGCGCAACTCAATTGATGGGTTGCACTTCAAGTGCTCAATAGCCACACGTGGTTAGTGGGTTCCATACTGAACAGCATGGGTCTAAACCAAGAAATGTTCTTGATATAAGCACTAAATATCAGAAATTATTATTTATTAAGCAAAAGATCAAAGTAGTAGGTTATTGTAAAAATATGACACACTGATCATTGTTTTAAAGAAAACATAATTATTTTAAAATCTAGCTCCCAAAGCTATATTATAGCCAAAGTTTAGTGTGCCTGTTTTGTAAGGAACATTACATTTTGTAAATTTTCTGACACATTGCTTCTGAAACCATCTGAGAACATGCAGTCTATGATTGCCCAGAGGGTGCTTGATTAGACTCTTTACCTTGTTGCAAATAGATAAACAACGAGATATCTGCTGCCTCTGGAGACTAGCCAGAGGACTTTGGGGGATAAGAAAAAGTCTACTCTTGTTACATGCATAATCTTGTCATTGAAAAGGAGATTTGCAAAGCTCCACGGATATCTGATGCGATGAGGCGGTAAATGTAAATTAGCTTGGTTACCAATATTTATTTGTCACAATTACAGTAATCTGGCTAAAAACAAATTTGACAGTAATCCTGGGATCGTTATTACAAACACAGCTTTAAGTCTTTTTTTCAACTGAAATGATTTTAGGTAGGAAAGAGTTTCGAGTTGTGTTGACCTTATGGTGAAACAATTCAAGTTTAAAATTTTCTGTTGGTATAGAGAAAGCAGAAGGAGTTGCTGTCTTCCAATCTCTTTTCTACCAGTTCCTGACCAGCTAGCCGGGCCATTTGCCACTGCTCATGAATCCATATGTATATTATAGCCTATGTTATATATATAGGTCTATATATATTTAACCCATATTATACCTATAACCTGTGTAAAGAGAAGGTAGCTTCTCTTCCCACACAAATCAGAAAAACAGATGCCCTGCTGGATATTCTGCCCCTGGGAGGGTATTCTCTCACCTTGGCTTTTTAACATCATCCCTGAGTGCAGGCCATCCATTTTTACCTAACACTTATATTATAATGCAATCCATCCATGAACCAAGCTTGGGCTTTTTCCTTCTCCATCAGCTGTCATTGGGTGACAGATGTAACCTGAGGGGAGGTGACGGTGTAGCAGTGGTTGATGACATAGGGTTTGGGCTACCTGCTTATTCAGCTTCTGGGAACACAGCCAATTGCTGTCCAAGGTCAAGTACTCTGTCTCAACCAGGGATCAGTAGCACGCCTGGAGCTGTTTATCAAAAGGTCCTTAATTCTTCCATAATGTCTTGCTCTAGAACTCAAGGCATCGACATGGTGATTCTTGCATTGAGGATTGCCACCAATGCCACACAACATCTTTTTCCACCTCTGATACCTTTACTACAATAGACCAAGTTGTCTAGGTTATATGGCCCAAGTGGCAGGGCTGTGTGTCCTGCGGTCTGGACCTGCTGCTCAGCCCTTTGCTGTTCTGGCCCCACTCAGAGCCCGTAGCCCCTGTGTTCCCTGTATATGAGTTGGAACAGTTTTCCCAGGTGTGGAGTATGCTGGCTCTAGAACCTTATGAGACCTACCAGGCACTGTGCTTTCTACCTAAAGGTGGGAGGCACAAGGAGAACTGCAGTTCCACTCAGAATCTAATGTCCATATTATGTACTAGTGGCTTCTGGGCTCTGCATTCTCTTCCATCAATCTATCAGTCTATCTGTGATCCAACTCCACACAGTTCTAACTACTGTGGCTTTGTAGTAATTCCTTTTTTTAAAAATTTAAACTGAAAAAAAACCCAACAAAATAGTTTACCCATTTCTCCCACCTCCTACCTCTGGCAACCACCAAATCTGTTCTCCATATCTATGAGCTTGGTGCATGTGTGTGTGTGTATTTCATATATAAGAGATATCATATAGTATTTGCCTTTCTCTGTCTTATTTCGCTTAGCATAATGCCCTTGATGTCCATTCATGTTGTTACAAATGGCAAGATTTCATTTTGTTTTAGGGATAATAATATTCCATTTTGCGTATGTGTGTGTGTGTGTGTGTGTGTGTGTGTGTGTGTATCACAATTTCTTCATCCATTCATCCATCAATGGATAGTTAGGTTGTTTCCATATCTTGGATATTGTAAATAATGCTGTAATGGACATGGGGTTACTATATTTTTTTTGAGTTAGTATTGTCATTTCCGTTGGATAAATATCCAGAAGAGGAATTGCTGGATCATATAGTAGTTCCATTTTTAATTTTTTGAGGAATCTCCATACTGTTTTCCATAGTGACGGCACCAATTTACATTCCCACCAATGGTGTGCAAGTGTTCCCTTTTCTCCACGCACCCTCTCCAACACTTGTTGTTTCTAGTCTTTTTGGTAATGGCCATTCTAACAGGAGTGAAGTGATAGCTCACTGTGGTTTTGATTTGCATTTCCCTGATGATTAATGACGTAGAGCATCTTTTCATGTACCTGTCGGCCATTTGTATGCATTCTTTGGAAAAGCGTATATTCAGATCTTCTACCCAGTTTTTGGTTGGATTGTATTTTTTTTTGCTATTGAGTTGTATGAGTTCTTTATATATTTTGGATATTAGCCCCTTGTCAGATATATGATTTTCAAATATTTTCTCCCATTCAAGAGATTGCCTTTTCACTTTGTTGATGGTTTCCTTTGCCGTACAGAAGCTTTTTAGTTTGATGTAGTCCTACTTGTTTATTTTTGCTTTTGGTGTCAGTTTCAAAAAAATCATCACCAAGAGCTCCGTCAAGGAGCTTGCCACCTATGTTTTCTTCTAGGAGTTTTATGGTTTCAGGTCTCAAGTTCAAGTCTTTAATCCATTTTGAGTTGATGTTTTTGTATGGTGTAAGATAGTGGTCTAGTTTCATTCTTTCGAATGTGGCTATCCAGTTTTCCCAGCACCATTTATTGAAGAGACTGTCCTTTCCCAATTTTATATTCCTGGCTCCTTTGTTGTAAAGTAATTGACATGTATGCATGGGTTTATTTCTAAGCTCTCTATTCTGTTCCATTGATCTATGTGTCTGTTTTTATGCCATTACCATACTGTTTTAATTACTGTAGCTTTGCAATATAGTTTAAAACCAGGGAGAATGATGCCTCCAGCTTTGTACTTCTTTCTCAAGCTTGCTTTGGCTATTTGAGGTCTTTTATGGTTCCATACAAATTTTAAGACTGTTTGTTCTATTTCTGCAAAAAACAATGCCATTGGAATTTTGATAGGGATTGCACTGAATCTGTATATTGTTTTGAGTAGTATGAGTATTTTAACAATACTAATTCTTCCAATCCATGAGCACAGAATATCTTTCCATTTATTTATGTCCTTTTCAAATTCTTTCATTAATGTCTTGTAGTTTTTGATATACAGGTCTTTCACCTCCTTGGTTAAATTTATTCCTAGATGTTTTATTCCTTTTGATGCAATTGTAAATGGGATTGTTTTCTTAATTTCTCTTTCTGATAGATAGTTCATTATTAGTGTATAGAAATGCAATAGATTTTTGTGTATTGATTTTGTATGTTGCAACTTTACTGAATTTGTTTATTAGTTCTAACAGTTTTTTGATGGCGTCTACAGGGTTTTCCACATACAATATCATGTCATCTGCAAACAGTGACTATTTTACTCCTTTCTTTCCAATTTGGATGACTTTTATTTTTTTTCTTGCCTAATTGCTCTAGCTAGGTCTTCCAATTGGTATGATGTTAGCTGTGGGTTTGCCATATATGGCCTTTATTATATTGAGGTACATTCACTTACTTTGTTGACAGTTTTTTATCATAAATGGATGTTGAATTTTGTCAAATGTTTTTTTCTGCATCTTTTGAGATAATCATATGATTTCTGTGTGTATGTGTGAGGAAGATTGGCCCTGAGTTAACATTTGTTGCCAATCTTCCTCTTTTTGCTTGAGGGAGATTGTCCCTGAGCTAACATCTATGACAATCTTCCTCTATTATGTGGGATGTCTCTACAGCATGGCCTGATAAGCACTGTACAGGTCTGTGCCCAGGATCCGAAACTGTGAACCCTGGGCCGCTGAAGCAGAGTGTGCAAACTTAACCACTGCACCACCGGGCCAGGCCCAATCATATGATTTTTATTCTTCATTTGGTTAATGTGGTGTATCACATTGACTGATTTACAGATGTTGAACCATCTTTGCATCCCTGAAATAAATACCAGTTGACGTTGGTGTATGATCCTTTTACTGTATTGTTGAATTTGGTTTGCTAATATTTTGTTGGGGATTTTTGCATTTATGTTCATCAGGGATATTGGCCTGTAATTTTCTTTTCCTGTGGCATCCTTGTCTGGTTTTGGTATCAGGGTAATGCTAGCTTTGTAAAATAAGTTTAGAAGAGTCCCTCATCTTCTATGTTTTTTTTGGAAGAGTGAGAAAGATTGGTATGAATTCTTGTAGTAATTCTTGATTTCCAGCAGGATAAGTCTTCCTACCTTGTTCTTCTTCTTCAGCCATGGTTAGACTATTCTTGGCCCTTTACATTTCTATATAAAGTTTAGAATCAGCTTATCAAGTTAAACGTACACACAGTTGTTATTTTGATTGGATTGCTTTGACTCATAGATCAGTTTGGTAATAATTGACATCTTTAAATATTGCATCTTCCATATAAGTGGCACACTTAAAAAAATAGGTATTCTTTCATTTTTCTCAATAATATAATTTCTGCATAGATATGTTGCACATACTTTGTTAGTTTTACTCCCAAGTATTTGACATTTTATGTTATTGCAAATTGATCTTTTTTATATTTTGTTTTCTTACTGTTTATTGCCATTTTGCAGAAATGCAATTAATTTTTGAATGTTGACCTTATATCCAGAATCTTGTTAAATTTATCTATTAATTCTAATGATTTATCTGTAGATTCTTTTTAACTTTCATGTACACAATCATATAACCTGTGAATAAATAACAGAGTCATTTCTTCCTTTCTGGTCATTATAATTTTATTTCATTACATTAGTTATTTGCCTTACTGGTCTGGTTAGAACCCCCAATATAATGTTTTTAAAGTGATCATAGTGAGTGCTTGTGTTTCATCCTGGTCTCAAAGAGAAGCTTTTAACACGTCACTGTTATGTATGCTATTTGTCCTTTTTTTTTTTTTTTTTTTTTGCTAAATATGGATTAAGGAAACTCCCTTCTTTTCTTAGTTTGCTAAGAGATTTTACCATGAGTGAATGTTGAATTTTAACGAATGTTTTTTCTGCATCTGATGATATAATCATATATTTTCCCCCTTTATTCCTTTAATGTGATGATTTACATTATTTTTAAATGTAAAATTAACCTTGCATTTTTAAAAATTAAATCCAACTTGATTTTGATGCATTTTTGTTTTTTACAATAAATTGTTGGATTCTATTTTGATTAGTATTTTGTGTCTCTGCTCATTACTGATCTTGATTTGTAAATTTTTTTATTATAATGTGCTATGCAAATTTAGTATCTCAGTTATGTTGGCCTCATATAATATGTTGAGAAGAGCTCTTTTTTCCTATTTTCTTGAAGAATTTTAAAGATTGGTGTTATTTATTCCTTTAATAAGTGATGAAATTCACCAGCAATTTCCTGAGTCTGAAGTTTTCCTTCTGAAACTGTTTTTAATTACAGACTCAATTGTTTTAATATAAATACAAGTATTTATATTTTCAATTCACTTTTTTGTCATTTTTAGTAAGTTGTATGTTTCATTTAGTAAATGAAAATTAATTTACATTAATTTGCTTATAATATTTTCTTAGATATTTAATGAATAGAGACTCTATAATGATGTCCCCCTTTTCATTTTGACATTGGTTATTTTTTACATTTCACATACTCAAAATTTTTTTGATCAGCTAAGCAGAAAGATCAAGTTTCAACTATAATTGCAAAAATTCAGGCCAGTCTCAGATTTCTCCACAACAATATTCACCATTAAAAGATGTTAAAACTAGGCTAACAAAGTTCTTAAGGGGAAAAAATTTTAAACCAAACTTCCAAACCCAGCCAAACTTTTGTTTAAATATAAAGGCAACAAGTAACATACGGTACTTCCCAAGAGCCTGTCGTGAAAAAGAGACTGAGGAGATATCTCACTGTGGATTTGAGTCACATTTCTCCGATGATTAATGATAAGTCAGAAGATTATAATTACAGAATGAAATGTAAATGTCAAACACTGGATGATGAAGAAATATAAATTAAATTGTTTGGGAAAAGAATGGAAAGAGAAAATGGAAGGCAGTGTAAATACACTGATTTTCTCATCTTTAATATATGGGGTTCAAAAGAGATAAATAAAAATAAGCTAAAAATAGTATATTTTAAAACACAAAGGTAAACATTAAAAAATATCAACTAAAAATCAATGGCAGAGAAGATGGAGAAAGAGAGACTAGTCGAAATATACTAATTTCATCATTGTCCATAGAAGAGAGCCATTACATTAGCACATTTTTAAAAAATGAGATCATCCAAGTAGACACAGAGAAAACATTTAAAAAATTTAACAACGGTTCATAATTAAAACTGTCAAATAACTAGGAATAGAAGGGAACTACTTAACCTAATAAAATGCATCTATTAACAAAACTTAAAATAACCGTCTTAAATCAGAAAATATTGGAAGTGTTCTCTTAAAACCAGGACTACAACAAAAATGTCACTATCATCATTTCTAGTCACCTTGTAGTGGATGTTCTAGACAGGACAAAAGCCAAGAAAAAAATTTTTTAAAGGCATAAGAATTCAAAGAGGGAATAAAAATGTAATTATTTGTCGATAACATGGTTGATTAGAAACATTAGGAGACTTTAGCAAAGTGGAAAGATGTAAGGCCAGTATATAAAAGTCAATTGCATTTTTACACATCAGAGCAAATAATTAGAAAACATGATATACTGTTTATTATAGCAGCAATATTTATAAAATATATAGGAATAAACCTAATAAAAGATGTTCTAGACCCACATATAGAAAATTATAAAACTTTACTGAAGGGCATTAAAGAAGATTTAACAAATGAAGAGATATTCTTTTTGTGTGTGTGTGTGTGTGTGTGTGTGTGTGCGTGGAAGATTGGCCCTGAGCTAACATCTGTTGCCAATCTTCCTCTTTTTTTTCTTTTTTCTCCCCAAAGCCCCAGTACATAGCTGTATATCCTAGGTGTACATCCTTCTAGTTCTTCCACGTGGGATGCTGCCTCAGCATCACTTGATGAATGGTGAGTAGGTCTGTGCCCAGGATCTGAACCAGTGAACACTGGGCCACCAAAGCAGAATGCGTGAACTTAACCACTATGCCACTGGGCTGGCCCCTGAAGAGATATTCTTATCCGCAGACAGTAATACTTAATATAGTAAAGATATCAATTGTTCCCAAAATGATTCACAGATATAATGCAATTCTAATCGAAATTCCAACATGCCCATCTTGAAACATAACAATTTGCTTCTAAAAGTTACGTTGAAGAGCAAAGAACCAAAAATAGATATGAAAATTTTGAGAAAGAATGACTGGCATGGTGGAGTAGAATGGTGACTGTCCTACCAGATTTAAAGGGTTACAATACAGCTGTAGTAATTAAGAGATCATAATATTGGCAGCAGGATAAAGAACATACAGGGGAACAGAATAGAAAGCACCCCAAACCGACACACAATAATAAAATTTAAATGTTATTCAAATTGACAAAAGATGGAGTTCACAAAAAAGACTTGATGATTTTGAGTACCTATTTGCCAGACAACATAGTTTTAACATTAATAAAACAGATAAAGGGCATGGAAAACAGGCAAAAAACACATTAGTAGTGGGACATTATTCAATTCTATTAATTTTTTATCAGATAGGCAAAACCAAAGACATATAAAACTTAAATAACATAATCATACAGATCTAATCTCTCTCTCTATATATATGAAAGTGAACTCTCTTTTCATTAGAGAGAAAAAAATATATTCTATATATTGAAATTTATATAGGAAAATATATATTGAAAAAATATATACAGTACATTTAAAAATAAAGTGCAATATCGAAAAAATATAGAGAGATATACTTATGTATTATATATTAAATATATTGAAAAAACATATTATGTATTGAAAAAATATATATGTGTTGGAAATAGAATTTACTTTCATTTTAAGTAGACAAGATAATGTAATAAAATCAAAAGTCAATTACAAAGGCAGAAAACTAAAGCCACCAACCCAGAATAGATAATTTTCTGGGACAGTTAACTTACTCAAACTGATCTCAGGACACAGAGCAAAAATATAAACTCACCATATTTCATAGAAGAACAAAGGAAATTGTAATAGCTTTCCTCCCCATCAAAAAGCACCAGGTCCAGATGTGTTCACAGGGGAATTCTACAAACCATATAGATAATTCTAATGTGATTTCAAACTTCCTGCATATAATATAAAGGAGACATTTCTAATTATTTGAAGGAAAATATTTTTCTTAAATCTTAATACCTAAGTCCATAAAAGATGACACTGGAAAAGAAATCTATGGATCAACTTCACTTAAAATATTTATGAAAAAAAAACCTAAAAAAACAAAATTTAACCAACAGGATCTATGCATACAATAAAAGAATGTTACATCTGATTAAGTGGGGTTATGCTAGTAATACAAGGGTGGTTTAACATTTGGAATCATGTCAATAGACGCTGGCTGTGAAAACATTTTATAAAACTTAAAATCAATTTTTAATTTTTAAAAGTTCTTAATAAGGTAGGTATAAATGGATATTTACTTAGAGTGAATAAATATATGTATGTGTATACACACATAAACACACACAAGTACACACAATGCTTAGTGGAGAATAGTAGATACCTTTCCATTTCATCAGAAACAAGACAAGGTTGTCTATTTCTATCACTATGATGTAACATTGCTTGTAGATACTAGCCAAAGCAATCAAAAAGAAAACAAATAAGATGTATAAAAACTGGAAAAGAGTAAATAAAAGTGTCAGTATTTGTAGACGACATGGTTGTATAACTGAAAAATACTTGAGAACAACTTTAAAACAATTACAAGTAAAAAAGTTCAGTAAGGTGTCAGGGTACAAAATTAGTACCTGAAAATCAATAGCTATTATATATAAAAACACCGATTAGAAGATCTAACAGGAGAATGGATCCAGTCTCCAACAACATCATCAAGAGCAAACTCTGGAAATATGCTTAACAAGAATTGTACAGGATCTATATAAAAACAGTCTAAAGCACAACTAGAAGACAAAAGAGAAGATTCGTACAAATGGAAGACCTACCATGCTTTTGAATAGGAGAAACTCAACTGAAAACATAATTCTCTCAAAGGTAACGTGAAAATTTAACGTGATATCGACAAATTACTAATGGATTTCTTTTAACTACATAAACTCATTCAAGAGTTCACAGGGAGCTATAAATGAGCAAAAATATTAATAGCCAGGGACCATCCCCATGGCCTGGTGGTTCAGTTTGGCACACTCTGCTTCAGCAGCCCGGGTTCAGTTCCCAGGTGTGGATCTATGCCACTTGGCGGCAGCCATGCTGTGGCGGCAACCCACATACAAAATAGAAGAAGATTGGCACAGATGTTAGCTCAGGGAGAATCTTCCTCAGCAAAAAAATATATATATATATATATACATATACATATATATATGTATATATATACAACAATAGCCAAGAAAATTATGAGAAAGAGAAGTACTAAGGAGAAACTAGCCTTACTAAATATTAAAACCTATTACACATGAATAGACAGATTAAGGTGACAGAATAGCAAGTCCAGTGATACAACTAAATTCATGCTGAAATTTATTATATGATCAGGTTGTATTTCACACTGGTAGTAAAAAGATAAATTAGTCAATAAAGGATAATGGAACAATTAGATAAATTGAAAACTTTTCTTTGAATCCATAACTCACACTTTATACCCCCCCAAAAAATCCAGATAAAAAACATTTGTTAAAATAACAAAAAGATACATCAAAATATTATAAAAATGTAAAGGAAGATTTTTGTTTGCTTGTTAGTGTGTCTGTTTTGTTTTTGATAACTTTAGAGTTGGGAAAACCTGTCTAGATGACACAAAATCAAGAAACCATAAAAATCTGAAATTAATTAAATCACCTCCATAAAAATAAAAAGAAAAAATACAGAAAAGTCAAAAGATAAATTGAGGAAAACATTTTATCTAACATAGCAATTCAATTTTTTATCAAGAAGAAAAAGCCTAAAAATCCAAAAGGAAAATACAATTACAGTAGGTAATATTTTTCTCTTAACAGAATGGCAGTAATCAAAACGTTTGCTCACCTAGCACCTTGGTAATGGTGTGGGGAACCGGCATTCTCATACTCTGCTAGTGTGAGTGAAAATTAGTACAACTTCTGTACATAGAAATTTGGTAATAGCTACTGAATTTTAAAATGTCAATGACCTTTGATTTAGATGTTTTACATCTGGAAATTTGTCCCTCAAATACATAGGATATGTATAAGTTGTTCAATGACAAATTATTTGATAGCAAAAGGTTGAAAATAACTTAAATATCCAATAATAGGAGATTATTGAAATAACCTTTGCATAGCTATAAAATAGACTACTTTAACTGCTTAAAAGAATGAAATAACTCTATATATCTTGTAATAGAACAATCCTCAAGATATATTGTTAAGTAAAAAGCAAGTGCAGACCATTTGTGTAAGGTGAAAAGAATACATTTGTAAATGCTTATATAAGCATTGAATATCTCCAAAAGGCATAAAAGAAGTTGATAACCATGAATTTATCTGGAGAGGAATCCTGGTGGCTCTGGGTATGAGGGAGACTTTCTTTTTACGTTGTGAATTTTTAACTTTTGTACCATGAACATGTCGATAAGTGTGTTGGTATAAGAAAGGACCACTCATCTCAGTGGTAATAACCACAGTTGTTATGGTAACTACCCTTGGTTCATCCACCTGGAAAACAGCTGAAAAAAAAATAACTTTAACTGTGGGAGATAAAATTAAACCTTCCCTGGGACTAATTTTATGCAAATTTATACTAATTTTTGCTTTTTGAATATGGTTTTTGGATTCTCTTGTCAAATGTACAAAACAAAAATACACTAAGAAAATAAAAATCTCTCTATTATCCAAAATTATTATCAATGTGATGGTGTTACCAAACAGTTAACTTAATAAAAAATATTTTTTAAAGTAACTATTCAATATTCACTAAAATTAAGTACTGCTAATAGGTACTCACCCCCAGCCTAAGGGCCTTTGTTTACTGATTATACAGAAAACGTAGCACCATCTCTCTCTCACAAGGAAGAAACACAATCATAAAGAGAGCACACAACCAAAGACTTTGGGTGTTGATATTTTCAAGTAAATATTCTCAGGTGTCTTACTGATCAGTTTGGAATGGATAATCTATTTGTTTCTATGGCCAAATAAAGCTAGTGAGACTGTATCATTACAACACAGGCTTTTATTATAAGATTTTATGTACCACCATCTTCTGCCCAGTTTATGAAACTTGCAATGCCATGTGCTAGGTAAGTGGTAATCCTCGAAACTTGGAGGCTCAGAGTTGAATAAGTGAGACAGAAAGGAAAAAAATTGTTAATTGTTTTGTTTTGTGAACAAGAACAAGAGATGGATCACAAATAACAACATGCAGTTACAAAACTCAAACCTTGTGCAAACTACTTCTTCCCTCTGAGTCCTTCCTCATTGGTGGTTTCCTAATAGTACACCACTCACAGCTAGACCTTGGTGTTCTTCCCTTGAATATAAACAATTTCACAGAACATTGACACCAGGCAAGGTCACTCTGTGACCGTGATAAAGCAGTCAAAAAACAAGACCACTTCACAATTTTATCTAAGGACAGACAAAAACAAGGTCACTGTGCCAACCACAAAACTACCCAACACCCCCCTTTCCTGACTAATATGCATGACTGCTACTTCATTACTAATTACAGCTTTGACCTCACTCTAGTCTTCTTCCTCTGTTGATAAGATTTATTAAAATAGCCAATCATAGAATTATCTCTGCTTCCAGACAGCTTCCAATCCAGAGCAGAGATCCGGTTCCTTAAAGCTTCCCTCAAATTACTGAACATCTTGCTGAGATACCTGCTGTTCCCCACAGTGTGTAGGGTTCCTCACTGTAATGAGCAATAAATCCAACTTGCTCAACTGCAGTGTATTCTTGGTGGTCTTTGGCTGGAGAGGCAAAAGAGTTGTCTATACCCTATGACTTGTTCTTCTCCTTCAATTCTCTCTTAAATGCACACGAATCAGGTTTTCATCCATACTAAGCCACTGAAACTGCTCTTGTCAATGTCACCAATGACTTCTCCATGACTAAATCCAATAGTCAATTCCCAGTCCTCATGTTACTTGACCAATCACTAGCATTTGCTGCAGATCACATCCTCCTGCTGGTAATAATTCTCCACTTGGCTTTCACTTGGCATCGTCTTTGACTTCTATCTATACTTATTCCATTTGTGATCTCCAGTCCTGTGCTTGTAAATATCATTTATGCTGATGACTTGTGTGTGCATGTGTATTCACTCACTCCATCCCAAAATATGTACATACGTATATCCTGAAATATGGAAGTCTGACTGAACTGAATGAGCACATATTCATTGCATACTCATTCCATTCAACTGGAAAATATACACATGTATTCATTCCAACTTAGTCAGACTTCAATCCTGAAATTTGAACTCAGATATCCAATTATGTCCTCAATATCTCCACTGTTGCAATGTCAAATAGATCTCTCAAATTTGACATTTCCAAAACAAAGGTCCTGATATTTCCAGTCCTCTAAAAATGGAGGACACTTGCATATCCATCCATCTCAGCAAAAGGCAGTCCCACATCTGACAGTTGCTCAGGCCCAAAGCCTTGGAGTCATACTTGACTCGTCTCTGTGCTCACACGCTGCCTCATTCAACACAAAATCCATCAGTAACCCCTACTGAATCCGCCTTCAGAAAATATCCAGAATGCATCCACTGTGATCATGTCCACGTTTACCATCCTGCTCCAAGTTGTTATCATGTCTCACGTGGCTTATTGCAATAATCTCCTTCATTTCTTACCTGCTTCTGACTTTGACTCCATTTATCCTGGTCTCCACATTCAGCATTTAAAACATAAGTCGGATAGGTTACTCCTCTGCTCAGACCGCTGCAGCGGCTTCCCATCTCACTCACAGTGAAAGCCAAAGTCTGTGTGAGGATCTACATGATCTGCTCCTCTCACACACATACACAAACTTAGCTCTGTGACGCTGTGCAAGTTCTTCAAGGCTCACACTTTGAAAATTACTCAAGTGCATTCAGAATATTAGAACTCAAACACAAAAAGTTTTAGGACAAAAAGTAATTTTAAAAATTCAAATCAAGGGGCCGGCCTGGTGGCGCAGCGGTTTGGTCCGCGCTTGGCAGCCCGGGGTTCGCTGGTTCGGATCCCGGACGCCCGCCGACGCACTGCCTGTCAGCCATGCCGTGGAGGCGTCCCATATAAAAAAAAAAAAGTGGAGGAAGATGGGCACGGATGTTAGCCCAGGGCCAGTCTTCCTCAGCAAAAAGAGGAGGATTAGCAACGGATGTTAGCTCAGGGCTGGTCTTCCTCACCAAAAAAAAAAAAAAAAAAAAAAAAATTCAAATCAATGAGCATGATGTGGGATTTTTTATCTAAATGTTCTTATAAGAAGCTAAGTTTGATGAATGACTACCAGATATACTGGCAATTCTGGGATGTATCAGGGCCCTTGGGGGTCCTTCCCACTCCAGATGTTTGATGTGCCATCTTCTTCGAGGACCCTGAGAGCCTCCCCCAACCCCCACACCTCTGCTCTCCTTCTGCTGACTTCTCAGAGGACATCCCATATACTGCGCTTCTGCCACAGCTTCCCAGAAACAGATCGGCACACCCTCAGCAGGTTAACTCCCAGGGTTGTGTGTCTCACAGCTTACTCTAACCATCTTGAAATAAAATTTGCCAACCACAGCTTTTTTCTTTAGTCAATGAACAACATGCTAGTTAAAGCCACAAGAATAATAAAGAATCGCAGATGTTAGATTTATGTGAGCTCTTAGATACTATCTAATCCAGGAGTTTTTTCCGTAAAGGGCCAGATAGATAATATTTTAGGCTTTTTTGGTCCTGCAGTCTCTGTTGTACTGACTCAGCGCTGCCCGTGTAGATGGAAAGCAGTCACAGAAAACGTGTAAATAAATGGGTGTGATCGTGTTCCAATAAAATTTTATTTATAAAAATATGCATCAGGCTGAACTTGGCCTGTGGGCTATAGTTTGTAGACCTCTGATCTAATCCAGTTCAGTCATTTCATAAGGGTAGACAAAGTAATTTAACACAATGAATAAACAGCGTGACTCATGCCCATATTGACCAGGACAGTCTTAGTATATGCCCACTGTCTCAATATAATCATTAATATGCCTCCTTTCACTCTAAAGCATCCTGGTCTGGATAATAAGCTTTATGGTCACCCCTATAATGCCATGTCCCTCAAATTATGTAAATCCCCATATTTCTGGTGTATTAAGAGTGCCCACAAATAACTCAAAATTGAGCAAACATATAGCACAGATAACACTAATGTTTAAAAACTGCTAATGTTGGTTTAAGAGGTCTATAATATTGTTCAAATTTTTAATATCCCAAAAGTAATCCATCTTCTAAAATTCAGTAAGTAATACTGAATAATGGAACAAAAGATTCAATGTACTGTTATATGTTATATAAGTGTAATGTAGTTATAACTATTCAAGAAAAATGTTAGTTTTCTTGTGTGTATACAAGTCATCTTTCAAAACACTAATAGCATTAAATATTTAGAAAGCTGTCTGCCCAATATTTGCCAAGTTATCTTAAGTTACAACTTTAAATTTATACTTTGACTTACTCCAAGAGTTTACTTCTTCCCATTGGACATTCTTCCTTGATGTTCTAACATGGCCTCAAAATCAGGCATGACCATAGACGAAAGCATTTTCTAGCTTTGAATGTTATGATCAGCTCTGAGAATTAAAGGGAAGCAGAGGGTCATAGGATCGCATTTCTTTCCTGTGCCCCTGACTCTTCCTCCAGCCTGATTCATACCTTTAGATTGGCTCTAGAGTTTCAAAGACTCAACACAAGATGTGGTTCACCCACTGTTATAGACTGAATGTTTGTGTCCCCCCCAAATTCATATGCTGAAGCCCTATGAAAATGGGGCTTTGGGGGGTCGCCTGGTGGCGCAGCGGTTAAGTTCGTGCTTGGCAGCCCAGGGTTCGCGGGTTCGGATCCCGGGCGCCTGCCGACGCACTGCCTGTCAGCCCTGCTGTGGCGGCGTCCCATATAAAGTAGAGGAAGATGGGCACAGATGTTAGCCCAGGGCCGGTCTTCCTCAGCAAAAAGAGGAGGATCGGCAGTGGATGTTAGCTCAGGGCTGGTCTTCCTCACAAAAAAAAAAAAAAAAAAAGAAAAGAAAATGGGGCTTTGGGGAGGTAATTAGGTCTAGATGAGGTCATGAGGGTGGGACCTGATGGGATTAGTGCCCTTATAAGGAGATATCAGATAACTTTCTCTCTCTCTCTCTCTCTCTCTCTCTCCCATGTGAGAATACAGCAAGAAGGAAGCTATCTACAAGCCAGGAAGAGAGCTCTCACCAAGAACCCAATCTACTAGCACCTTGATCTTGGACTTCCTAGCCTCCAAAACTGTGAGAAATAAATGTCTATCATTTCAGCCCCCCATCCATGGTATTCTGTTAGAGCAGCCGGAGCTGACTATGATATCCAGCATCCCACCAACAGTGTCTGTGAATGAGTTTACCACAACCCGTTCTCTGGCAGAAATAGGACGGATTTTGTCCTTACTGGCGAAGCATGAGGTTTTAATTGAGACATTCAGTGACAACATGCCTGTGGGCATTTTTCAATGTTTGAGAGGAATTATAGTTTTAAATAGCTTTGAAAAGTGTGCTGAGTATTATTAGATTTAGGTTCTCAGAAGAAATTACATTTAGAAAGTAATTTTACTTCTAGATAAAATATTTTATTTTCATAACAGAGATATTTGGAATAAGCTTGAGGGATCATTCCAAATGAAATGATAAAAGTTTATTCCATGATTTAAAATATTGTCCACATTTTTAGCCTATCTTACTAAACCTGAGCCTGAGGCTTGCCAATCAGTCAGTTGTCACCTGCCCAAAGTAAAAATCTTATCTTTTGAGACATCTGTGTAAGTAACTAAAATGCTAAAGAACATACAATCATTCATTGCTTTTTTTCCCAGTTTGAATAGGAAGGTAGCAGCAAATAGCCTTATTTAAGATTGTCAGGTAGAGGAAGATTATGTACTGTACAATTTACAAAACTAGATGATTTTTACATTTTCCATACATTTCCATATATCACTCATTTTAACATAGATTCTAAGTTACTCGAGAACAAGGATCATACTTTTGTTTAAAAGTTTCGCAGTAATTCCCTCATTATGCCCAGAATCCTGGTGGGAATTGACTGCCCAGCACAGCTCTTGAAAAATTCTTAACTAACAAATGTTTCATTTAAAGTATCCGTCTATCAGCGCATGTGTTGGAGTGCATTCGTAAGTCAATGCACACTTCTCAGTTCCTCCAGGAATTTTCATACGTAACAAATACGCCTTAGACAAACTGTGAGGGGACTGACTCAAGGCACTGGACATTTCTAGACCACGTATCTGTGGGTCCAGGGGTAGAAAAACAAGAAAGGGCTAGCAGTCTTGTCAAATACAACCTTCACTTTCTAACTCTGGAAGGCACAACAGAGCCGTAACACAGCCACAGCATCCTCTGTTCTCATCGTCCCCAACCTGGAAGCAGTATGGAAACTATGTGAGATTCAGAGGGAGAAAGAGCGGTCCTCTGTTTCTTCTCCCTACGTCCCCACTCTCGAGTGGGCAGGACTTACTGAAGGGAAATTCAGAAGAGTAAATCAATGCTGTAGGAAGAAGGACGGTATCCGGAGTAGTGGGATGGAGACAGCTGATGTCCACCCAAATCCATCTTGTGTTGAGCACATGGCCAGGCTATATTATACAGTCTCTCTTTCAGTTGTGTGTGGCCATATGACTAAGTTCTCAACAATTCAGGTTGAGAAAGTGAGATCTGCTGAAACTTAAGACAGTGCCCTTGCTTTCTCCACCCTTTTTCCTTCTTGAAAACCAGAAGCTATCGGAAGAATTAATGTGAGTAGAACAGGGAATCAACTTCCATCTCAGCCCATAGACTTGGGACTTCTGCTTCCTCATGAGATATTAGAAAGGAAACATCCATTCTTTCTCTATTTCTCACAAGTTCTTCCAAATGGAAGGGGAGTGATTTACCTAATTTGTGAAATTAGGCATAATTTCTCTTCATGCCTAGCCTGGTTGGTGTCTCTCATTCTGAGAACTGTCCTATCTATCTTCAAGGTGTTGATTTTCTTTTCAGTCACTCCTGCTCCTATCTAATAAATATACCTGGGTAAGGGGTCAGGGTTCAGCCTCCTTGGGAAGATCTTGAAGCCCATCATTTTTGGCTTCTGCTTTCTTAGACTCGATGGGAACAACATAGGCTACCATTTCAGGGCAGCCATCTGGCTAAGTGCCCTTGTAAACCCCACTCTTTAGACATGACCCTTTTCAGCAGCAAGCCTCCAGTCCAGATTGAGAGAGGGGGAGGTAATTGAAAGCTGTCCTTTGACTTAAAACCCAAGCATAGTCTGTTCAACTCACTGGATTTACAGTATTATGATCCCCACCTGACTTCTGGCTGTAATTCTTAATTTGATTCAGAACCTTCAGAGAAAGAAGGATGTAATTGTTTGGCACCTTTATACCCAAATGAGAGAGCAACACTTCAAAGAAATATTACAATGTCCAATAAATATTTATTTAATTACATTGCCTCTGCTTTGAGAAATATGAATTTTGACTTATTAGGTACATAGATACAATCATTCTGGATGATTATTTGGCATGATCTACCAACAGTGTTAAAAATGTGCTGTGACTGAGACAGCCATAGGTCCACCAACAATTCATGCTTCCCTCACCTATGGCAGAGTGACTAAGCTAGCCAGGGTCATTTCCCATTTCCCCTAACATCTAAGCAAGGCATGTGACTCACTCTCACCAATGGAATATAAGCAGACCTGAGGAGCATCATCTCTATGCCACGGAGCTTAAGGGATGTGCTTTCCTCGTCTGTTTTTCTCCTCCACTGGCCTGAAGCAGACTGGTGTGGTAACGCCGGAGGCCATGTCCTGAAGATGGTGGAGCTCAATACCACTGAAGAAGAGGGAATCAGAAATACCAACTTTGAAATCTGAGTAAGGAATAAACTTTTGTTGTATTTGAGCCATTATATTTTTTCAGCCCATTTGTTACAGCAGATAGCCCTCCCTAATTATAGAAGCATGTAGTATTATAGGCATAATTCTACTTCAGGCATTGGTGCAAGGAAATAATTACAGATTATTTATGATAGTGAAGCAACTTGGAAACAACATAAAGATCAAACAGAAAGCAGTTAGGTAAGTAAATATATTTATGATAGAATATTTTTAAGCATTTAAAATAAATTTTGATTTTAAATCAAATGATACAATAATAATTTTAAAAACAGATAACTAACACTCACAAAGTAGTTGTTACATTCCGGGCACTGTTCTAACCACTTTAATCTTCACAACAACCCTGTTACCTGAATTTTATGGATGAGAAAACTGAGGCACAGAGGTTAAATAACTTACCTAAGGTCACAAAGCCAATAAATGGTGGAGTAAGAAATGCATCTATAATGATATGTGAAAATATCGATTAGATATGAAGATTAAAAAACAGAGAGTAAAATAGATATATATTCTCATATCTGTCATTTTGTATGAGTGGGTTGGATCAATTGGAGGTCATTCACACATTCATTCATCCATCCATTCAAAAAAATTTATTGAGTACTTCCCACACGTCAGGCAATGCTCTTGAACAGTAAACAAGACTGACCTCGTAGTCTTCAAGTAAGAGAAACATAGAAACAACTAAATGTGTAATAAAATGTCCACTTGAGAAGTGCTATGAAGTAACGCCAGGTAAGGGGATAGAAATTGATGGGGGATGTGGGGCACACACGTTAGGAAAGATCATCAGAGAAGGCCCTTAAAGGGGGTGATGTTTGGACAGAGACAAGGGGCAGGTGGCAGAATTCTGGGGAAGGATTCTGTTCGAGGTACAGGGAAATGCAAAAACCATAAGGTAGGAACAGGCTTAGAGTGTTTGAGGAGCAGCAGCAACCAAGGTGGTTGTAACGGAATGCATGGAGAGGAGAGAGGGAGGAGAGGAGGTTGGAGACAGGCAGGCCCAGTCCGCACAGGGCCTTATCTGGAAGGAGTTTGGATCTGTTTTGAGTGAGATGGGAACTGTGGCAGGTTGAGTTCCCTGGGACAGATTCCGAGGTGGAAACGTGTGGGCACGAAGTTTCTGGGAAGAGGTCTCAGGCATCTTTATCTACAGAAGAGTGAAAGAGGCAAGATTTGGCAGAGGGAGAAGTTGAACTGTGATGCAGCCTATCCCACTAGGAACTCTGAAGCTAGAATGGCCAACACTATTGTAGGCTTTTCATTCCTGCATCAATCATCAGTGGATGCAGGCTGACATAAGGGGTTGACCTTGAATGTGGCAACTCTCTTCAGCAGAGCAATTCCTAAAGAGAGACTCAGCTGAGGGCTATCAGCTGCCAACTGTCCCAGCCTCTGGGGAAATTAGTGCTTCAGTCCTGGGGAGGGGTATCTGGGCAGCGCACCAAAACATCTGCTACGGGAAGCTGCTGGAGAGTTTTGAGCAAGGGAATGAAATGATTGGAATCATGTTTTTAAGGATAGCTCTGGCTGTTGTGTTGAGAAATGATGGGAGCAAGAACAGAAGCAGGGAGACCAGTTAAAAGGTGAATAGCCACTTTGGGCTTCTAGCCTTGCACTGCCTAGAAAATAAGCTAGGACACTGTGTGAAGCCTGGTAGGTATCCAAAGCAATCTCTTGGTTTGTCATATCAGAGAATCAGAGCATCCATTGGAGAATTCCATTTATTCTTTTAACATGAGAAAAAATGTCTGCAGAAAGTTACATGGATCCCAGGAGGCACCATCAGTCCCAGTTCAGAGGAGAAAATGCCACGATCACTTTCTACAATTATAACAATAAATTGGTCCGTAAAACTGATGATCTTAAAAAGAAGGGCCTGAACCATAAGGATGACTTTGCTATATCCCATTAAGAAAGTTGGAAAATGGTGTGGCTGTTAATTGAAATTGATATAGATATAGACAAAACAGGAAATGCCAATTTTCCCACCCTGTGGAGGAGCCATCTTTTTTTTTTTTTTTTTTGGTATTCTTTTAATTATTTTTTGGTTGAGGTCATATTGGCTTATAACATTATGTAAATTTCAGGTGTACATTATTGTATTTCAGTTTCTGAATAGACTGCATTATGTTCATCACCAGTAGTCTAATTTTTATCTGTCACCATACATATGTGCCCCTATATCCTTTTCGCCCTCCCCCAACCCCTTCTCCTCTGGTAACCACTAATCTGTTCTCCTTATTTATGTGTTTATCTTCCACATATGAGTGAAATCATACAGTATTTGTCTTTCTCTGTCTAACTTATTTCACTTAGCATAATACTCTCAAGGTCCACCCATGTTGTTACAAATGGCATGATTTTGCCTTTTTTAAATAGTTGAGTAGTATTCCATTGTACATATATATATATATGATCTTTCCTAAAGTGTGTATATATATTTATATAAAACCCATCTTCTTTCTCCGTTCATCCATTGATGGGCCCTTGGGCTGCTTCCATGTCTTGGCTATTGTGAATAATGCTGCAATGAACATAGGGCTGCATAGATCTCTTTGTATTGTTGATTTCATGTTCTTTGGATAAATATCCAGTAGTAGGATAGCTGGATCATATGGCATTTCTATTTTAAATTTTTTTGAGAACTCTCCATACTGTTTTCCAAAGTGGCTGAACCAGTTTGCATTCCACCAGCAGTGTATGAGATTTCCCTTTTCTCCACATCCTCTCCAACATTTGTTATTTCTTGTCTTGTTAATTATAGCCATTCTGATGGGTGTGAGGTGATATCTCATTGTAGTTTTGCATTACCCTAATAATTAGTGATGTTCAACATCTTTTCATGTGCCTGTTGGCCATCTGTATATGTTCTTTGGAAAAATATCTGTTTGAATTGTCAAAGCAAATAATCCATAATCAATCTATAAATCAAAATTGGGGTAAGTTAATTATGAGCCAAATTTGAGGACCATATAGCCTGGGGCCTTCCCTCCCCAGGGAGGGAAGCACACCAAAGAAGTGGGGTGTACAGAGTGGTTATCCACCATCAAGAGCATGTATGACTGGAATGTCCCTTTTACAATAGTCATGAGTTTCCTAGCCTGCCTGGTAGGCACAGTGATTGATAGACACTGCAGGTAGCAGGTCTGCTGTCTTGAGTTGGGCGGTCACAGGATGAGCACAGCAATCAAATCCTAGCCTAGAGAGAAATGCTTATCCTTAAGGAAATGTCAGTGTGGGGGAAGTTGCATCCTTATCTTAAGGACATTTGTTCTTGTCTCTGGGACATGATAAATGCTTAAAGCATATATACAATGGATGTTCAAAGGCCACATCAGGCCCTTTTGGAAAAACAAGGTCAGGCAGAATTAGTTTCACGCCAAATGGCTTCTTCATATACTCCAATGTATCCTATTGCTTGCCATTTATTTATCAATATCCTTTGTCCATTTTTTGATCAGGTTGTTCATTTTGTTGTTGTTGAGTTGTATGGGTTCTTTATATATTTTGGAAATTAACCTCTTGTTGGATATATGATTTGCAAATATTTTCTCCCAGTTGGTGGGTTGTCTGTCTGTTTTGTTCATGGTTTCCTTTGCTGTGCAGAAGCTTTTAAATCTGATGTAGTCCCATTTGTTTATTTTTTCTTTTGTTTCCCTTGCCTGAGTAGATATGGTATTTGAAAAGATACTGCTAAGACTGATGTCAAAGAGTGTACTACCTGTTTTCCTCTAAGAGTTTTATGGTTTCAGGTCTTACATTCAAGTCTTTAACCCATTTTGAGTTAATTTTTGTGTATGGTATAAGATAATAGTCTGTTTTCATTCTTTTCCATGTGGCTGTCCAGTTCTCACAACACCACTTATTGAACAGACTTTCCTTTCTCCATTGTATGTTCTTGGCTCCTTTGTCAAAGATTAGCTGTCCATAGATTTGTGGTTTTATTTCCAGGCTCTCAATTCTGTTCCACTGATCTGTGTGTCTGTTTTCCTGCCAGTAGCGTGCTGTTTTGATCACTATAGCCTTGTAATATAATTTGAAATCAGGGAATGTGATATGGAGGAGCCATCTTTTGTCCAGGCTATAGAAAACTTTATTGCAATAAGCACAGCAACAGACATATATGAAAATTCTAGACCAAAAATTTAACTCTAAATTATCTGGTATATAAATTATCAGATCCTAGATTTAATTAGTATATACTTTGCCAATTTGGATATTAAAATATCTCCTATCAGTGACGTCAGCATCATGGCGGAGTGAGATTCCCTCTTTGAATCTCTGCCCCCTATGACACAACGAAAACATCATTCACATTCCAACAGAGCTCAATCAAACACTACGAAGGACTTCTAAGAAACCCCTGCTGCCATACATCGGACAGTGGAGGCGCAGGAAGCCCAGAAGGACAGGAGGAGAGGTAAAAAGTTGTACTCCCCCTCCCCAATCGATCGGCAAAGACAGCGCGGTTCGCAGACAGAGGGGGGAGAGGCGGCCCACAGCGGGGAAAACTATCGCCATCCAAGTGCTCTCACAGACTGTCATGAGATCCCTACTGGGAAGCGATGATGGACTGTTTAGGGGGTGTAGCAAACACCCCTAAGAGAGCCAGAAAGGAAACCCCTGGGTAAAGCAGGAGAAAGAGAGGACCCCTCCCCCCACACACCCAGCGTTTCAGCATAATCCCTCCGGAGGCTGCAGCCGCCTCAGAGCAAACCGCTCGTGATCTCCATCTAGTGGCAGCAGGGGGAACTGCAGGACCAACTTTATCATGAGGGGAAAAAAATAAAGCCGTCCCCGTCGGATCCTTGCGACAATTTGTCAGGGCTACAGACCAAAAGGAAAATAACACTCAGAAACCAACCCTGAAGGCACAGAATTTGATAACCTGAATGAGAGAGAATTCAAAATAGCTATCATAAACAAACTCAATGAAATACAAGAGAACACACAGAAACAAATCAACGAATTCAGGGATTTTGTCACAAAAGAGATTGAAACCATAAAGAAAAACCAATCAGAATTATTGGAGGTGAAAAACAAAATCAATGAGATAGTGGAAAAAATGGAGTCTTTAAAGAGCAGAACTGACAATATGGAGGAACGAATTAGCACTATCGAGGATAGCCACACAGAAATGCTCCTGATAGAGGAGGAGAGAGAGCTAAGACTAAAAAGAAATGAAGAAATTCTTCGAGAAATATCAGACTCAATGAGGAAAAGCAACATAAGGATAATAGGTATTCCAGAAGGAGAAGAAAGAGAAAAAGGAGCAGAGAGTTTGTTCAAAGAAATAATAGCTGAGAACTTCCCCAACCTAGGGAACGAGAGGGAAATAACAGTGAATGAAATCAATAGATCACCTAAATATATAAACAGGAATAAAAAATCATCTCGCCACATAGTAGCAAACTTGAAAAATACCTGTAACAAGGAAATAACATTGAAGGCAGCTATACAAAAAACAAAATAACATACAAAGGAAACCCCATCAGGCTCTCAGCTGATTTCTCGACAGAAACTCTACAGGCTAGGAGAGACTGGAATGATATATTCAAAATCATGAAAGACAAAAACCTTCAGCTGAGAATACTTTATCCAGCAAAAATATCCTTCAAATATGATGGAGAAATAATAACTCTCCCTGATAAACAAAAGCTAAGAGAATTCATCACCACAAGACCCCCACTACAAGAAATGCTCAAGAAGGCCCTTAGACCTGAAAAAAAACAAATGAGAAAGGGGATACCAAGATTTCAGCAAGGAGAAAAGCAAGGAGACTAAACCAGAACAAACTACAGTTGGATAACATCAAAAATTAATTCAAGCTCATCACTGGAAACACACATTCATGACACAATCTGGACTAAAGAGATAACAAATAAGGAGGGGAAGAGGTAAGGGATTGAATCGACCCAGCCTCAGGAAAAAGGAGGCATCCGAAAATGTACTTTCTTATCCAGGAGATCGCTTATATAAACCTCACGGTAACCACTAAACAAATAACCAGAAGAGAACCACAGATGACAAATAAAGAGAAAACCGAGAGAATGAGCATGCAGAAACACCAAATTGAATTTGCAGTCTGAAACACAAGGGACAAGAAACGAAGGAAATGCAAAAGAACCAGAAGATGAACAATAAAATAGCAACATTAAACCCTCATATATCAATAACACTCTAAATGTAAATAGATTGAATTCTCCAATCAAAAGACACAGAGTGGCAAGATGGATTAAAAACCAAGATCCAACAATCTGCTGCCTCCAGGAAACACATCTCAGCTCTAAAGACAAACACAGACTCAAAATAAAAGTATGGAAAACAATACTCCAAGCTAAGGGCAAACAAAAGAAAGCAGGAGTAGCCATACTTATATCAGACAAAGTAGACTTCAAGATAAAAAAGATAATGAGAGACAAAGAAGGGCAATATATAATGATAAAAGGGACACTTCACCAAGAAGACATAACACTTATAAATATCTATAAGTGTTACATCAATAGATAGATCATCCAGACAAAAAGTCAATAAAGAAATAATGGACTTAAATGAAAAACTAGACGCAATGGACTTAATAGACATATACAGAGCACTCCACCCAAAAAAAGCAGAGTACACATTCTTCTCAAGTGCACATGGAACATTCTCAAGGATAGACCATATATTAGGAAACAAGGCAAACCTCTATAAATTTAAGAAGATTGAAATCATTACAAGCATCTTTTCTAATCATAATGCTGTGAAACTAGAAATCAACTGCAAGGAAAAAACTAGGAAAGGGACAAAGATGTGGAGACTAAACAACATGCTACTGAACAACCAATGGGTCATTGATGAAATTAAAGGAGAAATCAAAAGCTATCTGGAGACAAATGAAAAGGAAAAAACACCATACCAACTCATATGGGATGCAGCAAAAGCAGTCCTGAGAGGGAAATTCATAGCAATACAAGCTCACCTTAACAAACAAGAAAAATCCCAAATAAATAACCTTAAATTGCACCTAACAGAATTGGAAAAAGAAGAACAGACAAAGCCCCGAATCAGCAGAAGGAGGGAAATAATAAAAATCAGAGCAGAAATAAGTGAAATTGAAACCAAAAAAACAGTAGAAAGGATCAATGAAACAAAGAGCTGGTTCTTTGAGAAGATAAATAAAATTGACAAACCCTTAGCTAGATTCACTAAGAAAAAAAGGGAGAAGACTCAAATAAATAAAATTAGAAATGAAAGAGGAGAAATTACAACAGACACCACAGAAATACAAGGGATTATTAGGGAATACTATGAAAAACTTTACGCCAACAAATTGGACAACCTAAAGGAAATGGACAAATTCTTGGAAGCCCACAACCTCCCAAAACTGAATCAAGAAGAAATAGAGAATCTGAACAGACCAATCACAAGTATAGAGATTGAAGCAATAATCAAAAACCTCCCAAAAAATAAAAGTCCAGGACCAAATGGCTTCCCTGGAGAATTTTACCAAACATTCAAAGAAGATTTAGCACCTATCCTTCTCAAACTATTCCAAAAAATAGAGGAAGATGGAATACTTCCTGACACATTCTATGAGGCCAACATCATCCTGATACCAAAGCCAGACAAGGACAATACAAAGAAGGAAAACTACAGGCCAATATCACTCATGAACATGGATGCAAAAATCCTTAACAAAATATTGGCAAACCGAATACAGCAATACATCAAAAAGATCATACACCACGATCAAGTGGGATTTATACCAGGGACACAGGGATGGTTCAACATCCGCAAATCAATCAACATGATACACCACATTAACAAAATGAAGAATAAAAACCACATGATCATCTCAATCGATGCAGAGAAGGCATTCGACAAGATCCAGCATCCATTTATGATAAAAACTCTCAACAAAATGGGTATAGAAGGAAAGTACCTCAACATAATAAGGGCCATATATGACAAACCTACAGCAAACATCCTACTCAATGGAGAAAAACTGAAAGCCATTCCTTTGAGGACAGGAACAAGACAAGGGTGCCCACTCTCACCGCTCTTATTCAACATAGTACTGGAAGTTCTGGCCAGAGCAATTAGGCAAGAAAAAGGAATAAAAGGACTCCAAATAGGCAATGAAGAAGTGAAACTCTCACTATTTGCAGACGACATGATCTTATACATAGAAAACCCAAAAAATTCCATCGGAAAACTACTAGAAACAATCAACAACTACAGTAAAGTGGCAGGGTATAAAATCAACTTACAAAAATCAATTGCATTTCTATACACTAACGATGAAACAACAGAAAGAGAACTCAAAAAGACAATCCCATGTACAATTGCAACAAAGAGAATAAAATATCTGGGAAAAAATTTAACCAAAGAGGTGAAAGACCTATACAATGAAAACTATAAGACACTATTGAAAGAAATCGAGGAGGACATAAAGAAATGGAAAAATATTCCATGCACATGGAATCTACCTAAAGCAATCTACAGATTCAATGCAATCCCAATCAGAATCCCAATGTCATTCTTCACGGTAATAGAACAAAAACTACTGAAATTCATATGGGGCAACAAAAGAGCCTGAATAGCTAAGCAATTCTGAAAAAAAAAAGAACAGAGCTGGAGGCATCACAATCCCTGATTTCAAAATATACTATAAAGCTACAGTAATCAAAACAGCATGGTACTGGTACAAGAATAGACACACAGATCAATGGAACAGAATTGAAAGCCCAGAAACAAAACCACACACCTATGGACAGCTCATCTTCAACAAAGGAGCAAAGAACATACAATGGAGAGAGGGAAGTCTCTTCAATAAATGGTGCTGGGAAAATTGGACAGCAACATGCAAAAGAATGAAAGTAGACCATCTCCTATCACCATATACAAAAATCAATTCAAAATGGATCAAAGACCTGAAAGTGAGACCTGAAACTATAAAACTCCTGGAAGAAAATATAGGCAGTACACTAATTGAGATTGGACATAAAGGGATCCTTTCAGATTCCATGTCTACCCAGACAAGGGAAACAAAAGAAAAAAGAAACAAGTGGGACCTCATCAGACTAAAGAGCTTCTACAAGGCAAATGAAACCAGGATCAAAATGAATAAACAACCCACCAGCTGGGAGAAAATATTTGCAAATCGTTTGTCTGACAAGGGATTAATCTCAGCAATATATAAAGATCTCATACAACTGAGCAACAAAAAAACAAACAACCCAATCAAAAAATGGGCAGAAGATATGAACAGACATTTTTCCAAGGAAGAGATACAGATGGCCAATAGACACATGAAAAGATGTTCAACATCACTAATCATCAGGGAAATGCAAATCAAAACTACACTAAGATATCACCTTACACCGGTTAGAATGGCTATAATCACAAAGACAAATAACAACAAATGCTGGAGAGGTTGTGGAGAAATGGGGACCCTCACTCACTGCTGGTGGGAATGCAAACTGGTGCAGCCTCTATGGAAAACAGTATGGAGAGTCCTCAAAAAATTAAAAATAGAAATACCGTATGATCCAGCAATCCCACTCTTGGGCATCTACCCAATGGACATGAAATCAACCATCACAAGAGGTGTATGCACCCCTATGTTCATTGCAGCATTATTCACTATAGCCAAGAAGTGGAAGCAACCCAAGTGTCCCTCGACTGATGATTGGTTAAAGAAGATGTGGTATATACATACAATGGAATAGTACTCAGCCATAAGAAAATACACAATTGTCCCATTTGCAACAACACGGAAGGACTTAGAGGGTATTATGTTAAGTGAAATAAGCCAGAGAGAGAAGGACAGACACTGCATGAACTCATTCATATATGGAATATAAGTGAACACACGGACAGAGAGAACTGATTGGTGGTTACCAAGGGGAAGGGTGGTGGGGGGGGCACAAGGGGTGAAGGGTTACATCCACAAGGTGACAGACAAACAAAAATGTACAACTAAAACCCCACAGTGTTATAAACTATGAAGACATCAATAAAAACAATGGTAAAAAAAAAAAAGAGAGAGATCTATGCAAAAAAATAAAATAAAATATCTCCTATCAAGAAAGTGTTTCTGAAACTTTTCTGTGCATGGGAACCACCTTGGATGCTTGTTTAAAATTCAAGCTCCATACTTCAAGCCCAAAGATTTGGTACAGGTCTGGGGGTGGCTCAAACATCCAAGATGATTCTGATGGACATGGTTGATGGACAATCTTTGAGAACCACTATTTAAGGGAGCATTCACCAAAAGCAGAAGGCAATTTGCATTCTATTGTGGTTAACTGGTTATCTTGGTGAGTACAGCAATAATATGCAATTGTGAACAGATCTGTGGTCATTCTCACCATAAATAGCCTCTGTCCAAAACAGTTGTATGTCACCCTTCAACATGCCTGAGTTTAAAATAGGCCTCAGTCACAAAGTCCTGTAAACCCAAGTTCATAATGTTAGTGCCAGAAAATAAATCAGCTGAAAGTGATTAGCCAAAAGAAGTGCCACAGATGAAATCACAAGAAGATGGGTAATCCCTTGTACTTATGACCACATCTGTTACATTGCATAAGAAAGTTTTGATTTCACACCCAAAGTGAAAGAATAACTTAAAATCCCATCAATAATACATCGAAGAGAGTAAAGTCATTCTAACGCAGTATCTGGAGAGGCCCTGCTAAGATAAAAGGCTCTGTTCAGTGTTTACATTGCTGGCAGAGAACAAGGCAGGCAGTGAGGCAGAGTTGTAATTGACCCGAAAGTGTACGTGAGAAATGAACCAAGGAAAGTGTGGATATAAAAGCCTCATAACAGAAAGAGGGCAGTAAGGTGAAAGTTCAGCAAATCTGCAATTCAAGTGTTGTGAAAACATGTATGATTCAATATACTGATGCACTGAATTTGTGTGAAATTCAACCTTTGGTCCTAATGTATCTGGCAAGGTACAAAAATTAATTTGAAGTGAAGGCTTTGGCATCCTGTCCTGTAACCAGGACAGCTGGTTACAAGCTTTACTGGAACCTCTAGGGAGCCAGTACATTCCACTACTAAACCTAGAAGCTGAAATCTACAATAAATATTGAATTTGTAATCCAAGATTCTTATTAATTCTCATCAACACAAAGTCTAGTCTTCTTATAAGAACACACGATTAGTGTTAAGGCATCCATTTGATGATTCTTCTGTGAGCAGACATTTAAAACTGCCTTCTGACCAAAGTTCTATTATCGAACATTAAAAGAAGAAAGAGACTGTCATTTGATAAAAGGCCTGATACATAAAATTATATTTTGTATAAAACAGTCAATTCCTAATTATCTTCAAGAATCAAGAAATAAAATAGAGCAAAAATAGTTAACATGACTTTGATATTTATAATATTTTAAAGATTTATCTTATCAACAATTTTCTCTTGGCAAAATACTGCATTGAAGATATTTTTTAATCTTTTATCCCAAGCACACTCACAATGAATAGAGATTGACCCAGAGAAGGTGTCAGGATAAAATATGTTGAGATTTAAAGCTTACACATGATAATCTGAAATCAGATAATGAAAGTTAAATACAGAACTTCCACTTCCATCTTTGATAGAGCAACTAGGAGATTTGCCCTCCCACCAAAAACAACCATAAAACTAGACAAAATATAAGAGGCAATTGCTTTCAGGCATTGAAAAATAAGCAGCACAGTACTATGATCCTTGAGAGAGGGAAAACACACAAAATAAGCTCCATGATAATCCAATTTTCTGCTAGGAAGCAAATTCCTTCTGTGGCAGGGAGGTGGAGTCCAAGCAAAGCAGCAGTCTCAGTGAGATGAGATGAACAGAGCAGAGTTCTAGACTGCTGAGACAGCTGGAATTTGCAGGGCAGGATATTAGAGAAGTGGGAAAAACAGAGAAGGTCACTCCATAAATCTGCATCAACCTTGAGTTGGCCAATGGCTGTGCCATATATCTGCAGGGTGCATCTGCAAGACAAGGCTTAAAAAGCCTAGCAAAGACCACGTGCCTTAGAGTTGAGACCTGTATGGCGATACCAAAGGTTACAGAGTGCTGAGAGACACTGGAGCTCCAGTCCAATCAGAGTAGAGTTTGCTTACAAAGCATCCACACCCTTGAGTAAGAGTTATGCCCTAGAACTAAGTTCAAAACAAAATTGATTCTCCTAATAAAGAATATAAATAAGACTAATCAGACAAAAAGGACTCACCATTAATTTAAGTGGCTACCAAAACAAAACTCAATACCCTTTAAAGGGAGATACCATAATACAGACTCCATATAACACATCATCTATACTGTGCAATACAATAAAAAATTACAATAATAAAGTAATAAAAATACAATAGACAAATAAGCAAGCAGGAATGCATGACTCATAATCAAGGAAAAAATAAATTAATAGAAATAAATCCAGTCATGATCTAGATGCAATTATAATTATTATCAAGAACTTAAAGGAAAAGATGGTCATAATGAATGCACAGATGGTGAAAATTAGCAGAGAAATGGATACTAAAAAAAATAAAATTGAAATTATAAAATTGAAAAGTACAATATCTGAAATTAAAAACTCACTCTATGGGTTTAACAGCAGGTTGTAAACAGCAACAATAAATGCTTAAACTTAGAGATAGATCAATAGAACTTTTACAATATGAAGATCAGAGAAAGGAAAATTGGAAAAGTAAATATAGACTCATCACCTGTGCATCAACATCAAGTAGGATAAATGTAATTGGAGTTCCAGAAAGAGAGGGGAGAGGAAATGACACTGAAAAATATTTGAAGAAATAAGAGTCAAAAATTACCAAATTACCTATTTGGTAAAAAAAAAAAAAAAAAAAAAAAAAAAAAAACCTTACAGATCTAAGAAGCTAGGGAAATCCAAGCAGGTTAAAGATAAAGAACAACATCCCTAGATGCATCATACCCAAAGTACTGAAAACAAAAGACAAATAGAGAATCTTAAAAGTATTCAGAGGAAGAAAAGAGAGCTTCCATAAGAAAAACTAAAATAATAATGTACACAGAGCTGTCTTCAGAAATGATGTAAGTCAGAAGACAATAAAATTATATCTTTAAAGTGCTTTAAAAAAAGTGCTAATCTAGAAATCAACGTTGGGTGAAAATATCCCTCAAAAATGAAGACAAAATAAGAACATCTCAGAAAGAAAATTGCTGAAAGAACTAATCACTAGCAGACCTGCACTGCAAGAACAAAATTACGACCAAAAGGAAATCATGATCTTCACAAAGAATGAAGAACACTGGAAATGGTAAATATGTGGCTAAATATAAACTAATTTTCTTTTCTTTCAATTTCTCTAAAAGATAATTGACTGATTACATAATAATAATAATATAGTGGATATACAGAGTATAACGTGTGATGAAAATAGCAAAAAGGGTACAATGGGTAAAACAAAAATATAATGTATTCACACTAAATGTGATGTGATATACAAAGTTAGATAGTAATAAGTTAATATGCTTATTGTAAATCTTAGGGTAACCACTTAAAAAAATAAAGCAGAGAGATATAGCTAATATTCCAATAGAGGAAATAAGATTCATTACTACAAACACCGGACTAATCCAAAAGAAGATGCAAATAGGGAGAAAAATTCAAAGAACAGATGAGACAAATATAAAACAAAATAACAATATGATAGACAAAATTCTATCCACATTAATAATTAAGAGTTTAACACTCCAGTAACAAGGCAGAGATTGTCAGATTGTCTTTGTACCCCAAAGAAGGAAAATTATCCAGGCAGAAAAATAACATATATACATATTTTTTGCTATGGAAGGTGTTGCTACATGTGCTTAAATTTGATCTTAAAAGTGCCGGAATCCTGACCTTCTTCTCTTCAGGCTGTTACTCTTTTTGGTCATCACTGAAAGTGTGCTATGAGGTAGATTTAGTCTGCTGACGCTATCGTTAGCGCACTTGTGGATGTAGTCATAAGACAGACCCTACTAATCCAACACTACCGATGAAGAAACTAGATCTTAAGAAAAATTTACCTTGTACATTCACAATGCCAGTTCTTAAAATAGCCACACCAATTTTTAGACACAAACAGGCAGCACATTAATCAAATTCCCCAAATTTGAGGTTTAGCATCACGTAGGCACATCTTAAATAACCCCTCAAGTTAGGTATGGTGTCCTGCTCAATGCTTTAATATATCAAAACACGTTCCTTTGTCACTGTTCTTATGATTCTAAAGTTTGGTGAAGGACGTAATTTGGCCTGAAAAACTTTGTCATCATGGATTCAAAATATAAAAAATTAATACTAAAAATAGTTAACACTTATTGAGCCTTTACTATATGTAAGGCCCCATGCTAAGTGCTCTACATATAATATCTTATTTGTACTAAAAAAAGAAAAATCAACCCATCCCCATTTTAATGATGAGCCTTCGAGAGACTAATGACTTGCCGGTGATCACCAGAGGTGGAGCCTGAGCAGTTTTGAATGCGACTATCCAACATCAGAGCCTGTGCAGTTTTTAGATTTATCCTCATTCTTTTCCTCAAATGCCTCTCCTGTATTTGGAAAGCGTTCCTATGAATACGGCCCGCCAAAATAAGCAGATTGTGAAACTAATCAATTAGGTTTCAGCAAAAAGGGGAAAGACTGTCACTTGGAGATTGAAATCAGGCTAAAAATCCGACTATGGAAGTACCATGTGTCATTCTAACGAGGACTCTTCTGCCAAACAGCCACAGATGACCACTCAAAACACCTTGGGAGGAAATGAGTCAGGGATGCAGAAGTGTAATTTGCTATACTACAGAATATCAGTTTTGGCAACTCCATCTCAAATATGAGCTCTGTGTATCAAAGAAGTGAATTCACTGTGACAGAAGTGTTTTCTGTCACTTGTGTGCTTGCCAAGAGTCCATCAACCCTGCTTGCCAGACAGAATGCCTCTGATAAGGTCATCAACAAAGTCACCCTTAGTGATTGGGCACAGATGATTATTATATAAGCACTCGTGGCTGGCTGTGGAAATGCTGAAGGCTGGTGTACACTAAATAATCTTAGAGACTGGAATTTCATGCTTATAAATAGAAAATAATACCACATTTGTCCTATTGAACAATCATTTTGTTGCCAACAGAATACAGTTTGTCACCAGCAGAATACAGAATATGCTTGGAGAAGACAAGAACTGCATTATAATTTCTTGCTAGGCTTTGACGATTCCATCTCAGAGACTCAAACTAATGATTACACACTGTGCTCTGAATTAATATGGGTACAAATAATCACATTTCTTTCAGAGTTACATGACCACTGTGCAGGCCAAGTGAAGCATAGATGTGCTATGTAATTAATTTGTAAACAATTGTGATACAACTCCAAGAATATTTGCTCATCAGAAGGGAGTTTAAGATCTCTAAGCAAAAATGATCACTTGCATTATATCGTGACGCATACCATCAGTTGGAGAGGTACAGTGACATGGCAATTCCTCAGTATTTCAGCAGAGTTGACTGTGATCTACTTTTAGGAAATGGCTTGGCTGTATAACAAATACCAGCTTGGAGAGTTCACTTTAGGGGAGAAAAATGGTCTTTTGTTGCCTATCTGGCTCCATTCTTCCAGCTCACTAACTTCTGTGAGTCAAGAGAACTCAGGGTCTATGTATTCTTGGAGAGATATAAGAAGAGTCTAGGACTAAATAACTTAGGATTTTTTTCTTCCTGTTCTCCAAATCTGGCTTTCCTGGCAGCCAATCTAGTGGTTAAGATTTGGTGCTCTCACTGCTGGGCCCGGGTTCTTTCTGGTCAGGGAACTACACCACCCATCTGTCCATTGCCATAAAAAGTTGGCCATGAACACCTATGAATAGCAGCAGAGCATTGTCTGAGAGAGCACCAGAAGTGAGAGAGAAGTGAGAGGATGGCAAAAGGAAACCGGGCAGGGTTCCACTCTGCTATTCGCAGAGTAGCTAGGAGTCAGAATCGACTGAAGGACACTGACAACAACTGCTTTTCCTAAAATCAGGCTGAAACGTTGGTGATTACCTATTAAACAGGTGCTGGAAGAAAATACTTGGAGAAAAAGAATTAGTATGGCATTTTGCACCCTATTTATTTTTTCAAGAGCTTCCTGTTTGTAGTTAATTCCCACTGCCACTCCCAGTCCCATGCAACCACTGATCTACTTTCTCTCTACATGGACTTGTCTTCTCTGGGAAATTCATAAAATGGAATTAACAATATATAGTCTTTTGTGTCTAGATTCTTTTACTTGGTATGCTTTTGAGGTTCATTTATATTGCAGATATGTAAGTAGCTCTTTCCTTTTTATTGGTAAATAGTGTTTCACTGTATAAATACGTCACATTTTGTTTATCTAGTCACCAGTTGATGGACATTTGGATTGTCTCCAGTTTGTGGCTATTATGAATAGTGCTGCTATGAACGTTGGTACAAGCCTTTATGTGGACATTAGTTTTCAGTTCTGTTGGGTAGACACCTAGAAGTGGAATTGCTGTGTTGTATGGTAAATTTATGTTTACTTTTTGAGGAATATGTCAAACTGTTTTCCAATGTGGTTGTACAATTTTCCATGATCATCAGCAATGTATGAAGGTTCTATATTTTCAGCAATTGTTGGTATTGTCAGTCTTTTTTTTTTATTAGAGCCATTTGTATGGGTGTGCGGTGGCATCACATTATGGTTTAAAAGTGCAATTTCTTAATGATGAATGATATTGAGCATATTTTCACGTGCTTTTCCGCCATTCGTACATCTTCTATTGTAAAGTATATATTCACATCTTTTGCTTTTTTTAGAAAATTAGATTCTATTATTGAAACGGTGAGAGTGAACATATATGTCTTTATATATTCTGGATACAAATCCTTTATCTGATATACGATATGCAGATATTTTCTCTCAGTCTGTGGCCTATCTTCCTTTTCTTCATGGGGCCTTTCAAAGAAAAAAAGTTTTTACTGTTGATGAAGTCCAACATATCCATTTTCTTTTTCCTGGATTGTGCTTTCGATATCATAGCTAAGATATTTTTGCCAAACTCAAGACCACAAAGATTTTCTCTTATATTTTTTCCTGGGAGTTTTATAGTTTTAAGGCTTCCATTTAGGCCTAGGATCAATTTTAAGTTAATTTTTGTATATGATGTGAGATAGGAGTCTAAGTTTATTTATTTCTTGCATATAAATATCCAATTGTCACAGACCCATCTATTGAAAATACTATCTTTTCCTCATTGAAATTCCTTTACACGTTTCTCAGAAATCAATGGACCAGCATTAGAATAACTAAAGCAATCTTGGGAAAAAAGAGAATGAAGTGGGAGGAATGAAACTGTCCATTATTAAAGCAGAGGATATAGCTGTGGTAATTAAGACTGTGTGTATTAGTAGAGCCAGTAGGGAAATGCAAATTAAAACCACAATGAGCTATCGCTACACACCTTTCAGAATGATTACGATAAAAAATGGTGACAACATCAAAGATTAGCAAGGATGCAGAGAAATTGGATCACTCATACTTTGTTATAAACAACTGCTCTGGAAAACAGTTTGCTGGTTTCTTAAAAAATTAAACATGCAACTGCCATAAACCCAGCAATTTCACTCTTGGGCATTTATCCCAGAAAAATGAAAACTTATGTTCACTCAAAAACCTGTACACAAATGTTCTTAGCAAACTTTTTTTTAATAGCCAAAAAATGGAAACAACCAAAATGTCATTCATCAGGTGATTGGTTAAACAAATTTTTGAAACATTCATGCCATTGCATACTACTCAACAATAAAAAGGAAAAACCACTGATACACTCAACAACTTGGATGGATCTCCAGAGAATTATGCTGAATGAAAAATCCAGTTCCAAAATGTTGCATATATGATTTCATTTACATGGCATTCTTGAAATAACAAAATTATAGAAATGGAGAACAGATTAGTCATTGCCAGAGGTCAAGAATGAGGGGAGGGAAGAGAAGTGGATGGGACTACAAAAGGACCACGAGAGAAATCTTTGTGGTGATGGAAATGTTCTATATCTTGACTGTATCAATGTCAATTTCCTGGCTATGATATTGTACTTTAGTTTTGCAAGATATTACCCTTGGTGAAAATTGAGTAAAGACTACATGGACTGTCTCTGTATTATTTATTACAACTACATGTGAATCTACAATTATCTCTAAGTAAAAAAGTTTAATTATAAAAACTTAATTGACTATTAGTACAATAGTTTGTTTCTGGACTCTGAATTCTGCTTCATTGATTTACATACTTATCTTTATGCAAATTTCACACACTTGATTACTGTGGCTTTATAGTGAATTTTTTAAATTGGCAGTGTAAATGCTCCAACTTTGTTCTTATTTTTCAAAATTGTTGTGGCAATTCTAGTTCCTTTGCATTTCCATATAAATACTAGGATCATCTTATCAATTTCTACAAAAAAAGTCTGGTGGAATTTTGATAGGGATTCTGTTGAATCTGTAGATAAATTTTGGGAGAATTGACATCTTAATTATTTTTTCCAAGCCATAAATGTGAGATATTGCTCTACTTATTTATATCTTTTAATTTCTCTCAGTAATATGTTTTAGCTTTCAATGTACATCTTACTCATTTTGTTCAATTTATCCCTAAATATGTATTCTTTATGATTCTATTGAATAAAATTATTTTAATTTCATTTTAGGATTGTTTGCTGCTATTATTTTAAAATTGATTTTGGTATATTGATATTGTGTCTCGTAACCTTGCTAAACTCTTTTATTAGGTCTAGTAATTTTTGTTGATTCCTTAGGATTCTCTACGTACAAGATAAGGCATCTGAAAATAAAAAAATAAAAAGTTTTACTTCTTCCTTTCAAGTCTAGATGACCTTCCTTTCAACCTTCCTTCCCTTCCATTCCCCTCCCTCCCTCCTCTCTCTTTTTCTTTCTTTCTCTATTTTTCTCTCTCTGCTTGCTTTTCTTTCTTCCCTCCTTCCTTCCTTCCTTCTTTCTTTCTTTCTTCCTTCTATTTCATTATTACATGTCCTACAACCTCCAATACAGTGTTGAATGAAAATAGTGATAGTTAACATTGCATATCTTGATCTGAAGAGAAAAGCATTCATTCTTTTATGATGAAATATGTTAACTATGGGTTTTTCATAGACACCATTCGTCAGGTTAAGGAAGTTCACTTCTATTCCTACTGTTGTTGAACTCTTGGATATTTGCCATCAAATTTGGAGTGTTTTGGCCATTATTTCTTCAAATATTCTCCCTGCCTCTTTCTCTTCTCCCTCTGGGACTCCCATTACGCATATGTTGGTAAATCTGATGTTGTCCTACAGACCTCTGAGGGTCTGTTAGTTAGTCTTAAGTCTTTTCTCTCTCTGTTCTTTAAACTGGATAAATTTGATTGGTGTAACTGTAAGATCAGTGATCCTTTCTCCTGCCATCTTAATTTTGCTGTTGAATTTATTTAGTGCATTTTTCCTTTCAATTAATATCTTTTAACTCTAGAATTTCCATTTGTTTCTTTTTTAAAGTCTCTATTTTTTAATTGATATTTTCTATTTGTTGAGTCATTGTCATATTTTCCTTTAATTCTTTAAACATGGTTTCCTTTAGTTCTTTGAACATATTTATAATAGCTGCTTTGACATCTTAGTCTGCTGAACACAACATCTGGGCATACTCAGACAGTTTATAATGTCGACTTTCTTCCCTGACTGTATCAATGTCACTTCCTGTTTCTCTGCGTGACTCTGCATAATATTTTGTTGAAAAGTGAGCATTTTAGATAATATATCGTAGTGGGTCTGGATTCTGAGTGTGTGTATGTGAGAGAGAGTTGTTGCTGGATTTTTCTTTTTCTGGTTTTTTTGGGGTTTGTTTTTAGCAATTTTCTCTGGATTAAATCTGCCAATCTGTATCCTCCATGATGTGCAGCTGCTGAAGTCTCTGATTAGTTTTTATATTCTTATTTTTCCTTTCTAGCCTGACTTTCTAGGGTTTGCCTTTGTGTCTGCATGACTTAGTAGCCAGCCTATGACTGGCTAAAGGCTATGCTCAAACATCTTATGCCAATTAGGCTTTGGCCCTGTGCCAATGGATCCGTGTGTGGTTTGGGAACACATCTGAAGTTCAGGCATTTTCAAGTCTGCTGGCTTCCACTTTCTGCTGAGTCTCTGTCATGTCTTCCCTGAGCATGCACACAGCCTTGCAATCAGTGTGTGGAGAGCTTGCACTCTGTGGGGTCACTCCTACACAAGAATGCAGCCTCCAGTTGGCCAGGTGGTAAGGAGACCTTGTCTACCCCTTCTATGGCTCTTTGAGTTTTAAGATCTCTCTGTTAAATTTCTGGAGAGTCTACCTGTCTGTGCTCCCCCAAGCAGGACTGCAACCCCAGGTCTGTCCTGTTCATTTCCTTCCAAGAGTGCTCCTTTTGTGCAACACCATTGAGTGTGGAGTTTTTCTCCCCACTCTCAGTCAAATCAGCCCCCACTAGTGGAGCTGCTGGTTTTCACAGTCAGCCCCATCCTGGTAGAAATGCCACACCTACCGAGCTGGGGTGGGGGTAGAGAAGGCAGCCTCTCTAGACAAAAGCCACAGACTTTTGCTGTTCATACATGAAATTTGGAAGTTTTTTGTCAATAAATGCATCTCAATTTTTTGTTTGCTTTTGGTCAATTTCCAGAGCCAGAAATGTTTTTGACAATTTTATTCAGTTTTATCATTGTTTTTGTGGAAGGAATTGCCAACCACTTCAGTCGCACCTCTCCTACACGATTTATTTTTAAATCTCTATTATCTCCGCATTACACCTGCCCTTATCAACTCTCCTATTTCTCAGCTTTGTTTTCTTAATGTTTTCTAGTCTCTTAGTTTCTATTTTCAGCTTTCTACTGTATTTCTCTGGAAAGGCTGGAATGAAGGGAAAAGCATCATCTATGGATATTATACTATAATTATAATGACATAAAATGCATATTAAGATAGAGAATGCACAAAATGTTAATAATAACCATATAAGGGTGTGAGATTATGGGTGACTTTTTCCCTAATTTTATTAATATTATTATATTACTATTCTTGATAAATGGTGGCTACTATTTTCTACCAAGAACTTGGAAATAAGGAGAATCAGGCCACCACTCAGAAATTAAATTCACAATCAATGTATAGTGGGTCAAAGCAAAGAAACATAAAGATAGCATAAATGAGAGGATGGCTCCCAGGCCACCTAGCTTGATGGTAAATGAATGGATGTGCTGATGTCTCCAATGGGTAGTTCATGAGGGGTCAGCCATGGAAGCATGGAAAAATGAGGATCACAGAGGTAATGTTAGCAATGTTCATCCAAGCACTGTCCAGCAAGAGGGTGTCCTGCTGTAAGGATGTGATATGTCTAGTGTGAGTGGTACGTTTTTCTTCCTTGTGAAGGCCAGTGTATCCAGCTAACTTCTCTTCATACCATTAGACAGCCCAATTCTATAATTAATTCCCTTGCTCTGATGCCATACACACCAATCATCCTTCTGATTACAATTTGGCTTCCCATATAGCCTGCTTTCAAGAAGCAAATTAGCTGGCCACAGCATGTAAATATCTCCTTGACAGAGAGCTTTCTCCTTTTAAATTAAAATGTTGTCATCCTGATGAAAGTATATGGAGAAGATCTGAAATCAGGGAGATGAGGCAGACAGCTATGTCAGAAGTTATGATATGAAGTAGAAAATACCTTAATGGTGGCAATGGCAATAAAATAGAAAGAAAGAGAGAGATATAACAGACACTATGCAGAGTGAATTAGCAGGAAGGTGCCTGGTTGGACATGGGATGGAAAAGAGGTTGGAATCAAGAGTGACACTGAGATTCTAAGCCCAGGTGAATAACAAAATGATAGTCAAGAATAGAAACCAGAGAGCCAAGAAGGGAAGCCAGTCTGGGGATGAGTTCATTTGAGTGATGGTAAAACATATGGGGAAATATCCACTAGGCAGATGAAAAAGCAAAAGTGAAGTCTGGAAAATAAGATGATTACAAAGATTCAGGTTCTTGATATGGACCAGAGATTGGACCATGAAGTTGGGTCCTCACTATCTGGGTGGTCTTTCTGGAAGAGAGCAGAGGGGAGAGCAGAGCAAGGGCAGGGAGGGTACAATGCGGGGAGTGTCCACATTAGGTAAAGGAGGCAATGGGGAAATATCAGGGCTGCAAGCCCAGTGTTACTGAACTTGCCTGATGTTGGAGACATCCACTGGGCTGATTAAAATTATAGATTCCCTGGCCCCAGCCCAAACGTATTGTGCCAGAAACTTCCAAAGATGGACTCAGGAACTGACGTTGTAATAGGTTCCTTTTTTGATCCTTGTGAGCAGGTAGGTTTCATCAAGAAACATCTCACTGGATCAGACAAGTTTATGAAACCACTGAAGGAGAAATGAGTGAGAAGATAGGAAGAGAAAGAAGAGGAACTGGGGAATAACTAAACAGGACATCAGGAATAAGCAAGAAAAAAAATTTTTTTTAACAGGGAAATATTTAAGGCAGAGGAGAAGGATTTAAAAAGGAAGTCGAAATGGAAATGCTGAAGGTGGAGGTGGGTGATGACCGGAAGAGTAATATGCCAGCAAAGCTAGGAGCTCCAGGAGGGGAGGGACCAACGTGACTTGTTCATGTGGTCCCCAGCTCTCTATCAAATGCCTAGCATGCCTAGGATCTTTACAAATCATTGATGCATAAATGATTCAGGCATGGAATCCAGTTAACAGAGAGTTAACCTTAGAAAGGAGAATGCCGGTTTCTTACTCTCATGCTACAGGAAAGGATGCATATAAGTAGTTTAAGGGACAGGAACAAAATGAAGGTGATATTTAATGGACAAGATTTTTTAAGTTAACAAAAAAGGAGGGTCATGCATTGAGAGAGACATGTAGGGAAAACTTGATAATACAATCGCAGAGAAATGTACACATTTGTATTCCTTTTAAATGTGGCTGCTCTCTCTTATGCATTGCTTATATTTATAAATAGTAACTATTCACATTTATTTATATTAAGTGGTAACTCTTTTATAAACAAACAAACACTTTGTCCAATCAGTAAAGGATTTCAAAGTCACAAATCAAAGATCAAGGCATTCTAAACTATGGTTTCCCTTGAAAGAGGGAAGGAGTAATAGTTACTTGGCTGAAAGCAATAACATCAGCTGAGTCCTGTGGAAACAGAAGTAAATTCTCACAGTGATTAGGAGAAAAATAGTATGGAGTTAGATCAGGTTCTCTACATTTCCTTTTCTGGCTAAAAAGAAAACCTAAGGGAAGTACTCCTGGGACTTTGCCAGGTGTGGGGTGAACAGAAGGCAAATGGATAAGGCTGCTATCTCGTGGTTGGTTGGACCTGGTGCTTAATTCAAGATGTGATGCTGACAGGGGAGAGCCGGGCACTGTGGCCTCTCAGGAGAGACTGAGGAAACCAAGAAGAATGGTCATGCCGAGCAACTCAGGCTTCCAGGACGCCGTGTTAGAACAGCTGGAGGACACCTACCGTCAAAGCTGCAAACATAGCTGTGGCAGCTGTGTCACCTCAATGTGCACCCGAGAGTGGCCAGCAGCTCCGACCCTAGAGAACTGCCCTAGCTGGAAAATGTCACAAAGGTGTTCTGACCTGGGAGAAGGCAGATGAGAAAAAACCATAATGCATTGGGAAACACATCAGAAATTTAGCCTCCAGGGTGGATAGACTGTGATTTGAGACAGGTGCTTTCTGCACCTAGATTACATATCCCTTTACCAGTTCAAATGGGTTATCAAAAGATAGCACAGAGGAGAAAGATCAAGATGGTGGCACAGGCAGACTCTGAACTCACCTCCTCCCATGGACACAGCAGACTTAGAACTAATCTTGGAGAAATTACCCCTCAGAGAGAACTGAAAACTGGATAAGAGGAACCCCTGCAGCAGATGACAGTCCTCACTGAGGCAGAAGAGGCAGAAATTCCCTTATGGAGAGAAAAAATGCCACCTCCACAAGCCACAATGCTTCACAGCCCCCCGGAAGCAATCCAAAGGTACGCAGACTTCCCTGGAGGAGGGGGGGACCTGAGGCGGGGAGCATGGCTGCTACAGGCATTTTTTGGACCTGGCACAACGGAGACAAGTGTCATAATATCTGGTTTTGCTGGCTACTAACAACAATGAGTAATACCCCCAGAAAAGCTGGGACACAAAGAAATCAAAGCCAACTCTTAAAGGGCCCATGCACAAATTCACCCATTTCGGAAAGCAACCTAAAATCACAAGAAAGAAAGATGCACAGTCCTTTGATGAAAAGAAACTCACCTGATAGGCTCTGGGTGCATCTCAGTGAGAAGTGAGACCTCCTGAGGGACTGGGACATTGGTAGCAGCCATTGTTGTTACCTCATGTGGTCATGCTGACACAGACACTGGCAAGTCCCATTAGAGTTCTCCCTGTGGCCTGCTAGCCCAGGGTCTGCCCCACCCACAAGAGCACTGATTTAATCCAGCTCAGACAAGGAAAGCAGCCCACCCTAGGGACTGGCCCCACCCAACAATAAGACCTCAGACAGCTTGTGCACCTGCTTAAGGGAGCTGCCTGGATTCTCTGCAGCCTGGCAAGTGGGTCCATCTTTGTGGGGCAGGGCAAGCCCAAGGAACTAGTGAAGAGTGTGGGGCCCCTGCCTTGGAGTGGCTGGGTCCACTTTAGGGGGTCAGGGTGCACACAGGGGGCAGGACTGTGTTGACTCTGTGTGTGGCCCCATGGGTGGTGGGGCTTCTCAGCTGCAGAAGACTTGTGCTTCTCAAACAGCCACATAGAGGATCAGCCCCACCCTCCAAGACCTGAAACAATTGGGTGCTCCTGTGCCTGGGGCCAGCCCCACCCAGCTGCAGCCCTCAGAGAGCTGACAAGAGCCTAATAGGCCAGAGGCTTATGGCAATTGTAAGCCCCTGAGCCTAACAACCAGGCACACTGGAGGCCTACTCATCTAGTAGAAAAACTGCAACAAGAATGTGCTATTAGACCTTGCAGCCAACTGTGCTGAGACTCCCCACATCTGATAAAGAGACTGAAGGGCCTACAACAACCACACACAGCTGAGCATTACAATCAATTGGCCAGGGGGGCAGCTCAGCCTGCCTAGGTACCTACGACAAGAGCAACCCTGCCACAACAGAAGGACAGATGTAGACCACACAGGGGTCACTCCTGGAACATTTGGAACTGGTGACAAGAGGGGAGCACATTGCTGGGCCTCATAAGGCATCACTTACATAAGGTCACCTCTCCAAGATCAGGAGACGTAGACGACCTACCTAACACATAGAAACAAGCATAGAGAAAGAGGCAAAATGAGGAGGCAAAGGAATATGTTCCAAGTAAGAGAACAGGAAAAAACGCCAGAAAAGGAACTAAATGAAACAGAAACAGCAATCTACCTGACAGAGAGTTTAAACAAAGAGTCATAAACATGCTCACTAATCTTGGGAGGAGAATGGATGAACTCAGTGAGAACTTCAACAAAGAAATGGAAGATATAAAAAAGAACCAATCAGAAATGAAGAATATAATACTGGAAGTGAAAAATTCACTAGAGGGACTTAAAAGCAGTGTAGAAGATACAGAAGAATGGATCAGCAAACTGGACAAAAGACTAGAGGAAATCACCCAAGCTGAACAGATAAAAGAAAAAAAAAATTAAAAAGAGTGAGGACAGTCTAAAGGACTTCTGGGACAACATCAAGCACACTAATATCCATGTTATAAGTGTCCCAGAAGGAGAAGAGAGAGACTAAGGGGCAGAGAATCTATTTGAAGAAATAATAGCTGAAAACTTCTCTAACCTAAGGAAGGAAGCAGACATCCAGATACAGGAAGCACTGAGAGCACCAAACGAGGTAAACCCAAAGAGGCCTACACCAAGACACATCATAATCAAAATCTCTTAGAGAATCCTAAAAGCTACAAGAGAAAAATAAGTTACACACAAAGGAAACCCCATAAGGCTATCAGGTGACTTCTCTGCAGAAACCTTACAGCCTAGAAGAGAGTGGCACAACATACTTAAAGTGATAAAAGGAAAAAACCCACAGCCAAGAATACTCTACACAGCAAGGTTATCATTCAGAATGGAAGGACAGATAAAGAATTTCCCAGACAAGAAAAAATTAGAGTTTATCACCAAGAAACCAGTCCTACAGGAAATGCTAAAGGGACTTATTTAAGGCGGACGGGGAAGACCACAAATATGAAAAAATTATCTATTTCCATGATAAGAAGGTAATGGATACAAACACACAAAAAAGAGGATAGATATGATATCAAAAACATAAAATGTGGGAGGAGGGGAGTAAAAGAGTAGAACTTTCAGATAGAGGTCAAACTAAAGAGACCATCAACTCAATATAGATTGCTCTATATGTGGGTTATTATATATGAACCTCATGGTAATCACAAACCAGAAACCCATAATAAATACACAAAACACTAAGCAAAGGGAATGCAAACATAATACCAAAGAAAGCCATCAAACTACAGGGGAAGAGAGCAACAGAAGAAGAAAGGAACAGAGAAGAACTAGTAAAACACCAAGAAAAAAAGTTTAAAAAATGGCAGTAAGGACCTACATATCAATAGCTACTTTAAATGTCAATGGACTAAAAGCTCCAATCAAAAGACATAGGGCAGCTGGTTGGATAAAAAAACAAGCCCCAGATATATGCTGCATACAAGAGACACACTTCAGACCTAAAGACACTCACAAACTGAAAGTGAAGGGATGGAAAAAGATACTCCATGCAAATGGCAATGAAAAGAAAGCTGGGGTAGCAATACTCATATCAGACAAAATAGACTTTAAAATAAAAACTGTAACAAGAGACAAGGAAGGGCACTACATAATGATCAAGGGAACAATCCAACAAGAGGATATAACATTTGTAAATATCTATTCACCCAACATAGGAGCACCTAAATATATAAAGCAATTATTAACAGACATAAAAGGAGAAATAGTAACACAATAATAGTAGGGGACTTTAACACTCCACTTACACCAATGGATAGATTGTCCAAACAGAAGATCAACAAGGAAACATTGGCCTTAAACAACACATTAGACCAGATGGACTTAGTAGATATATACAGAACATTCCATCCAAAAACCAAAGAATACACATTCTTTTCAAATGCACATGGAACATTCTCCAGGATTGATCACATATCAGGCCTCAAAACAAGTATGCATGAATTTAAGAAGATTGAAATAATACCAAGCATCTTTTCTGATTACAAAGGTATGAAACTAGAAATCAACTATAAGAAGAAATTCAGAAAAGCCACAAATATGTGGAGATTAAACAAAATGCTACTGAACAATGATTGGGTCAATGAAGAAATCAAAGGGGACATGAAAAAATACCTGGAGACAAATGAAAATGAAAATACGACATGCCAGAATTTATGGGATACAACAAAAGTGGCTCTAAGAGGGAAGTTTATAGCAATACAAGCCTATCTCAACAAACAAGAAAAATCTCAAATAAATAATCTAACAGTGCACCCAGAGGTACTGGAAAAAGAAAAACAAACAAAGCCCCAAATTAGTAGAAGGAGGGAAATAATAAAAATCAGAGCAGAAATAAATGAAATAGAGACTAAAGAAATGATAGAAAAAAACAATAAAACCAAGAGCTGGTTCTTTGAGAAGATAAACCAAATTGACAAAACTTTAGCTAGACTCACCAAGACAAAAAGAGAGAAAGCCTAATTAAGTAAAATCAGAAATGAAAGAGGAGAAATTACAACAGACATCTCAGAAATACAAAAGATTATGAGAATACTAAGAAAAGCTATATGCCAACAAATTGGACAATCTAGAAGAAAAGGATAAATTCTTAGAATCATACAAACTTCCATAACTGAATCAAGAAGAAATAGAGGATTTGAATAGACCAATCACCAGTAAGGATATTGAAACAGTAATTAAAAACCTTCCCAAAAATAAAAGTCCAGGACCGGATGGCTTCCCTGGTGAATTCTACCAAATATTCAAAGAAGACTTAATACCTATCCTTCTCAAACTCTACCAAAAATGTGAATAGGAGGGGAAGCTTCCTAATTCATTCTATGAAGCCAACATTACCCTGATACCAAAACCAGACAAGGACAACAAAAAAAGAGAAAATTACAGGCCAATATCATGGATGAACATGGATGCAAAAATCCTCAACAAAATACTAGCACATCAAATACAAAAATATGTTAAAAAGACCATACACCATGATCAAGTGGGATTCAGTCCAGGGATGCAGGGATGGTTCAACATCCGCAAATCAATCAACATGATACACCACACTAATACAATTTTAAAAATCACATTATCATCTCAATAGATGCAGAGAAAGCATTTGACAAGATACAGCATCCATTTATGATAAAAACTCTGAATAAAATGGGTGTAGAAGGAAAGTACCTCGACATAATAAAGTCCATATATGATGAACCCACAGATAATATCATCCTTAATGGTGAAAAACTGAAAGCTATCCCACTAAGAACAGGAACCAGACAAGGATGCCCACTTTCACCACTCCTATTTAACATAGCATTGGAAGTCCTGGCCAGAGCAATCAGGTAAGAAAAGGAAATAAAAGGGATCCAAATTGAAAAGGAAGAAGTGAAACTGTCACTGTTTGCAGATGACATGATTTTATGTATAGAAAACCCTAAAGAATCCACCAAAAAACTTCTAGAAATAATAAATGAATATGGTAAAGTTGCAGGATACAAAATCAAAATACAAAAATCAGTTGCATTTCTACACACTAACAATGAAGTAGCAGAAAGAGAAATTAAGTATACAATCTCATTTACATTTGCAACAAAAAGAATAAAATACCTAGGAATAAACTTAACCGAAGTGGTGAAAGATCTGTACACTGAAAACTATAAAACATTGTTGAAAGAAATTGAAGAAAACACAAAGAAATGGAAAGAAATTCTGTGCTCTTGGATTGGAAGAATTAACATAGTTAAAATGTCCATACTTCCTAAAGCCATCTATAGATTCAATGCAATCCTTATGAACGTTCCAACAACATTTTTCACAGAAATAGAACAAAGAATCCTAAAATTTAAATGGAACAACAAAAGACCCCGAATAGCTAAAGGAATCCTGAGAAAAAATAACAAAGCTGGAGGAATCACACTACCTGATTTCAAAATATAGTACAAAGCTATAGTAATCAAAATGGCATGGTACTGGCACAAAAACAGACACACAGATCAATGGAACAGAATCTAGAGCCCAGAAATAAACCCACACATCTATGGACAGCTAATTTTCAACAAGGGAGCCAAGAACATACAATGGAGAAAGGAAAGTCTCTTCAACAAATAGTGTTGAGAAAACTGGGCAGCCACATGCAAAAGAATGAAAGCAGAGCATTATCTTATACCATACAGAAAATCAACTCAAAATGGATTAAAGACTTGGATGCAAGACCTGAAACTATGAAACTTCTAGAAGAAAACATAGGGAGCATGCTCTTAGACGTTGGTCTTAGCAACATATTTTCAAGTACCGTGTCTGACCAGGCAAGGAAAACAATAGAAAAAATAAACAAATGGGACTACATCAAACTAAAAAGCTTCTGCACAGCAAAGGAAACCATCAACAAAACAAAAAGACAACCTAACAATTGGGAGAAGGCATTTGCAAACCATATATCTGATGAGGGGTTAATCTCCAAAATATATAAAGAATTCTTATGTCTCAACAACAAAAAAACTAACAACCCAATTAAAAAATGGGCAAAAGACCTGAATGGACATTTCCTCAAAGAAGATATACAGATGGCCAACAGGCACATGAAAAGATGTTCAACATCATTAACTATCAGGGAAATGCAAATCAAAACTACAATGAGATATCACCTCATGCCTGTCAGAATGGCTATGATTAACATGACAGAAAACAAGTGTTGGAGAGGATGTGGAAAGAAGGGAACCCTCACACACTCCTGGTGGGAGTGCAAACTGGTGCAGCCAATATGGAAACAGTGTGGAGATTCCTCAAAAAATTAAGACTAGAACTACCACATGATCCAGCTGTTCCACTGCTGGGTATTTATCCAAAGAACATGAAAACACACATATGTAAAGATACATGCCCCCCTGTGTTCTCTGCAGCATTGTTCACAACAGCCAAGACTTGGAAGCAACCTAAGTGCTCATCAAGGGACGAATGGATAAAGAAGATGTGGTATATATACACAATGGAATACTACTCAGCCACAAGAAACAATGAAATCCAGCCATTTGTGATAACATGGATGGACATTGAGGGTATTATGCTAAGTGAAATAAATCAGAGGGAGAAGGTCAAAAACTGTATGGTCTCACTCATAAGTAGAAAATAAAAACAACAAACACATAGAGACAGAGATTGGATTGGTGGTTACCAGAGAGAAAGGGGTGAAGGAGGAGGGCGAAAAGAATGATTAGGCACATGTGTGTGGTGATGGATTGTAATTAGTATTTGGGTGGTGAACATGATGTAATCTATGTAGAAATAGAAGTACAATGATGTACACCTGAAATGTATACACTGTTATAAACCAATGTTACCACAATAAAACAATAAAAAATAAAATAAAAAGGTAGTGCATTTTATGTTAGCTTATATGATTATATTTTCTCATCAAATCATTTTATTTGCTGATTGCACCAAAGTCCCATTTCTAAAAGGAGAAGCAAGTCACCGTTGATTCAGCTTCTGAGGAAACAAGAGCACCAGGGATTCCTGAAAACTGACACAACTCAAAAGAAAACCAGTGAGGTGTATTCTAAATATGTCACTCATAAGCACTTTCGGATAATATGACATTTTCGTTATATAGTAATTAAGGATATTATGGGGCATGGACACCCCTAGCACCACCAAATGATAGTCATCCATCTTGCAAGAGTGTTATAAGGGAGGAACGTTGTCAAAAAAAGTGGAGTGATCAGCACAAACTTCCCCACCGCTGCTCTTTAAAACTCAAAGAACATGCCATTTTTATTGTGGGTCATCTTTTTATCCCCAAAGACAATTTATTCTAATTAACTATCCTCAAACTCCCTAAACCGCTGGATGTAATCCTCCACTTCATCCCAGAATTTCCCATTTTAAATGAGAGAGGAAGAAATTCATCTATTCTAGAATAAACAAGAGCCAAACATTCTATTTAGTGTAATATAGATTTAACCATGCTATATATGCCAAAACAGATATCATTCACCACTCAACCTAAATAATAATAACAATTTTTGAAGGTACTAGAAATGTACTATTTCACACAGTGTATTCCTGAAAAGTTTCATACAAATTAAAATCTTATTAATCAAATTATGCTTAAAATGCGTGAGGAAAACTCTATAATGAATTTTTTTGTAAGTGGAAAAACGCTTTTGAATAAGAATAATGTTCCCTAATCTGTCTTTTATAATTTTGGAAGTTATACAGATAGCACATTTAAATCAGAGAAACATACATTTTTATTTACATTACCAAATTTTATTCCCTGGAATCTTATCCAGCAGAGGCACCAGCCCCCCACAGCCTCTGCCAGGGGAGGGTGGTTTTCCTTGGGAGCCAGGATGCACTGAAATATGAGGGTAAGTGTGAGATACAGTTAGATGGGAGGGAGACACTTCAAGCATCAGGTCTAAGGAACAAGTAAAAGCTACAACAAGGAGAAAAGGCAAAGGGTTGGGATGGAGGGACCCCTGCGATGTTTGGGAACAGAAGCACAAGCAGGTAAAGCAAACAATTCCACAAGTGGAGTATGACCTATGTGAGAGAGAAAGTGTGTGTGTGTGTGTGCACAACTGATGTACGATGGCCATAGTGAAGAGTTATGTACCAATCTTGGCCATGGGGAGCTGAGCAACTTATAAAGCTCAGGGCTGGAACAGAGGCTGAACATGTTGGTTTATCCCTAGAGATTGGAAATGGTTGTTATAAAAGATTTGATAGGTGTCTCAGATCAAACGCCACACCAGTGGCACACACCAGAACCTGGTGTGCTAAAATGTAGAAGCCAGAAATTGAGCACAATCCTGAAATGTTTGACAGAAACACTACAATTTGTATCCAGACTATAGTTAGGATGACCTTATCATTAATAAAAATTATGTTCATATAAAATTCTTGGAACATGAGGGAAATAAAAGCTAACTTTCTAATAGATAGAGGATGTTCAAAATAAAAACGAGGGCTGGGAAATCACAGGCATCTCTGAACAACCGTAGGAAAAGGGCCTAAGTGAGAAATGAGCTATGGGGTGCAGGCACCGTGGCCCCAAAGGTTGAGGAACAGTGTGGGAGCAAGGCGTGAAAGCTGCAGCAGAGTTCCTCAGGGAGTCTTGGAACAGCCTCACCCTCTCCCGGGAAGGCCGGTACTGGGCACTGATGTTATGTTTCGGGGCCCGCCCAGGACCAACTCACCCACCAGAGCAAAAGGGAATTACCTCTTCCACCCTGGGGAAAATCCATGACAAGCATATATGGATTTTGTCCCCACTCCATTCACTTTCTTATTCCTCTTTTTGATAATCTTTCGAGCCTGTATAACTATCTGAAAATGTGGATTTGTTCTGTAGGTTTCTTACTCATGTCCCTGTAGATGATACTTATTTGTTTTGAAATGTCTTAACTACCCATACATTCATCACTTTCACATGGTCCTCACTTCAGGCTCTGTTTCTGGGGATCCCCCCTCCCTACAAGGGAAGCCCTGAGAGGGTAGGATTTAGGACTTGTTTACCACTGGGACACCCAGACCTTCATTTACTTGATATTCAACAAATATCTGATAAATGAATGAATTCCATCAATGTTGGAGTGGGTTTCTCATAGTATGATTCTGTTTTCTATGCCTTCTTTCAAAAGTTCAAAAGAATTTTTGTTTGTTTTGTCATTTTTTTCAAATAAAAAGATCAAATAGAACAAGAATAAAAGCACTGTATTCTAGTGGAGTTAGAGGATGACATAAAAGGAAATGATCAATAGTCATTTATTTTAACAGGACATATTACGCTGTTGACTATATTGGGACAAAAGATCTGACAGTGGACAGACAAGTTCAGAGTCGGAGGGGATGTTTGAAGTGATATGATTCAGCAAAACGTTTGAAGTTTTCTTGCATCTTTATAGAAAGTGGGCTAAATTTTGAAATTTTTATCCCACAAGTAAAATATCCAAATGTCTTAAGCCATTCTGTGCTTTCTAAGCAGAACGGGGAGCACTGGATGAGACACGTGGAGGACACAGAACTCCGTCACTGTACAGAATCGCTGGACGGCCGTCCACGTCCATCGACATACATCCTTCTCCCCTCACACCAGCATGTCAGGATGAGAAGCTATTAAGTGAATACTATATATAAGCTAGCGTGATACCATTCTTACAAAAGACATCAAATTGGTTATTTTATTATGTCCACAAAAGCATTGAAACTGATAAATGAAACTTATAGTTTAACTATTCCGGTATTTCAACCTGCCTCTAAATTAAAATCAACTGAGTCTGCTTAAAAATTACACAAGCCCTGGCTCCATTCCAGAGATCCCGTATAATTAATATGGGGTGGGTTCAGCATAATGTGTAGTCGGGGCTGAGACCCACTGCTCTCGGCCATCACTAACTCCATGCAGGGCACACACAAATGGTTCTGCCTCTGCTTGCACATCACTAATAAGAGCAAACTTACGTGTCACATTTATTCTATTTTTCAGACAACTCTTGTCATTAGAAAGTTCTGTCTTCTGTGGACCTAAAATCTTCCTACCTGTGTGTACGTCACTTGGTCCTAGTCCCACCTTTTCTAGTGTAGTCTTGTTCGCCTCCATGTGACAAGCCCTGAGCCCAGTATCCATGCTCTGCTGACTTAGCAAACTCTCCCCGCACTGCCCTGTTATTTCTGTGATGATAAAATTAATCAGGCCATTCTCTGCTCCAGCACTTCCGTTAGGTTCCCCAGAGCTCTCAGCCTTCAACCTGCCTCACTTTCCAGCTTCATCTCCTGCGTTATTCTTACTCCTTCCTGAATTCTCTCCTCTCTCCTCTCCAACTGCTAGAGCCCAGGCCATTCAAGGCTCGCTGTATTTTTGTTCTGAAATGGCCTTCTTCCCGTCACGATTCCTACTTGTCCTTAAAGCCCAGTGAGGACGGCTTCTTGCTCCCCTCCTCATGCAGGAGCACGTCTGAGCACCACGGTACCACCTTCATATCTTAAGAAGCAATTACCAAGTTCACGATCATTCCTGTGTCTGTGTTGCTGCCTCTCCCACTAGAATTTGAGATCCTCATGGGAAAGATGTGTATCATTCACCTTTCAATCTCGAACTCACAGCCCAGAGCCTGACACGTAGTTAGAAGCTTAAGAAATGTTTGCTAAGTAAGTGAATGAATGCATGCATGCTGTGTATTTTTCAAAAATAATCAATCATGTAACTCCCAGGTGTCTATGTTCCAGTCTAAATGATGTTTGTTCCTCAACTCTTCCCACAGTGTCATGGTTTTCAGGCCTTTAACCCATCTTGGTTGCTCTTCTCTTAAAAATAAAATTAAAGTTAAAAACTAAAAACCCTTCCCATTGCTGAAATCCTGAAAGTGTAATGTTCAGAACTGAATACAATATACAAGATGTGATCTCATGGTGCAGAACACAGCAGAAATCATCCCTCTGTTGCTATGTAGAATTAGCTTGCATAGGAAACTTCAGGAACAATTATCTTTTTTTTTTGGCAACCTTATCACCATTGTATTGAGTTTGCAGTTTAAATCTCACATGTGCTGATGTCTAGCACAGTCTCCCATGACCTCTGTTTTGGCAGTGTTTTAAACTCCGTGAGGAATGATACATTGAATAATTTATTCTTGTTTTTAATGGTCAAGGATATTTTTTGTTGTGGTTAAATATATATAACATAAAATTTACCATCTTAACTACTTTTGAGTGTATCATTTAGTGGCATTAAGTATATTCATACTGAGCTAACGTCACCATCATCCATCTCCAGAACTTGTTCATCTTCCCTGTGGGGGAGGAAGAACTATTCCTCTACCCTCTAGGTCCTTCTAGCTGGTCTAAGAATTGAATTGACATGAGACAGAATAATAGGAGAAAATCGAAGTTTAATAAGATGTATACATAGGAGAAATCCTGGAAAACTGAGTAACTCGCCAAAATGGCTGAAGCCACCACCTTAGATACCATCTTCAACTAAAGACAAATGAGGATGTTGGGTGTAGTGGTCCTGGACTTCAAAGAGGAGGAAGGCAATTTACAGGGAGATGGAAAAGCAAATGTTTGATAAACAAGTGTTTGCTGGGCCCTCCATAGACAATGTGACCGGACAGAGAAAATTTTGATAAGAATGGGCTCAGCAAGGATCCCCCCAGTCTATTATACCCAGTATTATCTATGGTGATGCCCTGTCCCTCTATCTTAGATTCAATCTAAGATTGAAGGGGACAAGACTTCAATCTTAAATTCTTTTAGGCTGTTAGGGGGAAGGTCAAAGTTTCCTTCAGAGTCTTTTATCCTTAAAAATAGTCACGCCAAAAAGACACATTTTGGGGTGGCAAATTCTGATCCTTCATATCTCCAACTGAAACTCTGTACCCATTAAATAGTTCCCTACTCCCCTCTCCCATCAGCCCCTGGAAATCACCATTCTACTTTCTGTCTCCATGAATTTGACTACTCTAGGCACATCATATAAGTGAAATCATACAATATTTGTCCTTTTGTGACTGGCTTATTTCTATTAACATAATGTCTTCAAGATTCATCCATGTTCCACCATGTATTACTGTGATATTGTGACTTATAATAAGAAATATATGTTTAGTCTTTGTCCACTGTTCCTGGAACAGAGCTAAAACCTTTGGAATTTTCCTGAGTGATGAGAACGATAAAAATGTCCTTTGTCATGTTAATGAGATGACTTTTGGAATGTCTCTAGGTCACCTAAGGATAGGGGTTGGTCACCAGAGCAGCCAATCATGTGATTAGAGGTTTGGAACTTTCAGTCCCACTTCCCTAACCTCTGGGGAGGGGAGAGGAGCTAGATATTAAGTTTAATCACCAATCACCAATGATTTAATCAATCACACCTATGTAATGAAGCCTCCATAAAAACCCAAAAGGATGGGGTATGGACAGCTTCCAGGTTGCTGAACTCATTAAGATGCAGGGAGAGTGGTGTACTTCGAGAAGCATGGAGGCTTTGCATACTATCCCCATATGTACCTCTTCATCTGGCTGTTGATTTGCATCCTTTGTGACAAACCAGTAATCTAGAGAGTAATGAGTTTCCTGCGTTCTGAGCTGTTCTAGCAAATTAATAGAACCCAAGGAGGGGATTGTGGGCATCTCCAATCTGTAGCCAGTCGGTCAGAAGCACAGGTAACAACCTGGGCTTGCGATTGACATCTGAAGTGGAGGGCAGTCTTGTGGAACTGAGCCCTTAACTTGTGGAATCTGATGCTATCTCTGGTTAGAGAGTATCAGAATTGAGTTGAATTGTAGGACACCCAGCTGGTGTCGGAGAATTATGTGTGGGGAACACCTCCCTACATTGGAATTGGGTGAAGAGCCCTTTTAAATTAGAATTCCCTTCCCTTTTAAGGCTGAATAATATTCCATTGTATGTATACACCACATTTTGTTTATCCGTTCATCCATTGATGGACACTTGGGTTGCCTCCAACAATTTTTATTATATCAGGCCATTTATTCCATCCCCTAGAAGTTCATCTAGATCCTGACTGTATAACCCCAAACACGTGGTATGCCTGCCAGCTTCTACCCCCTTAGGGTGTGTCCTCAACCCTTTATAACGTTACTGTGCTGCTTCTAGAGGACTTCACAGGCCCTCAGCACGTCTACGTTCCTTCCCAAACTTGAATGTTGACCTTTGACCATGGCTTTGGTTACGGCAAAGTATTTCTCACATTTAAGGACCCTACTTAGATATCAGCTTCTCTCTGAAACTCTCTCTCTTCTCAAGGTTCCATTGATGTTCACAAAGCCCTCTATGCACTGCAGCAGCCCCAGTCATGGTCAACTGCAAGTATTTTAATTATGTGTATTTCCTCCTGTCTATCATAGGCTCACACTAAGTACATCTCTAAACCCCTTGGACTTAGTTCAGTAGATGGTACGTACTTGGTACTCAGTAAATGTTTTTTGAATGAATGAATAAACATGTGAATTCTCACTGCTTTCCAAAATTGAAAATAGTGTATTGTGTGAGTAATTTTCAGTCTTTGTCCTCTAAAATAGCCTCGTATTGGGATTTTTGTTTTGTTTTTTTCCTGGATTACAATATAAAGTGTCAGTTAACATGATATACCAATGCCAAGTAAGGATTAGATTATTTAACAAAAGAAAGATTTGAAAGAGACGTAGAAGAAGAAAGAGTGATGACAGGCTGGCATAGCAACATTGTCTTCTCGCAATGCTGTCTGCTTTCTTCCGTTGTTTCAAGGGGCACCTGTGTACGAGGCTTCAACTCAGAGAACTGTAATGATTAAATCTTTATGCACAGCTGGTCCACTCTGAGAGTGTGTGACTTACTTTACTGACTTCCAACTCCCAATGGCTTCAAATACAAACAGCGTCTCTCTGGAAAGATGGCGTTGACATGATGACACAGAGGAGCGGCATATCACGAAATGGCTTCTGTCAGGCAGCAAGTGAGTGCCACACTTTCACCTGCATAAAAATGCTACAATTTATTTTGTGGAGAAGGCATGGTAGCAACATACAATGAAGATTAAATAAACTTTCCAGTGTATTGATTACTATAGACACTCCTTTGGAGTTTCAATTGCTATTTGAAAATATTGCTAATGTGAACACAATTTGCCATAACTAGCAAGAATCCAGCATTAGAAAAGAAGTGATTAAATTACGGATGAGATGTGCTGACATAAATACATGGAGAAAGCACATACAATATCCAATTCTCTGTGTCTAGTTTTCACTTAATAATTTTCTTGTTTCATTTTCCTAAATGACCAAATTAACCTAGATATTGAAAAAAGTTAACTTTATCCGTCAACCCAAAGAATATGCATTTGCAACAATGGGGATGGACCTTGAAGGCATTATGTTAAGTGAAATAAGTCAGACAGAGAAAGACAAATCCTGTATGATCTTATTTATATGTGGATTCTAAAAAAAAAAACACCAAATTCATAGAAAAAGAAATCAGATTTGTGATTACTAGAGGTGGCAGGGGGAAGGGGAATTGAAGGAAGGTGGTGAAAAGGTACAAATTTCCATTTATAAAATAATTAAGTACTAGGGATGTAATGTACAATATGGTGACTATAATTAACACAGCTGTATACAAAAGTTGTTAAAAGAATAGGTCCTAAGAGTTCTTATTACAAGGAGAAATTTTCTTTTCTTTTCTTCTTATTGTATCCCTATGAGATGATGGATGTTAACTAAACCTATTGTGGTAATCATTTCACAATATATGTAAATTAAACCATCATGCTGTATGCCTTAAACTTATACAGTGATGTTTGTCAATTACTTCTCAATAAACCTGGCATAAAAAGAGTATGCATTAATATCTACTACTGTTAAAAGAAAGAACACTCCAAACCAGACCTTTTACCCCCTTCTGCAGAGTCCTGGGATTATATGGAAGTGTCTTGGCTGCCACTACTTCGGGCAGAAAAGGGAATTAAGGGTTCTAACTCCTCAAACCTCTCTGAGTACAGCAAGTCTGGTTTTAGCTGTTTTACACATTGGTCATCTGCAAAAGAGATTCCACGACTTCAAAAAGTTTGAAAATCAATAAACTAAAAAAAAAAAAAAAAAGAGAGAGAGAGAGATCCAAGGGCAGTAAAATCTTATAAAAAGGACCCAGGGCTCAGATTTAGGACACCTGGGATCCAGCCCAGGCTCAGCACTAACTAGATCTATAACGCTGGACAAGCGACAGAAACTCTCCGGGCCTCAGTTTCCTCATCTGAAAACGGATGCAATGGAGAAGAATCTATAGTCTGTTCAGCTCAAAGATTCTGAAACACGAATGAAATTTTTTGGATGATAATCACTTGTGGATATATAAGCACAATCTTTGTTTCAAATGTTTTAAAAGGAATTTTATTTCTTAATGCGATGAGATTCGATATAACAGATGTAACGTGTGGAAGTCATCCATCTTTAGACCATGTTTCTCGTAATTGGTGCTTAATCTCAAGGTTTTCCTTGAAATTCTGTCCCTGTTGTTTTCGGCTGCCTGATTGGAAACTGCAAAGATCTGAACCAGACTTCCTATTCAATTTGCTCAACTTATTAATTATTAAATTATGAGGTTCAATTAAACCGAGAGATCCCTAGTGTCCCAAGGTTATTAAGAGAATATGAGGTCTAATCCACAATTCAAAAATTATAAAATATGATTGGATAAAAAAGGCTTGCTCAGGAGCTCAAGGCTGTTCCGTACGTCATAGCAAGTGTTTCTGTATGTCACCAATAAAATCTTGAATATATTGCTAAGTAATAATATATTTGACTTCCTTGGATGTAGCATACATAAGTCAGATGAGCAAACATTAAAAAATAATATATGCAGAATTTTCAGGCATATTATCTCATGTAATTTTCCCAACAACTCCATGAAATGCGTATGTATATGATCAGGAAATTGCCAAAGAAGTTAATTACACTGCCCAAGGTCACATCTAAGAAGTGTTGGAGATCTGGAATTAAACACAGGTTTTGAGATCCCATTCATTGATCTACCCACTACAGTGTTTACCTTGACAATAGAATTTTCCATCTAGGGTAGTGGCAACTGTCAAGACTCTACTAAGTGTACTGCAAGAACACGGTGGGAGAAAAGAGAGTTCTTACCTGTGGAGCTCTCACCATCTAGGTGACAGACAAAGCACTGAGGAAGCACCACAAGACAAAGACAGCATATATTGAAATACCCAAAGGGCAGTATGACCCACAGGTTCTGTAAGAACTCAGGAAAGGGAAAATTACAGGCTGCATGAAGAAAAGCTTCATGCGGAAGATAGGACCTGACCAGAGCTTTGAAGAGTGAAGGTTTGAGTTCAGAGGAGCATATCCCCAGGCAGGGATAGACAGCACAAGCAAAAGCTGAGAAGCAAGAATGAAAAAGCAACTCACAGTTAGAGGCGACGTTAATGTCCTGGCCCAAAGCTGGGGAGGGGGGAGAATCATTCATATGTTCGTTTCATTGCTGTGCTTCAAAACACATGTACGTATGTTATATATATTCTTTTGCATGCAAATGTTGCACAATAAAACTCAAGAAGATTTAGCAAGGTCTATTCAGGGAACAATGAATAGAATCTTCTGGAGATACAGTGGCTCCAGTCTGAAGAGAGGGGAGAAGATTTGGCAGATGGTTTGGGGTCAAAATGAGAACCGACTTGAATACAACAAGGAAACAATTAACAGTTAAGGACAGTGGATACCACTGCGAAAAATAGAAAGTTCCATGTAATAAACTCATTTTCATATCTTTGCAAATGTGAAGAAACATTCTTTTATCCACTGATTTCAACAAATTATATTTAATGAATAATCCTGGGTAATCTTACCACAAATTTCTGTGGTTCTTGTCCACACAGCAGTCACTGGCAATGCCCATTAAATGGTGCTAAAATCGTGGAATCTCTAGTCAGAGGCTAGGATGTATTTGTGTGCCATCAACCTTCTCATCTCCAGCATACCAGTTACCTAAAACTTGGAGACACACAACCATCTCAGATACAAAGTGATTTCAACTAGTTAGTGTCCCAGAGGCTAGAGACGATGCTTGTCCACTTCACAGCTACTTCTCTAGAGCCTGAGTCAAACAGGTATAGTCACTCAATTACCATTTATTGAACACACAGATGAAAAAGAGAGAAAGGGGGGGAAGGAAGGAGAGGCCACATACACTCCATTCTTTTTCCCAAGGACATCTTTTCATTTTTTTACTTTCGAAGTCATGCAACAAATATTTATTGAGTGACTTTTATGTGTTAGTCACTTTCTATATGCTGGGGATATACCAGTGATCAAAATAGACAAAAAAAAAAATTACTGCCCTCACGGAACACTTTCTAATAAATGCACACTCAGGAATAAATTCTTTTTCATCCCTGCAGAATGTGATTTCCTTGTAATAAACTCTTATTTTAACCAAACAATGTGTGTGTGTATGAAAGGATTTTACTAGTTTTCAGCTCATAAGTATTAAAAAAAAAAAGTTTTCCAAGTTAATCAGGTCTTCCTCAACTTTTGCAATTAAAAGCTGCTGACATAGATAATGTAGCTCTGGTATTGGAGTGATGTATTTAGGAAAAAGAATAAAGAAATAAATCCATTTTGTAATGATTTTCACAATTTACAAGGTTCTAGTACAGAAATGATACTGTAACTCTTCAAAATAATTAGAAATGACCAGAAATGGTTTCAGCCTGACGAGGCCAGATGAAAATTAAGTCGCAGCCCTAATTCTACATTTCTGGATGTGGTTCGTTTGTGCACACCTCTGGTTTCTTTTCAGCAGAGATCAGTTGGGAAGAGGTTATGGGAGGTGTACTTAATAATCTGACTCAATCTTTCAGCATCACAGTCAAACTCTTGTTTTAATGATTAAAAGAAAAAGGATTCTTGGACAGAGTGATTCAAAATTATACATGCTAATCTGAGCCGGACTCCAACCAATTGCTCATGAATATACCAAATGCCATTCAGAACTCTAGTGACAGATCTGTTTTACTTGACTACAGTGCCAAGATACCATTTCATTAATCTTACTTCTCTCTCCACTCTGGGGGATCACTGTGTTGTAATAGAGGAAAATCCCCAGGAAGATCAAGTCTACAAAGCAGAGTAAATAACATTAGCATTCCATAATCCTCAGGCATCTTTATCTCACGACAGCACAAGTGCATACACACGCTTCATCAGTGGAGCCCCATAGCTTAACTTGGGCTTTTTAATTAAACTGCTTTCTTCAAAATCCTGACTGGATTTTTATTCCTGGATTTGTTTTCCTTTTGATAGATTATAAAGAGGAAAGTAATTCACTGCCATATTTGTCTTAATTCCTAAAATAATTTTATTAGTAACCTAATAGGTAGGTTTCTTTTCAAATAAAAGCACCCAGATGGGACCCTGTATGACTGTAAGATATTGACTTGTATTCAAATTCCCACCTCCCTGTAGTAGAGAATTCTTCCTGGAGGTGCAAAAATGAATGTTTAAAAGCTCATTAAGTGATAGTCAAAATAAATCCTAAGAAATGTATTTTAATAATATAGAAGGTCCAAATGGTTTCCTAACCAAAAACATCTTGTACTCCCCCATCATATTATTAATCACACATTATAGTAAAGTTTGTAAATTGTCTGACCCACTTCTGTGACACTACAAATTCTATGATGACATGGAGTATGCCTGTCCTATCTCCATATCCCAAAACCTCCCCAATGTTGGGCATATAGTAAATGCTGAGTAAATTTATGCCCCCAAATTAGCATTTTACTAGTTTGTATTGAAAACATAATTCCAAGTAAAGGATATATGAATATATAAACCACTTTATATATAAAAATGCAAATATGTACATATATAATGGAAGAGAGAATGGGTGTCGTTCTTCCGGGAAAAGAAAATGGCAACCTCACATTTTTTGAAACCTTTTGCTGTTTGACAAGGCTGTGAAAGTTTCTCAGGCATTCAAAAAGGACAGTTTATTTTGTTAAAGACAGAATGGTTAGCAGAGAGGAATTCTGACATATTAGGGTAGGGAAGGAGCACAGAGCAAGCAAAAGCCAATGTTTTCAAGGACTCAGTTGGCATAAGAACTTTCTACATCAAGGGATGAAGAGGAAGACACAGTTTTTTTCCTTCCTACCATCCTTCAACAGGGGAGGAAGGGGATTTCTCTTGCAAGCCTCTTTCTTCTGCCATTTTGGCATGCTGTGTTAATGTTGATTGTGGGGTGGGGGGTAGTTTCCTGACAGAATGTTGCCAGATTTAACAAGTAACAGCACAAGATGCTTGCATAAATTTGAATTTTAGATAATGAATAATTTTTAGATATATGTCCCAAATGTTCTATTTGGGAGTCCTGTATTTTCTCTGGCAATCCTACCCCAATAGCAAGGTAAATTCAATCCATGCTTCCCAGAAGGAAATTTCAAATTGATTGTAGTCTTCCTAGAGTTCTATTTCTTTCTTTTTATGCTACACTAGTCACATTTTGCCTCTCTCAGGGCTGAATGACTGACTACACTGGGGATTTTTTAAAAATCTTCTCAGGATATTGTATTTGATTATGTGATGATGACTTCCCACTTTTCCAAAGAGAAAAGGGTCCACTCACCCATCAGCATCTTCTTCCTGTGGGCTCTCGATAGTAGCTGAAGTTTCCCAAATATTGGCATAAAGGGAAACTCTGTTGACACTATTTCTCAGACTAGATCAAGCAGACTTCCTACCCTCAAGAGGTCTGCACGGCCTTGTGTATTTTGACATAAAACCGTGGAAAGAACAACAGGTGCTAGTCTTCAGGAAACCTGGACTCCATTCCTGGCTCTCACGATGACTTTCTGTGTAGACATCTGGTAAGTCATTTCAAGATTTTGGTGGCCCCCAGCATTTCACTGGTTGGAGGTTGATGATTCCAGCACCGCTTAACTGAAAATAATATTACAAGACTAAGATGAAAAGTCTGAAACAAGTGAAATCTTGTGGAGAAACATTATATCACTTCTTTCAAAAATGCTTACTTCTCAGAAGGACTCAAGATGGCATGGAATATGTATAAATATGAACTCTCTCTTTAAATAAAGTGATGTCTCATTTCCCTGGCATTTTCAGAGAGTGTTCCACATTAAGTTGAGACTTGAGAAAAATATTTCTAAATCTTGTGTCACTGAGCATGCAAATTTTTCTTTACATTTTCTTGATGATTTTAGGCCAACATTAAAAACATTGGTTACTGTGCTGTGATACACAAAACAAGTAGACAAGAAACAAATGCATAAAAAGATTTTATACTTTTGAGGTCTTCCAGAGTCATTGAGACACGAAGGGTGGTTTGCCCTTGTACTAAATGGCCCCGGCTGCTGGGCTATTACAATGCTCTGTCTCTGGTTGCTGTCATTTCTCATCACTATCACAGGCCATCATTTCTCTTTGGTGCTGCTTCCCACCTTCTCCCGTACTTTACATGTAAGTTTATGGGAAAGACACATATCCTGTGACAAAGCATGTGGAATTGCCTCTCAGAGGCAGTTTTACTTCTGCATTGCTGCCTATATTCAACGTGGTTGAGATGGGCAGTTTCTGGAGGGCTCTGATATATATCTTCACGTCATCCACAAGTCCTGTGTACATGCAATGTATTTAACAGTCTTTGATATTTATTTCAAATGTTGATTGGTTAATATACCTCCAGATACATTAACTATTGTATTATTTTTTAAATCACATATCTGTTGTCAAAAAGTAATGAAATTTTATGCCTGACAGCTGCAAAACCATCCCAGTTAGCTGAATTACTATATTCCTTCATTAGGGGCACACCTGAATAAACATTTTAATGTCTCTGAAGTTGAGATGTCTTACATTAATGTGCGTATTTAATGTAATAATGCTTCTTTGATTTCCAGAAAAGCTTCTATTAAGAACAATGCATCTTCAACTAATGAATTCATAGGTTAAAGAACAGGAACATTTTTAGAGTTTTTCTACACAAAGTTCAAAGAGGCTAAGAGTAGGTACTATGAGAAAAAAGTAATATTACAGATAGTACTACTACAGTCTTTACTCATCATCACTCCTCCCCCCATACCATTATCTCCTTCCACACCCCAAAGGCAAGTATAACTTTGACATATAGCCTTCTAGTCCATTTTCCCATTTTGGTATATAGCCTTCTATTACATGTATAATTTAAAATGTTATATTGTTTGTATATTATAGAATAATATATTAATATTGTTGTGCAACTTATTTGTATCAGTCCACATCATGTTTTGAGAGCTATCCAATATGTATAGATACAGTTCTATAGTAACATATGTAGAAATATTTTCTCTTTTAACTGCAGGATGACCTTATCACAGTTTATGTGTTCATTCCTCTGTTGATGGATATTTAGTTTGCTTTAAATTTTTGCTGCTACCAACAATCGTCAATGAACAATTTTGTTCGTGTCTCTTAAGCTCGTGTACCAGAATGTCTCACAGTGGTGTGCTGGACCGGGCTCCAGTGACTTGCGAGAGATGATGGTGCACATCTTTCCTACTCCGCCTTCAGTGATGTTACGTTGGTAGCTTGAATATAACGATGGTGGCACCATTTACGCCAAGGAAAATGGCAAACCTACAAATCAAATTCCCTGTCTCCCAACTGGAAAGCTAGTCACCAAACATTTACCAGCAAACCACTGACATTTACCAGCACAGCACTGGATGTATATTTCTTAAAGTGAAATTACTAAATATTAAGATATGCTTGTTTTCATTTTTTCTGGATGCAACCAAAGTTGCTGTGCTACCGTCTACTCCCACCTGACAGAATATGAAAGTACTGCCTCTAAAAGATCTTTCCAAGGCTTGATCTTGCCAGATATGTTGATTGATGCTTACACGAAAGATAAAAATTGGCATCTCATTACTGGTTTCATTTGTATTTTCCCACTAGCCAGTGAAGTTGAGCATATTTTATATGCATGGTGGACATTTAGATTTCCTTGCCTTTAAATTGCTTTGCCCATTTTTAATTTGGTCAGTCTTTTTCTTATTGAATTATAAGAGTTTTTTACATAGTCTGGAAAATTAATCTTTGTTATATAATTTACAAATATCTTTTGTCATCTGTTGCTTGTATTTTCACCCTGCTTATGGTGTTTGCCATGCACTTGCTATGTGGCCTTAAGAGAGTTACTTAACATCTGTGTATTTTATGCTTCTCATTAGTAAAACTGGGACAATAATTGAACCCATCTTATTGGGTGAGTTGATATATGAATATCAGTGCCTGGCAATTATTGTTATCATTCTTATTCTTGTTATTATATTATTCTATGGAATTTCTTGGTTTTGATGTGAGTTTTTTTTATTCCCCCTTTGGTGGTTGTTGAAGAAATCTTTCCCACATCCAAGAGGTGGGGAGATAGATTACTCTATTTTCTTCTTGTCAATTTAGAATTTTTTATGTTTAGGTCACTTATACATTTGACTCTGCTTTTTTCTTTCCTTTATTCTGAGCACCCAACAAGAACTCCTGGAGCCAGTAGGTGCTCAATAAATGTTTATAGAAAGAAGAAAGGGAAGAAAGGAGAGAGGAATTAGCATTAATTTTTATAAATATTCCTGCTGAGAAACTCAAAGGAGAGAGAGCTGAAGGAAGAGCTGGTGAGATAAATTACTAACTATATTCACAACCTATTAAAACGGAAATCCCTTATTGTGTTGTCATTTTTATGCCAATCTTACAGTGGCTTTAAAAATTGATAACTTCCAAGACAAGAAAGGGCCTTTGGTGTCCAGACCTTGAGATGTTTTATTTTGCACGTAGTAATGAGTTCTCCCTTTAGTCCCCTCCCAGATAACATCTAAGGTCTAATTCCTAGACCTTAAATTATCTCTCCCTGACTCATGGGGTTTTTGGGGTTTTTTTCTGACATATTCTTGGAATTCAGGGGAAATCCAATTAGAATTTACAGTTGAAAAGTTGGATGGGAGAATATACTGACTCTCAGGCCTCTGCTCTTCTCATTCCCCACCAGGCCTGTACTCTGAGAGCCACAATCTGTGTGGATGAGCCATAGAACTAGCACACAAAACCCTCAAATCTGGTAGGTAGATACTGAGTAGTATCTGCAGACTGGAGAGTTAACAGTACCATCACTAGCAACTGGAGAGTCCTCATACTCAAGAGTTTGGGAACCCCCAAACTAAATGATAGGCAATAAGAAAGGTGGACTTCCAAATATTTACCTGGAGTCAAAAATTTCAAATTCATGCCAAGCTGGAAAGCCTCGAGGTTCACCATCAGGTGATTTTCGCTTCTATCTATGTACTTACCTTTTTTCCGTTATCAACCAGTTAAGTTATCCAAAAGTTAATTCCTTGCGATTAAGGATTTTATTATTTTTCTAATAACGTTACCCATTCTCATGAGTTATGCAACGTACATTTCTAAAGTCTAGCCCACCATGTTGTATCAAACTAAAATGATCTGATTTATAGGGAGCCCTTGACTTCAAATTATTAGCCTTTCTTAAAACCAGAACTTTTATGATCAATCAGTGTTGAGCCTAAAGCATTTTTTTTGCACCGATTTGGGTTTTCATACATCAGCTCCTAAAAGCACAGTTCAAGCCATGGTGCAGTGCATGTTCTCTCAGACAACATCTGCACTATTGCACAATTGCCACCTTGATCAGTCAGCAGTCTGAGATGCAATTACTAGAACATTGCACTAAAGTTTATAAAAATAGGTTGAAATGGAGAAAATAAGAGTGATGATACTAAGGGAAAGATCATTGTGACAAGAGTGAAATTACTGTTATGCTGAAATTAAAATACATAAAACCTCAATTGGATGCTCATTTGTCTTAAAGTGGCCATTTACATGTTCAGTTTTGAATGGAAAAACAAATATAAATGTGTAGAAATTGTTAGAAATACATATAGGGAAGTGTGTCTGAAAGGTGATATGTAATTATGAATTTGAAGAAAGTATTACATATACAATTGGAAGATGGCATTCTGACTACATTCATCCCCTGCTCCTTATGAGAGGAACTCTGTTTAATTGATCTTGATGCCCCAGCACCAAGCACAGCACTCTCTCCTAAATAGCCACTCAAGAGATGTGTATTGAACCAACCTGTTTAATTGTGTACAAGCCTCTACTTCTATTTACTGCAGATATCCAACACCACTCTCATTACATAAAAATTTAAAGTACTTCTTGGTGGTTAGAGTTTTGCTTTGTTTCTGTTTGCCCACGAGAAAGCATTCCCTTCTAAACTCCATGTATAACCCTCACTAAGATTAAGCCATTCATATGGTCTAAGCAGATGCTGACTCATATGTAAGTGCCAAAATTCAGCTTTATGCTATTCCTACATATCTCTACTATTTCACTAACCAGCCATCTTAGTGACAAAATAAATGGATGCAATTTTTACGTATGTACAAAATGTCTCCATTTAAATGAATTCCAGTCCTTCTGCCTCTTTTGTGCAAGCTTTTCACTGGTGCCAGTGAGAGCTTGGCTAGAGAAAGCCTGAAGGGATTGGTCCATTATTGGAGAATGGAGAGGAAGGAGTGTTTTATGAAAGTGGGATCATTATAATGCTTCCCATTAAAACATTTTTAGTGCTCACATTTCAAGCTTAACACAGTCTACTCCGTAAGTTGGCAATATCCCAGACCCGAGAACCAATAAGCTACTCAGTGCTTCCTGAGGCTTCTCAAGCAATGAAGCAAGCAGCTCTTTCTCTTTTCTGATCACCATCAAAAGAATAAATTACTAAACAATAGACAATCCTGCTTCGTTTAAAACATATGAAGCACTTCACAATAGTATTGCCATCTTTTTTGGTCAAATGGAACAGCTGTTTTAAAGGCATCGCGTTAGACCTTAAAAATTATTAACCTAACTTTTAATGATTTAATCCATTAAAATACACACTTCACACTAAGTGCAGTCTGTTGATTTCAGTGATTCAATAATTGCCTTACAAAAATGGTCTTAGAAAAATCTATTTCTTTGCGACGTTGTGATAAGATCTTTCTTTCAGAATGTCAAAGACCTTGCTCAATGATTAAATAAATTTTTTTAAGCAAACAGATCTTCATTTCTTAAAGAACAATGACTAGAGACTCCCTATAAACATAACCTTACTCTGAACGCTATGGGGCTGTGGTTGACCCAGTGAAGTTTTTCCCTCTTGTGAAGTTATGTGTTCAATCATAACCTTGGTTTATCGTCTTTACTACCTGTGTATTTTTGGAGCCATCACTGGGTTGAGCAATTTCTGTCAATCATGGCAACACGAGCCCAATTTATCTTTTGTTTCTGAAGTTTCATTTATTCCGCAACCTCAAAAAACTAATGACGAATTTAGCTTTACCCTTGTTACTAAGCTAGTGGTTGCCAGTTTCTAACAACTTAAAAAGTGGTTGGAACCGATGGTTTTAAATTCAGATTAATATATGGCTCCTTAAGCCACAAAGGAAATAACGACATCTAATTGGGATATTCTTGAAGTCAGTTGAGCTCTCGGCTTCCAATCAGTAATCCTGTACGCCAAAACATTTTCTGAGAAGTACATTTACAGATGTATTTTTGAACTTCCTGTGTGTCTTGCTGTGAGAAGAAAAACATTCCTAAAAGTACAAGCCTGAAAAACAGAAAAAGGCAAGAGAGCTGTGAAGTTGACACATGTTGTTTGGGACCCTTGGAGACTTCCTCTTAGGCAGCGGTTAGCAATATTGTGTCACATATGATCTGGCAAAATAAGGAGTCACAAAAGCTAATGTGTCAGCAAAGATACCTGACAAGAAAACAAAAAAGGTGTGTGTGTGTGTATGTGTCTGTCTGAGAACATAATAAAAGAAACTACAGTTTATTGGTAAAATTTTACAGTAGGGGATGCTATGATCAAACGTTATTAACCAAGTTTCATCAATTAATATTTTTTGAGCACCTGCTTTATGTAAAGAATTGATGTAGATGCCATAAGACATATAAGAGAAGGCACTTACTAAAGACCTGCCTTCATGGAGCTCAGTGCTTAGTCGGCCCAAAAAGACTAATGCATAGAAAGATGACAGCTGTAAGAGGCAAAATATAAATGACCAGAAGGTGGCAGAAACAATAAATGCTGTGCATCAAAGGATCCCTTTGGACCAGGGAGGTCAGTAACTCTTTCCAAGAAGAGGAAGATACAAGTGACCCCAAGTCTTGCCACTCAGAAGCTAATCCTTTACATTCTAGTAAATACCCTTGGGCGAATTCCTTGATCATGAATATGATTTTTTAAAAATTGATAAATAGGCTACTCTATTCACACGACTTCAGTGTCTTCCTCCTTCTTTCACAAGGGCTAAGTGAAAACTTCATTCAATAAAACCTAATATTGTTACTTCTGAACAGATGTTGAAATAATAATCATAGTGCCTATTCTGAGCTAAATCCAACAATACTAATAAATGCAACAAAATTTGGATGTTTTAAAAACCATGACTATTTAAAAAAAATCAACCGAGATTCCATTAGTGTTTGCCTCCTCAAGAGGGGAGCAAAGGAGTAAAAGATCAGGAAATGAGTAAAGATACTCCCATTAGTAGAACAGTGCTTAAGATATACTAGCACGACCAAGTCAACTTCCAGCTAAATGACACAAGCAGATGATGGCAATGAGAGAGAGAAAGAGGACAATGGGGCAATCCAACCACCAAATAATAGAGATACTAGAGGAAATAGAGCCAGCAATACTAAAACAGTACTCAAGGAAATAAAGTTAAACTGGATAGAAAGAGAATCCCAGTATAGACATTATAGAAGAACCATCAATTTCTGTGAGAAGAATGCATGCCTTGGGAGAACAGACGACATGTACAATTAGCCGCATATAATTCTAAACACAAATAAAGCAAGGCCAATGAGGAAAAAAAATTACTGGCAATGAAATGTCTGGAGTATTTAACATTAGTGCAAATAAAAAATAAATTAGATCCAAATGTGACATCATACACTATAATAAATTCTAAATGACTTAAAGTGTAAAACACACACTAAAAACTGTATATGTCAGAAAAAGTAGAAAAACATATTTGTAAAATGATGTAGATAAATGTTTTAAGAAGAAAGCAGTGAAATTCCAAAACTGACATAACTGATAAAAGTTTCATATTCTGAATATATAAGGAACGGATACTTCTTTATAATATAAATAATGTCGATGCTCAGATTTCACTGAAGACAGAAAAGAAATATAAATCAAACAAATTTCAGTTACGACTATACATCTGTGAAACCAACCATAGTAAATACAAATAATTAGTCACTGTTAAAGACAAAAATTCTTCAGGAAAGAAAAGATATTCACAGTGAACTATTTGACTTAATGTCAGCCATAATAACACCGTCTACAGGTATAACCATGGAAGTATGGGGAGGGGCAGGTGTGAGACAGGTGCAAATCTACACGGATGCAGTAGTTAATTTCTAAAACTGATAACGAAGCAAATAGCAACTTAAGCATTTTTTTAAATTATATTGACCTAATTACCTGAAGAAACAGACAAAAAGAGTTGAAAGTCGTGGTTCTGGAGGCCAAACTTGTGAAGTCGAAATTGTAGAGCAGAGGACTGCTGTCTTTTATAAGCCTTTTAATACTACAGTCGGTTTTGTGATAATGCTTGCTTTGAAATTGACTTTTTTCTAGCACAGCTAATTAATTAATTAGTTTGAGAACGATTTGAGCATAATGCAAATTTCCCGTTTCCTTATTTGCGATTCTGTCTGCAAGAAACACTAGGAATACTGCACCCAGCCAAACTGGGTAGGAACAAAACACACGCATACTCCTCAAATATCTGCCAGCTACCTGACGTGGAGCCACACCCATCCACATTCTTTACTGTGTGTATATATTACTTATAAAGATAAGCAGCAATAAATAAGTACAATTGTTTCTTGTATATCACACCAACATTGACAATTTTAGGGTTTTTTTAAATTTTGTTCTTAACTAAAAAATTTTAAAGATATTAATCCTTTTCTAATCATCATGTGTCAAATCAATGTATGTCACTGATGAAGTATTGGAGTGTCATGACCCTAATGCCATTTTTGTTCTGTGGTGTTTGTTTATTTGTTGTTTTCTTTAATTAATAGACTTTATTTTTAGAGCAGTTTTAAGTTTACAGAAAAATTGAGTGGGAAGCACAGAGAGTTCCCAAACACACAGCTTCCCCTATTATTAACATCTTGTATAAGTGTGGTACATTTATTACACGTGATGAGCCAATATTGATATAATGTTATTAACTAAAGTCTGGAATTCACTGTTTGTGTTGCACATTCTATGGGTTTCACAAGTGTATAATGACGTGTATCCGCCATTACAGTGTCATACAGAATAGTTCACTGCCTTAAAAATTTTCTGTGCTCCCCTATTCATCCCTCCTCCCCTCAACACTTGGTAACCACTGATCTTTTTACTGTCTCTACAGTTTTGCGTTTTACAGAAAGTCATATAGTTGGAATCATACAGTATGTAGCTTTTTCAGATTAACTTCTTTCACTTAGTAATATTGATTTAAGATTCCACCATGTGAGCCAGCCCTGATGGCCTAGTGGTTAAAGTTCTGCACGCTCCGCTTCAGCGGCCCAGGTTCGGTTCCCAGGCACGGAACCACACCACTTGTCTGTCAGTAGCCATGCTGTGGCAGTAGCTCACATAGATGAACTAGAAGGACCTACAACAAGAATATGCAAATATGTACTGGGGCTTTGGGGAAGAAAAAAAAAGAGAGGAAGATTGGCAATAGGTGCTAGCTCAGGGCAAAACTTTCCCAGCAAAGAAAAAAGGATTCCACCATGTGTTTTTGTGACTTGATAGCTCATTTCATTTTATTGCCAAGTAATATTCCATTGTCTGGATGTACCACAATTTATTTATCCATTCAGCTGTGAAGGACGTCTTGATGGCTTTTATGAAGTTGCTATAAACATTTGTTTTCAGGTTTTTATGTGGATCTAAGTTTTCAACTCATTTGAGTGCAATTAAGTTTTCAACTCAAGGAATGTGATTGCTGTATCATGTACTAAGTGTGTTTAGTTTTGCAAGAAACTGCCAAACTATCTTCCAAAGTGGCTGTACCATCCTGCATTCCCGCCAGCAATAAGTGAGAGCTTTTGTTGCTCCACATCCTCGCCAGCATAGGGTGTTGTCAGTGTTTTGGATTTTAATAGGTGTGTAGCAGTATCTCATTGTTTTAATTGCAATTCCCTAATGACATATGATGCTGAGCATCTTTTCATACACTTATTTGCTGTCTGTATATCTTCTTTGGTGAGGTGTCTGTTCAAGTCTTTTGCCCATTTTTTAATTGGGTTGTTTCTTTTCTTCTTGTTGAGTTATAAGAATTATTCGTGTATTTTTGGATACCAGTTCTTTATCAAATATGTACCTTACAAAGATGTTCTCAAAATCTGCCTTGTCTTTTCATTTTCTAAACAGTGTCTTTCACAGAGCAGACATTTTTAATTTGAATAAAGTCTAGCTTACCATTTTTTCTTTTGTAGGTCATTTTTTTATTACACAGTTTTGCACGACTCAGTGATTTTTAGGAATTCATAGAGTGTATAATAGCCACTGACCACATTTATTCTTTTCAATCATACATTTATTTGACCAGATAATTTCATTTTGAATAAAGTCCCCAAAATAATTGGTATTAAGGTACTGAGTAGCATGACTTACAGTAAAAAATTGGAAACCTAATGCCAAACAGTTGAGAATGGATAAGTAATACAAAAGAATATTAACAATATGAAATACTAATGTGGTGTTAAAGATTGTTAGCATGTCAACACTCTTTATATGCAAAAATAAGCTCATGAGATGCTAAGCAAAGAAAGCAGCATATAAAATATCATTCCTAGACTAACTTCAACTAAGAAAAAATGTAACTTCACAAATAGAAATAAAAATCCAGTAACATGTATTGCTTAGAATAAGCAGTACTAGTTGCTGTAAAACGAATCCCAAAATCACACAATAAAAGTGTATTTTTCATTCATGCAAAGTTGAATACAAATGTTCCAGATAAGCATTAGCTAAGGAACCAGACTCCTTCCATCTGCGGCTTTACCATCTCCTCGGATGTGCAGTCCTTGGCCAAGTCCTTCCTCTGCATTTGTCTGGGAGATGAAGGAAGAGTGTGAGGGGACTGCACAGGAGGTTTTCATTGGCCGGGTTTGGACAGCTGAACTCACTTGCACCCACGAGGCCACACCTACCTACAAGACAGACTGGGAGAAGTGGTCTTGCTGTGTGCCCAAGAGACAGAGGCATGTTTTTTGCCTACATACACTCTCTGCGCTTGACAAAATTAGACTCTGGTTTTCTTAGGCTCCTTCCTCCTTTCAATTTTGCTTAAATCTGTAATAATACATAAGTATCCCTTATTATCTTAATCTATTTAGTTTCTGAGTCTAGACTAGGAGAGTTTAGATACCACTTATCCAAGTCCATTAGGTTCCTGTGTTCAAATAGGAAGAGTTTTGATGGCTAGGATTTATTCATTATTTCTTTAAAAAAAGAAAATTGAAATTTGCAGCCTCTCTGAGCTCATCCCCTATCCTTCATTTCAGACAATACCTCTTAAATCAACTCAGAGTATTGCCTGTCCTATTTTAAAATTTTACAGCAAGATGACATGTCTTGCCAAAGAAACAATGTGTAACAATCCTTTCTGTAAGTGATTCCTCATTCCTAACCTAAATCTTTTTTTTTTAAATAAAGCAAAATTTCAAAGATATTTTTCTAAGTAGCACAACATAACTCTACTTAGGTTTTCTAATGTGACCTCAGAAGATATTAAGAACTAGTGTCTGGTCATGCACTGGTAGCCTTCATCAAGGTCAGTCCTAGTGGAAGTGTTTTATGTAAATATAGATAGTTTTATATGATATAAGGATCTGTAAACTTGCTATATTTGGAGAGTGAAACATCTTTATCATAATAATCCACTTGTAAATTTTTTTTACTATTTCTATGATCACCTTTAACATTGTTCTCCAGTTACCATTTAATTTAACAGAACTTTTGTACAGTGCTTGGCAATTTTATAGAGTAAATCAATTATTATTATCTTAAAAAAATTATTTTATATACTTGCTTTATGTCTTTTCCAGATTTTTACTATTAACTTGTCAGTTTGTATAAAATGTTCCTTATGGGTCCTTAATGCATATTTACATTTAATCTATATTTAACTTAAATGGTATTTTTATGTTTACTATATTTAATCTCTGTTATTATGTCTTCTTTTATTTTCCTACTAAGGTTTTATTATATTCTGTTAATATATATTTTATCTTCCAAGATAAATCACTATCCATTTACGCAAGGCTTTTGTTGCCAAGTTATTACGTTTATTTCCTTATTTTCTAACTATGTCATTAATGTAAGTATGCAATTGATTTTTTGAAGATTACATTAAAACCTTGCAACTTTGTGAAATTCTAATTTTTTCAGTCAATGTCCTTGGTTTTCTGTATAATTATGCAATTAGTAAAAGGTGACTTTCTAACAAGATATCCAGAGACCTTATTTGAGGCTTTCCTTCAACTCTCTTCTTATACAGTGTTTTCAAAGTTGGAAAAAGATAAAGTTCAATCTGTACCCACTCTTAGTCTTCTGATTATATAAATTTATTAATTAAAACCAAAGCTATTTATAAAATTAACTGAATTAAAGAAACTATGACAGATTGGAAATTATGTCATCTGAAGAAATTGGATTTGGAATTCGATTTCTGTGAGCATTAAGAGAACAAATTAACAATTGATATCCTAAGTGAATATATTAAGTGTAACATAATAAATTTTATAAAGGCACTCTTTGTATACATTAAAATTTTACTGCAATGACAAAGAATATTTCTAAAATGAATCCTGAGGGGAGAATTTCTGTCAGTTAGTGGATCACTAACTGTTTTGGGTGTTATAATATCACCACCTACTGGAGAATTAGAGGTTTTTGTTTTGGAAATCCTCATTAATAGCAATATTTATTGCATTTAGACATTCCTAGATTCATAACATTTTTTAAGGTGTTGCGGTCCTAAGTCCTTACTTGACACAATGAGAAAATAGACACAGAAAGGCTAAACAGTTCAATGATTCTCCCAAAATCACGCCATTAATTATAAACAAGATGATTGTGTAAGACCAGTTGTATACAAGACTATACTCCAGTCCCATAACCTGTGTTCTATAGCTTGCCTTTCCAGCGTGACAGACACCGTGATCATTGTCAGTGTCCATTATAATAGTGGCTAAAACACTCTTGAAGTGAAAGCAACGTCTCTACCAAAATTATTTATCATAATTTCCCATTTTTCTTTTACTGCCTCATAGAATAATTAATATTAAAGTTCTTATGCTTTCTCCTACAGATGACTGATGATCAAATTGTTTAGTATGAGCAATCCAGTTTCTCATATCTCCCTTCTATTTTCTTACCCATAATTAAAGAAAGAAGATAGCACCTTCCAACCCTCTGATTGACAATTTAAAAGACTGTTGCAAATTGTGTAGGAAAATAGGCTCCCTCTTAAACTGTAAGTGAGAGAGGAAATTGGTGCTAAAATTTGCTTGTAATTTCACAGTATCTATCAAAACTTTAAATCATATTGCCTTTGGCACCACAATTCCACTTCTAGGAATTTATTCTACAGATATTTTTGCACAAATATTCATTGCAGCATTATCGGTGATAGCGAAAATAAAACAAATCTGGAAACATCCTAAATGTTTTTAACAGGAGACTGATAAAATAAATTATAGGACATCGACACAGCCACACCATATGGAATACTGTGCAGTCATTTTTAAAAATGACATAGTTCTATGCATACTAATAAGAAAAGAAGGGGGCCGGCCCGGTAGCGCAGCCGTTTAGATCGCGCTTTGGCAGCCCGGGGTTCGCAGTCTGGATCCCGGGCGCCCGCCGACGCACTGCTTGTCAGCCATGCTGTGGCGGCGTCCCATATAAAGCAGAGGAAGATGGGCACGGATGTTAGCTCAGGGCCGGTCTTCCTCACAAAAAAAAAACCAGAAAAGAAGACTAAGCTTTACGTTTAAAGAAAAAGAGCCAGTTTTTGCATTATATGTGTATTATGATTCCACTTGCCTAAAAATATAGAATGTCATAAATGTTTACAATATAATGTAATTAATATATGGTTTGTATAAATATAATTTTATAAACATATATGATGTGTGTGTATATATATATATACATAAATGAATATATGCATTTGTTTATGCACAAAAAGTTCTCTAAGACATGCTACATCTTTTTCAAGTTATGACTCAGGTAGCAAAAATGTTGTCCTATACTCTGGGGTAAACTAGAGGGGATTTAGGAGCATCTATATGGAGTTTGGTTAAAAAAAAAAACATGACGTTTTCTTTACATCAAAAAATTATTATAAAATCCATGCAGTATTTGGAGAGAACCTCCTCCAGGCCCTGCCCCTGGGATGGCTGCCCAAGAGTGGATGTCTCAGAGCTGGACTTCTGGGGGAGGGGGAGCGTGGAGTTGAGTAAAGCTCTCTTTCCATGAGGTAAACCAAGATTTCATTTTCAAGATGGAAAATCCATTGGACTCAGCTGTGACTTTACTCACCACTCCACAGGCCTGTGCCAATCCACCATCTCCCCAAATAATAGTTCAAGGAAACAACCTATGAGTGCAACACTTAGAGAGCAATGAAGGAAAACAAAATCTTCATTTAATTCTTGTTACAATGTGGTAAAATGTCTTAAAGTAGAGACTGAAGAAAATGATTAGACCTTTTCAGAGAAACCAGTATCTTCAACAGAAGAAAACTGCTTAAATTTCAAGAAAATTTTAAACACAGAGACAGTGAATTTGAAGAAAGGACATTGTCAACCTTAAAAGTAAATATCCAGTTATCTAATCAGCAAAATGGTTTTATTTGGGAATAGCAGAGGAATTGCAATTTGGGACACGCAAAATACGGAGAACCATAGGCAAGTCCAAAGAACAAAGGAGGGAGGATTGCTTTGTAGAGGAAAGGGAGGGAGTTTTGAATGAATGTTCATTGAAGGAGAGTGCGAGTTTGGGGTTGTGGCAGCTTCTCACTGGTTGGGTTGTTGCTGGGCCAGGAGAAAACTGCCCTTCTTCCTGCTGAGGTATGCAAAGTAATCTGGAATGAGTGGTACCTGTGCGAGAACTCGTCCTTCATTGCTTCCTGACTCCATTTTGGATTAGGTTTTCTTTATTCATTTTCACATGTTTGAAAAATACCTTCAAGAATATCAATGCGTGTCAATCTCAATCACTTGATACTGGGTCATGCAGTGGTCTTTTGTGAATGAGAATTTTCCCAAACAAGGAATAAATGAAGAAAAAGCAAAATTGGTGAAGCAGGTTCAGGAGAAAGAAGGCCTTCTCCAGAGGCTAAAACTAGTCAAAATGTGTAGATCAAAGAATGACGTGTCACGGTTACGGTTGTTAATACAGAAGTGGAGAAGCTGTAGCCAACTGTTGCTTTATGAGTTGCAGACAGTCATGTCTGAGGAGAACAAGAAACTCAGCCTGACTCAGCTGACAGATCACTGTGGGTTAGATGATAAATTGCTACACTCTACCAGAAATGAGGAAGAATTTATAGGTGTTTAATTCATAATTTTTTCTCCAGAATATCTTTGAGAATGGCAACTTAATTAAAAGCTACTTAGAAATTTTAAAGGGAAGATATAAATTGCTAGGGCTTAAAGAAAGATATCCTGGTGAACATCAATTTAAGCACTGTGTTAAATAAATATAAACTAAGTTCAAAATGAAAATCTGGTATTTGGGGTAAATTTGACAAAGAAATGTGAAAAAATTAAAACATGTTTAAAAATAATTTGGACAATACTGGAAGTCAGTTTTAATACACTGTATTGTTTATTGTGGTAAAAAGTTTTATGTTAAATGTTTAAAAATGGTTCAAACTGGGGAATATCTAAACCTAAACTGGTCTAAAAATGCCTGCCTCTCTCCTAAGTTTATGACCCTTGTTTCCATCCATTTACCATATATTTCCCTCTGGAAGGTCTAGCAGGTAATTAAACTCTTATGTCCCAAATTTAAAACAATAATAATTATATACATGGTGACCAAAATTTGGGGCCACTGCACAAGCCAAAAGCCTTTGCCCCTTTCCTGCCTGCCCCCCAATCTGTTCCTTGTGTCTTGCCTCAAGCCCTCTGGGTGTCTAGAATTCCAGCTCCACCAAAGCTCCCCCCCTCTGCCCACCAGGGATTTCGAGGCCAGCCTGCAGAAACAGACACCCAGACAGCAGAGCCCCCCGCCATGCCCGCCCCGCCTGCTCCTTCCCCATCGCATCACACTGGCTTTGTGCCGCCTCACTGGGCCTGCATCAGGCCCTGCCCTGGTCAGATGCCCTCAAAAAAGTGGCAATTTGGGAGCCCCAGATGCCCCTCAGGCTGAGAGAGCAGTAACCTGTGGCCTATCTGTGACTCTTCTGGTGAGCTTAGTAGTTATTGTGTGCTTGGGGTGTCCCACTTGGGGAGGGACAATTTTCATGTTTGCTTTATACACTCCAATGCTGATTGAATAATTTTAATCATCACTATGTATTTTATAGTATTTTTTAAATTAATTTATCCATATGCATAATGTAAAAAGAAAATAGATATATCAAATAGGAGAACATTTTCATGTTGGGGGATCTCCCTTTCCCCTGTGTTCTCATGTCCCCCAATCTCTGGACTCCCTGGATTTCCTAAGACCCTCCCCTGCACCCTCTAAGACAAACATACTGAAGTACATTTGGTTAAGGATCCAGATTGTTTTAGGACGTAGGCAGACACATATCCTCAAAGTCTTCCATGCTTCAGTGGCCGGGACTCAGCGTCAGTCCACTCAACCTCCATGACGAACTCGTGTGTGCGTAGAACTGGGCTAGATACAGTGGTTCAAAAGGAATATAATATTTATAATGTAAAAGTATTTACATTGTATCACTTCTTTAACAGTACTTATATTCCTAAAAACATGCACAAATCAAGTTTTATAAATGTAATTATATATAAACATTCTATAGAATGTTTTTATTTATAAGACCCACAGAAACCGCCCTTTTTGAAAAGTGAAATAATCTCCTGAAATAAAAATAATCGTTTCCTTATTCATCTCTTTTATTTATATAGACTTCAATACCTAAGTATCCTTAAAGTACTTTACTTAAAGAACCCTTAGAATTTGTTTCCTGACATGAATTTTTTGGTTGTTCTTGTATTTTTCAGCATTATTGAGGTATAATTGACAAAGTTGTAAGATATTTAAAGTGTAGGTCATGATTTGATATACATATACATTGTGAAAGGATTCCCACAATCTAATTCACACATCCATCACCTCATGTATTTATCTTTTGTGTGTGTTGTGTGAGAACACTTAAGATCTACTCTCTTAGCAAATTTCAATTATGCAAAACAGTATTATCAACTATAGTCTATGATATAGACTATATTGGATCCTCAGATCTCACTCATCTTATAGCTAAAAGTTTATACTCTTTTACTTCTATTTCCCTCACCCCCCAGCCCCTGGCAACCACTTTTAACTCTCTTTCTCTATGAGTTTGACTTTTATTTATTTATTTTTAGATTCTACATGTAAGTGATACCATATGGTATTTGACTTTTTCTGTATGGCTTATTTCACTTAGCTTAATGTCATGAATGAATTATTAGCTCCTGAGGTCTCTAGGTGGTATCTCATCATAGCCGGTGATGCTCTTTGAAAATCTCTGACTTGTGATTGGGCAACAACAATGAGAAACACTCATTACTGCTGCTTTGTGCAGCCCAAAATACATCCACTGACCTTTGGCCATAGTCACTTAATTAATAGATGTGTTCCCTTAACCTCTCTGTCTAGCTGTTACTCCCAGGCGCAGACACTGTTTACACAGTCATGCTGTGTGTGAGGGCACTTGTTGATGCTTTTGTTGATGACTGATGAAGAACACTGGGAGCCTGAAACCAACTCTTGATCAAATTAATTCACATATCTGGAAAAAAGTGGAAGTCAAATGAAAACTTAAAAGAGGGAACCAGCAAGAGCTTCCACCTATTTTTCCCCTCTATGAAGAGCAAAGAAACATACAGGAACAATATCAAGGCTGTTGAACCTTGGACCTTGTCTTTTCTTGGCTAAAGTCAGAGTCAAATAGCAGCAGGTCCAAACCAGTCTCACCCAATTTCAGATGCCAGATAGTTCTTTATATTCAAGAATAAAACTCTTATTTTATTCTTATATCTCATTATTCAAAGATTTCTTTTCAAATTTATGCTGCATTTTGACAATGAAGAATAAACTATGGATTCTATGAAATGCAAACTTAACTGTGAGGATCCCTGGTGTCACAGTAGGAATTTAGGGTGAAATTTTACTTCTTCCATTCTTGTTATTCATATTCACTGCGCTAATTCTGGTCCTTAGTGCTGAGAATGGTAAGTGGGCATGTTGTTTTGGGGCTAAGGAAGAGGTGTGGAGGGTGGGAGTTGGGAAGCATGGGAGCAGTGGAGAAGGAAAACATCCCATGTTTGTTAAATCTCCAGAGAGAGTGCTTTCCACCAAGAGATGAAGGTTTCGGGAATAGCCTGGCTAACATTTGCAATCAAATCAGTTAATATAATTCAGTTACACTAGATGCTTTAAATAAATTTTTTTAAACTTTCTTTCTTAGGCTGTTATGAAATGAATGGAAATAACGGCTGCAAATTTCACATCAGCAATTCCTCTCTCCCTCTCTCTCAGTCTCTCTCTCCCTCTTTTTTTTTTTTTTTTTTTACCAAATTCAACTTTACATTTCAACATAATAACAATCATAGTAATATATTTAATCCTCTTTTAATGTGCATTTTATATAACACTACATTCCTGAGAATTTCACTTATAAATATTGGGAGGAATCTGAAGCTGGAGCTAGATTCTCAAGTTACAGCTGAAGTCTGGGGGCAGGTGCTTCCTTGGTGGACACTTTTCACATGGCACATGCATCTTTTTTATGCAGGAGCACTTCATAGACCAAGAAAGATCTCATAAAGCCAAGAGAAATAAGGAAATAATCTCAAAAGATCCCTTCATGATCAAAAATGCATGAATCTAATAAGATTAAGCTGATTATATTCACCAGAATTCTTCTCAGGGAATTCGTTAAAGAAAACAGCTTGATAATAGCACAGAGAGAGGATAAGACTGCAAGGGACTGCTCATTAATAATTGTTTTTTAAAATGTTTGTTCAGTTTGGTAAAAGATGGCGAATTTGGATCTGGGAATTGGAGAGGAAGAAATTCTACCCTCACCCTGAGGACAGTGTAACCTGGTAAAGTAGGGGCCACAGAAAATACATGCTAAACAAAGAGTGTTCACTTTGAGCAACCCGAGATGCTGAACCCTTCCCCAGACACTTCAAACCTTCAACAGAGATGATTTGTAGGTCCTATTGTGGAAAATGGTGAAGAAGCTGAATTCTATGTCCTGGGTGATTTGGGGGGCTGACAGGGGCTGGCTGAGACACAGACCCAGGGTCTGAAGGGACAGCTGAATGTAGGAGCCCAACATTACTGTGTGAAGCACCATGTCCTTCATTGGAGGGATGCGTAAATCCATAAAACTCAGATATCTCTGAGTCAACACTACCGGAAGTGGTTGAAAAGAGGCAAAAACAATGCTATGGGTCAGTATTTCCCAACAAGATGAGCACAGGAAATGGTGACATGTGTACCGCTCACTGATAGATGTGACTGTTCAAGGCCTCTGGCGACCCCAGACTTTGGGTTGCTTTCCAAGAGACGTCAGTATCTCAGCACAGCTGTGGCCTACTGAAGGCACATGGTGGGAGGTTCTGCAGTGGGCAGACTGCATATGGGGTGATGAAATGGCAGGTATTGGTCACTAAGAGTGACAGTAGATTTCTGGGCAGGGCCAAGGTCTCAGGTTTGCCCCAAGTCTTACATGACTTCTAAAATTGATCTCTGTGGGTCATCCTGTTCTGTGTCATCATGTCATATTGGAATCTAGTCCTTTATTGAATGCTCCCTCACCAGCTTCAACAGGGCTTCTAAATTCTCTGTGCGTTTACTCAACAGCTCTATTTTTAGATACAGGTGAATAGAAATATGTTGCTGCAATTTTGGTGGCTGTTACTCTTTATTTTTGTCCTTACTTTGTCTGGTCAGTTTTCTCTGTCTAAACACTTCACTAACAAACAAAGACAGTAACACGTTACAAAACTAAGAACTGGGAAGTAAACAAATAGGGGAAAAAAATGTCTCTGAACAACCAAAATAGATATTGCAAAGCCCATGTGCAAAACTGATGTTATGTTTGCATAATTCTGAAGTCACTATCTGAGAACAATTCTAACTTCTCTCACTGCTATGACAGACCTAGGTGGTTTTAGAAGTAAAAAGAACAGCTTTCTTGAAATCTTGTAGTGATTATTAATTTCCTAAGTATCTTTTTCTTAGTTACATTTCCTACTCCACTACATAGTATCTTTGTCACAACTTCAGAATAAGATGAAAGACACTGTTTACCCCTTGGACGAGTGCTTCAGAAACAGTGCAGGAAAAACTTTTAATACTCCTCTGCTCTTAATTTGTGAATCACACTGAAATAGTCATTAGTGCGACTCGCCAAGATTTCCAGTTATCCTTCAGAGCACATGGCAGGATTGCACTTCCCTAATTCCTTGATAATTAGACATGGCCATATGATTTGCTTCAGCCAAAGAAAGATGAATGGGAGTAACATGTGCCACTTCCAGTCAAAAGCTTTATGACCTGAGCATGATTTGCTAAACTTCCTTTCCCCTGTGTGACAGCAGGGATTGTTCCCGAGGGTGGAGATGGCATCAGTCTGGGTCTCTGAGTGAGGGTAACACAGGGCAGAAACTCCCATCGACTCATAATCATCTCTATTATTTATAATCCACTGAGATGTGTGGGTTATTTGTTACCATAGCATGGTCTTTCCCAACTGATTCATGTACACACGCTAATTGGACATATAGAAGAATCCCTATATCACTCCTCAATGAGTGTTTTATCTCACACATAGTCATAAAAATTTAGATTAACATTCAAGATTATAGCAAATTAAAAGCTTGTTACTTCTATAGGTAGATCTAATAATTGTCTTTAAAAGGAATAGCTGGGAAAAAAAGGAACAGCTGGTAGCTATAGAGAATATATATAAACTATAAAAAGCAGAGGGGAAGCAACTATATGAATCAGGAGTTAGTAATCATAGGGCCAACAGCCCTATCTAACCCAGTTGTCTCTGAGGTTACCTTTCCAAAAGAGATGAACCCAACGAGACCCATGCAGAGACACATTGTAATTAAATTGTCAAAAGTTAAAGACAAGAAGAGAATCTTCAAAGCAGCAAGAGAAAAACAACTTGTTACATACAAGGGAACCCCCATAAGACTATAAGCAGATCTTTCGGCAGAAACTGCAAGCTAGAAGGGAGTGGCAATATATATTCAAAGGGATGAAAGAAAAAACTGCCACCAAGAATACTCTACCTAGTAAAGTTGTCCTTCAATTGAAGGAGACACAAAAATTTTTCCAGACAAGCAAAAGCTGAAGGAGTTCATCACCACTAGACTGGCCTTACAAGAAATGTTAAAGGGACTTCTTCAAGCTGAAATTAAGGACACTAATTAGTAACAGGAAAATACATGAAAGTATAAATCTCACTGATAAAGATAAATATATAGTTAAATTCAGAGTCCTTTAATGTTATAAAGGCGGTAGGTAAATCACTTATAAATCTAGTACAAAGGTTAAAAGATAAAAGTATTAAAAATAACCATAAGTATAATAATTTGTTAATGGATATACAAGGTAGAAAGATGCAAATTGTGACATCAAAAAACATAAAATGTGGGGCCAGCCCAGTGGCATAGTGGTTGGGTTCGTGCTCTTCACTTCACCGGCCCAGGGTTCATGGGTTCAGGTCCTGGGCGTTGACCTACACACCGCTCATCAAGCCATGCTGGGCAGTGACCCACAAACAAAATGGAGAAGGATGGGCATGGATGTAAGCTCAGGGCCAATCTTCTTCAGCAAAAAAACCCATAAAATGTAGGGGAGGTAGTAAAAATATAGAGCTTAAGTATGCATCCAAACAAGCTGTTATCAGCTTAACACACAGTTATAAATATAAGATGTTTTATATAAGCCTCATGGTAACCACAAAGCAAAATCTATAATAGACACACAAAGATAAACAGAAAGGAATCTAAGCATTCCACTACAGAAAATCCTCAAATCACAAAGAAATAGAGCAAGAGAAGAAAGGAACAAAGGAATTACAAAACAGCCAGAAAATCATTAACAAAATGGCAATAAGTCCATACCTATCAATAATTACTTTAAATTTAAATGGACTAAATCCTCCAAATCAAAACCACAATGAGATATAACTTCACACATGCTAGGATGTCTATTATTAAAATGACAAGAGAGAAAAAAATGGTGATGAGGATGTGGAGAAAAGGGAATCCTTATACACTGTTGGTGGGAATGTAAGTTGCTACATCCACTATAGGAAACAGCATGGAAGGTCCTCGAGAAATTAAAAATTGAACTAGCATATGATCCAGCAATTCCACTCTTGTGATATATACAAAGGAAATGAAGCCATTATCTCGAAGAGATATCTGTACTCCCAGGTTCATGGCAGCATGAGTCACAATAGCCAAGGTATAGAAACAACCTAAGTGTCCACCAACAGATGAATAAAGAAAAAAAAATATATATATATATATACACATACACACACAACACATAAATGGTATATATATACAAAATACATGTAATGTTATTATATTCCATTCCATAACATATATACAATGGAATATCATTCACCCTTAAAAAAGAAGGAAATTCTGTCATTTGCAACAACATGGATGAAACTGGAAGGTATTATGCTAAGTGAAATAAGCCAGACAGAGAAAGATAAATACTGCATGTTATCACTTATATGTGGAATCTAAAAACAAAAGTCAAACTCGTAGAAATAGAAAGTAGAGAAGTGGTTGCTAGGGACTGGGGGGCTGGGGAAAATAGGGAAAGGTACAGGTAAAAGGTACAAATTTTCAATTATAAGATGAATAAGGTCTGAGGATCTAATGTACAGCATAGTGACTATAGTTGATAACACTGCATTGTACAATTAAAATTTGTTAAGAGAGAACTTCAATATTCTCACCAAAAAAAGGGGGGGTAAATATGTGAGGCAATGGATGTGTTAATTAACTCACTGGGGGAATCCTTTCACAATGTATACCTATACCAAATTAATAGGTTGTACTCTTTAAATATCTTACAACTTCATTTGTCACTTATACCTCAATTAAAAAGAATTTGTACCATGTCAGTGGAAGTAAGGTTGAAGAGAAGACACACTGAAGAAATATTTTAGAGGAGAAATCGAAAGACTCAGTAAACAATAAACTGTGAGGTTAAAGGAAGGAGAGGAGTTAAAAATGACTCTAATTTGTAGCTTATGCTAAATGGTGATGTAATAAATGACAGAATGATAAAGAAGGTTTGTAGGAGAAAAAAAGAGGTTTTGGTTTGAGACACGAGGTTTTTGAGACATCCAAATGAAAATAGTTGACAATTGGAAATGCAGGTCTGGAGTAATGGAAAGAATTAGGTACTGGAAAAAAACAGATTTGGAAATCCTAAATGCAGTCAATCTTCTATTCACAGATTCCATATTTGCAAATTCACCTACTTGATAAAGTTTATTTGCAACCCCAAATCAACACTCATGGGGATTTTGTGGTCATTTACAGACATGCACACAGAGGAAAAAATTTGAGTTGCCCAATGGCATGTTGTCAGCTAAGGGCAAATGAGGCAATGCTCTGCCTTCCTGTCTCAGCTCTTAGACTGTAAACAAGTGCCCTTTGCATGGTCTATTTAGGGCCACCTTTTTTGCATTTTTGTGCATTTTGTCACTGTTGAAAATGGCCCCAAGTGTAATGCAGAACTGCTGTTCCTAAGTCCAAGTTCCTAAGCACAAGAAGGCTGTGATGTGCCTTATGGAGAAAATACGTGTATTAGATAAGCTTCCCTCAAGCGTGAGTTCAGTGTTAATAATTCAACAATATATATTAAATAAGGTGTCTTTTAACAGAAACAGACATAAAACAAGGTTATATATCAATCAGTTGATCACCATGTGACCAGAGGCTTGCAGGAAGCTAACCCTGTGTTTCCTCTAGGAGCAATGGCCCAGTACTCAATAATTCAGTGTTCTCAGCAACTTTATAGAACATAACTACTGCAAATAATGAGAATTTACTGTGCACAAATAGTAGGTATGAGAGTGGATGATATTGAATAGTGAAAGCATATAAGTGAGAAACCCAGAGGGCTGAAGACAGAACTCTAGGGAACACCATTATTTAGAGGCTGGACAGAAGATAAACTGTTTAGAGGAAGCTCAAAAGGAATGGTCAGGTAGGTCAGAAGGGAGTGATGAGGAGTACCATGAGGAAATTTCAGGAAGGGAACAGTCACCAATGTCAAGAGCTGCAAAAAAGCTCCCAGGAGACACATAAATGGTATACAGGAAAAGCATACACTTTTAAGTGTAAGGGACTTGAATTTAAAACTTAGTTCTGCTACCTAATAGCTGGGTGATATGAGGAAATTCATCTTATTTCTCTGGTCCTCAATTACTTCTTCTGTAAAATGAAGATAAACCCTAACCCAGAAGGTTGTTGTAGATTACACGAAATAACATAAGCAACCCATGAAAATAAGCAACTATAAATATTCTATATTCTGGAAATATTAAAAAGCCAAGATTCAAGTGTTTCAAAGGATGAAATAAGGCCCTTTTGTACTACGGTGACCTCTGATCTTGGCCTTAGTGATGTTCTAGCATAAGTAAAATTACACAAGTGTGAGTTTCATTTAGGTTGGGAAGTTGGAGTTGGATACAGTTTATTAGTCCAAGATGGATAGGCCTGCATTTTATTCTGCTTCTCCTATCCATAAATGTTGAGGATCTCTGTTGATAGATCTTGTTATTTCTTGACTTTCCATGACTGGAAATGGGCTTTGGAGATGATCAAACCTAGGTTTGTGTTATGAATCCCTACCTTGTTCATTCATTCATTCATTCACTCATCCATACACTTATCAAAAGTAAATATTATGTTCCAGGTGTATGTTAAGACACTAGAGATAAAGACGTGGCCCACGGCCTCCAGGATCTTACAGTCTAATGGAAGGGAAAAAATAAGTATAACAAGGTGTCAAAATTAAGCTTCCAGTTTCAGTACCCCAAGACACAATATATTTTATATGTCAAAGCAGGTGTGAGACAAAAGCTCCTTGACAGTATTTCATATAGAATAAATTCCATGATTCCTGGACCCCCTCAACCACTTTGAGAATATAAAATAGCTAGAGAATGGAGGAAGCGTGAGGTATTTGTGATCATATTTCTTTGGAGAAGAATAGGAAGAGATGCTACAGCTTTCACCACAAGCTAAAAAAGAGGGGACTTCAGAGGGACCACGTGAATGTCATTGATATTTTTATTCACATTAACAAGATGGGAGTGAAACAGCACAAACATATGCAGCAACTCAATGACATGATGTGAGCAACTTTCTTCCTGAATCAGCTAATAATTTTCAAATACTGGAAGAATACGTCCTTATCTTTTTTCTTTTAGCTATTCACAATATAACAGCTACAGAGACAGCACACTTTTAAGTCTTAACTGCATTGTAAACATTTTCTCCATCACATTCTTAAATCTAGAGTAGACAATGAACAAAACAATAAGTCAAACTCTTATTTGTGTATTTGCCAATTTCTGAGGTGTGAATGCTCCCACCATGATGAATTTCTAGCCACCAACGTGTTGTCACTGAATGAGGAGTTGAGAAGAGGTGCGCAGTAGGGCGCCATGGTATGGTATCTTCACCATATAGATACAATAGGTGTAAAAAACCTCCAGAGCATAGATAACAATAAACATATATTTAAATAACTAGGAAATGATGACTTTTGAGTATTTATTACATTGATTTTTAATACGATTTCATTGTAAGTTTACATAATTTAATTTTTAATAATGGCTGTGTTTAACGACTGCCTGCAAAATTCCTGAAAATTTAACAATAGGCTCTCATGAGCCAATATAAGCCACCTCCTGCGCAGCACTGACTTTAAGTACATTGAAAACATAGCCTTCACTGTCCCAGCTGTCACTCTCAAACTACTAAAATATGGATTTCCCTTTCTATGAAATCAGTAGTGACCTTTGGAACAGCAATCTGCTCTTCCCTAATCCAGTGGATACTTTCCAGTCCTAATCTCGCTTGATTCTCTGCAGGAAATGACGCTGTTGGTCTCCTCTTTGAAACCGCCTTCTCACTAGTTTTTAGCCTCTTGTCTTCATCCTACCCCTCTCATTATTCCTTAGGTCTTCTTTGAATTTTACCCTTTCTCCTTTGAGTCGATGTTGGGGTGTCTGAGTATTCTCCATCCTCTATCTTCTCACGTTTCACACGGCCCCTGGGAGCTTCATCTACTCTGCTATCACATGCAGTCAACACCAAATCTGTATCTCCAAACCAAAATTCTCTCCTAGTCTCCTAATATCTAGACCCACATTCGCGATTGCTCCATGATGTATTTTCACCCTAGTGTCCCACATAAGTTTCAAATTCAAAATGTCCTTAACAGACTTGTTTGTTTTTTTTGAAGTTTGCTTCTCCCTTTCATCTCAAAAATTTATAGGTAGCACCACCTACCAAATCACTGAACCAAAACCCCAAATGTCATTCTTTATTTCTCCTCCTTTCATATATTCTCCATGGAAGACTCCAGCACCTATTGGGTCTGACCCTAATATCTCTACCAACAATTGCTTCTCTCTATATTCACTGCCACTGATAAAACTTGTGTCCTAATCACCCCTCATTGTTGTGATAACCTTCTAATTTCCTAACTCTGATTCATCCTACATGCTGATGCCTCTGTGAGCTTTCTAAATCACAAATTGTTTAATGGCTCCCAATTGCCTTAGATCAGTGGTTCCCAACCATGACTACATAACAGAATTATCTGGGGAGGTTTTTTTCCAACCAACTTTATAAACATATAATTTACATATAATAAAGTATACCTGTTTTAAGTATATAGCTCAGTGTTTTTAACAAATATATATACCTGTGTTAACTACCACCGCAATCAAGACATAAAACATTTCCATCACTTCAAAAAGTTCCCATATGTCCTTTTTCAGTCAAACTCCCCAAGCTTAACCTTCCCCAAAGAGATAACCCCAAGCAACCACCAGCTTTCTGTCAGTAAAGATTAATTTTGCCTGTTCTAGAATTCTATATAAATTGAATTAGACAATATTTACTCTTTTGCATCTAGCTTCTTTTCCTCAAGATAAGGTCTTTGAGATTCATCCATGGTGTACGAATCAGTAATTCCCTCCTTTTTACTGTTGAGTAGGATTCCATTGTGTGAACTTTTCAAACTGTTATCCACTCATTTGTTGATGGACATTTGGATTGTTTCCAGTTTGCAGCTATTAGGAACAAAGCATCCATGAACATTTAGGTCCAAATATTTTTGTAAACATATGTTTTCATCTCTCTTGGGTCAATACTTAGGAGCGGAAATGCTGAGTCTTATGATAACTAAATATTTAACTTTAGAAGAAACTGTTTTCCAAAGTGGCTGTACCATTCTCCATTCCCACCAGCACTGTATGAGATTTCCAGGCAGAAAGCCGGGGCAAACATAGCTCCTCTTGCTTGTTTCCCTTCTCTGGGACATCATAGACCTGTAGTGCCTATTATTCAATGTCTGAAAACAGTTGTTTCATATATTTTGTCTAGTTTTTTAATTGTTGGGAGTGGGAAGGCAAGTCCAGGACCAGGTACACTCTCATGGCCAGAAGCAAAGTCCACTTGGGGAGCATCCTAAAAAACACAATCCTTGAGTTCCACGCCATACTAATTAAATCTGAGTCCCTGAGGCGAAGAGGGGAGGGGAGGAGGTTTTAATGTGCAGCAACATTTGAGAATCAGTGGCCCAGATGGAAACATTTAATCTCTTCACTAAGGCAAGATCTTTAAGAATCTGTCCTAAGCCTACATCTCCAGTCCAGATTTGCCCCCTCCCAACCATCTTTTGTCATTTCTCCTAAGCTTCAACCATGTAGTACTTTATCAACATGAACATGATATTTCAAATTGATGCCTTTCCCTGTGGTCCCTTTTGGTCCAAAGTCTACTGGAAGTACTTATCCTTCAAGATTCAGCCAAAATGTCATTGGCTCTACGGGACATAAAGAACAGCCAGGGATCTCCAGGGCAGGATGTTATATTAAAAAGAACATTGGGGGGGCCGGCCTGGTGGCATAGTGGTTAAGTTCACCCGGTCCGCTCAGCAGCCCAGGATTCCCGGGTTTGGATCCCTGGTGCGGACCTATGCACCACTTACCAAGCCACATGGTGGCTGCGTCCCACATAAAGTAGAGGAAGATGGGCACAGATGTTAGCTCAGGGCCAATCTTCCTCAGCAAAAAAGAGGGGAATTGGCAGCGGATGTTAGCTAAAGGCTAATCTTCCTAAAAAAATAATATTGGGACAACAAATGCAAGGTTTAGTATCTGGTACCGCCATTCACAACAGGGTGAATTTAGCTGTTATTTATCATCTGGTTTCTTCAGGTATAACATGGTAATAACAGCACTTACCTGGCAGAGGGATAGATGAAATTACACATGGAATGCATCTAGCATAGTGTACTGTGGGAGATCAGAATTGGCTACCCCAAAATGTGTCTCTTTGGCATAAAGATGATTTTGGACTGGTTATTTAAAAAAAAAAAAAAAACTGCAGACAGGGGAGAAGCTCTGAAAACCAAGTAGAAGCTACCCTTGGTAAGAGACATTTACATTCATGAGGGAAATCTCCATTTGTAAAGGTATTCTCCTCTCTGTACCAAGAAGAAGAGGGGATGACTTTATCTCTAGAAACTCTTGTCATTCCAAAAGGCAAAAGGCGAGGACTTAAATCTGCATACTCTTGTTTACTGTGCTTTTCTCATAACCCCCCATAGCTGACACCCCAACCCCCAATATCCTCCCTTGTCTATTTAAGAGGAGAACCTCCACCATTTTGTCGAGAGAAACTGTTTCCCTGGTCTCTCCCACATATACATGTTATAAAGCTTTGTTTGATTTTCTCCCGGTATTTGGTCTCATGTCAATTTAATTTGTAGCCCAGTCAGAAAGACCCAGAGTGGGTAGAGGACAGTCTTCCTCCCCTTCAGGACGTAGCAGACACCAACAGAACACTCCCCTTCACACCCCACCTTCCACTCATCACATTTCTTACAAAACTCTATAGTAAATTGCATTTTACTATCTGTTTACATCTCTCTGTTCCCCACTAGACTGTGAGTTTTATAATGACCGGGACTGCTTTTTACCTGGGCATCACGGGGGCATAAAAGCGCCTGGGATAAGACAGGAATTTATATAAATCTCAGATGAATGAAGAGGGTTTAGTAGTCTCTCGTTTTGATTGCAAAGAGCCTCTACCGTGTTCATCATCACCACCAATTCACGCCACGGGGGTGAAGTACCACGCAGTCCTGGAGAGTGAAGATGAGAGAATTTGACCAAGACTAGAAAAGTAAGGTTGCAATCTTTATCAGATAAAACATCTAGAGGACGTTTTCATTGTTAAAAGAGCCTGCAAGTCTGTGCTGCCCTCTAAGGCGGGCTACAGCACCTTCGGGTGCGCGGCAGAAGGAGCACGAGCCTCGCGCACAGGCTTCTCCGCGAGAATTCTCCGAGCGCATTTCCTCTAAGGATGAAGGGAGGACGGGAGGCCGGAGGAGAGCGCGCGGGCTCGGGAGGAAGCGGGGGCGCGCGGGGGCCGCGCCCCGCGGTTGCCAGGCAACCGGCCCCGGAAGTCGCGGCCGGCGAGCGGGTGAAAGATGGCGGAGGGCGGCGGCGCCGAGCCGGGCGAGCCGGAGAGGAGGGCCTCTGGGCCGCGGCCCCCGAGCGCGCGGGACTTGCAGGTGCGGCGAGCGACCAAGGGCGGCGGGGGACAGCGCGGGTGGCGCGCGGCGGAGGCCGCCTCTGGCCTCGGCTGAGCCTTCCCCGGCCCCCACCTGGGGACACAATTGTGACTCCGGTGCCGCGGGTCTCCCCAGGGCGGCGCATCGCGCAGAGATGCTGGCGGAGACGAGTGCCTGACCCGACTCCTTTTAGTGCCCCCTTTCCCCTCCACCCCATTTGCAGCTTCAGAAGCAGCTGTGCGTGTAGAATGGCATGTGGTGGGGTGAATTGAGTGGTTCACCGGTTGACGCTCCCTTCAGGCGACTTCCTGCAGAAGAAAGCCTTACTGTGGCTTGGGGACATGAGCGATCACTTAAAAGCTAACAGCGCGTGTGCTGGTTTGATCTTTCTTGTCTTGGATGCTGTTTCTGGCTTGATAACACGTATAAAAACGATTCCTTTTTATCAGATAGCTTTTCCGTTTTAAAAGGGTGAACTAAAGTATTTCATCCTATGGCTGCACAGCCTAGCTGTAAAAGCTAGTCTATAAAACATTGCACATAAGAAACAGGGAAATAAAACTTTATAATGTTACAGAACACTGAGATTTGTTAGCTAAATACAGGTGCACCAAATCTTTCTTTATCAGATGCTTAATAGTACTTTGCTCAGTTTAGGCTTTTTTTCTCTCTTTAAATAAGATAAAATTCAACAAGTAAATATCTATAAAGAGCCATAATTAAAAATAAATGACACTGAAGCCACAAGCCTTGGTAGAAAAGTTCTATTACTTTATAGTCACGCCTTCATTCTACTTTTTTGAACAAACATGTATTGAGCACCTGCCATGTAACATACTGCTAAGCTCTGCATTCAGAGATTAATAGGACATCAAATCCACAGTTGGTATGAACACTGTTGAAGGGGATAGAAGTGTAAAAGACATTTCTACCTGTCTTTTTGCAGAAATAAGATATGACTATATTTAACAACGTTTTAACATGGAGTATGATTGAGTGCCAAAATAAGCAGTGTATAAAAGGAGGAATTTGGAGAATGGAAAGATCAGTGGTAGGTTAGGAGATGAACACATTGCAGAATAGTTCCATTGCCCATAAGTCAGTTGAGTAGTAGGAAACAGAATCAAGGAACAGAAAGCCATCATCTACCTCATCTTTCTTATTACAGACCACCAGCACAAAGAGGCAACATGGGATTTTGGGGTAAAATGGAGTTTCTGGTCACACCAACTTCGGTTTGCATTTTGGTCCTGCCACTGAGTAGTTGTGTGAATAAGGACAAGTGTCTTAACCTCTCTGATCCTCAGTGTCTTTATTTGTAAACTAGGGGTGATGGTGGTTGTGTCAAGGATGAAATAAAATAATGTCTATAAAGTGCCTGTGCACAACTGCCATATTATCCTAGCTCAGTACTTGCTTGGTAAATACTTGGTTCCTTTTCCCTTAAAGGAGAAAAATACTGTAGCTTTTGCTAGGTCCATTTCTAATGCCATTAGAGTTAAAACTGTGTAACTTAATATCCTTTCTCTAGTTTATATCCATTTCTTCTTTTTACGTGAAAAATGAGAACAACTTGGTTAATACTCACCTGATACTTGGCAAATTTACAGACTTAACCCAGTGGATTAAAATATGATTAATGGTTAGAGATATTCTGGTAAATGTCGCTAATTGTGAGAATGCCTTTCTTTCCACCATAAATGAGAAGATTTTTTTTTTCACCTCCTGTCTACTTTCTGGTAGGTAGGTTGGTAGGTAGATAACTGATTTTTTAATAACTGTGAGCTGGTATATCAAATACACTAAGTATTGAAAATCTTTCCTTTAGAATTTAATAAGAATGGGAAGAACTTGCAAAGAAACCTGAAAACAACCAAAATGATGACGTATGAAGAAATAGAGTATGTATCAAAGGTTTAAAAGAATTGAATAATGTTCTTCTCCCCAACTAGTTTCTTGGATATTGATTATTTTTCGACTAGCATGTTATTCTTTGATCTAGCCATACTTATTTTAAGAGTTACCTAGTTCAGTTTTCAATAGAAACTTCTTACTTTCAACTTACCGACAGCTTGCTCTAAGAGTCTTTCACGGTATTATAAAGGGTGAAGTATTACTAATTGGAACAAATGAAAGTACCCTTAAGTACATATATCTTAGCTGCTACTCAGTATAGGGTTTGTCGGCATCTAGATCAGGAGAGATTTCCTCATTTACTACGAGAGGATAGATGGATAGTTGTCTTCCAGAAAGTCTCCCAGCACGTGAGCCTCTGACTTAGAAACTGCAGAAATCTCCTGTGGATATCAAACCAAGAGTAGATCTTAGCTCCCTTCATCCCCCCCAGTTGGGAAACATTGAGTGGGAAAGTTTGGGGAGGGATTGTTAGTGACACTACTAACCCTAATCCTGTTGGATGTCTGTATCCCCTATCGTTGGTTCTCAGTTCTAGCGTGGATCAGAATCACCTGAAAGGCTTGTTAAAGCACAGATTGCTGGGCCCCACCGCAGAGTTTCTGCTCATTGGGTCTAGGCTGGGCCTTGAGCGACTATGTTTTGCAAAGGTTCCCAGGTGATGGTGATATTGCTGTACTATATAAAAAGTCTGCATTATACCTTCTGTCAGTTGTCACTCTAAGACAGAATTCCAGTACTTTTAATCTTTTGCTATATACTTGATTTTCTCACTCTCAGTTACTTTGCCTTCAGGTTTCTTTTCACATTGTTCACATTTCAAATTCTAGAGAAGAGATTATCAATGCTTACCTACTTTATTCTGTGTAATTGAAACGTCTTCCTAATCTAATTGTTTAGCTTGTGGTACACACTGTCCTCATAATTCACAATGCATCATTGCTTCATAATGCACATATTTTTATCTCTTTATTTGACTGAGATTTGTTGTTGTTCTGTTGGGTTTTGACCAGTACTTCAATTTATTTTGATCAGTTTAATCATTTCCTCTTCTGGCGTGGTGTCATTTGCTATGATAAATAATGTATATTAAATTTCTTTATAATACTTACTAATGAACTTATGCTATATGATGCTACAGGGACATCATGAGTCCTGAAATGTCCTGAAATTCCCTCTAAATATCATTCATTTTCTTTTAAGTTAATGATGTATCATTAATAACTAGGACCTTTCAGCTAGGTGGACTCCCTGCTCTATATAATTTTCTTCATATTCCTATGTAAATATATGTCTCTGTATTCCATAGTTAATATATATTCCACATACCATGGAGTCTAAAGGCATTGTTTGCTTTATTCATTTATTTCACAGAAGAAAATTGTTATTTGATTGGCAGGGTTTATTCAAATCTTCTTAAAGCAAAAAACAAGGTGTAAAACTGTATATCAAATATAATCTCAATTTTAAAATCTATACCTTTATTCTATCTATCTATATCCCTTTATGATTCATATTCTGTTATAGTCTATGTAAAACAACATGAATTTGTTGGGTGCCTGTTAAGTACTATGTTAGAAACAATTTGGGAAACCTGAGATATAGTAGGGGGGATAAAATAGTAAGAAAAGTACACAAGTGATGACAGTATAATGTTTAATATAAATGTCAGTAATAGGATACCATATGCTATCAGGATTTAGAAAAGAAATATCATTTAGTTAAGAAAATCAGAAAAGGCTTCATGAAGGATGGCTAAAATGGGCCTTTGAAATACAGATAACATTTCCATTGATGGGAATAGGAGTAGCATAAAATTCATAGAGCTGAAATAATATGATCAGCTCAGGAGGAAATCCGTAAAGGAATACTGTTGTGAAGAGATTTCGGGGAGGTAGAATTTCTGAAAACTTTGGACCCAACTAGTCAGGGTGTCTGTCTGTCTGTCTGTCTGTCTCTCGCTCTTTCTCTGTCTCTTCTCCCTCATTTGTATTGTTTTTTTGTATTTTGGAGGGGACAGGGTAGGGAAAGACCATATGACATATGTAGATAACACTGCAGGAAGCAAAGAAATCTTGGGAATAGTGAAACACTGATGTGACCGTTGTTAAGCGTCTCCTAGTAATGGAGTACTTGCGTTGTGCTTCACGTCCATCGTGTAATCCATAAAATGACCCTCTAAGGTAATTTTTTTTATAGACATTTAAAGGGAAGTAAGGCTCAGAGAAGTTAAATAATTTGCCTGTCACATAATAAGAGCCTAAGTTAGGATTTTAATTCAGTTCTTTTAGATTACAAAATACTTTTATAATTAGGATTTCTAGCAAAATTGCCACGTTAGAAATATGAAAGTTGATGTATATGTATGGGAAGGTGGAGTGGGGGTGAAAAAATCAGAGAGGAAAAATAAAGCTTTTCATTTTTGTTTTCTTGTCTGTCTATTTTAAAAGTTGAGTGATAGGATCTGGAAAGAATTAACTTTGCCCCGATTCTCTATTCTTCTTTTCCTACTGAGGAAAGAAGCCCTAGAAGTAGTTTTCATATCCCTTGTGTTTCTGGAAGGAGCACTTTATCTGCGTTTTGGGGTTTTTTTTTCTGTTTTCTTTCCAAAAGATTTCCCAAAGTTTAGGGTCATGCCAGTTGTAATTGAATAGCCATAAGGGGCATTAAGGAAAGTTTTTGGGTTTTTGACATCCAAAGATGTCAAAAGTGGGAATAAAATAATTTAATACTGAAATATTTGGGTAACTTTTTAAAATTCCAATTTCAAGAATTTTTTGTTTATTTCACTTTGAAGATATCCAGCTTTATATCTGTAATGCATAATTTGATAATATTGTTTTCTTAACGTCATGTAAACCATATATAATTCATTGTCTTTTATCTTTGAGAACTCATTATCTTAAACTTGATGAAATTTATATGTCTGGTAGACTTTTTTAAATGGAATAATTTTGAAATTGTTTTATATGCTTGGATTTTGAAAACTGGAACAGCCAAATGAAATAAGTTTATGAGATCTGATGAGAGTAAGTTGACATTAGTGTGAAACATCTTCAAGTATTTTTATAACAATTGTAGGAGAATTGTAGGTCCAACTTTGAAAATGATCTGTTACCAAATACAGTTTTTGAAGCTGTTGAATAGTTAATTAAAAATAATTAAATAATTGTAGCTTTAATTTATTCTAGTATGTGCGGCGTTTTGGTTAGTTTTATAAATTGAGAGATGCAGTGGTTTTATTTTGGAAGGGAGTCATCTTCTGAAGTAGCAGCCTTCATTTTTCATTAGAAATCTTTACTACTCAATTACAAGTTAATGTTCTACTCATAACTTCTACCTGTTAGAAGAGTTTATTTCTAGTGTTATACTTTATAGCAAATCTGTTATTTTATAGTTGGCCTTGGCAGAATTATATGAAGATGAAGTGAAATGCAAATCTTCCAAATCTGATAGACCTAAAGCTACAATCTTTCAAAGCCCACGAATACCACCTCAAAGGTAAGTTTTGTTTTGAAAAATTGTATCCCTTTTTAGTTCACTAATCCCAAATTATTTTAAATGGCCTTGGGAATTTTTTTAAAAATGATAATTTCTTAAATATTATTTAGGTACTATTTCTAAAACTAGTAGTCAAAGCTAGAAGAAACCTATGGAAAAATTATCTTAAATACCTAATATTTTGGTGGACATCATGTAATTTTATGTTGGATAGTGTTTTTCTTGGTTCTTTTTTGAGTCATAGGATTCATTGAGGATCTGATAAAAGCTGCAGCCCCTCTCCTCCAAAACAACTTTTATGTGCAATTTTTCAGTCTTTAAGAGTTTGTGTGTTTCTTAAAGGACACATCCACGGAGCCCCTGTGTGTCTTTTGTCCTCCACTTAAGAGTCCATAACTCCAGGAATCTGTCTGTGCTTCTGTTGGCCCGTGACCCATCTATTAGGTGATCTCATAGGTAGTGTTTGCTGTTGTGAAAATCCCTGAGCTGTAGAAAAAAAGCAACTATGAAGATTTAAGAGATGAGAGCCAGGAGTATTTTATTGCCTTGAGTTTTCTTGTTTCTGGGAATATTTTCATTAGTCTTTTTAGTACTGCATATCTCATTACTGGGGAGAAACTTGAATTTTCCCAATATATCTCATCCTCATAAAGTCTATTATTTTATTGAAAGTTGAAAAAACATCACTGGAAGTTATTATTTTGTTTGTCACTACTTCACATCCTTTCTTTCTGTAGAGGAGATAAAAATGACATATCTTTCTGGACCTGAATGAGAAGGAAGACTATATTATAATTTTCCCCCAACATTTTATTTTACAAATTTTCAAACCCATAGATAATCCAAAGATGAGTACAATGAATATACACTGTATATGCTTCAACTATTTGAAAGTAAATTGCAGCCATCATAACACTTCACTCCTAAATACTTTAGCATGCATCCCGTAAGAAGAAGCACACACTCCTTTATAGCCTTGATAATATATCCTACCTTAGAAAATGAACAGTAGTTTCATAAAATCCTTTAATATATAGTCCATAGTCAAATATCTCTTGGAGATATTTGGATTTAGGATCCAATCAAGGGCCATGCATTCCATTCCAACCAAGAGCCAAGCATTCCATGCTTGTTTTGAATCTGAATCCAGAGCATTCTTCCCACCTTTTTGTTGTTTGCTTTTAGCTCTTCTAGGTAATCTAAAATTTATTACATTGACTTTTTTCAAGAGTCTAGGCCAGATGTCTTGTAAAATGTCCCACATTCAAGGTCATTGTTTCCTCATGATTAGATTCTTGTTAAACATATTTTTCAAGAATACCAGTAAGTGATACTGTCTGCTATTTATTGTATCACATTAGCAGCCATATAATTTCAGGTTTTCCCCTTATTGGTGATATGCTCACCTGGTTAAGGTGCTGACCACCACATCACTCGATTGTAACGTACAGTTTTTCCTTTGTTATCTGCAGGTTGGTATCTTAGCACTGTTTGAATATCCTATTCTTTCATTTAATTTTTATTTGACATATATGTGTATCTATGCATACATGCAACATATATACAGTTATGTGCCACATAATGACATTTCGATCGACTGGACCGCATATATGACAGTGGTCCCATAAGATAGTACCATATACCCTAGGTGTGTAGTAGGCTGTACCATCTAGGTTTGTGTAAGTACACCCTGCGATGTTTACACAACGATGAAATTGCCTAAAAGACACATTTCTCAGAATGTATCTCTGTCGTTAAGCCACATGTGATTGTGTACACGTTATACATTTTAACTGCTTCCTTAATTCATACATTCTCCAAAGTTTTGAAAGTACTTAAAATATTTATGTACCAAAGTTTTGAAAATACCTATGTACCAAAGTTTTACTCATTAACTGTTTGGCCATTTTTCCCCCAATTTGAGCGTATTTTGAATGACTTTATTTGTTCATGATATAACAAATCAAAAGATTTGACTCCTTTGACTTCTTATAATAAGATTAGTGTGTTAATATTTTCCTTGCTATCCAATGTAGTCAAGATATTTTAATGAATGTTTTCTTCTTTTTTATTTTATGCTATCTGAAACAATGTTTCCTTTAGTAGTTGTAATTTGATAATGCAATTTTTAAGGACTTTGTGCCTCAGATTTGATCTCTAGAATTATTTGCATATCCAAAAGGAGAAGCTGCCTTTTATGATATTGGTTGAGGCTTGAGCTATGGTTGACCTGCTTAAAATACAATGTGAAGCAAATTATTGGCAATCTGGTTTTTTTTTTGTTTTTGCTAAGTATGCTATTTTCTGATACTAAGTATGCAGTTCTTCTGAGTTCATATTCGATATTGATATTTACCCAGTTTCATTGCTTGTCTACTGCTTTGTTTGGTACAGAAAACAGTGCTTATTTTCATGGTCCACATTCTTAGGCATTATTACATATCAAAACATTTATCTGCTCATTGTCGTTTTAAGCCAGTAAGTACATTTTCACTACCTGAAAGGCTAGACTTAATGTGGTCTGTGTTTTTAATTTACAAGAGGAGGAACAGAATCTATAGAAAAACTCTCAGAAGATAGCCTGACACCTGCTTTAATATGTTCATCCACAAAAGGCTATAGAACTTAAAAAAATTTGAGTCACCTTGTTTAAAAATGTAAGAACTTAAAAGAATGTCCTCTACAAGTCATCAGATAGTATTGTTTTGAGAATTGAATGAAATAAAGTATATAAGTTGTCTAGCATGTGTTGGTACTTAGTTGGGCCTTAAAAGAGTATTAGTATGTAGATTAGCACAGAAGACAAGGGACAAAATTCCAGGAACAAATAGGCACAGAGGAAAAAATAATAAAAATAACAAGAGGGATCAGAAAAGGAACCAGCAGAACTTTAGTAGAAAAAGAAAATTTGCCCAGCGGCAGGTAAGGTTGGATGGGTGGAGTGCTGCCGGGCGTGCTTCATGGACCCGGGACTGCGCAGTCACAGAGCCTTTGCTGAGGAGGCCTTGTGCTTGGTTAGTGCTTTGTTGTTACTGTCTTGAAATTCTTCATAAATTGTGAACCAGGGAACTCACATTTTCATTTGGCAAATTATGTGGCCAGTCCTGGATACAGCTGCGTTATGGACAGCCTTGAAAGCCAAGGAGAGTTGCACTTGTATAGAAGGCAGTGTAAAGCCAATGTATGTTTTTTTAAGGTAAATTTTATGATAAAAACTATAATATTATGATAAAAGCTTTGATTCTAGAGCTAGACATCCCTCAGTTCTAGTTTCTTTTCTCTCTGTTCAAATAAGTTTTTGCCAATGGGCAAGTTTTTAAAATTCTCTAAGCTTCAGTTTCTTGTCTAAAAATGAGCATAATACCATTGTTATGAGGATTAATTTAGCACATAGTTACCCCTTAATAAATGTTAGCTATTATTATTTGCTTTTAGGAAAATAAGACTGGCAATACAATATAAAATTAATAGTAATGGGGTGAAAAGGATAAGGAGACAAATCAAGAAGAAAACAATTGCAGGAATGTTCTAATACAATTTTGGATTAGGGTAGTATCAATGGGATGGAGGAGAAAGGGTGAAATTGATGTGGGATATTTTTGAAGAATTTACTGTAGAAACTTGATGACGTGGAATATAGGGAGTAAGTGACTGGAAAGAGAGAAAACTGAAAGGTTCTTAATCTGGGATACAAGGAAAAATGTAATTGCTAATGGGAAGATTTATGTGGGGAACATAGGTTTAGATTTGGAGAGATGAACTTGATTCAGGTGGGTGCTTTTAAATTCAGCACTGGACTGTAAGTATGAGGGTGCTAAAAACATGTATTTGAGAATGATCTGTATAGAGGAGGTTGTTATTTATGGGAGTGGACAAATTTTGATGATCAGATGATTTTAAATAGAGAACGAGAGTCAAGTTAATTATGAAAGAGGAGAAATGGATGGATTGTGGATCTAAATGTAAAAGGAAAATAATAAAACTTCCAGAAGAAAATAGAGAGTCTTCATGACCTTGAGGTAGGCAAAGATTTCTTAAACAGGTAATAAAAAACATTAACCATAAAGGAGCTAGCAGATCTTTTCCTATGTATGGTTTTCCAGTAAGGTCTTTCTCCCTAAGACCAAGATAAAGGGGACTATATAGTTGTATTTGCGAGATTAGAGTTATGGGACAGGGAGCCAAGAAGCTACAACAGGAGATGGCTGCAACAGGAAGCTTTGCTTTCCTCTTTTTTCCTTTTCTTTCCTTTCCCTTCCCCTTCCGCTTCCTCCCTTTCTCTTCCTCTTCCTTTCTCATAGGGCTAAAATCATCTGCTGTCGAGCTCCTTATCTCAAACGCTAATGCTTGTCTTGAGTCAGCTGTGGCAGTCTTCAGCCTTGCTTACCACTACCATGCTGGGCCCTCTGAGTATAAGGTTGGCAGGAAGGCTTCCATTGGCTGCTGCTCTGGGTTAACTTGGGCCTCAGTGTGCTTCTCCAGAGCACCAGCAGGATGGAGGCCACCCCCACCCCTGCCCTCAGCTATTAAGAGCTAGCCTCATTTTAGTGGGATTCTCCTGGTGTCCTCTTGTCTCCAGGTAGACTTTTCTTTCACTTGCAGTGAATTGACAGCTGGTCTGCCCTTCCCTCTTTCTGTTCAGTTTTGCGTATACTAATTTTGGAGAAAGTCTTAAAGGTGACCTCCATTCTTAGTCTCCAGTGCTGATATAATTTCCTCCCTTTGTTTTGTGTTGTGACTCAGTTCAGTGCAAATTTGAAACTGAATTGTGGTCTTAAACTGGAAGTCTCCATGTTGATATTCCATTGGTTGTGTTTTCTGATATTCTTGATTAAAAAAATCTTGAAAGCTAACATAGGGTACTAATCTGATGTGAAGGAAATTTTTATGTTCCCTAGGACCATTATGAAGTTGGAGTCCGAGTAGAAATTAGTCACTACATAGTTCATACACTGAAAAGTTGTGGTTTGAATTATTTACCTTTAACACAGGGGGTTATAATTTTTCAACCCCCAAATCTCTGAGGAGTAAACCCTCTATGCGTGGCCCTGTGGTCTGGATTTAGATGCCTGCACAATCCCAATCTAGAGGTCTCCGCACTAACGAGGGCCCCACTGAGTGTGGGGAAGACATTTAGCTTCTGCGTGTCAGCACCGCTTTTCCCCACCACACCAAAAGCGCTTAAGTTGTGAAAGAGATGCATTTGATAAGCAATCACAGGGGGTGAGGGAGGAAGAAGCAAGCCAGTTCTCATGCCAGATACTGAACTTGCTACCAGAGTCTCCACAAACTCCGTGAGAAAGTGCATGAGATATTTATTATGTAGTACCTTAATCCCATTTTTAAAATTAAATATTTCTGCAGAAGTGAAACAAATTATTCTTTCTGAATGAAAGTTTATCCTAAGACTGTGTAGCTTTTCACTTGAAGGTAGTTTATGTCTGTATTCTAAGTTTTTGTTCATGAACTGTAACGTTTCAAGGTTCTATTCAAGTGAACATGGATGCAGTGGATTACATACAGTTCGACCTTCACCTGGGAAAATTGTGAATGAGCTTTTCAAAGAGGCAAGGGAACATGGGGCTGTCCCTCTGAATGAAGCCACAAGAGCTTCGGGTGATGACAAATCTAAGGTAAGTGCTAAATTTTAAAATTAAATATGCTATTTATATATTTGATCTCTTCTATAGTTTTTTGTTTTTTGCAAACATTCTTTTTCTAACTGTTGCTTTCTGTTTTAAATATTTGACTCATTTTTATAAGATTATAATCCTTCTCTTAATGATTGAAAGTTGCAGTTTCTTGCGTTTCTATGCAACTTCTCTATTTACCTATTTATTCTGAAATAATTATAGTCTCACAGGAATTTGCAGAAAGTGTGCAGAGGGGTCCTGTGTAGCTTTCACCCAGTTTCCCTGTTTGCCCAGTGAGTGGCTAATGATGTTGGTTTGCGTTTTCCTAATAGCCTGTGATGCTGACCATCTTTCCATGTGCCTATTTGCCATTGTCTTTATTACCCTCTTCGGTAAGCTGTCTCTTCATGACTTTTGTCCATTTTCAAATTGAGTTTGTTATGTTACAAACACAATCGTTTGAGAGTTCTTTATGCATTTTAATAGGTATGGGTCCTTTGTCAGATATATGGTTTGCAAATATTTTTCTCCTAGTCTGTAGCTTATCTTTTCATCCTCTTATGGGGTTTCTCACAAAACAAAAGTTTTAAATTTTGGTAAAGTCCAATTTTTCCGTTTTTTTTCTTTTATGGATTATGCTTTTGGTGTCTTGTCTAAGAACTCTTCATCTAACTGTAGGTTCCCAAAGATTTTCTCCTACGTTATATAGAAAAGTTTTGCATTTTATGTGCAAACCTATGATCCATTTTGAATTAATTTTATGTAAAATTTATGTCAAGGTTCATTTTTCTACTTATGAATGTTTAATTGCTTCATCAGTTGTTGAAAAGGCTCTCCTTCCTCCATTGAATTGCTTTTGTACCTTAAGTTTCTATAAAACTTTTATATAGCTTTTATAACTATATTAACTGATACAGTATTGGTATAGTAAAGAAGACATCTTGTGTCTTTTTGTGTATAATTGTCATGTTTTCTTAAAATTAGCATTTCTCAACCCAAATTCCCTTATCAAAATCATTCAGGGAGGTTTTCTGAACTACCAGATGGCCTCCAGGTGTCATGATGCAGTAGGTGTCGGGGTGCCTAGGCCTGTGTCTTTCAAAAAAGCCTGTCTGCAGTTGTGACAGACATCCCCTGCTGAGAACCACTATGCTACATGAAACATAAATTTTAGCTTTCATTTCATTATTTACCGTCAGCTTGAAATTCTTTCAGTCAAGTCTAAGGTAATTTTAGTTCTTGCAAGTTCTCTGATTCTGTAAGAAAAATGTGGACTTGATATAATTTAGTCTATAGAAAAGAAGGCAATGTGATAATTAAAAGCTCACTTGTGATATAAATGGTGATCTAAAGGAATGACATTTTTACATCATAAGCTATCCTACCTGGAAAATAAAAAATCTGGCGATTAGTATAGCAACATAAAAAGCGGTATTTGGTACAGCTGAATAAAAGCAACTTGTAAGTATAGAGCTTTTCTTCAGCGTAATTTATACCCGTTTATAAAATTCTTCCTTTAGTCTATGAAACTTTTATTTACTCTGTGATATATTATTTGAGCATTCTAATTTTTGTTATAAGACTTGTCATAAAATATTAATGGTGGCTTTTTAAAATCTGTTTGTACTTGAAAGTATATATTTCAGTGTATAAATGCGTTTCTTAGTTTTAGATTGGCCTAACTTAATTCAGCTTGAGTCACTAATGTTTTTATGGGAAGAAGCAGAATTTCTTACTTGAATACACTTCTCTGTAACATAAGACTTTTATTTTACTGTAAAATTTCCCTGGAAAGTATAAACCAGTTTGGCTAATTACAGTTGATGTCGTTTTAAAATATATGTGACACGTTGTCATAACATTTTGCTTACTAAGCCTTAGTGGGTTGTCTGCTCACTCTCTGTGCCTCAGTCATTTACAGGTGGAGGATACCGACTGGGTAGTTCCTTTTGTAAGCGGTCTGAGTACATCTATGGAGAAAATCAGCTGCAAGATGTAGGTACAGTAATCAAAATGACAAATTAGAGATATTTGCCTCTAGTTAATCTTGTTGGTTTTGAAATTAAAAATTGATAATATAATCTCTTTTTGTTCTGCTTTTTGAAACATGAATTAAAAGGATTAATGTGTAAGTTTTGTCTTAAATTTTATATTTTGTATCTCAGTTGTGCCTTGCACTTAGAGATACATAACTATTTGTTGAAAGAATATATGCTTCACTGTCAAAATAAGCTTATATATGTTAGAATAATTATAAATGGTATACTGTCATAGTATAGAATAAGCTGAGTTCTAAACATAGAAACACCTAAAGTCATTCTTTGTTTCTGTTGCCTTTTGAAATTTTGGAGTTATAATGTCATTTTAAACATGTATAGTTTAGCCTTCGAGTGTCACTGGAAGTTCTGTCTTGCCCGTTGGCTCTGTAGTAGAGAAGAACGTGGGTACAGATGAAGGAGAAGGGTGGAAATAGAGTGACAGCTGGATGTTCTCATTGCTTTCTTTTTCTCAATGAACCAGAAATGATTGTGCTTCAAGCCAGGGTCTAGCTGTGGGACTTTGGATATTTCAGCCATTGTCAGTTTGTTATGCTAAATACGAATCTGCTAAGCAAACACACATGGTTTAATTTATGCCTTTATTTCAACTATGAAGAAAGATTAGTACAAATAACTCCATATTTTAAATTAAGTAAATGGTTCAATATATTATGAAATATCACACTTGAAACTTAAAATTGTTTAATGCACATGGATTCTTGTATTTATCTTTTTTTTCTATGCTCACAAGGTTCAGATTTTGCTTAAACTGTGGAGCAATGGTTTCAGTTTAGATGATGGAGAATTGAGACCTTACAGTGACCCAACAAATGCTCAGTTTCTGGAGTCTGTTAAGAGAGGGTAAGATGTATTATTTGTATTTTACTAGTTACTTAAGGTGGGACTCTTTTTTTTAACAGACTGCTGTCCAGTAGCGTGGGCACTACTGGTCTGTGAGAGCTCGATGCTGGGATATATGGGGTAAGTGGTTGTTGGGGGAAGGGTATTTTTTAAGTATGTAAAGGATAAATTGCTCTCTGTAAGTCACTGCTTCTTAACTTGTGGGGAGGCACAGTGACATTGGTCCCTTTTAAAATCTGATGAAGCTATGGTCCCAGTTCCAAGAAGAAACATCTTAATGTCATAAATCAGTGAAGTGATTAGCACATAGCTGCCCATCCACTAAGCCACTGTCCTGCTTACTGTTGACAGGGTGACTCTCATTGCATGTATGCCTGAAATTCCACAACTTATGTTAGAAATCTTTTAAAGTGGCATTACTGCTGGCAGAAGATTTCAAAAGGTTAGTTTGAAGTTATCCTTTCTGAAAGTAAACCAGATATGCGGTGCTCTGACCCGTCTAAAGAACACCGTAACTCACCAGTCCTTCTTGCTAAAGGATGAAGAATCAAGTCATTTTGCTATGATTATAAAAGCTTTTCTGCATTATACTTTCACCAGCCGACACTGTGATCATTCCTAAGTAGAAATACAACTAAAGACATAAGGTTGGTGATGAACTGGGAGATTTAAGTAGCAGTGAAGGGACTGGAGTAGGATGTTATACTCCATCCAGGAATTGAAGGTGGGGCTTTTCCAAGTGATAAAATATGTCCGAGGAGAGTGGCTAAAGTGGAGAGGAGATGAAACTCATTGGAGTTGAGGTAGTCAAGGAACTCTGAAGGAAAGGTATTTTAGAACACTAAGTAGCATAAATTTGGAATTTGAATTCTGGAAAGATAATGTCAAGATACCAAAAAAAGGCAAGAAATGCTGTAAGCTGTATGCTGAAGTCACTGAGAAAGGTGGGAAGCTGTCCTGGGAGGCAGTATCTGGTGGTGGAAAATACAAGGATGTAATAGTTTAAATTAATGCTCTGGACTTGGAAACCTGCAGAGTCACTGGGAAGAGCTGGGAGTGACTAAGAGGGAAGTGTTTATCTGCTGAGTGAAGGTCAGCGTTACTGTTAAAATTGATGCTTATTTCAAGATGGTGGAAGAAAAGAACATATTGATGATGAATGTACTATAATATAGATCAAAACTAATTTATTATTAAATGATAATCATAAACTTTGTAGGCTAATGTTCAAACAATCATGGTATACTGAAAGAATTTTTTTATTTGAGCCAGACCGTATCCTCAGGTACAAATTAGGATCAAGAACAGTTTTAGAAAAGACCTCTTGAAAAAAATTATTGATGTCAGATAGTGTTTGTCAACTGTATTATCATTGTCTCCAAACATTTTGTAACACCATCTTCACTATCCTCAAAGAAGAACTCATAGATAATATAATCTATCTATGCATATTATTTCCAAAGAACGTATATAGTATTGTGTCTTAAATATATTGAAGAAATAAAGGAAAGTAATTTATCATAAAATTATACACATTCCAATGTATAAATGCCCGGGTCTGACCACACCAGAAACATAATGACGGAGTCGGATGGTTTACACCTTTGTGCAGTCTAGCGCTTCTCATGTAAATGTGAAAGACATAACAGAATAATACCTCGTTAGGTATGTGAAATTGGCAGCTTAATTACTATAACTGACATTGCAGTTAGGGACTTGGTAAAGTTCCAAACAGAACAAAGTGCAATCTTCCTTCCATTTGTATGGTAAATGCATTCCCGAAAATTTCAAAGTGTATTAAATACAAAGTGTATTTATTAATTAATAAACCAGTTTTTCCTTATATGTAAGACGGAGCCTAATAAGCCTTAGATTTTAGGCTCAGACTTTATAAACAGTGTTGTCATCCATGTGAATCTCTGGCAGGGCATTCAGTGGTTCTCTGGAACCTGAGACAAGTCTTCATTGTGCAAAAGGAATCCTCAGTCCCAACCCTGAATGATGGCAGCACTCATGAATCACACAACAATCCAAAACACCCCTGTCAATTCTCAAAACTTCTCTAGGGATTTTAGAAATAAATATCTGCGTTTACTATTATGTCCTAGGAATTTTCTAGTGCTAATTTAGGTATAAATTGCTGTCTTACAATTTGGTTTTCTAAATGTTAGAAGCACCCCGAGATCACTATGACAACAAAAAATCCCTATGTTGAGAACCACTGAGAAATAATGTGATGCAACTTTAAGACAGAAATATCTACAGGGACTAATCAATCATCATGGAAATTTTTATATTGTAATTTAAGCAAAAATTGCTGTTTTTCAGTGTAGCTCACAACTTGATTACAGTAATCTCCACAGTATAGATTCATTTTTTAAATAGTTAACTAAAACTTTTTTCCCCTTTTAAAAGAGAGATTCCCCTGGAGCTTCAGCGGCTGGTTCATGGCGGCCAAGTGAACTTGGATATGGAGGATCATCAAGATCAAGAATACATAAAACCTAGATTGAGGTTCAAGGCTTTTAGTGGAGAAGGACAAAAACTTGGAAGGTAAAAATCTGAAATGAGAAAAATACTTGTCTTTGTTCAACATGAATTTTCTTTGAGAATAAAAAAAGCAAAATAACATAGAAACTGAAAACTAAAATAGGAACTGTGAAGACCTTGCTGATGGAATTAGATATGCAAATCTGGTGATAATATTAGTAGCTGATACTTAGATAACGATTACCACATTCTTGGCCCTCTAAGCACTTTAACATATATTAACTCAATCTTCAGAATAGCTCTTGGATGGAGATCCTGTTATTACGTGATTTGCAGGTGCAATAGTTTGCTCAAGGTGATTGAACTAGGACGTGGTTAACATGTGGGGTTCAAACCAGGCAGCCTGGCTCCAGAGTCTGTACTTTTTACCATTGTGCCATTCTGCCTCTTCTGATTACATGGGTCTAAAGGGGGAGAATTGTAAAGGGTTCTTGATTAGCTAAAACAACAGGTATCTTAGATCACAGCTTTAAGCATGCCTGTCTGCCATAAGTAATTGGTAAGCTCTTGCAGCAAGAGCAATGTGCTTAAGTTGGTTATTTTCAATATATCTTAAGCAGCCAAACTGTTTCTTCAAGTTATCAAAGCCCAATATGTAAAACACATATAAAACCTGAGCTCCTCTGATGGTTGGTGTTGGAGGGAGTTGTCTCAGAGACATGTCCTAAGAACCCCTAGGATGTTGCCAAGCACAGTTTCAGTGTACATGGTATAATGTATGAGTGGACTCCTTAAAATAGCCATGGCTTGAAAGAATCCTCATAAATCTTGTAAAATAAGTTGGTAAAAGTTACCCTCTCCAGGAGACATGTGGAATTGCAGCATTGGCCATGTGTCCAACATCCCTTTGTGCATCCTTGTTCTTTTTCATATGATTCTTTCCCTCCTAAGCTCTTTTCAATTCGCTCATGCACACAGGCTCTCTATTCCCCTCTCATTTCTCAAAGTAGGAAAATATTCAATATTAGTTCTTTACACTATCTTTCATATCTCTAATCTCCCTTCCTTATCTTTTTCTTCTAATAGAGAATGATTTCTGAGACATGTAGGGAGTACAGGAACATGTGTTGATCTGGCTTTTTTTAGGACCCAAATCCTTCAGTACTCAGTGCACTGGAACTTTTCTCCCTCATCTCTCTTTTCTACCAACACAGGTCAGGCTTCCCCTGAATTGTTGTTTCTTCCCTCCTTCTGTTTGTATGACTATGACTCTCAGATATATTTTTTTAAAATATTTCGTAGCACTTCCCATTTTTTACTTAATATTTATTGAGATTATGATTTTTAATTAGAACACAGGTAAAATGCCCAGTCATCTCTTTGCTTCCTACATATTCTTTCTCTATTATTTAAATTTATGGTGAAGAATTAATGTTAGAATGCTCGTCTTTGTTAGCAGAAGTGCAGTAGATCTACAATTGGAATTGAAGAAGGTAGCTTAAAGGGAGGATAGCTGAGAAGAGCCACTGGTTATAATTGGCAATTTCAACTCATGAAAATAAGGATATTATCTAATTATAGAATCTTACAAAGGCCAGCCTGTTTCCTTAAAAGGCAAATAGCTAGAGAAAAAGACAAAAAAAAAAAAATGATAAAGGAGAATGACAAAGATAAGTGGTTATAATGCTATGCTCGAACATTAGCCATATTGGTCAAGGTTTTTGATTATAGAAAACAGAATCCACTTGCTAGTTTAAATAGTAAGGGATTTCTTACAGAGCCTTGGGTAGTTTATAGAATTTCTAGAAGAGATGGCAAACCAAGTTTTCCTTAGGAGAAGCAAACACAACAGGGAACTCTCTAGAGAAAATAATTCCTGTGCCCCCATCAGTTGCTCAGTCCCCTAGGGACCAGACACTAGAACATTCCGTCATGGCTGCTCTAGAAGAATCAAATGCCTCCAACACCTTGGTAACCAGAAGAGCTACATAGCTTCCACTTTACAGTGATTACTTTCACCACACAAGTATGTATCTGTTTGCTCAGTGGAAGGGTTGAATCATAAAATCCTAGCTGCAAGGGAGTCAGAGAAATGTAGTCTGTAGAATTTTCAGTTTCTAATGTGTAGGAAATTTACACTAGGAGATTAGCATGGTGGTGTGAGCCGATAGGATGCACTTGAATCCAAATGTTGAGTAGTTGAATATATATTCTAAGAAAGTGAAGAATTGCATAGAACATTTTAGAAGGCTTTAGATTAAAAAATATTAAAATATAAAAGTTCTAACAGTTAACCTTTATTTATTTAGAAAGTAACTTTCTAAAATGACTCACTTCCCAAGAGTTCCAGACAACTATTTACTGAACAGAGAAATAATTAAAAAGAAGCAAAAAAAAACAGAAATGGAAATAATTCCATTGTCTTCCATAGCAGTCAAATTGCAAATAGAACATTACATAGATGGAAACTAACTTAATTTTTGATATACAAATTGATATACAAATAATTATGGGGTAAACCTAAATGCAATAAAAATACTACCCACTACCCTCATGTAACATAATAGGAGCAAGCAAATCATAGATGGAAAACTGCAAATTTACAATGGTAGAACAACCTGTATTGCTGAGTAAAAATGAGCTTTGTGAGCTAGAGTAGAGTCTAACAAGTGAACGACCTAGAAAATCACAGATTCTTTTTTGATAGGCAGGGCTAACAAGTAGATGTTCACTGTAGGCTTTTGAGCTGGTGTCTATGATGATGAAAATCGTGATTCGAAGCAGATCTCTCTTTTTGCTAAGAACAGGCACTGCCTGTTGGTCATACTGTGCGGTCCAGTCCAAAAGATTCTGTTTGCACTCTCACCCATTCCGACCACTGCACCCGAGGTTGACTTCCTCTTGGTCCTTGGACCCTTGAGGGCTCTCTTCTCTAAAGTCTAACAGCCCTTCCCTCCTGCCATTTCTGCGTTTCCTTATCCATCCCAGCAATTCTGCGGGCCCCTTGCCTTACTGTGAGTCATTGGATTTGTCTGCTCTGTGCAGTTCAGTGCTGCTAGGGATGTTCGCACACGCATGCTGGGCAGGCAAGCTGAGCTGCTGCCACTCTGGAAGGGCTGATCCCAGATGTTCCCTACTTTCCCTGAGCCCCCTCTTCACCCCTGCCCCTCACTCTCATGGATTTCTTTGCTTCCAGCTTCTCAGAAAATAAAGCCCAGTAAGAATTAACTTTCTTAATATGTTCCCCTTAGCCTCTAAGTTTATTAAATCTATCCTTACTTCCCTCTTTTAAGCATGAAGATGTTTGTCCTCCTGTCTGAGGGAATCACTCCACTTACAATGTACATCCTTTCCTCCAGTTTGCCTACAAAGCTTGTTTTATCAATTAACTTCCATCTTTTCCTTTTTTAAAAAATTTCTTTTTAATGTAATACTTGACACATACAAACAATATATCAAAATGTCGCCATGATTTGATCAATTGAATGATAAGGAGAACGTTTTCACTAGCAAGCAGGTGTGACTTGGAAAGCTAAATATTAAAGTTAATGTATCTTTTTTAAATAGTTTTTTTATACCACACTAACCAACTTCCTCACTGGCTTTCTCTGTGGCTTTGAGCCCATCTTTCAATCTCTATGACTCAGTTTTCCCTTCCAATAAAATGATGTGGTTGGCCTGAATTATCTTGAAAGTCCATTCCAGTCCTCAGATGTTGTTATTCCATGTAATTTCATCTTGACATATGCACTTCTTACAAAGAAACACATGAAAGGGCTTTTCTTACCTATTTTGCCTGCCCTGTACTTTATGTTTTGAGAAGAACTTACCTGGTCAGAGTCTGTTTTAAACAGTAAGCATTCAAGTACAGAAACAGCAATATGGGGCAACTTGATGTCATGGGAAGAAGCCAAGATGAACCTGAGCTTTCTCATCTATCAGTGGGGATAACAGAGATAACTCTTCCTTCCCCACTTGTTGGAATAATCATTATAATGCTAGTAGCTAACTTCTAGGTAGTGCCAACTGTATAAAAGCACTGTCTGAAGTGCTTATGTGTCCTAATTAATTTAATCTTTACAACAGTGCTACTGTTGTCTCTGTTTTGCAGATGAGGAATTTGGGGCACAAAGAGGGTAAGTGACTTGCCCAGGGTCACACATCTAATGAGTGGCAGAGTCAGAATCCGGGAGTCAGGCTCCTGGATCCATGACGGTGAAGCAGCACTGCCTCCTCATGTATGATATGAGTGAAATAATGGAGGCAGTGGCGGTGTGAGGGCGGTCATGATAATCATAGTGTGTGTTCCGGTTATCCGTGAGGCAGAGGCAGAGAGAAGAGGTCCTTTGCATTCAGTGTCTTGTGTCCCTTCTCTTTGGTTTTCTTCCCTCTCCTGTGTAAGGGACACTGGACTGTTGGCACAGTAAATCGACTTGGCAGTGCAACTATTTAAGTCCTCAATTCCAAACTTGAAAGAAAATTCCTTAATAATACCTGATCGGTGATTGCAAATCATCCTTTTCTCCTTTTTCGTATCTTTATCGTATATATTCTGAGATCAGTTCTAAAATATATGTCAGGAAAAGTTAAATAGTTAAAGAAAGGGGAAGTGTTAGCAGTAAGTGCCAGTTAATTTTACCACTTTACCATATATTCTGAGAAACTTCCTGGGTGGGAATGAGAGTCATGATGGCTAGATTTACACTTGACTGAAGCCCAAATGCTCAGAGGACTTTTATACTAATAAATCTGGATTTCTTTTTTGTTTTTTTCAAAAGTAATTTATGGGAAGCCATCTAAATCTCAGTATTTGAGAGAACAAACATAAGACTATCAAAGAACCTTAAGATGACTGAGAGATTAAGATTTGATGTCTATAAAGAATCTGGCTAAGTTTGTTTGAATTTGTTAACCAAAAGAGCACTCTATTTTTGACATTCACTGTCGGCTTCCAATGCTGGGTCATCCTGCTTCATTAGAAGGCTCTGAGAAAGCACTGCTTGGGTCACTAGTCACCAAGGTCAATGGTGAGATGTCCTGTCAAATAAGCTTCATTGTAAATTCATCACCATACATAAAATTTCATTCCTCACTAACACTTAGCAATTACTTCTCTTTTGTAAAGCAGTAACTACTTAAATCAAATGTTTTTAAGTAATATTAGTTAAGTTTAAATTAATAGTTTAGTGCTGATAATTTGTACAAAACTAGCTGGCACCTGTTGAAACACTGTTCTAGGCCGTATGTTAAGGGCTTACTGGTATAACGTACCTACCTTACATAGTATTATTTCCCCCATTTTATAAATGATAGAACTAGGATTCAAAGAGATTAATCTACTTACTCAAATTTACATTGTTGACATAGCTGGCTGGATTTGAAACCTAGTCTGTCTGTGCTCATAGCCGTTCATTGACTAAAGATTGTTGTGCTCAACAGTTGTGCTAACATGAAATTCCAAGGGGATAAAGGAGGAAAGAAAACAAAATCAGGCTTCTGAAAGAGATTGGATAAACTAAATCAGAATCATAGGATCCAAAATAATATTAATGTAATGAGAGAGGTTGGCAGAAGTATATGAGACTCAAAGGAAGCCATGTTCTTGCCAATCCAGAAGTAGTAGGCGGGATAACTTGAGAATCAACTGTGGTTCTAAGTGGTTATTCTTCTGTCTTCAGTTTGTCAAATGTCTTATGTATTCAAATTTGTGTTCTAATTCTTTAATTCTTCTTTCTTAGCCTTACACCTGAAATAGTTAGTACACCTTCCTCCCCAGAAGAAGAGGATAAGTCAATATTTAATGCAGTTGTTCTTATCGATGATTCAGTGCCAACAACAAAAATTCAAATCAGGTTAGCAGATGGGAGTCGTTTGATACAGAGATTCAATAGCACACACAGGTAAGCTTCTAGTTTGCTCTTATACACAAGGTTACTTATCTATGTAAAACTGTGTATGACTTCTAATGAAGTAATGAAATCTAATGAAGAATGAAATTCTTTAGACTTACTTTTGAAGTAAAGTTTTGACAGAAGAAAAAAACTTTAAAACGTAATAGCTGTGTGTAAGAAATGAAATACTTAGTCTTGAAACATCTTCTGTAAACTGTCCAAATACTAATGCAAATTCAGGTATCATTCGAAAATAAAGAAAATTGTTAGAAGCTGTAGTTTTGCACTGTTGCTAAAACCGTATGAAGTGGAATCAGATTTGATTTAATATAGTAAAACCTTATTTGGACTTTACTTAGTTAAAAATTTATGATAATTCTGATTGGGATTGACTCTCTACTTAGCAAATTCTTCACAATATAAATTTGCAGTGTAAATAAAGTTTAATCGTGCTATTGTCAAGGTTTTCAAGTAAACTTTTAAAAATGTCATTTTAGCATTCATTTTTACATTTGTTGGGCTAATAAGATTTTTTTGTGTGTGAGGAAGACTAGCCCTGAGCCACCATCCGTTGCCAATCCTCCTCTTTTTTGTTGAGGAAGACTGGCCCTGGGCTAACATCCATGCCCATCTTCCTCCACTTTATATGGGATGCCACCACGGCATGGCTTGACAAGTGGTGCGTCTGTCTGTGCCCAGGATATGAACCCACGAACCCCAGGCTGCTGAAGCGGAGTGCGCAAACTTAACTGCTATGCCACCGGGCTGGCCCCTAAGATATTATTTTATTTGTTCATTGTAACCATCTAAGGGATACATTTATGATCTTAGTTGAGTTATATGTGAAAGTAACTTGTAAAAGTTAGTCTCATGACCTACACTTTTCATAGATATAGACTCACCTTGACTTAGGCCCATTGGAAGTACCTTTTTCTGGGTTGTGTGCTGCTAAGATACTTTATGCGCTGAATAAGTAGGACCTGCACTTTCATAACATTGTTGCCGTTTATTTTCTGCACACCTCACCTAAAGATCGTCTCTGTTTACAGTAAAAGTAGATAACTGGGTACCCTCCAAAGTTAATCCTCACATTTGATCTTAGAGCCAAGATAAATCCATCCATTGAAATAATGTAAATGAAAGAAAATTACAGAACATTTAAATAAGGATTAGAATTGTGTAATTTTTATTGTTATCAAATGTTAGCTAAAAGCTTACATGGCAATAAAATTTTTATATCACAAATTATTTTTATCTTATTTCTTCAGGATCCTGGATGTTCGGGACTTTATTGTACGGTCCCGTCCTGAATTTGCAACTCTTGACTTTATTCTTGTGACTTCATTTCCAAACAAAGAGCTAAGAGATGAAAGCCTGACACTACAAGAAGCAGATATTCTTAACACTGTGATACTCCAGCAACTAAAATAATATTGCTCCTATTCATGCAGTAGCATGTAGGAAAGATAATGTGCCATATTAATAAGGGAAATACTTAAGAGCATTAAAAAAACAAATTATTTTTATTATTTATACAGATAAATTTTGGTTTTACTCTTATTCTATCCTCTAGCCTTTAGTACAGATGAATTTGGACCAGGAATAGATTTTGAAATAAGTGTGTATGAGTTTTTAGTTGCAGGGCTGGCTTATGTTGATAACTTTTAAATATTCTGGCAAAACAATTTGTTACATGCTCAGTGTTAATGTAGGAACATTTATTTGCAGCGAAAATTAACAAAACCCCAAATTGATAAATACATTTGGTAAAATTTGCACTAAAGTTGCTTGATGTTGCATTGGTCAACAGCCATTAAGAAATCTTCTGGTTAAATAATTTGAAAATTTGACTGTGCTATATACTGAAAAGATCTGTATTCTGATTGTGAAATACTTTGATCTTACGATAATTATTTCTCCTATTAAGATTTTACACATCCTTTCTACTTACTGATTTAGCTATATTATTAGTGTCAAAAAATACAGTTTGACCTTGTATTTCATAGAACTAGGACCATTGTAAACTGGAAACAAAGACATAAAGGTCAGCAATTCTTGAGAAGATGTGTTAAACAGCACTTTAAAATAGAGTAATTAGTCCCTCCCAGAGCCTGCCTTGGTCACATTCCTTTATTCATTCAACACAGTTTTCTAGGGGACCCACTATATATACTAAACACTGTTCTAAGTGTTCAACCCAGAATGTGTTCTGTTTCAGGACAGAACAAGTGTAGAAATACAAGAATGTAAATTCTGTCAGTCAGACTGGATGTAAAGAATTACCAACATAAATGTTTGCATTTCTACTGAAGCCGGGTATTTCCTGAATGAGGTAGGCTACATCAGGAATGATAGAAAAGCTGCTTCTTCCCAGACATCATTTCGTCTTTGGTCACCACTCCTGGTTAGTTTTTTATTGCTGCTATAAGAAATTACTACAAATTTAGTAGCTTAAAGTAGCACAGTTTTATTATAATTCTATAGGTTAGACATCTGACATCAGTGTCACTGGGCTAAAGTAGGGTGTCCACAGGGCTGCATTCCTTTTGACGCTCTAGAGGAGAATCATTTCCTTGTCTTTCTAATTTCTAGAGGCCACCTGCATTCCTTCACCTGTGACCCCTTTTTTCCATCTTCAAAACCAGCAACATTGCATCTCTCTGACCCTTCTCTGTCATCTTATCTCTTTGACAACAGATAGGAAAGGTTCTCTGCTTTTAAGGACTCGTGTGATTAGAAGGGTCCACCAGATAATCCAGGATAATCTCCCCATCCATAGTAACCTTAACCACGTCTTTAAAGTCCCGTTTGTCATGTAAAGTAACATATCACAGGTTCCTTCTGGAGGCTCCAGGGCTGAATCTTTTTGCCTCTTCCAACTTGTAGAGGCCACTGGCATCCCTTTACTTATGGCTGTATCCCTCCAATCTCTGCTTCTACCCTTACATTTTTATTACCAACTTTAATTCTCCTGCTTTCCTCTTATAGGGACCCTTGTGATTACATTTGGTTTACTGAGATAATCCAGGATAGTCTCCTCATCTCAAAATGCCTAACTTAATCACATCTGCAGAGTTCCTTTTACCTTGTAAGGTAATAGATTCACAGGTTTGAGGATTACAACCTGAGCATTTGGGATGGGGGGCCTTCTGTCTACCACCGTCCACTCCTACCCCAAAGATTCACATCTGTCTTAAATAAAGTCACCATCCAAAGGTGCTCAAAAGTCTCATCCTGTTACAGCATCAACTTAAAGTGCGATTTCTTATCTGAATCTCACCAGCTCAGAAGTTCCAAATCTCATTTAAGTCATCTAAATCAAGTATGGGTGAGGATCTGGGTATGATCCTGGGACACAGTTCCTCTCCATCTGTGTACCTAAGAACCTAGAAAAAGTTATCTGCTTTCAAATTTAATGGTAGGACAGGCATAGAATAACAGTTATAGACATTCTTGTTCAAAAACATAGAAGATAGAATGAGAAAAGAAGTCACTAGTGCCAAGCAATTTAGGAATTCAGCCAGACACACTCCATTAGGCCTCAAGGCCTGAGAGTCATCTTCTGTGGCTTGCGGCACCCCCTCTAGGCTTATGACACCCTCTGAGTCATCCTTTCTTTTTCATGAACGTTAGCACATGTTTGCAGCTGAGTAGTTTTATCAGCTTGTTTCTTGACTATGGGACTGTGGGAGATCCAGCCATCTTTCATTTCATACTGTCTCTATCCCTTTCAGTTTAAGATGGTAATGTCTGCTAGTATAACCTTCTCAAGGAACCCATGGATCTTCTGTGTATGTTACAGGGATTCACTCCATTAGACCAGAAGCTCCTCCACAGAACTTTCCTGGATAATCCCATCTCTATTTTTGGCTTTTTCTGAGATAGCTGAGAGGATCTATAAGTCACACCCTTCATCTCTTCAAAGAGCCTTTTGTGTGACAATACTCAAGAGTTTTTTGATCTTTCTCAGTTATTAGCAAAAGGTTGTATAGCCACACCCACATCTCTTTCCCTCGAGCAGGCTTTCCTGATGGTGAATCTCTTAATTTTCATGTCTTGTGCCATTTGGCTAAGCTAAGAATTTCTAAGTCATCAAGTCCTATTTTCTTTATATTTAACAGTTCTTCCCTCAATTTATCTACCTCCTCTCACATTTTACTGTAACCAGCAAAAGAAAGTAGGCCTCACCTTCCACACTTTGCTTAGAAATCTCTTCAGCTAAATATAGTTAATTTTACCGCTTGCAACTTCTGCCTTCCACATAACTGCAGGACACAGTTCAGCTAAGCTTTTTGCCACTATGTAAAAGAATCTCATCTTCTTCAGTTTCCAACAGCATGCTCCTCATTTCCTACTGAGCCCTCACTGGCAGCACCTTTATTGACCTTATTTCTACTAAGTCTGTTCATGACAGTTTAGACATTCTCTATGGCAGTTTAGGTATTCTCTACCATGCTCCTTACTTTCTTTGAGCCCTCACTAGCATTAACATCCATATAACTATTAACAGTGTTCAGGGCAATCTTGGCTCTTTCTGTCATGCTTCTGAACATTCTTCCAACCTCTACCCCACTGCCCACTTCCAAAGCCCCTTCTGCGTTTTTCGATAATTGTTACAGCAGCACCCCATTTTAAGGTATCTAGAAAAGTCTACTATGCCTGCTCACTGCCAGTTGACTGGAATGTGCCAACTGAAGCATTGGAATTCACCTTTCTCTGGAGGCTCTGGTTATTTCAAGGAGGTGAATTTACCTATGTGAGAGATTTCAATACTGGGAGTACTTCCATACGATAGAAGTGTTGATCCCACCACAGAGACAACTTTTTCTCTGTCGTAACATCGAATAAGATTATTCCCACATCTTCCCATCAAAATAGGAAGGCCTGCTTCTCTCCACTAACTGAAAACAACTTGGAGAATATCTAAAGAACAGTTAAAAACATCATCCTCAGTTCAAAAAGATTACCAAGGTTAAACTACATTTTCACTGGAGCAAAAGCATCTTCCTAAGGAAATAATCTATTGAAACAAATGAACATTTTAAATTAAAGGGCATTGCCCTGTTTTGGATTAACAAAATGGGGGAAAAATTAACCACACCCTGTAAAATTATGTGAAATTTTATTCTTGTAGTTTCTTTTTATCAATTAGATGGAGTGCCTGTAGATGCACATACAAAACGACTGCCATTTTTGTATATAATAGTCTTCCAAATATAGACATTTACATTAGGAGAGAGAATTAAACCTCCAGAAGGGAGGAACAGTACTTCCCCAGGTACTAGGTAGTGTTTTGCTTCATTTAGAGTCATTTTCCTGAATTCTTTTTTCTACTGTGGTCGCTGTAACTTTTAAAGTTTATAATCATCTCAAAAAAGATCATGTTACAATGAGCAATTAGACAATCATACGTGAGGTCAATTGTTTTGCATGACGTATGTAATCAAAAAATTTTGTGTCTGCTTACCAATAAAGAATGTTTTCATTGAAACTCTGAAAATTCTTGTCAAAATTTCCTTGATTTGCAGTTTTATTTGAGTAGCTTAATGGAGTATTTTAAGCCCGAGTAACGTTTTCTGTGGTTTACTTTCCTGTGGTGCATCTTTTTGAGGATGGGACTGGCAGAGAAGGCACTGAGTTGTAGCAGTGTTGTCTCAGTCTCCCATTACTGTTTCTGTTCTTATTCCACCAAAATAAAGGTGCAAATTTTTCTTAACTTTTTGCCACAGTAGATTTCTGAAAACCTTGTCACAACTTGTATTGTTGATAAAGTCATCCAGTTTTCCCCTCGAGTTTTTGTCCCTGATCAGTGATGCAAATTAATATGTGTGTCCAATCTTGTCATAAAGGCTAAGAAATGTTTTCTATACAATTTTAAGCTCAAGTATCTTTTAGCTCCAAGTAAATGAGTTATAAAGGGAGCCCCAATGCATATGTATAACTGTGTGTGCGCTCGTGTAGCACACAGAAATTACATGTGTGGCCCGGAACTAACAACTAGCTATAAGCCACTTATCTTAACAATTTGGCCTCTTTAGAATTATAGCTATGACCTAGGTCTCTGAGAAAAAGCCCTTTTAGAAAGTTCAAACTTGATGACATATTTTCTTTTAGATAAATGTTTCTATATTATTAAAAACAAGACAGAGGCCCCAAATGGAGTCACTTATGCTAAGCCCCACGTCAGCAAACTGAGACTGACTGACTGACAGTTTCGGCTCTCCCAGAAATGGAGTGTCATGCCAGTCCATCAGGAATCGCCTGATCCGCACCAGTGAGGTCACCTGCCTGAGAGAGCCATGCCAGCCCCTAAAGGAAAGTGACCTTGCACAACCCACCTGCTGTGTGGCTTTCCTCTGCTGTGTTCCCGCTTCCCTCTGCCTATGAGTCTCGTTTTGTACAGCTCCTCGGAGCTCCTTTCTACCTGCTAGATTGGATGCTGCCTGAGTCATGAATCATTGAATAAAGCTAATAAGATCCTTAAAATGTACTCAGCTGAATTTTGTTTTTTAACAATATTAAGCAGAGACATTCAGGATCATTCTAGGGCGCTTCAGCCTTAAAACTTCCTCTGAGTAATGACTGGTGATTTCATATGACTTCTTAGGCTACTCAAATGAAAGCTACAGGGAAAGAATGGTAGTCAATTCTGTTCACCGTATTACGTTTCTTGCTTTCTTTGGAGGGCCTGAAAAATAATTATCAACTTATTAGCATGGACTTAAGGACATCACACAATTAGCAAGATAGTACTTTTTCTATTGGTTTCTAATGAATTAAGGTATGCATGTTAATTAGGCAACAACAAAAAACAACTACTAGATTAAAGGTGTGGGGCAACTGCCATTTTTTCCCTCAAAATTCTCTTTCCTGCCCTTTATGTTCTCAGTGTAAACTTGGCTTAGTTCTACTGTTTCTAATGGCATACATTAGTATAGATATCAACACGATCATGTTAAGACAGTCACTTTTCTCTCTTCAATCTTTGGGATAGAAGAGTATTTTAAATGAGTGTATATCCTTTATTTTATGTCTTTGTATTTGCTTTTTGGTTTGTATTTTTCTTATTTACATAGTGCACCTTTCAATGTACTTTTTAGAACATTGTGAATTATAAAAGGTCCTACAATGTGGTTTCATATTTAATGTCTTTCCTACTTTTTTTGTCTTTGTGGGAAAGGTTTGTTTCTTCTAATGTTGACAGATTTTATCAATTTTTATCCTAGGATCAGGAATGGTAGAAAGTATAATTTTTAGTTTTCTATCCATCTATTGATTAAAAAGTAGCAACTATAAATACGACACATATTCAAAACATCAGTATGCTTGAAAGTGAAAGCATAAACATAGTTGAGTACAGGTGGAGGTCCTGCTTCCAGCCGCCTGGAATTTGTAACTAGGTCTGGGTTTTTGAGCATAGAAGATAGTAGGATGAAGTAACATCTTATAGAAAGAAATGTTCGTCCGTTCTACAGATCATTGTGAGAGTTAACATGCCCTGAGTTGAGCTGGTCATTTTTATTAATGTAATAAAATTACATGCAAATAAATATTTTATATATGCATATTATAAAATATATGATAACATCAAGGTTGGAGGTCTTTTTTGGCCCTTGGAAACTATTATAAATGCTTATAATGTAAGTAGATGTTACTGTTTGAAATATTATGTACATAGCTGTTCTTTGGCAACTCAAAATAATCTGACTTTATATTCTTTAATATTAGGCATGTGTCTGATTCATTTGCAGTGAGGAGTACTATCTTAGACATAACTACTTGGATTTAACATTTATTGAGGGCTTACTAAGAGCAGAATCCTATATTTGGCAGGCAGCAAGTTACTTACTGTCAGAGTGACACTGTTAAGTTTGTCATTCTGAGCCCAGCTTTATTAAAAAACAAAATTCAGCTGAGTAAATTTGAGAATCTAATTGGCTTTATTTAATAATTCATGAATCAAGCAGCATCCCATCTTAGCAGATAGAAAGGAACTGTGGAGTTGTACAAAATGAAAGCCTTTTATAGGCAGAAGGGGTGGGAAAAGGAAGTTTCTAGGAAAGAGTGGCTTGCTTCAGGCAAAGTCACCTTCCTATGGGAGACAGAGGACCTATCGGGCAGATTACCTCACTAGTGCTGACCAGGTGATTCCAGATTGACTGGTTACAGGTTTCATTCCTGGAAGAGGCTGAAACTGCAATTGGGTTAGTATTAAGTCTTGGTTTGCTGACATGGGGCTAAGCATAAGTGACTCCATGTTGGGCCTGTTGTCTCTTTCTTAACAAGTCCCTCCTTTTGATGAGAATTTCAGCTTAACTGAGAGATGTGATCAAAATGTAAGGCATTAGCACCACAGCCAGTTACTGCTCGGGAGTTCTTGCAGTTTTTTCTCATCCTGTGTCGTATTCACAGGTCATGATTTTTTTTGGCTAAATGTCCAGTATTTACAGGTCATGTCTTCAGGCTCACAATTTTTTAGTCAGTGATTCTCTTCATTTCTTTTCTGATGTTCCAGTCTTAGGGAGATCATTTGCTTGGTGGTTAGCAGCTGCACACAGGCACTGAAAGCTTTTGAGAGAATACAGCACACCAGGGAGACTACTATGATTGTTATAAGCAGGACAATTTCCAGTGTCTGGAGTGTACTTTGGAGCCATGGTCCCCAAGACCCAAACCAATCAAAATCCAGAAGTCACAGAAAGACCCCATTGAAAGAGTCACTTTCTTAAGCCAAGTGTCTTGTTTAGTGTTCTTATGTAGCTGAGTTTCAGCTTCTCTGGAGGTGTTAATCAGGTGCAGCAAGTGGTGTTGGTCACAGCACAGACACCTCCTTGTTCAGCTAGAAGATTATCAAGAGCTATCTATTATCAAGAACAACCTTGACCAGAAAGTCAAAGGATTTTTGTTGGGCAGCTATCACTTTTGCAGCAGATCCTTCAATATTTTCAAGAGTTAAGGAGAGATTTCTGATCATAGCCTCATCTGTTACTCACTCCTAACCAGGGAAGTTGGGACCTGTCAAAGCAAGCGAATCCTGAATAATGAATGCCACCTGGTAGGTTCTTTCTAACCTGACGATGTAAATCTAGGGAGTTGACCAATGAGATATCTCTGTTTATGAACAGTTAGGGGCACAGGTAACCTAAAAGGCACTGCCCAGTTATGCACCAGCCATCTGGGCCTTCATCCAGATCAGAATTTTTGATGACAAATTCAATAGTCTGAAAAGTTACCACCCTAAGCAATGGCCTGGGAGATATGGATGATGGTGTTCTCTTTCCAGGCCAATGCCAGATAAAGAAAAGAAAGAAGAGAAGAAAGGATTTTGTGTTTAATTAAAGTAGAAAGTCTTGATCCAGCATATTGGCAGGAAGCAGTCTATATTGATGTAAGGCTACTTCTCTTCCTTGTCAATTTGATTCGAAGGTCTCCAGCACCTGCACAGGACCAGATTTCAGCTGTGAGATGTGTGCCCAAGGTTCAAGTCCCTGAAGTTTGGCTGCCATCTGGGTAGTGAGGAGGACCTGGTATAGTTCCTTTCAAGGAGATTCAAGGGAAGTCTTTGTTCTTAGTGATTCTAAATCAGAAGGGTGGAAGAAAATTTGAAACATGAATTTGGAGAGTTGTAGCCAGATATATGAGAAAACTAGAAGAATTTAGGATAAAGTCCAGTTTATAGATGTATAACAAAACCTCAAAGACAATTAACAGGACTAGAATCTAATATCTACAAAGGTGCAAACAATTTTCTCTCTATAATTACCCCCATTTTTTTACCAAAGATCATCACAGTAGAACTAATTTGTTTGCATTAAACTTGGCCTGATTGTTTACATAAGTACAGAAAAAATCTTTTTTAAGACTGTTTTACTTTCCTTTCATAAGGAATCTCAGATTGAACTCTTAAAAGCTTCTCAAGGCTAGAAAACCATGCCAAGAACTCACCATGAGATTTTGCCTGCGATACCAGTAGTTTGGGTGAATTTCTATCAGTCAAAGTCTTGGTAATATAGCCAATGTCTCCAACTGGGTCCTGTTATAAGAAGAACAGATTCTTATTGAACTTATGTAAATAACTATGCTGCCATGAAAAGAATATTCAAGAGTTTTCAAATTCTGGAGGAATCAGGTAGGGAAAAAAATGTTTCATCTTTGTTTACAAAGGGGTACTTTATCAAATTGTTGTAAGTCATAGGTAGTTTAAGAGAAAGGTTTCCTTAATTCTGGAAGAATAATTAAAGAACCAGCAATGTTTCAAATAAAAAGCCATAAAAAAATTATAATCCTCCCCCTCAGTTCATTCAGTCCCATATAATTAATATGTGTAATTAATGAATAATTAATACTCTGCTTGAATCTAGTTTTTTCATTAATTCTGGAAATTCTCACCCAGTACAGTTTTATGATCTTAAAGCTATCAGAAACCTGTATTTGTCAAAGTCCTTTCCATGGATCTTCTTGAAGATAAAGCACTTTTGTAGGAACACTTCTGTAAAAGCATCAGAGTGAATCAGTAGTCGTCTGTAAATGACAAAAGACTTAAAAATGGCCAAGGTTAAATGGAGTTGACAAGGAAATTCAGTTATTTCTGTAACGTACAACATTTTAAGATAATAACTAGAATTAGAAGTGATAACACTACATCAGAATATATCAGATTTACAGGAATTTCACACAATTTCTGGAACATTTATAACATATACCCACACAAATACAACATAAAGAAGGCTTAATATTACTTCTTATTTGACAATGCTTCTCATGTAATATAACATCAAATAAGCCTAAATAGTTTAGCATCTCTCTTTTTTTAAGGAGTGAGAACAAATCTTTTAAGATGTTGCAGGAGCCCTCTGGAAAATCCCAAAGTTAATTTGAGGTCAAAATGACTTCATTTAGAATTTGATTTGGGGGAACTTTCTCAAAAATATCAAAAGGCTTTAAAACACTGAGACAAATAGGATCACAGGTCCCTGTGAAACACCCAGTTATCTGTTTAACCAAAAGGGTAATTAAAGATTTCCAGGCAAATACAGGGAGTTACATAGTCATAAAAACCTTAGCTCTTTCAATAGAGAAGACTCAGTTTTTGTAAGTAATCAAAGACCTAATGACAAAGATAACATGAAGTACAGCAAATTATTTTGGTGAGACACAAAATCTTTGCTGTTCATACAGATTATTTAAAAGGTAAAGAAAAACTTTTCACAATATCTCATCGAGAGCAGACCAATAGTCCAAGTAAACTTTGTCCTTTAACCGGTGAGAAAGCCAAATTCTAATTTTACACAGCTTACTTGTGACATTAAAACTCATTTTTTACTCAAATAATTTCATTTTAATCTTAGCCACCTTGACCACTCAAATTTCTTTTCCCAAGATTTTCACAAACCTTCTACAACTTTCTTATTTACATTTAGATTTTTGTCCTATGTTTTTTCTCCTTCTCATTCTGAAACAACCAGCCTCACTTTTAGAACAAAATTACTTTCTTTCCCTCAACATAAATACATTTCTATTTCTCAAACCTTCTTTTACCAAAACCACACGTCCTACTTTCCTTGCATAAGGAGATGTTTCCGTTATTTTTAGTAGCTTACATATTACAATTTTTAACCTTTAAAAATCTTAATTTCTAGTGAAAATAAAGAAGTAAACAACTGTGAACTGTCTGTTACAACAGCATTCTTTAGATTAGCAAATTTATGAATATATTCCATAATTTTTAGAAACATGATTCCTTATAGTAAATTTTTCAGTGTAGCACAAAACATGTTTACTAATAGATCCAAATATCTTTAGTCCCTCTGTAAAAGGAAGCCAAAAGTGGATAAACCTAGTTTTAGTAATGTTTCAGTATTTTATTTTATTTAAAGTGATCTAGATATTCAATGAATTTCCATCATTTAACTTACCTCAGCAAAACTCTAAGGTTTCATGTTACCAAAAGATTTTGGAAACTATTTGCTGAAAAGTTTGCCTGGAAACTTTTATCCCATTTATACCTATTTAAATCATTTGTTCTTAACAATTATGTTTAGATTACCTACAAAAACTTCATTAGATGTTAGACAAATTCAGCCATCATCCTAAGTTATTTTTCTGGCTGACTAATTTTGTAACAGATAACCTGAACTTATTTGATTAGTAAACCCATGTAGAATAAAGTATTATATTTAATGCTGATAACTCTAAATACATGCCTGTTTTAATTAAACCAACAACATTAAACTAGCTTTTATTTACTAAAAATGATCCTACATGATATGAACTTGAAAAACATTTGGGTTAAGTTTCTATTATATTTTTGAGAGTTTTAGGAATATTTAATTCATAAAAGTGCTTAATTTAAAAAAAATCACTAAATAGAGCTCTTTTACAAATTAATTTTAGCAATACCATCTGGATGTAGAAAAATATCGCACATCTACCACATATAGAGAGAGAAACACACATAAAAATACAGATAGATGAAAACAGAGATAGTATAGCTTTCATTCCAATGTTTTAGCCATGAATCAGGTACAATAATACAAAACTCACTAGTTATAAAAGAAGTTGGATCTAAATTGTGTTTCTGGCACATAGAATAAGTTAAGGTTACCTGCTCAGATGGTTAAAGTTTTTACTAATATTTGTGGAGAAGACACTTAAGGTTTTATTAATTTGCCTAAGTTTCAAATGATCTTTCCCCCTTTTGTTTTCTTTCTGATAAGAATTACCTCCTAAATTTTACATTTTAAAGAGATGGCCCAGCTAAGAATTCCCGAAGAAGACCAGGTAGAATATCTGCACCTCAAAAGCACAGGGAAAGAATGCAAATTACTCCAAGAAGGATTTTCATTCCCTAAGGCCAGAATTTTTACAATAGTTCCAAGCCTTTTGAGATAGATAGGGGAGGTTTGGGGATTGGTAAAAAGAGTAGGTGGATTTTGAATTGTTTCTGGAGCTCCATTTCTAGTTCTGCCAAGATTTGTAATAGAAGGACAGTTGCTTTTAATTCCTCAAGGAATTGGGTTGCAACTTAAATGACATTGTAGGTTGATCCACCTATCCAACTACATTATCTTCAGTTTGCTTTTTTATATCAGGGAAAAGATTTACCACTAAGATGGAAATCAAAAGACTTCTGTGTTCTGGATTTAGAGCTGTTTGTCTTTGAAATGTTTTAGTAAAGCTTTCCACAAAGGCTTCAGAAGGTTTCCCTTCCCTCTGGGTACTTATCTTGTCAGTTTTCAGCCGGGACAAACAGTAAATATTCCTGGCTGTATTCAACAACCCCATGGACCCAGGAGGCATCCTCAAAGAGGGTGCAAAAGATAGTATTTCCACATGATGTGGAGCCACACTCAAACATCAATAACCAATGGCCTAGATTTGAGAAAGAAGGGACAATGTGAAATTGTATTTATTTTCTTCCACAAAGTACCACAGACAGAGATCCAGGAGAGCTGACTCTGGTAAGAATTCTCACTTTTAGCAAGCTTCTGCCAGTTTTTCCCTGGATCCCATCTGCAGGCTCTGAGTGAGGTATAAATTAGAGTGTAGCTCTGGTATCTACTAGAGTTTTGCCAGTTTTTTTCTAGTAATTTTACTTTTAGTTTCCCCTTGGCTGTTTAAGGGAATTACTAGTGGCAGTTTACTGGAAAACTCCTCAGAGTCCTGTCAATTCTGGGAGGGGCCCATATGATATGAGGATAGATATGAGGGCCTTTGAATTGATGTTGAAGGATTTACATAAAACCTTTGAAAATAATCTTTTTTCTAGTGTCCTAGTCAATTATAAATGATACATTGTCTCCTGAGCCAACATTTTGACCATGGACTCCTACGAGGGTACAATTGGGAGGCCCAGGTGCTATTTTAGGTGCCTGGCCTTGGACCCCTTGTAGCTGTAAGGCCAATAGCTTAGCAGACTTTTGTTTGTGATCTTGTTCCAAAGTCCTTTCAAGGTGCTCAGCTATGGTCACAAGCTCAATGAGACTGGTGGCCTCTCATCCTATTTTCTTTTTATCAACCCACTAATCTCAGGAGATTATCCATTTACAAATAAGGCAACTGGAGTGGGTTGGGTGACCTCATTTATTATATGGAACCTGGAATGCCATAGGAACAGAGCTTCCAGATGCACTTTAAAGTCCACTACAGATTCATCTCTTTTGTTTGCATGTTTGAATAAAAGACCAATCGATGTAGGCAGGGAAAACTCTAGGAATGACTTTTAAAAGATCAGTTACTATTTTGTGAGCTTCTTCTGGTTCATAATTGGACCATATTGGAGATTAAGGATCTCAGATATCATCCTCAGGGTTCCACTGTTATGCTTTCCACATCTGTTTTGGGGCTTCACCAGATTCTATCAGCATGTACACAAGCTGAGAAAGATCTAGCAGCCCAGGGTCATAGGCCCCAATAATGACTCCAAATTCTTCATAAAACTTTTGAGGATCCTCACGGGGTTTAAGAATTCATTAACTATGGCCTTTAGTTTGGTCTTTGACCAAGGAGTGAAAGAGACCTGGGAAGGATGGCCTGCAACCTCAGGTGGTTTTACTTTAAAAGGCAACCTGTTTAATAGTCTCTTCAGAGAGGAAAGGCAGTTCAGATAGAGAGAATTAGTAGAATGTGAATATTCAGGTAAAGGAGGATAGAAGGGAGCAGTAGGAGTGACATCAGTCTTACTGTCTTTTGTCTTAGTATCTTTAATTTTTCATTAGCCTTTTATTTTTGGTGAGGAAGATTGACCCTGAGCTAACATTTGTTGCCAATCTTCCTCTTTTTGCTGAGGAAGATTGGCCATGAACTAGCATCTGTGCCCATCTTTCTCCATTATGTATGTGGGGCACCACCACAGCATGACTTGATGAGTGGTGCATAGGTCTGGGCCTGGTATCCGAACCTGCAAACCTTGGGCTGCCAAAGTGGAGCACATGAACTTAAGCACTACGCCACCAGGCTGGCCCCTACTTTTTCATTAGCCTTTTGCAATCACTCTTTCAACAAGACTATTTAAGAATCTTGAAGCCTTTTGGAAACTTCTGCATGCCAATTAGGTATCCTATTCTGTTTGTTTAATTTGGGAACCCTTGTTTTCAGATGCACTTAAATGAACAATTTTGTCTCATTGGGATGTCCTCCATAATGGCCATTGTAATTCTAGGTTGTTTTTAGTAAGGTTTTGCCATATTTGTAGATATTTATAGCTTCCAGGACCATAGTTCTTAGACATAAAATAAGCAGGTATGCTGGAAGGTGGAGTGCTTGACTCTTTGGAGCTTAATGATCCCATTCTCCTTTTTTGGCTAAGCCTTTGGGTCTTTCAAAGTGAAACTAATACTTCAGGGGGATGTGCCACTGGGTTGGAGATTATGTGGTGTTTTACAGTGTACCTCACTGCATGAAAATTTTCTTGAGGTTGGCAGGTGACCTAGTGTCAATCTAACTCATTCTGTGACCAACTTATCCTAGCACAAGAGTCCTAGAGTTAGGAGGTAAGCACTCTATCAGCTTTTAAGTGCTCAACCCATGCCCACGAATTTTTGTTGCTTTATGGCTTCTGAAATTCCAATAGGAATAGCCTTTATTTAAACATGTGCACCTTAACATTCCAGCAGTAACCAAGAGCTATTACTGCAACCTGGCCAAAAGAAGGCTCTGTGCACACCCCTAGCAATTCCCAATGTGGAACTGAGGGCTGGGGAAAGAGCTGAACCAGCAGTTGATGAAGAATGGAGACTGTGGACTGATTCCAAACAAATAGGGAACTGTACCTGCCACCAGCATTTCCCAACATGGAATCTGGGGAGGGATTCCAAACAAATAGGGAACTAAATTGCCAGCAGTTCCCACCATGGAATCTGGGGACAGAACCAAGGACTGGGGTTTCCAATCAAATGGGAATTGTGGTCTGAACCAAGGGCCAGGGACTAGGGTTCTAGGCAGAACAGTCTGCTGGCTCAAGCTGACCTGCCCTGGACTGGAAAGCCAATTAGATCAGGAACTCAAAGCAAAGAGAGCTCAGAACTGAGAGGAACTCACCCACAGCCCTTGGAAATGGGAAGAAAGAGAAACTCAAAGGGTTTGCAGGTACCACCTATGCCTATGTTTCTCGTAGTCCCTGATGTCATCAGAAGTCTCCTTCGATCCTGCCACTGCCAACAAATCTGTTAAAAAACAAAATTCAACTGAGTAAATTTGAGGATCTAATTTGTTTTATTTCATGATTCATGAATTGGGCAGCATTCCATCTTAGCAGATAGAAAGGAGCTCTGAAGATCTGTATGAAATGAAAGGTTTTTATAGGCAGAAGGGAGCAGAAAAAGAAAGTTTCTAGCAAAGAATGGATTGTTTCAGGCAAGGTCACCTTCCTGTGGGGGATGGAAGAGATCTATCAGATTACTGTAATCTAGCAGATTACTTCACTAGTGCTGACCAGGTAATTCTAGATTGACTGGTTAAATGTTACATTCCTCACAGAGGCTGAAACTGCAATTAAGTTAGGTAGTAGTAAGTCTTGGTTTGCTGAGGTAGGGTTTTGCATAAGTGACTCCATTTGGGGCCTGTTGTCTCTTTTTTTAGCAGCTTAAATTTAATTTCTTCAGAGGGGCCTTCCCTAATGCCTCAACCTAAAATTATCTCTTTATCTCTCTCAGTCCCATTACCTTGTTTACTATAGCATTAGCAATACCTGATATTTTCTTGTTAATTTGTTTGACTTTTATCTCCGTCTCCTAATGTGAGGACAATCTTTCTTGTTCCCCTGTCACATGACAAAAATAAAACAATTTAGTAATGAGTTTGATGTCCTTTATCCAAGGGAAAACAATCCATGGATTAGGAGAGTACAGTGCCTCACAAGCCGTGGAGCACTATTCTGGAGAGATCTGGGGCAAGAGTGAGTTTTATAGACCATTAGAAGAGGCAATGCAGAAACAGCACATGATTGGCTGGAAGGTTGGGGATTTCCTTATAAGGCAAGCAGGTCCTGTTACTAGGGTAAAGTTGGCTAGCTAAAGCTGAGTTGGAGGATTGGTTAGTGTATGTTAGGTTTCCTTGACAGGTTGACTTAAGTTTAAATTTGTGACATGGGCCAGGCCACTGGGGTGGCCTCCATTTTGTGGGCCTCAATAGACAAATTAACTTTATCACCCTAGATTCTCAGAATGTTAGTTTATGAGAGCAGAGATTTCTCTCATCCACTGCTGTATCCTTAGAGCCTGGAACAGTATCTTAACTGTAGGAGTCACTCAGTAAATGGCTAATTAGTAATAAATCAGTGAATTAAGAATGGGACCCTCTGAACATTGGAAGAATCTATGCATTAATGTTTTAAAAATGAGAGATTCAGTCCCAATGTCATTCTTCACGGTAATAGAACAAAAACTACTGAAATTCGTATGGGGCAACAAAAGAGCCTGAATAGCTAAAGCAATTCTGAAAAAAAAGAAGAAAGCTGGAGGCATCACAATCCCTGATTTCAAAATATACTATAAAGCTACAGTAATCAAAACAGCATGGTACTGGTACAAGAATAGACACACAGATCAATGGAACAGAATTGAAAGCCCAGAAATAAAACCACACACCTATGGACAGCTCACCTTCGACAAAGGAGCAAAGAACATACAATGGGGAGAGGGAAGTCTCTTCAATAAATGGTGCTGGGAAAATTGGACAGCAACATGCAAAAGAATGAAAGTAGACCATCTCCTATCGCCATATACAAAAATCAATTCAAAATGGATCAAAGACCTGAAAGTGAGACCTGAAACTATAAAACTCCTGGAAGAAAATATAGGCAGTACACTAATTGAGATTGGACATAAAGGGATCCTTTCAGATTCCATGTCTACCCAGACAAGGGAAACAAAAGAAAAAAGAAACAAGTGGGACCTCATCAGACTAAAGAGCTTCTACAAGGCAAATGAAACCAGGATCAAAATGAATAAACAACCCACCAGCTGGGAGAAAATATTTGCAAATCGTTTGTCCGACAAGGGATTAATCTCAGTAATATACAAAGATCTCATACAACTGAGCAACAAAAAACCAAACAACCCGATCAAAAAATGGGCAGAGGATATGAACAGACATTTTTCCAAGGAAGAGATACAGATGGCCAATAGACACATGAAAAGATGTTCAACATCACTAATCAGCAGGGAAATGCAAATCAAAACTACACTGAGATATCACCTTACACCGGTTAGAATGGCTATAATCACAAAGACAAATAACAACAAATGCTGGAGAGGTTGTGCAGAAACGGGGACCCTCATTCACTGCTGGTGGGAATGCAAACTGGTGCAGCCTCTATGGAAAACAGTATGGAGAGTCCTCAAAAAATTAAAAATAGAAATACCGTATGATCCAGCAATACCACTCTTGGGCATCTACCCAATGGACGTGAAATCAACCATCACAAGAGGCGTATGCACCCCTATGTTCATTGCAGCATTATTCACTATAGCCAAGAAGTGGAAGCAACCCAAGTGTCCCTCAACTGAAGATTGGTTAAAGAAGATGTGGTATATACATACAATGGAATACTACTCAGCCATAAGAAAAGACACAATTGTCCCATTTGCAACAACATGGAAGGACCTAGAGGGTATTATGTTAAGTGAAATAAGCCAGAGAGAGGACAGACACTGCATGAACTCACTCATATATGGAATATAAGTGAACACACGGACAGAGAGAACTGATTGGTGGTTACCAAGGGGAAGGGGGGTGGGGGGGGCACAAGGGGTGAAGGGTTACATCCACAAGGTGACTGACAAACAAAAATGTACAACTAAAACCCCACAGTGTTATAAACTAAGACATCAATAAAAAATAAAAAATAAAAATAAATTAAAAAATTTAAAAAAAAAGAAAATTCATCAATACACTTTATACACTGTATACACTTTTCTATATGTATATTACGTGCTTCAATAAAAACTTGCTTTTTAAAAAAAAAAAATGAGAGATTCAGAATAGTACCAATAGAGTTGATACTGTTGATAGAAAACATTTGTACATTTTGATTGAATTTTAAAGGAAGAGGTTAAAAAAATGTTCTAGAAGTGACAGGCTTGGTTCATTTTCAGGAGTGGTAGCAGCTATACCTACAGCTGAATGGTCCTGGCAGTTCCCCATGGTAGAATTGAGGGGAAGAGGGCTAAGGATTGCCCTCCTGAGAAGCTAACAGTATGTGAAATACCTGTGATTGTCTGAATCCCAGTGGGAGGCGCTGTGATTCTAGAAGTTTATAGATAAGGAAGAACACTGTTCTGTGAAGACATGGTGGAAACCCCTCAATCTGCTGAGTTATATCTGACTACTCAGAAAGGTATGCTGGTCACTTGTCATGTAACCTGATTGCTTATAATATGATTTCTCTTATAGATTTTATCTTTCTATCAGAGCTAAAATACTGCTATCCCTATAATAGCTATTATTTATTTTATTAATTTCACATAATTTATTTAAAATTTTTGGCCATTGATGTTTTATTTTAGAATGTAATAACTCATCATCACCTATTTGTTACTTTGTGTGTGTGTGTGTGTGTGTGTGTGTGTGTGAGGAAGACCAGCCCTGATCTCACATCTGCTGCCAATCCTCCTCTTTTTGTTGAGGAAGACTGGCCCTGGACTAACATCCGTGCCCATCTTCCTCTACTTTATATGGGATGCCTCCACGGCATGGCTTGACAAGCGGTGTGTTGGTCTGCACCCAGGATCAGAACCTGCGAACCAGGGGCTGCCGAAGTGGAGGACACAAATTTAACCACTACGCCGCCTGGCTGGCCCCTTATTTATTATTTTAATACCTCAAAAATGTGGAAGTTGATTTAATGAAATTTAATCAGAATAAATTGGGAGTGGGCTAAAATATATGTAAACACTTTTGTTAACTGCATACCTGCAGAAAATCAGATGATACAAGAGGGTTTCATCACATGTCACTTGTGCCTTTGAAATCAAAGTTGTTCGAGGATCTATTGACTTTGGCTACACTCTCAGTTTGGCTGAACTTACAAAGAAAATTCTCACTGGTCATTATATATTGTTCTTGTTCTCTAAATTAACTCCATTACACAATCTTCCACACAAGCAAAGAAAGCAGAAATGACCTGGAGTTGCAGATTTCCAAATCACCTTTATCAACAGACAAGGCTATCTTGCAAACATCTACGAGTTTCCATATTCTTCTTGAAATTATTTTTCTGAAAGAAAATGATGTTAAAAAATTCTCTTCATTTTGATATTCCTTAATAACACCCTTTTAGGTATGTTAAAATACTCATCTAGTACTTATTTAATTTGAATAGATTTCTTTTTTTTAACAAAGGTACAAATCAAGTATATTTGACTTTAAAAATGGCACTAAAGCTTATAATTGCTAAGTGATCAGGAGTTCTCTATGTGCAGTCCTCGAAATAAAAAATGACTTTTAATACAGAATTGTGTCCACAGCCATCTTAATCCTTTTATTTTATATATAATGAAAATAGCAAAGAGGCTAGATTTGATTCCGAGTCACACCCATGCCTCAGAGTGGCATAATTCATTTGCTCTAATCTCCTCAGGTGCAAAGGACCGCTGGATGATTCACAAACTGTGTTTATTTTTTCTTTCTCTAAATTATTTTTTTTAAATAAGAGGATCTACCTTAATTTAATCTATTAGTGAAAATGAAATTATAAAAGATGTTTGCATTCCTAGAGGTTTTTCAATTTTATAACTTGAGTTTTTCATTTCATACCTGCAAATAGGTCCCCTAATTCCCCTTTATGGATGGTTCTCCAATCAAGGCTAAGATTTTACTTAAATAATTGCATTTAAGGTATAAAAGCACATTTGGTTATTTCTTCATCATTCTTACTGTTATAAGCCATAGTCAGTGTTTACTTTTACTCATAGGATATATACCAAAATATCTAAAAATCTTCATACTAGATGTATGTGGGGTTGGGGGTAGTGGTGGTGTTGGTTTGTTTTCCAACCAACCAGTAATGAGTCTCCAACCAACGCATCAACTTTCACTTCCACTCTTATTTCCCCTGCCTTTCTCTTCTGAGGTTGTCTTTTCTCTTTGTTCCCATACACTTCTAAATATTACTTCTGAAACTTTCTGACTTACTGGGACTGATTTCCTTGGAACAAGAAGTTCTCCATCCTAAAATGTGTAGGGAGAAGAGCACCAAGTGTGGACAGGATGAGTTGGGGCAAGGCTGTCAGGAGAACCCTAGGAGATAAACAGAATAAATGTTATCCCCACTCTCTTTGCTACTGCCCAAGATGGGGTTCGTCTGCCCTCTGCAAGACATGCCAATAGTCAAGAGGAAACGTGGTAGGAGAGAAAGGAATTTTTATTACAGCCTGCTGGCAAGAGGGGAGATGGCCGACTCAAGTCCAAAAGAACCATCTTACAGAGCAAAGACTACCGGCCAGTTATATATGGACTGGTCTCTGGGTGGGGAAAGCATCTCAGGGTTGGGGCATCCATCTGATCTCCAGATGGGGGTAGACATCTGGTCTTAGTTCCTGATAGTCTTTTGTTTTATCAGATATGCATCAGAGACTGGAGCAATGCCCTACACCCTGATCTTTTAGTTGTCCTTGGTGATGGCTATCAGCATAGACTCTCTGCCCAGGGGTCATCACATTCCTAAGGGACTCAAAAAAACAAAGTTATGACTTATTGCAGCTGGGAGGGCCCATAAAATCCACAGAGCGTGTCAGTTAATCAGAGGTCATTCAAAGTTACAATATGGTTTCTTTTCTACAATATGACTTCCCTTATGTCAACCTTGTATCGAGCTGGTATCACCTTCATGGGGAAAAAAGTTAAATGACTTTGGAAGAATCACATTGTGAGTAGAAATGAAGTCAGTGTCTCCTTCCTCTTGGTGTGCTTCTGTTTCCATTGTCCTGCAGTGTTGGTAACAGACATTGACCTTATTTCTTATTAGTCATCTTCATTGTACATACGGAGACATCTGGACACTCATTTATAGATCATTGATAAAAATGTTAAGTTGCTTTCTAAAGGATATTCAGCAAATATGATGAGGGTTCAGCATTTTAAGTAATTTTCAGCATATTAAGTAATAATCTAAAGGATATTCAGTAAATGTGGTAACTCTTAGCTTTACCACCAGAAACATCCTCAGGCAAAATGTTAATTTATGACAATTTGGTAATTTTGGTTCTATGTAACTTTTTTGTGTGGAGGATTCTAATGCCGTTCAACGTTCTGTTATGTCTTTCCTCAACGTTTGATGTCTTCCTAGCAATTTTATTACTTGCAGAATGATGTGGCAGAAAAAGCAGAGTCTTTGAAAGGGTCTGATGATATTTTTATAAGAATATCGTCTTTTTTTAACCCGGAGATATGAATATCAACTTTTTTTCATTGATCTAGCGCAAGAATGTGGTATTCTTATTCAACTGTAAGCCAGAATATCTTGAAAGCCAAAAAGTTAATAAACCTAAAAATCTGAAAAGTTCTTAATACAGGCTTTTAAAAATCTTGTGTATTAAAACATCAGGGAGTGGGAGAAAAATGGTGATCTTCAATATAAGAAAAGAAGAAATTACAATGGCAGATATCATTGCTTGGCAGCAATAACATAAAAAAATGCTATTGTTGATTACATTTTAACTTGTTTTACAAAATGAGTCCGATCTTATGAAACAGCCCAGGATGTAGGACGAGGGAAGAACCGCATTTCCACACACCGGTACATACATATGGAGGAGGAGTCACGTGAGGTAAACTAGAGAGTGAAGAAATTTTTTTTCATATGTCATCATCTGGCAGTAAATATCTAAGGCTACAGGCCCTGTTAATCTTTACAAAGATCAAGGTGCTGCTGATAGTAAAATAAAGTCTTTTAGTTACCTTTGACAAGTTAACATTAGGACATCAGTGTGTGGGAATTTGCTCACTTATTTTTAATTCCATCAGAGGGTGTGTGGGCCCTAGGAAAGAATTTACATCATTATCTTTCCCTCAGCTGTTTTAATGAAATGAAGAGAGAGGACAAAAATTACTTGTTAAAATAAGAACTAGGAATTACCCAGACGTCAATATCATTTAGCACTGATTTTTCTGATCTCCTGCAGTATAGATAAGGAACACTTGACTAAATATAATTAGCATTTTCCGAAATATAATCATGTTAAATTGTAAAAATATTGGTAGTGTCAATGTGCTAGGGCTTGGGGTTTTTTCAATGTGATATAGCCCATTAAACATCGCCCAGATGTTCATCACTTTGGTATATTGCCCACTGACCATTCTCCCTGGGAAGCATTTAAAATGCTCCACTAAGTGTCTCAACTCCCTTGATAATACACTCTCCATTTATGACATAAAATTTGTTCCTTAACTCTTATCTTTCTTACTTTTTTGTTTTGTTTCACCCATGCCATATCCTCTCCTGTTTTCCTCGGCTAAATTCTGGTTACTCAGAATTCTGGTTTCTTTTCTATCTCTGTAGTCACCAGTTCTCATCATAGTGAATTCTGTTTCGATCTTTATCTCTCCCTCGTCCAAAATTGTGCATGCAACTTTACAATCACCAAGTCCACTAACAGAGATATGAGTAGCAGAATTGTAAAATGAAAATGGAGATAATTGGCATAAAAGTTGGACATCCTAAATTCCTCATCATGCCTCTACCACCAGCTTGGCAAGTCCCAATTTTCTCATCTCCAGAACAAAGAGATTAGAACACAATCCTTCAGTTCTTAATTCTGATTCTTTTTCACAAAATTAAGCACTGACCAGCACAACCTGCCTAAAGATGTTATGATAGAGTGAAAGATGGACGAATGATACAAGTCAATGGAAAGCAATAAGTAAACCCAGAGAAAATATAACTTGTGTTGTTTATTCCTTTCCTTTTGGATTGGTTTTCTGAGATGATCTACTAGTAAGGGAATTTGAGAATTCTTATTAAAAATATTTTCAGGGGTTGGCCCAGTGGTGGAGTGGTTAAGTTAAATGCTCTGCTTCGGCAGCCCAGGGTTTGTGGGTTCAGATCCTGGGCATGGACCTACACACCGCTCTTAAGCCATGCTATGGTGGCATCCCATGTACAAAATAGAGGAATATTGGCACATATGTTAGTTCAGGGCCAATCTTCCTCACTAAAAAATATATATATATTTTTTCAGTCTAGTAATATCTGTGGAATAGCTGGTAAAGTACAGCATTACCAAATAGGTTAAAGCCAATGAAAATTTTGCAGGCCAGTACAATTTTCTTAGGTCTAATGTTTAATAGCTTTAAAAAAATTGTGTTAGCATCTAACTGCACAGACCTAGTCAACAAAAATATTGGTGCCTTCATAGAACATTCTTCAGTCACTTAAAAAATGTTTAGTAGAATATTTAATGATGTGAAAAAATTTCATGATGAGAATAAAGTCAAGTTAGAAAAGATTTACCATAGGATTGCAGTTCAGTTAGAAGAAAAAAAAAACTGCTTACCATTTCTAGTCCAAATTTTGGTCTCTAATATTATTCCTCACTAAAAGTAGCCAGGGCTCCTTGAAGAAATGGCTGAGTCCAGATTTGAGAAAGGAAAATACAAGATAAACCCAGGTTATCTTGTAACCTAAAATAAAGGTGGTTTCAAAGACCAATGGGGTCATCTTAGAAGGGCACAATAGCCAGATTGAAATTCCCACTGGTTTAATTTGGCACCATTTCAGCATCAAGATTATAGTTAACTGAAGTGCATGGAGTCTATGAAAATCCATAAGACCTTCATGATTCTCAAATGAGTCATTGAAACCTCTTCATCACCTTTTGAAGTAGCCATTAAACCAACTCCTTACTTTGAAAACTAGTAAGTAAAGGGAAGTATTATGCATTTATCCTGCCTTTCCAGTAAGACCTATATTTCTGAGTAGCCAGTAGCCCTAGTTGGTATGCAAAAGCTGTACTTTACAGAAGACTACCAGCTAATAAGTGTAGACGATGATAGATAGAAATATAAAATCACCATTGTGCAGTCCCTAATGAAATTACTGACTCAGGCAAAGATTATCAGTTGGTGTTAAAATTATTAGATGATTGATTGATGGGGAAATGAATTTTGTATGTGGTTTGCCCAAGTAACCTCAAAAAGGATTACATTCTCATCACAAGGGGGAAATCATAACTGTACAAAGGAAGAGGAGCAATGAGGCTAAGATTCTACAATGGAGAATAAGGCCATCATCACCCTAAGTCATTGACCAAACTTAGCACCCCTAATGGTGGAACAACCAGGTGTTATGCATCTCCCAGTGGATTGCCTATGGTATATACATATCACCTATGATGGGCTCTCAACTAAAACATTTAACTTGAATCTGTCAAGCCTTTAGATGTAACTTTCAATTTATAGGAAATACATAGAAGAATAAGTTAAAAGTTGCCCCAAAGAAGTAATAAGCAAATCCAGAAGATGAAACATTTGACAGGACAGATCAGTGTCATGAAAAGAAGAGACTCTGCTGGATTGAAGGAGAGGTAAAGAATACAACTAGAATAGTGTGACTTGGACTAGATCCAGATTTGGATAGACCAGCTGTAAATGATATTTTGAGGGCAACTTGTGAAATATGGAGGGGGTATATTGAAAATTATGATTCATTTTGTAAAGTGTGGTAATGTTTTTAACTATGTAGAAAAATATTCTTTTTTTTTAACACATACTAAAGTGAAGTCTTCCAAAAATGTTAATGCTCATTAATGCAAAAATGTTAATAGTGGTGGAGTATTGGAGGGACAGGCCTGGGTTTGACCCCTGACTTCACCATTTACCAGCTAGTCGAGGCATTTAAACTCTATGCCTTAGTTACCTCATTGTACTATGACAACCTTTGATAGGTAATGGGAATTATATGAGCCAATGCATAGTTTAACAACTAACTACTGCACTTTTCCCATTAACCTCCTGAAGGTTGACCTATTTTTCTTCTAAATTTTAAAAATCTCTTCTTTGTCCCTCACTGTTTTAAGCTTTCACTTGATTTCATTCTTATTTCCACCTGTGATTTTTTTGTTCTCTCTCTGTGTACTATGAGGACTCAGTGAGAAATTATCCTTTGTTGTCTCTGTGCCATTGAGTACTCTGATTACATAATTATTCACTTCTCTTAGGTCTTTTTGTGTGTGCGTGAGGAAGACTAGCCCTGAGCTAACATCCGTGCCCATCTTCCTCTACTTTGTATGTGGGACGCCGCCATAGTATGGCTTGATAAGTGGTCCTTAGGTCCGTGCCTGGTATCTGAACCTGCGAACCCCAGGCCGCTGAAGCAGAGAGCATGTGAACTTAACTGCTACGCCACCATGCCAGCCCCTTCTTAGGTCTTTTTGTCACTAAAAAATCAACAATCTCTGCCACTTTGTCACTTTGTGACTCTTCATTTAGAACAATATCTTTTTTTAAATTGACTCTTTGTAATTTCCTTTAGCTGTTTATTTCCTAAAATAATCCTGCCTGCTTTATACTCATTCATTTATTCATTCCTCTTACTCTACCATTTCTCCCATCTCTCCCATCTCTCCCTCTCTCTCTCATCAAGGAGATATAAGGGAGAACAATTTTTCTACTTGACTGTTCCTTCTCTTCTGATGTCTTCATATTTCCTTTATCTTGCTCCTCGTTGGAGTCTGAGCCAAAGTTTGCCTCTGAAGCGCTTTGTGTAAACATCTGAATTGCCTCAGCTGTCCACACCCCAATTCTCTCCCCAACTTGTACTCTGACTTCTGTCACCCTCCATTGTCAGAAACAGCCATGATAAGGTCTTCTTTAACCTCTTCTTTCTTAACTGAATCCAAAATCCTCATTGTGATCTTTAATCTTCAAATTTTTCAGTTGCTCATGATTGTAATTAACATCTGATCTTATCTATATTAATTGACATATAACTGGCTTTCTTACTTTTCCAGTAATTTATTTAACTCTGTCATTTGATTGCAGCCTACTTGTCATTCTCTCCCACTTGTCCCTCATTTGCACTTAATGAATTTCTTTCCCATATTTTCATCATACTTATTTTCCAATTCCTGCAATTTCTGTAAGAAGAACAGAAACATTCTATTTTCTGGAGCAAATTCACCCAAGCAAACTGACTCTGATGAAGAACCAATGATGAAAGATAAAATGAAAAAGATGATATGGCAAAGGTCATTCACTCCTTTTAAATCTCCTACATATTTCTTTAGGGATCTGAATGTACAGATCAATACATAGTTAGAGTCACTAACATATGGCAAACTGAGCTCTTTAGACCATAGGGCACCAGAGGTCCTCCCTGCCCCTACTGTAAGTAAGTATGCTTTTCAGCGATTTCAGGGGTTCCATGTCACTTCCTTGTAGGCTGGTGGAATCAATGTCACCCTAGAGTCAGATCTTAATTTAATCCCTAGTTCTGCCACTGGTTCCTGAATGTCCCTGGAAAAGTGACTCAGAGCTCTAATGTCTTCATCTATAAAGTTAAATAGAAGCTAATAATATCTCCTAAGGGTGAGAAAATTAGAAGTTTTGTAAAGATACTTACATATTTGGGGCCAGCCCGGCAGCACAGTGGTTAAGTTCACATGCTCCACTTTGGTGGCCTGGGGTTCACGGGTTCAGATCCCGGGTGGGGACCTAACTCACCGCTCATCAAATCATGCTGTGTGGTGGCATCTCACATACAAAATAGAGGAAGATTGGCTCAGATGTGAGCTCAGCAACAGTCCTGCTCACAAAAAAAGGGGAAGATTGGCAACAGATGTTAGCTCAGGGCCAATCGTCCTCACCAAAAACAAAACAGATACTTATGTATTTGTTAACTACACCCCTCATTTGCAAAGAGAGAGAAAGAGACAGAGAGAGAGGGAGGCAAACTATTTCTATCAATAGTAGCTACGATTTCCCTTCCTTCTAGTTTCTAGATAAGATTGGCTCTAACTTTCATTCCATGTCCTCTGGAAGTCAAAAGCCCTTCCCAACATTCCTCCACATTCACTTTATTTTCATGAGCATCCTTGCCCCAAGCTCCTAGCTTCTATTTAATTAGTTTGATTTATGAATAGTCACCCCCTGCCCCTCATATGTGGTTCCTATTCTATAATACATTGACACAGATGTCATACTTAGTCCCTTTCTGTGGTTTCCTCACCCAACCTCCCCTCCCCAAAAAGCAAAGCCCAGCAAAAACAAAACTCCTGCCACAAGGCTTTCTTTCTTTTGGCAGCTGACTTTAATGAAAGGAGATGGCAGGAGCAGGAGAAATAATTACTACAGCAATATAAGTAGCTTCAATAGAACACTCAACATGTCTATTTCCAAAAGTCCTTCCACTGTTCATCCCTAGGGATTTTTCTTTGGCCACCTTGTTCCCTGCTACACCCCTGGCTTATGCCATCATGCCAACTCTGTGCTCGCTATTTGGAGGTAGTACTCCCTAGAACTCCCAATACTCTATTAAGTAGAGCCAATTACCCCTTTTCTGTCTCTAATCATAAACTTCACCCCTTAGCCAAACTGACTGAGGTCCTCAGTAGAAAACATGAGGAGTTCATGTAATAGAATTTATCTTCCTTAGAAGCTGTAAATTGCATTTTTCCCGTCTATTACATATGGTTTTGGTTCTTAATGGAAGTGTGGCTATAGTATCACAGTTTATTTTTTTAAATGCCATTTACCTAGAGTTTGTAGACCGAAGAATAGAGAACCATCTCAGCACAAACATCAGAAGCAGAACACACAAGGGGTCAAGGCTACATGCAAGTGCACTTTGGTTTCAATGTTTCCAAATAGCTGTAGTGCTTTAAAAAAGAAAGACCTTGATAAATACGGATCAAGATCTAATCTTATCAGTAAATGGCCTTGATCTTGGCTATTGGGTCCAGAGGTGAACAGGCTCTGTATATAACCTCCTGGCTTATGTTGACTCTGGAAGCTTTACAGCTCTTCAGTGACAAAATGCTTGCCGTTTCTAAGCTTTCTAATATGCACACAAATGCACACCACTTCTATTGATGTTTCTTTGCCTTAATAGACATAGTTATGAGTTTAACTACCTTTTTGTGTAAACCTGTTATTTATAAGCTTTGAAAAGTGTGCCATTTCAAGTTGAACAGGACAAAGAGGGAAAAATAATATCAATTCAATTAACCCATCTCTGTAGAACCAACTTTGAATCCTACTGCTTTAATTGAGATATATTCTTTAAACACCTATAGAACCTAATGTGTGGCCACTATATGATGAACCCAAGGTGAACTGGAGGCTGGAGTGTGGAGAAAGTTCTTGCTATCTTTCTCTGAACTTCAGTTAAGCAACCAACAAAAATAGAATATCCCATGACTTTCGATGCTTGAACAAATTTTTCAATTATGCTTTAGTAAACATCACGGCAATGAGCTCATCAGATTACATGTTTGAAGTTGTTTATTTCTCAGATGTCCATGTCTCACATGAGTTTCCATAGGAGCAATGCAGTATACAGATGCCGCATGGTTTCAGGGAAAGAAAATGACTACAACCTGAATTCTTGTCTTTATTCCACCACTTACCATCAGTGAGACTTTAGACAAATCACTTCACCTCTAGAAACGTTACACAACATAATAAATGATCATGCGTCTATCATCTATTGGTTTAAGGCCTTCCTTGCTTTGCTCACTACTATCTGTGAAATAGGGATCATTTCTTTTAGTTGTTTCAGAATTTGTTTACATCCTAAGGAATCTAGTACTTTTTAAAAATTTTGGAATTTGATGAAAAATAAAGTCACTCTGCTGGTAACTGTCACGATCTTATAGTCATCTCCAAATACTCCTCTCAACATTTGATCATAATAATAACATGCTGATTTAGAAGCCTACTTATTTCTCCCAAAACAGGAAACCAATGTTGATTGGCCCTTCTGAAGATTCTTTCAGCTTTGGAATGCTTTGAAGATTTCTTGAGGGCTGTGACCAGAAAGGCAAGAAATATAGATGCAACGTACTAGTCACTTATGTTCTTAGTTAAATATTATTTGAATTTTCCTTGGGTGAATTATCTATCTTACATTTAGCTGAAGTTAACTCCATGTATGCTTTTCTCCCCATTTTCCCAGCTTTGTGAGAAATGTCTGATTTTTTTTTTTTTCTGCTTTAGTTTTGAACTCTGGACAAAATTCTGAGTCTTCAGAAGTCAGTACTATTTGGGCACATCCAAGCTCATAGGTAAATGTTACACGTCGTACTCAGAAAGCAGGATTTCTGTGAGGGCCAGGCTTCTTCTAACCTAGCATTTGATAAGGCAGCATCACTTCTGGTCAAGCAAGTCATAGGGCCCACCTGGACTCAAGGGGAGGGAAATCAACCCTACCTCTCAAAGAGAGAATATCACCGTTATTCTGCCACAATTTCATTTTCCAGAAACATCACTCAAACATATTTATCTAAAATGACATTTCAAAAAGCCACGGTGGATTCTAAGAGTGACATAGGCAACATCTGATCTAAGATACAGAGAAATTCATTTTTTGTTTTGGAATTCAGTATACCCAAACATAACGCAACGTGTAATGCTATAGCACAATGCCAATGCCCTATTTGGGGGATCCATTTTCCTTGTTATGTGGCTTCGTAAAATACTCATTCCAAGTTAGAATAAGTTTTTTCATTAGAAGTTGTGGGTGGTTGGATAGGGAGAAGAAATAATTCTTCAAAAAGCAATTAACATTTGTATTCATATCCAAAGGTAATACTGAACACTAAAAAGAATGTCTCAGGGTCTGGTAGCTGTGCTTTATCTACTTTAAGAAACAACTAACACTTATTCTTATTTTCAGTCTAGTCTCAACTCACATCTGAGGACCAGCTAATAGCAGCTAATCAGCTGCTAAGTACACATTGCCTGTGATGTTCAAGGCTTTGCAAATAAAATTGGCAGGCTACAAAACAACAACCTGAGCAAACTGCTCAAGTTTTTAGAGCTACAGGTTACACAAACTTGCTTTGCCAGCATTGGAATCAAGCCATTGACTGAGGTGAACAGACCCTGTAGATTGGAGCTTCCCAGCAGATATGCCATAAATAGATGACCGGAGAGCAGAGATAGTCAGCACTTGGCAAGCTGGTTGGGCGCTGGAACAGCTACAGCCCTGGACCAATGACCTGCAGCTTCAAGCAGGCCCTTCCAGTTAACCCCATGCACCTAAAATAGAATTATTTTCTATGGGAATCATGATGAGGAAAAATTAAGAACCACTCACCTGGATAATAGCTATCATCAAAATTTTAAGTATCCAGATTGGAAGGTCATCTAGTCTAATATCTAGACTAATTTATCAACAAAGATATTTGTTTTCTAACAACAGCAAGGTTCCAGAACACTGATCTCACTGGCTGATTGTTTTTTCTTTTCTTTTTTTTTTTTTTTGGTGAGGAAGATTGGCCCTGTGCCCATCATCCTCTATTTTATGTGGGAGGCCTGCCGCAGCATGGCTTGATAAGCGATGCATCAGTCCATGCCGGGGATCCAAACCTGCAAACCCCAGGCTGCCAAAGAGGAGTGAGTGAACTTAACTATGCCACCGGGCTGGCCCCTGATTTTTTTTTAATTGTGGTAAAATACACATAACATAAAATTTACCACCTTAATCATTTTTAAGTGCACAGTTGAGTAGTGTTAACTACATTTACATTGTTGTGCAACCAGTCTCAAGGGGCTTGGGACAGGAAGAAAAGCAGTGTTCCTCTCTTTCTCCCCTCAGCTATTTTTGTCAAACCCAACTGGTATGCCTCAGATCTCTCTTTCCTCAGAAAGAATTTCTTCACCATCTAATCAATGGCTATTGAGTTGAGATGTCGCTTTTGGTTTCCCAACATCTTTGGCATGTTAGTGCTGGTCTTTAGGGATCTGGCCCTGCTGGGATGCAAGACATTCCAAAATTCCCAGTGTTTCCTCAGCACAGGCCCTGGGTCTGAGAGAAAAATTCTACCATCCCACAACCAGCTGTTACTAAACAGTTTCTGCCTCTCCTTTCACACCGACAGCAACAGAAGGTCTTTGGGGCTTTGTACTGGGGCCTACAGGGTTCAGATCAACTTGGCCAAGAGTAATTTAACTTCTCTAAGTCTTAGGTTCCTCCTCTGTAAAAGAGATAATAATAGTCCATACCTCAAAGGGAGGTTGTGAGGGTGAAATGAGATGATCCATGAAAGCCCTCAACACTGTGTCTAACACATAATAAGCATACAATACATTTGCTATTATTATTATTAGTCTCAGTTCAAAATACTGGATAGAATTAGACATCTGAGATTTCAATCTGATTTAATACATCAGGATGTTTAATCTATGAAAATGTGAACAGAATTCCTATGTCACTTCCCATCACTAAATTTCATCAACTACAGTAACTTCTAGGTGGTTTATATATCCATTCTCCTGAACACACAGATTGGGGGATGGAGTGAAGGGTCATAAAATCTTTACAATCCTCACCCTGCCATGATTTGAAGACATAGTCGGGGAGATGTACTTCTGTGCCTTACGTGATGATCCTGTCTAAGAAGTTGGAGGTTGGCCTCTAACTTCCTTTGTTGCTACACTTTCCAGCCTGACAGGTGAGTCCTGACAGTGCTCTCCATATTTTCTTTGCTGGCAATTGCATGGTTTTCAGGGCTGGTGGAGAAGCACAGCTGTGGCGTAAAGTCAATAATGACTTGCAAAGATGTGTCGGCTTTGACTTCAGTTCTATCAGAGTTCTGTCACCTTGGGCTAAAATGGACAGTTCCCAAAGATATTTTTTCTGAAGGACAAAGTCAAGAGGGTTCCCCACCCCCTATTTTCTCCTAGGAATGGAGATACGGGACCATTAAAAACAGGACAAAGCAGCTGCTTGTCAGGTTCTGAGAATTTCAACTTGTAGGACTTGTCACAGTGAGACTTTTGGTTCATCCACTCCAGCATTCTCCTCCACGCAAAGCCCCTGCCATGGGATGGAAACTATGCTCAGCGTGGGCAGCCATTTACACTTCTGATGTTCTTGACGTTGGACCATTTCACTTTTCCTTCAGTGCCACCTCGCTGTGGATAATACACTTAACAAATATATTGCTTACTAAGTCAACTAATACAGAAAGTTCTCATTTTTATCCCCATAACACTCTGAAGCCTAGAGCATTAAGCAAAGCCTTATAATAATAACCAAAACTTCTGTAAGGCTTACCTAGAGTTATTCCGTGTTTCCAGCTCTCCTTTCCTCCTCATTACAGCTCTATGGGTCAACACTTCATTATCCTCTTTTTAAAGGTAAGGAAATTGAGGCACAGAGAGATCAAGATCATGAAGCTGGTAAGTGGAAGAACAGAGAAGTGAATGCAGGCATCTTTGCTCCAGAATCCAGGCTCTAAGCCATTGTGTCAAGCAGCCCCTAAGATGGCCCCCAAGGATCCCTTCTTTCTGGTATTCGTGCCCTTGTGTAGGAGCTGAAATTTTTGACTTGCTTCTAACAAATAGATTACAGCAGAAGTGATGGAATATTACTTCTGAGGTTAGGTTAGAAAAAGACTGCAGGGTCCCCTTTGGGCATTCTCTCTTGCTGCCTTTCAGATGACTCGCCCCCGGGGACGCCGGCTGCCATGGTGTTAAGCAGCCCTGTGGAGAAACCTACACAAGGAAACTTGGGTGCAGATTTCTAAGATCTGCCTACAATGACCTGAGTGAGCCTGGAAGCAGATTCATCAGCCCCGGTCCAGCCTTGAGGAGACAGTAGCCTCAGGAAAACCTCAAGTCACAGGCACCCAGCTAAGGCATCTGGACTGCCAGCCCACAGAAGCTGTGAGCTCACGTTCATTGTTTTAAGCCGCTAAGTTTGGGGTAATTTGTCATATAGCAACAATGCAACCACTAAATCATACTGCTAGGGTTTTTTGTTATTTGTTTTAAACAATACAAAGTATTACAACAAGAAGCTGCATTTTGTTTTATTTTTTTAAGTTATTTTATTGAGGTCGTATTGGCTTATAACATTGTGTACATTTCAGGTGTACATTATTATATTTCAGCTTCTGTATAGACTGTATCATGTTCACCACCAATTGTCTAGTTTTTACCCATCACCATACATATGTGCCCCTTTACCCCTTCCTCCTTCCCCCCACCTTCTTCCCCTCTGGTAACCACCAATCTGTTCTCCTTAACTTGTGTTTGTTTATCTTCCACATATGAGTGAAATCATACATTATTTGTCTTTCTCTGCCTGACTTATTTCACTTAGCATAATACCCTCAAGGTATATTCATGCTGTCACAAATGGCATGATTTCATCTTTTTTATGGCTGAGTAGTATTCCATTGTGTATATATATATATATATATATATATATATATATATATGTACACCACATCCTCCTTGTCCGTTCATCCATTGATGGACACTTGGGTTGTTTCCACATCTTGGCTATTGTGACTAATGCTGCAATGAACATAGGGGTGCATATATCTTTTTGAATTAGTAATTTCATGTTCTTTGGATAAATACCCAGGAGTGGAATAGTTGGATCATGTGGTATTTCTATTTTTACTTTTTTGAGGGATCTCCATACTGTTTTCCATGGTGGCTGCACCAGTTTACATTCTCACCAGCAGTGTATGAGGGTTCCCTTTTCTCCACAGCCTCTCCAACACTTGTTATTTCCTGTCTTATTAATTATAGCCATTCTGACAGGTGTAAGGTGATATCTCCTTGTAGTTTTGATTTGTATTTGCCTAATAATTAGTGATGTTCAGCATCTTTTCATGTACCTGTTGACCATCTGTATATGTTCTTGGGAAAAAAGTCTGTTCATATCCTCTGCTCATTTTTTGATTGGGTTGTTTATTTTGTTGTTGTTGAGTTGTATGAGTTCTTTATATATTTGGGAAATTAACCCTTTGTTGGATATATGATTTGTGGATATTTTCTCCCACTTGATGGGTTGTCTTTTTGTTCTGTTCATAGTTTCCTTTGCTTTGCAGAAGCTTTTTAGTCTGATGTCCCATTTATTTTTTCTTATGTTTCCCTTGACTGAGTAGACATGACATTCAAAAAGATACTGCTAAGACCAGCATCAAAGAGTGCATTGCCTATGTTTTCTCCTAGGAGTTTTATGGCTTCAGGTCTTACATTCAAGTCTCTAATCCATTTTGAATTAATTTTTGTGTATGGTGTAAGACAGTGGTCTAGTTTCATTTTTTTGCATGTGGCTGTCCAGTTTTCCCAACACCAATTATTGAAGAGACATTCCTTTCTCCATTGTATGTTATTGGCTCATTTGTCAAAGACTAGCTGTCTGTAAACATGTGGGTTTTGTTTATGGGCTCTCAATTCTGTTCCACTGATCTGTGTGTCCTTTTTTCTGCCAGTACCATGCTATTTTGATTTCTATAGCTTTGTAATATTTTGAATTCAGGGAATGTGACACCTCTAATCTTATTCTTTTTCCTCAGGATTGCTTTGGCTATTCATGGTCTTTTGTTGTTCCATACAAATTTTAGGATTCTTTATTCTATTTACTTGAAGAATGTCATTGGGATTCTGATTGGGATCGCCTTGAATCTGTAGATGCTGTAGGTAATATGGACATTTTAACTATGTTTATTCTTCTAATCCACGAGCAGGGAATGTCTTTCCATTTCTTTATGTTTTCTTTGATTTCTTTCAATGATGTCTTTTAGTTTTCAGTGTATTGATCTTTCACTTCCTTTGTTAAATTTATTCCTAGGTATTTTATTCTTCTTGTTGCAATTGTAAATGGGATTGTATTCTTGATTTCTCTTTCTGCTAGTTCGTTATTAGGGCATAAAAATGCAGCTGATTTTTGTAAGTTGAATTTGTACCCTGCAACTTTACTGTATTGGTAATTATTTCTAACAGTTTTTGGTGAATTCTTTAGGCTTTTCTATATATAGAATCATGCCATCCCCAAATAGTGACAGTTTTACTTCTTCCTTTCCAATTTGGATCCCTTTTATTTCTTTTTCTTGCCTAATTTCTCTGGCTAAAACTTCCAGTACTATGTTGAATAACAGTGATGACAGTGGGCACCCTCGTCTTGTTCCTGTTCTCAGAGGAATAGCTCTCAAGTTTTCACCATTGAGTATGAGTTGGCTGTGGGTTAATCATATATGGCCTTTATTATGTTGAGGTACTTTCCTTCTATACCCGTTTTATTCAGAGTTTTTATCACAAATGGATGTTGGATCTTGTTGAATGCTTTCTCTGCATCTACTGAGATGATCATGTGATTTTTTATTCTTGATTGTTTTAGTGTGGTGTATCACCTCAACTGATTTGCAGATGTTGAACCATCCCTGCATCCCTGGAATGAATCCCACTTGATCATGGTGTATGATCCTTTTAATTTGCTAATATTTTGTTGAGGATTTTTGCATCTATGTTCATCAGTGATATTGGCCTGTAATTTTCCTTTTTTGTGTAGTCTTTGTCTGGTTTTGCTATCAGGGTAATGTTGGCCTAGTAAAATGAGTTATGAATGAGTTATGTCCCAACATCTTGAATTTTTCAGAAGAGTTTGAGAGGGATAGGTATTAAATATTCTTTGAATGTTTGGTAGAGTTTACCAGAGAAGCCATCTGGTCCCAGACTTTTGTATTTGGGGAGGTTTTTGATTACTGTTTCAATCTCTTTACTTGTGATTGGTCTATTCATATTCTTTATTTCTTCTTGATTCAGTTTTGGGAGGTAATATGATTCTAAGAATCTATCCATTTCTTCTAGGTTATCCAATTTGTTGGAACATTGTTTTTATGTGACTTTTCCTAGAGTTGGATATTTCTTGTAGAATTTCTTCATTTTTAAAAAATCTTAGTTCTTTCTCCTCTTCCACCTGAATCATTTCTAGATTTCTATCTTCAAGCTCACTAATTCTCTCTTCCCTGGTTTTCTCTATTTTTAATGCTTTCTACTTTATTTTTCATCTCATTAATTGTTTTCTTCATCTCTGGAATTTCTGTTTGCTTCTTTTTAGGGTTTCAATCTCTTTGGTGAAGTACTCCCTCTGTTCATTCACTTTATTCCTGAGCTCATTGAACTTTCTTTCTGCATTTTTTTGTAGCTCATTGAGTTCTTTCATGACAGCTATTCTGAATTATCTGCCAGTTAGATTGTAATCTTCTGTGACTTGAAGTTTGGTTTCTGGAGAGTTGTCATGCCCTTTCTGTTCTGCACTGTTACTGTAGTTCTTCATGCTACATGAGGAATTGATCCTCTGACCGTGCATTTGTGGTAGTAACCACCTTTCTTCTGTGGGTAAGGCTCTGGCTTCTGAGCTGCCTCTGGTGGTATTTGATAGTCTTCACTTTCCACCCTCTACTGCCTTTGCTTTGTCAGTGGCCTCCTTGTGCTCCTTCTGCCTCTGAGGTTGCAGTGCCTTGCTTCTTACAATGTTGCTGCAGTCTCAGGTGTCACCACTGGAGTCACCAGGCTGCAAGCACTTCTGCTACTTCCAGGGTCACCTGGGTCTCATGTTCCTCCACTGGCTCTCCTCAGGCTCTCCACACACTCAGATGATGCTGCCCCATGCACCACCTGCACTGCTGTTCCCAGGTTGTCTGGGGGTGCTGGCTGCACTCCTGCTGGGGTGCTGGGTTCACAGGTGTTGCTCTTGCTGCCAGAGGTCCAGGGGTCCTCCAGGGACCCAGGGACTTGTTTGCAGCCACCACTGTTGGTAGAGCCAGTGTTGAGGGTGCTGCCACTGGGGGCTGGGTCACCAGTTCTGCTGAGGCTCCTGAAGCCTCTGGATGCAGGTTCCACCTGCCACCACTGGGGAGGCAGGGGCTAAGGAGAGATTCTCATTGCTGCTTGCTCATGCATCCTCTGGCCTCTGGTACTAGCTGATGTGTTTTGAAAACTCAGGTCAGGATGCCCTGCCCCAGCTGGGAAAATCTGAGATTTGTATGCTGTCCCTACTTTTGGGAATACTGGGCCACTGCCGGGGAATAGGTAGGGGGCTGGATCACTGGCTCCACTCTGTGTCCTGAATTCTCAGGGCATGTGTGCCACCTGCTAGTTTCTGACCCTGCAGTGTTTGTTCACAGGCACCACTCCAGATCCACTCGGGGAGGGTCAGGGACCAAGGTTTGCCTGCTGTTTCAGTCCCCCACAGTGTGTGCTCTGTTGACACAAAATAACCAATAAGCATTCTATAGATAAGAGAAACGAAGTGAGTTTTACTTGAGCCAGAGTGAGGATTATAACATGGGAAGGCCTTATAAACCATTCTGAAGAAGCATAGTTTTCAGTACAGTCTTATATCTTTTTAGAACAAAGAACATAAATTAAACACACCCAGGATACATTTTCATCAAAGTTTCAAAGAGGTATTTAGTGGGAAATTAGCAGGTTAACATGACCCTGAGGTCAGGAAAGGGACTAATCCAGGCGTTACCAATAGGGTATTACCAATAGGCCTAGGAGGGGAAGTATGCTTTCTTATCAAGGGTGCAATCTTACTTCAGTGGTTAAGCAGGTGTACAGTGTATGTTTGATAGGCCATAAGTCAGGCTTTTTAGTTCAAGCCGAATGAAGTTTGAACTCAAATAGTCACCCCATATAGCTCAATATACGAAAATCTCTTGTCATTTCCCCTTTCCATCAATAATCTTTCAATAAAAAGCATTGCTGACCAAAATATTGTCCCTCGGCACCAGGGTGGTTGCTACCTGCCCTGTGTCCATCATGTTCCTCGGCACTAGGCTTTTATTGCATCAATTTGCCCAATTATCCATATTGGGGGGAAATAGTCAGATATAGTGGACAAGCATAGAGGTATATATTAACAGGGGAAGCATTTCATAGGTTATATAATTTGTCAATTATTTTTAGATTATCATACAAACATTTCACATGTGATTTTACATGACTTATTTAATTACATTGTTTATAACAATTATAAAATGGATAATCCAATATTTAAAATTATTAGCTTAAAAATGATTTCTTAGGCATAGCCTTAATAAGAAAAGGAGATTCATCCAGGGTTGTAAGATCAATCGACCATCTTGAGTCACCGAGCAATCATTACTCTATCTTGCATGCCAGTCTTACAACACTGAGTAAAGAAAACAGTAGTTAGTTTGACTATTAAGACTAATACAAGAATTCCAAGGAGTAATAAAAATAGGAATTGCAATCCAGGTCACAAATGGAAGCTAATATTGGGAGGGAGGCAACCAAACAAATCAAGATTAGGTGTAGAGTCACTTAGGGCATTCAGCTACTTTTTTGTATGCTTTAACAGAGACGACACGCTGGAAGATTCATCAGGCATAAAAACACAGCATTCGGTTTGAATGATCATACACACACCACCTTGGGATGCAGTTAAAATGTATCTAAAGCCATTCTGTTTTAAAGGGCAGCTTTTCTCATCAAAGACATTTCAGTATTTGATAAGGCTATTCCTATTCGATTATCATTAAGAGCTTGTTGAGTAAATTTAGTCAAGGCTTCTATATGTGATAAAAGACATCTTTTAGCCCCAAAAAGGAGCAAATATAGCCCCCAGGTGGCCGTATTAGTGGAATGCTGAACAAGCCCATCTGGCCTTAATGAGAAGAAGATTGGCAACAATTGTTAGTTCATGGCAAGTCCTTCTCCACATCCAAGGGAAACCCAGGGTGCAGCATCCTAGCCACCTGGATGGTAGCCAAGGCCAGAGGTTTGTTCCATGTAACCATTGGGTTCAATTAGGAGCCACCCAATAAATGTCTGGCCTTGAAGACCACCCTGTTCCAAGCCAATCACTTTCTTTAAGTATGATAGTATTATAAAAACTTTAAATGGAACAATTATAAAATGGATATGTGGTTCCATTATCAAGAGCTGGCTAAAAGTCCAAGAAAATTATCCCTTTAAGAAAGAGAAAACCAAACTCTGATTTTGCACCAGCTTACTTTTGATATTAAAACTCATTTACTTAATTAAATTTATGCCAAACTTAGCCAGCTTGACCATGCATAAAACTCTTTGCTCAAGGTTCCTTTTTCACAAACCTTCTATAACTTTCATTTTGCATTCAGAATTTGTCCTATGTCTTCCTTTTTTTCCCTACTACTTTAGGACAAATTTATCTTTCTTAACAAAGCAGACAAAAATATTTCCTTTCCTTACACCTTCTTTACTGAAAACATACATCTTACTTTCCTTGAATAAAAGTTTTCCTTACTACTTTTTAGTAGCTTTAATCACATATATTAATTAGAATTCTTAACCCTTAGAGACCTTAATTTTTAGTGAAAACTAAGAAGTAAGCAATTATAAACTGTCTTTTACTTTAGCATTCTGTGCCTTGGCAAATTTATAAATGTTTTTATAATTTCTAGAAACATGCTACTTCATGGTACAATCTTTTAATAAAATACAATACATGTTTACTAATAGACCCAAACATCTTTTAGTTTGTCTGTAATAAGAAGCCAAAAGTAGATAAACCTATATTTTGCAATTAATATCTAATTTTTATCTTATGTGGAAATGACCTAGATACTCAAAAAACTTCTATCATTTAAGTTAACTTAACAAAACTCTAAAGTTTCAAGTCACCAAAACATTTTGAAGTCATCTTAAGTACATACACCATAACATATAATTATTGCTAAAAAGTTCATCCAAAAACTTTCATCTTTTCACATTTATTTAGTTTACTTGTTTGCAATAATTATGTTTAGATAGCCTACAAGAACTTCATGAGACATTAGACAAAATCAGCTACCATTGTAAGATATTTTGCTGACAAATTTTGTAACCAAGAGATACATGAGCTTGTCTGACTTATTAACCCAAACTGCATGTCTGCATCATATCCAATGCTGATAACTCTGAGGACATGCCTACTTCAATCAAACCAACAAACTTAAACAAACTTTTGTTTACCAAAGATCATTTCATCTTATGTTAACTTGAAAGACATTTGGGTTAGTTTCTATTACATTTAGAAATAATTTATGGAAGCATTTACTTTAAGCAATTAAATAGAGCTCCTTTAGAAGTTATACCATCTGGAGATAGAAAATTATCACGTATATAACATATATATAGGCACTTCCAAACACATAGACAGATGCAAAAAAGATTTTATAGCCTCTGTTTTAAAATTCTTTAGAGTTTTGGGCAAGGGTGCTTTCATAGTGGTCTGCATCACCAAAAGCTTCTTCCCTCTCACTCACCCATTTTTTTTCAGACTCAGGAATCTGGGATGGTCTAGATAAAAGCTCCCAGAGAGGTTACAAGCTTTTCTTTGTTTTTGAGACAAACAGGAGACGGTTACTTACTTATCAAAGGACCAACACACCCATCCAATTACATTTTCCTTAATTTGCTTCTTTCCCTCTGGGTACTTAGTTTTATCTTAATTTAGGGAAGAAGGCCTAAAAAAATTCCTATCCAGCTTTGAATATCCAATTGGCCAAATTGCTGATCATAAGTTACTAAATCCTTTCAAATGTCTTATCAGGTTTCAGCAGGGACAAACAGTAACTAATCCTGGCAGTAACTATTCCATTAACTTTTAATTTTAGTTTTCCCTTGACTGTTTAAGGGTAGGCATTTCCCAGAAAATCTCTGAGTCTCATTAATCCTGGGAGAGGCTCATATTGGGTCTTCCTTCCAAGGTTAGATTACAAGGGTGTCCTTAAAGTCATGAGTTACTAAGTGTACTTCTTAAATGATCTTACTTAACTGGAATGTTCCTTCTAATGGCCAATGTACAAGTCTTGGAGGCTCAAAGGAGCCCCCAAAGTGGCCACTATAATTTTAAATTATCCCGGGTTAGCTAGATTCAAAGATCCAACCATTTACGGTTACCCCCATTTTGTTAAGCACTTGCAAGTATCTGCACGCATTGTACGTGAAACCAGCCAGAGTTCCAGGGGGAGGCTGCCCATTTGGGAATTGGCCAGCTTTTCAAAGCATGATTTCCCATTTTCTCTTAGTTTCATTTTACTGTAAAGTCTGAACAATTTCTAAAGAACGTGTAGTGGGTCAAAAGTGTACTGCTCATGAGTGTCACTCCCTAAAAATCATTTTGAGCACTTTCTTATGTGTAGCAATTTGCTCGGACTTTATAGACACAATTCTTTCCAATTTAAAGTCATTCAGTCCAGAGTTCCCTCTAGTCTCCCTTGGCCTAGGAAATCCCCTACGCTCTTCTGACCAAGGAAATGTACTGGTACCTTCTTAAGACACCTAGTCTTAAGACTTGAAACAGCTCAAGTAAAAGTCAGGCCCTTTGACTTAAACAAGGAGGTCTGGGTTTCAGGAGAACTCACTGGGGACAACGAAGAGTGCCGTGAAGCCAGAGGGGCTCCATGGACATGTGTGGTACCAAGCACCAGGTCAAAATAGATTCTAGGTGGTCTCTGGTGAGCTTCTCTGAAATCCTACTGAACTGTGCAAAAAAATGTTGACACAAAATAACAATAACCATTCTATAGATGAGAAAAATAAGGTGAGTTTTACTTGAGCCAGAGTGAGGACTATAACCTGGGAAGGGCTTAGAAAGCGTTCCAGGGAAGCACGGTTTTCAGTACACTCTTATATCTTTTTAACATACTTAAACACACCCAGGAGACATTTTCATCAAAGTTTCAAAGATTTATTTAGTTGCAAATTAGCAGATCAACATGACCCTGATGTCAGGAAAGGGAAGAATCCAGGCATTACCAATAGGGCGTTACCAATAGAGTGTAGGAGGGGAAGCATGCATTCTTAAGAGAGTGCATTCTTTAATGGTTAAAGAGATGTACAAGGGTTGGCCCAGTGCTGCAGTGGTTACGTTCATGCACTCCACTTCAGCGGCCCGGGGTTCACAGGTTCAGATCCCAGGTGCAGACTTACACACTGTTTATCAAGCCATGCTGTGGCAGGCGTCCCATATATAAAGTAGAGGAAGATTGGCACAGATCTTAGCCCAGGGCTAATCTTCCTCACCAAAAATAAAAATTTAAAAATAAAGCAGATGTACAATGTATGTTTGATAGGCCGTAAGTCAAAGTCAGGCTTTTTAGCTCAAGCTGAATCAGTTTTGAACCCAAATAATTACCCCATATACCTCAATATGTGAAAATCTCGGCAACTCACAGAGGTGAGTGCCGGATCTGCGTGGGGAGGGCAAGGGCTAAGCCACGTGGTGTCTGCGCCTGTAGAATCCTCCCGCAGGTGTGTGCACTGGTGTGAGAATCCGCGCCCTGGATTGCTGCTGCTGGGGGAGGAGAAGGGTGCTGCTCTCCTAGTTCTACTGCCTCCCGGGGGTCCAGGCCACCCACCTTCAGATGTATAGCTGCGTGGATATCTTAGGCATCCTGTCGTGCTGTGTAGGGAGTCCTCTGTTGGTCAATGGGTGTCTGATTGGTTGTAACTTAGGGGGTAGAGACAAAGGTAATAACTCACTTAGCCATGATGCTGATGTCACTCTAGAGAAGCTGCATTTCTTAATAAGGCCTAGAGTTAATGGGGGCACTTAGCTATTTGTGGTGCCTATGTTAATTGTTTACTCTAAGCAAGTTCCTTATTCATATTCAAGCACAGTTATTCTGTAACAATTTCATGATGACTAATTTTTTGAAACTTATCAAAGACTTTCTGAAATTCTAAATTTATTCACTGCTTCCCATTATCTATTTCCTCTCTCCGAGAAATCCATTTGTCATGCATACGTTATTGGCATTGTGTGGACAACCTCTGTTTAATGAGTGTTCATGCCCTATTGCATAGGCTCCATGAGCTTGGCCAGTATGGAAGTATGATTCATAGGTAATTACCCCCCCCACCTGTCCTATCTGGTCCTTTCAGTGTCTTTTTCTTTCATTCTCTTTTTTCTTTTCTTTCTTCTTCATCTGTGTGTGAGTGTGTGAGTGTATCTATGTGTGTCCATGTATAGGAAATCCATTTGCAATCTTCTCATCTGGGACAAATGAATGTATTCTGACCAGAAATTTTTTCCTAGATTCCTATCAAATTATTTTCATTTGGGTTCAGTAATTTTTTATATATACTTATCAGTTTACCTTAGAAATACTGAGGAAGTGTAATATGATCTTGTCCATCTAACTTGTACATTTTATGAATAAATTTGAGTACAAAAACTTCTTCAACATATTCATCAATAAAAATAGAGGACAAGGATGTATTTAACCTGTGAGTCATCACTTTTTCTTTCTTAAGTCTTTGCCCCGTAATCATGAGAGAGTCCCATAGAATCCTCATTTGAGGATTTGCTGTCACAATTTTGGACATTCAAAAAGGTCCCCTATTATCCATAACATTTAGTAATTTGTGGTTTTGCCAGCTGATGTGTGTGTACAGGATCAAGGCACTTACCCCTGGCCAGTAGAGCCCTGGCCATCAACCCAACATCAGCACCTTAACCTAATTCTTTGTGGCAGGGACATTTTATGAAGGAGTTATATGTTACAGTGGTATTTATAAGTTTAGGTATTCTTAAAAATACCTCTCTAAGTGCCCAGGGGCTACTTAATCTTTTTGTTATTGTTTTTCTCTCGTTCCTTCTTCTCAGAGTCCTTTGGCTTGCATCATTTTTAGTTTGCCATCCAGCTTGGAGACTTTTCATTATTTGAAAATACTTTTTCCCTGCTCTTATTTTGTATGAATACAAAACATGACTTAGATTTGGTGTGCGTGTGTGTGTTTTTGTGTTTGTGTGTGTGTGTGTTTGTGTGTGTGTTTTAACCATGCCATATTTGGGCAAGACATCAGAGTTCTACATTCTTACTGATCAGCCTTGCCACTGCCCTTAAATGACTTAAATTCAAAGGTCACCTGATTTACAAAAGATATAGCAATGATTGCACTATTTCACCAGAGGTAACCAAGGTGAATACAAACAACTGTTGATTCTAGATCTCCTGCCAAAATTTCAAACACCATGAGACAGCATTGGAAGAGATCCAATGAGAGTTTTTAGTTTGAAGCACTGAGCCCCAGGATTGTTTTTCTGGACTCAGGTGGCACATGAGGATTGATGAGGGCAAAAGAGTTCTGATGAATAAACAAACATCTTCAAAAAAACAGCACTTGGGGTTTTATAAGTGAGCAGTCAGGCAAAAGAGGCAGCCATCATATTCCTGAAGCATGGCCAGCCTCCAAAGAGCATTAGTCCGGGCCTGACTGCAGGCACTTGGGAAGACAGGCTCACCCTTCTATAAGAGCAGCACCCATTTGCCACTTGAAATACTCTAATATAGGATGGAGTCTGTTTGTTCTGCAATTGGAGGTTAAACTTTAAATACCCGCTAAAAGGTATCATGTTATTTTAAATCCCCCCTTAGGTATGTGTGGTGTTGGAATTAGATCCTTCTGGGCTTCTAAAATTGTTGAACTAGACTCAAAACTCCTAGACTCTGAACTCCTTGATGGCAGGGACTGGGTCTTTTCACCTCTATAAGTCATTCCTAGCACCGTGGCTGGTGCAGCCTGAGCACTCAGTGGGGCTTCACTCCTTCATGAATGACAGATGGACACTGTGAGATGAAGAAGGGGCCACCAAAGAGAGACCTCACTTCGTAATTTTGCCTTGCCTCATTCTCAAGTATCAGGCTAAACTAATATGAGATTAGTCCAGAAGTTCAGTGGGGCTTATCCTGGTTACACGAATGCTATAGGCTCTGGGTAGCTACAATATCTGTTATCTGTTAGCTTCTAAGGGACCCATTGCCTGCATGTAAGTACAAGGTACCAGGTGAGGCTGAGATTTACTTGGTGGTCCCTAGAGTCCTGCCATCACCTACTTGCCCAGTGGAAAACAGGAGTGAGGAGGAGGCTAGATATGTATAGATATTTATGCTATTTTTCTTATTTTTGAGTTGGAGTGAACAAATGAGTGAGTTGACCACAAGCAACAAGGGTCAAGATCAGACCAAAACAAATTGTTAGCTGTGTTCTCATAGGAAAGCTAAGCACTGAGTGGGAGAAAGGGCTGGGCAAGGGCTGTTGCTGGTGGTTCTTGGCCTCTTCTTCCTAGTCCTAAGCAGATCAACTGGGTCTCAGAGTTGCATGCTTCTTTCCTTAGAAAGCAATTGGGAGGACAAGCCATTCCTGGAATGTGGCCCTTGAGGGTCTCACTCTAACGCCCTCCACAAATAGATGATCAAAGTATTCCTGAGAGGGCCGGCCCGGTGTAGTGGTTAAGTTCGGCACACTCTGCGTCGGCAGCCCGAGTTCGCGGATTCGGATCCTGGGTGTGGACACACACCACTCATCAAGCCATGCTGTGGCAGTGACCCACGTACAAAATAGAGGAAGATTGGCGCAGATGTTAGCCCAAGGCCAATCTTCCCCAAACAAAAAAGAGGAAGATTAGCAACAGACGTTAGCTCAGGGCCAGTCTTCCTCACCAAAAATATATATATATATATATTCCTGAGATGAATTTTGTTATAATACGATTTTCTTCATCTTATTGCATTTCAGTGTTTTCTGTTGCCCCTCTGAGATTGGCTACCAGGGCAGCTGTCCAGCTGACCCATCCTTTAGTTTGACTTTGATTCACACATAGCTGGAGTGCAACACAGAGAAGCAGGCCGAGATCTGGGACGCAAAAAACTCAGATCAGCTGTTTGTGAAGTCGTTTCAAACTTTTGGAGAGCAAGCTATGTAGTGGACTATTAGGAGTGAGCTAGAACATGGGGCTGGCTGGATTTTTTTTTTTAAACTTTATGAAAGTAAATCAAGGAAGATCAGAAAAGAAATAAACAAGGAGAGAAACAAAAACAGCAAGGCAATTTCAGTATTAGAAAAGGCTGGGATATGCCAACTTTTCAGTGACTTAACATAATAAAGATTTATTTTTCACTGATGAAACATCCAGCCCAAGTCAAGTGGCCCTCCATCATATACTTGTCTCCAACATGTGATCTGAGGTCACCATGGCAAGAAAAAAGAGAATGGGTGGATCTTGAAGGTTTTTAAAGGTCAGGCTGGGAGTGGCTATAGCACTTGTGACCTCACCCTGTTAGCCAGAACCCAGTCATCTGGCCCCAGCCTAATTGCAAGAGAAGCCAGGACGTGTAGTATTCCCATGTAGCTAGGAAGAGGATGATGAAATGGAATTTTACAAACCCGCTCATTGTCTCTGCAACAATCCACCCTTCTGATCACCTTGTAACAATTCCATTCTTCTCCTCACTCATAGAACACACTCACCCCCTTCCCATGGGAAACGCTCTACAGGGCTATCAGTCCGGCATCCAGCAGAAAGTCTGGAGTCTCTGGCATAGACTCCACTAAGTCAGAGGCACCTCCTCTTGATCTGGGGATCTGTGAACTAAAAAGACACACACTTGACTGACGAACCAGGGTGGAGTAGGGGTACGATAAGTGCAAGAAAACACTACCACTTGGGACAGGGAAGAGTGAGAGACCCATAGTGGTCACTGCTCTGCAGCCTTTCTGAAATTCCCCTGCGAAACAGGGTAAAGACCTTCTAGCATGAGGTGCGGGAGCTCCTTGATTAGTCCTGTCTGGGAAGGAATCTCTTGGCCATTGTTCTCTGCTTGCCATGTCTGAAACGGGCACCGGGAAGTATGCCCTCACTAAGACCCGCACAGCCATCTTGGCTAGCTTCCTGTTCAAGACCTTTAAAAGGGGATAAAAGTGCCCTTCGTGCAGCCTATGTGTGATGGCTTTGGTATTCAGGGCCTCAAAAGTAAAATTAATGGGGATGAGAATTGAGGCTCTTTAGCCACCCCTCCCCCACACACACAGAAGGTGGGTCAGGCTGATTTAGGAACCCTGTACCCCACTGCACCCTATTCCATGCAAAAGCTCCCGGCTCACTACTTCCCAACCATCGCTCTATGCATCCTGCCCTGTTCACTTGGCACATTGGCAAAACTACAGCCTCTTTAACTTCTTATTTCCTCACGCTTTTCTTGCTTGTATGGCTGAATTGTGCCCCTCCCCATTCATATGTTGAATCCCTAACACCTAGTACCTCAGAATGTGACTGTCTTTGCAGATAGGGACTTCAGTGAGGTAACTGTGGTTAAATGAAGTCATATGGGTGGGGCCCTAATCCAATGTGACTGGTTCCTCATAAGAAGAAGATGAGACTCCAGGGATGTGCATGCACAGAGGACAGACCACGTGAGGACATGGTGAGAAGACAGCCATCTGCAAGCCAAGGAGAGAGGCCTGAGGAGAAACCAAACCTGCTAACACCTTCGTCTCACACTCCCAGCCTCCAGACCTGTTTAAACCACCCAGTGTGTGGAATTTCTTTATGTCAGCCCTAGAAAACTAATACACTGATCTGTCCCATTTCCTCAAATTCTTCTTTAGGTGCCATTAGCCTTCTCCCCTCCGCCTTCTTGCCCTTAGTGACACAGCTGAATGAAAAGTAAATAAAACGGATAAGCCTTGAGGCAAAATAACCTTCTGCCTCTTGTTTTCCTTAGCTGCAAAATAAGTGAGTAGCCATAGGTGACTCTAACATTCTCAGTCACCTCTTGTGAAAGACCCTCCTTTGAAAGCACCTAGATGACCTTCAGAGCCTTCATCTTCCATCACCTGTCCTCTTTCAAGACATCAGTTTTCAAGATAAATTAAAACTATTTCTTAGTTGATTTAAAATACTCATATTTCAACTGCATTTTCCCCTCTTTTCTATTGCATTGCAAAATTATTCAAAACAGGATGACCCACGTGATGTTATGGATTAAATTAGCTTTTGTTTGTATCTCTGGGAATTTAAGCCTCACTTATAACATAGTTTCTTCAATAAAATATGTTCTGAGTCCCAAATATTCTATTCACAAGTGAATCTTTGGAACATACCACTCATAAATTGGGACTGTCTAAAGGTGGCTGAATTGAAAGAAGTCATATGACGCTATTTCTTTGGCAATAAGCTTTAATTATTATGAGAGAAGTAGCTTGACCTAATCATAATAAGAGCAGAAATCTAAGAGGTGGCTAGCATTACAGCTTCATCCTCCAGCCCTAGAAAACTATACAATTATTGGGTTACTTCACTGTGCCACAAGCGAAGGTCTGATTATAACCAAAAATAGGCCTAAACCCTCAGTAGGCTGAACATTTCTGAAACTTCACTTAATAACAAAATAGAGTATAAATATAGGGTATTCAGTAAATTAGTGACTGCCCAGCCTCTTCTCCACTTCCTATCCCTGACAGTGCTGACTGGGCCCACCTCTCTCTGTCTCTCTGAGATTCGTGAGCAGCCTGCTCAGCTGAGACCCTGTCTTACCTCCACCTGATCTTAGCAAATAGTAAACCCGCCTTATCACGCAACATGGGCCAGAGCTCAGGCCAGCTGCGTCCTCAATTCTGTGTGTAACTCTTCCCCCATTTTTTAAGAGAGTGGGAGATCAATAGAGTGAAGCAAAAAGGTCTACTAGCAAAGCAGCCAAGTAAAGCATTTGCAACTTGTTGGACGTGGGCCACGAAAAATAGAGACCCCAGAGTACAAAACACCCCCACACAAATTGCTCACTGACTTGGTCACTGTCTTCAACTGTTTGACCTCCTACTATGTGTGAGACACCTGTTAGGAGTTTTGGTGAGTGACAGAGTGGAATAAAATACGATTACTCTCCTTGTGGAGCTGGCATTCCCTGGAATCACTCCACAAAAGAGACGAAGTCAAGGCAATTATGGCCAAATTTCTGAGAAATTTACTGTTGAATCTGCTTGACTGTCCTGTCTTCACGGCCAAAGCGCTCCCAGGGACGCCCGCCCTCACACCTCATGTTCGTTCCCAGGTACCTCACTCCTTGGGGACAGCCCTTGACAGACAGCTATGTTACCTGGAGCACCGGATCCTTCCTAGGAGATTGTCACCAGGTTCCTGGACTTCTCCCCAGCCGTATTCTCACCCACACACTCTAAGAAAAACTCCAAAGAAAAATAGTTTCCTGGACATATTTCCCCAAAGAACAATTTCTATTTCCAGGGGAGTTTAAGTGAATTTTACTTTTTTTCCTGCCGGAAAAGTAAAAAAAGATTACATTTACATGTAACATTGGTGATGGGGGGAAGATAATACCCCATCAACTCCCTCCAGAGGTTCAGAGGAACCAGAGAGAAAACCCCAAATGGGGAACTTACAAGGAAAATAAATTATAAATGAATACCCTAACTAAAATCACTTTTCAGAACATCTTTCTTTCTTTTTTTTTTTTTTTGTGGGGAAGACCGGCCCTGAGCTAACATCCGTCGCCAATCCTCCTCTTTTTGCTGAGGAAGACTGGCCCTGGGCTGACATCCGTGCCCATCTTCCTCTACTTTATATGGGACGCCGCCACAGCATGACTGACAGGCAGTGCATCCGCGGACGCCCGGGATCCGAACTCGCGAATCCCGGGCTGCCAAGCGTGGGCTAAACCGCTGCGCCACCAGGCGGCTCATCAAAACATCTTTCTTAGTAAAAGCAAATTGGCAAAGTGTGAACAATTGGTGGATCTAGATAAAGGTGGAGGGTATTCGTTGTGTTCTTTAGCCTTTTCTCAGGGTTTGAAATTTTGCAGAATAGCAAGTGGGGGAGGGGATCACCCTTGCCCGTGTAAGCCCCCCTTCTCTCATAAACTCTGTCTCACAAACTCTTATAATTCTTAAAACTGGCATTCTTTTAATCCATGATAAATTGCTCTGGCTCTGTTAAGTGTTGCATCTCTATTCTAATTAACTTTCCAACAGATCACTGGATAGCTTTCACTGGGAAATGCTTCTTCAGCAAACGGAGTTGAGGATAGCAGACGTTGTTGGTGTACACTGTTTTCAATAAAGGTGGAGATTTTGTAAAAATATAGCAATGTTAAAGTTTATGAATATTTTTTGTTTCTAAGAAAAAACTAGAAAGTTTTTTCCATGTATAACTTTATAGATGAAGAGATGGACTTTGTGAAGTCTCTGAAGCCTAATGCCTCTGCTTTGGAGGATGGGGTCCTTAATATTAAAGGTATATGGCAGTCCCCCCTTATCCACAGGTGATACATTCCAAGATCCAGTTGATGCCTGAAACCTTGGATACTAATGGACCCTATATATACTATGTTTTTTCCTTACATATATACCTATGATAATGTTTAATTTACAAGTTAGGCATAGTAAAAGATTAACAACGATAATTAATAAAATAGAACAATTATAACAATATGCTGTAATAAAAGTTACTGTAGATCTTAGCAACCTCAGCATATGATTTTTTTCCCTCAGTTGAGAACTTTCACCTTTTCACTTAAAGGAAGCACTTTCCAGCTTCTCTTTGGCATATCCGAATTGCCAGCATCACTACTCTTGAGCTTTGGGGTCATTATCAAGTAAAATAAGGTTTATTTAAGGACAAGCACTGTGATAACACGACAGTCGATCTGATAACTGAGGCAACTACCAAGTGACTAAAGGCAGGTGGCATGTAGTGCGTGGATGGGCTGCACAAAGGGATGATTCGCCTCCTGGGCAGGATGGCAGGGCAGTGGGAGGGAAACATGTGGTGAGTTTCATCATGCTACTCAGAACAACGTGAAATTTAAAACTTATGAATCATTTGTTCTGGAATTTTTCATTCAATATTTTCAGACCTGCAGCTGACCCCAGGTAACTGAAAGCATGGAAAGTGAAAGTGTGGATAAGGGGGGACTACTGTACCGATTAATTCAGTGAATACAGTACTTCCTGGGCAAACATGAGGTTTCTAGACTCAGGTCTGCCCTGTAACTTGCTGTGCAACCTATTTAACGTAATTACTTCTCTTTCAACAGATGTCAGTTTCTACCTAAAATGAGAGTTTAGACTACATGACTTTCAATAGTCTATGATGCTCTTTAAAGCACCAGTGCTGCTGTCTTGGCGTCACTGTCTAAGTCTGTGCCTTTGAATTGGTATCGACCAGGGTGGTGTGGAAGAGGGGCTGATGAGTATGGAATTGGTGTTCCATCATCTATTGATGAGACCAAGGCTGAAGCCTGGATCCCAAACACCTCAAAAATGTCTAACATGGATCCTAAGAGGAACAACACGAGATTTCACAATCGACAAGTCCAAGGTATTGGCGAGTTGGAAGAACCCCTTGTCGTGGAGTTTAACATAGCAATATTTGATTATACAGTAGCTCCTCAGAGGGTCGTTGTTAGAGTCCTTGCAAGGTGGGGGTTCTCAGCATCCTGTTAACCCTGGACCAGCCGAGCATGACAGCGGCAGTGTCCTCACCCTCCGGTCAGATGGTGATCCCAAACAGTGGAGATTTTAGGACAGAAATGACATGATGGATTTTGTTTACTGTGGCCTATCTTCAATGACCGGAGTCAAGACCGTCTGTCACTTGGACTTGCTGTAGAGTGACGAATGCTGGCTCTGGAGTGGGAACAACCTGGATTTCAATACTCTGCCATTCTGCCTCTTGCCAGCATTGTAACCTTGGTCAGTGACTTAACCTTTCTGGAGTTCCCTCCTTCTCCTCTGTAATATAGGAGTAATAGTAACAGGCACCTCAAAGGACTCTTACGAGGATCAATTTGGATGACGCATGTGAAGTATTTAAGCCTGGACCTGGACCACAGTAACCCTAAATAAATTCAGCCATTAATATGTCCCCTTTAGGCCTATTTGATCTTACAACATGTTACTATAATTTTTTATTTTCAGTTTTAGGCCCCTGTTTCAAATAAAGATCTCTTGCCTAAGTGGAATAGGTTGGCCTTCAATAAAGTTCTAAGTTAAGATTGTTTACAAGAAAATTATATCTGTTTTTTTTTTTAGTGTAGTTCCTTCACATGCTTTTTAAAAAAGTGAAAAAAATATTTAATATACTAGTGCATTTTTTAAACTTAATATTATTATACAACAAAATAGCCTTTGGGATTGTTGTTCAACAGGAATTGGCAATCTGTAAAGGATGAGATAGGAAATATTTTAGGCTTTACAACCATATGGTCTCCATTGAACTACTCACCTCTATAATCTGATCACAAGAGCAGCCCATAGACAAGAAAACAAATAGGGTGTGCTTGTGTCCCAATAAAACCCTACCTATGGACATGGAAATCTGAATGTCATATAAGTTTCATATGTCAAGAAATATTATTCTTGTTTTGATCTTTTTCCCACCATTTAAAAATGTAAAAACCATTCTTAGCTTTCAATCTACACAAACAGGTGGCAGGGCACCTTGGGCCCACAGTTCTGTCAACTGCCAACCCCCACTATACAAGCATGAATATGTGGGAAGATGTACGAATGCATTCAGTGAGTTATGAAATATATCAGAAAACCACATTAGAAATTTGGTTTAAAACCATTTGCTATAAAACAGAATTTTTAAAATCTTGAACCACATCTAAATGTGTTTAATTTTCTTAATATGAAAAATAACCTACATTAGAGTTAATTCCGTGGTAATATTAAATAGTAAAATTAAAAATCTTTAATAAGTTTTATGAAGTATGGAGGAAATTTTTGAGTGAATGATTATTTTGCTTTTTCTAAGAGATGAATAAAGAACAAAATTGTTGCAGCTTATCAGTAGGTGAATGTTTTAAACCTTTTAAATACTTAAAAACTTAAAACACACATTCACACTTTTATTTCTGAAAGGTGAATTATTTCAAAATTATCAAAGGTTACAATATTTTCATAATATTTGCAGTACAAGAAAAAAAGTAAATGTAATTTACATATAAATACATACAGAAATATCAGTAAAAACATTAAAGCTGATAACTCCAATACTTAAAATATTTTACCAAAGCACTATTGTATACAGTAGGTAAATGCTATCATATAGCCTTAAATTATTTTTTCTTCAACTACAAGTCATCTAAAGATAAAAAGTATTTAAATAAAACATAATGCCAAGCTGCTTTTAACAAACTCTTTGCATATTTCCTATCCAAAGCTTTTAAATGGTCATTTTCATGCAGTTTTAATTTTAAAACATATCACATGAGGGGCCGGCCCAGTTGGCCGAGTGGTTAAAGTTCCATGCACTCTGCTTCGGTGGCCTGGATTTGCGGGTTCGGATCCCGGGCGTCAACCTACACTACTCATCAGCCATGCTGTGGAGGTGTCCCACATACAAAAAATAGAGGAGGATTGGCACAGATCTTAGCTCAGGGCTAATCTTCCTCAAGCAAAAAAAAAGGAGGATTGGCAGCTCAGGGCTAATCTTGCTCACCAAAAAAAAAAAAAAAGTCACATGAGAGCTACATTGTTTTCATTGATGCATGTTTAGTAATACTGGAGAAATTGCCTTCTCTGAGAAAAATCTTCTCAATAATATGGAATCTAATGAAAGTGTAGATAAGGTAGCTGAAACATGATGTAGACATTAGAGTTTCCAGCAAAAATAAATTAAAAGATAAAGGGAAAATAGTAAAACTAACTTTAATGTTTTCAGGACATCCAGATCATCATTTTAAAAGCTCTGAATACTGGGTACAGGGAAAGCTGAAAAACACTTTTTCTAATTAAAAATGCATGGTATAATCCTATAAAATATCCTTTATAACATACATCTACACCTGAAGAACCCCATATCTAGTCAAAAAATCATGCAGCTTCACTAAAACGTGAATTTGTACCTTTTTAATTATTGTTGGGTGATTTTTTTAAAAAAAGCTGTTTCCTTAGGAAAAAAAACTTCTGCCAATTGGAATATCTTCATTCTGGGGAAAAAAAAGACTTTTTCCTCTGAAAATAATGAAGTTCAGTCTCCTATGAACTCATGAGCATTCACTGACTTATTCAAATGAAAACAAATTATTATGCTTCTAGAAACTAGTCTTTTTTCCAGCACAGTCTGAGATAGCATCTGGAAACTGTCACTCAAATGTCAAGATTCACAAGCAAGGGTCTGTGAATAGAATCGGACCTGCTGAATCAGTTCCGCTACAACTAAATGCATCTGTCCAGAGGGATGGATAAGTGCTCTGGAGTCCTGTAACATCTTCTAGTGTCCTCTTTTTCCAAACATATATTCACAAATGTTTGAATTTATATTTAAACTCGATATCATTTAACGGTGGTAAAATGCCCAAGCCTGCACGGGACTGGTCCAAAGGTGGACAGTTAACATGGCTCTCCACAAGCTCCAGTTCAAAGTAGGAAAGCATCAGAATCAAAAACTGCTTGATTTCCTGGACAGCAAATAACCTTCCAGGACATATCGTAGCTCCTGACCCAAAGGGCATATAGTAATACTTCAACTTGAGTCCATTACTATAGAAGGTGGTCTTTGTCTTCCCATTTTCATCCAGATAGCGATCATATTTAAAAGTCTACAATAAAAACACAGAGAAAACAAACTTATAAGCTAGTTTTAAAGGCATTTATCTCTTCCTTGACGTGGAAGCTCCAAAGAGTAATTTTCTTTTTTAATCCAATCTACTAGTACTTTAGCAAATATCCCACCTTAATCAGAAAGTGATAGGGGACAGGAGCTTAGCAAGAACTGATGGGAACTGGAAAGCTTTTTGATGCCTCCTCTCCTGTCCAGGTGACTAGTTCCTCGGTTAGGCAGAACTAGAAAGAAGGGTTCAGATCAGAAACTAGAAGCGTCAGTCTATTAGCCTCTAATTTCCTGGATTTGGGAGAAGGCACATTTTAAGGAAAAAGAAAGTCAGCAGCTCTATTATCATGATTGCAAACATAATCTAGCAGAGATTATGTGATGACAAATATCAGGAATAAAAATTTAAAATTCAGGTCATCATCCAGATTTTTCCAAAATACAATGACTATTTGACATAATAAAGGAGACAATCCCTATAGCTTCAATGATCAAATCAATTCTGCAATGGTAAATTTCCTTTTTGTTTCAATCTGAGTAGACATCACCTGGATACTGAACTTTGAGGAACAGTCACTTACCAAAGGGTCTGGGTAGATTTCTGGATCTAAATGCATCAACTGAGGATAAAGAGCTATGATGTCATCTTTGCGAATATTATAGGAACCGTCCTGGAGGTGCAAAGTGAAATCCTCTTTAGCAGTGCGGATGTTGAGAGAGGCACTGGAAAGCCTCAGAGACTCCTTGATGATACTATCTAAATATTTTAAAAGGATGAAAAGAGAAGAGGGAGGAAGAGAGGGAAGGAAGAAGGAAGAACAAATCAGGTATTTAAAGGCCACGTAACATCGAGTCTAAAATACTTCTAGCAGCCTATAGTACAGAGCTGAACAGACTATGGGAAGCTGGCCAGACAAAGATTTCCCAAACCTTTTTCTCTTACCCCTATCCTGTGATCAGTGATTCAGTTGTGTCTGAATGTATTTTTTCATCTGATAATCTGAGATAATCTTTTGATAAAGATATAATCAATGGGGACTAGACTTTCATAATATTATGGAAAAATAATCTTATTTCTACATAACACTAGACATCTAATACAATTGGAAAAAAATCAGTAAATCACTTTTATGTGAATTAGTCAAAGTTTATCACTTTTGAGATTTAATATACTGATAACACTTTTATATGGAAATATTTTTCCAGATGTTTAATGCAGCTTCAATTCAATGTTTACAAGAACCCATTTTTATCAGTACATTATCTAATATTGTGTGATAATGCCCTGCTACCTGGTAAAGATGTAAAGGGACAAAAAGAACCAGGCTGAGAATAGTACAAGGTACAGATCTAATGAGAAGGTCCAGCCTGACCTCCCAGCCTCTGTCCTTTTAGTTGTCGTGGTTTAGGTGCTGATCACATGATTGTGTGTAAAATCATAGCACGTTAGCATTTATTTTACAAATGAGAAAAGTAAGGCCCCCAAGAGTGAGGTGACGTGTCTGAGGTCCCCCACGGCAGGGCAGAGCCCAACATGGAACCTGGACTTCTTGCCACCTAGTCCCTTCCACTAGGACACACTGCCCCCCAAAAGCATACAATGGTTTCTTCCCTCTAGAGAAAAATAACACAACCAAAAAGAAAACTCTTTCTTATTAGGAAAATATAGTACTTCGTATTTCTATAAAATACAGAGAAGCAAAAATAAGAAAAATAAAATAACTTTCAATCCCATAACCCAATCCACACAGCTAATTGTGGTTTCTTGATGGTACTTTTTCCCCCTTTATTTCATGAAAATGAATTATATGCTCCCATTAACCATAAAGTTAGTTGTAAGAGTAATAACAAAGGAGACAAAGTAGGCAGTGCTCGAGAGTGCTCGGTCAAGAATCCCACATTAACACTGTAATGGGTTCCACCATTTGATCCCAGGCAGTAACTTGACCTCTAGGTGTCAGTGTCCTCACTTGTTCTATAGAAATAGTAAGAGACCCTCGTCATAGGATTGCTGTGCGAATCAAATGAAACCACACATACAAAATACTTAGCATAATGCCTAGAACAAGTAAGTGCATAATATCTATAGACGATTACTGTTAGTAGGACAGTAAACAGAATGTAGCAGAGTAAGCATACCCAGCACTGGCATGTCATTCAGTTGCATTTGATTCAAACAAATAGGACTGTCTTCAAAGCTGATTTTTTGACCAGCATTCTCTAGTGTTTTATTCACTTCTTCAGTAGCTGCTTTCATTGCTTCAGGGTTTCTATTAAAAGTTAAGAGAAAGGAAAAGATGAACAAAAAATAATTTTGTTCTATACCAAAAGATCTGCAAACAAATAGGCATTTTTCCCTTCTTTTAACTAGGTAGCCAGGATACCAGAGAGGGTAGGAAAGAGATATTCCCATATATTTTTTCCTTTATTTCGTAATTGTTTTTAAGTCCTTGCATATTAGCAAGAATTGTTGCCTTAAAAGGGCATTGCTACATAGAAGTAAAACTTTGGCCAGACTTTTATAAATAAATAATTCTAATAAGGATTAAATGATCAAGTTAGTCATTTATAGCAATTGAGAAGGAAAATTGCGTCTTAGATAATAATTGTAAAGTACTGGCTAAACTACAAGTGGAAATTTAAATTTACTCTAAAAATTTATACCATGATTTCAAGTAGAATAACAGCTTTTCCATTTAAATAATAATTTATTGTTCTAGCACTTTGACTTGTGAAGTGAATGCTACTTCATTTCAGTGCGTTGCAGTTTACTGGATCCAGTGCCATGGTATGAGATCCACATAGCAAGATTGCAATAAATTAAGTCTCAGAAAGGTTTGCCTGATAAGTATTTGTGTGACTACCATAAAATGGCTACTATTACCTATATAATATTAAATTGATGTTGTAACCTTACTGTAAGTATGTGAATTTATTCCAGACAGAGCTTTCTCAAGTAAAAACTTTGGAAGACACTTAACATTTGAGACAGATTAGTAATGGGTTGTTATATCTGAAATTGTTTTAATACATTTTTATATTAAAGACATAAAATTATCAGCCATCAATGGAAATTTGGCATCCCCAATCCTACGGAATAGTAATTTTGTGTCTATGTGATACTAAACATCCAATTTAATGGGAATAATTCAATAAACCATTTGAATGTCAAAGTCCCAGAAGACCAACACTTTGGAAAGAAATCATGTTATGTAAAATATATGTTACATACAGTTTCTTGTTACATACAGTTTAAAAGGCAAAATCTAGCTAAATTTCATCAATAATAACAATATGATTGATGCATAGCTATTGTAGTTGGTCAAATAAATGGGAAGACAGAAATTACTGAGTGAAAAGACAAACTTAATAAACAAATGAATAAGGCAGAGGCACTGCCCCTTCTCTGTCCACAAAGTCAGTAATCACTTCATATATTTTTATGATGATGAAGACTGGATTCACGGACTTAAGTAGGCATAGTGAGGGACAGCCTGGGGTTAACAGCAAAGGCCTGAATTGACCCTGCACCAGCACCTTCCCTTCCCTGGGACCAGCTCTGCTTCTAGAAGATGCGCTTACCACCACAGCTGCTTATGTTTTAGTGAGCATTGGATAAGCTGACACAAGTTAAACACTTGAAAGGGTAAATGTTACATTCTTGATTGATAGCATGAAAAGGTACCACAGACTGTGGGTCTTTTTATTTTCAGTTGAAATAGATGAATTTCTGCTTTCTACTAAACTAAAGAAATAAATGGATAAGTTGCTAGTTACCTAATCATTTGAAATAGGCTCCAGAAAGTTGCTGGAATGGTGTTTGCCTGAGATGCCCAGAGGATGGCCAGGTGCGTCTTGGCCTTCTCCATATCATCCAAGGTGGAGAGCGTGTCATTCAGAAACCTGACCAGCTCCGAGATGTGGTCCCTCTTCCTGAGGGTCTGGTGCCTCAAGCCCTCTGCCAGTTTCTCCCTGGCGTGGTGTGCAGTCTTGAACACACGAATGGGGAGCCCTGCTACCAGGGCTGGGAAGATTTTGTCAAATTGCTTGAAGTTGTGAAGGTTATTTAGAATAAGTGCTTTTTGTGCATCTTGCCCTGTGAGATCTCTACCAAAGAGAGTTAAGTACCCAGCTTCAAACATCACTCGGTAGCAGAAGGAATACATGCCCTCTGTCGCCCAGGCAGGCATCTGTGATTTAGAAGCGACTGGAGGTCTTATGACAAGTTGGAGGTTTTCCAACATGGCTTCTGTGAGGGAGTTCAAGGCATCGCCCTGCAGGGTTTTGATGAAAGTTTTGCTTATGTTTTCCGTGGTATTTCCATCGCTTGGGTCAATGCTGCTGTGCCCAAATGCCTGACAGTAAATAAAATGTGGAAGAAAAGAAATTGAACCTGACCCAGTGCTAGTAAATGGATGAAAAACAGATGAGATACTTTCATAATTCTCTACTTGTTAAAACAAAAAAGGGAAAACAGTCTTCCTACGTGAGATTTCACAGCACTTTAGAAACAAATGGCCAAATCATACCCTTCCTTTAAGGCCGTGTTTAAATCTCAGCTCTTCGGTGAAACTTTCGTCAACAACTCTAGTTGTCTGTTTCTTATTTTTCTCATGCTGCTGCATTTATTTGCACGTTAATTTGGTACTAATCAATAATGGTTTTTAATCACCAGTTCTCTTTAATATTCTTTGTAGATGTATTGTAAATAGACTTTACTTAGAGAGAGAAACCGTGTCTAACATTTCTTTGCAGAAACTCAGTAAATATTGGTTAATTGTTTTCTCTATAAAAGTCTCTTAGATTACATCTAAGTGATGCCAAAACATCTGGTCAATTCCTTAACATTAAACAATTGTGTGGCATGCATGTGGGAAAACCACTGTTCAATATTAAGTTTTCACCACATGCATTCCAGGTGTTGTGTAGACATCGCTGACATAAGTGAGTTTATACCTATCTTATTCATACAGTGCCATCCGGCTCAGTAAAATATTTAATTTTTATTTCACCCTCATTAGCTGGTTAAGAAATGGCAAATCTATACCTATTTTGACTTTTAAAATGACTAATACCAAAAGGTTATGTATAATTTGGCTTCTTATGTTTCTAAGAATCTCCATGTAAGGGTGACTGTCTTCAACATCTCTATCTTTAAGCCTAATTGCACCAAAATGACTAAGTAGACTGATATATTAAAAAGTAGAAAACAAACAAACAGAATGCTGTATAAATGCAAAACTGGTTACCTTTGCAGAAGTAGTGAAGTGAAATTTTTTCCAATCAAGGTATTTTCCATGGCACAACACTTTATGGTATGACAAGGGATTTGTGATGAAGTGTACATAGTTTCCCATTAGTTTGCAGGTAAAAACATGACCATGTTTCCTTTGATTTGCTCTGAGGAATTCAAGAGGATTGGCACCAAATTGTAGAGCACATCCCAGGTATGGAATCAACCCGTTCTCCAGAGGTGGTTCACCCACTCGTCTGTAAGACACAAATATATGACAGATATGGAAAATTACACGTTGTTTTCTATGTATACCAGGTTTTAAAATTTTTACTACTGACTTCAAACCAAAACTCTACAGTATATAGATATGTTTTTTTGTTGATGGGGCTGTGCTCTTTTACTAAAATAATGGGTTATATTAACCTAGTAACATGATATATTGGTGAAAATGATTAGTAAATCCATCCATCCATCCATGCATACATTCCACAAACACTTATTGGATGTCTACTATGTGCCAGTCACTTTTCCCCACGGTGAGGATAAAAGGATCAACAAGGCCAGTGAAATTCTTGCTCTCAGGGCAGAAATGAAACCACATTCTAGTGCTTATATTTTTTCTAAGCATCATTTGCCTAAGTACCTCAAAATGTTTAACTTGATTGTTTTCTTTAAAGATATAGAATACTGAATTACAGAGAGGATTGCAGAAATGAAGTTTTCAAAATCTTCCTAGTTTAAAGACATTATTTTGTAATGATAGTTGAAGAGAAGGATCTCATTTGAGAAGTTAGCTTGTTATAAAATGAAATTAAGTCAGATAAGCATTGACAGGATCATCAATTGTAATTCAATGCTTTTTTAAGTGTTTTTACTAGAGAATATAAACATTTATATTCCAACAGAAAACTATCCCTCTTGATAGCATAACATAGGATAAAATAATTATTTTTATTTTCTTAGTTCGAAGATAAGTAGTTTGATTAAATCTAGAAATTATCAGGCCTGAATTAAAATACCTTAAAAGACAAAAATCTTGTAAAAGATAGACAACACATAGCAATCTACATAGTTGAAGATGTGCTGTGGGCAATTCTATATTTTGGAGATTGAGATAACAGAGAATATTTACATACCCCCCCCCCACTCAAATACTGTTTAAGGTCAGAAGTTAAATAAACTATGGCCATGTATCTGACTTCATCTGTATTTCTTGTATTCTTGAACCAATTATAAATAAATAACATATACAAATAAAAGTGATGTTGCATACACTTAGCAGTTTCCCAATTCACTACAGTTGATTATCATTAATAAGAAAAAATAATAGAATGATCAATGCACACTCTGTGCTCTTGTCCAAACTTAGGCTAAGTCTAAACAACACACAGGAACTAGCTGAAAAGAGAACATTTATTTAGTCAGAGCATCTATTTAATCCACTTAATAGAAAGAAATTCTTTCCATTGAAGATCCCTCTTACCACTTATATCCCTACTAATCCAGACTTCCTCTTTACATACACACACAAACATACATAGATATATTATAAAATTTCTGTTGGTTATGTTTAAGTTTGTACATTTTTGCATTACCATTAGTATGTTAATACTAAAAAGAAAACACTGTCATTATATCTTTTGTTAGATATAATAAAAAAGATACAACTTTTAAAATTTAAATTTCATTTTAAATATTTTAATTTAAAAAAGTTAAAGAAGAAATGCTAGTGTATGTAAGTACAGAAAACCAAATTTACCGTATAACAACGGAAATAAAAGAACATTAAATGAATAAAACTTCCCTTACCTTCTCCTCATTCCAAGAATAAGCCATAAACAGCAGCCCACTGCTACAACAATCCCCCAGATCAAAGATATCGTCATCATTTTGCAGATCGAATGCAAAACTTCTAAGGGGAGAATCTGCAATTAGAAGGGTAAGGGGGTCACGGACAGAGACCCAACTAGACTTCTTATATACAGTGAGATCCTACACTTGAGTGACCAAAGCAAACAATTAACCATTTGTTCATCCTATTAGAAAAAAAATTAACTGACCTTGAACTAAGTCCACAGGTATTAGAAGAGTTTCCAAAACAATCAGGGACCTGCAATACTTGATAAGTTGAAGGTCTCTCAAACATATGTTGACTTAACATTCAGACCTGGGAGTGACGGCTAATATTACAAGTTTATAAAAAGAACAAATAAACCTGTTCAAGATAAACATATCAAATAGAGATGTAAAATACAATTATTTAAAGAAAAATAAGCATAAATTATCATCAAGCTAATGATTTGATCTTGTTACCTTTTGAAGAAGAAACCAGTTTAAATGATTTATGAGAGACACAGTAGTCAAGTACAAAGGAAAGAGAACTGGGTGAAATGTTTCTGCTGCTTCACGCTTCACTGCTTTTACTAAATCATAGATATTTTACTATAGATAGTAACACATTACTTACCCAACATCCTAAAGGAAGAAAGTATCCCACACATAAATGCATATTCCAATTAAACAGTTTATTTTAAGCATCAAAACTTTACCAATCATTTTTCTAATTGAAAATACATTTATTGATTTTTCTAATCATTAAAGTAATACAATTTCATTTCAAATAATTTAAGACTAACTGAAACATATCTTGGTAGAAAGTGAGAGTCAATTCATAATTTACCTCCCCTACTACTCCCCTCTCAGAGGTGACAACTTCTAACTATTTGATATATATCCTTCCAAACTTTATTTCTATGCACATGTATATATGAATCGAGCACCTGTTCTGTGCCAAGAACTCTTCAAAGGTATTCTGGTTACAGGCGTTAACAAGATGGACAAATTCCCTATCTAATGGAGACTCTATTTCAGTAGACAGACAGATAATAAAATATGTGTTATGAATAAAATAAAACAGGTGTAGAGAGCTCTTGGGGGATGAGAGCAACTTTAGATGTGGTGATCAGGGAAGAGTTCTCTGAGGAGATGACATCTGAGATCTGAATGACAAGAAGGGATTAGCCAAGTGAAAATCAGAAAGAGAATTCCAGGAAAAGGGAGCACCAAACACAAAGGTCCTCAGTCAAGGATGAACTTGGTAAATCTAAGAACCAGAGAAAAGGTAAGAGAGATCGGAGCAGAGTGAATGAGGGGAAACTTGGTTAAGATATAAAGACAAAAAGGCAAGTTCATATATAGAGATGCTTTAGAGTAGGGAGAGAGAGATTTTGGAAGACAAGAGGTCAAAATACTATCTTCAGCTTCGTAGATTGCTATGTGTTGTCAAATTGACAACTGAGCCTGAGTCTGGAGCTAGGGAGGAAAGCCAAGGTTGGGAATAGACACCCCAAGTCAAAAGCCAAAAGACTTTGTAAGATCACCTAGGGAGACAATTTTTGTTGATAGTGCCTTCGAATCAATTCTGACTCCCAGTGACCCTGTGTCCAGCAGGGCAGAACCCTGCCCGGTCTTTTAGGGCCATCCTCTTACCCTCTGCCACTATATCAGACAATGGTCCACTGCTATTCATAGGGTTTTCATGGTGACGTTTTTTTGGAAGTGGGTGGCCAGGTCCTTCTTCCTAGTCTGTCTTAATCTGGAAGCTCCACTGAAACCTGTCCACCATGGGTGACCCTGCTGGTATTTAAAATACTGGTGGCACAGCTTTCAATATCACAGCAAAATGTAACTGCCACATTATGACAACCAACAGATGGGTGGTGTGGTTCCTGGAAATGATCCTGGGCTGTGGCAGTGAGAGCACCAAACCTTAACCACTAGACCATCAGGGCTGGCCAGGGAAACAATAAATCCTGAGAAAAGAACAGAATCCAACGCAAGGCCACAGAGCATTCCATTTACTGAGGTCACTCAGAGAGCGGTAGGATCAGGGGATGGATAAGGAAGAACCAGGAACAAAACCAAGAGAATATTATGTCACAGGAAGCAAGAGAAGAATGCATTTGAAGAAAGATGACTGATTAACTATGTCACATGCTACTTTGAGGTCAAGGAAGATAAAGAAACGACCACTGGATTTGACAGCACGGAGATAGTTGGTGAGTCACACATAAACACACACACAAAGACGGGGTTATATTAAAGACTTTTTTTTTACATAGCATTTAAAAAATGAATACCATATTATGGACGTTTCTCATGACAATACATATGTATGTATTTTACATATGTATGTGTATATATTGCTTCATCTTTAATATGTGTATAGTCTTCCATTGACTAAATGTACTATAGTTTAGTTAACTGATTCCCTACTGATGGACATTTGGTTTGTTTCCAGTTTTTAGCTATAGAACCCATAGATATATTTCATGCTTTTTTGCCTCCTTAAACAGAGACCACAGATCTTTGTTTTGCATGATTTATGATCATAATTATTAATGTCAATCATTGTATGGCAGGACATAGATTTCTCAATTTGTTTAGGTTTTTTAGGGTTTGGTACACATTAAATATATTTAGACTGATGTGCCTTTTTTTGAATTACTATCTCTGTTTTCTATGTGACTCATTAAAAGCTAAACCTTTACATGGCCTGTCACAGCAGGATATCACAGAGAAAACACAACCTAAAATTCAAACAATTTAACTCTTTAGAGTCAGCCCTCAAACAAACAAAAAACACCCCAAGCATGTAATGGAAAGGCTACATGGGACACCTAACTATCTGCAACTTCCCGTGAATCTATAATTATGTCAAAATTAAAAGATTGCCAAAATGATAAAGGGGAAAAACATTCACAACTCCAGGAAAACTTTCTTTAGTCTTGTCTTCTCCATCCCTTCTCGGAGCACCACAACTCCTTTCAGATAAAGCCTGGTGAGTGTTCCAGGTTCCCTTACCTGATCTGTTCGTTTTGCTTCTTCGCTTACTATCCCTCTTCTACACAATGAAAGCCCAGGAAACACACACACCCAGTTTTCTTTAGTGGGCTGAGGAAAAGCAGAGGCTAGAATATTCATATTCATATGTTTTTCTTGTTACATGTGGTTAATGTCTTCCTTCTGGGGCTGTCACTTCTTGCTGCTGTCACATGTCCACAAATGGCATCTATCATACCTCTAACATGCTGCTTCTAATCTGGTGAGTGGGAATTCGGATGCTTGTAACAGTTGCCAAAACTGTTAATAGGCTGCAAGGAAATACCTAAAAGATTTCCTGGTGAGTCAAGCGCATCAAGTTTCATGCATGGATTTTATGACATCTCAGTGTGTTTAGCACAGTGTTTGGAGTGTCAGGTACTAAATAAATGCTAGCTGAGTTGGAAAATCCTTTGCTTGCTTTTTAATTCTCTGCTATGTTTCAAATTGTAAAGTTTTATCCCCCCCTCCTCTCTCTCTCTCTCTACACACACACACACACACCTACTGAGCACACACTGCATTTGTCAGGAACTGCGTCAACACTGGGGACACAGCGGTAAACAAGGAAGCCGTGAGCCCTGCCCCTGCGGGGTTTCCACTGCAGCAGGGTACAAGTAAGTGCCCTGATGCAGAAAGGAGTAGATTTTAGTTGCCAGAAGGCCTAGCATGATAAACTGATCCTGTCTAAACCCTCTAATCCCTGCACAGCCTGTCAATTTCCTCTCTATTTGTAGAGAGTAGGGTAGGTGACACACTTACTGACGTGCAGAAGAGCTTCTGGGCCTCAGAGAACATAGGGCCCAAGTCCAATAGCCCATCTTCATGAACAGATATACACAAAACAAGGAAAGTCAAACTAGAGGAACAGACAGTAAAAAGAACAACTAAAGCTATCAGCTTATCTAACTGATGGTACATACACATGGCTTCTACTAAGAAGTGCAGTAAACACAGTTTACATAGAACCTACACATCAGTATGATTGCTTTAAATAAAATAAACTGTGAATACGGCCAAACAATTGAGTCTAACCAGTTTTCTCCTGAATTTACAGGTCAAACCAACTCTCTATGGTGGAATGTACATTGCCTCGATGCAATGCTTTGTGTTTTCCAGGAGCGTCATGGAGCTCCCATGAATCAGGACTGCACATTGGGGTCCTAATTCAGGCCCAGTCAGTGGGAGACCAAAGAGGAAGGGGCTGGCGATGTCTTATTATGATTAATTTGGGGTTCTCATAATCTCTTAGGAAATACGTCTATTCGCATTTGAGCCATGTCTTCAATGTTTTTTAGGAAAAAAAAATCCCAGTTATGTTATGACAGATATAGAATATCTGATTCTCAAATATAGTTTTGAATCTTAGACACATGGTGTGGAGGTTGTCAGTGCCTAGTATATCTAAATGTGTCCATTGAACAAATACAATTTCACCACACTAGAGAATAAGAAGGTGTTGATAAGTTGTACTTCAGAGAATCATAATAATTTTTACATTAGTTTTGACATTTTCACTTTTTTGAAAGCTTTTGACATATATTTTCCTACTTGGATGAAATAATGAACTCAGGCAGGGCAGGTATTTTAGCTATTTTAAAGATGAGGAAATAGAGGTGTGACGGTTTAGTAGCTAATGTCACATAGCTTGAAATAGGTCAAATGGTCAATGGATTGGAAGCTGGAATTAAATCTATGTTTGCATCTTGGCTCTGCCACTAAGTATATACCTTTGAACAAAATGCTATTCTCTCCAAGTCTTTGTATTCTTATCTGTAAAATGTGGATGATTATAGTGCATGACTCATAATATACATGTTGAGATGAAATAAGACAATGTGTGTAAATGTTTAGCCTGGGGCTTGGCACAGTCTATACTCAAAAATGTTTGCTGTAATTATTAAATGGTAAATCCAGGATGCAATCCAATATTTTTCTGAATTGAAGCTCAGCATTTGTCCTTTACAGCTCAGAACCTCACAAGAAGTTCAGTGGAACCAAAGGGCACCTGAATCTGTAGATTTAGGAAAGAGTAAGTATACCACCACCATGTTCAAATATAAAGTTGATTCATCAAACATGTTCTGAACACAAAGTATGTGGAAGGTACTGTTAGGTGATGAGGGAGAGATGAATAGATCATTCAGCAAATATTTATTTCATGCATTTAATTCACTCATTCATATTAACTAACACCTACTTTGTGCAAGGCACCTTGGCAAGATACAGAGGTAGATAAGCCAGGCAAAGTCTTTGCCCTCAAGGGGACACAGCCAATCAACAGGAGAACAAACCCACTGTTTGATTTCTGATTTTGAAAAGCAGCATTTCTATTATAAGGAAAGGCCAGGCAATGCATCAGCGTTTTGCGCCAAGATCTTCACATGAGCACCTCATTTAATTCACGTGGTAGCACCAGGAGATGGACGCTGTTGCCTCCACTTATAGATGACTTAATGCTGTGAAGCTCTGGCCCCAAGCCCCAGTGCAGCCCCTGTCATGCTATGCTCTGTGTCATGGGGAGAACTCTTTTCACCCAACTTAAAGGCAGATCTGAGCATCTAGAATCAAAGAAGGCTAAGTGGCTGCTTTGCTTTTATGATAAATCTCAATTTAATCTGAACCTTTTGGAGCTTAATCCAGGAAGCTCAAGTGAACAGTGAAAAGAAGCAAGAGGAGTGTTTCCTTGAAATCATTGGGCCCAACCAACCTCACAAGGAGGTTGAGAGCTCAGGAAGAGAAGAAAGGAAAGAGCAGCCAGGGGAGAGAAAGACAGCTGAGCCTTTTTCCACTTTTACTTATTATGAATAATGCTGCCATGAGCACTATGTTCAAGTTTTTGTGTGAACATATGTTTTAAATTTCCTGGGTGTACAGTTAAGAGTGGATTTGCTGGGTCATATGGTAACTCAATGTTTAACTTTTTGAAGAACTGCCCAACAGGTTTCCAAACTGGCTGCACCATTTTACATTCCCACCAGGAATATATGAAGGTCCCAATTTCTCCACGTCCTTGTTAACACTTATCATCTGTCTGTTTTGATTATAGCCATCCTAATGGGTGTGAAGTAATATCTCATTGTAGATTTGATTTGCATTTCCCTTATGACTAATGACGTTGAGCATCTTTTTCTGTGATTATCGGCCCTTTGTAAATCTTCGGAAAATGTCTATTCAAATCCTTTGCTCATTTTTTAGCTGGATTATTTCTCTTTTTATAGATCAGTTGTAAGAGTTCTTTCCATATTCTGGATACTATACCCTTATCAGATATGATTTTCAAATATTTCCTCGCATTCTGTGGATTGCCTTTTCACTTCCTCGATAATGTCTTGACATGCACAAAGGTTTTTATTTTTGATGATGTCCAATTTATCTATTTTTTTAGTGGTAACAGACTTTTGGTGTCATAGCTAAAAACATCGTCTAATCCAAGGTCGTGAAGACTTAAAACGTATGTTTTCTCCTAAGAGTTTTATAGTTTTAGCTCATATATTTAGGTCTTTGATCTATTTTGTGTTAATTTTTGTATATGGTATGAGGTAGGAGATCCAACTTTACTCTTTTCCACGTGAATATCCAGTTGTCCCAGCACCATTTGTGGAAAAGAATGTTCGTTCCCGTTGAAATCTCTTGGCACCCTTGCTGAAAACCAATTGACCATACATGTAAAAGTTTATTTCTGGACTCTAAATTCTATATTCTATTGATCTATATGTTCACCCTTATGCCAGCACCACAAAGCATTGATTACTGTAGGCTTGTAGAAAGTTCTGAAATCAGGAAGTGTGAGTCCTCCCACTTGTTCTTTTTCAAGATTGTTTTGGATATTCTGGATCTCTTACATTTCCACATGATTTTTAGAAGCATGTTGTAAATTTCTGCAAAAAAAAAAAAAAAGGAAAGCTGGGATTTTGACAGAGATTTCACTTACTCTGAAGATCAGTTTGGAGAGTATTGTCATCTTAACAACATTAAATCTTCTGATCCATGAACATGGGATGTCTTTCCATTTCTTTAAGTCTTTTTAAATTTCTTTCAATGACATTTTGTAGTTTTCAGTATACGTCTTACACTTTTTTCATTAAATTTATTCCTAGGTTATTTTATTCTTATTGGTGCTATTGTTCAGGGAATTGTTTTCTTAATTTGTTTTACATATTGTTCATTGCTAGTGTTTAGAAATAAATTGATTTGGGGATGTTTATTTTGCATTCTGTAACTTTATTGGACTTGTTTATTAGCTCTATGAGGTTTTTTTGTGGATTCTTTAGGATTTTCAATATACAAGATTATATCTTCTGAAAATAGAGGTAGTTTCCTTTCAAATATGTATGTTTTTATTTCTTTTTCTCGCCCAACTGCCCTGGATATAACTTCCAGTACAATGCTGAATAGAATTGGCAAGAGCAGATGTCCTTATCTTGTTCCTGATCTTAAGGGAAAAGTTTTTAGTCTTTCACCATTAAGTATGATGTTAGCTGTGGGTTTTTCGTAGATACCTTTTATCATGTTGAGGTAGTGCCTTTCTATTTCTAGATTTTTTAGTGTTTTTATCGTGAAAGAGTGTTGGACTTTTATTAAATGTTTTTTCTGCACTATTGAGATAATCATGTGGTTTTTTGTCCTTATTGTATTAATATATTGTATTTCATTGATTGATTTTTGTATGTTGAAATATCCTTGCATTCCTGGGATAAATCCCACTTGGTAACGGTGTATAATGCTTTTTATATGTTGCTATATTCAGTTTGCTAGTATTTTGTTGAGGATTTTTGCATCTATATTCATAAAGAATATTGGTTTGTAGTTTATTTTACTTGTAATATTTTATCTGATTTTGGTATCAGATAATACTGGGTCCATAGAATGAGTTGGGAAATAATCCTTCCTCTTCTTGTTTTTGGAGAATTTGTGTTATTTCTTCTTTAAATGTTTGGTAAAACTCACCAATGAAGCTATCTTTTTCTGTGTAGGAAATTTTTTAAATTTCAACTTTAATATTTTCTTATTATAGTTCTATTCAGATTTTTTATTTCTTCTTGAGTCAGTTTTGATAGTTTGTGTCTTTCAGGAATGAAATTTGCACACAATTGCTCTTAGCATTCCTTTATTTCTTTTTTCCTTTTTATTTTGGTAATGTTGGTAGTATTGTCCCCTCTTTTATTCTTCATTTTAGTCTTCTCTCTCTGTCTTTCTCTCTCTCCCTCTCTTTTTTTTTCCCCCGCTGAGGAAGATTCACCCTGAGCTAACATCTGCTGCCAGTCTTCCTCTTTTTATTGTATGTGAGCCACCACCACAGCCTGGCCACTGACAAACAAGTGGCATAAGACCTCCCTGGGAACCGAACCTGGGCCACCAAAGCGGAGCGTGGCGAACTTAACCACTAGGCCACCAGGGCTGGCCCTTTCTCTCTTTTTTTGATCAGTATAGCTAAAGCTTTGTCAATTTTGTTGACCTTTTCAAAATAACCAACTTGTAGTTTTGTTAATTGCATCTATTGTTTTGGTATTCTGAATTTCATTTATTTCTACTCTGATTTGTATTATTTCCTTCCTGCTGCTTGCTTTGGGTTTATCTTGCTCTTATTCTTCTAGGTTCTCAAGGTGGAAGGTTAGGTTATTAATTTGAGATCTTTCTCTTTTTTTAATATAGAGAGTTATAAGTTTTCCTCTGAACACTACTTTTACTGCATTAATTTTTGGTATGTTGTGTTTTTTATTTCATTCATCTCAAAGTATTTTCTACTTCCCTTCGTGTTTTCTTCTTTGATCCATTAGTTATTTAGGAGTGTGTTATTTAATTTCTACATATTTGTGAATTTCCCAAATTTCTTTCTGTTACTGAATCCTAATTTGATTCCATCATGATTGGAGAACATACTTTGTATGATTTCAGTCTTTTAAATTTATTACCACTTGTTTTATGTTCTAACGTATATCTGTCCTAGAGAATGTTTCATGTGTACTTGAGAAGACTTTGTATTCTGCTGTTGTTGTATGGAGTGTTCCATATATGTCTATTAAGTCGAGATTCCTTATAACATTGTTCAAGTCTTCTAGTTCCCTGTTGGACTCCTATCTAGTTGTTCTATCTATTATTGAAAGTTAGGTATTAATGCCTCTAACTATTATTGTTGAATTGCCCATTTCTCCCTTAAATTCGGTCAGTTTTGATTTATGTATTTGGGACTCTGTTCTTAGGTGCATATATATATGATTTTTATAATTTCTTGATGGAGTGACCCTTTTATCATGTTAGAATGTCTCTAGCAATAATTTTGTCTTATATTTACTTGGTTTTTCTCCTATTAATGTGCATTTGCAGAAAATATTAAATATATTCCAACCATAGCACAAACCAGAAGGTAATATGAAAATAAGTTAAATTTTGGTTGTTTTAGAGTTCATTTATTATGTTTTTCCCTAATGTGCATATACATTTGTGATAGAAATCTAGTTCAGTGTCGTTTAAAGAAGTCAATGTTCATATCGCCCTCTAGTGGACAACCATGTACACTGACATTTCTTCTGTCGTTAGATGGAAGGAAGTGACCATAATTCTCACTGATAGAACCGTGAACGGGGATCCTACAAAGCACTGTATAACCCAGCTCATAGAAACAGAGCTCAGTCTCCCATCCCACATTTTGTTGCCAGGAAAACCTGGGCCTGGGGAAGCCTCCATTTTGTTGTTGTAAGCCAAGGCCCTGGTATTTACAAAACAAGACAGTGAGACCATTAAGGGGAAGGATCCTGGAAAAGCTCCAAACCCAGAGATACCAGAATTAGTTCACGTGAGTTTTTCTGTTTTCATAGTACATGGATGAAGATGAGAAACCCAGCAGTGGGTCAGATTGCCGGTCACAGCTGCTACTTGGCTTACACTGACCATATGATTGTCTTAGCACCTGCTGGATCTATATGTAATCTGTTTTCCCCCTCTGATTGCCTTCAAATTTTTTCCTTTGACTTTGGTTCTCAGCAGTTTGACAGTGATATTTTTAGGTTTTTTTTTTCCCATGAATCTGTGGCTTGTATTCTTTCATTGACTTTGGAAAGTTCTTGGCCATCATCTCTTCAAATATCCTTCTACACCTCTCTCCTTTTCCTCTTCTAGGACTCCAGTTACATGTATCTTAGTTTCTTATCCCACAGTTGTTTGGTTTTTGTTTTTCTCTTTGTTTTCCAATTTGTATGATTCCTATTGACTTATTTTCAAGTCCACTGATTTCTTCTTCTATAGTTTCTAGGCTACTAGTAAACTTATTGAAAAAATTCTTCATCTCTGATCTCATGTTTATATTTCTAGCATTTCCACTTGACTGTTTTGTAGTTTCCATCTTTCTAATGAAATTCCCCATCTGTTAATGTCCATTTATTCCACTAGATCTTTTAAATTTTAATCATGTTATTTTAAAATCCTTGTCTATCAATTCTAACATCTTGGTCATCTCTGAGTCTGGATCCATTGAATCCTTTATTTCTTGAGGATGGACTGATTTTTCTTACTTTTTGTAGAATCCATGTATGATGATATTTAAATTCATCTGTGTGACCTAACAGGAAATAAAAACTCACCATGAGAGAAGAGAGAATCTGGTTCAATAGGAACGCTTGGATGATTCTGAGTAAGAGCTGAGTCTGGCTGAATATATGACTGAGGTAGAAAGGGTCTCTGAAACCAGACCCCTAGATAAAGCAGCCAGTCTTTGGAAAAAATAACTAAGTGTGTGAATATAAAAAAATTTTAAAAGTCATAAAATAAAATATCAGGTCTAAGACACCCTGCAGGCTGCTCAGAGATTCAGACAAATAGCAACATCACAATAGGAATACATCTGGCTGTACGGAACCACGTTTTGTTTGTTTTTTAACTAACAGATTTCATTTTTTAGGACAGGTTTAGATTTACCAAAATATTGAGCAGAGAGTACAGAGAATTCACATACCCCTCCTCCACTCACAGTTTCCCTGTTATTAACATCTTGCATTGACATGGTATATTTGTTGCAATTGATGAACCAATATCAATACATTGTTATTAACTAAGGTCTGTAGTTCACATTGGGATTGACCCTTTGTGTTGTACAGTTCTATGGGTTTTGATGAATGCATAATATCATATATCCACCATTACAGAATAATACAGAATAGTTTCACTGCCCTAGAAATCCCCTGTGTTCCTGCCTCCCTGTTCGTTACTCCCTCCCTAACAAATGCCTGGCAACCATTAATCTTTTTACTTCCTTTATAGCTTTGCCTATTCCAGAATGGCATAGAGTTGGAATCATACAGTATGCATCCTTTTAAGAGTGACTTCTTTCACTTACGATATGCATTTAAGGTTCTTCCAAATCTTTGAATGGCTCATTTCTTTTTATTACCGGATGATATTCCATTATATGGACGTTGTGATGGTTAATTTTATCTGTCAGCTTGACTGGGTCACATGGTTCGGCCAGATACTTGGTTGAACATTATACTGGGTGTGTTTGTGAGGGTGTTTCTGGATGAGATTAACATTTGAATCAATAGATTGAATAAAGTAGATGGCTTTCCCCAACGTGGGCGGTCCTCATCCAATCCATTTAACAGCAGAGTAGAGCAAAAGGCTGAGCAAGAAAGGATTCACTCTCTTTGAGGGTCTTCACGCTAGGACATCAGTCTTCTCTTGCCTTAGGACTCAGAATGGAACTTACATCATAAGCCCCCCTGGTTCTCAGGCCTTTGGACTGCAGCTCTTGAGACTTTTCAGTCTCCATAATTGAATGAGTCAATTCCTTATAATCTCTTATATACATATAAAGCAGATATTTATTTGGGCAATCAGATATGTGTGTATATCTATGTGTGTGTGTATGCATGTGTGTGTGCATGACAGGTAACATGAGCGGGGCCATATTAAAGTAGAGCCGGAGTAGCCATTACAGAGGGATTGCCTTGCACGTCTTGTTTTCTTTATCTTCCAAAGTGAACCAAACCGCCAACATTCCAAGAGTCAGTAAGGACAAGAATATCCTGTTTGAAAGGACTGATGAAACTGGACTTTGCTGATGACCGAATCGCTAACCAATCAACGAAGTACAAGTCTAGCCTTTTACCTGATGATGGACTCTCAAGCCAATCAATAAAGTACAAACCTAGCCTTACCTCATCCAGCACCTAGGAGCTCTTCTTTAATATAACTCGCCTCACTCTCCCTTTTCCCCATAAAACCCTGAGCCTATCTCCTGTAATCAGAACACATTTGGGGTTTCTATCTGAATCTGTGTCTCCCAAATTGGAATTCTAATTGCCCAGATAAGTATCTGCTGTTTGAATTGTAGTGAATTTTTCCTCAGTTGACATTTCTTGGCATAGTTGGCAGGATCCAGATCAAGTGGCAGTGGACCCCCAGCACCACCAAGATACATGGACGGTACCTCCAAGAGACCCTTGTTCTCTGACGTTTTCCACCTGCCTCGGAGTTCCAGCAGTAAGTTCTCCTGGATCCGATCCTCCTATTTTCAGTTGTGGTTCAGATCAGATTTTATTTGGGTAGATGAACCGGTTCTGTCCTCACTCCTTTGTAGGGGAGAATTCCGGCCTCACCTTAACAGGCAGAGGATTTGGGTTTAAGGACATTGTCTGGTGAATGTTAACATAGTTTTCACTTTATTCAAGTGGCTAGATTCTCTTACAATTTGAAATTCAGCTGTTCTTGAGAACCAACACAGATCTCTTAATTTCTCCTGTTATCCAAATAAGGGTTTTCTGACTCTGAAGATAAGAGACATTGTCTCTTCTGACCCTTTTTGGGCTGTTTCTAGATGACTAGAAACCTAGCGGAAGTGTCAGGACACTGTCCATGATGTGCAGTGGTCTCACAGGGCCTCCCAACAGAAGAACATACCCCGTTCCTGGGTCAGAAGGAACTTCATAATCTCATGATTATGTTCTTCTTCTGTGGGAAGGTACACATAAAGGATTGGTCACCATAGTACCTTTAGCAACCTGATATCACTCAGTGCTCAGGAATCTCTGAGACATGTAAAAGGGAGACTAATGGCCCATTGGTGATGCTTTGGGAAGTGGTCCTCACAAGCAGCACATATCTGACCCAGAACATATACCCTCCAGCCTTGATCATCCTAGAACAGCCCTCTCTAAATTATGGGGAACAATTGTTCTAGAACAACCATAAATGATCAACCTCAGAAACTCCAGCTGGTTTTATGTTTAAGAACCACAATCTTTTATAAATTTTTGTCCCAGTGGACTGATAATACCAAGGATGATTTAAAATTACAAGGCCACTTTGGGGCTCCTTTGGGCTTCCCAAACTTGTCCTTTTGCACATGAGATTTGAGAACCATGGAACAGACAGATTAAACGCAATCTTCAATTTCTAAAGAGTCAAGCGCACCACCTTCTGGCACCCCTGCTTAAAAACTATGGTCTCAGAAGCCATACTATTTTCCAAAAAAACCCAGGAAGATATTACTAAGCTTGTTTTGTGTCTTGAAAGCTTGGCTTGGTAACCATAGGGTTGAGGGCCAAAATATGGTCAGACAGAAATGGGTGTTGCAACCCATTTGTGGCCAGATATGGCTGGGCAGAAATGTGAGTTAAACTCCATTTGCATTTAGGGGGCCTAACAAACTTCCAGCCTCAGGGGAATTACATTGGCTATTAGAAGGAACATTCCAATTAGATAAAATCATTTAAGAAGCACACTTAAAGGCAAAGCCTTCAAAATTCCAAGACAGCCTTATTGAAAATTTCATTGCAAAAAGGTTATAAAATAATTAAGATATAAAAGGTACCTAAAAGAAAAGATTATACAAAAGTCCAGTAAGTTAATGGCTTTACAGACACTCCCATATCTATGTTTGAAGGAGGGTACTGTATGGGCCCCTCCCACAGTTAATGCGACTGAGAGATTTTTCTGGTAAACTGCTGTGTTATTCCCTTAAACAGTCAAGGGGAAACTAAAATTAATGGAGTTGTTTAATACTGCCAGAAATTTTGACTTGGCTGAAACCTGACGATATTTAAAAGGATTTAGTAACTAATGATCAGAAATTTGACTAAAATGGAAGCTGATATTCAGGACCTGATTGGAATTTTTTTTTTTTTTTTAGGCCTTCTTCCCTAAGTTAGAATAAAACTATGTACCCAGAGGGAAGGAAGCAAATTAGGGATGATGTAATTGGATTGGCCAATCAACCCATGACATCATTTAAGTTACAATTTCTGAGGAATTGAGAGCAACTGTCCTTATCTTGAAAATCTTTGCAAAACAAGAAATGCAGCTTTAGAGGCAGATCAGATTTCACCTATTCCCTTTCAGCAATCCCAACTTAACCCTCCCTATTTATCTCAAAAAGCTTGTAACCTCTCCGGAAACTGTTATCTAGGCCATCACCAATTCCTAAGACTGAAGGGGAAAAAAGAGTTAAACACCTATAGAAGTACCCTTGTCCCAAATCTTGCATCTTAAGTGTCTTCTCCATAAATATTAGTAGAAAAAAGCTTTAGCCATCTAAGCAGGTAAACTTAATTTATTCCATCTGCCAGAAACAAAATTTGGATCAAACTATTTTTTCATAACTAGTGAGCTTTGTATTTCTATACCCAATACATGGCAATAATTTTAAAACAATACCTATGGAGTATCTATGTGTGTCTATATATATGTATGTTATATGTATGTGATATGTTTCTACCTCCGGATGGCATCATTTCTAAAAGAACTCTATTTAATTGGCTTAAAGTAAGCACTTATATAAATTATTTCTAAATATAATAGAAATTAACCCAAATAAATTTCATGTTATCCAGGAAAATATTTGATATTAAAGCCAATTTTGTTTGTTGTCTTTAGAGTATAAGCATTAAATATAAAACTTTTGTTCTACATAGGTTTACCAAAAGCGAAACAAATTCATATTATCTCTGTTAAAAAATTCAGCACCCAGGGGCCGCCCGGTGGCGCAGCGGTTTAGTCCGCGCTTGGCAGCCGGGGGTTCGCGAGTTCGGATCCCGGGCGCCCGCCGACGCACTGCCTGCCAGCCATGCCGTGGCGGCGTCCCATATAAAGTGGAGGAAGATGGGCACGATGTTAGCCCAGGGCCAGTCTTCCTCAGCAAAAAGGGGAGGATTGGCGACGGATGTTAGCTCAGGGCTGGTCTTCCCCACAAAAAAAAAAAAAAAAAAAAAAAAAAATTCAGCACCCAAAAAGAAAACTGATGGCTTACTTTGTCTAATGTCTCATGAAATTTTCATGAATAATCGAATTATAAATGTTAAGAACAAATTAATTAGTTAGATGTTAATGAAACCAGAATTTTTAGGTGTAATAATTTTATTTTATAGTATGTGTACTTAAAAATAACTTCAAAACTTTTTGGTAACTTTTTGCAAAGTTAAATGATAGAAATAGAAATTAAATCATAAAATATTAGACTAATTACTAAACATAGGTTCATCTACCTTTGGCTTCTTACTCCAGAGACACACAAAAAATTGGGGTTTATTAATAAATATGTTTTGTTCCACACTGAGAAGTTTTCTATGAGAAAGCACATTTCTAGACAGTATTTATAAGTCTGCCAATCCGCAGAATGCTAATGCAAAAGAATAAGGTAAACGTCTCTGTATACAAGGAAAGTAAGATGTATGTTTTTAGTAAAGAAGGTATAAGGAATGGAAATATTTTTGTTTGTTTTGTTAAGAAAGTAAATTTGTTCTAAAGTAAAATTGATTATGGGAAAGGGGAAAGTAATTATTGTCCTAAGGAAAGGCTAGGAAGGAGGGAAGGCATGGGACAAATTCTGAATGTAAAAAAAGAAAGTTATAGAAGGTTTGTGGGAGAGGAATCCTGAGAAAAGAGTTTTGTGTGTGGCCAAGTTGGTTAAGATCAAAATGAACTTAATTAAGTGAGTTTCACTATCAAAAATAAGCTGGTACAAAATTAGAATTTGGTTTTGTTTCTCTCTTAAAAAGACAGTCTTCTTGGACTTTTAGTCTGCTCTTGATAAAGAGATTATGAAATATTTTCCTTTACCTTTGAGTAAGTCTACATAAAGGGCAGAAATTCTATGTTTAGTCAGAATAATTTCCTATGTTCAAAAAGGTAAGGCCTCTCTATTAAGAGAGCTAAGATTTTTTTTTTCAACTGTTTAACTCTCATTGTTTGCCTTTAACATTTTCTTTTGTAACTTTGGTTAAATGGATAACTAAGCATTGTTTCACAGTGACCTATGATCTTATTTGACCAAGTGTCTTAAAACCTTTTAATATTTTTCAAACTTCGCCCAATTCAAATCCTAAATAAAGTCTTTCTTTGAAGTAACTTTGAGAATTTCCAGAAGACCCCTGGGGCTTCTCAAAGAATTTGTTCTCTCTTCTTATGAAAAGGGAGATTTTAAACTAATTAGGCTTATTTCGTATGTTAAATTACATGAGAAGTATTGTCAAATAAATGATGATAAACTTCTTGGGTTATATTGTGTGGGTGAATTTTATTAAAATAAGTGTTCTAAAAATTATATAAAATTCTGGTATGTCCTGATATAATGCCATAATTCTAGTCATTATCTTAAAATGTCATATGTCACAGAAATGACCAAATTTCCTTGTCAGTTGCATTGTAATCAGATCTTTAACCATGTCATTTTAAGTCTTTTGTCATTCACAGATGGTTATTGTTTTACTCTGATACTTTTGTAAACATGTTTCATCTTGAGAGAGATTTATGCATGGCAAGGACTGACATTTACTGTAGAATACACTTGTCTGACAAACTTTCAGATCATAAAACTGAACTGGGTAAGAAATTACAGAACTCTAATGGAGCAACTGGTGGCTTCATAAAACTGCTGACAAAAGATCAAGAACAAATGTTAATCACATGGGGCCACATAAACTGAGGAGGGTGCTCTAATGTTTTGTTTTTCCAGATTTAAAGAAAGCTTTTCTCTTAAACCATCAACAATTTGGTAAGGTATAACTTTGTGAACAAAGATGAAATATTTACTATATCTCCCTACCTGATCTCTCCAGAATTCAGTAACCTTGAGTAAGTATTCTTATTTTCACTTATATGAATCATCAGACCAACTTTTTAATGTAAGCAAATTAGTTTTACTGTGATTACCTTTGGTAAAAAAAAAATGAAGATAATTGTGGAGAGAAAAATTACATTGCACCTTTGTAGATATTGGGTTTTAGTCCTGTTAATTGTCTTTGAGGTTATATATAGGTATATAATAAGACTGGACTCCCCTGGCCTAAGGTATTGCTTTTTGTCTCACTGATTGTCTGCAGTATCCTCTTTGGAAAACATGAACTGACTACACATGGGCAGATCAGTGTCTATTGGTACACAGCCTTCTGCTGATCTCCCGTTGTGTCATGCTAGTGTGACCAGCTACTGTAAGTCTCTAATGTCATATACTCAAGCATTATTATCATACCTATTATCAACATGTTAAAGAAGCTTTCCTGGATTCCAATTTAAAGGATCCTGTTGGTTGCAGTCTAGAGCCTGATGACTGGGTAATCTAGAAGCATCATCAGAGTAAGACGGCCCTTGAGCTTCATTGGAAAGAACCTTACCAAGAGCTCCTGACCACTGACACTGCTGCAGAGCTAGAAGGCATTGAACCTTGGAGATACATCTCACAACTAAAGAAGGCCCCACCTGACATCCGGTCCTGTACAAACACTGGAGACTCCAAATCCAACTGACTAGCGAGAGAGGCAGCCAACATCTGAGGCAGACAGCTTTCCAAAGATGGCTGGACCAGGCCTGTATACCCTTTACTTGCTGTTTCTTCTTAACTTATTTTCTCCATGTCTTTCTTGGAAAGACAATATTCTTATCCACATCTCCCAATCTGTTACAAATGGGGGAAATCTTTCTGACTGTTGGGTTTGTCATCAGAAGCCCCATTGAGAACATGAATCTAGAGAATCCTTTAGTACATTTAACTACCAACCTCTCCACTATTCCTCCCCTAATTCATGGTGATCAGTGTCTAGAAACTCTTGCCTAACCAATTAAACCTCCAGAGATTTAAGAGCTAACATTTGTATTGTTGTAAATACCTCTTGTTTTACTTAGGTAAATACCTCTGGCAAGGTAGAGACAGAACTAGACAGAATTTGGGCACAAACCAAATGGCTAAATGCAGCACCCACTGACATCTCATTATTCTTTGATCTCTTTAGATGGCTGCCCTCAGACATTGCCTCTTGATTTAGGTCTATTCTCCAATTCGTACTTAGCATTTTGTTTGTTATTATAGGAATTCTAATTGTTGTAAAACTTTGTCTCCTCTGCATAGGTCAATGTTATAAAAACACCACTCAGATAGTGGTCACTCAGTGCTTTGAAATGATTACTAAGATTTATGAAACTTCACTTGAGAAACTTCAAGGAACTGCAGAAGATGTTTACCCTTAAAAGAACTTGACGGTAGAGCCTTCCTCTGCTCTAGCGCTCTTGTTGCTCAAATGTGGCCTAAAAGCTCCTAAGGAAACCACTTTCCCTCCTACATGTGTCTGACATACCGGGAATAAGCCTTCCTGGCAAGGAAGGACTAACGATGCTTCGATGGCTGATCAGCCACCATGGTCAATCAGCAGTACTTTCCAGTGTTTGATCAGTGATGTTTTCTGAGAAAGATCTTGATCAAAAGGGGAAAGTGTGAAAGATGACATGAATGGAGTCATGTTAAAACAGAGCCAGAGCAGCCATTTCAGAGGGATTGCCTGTGCACATCTTGTTCTCTTTATCTTCCAAACTGGCCCAAACCACAGAGAGTCCAAGAAGTCAGTGAGAACAAGAACATTCTGTTTGTAAGGACTGATGAAACTGGACTTTGCTCATAACTGAATTGCTAACGAATCAGTGAAACATAAGTTTAGCCTTTTGCCTGATGATTGAATCTCAAGCCAATCAATGAAGTACAAACCTAGCCTTACCTCATTTAGCAGCAGTGAACTCTTCTTTATAATACAACTTACTTCATCCTCCCTTTTCCCTCCAAAGCCCTATGCCCCTCTACTGTAATTAGAACACATTTTGGATTTCTACCTGAATCTGTGTCTCCCGAATTGCAATTCTAATGGCCCAAATAAATGTCTGCTATTTGAATTGTAGTGAATTTTTCCTTTGTCAACAATGTATATCTCATTTGTTCTGTTTCTCTGAGAATCCTGACCAATACAGATGTACTACAGATTGTTCATTCACTTATTGAAAGACATCTTGGTTGTTTCCAATTTTTGGCAATTATGAATAAAGCTGCTATAAACATTTGTATACAGATTTTTGCAGACATAAGTTTTCAACCCACTTGGGAAAATACCTAGGAACATGATTATTGGATTGTATGGTAGACTATATTTAGCTTTGTAATAAATTGACAAATGGTCTTCAAAGTGGCCGTACCATTTTGCATCCCACCAGCAGTGAAGGAGAGTTCCTGTTGCTCCACATCCCTGTCAGCATTTGGTGTTGTCAGTTTTTAATAGTGCCACAATATGCAGCAAAAATGTTTTAAAAGTAGAATCCACTGGTGGATGGATGGGATTTTTCACTTGTCCCTGTTTATGGTGTTTGGGAACAAGACTGACCCCTTTGGATTAAGTGGATCCTTTGGGTTCTTATATCTTAATGAGAAGAGCTTACAAGAGGGTACTGGATGTCCTTCTAATTTAGACAGGTGGGTACTTAAGCAATGAATTGGAGACATAAAAGTAATATTGGCATAATTTTACTCAAACTAGTGAAAGGAGTAATGTGTCATAAAACATTGGCACTTATTTGGAAAGATATCTTATACAAACCACTTAAAATTCTATTCTTTAAGAGTCTAACCAAAATCTGAAGGTTTAGTCAGCTGACTGCCAAGTGAAACCATGATCACCTTTTGTTTTCCTTCTGGCCCTCCACTGCCCACCTTTCCTTTACCAGTCTGAGATGGAAAGAAGTGAATATAAATGTCTTATAATAACTCCAATTCTTAGCTGCTTATGATTACTTACAAATACTACCAACCCTAGACTTTGGCTTTTTAGCTTAGGGTTTTAAAAGAATTTTAAGCTGGGATGTAAAACTCTCCCTTTTCCCATTTATTCCAAAAAAAGAAGAGGAGAAAATACCTTAGCAATGTTCATTACTTTCAGATAGGTGAATATAAATAAGCTTTCCAACAAATTGAGTAAATTAATGATGATATTTAAATTTCAAGCTAAGAATAGTCAACTTTGGGTAGTGGGAAAATGGGTATGCAGTATTTCTTCATTTTTTTCCTACATTTTTACATATAATCTGAGTTTCTCCAGGCCACACTTGCCTACAAGTTCAGTAGACAAACAATAACAATAATAAAACAGTGTTTCCCTGATTCATATTTCCACCCTGTGAATTATGGGTTTTTCTGTTCTATTCTCCAACACCATACCCTCAGCTCCACACATACCTCAAATTCCTCCCAACTCTATCAACTCTGTGTTCTAGGCACTGAGCTGGCCCGTTGGAAGGAACATTGATTAAGCATCTGGAAATGAAAGTAGGATATGTCCCAATTGTAGTGTTATAGATGGCCCAAGGGATAGGAGGCACTGCTTATCATTTGCTATCAGTTCTTTTCCTGCTCCCATCTGGCCTTGTGAATATCTGGTTCCCAGGTTGCCCCATATGAGGAGTATAGGTTAGTCTGGCTCTCTGTCCAGGCTGCTTTGTCCTCTTGCTGTAGCATCTTGTCAGTCTTTGATATGGGCTGCAAGGTTAGTTAACCTCCACCCACATTTTTACCAAGTGCTATTCGCAAGGTATAAAGCTGTCCAACTTTGCGCTCCCAATGTCTAACAGACAATCTTCTTATCCAGTTAAAGAGCAGAATCTCCTCTTCCAAGAATCCAGTATAAGACCCTCAAAGATGAGGTCAAAGAACTTGCTTGTTGTTTGAGTGTTTGAGCCTCTACTTGCTCATATCAATACTTCTCAAGAGGTTTCTCAGTCCTACATTCAAACACATCCAACGTCAGTCTATCCTAACACTACTGACATGGCCATATATGTAACACACATTTTGTATTCCACTTTCTTCTGATAATAGAACTCAATTTTTTTCCTTGGGGAATTATCCCTTTCCATTCAAGCTGTATAGTTCAGGTAGGCTGACTCCTTCAATGGCTCCTATAACAGATTAAAAATGGCTACAATTTTTTACTCTTCCAGTTGAGAGATATAGACTAATTTCCCTCCTATTTAGTCTGGGCTGTCTTAGTGACTTGCTCGGCCAATAGAATGTGGCAGAAGTGACGTTCTGGGACTTTTAATTCTAGATTTTAAGAAGTCTTATAGCTTCTACCCAGGGCTCTCAGAAGATTCATTCTGAGGAACACTGGCCAATACATAAGAAATCTGGCTACTTTGAGACTGCTATATGGGGAAGAAGCCCAAGCTTCTACATGGGAAGGCCTCAAGGAAAGATAGATGCCTGGCCAGTCCCAGCTGTTCCAGCCTAGGTATTAGATATATGAGTGAAGAATCCATCTGGTTTATTCCAAGCCCCATTAGATGCAATACAGTGACGAACCAGAAACCCAGCTAGGAGCCAACACCAAGGTCCTAAACATATGGTCCTAGTTGAAATGTCCCAGTCCTCTCCAGCATTTGGGCCATCCAGATCAGCCCTCAGACATTGTGAAGCAAAGATAAGCCATGCCTTCCATGCCCTGCCCATATTCTTTACCACAAAATCAGGAGTATCATAAAGCTTGACACCATTAAACTTCAGGGTAGTTTGTTACACAGATAACTGAAACAGCTCCAGAGGTGGGTCTTTAATTCAGATGCAAATAGAACAATGAACAATAGAATTTGGCTCAGGACTGAGTACGTGACCCAGGTCTAGCCAATCATTTCCCTCTCCCCAGCCTTAGTAGTTGGTTAGGAGATGAGTTTGTGATCCAAGGTGGTTCAATGGCATGCAGTACTTGGAATTTTATACAAAGTGGGACAAGAATCTCTTTTTCTGTAATGTTTCTGAGAAGGTGACATGAAAGGACAGAAAAACAGAAAGTCATTGTATCTCCACCAGCTTGCCTAAGAATGGAGGAGGAGAGAGCTTACCTAAGAAAACAGCATCAAGAGAGAGAAAGACTGGATCAGATAACATCATTAAAGCCAGACCTACCTTGGACTTTTCAGGTAAAAATCCAGTGCATTCCCTATTATTGCCTAAGCTAATTTGATTTTTTGTTTTGTTCATTGAAATCAAAAGTGTACTATCTTCTACATATGTGAATCCTCTGGGTGTATTGTTTCAATTAAATACATCTAATTTTAACTTTAAAATATTAAAGCTCTATTTTTTTTAATTTGAAGCTGAAATCTCATGTAACTATAAAATATGTAACAAAAAATCTGGTGGTGGAGCTTCATCATCACAACTTTTATCAGAAAAGACTAACAACCTCATTTTATCAAATTTCTATAAAATGAAGAAGTTGATGAAGAAAATCCACTAATCCAGGAAGTTCTAAAGCAAGAATTTGAACTCACATCTGGTTCTAAATTCCATATTTTATCCATTATAGTTATAGGAATAGCTTCTTAGGAGTTCCGAAAAATTTGGTAAGATGCTACACTCTGGAACACAAAATCAAACGTACGGTCGGTACATATATAGATACCACACTGCCACTTTGGTTTTGTTAAATTCTGGAGACAGACGCAATTATGGATGAAAACTCAATGCATCTGATTGTCCCCAAACCTTCCTCCTGCATACTTTTTATAAATTTGAAGTTTTTAACTTCTTTTGTGACCCCCAAAATTTTTTAATGTCATGATCAAGTGGACAATGGATCAGATACTGAGAATTAGGTTAAAAAAAAAAATCTGAGATGGTCTCCATCTCTCATTCCCCAACCTGGCCCCAAACCTCTACTGTACACCGTTGGCTGTATTGGCCTGTTTGCTTCTTAGCCAACAGTAATGTAACTCTTTATAAAATCTTCATTTTATTTAATTTTGAAACAATCCCAAATTTACAGAAAACTAGAAAGTACACTGCAAAGAACTTTTTTTTCCTGTGCCATTTGAGAGTAAGTTGTTGACCTCATGCCCTATCACCTACAAATACTTACGTGTATATCACCTACAAATAAGAACATTCTCAGCACAACTACAGAACAATCCTCAAAATCAGGAAATAAATATTAATTCTCAGATTCAAGTTTTTCCAAATTGTCTCCAAAATTGTCTTTTAAAACCAAAGGATTAAGTTCAGAATCTCACGTTGCATCTGGTTGTCATGTCACTTTTATCTGTGTCAGTTTGAAACAGACTAGAACATTTCTTCCACCTTTCTTTGACTTTCATGACTTTGACAGTGTTGTAGTTTATAGGCTAGTTTTTCTATAGGCTGTCCTTTGATTTAGATTTTTCTAAAGGTTATTCTAGATTCATGTTACACATCTCTGGCAGAAATATCACAGAAGTAATGCTACTTTCTTGTCATTACATCTCACCAGGGGCACAACTTCAACTTGCCCTATCACTGATGATGTTCACTTTGATCATTTGATTAAGATGGTGTCTTCCAGGCTTTCCCACTGCAAAGTTATCCTTCTTCGAATACATTGAACACACTCACCTCCCCTCCAAGTGAAATAATCCAGAGTCTCATTCAGTTACTTCATTCTCCTCAAAATCCAGCATCTCTGGGTGATGTTCAGTCATTTCTGTTGTGTTCAGGTGTGACTCTTCATGGTCTAGCAGGCTGTCAACTAAAATGCAAGTTAGCCTACTCTCTCCTGTGTCTACCCAATACCCTCCATTAAATGGCTGAATGGAACCACAATAATTGCAATAGAAACTTTCATTTTGGTACGGGAAGAATGGGTGACACATAGCAGTCACAGGTCTGTAGCAATTATTAAAGCCTAGTGGGCAGGACTTGGAAATACTTGCTGTCCTCACAGTGGAGCCAGTTCCTTGAAGAGCTTTCTGGATACCCTCAGAGATTAATACTCTAGTCCTTGAGTCTTCTGTGGCAGGATATTACTTGTTCGTGGTCCTATATGGCTACATTTGATGTAAGCATTAGGGAGAAGGGCCACCTGAGAATTGCGCATCATTTTTACAAGTTAGGTGACCTGAAGGTATCTTTAAGAGCTCAAAAAAATTATAGAATTGTGCAGAATAGGCTTTATATCTCTTTGCTAGTGTGTGCCTTCAAAAATTTAGTTGCCTTATAATCTTTGCATCAAGGCTGTTCCACATGCTAGGGACTATCCAGTGATGATTCTTCTGATCTTGCAACATGTTTTAAATTTTCGTTTACTTAGGTCTTTTCTTCTAATCTTCAATAAAGTTTTCATTTTATACATGTTTATGTGTTCATGAACATATTAAAACATATTGTTATTTCATTCTTATGTCTATATTATGGAAGTTTCCTTCTATTTCTAGATTAGCAATTATTTTAAAAATCAACATGTGTTTAATTTTATCAAATGCTTTTTCAGCGTCTATTAAGATGATCATAGAGTATTTTCATTTTAAATTTAATATTGTCAGCACAAAAAAAAATTACAGTAATACCTATGTTCCCATTACCTACTTAAAGAAATACATTACTAATCATCAGGGAAATGCAAATCAAAACTACAATGAGATATCACCTTACACCTTTCAGAATGGCTATGATTAACAAGACAAAAAATAGCAAATGTCAGAGAGGATGTGGAGAAAAGAGAACCCTCATGCACTGCTGGTGGGAAGGCAAACTGGTGCAGTCATTTGGAAAACAGTATGGAGAGTTCTCAAAAAATTAAAGATAGAAATACCATACTATCCAGCTATCCCACTACTGGGTATTAATCCAAAGAACTTGAAATCAACAATTCAAAGAGATTTATGCACCCTTATGTTCATTGCAGCATTATTCACAATAGTCAAGATGTGGAAACAACCCAGGTACCCATCAATGGATGAATGGATAAAGAAGATGTGGTGTGTATATGTGTGTGTGTATATATATATATATATATATATATATACAATGGAATACTACTCAGCCATGAAAAAAACAAAATCATACCATTTGCAACAACATGGATGAAACTCGAGGGTACGATGTTAAGCAAAATAAGCCAGACAGAGAAAGACAAACAATGAATGATTTCACTCATATGTGGAAGATAAACACATGGATAAAGAGAATAGATTTGTGGTTACCAGAGGGGAAGGGGGTTGGGGGGTGGACAAAAGGGGTAAAGGGGCACATATGTATCGTGACTGACAAATATTAGACTATTTGTGGTGAGCATGAAGCAGTCTATACAGAAACAGATAAATAATAATGTACACCTGAAATTACACAATGTTATAAACAATTGTGACCTCAATAAAATAATTGAAAACAAAAAGAAATACAACATTACCAATACAATTGGAGCCCCATATATCCTTCCCTAATTCTTTTTTCCTCTGACACTCTGCAGCACCCCACTATCCTGAGTTTGATTTTTATTATATCTGTACTAGGTTTATACTTTGCCACACATATATATTTTTCTATTAAATATATAATATTGTTCAGGCTTTTAACATATGTATTTAAGATTTCACATTGATGGACCTCTCCACAAATTACTTTTCTTCACTCAACATTGTTCTTAAGATTCATCCTGTCTGATACGTGTAGTTCTAGTTCATTTTAACCCCAACTTAGTGTTCTGCTGAATGAATACACTAAATTGATTTACCCATCCTCCTAGGGATGGTCATTTATATTGTTTTCTTTCTTTTTTTTTTTTTTTTTGCTATTTCATTGTTATTATGTCTTTCTCTTTGTGCACATATGCAAATAAGGGTTGTCAGATTTAGCAAATAAAAATACAGGATGCTCAGTTAAATTAGAATTTCAGATAAGCAATGAATACTTTTTTTAGTATAAGTATGTCCCAAATATTACAACCCTACAAAAGTTTTAGTTAGAGAACACAGTAAGGAATGTTTTATAAAATGACCCAACACATACACACACACATAGTAACAAAAGTTTAAAGTTTCCGAAACTAATAATTACCCTTATTTATTGATATCTATTCTAATTATTCATTTTCTATTGAATGCAATTCTATTCTTTCCCATTCCATTCCATTCCTTGAAAAGGACATGCCTTGTACCACTAAGTTAATTTCAGCATGTACTAATGTGCCAAGTTCTATAGTTTGAGGGACACAGTTGAAGGGTGTATAGTGTATAGCCAGGAGCAGAACTGCTGATTTGTAGCTATTGCATTTTCAACTTGATGAGAGTAGCCAACTATTCTCCAAAGGGATGGCATATGAATGTTCCCAGTGCTCTACAGCCTCATCAACATTTCTTATTGTCCAACTGTATAATTTTTAAATCTCATGAATGTCAAATGCTGTCTCATTTCAGCTTAAGTGTGCATTTTCCTGTTTATTAGTGAGGCTTACCATCATTTTCATATGTACTGGTCATCTGAATTTCCTCCTCAGTAAACTATCATATTCTTTATCCAATTTTCTATTGGGTTGTTTGCCTTTTTTCTTATTGAATTTTGGTAGTTCATGGCATATTTTGCACACTAATTCCCTGTGTGTTATGTGAATTGCATATGACCTAATACGTGATTTATTCTTTCACTTTGTTTATGTGGGGTTTTTTGGATACACAAAGACCTTTATTTTAATGTAGTTGAATTTTTAAGTCTTTTAAAAAATAATCTCTGCTATTTGCATCTTGGTCAAATAAATCTATTGTATCCCAAGGTCATAAAGATATAGATATATATCCTCTATATTTTCTTCTAGAAGTTTTAATATTTTGGACAGTGATTTTTGTCTGGTTTAATTATTACTATATTCCAAATGCTTGGAAGAGTGTTGGCACATAACACAGCATGCAATATTTGCTGAAAGAGTGAAAGGAGAAGAACTGCTCAGGGGCAAAACAAAGAGAAAATGGAAAATCAGAATGGTGAGGGGGAACTGGAATTTCTTTGATTTGTGCATGGTGGAGCACTGCAGCTGGGCCACAGGAAGCCAGGACCCTCAGAAGGCTGCATCCTAAGAGAAACTATTGACAAGAAAAAAATGCTTAGCTGGACATTCTAAAGTATAATTATTATATTTTATCTAGTATTTTTGGAGATTTTAGTGGAAGTGAGGAAATTCTTCCAGAGAGGTTGGCCATGAGCATTTCTCTGGTGACAATTGTCAATGTGCTATGTGCCCCCCAGAGGGTGGAAGGATGAGTTTTCTCCCTTCACTTCAAACCAGATGAGGGGTTTTAAAGAACCACTCCAGGAGCTTGTCATGTGCCCCCTGGCATTTGGATGACGCAGCGAAGAGACTTGCTGGGGTCACTGGGGTGACAGAAAAGACAGGGCTTCACAAGAAGCAGCCTACACCTCCAGAATCAGGGCAGGGCCCAATACATCCTCAGAGAAACTCTCTGGTGTTGAATCATCTTGAAAAGGACATTCCTCAAAGGATGGCCTGAAGGAGGGAGATGGCTCCAATAGGAAGGGTCTATGTAGGATGAAACTTCAGAAAGCAGGAGGTGAGGGTGGGTTACAAATAGGGGCTTGCTGGCAGGAGATCCCCCAGGGATGGGGCTCTAACTATACCAAACACACTGTCAGAGAAAGCACCAAAATGACTGTCTGACCCAGAGCCAACCTGAGGCCAGATTGACGACTGCTCCAGCAGATAAGCCTCCACCCACAATTCTCTCTGCTTGACTGGAGGGGGTGTGGGGAGGTACAACCACCAGACAGTGAGAGAGGAGGAGAGTGAGGAGACTGGAGAAATTCGACCCTAGCTCCCTTTCTCACTGCAGGTTTCCAAGCTTAAGTCAGACCTTATCTGATGGAGGAGACACACTGAAACTGCTCAAAAAGCAGCAAACTTTGAAAACAGATAGGACTACAACTAAGACAAGAACTATGGGATCTGCCGGCAAACCTAAGCTATTCAGAAAAAATTGAGCTGTTTTAAACTATCATCCCTAATAATCAGAGCTTATTCAATAAACTGGTTCAATACATTTTTCCAGGTAATCATTTTATCTAAATTTCCAAGTGTGTTGATAGAGGTGCACACAGTATTTTCTCACAACATTAAAAATCTCTGTGCCTATAGTTATATCCCTTTCTTATTTCTACTGTTTCTATGTATCTTCTCTTTCTTCCTGATCAGACTTATCTATTTTAGTGAGTTTTTCAATAAACAAGCTTTTGATTATATTAGTCAAGTCCACATTTTTTGTTTCTTATTTCATTAAGTTCTGCTTTTATATTTATGTTTCCCTTCTTCTATTTTCTTTGGGGTTATTTGACATACTTTGCCTCTCTTCCTGAATTATATGTCTAGTTTTCAATCTTTTTAGTTTTCTCATATTTGCTTTTAAGGCTGTATTTTCTCTTGATACCATTTTAGCCCTGTTTTAAAATGATTCTTAACCAAAGATTGAAGAAACACTCTTTTTCTTTTACAGTACTCAAATTAACTTTTTTCATAAGGCAATGAGATTCAGAATGCCAATAGACAGGTCTCAGGTGAAATAGTTTTTCAAGATAGTTTATTTCCATTTATTTTCCAACTAAGATCGTTTAAGTAATTGGACATTCTCTGCTCTGATTTCTCAACTACCTTATATTTAGACTTCGCTAACATTGTTTCAGAGCTTTGTCCAGTAAAGAAATTCCCCTTTTCATGCCTTAGGAGGAATACAAAATAAGAGGTGTCTTCACAGACAACTTCTGTGGACCCAGCCTGGTCATTGCATCCAGGGATAATTGGCAGTGATAATGTTTAATTGTGTAACATCATTTTTTCACCAGGAGCACTGAGAGACAGATTTTCTTGATTTGTTCAAAGATACGGTCCAAATCAGCAAGTATGAGTCAACTCCATGACCTAGAGCAAGGAATAATGATTCAGCAACACATCTCACGTTTTCTTTCCTCCTTTGCTATGATTTACATAAATTTTTTTCTTGGGGAGGGATAGCCTCAAATTTCATGGAACTCTGCTCTCCTAAGTGACAATTTATGCAGTCTACCTTTTTTTCCCAAATGAAGGAAGTATTGTGACATGGCAAATTGCCAAGAAGGCTTAGCTTGCAAGACTCAGTTTCTAAAGATTCCTTGGCAGATTCTACTTTTCATCACTTCTTATTGATTGGAAATCGATGGGTGAGTATTGAGGGCATGATAAATCCTTCTATTTGGCCATTATCCAAGACAAAGTGAAAGAAAATAGCTGCTGTCTGGCTCAGCTGCAACATAAAATTAGTGAAATAATGACATACAAAGGCAGGGCTGTCATGCACGGGTCACTTTACCCAGCAGCTTAGAGATCACCATTGATGAGTTCTAAAGTGGTTACTAATTTAGCAATGTGTCTACCCTGTGGTTAGGTTTGTTTAATGAATAACTTTATGACTCTCTATATTGTATTGACTTTTTTTATATAGCATTAGATAACATTGTTTTATCTTGCCTTTAAACTGATAAAAATGATCTAAATTTTAATCTAGGGGAGCCAATGATGTTGTTTCTGGCTCTCATAAGTTTTGATGCAAACATCAAAATTCTTCTTTGGAGGTGCTCTACTTGCCTTCAGCTGACGAGGAGACACTTTCCACAGCCTCGCAGGCCACTGTGGCTTTCAAAGTAATATTGATAATGACATTAATTGCTTTAATTAAATCAACATTCATAGTTCTTTGAACAAATGCAAGAACTGCCCAGTGTTTTCACAAGCAGTAGTGGTTTGATATGGCCCCCATTGTCCCTTAGGCTTAGAGTAAAGGCAGATATTTTTCAGGAGCTGCAGTGACAGAATGCCAGGGTTCCCCAAGTGAGCCCATAAAATCTCCTATAGGATTAGCAGCGTAGAAAGGGAGGACGTGAATCACCAGGATATTAAAAATGGAAGACATCTGGTTAGAAGAAAAATAGAGAACTGATACTTCTGTGGTTGTGGAAACTTCCTGAGAAGATCTCACATCTTTACCACGGGACTCTGATATCATACCCTAGAACTGAAGCACAGTTTTAATCTCATCAATTATCTTGCTTTTATAATTATGCTCCCTGTATGACACACATATTTAGCACACTATGACTCATTATGAAACACTTCTTTCCAGTTTATCTGAACATATTTCATCATTCCACTAGTTGTCTATATCTGGTCCACAACGCCTATTGATTGGGCACAGGCGTTATGTTGGATAACTTAACCCACAAGGATAGCTAAATATTGATGGCTCCAACACATTGCACTGTGGGCTGTGCACAGCTGCAGCTCTGCTCAAAGATTTCCCCAGTCCCCACTCTACCCTCCGTGTCCTCACCCCCAACCCCTCTCCCACCCTGCATCCATTCCTACAGTCAGGTCAGAGTTTATGTTTTCTATGCTTTCTTATTCCAGTTTTGCACATTTCTCTAGTCCACAGAATTTTTAATGACTGGCTGCAATGAAATGTCTTCACATGTATTCCTATTATATAGCACAAATATAAAGAAGAAAAAGAAGAATTTCTTTATGGATTCTATTACTTGGAGTTGTATCACTGAGCACTTAGTGAATATTTTGGTTTGCTGATAGAAATATTTAATTTATATTTGAATATTGTTGGATACATTCTGTTATACTTTCTCACTCTGTCCACACGTCAGTCATCTAGACATTGTTTTAAAGTCTAACGTGTAGATACCAATTATCGATATTATTTATTTCAATACATTGATTACTTTTATCAATTCCTTCAAAGAAGAGTTTGCTCACTTCTGTATATTGGGTTTGCTCCCACACAGCTCAGCCTCTTCCCACAGATACCTCCCCGACATATTCCTGGGCATTTTTAATCATTAGAGTCCTACGTTCTCCACAGAGAGGCCACCCTATAAGGTGAGGCTGGTACATAAATATAAGGGTTTATCAGATAGTCATAAGTCATGCCATTTATCAGTAGAGGAAAGAGTCTCTTATTCTAGATACTATACTGGAACTCCAGCCTTGAAGAGTGGTTGCTATCACCAAGAGCAACAGGATTAGGAAAAACATACTGGAAAAGGAAAATAAAATTAAAGGATCAGCTTAAAAGATTGCTGGATCTTAAGTTATATTTATTTAACACATATCCTTTCATCTGCATACTCAGTATTACTCAACCATTAATTTTCCAATTTTTGGCTTAGGTTCTAGATAGTCCATTTGGACAAAGTGAATTTTCCTTTTTTACCTAAATCTTTCTGGCACATAATAAAGTTGCAAATTCTTTTTTTTTGATGAGGAAGATTGGCCCTGAGCTAACATCTGTTGCCAATCCTCCTCTTTTTGCTTAGGGAAGATTGTCACTGAGCTAACACCTGTGCCCATCTTCCTCTACTTTATATATAAGATGATGAGTGGTGCATAGGTCCACACTTGGGATACGAACCTATGAACCCTGGGCCACCGAAGCGGAGCATGTGAACTTAACCACTACACCACTAGGCCGGCCCCTAAAGTTGCAAATTCTTATTCTGGTTTATTCAGTAGATTACTATCAAATTGTTTCTGTAAGTTTACATAAACAAAAATTTATAAGGACTTAGCAAACAACTTAAGTTGGATGCTAATCCAAATAATGAATGATAAAAATCAAGTTTATCAATTTTAAAAAAATGACTAGTAACTACAAATATTTGGTATGTGTTTGTTTTTATATTTAATTGATATAGCAAAAATAATACCCCAAGATAGTTAATTTAGAACCCTTGTTTCTATTTTTTCTTTACCCAAGAGTTATTTAAGAGGGTGATTGTAAATTTCCAAGTGGAGGGGTGCGTTTTGTTTTGATTTTTTATTATTTTGTTATTTTCTGAATTCTGGTCAGAGAATGTGGTCTTATGTGAATCCTGCTTTTGAGGCTCTGTTTAAGATTTTTACACTGTGGCCTAATATATCATCAGTTCTGGTGAGTATTCCATGTGGATTTCACAATAAAGGATATATTTTTACATGTTAAGTGTAGAGCTCTATATCCTTTTATTAATCAGAATTAATTATATTAAAAAATTTTATATTCTTTCTATTCTCAGTTTGATATTTTGATTTCTGAATTATAATAAACTTTCCTACTATGGTTGAGGATTTGTCAATTTCTTCTTGTCATTCTGGCAATTTTTTTCACTATGCATTTGAAGCTATGTTGATAGGTACATACAGGTTCATGATTAAGGAAAGATTTTCTAATTATTAAAGCTTTATGCCATATAGTCTAGTTAGTTTTATTTTTATATTGTTACACTTATCTTCTTTATATTACTGTTTGCCTTGAATATCATTTCCATTCTTTCTGGTCATTTATTTTAATTAAAAAAACATTTTTATTGATGTCTTAATAGTTTATAACATTGTGAAGTTTTAGTTGTACATTATTGTTTGTCAGTCACCATATGAATACATCCCTTCATCCTTTGTGCCCACCCCCCACCCCATTGTCCCTGGTAACCACCAAAGAGTTTTCTCTGTCCTTGTGTTCATTTATCTTCCACATATGAGTGAAATCATGTGGTGTTTGTCTTTCTCTCTCTGGCTTATTTTACTTAAAATAATACCCTCCAGGTCCATCAGTGTTGTTGTGAGTGGGACAATTTTGTCTTTTTTATGGCTGAGTAGTATTCCATTGTATATATATATATATACCACATCTTCTTTATCCAATCATCATTCAAGGGACACTTGGGTTGCTTCCACTTCTCTATAGTGAATAATGCTGTGATGAATATAGGAGTGCATAAGCCTCTATGGATTGTTGATTTCAGGATCTTTAGAAAATACCCAGCAGTGGGATAGCTGGATCATAAGGTATTTCTATTTTTAATTTTTTGAGGAATCTCCATACTGTTTTCCATAGAGGCTGCACCAGTTGGCATTTCCAGCAGCAGCGAATTAGGGTTCCCGTTCCTCTACAACCTCTCTGACATTTGTTATTCTTTGTCTTGGTGATTATGGCCATTCTGACGGGTGTAAGGTGATAGCTTAGTGTAGTTTTGATTTGCATTTCCCTGATGATTAGTGATGTTGAACATGTTTTCATGTGCCTATTGGCCATCTGTATATCTTCCTTGGAGAAATGTCTATTCATATCCTCTGCCCACTTTTTGATCAGCTTGTTTGTTTTTTTGTTGTTCAGTTGTGTGATTTCTTTATATTCTATGGAAATTAACCCCTTGTGAGATATATGATTTGAAAATATTTTCTCCCAGCTGGTGGGTTGTCTATTCATTTTGATATGCCTTGTAGAAGCTCTTTAATCTGATGAAGTTCCACTTGTTTATTTTTTCCTTTGTTTCCCTTGTCCAAGTAGACATGGAATTCAAAAGGATCCCTTTATGACTGATGTCAAATAGTGTACTGCCTATATTTTCTTCCAGGAGTTTTATGGTTTCAGGTTTCACTTTCAGGCCTTTGATCCATTTTGAGTTAATTTTTATGTATGGTGATAGGAGATGGTCTACTTTCATTCTTTTGCGTGTGGCTGTCCAATTTTCCCAGCACCATTTATTGAAGACTTCCCTTTCTCCGTTGTATGTTCTTCCCTCCTTTGTCGAAGATTAACTGTCCATAGGTGTGTGGTTTTATTTCTGGGCTTTCATTTCTATTCCATTGATCTGTGGGTCTATTCTTGTACCAGTACCATGCTGTTTTGATTACTATAGCTCTATAGTATATTTTGAAATCAGGGATTGTGATGCCTCCAGCTTTGTTCTTTTTCCTCAGGATTGCTTTAGCTATTCAGGGTCTTTTGTTGCCCCATACGAATTTTAGTATCCTTTGTTCTATTTCTGTGAAGAATGTCGTTGGGATTCTGATTGGGATTGCATTGAATCTGTAGATTGCTTTAGGTAGTAAGGACATTTTAATTATGTTTATCCTTCCAATCCATGTGCATGGGATATTTTTCCATTTCTTTATGTTATCATCAATTTCTTTCAATAGTGTCATATAGTTTTCATTGTCTGGGTCTTTCATCTCCTTGGTTAAATTTATTCTCAGATACCTTGTTGCGATTGTAAATGAGATTGTCTTTTTGAGTTCTCTTTCTGTTAGTTTGTTCTTGGCATATAGAAATGCAACTGATTTTTGTAAGTTGATTTTATACCCTGCAACCTTGCTGTAGTTGTTGATTATTTCTAATAGTTTTCCAATGGATTCTTTAAGGTTTTCTATATATAAAATCATGTCATCTGCAAATAGTGAGAGTTTCACTTCTTCATTGCCTATTTGGAGTCCTTTTATTCCTTTTTCTTGCCAGATTACTCTGGCCAAAACCTCCAGTACTATGTTGAATGGAGTGGCAAGAGTGGGCACCCTTGTCTTGTTCCTTTTCTCTGAGAAATGGCTTTAAGTTTTTCCCTGTTGTGTATGATGTTGGCTGTGGGTTTGCCATATATGGCCTTTATTATGTTGAGGTACTTTCCTTCTATACCCATTTTGTTGAGAGTTTTTATCATAAATGTATGTTGGATCTTGTCAAATGCCTTCTTGCATCAATCGAGATGATCTTGTGGTTTTTATTCTTCGTTTTGTTAATGTGGTGTATTGCATTGATTAATCTGCAGATGTTGAATCATCCCTGTGTCCCTGGTATAAATCCCACTTGGTCATGGTGTATGATCTCTTTGATGTATTGCTGTATTTGGTTTGCCAATATTTCATTGAGGATTTTTGCAACAATGTTCATCAGTGGTGTTGGCCTGTAGTTTTCCTTCTTTGTATTGTCCTTGTCTGGCTTTAGTATCAGGGTGATGTTGGCCTCATAGATGTGTTAGTAAGTGTTCCATCTTCCTCTATTTTTTGGAATAGTCTGAGAAGGATTGGTATTAAATCATCTTTGAATATTTGGTAAAATTCTCTGGACAAGCCATCTGGTCCTGGACTTTTATTTTTGGGGAGGCTTTTGATTACTGTTTCAATTTATTTACTTGTGATTGGTCTATTCAGATTCTCTATTTCTTCTTGATTCAGTTTTGGGAGGTTGTATGAGTCTAAGAATTTATTCATTTCTTCTAGATTGTCCAATTTGTTGGTATATAGTTTTTCATAGTATTCTCTTATAAGCCTTTGTATTTCTGTAGTATCCATTGTAATTTCTCCTCTTTCATTTCCTATTTTATTTATATGAGCCTTCTCTCTTTCTTTATTGGTGAGTCTGGCTAAGGGTTTGTCAATTTTGTGTATCTTCTCAAAGAACCAGCTCTTTGTTTCATTGATCCTCTCTACAGTTTTTGTTTGTTTGTTTGTTTCAATTTCACTTATTTTTACTCTAGTTTTTAATATTTCCCTCCTGCTGACTTTGGGCTTTGTTTGTTCTTCATTTTCTAGTTCTGTTAGGTGTAGTTTGAGTTGCTTATTTGGGATTTTTCTTGTTTGTTAAGGTCGGCCTGTATTGCTATGAGTTTCCCTCTCAGGACCACTTTTGCTGCATCCCTTGAGTTGGTATGATGTATTTTCATTTTCATTTGTCTCCAGATGTTTTTATAGTTCTCCTTTAATTTCATCAATGATCCATTGGTTGTTCAATAGCATGTTTATTCTCCATATCTTTGTCCCTTTCCCAGTTTTTTCCTTGCAGTTGATTTCTAGTTTCATAGCGTTATGATCAGAAAAGATGCTTGTAATGATTTCAATCTTCTTAAATTTATAGAGGTTTGCCTTGTTTCCTAATATATGGTCTATCCTTGAGAATGTTCCATGTGTGCTAGAGAAGAATGTGTAATCTGCTGTTTTTGGGTGGAGTGCTCTGTGTATATCAAGTTCATCTCACCTAGTCTTTCATTTAAGTCCGTTATGTCCTTATTGACTTTTCGTCTGGATGATCTATCCATTGATGTAAGTGGGATGTCAAGATCCTCTACTATTATTGTGTTGTTGTTAATATCTCCTTTTAGGTTTGTAAATAGTTGCTTTATGTACTTTGGTGCTTCTGTGTTGGGTGCATATATATTTAAAAGTGATATGTCCTCTTGGTGAAGTGTCCCTTTTATCATTATATAATGTCCATCTTTGTCTCTCATTACCTTTTTTATCTTGGAGTCTACTTTTTCTGATATAAGTATAGCAACCCTTGCTTTCTTTTGTTTGCCATTGTCTTGGAGTATTGTCTTCCATCCTTTCATTCTGAGTTTGTGTTTGTCTTTAGAGCTGAGATGTGTTTCCTGGAGGCAGCATATTGTTGGGGGTTGGTTTTTAATCCATCCTGCCACTCTGTGTCTTTTGATTGGAGAATTCAATCCATTTACGTTTAGAGTGATTATTGATATATGAGGGCTTAATGTTGCTATTTTATCACTCTTCTTATGGTTCTTTTGCATTTCTTCTTTTCTCGTCCCATGTGTTTTGGACTACCAATTCAGTTTGGTAGTTCTGTATGATGATTCTCTTAGTTTTCTCTTTATTTGTCATATGTGATTCTGATTATTTGTTTAGTGGTTACCATGAGGTTTGTATAAAAAATCTTGTGAATGAGATAGTCCATTTTCTGATGGCCTCTTATTTCCTTAGACTAAGTTGATTCAATCCCTTTCTTCTTTCCCTTCTAAGTTATTATTGTCACTACTTATTCTATCTTGTGTTGTGAGTGTGTGTTTAAAGTGATGAGGTTATATTTATTTTTGGTGTTTTCCTTCTCTTAATCTTGATTTTTATAAGTAAGTGTTTGCTAACCTATTCTGAAAGAGTCTGCAATTTTTCTGGTTTAGTCTACCTATTTTTCTCCTTGCTCAAAGCTTTGTATCCCATTTCTCTCTCTCTCTCTCTTTTTTTTTTTCAGGTATGAGGGCCTTCTTGAGCATTTCTTGTAGTGGGGGTCTTGTAGCAATGAACTCCCTTAGGTTTTGTTTATCAGGGAAATTATTTCTCCATCATATCTGAAGGATATTTTCACTGGATATTCTTGGCTGAAGGTTTTTGTCTTTCAGAATTTTGAACATATCATTCCTGTGTCTCCTAGCCTGTACAGTTTCTGTCAAGAAGTCTGCTGAGAGCCTGATGGGATTTCCTTTGTACATTATTTTGTTTGTTTAGCTACCCTTAATGTTTTTTCCTTGTCATTGACTTTTGCCAGCTTAACTACTATATGCCTTGGAGTTGGTCTTTTCATGTTTATATGTTTAGATCTATTGACTTCATTCACTGGTGTTTCCAGCTCTTTTTCCAGGTTTGTGAAGTTTTCAACTATTATTTCTTTGAAAAAGCTCTCTGCTCCTTTTTCCTTCTCTTCTCCCTCTGGAATACCTATAATCCTTATGTTGTATTTCCTAATTGAGCCAGATACTTCTCAGAGAATTTCTTCATTTCTTTTTAGTCTTAGTTCTCTCTCCTCCTCTATTTGGAGCATTTCTGCATTCCTATCCTTAATAATGCTAACTCTTTCCTCCATATTGTCAGTTCTGTTCGTTAAAGATTCTAGATTTTGCTTTATCTCATCCATTGTGTTTTTCATCTCCAAGAAATCTTAGTTTTTCTTTATGGTTTCAATCTCTTTTGTAAGGAAATTCCTGAATTCCTTGAATTCTCTATCTGAGTTTTCTTGTAATTTGTTGAGCTTTTTTTATGATAGCAATTTTGAATTCTCTGTCATTTATGTTATAGATTTCTGTGCCTTCAGGATTGGTTTCTGGGTGCTTGTCACTTTCCTTCTGGTCTGGAGATTTAATATATTTTTTCATAGAGCCTGAGGCTTTCGGCTTATTATTTTTCATGACAAAGATATCCGGTCGCAGTTTCCACCTGCCACCACTGGGCGTCAAGAGCTGTGTATTCTGAGGCTGCTGTGATCCACTGAAGCACCAGGCATGCTGAAGGGTTGTGCTGAAGTGCCGGGCATTGGGGGGGAGGGGGCTCTCTCTCTCACCTGCCTGATCCCGGGGGCTTCTTTCTTCCCTCGCTTTCTGCTCTCCTGGGGTGCTTGGATTTTGACCGCACCACCACAACAGTTCGGCCACCCCCTTGTGGGGTTTTCTCACAGTCTGTGAGAGCACTTGGAGAGCAATCATTTTGCTGCAGTGGGCCACCCCTCCCCTCTGTCTGTGTATTCTGAGCCATGCTGACCAGAGTTGCCAATGGAACGGGGAGGGGGAGTATTTCTCCTTACCTTTCCCCACTTCCTCCAGGGCTTTCAGTGTCTCCACCTTCAGATGTGCAGCTGCGTGGGTCTAGGACATCTTTTGTGATGTGTGCGTGTCCTCTGTTGGTGCGTGAATGATGTTTTTGTTGTATCTTAAGGGTCAGAGATTTTCAATGAGAAGGCTCACTCTGCCATCATGCTGATGTCTTCATCACTTTTTATTTTTAATGTGTGGTTTTTAAATATCAAAGAGTTGAAATTTGTTTTTATCCTGATATGAGAGCTTCTGTCTTTTAATAGAATGAAATTACTCTTTTCATATCGATTTTGGTTTCTAATATGTGCCCATCCTACTTTTTATTTTCCAATTATCACCCTTTCTTATTCCTTATCCTCTTCCTACCTTTGTTGGATTGAGCCTTTTTTTCCCTCTATATTTAATTTTCATTCTCTCTTGTGGTATGGGATATTGCAACATCCAGAGATATTCAGTGTCTTTTTATCTCCTCAAATATAAGAAAAAATTGAGCATGACTTGATTTTCCTCCTCCTTATATTTCAGAATCTCCTCTGTAGAGATAATTTGCAATTTAAGTTCCACTTTGCTATTTTTAAGCTTTAGATCTTTTCACATTATACACCAACAATTAGACTTAACTATATATTTTGCTAGCATTACTCACCACTGTTTTTCATATCCCACATATATGTCCGTCTTTTTTAGAGTCATTGTTTAATTTGCTAGAATATATCCTCAAACAGTTCTTGCAGGACAGATGTGGGGATACACCCTTAGCTTGCTTATCTTGAGTGCTCTTCAGTTTGTCCAGAAGTCAGTCACCTGAAGCAATTTCTGGCTTATCTTGCTCCAGTTTCCACATTCAGTGTTTTACCTGTGAGGTGACTGTGACTGCTTCTTATCCACACGGGAGGAAAGAGAGGGAGAAGGGTGAATAAGTGTACCTGCTTGGTATCCATGAATAATTCACCAAATATTGACACTCTCTTTGACACTCTCTTTCTTCTTGTATTTACTTATCTGGGCTTGGAGTTGCTGTGAAATGTGCATGCCTACAAATCAGAGCTCTTCTGCATATGTTTTGGGCTAAAATTTCCTTCAGCATTTTTTTCTGGTAAGGCAAGAAGCCATCTCAGCACCCTGCCCATTACCTAGGTGCTTCTGAGTGTCCCAGGGGAGGAGTCTGTTCAACTAGGATCTGTCTCATCCTCACAGCAGCAGAGGGCCTGCCAGTTGAGTCAGATATGGCTTTAGTGAGTTGCATCCAAAGCAGAGAAGCTAAACGGTCTCTTATTTTCCTAGTGGCCATATGTGCTAGGGTAGTGGACAGAATAATGACCTTTCAAAGATGTCCATGTACTAATCTCCAGAATTTGAGAATATGTTAACTTACACAGCAAAAGGGACTTTGCAGGAGTGACAAAGTTAAGGATCGTGAGATGGGAAGAACATCTGGAATTATCAAGTTTGGCCCAATGGAATCACAAGGGTCATTAAAAGAGAGAGGAAAAAGTGTTAAGAGTCAGAAAAGTAGACGTAAAAGTAGATGTGGCCATAGAAGCAGAGTTTGGAGTGACAAACTTTGATGACAGAGGAAGGGCCCATGAGCCAAGGAATACAGGCAGCTTCTAGAAAAGCAAAGAAATGAATACTCCCCTAGAGCTTCCAGAAGAGACACAACTCTGCCAACACCTTAAGTTTACTCCATAAGACCCATTTCCAACTTCCGACCTCCAGAACAGATGACAAATCTGTGCCCCTTAAGGCACTAAGTTTGTTGCACTTTGTTACAGCAGCAACAGGAAACTGATACAGGTGGCATCTTTCTCCAGCAATAGTGATTCTTTGAGCATGGTTACCTGTTCCTGATGCTATCTTCAGTGAAGCGTGGTCCCAGCCATACAAGCCAAAGCCCTTCAGATAAGCCTGTTTCTCCTTCCCTGCCCCAGACTCGAGAGAAAGGACAGGTGCCAGTCACCTCACAGATGGGAAGACATGGAGGTTTGCCCTTCAGGGAAACAATGCTGTTGGGTCTTCTTAGCTGCTGGAAAGGAAAAGTGGCCCAGGAATGGAACTGGGACTGTTAAGAGATGGAATATTGTTCAGACAGGTGGGAAAAGAAGCAAGCAAAAGAAGGGCTATCTGCCCAGATGAAACCATTCCTGAGAGCTGGGTGCAAGGTATAGTCCAACTGGCTAAGTCCTCAGCTGCTCTCCCAGAGCCTCTTGGCTGCAGGTCTCCAGGGGAAGGAAATCTCCAAGATTATGTCTTCACAGTTCTATAGCCCAATTCTTACATCTAGAAGCAACCTGCTCTTTCAGATGTGCAGCTGCTGCCTAATCACAAGTTGACTTCTGGAGACTGGGCCAGATCCATTCCCAGGACCCAGCCTCACAGGACTCCCTGACTCAGTATAAGAGCTGGCTCCCCCTCTAACTTTACAGGAACTCTATTTCAGGGGACCCATTTCCCAACCCTAGCCCTGAAATTTTATCTGGGTCATCCTTGTTGATTCTGGAAGATCTCCACAACTTCACATCTTAGAGAACAAGGATTAAAGTATAGCTTCCTTTCCTCCAACAAGTCTCACAGTTTTTTAACAGAAATGGTTCTTGCTCTTCCCCATGTAAAAAAAAATAATCTGCTTCAAGGTGATTTTTCTGTCCCTGGCTATGACTGTAAAGCAAGTAGCAATCTTTCTATATAAAGAGAAAAGTGAAACAAATGTAATTTTTTTTTTTTTTGGTGAGGAAGATTTGCCCTGAGCTAACATCTGTTGCCAATCGTCCACTTTTTGTTTGGGGAAGATCTGCCCTGAGCTAACATCTGTGCCAATCTTCCTCTATTTTGTATGTGGGTTGTTGCCCCAGCATGACCACTGATGAGTGATGTAGGTCCGCACCTGGGAACTGACCCTGGGCTGCTGAAGTGGAGCACGCCAAACTTAACCACTAGGCCATGGGGCCAGCCCCTAAACAAATTTAATTTTTGGTGGTGCATGGGTAAAGCATGCCTCCATGACTGGACTTGAATCCTTGTTCTGTGATTAGCTTTGCATATCATATTGTCTTGTATCTTTAATGACAGAAATCAAGTTTTACTTATTTTTGACACAGTTTCTGGCATATTAAAACTGCTCAATACATATTGATATTTTGAAATAATACTGTGATAAAGAATGCTGATTGCTTCACAATATCCATTCTCTCTTCTTTTAATAGTAGAAATGTGCTTGGCTACAAGATGATATTTCTTAGACCCTTCTGCAACTAGATATGGCCAATGAGATATAATTTAAGTGTTCTCTGAACCTTCTAAGAGGGCTTCATAAAAGGAGGGAGGGACCTGTAACTTTTGGCTCATCTACTCTTCCTCCTTCCTGCTGTCTGAAATGTGGATATGATGGCTGGAGCAGAAGAGAGATTTTGGATCGTGAGATGATCTTCTGGATCTCTTTTACATGAGAAAAATTAATGTCAATCTTGTTAAAGTCACTTCATTTTAGGTTTCTGTATGCAGCTGAATATAATCCTAACAAAATCAAGCATAGAGAAAAAAAATAAACATGGAGAGAGAAGTGAGGAAACAGGAAAGTGAAAGCAAACCCAAAGTGTTAGGATTCCAGGGGTGGTGTATTCTCTAAAGTCTTTCAGAGAACAAAATGTGCAGTCTGTTCTGTTATCTCATGTTTTGGCAACATGAATTAGCTCATAAACAGTTGGTAAGTGGGGCATGATAGAGTAATAATGCCAAAGTTGCTTTGGTTCATACGCAATTTTTCCCAGCATGTGATCTCCAAGAAATCAGCAGCAAACTTTCTCCACAATTAAAGAGCAAGCCTCAGCAAAATACAAGCACCGTAAGAAAGAAATCCTACAGAGGTACCTTCTTCTAGTGAAAGCATGGGCTGGGTTGGTGGTTCCAAGAACTGCTCTGCATTTCCCAGCGTTAAGCCATCTGGTGAAGCCATAAAAACAGACAAGGAAGTTGCAAAAATATTTCCCTCTGTTTAAAAAAAAAAAATGCTGAAGGCTCCTGAATCAGATCTTTAATTTTGATAAATCTGGTCTCTAGGAAGCAAATGCCCATATATCACCATTGTCAAAGGCTGCACAGGGCAGGCTGTTAGTGGAGATGGAGCCATTTTTTAAAAAAATAGATGTTTATTTTTTTTGTTGTTGGTGCTCCTGTTATAAAGTTGGGCAGCGTGGTCTTCCCCTAACCCTGTTTATCCCATATGCCCTGTTATTTGTAGTGCTTTTGTAGAATGCAAAGCTTTAACTGAATGTATATATGATTTTATAAAGAACTGCCTGTACTAAGAAAACAATAAGAATAGCTTCAGAGCAAACTATAACTGATAAAATATTCCTCTTTCACATCTTAACACCAATTCTTCAGTGAAGGTTGGCTTTCCAACCTGCTTCCTTCCATAATTTTATATTCTTTTATCATCTAGAAAAAAATCTTGAAAAATGTGAAGCTGTAAACATTTTACCTTTCATGCTCCTTTTCTCAGGAAGCTACTAAAGGATGTGTTCTTCCAAAATGAGAGAGGGAGTGAGGGGATGCAGGAGTCAGGGACTCAGCATAGGGGAGAGTAGTGGGGTAAGGTCTAGAAAGGGGCAACGAAAGTCCCCAGAAAACAGCTCTGCCACTGACAGAAGAGCAAATTGCTCAGACGGGGCTCTGGAAGGGAAGTTCTGGGGGAAATGGGACTGAGGGGATATGCTTGAGCATGTGGAAAAGTACCATCTAAAGGTATTTTATAGATCTATTGGGGAAACCAAGTAGAATTAGCTCCAAGACCATAGAGAGCCAGTTCTAACTTGATTTGAGAAACAAGAGATATGACAGTTCTTGTGCCTCCCACTATGCAGAGCAGATCACACATCCTACATTGGCTCTTAGGATTGGCTATTGGCTCTAATAGGAGATGTATTTGTACTAAGCACACGGAATACTTCCTGCTTTTGTGCCAGTGGCATAGCTCAGAGAGCTGCTCTACCTCCCCAAATCCTGGTCAGGAAGCCCCGTCCCGGTGCCTCTCCCACAGGTGTAAAATTCTGAACATCCATGTTGCTCTTCCTGAGCATCTTTATCCAGATCTTTGGCTTCAAATAACAATAGTACACCGATTTCTCCCAGTCTCCTACGTCCGGCCCAGATCTTGCGCCTGAGATTCCCTTGCTCATTTCATACACCTCTTCAACAGATGTTAGGTTTGTTGTGACGTAGGCCTTGGTGCAGAGGGTGGGCCTTCATAGGGTCAATCACTGGAGAAGAGGTTAATCCTCAGAGATGAGACTAGACCTCCCAAAAAAAGTGCAGAGAGGAATAAGGAAATGCCATCTCTTTCTGGCCTTGTTTTCTTGCCTTTAATTGCACAGGCAATCTGCTTCTTTCCTAATGGTTTTGAGTTACTTTACTATGTAATCTTTTTGAAGGAATTTTCAGTGACAACAAGGAATCCAGATTTAAGTGAAAAGTGTAACCGTTGGAGTGTTGTGAATGCAAATAATGCAACAAGGTGATGGTCTGTTCCAGGGGTACTTTTTGAACATGGCTAGAGGGGACACATGAGCAGGCAAAGAAAACTGTCTCAACTTACTCTTCAGCCTCGCAGCTGAAATATTCGATCGACATTGATTATTACAGAAATATTAAGTTCTGAGTTGTGAATATGTGAAAAACAATGTGGATCCTAAAAACAGGAAAGTACAGCAATTCTAGGATTCTAGAAAATGTTTCTCTTCTTCAGGCATTGTGGCAGACATCAAAGACTGTTTAAGGCATAGCCCCAGCCCTCAGGAAGTTTCTATGAGATGAAGTAATGATTAACACAAAAGAAACAACAGGGAAGAAAAGTGAAAAGAAGACCACTTGTGATTACATGTAAAATTATACAGTAAGGATGATAACAAAGTCAAATTAATACAATTGTCCCATTATCCACACACAGGAAACTAAATGAATGAAAGAAACTATCGTAATTTTTCATATGAATACAGTTCAGAAATTACGCATTTTCCTGGCTGTGTAAACACAACTAATATGGTTGATTCTCAACATCTGGAACACTTTTGGCCATGTGTAACTGAGAACAGGGCACTTGGCATCCTTTTTAAGGGTGTGTGCATTCACAACTTAGGGAGGAATCCTAAGTAGAATTCCACACTTAAAAGCAAATACAATTTTTAACATTCAGAAAGAGTACTGCCCTGAGTAGTAGAGAAACACCAGCCAATAAATGATGAAACCCAAGGAAACCCAAAGGTCAATGTGGAACATCTCTTGTGGAATGTGGATATATTCAGAGAACATCAGTGGTTTTACTTTCTTAACAGAACCCAGATGCTCTTAAATATTCCAGATGTTATTAAAAATTAAACTGAATGTAAGTGGCCACAAAATATTGTAGTTAGTGTTCCTATAACAATTGTTTTGAACAGTGATGTAGAAAGAGCTGTATTCTTTTACCAACATGGCTATTTCAAATCTACTATAGTAAATTCTTATACATTATTGATCACCTCTTTATAGGAAACCTCTATCAAGTGGGCTAACATATATTTAAATGTCTTTCCTTGTAAGTATTATTCATCATGGCCAGTGCAAAAAGGTAAAACGAAAAATGGAACCTTGAAACAAAACAAATGACCCAATTGACAGTTGAAACTCCTTTTTTTTTCTAAGCCACAAGTCACTTACCTTTGCTTTAAAATTTTTTGGTAGCTCCACAAAGTAGAAATATTTGTTCCAGGAAAGTCAGCTGAGGAGTGTTTCAAGCGGTAGTTTCACTGTTCAATAAAACATTGTTCATAATCTTGCTGATATAAATCCCCGGGGAGGGAAGTGTGTTCCAGAATGAAGGCTAACATTATAAGGAGTTTAGTGCAGTCTGGTTTGTCATGTGGATGAGATTTTAAAAAGGAAAAGGAAGTTACATAATTCAATAGAGCAAGTGACTTGCAAGAGATTGACTGTTTTTTTGTCTTTATGGTAAGATTAAACCCTCAGAATAACAACAATGCTAATTACCATAGTACTATTTATTATTAATATTTCAGGAACCTTAAAAAGACAAAATTGTCAGCTCTGAAAATTGAATAAAAATGTATGGTAATTCTCATCTTTACTCTTACCCATAAGCAACATGATAAACCAGGAAGAGATCTAAGAATCATCCTTTTAAATAAGAGCACTGTACTTTAGGCATAGCATAGAATATTAAAGAGATTTCAAGAAGCAGTAATATCTTTGGTTAGTCGTACCCTACCATGGTAATTGTTGGAATATATTCATATCTGTGGATCTATTTTTGTATCAGACCACTGAAAGTCCTAAGGAAAGTAACATGTTGTGGAAAATGACTACATTAGTGTCTGTAGCTAACCTATGATCATGGTAAATCAATAATATGTTGATCTTATTATATCTACATAAATACTATTCAAAGATGAGTCATGTAGAATGATATGATTACATTTCTTTTCTTGGTGAATATGCCTCATTTTTTTTTCACTATTTGCACTTTAATTACTTTACTTTATCAGTAATCCATCTTCCCACTCCCAGAAGCAAGAATCCCTCACTGTGCTCAAATATATTACTTTTCTTGGAGACATTCCTCCTAGAGCCCTCTGCCATCCAGTTTCAACTGGGATTGCTGATTTCTAGGCCTCTTGCATGGCTGTCTTCCCAGGACTCCTTCAACATCATCCTTCAACTCTTTTTGCCTCTCTCTTGTGCTGAAGCCTGTGTGTTGTGGGAACCTTCTCACCTCCTTTTCATTTTTCTTGTTGTATTATTATTTTTGTGCAGCAAATACATATTTACTTTGTCATTTAATTCCTCACATAGGGATCATGAGAGAGAAACTTTTTGATTCCTTGTATATTATAAATGTCTTCATTTGAAGACATGATATAGTCTGGCTTGGTATAGACTTCTAGGTTAGAAATCACTTTCCCTTATAATTCTGAAGGCATTGCCTCATTGTCCTCTAGCTTCAAGAATTTCCAATCCATTTGGATTCTCTATCATGGATATATGACCTGTTTCTTCTACCTGAGAACTTTTAGGATCTTCTCTAATGTTCTAAAATTTCACAGTGATGTGATATGGTGTGAGTCTCTCTTAAAATGATTATTCTAGATACTCAGTGGGTCCTATCAACCTGCAGATACCTGTTCTCCAGTTCTAGTACTGTTCTTACATTAGTTGTTTGATAATTTCCTCCTCTTCACTTTTCTTTCTGGAACATTCGGATGCTGGACTTCCTGGATCAATCCTTGATCCTATTATTTCTCTTCCATTTATTATCTTTTTGAAATTTTAATTCTCCTTTCTGGAAGATATCATTGACTTTACCTTTTAAACCTTCTAGAAATTTTCTATGCTTTTGTCATTATACTTTTTAAGATGTCATTTTTAAAGCATAATGTTTTGAATACTCCTTAAAAGACTACTACCAACTTTGATCCTCTAGCTTCTCTCTCCCTCAATCTCCCCATCTCAAAACACTTAACCTAATCACATCTTCTAAGTCACTTTTACCATATAAGGTATCATATTTACAAGTTTTGGGGATTAGGACATGGGCATCTTTGCCGGGACATTATTCAGCCTATCACAACTGATAAGACACATGCCACTTCAAATTTAATAAATCCAAAAACAATCCTCTAATCTTCCCACCTCCTATTTCTCTCATCCAGTGTACCCCACCTTGGCAAATGTGCCAACATCCACCTACTCGCTCATGCCATAAACCTGGTACTTACCTTAGGTATCTCCCTGTATTTAGTTCACATCATCAACTACTAAGCCTTCTTTATTCTAATATTTTTTGGATTTCTCTGACTTTCTCTGTCTCCACTGTAATTGACATATCAGGACTACTAGAATAGTCTCCTAGTGCATCTCTATACATCCTAGACTTATTCACATGTCCAATCCATGCTCCAAGCAGTAACGACAGTAATCATTTTATAATGCAAAACTAATCATGTTACTCCTCAGTAGCATCTGTACAGCCCTGCCTACTGCTCCAGCTTTATTTTAAGCCATTCCTTCTCTTACTATTGTTTTCTGGCCAAAGTGGCCTTTCAGCTCCTGAAATGCATCGAGTTTCAATTCAACGGCAATGCTCTTGAGTTTGCCTTTCTCTTTGCCTGAAACACTTTCCCTCTATTTGTCACTTGGTTAATTCTTAGTCTTCAGCTTAAAAGCCACATCTTCAAGAATGCCTTCCTTGAACTCCTAGACTAATTTTGGATTCCTTGTAATGTCTTTCCATAGTCCCCTGAGTTACTTCTTCAAACACCCATCACAACTCTACTTGTGTAATTATTATATTTTTAATTAATAGGCTTTAGTTTTTAGAACAGTTTTATGTTTACAGAAAAGTTGAGTACAAATAGTAGAGAAAAATTGAGCAAATAGTACATATATTTCCACCTCCCCAAACACAGTTCACCCTTTTATGAACATCTTTTATTAGTATTGTACATTTGTTACAGATGATGAACCAATGTTGATACATTATTATGAACTAAAGTCCATAGCTTTACATCAGGGTTCACTCTTGGTGTTGTATAGTGTGTTCCATTCCATCAAAAAATTCTTTGACACCAACTGGGTGTCCTACAATTTAATTTAGCTCCAGCACTAACTACCCAGGCTTGGCTTCAGATCCCACAAGTTAGAGGACGAGACCTCTAACAAGACTGCCCCTACTTCAGACTGGAGCTGCAAATGGGGTGCTCAGGATATCTGCCCTTCTGTCCAACTTGGCTACAGATTCGGTGATTTCCACAATCTGCCTTCAATTTTGATAATTAGCTAGAATGACTCACAGAACTCACTGAAAGCACTGTATTTACGATTACAGCTTTATTATAAAGGATTCAAGTGAACAGCCAGATAAAGAGTTACATCAGGCAAGGTTGGAAGGACCTCAGGTGCAGGAGCCTCTGCCCCTGTGGAGTTGGGGGTGCATCACTGTCCCGGTGCATTGACATATCCACTAACGAGAAAATTCCATCAAGCCTTGGTGATCAGAGTTTTCATTTGGGGTTTCATGACATAGGCACAATTGATTAAATTATTGGCCCCTTGCATGGATTCAGTCTCCAGAGCCCTCCTCTCCGTGAAGGTCGAGGAGTGGAGCTGAAAATACCAACCATCTAATCACATGCTTGATCTTTCTGGCGACGAGCCTCCATCATGAAGCTTCTTTCCTTCCCCCCTCCAGCCATGAGCCACATCATTAGCATTACAAGGACACACCTATCACTCATGAAACTCCAAGGGTTTTTGAAGCTCTGATTCAGGAACAGGGGACAAAGGCTAAACATATATATAAAATTATACCCCATGCTGTCCTATGGCTTTTGACAAAAGCATTATGTCGTGTATCTACCACTATAGCATTATACAGAACAGCTTCATCACCCTAAAAAATCCCCTGGCTTCACCTATTTATCTTTCCCCATATTCCCCAAACCCTTTGGCAACCACTGATTTTTTTTTTGTGAGGAAGACCAGCCCTGAGCTAACATTCGTTGCTAATCCTCCTCTTTTTGCTGAGGAAGACTGGCCCTGGGCTAACATCGTGCCCATCTTCCTCTACTTTATATGGGACGCCGCCACGGCATGGCTGACAAGCAGTGCATCAGCCGGCGCCCGGGATCCGAACCCCCGAACCCTGGGCTGTCAAGCGTGGACTAAACCGCTGTGCCACCGGGCAGCCCCCTGATCTTTTTACTGAATCTATAATTTTACTTTTTCCAGAAGGTCATATAGTTGGGATCATACAGTGTGTAGCCTGTATAGACTGGCTTCTTTCACATGGCAATATGCATTTAAGGCTCCTTCATGTCCTTGCATGGCTTGATAGCTCATTTCTCTTTATTTCTCAATAATGTTCCATTGCATGGATGTACCACAGTTTACCCATTTACCTATTGAAGAATATGGTGCTTGCTTCTAGTTTCAGGCAATTATGAATAAAGCTGCTATAAATATTTATGTGCAGTGTTTTGTGTGGACATAAGTTTTCAATCATTTGAGCAAATATCCATCCAAGAGCATGACAACTGGTTCATATGGCAAGACTATGTTGTTTTGTAAGAACTTCCAAATTGTCTTCCAAAGTGGCTATACCATTTTGCATTCCCACCAGCAATGAATAAGAGTTTTTGTTGCTTCACATCCTTGTTAGTATTTGGTGTTGTCAGTGTTTTTGTATTGGATTTTTAGCCATTCTAATAGGTGTGTAGTGGTATCTCATTGTTGTTTTAATTTGCTAATGTCATATGCTGTTAAGCCTCTCTTCATATACTGATTTGCCATCTGTATATCTTCTTTGGTGAGGTGTCTGTTCAGATCTTTTGCCCAGTTTAAAACTGGGTTGTTTTCTTATGATTGAAGTTTAGGTGTTCTTTGAATATTTTGGATACAAGTCTTTTATCAGATATGTATTTTACAAATATTTTCTGCTAGTTTGTGGCATGTCTTTTCATTCTCTAAAGAGTGTCTTTCATAGAGCAGAAGTTTTAAATTTTAATGAGTCTAACTTGTCAATTTTTTCTTTCATAGATTGTGCTTTTGGTGTCAGATCTAAAAACTTAGGCCCAAACTAAAGGTCATCTAGATTTTCTCCTATATTATCTTCCAGAAGTTTTATAGTATTACATTTTAAGTTTAGGTCTATGATCCATTTCAAATTAATTTTTGTGAAAGGTGTAAGGTCTGTGTCTAGATTCTTTTTTGTGTGTGGAAGTCCAGTTGTTCTCATTTGTTGAAAAGACTATTTTTTGTCCATTGAAAGTCTTTGCTCCTTTGTCAAAGATCCAGTGAATGTATTTGTGTGAGTCTGTTTCTCGGCTCTGTATTCTGTTTCATTGATCAATTTGTCTAGTCCTTTTGCCAATACCACATTGTCTTGATTACTGTAACTTTATAGTAAGTTTGACGTTGGGCACTGTCAGGCCTGTGACTTTGTTCCTCTTCTTCGATATTGTTTTGGCTCCTCTGGGACTTTTGTCTCTCCATATAAACTTTAGAATCAGTTTGTCGATATCCAAAAAATAACTTTTGATTGAGATTAGGTTAAATCTATCAAACTGGGAAGAACTGACGTCTTGACAATATTAAGTCTTCCTGTTCATGGAAAGTGAATATCTTTCCATTTATTTAGATCTTCTTTGATTTCTTTCATCAGAATTTTATAGTTTTCCCTATATAGATCTTATATATATTTTGTTAGATTTGTATCTAAGTATTTCATTTTTTTGTGCTAACATAAGTGATACTGTGTCTTTAATTTCAAATTCCAATTGTTCACTGTTGGTATATAAAAAAGCAATTGGCTTATATATACTAATCTTGTATCCTGCAACCTTGCTATAATTGCTTATTAGTTTTTGGGATTTTTTTGGTCAATTCTTTGGGATTGTCTACATAATCACGTCACCTGCGAACAAAAGCAGATTTCTTCCTTCCTTCCCAATCTATTGTGTAATTTTTTTTTGCTGAGGAAGATTCATCTTGAGCTAACATCTGTGCCCATCTTCCTCTATTTTGTATGTGGGACTCTGCCACAGCCTGGCTGACTGGTGTACGTCCATGCCCAGAATCCGAACCCATGAACCCAGGTGGCAGAAGCAAAATGTGTGGAACTTAACCACGAGGCCAGGGTGCTGGCCCCTATGTAATTATTTTTAAATGTCTATGTTATCTGCTAGACCATAAACTCCCTGAAGGCAAAGTTTTCATTTTATTTACTTGTCATCTCTCTTATGCTCAGATTTTTATTAGTTTTACCATAAACTATTGTGGCACTAAATTAGGCTAGAAATAAAATGCTCCTAAGTTAATGTTATTTTGTCAAGTACTCTGTTACTCCATGGTAACTATATGGTAAACTTAGGTAATGTAGGAAAACTGTGCCTCAGTGTTTTGGTATGCTAACGGGGTTGCTATATCCAACAGATTGATGTAAGGACCAAATAAGACTATACATCAAGTTGGGACAATGCCTGGAACACAGCCCTCAATAAGTACAGTTTTTCAGTTTTTGAATTAGGATACAGCCACTACCTTTGTGCAGTACCACATTAACCTTCAACAGCCAGGGAACTTTAGCTCAGATAGACAAAGAGTAAAAAAAGAAAGAAGTTGCAACACAGCGGGCAGGAGTTGAGAAGCGTTGGTGGGAGGAAAGTTTCCGAGCCTGAGGGCGGACAGGTAAAGCGAGAAGGTAGTGATGAGTAGGACCAGAGCGGTGGAAGTCCAAGGCTGGCGAGGAAATCTCCAAAGGGTGGGTTCTCAGGACGCCCTTTGTATCGGAGGTGGTGGGGACCATGTGGCCAAGAGCGCAAAGGAACACAGTAGCGAGCGGGAGGCCTGGGCCCCTGCGCACGAACGGTCGGGAGGGTGGCGAAGGAGGCGAGCAGAACCTGGGGCAGCGCGGGCTGCTCTACTGTCCCGCCCCCCCCGCCGTTACCTCGGGGACCGGTCAGCTGACGGGGCGCCGTGCGCCTGCGCGGGCCGAGGGCGGGGCGGCGCCGTGACGCGCCTCGCGGGCGGTCCGGGGCGCGCGCCGCGGTCCTCCCCTCGGCTCTCGGAAGTCGGTGCCAGCGAGCGAGGCGGCGGCGGCGAGCGGGTCCCTGCGGCCTGGGTGAGCGGCTCTGCGGAGGGGAGGGACGCTCCGCCGCGGCGCGGGCGCGGGGACGAGGGGCGGGGGCGTGGGCGCCCCGGCCCGCACGCGGAGAGCGTCTCGGTCGCGGCGGTTTTCGGGAGGCGGCGGCGCCCTCCCATCGGTGGGCTCGCGCCCCTCCTGGCGCCCCGCCGGGCCCGGGGCGAAAGTTTGCGCGGGCGGCCGCTTCCGAGGTCCCGCCGGGGCCGGGGGCGGGGCGCGGGGTCGGGGTCCGAGCTCGGAGACCCGGCGCGGGGCTCGCGGTCAGCACGGCCGCGGCTCGGGGACTCTTGCTCCTTCCGGCCCCTGTCGGCGCTTTTTGTTCCCCTTGGAGACGCTCCCCGGAGAGCGGGGTGGGGGAAGGAGCCGCGGGGTGCGGTTCCCCAGCGAGCCCCGCATTCCCGGGGCTGCCCTTACTCACCTTCCTTGGTGCCTGCCCGGAATGTCGCGGATTTGGAAGGAGGAAGGAGCTGTTTGTTGAGTGGGCGAAGCCTTGACTTTCTGGAAGGGGATGGAGGAAGGAGCTGTTTGTTGAGTGGGCGAAGCCTTGACTTTTCTGGAAGGGGATGGAGCGCTTATTTCTGGAGAAATTGGAGGCAAGGGAAACGTTTCCAGCAGGGTGTGTGTTCAGAAGGAAATATCCCTGGAGATCTAGTGACTCAGAGCTTTCATTTCAGGATTTCCTTGTAATAATGGGAAAGTGAAGGCATATGGCCGTGGAAAGTTTTCCTTTTCACCAAAGTGGAGTTATGCAATCATGGAGTCTTCTAATGTGCCAGTTTTTGAAAGGAATTTCTGGTTTAGCTAGTCTGTATATATTATCTGCATGCAGATTTACCGCTTTTTTTCCTAGTATCTAAGTGCATTTCTTAGAAAGTTCGTTTAGTTTACCAAACTCTTAACATCTGCTTACTTCAAAGGAAAAAACAGTTGATTCAAAAGGAAAACTACACTGAAACAGCTGCAGGCTGTTAGCTTAATCGCAGATATGTATAAGTGATTAGTTGGAACTCAGATTTGTCCAGTCTTTAGTGTTCTACTTGAGGTTGAGGACAAGGAGTAAAAAATGCTTTTTCATTTTCTCTGTTACCAACTTAGTTCTAAAAACTTTTGTACTCTAAATGGTATGTAAGTATTATAGATCAAGTGGTTTGTGCCACAGAATAAAAATAAGCAAGTGGAATGTCTTTTAAAAGATTCAGGAAATAGTCACTCCATTATAATCCAAATTTAACTTTGACAACATTAATTTTTAGTTATGTTTGGGCATTGTAAGTAAGGATATAAAAGTCAGGACCAAAAGAGGAAGAATTTACTAATAGTTGGCAGTTGAATGTACTGTTTGATAAAACAGTTCCTTAAATTGAGAATGATTCAGCTATTTTTCTTTCCTGTTTTTGCCTGATTTAAGTACTTTTCTTAGGTAATAGATGCCGAGAGTTTCTAAAAGGAGTCCCCCAAACAACTTTAAAATACTTCCTATATCTAGTAATAGTTATATTAGCATTTATTAATTTCTTTCCAACCGCCGCGGACCTTTTTTGTACATTTATTTAGTTTTTGAGGAGATAATCAGTAATATGGCTCAAAATTTAAGCAATAAAAAAGATATACAGGGGCGGGCCAGGCAGCGTAATGGGTAAGTTAATGGGCTCAGCTTCGGTGGCCCAGAGTTCATGGGTTCGGAATCCAGGCATGGACCTCCACACTGCTTATCAAGCCATGCTATGGCAGGTATCCCACGTATAAAATAGAAGATGGGCATAGATACTAGCTCAGAGCTAATCTTCCTCACACACACACACAAAAAGATATACAGTATAAAGTCGTCTTCCTTCTCGGTCCTGCAGCTAACCATATTCTCTTCCTATAGGAGCCAACCGTTTTATGTTTCTTAGGTATCCATCCAGGGGTATTTTATACCTGGACAAGCATATAGATATATTTCCCTTTTCCTTTTTTTTCTTTCTGTTTTTTTATTGTGGTAAAATACACATAATATAGAATTTACTATCTTAACCATTTTTAAGTGTACAGTTCAGAGGTATTAAATACATTGACATTGTTGTGTAACCATCACCACCATCCATCCCCATAACTCTTTTCATCTTGTAAAATTGAAACTCTACACACATTAAACAATTCCCCATTCTCTCTTCCCCCCAGCCCCTGGCAACCACTATATACTTTGTGTCTTTATGATTTTGAGTACTCTAAGTATGTCATAACTGGCATCATACAGTATTTGTCTTTTGTAATTGGCATATTTCATTTAGCATAATGTCCTCAAGGTTCATCCATGTTCTAGCATGTTGCAGAATTTCCTTCCGTTTTATGGCTGAATAACATTCTGTTGTCTGTATATACCACATTTTGCTTATCTGTTTATCTGTGAACAGGGGTGTACGAATATCTCTTCAGACCCAGATTTCAATTCATTTGAGTATATACCCAGAAGTGGAATTTGCTGGACATGGTAATTCTGTTTTTAATTTTTTGAAGAACCACCATACTGTTTTCTGTAGCAGCTGCACCATTTTACATTACCACCAGCAGTGCACAAGGCAAGGGTTCCAGTTTCTCCATTCTCACCAACATTTGTTTTCTCCTTTTTTGATAGTATCCATCCTTATGGATGTGGAGTGGTATCTTATAGTTTTGATTTGCATTTCCATGATGATTAATGACTTTGAGCATCTTTTCATGTGCTTATTGGCCATTCCTGTGTCTTGTTTGGAGAAATGTCTATTCAAGTCCTTTGCCAATTTTGTTTGTTTTGTTGTTGAGTTTTAAGAGCTCTCTAAATATTCTGCATATTAATCCCTTATATGTGATTCCCAAATATTTTCTCCCATTCTGTGGGTTGAGTTTTTACTCTGTTGGTATTGTTTTTTGGCGCACAAGACTTTAAAATTTTCATGAAGTCCAATATGTCTGTTTTTGTTTTGTTGCCTACGCCTTTGGTATATCCAGGAAATCATTGCCAAATCCAACATCGTGAATCCTTTGTCCTATGTTTTCTTCTAAGAGTTTTAGGCCTTACATTTAGGTCCTTGATTCATTTTGAGTTAATTTTTTTATGTGGTGTTAGGTAAGAGTCCACCTTCATTCTTTTGCATGTGGATAGCTAATTTTCCCAGTACCATTTTTTGAAAAGACTGATTTTTCCTTGTTGAGTAGTTGGCAACCTTGTCAAAAATAATTTGACCATCTATGTGAGGATTTATTTCTAGGCTTTCTATTGTATTCTATTGGTTTATATGTCTGTCTTTTTGCCTGTATCATACTGTTTTGATTGCTGTAGCTTTATAGTAAAATTTGAAATCAGAAAGTGAGTCCTCCAGTTTTGTTCTTTTTCAGGATTGTTTTGGGTATTTGGGATCCCTTGAGATTCCATATGAATTTTAGGATGGGGTTTTCTATTTCTGAAAAAACGTCATTGGGATTTTGATGGGGATTGCATTGCATCCATAGATCACTTTGGATAGTATTGACATTTTAACCGTGTTAAGTCTAACAGTCCATGAATATGCAATGTGCTTCCATTTATTTACTTCTTTAATTTCTTTCAGCAATGTTTTGTAGTTTTCATTGTACAAGTCTTTCACCTCCTTGATAATATTAATTTCTAAGTATTTTATTCTTTCTGATGCTGTCGTAAATGGAATTGTTTTGTAATTTTCTTTTGAGATTGTTCATTGTTCATGTATCAAGTTGAACTGATTTTCTTGGCTTGACTGTATCCTTCTACATAACTGAATTTGTTTATTGGTTCTGACAGCTTTTTTGTGGAGATTTTAGGGTTTTCCAAACCCTAAACATACAAAGTCATGTCACTTGCAAACAGAGGTGATTTTACTTCTTTTTTGATTTGGATGCCTTTTCTTTCTTTTTCTTCTCTAATTACTCTGACTAGAACTTCAGTATTCCGTTCAATAGAAGTGGTGAAAGCAGGCTTCCTTGCTTTGTTCCTGACCTTAGTGGAAGAGCATTCAGTCTTTTCCATTGAATATGACGTTTACTGTGGATTTTTATATATGGCCTTTATTATGTGGAAGTAGTTTCTCTCTATTATGTTTTGTTGGGTGTTTTTATCATAAAAATGGTGTTGAGTTTTATCAAATGCTTTTTCTGCATCAGTTGAGATGACCATGTTGTTTTTTTTCCCCTTCATTTTGTTGATGTGATGTATTACATTACATTGATCAATTTTTGTATGTTGAACCATCCTTGTGTTTCAGGAATAAATCTCACATGTTAAAAGATGTGTAATCCTTTTAACATGCTGTTAAATTCTGTTTGCTAGTATTTTCTTGAAGATTTTATATCAACGTTCATAAGGGATCTTGGTCGGTAGTTTTCTTTTTTGTAGGGTCTTTCTCTGGCTTTGGTATCAGGATAATGCTGTCCTCATAGAATGAGTTAGGAAGTGTTCCTTCAGTTTTTTCCAAAATTTTGAGAATTGGTATGTATTCTTTTTAATGCTTAGTGGAATTCACCAGCGAAGCCATCAGGTCCAGGGCTTTTCTTTGCTGGGAGATTTTTGGTTACTTATTCAATCTTCATACTAGTTATAAGTCTATTCAGATTTTCTATTTCTTCATGATTTAGTCTTGGTTAGTCTTGTGTTTCTAGAAATTTGTCCATTTTATCTAGATTATCCAATTTTTTGGCGTACAGTTGTTCATAGTACTCTCTTTAATCCTTTTTATTTCTGTAAAATCAGTGGTAATATTCCCATTTTCATTTCTGATTTTAGTATTTTAAGTTTTCTCTTTATTTCTTAGTCCCTCTAGCTAAAGGTATGTCAGTTTTGTTGATCTTTTCAAAGACCAACTTTTAGTTTTGTTGATTTTTCTCTATTTTTTCTATTCTGTATTTCCCTTATTTCTGTTCTCATCTTATTATTTCCTTCTGCTAGTTTTGAGTTTAGTTTGTACTTCTTTTTCTAGTTCCTTAAGTTCCCCCCTTCCTTTCAACACAAATGTTAGCATACTTTATATACTGCTCTAAATCATGCTTTGTTATATACTGCTCTAAATCATGCTTTGTTCTTCCAGTTAATGATAATATTTTGACTCTCTTTCAATCTTAGCATATATAGAACTTCCTCATTTGTTTTAAGTCTTTTGCTGTTATAGTCAGTGCTTTAGTGAATAAACTTTTATATATATCACTTTTTACGTGCAAATATATTTGTAGGCTAAAGACCTGCAGTGGTATTGCTGGGTATCTGCATTTATAATTTTGGTAGATATTGCAAACTCACTGTCTATGGAAATTGTACACTTCCATAGAATATTATATTCCATAGAATAGTTTACACTTCCACTAGTAACACATGAGTGTTTCTCAGAGCCTTACTGTCAGAAAGTGTTGTCAAATTTTGGATTTTTGCCAGTCTGATGGGGAGAAATGGGATCTTATGGGTATGGAGAAATTAATCTACTTAGAGTAGATTTCATATGACCATATTTCTCAATTGCTTATCATCAGAATCTCCCTGGATATTTATTAAAAAGGAGAATTCCTAAGTCCTTCAATGAAATCTGTGTCAGCCTGGGAAACTGTTTTTAACTAGTGCTCAGGTAATTCTGATCTGATGATTAGCCAAGTTTGAGAATCGTTGCTCGGAAGACTGTTTAGGACTTTATCAAAGTGTGTTCCTTCACACCATATGTGAACCATCCGGAATGCTTATTAATCCTCAATATATTAGAAAATGTGGCCATCACCATTTACAGTCTGGGCTCAAGGAACATTTTCCTTTGGTTTTTATTTTTTATATTTTAGGTTATTTTATGAATGATTTGCAGAAGTGAAAATAAAGGGGTGGGGAACACAATTTACTAGAAACACAATTTGAATAACTTGAACATAAGAACCCCAAATTTTTATTCTAATTTTTCCTGGTTTTATAGGTATATATAGCTGAAATAGGTACTATCTTTGAGTATAACTAATTGCTCATCAACTATCATGCATGAAGTTGGAACATATCCATCTTATAAATATTGTTCCAGATTTCAAATAAATCTCTAATATGTTCTAGCCTATTGTTACTTTTGGTTCTTCTTCATGCACTTGTTTGTCAAAACACAATACTAATTCTAGATTTCAAATACATTTCTAATAGGTTCCATCATTACTATCTGGTAATTTTTGTACTTGCCTTGGCTCATGATTTTATTGAGAGGATGACCATCTTCTTTGTTGTACATTTGCAAGGAATTTTCATTTATACTTTTATAAACACCAATTAAAATAAACTATAATGAGTTTTTACGAATTTGTCTGCTTTACTGTTTCCTTCCAATTACCTTTGTTTAAATACCTGCCTTCATTTGGCCACTTACAAACCATGCCAAGTAAATTTTGGCGTACAAATATAAAAGATAGAAGAATATGGTGATATCCTTTTAGAAAAACAGGGTCCAGGGACTTGCTTTAATATATTGCATGATAAAGTCCTTCCTTCTGAATGACAGACTGAATGAAAAATCATATTTCTTTTATTAGTTAGTATATTGTTTACTCATTGATTCATAAGTTTGATGAACTTCAGTTAGAATATTGTCATCTGAAAATTTATAGTCTGAGATTTGCTTATATGATCAATTTCCTCATTATCATGAGAGTCTAGAGTACAGCTACTTATCTCTTTGCATTTATCTTCTAATTTGTCTAATAAATGTCTTCCTCCTTCAGTTTTCTTCTCTCTGCCATCGTGGGTGAGAAATGTAAAATTCCAAATTTTCTATTGTGTTTAATGAATGCTTTATAGAAAAAAGGCTACAAAGATGGTGCCTCCAGACTTTATACATTCTTGAAAGAGGATGCAGTACTTTGGGCAGTACAGACTGAAGGATGACGTAATATGATGTTTTATTTCACTATTGCATCTTCATTCTAGGTGATTTTATTTTTTGTTCCTGTTGCCATTTTATTTATTTATTTATTTTTTTTTTTGTGGGGAAGACCAGCCCTGAGCTAACATCTGTTGCCACTCCTCCCCTTTTTGCTGAGGAAGACCAGCCCTGAGCTAACATCTGTTCCCAATCCTCCCCTTTTTGCTGAGGAAGACTGGCCCTGTGCTAACATCCGTGCCCATCTTCCTCTACTTTATATGGGACGCCGCCACGGCATGGCTGACAGGCAGTGCGTCGGCGGGCGCCCGGGATCCGAACTCGCGAACCCTGGGCTGCCAAGCGCGGACTAAACCGCTGCGCCACCGGGTGGCCCCTCCTGTTGCCATTTTAGCTTTTTTAGCATAGGTGGGAATAACTGATGAGCAATGATGAAATAATAATTAGATTGATAAAATAGCAAAAATGTTTCAAGTTATAGGAAAAATAAGTTCACTAAGATCCCAGAATGGATGTTAGATTTATAAAAGGGTCCAGTTGAATGAACCCTTATGGTATTTGTAAGAATGACTTTACTCTATTTAAAGATTTTTCTTCCTGTTTTTTTCTTTGGAAGATTTCTAAGAAAATACAAGTCATGAAATAGAACTGCTAAAAAAAGAAACTCAGAAATTAAAATTGAGTCCATTAGACCCTGATGGTATATAGAGGTTAAAGGGCTGATTTTTGGTCCCTCCTCCAGACTCACTGTTTCAGTTTCTGGGGCTAGGACTAAGGAATCTATGTCATTAACAAGATTTCCAGATTATCCTTATGGACTTGAAAGTTGAAGAAACACTGTTTTAGGACCTTAAGATGGTTTTTACTTTGCTACCATGTGGTAGTACTTTAGGTTAACTGTCCTGATGTGCATTTCAGTTGTTTCTTGTGCTCATTAACAATATTTTTACCATTTTTCAATAATTAAAGCTGGTTTGGTTACTCTTGTATTTAAATAAGGCAATAGTTTGACATGCTGCATTCCTATGAATATGATTTATGGGGCTAGAATGTTCAAGCCCTTTGCTGTTGAAGAGTTATAGAAATACAGCTTGTAGTAGCAGATATTTAAAGAGCAAATGTGTCCTAAACCTTTTGCTTTACAGAAAAGATACTTTGTTGATTTATTATATCATATGTCAAGCTGAGACCCTGGGAAGCAATTTAAGTTGGAGGCAGAGCTGGGACTAGGAATTTTTTTTTACACTATACTTTTTATTTAATTCTTTATTTTTTAAATTCAGATGTAGTTAACATAGAACATCGCATTAGTTTCAGGTGTACAACATAATGATTAGATATTTGTATATAATGTGAAGTGATCACCACAGCAAGTCTAGTTAGTCAACATCCATCACCACACGTAGTTGCAGGTTTTTTTTCTTGTGATGAGAACTTTGAAGATTTACTCTCAGCAACTTTCAAATATACAATATAGTATTATTAACTATAGTCATCATGCTGTACATTACATCCCCAGGATTTATTTATCTTATGACTGGAAGTTTGTACCTTTTGAACTCCTTCATGCATTTCACCATCCCCTACCCTACCTCTCACCAATCTGTTCTATCTGTGAGTTCTTTTTTTGCTGTTATTTAGAGCTCACATGTAAGTGAGATCATATGGTATCTCACTTAGCATAATGCCATCAGGGTCCATCCATGTTGTTGCAAATGGCAAGATTTCCTTCTTTTTTATGGCCGAATAATATTCCAGTGTGTGTGTGTACACGCATGTTTGTGTGTGTTACATTTTACTTATCCATTCATAAATCAGTGGACACTTTGGTTGCTTCCGTGTCTTGGTTATTATAACTAAGACTGCAATGAACATGAAGGTGCAGATATCTTTTCAACTTAGTGTTTCTGTTTCCTTCAGATAAATACCCAGAAGTGGAATTGCTGGATCATGTGGTAGTGGTATTCTTAATTTTTTGAGGAACCTCTGTACTCTTTTCTATAGTAGCTGTGGCAATTTACATTTCCACCAATGGTGCACAAACACTTATTTCTTGTTGGTTTTTTTTTGCTGGGAAAGATTCACTCTGAGCTAACATCTGTTGCTGACCTTCCTCTTTTTTTTTTTCCTCCCCAAAGCCCCAGTGCATGGTTGTATATTCTAGTTGTAAGTCCTTCTACTTCTTCTGTGTGAGCCTCTGCCACAGCATGGCTACTGACAGATGAGTGGTGAGCATCCAGGAACCAAACCTGGGCTGCCGGAGCGGAGCGTGCAGAACTTCAACCACTAGGCCATCAGGGCTGGCTCATATTTCTTGTCTTTTTGATAGCCATTCTAACAGATGTGAGGTGATGTCTCATTGTGGTTTTGATTTGCATTTCCCTGATGACTGGTGAAGTGTTAAGCAACTTTTCATGTACCTGTTGGCCATTTGTATGTTTTCTTTGGGAAAATGGCTATTCAGATTCTTTGCCCATTTTTTTAATTGGACTTTTTTTTTTTTTGCTATTGAGTTGTGTGTTTTTCCCCCCCCTGAGGAAGATTATCCCTGAGCTAACATGTTGCCACTCTTTCTCTTCTTTTGCTTGAAAAAGATTAGCCCTGAACTAACATCTGTGCCTGTCTTCTTCCACTTTATACGTGGGTTGCCGCCACAGCATGGCTGACAAGTAGTGTAGGTCCATGCCTGGGATCTGAACCCATGAACCCAGGCTGCTGAAGTGGAGTGTGCCGAACTTAACCACTACACCATGGGGCCAAGTCCATATGAATTCTTTATGTATTTGGATATTAACCCTTTATCAGATATATGATTTGCAAATAGTTTCTCCCATTCAGTAGGTTACGTTTTCAGTTTATTGGTTTTTTTCCTTTGCTATGCAGAATCTTTTTAGTTTGTTATAGTTTTACTTGTTTACCTTGCTTTTGTTGCCTTTGCTTTTGGTGTTAAATCCAAAAAATCATCACCAAGACCAGTATCTAGGAGCTTACTGCCTATGTTTACTTCTAGGAGTTTTATGATTTCAGGTCTTATGTTTAAGTCTTTAATCCATTTTGAGTTGATTTTTGTTTATGGTATAAGATAGTGGTCCACTTTAATTCTTTTTGCGTGTGTCTGTCCAGTTTTCCCAACACCATTTGTTGACGAGACTGTCCTTTCCCCATTGTATATTCTTGGCTCCTTTGTCATAAGTTAATTGGCCATAAATGCATGGGTTAATTTTTGAGTTGTCTGTTCTATTCCATTGATCTATGTGTCTGTTTTTAATGCAGGTACCATACTGTTTTGATTATTATGGCTTTGTAATATAGTTTGAAATCTGGAAGTGTGATGCCTGCAGCTTTGTTGTTTCTCAAGATTGCTTTGGTTATTCGAGATCTTTTGTGATTCCATACAAATTTTAGGTTTGTTTGTTCTATTTCTGTGAAAAATGCCATTGGAATTTTGATGGAGGTTGCATTAAGTGTAATAGATTTTGGTTGTAAGGACATTTTAGTAATATTAATTTTTCTAGTCGAGCAGGGAATATCTTTCCATTTATTTGTGTTGTTTTCAATTTCTTTCATCAATGTCTTATAGTTTCAGTGTGCACACTTTCACCTCCTTGGTTAAATTTATTCATAGATATTTTATTCTTTTTGATCCATTTGTAAATGGGATTGTTTTCTTAATTTCTCTTTCTAATAGTGTATTAGCATATTGAAATGAAACTGATTTTTGTATATTGATATTTTTATGCTGTGACTCTACTTAATTTGTTAGTTCTGATAGTTTTTCGGTGGAGTGTTTAGGGCTTTCTATATATATCATGTTACCCCCAAATAGAGTTTTACTTCTTCCTTTCCAATTCGACTGCCTTTTATTTCTTTTTTCCTTGCCTAATTACTCTGGCTAGGACTTCCAATACTATGTTGAATAAAAGTGGAGAAAGTGGGCATTTTGTCTCTACATTTTTACTCCCCCTCCCCTACGTTATGTTTTTGATGTCACAATTTACATCTTTTTATCTTGTGTATCCCTTAACAAAATTATTGTAGTTATAGTTATTTTTACTTTTCTTTTGTAACCTTCATACTGGCTTTATTAAGTAGTTAATCCATCACGCTTACAACATTAGATTATTTTGAATTTTAGTATATGTTTACTTTTACCGATGAGGTTTATGTTTTCTTGTTACTAATTAGCACCCTTTTGTTTCAGCTTAAACAAGCCCTTTTAACATTTTTGTAAGGCTGGTCTAGTGATGGTGAACTCCATTAGCTTTAGCTTGTCTGGAAAACTCTTTATCTCTCCTTCAATTCTGAAGAATAGCTTTGCCAGGTAGAGTATTCTTGGTGGCAGCTTTTTTCTTTCAGCACTTTGAATATATCATGTCACTCCCTTCTGGCCTGCAAAGTTTCTGCTGAAAAATTTGCCTGTAGTCTATGGGGATTTCCTTGTATGTAACAAGTTGTTTTTATTTTGCTGCTTTTAAGATTCTCTCCTTGTCTTTGACTTTTGACATTTTAATTATAATACGTCTTGGTGTGTGTGTACCTCTTATTTGGAATCCCCTGGGCTTCCTGGATCTGGATGTCTGTTTTCTTCCTCAGGTAAGGGAAGTTGTCAGCCATTGTTTCTTTAAGTAAGTTTTCTATCCCTTTCTCTATTCTCCTTCTGAGACCCTTGTAATGTGGATGTTGGTCCTCTTGATGTTGTCTCATAAATCCCTTAAGCTACTTTGACTCTTTCATTCTTTTTTTCTTTTTGCTGCTATGATTGGAGTTCCACTGCCCTGTCTTTGAGTTCACTGAACCTTTCTTCCACTTCATCTAGTCTGCTATTGAACCCTCTATTGTATTTTTCAGTGAAGTTATTGTATTCTTCAGCTTTGTGACTTCTGTTTGATACTTTCTTATATTTTCTCTCTTTTGAAATTCTTACTTTCTTCATCCATTGTTCTCCTGACCTCAGTGAGCATCTTTATGAATGTTATTTTGAATTCTTTATCAGGTAAATCAGTTATCTCCATTTAATTAAAACTTTTGTCTGAGATTTTATCTTGTTTTTTCATTTGAAACAGATTCCTTTGTTTCTTCATTTTCCTTGATTCTCTGTGTTGATGTCAATGATTAAGCCACCTCTCCTACTCTTGAACAACTGGCCTCATGTAGGAGATGAACCTTATTGTTCAGCCCTGCCCTAGCTCTTATTTGTCTCTCATACCTTTTTAATTGGCCAAGTAGCATACTGTATTCTCAGTGACTCCCAGTAGTAAAGGGGTCTCTCAGTGTCCCAAAGGGGAGGGTGTCAGTCAACATCTAGATTCTAGCTGATTGGAAGCTAGATCCTCAGGCAGCACCTTTTAAAGTGTGTAAATGTATCTCTTTCAGGGGAAGACTGGGAGATGGGTGTTTCTGTCTGTTACCCCTGCACTGAGTCTTGGAGTGATAGCCAGTTAACTCTTGCTTTGTTTGCTACTGCCCTGTTGAACCCGTGACTGAGGCCATCAAAGGTGCCCTCACAGAAGTGATTCTTGACTAGGATTTTGATAGAGAAGTCGTGGAAGGACATTCCATGAAGAGGAAGCAGCTTTTGCAAAGATATGAAGGCACAGAAGCCCTTGATCTGTGTGGGAAATAGCAAGTAGTTTGTGGCTACATCATTGTAATGCTTGAAAGAAATTGGTTGAAATGAGACCAAGAAAATAGTTTGAGGTAAAATCATTGAGGAATCCTTTGTATTTTAAAAGAATGGTGAGAGTTAATTGAAGTCAGTATACTTAGAGCAAACCTGAAGCTAAGTTTAAAAAAAAGTATATGTTGGGGTGGTATTTGTTATTTAAAAAAAATTCTCCAAAGCCCATTTTTCCACTAGGTTTGAGTGTCTGGATATGAGTGACTTCAGAGTTGTTCAGACAACTTCAGTTAATATTTGTTTGAAGGAAAGCTTGTATGGGGAAAAAATTTTAGAAAACTACTCATTGAGATTTGAAATGAACCACTCATCCAATTTGTTTTTCATGAGGAAAATGGGATCTTGTAGGTAGCCAGTGGCAGAACCAAAAATAGAACCCCAAAATAGGAATTATTAGATTAGCAATCAACATTTGTTCCAATGAATTTAAAATGATTTTGTTTGTAATGTTGATAAAATGGTTAACAGTTTAAATAACATATGTTTAAGGGGAAAGCTGCTAGGGAACTGGTATTGGTGAGAATATGGAGAAATTGGAACCCTCCCTCCTACATTGCTGATGGGAATGTAAAATGATGCAGACACTTTGGAAACCAGTTTAGTAGTTCCTCAAAAAGTTAAACATAGAGTTTCAATATGACTTAGCAGTTCTACTTTTAGCTGTATACCAAAAGAGTTAAACATATATGTTTACACAAAAATTTGGATGTAAGTGTTCATTAGCATCATTATTCATAATAGTCAAAAAGAGTAAAACAATCCAAAATGTCATCGCCTGATGAATGGATATCCAAAATGCAGCATATCCATATGCTGGGATATTATTCAGCCATAGAAAGGAATGAAGTACTGGTAATTGCTACAGCATGGATGAACCTTGAAAGCATTATACTAACTGAAAGAAAGACAAAAAAGGCCACGTGTTCTCTGATTCTAAATTAAATGTCTAGAATAGGCAAATTGAGAGGCAGAAAGGAAGAGTTGCCTGGAGCTCAGGGAAGGGAAGAATGGGTAGGCGTGGAGTTTCTTTTGGATGTGATGGAAACGTTCTAAAATTTGATGGTAGGGATGGTTGCACAATTCTGAATATACTCAAAACTCTTAATTGTATACTTTAAAAGAGTGAATTTTATGGTATACGAAGTATATCAATTGAAAAAAAAAAAAAGAACTATTGTTATTCAGCATCCACCAGAGAAGTCATATAGTAATTTGAACAGTGAAAGTTTAATGTACAGAATTATTAACTATAACATGATTGAAGAAACAGGGATTGGCTAGTAAGAAGTAAAGAGAACTTTAATAAATACAGGAAGATCGGATTTAATGAGTATCTACTAACCCCAGGGCTGAGATAGAGTGCCCCAGGAAGATCCAGGCCTTGTTGGAGAGAGTACAGCCATCGCTCAGTGGATGGTGAAGTTTCTGAGATACCAAACTTACCGGAAATTCTCCCTTTGGGGTGCTGGGAGAGACCATTCACAGGGAGGTGCTGCAGTTTGGAACTTGCTGCAAGCCAAATGAGGGGTTACTAGGGAAAGTTACTCATGGGGAGATGCCTTGCTGGTGGCACCATGCTGGGAAGCTGCTCAATAGAGTGCTGGGGTTGGTGTTGGCTGCTGAACGCCACAGGAGCTGGGTAATTAGGACGCTGCTCCCTGCAGGAACAGGATGCTGGAGAACCAGGTACTGCAGGAGCCTGGCTGAAGTAGTACACCGGAACCTGGCAGAAAAGCCCTTTCTCTTTCAGTGTACCTCCACCTCCCTCTGCTGACGAAGGTTAACATCGTGCCAGCTGGCAAAAGAGTAATATTTAAAGGACCTGTTTCTCTTTTTGCAGAGCAGCCTGTAATGGGTGGATTTGGAGATGGGAGGTAATAAATTGATAGCCAGCTCAAGAACCTGTGTCAAACCCTGTACCAATTTAGGATATATACTGTTTTGTTGGGTTTAAAGAAAATACCAGATAGTCATCTCAGAATAGCTTAACAAAATTTCAAAGTACGTGTACTTGTGACACTTCTAGAGAATTTTGTTTTAAATTACAGTCATGCGCCGCATAACGACGTTTTGGTCAATGATGGACCTAATTTACAACGGTGGTCCCATAAAATTAGTATCATATAGCCTAGGTGTGTGGTAGGCCATTCCATCTAGCTTTGTGGAAGTACACTCTGTGATATTCACGCGACGAAACTGCCTAACGATGCATTTCTCGTAATGTAGCCCCATTGTTAAGTGACACATGACTCTCCAAAAAGCAATTCATGGTCACTAAAAAACACTGAACAATATAGAAATGTTTAACATGTAAAAATTTTCCTTTTATCACTAAGTCTGTTACTATTTCATTCATGACTTCTGAAGGTAAAACTATTGTTAATAGTTGGTATATATTGTTTTTTCTATATACATATATGTATATATATATATTTTTACTAGTGATAGAAGTTTTATAGACATTGCATATGGGCTGTTTTACGTTTTTATTAGAAGGATATAACTCTCACTCAGTTGCCAAGCACTTGTGTAAACTAGGTAAGTCACATAGCCATTCTCTTTGATTTTCTAAACTTTTGAAATGACTTTTACTTGAAGGGAAGTTTAAAATCTGTAATGGATTTGGTTTGATAGTAGTAGTAAGGGAGGGAGAGGTAGTTTGGTAACGATCAGTTAACAGTTTTTGGTGTAGCCTAGATGTTCATATTTTTCCATGCATTTTGCAATTTAAATGTTTCTTATTCTTTTAAATGTTTACGCATATTTATGTGTATGTTGCTGACTACACATACTAGTTAACTTTCCATGAAATTTGAATCATAGAAATTTGTTTTTTGATTTTTCTTTAGAAAAATCCTGCAGAAATGTCTCTGTATCCGTCTCTTGAAGACCTGAAGGTAGACAAAGTAATTCAGGTATGTTCAAGTTAAGTACTGGGTTTTTTTTCCATATATTATGCCGTACATTCTAGTTATAGGTGAAGTGAAACAAGAAACTTAAATAGCAGATGTATTTGTTCATTTTTACGCTTCATAAACTTTTTTTCAATTTATTGCAGACTAAAAATTACAGAAAGGCTAGTGATGCTTTTTCATTTCACTATGAATTAATGGGCATGGGATATTGTTTAGTTAAAACTGGACTTAAACTCTTCAGTGATAACTTGATTTTATTTAAAATTTAAATTAAATATAACATATTTAAGTTGATAAAATAGACTCCAACTTTTTAGATGTTCATAGTTTTGTTCAAAATTAGTACATTGTTCTTTTGGATCTTCAGGTATGACCAATCTTTAAAATAATTCTTTGCCTTCTCTTTGTTAACAGTTGTAGAAATAATTGCCTGCTGCTGTTAGAAGAGTAGTAGTGAAAAAGCACAATGAAAGCATAGTGATTTATTTCATTTTAGATGTGCAGGCATTTCACGTGTCCGTGCTCTAAATGACTATGTTAAAGATTATAGTATTTCTAATTTCATAAGTCAAAAATTTTGGAGTCCTTCATGTAAGTATTAGTCCTGAAGACGGATGCTTCTGCTTAAGAAGGTTTGGGATTGAGATCAGTTCTTGCTATTTTGTAAAGTTTTATTGTTCTTTTTAACTGGAGATAATTGCTAGTATTGAATGAACCCATTTTGTTTCCAGTTTACTTTCAGCTTGATTTCTTATAAATTCAGATTTTTTTTCAGCTGTTGTTTATTCTTTTAATTTGACAAGATAAACTCCCAGTTATATTTTTTATTCCTAGAATTGTTTTAATATGATAAATGGAATGAAATTCTTTTTGAGTTGTTTAGTACTTCAAAGCTTCTTACCCTAAAGATCATTTTACTGGAGGCCTTGACCTCAGTTTACTCTGAGATTTACTTCTTATAATTATCTAATGAGCATAAAAAGTTTATTACAAATTTGTGAGAAGTCTTAAACAACTTCAAGAATACAATTGTTTTTTTAGGCAAAATGTTGACCTTTTTATGGTGAAAAAAACCTGGCAATAATAGTAACAAATGTGTGGCTGGAATTAGTGGGAACTATGCGGGGAGATCATGAACACATAGTTTTTTTCCATCATAGATCCACTGTGGACCTTAAAATGTGGTTTGTAAAATCTCTGCAGTCTGCTGTTCGGTTGCTAGGGCTTTGGTGCCTCCCCGTTTTAAGTGGCCTGTTCAGTCATCTAAAATGCTCTATCACTTCTTTCTTCAGTATTTTGTCAGTGTTTGCCCATATGGTTTTTATTTCCACAAAGTTCATCTTAACAAGCACACTGTCTTCTTAAGAAGTTTTTTCTGAAATATTTAGCATTCAAGAATAACAGTTAAACCATTAATATGACATCAGAGCACTAAGTGATAAGGATTTGCAGATGGATCTGAAAGAATGACTAATCTCTGTTTTCATCCTTTTTTGTTAGTTTTTATGGAATTGGACTCTAAATTAACCATAGTTGATTTTGAGCAGAGGTTTTTGATTTTGAAAACAGCAGAAAAAGAAGGAAAGAGTTGATATTGACAAATGTTGGATTGGCAAATAAAGAGGGCTACAAGCCATGTCAGGCTGACCTCTTTAAGAAGAAGCGAAGTATGTGAATATTTCCATTAGAAGATGTTTTATGGTTCAGAGCAAAAAGCTAGCTACTTGGAGATATAGCAGTGAGTAAGGAGGGGGAAATATGGTTTTTTTATTCTCACTGGATTTGAAAATATTCCTAACCTAGCCACTAAAGTCTTGGGCTGTAATTTTTTTTGCTTCATTTCTTACGGTAGATGATTTTGTTGTTGTTCTTGAGATGCCCCTGCAAAGGTAGTATTTTCTAATCTTTTGGCGTTTTACACCACAGCAAAGCTAAACTGCAGCAGTGAACTGGCAGTTCATATTTTGTACAATAGCCGTTAGGCTGTGGCTTTCAGCATCATATAATCCCTGAACCTCTCTATCCATTATGAATCCTTAGCAGGAACCTGTGGTTGCTATACCTATAGAAAATAAGCTTTTAAGAAACAGTGATATAGAGAGATCCCCTGCTCATCAGTTTCCTAACACAGTGAGCAGAGGTTGACACTGGTGGCTCCAAGAGCACGGTCTCTCCACATGCTTTCTGTAATGGCAGAAACAACATGCCAGTAACCGTGTGCTCCTTGGGCACCCCCCCCCACTTTCTATTTACCAGTTTGAGATTTCAAGTAAGTGTGAAATAATTTGCTACATTTAATGGCTTATAGTCCTTAAGCCTTTGTTGTACCAACTTTCTTTTGTTGTAATTTTACTACAGGTTACATAATAATTAAATATATAACTTTGTTTGCAGAGAGCTTTCTATATATATTTTTATTTCAGTATTCCCTGGATAGGAAGGAACAATAGCAATGAATGAAAAAAAGAAAATAATAACCAATGTAAAAAGGAGCAGTTTTTTTAAATTAATAAATTCTATTTAGAATAGTTTTAGGTTCACAGCAAAATTGAATGGAAAGTACAAAGAGTTTCCATCTCACACCCCTCCCCACTGCCCCTGCACAATGCACATCCTGTCCCACTATCAACATCCTCACCAGAGCCGTACATTTGTTACAACTGATTAAACCTACACTGATGGATTATTACCACCCCAAAGTCCATAGTTTACATCAGGGTTCACTCTTGGTGATGTACACACTATTGGGTTTGACGAATGTATAATGACTTATAGCCGTCATTATAGTATCCTATAGAGTGCTTTCACTGCTCTAAAAATCCTCTGTGCTCTGTCTGTTCTTCTGTTTCTCCCCTGAGTCCCTGGCAACTGCTGATCTTTTTACTGTCTCCGTAGTTTTGCCTTTTCTACAGGTTGGAATCGTACAGTATTCAGCCTTTTCAGATTGGTTTCTTTCACTTAATAATAACACATTTAAGTTTCCTCCATGTCTTTTCATGGCTTGATAGCTCATTTCTTTTTAGTGCTGAAGAGTATTTTTTTTTCTTAGAGATTATCTAAGAAGTAATCCAGTGGCCACTAGCTCCTTTTGGCTGATAGCTGGTGAAAGAGCTTTCAAAATTTAACATACTTTGAGTTTGCAGATTATTATTTAAAATTATAAAGGTTTTCATGCTGCATTTTATTTCAGTTTAGATTATGACAAATTACGACAATAAATATTAAAGAATGACTCAATAACAAGCATATGAGAAATTTACAGTCCAATTGAGTGAAGTACCAATTAATACTTTTGTAGGCTGTACTTATTTAAATTAAGCTTTTCTCTCTCCAAGCATCTTTAGGACAACTCTTAGCATTAATTTCAAGGCTAGATTGAGATGTAGGTATAAACTTCATTACTTAATCGACATATTTCCAATTAAGTAAAAAGTGATATGAGAGATGGCTCCTACCACTTATTACCAGCCTTGTCTCTGAACGATATATGGCTATTTCAGAAAGTCAGATCTCTCTGTAAGGGAAAAAGGATTTCCGTTAGTGGAATCCTTCCACTACGACATGGGCTGTAAAGGCAGCCCTGAGAGGAGTTCCGGGCATACTTGAGCATGAGTAGTGCTGATAAATATCCATTATCAAAGGGATTTTGGCAAGTTTGTTTAACAGTTACGAAGTCCATTACTTTATCATCATTCTTTTATGTCAGTGATAAAACGTTTTGCATACTTTGTAATATTTTTATATTTAGTACAGCGTAACCCTTATGTTTGCTAAAATGAAGATAATTTAAGTGAGATATGCTAAAATGGCAAAATAAATATTAGCCATTTAAGTATTTAAATTTTTAGGTGTTTTTGTAATATGTGACTTTTCATATGAATGTGGTTGAGCTTGTTTCCTTATGCAAATAAAATATTTTTACTTAATTAGTAAAAGAGAAATGAAAATGTAGAATGTGTAGCCATCCATTTCATATTAAATTTTGAAAATATTAATTTATTAATTTGCAGCAGCACTGTGAAATATTGGTTGTAAGATATGTAGAATGGTGCTTAGTCAAGTTTTATATGATAGTGTTAAAATATTTAAAATATGAAATATATTTTTGACTTGGAGATTTTTTTTAAATATATTGCTGACGTGTTTGAAATTAAACTTTCTTGAATAAAACTTTAGTGTTTTAGTTTCTGTATGGAAGTACTGAATTTAACTTATAAATTACGTAAGAACTTTAAATAACCATATAAATAGCATTGTTGTTACAATTTTCTTTTCTTTTTCAGGCTCAAACTGCCTTTTCTGCAAACCCTGCCAACCCAGCAATTTTGTCTGAAGCTTCTGCTCCTCCCATCTCTCAAGATGGAAGTAGGTTTACACTTTGGGTTCATTTTCCTTGAACAGAAATATTTGTTAAGCCTTCTTTTGCTGAAATAGGGAATCCAAAATTTTTTTTTAAACATGCAGCATAAAATTGGTGGTTAAAGCTCTAATAGTAAGAAGAAAAAAATGTTCATTTCAAAAAATAACCCTTTAATCAAGAAAGGGAACTATGAATATGAAGATATGTTTAACAGTTTAGTGAAAATTAATTAAATTTCAGCCCCCACAAGTCTCTAACTTATGACTGATTCATTTATGAAAAAAACTTATATGTGAATTGTGCTCCATGCTAGTGCTCTTGAACTTCCTGAACTGTCTTCTATCTTTGTGGGATTGGAGGGGTGAAATTTCCAACCACCTCCTTTTGGGGGAGCTTCCCAAATCCTGGAATCTCTCTCCAGTCTCCATACCCTTCTCTTTGGTCCCTTTTCCTTTTAAGTTCATAGGGATTCAGGGCACAGCCCCTAAATAATACAATTAAGATACAAAAGGAATGTTCAATAAGTTTTTGTGGACTATCATAACTATTTATAACATTTCTTTTAGAAAATCCATTTTAAGTCACAAATCACGTGAAAAAGAGCTTTGGGAAATAGTACCTAACTCTACTACTAAGTTAAATACTGTTAATATTTAACTACACTGTTTCCAAGATTTCATTGGAATGTGGTTAACATTCTTAAAACATGACACTAAATAAATTTACAAGCTTAGATTTTTTTTTTTTTTTGTAGTACAGAAGAATCATTTCGTAGCCATGTTTACTAAATGAGTTATAAAGTAGCCGGCTTGACAGTAGACATTTTGGTCAGTTGTCCTGAATTGGAGAATGAGTGGTATGCTTACAAAATTGCTAATTAAATATGTTTATTTTAAGAAAAAGGAAAGGCAAGATAGCTTGTTTGGAAAAACTATCTCTACTCTTGAGTATTTAGAAATCCGTGGTTATTTCAGTTCAAATGTCTTCATATTTTATGACTTTGACCTTAAACGTTTTCTGTTTTCCATTTCTAATTGTCATTATAGAGATAGGGAGGTGCTTTTCCAGATTCCTAATTTAAATTCATCCTAGATTTTATAAATGAGATGTAATTTTTTTTCACACAAGTATAAGCCCACAATAACAACAGTTTTCATTTTGAATATTCTACCAATGCTTTTTTCTTTTTCATTCGTTCACTCATTTCTTTATTTATATTAGATCTCTATCCTAAACTGTATCCAGAGCTCTCTCAGTACATGGGCCTGAGTTTAAATGAAGAAGAAATACGTGCAAATATGGCCATGGTCTCTGGAGCACCAGTTCAGGGGGTATGTATAGTATAATTAACTTTGAATTATATAAAATCGTATTTTACAAATAGATGTAAGCTCCCCTCTTTGTGGCTAACTCACAAATGTATAACTTTAGTAGTGACCTCTCTTGTCAGAAATTTTAGACTGCCTTCTGGATATCACTTCTTAAATAGTCTACTTCTTTTTGTGCTATTACCCCTTTTAGCTCTAATTTGTTAGGAGTTAAAGATTCAGATGCCATTGACTAGTCCATTCTCCTTTGTCTTCTGCATTTAGTCAGTTACCAAAACCTAGTGGTTCTGTCTCTACCATGTCTCTTGTATTCATTTTATTTATTCTAGTCCTACTATAACCCTATTCAGGGTTTCTCTACTTCTAACCTAGATCATTACAGTAGTCTCTTACATTTTCTCTAGTAACTTCTTATATCAAACAGTACTAAGCTGCTGCTAGATTAATCATTCTGAAGTACAGGTCTATCATATCGTTTTACTCATAATCTTTTAACATTCTAAAGTCTGAAGCTACTTCTGATTAGACCCCAAATTCCAGGCTTAAATATAATGTATCTCATAGCCTTTTAGTAAGGTCATTGTTATAAGACCATAGCACTTTATACCACTTATAATGATAGTTAAATACTTTAGGACAAGTTCCCATGTCTGTCTTGTTGCCATAACCCCAGTGCTCAATACAGTACCTGACATTTATTTATTTACCAAATATTTATTGAAAACTTGCTTGTATCAGTCAGGGTGCAGTTGGGAAAACAGAAATCACAGTAGATATTTCAACAGATAATTTAAAAAATTAGATAAAGAGGTTGAAGAATTGAAAAAAGCAAAAATGGAACACAGATGTAATTGCAGAAAGTAGCTGCTCCTCCACAGATGTGGGTAACACAGGGAAGAGGTTGGACTTATCAGAACCTAGAAGCTTGGGGAAGAGCTCCATGGAGCTGGGCCTCAGACCTTGGGGGAGTGGACACTGCTGTCAGCGCTAGTACCTTTGAGGGGTTGCAGTGAGCCTGGTTCTGGGAGTGTCAGTAAAAGCTGGAGAATGGAATCAATTGCTTCCACCATGGTTAGGGGTTAGATCCAGGCAATGCTGACAGAAATAGGAAGGAACAAGACACTTTTCCCTCCTCCAGCCTTCCAGTCTCCCTGTAGTGTGTCATGTGGTGGGTGCTAACCAGAAACCCGCTGACAGAGGAAAATGTAATTTGCACAGTTGAAGCCCCAGCATCACCAAGTAGAGTCTAGAAGAGTGGGTTTGGAGCTGACAGTAACTTAATACCTGGCACTGTCTACTGCTTTGACTACTCACTATATCCACACACTTCTACAAATATTTTAACTTCATATGACAGCAATAACAGCTTTATAGTTTCCCCTTAAAAGATGCAATTCTTCATATAATTGACATTCAGCAAACTTTTTCTATTAAGGGACCCATAGTAAGTATTTTAGGCTTTGCTGGCCATGCATGGTCTCTGTCGCATATTCTTCTTGTTTTCTTTGTTTCCAACCTTTTAGAAATACAAAATTCATTCTAAACTTGCATGTACAAAATCAAGCCAGTTATGTCTGATATAATGAAGTTACTTTTACCCTTTCCCCAAAATAGGATGATACCAGTTATGGCCATCTGTGGGCAATGGTCCATGGTATCAATTACTATGTGATACTAATTACCCCTTTAAGTACAGTCATGCACCGCATAATGATGTTTTGGTCAATGACAGACCACATATATGACAGTGGTGCCATAAGATTACAATGGAGATGAAAAATTCCTATCACCTAGTGACATCATGGCCATCATAATGTTGTAGCAAGAGAAAAGGAAACTGCAGGAGAAGAAAAAGAAGAAGAACTCCGAAGAAAATTCACAGTGAAGGGTTTAGCAGAAGCTTTTGCAGACCTCAGCAAGCTCCTTAAAAAGTTTGAAAACATGGACCCCAGCCCCAAAAGGTTGTCATTAATAGAAATGTTCATGGTGCATTATCTGCTTACAAGCAAATCTATGATGGAAAAAATGGAACAAGCCAAGGAAACCACCATGGACATATTTCTGAAAAGAGTGACACCTCCTCAAGAAGAGCCTCTGACTGGTCCTTCAGGAGGTCTTCCAGAAGAAGGCATTGTTACCATGGGAGGTGACAGCTCCATACATGTTACTGCCCCTAAAGACCTTCCAGTGGGTCAAGCTGTGGAGGTGGAAAGTGATATTGATGATCCTGACCCCGAGTAGGCCTAGGCTAATGTGTGTGTGTCTTGTTTTTAAGAAAAGTTTAAAAAGTAAAAAAAATAAAATTTGAGAAGAGAAAAAAGATTATGTAATAAGGATATAAAGAAAATATTTTTATATAGCTGTTCAGTGTGTTTGTGTTTTAAGCTAAGTGTTATTACAAAAGAGTCAGAAAGTTTAAAAAAATTTGGAAAGTTTATAAGGTGAAAAAGTTATAGTAAACTAATGTTAATTTAGTCAGCCTGGTGGTCTAGTGGTTAAGATTTGGTGCTCTCACCACTGCGGTCCAGGTTCATTTCCCAGTCAGGGAACCACACCACTGTCTGTTGATTGTCATACTATGGCGGCTGCATGTTGCTGATAGCTATGCCACCGGAATTTCAAATACCAGCAGGGTCACCCATGGTGAACAGGTTTCAGCAGAGCTTCCAGACTAAGACAGACTAGGAAGAAGGACCTGGCCACCCACTTCGAAAAAATTAACCATGAAAACCCTATGAAGAGCAGCAGAGCCTTGTCTGATATAGTGCTGGAAGGTGAGAGGACGGCGCAAAGAGATCAGGCAGGGTTCCGCTCTGCTGTACACAGGGTCGCTAGGAGTCAGAATTGACTTGATGGCACCAACAGCAAAGATTAATTTATTATTGAAGAAAGAAAAATATTTTCTATAAATTTAGTGTAGCCTAAATGTACAGTGTTTATAAAGTCTCCAGTAATATACAGTGATGTCCTAGGCCTTCACATTCCCTCACCTCTCACTCACCCAGAGCAACTTCCAGTCTTGTAAGCTCCATTCATGGTAAGTGCACTATACAGGTGTACCATTTTTTTATCTTTTATACCATATTTTTATTGTACCTTTTCTGTGTTTAAATACACAAATAACCATTGTGTTACAATTGTCTGTAGTATTCAATACAGTAACGTGCTGTACAGGTTGGTAGCCTAGGAGCAATAGGCTATACCAAATAGCGTAGGTATAGCAGGCTGTACCATCTAGGATTGTGTAAGTACACTCTATGATCGCACAACGACGAAATCATCTAATGATGCGTTTCTCAGAACATACCCTGTCACTAAGCGACCATTGACTGTATTCACATTACCTGCTGAATATCTTTAGCCTGAAGACAAAGCTATAAAGTTAACCACTACCAGCAATTCATGTTGGTAAATTCATTAAGGTAAAAGGAAGTAAGGAGGAACAAAAAGATTAATTGCTGTATTTATGGAAAATTGACAGACACAAGCAGAGAAGAAGATAGTCATAGCAGCTGTGACTCTTTCGGGTAACTAGTCATGGGGCCGTGAACTCCCTTTGTCTACACATTCTTCACCCCCTTTGCTCTTGGCTCACACTTCAGCTTGTCTTTTCTTTTTTTAATACCTAGTGGGGTGACCTAAACCTTCCTTTTTGAAGAGTCGGATCTCCAGGGCTCTTTAGTGTGTTTTCTTGCTTTTTTGTTTTAATTTATTTTAATTTGTTGCTGGAGATTTCTATGAACTCTTCTCATCTAGTGAATTTTTCATTTCTCATATTGTATTTTCCTTGTCTAGATGTTCTGTCTAGTTTCTGTCTTCCCTCTCTCCTCATTCCTTGTTTCCTTTAAATCATTGAGCATGGTGAGCATAGTTATAGTAGCTCTTTTAAAATCTGTCTGCTAATTTCATGATCTTTTGTTTCTAAATCTTTCTATTGACTGATTTTTCTCCTGATTATGGAGTACATTTTCCTGCGTGTTCACGTGCCACCTATTTTTTTAATTGGAGATGGCCATTGTGAATTTTACATTGTTAGGCGCTGGAGTGTGTTGTATTTTTTTAGAGTGTTGGCACTTGTTCTGCAGGCAGTTAAAAGTTACAAGTGGAGCAGCTTGATCTTTCTGAGGCTTGGTTTTCCATTTTGTTGGGCTGGGTCTGAAGCAGCCTTTACTAGGGCTAGCGTAGCCCCACTACTGAAGAAGTATGTCCCCTCTGTTCTCGCCTGAATGCCCTGGGTGTTCACCGAGCACGCTCGACTCTGGCTGGTGGGAACTTGAATGTCTCCCAGCCCAGTGTCATGTCCAGAAACTGTCCGGCTTGCAGCTCCCCACATGCTCTTTGGCCTTGTGGGGCTGCAGCTCACACACACTTGGGTTAGTATTCAGCAGCAGACTCAAGGGAACCCTCTAACAGATTTCTGGAGCTCTTTGTCTGCAGCTGCCTCCTCTTAGGGACTCAGCCCTGAAAATTCCAGCTGCCTTGCTAGCTGATTCAGCCTTCCTGACCTCTAATCTTTATTTCCTCAACCTATCAAGAGCACAGTGCTCTGCTTGGGATTCACACCTCTGCTCCTGTCCAGACAGTGCTCTAGGCAGAAAGCCAGGTGATGATAGTGCTCACCTCATGTGTTTCCCTTCTCTTAGGGATCACTGTCCTGTGCTGCCTAACGTCCACTGTCCAAAAATTGTTGCCTCCCATTTTTCCAATTTTCTAGTTGTTCATGGCAGGAGGGTAAGTCTGGCCCCATCATGACTACAAGCATACGTCTATTTTTCTATTAATTTTACTGTTGGATATGGAACACCTAAAAGCATCTCAAAGAACCTCCTGGGTTCCAATCATAGTCTAGAACCCATTATCTAGGAGCGACCCAATTTCCTCTTGGAAACCAGAATTAATCACCTTAGCCAGGTCAGTAGCTCTTTCGTCTTTGTTTCAGTGGCATGTGAAGTCCAAAACAGTTAGGTGGTGATCTTCTAATTTATGGGAAACATTGTTTTGTCCCTTCCTGGAGGCATTCCTCCCTTGTAAGTAAGATCTCCAAACTACAGAGTTCAAGGATGCAAAAGTTGTGTGTATGGGTGTTTAGGTATAACAGTGAGAAGAACCATTCCCAAGGCCACACCTTGGTTTCCAGACCTTATTTTGGGGCCTTGGAAGAAACTGCATCATATATTTGATTGCTCATGGAAAGCCTATATTACATCCTGTAAGGTAGAGCCCCTGCCCCTCAACATTTGTTTCCCACTGGCATCTTAACTGAGTGGAGATGAGAGCCAGTAGCTTAAGAACCCACACGTTCCAGGCACTGTGCTAGGTGTGGTAGACAGAATAGTGAACCACAGCACCCCCCAGTGAAACTCACATTCTAGACAAATAGACCAATACTATGACATGTGAAATAAGTGGAAGAAGAGTAGGTGAATAGAGTGCTAGGGCTATATTTCAATATGGTGAGCATGTACGTTCTCTCTGAAAGGTTGACATTTGAGCAGAGAACTGAATGAAATGAGGGAGTGAGGCATGTGATTATCTGGTGGGAGAACATTCCATACAGTATAGACAGAACTCAAAGGCCTTCAGGCAGAAGTGAACTTAGTAGACCTCAGAGACAAGGCCTATGTGCTGGGCAGAGGAAACAAGGGAGAACGTGGTAGCAGATGGCATTGGAGGGGTAGTCAGAGCCAGGTGGCCCATGGCCTTGTAGACTATGGTAAGGGATTAGGACCTGAGTTATGGGAGTGGTATAATCTGATTTTTTTTTTTTTAAGATTTCTATGCTTGCTGTGTGGAGAATGGAGAGTAGAAGGGCAAGAGTGGAAGCAGGGAGACTGTCTAGAAGGTTATTGTAGTCACCGTCACCAGAGATGGTTGTTTGCTTAGAATGGGGGAGGGGGCAGAGGTAACGTGGTATTGGTCCTACACATAGTAAGTACTCAAAAATACTTGCTGGAAAAAAATAAAGATTTCTTTTCCAAAAGTAAAACCCACTCCAAAGCCCCCCCCTTTTGTCCTGTATTCCAGTTAAACTAAGTAATTCATTTGCTTCTTAAGTTTTCCTTTTTCTATTCCATTACCTGATTTTCCTGTGTCTCGTATGGCTGTAATTATTTCTTCTTTGAACCTTAGTAATCCTTTATAAGTAATATTTTCTGGCATTGTGTTCTGATTTCCTGTGTAGTTGTGTGTGTGTGACTCCTGTTAAGACTGTCAGCTTTAGAATGTGCTGTCATAATTACCACGAATTCTGAACGAAAAAGTTTGCAGATGCATATGTGTAGCTGAGGTTCGTCTTTCCCTGTCATTGCGGCTCTGAGCATCACAATTCTGGGGCAGAACAGAGCTTTTTATGACAGATTCCAATTAAAAAGCCTTGGTAAGCTCTTCCTTTACTCTTCTTGGTTGAGGAAAAAAATCCACTTAAACCAGTTTTGGTCAAGAAAATTGAAAAAAATGAGAAACTTGAAACTTGACATGAGTCCCTAGTATAGCTATTCTAGGGCAGTCTGGTTTGTGCTCACAGTTGTTTAATGCATAGATGTGTATTAAAGGGGACGAGAATGATATTTGCCTGTCGTGCATGCCAGCACTCACACAACATGCACTTTTCTCTGAACCCTCACAATGGCACTGTGAGGTAAGAAGGTTGCCCCTTTTCTAGAAACTCTGAAAGGATAAGTAGATTACTAAAGATCAGACCACATAAAAGAATCCTCTGGAAAATATTGTGTGAGTTTCAAAAGTAAGATATGGCCTTAAAGTTCAAGAATAATAAATTTGAGTTGAAGACAAGCCAAAGTACATGTGAAAAAATGCCAGTGAATTCAAAGGCAACAGAGAGTAAGTTACTGAGTCTATTAGAGATGAGAAATGTAGGAACAAGTTTTACCTGAGGAATTAGTAAATAAAAACTAGGGTCATTTTTGCATAAATCAAACGTGATCTGAAGGAAATAATTTGCAGATTACTTTTTGGGAAACCACAACTGACTATATTCAAGTTAATTATCATTTTAGATTTTTTCACAAGAGAATGTTTCTAAATATTGACACGTTGGGTATATTTTTGTCAGCAGCTGGTAGCAAGACCTTCCAGTATGAACTATATGGTGGCTCCTGTAACTGGTAATGATGTTGGAATTCGTAGAGCAGAAATTAAGCAAGGGATTCGTGAAGTCATTCTTTGTAAGGATCAAGATGGAAAAATTGGGCTCAGGCTTAAATCAATAGATAATGTAAGTATTTTTAAATCTATTTGAATTTATCTAATAAGCTTATAGGATATTAAGTGATCAATGTTAGAATAATTTAAAATGGAAATGCCTTAATTAATTATAATGTGCATCTGTAATTGAGAATATTTAAAATCTGCTAACTTAAATTTTCTTGGAGATGCCCTGTTTTGAAGAGGCAGGGTTGGGACTTCCAACATTACCTTGAATGAATTTTTTTTCTTTTTTGAGTCCTTTGGAATAAATTTCACTGGTCTGCATATATTATAACCTAGTTCATACAAATAGAATTCTGGTATTGAAGTAGGGCAACACATGTGGAAGAAAAGACTGACCCATGAGAATCAGTGGTATTACGATGTATATTTTTAAACCAAATGATGATTATTTAACTTGTTGTGAAGTGGTTTTGCAGGTTTGTTATTTCCATCCTTCAATTTGAATTTAATAGGTCATTTTCTGAGCAAAAGTCACTTTCTAATTAGGGCAGCCATTATTTTATCTTTATAATTAGTTTACCTCTCACCTTACCATACTGAAGAAGTTAAACAGTTACTCTCTGAGGAAGCATTTAGGATTGTTAAGGACGTGCTGAGTCTTTGCCCCGATGTATGGTTTTAGGCATTACCTTATTGGAGTCCTTTTTAGTCTAAGTCTTGTTACCTGAGTGTGTCCAACATTTTCACATAGAAAATAAAGAACGTGGCACAACTGTGGTAAATGGCCAAGGCTGACCCTGGCAGGAAGCCCCAACCCTGCCCGGCTACCCAGAGGGCTGAGGGCATCTATGTCTTTGCACACTTGTAGCTTATTCAAGACATGTCAGCGTGCTTCTCTGGGAAGTTCTGACTGCTGCTCTCTCTTCCTCTGTCCTAAAAAGACAAGATAGTCTTCATAGGCCCCTGTCCCCCGTTGCAGTTAACCTTGCAGTGAATTTGTCCACTTGGCCAAAACTCAGTGATCTGACCACCTCACAGGGTGCCACCTAGTTTTCATGGACCGCCCTAAAGTGTAGGACACATGGCAGATCATGTCTGACCTGGCTTCAGATGGTAGCGAGCGTCTAACATTGTAGATGCTTTCATGTTTCACCAGGTTTATTCTTCTTTTACAATTGTCGATTTATAGTTGGTTCAGCATCTGAGATGAGAGTTTATATAAGTCAAAATATCCATGTGGGTTTAGTTCTTAGTTAACCATATTTGACTTTTCTGTTTTTATTTCATAGTGGATTCTTTATAAGAACTGGAGTGGTATTGAATGTGCCCACCATTTTAGGCTGTTAAATAAACCCTAATCTTATTTGATTATGCATAATACAGCAAATGAGTAAAGGAATCCTTCAGCTTGAAAGGTAGAGTTACAACCTTAAAACTATCATTTTTTAAACTGTAAAAGAAATCACAAAACTTGTGACCCTTGACTTGCTTTCCCCCTAAATACTGATCGTGTGCTAATACCTACATGATACTCTGTCAGACTCACTGAAGCTTACATTTATTACAGTGATCCTGTTTTATTCTCCTTAGTCTTTCTTTATTCCACAGTGAAGTGGGTGTTTGAGGTTGGTCAGGTGGGTCATGATTTGAGGTAGAAATTACCACCTCATTTTTTTAATCTCATTTTTTTGCCTTATTTCTTGGGGTTATTGCCTTGATAAAATTTTCAGGTTCTTTTTTGGGAGTAACGATACGTATACTCACATAATTTTTCTTTTTTTTTAACTTACTAGTGTAGATTCCTGACCTAAGTTGGTTCCTAGTTTTCCAGCTGTTTTAAACCATATCATAACAGTGGTAAATGACCAAAGTTATTTTCTTATTCTCTAGGGTGTATTTGTTCAGCTAGTCCAGGCAAATTCTCCAGCCTCATTGGTTGGTCTGAGATTTGGGGACCAGGTACTCCAGATCAACGGAGAAAACTGTGCAGGCTGGAGCTCTGATAAATCACACAAGGTGCTCAAACAGGCTTTCGGAGAGAAGATTACTATGACCATTCGTGACAGGTAAACTGACTAAGGAAATTATTTAGTAAACGTTTTGTAGGTGAATGCCATTTTTGTTTTATATGTGAGGAAAATTTCAGAGAGTAACTTGGACCAACAGGAAGATGTGACTGCTCTGACTTTTGTAATGTAAACACAGGTTTATCATAAAACGCATATAATGCCATGATAGCAGGGTTGTCCAGAGGTGAGCAAGTGTAACTGGCATGACGGCTTTTGAGGGTAGACAGCCTGGCTGCCTTATTACAGCAGCTGCATGCCTTCCTTTCTAAAAGGGGCTTGAGGAACTTCAGTCCTATTGGTAGAAACAACAAGTTTATTACAGCAAAGCAGCCAGTATGGCAGAATAGAAATCCATTAAAATGTTTACCTTGGAATTAAATTTTTAATTGAACCCATTATGTTTACAGGCCCTTCGAACGGACAATTACCATGCATAAGGACAGTACTGGACATGTTGGCTTTATCTTTAAAAATGGAAAAATAACATCCATAGTGAAAGATAGCTCTGCAGCCAGAAACGGTCTTCTCACTGAACATAACATCTGTGAAATCAATGGCCAGAATGTCATTGGGTTGAAGGTGAGGAGCAGAACTTATGTCTTGTTCCGCAGCAGTTTTATTTGAGCAAATGTCTTTATCTGTCTGGTTAGGTGGTGCCGTTTTCATATTGACTCCAAAATTTAGAAACTCAGTGGGAAGACGGGCGACCTGGGGCTCTGGCTGTGCTCTGTGCTAGCTGTGCCCTCAGGCCAGTCAAAGGAATGATCTGGGCTATTTGGAATTACTGTTCCTATATCAAGGGGCGAGGCCTGGACTAGATGATCTCGGAAGTCCCTCGAACTAGAATTCTGTGGAGACATGGGCGTTGAAGATTTTGAGGACATTCTGAATGAATCATTGCCCTGCTTTTTTTAATCCAAGAATTGTAGGAAATGAGTAATAGTTTCCATTCATATTAGAACTTTGTTTTTATAGTTTTTTTCCCTCTACAAATTCCTGAATAGGGCTATTTTAAGGTCTAAAGGTTTTCATTACGACCTGCTCAAAGTATATGATACTTTGGTTACAAATACACAGTTAACTGAGAGGATATAGTAATACTGTATCTGGGGAAAATTATTTAATCTTAAGTGATGAAAGGATGATTTTTTTGGGTAATATATTCAACTCAGTTTACTTAGCAATTTTGTTACCACCTATAAAGTTGTGATTCTATACAATTAAACTTGGAAGGAAAAATTATAAATACCTAAGGGTCAGGATTTTAGAGATATTAGCAAAACATAAGAGGACATATATAATTCTTTACGAAGAATAAGAGTTTTCTATTTATTAAATAAAGCCTCAGTGGAGTTCATTTTCATTATGTGTTTTCAACAGGACTCTCAAATTGCAGACATACTGTCAACATCTGGGACTGTAGTTACTATTACAATCATGCCTGCTTTTATCTTTGAACATATTATTAAACGGTAAGTCGACAGTTCTTCAACTTAATGCTTATGGTCATGTGACTTAATATAAGCACTGTGCTTTCTTTTAATTCCCAAACCTTTGGCTTTTTTTTTTTTTTTTTTAACCAAAGGAATGATATTGGTGTTTATCTAGAAATCTGAAGTAAATAATTTAAATCAGAAGAATTGGTTAGTAAGGAGACCCCCCCACAACTTCCCAAGTATGGAATAAAATTCACCATACACTTCCTAAATTCTGACATTTTCTTGTAGAAGAAGGGTATATAAGCAAAGGTAGGCAGGCTTTCATTTCAGCTGTCAATTTTCAGTGAAATTGACTGCGGCTGCACTCTGCATACCGCTCCCCTGCTCGGGAGAAATGTGCTCATGTAGTTCATGATGGAGAATTCTTGCCCATGGGGTGTTAGGAGTGATGGTTTTTATTCTCTTGAGCATCTCAGGAGGCAGATAGAGGTGTGTGGTGCTGCTACTATCCGTCCTCAGGAACTGAGGATTGGAAAGCCGAGCAGGGAGAACAGGAAAGGGGCAGCAAGAGTTGTCTTCCCTAGAGCTTCTAAAATCCTGGCTTATATCATAGTTGTTTTTGCCAAGCCAACTGAGAATCCTTCTTTCAGAATCTATCTTGCATGTGGAAATAACAGTAAAAAGATTCAAAACAACACTTGTCATGAAATTTTTGTTTGTTTCAGCTTCTGGGTAGAATGCAGCTAGCTTACTCTTGCGGGGGAGGGGAGTTACTGTCAGGACTAACCATTCTAGACATCTCTTAAACCAGTGATAGGTCCCCCCACACATACCATGTCCCCCCAGTTCATAACAGCGCTGCCGTTTTTTTTTACTCAAACAACTAGATTACCTGTGACTCTTAGATATGAACTCATCAGAAAGATCTTCCCCCTCCCCACCAGCCCACTTGACGCTAACAGGTGCCAAGTTTGAATTGGAGTTTTCTTGGATCAACATAGCATTTTTGAAAAAAGAAACCCAAAGCTCAGTATTTAATAAAAGTGACTCTCTTGTAGGATGGCACCAAGCATTATGAAAAGCCTCATGGATCACACCATTCCTGAAGTTTAAGTCATGGCACAGTGGAAACTTTACTGAACTTCTCCAGTTCACTTCTTTGGCAACTTAACTTGATATTATGCACAGGAAGCTTTCTAGGAGCCAGAGAGCGTCTGCTGCATGAGGACCTTTCTGTCTTCCATTATGGCTGGGACTCTTACCGTTTGATCTGATACCTTGTTCAGACTTCAAGATAGTTGTATAGCCTTACCCTGGTTTTACAAATGTGAAACTTTGAAAAGATTTACTGACGTTCATAGAATAGTTTCTCTACTGGAAACCTGATGCTTTTACAAGCCATTATGATCAGGATGACTGATACATCTTAGCTTTGTGTTAGAACCAGTTATCCTATCCTAGATATCAAGTAGTGCTGTTTAATTACTTTAGCTCTATGGTATATTTGCATTTTTACTGTGTTACCATAGTACATTTAGAAGGATTGCTTTTGATAGTATTTTTTTTTTCAGTTCTGTGTGTGTGTAAAGCATCAATTAAGTAACACTGGTTTCATTCCATGTAAGCATTATACAGTGTATGTAGGTTGCAAGAGATTGTGTTGATTATCACTAAATTTTAACTACCTTTACTTAATAATGCTTAAACTGTCGCCTTAACTATGCTAAGCATCTAGAATAAAAGCCAAAATATAACTATTGCTGCCTTTCTAAAACCCAAAATGCAGTTCTCTGTTAAACTGAAATGTACAGCAGCCCAGAACAATTTACTGGGACATACTGAGCTATAGCATAGCTGCTTAGCTGCATTTGAGATTTTCTAGTCATTGTGTAATGGAAACTTCTTTCTTCTAAAAGTTACTGGTATCACTTTCTGAGACATGAATCACTATATATTTAATGTAAAAATTCTTATAGTAAATAGGATAAACTTTTGACTCCCTTCTTTTATTTGTAGATTAAGTGGGATAATACCTAATTTTGGCATTTTACTCTTAGCATTATGTAACCTAGCCACTTTGGGATGGTCTTAGAATGTTTCCCTGGTAATTCCTCACTCCTCCCTGCAAACAAAATGGCAGTGACACTTTATCCTAATATTTTTCTTCTTTTTGGTTTGTTATTCTATTTTAATTAAATATGTATAAATTAAGTTCATTTTTTTGTCTGTCTGTTATTGCATCATTTGGAAACTGTCAGTGGCTTTCACCAAACTTGCGCAAGACCTAGAAAACCGGCACGTGGGGTTCACCTTGGGCCTGTGGGGGAGACTTATCTCCCAGAGCAGCTGACACTCAGGGGCCCTGAGAAGAGCCCTCTGTGCTGAGCGAGTAGGAGTGTCAGGAAGAGTGCTTCCAGCTGTGAACCCTAGACTGACAGGCCTGCTCACCCCAGGCCGAGCAGCAGGAACTCAAAGAGGCTGTTGATTTTCCCCAGCAATACCCGAGACCAAGTAATGTTTAATGACACTTAAAACTGACTTTGAAAATCCTATTGCCCTGGTCTGATTCAAGTTTTTCCCCCATGTCATACTGCCTACAAGATATAACAGTGTTTTAAAGAGTATAGAAAAATTTTAAATCACATAACTATTGGGGTTCAGAGGTTGAATATAAAAAAATCACTGCTATTGCTTTACACCTTACCTTGTCTGAAATTTAGAAAAGCAAACCAAACAGTGTTTCCCAGTTTGATTATCTACCTTGCTGTCTGGACTTGGGTCTGAAGATAGTTTCAAAAGTATAAGAATGACATGTGCATCACTAAGTATGGTTTTTCCAGAGGGATCAATACTTGAAGTTCTAAAAAGATACTAGTCTTTGTAATAAATTATTTAAATAAGAAAATGAAACCTGCTTTCATTACAGAAAAATATTTTTAATGTCATAGAAAAGATGAGCATTTAATAGCTATAATGAAATAAACCGTTCCTATACACAGTAAACTTACTGTCATAAGAACTGCTAATCTTTCCCCAGGTTCTTAGAATCTGGGGACAGTAGGTTATAGAAAGGAAGCACTCCATGAAAACACACATACCCCAAACCCAATGGGCAGCGACTGTGTAGATTAGGAAGACAAAATAGAGTGACTCAAAAGTAGAAGAGAATACTGCACATTTTTCCTTGGAAAATCCTAAGTTGTTCAGTGCTTTCTGAAAGTTTCCCCAGCCCAGTTTAGCATCTCTTAGCTACTCTCTTTGCCACCCAAACCTGTCTGCTGACCATCATCATACTGGGATGATCATCTGCCTTACAAATGTAATGTTTTCTCCCTAACACTGCCATATCTTTATCTGCCTTCAAGGATGGCAACTGCTGGCTTTCAGTGAAGTCACCATGATTTAGAAAGTTTAAAACCACAAATTTGTCATGTGGTAAAACTTCTAATTACTATCATTGCACATTCACCAGTTCATTTAAAAGTTTGGTTTAAAAATACACGAAATAGAGTTCAATTTAATACTCAAGAGAGGAAAAGGCACTTAATACTGCAGTTTCCAGAACATAATTTGTCTGTCTTCCCCTCCCGTGATGATACTGCTACACTGTTCATTCATCCATATACACGTCACAGCACCTAAGAGAAAAAGACATTGTGGTTAGGTAGTAAGTTGACCAGGAGGCCCCCAAAGGTAGAAGTACTACATTGTTTTATCCTGTAATAAAGTCAATAAATTAAAAACTGCTTAGTATAAGGAACTTGTGAGGAATAAGAAACCACTTAAATGTAAGCTAAAGTTTAAAACAACTGGGGAATTATGGATATAGAACAGAATGCAAATATATATACCTACAAGGAACAAAAGTCAGGAAAGAGATGAGAGGGAGAAGGTGGGGAATTGGTGTACGTTTGCTGATTTACTTCCATTTCTATAAGAAGGAGTCAAAACGTTATTTAAAGCTAGTAAGTTGAGAAAAAAGAGGCATAGACACATCATTTTATAATGTTAAGAAGAAAAAGATACAAAACCGAGTGACAGGGAAGAGAAAGAACTGAGTGACAGAGGGTGAGAATGAAGGTGGGAAGATAATGCTCACAGTGGGAAGTCAGTAGATACTTATAACCACAGATACTGGAAGAATTAAAAACCATAAATCCTCCAAATGATCAGAAGGAAAACATGCAAATATAATGAATCTCCAAGAGATACTACCAAGTGAAAACAAGTGGAATATCTACACATGCAAACACCCCTTCTCAACTGTAGGACACAAACGGGAAAAAGTCCTACCCCCCGAGTTCTGAAGGAGAACTGGGGGGTAGGAGTCAGTGGTGGGAGGAAGACTTAGTTTTCATTGTAATTCATTACTTTTGTATTGTTTCTGCTTTTTTTTAAACTGTGCACATATGCCCAGTGGCATAGTGGTTAAGTTTGCATGCTCCACTTTGGCGGCCCGGGGTTGGCAAGTTCAGATCGTGGGCGTAGACATGCACCCCTCATCAAGCCATGCTGTGGCAGCGTCCTATATGAAACAGAGGAAGATGGGTGCAGATGTTAGCCCAGGGCCAATCCGCCTCAGCAAAGAGGATTGGCAATGGATGTTAGCTCAGGGCTAATCCTCACCAAAAAATAAATAAATAAAATAAACGGAAAACTGTTTCAGCTTTTGGTTTTTAATTCTTCACATGGAAGTTAATATAAAAACTTCCTTTCTGGAATCGAATGTCTGTCAAAATAAATCTAAATCCTGAAGGACCCAAGAGATGCACATCACCTGCCCAAACAGTACAGGGGGCACATGGGGTGTTTTCTGCCTGAGAAGTGTATGTTCTCCGTGGGGCTGGCCGGTGATGCAGTGGTTTCGTTTGCGCTTGGCAGCCCTGGGTTCGCAGGCTGGATCCTGGGCACCCGCCAACGCACTGCTTGTCAGCCATGCTGTGGCGGCGTCCCATATAAAGTGGAGGAAGATGGGCATGGATGTTAGCCCAGGGCCAGTCTTCCTCAGCAAAAAGAGGAAGATCGGTGACGGATGTTAGCTCAGGGCTGGTCTTCCTCACACACGTGCACACGAGTATGTCCTCCAATGGGAAAAGCAGGTGTGAGTTCAGCATTTTAGGAAGAAAGGTCAAGTCAACTGCACAACTGCTTACCTGTGTGGCCCTGTATTCTCTCACTGATTTTTCCTCCGAGGAGGTCCCAAACAAGCAGTTCACCAGACTGACTTCCAGATAAAACAGAATTTCCATCCCAGATAAAGCACCTGCAGGAATGATTTAGAAACAGTCATTTCATCATTCGTCATGAAGGAAGGGCTGTGTTCCACCGGCCAAAGCAAGCCCAAATGACACGATCATGAACTTGTTGGTAAATGTCTTCACCACTAGTAACTCAAGAAAACATACCTCTGGGGCTCGTCTGAGGTCATAGAAGAGATGAGCATTCCTGTCTGCACATCTATGACGTTTAGACAGCCATCTTCTCCTGTGCTGAGGACATGGCGGCTGTCTGTAACACGAGGTGAAACACAGATACAGGTTACAGCTTCAGAAGTGTGTTTTAGAGTATTCTGAGATTTTATTTCTGAATCCAGTGGCCTAATGTTCACTTTCATTTCCCTTGAGCTACTTATTGTACTTAACCAATGACTGTTCTCTCCTTGAAATGCTTCTAAGACACTGGGCTGATGACCCTTTGGTGTGAGTTCATTTACATCTTATAAATTAATTTCTCAGTGAGTTGAGGAATTAAGAACAATATCCAATACAGCTCTTCCACAAGGTACAGGTGCCACATGCATACTGTATTCTGCCATGAAGCAGCCTTAGCTATAGGCAAAACCTTTTATCAGCAGTGTTTTTCTTTTTACATTCTTCTTATTTATTTCAAAATAATAACTCCAATTCCTCCACTATCCTCTGTATTAAAAAGTATAATACTTACCTGGGCTAAAAGCAGTATCACATACAGTCCCTGAATGGCATGGAATCTGGTGCAATATGGTGGCCGTAGTGAGGTCCCAGATAGTCACCATGCCTTCTTTGGTGCCTGAAACCAACAGTGTGCTTGCAGCATTTAAACTGATTGTGTCTACCTAGGGAAGAAAATACATAAGTATTTGGTCAGAATTATGGTCATTAGCCATGCTTCCCTAGGCCGATTCAAACATGCAGACATCATGATATAGATTAAACTCTATTGTACAGTGTACTGGTGTAGCTAATGCAGATGTATTTCAACATCGCCTACTGAGTGATAATTTATTTAAAAATGAAATTCTTCATATCCTCGTGAATAAAATGCAGTATTGCTAGGGTAAATGTAATGCTGTTTTAAAACGGCCTAAAACTGACAGTCTCAGAAAGACAATAATAAATTATAGCTAGGTGTCACACTGCCTGAAGGACAGCTGAGCCATGATTATTTGAGGGGCTTGGAGGAAGTGGAGGATCTCTCAAGGTTATACTTGCGTACTCATCTTGAATCACATACTGAATAACTATTTCTCAGTTAATCTGTCGACTATGCAAATCAGGCATCAATTCAGGACCTCAGAGAACAAGCAGCACCGTAAGCTGCAGCATAAGATGCATCAGTGTGACCCCAGGGAAACAGAGCGAGTGAAAAGAACAGTGCCTTGGTTCTGCCCAGGCTGCTTGTGCTTGAGCCTTCCCAGACACCAGGCCAGTGTCCTCAGCTGTTGGATGAGCGTCATCCTAGACACATGGTCCCTTCCACCTCTGTGTCAGAAAACACGAAAGACAAGGGGTCACATCTTACCCCAAATAGTTTGAGGGTACCCAAATATTCAATGTCATGCTCAGAAATTGATATTTTGGAAATCTAATTGGATGGTAGCTGATTCTCAGAGAAACAGCAAACTGGAAGGACCAAGTTGACTTGGAAACCCAGTCAACTCAAAGAACAGAACAGAGTTGGCCTATGACCTCCTCCAATAAGCAAAATAAAACAAAGTACAAGATCATAAACATACAAGCAAAACCAAGAATCTCCCCGCCCCGGACTCATAAGCTCAGCTTGTGCGCAGTTCTGTGGCCAGTACTCACGCTGACGTCGTGTTCCAGCTCGGCCAGCATGTCAAACTGTTGTCTCTTGGTGCCTGTCATTTCTGCAGGAACACCAGACCACACCTAGGACGGAACATATTGCAGAAGGTATTTGCAAACATTTAATATAAAACTATTTCTAATGCATTCAGGAAAAACTGTCTTGACTAATCAACTTCCATTAAACATACTTTCCAACAAAATGAAGCCGTGTGTTCTTCTGGTTCCCCTCCCGCAGCAGCTGTGCTTTTACTCCCGCCACCACGTGCACCAAGACTCGACTGTACCCGTGTCTGTGTCCATTGCTTGCAATTGCTGTTGTAATTATGTGATTTAAGTCTTGTGTGAACTAAGTGAAATTGAGTGAATTCACACAATTAAGTATTGGGTGAAATATGAGTGCAGAAGTGTTGTAGTGTCTGTTAATGTTTCAAGAAGAATCAAAATTATGAAAATTAGGTGTAGGCAAGAAAACTTATCTACAAGAATGTGGGAAAAATCCTGAAAAACTGTTGAAGGAAGTCTAATGGTTTTAGGTTCTTGCTTTCTTTTCACATAAATGCAAACTCGAAACCAAAGATGATGAATACAAGAAGTTGTGCAAGATTCCAAAGAAAGGCCAAGTATGGTTCTACATCAATAGAATGGTGAATGACTGTGCATTTGTATGTTCTAACTTTAAATAAAATGCATCATTTTTTTAATGATTCCCCACTTTAACTTGACATTTTCTGATTAACAGATCAACTGCTAGTTCCAACTGTGTTAGATAAGAGGAGCTGTACTGTATTTCTCTATAATCTGCCGTCTAGTGAAACGAGACCATTCCACCCCCAGGTGAACACAGTACAAAAATCATGAAAACTTCCTATGATATTAAGAAGTGCACACATGAAAAAACACAGGAAATCATATTCAATATCCTTATGTATCACTTGCACACTTGGTGAAAAATAGTGAACTGACTGAACACATTGACAACAGGTAGTTGAATGGTTTATAATATTTGTGTTATCCAAACATTTTAAGTTAGCAATTATATATAAACCTTCACTGTAGAGTCCCACGATGCAGAATACAGCCTGTTGTCATGCCAACAGATCTTACTAACAGCATCATCGTGTCCCATCAGTGTGTCTTGGCATCTTCCAAATGCTATGGAATAAAAATAGCTAACATAAAAGATAATGAGAACTATTAAAACAGCATTCCGGGTCAATTTTAAGACTCTTAAACACATATTCAAGAAACATTATATTGTTTAATTCTACACTTACTAAGGCCCACTAGAATTACAAATTACTTGTTCTCATGTTATTAAACCAAGATACTTAAAATTTGAATTTAGGGGCTGCCAGGTGGCACAGCGGTTTAGTTCGCGCTTGGCAGCCCGGGGTTCGTGGGTTCGGATCCCGGGTGCCCGCTGACATACTGCTTGTCAGCCATGCTGTGGTGGCGTCCCATATAAAGTAGAGGAAGATGGGCATGGATGTTAGTCCAGGGCCAGTCTTCCTCAGCAAAAAGAGGAGGATTAGCAACGGATGTTAGCTCAGGTCTGGTCTTCCTCACACACACACAAAAAATTTGAATTTAAAACTAGAAATTTCTAGGTCTGGCTCATCTGTGTTATCACCTCAATTTAAAACTTAGAGAAAAACAGAGTCCAAGTGGAGAAATTATTAGATTCAAATAATCATATTCAATTCCAACAGTACTATCCTTATCCAATATTTGTTCCTTTTTGAAAACAACACAGTGTCCTGCCAATTGAAGATTCTATCCTTTCCTGCCCCATGTCCACAACGGTAGCTATACTGCGTGTGGAATTACAAAGGAGCATGCACAGATACGTACACATTATTATCCCATGAAGAACTTATGACAGTGGCATCTCCTGGTAAAAGTAAACAAGACGATAAAGCCTGAAATACAAATGATTCCACATTAATAATTTACAATAATTAGTAAATACCTAACATAGTAAAACTATCTTATAAATTCCTCCCAAAATGAATTGTCAGATTCTGTTGGCCTTTCTCATGTTTATGAAGTTTTTTTCAACAGGCTAATTCCAGATGCCTCGCTTCCTCCCAAATGTAAGAAAGTCAAGTGTGTCAAGTGTGTGGGGATCTAGCCTGAGGACTTGGGGGCTCTAATGGCCCTCCCTGCCCTGGGCCGGGAGTAACTCCCGGGGGAGGGCGGGCTGGGGATGGAAATACCCTCTCTGGCTTACAGACTTATGCTGGTAAGGAAACCTTCCAAATTCTTCAGCAAATTTCAAAATCTTTCAGATGATTTACATCAACAATAAAATGTGGTTTTTCACAAGAACTAGTTTTCTAGTATTAGATATCCTATCACCTCAGAAATGCAAAAATTACTCAAGTAGCATACAAACATTTAGTCTGACAGTTCCAAAAAAAGGAAAGATTTATTAAGGAGAATTCTACTGGGGAGCACTTTGAAGTTTTTTAGGCTACAAATGAAATCACGATATTATGAGAAAGAGGCAACTTAAAAAATTTTTTAATTTAATTTAGAAGTTATCTGACTAAGGCATTCTGTAGATACCACACAGGAATAAACCCAATTGTTGTGGGAGAAACGTACTGTCATTATCGGTGTGTCTATAAAACAAACTGCTACATGAATTTCTATCATAACACCGATTTAAAACTAAAATGAACTCACCATATTTGAAAATGATATACTTCTTTGTAGCATTTTGGATTCCTTAGAAAACATCTTCAAGGTGGAATCTAATTTAGTAATGAGAAAGCAAACATATGAGAAAGATTTCCTGACTCACAGATGACGAAGAATGGCTGTTCCTGAGGCCAGCAGGCAGTTACTCCCGTGGAGAACCGGGCGGTAAACAGCGCAGATGATCTAAGACCTCATCCACCATTAAGACGCTATGATGGATAACCCCTTGACAAGGAGATCAATTTAAAACCCAGTACAGACACAACATACTGTCGATGTTTCAGCATGACTGAATGCACAGTTAAGCCTAATAACCGATAAGCTAAAAGTTAAAGAGGAATAAAATAGCAATTTTAATATTTAAGAAAACAAAAAGATCTTGGAAATATAAGGTTTTTTTTAACAAATAGCCCAATTATGGTGTGATACCTTTGTACTGAATTAGCATTTATGAAAGAATCACTAACTTCTAAAGAATAATAAAGTAGGGATTAAAATGTCCAAGCTTTTAATTTCCTTGCCTGACAGAAGCTTTAAAAGTGTACCAAAACAACCTCTTAAAAACCAAGACTTGCAAATTACAATGTGCTCCAAACATCCCATATTTGAAATGTGTAATAATACATTTCCTGATTTGTATATATACATGATAAATAGAAGGTCAGAATGAGCTTTAAATAATTTCTTCTGTATAGTAAAATTTAACATTTCAACCTAATTTTTGCAACATCAACACAGAAGTCCTGGAACTTTATAAACATGAGTCTAAACAAAACATTCTCCAGCATTAGCTTGAACACAGAAACAGCAGAACGAACACAGGGAACGAACACAGCATCACCTGCACTTTTCCCTGAGGGGGCGTAACTGACTCCGACAGTTTTCCAGCCTTGCCTTTGAGTCTAAAGAACGCCCTTTCAATTAGGCAATTCTGAGTATTCACCACAAAGTGTGCCTAAGCTTATTAATTTGGGGCATTCCTACAGAAAACCATAAGCCAGCCAGGTATATAAAGATGCTTTTCTCCAAATCAAAGACGCCCTCCCCGTCCCAGAGGCGATCACGCGGAAGACTGCTCTGAGAGCTGGTCTCACGACGGCGGGTCTCCGTGAATGCCACACCCCTGGACACACTGCCTGTGTGAGGGAGGAAGGTAACTCTGGGGGGATGGCCGGGACAGACATAAGTCAGTGATATGAATTATTAAGAGTGAGAAGAAACAAACAGAAAAAACAAAAGCTTCTGATTTAAAAAAACCCTCTCTCCCCTTTATCTGGCAAATTCGCAAAGAAGTGATACAATGCTTAATAAGCCTCAGAGGTTTAAAGCCTTGATGCTCCCAAACCTCACGGTTTACAAGGTCACACAAGTACAACGAACGGAAGGATTTAACAAACCGTGTCAGAGAAATCCAGCTAAGAACACAGGCTTTCTTAAAGATAAAACATTCTGTCCTGTGTTACAGTGTTGGCAAACTCAGCAGGGAGGAATGCTGACAAACATGGGCTGCCTCCCCCTCTCGGAGCTCCATCTCGGTGACCCCCAAACGGCCCACTGCGCACTGCATGGTAACTACCTCCATCCACGGAAAAATCATTATCTACGCTTTGTGGAAAATTCTGTTTTATAAAATCTGAGATCGTAGTTGAAAGAGAAAGGACTGACACGCCACAGACAATACACTAGGATTACAGAATCTGAGAGTAGTGAAGTGTTTAGTTGGATGGCGCTATTTCTGAACTTAAGGGGTGAAAAATATAACTTCAAGACTAAAGAACAAGTAGACTCAAAAACAGTCAGCTACTAACTCTGTCAAAACCAGTTGTCTGAAACTGAAGCGGATGGCTAAAACGTCACCCTTTCATCTTCATGCCTTCCAGAGTGCCTGTCCCCATACTTTGAACATACCAGGGACAAGACATGCTTTAATTAATTACATACCATGCAGACTGCCAGGAAAAGCAAGGGTGTGTATAACAAGAGATGCTCCATGCTTAGTCCTTTTTTAAGATCAAAATAGTCAAATGTGTCATTAAACTATAGTTACAAGTCATATCAACTAGCCACTGCAGGGGTTTTTCATAATTTTGATAATGTATAAGCACACTGACAATGTATGCATTAGATTTCGAGCTAAATCCTACAACACCCTGAAATATACAGTGAGTGACAACAATGAAAAACTGAACAGCAAGCCTACATTTCCACGTGCTGAAACACAGCAGGCCTGTGATGCCCTGTGTCAGACACAGGCTGCAGCGGCCCTTCCCGTTCTCTGCTCGTGGCGGCCTGCCGCACCAGGCAGACATGCCTCTCACGGCGAGAAAGGCCCCTTACCAAGCAAGGAGATGGGAAATAAGCTCTTCCTGCCCTGTCCCTTACGTTTTGGGAAACCTTATCAGGAACAGAAAGGTATTTTTCATTATTGTTTTTGGCAAACTACAATGCAATTTTATGTACTATACCACAAATTAATGGCTCAAAAATTATTTTGTGTGGAGGCAGCACACACAAGTACAGTCCTTGACCAAGAGTTAAGAAGCTTGGACACTTTGTGTTCCTAGGTAAACCACTTCTCAGGTAGGAAATCATACCTTGTGAGGTTGTAAAGACTGAAGACCCATTGCGAGAAACTGCTATTCCAGTAACTGCCCTGTTTAAAAACAAAGTTTTATAAATTACTATCAACCATGTGCTAAGACACAAGTCCTACCAAGTTTCTGGAATTTTTTCTTCACACAAGTATGTCCCACATTATATCTGTCACTACCAAATCATCACTTGGCAACGTCTACTTTTGTTTTGGCCATACTTGTGCCTAGAAAACTCTCTACTCTTAGCTTCCCTGGCTGCCATATTCCAAGTTCAACTAATCTCTGACAGTTGGCAAACTAGTAATGCTCTCCTTCAATTCCCCCTTATTTGACCATCACCAAAATTACTGAAACTCTTCTTTACAATCACTTCACTTGCTTCATTACTGAACTGAATTCACCTAGGATCTGTTCAGTGATGATACCACTGTCTGGTTCTAGCACCTCCTCTTAAAGGTTCATTCATGTCTTCACTGCCTTCGATTACAAGGCCCCTTTCTACATGCCATTTAGAGAAGTTGGGAAAAGAAAAGCCATTGTTATGATGAATAAGGTAGAACTGTGTATTTCTTTTCAGGAGGCTGTGCTCTGATTTGGAGCCATCAATCTAAAGTAGACCGGCATGTTCAGTTCCCCCACGACCAATGGCGTACATGATACCAAATGTCAGACAGGATGTGTACAGCCATGGGGCAGGACACCTCATCCCTGGGCCTGGGTTGTCTTATCTGTAACAGGACGGGTCAGGCGAGGTCAGTGCTTCTCAAGCCTTTCTACCAAAAGACATGAATGTCCTTAATGGCAGAAGCCAGTGAGCACTCATTACTCCTCTGAGTCCAGGAGCAAGCCCAATTTCTTAGAAGCATAGGTATTATTTTTAAAATTCCTGTCAACTTCGCAATGTACCCTCTCTCTCTCTCTCTCTCTCTCTATATATATATATATATATATACACGTTTGTTATTTTTTTAAAAGATACATTTTCCCCTACTGTATCAGTAAATTCAACACTTGGGAAAGATACACCATGTTTCTCCCACAGCTTCACACCATCAATGACTCAGGCTGTGTATCCCAGTTTGAGAGGCACAAAACTACCTCCTGTCAGAGACCCCATCTCATGCTCTAGACTACAGACCCGACAGCATGGTGAGCCGACACAAATCCATTTTGTGCCAAACTTTCCCTTGTCACATTGACCTCAGGTGGCTCATCACTATAGACATTTTGGGGGATAAAGACAGTCAAGGCAACATTGAAAGAGAACTTCTCCCCTGACTCAGCTTAAAATGGCTTCACTCCAGGCCAAGACCCCATCTTTTGCGAGGATGGCACAGGGACACTCTTACTCTTTGTGGATCTTATGTTGCTCGTGTAGCTGCAGTTTGGTGATGTTATTCCAGGCCAGTGTTTTGCTTTCTTCAGTCAGGTCTTCAAAAGACTCTTCCCCTGGAGAGACTACATCAAGTCGTTGCTAAGTGAGTCAAATTACTAACAAGCTTCAGAGACGACAAGCATTGGAGTCACAATATCTTCTATTAAAATCAAACAACCAAGAAAACAAAATTCCCCACCAAAATAGAACTGCTTTGAAATGTACTTCTTAGACGGCTCCATGTTAGTCAAAGAAAAATAATGCGGTGTATAATCTAAATAAAATAAATATCATTTAGGAAAGATTAAAAAGTATCTTGGAACACTGGAGTCTTTTCATACTTTTATCAGCGTTTGCAGTTTTCACTGGGCCCCTAACTTAGGAACTTCAGGAAATACAAGACTGACCAACCATTTCCTTGTCAGTAACCTTAGCAAAAGCCTAACAGTTCTCTAAGAATGCTGCAATTTTGTTCCAGGTTTGGGGGGAGGAAGCAGAGATGAAATCAATTACTACAAGTGCTCCTGGACAGGCCTAGGTAAGTAAGCCCTTCACTTGTGTTTTAAGAAGGGCTGGAACAATTACCCTTTTAAAATAGTCACAAGACAGTGGTGTGGGCCTGGTGACTAAGGAGAGCACGAGTTTAACAGGCGTCACAAGATAATCCTATGATCTTTATGACCTAACCCTGTGGGGCACTGGCTCTTGGAGAGCACCCCCAGCTAGCTCTGGGTCACAGGGCTCCACGAGCTATCCCTCTGTGCTTGAGAGAGTGCTCAGCTGTGTGTACCTGGACCAGACAGTAGAACTGGAGATAATAAGAAATCAAGCAGTTTTGCTCCCAAGGTTCCATATAGTGTCAAACTCCTTCTGGGAGCCTATCTGGGAGGCTGTCTCATGTGAAATGCAAAATCTGAATAACTAGATGAAGGTGAGTAGTCTTTCCTCCCTTTCCAAATATGAGACATGAGAACACGGTCAAGTGCATTTTAGCATCCAGCTAACGCCTGACACAGAACAGATACTCTATAAACATTTGTCAGATGATTGAATAAGAAAATAGAATCAAATGAAAAAAAAACAACAGAGCACCTTGAATTCCAGATCTGTATGTGGGGATGGAAGAGGAGAATGAGGGATGGAAGAAGTCGTTTCTGGGAAAGAGTGGGGCTATGGTGACTGAAAGCAGCCATGGCCAGGAGGTATCAGTATGAAAAAGTGACCAGCTGAGAACCAAACTCCAGCTTGGAAAACCACAGAACAGAAAGAGAACCAGAACAACAAAAACACTGCCAAGTCTCACAGTTAACCAGAAAACAAAAGTGATTTGATTTCCTTTAAAGTCAATAGTTAAAAACAAACAAAACAACAACAAAAACAGGCTTTTGTGGGTTTTTTCCCCTCAGGAGAACCGCAACAAGAGGGGAAACACAATCATCTCTAAGGGTTCCCGTCTCATCTTCTCTTCAGAATCTTTAAACACATCGTAATCACAACAGAGAAAGAAGGGGTGCTCACATTTATTCTCTTTACAAAATTTACCTGGAGAATCTGCTGTGGAAGCATTACAACTGGAGGTTTGGAACAAACTTTTCAACTTTGAGGTGATCCTTCGAGGATGTGGTGTCACAAAGAGCTGTTTTGGTGTCTGCCCAAATTCCAAGATTTGGGTTAGCATGGCTACTTTCTCATCAGGATCCTCGATGCTTTAGGACAGAACACAAATAACGTAGTGAACTACTAGGTTCAAGTTCCTTGAAAGCACAAATAATGTATTTGTATTTCAAATAATACAAATCAGTGAGAGAGAGATTAACCCTCAAATGGTAATAACAACTATGAGCCAGGATTGTCTACAACTTATCACAGATCTGTAAGTAATTTTCTGAGGCTCAGTAACTTACATGATGGCAAAAGCAAGATATAATTCACTGCAAATTTTCCATGGCTTAATATTACCAAATAACTGCATTAACCATTTAGATAAAGAGGTATTTTGTAACTCAGGTAGGCACTCCTTACAGACATGTAAGTACCTGTTCAAGTCCACACCTCCTTCATAGGTCAGGGGATGAAATACTAAAAAAAGAGATGTAAAACACTATTGAAAGATGTACCATTTAGTTATAATATACACTCTGTTCAGAATTTTAAAAACTCAACAATTTGAAACTTTTATTCAAACAAATTTATTTTCACTTTGTAAGACAGTGAAAATGTTATCTTTTGCTGATGAGAAATCTAATTGGCAGGTTAGATGACCTGTTATCTCGGGGGATTTCTCAGTCAGCACGATTTTCCCCTAAGGGAAGCAGGCATCACTCTGCACTGCCCTGTGAGAAAGCAGGCCTGGACCTCCAGCTCCACTCCCTTGAATCAACACTGGGAACCTGGAGGCAGGTGAGCACAGAAACGAGAGGAGGTGTGCTGCTGGTTTCCTTCTGCTCAGTTAGAAAGAAACTCTGGGTGCCTTCATAGGGACTGAGGTTGCTGTTTACCATATTCCAACTGAGCGTTAATTGAAATTAATGAACAAGTCGGAGAGTACATGCTAAAATCAGAACACTTTAGAAAAAGACCTCTGGGGCTCATGGTGAAGTAGGTGTTCTTTAGGCAAAAGCACTTCCTCCTCTTTTACTCAGTATCCAATCCAGGTCACTGAGCCATTGGCAACATTTCCTGACATAAGATGCTTCTGCTAAAGAAATAACCTTGACGGCCCTGGCCTCATTTTTTTCAGTTTGCTTTTGTTTTCATCTGATGCTAAATGGAATTTCACTGACTATTACATACCATTACGTACATACCATTATGGGCCCCAACAGCATCACTCCCTTTCTGCTTGTAGCCAAATATCAGATCAACCCACTCATGAAGGTGCTCTGACACATAACTGCTTTCCAGTGCATCTCTGCTCTTCTGGAGAAAGTCCTCAGGACCTACAGATTAGAGCCATCAAAACAGCAGTTCCATTTTACTGTCTCACATGTGTCTATTCATATGTAGATAAAACTTCTAGCACAGGCAAGAGAAACATATTTCTTAACATGGTTCCCCCCCATCATCTAAAATACAAATTTGGGGGGCAGGAGAGGCAAGAATCATTTTCCAACACTTAGGTCTCTCAAATGCGTATCAATGTTTTTACATCATAGAGTCATAGAATACTTCTGATTTGAAGTATGATCTATATCGCCTCATTTAGACAGAGAATTGCATTGTTATTTTTTAAAATTCTAGGCAACTAAATAACCAATAATACTTAAACTGCACCACTAGGAAAAGAATCTATAAGTCAATACTTCCAAGGTGGTACTCACTCTGTGCCCAAGGGGGCAGTTCTACATCATCAACCATCTGCCCTCCTTGTCTCTTTCCCAAATCCAGCTTCAGACTATTGACTAAAAAGCTGACATCATCACCATAGAATTCTGGAATCAACTGCAAGTTTCAGAAAAAAAAAAAAAGAACAGCAACAAACATCTTTTAAAGCAGTTAGAAACCAGACGCCCAATCAATCATTAGCTTTTTAAACTGCTTTACCTCTTTAAAATCTGTTGCACCATCCAAACAGTTTTTCCAGGTTTCTGCAATACTAAATGTGAAAAAAACGCAACTGATTTTAAATCCAGGGTATGGAAACAGCAACGGCAGCACTTTCTACGCACTGAGGTGTTCTACACTTTACTTATATTAACTCATTTCTCTCATTAACTCACGATTCTCAACATCCACATGAGTACCCCATTTTAAGAAGAGAACATTTCTCTGGGCTCACACAGGGTGTGAGCTTGGGGTCAGGACAGGAGCCCAGGTGGGATGTCCATGCAAGTCCATGCCATGACCCTCCACACACACTCTGCCTCATCAGAGGGTCAGTGGAGGCAGGTGCTTACACACAGAAAAATTAGCACAACTGTTTTAATAGCTTATTTCAAAAAAGAATCATAAATAAACATGTGTAGAGCTTAGAAAAAGATTAGAAAGACACAGACCAAAAGATTAACAATGAATATTGTCTCAGTGTTGTGGGATGCCAAGTGAACTGTATTTTCTTCTTTATATTTTCTGATTTTTTTGGTAAGGAAATATTACTTTTATAATTTATTTATTTATTCATGAGGAAGACTAGCCCTGAGCTAACATCTGTTGCCAATCCTCCTCTTTTTTTCTGAGGAAGACTGGCCCTGGGCTCAAATCCATGCCTGTCTTCCTCTACTTTATATGGGACGCCACCACAGCATGGCTTGACAAGCGGTGCGTCTGTCCGTGCCCGGGATCCAAACCTGCGAAACCCCGGGCCATCAAGGCGGAACACACAAACTTAACCACTACGCCACCAGGCCGGCCCCTGCTTTTATAGTTTAAGAAAGGTTGTTTATAAACACTCACAGGGAATTATATTCTATTCATAGTAGAATTATTTAGAATACCGAAATGTTGGAAACAGCCTAAATGGCCAACAATAGAGAAACAGTTAAATAGTCAAATTATGGCATACGTTAGAATGTGATACAATCATTTAAAAAAAAATCACTGTTTTGAAGAATATCTAATAACATGGGAAATTTTTCAAGATCTAATATGAAGCTACAAAAGGCAGGACAAAAATTGTATTTAAAATATGTTCTCACATTTACACACTCATACATACATATGACTAGAAAAAGCCTGAAAGGAACAGATACAATTAGTGACTTTTTACATTTGTGTTTCTTTCTAAGTTTTTTGAAACAAATATATTGTACATATATAATTAGAAAGTTTAAAAAATGGTAAGTGAGGCATTTATGTCAAACCTGTTGAACATTCTATCTGCATTATCAAATCTTCCATTCTGTAGGCACAGCATATGCTCTGGTGCTAGAAGGGAAAAAATCAAAGTTAAGTGAGATCACAGAATCACTGAAGAATTCATGTGAAACAACAGCTAAGGGGGATTCTTACCAATCCGAACAAGATAAAAGAGCACGTAACCCGGGGAAGAGTAGTGACTGCCGTACATGAACTTCGGCTCTGGCATTTCCTGGTAGCGTGTCTACAACACACGGAAAAAAATACTGCTAAGTGTTGGCTATGACAATCATAACCGACTCAAGTAGCAAAAACCTAAAAGAAATCATGGCATGGATACATTACATCCCTTAATTCCTCTCTTAAGTAGGAACAGAAGATAAAAAGAGGGAAAGAAATCTGTGAATAAACAGCATTCCCATGACAAGTATTTTGGTTTTGTTGGCTCAGTGATAACAACATTGGGACTGGATTGAACAGAATGGATTTTATGCGTCTCTTGTGCAGTTTACCAGAGAGCACCTTCCTGAAAATAAATCAGTAAACTTGTAACTGGGTCAGCCTCCTACTTCCTGAATTTAGGCAAAAAATGCAAATGGCGAGCAGCTAAATTCATGGGGGAAGGGAGCAGGCAGAGAGGAGTATAAGAAAAAAGATGATGTAGATTCTTCTGTCACTCCAGATACATCTCCCCCAAGTCCTGGAGAAATGAGTTCTAGTTACTATAAAAACTCAGGCCACCTTTCAAGGAGATACTCAGAAACCCAGAACTCTCCGTCCACCCACCAGCAGTCTCTCCAGCCGCTCCTTATTTAGGGCCCCTACTGGCTTACTGAGATCCCGGAAGGTTCCTGGATTTGACAAATCTATATAAATAAATAAATTTTAAAAATTAATTAATTAAAATCAATTAATCAAGCAACATTATACTTAATCACATTATCCCCCTGAACTGATTCACAAGTACATATTTCCACAAAATAAATAGTTTTTAAAAAATTGAGACAGATCCATTAGAATTATAGTATTTCTGATATTTATATAGCTGTAAATGTTAGAACTTTTGAGTTTTAAGTTAGCACTCAAGAGTAATATCTCTAATTTGAAAATGCCCTGAATGTTGATTTTTTAAAAGAAGACCTACCAATAAAAAAACTATATTCCAAGTAAAAAACAAAAAAATAAACAAATTTTAAAAGCCATTATTCTTCTACCAAGACTTACTTTTTAAGTTTGAATTACAGTGAATATTATTAGTTTGTGACAAAAGCACAATTTGAGAACTAGAGACTTGAATATTATCAGAGAAATAAGTTATCATATTCCTTGAAAATTTGTTATCTCTTTCAAGTACAAGGGTTTGAGTAGTGAACTGTCAATAGGAATAGTATTGTTCACAATATATAATTTAAGATGTTACAAAATAAAATTACAATATAATCACAGTTCTGTTAAAATAATTTGAGAGGCAGAGAGAAGTACATATACCACAAAGTTAAAATGGTTATCTCTCAGTAATGTAATTATTGATGATTTTTATTTCCTTCTTTGAACATTTCAGTACTTTTTAAATGTTTTATAATGAATAGTTATTACTTTTAGTAATCACATTTTTAATGTGAATTTAAAAATAATAAAACTGAGATGCAATTTTCAAAGTGAAAAACTTAATTATTTCAAAACATGGTACTTATAGGTAATAATAATAACACTGGCTTAAAATCACACACATATTTTCTGGGCATGTCCTTCAAGAAGTATGTGAGCACCTTTTTTTAGGATTTAAAAAAATTAAGAGACAGTGGAGAAAACATACAAAACACATGTAATTTATATAACACTTATCCAGTCTCTTGGAATGGAAATTGGTGATCTTTAGTAATAAAATGGAAATGGATTCTAATCTGTTCACATTTCACAACATGAGTCTAACATGGAACTTATTCTTTCCTTTAGAAACTCAGCTCTGTGGCATTTACCCAGTTCTGAACTGCAGTAATCACTGATTATCCACGGGAACACCGGGTACTGGGAGAGGTCGTTGCAGCTGCGGTCGGCCAGGTTGTTGAGGTGCAGGAGGTACTGGCGGTTGGAAAGGTGCCCGCGCTGCCACTGCAGGGTGTAGCTCTCGGCCGTGCGCTCCGCCACATGGTGCTCTGAGGAGGACAGGGCCCCCCGGGTCACCACTGAACTTGGCAAGTGTTAGCTACGCTTTACCTAATGTGTAACAACTAGATGCTTTAAATGTAGACCCCTCAATGCATTTTTGAAAAATACATTTTAGAAAAAGAAAAGTAGACTATGGTTTGTATCACCAACAAGTTGTTCCATTAAGTATGAATATCTCTGAGATCCAGAAGGGAAAGCTACTAAACATACGATACAAAACATATCATATATATTAAATACATGATATAAAACAAATATGAAAGTATGGAGCAAATATATAAATACTACATGGTGATATACAATATTTACCATATTTTATATAGTCTACAGTGTATAACTAACAAAGAATCCTTCCAAATCTGCTTGAGTTTTAAGCACATTTGTAAAAGCTTATCTCCTCCATTTTTTATGAAATCAAAACAGTATTTTAAGTTTTTTTTTAGATCTGCTTATTTGTTAATGACTATATATTATTTATGTATGTGAAGAATAAGGAAAAGAAAAGAAATTTTTAAAGGAGAAAAAAGGTATTTGAAAGGAGGACATGATTTCTCAAACCCAAAAAACCAAAAGACCACCCCCAGAGATACCTCAGGAAAAATGGAATCACAGATTACGTGGCACCAATGATAACTCTCCTTTCAGAGAGTAAAAAGTGAGTCAACTGTTCTTTTTTATTCAGAAAATTCTGCTTTCAACTTTTTATTGGTTGCACCAAGCAGCTTATTTAACTCATTTGTTGATTCAATATTTATTCTTATTTTACTTTTACCAAGTTTCTTTTCTAATCAGCTAGTCAGAAAGGGCTTAAAAAATTAAAACACTTGTCCTCCTTGTTGTCCATTCTCAGAACACCTCAGAGAGAGAGTGAGCAATCTCAGGAGCAAACCCAGAGAGAAAGGACAGCTTTACAGAGGACAGACTTTTAGGTTATGGCAAGTTTTTTAACTTGAGATTTTAGGATTCACCAAAAAAGCTGAATATTTTTGTTGTAATCTTGTTAGAAAAATACAATGAAAAAAGTTAAATCAGGAGGAAGGAGATAACAACAGTAAGCTTGTACCCAAACTATAGTTATGCATTAAGTTATACTGAATAGTTTCATGTGAGAAGAAAAAAATATGAACTCTAAACCTACTGTAAAATAAAATACAGTATTCCTTATTGAAGATAAGCTATTCCTCCTTGAGGGAAAATTTCATTTTTACGGGAGTATTTCACTTATATATCTCATAATGGTTTCACTGTACTTTAGAACAGCAAACAAAATTAAGATGGTATTAAAAAAATCCCAACATCTATTTTTAAAAATCATTCCATTCTAGTCATCTGGCAACTTTGTAAACAAGAATAATTTAATTCAACCATACAATTTAATATGTTTATGCTTGAAAAGAAAAATACAGGCGTTTGCTCTGAAAAAGGTGGGAAAATTCACCTTTTCCATGGAAGATTGAGGAAATATTAATTAAAAGCAAACTGAGTCCCAGGATACTATCTTGAGCATGGAAGGTTGATGTCCCTTTTGTATTGTTTTCCAGCTTGGTGATTAAGATCACAACTAATGATCACAAACATATGGCTGGACAACTTGCTGTCTCACGTTAAGAAAATGAGTCTTGGTTTTCATAAACCAATATAAGACATGACTACACATAAAAATAATTAGGTGGATTCTTTATAATCCAGTCAACTTGGGGGTTGTTAAAATACAAAAAACATTTCAATATATTTATCAAGAGTTTTAAAACACACAATTGGAATGAACTATTACCAAAACTCATTTACATTTCCTTTAGTTTTTAAAATGCCATTTTGCCAACTATAATTACTGACAAGAAGAAATAAGTAGAACCACAGAGAGGCGATTCTAGATGTAGCATTTTTCTCCTCTTATTTCCTATCCCAGTTACTTAGGAGTGGAACTACCTTCACAAGAATAGATACAATGAATGATGAGCACCAAACCTAGATATGCAGCGATATAAAAATAGACGTCATCTCTGTCTCGAGGTTCATAGAACTTCAGGTAGATGTCAGAACACAGATCATCTTCTGTGCAAAACACTTCCAAGCCCTATAAATTCAGAAAGAAAAGAAAAAACAAATAGCATTGTAGTCATCTTGCAATCTCAAAACAAGCTACATAATTACAAAAGCCTTTCAATTAAACATCTATATCTTTTATCTGTAGGTCCTGTATTCACATTCTTCAGCTATAAAGTTGATTCAGTGATGCTTCATATATATGTGTATGTGTGTATATATATATATATATATATATATACACACACACACACACACACACACACACACGGACACCTATATATAAATTTCCTGAGAACAAGACATGTATTTCAGCTAAACTTTGTAAAATCCCTATTGGTGTTGAATATTTTTATTGATAATAGCTTTTGTGAATTTATTATTTTGAAATTCAAAATTGGATGATCCACATCTTCACCATCTTCTTCAAACATGAATGCTCAGTTTTCTTTTATAAATCAAATAATAATTAAGCCAACCTAACAACTGATCATTGAATAACCCATTCAATTAATAAGTTGTAATTATTCTTAAAAAAACTATGAGGTTTGTGAATGTTGTGTCGGTAAGGCCAAGAGAGGACAGGAACAAAGAAAGGATGAAAGCAGAGGTATCCTTGGTTCAAATACAAGCTTTCACCATTTACTAGAGAACTGAGGAAGTTAATTCTTGGAGTCTCAATTTCTTTGTAAAATAGGGTATCATCTACCTCACAGGGATTGTGATGATAAACAAAACAGTGTATATAAATTGCCCAGTATACAGAAGCCACTTAATTAATATAAATTTCTTCCCTTTTTCTGACTGCACTCTATATGCAAAGAAAGAGAATATTTAAATAGTATCTGTTTCCCTAATCTTTTATTAGCACTGGAAATGGAGAGTCGTCTTTTAGGTAAAATAGGCAGGGAAAAAGTTACATTTCACAAACATAAAACACAAAACTGGGAGGCTTAAAATTCCACAATGCTTTTGTAATGCCACCAAGTTACTGATTAATCTTCAAAGGAGAATGAATGAGTTTATACTGATGTCAAATTAAAACACCTTGCATTCCGACCTTATGTGGGAATTGGTTTCTAAAGGAAGCGTGGAAGTAAGATAAGTCTGAACATATGCTTATTCAGAGCAATGGTGGGAAGAACTGCCCGTATGATTGAAATGGTTATCTCATCCATTTCTCTCTCTCAGCAAGCCTGAAGACTGAATTAATATGTTAACTGTGACTACACTACAGCTCCACTGAAGAGTTAACTTTGTAATAGCTTCCAAATTTTACTTCGAGACCTAGCTGCTATGCGCAGGTGGCGGCAAGCAGTGCTGGGTTGGTTCTGCACACCACATCCCCGTGCAAACCCGGAGGCTCAGTGAAACATCATCCCCCCAGAACCGACACTCCACCTAAACTCACCAAAGGCATGAGGCCGTGCCTCCTTCTGTAAATGCGGCGGACATCCTGGAGTGTTATCTGGACCACAGGTTTCTTTAAAAGGAAAAGGACAGTCTCAAACATCAGCATTCTGACACAGTTAGAAGCCATCCTTTAGTATCAGAAAGGGGAAAAAAACGACCAAATCTTAGCCCCCCCAATGTGTTTACAAGTGAACGACTGGAAAGAGAGATCTTAGAACAGGCATACATGGTTTCACGTTCTGGTCTGCCCTTTCACACTCGCTTTATGACCTTGGACAAGTCCCCCTAACCCCACTGGGTACCCGAAAATGATAATGCACTCGTCTGTCTTTCAGGTTATTGCAAGGTTGAGTGAAAAGGATTAAAGGACTGGTATAGATAACCTCTCAGGAATTTTGCGATCTTTCCATGGACCAATGGTTTGCTTAGAACTGACATATATCTTTTTTTAGAATTCTGTCTTTTATCTCCTTAAAAGCTCATAAACAACTACAGCACAAAGCAGGGTCTCTAAACTTTTTCTTTCTTTATGAGGAGGAAAATTTTCTTGCTTCTCTAGAGCCTTAAAATGCTAGTAAGAGAAAAACGAGATTAGAAAAGGCACTGAGATTGGCTAAAAGGTGACATGGCCACCTTCCTCCTCCGAGTGAGAGAGAGGAACAGCCTGCAGAAACCAGGCTGTGTAACAGCGGAAACTGCCTGAAGACTGGTCAGGGGTCCTAGCCCAGAGATCTGGGAAGGGATAAAGGCTCATACTATGGATCTTGAAGCTATGGCACATATTCAGATATTTTTTCAAAAGTTTTTGACCCAAACCATAGTAACCGTAGTGGCCAAGCCAATTTATTACACCCCTAGAGCATGCCCATGAGCAACGTGTGTCTCTGGAGGGCTTGGTGAGTGTGCCCTACCACCTGGTGGACAGAACTGTTATAGCATCATCTTTCATTTAGAATAAGTATTAGATGTTTTAGTGACACACAATGACTGACCAGACTGGAGAATTTCCAGGGTGTAGCCTCCTATGGCAGAACACACTCTTGTTTTTTAAGCTGCCCTGCCAAATTGTCAAACTGCACTATCAGAGTGTATTAGGATTTCTGTTCTTTTAATGAACCACTCCAAAAAGGGGCCAGATCTAGATAAAGCAACAAATCTTTACAAGTTTTAGTGTAGAAATCTTAGTTTATTTTTACTTTCTGGACTAGTAAGTTCAAAGTCATTGTGAAAGAGAAGATTGGTTCCACCACCAAAGTACGAGCACCACAGCTGCCCAGTCACAGCATCCCTACAGGCACCTCTGTACTAGATGGGAGAGGACCACTTCATACTGCTTTGGGAAAGACTCAGATCTACTGATTTTGTTTGTAACTAAGGAAAATCAAGAAATATCAGCATATATGTACCTACAAGCATATATACAGAAAACAAATTTCTTCTTAATCTCAGTATATTTCATTGGTCTCTTCCAGAAGTGCTTCCGAGTAGAAAGGTATAAACCTCTAATGACCCTTTACTAAAATCGGGAGGGGTGGGGTTTCTCTTCACAACACTGAGAGCAAGTGACCCCAAAATGAACGAATAATAGATCAGAAGAACTCAAATTTGGGTGAGTGTGCATGAGGATTACATAAGGAGCCTGTTAAATATATAGATGCTGGAGGGGGAATAATTTTGATCCTTACCAAAATTACATCACTGTAATCATGATGTCAAGTTCCCAGGAAAGAGAGCTTAAAGATCAATGCTCCAATCTAAAGGAGCTCTCCATCTGACCCTGCAGTCTTTACTTACTGGGTACCCATTGAGAGGTTGAAAGTACAGGTTTGTGTCAGTGATGCACACATGTCCAGGATTTGTCACCAGAGGTGTCACCATTTCTGCTTTGCATTCCATGTGCAGCTTTTCAGAAACACTTTGAAATCTGAGAATATATTTTTAAGCAAAAGCAAGAAAAATCAGAAATCAATCTACTTTCTAGGTTTAACTTTATCTAAGGGAGCTACAGTGTGACTTTGCATAACATTTGTCTAAATACATTTAATACAAGAAAAATGGTACTATAAATCGGTTGCTTAAATATTCTTTTAAATGGTATAATGAAAACTCAATTTTTAAAAAACAGATGAGGTTATGTATCACAGAAGGGAAGAGAGGCAAGTAAATAACACCAGATAACCCTTTAGCTGAATTTTTATTCCTCCCAAAATGAATCAGCCTTGAAACTATTCTTACATTAACGTGACTTTCTATTTTTGTGTCATTAAACCTATTTTTATAGTTATATAAACAATTTTGGCACAGGCGGCATTTATTTCACACTACATTTTACAAGGCTATGAGTACATGATTACAATTACTTGAATGTCAGTTCCAAAGTATATTCTTCTGTGGATTTACTGCAGTAAAACTAATCAAAGACGATTTCTCCACTATCCCCTCCTAAATTATTTAACTGGCCAAAAGTGTCCATTTTCTTTTTGCTTTACTAATTAAGAAAACCTTAGAGGGGAAACAACCAGATCATCAATATCTTAAGGCAATTACTTAGTTACATAACTGAGTTAAAAATAAATGTTCCCTATAAGTAACAGGACAAAAGCATAGAGGGGCAGACGTCTACTCCCAGCTGGGATGTGAAGGAGGCTTCATAGTTCTCACCCTAAGAACAAAAACCAGCTAGATAAACTACACAGTCCTCATGATTTTTTAAAACCCATCAGAAAGCTGAAGATGCAAAGAAACCTAAATGAAGAGACCAACGGTTGAGTGGCAGGGGAAGGCACAACCTATCACAGAAGGAGGGAAGGGTTGCAGGATGAAGAGAGATCTTCAGAGAAGCAGAAAGCTAAATCAGGACTGGAGAACAGAGAGGCAGAAATGCTGTCAACTGGGGTGGAAAGCACAGAGAAATCTCCCGCAGTTCAGAAAGCAGGTGGCTCAGCTGTAAAGCACAAAGATATCTCCAGAATCCTTCAAGTGCCTAGATTCCAAACCCTGTTGAAGAAAGTCTTGATCACGCCCTCAAAAGACTTGTAGGCAGTGGTGACCTGAATTTAACTATAGTCTTAACAAAGCCTTAACCCAGCTCAATTACAGATTACATTGACAGCCCACCAGTACAGCAGCCTGACAGGATAAGGGGTGCGCATGACCACTTCCGAGGGTAAATATTATTTAGTTCAGTTGCTACAGTTCTTTTCAAAACAAACTATCCAGCATACAACACAAAATTATAAGAAACACAAAGAAGCAAGAAAATATAACCCAGGCTCATGAGAGACAACATTCAATAGAAGATGACCCCAATGTTGGATCCCTCAGAGGGAGACTTTAAGAGAGCTATAATAAATACGCTACAAGATCTAGAAGAAAAGACGGACAACATATGTGAAGAGAAGGGGAATTTCATCAGGGAAATAGAAACTATGAAAAAGAACCAAAAGGAAATGCTAGAAATGAAAATTTGGATAAGAGAAATGAAGAATTAATTAAACAAGCTCAACAACAGACTGGATACAGCAGAGAAAAAGTCCAGTAAAGCTGAAAAGAGGTCAATAAAAAAATGTCCGAACTGAAACAAAACAAAAGAGGAGAAAAAGAATTTTAAAAAGATACAGAACACAGTATCTAAGATCTGAGGGAATATATAAAACATCTAATAGACTAACATAAGTATAACTCAAGTTACAGAAGAGACAGAAAACGGGGCAGAAGAAATATTGAAGGAGAGAATGGTTGAGAACTGATGAAAAGAAGGTCTAAAATCGGTGATCTAAACTGTTTGTAGGAAGTTACAAAAAGAACAAGTTAAACCCAAAGTAAGCTGAAGGAAGGAAGCCATAAGAGTTGAAATCAGTTTTACATAAAATGGAAAAATGGAGAAAAATCAATAAAGTCAAAAACTCATTCTCTGAAAAGGTTAATAAAACTGGCAAGACCCTGGCAAAACTGATAAAGAAAAAAAAAAGAAAAACCACAAAGCATTAATACAAGAAATGAAAGAGGGACCATCATTACAGATCCTACTGACATTAAAAGGACATTAACAACTTCATGTATCTGACAACTTACATAAATTAGACAAATTTTTTGAAAAACACAATTTACCAAAACCGGCACAAGAAAAAACAGACAGCCTAAATAATCCTATGTCAGGCGAATAAATTGAATAAAGACCACTTTAGGTCTATATGACTTCACTAATAAATTCTATTAAAAATTTAAGGAAGAAATACAATTCTACACAAAATCTTTCAAAAAACAGAGGCTAAACGAACATCAAATTTATTTTATGAGGCTAGTGTAACACTGATAGCAAAATCTGATAAATACATTAAAGATTTATAAAACAATATCCTTCATGAATATAGATGCAAAACAAGGCAAATCCAGCAATACATCAAAAGGATAATACATCATGATCAAGTTGGATTTACCCCATGAATACAAGGTTGGTTTAACCTTGAAAAATCAATCAATATAATTCACAATATTAACAGAATAAAGAAGATAAAAATATGATCATCTCAATAAATGCACAAAAAAGTATTTAACAAAATGCTAAACCTATTTTTGAAAATACTCTCAGTAAAGTGGGAATAAAAACGAACTTCCTCATGGCCAGCCCTGTGGCATAGTGGTTCAGTTTGCAAGCTCCATTTCAGTGGCCTGGGGTTCGCAGGTTCAGACTCGGGGCGCAGACCTACACACCGCTTGTCAAACCATGCTGTGGCAGGCATCCCACGTATAAAGTGGAGGAGGATGGGCACGGATGTTAGCCCAGGGCTTATCTTCCTCACCCCCCACCCCCCAAAAAAGGAACTTCCTCATTCTGATAAAGGGCATCTATGAAAAACCTACAGCTAGCATCATCCTTTAATGGTGCAACATTAACCCCTTTTCCTGTAAGATCAAGAGCAAAGCAAGGATGTCTGCTCTCACCACATCTATTAACTAAACAGTGCAATAAGGCAAGAAGTAGAAGTAAAAGCCATAAGAATTTCTGTGAAACTGTCATTATTTATGGATTAAATGATTATGTATATAGAAAACTCTATGGAATCTACAAAAAACCCACTAGGACTAATGAGTGAATTTGAAAAGGTCAATGTACAAAAAAAAAGAACTGTATTATTTCTATATACCAGTAATAAATAATTGGAAAATAAAATTTCAATCACATCAGAAAAATCACAAATCTAGGAATACGTCCAACAAAAGATGGCAGCATTGACACACTAACAAATAATAACAGAGGAAACTGTTTGTACTATCTTTACATCTTTTCTTTAAATCTAAAATTAGTCCAAAATAAAGTATCTTAAAGAGAACATTTTGTGGGGCCGGCCTGGTGGCGCAGCGGTTTGGTTCATGCTTTGGCAGCCTGGGGTTCGTGGGTTTGGATCCAGGGTGCCCGGTGACACACCGCTTGTCAGCCCTGCTGTGGCGGTGTCCCATATAAAGCAGAGGAAGATGGGCACGAATGTTAGCCCAGGGCCAGTCTTCCTCAGCAAAAAGAGGAGACTGGCAACGGATATGAGCTCAGGGATGGTCTTCCTCACCAAAAAAAAAAGAGAACGTTTTGTGGTACAAATGGGGAAACTTGAATATGGAGCTATAAATTACATGACAGTATAGAATTATTGCTACTTGAGTATTACAGTAATATGGAGGAATGTCAAAGAATATCCTTTTAATAGACACAGGTTGAAGTAGTTATGGATGAAGTGTCATGATATTTTGCATGTAATTTCAAATGGTTCAGAAAAAATTATACTCATATATTTCATATATATAATACATGCATATATACATACATAGACACTATCTATACATATATACACATACATATAACATATATACAGATATACCTACATTATATAAACATGTTATATACACACACACACAGAACAAGTGAGTAAGAGCATGAGCATGCAAGATCTAAAGTAAATTTGGCAAAATGTTAACAAATTAACACCTGGTGACTCATAGGGCATGTGTTCATTATATTAATCTTTCAACTTGGGAGAATTTGAAAATTTCTAGAATGAACAGTAGGGAAAAATAAATATAGTTATCTTTTATTCTTCAGTACAAAAGTATTTCCTTGGAAATACAATGAAAGCTTATTTTAGCAAAAGTTTACCTTCTTTCTTTTAGAGGAAGTGTACAGTACTGGAATATCTCATTTTACACTCTAAAAATTTCTTCCCCAAATTCTTCATCCTAACATTTTGGAGACTGGATAAATCACAATTTTCATAGTGAACCATTTTTTAAATTAACGTCACACTGAAGCTCAGGACTGAAGTCTACATCACTACTTTGAGAAATTATGCATTCCTAGTAGGTCAGAAGAACCTAATTCTTCTTATTATTCCTTTTCCTTCCAAAAATGGAAGCTATTCTTCTCTCAGAAATCCATTTACCTAATATATCCTGCAAGCATAAAAAGGGAAAGAAAATTAACACTATACAGGTGAAACAAAAAAGCAGCAAACATAAAGGCAGAAAATAATTGTTGGCCAGATGGCTTTACTGGCAAGTTCTTTAACACTTCAAAATGTAGTGTAAGGGTCACAATCTCACAAAGATGGAAATAAACAGAATATTACAAATTAATCTAATTTGTAAACATAAGCTTCTAGCAAAAGCCTAGCACATAATAGTCCATAAATGAATCTATTCAACCAATGCTTTCTACTTTGTCCTAAGCCAGAATGGTTACAAGTGTAAAAATCTAAATGATTTCTAGTGAATAGACTGCAACTATTCATACATAAGACTTTGTTCATGTTAAAGAATCTACACATAGCTAATGGAATTGATCATAGATTTTAGAAGGACTGCTGAAAACAAAATGAATATACAAAAATCTATTGCATTCTATATATCCACAATTAACAGAAAATGAAATTTTTTAGGATATCATTTACAACACCATCAAAAATATGTATTTGGAATAAATCTAGCACAAGAGAGGAAAGACCTTTATGAAGAAAATCATAAGGAAGACATTAAAGATCTAAATAAATAGAAGACTATAGATTCTCTGTAATCACAATCAAAATCTCAGCAGGCTTTCTTTCGTGGAAATTGACAAGCTGATTCTAAATTTATAGAGACGTGCATAAGGCCAAGAACAGAGAAGACACGAGTTAAAAAGGAAAATAAGGTGTGGGGCCCTGCACTACCAGATATCAAGAGTTACCATAAAGCAATAGTAACTAATATAGTCATATTGGAGATGGAGACATAGACAAATAGCCTGAATCTACTTAATATAAGGCAAGAACCAAATAAGAGAACAGGTTAATACAAAAGTATAATTATTTGCAGAAAATATATTGAATACTTAGAAAAGTCAAGGAAATCAGTGAAGAAAACACTAGACCAGTAAGAATGTAGTCTCTTGGTCCCTGAAGGACACCTTAGGAAGGTACCTATCACAGCTCAAAGGGTCATGAAAGACTTTCCAGAACAACTGACAGCTAAGCTGAGATCAGAAGAATAGGTAAGAGTCAGCCAGGTGCAAGAGAGGCAGGAGGGTGAGTATTCTAAGCAGAGGGAACCTGCACAAGGGCTCAGAGGTAAGGGAGCCTGTGGCACACTCGGGAATGCATGCCATGCAAAGAGCCAGAACACAGACTTCAGGAAGGGCAATCAGCGACCAGAAGTCGTAAACAGGACTGGAACATACACGGTTTATGTGCCATGTAAGGTTAGGACTGCATCCCGAAAGCAATGGGTAGTCTCGAAGAGTTTTAAAGAGACAAGTGATAGCATTAAATAAGTTCCTTAGAAAGAACATACTTAAAAGTACATTAGTTACAGTGGGAAGAGAGGATTGGAGAAGAGAAGACTGGAGTCAGGCAGACGAGCTAAAAGCTGTTACAGTGTTCTAAGTGGAAGTGATGTCAGCCTGAACTGAGCAATAACAGTGTGAAAAGACAGAAGCTGACACCCTAGGAAGATCTCGGGGAGCATCAGTCGACAGGCCTTTCTGACTGACAGATGTCAGGATGGAGAAGAGTCAAGGGAGCCCCTGACACTGCTCTTGCACTGCGGCCGGGGCCAATCCCTAAAACAAACAGGTTTTGGGTGAGGCAGGTTTGGACACACATGTCATCAACAGTTTCAGACATGCAGAATGAGGCATACAGATGAAGATGTCAGAATCAAATGTTATAATCCAGAAACAAAAATCATGAAAAACTCACCTGTTTTTGTCAAATGATGTCCTAGCCAAACGTGACTGCAAAATAGCTGTTATCTATTAAAACAGAATCATTTTAAAAGTATGGATATAAGTATTTATAAGTAAAATATCAATCCAAGTTAATTCACAGTAAAGACACAGATCTTTAGAAACTCTTACCATTGCAGTTTGGTCCCCTAGTTTGTCAAGGCAGGACGCTCTGTGAAGCTACAATATTATAAATACACATGAATTTATTTTTTCTCTCAGATGATACGAAGACATTTCCTTAGAAGCAATGAAAAACAGCAATAATTCTGTTACTTAGTAACAGTTAAGATCACTTCTGATATATCTATGGCTTCTTCCTAATATATAGTTTTCAAATTCAACATATTCAAGTAAATCTGAATAAATATAAATATGATTTTTTTTTAAGTTTCTGCCTCAGTTTGCTTTGAATTCTCTGCCCACGAATGCCTGAGTAAGGCTGGCGCACCTGAAGCAGCGTCTCCACGACATCTTCCACTTTCCCTGCAACATCCAATTCAAAGACATATTCCATGTTGCCCTAAAATAAAAGGGAAACAAATCAAATCACGGGGAGAGGAGAAGCATGTCAAAATATGCTTCTTTAACAACATTGGCAAACCCCCTGCTGAATTGTGCATGTACCTGCCTGGTGTGTCCTCCCTCACCCCACCCCAAATGAGAGCCCCAGGGGAGCAGAGTCCATCGGATTTACTGCTACATTTATTTCCTTCCTTCTGCTAACTTTGGGCTTAGCTTGCTGTTCTTTTTCCAGTTCCTTGATGCATATAGTTGGGTTTTTAATTTTGATCTTTCCTTTTTTCAGTGTAGGCATTTATCACTACAAACTTCCCTCTTAGCAGTGCTTTTGCTGCATCCTGTAAGTTTAGGTATATTCTGGGTTTGTTTGTCTAAAGATATTTTTAATTTCTCTTTTTATTTCTTCTTTGACTCATTGGTTGTTCAAGAGTGTTGTTTAATTTCCACAAACTTGTGAATTTTCCTTCTGCTATGAACTTCCAGTTTTATTCCATTGTGGTCAAAAAAAGTACTTGGTATGATTTCAATATTCTTAAAGTTGTTAAGACTTGTTTTGTGCCCTAACATGTGATCTATCCTGGAAAATGTTATATGTGTACCTCAGAAGAATGTGTATTCTGCCGCTGTCGGGTAGAATGTTCTGTATGTGTCTGTTAGGTCCATTTGGTCTATAGTGTTGTTCAAGTTCTCTGTTTCCTAATTGATCTTCTGTTTGGATGTTCTATCCAATACTGAAAGTGGGGCACTGAAGTTTCCCACTTTTATTGCGTTGCTGTTGATTTCTCCCTTCAATTCTGTCAATGTTTGCTTCATACATTTAGGTGCTCTGAGCTTGGCTGCATATATATTGTGGTGGTTAATTTGATGTGTCACATGCTCCACTCTTCTCTTTCCCCCAAGGGAGAGTCTGCTTTCCTGTATTGGCCTCTGTCTGCTGTACCACAGGTCCTCTGGGGCAGCACAACACCAGCTCTTTCTTGTTTTCAGTGGTCCCCAGGCATCTAGAGTATGCCGGGTCCTGTCAGTGCTCCAAGACAGGCAAGGCAGAGGCCAGTCCCCCAGGCAGCCTCCCCAAAAAGTCAGAACATGGGACACAGGGTCCAGTCTTGTCTTTCCCTCACCAGGAGAAGTTGGGAGCTGGGAGTTTCCTCCCAATCACATGACACTGTGCTGAGAAGAGGGACTCTGGCAAAAGGATGCTACAAATTTTCCTACTAGTTTTAATGTGGCTGATTTCGTGCTAACCTGGGGTGCGGGGGGCTCTTAATTGGTTTCTGGATTTCTCACAAAGGGAGAAGGAGGGTCTATGTATTGTTGAATCAGTGTCTCCAGAAGAGGAGACGCTGGGAAGGCCTGGGGCTTCCCATTCTGTCATCTTTTATTGTCATCGTGATGTCACTATCCCCTCTTTCTTTAAATCTGAGAATCCTTTGGTGTTCTAATTCATACTGGAACAAAAGAACTTTTCTCTGCTTCAGACAACCTCACTCATTTCCTTTCACATAATTTTTCAGTGGACCAAGAGCAGCTTTGCACTTCAAGTGGGTATCAGGAGAGCCTTTAGAGGGAGAGCCTTTAGAGACCCAGGCGTGGTCTCAACTTGGGGGGTGTCCCACTCCCCTCCAGGGCTTTTGTCCACGTGTGGAGGTGCTACACAAGAACAGCGGGAAGAGTGTACTAGGGGCTGTAACATAGCGGGAACAGGCTGTTACACAAGGGAGAGCCCCCACAGTGAAGAATTGTCCTTCCCAAAACGCCAGCAGCACCACCTGAGAGTAATTAAACCTCAGTATTGACAGTTTCTGACTAACCGGCGCATGCAAGCATTTCTTGTACATAAAACCCAAAGGCCACTGCATGTTCCACAAGCTGCTGGCCGAGAAACTGCAGGCTGGCCTGCGACTGGGACTGAGATTCAGCCTGTGGGACTGTTTGCTCAGAGACGGTGGCTTTTCCTAATTCACAGAAGTGTCAGTATAAGGAGCACTGGCCCTGTCTCTGGGTCCTGTAAAAACTCTTTTGGTAGGAGTTATCCCTTTATTATATACTAAGAGGAAGCATGAAGAATTAAATAAAGCACAGAATGGTTAAATGTAATGTCTACACTTACTGTACAAGTCCTGGAAAACAAGACATTGTATTCAAGTCTACTCATAGCTTCCACCCAATTAAGAGAATTTATAAATTATTATTGAGCTCTCACATAATTGTATTTTATAACCTATAAATATTTCTCAAAATAAATTCTCAGTAAAATCCAGTAAATAATCTTATAAATGATGCATATTCTGATTTCAATTTCTAATCTAATAATTTAAGCTTTTTTTCCCTATTAGACACATTTATTTTTAAGTCAAAAAGTTAATCGAAATTTCTTGGACTAAAGTCTGTGGCTCCCTTGGTAATTTTGTTATAACTGCCAGGTAACAAACTTCTAAATACCCATTGTTACTATATTTGATTGAAGATGTTAATAGAGTCACAAAATCTCATTGCCCAAAATCACTATATAAATGCTGGGAATACAAGAAAAGCTTTACTCACCCTTTCTATTTTATATGGTGCAACAATGTTGTGTTCTTTAATGAAATATACCTGAGAGAGAGAAATCAGTACTTGTAAAATAACTAAAAATTTTCATAGTCAGGAGTTACTATAAATTAGAATACTATGAATCCAGAATTGAAATCGTTACATAATCTCTATTTCCAAAAGCAGTTGCATTAATATTGGCACAGCTTTGAGGTTCTGGTGGTAAAATAACAAATATTAAATTAAAAAGAGATTCACCAGGGGACTGGCCTGGTGGCATAGTGGTTAAGTTTGCACACTCTGCTTTGGCGGCCTGGGGTTTGCAGGCTCAGATCCCGGGCGTGGACCTACGCATCACTTATCAAGCCATGCCGTGGCAGGCATCCCACATATAAAGTAGAGGAAGATGGGCACGGATGTTAGCCCAGGGCCAATCTTCCTCAGCAAAAAGAGAAGGATTGGCAATAGATGTTAGCTCAGGGCTAATCTTCCCCACCAAAAAAAAAAAGAAAAGAAAAAAGAGGTTCATCAGGCAATAAGATAGCAACCATCACTGGATAAATAAAATATCTAAGAAGTTTTATGAATGTCATCACTTGTACTACGTAACCAAGTAGAGAGATGAAGGAAGCTAATCCAAGTGCCGATTTTCTAAGAAATGGGTAAAATAAAGTCACTGTGACGAAATACATTCACTAACATAAAGAAATTTCTCTTCCCCAGAGTGATCTGGGCACACAGTGTTTTCACATGCCCTGGGCCACCTGTCCTCACACTGTGTATTAGTAACTATGTCAAACAAGCAATATCATCTGCCAGAGCCATCAGCCTCCTCACACCCGCACCTTATGCCTGCCTTCCCTCCTGTTATGATGGAGGGTCTGCCTGGGCTCTCAAAACCAGTCAGTCTATCAGGGCACAGAAATGTGGACCTCCCCCCGCCCACCAGCTATTCAAAAACTTTGCTCCTATGATTATATGCTGCACTTTCTCCCATTTGAAACAAACCACAGATAAAAACCCTCCCTTGGTCTCACATCCTCCTTTTGACATTTCTCTGTTCCTTTTTGTCGCAAACTCTCTGCAAGAGCTAACTGCACTTTCTCTTGGGCTCACGACAGGTTTTTATCCACACCATGTTATTGAAACCACTCCTGAGAAGGTCATAAAAGATGCACAAGACCTCCATGTCACCAAATCCAAGAGTCAATTCTCAGGACTTCCTTGATTCTGTTTCTCAGAGCATGTGACAGAGCTGATGGCTCTTTCTGAAGCGCTTTTCCACTTGGCTTCCCAGCCACCTGCTCCTGGTTCTCCCCAACCTCACCAGATGCTCCTTCTCTCTTCCTTTGGACCCCGCTCTCTTTCCAACCTCTAAAGTTAGAGAGCTGCAGGGCCTCAGTCCTCAGACCTCTCCGTCCACACTCAGGCCTTGGGAAACCTCATCCAGCCCCAGGGCTTAAAAAAGTATCTGAAACTGCCAAGTCCCCAGTTTATCTTCCTAGCTTCAGCATCCCCCTCTGAAACCCAGACAAACGCTTGCAAATGCCGGACTTCTCCTCCGGAGGTCACGTTCTGAACAAAGCCTGCTCCTCCCCAGGCTTCTTTAGCGCAATAAAGGGCACTGCTCTCCCTTGTTGGAGTCATTCCTGACTGTTTTCCTTTATACCTTACAACTAATCCATCAGCACATCTGCCAGGTTTTTCTTCAGAATATATTCAAACACTGACCCCTCTCACCCTCCTGTTGCTGCCATCCTGGTCTAGAATATCTGGTTCTGAACACCTACAGGATCTACTTGCTTCCACTCTTGCCCCTTACAGCATATTCTCTACCCCGCCTCCAGAGGGATTTACAAACACATAGAAATCAGGTCGTGCCCCTTCTCTTCCAGCTCTCCAATGGTGTTTCTCTTTTGTGCCTTAACTCCTTACTGCGGCCCGCAAGGCCCTCCGTGACGTGGTCCCTGCCACTGCTCCAACCTCCCTTCCGGCGTTTCCCTTGACTCCCATGCCCCAGTACACTCACCCTCACTGCGCCTTCCACCTGCCAGGGAGGTTCCCATCCCAGGGCCTCTCCCCTGCCACTCTCTGCACCTGGAACACCACCGCTCGTGACGATCGCATGGCTCACTCCCTCACGTCTCCTGAGCGGCAAGCCCTCGAGTGGTACATTCTCAGCGAGGCGTCCCTGACCATTCCATCTAAAGTAGCACATGTATGCCTTACCATTTTCTATCCTTTTGTCCAGTCCTCATTTTCTTCACGACATGTATCACTATCTGACATTACAGAAGATATTTGCTTATTGTCTGTTACCCCCATTGAAAGGTAAAGTTCATGGGGAGCAGGGCTTTGGATATTTTGTTCTTCCCTATAACTCCACAGCCTTGAATGTAATACTTATTGAATGCATGAGTTAAAACTATTATTTATACACACACACCCCACTTTACCAGCAAAAGAAAATTGGGAAGCTAAACTCTCTAAAGCCTAAAGAACCATAACATATTTCTGAAACATTGTGACCTAGTGAGTAATCAAAAAACACAAAAGTTGGGGCCGGCCCAGTGGCGCAGCTGTTTAGTCCGCGCTTGGCAGCCCGGGGTTTGCGGGTTCGGATCCCGGGCGCCCGCCGACGCACTGCTTGTCAGCCATGCTGTGGCGGCGTCCCATATAAAGTAGAGGAAGATGGGCACGATGTTAGCCCAGGGCCAGTCTTCCTCAGCAAAAAGAGGAGGATTAGCAACAGATGTTAGCTCAGGGCTGGTCTTCCTTACAAAAAAAAAATGTTTTTAATAATAAAAAAAAAAAACCCACAAAAGTTGCATTTTTTGTAACCCAGAAAGCTTAAAATAATACTTGAAAGACTAGCTTGTGTCTAGTCACCCCCTGGTGTTAAGCCGATTCTGTTTGCTACAAGACTTCTACAAACTATTGGTGGAGGTAACTGGAGGGACTTGGAGGCTTTATTTCTAAGCCCCAAGTTATTAAAACTTTACTAAAATGTATATTTTTATAACGGAAACCATACTTTCAACTGAAAAAGTACTTCTTCCTTTCAAGAGATGAACTTTCTAGAATAAGGCCATGATGTAGAATGATACTACAGAAATAATAAAACAAGTGCAGATGAGAATTATTAATAATACTGTTCCCTCCTCAAAGTAATAGAAGGCTATAACTGTTTTCATATACGCCATTAAAACAATATCAAGTCAAAGATAGCCTGTGAAAAGTTTTCTTCCTTAAAATTAATTGAATCATGGAAAGCAAACCTAGAAAATCACCTAATCCGATATCTCCCAGCTCTCATAAAGTAATTTTCGATATATATTAAAAAGTGTTCCATGAACAATGGGTTCAGTGACCCAAGAACCACAGGGAGCACCTCTGCTCCTAACCATTCGCCTCCTTGAGGCGTGTTAAGGCTTTGAGGCAAGTCCCGAAGTAAAGAAGTCTGTGTATCTTTGTTTCCCACAGCTTCTCCTACACTTACTTGACCACAGAACGATTTTTCTTTGGACACTTCAAGGAACTAGGGCTCTGCAGAAGGTTGAAGCAACGCTGATCTCCTCGAACCTTTTCCATTTAAAGATGAAGAAGGTGAAGTCCAGAGCCAAAAGAAAGTAGTAGATGATCTCTACTCCTTTTTTATTTACAGTTTTTAAAAAATCTACAGACGAATTAAGTATATGACAGGAGAAAAACTACATTTTAATTTATCTCTGTATTGCCAGTATAAGCACAGTACTGGGTACAAAATGTATACTGAATAAATCTGGAGTGAGTAAAAGGTCATGACCGCAAGCGTCATAACTACACAAGACTGCACATCCCGAATTGTTGCCTTGGCTGTCATCATGAGTCAACCTGAGATCCTGTTCATGGCGTGCTGCTGGCCCCCCCTTCAGAGGCTAGGAGGCCACAGGAGGGACTGCCTTCCTTTCCTCTCAGCCCTCAAACCCTGTCAGGACTCCTGAGGACGAGACCACAGGCCCGCAGGAATCACACCCTTGATAAACGTTCAGGATCTCATTAGGGATCACACCTTAAAAAATATATTTCTCAGTGATTAAATTTTAAAAGCATTTAAGCATCTATTCCAATGGTCTTCATTTGAGATTTCTACAAATAAATAATTTCAGTGTCCTGACATATATATTTAAATATATAAATATAACATAATATATATATTATATTTATATTTGTACATATATATATAAATGTTCACTCAGGTTAGGAAAAAATATTTACTATATGCTTCTTACCTGACTGAAAATGAGTGAAATGCCCCTGGATTTTGCCCTAAAATGCAGATAAAAGTCATTAAATATATATAATTTTTTGGTAGAAGTAAAATTAAACAGTGACAATGACATACTTTGCAAAGTGTGTATTGGCTCCATTTTCTCCATATTTTCCTATTTTTATACAATCTCTCAAAGGAATCTGGATAAAATTGAGAAAGAAATATTATAAAAATAAGCAAAGGTAAAATATAAACACAAAGTAGGAATGTCTCTGTTCACAGTTAAAATGCATTTACCTTAATGATGGGCTGGGATATTGCATCTGGTTCAAAAATCACTGATTTTGAACATATTTTTAAGGAGCCTCTGATTTTCCTAGGGATCAAAATACAAAGGATTATCATTAATAAACATAATAAAAGTCACAAAAGAATCGTAATACATTTTAACCAGAAAGTAGATGAATAAAGCATCAACTCATAAAAGATCAACAACATACTTAAAGAGAAGGGTACGAAAGGCTGGAAAATATAGCAAAATAATTTTCCTCATCTCCACCTCCTTAGAGGTGAAAGAACTCTGCATATTTTGTAATGTGGTTTCATTTGTGGAGCACTGTACCATGCATTTTATTTTATTCATTTTATTCAGTTGGTCCTCACAGCTACTCTGAAAGGGAAATAGTTTTTTGATCCTTAAGAAACACTGATTCTATCCTGTCTTCAGTAAATTCTTTTGACTTTTAATTTCCAATATCTAAAAAAGCTATTCAGAAAGCAAGACTAAATATCTAAAATTGATTAAGTAAGGGATTTTTTTTTCCTTATAATCAAGGAAAGATAGAGTTTGAATTCAGCACATAAAATTCTTTGTTTTCCTTTTGAATACCAGTTTTATTTTTCATATTTCAAATTGTTCCCTTAAGAATGCCCAAATACATTCTTCAACATGTTTGCTAACCACTTGTATTGGCTCTCAGGGACTATTTGTCTTATTTACATATTTATTTCTCTTTCGTATCCTACTGCTTTGTTTAAATATTAATCTCATTTGACTTCATTTCTGTGACATTTCTCACAGTTTGTTGAGTAATTTTTAATATTGATTAGAATTTTCATTTTAGTCTGTAAATCTACAAATCTCCTGCTTTGCGATTTCTACTACCTTATTTAAAAATTTTAGATTCAGTGACATAGAAAAAATTATTTGAGCACAAAGATGATTTATAAACATTAAAATAGATGATTTATAATCATTAAACCTGCAGAGGTTTTCCCTCTCTGGTACCATGTTGAGGGGCTCGGGACTGGCATGAGGGCCTTTACAGTCAGAGCAACCAGGCAAGAGAGAGTGACGGTGCTTCTTGAAAGGCTTGGGAGAAAACGGTTAGCGTGCCCAGGTTGGTGACTTTGGGTGGATATGGATGGCAGAGTGGAGCAGCTGAGCCATGGCATTCCACCTGGGCACATAAAATGCTTTTAGCAGTGATTTTGGGTTCTGTAGAAATTCAGGAAAAATTTTGTTCCATGATAGTAAGCAATTTTAAAGACTATCTACCTATGACTATAATATCAAATAAATCAGTTACAGACTTTACCATTTTCTTCCTTTCATGGGACATTTACATGGCTTCAACACGTCTTGGAAGAAAACCTGCCTGAGCACTTTAGAGGCAGTTGCTAGTCTGGGCCAATATGTACCACTTGCCTGAAGCTAATAAAAAATCTATACACTATTTTCTTGTATTGATTGGATGGCTTTTATCAATCATCAAACCAAGGCAATAATTTATGACACAATCAGAATACACGTTAAGAGATGCTGGAGTATTACCTTATAAATAAATCACCTTAAGATTAGTTACCAAGAGTACATTTTGTCTGTAAGTAGAATTTCAAGGATCTTAGGTTCTTTAAAATCACTTGTATGACATTTGGACTTTTCTCTAGCCATTCCTCAGTCTCCTAGTGAACTCTTCTTACTCTGCCCACCCAGGGTTCTCTCAACTGAAGCAATTATTTTACTTATAGCCTAGAAAGAACCTACTTGCTCTGCCTGCTTCTGGCTCCCCTCCTGTTCCCCCACTCTACAAGTCAATTCTTCCTCTGCCAGAGAAATCTCATATCCTTCCCTGCTTACAAACATGCCGATGCCTTCCTAGTCTACAGGACTAAGTCCCAACAAAACCTGAGCCAGGCCCATCTCTCCACCCCAGTGTCAATACTTATCTGATATTAATTCCATGGTCTTGCTCATTTACACCTTTTAGTTTGCACACGCTATTCATTCTATCTGTAATCCTCCTGCCTCCACTCCCTGTCTGGAAAAATCCCAATCATCTTTCAAGACCTAGTTCAAATGCCTCTTCCCTGAACAATTCACCCCCTCCACTCCAATACATTGATGTGCTTATTAATCTTAGGGCAGGGCAGGAGGAAGGGACTGGGCTTTAGTTCAGATTAATCTTTTTTTGTGGATTAACTGTGGTCAAATAAAACACAAAATAGTGGTTCATACTGGCATTTACAATTCAAATGTTAGATTCAAGGATTTTACATTAACTTCTTAGATTTATATCTGTATCTCTATATAGTTTAAATAATCTATTAGTTGGAAACTTACAGTATATAAAAAAGCTATCACATTGAGAAATACAGTCTTACAGTCTGAGAACCCCCCCGTTCCTCCCACCATCACCAGAGTAACATTCCCGGTTCCTTTGTGGGCAGGAAACATTACGTTAGCCTCCCCTCTTCAGTGCTCAATACGTATGTACTGAATGGATGAGAAGGCTCATCCTACTGAAGGTGGTGATTTAGTTTGCAATTCTTCCTCAAAGGATTTTTTGAATTGTTGATTGTATATCATTTTTTTCCATGCCGTTAACTGCATTTACTTTTCTAACCTCCAAAAGTACCTAATAATAACTTAAGAAAAGTACTTTGTGGAAATTTCTAAACATATACAAATAGAATTGAAAACTCCCAAGTATCAAACACCTAGCTTCTGCAGTTGTTAACATGTCGTCATTCTTGTTTTGAGTATAACCCCCCAGAACCCTTCTGGATTATAGAGAAAATCTAGACATCATACATTTCACCCATAAGTACTTTAGCATGAATCTCTAAAGATAGACTCTTTTAATAAATGACCTATCGTTATCACACAAAAAAAATTAATAATTCTTTAATGCCATCAAGTATACAGTCAGTGTTTAAATTTTTCTATTTCATAAATGTGTTTTTATAGTTGGTTTGTTCAAATCAAAACCCAAACAAAGTCCATACAGGCATACCTCTTTTTATCACACTTGGCAGATACTGCATTCTTTACAAGGCCCTCCAACATCAAAAAGATTACAACTCACTGAAGGCTCAGATGATGGTTAGCAGTTTTTAGTAATAAAGTACTTTTTAATTAATGTATGTACATTGTTTTTCTAGACATAATGCTATTGCACACTTAATAGACTATAGTATAGTATAAACATAACTTTTATGTGCACTAGGAAACCAAAAAATTCATGTGACTCGCTTTATTGCAATATTCACTTTATTGCAGTGGTCTGGAACCGAACCTGCAATATCTGTGAGGTGTGTCTGTATTACATTTAGCTGACAAGTCTCTTATATCTCTTAATCTAAAACAATTTTCATTTTCCCATGTTATGAATTTGCTGAATGTATCTCCGTGGTTTTCCTCTATCCCATTTCCTTTAAATAATCAGTAAGATTAAGACTTGACCAGATTCTGGTTTGATTTTCCTACAAGAATACTTCAGAGGCAGTGCACATGTACTCCCTCTGTATAAGGAGACTCCAAGAAGTTCAGGTGATGTCACTCTTAATACACCCATGACAACATTTCTCCGCAGCTTTTCACCTATTGGTTTTAGCAGCCATTGAAGATTCTGTCTAGATCAGGGGTTGGCAAACCTTTTCGGTTAAGAGCCAGATAGTAAATATTTTCGACTTTGTGGGCCACATGGTCTGTCACAACTATTCAACTCTGTTCTCGTAGCAGGAAAGCAACCACACACTATACATAAACAAATGGGTGTGGCTGTGTTCCAACAAAACTTTATTTACAAAAACAAGTGGCAGGACAGATTTGACCTGAGCACTATAGTTTGCCAGACCCCTCCCCCACCATGTAGATACGTTATTCAGGAGAGACTGAAATTTTTATCAATTCTTTCTGTGTTTATTATCTAGAATTCATCAACATAGAACAACTTTACTTATCAATGATTTGGTTACTCTGAAGTACAATTATACAAGGAAAGCAGGAAAAACGCTTGATTCTTTACCTTTACTTATCAAGTTTCAGTAAAATGAGTTGGTGTGCTAGTATCCTTCAAAGGTATCTGATATATATCATTATGAACTCATGGATTTTAACAATTCTGATACATTTCAATTCATTGTAGTCATTATTCTTTTTTGATGCTCAATTTGTCCCATTTTTTTGCCCAACTCTTCAAGTTGGCCCTTGTGTCCTGTTAATTCAAAGTACAGTGGTTTTGGATACCTTCCTTTCTTGCCAGTGTGACAAGATGCTCCAGGCTCATCTTACACATTTCCCACCCTAGACTTAGACTCAGACACTTCTCCGAAGAGGCCTCATTCCGTCTAGTGGGAAGTGACAATCAGAGACCTTAATCTCGGTGCTCATGGCTACGGAGTTGTTTCTAGGCCTTTTCAGAGGGTAGAGCTAAAAAACACTTTCCTTTAAAAGAAACGTATACGACTCCATATAAGCATTTCCAATTCAAATTAAGGTTATAAGGCTTTTTCTTAACTCCTTTAATATTAGATTCGTATCTCTTTTATACCGAAAATCTTGGTTTTGGCATTAGCATATTACTCATTTGCTTTATCTATTTACATAAATCTATGTGCATGTGTGCATAAAAGTTTCAAAATAATAACACCAAAATTATTAACAACATTATTACTACAAAAACAGTCTACAACTTTTTCGCAATTCTTTTTCACCTTAGGCTATATCTCACCAGAGACAGTCAAATTACTAGAGTCGTGAAGTTGATTAAAATAATTCTTTTCTGTGGTTAACCCTCCAACTTTATATATGCTTAAGTTCATTTGTTTCATTTTCTTTTTGATTTTTAGGATTTACTGTTTCTCTTGAAATGTCATTCTATATTAAATTATATATATAAAATATTTCCATGATTCCAAAATCAAGTAAAATAAGGTACTTTCAGAGAAGTGTAGTTGTCATCTCTATATTATCCCCCTGATCCCTCCCTCTTCTGCACAGATACCATTTCCATTAGCTTTTAGCTTATGCTTTTTTTTTTTTTTGTGGGGAAGACCAGCCCTGAGCTAACATCCGTCGCCAATCCTCCCCTTTTTGCTGAGGAAGACTGGCCCTGGGCTAACATCCGTGCCCATCTTCCTCCACTTTATATGGGACGCCGCCACGGCATGGCTGACAGGCAGTGCGTCGGCGGGTGCTCGGGATCCGAACTCGCGAACCCTGGGCTGCCAAGCTCGGACTAAACCGCTGCGCCACTGGGCGGCCCCTAGCTTATGCTTTTTAAAATATATAATTTAAAAAAATTTTAATTTTTAAAAATATAACCAAAAAAATCCCCCCTTTCTTATATGAAAGATAGCATACAATACACAGTATTCTGCTCCTTGCTTTATGCACTTAGATATGCTGCAGATCACTCCACAGCGAAATACTGAACTTCTTCATTCCTTTATTCAGCTGCATAGTACTTCATTATATGGACATTCCATGGTTCATTCAATCAATCCCTACTGGATTGTTTCCAGTGTTTTGCTATTACAAGTAATGCAATAAATAATAACCTTGTACATAAGTCTATTTATTTTCCAGTGTATCCTTGAGATAGTTTCTTAGAAGTAGCATTGCTAGAGCAATAGGTTAATACACACGCAATCTTGCTAGATATTACCAAACTCACTTCCATGGGGTTGTACCATTTCAACCTAATAATAACCTTAAAATTACAAAAACAGGTTTCAGTTTGCTAGCTTATATTTGTGTTTTAATAATAAACAAATGTATTTAATTTTAAGCAAGACATTATTATGATATAGGACAGAGCAGTGTTGGGAGGAAAAAACGGTATGGAATTAGGGAAAAGAATGTGAACAAAATTCTAGAGGTAAGAAAGCTAGGTGCGACTTTCAAGGAATAGAAATTGCCTAATTTGACTGAATACTAAGGAAACAGATATGTCCTAAGCTACCAAACAGAAAGCTAAGTGATTTTTACTTTGGCTTATATTTAAACAAATACTACATGGTATTGATCCTTTCAGGATAGAACTTGAAGAATACTAAATATTAAAGTATTTATCTAATATCAAAGCATGTTCTAAGTTGTGGCCTATAGTTGTTAAGTGACGCCCCCAAAGGAAATCTTAGCAGACACATTTTTGCTGGAATAACTTTCATCTTAGTTAATTCCAAGTTGGCATTTTAAACAAAAAAACTTCATTATACACCTTTGTACTTAGCTTTCAAAAGGTATGACCAAAGAAACAGAATCTGTTTTCATAGTAATAAGTAGTAGTTATTAAAATATAGAGAAAACTGATTTTGCTTCTCTATCAAATCAAATCACTCATTTTGAAAGTATTGATTTTTCCAACACTCCTATGTTTTATGATCATTACTTTATAACATCATAACCCAAATAATGGAGAGCATAAGTACAAAAGGGATGTAAGAAAAAAGTGATGGAATGAATCAGAGTCCTGTCCAGCTGCTTTAGGATACCCACAACCTTAGAGGAATTAGTACACACTGCTTCTTAGCTTTGGAAAATATATAAAGTTATGACAGCAACTTATAAATCCCCCTCTTCTCATTACTTCCCCAATACAAAAGAAGAGGAAAGAATCTATATGATCACACATTTAATTTTAAAAATATCAAACAGAAAGGTTTAATAGTCCATAGAGATCCAAAAATATTCCTTACCTTTCATTCTGACTGCCCTTGTGCTGAATATGATTAGCTGTATGCTGTTCAAAGTAGTACTCCTCCAAGTTAAGCAGGAGCAAGGAAAATCTAAATTTGGGGGGGAAAAAAACAGCAACAAAATCTCATGTTTATTTCCTAAAAAGTATAAGAAAGCAGAATAGTTAAAGCATCTGATCCCAAAGTGCTTTTCCATTCATTAAATCAACAAATACTTATTAAGTGTGAATTACAAGCCAGGCACCCCTCTCTATCCAGTAGGGAGGGGAGGAGGCAACAGACAGACCTGCCTGACTGTGCCAAAATTAAAGTAAATAAATAAAATTGTTTACCAGGTAGATTTATTATTCCTTTATAGAAACCCCAAATTTCAAGAAATAAAACTTATTCTTGCCTGAACAAAGCTTGGAGCTTTGCCATCTATGGAGTTTTCATTCTTTGTTTCCCCTGATAGACACACAGGGCATCCCCACTTCCCCTTCCCCACTGCACACCCCACCTTCAATGTCATATCTCATGGTGAATTAAGTTTATCTTGCTACTCCCACAAGACCATATGCCACTGAGAGGCAGACCTTTAGCTATTCCCCTGCAATAACCAATCTAATGCTTTGGACACAATGCAATGGACACACTTATTTAATAAATAAGTAAACTGAACTGAATGGGTTTGAAATATAGTGCTTTTTAAAGTTTTAAGTGCTTTAAACTTTTAAAAACAAAATAAGGTAATAAGAAAAAGTATCAGTTTAGTTGTATGGCCACAGAAACAAATATATGGCAAAGAACTGAGAACAAGTGTTTTGTTTGTTTCGTGGTGAGGACCAGGAAACATCAGAGGCACCTAGAGTTAGGGAAAAGCTTTCATGAACTGCACGACTTGAGATGGGTCTTGAAGTTCTGGTGTGTTGGAGGAAGGTATTTAGATTAAATGTGGCAGATTAAACATATATATTTATTTCTGTTCCCTCCAGAAACACCACTAAAATGTGAACAAAAATATTCTTTAAATGGTAAAACTCACAGAACAAAGAAAACTGGAGAGCCATAAAGCAGAGGAGAGATATTCACAAATATGTGAGAAATGGAAAGCAGATGGGAGGAATCAGCAATGATCAGGAACCAGAACAGTAGATGCCTCCAGAGAAGGCACCAATCAGGGGAAAACCAACTCAAGTCACAGGACTTCCAAAAAGTTCTGAAATTGCAGGCATTAGGTACCAAGAAGGCAAGGATGAAGCATGGGGGGATGGTTGAAAGTCTGAAGGAGGTCAGTGGCCCAGATGCCTCTCCCAATGGTTATCCCTACCTCACTCTAGCACATGGTCTTTCTATATTAAACCTAACAAGAGGCTCTAAACTAGACATCGAGTACAGTGGAGAGCAGGGCTGTGGCATGAAAAGAGGGTGATCAAGCAAAAAGCAGGATATACACCACTCAAAGCAGCAGTCTGGTGGATTATTTTTGCAAAAAACTAAATAACCCTAGAGAAAAGACCTACAGATACTAGTATTTGAAAGAGCCAGGCCTCTACAACATCAGCCCATAGTGAAGCCCAACAGAAAAAGCCTGCCCACAGTGACACATAATTACACGCTTCACACTTCAATATGGATGGACAACCCAAGGTCACCAGCCTCTAATATGAAAGTGCTAGACAAGCAGAAGAACACAACTTGAAGGACTAGAGACAATGCAGAGAAGAGAAGAGAAAAGGTCAAAAGACTATAATTAATATCCTTATACAGAAGAAATTATATCCATGATACAAGAAGATATTGTTCATTAAAAAAAATCTAAGCCAAAAGAAAAGTAACTCATAAATCAAAAATAATGACAGCAGGAACCAGCTTCACCATCCTAATAGGTAACTTTTATTGGCCTGTTGTACATTTTGCAAATCCATGAACAAGAATTAATCACAGGCTAAACTGCCAGAGCTTAATGTAAAATGCTCACTATTAATACTTAGGCTGAATTTCAATACAATCACAAGAGTTAAGATTACCAGGAACAGTCCTTTGGTGATCAGATAATTTCCAGGAAGGTATAAATCAGAAAGATACTTACTAATCACCTTGTCCCTTATTTTTAGCTTATATCTTAATGACGTGCAACGTTTTGCTTGGGCTGGAGTTATGCAACCCTCCCTTCTCTCTCTCAATCCTCCCACTCCTCCTTTTAGAGAGAAGGTAAAATAAAATAAGTATTCTTCAGGAAAACAATGGCATAATTTATTTGCTATGAAGCACAAGTAGTCTTCACAGACAATCAGCTCTTCCATATAATTATTAAAATATAATCCTATCCTTAATATTGTTAAAATATCCATACTACAGAAAAGCAATCTATAGATTCAATGCAATCCCTACCAAAATCTCAATGGCATTTATTGCAGAAATAGAAAAAAAAATCCTAAAATTCATATGGAATCAAATAGCCAAAATAATCAAGAAAGAAAAACAAAGCTGGAAGTCTCACACTTCGTGATTTCAAAACATATTACAAAGCTACAATAATCAAAACTGTAGTACTGGCATAAAGACAGATATAGACCAATGGAAAAGAATAGAGAGCTCAGAAATAAACACTTGCTTATATGGTCAAATGATCTTCGACAACGGTTCCAAGGCCACACACTCAGTAATGGATAGTGTCTTCAACAAATGGTACTGGGAAAACTGGATACCCACATGCAAAATAATGAAGTTGGACCCTTACTTTACACTAAATACAAAAATTAACCCAAAATGGATTAAAGACTTAAATGTAAGACCTGAAACTATAAAACTCCTAGAAGAAAACAAAGGTGGAAATCTTCACGACATTGGATTTGGCAATGATTTCTCATATATGACACCCAAAGCACAGGCAACAAAAGCAAAAATAGACAAATGTGACTACATCAAACTTAAAAACTTCTTTGTAGCAAAGAAAACAATCAACAGCAGGAGAAGGCAACCTACAGAAATGGAGAAAATATTTGCAAAAATCATATATCTATAAGGAGTTAATATCTAGAATGTGTAAAGAACTCCCACAACTCAACAACAACAAAAATTAACCCAAGTAAAAAATGGGCAAAAGACTTGAATTGACACTTCTCCAAAGAAGATATACAAATGGCTAAAAAAATCTATGAAAAGATACTCAACATCACTAATCATCAGGAAAATGCAAATCAAAACCACAATGAGATATCACCTCACACACCATTAAAAAAAAACAAACAGAAAATAACAAATATTGGCAAGGAAGTGGAGAAATTGGAACACTTGCTCACTGTTGGTAGAATTGTAAAATGATGCAGTAGCTATAGAAAACAGTATAGAGGTTCCCAAAAAATTAAAAATAGAACTACCATATGATCCAGTAGTCCAACTTCTGGGCATATACCCAAAAGAATTCAAAACAGGATCTCAAAGAGATATTTACATATCCATGTTCACTGCAGCATTATTCACAACAGCCAAGAGGTGGAAGCACCCTAAATGCCCATGACGGATGAACAGATAAAGAAAATGTGGTATATACATACAATGGAATATTCTTCAGCCTTAAAAAAGAAGGAAATCCTGTCATATGCTACAACATGGATGAAACTTGAGGGCATTATGCTAGGTGAAATAAGCCAGTCATAAGAAGGCAAATACTACATGATTCCATTTATATGAAGTATCTAAGGTAGTCAAACTCTTAAGAGAAAATAGAATGGTGATCGCCAAGAGCTGGAGGTAGGGAAAAAAGTGGAGTTGTTATTCAGTGGGTACAGAGTTTCAGTTTTGCAAGAGGAAAAAGTTCTAGAGATCTTTTGCACAACAACACGAACATGCTTAAAACTACTATACTATACACTTAAAAATGGTTAAAATGGTAAATTTTATGTTTTTCAACACAATAAAATATAATCATATCAACTACTGTAGAACTAGAGTCATTATTTTGGTAAATAAATTGCATCTTCCTTAATTTACCAATATGCATATTTTGTGAGAAATGTAAAACATATGGTGAAGGGATATAACTAAATCATATTATTCAAAGTTAAAGGATTAAGGAACTTTTCTGAGTTTACTTTTCCTTTTTACCGAAGTGTTCAGTTATACCTGCTTTAAAATCTTTGTATGTAAAAATTATTACAATAAAATTTCATGGTGTTTTAAACAATGATTTTCAAACTATATTCTATGGAGTAAAAGGTCCCATGCTTTAAAAAAAATTAAAGTCACTTTTATAATTTTGTGTGTGTGTGTGAGGAAGACCAGCCCTGAGCTAACATCCGTTGCTAATCCTCCCCTTTTTGCTGAGGAAGACTGGCCCTGGGCTAACATCTGTGCCCATCCTCCTCTACTTTATATGGGACGCTGCCACAGCGTGGCTGACAAGCAGTGCATTGGCGGGCGCCCGGGATCCGAACCCACGAACCCCAGGCTGCCAAGCGCGAACTATGCTGTGCCACCGGGCGGCCCCACTTTTATAATTTTATGATCTCACTCATTAGTATTCTGTCAGACTGTAAATTATTTCTCTAGGAGATTCTTGGCCCTGCCCCTCGGTATTCCTTAGTTTAATCCATCTTTACAGAGGGGTGGTAGCATTCTCTTTAGATAAATTTGCTCATTCAGCAACTTAATTTTCCTAAAATGATGCTCTCCCATCCTTACCTCATGTCACCTAAATTTTAAAGCATACTGTTCAACACTTAACCAATAACACAATATAAGCTCACTCCAGACAGCCCTCCTGGCCCTGCACTCAGGGCCACTCAACAATTATCCAACACTGTTGATGAAGAGTATTTATACCAGATTCAGAAGATTTTGCCGTCCATCATTTCTCCAAATCGGAGATTTAAACAGGCTTTTCACTGTGGTGAGGACTGTGACGGGTTCAACGGGAGAAAGTGCCATGACGCCTTAGTGATGTGAGCACAGGCACAGGAAAGGGCACGAGTGTCAGGTATTTGCCACCTCTACTCTGAATAGCCCAATAGTATCCTTGGATTAAGCTAGACTGTAGTGCCCCTACCACCTAGAGAGTTGATTTAATTAAACTGGGCATTTTTTGTTAAGTTTCTTAAAAATGGCCTCTGAAACAAGGAGGAAATTAACAAAAATGTTGAACAGACAAGGGCAAGAACACGGTCCTGTGACCCACCATTAGAAATGTTTTCCCAGTAATACACTTAACAGCAACCGCTGAATAGAGTCATTCAAACACATATTATTCCACCTAACTATACAAACATCAATTTCCCCTTTCTCAGTTCTGCTATTAAGACATCATAAAAACAAACCTTATCCTCTGCCAAAGTTCAGATGAACTAATCCACTGCATTTTCCTGATCTACCAGTCAGAACACTGTCAGAAGAGATTAGAAGAGCATGCCACGACTTCATGGTGAATTCATGCTGGAGACTGGTAGCAACTCAACTTCCTCTTCTAGTGGTTTATAAATCTGTCTGATCTAGAATTAGCACTAAACCTACTTAAGCACATATGTTCTTTCTGCACCTTTCAAAGTTCCTAGATCACTGAAACAATTCTGCGGTTCCAAACTCCAACTCTCCCAGGAGTTTATGCCGGGAGACATAAGCACATGGGTGCCCTTTGCATCTTCACCATCATATGAAAGTTTATCCTGTCACTTTCAGTCCGATGGTCAGTATCATTAACGGAGTACAAAATAAGAGCCACTTTCTCTTGTCATAAATCAATTTTACACTACTGGGCTGGGTGCTAGGCAGCAGCCTAGTTTTAAACACAACTTTAGGAGACTTTTTAAGTTTTTTTAATCTATAGCATTTTTTAAAGCTACCACTTATTTGGGGCTTTAACTTCCTTGATGCTAATTGTGCAGGTCTGTGACATCCTTTTAATCTGTCCTTGGTTCTTGCCCTTCTTTATATTTTAAAAATATTATAAGCTCAAAGGAAAACTACCTGTACAACCATTCTATGTTTATTTGGTTGTCTGATTTTCTGTAACTCTTCACAAAAAGATTATTTGGATTGGTGTTCTGAATTATATTTTTGACAGTTTCACAAACTGCTTGGGTCAATATCCTTTTCAGAACTGTCCAGTAATAATACCTATCTTTTTTTTCCTCAAAACTTTCAATATCTGCTTTCTGAAAAATCTAGATTCTATGTATGACAGAATTCTTCTTAAACCCTCTGAGCTTCAACAATAAACAACTTGATATGACCACTTTTTCTGAAGATTTCTGCCACTGCTACTTGGTTAATTAATTTCTCTTTAATATTTAGAATTTTGTAAAGTTCTCAAGTTCTCTGCCTTAAGATAAACTAAAACTTCAACAAGGGAAATCAAGGAACTGTAATTATATCTCACTAAGCATTGACTAAGTTAGGCCTCCTATCATTTTCTGTATTGCCACTTCCTGTTTTCAATCCACATCAAGTACTCATCCGCCATTTTTTCTACCCACTTACGTGGCCTATAAACAAATGGGCACAATTATGTTATCTCTGTTCCCCTTTACAATAAGTTCTCTGGTTTTTTTCCCTGTGGTTCATGGATTCCCCTGCAGATGTACTTCTTCCTGACATTCAGAGCCCACTGTCTCCCTCCTAACACGTCTTTCCTTTTGAAAAGGTCGGTAGCTTTTCAGCGCTAGATTCCAATCTTGAGACTCATCTTAACAACCTTCAGTAACACCTAAAACACACATTAATCCTCTTTGGTAATAAAATTCAACTCATTTTATTATCCATGTTCTATATATTCACAGAGACATCTGAGTGACTAAATGTTATTTCTAGTCCCTGAACCAATTGTTCCCTCATATAAATTACTGGCCCCTCCTCCCCCAGAGTAGCATTTCATCTCATGCCAGCTGTCCTCCAGTGTAACCAATTTTATTGGTTCATCAGGTCTTTTTATCCCTTCCTTTGGGAGTAAATTTAAAGCTCTCTCTATCGCTCAGCCAGATTCTAGGAAATTATATTCTCCTCCGACTATGTGAGATGTGGTTACTTCCTGGCCAAGATGGTTCAGATATCGAAATCCCTTCATTGACACCATCCATAGAGCTGGTCATTTCTGTTTTCAAATCTCAACTGTCTATGAGAACAAATGGCAAAAATATCACATAGGCTCTCAAAGTCTTTCCATTTCCTCATCAAGGGTCATAGACCTGAGGGAGGATGCTTTCATGAGCCTTCTCTACACTATCAAGAAGATAAAGATGAAAGTATGTTTGAAGAAACAAACAAAAATATCAAGATGAATGCTTAATTACTGTTAATTACTGAATAGTGCTTCTCAAACTTTAACGTGTATATAATCATCTGGGAAGCCTGTTAAAATGCAGACTCTGATGTAGTACATCTGGGGTGGAGCCTGAGATTCTGCATTCTCTAACAAGTTCCCAGGCAATGCTGATGCTGCTGGCCCATGGATCACACTTAGGGTAACAAGGATCTAATACCCATATAAACCAGGCTTTGATCATTCCTGAATCATTCTAAATTTCAGAGATACCATAAAAATAAGCACTGGCCTAGAATTTAAAACAGAAGCAGCATGTTATGGTGGAAAAAGGACTGGACATTTGTTTTAGCCTTAGTTCAGCATGACTTGGCTGTTGGACTTTCAGTCAAATCACTTTTACTTTCCTTACTTATGCCTCAACTATAAAGATGAGGGGAGGGAGCTATAAATTAGATAACCTCAAAAGGCCCTTCTTATTTTTTTGTAATTGGTTAGTGCCTTGGAGTTGATTCAACTCCTAGCGACCCTGCGTACAGCAGAGGGGAATCCTGTCCCATCTTTTGGGCCATCCTCTCAACTTCCGGCGCTATGTCAGGCAACGCTCCACTGCTATTCACAGGGTTTTCATGGCCATTTTTTTCTGGAAGTGGGTGGCCAGGTCCTCCTTCCTAATCTTAGTCTGGAAGCTCCACTGAAAACTGTCCACCATGGGTGACCCTGCTGCTTTTGACACACTGGTGGCACAGCTTTCAGCAACACACAGCCTCCACAGTATGACAACTGACAGACGGGTGGTATGGTTCCCTGACCAGGACACAAAGCTGGGCCATGGTGATGTGAGTCCTGGATCTTAACCACTAGACCACCAGGGCTGGCTACTGGGTTTATAGATTTAGTAAATAAACCCGGGCTTAAAGAAATCAGCAAGAATTCCATTTCAGGCACTATGGCAGATTAGATGTCCAGAGAAAAAAATCTGAGTACAGATCCCTTAAAATTGCTGAATAAATTACTAAAAATTCTTTTCAAATGCTTGGCTGAGATGATAGAAAAGTAAGGGAAAGTCTTGGAAGAGACAAACAAAGAAGTTGGCAGGCATTAGAGCAGTCTTTTCACTTCGGGGCTTTGCCCAACTCTTTGAGTAGTAGAGAGCCTGAATGCTTTAGGGCCATGTGCCCTGAGAGGACGGTCATTGGGGGAGATGTAGAAAAAGCTAGGATCCCTAAAAGTAACATCCTTTGAGGGTGGAAATAAAAACCACCACCCCTCCTTCCCCCGAGGGAGATGGTAGGACCTTGGCTCTAGGCTGTGGGCAAAATGAGTCTCCCTTGAGAATCTGAAACCACAAGCCTGCCTTGACACATCCGAGGCTAGAATTCACACTACCTATTTAGGCCAAAAGAATTCAAGACAAACCAATGTGGTCTCTTCCCTGACTCCAGGGAGAAATAAATAAATGTACTTTCTAGAAAAATATACTTTAAACTCAGGCCTCCAAAAATTCCCAAGGATAAACTTCCAAGGAACAAGAGGCCACAATCAAAAATCACAAAATAAATGAGAGAATAAAATTACTAAATGAAGATCAGTACAAGCAACAAACTACTCAAGGCTACAGACAATTTATTTTCTCTATCTGATCATTCCAATAGATAAGCTTAAAGAAATAGAAGGACATCAAAAGTATAACAAAAGGACAGACTTTTATCAAAAATGACCAGGCAGTAAATGACCCAAATAGAACTAGAAATTTTAAAATATAATAATTGAAATTAAAACTCAAACTAATGGGATAGACAGCAAATTGGGCAACTAGAGAGAAATTGAATAAATCGTACGATGGATTTAAATCACCCACAAAGCAGCACAGAAAAATAAAGATAAATATTAAAGAGTCATTTTGAGATGTAAAAGAATGAGGAGAAGCCATATTCCAAGAACTAAAGGCTTGGCTCCATATTTTCCAAAACTGTTTCAGCTTTAGGACCCCCAATCAGGATAGACAAATGAAAAGAAATCTCTATATAGACAAACAGCAAAGCACTACAGAGAGATCTTAAAAGCAGCCAGAGAAAAGACAGATTACTTACAAAGAACAATTAGACTTAAATGATACGGGTTTATTGCAGGCTGATCTCCAAAACAGAAGGTGGCCTCCTGCAAAGCTCCATGAAAACTTGTCATGGTCTGGTGTTAAAGGCAGTGATGGTCAACCACAAAGCTTGGACTCCAGTGCCTTAATCATGCCAGAGAAAGTGCTGGTGGTTCCCTAACCATGAACACTGATCCAGCAAATCCTGCCACATCATACAGACTCAAGTACAAGGCTTAGTCAAGCCAGGGAAAGGGTGAGGCCAACCCACAGCCACAGATGCTAAGCTGGACATGGTGAGTGAAGGTTCCAGCACAGTGTAGCTCTACTGTATCCTGGCCCCTGGTCACTCCATGGGATCCAGGTTTCTCCTGAAGTCAAGACTGACCCTGCCAGGCAGCTAAGTGCTACACCAGGGGGACAAGGCACACCTGTTACCTTTTCTCTGTTGAGTTCCCCCATCGAATGCTGCTCCAGCAAGTCTGGTGCATATTCCCTGGCCATTTGCCTTCGTTTGCACAATCTTCAAAATGCAGAGAGAATTATACATCCAGCAAAACTGATTTTCAAAACAAGGGCCACATAAGGACATGTTCAGATGGACAAAAACAAACATAGTTGACTACCTTCAGACCCTCATCAGGGGAACTTCTAAAGGATATTCTTCAGGAAAGAGAAAATAATTCCAGGTGGAAGATATGATATCCAAGAAGGAATGCTGAACTAAGATAATGGTAAATATGCATGTAAAACTATACAAGCATTAACTAGACAATTATAATGTCTAATTTGTAGATTGAAAATAGTAGACAATAACAGACCATAATTTAGGACAGGACAATAGAAATTAAGTATTCCAAAGGCCTCATATTATTAGGGAGGAGAGTAAAGAAAACGATTAGCTTCAGACCTTAAGTTAAATATAAATGTTAAAATTTCAAGGGTAAGCAGTAGAAAAAGAGAAACAGAATCTATAATTTCCATACTCTAAGAAAAATTAGGGGCCGCCCGGTGGCGCAGCAGTTAAGTTCACGCTTGGCAGCCCCGGGTTTGTGGGTTCGGATCCCGGACGCCCACCAACGCAGTGCTTGTCAGCCATGCTGTGGCGGTGTCCCATATAAAGTAGAGGAAGATGGGCACGGATGTTAGCCCAGGGCCAGTCTTCCTCAGCAAAAAGAGGAGGATCGGCAGTGGATGTTAGCTCAGGGCTGGTCTTCCTCGCAAAAAAAAAAAGAAAAAAGAAAAATTAAAGTGAACAAGAGGTCTTAGTTAATCCAAATGAAAACAAAAAATAAGACAAAATTAAAGAACAAAATGAAAAAGTAAAAATGAATCCAAATATATCTGTAATAATAAATGTAAGTGGACTAAACTAATCTGTCAAGACAAAAATTATCAGAATGAATTATTAAAAACTCCAACTATAAGCTATTTATAAGAAATATGCCTAAAATCTAAGGACACAGAAAAGTTGAAAGTAAAAGAATGAAAAATTCTATATAATGCAAATAAACAAAACAAAACTGATATAGTTATATTAATATCAGACAAAATAGAAAAAAATCATTACTAGGTCATTATATATTGATGAAAGATTCAATGCTAAAGATAAGAAGACTCTTATCTAAGAAGATATCAATTCTAAACTTACATAGACTTAACAGACTTAGTAATACACCCTGAAAATATATACAGCAAAAATTAGTAGAAATACAAGGTAAAGTTTGCATCACGAAGCATCTCTCAGTAACTGATGTCAATTAGAAAAAAATTTCCTTAAGGAAATGGATGATCTAAACACACTTAACAAGCTTAATCTAATAGATATATAGAGAATATTGTACCAATATTAATATGCATCTGTTTTTAACCTCACATGGAACATTTGTGAAAACTGACCACATACTAAGTCATAATACATAATTTCAAAGAATTAGTATTTTCCAGACCTTATTCACTGAATGCAAGTTAAAAAATAAAAAACAAAAAGATAATTTTCAAAATCTATGAGTTAGAAATGTTAAGACAATTCTAGATATCTGATGGGTAAAAGATGAAATCACAATGGTACTTAGAAAAATACAAGCAATGAATTTATTCAATGGCCATTCTCATTTTATATCATATTCTAAAAAAATTTTTTAATGAAAATCATACAGCAAACACACTCAAAATCCATTTATGGGTAGATTCTAGTGTCTTCTTATATGGCAGCCATTTTGGAAAAGTCAATTTGAGACAGCAATAAGGGAGTAAGGTGATAGGCTAGTAATGCATTTTGGGTAAAGCCAATGTAAATTCTAAGTTAATCAAAATGTTTGCAACATTTATTTCCTCTCCCACTGTTTTTTCGTTATGGGAGAAAAATAAACACTGTTTGTTTAAGTCACAGCTAGGCAGATTTCTTTCGAGACACATCAGCATTCCTGACTAATTGAGTGCTGATTCAGATAAACTAATAAAGTGCAGGTTATCTCCATTTTCAACAGCTGGCATATCCCATAGAGATATTAAAAGAATAGGATGATCAGTCTTAGAAATGAAAAATTAAACAGGAGTCTGATAAATTGCTTTGCCATCTCAACAAGTATTTTTAGTATAATGAATACAGAATCAATTGATATACATATTAAGTAAAACATATTTAATATCAGCCAAGAAATTTAATTTCAGCATAACCAAGAGAATCATACACACATGGAATATTTGAAGCAATTTTGAAGTCTAAGAAGTATGACTATAAAACTATTAATGTATGTGTACCCAGTACAGAATCCATGATCACCAATGTTTTATCCTGGAATGACAGCTTACCAACCACAGCTAAGTAATTTATTCTACAACACTATAGAGAGAAAACTGTGACTCTCTCCCACCAGGGACGTGTCTCAACTATCTAAATTTCTACATCACCCAAGAAGAAAATAGTTGTAGTCCCACCACACCACTCCTAGATGTGAAGATAAAAAGTATTTAACAATTAGCCTACTCCTAAATCTTAAAATAGAAGTACCTTAAACCACAGCAGTTTGCAGAACATCCTCATCTGCTAACCCCACTGCTCATATCTGCCATTTCCAACAATTCCAAAGGAAGATATGTGAATTGTCTCTCAAAATTTCTTTCCACTTATCTCCATTAACACCCACATAGGACATTTTAAAAAATGAGTAAAATCAATATGGTTCCTGCCATCTAAATCTTAACCAGGATACTAGTATTTAATTTGAATGGCCAAGTATCTCTTTGTTTTCCAACACTGAAAATTACCAAAGCATTTCTTTATAAATATCACCAGTATATGGCACCACTGTACAGCTGTTCAAACCAGAAACTTGAGAGTAGAACTGCCATGTTTAGCAAATAAAAATACAGGAAGCATAGTTAAATATGAATTTTAGATAAATTACAAAACTTTTTAGTATAAGTATGTACCCAATATTGCATGGGACATACTTATACTAAAAGACGATTCGTTGTTCATCTGAAATTTAGATTTCACTGGGCGTCTTGTATTTTATCTGACAACTCTAGCTGGGATTCTTCCTCTTTTACCTTCTACATGTAATCCACCACACCAAGACCCGTCAATTGTACTTCCTAAAAACATCTAAAATCCATCCACTTTTCTCCAATTCTTCTGCCACCACCTTGGTGGAAGCCACCAATCCAAGAATCTCCCAACCAGTCTCTCTGCTTCTACTTTTGTAGAAATATCACTTACTCTAAATGCAATAGCATCAACTTAACACTAAGAGAAATAAATGCTATCTTCAAGTTTCTCCTTTTCCAGGGTCATTATTCGGTAGCAGCAGAAATCTAAAATCTCTAAAGCAGCAGGAGAGGGGCCAGTGAACTTACAACTCTGAAGAGGTGAGGCCTTTCATTGAAGGGTAGCCTCTGAAACAGTCCCAAGGAAAGTAACAGTTCTCTTGGGGATCCTGGAGCCATGACCTATATCAATCATTTTGCTAATTGGTGTTTATTGCCACAAAGAAATGAGCCAGGGAAAATCTGCAGAAATGGTAAATTTGGGGATCAATAAAGTTAGTTTAAAATATTCTTGTCTTGGGGCCAGCCTGGCAGCGTAGCAATTAAGTTCACGTGCTCCACTGTGGCAGCCCAGGGTTCACAGGTTCGGATCCCAGGCGCGGACCGTTGCACCACTTGTCAAGCTGTGGCGGTGTCCAATACAAAGCAGAGGAAGATGGGCATGGATGTTAGCCCAAGACCAATCATCCTCAGCAAAACAAGGGGGACTGGCAGTGGATGTTAGCTCAGGGCTAATCTTCCTCACACATGCACAAAAATTATTGTCTTTCAAAATGAATTCTAAGATTTATAAAGAGACTGCTTGATTCTAGCCCACATCTGACTGTGAGACAGATTCCTGTCATTCAAAGTGATATTCTATAAACACCATTCTGGTTAGAGTCTGTCTATCAGTCCCAGGTTACAAAGCCATGGGGCAGAGCATTAAAAAATTTGGCCAGTCAGCAAGTAGGATTCAAATAAATATAAAATATGTGGCACCAACTTTTTCAGATGACTGATGCTCAGGAACTGAGCTCAGTTGCTGCCTCCTGACTGATGAATAAATGTTTTGGTTGTGAAAGTTACAGTTATCTCGGAGTGCTGCTAGCCTGTCACATTTTTATCTGATCAACGGATACCAACAAAGCAGATTATACATAGAAACGCAAGTGCAGATGTTAAAATTAGTGTGACATGGCACAGCTATGAAAGCTAACCAAATTAAACACAAATTACTTCCATGGAAGAACTGGCAGATCTAAAGAAAACAGGTCTTCCTGTATATCAACGGGGCCATTGTTGCAAATGGCTCTTAGATCACAGAACATGATGGCAAGTCAAGCGTTTCAAAGTTCTTACCATGTAAATTTGAACATTCACCTATTTAATTCAGAATACCACCAAGTCTTAATGTTGTTGATACCAAACAAAGAAACTCTACTTAAGCTCTTTCCACATGAAACAAGCATTACAAATGAAGTCAGAAGAGCCTCAACAAATGTGAGTTATTTTATTTACGGTCCACTTATTATTTAATAAATAAACCTTTCTGTGGATAAAACCTAATCACACTATCAAAAAAGTTCTTGTAAGCCATATCCAAGGTATGTTTTTTGGTGTTATCTCATCATCTTCTCCATAGTGGGGAAATGAAATTTCAGACTATGGATATCCTGGCCAGGCCAAAAGAGACTAGAAAGGGACATGAATGTTTGAACGAAACAGGTCAACTCAACCCCTATAAGACAAGCATGGATGCCGCAAGATTTCACAGACCTTCAAGTCTACACTTGTATTTCCACGTATCATCTGCTTTACTGGTGTCCACTGATCACACAACAACGTGACAGACTAGCAGCACTCGGAGACAACTAGCTCCCACAACCAAATTAATATTTGTAAAATGACTCATGCCCAGTTCCCTTTGGCACCTGGGATCACAGACCTGAGGACCAACAAATAGTTTCGGTCACCAGAAATGCACTGGGACGTATACTTAGAGCAGAAGTGAGCTGTCTTACAAGAGACTTCCCTTGGAGACTGAGGATAAGAAACTCCTCTGCTTGGGGGACCCCAAATCCTTACTCGGAGCCGGTCGAATGCACAGCCTTCAAGTGCACTTACAACGAGGTCCCTGCTCGGTGGGAAACGTTTGGGGGGCTGCACCTCGGCTTTTCTCAGAATCAGGCCTTGCTTACGGCCTCTCCCCGGCGCGGCAGGGCAGCGAGCTACTCAGGCATTTGTTTTCTGTCTGAAGAAGTTGGCAGGAAAAGGGCGCGGTGATGTGAGGCATCGGCGTCCCCGGGGGCAGCGGGGTCGCCGGGCCGCGCGGAGCCGCCCGAGGGGAACGGCCCCCCGGCGCCCGACCGAGCGCTGGGACCCACCGCGGGTTCCCTGGGGGCCCGGGCGAGGAGGGAGAACGAGGGGGTGTCCGCCGGGCCCGCCGCCTTGCACCCCACCCCCACCCCTCCAGGGCACGCGGGCTCGCGCGCCGGCAGGCGGCCCCGCGCGGCCTCTTCCGGGCGAGCCGGCTACCGCGCGGCCGGCCGGGCTCCAGCTCCTGCCCCACCAGGCCCCGGGCCTCCGAGCCTGGCCGCGGGGCCGGCCCGGGCGCTGCGCGGGCCCCCACGCCGGGTCTGTCCCTCAGGTCTGCGGCGCGGCCGGCCGGGCCCGGGGCGCGCGCTCACCTCTCCCTGGAGTAGAGCTGCAGCCGCTGCTCCTGCTGCTGCTTCCGGATAAACGCCATGGGGCGCGGGCGGCGGGGGCGCCCGCCGAGGAGGCCGGAGGAGCGGCGGGCGGAGAGCGCGGCCGCGCCGCTCGGCGGCCGAGAGCCCGACGCTGCGCCCGGGCCCGGCGTCCCGGCCGCTCACCGCAGCATCCTCGCGTGGGGACTCCGGCGGCGCCGTGACTCAGGCCGGAGGAGGGGCGCGCGGTGACCCGAGGCGCCCGGGACTCGGGCCGCCCCAGGTGCGCGCGAACGACCCGGAGGCCAGCCTCGGCTCCGTCCTCACGCGCCAAGCGATCGCCGCTGCACCGTCCACGGAGCTGCTCCATTTTCAGTACTTTCCGTGTGAAAATGGATGCTCACCCACAAACTCTACCATTTTGGCGGCCAAAGGATTCGAACTAACAACGTTTGGGGCCCTCAATCTCTGGGTAGATGAAATAATTGGTCCATGACTGTTTTCTCTGTTTTTTAACTTATTTATTGAGCTATAAGTCACATACTGAGCAATTCACCCATTTAAAGTGTACCATTCAATGGGTTTTAGTATATTTACGTATATATGTACAACTATCACTACAATTTTGGAACATTTTCATCACCTGTAAAGGAAACTCCTACTGTTTAGTTATCACCCTCCCACCACGACCAATACTGGAGCCAGGTACCTGAAGGTTACTGTAAAATTCATTAAGAGCGTGATTACCCCTAGACCTTGCTCCCAACACAGACACAGATGAAAAGAAGTTAATCTTGTTAATTTGCTGTTTTCTTGTTTAACCTGATGGGTGACTCAAGAGGATTTATGAATTTGTTTTGCAGAAGAAAAAGAATGGCTTTAAGGAAGTGATGATCACCAGATAACCAGCCCCCAGCTGCCATTCATGCCCAGAAGTCTGATTGCCCAATTGCTTATCTGGAGTGAAAGAAACAGGATTTCCCCTGGTTTCTCAGAAACTCCTCCTCCCAAGCCCCTTACTTCTATAAAGACCCCCTGCTTTCTTCTTTAAGGTGGATTGAGAGAACCTATCCTCGCACCATCTCATTTTGGCCACTTCAAATAAGACTTTCTCCATCCCCAAGCACCTGATGGTTCAATGACTGGCTTATTGTGCATCAGGCACATGAATTTGAGATTAAGAGCTGGGTATCAATACCCTTCAGTTGTCACCCCTCTAACCCCCCAATCCCAGCCCTAGAAAACACTAATCAATTTTCTATCTCCATGAATTTGGCTATTCCTGACGTTTCATATAAATGCAATTATACAGTATGTAGCCTTTTATGTCTGCTTCTTTCATTTAGCATAATGTTTTCAAGGTTGATCCATATATCAGCACTTCACTCCTTTTTTTATTTTAATTTTTAATTTATTTTTTTTGTGAGGAAGATTGTCCCTGAGCTAACATCTGTGCCAATCTTCTATTTTGTATGTGGGATGCCGCCACAGCATGTCTTGATGAGCGATGTGCAGGTCTGCGCCCAGGATCTGAACCGGCGAACCCCAAGCTGCTGAAGGGAGAGCAAGAACTTAACCACTACACCACTGGGGCCGGCCCCAGTACTTCACTCCTTTTAGTGCTGGAGAGTGTTCCATTGTATGGATATACCACATTTTGTTTATCCATTCATCAGTTCATGGACATTTCAGTTGTTTACACCATTTAGCTGTTATGAATATTGCTGCTATGAACATTCATGTACAAATTTTTGTATGGACATATATTTTCATTTCTATTGACTATCTACCTAGGAGTGGAATTGCTGGGTCATATAGTAACTCTATGTTTAAAAGTTTGAGAAACTGCCAAACTGTTTTCCAAAGTGGCTGCACCATTTTACATTTCCACCAGCAGTGGAATATAGGTATAAGGGTTCCAATTTCTTCACATCCTCACCACCACTCATGATCTGACTTTTTGATTATAGCTGTAGTAGTGGGTGTGAGTGGTATCTCATTGGGCTTATGACTCCTTAATATCCTGAGAGTGAGCCTGTGATTATTTACCTTTGAGAAATTCTTGAATAACAAACTTCTAAATCATATATATGCTGACACATATCTAATATGTCTTACAGATCTGATTCTGCAGGGTTAGATTTTTAAAAACTTCAAGGTCAATGTGTATTTCAGCTCTCTAGTGTGTGGCAGGATTCTGATGGGAATGTGGGGGAGCCAAGAATAAAAGCTGGGGCTGGGTCTTATTGAACTTGATCTTTAGCAGCATTGGAAACATAATATGCACAAAGTGGGAACCCATTATAATTTTTTAGAATGAATGAAGGTGCGTGGGTGCCCTGCAACTTGTATTGAGTCCCTTTCCTGTGACTAAGTACTGCACAGAACCTATGACTGTAAAGATGTCAGAGACATTAGCCCAATGTTCCTGTAGGAAACTGATCTGCTCAGGTAGCCAAGACAAATATATGAGCAGAACACAGTGAGATAAGATAATAAAATTTGTCAAGAGGTATGACATGATAACTTTCTACATGAGAAGTAAAACAATGAGTTCAAAAGAGAGAAATCACTTTGGCTGGAATAAGACAAAAAAACAACATGCAAGTTTTCTCCTTTTAGTTAAACATTAAAAGATGATGTGATCCTGGTAGGTGGAAAGTGACATTTCTCTCCTTGACTAAACTCTAGCCTGGCCCCTTGAGCCTTCTTCTCAACTAGGCCTCAACTTTAGCCTATGAAAACTACAGACTGTCAGTGTAACCACAGGCCCTCTAGGACCAGTTCAACTGACCCCATCTCATCAACAGAATAATTTAGTGGTTTTTCAGGAACTAAGGAACAACTCCTTGCCCAATTCAGGCTGGTTGAGACCACCAATTCATCAACTGGGCCCACACAAATGCCTGATAAGTGACCCTTTTGATGTCAAAGGACTGAAAACCACCCTCAGATCATGCTAACATCACCATTTTGTGAACGTGCATCCTACGAAGAGCCGTGAAGCTTGACTATGCTTGCACAGATCATCAATTATCTCACTTCTCCTTACCTCCAATCATCTACCTCCATACTTCAGACCACCTTGCCCTTCATCCCATAAATTTTCCCCAAGCCCTGGATCAGGGACACAGATCTGAGAGCATATGCCTCCTGTCTCCCAACAAATTGATCTAGCAATAAAGCTGTTTTCTTTTCCTAAAAGCTGATGCCATAATAATTAGCTTTTTTTAATGCACATCAGGTAAGAGAACCTAAATTTTGTGCAGTAACATCAGCACATTACCTGAGCCCCCCTTAAACTCCCTGCCTGAGAAAGCTCAAGGTGGTGAAAGAATTTACTGTTTGTTTTAGCCAGTACCTGACATAGACCCCTGATGGCTGTTTCTTAGAGCATTTACTAGAAAAGGGCTTACAACAGTGAATTCTTTCTCTGTACCTTTGAAGTGTATATGTATCTCCTACAAATCAGGAGTGTCTTTCTCAAGGACTTGAACCATGCCTTTGAAATGTAATCACCTGTAAGGATAGGGCTTCTGTCTCCTACTCTCAGTGGGAAGATAATTGCCGCCTAGCAAATACAGATACAGCATTTACACCGACCAACCCTCTGTAATTTTTCACCTTCCCAGCTTTATCTTTGACAAGAGAAGGGGAAGAAACGCTCAAAAGGATTTTCTAGAACAATAGCTCGGAAGATAGATGTTTCTGCGGTTTCAGAGATTGTGTTTGTGGAGAATTAAGAGAAAACTGAGGAGGGAACTTCCTCATCCTCCCACCACCAAATCATCCAGCCTACTAGCATCTGCTCCCTTGTCTTCATTTCTGCTATTTTGAGGTATATTTGCTCCTATCAAAGACCAACTTCATCTTTCTCAACAACTTAGCCCTTGTAATTATCCTTTCTCTCTTTCTCTCTTGCTTTGCCTATTTCTCCCTCACTATTGGAACATCCCCATCTGAATAGAAATATAGTCTTCAAAAAACATTCCCTTAATCCCACATCTCCCACCAGCTCCTCATTCTTAGCAAAACTTCTTTTTTTTTTTTTTTTTGTGTGGGGAAGACCAGCCCTGAGCTAACATCTGTTGCCAATCCTCCCCTTTTTGCTGAGGAAGACTGGCCCTGGGCTAACATCCGTGCCCATCTTCCTCCACTTTATATGGGATGCCACCACGGCATGGCTGACAGGCTGTGCGTCGGCAGGCGCCCGGGATCCGAACTCGTAAACCCCGGGCTGCCAAGCGCGGACTAAACCGCTGCGCCACCGGGCGGCCCCTTAGCAAAACTTCTTGAAACACCTTCCAACACATGCTGTCTCCATTTCCTCACCTTGTGTTCTCTTCAATCCATTCCAGTTGGACTTCTGTTTCCACCACTCCATATGGTGGTTCTTGTCAAATCACCACATTCACTGATCACTTTTCTAGCTTCAATTTTTCTGAACTCTCAGCAGAATTCAGCATAGTTGAACACAGCATTCAACACAGCTCCTCGTTGGAGCACTTCTCCCCCATTTCTTCCAAGGTCCCACAGTTTCCTTTTCTCTTACCTTGCTTCTTACTCTTTCTCAGTCTCCTTGGTTGTCTCTCTCCTGCCTAACTTCTTAAAGTTGATTCTCTGTACTCACTGGACAGGTAATTTCAACCAGTATGGCGGACTGGGTGGGGGTCAGGGGAGGATGGGAGATAAAGTCTTCCGTTTAGACGTGTGTGAATTAAACTTAATAGTAAGTTTCCAAGGTTTTACCATAGGGATACCTACCAGGGAAGACATAAGGAAAAATCTCAGGATATACAGCAGATTTCAGTGGAGGCTGAGTGAGAGATTACTTTGAAATGTATGTTCCTCAGGAAATAGAAATTTGGGATAGAACACTGGACTTCCAATAAGGCTGAGTAAAGCCTTAAGCCAATCTTACCTTGATCTTTAGTTGCTTGACAATTATAGTTTGAGGTAATATTACTTACCTCAAATGAAGATGATTACACATCCCAGGAGGTAAGGTAGGCTCCGAGAGAGACCTCATCCCCTGACACTGCCTGCCCCCGCCACGCCCAACTGTCATCCTCATAAAACTTGGAGCTTTGCTCTCTTGAAACAATTTCCATTCAGAACTATTTCACAATCACAAAACACAACTTTGAACTCACAATAATGTTTTTATTTTCACTTCACAGACTAAGTTGTAAAAATTTCAAAGAGCTTTGTACTCATCATCAGTTTTTAAAAACTGCATTTTATTGTGGACGAGAATAAGTAAATTTATATACCTCCTATTTGCAAGATATCACTCATCACAGTAAACATGAACATTGTCTCTATTCTGTTTATAAAATAAGTATCTTTCATTAGTAGGTATTTCTGAAGGATGTCTGCCTGTTACTTTTTAAAATTTTATGAAGGCATAAATATTCAATTATCACCTTTTGTTAAGTTAGAAGTGGTAGCATACACTTTTAGAGAAAATGGGCAATCACCATTCTCTTGTGTATGTTACGACTTCCTTCCATTATGCCTTTAAGTTTCCTGTTCTCTGCCTAAAATTCCTTTTTACCTTTCTCCCACCGTTTCTCTCTGTTGAAATCCTACCTGTATTCTTAAGTTGCCATTCAAGATTCTGAAGTCTTCCCTGATGCACCCAGGTGGAATTCATCTCACATTCATTCACTCACTACACGTTTATTTCACACCAATATATGTCAGACATCGTGGTGGGCCCTAGGTGGTGACTTCACAGAGCTCACAGTCAGATGGGGATTTTAACAGTGATCCCATTCTACCTTATATTATTAAAGTCTGTCTCCCCATGTAGGTTGGAAACTCCTCGGGGACAGGAACAGTGATGTGTTGGTCTTTATATCCACATTACCACTCACCACAGTGTCTTGTACTAAGTGGTTTCTCAATAAATGTTGAATATTGCACTTTCTTTTGTCATCACTGTGTCTGTTATAATTTGTTGCACTGTAAGTAATAGAAAACTCAGACAACAGTTGGAGTTCATTTTCTCATTATTGGCATTGTTTGAACGGCTCAGTGGTATGATATGACTTTTCTCTTAGGCTTGTAGCCCTATGGTCATGTAGGGGAGGGAGAAATATTCCTTCACCCTTCTAGGTTTTTCTGGCTGGTCTAAGAATTAAATTGACATGAAACTAACAGGAGAAAATCAAACAGTCTTAATAACATGTATATATAGGAGAAACCCAGGAAAACTGAGTAACTCACCAAAATGGCTGAAGCCACCACCTTAAATACCGTCTTCAGGTAAAGACAAAGGAGGATGTTGTGGGTAGTGGTTTGGGACTTCAAAGGGGAGGAAGGCACTTCACATGGAGATGGGAAAGGAAATGTTTGGTAAACAGATGTTTGCCATGCCTTGCAAAGATGAGACATGGAGAGGACTTTGATCAAATGGGCCTTGCTAGGTTCCTCCCTGTCTATCACACCTAGTTTATTTTATGTTATAGTTATCTATAGTGATAGCTCCTTTCTGAAACAGGCCTTCTATCTTATATTCTTTTAGGTAGTTAGCAGGGAGATCAAGTTTCTTCCTGAGTCTTTGTTCTTAAAATTAATCAAGCCAGAGATACACTTTGTGGTAGCAAATTCTCCTCCCGCACAATCACAAGATCACTGCTTTATCACCGTGATCATACATGCCTTCTGAGCAGAAATATAGAGGAAAGATAGACTTAGCCATGTTTGTCCTTTCTACCAGGTGACCAGAACACTCCCAGAAACACACTCCAGACTCCCACTTATATCTCATCAGCCAGAGCTGTCATATAGGCGAGCCCACAGCAGCAGTGGAGGCTAAGAAAGCAAGTATTTAAATCTTGCAGGCAGGAAAGTGGAGAGCAGCCAGACAGGAGGGGGCAGGGAATGGTTCTTGGTTCACCCAACCAGCAGTGTGCATCCCATTACTTAAAACAGAAAATAGCCAAGGACTATACGTTGATAGTTCTTCTCAGGGAAGATCACTCTTTGAGAGTATTACTTTCTTCTTTACTTTTTCTTCAGTAAATATTCATTGACTGTTTACTGTGTGCTGGAAAATATTCTAGGTGCTGGACACACAGTGTGAATAAAATAAAGTCCTTACATTCTGGTATGACTGACAGATTTAAAAAGCAAATAATATAAATTCAGGCAGAGATAAGTACCATGAAAAAAAGTAGATCAGAGTAAGGGATAGAATGTGAAGGGGGCAGGTACTGCTTTAGATAGGGGCTCACTGCAGCCCCCTCTGATGATTGATATTTGAGCTGGTAAATGAATGGATTCAGAGACTTGAATGTGAAGATCTTGGGAAAAGGCATTCCAGACAGAAGGAATAGTAAGTGCAACAGCTGTAGACCCAAGCTGTAGTAGCTAGAGGACACCAAGCAGGAGAGGTACTGAGGCAGCAGGGGCCATAGCACACAGAGCCAGAGAGGGCACTGAACTATTCATTATTACTATTCCCATCATTGTTAACAATATGTGACAGAAGCCACTGGAGGATTAAGAGCAGAGGACTGATATGATCTAATTTAAATATTTAAACTTGACAACTGTGTAACTAGTCTGATAGAAGCTCAGAACCTATATGGACAGCTTTAAAACTTAGATAGGCTGGGGAGGCTGGCCTGGTGGTGTAGTGGTTAAGTTTGTGCAATCTGCTTCAGCAGCCCAGGGTTTGCAGGTTTGGATCCCGGGCGTGGACCTACGGACCACTTATCAAGTCATGCTGTGGCGGCGTCCCACATATAAAGTAGAGGAAGATGGGCACAGATGTTAGCCCAGGATCAGTCTTCCTCAGCAAAAAGAGGAGGATTGGCAACAGATGTTAGCTCAAGGCTAATCTTCCTCACCAAAAAAAAAAAAAAAGAAAGAAAAGTTAGATAGGCTGACCCAGTGGCATAGTGGTCAAGTTCACGCACTCCACTGCCATGGCCCCGGGTTTGCAGGTTTGGATCCCGGGCGTGGACCTACGGACCACTTATCAAGTCATGCTGTGGCGGCGTCCCACATATAAAGTAGAGGAAGATGGGCACAGATGTTAGCCCAGGATCAGTCTTCCTCAGCAAAAAGAGGAGGATTGGCAACAGATGTTAGCTCAAGGCTAATCTTCCTCACCAAAAAAAAAAAAAAAAAAAGAAAGAAAAGTTAGATAGGCTGACCCAGTGGCATAGTGGTCAAGTTCACGCACTCCACTGCCATGGCCCCAGGTTCACTGGTTTGAATCCCCAGTGTGGACCTACACCATTCGTCAAGCCATGCTGTAGCAGTGTTCCACACCCAAAATAGAGGAAGATGGGCATAGATGTTAGCTCAGGGCTTATCTTCCTCACCAAAAAATTTAAAAAATAAATAAATAAAAGTTAGATAGGAATAATTGCCTATTCTTTTCCCTTCCACTTGTTGCTTAAATAACAAAGAGAATTTTCAGCTTAGGTACCTGGAAGTCAGAAGGCCTTCAGGGTTCATTGATCCAGTGGCTCAGCAGTTTCATCAAAGACAGTTTGCCCCCATCTCTGTTAGGCCTTCAGCATGATTAGCTGTATTGTAAATCTGGTTCCTCTCCCCACAGGGTGGTGGGTAGTTGCTGGTAGCAAACCATCTGTGTGTTTCTTCCTTCAGGGAAAGAGTCCACATCTAGCCCAGCGATCCTACCAAGAGTCCAGAGATTCACCTTGATTGGACCTCCTAGGTCACACGACTGCCCTAAATCAAAAAGTTTGGTGAGGGAAATGGGATATTCTATGGGATTTAGACCAGGGCCATCTCTAAAATTGAAGGTATGAGTCAGCTTTCTCTGAAGTACACAGGCTAAGTAAAGAAGGGGAGGAAAGACAAGTGCAAATATGTGTATGAGAAGGCCTGGGCCATGGGGCAGCAATGAGGTGCTAGGTAGGTCACTCACAGTAGACACCACACGTAACCACTGCTGTTTCTCACTTTGGCAGTGTGAGTGTGTACCTCTTCTCCCTTTCATGCCTGTCCAGCCTTTGGAGTCAGTGTTGAAGTTAGTGGAAGAACAAGGCCTCACATTTTTTCTTATAAACTAGCAATTTTTGCCTTATAAAAGACAATTCTTATAAACTAGATTTTAAATTTTTTAAAATGATCTTTCCCACATAGTTAATGTTATTTCTGGAATTCTGATCTTTAGGTACAGTTGCAAAATCATGGTGTGCTTTAGGAACTGCATATGCCCATGTTTACTTCCATTTTTCCCTCCTCAGGTGGTGTACAGTTGTCAGAGGGCACCTGTTATCAGTCATCTCTCATCTTCCCTGCATGAGTAAAGATGACTGTAACTGCTAGAGTCATCCTTCATTTAGGATCTTCTCCTTTGTACTTTATAAATCTAGGAATTTTTTACCAGGCACGTTGCTCATCAGAGATTAGTATAGATTAAATTAGAAGGTAAGCAGGAAGTAAATAAAACAATGATTTCAAGATATACATTATGTCCTTTAGAATACAAAAATGTCAACTTCACAAATAAATAAATGAAAATTCAAACAAAATGAGATGTCGTTTTTGGACATCAAATTAGCAAATAATCAGTGCTGTTAATGGCAGCATCCAGTGCTCATGTGAGAAGGCATTCCTAGACAGTACTGATGGAAGTAAAATTTGGCATATTTTTCTAGTGTGTGATGGTAAAGATTTAGTAACCAGCAAGCTGGGAGGAAACAGGCTGATTTGGAGTGTTCGCCGATTTCTGTGCTATAAATATTCCTTTTGTGGCTGGTTTCAAGCTACCCAAGTGACATCATTGAATGCAGAGTGGGGAAGAGATGTACACAGGTGAGCCAGATCTCCCGGAGGTCAATTTAATAGAAGGCAAGACCCACTAAATTCTTGTCTAGGAATTTATTCCTAAGGAAATATTCAGCTGCACAAAGGTTTATGTATAAGAATATTTATTACAGTTTTCTTTTTAATTGGTGGAAAACTAACAATAATCTAAATGTCTACTAAGAGGTCGATGGTTAAGTAAGTTGTTGAGTATTCAATAGAATTTATGTGGCCATTTAAAATCCTGTTTCTAAGGAAGATTTAATTACCTAGAGAAATGACTATAATATGTTAGTGAAAAATCAGGAAATAATATATTTTCTATAGTCCCCACATATTTTAAGTGTACTAGAAACAAATACAGCAAGCGTTCATAGTACATATCTCTGAGCGGAGAGATTCTGGGTGATTTTTGTTTTCTTTATACTTCTATATATTTTCCAAAGAATATATATTACTTTTGTAAATGGAAAGTAAATAGCATTCATGATTCATTTTTTAAGCAGAAAGAGTACATACACAGCATTTTGGGGGTACATCCTAACAAATCCTCTTTTCCCATTTTTTTTCTGGTCAATTTCTGGAGTAGGAAAACACTGAATGTGTTTCTTTAAATTTTCTACTTCTCTTTAATATTCTAGGCAAACCACTGTGGGAGAGGCACTGTTGACCCCAGACCACATCCCGAGCCCAGGTCAGCATCCTGGCTCTCTAGTTTCTCTTTTGCTCTGGTCTTGGGAACTCAGGTTGCTTTCCTTTCTTTTATGACTCCCAGCACACATCCTATCCCCTGAGGCTTGTTTTTCCTTAAGCTTGGCCACACCAGAAAACAAGCTTTCAGCTCCCTTCTTTACTTATGCCCCCCAAACACATTGACATCTGTCTTTTTGTCTTTCAAGGGTTGTTTTCTTACAGTAGTGTCCTGGGACACTACTGCCAATGCCACCACCACCACTGCCTACCACTTACTAAGTGCTATTTTAAGTTCTTTGTGTGTATTAACTCATTTAGTCCCCATAACAATTATACGAGACAGGTACTATCATCCCCATGTTATAGATGAAGAAACTGAGGCACAAGATCACATCTAATAAGTGGAAAAGTTGGGACTGATCCACAGTTTGGACCCAAAGCCCAGTTACTTAACCTCTAGATTATATTGCCTCTGACAAAAGAATCTCACATATTGAGGCATATGGGGTAACTATTTGGGTTCAAAACTGATTCAGCTCGAACTAAAAAGCCTGACTTGTGGCCTATCAAACATATATCGTAACTCTGCTTAATCTTTAAAGTAAAAAATGCACTCTTAAGAGAAGAATGGGTACTTCCCCTCCTACGCCCTATTGGTAACACCCTTCCTGACATCATGGTCCTGTTGGCCTGCTAATTTGCAACTGAATACCTTTTGAAATTTTGATGAAAATGTATCCTGGGTGTGTTTAATGTATGTTCCTTGTTCTAAAAAGGTATAAGACTGTACTGAAAACCATGCATCTCTGGAACGCTTTCTAAGTCCTTCCCAGGTTATAATCCTCACTCTGGCTCAAGTAAACACACCTTATTTCACTTATCTATAGAATGGTTGTTGATTATTTTGCCTTGACATCTCCTAAAAGTAGTAAATGAAGCCAAGTAGGCTTTCACTTGCTGCTTTCATCTTCTTAGTGGTCAGAATTATAAAATCCTTTTCCCATCCGTCTTCTGATTCCACCTTTAGTAAAGTGGGGATCAGATCACTGTGGGGCAACCTCTCACACTGAAGGAGGCTTTGACCTTCCCCACCCCCACTAACTGTCTGAAGGGATATGGGATGGAAGGCCTGCCCCCAGGACAGGCTGTCACCATGGATACTCTGGGTATCAATAGACTAGGAGGGTCTTTACTGGGCCCATTCTAATCAAAGTTCTGCTTACCAGACATTTACATTTGTAAGCAAAGTCTCCATTTGTAAAGGTATCTCCTTCTCTGCACTGGGAAGAGGGGCAGATGACCTCATCTCTAGAGACTTGTCAGTGTGGAAGGAGAGGCCTTAAGTCTGCATAATAACCTTACTGTGCCTTTCTGGTAATCTCCCATAACTGACCCACCCACAATATCCTCGTTTGTCTGTAAAAGAGGAGAACCTCCCCCATTTTGTTGAGGGATACTCAGTTTCCCTGGTCTCTCCCATGTATACATGTTATAAAGCTTTGTTTGATTTTCTCCTGCTATTTGGCCTCATGTCAACTTAATTTGTAGCCCAGACAGAAAGGACCAAGAGTGGGTGGAGAATGCTTTCTCCCCTTCAGTTTGGCAATGAGGACAGGATGAAAATTCACTGGTTGGATGCTCCTCATTCCTGGAACTGCAGCTGAGAGATCCCGGACCCCTGACAAGAACTGGTAGGAGGTAAGAGTTCTTATCATGTGAGTCTCCCGGATCTCTGCCTGTAGCGTCCAGTGGAAGCAAGAGTGATGAGTTTTTTCTTTTCTAAATTTAGATTAGCAGGAGAAAATATTGGTGGAACTAGCTTCTTGGACTCAGTGTCTCTAGGATATAGTTGAGTACTCACTGGTTAATTGATCTTTTCCTCCCAGAAATAGTCACTATTTCTTTTCTCTGTCTTTTTTTTGTCATTTATCGTAAGACACAGGCATCTCTGTAAGCCTGTTGTCTGAGAATATGCACATGAAGTGAAAAGCTTGCTAAGGTCATCTTGGAAGCCAAAAGGCTGCAAATTTGGTGGGCACAGGTTGAGCAGTTAGGAGCCACTAGGTTGCTTGCCACCTCAAGAAGTCTCCCGTGAAAGGATGAGTTGGGTCATGGAATGGGGTAGATGACACAGGTCCCCCACCAACTTCAAGAAAATGTCCATGCAATGATGAGCTACTCTGTAAAGCACACACAATCCCCAACCCCATGGCACCTCCCCCTCTAGGTATTATTCTGGCTCCAAGGGGCCCAAGGTTTAGCTAAAGCTGTTAATGTGCATGTGAGCTTTTGTCTTGTTCTGTGCCTTGAGAGTTTGGCTTTGTGACCATTCTGGTCTCTGCCACCCAGAGGATGCATGTACTGGCACACATAGTGGTGGCCAGTCAATAGACTGGGGTTCTGGGAAACACTCTTTGTCCAGCTGTGTCTGCTCTCAGGGGTTTGTCATGAGGGGTCCCATTTACCTTCATATGGGGCCTTTGTTGTCTCAACCTTTGTTCTTTGTCAGGCTATTTTGGGAGTGCAAGTTCTCTGGATCTCTTTTGGGGATGCCTCTTGCATCCATAGTTTAAGACCTTGCTGAGTAGCTGTTAAGGTTAAGATCCTACTCATCAATATGGCCAAATAATGGATCATTTAAATTGGAAAAACTTCTAAGTTGGGGAAAAAAATTTTTGTGAGAGCTCTCATCATAATTGTTTTTACTGGTAATTATGAAAATGCCAGATTTAGAAAAAAAGGAAAAAATTTGACTAGCCTTGTACATACCCTAGGTAAGAGGAACCTAGGGGGGGAATTCCTAGAAAAGAGAATCCTAGGGTGAATTTCCTAGGCCAGGGGAGCCTAAGGGGAACTTTGGAGTGAATGGGGCAGGCTGACCTTTTAATTTGGCTTTAAATTGGGAAAAATTGTATTTATAAAGTCTGAACAAACTGCTTGATAGAGAAATGAGAGACTGAATGTGTTCAGCTCCTAAGAAAAGGGACATTGCTTCTCCTGGCTGAAAGGCATTCTCAGGTGACTGAGAATCTCAGCAGGGGGGTCAGAGGAGGTCACCGTGGTCTTAGACTGCCGGCGGGAGAAACTGAGGCATGCAAGAGGGTGTTCCAACCTTTCTTTAAGGTGTAACACTCAAGCAGCATGCTTCTGACCTACTATACTGTCCTTAGGTATTGTTCAGACTTTATAGCAAAACAAAACTAAAAGAAAAGCAAAAAATCAAGCTTCTAAAAGCCTGACCAGTTCCCAGCTGGTGTGGCCCCCCACTTCTGAACTCCAGTTGGCTTTATTCTGAGACTTGGGCAAGTGCTTAACAAAAGGGGAGATTCCTAAGACAGGAAAAAAAAAGTAAAATTGTAACTGTTGATAAGATTATAAAGGTTGGAATGTTTGAGCTAATTTTACCAAGACGTATTGATAAAGTCCTAGTGAAAACTGTGATTAGAGGTATAAGAGGTGATGGAATTCAGATGAAATTGTGTTGAAAAACTGATGTTTGTGGGTTTTATGTGAAGTGATTATATCTCTTTTTGCCTGATTTTGTTATAGATTGTATTGTGGGGAATAGACATTGCTTCTCACTGAGAAAAGGGAATGTTTTCCCTGCCTGATTGTAAGACAGCATACAAATCTGCCCTTAAGACAGTGGTAATTAAACTTATAAAAGGGAAGTCAATAGAGTTGCCTGAGCCTACACTGTATGAGATAAAAACTAGAGACTAATATGAGGATAATAAAAGCCACCCCCCCCCCCGAGATAAATTGGTTTAGGATTAAATTGTACACTTAAAGAGGTGCAAACTTTTAAAGGTGTGACACATTGTCCTGAAGTTTTAGCACATACAAATCTTTAATTCACCTCAAGTTAAAATTTTCCCTGATATAAAAAAAGGCAATTGGAAAAAAATGTAGCTGGAAGAGTGCGTGAACTTGTTTGTCATTTAAACTGTAATCCAGTTCTTTGGGGGAACTGGAAGCAAGCATCTTTGCCTTACAAATCTCTGCAGGGCCAAAAGACATTTTTAGATAAGGCAAATATGCCCCAGAAACTACATCTTGGAGAAAAAAAAAAAACCCTGAGTGGTTTCTCTGTGCCTTTATGATGTGATTTCCTGCTCCCATCTTCTCTAGGACCTGAGAGCCATTCTTTGAAATGCAAATGTTTCTCAGAAACTAGTGAGCTTTGTGTTACATCTGATTCATAACAAAAATTTAAGGTCTGTCCGTGTCTACCTGTGTCTACGTGTGTCTATATGTATGTTATGTATGTGTGATATTTTACCTCCAGATGGTATGGCTAAAATTAAGAGCTCTATTTAATTGGCTTAAAGTAAGTGCTTACATAAACTCTAAATGTAATAGAAATTAACTCAAATGTCCTTCAAGTTAACATGATATGCTATTACAAAACTGGTTACCAAAAATAATAGCTTTAAATTATAGCTGATTTTGTCCAATGTCCCATGAAGTTTTCTTGGGTAGTCTAAAGCATACTTTTTGGGAACAAATGACTTAGATGTAAGTGATTTAGAGTTTATAGATAAACTTTTAGCAATAATTATAGTTTGTGACACGTGTACTTAAAATAACTTCAAAATCTCTTTGGTAACTTGTTTGCTAGGTTAAATTAATTTAAATGATAAAAATTCATTGAATATTGTGGGGGATCAGAATTGGCCACCTCAAGATGTGTCTCTCTCTACCTTGCTCTGAAGGAGGCTTTGACCTTCACCGCCCCTGCCCCCAACTCTCTAAAGGGATTTAGGATGGAAGGCCTGTCCCTGGGATGGGCCTTCACCTTGGATGACTCTGGGTATCGACAGACTGGGAGGGTCTTTGCTACACCCATTCCTATCAAAGTTCTGTTTACCAAACAGAACATTTGTAAGGAAAATCTCCATTTGTTGTAAAGGTATCTCCTTCTCTGTACTGGGAAGAGGGGTGGATGACCTCATCTCTAGAAACTTGTCAGTGTGGAAGGAGAGGCCTTAAATCTGCATAATAACCTTACTGTGCTTTTCTTGTAATCCCTCATGGCTGACACTCCGAACTTCCCCCAAAATCCTCGTTTGTCTATATAAGAGGAGAATCTCCACCATTTTGTTGAGAGACACTCCTGGGTCTCTCCCATGTATACACGTTACAAAGCTTTGTTTGATTGTCTCCTGCTATTTGGCCTCATGTCACTTTAATTTGTAGCCCAGCCAGAAAGGACCCAGAGTGGGTAGAGAATGCTCTTTCTCCCTATCAATGTCTAGATCATTTCCAAATAAGTTAAAATATTTGACGTTAATTATAAGTTTATCTACTTTTGGCTTCTTACTACAGAAAAACTAAAAGGTGTTTTGGGGTCTATTGGTAAACATGTCTGTGTTTTATTAAGATTGTACTATAAAGTAACATGTTTCCAGAAATTGTGAAGTGTTTATAAGTTTATAAGGTCACCCAATGCTAATGTAAATGACAGTTTATAACTATTTAGTTTTTACTTAAAATTTAAGGTTTCTAAGGGTTAAAATTCTAATGTATGATTAAAGATACTAAAAATTAAGGAAAATATGTTTTTATTCAAAGAAAGTAAGATAAATGTTTTTAGTAAAATAAGATATGAAGAATGAAAATTTTTGTTTGTTTTCTTAAGAAAGATAAATTTGTCCTAAAGCACTAGAAGGAAAAAAGGAAGGTACGGGGCAAATTCTGAATATAAAAAGAAAGTTATAAGAGGTTTGTAGAAAAGAAATTATATAAAAAAAGAGTTTTGTGCGTGACCAAGTTGGCTAAGATTAAAATGAATCCAATTAAGTAAATGAGTTTTAATGTCAAAAAGTAAACGGGTACAAAATTAGAATTTGGTTCTCTTTTAAAGGATAATTTTCTTGGACTTTAGTCTGCTTTTGGTAGAGAAACCATAAAAGTTTTTGTGTTTTATCAAAATAAATTTCCTATATTGCTTTTATCAGGTCTTTAACCACAGATGATCAGGTTTTTCTTTACCTTTGAGGAAGTTTACCTAAAAGACAAAAAAAAATCTGTTTTCCTATGTTTAAAAGGACTGAGGTCTCTCTATGAAGGGTTTCTTTTTTGGACTATTTTAATTGTTGTCCTTGGCTGTTTCTGTTGTCACTTTGATTAAATGGATAACTGAGCATTGTTTCACAGTGAGCATTGTTTCCTATTTGATTGAGTATTTTAAAACCTTTCGATATTTTGGACAAACTTCCCCCCACTCCGACAAATATTCAAATCCTGAGTGAAGTCTTTCTTTTGACCTGGAAGAAAGAGGAAAAAAAAATTTTTTTTTTCTGGGAGGTTTCCAAGGGCCCGTGGGAATTCTCAAAGAAATTACTCTATCTTCCTATAAAAAAAGAAGATACTAAACTAATTAGGCTTATTTGGTGTGTTAAATTACATGGGAAGCATTGTCAAATCAGTGATGATAAACTTTCTTGGGTGGTATTGTGTGGGTAAATGTTATTGATCTAAGTGTTCTTAAAAATTATTATATAACATTTATAGAATTCTGATCTGTCCTGGTTATAAGTCATAATTCTAGTTATCTTGACTTGTTGTGTGTCACAAAAGTAACCAAGTTTCTTTGTCGATTGTCATTTTTAAGTCTTTTGTTATTTTCAGACAGTATTATTTTACTCTCCTTTTTGCAAATATGTTTCATCTTCAGAGAGATTCATGGAAAGGACACTGGTGCTTAGTATAGAATACAGGTTTCTGATAAACTTTCAGATCATAAACTGAACTGGGTAAGAAATTACAGAACTCTAATGGAGAAATTAATGATTTTATGAAACTGCTAACAGAAGATTGAGATCAAGGATCTATTATGCAGGACCGAATGAACTGATGAGGATGATTATAATTTTTATTTGAAATATTGCTGAGTTTTTAATGTTTTGCTTTTTCAGACTTAAGGAAAACTTTTCTCTTTTCTCTTAAGTTAACTATGACCTATAGCAATTTGGTGAATTATACCTTTGTAAGCAGAATTGAGACATTTATCTTTTTCTTTCTACCTGATTCCTCCAGAATTTTGAAATTCTTAGTAAGTAAATATTCTTATTTCATGGCAGTATAATGACTTGCATAAGTTCAATAAGAATCTGTTCTCCTTATTACAGGACACGTTTGGAAACATTGGTTATATTACTAAAGCTGTGACTGAGATGTCACGTTTAAAAGGCATACAGACTCAGATATGACAAGACAGTTGTGAGACAAAGATTGGACTTTATGGAATAAAGCCACGTGGAAATATTGTCCTTGGACCTTATCTACAGTGTTCCAAGCAACACTTACTGGATGAGTAAGGAATGTCACTTATCTGGCAGGTGCAAGGAACCTCAATATTTTGGGGGACCTCGAGAAAAGAGGAATTTATCCAAATCTGTAGGTATTACAGGTGAAGTCTGATGACAAAATCCTGGCTTGGCTTTCCTGGTCTTGAGAGGCCTTTGAAGTTCAATCTGAGATTCCTTATAAGAATGGGCCCAGCGGGGGGCCGCCCGGTGGCAGCGGTTTAGTCCACGCTTGGCAGCCCGGGGTTCGCAGGTTCGGATCCCGGGCACCTGCCCACGCACTGCCTGTCAGCCACGCCGTGGCGGCGTCCCATATAGAGTAGAGGAAGATGGGCACGGATGTTAGCCCAGGGCCAGTCTTCCTCAGCAAAAAGAGGAGGATTGGCAACAGATGTTAGCTCAGGGCTGGTCTTCCCCACAAAAAAAAAAAAAAAAAATGGGCCCAGTGAAGACCCTCCCAGTCTATCGATACCCAGAGTTACCCATGGTGACACCCTGTCCTTGGGACAGGCCTTCTATCCCAAATCCCTTCAGACAGCTAGTGGGGGCAGAGAAGGTCAAAGCCTCCTTCAGTGTGAGAGGTGGTCAATTCTCATCCCCACACCACACAGATGCTCTCATTCCTACAGTCCTTCCTCACGATATAAAGACACCAATAAGTTGAGCAAATGAGAACATCTCAACCCCTGTAGGCCAAGTGGAAAATTTATATCTCTGAGAACTTTTAAACAGGGTGATACCACATTCATTAGGCTTCAGTCTTACAGCAGAATAATCTTTATCCTTTCTTGGTGTTTGCTTACAATCATTCAAGACCTCTGTTGGAGACATCTTATTCTTGTAATACTATTATTGTGGCCCACATGTAAGCTGGATCTCTCTGCTCCAGCCTGTTGACTTGTAGATAAAATTGGCTCTAAGCTCAGAGAATTCAAAGCCCTTTCCAAAATGTTCCTCATTTCTCTGAGGGCTTATATTCTCCTGGTTTCCTCTGCCGCTTGAGATCCTGCTTCTTTACACGGGTCTTTGTTCTCACCATGTGAGGGCCCTTTACCTGTCCACCTTCCCACTGTTGTCTGGATCCCACAGTATTACAGTCTTACAGGAGGGCCACAAGTCCTGGGAAGAGTAACATCAGTGCAAACTGCTTTTAAAAAATCCATATTAGGGGGCTGCCCAGTGGTGTAGCGGTTAAGTTTGCACGCTCCACTTTGGGTTTGCAGGTTTGGATGCACCGCTTGTTAAGCCATGCTGTGGCGGCATCCCATATAAAGTAGAGGAAGATGGACACGGGTGTTAGCCCAGGGCCAGTCTGCCTCACACACACAAAAAAATTCATATTAATATTTTCTGTCATTTTAAATCCACCACTGAGGATTCCTCATGTTGTTCTTCCATGAAAGAGTCCAGTCTCACATCTTCCCATTTTCTCCCTCTCTCCTCTTTCCTCTTTACCCCCTTCCACACACCCCCTCCACCCCGACTTTGCCTCTCACAGGCAGTCGTTCTCAAACTTGCCTGTGCACCAGAATCCCCCAGAGGGCTTGTTCAAAACAGGTTGCTGGCCCCACCCACAGAGTTTCTGATTTAGTAGGTCTGAGGTAGGACCTGAGAATCTACATTTCTATTAAGCTCCCAGGTAATACTGATGCTGGTCTTGAGACCACACTTTGAGAAATACTGCTTTAGAACAACAAATTCCTTTCCAAGTCTTTGTTTTTTTTTTTTTGTGAGGAAGACCAGCCCTGAGCTAACATCCGTGCCCATCCTTCTCTACTTTATATGGGACGCTGCCACGCATGGCTGACAAGCAGTGCGTTGGCCCCTGCCCGGGATCTGAACCTGTGAACCCCGGGCTGCCAAGATTGAACTAAACCGCTGCGCCGCCAGGCCGGCCCCCTCCAAGTCTTGCAGAGAGCAATTCCATCCCTTCTCTTCAGCTTTGGTATCAGCAAATACACAAACTCTTGAGGGCTCGCATTTTATTGTAAGCACATTTTCCCAATAAATACAATTCCCTTTCTAAAAGGAATTATGGTACCAGGTTTAAAGAAAATATGCTATTTTTTTTTTTTTGCCGTTACCTCATCATCATAATTGTCAATATTATTGCTCTCTGTATTTATTACGTGATTACTCTTCTAGCTCAGTATTTTGCATTCATTTCATTCTTCAGTCTTGTTGGGAGAAAATTCTCCATGAATCTCTTACATTTATCCACGTCTAGGCATCATCAGTCAATTTGATCAGATTTATTTACACTCCAGGATAGAAAAGATAGAGAGCATCTCTCTTCCTAGAGACATTCCAGGATGGTAACAATAAAGACCTTACCCTCCCCTCCTAGAGAAGATTTGCTAACATCTCAGGATAATAAATATAATATTTCTCTCCAGAGAACAGAGTGGGCAGGTTTGCCAGCAGCCCCTGTATAAGGTTGGGGGTTTCCTAAGCTCAGTACTCCTCAGCTGTGACATAGAACCACAGTGTGTGCAACATCCACTGGGGCCCTTCTTCATCGCTTCCATGGGACTTGAAGGGCAAGGGAAACTGATGCTAACACGAGATGCTAACAGAGCTGCCTGCTCTGCCATAAGTAATAAACTTTCTAAAGCCATTTGGGCTCATTTTCTCCATTCTGGCCAAATCTAGGGACATTAGGCAAGCCAATTGAGCAGCTGTCACCTGTCACTCCTTAGGAACTGCTTGACTTCTTGGCAAATCTCTAAGATTGCTCTGTTATTTCCACTCTTTGGAGAAGAACAACTGAGGCTTTATGCAGTTTGATAACATGTCCAGTACCATCAATTAGTAAGTGACAGTGACAGGATTTGATCCCATATCTTCCTGACCCAGACTCTACTTTCTTTGCAATTATACATTTCTAGTAGCAATTCTGAAACTTTTAAAAAGAAACTGATAAGAATCAGAAATCCCTATTACTTGTAGTAAAGCTCTAAGGGACCTCACAGGAAGAAAACAAAGTTTTCCGCTCCTCTCCATACACCACGTGTAAGAGCTGCTCCTGAACCATCTTATCTCGAGTCTTCCTTGAAAGCAGTGGTCTCAAAGGGAGAAGGTTGTGAGGGGGAAAGGCAAGCTTAATGTTTTGACATCAGTCTTAAAGTAGGCTTTTCCTTAGTTTCTCTTAGTTATCATTTATAATATTTGTAAATTTGTAAATCCATTTTCAGTCAGATTTATTGAGGTATAATTTACATAAATAAAATTTATCAATTTTAAGTGTGCCATTGAATGAGTTTTGACAAATGTATACAGTCATGTGGCCACCACCATGATTATGATTTAGATATTTCCACCACTCTAAAATGTTTCCTTATGCCCTGTTGTAAGGAATCTCTGACTCCTTTCCTGGTCCCTGGCAGCCACAAACCTTCTTTCTGTCACTATAGATTTCCCTTTTCTATAATTTCATATAAATGGAATTATGCAGTGTACAATTTGTGTCTGACTTCCTTCACTTAGCATAGTGCTTTTGAGATTCATTCATGTTGTTACATGGAACAGTAATTCATTCATTTTTATTGCTGAGCAGTAAATCATTGAATGGATACACCACAATTTGTTTATCTTTTCAACAGTTGATGGATATCTAGGATGTGTTCAGTGTTTTGCGCTATTATGAATAAAGCTGCTATTAACATTTGAGTGCAAGTCTTTGTTGGAATATATATATTTTATCCTGTTTCTTGGGGGCCATCTCTGGGAGGCTCCCATATGTCCCCAGGGTAAATCCCAACTCTTAGCATGACACATGATGCCTTTTAAGAGCCTTCCTCTGCCTATCTTTCCCACTGTATCTCTAAATATTTTCCTACACAAAGTTTGTAGTCCATTCATTCATTAATCCAACATCTGTGCACCCAAACAATGCTAAGGGCTGGAAGTAAGCATGAACAAAGCAGATAAGGTCCCAGTCCTTGCAGAGAATATAGTGAGTAAGATTAACTATAAACAAACAAAAATATAAAATGATTGCAGATCATGAGTGCTACAAAAAAACACAAGAGATGAGATGACACTAGCTAATTACCATAGGGTAGAGGAAAACATGGCTGGAGGTGAGAAGATCAAAGAACTGATAGGCTAAGAAGTTGGCTGGGTCATCTAAATTGTGTAGAGGCCATCAAGAATAATGTTGGGATAGCAAAGAGAGGAACTCAGTGAGCCCAGAGCCAAAGCCTTTCATGAATCAGGGGGATTTCCCAAAATGTCCGTTGATGATAACAACAAACATGGATATTAGGTAATAAAGTCTGATGTTAACTTCTAAGGAATTCTGGTTTCTGAAGGAAGAAGGAAAAGAAATCATTTGGATGTGGCAAAATGGAGCAAGGAAGATACCTATCTTTTGGTCCTAAGGTACTTGGGGGTATAAAGACACAGAATTACACAGGACAAAAGACTAAGAGTTTGGGAGAAAAGGAGAAATTGGGAGATGGGATCAGATTTGGAATGAGGGTCCTGTGTCAGTCAATGGCTTGAGAAATTTGGTCTTCTAATGATAACAGAAGTAAACAGACGAGAAATGGGAGGATGCATGGAAAAAAGTGTAGTCTTCATTCCTGAATATATAGTTCAAAAGCTTCTGGCTGCTACTCACTTCATCTCTTCAAGATTCAGAAGCCTGGGAGGGGTGCCTTTACTGGGAGCATGAGCATGCTTGTTCACACATCTAAGCCTTTGCAAAGCTGTTTTGGACTTGGTGATTTCCCTGTCCTCCAACTTCTCACTCACGATTCAAGTCAAATTTCACTTCCTCCTTGAGCCATTCCCAGTCACCATTTTTATCTACCCACACCCTAAGTAAAACAGATTAGATACTGAGTACCCAGCATTGTCAGTTTCCTGTTCATAGTCTAATTTTAGATCATACTATAATGTAATCATTTGTTTACATGCCTGTTTACTTAACTCTAGTAACAGCTCTTTAAGGGCAGAGATTATGTTACTCATTTCTGATTCCCAGCAATTAGTAAAATGTTTTTCCCATGCACATCTCATCACTGAAAGTTGATGGAAAGAATGAGAGATTCATTAGTCTATTACCTGCTTTGTGAGGTCATAGTTCCTCTTATTTATTGTACTTATCTTGTTCAAGTTTCAGAGAGTGTTCCTCACACTAGTATTTTGAGCTTAGCTAACAAATATATTTTATCTTATGCACGTGGTTTAGAATCGTGTGTGTCTTTCTAGTCTGTATCCTGACAAACTGTCCACACTTGGTGACTTGTCCTTTCAATGCAGTTTCTCTCTCCCATTGTTTCAGTCACTTCAGTTGCTCTTCTCCATACAATTGAGTATAGACTCCCTTTGTTTCATTGTTCAGAAAGTAGTACTTGCTTCACCCTATCTTTATTTCCTAATCTCTTCACTAGGGCTTAAGATCAACTTGGAAAGAGGGCTGAAAACAGGCCTGGTTGTCACCGTATGAATGAGATGGAAAATATCTCTCTACACCTGGCCTTAACATTCAAGAGATTTTAATGGCCAAATAGACCAGATTTTTTTTGATCACTGAGGATTGTGTTGCTTGCCACATTGAATGTAATCATTTATTTAAAGGGTATTGACAAATGCCAGGTGAAAAATGAAGATGAGGGTTGTATTACCTGTTTCTAGACACATAAAGAGTGGAAATTAGAACATAAGCCTTAAAAATAGTCATAGGACAAAATAAGACACACAAATCTACATCAGCACAGATTCATGAACGAGATATCTAGTGAAGACCACGCAGACATAGCATATTACTTTTTAAATGATATAAATTCCTTTTGAAAATAATGAAGCCTCCTCAGAATGCTGCCAATAATTGTGGAAGGCAAAATAACAGCTCCCCAAAGATGTCCACACCTTAATTCTCAAAACCTGTGAATATTCACCTTTCATGGGAAAAAGATTTTGAAGATGTGATTCAATTAAGGAGCTTGAGATGGCAAGATTATCCTAGATTATCTGGGTGTGCTGAATCTAATCACAGGGTCCTTTCCTAGCTGTGGTCAGAGGGAGACGTGACTGTGGAAAAGAGAACCAGAGAGATGGCAGTGAGGGCTCAAACCACCCCTGCTGGCTTTGAAGACAGGAGGAAGGAGGCCATGAGCCAAGGAATGTAGGTGGTCTCTAGAAACTGGAAAAGGCAAAGGAACAGATTCTCACCTAGAGCCTCCAGAAAGGAACACAGCCTTGCTGAAACCTTGACTTTAGCTCAGTGAGACCCTTCACAATGGTGAGATAACAAATTGTGTTGTTTTAAGCCACTAAGTTTATGATAATTTGATACAGTAGCCACAGGAAACTAACACATGACAGTATTTAAAAGGTAATGGAATTGCTTTCCAGAAAGGAAAAAAAAAAAGAAAACCTGGGTGAGTAGTATCTAATTTAGATGGAAATGAGGAAAATAACTTTAGAGCATGAATTATCTTTGATGATTTTTCTTTTTTTATATATTTTTCATTCCAGATACTCCAGAAAGTTTTTTTTTTTTTTAATTTGTCTTGTGATGGTTTGGTTTTGTGTGTGTGTGTGTGAGGAAGACCAGCCCTGAGCTAACATCTGTTGCCAATCCTCCTCTTCTTTTGCTGAGGAAGACTGGCCCTGGGCTAACATCTGTGCTCATCTTCCTCTACTTTATATGGGATGCCGCCACAGCATGGCTTGACAAGCAGTGCGTTTGTGTGCTGCCAGGATCTGAGCCTGCAAACCCTGGGCTGCTGAAGTGGAGTGCGTGAACTTAACCGCTATGCCACCGGGCCGGCCCATGATTATTCTTTTTCTAGATAGGTCTAATGACTACTTAAAACAAAATAGACCAAAAGAGAACAGGATATACACCAAAATGCTAACAGTGTTATCTTTGTTAGTGGGTTTATGGATTCTTTCTTTCATTTATTTTCTTATCTAACCTATTTGCTTAATTTTTAAATTTTTCTTCAATGAATATATATCTCTTTGTATATTAACAAAATATTTGGCAAAACAATAGAAGTGGACAGAAGAAGAAATGGTTTATCTGCAGAAAGATCTGGTTCAAAGGCCACTCATACCAGGAATCATGACCCATGAGCAAGTTTTCCAACCAGTAAGAAATTCTAAGTACTCAGAGGTAGCAACACACACACATCTTTGAAGCAAAAATTAGAATTTTTAAAACCTTCATTTACCACAGTGGAGTTGATAGTTTTCTAATATTCAAAAGAAGTTCTTGATGAAATCAGTTGGGGATATTAGCAAGCATGATTTTTTTGACATTGTAGTAATAATGAAATTTGTCAATATTTGGAAGTTCCAAAGTCACACGGGGGTAAAAGATCCATTCAGAGTGGGAGAAGGACTGATGGGTTTTCATGTGACAGAGGAAGAAAAGTTCACTGACAGGGTTTTGGTTTCCCCACTTAACCATCCTTTAAGAAGTTACCACTTGCTGAGTTCCAGTGCAATAGCAAAGAAGAATATCCAATTCTATGAGAAGGCTACTAAATACTCCTCCTTTTTCTAACTATATATCCCTGTGAGAGCAGATTTTCTTCATATACTTCGGCCAAAACAACATATCACAATGGATTAAATGCACAAAGAGATTATGAGAATCCTGTTTTCCTCTGTTAAAGCAGACATTAAAGAAATAGCCAAAATATATAACAATGCCATGCTTCTAATTAATTTTATTTTAAATACATGTTTTTATGCAAATATATTATTTATTTTAACAGGTTTATTATTGTCTTTTTGAAACTTCTCACTATTAATTTCTAATATGGTTAATATCAATGGATATAACACACATAAACAAAAGTTCTCGATAATTTTTAAGAGTCAATGAGTTTGAGAGGCCAAAATTTTGAGAACTGCTGAAAAAACAAAACCATCAGGAAGTTCTAGAATCTAGCAGCCTCTGAGAAAGAGATTGCGAAAATTGTTAGCCAGAGATGTCTTGTTCTTTTGCCACACTTGTCATTTCTGGAAGGGTTGAAAATATCACAGTTCGAAGAACAGTTCCAGTTATTCACGTGATTACTAAGAATTCTGGTTGTTGTGATAAACTGAATTGTAAATGAATTGGTTTAATGTAAAAGAGATTTTCTTTCCTCTAAGTAATAAAACAAAAATGTGAAAGACATTTTGGTCCTTTGCTACAAGAGAAAATGGTACTTCATTAAAAGAAAGGAGAAGAAAAGCAAATGGAAATTGATACGAGAAAGTAAGAGTTTTGAAGCTTTTCTAGAGAAAACAGCCACTAAGGAACTTGGTGATAAACAAGGTTATAGATCATGGAAAGACTGGAATTTCTAACTCGGCTGAAGGAATAGTTGAAACAAGAACAGTAATAGGCCAGCTAAAATAAAGTCTTAAGTTTAAGAAACATTCTTATTCCTGTAGTTTTCATAAAGTATATTGTCAATGTAAATAACTAGAGAAAACACATCTTTTATCCACATAATTTCTCAGTTGCCACGTTGCAGACCAGCTGGGTCATGGTCATGGCCATGGTGACAAATAGCAGCTCTTGAACTGATGATCTGTAATGTGGATAGTTCACATACGGAGAACTGGGAATTTATTTTATGTAATTTAATTTCCCTCTCTACCCAGCCAGGAAAACATCTCAGATATTTTCCAGAGTAAATGATCATGTTCTCTCAATTATGATTCTAGAGGTACAGTATTTTAATGCTAGTTAATTGAGCCAATGTTTCCCTCAACACTCAGGCTCCACCGGCTACACACAGGAGCTAAATGGGCTGTAACATAGCACTGGCCCGAAAGCACTGTAGAAGCACTCCATTGCTACACACTCTTCTGCCACAAGGATAATGATCTGATGGTGATCCAGATGGATGATGATGACTAGAACTTACAGATTTTGCTGTACCACTGGCCATTTGTTCCACTACTCATTCACTTAAGTGCTGTCATAGTGCATCTACTGTCTCATAAGTTAGTAGTGTAGAAAAAATATGCAAGTTTTTTTATTGGATTAATAGTCTATTCTCTCTGAGTGAGAATCTAGAGATGAAAAATAATATGATTTAATAATGATTGCATTGTAACAATTGTTATCGTGCTGAGTTAAAGTTAATTTCAGGATGCAAGTATAGAAGATGTTTGTGGTTTTCTGGCAACCAGCATCCCTTGCCTCTTTCTCATCGAATACTAATTTCCTTTTGAGGACTATCTTACCTCCGATTGAATTTAATCTGGTGGAACTTTTTGTTATTCAAATGTCCTTGCCTCACCAAGCTAATGGTTGGGCACATAACCCAAGTTTGATGCACCTCCCATGAAATTTACATTGTGGTGGTAGAGACTGAGGATGGCTGAACTGGTTTATTCTAGTGGCTCTAAATAGGAAAAGCTGTTCTTGCTGTCAATTCACTCTTGCTACTCTTGTTCACTAGTCACTGGAGCTACCTGAGTTCCTGCCCATAAGAGCCCTGCTTCTCCAGCCTGCAGATTAATTCTCTGTACTCCTGACATCTTTCCAGAAAATTTCCTTTTCTCTTGAGGTAACCAGAGCCTAAACATAGTTTTGGGCTTGCAACCAAAGAACCCCAATGTAAACAAGTGTCCATATATGTGTTATTACATGTAAACCTGCGAAAAGAATTTTTAATCTCATACTACCTAAAGGCATTAGCCTTAGCCATGTGCAAGAGAGTGTTGGCATAAATACCCCAAACCTCTGTCAATTCAAACACCTCAAGTATCCATGAGAACAAAGGACTTAATTCAAGGATCACTGTAGAACACTTACTCTGCACCACACATTGTGCTAAACCCTAGGCCAGGCATTGGAAATATGGAGATAAGAATAAAATAGTTGCAGGGGGAGTTTGAAAGACAGCAGCATAGGAAGATCCTGAGTTCACCTCCTTCCATGGACACAACAAACTTACAACTACCTGTGGAAAAATGTCCTCTGGGACAGATCTGGAAATTGGATGAAAAGAACCTCCATAACAAGGAGCAACACAGACAGGGGTGGAAGAGGCAGAGCATCCCTGAGGAAAACACCATACCCTAGCCACAGTGCTTCATGGCTGGGAGTGAGCTCAAAGGCACAGAGCTTTATCCAGAAGAACAGGGGATTCGAGCTCCACATGAGGCACCCCAGCCCTTAGACTCAACACGAGAGAGATGAGATCCCATAATACCTGGTTTTGCTGGCTTTGAAAACCAATGGGGAATATCCATAGGAAAACTATAAAACTTTAGGGAAAGGAAAATCTTCTCTTAAAGAACCTAGGTACAGACTCACTTGACCCAAAAACCAGCACAAAACACCAGATAGAAAAGTACATAGCCCATTGGTAAAAGAGACTCACTTACTAAGCTTGGAACACATCCTGCAGGGACAGGAGGTGGCTGGGCCTATACCTAGGGACTGAGACACTAGCAGCAGACATTATTGTGACCTGGTTCAGGTAGGTGCCCTTGAAATCCTTCCTCTAGCCTGTTAGTGAAGGGGTCTGCCCCAGACAGTAGAGCACCCGAGGCAATCAAGTGCAGCCGGGCGGCAGGCAGCCCACCCATCAGTGACCCTGCTGTGGACTTGTGGGTCCACAGCAGATTTGTACTGCTGGTCATCACAAACAGCCACACAAGGGATCTGCCCCAGATGCTAACACCTGAAACAATTGTGTGCTACCATGCATGGGGCCTGCTCTGCCCATCAGTACTCCTGAGGCAGCTGTGTTCCACAGGGCAGCCTAGCCAGTTCTTGCCAGAGGCCTGCCCTGCCCAAAAGTGAGCTGACAACAGCTGTACAGCTAGCCTCACTTGAAGCCTGCCCCACTCACCAATGCAGAGGCAGCTGAATGCTGCAGGGAGTTGCACCAGGGGCCTGCAGCAATTGTATTTCCCCAAACCTAGCAACCAGCCACACTGGGGGCCTGATTCACTTACCAGCAAAACTTCAGTAGTTGTTTGCTATTAGACCTTGCAGCCAGCTGTGCCAGGGTCTTGCTCTACCTGGTAAAATGCCCATAGCAGCTGCACACAGCCAAGCATTATAACCAGCTGTCCTGGGGGCCAACCTACCCACATGCCCACAGCAATAGCAACCCCACCACAACAGAAGGGCACACATCCCACACAGGGGACACCCCTGGAGCATTTGGCACAGGTGACAAGATGGGAGCATGCTGGTGGGCCCCACAAGGCATCTCTTACATAAGGCCACATTTCCAAGATCAATAGACATAGCCAACATACCTAACACATTAAAATAAGCACAAAGCCAATATATACAAAATAAGCACAAAGCCAAAATGAAGACACAAAGGAGTATGTTCTAAATAAGGGAACAGGACAAATCCTCAGAAAAAGAACTAAACAAAACAGAGATAAACAATCTACCTGATAAAAAGTACAAACTAATAGTCATAAGGATGCTCACTGATCTGGGGAGAAGAATAGATGAACACAGTGAGAATTTCAAGAAAAAATTGGAAAATATTAAAAAAGAACCAACCAGGCACCAACCCCATGGCCAAGTGGTTAAAGTTCCCCACTCTCCACTTCGGTGGCCCAGGTTCACAGATTTGCATCCCAGGCATGGACCTACTCCACTCATCAGCCATGCTGTGGAGGCATCTCACATACAAAATAGAGGAGGATTGGCAGAGACATTAGCTCAGGGCTAATTTTCCTCAAGTTAAAAAAAAAAGGAGGAAGATTGCCAATGGATGTTAGCTCAGGGTGAATCTTCCTCACCAAAAAACAAAAAGAACCAGTCAGAATGGAAGAATACAATAATGGAAATGGAAAATTCATTAAAGGGAATCAACAGCAGAGTAGATGACAGAGAAGAATGGATGAGCAAGCTGGATGAAAGAGTAGAGGAAATCACCCAAGCTGAACAGAAAAAAGAAAAAAGGATTAAAAAGAACAAGGACAGTCTAAGGGACCTCTGAGACAACATCAAATGTACTAACATCCATATTATAGGTGTCCCAGGAGAAGAGAGAGACAAAGGGGCAGGGAACCTATTTGAAGAAATAATAGCTAAAAACTTTCTTAACCCAAAGAGGGAAGCAGATATCCAGATACAGGAAGCATAGAGAGCAAGATGAACCCAAGAGACCCACACCAAGACATGTTATTATTAAAATGTCAAGAATTAAAGATAAAGGGAGAATCCTAAAAGCTGCAAGAGGAAGGCAATAAGTTATGTACAAACAAAGGAAATCCCATAAGGCCATAATCTGATTTCTTAGCAGAAACCTTGTAGGCTAGAAGGGAGTGGCACAATATATTCACAGTGTTGAAAGGAAAAAACCTACAGCCAAGAATACTTTATCCAGCAAGGTTTTCATTCAGAATGAAAGGAGAGATAAAGAGTTTTCCAGACAAGCAAAAACTAAAGGAGTTTATCACCAATAAACCAGCCTCACAAAAATTGTTAGAGAGACTTATTTAAGTGGAAAAGAAAAGGCCACAAATAGGAATAAGAAAATTATCAGAGAAAAAAAAATCACTGGTAAAGGAAAATACAGAGTACAGGTAGCAGATCAACCACCTATAAAGCTAATATGAAGGTCAAAAGACAAAAGTACTAAAATTATCTATTTCCATGATAAGAGGTTAAGGGATACACATACACAAAAAGAAGTTAAATATGATATCAAAAGCATAAAATATGGGGAAAGGGGAGTAAAAGTGTAGAGCTTTTACCAATAGGTCAAACTTAAGAGAGCATCAACCTATAGATTGCTATTTCCATAGGTTATTATATATGAACCTTATAGTAATCACAAACCAGAAACCTATAATAAATACACAAAAAGTTAAAAGAAAGGAACCCAAACATAATACTAAAGAAAGCCATCAAATCACAAGGGAAGAGAGCAAGAGAAGAAGAAAAGAACAAAGAAGAACTACAACACCCAGAAAAAAGTAACAAAATGACAATAAGTACATACTTATCAATAGCTACTTTAAGTGTCAGTGGACTAAATGCTCCAATCAAAAGACATAGTATGGCTGAATGGATTAAAAAAAAAGACCTATATATATGCTGCATACAAGAGACACACTTCAGACCTAAAGACACTCACAAACTGAAAGTGAAGGGATGGAAAAATATACTCCATGAAAATGGCAATGACAAGAAAGCTGGGGTAGCAATACTTGTATCAGACAAAATAGACTTTAAAACAAAAACTGTAACAAGAGACAAAGAAGGGCACTACATAATGATCAAGGGAACAATCCAACAAGAAGATATAACACTTGTAAATATCTATGCACCCAACATAGGAGCACCTAAATATATTAAGCAATTATTAACTTAATTGATTATTAACAGCAATTAAAAAGAGAAATAGACAGCAACACAATAATAATAGGAGACTTTAACACTCCACGTACATCAATGGATAGATCATCCAAACAGAAGATCAATAAGGAAATATTGGCCTTAAATGACACATTAGACCAGATAGACTTAGTAGATATACACAGAACATTCCATCCAAACACCACAGAATGCACAACCTTTCCAACGCACATGGACCATTCTCCAAGATAGATCACATATTAGGTCACAGAATAAGTCTCAATAAATTTAAGAAGACTGAAATAATACCAAGCATCTTTTCTGACCACAGTGGTATGAAACTAGAAATCAGCAACAAGAAGAAAACTGGAAAAGCCATAAATATGTGGGGATTAAACAAAATGCTACTGAACAACTATTGGGTCAATGAAGAAATCAAAGGAGAAATCAAAAAAATATGTGGAGATGAAAATGAAAATACAACATGCCAAAATTTATGGGCTATAACAAAAGCAGTACTAAGAGGGAAATTTATAGCAATACAGGCCTACCTAAAAACAAGAAAAATATCAAATAAACAATCTTACACTACACATAAAAAAACCAGAAAAAGAGGAACAAAAAAAGCCTAAAGACAGTAGAAGGAAGGAAATAATAAAAATCACAGCAGAGATAAATGAAATAGAGACTAAAAACACATAATAGAAAAAAAATCAATGAAATGAAGAGCTGGTTCTTTGAAAAGATAAATAAAATTGACAAACCTTTAGGTAACTCACCAAGAAAAAAAGAGAGAAGTTTCAAATAAATGAAATCAGAAATGAAAGAGGAGAAATTACAGCTGACACCTCAGAAATACAAAGGAGTATAAAAGAATATAACAAAAAGCTATATGCCAACAAATTGGATAATCCAGAAGAAATGGATAAATTCTTAGAATCATACAACCTTCCAAAACTGAATGAAGAAGAAATAGAGAATTTGAATAGACCAATCACCAGTAAGGAGATTAAAATAATAATCAAAAACCTCCCAAAAAACAAAAGTCTATGACCAGACAGCTTCCCTGGTGAATTCTACCAAACATTCAAAGAAGACTTAATTCCTATCCTTCCCAAACTCTTCCAAAAAATTGAAGAGGAGGGGAAGCTTCCTAACTCCTTCTTCAAGGCCAACATTACGCTGATACCAAAACCAGACAAGGACAACACAGAAAAAGAAAATTACAGGCTGCTATCACTGATGAACATAGATGCAAAAATCCCCAGCAAAATACTCGCAAACTGGATGCAACAATACATTAAAAAGATTGTACACCATGATTAAGCACGATTTATTCCAGGGATGCAGGGATGGTTCAGCATCCACAAATCAATCAACGTGATACACCACATTAACAAAATGAAGAATAAAAATCACATGATCATCTCAATAGATGCAGAGAAAGCATTTGACAAGATATGGCATCCATTTATGATAAAAACTCCAAATAAAATGGGTATAGAAGGAAAGTACCTCAACATAATAAAGACCATATATGACAAACACACAGCTAATATTATATTCAATGGTGAAAAACTGAAAGCTATCCCTCCAAGAACAGGAACCAGACAAGGATGCCCACTTTCACCACTCCTATTTAACATAGTATTGGAAGTCCTGGCTAGAGCAATCAGGCAAGAAAAAGAAATAAAAGGGATCCAAATTGGAAAGGAAGAAGTAAAACTGTCGCTATTTGCTGATGACATGATTTTATACATAAAACTCTAAAGAATCCTCCAAAAAACTATTAGAAATTATAAATGAATAAGTAAAGTTGCAAAATCAACACACAAAAATCCATTGCCTTTTTATACACTAACAATGAAATAGCAGAAAGAGAAATTGAGGATACAATCTCATTTACAATCACAACCAAAAAAATAAAACACCTAGGATTAAATTTAACCAAAGAAGTGAAAGACCTGTATACTGAAAACTATAAAGCATTATTGAAAGAAATTGAAGAAGACCCAAAGAAATGTTCCTGACTTGGAAAAATTAGCATACTTAAAATGTCCACAGTTCCTAAAGCAATCTACAGATTCAATGCAATCTCTATCAAAGTCCCAATGACATTTTTCACAGAAATAGAACAAAGAATCCTAATATTTTTATGGAACAACAAAAGACCCCAAATAGCCAAAGGAATCCTGAGAAAAAGAACAAAGCTGGAAGTATCACACTCCCTGATTTCAAATTATACTACAAAGCCATAGTAATCAAAACAGCATGGTACTGGTACAAAAACAGACACACAGATCAATGGAACAGAATTGAAAGCCCAGAAGAAAAACCACACTTCTATGGGTAGCTAATTTTCAACAAAGGAGCCAAGAACATACAATGAAGAAAGGAAAGTCTCTTCAATAAATGATGTTGAGAAAACTGGATAGTCACATGCAAAAAAGTGAAAGTAGACCATTATCTTATACCACACACAAAAATTTACTCAAAATGGATTAACGACTTGAATGTAAGACCTGAAACCATAAAACTCCTAGAAGAAAATATGGGCGGTACTCTCTTCAACATTGGTCTTAGCCATATCTTTTTGAATATCATGTCTCCTCAGATATGTGAGACAAAAGAAAAGATAAAAAAATGAGACTACATCAAACTAAAAAGCTTCTGCACAGCAAAGGAAACCCTCAAAAAATGAAAAGACAACCTAACAATTGGGAGAAGATATTTGCAAATCATATATCTGACAAGGGATTAATATCCAAAATATAAAGAACTCATATAACTCAACAACAAAAAACAAACAACCCAATTAAAAAATGGGTAGAGGATCTGAACAGACACTTATGCAAAGAAGATATACAGATGGCCAACAGGCACATAAAAAGATGTTCACATCACTAATTACTAGAGAAATGCAAATCGAAACTACAATGAGATATCACCTCATACCCGTCAGAATGGCTATTACTAAAAAGACAAGAAATAACAAGTGTTGGAGACGAAGTGGAGAAAAGGGAACCCTCATACACTTCTGGTAGGCATGTAGACTGGTGCTGCCACTATAGAAAACAGTATGGAGATTCCTCAGAAAATTAAGAACAGAACTCCCATATGATCCAGCTATTCCACTTCAGTGTATTTATCTAAAGAGCCCAAAAACACTAATTCGATAATATATATGCACCCCTGTATTCATTGCAGCATTATTCACAATAGCCAAGACTTGGAAGCAACCCAAGTGCCCATCAACAAACGAATGGATAAAGAAGATGTTTTATACATATACAATGGAGTACTACTCAGCCACAAAAGAAAGATGAAATCTTGCCATTTGCAACAACATGGATGGACCTTGAGAGAGTTATGTTAAGGGAAATAAGTCAGACGGAGAAAGCCAAATACTGTATGATTTCACTCATATGTAGAAGATAAAAACAATGACAGCAAACAAACAGATAGAGAGAATAACAGATTGGTGGTTACCAGAGGGGGAGGGGGGAGGAGGTAGGGCAAAAGGGGTAAAAGGACATGTGTGTACAGTGACAGATGGCAATTTGACTTTGAGTGGTGAACACAACATAGTCTGCAGAGAAAAAGGAATATAATGATGTGCACCTGAAATTTATATAATGTTAAAAACCAATGTCATCTTAATAAAAAAAATTTTAAAAAGGAATAAAATAGTTGCTTGTATCCACAGAATTTGTAATCTAGCAGAGTAAATAGACATGTATCCAATTAAATAGACCAACATGATAAGTGCTTCAGTAGAGGTATGAACAAAGTACTGTGGCAGCCCAGAAGCAGCAGCAATTTTCTTCTGCTAAGTAGTTCAAGAAGGAGATAGGCCTTAAAATAAATTGAATATCTCCAGCTAGAGAGGGAGAGAAGGTATCTCAGGCAGAGGGAACACAGAGAGAGTCTAAAAAGACAGATCATGAAAGATGGTGGCCTGTTTGGGGAACAGGGAAAAGTTCTCAGTGGTTAGAATGCACAATACAGGACGTGTGAGGGTGAGAGCAGGAGTGGGTGCGAGCTTGTGGGCATTGACGCAGGAGTGATTATGAGTTTAGGTTTTATGCAATTGGCTGTGGAGAGCCTGGACACGGTTTTGGATTGGAAGAGAGAGTCGAGTGATGATCAATCCTATATTTTAAAAAGATAACTCCTGGAAAGCGGAGACTAGAAAGAAAGGAGACAAAATCACCATAGAATGTACTAGAGTAGACGGTGAAACCACTAAATAAGATAAAAAACACAGGATGATGTGCAAGTTTGGGGGAAGGAGATTCTGTCTAGGACAGGAAAATATTTACTAGCCACAGCAAACTTCTGAGCTACCCGGAATGCAAGCAGAGGAAAGGAGAGTTAGGTTGACCCGATTCTCCTGGGTGGCAGCTCGGAGACAGAGAGCCCTGAGATTGCTCCACAGACTCTCTTGCCCATCTCCAATGGGGTGTGTGGTCTGTGGTGGTAGGGCTATACTTTCACTGCCACGCCCAGCGTGTAGTAGGCACTGAGTCAACATTTGTTGAATGAATAAGTTGCCCAGGTCTTGCACCCTTCCCTCTTTCCTTTGGCTAGCAGCAGATAGTGCTAATTTATGTGGGCCATGGGAGCCAGGCTGTCTATTTTTCTTACATTGTTAATATCCCAGCTTCTTGATTTTAAATTTTAGTAGAGTTAAACTTGAGCAGTTGAGAATTACATAATTACCTGCATTTTGCTTCCATTATGGCTTTTAATTGATACTCATTAATGCAACAACTGGTGCAGAACAGAGTGAGCAGTTACTTGGGCCCTACTGGTCTCCTAGCTCATCTGTGTGAGCTGTTTGGGTAGAAAAATGTGGAGGATGCATTCTGCCCACAGATTGAATGGCGGGTCCTGGGAAGCAGAGTAAAACACTCTTTTTTGGCAATTGTGTCTCTAGTGGCTTGGTCTTTGTTTCTTTAATCATAAATAGATTTTTTTCATGAAAAATGGACAGATAGATATATATCCTTCCGCCTCTCAAGCTTACCACTGTGAAAATTAAACCATCAAAAGAATACAGTATCAGGAAAATGATTTTTGTTTCATCAAAAGATTTCATCATCCAACAGTTGCTAGAAGATGACATTCTTTGAATGATATAATTTCCAGAAGCTTTTATCATTAGTGACTAAAAAGTCACACCATCTGTATTGGTGATATTGTATCCCTCACTCCATTCATCAAGAGTATCTGTTCTTACAGTAAGGGATCTATGTAGATAAATGTATATAATGAGGATATTTCAAACTTTGGGGTTTTGTGGGGATTAGTTTTGAGTAAATGGAAGTGGATATATCTTGACATTCATAGATGAGAGCATCAAAAGTCTATACATGGAGAACTGAGTCCTGAAAGGTCACATTCACTTTAAGTTCACTTATTGATGGACTCTATATAGTTAGTGAGCATGCGCATGGGCAAGGCCCTCTGCTGGACTCTGGGGATGGAGGGTTGAGTGAGATAGATGAGGTTCCTATTTGCAAGGAGCCTACATTCTAGCAGGAGGGGCACAGATTAAACAATAAATTATGCAGTGAATTATTTCATTACAATTGTGGGCACTGCTAAAAAGATTAACTACAGAGCCCTGTGAGATCACGTGGGCTGACTGAAATCTTCTGTGTGTGACACACTCACATACAGGGGAAATGGCTGGGGGGGCATGGAGGAACCCTTCCCTAGGGCAGTGCTGTTGGAGTTCTGACCTGAAAGATTAATTGTCCCGTGTGGCAAGGAAAGAGTCTGGGGCAGGAAGGAGCTGGCAAAATCAAGTGAAAGAAGCCAGAGTCGCAGGAGCACAGACTCTCTGAGGTGCTTAGGCGTGTGGCAAAAGGCTCTGGCCTCAGGTTCATAAGAGCCTCAAATTTAGACTCTTGATTTTATCTCCAACTGAAGTTCTATATACAGTCATTGTATCTGTCAATGTTTAAAGCACTCATTTATTAAAAAAACATTTAAAAACATACCATAGTTTTTGATTCCCTGTTTTGTCATTTTTTAAATTTCTTTTCTGCTAGAGGCATGGAAAAATCTACGTGGCTCAGGCCCTTCTCACCTCAAACAGACTGTGCTGATGAGAGATGGGAGTCAGGTCACACGAGGGTCTTGCTGGCTGTGCGAAGGGTTTGGATTTCTCTCTCCAGGGCAGTGGAAGCCTTAGAAGCGCTTCAGTCCGTACTTGAGGAATGTAGTGCCCATTTTTTCACATCAATCATCTCCTTCCACTTTCACCACTGTCTGGTGAGGAAGGTGCTTGTGGCTTTATTTTCCAAATGGGGAAACCAAGGCTAAGAGACTACATCATTTCCCCAGGTCACACTGCTAGGAAACGGTTAAGCTGGCATTTTAATATAGGCCTAACTCCAAGACAGGCCCTCTCCACTGCCTCACAGCCACCCCACTGCACCGCAGAGGTTTAAGGAATGTGAGCAACACTGGGAAGGATGGGAGTGTTACAGGCTCAACTGTGTCCCCCTCAAATTCACATGTTGAAATTCTAGCCCTCAGTACTTCAGAATGTGACCATATTTGGAGATGAGGACTTTACAGAGGTAATTAAGTTAAAATGAAGTCCTTAGTATGGGCCCTAATCCAGTATGACTGGATTATTATGACTGTATGTCATCAGAAGAGGAAATTTGGACACAGACATGTACACGTGAAGACACAGGGAGAAGACGACCATCTGTAAGCATAGGAAGGAGGCCTCAGAAGAAACCAACCCTGCTGACATCTTGATCTTGGACTTCTGGCCTCCAGGGCTGTGAGAAATAAATTTCTGTTGGTTAAGCCACCCAGTCTGTGGTGCTTTGTTATGGCAGCCCTAGCAGACGCATACAGGGAGTTTGTTACCTTCTTTGTGCTTCTTTGCTGTTCCTTTGTAGTTGATATCGTTCTATTTTCACAGATGCTCTTGGTCCTGGCAGATTTCCCAATACAATACTCCAGTGGCTACAGACAGTGCTTTGTACACCTGTCTGTCTTCCCATAATTAAAAATCGTCAGGCTAATCCTTACATCCTTGCCTCCCTACCATATGATGATGTATAGTAAAGAATTACACCATTTAAGGAAAATCCTGCCAATAATCAATGTTCGCCATCTAAATTCAGGTAAAGCCCTAACTCATTTAAAGATATTAGGAATGTTAAGACATAATTAAAGTTCTTAAGGTGACATGGAAGTCAAGAATTTCAGGGGTTAATCAGAAGAGAGATTTCTGATGAAGGGAAACGCGGTATCTTTTGAATCATCCCACAAAGCTCTGACTCCACTGAAAAGGAATATTTTGGCAGATGGAGGGGTTGAGAAGCTCTGTGTAAATTTACCTCATTTACAATCTCATGGCTTGTTTGCCTTCACTAATTAAGTCAATATTTCTTGTGTATTTTTTTCTCTTAAAAAAACCCCCACAAAAATACTGTACTAACCTAATGCCTTCAGGCACTTGTATTTTGTCTTCTGAAGGCTTTTTAGTGTTATAATTCCCTCAGCCACTTTGTAATTCTTTATTAAGTTTTAATGTGGTTTAAATGCTCCATCTGTAGACAATGTGTTATTTCCCCCTCTGCCAGCGGGTCTAATATTTCCCAGTAGTCTGTTTTAGAGCTCCTTCTGGTGGTTTAAAGCTACTATGACACATCGATCTGTAGCATCTGCATCCATTCAATCTCACAGTGATTGCTAGGACCTGACCATCGAAAGAAAATAATAGAAGCTATGTTTGCAATAGGATGCAACAGAATGATGTTCAGATTTACAAATGAAGAATAATTACTCAACTTGTGACTGTCAGGAAGAGGACAGGAGAGTTTTGCAGAGGCAGGTTACAACCATTCTAGCAAACAGCCATTCTTCCTCCTATAACTGTGAAACATACTCTAAAGCATGCATTTTATATTCCTATTGTTGGCTGAATTTGGCTAAATTTTTGGTGTGGTGTGAAGGCGGAGAAAAGGCTTTGGTTTTGTGCTATGTTTTTCCTCATATTAATGTCATTTTTGAGAACAGGTATGTTAGAGTGGAGCAATATGAGTACTTAGCTCCTTTCAAGACTTTTTATTATTTGGTGATGAAACAGCAAAAAGAGCTCAGTGATTGCCTCTCACCATTGCTCCTGCCTTGTGATCGAAGTCCTCATGCCTTTTTATTGATTTGCCTTTTATTGTGATAAAAACACATAATATAAAATTTACCATCTTAACCATTTTTAAGTGTGCAGTTTCTGTCCTTTCTGACATAGCATCCTTTTCTGTCCTAACAAGCTCTTCTCTCTGTCATTTGGTACAAATTATAAAGTAAAACTTAAGTACTGATATTGAAATAAAATAAAACATATAAGGATTACAATGATAAATTGGCCTATATTATGATGTGACCAGAAAACTATATGAAAAGCTTTTAAAAAAAAGCAAAAAAAGAACCTAGATGTATATCAAAATGAGTGTTTTCCTTTTCAAAGTCACAACATGGGGAAGTTTAGCACTTATTAGAAAGATTTTATCTAAAATTGTGGTTTTTACTTCAGAGAATATAGAATGTTAGTTATATTCTCATTGTTGCAAAAGAATCCATCTTCAGAAGTAGCTTTGATTTCTGGAGACTGACAGAAAACATATGGTTAATAAAATAGATAATCAAGCTGAGTAATATACACTTAGGTCAAAAGTAAAGTGACTATTATTAATGAGAAATCTTTTCCTATGTAACTTGCAGATGGATTTTCCAGGCAATTCTAAAAGAGGAAATTAAAAAATATCTTGGGAAATAGCAGCATTTTTGGAAGGAAGAGAAAAATATGTGCAAGCTATTTAGAGGTTTTAAAGCATTTCAACTTATATTTTTTCATCTAACCATAACAAAGCAGAAAAGTAGATGAAAGAGGTATTATTATTAATTAATTATTATTGTCCCTAGCATGCAGACTTGGAGAAGTAAAGCGTCTTGTTCAAGGTGCTGTAGCCATTCAATGTGGGGGTGATAAATATGGGTGCAAGAAGGCAAATCCTCTGGTCTTCCAGCTCCACCACAACCCGTCAGTGACTAGCTGTTTAGGGGACATTTTTTTGAGATATAGCTCATGGTATTTTTGTTTTATAAAAAAAAATCAGATACCTCTTATCATAAACCTATGAATCATGTAACATTCAAAAACTATCTGGTGGGTGGGAAGAAAGACTGGAAGAATATATCTCCGAAATTAACAGTTAAATGGTAACCTGATTTTATTTTCTTCTTGAATAACGTATACATTGATAATCAGAAAAAGGTGTTATTTGTAAAATCAATTTTGAAAAAACTGAGTTCTTTTAAATTGCTGAGTTCACAATTTGTTTTCTTTCTTTTTTTATTAAGATTTTATTTATTTTTGGAGCAGTTAAGGTTCACAGCAAAATTGAGGGAAAGGTACAGAGATTTCCCATATACCTCCTTCCTCCACACATATATAGCCTCCCCCATTATCAATATCCTGTCCCACAGTGGCATGGCATATTTGTTACAGTTGGAGACTGACAGAAAAGATATAGTTAATAAAGTAGATAATCAAGCTGAGTACTATATACTTAGGTCAAAAATAAAATGACTATTATTAATGAGAAATCTTTTCCTATGCAACTTGCAGATGGATTTCCCAGGCAATTCTAAAAGAGGAAATTAGAAATTATATTGGGAAATAGCAGCATTACATTATGGTTCAGCTGAGTCAACAATCGTAAAATGAGAGCTAATCAATGCTTAGGAGAGGTATATTTATTTTTGGCAGTAAGTCCAGAGAAAATGTTTTTCTGGGGATTGTCATCAGGAAGGCAGGAGCAGTGGACTATATAAGGTCTTTAAAAATATCCACACACTAAACACAACATGAGTTATCAGGGCTGCTTCTTATAGAGAAGATCTCAGTAGAGATCCACACTCTAATATTTAACCACAGTTCAGTAAGCAACTTTCTGGGTGGGAGCCTAAGAAATATGGGCCATGTGCCCAGCATTAGGATGCTCTGGCTCTAGTCCAAGAATATGTATGGGGGAAGGGTTAGCTTGCCTGTCCTTTGGCAAGCTTCTACAAAGATAGCTTTTCTCAATGACTTGTGATAAGTAGTTTTAAAAGATCTATCAGAATACTTGCATACGGTAAAGTATCAAATAGTAGATAACAGTATCCACACAAGCAACAATCCTCCCCTCGTCCTCCCTGAATTTCTTAGAGGCAATTATTATACTGTGTTTAGTGCTTCTAGTGGTTACTTCCCTAATTCTTAAGTAAAATGCTATTTTTTGATTTATAAACTTTATGTAATATCTTAATTTTAATTTATATTTAGCTGAGTTATACTAGTCTCTGATTGATGACCATTTTCAGTTCTCTTAAAAACTTACACTAATAAAACTCTATTTCTTATTCCATCAGTATGCAGTTTCCCTCTATATAAGTTGAAGATATTGGCACTTCTAAATTTCCTCCCCTTTACCTTCCTTCTTTTGTAAATTTTACTTTTATTTGTACATTGTAAATATTGCTGAAGGTTGCTACCATTGTGTTTTATTTGGTAACCTTGTTTTTTTGTGTGCTGACTTACTTGGAAATCAATAAGCATTTATCTTATTATGGTGATTAAATTGTTATTCACTTTTAGATCAAGTGGTATGCTAGGATTATATTTCCTTCCCATTGGGTCACAGTCCATGAGCCGCTTGAAGGAAAATGCTCTTAACGTCACGCTCAACTGGATTTCATCCTTCCAAGCACTTAAAATCATATTACCTTTGAACTTGCTAAAATAGACCATGATTTTCTTTTATGGCTTCTGATTTTGCCTAGAGTTTCTAATAAACTTTTATTTCTTGTTTGCAAAACAGTCGTATTGGATATCCTTACATTTTCACATTCTTGCAGTTGTGCCAACTGTTGCTTAGGGTCCCATCTCTTAGTGGGGAGTCCTCACCGTGCCCTTTGTCCTCTGCCCCATCTGGCCCATGTGTTCTTTGGAGCTGCCAAACGGCATCACCTCTGGATTCATCTTCACTGCTCAGCCTCTCGATGGTTAACCAAACCCTATGTCTTTCTTTTTCTTGTGTTTTCTTCGATCTTCAAGTAACTTCCTAAGAAAGGGTATGAAGGGATTAAATTATCTAAGTCCTCGCATGTCTCAATGTCTATTCTGCCCCCACCGGTGATTGGTAATTTGTCTGGGTACAGAATTGTAGGTTAAAACTCATTTTACAGCAAAACGTTGAAGGCTTTGCTTCACTGTCCTCTCACATCTAGTGTTCTAGATGAGAAATCTGGCATCAGTCTGATTCTTGAGTTTTGGTAGGTAACCTGTTTATTCTCTTTGAAAGCTTTTAGGATTTCTCTTTGTCCTTGATGATCTAAATTTCACAGCAATGTGCGTAGATGTTTTCCCCACTTGTTCCATGGTCCCATTCAATTGGTAGATCCTGTCCCTCTTCTAGACTTATTATTCAGGTGATGAGCCCAAAGAAATGATCCTTTAATTTTCTCTCCTATTTTCTAGTCTCTGTTCTACTTCTTGGAATATTTACTCAACTTTATCTTCCAATCTTCTATATTGGATTGATCCCTTGTGCCTCTTTTCTCTCATTCTATATTTTTGAGAGAATTTCTTTATCCATTTATTATGTTTTATAAACTCTGCTTTAACTATTAAAATTCAAGATTTTCTTTCCCAAGAGCTCTTTCTTTTTTTGCTTTCTGATTATTTCTTTTGTGGCATACTGTTCTTTGTGTGTGTGTGTGTGTGTGTACTTGGTTTTCATGTCTCAGTTCTTCCTGAGTATACTAAAAATACATTTAAAAATCCTCCTGTTCTCTGAATTTTCTACTTTCTCTTTCTTCGAATTTGACTTTTATGCTGCAGGGTTTTTTGTCTATTCCTGGTGATCCTTGACTGACATTCTTATTTAAGAGAAGGCTTAGGGATCCCCAAATGCCAAAATGAGATCAGGTATTTATTCTAGGCAGCCAAACCCACACTAGAAACTTTAAAACTCTCCAGAGAGCATTCATATCTTTAGTAAATAGTCTTCTGGATTTTTTCCCAGAATTAAATACTAGATTTCCTGAATCCTTTGAGTGGTTAGGCAGGCTGGGGCACTGAAGTGTATATCCTTTGTGTACTCAGACCTTTAGTAAATTCTGTTTCTCAGCCCCACTTACTCCTGCTCTCTGTCAGGTCTTCTGACTCTGAGCCTGGAGAGTCACCCGTGTTCCCACAGGCAGATTGGTTCCCTCTCTCTTGCCGTACCCTGGAGCATATTCCAGATGATTGTTCCCTCTGCTGTGTTTCATCTGACAATACATTCCATCACTTCTCATGGTTCACCAATTTGTTGAAATCTCTCATATGCTGTTGATACTTCTCATGTTTCTTGATAGCATAGAATATTCTTTTTTTGTTTCTCTAATTTTATTTCATTGGGTTACAGGAGGAATAGAAGGGATATGTGCTCAGTTTCTTTTCATAAGTGCTCAATGGCAGTCAGGTTACCCCCAAAATTCATAGGTTGAAACCCTAGTCCCCAGTACAACTATATTAGGAGATAGGGCCTTTAAGAAAATAATTAAGGTTAAATAAGGCCGTAAGGGAGGAACCCTAATCCAACAGGATTGATGTCCTTATAAGAAGAGAGAGACATGCCAGGAATGCACATGCACAGAGACAAGACCATGTGAGAAGACAATGAGAAATCCACTAACTGCCAGCCAAGGAGAGAGGCCTCAGGAGAAACCAACCCTGCTAATACCTTGATCTAGGACTTCCCACCTCCAAAACTGTGAGCAAGAAATTTCTGTTTAAGCCACGCAATCTATGGTATTTTGTTATGGCAGCCTGAGCTGACTAATACATGCTCCAAGAAAAGTACCCATAGTCTAGATAATCTAGTAAACTGGGTTTATTATTTCAGTTGACACAGTCCCGTGAAAGTGAGGAGTGTAAGAAGGATATTTTATGGAAGAGAAGGCCATTATATTTCTATATGGCAGTAGACTGAGAGAATTCCCAAGGTTGGCTCCAGACATTTCTTAAGAAATAGTTTGGGCAGTAGGTGAATATATATAAACATATACATATATACACACACACACACACACATATATGTGTGTGTGTATGTAACAGTAATGGAACGGCTTTTCTAAAGATCATACTAAAGGCAAGATCCATAATGGAGAAAAGTGATCAACATAACCACATAGAAAGATAAAAGTTCTATACAGAAAAAAACTGCCTTCAGCAAGCTTAAGGGGTGAATAGCTGGGGAAAATAGCTGGGCAATACATTTAAGAGACATAGGCTCAATGTTCACTACTTAAAGAGTTAAAAAAAACCAAAAAAGGTAAATACCATAATAGAAAACTGGACAAAAGACAAGAACAAGCAACTCACAAAGGAAGAAACAGAAATGTCCAAAAATAGATTTAAAAAGTATTGCTAGTTTAGTATACCTGTACCCCAAATAATACCACTTGAAACAGAACTGATTATATTGCTACTTGCCTTGGAATTATTCCCCACTAGATTTGTATATATAAAACAGTCATTGTCTGTGGTTCAATTTCAGTTAATAAAAGCTAGAGGCAGAACGGATCATGTACTCTCAGCCACGAGCTTTGGCATACTATGGTGCACTCTAAACTAGTGACTGCTGTGCCAAAATAAACACATTCTGCTAAATGTGATCCTTGTTGCTTGGCCTCTAAGGTATTAATTTTATGTTTGGAAATAATTTTCTATAATGGCTGAAAAACATATGCAAGTTATAGTGTTGAACTATGCAAAGAATCAAAAGATACAGCATCATTCTGGATGTTAAAATGCAAATTGCACAACAGTTGCTTAAAATATCTTTTAGGAAATGTTTGAGGATACAGAATGTGTGGTGGCCAACTTCTAAGATGGCTGTATTAGTTTCCTGTGGCTGTTATAAAAAAAAAATACCACAAACTTGGTGGCTTAAACGACAGAAATGTATTTGTTCACAGTTCTGGAGGCCAGAAGTCTGGAATATACCACTGGGCCAGAATCAAGGCATTGGCAGGCCCATACTTGCTTTGGAGGCTGTAGGGGAGAATCCATTCCTTGCCTCTTCCTGGTTCCCGGCATCCTTTGGCTTGTGGCCACCTCTTCAGATCTCTCTCTGCTCCATATTTATATTACCTTCTCCTCTGTGTGTCTGTGAAAAAAAATCCCTCTGCCGCTATCTTGTGAGGACACTTGTGATGGCATTTAGTAATGTCGTCACCTGGAATGTGTAGAATAATTTCCACATCTCAGGATCCTTAACTTAATCACATCTGCAAAGACTGCCATATCGGGTAGCATTCATAGGTTCTAGGAATTAGGACTTGATATCTTTTGAGGAGGTAAGATTCTGACACCAATTACAATGTGTGCTTTTTTCCACACCACCAAGCAATTCTCAGATGCTAGCTGGGTGTTCTACAGTTCAACTCTATTCTGACACTGTCTACCTGGAGATAGTGCCAGATTCAACAGGTTAAGGGCTCAGTCCTATAAGACTACCCTCTCCACCCCCTACCCCACTTCAGATACCAATGAAAAGTCTAGGTTGTCACCTGTGCTTCTGACTGACTGGCTATAGATTGGATGTTCCAATGACCCCCCTTATTGGGTTGGATTAATTTCCTAGAGTGGCTCACAGAACTCAAACTTTTTACTTACTAGATTACCAGATTATTATAGAAGGATATAACTCATGAAGAGCCAGATGGAAGAGTTGCTGAGAGCAAGGTATGGGGAAAGGGGCATGGAGCCTCCATGTTCTCTAAGTACACCACTTTCCCCACAGATCCGTATGTTCACCAATCTGGAAGCTCTCCGAACGCTGTCCTTTTGGGTTTTTATGGAGGCTTCATTACATAGGCGTGATTGATTACATCATTGGCCATTGGCGACTGAACTCAATCTCCAGCCCTTGTCCCTTCCCCAGAGGTTGAGGGATGGGACTAAAAATTCCTCTAATCACATGGATGGTTCCTCTGGTGACTAGCCCTCATCCTTCTTTTGATCTAGGTGACCTAGGGGCATTCCAAAAGCCACCTCATTAACATAACAACATTAACATATGGCTCTCATTACTTACATTCCAGAGATTTAAAGAGCTCTGTGCCAAGAACAGGGATGAAGACCAAACATATATTTGTATTACAAATCACAATATTACAGGTGGCATGATTCTACCTGCCACAATGTCCCCCCAGTAATCCCTCTCACTTAGTGTTCACAGCCTTGTCCTCTCCCATATTGAACTAGAGTTGGTCTCTGTGACCAATAGCACACAGCAGAAGTGGTGATGTGTTGCTTCTGAAATTAGGTTATAAAAACCTGCAGCTTCCATCTCAGGTGTTCTCCCTCTCGTCACTCATCATTCTGGAGGAATGCACCTGCCACACCTTCAAGACGCTCAGGCAGCCCTATGGAGGGGCTCATGTGGTGGGGAAATAAGACTGTCAGCCAACAGCCAAGGGGGACTGAGGACTCCAGGTAATAACTATGTGAGTGAGCCTCCTTGGGAATGGACCTTCCAGCCCCAGTTAGGGCTTCAGACCACTGCATCCCAAGCTGACATCTTGACTGCAGCTTCATGAGAGGTCCTGAGACAGAGCCACTCGGTAAAACTACTCCTGCATTCCTGACCCTCAGAAACCATGAGATAATAAATGTTGTTTTTGTAGCCACAGGACGGGGAACACAATTTGCCACCCCAAAATATAACTCTTTGGCATGAGAGCTATTTTGAGCTGATGATTATTAAAAAGCAGCACACACAGGAAAACTCTCAAAACCTAGTAGAAGTTACCCATTTATAAGGGAAATTTACATTTATAAGAGAAATCTCCATTTGTAAGGGGGCCTCCTTCTCTGTGCCAGGAAGGGGAGGGTGACTCTAAATCTCTGGAAACTCTCACCAGTGGAGAAGGCAATGACTTAAATCTGCATAACAGCTTTACCTTTGTTTATTGTGCTTTTCCCAGTAACCTCCCATAACTGATCCCATCTTAACAACAGGATGTTAAAGCTATTTTTCAGGGGTGGGGAGCAGGCCAAGAGCATGCGCAGAAGAGAAAATTTTGATCTGCCAGTTGAAACATCCTGCCAGCACTTCTGCAAGTCAGCCTGCCCTCCCTGATCCCTTAAACCTTACCCCAAACCTTGGATGGGTGAGATAGAGTTGAGAGCCTGTCCTTCTGTGCAATAAACTGTTTCTTCTTTCAAAGACCAGTGCGCCATGGTATCGGCCTCTGTGTGCATCAGGCAAGCCCTTGCTTGGTAGCAATTTCAAGCCACTGAATTTTGAGGGTAATTTGTCAAGCAGCAATAGATAACTAATGCAGAAAGTGTAGATTAGTGTGCAGCTAGGGCTTGGTAGAAATCCATTAATATCGTGAGGAGTCTCATGAATATCACTGCAGTCTGCATTATTGTCCAACAATTGTATGAAAGATAGCTAGAAGAGTTATAGCAGGAAACTTGTCTTGATAACAGGGGATTTTAAGCACAAAAAGAACAATTGCCAATATACAATGCTGGGCCTACGTTGTCAAAGGGACTATGCTGGCTTTGTGTTGTCCTGATTTCACTTGGAAGACGTCCTTTGAATGAGTATACATGTAATCTAAAAAATGCAAATTTAAACAAAAATGAGATACCATGTTTTTCCTTTTTAATTTGTAAAGATGAAGACAAATTAATACTTGATCTTGACAGGATGCATTTCTGGTGGGAGTACAAACTAGTATACTATTTTTTCAGGGCAAATTAGTAGTATATATTGAAAGCCTAAAAATATGCTTAACCAACAATTATACTTTTATGTAGTTTTCTTAATAATCTTAATAGTTAATTAAGATTCAGTTTATTTGATATAGCATTGTTCGTATGCTTGAAAAACTTTAAAAATATTCAAACATAAGGGCTTGGTTAAATACAGTGTGACATATTGTATTTAATGCTATAAGTTTCCTTCTAAGCATTGCTTTCACTGCATCCCCCAAATTTTGATATGTCATATTTTTATTTTCATTTAGTTCAAAATATTTAAAAATTTCTCTTGAGACTTTATCTTTGACCCACAGGTTACTTAGAAGTGTGCTGTTTATTTGGGAATTTTTCTAGCTATCTTTCTGTTATTGATATCTAGCTTAATTTTATTGTGATCTAAGAATACATTTTGTATAATTTTTATATTTTAAATTTGTTGAGGTGTGTTTTAAGGCCAGAATGTGGTCTGTATCACTGAATGCACCATGTGAACTTGAGAAGAACATGTATTTTGCAGTTGTTGGATGGAGTATCCTATAAACATCAATTAGAGCAATTTGATTGATAGTGCTGGTCAAGGTATCTATATCATTTGTGATTTTTACTTGCTTGATCTATCAGTTATTGACAGAGGGGTGTTGAAGTTTCCAACAATAGCAGTAACTTTGTCCCTTTCTCCTTTCTTTTTTATCAGTTTTTGCCTTACGTATTTTGATACTCTGTTGTTATGTGCATACATGTTCAGAATTATTATGTCTTCTTGGATAATTATATAACCTCCATAGCATTATATAATGCCCCTTTATGTTTGTGATAATTTTCCTTGTTCTAAAGTTTTGCATTTGAGGCAAGCCCAGTGGTTTAGTGGTTAAGTTCACGCACTCCACTTTGGTGGCCCAGGGTTTGCAGGTTCGGATCCCAGGCATGGACCTACACACCACTCATCAAGCCATGCTGTGGTGGTGTCCCATACACAAAATAGAGGAAGGTGGGCACAGATGTTAGCTCATGGCCAATCTCCCTCACAAAAAATAATTAAATAAAATAAAGTTTTGCATTTGTTCTATTTCCTTTTTCCCTTTCTTTTTCTGCCTTCTCAAATTTTAAGTAAATATTTTATATGATCTCATTTTATTTTCTCTCTTAGTATATCAATTATACTTCTTTTGAAAATTTTCTGAATGGTTATCCTAGAGTTTGAAATATATGTTTTAAATTAATCTGAGCCCACTTTCAAATAAAGTATGCTTCATGTGTGGTACAGGTATCTTATGACAGACAATTCCCAATTCTCCTCCCATCCCTTTTGACATTGCTATCATTCATTTCACATATCCATATGGTAGAATCACCCAATCATTGTTACTATCATTACATTGAACAGTTATATTTTAGATCAATTAAGAATAAGAAAAATAAAATATTTTATTTTACCTTATTTATTCCTGCTCCACACTCTTCCTTTCTCTATGTGTATCCAAGTTTCTGACCTACATTATTTTCTTCTGTCTGAAGAATTTCTGTTATCATTTCTTGAAAGGCAGGTCTGCTAGCAATGAATTTCCCCAGTTTTTGGTTGTCTGAGAAAGTCTTTATTTCTCCTTCACTTTTGAAGGATAGTTTCTCTAATATAGAATGCTAGGTTGGCAGATTTTTTTCTTTCAACACTTTAAATATTTTGCTCCACTCTTTTCTTGTTTGCATGGTTTCTGACAAGAAGTCTGATGTAATTCTTGTTTTTGCTTCTCTATATGTAAGCTGTTTTTTGTTTTTTTCTGTTTTCTTTCAAGATTTTCTCTATTTTTTAAATTTTCTTTAGTTTGATATGCTCAGGTGTTTTTGTTTTGTGTTTCAGTATTTATTCTGCTTGGTGTTTTCTGAGCTTCCTGGGTTTGTGGTTTGGTGTTGGTGAATAATTTGGGAAAATTTTCAGCCATTTTTACCTTAAATGTTTCTTCTGCTCCTTTCTCTCCATCTTTGCCTTGTAGTATTCCCAGTACTTGTATGGTACAACTCTTGAAATTTCCTACAGTTCTTGGGTGTTCTGTTTTTTTTTTTTTTTAATTTTAGTTTGGAAAGTTTCTGGTGACCTATCTCAGAGCTCATCAACTCTCTCTTCAGCCATCTTGTGTCTACTGATGAGTCCACAGAAAGCATTTTTCATTTCTCTTACAGTGTTTTGCTTTCTAGCATTTCCTTTTGTTTCTTTCTTAGAGTTTCCATGTCTCTGCTTACATTACTCATCTGATCTTGTATGTGGTCCACTTTTTCCTTTAGAAGTCTTAGCATATTATTGGTTACTTAAAATTCCTAGTCTGATAATTCCAAAATTTCTGCCATATCTGAATCTGGTTCTGATACTTACCCTCTCCCTTCAGATTGTATTTCTTGCCTTTTAGCATGCTTTGTAATGTTTTTGTCAAAAGCCAAACATTATGTACCAGATAAAAGGAATTGAGGTAGAAGGCATTTAGTGTGAGTATTCATGTTAATCTGGTTAGAAGTTGGGCTATGTTAAATGTCTGTTGTAAGTATATGTGCCAGAGGTTTCAAATCTGTCTAGCATTCTAATTTTTGTCTTCTCTCTTGACCTTGGGCTTTTGTAAGTACTCCTCCTTGGAGACTGTTTCTTTCAACTCTTTTAGTTGTAATCCACTGTTATTACACTAGAGCCATGTTGGTGTGGTAGTAAAGTGTAGGGGGTGGGGTAGCATTCTATAATCTCAGTTTTATAATAGGCCCATGTCTTGGGGCTGTGACTTTCACAAGTTTTTCTCCCATTGTATATTTTGTCCCCTGCTCCCTATTTCCTTCACTGCTGCAGCATTCTCATCTAGTTCCTTTTTTGTTTGTTTGTCTTCATGAGGAAGACTGTCCCTGAGCTAACATCTTCCTCTATTCTGTATATGGGACAACACCACAACATGGCTTGATGAGCAGTGTGTAGGTCCGTGCCTGCAAACCCCATGCCGCCAAAGCTGAGCATGTGAACTTAACCACTATGCCACCAGGCCAGCCCCTCCCATCTACTTCTTTGAAGCGGTGGCCCCTGTTGACTATTCTTTCCCGTTAGGTGAACAAGAAGGCCAGAGGGGACTGGAGTTTGGGAGTGGCTCTAGCAAAGAGGGCTTTTTTTCAAGGAGGAGCAAGATATCAGCATTTCCTGTTCTACTCACAGCTACTTGCTGCTGAGGCCAAGTCCTGGGCTAGTGCGATTGAGAGGTAGGGGTTCCCTTCTTATGTCCATCTTCTACTTATGGAATATAGACTCTACCTTTGGTGCAACACACTCTGAAGTTTGGGACACTGATCATCTTTACCCCAGCTTGTGAAGTGGTGATTACACATCAGTAAAGGCAAGCCAAAAAGACCTCAGGAGCCCCTCCCCACCCCTAGTGCCCAGCTGCTATAGTGGATGTGTCTCTCAGAGAGAAGCTCACCATTGCCCCCACCCTCAGCTCCTGAGCCCTGACTCAGAGATTTTGTCTGGTACGAAGAAGCAGGCTGTAAAAGAGAGAGCTTCTAATCTTTTCCCAAAGGAAGCAACTCCATTTGCAATAGAGTATACAGAAAGGCATGTCTAGGGGTGACCTCAAAAATAGTGGCGGTTGCAATGAAAGACAATTGGAGAAGATTCAAAATACAGGCTAAATCATAGGCTGACTAGTTTGCAGAAGGGAACCAGGGAATAAGACAGCTGGAAGAAGCCCTTGCATTATGGACCAAATGTTCGTGTTCCACCAAAATTCGTGTTGAAGTCCAATCCCCTAATTCTGTGTATTAGGAGCTGGGGCCTTTGGAAGGGAATTAAATCTAGCTGAAGTCATGAAGGTGGAGCCCCCATGACAGGCTTACTGTCCTTATAAAGAAGCACCAGAGTGCTTGCTTTCTCTTCCTCTGTCTGCCATGTTAGGATGTGGTAAGAAGGTGGCTATCTACAAGCCAGGAAGAGTGCCTTCACCAGGAGGTGAATCTGTCACCACATTGATCTTGGACTTCCCAGACTCCAGAACTGTGAAGAATAAATATCTGTTGTTTAAGCCACTCAATTGATGACATTTTGTTATAGCAACCTAAGTCAACTAAGACTCCTCCTGAGGTCAAAACAAATATCAAACACTGACCTCAGAAACTATTCTGAGGACCCACAACTTGATTGGATTCATTTTTAGAGCAGTTTATGTTCCAGGGCATTGTTGAAAACAATTGACCAATCAGCTGGTAATTAGTGGAGCTTGGCATCTGCATGTGGTCAGGCAAAGAGAGGAAGAGAGCCCTACCAGGACCACTGTCATTGCAGGGTGACTGTGGACACACTCAAGTCTGTCACCTCCCTGAGGAGAAACATCGGAAGCTTATACTGTGGGAGGGAAAATAGACCTCTCTAAAATAATCCAGCCAGTCACAAAACAAATAAACAAGCAAATAACAATAACATACCTCAAAGGGAGGTAGCCAGTACTCAGAGTTGCTATAATATGTTATCTAAAATATCTAGTTTGCCACAAAAAATTACAAGGTACAAAAAGCAACAGAAAACCATGACCCATACACTGAGAAAAAAAGCAGGCAACAGAAACCTCCTGTGAGAGTAACTTGATGTTGGATTTTTCAGAAAAAGATTTCAAAGTAGCTCTTATAAACATGTTCATAGAAGTAAAGGACATCATGATTAAAGAAGTAAGGGAAGATATGATGACAATGTCACATCAAATAGAGAATAGCAGTAAATAAATGGAAACTATAAAAAAGGACCAAATGAAAATTATGAAGTTACAAAATAAAATAACTGAAATAAAAAATTCACTAGAGGCCATATGCTCCAGCAATTGTGCTCCTTAGTATTTATCCAAATGAGTCAAAAGCTTATATCCATTCAAACACCGGCACACAAATGTTTATAGCAGCTTGATTCATAGTTATTCACAATTTTATTCACAATTCAAAACTTGGACGCAGCCATGATGTCCTTCAGTAGGTGAATGGTTGAACAAACTGTGGAACTCCATATAATGGAATATTATTCAGCAATAAAAAGAAACGAGCTATGACATAAAGACACAGAAGACGTTAAATGCATATTGCCAAGTGAAAGGAGCCAATTTGAAAAGGCTACGTTCTGTATGATTACAACTATATCATATTCTTCAAATGATAAAACTTTAAGAAGGTAAAAGATGAGTGGTTGCTAAGGTTTCAGCAGGACAGAGGAAGGAAGATAGGTGGAGCACAGGGGATTTTTAGAATAGTAAAACTATTCTGTACATACTGTGATGGTGGACACATACAACACAGAGTGAACCTTAATGTAAACTATAGACTTTAGTTAATAATAATGTATTAGTATTGGCTCATCAGTTATAATAAATGTACCACACTAATTCAACACGTTAGAATAAAGGAAACTGTGCTGAGGGAGAAAGCATATATGGGAACTCTCTGTACATTCTGCTCAATTTTTCTGTAAACCTAAAAATGTTCTAAAAAACGTCTATTAATTAAAATGTATTCACTAGAGGGCTCACTAGTACATCTGAATGGGCAGAAGGAAGAATAAGTAAACTTGAAGATAGATGGATAGAGATTATTCAAGCTAAAGAACAGAGAGAATAAGGATTGGAGAAAAATGAAGAGAGCTCCAGGGAAATGTGAGACACCATCAACAGTGCCAATTTATGCAAAATTGGAAGGGAGAGAGAGAAAGGAGCAGGAAAATATTCAAAGAAATATTGGCCGAAAACTTCCTAAATTTAATTGAAAATCAATAACCTACATATCCAGGAAGCTCAAGAAACTCCAAGTAAAATAAACACAAAGTGATCCACCAAGAGATACGTTATAATAATAATGCTGAAAGTCAAAGACAAGGTAAAAATCTTGAAATCAGCAAGAGAAAAATGACTCATTATTTACAAGAGATCCCAATAATATTAACAGTTAACTTCTCAGTAGGAACACTGGGGGCAGAAAACAGTGGGATAACACATTCAAAGTGCTGAAAGAAAAATACAACTATCAACCAAGAATCCTATATCCAGCAAAGCTATCTTTCAAAAATGAAGGTGAAATAAAGACTTTACAAGTAAACAAAAACTGAGAGATTTGTTGCTAGTAGACCTGCCTTATAAGAAATATTAGAGGAGATTCTTCAGGATGAAAGCAAGTGACTCCAGATGGTATTCAAATACATCCCCAAAAATAAGAGCACTGATAAAGGTAATTATGTTACTATTACAGATAGTATAAATGCATATTTTTCTTTCTTCTGTTAACTGATTTCAAAAGCAATTGTATAAAATAATATGTATATAATATATTGTTGAGCCTATAACATATAGAAGTGCAATATATGTGTAATATATTTGCCAATAACAGCACAAAGGAGGTTGGTGGGAGCAAAGGTGTGTTGGGCTAAGGAAACGACTACAGATGTTAAAGTAATTAACAATGTATTGTTGGGTTGAAGCATTAATAGGTGTAACATGCATAACAATAATACTACAAAAAAGTGGAGGGGGCTGGCCCGGTGACATAGCAGTTAAGTTTGCACGCTCTGCTCCACATCGCACGCTCTGCTTTCACAGCCTGGGGTTTGCAGGTTCAGATCCCAGGTGTGGACCTACTCACCACTCATCAAGCCATGCTGTGGTGGCATCTCATATAAAGTTGAGGAAGATGGGCATGGATATTAGCCCAGGGCCAGTCTTCCTCAGCAAAAAGAGGAGGATGGGCAAAAGATGTTAGCTCAGGGCTAATCTTCCTCAGCATACACAAAAAAGTGGAAAAGAGAATAGAGTAAGATTTCTATATATTGCTGGAATTAAGCCTATATAAATTTGATGCTGATTCTGATAAGTTAAGGTGTACATGGTAAACCCTAAGTCAACCACCGGGGGGTAAAAAAAGAAAGCTAAAAAACAAAGTGAAAAAAATCAAAAGTGATATTAAAGTGCTACATTAGAAAATATTTACTTAATGCAAAAGAAAGCAGTAAAGGAGAAATAATGGAACAAAACAGACAGGAGACATATAGAAAAAAAGTAAATGGACATATGTAATCCAACTGTATTAATAATAGGATTAAATGTGAAGGGATTAAATAATTCAGTCAAAAGACAGTGATTATCAGACTGGATAAAAAAACATGATCCACTATATGTTGCCTATAGGAGACACACTTTAGATTCAAAGATGCAAATACATTGAAAATAAAAGGATGGAAAATAGTAAAACGTTCAATCCATCTAGAAGATGTAAAAATTATAAACTTATATTTACCTAATAACAGAGTACCAAAATACTGAAGCAAAAACTAACTGAAATGAAGAGAGATATAGATAATTCAAGAATAATAGTTGGAGACTTCAATACCCTACTTTCAATAATGGATAGAACACCTAGACAGGAAGCCAACAAAGAAACAGAAGACTTGACATTATAAACATTATACCTAATATACCAACATTAGTAACCAACTATACCTAACAGACATCTATAGAACACTCCATTCAACAATCATAGAATATACAAATGGAACATTCTTCAGGATAGACCTTATGCTAGGCCATAAAAAAAACTCAATAAATTTGAGAAGATAGAAATAATGCAAAGTATGTTCTTTGAACAGAATGGAATGAAATAAAAATCAATAGCAACAAAAATTTGGAAAACTCACAGATACGTGGAAATTTAACAACATATGCTAAATAACCAATTAGCCAAAGACAAAATCAAAACAGAAAATACTTTGAGATAAATGAAAATGAAGACATAAAACCAAAAACTGATTCTTTGAAAAGATCAGCAAAATTGACCAACTTAAGCTAGTTTGACCAAGAAAAAAGAGAGAAGACTCAGATTTCTGGAATTTAAGTGAAAGAGGGGACCTTACTACTGACCTTACAGAAATAAAAAGAATTGTAAAGGAATACTCTCAACAAATGTATGCCAACAAATGGGATGGCTTAGATGAAATGGTCAAATTTCTAGAAAGACAAAAACTACCAAAATGGACTCAAGAAGAAATAGACAATCAGAATAGATCTATAACAGTGAAGAGATTTAATTAGTAATAATAATTTTTTAAAAACTACCCCCACAAAAAAGATTCAGATGGCTTTAATGCTGAATTCTACTAAAAATTTAAAGAATTAATGCCAATTCTTCACAAATTCTTCCAAAAAATAGACTGGGATAGAATACTTCCCAATTCATATGAGGCCAGGCAAAGACATCAGAAGAAAAGAAAACTAGTGACCACTGTCTCTTATGAATATAGATATAAAAATCCTCAACAAAATACTAGCAAACTCAGTACAGCAATATATGAAAAGATTTATACAGCATGAACAAGTGAGATTTATCCCAAGAATGCAATGTTGGATTAACATCTGAAATCAATTAATGTAACACATCATAAAAATAGAATGAAAAACAAAAATTACATTATCTCAGTAGATGCAGAAAAACTGTTTAACAAAATCTAACACCCTATCATGATAAAAAAACTCAACAAACTAGAAATAGGAGGGAACTTCCTCAACCTAATAAAAGACATCTAAGAATAATTCTCAGTTAACATCATATTTAACAGTGAAAAACTGGACACCTTCCCTCTAAGATCAGGACTAAGGCAAGGATGTCTGCTCTCACCACTTCTATTTAATGTTGTTCTGGAGGTTCTAGCCAGTGCAATTAGGTAAGAAGAGAAAATAGTAAAAGATACCCAAATTGGAAAGGAAGAAGTAAAACTCTCTCTCTTCAAAAATGACATGATCTCATATGTAGAAAATCCTAAGGAATTTTTAGGAGTAAAAAACTAGTGAAACTAATAAACAAATTCAGCAAGGTTACAAGTTATGAGATCAACATGTGAAAATCAGTTATATTTCTATATATTTGCAATGAACAATAAAATGAAATTAACAAAACAATTCCACTTAAAATAGCATCAAAAATAACATACTTCAGAATAAATTTGACAAAAGAAGTGTAAAACTAATACTCTGAAAACTACAAAACATTGTTGAAAGAAATTAAAGAGAATCTAAATAATTGGAAAAACATCCCATGTTCATGGATTGGAAGACTGAATATTGTTAAGATGGCAATACTCTTTAAACTGATATACAGAGTCGGTGCAATGTCTATCAGAATCCCAGCTGATATCTTTGTGGAAATTGACCGGCTGATTCTAAAATTCATATGGAACTGGACTCAGAATAGCCAAAAACAATCCTGAGAAAGAAGAATGAAGTAAGAGGATTCATACTTCCCAATTTCAAAACTAACTACAAAGCAATGGTAATCACGACAGTGTGGTACTGACACAAGGATAGACATATAGCTCAAAATAGAACTGAGAGTTCAGAAATAAACCTATATATATGGTCAAATGATTTTATATTAGGTTGCCAAGGTGATTCAACAGGAAAAGAATGGTCTTTTAAACAAATGGTGCTGGGGAACCACAACAAAAGAGTGAAGTTAGACCTCTACTTCACATCACACACAAAATTAACTCAAAATAGATCAAAGTTCTAAATATAAGAACTAAAACTATAAAACTCTTAGATGAAAACATAAGGATAAACATTTATGATCTTGGATTTGGCAAAGGATTCTTAGATATGACACCAAAAGCACAAGCAACAAAAGAAAAACTAGATAAACTGGACTTCATCGGAATTAAAAACATTTGTGCTTCAAAGGACACCATTAAGTAAGTGAAAAGACAACCAACGAAATGAGAGAAAATATTTGTAAATTATATATCTAGTAAGGGTTTAGTATCCAGAATATATAAAGAACTCTTATATCTTGATAATAAAAAGATAAATAACTCATAAAAAGTGGACAAAGGAGACTGGTAGATATTTCTCCAAGAAAGATACACAAATGGCCAATAAAGACATGAAAAGATGCTTGGCATCATTAGTCATCAGAGAAATGCAAATCAAACACACAATGAAATACCACTTCATGCCCACTAGGATATCTAGAATGAAAAAGTCAGATAATAACAAGCACTGGCAAGGATGTGGAGAAATCAGAACTCTCATACACTGCTGGGGGAAATGTAAAATGATGCAGCCACCTTGGAAAACAGTCTGACAGATCCTTAAGTGATTAAATATAGAGTTACCATATGACTCAGCAACTCCACTCCTAGGTATATACTCAACAGACATGAAAACGTGTCTACATTAAAACTTGTACATGAATGTTTATAGTAACATTATTTATAATAGTCCAAAGTGAAAACAACACAAATGTCCATCAACAGATGAATGATAAAAAAAATGTGGTATATCCATACAATGGAATATTATTTGGCCATAAAAAGGAATGAAGTACTGATACCTGCTACAACATGAATGAACACTGAAAATTGAAAGAAGTCCCTAACCAAAGATCACATATTATATGATTCCATTCATGTGAACTGCCCAGAACAGGGAAATCTGTAGAGACAAAAAGTAGATTAGTGGTTGCCTAGGGCTGGTGGTGGCAGTTGTGGGGAGCTTAGAAGCTGGAGGTGTGATAGTTAAAGCTTTCTTTCTTTCCTTCTTTTTTGAGTGATGAAAATATTCTAAAATTGACTGTGGTGATGGTTGCACATATCTGTGAATATACTAAAAATTATTGAATTGTACACTTTAAATAGATTATGTGGTGTATGGACTATATCTCAATAAATCTGTTTAAAAGAATGGGAATGATAACTTCCAAGTTCTTGGTGTGTCAGATCTGAAACCAAAAGTGATCCATTATGACATTTTGTGAATTAGTATTTAATTACTAAAAATAGTTTGTCGATGAATATTTATTGACACCAGATGATATTTTTGATGTCTTCTTGAGTAAAAAATGCAGTCTATAAAACAATATGCATGAGCCTACTTTAAAAATGCTTTTATATAGATAGGAAAATATATGTAAGGATAAGTGTTACAAATGGTTATCCTTGTTGGTGGGATTATAGATATTTAAATGTTTCTCTTTCTGTATATCAGTACTATCTATGGGGAATATGCCTAAATCCAACTATCTATCTATCTATCTATCTACCTATCAACTTTGTATTGGGAAGAATATTTTAAAATTATTTTGTGTCTACTATAATGCAATCAAAATTCCAGAGAATGTGGCTGCAGAATTCTATCTTGAAAAATTCTCAAAGAAATTTTAAGTAAACATCTACTCTTTCAAAAAGAAATAATCTCAGTAAAAGACTCATAGAATCTGTATCTTTGAGTGACATAATCTGGTGTACCCATCAAGATTAGCTGGCTAGGAAATGTATATCCTGGTAAATAGGATAGCTTACTGAATAGGGCGGAAAGCTTTAAGCCCACTAAATGTTAAGCAATATTTATGAAAAGCACAACATTGACTTGGAAATAGTTTATCTGAAGCCTTTCTTTTCGATTTTTAATAGCAATTAGCAATTAGACTAGGATTTGCCTAGTCTCAAGTTATCTCCCCCAAAGATACTTATCCATTTCAGTGAGAGAGTAAGTACAGTGGAGAAACACAGCAGACACAAACCTAGCCATGTGCTCAAGGCAAACATAACCAGTAATAAGACATTGCTTTGGAATTTTAAAAACAAAATATGAAATGCAAATCATTAAAAAAAGACTACAATAAAATTAAGAATGTGTATTCATCAAGACACCTTAGAGAGAGAGTGAAAAGGCAAGACAGAGTAGGAGAAGACATACGTCACATATAAATGACAAAGATCATATCCAGACTATATAAGCACTCTGAAAACCAATATGAAAAAGACAGCACATTTAAAAACAGGTGAAATACTTGCACAGGCTCTTCAAAAAAGAGAAATCACAATGGCCACGAAGCATAAGGAAATATTCTTAACCACATTGATAATCAGGGAAATGCCAACTAAGATGGAATGCCCCTATGACACAGTTGATTGTTTAAAATAAATGAAAAAGAAATCTGACCATAATAATTTTTGTCAGGATATGGACCACCAAGAGTCTTATATTACTGTGGAAGTGTAAAGCTATACAACTGCTCTAAAAATCTGTTGGCATTAGCTAGTAAAATTGAAGATCGTCCAAGACCAAGCAATTCTACTCAAGTTTATACCTTTCAGATACACCTTCACAACTATATGCTAAGAGGCACCAAAACACATGTATGAATATATTCATAGCAGCATTATTCATAATATCCTCAAATTGGAAGCACCCAGATGTCCACCTACAGCAGAATGGATCAATAATCCATGCAATGGACTACTACATAGTGACAAAAATGAGCTCATTATATACCCTTCAATGTAGATGAATCTTAAAAATCTATGGTGAAGTGGAAGAAGCCAGACACACACAAACACACGCACACACATACACACATCCCACACACTCTCTGTTTCCATTTAGGTAAAACTAAAATGTTTTATTTAGGGATACTTAGTTTGAAGCTAAATTATAAACAAAAGGGAAGGGGCTACCAGGGGTCTTTTGGGGTCCTGAGAATGTTCTATTTCATAACTTAGGTCGTGGTTACATAACTATTTTATCGTAAATTGTTAAATTATGCATTTATTTATGCAAAAAAGAAGGATATGATATCCATTCCGCCTTCTGGGCAAATCACAATTTCCTAGTGCCACAAAAATAGTAAATAAATAACATAGTATGCTTAAGTAGTTAATTTTTACAACCATGAATATCTAGACTTTTCTGAATTTTGATAGTCATATATTTTTATCATAAGTGTGTAGACAGAAAGATTCTTAACAAAATTTGTTGACAATGACAATCTGTTTTATCAAATAGAAAATGTGGGCCAATTTCTTTTATTATAACCATATGTAATGTGAAACTAAAAGTCAAGATTTTCCTTAATTTACTCCATTTTCAGTAAATGCCTCCAGGCGTAAGAGGGGGCTGAAGTGTCTACAAGTCAGACTGTAGTAAAAACATTCAGAAATGATACTTCTTTGAGTAGTCCACTTGATGGCACCAAACTAACATAGAATAGAGGCTAAACTTGCATAGTCGTTTGATGCATTAATGTGTTTTCAAAATCTTAGACCTTGTGAATTCTAAAGGTCTTTTTTGACCTAGAGCTTTGGATATATTGAGTAGGAAAAAAAAAGGATTAAAAATTCTTAGAAAATTAAAGCTGGTTTTGAGAATTAAAGATGTATTAAAACTATCTAGGACAGACAAATAGAGCTTTTCATGTCTTCTTGCCTCTTGCTTCTTTCACATGTCCAAATTGTGAATGCTGGGAAAATAAATAATTTTGGTTCTTAGATTTTAGAAGGTCGGGCTTGATATATATGCACTGCAAGATTTTAAACTCAGTTCTTTTGTGGGGAGAATGAAATGAAGATTTGTCTATGTGTCCCAGGCAGCTTGGGTTGACTACCATAGACAGGGTGACTTAAACAACATTTATTTCTCACAGTCCTGGTGGCTGAGAAGTCTGAGATTAAGACGCTGGGAGGTCTAGTGTCTCGTGAGGGTCCACTTCCTGGTTTGCAGATGGATGCGTCTTCTTGTATCCTCACGTGGCAGAGGGCGGAGAAAAGAAGCAACTCTCCTGTCTCTTCTTTATAAGGGCACCAATCCCATTCGTGAGGGCTCCATCCTCAGGAACTATTTACCTCCCAAAGGCCCACTTCCTAATGCTATTGCATGGAGGATTAGGATTTCAACATATGAATTTGGGGGGGACACATTCAGTCCATAGTGCCATGGTTCATGCACTGCATAGCAGATACAGGAAGGGGCAGGGCCTCGCACGCTGGCAGTGGGTGTAGTTAAACAGGCCTGGGTTCTGCATTTCAAGGAGAGATGCTGCTTTTCTTCTTGGAGGAGCATCTTTGCTTAGATCTTAAAGAAGAATAAGGCTTCTTTGCTATGACTTCTCATCTGTAAGTAACAGGAAGTGCTTCTTGGCTGGTGAAGAGAATTGGTGGAAGAAATGGGAGAGGCTACTGTTCCTTTTGAGTGCACTTACTGGAAATGGGGTAAATTAAGTAGTCTTGATTTCTAGTTTTACATTACCTAGGGCTATAAAGGAAGAAATTGTCCCACACGTTCTCTGTGTGAAATAGTTTTGCTTTACGTCTATCAGAATTTGGAATTGCAAAACTGTAGACAAAACTATTAGTGCTATGGAGTACCAACAATGGTCATAAAAGAAAGTAACAAGGATCTCTCTTCTTAGATTAATCTTAAGCCCTTTTCTTGATATGTAATAAAGTAAGATATTTCATCTAAATTCTTAAAAAAAATCCTGCAAGAGCTTTCTTCTGTGTGAGAATTCTCTGAGTGCTGTTTGCCTATCAATGGCCTCTGAGGGTGGTGAGCTCTGTTTCCCTGGGGAGACAGGAAGCTTCTCGAGAGTAGGGACTGTGTCTTCCTTTCATCTCTACTCCTTACAGCAGAGAAGCCAATGACTCAGAGAGAGGGATCCTCAAGTGTATGACGACCGAATTGTAGTTCTGTTCAGTCTAATCTTTCCTTCCTTTCTCTGAAGATTTGGTTGTTCAGTATGTCCACAGACGAACTAAGGTCATCCATCTTAAAGGTGAAAAATTTGATAGAAAATGGAATACCCTGTGTGCATGGTTTTAAATCGAAATGCTGTACTTTTAATATAAAGCACACTCTGTGCTTTCCATACCACTTCCTTCCTCTTTTGCTGCAAAGGACCAGCAGTTTTGTCCGTGATACTTCAGATAACGTTTATTTCCCTCAAGAATGGAAGTTTAAGTGAGCACTCCTTCAGCATTATTTGACAATATTAAGCAATTTTAGTTGCCTATTAAATTTTTAAATGTTACCCATAAGAAACAAAAAATAAATGTTACCCATTACAACAGGAATTAAAAAATAAGTAGACAGATCTTTTGAACTTTTAAAAAATATTTAAAAAACAACAAAAAACCCACATAGGCCAGAAAAACACACATAAAATCTGATCCTATTTTACAATGTAAGACTCCTCTCATCTTTATGTTTCTTGAACCATCAGCCATTTGTCAAAATGCCAAAAGCAATATTATACACAGGAGGGATATTAATTTTAACCTTAATTCAGCCAGGAGGAAGCTCTGTGAACCAAATTTGTATTTCACGCAGCCCACACATATTTTCTGAGATACTGGAAGAATAGGACAGCATCATAGTGTATATTTCCTAAAATTTAACAAAATACAGTTTAAGAGCTACAAATAAAAAATCTCCCATCTTTAATGACCATCTCTCTTGATATAGAAAAAAAGTCTTCACAAGCAATATCAAGTATTGCCATCATATGCTTTTATGAATATCTAAAATTTAAAATAATTTTATTATATAAGAAAAGAGAAGAATTGCTAAGACTTAATGGTTCAAAGGGATCTTTCTGACTGGGTCTAAAATTTTTTTCATATTTTGACTCTAAATGTTCTTTCTTTCTCTCTCTCTCTCTATTTTTAAATTTTAATACACAGAGGAGAAAAGTTACTCATTGGCTGAGTCTATAAAGTAACAAATATTTGAATTTCTGAAAATCGAAACATGAAATAAGCTCTAAGCACCAGATTTAGTGCAGACAGAAGTTTCCGGATTTGGACGGGTGTCCTCAGTGCCTGAGTACAGCGCCTGGGGCATGGTAGGTGCTCAGTGAACACTTACTGAAAGAGGGGACCTCTGGATGCTGTGGATTCTACTTTCTAAGTTCTTCCATTTACCTCCATGCCAGCATCACTTCCTTGGTTCTGGTTCTCATCATCTTTGGTCTATTTACTGTACTGGCTTACTAAATTGCCTCTCTGGTTACAGTCACGTTTTCTCTTGTTCATTCTCTACAATATAACTTTGATTCTTTTTCCAAAGCGAAATTAGATCATCATAATAGCTAATATTTATTAGTTCCTAGTATGTGCCAAATGCTTGACGTGCATCATATAATTAAATTCTTGCAGTGTCAGTGATAAGAAGGCGTTATGGTTCTTGATTTTAGAGATGAGTAAGCCAAAGCACAGGGAGGTTAAGTCGCTAGGCCAGAGTCAGTGTGGCTATCGTCGTCTACCTGTTAGTGACATTACACCACCTGATGTATTAGGGTGATGACCAATTGTACTTCTCTGGAACTGACTTAGTTTAGCACTGAAAGTCTGATGTCATAGGAAACCCCTCTGTCCCAGGTAAACTGAGATAGTTGGTCACCCTACATATAGTATAAGAACTTTATAACAGTATCCCTTGATTTCTCCCTTCCCAACTTTTGTGCTATTTTATCATACATTTTCCTTTTCTATATGTTGTAAACCCTATACTATATTGTTAAATTTTTGTTTAAACAATCAATTATTCTTAAAAGAGATTTAAATAATAGAAAAATCTTATATATTTTCTATGCTCGTCAATCCTTTTTGTAGATCCAGATTTCCATCTGGTATTCTTTTCATTCTGCCTAAAGGATTGTCTTTAATATTTCTTACAGTGTGAGTCTGCTGGTGATGACTATTTCAGCTTTTATATACCTGAAATGTCTTTATTTTGATTTCATTTTTGAAAGAAAATAAAATTGAAGGAAGTAGAATTATAGAATTACAGTTTTTTCGTTCAGTATTTTAAAGCATTTGCACAAGAGGATTCTTGCTTGCATCATTTCTTTTGTTTTTCTCCAGGTTTATTGAGATATAAATAATTGACATATAACATTGTATTAGTTCAAGGTGTACAACATAATGATTCGATATATGTATATATTGTGAAATGATCACCACAATAAGTTTAATGTCAATTACCTCATAGCTATAATTTTTATTTCTTGTAAAGAAATGTTAAGATCTACTCTTTCAGCAACTTTCAAATATAGAATACAGTATTGTTAACTATAGTCAACATGCTGCACGTTACATGCCCAGAACTTATTTATCTCATAACTGGAAATTTGTTCCTTTTGACCAACTTTACTCATTTCACTTGGCCCCTGCTACCCTCTGCCTCTGGCAACTATGAGATCTTTCTTTCTTTTTTTTTTAGATGTAATATAAGTGAGATCATATAGTATTTGTCTTTCTCAGGCTGACATTTTCACTTACAATGCATCTGAGGTCCATTCATGTTGTCACAAATGGCAAGATTTCCTTCTTTTTCATGGCTGAATAATATTCCATGGTGGGGGTGTGTGTGTGTGTGTGTGTGTGTGTGTGTACCACATTTTCTTTCTCCATTCATCTGCTGATGGACACTCAGGCTGTTTTCATGTCTTGGCTATTGTGAATAATGCTGCGATGAACATGGGAGTGCAGATATCTTTTTGAGATAGGTTTTTGTTTTCTTCAGATAAATACCCAGAAGTGGAATTACAGGATCATGTGGTAGTTCTATTTTTAATTTTTTGAGGAACCTCCGTACTGTTTGCCATACTTGCTACACCAATTTACATTCTCACCAACAGTGCACAAGTGTTCCCTTTTCTCCACATCCTTGACAATACTTGTCACTTCTTGTCCTTTTGATAACAATCATTCTAACGGGTGTGAGGTGATATCTCATCGTGGTTTTGATTTGCATTTCTCTGATGATTGCTGATGTGGAACACCTTTTCATGTACCTGTTGACCATCTGTACGTCTTCTTTGGAAAAATCTCTAGTAAGTTCCTCTGCCCATTTTTTAATTGGATTGTTTGTTGTTGTTGTTTTTCTATTGGGTTGTAAGAGTTCTTTATACATTTTGGATATTAACACCTGATCAGATATATGATTTGCAAATATTTTCTCTCATTCCATAGGTTATCTTTTCATTTGTTGATGGTTTCCTTTGCTGTACAGAAGCTTTTTAGTTTGACATAGTCCCACTTGTTTCTTTTTACTTTGTTGACTTTGCTTTTGGTGTCAAATCCAAAAAACCATTGCCAAGACCAAAGTCTAGGAGATTACCCGCTACGTTTTCTTGTAGGAGTTTTATGGTTTCAGGTCTATGTTCAAGTGTTTAATCCATCTTGAGTTGATTTTCACGTACGGTGTAAGGTAGATGTTCAGGTTCATTCTTTTGCATGAGGCTGTCCAGTTTTCCCAACACCATTTATTGAAGAAACTGTCCTTTCCCCATTGTATATTATTGGTTCCTTTGTTGTAAATTAGTTGACCATATATGCCTGGGTTTATTTCTGGGCTTTCTATTCTTCTCCATTGACTTATGTGTCTGTTTTTATGCCTATATCATTCTGTTTTGATTCCTACAGCTTTACAATATAGTTTGAAATCAGAGCATGATACCTCCAGCTTTGTTCTTTTTCTCATGATTACTTTGGCTATTCAGGGTCTTTTGTGCTTCCTTACAAATTTTATGATTGTTCTATTTCTGTGAAAAAATGCCATTGGAATTTTGGTAGGGATTGCATTGAATCTGTAGGTAATTTTTGATTAGATGAATGACATTGCAATTTTTACCTTCTTGGGTGCTGGTTTTCTTCTATTCTTATAAATAGTCTTGAGGTTTTTTTTCTGGGACACAGTTAAGTTATTTGGAGATCAGATCTTGATTTTAATGTTTGTCAGGGAGGATTTGAGCTGGGCTCAGAATAGGGATAATTTTTCCTCACTACTGAGGTAGGACTCTTCTGGGTACTCTACTCAGTCTCATGAATTATGAGGTTTTCCAGTCTGGCCGGTGGGAACAGGCACTATGCCTGGCCCACTATAAGTGCTGGACACCGTTACCTCTGATCTTTTGGATGGTTCTTTTCCCAGCCCCTGATAGTTTCCTTTTCTGCATACCTTGATCTGGCCTCAGCTGAATATTTAAGTCAGACCCTCTACAGATCTCTCTTTGTGCAGCTTTCTCTTTGGTATTGTCCTGTGAACACTAGCTGCCTTGGTCTCCCTATACTTTCAGCCTTATTTTCTCAATCCAGCAAGTCCTCTGGGCCCCCATCCTGCACCACTTCCTGGAAACTCTCTCAAAGCAGTAAGCTGGGGAAATTGTAGGGCTGACCTCATTTGTTTTGTTTCTCAAGGATCACGGTCCTTTGTTGTCTGTCTAGTGTCTTATGAGCCGTTATTTCATATATATTTGTTTGTTTATTGGCTGTTTCAGGGGAGGATAAATCTGGTCTCTGCTCCTCCATTTTGGCTGTAAATGTGAGTCCAAATGTGTTGTCTTACCTTTCATATGGCTCCACATATTAGTACACAAATTTAGTGTAACTGTTTACATGTTTCTGAATTCAAAATTATTTTCATTTAGTCAAGTTACCAAATTTGCACTTTTATTTATATAAACATGATATAAATGAAAGGACTGAAAGTGAAATGATTAACTACAAAGATTCACTACTTAACAGGATCAAGATGGCAAGATAGTTCTCAGTTTGCTTATTTATGTCCATTTTACCAGTTGCTTCACTAGCATTTTGAAATAACTACATTTAATTGTGCAAAAGCATTTTAGATAATCTAAGTGTGATCTAGTTAGATAATAAAATAATAACTCTTCCGAATGGCTAATATCATTTTACATGGATAGAATTTGGACCTACATAATTCAACTTACACTGAGTTCAACCAATGTTTACCGGATATATTCTGTGCAGACCCTGAGCTGAGTCTAGAGGTACAGATGAATAATAAATAGCCTCTGCCCTAGAAGAGCTCACAGGGAGGCTGAACTGATAAGTGAGTTGACAGTGTAATAAGTGCTGCAATTACACTAGTAATTGTGAGTTGCTGTGAGAGCAGAGGTGGGGCACCTCACACAGCTCAGGAGGGTGTGATAGTTGTGGTTGAACAGGTATAGCTGATGCCATGGGTTATCTGCTCCTTTCCTTCCTTGCTGGAAGAGCCCTGATTTAGTGATAGCATTCACTTTCCTCCTACCCAGTAGGGCCAGGAAGTGAATGTTCACAAGTCCATGCCAATCCTTGTCAATCATTGTACTGCTCTGCTCACTTTCAATGATTAGGCGTGGGCATGTGACACCACCCTGGGAAGGGAGATGTAAAAATAACTCTACAGACGGGACTCTGGACAGGCTTTTTTCTTCATAGAAGGAGGCATTCAAGGAGGAACTTCTTTCCTGGCTTTGATTACAACTGTGTGACAACATGATACCCGAGCTGTGACATCCATGTTGTGCTCATGAAAGGACAGCTTGAGAATGAGCCCAAACATGCTGAGGAAAGAAAAGTAGAAATAGGGAAATTTGTTCGGTCCCTGTTGACATCATAGTGTTGCTGAATTACAAACCTGGAATCTTCTATCTCTATCATTTTTTTTTATTCTGAGATAATAAATCCTTATTATTTAAGCCACTTTTAGTAATTCCGTTACATTGCTGTCGAAAGTATCCTAACTGATGTAGAAGGCTTCCCAAGGAAGTGAAGCTTGGGTAATGCCTTAAAGGAGCAAAGATACGCATCCCTGGGAGTTAACTGGATGGAGGGGAGTGAGAGAAGGCCACCCCAGGCAGAGGGAAGAGGTTATGCAAAAGCTTAGAAACATAAAGCAATATGGAATGTTTGAGAAAGTGCAAGCAGTTCTGTACTGGATTGTTGTTCTGGTAATTCAGATTTTCTCATTTGGGTAGAATATCTGTTGCACATAGTAGGTGTGTGCAACAAAGCCAAGCACTATTTGTTGCCTGATTGCTTTTAGAATGTTTTTTTCAATTATACTAAATTCAGTCCAAGAATGCCTATCGATGTGCCAGGGATTTTACAGGCACACGTGGTAAAATGTGACTCTTGTCTGTGGTAACACTCATCCCAACTCCCTTCTGCAGTGTTCAAAACCAAAAACTACATTTCCGAGACTCTCTTGAGAGGGTTATGATTTATTTTCCACCAATTAGATTCGATCACTCAGGACTTTGACTTGAAAAGGCATCCCAGTGGGGAGAGAAGCAGAGCATGAGGCATGCATGTTGTGTGGGGGAATGTGGCAGAGGTGACGTGTGCACAGATCTGGCCATGCCAGTGTCTCCCAGATTGTAGAAGAGGCAGCAGTCACCTTGGTGGCCAACGTTGGCTGTGTTGTGTTGGGAGTTCTTCCTGGAAGCTCAGCCTGGAGTCTGTTTCTTCAAACCTCCCAACAATTTTGTGAGTTGTGCATACTCCTTATTCAATTCTCTTTCTATAAGCTAGCTAAAGGGGGTTCCGTGTCTGCATTTAGGAATGCCAGCTGATACAACATGTGAGATACAGCTCTGGAGCTCAAAGAGCTCTGGAACAGACCAGAATCATTTTGCTCTGGGATTACAGGATTACAATTTGTATAGCAATACTTTCCACAGTGCTTTTAAAGCACTTCTCTTTTGTGAAGTTATATGATCTCTGTGACATTTACGGGGCTTTTATTATGTGTTCTTTTGACAGATGAGGAAATTGAGGCCCCTGGGAAGTTAAATGAGACAGAAATAAAGTACTGCTCACTGAGACTGGAATTCAGGTCTTATAACTCCTAACCTAGTGCTCTTTCCTCTAAGTGGCCATTTGGAGAACGAGCTGTTCTACAGGGAACCCTACTGGAATTATGCCTTTGCATTACTGAAACATTGTCATTTGGTCAGACCTTCCTAACGGAGATGCTGGAACCACTGATACATAGGTGAAAAGCTTTGTGGCCCATTACTCGTCCTTTGAACCATCTCTTCTCACTTTAATAGCATGTTTAATGGAAACCCATCAGCTAAATGAGAAGTACATCAAGCATTACTATCACTTCCTCCACTACCTTCTTAGAGATCATTATGTGGCTCCATAAGTGTAATGGAAACATTTATATTGACAAAGAAAAATGAAAAGTTGCTCTAAAAGTTCAAATAAATCCTTAATGTATGTTTGATGAGGATATACAAAAGCTGTGGTAATAAAGTTTCTAATTGCACACTATCCTAATGCAAATTTTCAAGAAAAAAATGGCTCAATTTTTCATATTGTTTTCTTGCTTCTTCAACAAAGAGATATTAAATGCTTTTCCTACAATTGCTAGAGGTGCTAAAGATAGCTATGATAAATGTTGACAATAAGAAAAAGATGTGAGCTACATAAAAAGAGAATACCCAGGCCCGTGCAATCTGAATTCAGCAGGCCAATCTGGTGCTCTGCAAACTAACCACATTTACCTATTCTGACAATAGGAATTGCAGAGAGATGCCCTTGAGCTGGAAGGTAAACACTTTATTTACTTGACTGAGCTTTTTTTATCGAAAGGCAGATTAGGAAGACTGGCAATTGACTTTTTCCTTCCCCTCTGTGCTTTCAGCTTCTCCACTTTCTACTACTTCCTCTTTTTTCCCCCCATCCATGTGTGAGATTCATGCACAATGAATGAAGTACAACTCTTGCTCAGGGCAGGCTAGAAATACTGCTGACACTCTAATAGTGACATACATATGAAAATATGAGAAGTCAAGGCAATATCATTATGGGTGCATAAATTAACTACATGTCTCTGTGTCTTCTGACCTTTGCTACAACGAACATTTTTAGTAGTGGTGGGGTTGTGAAGGGAAGGGTAGGAATAGCTGTCATACATTGAGACCCACCATAGTTTGTGTGCTGTGCAAAGTATGCATTTTCTCATTAAATTTTCCCAATGGTTACAGTCATTATCAATATTATTTTATATATGGAGAATCTATGAATTCAATGATTTAGTAACTTGACTGAGATCATAAAATTAGCCAGCAGGGCTCCAGAGTTGTGGAGTCTCTACATCTGTGATTTGCCACAAAACTATACTTACTATGTCGAGGCTTACAAATGAATTGACTCCAAATGAATTCAATGAAGTTGCAGGATACAAAATCAACATACAAAAATCGGTTGCATTTCTATACATTAATAAGAAACTATCTGAAAGAGAAATAGAGAATGCAATCCTATTTACAATAGCATCAAAAACAATAAAATACGTAGGAAAAAATTTATCCAAGGAGGTGAAAGACCTGTACATTGAAAACTATAAGACATTGATGAAAGAAATTGAAGAAGACAAATAAATGGAAAGATATCCCATGTTCTTGAATTGGAAGAATTAATATTGTGAAAATGTCCATACTACCCAAAGCAATCTACCGATTCAGTGCAATCCTTATCAAAATTCCAGTGGCATTTTTCACAGAAATAGAAAAAACAATTCTAAAATTTGTATGGAACCACAAAAGACCCCGAATAGCCAAAGCAATCTTGAGGAAAGGAACAAAGCTGGAGGCATCACATTTTCTGATTTCAAACTATATTACAAAGCTGTAGTAATCAAAACAGTGTGGTACTAGTATAAACACAGGCACATAGACCAGTGAAACAGAATAGAGAGCCCAGAAATACACCCAACCATATACGGTCAACTAATTTTTGACAAGGGTGCCAAGAACACACAATAGGGAAAGGACAATCTCTTCAATACACGACGTCAGGAAAACTGGATAGCCATATTAAAAAAATAGAACTGGACCCCTATCTTACACCACTCACAAAAATTAACTTGAAGTAGATTAAAGACTTAAGTGGAAGACCTGCAACTGTAAAACTCCTAGAAGAAAACAGAGGAAAAAAGCTCTTTGACATTGGTCTTGGCAATTATTTCTTGGATAAGACACCAAAGCAGAGGCAATAAAGGCTAAAATAAAGAGGTGGGACTACATCAAACTAAGGAGCTTCTGCACAGCAAAGGAAACGATCAATAAATTGAAAAGGCAAACTACCAAATGGGGAAAAATATTTGCAAACCATATATCTGGTAAGGGATTAATATCCAAAATATATAAAAATCTCACACAACTCAATAGCAAAAGAGCAAATAATCTATTTTAAAAATGGGTAAAGGACCTGAATAGACATTTTTCCAAAGAAGACACTCAATTGGCCAAAGGTGCATGAAAAGGTGTTCAATATTACTACTCATCAAGGAAATGCAAATCAAAACCACAATGAGATATCACCTCACACTTGTTAGGATGACTATCAAAAAGATAACGGATAACAAATGTTGGTGAGGATGTGGAGAAAAGGGAACACTTTTACACTTTGTGGGTACACCCATTACAGAAAACAGTATGGTGGTTCCTCACTTAATTTTAAAAAATTAAAAATAGAATTACCATATGACCCAGCAATCCCACTCCTGTGTATATATTTGAAGGAAATGAAATTAGTATCTCAAAGAGCTATCTTCACCCCCATGCTCATTGCAGCATTGTTCACAATAGCCAAGATGTTGAAACAACCTAAATGCTCTTCAATAGATGAATGGATAAAGAAAATGTGGTGTGTGTGTGTGTGTGTGTGTGTATATATATATATATATATATACACACAATGGAATACTGTTCAGCCTTGAAAAAGAAGAAAACCCTCCCATTTGCAACAAAAAGGATGGACCTTGAGGACATTATGCTAAGTTGAAAAAAAATCAGACAGAGAAAGGCAAATAGTGTATGATATCACTTATATGTGGAATCTAAAAAAAAAAGCCAATTTCACAGAAACAGAGACTAGAATGGTGCTTGCCGGGGGTGGGGGGAGGGGCAATATGGGGAGATGTAAGTCAAAGCGTAAAATCTTCAGTTGTACGAAGAATAAATTCTGAGGATCTAATGTGCAGCAGGGTGGCTTTCGTTAATAATATAGCGTTGTATTCTTGAAAGTTGCTGAGTGCAGATCTTACGTGTTTCATCACAACGACAAAAAGAGTTACTATGTGAGGTGATGGATGTGTTCTTAGTAATCATTCCACAATGTATATGTATATCAAATCATTGCGTTGTACACTTTAAATACATAGAGTTATATTTGTCAATTATTCCTCAATGAAGTTGGAAAAAAAACACCCCCAAACCAAACTGGCTCCAGCTAACTCCTTATTAATGAGTAATAACTGCCACTTCTGGAGAGGAGTAAATGACACAAGAGGTGCGAGTGTGATTTGACAGTTGTGAAGCATGTGATCATTTACTTGTTTCTCAAATATTATTTACTGAAAGCCTGTGTCGTAGATTCACAGAAGAAAAGGCATAGTTCCTGCAGGTAAGGAGTTAGCCTTAGGAGGAGATGGACATACGAATCAAGAGTTACAATAAGAGCACTGCTATGGGAGATGTGTATTAAGCATAATGGGAAATTATAGGTGATTGTAGAAGAGAGGAAGGACTTCACAGAGATGGCACCATTTGAGCAAGACTTGCAAGACAAAATAAAATGTCGTCAGTGGACATGACCAGAGAGAGCATGGCTTTCTTGTATGGGGAACCACAATTACTTTAGCATTGCTGGGAGTCAGGCAGTAATTAGACAGGAGTCTGGGGTGAAATAAGGCTGAAATAGCATGTAGGGGCCAGATCATAAAAGGCCTTCTAAGATATACAAAGGAGTATACATTAAAAAATTATTTTTTATTGTGGTAAAATACACATAACACAAAATTTACCATCTTAGCCATTCTTAAGTGTATAGTTCAGTGGCATTAAATGCATTCATAATGTTGTGCTATCATCACCACCACCCATCTCCTGAACTCTTTTCATCTTGCAAAACTGAAACTCTGTACCCATTAAACAACAACTCCCCATTCTCCCTTCGTTCAACTCCTGGCAACCACCAACCTACTTTCTGACTCTAATGATTTAGACTACTCTAAATGCTTCATGTAAGTATTACACTTAAACCTCGTCTGTGAAGGGGGTAAAATAAAAAACTGTGATTAGGATAGAATTATGATCATATCTGTATGTTGTCAGGAACTGGCAGTGGCAGAGAGATGAGTTAGATGGAGGAAGATTGAAGATAGGGAGAGAAATACTGTGGATATCTGAACTAGGGGAGCAGCATTATAGATGGAGAGAATATGACTTATCTGAGAGCTATTTAGGCTGCAATTTCTGGACTGGGTATTTAATTGGTGAGTAAAAGAGAGTGGGAGGAATCGACGATGACTGCAAGGTTCTAACTCTGACAAGTGGTTCAATGGCGTGTTGATGCAATCAACAAAGACTGGCAAAATAGGATGAGAAGTAGCCTTGGTGGGGTGAATTCATATTTATAAATGTTGGGTGTGAAGATCCAGTGGGATATCCAGGAAGAAATACCTCGCACACACAGATATCCCTATGGTACCATTTGTCACTTTTTTTTTTTTTGAGGTAGAGTGGCCCTGAGCTAACATCTGTTGCCAATCTTCCTCCTTTTTTCCTTTTTCTTCCCCAAAGCCCCAGTAGATAGTTGCATGTCATAGTTGTACATCCTTCTAGTTGCTCTATGTGGGTCGCTGCCTCGACATGGCTTGATGAGCGATGCATAGGTCCACACCTGGGATCTGAACCCGTGAACCCCGGGCTGCTGAAGTGGAGCGTGTGACCTTAACTGCTAGGCCACCAGGCTGGCCCCTCACTTACCATTTTAATGGCCTCTTTACTTATGCATATTCTGAATGAGACCATAAGCTCTTTGTGAGCTGACTGTCTTGTTAACTGTTGTAAATGGCAAATCTACTAAAACATCTAACAAATAATAGGTACTTAATTATTATTTGTTGAATAAATATGCTGGCCCGAACACAAGAATGGGGCCTAAGGTGGTTATGAAGCTTTGAAAGTCAGCAAGTAGGTGGCAAATGAAGCTTTTTATATCAGTTAGGGTGACAGCAAGAAGCAAATGGACTTAACTGGAGATAATTTAATCTTTTACAAAGGTGGGCATGGTGATGGGAACCAAGCCGAAGAGACAGCTATTCATACTCCTAGGCCTGAAGGAGCAACGGAAAGAAATAGCTTCACGAGAGCCTATAAGTGCTGGGGCCAGGGAGGATGGGCGGTCTAGCAGGTGATGTAGTTATGCAGGTAACAACCCCTGACAGCACCGGGGCACCAAAACAGAGGTAGTAGGGAGAGAAATATCCCGACCTCTCTTTTCTCCTGCCTGCTGATCTCCTGCTGATGCCTCCTGTTGGCAAAATCCATTGGAGGGCAAGGGAGCTTCGGTGACCATAGCGGTCTCTTTCTCCAGGAAGCATGCAATATAGTAAGAAGTGTGCAATAGTAGAGGCTGCTTGTCCATGGTGAGACTTTGCTTAGTTTCCAAAGAAGACAATGGTTCGTTTAATTTCTGAGCACTTATTTAGGGTAATTAGCCTTGGATTTCCATAACCAGACAGCTTCTGCAAATACACTTCTATTTCAGAGCTGTCTCCTTTAAATCACAGGAAACACTTCTTCCTGGGGCACAGTTGTCTCCTGCATGTCTTTCTACCTCTGACCACTTCAGATATGAACCAAGACAAGGACATCTCGTTAGATGTTTGACCACCTGGGAGATAAATAATCACATTCTTCCTTCCAGATGAATTCTTTTTTCAGAATCAACTCTTCTCTCGCAGAGGTAAATTCTGATTTCAAGCACTCTTTTCCCCTGTGCTAGACATACCTTAGGCCAAACAGCCATGACTTACCAAACACATGGCCAGGGCAAGAGACTCATCAGACTCAGTTCTGTTTACTAAATCTGTCCACTTGGGAATGGTGAAAATCCCTTTACAGTACTGTTTCTGTCCCCTCATCCTTTCCCTTCTTTCTCCCTATGATTGGTAAATAACAAGAATTTGAAATCAGGACATGAAAGCATGTTCAGTTTGGGGCTGATTATTGAGTTGATCTCGCCACTCAGATCGGCTATCCATATCTTAGAGACAATAAATGTGAGTCACTGTCCTCTTCCTACACAGCGACTGAACAGTCTCAGGAGCAATCTTCCCTCGTTATTGTGCTCTTTCCCCTCCTAAATCATTCACTCTTTCAGACATTTCCCAGGGAACAATAACAGTGACTCTCTGTAATAAGGCAGTGCTTGGGAGGGTTATTATACCAGATTAGACAGCCACCTCTCACTCTGTTTAATTTGGAAGTTATTCAACACTGAAGGGAAATTTCCTGATCCTCTTTCATATTGATTAAGCATAGCATAATTAAGGGAGAATAAAAGATAGCTGACTTATCCAATTTATATGTTTAATTTTATCTCAACTACACATTCACAATGGTAAGATAAAACAGAAAATGAAAGAATATATATATATATATATATATATATATATATACATTCTAAGAAAGTACAAAAAAATAAAGAATAATTTGGAGCACCTATCTTGAAGCTTAACTCACTCTTTCTTCAAGAGCCTATTTCACAAAATAGGATAGGCCGCGGAATTCAATCTCGGTGGTGGGTTTAGAGTACACCTCTCTACACTCTCTCCGTACCGGGTTTAGATACCGTTTGATCGACTGCCTGTCCTGTGGAGGGAAGATACTATTAGATTTCCCTCTTCTGAAGATATGCTCCTTCTTTATCACAAATTCCAAGGTTCGCTTTTTACTCTGACTTCTGGAGCAATGGTAGAATGTCACTGTCAACTCTGATGGCTTCTCTGTGTGAGCGTAATGTAACAAAGAGGAGAAACCAGATCTCACCCTGTGTCCAGAGGTGGCCTGGTGTATCCAGGACAACAAAATTACATAGCAGTGGGAGAAGAGTTCATTGAGTTAGAACCTAAAAATCCTTTTGGTCCAAGGAAGGAAGAGTTGCTGGTACATTACCTTTAATTTCTTGTTTACACTTGGCCTTCTCTAGATGAGCTGATGACTGCCCTGTTGGCCCAGCTTGCCTCAGGGACATTGTGAGCAGCAACAAACGTTTACTTTGGGGTGAATTCTCATTCCTCTGCCACACCCAGTGGTGGCAGTAAATAAAGTGTGGGCATTTTGACATGACCCTAAAACAGTCCAATCTTTCAGTACTGGGGAATGATAGAACAATAGGGAGCGGTGTTACATTCAGCCCTAAGCTATTTTTCCAAGTCAGTCCTATAAGCAGGGAACTAGTTCCATTAAGAAGTACTATTTTTAATCAAAAAATTTTTCTAGAAAATATGTTTAATCAATTTCCCTACTAAAAGTTCGGCATCTGGAGCAAAAGACAATTAGTATCAGTCAGAAACTTGGAGTTGACGAGCTAGGACTCACCCATTCTCCTGATTCCTTAGTGTGATTTGTTGGATGAGAACGTACATGTCTATACAGCTTCTGAAATCGACCATTTTCAGGGTAATCATAGCACAGTTGTTTATACCAACACATAATTCATCCAATTCCAATTACCAAATTAATTGGCCCACAATATGGTTAGCCCAGATAATTTTAGCATTCATATCAAATTGACCTTTAGCTAGTGATTTGAGGACTCTGGGATCGGCTTCTACGGCAACCAAGAAAAATACAACCAAACTGATAGAATCAGTTGAGGCTTATAAGCATTGTGGTGAAGTGCTGCTAAAAATGCCCACGTGCAGAAAAGCACACGTGTCGGCAGCTGTGTGTATTAGCCCTGCTCAAGCGCAGAGAATTACATATTTTCCTTCAAAATCGTTAGGACTGCTATCTCTTTCTTAATTAAGATACAGGTGGTTCCTGACTTACGATGATTCGACTTATGATTTTCCGACTTTACGATGGTGCGAAAGCCATACACTTTCAGTAGAAACCATACTTTTAGATTTTGAATTTTGCTCTTTTCCCAGGCCAGCGATGTGCGGTATGATACTATCTCCTGATGCTGGGCAGTGGCAGCGAGCGCAGCTCCCAGTCAGCCCCGCGATCACGAGGGTGAGTAACTGCTACACTTACAACCGTTCTGCACCCATATAACCATTCTGGTTTTCACTTTCAGTACAGTATCCACTAAATTGCATGAGATATTCAACACTTTATTATAAAATAGGCTCTGTGTTAGATGATTTTGCCCAACTGTAGGTTAATGTAAATGTCCTGAGCACGTTTAAGGTGGGCTAGGCTAAGCTATGATGTTGGGTAGCGCAGGTGTATTAAACGACTTAGGTAAGGTGTATTAAATGCATTTTTGACTTACGATATTTCAACTTATAATGAATTTATCAGGATGTAACCCCATCGTGAGTCGAGGAAGATCTGTAAACCTCTCTCAAGTCATACTCATTTTAGCTGTCTCTCTTTTTCAGTCAATTAAGTGAGGTTTTCAACATCTAAATTTCCCAAAAATACTCTCTAATGGTTTTCATTTTTATTCTGATTTTCAAAAATCAGATATAAAAGGCATTTATGTTATTAATATCCTTTTGTAAAAAATGTATTTCAGTTCATTTTAAATGGCCATACATTTTCCCCCAAGTTTAAGTGGAATCCTTCTGCCTCTGGATTATAACGTAGACCCAATAAAATCGGTGTATGAATATACTGCCTGGCTGTTCAAACACCATTCCCACCATCACCGTCATTAACTCTTTACCATGCATTCACATGAGTAAAAAATTCCTGAGTAAAGGGAGCTTATTTTTAATATATATAAACATATTCAAAAGCTAATTTTGTATGCAATTTAAAAACCTAATATACTATCAGAATGATTTCATCTTAAAGGTCTTCTTTTCTCCAAAACTGTCTATAGTTAATCTTACCAATGAGGCATGTGTAAGAATATCATAATCCTTCTCATGTATAATATTAAGTTTGGCAATATTTTGATTGTGGGGTTTTTTTGGAGGAGGAGGGAGGGTATATGAAATTTTATTTTCAGATTATATCATTTATTTGTTTAGGGTTTTATTTTCCTATTTCTATTTCCATATTTTTCATATGAAGTAGAACATTGTGAAAATAAAATTCCCTGATTCTGTTCCAGCATTGACAATATTTCATCTAAGATATAGGAGAGCTTTTTCTGTCTCTTGGGGATCATATGGACCATGAATAATAAACTACTTAGTGGTTCTGGAAGGATAAATGCTTCTTTCCATTTCTGCTATACAAAGTAGGCTCTTTCTCGTGGAGAGGTGAGATAGGGTAAAGAATGAAAAGTTTTAAAGCAGTGACATGGAAAATTCTCAGCATTCTCTTCTTTGGTATCCCACAAGCTCGACATTTCTCAGAAATGTAGCGTCTGTCAGCATTTTGACAACCAAGAACACGTTTGAATCCAAAAGTTTAATATTTTAATATTCCTCTCATCAGATTCTCAACTCGCTCCCTCCCAAACTAAGCAAACCAACCTCCACAAATATACCAACCCTGACGCTGGTCTAAAAGGATCCTGTATTTTCTATCATTGCCATAATATTGATGTCATCTTAATAAATGCACAGACCTTTAGCACAAAACCCCACAAACGCAGAGGAAGAATAGGCTCTATTTCTTAATGAGGTCAAATCATAGACTTTCCTGTTCACAGAGACGGCCAGAGTGTGACGTATTCATGCCACCTCTGATCTGGGCCCGCACGGGTCAGATGGGCTTTAGAACTCTCTACCTGACTTCTCACCTACAAAGTAGCCTAGCTTTGGGGATAAGAATAGCTCTGAGAAGAATTGTCTCGAAGCAGCACAATACATCTGTTCTGAGTGGGTGCATTTTCTTAATTTACAAATTGTCTTTTGATTATAATTATGGAATTCTCAAGGCAACAAAAGTCATGACTACTTCCCTGGAGTTGATTGGCCTCATTGCACATGGGATGAGGGTCACATCTGCGGAGAGGGAAGGGAATTCGAGGATAGCTGTGTTCTGAAGTCAGAGCTCACGGCATCTCCTGGAGTTCCTGGTGAGGCCAAAGGGCAAATGACGAGGGGAGGGGCAGATTCGCACTTGGTTTAGTCACTGATTTTTTTACGTGACAAACCAGGCCAACTTAATAAAGCTATTTGAGTATATCAGCAGTGGTTTCCAGAAAGTATTGTTACCACAGATGTTACTGCAAGATAATCGAAAAAGCACATCTAATTTGGGGATGCAGAGTACTTATTTCTGTTGCTGATTCTATCATTTGAAGCTTTCAAAGCTGAAGCCTTTCATGATTAAGCACATATTATTCTCCTGGAAGATATTTCTTTTTTGGCAGATAAGATAATGGAACAGATCCACTGTTTGTCAAGAGGAGTTACTATGTCATTAAAAAGCCTTTAACACAATGTTTTTCTCTTTTCCATGCTGGTTGAAAAGATTTGAATGCAAAAGCACAGATATAACAATAACAGCACAAAACCTAAATTGTCCATGGAAAAGCTTAAACCAACTTAAAATTTTCCATTTGCCAAATGCTCTTCAGGCAATTTAAATGTAATTCAAAACAGGCACTCAGTAGCCACAGATGTGTGTTGTCTCAAAATGTTCTTTGTCTTCGTTGCATACATCCAATTTCTTTCTAAAAATTGTCTCTATTCCAGCAGGAGAAAAACAATACCCGAATTCAATTATGAAATTTATATGATTAAAATCTTTTTTTTTCTTCTTAGTTCTGGAAAAGTATTATCATTTACTTCAAAAAATCCTTTGTTATACTGTTCTTTAAAACTTAAGAACAGTGCCAGGAGGGCCTTTTGCAGTGTAATATGTGTCTATTCAGTGTCTAGAGTTCTGAATTCAAGGAAATGGTCTGAAACACCAGTAACCCTGGGGATAGATACAGAGGGGCTTCTGTTGTTGCTCGTTTGTACAATGAGGCCATCATAACATGTTGTGTCCACTAGAGGACAAAAATGCACCCGGAATGTCTTTCAGAAGATACTCAGTACTCCTAAGTACCCCCTAGAGTGTCTGTTCCCTCAAACACTGATGTCCCTTGATGAATTTACAATTTGGAAGACACCCAAATAGAGGAAGTTATGAAAGATTTCTGGGGACATTTTGGAGATTAACAAAGGTTCCTGATTGTCATAAACCAAAATATGTTGCTCTAAGACCTATATTTGCCAGCTTCGATCTGGGCCCACACGAGCACTATGCTTTCTGGAACTCTTTAAACTGAGTTCTCCCTAGAAAAGTGAACTAGTAAGTGGGGTGCTACCCCACCCAGAGAATGGTCTAGAAAAGGAACTTGCTCTTTGGGGAGGATTCTCTCCTGCAGCTTCGGGGTCCTCAGGAGAGGAAAGGGCTCCTGAAGCTTCTGAGTCATTTCATTCTATGGTCCTCCACCCTGACTGGGAAAAGGTAGTGATTGAGATCCCAGACTTTGATTCAGTCTGCCTGAATGGAATGCTGGCTTCCTCATGTAACTGGTGCACGTAACTTCTCTAAGACTCAGCTCCTCATAAATGGCATAAGATTAATAGTACCCCTCTCACAGGACTGTGAGAATTAAATGAGATTTTACATGCAAATGCTCAGCACAATGCCTGCCACATGGAAAGTGCCCAATAAATAGTGGCAAGTAGTAGCAGCAGCAACATTCATGGTAGCAGCATCCCTTCCAAGATATGGAAGGGAATGCCTGACATTTTGGGAGTTTGGCTATGGAAAATGTTTAGCAAAATACCCATGAAATGTAACATTACACTGTTTCTTCTCTCTCAACTTCTATGCAAGTACACTATGATTCTATCTGATTTGTCAAGGTCAGTGCTGGACAAAAATCATCAAGTCCACCTTATAGCTCTCTGGTGGCCTCCTATCTCCCTTTTTAGAGTCTATCTCACTTTGGGTAATGGGAAGTTAATTGATATAGCAATCCATTCTCTTCCTATGGGACCTCTTTGTATTCTTTGTGTAAACATGCTAATGGCAGATCTGGAAAACAAGCTAATTGGTTTTTAGGATGTATTATTTGCTTGTGGTACACAAATCTGGAATCTATGGATATATGGGGCATGCCCCCCTAGAATACCTCACAGAAGCTTTGCAACTCTTTGAGAATAAGAAGGAAAAACTTCATGCCTGAGATAGATTTCTTCTATGTTAATGGTGAGAACCACATACAGAGCTTAGAGACATCACCCGTTAATGTAGCCAGAGAGTGCCCACTAGGGCAGGAAAGACCCCAGAGAGCCACACGAGGTGACAGACCTCTCCCTGCTTTGCCTGTGCCTCATGATGACCTGTAACCTTGAAATTATTGATAAAACTTGGGTGAGATCTCTGATTTAATGGGCATCTTCACTGACAGTCTGATCCTGTGTGCTATTATGTAGCAAGATGAGCTTTGTGGACACTTTGATTCTTAAATCACTCTGAATACTACAAAGAAAGTACAGTGCCTGGTACATAAAAATGTTCCCTCCAGTATTTGTTGGATAAATGGATAGACCAATGAGAGTAAATGGACAAATGAATGAATGGGGAGTTATTCTTTCTGTAGTCATAGTAAACTCACCAGACGACATTAAAAGAAGCAAAACAGTGAAGACTGACTCTTTAATGGTGGATTTCCAAGAATCATGATTGGCTGAAAGGGAGATAAGAGGATCAGGAGGCTTCTGGAACTCGTCAGACCTAGAACCCTATCTGTTTGTGAGTTGGTCTTGTATGGATTTGGGGAGAGGAAGGGGGAAGGGGTGTTTTTAGTTTTTTTAAAAAATATATACCAAAATGAAATTGTCTGGATTTAAGCCAAGGAATGATTTGGCTGAATGTGCTTTAGCCTGAGCCTGTAGTACATTTGCTGATTGGCTTGACTGCAAACGCTCTTCAAAGGGATGTTATGTGGAATAAAACAGCTTATGACCGTGATACACAGAGAGATCACTTACAAGAAATTTTAGGACTTAAAAAAGTATGAATCAGCCAAGACTTACTGAATATATTTGGGAATTCCAGATTCTCAGCAGTGTATAATAAGCCAAATCTTTATACCAAGATTCTATGCAGGATTCTCCGTTCTATGCGAATCAAGGCCGGCATCAATGAATGGGATCTTGTCGGTCTTATTGGAATAGACTTGGGGGAGAATAGAACTGTCCCCTCTGTCCTGGAGGAGACTTTTCTAAAGCCCTGTGTACTTTCTACTTGGTAGAGTAGAACGTGCATGACACTCCTAAGCTCTTAGGCCGCAAGAGAGAGAGAGGTCCACCACAGACCTCACTGAGGGTTTATTAAAGGTTTATGATGTTATATTTGGCATTACAAGGAAGCCAAAGCTAAACTGATAAAGTTCTTTATAAATTAGACTTAAGCAAAGCAACTGAAAACCCCAAAAGAAGAAAAGTCTATCACTGTAAGTTATGTTCACCTTTTATTGCAGCCCTATTGTCTGGCAAGGTACTTGATAAATATTTAGGACTCAATAAATATTTGTTGAATTAATGTATGGAACAATTGACCTACATACCTTTCCTTTATTGCCTTACACTTCAAAATGTTTTTGTGATCATCAAAAACTTGCTACATCTACTCAGTCCTTCAGTCCTTGAGCCCTATTATTTGACAGCAAAAATGAGAGGGCACATTTGTTTGCTATTAGTACTATATTTGTGAAAATTTCTGCAGGAGTACACAGGATTCTGGGCTCTTCTCTGGGAGCTACAGACTAGCTAACTTCAGAGTAAGATATTTAAGGAAAGTAATCCTGTAATTATGGTAGCAAAGATTTGTAAATAGAAAAGAGCTATAGCCTGCCAAAGTATTTTTAAGAAGAGACATATTGTTGATTTGTTCCACATCTAAGAACTAATATAAACGAGAAAATTTCTGCCTTTTGTCATATGTCAGATATTCTGTCCTCTAGAAAAACAGCAACTTCTTTGGGAAACACATCTGGTTTTTGAGCCCAGCCCTGTCCATCAACAAAACAGATGGTTTTGAAAGAGAGACCAGAAGGTGGGACCATGGATTAAGCTACAGGCAATTTTCCAAACAGAATTTCCTTCTTGGTAATTTGAAGCTTGAGATATTCCCTGAATATAGAAATTCCTCTTCATAAGTGTATGATGTGATGTGGAATATTCAAATTTAGAAATAGGAGCGATGGTGGCAACACAGAATTGGTTGTTCACATTGAAATCCTTAAATTCACAATTCAGGTTGCTTAATCTGTAATCATGGCAGTATGCCAGAAGACAAGGAAAGTGTTATTAAAAATGCATAGATCAAAAATTACACTTTGATTTCCATCTTTAGGTAAATGGCTTAACATCTCTGGTCTTAGTATCCTCACCTTCAAAGGAAAAGGTTAGTCAGGTGATTGCCAAGGTTCCTATTAGCTTTAGAATTCTATGATTCATACACTCTGATGGGATTCTGAACTGCCACAACCTTTTTGAAAGACGATATATACCAAACATATCAAAAGCCCTAAAACTGATAATATATTTTGACTCCATAATTCCATATTCATAAATATATCCTAAGGAAATAAATGACACATATGCAAATTTGTATGTAAAAGGCTGTTTATTGCAGAGTAGTTTATAATAACAAAATTTTGGAAGCAAAAAAATATATTCATCCACAGATGAATAGTATATAAATGCATTATAGTATATCCACAGGCTGGAAAAAACAAAAGATATTCTATGTCGGTCTTGGCAACACTTCCTTCTTAGTAAATGGCATGGCCAAAAAAAAAAAGTCAAATTACCTTGGACAATAAGTATTTGGGAAACGATATTCATGGCGGGCATCCTATGACTAAAGCTTTGGCTCTGGGCTTTGAGAAATTCTCCACACCTGGGACTCTAAGGGGCCATTAGGTGGGACCCTGCTCTAGTTGTTATATCTTGGGATTCCATGTTGAGGCAGGAATATAGGGAAGGGACTATGGCCTATCATGTGACTCACTCACCAGGCTGCCATTGGTGCTTGGGAGTGGCCTGGGCAAAAGTGGAGACTCAGGTAGGCACAGCACGGTATCTAGAGTTCAGCGTTAAGTCACAGTTTCTGTCAATAGCCAGCACCAAAGGATCCCGATGTGTCTTTTCAGACGGGCAGAGTATAGACGACGATGGGCAATCCAGTCAGGTGTTCAGAAAAGAGGAACAACTAGAGAAGTCTGTCAATTGGTAGCAGGGGTCAAAGATGGGCAGGATTTGGGAACAAGGAAGAAGTTGCCAGGGTCGGGGAGGAGACTAGAGTAAGCTGGGTCACTATATTATTAACTGAGAATGGGACACACTGGGTAGAGAGGTGTGGATGGGAAATTGACTTGGAAATCAAGCATGTAAGCCATCTTCTCAGAATAGAGTAAGGGGGGAAGTGAGCAACAGCTCAGAATCAACTCAGACACATCATTAGCTGGATCCACAGCTCTAGTTGGTTTAAGCGTGAGGGTGTCTCCAAGCTATGTCCCTAATAGAGGGTCTCACGGATGGGGAAGCCTGGTGGGCCAGGGGTGAGGAAATGAGAAGGGGTAACACTATGATCTTGCGGTGCAGTCTCTGTGATCTTTGCCGCTTCCATCACAGGGAGCAGCCTGATGCTCTAGCCTTGGCTAATTTCATACCAGTCAGCCTGGGAAGAAACCAATCCAAGGACACAAATGGAGCCAAGCAAAAGCTGGTGAGAAGATGAATTTGATGGTTCTTTCTTCTTTTGGCTAAGGAAGATTAGCCCTGAGCTAACATCTGTTGCCAATCTTCCTCTACTTTGTATGTGGGTTGCTACCACAGTGTGACTGACGAGTGGTGTAGGTCCACTCCCGGGATCCGAACCTGTGAACTTGGGCTGCCAAAGCAGAACGTGCTGAACTTACTCACTAGGCCACAGGGCTGCCCCGATGGTTCATTTTTAAATAACACCACGTTTTTCAGTCCAATGAGATTTTTCGTTTTACAGATGTTTTTGAACCATCATGTGGCAGCAACGTGTCTTCATAGGTATCAACTGAATAGATTTCCTTCTGCAATCTAATGATTCGCTTAATTCAACAGGCATTTGTTGAATACTCACCATGTGCCATGGACTGTACTGTGCCCCAAAGAAACAAAGATGAGTCTTATATAGCACTTGCCTGTGAGGTGCTCTTTCTTTCCTTCATAAATGACAGAGTAACTGTAAGTTCCTAGAGGGCGGGGACCATCACTTCCTTTGAATTCCCACATAGTGTATGGGATCTATTGATCCCACACTTTGCCTTATCTACCACTTCTCATGTTCATTGATGCAGAGACTTAATAGACTTAAACATGTGGCCCAGCATTATAATAAATTCTAACAATTACATAGCACTTATGATATGCTGGGAACTTTCCTAAGATTTTATATTTTAAATCACAGCAACCCAATTTTATCATTCCTGAGTTACAGAGGGTTAAGCAATTTATTCAAGGTCATTGTTACTAAGCCGGAAGCTGGGGTTTGAACCCAGACAGTTCCACTTCAGAGTACAAGGGCTTAGCAATTATACTATGTCCTATCAGTGGTGGGTGAGAGAAGAGTATAGTCTCTACCACTGAGGAATTATAATCGGCTTGGGGATGATAAAGCTAAATTGCTGAGATCAACAGTGGATGACAGAGTGTTGAATGTATGCTGCAGATTGTAAAAGCTGTAGAGGTTGAAGACCGGTGAGTTCAGGAGGGAAAGGCTTACTGGAGAGTGTCTTGGAAAGTGAAGAGGATTTGGGGAGATAGACATGCAAGGGGAGGGTGCTTGGAGGAATGGCAGGGAGTTGAGGTGTGTGGGGAACACTGCCCAGCGCCCTCTACAGGCCAGTCCTCAGTACCAGGCGTTGGGTCGTGGAGGAGGGTGCAGGGAAAGCTAAGATGTCGCTTCTCTTTTTTGCCCTTGAGGACAAGAATGTTTCAGACGAGCATCTTTTATTCATGCAATACTATTTCTGAAAAGCTAAAAGTAACCTACAGGGTCTTATCAATTTTAGAAAGGAAAGTCTCTTCTGCAGAATTTTCAAAAATGGATAGGACTATTAAAAATTTTAAATATTTGGGTTTTAAAAAATGTAATTGCTGCCTCATTTTGTATCTTCCTTGGTATGTATGAAATTATTCAACAATCAGGACCAAAGTAATTACTACCACTGGGAATATCCTTTTATTTATTTATTTTATTTATTGTTTTTGTGGGGAAGACCAGCCCTGAGGTAACATCCGTTGCCAATCCTCCTCTTTTTTGCTGGGGAAGCTTGGCCCTAGGCTAACATCCATGTGCATCTCCCTCTACTTTATATGGGACGCCTCCACAGCATGGCTGACAAGCGGTGCATCAGTCTGCGCCAGGGATTCAAACCTGTGAACCCTGCAGAAGCGGAGCGCGCGAACTTAACCACTATGCCACCGGGCCGGCCCTGGGAATATCCTTTTAAAAACTTATTCAAACCTGATCTCTCCTTTATTTTAAACATATATAAGAGAAACTTAACAGTTGTGTGAAAGGAAGATGAAGTCTGTGTTGTGATGATGCCAAAGCAGTCAATCAGTTAGGCCAAAGCTAGAGTTACAGTGTTAAAAAAAAAGGACAAGTAATATTTGTAAAGTACTTCCCACATGCCAGGATTTCTGTCAATTTTTCATGCACTCTCCACTTTAATATTCACAAAAATTCTGTGAGAAAGACATTTGTAGCCCTATTGTACAGATGAGAAAAGTGAGGTTTTGAAAAGTTATTTTCCCCAAATCACACATGTGGTAACGAGAGAGCACAGACTTGAATCCAGGCTTTCTGCTTCATTGCTCCCATGCTATTGACAACCACACTGGCTTAGACCCCAGACGCGGCCCTCCAGGTCAGCACTGAGAATCTTGGGTTCAGATTCCCTCCACCGCCTCCTTCTGCTTGCAAATATGAGGGTTTCAGGGTAGTGAGGGAAGCCTGTGGTGGTGTGTGCATGAAATATCTGGCAGATTGGCTCTAATTGTCAAAATTTCCTTTGCATTCTTGCTATCATACCAGAACATTTAACAGCTTACTCGAGGTTTCAGAAAGAAAACCCTGGACTTTTTCTTCTGCCAGAGCTCCACCTTCTCATTGGACTTTTCCACTGGATCTAAGTAAAGCTCATTTCAAGATGTGGCCTGCAGACAAACAGGACAATCTGAAAGAACATCTCTGATTTCTCTAATAAGGTAGATAGCGCCTGTATGTATTGAGAATTGCAAGTGAGCAAAGGATGCAGCCCTTCTGGTTGGCTGTGTCTTGTGCCCATGGCCCTCCACATGGCCCTGCAAACTCAGAGCTCCTGGAAATTTTATTGTGTTTCAAATGTATCTTGATACCTGGGAGAAAGAGTTTGGGACAACTTGGACACGATAAATTGGAGAGATTGATGTCAAAAGGAAAGAGTAAGTTGGGATAGTCATTAGGACTTCAGAATGAAAGGATTACCCAGACTAACTTGAGATACTCTAGTAGTTCTTTCCAAAGGGAACTTCTACTTATGACAAGACATTTCAGGAAAAAAAAATATGTATATATGTTTAAAACATTTTCTTTAAATGTACACACAGTTCCATTCCCTGGAGGACATTTTGAAACTTGGAGCTTTGGTGGTCATTCTGCCAGGGTCTAGATCCTGCTGGGGTCTAGTTACAAAATAGAAATTTAAAAAGATCAAACAAATAATACATATTATCTCCTAGTTACCCACCCTTTCTAAGTATCAGTTTCTTCATCTATAAAATGGAAACAATAATAGTACCTATCATTTTTTCTTTTAGAAGTAAGTAAAAAAGAAATCCATTAGGAGAGGTGCTTAGCACATTGCCTTATTGCTTAGCACATAGTAAAAAAATACACGATAAATAAAGTCATCATTAAAGGTACTTATATTGTGACCATTAAAAATGGATATAAGATATCTTGATCCCTTTAGTAAATGAGATCCAGTCTAAACCTAGAATAACTGTACCTTTGTGTCTCCCTTGCCTTTAAGATCTAGACTTTCGAACTCTGCAATTTGAGGCTGTCTCCATTGTGATTCTTCTGGTAGTTAGCATCCCTTGGCTGGGGCCCAAGGCACATGAGTTAGCTGAATTTTACATGACAAATCTAGGGCATCCTTTTTGGTATTCATATATTGATGCTCTTAGGCTAGTTTTAAAATCCTTTATTTTGACTTGACTTTTCTTTTTAAATAACTTTATCCACTATTATAGAACAGACTGTAACAATTTGGTTATCATAAAATCCTCAGTGCTAAATAGCCTATCTTTTTATGCACGACATGATGACCCTTGGAGGACTCAACTGACCTCAGATTTGGGGCTTCCATTTGCTTTTCCCATACTGTGTCAACTTAATCATGAAAAAAACCCCGTAAAACCTTCCTTATCTCAGGGAACAGGCAGATGCTAATTGTAAAGCCTTATCTTCTTTTCACCATGGTCTAGGAGAGTAGTTTTGCTACTTTATCAAAGCTCTAATATTACAAGAAATGGAAAATTCATGCATGCAAATATTGCTTATGAATATGGGGCAGCTCTCGATGCATTTTTTACGAACATGGAGCATTTGGCTTTGCATCTGGTAGTGTGGAAAATAACACTTGCAGTTCTGCATCCTAGGAGACATCCAGATTACTCTATTATGTGAATGGTTTCAATAACTCTGGGCACTTTTCAGGCACCTGGATCTTCATAAATGGTTCAGACCTCACTGATAGCATTTTATTCATATGACTTTGAGAAGCTAGAGATCATTGGAGCTAGTTGGGTTTCTAAAAGCATATGGCAAATAAATGCAAGTTAGGTCTTAGAAACCAAATTCATTAGTGCTTTATTTCACTGTTGCTACTCTTTGAAGAGAAGAGTCAAATCTTGGGAGGTTGTGCTGGCTGCCATGAAAGGCGAGACTTCCCTTTGGAGCACATCACTGGCTCACTTTCTGTTGGTCTCTAGTCATCTTGATTTCTGGTGGGATAAATGTAACCCTTCTGTAGAACTTAATGTATAAACAGATTAATCCAAATCAGTCTTTCATATTTTTATAGGTAGCTCACAATTATATCTAACATTTATGTTTTGTAAGTATCTCTTAGAAATCTATCTGCTTTCAATCTTACCCAGGCACTGTATAGTTTGAAAGGAATTGGATGGAAAAAGATGACTTGGCTTGTAGTACAAAAGCCACTGGAGAGCCTTTGGGCAGCTCATTTGTGCCCTTGTATCTCTTGACACTCACTCAGTAGGTGAACTTACATGGACGAGAGCCGTGTCTAATAGGACTGTCGGATTCTATTTATTTTTTGTTATCAACTTGCAGGGCTGTTTTTGGCATGCAGTTCCTTAAGTTGCCAGTCTCCAAAAAACTGGGTAATCCTGTGCACATCATTTCAAGTTTGACTTAAACACCTAAACACTGATATTTTCTATGCACTAATTTGGGTTTTTGCCTTTGAGAACAACTAGCAAGTTGAGAAGAGGTACCTCTCTTCTAATCAGTAATTTATGTCTTTAGGTTTTATTTAGTCTTATTTCTAAATGTTAATTTAAATGTCTTTGTGTTTTACTTAATTTTATTACTATTTATTCAATTTTCCCTTCTCCGCCAAAAAATGAGTTTTGCACATTTTAATTAAGTTTTAATGTGCGTGAGTGTGTGTGTTGTACAAGCCAAATGATAGCAATTTTACACGTGTTTTGGCTGAGAATTAGGAAACAGATGCTGTCTAAGGATTCTAGACTCTGTTTTCTGGAACCCCAAAGTACTCCTCTTAAAACAGTTGTCTGGAAGATTTTTGATCTTATAACTTTATTGATAAAATATTTAATTGCCACCCCATTATATGTTTACGTAGTTATCATCTAACAGTTTCCAAGTTGGCTTAGAGATGCTGAAATTCCCGGGGCCTACAAGGCTATATGTGCTTTGGGCCCCCCTGCTGTTCCGACCTCCTTGTTGAGTGAGTGAATTCATGTGTCTGCCACTGTAGGATTAGAGCTTTTGTATTATGAATCACAGAGAAAAGTTAAAAAGATGAAGTAACCACAATGAAATACCACCTCATGCTCTTTAGGATGGCTACTATAAAAAAAAACAGAAAATAACAAGTGTTGGTGAGGATGAGGAGAAATTGGAACCTTTGAGCACTGTTGGTGGGAATGTGGAATGATGCAGCTGGTATGGAGAACAGTATGCAGCGTCCTCAAAAAATTAAAAATAGCATTACCATATGATCCAGCAATTCCACTTCTGGACATATATTCAGAAGAATTGAAAGCAGGGACTCAGATATTTGTCCACCCATATTCATAGCAGCATTATTCACAATAGCCAAGAGACGAAAATAACCCAAGTGTCCATCAATGGAGGAATGGATAAACAAAATGTGGTATATACATACAATGGAATATTATTCAGCCTTTAAAAGGAAGGAAATTCTGACACATACTAATACATAGATGAACCTGGAGGACAATATGTTAAATGAAATAAGCCAGTCACAAAAAGACAAATACCATATGATTCCACTTATACGAAGTACCAAATTCATAGAAACAGAAAGTAAAAGGGTGGTTGCCAAGAGCTGAGGAGAAGAGGGAAATGGGGAGTTGTTTAAAAGGTATAGAGTTTCAGTTTTCTAAGATGAAAAAGTTCTGGAGATTGGTTGCACAACAATGTCAATATATGTAACACCACTGAACCGTACATTTTAAAATGGTTAAGATGGTAAATTTTATGTTATGTGCATTTTACCATAATAAAAAAAAAGACGAAGTGAAAAATAAATGCTAGTTCTTAATATATTTTTCCTGCCTCCAGTGGATCATTTTTACTTACCTCATTCTGGAGACCATTGGTTTTACAGTGTGTCAACTGGCAGATGGTGATGGGCACAGACCCACACCCTTGGCTCTCCCTTCAAGGAAGGACGCACGGCCCAGCTGCAGGCAGTGTGCTCAGCAGATGGTCCACCTGTCAGCCACTCGGGGACCCACCCAGCTGCAGAAAGCCACCTTACTGAGGTGACATCCTTCCTGGGGCAGTCTGCATCAGTGACTGAGCGTGATGAGGGATGAAAGCCTGGCCCTTTCAGCCTGATGTGGGACGCTTTGACTGTCAGCTCTCCTTCCAGACTTTCCCACAGGGGTGGCCGAGTCTTTATCAGGCCTGCGTCGTGGTTCTACTTCTTGCTCTGCCCAAATCTACTTCCACTTCCTTCCTTTACAGGTGTGGATTCCAATAAAAAATTTACACTCAAACTCCATCTCAGCATCTGATTCTGGAAAACTGAACTTGCAACACAGATCAAGATACCATCAAGATTAATGTAACCAGATTCTTTTATCTCTAAACAAAAGGGAATTAATTCTTAAGTTACTTAGTGAAATGATGAACGGCCTTACAGTTGAAGAATAAAACAAGCTAGAATTCTGAACAGGCAAACTAAGGCCTTTTCTGATTAAGAAACACACACACACACTCACACACAAGAACCAAACTAATATTAAAATTATGCCACGAAATGAATAGAAACTTTTGCTCTGTAAAAGTTGGAGTATTTGTAATTCAAGTGAACCCATTTTATATAAAGCAAGTATGATCAGATATTAATATTTGTATGCTCCCCCCAGGAGCATCCTCCTACATTGTAAATATAGACAGTGATCAATGAGTCTGATAGAAAAAGAGTTATGTATAGATATTCGAAGACAATAAATAGGTTAATCCATCATCAGACCAGTTCCTAGTTGTGGGGAGAGTAAGATAAACTGTACTAAAAGGCCGAAGTGGGAGCTACCAGGTAACTGAATAGTTACCTTTTAAATACAGTTATTCCCTTCTGAGTGATTATATTGTATCTCTGATTCTTCTGCCTGCCTCTGCAGAAGCCCCTGGAATCTGAGTTTCTATGAGAAATTCCACACATCTGTGGAATCTTTCCAAATATTATAGCCTCTGCTAATGTGTTTTGTGCTCATGTATTTTGAGGCTGTGTTTACACTCAAAAGAGAATTAAAGAAATTACAATATAATTTAATTCTTACCTCATTTTGACTTTAATCGTCTGGATATTATAGGACCTTACACATGTAGAACATTCTTAGATACAAATATATTTAAAACTTTCAAAACAGGCAGAAGTTAGTTGTTGGTGATAGCGGAAGGAAGAAGAGATGTAGAAATCTGAAATAATTTCTAACACCAAATTAATTGTATTTTCACTTGGCTACTGAATGAGGTAAAAAATAAATCTCCCAGATTCTTCTAAACTGTGATAACGATAGCTAATATTTATGGAACACATGCAATGTGCCATGTGCGTTTTTCTAGAATTATCTCAGTAATTCCTCAAAACAACTTGCAAAGAAGGAATTGTTATAATACCCATTTTACAATAAGGAGATACACAGCTTAGAGGATTTCAACAACTTGCCTACAGTTATATGGAGAGGAAGTGAAAGAAACAGGAGGGACCCCAAATGGCTGGCTCCAGAATTGGAGCTCATAAGGACCCTGCCTGGCACAGGTGAATGTGACCAGCCAGTTCCCCAATTAACTCCTTAATTGATGGTTTACACTGTATGAACTGGTGGTTTAATTAAATGTTCTGAATCACGGAATTGTATTACTTTGGACAGTCAGATTTTAGTTAGAAAACGACAAGACGCTTCAATCAATTTTCAAGATTTTTTTTCATTAAAAATATATTTTGCAGGCTTATTTAAGGGAGAAATTATCCAGAGCTGTTATACTGAATGAATAGTTTGTTGGATGACTCACCTAAAGGAGAGAATGGTGGGGCATCAAATGGTCCATCTGATAATCCAATGTCATTTACTAGGAAGATAATGGTTCTAATTTCCTGAAAAGATATTTACACAACTCAGAGTCAGAAGGGTCGTTGTGGAACACAGCAGTGGCAAATACATACCATCTGTCTTACCTGTCCTTCAGGCTATGTGGCAGACAGTACTAATAGATCACAGCACCCAAGCAGCCCAGATGTGGTCAGAAACCCATTTTGTCAGAGTCTACAGGCAGTCATGACCAAATTACTGGAGTAAAACTTTTAGTGAGAGAAAAACTTTTTTAGTCCTCTAGCATTTGGGGGGCTGGAGGAAGGGAGTTCAATGTGTAACTCCAGGTCTGCGGAGCATTTATAATCAGTGATTTTTTTTTTCAATGCCCGTGAACAGTCCCAGTTTTCTCGTAAACTTTCTAGTCAGTGTTGCGGCATTAAGGAAGAGAGGTTTTAGGACAAGAGCTGTTCTATTCCCTTCTCTTGAGCCCTTGTTAGGTAACTGAACAGCTAAAATGATAATTCAACCTCACTTAGATCAATAAGAGCTTAATATATTGGTCTTCTGGCTAATAACTTTGCAATATTAAAGGATCTTTTTTTTTTTTTAACACTTTATTTATTTTGTGGGGAAGACCAGCCCTGAGCTAACATCTGTTGCCAATCCTCCCCTTTTTTTGCTGAGCAAGACTGGCCCTGGGCTAACATCCGTGCCCATCTTCCTCCACTTTTATATGGGACGCCGCCACGGCATGGCTGACAGGCAGTGCGTTGGCGGGGGCCCGGGATCCGAACTCACGAACCCTGGGCTGCCAAGCACGGACTAAACCACTGCGCCACCAGGCGGCCCCAATATTAAAGGATCTTTTTTCCCCATTCAGATTTTATAAACATTTATGCGCTAGACATGTGTTAGGTGATTTCAGAATCACTGGCTTTTGAAAACACGCTGATTGCAATGCTGGTTACTTCATAGAGCTCAACAGGCTAACGGGGATAGTAATTGTGGGACAAACCTTTTGGCAAACCTCAGATAATAACTCATCTGAGGTGCTTTTGCTTATAAGTAGGAATGAACTGTGGCTTACAACTAAATAGAAATAAATGTTCTCAGCAGGGAAGAGTCATTACCAATTTAATGAACCATAGCTCTGCGAAGGATCATAATGTGTAAATTTAAATAAAACACCATGGCTTTGGTTTCAAGTATTAATATGTGGAATATTAGTCTCTTTCTAACTTTAAAAGTAAAATGTGTAAAATTTGAACATGTCTATCAAGTTCACTGACAGGAAATACACAATGAATGACTCTAATAGAAATGCAAACAGGACTCTAAATGATAACATTGGAGGATCTGGGGTCCACATTGGTCAGTTATGTTCTGTCTGTTTTAGGGCTGATGGCTTTAATTAGCAAAGTACATTTAAACATACATTTATATACACTTGAATATGATACATCTTTTCTTTAAGTCTGTAAAGCAGAACGTGTAAACTTAACTGCTACGCCACTGGGCCAGCCCCTTTTAATTAGTAAATTCAACTGTCTGATTTCCAGAGGAGTTCCACTTTAGATGAGCTGAGCCAGCCATCTTTGAACTGGGATCCAAGTACTTCTGGGGATGGAAATGATTTTCCAGGTGGTCCATAGACAAAAACATTTAAAAAAATTTAAAAAACATTTAAGGGAATCAATTTTCAGAACTTCCATTTCCACATATACTCTTTCCTAAGATTAATTTTCCTGAGATCACACGTGCTAACCACTTCCACTGTCATTATCATGTTTCTTCCAATTTACAGAAGAAAGGTGTGTTTCTCACTCAGCATGGATCTTATCTTAGTGTGTTGCCTGGAGTGGAGAAATTCAGGTGAGTATATAACCTACCCCTACCAGGGGCATTCCTCAGAGTGAAAGCAGGCTCTATAGATAATTAACTTGGGACAGTATAATATTGACAGAGGTGTTTTGAAGATAACACTATTACAATCCTTCTCTCTCCTTCTGAGTATACAGCGTTAAAAATGATGCCTTTTAGTGAAAGAGTAGCAGGTAAATTAATAATCCCTTGCTAAATGTTGGTAAAGTTTTTAAAGTATTCTTCCCATATATTGATAAACTGGATGAATCCAATGAGCTAGTGATTTCCCAAACTTTGTTAAAAAAAAAGGGAGGGTCTTATTTGAGTTGTCAGCTGATAGATCAAAAGAGTTGTACAAAAATGTTTATAGTAACATTATTCATAATAGCCCAAAGAATAATTAACGCAAATCTCCATCAATGGTAGAATGGATAAATAAATTGTGATGTAGCCATACAACGGATCCTACATAGCAATGAAGAAGAATAGACTATCACTTCATAGAATAACATGGATGATGTTCACAGACACAATTTCAGCAAGCACATACTCTATGATTCCATTTTTATGAATTTCATCAACAGGCAAAACTGATTTACAGTGTTAGAGATTAACATAATGCTGCCTTTGGGTGGATTATAGGCTAGGAAGGAGCATAAGGGAGACCTCAGGAGAGATGGAAATGTTCTATATCTTGATCTGGATAGTGGTCGCATGAGTTTATCTGTATTTAAAATTTCATTGAGCTGTACAGTTGAGATTTGTAAACTTTATTGAAGTTATACATTAATAAGAAAGAAAAAGAAACATGTATTTAATCAATAAAGGCTTGATTTTGCACAGTGCTACAATAATGAACTGGTGACACAATGATGAACAAAATCTCAAGGAGCTTATAGATAGGATAAGCGTATCCTTGTTAAGCCCTTGTTTTGCCGTAATTATTAACAGCTACTTGCATTCCCCAGAATGTCCTGGTTTTGGTGATAAGTTACACTATTGCCCTATGCTCCAGTTATCTATCACTATGTAACAAATCACCCCCGAAACTTAGTGGCCTAAAAGAACAATAATTTGAACATAGTTCACAATATGGTGGGTCAGGAATTCCTGGAGGGCTCAGATGGGTGATCTTTCTCCCTCTCGTGGCCTTGAATGCAGCCACGTGGTGGTACTCAACTGGCAGATGGGCTGGTCTGCAGGGCTCAAGATGACTGTACTCACAGATTCTGGTGCTTTGATGGGGAAGACTGGGGTCAGCCGGGACTGTTGACCGGAGCACCTCCATGTGGCCTCTCCAAATGGTAGTCTTGGGGTAGTCAGACCTCTAATGTGGTGGCTGGCTGGGTGGAAGCACATAGACTTTTGTGACATTGCCTTGGAAGTCACATAGTGTCTTTTCTGCCTCACTCTGCTCATGTTCAAGAGGAGGGGGCATAGACCCCATTTCCAGTTGGAGAAGTGTCAAAAAATTTGCAGCCATTTTTTAAAAACCACAATGCCCTACCTACAGGCCAGATCCAAAGAGACTTTTGCCAATTTTACCCTCTCAATATCTTTTGCATCCTTCTCCTCCTCTCCATCTTTAGTGTGATCTCATTAGCTTGGATTCTCACAATCTCTCATCCATACAATTAGATAATACTCTTAATTGATCTATTCCTAGTTCCTCTCTCCTTCATTTTATATTACTGGTTGCTAACTAATACCCCCCTCTGTGTCTGTCAAGCTTTTGTAAAAAAAATTTCATGACTAATCCCTCTTTATTTACGAACTAAAATCCAAGCTCCTTTGCCTGCCATTCAAAGCCCTTTATCACCTGATGCTATTCTAACTTTCCAAACTTATCTTCCATAGCACCTTTCACGTAACTTAATCTTCAGCCAAATACCTGTTTTTTATGTTCCCTCCCTAGGACCTACCCTTCACTGCCTCAGTGTATAAACTCTCAGAGTTTCTTCGGTCTGAAATGTATGTCCTCACTGTCCTTCCCCGTCCCTCCCTACCCCCTACCCCAGCCCAAATCCCACAGTTCTGTAAGGTCCTGATGAAATGCTTCCTGTAGGATGCTCATTCATTCATTCAACGAATGTTTGTGGCAGGGCTTATTTGTCAGGCTCTGTTCTAGGCCCTGGAAACACAGTGGGGACAAGCAGACAAGGTCTTCATCCATAGAGAGCTTACAAGTCCCTATTTGGAACTAATCTTGTCCCTTGATGTCTCATGAAAATTCATCGGTTCTTTCCTTATGTTACTTTTAGAGTTAGTGCAAGTGGAGTAGCTAAATACCAAGGGCCTGAAACTGTGACCTTGAGAAAGTTTCTGACATTCTTTGGGCCTCAGTTTTCTTTTCTGCAAAGTGGGGATAGTACAGCACCTATCATATAGTTGCTGTAAAGTTCAAACATGTTATTATATGAAACAGAGTTTGGTAAACAGTAAACACTAAGCAAGCTTTAGTAATTAGTATCATTATTGTCACCACCATCATTCTTAGTTATATATGTTTTTTCCTTCCCTCCTGTCCTCCATTAGATGACAAACTTTTGGAGCAGGCAATATATCTTATATATTTATGATGTTTTGGAAACAGTATGAACTTTTAAGTCAGGCAGAGATGTTTGAGTCCAGCTCTGCATCTTATTAACTGTTAGACTGTGGACAAGTTGCCTTTCTGTGCCTTAATTTTTTTTATTTAAATTCTGAATAATACCTAACATACAGAGTTGTCATAGGGATTTAATGAAGTAATATTTGTAAATTGTCTAGCTTAGTGTGTGATACACAGTATGCGCCCCCTGAATGGCGATGATGCTAATGATGATGATGAGCACAACGATGATGATCCAATTATAACTCTGACAATTCCTAGAACCCCCTCTACTTACTATGGTACATAATTTAGTAAGTATCCTTTTGGACATTCTAATACCTTTATAAACATCATTTTCTCTAATTAGGATTATACTATGTTTAATTAATCTCCTTTTATCATTTACTAAATAGTAGATGCTTTATATATGACTATATATAACCTTCTTTATATATGTGTACCATAATTTATTTAATCACTCCCTTATAAATGAATATTCAAGGTTTCCAATTTATCTGATTATACAGCGCACTATAATCAAATGAATTACATACACACGTTTCCACTCTATCTTATTATTTCTTTAAGATAAATGATTAGAAGTAACATTGCTTGGATAAAGGAAGTATACTTACAGATTTATGCATCCTAGCAGATTTCCCTCCTGGCTGGTTGTACCTCTCATTCCTCCCACCAGTGGGGACTATTCTTATTTCAGACATCTTTGCCAACACTAGATTTTGATTAAGACTTTATATCTTTGTCAAGTTTTATTGTTTTTGTCTATCTTCTTTAGCCCATCAATATATCCCTAGTAACACAGGCCTTTTATTTTTCTTCTTATGTATGTGTTTTTATTTCCTCTAGACTGTGGGCTTCTTGAGGGAAACAACATTCATTCACTTTGGTGGTGTCCACTAGTCAGTGGTCCATTTCATTGGCGTCTAGAGAAAACACTTCTCTTTCCTCAGTGATTCTTTGCTGCTTTAAAGCAGATCCAGGCCTTAAAAAAAGTCACCTATTTATTTGTTAAAGAGTGGCTGAGTGGGCGAGATGGTTTCAAGTGATTAGAAATTAAAATTTACATTTAGAATTTCCTTTTCTTTCAACTGTAACTCTTTTTTGTTTCCTGTTGCTATTTCCAGAGTACAATAGATTTAGAGGCATTGAGCTCTGCACCCACAACTAAAGAGAAGGACAGAGATGGGATAAGGAGGGAGAGTCTGAGAGCTACCAGGCAAGTCCAGAGATGACTTCCAGTGTGCTGTCCCCCTATACCTGTCCCCATTTCATCTCATTGTCTCCCACCAACCGGACATAGAAACCCTCTGCCCAGTCAGTGTGTTAGAAAAGACTTTGGCAAGGGTGGTTCCCAGAAGGAAATCATCTGGGGCAAAAGTGAGAGAAGGTGGCTGGCAATTACCTTTGGAAGGTTTGGAGGGTCGCATGAAAAGATGAGGTGCAGGCTTAAATACTGTCTTATGTGCTGCCCTTCAAATGGCAGTGGTCTGGAAAACCATGTAGAAGATAGGAAAAGAATTAGAGAGGTTTCCATGAAAAGTTAAAAAAACCCACAGCATTCTAAAGTAATCATACGCCACTTGAAATGAGTTCACATCTCACTATCCCCGAGAATCACATCCCAGGTAATAATAATGGTGCTTAACATTTATGCAGTGCAGAGTTGCAAACTGAGGCCCTTGGATGACATTCAGCCTTCAAATATATATTTTTTTGGCTCATGTAGCATTGGCCAGATAGTGTTTGTAAAAATTTTGAGTAGTTACCCAGATTGAAAATCACAGACAGCCTGGCTCTTCGCCAAACTACTTCTGCTTCCTCCTGGGCACACAGCTTGATTCATTTCCCAACCTCCATTGCAGTAGTGTATGTCCACATGACCGAGTTTTAGCCAATGAAATGTGAATGAAAGTTATGGGCGCCTCCTCCAGATCTAGCCTGTAAAAACCAACCATGAGCGACCCTCCCAGGCTTTGCACTTCCCTTGGCTGTATGTAAATATCCAGGGCAACCTTTTAAAGATAATAGAAACCTAGTAGTCTGTTTCCCTGAATGACAGTGTGGAACAGAGCCTTCTCACCCACTCTTTCTTCTCCCCATGACCCTCCCACAACCTGGAACAAGATTATGTGAGCACGAAATTAATATATGTTATGTTTGAGCCATTAGGTGTGTTGAGATCTATCTGGTACAACAGTTAGCTGACCCTAGCTTATGTGCTCTGTAATAGGGATCACAAAATCACTAGTATGGTGTGATCCACTCCCTGTTACTTCTAATGTGTTACCCATTTATGTTTCCTGTTAGGCTTCCTTAGGTATTACAATTTGAGACTTTTATATGGTGCTTTATGGTTTGCTAGGCACACCCACATTCATTATCCCTTGAAACTTTCTGTAACTCTGAGAGTTATTGGCAAACTAGATAGCATCATTGTTTCTTCAATAAGATCAATTTCATTTAAGTGAAGTTATTGAGCGCCTACCACAAATCAGGCACTGCGCTGGGCCCAGGAGATGCAAAGATGAGACATGAGGAATTTGTAACTTAGAAAGCTTTCACTTACATAATCAAACATTTGCCAAGTCAAAAGAAATGGCAGATGGCATTATGGAACTACTAAGAATAATCTTTGAGAAATCGTGGTGATCTAGAATAATGCCAGAAGATAAGACATGGACAAAAGTTTGGATTTTCAAAAGGAAAATAAGGTGGCTTCCTGAAATTGCAAACCAGTATATTTAATGTTGATACCATGAAAAAGTCTAGAAATCAATATTTAACAAAGTTTTGTGAGCACTTAGAAAAGAGGGGAGCATTCCTGGAAGTGAGAATCAGTTCACTGAAAGAAAATCTTGCTGAAGTGACTTTATCCCCCTTTTGGGTAGGGTTATTACTCTGTAAGTTATGAAGAATGTTACAAAGATGGTTGTCTTAGTTTTCTCGGGCTGCCATAACAAAATACCATAGATGGGGTGTCTCAAACAAAAGAAATTTTTTTTCTCCCAATTCTGGAGGCTAGAAGTACAAGACCAAGGTGTCAGCCAAGTCAGTTTTCTTGGTGAGAACTGTCTTTCTGGCTTGCAGATGGCTGCTTTCTCACTGTGTCCTCACATGGCCTTTCCTTGGTACGTGCATATTGAGAGAGAGAGAGAGATCTCTCTCTCTCCTTTTTCTTATAAGGCACCAATCCTATTGGATTAGGACCCAACCCTTATGACCTAATTTAATCTTAATTGCCTCCTAAAAGCCCTGTCTCCAAATACAGTCACATTGGAGGTTAGGGGTTCAACATATGAATTTGGAGGGGTCACAATTCAGTCCATAGCAATGGTGACATTGATTTTAACAAAGTATCTGACAAAAATATTTTTATGATATCACTCTAGACCAGTCGAAGACATATCCTAGAAAATGGTAAATTTAGGTGGATGCAGATATTTTTGACGTCTGGATTAATGAATAATTGTCAAACTTGAGAGAGGTCATTGGTGGCATGCCCTAGGTTCTGGAGGTGAACATTTTTATTAAGACCATAGTTAGAAACATAGAAAATATGCTTCTAGAATGTGCAGCTCATATTCTGGATGATAAAATTAAAATTCAAAATGATCTCAAGGGGCTAGATTTATGGGCTCAACCAATGAAATGTCATCCAGCAGGTAAACATTCAGTACTTTAATGAAGATAAAAATTATGTAAGAAAGGATGAGGGTTGGGAAGAATCTTTGGAAAATAAGTCACTGCACCCTGGGGTGTCCTCCTAGAAGTCCAGTGTTCAGATCAAGGTAACAGTCCTGGGACACTTTGTGCTAATCAGATCATGTTGTGCCCAGTTCCGGGGGGCATATTTAAGGAGGAGGGCCATGGATAAAGTGGAAGAGATCCAAGAGGGTGACCAGGATGGCTCAGTACCTATGTCAAATCAATCGTTATTGTTCTGTGCGATGTTGGCTTAGAGGCCAGGGGAGAGTTAACTTAGAGATTCTGGGGGAGAATAAGAAACTGTCTTCAACTGTAAGAAAAGTTGTCATAAAATGTCATAAAAGTTGTTATGAAATGGTTGTATCTGGGTGGTGGGATTATATAATAGTTTTATTTTCTTCCTTTCTTTTAATTAAAGAATATCTACCCCATTTAGACTGCTGACAATGCCACCAGGCACTGTGTCAAGAACCTCACAAATGTTACTTGTCTTATTCTTTAGAAAAATCTGGGAGAAAATCATCTTGTCTCCACATTATTGATGGGGAAACTGAGGGCCAGGGAGGGGAAGTATCTTTGCCAAGATCACACAGCTAGAAGGTGAAGGGACTGAGGTTTGAACCAGCTCTGTGAGATTTTAGAGTCCCCCATTACACTTTATTGCCCCTCTTTTCTTTCCAAATGTTCCAAGTCATTTCTTGATATGTCCCTCAGTGGCTTAGAAGATTAAAATAGTCCCAATGGCTTCCCATTTCACTCAGAGTAAAATCCAAAGTCCTTACAATACCTGACCTTGTCACAGATAATTGGCTCCCACTCCCACTACTGCCATGACCTTATCTTCTACCACTCCACCCACATTCCCTTTGCTCAAGTCACAGTGGTCTCCCAGCAGCTCCTGACACATGCGTAGCTTGTTCCTGCCACAGGGACTTTGCACTTGCTCTTCCCACTGCCTGGAACCCTCTTACCCCAGGTATCTGCATGGCTCACTTTCACCTTCCTTGGACTCTGCTCAAATGTCATCAGAGAGGCCCTCACAGATGAACCAGAGGTGCTTCATCCATCACTTTCTCTCCCCTGACCCAAAGACCAGCTACATGCTTTGTGGGATCCAGTGCAAAATGAAAATGTGGGATCCCTGGTTCAAAAAGCAGAGAAAAAACCGAGATATTAAAGGTACTAAAATAGGGAACTTTTTCCTTTTTTCCATGACCTCTCTGTCAACATGTCCTCTTATTTATTTACTATTTAATGTTATGCTCCCTAATCACAGGAATACTGGTAGACTAAGAGCAGACCCTCAGAAGCACCTGGGGTTGCCTGTCCAGCTTGGTTGTGATGGTGGGCCTGTTGGAAGGGGAGATGTCTGGCTCGACTTGCTTGCCCCCATCTGGGAGCAGCACATCAGTCTGGCAGCCAGTGGCAGGGGGAATCTGGCAGCCAGTGCGCTGCATGCAGACACCAAAGCTTGGGGTGGAGATTACAAGCTCAGCACCATGACGCACTAGGTACCTGGATTGGGGATGGGAGAGAGGCTCACCCCCATTGAATTACCCACCCAATGACCACAGTGCTGCAAACCCTGGGATGGGGACAACCATTGCCATGCCCCACCCTGAGATGCCACAGGGTATGTGCGCCCAACCATGACCCTTCCCATGCCCGTGTCGAGGTCTTCCCTGGGGCCACAGGGTGGTCACGGGATGAGGCATAGATGGGAAAGCTTGGTGGGGCCTGTAGTGCCAGAAGGTAGGAAGAAGCATCTGAGAACTTGTCTTGAGGAGGGGGCAGAAAGCAAGATCAGGCTGAAGCTTCAAACCCCCTCTGCATGCTCCATTGTCCCCTCAGACTTCAGTTATGAAACTCAGATTCAAGGATAAAATTGTTAAGAATGTCAAGACAGTGACCACAGGGCACTAAACCCCAAGAGTGAGGTGCTTCTGAGCATGGGGCCCTCTAAAACTGCACAGGTTGCAGGCCTGTGAAGCTGGTCCTGCCTGACTCCGTGGGATTCTGCCCAGCTCCGTCACCACCATATTATATGTTTCTTTGATTGTTTGTTTATTATCTGTCTCCTTCTACCAGAAGGAAGCTCCACTGGCGCAGGGGCTTTGTTCCTGTCTTTATGTGTCTTCTAGCACCTTAGGATAAAGATGATGGTCTTCAACATCCTGAGAGGATGAATCCAGTAAATAGTGACTGTTTAATTAAACCCCAGAATGCCAATCCATGAAACCTGAAAAACGTTGCTTCAGATCCAATGAAAGGACACGTGCCTTTACAATGTGATCTGTAAGATATGGTTGAAATACCCATCATGAAGATAGGAAAGAAAAGTATAAACAGGTTCAAGGAGGATTTAGGTAATTTTAGAGAGGACATGTCTGTGCCAGTTAGAAATTTTTAGGCAAATGATGTTTAAGGGTCTTAAACACAAGACCTTCAAAATAGACTGCCAACAGTCTAGAAAGCTCCAGGGGTCACTGCCAGAGGCTTAATCCTGGGCAGGTGGCCACAGCTGATCAAGCATGGCCTTCTTTTGTCCTCCTTTTCTTGTGCTTTACTTCAGAGTTTGGCTTAACATCTAGGCCAGGCGCTCTGAGAACATACAACAGAAATACAAAACATGAATCCCATCCATAGGTAATTTTCAATCAATCTCTGAGAAGATGAACTCATCCAGAAGTAGTTTCTTACTGAAGTATCCAACTTAGCTTTGTAGAGGAGCTCAAGCAGGGCCAGGGTTGCAAAATTGATACTGTGCCCCAAAAGGAAGTGAGGAAAGCCTTCAAGGATGGCGAGTAGGGTGGACCCAATGCAAACAGACAGGAGAAGCCTACCTACATCTCCCTTGGGGAGGGGCAGGCATCCTTGCCATATTATCCAGCCCATGATTTGGTGAGTGAGTCTGAAATTGCAGCAATGAAAATATTCTAAACCCTATTAAGCATAGAACATGAAATGAAATCAGCTTCTAATATTGACTTTTAGTTGGTGTTTCATTTCCTAAAAGTCCCCAGACATTGTGGAAGAATTAAAACACTATATTAAGATGGAACAAATACAGATGACTTTCAATAATTTTCTTGAGTGTTAGAATAAATTTTAAAATGGAAGAAAAAAGTCCTAGGCATCTTTCTCCTATAAAATCCTAGATGTTTCAGCTGTGAGAAGATTTATCTATCTTAAAGGTTCTCAAGTCTCAATATATATACTGAGAACATAGAATGTGCCAGACATTATACCAAGTTTAAAAATGAAAAGGAGTTCCAGACACCAGGCAAAGTGCTAAGGCCAACTCGGAAGATTTTATAGAAAACAGAGAAATTGTTCCTTACAACAGAACAGAGAAAAAAAAATGCAAGCTTTAGACAAAACCACCAAAAATACAATCCAGAAAGGGGAAGTAGTTTTAGTAAACCAACATATCTGAAAAATTAATTTAGACATAAAGTAAAATTTCCTACTTCAGTCTCATTGTAATCATGTGGTTACTCCAGGGAGATCTTAAACTTCCTCTGGATAATTGCTCACAAAGTGCTCAATGTAATCGGTGGAGCATAAAAAGTCAGGTGAGAGACTAATGAGCCAGAAAATATGTTGGTTCTACAGATTCCCTCCTTTAGTTTCAGGAGGACTTAGATTTGTGCTTTTGGGGGTGTATTAGGCAGAGTTCTCCAAAGAAACAGAACCAATACGATGTGTGTGGTATGTGTGTGTGTCTGTGTATCTGTATGTACATGTATGTGTGTGTGTATATATATATATATATATATATATACACACACACACACACACACATAGAGAGACAGACAGAAAGAGAGAGATTTATTTTAAGGCATTGGCTCATGCAGTTGTAGAGGGTAGCATGCCCAAAATCTGCAGCGTAGGCCAGCAAGCTGGAGACTCAGGGAAGAGCTGATGTTGCAGCTCAAGTCTGAAAGCAGTATGAGAGCAGAATTCCTCCTTCCTCAGGGGACCACAGTCTTTTTCTCTTAAGGCCTTCAACTGACTGGATGAAGTCCACCCACATTATGGAGGGTGATCTGCTTTGCTCAATGTCTACTGATTTAAACGTTAATCCTATCTAAAAAATACCTTCACAGCAATATCCGGATCGGTGTTTAACCAAAAACTGGGTATTGTGAAATTAATCATCACAAGAGATATAATTTTCCTTCAAGCAGGACTATCACTGAGTGAAAGGAGAAAGGGGCTGGTGCCTTCAGGGTTAGCCTCTGTAGGAATACAGCACCCTGCTGTGAGGGAGAGTTGGTGGCTTCGAGGAAGATTTGAGCAGAGGGCACTGTCCTGAGCCTGGGCGCAGGTCTGGCCTCTCTTCCCTGTGGAATACTGTTTGGGGAGCAGAGAGAACAAAACTGGCCAAGAAGCAGCAGGGCATGGAAAGAGGATAAGAAGTGGAGGGGAGAGCGGGGCATGAAGAGGAGCACGTTTCATTAAGTTTTTTATCACCTCAGAAGTAAAAGAATGAAATGTCCTAGAGTTGTCCCAACAACTGAGAAGCCCCTTCCTCATACTTCCTGTACTTCTGAATGTCTTTGCTGGGAGACTCCTTCCTGGGATGTGGGCCACAGGTCAGCACCATGGAGTTGAAGGGTTCTATAACTGAAGGTACTTCTGGAAAAATGAGTTCAGCTCTTTGCCTAAGAAGGAGAGAAAGGAGCTCCACAGTCATAGCTGGTCCACCACGGGGTTGGTTTGGCGTGTTGGCCTCCTCGTTACATGCCAGTGCTCTTTCTATCCTGGTGGGTGATTTTTACCCACATGGTAGAGCTAGAGAAGTGGATCTGTTCTGAGTTGGGAAACTAGACCTTTTTCCTCCCCGCACCCAACACCATAAATCAGGATATTGATTGAAGGATCTTTTAGTACTCCTTTTCAGGGCTACTTCTGTTAATCCTGAGGACACAATTAAACCCATTATTATTCTGTAAATTTAAATTAAATTTTCCCTTTGTGTTAATTTCTAAACTTCATAATGGCTACTCCTAATCAAAGACATTGATAATGAATATTAAATAGATGTATATTTCACATAAATTCTTGTCTCTTCAAGTTACTATTGCCAACAGATTATAACATTCATGTCTATTAATGTCTGTTATCTTGTTAATACATTGCAAAATAAATGTCATGTCACGTGAAGCACCCACAGAAATAAGAAGGTATCTATGTACATGTCTTTTTATCAGTAAAGAAACCTTTCTGAGAAAACACTGCCACCCCCAGCAGATTTTTCTTGGTCGGGATAGTGTCACGTGTTTCTGACCCGATCATCAGTAGGGGGAGGGGAGATGAATGGCCATGTGGAAGAGGGGAGGGATTTCTCCCAAACTGAGGTTCTGATGGAAAGGAGAAAGTTGTGGGGATGAATGTTATGTAGTTGGCCAACAATGCCTGTCGCACCTTTGACTGGACAGCTTAAAAGAAACAGAGAGTTAGAATGTGAGGGCTAGGGAATTCTTTTTTCACAGCACTGTAGAGCATGAATTATAGTATCAGAATTTAAGTATCATGCTCTGGGGCAAAGTTGAGGACACTGGACATCCAGGGAGAGAAGATCAGTCATTTGAAGTGAACATTCAGGGACCTCATCATTGCACTAAATCAACCCCGCTAAGAGCTATATGGCCAGGGTCAGGCACAATTTATGGAGAGTCAAAGAGAAGATCAGTGATTTTCTTTAATCTTCACTCAAGCTATGTAGTTATGGGGAAGCAGTTTCTTTAAAACATGCACATGTGTACACACACATACACTAAAATATTAGAACTTTTGGTAAATTGTGCTCTCTCCATCAGGGGAAATAAACTGAATCATGATATAATCCCTTTTCTTTCAGATCCTAAAATTTTCCCTGTTAAGCGGAAGGCCTGGACACAATGCCAAAGCTAAATAAACTGCCAGTAATAAGACTGTGAATTGAGTGGTGAGTGAATGTGATTCTCGCCCTCTCTAATCCCGCAAAGACAAACAGGGAAGCTGGTGAAAGATCAGATGTAAAAAAATCCAACCCCTGAGACAGGCAAACCTGTCCTTCCAGGAGAAGAAGAATTCCCACTTTCTTCTGTCTTCCCAGTGGGGTGTCTCTGAAGGGCACATTACCCAGGCTTTATTGCCACTAGAATTAAGCAGTTTTCTCACATTTGGATTCTGGACTTCAATAAAATCCCTCACATCTTATCAATTAGATGAGGCCAAGGCAGTGGGATTTACATTGTGGAATGGAATTATCAGTCTAAGATTTGCGTAATCACAAGGAATTGCTGTGAATGGGCTCCTAAATAGGAATAGAAAATTTGACTTATATTTAATTTCTATCTGAATCCCCTTAGGTCCACACTGATATTTTTGCTTCTGATGTACACAGGCTTTATTTATTTTCATGGTTATTGTCTTGAAATCTCTTTAGACCTTTGATTTATTGATTCCTTATAAATGACAAAAAGATAATCATTTGATTCAATCTAGAATATATACAAAAATATAGATATTCATTGTGCCATGAAATGCCCAAAAAGTACATCATTCTGGAGAAATACTTCTGAGAATAGAAGGAAACATCAGAAAAGTAGCATTTCAGGGATGGTTGCCCTTGGCTGATGGTAATGCTGGTTACATTGCAGTCTATGTTTTCAGGCAAAAGTCTCAATATACCATCCAGGGAAAGGATACAGGGGAGAAAAGTAAAGAATGGAAGTAGAAATCATGAAAATGTCAAATATTACAGGAATGAGAGAAAGAATAGGAATACGAGAAAGTAGTCAACTGTGCTGAATGCTGCAGAACTGAAAGGAAGATGAAGACCAGCATTCGCTTAGCCATTGTTTTATGAGAACATGTTGTTCGTTGGATATGGTGCTAGATGCTAGGAATACAAAGAAAATATAAAAAATAACTTACCTTCACATACCTTTCAATATGTGTGGGAGAGAGATGTGAAAATAGTTTAAATGTAATGAGGTAAATGGAACATTAAAATTGTGTGCTGTGGTAGATTAGAGGAAAAGAACAGCAAGAGCAGGAATCATAAACGGTTTCTTGGAGAAGGTGATACTGAGCTAAGTCTTGATGTGGAACCTCCATGTGGAAAAGGAAGGTGTAGGTGTTACAGACTGATGAAGAACAAGGGTAAAGGAGAGAAGGTGTGAGACTGTCGTGCTTGGGGGAAGGACAGTTAAGCATGGCTCAAGAATACGGATTTCACGCAGCTGAAAAAGCCAGCAGAACACAGCTCACAAAGAGTCATGCGTATGTGCAAACCATGAAAGAGTTTGAATCTCATCTGCAGGGAGTATGGTGCCATTGAAAGATTTTTAAGCAGGAATTTGGATGGTTAGTTTCCCTTTTTAGAAAGAGCTCTTAAGTGACACAAAAGGATGGATCAGAATGAAGGAACAGCTAGCATGAAGACTATCTGCCTGCTGCAAAGATCTAAACGAGAAGGAATGAGAACTAGAACTAAGGCAATGACAGTGGGATGGAGAGAAAGGATGGATCAAGAAAGTCTTCAGAAGGCTATAACTGATTTTCATGACCATTTCATTATAGGAGATGAAAGAGACAAGGAAAGTGAGGGTGGCTTCCATGCTTTGGTTTGGGATCAATGAGAAGAGAGTGAGGGATGATGGCAGTGTCATTAATTGAGTTGAGGGCTATGAGAAACCAGTAGATTTAGGAAGGATAGACTTAATGAGTTCAGTGTTGCATATGTAACAAAAATATTACCATTGGATTTGTTGATTGGGAAGCGCATTGGTGATAGATGGAGCGATAGAAAGAGTGAGAAAAGCAGAGAGGCACTGAGAGAAGAGAGAAAGAGAATAAACTGGAAACTCTGTTAGGGAAGCTCTGAGACAATCTTTCTCTAGTTTATTGCATTTTTCTGGTGCTTAAGAGAATGTCTTCCTCATTGTATGTATCCTATAAATCTGGACTTGAATTGAGATAAAGCAAGGGTTAAAACTCAATTAGGAAGCGGGCTCAATTCTACCAGAAATACTTGCCAAAAATTTCATACGACTTAAAAAAAAAAATCCAGAGTCACTGTGGTATAGTCTTTTAAGAGTTACTCTAAGGAAATAAGATCGCATAATTGGAATTTGGAGATCTAAAGAATGAGCATCTGGCCATTATTTTGGCCCTGTGCTAGTGTTAAATAACACACTGAATAATGTTGTTTTTAATAAGTGAAGGGTTGATAGATTCATTGTCTGACAGCCCACGACAGGCCACTTGTGAATGACTTTGTCTTTGAACTGATACATGCTTAGAAGTTGGCCTTCATTCTAATGTAGAAATAACTCAATTCTCCAGACTCAGTCATACTTGTAATTGTTCCTAGAATAATTTCTAGGATTGAAAAAAAAAAAAACCCTCTATGAGGAGCAGATGTTCTGATGAAAGATTTTTGTATCCCTACAAAACTACCTCTTATCCCCTGTAGCAGGGATTTTATCTAAGGGAGAGTATGAATGCAGAATGATTTGAAAATCAGGCCAGAAAACCCAGAAGTACCCATATCAACTGAATTATATTTACATAATAGAAACCCTAGAGAAGATGGGCATATAAAACCTCTTGTGCTGTAGTGGAGTTAACAGACCTTTTTTTTTAAGGAAATTTCTTTAGGGTTCCCTGGGATTATTTTGCCTCCATTAATCTCACCAGATACTATCCCAGACAGACATGGCTACTTAATTCTTTCACGAAAAAATAAATGAATTTAGCGAATATTTGTGTCATGTTGGGTTAACCAAAGAATTTCCAGATAGATATTTGAAATGTGGTGCACTGTTTGTAGTGGTGGGGACAGGCATTAAAGGGCAGGACAAAGGTTATTTGGGTTCAAATAGCAAAAGACAACAGGAAGCAGAATTGCCAGCCTTTCTCTCTCCTGTGTCACTAATGATTTGCTGTGCGTCTCTTGGGCAGTGGTTTCCTACTGAATTGACAGGATAACAGGAAAAACTAAAGAAAGACCTGTACTGTTACTTTTGTGTGTCCCTGATTACAATGTAAGCCCAGTGAAAGCAGGAATTATGCCTTCAGTTTGAACCCTCAGCGCCCAGGAAGTGGGAGCAGAATACTAAAATGAGGGGAAGTCCCTGGAAGGAGTAAATGGTTTACAGCTTTATTCTGCCTCAGCCTAGCTTTTGGCAAAGCACTTTGATATTACTGGGATGACCGAATAGATGTTTCTATCAAACACTTATTCTATATTGGCGACTTGTAGGTTTGTCTAGGGAGAAACACCCAGTACGGACCAGGAACAAGAAAATAGGCTTACTTTTTTTTCTCAAACTCTTGCCTGATTCAAACTGTCTTTAAAAAAAAAAAAAAAATTCAAAGCAATTCTTTCAAATTCCAAAGTCCGTCTTTCTGTGTTTGTCCTCCTTATCAAATAAGCTAATCAAGTTGGTTGAAAGTACCAGGCTATGAGTCAAAGAACTAATCAGCACTCTGGGTTGCTTTTGTGTTGGTTCGGGCATTTCTTTGATGTTGGACATAAGGAAGGGCATGTGATATGTAGACAAACACTTCTGGGTGATAAGAACCTCACAATTAAGCCCATGAGTGATCGTGAACACATGTTTCCCTTAGGCAGCTGCTCTTTCCCAGAGTGACACTTGTATTTGACTATATCCAGGCACAGTTTGCTGTCACCTTGGCAGCACCTTGCAGTGAACGGCCACATGTGACCTACCTGCACTGAGAGAAATCCCATCTGGCACCTTCTAGTCTCTTTTGGTGGCTTAGCCTGCTGCTGTGGCAGTCCTTGTTTTTGTCTCTGAGTAACTAAAAATAAGCCACCTCATGAACACTTACTGAAAGTTGGAAAAAAAGATGCCAACACACTCCTCTTCCTTCTGACCGACATTCTCACCAGTCCTTCTCTTTCTTGAATCAGGTGTGTCCTGGACCATTCCTTTTACTTTTACTGCTGTTCAAATCACTCACCTTTTTAATGCATGATAGTTGAAAAATGGTTGAAGCAACAGATTCCCCGCCATCAGTAGTCTTTCTACACTAAAAGTTTCCTCCTATGACAGCTGGGGTTCTGTTCTTTGGCCAGTCAAGGGATTTGTTGGCCTTCCATTGCCCTGGCACAGTTTAGGAGATGTGTATTTTGTGTGAGCAAGTACAACTGACTGGAATTTCAGCTTTCATCTTTACAGCACAAAATTACCTCCTGCTGGAATTTTCCTTGTTCCGCCTCCAATTTCCAGCCATCCATTTTAGGCAGCTCTGAGACAGTGGGGAATCCCTAGAGTAAAAAGAATCTTGTTGCACTCAACCTGTTGAGAGCTATATAGACTGATCCCCATCAGCTTCAGAAACCTTTCATTTCTCCAGCTTTATGAAGGAAGAAGAAAGACAGAGAAGCTTTGAGTTTCTGTTGTTCCTGAAATGATATGCTCAGGTTTCCCAAGGAGAACGAACTCTCGTGCTTTCCTTGCTGACTCCCTTTGTGATGACAGGATTATGATTTAGTGTGAGGCTTCTTCCCACATCCTGCCATTACCCACCATGGCTTCTGTGATGTGACTCAGGCTTCTAAGGTACAGAGCTCCCATCTGGCGTAGTAAGTTTCCTACTCGTAAAGAAACCATCTCCCCTTATTCTCATTTATTTTTTCCTTTCTCTTTTTCTATTTGCAAAGCCAAAATTGTGAGTATATTGGGATCAAGATATCACTTTCACTCAGAGTCACAGGATAAAATAAAAGACAAATTAGAAATTAGTTGTGAGCTACATAACTTAGTTGATCAGAGACTGCAAAAACAGTCCTTTTCAGAATATGGGATGGAGTCCTTCTAGTGTGATAACTCAGTGTGGTTGAAAGTCCTGTGGCTGAAGGTAACAGCATTATGCAAAGACAACTCTCCAAAGTGGAGCATCTATGCCTTTCAAATCACTCCTCCACCAGCTTGGTTTTCCTTGATGGCATCTAACATTTTTACTTTACCTCTTCAACAAGATCAGCACTGGTTATATTACAAAGTCATAGTCAATCTTTTACGAGATCCCATCTTGGCTGTATGGCACAATGGACTGAGAAACTCTGACTTGAATGCAAAGCCAGTCTGAACAAATCTTTAGGCATTTCCTTTCTGCAACTTGTAAAATGGTGTCTACCTGTCAAGTGACTGAAAAAAAATTCAGGTCTGTTTGCAGTGGGATGCTACTGGGGTCCACAGAATGTTAGGGGAGTAACCAGGAGAAATTCATGTGATTCTTTTTAAATTTTTGTTTCATTACTCGCTCTACCTTCCCTATTTTTGGTTTGTCTTTAAGACTAGGGTTCAAGTGAAAGTCAGGCAGCAAAATGAAAGGGATGGCCGACAAAACTCTGGAGACTTTAAACCGGAAGCCTGACAATCCTTCAAAAGTAGGAGCAAAATCTGGCCCCATGACACTAAAAAGACATCTGAAAATGAGCTGCCTGTACTAGGCATTGATGAGAGATGGAGTGGTCTTGGTCTGTCAGGTGACTGGCACTGTGGTCTGGGTGTAGAATCTCTGAGCATCTGATGGTCACCAGTGGTCCTTTCTCAGCAGTATGCGCCTAAGGATATTTTGATTTATGTCCTTTCATGTTGCACTTTTGTTGCTGTTTGTCTTATAGTGAAATGAAATCATAGATGGGAATACTCTGAAAAAGTTCAAATTGTTATAGAAATAGCAAGTTTTAATATAACCAAAGGCAGATAAGAATAGAACTCTCAATTTCTGTTGGTTGGTATTCTACGAATTGTCTTACTGTCCCAAAACAGACCGGAGTGTTACACCTGCTTCCTGTTGCATTGACCTCTCTATGGAGAATATTCCCCGTGTTTGTATCAGCTTGCTAGGTTGGGTGGAACCTGATCATAGCCTTCTATTCTTGATGGGCACCCCAAGAATCCACTGGATTTCTGATGACAGAAACCTGTTTGGGGATGTGTCCTGTTGACTCAGGGTGGGGAGGAGGCAAATCCCAGCAGCTCTAGCGTTGACTGAGACTGCTCAGTAGCTTCTGGGCCATCTTGTTGAATTTGTTTCTCAAAAATCATCTGTCCTTTCAACAGTCTTTCTGAAAGTTTGCGACTCAAAAGATCTCCATTTGTAGTGTGGGGAAATTTAGGAAGCAATATGTGTACATGGAGAGAAAAGGCCAGAGACAGGGTAGAAGGCTTGCTGTGAGTGGCCACTTTGATTTTTCCATTTCTAGAATTTCAGATTTCTTTGACACATCATTTCTGGGAGCTGTTCCTGAACACATCTCTACATTATAAATTCCATTAGGTACATAAAAGCTGTGGATTTGGGGATATGCTATATCATGCAGATGAGAGTCCTCCATTTTGCTTTTCTTAGAGGTTAGTTTGTATTTATGCAATTAATCAAATAAAAGATTAAATACCACAGGAGCAAGTGATGTCAATTCCTCAACTACTCTTGCAGGGCAGCTCGAAACCCTGAGCCATTCTGAATATCTAGGGAGAGGGTAGGGGTCAGCTTTTGAATCATTGGTTTTGTAACTCCTCCAGAGCTTTCCAGTACAGGCCTGTGAGGGTGAGGGAGGGTTTCACATCTGCCAGCGACAAGATCTGTGGGGTCAGTGCTAATGGCTTTCTTGTTTAGCTGTTGTTCACAGTCCCTGTAGATATTCAAGATAGACCAGGATCCTGTGTTGCAAATCCTATGTAATAATTTCTGGTTCCTTGAATTTCATTCACCTAGTTTCAATTTCACCACTAACGTATTATGGTTCATAATTTAAAAGGAAGGATTTATGTGCATACAGCAATTTCAAAAGTGGACTCTGGATCCATTATCCTATAGTGTCTTTCTGCCCTTGAGCTCACAGGGCTTTGTAGATGATAAGAAACTGTATCTTGAAGGGTACTTTTTGACTTGTCCAGTGGGCTATCTTTCTGACTGATCAGCTTTAGAGAATTCCTATTGTCAAACTGTGAAACGTATGTCCAATCAGAAGCCTGAGGGAAAACCCTCTGGCAAGATTCTTTATACAGATCTGTGTAGAAAGACGAAAGGTCAAACGTAAGAGGGACTTTCCTTCCCAGCAGTACTCAGCCAAAGAAATGAGCTAGGAGGGAACTCTTCAGTGTAGAGATGCATCAGAAATTAGGTTCCAGGAATACAGAAATATTTCTCTGATGTTTGCGTTATCAAAATACAATGAAATCGTCCTATTTTCCTACCAGACCCCCATAGAGGCACCTTCCTCCTTGGAACTATCTGAGGTTCAGGTAGGTTTCCCCAAATGAGCAGGTGGGTGATAATAACTGGATAGGTTTTTCCCAGATGTGATTAATACAATGTCAGATAATTGGAATAATAGGCATGTTTTTTAAAAAATATGGCTTTCTACATATAAAAGAAGTTATAAAAATATCTTTATTAAAATACAATTAAATGACTCAGGGCCTGTTGATAGGTTAAAGCCCTTCAGATATGAGCCCTTATCCTGGGGGCTGGTTGTGCCCGTGTCTTTGCATCTTGCAGGGTTGAAGGTTGGCTGCAATGTGTCTGTCTCACGAGCTCACTCTTGAGAGAGATCTGCCTTGCTTATTTCAGGGAGTATCTTTAACACAGTTTCTTTTTATTTATTAGTACTTCCTCTTTCCTGCAAGAAACGAAAAAAAGGAACAGTGCATTGTCTTAGGTTGGGTTTCCTAGGAAACAGACCCTGAAATGGAGCTTTGTGTCTAGGAATATGGTTGGGGAGTGCTCTGGGCATAAACATCTGTGGTGGGTGAAGGAAGGAGGACTGGACAGAGGGAGGACCGCGACATAGTCACCAAAAAGGCTGCAGCTGGTCCTGCTCCATCGGGAGCTCTGGGGCTGGGATGGTCCTTCAGAGTTGCCCTGGCTTGAGACAGCCATGTGTGCCAGCCATTGGATGTGTGTTGCCCCTGGGGAGGGGGCATGGACTTGGGCAAGGCAGCTTTCTTGGGCTGAGAGCAATTCCCAGAGAGGGACTCAGCTGAGAGCTAGTGCACTCAGCAACTGGAGAATGAGCGCCTCAGTCGTGAGGAGAGATTTGGGAGGCACACCCTTGAATCCACTACATGCTCCTTATGTAACTTAGCTCTTAAATTTTTTCAAAGTCTGGTCCATCTCTTTTCCATGGGCGTCTCTGTTTCCTACCAACGTATTTGCTCAGTTTCGGGGTTAGAGTTCCTCTACGTAGTGTATGTGTATGTGTGTGTGTGTGTGTGTATACACACACACACATCCTATATTGTATATTCATGTCTATTACTCTATCTACACGATCTGTATCTATATCTACCCAGGTGTGCTATGCTGGTATGCTCAGGATTTTATGGGTCTTTCTGGGTATGCAGAGGTACTTTTGAAATGAGTTTTTAAAAATGTGTCTGATTTAAAATCTTCTGCCAGGGCTGGGTGTGGCCTTAAGGACCAAAGAGTTCTCAGCCTCTGGCTGCCTGAGTGTTTGTAGCCGTATAACAACAAAGAAAGCATTTTCCCTCTAAGAGTAGTTTGTGATCACTCTGTGGAGCTTGGAAAGTGAAATGTGTTTTTAGACCAGAGAAACACACACCTCACTGAGGAGTCTTGGCTCTGAGACCTTGGCTGCAGAGAACTGCCAAGTTCTAGAGGGCTGTAACGTTCTGTGAGGTAAAAACTAGAGGTCCGCAAACTCTTCCAGGGTTGGCTGTATCCTGCTGTTGAGTGACACATTTCCAAGTAGAATTCACATATGCAGTGCCTTAAGTTTGTATAGTGCTTGCTCTCAACCCCTGAGATGCTGGAATTCTTTCAATTTCATTTCATGGATGAAGCTCCACGAGGTAGACCAACTTGCCCATGGTCTGTGTGGCTTAGAAGTGAGGTGCTCCTGCTCGCCAGTTTGTTCCACGTGTCCCCGTTCACCCTGTTGTTCTTGTGGAATTGTTGGCAGTACTCCCTTTACATTCACACAAATTTCTCGATTCAGATGACATGTGATCTGGGTTTTGAGTCGAGGCCTCTTGACACCCAATCTCACGAGCTTCCTTCAATGCCTTGCAAACGCTCTCAGAAAGTTATAGCTTGTCAACTCTATGTGGCCTGTACAACCTGGAATGGTCCCTTCCAACCTAGGGGTGTCCTTGGCTCTCCCCACAGTCTTCTATCTTCCTCCACAACACAGACCAGGAGCAAGCGGCATCGACTACATTTCTCACTAAAGGTTTTTTTCTCAAACACATAGGATCACAAAAAATCTGATTCCAAAGCAACACTGATGGGAGGCAGAGATGTAAGTTTTTATGAGGTCAGTGAGGCCCTCTTGCATTCTTTTTTAGACTCAGGGCATTTGGACCTGTGCTGATTTTTATAACTGAGCTATACTGTCTGATGAGTGGGTTAGCACTTTAGATTCTGAAAGTCACCTTCTGCCCTCTGCCCAATGAGATAATTGGTATTTTCCCAGGAAATGGCACCGTGAACACAGCTCCCAGTGAGAAGAACCCGTATTGCTCTTCCGGAATGAGGCTGCCGGTGCTCTCTTGATGGCGGCTTGAGGTGTGAGGCTGGTGTTTGGAGAGGGTCTGAATAGTGAGAAATGCATTAGCATCAGCTGCGTCTTGCACTGGGCAGCCCCATGACAAGACAGATCATAATACTAAAGCCATAGACAAACATCTCAAAAATTCCCCCACCCTCAAATAACCTCAAGTGTTATAAAACTTCTTTGGTTTGACAGTTATGAGAGCAATGATGGGGTATGACTTCAGAAAAAATATTTCATAATATTAGTTTAGTATGACTCATGTTTCAGAGCAACTAATTGATTGGCCCAACATTCAGAAATCTACTTGTACTAGGAATTACGACACCCTGCCTTAGACATCACCTAAAAGAGATCAGGCTTGTCTTAGCAGTAAGCATTGATTTCTGTTTTTATCAAAAATGGCATTCTCCTTACATTCCGTTAATAATATAAACAAAGAAGTTTTCTGGTTAGAATTAGTTTGGAATAATTTGAGGAGTCTTAAAGTGACATTAATTTCCAAAAAAAAAAAATCTTAAAATCATGCTTTTCAATAGTTTCTCCATCACACAGTTGAAGGAGGAAAGAGAGATTTATTTTTCTAAGTGACTTTTTTTACCTACTAGAGGGAGGGAGAAAGAGAGAGAGAGAGAGAGAGAGAGAGAAACTGGGGTCTCTTTTATGTGTGTGAAAACAAAAAAGTCTCCTTTGAGCTTTCACTTTTTGTTAAAATACACAGCTAAACTAGAGAATTAGAAAGTTCCCAATTTAAAAACTAACAAATACCCCCAAAAGTAAAAGCCAAAGGCCAGGAAGACCCTCCCAAAATGCCAGCTAATAACCGTCTTGGCTGAGGTCAGAGAAGAGCAGAAAATGCTCTCTTCAATAAAAACAATTGGTATCATTTTGGTTTCCAAGTAACATTTTCCTGTACAGCTGCAGAATATAGAGTTCTCAACTAAACAGATGACTCACTCAAGAATTAAAAGCACTGGAGAAGGCCAAAAAAAAAAAAGAAAGAAAAGGAATCAATTGACTGTTGCTATTCTTCCCCTAAATTACTTACCTGGCAGCTTTAGAAGAGAGCGGAGGTGTCTCAGGTTAAGCTTGATGTCGATACAGAAAATGTCCCTGGGAGATTTCTTACTGGAATTACTCAGGCCTGTGACGATCTAAAATATTTCAGTTACCACCATTCCCCTATCCAATTTTTTGTCAACGTACCAATTTTCTGTCTTCAGTGGTTCATTCAGGACTTTTTTTTTTTCCTTTTCTTTCTCCCCTCACTATCCTTCCAGGCACCCAGGAACTGTGGGTGCTCACCAATCTGGTGTGGTCTTTTGGATATATTCAGTTTGATGAAGCCATTTTGAAGAGAGACATTTGGATAATGCTTAAAAACAAACTGTAAAACCTTCAGCTCTTAACAAATTACTAGATAATATGTGAAATACACATTGTCACTTTATTCATGCTGACTTCCTTCTGCACCCATCCCATTCTCTGGTCCCAAACTTGGGCTTTGGGAAAGACTGAGGATGGGGTGAGTACGTCTGTAGGGCACCTTCATTGGGATCTAAGTTGTCCTAACATTTCACTCACCTGTTTTGGTACGACTGCTTCAAATTATCTTTCCCAAAGTGCCTGGCTTTAGAGCAAGTCATCTTAGAGAAAAAAGAATAGTATGTCCAAGAAATCATGATGTAAAAAGTTCTGAATTGGTTGTTAGAGGCTGCCCCATCTTTTGGTAATGGGCTTCTCTTTTAGCATCCTTCTTTTATATTATTTTGAAGATAAGCCTTTATCCCATTCGAGATGTGCTGTGAAGCATAGAGCAAGGACTCCTGGAATCAGAAGACAGCTTTTCTTGGGATACAAAATAATAATCTGGAAAATTTCCTATCATTTTATTCTTCAGCCCAGCCACAACATGTGAGAGGAAAAATATGTAATATTGTAATGAAATAAACAGAAGGAAAAAAGGAAGCTCTGGTTATTAAAGCCATATTTAGATGTTTGCTGAAAGATTTGGGAAACCTCTCTTTGGATTTTGGGAATCTAATTACCTCCATAGCATATGTACGTATCGTCTGAAACTTACTTGTTCTGAAGACCTGGTAAGATCTGCTCAAAACCCCCTTCCCATGTCCTGTGGAGATTGGAAACTCTTTCCATGCTCTGGTGGATTCTTGGGCAATGGATGGGAGGACAGTTCTCACACTCCTGGGCACCTCAGACTGCAGGCTCCTGATCTGCTAAATTTGGGGAGGTTTTTGATTATCTTGTCCCTTCATGCAAGTTGTCAGGCTTTCCCATGGCACTGATGTGGATGTGGAACTCAGCTCCTTTCCATGCTATCCATAAAGATTGTGCATATAAATTCTTGTGTGTGTAGGAGGTTTCTGTGCAATTGTGGGGGAATGTTAGTGGGAGTAGTGATTGGGAAAGAGCAGGGTTTAATCTCAAAATGCAAACTACTTCAGACCTAATGTTCCTGGACTTAAATGTCCATAAGTTATCTAGTATTTGGGATTAATATTGACAAAATTCAAATTTTGAAATATTTAAAATATAGAGGCAGTAATAGTTAATAATATAGTGAAGGCCAATGTCCCCACCACCCAGACTTAGTGAATCTTAACATATGCCATACTTTTTTTGGATACATTTATTTATTTTTATTTTTAAAAATTAATTAACTTTTTTATTGAGGTAACATTGGTTTATAACATTATATAAGTTTCAGGTGTACATCATTATATTTTGATTTCTGTGCAGACTACATCATGTCCACCAACAAAAGACTAATTACCATCCATCACCGTACACGTGTGCCCAGTCACCCCTTTCATCCTTCTCCCTCCCCACTTCTCCTCTGGTAACCACCAATCTAATCTCCATATCTATGTGTTTGTTTGTTGTTGCTGCTGCTGTTTTTATCTTCTATTTATGAGTGAGATCATATGGTATCTGACTTTCCCCGTCTGAATTATTTCACTTAGCATAATACCCTCAAGGTCCGTCCATGTTGTTGCAAATGTCAAGATTTCATCTGTTTTTTTTTTTTAGTGAATAGTATTCCATTGTGTATATGTACCACATCTTCTTTATCCATTCATCCCTTGACGGGCACTTAAGTTGCTTCCAATTCTTGGCTATTGTGAATAACGCTGCAATGAACATAGGGGTGCATATATCTTTATGCATTCGTATTTTCATGTTCTTTGGATAAATACCCAGCAGCGGAATATAGCAGTTCTATTCTTAATTTTTTGAGGAATCTCTATACTGTTTTCCATAGTGGCTGCACCAGTTTGCATGCCCACCAGCAGTGTATGAGAATTCCCTTCTCTCCACACCATCTCAAACACTTGTTATTTATTGTCTTGTTAATTATAGCCATTCTGACAGGTGTGAGGTGATATCTCCTTGTAGTTTTGATTTGCATTTCCCTAATAATTAGTGATTTTGAACACCTTTTCACATGCCTGTTAGCCATTTTTATGTCTTCTTTGGAAAAAATGTCTGTTCAGATCTTTTGCCCATTTCTTAATTGAGTTGTTTGTTTTTTTGTTGTTGAGATGTATGACTTGTTTATATATTTTTGACATTAACCCCTTGATCAGAAATATGGTTTGCAAATATCTTCTCCTAATTGTTAGGTTGTCTTTTTGTTTTGTTGATGGTTTCCTTTGTTGTACAGAAGCTTTTTAGTTTGATGTAGTTACATTTATTTATTTTTTCTTTTGTTTCTCTTGCCTGGTCAGATATGGTATTTGAAAATATGCTGCCAAGACCGATGTTGAAGAGCATACTGCCTACATTTTCTTCTAGAATTTTTATGGTTTCAGGCCTTACGGTCAAGTCTTTAATCCATTTTGAGTTAATTTTTGTGTAGGGTGTAAGATAATGGTCTACTTTCATTCTTTTGCATGTAGCTGTCCAGTTTTCCCAACACCATTTACTGAAGAGACTTTCCTTTCTCCTTTGTATGTTCTTGGCTCCCTTGTCAAAAATTGTCTGTCCATATATGTGTAGGTTTATTTCTGGGCTGTCAGTTCTGTTCCATTGATCTGTGTGCCTGTTTTTGCATCCATACCATGCTGTTTTGATTACTATAGCTTTGTAATACATTTTGAAATCAGGGATTGTGATACCTCCAGCTTTGTTCTTTTTCTCAGGATTGCTTTGGCTATTCAGGGTCTCTTCTTGTTCCATATAAATTTTAGAATCCTTTGTTCTATTTCTGTGAAAAATGCCTTTGGTACTTTAATAGGGATTGCACTGAATCTGTAGATTGCTTTTAGGAAGTATGGACATTTTACCTATGTTAATTCTTCCTATCTAAGAGCATGGAATATCTTTCCATTTCTTTGTGTCTTCTTCAATTTCTTTCAACAATGTTTTACAGTTTTCAATGTACCAGTCTTTCACCTCTTTGATTAAATTTATTCTTTGGTATATTATTCTTTTTGTTGTGATTGTAAATGATATCGTATTGTAAATTTCTCTTTCTGGTATTTAGTTGTTAGTGTATAAAAACACAACTGATTTTTGTATGTCGATTTTGTATCCTGCAAATTTACCATATTTATTTATTATGTCTAATAGTTTTTTGGTGGATTCTTTAGAGTTTTCTACATATAAAATCATGTCATCTGCAAATAGTTACACTTTTATTTCTTCCTTTCAAGTTTGGATCCATTTTATTTATTTTTCTTGCCTAATTGCTCTAGGTAGAACTTCCAAAACTGTGTTAAATAAGAGTGTTGAAAGTAGGCATCCTTGTCTGATTCCTGTTCTTAAAGGGGTAGCTTTCAGTTTTCCACCACTGAGTATGATATTAGCTGTGGGTTTGTCATATACAGCCTTTATTATGTTGAGGCACTTTCCTTCTATACCCATTTTATTCAGACCTTTTGTCATAAATGGATGCTGTATCTTGTCAAATGCTGTCTCTGCATCTATTGAGATGATCGTGTGATTTTTAGTCTTCATTTTGTTAATGTGGTATATCACGTTGATTATTTTGCAGATGTTGAATGATCCCTGCATCCCTGGAATAAATCCCACTTGATCATGGTGTATAATCTTTGTAATGTATTGTTGTATTCAATTTGCTAGTATTTTGTTGAGGATTTTTACATCTATGTTCATCAGTGATACTGGCCTGTAATTTTCCTTTTTTGTCTTGCCCTTGTCTGGTTTTGGTATCAAGGTAATGTTGGCCTCAAAGAAGGAGTTAGGAAGTTTCCTCTCCTCTCCAATTTTTTGGAAGAGTTTGAGAAGGATAGATATTAAACCTTCTTTGAATGTTTGGTAGAATTCACCAGGGAAGCCATCTGGTCCTGGACTTTTATTTTTTGGTAGGTTTTTGATTACTGTTTCGCTCTCCTTACTGGTGATTGGTCTATTCAAATTCTCTATTTCTTCTTGATTCAGTTTTGGAAGGTTGTATGATTCTAAGAATTTATCCATTTCTTCTACATTATGCAATTTGTGGCATATAGCTTTCCATATTCTTCTCTTATAATCCTTTGTCTTTCTGAGGTGTCCATTGTAATCTCTCCTCTTTCATTTCTGATTTTACTTATTTGAGTTGTCTCTCTTTTTGTCTTGGTGAGTCTAGCTAAAGGTTTTTCAATTTTCTTTCTTTTCAAAGAACCAGCTCTTTGTTTCATTGATTTTTTCTATTGTTTTTTTAGTCTCTATTTCATTTATTTCTGCTCTGATTTTTATTATTTCCTTCCTTCTACTGATTTTGGACTTTGTTTGTTCTTCTTCTTCTAGTTCCTTTAGGTGCACTGTTAGATTGTTTATTTGAGATTTTTCTTATTTGTTGAAGTAGGCCTGTATTGCTATAAACTTCCCTTTTAGAACCACTTTTGCTATATACCATAAATTTTGGCACGTTATATTTTCATTTTCATTTGTCTCCAGGTATCTTTTGATTTCTTCATTGACCCAATAGTTGTTCAGTAGCATTTTGTTTAATCTCCACACATTTGTGGCTTTTCCAGTTTTCTTCCTGTGTTTGATTTCTAGTTTCACACAGTTGTGGTCAGAAAAGATGCTTGGTATTATTTCAATCTTCTTAAATTGATTGAGATTTACTTTGTGGCCTAATATGTGATCTATCTTGGAGAATGTTCCATGTTCATTTGAAAAGAATGTGTATTCTCCAGTTTTGGATAGAATATTCTGTATATATCTACTAAGTCCATCTGGTCTAGTGTGTCGTTTAAGGCCAATGTTTCCTTATTGATCTTCTGCTTGGATGATCTATCCATTGGTGTAAGTGGAGTGTTAAAGTCCCCTACTATTATTGTGTTACTGTCTATTTCTCCTTTTACATCTGTTAATAATTGCTTTATATATTTAGGTGCTCCTATGTTGGGTGCATATATATTTACAAGTGTTACATCTTGTTGAATTGTTCCCTTGATCAGTATGTATTGCCCTTCCTTGTCTCTTGTTACAGTTTTTGTCTTAAAGTCTATTTTTTCTCATATAAGTACTGCTACCTCAGCTTTCTTTTCATTGCCATTGCATTGAGTTGACTCTTTTTTTGCTTGAGGAAGATTACTTCTGAGCTAACATCTGTGACAGTCTTCCTCTATTTCATATGTGGGTTACTGCCACAGCATGGTCAATGACTGATATAGGTCCATGCCTGGGATCTGAACCCTTGAACCCAGGCAGCTGAAGCAGAGCACACTAAACTTAACCACTATGCCATAGGCTGGCCCCTGATACATTTTTTTAAAAGAAATAAAGCATTATGGATAAAGTTAAGGTTCCTGTGTGACCCTCCCTGATCGTGTTCTTTTCCTTCCTCCAGTAGACAGTTGCTCCCATCACATGAGTATTTATTACTCTCATGCCTTGTTTTATCCTTCTTTTTCTTGTATTTGTAGCCATAATCAGTATAGATTATTGTATTTCATGATTTTAACTTTACATAATTGATATCAAACTGTACATAACAGTCTTTAACTTTTTTTTTCATTCAACATTGATGCATGCAGCTCTAGATCATTCCTTAGTAGCTGCATGGTGTTCCATCATGTGAATATTCCACAATTTATCCATTTTCCTACAAATGAACATTTATGTTGTTTTCAGCCTTGGCTATCACACACAATGCTGCAACAAACATTCTTTCATTTTTGCTGAGGAAGATTCACCCTGAGCTAACATCTTTTGCCAGTCTTCCTCTTTTTGTATGTGAGCTGCCACCACAGCATGGCCACCTATAGATAAGTAGTATAGGTCCATGCCTGGGAACTGAACCCGGGCCACCAAAGTGGAGGGCACCGAACTTAACCATTAGGCCACTGGGGCTGGCCCCATTCTTTTAATTTTTCCCTGAACACACATGTGAGAGTTTCATTAGCGGATATACCTAAAAGCCACCACCAGCCACTTCACCTCTCCCAGAACCCATAGGCTCATGTTACTTGCTGAGTTCAATATTTCTTCCCTTTTAATTACTCTTCCTCATTCTTTTTTGTGTAAAATAGCCTCCGTCACTCAAAATTATCTGCATTCTGTTTTGGGATGAGCAATTCAGCTCTTTCTAGCCCTCGTGCCTAAACTCAGTTCTTGGTTCATCTTTGCATATGCAATTCCTTTATGACATTCTGCAGGACAAAACCAACCAAACATACCCCTCCTTTAATAGGACCCAGCCTCTTTAGAAGGTGATTGTGACTGTAAAAGCAATTAGATTTCTCCATTGCATTTGGGCAAGGACTCCCATAGAGTGATGATTTACTGCATCTCTTGGACTAGGAAATCATCATGTGCTTGTGAGATTTTGTCTTGAAAAATAAAATACACTGTACATTCATTCAACAATCACTTATTGCACCTGTTTACCTTGCACTGCACTAGGTCCTGGAATGATCACAAAGATGAATCAGATGCAAGGAACTCTCAATCTATTCAGGGAAATGAACACTGAAACAAACACTTACAATATTTTTAAAAACTCTCCTCCAAGAGTAGCAGAGAGTGCCGTGGAAATGTTGGGAAAGGAATGTTAATTTGATTGAGAAGGCTTCAGAAAGGAGACAGTAGCAAAAAGAATAATTGCAAAGTACAGAGCCTAGTAGTCTAGTGTGGTTGGGGGAGGCAAGGAATTTGGTGGCCAGATTTTAGAATCTTGGAAGGAAAATTGAGAAGCAGTAGCAAGTAAGGCAGATTAGTGCCAGATTTTGCGTGGTTGTATGTGCCAGGCTCAGCTGTTTGAATTTTAATCTATAATCCATGGGAGAGCCATGAAAGTTTAAAAAATGGAGGTGTTATAATATTAAGTCTGGGTTATAAAAAGGAAAGTAACACCCATCTGTAAATATGGAGACCACTTAAGTCACTGTGGTGGAGTTGCAGGGGAGAATATAGAGGGATTGAACCAAGGTAGTTGGGGAAGAATGGATGAAAAGTAATTCAGGAAATTTGAGAACTAATCAGGATTTACCATTGTCAAACATAAAGATGGTCCTGTCTTTGTGAAGGATGAAAGGAAGGGAGAGTTAAGGATAAGAAGAATCCTAGCTTGGGAGGCTAATTAGGTCAGGAAGCCCTTCCCCAAGAAAAGGAGTTTGGCGAGATGGATAAGTCTTTATTGGAAGGTCATGAATTTGGTTTAGGTAACTTTTAATGTCAAGTGCTTGTGAGAAACCAGATAGAGTTGTCTGTCTATGGTCAGTGGAACTATGGTCTAGAACTACGGTCTAGTATTTAGGAGAGGTAAAACTGCAGGGAGAGATTTGGGAGAGGGTTTCAATATTGTCAAAAGCAGCAGAGAAATCAAGGAAGATGAACGCAGAATATAAGGCATATGGAGCAAAATCAACAGTGGTGCAGCAGAAAAGGCTTCATTTGAATGAACGGAAGTTGATGCGGTGGACACTGCTAATTTTATTGCAATTATCTGTTTTCCCAGCCTTCCTTACCAATAGAACTCTGGTTTTATTTAAGGGGCAATGAGCATCTAGGGATGACCATGTAAGACAGTTCTGGCCAATGAGATGGAAGTGGAAATATTTTGGGGATTTCTGGGGAAGTTTTAGGTTTCCTGATAGGCATTGCTTCTTTTCATCTTTCCTCGTTGCTCTTCCTCCTTCTTCCTTCCTAGGAATCTAAATGAGGCCGCAAGGATGAGGATGAATGCCTACAGGTTCAAGATGATGGGAAGATGGCATTGATGAGCACTGTACAGCCCTGGCCTCCCTGCACCTAGAGTTCTGTGTAAGACTGTTTAAGAGCTCCAATTAGATTATTTAGGGATATATTAGCCAGATGTGTTTTCATTATCAGAAGCTGATTCCTCAAGTTGGTATTAACTCGAGGCATTGGCAACAGAGAATCTGAGTCTTCAAAGTTGGTGGCAAGATTGACTTGACCTTCCTTCTATGCTTAGTCTGTGGACTCCTGCTTTGAAATCTCTTGGGATAGCTATAAAAATGCTGATACTAGGACATCACTCTGGATTAACTAAATAAGATTATCTGGGATTGGACCCTGAGAATCTATTTTTAATACACTAAGGTTTGAGAAATACAGCTTTAAGATTCCTCTCTACCACTTTCAGATTCGTGCATGTAGGCTTGTAGTCTACAACTACGGGCAGTCAGTGAAAGTGGCCTTGTGTCCATACATTAGGGGAGGATGGTTATGTCCACATGTGGATGGGTTAAAGAAATAATTAAAGGGCTAATTGAAAACCTAGTGTCAGGAAAGTCAGGCTTGCATGTTGACGTGCTCTAATTTGATCCTATAAAACATCAATACTTGGTGCCTTTAAAATCTCTGAAGGAACGGGAGGTCTTGAGGGCTACTGAATGGCTGAGGGAAAGGGGAGGGAAACTGGGGTTGGAAGCCAAGTTGGTTAGTCTACACCAGCTACGTTTTGAGAAATCAGTGAAGTTTCCACACCACTATATAGTTCTTGTTGTGAGTCACTAGAGTATAGATTGTTATATATTTCTACCGGCCATTTGAATCATTAAATAAGAGCAGACAATTTTTTTTTAAATTCTTGTCTTAACCCAGGAACATACGGTAACATCTAGCAAGCAGTTTACGTTGACTCTGCGTAACAACCAAAAGTGGGTAAAGTTTGGAACTTTTTGTTTACGTTTTCTCTCTTTGAATATGTATTCTGAAGAGTTCTTTTTTCAGTCTGCTGCATTGTCCAAATGAAAATATTCTCCAAAGTAATGACATCAAGATCACACCAAGATAAAGAGCTGGCATCATCACGTTTGGCTGCCTAGACAGGACTTATGCTGAAATTGAAATGATCATAACTAACCTCATGGGAAAATGCCAACACTCAAAGGTTGTAAGAAAACATACAGAAGTCAAATTTGTAAAGCAGTTCTAACACCACTTTTTAAAAAAGTAAATTCCCTCTTAGAGGACTCCTCAACTTTACCCTAGTCCTAAAGCTTATTGGGTGGCAGGAAGGATGATGATCAAAGCCTGAGATATCAGTAAAACTCCTTTCCATCTACAAAAAATGGGAAAACAAACCTTTAGGCAAAATGCTAAAAATAGGCTCATTTTGGTGAAATGAAGCTGTTGGAATAAATGAAACTAATAGTTTTCATCTAAACCATCTGTGGTGTGAAATGGGAAGTCATACAGAAAAGTCCTTAGAGCCTTCTGACTGCTCTCCTTTAGAAAGGAGAAGGGGAGGAGAGAGAAGGGAGTTTCTCTCCGTTTATCTGAGAATTAACAAAGTGATCTGCACAGTGACAGCACAGGCCAACTTGTGCTGCTGCAGGCAATCTGGCTCCCCCAGCTGTCCCTGCGTTAAAGGTCAATGTTCTGGGAACACAAGACCAGAATCATTTCAAGAAACTGATAGGTTATATAAAGTAGCAGATTCTTTCCTCTGTAAGAAAAGAAGAGAGAAGGAGAACGAGAGAGAGAGAGAAAGCAAGAATGAGAAAGAGAGAAAAGAAAAATCCGCTCTAAAACCCCCACCAGGGACTTAGTGTTGTAAAGGACTGTCACTTCTGTTGTGTTGGTCTGCTGAAACCACATCTTGAAACCAGGTGTTAAAAATGACCCAACTCAGCAGCGAGAATGGCTTTGTAGATATGTATATTTTGTAATACTACCCGGAAATTGCAGTTTCATTTAGATATATCGTTCTTCCTTTCTTGTATGAAACTCTTGCCAAGACCAGATTTAAGTTTCTGTGGGTCTACGTTGATAAAAAAACAAAAACAAAACAAAATACAAAATACTCCACAGAACTGTTACAATTTACAGAGAGGTGAATTCCAGAGGGTTTCCTCAGACTTGGGAAACTAGATAAAACCAGATCAAAGGTAAATCTTGCGATGCTTAGTGGTGCAAGCTACTTTTTTATGGTGTAATTTGCACATGTTTGAGCATCATACCAATAATGTTAGGTTTCTGGAGGGACTTCCCATGGGCCATGCACCATGAGAATAGCTTCCTTTCACTCATTGGTCTCTTTGGTTCTTGTGTAACCACAGTGGGGTCCTCAACAAATCATTGGGACCCCTCACTTAGTTCATTGGCTTTCAGATTTAATCTTGGAAATCGTGTATTCTGTCACCTCCCATACTCAGTTTACTCACCTGAACAATCAAAGAATTATAGGCCAATGGGAGGCAACCAAACCTGTAAAGCTATGAAGACAAAATTTACCAAATGTTCCCCTGCAGAGGATGGAAAGAGTACACCTAAGGAATTCCCACACCCCACACTAGTCTTTCTTGGATTCTATTGAAAATAATATTAATGTTTTTGCAATAAAAGGTTGATGCTGTATTCTCTGAGTTTAATTTAATTAGTAACAGATGTGCTTCGACTCCAGCAATTGAGCTGTCCCTTTTAGTAAGGTCTAAGGCACCATCCATTGGATCAAATAGAGAGGGTGCATTTCTGCACAGTCCAGAACTTGGCCTAATTTCTTAGAGTGGGCAGCCCCTACAGTGATAGCTTTTGCCCTAGAAAATGGCCACAGTACCCAGAAGTCTAGGGCTATTTTAGGACTTAGAACACTCTGTGACTTATGGTTACAGATTAATTTTTAAGTGAATTCTGCCCTCTAGATTCTCCTTTGCCCATAGCCCAGGCTTCAGCAGGACCAAGAATTAAAGGTCTGAGCAGTGAGCCCAGCCCAGTGGGGCTCAGTGAAACACAGGTCTTGACTTCCATTCTCAATATCAAGTCGCTTCATCTCTCTAATTGTAAGTGCTGAGTTAGTACTAGTTGTCATTTACCTTTTACCCACCATCATGGAATGTGGAAAGGATTAGGGATAGAGTACTTGGATGTCCATGGAGGAATGGCATACTCTCAAGGCTGAGCAATATGGTTCATCTGTCTATGCCTTGGAATTCGATGGATTTGATCCCAATTCAAATGTCAAACCTCAGACTGCATCAACAGCAAAAACTTCAAAACAAAGTTATTTGGAGGTTAAACAGTGACAAACACCTGCTTTAAATGTCCATCCAGAAAGCTTAGCTCCTAGGCCAATCCCCCCCCTACCCCACACACACAGTGTAATGGAAAGCGCCAGTGGTGGAAGGGTTAGGAGATGACAAGGTCCTTTTGCATCTGCTCTAACAACTTATTCCAGCCTAATGCATCTTGAAAAGGTTGAGATTAATCCTCAAAATGCAGTCATATTGGTAAGACCACTGTGACTTTCACCATAACACTGGGCTCTTTATAGGCTGATGTTTCACCACATTGGAATGTTGTTCTTTCCATTGCCTTTATGACTGTACGTGGCTTTGAAACTACTGGGTCTTATTCCAGCACAAAACTCAGTCTGCCCTCTCTTTTACAGACTTCAAACCGTGCAAACCTGCCTCAGTCTACAGGTTTCTACTGAATCAAAATGCAAGGTGCGCATTTTACCAGGCGGCTTGTCCTCTTTCAGAGTCCTAGGGAGAACCCTCAGTTCATGAGATAAAGATTAATGGCCACTACCGAACTTTTCCTCAGCACCCCACAGTGGGGTCTTTTCCCAGCGTTGTCGCCAATCAGGCATGTGCCAGTCCGAGGAAACAAGACATTAATTTTGGAAATCTGATGGCTCAAAGCCTTTGATCGCCACTTTCCAACTGTCATTAAAACCTTTTGCCGACAACAGTTGCAAGCTGTGGTTTTTCGTCTGTGTGAGGTGACTAACAGCGTTACCACTCTCTACATGGGGAATGCATTCATCTAGCACCCAAACCACCTCCTGACTTCCGGCACCTCTTATCAGCTAAGCCATCGGCGGCGAGCTGACATTTCAGCATTCAGAAGCTCCCCACCCCCCCTCCAAAAAAAAAAAAAGTGACAGGAGGGGAAAAAGGCTCATTTGGCAATAGTTTGCTCTTGCTGTTTGGCCTGGAGAAAGACATTCAAAGTGGTAGAAGATTGTTTAGTAACAGCTGGCGAGCACCAGGGAGTGAGGCTGATTTTCAGATATGACAGGCACTTACAGGAATGCTGCCAGATACAGCTGTTTAAAAGCCTTAATAAACAGCAAGTCAATACTAATCTTTGCCAAATTAATCTTTTCCCTGACAGCCCATCAGAGCAATTATGTTTAGGCTTATTGTAAACACACAATTGTCAAACAGGGAGGCTGCAGCCTTTAAAACACTGTAGTTTAGTTCATACTTTTCTTTAGAATGATTTTTTTTTCTGTAGAATAAGTCTTTCCATTCTATTTCCCAGTCACTATTTTTTTCCTGTCCTCATGTCAGTGTGAACGAAATTTCACTTTCAAATGTCCTTCCTAGCAAGCTGTTAATAAAATGTGAAATGATGACAGTCATAGGATTCGTGCTGGTGGGCTCCTTTAATAAGGCACAGTTCTGACCAGTGCTGAAATACATGTCATTGTTCTCAGTTGTCTCCTGGTCCCCGAACAAGAACTTCATCGTCACTTACCTACCACAATGTAAGCTGGTTCTGGATACAAATGACAAGATGTGGACTAAGTAAGAAATGAGAAAGCAAAGGCTAATGTCTCTGTATACACGTGTATTGCCAAGCGTGTGTGTGTTGGTTCAGATGTTACCCCTCCCGCAGCCCCCAATCTTCTACCTTTGTGACTGGTGATGTCACAAGTTCCCCACACCCTTTCTCCAAGCAAAAGTCTTGTGTAAGGATTTGGAAACTTGTCTGTTAGGGAAGGCTATTCCATCCTGGAACCTGGTTCCAAATAAACCTAGGGAAATTTCCTTTGAGAATGTCAAACAACAGGACCATTTCTTCTTATCCTGGTGTAGTTTAGATAAAGTCCAGGAAATATGGTCTTTTACTTATTTCATCAAGTCATACTAACACTTGGTAATTAGAAAAAAATTCAGCATCCTGCTCATCAGTGTTTTAATTTAGCATTCCATACACTTGTCTCCTGAAATTTCTTTCTTGCATTCAACACTCCTACTTGTCTAGCACCTTTTTCTCCTTTGCTTTTTATTTTCTTGATGTGACTAGTGTGTGTTATATCTTTTACTTTTGTAACTAGAAACTCTTGTTCAATTATGTAGACCAAAAAAATATGGCACGACTCATTTTGAAATTCTTTCTTTCGATCTTTTTGTAACCTTAGATTTCTTAATGAAAAATTTCCATTCTTCTTCACCTCCTAGTGCTCGCCTGCGATATTTAAGTCCCTTCTATATTTAAAGAGCTTTTAAATCATCATACAATTCCTGTTGAGAACAATTTGTGATGTTTCAGTGATCTTTCTATATATCATTGCATTTATTGTGGACTTACTATGTGCTGTGACATTCCAAGTTGCTGTGGAGGTAAAGAAATTATTCTACTTTAGGGAAACAAAGAGAGCTTTGTGCTGTTGGGTGACTCACATGAATTCACACATTAGGTGACTCAGTGTAATAAATACATGGGGGTTAAACTGATGATGTGAATTCTGTACCTTGCTTTACCACTATTTCAATGTTCAGTCATCAGCAAGAGATGAATTTCTCTGTATTTCTATCGTTACCTGAAAATGAGAGTTATGAATGGAGTAAGAAAATGCAGATCAAATCCCCTTTCTGCAAATAAACATTAAGAGAACATCTGTGTGTCACAATAACTTTCATGTTCCAGCAGATAACTTATTTGTTACAAATTCCACATAAAACTTTTTACTATAATAAAGAAATAAAGACGTTTATTGAGATTTACTGGAATCTGGTAACTTAAAATACTCTTTATTTAATTTGATGTAGCTGTCTGGGACTGATTTGATGTGGGCACCTTGTAAACAAACACAACTGATTACTTACTTGAGTATTTTCTCCTAGGACTTTGTACTCCATTTGAAATTATGTCTAAAGTTGTAGCCCAAACCCCATCATCTCTAGTTCCTAAACATATTAGGTGGAATCATACGAAACTGCCATTTTTGTAGGTAAAAAGGTCAAATATTGGCAATTTCATATGGCTCAACCTAATTACCTTTAAAATGAGTACCTTTAAAAATCTTTCGCAAAAGGAGAGGTCCACAGAAAAAGGAAATTGGCTGTTGATGTGCTTACTTTGTATTTTGAATTCATAAATTAAAAACATTTCTTGGTGATGAATCCAAGCCAGACCACACCATTCTTTGTAGTCCTGGCCCTCCTGTGGACGTCTCGTGTCCCATTCAGACGGGGCTCTTTCTCTTTAAGGCAACAAAGTGAAGACAATCATAGAGACCAACTTTCACCCTGAGCTGTGTCCACTACTTTGATTAACTAAAAGTCATCACTTGACTAACTTTCCATTGTCAACTCATTCACATTTGAATGGGAATCGGGAAATTAGATGATTCTTTTCTATGTGAGAGACACAACTCAGCCCTCTGTTACCTGCGGCCACACAATTTTTCTTTTCTAGTTAGCTATAATTTTGACTTTGGCGCGTTGGTAAAGATATTGTATGCTCAGAACTACTGCTGGATCTCCCAGTGTGACTTTATTGAGGTCCAGGGATCCTGTGGAGTGCTACAGCAGGGGACTCTGTGTTCAGCATCAGTTTCTTCCAGTTACAAGCTACCAGCCGCTGTGCCCAGGCCGGACTCTGGCTTCCTTAAAGGAGGATTTGTCACGCAACACCTCATCGCACTAGGCCTCAGGCTGCTGAGGGGTGTTCTCAGTGCTTCTGGAAAGAACATCTGCGGTCATGGCAGCCATTAATCCCTGTGTGTGCCCCATCACTTCTGCCATGAAATTTGCTCTTTCTCATCCAAATGGGTCTGTCCTTTAGAGACTGATGGATACCAAATAGAATACGGTCATGCATGGTACGAATTTTTATTTATGATGTATTTTCTTTTAATTACATTTGCTTTTTTTTTTTACTGTTTTTGGTATCGAGTTTCCACACTCTGTCTACCCTGGTTGCACACCTGCTCTAGAACAGCTGTAAACAACACTGTACTTTCCTGTACAAACCGCCTGTCAAAGTCAAAGCTGGCTGTCCTCTTCCCGGTAATTGCTTCTCAGTTTAGACTTAATGCAAGCGAAAATTTTACTTTATCATAACATAATAAATAAAAGACGTTAGGTAATTAGTAGTGCTGCTATATTTCTAAAATACTAAACAGACAAACAATAAACTGTGAACTTAATCACATGAGTTCTTATACAGTTTCAAGACAGGAAAATTAGAGCTCTCAGCTACAGTCATTTTAATAATCACATTGGATCTGCATTATTTATTAGTTATTACATACTCAAGTGAGTCAAGGCTGTACAATGCCTAAAATCATTCCAAAGCAAGCGCACCTTTTGTCTTCTTAATTCTGACTGGATTACACAATGCACATATTTGTCTTTAGTTAAATTGCTAAGTTTATTTCACACATTCCAGGGAAGAGATATCAGCCATTCTCTTCATTTCCAACCAACCAGATTTGCTTTCTTGATACAATCCCCTGTAAGGGAGTAACCTGTTAGTTCTTTCTGTATAAAAGCCATGGAAACCTTTAGCCAGATTCTTAACGCTTTTGGTTCCCTCGCAATCTCTAGTACCCTCAGAATTCTCTTTGAAGACCCAGGAATTTGGGAAAGCGAAGGAGCTTGTAGAGGCACAAAAGACAGCAAGAATCCTCATGTCTGCCAACAGCTTTCACAGTTGGAATGGCTTCCTTTTTGTTTTTGCTGTCTGGTTACTCACCTTTCATTTTTAGATAGATTCTTGACAGTACGCTTCCTCCTGCCCCTGGTTTAATTCCTCAATGTTTTCTGGATTTTGTGAAAAGAAGGCCACTTGAGGAAATTTGGTTGATTTGACTTCTATTTTGTTTTTTTGGAGGAATGGAGTTTACAGAATTGACTAAAACCAGCTGAGAACGAAGAAGCCACCCTTTTCTGATACAGAATCGGTCTGTTTGTTTAGTCTTGGAGCTTGTGTGACTTTTAGGGCAATTCTCTGTTGTATTGTACAAAGAAACAAAGTTCTTAAATATCATAGTTTTTTGTTTGCATCGACCAAAGACATGTAGAAATAAGGACTGGTTATTTTAATTTGCTGCTAAATGAAAAGTAGGTTTGGCTTTATTCATGTCACTGTAAAAACTAAATAATAAAGTATTCACACCAAGCGTGAACTTTTTTTTGCCAGCAAAAGTTAAAACATCAAAGAAACCTCTTTCAAATACTAACAAATTTACTTACAAACACCTATATTTATTATTTCATAAATAGGCGCAACAGGTTCCATAAAAAAAGATTAAATACAGACACAGTATGAAGAAACAATAATACAGAGCCATATGTAAAGGTTATAATTTAGCTGTTCCCAATCTGTTTCTGCATCTAATAAAATACCAGGTAAGCATTTGGCAGTTTTATACATAAAAGGACTTAAATGACATTTACTAACCATTACACAAAAAAGTGATACAAAAAAGCAATTTTTCTGCGGTACAAAATAAATGTTTGCGCTTCCCTTACCACTAGTTTCTTTTTGTCTGATCAATGAGACAAAGCCAATTTGTTTTTAAATTAAAATCATTTGGGAATATGTTTTTTTTTCAAATATTTTGAAAATATAGAACTATTAGTCAGTTGTTTTAAAAATGAAGTAAAAATATGAATGTTTGCCAATTTAACCCCTATTGTGAAATCAATAAACTGGAATGAGCCAGTTTCAAATTACAATTTAGCTACAAAAACATTCACATTTTATACTCTAGGAGAGTGTGACATAGATGCTATTTACAGACTTGCTATGACTGCTACATCAAGCCATTTAAAAAGTCTTTAGTAGTTTCATATAAACAACCATTATGAAAACCAATGGAAAATCCAGGACTTTTATCCGAGACATCTACAGTTGCTAAGGCAGGTACTAAAGCGCAGCACTTCACAGCAAAAAAACCAACATAAGATCTGAATGGTCCAGATTTCCTTCAGGGAAGAAGAAAAAACAATGTCCATAAAGGATAAAAAAATAATAAAGAAGCATGACTATTTCTTCCAGAGTGGGTAACCCACAAGCTCAAATGGTCCTAAGTGCTTAGCAACTTGTATTTTCTAATAAAATGGAGAACTGCTTTGACTGTACAAAGCAATCCACGGTGAAAAGACTTCCCTGAATTCCTCAGTGGAAAGAAGAGGTGTTCAGATTTTCAGGTAAGGTACAGTGCTTTGTCCCTCTGCATGCCCCTGTATGAAGAGAAAACAGACAGTGCCCTGTTGTCAGACGCGCATGCTACAGGTGACCATGGGGGATGCATGTCTATTTGCTCTAGTTTGAGGGATGGAGTTGTGCACTGGGGAAGTGCACAGTTAAAGCGAACAGGAATCTAAAGGCGTGTATTCTTGGAACGGCTAGAAAACTGCTTAAGAATTTTTGGAATGGTGTCTTCTGCTTTCACGAATGTGGAACCATTCCAGATCATTTTTTAGAAAGCAGAAAGAAAAGACGGATCTTTCCAACGACTAGAGAGCAGGGCACGACATGCATGCTATGAGAGTTGTCGACCACCAGGTGGCGATAACCGGCCGCTTACCCACTACTGCAGTAGTCGTTATTCCAATCCACCGGCTGGGCGGCAGGATTTCTGCACCCGGAACGCACATACTCCATTGCCTGGGTGACCACTTGTGCAGCTGTGGATGTAGGATTGATTATAGTCTGATAGTCAGGTTGAAGAGTAAATCCCTGAAAGGGCAAGCAAGTCCACAAATAAGGATCAAAGTGCCTTTTTAGGAAGAAAAGCCCCTAAATATTTACCCGTTGTTTGCAAACACACAACTGCCTTCTTGCTTGTGTCTCTGCAAGGACAAGCTTATGGGAAGAGCCCAGAAAACCTAAAACAAAGTGCACACAACCCCATTCCTTACCCATCCTTCATTCAACCATGATTAGAAAACCTTAATTATACTCTTGAGCAGATAAATTGAATTGAGAAACAATTTAAAATATAGAGAAACCAATTCAAACAAAAGAAAGAGAAAAGGACCTAAACCCCTCAAAGTTTATGTTTTCTATCAAACATAAGGATACATTAATAGTTAATCCCCAGAATATGCAACAGAATCTTTTTTGAAGGATTCAGGCAGCAGGTGGCTGAGTGTTTTATTAGACTACACCTATTCACATATTGTTCTCAAAACCCTTTTTCTTCATTCAATCACAAAAGGACCATCTGCTTCTTCTTTTATTTGTGCTTCTTTCTCAGCTAAAAAATTTCAACCAAAGCTTTTTAACAGTTGTTGGATTAATACAGGGAAAGAGATTCAAAACAACTTGCTGTTGGAAAACACAGAGAAGGAAAAGTGTAAGATAGAGCAAATATTTTTTAATTGAAAAGTCTATTAACTGGCAAATAATAATCAGACTTTAGGAAGATTCTTTTAATACACTGGTATGGTGAAGTGTTGACTTTTAATCCTTGCAAAGCTATTAAAAATTCAAGGACAGAAGCTCTGAAGAATATAGTTAGATCTGGTAAACAAAAAGCATTATACACTAAGATTTATTTTTAGCTTATCTAGTGAATTCAAGAACTGCATAAGCAAGCTTTGCCGAAAATGACCGAAAAAGCAACTTAATTAATCTGGTTGTTGTCTCTTTCTCCAGCAGATTTCATACAAGGTTTTTAACCGCTGAAAAATCAAGAGATTTGGTAACGAACCATTCTCTATTTACTTGTAGGGAGCTTTTGAAGGCATAATATTGTTAAGTTTTTACCTTTTTTTTTTTTTTTAACTTAGCAGAATGATCAGAGGATTGATTTTTAACTAAGGATATTTCTTTAGACTTTTTTTCGTGGGTAAAGACTCAAAGACACCTATTATCAAATGTCCTCAATTCTCAATATCGGCTTTAAGATATTAATTTATTTTCCATTCAAATGATAAAGACTTCAATCCAGTGTCCTCACTAACTCCCACCAAAGCTGTGAATGAAAGACAAAACTTTGAATGATTGGATACAAATCATTGAAAAGTAGAGAATCAGCCAGCCTGGTTATTGGACCTCAGGCAGACTAAAAGGAATAGTATGTTTCCTAAATTAACAACTGGTTTGCGGGAAATAAGTTTGTTTATGTAGACACCACCTGCAGCTCAAGCTATAAACATTCTCCAAAAATAGGAAGGTGAAAAGTAAGAGGTACACTGGGTTTTTGGTTCTCCGGACCATACCAATGGACGTCTGTCATGCAAAGAGGTCCCACTAGCTTCAAAGAAATGTATCCATTTCACTATGGTCCTATAATATTGTCTTTATGGGGCTTCTTGTCCAGCTTTCTTGACTTCTTTCCCTAGTGTCTAGTGTGATGCTGGGCAAACAGCAGGAAAATGTTTCTCGAGAGAGGAGCCTCGTCTTGCCTTCCATTTGAGCCCCGTCATAACAGCTGGCCACATGGACTTGAGATGAGAGAGTGTTTGCATTGCTTATTGGATAGTCTCAGGGCCTAGCCCATAGTAGTGGCTCAATAAATCACGTTTTTGAATAAAGTTTAACACAGACTGTCTGATGCTACTGTTGGAAAGGCACAGGGAGTGTAAATGCCAGGGCTTTCCTATCTTTTTAAGGTAAAGGTCTCCATATTGGATTTTTGCACAATTGACAAAACAGAACCTAATGTAAACAAGTCTCAAAAATAGAGTAGTTGAAAAAATCTTGAGTTAGTTGAAGGCATGGAATCATATGAGCAAGCAAAAAATAAATAAAAATAAACCAACTGCTTCCATCCAACCCCACACGATCAACAACAGAAACCACCATCGCTTTTTCTCTATCCAATGAAAATAGTTCCTGACAGTTGTGTGAGAGAATTTCAGGGGAACATTAATTTTTAAGTTATTAGTTTAAGATTAAAAGGGTAACTTCAGTTTATAAAACCAAAATTAGGTGTCATCTACAAAGTTCAAAGATTTAAAATTCAGCCAACTTCACTGCCTAAATTCAAGATCATTAACATTAAAATAATCAAGGACAAAGAAAAATATAAGCAAAGCCTGAAACATTATTTTACTTGCCTTCAATTTAGAAAATGAAACATTCTTCTGAACACTCTATAAAGGGATGTTGAGGTCAAACCTAGAGCTAAGTACATTTTTATTGATGTAAATATGAACCAACAATGATGATATACATTTTTGAAAAAATGTTTGCTTAGCAGTCTAATTAAACAAGACTGAATATTTTGCATTTTAATGCTCAAGAGAAAAATCACCAACTGTTTTGTAGCATGCCTGGAATTTTAAATTTCATTTTCTGGTGCCAGATTGAAATAAAAATAGGAAACATGATAAAGATTAATTTGATGTCAAAAGGGACATTTGCTCTTTAATTAGATTTCTGTAGCCCTAGCAGGTCTGTTGTGCCACCATAGCAAGTCCTAAGAAGCCTGCAGCACAACCAAACAGGGATCCTCATACCCACACTTTGCTGGGAACTAATTTCATTTCCTGCCTGTCTGGAGAGGTATTTTCAACAGGCATCAATGTTTTTGTCTTCACAACTGATTTATTCATCAATCTCAATGTGATTTTTTTAAACCTTTAAATTACACCCAAATCCTAAAGCAGCTGTTTATTACACAAGGAAATTGAAAATCTGTCTGTGTGATATCATACAAAGATTTTTTTCTTAAGGTTATAAAGGAAGTTGACAGATATTAATGATTTTTTTCTCTTGACCTCATTCAACAATATAGAGAACAGAAAAAAAAAGGGACAAAAACTGGACCAAAAAGAGCAGGTCCAGGGGTTTAGTGTGTAAAATATTATTCTAGAAAAAAATGAAACTATTATTCCTGGTGGACTGTACAATCATTTTTGTAGGATACATTCATTTTCATAAGGATAATAAAGTAGCTAAAGTAATACTGAAATATGAGACATTATTTTAAAAATACGATCACCATTAACTCTTCTCTTTCTCTCTTTTTCTTGTTTTTGGTGTTTGAATATGTGAACACGAGCCCCACGGCCAGGAAGGAGGCAAACATCTTCAGGATAAAGGTGATTTGGATGATGAACCAGACAGGTCTAATTTCACCCACAACCTGGCTCTGCCACCACAGGATGAAGGCCAACTCTGATGACTTGAATACTGGCCCCAACAGACTGTTGTGACTGTAATCCACTGAGTGACAACAAGGAGTGATGGACTCTTTGGTCCTGATTTTAGGATTATCAACTGTTGGGGCTGCCAGTCACTTAACCTGGAGGATCCCACTCCAGTTACCTACCAGTGAATCTGACCTCGTCTTCCATCACTCTCCCCTTATCCACCATGCTCCCCGCTGGCCTCCTTTCCATGTCCTGGGGGCAAGGAACGCTCCTCCCCAGCTTGGTCCTTCCAGCCTGACGCTCTGCTGTATTCCCCACATACCCTTCCCACCTTCTGATTTTTAAAGGCTGCCTCCTCTTCTCATCCCTCAGATGTCTGTGCCAGCCCGCTCCACTATTCCACACACTGCAGTTTTTCCTCCTGTTTTGTCTTTTTTTTCTTTCCACGAGATCTTAATTGTTTATCTTATTACCAGAGCCCAGACAGTGCCTGGCACAGGTTAGGTGTTCAGTTAATCTTGTTTTGTGAACAAATGAAATTTTAAAACACTTCCAGGGAATTGAGATTCTACAAACTAACCTATAATTTCTTCTAATATTTAAACACTTTTACTGCTCATTTTTTTATTCGCTCGTTTGTTCATTTGTCCATTCAACAATTATTTTATTGACTATCTACCATGGTCAAGGCATTGTACAAAGGGATTTTAGTCACTGCAGTCTTTCAGTTATTTACTCTCCATTTTGGGTTCATGCCATTTTCTCTTCCATTATTAATGTAAATCGAAATCAGGTCCTACCATCTCAGTAAGAACACTTTTTGAGATACACTAATAGAACTGACTTAAAGATTGATGAATAACTTGTCCAACGTAATCTGTTCTATTTCTTGCTATTCAGTTCAGATTCTGTATGGAAAGACAAATCTCTTGAGTTTTCACATGTGGCCTTATGTAATTCTGAAATGTTTGAAACTACTCAGGGTCACAGCCAGCTCATCCAAGGTGTTCATATAAATAGAAAAAGGAACCATCTCTGAGTAGATAAATTAGAAAAAAGGTGTCCTCTCTGGACAGAGCTCTAGCCCTCAACCTGGTGAGGGGACTGCGTCTTCCATAGTCTTTGCTCCGTGAAGAAACATCCCCTCACTACAGCACTGAGAGCAGAACACGGGACCACAGCTGGGCAGCACTGGTAGGCAGCAGTCAACTCACCCAAGGTCGTGTCCCTCAAACTATTCATTCCTTCCATGAACACTATTGGTTAATTAAAATGCAAGGGCATCCAAGAGTGTCCCTTTGATTGTGAGTGATGTCTGATGGAAAGAGTGGAAATTTGACTCTATGAATATCACTTGCTGGTCACATACACCTCTGTAGACAAGGCAAGATGGTGGAAGTCAGCTTTTCCCCAGTCTTCTTCCCTAGCGAGTCAACAGCTAGTTTGTTGACTATATCTAAGTAAGTCATCAGAGCTTGATCAATATCCTTGGTTTAGGGACCAAGGAAGACTTTAGTAAGGAGGGGAGTCCCTTTGCTCTCCATAACCATTTAAACCATAGAACTAACTAGGATTTAAAGACCCTCCAAATTCTTAGGAGAGACAAATTTTCTAATATGAAACTGGTAATAATCGACAAGAATGATTAAGAGTGAGAGGCAGCAAGCCTAGCATTCAAAGAATTCAGGCTCTGATTTCTGAAGAGACATGGGTTGAATTCCAGAGCTGACCTTGTGGGCACATTACTTCACTCTGCCAAGTCTGAGTTTCCTCACCTGAAAATGAAGATAATGCCAGTACCTGTACTACAAATTTTCTAAAATTAAAGATGAGGTAAGGTGATATATTAAAGTTTGCTACTGTCAGCTCTCAGAAATCCTATCTATAATTATAATAATAAAAATGAATTAGGGGCCATGTATATTTGATTTCTCTTTCTGCCTCCCCTCCATGCCCCCTAGTCCAACTATAGACTCAAATTCCACAAAGGGCTGGATATCAATTCTATACGATGGCTATGTTTGCATATTTAATTATAGCTCTGGGAATAATAATTGGATTATAAAAGTGATAGATGAATTTGATGTGATTTGTAGTTTTTACCTTGATCTATTTTTTAAATCAAGTTTTTAGGATTTTTGAGTGCTCTATGCTCAGTTTAGTTTAGACCATTTGTTCCTCATTTTCAAATTTTAAAATAACACCAAAATCCAAAAGGAAAACTTGATTTCAAAAAAAAGTTAAGCGAGGACTGCACACAAATGGTTTCAATAATTGGGGAGTGGGCAGGGTGGATTCCAAACTTCCTGTGTTTTCCAATTTATGCAGAAGCCAGATATCCATTTTAAAATAAAACTTTGGTTAAAATTTTCATTTCTTAGGACTTTTAAGGTTGTACTGATTTGATATTTCTGACCAGAAACAGAGGGCCTGATTTCATTTTACAGGGTTTACTGGACTCAACAGGCATACCAATCAAGACTTCCTCATTTCCAAACAATATTTTTTAAAAAAGATGTAGACTTCTCCATCTCAAAGAGATCTTTAGCAGTAGTTGGCGTCTCAAAATAACAAATGTACTTTACCCAAGAAGCGGAAAACAAGAAGGGTGGTTAAAAGGTGAAGCAAAATGGATTATCATGGAAAAGAAACCAGTGATTATGCAAAGAAGCAGCTGTCAATTGTTCCGATCATATAATGCTGTCCAACTCACCACCTGTAAATTCTATTTTTCAGAAAGCAGATATTTGCTCAGTATCTTCAATCCTCTATTTAAATAGAAGAACAGAAACCACATATGCTCCTTCCTTTGCTGGATGGACAGACCTCCCAGCACTTCTGCAGAGGAGAGCAGAGTGCGGGCACTTACCTGCTGCATGGTGGGTGAATGTAAGGCAGACTGGACCTGCATGGGGAGCTGGTTCCCAAGGGGCTGCTGCATGGAGAGTGGCTGGTGCTGCTGCATGTTGAGATGCTGGTGAAGAGGCGGACTGATCTGGAGGGGAGGAGGGGGGGACACGGCCATGTTTGCTATAGAGACAGTCACTGGCATTTGGTTATTCGGCTTGGGGGCTATGCTCCTGGGGAGACTGGGATGCATGGCAGTTAGGTGAGGATTCATTCCTGGTTGTTGGTGATAGTGGGAACTTAGGTACAGAGCTGAGTGGGCCTGGCTGGGCCCATGGAACACTGACGGCTTTGAATTGATCAGCGGAGGAGGTTGAGATGTCTTAACATCAACAGGTTCACTGTAGCTCTGTTGAGGAAACAAACAAGAGCAGAGTTAAGAGACCTACACACGTGGTGTTGATTTCTATTAGTAAGATGCTCTGTGACTTTCCTTATGAACTTTCACGTGAATCGACACCCATGACTATTCTTGACTCTCTTATCTAAGAACTCCTCCACCACTATTTGTAATGTGACTTATGCAAGATTGAGCTTATTCTATTTCTTTTATGAAATCTAAAACAATCTATGAAGACATTTTTCTTTCCTTTGCCTAAGTGCTAAGCTCTAACCTGGTGACTTTTCTCATTATCAAAGATAAAAAGGTGAGGGGTGGAATGGATGCCATCATTGTCCTAATAGGAAATACAAGTGTAGCTCACTTTGAAAGTAATTTGATTTTCGAGTTCTTCTATTGATTATGTGTTTAGTTTTTAATTTTTCCTTTTTAAAGTCTCAAAGAGCCTTGGCCTAGATATTTGCACAAAGAAAACAAAGCTGGTGGATGGAAATGGATATGGAAGAAAAGAGTTCTAAAATACCTTTCTGAAGTCATATAAAACCACATTAGTGTATCTTCAAAGTAACCAAAGAACTCATCTTGATTTTTTAAAGAAGTTGGTGATGAATTGTCCCCCATAATAAGCTGGATAAAAATAACCTCTCTTAGAAATTTTAGACTCCATTATACATTAATATAATTTTGCCCTAATTTTTTTCATACCTTCCTATGGCCATTTCTTAATAATCTTTTAATTGACTTAAAAACTATACAGATCAGTGGAAGCCGAAAAGAATCAAGAATCAACCCTGAGGCATTTCTTCTTGGGCATGAACCCATCTCCTATTTTTGCTGAGAGGAAAAGGCTGATAAAACAAATGGTGAAAGGTGAAACCAGCTGGAGAAAGAAAATGCTAAAATGTCCTTCTGGAGAAAACAGTCACTTTGTCAAAACCAGGTCTTGAAGATGCATATATGGCCTTATTCTGCGACCTCGATGTCTCGCTTATTCAGTTTCTAAGTCAAAACGAATTTCTTGTTCCTCTCAGCACTGCAGGGTCTTTGTGAGTCCCTCCTGCTCTATGCAGCACCATCGACTGACAGGCACGTGAGGGAAACTGGCTCGTCACACATGATCACATGGGATCAACGTGGGAACTTCATTTCACAAGTCAGCCTGGAACATTGCTGGCAACACAACTTATTTTTTCCCAATAATGTAGGAAAAGTAAAAGAAAACCCCAGTGATGCTGCGTATGCGTGCTGACTCGAGAGGGCAGGCTGGGGTGAATGGACGACTAGCCCCACATAGTCTCTCTGAAGAAAGGACACACCGGACGTGTAAAAATCTGCCAAACCCTGGAAACCTGGGGTCCTGTGAGACTCTGAACAGCCCATGCAGAGTGTACAGTAAAGTGTACCCAAAGAGTTCAAGCCCCTCCAAGAATTCTCTTCCTCTCTCTCTGTGTCAGTGTTGACGCAGCCTTCTGAAATTAGAACAGACATTCAGACCCCTTGTCTTCTGCATTAACTAAAAAACGTCAACAATTGTTCACAAAAGTTTTCAAGGGGAGCCTTTAGACCAAGGAAGCTTTTTCAAATGTAGTACCTAAAAGGTGCTTTCAATTAAAAACAAAAAACTTAAGTAGATTGGTTTTTTTTTTGCTTCCATTTAAAAATTCTTATTGTTGATGTGTAGAGTGGTGAACAATTCAAGGAAAAGGTCAAATGGGCTAATTCAGGCTGTGTCAACAGTGACTGGTTCTATATCTGAATAACATGGACTGCAGTGTATGCCTCAAAAATCATTCCATATATGCCAAGAAGATTATGTGTTTATTGTCTGTCTGTGTGTTTAAGCCATCTGGGAAAGTGTTTGCATTCCCTCTTCTGTAGCCCCATTGCAAGAAGGCTAACTTTGTATTTAGTCACATACTGTGTCAACTGCATACAGGAAAGAAATGATTACACAATGACCAGAGAGCTATAAAAATTAATACACGTTAGTGCATCTATTTTTTTGCTTTATAGATGTTTTTAATTTAAATAGAAGACAAATCGCTCACATTTTCCATGCTATCAAAATTATGAAATACATGTAGCTGTAAAATGTTTTCGTTTTTTATTTCTGTAGCCAATAATCACCTCAACAGCTAATGGTATGGTATATACAGCGTAGTAGATATGTAGCGTGAACTTGTATGTGCATGTGTGTGTAAACACAATGCACACGGGTACATATGACATGTTGTTCAGACATAATCATACAATCATCCCAGGAGTTACAACAACGTAGCTAAATAAATATATTTGTTTAAACTAAACAAACAGAGAAATATACTTATGTTATGCTTAAAACAGAAATGACTGATCCTAGTGAGTACAGACGCTTAGCAAGCAGCAGGGCTGGCTTCACGGGCCGTTAGCCAGTCCTGGCAAACAGTTCCAGTTATAACGCCTGCGTCGTCCCCTGACACACACACTTTCCAAATTGTATTAGAGGGGGTTTGTGGAAAAATACATGTCTCAAAAAGACAAGGTTTCTGGGCCGGCCTGGTGGCATAGCGGTTAAGTTCCTGCGTTCCGCTTCAGCGGCCAGGGGTTTGCAAATTCGGATCCCGGGCGCAGACAGATGCACCACTTGTCAGCCATGCTGTGGTGGCGTCCCATAGAAAGTAGAGGAAGATGGGCATGAATGTGAGCCCAGGGCCAGTTTTCCTCAGCAAAAAAGAGGAGGATTGGCAACGGATGTTAGCTCAGGGCTAGTCCTCCTCACACAGACACACAAAAATAACAAGGTTCCATGATAACATATGTGTGCCAACAGCACTGGGCTACATAAGGTTAAGCAGGTGCCTTTACAGCAGGACTTCTCAGAGCCTTCACTATGCTAATGTATGCTGTGAGTCTCCAAGTGAGAGCCACAGAAATCTTTTCTCAACGGGTCATTGCGTGGAATAGTCTTCAAAGGAAAACATTAGTTCAGAGAAACTAATAAAATACACATACATATTTAAAATGGCAAATGGAGCATACATTTCAATTTAAAGAGTCATATTTCTTGCCTCAGATACACTAATTTTTATTGCCTCAAAATGCATATTTAAATTATATACGTCTAGATGTAATAAAATAATCCACTGTTTCATGTTTCCTGGAATGCTATGTGCATTGTGAATTTCATATTCTAGGCTACGGACAGCGACAATTTCCTGAAGGAATTAGTAAGTTGGTAGCTTCCCAGTTACAGCCTAGAAGAGCTAAAGTGTGGACATGTTAATGGTTTTCCTCAATGTTGAACAAAAAATAAACAATGAACCAAACTCTCCGGAATTCCACTTGTTAAATAATAGCATATGGTCCACCATATAGATAGATGATAGTCAGACGCAGAGCTAGAGACACACAGAAACAGACTGCAACCTAATCTGAGTTACTTTCTTGACAGCCTTGGGAAGAGTCTCCTTTCTCATGGTAACAAAACCCAAAACAGTGTGCCTCTCCAGCCATTCATTCGTCACTTCTCTTCTCAACACCAGTGCACGGAAAGATCAGCAACGTCAAAACCATTTTGAAATTGTGGTAACTTTTAGTCACTAGAAGGACTATAGGCAAACAAAAAGATTTCCCAAAATAATGATTCAGACAACACTTGAAACATACTTTTTAATGTAGAGGGAGGAAGAATTTTGGGAAGTTATGCGTTTTCTCTTTACTTTCTAAAGAGTTGAATGTGACAAGATAAATAACATGCCTAGCCGGTGCCTGTGCATGGCAGGGGTCCAACAGGGGTCTCCTCCCTTATTTCCTCTTCACAAGGGTAGCCTGAAGTATCAAGGACCTTTTTTATGGTACGGACTTAAACTTCTGTGTCCCATGCATCTGGCCCAGGGCAAAGTACGTTGAGAACACAAACATGTTTGTTGAGTGACTATTCTTGAAAAATACTGCACAAAGTCACTGTAGTTGAGACTCCTGACAAGACATGCCATTCATCTTCTCAAGGAGTGACGGAAGATCTGAAATCTTCAAACATCAGATCGATTTTCCCTACTCCCTTCTCTGCTCTCAACATAGGAAGTAATGAGATATTATAACCCTCAGCTCTGTCCTTGGTTAGGTATCCTGCCCTTTATTCCCCACTGGATCTCAGGTGGATGGCAGGCACCAGGGAAGCTTACTGTGTTCCACTCATATTTTGAGAATTTGTATCTTATGTAAAGGTCCACTCATTTAGACAGGGGAAAAAAAACCTGCTTCTAGCTTCACTTCTGATTAATTCTTAATCAGACTAATACAACAGACCATCTATCAATTACAGAGTTATTTTATTGTTTTGAAAGAAAGGTAGAATAAGTTCATTTTCCTAGCAAAATGCCATGAATTCATAATCTGATTAAATGGGAATATGAAGAAATCATAAATTTAATATACTTTCACTGTCATTTTCTTCCAATTAAACTCTGAAAGTAAGGCTATGATTTTGTAAATAATTATATTGTATATGAAGATCTCTATACCTCCCATTCAGAAATTAGAACTATTTTCTCATACAGATGAAATAATTTGTTTGTTTTTATTTTCAAACACATTAACCACTTTTATTTAGTGGTGTGTTTTTTGTTGGTTACCTGACAAATCTGATTTTACCAGTGTATACACAACTAAAAATCAACCCTCGAATCTAACATTTTCGTGGGATGAATGTGTTCTTGCTATTAGTTTCTGAGTAAGTCCTATTTCCTATTTACTTTTGGACCACTGATTCTGAAAGATGCTTTCTATGAGCAAAATGGGGGGGGAGGGTGTGTGGTAAGAGATCTTTTGGCTTGTTTCAGTAGTCCTCCACAAAAGATACAACTCTATAAACCTTAAGATACTTCTTATTAACCAAGTAGTTGATTATCTGAGAGAGTTTCAATCCCATTTACTTTGTATAATGAAGATAACACTGCACAGTGTATAAATGCCCCCATTCTGGGATGATAAGTGCTATAAAAATGAAAGATTGACACAGCAATTGTTATTTAAAATAGCAAAGTATAAACACAAGACATAAAGCTCAGTGGAAGCAACAATACAGGAGTTGTTGAACCAAATCAGATTAATGGTCCATCTAATTTGATTTTTGTTTTCAGCACTGACCAATACTTGATGCACTGGAAATTAAACAAAATTTATGCACCTACTCAATTGTGCACTCTTACTTCGGGAAGAAAATCCTTCCTGATCCTTGCAGGTGATTAACTTACACCCTGAAGCATGAGATTTTATTATCGTTAAGTCACAATCTGGGTTTTACAGAGCCGCAAATTTTACGTTAACAGTCATAAAATGATCCATCTTATTTTCAAATTCAGACTCAGTATTTGTCTCAATAGCTCTCCATGGCATGAATTCTATAAGTTACTTCATCCTGGAAAAGAAATAATTTCTTTTGTTTCACATTTATTATCCTTTAATTGAACTGAGAATTGTATTTCTTTACTATTGGTCGTGGCAAGACAGAACTTGGGTAATTTTACTCAATACTGTCCTGTACTGTACGTAACAAAAAGAAAGCTTCCATTGTCCTCTATAAGTTTTGCCACCCCGGCTCAACGTAGAGACAAAATCTCATATTTGATGTGTGACCTTAAAGTCATGAATCTAATTACTTTTATTTAACATACAGAATAAATTCATCCAAATGTTCTCTCCTTCCAGGTTGGCATTCTGAGAAGCTGTACGCTTACTTCAATAATGCTGCTTTCACTTGGAATATTTGGGAACTTCCCTACTGGAATTCTCTTCAGAGTCTCTGGGACACTGTTTTACATATCCTCAGACAACTCTTTGTCTTTTGATGGTGAATTTGATTTTTAGAAACAGCTAATAGTCACTTGCAGCCAAGTCTGTGGGTTATATCTGAGTGATGTTTGGGGAAAAGAATGAGGTGTGAAAACAATGTAACAAGATTGATTTTCTAAGGTGGCTCATAAACTTTTCCTGACTGTAATTCTAAAGGAGGAGTTTCAAAAATCTTTTGAACTCTGGGAGCAATAATAAAATAAGTTTGTAGCCTCCCAAGGTGAGTACTTTGAATGCAACACTCATTTTGGGAATATAAATTCAGGTCTATGCAGTAAAACGAAACTAGTTCCAATTGCTTCAAAGTTATACATTATTTTCAACATAGTAATTTAGACTCATGTCTAGGAATTCCTGAGTCTATGGAAAAAGTATATTTCCTTAAGCTTTACTTAATAGCCCAACCCAAAATGACCTTAAATAGCATGCAAAACTGCCCAAGCCAAGAAGCCCTAGCCTTCATAATAGCATATATTCTTGGCTTTCAGACTATTCTTAGTCTCCCCTGACTAAAGGCTCATAAAGACCATTTCAATTAAGGAAACTGTGTAGCTGATTTTTTTGAATGACTGGATCCTTTCTTATCTTTATAAAAGGATGCATCCATGAAGCAAATTTTTCTTATTTTAATGTCACTTAAAAATTTCTTTATATCAAAGCAGCTTTGCAGACAAATTGAAAATATGATCCAGCTAAATTTTCAATCACACACAAACTTCCTAGTCCTTTGCAGACCTATCAATAACATTAAAAATAAAATTAATAATAATAATCGCTGGTATTTATTAAGTGCTTCCTGAGTTCGAAATCCTGAATCATGCAGTTTATACAGAATTTCTTATTTTATCCTCACGGAAACTCTATGATGTAGGTCCAATTATCTTCTCTACTTAACACATAAGTAAATTGAGACTCTGAATAGTGGAATAACTTGCATGAAGAGAAGCAGTTAGGAAGTGGGAAACCTGGAATTTGAACCCAGATCCACCTGCCCCTCTGCCCCCAGTAGATTTTTCTGCCTCTGAGGACTCTCTCCATGTGATACTGTAGCCCTTTAGAGGTCCTCTAACATGCTTCCCATGATGCCCTGTGGAAGCACCAAGGTGGAAGGTACCGTCAAGATCTTCTCTAATCTGTATTTATAAACCTTTGCTTCCTGCTTTTAAATTTCTCTATGGAAAGAAATTGTTTACCCAAATAATTCGAGAGTTTTAGTGATGCACCCTGTTGGGACTAAATTCCTCTAGTTTGGAATGGTGTCTCTTTTCTTGCTCTAGAGTCGGAGAAAATGGAGCGCAAGTCATCACTGTCCTAGGTCTAATGCCCGTCACGGGCTTCAACGTCCCAAAGCCTTTGTTTCTGAGGCTTAGTAATTTCAAATACTCTCTCCTCTGCTACTCCCTCCTGCCCTTCACCTTTTACTTGCTTTTATGACTTTTTCCTCTGAAATCTCTCCAACTTCCCCTTTAAATTATAGAGCCTAAAACTGAATAAATTATTCCAGGGTCTGACCAGTGCTGTGTCTGCAACACTCTATGCTCCTGTTCATCCGTCCTTCAATTCCGATGTGTTTGTACACCAGAGTGGGCTGTGCTGGTGGGTCTCTCACTGGTTCCACGTGACCAGCTGAAGCACCAGTGCAGCTGGACTAGCATGGCACAGGGCAGTGCTTCCCGAACATTCTTCATGCCCGAGATTCCTCTGAGGGTCTCTGGCCGGCCTCCTGTGGTGGAGGGTAGGTGAGTAAGAGTGGGTAGCCTTCTACACCCCCAGCCTCATTTAAGCCGGGGCAGCTCTACTCTTAGCTGTCTAATATGTTAGCGTTGGCATAGAATTTTACTGGGGGGATAACAAGAGGTCGTAGTTCTAAAGACATGAATATTTGACGATCACTCAGGGTAGAGAAAAGCCTATAAGCTTGGGAACAGGACAGCAAAGAGTCCTCACTCTGCCACTGCTGAGAATGTCAGTATTGTTAAATTGAAGTATGAAGGTTAGAATATTCATTTACTACAACTGAGCTTTTTTACTTTTGGTAGATTTCAATTTTTTATTGAGGCCTGGAGTTATGTCAATCAATATGCTGGATTAGATGATATGTAGTACATTTAAGCTAAACCAGAATCATTGAAAGGAGAGGAGCATTGTTTATCTAGTGACTCAGTTTCATAGGTGGAGCCAATGTTCACTGGCTGTTTCTATTTTTAATTATGTTCCGTAAGAAGCAGCTAATTTTAGAGTACAGTTTCAAGCCTTTCAAGTATCATGAAACACTTTGCTTTGATCACTTGTATTCATCTTTGTGTTCTCAGCACTCAGCCCTGTGCCTGACGTGGACAGGTGCATGGTCTGGCCTGCAGTGGAAGCAGCGAGAAAAAGCAGACTTGACATGGCCACACATTAGAGAGGGGAAAGGCTATTGACCTAGAGATACAAAGCCTCGTTTGGTGAAATACATGCATTTTCTAGAAAATAGGTACCAAAATATGTCACTCTGGAGGAGGAAATCAAAGGTGCCATCAAGAACTTAGGAAAATCGACATGGCGCTTTGGCTAATATAGTATCTCATTGACAAAAGTGACCTTGCAAGAGAGAATGTCAATGCTCTGCCCTGATTTGTGGGGTGGGAGGTGCATTAAGGAAGCAGGTCAAGCACACCGTTAGGACCCATGAGCAGCACAGCCCAGCACAAGGATCGAGGGTGATGTAGGTCAACTCTAGGCTCAGGCATTTGTTACCTATGTGATATTTTCTTCTTTAGTGAAACGTTGATAATCAGGCCTACTTTGAGGGATAAGGTGTGGGGATTGGGGGAACTCATTCACATAAAGTGATCTTTTAAAAATAGAAATCTGATCATGCCATCCCCTACTAAACCCATCCAGTGGCTTCCCTTTGTACTGACCATAAAACCCAGCTCCTTCCAGTGTCCTGCAAGGCCTTCATGATTTGGCCCCTGCCCATCTTCCCAGCTTCATCTCAAATCATGCTCCCTCTGTTCACTCAGCTCCAGCCACACTGACCTCCTCTCAATTCAGGGAGACATTGTTGTCCCTTGAGTCTTTGCACTTACTGCCGTGCTGCCTGGTTGGCTCTGTCCCCAGGCTCCCTCTGTGTCCTGCAAATGCCTTGTCTTCCTTTGGCTCTCAGCTCCAATGTTACCTCTTCAAAGAGGACTTTGCAGACCACTCTATCAGATCTTGCCTTATTTCCTTCAGAATGCTTAGATTCTTAAAGGTCTTGGTCATCTATTAGTTTACGTTTTCACTATTGGTCTCCTGGATGAAAGGGAAAGCTCCTTAGGTGCAGGGGACATATCCACCTGTTTTCCACTGTGTCCCCTGAGACTGGCACAATTCTTGGCATAGACCACATGCCCAGGGAAACTTGTCAGATGGATACATGAATGAGTGAATGGGAAAAAAACAGAGCTTGGCTGGTGCACTGTGGTTACCTGGAATTGTAGCTATTATTATCATGTAGCATTTTATGAATGTACCTTTAGGTCTTTCAGAATACATACTAAAAAGAATGATAACAAAAATGTGTGTGTAAACTTGAATGGCTATTATTTTTCTTGTCATAATTTAAAATGGAAAAGAAATGGATTTTTACATATGTTTCCGTGTGCAATGGGAGGGTAGGCTGGTAAACTTTCTGGACATGCCTGCAAGGTTATACTGAGAATATTCACTCACATACAACATCAGAGGGCCATTTTTCTAACTTGGAGAGGGTGTTTGTAACTTTCCTTCAGTTTGTATACATGCAAGATAGTTGTACATAAATAGACATTCAACAGTTCCAGCAAAATTCCTACCACCAAAGAGAAGAAAAACGTCAGAGTAAACTGTAAAAAAAGAGCTTGGTTTTTTAAATGTAGAAATGGCAATTCACAGCATTTATACAAATTGCTGTATACTGAGGGTTGCAACTCTGAGGATGAATAGTAAGAGAACTTGCAGCTACGAGCAAATCTGAGGACACTTGTTTGGAGAGTAAAGGCTTAGTCAGTATTAGAGCATTCTGGCAATTTGCAGAGCATTAGCCAGAGTGCTTTGTATTGGGATTGAGAGTTTATGTGCTGATTTTCTTGCCTGTAAAATGCTCTGACTAAAACTCTATTTAAAATGCTCAAAAAGAAACGTATCTTGGATGAAATAAGGAGAATTCATTTTCTTAAAAGTCCCCCTTACATTTTAAGCATATTAATCTGAATAATATCAATGTGACTATTTAACCCAATGGCTGGATGGATCAAATATTTTGTACTTTATTTTTTGTTATAATTTTACGCACACTCTGTGAATTCTATAAATAGACAGAGATGTGAGATGGTATCAGCAGAAACTATAAATAGCTTCAAAAGGAGTTAGATGAATTAGGAAGTGTGAGATCCATAATGAGATGGTACAGAAGAGCTAGACCTTTTAAGGTTAAATAATAAATATTAAGTTTTCGCATAATGTCATACCTTAGAAGTACAACATAAAGCTGCATTAGACCAGTAGTGTATCAATATTTCTTATGCATTCATATTTTGTACTCTTTTTTCTTCTCTGCATCAGTATACATTTTCCCCAATAAAAAACTAATTTGTATAATTACCTTAGAGTTGTAGGACGGGGAATGGATATTTGTGGATAAAAGAGAAAGTATTTTTTGTGGGTGAATGGAATGAAGTCCAGAGCCCCAAGTGACACTGAGTCAAGGAACAGCCAGATTTGGACTTGGGATGACATAGTGTCAAGTACTTATAGATTCAGCCCTGTCTCTCTGAAGTTACCTCCCTGAGAAATCTATAAAGAGAAATATATCTTTAATAACTTGACACCAAACAGAGTCAACTCTTAAGTATTTGTAATAGAAAGGACTAGTTTTAAGGTATTCTAAAGCATAAAATATTTTTAAGTGGAGTTTTCATTTTCAAATAAAATTCTGATTTTTTTTTTTTTTGGCAGGCTTACATCCTAATGACGCTGTAATGAGGCTAGAATTTAAAAGAGTTGGCATCTCCTCAGCAAAGGCCAATGGGACGGGATGTGAGGGAGGAGGCAGTTTGAGAGTGGGATATGGAGAAACAGAAAGTTGGCTCAGGATAAGAATGCCCTGTGACTAATCCACAAAACCAATAATCCACAGGTGGACGATATTTCACAAAAGGCCCAGAGGATACTGCTCCGGTCTTTGAGGTATGAACAAATATTTCCATAACATATAGCTTTGTTTAGGATTTACTTTTTCTTTTTCAACAAAGAAGACTGTGCAGAAATGCTCAAGTAATCTTTTATGCTTTTAAATGACCATCATAGTCTGCAGTAAGATGGCCGCAGTCCATCACAATACCACACGATTGCAGGTTACCTTGGATACAAGGCTGGCTCTGTATGCCGCTAGTTGCTTCAGGTACTCCTTCTTTGCAGCCTCGGTTTTCTTTTTATAGACCTGTAACAACAACAAAGAGTCTTAAATTAGAAAGTGCATCTGCTTTTGTTTCCACAGAAGTACAATGCAGAATGCTAATTGCACACACGCACACACACACACATACACACACAATTATATAATATAATAACATATATCTCCCCAAAGATTGTGTTTTCTTACTGAAACAGGTTTTTTAAAAGTATGGGAATAGAGTAGATAAGAAGAAGCTTAACAATAGCAAACTTTTCCATTTTACATAAAGCATATGAAAGGATTTATCTGGGTTGCTTTGAGAGTGGAGGTATTTGGCTTAGAAAGATACTATTGATGAAGGTTCCCAGGGAAACCACACGCGAGTAAAGTCATTCATATTTATATAATGGCAGATAATTCTATAGTGCATTCAAATCCTGATATATATGTCCCATGCTAAATATAAAAACAAGGACAGAATTCAAAGATGGCCAATTATGTTCAATATTATGTTCAAATGGTTATGGAGTTTGCAGGTTCGTCACTATTTTAAAATCTGGAGCCTTGAAGTTCTATTTTCAAGGACTCAGGAATTGGCGATGGCAGTCAAAGACACATTGGGAGTGGAATGGGGACCCTGAGTGGCCGAGGACTGAATGCATGCCATGCCACACAGCCTGCTCTGGTCACACCCTTTCCAACGAAAACCCGGGATGACATGGATTGGTGGACACTTCATTCTGAAAAGGTAAAAATGTTCTGAAATGAATTTCAGTTTACAGAGACTTTTCATTTTCCAGGAGACTCATCTTGAAAATAAAAGGAAAGTCATCCTAAATTGAACAAAAGTCCTGAAAAACGACTTGCTGGTTTGCCAAAGGTCACATCACTAAGTTAGACAGAAAGGAGTCCTTAGAGTCGAAAATGAAAGATTAGCAAAGTGAACACACATGGTTGTTGCTACCATCATGTTGATTCTTTCATGGCTTTAGAAATCAGCCCTCGAGAACAAAATATTTTTCATCATTTATTGTGTAAATGGAAATGTATTTTCATCGATACAACTATTTTAAATTTCCCACATCTTGAAGTTTAGAGCAGGGAATGAGGTTTGCCTAAGATTTTGTAATGCTGAGCTCAAAAACAGACACAGATCAGTGTGGAAAAGTGTCTTTAGAATTAGTCAGAGTTAAATATAAATTATGTCTAAAGACCAAATATCTGCCAACCTGGGCAGCAGAGGTCAATTTATGGTTTGAAAGGCTGAAGGTGGTTTGCTGAGCCCAGTCCCCAGCTGTGAAATTCAAGATGTAAGAAATATTATTTACTCATGAATATTTTAATTAAAGCAGAACATTTTACTTAAGGTAAACAAGTGACTAACCTTGTCAACAGAATTACAAAGGACCCTATGAAATGAATGTGCTAATTGTTCTCTTCCTTTAGGGAGGTCTTCAGCCTAGACTTCTATATTTAGCATTTTGGTATAATAAAAGGCAATTATAATAAGGCAATTAAGAGTTCGTACAATATTACCATATAATCATTGTGCCATATTTACTAAGGATGAAAGTAAAGAAACTTAAAATAAGTGTTTAACTAAAAAGCCAGTGAATCCTTTGGTTCAAGCGCAAGAATGTTCCAAATTTACTGAGCTAATTATTAGAAGTCAAATTCAGATTCTTTTCTGGAAATTTGCAAGTGAAAACAAAAAAAATGCTAGTGTGCAGCAATTGCCTTTGACTAGTACAATCCATGTATATTATATTCTTTGGTTCAGCCATAATCAGAAACACAGAGCTCTCCTGCTTTTTATTGATTCATTTTCTTTGTTGAGAGACAGATGTCTGTTTATAGGTTTTCCTTCAACCTCTTCTCCAAGACATAATTTATAACTAATGAACTTAAACTGACAATGTTTACACTTACTTTTAATATCTTAAAACTGTTTCAAGAGGGGTTTTCTCGGATACAGATAGAAGCCTTATTCAGGGCTTTGAAGCAAATATTTAGCGAATATATCTTTGATGGTAGTATGCATTTGTACACTGGAAGCATTTCTATCATATTTTTATTAGTATGCTACTCCAAGTGACCCCCCCAGGGAGCTAAGTGGGATTCGTTTAGCTTCCAAAAACAAATATAACACACTTTGGTCCACAGCATTGCCCAAAGCCTCATTTTCTAAGTAGCAGTAGATAAGATGGTCTGATTGTAGTATCATTACCTTTCTTGCATTTGGTTTCTACCAAACAGGAGCAATATTACTATGGTGCTATCCCTTTGTTGGGCTCCCAGTAGTTAACACTGCACAAAGTGTTAACTTTCCTGAAATTTGTTGATTAACAACCAGGGGAGAAAGGTGTCTAACTCAGTGTGTTTCAGGTTGAATATGTGCCCCCTGGTTTCACTCGGGGATCGATGTTGTTATGAGATACCTGACTAGCATTCGGAATGCCCTGTTTTCTACAAATGGCTCCCTATTGGCTATTGATGATTGGCTATGTGGGATCATCACACAAGTGCCTACATACCACTTTAGAAAAGAATAAACTCATCACGTCACATTACATGGATTGATGGATCTGCTCTTTCCTAAATAGCTGCAGATGTTCAGAGGGAGGATTCAAAGGGCGGTCATTTCAGGAAGTATATTTCTGTAATTGTGTTTAAAGGGGAGTAGCCCAGACCAGAATTAAAATCTGAGGTGGTTTCCCCAACAGTAAATTAGAATCTCCACCTTTGAGAACTACCCAACATCTCCAATATTATATGCCCTGTATGTCTTCTGTTGCTGCTTTCTAAAATTGCACAGGATCCTTTTTTTTTTTTTTTTTTTTTTTGTGGGGAAGACCAGCCCTGAGCTAACATCTGTTGCCACTCCTCCCCTTTTTGCTGAGGAAAACTGGCCCTGGGCTAACATCCGTGCCCATCTTCCTCTACTTTATATGGGACGCCGCCACAGCATGGCTGACAAGCAGTGCGTCGGCAGGCGCCCGGGATCCGAACCCGCGAACCCCGGGCTGCCAAGTGTGGACTAAACCGCTGCGCCACCGGGCGGCCCCAGGATCCTTTTTGAATTCTATATTTGATGGAAATGTCTGAAGGAAGACCTTAAATGTATGAGAGAATGATAAAAATATGCAAGAATTTCACATACAGGTGAGTGGGGGAAATTCTTACTTTAGAATAGATATTTAAAAATCATCAGTAAAAAGTTCTTCAGAAATGTTTCAAAGCCTCTATTCATGGATGGAGAAAGTCTTCTACTCACAGAACCCAAAGATGTCGCTAGCTGCATTTGGCAATGAACAAACCACTGCGCTGATCAAGTCTTCTAACCTAGGAGGATGGGTCTGATTTATGTCAAAGTTAAGTTTGGGAAAGAAACGGTCTCTCTCTCAGGGAAAGACAAATATTTTAAAGATATGTGATTCATACAGTAAATATTAGTACTCAGTTGAGCTACAAAATGGCTTCCAAATGGTCTACAGCTGTTTGAAATAAAGTGAAAAGTTGGCCAGATGAGGATTTAAAAATCATAATACATCATTTATCATTTTCCCCAGTTCATCCAAACACTTTTGAATTCATCCTGTCCTAACTTAGTTATATGCTGTGGTTTGTTATTCTAAGAAAGCTACCATATCCTATCTAAAGACTGCATCTCAGTGGTTAAACTAAAACATATATCACGGCTAAACTAAAACATACATAGATAGACATCAAATAGCAGTTCTACAGAATCCAAATCCTGTTCATGTAATCTAGTGATTCACTGAATCATATTTGAAATGTTCTAAATACCAGCATGTGCATATGTTTTTATAGGCTAATAATCCCTAATTAGAATCAGCAGTTCAATATCAATGACTATGATATACCCAAATACAAAAGAATTCTAGTACAATCTGTCATTTTACTCTTTTACTTTCTTGCTCTCTCCCCAAACAATCAATCCATCCAAATCATACGGAAAAGCAAAATCTTATAAATATCATTTAATTCCTTCTTCCTTCCTTCTTTTCTGCTCTGGCCCTAAGTTAATTTCTAGTCATAGTTTATTTCAACCAGGTCTTTACAGTAATAATAAGAAAAATGTATAATTCCTCCAATTCTGGATTTTATTCAAACACTATAAAACAAACTAAAAAGCATTTTCTTTTTTGGTTAACTTCAAATGCCGTTTTTCGTTTTTCCCCACAAGTTCATATTTATAGAAAATGCTTAGAATTACAGTTCTGTATAAGAAATAATAATTTAATCACAATTCCCTGCCATATCCTTTAGAAATTAATGTTTGCAGCTTCTTTCTAGGACAGAGCAAGTGCATCTGTAGTTTATATAGAAGTTGGTTCTAAAATGTGGTTAAATTTCCATGTTGTGTAGCTTGCTCAGTGTTTTCTTAAGCAGTCCAGAACTCAAAGAACATTGTAAAGAAGTACTCAGAGGATTGAAAATAGTATACAATGTGACAAAAATCTTCTACTGATTCTTTTGGGGGACCATCTGATCATCTAAATGGCCTACGCAATAATGGTGTGACCTGTTTCTGAAACAGTAGATTTCAGAAACAAGCTTCTTGTCTGGAAAAATAGCTACAAAAGATATCTGTTGATTTATTAAATAAGGATGACTGGGGCAAATGTGATGTCATTCAATTACACTTAACAATATATTGAATGTCCAATATGTGTCCACTGTGGTGTGAGGCACTGAAGCTACAGAACCAAAAAAGGCATTAAAAATATGCTTCTATTGAGTGCATGTTTTGTGTCAAGTGCATATATATATGTGTATCTATATATATACATAATCTCATACATATATAGTCTTTAATTCTTTCAACAAGCATGTTGCAATGGTATTATTATCCCCATTTTACAGATGAGAAAACACAGACTAGAATGGGCAGTTATTTTACCCAGTATCTTACAGCAAGTATGGCAGAACCATGCATGGTGTGAATTGAATTGATCTGGTATCAAAGATCCCATCTTTGTTTACTCAATGGCTCTTCCTAGCTGCACAAGAACTCCCCTCACTCCTCTCTCGGGCACCCATCTACAGCAGCCTGCACTCTCTTGTCTACTGCTGAAGCCCCAGCGTGCAGGGCAGTGCTTGGTACATAGGAAATAGTTGTGATGGAGTGTACAATCCCTAGTGTCAGTCAGACTAAGCCTGAGTGATCACAATAAAATACTGATTTGCATCTTCTAAATTGAAGTAGACGCCAATGGAAATAGAGGATTTGATACACAGATATACAACCCACCCACCCCAAACATTTTTACCAATAATATGTAAAGCACAATGATTTGATCAGTATTTTGTTCAAATTCTCTCCCTACCAATGCCAGGGAAACTTACAAGTGAAATGTCTGCTCCCAACGTATATGAGCACAGGCTATTTCTATACGTGTACTACCTATGTTTATGCCAAGAGGGCATGCAATAATCCCACTTATGTAACAATAATTATATTTATATATACATACCTGCATTTTAGAAGTAAAATATGATCACCATTCCCTGTAATAATTTTAATTGCTCAGTTTCACATTTTTATGAATATAAACTTTGCTTACATGCTACAATTTATAAATGAACAATTGTCTCATATGTCTTTTACTCCTAGTTAAGAAAAGTTGGGGAAATGCATAATGTTTATAAGGAAATGGCCAAGATAAACACGTATGAATGTTATAGTGCAACAGGATTTTAGTTAACCTTAAGTACTGTTGACATAAAATCCAAATTTTATCATAAGATAAGGGGAAAAAAAAATCCCGGCAGCACTTATGTAGTGGATGTCTGAGCCCCAATGAGGAGTCAATGATTTGATTCTGTGAGCTCAGAGGATTTGTCAGCAGCCTCATAAGTATAATTCTGGCTCTTCATATCCCTGCTGCTTCTAATTTAGCAGGACAGGCTCATAATTGAAGCAAATTAACTATTTACACTTGCCACTTCTACCACGGGAAGAGGACACAGCAGCAGGGAAGAATGAGTAGGAAATTACATTCTTCCCACTTGTGTCAGATCTGCCCTTATATAAACACATTAACAGTAATTTCATGAGGCGTCAAACATAGGAATAAATACTGAGGGATAAAATAATGAGGTGTTGCTATTGAGCTGAACTGCTATGCCTAATATCCTTGGATATGAATTATGCATCCTGAAAGAAGGCATATGTTACAATATTCAGTTTCCCTGCAAGTGATATCTGCTCATTAGGCTCTGGATCTCGAGGTAAATCCACTCTCCTCTTCCATGCCAGGACTAGTATTTACAAAAATACACTCTCTGGGCACTGTGGGCTGTGGTTTCTCCTGAATACAGCAAACTGCCGAACAGGCCTTCCACTCCATTTTTAGCATAACAGCATGTTTATTTAGCTCTTTGGCTGAAGCTTTAAAGCCATTTAATGTAATGTAAACAAGAACATTTTGTTTGTAATTTGCTAAATGTATTACAGCCCGACTGTGTCTCCAATTAGGAACTTAAGGTTCATTTAGTAATTTACATCTGGTTCTGATTTAAGGTGACTTTCCTTTTCCACTGAAGAGCTGACTTTCCGTGGCTAAAAATGACCCAAGAACCCTTTATAGCTCTTTGGACCAATCCCTTCTCCTTCAAAGCTGGACAGACTCTTTAATTTAGTAGGGCCTGATTTGTTCTCTATTGTCACTGTGGACCCAGATCCTTTACTTCGATGACCAGAATCAGAGAATTCAAAAATAATGGGGATAGACAGGAAATGTAGCTGGAACCTCATAAAAAAGATGCTGAGGGTTGCTGAAAGTTCAAGGAGCCTAATATAAAGGGCGTGACATTATTATATTATTTTTTCTTTCTCTGTAGTTTCCAGTCAGTGAAAGATAAGCAGCAAAGACCAACATCACAGCAATACTTCTGTTTTATTTCCCTTTCTCCATCTGGTGCCTTTTAAACAACTTAGTATGCTTCTGAAATGGGCTCTCCATTGTCTTACAATTCATTAGCATTTAAAACCTCTGGTTGGAATCCCAAACACAATTCTGCACCCATTCCGGATTCGGCACCATCTTCCAAAGTATTAAAACGGAGAGATCTCTGATATGTGAAGTTTGTTCAATGGCTTTGGTAGGAATGATTCATAAGGGAGGTTTTGTGTTCCTGGAGGATTTTTATCGCTTCCTTCAGCTTTCTTTTGATTTTTCTTCTTTGAGAGATTCTTCACAGAAACCAAAGTACACGGAGTTTCTCACTCACCATGGATTCTGAAAATAAAGCTCTGCCCTTCGCAGTGGTTTCTTACTCCCGCCTATACGCCACAGCGAGGAAGCATGTGATACAAACACACAGCAGTGCTATTAGTCATGTTCCCTCTGGCTGTCAAGAAAACCGTCAATTGTAATCTCTCTAATAGCTGTTTTTCCTTAAATATTGTAATTTTCTGAGCCCCTAATAAGTCATCAATAATTTTGTCCATTTTTCCCAGTTAGTGTTTATGTTTGTAGCTGTTCATAATTGTGGGCTATTATGACAACAGGATTTCTGAACAATTGTGGCACATGAAATCCTAGCCTTCTACTTGAACCAGCTGCCTACACAGTGCCAACAGCATCACATGGGGCTGTTCTGTAACATGCACATTTGTCCTAAATGTTGAAGTTTAATGATCTGCCTCTAATCTGCTCCGGCAACATTCCTTTAAAAATACATAGCAGTATGTGTTCTCCCCAATTTGAATATTAAATGAGAGTAAAATACAATTAATTGAAGTTTGAAACAGAAATATTATATTATGTTGGCACAATGAGTCAACATAAAGGGAAAGAACAGGTGGTAATACACCATAATAATACTTTTGGATATTTTGCTGAAATTCTCTTGAAGCTCAAATGTGCATTCGAGGCAGGCATGTTCGCTTTGCTGGCAATTCTTACAAACTGGTAAAAGAAGGGCTGCCATGTAGCAGTAGAGCAGTGGCTCATCGATGCCATATGCTCCCTTTTGTAAGCACAGTGTCTGATTTCATTCATTTGACCCTCTTTCTGCTTGTCCCTGGAATCAGACTGCATTCTATGTGTTTCATAAACCATACCTTTTAGCAAGCTCTGCAGTCTCATTACATTTTTTAAGTAAGATTATCGTTTAACAGGAAAGGATTGACTATGTTGAACTTCTGTTAGGTCAAAGAAGCATAAGGCAATGGGGACAAACCATTTCAGAGTGATCCAAACTGCTCCCAATCCCTTGTTGCAGTAATGGTGCTCAACTGCTAAAATATTAACTTTTTTTATAAGAGAAAAAGATGGTTATTTTTATTAAGGTATTTTCCTAAACAATCTTGGCATAATTTTTTTTTTTGATGAGGAAGATTGGCCCTGAGCTAACATCTGTGCCAATCTTCCTCTATTTTGTATATGGGATGCCACCACAGTGTGGCTTGATGAGTGGTGTGTAGGTCTGCACCAGGGATCCAAACCTGAGAACCCCAGGCCACCGAAGCAGAGTGCACAAACTTAACCACTACCCACTGGGCTGGCCCCATTGGCATAACTATTTTTAACAACTGAATTTTGATTATGAAATTGCTTTATAATACCCAATGAGTTATATAGGGTCAACTATTATATAATTTCATCCTTTACTTATAAAACAAAATTAAAACCCCCAACTATTTCCATTAGGAGAGAACCCAAAGGAAGACTCATTTCAAGGTACTTATTAAATCAGAAATAAAATGTAAAAGAGAAAGAGGAAAACGTTTTATCATCACATGTACACAATTAAAAAGCTTTAAGTATTACATCACAATTGTGATCATATGTCCTTTAGAAAGGCTCAGTCGCAATTTTGAAAGGTGGAATGGGAGAATGGGAGTAATTTCACTTTTTAACATGACAGGTGAGAATAGTGAATCTCATATTCTTTGGGTCTGTAAATACCTTACATGGTCCGACAAAAAGAATGTGGAATATTATCTTAATGTTCCCCTCTTGCTATAATAAAAATAAAAGGCCTTATTATAATAGAATTAGTGGGGAAAACCTGCAGTTTTATATTTGCTGCCTGAGGAACTACTTGATTTTCATCATAAGAACATTATTCTCTTCCACCAGAAACAATGGTATAGTCACTAACTTTTAATATTGATAATGTAAAGGAGCAATTGTGGGCAACAGAAGGCCTTTGTAGACCTTCCCCTTTTAAAACCACTGGTCTTAAAACCACATGAGTTCCTCTAGTGAATGTGGGAATAATTAGGAAAAGGTATCTGGGGTCAGGAAATAGATAAGTGGAGTCAGATGGGTGGTCGCACAGGCAACTGATGTTTCTTGAAATAAAACTTTTGACAAAGTAGAAGCTAAAGGAGCACAGATGAGCCTGGGAACAACACTCCCAGTTCAGGTGCCGAGAGTTGCGTAGGGGAGAGGGGCTGAGTCTTCAGGGGGATCGTGTATATCCTCTGATGAACAGGAGTTGCTGCAAGCAATCTCTAGGGAGGGCAATCACTTTCAGAAGAGTTTAGAGTACTGAAGCCTGATGCCTGTCCAAGAATACACTGAGGAGTTTTCAAGGCAGAGAAAGAGGTATGTCCTGGTGTGTGGCATCATGGGTGGAGCAGGGAGGCATTACGGTTACAAAATCCAGAGAACAGAGACTGGGTTGGGATTCCTGGTCGATGTGCACTAAATTTCTCATTCAGTGATGCTCTACTGAGTGGAGGAGTGAAGTCACTGTACAATTCCACCGTGAATGTCCACCATCAACTGGGAACCACACCCAGCTTTGGGAGCATGAGAGCAAATTGACCTGTTAGGACAGAAACCAGCTCTAAAATCCTGAAGCAATGATATTAGGTTTTCAACAGAATCTCAAAATACACTATCAACTAGCCTCTTATGGGTAGTTTAATTGAGTGCACAGAGAATGTTTCAGTGGAGCGTTTTCTGTCTGGACTCTTACAGCGCAGTGCTCCACACGGTAGGCCTGTGCTTTCTTATGAAGCCATTCCCTGGGGCTGGCAGTCTTGAAAAGGACATAAGAAAATGTGTAGAGATTCAGATTGTAAGACAGAAAAGAGGGGTTGGAAAGAACTGGGGAGGGGGCAAGTTCTATGTTTCCTTAGCAACTATAATTGATTTCATAGAGTTTGTTAGAGAAGAACTGTAAGTTGAGTGATAAGTTCTCGTCACAGTCACTCTATGCACCAGCCATGTAACCTTACACAAATCATTCAGCAGAATGGGGCACTCTGTCTTGTTCTCTGCTATCTCCCCAGTGTCTAGAACAGTGCCTGGGGCACACAGTAAATGCTCAACAAATATTTGTTGAATGAATAAATGAATAAATATAACTATCTGGCCCAAATTCACAATCCACAAAACTTGCACAAAAAATATGTGTATTGAGCAGAACAAATGAGATAAATCATGCGAAAGTGTTCTTAAAATTATAAAACGCAATATACATTATAGATGTTGATACATATTCACAATATATAGGCACCTCTAAATGTATATAGGTTGGAGATTTTCTGTTTCTTACATACTTCCCTGGACCTGATGAGGAGAGGTAAAGGTCTCTGTCATGAACAAATATGCGACTAATACATCACTAATGCAATTCAGGATTCTGCAACAGCTAAAGCCACATCAGTGTAATCGTTTCAATGACTGTAATTTAATGATAATGCTTTTCTAATTTTTTCTTTGTGACAATGAAATTATAGGTAGTGACAATGGCAATCTAGTCCCAGATTTAGAAATATGGGATCAGTATTGATTCTTTGTTGAGGTGGACTTCATCTACGTACTGAACTCTTGCTCTCTCTCCATGATTCCCATCCTCCTTAAGCCCTTTTGGGCTACTTATGCTGTGGCTGAGATGCAGGGTCTCACGTGGCCTTCCCTAAGCATGGTCCTCAGTCACGCCACGGCAATCCGCAAGAGAAAAAATAACCAGGCATCTGGTCCCATTTAACACAGCCTAGAAATATGGTATATGTGGGATTGAATAACATACGCTGGTGGTCTTTAGGGAAAGGCTAAGAGTAGAAACCCTTAAATTTAAGGTTCGTTTAGCAAACAGCAAAGAGGGTTTTGATGACAAAGGGTAAACAGTTAGTGCTGAAGAGAGGTGTGGACAGTTTTCAAAATACTTTTAGTATTTTTTTAGTCTTTGTGATCACATTGGCAACATTAAGGAATGATGTAATCCTGGCTGGGATATGTAAAAGTCCTTCCAAAAGTAACTACACTATATAAACTTTGAAACAAAGGAACTAACATGCTATTTATGGAAGAGCAATAAAGAAGTGTACAATTATGTGAAAATCTCCTGAAGTTTGGGTCTGATGGGGCACACTCGAAGCCTTAGTTTTGGTATCTGAAGAATTCACCCAAAGTCCTCGGAAGCCGTCTCTTTGGAGTGCATACACTTTCTCAAGTCATGTTGATTCCCACTCCATTTTGCGTCCCTTCTTACCTGTTTTTGCTCTTCTCCTAAACCATCCCACATTGAAGCCACAATTTTAGAGACTTCACCAAAGGTAGCATTTGGATTCTGGCCCTTGATGGCGGCCTGAGTATCACGAAAGAACAACGCGTAGGCAGACACAGGCTTCTGGGGCTCATTAGGGTCCTTCTTCTTCTTCTTTTTGGGGGTTTTTGGTTTTTTCCCCATGTCAGAGGCAGGTCGCTTCTCTCCGCCATTTATCTGAAATAAAAATCAATTGAGAATTACAGAGGAACTAAGAAAATTTGGGGACAAATCATATTGTTCTCCTTTGAGACTTACACAGATATACTCACCCATACACATCACACAGACACAGGTATTCCTAAGGGACACTCGGTTTTGTTGTTGCTGTTTTTCAGATAAAACTTTATATTTCATGTAGTTTTCATATTTATCCTTCTTCCAGAATAATTTAGATAGCTTTAACATAATATTATTGATTCTCTTTATAATATTACTATACTATTAAATATTACCCCTTAACTCACTTAAGTTTTCCTTTTTCTCATTCAGGAAGTTGAATGGCAAGCAGCATTGTAACTGTGACAGCAGCAGATTCCTCTTATAATAACCCTATCATATGAACAGTCTAACTTATTTTCTTCTGGGGAATTCATCCTTTTCTTCATAACTATGATTTTAAAACCACAGTGGGCCACCTGTCCAATAAATAAAGTTGAATGTTGCACTTAGGTCTATAGAATGCTGCTGGGAAACCTAGCAATGCTCATTGTTTAGAGAATGGCATAATCTCAACCCTAGATCAGCGCTGTCCAATAGAACTTTTTCCAGTGAGGGTAAAGTTCTATAATCTGCCCTTTCAATATGATAGCCACTAGCCACATGTAACCAATGAGCACTTGAAATGAGACTAGCATGAACAAGAAGTGAAATTTTAAATTTTATTTAATTTTAACTGCTTTAAGTTTAAATAGCTACATGTGGCTACTGGCTACCATACTGGAGTACATCTCTAGAAACTAGATTCTAGAATCTAGACATTTCTAGAACAGCTGTATACTCAGTTTAAAAATAGATTCTAGGGGGCTGGCTGCTGGCATAGTGGTTAAATTCACATGCTCCGCTCTGGCGGCCCAGGGTTAACAGTTTTGGATCCCTGGCATGGACTGATGCACTGCTGGTCAGCCATGCTGTGGTGGTGTCCCATATAAAGTAGAGGAAGATGGGCACAGATGTTAGCCCAGGGCCAGTCTTCCTCAGCAAAAAAAAAGAGGAGGATTGGCAACGGATGTTAGCTCAGGGCTGGTCTTCCTCACAATAAAAAATAATAATAATAATAATAATAATAAATAAATAAAATAGATTCTATTTTCTCCCATTGTCAAGTATGAATATTTGAATAATTTTACTTGTTATTCTGATGCAAGTGGAAAAAACACTGAGTGTATTTAAGACATCTGCATCTGATTATTACCTTTGATGTTAACTAATTATATGTGAAGTCGCTTCATCCACCTCTATAGAACGAGAGATTTTTGCTGAGATTTCTTTCTAGCTCTAAAATTATATGAATCTACATGAATGCCAAGTAGGGCCGTCTCTGAAGGAATCCTCTTTCCTCACGCCTCTCCCACCACCACCAAGGCCACGTGCACGATCTCCTGATAGAGCCGCCATTATCGCGGGAGGGTCTGCACGCTCACCTTCTACTGTTGTGGTGGTTGTTGCTTTTCTTCATTCCTCTCTGCAAACCTAATGTAATATGTATCTGATTCAGATAAATTGCTAGGCAGGGTAATTTGCATAAAATAACTGCCACCATTGGAGAGGAAGCACCATATCCTGAGAGGCCAGTGGATATGATGTCAGAGGATCTAGACTCATGCCCTCCTTTACTATTTTTAGCTGTGCAAACTTGGGCAAATTGTGTAATTTCTCTGGGCCTCCATTTCCTCTACTGTAAACCAGTTGCAATGTCATTTCGTGATTACTGAGATGGTATACATTTATATATGTTTAAAACTTTAAAGTGATATTCAGATGTTAATTATGACATGGTAGAAACATTAAAAAAAACTTACTGAATGAATGGAAAGAAATAACCTTATACTAATTTGTGATGCCATAAGGTCATGGTTTAAAAGATATGCCCCAAGAACCAAAAAGAGACAGGAATGAAGCTAAGTGAATTCTTTGGCTTTGTCTTAGTGAGAAAGATATTTAAAAGATTATGATTTTGAAATTGTGTGCTGAAGCAGATTAAACAATCCCAGGGGGACAGGATGCTCTGAATTGAGCTGACAAGCTAACACAGATTAACACTGGAAGATAACTTCCCAGGATGGATCTGAGATGTCATCCTGTGAAATGGTTGGTCCCCATGTAAATCTGAACTAGCATGCTGAGACTGAGTTGATACTGGGTAAACTGGTGTAATAGCTGTAAACTCAATATGTAGGCAAATATGACCTAGAACAATGATTCTCAAATATGGTTGTACATTAGAATCACCTGGGAAACCTGTAAACAACACTCAGGCTTTCCTCTACACTGATTAAATCAGAATGCCTGGGACTAGGAGGCACTGGCCTGAGTGACACTCTTTACTCTGCTAACTCGCGTTTAAATACTTAAGAGACAAAACAAACAAACAAGTGAACTTTCTCTTTGCCCCAAGACTACATATAGCCATATCTTGCTTCTCTTCACAACCAACCCCTCCAAGTGGTTGCCGTGCAGGCCGTATGCAGCCTCTGCAACTCACTTCAGGGTGCCTTCCCATCACTTAGCTCTTAATAAGGTCACCAAGGGCCACATTGCTAAATCCAGTGGACTTTTTAGTCTTCCCTGACTTGATTTCTCACTGGGAACGCCCTATCTTCCAAGGGTTCCACGACATCACAGCCTCTGGGTTTTATTCCTACCTTGCTGTCCTCATTGTTTCCAAAATCATTTTTAGGCTCATCCACCTCCTCCACCATTAAATGGTAGCGTTTCTGATGGTTTCTTTTTTTTTACTGTAAACTGTCTTCTCTTGTCAGTTTGTACTTAGGTAATCTAAGTACACAGGGTTTCCGTTACTGTTTGTGGGTGGATGACTGTCACGTTTGTTTCCCCTGAATTTTGAATTCATTGAAACAACTGCTATTTGACATCTCCCTTTGCAAGTCTTAAAGATACCTCAAACTCAGTCAAGCCCCTGTTATTCACTTGTGTGGTTCTGCATATTTCCTGTCACAGCACATATCAAACTTGTAATTATGCAATAATTTATGTGTTAGATCTTCTCCCGTCCCCGAGTGTAAGCATCACGAGGGCAGGTCCACATCTGGCTTTGCTCACTAGCACTTATCATGGTTCCTGACACATAGTAAGTGCTTACCATTTGTTGTACTAGTAATAAAAATAATAACGTAAAGTAATAATACAATTCAAACAATGAATGAATCAACGCACAACTGGTTTCTGTTATAGGAAATCAAGCCTCACTAATTTACTTGAGTATTTTAGGACAATAAGGAAGTACGTGGTAAGACAGAAAACATGGATCAATTTTAAAAAAGTATTTGACATGTTAATAGTAATTTCTCCAGATTATAGGCTGAGTCTTTATAATTTTCTTCTTTATATTTTTTATAATTTCCAAATTTTATAAACATGACCATTCTTATATTCATGATAACAAAATATTTATTAAGACAAAAATAAGGAGTCAAGAAAGTCCACAATGAAGAATATTAAAAATGAAGTGATCATAATATTGGAGGTCATATTTCATCAAGGACTGGGAATAATTAGAAACAGGAAAGAAAGTGTAGGAAAATGAATGCTTGTCCATATGGAATATTACCTGAATGCATTTTAAATTTTAATTAAAAACTTAATGATCTGACATGTTGAAATCTCCATGATTGTAGATTATTATAAATATTTTTGGAAAATAATCAATCATAGATAAATTTCCTATGATGCAATGTAAATGTACTTATTAAAATATTTCTCAAATTATTTAAATAATTTTCCTCCTCCATTGTCCAATAGTGTCTTTGAATCACTGATCTTCATGCTTTTTTCCTTTTTAAATTGGTATTTGGACAGTACGGGGCAGGTTTTAGATCTATTGGACATGTGATGCCCTGCCCTAACAGAAAGGAGGACGGTCATCCTCTTGTATTTGACCACAGGCCCCTACTTTCTAAGGATGACCTGAGGAAGCAGGAGAACCTGTTACTGCCAGGAAGAAGCTCTATCAAGAGTATCAAAACCACAAATTATCATTTTGAGGCAACATATGGCAACCCTATAGGAAATTCTAAACAATTCCATGCAAATCAATTGGATTCACTGTCTGAAGGCTTTCCCTAGTTTCCTGGTTTGTCCTGTAGGGTGAGCCAGATGCTAACCCTCAGATTCTCAGAGTTTTGTTTAGTAGAAGCAAGCATTTCTTGACTTCTGCTTCCCATTTTCAAGGTTCAGGAGACATCATTTAAGCATTAGTGGAGCATAATTCTGGGGTTTCAGTTGTGTATCTGATTGAGTACCTGAGAGGCAGTGAGCTGTGAAGCTGGGGTGTTATCCCCCATTATGGCCAGACTACCAGCCAATCTCATAACATTACATCAGCTTTGTCTTTGCCATGCCTGAAAGCAAGAGCATACTGATATGCCTTCCTTTTAAAGACTCATGTTAACCACTTTGAATTATCTACCATGCAAGAAAACTGGCATTGGAGAGGACCGATCTAAAGGATATATATAAAATACTCATTTCTCAAAAGTCACTGCCTTTCTTTCAGTAATTAAATTAGGCCACTAAAACTATATTCTTGGATCATAATATTCTGACCACTTATAGAATTGCCCTCATAGAACTGAACTATGATTTAAGGTAATGCCCTGACTGTCACCAAAGGCTTTTATAAGAGGAAAAAACAAAAATAAACACTTTGTATGAAAGATCTCCATTTTTTAAATAACATATGTTTTGAAGGGAATCATGTATTATATTGCTCAATATCCCTTGTATAAAGACTCATTGGGTATGCACAATATCTTGGCTTTTAGGATGCAATATAATGGAATGAAAATTCCCTGTTATGGTTTGATGTCCAATGTGCCCAGGTACTTGGGCAGTGCTATATGCAGTGTAAGGCCGTCTGCTACAGGAACAGTGGGCACTATCTCCTGACCTGTGGGGGTCTTATTCTTATTTTGCAGTTTTCTTGTTTTGGGGAGGGCACAGAAATGAGTAGCTATTTTAGATTCTATATAATGAACTGGGAATTTGTAGGGCCTACTTTCTGGAGGTAGTTTCTTCACTATTTGAAAAACACATGGTCACTACTCATTTGCAAAGCCTCCCCGAAGAGAGAAACGTTGCTATAATTTGGATCCACTTCCTTGCCAGTGATGGATTGCACTTTGAAAGATACCTGGCTTTTCTGAGCACTAACTATTTGGAACGAACACAATGATGATGAATATGATTGTGGTGGAAAAATTAGCTAAATGGATTTGTAATACATCCCTGGACCTTAATTTTGAGTATTGTCTGGATCCTGAATTTTTAGTTAGATGAATGAAAGCTTACAATTTTATGTCCTAATTTTCTAAGAGGCCCTGCCTTCTAAAGTCTAGAGCAGCACTGTCTCAGAGAATTTTCTGGAAAGATGGAAATGCTCTCTAAAAGGGTAGCTGCTAGCCACATGTGGCTATAGAGCATATTTGGCTAGTGCAACTGAGAAACGGAGTTTTTAATTTATTCAATTTTAATTAGTTAAATTTAAATGTACACAGTCACACATGACTAGTGGCTACTGTATTGGACAGTACAGCATTGTGTAGTGGGCACTGTTCCAGAGCACAGTAGTTTTAAAGTTACTAAGGTTCTAAGACTAGAGAGTTAAATTTAATTCCAACATCATAATCTTTAGAATAGAGAAGAAACCATATAATGCAAAATAGAAACTCCCTGTGACGACAAGCACATTGAGAGCAAGGACCAGGTCCCATTCATCTTTCCATCCTCCCAGCATCAGTACAGTATCTGACATGCAGGGGGTCACCACACAGTTCCACTTCTGTATTCTACAGCACTGGGTAAAGGCTTCAAATTGCAAGGCAAAGAAAATTTGAAACACACATAAAAGTTGTTTGAAAATTATAGCAACTAAGAACATGGCTGGGTTGAGGCCCAAACTGTAATCCTGATCACCCGCAGACTTATTACACATTCAATTAAAGCACTCATGAACAAATAAATACATACACAAACACATAAGTAAATATTACTCTCACATAAGCTTTACGCAGATGCGTGTGCTTCATGTAACTTACTCGTAGACACAGAATTATTTCTAAAATCCCTAGAGGTGTCCTTAGGCTTCTGGGAATCCACCTCCTGTCATGTCTTATTGCTTAATTATTGTGATGTATTTAACTTATTTATCACAAGAAAACAATAGTCTTTCACTTTAAAAAAGCATGTGTTAATGATGTTGCTGAAATAATACTTCTTAAGAATAAGGAGTACAGGAGTTAAGACTCTCAAGGAAAGAGAATCACTGATGTTGAAATGTCCCTGGAGAAGTTAGAAACGTCTATAAGCATATTTAAAATAAACTGCTGTGGTCCCAAAGCCTTTAATGGAGCTGGGAGAGCTGTTTAATGCACACTATCTTGCAGTAATCGCTGTAGTTTAAAATAGATTTTAATCAAGCACCATCTGCATAATAGGCTGAACGAACAACACAGAACTCCACTTATAACTCTTATCATATAAAGTAAATATTATAAAATCCTCACCATAGAAACAAGGCATATCACAGCACTTTTTGTGATGGTACTGTTTCTGTAAGTGAAAAATTTTGCTACTTAAATTCATTTTCTCTTTGCTTTCTAAACCGCGCCATCTAAAATCCCCTTATGAGAATAAATTCAAATAAGCATGGAAAGTAAGTCATCTAGTTACTGTGAAATCAGCAAGGCTGTAATACTTCTTTCATTTTACAATTGAGTTTATTATTATCATTAATAATAACAGTACATTTAATGACTCAAAACATCAATTATAGAAAAACGTACATGAAATGCTATACTTTTGAAATGATTCACAAGTGTGGGGCTTTGTATTTGTATCAGAGTTTGTGAAGCCAATTTTTTTTTAAGGATCCTTGATTCTGTCAAACATAGCTGAGTATTGTTTTAGGATGAGTTTAGCAAAGAAACTCAGTGGCCTTATGTAAGATAAGAAATTTGGGCTACTGTCCAGAAAAATCACTTTAAAGTGAGGAAAAGAGTTGATTGTAATGATAATCATCTATTAGTTATAGTTACCAATTTTGTTGGACTCACTTGGTCTTTTCTAGATTTACCTGTCGGAGGCAATATGTTTACTTCTTACTATTTTGGATTGACAGTTTCTCCTGTCTTACAAGGAATGCACAAGCTGCTGAGACAGGGTCCTGCTGAACAAAATGCCAGGTGCCTAAGTTTAGCCTCACTTTATTTTTATTCCATGAATTAATCAAGTATGCTCAATCATAGGGTATGAATCATCTAGGAACATACCTTGAAAATACTATAACCTAGTATAATCTAATTACTTGAATGGATTTTAGGAACAATTATTTGGAATCAGGTACTAACTGGCTGTTTGACTGAATTTATTATTTTTCCCAGAACTAGTTTATTAGGCTCAGCCTTAACCAATGGGATCCTTCATTTTTGATAAATGAGGAGGAAATATTTTTCTATTGCTGATGTTTAACAAATTCCTTAAAAGTACCATACATATTATGTCATGTGAAGGGTTGAACAATTGCATAATAAATACAGTTCAATGTGGAAAATACCACAGTTTGACGTCCCGATTTTAAATATTCTGTCCTATTGCTAGATGATAATGTGACTTGCCATTTAGTTCTAACATTACTTGATTTCACTTGATGTTTACAGAAGCATTATCTGCTTATCATTTTTATTTTATTCCAGGAATCTTCTTGCCTTCAGAGCAGTGGTAGATAAAAAGTACTTTTCTAAAGGTTTATTGAATTGTTGTTCTAGTGACTTATACTATTTGCTTTGAGAAAAAAACCTCTCTTTCTGTCCAGTATGGCAAAGCATATGCACTGATGAACTAGCAAATTAGTAAGAAACTCTTTTTTGTGTGTGTGAGGAAGATTGGCCCTGAGCTAACATCTGTTGCCAATCTTTCTCTTTTTGCTTGAGGAAGATTGTCCCTGAGCTAACGTCTGTCCCAATCTTCCTCTATTTTGTATGTGGGATGCTGCCACAGCATGGTTTGATGAGCGGTGTGTAGGTCTATGCCTGGGATCTGAACCCATGAACCCCAGGCCACTGAAGTGGAGTGCGTAAACTTAACCACTATGCCACTGGGCCAGCCCTAGTAAGAAACTCTTAAAAGCAAAAAGTAAGTGAAAGCAGGAACCCAGAGAAGTAAGCAAAGTATTGAAGCCAGCTTTCATCTTGTTGAACCTGGTGAAACTGAGTCAAAGGCACAGTAGATAGAAGACAAAGCCCATGACTGACCAAAAGTGGGATGTTTAATAGGAGGGTTCCTATTAAAGTCAGGACAGAAAAGAATTAGACTCTCAGTGCAAGAGTGGAATAAAATGATACCTCTTGGATGTGCCCTCCCAGGATCTGCAAGGATGATACCAAAAGGAGAGAGGAAAAATATCTTCTGTGAAAATTCACAAATAAAAACCAGCACTTGTAAGAATTTATACCCTGAATGCATACTACATGGGTGAGCTGAAAAACTTCAAGCCAAGAGCGGTTCTAGATTGTAATGGTCTAAGATGCTTGGCAGAAGCAAACATAAATCATCTTTAGAGGAATCCACTTTCAGGTCTAATAGAATTCTCATAAAGTTCTAATAAATATCAGCTCTCATTCCAAAAGCAAAAAACCAAAATGAAACAGGGCACTAAAACCAAGAGCCAGCAGCAACAACAGACAATAGAATCAGACCACAAAAGACTTCATGTATTGGAATTAGCAAATGCTTAAAGGAATGAAAGAGATTAAATATATGCATAAAGATCAAGCAACTAAAAAAAGTCCAAACAGATCTGAGAAAGAACCAAATAAAACTAGAAATATAAAATAATTGAAATTAAAACCTCAATTGATCAGCTTTAATTTCAGATTAGATGTAGCTGAAAAGAGAATTATGAACTGGGGAAACTGATATAAATAAGTTAATCAGAATGTAATACAGGGGGCAACAAAATAAAAAATATGAAAGAAAAACATCATGGAGGATGGAATAAAGTCTAGCATATAGCTGATCAGAATTACAGAATGAGAAGGGAGCAAGAACGGTGTAGAGAAACCACCTGAAGAACAATAATGGCTGAAAATTTCCTGGAACTGATGAAAGACAGAAATATTTAAATTCAGGAAAAATTTAAAGAAACCCACACACCTCACAATGAAGCTGCAGGACACCAAAGGCAAGAGATCTTAAAATCAATCAGAAGTAAAGGCAGATTACTTTAAAAGGAAAGACAGCGAGGTAGTAGAATTCTCAAAGCAATAATGAAAATCAGCATTCAGTGGAGTAATATAATATCTTCAAAGTGATAGAAGAGAATCACTGTCAATCTAAAATTCTATACGTAGTAAAAGGTACTTTTTAAGGTAATCATGTTCCCAACAGATCCTCATGAAAGAAAATTTTAAAGGCATAGGGAAAATGATGTCAGATGAAAAAATATTAAATATGTGAATAAATCAAAAGAAAAAAAACTGAAAATAATAAAAAGTGTTTCATGGGGTTTATTAAATGACAGAATTGGATTAAATTATAATTAAACAACAGCAACAACTGCTCCAGGATAAATTGGGACGAGGGTGTTTGGAGTTAAAGTAATCTAAGGAGGGTAAAGATATTGACCAATGTTAGACTTTTGTGCATTTGTGTGTTAGAGGTAGCTTCTAAATGAAGAGAAAGAGTATGAAATTTCCATTCTTAAAATGGGAAATTATGGAATGAGAAAAATAAGAACAATCTTAAAGAAGGTAAGAAAGAGAAAAAAAAACAGAACGTATGTGGGAAAAATAGAAAGCAGCATACTTCAATGGAGAAATAAACTGAAACATTTTGGTGCTTATATTAATGTTAATGAAGCCTGTTTCATTTAAAAGTAAAAGATTATCTAACTGTATGCCATTTACAAGAGACACATGTAAAACTAAAGGATACTTGAAGCAGAAAAGTTGAAAGTAAAAGGATGGAAAAATATATACTGTGATTCTTAGCCCATAATTTCCTTAAAGGGAAAACTGTGCTAAAAATAATACTTGTAATTCCAGATACTTTAAGTGTCTTAGAGTGTCTGTTGTATTACAAGTGTGGGATTACAGGCTTAGAACCACAAGCTACCCAAGTTTTTATTTCTTTGATGTTTTACTGTATGTCTAGTTTATGACTTTAGGCTGTCAACACAGCTTCATAGCAATCAGAACCATGGGTAGTGTTTATAAGGTGATAATTTATTTCACTGATGTATTTACAATATTTCCTCTCTGTCAAAACAAACTTATTTCGTTTAATTGTTCAATTAGATAAACTGGAATTAATATGTAATTGCCTAAGACAGCACAAAGTGTTGAGAGAGAAGCTTTAAAAGCTTCTTTTTGTGGTGTGAGACTAAATATTCTTTTTCAGTTCTCCGTTTAGAAATGATTTAAATGATCTTTTTGACTTAACACTATTTCATATTTAACTGGAGCTGTTGCAGTACAACATTCCACATAAATCCTGCTCACATGTAAAGGAAAAATTCTAGTTTAATCTTTAACTGTGATGAAGAATGCCTGAACATTTTCATCAGAGGATTTTTTTTTTAGCCATTTAATAAATATAAGTTGAATAAATGGGCAGGAGGATTTTGAATTGCAGAGAAGGTGAAGAATAGCATGTAGAGCTGGAATGGGAAGGTGGATTTTCTCGAGATGGAAAATGTACTTAAACTAAACATGAACTTGAGAATATTTGTATAGACAAAAAGCCATTTTAATGAAGACATTCTTGAGAAATCCCTTCCTAAGCCTTCACACAGAGCTAATTCAAGAATATACTTCTATAGAATATAAGTTCTGCTATATGGTGCTTACACAATCACTAATAGCGAGTTATAAATTACTTTGAGATGTGGATATTGATTGATTGGATAGGATGCTCACTGGGAAAGTTTCACACCAGCCTGAAAGCTTATAATATACAAATTCATGTCTCAGCAAAATGATAAGAAATGGATCTTATGGGTCAATAGGAAATGGCAGAATCTGTGAATGTTAATTCTATGAATTTCTGGTTTCTAGTCAGTCTTCTACTCATATAAGTTGAAGAGTGTGGAAAATCCTATTGTAAGTAAGAATAACCCTGCATAAAATTTACTGTCAGAAGATGCTACTAATTTTGCATTAATTTCCTGAAATGTCAGCAATGAATACTGATAAAGATATAATATAGATGCACAAACTGATCCTTACTATAAGCAGAACATTAACTTTTTCCCTTGCAATATAGTATATATCATCTATGTTTAGGACATTAACTTGACTTATCCATGCATAATCCATTATCTAAATCACTGGCCACAAACAAATTCTTGGTGTTCACATTTAGGTCCAGGTACTCATTGGCTGTTAGATACCATTAGAATAATACACATTTTCTTAAAAAAATTACTTTGCCCTCTAAATGATCAGCTAAAGCTCAGGCTTTCACTAACCCAATAAATTATTTATGTAATATCAATTAGACTCCTTCTGCCTTTTTGCCTTACCTCATGAGAAACTAGCTCACTGACAACAGGGAGAGACCATGAGGGTGGAGGGGATCAGCATGGGTGATGATGTTTAGTTATGCAGCTGTTCTAAAGTGTACTCAGGATTTGTTTTAATCAGGGATGGTAAGACAGCAGACATGGAAGTGATTGTTATGAAGGAAGAAGTTTATACTCACAGATTCCTAGAAACAGGAGGTGTAGCATGCCATGTTGGGTCAGTCAGGAGGCAGAGACAGGGAGAGGGCAGAGCATGGCCCAGAGCCTTTATTGGTTTTCATGGGAAGGAATGGGTGAAGCAGGGTAGGTATGCCGGGTAAGTTTAGGATTGGATAGTTTGAACAATTTCAGTGGGCTCCAGGCTATAGGGGTGGTCCCTAGTTGTCTGGTACCTGGCCCTGGAGTGATTTAGGGCGGGGGGGATATTGGCTTGGTGTGTGAGTTTGATAAAGGAAATGGTTGGGGATGTGGGCTCTGGATTGGCTGGTCTGTATATTAAAGGTGTACTCAGAGGGGAGTCATTTGCTATCTTTAGGAATTAGCTAGCCCTAGAAGGGGTAGTCTTTCCAGGATTAAGACCTCAAATGCCAGAGCATCAAGAATACTGAAAATAATAAAATATAGTCAATACAGCAGCCTTGTCTTTGTCATCAGGCTAAATAAATCTATGAGTCACTATTTATCTGGATCTTTGAAAAATTAGTGTAGCTATGGGAAAGTTAACCATATAGATCAGAATCCCACTGTGCTGCCTTGGGGAGCATGTTGACAGCTTAATTTCTTAAAAACAAAATTCTGGCAAAAGCAAAAAGAAAATAAAGGGTTGATACAAGGGACAATTCATTAGTAAGATTTAAAAAAAATGGAAGAACAATATAAAGTACTCATGTAACTCTATATTACATATAAAGTACTCAGTAACTCACACGAGTGTTTTCACAGTAACTGGGCACAAGAGCCCTTCTCACCAGGACAAATTTGGAAGATGCTTGACTGATAATCAAGGAAAAAAAACATTATTTTGGTGTTTTCAAGTGAGAGTGCGCTTGGTTTTGGTGCAGTCATCTAAAAGCGAGAACTAATTACCTCTGCAGCTAATTTTCCAATCTAAGGACATTTAAGACCCATCTTGTTATACAGATAACTTAAAAGAATGGCACTACTGGTGACACAGACAGAGAGGCAGGCAGCCATACTGGCATGGGGTTAATAAAAAGTAAGCAATGAAACATCCAGGCTTCTGCTTCTGGAAGGGAGTCAACGTAATGCCCCTGGTCCTTGCTTTCCTCATCCTGAATATGAAATAGTCGGTCAGATGATCTCAAAGGTTCCAACTAACCATAACCTACGTACACACACAGAGCCATCATTGTATCTCTGGGATGTTGCCTTCTTAAAAGGAAATAGTGAAAATAAATAGTTTTTTTGAACGAGAGGTGAATTAAGCTTGACTTTGGACATTGATTTCTGCAAGACTTATTCTCTCTTACTCACTATGCAGAATTTCTATTTTGTGGATGCAACCTACTTTTATGCTTAATACATCTGTATTTAAAGGATTTATTAGGGACTTAAAAGTGTAATTGGACAGGAAGGTGGTTTAATCCATTTGGTTTGTAACCTCATGCTTTGTTAAAAAGTATGTCCCCCCCAAAGTTTCTCATTTGGATGATATAAACTTGCATCCACCACAGGTCAAGGAAGGTGCCAAAGAAGACTTTTTTTAGGCAACATCCATTTCCTAAAGGTCCTAAAAATAACCTATTCGTACCTTAGAAGTATCATCGCCTTCATCTTCATGCACTGAACTGGATGGTGAGGGGGTTGCAGACTTGCTTCCGGGTGGAGATGGTGAGTTGTGGGGGACACTGCTTCCCCCCATATTCAATCCAAGCTGAGCACTTAGCTGTGACTGGTTGATGGTGGTCAGCTGGCCATGCTGCATCATTCCTGGCTGCTGCCTGATGTCTGCAGGCTGACCCCTTGGTCTCATGGCTGCCATCTGAGGATGGGAGCTATACTGAGTCCCTTCTGGGTTCCGTATATCTTGCATCTACAAAAAGAAGAAAAATAGAAAGGAATAATTTTCGCAAACATATTTTGGGTAAAATTTTTAAAAAATTCTGTAGGATATCCTGCTAAACTGCACACATTTCCACCTCCCACCTTCTCCCCAGAGTAGAATAATCTTAACAGTATATATCACCCTAAAAGTGCTGTTATCAAAAGAACAGAATTTGCGAATTCAGTCAACCTCACATTTCATTACTCAAGACCTGATTAATTATATTTATAGTCCTTCCATACTAATAAAATGCAAACATATATCATTAATAGATTTCTATAGTGTAAGTTTCAAAATACTGATGGTTATCAGAGTGTCAAAATTATGCAATTATCAGTAATTACAGCAATCACAGCAATTCATGAAACCCTATTGCTTTTATTCTGATCATTTAAGAATGGTTTGGGAGTTAAGTGTACCATGTCCTCAGTTTAGTTCTACATAGGCGAGTGATGGCCAAAATGATCTACTAACTTCCAGACTCGGAACACTTATAGGCTGGTATTAACCAATTGATTAATTGACTATTGAAATGATTTGACTGCACAGTCAGATTTGAAAGTAAAGCTCTCACGTTGCAAGGTCACCATATTAATCCATTATGCTATCCGGGTCACTGCTTTTTAGCCTTAATGAGACTCCCTCTTGTAATTCAAGCAATGAATTTCATCTCTGCAAGGATTAGAATTAAAAGCATTGGAGGATGAAGCTCTTAACGTATCTAGAGGTCAAATGTGTTGTATAAGAGGAGTATGGTAGATTTCACCTAATGTTTCCCTGGCATTTTCAAACTTAAAATAATGGGGAATATTTTGTGGTGCTTATAGAAGCAGCTTGGTTTTTTCACTCCGAGGGGGCTTGGGGAATTCACGCAGATAGAGGATTTATGTAACAAGAGAGAAGAAACAAAAAAATAGAAAACAGAAGGGCAGTGAAGGGATATATGGTTAATGTTACATTTTGGAACTGAAAAATAGTTAATAATGTTATCTTTCTCTGTTTCATTAAAAACAAAATCCCACATGGTGCCAGAATGCCTAGTAATTACCTGTCGGCAAATGTTATCAGAACATGGAAATACTATAAAGGTCAATTAAGTAACTTAGTCATAGGCTTTTGTTTTCTTTTGTAATAAACTCTTTTTCTACCAATGCTCTCTAGTCATTTTACCAACCTAGTCAGATCCATTTGAAACTGAAGGTGGGACTGAAGAGGTGTCTGCCTGTGTTATCTGTATGAGGTTGACTGTCTCCACCAGGAAGTCTCTTATTAGTCAATATCACCCCTGTAGACCTTCCCTCTTGCTACAGCTTCATCTTCAGACTCAGTTCTAGGTATCCTAGACTCTGGCTCTTCTCGGTGAAGGCTTAGGCTGGCCCCATGGTTTTGTACCTGCTCCTTTCCTGGTTTGAATCAACATTTTTTCCCATAATTTAAACTGCATTCCTCCAATCCTCCAAAAGTAGCTCATACTTCTCCTTTTTATGAAATCTCTCATTAAGCAGTTATTACTTGAAATATTTTAGAGCTGCAAAGGCCCTTAGTGACACTTTCTTAGTCCATAGAAGAGGAAACTGAGAGGCAGGCCTCAGTACAAGCTTGTTGAATGTCTGTTGAATAAATATATAAATCAATATAAATGAATAAATGAATAAAGCTCAGAGAGGTTAAATGACTTCCCCAAACCGCAGAGTTGGAGTTAAAATTTGCATCTATCAATTCCCATCTTTGAGACTTCCTACTGTATTAAGCAGTTGATTCAACATTTTATGTATCGCGTAGAAAGAGTTGTAGTTAATTAAAGATAATCAGAAACACCTTGTCAAAGGTTGTCTACCCAAATCGATTACTTTTATCTAGTCCATTCATGTTGACTCCACTCACATTTACTAAAATAGTTTTTGTTCCTTAAGTGTTCACATAACTTCCATAATCTGATCTTCCTTATGAAATAATATTAGCTTTCACAATTTTCCTTAAAGTTGTGCACTGACACAAAAACCAGGACCAGCTTTTGAAAATACACAGAGGAGGAAGTATATACAAAGTCTTTTTTCAGGCCTATTCTCTGATGCCCTGAAGTCCTATTGTGTTTTTTCTTAGACTCTTAGAATGTAGAACAGCTGTGTCATTGTGGGCAAAGAGTTGTGGATGCCCACAATGGGCTCTGTCCTATACAGGGCAGCCCGCCTCCCAACCCTGCACCAAATGAAGCACTTACATACATGTTCAAACACATATGTCTGTAGGAGGACACATTTTTATAGCCCTGTAAGTTAGAAACGTTTACTAGCAAAAGCATACTTTAATAAATTATCTTTCCAAAAGTATTTAACTAACTGATAGCTTTATTTCTCCTTCACATAAATCCCAAGTTACAAAGCATGATCAGTTTTTAGCCTCTCTGTTTGGGGCCCACTTCTTCTTCTCATGATATTGCAGAGGATGATTTTTAAATTGACTTACATGGAGAGTTTCCAGATTTATGACTACAACCAAGGGTCTTCAAAGGCCTAAAACTATCTCACTCAGAGCAACTATCTCTCCCACCATTTTGTAATCATTTTGATTGTTTTCTCACGTTAATTAGTGTTGGGGGTAGAACTCTGAGTACTAAAATTTGTATTCCCACCTTTGTACTATTAGTAGAAGGAGGGAGGCATGGCGAAAAAGAGGTAAAGAATCAATTTGGGTAGAGATAATGAAGTCCTCAACAGGGTACCTCTTTTTCAACACACTCATTATTAGTTCAAAATATTCTGTCAGCAATGGTGTTAGGCCAGGCAGACAGCAGCTTTAACACCAAATCAGAGAACAATTTTCCCTGTGCGGATGGTGGCAAGCACAAATTAGAGCACATACTCATCTCTTGAGCCCTCAAATACACTTACAAATTGTCAGATCTTAACACCCATGGTGACATTTCTGAATTAGGAGTATTTCCATTTTACCTTGCTTTCATAGGAGTCAGTTCAGTATTAATCACTGCCTTGTGTATAAAATAGGGAAAATTAAACTGGATGGAGTCTGATTACGGAAAAATAAGAATAATTAGCTCACGAAAGTAAGCAAATGTTTTGATTACTGGTTCCCTTCCAGAAAGATATTGATTGACTACAGGTCTTAATGTCAAACACAAAACCTCAACTTGCAAAATATTATTTCCTGTTAATCCCCAATATTTTTAACTTACCCTGAATAATTCACTTAAGTCATGCTTAATAACAACTGCTGTTTTCTCTGATTCTTCTCTCCTTCTTCATGATTTCTCTTTTTCCTACAACTTCCTACCCCTAAATGATTCCCTAACATTCTGTTTCTGAGTCGCATTTCTTCTGCCCAACTAAGATTTATCATGGTTTTGTTAATGGGGAATTTTCTAAATTAAAATGTACAGTTCTGACCCAAACTCCAAGTCTAACTCTGCAGGTGCTTGCTAGACTCACTACTTGGACAACACCGCCTCTAGAAACACGAATAACGTTTTCTTTCTCAAGCCTATCTTGTACTATGTGTCCAATTTCTGTTGATGACATCTTCATCCTCCCTGTCACCTCTACTCAAAATGTTCTAGTAATTTTTGATTCTTTCCCTCTCTATCAAACTCCTGTGAGTTCCATTGAGTCTCCTCCAAAATACCCCTTCTATCTGCCCTTCTTTTCATTCCCACTCCTGTATTTCAGGCCTTCATCACCTCTTCACTTGCAACAGCAAAAAAGAATCTCTTCATGTCCACCCTGAAGAGCAGTGCAAAATTAATCTTCATGAGCCATAGGCTCAAAAACTTCCCAATGATATCTGCCCACCAAATTAAATCCAAACTCTTCAGTGTGCCATTAAAGGTTCCAAATAAACCTTATTCCCTGTAACTGTCCTTCCCGCACTTTATTGTTCAGCCCAAACTAGATAATTGCCGTTCTTTGCCTATGTCTCTCTCCCTGGGACATGTGTCTTTGTTTATGCCACTCTTTCAGTGTTCATTTTCTGAGCATTTGCTATCTGAAATTTTAAAGAACAGTTAAAAAAAACGTTTTTTGGAGGCTGGCCTGGTGGCGTGGCGGTTAAGTTGGTGCACTCTGCTTCGGCGGCCCGGGGTTCACAGGTTCGGATCCCAGCTGTGGACATTTGCACCACTTATCAAGCCATGCTGTGATGGCATCCCACATATAAGGTAGAGGAAGATGGGCATGGATGTTAGCCCAGGGCCAATCCTCTTCAGCAAAAAGAGGAGGATTGGCAACAGCTGTTAGCTCAGGGCTAGTCTTCCTTATCAAACAAAAAAAAAACCCCAAAAAATGTTCTTTGCGCAGTGATTTGTGGTTTGCACAGGACTTTTATCTAGTGAGCCTTATAATTCCCCTTTTAGGTAGCCCTATAGGAATGGCTGTTTTTCACAAGTTTATTGAGGATGGAGGCGGTTAAATGATCTCAGATCTCTCTACCAACAAAGAAAAAAACAGAAATGAAATATGCTTTTTCTACAGACTTGTATTCTTTTCACAGTTCCACGATGCAGTTACCATATTCACATATCCAAACCCTAAATAGATTAGGGTCAAGTTCAAAAGTCAGTTGATCTGCAAAAGTTCCAGAACCTTCTTATACTGAATTGCGAAAGCATTTTGTTTGTACTTTCTTTACGGGACAATAATTTTAAATTTCTTAGTCTAATGTGTACATATCTGCTAGACAGTATTGATTAGTACATAACTAATGAATTTTTCAATCCCTCCTGAGAGCTCTTTTAGTTAAATTAGGTATTCCAAGCATTCAAAAAATATTTGCTGAGGCAGTATATAAATGATGAAATGAATACTACAAATATAAACTGACTTTAACCAGTTTGATGATTTTTCTTTTTTCCTGTGACATTTAACATTAGTTACATGATGAAGAGAAAATTTGAATAATGTCTATTTCCCTCTGTGGCAGAAACCTTAAGCTGTACCCTTTGAGATTCATTATACTTTCGTCCTGGGGGACAGACTTCCAATATTTAACTGTCTAGCCAAGAAACTAGTTAACCGAGGGCATTTCCTAGCTTCCTTTGCAGCTATGCATGGCCATGTGACCATGTTTTGGCTAAGGGAATGTAAGTGAAAGTGTTGTGTGGTGCTTCCAGGAACTCTCCTTAAAGGGAAGGGCTCATCTTCCTTTGTTCTTTTCTGCCGGCAAAAAATGTGTGTGTGAGGATTAAAGCTCAGGAAAATGTCTCGGACCAAGAGGCAGCACCGTTAGGATGTTGGAGGCCCAAGAAATAAGGAGCTGAAATGTTCTTCCTTCAGCTCCCTGTCATGTCCTCACCATGGAGCCACCAGACCATGGACAATCTACTTACTGTGAGAGTCTTTAATGTGAAAGAGAAGTAATTGTCTATATGTCTATCTTTTTTTAGGCTCACTGTCATTTTGAGTTTCCTGTTATATGCAGCTGAACTTTACCTTAACTGACACACCCTAATAGACAATAAATTCAAAAAAGCAGGGATAGAATCCATTTTGTTTACCATTGTAGCCCTGGTATCTAGCACAGATCTTGGCACGTAGTAGGTACTCAATGCATATTTCTTGAATTACACTGAATAGATGTTTAGGGATTTAGTACATTTAGGACTGATGATGCTGGCTTCACATAAATAGTATTACAAATGCTTCATCTTTTGGGAACTACATTTGCTAAATTCTCAGGAGTCAAATATCTCAAAGGTACTTTCTAATGCATATATTCTCATTTTATTCATTTTAAGCCAAATGAACTTCATTTTTTCTTGGCTGAAAGTCCTGCATGTCACTGGCATTTTAGTTTTGAATGACTCTTAATATTTATGTCCCCATTGAGGAAACTCAACCCATTGAAAATGGGTGCTAGATTTCACATTTTTGAAAATCAGAACTATTTCCTTAAACTTTGCGGATCGTTGTTGAGGACTAATATTGCTCTATAATTATGGGAGCTAAAAAAACGTCAATTAAAATAATGGAAGAGGATTATGATGATGAAGAGAAGATTTCAGCTGAGTTCCTTCAAAACCTTTTTCCAATTAATGGAAAGCAAAAGCTCAGTTAAAATCAATTAGGAAACCAAAGCAGGTAGCATGTATTCTCCCTTATGACCTGCCTTGTAATCCACAGCTTTATGCCAATACCATGTTCCTTGTTCCCTTTGTTCAATTACCTACAGTGTAAGACCTCCAGGTTGAGGACAGTGTTCAAGTGGCAAACTTCAGGCACACTATTTGATACGTATTTCAACATGTGTTTGTGCTTTATCTTCCTTGGGTTTTCTTTGAAAAGGAAAAGAAAAAAAATCCAGCTTGTTCATCTCAGATTTTCTTTTAAAAAATGAGTAACATTTTGGTGTAAGTGTAATACCAAAAAAAGAAAGAAAATCCTTGGAACAACATTAGTTGTATTAGTGACTAAATAGTGTAAAAATTGCACACTTGAATGGCACCAGAACAAATGAAGGCCTGTGTTTCAGTGTTTAAAGCTGTGTGGGTTTCACAGTCCTTCCAGAGTCTGTTTTCTTCTTTCAAAATCAGCATCCCTCCCAGTCCAACATGCGAGCCTTGAAAGCTATCATTATCTTTGCCTCTAGCAGACAATCCATATCAAAACAGTTGTACACATAAAACCCTAACAACGTCTTGGCTCTCTCTGCTCTGATCCAGCTGTTTGAGTGAACAGCAGTTGGTGAACAGTGCCTGGAACATGGGGAGCCCCGAGGCCTTATTTGCTAATGTGGCTTACCAGCTGCTGCTTTCTGTGGTCTTTGCAGGCGAAGCCTGGAAGTTTGCCAGTTCCAGCAGGAACAAGAGAACGTGAGGAATCTCTGAAGCCCTCCCATTTACCCCTGTCTGTCAGCATTTGACGCCCTTCGCTGTTGAGTGCTTTCCCTAGGGCTGTGAAGAGACCCTGCTGGCTTGGGCTGTGACAAGTGCTTATTCTTGGTCCCTTTTATACACACTATCAAACATTTACCATCCTTAGCGTCTAAAGAAAAACTTCTGAGCCTGGCTCTTGGTAGTCCGGCCAGCTTTGCATGATTAATCAGGCGAGGAAGGCCAAACAGTTCCATTTTTCTTAGGAATAATGCACTCTATGAGGCTATGAGAAGAATGTAAATGTTGATATTATTTAAGTCCCCAATTTGATTACATATTTTTGCCAAGGATTCAATTAATATGTAAATGTATGCACCAGAACAAATGCATAGGTAAATTTAATAATCAAATTTTATTTATTATTTTCCTAAATGCATTTCCAAGAGAGAGCTAAATTATTTGTTGTCCAAACAAATTAAATAAATCATTTCTACGTGATGTCCTTGTGTGATCTATTTATTATTTAAAAATGTGTACTTAAGGGGCTGGCCTGGTGGCGTAGTGGTTAAGTTTGCATGCTCCCCTTCAGCTGCCCAGGGTTAGCACGTTTGGATCCTGGGTGCAGACCTATGCACCGCTTATCAAGCCATGCTGTGGCAGGTGTCCCACATATAAAGTAGAGGAAGATGGGCACGGATGTTAGCCCAGGGCCAATCCTCCTCAGCAAAAAGAGGAGGATTGGCAACAGCTGTTAGCTCAGGGCTAATCTTCCTCACCAGAAAAAAAAGTGTACTTGAAATAAACTTTAACATTTTTGCTATTAGACATCTGATTTTGAAGTCTGATAATTAATGTCAAAAGAGGGGAAATCTGGAAAATACATGTGCATAGCACATGCTATTTTTTTAAAGATTAGGAAAAACGGGTTTCAAAAGAAAGTTTGGAGATTTTCATGAAAATGTATTTTTATCCCCAGTATTTGGTCAGAATAACTTGATTTCAACTGTAAAGTTCCAAACAAAATTGCTTTTCAATTTAACATTTGGAATCTACTTTGCTCCCAAAAGACAATATGAACAAATAGGGTTCAGATTTCTTTACAATATACTAAAAAGGAATATTTGTAGTTGAGTTAGGATAGTCATTATAAAACTAATTACTACAAGAAAGCAAAAACTCTAGAGCACAATTCATTAGATATTTGCCAAATGGACAGACAGAGCACTCTCTAGAGCTACCATCCTTGGGGGAAGATTAAAATCAGCTAAAAAAACAAACACTCATGCCCACATGAATGCCCATAATGCCTGACCATCCTCCTTCCTCAAACTGAGGTCTCTCCCTCATTGTGGCCTCTTTCATGAATGGGACTTTTGTTACTCAAGGGATTTGATGTGTTAGAGGAAAATGTCATTGAAAACTTTAAGAGTCATGGCTAAAAATCACACTGGCTAAAGATAATTTCACCAATTTTTAATTTAATTAATTAAACTTCTGTATACACTCCCAAGGGTGACCCAAAGATCAGATGTTGAAGAGTAGAAAGCCTCGGGGAGGGGGAAGGACCCCCAACCTCTCAATGTCCTCAGTGTCTTGCCAGGTCCTGCCCTTCTTGACAGAACTCAACTTCTATTTCTGTCACACCCTTTAGATCCAGAAAGAAGGTGTCTTGGTTGCCCTAGTATATGCACCTGGATTTATTTTTATAAAGAACTGAGAAAGCAATTTCATACCATTTTATTTGATTTCTGTTTATTCCTTTTTCTAGATGAGAGGTAGTGTGCTATAGTGGAGGGAAACTTCTCACGATATCAACAGGCCAGCTCTGATTCTAATGAGTTGGCTTACTTTTAAATTATTGGACCCTCATTTTCCACCTCGGGAAAATAGGGATAAGTTTTTCAACAACAAACATTTATTGAGTCCTACTCTGTGCCAGCCCCTGCTCTAGGTACCAAGGAAACAACAGTGAGCAAGCACACTGGAATCCCTGCCCTTATGTGAAATAGACAATATGATGAATAAGTAGTAGATATAGGTTTTTTGATAGTGATGAGTTTTAAAGAGACACATATGAGAGAACTGCACTGATCTTAAATGCTTGCTTTAAAGTGCTATTGCGAGGATTAACTAGGGTAAAGACTATGAAGATGTTTTGTCAAATGTAAACTTATTTTTGTGGTTGTTGCTCATACACATTACCTTTTGTAGAAGAAGATGCAGATGTTTATCTTTTGTTCTCATCCCTGAGTCACTTTCCCTGACTAGCTCTAGTTCTCAGGGAGCCACCGACATAGTTGTGACCAAGCACTCTGGTAGCCAAAAGCTTACATCTGTGGGGACCTTCCCTAGGATAAGCTGGGTAGCTTATGTCACAGAGCACAGGGTTTCACTGTGAGAAAGTAAATAGCCCAGATAAAGGTTGAACTTATAACTCAGATTTTAATAGCTCCTTGAACAAGGCTAATGGGATAACTGGTAGATACAAAGTTCAAAAAAAGTTTGATGCATAAAAAGGTATTCCAGGTCATAGTATACCATTCTCTCCCATAAACTCTGTACATATAATCTCTCCTTTGGCTCTGATGATGGCCAGAAGGTTATGGGGTATAGTGATGCCTTTTAACCACACAGTTGGAAAGATGTTTTCTACTCAAATTGAGGCACCCCATTTCTGATTGCTTCGTGCCAACACTATTTGTCTCCTGCTATTATTGTTAAGCTATCAACGTCAGCATTACCAAGTTTGACACTGCTTCAGTGTGCCCTTGAAAGGGCTCCTCTGCCCAGCTCAAATAAAGAAAACATGCAAATGTACAACAGGCAAGCTTGACTCTTAACTGACAAGGAGAATCTCTCATAATTCTAATTAATGGCAGGACATGATCTAAAAACGTTTGAGGGGCCACCTGGTCTACCCTCTGGTTCCCAAAACATCTGAATTAGCATTTCCCACAAAATTGTACACCCTTGGTAATAGGAGTCTACGAGTCTGCTCTGGGTCTACCTGTGATTACAGTCAATGAAGCCCTTTATTTGTATAAGTTGTGCCTTTTGCATCTGCACTACAAAGTGTAGGCAGTGCTTTATTCATGGGGTTATCATCTCATATTAAAGTGTATTCAAACATGCTAATGTCTGTTCACATCTCCTCTGCTTTGATGTACCCAGAGAAGGGACTGAATAATGTGCCTTATTTTCAGAACACTTTCAAAGGATTGTGTGCATTGAAACAAAAAAAATGGATTGGAAGAATTGATGATAAGAAAATTAGGGAATGCTACGACATATGCCCTATGGGAGTTGTGGTTTACCTTCCAGAATTAGCTCTGTATATTTATAGCATCACCAGTCAGCTGAAATGGTTCTTTATACTATATTTAAACCTGAAAATTTAACTGAATTTCATACTTTCCACTGGAATGTTAATGGGATGCTAGTAAAAATGGAGATGTCAAGTGGAATATTGACTTCTTAACATCAGTTCAGAAAAGTGATATTTGAGTTCATTTAGAGGCTCTTAAATCATTAGATACACATGACATTCACTTAAAAGTACATCTCAAGAGGTGGAATTAAAACCTCATATTCTGCTTGGGCCAGATAGCTTCCCTATTGGTATGCTCCTAAATTATTGGGGACTTGAAGAAAAGTACAATTTTAAATTAGCATTTTATTATGGAAATCTTCCAATAATCCTTTTAATAATATATTATAAAACATTAAAATAGCATGAAGGAATAAGATAGGAAAAGGTTGGAAATCCTTTCCTACTGAGTATAGTATTAATAATTTGGTAAAATCAGTCTAGGAAAATTACAATGTCTTTCAGTTGCTTTAAAGTGTCTGACTCTGTAAGTGACCTTAAGCTCCTTTAAAACAATTAAAATATTCAAATATTTGCCTGCCAAAATTTTATAGCATGTTAGATAATGGGATGAATGTGGTTATATACAGTCTCTATATTTCTGGATATACCTAATTTAGTTAATATTAACATTACTCACTCATTTATGCTTTTATACACTTTAAGTCATATAAGGTCAAGGTCTCAAAACTAATCATAAAAACTACTGACTCCTATTCATGCTAATATAATAACCCTTTCTGTAAAACAATTGGCAATAAATTTCATTATAAAAAGTTATTAAAAGGGTTAAAAACCTATTAAATGTCAAAGAATTTGCCTGACTCAAACTTCTAATAAAGAAAGAGAATAGGCTTTCTTTCTGAATTATTTAAATCTTTACTGACTGTGCACTGAACCATGAAATTAGAAAAGTGTTATTAGAAGTGTTCTCTGGTTTTTATAAAAGTTGGAGACCAGAATGTATCAAGCCATAGTCTTTAACTAGACTAGTTAAAGCAGTAGGTTTTTAATCCCAAATACATGGCTTTTACTGATATAAAGGTCATAATTAAAACTCTATCCTGTAACTTGGTGATAATAAAATTATTATTACAGAAGCACACAAGTTCATTTAGAATATATCAGCTACATGTTCTAATTTTAATTTGGACAAATATCTTCAATTTTTTTGATCTTTCAATGTCCACTAACATAGACACACTCAACCAATAATTAAGTTTTAGTAGAGACTAATTTTAAAGCACTAATTGTTAAGAATTTGAATTATCTATCATTTACAGGTTTAACATCTACTAAATATATGTTGAAATTAGATAGTTATGGTATAAAGAGTTAAAAAAAAGATCATAATCCTGCATGATTATAACCCTGTGTGACGATAGTATAAAATAAAATTGGGTATCAATTATAAAAAATAGCACATATGCCTTTCACATTTTAAATCTATTTCTCCCGGAAACTACACTTAGCACAACCAATTTGAGCTGGTCTGTACCCGACAAACAGGTAACTGAACACAGATCAGTCTCCTCAGTTGCTCAGTGCCATCTTTTGATAACTGTGGTCTCAAGTTCTCTTAATAATATCTAATACTTATTGGTCCCTGTTTAACTCTCATAACCAGGTGAGACCATCACACCCATGAAGGACCAAAGACCCAGAGAGGGGATTCTTCAGTTATTCAATAAGTGGACCAGCTGGAATTTGTCACAGGCTGCCTGACCTCAAATCGTATATCATAACCATGACACCTCTGCTACTGACCCCATGTATAAGCTGATGTTTTTAGATATTTTTTTTTAACAAAGGATGCTTGGAAGAGCTTGATGGGGAAGATGCAGTTGGAACCTAGAATGACTGAATTTAATGCACTGATTCCTTAGATAGGAAATTCAGTTAATATTTTATTGAACACTTACTTTGTGCCTGGAACTATGAGAGGTGCCAGGGAAACAGATAAGACTGTCCTTATGCTGGAAGAGATCACAGTGTAGGGAGACCTACGACAATACATGTCAGAGGGGATTCATTGCTGTAGCCCAAAATACACTACTGTAGAACTGCAGAGGGAGGATTGTGACTTCCGAGTAAGGGACTAGTGCCAACAGATGCGGCTGAAATGTACAAATGATGCTGCAACAAGGAATCTGTCTGCATTGCATTGAAATTGCAGTGAACATCACTGAGAATTAAGAACATTTTTTAACACAGAAAAACATTTGAAAAATATAAATAAGTAGAATTTAACTCTGGAGGCAATATTGTCGACACTAGACACACCATCTGATTGTTGGACAGTCACTATACCTCCTGTATTTTCATAAAAGTCATGATTTGTCTAAGATAATGTGAAATAAAGTTGAACAAAAATAAAATAATTGGGGCCAGCCGGGAGGCATAGTGGTTAAGTGAGTGTGCTCCACTTCGGCAGCCCAGAGTTCACAGGTTCAAATCCCAGGCGTGGACATACACACCGCCCATCAAGCAATGCTGTGGCAGGCGTCCCACATATAAAATAGAGAAATATGGGCACAGATATTAGCTCAGGGCTAATCTTCCTCAGCAAAAAAATAAAAAATAAAATAAAGTAACTATGTGGTTTTCTACTAAGGTAAAGGATGACTTTAAACTTTAAAAATTCAATATACAATCAAATCATATTTTTTTAAAATGTGACTAAGAGCAATCTGATAGTTTGATTTCTGTTTGGGAATTAGTAATTTGATAGTTCAGTGTTTTAGCCTCTAAGTCTTAGGATGGCTAGAGAACGAGTCCGTAGTTTCAAGACTATATGTCAGAATATATTCTGAAGTATATCAAGTTATTCCAACTGAAAGAAGCCAAAAAACACACTGACATTTGATGCTACATTAACAGAGAGACCATTTTTATCAGTCCTCAAATATGGGCCTAATGTTTCAAAAATAACTTGAGTTTTCACATTGAGTCCTAAAAAACATTTATGAGCATACCAACAGTAGTCATTTCTATCTGGATCTTTACAATATTCATTTCATTAGCTAAAAATGTTGCCCCATAAATTATGCTTTCACAGAACAACTGACTCAAACATTTTGATCAAAATCGTTCTTTATATTGTCCCACTTGTCAATCAGTGCCATTGTTAGTGAAGTATGTTATCCAGAAGGAAAAAAGGAAAACAAAACACTCTGCAAGAGGAGATGAGCATGCACAAGTCCTCCTGTGGAGGTAGGTTGAGCTCATGGATTAATTATGTGAAAGCTTTATAACTACTCTTCGAGACAAAAAGGAAAAGTACAGGGAGCATAAAATAGACTCATTGTGAGAAATGAGCACTGAATGGACATTGTTTGCTTAAAAAGCTGTTTCCTTTCCCTTTAATAGTAAAAGACTAAATGGATGCTTGATGGGTTTATGAGAGCTGGTATCAGGAACTTTTAACAGAAAAGAAGAGCTTTCTACGTGTTACATTTAATTTTTGATGAAGACAACTTTTTCCACCTGCTTTATCGTTAAGTGGCGTCTCTCCCACCTGTTCTCCCTGAAGATGCGATGAATGACTGGGACACTGGGGAGCTGTTGACTTTGAAGCACAGTAAAAGAGGACCCTTTCTAGGCCACTGTAAGCTTTTCAAATGGTCTACAAAGGGTTCGTCCATAGGATGGTGATGAATACATGTGTAGATTATAATGATTCTGATGTGGCATAATTCTCTTTGCCCTGACAGAGAGACTATCTTAGAACAAGAATTCAATTAAATTAGCAGTAGCTCTGAATATTGATGCCCATAATCTGGGTGACATAATTTCAATAAAATGTCTAAAAATTCCCAGGAAAGCAGGTGTCCTTTTTAATTCAGTGTCTTGGTATTTTCTTTTTGTTCTGATTCTTATTGAAGACTGTTCTAGATCACCTTTGCCCCCTTTTCTGCCCTAAACACCTGATTCTAAATGAAATGCAATACATATCCTTTTTATCATCTTGAAGGATTTCAAGAGCAAGAATTTTCCTCTCAATAGTCATTTTGCAGTTTTGTGGCTGTGGGACGTGGACTAACTGCTGATCTGTGGACCCCCTTCCTAGTAAATGCATTTCTGATCTTTAAAGTGCTATGTGGCAAAAAGAAAAGAAAAGTAAAATAAAATAAAGTATAAAGTAATAGTTAGCTGAGAAGTTTGCTTGATTGGATTCTTACTAATAAAGATTTTAATCAGCCAGGGGAGTTTTGTAAATTAGAACACTCAACTTATTATTTTATTACTTTTTTCCCCTAAATTTTAGTAATAGCATTGACTTATTTTAACAATAGAAAAAACCACTATCACCTTAGATATAACCTAAAAGCCTATTTTGAGGCTAACTTCATATACTAACAGGACTATTTACACATTAAAATCCTGTATTGTAAAAGAGTTTACTTGCATTTAGCTACACAGAGATTGTTGTATGAGAAGGTCCACTGGCTGACAAAGTCATCAAGCACTGGTTCAAAAGGCAAGCCCAACAGTAACAGAGTTCTGGACATTGGAAAGGATGAATTATTTTAGGATTTGCATAATTACTAAGCAAATAAACCCCAAACATTTCAATGCTACCGGAATAAAAATAGGAGCAATATTTATTATGAAAACTTAATTATAACAAAGTAAATGATAAGAACAGCTGTTGTATTAGAATTTACTTTTGGACACATAGACTTTTAATGCTTTCTATTCTTTCCTTAAGCAATGCCGAGAGTCTTAACTTAGGGACATTTTTCCAAAATAATATCCTGCACCCTGAAAAAATGTTATTTGGCAGAATGGCCATTTAGAATAGAACTAGAATCTTACTAATTGGTCAATTATATATATTGATACTTGCAACTCTGCTGTCCCCTTATTTCCTGATAATAAAATGTTCCAGAGAGCAATGTCAAATCGAGTGGCTTTTAAAGAATGTTAAATATGTGTGCTACTGCAAGGCAAGATATTTCTTGCAAGTTAGAAAAAATGCACTTTGCTCATGGGTAAAATGTAGTTTAATGATATGGAAATAAGTTCACAGTGCCTTTGTATTGTATTCACAATTTTGTGTCTAAAACATATTTAATATCTCTAGCATAATTATATGACCACAAGATGACAACTCCAATAAGTGGGAAAAAATCTCAATTACATTGATCAACTGAAGGAAAAGAGAAAAACTCACATCATTAAAGTTTACAGCCTATTATAAGGGAACAGGAAAGAATATCTACCCTGCGGTTTTTAAATTTAAACACATGTGATCATTTTTCTGCATCTACATTTATAAAAGCTAATAGGATTTTCCAGGTACAATTTATTTTCTGAAGAAAAAAATGCTCTCGGAATAGACAGAAGTCAGAACCTTTTTAAAAAGTGTATTATATTTTATTTCCCCTTTCATAGGCCAGGAGTATTTTAGTTGAAGACTATAAATATTTACATTTTGATGTTTTCCTTTTTTTGTGTGTGAGGAAGACTAGCTCTGAGCTAACATCCGTTGCCAATCCTCCTCTTTTTGCTGAGGAAGACTGGCCTGGGCTAACATCCGTGCCCATCTTCCTCTACTTTATACAGGATGCTGCCACAGCGTGGCTGACAAGCTGTGCGTCCGCAGGCGCCCGGGATCCGAACCTGCAAACCCCCGGCCACCGAAGCAGAAAGCGTGAACCCAACCACTATGCCACCAGGCTGGCCCCTAAGGTTTTCCTTTTTAAATGAAACAGTTAGGGAGATAGCTTTTGGGGGGCTTATGTTGCTTGACTTTCTCCCTCAAAACTTTCATTGGATGCTCACTATGAGTGACACAAATGCAGTGGATGGCCTAGATTTGGTGGGAGTCGGGGCAGGGGGAGTAGGAGGGTGGGGAGTAGAGGGACTGGGGGAACTAAAGGGGAAGGGTCAAGATGAACAAGGCTCTACCTTTCCGTCTCTCAAGGGAAACCTCCTCAGAGAGACTTGCCCTGACAAGCCTATAAAAGTAGAGCCATCCTTCCCAGCCCAGGCATCTTTTTCACAGCATAATCACAGATAATCATAATTATCTAGGGCAGAGCTCTGCAAACTATAACATGCACATGAATCCCCTGGGGATCTTCTTAAAATGTGATTCTGATTCACGGAGTCTTGGGAGGGCCCTGAGATGGAGCATTTCTAATGCACTCCCAGGTGGTGCCAATGTAGCTGGTGCACGAACCCAAGTTTAGGTGGCAAGGTAACAATCAGTGGTTTCTGGATCGTTTGACTCCCCTAACCAGAAGCTAAATTTTAAGGGCAGGGTCCTTTGCTTGCCTTGTTTACTGCTGTTCTCAATGCCAAACTCAGGCACTTTGAAGAACTGGGCTCTGCGAGGAGAATTATGCAGTAGCCACTGAATTGCAGAACCATTTGGTAAAGCTCCAAGCTTCCGCAAGAGAGTTTTGTGTATTATTTGTGGATTCTTTTGCTGGTTTTCATACGAGGAGATTATGGTACCGAGTTCCAACTGACAACGAGGCACTTTGACCTAGCTTTTCTGTGGGGTGGACTGATAAGAAAGTTTTTTCTTGCAGGTCTCAGGTTATTATTAATTAATAGGGTACCAGGAATGGGAGGGACTCCATCCACTAACCATGACAGAGCTTGTTGGCTAATGTGGGAATAAACCATGACTCTTAGTCTTCAAAATTTTTCAAAATCTAGGGAAAACCTTTCTAACGTACTTAAAAATTAGTTATTTAGAATTTCTTAACATATTAAAAATTTAAGAAGGAACTAAATAAAAATAAAAGTACAATGTAATAAAATTTGTGGGATGTAGCAAAAGCAGCACTTAGAGGGAAATGTATACCAGTGAATGCATATATTAGAAAAAAAAAGAGAGGTCTAATCAATCTAAGCTTTTATCTTAGGAAATTTGGAAGGAAGAGCAATTTAAGCCTAAAGCTAGCAAAAGAACAGAAATAATAAAAATTAAAAGAGAAATCAATGAAATTGACAACAGAAGAACCATAGGAAAAAAAATCAACAAAACCAAAAGCTGGTTCTTTGAGAAATCAATAAAATTGATAAACCGCTAGATAGGCTAACCAACAAAAAAAGAGAGGACACAAATTACCAATACCAGAAATGAAAGACGAGTCATCTCTACTGATCCCAAGCACATTAAAAGGATCATAAAGGAGTGATATGAAAAACTCTATGCTCACAAATTTAACAATTTAGGTGAAGTGGAACTACCAAAACCTAGCAAAACTCATACAAAGAAAAATAGATAACCCACATAATCCCATATCTATTAAGTAAATTAACCAATAATTAACAACTTTCCAAAGAGGTATCACTAGAGCCAGCCCTGATGGCCTAGCACTTAAAGTCCAGCATGTTCTACTTCAGCGGCCTGGGTTCAGTACCCAGGCATGGAACCACACCACTTGTCTGTCAGTAGCCATGCTGTGGTGGTGGCTCACGTAGAAGAACTAGAAGGACTTACAACTAAATATACGACTATGTACTGGGACTTTGGGGAGAAAAAAAAAAAAAAGAAATCACTAGGCCCAGATTGTATCTACCAAACATTTAAGGAAGCAATCATACCAATTCTCCCAAATACCTGCAGAAATAGAAGCAGAGGAAACATTCCCTAATTTATGCTACAGGACCTGAATTTCCCCAATCCTGAAACCAGATAAAAACACTGCAAGAAAACCACAGGCCATTAACTCTCATGAACATACATGCAAACATCCTCAATAAAATGTTCACAAATTGAATCTAACAATGTACAAAAAGAATTATCCACCACAAACAAGTAGAATTTATTCTGGGTATGCAAGGCTAGCTCAACATTAGAAAATCTATTAATGTGATCCAACACATCACAGGCTAAAGAAGAGGTGAGAGGGGGGAATAAAAACTGATATTCAGGGTACAAACTTGTAATGAGTACCAAATAAACCATACTGACCTAATGCACAGTATAATGAATACAGACAGCAATATTCTACTATAACAATGTGTTGTGATACGTATTGCTGCAAAAACAACCATATTACCATATATAAATGTATCAAAGTAACACATTGTACACAACGTTATATGTCAAATATGTTCAATAAAAGACAAAAACAGGCTAAAGAAGAAAAATCACATGATCATATCAATAGATGCAGAAAAAGTATGTGATGAATCTATATCCATTCATGATAAAAACTCTTAGCAAACTAGAAATAGAAAGGAACGTCCTCAATTTCATTTTAAAAGTCTACAAAAACCCTACAGCTAACATCATACTCAATGGTGAAAAACTGGATGTTTTCCCCCTAAGATTGGAAACAAGGCAAGGGTGTCCCCTCTCACCAGTCCTATTCAGTGTTGCAATGGAAGTTCCAGCTAATGCAGTAAGACAATAAAAGAAAATGAAAGGTTGTACAGCTTAGAAAGGAAGAAATAAAACTGTGTCAATTTGCAGGTGACATGATTGTCTATGAAGAAAATCCCAGTGAATCAATAGAAAAAACCTCTTGGAAATAATAAGCAAATATAGTAATTATGCAGGATACAATGCTTTCCTACATACCAGCAGTGAAAAATTCAGATTTGAAATTTTTAAAATGACATATACAATAGCATTCCAAAAATGAAATACTTAGGCATAAATGTCACAAAACATGTACAGGACCTATACACAGAGAACTACAAACACTGAAGAAAAAAATCAAAGGAGATCTAAATAAATGGAGAGATATTTTGTGTTCATGGATGGAAGACTTAAAATTGTTAAGTTGTCAAGTTCTTCTCAACTTGATCTATAGATTCAACACAATCCAAATCAAATCTCAGCAAGCTATTTTATAGATATTGACAAACTGGTTCTGAAGTTTTATGGAAAGACAAAGGACTGAGAATAGCCAACATATTACTGCAGAAGAAGAACAAACTTGGAGGACTTATAGTGCTTGATTTCAAGACTTACTATAAAGCTACAGTAATGAAAATAGCATGGTATTGGCAAAAGAATAGACACGTGGATCAATGGAACAGAATAGATCTTTCATTCAAGTACTGGAGGGAATGCAAAATGGTATGGTTACTTTGGAAGACAGTTTGACAGTTTCTTACAAAACTAAACATAGTCTTACCATACAATTTAGTGATTACACTCCTAGTGTGATCCCAACTGATTTGAAAACTTATGTCCACCCAAGAACCTGCACATAAATCTTCATAGCAGATTTATTCATAATCACCAAAAAGTCCTTCAATAGGTGAATGGATAAACAAACTTTAGTATATCCATACAATGGGATATTATTACTCAGTAGTAAAAAGAAATGAGCTTTCAAGCCATGAGAAGACATGGATGACTCTTAAATGAATATTGCTATTGAAAGAAGCCAGTCAGAGAAAACTACACACTGTAGAATTCAAATTATATGACATCCTGGAAAAGGCAAAACTAGAGAGATGGTAAACATTGGTTTTCAGGTGTTCAGGAGAGGCAGATGGTTAAATAGGCAAAACAAAGGGAATTTTTAGGGTGGTGAAACTATTCTGTATGACTCTGTAATAGTGAATACATGACATTAAGCATTTGTCAAAACCCAAAGAACTTCACTACACAAAAAGTAAATTTAATGTATGCAAATTAAAAAAATATTTAGGAGGTTGGGGAATCCCAGGACGGAATGCAGAATGTGACAAAAGAATCTTAATGTATTGCAAATATATGAAACAATCTCATTAAAGGAGATGGGTAATAAGTTGCTGACCTAAGTAACTTTAGAAATGAGTAGTCTATAAGACTACAGGCAAAAGGAACTGCGCATAAGCACTGTATCCTAGTTGATAAAGTTGTTTTCCACAGGAGCATGGGTTAACAATTTGGATACTGCTACATATATTTCCTGGAACGGGACAATTAAGTAAATGAATTACCAATGGTGGGAGCCAGGTTTCTTACTGTTATTGTGGGAAGTTACAGATAAGCAAGCACAGAAGGCTATGTGGCAATGGATTAGAGGTGAACACATCACTATGAGCTAATGTTTAGTTTAATATAGATAACAATTGGTTACATATAGAAGGCTTCATAGATACATGTATACATACTGGTTAGTATTCATGCATATATCCACCTGTTCTGTCAGCTGAGAGGTCCTACAAGCAATGAAACCCCAGTAGCAATGAGCACACTACCATTCTCCAAAAAAGGAACCAGGGGTCCTTGTAGAAATGGCTGGTTCTAGGACAGGAGCAGAAAATAACTAAGATGGGCCTGGAGTCTCTTTCAGTGGCAGAAAGTAAGAAAGTGTTCAAAATACAAAACAAACAACAAAACACACACACACACACAGTGATAGGTGTTTGCCAGAAGGATATAAGAGTCAACTGAAAGACCTCCCAATGGCCAGAGCTGGAACAATTTGAGATAGATAGACAAATAAAATAATATTGGATTAAAAACCAAAGTATAAAAATAAATACCCAAGTCCATACTGGAAAAAGTGAAATTGAATAAACAAATAAATGGGAGAGAATAGAGAAGTCTCTAATGCGGAAGAATTTTAAATAATTTATGTAGATACTCACCTTCAAGGATGGGGAGCATAACTCCCCACTCCTTAAATGTGGGCTGCACATAATGACTTTCTTCCAAAGAGTACGGTACAGAAAGGGAAAATAAAAAAAGAGTAACTTTACAGTGGAGAAACCTGACAACCACTACTTCAGACAAGTGACCAAGGTCAACGTCAATGGTAACAAGTCACATTGATCATATGAACCTTTGATGAGCTGATGAGAATGGCACTTTATCTTTATGGTTTTCCTCCAAACTACATTACTCCAATCTAATCATGAGAAAAACATCAGGCGAATCCCGATCAAGGGGCATTCTACGAAATACCTGACAGCACTCCTTCAAGTTTTCAAGATTATCAAAAATAAGAAAAGTCTGAGAAACTGCAACAGCCCAGGAGGAGCCTAAGGAGACATGACGACTCCGTGTAATCATGTACTATGCTGGATGGAATCCTGGAACAGCAAAGGGACATTAGGGAAAAGCAGAAGATATCTAAATAAAGTGTAGACTTTAGATAGGAATAACGTATCGATATCCGTTCATTAACTGTGACAAATGTACCACACTAATGAAAGATGTAAATAATAGTGAAAACTAGGTCTGGGGTACATAGGAACTCTCTGAACTATCTTCCCAATAATTTTGGAAATCTAAAACTTTTCTGAAATAAAAAGTTAAAACAAAATAATTGGCCCAGTTTTACTCCCAGTAGTTGAGCTATAAGCTACCCAAGAATCAGATATATTAGTTCCCAAACCTGTTTATGCCCATCGTACTTATTAATGTGATTGTGACATTTATTCAAATAGTATATAAACATTAAATCTGCATGCATGCAAAGAGAATTGTTTCTATATAAATTAAATTTAATGCTCTGGAAAGACTGAATAAAGATATGCTATTTAAAACTTGCTGCCTAATAGTGACATAATGATCCTGTGAAAGATTATAAAAAATATTGTAAAAATCCATAAAGAATCTTCTTTCAGATTGCCTCATAAGAATCTTTAACTTCTAGCATCATTTTAAAGAAGTTTAAAGAGAAAATATTCATGGACAAAATATTACGGCTGTTGTTTATACTACAAAGTTCACACGGGGCTGCAATCATAGACCCAAACACTAAGACAGAGCATTGGTCCTACCCCCAAATGACTGGAAATTTATATGCTTAAGTATTCTTTTAACCAAGTAACTGCTGCGTCCTGATCTTTCTACTACATTCTAAAATTTTTAATTGTATACAGAAAGAAGTTTTCTGCACAATCTCACATGCATGAATCAGAGTGAGGCTGAGAATGTTAGCACTGGATTTTTTGTCCCACCCCCACCCCCAAATGCTCACTGTGCAAGATACTAGTAGTAAACTGCATGCTAGTGTACTAGTAGAATATCTGACTACCTTTGTTCTTTGCTCATGAGGACACTCTATTGAGCTGTCTAGAGATTCCATGAATATTGGATATTTCTCCTCCATAATCTGTTTAAGGGCAGAGACCAGAGACTTCCTGAGTGATCTGTCCCTTCTGAAAGGAGTACCGAACCTGAAGGCCAGGGAGCTTTTCTTACCGTGATAGATGAGGGCCTATTGTTGGCCAAGGTGACAAGAGCTGGCCCTATCATTAATCATACTGAAGGCAAACAAACTTCCAGAGTGTTCCTTTTACCTGGCTGTGAAACTACTGTATGGGATTTCATCTGTCTGTGCCTGGCGTCCATGCTACCAGTTTTCTAAGTGCTGGAAGTGTGTTAACAAGTCCATCCATATTTTTGTTTGCCCTGGTGGATTTTTTAAATGTTGGTATTCAAATTTTCTTAAAGGAAATTTTTTAGTTTCCATAGAAATACAGGAGTGCCTTTTCAGAATGATGGAATTTTTATTTTGTTTTGGAGAAGGGAAAGTGTGAGGGATGTTTGGAGTGTGTGTGGGTAGACAGTGGTAAGAATATGTGTGTTCCTAAGAACATTTTGGCTTCCTAAGACTTTGTGAGCACTAAGGTAATGCTGGCTTCTGGATGCTCCTACTTGAGGCATCTCTGAGCCAAGATTAGAAATTGGAGCCAAGGATGAGAATCATGTACTATTTATTGAGAGAAGAAAGTCTATTTGTATTAGACTCAATTCCCAAAGAAGAATGTCTAAAAACTGCAAAAGATATTGCAAAATGTTGAAGGCAAAATTAATTTTAATCCATTTTAATTTAAAACACAGAGAGTATGCCACGAAAAGTGTTTGGGAGTAGAAAAGAATGTTGTAAAGGATGCAAACATGTCAGCTGTCCAACACTAGAAGGCTGGAATCCCTGTTATCACGGAGACCTTTGTAGATTGTGTCTTTATCTTTTCTACCCTGAAGGCTCTATCTAAACACTCAAGAGGAGGATTCCTGAATTTCCTTTGTTCTGGGAGTCAGTGAGCACACGAGGCCTTTGAGTACAAATCACATTGCATAGTGCCTTTCAATGGTACTTTATAGCGTTTGAGACTAAGTACAAGACCTTTCTGGTGGTGACTTCTGTCACTGCTTCTGTGTCACACATGGGAAGCCTACTAAGATCTTTTTTAAAGTTTTTTGTATAAAAATAGAGATAGTGGCTCGTAACATAGTGAGCAAGCATGCATTTTATAGATTCTGCTGAGTGAAGAATTTATCTTCCTTAGAAACTCTCCTTAAGTCACTTAAGGACCTTGAGGCTGAAGGTATTGTCCAAGAGAAGAATGCACAGGCATAGAGTAACTCATTAATATTTTGCATTTTCTTTCTGCCATTAAGTTTCTCAAAGATGATGTCCTGAGTTCAGCGATGTTTTTCCCAGGGCAGGTTCCATGACAGCATAAACTCAGAAGTGTGATTTTTCTCTTAGAATAGTAAAACAAACTAAAATAGAGCATTCATAAATTAAAAAGTCTACAATTTACAATCCCACGGCTGTGCATTAAATAATTTAAATGAAAATTCTTCTGGTTAAATATCTTTAATATTTTGTAATATTCTTTGGCAACTGGTTTTCTATGCAATGAGAGAAAAAAGACGTGAGCAGAGAGCGTGGCTCATGTCCTTGCAGAAGTTCTGGAATGGTCACAAGAGTTGGATTCAACTCTTGGTTAGCCACAATTGGCAATCACAAATCGTCTCTAAGCTTCAGCCTTTGTTCTCTAAAATATAGGGTTGTGCCCAGATGATTCCTGAGGTTTTCCTGTTTGGGGACTGTAGTTCAGCATATGTATATCGTATGAATTACAAAAGTATGAATCAACGGCTTTAAGCCAGTATCATCAAGTTTGTAACTGATGCTTGAGAAAGACAGACCTGGCTCTCAGAGTCTTCTAGGTTGTTTTATTCTTTGTATACTTAATCCAAAATATTTAATAAGAATGCCTCACTTTTCTGTCAGGTGATAATATTTGATTAATAAACTAGGTAAAGAAAGAGATCGTTCATAAACATTTCCACAAAATACATGTATTAATGTAGTCTGTTTTCTTTTTTTTTGTTTGTTTCTTTTTTAAAGAAGATTCTGCTGCTAATGTATTAAGGGAAAGCCAAGTACCTCCAAATGAAAATACAGGTATTTATGTGACAATATATAATAGAAATTGTACGCATGTATATGTTTTTATTGACCTGAATTTGATCATGAGAATAAGGTTGTTAAGTCAGGCCAATCTTGGATCCTGGTGGGCAGGACAGAATGTGCTATGATTTGACATGGCCTATGTAAGCTCGCCAGACGCAAAGTCCCTTGGGTAAAATGCATCTTTAGGCAATCACTAATTTGGATTAACATCTTTCTCTTTTAAAATGGGGAGAAAAACAGCAACAGGAAATATATGAAGCCAGCCACCATCATTCACATCTCTGTTTGAATTACTTTAATCTGAGTGCTTTCCTCTTAGAGTTTATGTGATGCGTTTCACTGAGCAAATCAGGTTTCAAAGCGCAGGAAAAGAGGACATGGGGACATCCCTGGGGAGGCAGAAAAGATACGGATGCCCAGCTATGTGCAGCTGGTGGGTAGCAGGAAGGGTCTAGGTATTTTAGGACACTTCAAAGTCTGGGATAAAAGCTCACGTTTGAGAATTTTCATTCCACAACTATTCACGTAGTGCCAACTACATGCCCAGCACTCTGCTGGGGGGGGGGGGAGAGTTACAATTTTGCCTAGCCAGTTCTATTTTCTCCTAGAAATGCAAATAAACATGAATAATATACCTCTAGACATTCAAAGAATGTTCTGAATTCCAATTAGTAAAGTCTCCTCAGTATATTATATTTTGAATTTTGAGGAAGAGACGCATTAATAATTTAACTTTGAAGTGAACTAAAGTGAAATGATGTAGAATTAAAAGCATCACAAATGGTGCTAAAATATTTATGGAGACTGTATTTTGACTAAAGGATTGCACTTATGGAATGATTTATGTCCTAGTTTCTGAGCTCTTAGTTTACAAAAGGAGCCAAAGCTGGAACCAAATTTCATAATTGTGTTTTTCATTATGAAAAGCTTTTCCATCTGTCTTCCTTTTTATTAATTATTACACTGATGTGTCTAGACGGTGTACAGCAGCATTATATATTATTTTCAAATAATTCCCCTATAAACATGTAGAAGATCTTCATGTGATCTTTATACATTAAAAACAGCAATGAAACAGTGATATGCAGTTTAATATAACAAATGCATCAAACAAGAAAAGAAAAGCACAAATGTTGTCAGTTAATAGCAGTGTTAGGGGGAATGTGTGGTCCAGCACAAGTTTCTCTAAACTTGATTAATTCTGCGTTGGTACACTCTGATTATAGCAAATGTATTCACTGTCCCAATCTTGTGAAATAGAGAATCAACGAGCCTTTTTAATAACCCTCCAACCTCGCCTGCTGTTTGCACACACGGTTAGTGGAATCACAGCACTGCACATAATCCAATAAAGCTCGCACCCCCAAAGATATATGTAATCAAGGATCTGGAAGAACATCCTCCGGGTTAAATTCAGTCTCTTTTCACTTGTACTTCACAAAACAAACAGTCTCTTCAGGCAGAAAGAAAATATATGTCTGTCATCCAAAGCAAATATGAAGTCATGCAGTGTGCTAAACTGTGCAGGCCCAGCAAACACCTTTTAATCCCAGCAACAGCCTCTGTTTCACTGCAGAAGTAGATGAATGTTTGGGGAAAGCCTACGTGTTAAAAAAAAAAAAAAAAAGTCTGCAGGAAAACTCTCCAATTGATTTTGCTTGCTCTAAATACTTTATTCTGATTGCTCAGGCAACGAGGATGACCAAGGTCCTGCTTTAGGTTATTCTGACTCTATTTCCAAGCGGAGAGCATGATGAGAGAATCAAATAGTGATGGCCAGGTATGCAAAGGTTCCCAACAACCACAGTGCGTACAGACTTGCTCTTAGAGTTTAGAAGAATTCAGATCTGAAAGTCATCACTAGCAGGTCAGTCAACTTTCAGTTTATTCCTTATTGACTAACAGTTCTTTCCCTTTCTTTATTGGAAGGTGGAAACAGGCAATGACTCAAAGTCAGGTGGTTCTTAGAGGAAAAGTGAAAATCTAGGATTTCCTCTGCCCTCTCTACATTCATATTATCAGCAAGAAAAAAATAGGAAGTAGCGTAGATGGCCAAGGCCAAACAACATTCTTTAAAGGATACACTTCTATCACATCCTTTCTTAAAATCCCAAATGAAATCTTTCGTGAGTCAAAGAAATTTTAGAATTTTAAGTCTATAAATTTTCTTCTCAATCATCCTTAAAATCAGTGGGGGTTACCCATTTTTCTTTTTTAATTTTCTCTGAAGTAATTACTTAATCCTTAGATGAATGTTGGGATAAATCATGTCATTTCATAATAGAGAAATCATCAATCAAATTTTGTTTTACAACAGTGACAGCTGAGCAATGTTTTCTCCACCTAACAGTCAGTTTGGGTTGTCTTTGATAAGAATTCTATTTTTCTGTCCCTTTTTTGAGTCCTATGACATTCCCAGAGCCTTTCTGTAGCTTCCAGCTCTCTTATGGCTGAAAAGAAAATAAGCCTTTGTAAAGACGTTTGTTAAGAATATTACATTCCTTGCCAGTAGACAGATCCTCACATAAGAATTGTGTTTAGGCAAATGCAACAGAAGGAAATGAATAAAATCTCATTTCCATTAAGAGCTACATTCATGTGCAAAGGCCTCCAATTAGAATTCTATAGAACCGATGATGCTTTGATATTTGGTACAGAAATCATACTAGACTATTGGCATGATAGCTAAGAATTTCTATGTTTCTATGGTAATTTATTTTAGATAGTTTTGCCATCATGGCTAAAATGAAATGTCAATTAGTGCATAAAATTTAGAAATTACACTCAAGTCTTCCAGAATTTTAAGTAAAAGTCAGATGTTCTCCCAATAGAACAAAAACTTTTCTCCAAATGAGCATTACATTTCAAGACAAATTCTCTAATTCCTACTTAAAGAACAAAAAGAAAATTAAAAAAATCACCTAATTTGGTGAATTGGAAAGTATGTGAAGAAACATATTTTTAGTCATAGTTGTTACATCATACAAATACACTTTATTACAAATGAAAAAAAATATGCCCAAGAGTGACCAACCATGTAATCTAGCTGTCTAATAAATTCTTCTTTGTGGTTGACTAGTCCCTTGGGAAATGCCACATTACATTCCCTGCAAAAATCAAGGGACTGGCTGTACCAAACAAAGCATTTTTTTCTTTAAAAAAGATTTTTTTTAAGTTTTGATTTTGAGATAATTGTAGATTCAAATGGAGTTGCAAGAAATAATACAGAGAATCCCCATGTACCCTTCGTTATCTAGTTTCTCCAAATGATAACATCTTACAAATGTTACCTCTGCAAAACTATAGTTATATATCAACCAGGATATTGACAGTGACACAACCTACTGGTCTTATTCAGATTTTCAGATTTCCCCAGTTTTGTTTTTTGTTCTTTTTTTTAGTTTACCAATGTGTTATTTTCTTGAGGGCTGTCAAGAAGTCACCCCAGCTTCTCTTTAATTTTTTATTGAGGTCACAGTGGTTTATAACATTATATAAGTTTCATGTGTGCATCACTATATTTCAACTTCTATATAGACTGTGTTCACCACCAAAAGTCTTGCCATCCATCACCGTACACATGTGCCCCTTTACCCCCTTCACACTTCCCCCACCCCTTCCCCTCTGGTAACTACCAATCTGTTCTCTGTATCTATGTGTTTGAACAAAGCATTTCTTAAAAGCAAAATGAAACAAAACAAAACTTTACGTTTGTAGCTGACCAAATTGCAAAACAAATTAAGCTCTACTGGATCAACTTTCTATGACAAATCTCAGGATACACATTTTAGTTATTTGATCCCTAAGAATTAAAAAAATATTTTCTATAGTCCCACCCACCCACTGTGGTATGTCATCTAGGCACTCGGGCAACCTATTTTTTACACTTCTCTTTTTTTACTCTTTTTCTTGTGAGAAACAGCACTGGATAAATGGTTATGTTTTATTGTCTTCAGTGTCCTTTAAAACAGTTCAGATCTATCTTGAAACATTCAAAAAGGAAGACTGGTCCTTCAGGAAAATTCATTTCTGAAGAGAACTAGAGCAGCTTACACAGCTATTGGTCTAAAATGAGAGATTACTCCTGGGGCCTGAGAAGCGTGTAAAGTCGGATACAGGCAGCCCCGAAGACAGAGGGAAAGACGGAGGTGTGCACGTTGCTTCTGTCTGCCCGGAAGTGGGAGTCCTGGGGGAGCAAGGCCAATGATGGCGTGGCAGAGGGATGCAATGACTCAAAGGAAGACATTATTTAACACCTCTGAACTCGAGTGCCTAAAATGTAAGATTGGGGATAATAAAACCCAACCTCACAGAGCTGTGAGAATTAAATAGTATGTGCAACAGATCTGGCATATATTAGATCTTAACAAACGGTGACTACTATTATTATAGCCATTGGCTGGGGAGAGTCTTAATACACTTAAAACTTGATTTTTGTATCTGGAGGGAATAATCACGACCAGAATGGCGACAGCTGAATATCTTCTTAGAAGACACTGGATGGGTTATTAAATAATAGGCATGCAGGCATTCTCTTTTTCTGCTATAATGAGACTCTAAAAGCTAAACATGCCAAAGCAAAAGGAGGTGACTAGGGAGTGAATGTGCCTGGGATGGTGAGGGAGTTCATAGCAAAACAAGCTAACGTGTACCTGCGGTTGTCTTTCAATCTCACTACAAATAAATTTTCCATGCTATTCATCTAAATTATTTTGCTTTAATGTAGCAGTACTTGAGAAAAAGGAACTGGACTTATTAACCATATTGAAAGACTTACTTTTTATCAATTCAGCTGTACATATTGAAAGTATCCATGGGCAGCTACTCTAAAATGTGACTAATATAGCAGCTAGCCTCTAAAGGAAATGCATCACCAGTTGATTAATTTGTTCAATAACAATTGATATGGGCCTTTTATACAGGAGGCATTGTGCTGGAGTCTGAGGGCAGGGGTGGGGTGTGCTGGGTGGTGGGGGCAGGGGGAGTCAAGCTATAAAGATATAGAACACAGCTACTGAAACTTTGGGATTTCACCACTAACAAAGTGTTTTCAAAGTGATGGAAATCTCAAAGATTTACTAACTTTTAATGTTGTTAAATGAGTACATTGCAAATATGATTACTATCTCATTATTACCATTTCATTTAAGAAAGGACATTTTAACACTAATAAAATTAGAAGGACATCTCTGAATAAGGAATTGTCCTCAAAAGAGATTAAATTTTGCTTTATAAAAAACATTTCATACTTTCATTATTTTTGTGAGGGGCGGTAAGAACTGGAGGGTTAACCCATCCTTGCATGAGAAGCACTGACTTGGAAGCTAAGAGCTTACAGTCTAGTTCAGGAAAAATGACATGTACACCAAGCCTCAATGTCAGGACTAGCTAAGGGTCCCATGGTCGTTATCATCCAATTTGATTATGTACCATCTCCATTTTTAAACTACCCTGTAAGGGGGATAGGGAAGGCATGATATTCACTTTTTTTCCAGAGGCGGAAACCAATACTAAGACAGGTGCAGTAATTTGCCTGAGGTTCATGTCACTGAGAAACTGTGACTAGAACTCAGCCTTCCCACTCCCAGGAGCCATTTCACAATGCCACAGTGCATGTCTGGTGGACCATGACCAAAGAGAAAATAACCACTCTTGATTTCCAGCCACACAACGCCATTACACAATGTCATTAACATGGCATAAATATGGAATAAGAAGATTGTTATAACTCACACCCCTTGCTTGAAATCTTAGCTGACCCATTCCATGCCTCACTTTGTGTCATCTTTATCTGGAATTGCACATGCAGCTGTCACACTGGACAACAGTGGGAAAATAAATAATTTCAAATGGTGCTTGAGAATCATTTCTTAGTGGTCAAAACTTCCTTAGCTGTGACCCTGACCTCAAAGTAGCTCTAGCTCACGTTAAGAGAACTTAACAAAGAGAGTTCCATTGAGGCTGGCCCTGCTTTGTTCTGCAATCCTCTAGGTCTTTGAGGGTAACTGTGTCTATGCAGTCAGACTGATTTTGCTAGAAATTGACCTGTTTCCTCTAAGAACATTCAGTCTATGTCACTATATCTTTGAAAAAATTTTAAAAAGGCTGTTTCGAACTCAATATAAAAAAGACCGTTTAACAAGAGAATGAATGGTATTGGAATGGGCTGGCATGCAAAGAAGTCCGCTCCCATCACTGAAAGTGTTAATGTGCAAGCTTGACAAATACATGAAGGGGACGTTGTAGGATATATTACTGCAACAGGGAGAGGGTTAACTGGATGCTCTATCAACCCTAAGAGTCTTCAAAGTGTCCCATGCAAGCTTTATTTACTGACAGGATCTAGAATTCAGGAGACAAATATCCAAATTGGAAATTCTGCTCTTTAAGGTATAGAAAAACAATGTCTCACTTGCAAATATCCTTTTCTGAATAAAATCGTTATAAAGGTAAACCATTAGATACAGGTAAACGTGTTTAAATGAGAGACAAAGACGCAGAAGAGGTTCTAAGGTCACACATTGGAACCACCTGCTCTGTGCTTTTCTTTCTTTTATCCCATCTTCTCAGCCATCTGTGTCCTAACAGCTTTCTCAGCAATCATTAGGCATCTACGCTGAGCCAGGCACAGTGCTAGGCCCTGGGGTTACAACAATTACAGAGTTTAAGGTTCCCATCTGAAGTCCCCATGGGCTGGTCGACACATGAACACTCAGCTCCAGGCTCCAAATCACCAGTGACAGTAAGTCTGACCCTCTGACAGGAAGTCATGCCTTAAACCTTCTGTCTGGCCTCAATTTTCTCACCAGTATTATTTTAGACTTTGTAGTACAAGACTTTGATTACAAGACCTATTTGTTTCCTTTCAGATCAAACATTTTTCAAAATTCGATTCTATTCCATTCTATTTTCTCTGTGGCCCATTAAAACCTTAAAAAAATTACATTAAAAATGACATATCACTATTTTTTTGCGTGGCCAATGATTAAAATGCTTGCTTTAGAAAGTTTTACTGCAATGAAACTTCTTGCCTCTCTTCTTAAAACTGTTTTCTAAATTTATAAATAATCACCCTGCTTTCAAAATTTTTCTCCAAAGCTTTAATCCTATATGGAAATTAATCATTGTGATAACCTTGTAGAATGAAAACTACCATTTTAAAACCCAATTTTAATCACTTATCAAAAAACATCATATTCGAGAACTTGTTTGGGTAAGCAGAAAAAGTATGGAATGTGGGATTTCTATGAAAACTGTTCATTTGTTTGTTACTTTTTGAAAAAGTTCCACTGAGTGTACAGAATTTATAATAATGAGACCAGGCCATAAATTGAAACCTCAAAGAAGACATCTGATTGACTTGACAAATAATTGGTATCTTTCTACTTAATCTACATTAATGTAAACAATAAATCTTCTCTTAAACAAAGATTGTGTGAATCTTCATTTATCTTTTATGACAAGAGAGCAAAGGTTGAAGTTTAATGAATGGAAAGAAGCAACAAGGTCAGTTTTAAAAGCCTCACAGGTCAAATGTCTGACATCACTGAACATTAAAAAAAAAAAAAAGCCCTAACATGGTAATTTCTATTTTAGTCAAACCACCAGGGACCAGCTGAGGTTTCAAGTAGAAAGAAAAGAAAACACCATAATTTAGTAACATAGAGACAAGCAATTGGAATGACAATATCCTTTTAGGATGTATTCACCAGCATTTTAATGAGGTTGAATTAGGTAGATTTTAAAATAATTTTGACACTTTAAGTTTTGACAGCTGACAACAATCCCTGGCACTGAGAAAGGGATTGGAAAAATAACAGCATATACGTTTATTTTACATATGCATTGATTTTCCCCCCAAATGGAAGACCTCTGTCATCTACAAAGGTTATTCATGGATCCAAAGAGCTGATCAGGGTCATTAATAACAACAGTAAACTGATCATCATTCCAATGGGACCTGACAAGTTTCTTTTCAAAGTGGATACTAATGTATTGATGCCTGTGAAGTTCATTACAGCAGTAATAAATCATTAGTCTCTGCAAAATGATTTATAAGTTGGTTGAAATGCATTACAATAGACTGTCAAAGAGCTTCGCAAGCATAAGAAGGCTCTCGGGTGCTTCTTCCGAAATTGTGATGGCTTAGAATAATTAGACACCCACACCAACACCAATGCTGCAAAACCTACTACAACTAGACTTGTTTCTTGTTTGTTTAAAAAACCAAGTTTTAATTCAGCAAGGCCTTAGGTCCTGCCTTGAATTATAACTGTCTTACAAAGGCTTTAAAAATTTTTTTTCTTCATTTAGTCTATAAAGGTTTATTGTGACCCTTGCTAATTAAATTTCTTTTAACTTTACCAAATAATGCTTAGAGCATTTCTGCTTGCAATTACTCCCTTAAGATTATTTGCTTGCATAATAATATGCACAGTAAATACATTCTCAAGCATTCAACATTATGAACTAACACTGTGATAAGGCGATTCAAAGCTGAACATGGGCTGAAATGTTTATTTCCAAACATGTGTAACAATGTGTCTCTAATATTCCTCTGATGCTTTCAAAAGAGTTCAATGTATTTGCAGGTACTATTTGTCCTCCAGAGAAAGAGGAGGAAAAAGCTCAAGTTAAAACAGTATTAATCTTTTACAGAAAATAGGAAAGGGCTTTCTGATAGTAAGGGTAGTTTAACTTTACAAAAGAGAAATGGGTTCTAGAAGACGTCTATTTGTTCAGTTTGGGTGCAGACAATGAAAAAATTATTATATCTTCTATTGTTCCTATGTTTACTGGGAAACACGGCAAAGGAGCAATTCATGGCTATTACTATCCATTTTAAATATATCACGTAACAAAATTTTCTTTGACTATAGTAGTCATATTGGAACCTACCTATTGCTACTACTGGTCGGAAAACTGATACAAGTGTACTTATTTCCAAACAATCTCTTTTCAGGGCAGCTTTGAACTATGTGTGAAATCTCACCTCTTGCCATATTGCCTTTCTCTATTCACACTGGCTGTTGAACTTGCTCTCACAAAATGAGGCTGTTCAGATGGGAATAATAATTTGCTTATCTAAAGAGTTTTACTATGTTAGTGGAAAAAAAATGCCAGTATGTCCTGCAAATGCCAAATATCACCCCCAAGTGGTTTCAATTCATATTCACTATCACCTGCCCTTGGCTGTTTCCATGACTTATTGTCACTTCATGACAAAGACTCCTCAAGCCCATGGGTAACAAGAGCCATCCTGCCCCGGAGCGCTGCAGGAGAGTCTGGTGTGTTCGCTGTGTGGATTTTCAGAAGTTTTAGTTGTTATATTCAATCCCCAAAGTCTATGCTTCAATGACCCTGTACAATTTGCCTGTCACTCCATTAACACTCATATAATATATTCTGAAAGTTCAATCAAAGTGGTTACCTAGAGTAGGGCATTTGCAACATGAGTTTTGTTGGGACATTAAATCATGACCCCATCTTCAACAGACTCTTGAGATGGAAATCTTGAATATAATTGCATGTTGAGGTTTCAGTGTTTCCACAGACTAGTACATGTGTCACAATTTATTCCTCATGATTGTCCCCAAGTGCATTCTACCAATTGATTGCTACTGCCAAATCTAAAACAGGGACAGACCCTAAGAGGTTTCAGGAGACAGCAACCTCCTTACTTGGGTATGCTTCCATCTAGATATTCTCAAATGGACTCAAACAGACTTCACTGAGCACGCTGCTGGAATTTCTAGCCTGTCACCTCCACACACCTTACATTCTTAACACTCTCACTCATGAAAGTACCAGATATTAAGGAAAGTTATAGTAGACGATGGTGCCATAAAGTTTAATTTAAAAGTACAAGTAATTTTAGTTATGTTTTCCAGTTGTTTCCTAAATCTATTATTTTCTCCTGCAAATGATAGTAATTGAAAGTGTTGATACCACAGCTACATCAGGGGAAATTGGATGTCTTAGATGATGAGATACAATCAGGGCTACATGTGGACTGTGCATATATATCTCTGAAGTGGATTTCTTCCTTAATGACGAATAAGAAGTCAAGATCAATGACAGAGAGATCCCAGATTTCAGCTGTGGCCAAATAGAAATCCACAAATTTGACAATTAAAAATAATTACTTTTGATGCTCAACTGACAAGTCAATTAAATGTGTTCTTCAGACAAATGCTAAGAGTGACAAGTATGTACAAAAAGTATTAATTTCTTTATGTTAAATTTGTATTTGAATTCCCCTACTGTTGGCAGTCGGTTTACAATTGATTTTTGTGGGTTTTCCAGGTATAGAATAAAACTATCTGTGAATCAGGACAGTTTTACCAAGCTTTTTTCCAATGTTTATATCTTTAATATTTCTTTTGTTTAATTATATTGGCTAGTACTTTTAATGTGTTAAAGGCGGTGGTTATAGGGGGCATCCTTGTCTCATTTTTTACTGTAATGTGACTGATTCTAGTGTATCCTTTGTAAACATAAGCCAGATTTTTATGCTGAGATAAATGCATTCTATCACATTAAGGAAGTATCTATTGAGTCCTATTTTATTAAGTTTTAAAAATCAAGAATGGGTGTTGAATTTTGTCAAATATTGCTTGAATTTATCATATAATTTACACGAAATGAATGCATTTCCTAATATTGAGCCACTCTTGCATCCCTGGAAAAAATCTTATCTGGGCAAGATGTATTCTTACTCCTGACTTCTGTTTGTTAATATTTTAGCTAGGCTTTTGTGTAGATATTCATTAATGAGGTTGATGTCTAGTTTTATTTTTTTTGTGCAATTCCTGTCAAGTTTTGATTAAATATTGTGCTCACTTCATACAAAAAAGTTGCAATTTTCCTTTTCCCCCCTGATGCTTTGGAACAGTATTTAACAGGTTTAAATATTTGTTAGAATTCCTCTCTAAAGCCATTTAGACATATTGCTATTTTTATTGGGAAGAGGGGCAACATTCTCATATTCTTCTTTTAAAATGAGTCCATTTTGATTTTCTATCTTTTCTGTGATCAGTTTTTTTTTTTTTTTGGTGAGGAAGATTGGCCCTGAGCTAACACCTGTTGCCAATCTTCCTCTTTTTGCTTGAGGAAGATTGTCACTGAGCTCACATCTGTACCTCTTTCTCCATTTTGTATGTGGGATGCCGCCACAGCATGGCTTGATAAGCGGTGTGTAGGTCTGCACCAGGGATCCGAATCTGTGAACTCTGGGCCACTGAAGTGGAGCATGCAAACTTAACCACAATGCCACCAGGGCTGACCCCTGTGATCAGTTTTTTATAAATTACATTTTTCTGGATTTTTCAAGCTTTTTTATAAAGAATTGAACAAAGTAGTCTTTTATGATTCTCTTAATCCTCTATATAATTCTGTGTTTATTTTATATATTTTGTACTTCACTCTTTTCTTCAACCAGTCTATTTTATTGTCTTTTCAAAAAAATGGATTTTGATTTTATTTCTCAGTTCTATTGTTTTTCTGCTTTCTAACTTGCTATTTTCTTTTCTTTATTAGTACCTTTCTTTTGTTTTCCTCAAATTTATTTTGTTGTTCCTTCTCTAACTTACTATCTCTTAAATCTAAGTTATTTATTTCCTTTTAGTACATTTCATATACTTGCTGACATAATGTTTAAGGCTAAGAATTTTCCTATGGACACAGCATTAGCTATTTTATAGGTTCTGATATGCCATATTTCATTTTATTTGTTTTAGAAAATTCCAACCAGATAGAAATTATCATAGAAGAAAATATCCCATTTATAGTAGCAGCATAAAATATACCTAGTGATAATTAACAAGAAGTAAGTTTAGCAAGAAATGTGCAAAATATATAAGAAGAAAACCCTAAAACACTACTGAAAGGCACAAAAGAAGACTTGAAGAAGTGGAAATACATACCATTTTCTTAAAGAAAAGGACTCAGTATGATTTAGATGTTGACTTTCTATAAGTTAGCTTAGAAATATAGTGTGATACTAATAAAAGACTATTAGGAATTTTTTGTTTTATGGAGTTGGGAAAGTTATTCTAAAATACAAATAGAAAATTTAGTGGAAAGAGACAGGAAGAGCAATGAAGAAGGATGAACAGTAATAGATACTAAAATATATTGAAACACTGGACAAATCACAATAGAATATTAGTATGGGAATAAAAGACTATAAAATAGAAAATCTGGAAATAGACTAAACTACACACATGAGTTTGTTATATAATAGAAGCGGCATCTCAAGCCAGTGAACTAAGGATGGATTGTTCGTTTAATATGTGATACTGAGAAGACTGGTGAGCCAAATGAAGAGAATTAAACTGTATCCACACATCCTACCTCACATCAGGATAAATTCTAACAGTCTCTGACAGAAAAAAGGAAGAAAGAATGACTTTCAATTATATGAAAAAATATACTTAGATTTTTTTCATTTATCAGATTGACCAAATCCAAAAGTTTGATAAAGCAGTTTGATAAAGCTAAGGCAAGCATACACTCCAATATCTAGATAATGACAATGTGAATTGGTACAACACATATAGAGTACAATTTGGCATATTTATTGAAAATAAAAATGCATATACATTTTTTATCCAGAGATTGCACTGCATTTGTGCTCATGCAAAATATTTGTATAAGGCTCTTTATTGCAGCATTGTTTGCAGTAGCAAAAAAATGACAACAAAATACCATGCAATAGGAGATTGGTTAATTAAATTATGAAGCATGTACACAATAGAACACTATGCAAAGATGAAAAAGAGTGATGCAGCTATGTATTCATGTGGAAGATCTCCAAGTGAAAAAAGAAAGAAGTGGAGCAGTATGTCATCTTTCGTATAAAAAAAAAAGTGGGGGAGGGAATAAGAATCTATAGACTCTGGAAAGAGACAGAAGAAACAAAGTCAGTGGTTACCTATATTGGTGGTGGGGGTGATGATGGGGGATAAAAAGGGGATACTTCCTGGTGTTAAATCATGTGAATGTATTACTAATTCAAACAATTAAATTTAAAAGGAAAGGTTAGCAGCAACAAAAAATGGCAATTATACAACAGCAATAGATGGATCTCTTGCAGATATTCTGAAATGAGATTTTACCTCTTCAGAGGGAGGAAGCCTATCTAACGGAAGTCATGGTTTAAGAAGTGAATTATTGTATCCAAAAGAGTTGTCACAGCAAAGTTTCAGTGCTCAGATGTCTCGCATTCACTTTAATTAATATTGCTAAATGTGGATTTCAAAATCAACTAAAGGTACACTATTAGTTGCCAAGAGTTCAAAATTCAAACTATGACTAAAGTGATCTCTTAACAACATTATAAAAACAAGTCTTCCAATTTAAAAAGCTTGGAGGCTATATATGACATATGACTCACACTTTCCCAGATGGATATGTATTATTCACCAAAGGTTGGGTGTAAAAATAGAAAAATATTTTTAAAAAATTATGTTGGTAGAAAATTAGAGAAGTGAGGTATAATAATCTTGCATATTTTATAAAACATTTTATGTCCACAATTTTAATAATCATCTTTTGGGGGGCTCTTATTAAAAATAAGATTGTTTGATAATACATAATACATCAATTCATTCAATAAATATGAGTTATTATGTACAAAATATGGTTGACACTGTACATTGCAGAGAATTCAAAGGGGAATCTAATGTGGCTATCATATTCAGAGAGCTTACAATATAGTAGAGGACCTAAGATACACATCAACAATTAAGGGCAGCATGTGGCAAAAAGTCATTGGAGGGGTCCACAATGTTATGACAGCACAGTGGTAGGAGACAGACTACGTTCCCTTGAGAGTGTTTTGAACTGAAATTTGAAGAGAGGGTAGAATTTTAGTAAGCAGAGGTCAGGAAAAGAGAACATTTTAAGTAGAATTAATTTCAGGTGGGCAGGAAAGTATAGGAGGCATTCATAAAATGGTAGTGTTTAATTTTTTGGATATACAGGGAACAAGCTGAGAAATAAGGCTATAACAGGAGATGGATAATAGTTGATATAAGACCGTAGGGAAGACAGGGCCACCATGTCACATAACACGAGGAAGGACAGGGCCACCATATTGCATGACTCCAGGGGTACATAACACATGATGTCAGCTCTTCCCAAGGAGTATGTCTTTTATTTAATGGGCAGTGGGGAATCCATCAAAGATTCTTGAGCATTGAAATGATACAATAAAACTATGTCTTCAAAGAATTATTCTGGTAGTTTGTGCATAAAGGAATGGAAGGAGAAGAAACACTTTAGGACCTTAACGACATTACTCTAAATAAGAGATAATCTCTCACTTTCTCTTGCCTGGAATAGTTATAAATCTTCTACCTTGGGGTACCAGTGCTTGGAATGGACAGGAAGTAATAATGTGAGAGATACTGCAGAGACAGAAAGAGGCTTTGGAGAGCAGTGAGTAGAAAACGATGGTGGTAAGGTTTCAGATCTTGGTAACCAGGAGAATAGAAGTAGCACCGACGAAGTTAGGAGGGGGAACTAGGTGAGTGAGGAAATTGTTAAATGTGATGTACTAGCAGAAAACCCTGGAGGAGTGTTCACGAGGCATCTGAAGTCATGGAATTAGAGGTTGAAAATGAGAGTAGCGTGGGAGACACAGATGTGTCAATCTCCTAAACAAGGTTGTGGTGGAAACTGTGGGGCTGGTTGAGATCACAGGAATGCAGATGCAGACAAGTAGAACCTTGGTGGTGTTCACATTTGAGACTGGCAGGAGATGGGGCCGCTGACAAATCAGGGAGTCATAGAATCACATCCAAGGTACAGGATAGGACCTAAGAGATCAATGTATTCGTTCCCTTAAACACACTGATTTCTATGATCCTACCTTCCTCTTTTCCCTTTGCATTGTACAGGTGAGCAAACTGAGGTCATGATGGGAACAAAGCGAGATGGACGGTCTCCAGTAATTTACAGAAGTATGGGCCACCTTCGACATTTAGGGCGGTGAAGAAGAGAGGAGAGAAGGGGCAAATACTTGAGTAAATAGCAATCTTGGGGAGCAGTTGTTAATCGCCTTTTAAGAAAACTAAACACATTTGTAGGTAGAAGGAGGTCAGCCCAAAGTGAGAGACTCAATATTTAAAAGTAAAGAGGAGTATTGAAGGGTCAAGCATACATTGAGCCATTTTGGGTTTTTTTTTTCTTGAGATATAATTGACATATAACCATTTAGACATTTTAATCTTAAAAAAAAACAAATGAAAAAGAGGGAGAGGCTTCTTCCTCAGAAGCCAAAGGGAAGGAATAACAAGAGGAACAAGATGTCATGCTGTGTGCTTTATACATTCACCCCTATAGAACGTGTAATTTTGAGAAAACCAAGGCAAGGGGAGTTATGGAAACTTGGCTGCCTTTCACAGTGGTGAACAGTGAGGGGGGTTCCCACCCACCTTCTGCCTCCTCACTCCTGATTGCTCCACCCGGCCGCCTACATAGGGAAAAAAATAGGTAAGAACAGAGTACACTTAGGATGGGAAGTTGAAAAAGTTTTCGCTAGAGAACTACGGTTTCTTCATGAAGTGGAAGTTAAGCTCCGTTGTCGAACTGAGAAGTCAGGGCCTTAGAGAGACTGGAGGACTTGAATTTGAACATGATTTTTCTTTCTTCTTTTTGGAGGAAGATTGGCCCTGAGCTAACATCTGTTGCCAATTTTCCTCCTTTTTCCCTTTTTTCTCCCCAAAGCACCAGTAGATAGTTATATGTCATAGTTGTACATCCTTCTAGTTGCTCTGAACATGACTTTAAATGTAGGAGCAGCTCTGCTTTCCGCATGTGTGACATGCAGTGCTGCTCTGGTGCTTTAGCAGACTTTGCTGCGGGAAGGGTCCGGGCTCTGTGTGTTTGCAAATCGTGTTCCACAGAGAGCTATGGCTAGCTATCATTTTTGTTGACACATGTTGGTCCTCTTGTGTTATCATCCAGTTTCTACCACCCAATATACTTTCTAAACCATTTGTATTCATAGCATACCGTAGATGGAATTAGACAATGAGACCGATATTGTGTGAGAAGGAAAAAGAAAGTACCGTTCCTGGGTCGGAACCATTTCTAACGAGCTTATTCATCAAGCTTTTTGGAAGTTTCAACAGTTTACTGTTGTTGTAATTGCTTTGCTTCACTTTCTACATATCAGAGAGACACAATATGCTGGAAGTCATTATATATTCTAACATTTGGGTTCTCAGGGTTTCTTCATTTTATGGCCTGCCTTAGTGCAAAGTAAAGCATACACACAACGATGGATTCAATTCCGGGATGTACAAAGATCTGAATGAGGCCAATGTAAGGAGATTGACAGAGAGAAAGAAAGGGAGATTAATAAGAGAGATTTTACTCTTCATTTACAATAAAACTGCTTTTAGTCTGTTGCATTTTTCTAATGGGCACTGTAATGGTTAAATTGAACCGACATGAACTTGAACTGCCCTGATATTAGATTGAAATCCATTTGGATTATAGTTGCATGAAGGATGTGACCTATACGGTATCTAAAACAGATGAAAAAGGAATACATATGGCTTTGGGCTCCCTTAAAAGTGTCATATGGCCACAAGAACTCTGCTTGTGCAGGATTTAAAGTAGAGTTAACAGCCAGATATGCAAAACCACATATACCAATTAAATCTTACTCAGATGCAGCCTGCACATGTCAGTTCTTGGCTAAACGTACGGATTGGATTGCTACCTTGAGGTGGTCTTTGGAGAAGTACCATCTTGGGAATCACCTTCTCACTGTTTTTAGCCTCATTATTACATTAACGCTGTATGACCTTGGGCAAGTCACTTAATCTCTCGGCTCCCCAATTTGCTTAACTATAAAATGGGGCTCTCTATTGCTCAGCAGTTGTGGGGACTAAACATTAGAATAGCAAAGATGTAAGCAACAATAATATAAATGTTACAGAACTATGTAATTACCTAGTTTTAGAAATAACTAGAAGCAGATGAATTTGTTGGTCCAACGCCATATGCTTCAGGTCAACTAAAAGTATAAGTATGAATAAATTGTCTTTATATTACTTTATTATATTGCTTTATTTATTTTGCTCCAATTGCCATTTAACCCAGAAATCTAACTGCTTTGTGTTAGTAGTAATTTTGAAAAGTTATAATTTTGCATGGGAATCGTCACTTACCCTTCAAATTACCCAAAATTACTTAACACACACACACACACACACACTACTATAAAACTTAGAAAAAACTGAGTTCTCAACAATTTCATTCTCATCTTTGGCTGGCCAGAAGAAAATATTTCTTTCTTTCCCCCAAAGACATTATCTATCTTTGTTTTCTGAAATTAATGCCCATTCCCAATATTGCCCATTTTCAGATGACATTCACTATTGCAGTGGTATCTAAGTAACATGCATTGGTACTTCCTAAAAATAGCATTTTCAAAGTCTTTTTAAAACAGAAAATATAATTTTAAAATATATAGCATATAACTATTTTTTTTTTTTTTTTTTGTGGGGAAGACCAGCTCTGAGCTAACATCCGTTGCCAATCCTCCCCTTTTTGCTGAGGAAGACTGGCCCTGGGCTAACATCGTGCCCATCTTCCTCTACTTTATATGGGACGCCGCCACGGCATGGCTGACAGGCAGTGCGTCCGCGGGCGCCCCGGATCCGAACTCGCGAACCCGGGGCTGCCAAGCGCGGACTAAACCGCTGCGCCACCGGGCGGCCCCCAACATATAACTATTTTTAATGCATGTTTATGTAAATTCTTGCTTTAATTTGCCACACGTTCAGTGCAATTATTATCTTCATAAGACTACGTCTGTTTTACTTGGCAGAAAGTAACAAAAGCTTTCAAACATTTTACTTCAAGAGACAACTGAACACTGGGCTCTACCTTAAAATTGTTTAAGGTGTAAATGTGAAAGCTATAGGAATGAAAAAAAATTTCAGTATAAGTGCATGAAATTGAGAATTCAAAATATGCCCTGCTTCTTGGTCAACTGGTAAAACTAGCCTAGTTAGCAGATAGGAAGACATTCACTTTCCCTTTACAAAGTAGATGCACTATTTTTATTTAAGATAAGAATAAGGATCACTTTTTAACTGAAGATAAATCGTTTTACTGGAGTGAAATGGGTTGCTCTTTGGCTTTATTGAAAATGATTTGAGAGAATATCTCATTTGTTTTTAATTGTGTTAAAAACCTTCCTAAATTACACTCATGTGCTTTCAAATAGTAGCATGATTGTCATAATTCAAAGTTTCTTTGAAAGCTGAAAACCTTGCCATGCCACAAGCCACTGGGTCAGATGTGGATTCAGTGGATCTTTGTTGATTGCCAATCTTGCCACAGTACAACAGTCATCTGTGCAGGTACTTTAGAAACACTGTGACATTTAGTTTTCAAAACAGCTCAGTGAGGGATGCTCTATTATTTCCACTTTGCAGGTTAATTAATAAAGTCCCTTTGAAGTTAAATATCATCCAAAGTGAGTAAGAAGTTGACTCAAGCTTTAAGCCTAGGTGTTCTGGCTTCATATCTGGGGCTCATCCCTTTTTATTGATGCTGATGTAAAAAGAGTAGAAGAATGAATTAAATTAATATCAGTGTTGATATAATGATGCATTCTTAAGAGAATAGCTGATATTGGCTTATTTGTTAATCATTATCTTTCCTAATGTGTGTATTATTCACAAGTCCAGTTATTTTAAGGTCTAATTACTTGCAATCTTACTAGATTCTGGGTGAGTAATCTTCCTTCTATTTTTAAAATATGATTGGTCTTTGAAAATTAAAAACAAAGATTTAGAGAGTCTACATCCATAAACAAAAAGATTATCCTAAAGATATATATAAATAAAACATTTATTATACATGCATTTTTTTGTATATTTAAAAAAGAATACAAAAATCAAACACAAAAAAAGCCATAGAGAATAGGAAAGAACTTGGGAGAGGTGTAAGTCCTAGAGTACACTAGTGATTTGGTGAGTCAGTTCTAACCACTCAATTCATGATGATGCTGGGTATGAAGTCTAGCAGCAAAAGCATTTGGTTCTTTGTGTGTCTACTTTAAACCAAAATCTGATTTGACTGAATTTTGTCTGACTTGAAAATTATGAGAATCTGCATCACTCTGTGTGTCACAGCCATAGGCTTCTATTTAGCAATTATCCTATGCAGGAAGATGTCACAATTTCATTTTTTTCTTCCTAACATAGCAAATTGTTATGGTTGGGACTGCTCTGGAAAGACCACTGGAGAGGCAGACTGAGTGTTAATTTTTGCTTTATTTAATTCCTCTGAGCCTTAGTTTCTCTGTCTACTGAAACAGGGATTACAGTACCTACCTCAAAGGGATGCTGTGAAGATTAAATACCATAATGCATTTATAAAGCTTCCAGCACACAGCCTGACCCATAGTAGGTGACTTTTAAGTTATTAAAGAGGGATTTGTTATACATCCAGATTACCCTCAAAAGGTATTTGAAGGAGCACTCAATAAATGTTACTTAGATTTTTATTCCTTTTTTTGGGGGGGTGGGAACAATATTAGTAAGATTTTAATGTTATGTAACTTTGGTTCACTAAATTTCATTGCTTCTGTATTTAGCTTTGTTAAAACATGGGGCAGAACCTTCCTGGCATGATACAGATGGGGTAGTCAGGCCATGGCCTGCTCACAAGGAGGATCAAGTGACAGAACTGTGGGTGCAGTGGAATGCAAACAACACAGCAAGAGGAGGTGTCACACCCAACCACGGGAAAGGTGACTCTGCTCTTTAATTTTTTATTTATTTATTTTTTTGTGGGGAAGACCAGCCCTGAGCCAACATCCGTTGCCAATCCTCCTCTTTTTGCTGAGGAAGACTGGCCCTGGGCTGACATCCGTGCCCGTCTTCCTCTACTTTATATGGGACGCCGCCACGGCATGGCTGACAGGCAGTGCGTCGGCGGGCGCCCGGGATCCGAACCGGTGAACCCCGGGCTGCCAAGCGCGGACTAAACCGCTGCGCCACCGGGCGGCCCCGTGACTCTGCTCTTGAGCCTCTAAGAGCGGGCGTCACATTTCTTGAGCTGGCCTTCAGAATACCATCTTATCCCAACATCTTTTTAAATCCTTTTTTACCTTAAGTACTGCCATTTCAGTACTTTTTTTCTGTGTAATAGGCTGAGCTTAGTACTATTACTCAGCAAGGACCACATGACAACCTGCATAAGAACAGATAAGAAACCCTTATGTACTCACTCACTCTTCTGCATCATACATGAAGAAATGCTGAGATTTACTGCTGCAACACATTATTTTTTGTGAGGAAGACTAGGCCTGAGCTAACATCCATTGCCAATCCTCCTCTTTTTTGCTGAGGAAGATTGGCCCAGGGCTAACATCTGTCCTCATCTTCCTCTACTTTATATGGGATGCCACCACAGCATGGCTTGACAAGCAATGCATCTGTCCGTGCCCGGGATCCGAACCTGTGAAACCCCGGGCTGCCAAAGCAGAGCATGCTAACTTAACCACTATGCCACCGGCCGGCCCCTGCAACACATTCTTAAACTAGGGATGAGACATACATTCTGTCTCAAGTAGCAGAAGGGCAAATAAGACATTCAGTCTTTTAATTGTCAGATTGTTACATTTCTTTTCCTAGGCTATAGCTGTGAATTTTTGTAATTCTTGTACTCTAGAGATCTTTATAAAACATATTCCTAATAATTATTACCAACTTTCCAGTATCACCACTGATGGATTGAAAAATCAGGGCATTTATAACCGAGGTTATAAAGTATCTTTCTAGACATAGAAAGTTCTAGAAGCAAAATTCACCTACATGAAATTGTCCTGCTTTTTCTAGATTATGATAACCATTTTTATTAATTATCGCTTATACCATACTCTATGTCCATGTTTATTTTATTTTAAATTAATATTCAACTTATTCTTGTTATGACTTTTCTATCTAGATGGCAGAATTCAGGAATTTGGATGTCGAATTCCTGGAAACTATAGGATTAATTAACATGTCAGAAAAACAATACCCTGTGTAGACAGTAGCTTTAGGACACATTCGGGAGGGTGTAAGCTATATATCATAAATGCATGTCGACCACAGGCACGATAGGAACCCATTGTATGGAAAAATTTAGCGCTTAAAATCAAACTGTAACATCAACCAAAACTCGGTAATGTGCTCTCTGCTTCTTTTTGACCTTCTGTTGTTGCTTATTTGAAGATCTTGGCAACTGTCAGTGATGGAATATTCATGAGGCTATAGTCATTCCAAGACTAAAATGTTAGATTCTGCCACGTTTTCATAGATGGCTGTAGAAATGGGATTTCATTTAAATAGAAGTCTTTTTTTAAACACATCCTACACACATGAGTCAGTAACAATTGTGGTTGAACCATGAATGTGATTTTCATGAATGATAAATCCTGTTTGCCCTCTTACCCTGGATATTTCTACAAAAATTTATTTTATTCTACCAGTGGCTTGGCAATCCGTCAAAAGATTGGCTAGCTCCTGAGTGCTTCTACGGAGAAAACACGTTCACATCAAAGATTTTTGTGTTAAAATATTTATTTTGAATTTAATACTGATTTCCCATAATCACAAGATAAACTAATAATAAGGTCCTAAACTATAGCAGTATCATAAGATTTGAAAATAAATTTGACACAAACATAAAAATATTTTCTGGCACCTTTCTCCATTAAAAATCCTGTAGCTAGTAAGCACATGGTAAACACATACAGAATGTACCTCATAATTCTATGCAAATATCAGAAAGAGTTTCAATTTGGCTCTCTCAATAACTACATAGGATTATTACGAGTGTAAGAGTTTTATATTCAAGTGGGATTCTGCTGTATTAAACTCATTGTTAATCAAATCAGTCAAGCTCTCTCTGGAATTTCAATTTACACCTTTGCAAAATATTAGCAGTGATTAATGTTTGATTTATTCATATGTTTGAGTATTCATATACACTTTTAAAAAGAAGGCTCTCACCTCTCAACGCTGTCTTCTTTTATCTTTAGTTATGCTGAAAAACATCCATTTTAGTCCCAATAGGTTATCGTTAACTCTGGTAATGTAACTGTTGATGCATTAAAAGTCAAAGCAAAATTTATTTTACAAAACTTCTGATTTCGGAAAGCAACTCATATTGTTTCTAAGTGGGAAGTATTTGTGATCTAGTGGCAGAGTATCATGTCAAAAAGTTTCAGGAGATGTAAGCAGCGGGCCCAAGAGAAAAGTTTCTGTTACAGGGAGATGAGGGCAGATTTGGGTTCACACAGTGAGTAACAGAATCATATGTGCTCACACTTTTGCTTGAATCCAAATTGTCCTTTCACCTCCCATCCAGTTTCTTCACATGATTCCTTCACAAAGGACACTGTAGGGGTGGAATCCACAAGCACACTGAGCAGGATTAGAGGTGTTTAACCCCATCGGTGCCTTTGTAGCTGTTTGATCTTGGAAAATCAGTTGCATCCTCTTAAGTCTCAATGTTGTAAATGGATTATTTAGATTCAGATCCTATTCTCATTTATTTAGTATATATTATAAGCTAGGTGCTTTCACACATTTAATTTTGAGGTTAACTCCCTGAGAAGGCAATATCATTCCCTTTAAGGCAAATCAAAGCTCTGAAAGGTCACGCGACTTGGCCAAGGAGACATAGTCAAGGGGCAGCCTTGTCTTGAACACTGGTCTTGTCACTCCAACTCTGGTGTTCTTTGCAGTAAACTGCCTTTTCCAAGGATAGCTTCTGTCCTACTTATATCACAAGGTGGTTGTGAAAATCTAATGAGATCATGTAAAGGAAAGTTCTTTGTAAGCTGTAAGGTACAGGCTAACACAATCATTTCTCATCTTTACTTTCCTATCTCCCACTAACAGGTTAACACAAGCATAAGCTTCTTATTCTCTGCCAGGGAAAACCAGCCCTCACAGACAATCATTTTAGGAAAAACACTAATAATCATTATAGGTAGACACTCTCATTTTTCAATTTTTGGCCAGAATCTGGGCTTTAGACACCAATCTTTTAAGAAAATATAAATTCTATCTCTTTTGATAAGTGCTTTGAGACTTACTCAGGGAAAACGATATCTGAGTCTCACACACAATTGTGATAGAGAGCTCAAATGTGAACTTCGCCACCTTGAAAATGAGAAAACTGGGTCAATTATAGAATTCACAAAGAGGGAAATACCACCATGCTAACTGTAGTTAAAGGAATAATATAAGACAAGCTAAACATTCACACTGACATGAAGATCAGAGGCCATCAGCTGGAAAATTCAGGCTCTAGAGAAAACACTATCAATGAGTGTTATTGGCTGAAATCACAAACTTGTTTGCCTACACAGATCTGTTTCAACAAATACAGATTCAATGCTCTTTTTCAGTTGGACTGTAAAGATTGTGCCAAGATGGTCATTTTAAGAGATGGTCCTTTGGTTGCCATCTATATGGGTAATTATTCTGTATAAAATTCCTTCCATTTATAGTGATCAATAACATTTCCATTTGACCCTCCCTCTTGTAACTATCTCGCTGTGGGCCAGGCTTGAATTGAATAGATACTTAAGGACAAAGAAGTAGATGCTATTCACCCAGCGGAATAAACATTGGCCCAACATAACTCTTTTTTCAACCAGAGATTATGTTATCATAAAAATGAGTCATGTACTGAACAGTCAGAAGCAATATATTATACAAAATGGCTATTAAAAATGGAATGCTTGGGATTTAAGTAATATAATTTCCATACATACATTAGTAGATGAATACATATGATACTATATTTTGCACAGCAAGATAAATATAGGATATGAAATATTCTAGATGTATACATAATAATAATATAGAAATGTAGAAAATGAGTAGCCAACAGAAAATCGTAACCAAGTATATGAGCTCCCATTTTAACAGTTTCTGCTTTAAGCTGTTTTTAACTGTTTTCTCAAGTTTTGGTTGTTTACAGTTTCTATGAACCTAAGCAGAAGATCTGATTTACTTTGTCTTGAAAAAATGCTCATACAATATAACAATTTCAAATACGTACTTTTAGTAGCTGCTGACATTATCTATTCATGTCATCTGAGTGTATTTCTTGGGGCAAGAGACCTGCAAGGCAATACTATATAGACTATAATTTAATCATTGCAAATAAGGAAAGGCTAGGAATGACAGTGAAATATACGTATTTCTCCAAGTGAACAGCATACTAAGATGAAGATGTTTAAAGCAATAAAGTTAAATAAATTAAATTGAAGATAATGTATTATTGGTAGAGTTTTTGGTGAATATTTTAACCTCTGTTGAAACGAATTGTTACAAAGAAATAGCAAAGAGTAAAATTTAAAAAATACATTCTTTTGCATTTCATTGTCAACAGAATGTTTCTATAGTTCACACAACCAAGAAGAATCCACAGTTTTAACCTTATACCTTTTATAGCATCAGTAGAATTTTGAGTTCTATCTAAGGCCATTCTTAATTAGAAACCAGTAATGGAATAGCTTATCAAATATTTTATTTCTTCCTTCAAAAATCCACATAGGATTGTTTGGTGACTTTGCTTTGAAGAAAGTGTCTTTTATTACTTATTTTAGTACAACACATTAAAATCAAATATCTCCTGTAGCAAAACGATTCAAGTCCCTGGAACTCAAATAATTTTCTAATAAAAAATGCATGAGACAAATAAATGCACTTTATGTTCCACAAGAAAAGGCTGTTTCAACAGGCTAATGCTCAGAGAAAATTCATTTTATCAACCAGCCATTTCATTCTTTGGTGCTGTTACAAGCTCCTTCCAGTTGCTAGGCAACCATAATTCATAGTACCTTTTAATGGATACTCTGCTACTGCTGAGAACATTAAGGTGAAGAGAATAAATGCCTTGGGTGAATCTTGAAATCTTTCATTATGCATGTCATTCTATTTCTGTAATGCTATAATGCTGAAATGTTTCTGTGGCAGGAAACTGAGTTGTAGTAATTGCATATTCCACTCATATATGTTTTGTAAGCAGAGCAGCACGTACTTGTCTAAAATGAGTTATTTCAAACATGATTGAAATTGGACTTTTCTACTTCTAAAGGTAGTAAATAAATCTAAAGAAATAAAGAATGGGCTTAGAGTAAAATGTCTTGAAATTTCCAGTAAGAATGAAGAAATCTTCCAGCACAAATCAAAAGTAATCAAGCTGGTTCGAGCTTGATCAGAATGGTTTATAAATATGTGGTACATACAAGTTGAAATGTAAAAATACAATAGACAGAATACACTGCAAGCTTTAAAACAATCTAGGCTAATTTCTTAAACAGGTATACATATGCGGGAGATATTCACCTGTCCAAGTTTTATTCAACAGGATTGGGAATGCACCATGTATACTTTTCACATTGTTGTCAAGTGAAAAAGGTATTATATATTAATATAGTTATATGTATTGTACAGCATACTATTTTTGGTTTAATTCTAAAAATTATTTTAATTTTTTCACTACTAGTAACATCTCTATATTTTATATATAGATTCATCTTATTGCATTAAAAAATAAATCTAGGGTTTCAACCCAGGGCCATCATCATTAGAATGAGTGTGCTTTTTTCCCCTCTTTTCTCCTTAACATGGGGTATATATTTCTTTCAATGCAAAATTAACAGCCTTTTCCTGATAGATGCCCCTTTCAACTCTTCCTTATTGCCTTTACTTACTGGTCACCATCTATTTCTGGACTGAAAAAGAACAACCATGCCTCTACCTTTGTGCATGAATGAAAAATGAACAATTCAATCCATCATCTACATGTTGATCCAAACCAGCGGTTCTTAACTGGTGGCAGCTGTAGGGAGTTCCTATAAGACAATCAGTTGGCTCACCCAGACTAACTGAATCAGAATCTCTGGAAAATGGGTGTTGGTGGGAGAAGCACCCAGTTTGGGACTCAAACCCAGGGTGAGAAAATCATGTCAAATCTTGAGGCTTCGCCAAATCCAGAATTTGGGTATTGCCTTAGGCTTCATTTTGCATCAGGGAACTTTTATTATTATACAGATACATCTTACATGTTGTCTGGAAAGATGAGCTAGTTGGTCATGCTACTTTGTCAAAAATAAGATATAAATCTTTCTGTCCTCTGGTCATTTGGATTATTTAAATCCATTTTTCTTTTGATAGCTGCATGAATTACCTCAACCACCTCACAGTAAAATGTAGGTCTTTGTTTCTTACTCATTCCATCCTTATGCCTAAAAATAAAGCTGAATATCTTTTTGTGAGTGTTTGAAAATCCAGCAATCTCTTCATGAACTCTTCCCTATGAACTCTACTCAGTATCCTCTTGCTTAGGGTAATGCCAGCTCTTCCGGTTCTTGGTGTCACTCCTGTTACAAAGCTTTAAATGACTTTGTGCTACCCTCTGAACCCACTAACTGCTGGCTGGAGGCCCAGGCTGAAGCATGAAAACCAAAGTAGCTGTCCTAAATTAAAAAAATACTGTTTACCTTTAAAAAAATATGTCTTTGAGTGAAGCTTAACCTTTTATGAAAAGCACTAAGTGAGCAAATAGGATTCATATGGCCCATCCAGGCACTGATCACAGAAATTAAGAATTGCAGAATTAAGTCAGAGTGAGACTAGAGACCCTGGAGGGAAGATACGATTTTGTAAGAATTGGTGCTGTTGAAACGCAGTATTAAACAAATATTCCAAGATGGATGTTAAGGGAATTTACTATATTACAAATGTGTAGTGGACTCTTGTTTTAGATGGGGTGTTAAAATTGAGGGTCTTGATCATATGCCATCATTAAAGATCCCATGGTAAATGTACTTCTTGTAGAAGGAGGCGGGTTAGTCAAAGGCTTCTGGACAAATTCCAACTACGTAATTACATCCTATCTAAATTCCCTGTGTAGTTTCCACTGGATAAGATATTTTTCACTTCTAATCCAAAATTCAGATAGAGCTTTTCTCTGCACTGCTAAACAGCTGCTGCATTTTCACCCCCAATGGTATTTAGAATTGGGCTCAGACGGGTTTTCCATCAATTCCAGGAATATTCATCTTTGCTTTCCAAGTTTAATAAGGGATCTTTTTGAATATTGGCTAATATTTACACTACGAAAAGTCTCACTAAATTGGGGTACTTGGTAAATATAGAATTTTTGAACGGAAAGTGATCTCAAGGATCATCTAGTCTTGCATCCTTCCTTCATGGGAGAAAACTGAATTGCTAATGAGTTAACATATATCCAGGGCCTATTATGTGGACTTAGAGATATTTAATTAATCGACGGCACAAAGTTACACAAATATATGATATCAGACCCAGAGCTCTTAACCCCGGACCCCAGCTGGATCACCCATGGCTCTTTTCACTATGTTATCATGTTTTATACACATTTCTAATAAAATTGATTCTCTTATTCTTGGATATAGAGGCTAGATGAGCAAGCAGTATAAAAATGAACCATACAAGTAATACCAAAACCTTATTTTAGCAATTAAGATTATATGTTCAGGAAACAGGGCTCAGGTCATGTTTTACAAAGAGATGTATGGTGTAGTCCAATGAGAAAAATATTCAAATACATTAATTTGAATGGTTTTGTTAAGAAATACTAATTCTGGATCCACAAAATGCTACATAATAACAATATACAAAATGCTTTTACATTGTTAAATGTGTGATTTTTTTTTGTATATGTGTTTAATATCTTTCCTGCTAGACTATAAACACTATGATTGTAGGGACTATATATTTTTTGATTACTGCTATATTTGTTGCTAAAGCATAGAGCCTAGTTCCAAGTAGGAGGCACAGTAAATATTTGCTGTTAATTCTTTGGCAGTGGCAGCAGGGGCCAACCATGGTAACGACCCTATTGTCTAATTTTTCTTTTCCCACATTGCATGCACTAGTTGATAATGAATTATATTCAAAGTTTCCTCAAACTCACTATGATTTCAACATGCCTCCCACATAGTAGGAGCTCAATAAATATTTATGATGAATGAATAAAAATAAAATAACCAAGTCTGAATGAATGGAGAGAGCATGTGATAAAGGCAACAGAACCAGGCTCAGAGGCAGCATTTGGTCCTCATTCCTGTTTTTCCATGAATTAGCTGTATAAGCATTTAATGTCCCAGATTTGAGCCTTCCCCATCTGTAAAACGGGGAGAAAGTTGACTAAACATCAACAAATCGCTTCACAACTCCACAAGAATTGACAGGTTTACTTTCAAATCCTTTTTACCCTGTAAAAGTGGTGTTTAGTGACAGCAATAAGACAACCAAGCAGCTAGAAGTCAGGCAGCAGATGAATGAGAAATAAAATGTTTATATTACACAAAAGTAGATAATGGTCATTGAATAATTTGAAATTATTTTGTTTTATTACCACAAGGAAACAATTGTATTTATTAGCCAAATGACTACTTTTCTAAAAAGTTTTCTCCTTGAAAGTTCTCACTTACACAGGCAAGGTTTTCCATTTGAAACTTTCTAACTTGAAAGGTGTCCTTTGGAAAAAAATCTTTAATTACAGTTTTCTAGAGATGCTTTGCTTTTTCTTGAAAATGGAAAACACCTCCAATACTTGTGCTGTCAGAGGGTGCAAGATCATTATCAGTAAACTCTGTCTCTTTGGCTGAATAAGATGTATAGGTGGGAATTTTTTGGTGAACACTAGGCTGAGAAGACCTCCTATAGGTTTGCTGAATTTGCTTCTTGTTCTATAAAGCAGTTCAAGTTTTGCCCATGCTTTATGTGGAGACATATCTTCAGTGATTGCTCAGTGCAAGTTTGTGATGTATCACGGCTTGCATTATTCTTTGTACTGTCAAAAGTGTAGAGTTACATTTTTGGATTCCCTTTTCCATTATATTCCATTATCCAATTATCCGATTTGGATCCTATGGCAATGTTTAGTCATATTTCGGAATGTTCTTTATGAAGATCAGGCGATGTTTTGTCACAATCATGCCAAAGACTGAGCAAGAATAGTAAAGCATCTCATAATTTCGCCCTGCCAGCATTTTGAGGCCATTTCCCTTTTAATTACTGTCAAATTCAATTTCACACCTTTTCATTCTTTGTTTAAGGATGTACTTTTCTAGGGAATATAAAATATTAACTGATATTTACACTTTGCAAAAGCTTCCTATTAATCTTTCCCTGAAACAAATTTAACTGTAAGTTCAATACTAATTTCAAGTTGATGGGAATGGCTATTATATAAACAGAGAAAATGAATTTCCTGTCACGTAAACACGCTTTTTCAGACCTTCTGTTTGGTCCAGTACATGTACCTTAAGGGTCACAATCATTCAAGAAGAATGTGCAAAACTAATATCTTAGTTGTGCAAGCAAGGAAGAAAAGAAAGTGGCTGCTCACTATCATTTATCAAAGTAAGAAGAAAAAACAAAAAATAAAAACAGAGACCCATCCAGTGGAAGGTCACAGCCAATAACATTTTTGCAAATAGAAAAGGCATGCTGAAGCATCAGATGTAAATTGCTGTTTGCTGAAGAATTTTAATGGCATTCTACGTCACATTATAAAATGTTTAATTGTAACCCCATTTTAATAACACCATCTGATTAAATGAAAAGACGTCTTACTGATCGCAATTACAAGCTGTCAAACTGCATATTTATTTACAGTTTGGTTTTCTAAAACCATAAGATAAAAAAAGAAAACTCTATTCAGCTTGTCAGGAAACTATAATTATTGTGTATCCTTCTGTCAGTTTCTGCATAAAACTTTTGGTCCTAAAATGGATCTAATTATATCTACATCAACATTTTTATAAACGCTACATTTTTTTCTCCATCTCAGTGAAATCTTTGTCGTTAACTAGGAAAAACATATTCTCTCTTTTTAAAAGGCATTAGCTAGGCTTGTTTGCTTTCTTTCCTTCAAGATGTTATAAAATAAAACATCCTTTTCAAAATATAAAAATATTTGCTATGTCCCTCTCTCTCCTGGCATGAGACTATGAAGAAAACCCAACAGTTTTGGCTGTTCTGGCAACACTGTTTGCGATTGTCTTGGAAGAAGTGAAATTCCTTCAGTCTGTGGCAATGAAAATCTAAGTCTCTTTTCATAATTATCTTCTGACGTTCAAGGCTTAGGGATCCTCTACAGATGCAAGTAGGAACAGGCTGCTGGAACCCACAAGGGAAGAGACTCGCCAACTGGGGATGTCTTTCCTCTGAGGTCCCCCCAAATTCTCCTCAAACCCACCTACTTCCCAGGCACTCAGCAGCTTCATTCTTCTTGGGATCATCCACTTTGCCATGCACCCCATGAAATGTCCCAAACACTGAATATCAAATTGTACATGTTTTACCTCCTGTCCTTTTAGGGTCTACTTAGGTGAAGGACTTGGTAATTTAGTCTATGTACTATGCTGAGGCATTTATGGGTGATAATGCTTAATATTCTGCCCATTCTGGGAATCATAATTACGGGATTCAACTAAAATCTAATAAAAGAGTCAGTGAATTCATTTAAGGGAGTGCTAGGAATGTGGTTTTCAGGCACCAAGGGAGCACATAGGATAGTTTAGGACAAGGGGCTGAACTGGACCCTCCTCATGTCCTACCACCTAGTCCAACTTCGATGATGTTCTCAAATAGACCATTGGACTGCTTCAGATTAGTATAATCAATAACAACTTAGAACAAAATCAGGGCAATTTCTGGAGGAAACAAACTAGATGCTCTTTATATGGAAAGCTTATATGAGGAAAGTAATATGAATTCAATTCATCGGGTCTCAAATATGCTCGCTATCTTCAAATATATAGAAAGATATGAACTTATAAATTGGGAAGAGGAATTGTAATTTGTTAAACATGAGACAATTACATAATCTAAAAAAACTCTCATGGTAGGACTGTACAGTAATCGCATTGATGGGGAATCTAGAGGTTGTCATTTCCAATCTTTTACACATAACTCACACGTAGATCTACACATGGCACATAGGCTTTTATGATGGGATTCCTGCCCACCTGGCTGGCCTCTTCTCCCCTCGTGCACCTTATACTTTTATACCTATCTCTTGTTTCCCAAACATGTCACTCTGACCTTGGTGCCTTTCTTTATCATGCCATTCCCCCTGCCTTGAAAGCCTGCCCTGCTTGTTCATCTAGGTTCATCTGGGTTTCACTCCTCCAAATACTGCAAACCTCAGCTTTGAAAGTCATTCCTGAAAACTGCCAGCAGATTCATGAGCAACTTCTCCTATGTTCTTTATGCATTTTGTTGATACTTCCTCCAAAGCAACGATCATAACATGCTGTGCATTTGTATGTCTCTTTATTGGATAGTAGAGGCAAGAGCCCTGGTTTCACTGCAAGGCCTCTGCCTAGCACAGCGCCTGGAACACAGAAGACACTCAATATATATTTGTTGAAAGAATAATCCAAGTGCCTTCATCCTTTTCTGATGGATAGTCCTCTTGCCTCAAACTGTCTCTTAGGGACAAAAAATTATTTCAGCCTAAAGCAGCCTGCTCAAGGCACAGGCAGTTCTATTTTATACAAAGTTTTTTTTTTAATACAAAGATGAAAGTTGCCTGCAGCTTTCTCTCCTTTTTCATCATTTTGTCCTCTAGGGTTCTGCATTAACAGGATGACATTGGCTATCTTCCCTTTTTAAGAACTAGTGGGTTTGAAGATTAGTGACTTTCAGGGAACGCAGAAAAACTGTAACTTTGTGGTTTTCAACACTGGCTGCACATTAAAATCACCTGGGGAGTTTTGAAAAAGTACTAATCTTTGGACGCCACCCCAGAACAATTAGATCAAATGGCTTTGGGGTGGGGCCCAATGTATTCTGCCTTCTGATGAGCACTTAGGCATGACAACATAATACTTCCTGCTACTCAAACTGTGGACCCTGGACTAGCAGCACAGGCTCCCCCCACCCCGAGACTTGCTGAATCAGAATCTACAATTCAACAAGATCTCAATAATTTGCATATAGATTAATGTTTGCGAAGCACTGAATATATCTCTAAATCTCTTTTGGATCTCAAGTTTCCACAATGTCCATGAGGGAGCAGATCATATTAATGGTAGGTAATGTCTCTGGTAGAGGAGGTGGGAAAAATTGACCCCAGCCTCAGAGACATCTCAGCATCGTGTTAAATTACCCTAATTGTCCCACACATTGATGCAGTAAATACCCAAATTTGAACTAGGGCCTTTTGGAGTTATTGTAATAGTCTAGAAATCCATATACAAACCACATAAATGTATAGATGTATTTGACAAACTTTTCCTAAGTCTATACAGATGCTATTGAGATTCGTAAAATATAAGTTAATTTAGCAGCAATACTGAATCCTTTGGGTGTTATGTATTTTTTTAATCAATAAATCTTGAAAGTTCAACTATTGTTAAGATTGGAGCAATTTGATAAATTAAAAAAATTAGAACATAAAAAGTTTGAGAGCTATTAGAATTAAAATTTCAAGGGCAACCTGTCAAAGAGGGGGTGGTAGATGTTTACTGGACCCTGTGTGAACAGAAGTAACGTGAGGTTACAATGTCCAATCGGCTCTTTAAGTAGTGGATGCTTTCTTATGTCTAGTAGGTGGCCCACATGCTGTTGGAGGATGTTGGGATAATATGAATTAAATTATTTGGGAACTTATTTGTTTCTCCTGGAATACAATTTTGATATCATAAAGTAAGTTCATTGAAGAGCATGATTTGATTTATCAAAATGTGTTTTACAAACACCCTATAAAGGGCCCATTTTCCTAGTAGCATAGTCCTGTGAATTCGCTCCAAGGCACAAAGAAACAGGCCTTGTAAAAGACTTATCTGTAGTCCTCTCCTTCGGCTGTAAGTGTCTCTGTCCTGGGTCCTAGCTCTAGTCTGAAGCTAAGATGAAAAACACATCCCTGGTGTTTTTCAAAGAGATCTAAAGAATAGTTGCAAAGAAACACAATCACAGTCAAATGATGTTAGAGACCTGAGGATCAGCAGAATATGCATCTAGGACAAGTAAAGACACTTTTCCTAAAAATATTTCTAAATATTTAACTGCTTGGTAAAATATTTCCCAGTTCTCCTCATTTTTTCTTCAGAGAAGCATTATTCCCTAGAATGTATTTTGTAGTCTTTCCCCTTTTCACTGTCAAATTACACAACCTCTTGGATGTCTTCCAAATTCCCTTGGGAGTTTATTTCATGGTTTAATATGGGATGGCCCATTTTGAGCAGTTCCCTTTGAAAATATTGAACGGGACCTGTTTTAAATGGGTCACTCTCAGTTTGGGACAAGGGTCGTTATTTAATTCAATATCTTGGACATGTAGCTGGAGAGATCATTAGAAGTGTTCATACACTTCAATGGCACAACTTGAAGCAGAATGGGGATATAGAAATAAAACCAGAGATATCTAGTTCTACTCTACATTTTATTTTAATTCTATACCATTTCTCTTACTTATTATAGATATATATGTATGTATATTGAGAATGTGTATTTTTTTTACTAAATTTACTCTATTTTAATAATATAAGGGTTAAATTCATAAAATGCACAATTACATAAAATATTATACCATAGATAAACCCTCACTGAAAGTTACGTATTGTTCAGCATTGATTAAATGCTGATGTGGCTGAACTGAAGCTGATCATTTTGAACTGCAGTGAGAGATGATCAAGTCATCTCTGAGCAGAAAAAAGAAGAATATATAGCACTCAAGTTCAATTACTTTTCAGTTTATCTCCCCTGCTACCACTCCAGCTACAGTCACAGGCTTGAGCTAAAATAATAATGGAATTTTGGTGTTCCAGAAAGTATCTTTGAAATGGACTATGGTTTTGTTATAATTCCTTCTGGTTACAGAACTTTATCCTAACTGTTTGTCTCCACAGATCCTATCATAATTTTTCTTAAATTGAATGAATTCATATTTTGAAATCAAAGAAATGCAATCTACTTTAATTTATTCCTTTTATTGATTTAAATGGGTTTTCAAATAGACTGTTTTGCCCTCTCACAGGCATAAGGAAATATACTAATATACTAAGGTAACCGAAGACTGCATTTAATTCATTTTACTAGTTATGATTAGCTTACGTCTTTTTTTCTTTTCTTAGCAAGTTTTTCTTTTCTTTTTTTTTTTGAGGGAGATTGGCCCTGTGCTAACATCTGTTGCCAATCTTCCTCTTTTTTCTCCCCAAAGCCCCAGTACATAGTTGTGTATCATAGTTGTAGAGCTGTAGCTCTTCTATATGAGACGCTGCCACAGTGTGGCTTGACGAGTGGTGAGTAGGTCCATGACCAGGATCTGAACCAGCGAATCCCGGGCTGCTGAAGCAGAGCATGCAAACTCAACCGCTATGCCACCAGGCTGGCTCCGAGCTTAAGTCTTAAACTAAGATTAGTGTAAACTATGCCTATGATTCTTTGTATATATTTTTAAGGCAATGGTTACCCCCCTTTTTTTTGCTTGAGAAAGGTTAGTCCTGAGCTAACATCTGTGCCAATCTTCCTCCACTTTGTATGTGGGATGCCTCCACAGCACTGCCAATGAGTGGAACAGGTCTGCACCCTGGATCCAAACCTGTGAACCTGGGCTGCCGAAGCAGAGCATGGAACATTAATCACTCAGTCACAGGGCTGGCCCCAAGTTAACCCCCTTTATTTAAGGGCAGGATGCCTAGATTGTCTTTTATTCTATTTGGGGAGAAAGAGCAGTATTTGTTTCACATCGAGTTACTCTAGAACAGTGGTTCTCAAACTTGAGCATGCAACAGAATCAGCTGGAAGTCTTATTAAAAGACAGACACCTGGGCCCAACAGCCAGAGTTTCCTATTCAGAAGGTCTGGGTTGAAGAACTGACCTTTTTAACAAGTTCCTAGGGGCTGCTGCTGCTGCCTGTGTGCGAGCTGCACTTGGAGAAGCCCACGGCTCAAGACTAAACTTACTTTCTAGACGCAGTGGGGCACAGGATGTGAGAGCACACAGCTTCTCTTTTTCCTTATCACCATGATCCTATTTGTACCAAATAAATATATCCTCTCTTTTCTCTCCATAAGCATGATGATTATGCTAATTTTGGGCCCTCCCAGTGCACTTCAGTCATGCTTGAACACTATGGCAGAACTCTCTATCCATATATGAAATCCATAGAGTGACTCAGGAAAAGAATGGTCAACCACACAACTCCAGTCATGTCTCCTTTGATGACAAATCCTCCATCTGTCCTCAGTGACTAACAAATGAAGTTCAAATGCCTCCGCTTCACATTCAAGGGTCTCTATGAACTGGCCCCAACCTAGTGTTCACTCTTCCTTCTACACCAGTCAACTGATGTTTGGTGAGATTTGGCTCTTTGCCAGGAACTCTCTGAGACACTCCCACTTCATGTGCCATTTCTCCCTTTCACCCATTTCATGATGTAATGAAATTCAATATTTTTGTTTTTGCCTTCATGTGTGCCTTTGCTTGCATTGTTACCACTACAAGATTTTGAAAATATAGGAAATAATACAGGTTTTAAATTATAAGACAACATGATAGTGTTTGTACAGCATCTAGCATGTTGCCTGGCATAGTGTGCTCTTGGTTAATGTTTGTTTTCCATTTTCTCTTCTACTTTTCTTCACAGTCTTAGCGCTTTACCTATAGTGTCATGGTAAAGTCATCTTCTCACTATTGCTTTAGTTTGATTGATTTATACATCACTTCCTTACTATGTGTCTCACTGATTTCCATATATTTTACAAGGGTGGCATTCTGCCTTCAAGCTAGTAGATGTTTAATAAAAATGTTGACTATTACTGTTTTTATTACCCATACTTAAAAGTATGAGGATGTTTTACAAAGATCTACTCAAAAGTGTGAAAAATATTTATTGTTGGATTTTTGAATGCTTGACAAAAAAGAGCAATTTGGATTTATTTAAGGTACAATTTAAGTATCACTGAATTTTGCTCAAAGTTAGCTTTCACTTAGCCATTTTCCAAGAAATATATAAATCATGTCCTGGTTATTGGAATGACAATAAATGGAGAGAGAGAGAGCTGAAGATGCGCTCAATGGAGTGGAGAGAATTGTACGTGACAGACAGTCCACCTGGCCTCATTCTGCAGTTGACTAAATCACGGAAAGTGGTGAAAGAGGCGTTTGTCAGAAGGGTTGCTCAAGGAAAACGGTGAAGGTCATAGTTCTAAGCACTGTGCTGTCAATATCAATGCCTCTTTTATCCAGAAGCAATGAAGTATCATAGGAAAAACCTGAAGGCAGAGTCAGGAGATGTTGGTCTAGTCCTGCCTCTGGTCGCTGTATAAACTCAGGCAATCCTGAACATCTCTGAGAATTGACCTTATTGAGTTGTAAAATGAAGGATTTTGCCTACTCATGCACGTAATTTCCAGCTCAAATCTCCAATTCTATGATTGTCCCTGCAAGACTAACACTGCAAATAGGTAGGATCCCCATTTGCTCTTGCAGTGTCCTTTTAAGAGAAGGCCTGTGCAAATGCCTAATTACTGTCCATTCCACATTTCAGAAATGATCTAGAGTGTAGCTCTCCTTCAGGAGCATTTTTCCCCTCAGAAAACATTTGGCAATGTCTGGAAATTTTTCAGTTGTCACAGCTAGAGGCTTTGGGGTGCTACTGGCATCTAGTGGGTAGAGGTCAGGGCTGCTGCAAACATTTTAAATGGCAGAGGTCAGTATCCCCTCCCCAACAAAGAATCATTCAGCCAGAAATGTCAACAGTGCCAAGGTTAAGAACCACTGATCTAGATAGTCAGCTATAATATCTTCTCTGTGAGAAGTTATTTCCTTGGCATCTATATTAGTTCTGGGCACAAAGCAAGAGCTCAATATATGCTTGTTAGAACTAAAAAAAATTTATATATTTTTAAAGTATCTGATAGTTGCAGTTCATTAATCATTCCTTTGAGATAAGACTGTGACAATGTCTCTAAAAATGCATCTGTGACTCATGATGGGTGACACACGGACTGATTTATTACATTAAGTGTCCAGTCATTTATTAGGACATATCCAGCCTTGTGTGGAAACAAGGAGTCAAGAAAGGAAACAAGAAACACGAAGATCACCCATTAGGGTCATACCGTGCAAAATGTCAAAAGGAAATTCTGCGTGGGAGCTGAAGATTTCCCACCATTTTTTTAAGATGTGCAGGCTATATTTAATTTTTAAAACATTATTAGTACATTAAGTGATATAAAATGAGTTTTTGAAATTTAATTATTTAATTACACTAAGAATGAAATAAGAATCAAGTCACCTAAAAGTCCATAAACAACTTCAGACAGACTACCCATTTGATATCCCAACCTAGGTAGGAATGAATAGGGTCCAAATTTCATAAACAATTCATAAAGACACAAATCTATATGACATTTTTTCCAAAGCCCAAATTGTTCTTTAGTCATAGAATGTTGTAACGAAAAAGAACATTAAAACCATTTGGTGTTAAGGCCCAGATAAGTTAAGTGACTTGCTCGGCTCTTTCAGTCCTACTCTGCATATCTCTAATTACTCCAAAATGAGTGCTAATTTCACTACACAACAAGTATTCTTTTCCTATCTATACTCCTGGAGGCAGAAATGGGAAAGAAAAAGAAAAGTTTCCAAACTCTTTTCTGATCTTCTCTATGCATTTTGTCAACACTTATGAAATTATTTGCCAACCTACCAGATCTCATCAAAACTTTTTAACTTGAAATTTTTATAATTGTTTTTCAAAATTATGTGATTAAAGTACCTCCCAAACACCTCTTGGACTCTTTAAATCTCTGAAAGAAGTACGTTTTCAGTTTTCAAAGCCATTTTACTGGATATATTTTTATCTTGTTGATTATACATTGTAAGTCCAATCAACCATGTAGCTTTCATTATTACAATGTTGTATTGTCTACACACTCGCAGATTTTGTCATTTTGGGAGACTACAATCAGATACCTTGAGGTGGGAAGAAGAATTCTGTGTCACCCTCTTGGTCCCTAATTTCCCCTCTCCGCTGGATTAGAGAATGCTGTGGTCTGACACCATCTAAGGCATTTGAGCTGGGAACGATAGCTGTTCTTAGTTTAGGATCTTCTTAAATGAAAGAGCTATACAAATGTATATTAACAATGAGATAATTCACATGGCTATACTTTAGTCTCCCTGGGTCTCAATCATTTCTGTATGCTCTCTTGGAATTGTCCTGACTCAATGTTTTACTAATTTGAAGTTCTCAGGATTGAAGTTTAGAAGGAAGGGGCAAGAGACGAAGGTAAAGATAAGATATAAAATATATTTTAATCATTATAAATTAGCATACTTACACAGTGAGTGTGTCTGTGATATACGTGTGTGCATGTGTGTATATATACACACACACATACACACCAAACTCTTCCACCTGCTTCTACGGAATGCCTATATATTAACATAGGAAATGTGAACTTTCCTAAAGTCTTCAAATTCTTAAGGACTTCTTTAATCTATCAGATACAATATTGAATACATAGGCATTCATTTGACAACTACCATGTGAGTGCCTCCCCTATGACATCTCTTCTAGATGCACGAGATAGAGCAGGGATTAGACAGCTAAAATGCCCACCTCTCATGGCATGAGGGGCAGTTGGAAGCAAATAATCAACTAGCTAAATAAACTAGATGATTCAGATAGTAACAATAGTAATATTCATTCATTTTCTACCACGTGCACCTTACAGTGTTAACTCATTTGATAAAACATGGCAATGTGATGAGGACCGAGTGGTCAGGGCAGTGCCAGTTTAGACTAGAATTTCAGAGACGTGACATTTGAGCTGAGAACTGAATGTGAAGATCTAAGGAAAGACTATCCCCAACAGTGGGAAGGTTATTGAGTGGGAAGTGGGTGACAGAAAACCAGTGTGGCTGCAGCTCAGTTAGGGGCAGAATAGTATGAAAAAAGGCCAGTAATCTCAGAAGAGCATATATATTATTATATATGATAATATGAGCATCATATTAAGAAATATGGAATATTTTTTTCTCTTTTATCCTGAGTACAATGGGGAGTCACTGAAGGGTGGCCAATCTAATAATGTATGCTAAAAAGATCTCATTAACTCCTGTGTGGAGAATGTATTACAGAGGGACAAGAGTTAAGAGAGGAAGCCACTTAGGATACCATTACTACAATCCAAATAGAAGACAGTGCGCTGGACTATGGTGGGAGCAATGAAGAAGGAAACTGGATGGGTAGATCACAAATATATTTTGGAGGCAACGCAGTCAAGACTTGCTCATAAACTGGATGTTTGGAATGAGGGGAAAAGATGAACCTAGGATGAGTCCCAGGTTTTTGGGTTGAGCATCTGAGGTGGATGGTGATTCAGTTCACACAGTACACACTCAGTGAAACTCCCTCGCTTCAAAAACATCTTCCCCACTTCTCCCTGTCAATAATCAATCATTTCTTGAGATGCTGTTCACATACCACCTCTATTAGGTAGCTGTCCCTGGTTCCTCATGTCATTTTATAACTCTGTTATAGTAAGTACCATGCTTTGAAATGTTACATGACTTTTTTTTTTTTTTTTTTTTTTTTTATTTTTATTTTTATTTTTGTGTGAGGAAGACCAGCCCTGAGCTAACGTCCGTTGCCAATCCTCCTCTTTTTGCTGAGGAAGACTGGCCCTGGGCTAACATCGTGCCCATCTTCCTCCACTTTATATGGGACGCCACCACAGCAGGGCTGACAGACAGTGCGTCGGCGGGCGCCCGGGATCCGAACCTGCGAACCCTGGGCTGCCAAGCGCAGACTAAACCGCTGCGCCACCGGGCGGCCCCCTAACATGACTTTTTAAGTACATACTTCATTCGTTTTACTAGACACTTGAGGGCAGGAACTGTTCTCATATAATTTTTGCATCCTCGCCATCAACAACGCACAGTTTCTCACATACAGTTACTGGAACCTGTTCCAGTTTTTTCAAGACAGTCCCAGTTTTAGGTCTAATCATTATTAGTTACCTGCTTCACTCTCAAAACTGTGTTGGTTTGAATGATAACTTACATGGTAATCCTACATGTGGTAGATGCCCAATACTGCCTAATTATTCTAATACTCAACATATGAATGCAACACAAAGAGGAAAAATTGGGGTTCAATTTTGGAATCTGATGGATTCCATGAACCTCTAAGGTCAGAGTCTTCTGATAAAGAATCCGACCAAAAAGTGAAGATGCTTAGTACTGCAGAAATTTGAGCTCTCCCTACAAATAGGAAATGGAATGCAGAACGATGAGTTGCAGATATTTGAAGAACTTTGTGCCTCAAACGTCCTGCTATTTTAGGCAAATATGCATTTTTGGTATTGTAATTCTGTGATCTTTCCACTGATATGTGAAGTTGCAAAAGATGTAAGAAGGAGGGATTTCCAAATTGTACAGTGTGCTAGAGTTGTTCTCACCCCTATATTTTTATACTAAGCAAAAATAGGCAGGGTTTGAAATGAAACTCCCTGGTAACTGTCAACGGATTCCTGTCTTGAACATTTCTTCAAATGCTCTCAAGGTGAAGGACCCATAACCAGGTTTATTCCTTGTCAAAACATTTGTTTGCTCTCTCATGGACATAACCCTAGTCACTTTCTCATCGCATACATTTTATGCCCTAGTGGCATCTTCACAACTTGGACCATGAGCCCTTTGAGCAAGATTCTTCCTTCCCAGGCAGAGTGCAGCCCTCTATTCATGGAGGTGCTTATCCAATAAACCATAACAAGGAGAATTCATTGTTTTATGCAACATAAAGTCGTCATCAAGGTGCTTGAGGAAACCTTGTGATCCACGATTCAGAGCTATGTGCATTTGTCTTCCAACAGATATTTGATATTTCCTCATTAGTAATATATTTTTCTCAGCATTTTGATAGATTGCCCAGGGAGATTTAATTCCTAATTTCTTCTTTTTCTGGTCTCTGCAGGAAGCTGTGTATTGTGGTCATTTCTGTTTACTATGCTTGTGTGTTTTGAAATAATTTCACAGTTTTTCATTTTCTATCATAGGATCATTACAGAAAGATGTGAGAACTTGTGGGGCACAGCTGAGCTCCTCCCTTTCCTAACTGTAGAGCTCTTTACTGGCAAGAAGCATCCCCCAGATGTCACATGTGGAGGTGCCTTGTCCACAGCCACAGCCCATGTCACGTGAGCCAGTTTTATCTCTTTCACCCCTAACACCAAAGCTTTCAATGGTGAGTTAGATGAGAATTTAAGATTAACCCAAACCCTCCATTTAGTAACCATGCTTTTAAGCCTCAGAGAATTAGAATCTATTATCTTTTTAATTTAAAAAGGCCAAAATTTTAAGTGAATACTGATAAGAAAGCATTATGTTGAAAATTATATCGGCAACATACAGTATAGGAATTTGATTGTTTTTATAAGACCTCACTTGAGAATAAAGAAATTACAATACCAGGGTACGGTCAAGAGAAAGAGGCACTTATTCCTATCACCTGCTTATAACTTACTATATATAAGAACCTATGATGATTGCCTTATTTGTACTATCTCATTTAATCCTTGTGCCTGCCCTGGGGGTCCAGGTCCCACAGCTAGGAAGGGCCCATCCTTCTAATCACTGCATGATAATAGGAACTTGAGACTCAATGAGGTCATGTTTGGGATTCTCTGTCCTCAGACATCCCTGATTTCAATATTCTTTCCATCGTACCAATGAAATATCCCTAAATTTTCAACACACCAACATTTTAACTGTATCTTGTTAATTACTTCATGCTCCAAGAAGTAGCTCTTTGTTATACCACGCTTAAGGGACTGTTTTTCCATAACTTCCATCTAACACTAAGCTGCTGTCTTACTGTGCACTGACTATTCCTTCTCCATTGCTGTGGAGACTGGCTATACTATGAATAAAAGTTCTTTGGTCCATTTAACCACCCTGGTAGATCCACCCTAGACCAGATTCTCTTTGGGAGACCTATGCAGGGAGTCAAGTGCCTGGGTTAACTCAGATTGTGAATCACTGTGAAAATCTCCCTAAGTGCTGACGTGTTCAAACCCTATGGTTCGTCCTTTGAGATAACTAAGCATGGCCCTTGCATGCAGAGTAACTTCCCAGCCAGTTTCTGGCCCCATGAGGGGATCTCCATGGCACTGCTCTCAGGGACGGGGACATTCCCTTGGCTAGGTGAGAAGGAGGAGGCCACTGACACAGAGAGCTCTGAAATTCACACTCTGGCCCCATCATCCTTCATGGACCAGTGTTCTCATTCACACTCTGGGGTACACGGGGAAGGCCCTGTGCCCACGGGGAGGTCTGAGCCTGCTGCTCATTTGGGTCTTGGCTTGTCAAGATGCTTTTGTGACCCTGGCCACATTAATTTATCATTATTGGACAGGAATGAACTTGGTTGAAGTTTACTCACAATTCACTACTTTATGGCTTTTTTCAATTCCCTGTCATACAGAATATTCAAATTTTTAGAAGAGGCAAACTGATATGAACACATCAGAAAAAGCAGCAGGAATTTAATAAAGAGCAGAAAACATTTCTAGTTAATTTCAGATCTGCTATTCTTGGCAAGCTGCCCAGAATTTTTTCCTCCTTTTATTTATAAAATAATTTAACTATCTCTGTACTTTAAAAGTAAATTTTGTTGTACTAATGAGGGCAGGGAAAGAATATCTTGAGGTTGGCTGATAATAGATTCATGGCAAATGGCAGATAACCCCACTCTTGGTTGTAAGGCAGAGCTGCAGGACTCCTTGTCTGTGAGTACAGCCTGCTGCCACCTGAGGAGGTAACACCATCTTCCTTGGAAGAGTTAATAAATTACTGGGTTTTTGGCCAATAGTTAACATTTTTTTATTAGCTGGAATGCTAATTTATAAAACATGTTGACTAGAGAATGTACGTAAACCATTAGGTACTAGAAATGCTAATTTTGTACCTCACTTAATCCCCACAACCACATAGTGATTAAACATTATTGTTGTCATATCAGTTTTTTTTTTCCTTTACAGTGAAGGGCACTGAGACTCAGAGAGATCAAGTGATTTGTCACAGTTACCCAGCCAGAATTCCAAGCCTGTCCTTTTTTTCACTGGAATATATGATTTCTCTTCTCTACTCACTCTCTCTGGTGATTATTATTTCAGCAATGGAAAAATAAAGTGAGTTTATTTTGTTAGAAAAAAAAGAAGGCAGAATTGCAAATGTTGTCTGGGCTGTCACAGCCAGTGTGAGCAGAGAAGCGATGGCAGTGAGTCCACCAGAGCACACCCCATGGTGGGGGGGAAGACAAAAGGCTCAATTCAGGTTTTTGGTGCAAAGCACTATGGTGAGACACAGCCCGTGACTCACCCAAAATGTAGAGGTGACAGCATCTCAGCCTGCCTGCTTCACGTCCACCAGCTGTCCACCTGCACGACCTGCCTCTGTGTCCTCAGTCCCTCCTGGGGAAGATAAGAATTACACACCCTCTCCAGGTGAGATTGTGGGGGATCAAGGAGGAAACTGTATAAAACATCTTGCTCGGCACCTGGCAAGAGGAAGTGCTCAATCAACTCCAGTGTAGTAGTTCTCAGAATGTCCCATGGAGCACGGACACCAGTAACTAGAAGAGGAATGACAGACAGTGTAAGGAAAACCCAGACACCCAGCTGTGGGCCTTCAGAAGAGGTGGCTAACAAAGCAGCCGGCAAGAAGCTCACTGTCTGCCCGGTGCTGCTTGAAGGCAGTGAGGCAGAGAGAGGTGAAGTCACCTGCCCACAGTCCCAGGCAGCCAGTGAGGGACAGGCAGCGTTCATGTCCAGGCTTCCTCCCCCCTGAACCAGCCGACACACCCACCACTCACACTACTTCTCACAACACCAACCATTGGTGGGCTCTGCAGGTAACCACCACACTCCCTGGAAAAATTTAAGGAGGGTACCGTCTTGAGAATTTGATTGTATGTGATCTCGCATTTTCCACGTGTCGTATATGTGACCATCTTCCCAAGTGAACTGCCAGCTCCTGGATTCTAACATTCACTGCACATAACACCTAGCAGATCTGAGGCACAATGAAGACACTCCAAACATGTGTGGTGGGTAAGGTGAAATGCTACCGTGAAGCACAGCTTCAGAGAATGCAGAGCGTTTGCTCTTTGCTGGAAAACACGGGCTAGCCTCATGTGCTGCTATAGTGAGAAATGAGGCTGCTTTGGGGAAAGCAAAAACAGCCACATAAATAAGAAAATACTCCAGGGAACACAGTAGCTATTGACAAAAGGTTTCAATTTGTATCTGCCCAGTGGGGGAATGGCCTTTGCTGGCCACAGATACTTGCACAATGTCACAGTGCAAGTATGAGTCCCAGTCACACAAACACAGTCAACAAGTGAATGTGTAACTGAATATATTATGTAAAAAGAGAGACAGAGGGATACATAAATTCAGATGGAATAACATACTTTTATTTTGTCTATGTGAATAATAGGTATATGGCCAAGCCTGACGATGCTCCTCTTCCTGGTCATTCTTCAAGCACTATAAGATATGTATACCTCACAATAGAACGAAAATGCTTTAAAATGCTATTAGTTTTGTTTGTCTTTGATAGTCTTAATAACCTAATGTTTTTAGCAATAACCTTTATGAATCTACCATCTCAAGAATTAAAGAGGTACAACTCAACAATGAAAAAACCGACAAGTCAATTAAAAAATGAGCAGAGAATCTGAATAGACGTTTTTCCAAAGAAGACATACAGATAGCCAACAGGCACATGAAAAGATGTTCAACATCGCTAATTATTAGGGAAATGCAAATCAAAACCACAATGAAATATCACCTCACACCTGTTAGAATGGCTATTATCAAAAATACAAGAAATAAGTGTTGGAGAGGATGTAGAGAAAAGGGAGCACTTGTACACTGTTGGTGGGATTATAAATTGGTGCAGCCACTATGGAAACAGTATGGAGATTCCTCAAGAAATTAAGAATAAAACGATCATATGATCCAGCTACTCCACTACCGGATCCGAAGAATACAAAAACACTAAATAGGAAAGCTATATGCACTCCTATGTTCATTTCAGGATTATTTACAACAGCCAAGATATGGAAACAACCTAAGTGTCCATCAATGGATGAATGGATAATGAAGATGTGGTGTGTATATATACATATGGATGAAACTTGAGGGTATTATGCTAAGTGAAATAAGTCAGAAGGAGAAAGACAAATATTGTATGATTTCACTTACACGTGGAAGATTAAAAAAAACACAAATGAACAAACCAAAAAAAAACCAAACTCATAGATACAGAAAACAGATAGATCGTTGGTTACCAGAGGGGAAGGAGGTTAGGGGGTGGGTGAAAGGGGTGAAGGAGGCCAACTGTAGGGTGATGGATGGTAACCAGACTTTTAGGGGTGATTACTTTGTAGTGTACACAGATATTGAATTATAATGTTGTACACCTGAAACTCATATATATTCAAAAAAAGCATTTGAAGAGGGACTTATTTTGCACCCAGAGCACATTCAAGTTTCACAATGTATGAAGTAGGGTCCTATCTCAATTTGGTAAACCATTATTTATGTCTACGGGCTAGCAGAGAATGTGATTAAGTATGCAATGCATATAAAAATACGAAAAATTTTAATAGTGTACTATGTTTTGGGGGTTGAATACTTTTTTATTAAAGATTATCAAGATTTTGCTTGAAAAAAACCCCAAACTTCTTAAATGTTAAAGAATAACACTTTTCAAATGTAACAAATTTTGAGAAAGTTTCTTGCCTATCAGAAATAGAATGGCTATCCTGAATTACAAAAAGGAATTTCATCCCCCTTCTGTCAAACAGTACTTAGATTTCCCTGGGGAATTGGTACATTCCATTAAATTCAGAGAATTAAATTCAACTATCAATTTTGTTATAATAAATTTATCAAAATGCTAAATGTATTTGTTAAGTGAAGAAAAAAACCTGTTCTTGGGATGATTGTGGCATTTGTGATATTTTAAATGATCCAAAAAAGGAAAGATGGTCAGACACCTGCAGTACTTCATACTTTTTCTCCAATGGAGTGTGTGTTGCTTCTGGCAGAGAAAAGTGTATAAGTGGCTAATATAAAAAGACAAATATTATGTTCCTCTAGGTAATGCTTGTCCACATAAGAGAACTCAGAACTTTCAAACTGAAATGGAAAAAAAAAAAACAAACAAACAAACCCTGCTCTTCAAATGTTCCCGTATGCTCTAGATAAGAATAGTTAATGAATAATGAAGGAAGTGGTGTTGTGAAATGAGACTGGTTTATTGTTCTCCTGAAAAGCATTTTAGACTAATTCCCCTATGACTCCATGACTAAATGGGTTCATGATGCAACATTTTAATATTAATAATCCACTTGCAGGAATCAAGCAACAGCAAGTCAAAGATTGAATCATTTTGTAATTAAAAAAAAAAGCAACATTGGTCATATGGGCCAATTTTTCATAGACATTAATTCTCCACATTGCTCCTTCTGCCCCCAAGATTTTGGGGGACTAAGCAGAAATATGTTCCTTTAGAAGCCTTGTAATTTTACTGATAATTTTTCTGCATAAAAATAGCTCTGCTCAGACAATAAAAATATTCATCTAAAAAAGATCAACTATACATTGTAATTAATTGTCAAATCTATCAATTTAATGGTGGTATGGGTTAGAAATAAGTAGTAGTAAGTTCATTAAGTATTAAGTCTACAAAATTAGATGTAATTTAGGGCTCAAATTCTCTTAGCTTATTGAAAGTATTACAGCAGGCTAAATGCATTAGACTCCATGACACATGACATTATACTTTTTAAAAAACTGGAATATTTATATCATTTTAGATGACTAAACAACCGCTTAGAAGTGTCAGCATGAAAAGTAATAATGATCTTGTACCTGTCTGGGGAAAATACTGAAGGTTCCAGTGGAGACAGATGAGTTCAGTCATTCAATCAGAAAGAGTTACGGAGGTCCCACTCCGTGCCATGTACTACTTATAATACCGTTGTCAATAATTTCCACATGAAAGTCTCGACAATGAAACCAAGTAGGCTCTGAGGGTGTCTAGGTCCTCTTTTCTGTAAAGAGCCTGCCAGGCAGAGTGAGAGGGAAAAAGAAACTTTCCTTTCCATGGGGGAGGGTCCGTCCTGAGTGTGCATGTGGACGGGCAAGAGAGGGAAAGACAGAGCAGGAAGAGTGACATGTGAAGTCCTCAACTCAGGGCCATTGATGGTCAAGACTTGATCTATCAAGAGTTATCATTTATATGATAGTTATATTTATAATATAACTATTATGAGAGTTACATATGAGAGTTATATTTAGAGATATCAGGTTATATATCTTGATGTATAAAGAGTTATCATTATTACTTAGGGTGGGGCGCAAGGATGGAACATTCGTTAGACCTGAAATGAGGAGGAGAAGCAAACGGTGAGCACGGAGCTGGAGAAGGGGCAGGAAGGAGGGCCACAGACCAGAAATATACAGTTAGATGGAGACTCAGCTACACGATTTCCATTCTGACGTCTTGACTTACTGTTTATTCTTCCTGTTCCCGCCTCTTTTTCGTCCAGGTTCCGTGCTGCTTTTTCCAAACTCCCTCGCAACGCGTTAGGAAACACTTTATTAACAATTTGGAAGCTACAGCCAGTGACTGAAACCTCCTTGCCAGGGCCTGGGGAGTCTTACCTATGGCCTACTTTGAATCTGTTTGTCCAAGGACAATTAGGAGTACATAACTCTATTTTTCTTCCCTCTCTTTGTTTGCTAAGGACTGCTTAAATAATGGATACCCAGCCAGAAAAAAGATGACTTGAAGAGTGACACCATGCTGGCCTTCCCAGATGTTTGCCTTTAGGACATGAAATGAGTTACACAGAAACAAGATGGGAAATTACTGGCCAGATGCCAATACAGCAAGGGACACATGTGAGAGTGATCGATGGGCCAAAAATTAAATATGTCAGCAATCAATGATGTTATTAAAGAGCCTATCATAAACGTTCATGTGGGGGTGGAGAATTATTTGAAAATTTCAGAAATTAATCTGCAGTCTCGGGCTCTGTCTGCAGCTCTGCCTTCCACTGTGGTCAGCATTCCTTAAGATCACAGATTTAAAAAAAAAAAAAAGGAAGTTAATTTGACTTAAAAGTTGAAAAATATGACCTTTGAGGAAAGGTTAAAGGAATTGGGGTTATTTGGGCCAGGTAAAACACAACTGCAGAATTGACTTAATAAATGTCAAATACTTGAAATCAACTGTTCTCCAAGCATTCGTCTGAAGCAGCAGAAAGAGTAGGCTGAAATTGCAGTAAGAGATTTTAGTTCAACTTTAATAAGGAACTTCCTGGAAGGAATCTAAATCTCTACTGCAATTTAACTTAATGTTACAAGGTTAATTAAACACAAACAGGCTACCAAGGAAAGTTGTGGAATCTTGGCTCTTAGATAGAAAACCACATATCTTAAATGGTTTAGGTTTACTTCTGCCTGGAATTAAGAATAACTGCCTGGATTGAATAACTCCCAGAGTTTGCTTGCAGTCTATTATATAACTGGTTTTATAGCTTAAACTTCTTCCGTGCACGGGCAAGGCACGCAGCCATATGAAATCTAGAGTTGAAGAAAAAGTACAACAAGCCCTACATACAAAGTGAATCTTGAGTTTTCTTACTTGGCATAAGAAAAGAAAAGTGTTATTTTTAAATTGGCTCTTTTTCTGAACACTATTAAGGAGAACTCTAGTTTGGAATAATAAAATTATAGCACTAAAAGATACTCCCAAATTGTTAACATACTGAATCCATTGAATTACTTATCAATATCACATTCAAAGCAGTCTTTTTGAGCAAAGTAAGGGCTTAAGTAGAGCTTAACAACTAACCACAAACAACGCTTATTTTTGGCCTTATTAGGAATTTGACATTAAAAAAAAAACCCCAAACCACACACTTTTATTATATATGGTCAAAAGTAAGAACAAAAAACCAGCCCATTTCTTCACAGTATTAACGTGGTTTAATACATTGCTCTCATGTGCTGCAATATTCAAAGAAGGATAATTTGTGAAAAAAAGAGCCTGTAATTGCTAAACATTTGATGAACTGCGGCATAATGCTAAATAATTATTCTTCATCTTTTTTCTTCTGTCAAAGTGGGCCAAATCATTTCTTTTTATTGCCCTTTCCCCCCTATTTTTTAAAGATAGAAACAAACCACTGTGACATCCATTTCATTTTAAACTGATGCGTCTATTATTCCATATCTAAATGGGGCTGACATCCTCAGCTCCTACGTGTCCTGAAAGATATTTTGCTCTCGTCCACTGTTGCATACTTTATGCATTCAACGTGAAACAAAATATCTCAAGATTTTGAAAATATTTATTTTAAAAACAGCAATCAAATTGTCTGCAATCACATTTTCTGCTTGGCTTTCAAAGCTGCATTATTCAATATGCTGGTGGTCCTTTCCCTAATGGCAACATATTAGAAATTCATGCTGCTCTAATACATCTGACGTCCTGGATGCACGGCACTCCCTATAGACACAGACCAACACTCCTGCTTCAGTTTCGCGTGTCCTGCACAGGACCTGCCCAAGTGATGGTTGTCCAAACAGTTGTACAGTTGCTTCTGAATGCAAAGTGTGCCACGACTGAATGCTAAAAAGACAATAAATCTGAGTATATACATTATGTTTGCTTTTGTCGCCTGGAAAAATAAGGCATTTGGGAAATGAACCCCCCAATTTTATTGCCTTTTAACATCTTTTTCCATTTTAAACTCCAGAACTAGACATTTGAAGCATTCAAAGAAATTGAAATCTCCTTTGTTGCTTTTCTCATTGTAAATTTTCTGTAATGTGTCATTAGGAACCACACTGTACAAAAAGCCCAGGTTCTAAATGAATCCTCTCTGCGAGGCCTTTCTAAAACTTTGCACGGTTCTTCTTTGTATGAAAGAGCTTCTGTTCACTGCACAAAGAACAAGCAATTGCTACATATAGGCCAGGCAGTGAGGCTGGGATGACTTTATACAAGGTTGTATTTTCCCTTCCACCAATCCATGATTAAACCCAGTGGTGAATGTACCAGAGTGCAGAGAAAAAGGAGAGGGTCTTGATTTCAGTTTGTAGGAATCAAAGGATTTTTCTTAAACCATGAATACTTAATACAAACATTTCCCTATTCTACCTCTCTCCCAAAATAGGTCTGTAGTTTCTTTTTAACAACATGAAAACACCATCTGTTCTCATGGAGCGACATCACCTTCTTCTTAATGGCAGAATAACATTTTCCACTCAAAACAAATGTTCTGTTCAATGGATTCAAATACCTTAATAGCCGATTAGGTTTGGAGGGGACAGGTAAAACACTGAGAAAACCAAAGCAATGGTAGGAAAAATTGCTAAGTAACTAAAGTGACAAGTTGAGTGAGTCGTGACTCTGGATCCCAGTTGTGTGGTCGACAGAGAATGAATCACAGGAAAATGCTAGCCCTGGACAGGATCTCAGAGATCAGCTAGTCTTGTGGTTTTCCATCTTCTTGGGGGGTAGAATCCTTTGTTCAAGGGTACTTTTACAAGAAACATGAACAAGTGAGACACATAAGAGCAATGTCGCTCTGGCCGATTCCTGGCTTCCCTTGGCTCCAATGAGCTCAGTTTGGACTCCTTGATCTAGCCCTACCCTGCTGGTTACAGATGGGGTGCAGTGAATTGGCCATGGTTAACAAGCTTATCCAAGGCAGGGCCTGGCCTTCCAGACTCTCATTCCAGGGCTCTTTTAACCAGACTCCACTTTCCGAGAAGCACAGGCTAATCAACTACCCGCTATCAAAATAACTCAGGGGAATTTTGAGAAAAATGGGACTCTTGCATATTGGGTCATGAATGGCTGTTTAACTTGGACCTAGAGAATCAGAGCTAATTGGCACTTATCTGACAGTATATACTAATAGAAATTCTACCCTGTTTTATAGCCTGGTTTTGGAAAATAGGGACTTTAAGAAAATAGAATCTTTTTTAAAGTGCCAGAAATCTAACTTTTTGCAGGAGTCCCAACTGACTACTAACACATAAAATGTCACAGGCAAGAACAGACAAAAAGGAAGTGGTGGGAAATTTGGGAAGGAAGAAATTTCATCTTATGAATGCTTTACCCCCCATATATGTTTACGGTAAGTTTCAGAAGGCGATCTAGACATTCTACCCTGGTGAGCTTTTTATCAGAAAGGAATTCCTATTGAATACATCTATCACCTACTACAGTAGTGACAGGCATGACTTTACAGATATTAACTATTTTAATGCTCACAATATTATGGGATTAAATATCTTATTATACCCATTTTATAGATAAGCAAACTGAGGTACAGAATAGTTACGTAAGTTGCTCAAAGTCACACAGCTGGTAAGTGGCAGTGCCAGGATTTCAACTGAGGCAGACTGGCCGAAAGATATTGGTTTTAATACAATGTTACATAAGGACACTCAGTAAAATGTAAAGATTTCTTTGGTTAACACCAGGCTTATTGCTGTCTTTTTTTTTTTTTTTTTTGACAGATGTGAAGAAGATTAAGGATTAAAGTATAAATAACTCTTTTGGAAAATCTTCTCTCTCATGCATTTTAACTTCTCCAAAAGTGTCATACACACAGGCTTCCTTTTCATATTTTATTTAACAAACTTACATAATGCTTCCCATGAGGTGACGACTATTATTATTGTTTTTCAGATAAGGAAGCTGGGTATTTATTGGCTGAGCCACTGAACAAGTCACTTAATCACTCCAAATCTCCATTTTCCATTTGTAAAACTGGGATAATAATACTTTTTCAGATATTGATTTCTAATTATGAATTAAATTTTTTATGTCTAATATGTTAGACATTTGTAGGAAGTACTTATAATCAGTGAAATCGTATCATGTATGTTGCCAGTGATAAGAGAGAGAGATAAACATAAGAAAATTTATCTTTAAAATGAAATCTCAGAAAAGATTATATGTCATATATAATAGTTTATATAAAACAGTACCATATATGACATGTAATAATGCATATATATTAAACATTATAATAACCTCTAAAATATCTACAATACTTAAATGAGATCTAAAATATTTTCATCTCTTTGATCCATTCAAATTCTAAAATTCCAATATGTGAAAATACTGACACAAGTATGTGAATGCCATTCTAACAGCAAAAGGCTCAGTTTTAATCACATTGAAGAGCTTTTGGAAAATACAACTGGAGACAGTTGATCTTATACATAAATCTGCTTGGGGTGGCTTATACACATAGGATTTTAAAATTTACAGCTTTTTTTTAGCTTTTGTTAGTTTTTAGCTTTATTAGTTGTCCCCATATTATAAGTGACCTTGAATGAAGAGCTCAGGAAGGGCACTGTAATTTCTAGGTGGGCAGCTTTTACATCCTGATTTCTGTAGCCATTATTTTCCTTGTTTATATGAGCATTGATGATCTAAATTGTGCACTATTCATAAATATATTTTAACAACTGGCAAACCAATCAATAGTTTGGTTGTTAAGTTTTGTAATCACATCAGAGATGAGCAAAGTTGCTTGGAAAGAGTTTTAGTCAGTTTTTACAAAGAAGCCTTTATAGTCTTAAAGTTCCTTTCAAAGAAAATAATCCCTTAGTGCTTTTGAAATGTAAAATATGGCAATATGAAAAGGTGTTCATCTTTAGATGCATATATATTTGGGAATGATGTGAAAACAGCTTAGTAGCCCGTCTTTCTGTTCTCACCATCACCACCTTGTGTATCTCTGCAACACCTGCTGCCTGAGTTATGGGCTCCTCCGACTCTCACAGCTCTGATTTCTTACCACTGCTGTTCACCCAGGGAGATGCCAGAAGGATTTTCCTGTGACACTGCTTTCATAATGCTTTTGCCTTAAGTGAAAACAGCCAATGATTTCTTAGAATCCATGATGTCAAGCCCATAGTTTTTTGATTGGTTTTTGAAGCCTTTGGTTAAATCTCCCAACTAAAAAGATCCAACCTGCTTTTCAAATGCTATTCCATATGCTTTTTCTTTCCTCACTATTCATCCAAATCAAAACCATCTTTCAGGCCTTGACTGCAGTCCGACCTATCCACCGAGTTTTATAAACTACCCAAATCAGATTACTGTAATCTCTTCCAACCAAGAATTCCTACTGGGTTCACGGCCAGTAGAAGTGAGTTTAGCACTCTCTGGGTCTCTAATTACTTTATGTCTCACTCTAATTATTTCATACTTATTTATGTTTTTTTTTCTATAGTTTATAAGCTCCTGAAGGGCAGTGACTATGTCTTATCAATCATTTGAGCCCTTTCAAACATTTAGATAATGGTGAGCATCTAAAAGGTATGCATGGGTGAATGGCATTCTAGACACACGACAGCTCAAAATAAGAATTGAAGGGGCCGTCCTGGTGGCATAGTGGTTAGTTCACACGCTTCACTTTCGCGGCCCGGGGTTCACAGGTTTGGATCCCGGGCACGGACCTGCACACCACTTATCAGGCCATGCTGTGGCAGGCGTCCCACATATAAAATAGAGGAAGATGGGCACAGATGTTAGCTCAGGGCCAGTCCCCCTCGGTAAAAAGAGGAGGATTGGCAAGAGATGTTAGCTCAGGGCTAATCTTCCTCACCAAAAAAGCAAATAAGAATTGAAGAGTCTCCTTGTCTCTCACAGAAATTAGTAGACTCCAATAAAGTTGGCCTTTCCAATTTTATTAGATTTCTATTGCAACTTTACAGTATATCAAACTCTGGCTCCCGAATCCAGCCAGAGATCCAAGCCTTGAAACAGGATTCTTACGACAAATTTAATCTCCAAATCTACTTTTTCAAGACCACACTGGCTTAAAAAAATGGATTTAATACAGCTTTAATGTTAGAATCAACATTATTAACTAGCTCTATGTTGTCCAATATAGTAGGCACTAGGTACATGTGGCTACTTTAAACGTAATGTAATAAAGTAAAAATTAGTCCTTCAGTCATACTAACCACATGTGAAGTGTTCAATAGCCAATGACTACTGTTATTGGACGGCATGGCTACTAGAAAAGCCATCCCCACAGAAAGCTCTACTGGACAGTGCTGAAGTCTATCCAAAGCCTCACCAAGGCACGTGTTATTTGTTGGAGTAGCTTTTTTGTGTGTATGTGAGGAAGACCAGCCCTGAGCTAACATCCGTTGCCAATCCTCCTCTTTTTTTCTGAGGAAGACTGGCCCTGGGCTAACATCCGGGCCCATCTTTCTCTACTTTATATGGGATGCCGCCACAGCATGGCTGACAAGTGGTGTGTCTGTCCGCGCCCGGGATCCAAACCTGTGAACCCCGGGCCGCCGAAGCGGAGCACACGAACTTAACTGCTATGCCACCGGGCTGATCCCTGGAGTAGTTTTTACTTAAAGCACAAAATGTCAGGCCCAAGACTGTGAGTAGCCAAGTAGATGTCCACCTTAGAATGTGGTCTGAGAGGTGATGGGGAGACTCACCATCCTATGAAAAACCCTGTTAGACTCTCCTTGCCAAGAACCAGAATGGCAAATTAGAGCTTCATTCCCTTACTTCAGGCCAAACAGGGCCCTTCTGCCTTGTCAAGTGTTAAAAGTTCCAAGGGAAATACCACGTTGCAGGGAAAATACCAAGTCCAGTTTCGACAGTGTGTTTGGTAGGGAGAGCATAAAGAAATTTGTATGAGCAGAAGCTCCTGATAGGGAAAGAGGAAAGCACAGTGGAGGAAGGGTCTAGAAAGGGGCATGTTTCAAGGTTGTGACTCTGTCCAACTCTGAGCATGCCATTTGAGGATGGAGTGACTGCTGTGGATGGCAAATCTGGGAAAACCCCAGATGCATATATATTGAAGTTGCACAAGCATTTCTTAAAGAGTGAATGGTGTATTGAGAGGGCCCTAGGAATGCTAAGAAGGCAAATTATATAAAGGAAAAAGGCTTTGAGACATAGACTATATAATTAAATATCACATTTTCCCTCCTATAGCCCAACTCCATTCACACTATGAGGAAGCACCGAGGACAACACTGGAAGTTTATATACTGTATGTGCTCTTCTGCTCCTTCTTTGTGAACAGGGGTGCCTATGAAGGCATGACCTGGATGCCTTACTGATTTATGAACTGGGTCTGAAGGCCTGGCCCCAAAGAGGAACAGGCATGTGATTTTTCAAGGTGACTACTCTGAAGTACAACACTATTCAGATTTACACATTTAGTATGTTTGTTAAAAAAAAATCCATATTCTATTTTATGAAGCCATAGTTAACACTCTTAGGATAAATCTACACGGGTGGAATGAAATCTAAAACACAGGGGCAAGAGTGCTGACTTTCTGCCACTGCTGGTGCTGCAAACCAGTTCTCCCCTCTCGGCCACCCAGCTGCCTGCCAGTTCTTAGGAGAATTCTATATATGACCACGGTGTTAGGCTCTGGGCCTCATTCCCCAAAAACTCCTGGGGGGTTTCTTTCGACTCTCCCTTTTTTTCCCCTTCGTCTTCATGATTAACAGAAAAACCTTGTGAAGTCACTCAGGTTAGAGATACATCCCCAGATGATTTAGATAAGTGATAATGCAAAATGCTTTCCTATCAGAAACAATATAATGAGCAAGTTAATCAATTTGTTCACTATGAATATGACAGCACTGCTCAGTGACTTACGAAAATGACAACAGATTGAGTTGGACTGTTAAGTGATTGAACAACGGAAACCAAAGAGAGCTAATTAAAAGTCATTGTTACCCTGGGAGAGAGCTTTATGTCATGGTAAAAAGCTCTGCTCTTGGCCGTATACTATTGAAAATATTTTTCACTACTTGAGATATAGACAGAGAAATTATTAAGTTTTTAGATGACGTAAAAATCAGAAGGAAAGATTTTATGGTAAGTCAGTGTGTCTCAAGCTCGGAATGCTTGTTAAAAATAACAAGACTCCTGGATTCCCTGGGTAAGGGCTGGGAATTTAATTTTTGCTAGTTTTTTTTACTACATTTGAGAAATGTAGATAAAATATTCCCACTAAATTTGAGAAGTGCAGATAGAATACTAGAAGATTCAGAGTGACAAGTCCAATAACCAACTTTAATGAAAATAAATTTTGATCACCAGAATTATATCTCCAAATAAAAATTAAAATTTTCTTCTTGCTTTCCTGTTATGTAAATTTGTAGAATTTGAGAGTGCCAAATAGGGAAGAAGGCAAATTTAATAGCAGTTCCTATTCAGAAGATGTGGGATCTTGCTGTGTGAGGAATCCTGCCCTAGATGAGAGGTGGCACCTGTTAAGACAACTTTTTATCTGAAAGCTAGTAAGACTCTTTGACTTTGTGACAGGACATTCAGTGTCAGATAGTATTTAGTACTCTGAGTTATAAATATGAGTGATCAAACATGTAATTAATTGATTAGGATTTTACAGATTTATGGAGAACATTTTCCATAGCTACAAACTTATTCCTAGTTTCAGAACGCCTCGTTATTACAATTTGAAGCTTCTCACATTAAATTAGAACTCGCCCTCACTGTGTCTCTCCCTCCCCACCACAAATTGGGAAGCAGATTCTTACCACAGAGATGGAGTTGGTAAGCAGTGCTCCGTCCTGCCCCAGCATATTGGAAACGGTGATTTCAGGTAGGTCCATATTTTGTGGATGAAATGGTAGCAGGCCATTATGGTTCATCGGGTGACAGAGAGAGTGGTAACCGGGTTCAACTTCATTCAGGTGCACCAGCGAGTGGTCGGGGAGCGAAGGAGGAGTGATTGGTGGAATGTTAAAGTCTTCACTTTCCAGGCTTGGACCAGGGTAGGACTGAAAAGACAACAGTGATATCGTTGCCAATTATCATCCCCTTGTTCTTTCCCATCGTGAACAAACACACCTGCCCCCTTCAGATATTATTATGAGCAGCATTATGGATTTGGCAAAGACATTTCAAACACTCAGATTATCCTGCTGCAATTTCACTATTAGGCATGGAGGAGAATTGCCCCAAAGGCATAGCCACTTCTCGTATAGAGTGCTTCCATTAGGCAGTTTTATTTTTCCAAGAAGCTGAACTCAAACAGATTTCAAAGGTCCCATTAAAATTTTCCAGAGTTTTAATCTAGCTGAATACTTTTTTTCATGGGAATTGTGGAGAAGGAGGGCAATTTATAAAATTAATGTTTAATCAAACATGTTTCATAGGGCTCCCTACTGCTCAGATCATGCGACATAACAGAATGAATTCCAGAAGTTCTGGGGCAATTGCTTTTGGATTTTGAAAAGCTACGTGCTCACAATTGACGAAAGAAAAATAATTAGTAAAGAAGTAACTTAAGCACACTGCACAACTGTGGTTGCATACAAAGTTTGATATATGAAAAAAATGCCATTAAAAGCTGTTTTTTATCATGAAGATATCATCAAAAAAAATGAAGATTGCTTGTTTGATTTCTGCCTATTCACATTTATTTGATTTTCCCCTAAGAGCCAACAAATAACATTGCAGTCATTTAAATTCAGTTCAACCAATTTTGAAAGGTATTTTTCCTTTCAAAATATTGAAATATTTTAATATTCAAAAAATTTACAAGACTAATATTATTATAATACTAATTTAGAAATAAAAGTCAATCAGTAAAATAAATAACATGTATGGGGCATTTTCTTTTAGAAAGTAGCTTTAGATAAAAGAGGAAGAGGGGGAGCAAAGAAGGAAAGATTATATGAGGACATTCCTGTTTAAAAATGGAATGCGGTCAACATTGAAAAAATGAGGACCAGAATAAAAAAATATTGTTACCAATTAATATCAAGACACAGAGATAGTTAGCAGTCCTTTATAGAGCAGGTGTCATAATATGAAGGAAACAATTTGGGTCCAGATAATTCTTGCAGGCCTATCTTTCAAATTAGGCGAGTCGTCATAGTGTTTAAGCGAGTGGATAACAAGGACTCGCTTGTCTAACAGCACAGCGCCTGCTGAAGTGTGCAAGATTTGAAATGAGCAGGCAGAGGATAGGAGCCAAAGAAAGTAGTGTAAGGTATTCATTGGGTGCTCAGCCAATAAGCTTCATGCTCCTGCGTCCAAGCGCCTGGGGTTATTTTTTCCAGATGGCGTCTATTTGTCTAACAGAAAGAAAATATTCAAGTTGCACTTGCTAAATGTTGTACGAGTTTTGATCTATTTGTTTAGGTGCTGTCAGAAGATATGATTAAACGAAGAGCTACTTGGACATCTGGAACTGAGACCTGGTCACGTAGAGGCACGTGTAGGTTACAGACTGGGGGCATATGAAGGAAAGATTTGATTGATCTCTGCAGATAATTTTTCTTAAATATCTAAAGTTCTGCTAAAAAACAAAAATCACCAGCTTTAAAAGTTCAAACATCAGTTACCCAATTTTCCTGTTTACAGTATGTATCTCATCTGAAAAATATATTAGTGCTCTGTGTCAAAATTACAAGTTTGATTAAATTCTCACTTGCCTCATATATTTTAGATGACTCTAAAGGTCTAAACCATCAGTTCCTGGTACAAGTATCCATAGAAGAAGCATAAAAGATGCAAAATGGGGAGGTGAGAGAGAGGGAAGCACGTTTATTAATGCTGATTTCGCATGAAGCACTGTGTTGAGTCCTTCGACTATGTTGTCTTCATTTAATTCTTACAATAATCCTTTGTATAGCTGCTATTAGCCTGTTTTCCTGAAGAGAAAATTGAGACTCACAAATTAAATAACTTTCACTCAGCTGGCAAACAGTCAACTCAGTACATATGAAGGATGAATATATGGAGGAAGGCATTTTTACTGCTGTGATACTTACATAAGTAGTTTAATTGCTACTATTTTATTAGGTTGAATGATACAAAGTTACCAATACCCAACTGTTTTTGATCAACAAAATGTCATAATTTAAGAATTAGTATTAGTATCAGGCCTTTCCTTGTTCCAAATTCTACCCAAATAAATCAAATCAAATATTTAATCCACATGAGCATAAGAAGTCATAATTTGTCTTTTGGTCAACATTTCAAAGGCTGAACATGTTGATATATATCTTTTAAGAAACTGATTCGTGTCTGTTTGAAACTTTCCTGCATAAGGTACAATTAATGCCAACAATAAAGGAGAAAGATGTTTTTAATTTTACAAATGCCACAAAACCTCTGAAATACTCAGGGAGACTCTACCTATGGTATACCATTACTTTACATTCTAGAGTTTCCGGAGTAATTAAATCTTAATTTGTGGTGTTTTAAAGGAAAGTTTAATTGGTATCACTTTACATTCAGTGATAACAATTGTAGGGCAATTTAACTAAGCTACATGGTTTACTTTCACGTAATTACACATTAACGTTATTTAATCCATGCACTTATATCCCAAAACCACAGATTCCACAACTTAGCCAGTAATGGGTAGTAATGTGGATCAAGAATTTTAACAACATAAGGTTACTTAGTCGTTTCTGTTCTTTGCATTAGAAGTCATGATATGGTTATTTGCCACGAGCCTATTACGGTGTAATTGATGCCATATAAAAGTATCGTGGTAGTTGTATAAATGTCAAAATGTCACAGAACTCACAAAAACTTCAATGCCAGACTAGTTACTAATTATTTTTTTATGTGGAAATGAATTACCTAATTCCTCAACATTGATTTCTATGACGTGACATCTTTATTTTGATTTTTTAAAACTTAAAGGAATGTTTGACTTAACAATAACGAGTTATATATTAGGACAATTTGCAGTTTTGGGGGGGATGTATTACAATAGGACATGATTCAATATTTTCCCTTATTCCCCAAGAAGCTGCCTGGTTAGAATTAATGTTCAATGTTTGTTGAATGAATTAACAAATTAATCACTAAATGAACGCATCCATGAATGAATAAACGCTAAAATGACTCTTTAAAGGCATGAAGTTTATGAATATACCACTGTTATTCCACGGACTTGAATAAATATCTTGTATTCCCAGAACCTTGCGCTGGCCAGTTGACAACATGGTGTATAACATTAATCTCTCAGCACGTCAGGAAGCCAAAAATATCCTGTTAGAGATGTAAAGGCTTAAGCAGCCTGAGAGAGGCTGGGGCAGGGTAGTTTCATGTCCGTCTCTGGCTGCTGATCTGTCCCCCTGATGGGGCTTGCACATACCATCCCACAGTGATACAGAGGTCCCAGAGGATTTACAAGGGCGAGTTTGGGGCCCCTTGACTCTCAGAAGTTGTCGGAATCTAATCCCCACTGCACGGAGAACATCAGCTAAGGACCTGGTGGAAGCCTGGGTTCCACACCAGGATCCCTTGGGGACAGCAGGTCTGATGCCCCCTGCCTGGTCAGCAGCAAGGGCTTAATTAGACAAGTGGGCACGAGAGGACACTCTGATCACAGAAACAGGGACATTGGTGATGAGTAGTCAGGGGCTGAGTAGTCAGGGAAGTCTTCTGTTAAGGCCATCCTTGGGTGACACAATGGACCTGCTGCACTTGTCTAGTGACTCAGGGTCCTTTTTTGACTTGGGCTTATTTTCCCCCTTCAAGTATCAGTGAGGCCAGGAGTTTAAAGGATTTTTCATTCTCCAACTCTCTTGGGACCAAAGATCATTTGATCCTTCCCAAGACCCTTGCATATCGCCATGAGGCACAAGGCTACGTTTTTTTGAGTTAGAGACCACCAAGGAGTCAATCCCATGTCCTTGGAGGATCTGTGGGGCTGGGCTCCAGTGTAAAATGCTGTGGTATGGACCTTCCGGGTGGTATCATCTTCCTTATCACCGTTTATAGTGCCTTTTACCCCTCCCGGTCTAGAGATGAGAATCTGACCAGCAGTCTGAGCCGTACAGCTTCCCTCCTTCCCAAGGAATGATAAAAGTCAGTGGTGACCATCTACACAAACAGGGAGAACGTAATAGGGATAGTGGTAGGAAATCCAATTTAATTTTATCTTGGATCTTCACCATGTTAAAGAAAGGTAAATAGGAAATAAAGAAGCATACAAAGTGGTCTGCTCTAAACCATAGCCAGTCTGCATGATCCAAATAATTCAAAGAACTGTAAACTATATTATTGCTGCTGAACCAGATTCTCCCTGCTGTTAAGCCAGTCACTGGTCCCAGACACAGGAGAGTCTCAACATATTGCTGGTGCTGGGATATGCCATAGGACCTGTATATCTTAGTGCGGGAGGCTCTGTGCATCCCTGTATGTCCAGGGAGCAGGAGCCAAGTGTCATGGGATGTGGGTCAGAGTGGGCTGTATTATCACGTGGCTTGGCTAATTCTGGAATACATACGAACTTTTCAAGGCCACAAGGGGACTGTTGGAAGCGTTAAAGTAGTAATTTCCAAATGTTATCATCCTCAAGAGAGTATTTTTATAGTTCTAAATAATAGATTCAGTGACTATTTCAAGTCATTTTCTTAAAACCTTATCATTGGTATTTTGCATATTTAGCTTATAAAGTGCTACATCTTTCTCTGATGAGAAGCAGAGAGATTTTGGTCTAGTTGAGAGTACTCACAATGTTTCCTTCGGTGACTGAGAAGAATGACCACAGAGCGTGTTGGAAAGAATCGAGGCTCTGGAGTCCAGTAGACAGGGACTGCATCTAGGTCCTTTGAAGCATTTATTAGTGTGGATTCTGGGGCAAGTTTCTCACTCGTTGTGAGTGTGAGTTTCACAACCTGCTTCATGGGGCTCTTATGAGCACTGAACACAAAAACATAACATAGGTAAATGTCCACCACGTAGAAAGTTCTTGATAAATGGTAGCTTCAGCACAGCTATGGTTATTGTTAAGTGGGTTTATATATGCCATGGGTTGGGTCATGTCCAAGAAAGCAAACAACTATAGACAGTATGGGAGAGGATTAGACATCATTATAAAGGAATTTCAGTATATTTGCCATTGATCAGACCTCATATTGAAGCAAAGTGTAGCCCCCTTCATACATATGTATTCATTTAATTGCTCCCCATAAATAGCTAAGATAAGGTTTCCCCTTTATTCTAACAGGATTAAATTGCATATTTGAAATTAAAGAATAAAAAGATAGTGGGAAACGGTGAACATGTGAAGGATGCTAAAGAGCTCAGATGATAATGACTATGCGCAGTGACACAATTCTGCTTTTTCAGAGAACTCCCAGGCTGATCAGTTCCTGACTGTTCCACTCCTACCGACCAACTAAAAGACAAATGAATTTGGGAACCAGAATTTCAGTGTCTAAGTTTGCAACAAAAGCTCTACTTTCTAACATACTGCCTTGCGTCCATAGAAAGGCTATCTTCCCTGGGAGATTCTTGGCAAGGAGGTCAAATTGCTAATGAGGTGGATTGTTTTTGAGACAAGAGACTAGGTTAGGAAAGTAACAGAGGATCCTTCTGATCTGTTTTTTTTTTTTTTGCTGGGGAAGACTAGCCCTGAGCTAACATCTACTGCCAATCTTCCTCTTTTTCTTGTGAGCCGCCGCCACAGCATGACTACTGACTGCCCAGTAGTGTAAGTCTGCACCTGGCAACTGAACCCAGGCTGCTGAAGTGGAGTGCACCAAACTTAACCACTAGGCCACCAGGGCTGGCCCCCAATCTGTTTTGATTTGATCTGTCTGGAAGCTTTTCCAGCCATTTGACTGAAGCCACCATCCTTCGCCAGGTCCAACCCTCCCCAGCATCCCCAATTCGGTGAAAAAGGAAACTTCTCACCTGATTTCTGGAAGATCTCATCCCCCTTGTCTGTTTAATTACATACTCACATTCCTTTCAGATCACATTGCTTTACATATTCCATGACCCGGGTATCCTGTTTACATGATTCTCTCCTTCTGCAATCCACATTTCCTTTTGCTAGAACCTGTCCCTATTTTTCATTCTTATTCTACATTATTACATCTGGAAGTAGGATGTTAATTAGGCTGATTTTTCTTTTGACAACAGAAAATTCATGTTTTCATACTGTCTAGATACAGTGTTAATATACACTGACCAGGAACAAACAATGGGAAATCTCTTCTGGACTTTGTCAATTCTTCTCTTTTTAAAATCTAGTTTCTCCACCAGGGAGGCCTTGTATTCGTGGGTCTCTGTTCACATATTGCAATCATTATACAGAGCACTCAATCTTTGGTGAAAATAAGTCCTATAACTCAGAAGAATTCAAAAGATATCATCTTGTACATATCTCTAAATTATGTGATGGCTTCATGCAATCATGCATACACTAAAAATACGGCTATGGTTACAACATTGTAAAATATGTTTCTCATATAGATCTCTATTTTGAAAGATAAATAGCTCTGCCATCAAATGTATACAGAATGCCTTAATTTTTAATCTGAAACATAATTCCTAAAAGTTTAGGATAGAAAAATGGCAATGTTTAAACATGTTTCATCTTCTATTATTGAAAATTCTTCTTGCATAATTTAAATAACTGAATGGAAAGCAAAGTAAACTGAGGAGTTCATTAGAAAAATAATAAACTTCTGTATGTTTTCAGAAGTTAAGATATTGCATGCAATGTGACTTCTTTCAAAAGAGTTTAAACAGCATCAACATTATTTCCAATTTCTTTTGAGAAGAGCTTCAGAAGTAGGTATTTTTCAGATTCTTTTGTCTCTGCATGAACAAGGGTTGATAGCCTGAGACTATAATGTATTACTGTGGAAAGCTTCGGTCTGTTACATAAATCATCTTAACACTCAGCAAGAATTGTCCAACAGTGCCGTTGATGCACTCAAGCCAATGATCCTGCAAACAATTTTTTTGTCTTTCTTCACATGTTAGACAATAGCAATAAATCATCTTCATTTAAAAACACACAATGTACTAATTTTTCAAGCAACAGTTATCAAAATGCAATTTTTGGTAGAAAGTACATTTTTATCTGTGCTCATTAATTTTAACTTGTGTCAAGTAAAAGGCAATGAGTGCCTCATTCACCATAGAATTATTTGTTGTGTACCTACTATGTGCGAGGCATCCTGCAAGGTGTGATTTGACATGCAAGGCACTGTAGGATGCAGTTTGTTATGAAGGAAGTGAATTAGAGGAGATATAAGAACTTAGGCTCCCAATAAAGAGCATTTTCGAAGTATGAAGCTGAGTGATATCAGAGTGTAAACGAAAGAGGAGTTACTTGAAGCTGGGACGATGAAGGGATTGTCATAAGCAGATTTGCCCTGACAGCAAGGCCTGAAGATCAAACACTTCTGCCGAGATGCAGTAAGTGATCAAGGGAGAATCACAGAACTGACAAATGAGCGAGTCCAGACAACGCAGCCAGGGGCCTCCACAGCAAGGTCAGATCTTCAATCTCTAAGAACACTTCCAACGGCAAGATGGGTCCCACCCATCAAAACAAACTTTAGGGTACTGGGCCCAGTGCAAGCCTCTGTTGGAACTGGTTTTTATTGGATTATGGTTTTCCAGTTATGAAAAACCAGTGTGCAAAGCCTGAATGAGATCAGAAAACAGGGTTGACTTGAGGCCGCCCCAGAGAATGTCTGACATTGGCTCTTCCTAGAAGGAGGATTGGGTGAGCTTTGACCTCACTCATGGCCTGAAGCTTTGAGGATTCAGGGGCACCAGGGTAGTGAGCCAAGCATGCTCAGAGCAGCAGCGGGTGGGACAGGGTAGTCCAACACTCTCTGTGAATCACATCTGGTGCTAGGGCCACCTCTCCATGGATGGACTTCCAGAAAAGTCCTTAGCATTTACATATGGGTGTTTCTCCTGCCATAGTTCACTAATGATACTGGAATGGGGAAAAGATATGTTTCTTCTCAGTACCGTTTGGGGACCTACATGTATCTCCAAGCTGTATTTTTAGGGGACATTTTAAAACCAGGGGTTGTGTGTGGTTGTCATAAGGGCCTCCCCTTTGGCTAAAAAAAAAAACAAGCTTCTGGGAAACAAATAATGTACTCCCCCTACAACCCACAACCTACACTCGGATGACTAGGGAGAGCAGATTCAAGTGGAGGAGCTACTTCTGAAACCCTAGTGGGGCCCAAGGATGTTCTTCTGGTAATAGGTCATCATTCCATTTTCAGTGTTTAAAGGGGATAATTAAAACATTCAAATTTCATTGTGTAGCATACAGTTTTATGTACAAATGCAGGCTACACGTTTTTTTAGTTTTCCAGATGTTTTCAATTCTCGCATTGAGTTCATATAGTCTGAGATTCAATTCTACATTTTTCTTTTGCTTTATCTTATAAATAATCCATGTTAGCTAGGAAAAAATACGTACATGAAAAAAAATCACTCTTAATCTAACCACTCAGAAAAAAAAAACACTATTAGAACGTGTATTATTCAAGATTCTTTTTAGTCCACATTTGCTATTTTGGTTTTGTTTTTAATAACAAAACCCAGATCGCAGAGTTCTGATTTTGGAGCTAGAAATGCTACATGCAAATCTCAACTCATCTCTTAACAGATGTAGTTACTTAATTCTTCTAAGACTCAGTTTCCAAATCTAGAAAATAGGGATGATAACAGTATCCAATTTATTAAGGGTATATAAGGATTACACAAGATAATGTAAATAATTTGAGTAATATACTGGCTCATAAGATCAATCAATCAATGTTAGCTACATTGTTATCAGTGGTATTATACCATCATATAATTGAATCTGATCACTTAAAATGAATCGTGAATAATTTTCCATGCCAATAAATATCATCGACATTATTGTTTAAATGGCTCCATATATCACTGTGTGCATGTCCTATAATTTATTCCATTGGTTCCCTATTATCAAACAATTAGGCTGTTTCATATTTTTCCGTTATGAGCCACACTGTAATGAATAACCTTATGCATTTTTTCCCTTAGGATAATGTTCTAGAGATCTATATCAATGCTCAAATGGAATTACAGAATGCTCACTCACTTGAGAGAAGACCTGAGAGACTATGACCCCACTTTGCAGATGAGGAAAATGAGGCTCAAAGAGGTTAAATGATTTGCTCGTATTTAGAGAACTAGTTGGGCAGAGGGGAAACCCATAGCATCATTACATAGATTTTTTTTGCATTTAATAATTGAATAAAATGCACTGGGTTTTAATACACTATTTCAAAACATGTCTGGCCTTTGAGCTTTAATAAATTTTCCTTTTTAAGAAACTTGTACTAAATTGATTTTTGCTTATGGTCAGGTTCTATTTGCTAAATCACATGCAGGCAGCCAGCACGAAGTTGAGAATTCAGCTGGCCTCTTTTTATATGTACATATTTTACACGTAAACTTAAAAATACATGCTATATATGTTTATGGCCATTCCTTTCCATTCTGCCTGTTGTGTAGAAATCAATGAATGTTGAGTATATAAAGTCACATTCTTCACTGAGAAGCCAAATTAGCAGGGGAGGAGAGCTAAGCAGATGGCCTGTGCTCTTGTTTGGCTCCTCCTGCAGTCCAGGGGGCCAGAAAAAGGAGAGAGGCTCCTGCTTCTCCTCATCATACTCTGATAGGCAATTCCTACTCTTTGGATCTTTTACCAGGAAAGAATTGCAAGTGGACCCCTAGATATTCGAGGATCATCTCACTTCCTAAAGTCTTTGCTACAAAGAAAGCTTATGCTGAAGATAGGGACATGGAAGAAACAAAAGTTGAACAGTTGGAGACAATTTCCTCACTTTAATGAAGACAGAACCCCTCATTCTTCCGTTCCTCAGAAGTGGGATCCCTGGGGAGGAGCGGGGGGAAGGATGAGGCATCTTCTACAGAAAGACCTCCTGGACTTGGTTTACCTTCTGGGGAAGAAAAGGAAAAGCCCCAAGGATGGGGAAAGAGTCCTGGGTCAGGACAAGAAAAGTAGTGTGGATACGGAGCAAATGGGGCAGCAGTGGTGGCAAAGGTACAGAACAGGCTGGAAAAGGGGAAGGAAGGAGCTCGGTTCTGCATGAAAGCAGCCAGGGACAGCAAATAAACACCTCACGTTGGTACAGCTTTTCTGTGGGGCCAAGCAAATAGGAAATATGAAATCAAGTGTGAAATTGCTGCTTTTGTAGGTAAAAGACGGTCAAATATCTGCAATTTCATTTGGTTCAAACTGACATTTTTCAGAGTATTCCCACACACGTAACACATCGCAGTTATCTCAGTACCAACGAGGATTGAGGTTAGTATGTTAACATTTTGACCTTAAAGTACTAAAGTAAATGAAGCCCAGCTGACCAAGGATGGGGTCAGACTTGGGCATTAGGCCTTTCCAGGCCAGAATCTTAGCTCCGATAGTTACTATCTTTTTGATGTTTGGCCAATACTCTACCTCTCTCTTCCTCCCAAATTGCTGTAAGGATTAAATGAGATAATGTATGCAAAGCCTTTGCTTAATTCCTTCTCAGACACCAGTAGCTACCAATAGACAGCTACTATTATTATTATGGATCTAATTCATTCATTACCTTGGGGGTAGGGGAGTGCTAACCTAAACTTCCAGCCAAGCAGAAGCTTCCCACTAAAACTTACCTCTGTCCTTGACCAGCAAGAAGTTTAACTCAACTCAGAGCAGAAGAAATAAACAGGTTGGTACTCAGTACAGATGAGTCCATGGTTCCCTGAAGGCAACTTGTGTCTCGGGCTGCTGGCCCTGCCCCACCCCTGCAATCCTAGGACCTGCCCCAACTCCCATTCCTCCAAGGCCACTCTGCTCTGTGCATTTGAAAAGTTAACAACTCGCGGTAGGTTTAGCTCTTCTTAAAGGAGGGCCTTCTCCTGAACTGCTAGGAGGCCCAGTCACGTGCAGGGGAGCCTTCGTTACTGGTCTCAAATGGTGACCATCAGACATCTTGCGAGTTTCAGACCAGGCTGTTCCATGTGAATAATTTGACACCAGGACTAACCAGTCACTTGTTTGACTTGGCTAGCAACAGGATCAATGATCATAATTTATAAACAGCAAGGAATGTAGGGAGAGCATTTTCCAAGGCAGCCACCAATTAATTTCAAACCTTTCGGGTTATAGTTATAAATTTTTATATCCAAACTGAGAAATAACATAGATCAGAAAAAAACACAGGAGAAAGAAAAAAAATACGGATATAGATAAAGATTAAACTGAAACCCTCTTTGTGTTTCTGGGAAGTCTAGCTAAGTCTGTTCCCAAACCGAGGAACTGAAAGTGCAAAAGGAAACTTGACACTTTTCTAGAGGTGTCTGGGGTGGCAGATGAGGATATGAAGAAGGAGGTCTCAGAAGAGATATGGGTGGGTGGAAAAAAACCTCAGCTTTTCCAAGCCTCAGTGTTCTTATACTAAAAATGGGCAAAACTGCTTTTATTTGATATATTGGTATATTAAAATTTTAGCGTTTGCTTAGAACAATCTTTAAGTATCTTAGAAATGGAGTTGGCATAGACAGATGACATCATTCAACATATCACTATTCTTTAACTTGAAATACCATATCTATTTTTCAGACATTCTTTAGTGACAGGTTTATTATAACAAGGGCCAGAAAAGAAAATCTAGCATGATATAAATTGCAAACTTTAACAGGAAGGATCATTTAGTTTTTCATAATTGTTCACGTGCTAAAGTGAAAAAGCTTCAAAATATAATTTTGAACAAGCCAAAGGGCTGTTTTCAAAATGTTACCAAATGCAGCTCCATGATGGGTCAGGCTGTGTACTGGGGTCACGACACCTCTTCCCAGCTCCTAAATATCTTGGCGTCATTTGACAGTTGCCCACGGAGCAAACGATCCTCCAAGTGGAGCTCGATGCTTTTTGAGAATCTGTTTTTACCACTAATGCTATTCCATTCAGATATTTTCATAATTTTTATCACTGAAATGCATTTCCCCAATGCTTAAAAAAACATACTATTAGACAATTATAATAAAATTCTCAAGCATACTCAGCAACAAACATGCATTTTCTGAAATAAAAAATGAGTCTTATAGTCACAAATCCCACAGCTTGGAAATGTATATGATACACAACATTTAACCTGTCTGCAGCCTCATTAGTGTCAATGAGTGGGAGCTGGCAATCAGTAGATGGTGTCTTCTCCACGTGTTTATGTTTTAAAATGTTCCCAAAATAGCCCTGTTAGAGACATTGATGTAAAACACTTCTACTGGACAAATGAATTTCAGTTTAAATTTTATGGTCTACTTAAAATTTCTGTGAGGAATTAAAATTTCTCATGTAACTAATCATTTATAGCTAACAGAATCAATACCCAACTAAAAATAATAATAAATAATAAAGACTGGATGGGTAAAAAATCATCTAAAGTTCAACCATATCAATATGTAAATAATCAAGAAAATACGCAGAACGACTGATATGTGTTTGACTATCAAGAGGCCCAAGATATATATGTGTATGGTGCCCGTATTCAGTATCCGTAGTTATTAAGACATTTTTATAAACTGTAAGAAATATGTGAGCTATTTCAAGATAGAATTCTGAAAAACAGACTTCCATGTAAGAAGCCAATTTAGGAAGAAAACAACATAAACAATAGTAACTTGTGTGCTCAAGTGAAGCATCTTTTTAATTTTGAGTAATGAAGATGTCAAGCCAAATGCTAGAGTAGTTTAACTTAATTAGGTGGCCTATTTTTCCAGGCATCCTTTCATTTCCCATTGAAAACTCAGCTTGTATGCAAGGCAACAAGAGCAATTTTGTCTGTAATGAATACCTTTGGGACTGTGTAGAGTAATCATCTGAATGTTATACTGAAGACTGGTTTGAGTAACTAGTTTGGGCTTGTTAAGATGCCAGACTTTGTTGGACTAACTAGATTACTCAAAGCATGGCAGCTTGGCCATTTTATTGGGTCAATGGTCAAAAAGTCAAGTTGACTTTATTCCTGAAATTTCTGCCAAAAGGAACTAATCTAAAAGTAATTGGTCTAATTTATAGTTCAAATTTATGTCTGGATCATGGAAATGTTATGGCCCATAAGAGATTTTTTTCAAAAGTGCTCTTAAAAAAATATTACACTTTCTAGGCCCTTTTGTCAGACCTCATTTACACTCTAACCCAGAGAATTTTCTCATTAGGAAAACATGTAACTAAAAATATAGATTAGTTATTAATATGTTTGCAAATCTCAAAACATTATAGTTCTAACAGATTTAAGAGAATATTGTACAAAAGGAACTTGGAGAGTCCCACTGGTTCCACTGCCATTGTATTGCTCATGACAAACAGCAATATAACAGTATTGTAAGAATAACTGCCTATTATCTACTTTATTATCACATTAATTCTTTGAATCTGGTACTTGAACTGATTCTCTGAGGAGATGGGAGTGCTGGGGACTTTTGTTAATGCGTCGAGGTGTTGACACCCAGACAGAGGGATGCTACTGGAATGGAATGGACAGGGCCAGATTTGCTAAATGTCTGCAATGCAGGGCTGAAAATCATTGCAAGTAGAAGACTCAAAGAATTAATGTGATAAAAAAATGTACACAAAATATTTTAATTCGTTTACTCATCTTTCAACAAACAATGTTGCATTCTTCTGATGTGCCAGACATTATTCAAGGCACGGGCGATCCAGAGAGAAACAAGAGCGAGTCCCACCTCCAAGGGCTCCCAATCAGAACAAGACAAGAAATTGGTACCAATTCTAGTACGCTACAAGCCACAGAGGGGCAAATATGCGCCTCGAACGCTGGAGAGGCACAGAGGTATGTAAGTAGAGAGGAAACATGGATCATTCGGCAACGGTGAGAGGAGAAATGGAAAGGTGGAAGTGAGATAAGATGAGATGAGTTAATGAGAAACTGTGAGGCCCAGAATTCAGGCAGTAATTATGTAGAAGGAAAAGAGGAGACAGACTTGAAAGTTATGCAAAAAGTAGAATCAACATGATCTGGAATTAACTTAGGGCTGAGGGATAAGAGAGATTCTCCAAGTCTCTGTCTTGAGTGACTGGGTAGGTGGTGTTAACTCTCATGACTTTAGGCAATAAAGAAAAAAAAGAAGTTTGAGGGGTGAGGGAGTAGGTTGCAGGTGATGAATTTCGATTTGATGAATTCGTATGTCGAGTCTGAGGGGCAGTCAGGGACAGGTGCCTAGTGGAGTTAGAAATCAACCCTGAAACTCACATGAAAGACCTGCCCCGAATATGTAGGTGCTCCTCAGCGTTTAGATTCTAAATGTATGGTATGAAACATAGGTCAAGTGCTTAGTTGGAAGATTCTAGGAAAAAATAATATTGCTCTATTTTATCATTGTTATTTTTTAATCTTGAGATTTGAGGGACCAGGTAAGAGACAGAATTCCAGTGGGGGAAGAGAAAAGAAGCAGAGAGAATATGATCACAACCTGAAAACAATCTAAAATAGGATCTCAGGTCAGAACACTTAGGGTTTACTATGATGGTTAGAATTAATGAAAAAATTAGTTTAAGCTTAAAGGATAAATGTTCGTGGGAAGAAGGAGGAAGGAAGGAAAGAAGAAAGGAGGAAGAGAAGGAGGGAAGGAATGAAGGAAGCAAGGGAGTAGGGATGGAAACCAAACAGAAGGACATGGTTTAGGGAATAAAGGCCAAGGTCAAGGAGAAAGTGATTTATTGAAAATATAGTCCAATCAAGTAACCAAAGCGTATCCATGAACCAACACCAGAAAAATCTTCTGATTCCCACATAGTGATTATTTCTTGTATAAAAAAGACCAGTCCTAGGGCCAGCCTGGTGGCGTAGTGGTTAAGTTCACTGCTCCACTTCGGCAGCCCAGGGTTTGCAGGTTCGGATCCTGGCCGCGGACCTATGCACTGCTTATCAAGCCATGCTGTGACAGGTGTCCCACATATAAAGTAGAGGAAGATGGGCACAGATGTTAGCCCAGGGCCAATCTTCCTTAGCAAAAGAGGAGGATTGGCAATGGATGTTAGCTCAGGGCTAATCTTCGTCACCAAAAAAAAAAAAAAACCCAAGACCAGTCCTTCTCAACCTTTTTCACAAAGTACCCAAACTGAGGGTGCATGAGAAGTAAAGAGTTCCTATGTCCAGAGAACTAGTGAAAAATGTTGCCAAGTGTGGGTGGGAAGCTTGGAATAAACAGGTAGCCATGGAAAATGATATTCTGGAAACTGCCATAGAAGAAGAGAGAATGAGAAAAAGTAATAGCACATATTCAAAACTAAAAATAAATAACCTTGGTGCCATAGAAAGTTCTGATCAAGAGAACCAGACCCCGCTCCTGTTTCCTTTGATGTATTGAATTTGAATGAACATGTATCTCTTGAGTACAATCACCTGTAAGGAACCACGGAAGGGGCTGTAATTCTAGGGGCTGGAGAAAGGGGCTTGAGTATTTTAGGGAAAGAGCAGGACGTCACAGCATGTGAATCTGAGTGGGCCTGGGAGATTATGGTGAAGAGTCAGAGCGCAAGTGGGAAGACCGATCCCCTTCTGCCTTACTATTGTGTGCCCTGGCATATTGGTCAACGAAACATGGCAAGTTAATAAGAAAGGAGGGAGTTTAGGATGGACTGTTGGCCACTCTTCACGTCTGGCTTTCTTTTCATTAGCCTACTGACATTTTCCCACAAACCACGCAGGCGAGAACATGCAAGTTCACGAGCTATCAGGCAACAAGGGCCCTCTTAGCCAGGGTCTGGAAACACACAAAGAAATCTTGCATTGCATGATTCAAATTCTATCCAGAGTAAAAAATGTTAAATGATGTTTAAATTAAAGTACTAAGTGGCCAGCACACTTATAGCTTTTATAAGAGAAAATAGTCAATATTCCAAGAATGGAGCCAGGGAGAAGTGGAAATGTCATGGGTTTACATTACATACTTGTCAGGCTTATTATGGGGTGGTATATTCAATTTAAAAGATGCCTATCAATTACAAAGTTATATGCAAAAAAATTTTAAGGATTTGTATACACTAGCTTAAGAGGTATAGAATGTACGCAGTCGATAGAGCCAAAGAGCCCTTCAGGACTGTCTAAAAGAATATCATTAATTTTTACAGTGTACTTCCATTTCTGGAGCCATTCCAGCATTGGCTTTCTATAAAAATCATTTCAAGTTTAGAATTATGCTCTTTGCTTGCAGCAACATCACAGGAGCAGTAGTGCACCATATGTTGCTACTTAGCAACTTAGTCTATAAGTCCCAAAGCATGTACTGATTTGAAAATTGAACAGGAATTATAATTGTTGAGTGATGCTATGAGGCAAGTTGTCTTGGATTACTAAACTATGCAGATGTTTGATGTTATGTAGGAAAAGGAACAAAACTATTTTTTTTCCCTAAAGGATGACTAAAATCTTATTTATGGTTGCCGAAAGGGATAAATTGATTAAAATTCCCCAAAAAGAATGCCAGGTGATGGATTCTAGAACACACTACATTACAGTAAACAAAAGGAATGTTAAGTGTAAAATTTAGTTAAGGCCATTCAACTTATGTAATTTATGAAGTCTATTCCCCCCAGAGTATGTATTATCTTACATTAGTCTAATTTTTAAAATAGCACATTCTAAAAGCATTTTCATATATGCTACATTATTAAAAAATAGTTTGCTTCTGGCACACAAACCTGCCATATCTTTACAAAGCACATGAAGTACTGGAGCTCTTGACTCCTTCAGAAATTATCACTGGTATTTAAAACATTCTTAGTAACTCCTGACTGAAATATTAAGAAAAATAATGTTAGTGGTTTGATTTGAGTCAGGGCTTAATATTATCCATTGTACTTGAATGTTAAAAATCTAAGGAGCAAAGTTTTTATGATGTATATGCTTAGAATTTCCAATCCTTTATCCAAAAGTCTTTAAGATGGACATAATGATTCTCTGAAAGGGAGCAGCTGCTTTATAACAGCGATCATTTATTGAGTTTGTGTTTCTACTGTTTCACACAAATTCAATTAGCCCTTACACTTCAAAACCCTAAAGGCACCAAAGAGATGATACCGGATTGCTTTAATCTAATAGTAATACTAAACTTGTCAGTACAGTTTTGGGATTGATGGTTAGAAGAAAATTAATAGTAACATTTTTCATTTTTTAATCAAACAGTCCTATTCAGAACTACCTATGGATCTTGGAGGCTACTTAGCTGAATGAATTCAGTTCAGTAAGAATTCTAAATGCAAAGTTCAGCCTTCCAAAGGCATTCTCAGAGGGATCAACTCAGTGGCATGGAAGGAAATGTAGTCCGGATCTTTGAACTTAACGATGACCTTCTCTGAACAATATAGTGTAGTTTCCAGAATGTCTGCCAGAGAAGACAGTGATCATAACGACTTCTAAATGCAAAGTTCATGGAGAGGCAGGCCTGCCTCTGTTTTGAGTTAAGCACGAGACATTTTGTTCTTAGAGAAATTTCAAAGCTCCACAAAGTGCACCCCTAACGTATACATTAGATTTAATTCACTGACAACCGCCATGAAGGAAAATGGAACTTTTATTTTTGTTCCCTGTTCCCCCACCCCTCCCAGTTATCAAAGCTATTTGGGTGGACATGTCGGCATTGAAAACTAGTACGTTAGAGTTTATGCCATAGTCACTGATAGATGAAACTCCAAGCTACCATGGTTTTACTATTCTAGAAAAAAATATGTTCAAGCCCACAAATGCTCCTATGAATTCTCCCTCACTTTCCTTTATTTATTTTTGCTTACAACGTTCTTATATATTATGCTAAACTGGCACCCTAGGGCAGTTATAATTTTGTTTTAAATGCCCTTGCTGGATTAAAAGGCCTGGTTTTAAGTATCTAAAAATAAACAGCCAAGCATTTACTTTTATAAATGTAACCATTTACATTTTCATTGGACTTTTGTTGTCACTTCTCATGATTAAATACCTTGTCAACTACCCCCAGTGAAATGGATACAAACGTGCCCTTGAAAGGTTTCAATCATATCACGCATTTTGACTGGAAAGCTACCCACCCGGTAGCTGCAGAAAGCAGCCACACAGCGCTCACTGGCCATGTGATCTGGGTTATAAAGGTAACACTTTATTGAAAACTGCCCCAATAGTTGACAATTAAAGCGATTTGGGACACGTGTAGCTTATAATGATTAACTCGTCTACAGTCAGAAGCACAAATAACCTGCACCTGTAAAGACTTTATTTCCTAAAGGTAAAACAACTGTTTAGGAAAGATCATGCTGGGAAAACAGCTGCTTGCCGTTCTGGAGAGGAAACGAGGTAGTATCTTTCAACAAATGCCAACTCCGGTGTTTTATCAGCTCTATCTCATTAACTGGAAACAAGGCTTAAATGCTTTGTTTATAAATTATGATTATTCCTGATTGCGGCAGTTACTGACAGTGCTACTCATTTGCAATGCAACTCTTTGAATTTGTTTAATTACAATTTGAAACAAGGCAGAGAAGATTAATTAACCCACCTGGCTGGCTGGCACATAGTCCTGGCTCGGCTCTGTCATGCTCATATACATGTTCTCACCGTCAAACTGCGAATGAAATAATAGTAAACATTCAGCAATCTTGACTGTGTGCATGTTTGTTGTTGCTTTTTTTTTTTTTCACCATCACACTGGAAAACGGTAGCCATAAAAAAATACCGTGGTTGGGAATACGGAAAAACTGTCATAGCATGTGAGCCACATCTTTTCTTTGATGTTTCTGTTGTCATCCTTCCTGACCCTGGATGTCAGTGATCTGGATTAATTAGTGCTCTAGTAATTACAGCAAGCGAGCAAGAAATGAATGGTTTCCTTTCATCTGCAATCTGTTTTAAAACAAAATGGCTCATTTTGCATCCCATGTATACACACTGCAGTTCGGTTGTAATGAAGTATTAAATGAACGCCACGGTTTCTGAAAGAAAAGGATAATGGAAAATACACGAAGACGCAGCTCAGTGCATTCTGAATGTAGCTCTCAAAAGTGAAAAAGTGCCGAGTTTTCCTAATAGACTAACACTGGCTTCATCACAATAGCCTTATGATTATAATTTTTAACTTTATAACAATATTAGAAAAGAACAAGTACCCGTACAACCATGGCTAAGAAAAATAACAATGAATAACAATAAAAATACACAGGCTCGTTGATTAAATTTCCCTCTCTGAAGTTTTTCAAAGACATGGAATTAATGTATTCCAAATGCACAGAAATTCATACTCAAGTTTACAAGTCAGGAACAAGACGGGAGGAAGAAATTCACGGGGCAGTGCAATTGAAGGACTATCGAGTTTAAGCAACAACAACAACAACAGCATACTTTTCATTATTTGGGTTTTTGAAGGCAGTAATCACTCCATTCAGACTTAATCCTCAGCTATCTTTAGTCACTTGATAAATGGGCAAAGCATTCCTGTTTTAGTTAGAGGAAGAATTTTCCCAAGGAAATAATCAAATGGACAAATACATCCAGCTTCAAAGAGCTGAGTCTGAATATACTTTCATCGCCAGACTAATTTCGGATGTGGGAACTTGAAATCTGAAAAATTACTTTTCAAGACAGAATAGTGTTATTGACGGAGGTGCAATAACACTATCGCATAACGATGAGGTGCAAGCACACAATAATTATGGACATACTTTACATATCAGATAGGAAAAAAATGGGGTTGTAGACATCGCATTCCACCACCGATGAGCCGCTGGCATAAGAGAGTTGAAAACACGAGGCACACACCAAACCCTCTGGCTGTAGTCAGCAGGAGTGGGTGCCCTGAAGGTTCACAGACACGTGAGCTGCACAAGTAAAGCCCTTCGAAGGACCCTGAAGCACTCAGGAGGTTTAAGTTCAAAGACCCAGAGGATTTCCTCTCACACCACCCTGCAAACATATTTCATGTTATGTCTACAAACTTATTTAAACAGACATGAAATCACTTACTGAATGACGTGGTTGTTAGGACAAATCAGAAATAGCACACTTAGAAAAGACTAGTTGGACAATCTGGATCGCTTCGTCCTCTGGCTCAGAAGCCCTGAGTCCAAGCCACTTACCCAAGGTTGCTTTTCCATCAGGCAGGTGAACGCCTTCAACCCAAAGAGAGTCCAGCCCCAATCAACCCGCCTGACAACTCAAAACCTGACAAAGAGCATCATTTAGCCTTTCTCCACCCGCTTTCACTGTTGGTTTGTTTGCAAATGTTTTTAATGTTAAGATGCCAAAGAACCATTTAAAATATGGACAGTTTCTCTGACTATAACAAATTAAACTGAACAGAAGTAGAGAAGTGAATCAAATTCTCCACTGCCTATGCATGTTCTATAAATGTGTTACTTTCTATTTCATCTCTAACATTTTCTAAATCTTGTGCCATTCTCAAGCCAACTAACACTTTGAAGTTTTGGTTTTAGTCGATCCAAAGTGTATGCTAATTGAGTATATTCAATGTTACTGCTCTTGATAAGGACTCTTTCCTCAAAAAGTACCAATGCTTGGGCCGGCTCAGTGGCGTAGCGGTTACGTTCATGTGCTCCACTTCAGCGGCTCAGGGTTCGCCGGTTCGGATCCTGGGCGCACACCTACTCACCACTCATCAGGCCATGCTGAGGCGGCATCCCACAGAGCAACTAGAAGGATGTACAACTATGACATACAACAGTCTGCTGGGGCTTTGGGAAGAAAAGAGGGGAAAAAAAGGAGGAAGATTGGCAAAAGATGTTAGCTCGGGGCCAATCTTCCTCACCAAAAAAAAAAAAAGAATGAAAAAGTACCAATGCTTAAGTAATATTGAGCCAAGGCTGAAACAACATTCTACAATAAAAGGTATGTGGCTACAGGAATAACTATTTTATTGAGTACATTCTATGTCCCCATCACCTACCTGTATCTTTACATGTATTAACTGATAGGTATTAACTGATTTAATCTTCACAACAACCAAGAGTTAGGTATTATTATTACCTACATTATACAAATGAAGATACAAAGGCACAGAGCATTTAAACTAGATGCTCAAGTTTACACAGCTCTTAAGAGGCAGGGCTGGAATTCAAAGCCAGGCTTTCCAACACAAGCACTTCACCATCAGAACATATAAATATATTCATAATGATGAGTTAGCTATCACTTCTGAAAATAATGTTAATAAATTTTCAAAACAGAGTATTGGTAATATCTCAATGATGTTGGATATTGTTCAGAATTTCTTCTTTCAAAAAAACAAGAGTCATGGTGACCTGTTAATTTAGCACTCAGGCTGACGAAATATTCCTGAATGCTTTCTGATTAAGTTTTATAAGATTGAGAGGTGGTGTGTAGGTTAATATTATGTGTCAACTTGGCTGGGCCAAAAGTTGCCCAGATATTTGGCCAAATATTATTCTGGGTGTGTCTGTGAGAGTATTTTTGGATAAAATTAACATTTGAATTGGTAGAATGATTAAAGCAGATTGTCCTCCCTATTGTGGGTGGGCCTCATCCAATCAGTTGAAGACCTGACTAGAACAAAAAGCTGATGCTTCTGAGAGGAAGAGGGAATTCCTCCTGCCTGATTGTTTGATCTGGAACATCAGTCTTTTCCTGCCTCCAGACTTGAACTGAAACATCAGCCATCAGCACTTCGTGGGTGTCAAGCCTGCCAGCTTTTGGACTGGAACCATGCCATTGGCTCTCCTGGGCCTCCAGCTTCCCAACTACAAATCTTGGGACTTCTCAGCCTCCATGATCACATGAGACAGTTCCTTATAATAAATCTTTTTTTAATGCATATATACATTCTGCTGGTTCTGTTTCTCTGGTGAACTCTAATATAGGTGGCTTCTTCTATTACTATCAAGATATTCACAACACCTCCAAAAGCTTATTCCTGGAGGACCTCAATGTAGAAACACCTGAAGGGATCACATCTATTTTATGCCACTGCTTGCTTTCTAGGAGAGCAGAAGCTAAGTTGATTTTGCTGTGAGAGTCGTTGGCCTCAATGCACCCACTCCCTGTGCCCCAGAGCATCCCACATACATTCACACCTCTTTGTCCAGAATGCCTTCCTTCCCTTTTATTCGTTGAAATGTTTCTTATGCTGCTTGGCTCCCTTTAGTCAGGGCTGGGCTGTCTCCAGCCTCCGGGTTCCCCTAGGCAGCCCTCTGGTTCCAGGCAGGTTTTGTTGTTAGGGGACTAACTCCACGGGGCTGTGAGCCACCAGAGGACACAGTACACAGGTTAGTTATCTTTAATGCCTCTGTATCTTAGGGCTAGCACATAATAAGTCCTCAGGAAATGTCTAATTAGCAAAAGTTAAATAATATTTGCTTAATTAAATAGATTACCTTCCTAGAGAAGGTGGTGACTTGAGAAGAGAAAGAAGATTCAGCTTTTAGAGAGTGCTTTGAAGGTTTTTGAAATGAGTCAACTCAAAGTCTTACAGTGGATTAAAGTTTGTTACTATAGGAGCAAAAGCCTTAAAATAAAAAAAAAAAAAAATGTACGGAAATAGCCAGGACACCATTACCCAAATGCTGGGTCCAGTTCTTCTTCAAGATTTTTATTTAATTAAAAAACATATATATTGGCCAAGAATCAAGAGACCTGGCTATAAATGAGTGTATGCCCTCTGTGTGAAGAATTTTGAGTTGCCAAACAAAAATACGTACGTGTGTCAGTACAGGCCTAGTCATTCCCCTTGTAGTTGGACAAAGTCTTGGGCCCAGGAGGAAAAATAAGCCAAGATCCCAGTGGGCACCCCGCCCCATATACACTCTGTCAGATTAACGTCATCGTTGTACTTTTCACAGCTCCACCCACCCACACCCTGTCCAGGAGCTGGTTCCAGGGTTTTCAACAGATCTCACGCTGATGCAACATTCTCAGACTGCATCCTGTGTCACGGGCGTATGGCCAGTTGTCATCTGAAGTAGAATTATAGTGCACAGAGTCCTAGAATTTCGGTCTTGGAAAAGTCCCTGAAGGCATCATATCTGAACCCCTGATGTTATGATTAAAGAAACAGACTTTTTTTTATATATTGAAGAAACACACAGTCCATCTGGGAACAGAATCAAGATCTGGATTCCTGGTAGAAGAGTTTTCCACTATGACATACTTCTTTATACTCCACCACCCACAAAAAAGTGAATGATCAGACTCTATGGCTACTGCTTTATACTCCATCACTCACAATAAGTGAGGTATCAGACTCTACGACTGTTTGTATATGGCTTGTTTGCATACCCCACAATCTTGAAGGCACAGTATTTGCATTATTACACTAATGACCTCACTTCACTTCACCCGGACCACATGTCAGATGAACCTTAGTAATAATTGTTGCAATAACATTATTTTATTAAAAATATCTAACTACATTTCCTTATTCCTTGTGTTTATCACAGTTATTATTCTTAGAAGTCAACTGAATTTAGGCATTATAACTTTTCAAAATATATCTAAGCATACGAGGACTTTTCATTTCCATGTACTCTCAATTTAAAATCTGAAGCAGTTTGAAAGAAGGAATAGGCTGACGTGTTTAAATCTAAATGTAAATGGCATCAACTCAGGATTAGCCTTTCTGACCAAGTGCTTTTATACTCTTCATTGTGTTTTTATTTCAAAGCAGCAGGGGATGCAATCACATAAAAAGTCATTTATAATCTTCTACTACAGTTTTTTGAAATTGTTTTTAGAGGATATTAACCAAACCCATAATCCCAAAGAGCTTTTCAAACTAGGTAGTTATTATTTCTTCTATTTAAAAACTGAAAGCAGACATCTAACACGGTTTGAACATAGTGAATGATGAGCAAAATGGGCAATATTAGGCTACCAAAACCACTAAAACAAGAAAAATCAAAGATAGAATGTGAAGTATAAATCAATCATTGGCATTGGTACAGGAAATGGGATCTTTTGAGGGAAACCATTAAAAGAAAACCAAAAACTGCTGCTGGGGAAGTGGGAGGGGACCTCATGGAATTCATGGAACAGTAGCACATTGTATTGCCTATAAAAGGGAAAACCTTACATTTCTGGGTGTTTTCTAAAGGAATATGTGATACTTAGATTTTTTAAAAAGAAACAGCTAAAAATGGAAATGTTTAAAACAGGGAGTCAATTTGACATTTCTTAGAAGATGCATAATAATAAGTCATTATAAGAGAGGGTAATATCCTCAAAATAAAATATCCATTTTTGTATTGCTTGTCTCAATATTAGACTAAAAGTCATTTTTTTTCCCCATAACGGAAGAAATAACTTAAGTTTGGGCAATGAAGTCGAAGACTTCTGCTGTTTCATGTAGAGCAGAACATTCTGGAAGCTATGAGCATAATGAGAAGGGCAATGATGGGCACAGGAGCACAGCTCTCACGGCTGTTCACCCGCATAGTAACACATATCCAATAAGAGCAGAGCAAGGAGAACTCTAGACTTACCACCCATCCTTTCTTTCTCAAGGACAAAGGTCAGGAGACTCTGCAGAGGGAATACGTGTTTATTTATCTTCCAGCTTCAAGGCTGAATGTGTTGATGCAAGAGAGTCTAAGGCAGCCTGCCTCCACGCCGGGCCAGGCTGAATGAAAGTGGTACTGAACACAGAGGGCCCTGAAAAGTGGCTCACACTGAAAGAACAGGAGACCAGCCGAGCACGGGCTATCAACATCCAAGGATAAGAAAGCAGAGCTCCTCTATTAGACCTTGAATGGATGTGGTTACTACCTGGGAGCACACAGAGCTGAATGGGCGGGCTCCTGTCACTTGAATTGAGTGGCAAGCACTCTGCTGCAGATCTGAATGGTGTGGAGAGGGAATATGATCCGGGGGTAGCCTGGCTGCTTGGAAGACTTGGCCACTGGAAGGGGAGAGAGAGAAGACCGTGGCCACAACTTAGAATGTGGATTCTGTTTTGGAACTAAATTTATATTCTCATTTTGTCCTAGCAATATATTTATTTGGGGAAGAATTGTATAGCATGTTTCCTTTGTTAACTGAAATTTTCAATAATAGTGCTAGGCATGTATTTTGAACCTGTCCTCGTAAACGCCGTCCTACGCCGAGACTCAGTGGCGTGGCTCTCATGTTCTGACAGAGTGAGGACACACAAGAGCAGTTTCCCTCTGCTGCTAAGGGATGGCTGCAATGCAGTGCTTGTTTGTTCATTTGTTTAAACAAAGGCACTAAACTTATTAACTCAAGTGAACACTGTATTCTTTTAAGTAGTCACCTTATAGGCTCCACAGTTGAGATGATGCCATCATGGTTCAAATCACTTTTAACCTTTGCAGGCACTTTCTCATTATATTAAATATATTAAGGCATTTAATTTTTGTAACAGTCTTGTAATATGATGACTACTATTACTCGCATTCTACAGATGCCAAAACCGAGACAAAAAGGAGTTAAGTAACTGGTCTGTGATGGATCCAATCACATGTTCCCCAGGTCTGCTCAGCCTGCCTGACCCTCAGGCCTTGGCCAATGGCCTTTGTTTCCAGGAATGTCTGACACCATTCCCATGGGCACGAAGCCCCCACCCCCCCAGACATACCATTTCTGCTGTCACCACAGCTACAGTCCAAGGTGCCCCGATCCCAGCACCAACTTACATCAAGAGGCTCTGCACCTGGGCCGGAGCCAAAGAGGTTCTACCTTCCCCAGAGTCTGTGCAGAAGGATAAGATATCCTGAGAGTGCAGAGGAAATACGGCCCAATGGAGAGGACTGGCCCACAGCGTTCCCCATGGCCTCTGTAGAGAATTCCCGCATGCCTAGTAAGCAGCGATGACCTCTTGAAAAGCTATGGTAGCTTGGAAACATGGGATCCCTCACTCCCCGTCTGCTTCCTTTCTCCCTCACTCTTGTTTTCCTGGGCTTGCACTGCCAGCGTCAACACGCGAGCTTTCACTACAGGCTCTGCTTCCTGGGGAACTTGGACTAAGACAGTGCCCAATGGCACACAGTAAGTGACAGTGCTCTTAACTGCAATATTATTTTTAAGAATTATTAATTCCATTTTAAATTCCTGTGCAAAGATAGAAACCGACTTATGCAATAGTAATAAATAGAAGAACTAAGATTTTCCTATATAATAAAAACATCACTCCATTTGAAAGAAAAAAATGCAAGTTTCTAGAAACCTTCATTAACCCCAAACCTCCAACACAAAGCAACCTACTTTTATTATGCATTATTTAAGAAAGAAAAGAATGTGTGGATAAAAGCTTAACTATCACTCCAAATCCATTCTGGTGAATTTAATGGAAATAAGTTTAACCGAATCAAAACATGTATGACACACACCTCTGGTTTTTACTAAAAGGCCTCCACAAGGTGGCTGATATGGGAAAATAAGGGGCAATGATTTCTGATTCCACATAGGAACCTCGTATTGAAATGAATTCCCAAGTAATTTCTGAATTTCTATAAAGCACAAAGCTGTAAAACTGTACCATAGAGTTGAAACTCAGTGTAGTTTCAAATGATTGGTTCAGAACATTCCTCTGACTTTCCATGTTTTAGACAAATTTTTCTGAATCCATCTAGTAAGAGAACAATTTGAGAAGTACATTCAAACTTGCTGGCACTCCTTACCTAAGCTCGGTTATTTCCACATCATATCAGCTCTCACCTCATTTACCACAGCACCTAAATCCTGCATAGATGTGGAATGAAAAGTATGAAAGTCATTACTTTTGGGGGTTGGCTCTTTTATTGCTAGTATTCCTTTTTAAGCACAGTGAACGTTTTTCAGTATCTGACATACAGAGAAAAAGGTGAGACTATTTTTCTACACCTCTGGTCTGGAAGAGCGTGCTCTGTTCTGGGAACCTCAAAACAAGAAAGATGGAACAGACTAGCAGAAGTTCAGAGCATTGAAAAGGTTATGAGACTTGAACAACACATGTATAAAAAATGATTAACAGAGAAGTTATATTTAGACTGGTTAGGTGACAATTAAGTGGGATAAAAACTTGTTTAAAAGATTTGAGGACAAACAATTATCAAACAATTTTGAGTTTAAAAGTAGTAACACCAAATAAAAATACAAATAGGAAGGTACAGAGTTATTAAGATGGAGAGTCTCACTTCCCTATTATTATTACTCATAAAATAACATTGTGACTAAATATAACAATGATGTTACAGGAACAGACTTTTGGTAATTAAAATCTCCTAATGGTTGGACAGGTGTTGAAATATATTTGGTATATTCAGGGTGAAACTGACCATTTAGAAATACATGAGGGTCAGTCTAGATCCACTCCATTTCCTTTTTGAGATCATATTTGACATTTACTTTTTTCAGGTTTCAGACAGTTTTTGTTTTCTAAACGAAAACATAATGACATTTTAAAGAACTGGATTAAATATCAAGAAAAAAAATCCTTCAAGTCACTGAGTATGGGTTTGTCCATTGTGAAAGGAAGCAAAGTTCTGCTGGTGTGTACCTTTCATTTTAAGGAACGTGAGCAGTCGCTCAACCCATTTGTTATATCAAAAGGAGTGTAACCTTTGAATTTTCTTTAACATCTTCAAATACTACATAGTTATATCTATTTTTGCCTAGTCTCCTTTGATATTTAACCATGATTTCATGTGATTTTTCCCTACTGACTTATCCACATTTTTATGACGACTATGGCATAATTTTCCTTGCTTTACCTTAAGGCTTCACGCATAAGATGTCCCCTTCCCAAGGCATATTCATTACACATATTTATAGAGTTTCAATTCCAGTTTCTTTTTATTGTCTTCTTGTTTCTAATAGTTCTAACAACCCCCCCTAGAGCATTCTCCCACTCCCATTTGACTTCCCCTTTTTTAGGTAGCATTCTCCTAAACACTTCATCCTCCCTTTTGACAACATCCTTTTTATAATATGATGTTGCCAGAAACATGTCGGAACTGGAACTGGAAGTCTTCTTGCTGGAAACAGCCTGTCTGCTTCTACTCGAAGCTTTGTTTATACTGCATGGTGAGGAGTGATTGGTTTCCTTTGTTTTACTTTCTGAAATGGCACCATATGATGCTCTTTTGCTGAAAAGTTGAGAGAAGAAAATATCCCCACGTGGTACTATCAGGAGTGAACGATCGAACATGGTCTTGCTGGTACATTAAAATTCAACGGTAATGGACACATTCCCAGATAAAAATGTGGTAATCATTCATTCATTCATTCAACAAATGCTCATTTTGCACCTACTGTGTGCCAGGACCCTTGTCAGTGATAGCAGCTAAAATTTATTTTATGCTTATTGTGTGCCAGGTGCACACATGCATTCACTCATTTAACCTTACAACAACCCTGTGAGGCAGGCAGTATTCCTGTCCTTTTACCAGTGAGGAAACTGAGCCTTAAAAAATTAAGTCATTGGAAGGGGTAGAGCAGAGCCTCAATTCCAGATCCACCTGATGGCAGAAAATTACCTAATAGGAGAAGATCTGCTGAAGGGAAACAAGGCCCTTGCAAAAGAAGAGGATCAGTCAATGTAGAAGTTTTAGGTATCCCAAAGTGATTGTAGAATTCATGAATATCATAACCAATTCAATGACTACCAGGACAGCAGACTTCATTCTATTATTTTAGTGACAGTACCCACTTAACGACAACGGGTACTTCCTGTAAGTACATACTCTACTCCATAGTCAACTCTAACTGGACCAGAGCGGTCAGCAGAGGCAGAAGGTATGTTAGGAAGACCACAGAGCCCAGTGACCCAGGGTGGGGCTCGAGACCTATCTCTGCTACTCAGCAGCTGTGAACTTGGGAAGATACAGCCTCTGAGAGCCTTGGTGACTCTGTCACAGGATTGTCATGATGACCTGACCTGCGGAGGGAAGCACCTAGCACAACACACATGTCTCACAGGTACTCAGAGTAAGTCCATTACCTTTCTCTTTACTGCTTGATGACCTGGACTAAGCCAGTCTGAGTACATTAAACCAGGCTTCCTTCTCCTCCTCCACTGCTTAAAATCCTTCAACGCTCCCTAAGGTTTTCAGGGTAATTCCCACCTCCTTAGTCTAGAACACAAGGGCCTTCATGATGCGAACAGCTGTACCACTTGTTTATGGCTGGTGTCCACTCTAAACGGCCAGTGCCAGCGCTATAACAAGGGTTAAACATTTTTAACATCACTCCTGTCTGCATCTCATGTCACTTCATATTTCATCCTTGCTTGATGATTTACTCATGGCCCACAGATCCCTGCCTCTAACCCTTCCCTCCAACTCCTCTGCTTGGAATACCTTTCCACCTCCTGCTCCCTGTCATTTCCCCCTGTGTTTCCTAGTAACAAGATGATCATAGATCAACCAACCAAGCCACTTTTGAGAGTGAAAGGAGGTACTATTACTAATTACGATTGAACAACAGGCATAAATTTGGGCCCTCCCAGACAAGGAGGTAAGCCTTCCCTGATATCACTGATGATTTAGGGTCCCTTCTCTGTGCCTCCATAGGTTCTCTATGGCATCTGGTGCTTATTAGAGCCTAGAACTCATTGTAGGGCCGTTGATTCTCTCCCACTCTCCTACACTGGACTATGAACTTTTTGAAGGCAAGGACCTTCCTATTTATTTTTCTATCCCCAGCACTTAGCATATGCGAAGCACACGGTATTTACTAAATAACATTAAATGAATGATTGGATAAATTCAGTGCAATATTGTGAGAACGAAAAGCATTTCAGATACCTCATCATTCTGTTATTCTGCTGTAACATTTATTCCATGTACTTTCATTTCCAAATCAATTTCTATCCATGAAAATAACTGACCCTCCAGGGGCAGTGGACAAAAGCTTCTATAAACCAGATCACACTCTAGTTTTCCACTTCTTCCTGTTCTACAGGGACCGAATTTTCTTCAGTCACTCTAGTTTGAATAATTCGAAAAGAAGTTCATTTCATGAGAGCTTAGAGAATAGCTAAAAGCTCATGGTCCCAAGTAGGCAAGTCCAGTTCAGGAAGCAGATTGTACCCATGCTGCTCCAGATCAAGCTGGTTTATTTTTTTCACGCTGATGTCAAGCTGCTGGTGAACATTTTGCTCTCTGAATCATCTCCAAATCTATACTGGCATGCTAATAAAAAGCCAACTGGATTGGCAGACACAGTGCGATTCACGCCTCCCTTTTTCCCATGTGGTTTATGAGTAATTCAGGGCCTCTTGTTCCCTGTAGGTATGGCAGAACGGGACAGAATTTAGGAGAGATTCCATCATGGAATCTTGGAAGTGAGAAGACCGAGGTAGGAGTCCCAGTTCTGACACTTCCTAGCAGACTGGTCTGGGGAATGAGGGTAAGAATTACACTTTCTTCACGCAATTATGTCAGATTGAAATGAGATGTGCAAAAGCATCTGTAAACTGTAAAGGACTGAACGTATAAACTCTGTGCTACATTCTGGAAACTGTGGTACTTCCCCTTCATGGCGAGATCATTTGACTGTTTCCATCACTGATTGGAAAGATTGATAGAAAGTTGTGCAGAATCAGGCTCAATATGCCCTAAATTAGCCTGTGAAAATGTCTTTAATTAGACATTATTTTTTTTACCACTACATATATAAGGGCAGAGTCCTACCTTAAATATTAGATAAAAGCAATGGGGTGGACAAAAGAAAATAGTAGTATAATCATTAAATACAAGAAAACTTTGTAAAGCATCATGTGTATATGTATGTGCACGTAAATGTGTACACACATGTTCTTTACATGTATACACATATTTATTTACTACATGTGTGTACAAAATATTTTTTTCCTGAAATTTTTTTATTTGGCTTTTATCTAAGTTATTTTAGATTACATTGGGGAGCAGCTGACCAGCCCTGGGGGTCTAGTGGTTAAGATTCGGCGCTCTCACCACCAGGGCCTGGGTTCATTTCCTGGTCAGGGAACCACACCACCCATCTGTCGCTTGTCATTCTGTGGTGGGTGCATGTTGTTGTGATGCTGAAAGTTATGCCACTGGTTTCGGCACAGCTTCTAGACTTGACAGACTAGGAAGAAGGATCTGGCCACCCACTTCTGAAAAAATTGGCCGTGAAAACCCTATGAATAGCAGTGGAACATTGCCTGATATAGCACCAGAAAGTGAGAGGTTGGTGCAAAAAGCTCGGGTAGGGTTCTGCTCTGCTGTCCACAGGGGCCCTAGGAGTCAGAATCAACTCCACGGCTCTAACAACAAGGGAGCAGCTATTATGGTACAATGTGAAAAACCGTCAAATAAAACTGCAGAAGTTGTCTGAAAATGCAAAGTACTATTAACTCTTCTCTTAATTCATGGAGAAAATATTACCCAGTCATAAAAAACTACTTCCTATCACATTCACTATACTTGCTTCAGGCAAATTTACTGTCATAAAATGATTTCAGACAGTTTTAGCATAAAAAATGCAATGCTATACTTAAATGTATAGCAGGCTGATACACGTCTCCTATAGCATTTTATTTCCCATAGCTTATTAGCTTTGTGCATTAAATTATCCATAAGATAACAACTGCTCATTGTATTTTATGGAACTATATAACAATTTTTGTTCTAGTTCAACAATTGCATAACCCAGCTAGATACTTTAGCTGTCTCAGTAATCAGTTAATGTTCCTTATAATGCTCACAACAAAGAAATTACGTAATCTCTACTACTCTGTAACCTATTATTTCATCTTCCATAAGAAACATTACATTATTAATATCTTTTGCACATTTCATATTTTCTATGAAAAATTCTGGCATAATATATTTTTATAACCATTAAGTAAATTAATATTAATGTTAGATTAAGTGATTTCAGGTTTTTTTGTTTGAAATGCCTTCTGAACAGTGCTGAGCAGAAAGTACATATTTTAAATATATCTAATGAGTCTTGTCTCCAAGAAATCCTTCCGTGTTACTTGAGACATTAAACTTGAAACAAATAATTTAACCATGTATTGAAGTAAGAATAGGATGGAAACTAAACATTAGAGCAAGATCAAATTATCCAAGACAGATTTTTATTTTAAAAGCAGAACAATGTTGCCTTTTCTTCAGAGCTAATATAACTTTCCTCAAAAAGTTTTATTATAGTGCCTATTCCCCATTCTACATAATTTAGGCAACAAAGCTCTTTATACACGTGACAGGAAGATATCCCGCATCTAATATTTAAAATCCATATTTTACAATACCCCCAGCGCATCCCATTTTCAGACAATGAAACTGCATTTGTAATAATCCATTTGTATTAGTGGTTCCAAAAGCTAATGCAGTTTCTCAAAAACATGTGCATTCTAACCTTTATGTAGATTTTAAACTGTATTTTTTAAAACAGTGTATTTTCACATTGTCAGATTGTTGAATAGGGAAGGCCTTGTGGATATGCATTTTTAGGAAAGTCTATGAGGCCTCTTGCATCTGCTATTTTCTCTGTAACTCCTCTTTATATTTTACCCATCAGCAGTCACTGAAGACTCTTTTCAGTGAAACACTCTAAGGTGTGAAGCTGACTGAATGAAAGGTTTCTGTAATGCCAACCACATCAACCATACAGTTTAAGCAATTTCATTATTTAGATGGTTATTAGCATTCCCTTGGATCTTTTTGGATTCAAACTTTTCTTTGATTTTGTTTTTTCAATTGCTTGGCCCTAGCTTAGCTCCTCCCATGTAATAATATCATGACCCACATCTTCTCTGGAAGTGGTTCTCAACGAGGGCGCTTCTCCTCCACCCTTCAATCGTTACGACTGAGGAGTGCTACTGGCATCTAGTGGGTAGAGGCCAGAGATGCCCCAGTACAGCCTCAGCCCCTCTAGAAAAGAATTATCCAGCCCCAATGGCAAAAGTGCTGCTGTTGGAAACCCTGCTCTATGGAATGAGTTAAGTCTGAGGATTTGGTTATTTTCATGACAAAATATGAGACAAAAGATGAGACCAACTATGAAATGATTCACTTAAGTAATAAAGGTAGCTCAAATCTAAGTCAATTAGTAAGTCTATTTTCTAAAAAATCATGTAGATATGGCCCAAATAGTTTGTACAAAGCAATGTAATTACCCAACTCTTATAGGGCCGTTAGTACTATTCCAGGTGCTTTGGGTATGATGTTCAAAACAAGAATTAAAGAGCCCTCATCATCCCACAATTACAACTCCATTAATTCAAAATAAGCATACCCTGTATTACATAAACTTGGGAGTTACAATTACTCTGCATAACTATAGAACAATATAATAAATTCTTCAAACTACACATAAAAACTGCCACTTGTCATAGTTAAAACATAAAAGCTCTAAGAAAAATTAGCGATTTGTTAATTAGGATTCTATTTATCCTTTCATGCACAAAACTGATTATTTGTTTGCAAGATGCTGCATCTTCATTAAAACTATTAGTATTCTGAGTAGATAGCAGTATTAATTTTATAAACGGAATTGGAATTTCTCCACTGTGTTTCATGCAGTTCTTAGGACAATAAATATTTCCACACGATGTTATCTATCTAAAAAGGACAATTCTTTACAGTAACAAAAAGCAATTATACCTAATTCACAGTATCCACTATTTTTCGAGCCGTCTTCCTGGATATCAAGCAGGCATATATATTATTCTTTGAGAGCTATATATGTATTATGTATATATGATATGGGGGGGCAGACACCATTTACCAAACCCTATCTCCCCAAAATATTGTTATATTTTAAAACAACATAAACTCTTCTCTTCATTTTTTCGAAGGAAGGGGAGTCTATAACCAGGTTATCTTCTAAAAGAGCAAGAGCAACTAACCCAAAATTAATTAGTACTTCCTCTGTATTTGGAATGTATTCCATATTTTTTAGGCAGCATGTTTATCTCCCCAGTTGTGACTTAACTGGTTAACAACAGTATGAGTTTCATTCTCAAATGTGGTGGTTGAGCATCGAGGGAAGTGTCTCACGAATGGAGGGAGCAGCTAAGGGAAGTCTGCATGCGATTTTAGAGGGCCCCAAGCGATTCAGAAAGTAGATGATCTTCCCAATGGATAACTGGAGGGAAAAGGGAGCCTGGGGCCACTTCAGTTCGAGTAGAATCAGAAGACAGGGCAAATGAGAAGTGTTCAGAGAAAAAACATCTACATGAGGCAGAACTCTGGGAGGACTTGGTCTGCGTTCTCCTCCACACCTTGAAATGGCAGACAGTGTCTGCGCGGCTGGCGCCCACCTTTCAAACCGGTTATGAGGAATAAGGCAAGGAATATGCACGCAAAGTACTCTAACAATCTTGGAGAAAATAAACTACCTAATGTTTAAAAGTATTTAAACACTATTCCTTCCTAGATAGAAAAGTATACATTAATAGATTTGCTTTTTAAAATAGCATGTTGCTTAGCTTTTTCAAAAATTAATAAACTTTATTTTTTAGAGCAGTTTTAAGTTCACAGCAAGAGTTCTCATATACCCCGTCCCCACATGCACATGACCTCCCCTACAATTGACATCCTGCACCAAGGTGGTACGTTTGTTACAATCAATGACCCGACATTGACACGTTATTATCACCCAAAGTCCATAGGTTACATTATGGTTCATTCTTGATGGTGTACATTCTATAGGTTTGGACAAATGTATAATGAAGTATCCACCACTATCGTATACAGAAAAGAGCTACATTGGTGGCTTTTTTTTTCAGTTATTTTTGTCTACACAATTAGAGTTAAGAGGATTCTTTTCAGCCAGTACTGCCTCTATTTACCTCAAAAAGTGCTATTGCTAAAAATAAAGCCTCTAGTCTGAGTCCTTACCACACTGAGTATTAATTGGATTTTTCTTAAATTAACATTAGAGAAGGGTTATGGAAAATAATATGCCTATTTAATGCTCTGCTCATTTGACATGGTATCTCTCCAGAAATATCTGTAAGGAGATACAGGATTTTACATGGATTGAAATGTCAGTAGTTGATTTCATAAAGAGGCAATACCACAATTATACTTCTTGTGCTGTTCCATACTCAAACTGAATTTCTGGGAACATTTCCAGCTATTCCCAACAGTCTTTCTAGGTTAGTGACCAGGAATGTTTGCAAGTGACTAAATTTATATCATTTGGGCAAAACCTTCCATTTGTGTTACAGGCTATGTTGATACAGAACAAAGTAGAGTAGAGAATTGGCAATTATCCTATTAATTTGATGAATGTGGACAGCCATACTAGCTATTTCAAAGTACCAAATAGATTTTTTTTTTGGTCTCACTGATCTAACTTGTTAACCAGATAACTGCCAAGGCTCCAATTTCATTCTGTTCCGTATAAAATTATTCATAATTTTTTAGTATTTCCAGTATCAGCTACTTAAGGGAAATGTATGTAAATGTATGGATATTTTTGCATTAAAGCTGAATTTCTCACTCCATATTGATGAGGTAGAGTAAAATAGAGAAAGAACATAGAGAGTTATGGCTATTTTTGTCCTGCTTCTCAAATGGCCAGTATATATTAAAAGGCAATATGGCATGATGGCCAAGACCAACAGATTTGGAGCCAGCATGTTTGAGTTCAAATGCTGGCTCTGCCTCTTACTATATATGTGACCAATACCTCAGTTTTTCTATCTGTAAAATGGGGAAACAACAGTGCCTATCTCATGGGTCACTGTGAGGATTAAATGAGTCAGTACATATAAACTGCTTAGAATAGAGCTCAGATCATAGTAAGCACTAAATAAATGCAGCTGTTATCCTTATATTAAACTCATCATGATTGATCAAACCCATAAAGGATCTTTTAGGGATAATGAAAATGTCCTAAAACTGGATTTTGTGGATGGTTGCACAACTCTGTAAATTCAATAAAAATCATTTAATTGTCCATTTAGCACAGGGAAATTTCATGGTAAGTAAATGACACCTCAATAAAGCTGTTTAAAAACAACAACAACAACAAAGATTGTCCGCCCTTATTAATTCAATAGCATTAGGCTTCTGCTCTATAAAGCCCTAGAGTAAGAACCAAGAAGCATGAGGGAAGAAAGAGAGAAATCGACTGGAGCTAGAGTCTATCCCTTTCTTCTCTCCCATCAGATGACCTGTTTCTTAATACAGGAGTAAAGCATCTCATCAGCTGTCTCGTTTGGGCTGCTTCTTAGCCTGTCCTCCTAGAGCCCACAGTTGCTGTTGATCTGTCCAGCACTAGGAGGTAAACTTTGAAAAAGCCTAAGAACTACCCTTCTGTTTAGAATGTGTCTTGAGCCTACTCCTAAATCTCGTGTCTCCTGCAGCTCTGTTCCTTAAAATCAAGGACAAATGAACAATACTCTAAGTATCACTTTCTCTTCTCCCTGCCTCATTGACTGGTGATTTTAAAAACTTACTCATTGATTCATTCATTAATTCAGCATGTATTATTTCTAGGAATATGCCCTATGCTCCAGGCATATTCCTAGAAAACATAGGGGAAAAAAGACCAAGATAATGTGGTCCCTGCCTTCAAGGGACTCACAGCTGCGAATGTGGCTCAGTCAATTGGGATGTGCACCTCCTTAAGTCTACTCACTGTTTCCTAATTAAAAAAAAAAAATCTTGAACCTTCTTTGAAGCTCCTTCCACCTTTCCAATGTAGGTAATCCTTCCCACTCCCTCATCTCACAGGTCAAGAGGTAGAGATTAAAATTGGTTCCTTCTAGAGCATCACTCCACTGCCATTTTTCGGCTTCTCCTCCTTGGGAGTCTTTATCATCTGCTTATTCTACATTTTCCCTGTCTTAATTGTTGTTATCTACCATTTTCTAAGACACTCTCCTACCTTCCTTCCCTTCCTAATAATTACCTTTCCTGGGTTCAATACCCCTTTGCTGATCTTTTCAAGATTACCTTCACTTTTTTGTTGTTGTTATTGCAGTTTTAATTAATGACTGCACTTCAACTTCCTGTAGGCACTGGTAGTAATGTGGACTTGTCATCACACAGAAATGACCTCTATGGATATCAAGTTATAAAATTCCTTGCCCTGACTAGAACTTCCTCCCCTTTCCCTTCTTCCATTTTTAAACTTCTGAGTCTTCTATCTGCTCTTCCAATTACCAGTAATAACTCCAGCTCTCTCTAGTCTTTGTTCCACTGACTCCAAGAAGATGTAGACTAGATTTCAGAGCTGGTCATTTCAAGCAAGCTCTATCATCCTATTTCTTTTGAATTCTTTGTCTTTCTTCTCCTTGTATCTGTCTTACACTTCACCAATGCTGGAGAAACCCCACTATCTTGTTTTCTTAGTCCTTGCTTCAAGGCCACATGCTGTTGCTAGACATAATCATGAAGTTGAATAGGTTAATTCCACTACGTGACTGTGTTTTCCAATCTTACAGAGGCGTTAATTAGCTCAGTCTTTTTTGAGCAGGGGAGAAAGATATTCAAAGCTGCAATTGAAGAAATTATTCTCAAAATTATATTGGATGGATTGCATTAAGAGAAGCCTGGGGATAGAAGACCAGTTAGAAGACTACGGCAACAGTTTAGACAAGAAGTGATAAGGGTGTAGATCAGGATTAACGCAGTGGGAGTGGGGTATTTCGGATCTATAATCTGCAGGATTTGGTATGCAAGGGAGAAAGAAGTATCCATAAGATATTTAAATTATAAGATTCGGTGACTAAGGAGCACAAGATGTGCCATTAATTAAAACAGGAGGAACAGTTCTAGAAGGAAGAAGAGTTGAGCCTTGACACAGTCAGTTTGGGATTCTGACAAGTTTCTTTGATGAAGATGGCCAGCAAGGAGTAAAAATGAAACGATGGATTGGGTGGAGGCTCTCACTGAGTTTCCATCACATTCCCCACTTTTCCTGGTCCAAGCTTTTAATCCCTGATGACCTTTCCCCACCGATGACCTTGCCTCTTACTGCACAGAAAAATCTACCTGAACAAGCTGCCTCAATTCTCCTCCTTTCTGTCTCCAAATTTTGTTCGAAACCTAATTCTTTCTTTTTTCTTCCTTTTGGTTTCAGAGATATATTTTTCTCCCTTCTCAAGAATAGTCTTCTCCTTGCACTCTCAACTCTATCCCCCTCTAGTAATTTATTCAATCAATTATTTCTCATCTTTTATCACCCTTCAGCCTAAAAAAGTTCAGACTCTTTATTCCTACAACAAAACCAAACAAAATCAAATCCAAACAACCAATGACTCTTCCCTATACTCAACTACTCCCTCAAGTTACTAATTTATCTCTCCCTTTCCATTATCAAAAAACTTCTCAAAATAACTTGGTATGCTTGATGCATGCCTTTTCTAACCACTTACTCGCTTGTCTCTTGACCCCTTGAAGTCTTGTGCTGGCATCTTCACTCCTTACACTCTGTTTCTCATTCTCCTGCCATCACTCAGAACTGACAACCAGTGCTTCCCTCTTGGACCTCTCATGCTTTGATTTTCACACTGATCTGCCCAAAAGCCTCTTCTCTGCCCCCACTCCCCTTTCATGCCCCCGAGTGCCACCCAAGGGAATAGCTACCTGAATCCTCTCCTCAGGAATGAGCTCACTTCTTCAGAGAATCTATTGGTTCTCAAATATCTTTTCAGGAATGATCTCTCTGCCTAAATCCATCTTTTCATTTTTACTCCCTGCTGGCCATCTTCATCAAAGAAACCTGTCAGAAACTCAAATTGAGTGTGTTCAAGGCTTAAATCTTCTTCTTTCTAAAACTGTTTCTCTATTGTTATTGATGGCACATCCCATGCTCCCCAGTCACCAAATCTCATAATTTAACTATGTTATGGATACTTCCCTCTTCCTTGCTTACCAAGTCCTGCAGATTATAGATCTGAAATATCCATTTCCACTGCTTCAGTCCTAATCTATGCCCTTACTACCTCTTGTCTAGACTGCTGCCATAGTCTTCTACCTGGTCCTCTATCACCCAGGCTTCTCTTAATACAATCCACCCAATATAATTCTGAGAATAATTTCCTAAATTACAGCATTGAACGTGGTTCTCCCCTGCTCAAAATATGCCCTGGCTTCTCATTGCCAATTGAATAAAATAAAGTCTTCTTATTCTGATATCCAAGGCTTTCTACCATCTGCTCTCAGCTCAGTCAAGCTGGAACCACTGCCAAACCGAGGTGCTCTGCATGCCCTCTGAGCTCACCGTTCCCCTCCTAGCTGCATTTATTCACGTGGTTCCTCTGTTCGGAATGTCATGCTTCGTCTCTAAATATCCAGATTCGACCATCCTTCTTTACAGCCTTTCCTGATCCTGTAACCAGAGTAATATTTATCCCTCCTCTGAATCAGAAAACTCTCTGTTAATATTTCTCTTACACTGTTATCACAGTCTGCCCGAAACATTTATGGATGTGTCTTACTTTATCCACAGCTTGTAAGTTCACTGAGAGCAGAGGCTATGCACTTGAGGCTAGTTCACTGCCTGTACACACACCATTGCAAAGAGCGGTGGTTCCCAGACATATCGTGCAGCAGAATTCCCTAAAGGGCTTTTTACAACACAGACTACTGGATCTCCCCCCAAGTTTTTGAGTCAGCAGGTCAGGAAAATTTGCATGTCTATCAGGTTCTCAGGTGATGCTGCTGCTGCTGGTCCAAGAACCACAATTTGAGAACCACTGGCACAGAAAGAGTGAAAGCTCCCAGGCTCAATTTTATTTTCTACCTCTTAAATGCCACAAAACTTTGAATAAGTAGACAAACTTTCTAAGCCCCAAGTTCTTCATGTGTAGAAATGAAATCATGATACCGCTAGTTAGGTCTACATACATCAAGGACAGTTGTTAACATCAATCACTAAAAAATGTAGAATGTCATATAAATAAATATCAAATGAATAAAAATAGTTAAAAGCCAACCACCTCAGAAGGCCAAATCCATTTTGGTGATATTTTTCTCAGTGCCCCTTTTTTCTTTCTTCAGAGTATGCTTTTGAGTTTATTCTCCAGTGAAATAATAACCTCCCTTTTCTCCTGTAGAGGTTCATATGTAAAAAGTACTGAATGAGCCCAGTGCTACATTCATGATCAGGTGCAGTGAATATGTTTCAGAAATTCTCCACTTGAGTCTGTTTGCAAGGTGCACATGGAAGCAATTTGGCCCATCAGTTGAAAAATTCCCTTCACTGGAAATGAATGACTTGGTTCATTCCATATGCGTCCCTGAAATTCAGGGCTGATGCTAGGGTGAGGCCAGTTTGCCTCAGAGGAAAAACTTAAGGGAGTGCTAAAGAACTGAGTAGTCAAGATAAATGACATTTTAATGCAATATTTAAAAAAAATAAATATTAATGCCAAAAATCCATGATGATGGGGGAAAGCTTCACGACATTGGATTTGGCAATGATTTCTTGGGTATGACACCGAAAGCATAGGCAACAAAAGAAGAAATAGATAAATTGGACTGCATCAGAATTAAAAACTTCTGTGTATTAGAGGACACAACCAACAGAGTGAAAAAGCAACTCATAGAACGGGAGAAAATATTTCTAAATCATATATCTGATAAGGGGTTAATATCTAGAATATATAAAGAACTACTATAACTCAACAACAAAAAACAAACAACCCTGTTAAAAAATGAGCAAAGGACTTCAGTAGACATTTCTCCAAAGAAGATATACAAATGACCAATAAACACATGAAAAGATGTTCAATATCACTAATCATTAGGGACATGCAAATCAAAACCACAATGAGATACCACTACACACTCATTAGGATGGCTATTATACTCAAAAAACAGAAAATAGCAAGTGCTGACAAGGATGTGGAGAAATTAGAATTCCCGTGCACTGCTGGTTGGAATGTAAAATGGTACCAATTCTATGGAAAACAGTACGGCAGTTCCTCAGAAAATTAAACATACAATTACCATATGATCTAACAACTACACTTTTGGGTATATACCCAAAAGAATTGAAATCAGGGACTCAAACAGATATTTGTACACCCACGTTCATACCAGCATTATTCATATTAGCCAAAAGGTGGAAGCAACCCAAGTTTCATCAATGGATGAATGGATAAACAAAATGTGGTACATACATGCAGTGGAATATTATTCAACCTTAGAAAGGAAAGAAATTCTGACACATGCTACTACATGGATGAGGACATTACGCAAAGTGAAATATGCCAGGCACAAAACGACAAATACTGCATGATTCCACTTTTATATGCCAAATTCAGAAACAGAAAGTAGAATGGTGGTTGCCAGGGCCTGGGGGAGGGGGACATGAGAAGTAGTTGTTTAATGGTTACAGTTTCAGTTTAGGAAGATGAAAAAGTTCTGAAGATAAGTTGGACAACAAGGTGAATGTATTAATATTACTGAGCCACATACTTAAAAGTGGTTAAGATGGTAAATTTTGTTGTGTATATTACCACAATTTTTAAAAAATAGCTTAAAAAATTCATGATGAACAAAGCATCAAAATGTTTAATAAAGGGAGGATTTTTATAAATTTTTGAGAAGTTGTCTGCTTCTGTAGTTAAGAGATCAACTGGACATACAGATCTTTTATTGTTGTTTTCCGTGAATTGGTGAATGGTGTCCTACTGCCTTGTGAAATTTTGTGCTTTATCAGGAATGCACATGTTTGAAGTTTGCAAGGAGGCCTTGCATTTTTATTTATTTGTTTATTTTAGTGAGGAAGATTGGCTCTGAGCTACCATCTGTGCCCATCTTCCTCTATTTTGTATGTGGGATGATGCCACAGCATGGCTTGATGAGCAGTGCATCAGTCCGTGCCCAGGATTTGAACCGGAGAACCCTGGGCTGCTGAAGCCTCGTGTTTTTAAAACTTTCATTTGTTGTGCTTATGAGCGTAGAGGGATCTGAAAGCTTAAAGGGCCATCTAATGATTCATCAATAGTTACAGATCTTGTAAGGAACAAAAAATTCTCACTGTTGATCTATAATTTAAGTGTTCTGATTATTATTCAAATACTCGTCCTTATAAGGATAAACAGCATGGTCTAGTCTCAGTGCACTTCAAAAAGCTCATTTAAAAATTCTCACTACTCTTCTTAAACATAGTACTTGAGTGTCATCACAAATTTCCTGATGGAAAAACAAGGACAGAGAGGACACTTAAGGGAAGTACCCATGGTTCTGCTAATCAGAGGACGCATTGAGAAAGAGCAGGGAAATCTTCACGGTGTTCAGAGCTGGGCTCCGGCACCTCAACCATGTCATCTAGTGAAAACGATCACAGGATTTAGAAATAGAATATAGATGCCCAGTCCTGGATCTCAGTTCCTGGTATGCAATTCCATTGGTTGCAACTGAAACCACAGAAAAGCAAGTGAGATTATAATTTGGTATTTAGTTCATGGAGTTCAAAATAACTTTAAGAAATGGGGATTATACAAGCCTCAAGAGTCAGAAAGCGATTTGATGAATGTGTTCTATAACTTTTTTTAAAAAAAGCTCCGAGAGCAATCTGAATTATGTATCCTATTTTATTTCTCACTGGTAAACACAGACATTGAAGTGTATATCCAGGGCCTTTTAGGAATACAAAAGAAAGGCAATGTCATGTGTTATGCTCTGGCAGGTAATTCAGCGTTTTAGGATTAGCCAAGAGATTTATCAAGCAGCCTCCAAGGGAAGCAGAGTTCAAGTCCGGGCTCATCAATAATACATAAATAAACTGAACAATTAGGTACAAAGTGGCTATCTTATCAGATGACTTATTAGCCGATAAATGATACACTCACCCACTGCCTTGAGTACAGAAAGAAAAGACGTAGTAAGACAGAAAAAGCGTTGAATAAAAAAGAGAGAGAAGCAGCCTGGCCCTGGCCCTGCCTAACCTCCCCACAGCCCTCTGCTTCATTCCTATATCCTCCTGCTGTGAGGTAAGGCCTGGGTGTTAACATGTAAAGGATGAATGTCATTGCCTCTTCAAGCAGCCTAGAGTTTGACTTTAATATGTTTGCACGTCTTTTGGAGAAATTGTGGACAGGCTGGGAGCCCAGACAAGTTTCGCTTTCTGTGGGAGTTAGGTTCTGAAGTGAGTGCCTAAGGCAGAAATTAGGGACCCCAGAAAATCCCTAATGTTGCCCTCAAGTTGGTGACACACAATGTTGAAGCAGGGAGGCGACTCAGCCCTTCCCTAAGTGTTCCAGACGCCCGTGTCATCCGAGGACCAGAGCAAGTGGGGCGCTAGCACTAAGGGCTGTGGGTAGTGGAATGCCAATCATCACACATCGACCTTGTCTCAGCACTGAAGGGGAAGGCCAAAGGACAGGGAGCAAATGCCGGACAACAGATGCTACTCCCTCAGAGGAGGAATGGGCGTTCATCCATGTTTTGCCTCCACTGTACTGTGGATAGCACAAGTATCAATTTTGAGATTGCTTTATAAACTACTGAAATGTGAAAAAGTGGAAGAATTCGTGAAAAAAATAATAAAAGTAATTGATGCACTAATTCTGATTAAAGCTAGAAGGGTCTTTGAAAATCTGAGCTGGGGTGAGGCGTTGGTATTCATTTCTAAATCAGTTTTAAGGTAAATGACATGTGGAGTCAGAATTATCCTTCACAGCTCAGCCTCCAAGTTGGTGCCCAATGAAGTAGTTGGCTTGTGTTTAGCAACTATGGGGTACTTGGCAAGTATTTTTAACCAGCAGGATCTTGATCACCTCAGTGCCAGGTTCACATTATCAGAGGCGCCGGAAGTGAGGTTGGCAGAAAGGATGGCAAATACATATCCGTCAAGTCATGCACACTCCGGGTGGGTACCCCCTGCAAAGTGCTACGGAGACTTCTGCTCTACAATTGACGCTCTTCCTTTTAAAGATATGGGAATTAAGGCTCAGAGAAAAGAACTTGGCCCAAATCACACAACTAGTTAGAAGTAAGGCGGGAATTCCAGCCCAGGTCTTCTGAACCTCCACAGCTTAGTGGTTCAATACCACTATGCAGGTTGATTAATAACATCAGGTAAATGCCAAGTTTAGATGAAGAGACACTATCTAAAGGCATATATTGGATGAGTATGATCTGGAACTTCAAATGATGTCCTAAAGTGTCGATTTCATCATTGCAAAGCCTGAAATGAGGCAATTATAAAGAAATGAGACAACTTCAAAAACTCGAATGAGTCAAAGGCTACCAAAGAAATATAGGTTTTTGTGAATAAAAGTAGGTTTTGAATAATGGATTTATTCATCTAAGTCAGGGGTCCATAAACTATGGCCATGGACCAAATCTGGCCTGCCACCTGTTTTTATAAAGTTTTATGGGAAGAGCCATGCTCCTTTATTTACATATTGCCATGGTTGCTGTTGTACACAATCAAATAGTCAAGTAATTTTGACAGAGACTGGCCCGCAAAGCCAAAAATATTTACTATCTGGCCTTTTACAGGAAAAGCATGCTAACCCCTGAGCTAAGTCATGACGAAACTAGAACAGATTTAAGGGTGTTATTGACTAGTCATATTTGTTAATCCATATGGGCAATTCACAAACTGTGTCTCACAAAACTAAGTCTTTTGTATGTTAAGAATTATTCTGAGAAAATGGTTTCAATGGACTAACAAGTTGGGGAAAGGATGGGAAAATGATTTAAAAAAAAAAAAACTTGCTATGGGACTTCTCAGTCTTCAGTATGCCGGTATGCACCGGGAATATCCAAGCTGAGGTGAGGGGTGTTATTTTATGCAGTACTTCCCAAACTTATTGACCAGTGTATACACACCTAGAGCTGAGCCAATGGTCTCACAATCATCTAGTTGGTCCTCTACTCCACTGTGAGGCCGACAGAAAGAAGTAAAAGAGGGTAAAACTGCCAAGACTGGGAGGAAGTCAGTTATTTCCTCAATGGCTCACCAGATTCTTTATACATAAGACGAGAATAATCAAATTGTTCTGCTCTGAGAGCATAGCAGAGACCAACTCACTATTACAAAGCCTTAGAAAATATAAACTCTTTTAGCTAAGCTGAGTGTATGGTGTAATAAAGTGCCCTTCTCAGCATAAACCCGTGTCTCCAGAGAGACCAAATGAGTATTGAGATGTGGGTTGATAGAAGGGAGCATCCCTCTGTGCAATGACATACCCAGTATTTATAATTTTTTTTAGCAGCTTTACACATTTTGCCTCTAGTGTTTTGTTCCCATTAAATATGAGCTAAATGTCTGCTTGAGTAATTGTTTCTCCTTTGGTGTTAACAAAAGAACATATGCTATTTCACTTGCATCTCATTAGGCTCTTCAAATATTAGAGTTGTAGGAGACTTGATATTTCTACAGAAAAAACTAAGCTTATTCACGTTAGCTGTATTTGACAATGTGCTAGTTATTAATATAAATTATTTTCAAATGAAATGTTCTATGACCACTCTTCCTTTCGAACTCAGAAGTGCAAGCATGTCATGTCCAGCATGCTCATAACCAAAGCCCCTACTCAGAACACCATTCCCTTTGACCCCAGCCCAAGGAGAAGGGTTGACCTACAGAAGCCCTATTCACACTTCATGACAACCACACCAGTTTGATCCAGAATTGAGGACAGACACAGGCTGGGCCAATCAGATTCCCTCTAGAGACACAAAGTCCTCAGAGCTGAGTCCCAGTAGTGGCAGTGTTCCACTGAGGGGTCCATAGGTGTCCATGGTTCTAACTTAACCAGCCCTCATGCAATGCTTACTGTGTCCCACTGTCCCAAGCTCTTTCAGATACTACCTCTTTTAATTCACGTAACCATGATGTGAGGTGGGTATTATTATCTCCATTTTTCAAATGGGGAAACTGAGGCATAGAACAGATAAAGAACTGGTCTATGATCATACAGCTAGGAAGCTGAAGAGCTGGGATATGAACTCAGACCAGGTTTGGCTCTAGAGTCCTTGCTTTTAACCACACCGTGATGGGCTCAAGGTTCTGTTGTCCTTCTGAAACCTGTTTTTTCAATTCCTCGATTCCATGAAATACTCCAGTACCCTACTAAATTTTTGTTTTTGCTTAAGCGAGCTAGAGTTGGTTTCTGTTACTTGCAACCAAAATAAACTTCAGAGGAGAAAGCACTGTTCTCTTTTCTCAATGAGATTTCCTCTACAAACCATATTTGAAGGATACTGAAGTCACCATCAGTTTCCACCGCCATGCCACAATTCTACGACGCAGAAGTAATGTTGAACAGCAGACGATGGGGTGGGAGGGCTGGGCCAAGGGAGCGCTGCAGAAGAAGGATGCAGACTTGCATGCACTTGCTGCCAATCACTAAAGGTACAACTTTTCACACTTCCTTTGTTAAAAGCATCTCTGTATTGTTGAGTAGGTGAGCCTGTGACCATGCCCAGTGAGGCCGATACTCATCTTCCTGGGCAGTAGGGGGCATCTTCTCATCTTCCACCCATCCCTCCTGAGGTGTGGACCACAGTTAAACTAAATGTGCCCCTTAGCAATATCCTATAGAGCAAAAGGTACTTTTTTTTTCTAGCCTCTCAAAGATGATTCCTCGGTCCAAAGACTTCTATTTTGTCCTTAATTTAGCAGTTACTGTGCACTTACAAAATTGAGTATTTTTCTAAGTACTTTACCTGTATTACCTCTTGTAAGCCCCACAAGAAGCATATGAAATTTTGCAGATGAGAAAAACTGAGGCAGAAAGGAAATGTGCAGCTAGGCTCAAGCTCAGACAGAGGGTCCCAGAGCAGATACGGTCACACTGATTGTGTAAGAAGACACAACCCTGCCGTCCATACCATGGCGGTTGAAGACAACCAGGAAAATGTGCTGACAAACAGAAATTGTGATTCTGATAGCAATAGTTTGTAATTGTGCAATCCAAATTATCCTATTTAATGAAGCTGAAGAAAATTGCTCATTTAGGATGCAATTAACAAGAAAATTAAGCATTGGCCTTCAAGCTAGAAAAGAGAGTGAATCATGTTCTTCTTCAAGCATCAGAGGAAGTCTGATTTCCCAAAGTGACAGAGATATTTAGGAAAACCCAACAGTGCCTATACAAACCCACAATGTATAGTTTTAAAAGGAAAAACTACAGTAAGTTCTAGGGGAGGAAATTGTCACTCAGGGTAATGTCCTGATCGCTTCTCAGGACCTGATCACTTCCGTCCTCAAAGCTTTTTTTTGGACCATGAATGTCTAGATAAAAAGCACATCTTCTTAAAAAGTGAATCTTCTCCAACAGGCATTTACTCTCTGCATTAGTAATATCAAACCTAAATGAGATTTAGGACTTTAGAAATTATTTCAAAGAAACATCCCCGACACTACTCAGACTTGCTCCAAATTGCCTTGTTGTGTAAGAGAGTTTTATCTATTGCAATGAACTAATCTTCAAAAAGTCCCCATGACACGTTGATGTTACAAACACACACTTGTGGAGAAAGTGTGTCTTGGGGCCATTAGGAGGGTTAGCGCTCTCTCAGTCAACAGTGGGAGCAGCACGATTTCCAGAATCTCCCTGCGCTGTGAAGCGGCCCCAGCTATCAATGCCCGGATCTCGGTGCGGGCAGGGCTGCCGGCAGGAGAGAGACGCTGGAGTCCTCGTTACACTAGTTGTACCTGGCAGGCCGTGCTGGGTCTGTGCAAAGATAAAATGAGAAGTCCCCGAGCAACCGCAGGCTATCTGTCTCTGCTGCACATGCTGCTGGCTGTGACTTTGTAGTTTATGTAAAAACTGTTGTTTGCTGAAATAGAATGAAAGCAAGGCAAAGAGGGGCAAGCACAGACGGGCAACTAAGAGAGAAGTTAAAACACAGAGGCTCAAATCGAAAAGAATTCTGATGGGTGAGTTGCTTAGTGGTTGACTGGCAGCCACAGCATTTTTTCCTTTCTGTCTTGGTCAGTCAATGTACACGAGTGTTCGCTACAGGTGGAAATAGGTGTTTTCAAAAATGGAAATACCATAATATTGTACAGATTTTTCTCCACCTTATACTGGCACAGGATGTCTGTCCGCTTCAGCAGTATATAAACTATTTACATCCAGATATTTCAGAATGGACTTTTGCTTTTAAAATCACGTGCACATTTTAGGTGCTCGACATTATTTTGGGGTAGCAAACTCCTTCCTTCTCCTGCATGGATTCATGGTCAATTATACTCTGTCATCTTCTGAACTTACTGTAAGACTCTTTAGCACTAGCCTTCTATAGAGAACAGTGGTGACTTTCTCTCATGAAAGAAAACACCCAGATCCCAATCGATCAGACTTATTGAAGTTACAAACAACTCTTTGCTCAGCAAAAGCTGCATTTTTAGAATTAAACATTACTCAACTTTTTTGAAGCCTAAACTAAATAGAACTCTTGTCACTGTTAAATTGGTTCAACATTTTTCACCCCAATTCTTTACTTAAAAATTAAAGTTTGAAGATGGAGACTTGATACAAATGTAAAGAAATGATCTTTCTCTGTGACTGTTTATTTGCTAACTTTATTGTCGCATATGTAAAGATATTTTCATTTTGTTTAAGAGTCCAACAATGGAAGTTAGAATGGGCTCTCCCTGGACACCCAAGGCAAAAAAGAAGTCAGAGAACAGGGAGAGAGGGACGACCCGGCATCCTTGCCAGCCAAGGTTCAGTCATCACAGGGCTTGATAAAGCCCGGCACCTCTGTTCTGCAGATGGGGGAAGAATGGAGGTGCAGTCAAGACAGCAGCAGGAGCTCAGCCAATGGCCTGGAACCTGAACCTGAAAGAGTCACCTGCCTTGCTCTAGGGGTCAACAGAACACTGAGGGACTTCGTAGCAAGGAGCACTCCGGAATTTCTATACATGAGGGGTCTAGAGTCATTGTCTTGAAGCTACACTTTCATAGCAAATACCCTGCTTAAACTGAGGACAGATTTCCTTCGGGGAAGATGGGAGTGTGTGGTCAGGATATTTCTGGCTACAGCCTCTTCAAGAGGCCCACTGACTTTGACGAATCCTAGTGAAGTTCCCCAGGAATCGCAGAAGGAGGAACCTGCCACATAAGCACAAGATGTTCCAAAGCCCAAGCTGGGAATCACTGGGCCAGATGGGAAAATGTCTTTCTCATCCACAGCTGCAGGAACAGCAAAGCTTTCTGTGGAAAGATAATGAATGCATTAAGATAGAGTTTCTTCTGAGAGGAAATGAAAATAGTGATAACACCCAGGGGTAAGACCAAGATGGGGTTCTGGAGCTGACTGAGCATTTCATTTCAGTCATGCCATTTAATGTTAAAGCCGCTGAAGAGGGATAAGGGAAGGGAGAAAAGGCTGACCTGAATATATTCGTCTAAATCTAAGATCACAGACCTTTATTCTTGAGTCATTAATTTTGTACTTTCATATAATTTGCATCCTGAATTTACTTGTAGTAGTCCTTCTGGGAAATTCTAGAATCTTCTATGATGACCTAAAGGGAAAAACAACTTGCCACATTTTAGAATACAGAGATCAGCATTCCCCACTTGGCTGGATGACCAGTTACCATGGTAGTGCCATATATGGTCTAAGTATAGACTTTGTGAAATGTTGTACCTATGGAAAAAGTTTTCAAAAAGAGAACACAGGCTATTGTAACCTAGATGCACAACATTTTCTTGTCAATATTTATCAGGGGTTTCTAGAGACTTGAGCCAAGTCTAGAACAGCCAGAAAGCAAAAGATGGATAACTGGAAATGGACTTCTTTCTTTGTCAGTCCTTCCATGAAGACCCATGCGAACTTATAAATTTTCAGTAATGTATAGACTTTAGAATAGAAAAGCCTGCATTTCTGGTGGAAGCTCAATTGAGGGGTATGGGGTGCCTGAGAGGAGGACTCAAATAATCACTTATCTTTGTGATGAGAGAAGTAGAGATGAATCCATCCAATGTGTATAACGAGGGAATGAATAGAACAGACACACACACACACACTTCCATTAAAAAAAATCAGTGAAATCATATATCTATATGTAGACTGTAGCTTTCAAAATACTAAGATTTTTTTTTTTAATTTTAGAAAAGACTAAATCCCCTAGGCCTCTTGGGAATTGTAAGTCCCTCTGGTAGAAAAGTCCTATTGTCTGGAATGCTGACATTTTCATGGCATGACCGCTAACTCCCTATTGCTAACCTCTAAGTACACCCAGTGGCAGAAGTTCTACGGTAGAATTGTGTTACAGAGATAAGAGGATGCAAGTAAAGTAAGGCCATACGATTTAAAATATATATTATGTCAAAAAAGTTTGAAAATACTTCCTAATCTTTCAGAGATGACCTGAAACTCAGTTGTTTCAGAGAAAACTGTTGGCTTCCCTCCCCTCTTGATCTGACTTTCATTTGTATATAGGTGACAAATTGCTCCAGAGGAACAGCTAGCCTGTCCAGGGGTGGGATAGGGCTAGTGCCCTGAAGACTGTAAGAGCTGACAGCTCTTTATTACCTTTTGGTCACTTCAGCCAGCTTCTTTCTATAGTTCTACCCTCTTCCATATCACTATCCCTTCCATGTATTGTACATCATTACTTCTTTGTGTACATCACAGTAAGATTCAATAAATTACTTACACAACTGTCTGTCCTACTATGAGCTCCTCAGTGGCAGAGAACGTGTCTTTATTTATACATATTCAGCTCAGTAAACAAAGCTTAGTTCAATTTTTTTAATCTTTCATCGTCAGTATCATCACCATCAATATCATCCGCCACTAACTTTATTTAAACTTCATTTGAGGAATAATTGCTATAATAATGGAGATACAGATCCAAGAGTATAACCTTTATTACAAATCCCAATTTATCTCCTAATATGATTTTTTTTTTGTATTTCATAAGCTAAATACCAACAAGTAACTCCTTTATAATATAGAGGCTAGGGATTTATTTCCCAAAGGCAAAATTTCCAAAGATACAATGAGTTTTGTGAATTTCTGCTTATGGGTTGCAATTTCTTCTGATGTTACTCTTAAGAGAATGACTTGCAGACACTCGATGAACTACAGTGCTCTAAAAAGCAAAATAAAGATTGCAAAAAAAAAATCATCTTGCTTCATTTTAAAGTCACAATGATTATTATTTACGTCAAATTGAGCTAATACATAGTGCAAATAGGTGCTATTATCAAGATCTCTCCACTCCTCTGGATCAACACATATGACTGAAAATGCATGATTTGAACAAAAAAGCTGGAAATACACTCAAAAGTGATTACCTCCAAAATAGGAAGATAAATGTGTTCATTTTATGTTGTAAAAATATGGTGAATTGGAGGAGAGAAATTAGACCCATCTCTTCATATACTGGTCATCTTTTCCATCATGAAAAATATACTTAAGCATTTTGTACCTCAGTGACTGATGTACTTGCTTCAATGAATCCTTACCAACAGGTAAAATATCATTTCGATTACTTTGTGCCATTTCAAAACCGAGGTGACTCACTCAGTAATGAGATAGAGTAAAAAGCAGTTGTTTTTAGTGGGTTTTTCCTGGGGCTGGGAATCATTTTAATATACTTGTCCCAGATGCCACATTTCATCTAGTTGGTATTCCCTCCGTTACTGGGCCTTTCTCCCCTTACTCAATAAATATGGAAATCTATTCCTCGTCCAGTTTGAACGTTGTAATTTTTATAGCAGTTTTACTCTTTCTGACAAGCATATTTCCACTCTTCCTTCAGTCCTGGAGAATGTGAAGAAACGCACTCTTGCCTGAAAAAGCCCCAATCTCAGAATCGTCAAGGTTCCAGTCCTGCACACAGATTAGATTATAACCATTTCCTTTTCTTTAAATCCTTTCTGGAAAAAAGGCAGGTTATTACAAAGAAGCAAATAAGTAACCAAGTAATTTAATAATGAAGGGGGAAAAAAATGTAGGTCAATATCTCTTTCCTATAACTTTAATCCTTTGTGTCCTTGAATACTAGACAGTCTCCTTTTCCCGTACCTTGATATTTTAATACTTTTTGTACTGAACTATATCATTGAGCTCTACTTGAGAAAAACATGATATGAAAAATATTTACTTTTATAGGCAAATTAAAGCTACATTTATCCCCATCAGAAAACTATTCTTTGTTTAATAAAAACAACTACAATGAAACAGTCATACCAATTTCTTTTGAAAAGACCCCAATACTTGAGTTTCAGTTGATGAGGTGTTTGGGTTTGCTGGAATTAGCTGAAGGCTTAGCCAGTTATGCAATGAGTGTATCTCTAGTCCCCCACTTAAGCCTCCTCAATAGAGACCTGACTCTAGAGCTCTCTTTCAGACTTGCATAGCTGTGGTGGTTAATTCCTGCCTAAGTATTTTTAGAAATGCACCACTAGATGAAACACACATCTTCAGACTAGTAACAAGAACCAGACAGACTGACCCCTCTGTCAGCACACTCTGAAAGAGGCCTTATAAAAATACAAAGGTAAGACTATCTCCAATGCAAAATAAGCCTAAAGGAGACACAGCCTTTCCCCCAAATATGCACAGGTAGAAATCTGAACGCTGCAGGAATCCATGAAAAAAGCTAGGTATGTATAAGCAGATTTGATGAGAATCATAAAAAGTGGAGGGCTGCTTTGAAAGTTATTGTTGAGATGTGAGCTGCTTAGAGAGTAGAAACAAGCAAAACTAAAGCCAGGCTAGAGACGGTGGACCAAGACAAGAACCAATAGTTTGGTTGAACAACCTTTGGACCCAATTTAAGTGCATATGTGCCTGGGGACTATGACTTTGATGAGTCTTTTACTTCTGAAGACTTTTGCTAGGCCTCAAGGCGTCAGAGCCACAGATTCCCATCCCATCCAACTGGAACAACTATATTCATCAGCTTGCCAAGTGCTGAAGCACATCAGGGTCAATGAATTAGTTATTCCCCTGTTCCACTTAAGAATTGTGTTTGCAGATCATTATTTGACAAGATCTTACTCAGCATGCAGAGTATCTTAAAAATAAAGGTTCAGAGTCACAGCCAACACATAATCAAACTAATATTTTACTAGTAACTTCTTACTTGTGACTCTGCATCAAGTATACATTTAAAATATACATATTATTTATAACAGTATTATAAATTTAGAAATTGCTTATTCTTAGGTCATTAATAGTATATAAATGCTCAGACATAGTCTGATATATATCAGATATGATATTTTGGTCATATTAATATCAGATAATCAATGGTGAATATGTACAAAACAATTAATTTAATATGAGGAAGAGAATTAGCCTTGACTCAATAAAAACACATGGTAAGATTGGAAAAATGTTTTAGTTATTAATCAGCAGGAGCCTAAAAGTTGTATCTGGTCCCCAAACAACAATTAGGAACATATCATCAAAGTTCACTGCCTACAAAGAGTCTGTTAACTGAATAGTCAGTTCAGAAAGTTTTCTTATTTTGAATATGAAAGTCGAAAGATTGAATTTGATCTCAAACGGTGGAATAGTCTGAATGCAAAAAATTAGGTGAGTTTCTTAAATCCTCTGAATCCTTACAAAATTGCCAGTTACTAATTCATTTTATTAATTCAGTTCAATCTGTTACTTCCTAGAGCTACCAAATGTTTACTTTGGCATCATGTTTATAATCAAAATGTTTGCTTTAAAATCAAAACATTTGTTTTGGTGACATAAGTTTCCAAGAGCAGCTGAACCTTCCCAATAATTGAAACAGAACTAAATTCAAATTGTTATAGAGAATTTCTGCAACTCTCATTGGTAATCAGATTAGCATAAAAGGAGAACAAAATATTTTTACTTTTGAGATTAGAGTCATGATAGAAAATAACTGATTTAAAGACAATACAAGTGGCCATTTCATTAAAAACGAACCTGATGAGGAAGTCCACAAACAAATGAAAGCTGAATTCTTTCATCTTTGGAACATCAGTAAATAATTTCAGGAAGAGATAAGAAATTAAAGCACTATGACCAGAAAAAGGAAGCTAAGTCCCTGCATGGTACAGCAAGTCAGAAGAGAAAAAAAAAGAAACTAAAAGATAAAGTTGACGAAGTTTCTGAAAACTGAAAAAAGGGAGTTGAAAGCGTTGTCAAGACTATTGTGGAAATACTGTAGACCCTGAAGAGGAAAGAAAAAAAGATGTGGAATTGTGGGATCTGTGACTATTTAGGACATATTTTGATATAAAATAAAAAATAAACATGTTGAGGTTTAATCACTTAAGAATGCTAGTAGAGAGGCCACATTTGGGGGAGAGAGATTCATGGGTTTCTACAGCAGGACTCTCCTTGTCTATGTGTGACAAAGACAGGCAGAGCAAATCAGGGAAGGCAGATGCATCATAGACATAATGGCGTGATGACAATATTTTTTTAGAAAGAGGTATGGGGAGCTATCAAGTCAGATTCACAATGTGACTCTGGGGGATTTCGAGAGAAAACTAGATTTACTAACTTGAATGAGTTTCTACCGCGTCATGAGTGGCATAAGAGATAACCAAGCCATTTTGTAAGATCCATGGAGGAACTTACATGGTAGATACAAGAGGGGCTGGATTTGGTATTAAAATTTAGATTTAAAACTTAAAATAATGTAAAAGTATTTTTCTTTGGAATTCTGCAAGTCCAGAAATCAAGACAAGAACATAAAGGGAAATTAGGAATCTGGATATTTAGTTAAAATACTAACATATATATATATATATATTCTTTTACATAATTGGAAACCCTTTTAAAATATGTCATGTCTTTACAAGAGGAAGAAATTGATCTAAAAAGATCTCCTATATACAAGGTAAAAGAGTAGGGAATCCTTTGGAGGAAATGAACAGAATGGATGCGTATATTCTGTTCTTACAGGTAATAGCTGAGAGGGTTATAAAATAAAGCTAAATCAAGTTGATTGGCAGCAAGGGAAAAGCGATATTAAAGAGAAAGTGATAAGAGAGGAAACTCATGTCTATGGTGATACATTCTAGAAATAATAAAGTAATTATAGTGAAGACACTATGGGAATACCCAGCATGTACAAAGGAGATGCTAGAGGCTACATGAATATTATTTAAAGTTCATTGGAAAAAATGAGCTGGATGCTATGGAAAAATGCAATTAGACATTGTCCTATGTGCTGGATTTATAACTGAGCCAGAGTTTTTCATTATAAATATCTTTTAGATCAACCCAATAGTAACAGAATTTTCTTCTTTAGACATAGCACTCAGTTTGGCTGGAGAATCTTCTAATTCCACTACCAGTCTGTATAATTAACTTGATTCAAATTATTTAGCACTGTCACTTAGTAGATAACTTGCTCTAGATCAGCATCACCTTAACTCTGTTAGTATAGTTGTATGTAGAAACTGAGAATTAAAAACTTCTGTAATGTTTGACATCTGTGTAGTGATATGACATCAGTAATCAGAAATACACACATATACACACATTAAAGAAATCAAAACTCCACTGCAAAAGAAATTTTCTTTTTTGTCATAGTAAAAATTCAAGACGCTGAGGAAAATACTGAAATAATTCAAGAAATTAAATTCCAACCAGGCAATTCAATTACGAAATTTAAAAGTGCTTTCTTATCTCATTTGGGTGTGTCTTTCTATCTGTCTTCCCACTAATCTCTCTAGATTCTTTAAACTAGAAGGAGGGTATGGACTTGTAATAGAATTATGAGGGCAAGCTTAGTACAACGGGTAATTATCGTAGACTCTGCCACAACAGCAGTCTCTATCACAGTCTCCAAGCAGAAGTGAGTTGGCTAAACATCTGCAAGAACTAAGATCATTCTTTATCTGCCTCAATTTATTCACCTCCCATGTGACATAAAGGACTTGCCCAGTTGCCTTGTGTTTAGACTGAGTATATCAAGGTTACAGCCTTCAGATGTCAACTATGATGCTCATACATCAAAGCAGCAGCAAGAGTCACCCGACAGTTTCTTTCGTCTTTCCTCTTCTAATTCTATACTAATAGTTTTCTTGACTTAAGTAATGCTAAATATTTGTGGTTCAACCTCCCTTACTTTACCTAACACATACTTCCCACCCCTATCCTAAAAAATTGCACTCAGAAACAGGCCAACATCTAATGATGGGAAAAGTGATTCTAGCAACTCACCGCAATCACTCATCAGTGCTGATAGGACTTGAACTGACAGGAGTGAACAAAATTGAGAACATGGCATTTTGTGCCTTGTCAGTTGTGTGAGCATACAAGGATGCAAATAAGTTGCAGTTGTGAGCTTTAATGACCCGAGTTTGAAGATAAAAATAAGGACCTCTAGAGATAGGGATCTGTTAATAGAAGAAAACAAAGACAGATTAAAAAGTACTATTCTTTTGAGTAACTTTGGTCTGCTTTTTTCTGAAATTTTATCATATTCAAGAAGTAAGAAATAGCTATAAGGTCGGTTAGATGACAAAATGATATATAGTGCACTGTTAGTTGTAAACGTGCACGTGCACGCGCACACACACACACACATACAAACCTAGTCAAGAGATGAGGAAAAATAAGTGATAAAATACTCATAGCAGAATTATTAAGTCTTATGAATAAATGGGCTATGGCAACTTTCACTTCATCAATGAAATTATCTCTCCATTCTCAAAAAGCACCTTGTCAGTGGTACAACTTAAAATACTGAAATATTTTACTTAAAAATGTAGGCAAATAATAAAATGAAACTCCAATATTCTAAAATATCTTCTAACCACTTAATATATATATGATACTACCAGGTGAATAAAAATTATAGTGCTTTTCTTTTGTCTAATAAGTAAAAAGACAATAAATGGGCAAAAAGATAAATATTATGAAATAGTCTTTCTTACCAGGAATAAATCAATTATTAACATTAAGGAGTTTCGTGGCAGATTGAACGCACTACAAATTCAAGTCAACTAAAGCCATTTCTTGATGTTCTGACATTGTCAGAAAACGTGCCTCAGATGAATGAAAAGGGATACATAGATGTCTACAAATGCTGACAAGGAAAATTTCATTTCCTTACCTTTAAGCCCGTGTTTCATTGTGTTTTCAAATTTTTAACTGGAGGCTTCTGAGCTAATTATATTTTGATAAAACTGACCTTTGGTTTCATCTTCTTTCAAAAATAAATGGCTTTGATTCATATTAAACAAAAATCAAACCAACCTTCAAAATATTTTTATAGAATTACACTTTTTCACAAAAATAGTTACACTGTTAGTTACTAGGTAACAAAAAATTATTCTATTATTTCAATATTTTTTAAAAATAACAACTTGCATGGTTATTATCTTCAGTGTTTTTTTTTCCATTTGGTTACTATATGAATTTATAAGTTGTATTTATTGAAATGTTTTCTTTTTAAGATCTAATTGAAGAAAATATTGTGCCTCCATGGCTTGTCAGCTATGAAGTTCTTTATATCGTGCCGTAGTCTACTCTCACCTGAAGGCTGGTCTATTCTCAAAGATCTATTAGCAATGGGACTTTAATGCATGACGTAAGGAAGAGGGAGCTTACAGTCCCTATCGAAGTTCAGAATTCATGACGGTTATGGAAAAGTACAACACAAGATTTTTTTTCAACAGTGAAAGGCAGAAAAGAGATAGAAAAAAAGAATGAATAAAATGTTCAGGTTTTCGGATGTTAAATGATTGAAACAGTTTCTATTTAAATGCAAATTTGACTTTTTAAAAGATGGGACTACCAGTAACTGCACCCTAAATGGTAAAATGAAAATCAATTTGAAATATGGGATGAATAAAGTATATGTGGACTTTCTGGGAATAATTTTTTATTATGAAAACCCTGATGCATTTTCCTTTGCTCAATCCATCTTAAGACTTTGGACAGCTATGTCTGGGATGAAATGCAAACATTTTTAAATTTGTTTAAGCACAAACATGGTCAGCTCACTAGAAGCTTCCTTGTTCATTCAAGTCAGATTTCACAAAATAATGATCAAGAGTATGATGTATGTAAAATACAAGACCAAAATAAGAGTTTAACCTCAGCATTATAATGACCAATAGTCACTATGTGTTCTTTATGATGTTGGGGAAATGACTTTTAAGAAATGGAAATCACTACATTCTATTGATTCAAGAACAGAATCTTCAGACATAAGTCAGCAGAGTTGACACTTTCAAATACATAAAATGTGACATCTGCTCTTACAAATGCACTATTCAGGCTGTAAATCATCAAAGAGAAAAAGAGCTCAATGTCATTTCAGCCACTGTAAGCTATGGTTTACAACTGAGAGATAAAAATAGTCATACTGTCTCTGTGACATCTAAACCACTTTTCTATTGCAGTAGTCCATGTTCTAATTTATCTTTGTGGTTGAATAACACACAATCAATTGTAGGCAACTAGCGTAGTTGGATTCCAGTCAACGGCAATTTTCTATAGCTTTATCTTTTCCCCCACTGAGGTGACTTTTAGTAATATCCACAACACACTATCTCAATTTTTGTGGTTGCTTAAGTATATCAAGCTTCTAGCCATCATTCTAAGGGCTAACATATAGCACTAACCCACGAAACTTATATTTTAAATAAAGCAGAGACATTAATATTTGTAAGTATTATAATAATTAAAGAGCTATATTCCACTAGAAAAAAAGTTTTTATTAGACTTAAAATAAGACCAGAAAGAGCATGTTCTTGTGTAAGATTCTTGGTTCCACCACTTATTAACTATGAAAATTAAAGCAAATTATTTAACCTCTATGGGAATCAGATAACTCATCTGAAAAATGGGATAAAAATTCCTATCTTTCAGCAGTGGTTTTAAAGATTAAGTGAGACGGGCCAGCCCAGTGGCGTAGAGGGTAAGTTTGCACCTTCCACTTCAGCGGCCCGGGGTTCACAGGTTCGGATCCTGGGCGCGGACCTCATCACTGCTCATCAAGCCATGCTGTGGCGGCATCCCACATAGAAGAGCTACAACTCTACAACTATGATACACAACTATGTACTGGCGCTTTGGGGAGAAAAAAGAAAAAAGAGGAAGATGGGCAACAGATGTTAGTGCAGGGCCAATCTTCCTCAAAAAAATAAATAATATTAAAAAAAAAGATTAAGTGAGACAACGTAAATACCTAACATAGTGCTTGACATATACTCTAGACAACATAGTAAATAGTGACTATTATTATTAATGTTGGGTTATTTTTTATTATTATCCTTGTTGGTATAATAAAATAGAACACTTTTTTGTAGTAAATAGCAATGCTTGTTCACTTATTCCAGCATGGAAAGAAATCCAACATGGTAGCTTACACCCGGAATATGTGTGATTATATTTTGCAAATAATACTAATATTTAAATATTTTCAGAAATTTATTTGTGTAATCTTAATATGAAAATATCATTATCATAAGTGGCTTTTTAAAATTCTACAATGAAAATGATTACAGCAAGTATTACAACCTAGGTATCATTTGTTTAAACATATTGAATGGAGCTAAAAGGAAAGTAATATTTTCTATAAATTAATAACAATTGCTGGCAAATGGGATCCTATACATATTAATAGGGATTTTATCACACTTTTGCATTTGTTAAATAATTACATATTAACAACTTGGAAAAGTAAAAATTATCACAATAAGATGTAAATACTTTTCCAGTAGAATTCTCTATATAAACAGCCATTAATCACCAAATTTCTACTTTTTTTTTTAATGAGCATAAAACAATGAGGAAAGACCTGCTAATCAAGTTGGTTTCTGGAATGACAGAGGTTGGTTCACTGACAACCTTCTTGGAATTAAGACACAGTGTCTTTTATTTTTCTCCATGGTTCTGCAGTGAAGCTCAAAGCCCAGTCCCCTGGTGTCCCCTAGCCCCTTGGCTGGTGTTGAAAGAGAACTGCTGTCCTGGGTGGATTTAAAGCTATTAGTTTAGCAGTTCTGATGCATTTTCTTTCTCAAATCTTTTTCTCAGTAAAGCAGCAAACCCCAGGGTCTGAGTATAGGCACAGCAGCCTTTGGCTGCCCTGCATGCCTCAGTTTGCCAGAAGCGCATACAGTTCTTGTCTAAAGCACTCCCTGTCACATGCTCACTTAGAGACATTTTGCCTGGGTTCCAGATCTTCTAGTGTTTGAATAAGCACAGCAATGCATTTCACTTTCATTTATCAGAAAACAAATGTTCTCTGAACATTCATGTTTTAGATGCATTGTATCCATGCTGCTTTTATTTAGTAAAAGAAAATACTTTACATATAACTTCTAAGCCTCTGGTCTTTGCACACATATGTGGGAACATACACTGTGAGATTCCTGAGAAAGAACAAAAGAAATAGTTTCAGAAAAACTGGGATGCTGTTCACTAACTCACTAGGTCCCATCACCAGCTTTTAAAGTAATCCTATGTCCTGAGGGATTTACTTCCTCTTTTAGAAAAGTAACTGCCGTGCTACTGTGATGGACATTTTCACTGCATGACAGAAGGTGGGGTGTGAGGTGGAGAAGAAAAATAAGCTGTAATTAGGTAGATGCTTATATCTTTTTGATCTGAGTCCTGTAATTCTATCCCCATTGTCTAGATAAACTAGATTGCAAGCTTACCAAGGAAAGGTGTCACTTCCTTTCTATACTTTATATTTCTCCCAAAGGGCCTAATGTATATCTCACCCTCTGGTAACATTCACTAAATATTGACATAATACCAGCACACCTTCCTTTAAACATAATATTTAACTTTGGTCTTATGTACACCACTGGCCTTTAACTCTCGAGAATAAATGGGATCTTTTTGCACATAGACCTCCAGACCAAAAAAAAAAAAAAAAAACTGTTGGAGAAAAGAAAACTCCATTTAAATGCAGGTATTTTAGCTGTGTCTTCTAATACTTAAGTTCCAGTTCCCCCATGAAGCCTCCTTCCTAACTCTAGAATGCATAGATTTCTTTCTTTTCTTAACTTCTATTAGGAATAATGCTGAGTACAGACAGGCATGAGCTGAAGACACACTTGTTGATGGATTGAATCATGCTGGAATTGGGCAGCAAAATCCTGGGTTATAAAGGTTCAGAGAAGCAAGAAGTCCCTCGGCACGCCACCCTGAGCCTGACAGCAATGCCTCTGCCAGCCCCTGGCATTCTCCCAGTGCCCACAAAACAAACCACTACTTCTCAAATGTTCTCAGAGCCGTCAGTAATCACCACTACTCTGCAGGAACGTATAGAGTTGTCATAGTGTTTTCAACTATGCAACCTTTTTTATTATGCTCTGTCATTTGACACAGTTCAATGAAATTCTTCTTTCTTGAAAAATTAATTTAACCTACTGGGAATATGTCTAAAATTAATAGAAAAAGAAGAGAATGGCACTTACAAACAGCAGTGTATGAACTTTTCAGTAGAAGGCAACGTATGACTTTGTATGTAGGGCATGGGAGCTGTAAAATAGTTCTTAGGGTTGAATGGTACATCCAAAAGTGTAAACAAAGGACCCATGTTCAGAGAAAATGTGAAGAGATCTGAAATGTTCAGTCAGGGATAGAAATCAATGAACAAAACTTAAATAATGATATCTGATTAATGTAACTTGCTGACTACCAAACCACAATTTCAGAAGGAAGGAAATCTATTGTTGAATGAACAATAGAACCTCCTCCAATTCTTTCTGGAAAACTGTGGGGTAATATCAAAAAATAAATAAGTAAATAAATAAAAGTAGTGTTGGCATTTTTTGGCAAACTTGATTAATCATTCTTTCCATGAAATTATATTATATCGTGACGTTACTTAAATATCTTCTGAAGATATTAAACTACATGGGTTATAACGATGCTGATGTATGGGATAATCAACTTTTGGGAAGTTTGTCTAAGAAGTTGGAAGGTTCTCAGCTATGGCACTGATAACCTAATTGAGGGAAAGATTTCTTTCTTAAGAAGACCCTAGTTACTTTGAAATTTGGCATGACTATTTTTGCACGCACTTATCTTTTACCTGCTTTACTTCCAGTCGATTTAAATTTGAACTCACAATTGTTTGAACTTTCAAAATACATAAAGTATATTACACAATTTTTTCATTTTTATAGATTAAAATTATTTATTTTTACTCCTCTCAGTTTCTTTCATCAAAAGAAAACAGCTTCAATTGGAGTGATTTCCATTTTCCTTGGGTCAACTGGTAAAAAAACTAGTTAAATTATTGGTGCTTTTGTTTGAATGAGAGGATGATGCTATACCCAGATTTACAAGTTATCTTAATGATCCACATTTTGAGGCTAATTTAGTGGTAGAATGAAATATCTAAAAAAATGTGTACAGGTTTAAATTGCTGCCTGCGTGTCAAGATTATTAACAAATAAATAAGAAATAGCTGGAATTCCCTTGAATGTACCTACCTTTTAATAAAAGAAAAAAAAAATCTGTGCTCACTCAAACCATGTGCGGTCAGAGGGTCTGTGTGGCTGTTCTTATCTGCCAGGCCCACCCTAAACTTTGAAAAGACAGGCAATCCATGTGGCAGGCCGTGTCTAGATTGCTGCTCCTTCATCCGAAGGCAGATCCTTCTATAAAGAAACAAATTTCCCCTAAGAGTCATTGCTCTAGAAATCACACGAGATTTAACAACCCATCCTAAGTCCTGCAGAGTTCAACAGGAATGACGCATCCCAAGAGGCGTCATTCAAGATGGTGGCCACCTCCATGGCAGCAAAATTTCCTGTGGTGGCTATCTTGTGACATTTTCCTCTGGAAAACTCATTGGCAAATCACACTGTCAGGCTATAAAGATGGCCTCAAATGTGGCCATCAATAAGTTAATTTCTTAATGGAATGGCACGTCACAATTATTCAGTTAGCTTGGTTAAAAGCTGTAAACAACGCTTTTCTTAGGGAACACGAAGGAAGGAGTGGGGCCAGGGAGATGTCAGTAAATACGAGACTGCAGTTCTTTCTTTCGGCTTAAATTTTGTTTAGTTTTTCTTCTTCCTCCCTTCAGCCCTTTCCTGCTTCCTTCCTCCCTCCCTTCCTTCCCTCCCCTCCCCTCCCCTTTCTCCCTTCCTCCTTCTCTCCCTTCCTTCCTTTTTTTCTTTCCTTCCTTCCTCCCCCCTTCCCTCCCTCCTTTCTCTATTCATTCTTTCCTTCCTTCTTTTCCTTTCTTTTTTTTTTGTGGGGAAGACCAGCCTTGAGCTAACATCAGTTGCCAATCCTGCTCTTTTTGCTGAGGAAGACTGGCCCTGGGCTGACACCCGTGCCCATCTTCCTCCACTTTATATGGGACTCCACCACAGCACGGGTGACACACAGTGCTCCGGCGGGTGCCCGGGATCCGAACCCGCAAACCCAGGCCTGCCAAAGCGCGAACTAAACCACCACCGGGCCGGCCCCTCCTCTTTCTTAATGATTATAGCTTCCCAGGAGCATCCATTCTCATCTTCCATCTTGTACTCTCCTGATTCTTCTATCCCCTCTTCTCCTTTCCACCCCCCTTCTCTCTTCCACATTCTACCTTCTTTTCCTTTACTTCTCCACAGATAGAGGATTCTCTTTTAGATCCCTTCCTTTTCTGCCACAAGCTCAGGCCACTATTTCTGAGAGATAAAAAGTGAGCAACTCCCAGTTTTGTATCTTCTGCTGCCGTTTAATCTCGCCTGCAGCATTGCACCAGCAAAGAGAAATAAGCAAGAAATATGCAGATGAAAAGTGTATCTAAAACTCTGACCAGCTATAAGTAACGTGTAACACAAATTTGGAATAAACTTGGGAGCACACTCTGTCTTCTTTACATTTGGAGTTTTTATTTGATTTGGAAGATTAGGGAGCTGTAGAGTTTCTATCAGAATTATACTCTTGACTTTAAAAATGATCTTCAGTTACAAAATAGTGTAGAATTTATGAGCATCCGTTCTAGAGCTTGGTCTGCGTTCATGTTCTAGTTCTCCCACTTAAGTAGCTACAATATCTTGCAAGGGCTGGGTACTTATAACCTGGCAGCCTGAATTTTCTCATGAATAAAATGAGGATCTAAAGAGTACTTAATGAAAGGATTATTGCAAATATTAAATGATGCAGTGCAAATAAAATGCTTAGTAAGTTGCCTCACACTCAAAAAGTAAGTCATAAATGGTTAGCAATTATTATTACTATTTTTCAGAAGAACATCATGGAAAAAATTAAAAATTGCAAAAGATAGGTGAAATATTTTAGGTGGGGAGCTGCTGAGAAATATTGCACATAATTTTAAGAATGAAGAGGCAAAGCAAAATTGAAACATAAAATTAGCAAAGGTTTTATTTACAGTTAGCTCTTTGCCTGCCATAATCATGCCAGATTCTACCACAGTGCAATGGGTTTTGATAGGATTGTGATCTCAGCCATATTACCTGGTAGCTGTATGAGGTTATGACAGCCATTTAACCTTTCTGAATCTCGGTCCTCACACCCTCTCCAACAAGACTGGGATAATAATATCTACACAGCATATCGTGAAGATCAACTCTAATAATGTATTTGACAATGCTTTATAATGAGCTAAGTGCTATCATCCCCATTCACTGTACTAAGGGAAACAAGTATATTTCTCCTGTAGTCACAACTCCTGTTAAAAGCAAATGGGAGTTAAATAAAAGGACTGGCAAGGAGTTTTGACAAAATATCACGTGCATGTCCCCTCCACTGGCCTCCCTGATAAAGTCTGGGTGGCCGATAGGTGTATGTATGCCCATTTGCATAGCTGAATCACATCATAACAGTCGTGATAATACGAAAGGGTGTTTCTCATCACTGCTTTCCTAAATGAAATAAAGCCAGTGCCTCTGGGAAAAGAAGTTTGCCTAGATAAAGGAAGAACTCATGGAAAAACCATGAAGCTAATTTCAGATATATTGTATTTTAGATCCCCTTTCACTTGGCTCATGGAACATGTCAGGATGGACAATTACACATAATTTATCTAACGGACATAAAGATACAGGTAGTAACTGGACATTTAACAAAAGCCAAGGTAACAAAGAGACCAAGGATTAGCCTGCCACCAGTGCGATTTCAATCCATCAAAAACTCTCTCTGTTGGAGGAAAATCCTATTTATTTCTACTCTATCTCCTAAGTACAATGAGCAGCTTTTCCGTATAGAATCCCTGCCCCCCAAGAAGCAGGCTTACCCAGGAAAGTTGGCCGAAAACAGCCTTGACTCACTCAGCAGAAGCTGCCACCCCAGCTCCCTCTCTCTAACTGAAAAGCTTTGGGAAGGGAGGAGGGAAGGATTTTTGTTTGTGTGTTTGTTTTTAAGACAGCCTAAGCTTTCTGGACGTGGCAGTCTGGGCTGGCAACACTCGGCCAATCCTTTCTCAAGTGTCCTGAAATCTCCTTACTAATATCTGTATTTGTTCATCCTCTTTCTTTCCAACGAGGCCAGCTTCGGGCTGCAGGGTAAGTAGCCCTGTCACTTACTATCTGGCTCTTTGATCAAGGTCTTAAACCTCTCCCCTCTCTTCCCAACAGTTTCCTAATTGAGAAGATGAGAATAATAGTAGTCATAATAATAATAATAATAGTAATACCACCTCTCTTTTGGGTTTACTTGAAGATTAAGTGAGATCATATATGAAAGCTCCGATCCTATTTCCTGGTACAGCAATAACCCGAATATCTTAGCTTCTCTCCTGCCACCTCTGCCCTGGGGCCTACATTACTTGCTTTCTCTTGCAAACAGTGATTCAGCATGTGACCCCGATAACACTCCTTAAAGGATCCCATGCTCTGCACATGGTAAAGACAGAAACACTACAGAGAGGAATTCATTAAAGGTCAAGGTGAGACTTGACACACAAATTTAAGGGGGAAGGAACTCAATTCCAATGTAGCCTGATCTGACTTTGTGTTTGAATCATTCCCGGGTGGAGCAGGGCCACTCTGGTGCCATTGCAGCCTCCTCCCTGTCACTCTCACCTCCTCTTAACAAAATCCAATCAACCTTTTGTTTCTTTAATGTGGCTATAGGAAAAACGCATTACTCTAAAGATTAGGAATTTCATGGTGAAGTAAACCAATAACTGAACTGATATTTGGATTAACAGCAATTGGGGGAACTTCGATTATTTAGAACCAGTGTCTGATTCCACGTTTGGGAAAGAGAGGGGGGAACTCAAGGAATGGACATTTCAGCAGTAAATTTGGGGCACGGGGAATATTGGGGGAGTTACGGAGGAGGAACTGGGCAAGGGAGGCCCCAAGGTAGTGCATATTTGGGGAATGCAACTGAAGAGACGTCGCCTCCCCAGGGAATGTGCGCGCGCCCGCGGAGAACTTGACCTGCAATGGGCAGAGGCTTCAAGATTCAACCACAGACCTCACACGAAATCACATTTTTCCCCGGAAAAAAAATAATATTCAATCTAAAAGTCAGAATCAGGATGTCGTTTTCACTCTAGAAAAGGCTTCTGGAATTATAACGAACAGAATAAAAGCTAATAATTTATATTAATCCTCATAATTTTATCTTTCCTTAATAAAATAGCGATCATGATTATAGCACGTTTTTAAAAGGATCATCTTTTTGCAAACATCTCACTTTCTCTTTGACTTCGAAATACATAGAATCGTGGGGAGGTAAGGGAGCTTACTGTCTGTCAACTTGACCCAAGGAAACTGAGACACAGAGAGTGAAATGACTGGTCCAAGTGTGCTCAGCTGGCTGGCAGAAACTGACAGAAAGCCCTGTTCCCAGGCAGTGTATTCTTGCTGCACCCACATCTGTTCCCATAGGTTAAAAAATACCCTAAAATAAACCGAGTCAGGAAACACTGGTGACGAATAAATTACACTTGTGGTTAATACTGTGATATGGACTCCTTGATAAAATGCCGGCAATTCTACTCCTGTTGGTGCTTGTAGCTTACAACTATCAGCTTGCGTGTACATATCACTTCATGCAACTGTGGGCAGAGCAGTATTTTCTCCATTCTAGGATTTCCGATAGGCCATGGGATGAGATTAATTCCATACTGTAGACTCGCTATTGTTTATCTGGATATTACACCCTTTGCTCCCAGGACCTTACTCCCGTCCTGGATTTTGGAGTCTAATAGAACTGTTAAACAACATCCTATTTTGGATTTTGTTGCACAAGGTTACCATCAAATATATAATGTACTCCAGCCATAAAGTCGTAAATAGGAGGTTTCAGATTATGTTAAAGAAGTCATTCCATAATTTAAAACTCTGTAGGTTTTAAGTTCTGACTCTCAGATAGTCTTGTACAAGGCTGAGCACACTCTGCCCCCAACTTTCCCCATCTGAACTTAACTATGACTAGAAACATGCTTATTTAACTCAATTTAGTTAAGAGACTGAGCAAGAAAAATGTTTCCTTCTGTTTATTTTCATTAGAAAATTAAGAAGCATTTTATAAAATAACTATGTCTATCTTTTGAGGAGTTAAGTATAATATTAAAGCATCTTGCCAAATCCTGTACCAATCTTTTTCTAGAATCCATTACCCCAAAGTGACTAGTACTGTCAACTTCACGGTTTTATTATAGGGTGGCAGGGAGAGGAAGGAAACAGTCATTGTTCTAGAAGTTAATAATGTAAAAAAGAAACCAATCATCCAGCATATTTAGAGAGTGCTATTTATTAAGTATTAACATATAAATTATTGGTATATGGAAAACAAGACTTTTGTACAACAGTAAAGTTGACAATATGTTATTCCTCTGAGGCATGTAGCAGATGAATAAATGAGTTCAGAAATAAAACAATGATAAGAGTAGCTAAAGCTTTGCTTCACGAAATTTCCTTTAAATCCAGATGCTATCAGAAGGTTAATCTCGGACGCCTCCTCATAAAATTACCAAATTCACTCTATCTCTCATCACTGACCCTTTGAAATTTTCCTGTCATCTATTCTCATACTGAGTGTTGAGTTTTTTAATTTTCCCCAACTCTCTGGAAGGAGGGAGGAATCAAAGCCTATGGTGATACATAGAATCTACCCTATAGCTATAACTGGAAACACTTCCTATCACCAGACAAAGCAATCCAAGATCAAGCCACCGTTACGTGAAAACTTGTGAAGAATAGATGGAAAAATCTACTGAGGGAAATGCTGATGACCCGCTCAAAGCTTAAATATCTTTGTTGCCAGGACAGTGACAAATAAGAGCAGTTAAGAGTCATCTGGAGAGCCAAAATTTCATTCCACTACTGTATTTATTTTTAGCATTTATTATTATTCATTGGGTACTCCTAGAATAATGGCGGTGTGAATTATGCATAGCGGAATGGAATGGTGTTTATAATTCTAAATTTACAAACACGAGAGAAATTAGTAATACTATAGTTATCAAAGGAAACAGGCCTAATTAAAGAAATAACAGCTACAAAACCATATGCAACTCAAACCAGAAAAAGACAATTCAAATTTAATGAATGCCTTTAATATTAATTACAGAATTCTTAACAATACATTGGGACAGCTCTCTTGGAGAATTCAGCTTACTGTTTAACAGTTTCTGACTAATTTTATTAACCTGTACATCTGAGAGGATCAACCCCCTCTGGGTTTAATTAGAAGAAAATTCAATTTAAATCTAAATGTCAACAGTGGTTACTAATTATGGCAGGGCCCTGGACGGGACACCAAGTCTGTAATCAGGCAGTTCCCTGGTAACAATTAACACTTTCTTTCTGAGTTATGAGTGCGTTAGGATATTTTAAAATAAATACGATTCAGCATGGGACACTGCTAATATCATGAGCTCCTACTGCTAGGTGCAGACATGCAGAAGAGGATGCCAAATTAAATTACAGAGATTTCTCAAACATATAGCTGAATAATAAGCAGCTACAAAACTAGGTCAGGGTCGAAAAGCTAGAGCTGAATGCCCCTCCCCCAACATGCAAAATAAATATACCCACTATCTCTGAATAGAAATCATTCTTTTGTTATGCCCTTTGTCAAGAATACATTATTGCAAAATGATATTTATTTCCACAATCTTCACAGCTGTGAGCACGACTGAATTAATCTTTCTAGAACTGATTTCATTTGCAATTTCATGATTACGATTATCAAATGTAAATTTATTACTTAAAAAAGAAATGATTATAAAAGGCACAGATAAAAAAAGACAGTTCTTTATCTATGGGTTTGCTTTGCTCGATACTAATGAAATAAATAGCTGACTAACCCTGAAATAAAAACAAACAGTATAAATATGATTGCAAAAATGTGAAACGAAAGCTCGGAAGACAATAAAAAATCAACTCTTTTAACATAACACACACAGTGATTATGTGGCTCAGGGAAGAATCAGGACATGCAATTTTTTCATGGTAAGGCTAAGCTTTAATGGTTTAGTCATTTGAGATTTTTCTATTGCTGCCATTCTTTAAATGTTAGCATTAAAGATAATACAGAAAATGCTTGGGTACTACTAATCTTTTTTTCTTTTTCAGCTTTCAGTTTTATGCTCTTAAATGATAATCTCTAACAGGCCATTTTCAGACTGTTTAATATTGATGACCTAAATAACAAATTAGTTGAAAGAAATCCATATTTATAAGACTTCAATTTTTAGTGGAATTCAGTCTCTAAATGGGTCTCCTCTTCTTGAAATTCATTGCTTCTTATAATCAATACTGAGGTGCCTACTGTGTGCAAAGAACTGTACTGGATGCCAGGGTCTACACAAGAAATCGAAGACAAGCATCGTTGGTTCAACTATTGCAGGTTAAAAATAATAAAGTCAGTTTTTTTGAAATAACTAGGGTAAAATAAACCATTTATTTCATGCAGTAACTTTAATTACATAACTCACTTTTCCCCCAACACTAGAGCGATCTATTTTTTAAAGGTATCAATTTAATTTTCTCCGTTTAAAACTGTGACTCATAAATATAGGCAAACACAATTAGTATACATGGTTTTAAATACATTCAAGTGTCAAATGTCTATTTACCGAAAGACCACTGATAAAAACTATGGCTCAACTGAAAAATGAAAGTCAGTAAATGGTTCTATAAGCAGGTATGCTCTTAATAGATGCAATAGCATCTTTAAATAAATATTAACACGTAAAACCGCTATTTTTCTTGTCAATTCAATCAAGACAGATCATGTTTCTATACTAGGGATGCATCGGTTAGCTTTCTGCATTTGTTCACAATCACAAAGCAAAAACGTAAGCACTGTCACAAGACATTTATTGTATTCAATTGGATCCAAACTCGCTGCAGAGGAAAAGGCCATTTAAGCCTATGTGGCAAAATAAGCCATGTATATATGAATAAATTATTTTTGTACGGTGTGCCTCCTTTCCATTTGCTTTACCTGTCTAAGATTCTGGGTTTTCAATACAATATTTCTACTTATGACTATTTCTGCTTAATAGAGTGTGAGTCTGGCAGAGTTTCTGGTTCGTTCTCCCAATCCAAATATTACCTATCACCTCTTCTAGCATGAAGGTTAATAACTCTTGGCTGAAGATGTCTATATCGCTTCTTTACTGTTCACAGCCGTGGACACTCTCACGGGCAGCGAGGCATCCCTCCTCCTTGAAGAGTCCACATTTCACCTCTGGGAGGCATGATGCCTCCACCAGGCTGCTACCAGCAGAGAGCCTGGCTTTCACCACGCGATCACGAGGCTGGTCTTGTTACATTCTGCGAGAAAACCCTTAGTGGGCTGTAACTAACATAACGCGGCTTGGCATTGTCATATCGCTTAGGAATTCCACGCTTAAATAAAATTTGGAGAGGCCATGCCTCTGTAAATTGTGTCTTCATTTTCTTTTCTCTCTCTCTTTCTTCTTTTTTTAAATGGCATTGTGCATCAGAGAGATTTTCACTAACTCTTTCAGCTTTCTCCAGCATCTTCCAAAATACTACCTGAGGCACCGTATCATCCCCGGAAGGAGACAGCATAACAAGTGTGCCTTGCTGGTTAATTGTAAAGCGTAGAGGTCTATGTTAAACTAGTAGTTAATGACAGTTTGTCCTTTGCTGAGGATAACTTCCAGGTGATTCTCATAAACATTTCCTTATTAGACACCTGTTAGGTACCAGATCTCTCAGAAGAAAGAAATGTGTTCCTTAAAACTAAGTAAAATGAATAAACAAGAACAATGATATTAAATACATGATAGGCAATATAATAAGAAATGTGTCTTACACTAACTAGTTTTAAACTGTAATCTACCAGGTAATATTATTCTGAATATTATACTACAAACGCGGAACAGGTGTCTAAAGCTATTTTCCAACACTTAAATGTTAACTCTTTCTCCCTGCTTAACTGAAGCTTTAGTTAAGATCTTTTGATAACAAAACGGAAGTTCTATAACCACAGCTCAATAATAAGGTGAATGGAAAAACAGTTGGTTTCCGTCTCCCTCAACTGCTTACCTTGATGTGTTCAAGTCAAAAAGAGAAAGAGAGAGTGTGTGTTCTCCATTAGACCAACAACCACAATGGCAAACAATAAATACAAAGCACTGTTTTGTACTCCCTGATGGTACAAAGTCTTTATTTTTTAAATCTTATGAAAAATTTAATTTTATTTTAATTTAGGACCATAAGTTTCGAGCAAAGACTGAGTGGATTCATAACATCACATTGTTCAACAAAATATCTTCAACCGTTAAAATGGTAAACTTTTAAAGAAATCAACAGTGTTATTTTCTATCTGATGTCATAGTATGGTAGTTTCACAGCACCTTCTCGGAGAAGCAGACAATCTTTCTGTGGACAAGGGTCCAGGGGAGAAAGAATATATGCTATGGCTGAAGTGGGTGTGCCAGTGGGAACAGGGAAATAGGAAGGTTCTGGGGAATTGCTCCCCCATTCTCCTCCCACCCTTTGCCCTGGAAATTGAGTTTGGTGAGTCGCAAGAGCCCTCATGTTTAATTTTAGGATTAGGAAGATTCTAGAATAGCATTTCCCAAAGTGGGTTCCACAGTATGACAGTAGGTTATACTTAATTAGGTTAAATAAATTGGGACACGCCAGGTTAAAGAAAGGTCAATGAGCTTCTTTATTGTAAGATTTCCCAAGGGTTCTAAGTCATGCAAAAGGATTCTAAATCCATATATTCCATGTGCCTTTCCCACCTCTTCACTTTCCAAGGCGTCCCTGAATTACTTCACTCCGGCTGAGGGAGTCCAGAACCTAGAGTGAATTGAGGCTTACTGTGGATTCCCCAGGGTGAGTTTAGCAACTGTGGACCAGAAAGTTCTGGCTTTTCCCCCTTATCTTAATAATATGTTCATAGTTAATGCCTTTCTTCCTGAAAAAAAAAAAATACCGAATTTCAGAGTGCATACAATTCCACTATGACTATCCAGGACTAAGAACAGAATAATTATAATTTGAAAAAAAATACAGATTATTATGATTGGCCTGGCTCATGGTTGATTCTAAACGATTTAACTTGCCAAGACAGTTCTAGACTTCTGAGAGTTCTGCTTATACTGTTAAACGTTGTGGTTCTGGTAATCACTCTGGTTATCTTGTTTTAACTTTTTAAAATGAGACTTTGTATTGATCCATGATGCCTATTTTACAGAAATTTTTCTTAGGTGGGTCCTGATTAATTTTCCCATCAAGATAGCATTGTTTGCTTCCTTTGAATTTCCTATTCAAAATTCATTTGCTTTTTGTAATATTTAAAATATAAAAATTATAGTATGCTTCCTAAAATTGAAAGATAATTACATAATCTAGAAAAAAGATATACAATAGATTAAACCACAGTATTCTTCAGGGTATCACATTTTAAACATTCATTCTTAAATAAGATTATTTGTTAGCGTTCAGCACTAAAGCCAGATTATTAGCAAACAACGAAGTGGAATCAAAAGAATCTACAGCCCTGATCATATCGAAATAATTATAGAGCCTTTAATGTTCCACTAGGCACAGAGAGAAAAAGAATGCAGCAGAGAAAGAGTGGCATAATGAAAACAGACAGAAGTAGGACAGTCATTCTTATACAGCAGACACAAACTACTGTCCAAAGTTGAAGAGAATACAGAAATGAATTTTGATTTAAGCCTCAATTGAAAAAATATTAAGAAAATATTTCTAAGTAAAATTAAAAATAAACTGTAATTTAATTGGGTTACTCTTGTCTTTTCAAAGAAATACATAATTGTTTAGCTCAACAGATGAATACTATGTGTGTGCATATATGCACATATTTAACTGCATAAAATAGAATGAGAGTATGCATATTAATATGTGTGGTTTTTTGGAATCACTATAGATTATTATTTTACAAAATGGACAGTGTACTTAATGTCCTACAATTTGGCTATATAATACTTGCTATGCAAAACATTCTTCTCCTAATGAACCTTGGCTGTATCTCTTCAATGAATTATATTTCTCTCCGTAAGTTTAAATATTAAACAAAACACACTTATCAAATAACTGCCTGGCACATAGTAGGTACTCAGTTTGTAAAATGATTGATTGAACAAATAAACGAATGCATACGTGCCTCTGAGTGATTTCTGCAATGGTGGTTTTCATCCTTTGCTCGGATGATAGTGCTGAGAGTTTTGCAGAGGTGCTTCAAGGACCAGCCTTCAGAAGAACTACTTTGTTTCATAAACCATACTGGGTTTCCACTCAAAATTTCATTTATTGGAAAGGACACACAAGTTTTGTTTTTAATGTGAAAACTGCTGGCCCATGTTGTCGTTCAAGGATCTTCACAATTTGGTACTAACCCATTTTCCAATCTTTTTTCCTTCTCTTTCACTTGGGACAAACGGAACTATTTGTCATTCCATGACTTCTCCTCTCCCCAATGGACTTTGTATTCCTCCTGGCTACAGAGAATGTTTTTCTTTACCCACTCTGCCTGTCTAAAATTTACTCTACTTTCTAGGCTCAGCTCTGAGTCAATATTTCTACATAGCTTCCAAGCCATGCCCACAGCTATAATGCATAAATATGTGTTAAATGAGTACACTAGAGTATTTAAGATACACTTCTGTCAGAGCCCTAAAATGCCAAGCATGAACTATATGAAAGCAACTAGTTATTTCATCAGACATCTTAGGATTTCTTTTCAAGTTTCACCTGAAAGTGCTACCATACCATTCATGATACAAGCATAGTAAAGTTTATAGTAAACAGTAAACTATAAACTTTTGATAATTTTCAACTTTACTTAATGTGTTACACTTTACTCAAAGATGTATCTGTAGGATATAGTGAAGGTAATATTAATTATTCCTACGTACAAAAGAAGCTTTTCTTTTTATTAAAAGAGTAGATTTACAAAATTTAATTTCTCTAAATATAAGAGCAGAAAATGTATCTAAAATATTCTAACAAAGGAACAATTCATTTCAATCTTTTTTTTGTCTGTGAAAAAAATATCCTATGAAATCAAAGTGCTCCTGTGTGTACCAGAGCTCCTGACAGAGGGCAGGTGGTTCGAGAGAGAAATGTAGTGTAAGAATCCTTGGTAGCTAATAAATACACGGCTATTGTCCCTGAAAACACTGCCATCTGTTGTCAGAAAAGAAAGGTCACTTCTGAAATTTTGCCAGGCAATAGGTTTTCTACAAGTGAAGAAACATTATCTGAGACTGTTACTTAACTAAGCAGGTTACAGGAGAGAAAGGTCTCTATGGGAACTACAATTTGGAAGTTGTCCAAAGTACAAAAATAGATTGGTTTTCTCAAATAGTGAAATAGTTCTGTAAAACAAGGCGACTATCATAGGCAGTTCTTAATAATTACCGTATACTGATCTATATTATTTTCACTTTCTTTCAAATATATGCAGGGGGCCAAAATCACGATTGAAATTCCAATCATCACACCTGGGTGAATGCTATCTTTTTCTTAACTTTTCCTAAAACTTTCCATTAAATTTTATTAGGTGATAAATGCTGCAATATTCCCTGTGGGTCCATAATAGAAGAGAAAGGAGAAAAATCACCAAAATCATCTTCTCGTCAGCCTGTATGCAAGAGATTTTTAAAGTCTATACGTAAAACGTTATTTTTTGTTACAAAGTAATTCACATCTCCCAAGAAGGGATCATTACAGAAGCTATTTGTCACTTATCCACTCTCCAAAGTTTCACCATTTTTAATTAGGAAATTTAAGGTGCACCCCACATTAAATGGAGAAGGAGTTTATGAGCCACCATTATATCAATTTAGATTTTCTAAATTAGACTGAATATTTTAACGATGACTTAGAAACTCTAATCATACAGTGGAACAGAGCTAAACTTTAGTAAGTTTTGTGAATTTCATGGGATGTTCCCAGTTCTTCAACTCATCCATTTTTATTTCAGTCACCCACAATTAAACCAGTAATGAAGGAGGAGGATCAGTGAGAAAATCCAATCAAAGACTCTACCCCAGGTACCATGGTAGGGCTTTGGCTTTCTGGACCTCATTTACAAAGGAAAAAATGTGGGAAGTTATGTATCTCCCCTAATTTCACAGTCAGTAACAGCAAAGTCAGGATTCAAATCCATGTGCATTCAGCTCCACAATCCTCACTTGTTCCCATACATCACACTGCCTCAATACACGCACTAGGATACCTGTTTCCAAATTATTTCCAAGTATTATTTTTTAGCGTGCACGGTTATTGATTCGCTGTTTCGTAAACTTTCTGCTTCTTAAAATACAGCAACTGGTAAACTCATGGTGAGTGAAGGCACCATCTAACATGTCTAGGTGGAAGCAGACCACCAGCATGGGATATAAAAATGATGAGATGATGATTCACGAAGTAGAAATAAACAGGAAAGCAATCAGGGTTACGTGTAGAAGGCTAACACACCTGAATACCACATGCGGTGGCCTTGATTGCTGGTTCACTTTGCCTAGAGGGACACCGCCTTGAGGCATGACAGCAAAGCCCAGCTCCTCCTGGGGTTTGGAATTGAGACCTTGACTACTCTGGTTGGAGGGGAAAGGTGAAAGGCATCTATGAAAAGCACACGCACTATTCCCAAATGGCTGGAAACTAGTTACTATTATTAAGCTCAAACTTCTTTCACTGACAGTTATGTTTAAATTACGAAAATCTCAGTGGCACCTGACTTCCACTAAGCAATTTTTCAAGTTCGTACTAATGATGTTGGGCAAACCTGCTTTGAGACCCCATCTTGCTGAGAAATGGAAGGCCTTTGAGAAAACCTTTGAGCCCATGGCTTAGCTTATATGTGTTCAATGCGTTTTATACCATTTTGAGACTAATTTATGAACCTGATTTAGTACACAGTTAATGTCCCACCTATGCCTGTTACTATGATAATCCATAATCTCAATAAGAGTGTAGCATGGATCCTTCAGACTCTCATGAACTGTGAAACTACCTGAATTGACTGCTTTTATTAAAAACCATTCTGAAGTTACTCTACGACTCTGGTTTTCAATATTTGGGAATCATGTAACAGATAGAAAAACACTTGTGCGTTTCATCTAGTCAATCCTTTAACTTTTCAGCTGGAAAAACCCACCGAGGGAGGTTAAGGGATTTGCTCAAAGTGCCCCCACCACTTAGCAACGGAACTCATCCTAAGAGCCTCAGTCCACTATATTCCAAATAAAGGACCCTATTATTTTCCCCTAGTCGAGAAGTTTTGTCTATCATAATACCATAAAAGGTTACTAAGAGTTATTTTTCTTGGTTTAGAGACTATTGCTAATTGCCAACTCAACTTATTAACTTCTCTGAATCTTGCTTTCCTCATCTATAAAACTGTAATAATAATGTCGAAACCAACATGGACCACGTTGCGTCAAATAAATGGGTTGCTCTCCTTGCGATAAAGTGTTACATCCCAAACTGATGACAGCCACTCTGTTGGTCACAAGAGCTTGGGCTCAAAAAAAAAAAAAAAAAAACGAAGCATCTGAACTCACCAAAATTCCTACTTTCAGCCAAGTTACAAGGAAAATTAGAGAGGAGAATTCCAAGTTGTGCATACGAAAGAAAAGAGTTTATAGTTTTTGCTCCAATCAAGGGTATATTTAAGATTATTATGGGTAACAAAAAGAATAAGCAATAATAATGAAGAAAGGAAAAGAAACAATTGTCTGGAACTTTCTGGGGAAAGCCCTCTGAATCGCTGGGCAGTGGTCTTTCTCCCTGCCACTGTGGTTACCTTACATCTTAGATCTCTCTGACTGGATTACAAACTTCCTGAAGGCAAACCTCAGACCTCTTAATCTCTGTAATTTCCCAGTAGTTAACACAGTGTCTGACATATGAGAAGCATTTAGTAAGCGCTTGTGGATATTAAGAGATAAGCTGTCTGGACAGCTTTCACTTATAGCTCAGAAAGAACCTATCTTTTAAAGCATTTTAACCATTTTAGATATAAATATTTCTAAAATGAACTATGTAATCACCTTATTTAAAAGCTTAGTTAACATATTTTTTTCTTGATAAATCAGAATGTTTATTGGAACATAAATTACTATAATCTGTTATATAAAGATGATATTCTCAGGGGTTACTAAGTATATGCTTGGTGTTGTATAAATGGCCACAGCCCTTTATGCTTCTTAAGTTCTTAGCAGTGGGTATTTTTAAAACAGTTTTTCACGATGCTACATACCTATCAGGTTGTCAGTTTTGTGGTCAGCTATAGGCCTGACACCAGTAACCAACAGCCCTCTCCATAATTTGCTGCTTCTAAACACTGTGGTCTAGGAAACCTTATCACTAACCCAGCCAGACCAAGTATAGAACATGAGTTTTAGATAATCTGGATTATATCTCTTCTGGCTGCTACTTTTTAAAAACTATCTTCTGTGTATTTGGCTTTATTTCCACCCTCCCAAAAGAAAAAAAATGTCTAAGCTCTAGAAAACTGGGGTGCTATAAACCCATGTAATTTAGAGTAACAACATGTCCAAAGTAAAAATATGAAATTGTTTTCAAAGTAAAAATATTAAAGTACATACAAATTCCAAAATAAGTGAAATTTGACAAAGTTTTCAATTAATGGGACTATCAAAGATAATATTAAAGTGTTTTTTAATAGCAACTATTAGCAGAAAGTGATAGTAGCCATTGAAATTCTTTTATATTTTAAGGATGTTCTATCAGCAGACTTCTACCATTCTGAAATTGCACAGAAACACAGATTGTATTTTATCTTCACATTCTTTGATATAAAAATATATCCACAGTGGAAAAAAGTTTAAATAACATGATTTTTAGTGATATTTCAAAAAATTTTAATAGGTACACGGTAGAGTGGAAAATACAATTGACTTGGAAGACCCAGGACCTAGCCCTAATGACCCGTAGTATTCCTTCTTTGGGAAAGTCACTCTATCTATCTGTAAGATTTGAATTCTGGAGAGCTCATCTTAAAGGTCCCTCATAGGATGAACCTACCTAATTCTATTGGTTCTATGCTACGTTTTAAGTGAGACTTCAGTACAATATGTATATGTTGGGGGCGGGGGTGTTTTATCCAGAAAAAAGGAAAAGAAATGTTGAGCTTATCCAGTCAATAAGTTCACCAGCTATTTATTTAATTTAATTTACTACACTTTCATTAAGCACCTACTGTATAACCACTATGAGATTGAGGCCCAATCCCTGATCCCCAGAGGCTCACCATTATCCAATAGGGGAGGTAACACTCATACACAAATAAGGCACCAAGGTTTACATTGCCAGGCACCACGAGGCCTTCATGACTCAATCCCAGTCTACCCTTCTAGCCTCCTCTACAGCTATTCTAACCCTATAAATGCTGCTACTTTTTAAACACACCAATTTGATTGCTCTTGCCAGCGAATATCCAATATGCCTCCCCATGCCTTTGCTCATGCTGTCCGTCTGCCCTCTTCCCCACGTCTCTCAATCTGCCTGGTGATCTCCTTCTTCAAGGCCCAGCTCAGATGTCATCTTCTCAGCAGCAGTCCAGCCCTTTTTTCCCCAGGTGGGACTATCTGCGTTCCCCTCACACTTCATATTCATCACTACTACTGCACCTACTGCACTTTGGTAGCATCTTGTGTTCATATGACTGCCTCCTCCAGTAGGAGGACTCTTCCAGGACAGGGACCTTGTCTTACTCTAATTTCATCTCTAGGACTAGTGGAGTTCCAGAAATGGAGCAGATGCTCAAAAATGTTCACTGAATAGAACTGAACTGATTGTGATAGATGTGCCACATGAGTGGTGCAGACATTCAGGACTACAGTGCTATCAACGTGTAAGTTTCAACAGTGAAAAAAATGAGACATAAGGTTATACACACGATCCTCACTCACTCAAGGCCATCATGAGTTTTAGCTTTGTTTCACTTAATTTTACTTATTCATTCATTCATTCAAAAAGCTAAACTACCCCACACGAATCAATATCGAAATTGTACAATATCTGCATATACTTTCAATCTGCCCTTTTCTAGCATAGTCCACGGTTTTGTCACTGTGGTGGCCTACTTCAGAGTGCTGCTGGCATCTTAGAGGGCATGGTTTTAGTGATCAGAAAAGTCATGGACCAACAAGAAAGTCTAAGAGGCATGTGTAAGACAAGCAGTAGAAGAATGCAATTTAGCAAGCCATGAATGCAAGTACCTCACTTTTGTCACCAGCAACAAAAAAAGGAGAGAGATGGAAATTCACCTGGTCACTTCCCCAGCCTACACGTGTATGCACTGCACAGCATCATGCTATAGATTCTGCAAGGTCTTCTTTCAATCTGATAAGTGAGCTATTTTCCTTTAGCAATCTGGGTTTGGACAAGAAAGCTTACAAGATCTAGAATCCACTATTATTGTCAGTCCTATAAGCCTGTAACCCTTGGACACTGAGAAATGCGATTAACAGGACTTGCCATTTGAGTGACATTCAGATACCACATACTGGATAAAGTGACTCTATCATTTCACTTCTCAAAGTTTCAAGTTGCCAGAAAAAAATATGTTTCACTTAAGTTCCAATATTTAACATGCTAGTTTTCTGCCTCCCTTGCTCCAAGAGTACCAAATATCTGGATGCAAAATTTCCATAAGAACATGGGGCAATTTAATACAGCTACAGAATTGCTATAAAAACAAAACAAAACAAACATACAAACAAAAACCACTGTCCCTGTGATTAGGCCAGAAGGCATGGGAAGAGGGTTGGAAGGTGGGAGGGAGGCTGCTGAAGGCTTTCATGACTGCTACAATTCCACGGGCTCGTTCCCTCTTTGCACCTTTGCACCTCTTCATTTGTGGTCTCACCATGAAAGCTACAACCTGTTGAAGAAAAGACTGGGGGTGCAATCTGTAAAGGAAATGCTTCTGGTTTTTGGTTCAATGTTAAAGTTGTGGCCAGATTGTCTAGACCTAGGCCCTGGGACATTACCGGTTAGTAAAACGTTAGGTAACTGGGAAGGCTCCTATACATATAATTTATATAATAATATATACTATTATATAATTTATATTATCCTCAGTATACAGATATATCTATGTATCGAAGAGATGTTAGAATTACAGACCATGAAATCATCCTTCTATTGCACTTCAGATCAAAAAATGAGATCTTTGAGATTTGCAGACATTTTTGCAGTATTTGTTTCTGTGCTAGTCATAAGAAACGTGTCTTTATATAATATGAACAAGTTTGTTTTAATTTTTCAATGAATTAAAGATGATTCGAAGTATGGTAATGGTTTCTTTTTAAAACCACCCTTTCTGTTTGACAGCATCAACTGGTTTGAGTCTAAGTACCTTTCTAAAACATTCTTCATTTGTTGCACAGATTTATATCTTTTCATGTTCCCTCTCATCATTAAGCCAATTATGAAGGAATTATTACCTTTGCTCAATCTGATTTTTTATGGACTTGATTGAAATAGTCTCATCACTCAAAATACACTCAGGAGATTGGTCTATTGCCCAGAAGTGCTCAAAGGATATTTCTGGTGAACTCCCATTAGCCTTACGAGGAGTTACCCATATACATATGATCCTCATCAAGAGATGGATACAGACTTCTATATATTTGAACATGGTAATAGATCCCTTCTTGTGTAACTGTGACCTACTGCTCTTTGTTCACGTGCTTGTTAACCAGTTAAATTTAGGAGGCTTCATATTTCACTGCTATCCCATGTGAATTATTAGGCATCAACTCCCCAACATCAGACCTTACAACTCTGTTCAAAGCAGAAACGTCTTTGAAATCCTTTGAAGCACGACTTCATTAATAGATGATATACTAAGCATTAGAATTAACCATATGGATTTTTATCTGTTCCCACAAATTTGTATGAAATAGCAATGAGCTCCCCTTAATAAGAAATTGCTTTTAATATTGCTAATCAAAATATTTTTAATTCTGTTATTAAAACAACAGCATGTGTTTGACCCAGTTGTGCCTAACTTATCATTCTTCGGTAAGAAAATGAGGATTTTTTCTTTTTAAAGGAAGTTTATAAATATGCTAGGCACATATTTCCAACTCTTAATTTAAAACCGATGGCTATAATAAGAACTACAAAAATGAAATGTTCTTTGTTCAGAGCCATAATTCAGAAAGAAGGGCTATTTTACAAAGGCTTAGAAACTATATATTTTTGTATCTTCTTGAACACAGAAAATGGATTGTTTGAAAAAAAAAAAGCATGATATATGCTTCTGGCTATTTCAACAAATGGATAGTATTGGGGACATCTAATATATATATATTACCTATGAACACTTTTCTAAATAACACCAGAAGTATGAACCCAGAAATGTGGATTAGGTTGGCTCTTTTACTTGGCCTCAATGGCAGTCAATGCAAAAAATTCGATCTTTTGAAAGAACTTTTCTTTTTCGTGCTTAGGTTTTCAAACAATAGCAGATTTCATAACTGCTATTAATATAAACAAAGTCTGCTTGATCCTTCAAAGTTACATTAAAAAGGCAGTTCCTGATCTACCAAGCCTTGTAAAAAGATAACTTTAGGAACATTATGCTAACCATAAAATTTTTTAAATTGTTTTTATCATTGCTGTAGTTTTTGGCTTGATTAGCAAATAATATCGTCACAAACCTTGAGGTTCACAAAGTGGTAAAATTCTGAATTGAGGCTTTGGAAAATTGATTTGGTTGTTAAGAGCATACAAATAGATAATTGCTCGTTTTGGGGCAGGAATGCTTTATAACTAAAGTACTTTTCCCCCAAGGGAATCATATTGTCATTTGTTTTTATTTTCAAAATGAAAACAAATGGCACTATAATTCCTAAGGGTAAAAATGACTCCAGTCTATTTCTTTTCCTATACACTCTCATCTATTCACTTTTAGTTAGATGGAATATAGATACAGTCCCCATCCCCCACCCCCATGACTTCCATTGCCGCAAAATGTATTCACTCGCTGTACAGTAATTAACAGCTCTTGACTGGAAAACTGCCAGCATGTACAATGTGACACTCTTCCTTTGAACACTAACAAAGTGCATAAGTAATTTATGTTGGATTAAATATCCCTAACAGGGACCCTTAAGTAACCCAATCACTTTAAACAGGCTCCACATGCATGCTCCAGTGCAGTGAAAATGTCAGACAGTGATAACCCACTAATAGCACAATTCTAACTATATTCCAGCCATTAGCATTTTATGACATCAATCCTCATTAAACCTGGCAAGGAAAAAGATACTAATGTTTCCCAATTTTACAGCCAAGGTGGAAGAGAAATGGAGAAAATGTAGACAGGTGCTGTCTCCCAAAAAGGATTAACATTTTTTAAAATGTGGTAGCAATTTTCTGTTAGTACCTTTGTTTGCATTGAAAGAGAGACAACAAAGAGGTAATGGCTACAAGGACCTCGATGGAATTCAGCCAAGAGTGAAAGAAAAGACTGGTATTTCAGCCATTGTGCTCACTGCTAAAGCACTGTGCCAACTCATCTTCCAACCCATTATATGAAATTTAATTTAACCTGCTATGCAATTAATTCAGATGTTCAGCCTATTTTTCTCATGGCAGAATCCCTCACACAATGCCTTATTTAAATATTAATCAGTCCTCTTTCAATTAGGACTAATTTGCTTCACAGGGTTTCTCTCATCTTCTGATTGCAGGAAAATGGAGGTAACTTGCAACGTTTGAGGATAATTAACATGGTATTTTTATAATACTGATACATCAAATGGGACCTTAATGAACCCCGCTGATTCCATTTAGTAAAGCATGCCTCAAAGTTATAATCAAGAGGAAAGCCATTGCCATCTGTTTAAAATACTAAGGAGCACAATTTAAACAGAAAATGCTTATTTCTCTAAACTGTCTATTGTAGAGGTCTGCAAAAGTCATTTTTCTATGCAAACTAATTGTACAGTATTTTAATTTGAACCTTTTATTGCACATATACAAAACAGTAACATCTTAAGATGTAGGGGCCCTGTTTAATTAAATGTTGACAACCACAGAAATAAGTAATGTTTGTCAGTGTTCCTTTTTTTAAGCACACTGCGCAGTTGCCCCTACAGCAATGGTAGTAAGTTTTACATTTCTAATGAATCTAATATTTCACAGTCTTTTGGGTAATAATTAAAGGGCTTTTCTTAACAAAAGCCACTGAAGTTCTACGAAATGGAAAAACTAAAGCAGACGCTGTTGGTTTCCTGCTTCTCACGTCACAGAGTAAACAGGTTAACATTTACACACGGCCAGGTGTGCAGTGTTCCATCTGCTTCCAGGCAGGTTGAAGGTCAATGTTTTAGGCTTTGAGCTGTTCTAGGGTTCCTTGGTTACATCTAGGTTACAGAGGCTATTGGCTCTCAAGGTCATTATCAAAGTACTCAACATGTTCCAGTGGTCATAAAACATGATTGATAGCAGATTGCTTATTTACAGGGTTTACACTATGGCCACAAGGATTTCCTCTGTTAACGTTTGAAAAAGTAGGCATTACCTGTGAATGTTTTAAATAAGAATCAGAATCTCCCCCCGATTTTCTTTATAAAGCAATCCACATGTCGCGTCATTATGTCAAGAAGCAGCATAGGTCAGAATTTCATTGTAAAGTCGAAACCAAACATTGGATGTGAAATATCACATTCATATTAAATACCAGTCAACCAATAAAAGTATCGACCGAGTGCCTAAGATTGGTTTACCATATGCAAAGGAGAAATTATTGGGGGTACAAAGAAGTGCAGGCAATTCTCCACTTACGGGCCACCCAAGGGTGGGAAACACATTTCAGTTAGGCGTGACAGAAGAGCAAGAGAGGCCACGGCTGTGTAAGAAAAACAAAGAAGAGATTAACTAGATTGGAGAGAAGCGATTAGGTTGAGGCATTATGAAAAATAAAACCCATAGCTAAAGTTCTGATATGTCATTAGTCTAAATTAACAGCATATTGAAATAGTTTAAGTGTTTCTTATTTGGTTGAGTTTGAAAACTTCTGGGACAAGATCTACAAATTTCTCATCCCAGTGCTCACTGCATTGTCGTGCTTTACACAGACTGGGCACAAGTCAATTGCTTACTGATTTTAATAAGATTCATGTGCTCATCTGGTGCATTCCTACTGAGCACATCCCGTGTTCCAGGCACCGTTCTAATCAGTGATCAAAAAGTAAGGCATGTCCCTGCTGTCGAGGAGTTGAAGTACGACAGAGACAATTCAACAGGTAAACAAATAAATGGGGTAACTTCCAATCATATGGATCTATGAAAAATGCAAAGCTAGGTGTTAAGGATAGAGATTGAATGGTGGGACATTTTGGATTCGGAGGTCAAGGAGGGCCTCTCTGAGAGGTGGCATTTAGGTTAAGAAAACAAGAAGCCAGCTTCAAGGAACACGGTGCCAGCCTGAGAGAGCAGGTTGGTGACAACCATGAGGCAAGAAGAAGCTTGGCTAGTGTGAGGAACATTTAAAATAAATAAATACAATCATATAGACATAAATAAATTAGAGAAAAATACAAAATGAGGTTGGAAAGATGGACAAGGGCTGGAAAATACATGGCTTTGTGTTTTGTGACAAGAAATTGGATTTTTTCCCCCTGAGTGCAGTGGGAAGAAACTGGAGGGTTGCATGCAAAACAGTGACATAATCTGATTTATGCTTTCTCTCTCTCATCTTTCATGTGGAACAGGGATGGTGGAGGAGTCAATGGAGGATCTAGAAGACTAGTTAGCAAGCTTCTGCAGCAATCCAGGTGAACCGCTCTCCTGGTTTGTCTAGAGTGGGAATATCAACAATGGAGAGAAATAGCTACAAATATGAGAGTGAAGAAGAGAAAGTGTGGGATCAGAGAATGTTGCCTTAGCAACTGGGTGTCTCTGAGATGGAAACATTGGGGAAGGAACAGTCTAGAAGGGGAAAGAAAAATCTAGAGTCCTCTTATGGTCACTTTAATTTTCTAAGTGGAGCTGTAACGTAGTAAAATTGAATCATCAAAATAATATTTAAATCACTTACTATTATTAGTGACTCTACAAATATTCTTTTCAGCTTTTGCAGTGGTTATTTCCTCTTAGTTTCACCAGCAGAGCATGCAGTCTGATGCCTCTGAACCTTTGCTTAAGCCATCACCTCTGACTGCCCTGTTCTCACTTATGTCTATCCCTCCAGCTAATTCCCATGCTTTCCTTAAGAATAATGAAACTTATGATTGCTTAGTGAGTGCCAGGCACTGTGCTAGGTGCTTAAATGACATTACTTCATTTAAAATTCACAAAAATCCTATGAGGGAAATAGTATCCCAATTTTATACAAGAAACCAAGGCTAAGAAAAGTCAAGATTCAGTTTGCATGTCTCTTCTGAAAAGCCTCTCCTGATCACCAAGACTTGGCTAGGCCCCTACCCTCTAAGTTTGCTCGACATTTCCATTGCGAGTCTGTAGAGGATTAGAAACATGGCCCCCAAATTGTTGGACTCTCCTCCGATGAGATCCTTGAGGGGAGAGATCACATCTGACGTATCTTTCTATCACCAGGCTGGCGTTCCTATCACACAGTAGGCACTCAGTAAAAAACACTTGATAAAAATGAACTATCCATAGTGGTTACGAGGGGTTGGTGGAGGGGAGAGTGGGGAGTTTTTATTTAATGGGTATAGTGTTTTAATTTGGGATGATGGAAAAGTTCTGAAGAGGGATGGTGGTGATGGTTGCACAACAATGTGAATGAACTTAATGTCACTGAACTGTACACTTAAAAATGGCACAAATGGCAAATTTTATATTATGTGTATTTTACCACAATTTAAAAAAAATGAAGTATCTATGCTCAGTCACCATTACTGCAAGAAAGGAGAGATCAGGTGGAATTTATCCCAGACATGAAAGTGAATGTTTTCTGATCTGCGAGTTAGAAGGAGAATCTACTGTAGAGAAAAATTGTATTATAGAATTGGGGAGTCATTAGTGTATGTCCAATTTCTCCACCATGTAATTGGAATAAAACCATTTAAGGCAGAGCCAGCACTGGGTTGTATGTAGAGATTGTATTCAGAGCAGATTGTCTAGCCTCTTGACATATTTATTCTATAGAACATGTTTTCTGGCAGCAAGGAGAACAGAGTGGCGTTACTTCTACGACCTTAGCAGAGTAGGCCTCCCCAGTATAGATGTCTATAGTCATTTCTTAGCTGCTCTGCCCTTTCAGGCTGAAAGTCCTTGGAATCCTCAGGGAGGCACCCTGAATGAAAATGTACCCAAATAAAAGTCTCCAAGTAGCCAAGATTTTGATCTGCACGTGTACCATCTACAAAGGAGCCTTACAGGTGTCTGTCAGAACTGTGGCTCCAGTCTGACTGACAGAGGCCGAACTCGGAAACACTTCCCCCTGATGCCCAGGACTTCCTCGTGGCCTCCCATCCAATTACTTATCCCTCGCAGCTTGAGAGATGGTATCTGTCTCACAGTTTAAAGACAGATCGGCTGCCAACAGGCCAAAACGATCATTAATAAATTAACTGTTACCCGATAAGATTAAAATCTATGCCACTCCTATTTTAAAGTAATCTCTACTATAATTAGTACACAAACTTCTGCCAGGACGCAAACTCTGACGTGGGAGCGAGGCGATAAGGTTATGCGTCCACCTCATAGCTCAAGGGTGCTATGGCCTTAGGTGAGTGCCCTTTCCCGGCCCCACCCCTCAACCCCCACCCCAAGCAAGACAAGATGCTTAAAATGTATGTTAAAAATGAAACTGACGCTTTCTACAGCCTCCCATCCTCTTAAAAATGAAAACAGAATGGCCTGGTTCTGTTGGTTGGTGTGACACTGTCATCTAAGAGGAGAGGCCCACTGTTGAGTGTGGAAGATGAAGGCCAACTGAAGAGTCCCCTGCACCCTCAACCTGAGCAAATCGAAAGATGAATTTCTAGCTGGAGTCCCGCCTCTGCTCCACCAGTTCATCATCATCCCATTTTGCATCTGGACTTATAGAGCAGGAGAAGAAAATAGCAAGTTAGAGAAAGAAAAGGCAATAATAGTTATGACAACAAATCCGTATATAGCACTTGTCATGCACCAAACCCTGTTCAAAGGGCTTGCAAATATGAACTCATTTTATCTGCATGACTCTACAAGGTAGGAACGATTGTTGTCCCAATTTTACAGATGAACAAATTTAGACGTATAGAAGTTAAGAACCAGTTCCAAGTCTCACAATTAGTAAGTGGAAGGGAAGAGGGAAGAGAGGAAGGTGAGCAGGGACCTGTGGAGACATACAACTGGGAAGAATTCCAGCAGATAGAAGGAAAATTGGGGCATGCCCTCAGTACCAACTGTCCCCTCCAGTCACCCAAGCTCGTCATAAATACCAGTTCCACAGAACATTGCAGTATTCTTTATCAGCCTACTCTAGGACTGAATAATTAAATGTTTATCTAACTAGGTTTTAATTGAAAAAATAATAGATGAACATGTTAAGCCTGTCAAATAGTACTAAAAGACACACAATAAAAGACACATTCCTCCCACCACAGACCTCCTGGACAGGTGCCCACTGCTGTCATCTTTTTGTGGATCCCCGGACTCACACGTCTGAACATTCATTCAACATTCTCTACTTGTTGCTCTCTAAGCCCCTTTCTCCTGTTTCATCCTCTGTAGAAACTAACAGGTTGCTACTGTCCATAAAAATATGAGCCCATATACTTAATAAAACAATAGATTTCTATTACTTAGCAACATAAACGTGTGCATAGTTGAAAATTAGAACAGTTATGGTGACTACAGTAAAACAGTAAACCCCAGATTATGTCCAACTTCCATTCCTTCCATTCCTTCCATTTGCTTAAGCAAGCAAACAAAAGCCATGCATTCATTGCTGACATATAATCTCTCAGAGCGGATAAACAGCCATGCGCTTTTCTATCATTTATTCACTAACTTGATAAAATATTTAATGAAAAATATTGTGTGCCAAGGGTGTTTGATCCTGAGGATACAGAGCCTAAAACGGCATGACAGGAGATCTCTTTTCTGAGATTAGTGATACAGCACAGTGTGAGTGACAAGTAATCATAACAATAATGATGACGAAATCATGATGCAAATAATGATGTTGATGATAGCTCACACTTACAAGGTTTACTGGGTGCCCGCCAGCAAGGCTCTTGTAATTGCTTACGTATGTGAACTCACTTCAGCATTAGAACAACCCCATGAGGCTATTACTATTATCCTCATTCTACAGAGGAAGAAATGGGCTCAGAGAGGGAAAACTCAGTCACACAACTCCCCTTGGTCATGTAGCTAGCAGGAAGGCAAACTGGCCTTTTGACCCAGGCACTCGCTCTACTCTTTGCCACAACTGTCCCATGATCTTGTGCCCACAGAAGTCCTGTTCAGGGTGTTCCGGAAACTCAGAAAAAGAAATGCAAGTCAGACATGGGTGGTGGGAGAAGGGTATTAGGAAAGTTTCCAGGAGGAGATGCTCTCTGAGTTGATTTTTAAGTATGAGTAAGACGATTCGATGAAAGGGATGTGGTGTGGGAAAGGGAATGCTGTATCTAAAGGGATAAAGTCCAGAAACAGCTGCTCCCTCTTGGAAACTACATCGTTTGCCAGAGGTGGACTGAGGCTGCATTTCAAGGAGCAGAGAGAGAAGCCTAGAGTTAGACCTCTCCCCGTGCACAGGCCCTTATCCTGCTCAGTACTGGGAGACTTTATCTCTACTGAACCTCATTCCGCATCATTTGGAAAATTGTCATTTGAATTTTTAATAGTTTCAGGACCATGCTGTACATGGAGAATACAACTTTTGGAAATCCTAAAAGAACCTTATGTCCAAAGCCTCTATCCAGCAGTTCATCTACATGTAGTAAATTATTAATGAAAATATTATCAATCGATCAATAAAACTAAGTTACATTCAGATGTATGAGGTAATTCACCCTTCTTTTCTATGCTGGCTATCAATATTTATGGGATGAAATTGCTTTACTCATTATTGGTATTAAAATTGGTATAATTTATTCTTCATAAATCTGGTGTGTGTGGGGCGGGGTGTGACTGAAGATGCATAATGTTATTTGTCCTGATAAGGTCCAAGTGAAACCGACTGCTTTATTTTTGCCTGGGTTCATCCTTCCAACCTTTAAAAACATGTAGGCCCTTTGCATGTCCTTTTGTAGTCTTCATGTGTTTCTCTCTCTCTCTCTTTTTCTTTGTGAGGAAGACCAGCCCTGAGCTAACATCCGTTGCCAATCCTACTCTTGTTTGCTGAGGAAGACTGGCCCTGGGCTGACATCCGTGCCCATCTTCCTCTATTTTTTTTATATGGGACGCCGCCACAGGAAGGCTTGACAAGCGATGCATCTGTCCACGCCGGGGATCCGAACACATGAAACTCTGGGCCGCTGAAGTGGAGTGTGCGAACTTAACCGCTAAGCCACTGGGCTGGCCCCAATGTGTTTCTCCTCTTTATGAGAGGTCCCCAAAACAATGATCCTTCTAAAATCATGCCTGGCAATCCCTTACATAGGAGGTCAAGAGGTGCCTATGGTTAGGTTGTGTGCTGGGATCTCATTCAGTCATTTCCCACCTTCGGAACTATCCTACAGTTTGGTTCTGTGATCCTAAATAACATTTGTGCTGAACAGTTAAGATGCTTCTACCAGAAGCTCCAACACTTTCATCCTCAGGTTACTCTTCCTGCCACATCTTCGCTCTCTCTGATTATATCAGTACATGTTTTTTCACACATTATTGAATGTTCACACATTCCTTTTTCTATTTTTCATGAATGTATAGTATTTCTTACACTGTTTTAAACTTAGTCTCCATAAAAACTGCTTCCTTCCCTGCTTTCATCCTTTTTAAGTTCTCGGTAAAGTTCAACATAGACTCAGACTGTCAATCTACTTACTCTCACTTTCCTCCTGCAAATTGTTATAGCTTGTGGTATTGTACTCATAATTCTGTGCTTAAAACAACAAAAATAGAGTTGTTTTCCCCCTCTTTGGCTCTAAGAATTTCTTCATGCTCTTTGTTAAGAAGTTTCTGTTAAATTTTTTTCTTATTTGAGTACTATCTTAACACGCCCCTTTTCCTTCCTTAAGATTCTGAAGACACATCAAATTTGTGAGTTCATCTATTCTGTCTTAACATTGAAAAAGGATCATAAAATAGCAACATTACACGGGAAAAAAAATCATAAAATATGAGGGCTCCAGGACAGTTTTAGGGAGCACCTGGTGGCGTATGACTTTTAAGATGTAAGACTTCTCTATGGAAGAATCTGCTTACAGTGACACCAATTAAATCTTGAATAGGTATCCAATATGAATTGCCTGATATTTTTTATGTGTATCTGTTTTAAGCAGAGTTATAACGGTAAACTCAGGCAATTTATTTTAATAAAAGCCTTTAAAATATTAAATTTTAGGGGCCAGCCCGGTGGCATAGCAGTTAAGTTTGCGTGCTTCGCTTCGAAGGCCCAGGGTTCGTGGGTTCAGATCCCGGGCACAGACCGACGCACCACTTGTCAAGCCATGTTGTAGTGGCATCCCATATAAAGTAGAGGAAGACAGGCACAGATGCTAGCCCAGGGCCAATCTTCCTCAGCAAAAAGAGGACGATTGGCAACGATGTTAGCTCAGAGCTAATCTTCCTCAAAAAAATAAAAAGTTAAATTTTATTCTGGCATAATGGTTAATGTATTTTGCTCTAAAGAAGGAGACCTATGATATTTAAGTTCCTTTCCCAGGCTATGGCTGTCTGAACACAAAGTTGAGGTGGGGGTTTTCTAAACTTTCATGTGAGTCAGATAATTGTCTATGCAAGACCAAGAGGGGAGATGATAATTAAATAGTGACAACAAGGTCAGGTTTTTTTGTGTTGTTTTTTTACAAATAAAAGTTTGTTCTTTGCTCATGCTATCTCTTGCCTTTTGTCGGGCTGAGTTATCAACATTTTTCTCACATTCCTTTTGAGGTTTTCAGCCAATAGCATCACTTTTCAACAACAATAGTAGCTATTTTAGAGAGATTACACTACTTATTTTCCCTCATTTTGATAAGGCATAAACCACAAATGTCCTTAAAAGTTAAGATCATCATTGGCACTCATAATATTCCATTTGAATTTTAAGCTGGAGGAAACTTTTGATTTCATCAGATTCAGCTTCTGCCTCTTATAACCTGACGAATCTGCTCCCCACAAAAGGAAGCTGTTTGTTTTCTGCCCAAGCTCACTAATTAGCGGGGACCCTTGAGACAGGACTCTGGGCTCTTACACTGGTGCTAATTCTCCCACACCACACACCTCTCTCTTCACAAGCAGTTTGATTTGTTCTTTAAAATCTTTTACTTATTTTCTCTTCGGTTTACTCCATTTTGAAGCCAATAACAAGTTGACTAGTAAAATGGCAGCAAAAAGGGAAAAAATCTTTTTGAATCTTCATGTGTTTCTCCACTATTGGCCCGAGATCCTGGAGCGGCGTGGTGTGATGCAATCTCACTGGACTGGGGGATGTGAGTAATTCTTAGGCTGTTCCTAACCAGCTTTGGGCCTTAGGCAAAGGCACTTAGCTTCTCTAGGATTGTATTTTCTTCATTCATGAAATGACAGTTGGGCTAAATGACCTCTAACCTCCCTTCCCTGCTTTAGAATTAACACAATATTCCCAAAATACACTGAAGTCACTCAAGAACAGTGCTCTGGCAATTCTACATTATGTCAATTCACATCAATCATTCATTAGTGGGACATAGCTAAAAAAGTATGAGCAAGCTTGATTAAGCAAAGAATGTCAAACTCAACCAACCTTAATCAAACGGATTTGATATGAATAGCAAGTGTATTGTTCACATACCTGTTATGACTGAAAGCAACAATTATCAAATATTTTCCAAATTGTCTTCTAATGACTCTAGAAGGCTGTTTATATAGTTGAAAAAACTATTGTTATACTTTTTTTTCTTTCCTTTTTCCTTACCACAGTTGCTTTGGGTTGCTTACTTCGATAGTGCTCTCTACTTCCCTATTTAGTGAAGAAGAAACATACATCTGAAGGAGAAAGGATTTTAGGATTTTTGTTTATATCCTCATTATGTCCTTGCTTGTTTTCATTAATACTACCCTCCTTTCTTTATTTTTTATTCCCTCTCATTATCCTTCTAACAGGATAATGTCTTTCCATTGTCCATTTTTTCTCATTTCTCTCTTATCATTACCCTAACTAGCTCACTCTGGCATCCCACTAATTTTCCCTTTAGGCCAAAAATGGAAGAATTGAAAGCATTTCTGTAAATTGCTGAAAAGGGTTTGTTTTTTCCTTCAGAAAAATATTCAGCAATAACTTATAAAGTCTTTATGCATTTACCTTCTGGTTTTGAACAAAGGAGAGCTGATTTAAAAAAAAATTGTGGGCCTGGCCCGGTGGCGCAGAGGTTTAGTCCGCGCTTGGCAGCCCGGGGTTCGCGGGTTCGGATCCCGGGCGCCCGCCGACGCACTGCCTGTCAGCCACGCCGTGGCGGCGTCCCATATAAAGTGGAGGAAGATGGGCACGATGTTAGCCCAGGGCCAGTCTTCCTCAGCAAAAAGAGGAGGATTGGCAACGGATGTTAGCTCAGGGCTGGTCTTCCTCACATACACACACACACACACACAAAAATTATATTCTCAAAAAAGAAACAACACATTATTCACTAAATTAACACTTTATAATTAACTCTTTATTCTGATTTACTCACACAGTTTTAAACCCATTAAGGGGAAAATGAAAAAAACTCATAAAATTCTAATAATCTTTAACTTAGAAATTCACATGTGAAAAGTAATTTAGTCACAACTGGCCTCTGAGAAGCATCGGTTCCTTCTATCTCAGACAGGTCGGAGGTCCTCTGCCATCTTAGACCATCAGCAGTAACTGAAGCTGGAGACCTCTCCTAGGAGGTACAGCAGTAACCTCCCACCTGCCAGTGATGGGCATCTGTCAAGTTCAACAAACACTCATTTGAGTGTTAATATTCCGTGAGAAAAGCACTAATCATTAGTTAAATAAACAAACCATTTGAGTGTACAGCTATCAACATGACCAAAATCTGCTCACATCGGGATCAACATCATGCCCTGGCCAACTGTTGAAATGCCATAGACCCAATTATCCCCTGCTGCTAAGTCACAGGGCCACCTTAGCACAGCACAGACACAGCATTCCTTGACTGAAAAGTATGAAGGTAGTTTGGAAAGAACCCCAAATCAGAACTGCCTTTGGAGCCACACGGCCACCGTTAGGAAAAGCTTTTGCTGCCTCCAGGTCCGGGATAGACCTTGCTGGTCTCCGTGACCCCTCCCCCTCCCCTCACTGGTTCACCCTCCTGGGCTCTTCTGTTATCGCTGAAAACCAAAGAAATGCGGTGAGGCCACGCCCTTGCTTCAAAACCTCCACTGCCCCTTGCAACCAGCTGAGGTCAAAACAAGCTTTAGCATCAGATGGAACTTGTCACAGTCCTATGTTGTAATCACTTACTGGCAGTGAGACCTTTGGTCATGGGTAGGGAGTGCCTTATAAAGGGACAGAGTGAGTGTGAGTGTGTGTGTGTGTGTGTGTGTGTGTATGTGTAAAGCATTAAACCACCTGGCACTTGGTAAGTTTTAAATGTACATTATATTCCTCCCTTTCTTCTTGATTGCTGGGTTGATTTCAAATTTGATAATATGGCATAGTCAGCCTTCACCATCTGAACCAAATTGTGCTGCTCCAGTACTTTCTTTCACTCCCCCCACCCCCACTTTAGAGACATTAGTGCTCCCAAACTCACCAGGCACTTCCAGGAGTCTGTGCCACATACCTAGGATGCCCTTTACCCTTTCTCCCCTTGAAAATGTGTACTCATATAACATCCACCTCCTCTGTCTTTCCTAAACTCCACTGAGTCACAGCTCCTTTCTGCCTCTACAGCATACTCACTCACTCGCTCTCACTCACTCACTCGCTCTCACTCACTCACTCACAGCAATTCTACTTTGTGAGGAGAAGCTGGGACTCTAGAACCAGCCAGCCTGAACCAAATCCCAACTCAGCCACTCACTGACTGTGTAAACTTGAAAAAGTTACTTAATCTCTGCGGCCCAGTATCTTTAGCTGTAAAACACAGTTAAAAACCCTATCTTAGGAATATCTGACATAGGTAGGAAAAAAATAAATGTGGAGGGTAAGAGTCTTGGGTTCTTGTCTTGGTTCTGCCCCTTATTACATGAGTGAATTTAGGCAAGTGGATAAAATTAACACTAACTGTTGACCTTCCTGAGTGATCCACCATCCCCTTGTACATAAAATCAGGGGATTCAACTGAACAGTCTCTCTGAGGTCGCGTCTACGTTTACAGTTCTAAAATTTTCTCTTAATCTGTTTATTTATAATACTTCAGAGCTATTTGCGCCAGCTTTTCTTGCATTAATGTGGCCATAGAATTCCTTAACACATTGCCAGATCAAAATGCTACTGAAAGGAAAATTCTCCCTAGTTTTCATTTCTACTTAGTGTGCTTCCTTCCGATGGGAACATTTGTACTACAGCCAAAGGGATTTTCAATAAAATTCAAATCGTGTTCAAGTATTAAAGGATTCTGATCACTAGTAATAAATGGTTAGGAGTCCAGCGAATGCAAGATTATAGGCATTTGATGTTTATGGATATTTTTTCACATGTCAAGGAGCCCAAACTATTACCTGCCAAGATCTGAAGTTAGTCAACCAAACATCATCCTATCATTCACACCTACATTAAAGTCCTTCAGATATGAATACTTGATGCTAAAGTCATAAAGACATTTTGGAGCTTATTGAATTAAAGAATTTTAAAGCCAGAAGAAACTTCAGCATTTTTAAGATAAATATTCTCTGTTTATGTCAGATACCACCTTTAAATATTAATCCATAATGTAACATGGGAAAAGCAACTAAGAAAAATTTACTTCCCTATACGAACTACTTGCATTTTTATTATTATAGAAGATATGGGGAATCAAAAGTATCACACTACAGGTATGAATAAATTCACCTTTACTGATTGTCAAGTCAATACACCTAGTTTTTATTACGTGGCTTTTAATATATTTCCATGTGTTTGTAGATGTCTAGATCTAATTTTGTAGTAAAGTCATTATATGGCTGAAGCCATAAATAAGTTGTGACTCTAAAGTACTACGACTAATTTTAAAGCAAATATACTAGAACTTAACCACAGATATTAACTAGGCCTTTTCAAAGTACCAAAGTTATCTTGATAATATTCTATTCGGTGCATCTTTATCTCAAAACTCCTGATTTGGAATAATCTACCTTCTCTTCGTGTGTGTGTGTGTGTGTGTGTGTGTGTGTGTGTGTGTGTGTGTGTTGGTGGAAAAATCTTATTTTTAGGGTGACTTAAATTTGGAGAAACTACCAAAAAGTTAATCAGCTATGTATTAGAGCAAGTAGAACAAAAAGTTATGGTAGAATCTAGCTTTGCTTTAAAATCTTTCAACTTTGCTGTGTGTTTGAATATTTTTATAACAAACTGTAGAAAAAAAACCCATCAGAGCTTAATAAATAAAATGGGTAATCTGTTGGGTAATAGACTGACCATATAAAATAAGGTAAACTAAATAACTCAAAGTAATTTTCATATCTACGATATATGATATATATATTTATATATCTAAATTAGCTTTCATATATATCTATGATAGCTTATAAATTCTTTTTCTATAGAAAATTACAGAAGAGGCATTCCCAACATGTTTCAAACAATGGCAATACTTTTGGATCCATTGTGCTGTATTAAAGGGGGTATCACTTATTTGAATCCATACATTCCTGTGATTATATTCATTATAGAGCATGGAATCAACTTTGTAACTTCCCTCCACTAGTCAGGAATGCCGGATCAACGTGTATCACTTACGTAGTTCTATCATGCCTCCAGTAAAGTGTGCTTTTTTGAAAGGACTATGTGGGCAAGAATCGAGATTTGATCAAACATGTGGAACTGATTGATGCTGGCATTCAGCCCTGAATTCATTTAAATTATGATACCAAATACAGTAGAAAGGGACCAAGACTTATGAATGGATACTTCCTGTCTTTGAGCGGCACTGAATCCCAAGAGGTGCCCTAAACCATAAGTCTTGCCACCACAAAATCGACTCTTCCTTTTTTCTGTTCTCTTTTCTCTTTTGGAACCCATCAAATCCTCCATACATAGCTATACTGAGCCAGTTTTGGTGCAACATTTAAAAACCACAGAATTATGCTGGGAGGTTAGCACCCATTCCATAATAAAACTGTGAAATTGTTTCAAACTCAGAAAAGCATGGTGGTATCATTAAGAGCTTCAGAAGGAAAAAAATAATTCCAATTTCCCTTTCATGAAACTCATCAAAAAAAAAAAAAAAAAAGGTGGACGACAGCCACCAACCCTGTGTGAAGCAACAGCTCTGCCAAAACTGTGAATAATTAACAGATTTGAAAATATAAGTAGCTTAAGCCAATCACACATTTGGCAGGGGTGAAAGTTGACTATGGTAACTTGCTACTACAAGTGCACTCTTCTTCAAAAACATGATTTCCCACCTGTCCTTCGCTGACTACAGTCAGTTCCCTGTCCATATTCCCACAGGCGAGGACGGTGCATCTGAAACCCCAGAGGAGATAACAGGATATTTATAACATTTCATATTCAGGGCATTTCAGATAGTTTTCTGTAAAAGATTTTTTTATGATTTAAAATAAATTAGCTTATTTCTCCAGGCATATATTCTTCTTTCACTTAGAATAGATGATTTAAAAAATAGCTAAATTTCTCCTTTTATTGTGTTGTAATAGAGAGTTTTAAAATTCTACATGGGGACTCTTCAAAACACAGCACGTTTCCTCCTTATCCATGCATAAAGACTGGACAAAAGTTGCAGGATGTATTTTAAGAATGAGCGGTGTCACTCAAGTGAAAGCATGTATGAATAATTGGCTAGCTGCATGTTTTGCTGCTTTCAAAAATTCATTTTAAATTTACGTATCAGTTGTAGAATGGCTTACAAAACTTAGGTCATCAGTCTGTTTAACCCTATACGTATCAAAATGGTTCATATTCACCTTTGTACAGAATTGTCTTAAAATGATGTACTTTTGATTATTTTCCAGCCTTTTTTGTGTGTGAAAATCAGGCTCATTTTTTTCCTACACAGTTTCATTTTTTTTTTCAACTGTTTGCTTTTTCTTTGCTACTTTTCCGATTCTCCTTTCTTAATTTTTACTTCCTTAATTACCTGCAGACACATCATTTTTTTCTTAGTTATTATTTACAAGAGCTATATTTAGAAGCAAATGCACTGTGTTTCTTTTAAAATATGAAAGAGAGTTTCACCTTTGATAGTCCACATCTGTTCATTTCTATGTTTATGGGATGGTGATAATAAAAGATTTTTCAAAAAATGCCTCAGAGCTCAAGATTTTATTTTTTAAATAATTCATAGGCAAGGCTTGTAAATGGTGCAAAAATAATCCTGCTGCTCAGATGCAAAGGAATCATGTTTGATGTTTAATAGCCAAGATTCTATTTCCTACTCATGATTGCTATTTGAATAATGACACAGTGTAGACGCACAGTAGTTAAGTCTGTAGAATACAGCAAGGTCACTATGAATTCTAGAGAGCTTTTGGTCCCTCCAACAGTCACTCAAGTTGAAATGAGTCCCGATCAGTTTTCCCATGTGAGGCAAGACACAATGAGTGCTCAAAAAACACCCAAATCAGATGAGCAAAATTCTGGGGTCCTGTGCTCCATTCTGGCTCTTTCCCACCTGGAAAAAACTACTGGGCTCTTCCAACTTAGGAAAGGATTAGATAATGATTTAGTAGAAGCTGACTTTTAGAGGACTCAAAAAAATATGTCCTAGCAGATTACTTGTGGCTATCATGGAATGAGGCCAAAATATCTGAAGGGTTTCTTTTGCCCTTGACTTCAGAGAGATTTTACCAGAAAGTCAGAAGTAAAACAGGGCTCCAGCTGTAGTACCAACAAAGTCATTCAGTGTGTCCCGGGCTAAGTTGGTGCATCTTGCCCTTCCTTGGCAATCACAATGCATGCCCATGTTTGCAACTAATGGTCATCACCATTATGTGGGCTGAAGGGTTTCTGTATAGTCTGTGTACACTGACTTTTAGGAAACTACAACTTATGGAAACTTGCTACTATCCTATGATTTTCACCCTCTGAGTTGCATGATTTCATTCAATCATTCATTTGACTATAACAGCACAAACTCTAATAACGTAAATCCCATATTTATGGAGAGCCTACCATGTGCAAGTCCATTTACATTCAACTGTATACACAAAATGAAAAATTTTGAATAGTCAGCTAAGAATTAATAATGGCATCACAGAAGCTTCTTATAAATTAAATATTTAATGGGGATTTTTTTTTTTAAACTCTGCTCTTCATTATTTATTTCTAGACAATCAAACAAACTCTCCTAGTGCTCAAGCTGCATCAACACTTTTAGTCCTGAGGGTCTTATTGGGTGAGCTGCAATTTCAGAGAACTAAATAATAACCTAGGCGTTAATGAAACTCAGGATTGCCAAAGGTTCATAATTTACAAACAGGGAGCAATTGAGGCACCGAATAAACAAACACCATCTTCCTGTTGGAAAATAATACTCTGCGCCTGAGTCTAAGTAAACTGAATCATCGTCCATACCTCAACATCATGTTTTTAGAATTGCACATGGCACGGTCCATATCTCACAGCTATTCACTGGTACTAGTAATTCCCTGCCACATGGCGTAGGTCAGGCTAGAGGCGAAATGTGTGCCCAGAGCAAGAGGAAGAAAGGAAGTTCCAGCTTTCATGTATTTCTGCTCACTGCTGGCAACAGTACATCCACACACTCACTGAGAAAATTAATTAAATGCAGTCTTTTAACGACACGTTAGTTTATATTGAATAATTCCACAATTAACCTAAGATAAAATGGAGAATTGTGTTGCGAACAAAACCTCAGAGACAGTTCGGAGAATTTGAAAGAAAGAAGGGACCTTAAAAACACCATCTAAACTAATTTCAAAACATCACAGAATAAAATGCTAAATAATGTTAATTAAATTATCAGAAAAGTCACTGTTGTGATTTAATGACAAAGTTTTATTCAGAATTTCCATCTTTGCATTATGAATAAAAAAGAGAGTACTATGTAATAAAGAGTTTTTGCAATACAGCGTCACACGGATTTTTAAAATCCAGCCCTCATTTGGAATAACACTCAGAATAGAAATGAATTCAATAGTGTATAATTCCTAACATCCATTGATATTACAGTACTGCAACTTCAGGATAAAATCTGAAGTAAACCTTCACAGAAAATAATCACTATTTTCCTAAGAGTAAATGAGTTCTATTCCCTCCTGTCCACATGGTCAAATGAACATTGTCCCAAAGCCCACAGTCACAGATGCTCAACTCCTCAGAATAAGAAAGAGTTCTCAAGATGAGCCCACATTATAGCCTTCTCTTTTAGCCCCATGAAAGTATCATTATATGCTGGCAGGTTACAGTTCCAATGGGAACTGGCAAATTCTGTTCTTGGCCATTACCAGTAGCCATAACCAGGAAGCAGCTGAACTAACCAACCTGTTGGACTGCCTTTAGCAACCCCTCCCTGTCTGCATCTTCAGGTGCCCTCCTGAGTCCACACCCCCACAGACAGTTCCACACAAGCTCACCATTTGAACACTGTAGATATTTTCTCGTTTGATTGATGAAAACACTGAAACACCAGGAAGTTAAGGGACTCACCCAAAAACATAGACTTATAAACAGTAGAGTAGAATTTCTGGTCTTCTGATTTCAGGTTAATATACCTTCCCCCAAAGAGCGGGTAAAAAAGAAGACTCTTCCTTGGAAGTGTCCTCGTTTTTTACACTATCATGAATGAGTTGAGTCAAAAGAAAAAAAACAATGGAACCTATTGCTGACTTTTCCCCAGAGACATTATTTAAACATTTAAATAACATCCTCTATTAAAAACAATTTGTATTTATATCGTGTAACATACTACTATTTATGTTTACACAAGTATGCATAAGCATAACAGAGACATTACTATATGGAATATAGTTATTTCAAAGAAATAAAGACTTATTTTCAAAAATGTTTTAATTCACTGAAGGACATAAAATTTGAAAGAAGCTCTTTTTAGCTAATTTGGAATCTACTCCATTGATTCATTTTCAACAATATTATAAGCAAATTAATTTATCTATCAATTATTATTTGATCAGGTAATGAAAATTTAAAAAAACAGCTGGTGATGTAAGAGAACAGACATGATGTAAGCATCTTAACTGTATTTGAATCCATAATATAAGTCAGTTGGCTCTTTCAACTTGGAGGCTAGAGAACAGTTAATTAATCACTCAGCTGCTAACAAATGTTACTCAGGCTTCACTTGGCAATTACGTGGTCACTCAGAGAATCAAAGGCAATTAAGTAGCTGATCAATGAGCTCTCTCTCCTCTTCAATGGATAACAAAGACTCCCACGTTTTACCTCCTGTTCTTCTAAATAAACTAGAGAAAATATACATTTTTATCAGCATAGAAGGCTGAACAGACTTGAAATCCCAATATCTTTTTCAACTTTTTAATATAGATTAAATCCAACGTGTTAATGATCATATCTACAATACAACAAAGTATTAAGTATTAGAAACGAGATTTAGGAGGAAAAAAAGATAACCAAAGCAGACCAATAGCTGAGCAATTATTCAGCCAACTCAAAACAGCAGTGTGATGAAACTGACCAGCTCTCTGTTTTTCTAATCCATAAATTATTGTAAATCCCTTGTAAAAAGATTTCAATAGGATTTCAAACAATGGTTTTCAAACAGTCAGGTAGAAGAACATTTCTGCTGGCTACTGATACCTTTATGGACTCCCGAGTTAAACCACTTCTGGGGATCACAGCATGCTTTATAGTTTCCCCAAAGAAAGTGAATCTGTTTGAAATATGAGTATTTAGCAAGTTCGCCTCTCTTTTGGAATGAAGTCAAAGAAGAGAGCAGAGTGGAGTGCCAGGGGTTTCTATACTAAGCAGGCTTTGAAAATTAAAAGCAAAGAAGTATATGTTCTTGTATTATATAGTCACTAATAAAAGCAATAAAACATATCCAGGGATGCTTGACATGAACAATTTCATAAGCCTGCTATCGATCGATGCCCAGATTCTTTTCAAGTGAGGTTGCTTTGCCACAACCGGTTCCCTTGTGCATTTCCTATCACTGCACTCTAAACCTTGTGCTAAATATAGGAGAGCTTGGAATTTCATGTTTTCTGACAATTTATTGTCACTTATGTCCTACTGTAAAGTTTATATACAGTCAGAATTAACACAAGTGCATGAGAAAAGGAGATATAATGAAGCAACATCTCAGAGTTGACGTGAGAATTGGACTTGGAATTGGAACGCCAGGCTAGGTTTTAGTCCTCCTTCCAGTCATTGTCAGGAGGAACTTGGATAGTGCTTGTGAAAGCATCACATGAACAATACAAGACTACTCAAATGTTAGAAATTATAAACCAGAGAGTAAAACATTTATCATGCCATCCTTTCAATACTCAACACTTTGTTTCCGTGAGCCAGTTCTTTAAGAGCCTTCTGATTAAAAATTAAGTAAAATCAGAATTACATAATCTTGAGTTGAGATTTTTCCCTACTACAATGTTGATACTAGTTTAATTTAACTCACTGTAAATTTTCAAGCACTAACATAAAGAGGGAAAACCTATGCTCTCACATCATCCTAATTCCATGTATTAATATAAAAACCTGAATACGTTCTGAATCTCTGTGTATCTGGCAAGAAGCTCAAGTTGACCTTCTGGATTTTACATTCGCATCACGTAATGTTTGGTGCATGATAAGTACTTTTTTTCTTTTATACCTTCATTTTGACAGTTTGAATTGTTTCTGTTTTTCCTGTGAAATATCCATAAGAACAAAACTGAAAAGGCTCAGATGTATTCTGTGTTGCATTCTGCAGCATTTTACCAATATGGAAATCTTTACATTATTCCTGATAAAGGTACTAAATCCCTCTTTGCCCTAAAGATCAATCATTCATCATCAAATATTTATGGGAGTCTATTAGAGAAGAGGCGCCATACTAAAAACTGGTCATACAAAGATTAAGATGAATATATATATACTCTTCTTGGTTTAAGGCATAAAATCATCAGCAAAGTCAGGACAGTTTCAGATGACTTCGAGAACGAAGGAAGGTTCGTTGATGGTATAGCCTTAACGGTTGACATCAACATGTAGATGGCACTTAAAATCCACAAAATAACCCTTTATACACTTTCTCGGGGAGATATACTGAAGAGAATGAGACAGATTTTGTTCCTTTTGCAAAGGAACAGACTTCCCACTGTCTGATGAGAATGCATTTCCTTTAGTTGATATGCAAGAAAGCAGTAGATAGGTTGAAGAAAATATGGAGAGCAATGAGTAACTAAAACAATCCATAAAATCTTTGGGATTATGTCAGATAATTCAAACAGCCATGGAGGTTGCAGTAACTTCAGGATACAAATAGAACAGATAACTTCAAAACAAACACAACTTGAATTCTATGTAAAAATTGTACCACTTTTCCTTGTAAATCATAAGTGTCTCTACTCAACCTGAATCTTAGCAAACAAATACATGAAGAAAATCTATTTTGAAATTTTAAAACTGTTGTAAACAATCTGGGCCTCCAGTTGATGCTTTAAAAATACTTGTTGGATGAAACTGAATGTTTAGATTTCTCATTGAAGCCATAAAATTATACAGATGATGGAAGAAGTTGAATTGAGAATCTAAACTCCCAACATGACACTGCCTTCAGGTTTCTCTCTATTGCAAAATTAAATGGAGATGTTGATCAGCTCTATTTAGTGAATCAATAAAATGAGCATATCTGACCAATCCCAAACCCATTTTCTTACTAGCAGGTGTGTTTGCCAAAATTTTTGTTTTGGTGTTTTTGTCTTTGCTTTAGAATCATAACCCTGTTAAGAATTTATACGTGAAGGAAAATTAAAACTGAGATATTAATCCAACATAATATTAAACTTACAAAAAAAATTATTTGGGGTGAAATCTGAATGTATAATGAATCATCTCATAACACTTTTATATTACATACTTTTATATAGATGAGAGGATGCTATATTTTAACTATGTGGCAGAAACACACGAAAGTATCATTGCAGCATTATTTTATATGTATAAATGTTTTCTTACAGTTAAACTTATAATCATGCCAAGAGTGTATACTTACATATTGGCTTTCAATTTACTAAAGTCATTTTTTGATGAATATTTAGTGTATTGCAAAGCACACAGTGAGACTCTAGACTATAGAATAGATCATTTTAATAAAATCAAATGTCACATGTAATGTAGAGATAAATCACATTATTCCTACTTACTTATTTTAAAGAAGAAATAAGCACTTACCTCCTCTACTGAAGATCATGAAAACCTGCACCTAAAATGGTATGGCATCAATAATTCAGAGATTTAATTTTCAGAATTAATTCAAGCATGGATTTTAGTTGACTATTCTTAAAAGAAAAATCCCCAATTTCCCATTTACCAGAAGGCTATAAGGTGCTCCACAAGCAATGGTCTTATTCGGATTGAATATTCATATATGCTGTTATGTTTTTACTAGAGGCAACATCATCCATCTATATTCAAACCCCAGTTCGGCCACTCACCAGCTGGGTGGTGCTGGACAAGTTACTTAACATCTCTGTTCCTCAGTTTCTTCTGATAATATTGGTATGCACCTCATAGGGCTGACATGACATGACATTCCTCAGAATATTAGTAATACACCTCGCAAAGGTGCTATGAGGTTTAAATGAGTTAATATTTGCAAAGTTCTTAGAAAAAGCCCTGACATACAGAAGCTCTAAAATAAAATTTTTAAAGCATGCCCTACTTTTATATCACTTATATAGGACCAAAATCTGAGCTTGAACAATAAAGAATATAGTTATAAATAGTTCAAGACTTATACAAGTATAAATGATTCTTTGAAATTCATGACAGTAAAACCAATGATGATTATTTCAGATGATGCCTGTGACATTTCTTGGACGAAAAGAAATCATATAGACTATCAAACAAACCATTGTTTGGCTCCATAATAAAAATTTTGTTCAAAAGTGTTTTGCTTAGGGCCTGGTCCGGTGGCGTAGCAGTTAAGTTCTTGCACTCTGATTCGGCACCCCGAGGTTTGCAGGTTCAGATCCCGGGCACAGACCAACGCACCGCTTGTCAAGCCATGCTGTGGTGGCGTCCCATATAAAGTCTAGTCTTCCTCACAAAAAAGAAAAAAGTGTTTTGCTTACCGCACATGCACATACTCTCATTGACTAAGCTATTCAGTATTAAAATAAAAACACCATAGGACTATTTTGACCACAAAAATTGCAGAAATCCCCTCTCCCTTTCTATCTTTTAATATGTTACAATGAAAAAATGTTATCTCCCATAAAACAATGATGACTTAAAATCCCCTGTGAACAGATCAACAGAACACATGGTCTGTGTTTGCCTACACTCGGCAGCAGCCCCTCTCCCCTGCCCTGCCTCTCAGAGCTCAGCAGGTTTGTCTGGGAAATATATTGGTCTGCCTCAACTAGAAAAAACATAAAACATAATTTTGACTGTTGTTTCATTCCTTTTATAAGACTAATAATTCAGTTGTCTTCTATCCAGAGACATAGTCTTTATAACATGCTCTGTTCTGTACTGACATTTTTATACCATTTTTCTTTAAGTGTCATATATTTCAAACGGCTTGAGAGTAAGAGTTATTGCCCTTTATGGAATCTAGGGAATTTGGATCAATGTGTAAGTGGTATTGGGAACACATGCTCACTGTTTAAGGGTTTGCACCTGGTCACTGCTCTGGAGATATTCAAATGTCTAATCTATGTCCATTTAAAGGGAAAATAAAAAGAGGATTCACTAATGCTGGATATTTTTTTGTTTGTTTTGGGTTTTTTTGAGGAAGATTGGCCCTGCACAAACATCTGTTGCCAATCTTCCTCCTTTTTAACTTTTTTCTCCCCAAAGCCCTGACAGCTGGTTGTACGTCATTGTTGTACATCCTTCTAGTTGCTCTGTGTGGGACTCCGCTTCAGCAGGGCTTGATGAGTGGTACATCGGTCCGCGCCCGGGATCCGAATCGGTGAACCCCGGGCGCCAAAGCTGAACGTGCGAATTTAACCACTACGCCACCAGGCCAGCCCCTCCAATGGTGTTTTAATGTCACTTTTCTTAGAATTACAGTCCTTGAAGACCAAGCCATACTCTTGCCTACTTTATGTAAAGTGATCAAATTGTTCTCAAGTCTAAAGAAGTATATACGTTTTCAAAAAAATTCATGTGCACTTTTATTAAACATTTGTTTTCTAACTTTGCAGCTGGAATCTAGGATTAGTTTTAATCATATTAGAAAAAATATTAGGGCCAGTCCAGTGGCATAGCGGGGAGTGGGGTTCACCGGTTGGGGTCCTGGGCGTGGACCTACTCACCGCGCATCAAGCCATGCTGAGGCGGCGTCCCATATAGAAGAGCTACAACCCTACAACTGTGATACACAACTATGCACTGGGCCTTTGGGGAGAAAACGAAAAAAAAAGAGGAAGATTGGCAACAGATGTTAGCACAGGGCCAATCTTCCCCAAAAAAGACAAGAAAAAGAAAAAATATTAGAGGATGGTGAAAGAGCAGGCAGTTCAACCACTTGAACTAACCTGAAAGTTAATCTCCTGTTCAGTGTTTATGGTTCAATGTGTGAAAATGAATGACTAAAACTCTCCAGGATTTCAAAGGTATATATGCACAATAACAATTTACTTTAATTATTAATCAAATACTTACATTATAATACCCATAAATAATTTAACCTGTAATTAACCCTATTATAAACAGTTCATGAACAGGCACGGGTACAGAGGTCATGAGTGTAAAAAAATCATTCCAATCTGTGTGTACTCTCTCCCTCCTCCGGCAGAAAGAAAACAGGAAAGCATTTTTAACTACATGACAATTTTAAAGCCGAGTGCAGCATTCCCAAATGTCAGAGATCAGAAACGGTTTTCTTTTATCCCTCCAATCTACTTACAGTTCACTGGAAATGGTTTCCATGATTTGCATCGTGTAATTTAAAATTGTCAGGATTCAATAATTAAAAGGGAAGAAAAGTTTGGGGTAAAACTTTGACAGAGACAAATATATTTTTCAGAAATATGTTTAGCAACTTTTCCAGGAACAACAACAATAAACAAAAAAACCCAACAGAGTTCTGAGAATTATATTAAAGACTGGCCTGTTGTAACTTTGAAAAAGGAAGTTTCCTCACCACAAACCAAATCTATTCCTCTAAATGTACACTCTTTCATAAATTACAGAGATGTTCTCTACCATGTACCACTAGCCACCACAAGCTCACAGTGAGAAAAAAAGAAAGAAAAATCTCACTGGCTTCATTGTAAGAGCTTATGGTTTTCCAGAGAGATTTCTTGTACTGCACCGTGCCCACTGAGCTGATGTGATGAGCAGTTTGCTGACTGACTTTGTGTACTCCTGGAGCTGATTCAAATGCTAGGCTTGCTGTGATCTCAAAGGGGGAGTCCTGCTCAGATCAGCTGCACAGGCCTCAGGGGATAAGCACTGTTGTAAACCAATAGGATCCCTTCCCGTGGATCAACAGTAGCACGCAGGGCCCAGATGAGCTTATTACTCTGCTTGAAGCTGACCGAGGAGGGCTTTCTCTACCTGCTCCCCTATCTTCTCACGTCTGAGCTTGTGAATGAAGAACAAGGGCCCAAATGTGTCCTGCCCGTCTGTTTAACCTGTCAGCATTAGTCTACAACAGAGTTCCAGGTTATGGGAAAGGCCAGGACTGGGAAATGAAGATTCAAGTGCAGTCACCACAGACAGCAGACATTTGAGCCTAAATGGACTAAACCAAAGAAAAAAGCCAGAAGCCGATCCCACTACATATAGGAAACTGAATACATGATAAAAGTGCCATTAGGAAGAAACTAGGGATAAAGGGTGCCAGTAGATTTCTGCCTCTCACCTTAGTCAAACAAATCATTGGAGGGTCAAATATTTAAAGTAAAAAATAAAGTAGAAAGTACTTTAATTTCTAAGTCGGGAAGGCCTTTCTAAGCATAACACAAAACTCTCTCTGAAGGTCTGAATTTCCTTCCCAAACCCAGCAACCGGGTCTGCATTCCTAGTCCTTGCACACCTTATCAGGACCATCTAATCTCCAAGTCCAGTCTGTCCCATCCTGCAGTTTTAACCAGACTACACGGAAAGACAGCTCAGGATATGAGATCACTGCCCTTAGACACTGTTCTAGAAAGATATCGGCAACAAAATACAAAAGTTTAAGTTACCCCTTAGAAGCCCTAAAATAATTTTACTTAAAGTAACTGCCAAGTGACACCATGATAAAGGACACTTCATAAACATTTCTTTTGTGAAAGAAATCACTTTGCTAAAACAAAATCAAAACATTTTGCTAAACATCCTATAAAAATTAGTAAAAATGAATAATTTTTAAAGTCGTCATTGGAAGTTTTTCCAACCTTGAGCCCCAAGAGTTGTACCAATATCACGACAATGAAACTGATAAGATGGCCCCTTAGTAAAGTGCCAGAGACTAGCATTGTTAGGCGCTCTTTACAATGTCCCTAGGACTGTAGTTACAGTCACCCTCAACCCCAACCTCTGATGTGAAAAACAGAATCTGTGAACACTGAGAATTAATGTGGACCACAGACAGATCAGTTCCTGCTGGGGAAAAAAAATTAATTAACTAAGCCTATGCAACTAAGTATATTGCCTTATTTTAGCCGAGTTCTACCCATGTAAATTCGCTAAGAAGGAACAGAAGTCTTGGGAGCTGCTGGAAAGGGCACTTGCATCCGGAAGCTGGAGAAGCTCATTTCCCCAAGATCAATCGCAGGTGTCTTTCTGGGAGAGCTGGGTTTGGAAAAGAGCTTGGCTTTAGGGGGAAAGAACGAAGTATATTTTCCAGGAATACGTTCTCAAAATGACATAGAGGTGGGAATGAAAATGGCACGAGTGGATTCTTCAGGTGGGCCCCAAGGGGAGCGGAAGGAGGCTGCGGTCAGACCGTGCAACCGAGCAGGAGTAGCTGATCCACATGCCCAGCTGTTGGAAGGAGGCACCTTGGTAATCTTTCTCCCCCCAACCGTTTTTTTTAGAGAGATACTAAGTTTAGAAGGAAAGACAGCCTCACTCTCATAAGCACGTGGGTAGGCCTCAGCTCGTGCTGCACCAGCCCGAGTGCGAGATCACGGCTGTTAATCCTTAAAATTCACGTGAGCAACCTCCTTGGTGGTGGTGATGGGCTCACCACTGCAAGTCAGAAAGCCCAGTGTCCGGAATGTCAGCAAGCTCCATGCTGCCATCCCCCCACCTGTAACTCTCTCCCTCACAGCCACTGTCTAGCAAGAGCCTCTATACCCAGAGCCTTTTCTCTGTTTGCAACTAACAAGCAAACAACAGGCCATCTCTTTAAAGGTCAGTTTAAAGGGTCAGAGTTTCCCTTGATACAGAAATTTAACAGGGAGCTCAGGGTATTGAGGGAGACACCCAGCTCAGGTCTTCAGTCTAGTCCAACAAGCACACCCTGACGGCCAACTTCTGAGCAAGATGAGAAGCCTGGGCCTTTCTAGAACATATGAGACAAGAAGGTAAAGCTCTCTTAAGAGAAGCAAGGGGAATCTGGTCAAAGAGGATCTGAATTCATCTTGGCTCTGGTGCGCTGGCAGCTTTTCTGTTAGTTTGTAAAGAAGGTAAAGGTATTTTAAATAGATAATGAGTACTAGGGAAGTAAGAGCCAGTTTGCTATATGTAACTGTTTTCTACAGTATAAAAGGAAGAGAACTTCAAACCATAATATTTTCCTACTCCCCTTCCCCCGTGTCACCAAAATTAAAATAAAATTAAATAAGCGCACACACAGGTTTCCTTTCTAAGAGACTGAAAAGGTGGGGCTATCTTTGATGGTCAACTAAAGACTAGGTGAGCCCCCACTGACTCCTTGTTCCAGGTATGGGGAGAAAACAATTTAAATGGAAGGTAAAAAGAAGAAGAAAACCTTTCACTGTTTTAAAAACTATTTTATGAAGGAACATTACCCATTTAGTAAAGATACAGACTGGAAAAGAAAGAAAAAAGGAACTAGCAATAAATGTATCTCCTCCGAACAAATTAATAGTAATATTGTTTCTTAAATGTCCATACAGGAGTCTACTGTCAAATTAGATAACACGATTTATATTCTTATTCGAGAAAGAATTTCATATCAGGAGGCCCATATTTCAATGCAGAAAAGATTACATTATTTGTCAAGGAAAACACATTACTCTTTGAAAAACAGAAAAGTTGACCTTGGCAAACAGTTAGTGAAATTGTTCTCTACTTGATTTCCCTTATATGTGGTGTGTGGGAGGGCACATATTTAGTGCTGCTTTGTGGCACTGTTTCAAAAGAACTCTCATTATTGTAGCCAGAAATGAGTAGGGAACATCTAGAAAATAGTTCACATTACAGTGCTGGGAAGTGATTGAATTCTTGTTTCCACCCTTTATGTTATAGGTAGTAAAAAACCTTTTAGAAGAAAAATCATCTAGATTTTGGTAGTAAATAGGTACTGGCTTAATGTATGTTTAGTCTTTTTCCCTTGATTGACTATTGTCTTTTTTTCCATAATCAGAGACAAATAAAAATAAGCATTCATTCTCTGATAAAATTCTAAAATTGTGTAACTACTTCCCATTTTATTAAGATGCTATTACCTTATCATTCAGTTTTGTTTCAAGTGGCATTACCACTCCTTGTATCATAATTTATAATAATATAGTGTTTAATTTTGTTAAGGCAAAATTTTGAGTACTCGTGGATCCCTATGTCTTTGCCTGTGGATTACTGAAATCTCTCTCAACAGATTTCCGTATCTCAATATTTCCCTTTGTCCTTACCCCTCTGGTTCCCAGTCTCACTACTCTTCTTGGTATTATCATTTTATATGATAATAATAATATAATAATAATAATAGCAAATATTTGTTGAGTGCCAGTAACTTTTTTAAAGCAATGTTTGCACGTTATGCCATTCAGTTCTCTCAGCAACACCGTAAATTAGATAAAACCATTGTCTATGCTACAAATGAGGAAACCAGAACTCAGAGAGATTGGCTATAACATGCCAATGTCCCAAAGCTCTTCACGGGTGGACAAAGGACATTTATTTCTGATGCACAATGCTGACCGATCCTCTGTGAACGCAAACTGCACCTCGTTGTTTAGTGCCCTTTCTGTCTTATACGAAGGGTGAGAAATTAAACCTCTCCTAACCAACCAAGGCTGGCTGGAGAACAACTCTATTGTTGGGCGGAAAACCTCATTGAAAACGCAAGGGAATTTTTCATGCTGAATGTCCTTCCCTTTGTCACTCCCTACTCAAAATCTACCGTAACACTCCATCTTTTTTGATTTACTGAGAAATGAGTCAGCAAGGATTACAGAAGATTACCAAGGGATTGTACAGCAAAACGATAGATTGCAAGACACTGCAAAATAGAAGAAGAAAACAAAATTTTTTTTCAAAATTGCAAACCAAATCTGTGTTTGAGTGTGTGTGTGTACACGCCAGTGCATAAAAATGTTATTAAATGACTGGATCAAGGTATTATGAATGGCAGTGTTTCAGCTTCTAAATTATCCATGTGGATCATCAGCAACAAATGCAACCAAAGCAATTTGTACTGATTGCTTTGAGAAAAGACATTAGATAAAAATAATTTGACGAATAGCAATGCCATGAACCATTTCGCTCCTGCGAATGGAGATATAGCCTAGTACCTTTGAAAGATAATGTGCAGTAAAGGTTTAGTAATTACCTGGCATTTCCTCTCTTTGATGGTCTCCATCTTCTGTAATTTCCTCTACCACAATTTTTAAATAAATTTTTAAAAATGTTTACCTGGTAAAAATCCCCTCTCTTCCCCTACCCCATAGTCCCTCACTAGTAGCAAAACTCCCACCTGGTCTTTAAAATGCTTAACTAGTTTCATAGTTAGTGGCCAAGTGATCTGATAAGAAGACAGCAACTCCTTGAATAAAGTTTGTTCCTTGACTTTTGGTCATTGCACCACTTAACACTTTCCTACATAAAGTGATCTAGAGTACAAGGAACTCAGAAGGTCTGAAATTACATCCTCTTGGACATCACCACGGAGGAGGAATGTAGAGCTAGAGAAATGCTCTAGTCCTCTGCCTGAGCAGGGAGTCAGAAGGGAGATGGCAGAGCAAATTAGCATCACCTCTCCATCATCCTTCTCGGCTCCTCTCTTGTTTGGACTCAGATTGTTTTTACTTTTAAAATTTTATTAATTTATTTTCATTCAGATTTTACAAATTCAAAATTTTGTTTTGAGAAATGTTTACTTTTCCTAAACTAAATATATCTAGAAAAGGCCTCCAGTACAGCATTTATGGGATCTCCACTGTGTCTTCAACCTCTGAAAGGAGCTGCCGAAGCACCCACGTGATCCTTCTTTAACAGAACCAAAGGGTTTTTTTGCCAAAACCCAAACCTAAAAGTAAAGTAGAAAGGAGCTAAAAAATATAGAAATAATACCCATTACCCTTATACCAATGTGTCTGTTCATCTTCCTAGTCCATTCATTCTCCCTCTCTCCCCCTTTCCCTCCCTCTCTGTCTCAGCTCACACCACCACAAATCGTGTCTTTGGGCTTTCATAAATATATCTTTCATACTTACCACTCACCAAGCACCCTGCTAGAACTGGGGACCTTAGGACGAATAGCACAAATATGTCCAACTCTAAGATTCAATTCAAGAAGACAAATTGACAAACAGCTACAAAGCAATGGGATAAGTGCTGTAATGAGAGGAGGGGGTAGTGGGAGGAGGCTGGTGGGAGTTGAAAAGCAGGAAGTCCAGACTCCCTGGAGGTGGGGAAGCCTTCCTGGGAAGTAAATCCTTGAAGGAGACTGAAAGAGCGAGGACACTCCTGCCAGGGAGACCGGGGGAGAACATGTCCAAATAACTCAGCTTTTAGAGAAGAGCAGGGTGATTACTCAAGAAAGCATAAAAATTTTATAAATATGGAAAAGGGAATTCAAGAACAGGTGTTGTGGTTTTATACTCGCTCCCCAGTGACAGAGGTTGAAACAACCCTCAAGTTCCTCAAATCTTTACTCCTTACTAGTGAAGTCAAGATCACCTGTATACCTTCTTGTTTCCTCAACAATTACACAATCTACAATGATTATTTGCAAAAGACAAAAGATATGTGTGTATGTGTGTGTGTGTGTACGTGTGTGTGACAGAGAGACAGAGTTAAAATTATAGAATAAAAGGAAATCAGATCTATCATCAAGCTTCGTCTATTGTGATAGATTAGCTTTTTTCCTGATATACACAGATTAACTTCTCTAAATGAGTTAATTTAATAACTTTAACAAGGAAATAAAACCACATGAATCCTTCACAGTAAAGGGAAAGAAGCTTATATATTTATTCTGTATTTTTATTTTTGCCCATTTTGAGTAAAAATAGGCTTGCAAAAATTCTTTAGAACAGGCAATTTCTGGCTTTAAAACACACCTTTTTAGCTGATATTAATTACAGGGCACTAGCTACTGAAACCCTATCCATTCCTCAATAGAACTACTTAAAAATTAAAGATTAAGAATGTGAGGATCTTGATCAAGCATTGCAACGACTAACCCTGGGCATCTGACATGGGCTAAGACAGAGGGATGTGCTTGCTACCCGAACCTGTGCAGGTAAATACCTTAAACACTATAGGTTAAGTGCGAATAATTGCTTATTTTTACATTTTTTCATCTGGCAAAAAAAAATTTGCAAATTAATTTTGTTCCAAAAGATCGAACATTGGTCAGACTGTTCTAGCTCATGATAGGATTACTTGACTGAAGATAGATTTTTCCCGAGAGCGTAGCTTTAGATAGACTTAATTTCAACTATCCAAGAGTATTTCAGTTTTGTGTCTGAAAATCATCACTGTAAATCACATAAATGGAAACGTCTATAGACATATTTAAGTAAAGAAAAACATTCTTAATTCCTTTTGCTGTGATGATATATATACGTGAGCTATGCTATGCATTCCTTGAGGACCAATGTTGTGCTAAATGTACTATAGAGAGAAAAAAAGACTTTGGAAATGACACACGTTTAAAGTCCTTTGACTAATTCCACTGGGATTATTCAAGTGCTTGCAAGGGGGGGGGGTGAAAGCAAGGATAGAAAAGAGACAGATATTAGTGCCTGTTGTAATTACTCTGTTCCCCAAGGTCTGAAATGCTAAAAATGAATGTTTCCTCTATTACGAGGATATAAACCTTTCTCACTGCAAAGCTATTAGCATATATAATGCACATGTCTGAAAACCATGGCTTTTCTGTCATTCTTTTGAGACCTTTGGGGACCTGGGTTATTGTATAGTCCTGAATTACAGCCAAGGCATAATTTGTAGTCCTCTGGTTTTCCAGCATATTTTAAAATATCAGTTTAAGCAATCTTACTCATATTTAATGGCTCAGTCTTTTCCAAAAAATTAAAATGTTTGCATTGTCTTAACTCTGGAAAAAAATTGCCATACAATTTACAAACGAGAAGTCACATTAATATACCTCATTAAGTGCCGGCATTTCTCTCAACAAGATGATTTAAAAACGTAATTCACGTAATTCTAGAAATGTATTAATGTAACATTTCTTTAAGCGCTCAGAAGTCAAAACATATATAAACTCTTGATCTGCTTACACCATTCTAGGGCATATAGAGTCACAAGAAAATGAATGACAGTAATTTGTACCTTTTGTACAAATACATTTCCTCCTGTATTTAGGGGCAGAAATTGTACCTTACCATACTCTACATTTTTTTCTCTGATTTCAGTTCTTTCATCACAAAGGTAGAATAAAACAAGAAATGTTACTTCCCTTATTCAGTTTTATTTCAATCTCTGTCAATTTAGCATATTTTAAATAGTCTGTATAATTTTTAAAAATAAAAGGACCATTCTAATGTTAATTTGGATCAATCTTCCAAACATATGATTCTAGGTTTCTAGAAGGGACCCTCTGGAGAGGGCTTTTTAAAAGAGAACAAAAAAGCACCCTGAGGCTGCCCAAGTTTCATTTAACCTACTTACACGAAGAAGGAACTGCTTTGGTTAAGAATAAACTTCCACAAGCTCAGGTTCAAGCTAAACACGCCAGCATATTAGTGGGGAAATGAGACAGCAAATAGTAACTCCTTTCACACTAGTAAAAGAATACTGTATTTATTTAAGACAGTTGGCAGAAATTCTCATTTTAATTAAATTACATTTACTGAAATAACATTTTCATAATTAAAAAAAATAACCCATTTCTCCCAAAGAGCTAGCAAAAAATATTCACAGTAACTTAAAATGGGCAGAGGAGTAATGCGATTGTTAGAATAAATGTGTCTAATTTGGATTACAATTGCGCAGCAGCTCAGTGGTTTTCAGTGATTCAGAAGCCATTATTACCCTCTGTTGCCATGTAAAGTTAACACAAAGTAGATAGCAAGTTTTGTTATTAATGGTTTTTTAGAGGAAGTAACTTAGTACAAATTTCAGGTCTTATTATATTTTTATTACTTGCATATTAGAATCCTAGAATATTAGTTTAGATCAGATTCAAAACATTCTAATCTGACCTCTTCCTTTTGCAAAAGAGGAAACTGAGTCTAGAAAATTGAAATGACTTGTTCTTAACCATTTAACTAGTTAGAAGGACTAGTTCTGGAACTCAGGGGCTTTCCATTGCACAGCTCTGTCACAGAGCTGAAATATTTATATCTCCATAGAAGACAGAAGGAAAAGAGAGAGAAAATGGTGCACCATCTATGTGGATTATGGTCAAAACAAAATCCCATTCCCAGCTTACGTTCAGTTTCTTTCACTCTTGGTTTCCTCCTTCTAAAAGTTCACATGAGAACCAAAGGTCATGTTCTCAAGGGAACAAAAATTGTCAAATAATCAGGTTAAATCTCATGTATTGACAAAAGCAATGTGTGAATAATATGTTTCCATGATTTACCAATGACAGCTGGAGTGAGAGCAAAATTTTCCATGAAAAACCAAACAAAGCAAAACCAATTCTCAATGCTGAATTCCTCCAAATACACAAAAGATGGCCAAATGGGTCAATTGATCAACTCCAGTCACGGAAGCTACATAGGAAAAAAGGAGGAATATTTAAATGAGGAGGGAAAGTATGCCAAAGCATGGGGAACACAGAACCACCCCCTTTCTTCTTGGTTATTGCTGAATGCCGGTCTTGTGAAAAGTAAAAACATTAAATGGGAGCCAGCCCCGATGGCCTAGCAATTAAAGTTCACACACTCCACTTTGGTGGCCGGGGTTTGACTCCCAGGAGCAGAACCACACCACTCGTCTGTCAGTAGCCATGCTGTGGCAGCGGCTCACATAGAAGAACTAGAAGAACATACAACTATCATATACAGCCATGCCCTGGGGCTTTGGGGAAAAGGGGAAAAAAAGAGGAAGATTGGCAACAGATGTTAGCTCAAGGCAAATCTTCTAAAAAAGAAAAGAAAGCGTTAAATGGCGTAGCTGTGCCAAATAAAGTATCTACCATTCTAAAAGGGACTTAACAATAGTTTCATACCTGTGCTGCTGCATGATTTATGAGCAAATATGTCATGGTTAAAGCCTAGACAAGTAGGAAGTTTGCTACACTTGTACAAAAGGTGAGTGTTAATGAGCATCCTTCTCCATTATTGGGTCAAATCAGAGTACAAATGAGGGAAACAACAACACAACAGTTGGTTTTTGAGAACAAATTAATCAAACATTAAATACTTGCGATCTGAACTAGTTGCAACACAAAAATGAAATAACAAATACAAGTTAAATCCTATTATACTAAATATCTGTCACAATGACAAAAAAAGAGCCCCCGTACTTTACTAATTTTGGATTGCCTGCCATCCTTTTTCAAATTATGTCTCACAGCTCAATTAAATAGATCCCACAAATTCTTTGCATTGCAAAACTTCCCTCAAATTCTTTCAGTAACAATCTATTATTTTTTTCTGCTCTGTGTAATGGTGAATTGAACCATAGTATGAAGGCCATTTAAACTCAGAGTCCCCAGCTACCCTTAAGAAAAAAACAAAAATTCTCCCTAAGAGTCTAATTTGCAAATTAATTTCCTTGTTCACTGTCAGTTATTTTCAATTTACAAGCTTGTGGGTCAAACTCATTATGACCAAAAGCTCCTTATGACTAAAATGCAACAAAATTAATAAAAATAATGCACGGCATTTCATAGGGTTGAACTCAAAGTGGTAAACACACCAATATTATGCAAGCTGTGCTCCACAGATCACTAATGTGCCTGGAGACATTACTAGATATTGGAGTGGAAGAGGAGAGAGTTTCAAGAAATACTGAGTTAGACCAAGTTGAACAAGTGCCATTTCTGCAGACCCTCTTAGTCTCACTGCAAATCTCGAAGAACGGGGGTTTGGTACGCTATCATTTTCCAAACTTAGTTAAGCATAGAAAACCAAATTTCTTAGAATCCCTCTTCATTTGTGGAAAAGAAAAAAGAAAAACAAATACAGCTTAGCTAATGCTCCAATGTAAAACTACAATAATAACAAACATAACACATTATTATTTCTAAACACATTCCCTCCCTCCAAATGTGCTGTGGAAAATTGAAACTTACAGTGTCTGCAAGCTTGGCTCACCCAAAGCCGCTCTTTGTAAGCGGTGGAGATAGGAATTCACTCCAAAGATCAGGCTCCTACTACGAAAAAACAGAGACGCTTTTCTTCTATTAAAACCCCCACCCCTGATTAGAATTGTGGGCACAAGTTTAAAAAAAGAAGACTTTATTTTACCTACTTAATTTGCATATCTGACACACTAAAGATTTTTTATACATCTTTCTCTGATGGAAAAGGACATTTCTTTCCTTGACTTTCTAAGATGTAAAATCCTATCTGTCATTTCTTTTCTAGTATGAAGAGGTATAATTATAATAATAATTATATACAATTATTATTGATAAAATAAGTAATCTGTGTGAACTGAAAAAATAACTTGTGAACATGAGACCATATAAATGGGGACAATAATGGAGTGAGTTCATATATGTAAAGCTCTTTTAACCACGCCTCACACACAGACAGTGACATATAAATGTTTGATATTATTGTTGTGCTTACCATGAAGCTACATAGGACCTCATTCTTGCATATTTAGCATTCACACATGTTTCCTGGAGACCTCTGTATTGTATCATTAATTTAATGACACGTATTAATTAATTCTGAATGGTGAAAATAATAATTTTTTAAAGGTAGAAAAAAACATGATATTTCCCCCATGTCCAATAAGAAATACCATTGTCCATGACAGGGTACGGGGCACAAAATTGAATATAACATAGTCTCAGTACGGACAGAGCTGCATGGAGGCCTAGCGGGGTGATGGTTATAAAGGAGGAGGAGGCAGAGAATGAAGAAGAAAATAAGGAGAGGGGAGAGGAGGAGAAGAAAAAGAGGAAGACAGAGAAGAAAGAGGAGGAGGAGTAAAAGGAGTGGAAAGGAGGAAAAGGGAAAGAAGAGAAAGAAGAAAGTGAAAGAATAAAACCAACCTTTTTTTAAGACTTGTGCTTGTGTACCAGGTATTTTAAGTGTTTTATATGTTTTTGTTCATTTAATCTTTACAACAACCTGATATGTTTGGTAATATTATCTCCATTTTAAAGATAGGGAAACTGAGGCACAGACAGGTGACATTAACTTGCTACCAACCTGATGTGGGTGCTGGAGCCAGCACACACATTCCCAGCCACATTCCCAGCCAGCCTGATGGTGAAGCCTACGTTTGTAACCACTTCACCAACAATGACAATATTACTTACTGTCCTAAGGTTAAGATAAAGTATATGGAGGCAGCTATGGGCCCAGAGGAAGCACATCAAACTCCAGCTGGGTCTGGCGAGGCTGGAAGGGCTTCTTGGAAGGAGTGATGTGGAGAAGAGTTTGTAGGAGTCAGCCTGGTGAAGCAGAAAAGGGGCATTTCAGGCAGGGAGAGTAGCCTGTGTGAATTCAAGGTGGCTGGAATGGCAAGGGCATAATGCATGTGAGGGAGCATTGAGAGCAGACACCGGGGAGGAAGCCAGGAGTCCATCCAGGAGGGCCTGTGTGCCATGCAAAAGAGTTGACAGCAAGAAGGATGGATATTCAAGTGATCCATTGAGAAGTGATGACAGCTGACTTCAGGGAGAGGAAGTAGCAAAGGAAAGGGGGGTGGTGAATAGGAGAGAGATTTATTTCAAGAACAGAGAGGTATTAGCAACCCACTGGATGTAGAGGATGATACAGCGGGAACGATCTAGAATTTTTCCCAGCGTGCTGGCTTGGGTGACCAGGTAATTGGTACAATTCTCCACAACAGAGATTACAGCAAGGAAACACGCAGCATTGGGAGGGAAGGTGTTACATTTGAACCCCTTGAGTTTGAGATGCAAGATATTTAATTACAGATGTCTAAATGGCAATTGAATATAAAGGTTTAGAAAAGAGAAGTCCATTGAAGATTTAACTTTAGAGACATTGGTTTATGAGTAGTGGTTTGGGATCAACCACCTGGAAAACTATGTTTAGAGAAAAAAGGTCCAAAGACAAGCTGGGGAATGCCAGCAGTTATGACACGGGCTCTTAACCACACCATTCGCAAGCTCAGTGCACTCCAACCTGAGACATCTCCAAAACAGACCATGATTCTCAGTGCATTGAAAAGTATTGGGTCATTCATCTAAGAGGTCCACAGAAGAGGAACAGGAGAAGAAACAGGCAGAAAGGTACAAGAAAAAAGTAGGATATATTGTACAGTGAGTCAGATACTGAGAGGAGAGATTTCACAAAGAAAAGTGTCCAGTAAATCTGGCAACATGGAGAGCATTATTGACCTTTGAGTGATCAGGGCCTAAGAAAGACATGGGGCAATAAAGAGTCAGAACAGATGGAGACAGTGTATAACATGAGTAGACTGAACTTTCAAAAAGTTTGATTATAAATGGAAGAAGATAGGAGTGAAAGCTTAAGAGCAACTTGGGTTTGAGCATTTGTATTTTCAAGATGGAAGAGACATGAGCATTCTCAGAACACAGGAAGGCTCAAGACTGAAGACATGGGAAAGAGAAGACAGTTGATGGATCAAAGTCCCTGACAGATGAGGAAAATGTGTAGAGAGCACAGGTGGAGGTCTCCATCTTGTTTGGAAAGAGGGATGCCGTCTCTACTAAGATCGAAGAGCATCAAGAAAGGATGAATAGTGGGTGCAGACAGGTTTTAGATGTTGTGGCTAGAACACCTAAATATTTGTTCACTTAGTGACATCCGTGTTCTTCTGAAGTATGTTTCAAGGTCATCTTCTGAAAATGATGAGGTAAGTGGGATAGCAAGTTTGAAAAAGATGTAAAAGTGCAATTACCTCTCAAGGGGATGAGAGAGGTGACTGATGCTATCCTAAACATGATTGCATCCTCAACAAAAGTAATTTTTTTTTAAATCCCTGTAAAATAGAGAATACTATTCACAGATAAAGCTAGAAATATCTTTCAAAATAAGAAAACATGATGTTTCTGATTTTTCAGCTAGGGATTGCAACTACAGAAGAGAATTATTACCAGCTACATTATAAATTATAATTTGGTGGAAATATTTTTTCCCTCTTGTTCCTCGTTCTACAACAGCCACGAAAAGTCCACAGCCAAGGGGAAGGTATCAAGCGTAAGGCAAGGTGACTGTCTGATTCACTGAGATTTCATTTTGAAGGAGGGAGGGACTGAGGAAGATCAAGGATAGAAGGTGGAGAGGTGCTTGGGAGAAGAGGGAAAGTCTCAGAAGGCCAAAATTCAATTCACACTGGTGTTGACGCACTCGCCATCCTTTTTTGGTTTTCTTGGTGAGAAAGAATAGCCCTGAACTAACATCTGCTGCCAATCCTCCTCTTTTTGCTGAGGAAGATCAGCCCTGAGCTAACATCCATGCCCATCTTCCTCCATTTTATATGCGGGATGCCTGCCGCAGCATGGCTTGATTAGCAGTGGGTAGGTCCGTGCCCAGGATCCAAACCCGTGAACCCCAGGGTGCCAAAGCAGAGCGTGCAAACCCAACCACCATGCCACCAGGTCAGCCCCTCTCCATCCTTTTTACATGCCACAAAGCACCAGTCAACTGCTTAGGTCTTAGGAACTGGACAACTTTACAAAGCTTCACGTGGAAAGCTCTTCACTCTGGGTCGCTTTTCCCCCTTGGATATTAATCCCCAGAATGGAAAATGTTCCTTTCTTACTTAACTGTTCAATTATCAAATTCCAACAACAACTTGCCATAGTTATGTTTTTATTTTAAGGAGTAGCACATTTAAAAGTAAAAGATACAAAGAATTTCTGGGGAAGGAACTGCAGAAACATTAAAACACATTGATTTTAGAATTATGAGATAGCCAAACTTCCATACACTTTTCTTGGTTACAGTGCCCTGAAGTGTTAAATTATGGTTGCGTCCAGAAAGACAAAACTGAATGGAAACCTGAATAACTACCTGGGAGCTTCATCCAGGCCAGTAGGTTTTGACCAGAGGTGGCTATGAGAAGTCGTGACAGGGATATTTAGCTGGATATTGATCTACACCCACTCACGGAGTAGTCCAAACTACTGGCTCTGTCATGCTGTGATCCAGCTACTTAGAGCTACGGCCAAAGAAGTTAAACCTAGATAAATGAGGGATTTAAAAGAAATTCCAAACTGTTTTAAATTTTCTATTCTATTTTCTTAAGTCTTTATGTTTTCCCTTTGGATAGAGTATTGCAGAGTACTCATAATTTTATCAGTTGATCAAAAAATCAATATAAAGAAATAAAGTTAAAATTATATCAAGGAGATCACCTTTTAAGTTCTTTAAAGGCCTGAGCTTCCTCTAATTTTCTTGTATTTTCCCTCCCTCTCCCTCAACCTCCCCAGGGACCAGCAGATTACACATTATAAATGTTTAGGTAAATGTCAAATGAGTTGAAATCCATTGGAGTTCAAGAATATGGATTGTTGTTTTTTTTTTTAATTTGTAACTACACAAACAAATAGATCAACACACTAACCAAAAAGGAAATAAAACTTCTGTATTTCTAATCAATGCGAGAATACCAGTTTTGATTGTGTCCTTCCTTGATCATCAAGGCATTCTGACATAGACATTAAAAAAAGAAAAGAAAAAAGGTCTTCTGGCAATAATGTCCATAAGTATATTGCCCTAGAGGTAAAAACATTGCTGAATTTCTTTTTCTTATCACTGGTGGTTTGGCAGTGCTAGATTGCAATAGATCAGTAACATCATCATATCCAAATGATGCAGGAAGGGTTCTTACTCAAGAATAAAAGCTGAGGAAAGTGCCTTATGTAGAGGACATTTTTTTAAAAATTGTATTTTTTTAGGGAAATCCATAAATTATGCTAATAATTGGCAAGTTACACAGTAATGAATTAAAGAATTAGTTGTTTGGTATCTTGCTCTGAACACAGCCACATAGCTGCATATCACAGGAAATGTGAAACTACAGAGATCTTTGCAGACCATGAGACTATCTTTCCTAGCTGTAGTGTCTTATGTTAAGAAACATGACTAAGCACACACGTCACTTATCAGTTATAGTATTTCTAATTCTTCCATTATTATACTGCAGCTACTTCAAGTGCCATAAGTTTAATAATGTTTTCAAATAGAGCAAAATCTATTATTTACAACATATAAGAGATGGTAATAATTTCATTTTTCTCTTCATATTTTCACTAAAATTTCAAAAATGTTTTTTATATTGCTTGGCATTACTTATAATTGTTGCCAAACTCAAATATTTGTATTTATGATACTGACTAAAAGTAATTAAACTAATTTACACCAAATATATGACAGGGCAGCTATTTACAAATAATTCTACATATAAATGATTCTACATATAAATGGTTAAAAGTTTAAGTTTAAATGGAAAGTTAAAGCACAACACATGCACTCTTTTATGGGTTTCTTCTACCTACACAATGACAAAATGGAGTTGAATTTCTCAACTAAGGATTCAAATAATAACAAAAAATCCACATGACAATCCTAACTGGGAATAGCAAACCTCTATCTATGCTTTTCCTGCTCATCTTAGAAGAGATTAGACAGATCTCAGCATTCTATGAACTTTGTTAGCTTCTGTAACCATTATAACCTCTGCATTTTGTTAAATATCCCTTTGCTATGATCTTGAAACCATCAGGAAAACCTCTAAAAAATGGATGAAAGCAACAAATATCCAAAACTTTATTGAGCAAAACCATACTAAATACATTGTTTGAAACCAAATAGCTATTGGGGTTGGTAGGGGTGTGGGGTTCATGGCTGTAGTATTCAGAGTCCAATTTTATTTTGAGACCAGCACAGATAGTAGAATATTTTTTATCTTAGTTTTTCTATCACAGAACTCGAGTCCTCAAGACATTATCATTGGACAGTCTCCCAGAAAATTAAACGCAAATCCCTGAGCTAGAAAAGAATGTTCATGGTCTCCATAAATCTATTTAATGAAAATTGAGTCTTCCCTTGGACAAATTTGGAAGACCTGACTTAAACAATATTAAGTGTTCCATCTAGAAATGACATAACATAATATGCTCCATTTGCGCCTCTGCCCTGCAGAGGACCCAAATACACCCCTGAGTTGTGACTGGTCACTCTCTTCAAGACCTTTCACCTAAATAACGTGGGTCTAGTGTGGCTTGTAGATATTATTATGCAGAGATAATGCATTAATTTTCAAAATTCATACAACATTCTCCTATCTCCCCACTGCCCTTGATAATTTATATATTTTGCTTTCTTTTTCTGTTAAGCTTGCATTGTCTGGATAATGATTTTAATTCTCCACTTCAATCCATGGCAGTAAGCACTGCCACAGAAATAAGTCATCTTGGGCCAGTCACTTTACCTCTCAATTCCTAATTTCTCTGACAATAAATCTGTCTGCAAACATGCCATATATCAGTTTTCTGAACAAATATCTATCAAACTTCATTTGACGAGAGGCAATGAACTTGTGTTCTCTGCTAATATTGCTACCAAAGTGACCACAGGATGGATAACAAAGAAATACATTGTTGACTAGCTAGTAATTGTACTTCCTAGATTTGCATTTCTTAACAAATATTGAATATCTGTAGAACAGAGAAAAAGCAGCAGGTGAAGAGTGAAACACCTTCCTGGTAAGAAAACTGATCATGCATCAAGCAATAAGTATTGAATTAAGGTTTATCTACCATGTATACTGTAAGATATCCAGATAGATCGAAATGAAAAATGTCTGGCTCCTAAGAGCTGAACCTAATTGTTGAGAAATTATTTACTCACAAAAAATGATGAAGTGACAAGGAAATACAGCATAAAAAATAGTGTAATATTAAGTACTAAAATATAGTAGACTGTTTCTGAATGTTAAAGATAGGGCTTGAAATTAGAGAAAAATCAGTGTAAACTGGGATCAAGAAAAGTTCAGAAGGAAGATGTGACTCTTGACTCTATGCTTCAAAGGAAGCAAAGAAGTTGGATCAAGCATGAGCATTCAAGGTGAGAGAGTGACACAGAAAAGACAGAGACCCAAGAATGTCCAACACTCAGAGAGAGCGTGAGATTCCAGCCTTTGGAAATGGAGGGCTAGCATCCTGGGGAGTCTACACAAGGTTTAAGATTGCAAGCAAGAGAAAATAAGCAACTACTGGAAGAATGAAAAAATTAAATTGTGACTCAGGAAGATCAGACTACCCGTTGGTCTGTTACATGTAAGCAGAACCGAAGGCAAGAACAGCAGATAAAGACTCTCATGGTGGCACAGTGAGATGGTAGTGGTGAAAACAGGAATTTGAGCACAATCCAAGAAGACAAACTGACAAAACTGATCAATACGATGAAGAAAAGAGTGCAAAGACTTCCAGATTTTTAGCTTAAAGGACAAGAAGAACAAAGACAATAATGGCAAAAATGGTGAAAAGGAGACAGTTGGCAAGTTTGATTTGGGATCTGCTGGCCTGAAAACATCATAAATATAAAACCAAAGAATCATGGGATTTGAAGTCTAGTGATGTTAGTCTTTTAGTCAGCAGAGTCATAGCTAAAATCATGACAAGAGATGTACCCACCAGGGTAGTGAGGGCAGAGAGAAAGGCAGCAGCTGAAGGGTGACAAAGACTCCTTGACCCAACTTTAGTTAGGCTCCTCTGAGCCCTCTTCTCAACTAGGCCTCAGCCTTGGGGTTCAGTGCTCATCCTTGCAGCATCCATTTTTAGCAAGAATCCTGCTAAGCCATTTTAGACAGAATCCCTCCACCCTCAATATCTGATCAAATTCCTCATCCCCCATCATTTCACCCTTAATATCTGATCACCCTGGCCTGCCTTCCACAAGAATCTTATTAGGTCAGTTTAGTAAGAATTTTCCTACCCTTAGTAATTACCTTTAATAATTTTCCATCCACCAATCTGTCCCTTCCAAATAGCTCCCTGACTATAAATCTCCACTTATTCTCGCTGTATTCGGAGTTGAACCTGATCTCTCTCCCCTACTGCAATAGTCTTGAATAAAGTCTTCCTTAACATTTTGACAAGTTTCACAATAATTTTTTTCTTTAACAAGGGTCAAGTCAAATGGCTAACCCATCATTAAGGGGTAGTGAAGGGTCCATGTGAAGGGGAGAGAGAAGGCCAAAGAGCTCAGGAGGCCAAGAGAGAGTAAGGAAAAACTGAGAAGAATCTTTCAAGAAGAGGGACTTCCACTGTACAATACACATCCAAAAGAAGCCGGGAAGGATAAAAATGACTTCGCTGGAGGAATTCAATGTTTGTCTCTGAGAAAGCATACGAGTAAGAGGGTTGAAGTGAAAGTTACACCACAAGGGGCTGATTAGGAAAAGCTATGGAAGAAGGGAAAATTGCAGTCATTCGGCAAAGCAAGCTAAGATAAACGTCCCAATTGTACAAGAGCTTCTCACTTTGGGGAAATATCAAAAAGACAAGGAAGAGAAGGTGGGAGAGTCTTTGTCTGAATGATGCTTCTTAACTCTGGCTTCACCTATAATGCTGAGCATGAGTTTTCACACTGGTGAAATTGGAGTCAAATCAAACATTACTTAGTCTTTTAAAAAGAATTAATAATGTCACATAGATAACTTTGATATCATGGTCCACTAAACACATGTGCTTTTGGCCTCTTCCTACTTGGAAATTTCTATTCCTTAGAGGGGTAAAAATATACAATGTGATGAATATAATGGTTATTTTTCATGCTGGCAATTTTTTGCTATTAGGGTAGTTAATTGTTATAACTAACTTATCTCTCATGTATGTTTTCAGTGAAAACAATATTTCTATCCAAAAAGATATTCTTTCCAATAGGTATCAAAATCAAATATTTTTAGCACCCAAAATGCTAGCCTCACATTTAATTATATTCCACCTTATAGATGTGTCATCTATGGTCTTTCCAGGTACTTAAATTCAGGGAAAACATAATCTAATAACAAAACAACAACGACACTATCAGTAGCAATACCAGAATATCATTTGTATTGTACTTTACAAAGCAGTTTCACATGCACTATCTCGTAATTTAATCCTCACAACAATCCAAAAAGTTAGTAGTATTTTCTCATTTTACCAAGCAGGTCGAAGGCAGAGTCAGAATGGGCCAGGGTCACAGAGCTTCTGCAGGACCTGTGCTCCTGGGAGAGTTCTGCTTATGGCACCAGTACCCCACTGACTGCACAAGGTAGCTCTGGTCTGGGATGAATATCTCTGAGAAATTCTACTGCCCTCATAGATGACCAGTTTTCCTGAAATCATAAATGTTCCCACTGTAATTTAAAGTCTATAGCCCTGGGAGTAAGCGCTCTTTGTTCTGCTAATGAGCACACTCTTTCCCAACATGCTTTCGGATGCCCAATGTCTATACTGTGACTCTACCTCCCTCTTTCCCTTGTAAGCTTCTACAGAAATATTTCACCTGCTCTCGAGATTGCATGTAAATTTAAAGTGTCTCCTTCAGTTCTTCATCATAAAGTCTCTGTAGGAGTGAGGCCATTCACTTCTAAAATGGGATATGACCAGGAGAGGCACAAGCTTGGTACCCAAGAATGTGTGTCTCATTGCTCTGGTCCCTGGGTCTCTGACATTCCTCTTATAGAGCTCCCTGAAACATACAGGATATATATAAGAATGGACTTGCTATTATTGTGGCACAGAAAACTGCTCCTGTACCAGTTCCCTTCTGGTGGGAATCAGAAGGTTCCAGACAGCATTGATGAAAGACTAAGACCTTTCCGGATTAAGAGTCTGAGCAATTGACGTTTTATTTACATGGCTGATACTGAATGAAGTTCAATACTTATTGATTCCTGCTCGTTTGCTAAGGGCTATCATGTAGAAAATGTGCTATTAAAAGGAAAATTTATTTATTGGACTATAAAGAATAGACGCAATTGAAAGTCTGGCAACTCTATATATGGAATGATCATTTTGGCCTTAATTCATGGTAAGACAAATGTTAAACGTAATAAGTGGCAAGTCATTGCTTCCGGTGCAGACTTGGTTGCACTTGAGAATGCAGGCACTGTTGCAGGGAGAAGATGAATCGACTTAGGAGGAAAGACATGAAGATAAAAAGGAAATGGAACAAAAAGGTTTATCCACACAAACAGCTAAACTCTGAAAAATATTAGTGCTATCACCAATTATCATAAAGCCTAATTCTACTTGTGCTATATCTCAAGCTTGGGGACAGGTAGAGTTTCATGGGCCAGTTCATGAATCTTGGGACAGAGCAGAAATGGCAAGCAAGTGGCTTGAGCAACCACCATCTCTGCAGTCCCACGGGAACCTCTACCAGTCATCACTCTTCCTCCCACTGGTGGGAATTCACCTGAGGATTGGTGGAAAGTATAAATCTTTACATGCTGTATCTGACAGTACACGTGGAATGTTTTTAAAAGGGAGGAATTTGATTCTTGTACAGAAGGGAGTTTTCAAATTAATTCAGGACCACAGCACAAATGGGTTGAGAGAGAGCAAAAATTTAAGTATGGCTCGTACACAAGACTCCTGCAACTCCTTACGCAATGCACACTCATTTGCTTAAGGTTTTTTATATTTCTGTTATTGGGCAACAGAAGAGGGATTCGATGTGTCTAGGTGGCTTTAAGTTTCACATTTTGACGGCATGTTCAGAGCATCACTCAGTATCTCTGAAAAGTAGCACTTGAAAAAGTGTCTTTACATGACATCTAAGAAAAGTAGAATAAAACACTTCTAAAAGTATTGATCATGTTACTTGGGAAAGCTCTAACTGTGACTCGTCAGGCAGAGTGAAGCACTAGCTTCCTTTGGCATCATGTTCAAAGCAATGGTGAAGGAGTGAATAAAATTGAGGCAAAGAAGTAACAGGTAACTCCATCCTGTTTTAAAAAGCCATGGATACTGACAATGGGAGTTATTTGAAAAAAGTGAACACCGCGTGGCAGGCTTTCCATGGCTATTGTCATGCTATCCCTTTACCAAAAATTGTATATGTATTTCTTTCCATTTTCCCATAATTTAAATTGAATCATTGAATATTTATAAAGAGGAAAAAAGATAAAATTGTTTTACCTTGAGTCACAACAATCAGAGAGATCTGTGTTAATTTGGTTCTCTGATGTGAATGTTTCCAGTCAACTAAAGCAGTGATTCAATTCATTTTCTCTGAGAATAGCTTTTTGAAACAGCAACATCACTTCATTTGAGTTCTAATCTTGTCCAACTCTTGTTAACACCATTTAATAGGCTCATAACTTGTTTTTGGATATCAGTTCAATTTTATATCATAACACTGTTAATTTATTTAGCTTGGTTTTAATTTGGAAAAGGCTTATATTCTTTCCTTTTTTTTTTTTTTTTCAGATTAGAAGAGAACCATTAATGCCTTCAAAGTCTGCTTTTAAAGAAAATCTTCCAGAGAATCAGGAAATTGAAAGCATCACTCTTCATTGGTCAAACCCTATCCATGAGGCCTTGAGGCCATGAGATGGGAAGTTCCCTCAAGTCAAACAGCACTGTTGAAATCTACTTATGACCAACACCAGGGGTTTGCTTGCAAACAATATGACTGCACGGCTATAACTATCTTAAAACACATTTATGGACATGAATTTTAATTAACTAATTAATGCCTGTGACCTGTACATCTCTACCCTTCATACATGCATTAAACACATATTTGTTTAATGCCTTCGAGGTGTGGGCACAATGCTCATTGCTAAGGAAATAGAAAAATAAATGATATGGATTTTGCCCTGAAGGGAAAAGGAAGCTAAAATTTCCTTGTAGGGACACCTTTCATGTGCCATACACTAGACTGTATCTTTGTCACAACTATAATCCTTCTCAAGAATAATGTTGAGAAGTCATACGACTTTTCTCAGCTAAGTGATAAAACGCCTTTTAAGTTTTCTTTTAATATATCTTCATGTGTGCATCTTCACACTTGTGAATTTGTGTGATTTCTCTATAAATTAATGAGAGAAGGAAGCTATGTCTCTCATCCCTTCCCTTCCTTCATTCTGAAATTAGGGAGGAAAAGAACCTCACATTTATCCAATTTTATTTCTCCCTACCCCAGCACCTTCACCAATTTTTTTAAAGAAGTCACAGTCAGGCAGAGATTTCCACTGAAGAGGCTATTTCTGGACTTCTTTTGCTGTAGATGGGGGTAGGGAGCGTGAGTGGGCAGAGAAAACTTGACTCCAAGGACAGACTTTCCTTTGTACCTCCATGGACAATCAACAGACTAGCTCAGGAAAGGAATCCCAAGTAGAGTGGTCTTAATAGGCTAAAATTAGAAAGGTGAGGGAAAACAGAGGAAAGAAGGAACAAAAAGGGAGGGAGAGAAACAAGGAGAGGCTACATAAATGTACTTTGTAAATTCTTCCTCTTGGAACCTACATATTATTATTATATTTATTTAAGCAAAATTTCAGATCACTATTTAAATGCTAGCAGTCTCTATTTTAAATTCTCTTCAGTTCTGTGTATCATTGGGGGGAAGGGGGCCATTAACAGTCAAACAGTCCTCCTATCAACAATTCAAATAATATTTTGAGTTATTCCAATATATTTGGTTATTACACAGGTTTACTGGAAAAATAAAAGTGAGTGCCTGATCATCTCATTTTTTAAGTCAACACAACAAGGAACATTTATGGAGATAAAATATATTTGCAATAAGAGTGCTCTGAAATAAATGCTATTAAGAAAGCTTAGAGAATGATTATATTTTATTTCAGTAGGAAAAAACAATTGAACTCTGCTCTTGTCTTCTGTTTCAACATCATATCTCTCCATCCCTCCTCCTCTGGTAATAAATATTCTCTTGCCAGCCCTGTTACTGACAATAATGTAGGTGAACTCTGCACCATGTACATCTGTCATTATTAATGACCATGGGAGAGAGAGACGATAATTCACTCTTTCAGGAACCAAGAGGGTAAAACACTATAGACATTTCCTTTCACATTTTCTGCTGGAAGAATATTTGCATTTATCCCTTCTAAATTCACAAACAAGCCTCAGTAGCAGAAGAGAAAAAAAACCTCACATTTTTAACTTCATTTGAAAAATACTGTTTATGCAGAAGACACTTGTTGCTACATGAAGATTTTTATGACAATATTATACTCAATGTTTTAGGTATACAATATGTATAATCCTTTTAAAGCTCAGGCTATAAAGACATTTTATGATAGAAAACACTTCTTTTACTCACAGGCTTAAATAACTTTCAATATGGCTAGCCCACAGACTGCTCTTACTAAAATACTTATTCCATTCACTAGATTTATAAAAGTGTATATTTATTTTAAACGGGTCTTTCAAGTATTTTATACTTGAATTCTGAAAAAAGTCTTAAAATATTATGTTTTTATATGAAAATATAAACCAAATGCTATAGAGACAAAGAAAAAGATAGAGACATGTTTCTTTTAGAACAAAGAGCCCTTATTCATGTCTTAGAAAAATGAGAGGATGATTGTGTTAATACCATGCTGGAAAATAGTCACAAAAGTCTATACTAGCTACTTTTTTAATGGAGGGACAGGTAACATTCTCTAATAAAATAAAAATATACCATGCAGACATTTTATTTCAAACCAATTCGTAGGTAACAACATTCTGCCCATTCTCAACCTTCAGTTACCTGCTATTAGTATCTTTTACTTTTCTGTAGCAATGACGCTGATGAAATGTTGTCATGAGGGTTATTTTGACTTACTGGAAGTAGACTTTTCCAGAACATAAAGTTAAAGGCTTCAACAGATTGGGAGGGCTCTCAGTTAAAGCCACTAATATGCTCTGTTAAGTCGCTAGTCTTCCCACTGGCTCCTTACACTGTTTTATTGACGTGAAACTCTAGAAATGTCAGCTTTTCTCAACAGCACAGTCTACGCTGTTATTAGTAGCTCCCTTAGAAAGTATAAAGGAATATTAGAAAAAATAATTTTGCCTTTCAACAGATTTTTAGAACAGTAAAATATCCACAAATTTTAAACAGTTTTTACCCAAATCCCAAACTGAAATATAATTTTCCAAATGTAATCCCAAGTATAAATGTAATTGATATGCCAATGAATACTGTGGTAGTAACTCCAGATTTTATGTCTGTTTAAATGATAAATCATGCCACATAATAAGGAAACAAACCAAGCAAATAAATATAAAAAACGGATAGTTAGGAGTGGGCCTGAAAAATTTCAGAATCTCGATACTGCACTATAGCATTGACCAAAACAGCCTTTGGTTTGAGAGATATTCTACTACCAAACTTTAAGAAAAGCAATCCTCTCATGCGCATAGTTCAATGAACGAATCAATCAACAATTAGTCATATTCCAATACCATAATTTTTAGCTACCGGCAACCAAAGGCTGCATCCAACTTCTAAATTAATTTGTTTACATTCGCTTTTAAGAAAAACTGAATCCAGTCAAACATGTTGGATTTTTTAAAATTATATGATGCCAAATAACCATCTTGAAATTGTCATCTTCAATTTTGTTTTTGGTTCAAACGTAAACATACTGAAGGGAGGCAGCAAGCTTTGTGCTGGGAGAGGGTCTCTTCTGTTTAACCAAATGATCCTAGCATTTCTCTTATTGTTGAAAGGAAAGGGCGGGTGTGGGGTTTGGGAAAAAGAGAATGAGAGAGGTTTTTCTCTACAAATCTTCCTTCTTCTGAGTCTCCCAATACAGATTTTCAGGGTGAATCAAACCATCCCACCAGAGCTCAGTAAGAATAAAACCTTGTTTGATTCTTGGGGAGTAGAGAGCTGTGGGGAGCACATTCTTCCACTTCCCAACTCCATCCCTGTTCTCTCTGACCACCTGTTCATGCCCAGATGACAGAATCAGGCCAAATAGGTTTATTTCCAACTCTCTCTGTTATTGTTTTTGCTAAATAGACTCCCCTCATCAGTATTATAAAAAGGCCTATGCCTTAGTCCCACTTAAATTTTAAGTCACTAAAACGAAAAAAGAAGTATCAGTAAACATTTCAGGGACATAAAATCATTCAATTCAACAAACTGCTCTGAATTAAATTAGTCCAAAACACTTTATCCTTAAAACTGCAAAAACATTGTGATACTAAATATTCAATATTATCAGTCAGGCAAATTGGCCCAGGTCAAATGAGCAAATCTAAAAAATGAGATTGCTAAATTTCTCAGCTTGATAGCTTCGTAATAAATAATGTGCTTCTATTCAATCTGTACATTAAGTCTTTTATGTGGCCTTAAGGCACTCTCTGATGGCTGTGCCCATTACAATGTAGCCATAGAAACTGACACATTTATTTCTTGGATTAGTGTGCCATTGAAAATATTAATATGATGCAGTAAATGGGGATTTAATCTAATCTACTGATGGTAGGATGAAGTTAGTAAAAGGTTGAGTGCCCTTACGGAGAAAGAAAGATTATATCTGCAGAGAGAAGCTTGTTATTGGTTACAAGGCTGAACTGAACAGCCTATGACATATTATGCATTTCTACATTTAAACAGATTTTGTCAAACTCAGCATGGAAGGCTTTCTGCAGGCTGAAGAATGCTTTTTCATATATATATTTAAAGATTTTGATATCTAAATGGAAACACTTTTTATCTATAAACATAAACAGAAGAGGACACTTCTCACAACATACTTTGTGAAGTATGGCACCCAGGGTGAAGCTGGCATGCCCCAAACCATTGATTTTAAGGCATTTCCTTGGCCCTTTCGCTTTGTCAAGGGTTACAAATAAATTCAGATGACCTTCATCAAAGAAAGCCAATTTTATTTTAACATGTTCGGAGACAATACAGCTAATCAATTTCACCGTTAATTTTGTTAATTTCTAACTTGAAATCAGATATCGATAAATATTCTTTTTGTTGTGGGATAGATCACATTTGACTCTGGTGTCTCCTAATAATTCACAGGACTCCGGGTCTGTCCCCCCTTTACTCCGCAGCAAAGTACATAAATTTCAAAGATATATTCTGACAGGTGAGGCATTGTTGAAAAGCAAAGTACAGCACTTTGTCCTTGAAATGTTAACATGTAATACCATAAAGTATTCAAATAATAATTTACTCAATCTTTCAGGGTAATTAATTAAAATGCTCGAGATGTTGGAGAAAATCACCTTGAGCTTATAAAAGTGGAAAGCCCCCCCTTTCCTGTCTGCATGCAAGCTGCCCCAGCAGACCTACCACATGCTTTCCCAGTTATGGGGTTTGATTTCAGAAGATAATAAATAGCCAGGATCTAATTTTGCCATGTCACAACTGATTATGTTTCACAAGAAAAGGTGGAGTGCTCACCTACCAGATGAAGGTGAAACATAAAACCACTTTTATTTATGTCATGTGTCCAAATTCAACTCAGCCTGGCCCTGGGTACCGTGTGTGTGTGTGGACTTTCCCTGTCATGTGAATTTATGGACCTCAAGAAAGTGTCAAATATAAACATAAATTTAATCAAAGGGATGGAAACCTTTATTACAGAAAAAGTAAAACACATTTTTGACATCTAATATAAATTATTTTAATGTGTTTCTTACTACTTTTCAGAAGGTCACAAAGAAAGAATAAGACATTAAACAGATACAGCCTACGGCTATATCTTAATTCAGGTGATGATTAGCAGTATAATTTAGACCCAGACTTATTTTAAAGGTATTTCTTTTTACTTTCAAAAGTTCATTTCAGCTCACACTCTTAATCAATTGCACTCAATAGTTGCTCAATTGTATGCCTATGAAGAGCTAGGTAACGATGTAAAGGAAAATTTGTCATAGGAATTTATATTTCCAATGGGAATATAATCAGGTCTACATCTTTGAATCTTCAAGTGAAATGAAAGATTAGTCATTTTCTGGATGAGTTAGGCCAAAAATATGTTTTTACATCATGAGTATAATTGCTCCAGCATTACATTTTGGGTGCAGAGTCAAAGGCTAAGTTTGGACATCAGAGTTCCTGTTTCTGTTCATGTCAGGAGGATGAAACAGAAGGCTGATAACAATAGATTACCAAGCCCCGGGTATTACTCAGCCATTCCCCTCAGTTGGATAGGCTTTGGACAGAATTTTAATGACTATAAAAATTGCATATGATGAATAAGGATGTCATTTTCAATTAACATGAACAAAGAATCATTCCCATATTTGGCAAATGAGGTAGCTGTGGTGTAAGAAAAGCTGGAGCATTCACAGACAATGCATCACCGCTTGCAAATCAAAACAAACCGGTGACATGTGGGTACCCTTGCCCAGTGACACAACTACAGTTTTTAGCAGGTACTTATTAGCCACAAGTTATAGATCACACTAATAGTGTCCTATTAACTAAAAAATAATACTGATTTTAGTATTATTAACAGTTGTACTACTTAAACCTAAATGAACTGCAAAATGTGTCAGCCCCCAAGTTTATTTAAGATAAAATAAATATAGACCTAAAAAGAACTTATAGGCATATTCCATGACAAATTGGAAATCAAGACCTTAATAAAGATTAACCTCTTTGAACTCACTTTGCAGAAAGCCTGCTAAGAGAACCTAATGCTGACAGTAGACACAGCATGCGCATTCACGACGTAGCATACATGGTGAGGGCTATCTGATACAGCCACTATCTTTCAGTCACTTCCTGTTGTGTGCTTTCTCACTTTATGGTCATGTCTTGAGCTCAGTTGGTTGTAGGACCATCATAGTGACCTCTCCGTGCTCTTCAATAATCTGGGGGTACATTCAGTTAAATTTCCTGCAAGTTCCTCAAGTAGCCCCTATCTTATTTATCAGTGGTGCCTGTTGGAAGTGACTTCTCAGACTCAGTGACTGCCATGGGATTCCACTCACTCCTTGGTGGCATGTAAGAGACTCAGGTAAGCAAGACCAGCCTTACTTAATTCAAAGCATCAACCATAAATTCTGTGGACTAATGCTGCCATCCACTCTGGGAAAGTAAGACTTTGTGACCAGCATTCTCCAGTGATGGCCCATCAGACTGAAGACCTCACCACACTCAATTTGCTGGCCATTGATGTGGTCAGGTGTTCTCAGTGCACTGTGGCCAAATACGAAATCTTTTTTTCCCAAGAGTGTTCTACTGGGTTACACAAAGTTAAACAAGTGACAATCCAGAAGGACTTCTCAGAGCCTTTTATAAGCTGGCACGTAACGAGTCCCTAAGAGGAGAATGTATGCAATGATGTTTTAATTCTTTTGACATAGGAAAAGGTTGCTCTCAAGGAGCACCTACTGAAAATTTCACAAGACACTCATATGACCAGTAAATAACTGAAGTAAAATTATTATCAGCACTCTATAATTCTTTAAGTTTTGCCTAGATCTAAGAGCTCCTTGGTAGTAGCCATCATGTGTTCCCAATGCAGAATATGACCAGCCATTGTTTAATGTTGGGATTGACATTGTGTATCCTTTGTGGATTTCTAATGAAATTTAGAATGAAAAGGCAAACCAGAGAAAGTCAATAGCACCTGATATTAACAGAAGCATCTCCAAGGAAAGGAGGAGTCCAAGATGCTGGAGAGACTTAGTCTTGGTTGGCTCCTTCTCCCTCACCTCACAGCACTTGTGTCAAGCCTTAACTCATCTCTTCAAGGCTGCTAACCAACACCATCTCATCACTTGAGTGTATGACTACATCTCCTAGTTCACTGAGTAAACAGGGACATTGGTGGGAGCTTCCTCAAGTTCAAGACCCATAATATAAATTGACCACCTTCTGCATTTGTCCTTACCTTCTTCTACTAGAGGCAGCCTCACTCCAGCTCCACTCCAGCCCCAGTGGGTCCTGAAACTGTCTCTATCAGCTTTGGCTCCAGCAGGTTTCCTCACTCATTCCATCTCCAACAGCATTGTCCTCTCCCATATAAATAGCCCCAAGTCTCTCCTATCCAAAAATAACCACTCCGGCTCTGTCTCTCTCAACTTCTGCTCTCTTTCCTTACCTTCTGAGGTAAATGTCTTGAAGAGCCATCCATACTCCCAGTCTTGATGGCCTCAATTCATCTCATTCCTCAGTCCATCATTGTCTGACTTCAAGACTCAGTACTCATTAAAACTACTTTCATAAAGTTCCTGATGATGTCCATATTGGCAAATTTTGTGGCCATTACTTAGTCTTCATCTTATCATAATATTCACTATTGATGACATCCTCCCTAGGACTCTCCATTCTTTTGTCATGATATTTCCTAGTTCTCTCTGATATTTCCTTCTTCTTTCTTTTTGGAAAAGTCTTCTGTTTATCACTTAAAACTTGGGCTGCCCCATGTATCCATTCTTGGTCTTCTACTATTCTTCATTCCCAATAAGATCTTCTCAAACAATACGAACAGACAAATCTGGGTTTTAGTCTTAGCTCAGTTTTTGTGCTTAGCTCCCTAAGCCTGTTTCCTCATCCATAAATTAGGGTTAATGACAGCCTCTCTCTTATAGGGTTGTTGTAAGAATTACATAACTCATGTAGAGTACTCAGCACAGGACTTCATACATACCGGGTACATGGTACCAGTAACTGTTGTTATTATATTGGAAATACTTTTCTTTCTCAGTGACTGGCATCCAACCAACCACGCATATCTGACTTTCCCCCTTGTATACATCACAAATCTTTCCATTGTTCTCTGCCATGATAGATCAGTGCTGCCACTTCATTCTCCCTTCATCTTCATCTAGATCGATGGTTTTCAAAATTTGTTCCAAGAAGCCTGGAATTCCTCTTTTTCTATCTCCTGTATTTATTAAATTCAGTGTAAGATTATTTTTCAAAAAAGCTTTTGCTGCTATAAAGAAGTTGAAATACTATCAGTATAATGAATTCCTAATTGGTATTCCTGCTTTCCATCCTGTCCTTACAAATCCATTCACTACACCGAAGCCAGAGTAATCTCCCTGAAATCTACATCTGATAGGTCACTTCCCCAATAAAACCATCAAATGGCTTCTTATAAATATCGATAAATAAATGTCAAGCTCTTTAACATAACCCATGAGGCCAGAGTCTAACCCAGCCCGCATCCCTCTTGTTCCAGCAAAATCAATTGGCAAGCAGCTCCCCAAAGGCTCAGGGTGATTCACACCCACACCTTGGCTTACGCTGGTCTCTTCATCTGGAAACACTTCCCACCTTTCACCTGGCTAATTCTTACTGATTCTTCATTTCCCTTGGTCTCCTCCAGGAAGTCTTCTTTGAAGCCCAGATGGATTACGGCCTCTCTGTCCTCCCTATGCATTGTTCTACTTTAGCACCTTCTACAACATGTTATAATTACCTATTTGTGTCTCCCTCTGCCCTACTAGACTGTGAGCTTTTGGGGACAGTGACTGTATCCTACTTATCTCTAACTCTGCAAGCCTAGAACAGAGTAAGGGCACTAGAAACATTTGTCGCTCTGATATAAAGCGTGTTCTTGAGAATGAACAAGGCGTAGTGGGAAGAGCATTGGACAGGCCTGGCAAACAGAGGATGAGTTGGATACCAAAACCAGGAACGAGCACTGCATCCAGAAGTGGAATGTGAGGCTATTTCTGAGCTGAGCAAGAAAAGTCAGGTCTATCAGCACTTTCTCCGTGGGCACGGGATGGGTCATGGCAGAACTTGTGCAACTGAGACCTTTCTGTCCTTCCTATGTGGGCTCTGAGGTGACAGCCTCCTTCTGATTCTGGTTTCATCACTTCCTGACTGCTAGTTATTTATTATGCCTGAGCTTCATCTCTCTGTGACTGTCTACTCTCCATCATAGTTGCTAAGAAATAATGTAGGTGAGAGCATTTAGAGAACTGTAAAGTCCTTGAACAAACTGTATCTTCTTCTTACTTCAATTCCCAATAAAATCAAGCAAAGGTGGGAAGCGCTCAGTGAAGATCCATTGAACGATTACAATGTACTCTGTTGTATGGAGACAGCCTAAGTGCTGAGGACACTACTTCTATCTGAAATATTTCAGTTGCTGGAAATGCTCTTGAGCCAACTCTTGTGAATGTTTTTACTTTGACAAATGTTTCCTTCGAGCCTGGTAAAATAATTAAATATTTATAGCTCTCTCTCCACCTTCCTAACAGGGGACCAGCTATCTAGAAAACACACATGAAGTCTTTTCTTTCTGCTGTGAGGTATAAACTTTTCTGCTCAGTTTCACTTGCAACTAGGACCAGTTGGCCCAAAATACATTCTTGCTTCTGTATAGATGGTCTTAATTAAATAGTAGAGTTACTTGGTAACTTGAGTGTTTTAGCTACAAATCCTAATTTTTTCCCCTAATAATTCAACCTATTTAAAGTAACTCAGGAGGAATCAATTACAGACTTGATCAACTTTTATTGGTTTGTTGGTAGGTGCCAGTAACAAAGTTTCCTGCAGAGAATGCCACATCATTTGTGTTTACTTATTGGCCTGTCACACTAAACAGGACAAATATTCGCTTATCACATCAAAATTTCAAAAGAGTGATGGTAAATTATTATTTACCAAAAAGTTATGATAAGCAAAATAAAACATAATACAACAGAGCATGATTCCAATTTGGTTGAAAATTATGTTTTATAGATTCTGTAATACTCAATATGTATTAAATGTATCTCTAATAATGTAAATATTTATGCTTAAATAAAAATAGTAAAAACAATGGAAAGATACACACCAAATTATTAGCAGAGGTTATTTGTGGAGATGAAATTGGAGGGGAAAGTGAAAATGTTTTGACTTTTTATTTTGTGTACTTATGTATAATTTAAAAATATAAATACAAAGTATAATAATTATATATAATTATTGGGTTTGAAAGATTCATAATAATAATTGGATTTTTAATTATTATTATAAGTGACAATAATAATTAGGTTTGAAAGACTTTGTAATTAAATTTTTTTAAAAAGACAAACCAATAATTGGCAGGAGTCGCAGTGTAGAAGGATTTCTGAAGCAGTGCAGAATCTGGAAGTAAATACAGAGACTGTACTTTTAACAGGTTTGACATTTCTGAAGAATGAACAGTATTCCTCAAAGTCACCTAAGTCCCCAAGGAGTACACATTTTCATGGACAACTCTATAAAGAGAACCACATATTTTAGTTACCTTCCATCTTGGCTTTTAAAGAAAAGACACTCAGAGTTTTTCTGTCTTAATGATATCACTCTATTAGGTAGCATTAAAAAGCCCACTGCTACACTGTATCCCAAAAGAATGGTACAATTGAAGACTAGATAATGAGTTCTTTTCCTAATATTTGGATACTATTATTCAAAATTGCTAAAGTTTGTATTTCTCTTACACTACAATCACTAACTTATATCATCATTATACAAATGTCTTGCACAGCCCATAATTTTCTAAGTGCCTGGGGGGAGGAATTATATCTGATCATATTTGTATTTTCCATGGTTTGGTTAATTTCTGTTGAATTAACTAACTGAACTCACTCGTTTTAGGACATAATTTGACTTTGCAATTAGAGACATAAAGAAAATATTTGCTTTAAAAGTCATACTGTTTTTGCCTTTCCATATAAATTTCAGAGATATGTTCTGCCCATATTCCAACATATTAAAAAAATTACACTTAAGATTTCTAATATTCACTTCAAGGAACTTTCTTACATTGTCAGTGTTGACTTTATGTGCACTTAATTCTCTCAAGAATACTCCACAAGAAAAGTCATATTAAAAATAACAAATGAGAAGCAGATTCTTGCATTCTCTAAAAATAAGACTTCCATAAGGTGAAATAAATTAGCATTTCCTTGGGTGTTCGCAGTGAGTCGATGATTTGAATGTTTAGGCAGGCATGCTGGTTATCTCCTTGCTTCAAGAATCCAGCAGAACTGATGGATTGTGGAATAGATATGTGGAGATGTTTGACATCAGCTCCCTCATTTAGCACATCCCTATTCTGTTATTTCTTGGCCACAGGATTTTAAATAATTCACTTAAACTTTCTGAATCTCAGTTTCCTTTACTGTAAAATGGAGATCCAAATATCCCATTCCACCCACCCCAAAGAGTTGTTATATGTTTCAAATGTATGTACAAACGCCCTGAAAATGATAAGGGCAATTAAAGGATAATTGCTCATTATCAAATTACTATAAAAGTATAAATGGAATGGTAATGTCTCTTCCATACTCTTATTATCACCTGGTGAAATGGACTCACATGGTTTTAAAAATGACTTTAATTAGTTTAATATTCAAACACCCATTAGCACTCCTAATATTAGTGGTATGAAGAGCTTTTGTTCGATCCTAATATGCAGGTAATTACTAACCCATCTTAACTTCTTTGCACTTTGTCGATTCACTTTTTACTAACTTCAAATCAATGCTAAAAGTCATTAACAAACACAGAGAGCGCATACTTCCAATTTAAAAGTGAGTTCTTCTCCCCTTTTATGGAATGTACAGTCGTGAAACTGTGGACAATGAAATCCAGATTGCTCTATATTATCTTAGAAGCAGTTCTCCAAACTCTGTGACAAACAGACACAAATTATTAGTCTGTATTTTAGATAAAAGATTAAAACTTCACCCAGAGTCCACAACAAAGATAATTTGGCTCCTGCTTCACAGACAGCGGTCAGAATATAATTTCCGGTAATTATTAGAAAAAATAAAAAGATCGCTAGAGGCACAGAGTTTCACAGGAGGAGAGATTTTCTGTTGACTCTTGTGGATTTGTGAATGCCACCCGGAGCCACTGCAGGGCAAACGCAGTTAAGAACCAAGTGAAGTGTGTTACTGGTGTCCTTGCGTCATTTCTTCCCGTAAAAGGCCTCCTGTTCTTTCCATCCTGTGCCCAAAGGGTGTGCCCTATGCACAAGTCTAGAGGCATCTTGGGTTGCACCTTCTTTTTCTGACATCTCTTGGGGCCTAAACTGTTGGTTTATTAATGTGATAAATTAATCTAAGCAAGTGTATTAAGGGAATGAGGCTAGAGGGCTATTGCAATTGAGAGGCACATTTTACTGTGGCCAACTGTGGCCAATGTGTCCGCTTCCGTTTTGGGCATTGTCCCTGACTGAAGGTGTCCAGAGCCATATGCTGGGGAACACCTGAGGCTCAGGAGGCCTGCTGGCACCTTCAGGTCAGGCGTCCCTGAAGTTATGCCATCTCTGGGAAGGTTCCGACCATTGGACCAAGATGATAACCTTAACAAGTTTGTGACTGCCCTGGTGCGATCTTACAACAACGCCACCGGCTTCAACGTCAACCTGTCTGAGGGACTCCAAGGAAGACTAGGCAATGAGCTTCAGAAACGCTGGAGTTTATAAAGAGCAGGAGGCCCTTTGGCCGTGTTTATGCAGTCACAGTGACTTCTGCAGCAGCAGCAGCAGCAACTAATGTTTACTGAGCACTTTTGTTCCAGGCAGCCTGGGTGGTGCTTTACGCAATTTCCATCATTTAATCCTCACCAAAAATCTTATAAAGGAAATAGTTTATGGTTTCCATTTTGCAGATGAGAAAATTGAGGCACAGAGAAGAAAAGAAACTTGCCCAAAGTGTTCTCTGATGCCTCTTCGAAACTCTCTTTGAAACTCCATACCTAGGATTCTCTCTTACTCGGGCACATTCTAGGCCAGAGCTGATGAAAAGATCCATGTATATAATTCAAACTTGACAGTTAGCACTCAGTTTCTGCTGTGGCTTTGACAGAATAGCTGGATGGGTTGGTATATAAAGGCTTCAGTGCTTTCCTGAGGAATTAAAAATAAACTAATTTAAACAGTTTTAAAATATGTAAACATTATGTTTTATGAACATATGATTTTAATATTTTGCTTACATGTGTCTCATAAACATAAAGGTTATCTTTGGTACAACTTCAGCTAGTGGTTGTCAAAGCAGTTTGTCAATGCTCATTGTTGTTTTTCAGTGTCTTCATGGTAGGTGTCTAAATTTTGATCAAAGTGTAAAATTTATCTTTGCCTTAACTGAGATCAGTTACTCATGGCTTTATGTGGTCAGGGGGAACATTGAGGGGAACATGTCACGTGAAGCAGCCAGCACAAAGGCAGTCCATCTTGTTAAATTTACTATTTAACAAATCAATGAATACCCCTGACTCTTTGGGGAGGAAAGAAGGTGTAAGAGCAACAATCAGCCAGAGTCAAAGAAAAAGGGCAGCTACTGGAACATCCCAAAATGTGATCTCATGGGCACCTGCCAGAGTGCCAGCAGCCAAGTCCAACAGCATAGAGGATGAGCTAGGAACTAGTGAGATAGCTGTGGAAAATTCTTTTTTCAATTTTCTGAAACTTTGTTTTTAAGGCATTGACTCTATTAATTCCTTCAAATACACTGTCATAAATTCTAGAATATCCACTTGTACATGTGACCCATAAAGGTTAAGAGAGATGGCCTGAAACTCTAGCATGAAGAATATATTTTCTCTTTCATGCTTTTCTAAATTTTTATTTTTCACGTATAAACTCTTCTTTTTTTCCACACCGATAACCTCTTGAAGTCAGGATATCTACCTCCTTGAATCTAGCTGATATTGTATTTGTGAAAGATAGAGCAGTCTGATAGAAGGCAGGCCTGTACACTCTCCACTTAAAATAGGTCCTTTCAAGTTGCCTGAAACAGCAACGCTAGGGTTTGTTACAGCAATGTAAGAATCCTAATAATGATGACAATAAACCCGTGAATGGGGCAGGAAACTGTTTTAGTTCATCAAGACACCTAGATATGGATGTTTGGCTCACTCTTTCAGGCTGAGCTACATTCCTGGGTTCTTCCCAACTCCCTGGGATCTTGGTTGCCCAACCTCCTTGACTTCTGATTCTCAAACTCCTTTCCTAACTTACGATCAATGACTTGCCCTATTAGTACAATGAAACATTGGAGAAACATTTTATAATTTGCTACTTTAATAAACTCAAGTTGCCATCTAGCCAAAATGGTTCAGGCATACCTCAATTAAAACAGTGACATTTTCTGTTGAGATGTTAAGATGGAACCGGTTAAAACCATGTTCACTGTCTGCTCTACGTTTTGCGCTATAGAAACTTACTTTGCTGTGCTTTGTAGTCATTAAATTGATTGAGTTTTGATGGATCCTAGTGGTATGTAATAAACAACACCACCATTAGCTTTTAAATTTGGTGTTTATAATAGAGAAGACTCTTTTTGCTTTTAGTCTCAGGACCTCTTGATATTATGGAATTTACTATTTAACAAATCAATGAATACCCCTGACTCTTTGGGGAGGAAAGAATCTTAGAGGTGATCAAGTCCCTCATTTTAGAGAAAAGATGAGAAATAAGTAACTTGTCCCACATCATGCGGTTAGTTCTATAATTAGCATCTAAGTCCTGGGATTCCATCTCCATCTTCTTTCTACCACACTAAGCTACAAATAGGACCATTGAATGAATTGATTTCATTGTCACTACTAGTCATTAGAAACATATAAGCAGTTACCTGGAAGACAGAAACCAAATGGTTTAGTACCAAATAAATTACCAATTATGCTACTTCAAAAAATATATTGATAAATTTCAGCACTGAATAAAATCGACGAATGCAATCAACTATCTGAATATTTCTGAACATTTGACATTATAGACTTATACGAACACACATACCCCTAGGGTATTAGCATTTGGCTCAAATCTGCCTACTTTTTCAAAGGGGGAAGCAATCACTCTATGTTGGCATTTGACAGCAGGAAACACATAAGGTGATTATATTTTAACTATTTCCTATTATATATATTTTAAATGTCATAACTTTATAAGAGATGGCCTAACATGTAGTTGTTCTAATGCAAGTACAGTTTGGATGTGAAAAAAATGGTAAAGAAAAAATTCATTAAAGTGGGTAACAAACTGTACCATATGGCTCTCAAAGTCAACCAAATCTCTCTCTGGAAGACTCTCAAAGACCCTAAGAACTGGCTCCTTTTAAAGGAGACTATTTCTCTTTGCAACACAAAAGAAAGGTTCTTGATTTTGTTATTAAATGTAAATGTATTCCACATCGAATATATGGCATTCTAGTTTCCATTTAAAGACATGGAGAGGAGTTGCGTCTTTTTTTCCCATAAAATGCAATTATGGAGAAAGAGCTTTTGAGTGAATTATTTGAAGTAGGAAATCTTAACCTCTTTCAGAAAAGGAGCTCTAATATTGGGTGACATAATGTTCAGGTTGCTACAGATACAAACACACACTATTAATATCGTGTTGTTTTCATTTTCTTTCTCTTCAACAAAGATCACAGATAAATATCCGACATCCTAAAACACACATGCCTAATTCTGCAAGCTGTTATAATGAAGTCCTTTGAATTACTATAAATGCTTGAACATTAAAAATTCATCAGCAAGGAGGGAGAGGTGCTTTCTATTTGTAGTGTTCTGAATCTAAACACAACCCGCTAAGAATGGCTGATTGTCCCGAGGAAGCACCGCTGACAGCCATCAGCAGGTCTGTGCAAATGGTGTATGGAAAAGGTAATAAGAGCTTCAGGAGTATATTTCAACCCATATAATAAAGTAATTGTGCAAGTGTAATTGCAGTCTGGTTCCATACCATATTAGGGTAAGGAATGACATGGTAAGAAAATATGAGATTCACAGAATTATTTTGTAACCGATTTCTGCAATGACTGTCTCCCAGAATAGGTAGTATTTGTCAGAAAAATAATTTTCAAATGCAAAGCAGTGTTTACCTTTTGAAAACCATTATGATATACCTGAACAAAATGAACATTGACTATTTTACTATTTTAAAAATATCCTGAACTTATGAACCACTTCAAATATAAAAATGGTGTTGAATAATGTTAAGCAACTGATTTCAGCCCATTAAAGCATTAAAAAAAATAAAGAACTGAGCATAAAGCCCATTCTTTATTTCTAATTCCTAGTTCAAATTTCCAAATATTCAAATATTTGCACGATTAGAATTTCAATTTTAAAAAATTCATTCCTTTGGCTACTTCATAAACAATCACTATTGGCTTAAGTTACCAAGTCACTGTATCTCATAGGCTATCAGTTGCTCTCATAGCAAGATTGGAAAAAGGGCAAGGAATGCAGGTTCTACTCTCAGCCACATCATCTAGACTTAAAAAAGGAAAAGGAGCAGAGAAGGTAAATGCAAGATGAACGCAGGAATATTCAGAGCTTAATATTATTTAGGTCAAACATTAAAGTTGTTTATTTGATTCTCAGTTCATCCATCTTCTATTAATATGATTATTTATATCACATCTAAGATTATAACCTCTGTAAGTGCACAATTTTTTTTTTCTTTTTCCATCCCTACCACTTAGCACAGTCCCTGGTGCATAGTAACCACTCAGAAAATATTTAATGAATAAATTAACCAATATTTGCAAAGCCGCTGGAAGCTGGGTCTATAACAACCCTGTGGCATGAGCTCCAAAACCCATGGAGACACAGGCTGTGGAGTCAAAGAGAAGGAAGTTGCTTCTCTTCTTCATTAATTTTTTGTTCCATTTTTACGGGACCTTGTGAATAAATGTATTTAAACTGCAGACATATACGGTGTTCATTCCCCTGGCCTGCCAGTTCAGATGAAACTTCAAAAGATGTTAAGTATGGGAAAAGCTCCTTGATTTGGGTAAAGGAAAGATCTAAAATGCTCACCTGCCTAAATGGAATTCCTAGAAGAAAACACATCTTTTTGTCATTAAAGGGAATATCCATTATTTACACATGTCCTGACTGTTTACAAAGAATTCATTTCAAAAACAGGTTAAGACTTAAATGGAGTAAAGGAAAAAACAAGCAAACAAACCCTGATTTAATGGTGTGCTATGAACAGCTAGCAGATCGGCATTTGTTAGGAAACCTTGCATACATACACCTAAATTGTATTCCTCCGTGCCGCATAACCAGAACTACTGTTTTTCCAAGACAGGTCAGTCACTGAAGTGTGTTCTGACGAGGATGGAGAAGGTAGGACAGGACAGCTGCTCAGAAATGGATCCCGCTGTAGGCAGGGGAGGACATTTAAGGAGGAGAGCACCAGGAAAAAGGAATCCAAGAAAATGAGTTTAAAGGAACCTCGAATATAATTTCAATCATCTTATACATTATGTCTGCCTGTGGTAGAAGGAAGGGAGGGAGGGAGGAGGGAAGAGAGGGAGGGAGAGAAGGAAGGAAGGAAGGAAAGAAAGAAGGAAGGAGGGCAGGAGAGAAGGAGAGAGGGAGGGCAGGAGAGAGGTAGGAATCCAAGCTTCAGCCATTTGCTTTGTTCTAGGTCTTTCTCTGTCCTGTATCTGCCCCCACCCCACCTCCAAACTGCCAGTATACTCCTCCAATTTCTTCATGATTGTTTCCTTTTCTTGGATTTTCCAAATTCTTTGCAGGTTAGGTTATACACTAATGCCTAACAATATAATACCACTCCTGATTACCTTCTCCCATCACTAAGCATCAATATTTTTTGCCAACAACTACGGCATTTTTCTTCTCCATCTACACATTGGATATCTGACTCCCTCTCCCTTCACCATTGTCTCCCTTTAAGCATAATGCCACTATGCCCATGGCACCAGCAATTATTGAGCCTTAGCTAAAGAGTCTTTCATTTTAGACTAAGATCAAGTACTTAGTCAAGCTTTCTTACCAAAAATAGAGAATTAGTGAAAGTCTAGGAAAGAATAAGGGTGAACAAAATGTTCCATTCTCTGTAAGAGAGATGACCTAACAAAAAAACCTTCTGCAAGGCCTCCAATCTATTTCTTAACAATAAGGACAAAAGACAACTATATTATTCATGTTTCTCAAACTAATACCCCTAGGAGCACAGTAACATGCCAAGGCAGTAGAACTATAGAATAACATGGACTATCTTCCTGGAACATAGAGTTGATTCAATTGTAAGTAATTTAAAATATCATATTTACATTAAAACAGACATGGATGTGTTATGGAATGTAATATAAAATCCACATATTTCTTAAAGATGAAACATGAGCCTTCTAAAACCTTTGCAGACTGCAGAGGCACTTCCAGCTTCCTCCTCCAGCCCCTCGGGGTGTAAATCCATTAGGGCACTTCAGGAGAAAAATTTGAGGACTTTGCTATGTGGACACTTGAAGATTGTGAGATACCTTTAATACCACTGAGAGACATTCTAAACATATTTGGACACTTTAATATATTTCCCAAATTTACTAATAATTGTAAGTGTATCACTGAACAAGAAATTTCAGCAAAGCAATCACTAATAACTTTGGAAGTTAAATCAGCATGTATGTATAAGACGACACACAAAACATCAATATTAATTGCTAATGATCAGGCTTATCAATTAAAAAAAGAATTTGCAAGTAGACTACAACACTCCAGTGTGCTTTAAGAAGTTCAGTTTCAATATAACTCAACATTTTGACTGAAGTATAAAACCTCTAAGTGCTTACCATTCATCTATAATTTGAAAAGTCATCAAAAAAGAGATCAATACCAGATTATTCACTTTATCCTGTCATTCCCCCAGGTAGTCTTCTCTGGTACATTCTTATTAGGGCCGACATTAGCCTACTTACAACAAGCAATTTGAATTCCACCCCAGCTTCCTGCAACCCATTCTCTATAACGGCAACAGTTACCACCTTGCTAAGGCACAGGCCTGGGGCCGGCCTGGTGGTGTGGTGGTGTGCTCCACTTCTGCCGCCAGGGTTAGCAGATTCGGATCCCAGGTGCAGACCTACACCACTCATCAGCCATGCTGTGGTGGTGACCCACATACAAAATAGAGGAAGACTGGCACAGATGTTAGCTCAGGGTGAATCTTCCTCAAGCAAAAAAGAGGAAGATTGGCAACAGATGTTAGCTCAGAGCGAACCTTCCTCAGCAAAAGAAGAAGAAAACAAACCAAAAAGAAACAACACAGGCCTGACAGTTTCATTCTCCTGTTCCTAAGATGTTCCTGGTTCTGTGTTCTTATTCCCATGAGCTCCTCCTCCTTCATTGCGCCCTATTTCTCACTACAGATACCTCGATCTGAACATCAGATCATCCTCAGATAGCCCAGGACATCACACCTCCACGTAGTTCCTCATTTTATATCTTCTGAAGTCTTTTACTACAGGAAAACTTTTTACTCATGAATAATTAGTGTTCATATGTCTCTCAAATAATCAGAATTCTGTCACTCAATGTGTTTCCATTCTTGCTCTGACTGTGAGAGAGCAAGAGCCAAATTTAATGTTTAATTATAGTGATAATACCTAAGCCAAAGAGATATGCTTGTGTCTCGTTTCCCGGCAATAAATGTTCTGCGTTAATACTGATAGCCTTATTGTATTTGTTGCTTTTAAGTTGCCTCAAGTCATTTTGAAAAGAGGTAGGAAGTCTAAACAATAATTCAAAAAATAGAAGTAAATTTTCTCCTCCTTGCTGCCCAATTTTTAAGGCCAATTGAAATGCCATTTCTTCCAGGAAGCAACCTGAATTCCCCAGAACTTCAATTCATTACTCTTCCTTCTGTACCCCCCAGCACTTTGACTACAGACTTTGTATCACATCAATTATACTATAGCTGCGTTATGGTTATTTGTATTCCTCTTTGGACCAGCCACACAGAGGCAGGGTCCAGGTCTTCCCATCTCTGTGTCTCCCCTTAGCATCAGCATAAGGCTTTGCACACAGTCGGTGTTCAGTAAATGCTTTTCAATTTCTAAAAATGAATTAAATGTGCCTTATTAACAAAGCCCAAAGCTCCTTTAGAAGTGCATTCCAAATAAAAAAGTCTACTTCTTAGGCTAAACTATTCCCATTTCATCCCTGTGCAAATATTTGTGTGGGGACTACACGAGAGCTACCTGAAAATAAGAAGTGATAATGGAAACAGCGCCCCAGTCTTATGTGAGGCAGCTGAAATAGGAACTACTTTAATACTTTTACTGAGATGTTCTCTGCTTGATAAAGTTCATTATCAGAATATCGTCTTTAAAAGCAAAATGCATTTAGCTGAGCAGTTTTTTTCATTTTGTAAATAGATTTTTTTCTTGCCTGAGCTCTCAGTATAAAGTACAAAATAGTCTTCCATAACATTAGAAAAATGCCACCCCATACATAAAGCAAAATTTTTTAAATAAAATAGGTTTTTCTTCTTTAGCATTTTAAAGGTACAGAAACGCCTTCATATGGCATTCACCCTGTACGGAATACCATATTAAGGGCTGAATCATCAGCCTGCAATTTACTGTGTCCTAAAATGTGTTGAGATAACATATTAGAGCTCAGAAGAAAGTTAAATCCCCACGGGATATCCTAAGGCTATAAAGTCACCATCTTTTCAACATTACCCTACTTATTACCATGGTTCTATGTAAAATGGCCCTGGCACTAATCTTTTTCTCACCTATTCAAAATGACACAGAAAAGTAGCTATGTGCTAAATTTACAACCCAAGTGTCAAATTTTCACACCACATCAAATGAAAAATTATATACAGCATATTTATTACGAATTTTGTTGCTTTTACATTAAGTTCTTGATCAAGCTGGGCTTCCTACAGTCAAAGTTACCTTACAAAGGAAGTTTTACTCCCCTTTGAAAATCTCGCGTGTGTTGGGTTAGACATCTCCATAAAATGAATGGTATACACTCCCACTGCAACTTGACCAAGTAGTGACAGCTGAAATGAACCTTTGACCTTTAAATTTTCAGTCGAGGAGTTATTTTTCTAAGAAATGAACATTCATATATTAATGTCATTTTACCATAAGCACTGTATTCTTGCTATTTTTAACCAAAATTCAGATCCAATTTTATGAACCTTCCACCTCTCAGAAATATATCCTTTCTTCTCCACCCACCCTCCAGACCTTTTTGAAAGATTGCAAGTTACAGAAAGGCAATTGACCTCAGTAAATTTTTCCGCTGGCTTACATTTTTTCTTTCTTTTCAAAGTACTCTTTAGGGGAAAAAAAAAAAGAAAGAAAGATAAACACACTTCATAGAACAAGTGCCATAAGAAAAATATGTTCTGGCAGACTTTTCCCAACTTGTAACTGAAAAGAATTTACATCATCCAAGTGTAAGTGCAAAGAGTAAAAGAAAGAAATCTCAAAATGGATTTTTGTTCCACTTTCAAACTCCAAGGCTAAGGGAACACAAGTGTTTCACTTCAGAAATGAATAACGAATGACTCCAGTACACATACACCTTTCTCTTTTTGGAAAAATTGCACATAAAAGAGCATTTTTTGGCATGGCTGACCTACAGAGATATGGAACTAAGCAGAGTCATGAATTCACTCACTCTGATATGCACACATGATACGCAATTAAAATCTCCATTCACATTCCTGCCGGGTTGTCAATCACGAGGAAAGCCTTTTTGACAACATTCAGTGAAGCGTACCAACTAACCGCTCAACAGGAACTTAAACAGTAACAGCTTTTGTTACTAGCAAGAACGCATTTTTTACCAAGATTGGGTTCAGCTTCTAAGAAATCATTATGCTCTGAATTTTAGGGCTTTTCATTAAAATGAAAATGTGTCACAAAGATTTTGTATGGCAAGCTATGTGATGCAATATCTAGAAAATACTAGATGTACAAAAAAGTCTTGCTTTTTAACTGGGGGAATCTTTTTAACTTTTCCTGTTTAGAACAATGAACAATGATCTTATAGAGCAGTTTACTGGAGGGAAACGTGACGCTTCTAATTCATTCTGAAGTTTTTCACTAGAATTTTAAAACTTTTAAAACAGATCAGGACTCTAATCTTACTTGAAAAGTGACTGACCAGTTGATAAACCAATGGGAAAGTGACTTTTTTTAATCATAAGAAGAATATTTAGCATGTCAGAAATATTGCATGCATCAACCTTTCAATTTATGGAGCTCCATAGAAAATATTATGCACATAAATTCTTTCCAGATGAACCCAGGAGGTACTCTGCTCATAACTTAGTTTCTGTTGAACATCTAATAAAGCCTGTGCCCTTCATAATAGCACATTAGTGTGCTTTAAAGTCATAAATCCATAAAAACAGGGCCCAGTAAAATTGAATATAGGATGCTTGTTAATCTGCTGCTGTGTCTGTTTTGAGCAACTAACCTTGCATTACAAATTTGAAACAAGTTAATACTATCAGATATTGAAATATTTGTCTTCCTACTTACCCTGCTCTGTAACTGAGAGAGCAGATGCATCCTGACCATTAGCAGTCATGACAAATTGCCTTGCTAATGAACGTTACACACAGAAAGTGCCATAACTGATTAAACTACAATTTCCCACTACCAGCTAGAGAGAGAGCTGGGGACTCCAGCAGTGGGTAACTCTGATATTCTGCCAACAGGCCTTCAGGGCACAGTGTGATAGTTAGAAAACCACTCTAAATTTCATATGAACATATTCTAAAAGCCTATGTGTATACAACAGGTTTTTAAAGAACATTAGATAAAACAGCTTAGGTTGTAGCTGATGAGCCATGAAAAATGGATGTGTTTTAACTATTTGATATCCTTGCAAGGATGAGTTAAAGACTATTCTCTGGTGTGGGTTTCTCCCTCTCTCTCTCTTCTTCCCTTTCCCCGCCCCCAAAACATTGCGTGTGCTTTGCATTTCACATAAAATCTTGCTTTTGTCAGTTCCTTTGTTGGTGCAAAATTGGCAGCAGTTCAAATTCAAAGTACTCCTATTCATTTACTGACCAATGTCATTCTAGTTCACATCAGCCAGCGAGCTAAGCTCTAAAAAACATAAAGGACTTGCTTCACCACTGACGAATAACGTGTACATTTTTACAGAGCTTAAACCTTAATGCTTTCCCTGAAACTAACAATACAGTATATCTTATCACTCCTTTTTCACAAGCAGGCAGCTGCTGAAACGCTTGCCACTTCAAAATATCAATTGCTTGCCAGAGTTTTCCTCAACACACCCTGTCAAACCCATGTATATTGTGCAATGAAAATGGTGCAGGGCTGAAAGCTAGAAATTGTGTCAAATTCTGCTGTAAGGGTATGATGTGCAAAGAACAATGTATGACAACCGTAGAGACTACAAACAATGGCACTGGAGCCAGGGACTTCATAGATCACAACCGCGCCTGTACATATTTTAGTGTAGGCATTATATATTTAAAGCATGACAAATGGACCATTGTACATTATGCGCTGCACAAACAGAAGCTCCTCCCCCTAGTTCGGCTTTTGCATTTCTCTTGATGATGGAAACATAGTTGAGTTTCATTTCTTTCTCTTCTTTTAAAACATTTAAGGTTCTCAACTCATCAAGGAAAAAGACACACACACACACACACACGTAAGGTTATCAAAATGAGTAACAAAACAGAAGACAATAATACAAGATGAGAAAATGAGATCTTGATCAGTTAATGTTTTGGCTTCTCTCTGAGGACATAAAAGCAAGGATTATCTTAAACACCAACCAAGGGTATGAAGAGAACTACACTCTCACTATGCCTATAAATTGTTGTCTACCTAATTTTAACGCAGATTAAGTGCTGGTTTATTGATTTGCACGATTTTCTAGCAAAATGAAAATCCCAAGTGAGTATGTTCTTTGTGTGCAGAAAATATGGTTTAAGAAGCTTTTACTATTATTGCTTTCCTATGCCAAAAGAACAATTAAGCAAATAATATTTCACTACGGTATCAAGTCTATAAACTAACACCGATTCCCGTCTGTTTAGATTTTAAATATCCCTTCCTACTTCCCGATTCGCTGTTTACTTGAAATGATTCTGGTTACTGAAAAGTTGTTTTTCTTCCAAACGTCTCCTTAAATAACATGTAAAATCTGAAAGCATTCTCGCTTTGGAACACACCTACTTAATTATAAAGGGGTTCATGGCTAGAACAACCCTACACTAATTCAGTCAATGACTGTGGAAATGGAAACATGTTTATGGGAAAAGATTAGTATGAAGATATGTTCATCTCCTCTATGACCTAGGTTAGGTTACAAAACCTTTATCACCCAAGTAGCGTGGAGTGGAATTAACTGACTTGAGGCTAAGGAAAATGAACAGATATGCTTTTAAGGTGTTAATAAATATTTTGGAAAGAGAATAGGTGGTTTAGGTGCTTAGGGGTGCTGACCTTTGGTGTGTTGATTAGCGGGACAATGGTGCATTATTAACACGTAGCAGCTGTACCTGAACTGCTGCCATGAATATAATAGCCTTTTATAGCCATCAGGGGAGTGAGGTAGGAGGCCTTTATTAACCACTAGACATGATTAGCACATTATGTGAACTTTAGTAGGCAAATTATCTCTTAATGAAATATAATGTTGGTTATAACTAATTGTAAACATGATTTTTAAAACTTCCCAATGAACAACTCAATGTTTTACCATCATTTAGCTTATTATTGACTGGTAATGGACGAAAACATGTGCAATTGTGGGACACACTTACAGGAGCTGAATCTCAGAAGGCCAACTGCTTCCCTGAAGGCTGACTTTAAAATTATTTGGCATTACGAGTTCAGGGATATTAGCATACATGCAAACTTTCTCTCTCTAATTAAAGTAAAACTGTTCACAAACTAGAAAAGCTGCTTTGGGATTTTTCTTCCTCTTTCTTTCTTTAAGCAGTTCTTAAAAGATTAGTTTTGCAATAAATTTTTGAGAGTTACCTTGAAAAATAACAGCATAATTTATTTCAAAAAGCTTAATTTGGGGAGAGAAAAGATTATCCCATTAGCCTTAGTAACTGAACATAGTGCGTAGAGTCCATTATGAACAGTCTTTTATGCCCTGGCAGAAACTCATTAACATAAAATAAATCATTAGCTTTGATATTAAGCTTCTACTATCTGCAGGTTTCTATGATTAATGTTCATGACTGCATCTGCCAAATGATAAAATACACTTTTTGTTGAAAGGTTATCCTGCCTCTTTATTATTAACATTTCTCTTTATACAATTGTTACTGGCATTTTAGGCTGAGGCATACTGGCATAGAAAGGAAGAACTGGTTTTTACAATGGTATGAAGATGCCAATGCATATAACACTTTACTCATCATTTTTTAAATTAACCATTTAATTGCGTTAAAAGACTTAAGAAAATCAGGTGGTCCACAAATATGCTTTCAATGTAATTGGACTATCTTTAGACCCTGTTGGTCCATTTGTTAATTAATCTTGCACATTATATTTTGTATCTCTGACCCATATATCAGAGGAAGGTACAGAGGGGGAAGCTTGCGTCCCTGAAGTCGGAAACTCCAAAAGGGCATTTGCCTCTGTCGCAGTTATTCTCAACTTTTATTTTATCTTCTTATACTGCAAACAGGCCGCAGCTCCCACGAGTAGCATCTCTCATTAGGTGCACTGACTTTCAATGTGGAGAGGAAAAAAGAAGCCCCCTGGGGGGCTTATCAATATCTGAGGGAGGGAGATTATAGACTGTACCCACACATAGCCCATTTTCCCAAATTCACCTTTGAACCTCTAGAAAAGTTATCCCTTTCACTCCCTTCCTGAAAAGAACCACGAGTCTACAACTTTGGAAAACACATTTATTCCACAAGGGTAGCAGAAATAGAAGAAATGGGCTGAGAATATAGTATTTTTCTAAGGTCTACTATTGTTGGAAGTTTTGAACAACTTTCACCATAGGATTTCACAAGAATCTACCTTTGTTGACTCCTTAATTCTCATATGGCTTCCTTGATACAAATATAAATTATTTACTCTAGTGGCTACATGGAAGATTGGGACACAAGTGGATTAATGGTTTTAGTGTCAGAACTTTTACCAGACATAGAACGAAGTCAGGCTTCTAAAGAGAATGGGAAATGGAGAGGGAGGGAATCATATCTTTGCATGGTTACATTTATTTTGCCTAGGGAGTAAGTCAACAAGGTTTAAGGGCCCTCAGTTTTTAATCACAAATTTTCAACAAAAAAAGAGACTTTCCTCAGAAAGATCTAGTTCTTTAGTCTTATCAGGTTATAATATGCCCAATTAAAGCCTTAGCACTGTGGAAAGCATCTTCTCCTGTGAAATATGGCTACATTTCTTAAAAAGGAGTAGTAATGAGGCATTCCTCCTAGCCAGGGTGATCTCCTTTTTGTTATAGACATTGATAGTTTCTGCCATTTATGATGAATTCTCAAGCATTTATGGCCAGCAATATATCCAGGACCATGAGAAACACATAACATCACACACTCACCCAAACACACACACACACACACACACACACACACACACCCCAATTTTTCCGACTAGGTAACCCCCAGACAGGGGCTCAAAGATTTTAATTGAAAGGCATTTTATGCAGAAGTTGACACTGCCACTACTGTGGATCAGATACATGTCACTTGTAAGTCTACATAGTAACTCAAAATACTTTATATTTTCTTGGCCACTAGCAAAGCTTCTTATCAACCAACCACAGCCTTCGTGTAATTAGGAGTCCTTTCAAGACCGTTTCATAAAAGCACATAACTCAGGAATGAAAAATAATAAACACTTGACTAAAGCAGACCATTTAAAACTCCAAAGTGAAAAATGGACAAACAGAAAAGCATTAATCGTGACACTGGTTTCACGACCTTTGGTTTTACAAATATTATCAACGATGATTTTTCTTGAGTAAAATGGAAATCAGAAGATAGCTTTTAAAAGTTAACTTTAAAATTTTTAATCAAGTAAGGCAAACTTGCCTTAGATCAAACTAAAGAAGTCTGGAAAAATATTGGTCCCTCCTGTCATGAAAGAGCAGGGGGTTCTTTCCGGCGTCATCCTCCCTCTTGGTCTTTCCTGCTGCACCATCAACATGCAAGCACAGAGCAATAGAATGTCCCCACTTTTAAAATGAATGCTACAGAGAGAAACATGTTATCACCAAGAGAAGCTCATTCAGGTTAATGTGAATTCCCACGTCTCAAAGGATTATGGAAGAACTACTATAATTAACAGTCTGTTGGCACTTCCATTACAAACCACATTTCTAAGCAGTTTATAACTCAACAGTTTTTAATGAGAAATTGCTCTTCAGGATGAAACTTGGCATGCATGGTTTAAAACAAAAAACTCTCAAATTCATTAGGGCAGATGTAAGCCGCGGTTTCCTAGTGGACAGTCCATCTAACACAATTCACTGTCTACTGCTGGTCCTATCAACCAACGGGGATCACAGGCCACCTGACTCTGAAAAGTGCACCTTCAAAGAAAAAGACCAGTTGAAGAAATATCCATCACACCAAAGTGGAAGTAAACGAAAGGAGAGAAAGTGTCTTCAAAATTGGTTAAAGCAAACATTCCCATGTTTAAATTTTGTCTGAAATTCAATTTAAACAAAGAAGGTGGTACTCAAGCATTTAGATGCTTCACATGGAAGCTTCTTGCAGGCAAACACTATAGTTACGATTCTTGGGGCCACAGTATTTATTAACTACAGTTAACCACGATCTTGTTTTCTTCTAAAGGTATACATTTTAGACCCCGGGATTTGGTTTTATACAATATAAATTTTATCTTAATTGATAATATTTTAAAAATGTAACTGTGAACAGCCTTTAATCAAATCATGATAATTACATTTCATTTTTATTGAGATACATAATAAATATTCTACCTTATGACTTCCGAGAAAACTTGGGATTCACATTCAGATAGCTAAAATGTAGGATGATTCGTTAAATAAGTTCCGCATGTCCAACTATTCCCAGTGGAGTTACCTATGCGTATTCTGATGACACACACGTATGCTAACCCATTACTTCCTGTAAGTGTAACTCACCTCCCTCACTGTATGTCAACTAAAGATCAGGAGATCACAGTTCCACTTTCATACTGTTTTAGAGTCTAAATAAAGATTTCTCACTGATAAGGGATGTTCAAGGAGCTGTTTCCCAGCTCTAAATACACTGTTCATAAAATATAGGGAGCAGAGGTAGAAACTACGAGAGCTTAGAAACATCCGCCGTAGCTAGTTTTCTTCTCAGCACCATATTTATGTTTTCTTAGTCTATTATTGTATGATCCGATGGCATTCATTCAGATGGGAAAATGGGGAAAAGGAGAACAGACTAATTTAGGATTTAAAAAGTGGATATGGGCCTGAAGACTGGTAGATTCCAATTTCCTTAACCAGCAAATAAGGTCAGGTACTGGAGGAAGACTGGATATGTTAATGTGATTATGATAACAATGATGGTGACCAGCAAAGGGAGCATGGCAGCCAAGATAACCACAACGGTGAGGTGTGCAAATCCACTTGAGTCATTGCAAAAACCTGAAGAGAGGGAGCAGAGTGCAGATCAGAAAGTACAGATCTCCTAGGTTCAGATTAAGATTGAAAAGGAGAAAAGCCAGAGTGAAGGCTGTTCCAGGATTGGGGGTGTTTGGGAAGGGGATGAGGAGGAGGGAGGGAAGAGGCACCAGGCACACAGACAGACCCGCTGCTGAGGATACCTTCAATCCATATGGGAAGGATCGTCAGCAATTGAGAAATATCCCCAGGGTCTTTTCAACTCTCTAGTATCCTAGCAAAATGTTGGCAAGTACTAAAATAAATCATCCTTCATAGCTAAATAAGATTATCCCCCCAATTCCCTCAGCTATCCTTCTTGAATTGAGCCCATGACACAAAAAGTACGACCACAACAAACAGTCCCACACACCGAAACCAACATTTGAGACCCAGTTTTGGTACCAAGGAAGTCATTGTTAAACTTGGAACGTTCCCTACTTCTTCCAGGTGCAAGTGCTTTAACTTCTTTCCTCTGTTCTTAAGCTCCTTGCAATCACATCATTCATGAAAGATCTACAATAAACAGTCAATTAGATAATATTTAAATATCAGTTTAGTTTTTCTAACTAAGCAAAACATCAAAATGCTCCTTAATATCGTCATTCAGTAGCTTTTAAAATATATGATAAACTGTGAGAATACTAAGCCATGTAAACTATGTTCAAAAATAACATTAGACCTCTCCAAAGTCCATAATTATAATTTTCGCATAGATATCTAAAATTGGAATTTGTGACACAGGAATATTCCACAAAGTCAAGATAGCTACATTTGAGGATTTTGTATGATATCTGATTTAGTGACCAAAACCATATGATTGCTTGGTTTATGCTCTTTCTTACCTATAAATTTACTTAAAACATAAAGACCTCAACACTTATGAAAGATGCCAGCTAATAAACTCCCAGGGGAGTTTTAATTACACTAACGATGTCCAAAATTATCAACTATGAATTTCCCAAAGTCCTAGAAGTTAAGGAGCTAGATAGAGAACTAATCAAGCATGAGGCTCTAAATTGCTTATAACCCTCCCCTTCCTCCTCCTTCTCCTCCTCCTTCTCCCATCCTCCTCCTTTTTCTTACATTTATTAATTAAAGTAGGAATAATGACTCCATCTTAGTGTGCTTGCTAATCCTGTATTTTAGATGTGATGAGTTTTGCCACATTAAAGTACAATACATAATACTCTAAATAGGAAAATCAGCTCAAAGGAGATTTTGCAGAGACGATAATGTATCTTGTTTTTCTCAAAACTTATCAGATGTCTAATGTTAGCCCTGACATTTTAACACAGAGTTCATCACAAATAGGTCCTTCCTTCTATGTTCATATGAAAAGATTATACACTGTCCTTCCTCATTTCAATGACAAAAGCCCAATATTCCAAACGCCCATTATTCTTTACTCTGTATATAGATAGTGTTAAGCATGGGTTTGTGTTTTGGACTTCCCTGTGTCTAAATCAACCAAAGAAAGATTCAGAACCTGATTCCACAAAAGCAGCCACTGAGAACAGTAAAGACCATTATTTCCTCTCCCACTGCTGGCAGAGGTCAGCATCCCTGTTATTAGCCATGTCATAACATAATTGTATTACTACTCCTTATGTGAGCAGATACTGAGCAATAACTGAACACATCACATCACTGTAAAAATGAAAAAGTGCCACTTCTTTGTCCCAATTTAGCATAAAATCAGTGAAAACAATCTTTAGAAATGACACTGCATTAAGAAACTGAAAGGAGCTGTTATTACTCTGTAGGTATATATTTAAACTGATGCTGACATCTTCAACTAGAACAAAAAATAGGACTATATTTTACTACTGAACTCCAATTGTGAGCTCCTGTAATCTAATTTCTTTTGGTAATATTCAGTTCAATTAAGGGATACAATGTTACTTAAAATAGTCTTAATTAGATGAAACTTGATTACTGTCCCCATCTCTCAATGTCTGAAATATAACCATGCTTTAAGTTGCAAAAAGTGAACACTGTGAGTTCCAGCCTGCATGTTTCTGTCCAGTCTATGAGCTACACTGCTATTTCAAAGGCTGACCTATATACAGCAACATGCCATCCGTTCAGGCTGTGTGCATACGAGATGCCTCGCACAGTTGCCATAACCAACATCCTTCGCATTGTTCTCACTTTTCTCCCGTGAAAATGGAGGCCGGTTTGCATAGTGTTCATAAGGTAATGTGCTCTTACAAGATTAAACTGTTTCCAAAAAATTCCTCCTATGGACTTTATTAACTGAAAAACGTAAGAAATGTTTTGGCAATCTACAAAGCAGCAGTGCTGGAAAGTGTCAGCAGAGTAAAACAACCACATTTTAGTTTAGAAAAGCTTCAGGAAGAGTAGATTCACTTTCTCCATTAGGGTCTCTTCTGACATTGAAAAAATGTCATTGGGGAAACTCTAGTTACAACTGCCTGATACTGAAGCACAGAAAGATACTGGTTCTGCTGGGATTTAGCACACCAACTTTAACTAGTAAAGTGTTGACAGATTTAAAATAAAGATAATTAGTAATTCATGATCTTATCATCCTATTAAAAACAAATACCCTGACAAAGTGACTGTTTCTTGTAATAAACTACATATTCATTTCACCTCTGAAAGAGACAAGGTTTACACTGCAGTCTTGTTTCTTTTGGGGAAGTCTGATCCAACTTGTTTTTTACTAAATGTAGATACAGATTTCTTATCTCACCTCTTTGAAACTTCTGCCCATCTTCCATATCCCTGCAAATCCACTCGAGTCATTGCAAAAATGAATGCTAGTTGACTACATTCTAAGCAACTAACTGTGGAGCTGGACAGATATTTTGTATCAATGCTAATCACCATGAAACGAGTGCAGAGGCTTTCTGCGGCCTAGCAAACCTACTCAGTACATTTAATATAATCAGGGATTAGTGACAAATATATTTGATAGACTGTCACACTGAGAAGGGCAGGAGAAGGCTTTCCATGGGCAGAAGAAACATTTCCATGAAGTCTCTTCCTACCAATAGAAGTATTTTATGACTTTGCATCTTTAAAAATCCATTATTCCCTGGATAAGTTAAACAGAAGACTTGCAACTAGTCTATAGAAAGGGTGGCTAATTTGCATTTAAAAAGAACAGTTCGCTCCTCATACACCGGGTGACTTAAAAGGAACTTCAATGAGCTAGTAAAGAAATTCTGAAGACTTTCTAAATTAATTTATTCAATTCATGGCACAACCCACTAAAATTATTTAAAGCACTTAATTGGAAAATGATTTAATATATTGAAGTAATTCTTGATTTTCCAAAGCATTTAACTTTTAAATTAAATCTGACCCTCCTATCACAAGAATGACGAGTGAAATGTGTATCCAAGTCATTACCTTCTTTTGGAGCCTAAAATCACTGAAAAATTTAATAAGATCTGTCCAGTTGCATTACCAAATGGTTCTGACCTTTTGGTTTCGGTTACCACTGTGGAATATGTCTTTACTATCCAAGATAGGACTGCTACTTCATCATTATTTTTATTAGTATTAGTAATAGTGTTATAAGCAAAATAAAATGTTACAAACACAAAATACTTGCTTATAAAGGCAAATCAGATTTTAGAATAAAAGAACTATGTTACCAACAAATAAGGAAGCTTCATCACACAAACTTCTCTTGTCCAAGTTACCCGAGCCTTCCAACTTGCCCCTAGTACAGGGCTCCCCGTACAGCGAAAAGCCTCTCCGCCCAGCACTAGACTCGAGTTCCCTCATTTCAAACTTGCCTCAACATCATGGTCACACAGCTCATCCCTTTCACTGGTTCCTACACTGTACACAGCATCCAGGAGCTTCTCCAACGGGTTATACGTGTGGTTCACTTAAGTCACAGCTGTGTGTATGTGTGTTTGTGAGTGTGTGCCCTGATTGACCGAGAATCGGAGCTGCGAGTCGGATGCGTGGCGGGGAGCCCCGGGGCTGTGGATGCAGCGCGCTAAATACCTCCGTATCACGTAAAAAAGCCGTTTGCTGACGACTCGCCACCAGGCGATGTTAGGAGTCCCAACGATTTATCCAGTGGAATTCACCAAGGGGCCAACACGGAATTGCTTGCAGGGCTGTGAATATCAGGAAGGTTGACCACGAGGCGGTAGCTGGGCATCTAAACGGTTCGCCCCGCGTTTCAGAGAACTCGGTTCTCCCCGCCGACGTTCACCGGGCGGGACTGCTTAGACGCTTCCAATAAGCCCGAGGCGGGGCCGGCCGTGGCCCTACGGCCGGTCCCCGCACCTCCTCCCTCTCCGGGCTGAGAGTTCAAGAATCCCCGAGAGTCACCCCCTCCCCACGTACCCCGACTGTTCTATTCTTGGGACGAGCGGTGCTCAGCTGTAGCCCCGGCCGGCGCCCACACCCGGGCCACCGGCGTGGTCAGCATCGCCCCGGTCCCCGCGGCCTTGGCACCTGGGGTCACCGGGCTGTGGGTACAGCCCAGCCTGGGACCCTGCTCCAGCCCAGTGCCAAGCGCGGGAGCTTTGGACGTGAACGCTACGCACTCGCCCGGCTCCTAACAAACTTGTGATTTCCGCGCGCACCGCGCCCCCCAAGAGGGAGCTGTCCCCCACACCCGGCTGCCCCGCTGCACCCTGGCTCGCAGACCGGCGTCCGAACACAGGGCCCCGGCGCCCGAAAGGGTTTGGGAAAACAAAAGAGTTGTGGAGCAATTTTCCCGGCGGGGGGCGGAGGCGTCTCCCGGGTCCCTGCACCCCGACTCCCGGCTGCTCCCCTGGCAACTAATCCGGGCAGGGAAGCGGTGCCACGAGCCCCCGCTGCCCGTGAGAGGGAGGGAGGGAGAAGGGGAAACTGGAAAATAAACTGAATTCTCTTACTCTCTGCCTCGGTCCCCGGACCCCAGACACACCCCCAAAGTATTCCCTGGTTCTCTCTTAATTTTTTTAAACGCCCCCCGGCAAACCTAGGCAGGGATCCTTAGTCGCGAACAGCAGGAAGGAAAGAATACGAGCAAATCGTGTCACTTTCCGCACAAGCGCGGTGTTTGGCAAACCCCCGGAGCTGCTCCACAATATTTACTACCCGAGCGCACGCAGGGCTTAGCGGGCTGCGAGCCGAGCGCGCCCGGGACCGGCCTCCGCCGACCGGCCCCGGCCGCCGCCGCCCCCCTCCCAGGATCAAGCAGCAAGAACACGGTGGAAACAAAAGCAGAGCGTTCACCTTGTTGCAATAGTAGGGGTCCAGGCAGGGAGAAGGTCCCAGACAGGGAGCGTCGGGCGCAGCGGCGGGCTGGGCTGGAGGTGGATAAAATCTTACGTCCATTTCACTCACATCAAGCAACTCCTTTTCTTTTCCTTTTTTTAAAAAAGTGTTCAGCAAAACAAGCTTAGACGGAACAGAGAGAGGTGTCTGGACTCAGGAGTAAAAGAAACACCTTCCTTCCCTCACATCCGTTTGTGGTTTGTTTAAGAAGAAGAGGAGAAAAAAAAGAAAAAAAAAAAAAAAGAGGGGGGAAAAGCGCTCAACTCTTCCCCCAAGCCGCGGCGCGCACCCGTCGGCGCCGAGCGCGCAGCCTGCTCCGCCGCCTCCTCCCGGCCCCGCCGCCGCCGCCGGGCAGGTAACTTCATGCGCTCATTGTCCCCCCGCCCGCCCCCCCATCCCCGCCTCCCGCGCCCCTTGCCGCCCGGCACACGCGCTCGCGCTCGGGCTCTAGGAACTGGGCGTTTTATTGGAGTATCTGAGTTGCTCTGCTTTTAGTTTATTTTCTCCACCTTGGAGGCCTGGGATGGGGGGAGGAATGAAGAAGGGGACAGGGCGGGAGTAGGGGGTGAGCGTCCCGGGCCGGGCGGGGTAGGGTGCGTGGCAGGACGCGGGCTGCTCGCAGCCCAGTGGCTGCGGCTCGGGCCGGGGGCCGGAGGAGGGAGGAGCGGAGAAGGAGGAGGAAAGCGCGTCCGGGCCCGGGCCGAGGCGGCGGGACCCCGGGGAGCCTCCGCTGTGCCGGAGCCGCGCTTCTCCGGGCCAGCGCGTCGCACACAAAGGGGCTGCAGAGCCTGAACCACCGGCGGCCGCGGGGCACGGCGGGGAGCGCGCAGCAAGGGGGCGCTGTGGCGCACCCCGCCCCGCAGCCCCGCCCCCGGTCCCGCCCCGGCCCCACCCCGCTCCTATCACCTCCCTCCGCGGCGGTCCCCACCCCTTTTCCTGCGTCCCCCCACCTCCCCCTTGGCGGCTATTCCCCCGCTAGTCTCGGCGCCCCCACCCCTACTCCCAACTCCTGGTGCAGGTGACTGTTCCACGCAGCGCCGCTCCTGGGGGCCGGGAACCCGCAGGGAGCGCGAACCCTCGGTGTGCTGTGAGTGGGCCACTGTCCCAGGGACGCGAACGGACTGCAGGATGTGAATGCGCTGTAAGAGTCGCTCTCGTCCTGTTGCTGGCTCCTGCTTCCAGTCCTCATATCCCCGTGATCTGTGCCCACTGAAGGGTTTTGCGAAGACTAAGACTGCCTTAAGGACTCGCAAAAGACCACTGGGGTGATTCAAAGGGTAAATAGGAAAACAGTTATCAGCACACACACTCGGGCTACGGGGAAAATGTGTGAGCTTGCTAGTTGCTCCTTATGGGACTCGTCTTTTTTATAGTTGGAAGTCCAGTAAAGCTCTTGGAGGTCCACGGAAGACCTGGAATCAGCCTCCCCATTTCTCTGGTCGGTAAGTGGGATGAGGAAATCGCCAATCATGTCTTCCCGCTTTACGGCTCAACCTCGGAAACTTGCAACTCCTTGTCTCTTGTTGGTTGGGAAAGTTTTGTGAATCTTGGCCGCTCTCCGACAGATCATCCCCAAGGCCTCTATCTTTGGAAGGAAGACCAAGCAGGAGTGGGTGTTAGTTACCATCCTAGGAAGGAGCAGCCCCCCCCCCGCACTCTAGGGCCCAAGACTCTGCAAAGGAGCCTGAAAGTACTTCATCTGTTCCAGTTGTTTCTGGCGCCAAGGAGAATACTACTAACATTTTACCACCCCACACAACCTTCTAGTGCACGGTGATTGCTGACTGCTCGATGCAACTTCCCCACAGCTGTTGCTTCCTCTGCAATTGAGAGCACCAGTCACATACAAGCAGAGAGATCTGGGAAAAAAATCTAAGACAATATAGGAAAGGATAAAATTAACATCATTGGGGATACATGGCTCCTTTAGGAACCTTTTGTTAAGATTGCTTTGTACTCCTTACATCCTTTTTCTCTCAAAGTGTTGTTTTCTTTCTTCCTTTCATCATTTTTGTAAGTAGCAAAAAATCCAGCTTTCTCCCTACCTCAAGATGGACATGGTGGAGATTGCTTTAAGGAGAGGGAGCAGTGAGAAAAAAGAATTCCTCTCTACTGGATTCAGAAGAGCCTCCATATTCATGGGTCTTTCAAGCCACAAAATAAAAGTAAGAAATAGAACATATGGTCTTCCTCCTAATAAAGGTCTTTATAACAAAGTTTAAATGAAGTTTTGTGGTTTGTAACATCAGAGTTCAAAATTCAATCGTAGACGCTAAAATGTGCCTACATGTATTTCCTTCCACAATTTAAAAAAATAATGTTTAGGTTTAAATTAAACATTCCTGAACTTAAATTTCTGTCATCAATCCAGCATTTATTACCAACATATTACATCATTTCAAAATTCGATTTTTAAAAACTTTCTTAGAGTCCATAATTGACTTCTATTTGATGGTCCTGTAAAGATCAGGAACATGAAATGGTTTTCCTTTGGGAGAGAACAATATCCTGATCAACGGCAGGAGCAATATCCTTATCAACATCTTGACACCTGAGGGAAGATAATGATGTGTCCACTTTGCTCCACAGATCTACCACTTTCCTCTGTCTTAAGGGAAAACCCAAATGCATGGGACCTGTGTGTCCCTCTACGTAATCAAGGGCCTGGTTTCTTCCATCAGCAGTGTGTAGAGTCAAAGTGATATGTTTGTGCATGGGTGGTGTGATGGGTGGGAATGTGAGCTGTTAATAAGAAAAGCTCTTAGCTCTGATCATTCATACATAGAGAGTAGACCATGAAGGTCAACGGGGGGTGGGAATGAAAATGGAGTTAATGATCGATCATGCATATGTGATGTAGTCTCCATAAAAATCCCAAAAGCACAGGGTTCAGAGACCTTCCAGGTTGGTGAACATGCAGAGGCGCCGGGAGCGTGGTGAGCCCAGAGAGGGCGTGGAAGCCCCATGCCCCTTCCCACGTACCTTGCCCTACGCATCTCTTCCATCTGGATGTTCGTCTGATTCCTGTATCATATCTTTTTATAATAATCTGGTAAACAGTAAGCAAACTCTTTTGTGTGTGTGTGTGAGGAAGACTAGCCCTGAGCTAACATCCGTTGCCAATCCTCCTCTTTTTGCTGAGGAAGATTGGCCCTGAGCTAACATCCATGCCCATCTTCCTCTACTTTATACGGGACGCCACCACAGCATGGCCCGACAAGCAGTGCATCAGTCCGTGCCCGGGGTTTTGAACCCATGAACCCCGGGCTGCAGAAGTAGAGCACATGAACTTAACCGCTCCGCCACCGGGCTGGCCCCAGCAAACTCTTTTCTTGAGTTCTGTGAGCTGCTCTAGCAAATTAATCAAACCTGAGAAGGAGCTTGTGGGAACCTCCGATTTATAGCTAATCAGTCAGAAGCACAGGTAACAACCTGGACTTGCGATTGGCATCTGAGATGGAGGGTTGGGGACAGTCTTGTGGGACTGAGCCCTTAACCTGTGGGATCTGATACCATCTCCAGGTAGATAGTGTCAGAACTGAGTTAAATTGTAGGACACCAGCTGGTGTCACAGAATTGCTTGGTGTGGGAAAAACCGCCACACATCCTGCGTCAGAAGTGTTGTGAGTGTGGTAATAGTGTGAGAGTAGAGGAAAAACACAGGAGGAGGGCTGGGTTTTTCCCAACTCAGATGGAGATGTGAGCTGTTGATTAAAAAAGGCTCTTAACTCCAGTCACTGTTACATAGAGCAGGCCATGAAGGTCACCTCACTGTGATCTGAAAAAATACTCTATAATGCTCCACCCAGGGCCTATCATATATTGAATGGGTGTACTTCTACCAAGAAAAACTGGGGGAAAGTTGAATAGTTAACCTGTGAGTACATCTTACTAATTTAGAAAATAAAATTGTAGAGAGGCATTGTATTACTTTTCAATTTCTAGGACATTCAGCTCCATATCATGGCTAAGTGTAGTCATTTGTCTGTCCATTCATTCCTTCATTTGTACATTATTCAACAAAGGCCTACGAGCAGGACAAAGCACTATGCTATGTATTGTGTATAGGTTAACATATAAAAACAACTTACTTAAAACAGTTTCTGATTTAGATGTGTTTATAGGCTTCTAGAGCAGTATTTCCAACCTTGTCTGGTCAGTGGAGTCACCACAGAAGCTTTGAGAAAGACTCTTGCCCGGGCTCCGTCTCCGTAGATTCTGATCCCATTCATTTAGGGTAGGGTCTGGGCACAGGAATTTTTAAAAGCTCTCCACTGGTTTTAACTTTCAGGAAAGATTAAGAACCATTGATCTAGAAGGAAAGATAAAATGGGCACAAAGGGAATATTAAAAGCACGACATTTTAGTCTATAAAAGTTACTGGCTGGATTGCTTTTTGTGTTGGATCTTGCAAGGGAACACTGAGGATTACCACTCCTGGGACCCCATCATCTGCACTGCCCTTTTAGATTGACTTACCAGTTACTCTAACTAAACATGAATGAATGAAGTTCAAATTACAATTTGGTCATCTGAACAAGGAACTTTATATACTCTCATTACCAGAAAACGTGTCTATGAACAAAACATCTCGTTACTAGTATTGTTGTAATGATATCGATAGCTACAATTTATAAAATGCCTACTATGTCCTAGACCTGTTCCTAATTTCTTTACATTTAATTTCACTGTCTCGTTTAGTTTTACAAATTACATTGGAAACCCTAACCAGTAATTACAAACCACACTTAGCATTTGATTTTGTTCCCTGAACATTACCCATCTTCATTTTAATTATAGTTTCATAAATTATTGTGTTTTCAAATATGCGGTTGTTTTCATTGACCACATTTTACGTTCACTGATTCTTTGTATTATGAGGTAAGTCCTAAATCTTCTTGTTATGTCTCCAAATTACATACAGAATGTCTTACTTTGGGGAAAATATCCCCTAGACAGTTAATCCTATTCATGATTTATGAGAGTCCTATAAAAATCATTCAACAAAACAATGGCACTTCCTGGGGGCATTTTTTGTTAGATTTTGGAGGTCGTTTTTCTCTAAGGGTAGAAGGCCTCTGTGTATTGACTATGAGAATGAAACATCTTAGAGAGGGATTTATTTTGAAATGCCAAATATTAAAACTAAAATCAAAGCATGCCATATTTGATAACTAAATTAATATTCAGTTCTTCACTGGCCTTTTATTTAAGGGAAAGCCTTCCGGTAAAGCTGATGCCTTAATCTCTCCTGTAGAAGAAAGCTTCATTCCTTTTAAATACTATTTATTTGATACCTTATATGATAAGGTGTCTTGTTATGCGTGTGTATCCAGGTTTACGTTCCTAACAAGGTTTGGGGGTGAAATAGCTGTTTATTTCCTTAGAATGTAACCAACACTGAGTCCGGAACATATTAAAGGTTTGAGAGACATCTTAAGGAAAGTTTTGATGGGAAACGTTTACATTTTCTCAATTTACCAGATAGAATTTACTGTTGTCCAGAGTTGTTTAATATTTTTCTAAAGTAATTTAAATGTAACATAGAATAATATGCAATATGTAGTATTATACACCAGGACAACACAGAAGACTGAAGTTTATTTCCTGGGGAGACTAGTGAGAAATGACTAGATTGTAAGGCTTTCAACCAGAAAATAAAGGATTTTAGAATGATGAGGAAAGTTTGAAGGAAATGATATAGGGTCTACAGATACCTCACATGGTACTAAATGACTCATAAAATGCAGTATTTTTTACGTAATATGGGAAGTGTGCCATGCTTGTACATCTCACCAACCAGTGTGGTACAGTACTTTGATCTTCAACAATATACAACATTTGTGGCATAATAGCTATAATAGGACTATTCAGCTATTTTACACGGCAATAATCCAGTCCTGTCTCATCAGGATAAACTGTGAGGACAAATCCTTTCAAAATCAGAATTAGTTCCTTGTAGAAGAGTGAGGCTACAATTATCCCTTAAATAGGAGCAGCTGCAACATGGTATCGGCCTGGAGCGTGGCAGTGAAGTGCTTTTCCAATGCAATTAAATAGATTTTTTTTAATGCAAACTAATATTCTATAAAAAGTCAATTGGCAGGTGAGTAGGTGTGGAATCGCTGAGATGAAAGGAACAATCATTTTGCTTACCTGACTTAATATTCCTGCCTTAGCAAACGCTATTTTGGTGGAAATGGATAATCAAGGCTCATATTTTCCTGTGAAGTGGGGACCAAAAGGGAACCAGAGTACCACCAAGAAAAGATAATTCTGGTTTACTTGTACACTCTGTGTCTGAGTTTGAACTGTGTTCATAGCTATCTTTTGTTATTGTTGTTTTTCAAAGAGATATGATGAGTCAACAGCAACACTTCAATTTAAACAGGAAAGGTAGTACTTGGCTGGAAAAATATAAATATAACTCGTAGGACTTATACTAGTTGGCGCCTACGTCCAGAGTGAGACAAAGCGGGATGGGAACTTAGTTTTTTACCACAGAGATGATTAAAGGATTGGAAAATAAGACCTTTAAGAAAGATTAAAGGACCTGTCTAGAGAGGGCAATCCTTAGAGGCAATGTAATATCTTCAAATCATGTGTCTCAAGAGTTCTTTCACAAACAAGGAGAGAACACCTCCGCTGAAGATACGACATGAGGAATTGGGTGTAATACTAGAGCAACGAGGATTTAGTCACACAGGAAAAAGATGTTCCCCAGTGATCTTGAATCTATTGCCAGAGGAGAGTGTGTGCTCTCCATAGGACTGATTTTAAAATCTCTGCAACCCAAAGAAAGTTTGTCAAGTCACCCATCCACCCACTGACACCCCCCCTTCTTGAAATATGCCTTATATAAGATCCAATAGGCAGAGGGTTCCAGCTTAGCTCTAATTATCTAAAGGGTTTCTGTGCTCATAAATTTTGGATAGTGTGAAGTGAGGTTCTTCTAGACAATGAAGCTGGGAGTCTCTTACAGTTCTTTGAACTCTAAAAACTGCTTTCTTTTATATCAGATCTTGTTCCTGAGTATTTTCAAGGACTTTGGTTACAAAGTAAACTGGCAAATGGTTACAAAGTAAGCTAGCAAACATCTAATTTTGCAGGCAAAATTTTAAGATATGCTATAAAACTAGGAATTAAAATATTTAACACATGTTTAGATGTTACTTTAGTAAAAAGCATACCCTCACATCATAGGGATGGCCTTTCAGGATGATCTCAGAGCCAAATATGAAAGAAAAGGAATCCTCCTACTTTACTATAGTATATTTTAATATGTAGCCTTCAATTTACTGATTCAAACATCACACATTTTTAAGACAGCAAGAGACTTTAGCTCTCATTCAGGCTGGTAGTTGCTGCTGAATTCCCACTCCTCCCAGGAAATCTCCCAGGGTTGATTAGATGACTCTTTACCCTCACCCTGCCCAGTTTCCACACGTGATTCCTGATCTCTGCCCTGATTAGGTACTCACTGCTTCCTTCCACTAGAAATCCACTTATGCTTGACCTTTACATAATGCAATTACCTGTTTATCCATGTATTGCTTTAATGTTTCCATTTTGTTCCTAATGGCGTTCCAATATGTCTATCTGTATTAATGTCTTTGATGCTGATTATAACCTCCTAGAAGGAAGGGACAGAATCTCTTTGAAGAGGACTGACGGCGCTCGTATGTCATCAATTTCTTAAAATGTGCTCTGTGCAAGAAGACAACTTACCATATTTTTCCTTGGTCTCAGAAAGCATTAATTTAGGACGCTACTGGTAAAGATTCAAGATGTCATAATATGTAAACACTTCCACTTCATTAAGATAGGTGGGGAAGAGTTATAATAGTATTATGTTCTCGATGTTGCCTCGTCTGTATTATTATGGTCTAATATCACTTTTAATTAATTATGGTCTAAAATCACTTTGTTAAGGGCTCTCTATATTTTAGGTGCCTCATGTAACAATATATGTTAGGTGTTGTCCCCCCTGCCCTTGGCTGCTTTACCCATTTACGTTTTCTGTGTGGCATCTATAAGCATTTATAACCTCTAGAATAGAAATTAGCCAGAGAATGAATAGAGAAAACAACATTTAAGCAGAAGGAAGTGCATGAACAAAGTCATGCTCTTTGTCTTTAAAGCCAAAGAAAAGTTTGAGAACAACCAGAACAAGCAATTGGGCATTTGCCATATTTTTAAGGTTCTGAGGTGGGGCCAGGGGAAGGACAGAGGGAGAGAAGCAGTGAGAGGAGGAGACAGAGAGGGAGTTCAGATCCCTGAAACTTTGTCTAACTAAGAGCCGTAACTTCATCTTGGAGGTTGGAGAATCTTGAAGGGCTTTAATATTGGACCTGACTTTGATATACTTGTATTATAATATTTTATGGACAATGGGATTTTCATGTATATTTCATGTATGTATTTCCATTACAGTAAGGATTTCATACACAATTGCAGGGATGCATTACTAAAGAAGAGACCAGGTACTCTTTTTTCTGAGATTTTCTTAATCTGCCATTTTAGTTGCTGTGGTATACAAATATACCCAGAAAAATACTAAACTGCAGACTATGACCCTCTGTGATCTACCCATCTCTCCAGTCTCATCTTTTCCCAACCTTACAAACCCCCTCCCCTCAGCTCCAACGTCAGCATCTTAAATTACAGCAAATACCAAACTGCTGGGACATAACCACAGCCCCTTACTCTAGATTCTGAACTTCAAAAAGCTCTGAAAACTTGAAGTTGTTACAAGACACATTTGGCAAAAAAGTCTCAGGTAACATCTAATCTAAACTGACAAGAGGCTCTAGATGGAATTTGTTGATCCTACTTAGTGAATATTCTATATGCTTTGCTGCAGAAATAGTACTGTGTTTGATTATGGGATGCTACCCCAAAACCTGCATTGGGGGGGGGGGTTATGTAATACAATCCATAGGCTTTCAAAAATTCAAAAATTGTGAATTTCAAAACACATTTGCCCTATGGGGTCTCAGATGGACCTGCACATGTAGTAACAGACTCAACATGATTTCTTTTGAAGCAAATCCATTGAGGAATAATTTACCTACAATAAAATCCACTCATTTTAAAGGTACAACTTGATGAGCTTTGAGAAATGTATACATTTGTGAACCACCATCACAATCATATGCAGAACATCTCTATCAGTTCAGAAAGTTCCTTTGGGTCCCTTTGTAATCAGTCCTCTCCTCCATCTGTTAGTCTCTAGAAACCCTTGACCTGATTTTTGTCTCTCTAGTTTTTTTTCCAAAATGTCATATAAATGGAATCTTTCCATAGGTGATCTTTTATGTCTGATTTCTTTCCCTTAGCATAATGTGTTTGAAATTCATCCACGTTGTTGTGTCTATTATCACTTGCTCCTTTTTATTGCAGGGTAACATTCCATTATGAATATAACACAATTTTGTTTACCATTCACTGGTTGATGGGCATGTGGGTTCCTTCCAGTTTTAACTACAGTCATGCGTCATTTAAGGGCAAGGATATGTTCTGAGAAATGCATCATTAGGCAATTTTGTCATTGTGTGAACATCACAGACTGTACTTACACAAACCTAGATAGTATAGCCTTCTACACACCTAGGCTTTATGGTACTAATCTTATGGGTCTACCATCATATATGTGGTCCATCATTGACTGAGACATCGTTATGTGGCACATGACTGTACTATGAATAAATCTGCTATGAAAACCCAAATACAAGTACTTGTTTGGGCAATGTTTTCATTTCCTTTGGGTAAATATCTAGAATAGCGACTGCTAGATTGTACAGCAGATGCATATTTAAATTTATAAGAATTTGCAAAACTGATTTCAGAAGTGACTGTACCCTTTTTCATTCCTATCAGGAGTGTATGAGAGATTTGATTGCCCCAAATCCTTGTCAACACCTGACATTGTCAGTCTTTTTAAGTTTAGCCATTCCAGTGGGTTTGTTATCATATCTTATTAATTTACATTTTGCTAATGACTAATAATGTTGAGTATCTTTTCATATGTTTATCACTAGTATATCTTCTTTGATGAATAGTCTGCTAAAAGCTTTTGCCTTTGTTAAGATTGAGCTGTTTGTCCACTTATTACTGAGTTGTATGAGTTCTTTATATATTCTGCATGTAAGTCTTTTATCAGACTCTACAAAAAAAGCCACTAAAACTAAAAAGTGAATTTAGCCAGGTCGTAAAATACAAGGTCAGTGTGAAAAAATAATACTATTTCTATAAACTAGCAACAAACAATTGGGCATTCAAAAAAATATCATTTATAATAGCATCAAAAATATGAAACACTTAGGCATAAACTCCACAAAATTTATATAAGACCTGTGCATTAAAAATTGCAAAACAATGCTGAAAGAAATTAAAGGAGACCTAAATAGATGGAGAGCTATACCATGTTCATTATATGAGGGCATATTAACATATCGTAACATAATTAAGATACCATTCTGCCTAATATGAAATCCCATTAAAAATCCGAGTTTTTTTGCCAAAAATAAAAAGTTTACTTTAAAATTTTTATGGAAATGCAAAGGACCAAAACAATTTTGAAATAAGAATAAACAGAATAATTACCCTACAGGTACTTGAGTTTAAGACTTACTCTAAAGTTACAATAATGAAGACCACATAACATTGACATAAAGATAGACACATAGATCAACTGAACAAAATAGATGTTTGGAAATAGACTTATAAATACGTGGTTAATTGATTTCCAACAAAAGTGCAGGGGTAATTCAACAGGAAAATGATAGTTTTTCAACAAATTCTGCTGGAACAATTGGATATACATATGCAAAAATAAACTCTTACTTTACAGCATATACAAAAGTTAACTCTCAAAACAGAGCACAGACCTAAATCTAAGAGCTAAAATTATAAAAATAATACAAGAAAATGTAGGATAAAATTGTGACTTGGATTAGACTATCTTCCTTAGGACACAAAATACAATTTGATAAATTGAATTTTAGAAAAAGTAAAAACTTGCTTTCCAGAAGAAACTTAATATAAAAATATGCATTCCACAGGCTGGGAGAAAAATGACAAATGACTTACAACCCTCTCGTTTGTAATACTTCTCCACCTTTGTCTGAGCTGTTTCCTCTGGCCAGCATCCCCTCCCCTCCCCGCCCCCCCCCCCCACCTTTGCATGAAGAGCTCCTGTTTCTCTCTAGACTCAGGTCAGGCATCAGGTCATTGTTTTCATCAGGAAGGCTTCGCAGATCCTCCAACCCTCACACTCCAGGCTGGTCATAGCATGTATCACACTCTACCTTCCTGGTCAATTTACACGTCTGTTTTCTATAATAGTTAGCTCTTTGAGGTCAAAGACAATGGTTTTTATGCTTTGTTGGGTTTTGGTCTAAAGAGCACTCACCTTTTCCATATCCCCAACCCTGTCCCTCAACAAAAACAACTTTTGCCATTGCTTCCCCTTCTAAAAAATAGCTCTATCTCCTTCCATCCTATTGTTACTAAACTTCTTCAAATAATTCCCTATCTTTTCTTCTTTACCCCACCCATTTATTCTTCAACCCACAGCAATCTGGATTTCTACTCCTGAAGTATTTTTTACTGAAACTGTTCTAAGATTTTCACTAAATTGATACCTGTCCGTTTCACTGGGCACTCTCTATTTATTTGACTTTCTTGGAGCCTTGAAAAATGGTTCCCCATTAGATTTTGAAGCTTTTGAGCAAAGGGATTCTGCTTTATTTCTCTTTGTGGATAGACAGCCATGGAGCACCCACATGAAGAGAACAAACAGGTAGAGAAGGCAGCACGACAAGAAACAGAGAAATCAAGGGAACATGGAGGCATAGATTCCAAGACGGAGAGTGTTCCTGGAGGGAATGGTAGACATTCATCCATTCGCCCACTCAATTGATCATCCATTCAACAAACACTACTTGAATGCTCACTGTATGTCGGACACACAGTGCTAGGCTCCAAATCCACAAAATCTTTTTTAGACCCTTTCTTGGATGGTCATCTGTTTCCATAGCTCCAACAACAACTTATTTTTCAACCCCCCTCAAATCCATGTCCCTTTCCTATTTTCTGAGTCCCAGGTGCTTATTTCCAACTGTCTACCAGGTATATCTGCCTGTACTTCTTTCAGTCACTCAAACTCAGCCTGGACACATAAATTTTGATAAACACATTACATATATAAATCATTTCCTCCTGGAATACATATCTCATTTAGTAGTTATACTCAATACCCATGGTTAACCATGGCTCCCATCATTTCTCATTTCTCATCTGGACTATAACTGGAGCCTCCCACTGGGTCTCCTTACCTACAATTCAGCATCTATATACCCACCATGACTATCAATCTAAAAGACACTTTGAGCACACCATTGCCCTGCTTAAACACCTTCAACAGCTTTCTGATACCCAAACACAGCAGATCATTTGCTCTCCTGCAAATAGCCACACGTGGTTGCCTTATTTTCAAGCATTTGCACCTACTGTTCCCCCAGTCTAGGAAGAACATCCTTGGTACCACATATTCACATGACAGCCCCATTACCTTCAAGACCCAAATCAAATATTACTTCAGCAAAGCGGTGTTAAGCCCTGCTTCCCCCCCACAGGCATGCTGCGTATTCCTTCATTATTGTGTTGTGATGGTTTGTTTATAAGCTTTTCTTCTTCTGCTCTAGATAATATCTCAATCATCTTAGTACTTCTAACATCTGGTATAGAAACGAGTACAAAAAGCTAGTTTTGAAAGGGCAAGTTTTTTCTGATTTTGATGTGACCAGCTTCTATTAGGTGTTATTTGGGAATAGTGTCATATATTTTATGGTGAATACAGTAGTTTAAAAAAAGATTTAGCCACTTCCTTAGCAGTGGTTTTATCTCTCCCTCAGAGAAAACCAGAATGAGCTTTTTAATAAAATGATTGAAAAGGTACACTGAATCTTCAATTTAATTATTTCGATTTCTGCAGAAAAAGGTCTTTCAGAGAGGCTGCTTCTTGGTAAAAGGTGATAAAGTTCCAACGCATTCTTAAAAATTGTAAATTAATTTATAAATTTCCATTCAAAGTTTAATCTCTTATTTTCACATAAGAAAACTCATAAGGTTGCTTCCTATTGATTTAGTATCTTTGCATCTAGAGTTTAAGCCATTATTTAATCTCTTTCTAGAAGTTTCCAGAGGTGCTTCGTACATATCAGTGAATGTTGCCCATTTTTATTGCTTTTAGAGTTAAGTAAGGACTCCACACCCATCATTCCAGACCCCAGCTTACATTTCTAGTCTTATTTCTCTTAATTTTTGTATGTCTACCAGAGCAGATTACTTTATATTCTTTTAATGTCCCTGACTTTTTCTGGCTTCTGTGTGTTTGTTTCTAGGCAATGCCTTGCCCTGCCCTCCGCTGTCTCCTGTCATTATCATTACCCTCTTGCTTCTGTTCTCATCCTAATCACCAGTCCCTTCCTGAAACTCCTCCTGGTCCATCCAACTGGATCTGGGCTTTCTCTGCTCTCATTCTTGGAGCGATTGTTGGTGATTCTTTCATGGTACTTCTTATATTTCACCTTGTGCTACAGTTACATGTATTTTGTGCTATCTCCCTTCTCCACAAGTTTTTGGGGCAGTATTACCATGTCCTGTTCATCTCTGTAGCCCCTGCAATGCCAAGCACAATTTCCTGAACATGACAAGTGCTCAATAATTATTTGTTTAATTGAATTGAGTTCAAATAAATTCAAACAGCTTTCTCTTCTCTGTGTGTTGACAAAATAATTATAACAAGTTCATAATCACAGTAAGTGGTAGAACCAGGATTTGAACAAGGGTAGTTTACTGCACTTTAACTCCTGGATCTTGTTGCCTCTACAATAGACAGAATATGTATTCCAAAGTTGTGGGTCCAGCTATACAATTTAGGTCTAATCACTAAATCATAAAAATTGTCCTAATAAGACTGAACATTTTCTCCCTGTCTGAAGAAAAAAAAAAGTTTTGTTCTTTCTGTGACCTTAGTTTCAAAGAGTGGGAACATATACCTATTTAAGAACATTTCTTTAATAAGTTTATTATGATCTCATCATCTGTTATCTATCTGAATTCTTTCAAAATCTATAGATACAGATGTATAGACATATAGATATAATCACGTTTACAATATACTATTGCCAGCCCTGGTGGCCTAGTGGTTAGGATTTGACACTCTCATCATTGTGGCCAGTTCATTTCCTGGTCAGGGAACACACCACCCATCTGTTGGTTGTCATACTGTGGGGGCTGCTTGTTGCTGTGATGCTGAAAGCTATGCCACTGGTGTTTCAAATACTAGAAGGGTCACCTATGGTGGACAGTTTTCAGCAGAGCTGCCAGACTAACACAAGCTAGGAAGAAGGACCGGACCACTCACTTCTGGAAAAACTGGCCATGAAAACCCTATGAATAGCAGCAGAGCATTGTCTGATACAGTGCCGGAAGGTGAGAGGATGGCGCAAAAAGACCGGGCAGGGTTCCACTCTGCTGTCCACAGGGGCGCTAGGAGTTGGAATGGACTTGATGGCACCAACTACAACAACAAACTACGTAGGACTGAGACGTGATTTGAAGACCTGAACTATCGCACTGCTCAATGGCTCAAAGGTGGCAAAGGTGTATTTAGGGCCAAGAATGTGGGATTTGCAATAAGCCTAGCTTAGAGCTCAGGGGTTTATTCTGGGTCTTTTGGTTTCAGTAAGTGGGAAGAAGTAAGGGAGCTGCAAAACACTTTTTAATCTCAGTGTTGGGACTTGAAAATTCAAAAAAGGAGTCTAAAAAATGACACTAACTTAATTAGTCCCCACATAAAGTCACCACTTGTTCTTGAAAGCACCATTGTATTCATTTTTAGAACATGAGAAGCAACTGACAGAAGCAATGAGGCAGCCTTGAATGTCCCCTCTGCATTTTGGCATACATCTGAACCTATTTTTCCTTAGCAGCTAGGCTTTTTCTGGGGAACAAAAATAGCAAAAAGCCTCTTTTACAATGCCCTTTAATCGCCATGTCAAAATTCTCCTGGATTGTTGGCAATTCTTCCTTATTTGCAGTTGAGTTTACTTTATTTTTACAATTTGACGTTTCAAGTCAATGTGCAGTTCTCCACCATCTTGATCGAGAACTCCCTTTCGGCTGAGCAGCCCTCTGTTAAAAATATCTTAAGCTTTCTACTTTACACACCAGTGTACAATTTCCTTTCTAAAATATTTTGAGAATGTGAGGTTCTGGCAGGATATAGAAACTACAAATCAGATTAAATAACACCCATTGCCAAGTGATCAGACAGAAAAGGAATTGTGCAGAAATACAAACTATCGGCCACGTTGGCCTCCGCTCTGTGGTATGTGCTTTGTTGGCTGTCTGCTAAGCGGTCCGGTTCCAATGGCAGTGAGCACTAGCTCTACGGCTGTTTGGAGGAAGGCTGGCATCCTATTCCAGGCCGAGAAAGATCACACCAAGACAACTTCAGCAAGCAAGTTTGCCCTTATATGTAGTCTATGGGCACTTGCAAATAAAGGTATGTCTAAGGTTTCATTTATCTGCATAATTAAACAAAGTAGGAAGAATATATTGAGGAAAATTTCCTTTTTTACCTCTTTTTTAGATGACACTATTTAGCTCTGCTTTCCTTACCTTGAAACTACCCCAATGTAAGCAATAATTTCTGTTGAGGGAGTAGAAAACTCACTTCTATGCTCTTGACTAGTGCATGCTTACTGGTGATGAGAGGATGGTGTGGGGATTAGGATCCCAGGCCCTGGGATCCACCAACCTGGGTCTAAACACAAGTTACGCTATTTCCCAGACTTTGGGGAGCAAATTTGGTTTTTTTTTTTTTTTGGTGAGGAAGATTAGCCTTGAGCTAACATCCATTGCCAATCGTCCTCTTTTTCTTGAAGAAGATTGGCCCTGGGCTAACATCCGTGCCCATCTTCCTCTACTTTATATGTGGGACGCCTGCCACAGCATGGCTTGATAAATGTTGCGGAAGTCCATGTCTGGGATCCGAACATGCAAACCCCGGGCCGCCAAAGTGGAGCACGTGAGCTTAACCACTATGCCACTGGGCCGGCCCCCCCAAAATTCATCTTTTGATGCTCAATTTCCTCATCTATATGACAAGGATGCTAATAAGAGTACAATGCATACCTTATGGTAGGAAGACTCACAAAAGCTGTAAAATAGTAATTCTGATAGTTATTGAACACTAAGAGTAGGTACTGGTTTCAACTCCTTATTGTATATTCCCACTTCCCTTCTTACCCCATGAGGTAGGCTCTCTTATGAATCCCAGTTCATCAGGGAAGACCTTGAGGCACAGACAGTATGGTAACAAAGTAGGGAAGTCCACAGCAGGAAAGTGCAGTCCAGGACTCTAGCCCAGGCAGGATGCCTCTGCAGGTGCACCTTCTTCACTATGCAAAGCTGCTCCTTTCCAAGGTAGGGCCAGAAGGACTCACGGTGCCTTCAGGGCACACGGACACATGTGCACTCAATATGCTGAGTGTGCCTGAGCTGTGCTGCAAGGCCCAGGAAGTCATCCAGGAGTGGCAACGGCCCATGATTCATCCCCTGCCTGTGCAGGTCCTGGGTTGGGGCATATGGGAGAAAGCAGAGCTTAGAGGCCAGAGATGTGCCCCTGCCACCCTGCTGAGCCTGCTCTGCGCTGAGCTTTTCCTAGAAACCTGAGTGGGGATCAGTTTTCTTTCCCTCTTTTTCTTGCCCAATATTTCTGCACCTCACCCCCGAGCACGCTTTCCTTAAACATTATCAGCTAAACAAATAAAGGAATGTTCCTGGGGCTGCTATTTAAGGCCCTGTGGGCTGAGAGGTTCTAATAAACATGTCTTGTGTAGTAGTTAGACATATTTCTCTGGCTCACCTCCTGTTTCAAGATGCTCCATAAAGACTGCCCTCTTTGTGAAGTTTTTCCTTACCTCCTCGGCCAGCTTGAGACTTTGTTCTTCTTTTGTGATGTCTTCCATATATTGTGATATATTAGGCATACGTGTACCCTTCTCAACCAAGCAAGAGACTCTAATCTTCTTGAGGACAGGGATTCTGACTTTCTCATCATGGTAGCTTCTGTAGCATCTAGCACAGTGTTAACAAATAGAAGCTCATGAAGGAATAACAAAATGTAAAGCATCTATAAATCAAACAATCCCATAAGCCAAGTCAAAATACAAATGACAGATTGGGAGAAAATCTTTGCAACTTACACAAGTTGTTGTTATCCATAACATACAAACAATTTCTTCAAATTAAAAATAAAACGAGCAAAAATTATTTAAAAAATAGATATGTGGCGCAAATAGTCAATTTACAGAGGAGTAAATTTGAAGAAGTGAATAGTTAATAACTTGTGAAAAAATTCTAATCCTCACTAGAAACTGAGAAAATGTAAAGGAAATTCATTCCACCAATTTTTTAAACATGTAGGGAAAAACCTAAAAAGATTTATTTCTAGCCCAAAAAAGGAGGTGGGGGGAGCTTACATACAATGGGTAATGTGAGGAGTGTAAAGAAGTTTGAAATCATATATTTCATGTGTAATTATGCAGCATGTATTCGTTTGCTAGAGCTGCCGTAACAAATTACAGCAGACTGAGAGGTGTAAACAACAGAAATTTATTTTCTCACAGTTCTGGAGATGAGGAGTCTGAAATCAAGGTGTTGTCAGGATTGGTTTCTTCTGAGGCTTCTCTCCTTGGCTTGTAGATGGCCATCTTCTCTCTGTGTCTGCACACGGCCTTCCCTGTCTGTGTCCTAATCCCTTCTTATAAGGACACCAGTCATATTGTATTAGGACCCACTCTAATGACCTCATTTTAACTTAATTACTTCTTTAAAGATTTTATCTCCAAATACAGTAACATTTTGAAACTGGGAAGTAGGACTTTAACATATGAATTTTGGGGGACACAATTCAGCCTATAACCTACAGATGTATAATAGATATGGATAGATAAACAGATAGATATGTTTCAGAAACAGACTAAGTACAAAAAACTCCAAATGGTTAGCAATATTTACTTCTAGGTTTGGGATGGTATGGATAGTGAGTATTTGTTTCTTTTTACAATTTTAAAAGGTCTGGAATTATGCATAACATTACTTTTTGAGTTTTCCAGGCTTTTCAAATAAAAATAATAAAATACTAGAAATAGCACATACAGAAAACGTATCATTATCACAGACACAGTGGCCAGATGTTCATCAATACTGTTCCTAGTCCTGGGCACACAAGAAAAACGACATTTCCTAGCTTCCCTTGGAATTACACTGAGGCTGTGTGACTGAGTTTTGGACAAAAGAATATGGGTGGAAGAAAATAAGCCACTCCAAGGCTTGGCCTTAAAATATCTTCCATTATCTCCTTACCCTAACTCTGTTCTTGGCAGCTTGTTGATTGCAGATGATCTAGTGAAGGAATTCTGAGGCCATTCTGTGAGGTAACAGAAGCACATGGTGGAAGGAACTGGGAATGCTGACTAACTGTGTGGAGGAGAGCTATTCAAGATGGCTGCCTGACCCTATCTGACTTTGTTTGCATTGTCACTGTGTTTTAGAGTTATTTGTTCCAGCAACTGGAATTAATCCTTCTGGCAAATATTTCACCAATACCAGCCTCTTTCTATAAAGTAAATTTAGTCCATTAAAATGAAAAATATATACCCTCTTAACTAGAAATTACTCTTTTAGGAAACAAACTTCTACAGTTAAAATAATGAGTATACAAAGATGTGCTTGTAAAGATATGCTTACAATAAGAAAAAAAGTCAACTACAGGCACACCGAGTTTTATTGTGCTTCACTTTATTGTGCTTCGCAGATAATGCATCTTTTTTTTTTTAATTTTTTTTTGTGAGGAAGACCAGCCTTGAGCTAACATCCATTGCCAATCCTCCTCTTTTTGCTGAGGAAGACTGGCCCTGGGCTAACATCCGTGTTCATCTTCCTCTACTTTATATGGGATGCTGCCACAGCATGGCTGACAGGCAGTGCCTCGGCAGGAACCCGGGATCCGAACCCGCGAACCCCGGGCTGCCAAAGTGCAAACTTAACTGCTGTGCCACTGGGCTGGCCCCAATACTGCATTTTTTATAAGACCCCCCACCAGCAAAAAGATTATGACTCACTGAAGGCTCAGATGATGGCTAACATTTTTTAGCAATAAAATATTTTTAATTAATGTATGTACCTTGTTTTTTTAGACATAATACTATTGCACACTTAATAGGCTACAGTATAGTGTAAACATAACTTTTATATGCACTGGGGAACCAAAAAATTCATTTGATGTTCTTTATCTTGGTGATCTAGAACCAAACATGCAATGTCTCCAAGGTATGCCTATATATTTTTATCCATAGGAAAATGGTTAAATAAATCATGGCACATTGATTTATTAAACCCTATATGGACATACTAGCCCGGGTGGTCCAGTGGTTAAGATTCAGCGCTCTCACCATCGTGGCCCGGGTTTGTTTCCTGATCAGGGAATGACACCACCGGTCTGTTGGTTATTGTGCTGTAGTGGCTGCGTGTTGCTGTGATGCTGAAAGCTATGCCACAGGTATTTCAAATACCAGCAGGGTCATCCCTGGTGGACAGGCTTCAGTGGAGCTTCCAGAGTAAGACAGACTAGGAAGAAGGACCTGGCCACCCACTACCAAAAAAGTTGGCCATGAAAACCCTATGAATAGCAGCGGAGCATTGTCTGATATAGCGCTGGAAGGTGAGAGAATGGTGCAAAGAAGACCGAGCAGGGTTCCACTCTGCTGTACACAGGGTCATTAGGAGTCGGAATCAACTCGATGGCACTAACAACAACAAATACAGACATTAAAAGGAATGATCTAGCTATATGTCCTGATCTGGAAAGATGCCTATCAGATAAAATTTTTTACATAACAAACTTGGAGATAAATAAAGCATGATTTGTTTTGTTAAAGTTACATTTAAGGATGTGATAAACTTAAAGAAAAATTAGGAAGAATAATGTATACAGCTTTATTGTAAACAATTGTTATCCTTGAGAAAAATAGATTTAAAAAATAGCCCCAATTCTTTTCTCTCTTATCCATACCCATTGCAGTACAACTTGGCCATTTCTTCCATTGGGAGATGGAGTCCATTTCCCTATTCCTTATGTCTGGATCGATACCAGAATTTGCTTTGGACAATAGAAAGTGGTGGAGACTATAGCATGCTGATGTCAAGCCAACGACTCAAGAGGCCTTGCATACATCTCTTTTTCTGAGCTGTGCCACCACCACAAGAGCAAGCTCAGGCTAGCATGCTGGAAGAGACCAGCCACGATCAACACAGCTGACTGGAGATGGACAAGCCAGCCCAGTTGAGACCAGAGGGGTGCGTAGTCACCCTGCAGATTCTTCCCTCTCTCTCCCGCCCTCCCTCTTTCACTTCCTTCTTTCTTTTCTCTCTCTTTTTTTCAATAAGTATAAGATTTTCTTTAAAATTGTCATAAATGGCGTTGGGTACTCTGATAGCCCAACATATCTACCAGGATTGGGCAGGTAGCAATTGAGATTAAGAAAGACGCTTCTTAATTCTGGCAACCTACAAAGCAAATGGACTCTTCATGAAGCCAGTGCACTGGGGAAAGTAGTGTAAAAATTATTATAAGAAAATAAAAATTATTCCCTAAATAAAGCAGCTTCTTGGTGAACAGTCTACTTTTCTCCTGCGTTGATTTTTACCTGGGTGTATTGTTTGAAGTGGAAATATATACATTTCTCTTTTGTCCTCCAGTGCTGGTTACACAGACAAATGAGACATGTGCATGTGTTTTTATTCTTGCCTGCAGCGTACATGCTCAACTGACCTTCTGTCTCTGGATGTAAAGGGAATGAAGAGGTGTAAAGCTTTTTATCTGGGGTTTGAAGGAACATCCCGGTGGGGATATCACACAATTTCATAGAGATGGACACATTTTTACATGAGTGGCCTTCACTAGGATGAGAAATTATGAATAATGGTACAACAAGAAGACAAATGAATGATTGTTCCAAGGGATGGATCACATGGAAACAATTTTTTTAGAAGGAAAAGGTTAATTTCATAAGAATGTGACGAATAAGAGAAAAGCTGATGGTTTTACCATCATTGTATTCAATTGTAATAGTTCATTAAATAATATCTCAGAATTCCTTTAGGTAACAATTAGCAGATCCCTGCCCAGAGATAATGGAAGCATGCAATGGAGTTGAGCAAGATGTTGCCACAGAAAATAGTAAGTGCTGAATGGTTGCAAAACAGCCCTGGGGTGGAAGAACAATATTAACTATAAAATAGCCAATTAAAAATCATTTAAAGTCAGATTTCAATACGGTATCTTCCTTTTTAATAGAAAGCATGAAATTATATTAAGCCCTCCTTCTGATTATTCAAAACAGTGAAATAAAGATCTTTTCTTTTGTACAGCAGTGGGTTTGCTGAGCAGAAGTCTTCATTTGTCACTATGTTTCCTTGCATCATTATATAATTGTTCCCTTATACGCCAGTTATTCCATGAGTATTAAGGTATGCTGGGCTGTTGAGCTAATCCTTAGTTTTAACACAGTGCTATGCTTAGAATAAGGTTCACAAATATTTTGAGTGAAGAAATGAACAAAGCTGCAAACGGGATCATTAAAATCACCTGATATTCTTACAAGGGAATTGGTTAAATATACAGCACACTCAGTTAATGTTTAACCTCCCGAGTAATCAGGAAATGCATGTTAAATCATCGATGAGACATCACTTTTCACCTATCACACACTGCAGTGAATTGTAAATTGCTACAACCTTTCTGGAAAGCAATTTGGCAAAACGCATCAAGAGCCCTAAAAGAGTTCATACCCTTTGTCAGGATAATAACACATCCAAGAATCTATTCTAAGGAAATAATCTAAGATACAAAGATTTTTATGCAAGGATATTAGTTGTAGCATGATTTATAACTGAAAAATACTAAGATTTCTGAAATCTTAATGTCTGAAAACAGCAGTTAGCTAAATTATGCTACATTTCTATGATTAAATGCTGTGGAATCAATAATAATCACATGCTTGAAGAACATTTTATGACATGCAGAAAGGTTCAAGTGAAGTTTTGTATTCTGGGTGTGTATGTGTGAAAGAGAAAAAGAGAGAGATATGTTTAGAAAACCCTTCCTGGTAGAGGCAAAAAAAAAAGTGCAGCTGTATAATATATATAAACAGAAATATTTTTAATGCACGATGGAGCTTCTGTAAAAGATAAAGGATTGTTTTACAGAATTCAAGAATTGAACTTTACAGAAAGGGCAAGAAAGGGAGAAATTATGTGGTAAGTAAGCACAGGCATCAGTGTTTCACCCAGGAGCAGCCTGGAGTGGGTTAATAAGTCCTTTGTGTAGGGGACAGGAAATAAACCATGGGGCTGCACAGGGATAAAAGTCAAATTGGAAAAGTTCACATAAAGAGGGGAATTGCTAAGGGGCAACACCCCCCCCCCAGTAGTGGATAGAAAACACACTCTCTAGAGAGGTGGTGGGGATGTGTGTCCATCTTGTCTGTGACTCTGGGTAAAGAAGAAAAAGAATGGGAGAGGAAAAAAAAAAAAAACTTTCCTTGAGAGAGGATACAAACTTTGCTTACACTTACCTGAGGTTGAGGCCTGAATTTACATTACAAGATGAGCCTCCAAACTCCCAAGATAGTAACTTAGTTGAAGTGTTATACATTGGTAATTACCTCAGAGCCCAATGTATTATTTGCTTCCTCTTCATACTTTTGGGATGAAGGATATGAAGGATATGAGGATGGCTGAACACAGGACACTCAACATTGGACACTGAGATGGATAACTATTAGTCACAAATACCCACAGCCTGGGGGAGGAGGACACTGAGTCATGTAGGGTCATACAGGGTTGCACTTGCAGACAGAGTGAACATCCAGGGCTGTGAGAGGCAGTCTCTGTAGTGTTAAGAGGCTGGGGTGACCCCTGGTTCCTGTGGGAGGATGTGATTGGCTTCTTTGAATAATTCCGCAGGCTGGTAGGGAACTGAAGTCTGCTGCTCAGAGATAAGCAGGCCTTGTGCTTGGTCTCCAGGATAAGTAGTGTTGTTTGGTTAGGAGACCTGAGGAGTAGAGTGCAGAGGATGAGTTGTGGTGAGGCCATTGGAGGCCCTCCAGGTTTCAGATGTCAAAGCAGCACATTATATTGAATCTTAATTTCAAGCCTTAATCACACCCAGAAGAAGCAAAAGCAAATCATCTTTGGAGAAATGCACTTAAAAACCAGCCTCAGGGAATTCCCACAGCTAACATTCCAGGAAGTATCTCTAGACAAAGTAGAATCCAAGCTGAGTGAGAGTCATACTAAATGAACAACTATAGAATCAGATCTTTAATCACTAGATGTTAGAATTGTTTGATAAATATATAAAACAATACGTTTAACATGTCTTAAGAAAAGATAGTATAAAAGTATGACAAAAGAAAAAGAGATGACCAAAATTGACCAGGGAGATTTGATAAACAAAATAGAGATTCTAGAAATAAAATTAGAAACTGAATGAACTGATTAAACAGTAAATTAGAAACAGTTGTAGAAAGAATTAGCAAACTGGAAGAGCTATCTGGAAAAATGAGAGACTAGGAGGCTTGTGTGATAGAGTGAGACACTCCAATAAACACCTAGTCAGTGCTTCAGAGAGAATGAGGGAGCAAAACTATTTAGATGTATAGATGGTGAAAGACAAATCTTAGATTCAAGAAGTCTAATGAATCACAAGTGAGAAATAAAAGATAAAGGATTAAAGAAAAAAAAGAAAAAGTGCTTAACAGAAGCCAGACAGAATGCTGAGCAATTTACATATATTAACTCCTTTATCCTGACAACATGTGAGGTAATCGAGGCACAGAAAATTTAAATAATATACCCACAGTTTCACAGCTAGCAAATTATAGGGGCAATCGGCTCCTGAGTTCATGGTTTCAACCACTATATGATACTGCCTCTTGAAGACAGGCGCAGGCAGGTACCTGTTAATGCAATGGTAAAACACCAAAGGCAATGGGATCTTAAAAGCAGTCAGAGAGAAAAGATAACCTAGACAAACATAGCTGGCTTCTCAATTACAACAGAAGCCAAAAGAAAAATGATTGGAAAAAAATAACCATCAATCTTGAATAATCTTGCAAGAGTGCAGTAAAATAAAAACATTTCAGGCCAATAAAAATGAAGAGGGTTTATTACTAACAGGCACACACCAAAAAAAAAACAAAAAACAAAAAACAAAAAAAAACCTCCCCCAAGACAAAAAACCATATACTTCAAGTAGAAGGATCAAGGATAGTGATATGAAAGAAGGCATTTTTCTAAATTAGCCAAGGGAAAACATGGGATGAGGTCAGAAGCCACAAAAACTCAATAAATCTAAAATAACCACATGACAATTTTTTTAAAGATATAAGTATTCATCCAGAGATTATCATGCTGTAAACAAAAAAAATGATAGCCAATAAAGTAAATTGCAATAATTGTCAACATTAAAACATAGGGACGCAGAAAGATTAAAGGATGGAAAAATATATACCAGGCTAGTCTAGCAGTGCCAGGAGACCTTCTGCTCTTCCATCCGTTCTTCCCTCCTCCCCTTGCTCGCTGTTTATCACACGGGACCACTACTCCCGGGTTCCTTTGCCCTCCGGCTTTGCATAGTTTTTGCCAAAAGGAATCTCTGACAGAAGATAAGAGGGCAGAAGCAAGGGAGAAGACAGTGATTTCTGACAGGTGTCCTAGAAGCTTCTCTTCTCTGAGGCTGTGGTTCCTTTGGAAACCCCTCCCTCCGTGTTTTCAGCTCCTGGTGGGCGGCTCCTGCCTAGATCCTAGCTCCTGCAGGATAGAACCTGCTTCTGTGCCCTGGAACACCACCCCCTCTCATTGTCCTTCCTGCTGCATCTCCCTGCATCTGCTAACTCTGGGACGCCTCTGTTCTCTCTTCGCCTCTCAGTTCTTCACTCACCTGTGTAACCAATTCTTGTATTAAATCTCCTTTGGTTGAAACAGCAAGAATTGTTTTCTTTGTTCTTAAAAACCATGTTAGAATAGCTATATTAATATCAGGGGAAAAAAGGACTTTAAGGCCGGAAATGATTACTAGTGACAGTTACTATATTTAATGAAAATAAATTGACTAGAAATATGAACAAATACAAATACAAAATACAAATATAATTTTGTATGCACCTAATACAATAGCATCAAATCAAATAAAATAAAAATCAACAAAACTTCAAGGAAAAATTTGCAAATCGCTTATCATAGTGGGAAATTTTACACTCTTCTTTCACAATTGGCCAAAACAAAAAAATTAGAATACAGAAGATTTAAACAACCTAACAAGGTTGTATGAATGACCATTTATAGACTGAAACATGGAGAATAATTATAAAATTTGTGTACCTTATGCTATAAAACATGTTTTCATAAATTTTATAAATTTTTGGACTCACTATTACATAAATTTGGAAATTAAGAAAATGTACTTTAAGTAACCCTTGAATCAAAGAAAAAATTACAACGGAAATTAGAAAATATATAGCAGTAAATCGTAATGAAAATAGTCTATTTTAAAGCTTGTGGGATGTAATCAAAGCAGTGCTTAAATAAGAACTTTAAGTCTTAACTGCCTATATTAGAAAAGTAGAAGAGTTAAAATTTAATGAGTCAGGCAGTTAGAAGTTAGGATAAGAGAAACCCAAAGAAAGAGTAAGGATGGAAATATGGATAAAAGCAGAAAATTGATAAAAGAGACAACAAAGGTAAAAATAGAACGTATCAATAAAACCAAAATTAGTTATTTTAAAAGACAGTCTCTAGAAAGACTGATTGGGGGAAAAAAAGGAAGAAAAAATAAACTATGTTAGAAATAAAAAAGGGGACATAACTATAGATGGATACTGATGAGATATTATGAGACTATTAAGAACAGCATTAATTTTGAAAACAAGGTGAAATTAATATATTTGGAAACTATAAATTTCCAAAAACGACAAAACAAAAATAATCTTATAATAATTAAATAAATTGAACTAATATTTTTAAATCTTTCCCCCTCAAATAAACCCACATAGTTTTATAGGTAAATTCAGCCAACGTTCACGAACCAGAAAACTGAAATCTTACAAAATTCAAGAAAAGAAAAAAAAGGAACCGTCCCCAGCTCATTTAATGAGGTTAGTGTGAGTTAATTTATGTGTGGTGCTGGGACTTGTATCTGTCATGTATTAAGCATCACACAAACAGTTGTTAAATAAATAAAAATTATATAACCTGGATTTCCAAGTGGAAAGACAGTATAAAAACTTCCTTTCCAAATATGGAAATAAAAACAAAACCAAAGACAAATTATACTTAGAAATGTAAAGAAAGAAGATCATATAGGATGGCTAAATTGAACTTATTCCAAACATACTTCAGATACATAAGGTTTGTTTAATGTAAGAAAATATAGTTACGTAAAGACCATATTAATTGATTAAAGCAGAGATTAGCAAACTCTCTCTCTAAAGGGTCAGACAGTAAATAATTAGACTTTGTGGGCTATATGTCCCAGCTCTCAGTCCCAGCTTCTCAATTCTGTGTTGCAGTATGAAAGCATCCATAGACAATATGTAAATGGAGGAATGTGATTGTCTTCCAATAATACTTTATCTATAAAATAGGTCAGATTTATCCCACATGCTGTAACCCCTGGATTAAAGAATAATGACTATATTATAACCTCCATAGATGCAATAGATGCAAAAAAAATTTGATAAAATTCCACACCCATTCATAAAGAAGCTCTTGATAAATTTGGACAAAGGAAATTTCCTTAACCTGATTTTAAAAATGAGCAGTAAACATCATATTCAATGGGGAAATTGCAATTATCCTTTTAAAAATGAGAACAAGGCAAAGATTCTATCATCATTTATATTCAATGTATTGTGAGATATCTTAAAAGTGCCATGAGACATTAAAAAATGCATAGGGATTATTAAGAAAGAAACTGTCATTATTCACACAGCATAATTTTCTACAGAGAGACTCCAAAATAATAGAAAATAATTTATAATTGTAATTTTTATATCTACTTTAACATTTCCAAAGGATTTTTTTAGTGCTTTATCTTTCTCTCAATTTACAATTCTCTGTCAATTCACAGTTTTACTGCTCATTCAGATAATTTTAGGACTCATTGAAATTTTGTTTGCTGCCTAAATTTTTGTAAATGGTCCATGGGTTTTTGAAAACAAAATATAATATTTGCAGAGTACAAAAATCAATGCAGACATGAAGTATAAGGCCAAATTATATATTGTTTTTTTTTTTTATTGTGGTAACATTGGTTTAGAACATTGTACAAATTTCAGGTGTACATGATTATACTTCTATTTCTGCATAGATTACATCATGTTCACCACCCAAATACTAATTACAATCCATCACCACACACATGTGTCTAGTCATCCCTTTTGCCTTCGCCCTCGCCCCTTCCCCTCTGGTAACCACCAACCCAATCTCTGTCTCTATGTTTGTTGTTGTTTTTATCTTCTACTTATGAGTGAGGTCAGACAGTTTTTGACTTTCTCCCTCTGACTTATTTCATGCTATTAGCATAATACCCTTAATGTCCATCTATGTTGTCACAAGTGGCTGGATTTCGTTGTTTCTTATGGCTGAGTCGTATTCCATTGTGTATATATACCACATCTTCTTTATCCATTTGTCCCTTGATGGTTGCTTCCAAGTCTTGGCTATTGTGAACAATGCCACGATGAACACAGGGGTGCATGTGTCTCTACATATTGGTGTTTTCATGTTCTTTGGATAAATACCCAGCAGTGGAATAGCTGAATTGTATTCTTAATTTTTTGAGGAATCTCCATACTGTTTTCCATAGTGGCTGCACCAGTTTGCACTCCCACCAGCTTCTCTCCACATCTTCTCCAACACTTGTTGTTTCCTGTCTTGTTAATTATAGCCATTCTGACAGGCATGAGGTGATATCTCATTGTAGTTTTGATTTGCATTTCCCTGATAGTTAATGATGTTGAACATCTTTTCATGTGCCTGTTGGCCATCTGTATATCTTCTTTGGAAAAATGTCTGTTCAGGTCTTTTGCCCATTTTTTAATTGGGTTGTTAGATTTTTGTTGTTGTTGAGATATATGAGTTCTTTATATATTTTGGAGATTAACCCCTTAATCAGATATATTGTTTGCAAATATCTTCTCTCAATTGTTAGATTGTCTTTTTGTTTTGTTGATGGTTTCCTTTGTTGTGCAGAAGATTTTTAGTTTGATGTAGTCTCATTTCTTTATTTTTTTCTATTGCTTCCCTTGCCCAATCAGACACAGTACTTGAAAATATATTGCTAGGATAGATGTCAAAGAGAGTACTGCCTATGTTTTCCTCTAGAATTTTCATGGTTTCAGGTCTTACATTCAAGTCTTTAATCTGTTTTGAGTTAATTTTTGTGTATAATGTAAAATAATGGTCTACTTTAATTTTTTTTTGCAGGTGACTGTCCTGTTTTCTCAACACCATTTGTTGAAGAGACTTTCCTTTCTCCATTGTATATTCTTGGCTCCCTTGTCAAAAGTTAGCTGTCCATAGATGTGTGGGTTTTTTTCTGGGCTCTCAAGTCTATTCATTGATCTTTGTGTCTGTTTCTGCGCCAGTATCTTGCTGTTTGGGTTACTATAGCTTTGTAGTATATTTTGAAATCAGGGAGTGTGATTCCTCCAGCTTTGTTCTTTTTTCTCAGTGTCCCTTTAGTTATTGAGGGTTTTTTGTTGTTCCATGTAAATTTTTCTCTATTATTTTTGTTGATCTGACAAAGACCAAGAGAAGCATGTTCAAGTCTCACAAAATTGGTTTTTTAGGTTCTTCTTTTAAGACAATAGTGTCAACTAATGTGATGTTGTGTTATTTAGTGTATAGTATAATTATATATGCTATATATATTTGTATGCTATATAAATATCATATACATAAATCTATACATATGCTATTATATATATACTGTATATGCACAACTGTTATATGTTCTTTGATTGCTTATATACTGCTTTTTGCTTTAAAAGTATTAGACATGAGGGGCTGGCCCAGTGGCGCAGCAGTTTAGTTCGCGCTTGGCATCCCAGGGTTCGCGGGTTCAGATCCCGGGCGCCTGCCGACACACTGCTTGTCAGCCATGCTGTGGCGGCGTCCCATATAAAGTGGAGGAAGATGGGCACAGATGTTAGCCCAGGGCCAGTCTTCCTCAGCAAAAAGAGGAAGATTAGCAACGGATGTTAGCTCAGGGCTGGTCTTCCTCACAAAAAAATAAAAAATAAAAAAAAATAAAGGTATTAGACATGAATTACAATCTACCTGAAATTAATAATGCCATTACCTCCCTTTTTTGTTTACATATTCCTTTTGTTTTTGGTGTCATTTGTCTAAGTGTGTCTCTGATAGACACCATAAACTAATTTATTGTCTTTTAATAAAGACATTACAAGTGATGTTGGACATTGTCTCATGTTGCCTTATATTTTCTGATTTTGTTTTCTAAAAATACTTCTTTTGTTTTCTGTTTTGGTTTATAGATTACACTTTGTTTAATTTTTATCAGCTTTGTGATGTGGAAGGTTCATGCCCTATTTTTAATTCTGTTTGTAGTTACCTTTATGTTTATCAAAATGTAGTTCTTAAATTTTATTTTGCTAAAAAGCCAATGTAGTGGTGAAAAAGATCTTCTGACTTCCCCATGAAACTTGATAAAATTTGCAGACCTTATACTCCCATTTTGTCACTTGAAAGCATTTGTTTATATAATGGGATTTGGGACCATATAATTGTATTTCAATTAGGTTATTTTACAATACATATATTTTCTTTGGAAAATAGCTTTGATATTTACTTTCAATTTTATAACCACTTATATTACAGTTATTTTGATGTTCACTGCTAGTCCTCTTATGCCAAAGACCTCTGTCTTGAGATTTTCATTCTATTTATAACATTGCCATGTATTCAAGTGTTTTTTTCCAGAATGTCCTGTAGATGACACATATTTTGGGCATTTGCTCATCTGAGAATTTTTTTCTTATTTTAATTCATAGAAAATTAATTGGTTATTTAAAATTCTTAGTTCTTAGCCTATTTTCCAAAAATTCTACAAACATTGTTCTATGATCTGGCATTTAGTGATGCACTGAGAAAAATAAAGATAATTTTGTTCTCCTGTTTTTAATCTTTTTTGTGTGTGTGTGATTGCTAGATGATTTTTTAATCCTTGGAATTAAAAATACCTAACCTGTATGGGGCCAAGAGAGGAAGACTTTAGATAAAATTTGCTTGAAAATTTGCCATTGCAGTCTGCATATTTTTTTTCTAGAGCATTTTCTTCAATTATATCTTTGATCATAGTTTCTAATCTACTGCTATAGTTTGCTTTTCTTGTTGTTATTTGAATTTCTTTTAAAATACAACTATATCTATTTTATGTTCTCACTTTCATTTTCCTTCATCTCATCTTTTTGCCTCCCTGGATTCTTAGAGAGATTCAAAAGTGTGTCTTCTACCTCAGTGATTTTCTGCAGTGTTAATTGTATTGTTTATTGTCCACCTGAAGATTTTTCTTCTCTTCTTAGTATTTTGGTTTTCTTTTAGTCCTTCCTTTTCCTACCCCTTTCATTTCATTTGGTTGCCTTTGCACTCAGAGTAGTGCTCATTCAACCTAGTCTGCTATAGATTTTTGCTTCTGTTTCAGAAAGGCTGCTTCTTCTTGCATCATATTGAGCAGGTCAAACTTTTTCTAAATTATTCTTCTGACTTCTTTAATAAATAAATAGATACATGCTCCTCCTAAGTTTGTAGAACTATATTTTGTTTCTCTTATTTCATCATATTTTAAATATGCTTATTTTTCATCTTTCTCCTTCCTGAAAAAAAAGTCTTCTAATTTTCCTCTTTTAATAAATTATTAACAGAGAATTCAAATATGTTTTGGCTTAATTCATTGCCACAGGGATGTTGAATCCCGTTCTCAGATCCCTAGCTAAAGGGGAGTTTCCACACTTATTACTACATCAGTTACTACCACATACTTCTATTGCTTATATTTCTTCTTCTAATGCCAAGATTATTACTTAAGAGGCTCATAATGTACCAGACAATATGCTACATGTTTCATACATACATTGTTTATTTAAATCCTTGAACATATGTTGCTGCTAAAAGTATTTTTCTACAATATTGATAATAAAATTGAGAACTATGTGACAGGTTACTACTTCTGAATTATTACTACTTTTCTCCTCTTATTTCCATGCTACCTTTTTCGAACCCCCAATTCTAGCTGATTGTGTTTGTTGAATTGTACGGATATATTGTCAGGATTGAGATAGGAGAGACCAAAATTCTCTGCCATTTGGTTTCAATAACCTAAACTAATTAAAGACAATTATGCTGGAAGCAAAACCATCAGAATAGAGAGGTGCTTTTGAGAGAAAAATAAGATTAAGAATGGGAAGATTTGTTCAGGAACTAGAAAAAGATCTTCCTGGAATGGGGGAAAAAAAGAGATAAGAAGAGAGGAAAGGAAGGGAACTAGGGGAACAGGCTTCCTTGGTTAGCATCTTATAAAGTTGGCAAGATCCCAAGGAGGAAATGGCTAAGTGAAGTGTCCATGGAGATGGGCCAGACAGCTCCACAGGGTTTCTTTTGTCCTATAACTGTGCCAGTGCAGCAGATCAATTCCTGGTCTTTAGGCATGGAACAGATGTCAGGAGAAAGTCACCAGACACAAAGCTGCCATGCATTTGGGAAACAGAGATCTTAACCACTGTTCCCAAGGACTAGAAGCAATGATGGACATTTCAGCATATCAGATGTCCTGAAGACTAATTCCTCCCCCTTACAATGTCATCACAGTCCTTGCAAACTCATCCAAAATCTGCAGGACAGGTAGAAGGGGGATGTCAAGCTGACTGAACTTGAGTGTCTGACATCTTGGGGGAGTGAAGCAAGAAATAGAAATTAAATCGAGTTATAGAAAAATCAAGTTATAAATATTGCACTCCTGAGTTGGGAGACTAAAGTTCATGTGCACACATTCAGTGAGGTGACTAATGGCTAAAGAGGCAGTTCTAAGACTTGGATTTATTTGGGTGATGTGAGTAGCTCCTAGCCTAATTCTCAGGTCTATCCTATAAAGAAATGTTTCTACATGCTATATTTAAACTTTATATATATACTATAAAGGAAATTCTCATCTTGCCTCTGTTTGGCTCTCTGACCTTCTGACCCCATGAAGTATGAGGTGCTCATCTCCAGGCCTCCTTTTTACCCTGCCTCAGACTGCAGCTCTTCACTTGAAAAGGTGCTCTGTCTAAGATGGTGCAATACCTTCAGTCTAGGTTCTTCCTGACTCAATATTTCTGACATGTTTCCTCTTCCCTGTGGTCCAATCAAATCAGAGTGCTGGGGGTGGTGGAGGTAGTGTTGGTAAGGAATATAAGAACATTATGTTCTTTGCCTAATTTGGGGTTCGGTTTGGACATTGGTCTCTGTGCCACTGAGAGAGGAACTATGTCAACATCGTGGTCTTGATGTACAGGTTTTAAGTAGTGAGTTTGAACCAAATGTTTTCTATTTAGTCGTTCTCTTATATATTCTGCTAAAAGCCAGTTGCCTGCTTCATTTTTTAAAAAATAATATGAGATGAAATTTCCATAACATGGAAACTACCAAAGAGTTTTCAATAGTGACTGCAATATTTCACACTTACCTGCAATGCATAAGGATTCCAGTTTCTCTACATCCTTGCCAACATTTGTTATCTTCTATTTAAAAAAATTATAGACACCCTAGTGGGTGTGAAGTGGTACCTCACTGTGGTTTTAATTTGCATTTTCCTAGTGATAATGGTATTGAGCATCTTTTCATGTGATTTTTGGCCATTTGTATATCATCTTTGGAGAAATGCCTATTCAAGTCATTTGCCCCATTTTTAATTATGTTGTTTGCCTTTTTTGTTGCTGAGTTCTAAGAGTTCTTTATATATTCTGGATACCAGACCCTAATCAAATATGATTCATGAGTATTTTCTCCCATTCTATAGGTTGACTTTGACTTTGGTAATTTCCTTTGATACACAAAGTTTTTAATTTTGATGAAGTCAAATTTATCTATATTTTCTCTTCATGCTCATTCTTTGGTTGTCATATCCAGCCTGTCACATTTTTAAATGCTAGAAATGATGCCATGATTCTGTCTCTTTAACTTAAATATTCTGAAAGTATTTCCTCTTTGGGATAAGTGATCTGTCCTTTGTGTTAAAGGTAATGGAATTTCTGATTCTCTTTGATGGAAATAGTCACCACTGGTGACAAACCTGAAAACAGATGTCCCACTGTATAGTTTAATGACTCCTTCTAGTTAACACAGTACACAGGCCCCTTGAAGTAGTAAATTAGAAACTACTATTTTCTCACTTCACTGTCACGATCATATATGCTTTCCTCTGCAGGCAAATAACAATGTGCTCTGGGATATCAAACAGGAAATGCATTATTCTATGGAGGAGGATGAAGACTTCCATGTAGCATAACACTTGAATTAAATTCTTAAGGACAAAATATTTGGCCGTGTGGACAAAGTTTGGAAGAAGAGGTAGAGAAGATCTTCATCTTATTTGATGACTTGATCCAAGCAATGGAAATCTTTCTTTTTTGATGTGTATGATTCTGTCCAACTTTGTTTTTTTGGAATGATACGAGAGTCACATTCATCATGAACGAGAATGAGCAATCCAAGGAGCCAGCCTAAGAAAAGGAAATGTGCAGTAGCAGTAACATTCATTTCACTCATTTAACAATTACTTACTGAGTGTCTCCTATGTCCTGGACACTGCTCCAGATGCTGGGGATGTTATGGTGAACGAGACAGACAAGGTCCCATCTGTTATGGTACTTGCAGCTAGTCTGGGAGACATATAGTAATCAAGTAACAATGACATACAGTGATTTCAGATAGTGATAAGGAAAGAAAACAGAACTTGGTAATGTGATGTGAAAGGAGACACACATTTTAATAATGTGGTCAAGGAAGCCCTCTGTGAAGAGGTCATATTTGAGCTGAGATTTGGGTAATGAAAAGGAGTCAGCCACGTGATGATCTGAGAGAAAGAGGTCAAAGCAAAGACCACGATTTGGGAGAGAGTTAGGGAAGTTTAAAGAAACAAAAGGGAACTGTGGCCTGGAGCTGGGTGTGTAGGTGGGAGAATATTGGAGATGGGGTTGATTAGGTGAACGAGGCTAGAATTTCTAGAACATTGAAGTTCCTGGTAAGGAGCAGGTCTAGCTGCAGCAGCATGGGCCTGCTCCACCAGCAGCTATCAAGAGGGGAGCAGATGCCTGCAGTAGTCCAGGCAGACAAGTTCAAGGGCAGCTGAGATGAAGGGGTGGCAGCAGTCAGTCATCAGGTTCTACTGGGGAAGGAAGACACCAGCAGCTTCCAACCTCCTGATTGTGTATGTCCACCAGGAGAGAAGAGTTCCAAGCAGATACTCAGGGGAGCCCAGGCAGGGTCAGACTGGAGTCAAAGGCCTTTGTAAGTTGATCACCTAATATAGCATACGAACTTTTCCCATCTGTATTGGTGGACTCCCTAGAATATAAACTCTAGCAGAGTAAGTAAGTAGGAAGTAAGACCTTCCTACTCTGACTGTATGCCCAGCGCCCAGAACAGTGCCTAACATAATATTTCAACAAATAAATATCAATACATATGCATCAAATTAATGAATAAAAACGTAAGAGTAGCAGGGATCCCTGATTTTTCTTATTACTAATGTGGCCTGGGAATATAAGAGTTAATACCATTTTTAAACTGGAGATCCTTTATTAATTTAGCTACATGCTTTCAGATTGCCAATATCTGTATAAGACAGGGCCAAATGTTTCTTTCCATCTAGTCATATCTTATCAGCGTCAGTTGAACACAAAGCCTCATTGTTGAGATATTTTTCAAGAGAATTTTTTTAGTGATAGTGAAAATCTGAAAACAAGAATTCTGTCAACTTCAAGACTTTTCTTTGTTAAAATGTATCAAAGTCTAAGTTTTGCTTCAGTATAATTATTAATTAAGGAAGTAATTTTTTCCTTGTTAAGCGTGACTGAATTAGGAAATGTAAGGAAAGCACTTAAAACATAATCAGAATGTCACCTGGTAGTTTGTTAAGCTTTTGGCTCTGATATGCAGCACAGAGAAGTCATTCTCTGTCTTCATGGATGACAGGACTGAAACTGACAGAATTCATGAGCATGAAAAGTCTGTGTCATGCTTTGGGGAAGGCCAGTTACTTCATCCAATTTCTAGTATTTTTAGGAGGTGGAAGATGATCATTTTAAAAGTAACTCTAAATACTCAGCTCTTTGTTGTCTTAGTGTCTGCTTGCATGTGACATAGAAGGAAGTAAAGACAATCTCCATTCTTGATCTAAGAAGAGTTACTTGTTCAAAGCATGAAGAAACACTTACATTATTGTTCAATAAGATTACACGTGCAGATTTTTAGCACTTCTGTCTTTAGCCAGATCACTTACAAAATCATATGCCATCAAAAACAAAAATAAATCATTAATGACTGTCACTTAAAAGGGTTATAGTATTATTTTTCAGCACAACTAATATTAACTGTAAGTCTGCTTAGAAAATCATATACACTTCAAGTAATTTCTATTTATTCTTTTTATTTATACAGATGGTCATGTCATACAAGTGAACAGTGAATAAATCTTAGTTGACTATGGTAGTGGGAAAACCAAAAAATTTTTAGATATGAAAAACATTTTAATGATTGTGATGCCAGTCTTATTATATAAGTACTATCTGAGAACTAAGATGAAAACCAAACAATCCAATTGTGAAAAAGCAGATGTTTTGAAAAATGTATATACTTAGTAAAAACAAAAAATTTCAACTTAAATTGAGTGCTGAAATTGGTATAGTGCGATGTTCTTTCAAGCATTTTAGAACCTCTTCTTTTGTAATAATAAATGTGGTACCTATTACATTGCTTCTCTTTTGGCACTGTATCAATATAAATCATGATGAAGTCAAGAAAATACATAGGAACTGCAGATAGGAAAACGCAGCATCACTCACTGCTGTTAGCAAGTCTATACTGAGAAAAAAATTTAGTAGTGGAATTCTTTATTCAAAATTTTAATGTTGGGGTGAAAAATTATCACCTGTCAAAGTATATTTGAGTCTGTCTAATTCTATTTTCTACAGCTAACAGCCTCATCAAAGCCACTACCACCTCTATGACAACAGCCTTCAAACTTGTCTCTTCCTCCACTCTTGTCTCCACCATCCATTCTCAAAGAGCAACCTTAGTAATCTTTTTGAAACATGGTTCAGAACAAGTCACTTTCCTGCTTAAAACTCCCCAAAAAGTCCCCTTCAGGTGAGAGACAAATAAATCCCTGAGCCTGGCCTAGCAGGTCCCCTCTGATCTGACCCCTGCTGTCGTTTCTCACTCCCTACCACTGTGTTTCCTGCTCACTAGGCTCCGGTCACACTTACCTTTCTCTCATCCCCAAACAACAAGCTCTTCCGTGCCTCAAGGCCTTTGCACTAGCTGTCACCTCTGCTTGGAAGGTTCTCTTTTTGCCCAAAGCTTCTCAGGGCTGTCTCTTTCTCACTATTTAGCTCTCAGCTTAAATATCAACACCACAGAGGTTTTCCCTGGCCACTCCATCTCAAGTCACTGCCTGGTCACTCTCTCACATCACCCTATATATTTTTGTCATAGCCATATTGCTACCTGATTTATTCTTGCTTCTTGACCTGTTTACTGTAACATGCATACTAGAGTATGAGCTCCATAAATACAGGGACAGAGTATTCCCTGATTAGCCTTTTAAAGGCTGCGAGATCTATAGTGATAGCTCCTACTCAGTTCCCAATACTGGGGATTTGTATCTTCTCTATTTTTACTCCTGTCTGTTTGCTAGAGACTGATTTTTATTGTTTTTGAAGAATCAGCCTTTTGTTTCATTGATCTTTTCTATTGTGTTCCTACTTTCAATTTCATTGATTTCTGCTCTTATCTGTATTCTTTCCTTCTGCTTATTGGGTTATTTTGCTCTTCTCTTTCTAGGTTCTCAGTAGGAACTTCGGTTATGAGCCCTTTGCTCTTCTGTAACGTAAACATTCACTGCTATAAATTTGCCTCTTAGCATTGCTTAAATCACATCTCATATACTTTGATTAATTTTGCTTTCATTTTCATTACATTCCATGTATTTTTAAATTTGTTTTTGAGACTTTCTCTTTGACCATGGAATATTTGGAAGTGTGTCTTTTAATTTCCATGTGTTTAGAAATTTTCCTGTTGCCTTTCTAGTTATTGATTTCTAGTTTCATCCGACTATGATCGAAGGACATACTCTGTATGATTTCAATTTTTTTAAATATGAGGTTTGTTTTATGGCCCGGGATATGTTCTATCTTGGTGAATGTTCCATGAGTTCTTGAAAAAAATGTATTCTGCTATTGTTTGGTGAAGTGTTCTGTACATTTCAATTAGATGCTGTTGATTGATTGCGTTGTTCAGATCTTCTATATCCTTGCTGATTTTCTGTCTAGAAGTTCTACCAGTAGCTGAGAAGGGGATGAGAAATCCCAAGTATAATTGTGGATTTGTTTATTTCTCCTTTCAGCTCTATCTGTTTTTGCTTCACGTATTTTGAGGCTCTGTTGTTTGGTTTGTACACATTTAGGATCTTTATATTATCCTGATGGATTGATCTTTTTGTCATTGTGTAATGTCACTCTGTAACTAATAATTCTCTTTGTTCTGAAATCCACTTTATTAGATATCAATATAGCTACTCCTGCTTTTTTCAGTAACAGCTTTATGAGATAATTTACATGCCATACAATTCACTCACTTGAGGTATACAATTCAATAGTTTTTAGTATAGTCATAGTGTTGTGCAACCATCACCACAATCAATTCTAGAACATTCTCATTGTTCCAGAAGATAACCCCATACCCTTTAACTATCACCCCTCAATTCCTTCATTCCCTCCATCTGCTACCCCAGTCCTAGCCAACCAGTAATCTACTTTCTATCTCTATAAATTTGCCTTTTGGATATTTCATATAAATGGGATAATATAATATATGGTCTTTTGTGACTAATTTCTCTCACTTAGCATCAAATTTTCAAGATTTGTCCATGTTATAGCATGTTTTCAATACTTTACTCATTTTTATGGTTGACTAATATTCCATTGTGTGGACATACCATATTTTCTTTATCCCTTTACCAGTTGATGGACATTTGGGTTGTTTCTACCATTTTGCTATTATGAATAATGCTGCTGTGAATGTCTATGCACAAGTTTTTGTGTGAGCATATGTTTTCATTTCTCTTGAGTATATACCTTGGAGTAGAATTGCTGTGTCAAAGGGTAATGCTATGTTTAACTTTTTGAGGAACTATCAGAATGTCTTCCAAAATGGCTGCAACATTTTGTATTGCACCAGCAGTGTACGAAGGTTCCTATTTCTCCACTTCCTTACCAACACTGGCGGTTGTGTCTGACTTTTTGATTCTAGCCATCCTAGTGAATATGAAATAATATCTGACTGTGATTTTGATTTGCATTTCTCTAATGACTAATGATTTTAAGCATCTTTTCATGCGTCTATTGGCCATTTATGTATCTTTGGAGAAAAGTCTATTCCAATCCTTTTCTCATTTCATATTGAGTTATTTGTCCATCATTGAGCTGGAAGAGTTCTTTATATAGTCAAGGTGCAACTCCCTTATCAGGTATATAATTTGTGATTATTTTCTCCTGTTCAGTGGCTTTTCTTTTCAATTTCTTAATAGTGTCTTTTGAAGTACAATGTTTTTTATTTTGATGAAATCCAATTTATTCATTTTTTTTCCTTTGCTGCTTATGTTTTTGGTGCTGGGACAACTGGATATTCACATGCTAAAAATGAATTTGGATATCCTAACTCACACTATACTCAAGATTTATCTCGAAATAGATCAAAGACCTCAGGTAAGAGCTAAAACTAGAAAACTCTTAGAAGAAACATGGGGTAAACCTTTGTGACAATGAATTTAGCTCACCTTTTCCTTTTCACCTTTTAGAGTTTTCCTTTGGTTGTCTCTTGCACCATTTCAAGGGTTTATACTTGTGCTTAGCAGGGAGAAGCAGGAAAAATGGTTCAATGCCATCTTGTCCAGACTGCAAGTTCTGCCTAATAAGTACTTTTGAAGTGATCTAAGGTAGCTAATGTAATCTTTGGGTCTACCACCTGAGCAGACTGGACTAGGTCATTTCCATGGAGTTTCTCTGTCCTAGCAGCATTCTTTGGGGTTGATTTCTCCCATTTATCTCCTGCTTGATAGACTTTATCTCAGGTCGTGAATGGGGGTTGTGATGAGTTATCAGGGAGCCTCTCATCTCTAAGTTCCATTCCAGTTAAATTTCTTTCACAAAGGAAAATGTCATCAATCATTGCTTTGTCAGGAAAGCGAGAAGTGGAAAGCAGTGATGTTCACTCTAGAGTGAGGATTAGGGTTAACCAACTCTTGTGGCTCTTCTCAGATATCCCCATTACAATCACTAGGATCCCACGCTGCCAGTCAGTATATTGATTCCAAGAAAGGGGGTTGGTCAGAGAATTCATTATTTGAAATTTTGCCAGGGTATGATTTCATTATTTGAAATGTGGAAATCTTATAATGCTGGTAAGTATTTTTTGAATGTGTATTTGACTGAAAAAGATGAGACAGGGATGTTCTGCATATAAAGACATTACCTTTGTTGTGTGTTATCTACAGATTAGCACTATTTTCAAAGTAGACATTTTGTGCTACATTGGTCTTATGCTTTATCTTGAAAAGAGATATCCCAGTGCAAGATAAAACATTTATTCCTTAGAATAGTACACAAAAGCTTTTGTAATACAGCCTGAGCATATCTCTCCAGATTCTAAACTCCCTCATACACATCCCATTCCCTCATACTCATCCTACTTTTAGTAACTATTTGTGTTTGCCACTCTCTTCTTTAACCTGAATCTTTTTCATTTCCTATTCCATTTCCCTGAAACATGCATCCACACATCTTTATTCAGTCTCTAAAAAGATCCATCTAACTTTGTATTATTTTGTTTAATTTCCTCGCTAACTAGCACATGACTATCAAAATTTAGAGTGTTTTCAGTGAAGCTTCTTTCTTGGATGACTTTTAGAATCTGAATACATTAATTTCCTCAACACTGGCATATTATACTATGATATGGAGTCATCTTTGAGCAATGGTTACAACAGACTATCAAATATTGGTATAATATCTAATGGTCTGCATTCCAGTGTATGATCCAAATGGAGAAATTTAGGTCTAACAATTCATATGAGGGCATAAAATTGTATATGCTTTGTGGTGGGCTGGATAGATGCTTATGAAATCATTACTTCTTTTTGAACACACAGTTCACTGTTAGACTGCCTCCTAGTACTTAGGTGGGGCCACATGAATAGTTCTAACCAATAGAGTTTGAGCAGAAGTGATACATGTCACTTCTAGACTGAGGCAGATAGAAGTAATTATGCCTTATTAACATACCATATCTTCCTCCTTCACCCTCCACCCCCACCACCTTCCAGCTGGCTGATAAGAGATCAACTTTAATTATGTGGTAAAGATGGTTAAGATACAAACGAAACAAACTAGAGTGATTGGACCACGCATCACCCATTTTTTGCAGATCCATACTGAAATAGACTGAGGTTGTTATTTTCAGCCGTTAACAGACTCTGACTAATACATGTTTTATTATTTATCCAAGTACTCTTATGATTACTATCTTTCTGGCATATAACCTATGGTTTTGAAAATGATGAATGACCAGAAATTCTCTCATACTTTTTATAAACTCTACATGAACAAAGCCATAAATATTTATTAATTCTTAATTCTATGTGGGATTTCCAAATTCCAAGTAGGAAGGATGCATTCCTTAAGGAGTTCTTGCCTTCTAAACAATAAAGAAGATGTCATAAAAATCTATTTGTGTTCATTAATTTTACCCAGACTTCTCTGAAGCCCCAAAAGATGCCTGGAACAAATGTCATGAGGTAATTTGAATCTTTTAGGGAAGTCTTGTGAAAAAGACCCCATTTCCTTTTGCAGACTCAAGGATATTTCCCAGCAATTCTCTTCTTTCTTTTCTACATCATTAAAATTTTTTCACTCTGGTGGATCTTTCCATCACTTTACCAACATGCTGTTATTTTTCTCATGTTATATAAAAAATTCTCTTAACACCATATTTGATTCATTTATATTCCCATTTCTCAGCTACTTTTTGAAAGAGAACTTCTCAAAGAGTTGTGTATATTTGATTTTCTTCCATTTTCCCCTTCTCATTTTCTCTTAAGCCCCCTCTAGTCAGGCTTTTACTTTCACCACCTCACTGAGCGACTCTTGTCAAGATCACCAAAGACCTACATGTCGCTAAATTCAATCGTCAGTTCTCTGTCCTTTGATTGCGTGCTCCTTATTGGTACACTTCCCTCATGTGGCTTTGAGGACATCATTCTCTTTAGGTTTTCCTTTTATGTCACTGGCTACTCCTTCTCAGTCTCCATGTTGGTTTCCCCCTTCTTTACATTGTCTTAATATTATAGTGCCTTAATCTTAGTTCTTGATCTTCTTTTCTTCTCCATTTATACTCGCACATTTGGTGTTCTCATCTAGTCTCATGTCTTTAAAACCACCTACATGCTGATAATTCCCTAATTGATGTCTCCAGCTCAGAACTCTTTCTTGAATTTCAGATTTATATATCCAACTTTCTATGGACGTCTCCACTTGGATCAATAGTAGATAAGACATCTCAAACACAAAATATCCACACCTGAGCTCCAGATGTTTCCCTTCACTGTCTCTACTGCGTCTTTCTCATCTCATTTGAAGGCAGCTCTGCATTTCCAATTATTCAGAAAAAAGACCTAAGAGTTATTTTTGAATCTTCTCTTTCTCTCACACTTCACAACCAAGTCTTCAGGAAATTCCCTTGGCTCTATCTTCAAAATATATTCAGAGTCCAAATACTTTTCACTACCTCCACTGTTAGTATGATTCTTAGCTGGCCTCCCTGCTTCTATTCTTGTGTCTCTCCAAGTTTATTCTCAGCAAGAGACAGGTTAATTTTTATAAAATGTGAGTTAATCATGTTGCTTCTTTCCCAAAATCCTGCCAGTGACTGCCCATTTCATTAGAGTTGAGGCCAACATCCTTGTAATGGCCTACAAGGTTTTATATTTTTAGGCTCCTGGTTACCTATTTGGCCTCATTTCCTACTTTTCTCTCTCTTGTTCACTCTGTCCTATCTTTGCTTCTATCTTCCTTGCTTCTCCTTGGACATGCCAGGTATTCTCCTAGCCTGTGCACTGTCTATTTCCTCTGATAAGAACACTCTTCCCTCAGTTATCAAACTCATTCAACTTCAAGTATTAATTCAAACATTAATTAACTCCAAAGAGGCCTACGATGACCATTCTAGTTAAAATTGCACCCACTTTTTCCCTGTTCCAGCTCTCCCAATCCCTTTCTTTGCTCAATTTTTTGCCTTGCACTTATAATCTTGTAATACCCTCTGCAATTTACCTATTTATTGTGCTTATTATTTATTGACATTCCTTCCACCTCTACTAGAATGTAAGTTCTACGAGGACAGATATCTTAGTCTGTTTTGTTCACTGATGAAGTCAAGACCCCAGGACAGTGCCTGGCACACAATACATGCTTGATATATACTTTTTAAATGAGTGAATAAATGAATCTTCCATCTGAGAAAGTCAAAATCATCATTAATGATACCAGAAATGACCATTTCTAATTGTTACAAATTAGTGACTTTGATCTTGTTTATATGAAAAAAACGTCATCTATCATCCAACAGATCATGGAGAGATTTACAAAAATACCAAAATATGTAGACTAACAATAAACTTGTAAACAGCCAGCATTATTTTTCCAATCTGCCTCAGAGGAACTTTACCAACAACAGAAGGTCTTTGATGCTGAGGCATAAATGGAAGCCAAAACTCCAGCCTAATTAGATTTTGCAATTCAGAATGTGAACAAATCAAGTCTTTGTGACTATTTTCAATGGTTATTAAAATACATTATTCATATTAATATTATAAATCATACTTGGAATGTATTCTTGATTTGCTTTAATAACCTATGGTTGCACAAATATAACTATTGATTGCTTTTAAATTATTATCTGAAAATTGCTTAAACTTGTGGCTTCTAAACTAATGTTTCTCAAAATGTGTTCCAAGAAATGTTAACAGGCATTTCATAAAAATATGCAGTCCAAGCCCAGGTAAATTTGGAAGATACTGAGTTAAACAGGTTTCTCTACTATGGGACTGTATTGTGGATTTGAATTTCCAAATTTGGTGGGTAGCATTTCCCAAATTTATTTGATCACAGAACCTTTTAATCAAGGACCATCTTACATTTTGGGAAAGGATGTTATGCACTAGTAAAAAAAGTATCAGATTTGTGGTCATGTTTGTGATTGTGTCATTCACTTCTTCACAATAATTACGTAGTGACAGCACTCTGTAGAATATCAGCTATATATATGAATGGAAAGGTTTGCAGATGTCTAGATAGAAGACATACAAACGCCAGGTGGAAAGATGAGCATTTATAACACACTAAGAGAGAGGGCATGGGGTGTTGTGACAGCCAAAGCTTGAAGGGAAATGGTAAACAGAGAAGGAATAGAGGCTGAGAAAAGAATGGAGAGAGGCTTGAGGCAAAAAAAAAAAAAAATGCTTTTAATTCTTGATATGCAGTCAGAGTCCAGATTTGGGGCAAAAAAGAAGCCCCATAGAGGCTCTGAGCTTGCGTCCTGTTGAAAGTGAACACGAGTCGGGGCCCGTGCTCTATTCTTCATTCCATCTCTTCTTACATTTTTATTAAAATGATCAAGGGTAAGCGAAATATGCATTTCATACAATATGGTTGCTTTATTCTTCTTCCTAACAAAAGGGCAAATAGCCCCAGGAAATCAAATTCTTGTGACATTTGTTACTCTTTACCACTGAAGCACAGTTTTTGTTCTCGGATGCTAAAGGACATCCGATTAACAACACATATGTGACATCACTGAAAAAGCATAATTGACGTGTCATGAAACATTGGTTGAAGATGGTAACAGGAAAAGAAGGTTTGTCATTTGGGGAAAGACGTCATTAAATCTCAATCAGCTATTAGTTGCATTTATTGGCGAAAAAAGGACAAATTTCTACTTATTTTATTTTGGCTCAATATTGAACAATTTTATTTTGGGCTACAAAACAGCACCGTATTGAGATATCTCTTAGATTTTGAAAATGATCATTTATTTTTAAATATGTTATTAAATGGCTTATAAATAATTATACACACTTGATATTTAATTTATTTAACTAACTTATCCTGTTCCTTAGGATGATCAGTTTTAAGCAGGTTTGCTCAAAATTTATGGAGAGAGGGTATTTAGGATTGAGGCATATCACTTGACTAAAAGCTACATACCCTGACCAGTTGTTTCTGTCATCATGTATTCTGGTAGTTAATTTATGTAGTTTATCAGTATATCAGTAGTTTTTATATCTATTATTGAATTAATATTGTCAGCACTTTTAGGTAGATGCTGCTGGAGATACAGGCAGTTGGGGGCCTTTTCCTCATTGGGCACTAGTCTTGACAGTATCTTCTGCAGGGTCAGAACTTGCAATGGAAGTGAGCATTTTTCCAGCCCAGTGGCTTCTGCTGGGTTGTAAACAGTCGGCTTGCTTTTAAGGGAGGGAGCATAGCCTATAACGACGACAGCTAGTTCCAGCTTAGTTCATTGCTTCTGCCACCTGCCTTCTGGCTTAATGTTGGAAGCAAGAAGCATGCAATTAAGTATGAGGAAATGAAAATAAATGACACCGTTCATTGCACATTACAAAGTGCCTGGCAGAAAGAATGCTGTTTGTAGAGACCCAATGGCCCTGTGGAAAATATGTCTCTGCCTGAGAAAATGCTGGGGACTGAGACAGTGACCTGGGTTTTCTCTGTCACCTCTGGTTGCTGTAAACCAAATAAATTGCACGTGCAACTCTATAAATTCCTCGGACATTCCCTGTTTAATGATTTGTAGAAAGTAAATAATTAAATTTGAATACAAGGGAATCGAGTCACAGTGACATGTTTCAGCGGATTTTGAAAATTCCATAAAACGTAATGACTTTAAAGTAAATAATTAATTCCTTTTTGAATGACGAATCCTTTGGAAATTGTTTTGTAAAATAACAAATATTGAAGCCCAATTTATTTTCAAAATCTTGTCTTAAAAAGCATTGAAGCAGGCTGTACTGGGTTCACTCAGTGAAGGAATGTGTGGTTCATTCGTGCTCAGGGGACATCAAAGAATAGGCTCAGGCAGGGTGGATGCTCCATTGTATTCTGTTCATGGACAGTCCTACCTCCTTTCCAATGAACAGTTGAGAGCAGAAAGTGCATTGCTCTTGGATGTAGAGCTCGAGAGAGCACAACTGAGCTGGCAGAGAATTGCAGAAGACTTCAGTTTAAATACTAAGATTTAATCTAGTTAATAAAGGCATCTTTGGATGTGTATACCATTTTGAGAAGAGAATAGCTTTATAAATCATTCTACCGTACAGATTTAGTGCATGCTGCAGAGACACCGTCGAAAAATTTATTAGATGTGATATTTTTAAAATATCAAGAGGGTTGGGGAATTTGTAGAGTATTTAAGAAACTGAGGAATGGTTTTCATAATGAACGCATCATGACTGTCTGGAGGAAACCCAGGTTACAAGGAGTAGAATGTGCAGGTCTTTTCATTTTGCAGAAACGTACCACAGTCAGGAGGAGGAATACAAAGCTCAGGCCAGGATCTCAATAATGATCTGCATGGGAAGTGGTCTTTCTGAAACTGAAAAAGATGGAAGACTAAGGACTCAGTAGTTAATTAATACTTGAAGTTTTAAACATTTATTGTAACTCAAATTGCTGATGTCAGCTTTAGGAATGTCAGTAGTAACAATACTTCGTTTTGTTTGTTTGTTGAGGAAGATTCGCCCTGAGCTAACATCTGTTGCCAATCCTCCTCTTTTTTGTTTATGTGAGCCGCTGCCTCAGCATGGCCACCGACAGAGGAATGGGGTGGTTCTGCGCCTGGGAAAGGAACTTGGGCCGCGGAAGCTGAGTGCATGGAACTTTCAACCACCAGCCCATCAGACCAGCCCTCAAGTTTTTTTTACTGTTTATTCTAATTCAAATTTTGATGTCAAATTGCTCAGCAAGTGGAGAACAGAAGTTAAAGATCTATGTGGTGGATGCTGTGATGGCCTGGGATGCACTGCCCAGAACTCCTTCATCAATGAAGAACTTATTCCCTCATTCACTGGGAGCGTTGCTAGAAGATGGCTCTCTGCTGTAACTCCTCTTTGTGTTGCCTTGGCTCAAGAAAATTGTCTAACTGAAGAACATATCTCCTTCCAATAACTGATCAGCATCAGTGTGTGAGGGTGTGACCCCCCCCCCCCCGTCCTAACTCAGAACTAGTGATTTGGAAGGAATGCAATTGGAAAATTGGTGACAAGGAGGTCTGGGAAAGGTATGTGGATAGATTTCTCCAAATGGTCTCAGAACGTGAAGACAGCTGTGTCCCACATGGATTCTTACCCTTGGTGACAGCAGAAGTGGATAATATAACTTGTTTTGTTGATATCAGTAACTTTTCAACAGCTACTCCTGTCATTGCTCAATGGCTCATGAACAAAGTGGCCATGATAACAAGGAAGAAAAGTATACATGGGCACAGCAATGTGGACATCCACTTACCAAGACTAACCTGGCTACAGCCACTTCTGAGTGCACGATCTGCCAGCAGCAGAGACCAACACAGAGTCTCCAATATGGCACCGTTCTCCAGGAAGCTACTTGGTGGCAAGATGATTACATTGGACCACTTCCATCATGGAAGGAGCAGTGTTGGGCTCTCGCTGGAATAGATTCTTACTCTGGATATGGATTTGCTTTCTCTGCCTGCATTGCTTCTGCAAAAACCACCATTTATGACCTTAGAGTATGTCTTATTCACAGTCATAGTATTCAACGCAGTGTTGCTTCCCATCAATGAACTTATTCATAGCAAAAGATGTGTGGCAATGGGCCCCTGTTCGTGGACTTAGCTGGTCTTACCATGTTCCTCACCATCCTGAAGCAGCTTTCTTGATAAAATGATGGCGTAGCCTTTTGAAGACTCAGTTATGGCGTCAAGTAGGCGGCAAGACCTTATGGGTTGGGGCAATATCCTCCAGGAGGTAGTATGTGATCTAAATCAGCATCCAATAAAATGTACTGTTTCTCCCATAGCTAGGATTCACACACCCAGGAATCAAGGGGGAGAAATGGGAGTGGCTTCACTCACTATATCCCTATGGTATCTTCCAGTAAAGGTTTTGCTTCTCACCCCTGCTGGTCTAGTTCCAAAGGGAGGAATGCTTCCACAGGGGATCCAACAGTGGTTCTATTGAACTGGAAATCCATACTGCCACTTGGTGTAGAAAGATTTGTGAAACTCCAAATTTATTTTGTTTCCTGGGTGCAGAATTGTCTTCCATCCGACCTTTAACCAATATGTTTTTCTGTAACTACACTTATAATTACATACAGATAGCGTGAGAGAGAGAGCATAGCACACTTCTTCTTAGTTTTTAAGAGAAGGAGTGCCATTATTTCTGTAATTCATAGCAGCAGCAGCATGGCAGGAAAAGCCCAGGCTTTGAGCCAGATGGGCAGTTGTGTTCAAATCCCAGTTCCTCGATTTACTAAACTACTTAATTTTTCTGAGACTTAGTTTTCTCATCTGTCAAACAGGGATAATGATACCTGCTATCCATCTATGTTGTGTGAAATAATTAAATAAGGCAAAGCATGTCATAGACTCAGCAGAGTGCCTGGTTGGTCACCAGGAGGGACTGTCCTAGTTTATGTTTGTTGTCTTGGAATAATTATTCATAATGATATTAATTACTACTTATAACTGTATTAGCAATTATGATAATTAATAATAGCACTCCCCTTCAATTGCAGAAGTTAGGATGATAAATTATATGTTCACTCTAATCATGATCAAATGTTAGTTTGCATTCACCACTTTTTTATTGCTTATGACTGAGAAGATTGCCGTAAAGTAGAATTTAGAAGTAGTGCTACCTCTGTCTGGTAAACTCAGGTTTTAGCTGGTAACTGCCAACTCCTAGTTTTATGGTGAATAAAAAAGAGTGTAGGTGATGAAATTTGTCTGACGATGAAAGTGTAAATTGATTATTCTATTCCAGGAGTTGGCTTTATGCAAGGGGATGATGAAACAGATATCTTGCATCCCAGTAGACTTCTTGAAGAAATCTTAAAATAAATAAAATGTAATCCACCATTTAAACATTATGATGTGAAAGGTTTAAAAATATTCAGGAGAATTATTGTGGCCTCATATTTTTAAACACTTTTTACCTGGCACACAGAATATTCTAGTGGGTCTACCCCACTACCCCACTACCCCTTCAATGGCTTTCTTACCATGCTCACCAGAAGTGGAAAGTCGACTCATGGCCTTCTTCATCAGCCTCTGAGGATGCAATTCTTACCCTTTCTTTGCTAGACAGTTTAGAGAAGAATGATCTGTCAGAGTATTTATAGAAGCCATTAGCATAATGAGTGAAGTCTATGGATAACTGATGGCTCTTTAAAAATATGGCCTTAAGAAGAGAAAAGAGAAACTTGTAGGGTGTCTTTTTCCAAATAGCAGATTGCTATATTTGGGTGGTCTGAGGATTATGACAAATGTCAAGGACTGCACACCGCAGGAAAGCAGCTCATTATAGTTGCACACACAGAATGCCATGTTCAGGTTTGAGTGGCTGATTTTGTTACAAACACTAATTTTCAGATTATACAATTTGAAATTTTTAATTAGCCATGAATCCTTCTAGGGATAACTTTCATACACCTCTTTATAATATTGTTAAAATAAGTCAGATTCTGCTGCAGCCACCCAAGAGCTTAAAATAAACGTTTCTGTGTGATATTGATTGTTTCCTCTTCAAATGTTAATTTTGAAAATTCATGTTTCAAAAGAATTAATGGTCCAATCCTGTGGTCATTCTGCATTTTTAAATGTCATTTAAGTTAATGAATTCTGAAAATGAAAAGAATAGAGCTGGTCTTTCCAGTTTGACTGCAATTTTACTGTTTAGTAACATAAGATCCAGTCAATCACTTAATCTGTTGGTGGTGTACACCTTTTAAATGGTTGCTGGATCCATACACATCTTTATTATTGGGAACATGATATGGACAGTATAGGACAAAGTAATAAAGACTCATTTAATGTACTGGTCTACTTAGACTCAATATGTGTCATATTTAGAGAATACAAAAATTCAGTGAATTGCCAAAAACACAATCCTTGGCAATGGAGCAATTCCATAAAACGTTACATTCTTAGAGATGATGCCAAAAGAGATTTGTGTGTGTTTATGCACATAAAAATATATAAATAAAAAATATATAAAAATATAATATATATAAAATGTATATAGTCTATATACACTGAATTAGAACATTGCAAAGGACACAGATAATGTAATTCTACATCATAAATGAAGTGTTTCAGATGGACTATTAATATTCTTTCCTCATTTGGTTAACTTTTGCATTTTTTCCTCTATTGAGCAGATAATGCCAAAACGTTTTCTACTATGGTACTGTGTGTATGTTTTCCTCTGCTTCCCGATCTCCCAAAATTCATGTTTTAGAGAGTCCCTGTGGGTAGTATATTTCCCTCTGGATTTCTATAATTCAGATAGCTTCATAATTTTCTTCAGGAAGCTGCAACTTTGATCCTTTCATCTTTTTCCCTGTAAGCTGTTCTGAACCTACACCATCTAAAACAAGAGATACACTTATACGACTTTGTGATGCATTTGTGATGCATATGGGGACACTGAAGTATGGAGAAATCAAGGGCCTTGTTCAAGGTCACACTCAAAGTCGTAGGAAGGAGAGCTGAAGTGCAGTCTCGGTGCTTGGTTTGTAAACAGGCTGCTCCCCTAAGGTGCTTTGTGTGTTGGATCATCTCTGATACCATTCCATAGTTGTCACATTTGTTAAACATTCTTCCGGGGAAATATACTTTGTCTTACCCAAGTTTCAATCCTTTTCCTTTAATCTCAGAATCAATGGGTTGGTTTTCTTTAAAACACTAATTTCTCTCAGATCTTCCTTTCTACCTCTCAGTTTCTCTCATTAGCCTCTACATTTTGGATAGTTACTTCATATAAGAATATTTTCTTCTACTCAGTGGGAATACTACGGCTGAGATAAAAATCAAGGACTGTCAGTTCAATAACAATCACATTTTCATTCTGGATTTTCCAGTTTTGTTTTGTGGGATGTGAAAAGGGTCACCTAAACTCTGCACGTTAAGTATCCTAATCTACAAAATGATGCTATTTTTGCCAACTTTCTTCACAAGTTCCATGTGTAGAATAAGATACAAAATAAATTTGAAAACAGTCAGTATTAAGAAAGAGTCACAAGAAAACCAAGCCACCGGTAACTGGAGGAAAAGACTACTTTGTCAAAGATAGCTCAGCCATTGGAGACCAACTCCTGATGCAGCATAACCCGGAAAGCTCAGATCAATGGGACCCCACAGGCAGTTCCCTAAACTCTTTCAAGCTATTCGTTTAAACTGCCTTTCCACCATGCTTTCTTTTTTCTCAAAACTGCCTAAATGAGTCTGTTTTATTTGTTGGTGAATTTGATTTTGATTTTACTCGAGTGGAGCCTCCACTAAGCAATGAGGCATCTATTATGGTCTGAATCTTTACTGGCTTTATGCCTCTGGGCAAATTAGTTAACTTTTCCAAGCCTTTATTTTTAAATAAAGATAATAGTCGTTGCTTTTGTGATGACATAATGAGATAATATATTTGTGTAGTGCCTTGAAATTGGTGTTATTTGATAAACGGCAATTATCATTTTCCTCGTTCTATTCTGAAGACAATATTTTTACATTTTTTTCTTTTAAAATTCAATGATTTGACCAACTTCCTAGGTGTGTATCTAACCCTGGAAAATGCATATGAAATTTTTTTAGATTGTCAATATGCTTATTTAATAGGAATGTTTTAACATTTTCTGGTAATAGGGACCCTGCACCTCACTCTGGAACCCATCATGAGTCTTAGCCAGGGCCCAATGAGGGGCTAAGTTTCCAGATTTCTCTGCTTAGCACGTTGACTCTGTTGCTGGCTAGGTTTTGGTCGTGGTGTATTTGTCTCCTGGGGATTGGATTCTTGTCTTTAAACTCCAGTCTCTTTCAGAAACACTTTCAGTGTTGACATAGTCAGACCCAAGGAGTTCACTTGCAGTGTTAACTAAAGAAGTCAACTGCCATGGAAAGGAAAAATGTGTAAAGCTAAAACCTCTACCTAATATCTACTATTTCTATATAAATGTTAGGATTAAATCTTAGGTAGGGCAGAAAGATAAACGACTAGAATTTGTCATCTTTTAAGATCTTTGCTGAGGAAAATTCCTTGTTGGCCTTCAAAGGAGAGACATTTTCTCATTTCATTAAAATCCCAAATGAGTAAATTTAAACACTGTTTTACAAGGCAATTATCATTTCATGTCATAAAATAAACCTATTTCTATTTGGATTTGCTACACTGGTTCAATATAATAATAATGATGATGATAAAAACCATTTGGGCTGGGGTAGGTTAAGAGAATCTGCACTCGAGTCAGTGGCTGGAGTTCTGATCTTAGTTCTATCCTCCAAATAGCCAGGTAACACTGGTCAAGGAAATTAACCTTGTAAGACCTCATTTTCTCATCTGCAAAATGAGTGGATTAGATGTTCTCCAGATTCCTTCCAGCAATAGAGTTCTATGATTTTGTTAGGCATTTGTTGACCTGAGTTTCAGTCTTGACCTACTTATGTGAACTCAGAAATTGACATAATCTTTTTACCACACTTTACGCTAGTTTAAATGGCAGTGTTAGAATTATGAGGCAGAATAGTGTGATAAAGATTAGTGAATGATTTTTTATAAAAATTTTTATTATTAAGAGCGAAACCAATAATTGGTCATGCTACGAACACCATCAAACCATGCAACCATTTTTTGCGTAAAGTCCATGATGGTCTAATATCATAATAAACAAACTCAAAAACCTAATTGAACACAAAACCTCTAGGAAAGTGGTAAAAGTTCATAAAAAAAGTCAGCTACATTAGTATGTGATCTTTAAATTTTTACGAGAAACCAAAGCAAAACAAAAACAAAAAAACAATTCAAATAGGAAGATAGCAGTTAAAGAATATCTAGGACAGATGGGAACAAAGATAACAAATCATTAAAGTTCCTTATAAAGTTCTATACTTTCAGAAATTCCTTCTTCACAAGTATTTCATTACAGGTTACTTCAGCCATAGAAATGTGATTTGATATTTATATTTTTCAGTTCATGTCCCGACCCTGAGATTTCTCTGAAAAGACCTGCTGGGTACCACAAAGCTTCAAGATTGCTTAGTAGATCATCCATTATCTAGCATCTTCGTTAAGCCCTCGGGAAACTTTCCACGTCTCTGCTGGACTCATTGACATATAGAATCTTTCTTGCCTAGAATGCCTAATTTGGAACACAAGAGTTAGGATCAAACTGCATTGTGCTGCGTACTAAGACCAAAGCAACATACTTTCTTGTGTATAAGCTATCTGGTTTGTTGAGTCATAGTCTGTGCTCTCTTGATAAAGAGTGAATTTTTTAACACTCTTGACTGCTCATGAAAATAGGTATAGTCCAAGATATTATATTTTCCATACATAAAAAAGAACTTCACTGAAATTTTCTCCACAGATACACTTTGAGTGAAATAGTATGTTTTGATCAAACTATATGTAATTCAATCTCAAAAATTTCAATGAAAATATCATGGCACTTATAAAGTCTTTTTTAAATGTATGAAGTTAGATTCAAAGTATAAAGAATTCAGTCTATCAGTCATTCAACACATGTTTATATAAGTGAGCAGTGTTCTAAAGAATGGTGAAGATAAAATTCCTAAACTCAAGGAGATTACATTCTAATGAGAACCAGTCAAACAAATACCAATTATAAAGTGGAGTCCTGGGGCCGGCCTGGTGGCATAGCAGTTAAGTTCACGTGCTCCACTTGGGCAGCCTGGGGTTTCGCAGGTTCAGATCCCTGGCGTGGACAGACGCACTGCTTGTCAAGCCATGCTGTGGCGGTGTGCCATATAAAGTAGAGGAAGATGGGTACAATGTTAGCCCAGGGCCAATCTTCTTCAGCAAAAAAAAGAAAAAAGGGGAGGAGTGGCAACAGATGGTAGCTCAGGGCTAGTCTTCCTCACACCCACAAAAGTAAATAAAGTGGAGTCATAATTGTTAGAGCAGATGTGTGATGGGCTAACAATTATTAATATAAGAACAGCCTTTCCCTACCCGTGCATATTAAATAGGATTGTGACTTGGTCAATTTCAGTCTCTTTCTCCTCTCTGAGGAGGAGCCTGCTTGCTAAAGGAGCTCTCAGGTTTTTGAGAGGAAATATTGTGAGGAAAGGAGTAGGGGAGGAGGAGAAGAAAATACTTATGGGGGCAAAGACCAGAAGAGTTATTTTGAGAGGGAGAATTTTGAGGAAAACAGCTATGGTTTATGAGGGCAATACATTAGGGATAGGAAGAAAGGTGATTTTTATAAGTATTGCAGGGGGGATTATGAGTTTCCTCAAGGTGTCTAAGAAAACAAAAATATTGATTTACTTTGAAATTATTTTTGGATATGTGTGTTCTTTTATCCACTGTACTGCTTTGGAACTGAATCAGGCAGGTCATAATTAATCCCTTATAGTATTTATTGGAAGATATAAAGTAAGCATCATAGAATATAATTAAAGCAAATGAAGCAGCATGTTCCAGGGTGCTTGAGGGACTAGGAACATTCTAGATGTAGGGATGTGTCAGCTGAGCCCTGGGGGATGAGTATAAGCCAATGAAGCAAAGTGGAGGGGTTGGAGCATGGCAGTGGAGATTCTGGGAAAGGACAATGATCAAAAGGAGGAAAAGAATGCAAGGGGCCAGAAACAGAGAAAGAAACAGTGTGAAAGGAAAGAATTATTGCATTCATGGACTTTCAGGGATTTTTCAGATGTTACATATAAAGTTTTGCCATGGTAAAAAATACTGCAAAAAACACATGCACATAAACTTGTACTATTTTTCTGTAGGATAGATTTCTAAAAGTCGATTGAAACGTCAAAGAGCATGTGTGTAGTTTCTTTTAACAAATAGTTCCAGGATACTTCTCAAAAAGTTTGAAGCGACTCACACCCTGACCACCAAAATCCTAGGGGGGTTTCTGATTGGTCTGGCTGGGGTCAGACGGCATTGTGAAACCATCACTATGACAATTGGTGTATGGGAGACCAACACATCCAGGAGGTCAGAGGCCACCATGTCAGTCATGTTCACTGTGTATCTTCAGTTCAAGGAGAGTGCTAGGCACACATTATGTTGGCTTTTATACGTATTGCTGAATAAACAAATAAAGAGCAGTGAGTGGGAAGGCAGAGAAACCAGGATGTGTCACTGGGGACAGAAATACTGGGAAAATTTTGAAAATGTTTAGAAGGCAGTATTCATAGAACTTTATGTCCCACTGGATGAAGAAGGGAAGGGAAAGAACAGAAGAAAATTCTGGACACCTTCCTTATGAATCAAGTATGCATTTATTTGTTTAACTTTTTAAATGAATTTATAATCTACATATAGAAAAGTGCATATATAAGTGTTCATCAAGATGGATTTTCACAAACTGAAGACATTCATGTAATCCATATTTAGATTAGGAACATGACTTCTAACTAACTGACTTCTACAGTAGAGATTAATTATATGGATGAAATCAATTATATAAATGGAATTTCTTTTACGGAACGGTTGTATTAATTGTGTCTAATTGTTGAATACCACTGATTCTTATTGTTGAATAGTCTTCCACGTGGTATGAATGTAACACAATGCATTTACCATTCTACTTCTGCTGGCCATTTGATTAATTTAAAATAGTACTGCTAGTAATTGTCTAGTATGTCTGCTATGAATTTCTAGTAGTTGTCTCTTGGTGAACAAATGCACAGATTTCTGTTGGGAACATACCTTGGAATTGAATTGCTGGGTCCTAGGGTATTCATGTATTGAGCTTTAGTAGATACCGACAAAGAGATTTCCAAGGAAGTTACAGTTTACTCTTCCACTTGGAGTGTAGAATTCCCAGTTGACCCACGTCAACACTTTGTATTATCTGTCTTTTTCATCTAGACATTATTGTAGGTGTATAGTGATATTTTACTTTGTTATTTTGTTTTAGTTTAATATTTGTATGTTTACCATTTGAACAGCTTATTTTTTCAAGTACCTGTTTTGAATATAATCTTTTGCTCATTTTTTCTACTGTTATGTGTTTTTTTCTTATTGATTTCTGAGATTTAAAAAATACATTATAGATAGGAAACCCTTTGCTAATATATGTATCGTGAATATATTCTCTCATTCTATCAATTACCTTTCAGGCTCTTAATGATGAATCTTGACTTTAAAAATCTTAACTTTAATACAGTCTCATTTATTGTTTTCATGTCTTTTTCTTTATCGTCTTAACCATTTTTAAGTGTACATTTCAGTAGTGTTGAATACATTCACGTTATTGCGAAGCAGAACTCCAGAACTTTTTTATCTTGCAAATCTGAAATTCTATACTCATTAAAAAATTTCTTTCCCTCCTCCTTCCCAGCCTCTGGTAACCACCATTCTACTTTCTGTTTCTATAACTTTGAGAACTTTAGATAACTCATGTAAGTGAAATCATACAGTGTTTGCTTTTTTGTGATTGGTTTATTTCTCTTAATATAATGTCCTTAAGGTTCATCCATGTTGTAACATATGACAGGATGAATAATACTCATTTTTTAGGCTTCCTTCTCAAGGCTGAATAATATTCCATTGTATGTATAAACCACATTTTGTTTATTCATTGTTGATAGACACTTGGGTTTCTTCCATCTCTTGGCTATTGTGAATAGTTCTGTTATGAACCTGGGATGTGCAAATATCTCTTTGAGACTCCACTACTAATTCTTTTGGATACATACCCAGAGGTGGGATTGCTGAATCTTATGGTAGTTCTATTTTTAAGTTTTTGAAAAGCCTCCATACTGTTTTCCATAGGAGTTGCACCATTTTACAATCTCACTGACAGAACGTGAGTTCCAATTTCTCCATGTTCTTTCCAACATTTGTTATTCTCTGTTATTTCTTTCTTTATTTTTTCACAGTAGCCATGCTAATTGCTGTGAGGTGATATCTCACTGTGGTTTTGGTTTACATTTCTCTGATGGTTAGTGATGTTGAGAACCTTTACATATGCTTGTTGGCCTTTTGATATCTTTTTAAAATCATCTTTGATTATTTTAAGATTACAAAGAATGTTCTATTAGATTTTCTTTGAAAAATTACTTTTGTTTTATTTTTTGATGATATATAGGAATGCAATTGACTTTTCTCTTGACTTTGTATCCAGAAACTTTGATAAATTTACTTACTAATGTTAATAGCATGTCTATAGATTCATGTGGATTTTCTACATACACAATCATGTTGTCTTACATAACGACCATTTCATTGTGCCTTTTATTTATTTTTCTGGCCTCATTACATTGACTAAGATATCTGGTAAATTGTTGAACAGAAGTGGTTATAGTGGTGATCCTTGTCTCCTTCTCAATCTCACAGAAAGTTTTCAAGATTTCACTATTGAATATATTGTTTGCTGTAGGGTTTTTTGTTTGTTTGTTTTTAGATAATTCTTTGCTAGATTAGAGTTATATTCTCTTTCTAGTTTGCTAAGGGTATTTCTAATGAATGAGTGTTGAATTTAGTCAATGCTTTTTATACAGTTAACCATACAATCATCTGATTTTTCTCAGTTGTTATATTTCCTGATTTAAAAAATATTTTAAGAGAGCCAGCCCTGGTGGCCTAGTGGTTGGGGTTTGGTGCTCTCACCACTTCAGCTGCCTGGGTTTTTTTTCCTGGTTGCAGAACCATACCACCATCTGTCAGTTGCCATGCTATGGCAGTGGCTCAGGTGGAGGAACTGGAAGGACTTACAACCACATACTGGGGCTTTGGGGAGGGAAAAACATTTTAATTAGCTATTAACTCTACATATAACTTAAATGACGCTCAGACATAACCATCCTAATGGGAAGATAATACATTTTCTCATCAAGAGAACTTGTATGACTTTTTTCAAGGGTAGTTGAACTTCCTATTCTTTTGGCTCAGCCATATATATTTTGTCCTGGTCAAAATGTTAAGAACTCTATTCCTACCAATTGTATAGAATTGATTGTATCTATATCCTGTGTTGGACTCTGAAAACTGGGCATCTCTTGAACTTTCGCTTTATCTACAATAATTCCCCTGTGTGCTCCATCTCTAGGACTTGGCTTCCACTCCACTTCTTGAAATATATATATTTCTGTTCATCTCTAGGACTGGTCCCGGATATCAAATCCCAGACTACTTGGCTATGGCCCTGATCACCTGCTTTGCTCTTGCTAACTTCTTCTCCTTGAGGTTTGAAGTTTGTCTTTGTCCCACCCAGTTCTAAGTTGGAAGCGTCTCCCAGCACAGTTATATCATCATGCTTCAGAATGGCAGTATTGTCATAAACAGCTGGGCTTCACCCTTTACAGATCAGACCCTATGTAAATAAACATGTGCCTGAGTACAGCCATGCTTCTTTAGCCATTGTGATTTTGTTACTGGCTATTTTGGGGGGGAGCTAGCCGAACAACCGAGTTAATCACCCTAGACTTGGCCTCTTCTTTATTTATTTGTCCCTCTTTCTTCACTCCGGAATGCTTTGTGGTCTTATATATTTTTAGATAATTATAAATATTTTAAAAACAGCCATCAAGTGAGGATTCACAGGACCACTGAGCATCTAATTCCAGAGAATCACAAAGAAAAATGCTCCCTTCACTCTCCAAGGTCATAGCAAGTTCAGCTTAGTTTGACCGATAGAATAATGTTGGATAGAATAAAGTTGTTTTTATATATAGAAACATCCAGTCCTTCTATGAAGAAATTCATGATCTGAAATTCTTGCTCTCTATTCTGTGTAACTGACCGCATGAAACTCTATGAACAGACTGAAGGAAAACAAGAAAGAAGCTGATGGAAAGTGCCTGGCCCTAAAAGGGTCTTGCATTGCAACATTTTCACTTTATCTTAGGGATACTCAGACAACCATGATTTCTTGGAACGAGGCTCAAAAGAGGTCTGATAATCAATCTTTGGAACCCCTTTCACTTTGGTCTGATTCTATTATAAATAGGACTAAATGATTTCTCTTCTGTTGAGACACACTAATGATGGTCTCTTCTCAAGCCCTCCCTTCCCAAGACACAAAGAAGTTGACTAGGATTTGGAAGACTTCTCCATAGGTTGTTAGGATTAGGTACAAGGTGGCTACTAGGTCTTTTCAGCTTATAAAGGCCATATCAGTTTTAAAAATATGCAAGGATTTTTTGCCCTAAATGTCATTCTATTTTTGTTATGACTAACTACACCTTAACTATTAAAGTTAAGAGTCTTTCAAAGATTTGAAAAAGTTGAATCTGTATTTATCCACTTAAGAATCTATTTGATTAAGCACAATTAATGCCTCTTTTAGAACCATGTGAAATTGAGTTACATGGTCATATGTTATAAGTATGTACAGGACTTTTGCTTTTGATTTTAATGTAGTTACCTACATGACTGAAACAATGTAATATTTCAAATTGATTCATTTTCTTTAGACTTCCATACATTTCCTTAGAAGTGTTAACATTTTATGTGTAGAAAACTTAGAAATAATTCTGATATACTTACTATCAAAAGAAGAGAAGACAATTGCTTTCCTAATAGGATACGTTTCCTGTGATGAGGTAGGTGTCTTATAAAAGCTAAATAAATAACTAGTAACACCTTATATTTACCTTGCTGCAGGTGAATAAATAAAGTGACAGAGAAATAAATTATTTTTCCTGCCAGCTAAGCACAGAGTCAACCTTCCTTAATAAGGTGATGAAGCAACAGAGCAATATTTTATTTGCTTTTCACCTTTAGTATGGGAGAATCACATCTCAAGGGAAGTCAGATTTCTAGAAATACAGAAAACATAATATTATTTCTTGTGTTTTAATTCATATATTCACTCCACAATTATTCCTTTAGTTCCTACCTAAATATTCTTTGTCTTAAAAAATCCTATAGGACCAAATTATAAGGCTTTATAACCAAATTGTAAGAATCTAAAGATAAGTTATTTTAAAGCCAGGGCACACTCACATTATACATGTCTGTTCAACCCTAGTGTGTTTTATTTTTTTTTTTTAATTGTGTCCAAAGATACAACTGAAAAAAATGAAACATTTTTCCTTCATTTGTTATTTTTCACATTGCTATACCTGTCTGTGGTTTTTTAAATTATTATTTAATGTTTTTAAAAATATTTTTTATTGTGGTAAAACATACATAACAAAACCTACCATTTAAACCTTTTTTTAAACATTTGTTGCCAATCTTCCTGTTTTTGCTTGAGGAAAATTGTCCCTGAGCTAACATCTGTGCCCATCTTCCTCTATTTTGTATGTGAGATGCTGCCATAGCATGGCTTGATGAGCTGTGTGTAGGTCTGTACCAGGGATCTGAATCCATGAACACCGGGCCCCTGAAACATAGCATGTGGGCCCAACCACTATGCCACTGGACTGGCCCACCATTTAAACCATTTTTAAGTGTACCATTCAGTAGCATTAAGCACATTCATATTGTCATGCAACCATCACTACCATACTTCTCCAGAACTTTTTTATCTTCCGATACTTCATACCCATTAAATAGTAATTCCTCAGTCCCTTCTCCTCCCAAACCCTGGTGACCACTGTTCTACTCTCTGTCTCTGTGAATTTGACTAATTTAGGTACCTCATAAAATTGGAATCATAATATATTTTTCCTTTCATGACTGGCTTATTTCACTTAGCATAATGAATGGAATTCAAAGTTTGTCCATGTTGTAGCATGTGTGAGAATTTCCTTTCTTTTCTAGGCTTAATAATATTCCATTGTTTATATATACCACATTTGTTTATCCAGTTATCCATTGGTGATACTTGGGTTGCTTCAATCTTTTGACTATTGTGAATAATGCTGCAGTGAACCTGGATGTAAAAATATCTATTTGAATCACTGCTTTCAATTCTTTTGAGTATATACCCAGAAGTGGAGTTGCTAGATCATATGATAATTTTATATTTAATTTTTTCCAGCTTTATTGAGATATTATTGGCATATAACGTAAAAAAGAAGGATGTTCATAACAATAAATGCTTACCTCAAGAAACAGGAAAAGTCTTAAATAAACAACCTAAGCTTACACCTCAGGGAATTAGAAAAAAGGAACAAATGAAACGCAAAGTTAGTAGAAGGAAGAAAATACCAAAGAGTAGAGCAGAAATAAATGAAATAGAGACTAAAAAGACAACAGAAAAGGTCAATGAAACTAAGAGCCAATTCTTTGAAAAGAGAAACAAAACTGGCAAACCTTTAGCCTGACTCATCAAGAAAAAAACAGGGCTCAAATAAATAAAATCAGAAATGAAAGAGGAGATGTTCCAACTGATACCACAGAAATACAAAGGATCATAAGAGACTGCTATGAACAATTATATGCCAACAAATTGGGCAACTTATAAGAAATGGATAAATTCCTAGAAACATACAATCTACCAAAACTGAATCATGATGAAATAGAAAATCTGAATAGACTTATTACTAGTAAAGTGATTAAGTCAGTAATCAAAAACCTCACAACAAACGAAAGTCCAAACTCAAATGGCTTCACTGGTGAATTCTACCAATCAAAAAAGAATTAATATCAATCCTTCTCAAACTTTTCCAAAAAACAGAAGAGGAGGGAACTCTTCCAAACTCACTTTCTAAGGCCAACATTACCCAGATACCAAAACCAGACAAGGACACCACAAGTAAAGAAAATTACAGGCCAATGTCCCTGATGAACATAGATGCAAAAATCCTCAACGAAATATTAGCAAACCAAATTCAACAATACATTAAAAGGATCATACATCATGATCAAGTGGGATTTATTTCAGGGACACAAGGATGTTTCAACATGCACAAATCAGTCAATGTGATACACCATATTAACAAAATGAAGAACAAAAATCGTATGATTATCTCAATAGATACAGAGAAAGCATTTGACAAAATTCAACATTCATTTATGATAAAAACTGTCAACAAAGTGGGTATAGAGGGAACATACCTCAACATAATAAAGGCCATATATGACAAGCCTACAGCTAACATCATACTCGATGAAAAGATGAAAGCTTTTCCTCTAAGATCAGGAACAGGACATGATGACCACTCTTGCCACTTTTATTTAATATAGTATTGGAAGTCTTAGCCAGAGCAATTAGGCAAGAAAAAGAAATAAAAAGCATCTAAATTGGAAAGGAAGAGGTAAAACTGTCCACTATTTGCAGATGGCATTATATTATATATTGAAAATCCTAAATACTCCATCAAAAAACCATTAGCACTAAGAAACAAATTCAGTCAAGTTACAGGATACAAAATCAATGTACAAAAATCTGTTGTGTTTCTATGTAATAATAATAAGCTATGAGAAAGAGAAATAAAGAAAACAGTTCCATTTACGATTGCATCAAAAAGAATAAAATACCTAGGAATAAATTTAACCAAGGAGGTAAAAGACCTATACACTGAAAACTATAAGACATTCATGAGAGAAATTGAAGAAGACACAAATAAATGGAAAGATATGCTGTGCTCATGGATTGAAAGAATCAGTATTGTTGAAATGTCTATACGACCTAAAGCAATCTACAGATTCAATGCAATCTCTATCAAAATTTCAATGCTATTTTTCAAAGAAATAGAACAAAGAGCCCTAACATTTGTATGGAGCCACAAAAACCCCCAAATAGCCAAAGCAATATTGAGAAAGAAAAACAAAGCAGGAGGCATCATGCTCCCTGATTTCAAACCATAGTAATTAAGACAGTATGTTTTAATAAAACATAAAAGCAGACATGTAGATCAATGGAACAGAATAGACAGCCCAGAAATAAATCCATGCATATGTATTTAATTAATTTATGACACATGAGTCAAGAATATACAAAGGAGAAAGGACATTCTCTTCAATAAACAGTATTGGGAAAATTGGACAGCCAAATGCAAAAGAATGAAACTAGACCAGTATCTTGCACCATACACAAAAATCAACTCAAAATTGATTAAAGACTTGAACATAATACCTGAAAGCATAAAACTCTGAGAAGAAAATATAGGTGGTAAGCTCATTGACATCAGTCTTGGCAATGATTTTTTGAATCTCACACCAAAAACAAAAGAAACAAAAGCAAAAGCAAAAATAAATGTGGAACTACTTCATACTAAAAATCTTCTGCACAGCAAAGGAAACCATCAACAAAATGAAAATGCAACCTACTGAATGGGAGAAAATATTTCCAAATCATATATCTGATAAGGTATTAATATCTAAAATGTATAAAGAACTCATACAACTCAATGGCAAAAAAATCAATCCAATTAAAAAATAGGCACATCTGAATAGACACTTTCCCAAAGACCTACACATAGTCAACAGGGACATGAAAAGATGCTCAACATCATTAATCACCAGCAAAATGCAAATCAAAACCACAATAAGGTATTGTCTCACACCTGTTAGAATGGCTATTATAAAAAAGACAAGAAATAACAAGTGTTGGTGAAGATGTGGAGAAAAGGGAACTCTTGTGTACTGTTGGTGGGAATGTAAATTGGTGCAGCCACTATGGAAAACAGTATAAAGATTTCTCAAAAAATTAAAAATAGAACTATAATATGATGTAGCAATTCACTTTTGGTATTCATTCAAAGAAAATGAAAGCACTCACTCTAAAAAATATATGCACCCACATGTTCATTGCAGCATTATTTACAATAGTCAAGAAAGGGAAACAACCTAGTGTCTATTGATGAATGAATGGATAAAGAAACTGTGATATATATATATATATATATATATATATATATTTCCATATATATATGGAAATATTATTGAGCCATAAAAAAACAATGTAATCTTGCCATTTGTGACAACATGGATGGACCTTGAGGGCATTATGCCAAGTGAAATAAATCACACAGAGAAAGACAAATACTGTATGATCTCTCTTATATTTGCAATTTTAAAGAGAAAAAAACAAAAATCCAAGCTCATAGAAACAGAGAACAGATTGGTGTTGCCAGAGTTGGGGGTGGGGGAGGGGGGAGAAATGGGTGAAGGGGGTCAAAATGTAGAAAGAAAAAAAAACAGGTGAATACTGTAGACATCGGGTAAATGTTAGTTCAGCTGGGTTAACTCTGTATATGTTTTATAAGTTCTAAAGAGGAAGGATTATCTCATCTACTTTGTAGTACATTGAGTGTACCAAGATATACACAGATAATTTATAAATTTCTGATTGTGACGACTCCTCGAGAAAAAGAAAAAATTAAAACATCTTTAGCTCTAACATGAATCATATATTTCCATCTTTGATCACAAAGAAACTTACTAAAGAACTCTTCAACGAGGTTAATTTTTCTGTTGCTTCTTTGTTATTGAAATTTCCTACATTAGGAAGGCATAGTACCATCATTTTCAAGATCAAGCACCAAGGCAAGGGACAATGTTCTAATTTAGAAATAGAGAAGTCTTTTAGGAATGCAGTAATTCAGCTTTATGGAAAACAGGAAAATAACTCAATAAGACCATCTGGTCACTAATATCGTGGTATATTCTTAGTTATATGAATGAATGGAGTGGTTTACTAGAGTTTACTCAAGGGACTATGGTTTGTCATGGTTTATGATTACATTTTGAAAGTAATAAATTAGCTTGTATAATATGTATTACCCAATACATTTGTATATCCTAGTCAGTTGTAGATATTGGTAATGGTCCACTGTTTGAAAAGTTTTACCTGGACATGAAAATAATGTAGAAATAATCATCCCATAATCTGTATTACAAATAATATGACTATCTTACGAATTGTGCCGTTAGGATTTCTATCAGTTTGAACTGATAATGCTGACTATAAGATTTAACCGAGAATTTATCTTTGACTATATTGCAATTTTAAGTTAACAATTATTTCTACTGATCCTGCTAGCATTTATATTTCTTTTGAAAAAAACTTAAGAAATTTCCAAATTATAGAATATTCCTATTATATAAATATAGAACTCTAAAACTGGAAGGCAAATTATTTAATATCAAAACTGAGAAGAGCACATTGGCTCCATTTTGAGCAATAAAGGGGTTGACGGGTAGTGGCCTCCTGACTGTGTAGAGAAGGGTCACGGGGCTCCCTCTGGTCTTGGCAAGCAAATCCCTTGATCTGTTGTCAGTGCTTGCTGTGGGTGCTGTAGAGGGAGGCAGGCGTGAGAGCATCATATTTGATATCCCTAATCTAATCCAGAACTTTCCATTTGAAGATAAGGAATGTGATGCCCACAAAAAACCTTTACCCTTACATGTTAGTTATTAGTCTCCAGATTCAGCATCTAGGGGAAATATAAAGCCATTTAAAAATTTTTGATGTTTTTTTCTTTGAGACTGTTTCTTGCTTCTTACAATCCCTCTTAACACAGAACTGTCTTCATTTTGTTTTCTTTTCTGGCATTATCATTAAGAAACTGAATTTAATTTATCTTTTCATCCTAAATTCTTTCTGCATCACACCTTTAAATTTTTTTCCCTTAAACACTGCTGTTCACAATTAGACATTAGTTTCTTCAGTTGTCTCTTTTTTGATCAAATATTTCTCATCTGTTTTCGGTTTTATTCCCGATCAAGAAAAGATGACCAGTGGGAAAAAAAATTGACGTACAACATTGTGCAAGTTTAAGGTGAACAATGTGTTGATTTGATACACTTATATATTGCAATATTATTACCACCCTAGCGTTAGCTAACACCTCCATCACATCCCATCCTTATTATTTCTTTTTTTGTGCTTGTGGACACTTAAGATCTACTCTGTTAGCAATTTTCAAGTATATAATATAGTATTATCAACTGTAATCACTATGCTGTACATTAGATCCTCAGAATTTATTCATCTTATAACTGGAAGTTTGAACCCTTAACCAACAACTGCCCATTTCCCCCACCCCCCAGCCCCTGGTAACCACCACTCTACTCTCTGTTTCTATGAGTTCAACTTTTTTAGATTCCACATATAAGAGAAATCATACAATGTTTATCTTTCTCTGTCTGACTTACCTTCACTTAGCATAATGCCCTCAAGGTCCATCCATGTTGTTGCAAATAGCAAGATTTCCTTCTTATTTAAGACTCAATAATATTCCACTGTATATGTAAACCACATCTTCTTTATCCATTCATCTGTTGGTGGACACTGTGTTTCCATATCTTGGGTATTGTGAATAATGCCTCAATGAACATGGGGGTGCAGATATCTCTCTGAGATCCTGTTTTCATTTCCTTTGGATACATACCCAGAAGTGTAATTGCTGGATCATATGGTAGTTCTATTTTTAATTTTTTAAGGAAACTCCATACTGTTTTCCATAGTGGCTGCACCAATTTACACTCCCACCGATGGTATACAAGGGCTCCCTCTTCTCCATATCTTGTTATCTCTTGACTTTTTGATGATAAGCCATACTAACAGGTGTGAGATGATATCTCATTGTATTCTTGATTTGCATGTCCCTGATGGCTAGTGATGTCAAGCATCTTTTCATGTACCTGTTGGCCATTTGTACGTCTTCTTTGGAAAAACATCTATTCAGTTCCTCTGCCCATTTTTTAATTGGATTTTTTTGCTATTGTGTTGTATGAGTTCTTCACGTATTTTGGATACTAATCCCCTATCAGACATATGATATGCAAATATTTTCTTCCACTCCATAGGTTGCCTTTTGTTGCTTGTGCTTTTAATGTCATATCCAAAAAATCAGTGCCTAGACCAATATCAAGCTTTTCGTTCTGTTTTCTCCTAGGAGTTTTGTGGTTCCAGGCCTTACATTTAAGTCTTTAATCCATTTCAAGTTAGTTTTTGTGAGAGATGTAAGATAGGGGTCCAACTTTATTCTTCTGCATATGGTTATACAGTTTTTCCAACACCATTTATTGAGGAGACTATCTTTTTCCCATTGAGTATTCTTGGCTCTCTTGTCAAATATTAGCTGATCATATATGCAAGGGTTTATTTCTAGGCTATTGATTCTGTTCCATTGGTCTATTTGTTTATTTTCATGCTAGTATCATACTGTTTTGATTACTCAGTTTTGTAGTGTAGTTTGAAGTCAGGAAGTGTGATACCTCCAGGTTTATTCTGCTAGAAGAGTTAAAATGGACAAGTATTGATATCAGTGCAGTATGAACATTAGGAAACAATAAGAAATTGATTTTTGCCCTAGGCCATACATTTTAGTGTAATCAGTGTTATGAAATCATGGTTTTAAATACTTAATTGAGCTACTAGTTTCTGTCTTATTTTACAGGGAAGTATTAGATTTCTCCTCTGAAACTAAGCTTCTGCCAATCTGCCTTGTCTTACCTCCTAATTTGCCTTCATAACTTTGATCTAGACTTCTCCAATAGGTAACATCTATTGAAAAAAACTGGGTCTAATATTTGAAAAAAGTTCTCAATTACAGTTGAGATGATATGAAAACACAATAAAATGTAAAACCAACAAAAAGGGATTGCTTCAGCTCTTTGGTGTCTTTTGTGTTTCTATACAAATTTTAGGCATTTTTTTCCTTTTCTGTGAAAACCACCATTGGAATCTTGATAGAGACTGCATTGAATCTATAGATGGCTTTGGGTAGTATAGACATTTTAACAATGTTACTTCTTCCAATCCATGAACATGGGATGTCTTTCCACTTGTTTGTGCCTTCTTCAATTTCTTTATGTTTAATTTTTTGAGGAATCACCCTACTTTTTTCCATAGCAGCTGCTCTTTTTATATTCCCACCAGCAATTTACAAGCATTCCAATTTCTCCCCATCCTCTGTAACTTTTATTTTCTGGTTTTTTTTTTTAATAGTAACCTCCTAACAAGTGTAAAGAGGTATCTCATTGTGGTTTTGATTTTCATTTTCCTGAAGATGAGTGATGTTGAGCAGCTTTTCATGTACTTGTCGGCCATCTGTGTATCTTTGGAGAGATGTCTATTCAAGTTCTTTGCCCATTTTTAAATTGGATTATTTGTTTTTGTTGCTGCTGTTGAACTGTAGGAATTCTTTATATATTATGGATATTAATGCCTTCTCAGATATAAGATTTGCAATAATTTTCTCCCATTCTATGTGTTATCTTTTCACTCTGTTGGTAGTGTCCTTTGAGGCAAAAAAGTTTTAATTTTGGTGAAGTCCAAATTTATCTATTTTTTCTTTTGTTGTTGTGCTTTTGATATTATATCCAAGAAATCATTGCCAAATCCAATATCATGAAGATTTTCTCCTATGTTTTCTTCTAAGATTTTAATAGTTTTAGCTCTTACATTTAGGTCTTGGATTCACTTGGAGTTAATTTTTGTATATGGTGTAAGGTAAGGTCTAACTTCATTCTTTTGCATGTGGATATCCAGTTTTCCTAGCACCAATTGTTGAAAAGATTGTTTTCTCCCCCTTTAAATTGTTTTGGAACCCTTGTCAAAAATCATTTGACCATATATGTGAAGGTTTGTTTCTGGGCTTTCTATTCTAATAGATTGGTCTATTAGAATGTCTGTCTTTAGAGTCTAGTCTATAGATGTCTGTCTTTATGCCAGTACCACACTGTTTTGATTACTGTCCTTTGTAGTAAGTTTTAAAATCAGAAAGTGTGAATACTCCAACTTAGTCCTTTTTTTTGCAAGATTGTTTTGGCGATTTTGTATCTTTTGAGATTCTATATGAATTTTAGAATGGATTTTTCTATTTCTACAAAAAACAGTATTGGGAATTTGATAGGAATTACACTGAATCTCTGGATCATGTTGAATAGTATTGACATCATAATATTGTCTGCCAATCCATGAATATGAAATGTCTTTCCATTTATTTGTGTCTTCTTTACTGTCTTTCAACAGTGTTTTATATTTCAGAGTATAAATCTTTCACTTCCTTTTTAATTCTCAAGTATTTTATTCTTTTTTGATGCTTTCCTAAAGATAATTGTTTTCTTAATTTTCTTTTCAGATTGCTCGTTGTTAGTTTCTTATCTATAGAAAGATACTTAATTTTGTGTGTTGATTTCATATCCTGAAACTCTGCTTAATGTGTTTTCTTTTTTTTTCTTTTTTGTGAGGAGGGCCAGCCCTGAGCTAACATCCATGCCCATCTTCCTCTACTTTACATGGGACGCTGCCACAGCATGGCTGACAAGCAGTGCATCCGCCAGTGCCCGGGATCTGAACCCGCAAGCCCTGGACTGCCAAGCATGAACTAAACCACGGCGCCACTGGGTGGCCCCTTAATGTGATTTCTTTTAATTAAATTTTTTATTTTCAGATAGTTGTAGATTCACACACTGTTGTAAGAAATAATGAAGAGAGAGATTTCATGTACCCCTTACCTAGTTTCCCTCAATGGTAACATCTTGCAAAACTAGAGTACAATATCACAACCAGAAGATTGACATTGTTGAAATGCACCTATCTTGTTCATATTTCACTTGTTTTACATGTTTGTGTGTGTGTTTGATTCTATGCAGTTTTATCACATATGAAGGTTCATGTGTCCACCACCACAGTAAAGATTCAGAACAGTTCCTTCACCACAAGGATGCCTCTTGTTGTCCTTTTATAACTATACCCACCTCCTTTCTCTCTTCCACTGGCAACCATTAATGTGTTCTTCATCTTTGTAATTTTGTTATTTCAAGAATATTATATCACTGGAATCATATAGTATATAACCCTTGGGGATGGACTTTTTTCATTTAGCATAATTCCCTGGAGATTCATCCAAGTTCTTGTGTATATCAATAGTTCATTCATTCTTATTGCTCAGTAATACTGCATGATATGAATGTACTAAAGTTTGTTTAACCATTGAAAAACATTCAGGTTATTTCCAGTTTTTAACTATTATGAATAAAGCTTCTATGAACATTTGTGTACAGGTTCGTGTGTGAATATAACTTTTCATTTTTCTGGGATAAATGCCTGAGATTCTAATTGCTCAGTTATAGGAGAGTTGCACATTTAGATTTATAAGAAACTGCCAATCTTTTTCTAGAATGATTTGTACAATTTTACATTCTCATCAGCAATGTATGGATGATTCAGTTTCTTTGCATCCTTACTATCATTTTTTGTTGTCACTACATTTTATTTTGGCCATTCTAATAAATGCATAGTGATATCTCACTGTAGTTTTAATTTGTATTTTCCTAAGGCTAATGAAGTTAAACATCTTTATTTGCCAGCTGTACATCCTCTTTGGTGAAATGTCTCATTTTGATTTGTATTCCCCTTTTCTAAAAAAAACTGTTGAATTTTGAAAGTTCTTTATATATTCTAGATTCTAGTCCTTTGTTGGATATGCTTTGCAAATATTTTCTCCCAGTCTTTAACTAGTCTTTTCATCCTCTTTATGGGGTCTTTCATAGAGTAAATTTTATTTGTTTGTTTGATGAGGTCTAACTATCTATGACATCTAAAATTAACGTTGGGCTTGGCACATAGTTTCAAATGATTTTTTTTTTGTTTTTTACTGAGGAAGATTCACCCTGAGCTAGCATCTGTTGCCAATCTTCCTCTATCTTGTATGTGAGCCACCACCACAGCATGGCCACTGTTAGATAAGGTATAGATCTATGCCCAGGAACAGAACCATAGGCTGCCAAAGTGGAAGGCAGAACTTCACTACTAGGCCACTGGGGCTGGCTTTCAAATGGTTCTTTGCTGAAAAAATAGTTCTTTGCTAAAAGAACGGAGTGAAGAAATAAGTGAGAGAGAAGCTAGTAAATTTACTCCTAATTTGTGTTTGTGGTATCTGCTGCTGATATCTTGACTGTTGTTAGATTTGAAAATGGTAGCATCTCATACTTCTTTTGGATATCTTTCACATTGTACAATGTGTTACAGGAGCACATGGGAGGAATACTTACTGTGTTTTATGGGTCCCAAAACTAAAGAATAAAGAGGAGTTAGAAACAAAGTGGACAATGTGAGAGAATAAGACTGAGTAGGAGGGGAATGGGACGAAATGCTCTAAGGCAACATTTCTCAAAGTGATGCCTGCAGATCCTGGGAAGCTCCAGGCATCATCTGCCTTTTGTACTTTGTTAACATTTGCACTGATGGTACTAAAGCAATGGTGGGTGCACAAGCAATGTGGTTAAAACTGCTGGAACTTTAGGCTGAACTGAGGCAGTGGCACCACACTGTACTAAAAGTCACTATATTCTTTTTTTTTTTTCTGGTGGGGAAGTATTTGCCCTGAGCCATCTGTTGCCAATCTTCCTTTTTTTTTCTTCTCCCCAGAGCCCCAGAGCGTGGTTGTATATCCTAGTTTTAAGTCCTTTTAGTTCATCCATGTGAGCTGCCACCACAGCATGGCAACTGACAGATAAGTGGTGTGGTTCTGTGACCGGGAAACAAACCTGGGCTGCTGAAGCAGTGAGAGTGCTAAACTTTAACCACTAGACTGACAGGGCTGGTTCAAAACCATTATATTCTTTACCACCATGCACTTGCAAAAGAAAAGAAAAAGCTAGTTTCACTTAAGAATGTCTTGATATAGCAATAAAAATAATTATTTCTATGAATCTCAATCCTTGAGTACACGTCTTTTTTATATTCTGCATGATGAAAGGTAAATATAAATAAGGTCCTTATACTGCATACTGATGTATTGTGGTTGCCTCCAAGAAAAAGCATTTTTGTGATTGCTTTAGTTGCAAGCAGAACTAAACACTTTTTGCATGGAACATCAATTTTTAAGTGATATAACAACTTGCAGACAAACTATTTTTTCAGCCTTGGGTATTTGGCAGGTATTTTCTTCAAAATGATCAATGTGGCCACAAAGAGTCTATACATGTTAAGAAGTCTTGTGTTCTACTTCATTCTCCACCATAATTTCTATTTTCCTCATGTTCTTCTAGACATCTTCTCTCATGTTAAGATTTGAAGTAACTAAATTAATGCCTCTGATAACCTCTGTTTACTTTAGATTCAGCTAACAATAGTAGTAGAGTTAAAAATAGCTATCAGAGATTTTCATAATGACTTCCAACATCATATTCAGAGAGACATAGGGGAATGTAACAATTTGTGTGGGGATTGGAGGGGAGTATACAGAAAATAGCTGTTTAGTATGCATTTTGGCTCTCCGACCACCCTGTAAATACCCCTAAGCCCAATGATTAGTAAACATTATTTTAATTGTCTATTTACTTGTTGCCTTTGAGCACTGCACAGGACTCTTTGAAGGCAAGAATTATGTCTTATTAACCATGACATCTCCTAAAATTAGCATTGGGCTTGGCACAGAGTGGGCATTTGATATTTCTTTGCTAAAAGAATAGAATGAAGATGAGAGAGAGGTACTAGTAAATCTACTCCTAATTTGTATTTTTGGTCTCTACTGCTGATATCTTGATCATTGCTGGATTTGAAAATAATAGCATCTCATAATTTTTTGATATCTCTCAGAATTTATCACATTTCTGGCCAATGTTATTGCTAAATCAATATGCTTTGATTCAGCGTGGTATTTTGGGGAGGTAAGATGTAAGCAATAATACTTATTTTATAAGGATGTGATAAGATAGTATGTATATATACATATGAAGCATTTGGCCTATACTCCATATATGATAATGGTTATTTTTATCACAACTGCCATGGAGACAGCAAAAAAGAGAAAACTTGTCTATCTCTGCTTTTACAGTCACCTACCTTAGAAGTTTCTACTCAGAACCCATAGGTAAATAACTTAAGGCCACTACATTAGCCCTAACCTCCTTGGGACACCAGTTCTAATTGTGACATTTCTTAATAAAAGCAATAACAATGAGTTACAGTGAGAGAGAATTTTTATTCTCTAGGATGATTGAAACAGATCATACATGGATGATTGTGAGGCTGCTTTTAGACTAAGAATCTTGTATTTCTTACCCTATCTTGTTGTTTTAGGTAGACACAAGAATCAGGATCAAGAGGTGGAAATAGGTATCAGGCCACTCAACAACCAGAACCTTGGCGTATCAGATATTATTTGTAGGACGTAAATATGAGAGCATTGGCTGGTATCGGTTTTGTTCATTGCTGTATCCTTCAAGCTTGCCTCACAATAAGCCTTCAAAGCATATTTTCCAGTGCATGATTGCGTCACTGTTATTTAAAATTTAATTTTTAGCAAACATTCCTGCACTAGTGCTTGTAGGTTTTTGTTTCAGAAAATAATGTTCTTCAACAGACAATGTAAAAAAAAAAAAAGGAGGAGGGAGAGGGGATGGTGGTAGAGGAAGAGAGGCAGCCACAAAGAAGTTCATGTAACCAATAAAGTATAAAAAGGCATTTTAAAATATCTTGTAGAACTTGTGTTACTATTATGAAAGTTTGGCTAAATGGCAGCGGTTGCCAGGGGTTGGGAGAAAGTAGAGATGAATAGGCAGAGCACAGAAGAGTTTTAGGGCAGTGGAACTACTCTATATGATAATACAATGGTGGATACAGGCCATTATACATTTGTCAAAACTCATAGAATATACAGCACCAAGAGTGAACCCTCATGTAGACCGTAGACATTGGGTGATAATGGTGTGTCAATGCAGGTTCATCAGTTGTAACGAATGTACCGCTCCATCGTGGGATGTAGCTAGTGGGGGAGACTGTACGTGTGGTGGCAGGGTATAAGGAAAATCATTATAGCTTCTGCTCAATTTTCTTGTGAACTTGAAACTGCTCTAAAAAATAGTCTATTTTCAAAAAAAAGTTAGGCTAAATGGTAACCTCATGGTAAATCTTCCACTAAGCATTATAAAATAAAACCACTTCCCCTGGAAAATTAATAAATGAAGTCTTTTGCTTTCCATCTTTAGTATCATCACTTAATCATTTCAGCTAAAATGGAAAACTTATTACTTTTATTTTCCCAGAAATTATAAGTTTCATTTTATAATAAATGCATAAAATGATATATGAAACTGTAGGACTTTTTGGCTGCATAAATCGAGTTACTAATTAAAGAATTAATTTGTTCCATAAACAATAATTTTTAGAATCTAGATTGTTCAAGGTGCCACATCAAGTGTTCTAACAAATGTAGAGATTTTTAAATAATAACTGCTTCATTTGTGAGCTGGCTTGCTATTTTCAGAGCATTTACACATATATTTTTTCATTTGTTCCTCACAACTATGGGTGGTCGACAGAGAAGCTCTTAAACTCCCGCCTAAGAAATTGTTACCATTAAAAATTTTTATATTAATTTAAAAATGTATATTAATTTAAAAAAATTTATATTTTTGCATAATAACACAATTAAAGCAAAATAGAATATTAAAATAAAAATCTCTTTTTACTGGGCTATCTCAATAAAATAACTTTAATTTTTAAAATTTTACCTTTTACACTGTTCATTTCTGAAGAATAATCACTATTGGGTCAGAGATGGCATTCTAAGAAATTATTTATTCATTGAAGAAGAAAAAGTTATCAAAGTTAAGTGCTAGAAGTAAAATGTGTTACGAGTAAATTTGGGAACAAGTATAGTGGTCAGCCAGATCTTGTCAAATAACAGAACACAAAAACGGACCAGGCAGAACTGAGAGCTGTTTTATATGTACTTTTTTTTTGATGCAGGAATGAGGGGAGCTAAGAACACAGTTGTTAAAGTGACGAGGTAGAGTTGAATTCTTTTGAAAGGTTGGACATTGGATGCCTCTCGTTGATGGCCCTGGAGAGAAGGCCTTCCCCTTCTTAATGATCTCTGTTATAATCCTTTACCTTACAAAAGGATCAAATAGAGAAAAGAGGAGGGGCAACTTATGTCTAGTTAGTTCTGCCTTGGAGCAAGTCAGAGGAGAAGTTTGAGGAGAGTTGGTACTGTAGTTGAAGGATGAGCTCATGAAGAATGGGCTTTGAGGAAAGGGTGTGAGAAAGCTTCTGAGGACAGCAGTTGTGTCTTCCACTGATTTTGATGGGAGTCACTGTTGATTCTAAGGCAAGGGGTTGTGCATCCATGCTCTGTCTCCCACTCTGTCAGCATGGCCGTCTGGGAGGAAACTTGGAACGGTGAATGTTGGTGACTGGTACTGGAGAAACTGTGCAAGTCTGTTTCATCGATGGGTCATCTTGTACCTTACTGGCAGCCAGGAAGTAAGGCCCACCCGGAGTGCCTAAAGCAGAACAAAGACTCAGTTGTGTGCATTATATTTTCTATAACCATAGAATAAAAGTCATTTCTTTTTTTGCTTTTATTTTGCTTCACTTTAGATAACTAGATTTAAAGTTGTGAATAATTTTATAGTTATTGTTTCAAATGACTGTATCATATTATAGAAGATATTGTGCATTTTACTACTTCTGGGCATTTAGGAGGCATCTAATTCATATTTTATAATTCATATTATACATATTCGTGTTGTGAACATCTTTATTCGCTACTATTGCACCAAAAGTGGACTTGGAAATATAAACTGTAATGTAGGGTATAAGTGAACAAGCTTCAATAGCTTTGCTTTTGTTTTAATTTTCTGCTAGAAATAGGTACGTTGGTTTAACTTGCATCTCTTTGTTATTAGATAGATTTCATTTTAATTATTATTAGTTATTTCCCCTTGGGTGTGAATTCTAGCTCATGTTATCTTCTTTCCTCTTTCCATTCTGCCATCTTGCCCTAGGTTTTCTGTTTCGTATGACTTAAAATCTAGTAGGAACAATAAGGGAATGTGTTCAAATAACTGTAATATAAGTTAAAATGTTAACCCTCTTTATACAGACTAATATTCCTACCACCTCACTGAAACTATTCTTGACAAGTTTTTAAGAAAGTTTTTTTTTGCTAAATTCTAAAGAGAACTCAGATTTTTGCCTCCTCTTCCCCACCTCTCCCCCAAAAAACTTCCTCTTATTCCTCTTTCCTCTCTATGAATTTACCTAGTTACCCAAACTGCAGATTTTGAATCTTATTATACTCTTGTCTTTCCCTCATCTCCTCCAATCATTCTATCTCCAAGCTTTGCCAGTTCTGCTTACTAAGAATCTCTGGCAGCCATCCATTTTTCTCTATTTCCATGGACATTGCCTTCATTCCAGCACCCTTGTATCTCACGTGGCTTCCTGAACTGAGACCTAACTTGTCTCCCTGCTATTAGTCTTTTCCTAATCCATCCTCAAAATCTGCTCTTCTCTAATCCTTTGGCCATTTCTTCTGGGCACTCTCCTCTCCTTTTTCGCCTTTGGGTATACATCTTCCTCAGTGAATCATTAAATTTTGGAGTTCTTTAATTCTATTCTCACTTTATGTTCTCCCCCAAGGGAATCATATCATGGCCTCGCTGTAGTCCAGGATCTGTAGGCCAATCATTTCTAAATTTTTATCTCTAATCTAGACTCTTTCTATATGATCCAGACCAATTTTTCAACCACTTTCTAAATATTTCTACTTGACTGTCTCTACATCTAAAGCTTCCTAAGATCAACGTACAGAAGTCTGAATCTTTTTTCCCTTTTTCAAGCTCCAAGCTAGAAACTCCAGTCATCTTTGTCACTTCTTAGTCCCTCATTATCTTCTCAATGTCTAATCTACCACCAACTCCTGCAGATGTCACCTGCTTTATCTCTTGAATTCATCCATATCTCTCTATCTCCGTTGCCACCATCTTAAATTAGAATATAGGTCCAGTTTGCCTGGGAACTCTAGTAGTCTCTAATCAGCCTCTCCATAGCCATTCTTGTTCCTCCAACTCAGTCCTGTTTTCCACACAGCAGTACATGGTATTTTCAAAAATTCTGATTATGTTGCTTCATTGCACTGAGGTTAAACAAATAGAATCCTTATCATGGCTTCAAGGCCATGAGCGATCTGGTCCTTACTCTTTTCCTGTGTTCTCACCAGTTCTACCTTGCCATCTGTGCTCCCACCCTGCCAGCCTTCTTTCTATTCCTCACATGTTCTATGTTCCTTTCAGCCACATTCCCTCAGTCTGGAATGTTTTTCTCCATATACTCCCCTCCTCCCACACACACTACCCATGACTCCTTCTTGCTCCATGCACCTCACCTCAAGTGTCATTTCCTCAGGAAAAACTCTCTTGACCCAGCAATCTAATTCAGGTTCCTTTGCCATATGATCTGAGCAGACACTGTTTCTTTCTTCACAGCATTTATCTCAATTTTACTCTCAATAGACTCTAAGCCATAAAAAAGCTGAGGCTATCTCGGGTTTTGCTTACCATTGTATTCCCGGACACTATCACATTGCCTGCAACTCAATCACTGTTTAGTAAATAAATAAATAAACTGTATTTCCAAAATTCAAATGGGATCATGTTCTTCTCATGTTTAAATCCTTCAGATAACCTTCCATTGTGGTGAGGATAATGTTCAAACCCCTTAACATGGCTGGTAATTCACCTCACACTCAGCTTCCTGGTCAGCCCCAAACCTCATCTCCATTCAGTCTCACTGTACCAGTATTTACTGAGCACCTAGTATGTACCCAAAGGTGCTACGTGCAGAGAATTTAATGATGAGCAGGGTGGATACTGTGCTTACACTCATGGAGCTTATAGTGCAGGACAGGCATTAAATAAGCAATGGCAATTTTGATGAACCAAATGGTATATGTTATAAAAACACTCCCTCCTCCAAACTTTATGTTCTCGCCAGCCATAGCAAGTTATTTTGTTTCCTCAACACACTCGTCTTGTGGTCTTTGCACATGCTGTTCCCTTGTCTCTCTTATATTGGCACACTTGTGTTTCCTCTATTGACCTTTACCTATCCCCATCCAACTTTGCCTGGCTTGCCCTTTCTTACTAAAATCAAAATCTTTCCAATATTGTCCCATTCCTGTGAGCTCCTATAGCACCTTGTACTTCCACTACCCTAACACTTACAGCTCCATGAGTATTTCTTACTTGACTACATGCTCCAGGAGTGCAGGCCTGCATCTGGCTTGGTCACTGTGTCACGCACGTGATAGGTGCTCGCTAAATAGATCTTGACTGAGTCAATGGATGAGTGTCAAGTGAATGCACGAGCAAAGTGTTATAAGAATTCAGAGTAGAGGGATGTTGCTATGTTACAAATGAGGAATAATTTATGCAGCAGTTAAGATGCCGTATTTAGCCAGGAAAAATGTTTTGAGGAGCTACAGCCTTGTCAAAAGCACATTTAGAATCACCAGTGTTTGGTTTCTCCCACTCAGGCCATTATTGTGATTTGGGAAGGAGATTTCAGCTGTTAGCAAGGACTCTGCTATCAGCAAAATTCCTTTATAGCATGCTCCTACCACCACCCTTCCAGGCTGGGTATTAGAAAAAGGTTGGAAATCCTTGAGTAAAAGCTACCTAGGGACAAGTTTTTTTGTGTTCCTGTCCCTGATCACAAAGGGTCACATCTCATTAGAACCAGGGAAGATAGCAAACAGGACTTTCCTGGATGCGCTGATGGAGGCCATTGTTTAAATCACCCACTCTTGCCAAATGCCGAGGAACTAGCTCATCTTTCTCACTGATAGAGCCCAAGAGGAGTTTGGAAACCCGAGTGTGATTGCTGATTTCAAAAAGCCTGAGATATCCAAAATAATGTGTTCGTGGGACAGGAGTATGCAACAGATACCTTGTAGATGTTGGCAAGGAGCCACGGGCAAAGGAGACCCTTAATAGTGCTTGGGGAATTCCTAGACTGGGGTACCTATATTTTTGAAACTTGGCTACTTTTATTTTGGTTATTTTTTTCTCTACTTATTTTCATTTTGGTTTTTCTTAGCATTTAATGAAGTTCTCTTTGAAAATGTCAGCTGGCCCCAAACGTGCAATGAGGAACCAAAAAAAGGTGTCTGTTTTTGTATTGTTAAAAGATAAATGGAGGTTCATTACATTTTTGAAGAATTTATTGGAGTAAATATTGATTAAAATTAGCACCAAACTGAAAGTGGTTAGGGGTAGTCCACCAACAGGAATTGGGGAGAGGCTTTTTTAGAGCAGACACAGAAGCAAAGCAAGGAAATTATTTGATTGGCTATAGCTTAAGCAGTTGCCTAATTTGGGAAAATCTAGTTGACTGCATGTGATTGGTTGTTCTTATGTTTCAATTTCTTGACCTTGAGGCATTTATAGGAATTGACTCTGGCTGAAGTTTCAGTTTGCTGAGGTAGGCTGCCAAGGCATTAGAGCCACCCCAGTGTAACAGCCTCTTTGTTTAATTACTTTAATAGTGTTTTCTTTTGTTTGTCTGTTTTGTTGTGTGTTGTGAGGTCTGGCCATAATCTTAAAAGGGGTGTGTGCTCCCTGGAGGGTCAACCATGAAGGTAGCAGCAAGAATTAAAGTGAGAGACTGTGACAGAGTGGAATAGTAAGGGAAGAGTCCAGTACTTGTTCCACCAAAGTTTATTCAATCTTAGATATTTCTGCCTTCAATCTAATGAGAAATTTAATCTTCTGAGTCTGATATTGCAGCACAATCTATAAAGACCACACACTTCAGAGTTTAATGCCTTATTTTCTTCATTACAAAGAATGTTCCCAGATAATGATCATGACGATGATGATTTTTAACAAATTGTTGATTTTTTGGTTACAGCTTCCATCTTTGACTTAGAGTACTTTTAATTGTCCTTTATTTATTTATTTTTGATCACAGCTCTTATTACACGAACCAACACAGACCAACATGGAATTGCTGCAACTTATTTTATGCTTCTGGTATTTGGGGGGAATCTGTAAACCATTTAGAGAGAATTTTTTGTGCCATTAATCAGAAAAAAAGAAAGAGAAAGGGAAAAAAACCCCAAGAAAACGAAAGCACCTTTCTCCAAAATGAAATGTATCAACTGTTAGCCAACAGAAATATAAAACGGTCCTCACCTTTGGGTTATTGCTTTGCATTCAAATGCTCATAACTGTTTTAGAAAGCTCAACGCCCACACCACAGGATCTTGCTCCTCTTTAATTTTCTCTAATTTGTGTAGTGAATAACCAAATACTCATAATGCAATTAGAAGATAATCAGGCTTGTAATTATGTTAATTGCTGGAGACTTACATCAATCCTCCAGCAAAGTGATAGGATTTCAGAACTATTAGCATGGCAAGAGAGTGAGGGGGATCCGGGGATGGGAGAGTGGGTAAATTGATGAACAGCCTCCACGTGTATCATTTAACAACACTGAGAAGACAATGGAGCCATACACGAAAGGGGCCTTCAGGCAAGAGCCTTAGAAAACAGGGTTTTAGGTTCCAGAAAATCAAGCTCAGTTGTTGCTTTTTTTTCCCATAAATAATCACATTGTCTATATTTATCATAAAAAGCCTAATTCAAAGAAAACAGATAAATATGTGAGAGAGAAAAAGTGAGAGAGAGAGAGAGAGAATTACTATTTCCCTCTACCCGTCTTCCACATTACTAAAAAAACACCAAAACAAAATAAGGCATAATGACCGTCTATGGTTCTACACTGGAAGTGTCCTTTTCTCAAGTGATGATGACCAATGGTCAAACTATAACTGTTTAATCCATCTTTAGATTGCCATTCATCCATTCAATCTGCACAACCCCGATATTAAGCTTATTTCTAAATATAATACATTAAAATATTAATTACAATTTTTAAGTTTTCTTTAGAGCCAGCTGGAGCTAAGGTGGACATCCAGGAGCCTGCTCTAGGCTGGTGTTTCTTGCCTTCTTCATTAGTACGAACAGTCTGAGAAGCCATCTCTTTCTTTTCTTTCACCCATGTCTGCTGTGTGGTATGGCAGGTGAAAAAGTCCTGTGGTATGTTTTAACTGCTACTTAAAAAAGATTTATGCCTCTACATTTTTACCACCCCATGAAGTTAAAATTATGTCACAAAGGGAGATGGAGAAAATGGAACTTTGTGCAATGTTGGTGGGAATGTAAATTGATGCAGCCACTATGGAAAACAGTATGGAGATTCCTTAAAAAATTAAAAATAGATCTACCATATGGAATATTATTCAGCCATAAAAAAGAAGGAAATCCTGCCATTTGCAACAACATGGATGGATCTTAAGGGCATTAAGCTAAGTGAATTATGTCAGACAAAGACAAATACTGTATGACATCACATATATGTGGAATATAAAAAACCAAACTCACAGAAACAGAGAACAGATTGGCAGTTGCCAGAGGTGGGGGGTGAGGGGTGGGTAAAATGGGTGAAGGTGGTCAAAAGGTCAATTTTATTCAATCACCATCACCCCGTTTGGTCAGAAGGGGAGAAAATGACCTCACAAAGGTTTTGTTTATTCTCTAGAAATAAAGGACCAGTAGATCTTCTGAGTAGTATGTAACTGAATGCTGCCTATCAAGTTTGATTAAGGTAAATTGAAAGGCTTTTCCTTTTTCAAATCTAAGTACACTAAAATGACCCTATACAATGAAAGTAGGGCGGTGAAAGCCAAATCTCTACCATTGCTATTCAGCATGAATACCTACAAATGCTCATTTCCATCCTAACTTATATTTTATATCCTGAATGTCAAAATAAAGTGACAAATTTGGGTTGTAGTTCACCATATGTTTACTGCTTCTCGGCCATTTGGGAAGCATATTGGAACTATACAGGGCATAATTAAACTGTAAGAATGTTGTAAGCTGAGTTAAATAAGGTGCATTACATAACATTCACTGATTTTTCTGCTACATTTTTGATTAATTGTTAACCATTAAAGCAAACTCGGGTTCTTAGGGTTTATGAAACTTTGAGTCATTAAAACGACCCACATGATTAGATTTTGTTGGCCACTAGAAAGGCAGAAAGGAATATATATGCTGAACCCAGAACTATTTTAAAGGAGATAGTTCCTCAGAAGGTATCATTCAACAGGCAATTTATTTGGAAATAAGAGGATGGTGCTATCATCGATAAAAGAGTAATCACCAGTTACAAATATTCATGAATAAATGGAGGAATTTGAAAAAAGGCCAAATTTTGTGAAATGGAGTGATAGGAAAATACATTACTCATAGAAACTAGAAACTTTTCCTGTAACTTGTTTATGGTTGGCAAATTGTCCAAAAACCTAATTAGACAAACTGATGTTCTTGGAAGAGATCTCAGACTGGCTCATTACATTAACTCCATAAATTTGTTCTTTCAGAAATCCCCAAGTAGATAACTAATCATACGGAGAGTTTCTTGCTTTTTCTCATTCCTTAATTTCAACTTTTGTCATTGGCTAAAATTTTATTTTTACTGAGCACAGAAGTAATTGACCCAGAAAAATTTATTTAGCTTATAAACCATCACTTTAAATCAGATGCAGATTTAGAGGTAATTTGGTTAACATTCTACTACAATTTCTCATCAGTATAAAAATATGAATTTCATGTCCAAACTCTTTAGTTTATAAAATGAGAATAGAATTTATGAGAGTATTGTAAAGTAAGGAAGTAAAGGATGTTAATCCTAAAAACTGTACTCTTTAAGATTGAAATTGGTTTTATAAACATTTGTTTCTTTTTAGTCCTTCTCAAGGTCATGGAACAATGAAAGTGCCAATGGCTAAAGACTAATTACAGTGACTGTGGTCAAACTCACAGCAAATAGATGGCTTACATTCTAACTGCGTGTAGGTAAATATACTATATGCTATTTATAAAGAGCTTTTCTGTATGAAGTAAATGGGGTATGGTATTTTCTATATTAAAACACTACATTTTAGCCCATTTAGTTTCATAAAATGTTACTAAAAGAAATAAAAAACATATTTTATTTTCAAATTCCTTCCTCTCCCTCACCAATGTGTTTTTTCTATGTCCCAATTTCTCCTATAATTAACAAATTTGAATCTGTGCAGATTTTCCCCAAATTGCATCCAGGTTTCTATTAACTCTGTAGCAAGATTTTAGCTTATCCCACTTCATGCTGCTTTATTTCCTTACTTGTTAAAATACTTCAAATGAGTGATTAATGCAATGAAGAGTAGCTAAAACCTATATTTAAAGTTTAAAAGATTATGGGGCCAAAATCCTGAGAGTATTAAAACTTTGAAGGAAAGTGGCTAGACATGAACACTGAAATTACTTTACTTAAGAACTCGTGTGTGTCAAAATCAAGCTTATGGCCCTGGACAGGGACATTCACAATGTATTTTAAAAGTAAATATTCCAGCTGGTTAACTTGAAATCCTCTGTGAAAACTCTACAAGGAATTGCCTTAAGGTATGACTAAATTATTTAAAGCTTATTGCTTTTGAAGTTTAATTTGTATCCCTAAATGATATTAATAGTCAAAAAGAGATTCAGAGTTGAAAATGGATATATGCCATTTATGTGTTAAAAAAACAAAAGTAGTATTATGTTTGTGTACTAACGTGAGAATTAACCTTATTTGGTTTATATGGAAAGAACTGAAAGAAAGGAGAAAAATTAAGAATTTTTTTTTTCAGGTTCAAAATTGTAATGATTGATTCTGGTTAAGAGATGGCTCAAAGGTTACTTGAAGGACCTGGACTGCTGAAGGAGGGCATGGCTGGTTGTCATCCTTTCTACTGGTGCCAGAAGTAGAATTAAATACAGTTTCCACTTACGGAGTAAAAACTGTCTTCAGCGAAAGAATGTAGAAATAATAACACAAGCTTTTCAGGAGATTTAGATAATCTGTTGGTTTTGTGTGTGTGTGTGTGTGTGGAGAATTTTAAGAGTAATATAAGCATACAAATATGGATGAAGGTTTGTCTTAAAATAAATCTTTAAAAATTTGATCAAAAGGGCATGTTGGTTGAGAGACAAAAACCTCTTAGTGGTCATATGGTCATGGAGATGAAGATGTTGAAAAATGAGATAGAAAATTAGATTAAAAAATGTAAACAGTAATGTAAGTTCATTAAACTCACAGTCAATGGTATCGAGAAGGTTATAAATCTTGGATAAAGGAATATTATTACAAAAGGGCACGTAAAATTAAAACAAACAAACAAACAAAAAAAACCCCCTGAATTTAAACCAAAAATATGCCATAAAATGGAAATAAATCTTATGCACCAACACTGCATATAATGGCTTATATAAATAAATGTAGTATTTTATTTCACAAAAAGTTCAGAATATGCCATATTCTTTGTGCATATGTGGATATTTTTTTCAACAGTTTGTGGTAACTAACCACAATTGTAATAACTCACAAGTTTGTCACTTATGTTAAAATCAAATGAATATTGGGTTACAAAAATATATTTTTTATAGGAGTGACAATAAAGGTGTGTTTATGAGTTATAAGACTGTAAGTTATTTATGAGTCATTTAACATCAAATTACCAAATAATATCTGTAAAGAAATCCTAAGCAAATGGGAAATTAAGAAAATAATTAAATCATTGCATTATGATGACACCTTTGGGGAGTATAAATTCCAGAGAAGCTTGGTCCATTTGTCAGGTTCCCCTTAAAGGGACTGAGGAGAAAAGCCTCCTTATGGTTATTCAGATGAATACTTTAATTATTATTTTTGTTAAAGCATCATACTATGACTGGTATGGAATGAAGAATCCATAAAGCATTTTGATTAAGCACACTAAAATTGTGTTTCTCCAGTTAATATATGAACTGAATTAGAATTTATTGAAGATAAAAATGTCACTTTAGATATGTAATAACTCCTGTGGTCTCAAATGAATGGTAATATCTCAAATGGATGATAAAAGATTAAGTCCATTTTACATAATAACTCACATAATTTAGAAAGCAATTGACTGGGTGGAAAAGGGCTCTATTTTTACTACTTCTGATTTTCCTATAAATGGACTAGAGTAGTGGTGCAAATATAATCCTAAACAGTAAACAACTCTTGCTCCTCAAATCAATACTTTACTTTTCAATGAGTCATGATTTGTAAAGTTATCTCTTAATCAAATTTTCATCTTTAAGAGTACTAGTAAACGAAATCACCCCTCTCTTATACTGCAAGGAATTTTTTTCTTATCTGATTTTTCATATTCCTAAACAAGTTAATCTTAACCATGGTCTAACTTTTAGATTTATGGAAGGGTCTCCACGCTCTTAATCTCACCAAAGATAAATTTAGTACAAATAATCTTTTTTAAAAAAAAACTTTAAAAAGAGACTTTTTTAAAAAAAAGACTTTAGTCTTTAGAACAAGTTTAGATTTACAGAAAAAATTAGGAGATAATACAGAGAGTTCCCACATACCCTGCACCCAGCTTCCCTTATCATGCATATCTTATATTCATATGCCACATTTGTTACCATTAATGAACAAACATTGATACATTATTATTAACTAAAGTCCATTATTTATTCAGATTACCTTAGTCTGTACTTAATGTCCTTTTTCTGTTTCAATATCCCATCCAGGATCCCACATTCTATTTAGTGATCGTATTTCCTTAGGATCTTCTTGGCTGAGAGAGTTTCTCAGACTTTCCTTACTTTTGATGAGGTTGATGATTTTGAGGCATCCTGGTCAGGTTTTGTAGGATGCCTTACTATTGGACTTTGTATGATGTTTTTCTTGGGAATAATCTCCTTTGGCTCTCACTTCTCACTTGCCTTCAGATTTCCCTTCAGAGCTATCACAAATCTTGGCTGTGTATGAATAAGCTCTTCAGAAGATTTCATTACTTGTGAGTTTTCGCTGTGTCTTCTATGAGTACGAGATGGTTTCTCTTCCTTGAGAGTGAAGAGCTCCATGCGTAACAGCTTCCTTCCAACAGTGAGAATGACCTGTACTCTGTCCAGCTTGGGCATCAAATCCTGGTGGCTTTGCTGTAGATTTAACGGCCCCATCTCACATGCGCTGCCGGAAGCTCTTTTATGGTACAGGGAAGAAGAGTTTCAAGTATATAAATCAAAGTTACTTAAAGTTGTAAAATAAAATAGAAAAATGAACAGTATTTTAACTTTTTTCATCACATGGTCAGAAGTACTTCTAGTAGGTGGCAACATTTGCATTATTACTACCTATATTTACCAAAAGTCCATTTTTGACCAATGTTATCCTTTTCCCTTTCACAGGATGTAACTTTTCCTAACAGTCACATTTCACATGAAATAAAATCCTTTAACAGGTTAACAATCTGGCACTTAGTGGGTATTTAATAAATGTTTGCCAAGTAATAACTAATTGAAAAAATAATGAATAATATGTTTTTGACCTACGTGACCTTGGGTAAATTTTATTCATATTTCATTGGATGCTTACTGTGTGGAAGATATTGTGCTAGCTGTTGTAGGTGAAGCAAAGATGAAAACATTTGAAGCTGTGGGCTCCCTCTACTCTCTCTGGGTTTTCTCCGGACCTGTCCTTCCTCACCTTTAGAGACTCCCTAACACTAAGATCATCATACTTTTCCATTTCCATCTTGGGAAAGACATTTAACCTCGCTGAGCTTCAGTTTCATTTTTATATAAAATGGGAATAATGACACCTATTCCTCCAGTTATTGTGAGAATTATACGAGGCAAAATATGTGAAAGGCCAAGTCTGGAGCCCTGCCCTTGGCATCTGCTCCTTAACATTGGGTATCCTTCTTTTCCTCCCCCTCCTTCCTTTTCTCAGGCTCTCTCTAGCTCCTTATCTGTTCTGTTATTTCTTTCCCCAATAGCACCCCACTAGCAACAAGCATTCCTAGTACCCAGATCTTGGTTTCTAGTACCATTTTTCAATAAAAGGATTCCTTGGATGAATGAGTGATTCTAGGACTGGGGCAAGAAATATACAAGATGAGTTTGGAGCGTCTTGTAGTACCAGAAAGGAAGCAAGGAAGTATTAAAAAAAAAAAACCCTACAGTAATGAGGGAATCTCAACGAAGCAATTGAAAGAGCTCCCAATGGCCAAATCTGGAACAACTTAAGGAATAAACTAAACAAAGTAGTATTGGATTATAACCTAAAGTATAAGGCAAACATCATGAGTCCATACTGATATAAAGAAATGATTGATTAATGAATGAATGTATAAATAAATAGGAAAGAAGAGCCAAATATCTCATGTAGAAGAATTCCAAATAATTTATGTAGATACTCCACTATTAAGGAGGTGAAGCATAACTCCCCACTCCATGAGTGTGGGCTATGCATTGTGACTTCCTTCTAAACAGTATGGTATGGAGCAGTGGGAAAAAATAACAGTGGAGAGATATGAAAAACACTTCCTCAAGCCTGGTGATCAAGGTCAACATCAACAGTGGTAAGTTATATTGAATGTGTACCCTTGATATGATATGATGAATGACACTTTATTTCTGTGGTCTTCCTCCCCAAAACACATAACTCTAGTCTAATCATAGGAAAAACATCAGGTACATCCCAATAGAGAGACATTATATAAAATATCTGACCAGTATTCCTCAAAACTGTGAAGGTCATCAAAAAGAAGAATAGTCTGAAAAACTGTCACAACCAAGAGAAGCCTAAGGAGACATGATTACTCAATGTATTGTGGTATCCCAGATGAGATCCCAGAAATGAAAAAGGACATTAGGTAAAACTTTAGGAAATCTGAATAATGTATGGATGTTATTTAATAATAATGTACCAATATTGGTTCATTAATGGTAACAAATGTGCCATATTATTATAAGACGTTAATAATAGGGGAAATTGACTGTGGGGTAAATGGGAACTCTCTGTTCTATTTTTTTGTTACAACTAAAACTCTTCTAAAATAAAAAGTTAAAAAGGAGTATGGTAGGTTTTCTCAGCAGATGTTCTTGGTCTTTTTACCTCTTTCCCATGTTTTCCTCTCTCTCTCTTTCTCTTCTCTCTGTTCCATTCTGGCTAGTTTTTATAATCTACATTCTAATTCACTAATTCTCTCTTCGACTGTGTGTAACATGCTATTAGTTTCTAATTTTGGCTTTAGTACTTTTTTTTACTAGAAATTCCTTTTACTTCTTTTTCAATTTCTTGTGGATATTGAAGGTTATTGGTATTGATATTGTTATTAAAAACAGTTAATGTAATCATTTTAATAGCTAATATTTGTGTGAATCTATTTCTGTTTACTGTTTTTGCTAGTTTTGTTTTATAATACTTTGTTTCTTTATGTGTTTGTTTTTTTAACAGCTGACTCTTTGTTGTCCTTGAAAAATTATTTGTGAGAAGGCATTCTTTGAAAATTAGAATTAAGGTGTCTTCATTCAGAGAAGACTATTTGTGTATTTTACTATCCTGGGGACATTTTTATCCAGTTCATGGTTTGAGTTTGCTTGTACCATACGGGTAATGTGAACCAAGGCTGCAAATCCACCCACAACTTCTCAGATTACTGTTGTTCTTTTTCATTCTGCTTTGTTTAGTGCCAAGATAATCTCCCTTGTAATCCATTGTATGTACTTAGTTGGGTAGATTAACTTCTGGTTTACCTTTTATCTTAAGCATTTAGCACTTTGAAAATCCTGCTTAATGTAAAAAGCTTCTCCTATTAAACTCTTTTGGCCACTGAGCCTTATCTTCCACCTGTCTCACCTAATGAGGTTGCCTAAATTTTCATGGATCAGCAAATTCTTCAGAGCGGAAGTGGCTTGAGTGTTTTGATCAACTGCTTCCTTCTTTGTGTTTTCTGTTCCCCTTATATTTGGGCCTGGTAGTATTTTCTTCCTTTGTCAGCTCTTTCTTGTTTTGGAGAAGACACTTGTAACATTTTATCTTGTGCTTTAGTTTTCAGAGGGAAACATGGCTTGAATAACCTGACCCACAATAATGGAAGACAAATCCCCAGTATACTCTTTTAGTAAATATTTAAGGCTTTCTTTTGTTCCCGACACTGTTTTAGATGCTGGAGAGACAGCAATGAATGAGATAATAACCTCTGTTTGCAAGGAGCTTATATGTAATCAACAAAAATCAAAAATTTAAAAAATAAAATAATGAGAAAACTTTAGACATCAATGTTAGATGACATAAATCTTCTTAGGAAATTAGAATTCAAGGACATTTTATGAATGTGTGGATGTGGGATTGGGAGGCTCAGTACTCTTGGGATGTTACTCAACATGAATGACAGGATTTCCAAGCAATTATATGGGACCGGTTGAATTTAAGTAGTATGAGTTTAAAAATGAATCCAATCAGTATGATCGATAATTTTCCTACTGGTGCCTGTCTGCTAGGGAACAAGAAGTAGAGAAAAGAGAAACTTAGATTGCCTTACATAGTGGTACGACACACCCATTCCCCCCCCAAGACATATTGCGAGTGCAAATCTAGCTGCTAAAGTACTTTTTTACAATGTTACATATATAAAGATCATTTAAACTGTATTACACCAAACTGTGCTAAATTTTTATTAATTACTTTACTTGTTAACCTAGATTGTCCTGGGTCTTGACAATATGTGATTTTAAATGAAGATATAATAATACTCATTGACTTTATTAATCTTTTCAAAGATCAACTTTTGGCTTTGTTGATTTTTTTATATTGTATTTTAGTTTTTCTATTACACTGATTTTTATTATTCTTATTATTTTCTTCTTTCTACTTACTTTTGCATTTCTTCTCTTTTCTTTTCTTAATCTGGAATCTTAGATTATTGATTTTCAGCCGTTTTCTTTCTAGATATATTCATCTAAGGCTATAAGTTTTGGTCTTAGAACTCTAGCTGAGATCCACAAGTGTTGATATGTGATATTTTCATTATCATTCAGTTAAAAATATTTCCTAATTTTGTTGTGATTCTTCTTTGATTTGCCTGTTATTTAGAAATTAACTGCTTAATTGAAAATGGTGATTTTTCTACCTTCTCTTAATAATTTCTGTGATCTTCTATTATTAATCTATCTATTAATCTATTATATAATACATTAATAATCTGTGATCTTCTCTTATTAATTTCTAGTTTAATTCCTCTATTGGCAGAGTACATACTCTGTGTGAACTTAATCCTTTAAAAATTTTCAGGCTACTTCTATGATGCAGCATATAATTAATTTTGTAAATATTCCTACATATGTAGGTGAAAAATAATGTATTTCGTGGCTGATGAAAGCAATGTTCTATATACTTCAATTAAATTAAATTTGTTAATTAAGTTTTTTGTCCTCATATCTTTTTATCTTTCCATTCTACCAGATATTAAGAATATTTTGTACTTCACTATGAATTTGGATTTGTCTTTTTTTAATACATCAATTTTGTTGCATATATTTTTATTATGTTATTGAATTCATATTGATTTTTAATTGTATAACTTCCTGGTGGATTGATGCTTTCATCATTATTAAATATTCCTTTTTATCTCTAGAAATGCTTTCTGTATTAAAATATGTTTTGATATTGGTATAAAAATAATTTTATTTTGGTTAGAATTATCATAGTATATATTTTCCGTCCCTTTACCTCTAAATAAAAATATTTATTTTTTTATAATTTAATTTTTTTATAAAAAAATTTATATTTAAGATGTGTGTCTTGTAAGCAGCATTTGCTTTTTATTTTAATTAAATGTATCTTAAGTTTTTTAAAATCTGAATCATAATTTTCCTCCTTTGAGTACAGTTTTGCATCTTTTTCTTAGCAAAAACTTCTCATATTTTATTTACCTGAAAACATCTCTATTTCCCTATTTCTACTGAAAACTCAGTTCCCTGTCATTGTTTCTTCTTTGAGAGTAAATTTATTGTTTTTCTATTGATGCTTTTAAGATATATCTTTCTTTCTCTCCATCTGTGTCTCTGCCTCCTCTGCCCCCCGACCTCTCAGCAGTTACGTTATACGATGCCAAGTGGATTTCTTTGCATTTGTGCTGCTGAGGTTTGCAGAGGTTCTTGACTCTAGGGTTGATATCCTTCAACAACTTGGAAAAATTCTCTGCCATTATCTCTTCAATCTGGTATTAAATTCATCTTAGATATTGTACATTTTAATCTCTATTTGTTTCTCTTTTATTCCAATTTTCTGGTCAAATTCGTTTATTATTTACTTTCTCCACATTTTCCCATATTTTATTTAATATATTCAATAAGCACATTAAATTCTTGTGTGTGTGTGTGTGTTGTTGTTGTTGTTGTTTTGAGGGAGATGTGCCCTGCACTAACATCTGTTGCCAATCTTCCTCTTTTATTTTTTTCTCTCCAAAGCCCCAGTACATAGTTGTGTATCATAGTTGTAGAGTTGTAGCTCTTCTATATGGGATGCTGATGAGTGGTGAATAGGTCCGCACCCAGGATCTGAACCGGTGAACCCCAGGCCACTGAAGCAGAACGTGCGAACTTAACCGCTACACCATGGGGCCAGCCCCCTAAACGTGTTTATTTTAATATTCTTGTCTGCTAACTTCAGTATCTAGATCACTTGTATGTCTATTTCTATTGCCTTTTTGGTTGTTGTTGTTGTTGGTTTTGGTTAATTTAACCTTGTCTTTGGGACATAAATTGTAAAGGCTCCAGATAATGTGGAGCACCTCCTTCTTTGCTTGGATGATTATCTTAATCCAATCAGGGACTGTGTAAATCAGGCCAGGATTGAAGTTTTGGGAAGCTTAGTCTACTTCTGGCTCATCCTGTGATTCTAGGGTCTATCTCTCCAGGATTTTCAACTGGCTAAGTGGTGCAGTCAACCATCCCTCCCTTTGATGGGTATTGAATTCTAGTCTCAGTTTGTTTAGGTTTTTTGCCTTCTCCCTGTACTTCTTCACAATTTTACAGATGTCTTGAAGGCAAAAATGGCTATATATTTGATGCCTCTCAAATCTCCAGTTTGCGTCTCTAGCCTCATGAGACTGCCAAAAGCACAGATATTTCTCTTTTCCCAGAGTTGGTCTTCTGCTGGGACAAAGCTCAAATGATCAGCCTCTCTGCACAGAGAATCAGCAAATGCCTTCAGTGAAAAAGACGCTGTAGGTCATCACTTGACCTCTGGTTCTTGATCTCACTAATTCCTGTTGCTTGGGTAGGTCTCTGACAACTTTAAACAAATTATTTTATAGCATAATCAGGTTTTTTTTGATGTTCTTGGTAGAAGGGTTGTTATGTCACAAGCTACTCAAATCCATCCAGAAGCTTGTAATAACATTGAGACACAAATTTGTAAAGGATGGTCATTTGTACCTGCTTGACTGGACCTTTGGACTGGAGCATATTAGAGTCTGTATTAGAGTCTTTTGGGAGGGGACTGTGGAGTAGTATCATTTGAAAATGGTTCGTGGATGATTCTTAGACTCACTTCTCATCCATCTCCTCTTTCATCTAGTTGAGAACTTTGTGTGCTTGTTATTTTCTGCTTTTTTCTTCTATTTCTAGATAAATGGTTACCTTGTACTTCTTTCCCTCACTCTTTGCATTTTCTCTTAGGATATAAAAGGCAGCATCACAGTTGAATGAAAATGATTTAGGAAAGTTTCCAGGCTGTTTTTAGTATGCTTCAAATTCCATGTACACACTGACGACTCGGGAATAGATATTATTGCAAATATCATGACAAACTCTAAATTGCAGATAATTTAATCATTATTAATGCAAACAATTGCCCATTATTTACTTAAGAGTGCAGTATTTTCTTGTATTGAGGATGGGGTTAAATTTCTGGCCCAGGTTTGTAACTTTTAATCACTTATTTGAAAGCAATTCTCTACAAAGTCTTAAGGACACCATTTTGACAGATTCTTACCATAACAAATAACTAACTAATTTAGGATTTTCTGGCTACTTCTACTGTGCCTTTTAGTTTCTCCCTTCCACAACTTAAACATTGTTAACTATTCTGGTGAATTCTAGACAGTATATCACAAATGCTTTCACACTTGTTCTCTCAGCCACCATTGTTCATCCCTCAGTTGGTGTGGTGATGTCTTTAGAGAGGTCTCCCCAGTGTCCAGATGAATAGGGCTCACCATTGCCCCACACCTTCTCCCATTGTTCTTGCTTCTGGTTAATGTCTTTTCCATTAGCCCCTTCTCTGTCTTAATCCAGTTTGATTATTTCTAAGGAGACTGTAAATAAAGGCACGATTGCTTAGACATAATCAAGGAGGCTTCCCTTTATTTACAAATCACCAATATTATTTGTTTGTTTTGGCAGACAGCTCTTTCTACAGCTCAGTCATGAACCCATAGGGAAGTGGCTTGAGAACCAGTCTCTGCGACAACACAATGCCAACTTCCCCTCCCTCTCCCAGCCAGCATTCATTCTCCCTCCACATAATTCTTCCTTGAGACTGTAATAACACATTTGAAGTTTCAGTTACTTTTACCACGTTCACTATTTTTTGGAACTTTTCTATACCCCAACATGAATCCAACCACTGCTAATAATTACTTTCAAATTCATGACATGTTTTATTGCTGTTTTTTAAATTAATAAATCATTTGTGGTCCCTTGAATATAATTGCAAAAACAAGCAAATAAGTAATTTTTCAAATTACTCATTTACCTTATAACAATATTTGTAATTTCAGTAATAAAACCAGGCTAGTCGGATGCTCATCTGTTAAATTTTTTTAACTATCTGGCCTTGGAACTAATACTTGCTGGGTGAAATTCAATTCAGAGCATTTTATTTCTTGTCTCAACTTCCAAAATATCTATCTATAATGATTTTTTGTCAAGGTCAGAAATAGAAAAAGTTCATGATTAAAGGATTGTGGATTTTTTTAGGTCTAATAAGCTGCTCTGTTTTGCTTCCTCTTCAAACCCCCGAGGGCAGCCTGAACTAGGTATAATTAGCACAGCAGACTTGTCCACACTTTTTCTTCTATTCCCCTCCTTTCTAACTCATTGTCACCCCTGCACACACACCAAAACCACTTCCAGAAGACAAAGATATTGTCAGTGAATAGTTTTCTAGTATTTGTTTTATTTTTCGCAGTATGGTTTTAGCAAGAGACTTTTCACTTGAAAGTACTGAGTCTTTCTAAAAAAAATTATTGAACATTACAGGTACATGGCAAATTTGATATCTTCTGCAGAGACTGGGAAGATATAATTTTTAAAGGTTGTTTTCTTAGTCTCTGAACTGTAGATGATATTTGGGTAAAGATAAACACTTGGTCATTTTAGGTTACATATACAAATAGCCTGATATCTGTGAAGATTTCTCATAACAGCCTAAAGAGCTTACTTCCTACTACTCCACTCTTCTCTGGGTGGCTGTTGGTCTGTTGGTGTTTACACGATGCCCCACGGAGCCTCCTGAAATAGAGCTTGAATGTGCAAGTTGGGGTGCCCAATTCCTCTGTCAGGTGGGCAACATTGACCACATCTTAATGTTCTTTGAAGATAGAAGGGGTCAGGGTTCACAAGCTTACATTGGGCAGGTTGGGTGGTGACACAGTGTAGGGTCACTCATATGGTTTTCTCTCTGAGATCTAGGAGATGATCCTGGTTCCTGTTTAGGTGAGTTGGAAGAAACAGGCCATAGAAGTGAGGGAGGAGGATTGTGAGATATCTCTAGGTAGTGTATTGCTAAATCAGATCATCCATTCAATAAATAAGGAAGGAAATTTTATGTTCCAAGAACTGTGCAAGATGCTTGGAATCCAAACATAAAAAGCCATAACTACTGTCCTATCATTAGAGATTTTTTTTTTTACACTTTACAAACATGAAATAAGTATTTGACTTCAAAGTTGTTAGTGACAAAATTTTGAAGACTATTATCAGATTTTCCTCTAGGTTTTACCATGCACTTCTCCTTATAATGCAATTAGTACAAAGGAAAGTGAACAAACATGGTCTCCATCTTCAAAGAATTCGGTATATACCTATGTGGATGTCTTTAATTTCCACATATGTGTATTTAACTATTTCCTAAACATTCCCTACCCAAACTTTTCCATCCCAAGTTTTCTGTGTCTAATTAAATAGTGCCACATCCACTTAGGGGCTCAAGACAAAACATTAGGAGTCATCCCCGATTCTGCTTTTTCACTCACACACCTTACATCTAACATATTATCCAGTACTTCATCTCTGTCTCTAAAATATGCCCCATATGTGTCCCCTTTTCTCTGTCTCTACTGTTACTACCTCAGTCCAAAGCTTCAAGATCTACCAGCTCAATTCAATAATTTTCCTACATTTCCCCTAGTTTTCATTCTTGTTTTTACACAATCTGAGGTCTATTAAGAAGCCAGAGTGATCTTCTAGAAATGTATATCAGGTTACATAACTCTCCTGTTTTTCACTGAATTTAGGAAAAAATCTAAACTTTATATTACCGCCTTTAATTCTTACATGAGCTAGCCTCTGCCACCTTCTAAGAATGAGCCTTAGATCTGTTTCTGAATTTGGCCAAGTCCATTCTCAATTAGGGGCATTTATACTTGCCCTTTCTCCTGAACTCTTCTCATGGCTACGTTCTGCATCTCATCCAGATCTTCTTTAAAAGATTCATTTTCTGGGGGGCGGCCTGGTGGCATAGCAGTTAAGTTCATGCACTCCACTTTGGCCGCCCGGGGTTCACAGGTTTGGATCCCAGGTGTGGAATCCAATGCACCGCTTGTCAGGTCATCTGTAGCGGTGTCCCATATAAAGTAGAGGAAGATGGGCACGGATGTTAAGCTCAGGGCCAATCTTCCTCAGCAAAAAAAAGAAGAGGATTGGCAATGGATGTTAGCTCAGGGCTAATCTTCCTCACACACACAAAAAAGATTCATTTTCTGCCTATTCAACCTAAAGTGGCTTCCTAGCCACTATGTTACCATCTTTTATTATTTTCATAGTACCTGTTATGGTATAAATGATCCATTTTATTTATTTGTTTAGTCATTTACTCATGCAAGGTCCATGAGAAAAAGCATCTTGTCTGTTTTTGGTCAAAGCTCTGTCTCCAGTACCTTGAAGAGTACCTGGCACACAAGAGAGGCTCAATCAATATTTCTATATCAGTAAATGAATGGATATTCAGTATATTTATGTGAAAGAGACTTAAATACACTAGATGTATTGTATCAAATATGTCTATTGATAACAACAAGTCCGAAGAAGTACAGAAGAAACACAGCAGAAAAAAGTGTTTTCAGAGTAGGCTGAGATTTTAAAGATTTGTGGTGTAGGAACTATTTATTCTCAACAAAAGGAAGCTTTTAATAATTCCCACTTCCAAATTCAACGCTATTAGTAGTAGTAAAATGGTACAATGTGGAGAAGCAGGTGGTTTTAATTCTATCTGTAATAAATCTCAGCTATTAACCATTTGATGAAACAGGGAATCTGTGTGGTATTGACTGCTCTTACCAATAATAGATTTCATTTTTAATCTTCTCAGAAAATGTAGTCAGCTCTGTCCTTGCTCTTAAGGGTCATTCAGAAGGCTGGATTATAAAGGTGTATCTTCTGCTCTGAACAACAGCAACAATTGGATGAGTCCTGATTCACTGCTGTCAGGGCAAGCCATCTGGTTCTGCCATTCCTCCTCTCATATGCAGCCCATGAAAGGTGAAAAGAAACAAACATATTTCTGCTGGAGCACAAAGTTCCAACCTTTTCACTAAGCTTTTCTCTTAAGGGTCTGAGTCATGAGGCCTGTTCAAGTTCTCTTGATCATTTTCCCCCATAGGTAATAGATGAGAGAAAGACAAGGGTCTAGAAGATCAAAATTCAAGAGTAAATAACTTTAATGAAAAGAACAGCAGGCTGAGAAAGTGAATTAAACTAGTATTTGAAGTCATATTACACGTCTAGCTCTGGGTATAAAATAGAATAAGGCATACTGCTTTTCCATAAGTACTTTTATCTTGGGATGACAAATTTACATTCCTGAAAAGTGAGCAATTAGCAATGTGGCAAATGCCATAATGTGCCCCAAATAATTATTAATAATTTTCTACCCTTCGTGTTCAACTATTCAATAGTCTCTTGCCGAATCTCCTGGTTTTTCTTACCATACCATTCTGAGAATAGAAATCTTCCCTCCATTTTTTTGTTTGCTAAAGTCAACTTTTTCTGCAAAGTGATCAGGGTTACCCAGATGGATGCCCTGCCTTTCGTAAGCTTAAAGTCTTGGGTAGAAAGGGAAGAAGAGAGTGTCACTGTGGCTCTCTTTCCTGTCTGTCCTCCACATTTCATCTCCAGCTTTTGATTTCAGCAAGAGCAAACGTATGTTTTCCTTTCTCATCGGTGATAGTTCATTATACACAGGCTTTGAGTTAATTCTCATAATTGAAATATTTCAACAGAGGGTCAAATTTGTATTAGGAAGAATTTAAAAAATGTCAAATTGTTTTTTCCTAAATTTAACAATTTTCACCTTTTGTCAAGTAAAAAAGAAAGATGTCATTAAATATAATAACATTACCTATTTTTCAGCACCATATACTTCTATAAACCTTATCATAAATTAAATTGTTATAGAAAGGTCACATTTTTCTCATTAGAACATGATTAAAATCAGAAGCTCTATTCCTGATGTAGGGAATTAATACCAAATTCATCAGTTATTCTCATCTTTTTTTGTGTGACAAATTATGTGCAAATCATGCTACAATAAACATGTAATACTGTCATATGAATTAAGAGCAATTTTATTAGCATAAAATATTACTATATTATATATGATGATATTTCAGAAATACTATTTTTAGAAACAATATTTCTATTTTTTCATTTATATTGTCACTTATTGATCTGTTTAGTCACATGCTAGAATGTACAAATAGACAAATTAGCATGCCCCAAAGTATAAGGAAAATATATGGAAAAAATATGAGAATCTATTAAACACACACACACACGTACACACATACACACACAAACACGTTCACATCATCATGTATGTTTTTAGTTGGAAATGAGTTACCAACATTAGCTTTCAGCAGAGAAACACCTCAGCCTAATTCACAAAATATGAGTGTACTAAGAAAATGAAATGTGAAATCCCACTTAATTATATTATAAATATTATCAAAATCATTCTAATGATATATAATGTTAAATTCCAGTCCAATTTCTACAAAATGGACAGAAATATAGCTCAAATATGATTATTAAATATGTTTCTATGTGTTTCAAAATGCACATACAAAACAAAATTATGATAATAAAATAGTAATAATGAATGTAGATAAATTTATACATTGATATATATAATGAACACTAGATCAATTGCCTAATTCTAAATTTTCATGTTGTTTTTAATGAGCCATTCCTCTTTATCCCTCTCTCCAAAGGGTTTTCATCACAATATTTCCGGATTCTAAGAGTAGAATAATACGGGACAGATTTTCTCTACTACTATGAAGAACTAGAAAGCTGGATAAAACATATGTAACAACAATTTTTGTACATTAGATAAGAGATAGCACAGAACTGTGATCTCTGAGAAGAAGGAAACAAATGAAATGGGCCTTAGAATAGCTTTAGCTGTTTTCTTGGATGCGTGTTTCGGTTCATGGTGTAGGGAGAAGGATTCCAAGTAGAGGAGAGATTAGAGTTTAGGGAAGCTGAGGAGGCTGGAGATTGTGGGGCAGAGGATTCTATAAAGGAGAGGATACTATAAAGAAAAATAACCTTTGGAAAACTACATGAGAGTCCCCAGAGGCCTTGCTTAATTGTGAGATGTGTGCCTATGGAGTGAAAGCTCGCGAAGCTGGGTGAAGAAACACCGGAGAGCAGTAAACTGAATGATTCCCAAAGCTTACACAGGGTAGAGGGAGAGTCAAGATTTGACTGGCTAGAGTGGAGCATTCTTTCTGATCCCTCAGAGAATTCAGTAGAGACCCTAAAACGTCCTCACCTTAGTAGTAGAGCTAAACAATGATTAGGGTAAAGGCTACTCTAGACATGCCCTAACACAGCCTAAAAAGTAGCCTCGTGGGGATCAAGCTTATTGCAAGTGACAAAGCCTGCCAGAACAAAGCCCGCCAGAACAAAGCCCAATGCCCTTTCAAAGAACAGCAAAATCCAGAACTCAACTGTGTAACAACACAATACCCATCATCCAGTCAGAAATTATCAGACATGACAAGACTCAGGAAGTGCAATCTATGACTAAAAGAAATATCAGCCAAGAGAAACAGGCCCCAAAATGACATTGATGATAGAAGTGGCAGAAAAGGACTTTAAAAGAGGTGTTATATTCTCGATGTGAGCAGAGATTAAAAGGAAAATATTAACATAATCAGGAGAGAAATGAGAGATTTTTAAAAAGAAACATAGAACTAGAGATGAGAAATACAACATCCGAAATGAAAAATACACTGGATGACATTTAAAGGAGGTTAGATACCCCAAAAAAGAGAGAAATGAACTTAAAGATGTAGTGATAGAAATGACTTAAAATGAAGCACAGAAGAAAAGTAAAACGATAAAATAGGTAAATCCTCAGTGAACTGTGGGACAATGTCAGGTGGTCTACTATATGTGCTATTTGAGTTCTAAAAGGATGAGAGGAGTTCAAAGACAAAATCTGAAGAAATAATGGAAAACAGTTTTCAGGTTTTCACACCAAGCACATCATAACGAATTATAGCATGCAAATGATAAGACAAAGACTTAAAGCTGCTGGAAAAAATAGACATTATATACAAAGAGTTACAACACACTTCTTGTTAGAGATCATGCAAGCCAGAAGATGTTCAAACAATGTCTTTCAAGTGCTATAACAACAAAAACCAACTTACCAACATAGAACTTTATATACAGTGAACATTTGCTTCCAAATATGAAGGCAAGACAAAGACTTTTTTGCAGATAAACAAAAGTGAGAAAATTCATGACCATCAGACCTGAACCACAAGAAATGTTAAATGAAGATCATCAGGCTGAAATGATCAGATGAATATGTGTATCTACACGAAGGAATCAGAATATCAGAAGCTGTAATCATGTGGGTGAATTTGAAATAATTTTTCTCAGTTTTTAGTTTTAAAAAATGTAATGATCATTTAAAGCAAAAATAATAGCAATGCACTGTGAGGTCTACAGAATATGTACAGTATAGAAGTAAAATGTATGACCAAAAAGCACAGAGAAAATGGGGAAGGAAATAGAAGTATAATTTTAAGGTTCTCATATTTTGTGTGAAATATAATATTATTTGAAGGTAGACTAAAGTACGTTGACGATGCATATTGTAAATCCTAGAGCCACCACAAAAGAAATAAATAAAACAATGAGATCTAGATAATAAGCCAATGATGGAGATAAAATAGAATATGAACAAATAATCCAAAAGAGGGCAGAAAAAGAAGGAAAGAAGAACAAAGAAGAGATGTGACACACGGGAGATAAATGGCAAGAGGGTATGTTTAAATGCGAACATATTGAAAATTACATTAAACTAAATCCTAATTAAAAGACAGAGATTGTCAGGTTGGATGGAAAATCAAGACCCAACTATTTGCTGTCTAAATAAAATCCATTTTAATATAAAGAAAGGTAAAAGATGGAATAAGCTGTATTGTGACAAACTTCTTATAAGAAAACTGCAGAAGCTATAACATATCAGATAGAATATACTTCAGAACAAAGAATATTACTAGAGCTACAGGGACATTTCAATAAAATATAATAATCTTAAATGTGTATGTGCCTAATATTAGAGCTCCAAAATATCTGAAGCAAAAACTGACAGTTGTTAAAGAGCCACGGTTGAGTCTACAATGATAGTTGATATTTTACACTCCTCTCTCAGTAATTGATAGAATAGATAGGATATCAGTAACGATATGGAAGTCTTGAACAGCACTATTAAGGAACTTGACCTAACTGATATTTATAGAACACTCTCACCAATAACAGAGAATGTGCACATAAAACCTTCACAGACTGACCATGTTCTGGGTCATAAAACTAGTCTAAATAAATTTCAAAACATTGAAATAATAAAGATATATTTTGTGATCATAATAGAATTAAAAGGGAAATCAGTAACACATATATCTGCAAAATTCCCATCTATTTGCAAATTGAACAACACAGTTCTAAATAACCCATGGGTCAAAGAAGAAATTACAGGGGAGTTCAGAAAATATTTTGACTAAGTAAAAGTGAAACTACAAAATATTCTAATTTTTAGAATGCTGTGAAAACAATGTTTAGTGTGGAATTTATAGCTTTAAAGGCTTGTTATTAGAATTGAAGGAAATCTATAAATTAGTTATATAGGCTTCCACTTAAAAAGTCTAGAAAAAGGTCACATTAAACTCAAAGTAAGTAGAAGAAAGGGAATAATGATAGAGCAGAAATCAGTCAAATAGAAAGTAGACAAACAATAGAGAAAATCAGAGTCCAGAAGCTGTTTTTCAGCCTATTTCAAGAAAGTAGCTCCAAATCATAACTGTGATGAAATATTAGGTGGTTTGGAATAAGCTAAACTGACTACAGAGGAAAAGGAGGGACATCTGGCCCTGCTCTGTGCAGTGCTTTTTGCTTTTTAAGCATATTTTACCTCCTCAGGGTTACTTGACACATTGTTGGAATACTAAGAACATTAAGAATAATCTGAAGCACATTAAAATGGGTAATATTATCTCCAGGCAATTTTCACAGATCTTTTTTTTCAAAATAGTACTCACAAGACTGCAAATAAAGGCATAAGACATTGATGTGACTGAAATAGGGTCTTTTATCTAAATAATGATAGAGGTTTAGCATTCTAATCTGCAGTATTTAGAAGTTTGACTAGATAATCTATATATTTCTGTCTAACTCTGTATTTTGATGACATTACATATTTGTAACTGCCAAATGAATTCATAAATGAAGTAAGAATTTGAGTCTTTAGAGTGTGTGTGTAAATTAAGCTTCATTAATGAGTCCAGTAGCAAAATGAAGTGACTGTTTGTAGTCCCAACCTGATTATTTCAACCACTTCAGTTTCAGATGAGGCTAAGATTTGTATTGGGTTCATAGAGAACTCAAGTGCCAAGTTTTCCAGATAAAGTAATACCTCCATTTCTGCTCTCACTCCTCCTAAACTACCTTACTTCCTTCTTCATGCAGTATTTAACAACTTATACTTCCTCATTTTCTCTTGGCTTTCATGATGTCACTTTCATTTGGTTTTCTTTCTTTTTCTAGGACTGTGGCATCTAGATTTCTCTTTGTTGACTTTCCATTCCTCCCACTCTCACTCCCTTTCTCTCCTCCTCCTTTCCTCCCTCTCTTCTGCATCAAAAACCAAATATGAAGGTATAAATAGGAGGACCAACGGTGAATAATATCTGAAAATTACACTTTGGACCAGCTGTCCATTTGGCCATTGTTTCCAATGACTTTTTAAAAATGTTTTACAAACAAATGTCTTTAACATGTTTAAAATTTTTAAGATGTTTTCCTTTATGATATCATCTATGTCTTGTGATATCATCTATAACTTAGAAAGATATTAGTTTTGGATATTTGGAAAATGTTCAGTATTATTCTTGTCCATTAGGAAACATTCTCAAGTAGAATGATGGAGTCTTCAAATCTTTCTCACCATTTTCAAACTAGAGGTATCATTTAAAACTACACTCTTTGGGATAAAAAATTGGTACAAGACACAGACTTAATGACAGACTTACAAAGCTAGCACAAGTCAAAGTGTTTGTGCAATCTTATTTTTAAAAAATTATGCTTTAATTATTGTGGTCTTCACATGTATTTCATATATGGGCCAATTTCTTCTCTTCCCTTTGTTTCTTTAAGAATTTCTTAAATAGAATTTCCTGTGTGCTCTTCCTTATAAACTTTAGAAATGTTCTCCTTTGTTTTAATAAGAATCCTTCTGAAATTTTGTGTAAAGCTTAATTAACTTTATAATTGCTTTAAGAACAGTCATCAAATACCATTATTTGCCATTCGGCAGAAATTATATCTCTTAAATGTACTGTGGATTGGTTTGTAATGGCACATATATTTCTGAAGCTTATTTCTAAAATTTTAAAAATATTTTCTATTACCATGAGTTGGATCTTTTGGTTTCCAATGTGTATTTAGGCCAAGTATGTAGAAACTGAAAAATATAATGACTTTTGTGCACTTATATGGAGCATAGATGTATTCTAACTATATTGTAACCCAAGTCAGAGGAATTAAGGAGTCCATATTCTGCTCTAGTATTTTGTTTTTCAAACAAATTCCTATTGCTTCTGTTGATATACGTTCATATGCTAATAAATCTAATACCGTTTCTTCTTTTTCAAAATTAAGAGTTCTTATTTTTTCATGGTGTATGTCGTTGTGAAGAGTGGGCACCTTTTTTGTTGCTGATTTGGTATTTGGTAAAAATGCCTTTAGAGTTTCTAAGGCTGAACTCTTAGTTTAAAATAGGTTATTTATTTATTTATTTTTATTTTTACTTGTTTTGCAGGGAAAGATTTGCCCTGAGCTAGGATCTGTTGCCAGTCTTCCTCCTTTTTTTTTCTTCTTCCCAAAGCCCCAGTGCATGGTTATATATCCTCGTTGTTAGTTCTTCTACTTCTTCTATGTGAGCTGCTGCCAGAGCATGGCAACTGACAGACGGGCGGTGTGGCTCCGCCTGGAAACAAACTCGGGCCTCCCGGGTGGAGAGCATGGAACTTTAACCACTAAACCACCAGGGCTGCCTCAGATTATCTTTATTAAGAAAAAAAATCCTTTTCATTAAAATTTGGAGTATGTATTAAAGTTACCATCAAAATATTAGAATGTTAATTTTCTGGTTTGTATTATGCCGATGATAATTATTCTAGTAACTCTCTTAATATTGCAGCATCCTTACGTTTCTAGAATAAAGCTTTTTTGATCACGGTATGGTATAGGGTTTGGTTGAAAGTAATTTGATGAGAAACAAATTGATTATAATGAAGTTTTCGTAAATATAAAATTGGTGCTAAAATAAATCGTCTCCACTACTCTTGTTTTAAGCAGGATTTATCCCTAGTGTCTGGAAAACTCTGAACCAATTTTAGTCAGTTACTCTTTTAAAAAAAATGACACTGGGTTGACATGAAGTCATAAAATATTGAGCATGTTTTACACTGAAAATGATTTTAAAAAAGAAACTTGTTGACAAATTAGTCAACACTTCTAAAGGGGAAGAGGCATAATTCATTAAAATTTAATTGAATTAAAAATGCTTTAAAGATATTAAAGCTTAGAATAATATAGTGTTTTAAAAGTTTTCTTTTCATAGATTTTAATCTTTTTTCTCAATGCAGACAAAAGAGATGATCAAAAAGAGAACGAAAAAGAACACCCATCATGCAACCCACTGAGAGCCTGTCACTATTAACATTTTCTTGCATATTTTTTGCATCCAGATCTTTCTCCTTCCAGTACACACACAATCTCATGTTAAAAATTTTTACAAAGATGGAATGAATATTATATGTACAATGTATCTCTTTCCATAGCAATTGGTAAATTTCTCCAAGGTCATTATTAATGATTATATACAAATCCACTCATATATATTGTATTTTATTGTATCATCATTTACTTAGTCATTCTATTATTAAACACATGTATTGTTTCTAACTTTTCACTATTATAAACAGCATAGAGCAAAATGGTTTTAAAAAATTGATCGTAAACAAGAATGAAATACATTTTGAACTAAAAAAACAAGACACAAAATTAAAACTTCCCAAAATTTAAAAGGGGGAAAAATAAACTCAAAATAATTTGCAAAAATTCCTCTAGTGCACCAGAGTTACCAATACCAATGGTTAGAAATACTCATTTTCAAACAATTATTGTAACCAAATAGATTTTGAACAAATTGCTTCTAACTTTTAAAAATTTTAAATGTTTGTATCTATATTTCTCTGATATCTTTATCAATTTTAACAGATATTAAATAGATAATCTCAGTTTGATATCTTTATCAAGCTGAAGGTTTGTGTCATATTTTCCACACTGAATAAATTGAGGAGCTTCCCACTACTTTTCTATGTTCTGAAATAAAGTATCTAACATGGAAATAATTTATTCTATGGTATTCTATGATAATTAGTAAATCTATCATATCTGGTCTATTTTAGAGAGTGTTTTTTTTTTTTTTTTGTGGGGAAGACCAGCCCTGAGCTAACATCTGTTGCCAATCCTCCTCTTTTTGCTGAGGAAGACTGGCCCTGGGCTAACATCCGTGCCCATCTTCCTCCACTTTATATGGGACGCTGTCACAGCATAGCTGACAGGCAGTGCGTCGGCGGGCGCCCGGGATCCGAACCTGTGAACCCCGGGCTGCCAAGCGCGGACTAAACCGCTGCGCCACCAGGTGGCCCCTAGAGAGTGGTTTTTAATCAATGTTTTGCAATTTCTCCTATGTTTTTTGGCCTGTACAGAAATTTTAACTTGTGTCAACTTTTACATTTTATAATATTTTATAGAATGTTAGCCATTTGCATGAGTAATTTAAATTAAGCATGACTAATACATCATAACACTTTTAAAAAATCTTATTTACTTTTCCATTCTTATTTTAATTTTGTTTGTCATTTTTCCATTATTAGATTTGCCAGGACTTTTAAATTTTATATTATTGGTTTACTGGCAAAATCGGCTTTTAGATTTGCCAGTTTATTATTTTTCTACTGTCTAAGTCATTTTATCCTTCCATAAACATTAGTATTTCTAGAAATAATGCTGCCCACCCACTATAGATTGCTGAAAAATTTTACGATCCTTCAGGGGTCAACCTTAATTTCTAAATTTTAAAGACCTCCACTCTGGCCAACTACACACAAACACTGACATATAAAAGGACAGGTAGCATAGCTAGGAAGCCGTTTTTTTTTTCTGAAAAAATTACTAGACTCAGATCATACTATGTAGAAATATATTTCTAAAATTTCTTCCACCTATATCTCATATGATCAGATTAGTAGTGTTTTCATCTGTATTAATTTCTAAATATTCTATAAAAGTGATGCCACATTTTTCTTTGAATAATTGCTATCATGGGAAATGTGTATCAGTTCTTGTATTTTATGACATGTTCAGTGCTTGATTTTATTGTGTTGGATCTTGAGAAAATAATCTATACAATTTTTTGGTCCTTTAAATCTATTGTGTTTGTTTCTTGGTGTAGTACAGTATCAAGTCTGTGTATTATCTGTGGAAACCTGACAGTTGGAACAGTGGGGGATGATACAGCTAATGATTTTTAAGTACCTACCAAACAGAAATGCTTTCAATGTTTATCTCATTTAATCCCCATAACAACCCATTGAGGTAAGAATTATTATCTACACTTCTTTTCCAGTGGAAAAATAGATTTAAAGTAAGTGACCTGCCCAGATCACATCTTCAGTGTGTGGTGCTGGGACTCAGGGTCGGGTGCACGTGACGCCAAAGGCTGAAGCCCTTTATACTAAATTAGTTTCTCTCAAGGAGATGTAATTCCTATTAAGGGTATACAGAGTTTGATATATATCTAATTGTTGTACGTATACTGTATTATTCATTTCTTTGCTGTCCTTATTCAATTTTTAACGGGGATTTACCCAGAATAATTGGGTGCCGTAATTTAACAGTGGATTTTTAGAAATGTGTGTTCCCAAGGCAATCAGTCTCATCTGTGCTGTGGCTTCAGCCGCCACACTCCTGTACGTCAGCTTCCAAACTCTTTTTTTTTTTTTTTGTGGGGAAGACCAGCCCTGAGCTAACATCCGTCGCCAATCTTCCCCTTTTTGCTGAGGAAGACTGGCCCTGGGCTAACATCCGTGCCCATCTTCCTCCACTTTATGTGGGACGCCGCCACGGCATGGCTGACAGGCAGATGCGTCGGCGGGCGCCCGGGATCCGAACCAGCGAACCCCGGGCTGCCAAGCGCGGACTAAACCGCTGCGCCACCGGGCCGGCCCCAGCTTCCAAACTCTTATTTGAGCTCCAGACCGGAGCTCAGCAGATGTTTTTTAAAACTCAGATTTAATATTTTAGTATATTGGATTATGTATTAAAGATTATTAGTAGACATTTACTGAAGAATATTCAGAAAACCATGAAAAATATAACAATCATCTTTACTTCCACGAGATGAGAGAACCACCAATATTTTTATGAATTCTCTTGCTGTCCAATTTCTTTATCGTTTGTAGGCGCACACATATTTTACTTATCAATTGGAATCAAACCAATTATTCTGGTTTCTAACCTCCTTTTCTTTTACTTAACAACATAATGTGAACAATTTCATGTTATTAAAGATTCTTCAAGAATGTGATTTTTTTTTTGTTAGCCTCATTGTATTGAGTTGTGTAGATGTACCATAGTGTAACAATTCCATATTGTTGGGCATTTAAGACTGCAATTATATATAATTTTTTAAATGCAAACCAAAGGATGGATATTGGTGTATATTTTGAATTACATCTAGTTACATAACAAATGAACTTACTTTTGATAAAATTTCATCAGACGGGGTAGACTTGGAATTGAGTAGCCAAGAACCAACAGCAGTAAAATATGCACCATACCTTTGACAATATCACTGTTTCTCTTAACGGTAGACTCCATTTCAGGCTAGATTTCATGATGAGCTACCTCTCCAGCAATATTCCAAATCTTTCCCTTCATAAAACTTGCATTCTTTAATGAGTCTTTCTATCAGGTGGTCTAATGCTTGCCAATATTTTTCTGTGTGGATGACAACAGATATAAGAACTAAGGTGATTCCTCTAGATAATAATTTTCTAAGGACAGCTGAACTGATAAACCACATTTTAAATAGAATTAAATGCTGTAGTATAAACCTTGATGAGACTATTCATTACGAATGCTTCTTCTGTTCTTGTCATTCCCTGAATCTCTTCTTACACTTTCTCAAATCTATCTGTACATTTTTGCCTTCCTGTAAGTGGTTTGTAAAATAAAGAGAACATTTACTTCCCATTCGACTATTTTATAATAGCTTCTAAATAGAAAAGTTGTGAGAAAATGTTCACGTATAATGTGAAGCTATTGAAGTTTTTCATAAGAGGCGAGAAAAAGCCAAAAAAGAAAAATCTCATTTCATGTAATGCATTTCAGATTGCCATAAACTAAGACTCTTTATCATTGGGAAAAAAACGCTGCTTTTCTTCAATAGGAAACAAACATATTTGCATCATAAGAGAATGGGGAAGCTGTAAATAGAAAGGTAAATTTTGGTTGTTGCTATGCTGACTGAGCTAACTGTCATAACCCTCAGAGACATTTGGAGAATATTTTCACACAAAAGGCGAGAATCTAATCATTTATTCATTAGGATCTATGATTTACTTCCTATACATAAATAAACACTTTAAAAAAAAACCAACCAAAATCTCGATAACTTCAACTCTTCTTTTCTATCCCACTGCCCACAACCATTGAGGGCAACTTCATCGTCTTGATAACCTTCTTAAAACTCTGGCTTCTCATCTTGCTTTCAGGAACTTCTATATCCACTCGAGCCAACATCGTCCATATCATTGATCTCTTCATCTCTTTGACTTCGTCCAACTTTTATGTCAAGGATACAGAAATTTCTCTCCTATCATTTCATGTCTTCCATTCTCTTCTAGAGAAACCATTCTTTATATCCATTGTGTCGTCTAATCCTGATTTAGTTCCTCTGCATTTTCCATGTCATTGTCACTTTCTTGGTTATGATGGCCTCTCTTTCCAGCCTGGACTTGGGTGTTTTATCTCTTTGACTTCCTGCTATTCCTGCCTTCTATTAGATTAATTAATTTAATCTCAATTAATCTCCTGATTCTAATTTCTATTGTGACTCTCATTACCCCTGAACTGTCACGAGCGGATAAAGTTATGCTACCGAGCAAATCTGTTACACTTGTATGATGTTTAACCTCACTGGGGCTCTCACTACTGCTAAGAATTAAAAAAAAAAAAAAAATTTCATGGGAACTTCTATCCTCAGTGTCTGCATTGAATTCCGTGATTCTTGTGAGCTCTTTTCAAGTTACTAACATGACTCCCAGTTCCTCAGCTCTGGCCAGATACCTTCTCAACTAATCAGGATGCTGGGGTCATTTCATGTGAAGGCTGTTACTCCACCTTCTTTGCAGCATCATTACTCCCACCTGCTTCTTTATTTCCTGTATTTGAGAAAGAGTTCCTTATTGCAGTCGTTCTCAGACTTTAGTAATCACAGAACAATCAAAAGAACTTAAAAATGGAGGTGTCCTGCGTTTACCTTAAGGATGATTAAGTCGGTGTGCAGTGGGGATCAGCAGTCTGAAGTTGTGTGAACACGCCAAGTCATTCTATTACAGGAGGACCACAGACGCGCTCTGAGTAATAACACCTAAGAGTGAAGGTTCACTTTCTCTTGGCCTCTGAATCTCGCCTTTTCACGAGAATTGCTAGTGGAAGATGGGACACCTAGTTATATTTGAATTTCAGACAGAGAATAGATAATTTTTTAGCATAAGTATGTTCCAAATATTGTAAGAGATATACTAAAAATGTATTTTTTGTTTATCTCAAATTCAAATTTAACTGGGCACCACATAGTTGTATTTGCTAAACCTGGGACCTTACTCCCTCCTCTATTTAAGACTTTTTATCAACTTCCTTCTTTCATCTCTGATGGCTTTTAGGAAACAGCAATTTGCCATCTGCCTACAAATGAGCTTAGACCTCAGCTTTCCTCTATGTTTGGGACCACACTTACCTCCCACTTTGCTTCCTGCAAGCATTTCTCTTCATATTTCTCCAGGCATTATCTAACCATGATGACTCACCATTTCATTTATTTCTGCTATGCCTTTTATGTATATCAAACTACTTTCTCATACCCCAGATTTCTGCTTATTAAAATTCTACTTCTCCTTTAATGCTTAACTCAGTTGTGCTCCCACAAGACCCTATATATATCTCTATCATTGCAACCACTTCCCTCTTTTAACAACAATGTGTTGAATAGGTGTGATTTCCCCATTAGTCTGCAAATTAGTTCCTTGAGGACCAGAACTGCATCCCCAGTGCCTAACACAGGGCCAAGTGTACAATAGGTACTCAGTGATCCTGGGAGACTCTATGAATGTAATCCCACCTTCTGCACTAAGCCTTTTCTGTTCTTATCTGGCCACTGCTCCCTTCCTGGCCTTGGGTTATAAGTATTTGTGTGCTTATTTTACTCACCATCTTCCAACCCCTACTCTTTAAAGGCAAGGATCAAGGCTCATTGACTCTTGTCTCCACTTCTACATGTAGGTCCTTGTCTTATGGCATTTGGGTTCTTTACAGTTGAACTTCCTAAACAGTTGCCGTATTATACTGGTGTGCCACGAATGGGTCACAAGTATCCGGAGAAAGGGATTTCCATCAGCCCAGGTCAGTTACTCCCAGCCACCAGCAACCCATTTTCCCCAGTGTGCCATCCAGACATTATTTTCCAGGTGAGCTGTGATATGGTAAAGATTAGGAATCACTGCCTTGTGGATAATTGAATAATTGAGTAGATAATTGTTATTTACTAATATTTAACCTTGCGTGAGTTGCTTAGCTTCTGTATCAGTTTCCCTGCAGGACTGTTCCAACGATGAGTTGGTATTATTCATGAAGACAATTAGCTTTATTTCATTACTATAATGATGATGATGATTGCACAAGGAACTGTGGTGTAGATAATGGATGATACAGAAGAAGTTAGGTACTCTGTTAAACAGATGTCAGTATAGTTGGGGAGATACACACACACACACACACACACACACACACACACGGACGAACTACCAAAGCAGTCTACGATAAGTGCCGAATGCATGTTAGAGATGAAATTCAGCAGTCAAGTGTAAGGGAGAGGTAGATAGTAGCTGAGTCCTAAAAGATGGCTAGGAGTACTATAGGTAACAGGGAACCTGGCTGATGTTAATTATTCTAAGTAATTATTCAGTTGAAAAGAAGGAAATCAAATACAAACCATTTTGTACTTCCTAGGCTGGAATCATCAGCCAGTGGCAAATTTCAAATTTGATTTACTTGAAGTTTTTGACACATCATTTGAAAATATTTTTAATAACACATCCTATTTCTCCCCCTTTTTAGTTACATGATTGAAAAACAAGAAAGGCATCTATAAATTTCATTTCCTTTGTCTTGGTCTATTTCGTTGCCTTTGTTTACTGCAATCTTTCTTCTTTCTCTCTCTTCTTGCTCCCATTTTTCTTTTGTTTATGATCAGAATGACTTCAGGTAAAGAATGGAGATGACTGAAAATCAGGATTCTCAGTGCAGGGGCAGGTGGCCCTCTGTGATCTCAGCCAGTTGCAGGTTTTGATCAGCCATAACAAAGAAAATGATGAAAAGGGAAAAGTGAGAACATGAGAGCGGTCTGTAAAACCACTCTCCAGCTCCTGACTCCACAGCCTCCAGCCGGTGGGCTCCTTTTCTCTGAGTACTTAGTCAAGATTTAAAACTAAGAAAAGTGAGCTGAAGGACTGGAAAGCAGTACCTGCCTTTTAAAAATTACCTACATTGGTCTCATCAGCAGCAGCTTTAATGTGATGCTGGGAATATGTTTCCTTTCAAGAAACATTTGCTCTACTGGCTGCTTTGACTTGTGGTTTATCTTAAAATGAGTCAACCTCACTGATATCTTAAAAAACACTTCAGTGTTACAGAATTAGCTCTCAACTCTAACATGAGTACACAGCATTAGTTTCCTGTAAATTACTACATAAGCTCAAAACCATTTAGAACAGGGAACTCTTGATTCCTTCCAGGCACAATCAATGGAATGCCATTTTTCCTCCATGTGAAAGAGATGATGGAGATTTTATTCTCCTGACATGATGCATTAGTACATATTATTGTACTAAGACAAGTGTTACATTAATGAATGTAATATTTTAGTGGTAAGGACAATTTTTTCTTCTTATTAGGAGGACCAATATCATTATTAGGCAACTGATTTAGATGGAAAATTTTCACTGTAGTCCTTAACAGATCAAGGAGTGCTGGGGCTCTGGGAGACTTGATCACAGGTTTTCATGAAATTGCTAAGAAGAAAAACAAGTTGTCTTCATTTCTCTCCAAACCTTTCCTTGGTGATCTCCCAATTATTTTCAGCAGGCTCATGAGGTCAGAATCCAGTCTGTTTCTTTCAGCACATTATTCCCATTGCCCAGGGGTATCCAGTCCCTAGGGGGGGTCAGGATGTGTGTTGACCAACTGTGTGAGCTGCACTCAAGGATCTGGTATCTGCTTTTGGCCTTCCTTTTTGTATCTCCACCAAAATTTATTCATCCTTTATTTGAATCCTATTTGTCTTAGGCTCTGCTAATTAATAATGAGTTGATTAAACAGACAAACCATTTAGATAATGTGAATTAATTGATAGACCTTCTAAAATGACATTAACAGCAGAAGTTTTAAACAATGTGCAAGTCTATGGGGAAAATATTTTCATTAATAATAACAGTTTATGTGAATTGATTAGATAATTCTTTTGGTATTTCACAAATGACACAGTGTAGGCAGCACCTTCCACAGAAGCTGAGACTTGGGGGAGTTGTGAACATGACTCAGAGCAGTTCTAGAAAGAGCAGCATGACTGGAAATAGGCTACTTCGGCTGATGTGAAACAGTGAATCTAAATTCACAGATTCGTACATATTAATGGCAATAATAAATATGACTATCAATTGTTGTAAGCACAACTAGGTGGCTTAACCTAGATAGACAGCATATAGATTTTTGATATCAAATGGAAAAAGAAGAAATGTAGATCATGTTAGTTGGTTTCACTCTCATTGGTTAAACAATAGGAAAGTTTACAGCTTTCACTAATCTGCGCTGGACGGGAGCAAAAAATAAAAAATATATAAGAATATAATCGGAAATAATTCAACAGTTTACTTAAGAATGAGGCATTTTTAGTCTATTCATTCTAACTATTATTACAATAACTATAAATAAATGGCAGCGTGTATTGCTTTTGTTTATTTCCTTTCTTTATCATCCAATTTTGGTGATGTTTCATATGAACACTATAATTATCAAAAGTTTCCTTTTGGAAGAAGGTATAATTCTACCTGAAAATTAGATTATCTGCTTACAGAATGTCATGGTGAAGGCAGTCTAGAGGCCTGCCGTTGTAAACCTCACTCTGCACCTCCCCCTTCTCCCCCTGCTCACCTTTCTTTAGCTTTGTCTTGGCTTTGGCTTGTGTCCAAAGACTAGACTTTGCCACATCAAAGCAGAGCACAAGTGCCTTGGGTTACAGGGGATGTGGACTGAGACCCAACATGTGTACCTTCTTGCTTCTATCACATTCTGAAACAAAGATGTACAATCCATGTTTATTTATTTTACATGCATGGATTCATATGCATATACCAACGTGCGCGGTCATTTGTAAGACAACTTGTCATAACAGAAAATATGAAGACAGCTTCTGTCATCATTGACAATTACCTAGACAATCTCCTCAAATATAATGCACATTAATGCAACAAATCCATGGGAATGTAAAGACCATATACTCGCATAATCCTCATTTAATAATAATTAACTTATCAGAATTCAGAACCTATTTAAAATTATATATATATAAATTCACTTGAAGGAATAGTAGATTCCTCATGCACACAAAGAAACTGGATATTCCATAACACCGTTTTGTACTTTTTAAATCTAATTCCAAAGCTGTCAAGAAATAAAATAAGTAGCTCCCTCACTTTTGCGTATAAGCCAAGTCTTCCAGCATGTCCGTTCCGACCTTCCCCAGCATTGCTCACCACAGAGACTGATGGCCTCATCCTTCAGGGGCAACTTGACTCGTATGTAGAAGCGTTTATTGCCAAAGAAGACAGTGTCTCAGAATCTTTTTCCAGGGCCTGGGATTAGAAATTTTGGTGCCATAATTCTGATAATCTCATGCAGAGTGCAAGTCCCCTTCTTGCCTCCCAACAACCCTTCCTCTGACCATCCTGTGTTGCAAAGCACAGAGGATGGGCCTTCTGTGCTGATGTTCTGATTGGTTTTCTAATTCCTAGAGGTTTGCAAAAGCAGCACGCAGTCCAATTCTGTTTGTCTTGGACCTCGTCAACACGCTCTCCATAGTGATCAAATCTGCCTTTCACACTCACCACGCTGCTGGTTAGAGTCTTGTTCCCAACAAGTTGGATCACCCACAACAAGGAGCACACCTGGTGGCTGACGCTGAGTCAAACTTCTGCCTGTGAGCATGACCCATCATTGAATCTCCAGGATAACAATGTCAACCAGGACAGCACCTGATGTGGTGGCACCATGATGGATGCCATAATTTAATTAGGCGTCATCCTTATTTTGGTAGTTAGCCCTAGGATCTGGGTAGCTTTGTTCCCACCCATGCCTGTATAGAGAGTAGATACAAAATGTTAGGTTTTTTTATGCGGGCAACTAAAATTTCTCTTAAAAGAGGGATGTCTTTGTTTCCAAAATCCTTGATGAGCAATTTTAGATGTGGAAAGATGAAGTTGAGAGGCTGGAAGTGTGGGCTAGGAGAGAGAGAGCGCTGTACTCTTTTTCAGGAATGAGTTCTGAGGGTAAATAAGTTTTGGAGGATATTAAAGACAGAGTTCAGAAGCATTGCTGGAGACTGGAAATTAAAGGGGTGATTTAACAAATTCCTTGATAAGGAATGGGAAGATGTATTTTCAGAACAGGGCTATCTAATATCAAATTTTAAGTTGGTTACTACAATATATAAGATATAGAAAATAAATTTGAAGGAATTCAACTGCTTACTTGGGAGGGAGTTTAGTCACTTATTTTAAGAATTTTTAGATGATCTGCAAATGAACATTACAATTGCTTGGTTTCTTGTTCTTGCTTTCTCTTTGCCATCCAAAGAATGCAATGCTTAACAAAAATGCTTACTAGCAGGAAAGCATTGTGATATCCCCAAGTGGATTTGTCAGGGGGAAGGCACCTGCTATTGGAAGCTCCACTGCTGAGAGCCTTTCTGAACCTTTGGACTTTGAGCAGCACTTTTTGAAACCCTTTGAACTGAGTTTGCTCTGAGTTCTCTTTTAGATTTAAAATTCTCCATTTGTATGGCAGAAGAATCCTATTCTTTTATGACTCACCTCTTATCCAAAAGAATTATAACAAGCTGTAAAGGTGTCATTAGGCAAATACATTTGACTCACCAATTTCCATACTTTCAATATCAAAATGTTAGCATCTCCAACGACATGACCTCCAGAGCCTATCCAGATAGGATCTCCATCTTCACTAGTACATCTCTAACCCATGCTTGCAGTGCTGCAAAATCAACACATATAGAGCACTTATGACATGCCAAGGTCCTAGGCCTCCACCCAGCAACTCTATAAATGAGCATTATCATTATCTCTATCTTACAAACGAGACAGAGAGACTCAGAGAGGTTAAGTTACTAGCCGCAGGCCACAGAGCTGATACATAAAAAAGCCGTGACTCAAACAGGCTCAAGGGTCTATGTTCTCATCCCCCATACCACAGAAACTCACTTAATCTCCTCTCTGGTCTCCCTGTTTCTGCCCGTGTCTGTCAACGTTACATTCTCCACACAATGGCCAGAGTGGTTTTCTCAAAGTATAGATAAGATCATGCCATTTCTCTGCTTAAAATCAGCCAGTGGCTGGCCATGACACAGAGAATAAAATTGTATGCATTCCTGACTGTGGCTTAAATTCCTCACAGGATATGTCCTTGCCTCCTTCCTTGTCAGCCTCTTCATAACACAGTGGAAACCACACGGGAGCAGGGGCCTTGTCGCTCTTGTTTATTGCTGTATGCCCAGCGTGTGAGCAGTACCTGTTACACAGCGGTATCAGAAGAACCACGTAATCTACAAGAAGACCTTTCAGATTGAAGGCAGGCAGATAAGGAGAGGAAACTCTTATTTATTAGGTGGATCATCATTTTGCAGTGATTTCTCTCCTGAAAACTCTAAGCTCCAATATACTAGGACAAGTGTCTCGTCATTTCTAGGTTGGCTAAGCCCCAGGTACTTATTCCCTTCTCAGAAATACATTCACATCAGACCCAGAAAATTTGTCTGCCCAAGTCTATGCTCATACTTACACTATTCAATAAACACTTAAGAATCTTGTTAAGGGGGGAAATTGACCACCCTGCCTTTTATTTTTTAAATTAATCACTTTACAAATTCAAGCACCAATAATTGCTAAGTAAAAAAAATGCTTTTACATTGTCAGTGATTTTTTTTCCTGTAACACCACCAAACAGAATATACCAAAGAGAAGAATTTGATCTTCGTACTCGACTGACCGATTCAATGTAGTAAGTGTGATTTTTCTTTTCAATGATCTTTTCCCATGATCCAATGATCACAGTGAATCTCTCCATATACTATAAATATTTAAAGTAAATATGTTTTGTAATCTCAGAGATGTGACTGTCACTTTAGTGAAATTTTCACGTATTCTGTCTCATTTTTAAAAATGTGTGCACAGGTCCTTGAATGGATAATGCAAGATTCTGTCTCTGTTGTCGTGTTAATCTGTTCCCTGTCATTTTTCTGATGTGGTCTTTCCTGTGCTGAGCCCAAGTTCCTTTATTTTTCCCTTTGCATGGGAACTAGTTCTCAGCTTATGACAAAGATTTTAGGAGTTGTGATATATATTAGAGAATTCTTTAAGTCTTTATTAATGTACTTTCTTTAAACTTCTTTGGATCAGTCAGAATTTGCTGAAGATCAAACCACCCCATAATTTAGTGGACTAAAACAACAGTGATTTATTATTTGTTAGGATTCTCTAAGTTGCCTGAGCTGATCTTTTTTTGGCTTTCCTTGGCTCACTCATGCAGCTACATTCAGCTGGAAGCTTGGGTGGGCAGGAAGGGCCAAAAAGCTTCATTCACGCATCTGGCAATCGGTGCTGACGCTTGGTTGAGGTACTTCAGTTCTCCTCCACATGGCTTCTGATCCTCCTGGAAGCTAACATGCTTTCCTTGTGTAATGGTCTCAAGGAAAAAGCAGAAGCTTCAGGGCCTCCTAAGGCCTCCTTCCAACCTCAGAAGTTGCATAGCATTATTTCCCTCCCATGCTATTGGTCAAAGCAAGTCAGAACATTAGTCTGAACGCAAGGGTGAGTGAGGAGAGGGACTCCACCTCCTGGGAAGAGAGGCAAAGTTACGTTACAAAAGGGTGTGCATACTGGGACAGGATGAATTCATGACCACATTTTTCAATTTATCACATTTATTTACTTTGACAATTTTTGTGTCAATTAGCTTCTTTCTGTTGAATTCCCAGAAATCAACTCCAAAATCTACTGAGTTTTATAGATTTGGGAAAAGCTAAAGTGTTTTGTGTTGATTTATTCTCTATGTAACAGAAATCCAGCTATGTCTTGACCATATACCTATAATTTTTTGAGTCCCTACTCTCAACTTTGTGCAATATCTATGGCCAGTGTTGCTAAAATCACCTGCCACTTGGACAAGAGTCTGGATTAGGTGGGTAATGGATGAAGGACTCTTTAGAATTCTTTAAATTCAAATAACATAAAATTCAGTTCAAACTGGCTTAAACTATAAAAGGAAGTCATTGGCTAATGTGAAAAGTCTAAAGGTAGGGCAGGCATCAGGTATAGCTTAATTCAGAGACTTAATAATGTCACACACAAAAAACACCCTTTTCTTTTCATTTTATGCTCTTTCTCCTGTGTAGTTGACTTCATTCTTAAGGCTAGCTTTACTCACAGTTCCCAGATTAAACTCTGAATTGCCTAGGGTCATCACGCCCAGCAAGAGACATCTTTGCCTCAGAATTCTCATTGAAATAATATTCTTATTCAATGATTTGCTGCATGTCCACCCCCAGAACCAATATATATAGCCAGAGGTATGGGCTTTGCTAATCATGTTAGCATAAGCCACATGCTAAACGCTGTGGGTAAAGATAGCTTTTTAAAAACAAGTTTCCCTAAATGGAAACTAACAATTGTTGAAAAGGAGGAAGGGATGCTGGGGAGGCAACCAATAGAGCAGTGGATTAGAGGAGTAAAGGTCTGTTCTAGGATTATCTTGAAGTGTGGGGAAGTTTATGTGGCAGTCCTGAGGCCAGCCCATATATCACAGCCTCTATGTTGAGAAGACCAAGTATAAACTGGGAGGTGAACTGGTGGGGCAGAGGCCAGCACATCAATGGGGAGCAACAGCCTGAGATAAGGATGAAGCAAAAGGAAGGCCTTGGTGGGCATGAGGATGTTGTGGTAACCTTCTAAACACAGCTGAGCTGAGTGCTCTTGACGATGTGGAGGAGTGGAATAACAACAAGCCAGGCTGTGGTTGTGTTGGCGCAGGAGCAAACAGGTTGGAGGACTTTAAACAGTCATATATTGGCACTTCCAGACTGGCCCCACCCAACACCCCATCAGAAAGAGCAGAGGAGCTCTAAAAGGAGGCCAGGCCACAAACCCCTACAACCAGCTTCATCACCCATTGGGCACTAATTGTTCAGATGTCCTCGTTTTCCACAGCGATATCTTTTACACAGAGAGGGAGACTAAAAGGAAGGCCTTCTAAGAATAGACCAGAAGGCCGGTGGTGTGGTGATAGTCACGTTTTGTCTAGTCCACTCTGTGCTTTAAAAAGAAATGCTAAGCCTGCTTTTAAAAATGGTTTTCCCAATAAAAAATAATGTTACTTTTTTGTTCGTTTATTAGAAAGTGTGACAACGCAGGGCCTGCATTCTCATAGGACAACCACTGCCTGGATCCAGTGGTTACGGCTCATTTTTGAAGGGTTTATGTTCTCAGCAGGGTTCATCATTTAGACAGTGTTTGTACATGCATTTATGCGTGCCCAGACCCTTGATTCATTTGAATTTGGACCCTTAGTAACAACTAAGCAGTATTGAAAAGAGAAGTAGTTAAAAACAAGACCACAGGTTCTTAACGTTTAGAAAAAGAAGCAAAATTACTTGGTATTAAAGCCATTTTCTGTTCCAAAATAACTGTGAGCAACTTGAATCATCATAACAGATGGATACTAAAATGAAAGACTTTCCAGACTTTGAAAGTGCTTCTTGGGTGGCAGCCACACCTCTGGTTATAGCTTAGGGCACAGCGAAGCTGAGCCAAGGCACCTGAATTTCAACACATGTTGTGGAGGCTCTGTAGCTTGTTTCTTGCTTCTGTGGCCTGGAATAGTAAAAAAAAAAAAAAAAGCTTGTTTTCTAATAATCCTCTATCTTGCTAACAGATACTATCTATATGGAGTGAGGAGACAGATACACAAGAGGGAGGAGATATTACTCACATATTTTTCTTTTTCTGATACTTCATTTGTCTTCTGGTTATAAAAGCAACATATACTCATTATAAGGATTTGGAAAATATAGACAAATACAAATAAGGTCGGGAAAAAACCCTCCTTTAATTCCATCACCCACAGGCAAGCTTTGATTTATTTTCAATTCTCCTTTTATCTTATATCCCCTCTCCAGCTACTGACCTATTTCTCTGCTTCCCTCTGCAGAAAATGTCCTCAAAAGAGTTGTCCTTTTGGCCTCTAAATCCTCAATCCCCATTCTCTCATGAGCTCAGTGCAATCACGTTTACCCCACGCTCTTAACTGTTGGTGTTTAGGTCACAAATGAACATCTCGGTTCTAAATCCAGTGACCAGTCCTCAGGCAGGATTGGACACGTTTGATAATTACTTCCTTCTTGAAACATTGTTTTCTCTTGGCTCCCAGGTATCCACTCTCTGATCTGCCATCCTTCTAGTTACGTCTTCCCAATCTCTTTAATGTGTATTCGTTTCTTCATCTTTCCAACATCTAAACATCAGGACAGCTCAGCGCTCACTGTCACTTCCTTGTGGGACCTCATCTCATCTCATTATATCTAATATATAATATTAGATATAATGCTCTAAATATCGATTCATATCTTCAGCTAGGACTCTTTCTCTGAGCACTAGACTCACATGTGCAGTTGGTTATCTTGATAGATGTATTAACTTGAACCACACCAAACTTTTCATTTCCCGTCCATCCTAATCTTTCTATAATGTTTCTCATTTTGGCAAATGGCGATTTTCCAGGTTGCCTAGATGAAAAGCTTTGGAGTCAACCTTGATTCCTCTCTTTCTCTCACACCTCAATTCAACCCATCAGCAAATCATATTGGCCTTGGTTTCATGATGCATTCTGAACCCAGTCATTTCTCATGACTTCTACCTTTACCAGCCTGGTTTGAGCTACCATACTATCACTGGATTATTGCAATAGCTCTCAATGGTCTTTGTGTTTCTGCTTTGCCTTCTTTCAGTCTGTAATTAATGCAACAAAAACCTAAGTTGGATCCTGACACACATTAAAAACTATCCCACAAAGAAAACTCTAGATCAAACTTTGGTCATAACTTTTCAATGTGTTCCCAACTCTATGTCTTCAGCTTTACATGATTTGGCACTAGGCTAAATCTCTAATCTCATTTTCGTTCATTCTTCCTTTGCTTATTGCACTCCAATCATAATGGCCTTCTTTTTTGTTCCTTGAACATATAACCTGTCTCAGGGCATTTGCTCCTGTGTTCCCTCTGCCTGGAGCTCCCTTTCCCCAGAGAGCTTTGCAGCTCATTTGCCCTCTCACTTCCTTTATATCTCTGCTCAGAGGAATTTTTTATTAATGACATTTGTTCTAACCATTTTATATAAATTAGAAGGCATTTTCTTCCAGCTTTTTCAACTGCCCTAGGAATTTTAGAACCAGCTTGTCAATTTCTACAAAAAAAAAAAAAAAAAAAAACCTGCGGGAATTTTGCCTGGGATTGCATTGAACCCAAAGATCCATTTGGGAATAATTGACATCTTAAAAACAATGACTTTTCTGACACATGACCACAGTATATCTCCATTAATTTAGGTCCTCTTCAATTTCTCACCAATGTTTTGTAGTTTTTACTGTACAGGTCTTTCACTTCTTTTGTCAGATTTAATACTAAGTATTTCATATTTTTGTTGCGATATTAAATGGTAGATTTTTAGTACCTATTGACATAATCATATCAGTTGATGTTGAAAAAGCATTTGAGAAAATCCAACATCCAGTCCTTATAAAAAATCTCAGGACAGGAGAAGAGAAATTTCTCAACCTAATGAATGGCATCTATGAAAATCATAAAACTAAGGGTGTACTTAATGGCAGAAGACTGGATGATTTCCCCCTGAGGTCAGGAACAAGATTATTCAACATTATAAGGGAGGTTCTAGCCAATACAGTAAGGCACGACAAAGAAATAAAATGCATCCATATTGTAAAGGGAGAAGCAAAACTGTTTTTATTCACAGATGACATGATATTTATGTAGAAATTGAAATTCAATGAAATCTACAAAAAAGCTGCCAAAACTAGTAAGTGAGATTAGCAAGGTTGCAGGATATGAAATCAGTATACAAAAATCAATTGCCTTTCTAGCAAAAGATGTGCAAGACCTGTACATTAAAAACCACAAAACATTGATGAGAAATTCTATAGATTGAATGCAATCTCTATCAAAGAACAATGAACAATTAAAAACAATACCTTTCATTGTCACATCAATAATATGAAGTAGTGATAAATTCTTACATGCTGGTATTAATCATACTTGGTCATTATGTATTATGTTTTTATATATTGTTGGAACTGTTTTGCTAAAATTTTGCTTAGAATATTTGCATCCATTTCATGAGGGATATTGGCCTATAGTCTTCTTTTCTTAAAACATTTTCATCTGGTTTTGGGTAAAGCTGACATCATAGAATGAACTGGAAATTATTCCCTTCTCTTCAATTTTCTGGAAGAATTTGTGTAAAATTGGCATTATTTCTTCCTTAAAGGTTTGGTAGAATTCACCAGTGAAACCATTTTGATCTAGAGTTTTCTTTGTGGGATAGTTTTTAAGTGCAAACAGTATTTCTTCAATAGAAATGGATCTATTTAGGTTATCTATTTCTTCTTCAGTGAGATTTGGTAGTTTGTGTCTTTCAAAGAATTTGTCCATTTCATCTCAATTGTTAAATTAGCTAAAGTACCATGGTTGATAATGCCCTCTTATTATCCTTTTAATATCTGAAGAATGTATACTGATAACACTTCTTTCATTGCTGTTATCGGTAATTTTTGTCTTCTCACTTTCTATTTTCTGATTAATCTGAATAAAGTATATCAGTTTTATTGATCTTCTCAAAAACTGAGCTTTTGGTTTTATTGACTTTCCCTAGAATTTTTCTGTTTTTCTTTATCGCATTGATTTTTGTTTTCATCTTTACTATTTCCTTTTTTCTGCTTACTTTAATTTGCTTTTATTTTTCAAATTTCTTAAGGTGGAAATTGAAGTCACTGATTTGAAACTTTTCTTCTTTTCTAACATAAGTATTGAATACTATAAATTTCCCTGTAAGTACTGCTTTAGCGATATCCCACAGATTTTGAAATGTTGTGCTTTCATTTTCACTTAGTTCAAAATGCTTTCTCTTTTCCTTTTAGTTTTTTCTTTGATGTATTATTTAAAAGTGTTATTTAGTTCCCAAATATTTAGATTTTCTTAGAAATTTTTCTGTTAGTAATTTCTAATTTAATTCCACTATGACTAGGGAACACTCTGTGACTTCAATATTTTAAATATATTAAAACGTTTTATTGTCCAAAATATTGTTTATTTTGCTAAATATTACATATGCACTTGAAATAAATGCATATTCTGCCATTGTCTAGTGGAAAGTTCTATAAGTATTAATTAGATCAAATTGATTGGCAGTGATGTTAAGTCTGCTACAGCCTTACAGATTTTTGTCTACTTGTTCTATCAGATATTGAAATAGAGCTATTGAAATCTCTGATTGTAATTTTGGATATGTCGATTCCTCCTCACAGTTCTATCAATTTTTTGCTTCATGTACTTTGAAGCTTTGTTATTAGTACATAATTTGTGCATAAATGTTTAGAGTTGTTTGCAATCTTGATGAGTAGACTCCTTTACTATTATGATATGACCTTTATCCATGATAATATTCTTTCTTCTGAAAGCTACTTTGTCTAATATTAATATAGCCCCTCTAGCTTTCTTTTGATTCATGTTGCCATGGTTTCCTTTTCCATCATTTTATTTCTTTGATCTTCAATGAATTTTTTGACTTATTTATATCTTTATATTTAAAGTGTGCATTTTTTAATGTGGCATATAGTCGAGCCCTCTTTTTTCTATTCAGTCTGATGTTTGCCTTTGAATTGGCTTGTTTAGATTATTTAAATTTATGTGATTATTGATATAGTTAGGTTTAAATCTAATATTAGGCTATTTATTTTCTATTTGTCCTATCTGTTCTTTGCTCACTTTTTCCTTATTTTTGCTTTCTTTTAGATTGAGTATTTTTATGATTTTGATTTTATTCTTTTGTTGGCTTATTAGCCATAACTCATTGTCTTGCTATTTTAGTAATTGCTTTAGAGTTTATAATACATATCTTTAACTTAACATATTCTACTTTCAAATATTATTTAACACACCACATATGGTAGAAGAGTCTTACAATAGTATATTTCCATTTCTCCCATCCAGGCCTTTGTACTATGATTGTCATATCTCATACTTTTCCAGATGTTTAAACCCCACACTGCATTGTCATTATTTTGTTTAAGTAATCAGTTATTTTAAAATTTGATTTAACTATTGAAAAAATTTTCATACATGTATCCAACTAGTTACCATTTCTGTTGTTTTCATTCTTTTTTCTAGATCCATACCTCAATCTCATATTATATTCTTTCTTTTTGAAGCACTTTAATATTTCTGGTAGTGTGGGTTTGCTCTACAAGTTTTTATTTTACCTTTGTTTCAGAAAGATGTTTTTGCTGGATATAGAATTGTAGGTTGAGAGTTTTTCTTTTATTACTCTAAAGATGTTTCTCCACTGTCTTCTTGCTTTCACTATTTCTGATGAGAAATCTGGTGTCATTCTTATCTTCTTTCTTGATACGTAACATATCTTTTTCTTGCTGATTTTAAAATTTTCTCTTTATCAATGATTTTGAGCAATTTGATTATGAGGTGATTAGGTGTAGTTTTCTTCATATTTCTTGTGTTTGGATCCATTGATCTTCATAGATCTGCAGGTTTATAGCTGTCACCAAATTTAGAAAATTCTTGACTATATTTTTTTCAAGTAACTTTTTTGTAATCCACTCTCTTTTTGATTAGGACTCCAGTTACATGCATATTAGGCCACTTGAAATTGTCCCATAGCTATGTTATTATTTCCTCTCTAGGAATTTAATTTAGATTTTTTTTTAAAGATCTTTTATGCCTCTCCTTAATGTTTTGAGTATTTGGAATTAAGTCATATTAACTTTTAATGTACTTGTTTTCTAATTCTAGCATTTATGTAAATTTTTGGTTGTTTATGATAAGTTATAGGTCATATTTTCCTTCATGTTTGCATGCCTGGTAACTTTCCATTGGATGCCACTTATTGTGAATTTCGCTTTTTTGAGTATTGAAAATTTTGGACTTATAAAATATTATTGTGCTTAGTTCTTAGTCAATGTTAACTTCCTCGGAAATAGTTTGATCTTTCGGGCCTTGCCTTTAAGATCAGATGGGTTCATGTAAAGCTTAGACTAGAGGTAGTTATTTTGCGCTACTGAGGCAAGAACTTCCTGTGTACTTTACCCAACGCCCCAGGAATTATGAGTTTTTGTAGTCTGGTTGGTGGGAACAGACACTATTCTCTGCTAGGTGAGTGCTGTCGGGTAGTGTTTTTGCTCATCCTTTCAGGTAGTTTTTTTCCCCAGTCTCAAGTAGTTTTATCACATGCATGCACTGATCAGTAATCAAGGGGGACCACTGATCACTACTTAATGGGAATCTCTGGAGTTTTCTGTCTGCAACATCTCTCCTCTCTTGTACTTGTAACTCTAATTACCCTGATCTCCCTGGACTTCAGCTCTGTCTCCTCAGGGGGTCCACTAGATCTCATCTGGGTTATGCCTCTCATGCTGTAGTCTGGAAACTATCTCAAGGAGGTAAGCTATGGCAATAGTATGGCTCATGCTGTTTATTTCCCATCCCTCAGGTCCTTTGTTGCCTGATCTTCCATGTCCTTAAAAGTGGTTCCTGTTACTACATCTTGGTTGGAAACACAAGTTTTTGTTTGTTGTTAAATAGAACCTATTATTAGCTTTATTTCATTAGGGTCAGTAAATATTGCCTAATGAGTTCTGATTTTTATATTTACTGAGGTTTTCTTCTTGCCCTAGATAGAGTATGGTTAATGCTGGGGTGAATTTTCCATGGATATTTGCAAGAAGGCATATTATTAATTTGTGGAGCATTAACTTTCTTATATAAAGATAGAGAATTTGACTGTTTTTTGATGAAATAAAATTAGGAAAAGTACATGTTTACAAAACCAAACAGAACAGAAAATAGTAAAATGTCTTTTACATTGCTTTAATGTATGACCAGGTCCTCTCCCAAAGTTAAGTATTATTACTTTTTTTGCACAACTTCTATGCATTTACTAGAAAGTTTTGGTATATCTTTTTGTTCCATCATATTATATTTGTTTATCTTGTTTCTTTGGTTATAGTAGCACATAAATAGTTCTCTTTCATGATTAAATTTGAGTGTATAGATTATTCTTTATTTAATATTGATTATTTATTAAATACTTTTGGGAATTTATTAATCATCAAATTCGGATTTTACTCACTTCCTTCATGATGCTGAAACCGATTCAGATTCTCAGTTTGTGTTTTAAAATTAGGTATAATAAAAATATTTTGGCAGTAGGCTCAGGGGACATAAGTTTTGGTCTTGTCTGCCTCTTATAAGCTCTATGTTCATGTGCAAATCATTTAGTCTTTCTGAGGCTTAGTTTTCTCATCTGTCATTAAATTATATTGAATTAAATTACATCTAATATTAATTCCAACTGTGAAATTTGATAGACATATTTATGTTACTTCTTTAGGCCATTATGAATACACAGAAGAGTTCTGTGGAAAGCCTGTGGTAGGTGGCCCTCATATTCATCATGGTCTTTAAATTTAGATATTTGACGTTATTTCCAAGTGATGTTAGACACATTATTGCAGAGGAACTCTGACAGAAATGAAAGAAAATGCTAATTATAGAGCTTTATGCTCTTGTCCCATTACTAGATCACACTTTTTGTAAGTTATATATATTTTGAATAAATTTTATGACTATCCTGTGAAAAGCACATTTGATTTGCATTGCATTTCTAGGTTAATATGTTAATTTGTTAAATGCAAACATTTAAATTATACAACCACTTTTGTAACTCTGTTTTGAGATTTCTTTATTTAATTTTTAATAAACTATAAGCGTAAAAATCTAAGTGGCCCAATCCTCTCTTGACCTGAGAGTCTGTGTTTGGAGTTTGTGTGTCATAAGTATTAAAGCTAATACACAATACTTTGATTAAAGAGCTTAGTTTTGCCCTCACAATCCTACCAGCTGAGGCCATATTTTGAGTTTGTTTTCCTTCTACTTATATGCACATGTACATATGGTAGGCCTGAGATAATGAGATTCTTCTTAAGTTGTGCTGCCTGTAGTTAGTCACATGGACAAAACACCTCCATATAATTTGCCTTCCTTAGTGGTGTTTACATGGGAGATGTGTTTTGATTAGCTTTTGTGTAGCAAATACTATGTTATCTAGGCCAAAAACATTTCACCATCAGAATTAGACACTGTAAGCACAGCTGATTTTTAAGGGTATTTTGGGCAGCTGCAGAATTCTGATGACTATCCACCAGACATTTCCTCTCTTCATTGCCCAAACTGAGTCACTTTCTATCTTAAGTCCAACTTTATGTAAAAAATATCATCCCTTTTCTACTTATGAAGTAAATGTACAGAAACAAAACAAGACTGAATAGGAGATATGTCCAACAAAAAAGCTTTATACTTAAAAAATGCATACATAATTTTGAAATTAACTTAAGTCAATACCCACCCATATATCGCTGGGCCAGGAGTTCATCTTTTTAAATTCCATCAGAAATTGTCTTTTATTTCTGAAGAATTATGTATGGTTAGATATTTTCCTATTGTTACAAAAATAAGATATATGGGATAAATGTATGTTTAGATTAGAACATAATGAGGGAAATTAATACTTGATTTAAATTTGCACTAGGGAAAAACTGAATCAGAGATGAAAAGTGCTAATTTTGGCTAAATTTAGGGATGATCTATGAAGTGTTACTTGTACACTCACAGGGCCACAAGTCACCATCCAACCCTGCTGGTCCCTCTGGGAAGTGGTCCAAGGTTGGGCACATTGTTTTCCTTCCCCCATGCTCAACTTGAAGTTACCTTCTTAGTGCAAGGAGCTAATTTGACACGGGATAAAGTGTTGATGGGTCATATCACCCAGATAACTTCAGCTTCCACCTACCCGCCTCCCCACACCATCTCAGGCCCGCTGAGGGCAATGCCTAAACTTTTCACTTCCTGAAATGTTTTGAGGAACTTGTATGCTCTAGAATAATAGTGGATCTTGTGGCCAAAGAATTATGGAAACAGTTGGTTATATAAAGTTTAACAGGGTTAGAGTCTTTAATGTGCTAATCTGCTTTATTAGTTTCCAAGGGAGAAAGTTAGTGTGTAGGATGCCCTAGCTATATTTGACCGCATATAACTGTTTCTTTTTATAGAGCTTTTAAGGAGAATAGTACCCTATGTAAGACACTTTGAACATTGTTGATTTAAACTAAAAAAGTGATGGGAATTTCCTAAGCCCTTGAGAGGCAAGTAGGCAACATATTTTGGGAAGCTTCTCCCTTTGTAATATTTGAGTTGATATCAAATTAGTAGTGTCGGTTCATAAGGCTGCCCTTATTTCTGATACTTTCTTTAATGTCAAGTTGGGCAGCCCTTTGGGGAAACTTCATAGAGTAAACATCACCCTGGAATATGGGAGTGCCCCTGGCTGAAAGTGGGGATAGGAAAGTAAGAACAAGAACCTGAAGCCGAGAAGAGAGGCTGAATCCATGACCGAGGTTCAAAACACAGGTGTGCTTATCTGTAATCCCCGATGAAAGCCATTGAGTGCTTCTTGTCTTCTGGAAAGGCTCCATGGAAAAGGTGAGCCCTGAGCTCGATTTATAGGAGAGGAGACTTTGGCAGAAGCGTGCTAAGAAGTCCTCCAGGCAAGGCAGGGACTGCGAGGGTGGAAATGGTGAGTCACATCCTGGAGACAGTAAACAATTGATTTCTGCTTCCTCTATGTCCAGGCACGTCTAATTAGGCTTATTCTCCTTTAAAGGAGAAGAGGTGAAAAGATGGAGAAAAGGAGGACACCAATTGTCTCCTAAATCTTTCCCTCTAACTCGTTTGTTCTATATACCTATACAGATTTACACCTAAATAGACACATTCATACTTTAGAAGATATTGATGGTTGAACAACCACATTAGAATAAGGGAATATTTGTTAGCTCAAAATTGGGTTCTTGGAGAAAAATTGAAAAATGATGTCCAGGAGCAGGAGCCCAACCAGCAGAACCTTGGAAGCCACCAGATGGAAGATGCCTTTGACCTCTGTGTGGGCAGGTTCCCTGGTCCCTAAAAGCCCAGAGAAGGATCAAAGGAACAGGAGCTCTCCCTGTCTCATCTTTTCTACCTGCACTGCCCATCCCGCCTGCTCCCCTCCCCCCACCCCCTCCCAGGCCCCGTTTTCAGTCTGCCACAAAACCGATGCAAATTTTCTACACAGGGGCAGACCCGCCTCTAAAAATGTGAATTGGATCATACCTTCTCCCGTGGTCAAAACTCTTCTGTGGCTTGCCACTGCCCATAGAACAAGGTTGAAACTTCTCACTGAGACCATGACAGCTGAGCCCAACGCACCTCCCAACCTCTCTCTGGGAGGTCACTTCACCTATGCTGGCCTGGATTTTCCACCTTGAACCTTTATGCAGAATTGTTTTCTAGCGCCCGCCTTCCTCTTTTGCCATCAGAGATTGGCAAACTATAGTGGACAGGCTGCTTTTGGCTTTTGTCCTGCTTTTGTAAGAGCCTTGAACTAAGTAAGAAGAGTTTTTATGTTTTTAAAGGGTTAAGAAAACAAATATGTAACAGAGATCTAATGTGGTCTGCAAAGCCCCAAATATTTACTCTCTTGCACCTTACAGAAAAAATTTGCCAACTCCTAATTTAGATCATTTTTCTCCTCTAGCCCATTCTAGTTATGTCCTTTATATCGTGTACCTCAATTTGCAATTATATTCTTACTGATGTCTTTACTTGCTGATGGTCTGCTTCTTCCACCTCCATGAGGACAGAGGCCTTCCTGGTAGAATCCTCGAGAGTAGAAACCAGTGTTTCCACACATGTCTTGCCACCGTGAATGCTATACGCATATTTCTGGCTCACTTCCCAGTTCAACTTCACAGACACCTTTTCATGGCTCACATCATGTGATCGGCCCTCTGTTTATCTCTTTCTAAGTAGTCCCATGCAATTTCTACATCAGGAAACCCAGTCTAGGTGTGGGAATAAAACTCGTCTCCATTCCCTTCCAGGCACACGTTTATTCAGTGAGAGAATAAACTGACTCTGTGAGAATCTGACTCTGTGTTCCTACAGTTGTGCATAACGGGTGCCTACTGTGAGTTTCACAGACTGATCAGTATTCCTGGGGGAAACATGGAGGCTGCCCCGTGTGGAGTTGGAGTTATTAGCCTTTCTCCAGTGGGGTGGAGACAATTTTCATGTTCCTGTGGGCGCTGATGATCTCTCTGGTTGAATCCTCTGTCACTGAAACCTAGTAAAGAGGAACATATTTGAAATTTTAGACATTGGATTACTGTTGATAATTGTCTCTCTATAACCATGGAAGGTCCATGTTAATAATTCTTTGCAGCTATTCGAAGATGACATCTGTTTAAGCATACATTATAAAAGTCAGATTTATTCAACAGAGACTTTATTAATTTGTTACTTTCCCTGAGCAAATGTGACTGCACATTTGTTTAAATATTTACAAATGTATGTGAATGAGCAGCAGCAGAAGGTAAAATTAAAGCCAAATAGGACACATGTTTTTAAAGAAAGATAGGGTTTCATTCACTTTGTTGTCATATGGGTAATAATACAGTACAGAAAATGTGATATGTTCAAACTGTGCTTCTCATATTCACAGACTGAAAAGGGACAGTTCCATTTTCTGCAGTGCAAAACCGAGTCATTCTTATTAAAAGGTCACAGGAAACTGAGGAGAAATGTCAGGCACACAGACTGACCTATTCAGAATATAATCAAGCTTGCTTTAAAAAGACAACATCTACATTATGAAGGGGAGAGATCTGATTGTATTCTCTTTGCTTTGGTAATGCAGTTAGTGCAGATAAGACCTTGAGACAATCTTGCCCTTCAGAAAATGAGTGTTTGTGGGGTGTGTGGGTGGGTTGGAGGGGATCTCATGATGTAATGTGGCTAAGATCATCTCTTCAGGCACTGCTTCCTTTTGAAATATGGAACTTACCATTTCTTTATGAGATGCACGTTTTTTATTTCAAAGATAGCTTTGCTACACTTTAATTTTTCCTTTGATTAATTAATTTCATAAAGCGTTGATGAAAGTGGCCCCATGGATCCAGCGCAGATTGAGGGCTACACAGCTCCAGTCCTGAATACTGTGCAGAGGTAACACTTCTGCAGTGCATCCTCCAATATTCTTCCATTCCGCTTCAAGAGACCAGCTGTAAAGGCAAGACGGTAATTCCATTTTCATGCCAGTTCATCACTGGCCTCTCTCCAGATTTCTAGTATTTAGGGCTTGATTTTGCTGGCTGCTTCATTCCTTGTGTGCACAGAGCTCCCATTGACTCCATTATGATAAACAGAATGATGATAAACTCCAATGGTAAACAGAAGGGTTCTTCACATTAAATGGGAATTCTGCGTGTATGAAGAGATGCAGTGTAGTAAAATCAGCCCATTTCATATCAAATAAATAAGCATAATAGTATCTGAAATGCCAAGTTGGTGTCTGACATATGTCTAAGAGAATGTGGGCACTAGAGATTTTGCTTGTGGGGTTACCAAATTACCGTCTGATGGTAACTACTTGATTTCTTAAATCTCCTGGTTGGAAACCTGGAACTGGTTACATTCCCCTCTGACTAGGATAGATCTTTGAGCAGATGAATGCACACACATGTTCTTTAAGAATCTGATTCTTCTTTCTTTTGAAGATGGATCACAAATAAGGCCCACTGAAGCAAGTAATTTATGGAATTTTTAGTATTTGCCATTTCTTTCATTGGTTCAAATGGGCATGGCCAACAATTTGGTATACATTTCCTCCTAAGCTGGCAATGTAGCAAACTAACATCATGTGGATGGCCCTGCAGGTTAAGTATTAAATTCTAACAGACAGACTTATTTAGATATGCACAATTACTAGAGTCCAAATTAGAGCATGATTTTTAATTGTTGTTGATTGTAAAATAATATTTTGTTAGAATAGCAACATTACCTTTGCTAAAATTACTAATTAACTATATTTAAAAAAGATAAAACTGGAATTGGAGTTCAATATAAAGAAATGGAAGAACCCAGGTACAGTAAGACCTATTTCCCTAAAGGTTAAATGTTGTAAATACTGGTTAGTTTAGATTTGTTTTCCCACAAGGATTGAATAAACTTAGTTTGCTATGTATCTTTCTTGGCTTAGATGAAGCTTCCAAGCTTCCAGTTAGCATGTCCAGGTAATGAACTATTCATCTGGATTTTTTCCTGTTAAAAGATTTTTTTTCTTCTATTTTACTTCATTCTCTCTAGCAAGAGAAACCTGAGAACTTTCTATGTAAAAACCACTAAGGGAAAGACCTTTTTGCCTTTAAGTTTCTTGACTTTCTGCTTTCTTTTTCTATTTGACCTTTTTGATACTTTTTTTCTTATTAGATGTTTCTTAGAAGCTAGTTTCTATTTCTCTTTTTCCCCCCCCCCGCCCCGTACCTAAGTATTGTTTCATTTTTATCGTCCTCTCTCTGGTAACTTGATTAATCTAAATATCACTGGAATATTTACTAAAAGCCTAAAATTTTCTGGATGCTTTGCAGCTTGGCCTCTGGCACACATTACATTTTTAGGAAAAGCTATTTTTACTTTTCTGGTATTTAGTTTCTGAAAACACATCTGAATAGGCTTTAACAAAGCACTTTTCTTAAGAAATACAAAGTGATTTCTCTACACAACTATTGTGTGGCCTAGATTCAAAAGCTTTGTTAAAAGCAACAAGACTATAAATAAATAAGTGACTCATAAACAGATAGTTTCCATCTTGTATAATGTACTTTGTAAACTACAATTAAGTGGGAGTAGTAAAATATTGCTGAGTAAATATTAAGAAAGATAACTTGGAAATCTGCGTTAAAAAAATTGGCATAATTTTCTCAAGTGCAAAGACAAACTTTTTGTTTCCCATTCATTTGAGCTATTTTTCCAAAAAAGTTTTGTTTAAGAAGCCAACGAGAAAAAAATCGGAAGACATATGGTCCTTTCCTATAGCTAAAAATGAAATAAACTGAGAAAAAAAGAAAGGAAAAAGAATTAAAATGCTTTGCTACCTCAAATGATTAACATTATCATTTTGGGGATATAATTCTTTATGCCATTTCAAAGCATACCACCATTATTTTATTAGATTCCAAAATACTGCTATAAAGCTAAAACTAAACAAAACAAAACAATTTCCTGTGTATGTGTGTGAAAGAGAAGCGGATAATCTGAGGCGGTGAGAGAGTGGTTATTTTATATGAAGTATTATGTGTTGGCAAAACAAGTCCATCAAGAAAATGACCACCTGGAAAGGTGAGACACACACGAAGATAATGACCCACTGCAAATCCAGCAAAGAACTTTCACAAATTAATTTTCAAAAAGTCTCTTAAGAGAAATGCAAAAGTCGTAACTAGACAATTCATTATATTGTTATTGCAGCATTGCTTATAATAGTAAAAGAAATGGAAAACCAACTGTTCAACATCATTGAAATAATGGATTAAGTTATGGTATGCCCCCTGGATGTAAAGGCATGTAGCCGTCATTCCAGGAGTTTTAGAGAGCATGTAATCACAGGGCAAATGCTTCCGCTGTGACCATCAGAGAAAAGCAAAATGCAAAATCGTCTACGGGGGGAGACGAGTGAACTTCTTTGTAAAAGTTCTCAGTAAACCAACATTTCAACTGCCTTTAAGAGAATTGTAGGGGGCCGCCCAGTGGCACAGCGGTTTAGTCCGCGCTTGGCAGCCCAGGGTTCGCAAGTTCGGATCCCCGGCGCCCGCCGACGCACTGCCTGTCAGCCATGCCGTGGCGGCGTCCCATATAAAGTGGAGGAAGATGGGCACGGATGTTAGCCCAGGGCCAGTCTTCCTCAGCAAAAAGGGGAGGATTGGCAACAGATGTTAGCTCAGGGCTGGTCTTCCCCAGGGGAAAAAAAAAAAAAAAAAGAGAATTGTGGGATTCTGATAAGCATGCAGGTGGTGGGACAAAACCAAGACTGCTCAGGGAGGAAGAAGGCTGAGATACCTGGAGAAAAGACAGGGGTGCTGGAAAACGTGTGAGGAGTTTGGGGAAATGTGAATAGTATGACATGCATTCAGGAGCTGTCCAAAGATGTGGTAGGGGATGTTGGAACGTTTAGGATGGTGCCAGACCGTGAAAAACTCTGAATGTCATATTAAGAATGTCAGACTTTATTCATGGGCCATGGGCAGCAGTCTGCGCTTTTGGAGAAGACAATGGATGTGGTGATGGAAGTAGAAGCAGAGGAACAGAGAGCTATGTGAAACTCATCTCTTGTCTTTTTTGTAGTTTTTAACAAATCCTATGTCCCTGAGTGCCTTGGCTTTTCCTCGTTTTGAGCTTCAATTTTTCAAGCATTTTAAATAGAAATGAAAATTTGATAGAAAATCACTAACAGAAAGAAAGGTGCAACGTCCATACATATTGCTGCTTATTTTGTTTCAGTGTTTCCATTTCTGTTACTTAATAAGAATTCAAAGTGAGTGAAGGCTGCGAGTACCGGGTTTGAGCGTCAACCCTGTGAGTTTTGCCGTCACTTCATCCAACTGAGTCTCAGGTTTTTCATCGACAACCCATCATAGCTATTATTTGCTAATGATCCAAACACAACGTAGCGTTTGTTTTATGCCAGGCACTCTTCCAAGCGTTTTTGTGATTTTTGTGTTTGTTTAACAATCTTAATTAGATTAGTCCTCATGTAACTCTAAAACAGTGTTAATTGTACCTCTGTATTAGTGGTGAGGAAACTGAGGCAAGAGAGGTTAAGTCACTTGACAGTTAGTGGCAGAGCCAGGATTATAATTTGGGCAATATGGCTCCGGAATCTCTCTTCTTGAACTCTACTTTATTCTGCTTCTCAATAAGAACAAGAATATAATGATAATAATAGGATAGAAATATAAAAATAGTGGTAGTCCAAGAATATGATGATAGTATTGCCAGAGAACATTGATGGTGTGACCAAACATTATGGTCTGTGACTTTTCTGACACTCCTGTTTGTTCTCCTAGTAACTCTGAGAGGTAACTTCTGTGATTACCTCTACTTCCTGCATCTGGCAGCTGATGGGCTCATGGACACACAGAGACAGGGTTCAAAGCAGCCTGAGTTTCACTTCAAGGCGGGTGCACTTAACGAGTGTACCCCAGTACAATGAAGGAATTCGGCTAAGTGATCTCTAGACTCACATCCAGCTCCTTCCTGTCGTGATCCACTGGTGGGGCAGCCTTGCAAAAAGGAACCGGGAGCACCTCTGGCCCTGGTTCTAAGGACAGTGAGTAAGTTTGGTGACTAGAGTTAAGGGTGGGGCTTCATGGCAAGTGGGGAAATCTGATCATTAAAAATTAAACATGACTTGGAACTGGCCTGGTGGCCTAGTGGTTAAGTTCGGGCCTGCTCTGCTGCGGCTGCCTGGGGTTCGCAGGTTTGCATCCTGGGAGTGGACCTATGCACCACTTAACAAGCCACACTGTGGCAAGCATCCCACATATAAAGTACAGGAAGATGGGCACAGATGTTAGCCCAGGGCAATCTTCCTCAAAAAAAAAAAAATTGAACATTACAAAACAGAATGTCAATATTATTTCATTATAGTTAATGTGGAGGAAATTAATCTAGTAAAAATTATGGTGTTTCCAGCACCTAGCAAGGTGCTTGGCAGAGTAAGCATTCAAGGGACATTTGAAGAATGAACAAATATTAAGATAGAAGAGTAATTTCTCCCATCCACTGACCTCCTTCCAAGTACTCCGCTTAGTGGGTAGACATTTGTTAAGTTATTAGGTCTGCAACTTACTTCTAGTAGGATGGTATGTCCTGCTGATATCCAGCCAAATCAAAGGACTAATACATTCTAAGGAAATGCGATCCAAGGGGGAAAGGGCTATTTCTCAGTACTAAGCTTCTTCAGGAAAACCATATGCTCCAGCCCTTACCTTCTCACCAAGGACTAGGCATGAGCAAAGCTGGATCCTTCAACTGTTTCATGTTTAAGAAATCTACCTTAGAGAATTGACCTTCGAGAATAAAATTTTAAAAATAATTTCCCAAACCCTTCGAAAGAAAGCATCCTAAATGATATTGTACCTATATTTGTGATGCTGATGTCATATACTCTGAAAGCAGGCATTTCTTTGCCTTCTGTAGGGAGTATAGGAGTGAAATAATACTGAAAAATAAAATCATCCCCCAAATTACACAGCTTCGTACTCTCTACATACCATCAGGGTGAGGCAGCGAACGTAACTGGAAATGAAGCTATTTTTGTACGACTCATCATGTATGCTTATGTCTGCAAAGAAAGAAATGTCTTTGAACTTCTTACACAGTGTTCCTTTTAATATTTTATAGTATTGAGTTACAATGAAAATAAATATTCAACATTAATGGAAGTCAGTAGAAATTCTGTTTATAAGAGTCTATTAATATGGCACTTGTGGGGTGAGGGAATAGAGGTGTGTTAAGTGGAAACATAGTAATTAAGTGGCTTCAATGTGACCACAAAGTTAAATTGGAATTAAGCATAGCAATAAAAAAATCCATAGCGTCCTTTTTGCGAAATAACTTGATACATAGAGCATAACATATCTGTCATTAATAAATGTATTTATACTGTATTATTTGAATGTCTAATGGCATCTCACTGGAGCGACGGCCCCCGGAATCTATTCTCTGAGACTATCTCAGCGATGAATCCTTAAAAATAAAATTATTTGGACTTCAGTAAATAATGAGTTCTAGCCTCAATCTCTATTTCTGCTTGATCATTTAAATTCCTGCTTTTTGCACATTTTCCAGTTCCATTTTACCTTTCTTGAATTGTGGCCACTAGAACTATGAGAAATATTATAGGCACAGACGCACCAGAATTTGTTTTACTCCAATACCCTACAACATCATGTTTACCATTTGTTAGCCTTTCAGGCTCCAAAGGTATCCAAAGTACTCCTGATATTAGGAACTGGCATCCCTCCCAGGAGGTGACCACTTTATTGTTAGTATAAGCTTCCTACAAAGGAACTGCAGTGTTCAGCGTTGGCTGGTGGTTCTGTGCCTCAGAATGGAGGTGGCTGACACTGGTGCGTGATTGCAAAGACCTTTGATCAAGTAAACTGGTTCATTGAATTGCCTGGGAAATTTTAATCTCTGCTACCTAGTAGGAGGTGTGGGCAAAGTATATAATATTTACCAAAAACCTGGCTTTCTACATACCCACAAGGCTTGTCTTTTATGATAGAACCTAGTAGGAATTAGAGCTAAAGTGTGTCAGTGGGTAATTAACAGAGCCAGGAAAGAATCTCATGAATAGTAACATTATCAAAACCTGTTTCTTGAGTATTTACAATGTCCTCCTTACATTTTACCTATCTATCATCTATTTATCTATCATCTATCCATCCATCTCATATATATATATATATACACACACATATATATCTAGGTATATATGTATATATATGTGTGTGTGTGTGTGTGTGTATAGTCTGAGTCTCATAAAAAAACTAGATAAGCTTGCCATGTTATCATGCACCTTTTACAGAAGGGGAAATGCGGTTTGGAGTTTAAGTAACTTGGACTATTAAGTCACAAAGCTGAGATTTGAAGAATTGAATTCAGGTCTGTCTGATTGCAAAGGCTATACCCTTTTTCACTACATCTGAGAGTCCCACGTACATTAGGCACTATAGCACAGAAGCTGAGTCTTGGTAATTAAAACCAACAGTTAGTGATCTGTAAAGAACAGGCCATCACTAACGTTCTCTGTACATATGACTATACATATTACACATCTACTGGTCAATCACAATCACAAATCATTGGGATTTTGATAGGGATTGCATTGAATCTGTAGATTGCTTTGGGTAATATGGACATCTAAATGATACTAAGTTGTCCAATCCATGAAGGTGGCATGTCCTTTCATTTTTTTGTGTCCTTTTTTCAGCTTTATTGAGGTATAATTGACTTTTTTGTGTTTTCTTTAATTTCTTTCATCAATGTTTTGTAGTTTTCAGTATACAAGTCTTTCAACCCCATAGTTAAGTTTATTCCTAAGTATCTTTTTCTTTTTGGTGCTATTGTAAATGGAATTGTTTTCCTAATTTCCTTTTCAGGAAGTTCATTATTAGCATATAGAAACACAACTGATTTTTTTATGTTGATTTTGCATCCTGCAACTGCACTGAATTTGTTTATTAATTCTAACAATTTTTTTAATGGAGTCTTTAGGGTTTCTGTATATAGGATTATATATTGTCTCCACATAGGGACAATTTTACTTCTTCTTTTCCAATTTGGATGCTTTTTATTTCTTTTCTTATCTAATTGCTCTGGCTAGAACTTCTAGTACTACATTGAATAGAAGTGGCAAGAGTGGACATCCTTGTCTTGTTCCTGATCTTAGAGGTAAGCTTTCGGTTTTTCATCGAGTATGGTGTTAGCTGTGTGCTTTTCATATACGGCCTTTATTAGGGTGAGGCAATTTCCTTCTGTTCCTAGTTTGTTGAGACTTGTTATCATGAAATGTTGTCAAATTTTGTCAAATCTTTTTCTGCATCTATTGAGACAATAGTGTGATTTTTATTCTTTATTCTGTTAATACGGTGTATCATATTAATTGATTTGCATATGTTGAACCATCCTTGCATCTCAGGAATGAATGCCACTTGATCATGGTGTATGATCCTTTCAATGTGTGGTTGGATTTGATTTGCTAGTATTTTGCTGAGGATTTTGGCATGTATATTCATCAGGGACATTGGCCTGTAGTATTCTTTTCTTGTAGTATCTTTCTGGCTTTGGTATCAGGGTAATCCAGGCCTCATAAAAATGAGTTTGGAAGTATACACTCCTCTTCAATTTTTTGGAAAATCTTGAGAAGGATTGGGTTGATTTTTCTTTAAATGTTTGGTAGAATTCACCAGGAATCCATCTGGTCTGGGGCTTTTGTTTGTCGGGAGGTTTTTTTGATTACTGATTCAATCTTTTTACTAGTTACAAGTCTTTTCAGAATCTATTTTTTCATGATTTAGTCTTGATAAGTTGTATATTTCTAGGAATCTATCCATTTCTTTTAGGTTATCCAGTTTGTTGGTGTATAATTGTTCATAGCAATCTTTTATAATCTTTTTTATTTCTGTGGCATCAGTTGTAATATTTCTCTTTTCATTTCTGATTCTATTTGAGTATTCTCTTTTTTTTCTTAATCAGCTAAGGATTTGTCAGTTTTGTTTGTCTTTTCAAAAAACCAGCTCTTAGTTTTGTTAATTTTTTTCTATTTTTTTTATGTTTTCTGTTTCATGTATTTCTGCTCTGTTCTTCAATTCCTTCCTTCTGTTACCTTAGAGCTTAGTTTGTTCTTCTTTTTCTAGCTCCTTGAGATGCAAAGTTAGGTTGTTTTTTGATATTTTTCTTTTTTAAAAAGTAATTTATTTATTTTACTGAGATATAATTGGCATACAACATTGCGTTAGTTTTAGGTGTACAGCATAATGATTTGATATTTGTATATATTGTGAAATGATTATCAGAATGAGTTTATTTACCATCCATCACCACACATAGTTACAAAAACTTTTTTCTTCTTTTTTTTTTTTTTTGGTGAGGAAGACCAGCCCTGAGCTAACATCCGTTACTAATCCTCCTCTTTTTGCTGAGGAAGACTGGCCCTGGGCTAACATCCGTGCCCATCTTTCTCCACTTTATACGGGACGCCGCCACGGCCTGGCTGACAGGCAGTGCGTTGGCAGGCACCCGGGATCCAAGCCAGTGAACCCTGGGCTGCCAAGCGCGGACTAAGCCGCTGCGCCACCGGGCCGGCCCCTTTTTTCTTCTTTTTTAATGTAGGTATTTATTGCTATGAACTTTCCTCTGAGGACTGCTTTTGCTGCATCCCATAAGTTTTGGTATGTTGATTCAGGAGAGAAAAACCAGTTACTCTCAATAGAGATGGAACAGAAGACTCCAAAGTCACTGTCCTTCTCTTCATTAGTATGTGAGTAGAGGCTGAGTATAGAAAAGTTCTTGAATGAAACTTTAGAAACTAGAGTTTCTCAGAAGATCATAGAATGTTTTCTTGGTGATCTAAGAGTCCCAGATGAGAATTCTAAATATGTTGTGCTTTTATTTCTGGGAATACCTAAACATTAGTTATAGTCTATCCTGGGTCACCTATAATACAAGCATTATAGAGTAGCACTGATTTTAACATTTGTGTGCTTATGATTAAATTAGTGTCAAGTGATAAACTTAAAGTAGCTATATTAAATTTTTAATAAGCTTTTTTTCCTGGCTAGGAAGATTAGCCCTGAGCTAACGTCTGTTCCCAATTTCCTCCATTTTGTATGTGGGTTGCTGCCACAGCATGGCTTGATGAGTGGTGCAGGTCTGCACCTAGAATCTGAACCCGAGAACCCTGGGCTGCCGAAGTCAAGCGTGTGAACTTCACCACTACACCACCAGGCTGGCCCCTAGTAAACATTTTTTTAGACACAGTTTTAGATTTGCAAAAAAGTTGTAAAGATAATACAGAGTTCCATATACCCCACACTCAGTTTCCCCTGTTGTTGACATCACATATTAGCATGGTGATTTGTTGCGATTAGTGAACCAATGCTGATACATTATGAAGCCTGTACTTTATTCAGATTTTCTTAGTTTTTACCTAGTGTTCTTTTTCTCCTCCAGGACCCATTCAGTCACCACATTACATTTAGTCGTCGTGTCTCCTTCAGCCCACTTGGCTGTGACAATTTCTCAGATTTTTCCTGTTTTTGATGACTGTGACAGTTTTGAGAAGCATTGGTCAGGTATTTTGTAGAATATTCCTCAAATGAGATTTTTCTGATGTCTTTCCTATTACTAGACTGGGGTTATATGTTTTGGGGAGGAAGATCACAGAGGTAAAGTATCACTTTTGTCACATCATATCAAGGGAAGCTACTATCAAAATGACTGATCTCTGTTGATGTTGACTTTGATCACCTGGTGCAAATAGTGTTTGTCAGGTTTTTCCACTGAAAAGTTACTGTATTTCCCCCCACTTCTGAGAATGTACCCATTGGAAGGAAATCTCTATGTGCACCCTGCACTTAAGTTGTGAAGAGTTATGCTCCACCTTCTTCAGGGCAGAATATCTACATAAATTATTTGGAAATCTTATCTTCCTTCTCCCCCAAGTATTTATTTATTAAGTCATTTGTTTGCATTAACATGGATGCACATTTATTTTATAATTTCATTATAATCCAATATTACTTTATTTTGTTGCTAAAATTGTTCCAGATTTGACTATAGGTAACTCTTTCAGTTGACTCCTTTGTCCCTTTGACATATCTCTACCTTTGCGCGGGTTTTTTGTGTTTTTTTGTTTTAGCACTTCCTTACTTCCTGGCACTGTGAAATATTCCAGGCTCTTCTTGTATATTACCTACTCCAGTCCTAGATTCAGCCATTTCTTCAAGGAGTGTTTTATTTGAGAAAGATAATAGAAACAAAGGTCTGGGCTACAGATTTCCTCCTTGCTTCTGGATTGTCATCGATTCTGGGCCCTCTCAGCTGACAGAGAAAGGAAATATGCGTGTATGTTGTTGTTATGTGCTATCAAGTTGGCTTCAACTCCTGGTGACCCAATGAATGAGTGATGTCCACAATGTCCTGTCCTCAATAGCCCTGCTCAGCTTCTGTAGACTCATGCCTATGGCTTCTTTTAAGGAGTCAATCCATCTCATATTTGGTCTTCCTCTTTTCCTGCTGCCTTCTACTTTTCCCAGCATTAGTATCTTTTCCAAAGAATCCTGCCTTTTTATCATGTGCCCAAAGAAAGACAGCCTCAGTTTTATCATTTTTGCCTCTAGCGATAGTTCAGTCTTAATTTGCTCTAGGACCCACTTGTACATCTTTCTGGCAGTCTAGGGGATCTGTAGAGCTCTCCTCCAACACCTTATTTCAAATGAACCAATAATTTTTCCTGTCAGCCTCCTTCACTGTCCAGCTTTTACACCTGTACCTAGTAATTGGGAATATGAGGAAGTGCATAATCTTGACCCTAGTCTCTAATGACACTTCTTCACACTTGATGATCTTTTCTAATTCTTTCATGCTGCCTTCCCAAGTCTCAGTCTTCTCTCGATTTGTTCACTGTAGTCTCCTTTTAAATTGATGACTGAACCAAGGTAAACAAAGTCTTTAACAATTTCAATGTCTTCATTGTCTACGTTAAAGTTGTATAGTTCTTCTGTACTCCTGACTTTTGTTGTCTTGACGTTCAAATTCAGTTCTGCTTTGGCACTTTCTTCTTTCACTTTTGTTAGAAGTTGTTTCAAGTCATTGCTGCTTTATGTCAGTAAGATGGTGTCATCTGCATATCTTAGATTGTTGATATTTCTTCCACCAATTTTCACTCCTCCTTCATCTGAGTCTAGCCCAGTTTTTGTATGATATGTTCCACATGCAGATTAAACACATAGGGAGATAAAATACATCCTTGTCTCACACCTTTGCCTGTAGGAAACCGTTCTGTCTCTCCACATTCTATTCTGACAGTGACTTCTTGTCCAGGATACAGGTTATGCATCAGAAAAACCAAGTGTTGAGGCATGCCCACTTCTTTCAGAGCATCCCATAGCTTTTCATGATCCAAGCATGAAGTCCACAATGGAGAAGTTGTATTCGGTCTGCCAAAACAAGACCAAGAGCAGATTGTGGTCCTGACCATGAATCGTTCACATCAAATATCAGAGTAGAGCTGAAAAAGAGCACTGAAAGAATCACAGTGCCAAAATGTAACAAAAACAACGTTCCCATGAATTTAAAGTCCACATAAAAAACAGATTTCCATTGTTAACCTTAACTGACCCAGACCAGGAAAACTATGAACTGAAACTAGAAATATTATTAAGGAAGAATGCAAAAAGATAATACCTGAAGTAAAAAGAAAAGAAAAATCAAGGTGGATAACAGAAGAGACACTAAAAATTGTTAAGGACAGGCAAGAAGCAAAAGTAAAAGGTGACAAAAGTAGGGTTAGAATCCTGAATGCATTTTTCCAGTGACTGTCAGATAGAGATAAAGAGAACCACTATAATGGCCAATATAAAGAGATAGAAGAGAACAGCAAAAAAGAACAAGAGGTCTCTTCCAGAAGATTCAAGAAATCAAAGGGAAACTTAAACCTAGATTAGGAATGCTGAACGACCAATGGGGAAGCACACTATCTGATCAGGAGAAGACAAAGGGAAGGTGGAAACAATATACTGAAGATCTGTGCAGAATGGACAAAAGGATGACAGATTCCTTTGAAGAAGATTCCTATGACGAAGAACCCGTGATTTTAGAAAGTAAAGTGAAAGCTGCCCTGAAACCACTGGGAAGAAAAAAGGCACCAGGGGTAGATGGGATATTGATAGAATTATTTCAAGATAGAGAGACTGAATCTGTGAAAATCCTAATAAGAATACACCAACATATATGGAAAACAAAACAGTGGCCAATAGACTGGAAACGTGCGATGTACATCCCAATCCCCAACAAAGGAGATGCCAAGGAGTGCAGTAACCTTAGGACCATTGGTCTAAATTCCCATGCAAGTACAGTGATGCTCAAGGTGCTGCAGTAAAGGCTTTTAGTTTATATGGAGCAGGAAATGCCTGATATCCAAGCTGAATTTTGAAAACGGAGAGCCACACAAGATCTAGTTGTGCTTATTCATTGGCTACTCGAGTGCTCCAAACAATTTCAGAAGAAGCCGAGTCTGTGTTTTATAGACCACAGTAAAGTCTTTGATGATGTAGATCATGTGTGTAGACTAACCTGTATATACACACTTATCTATAAATATATGGAACCATCTGTATCTATATTAAGCTAAACATGAATTCATCCTGATGTCTTTAACTTTGACTCATTGCCACATGGATCATTCTAGCCTTCTCCCCTTGCTTATATGTAAACTCCCATTACAACAATGAGAAACCTGGCTCCCACCAGCTGCCATCCATTTACTTAATCATTCAATTCAACATGTTTAATTAATTTTTAATCTAGCTTGTCTCCAAGTTTCTCTCTGCAGTTATATTCCCAGGAATCTGTAAGTTCTCCCTTTAGCAAAAAAAAAAAAAAAACAAAAAAAGAGGTAAAATTGTTTGGCATTGATACATTTGAATGTATTTGCATAAACATAGATTTGCATTGTTTTTTTTTGGCATATGTAAAACTTCTAAAACCAAAGCCCTGTATGTGTCCAATGATTAGGTCAAAATTTCTAAATGTAAATTTCCACTACCTACAGCACAACAGGCTGACTCAAAAATATTTGGTTGTCATCTATTCAGAGTAAATAATTTTCAGTAGCGAGCACTGCTGGCTTTGGAGCCCTCTTAGCTCCTTTTTCAGTATTCCTACCTTCCTCCTGGTGATCCCTCAACCAGGTACCCATGTATATCCCATTTCTAAAGGCTGTTGCTCTGCCATCTGTCAGTTAATTTCCATACGGTGTAGTTGATGAGGACTGTAGGGACCGCCCTTTCCAATAATTTTAGGATTTAATATGGGTCATTAAAGACCCCAAAGCATTCTGAAATATAAATTATTTCATTTCTAATAGTGAAATTCCAGGTACAGATATTTCCAAGGAGAGAATCTCATCCAGTGCTTGTCAAATTATGCCTCTCTACATACCTACTCATGTATCAGTCCAAATGACGGCCCCTTTCTGCATGTACATGACTTTTATTTTCTTGCCCTTTAATAGGAGCTAGAAAGTCATTTTTGGAGCTAGAATCTCACATTAAACACATGTGTGACTTGGGTATTTTTATTCATGTTAGAATTTAGTCTGAAAAACAACCACTTGACGTTGTTCAACATTTCAACAACCAAAGGGATATGTTGTCAAAATCTTAATTAGAGTGATGCTATGGGGCAGTTTCACAAAACAACATAAGTAATTACATAAAACAATCACCAACACCCACAAATACTAAGAATGTCCGAGATATAGCACGTGAAGAATGTAATGACAATCTTTCCAGATTAATCTAAGCCACTTCTTTCTAAAATTGGGTTGTTAAAAATATATGATATCCTACAGATTTTTGCTTTTCAGATTCTATATTGTGGACTGATAGGTCAAATAAAAGATTCCTTTTGTTGTATGTATTGCAGAATGCTCACTGTTCCGGAAAACATAGGGAAATGAAAGGCATGAAAATCAAATTAATAGAAGTAGGGAAATTACTAATTCAAGAAAATCAGTGTAGAAAAGCTAAGTGTTTCACAAGTGGAAAATATCCCTATACCTAAAAATATTAAAATAAAGGATTGTATTAGGACTGAACTCAAATAAGCTACTACCAAAGTCAGCTGCAAATACGAAGGCTAAAGGCAAATACATATTTTAAAAAAGAAGTTTCAGACTTGCAACAGAAAGAATCTTGGAAAAGTATTTTTTTTTAAATATTCATGGGTTAGTTAGTACTTATTTCAAAATGAAGCTAATGGTAGCATATCTCTGGGTCTTAAGTGAGGAATATCACCTCGCCCATGGCTGTCTTAGTCAGAGAGAAGCTTTTGAGGTTTCACATTGGCCAACTTTCCATCTTCCCCAGGTGAGAGCTCATGACACAGGCTGAATTCTAGCATGTTTACTCTTTACTTTTCCTATAAAATTTTCTTTCAAATCAACAGATAGTTATTGTTGGTATTGTTAGGTATTTTCAGGTCCTCTGGATGGGCCCAGCCTTAGGCTGAAAGAAGGGAAGTGGATGCTGAGGTGGATCATATTGTAACACACACACACACACACACACACACACACACACCCCAACACACCCCAAGCATATTGAATATTGAAGGTATGCTTGAAAGGAAAAAAGAATAGGAAAAGTAATCAGAAGAGCAATATGCTTCCTGAAGGAAGGGTATACAAGTGGTAGGTAGAAGGCTTTTTTTTTTTAGGAAATTGTTTCTTGTTTTGCCTCTTGATGGTTTAATTATGAAAGCCTCAGGCCCTCAATCTTTTGAATTTTTTTGTTTGTTTGTTTGTTTGTTTTTTTGTGGGGAAGACCAGCCCTGAGCTAACATCTGTTGCCAATCCTCCCCTTTTTGCTGAGGAAGACTGGCCCTGGGCTAACATCTGTGCCCATCTTCCTCCACTTTATATGGGACGCCACCACGGCATGGCTAACAGACCGTGCGTCTGCGGGCGCCCAGGATCCGAACTCGCGAACCCCGGGCTGCCAAGCGCGGACTAAACCGCTGCGCCACCGGGCGGCCCCCTTTTGAATTTTTTTTAATCACCAGCTTTGTAGATCTTCTCTGTCCTCCAGCTGTCTTGCTCTGGTTATCTTGTGCCTGTAGAAGAATAAGACCCAATATGCAGGGCCCATGGCAGAATTCCTGGTTCTGTGGAAGGTACCGATGTGTTGACCTTGAGCGAGGTTGTTGAGCAACGCAGAGACCAACGCTCAAAGCAAAGGAGCCAGGAGTGCACCGTACACGAAGGGCGACAGCGGAAGCTGCTCATCTCGTGAACACGTGCCACATCCCAGGCGCTCTGCTATGTACCTTACAAGCTTCATCACATCTCACCTTCAATGTAACCCAGGAACTTTACTGATTTATTCATTTGCTCATTCATTTATTCCACACTTACTGACTGCCTACCGCCAGGCACTTGTGAAGCAAAGGCGACTAAAACACAGTACCAACTTCTGACAACTCACAATCTGGTGGTAGATTAGTGTGATGGTGGAAGGTTGCAGGAGTCAGTATGGGAATAAAAGGGGGGATGTGCCAGGCGAGTTCTGGGTCTTGAATGGAGAAAATGAGTTTGCCAGGTGGACAAGGAGAAAAAGAGCACTCCAGGCAAAAATAACACTAGGCAAAGGCATTGAAACAGAAAACAACGTGGCACCCCGGGAAAGAGTGATTAGAGCATGAGGTTCATGACAGGGAAAGAAAGCTGTGAGGTAATCAAAGGCAGCCCCCGAGGGCCGGCCCTGAGGCTGAGTAGTTCAAGTTCCGCGTGCTCCACTCTGGTCTCACAAGTTCCGGGTTGGGATCCCAGGTGCAAACCTACTCCAGTCATCAGCCATGCTGTGGCGGCGTCCCACATACAAAATAGAGGGAGGCTGGCACAGGTGTTAGCTCAGGGACAATCTTCCTCAAGCAAAAAAAGAGGAAGACTGGCATTGAATGTTAGCTCAGCACAAATGTTCCTCAACCTCTCTCCTCCTAGAAAGGACAGCTCCTGAAGAATCTATGTGGGAGTTAAAAAGAGCTAGAAACTTTGTCTCTATGTAATGGAGAGCCAATTAGCAATAGAGTTTTCACCCTATTTTACAAGTGACATATGTTTATTGGGGTGGCTAGTGAAAAGCAAAAAGAGGAAAATATAAATCAACGTAACCCCATCACATAGATTTAACCACCTCTATTAGATGTATATATATATATATAAAACTTATATATATATTAAAAAACTTTTATATATATAAAACTATAAATAAATATAAAATGCATATGTATATTTATGTGTATGTATACATACATGTATATGTATAAATATATTTTTCACATTTTTTCATTTTTCTCTGTATGTATGTCTGTGTTAATATAACTTTATAGATATATATTACAATGCACATAAAGTTTTGGAATTTGCCTAGTAATATATTATGAACATCTTTTTAGGTCCATAAATATTCTGTTGCAAACTTAATTTTAACTGTTGTGAGCAAGAGAGAGGCAGGATGCTAGGAGAGCTGTCAGACCCGACTGGGTGGTGGATGGTGGGTCTGGGCAACACTGAAGGAAGTGAAGAGAAGTTTAGTTTTGAAACGTCTGCCTTTAAGAGGTCTGAGTCTGATCATGTGTCTGATTTATCTCTCTCGGCAACAGAAGTATTCCCCTGAAATGGATACTACTTGCTGTCATTCCCTATCTACCTGGCCCTTATTTTTCCTCTTCACTCCTATTTTTATCAGATTGCTTTTACTCACCAGGCTATGTCCATGTCTGGCATGCTTTGAACAGTGCCAGCCGCCAAGGTGCATTTCATGTCCTGTCGTGATCAAGGTAACTGTGACAGAATGATGGTCCCTCAGCCTTCCTTTTTCAGAAAGTCTATGGATCCACTTTGAGTAAAAGTGGCGTTCAAATGCTGATCAAAAAATAATAATCAAAATGGTAGCAATTTTAAACTTGACTGCAAATTATCTGAAAATTAAGATTTAAAAGTGTAATCCCTTGCATCAGGCTAATTGTATGCCCTGGGGAAGGATTAGTTTGGTTTATAGGGCCTATATATACAAAATGAAACATTAAAAACATATTTCAAAAGAGATATATAGTTATGTACACAATTTAGAAAATACAGAGAAGGAAAAAAGAAAATAAATATTCCACAATTATTAGCTTTTGCGTTCTAACTGAAAAGTGATTTTGTGTCAATATACTTGTGATGAAATGTAACAGTAGTGTCCCAAAAGGAGGATCAGCCCACACTGAGTGTCTTCTCTATTCTAGACTCTGCATAATAAGTTAGGTGGACATACAACAACAGGCCTTGCATGTTGTTGCTTACGCCTCCGAAAATTTTGTTTAGGAAGCCAGGAGTGGTTGTTATTTACCAAAGCATACTCATTTCTATATCTGGGCATGTCAATCCAATCTAAATGTGAAGAGTTTATTAACTATTGCCAGACATAAAGAGCTTGGAGGTTTCTACAGGAGGAAACTTGACATAATTTTCACATCACTTTTGTTTTGAAAACTCAGTACATTCAGAGAAACGTACAATGTATAGTTTGTGTGATTTCCATGATGGAAAATACTGCTTCCTAAGTAGAAGCAAATGGATTTGGTAACATGTAATATTAAAATTCTAGGATTCTGATTTTCTGTAATTCTGTCTCGACCCAAGTGTGAATAACGTTCAAAACAGATGCTAATTGTAAGTAGATATAAAATCAAGTTTACAGTTAATAGAAAATGATTAGTCAAAATTATTGAGAAGCTGAACTTTTCCATGGACATAAAAACACTTTACCTCTTAGTGAACTTAGAAGTTGACTTCATGTATTGCAAAACCACCACTATTACTGCTAAACATGAATAGAATTTTCAAGAAGAGAAGGACACAAGACTTTTCCAAAGGGGGAAAAGCCAGTGGTAGAAATTGAAGGGCTGTAACCCAAGTTAAAAAGGGTAAAAGATAGCTAGTCATTAAAAAAAAGTATAACTGCCTAAAAATAATGAGATATTAAATATTGAAATATTGACTGATACTTTCATCCAATATAATTATTTCTCTTATCAAGTGATATAGTTGATGATAAGGGAAAGCAATAGCTATCGCTATTCCACTAATGGATATTAACAAGCATACTACTTACCTTCATTTATGTACAAAACTGAGGTAAAGACCGTAAAACAGAATCTTTGGCCATGGGGTAGGGAAGGAAGGAGGGAACAAAGAAGGAAACTTAGTCAAGAGAAACTTGATTCTTGCATTGTCCTAAAGGGAGGTTCAACCTCAGATTGAAAACATTGGGTTTTAATAAAAGGATGGTCTTTGTGTAACTATGGTTTCATTTTTTCTTGGATAATTGGAGGGTAAAAAGATACCGCATGCATTCCATATGTTACTCCTTATAGGCTACAACAAAGATTCCAAACACAATTATTTTGTGAGTCAAGATTTCTACTGAGTGTGAGCTATGTCTCTAAGTGTACTGTCCCCACACTCACCTGCATCCCCAGCTACTGTAGAGGGTGCCATAATAAATCTCAGGTAGACCAATTATCTGCAAATGCAAAGGTCCTACTTGTTCATATACATTTGGCATAGGAATTCTATAATTACTGGCCCACTGTGACTGGCAATGCTTTCTGCAGTCTCCATGTAAACTTGTAGGAAATGATAAGGCCCTAAATCACAAGTTCAAGTTTGGAGCCACTAACTTCATGTTATATGTCACATGTAATAATCTCTGATAAACCTTAATCTACAGATTATTTAAATGTAGAAAATTCTGGCACTAAAATAAAAATAGTGTAGTGTTTAGACAGTCGAAATTAAGCTAGAGATAGATCATGAATTAATATCCCACAGAGCATTATTACCATCATCATCTCTGGGTTTGGCTTAAAGAATTTCTTTTTGGTAGGCAAAATTCTTTAGTTTTTGGATAGCATAGTAGGTAGATTTACAAGACCAGTAATAGAAATAGGAACACATAATTTATAAATATAGACAATTTGATAAAAATCAAGTCATTATTGTTTGCTAAATAAAATATTGTGCTGGGGAGTCACTTCCTTCTCCATATTCAGACCAGAATCCAAGTGATGATCTCTATATATTTGTATTTGCATAAAATGTCTCATCTAGGGTACAAGGAGGCTCCCCGAAGCCTGGTTTCTGTTTTTTCCCTGTTGGGTACTCCTTGCTTCCTTTAGGTGTTTGCTGAATGAATTCACCGTTCTCTTGTCTGCTTTAGGCCTTTACAACCTCCCTATTCATGCTCTTATTTAACCTCTCCTCCCCACTCTGCTATTGAGTTGGCAACAATACAATAGTTAAATTCTGTCTCATCCCAGAAATGTTGCCTGACCCCACAGACAGACTTCTTCTTCCAATACTTGGCCAAAATAGAATCTGAAATAATTCTCCTAACATTGTGGGAACATCTATTGATTAGTCAATTGCATATATATCAAATTACATTTCGAATACATTCAAGGCATAGAGGAATGTTATATATTTAAACTTAATTTATACTTCTCCATTTTGAAGATCTTCAAAAAGAACAACTGAATTGAATCTAAGACACTAGACTCTCTCAACAGTCATATTGATCACATTTATTGAAAAACCAACCTGTGTCAGATGTAATACCCATTCATTTTCATAAGAATCCCACAAGGTAGAAATTTTCATCCCCTTTTTTGCATCTGAGAAAGTAGTATTCAGAGAAGTTACATAAATTCCCTAGGGTGGCAGAGTTCCCTTTGAATACTGCCAGGGTTAAATGCTGCCGCATATGGCTTTGCAGAATGGGTATGGCCTAGAATTGTGCAAGGTACAACCTACACGACTGTACATGGAAGCCCCACCAGGGTACAACTCAGGTTTTTTCTTTATGCCCAAACTCCTTTCTAGTATGTTGCACTCTGGAAGCAATATGGAACAGATTCCCCTTTATGGAAGAGGCAGAACATAAGCTGTGACTTTGTGGAGATGTCGTGAGCACTTGGCCTGGGGACGGGGAGGTAAGTGAGGTTTGTTCACAGCATCTTGGAGCCGTCCCTATCCCTCTCTCTCCCCAGGCCTTTCACTTCATCTTCCCTGTGGCCCATGACCTCTTGCTGTCTCTGGGAATGGAACTTCCAACTACTCTCTGCAGACTTGCTCTCTGTCCTCCTGGAAACTCTCTCTCTCGAGTCTCATTTTGCTCACTGTGGCTAAGGGCTAGCACAGCTCATTTAAGTCTAGGCTTTATCACTGCTACTTGTTAGTCCTGTGACCTTGAGCAAGTGACATATCTGTTTTAAGCCTCGTTTCTCATGGGTAAAATGAGAATAAAATGACACATAATTTTTATAGAAATATTAAATAAGAACATACATGTAAAGATATTAATGTAAAACTTGAAACACAGTAAGCTCAATAAGTTCTTCTCCTCCTTCTCCTTCTTCCTTCCCCTCCTCCTCCCTCACTCCCACCCCCTCCGCCTTCTCCTCTTCCTCCATCTCCTTCCCTCATTTTAACATATATATTTTTAAAATTTGACCTGTCCTTCTTTGCAACCAACCTTTGTAGTCTATTAAAATAACTGAACAGTGGGAATTCAGGCTGGGTTTTGGGGGCCAGGGGATGCCCGAGTAGACCAATGATAGGTGAGCCATGTGGGTTATTTTGGTTTTTGGTACCCATTGAACCACACAGGCCTGGCCACTAATATCATGGCCCTAGGACTTACATATTGAGATCCTCACATAGGTTTTGCATTTTCCGTGAAGAATGTAATTGAGCCCACTTTACTCCATTATCAGGAAGTTTAGAGAAAGAGGCAGACATGGAAGCTCTTTCAACAATAACACTGCCCTTACCTAGTTCCTCTCTCTGCTCCTTTCCTCTGAGCTTTCTGCTATCTTTAGCGCTTGCCCTAATTGCCTTCCTTTCCCTCTCTTCCCCATCCCCTGGGTCCTTCCTTCTCTCCTTTACTTTCTCTTTCTCTGTATCCCTCCCTCTCTTCCTCACTCCTTTCCTTCCCTCCACACATTTGATACTAAAATGATATTCTCACTACCTATGCTTTCTAACTTAAGCCTTCCATATGTTTCTGAGTAATGGTAGTTACATATCTAGGCTTGAATTCTATGAATATTATATAGGCTAATAAATCCAGCAAAGAACACATTTAAAAAATAAATATTCTCATAGAAATATTGCATACACTTAGAGTGCCAGAGCACTTTTTTGCTTCCTCCAACACCTGGTAATGAAATTTATTGACATATAAACTTAATAAGCTGCTAATTGAGTAAGTATCGATTGCAGGAAATGTGTTCTTAAAAGTCACATTAACAATTGGCAGAGAGGCAAAAATAGAACAGACTCAGTTTTTAACTTACTTTATAGCATTACCTTAAAATTGTAAAGAGTTAATCTTATCACACTACACATGGCTGAATTTGTAAAAGATAAAATCACAAACGAGTAATGCACAGTTACTTGTTACATATTCTTCCCATTACAACTGGCAGGTTCATTAATCATACAGTGTATTTTACTATTAGAAGCTATAAAGGAGATCAAATCTCTTGTAATTTTTCTTCTTCTCTTTCATTTGATAAGTGTGTTGTTTCAGTGTGCAGATAAAATACAGTGTCAGTCACCAACAGTCTCAGGAGATTTTCATTTTTCCAGTAAGAATATCCTTGCTTATTTGCAATGTAAAAATTCCCTACATCATGCATCATTTCCCTACAACTTGGCCATCAAATCAAGGAAAAAGTCTATGTGCACCTATCCGCAGGCGTGGTCATCCAGAAGTAAGTGCCGGGGGATGGGGACGATGTTTTCGGTGACAGTGATACTGCTTACTGAGCGCTGAAGGCATTAAAGATGAACACCTCTATTCATAACGTAACACTGATTCATAATTAAGGTTCTTGTAAATGACACAGATTGCTGACAGATTTCATAAGCTGTTCTGGGGAGAGGTGGCAAATTTTACAGTTTGTCACAGATTGCCAATGAAGCACTTGAAAGCATAGATGAAATACAGGAATATTTGCCAATAAATAAGGGAGTCTATGATATTCCCTTTCATGGTATGTCATGAAAAATATGTTTAAAAAGGCTACCTTCCTACTTAGAAAACAAAGGGTTGGGTTTTTTTCCTGTCTAGAAAGAAATCCTGAAAAGAGTGCCATCAATTCATATAGCAAAAACAGATGGACATATTTTAATTTTTTCTAATTAGTAAGGAAAATGGAAACATGTCTTTTTTATCTCTTGTCAATTTACAAAGGGGAGAAGTCAACCATGAAAATTCTTCTGTGTTTCTCAGTGTTTCCATTTTTTGATTTTTAAAAGTATAACTTATAAATAAAATTCTTAGAATTTCTTAGTTTTGGTGATTTGTGTGACACTGATGTACTGTAATTTATACAAGAACTACTTCAGTGTTGTTTTTCAGTGCTTCTTGCCAACCTAAGTATTCTAAATATAAACTGAAGAAATTTGGTCTGGCACAAAATAGCTGATGAAATATTCTGGGCTTGCATTCCACTATTTTCCCAGAAGACCTTCTATGAGAAGCAGGGAATGTAAAGAGATCTTGATTAAAGTGTAAAAACGTCTGGAGTCCAGTCGCTTGTAGACTCCATTTAGAGTCCACCGTGAGTGGCCTTTCAACTCCATCACACAGCACTCCGTTCCTGACGGGGACACAGCCGTGTGCTCATTGTCTATTTTTGGGCAACAGCTAGTTTTCTGTATTATAACTCCGCACCAAATAGGTGCAATTTTGTCATGTCTGCCCAGTAGGATATCTGCAGAGGCTAGATTGGTAAAGCTATTTCCTCAGTTCCTACCCATACGTAACTTAAAACTACATTTTCACAACACCTTCGAGAACTGAGCAATCATTTGGTGATTCTGAGCAGCGTAAATAGTCAATCTCCACTTGGTCTTCCCATAGTGCTTTCTTCCCGTGTGACGTTGTGCGCTCCCAGCTCTATCTTAAGCTGTGCAGGAGAGACCGACTGTTTTTCTCGCTCAGCCCACGGTGCCCCTGCATGTTGCTGTGCACAGTAAACACTGGAAGAGATCCCATTCTAGGATGCAGTGAGTGTGGCCTCAAGCATTCAAAAGAAGACATAGTTGGAAGACGTGTTGTTCTAAGGTGATGTGATAAAATTCAGAAAGGTAAAGATCAGAAAATGAGTCAGCATACACATTTTCCTGCATGCTCTGGAAAAGACTCGCATTCATGGTCACTATCAAGGAAGCACAGTAACAAGCTCTGAGAGTGTCATTGGAGGCCAGCGTTCCTGGCACAATGGATGACGCAGCTCAGGAGCGGCATGTAACCGGCATGAAATAAATGGCACTAGGGACCCGCCAAGACAGGAAGATCAATATTTCAATCCAGGCAGGTTTCTGAGAATCTTGGCACTGCTGCCTTTCCTTGCAGAGGGAGATTTGAAATTCTTCATCCCTAGATCACTATACTTCACAAGAGTCCATGAATTCTGCAATGAATTTTTAGTATCAAAATTGTCTATACAGAATCCCCACACAAAAATATTACTCAGACTCCCACACACTCCTGGGGAAGCCCTACTTTAATCAACATATATCTAGGGCTTAGAGAAGTTAGAAGCAAAGGGATGGCATGTGGTGTTATTCTGTTGGGTGGTGGTGGTCGAGATGGTTTAATTTGCTAGTGATATTCATGATTAGCACATTTGGCTTTCATCAGTATAATCTCCCCAGAACTTCATGATTATTGAGTCTATTCTTGGATAATCTTCTTTAAAAGTATAAATATTTATTAATCTATTATTCCCTATTCTGCCAAGTGTAATAATAATTTAATATGGAGCAATGCCAAATACACAGTAGGTGGTCAATAAATTTATCTGGAAGTGATGAAATGGTGTGCTATATGCATCTAGGCAAATAGAAGAAGGTGGAGTCTGATCATTTTAGCTTCTTCTCCTTCTAAGTCGTTGGTGGTGATAGGAAAGTGTTTCCTCTCCTTAAGCATAAATATAATTTCAATGTATCCCTGTATCCATATCCATATCTCTATCTAATTTCCTTTGGATACAGAAAGGAAAAAGCAAAGGGGACTGGTTTAAATTAGGAGACACTTAACAGTAATCTCCATAATGTCAATATCATTAATTGAGAGGGAAAGGATAAAGTTTGGGGGATCTAAATGTTGCTAAAAAGATATTCTCTTTAGTTGACTTGTCTGAGTCAACTGGCTTTTTTTTGTACCTCTTATGTACTCTGTCTTAGTTGAACACTTGTTAACAACTGTTGCATAAATTTGGTGTCAAATAGCTACCACTAAGCTTGCATATTATGAATACCTAATGGCTTTAGAGAGTAGAGTGGCAGTGAATTATTTAGAGGGGTTGCCTAGTATCAAAGCAAGGATAAATATTTTCTGTACTTTGAGTGTCAAAGTTTGTCTCTATGGATCCAGGAAGTGGAAGTGGAATGATCTAGAAACATCTAGCACAGTTGACTGTATGACTCTATATTTTGGATGCTGAGGGATGAAAATATTTTCTTCTTGGCTCTGCTAGATATTCTGAGTCCTTACTTTTGTCTCCCTCCCATAGACCCTGCTCCAAATAATATTCTTGCTCACTGTGTGTTATAGCGAGCTTTCTCCATCATAACTATCTTCATACCATTTTTCACACTTGAATAATCTCTGATATTTTCCATTTCTCCCTATAGTTCCAATTCTTCTCTCTGCTTTGTGCCCTAATAGGCTGAATGTCATGAACTGGCATCAATGGATTACCTGCCTTGGCTTCTGGTTAGGTTCTGCCAGTGGGAGGCATCATCAGGAGATCAGAGGGCATAAGGATATCCTAGGATGCTTATTGCCTTGGCTCTGCCCTCAACAGGCTGCAGTCACTGCATTTCTCTTCTGAAGACCAGAGCCTCTGTCAAGTAAGTGTTAGATCATTACAGCCATCTCCAGTTCCAGTAACTGCTCCCACTTTCCTTCAGGCCTTGGAATGGCCATGACTTTCCACTATTATTAGTTCTAGAGTGCTTCTTCAACGCTGTAGCCTTCTCTGAGCTTTGCATGTCTAGATAAACACTACCTCCATTACATTCTCTTAACTACCCTTTTTGAGTGTGCCATTTCGCTACCTGTACAGATTCCTTCTATCTCTTCTGGTTTTTCACTGTGCATGCTGTTTCTAAGCTGTAAATAGAGCAGGTCCTGGATTAAACTCAGATTGCCATGTGAATATATTTATTTTGTCGGTTTTCTCCATCTCTTCCCTAGAGCATTCTGATTATCGTTGATCAAATGTTAGGATTAGGTTTAGCATAGGATAGAAAAAGCTCAAATAACATTGTTTAAACAAGATAGAAACTCATTTCTCACTCACATTAAGGAAGTTGAAATGTAGACGCCAGGGCATTTATGGAACCCTCCTGAAGGCATCAGGGAGCCAGCCTCTTTCCTTTCACTACTCCACCTACCTCAGGAAGTCCAAGATGACTGTTGGGTTTCTAGGCAATGTATCAGTCTCAGGGTGGAAGAATGGGGGAAGGACACAGTTGGGGCTTATCTCTTCCCTCTTACGAAGACATCCTGGAAATACAACATAACAATGATTGCGTTTCATCGGCCAGAATTTAGTCCAATGGCTGCAAGGTTGATGCGAGGGGAACTGAGAAATGTAGCCTTCTATCTGGCTGACAGTATGCTCTACTGACAGCCAGAGTTTCGATATTAAAGAAGGGAAGGATGGATATTGGGAGACAACACGCAGTCTCTGTCAAAAATGGGAACTGCCATATTCTGGTGATCCTGTGAGGCTTTCAGCACCTTTGCTACTGACTATGCAAATCAGATAGAAAAAGTTTGATGGCAGTGACTTATCTAATTACTTAAGATTTCTTATTTATTTAAAGTGGATTGAGTTGTCCACCTTCACTACTCCTCTTCTTTCGCTCATTATTCTTTCTTAACCCTCTGCAATATGATTTGTATCCCAACAAATTTATTTCATCAATTTACTTTAAGATATCCAGTCACTTCCTTACTATAAACTCATGTCCTCTTTTCTGTTCTCATTCTCTTTAAGTTTGTTGCAGTGGATGCTACTTCACTGATCAAATTCTCCTTTCCTTTGCTCTCCTCTTGCTTGGCTTCTGATATACAACATTTTCCAGCTTGTCCACTACCTCTCTGCACCTTCTATGGTTTCTTTTGATGGCTTCTCTTTCTACTTCCATCTACTAACTCTTACCATTCTCTAAAGTTTTGGGCTTCCATTCACTTCTGGCTTCATTCCTTGACTTAATGATTAGATATCGTCTTACTTGCCCCAAACTCCAATCTCATGTCTTTGAACTACTTATAAACAATTTCTCAACATTTCAAACATGATATGTGAAACCAAATTACTCCCTCTTCACAAATCATTCTCTTTTACAACTTCTCCATTTTTTTCTAGTCTCGTAGACACAAAACTTTTGAGTCATCTTTTATTGGGTCATTTCCTTCAATCTACTGTTTAATCTAAAGGACACTTCTTCTGAAATTTCTTTTGGCTCCATCCTTTCTTTTCTTATGACTATCCAAATGTTAATACTACATGCTAAATCACTGTAAGAACTTTTTTTGCTGATTTTCCCGAGTGCAGTTTGTGGTGTGTGTGTGTGTGTGTCTAGCTAATCCTTTCTGTATAGTAAAAATTGCCTAACATTTATTGAGCACATACTATATGGGGAGCTCTTCCAACTATTTACATGTATTAACTTATTTCATTCTCACAAGAACCAAAGGAGGATGTACTAGTCCTATTTATATTTTTCAGGTGAGGAAACAGAGGAACTGAGAAGTTAAGTGACTTGTCTTAAATCTACCACATGAAAAAGCTGGGACTCAAACCAGGCAGTTTAGCATCAGGGTCTGAACTCAAACTTTTAATATATTGCTTCTTCTGTTGCTGCTTGGTTAATGTATCATGCCATGCTACAACTAAAAAATCTTCAGTCTGCCTGTAACATCAAGTATAAACTCATCAGTCTCGTTTTCCTGGCTCTGCGTAATCCAGCCCTACTGGTACATCCAGCCCTATTTATCACTGCAGTCTAATATATATAGTGTGGTCTATTGCTTGTTTCATTTTCTCAGTTCCCCAAATTCAATTTCTTTCTCAAGCTGCAATGTACTTGTGTTCTCCTGGAGTGATACTTTCTTTTTCCTGTATCTTGGCAAACAATCTCTAGTCTGGCTTGGCCCCAGAAATCATGTTTCTGAGGGCTGCCACTCTCATCCCCAGAGTGGAGGCCTCTCTGGGGGAGAGGGAAATAACATGAACAGAGATGTGGGAGTGCACTCCAATGTGGTTAGCCATCCCTATCATCCTTCAAACCAGAGCTCAAATATGATCTAGCTTATGAATCAATCATTGATAATAACCATAAAAAGTAGAAGTTTTGAGCAAAAGTGTGTATATGGCCAAAGCCTTTTGAAATTGAAAGAACTGAGATATATGGCATTTAAATAATTGACCAAGTTTTCACAGATTATATGTAGGAGAACCTGAATATAAACCTGGTTTTTCTGGTCCCTAAACCACTATAACTGTGTTGCTCTAAGGATTCCTTAGAATCACAGTAAGAGACGAACTGGATGCCTCATGCTAGTTTAATCATTGTCTCCATTGGCCTTCATTGCAAAGTTTCATTTGAGCAAAGAGATCTGTGGCTAAAACAATTTTGAAACCCAATGTGCTATACCAGGGCTTGGCAAACCATGGCCTGTAGACCAAATCTGGCCTTCCTACTGTTTGTGTATGGCCCACAAGCTAAGAATGGTTTTCACATTTTTAAATGTTTAAAAAAAATCAAAAGAAGAATAATATTTCATGGCATATGAAAATTATATGAAATTTGAATTTCTGTGTCCATGAAGGAAGTTTTATTGGAATATGCCACACTCATTTGTTTATGTATTCTGTGGCTGCTTATAATGGCAGAGTTGGATAGTTGTGACACAGAGAATGTAGCCCAAAGAGCCTCAAATGTTTTCTAACCAGCCCTTTACTGAACAAGTTGCCCATTCCTGTACTGCACCATCTTACAGAAACTTGTCTTGCTGAGGTCTTCTTTCTCTAAACTTCTATACTATTTATGGTTTGTACCACACAGTTTAGCTGCCTTGTGTGTATGTGTGTGACCAGTTTAGAGACTTTTAAAAAAAATGTTTCACATATTCTACTTTTGACTTTTCTACCAGACTTTGCTCCATAAGGGCAAGAGTGAGATCTTATACAACATTTTGATCCTCCTTCTCACTTATATAAATAGTTCATAGCATTATTGATTGAAGGGACAGTATACATATATTTTTTATTAATGTCTCGATAGTTTATAACATTGTGAAATTTTAGTTGTACATTATAGTTTGTCACCATATGAATGCATCCCTTCACCCCTTGTACCCAACCCCCATTCCCCTTGCCCCTGGTAACCACCAAACAGTTCTCTCTGTCTGTGTGGTAGTTTGTATTCCACATATGAGTGAAATCATGTGGTGTTTGTCCTTCTCTCTCTGGCTTATTTTGCTTAACATAATACCCTCCAGGTCCATCCATGTTGTTGCAAATGGGACGATTTTGTCTTTTTTATGGCTGAGTAGTATTCCATTGTATATATACACCACATCTTCTTTATCCAATCATCTGTCAAGGGACACTTGGGTTGCTTCCATTTTTTGGCTGTAGTGAATAATACTGCAACAAACATAGGGGTGAATAAATCTCCATGGATTGTTGATTTCAGGTTCATTGGGTAGACACCCAGTAGTGGGATAGCTGGGTCATAAGGTATTTCTAGTTTTAATTTTTTGAGGAATCTCCATGCTGTTTTCCATAGAGGCTGCACCAGTTTGCATTCCCACCAACAATGAATTGAGGTTCTTGTTTCTCCATAACCTCTCCAACATTTGTTGGTTTTTGTCTTGGTGATTATAGCCATTCTAATGGGTTTAAAGTGATATCTCATTGTAGTTTTGATTTGCATTTCCCTGATGATTACTGATATTGAACGTCTTTTCATGTGCCTATTGGCCATCTGTTTATCATCCTTGGATAAATGTCTGTTCATATCTTCTTCCCAATTTTGATCTGTTTGTTTCTTTGTTGTTTAGTTGTGTGACTTCTTTATATATTATGGAGGTTAACCCCTTGCTGGATATGTGATTTGCCAATATTTTTCTCCCAGCTGGTGGGTTGTCTGTTCATTTTGATCCTGGTTTCATTTGCCTTGTAGAAGCCTTTTAATCTGATGAAGTCCTACTTGTTTATTTTTTTGTTTGTTTCCCTTTGTCCGAGTAGACATGGAATTTGAAAAGATCCCTTCATGACTGTTGTCAAATAGTGCACTGCCTATATTTTCTTCTAGGAGTTTCATAGTTTCAGGTCTCACTTTCAGGTATTTGATCCATTTTGAGTTTATTTTTGTATGGTGAATGAAGATGATCTACATTCATCCATTTGCATGTGGCTGTCCAGTTTCCCCAGCACCATTTATTGAAGAGACTTTCCTTTCTCCACTGTATGTTCTTAGCTCCTTTGTCAAAGATTAGCTGTCTGTAGATGTGTGGGTTTATTTCTGGGCTTTCAATTTCAGTTCCATTGATCTGTGTGTCTGTTTTTGCACCGGTCCCATGCTGTTTTGATTAGTTTAGCTTTGTAGTATATTGTGAAGTCAGGGATTGTGATGCCTCCAGCTTTTTGCTTTTTTTCTTAGGATTGCTTTAGCTATTCGGGGTCTTTTGTTGCCCCACATGAATTTTAGTATTCTTTATTCTATTTCCGTGAAGAATGTCATTGGGATTCTGATTGAGATTGCATTGAATCTGTAGATTGCTTCAGGTAGTATGGACATTTTAACTATGTTTATTCTTCCAATCCATGTGCATAGGATATTTTTCCATTTCTTTATGTCATCATCGATTTCTTTCAGTAACGTCTTATAGTTTTCATTGTGTAGGTCTTTTACATCCTTGGTTAAATTTATTCCCAGATATTTTATCCCTTCTGTTGTGATTGTAAATGGGATTATCTTTTTGAGTTCTCTTTCTGTTAGTTCATTATTAGCATATAGGAATGCAAGTGATTCTTGTAAGTTGATTTTGTACCCTGCAACTTTGCTGTAGTTGTTGATTATTTCTAATAGTTTTCTAATGGATTCTTTAGGGTTTTCTCTATATAAAATCATGTCGTCTGCAAATAGTGAGAGTTTCATTTCCCTGTTGCATATTTGGAGTCCTTTTATCCTTTTTTCTTGCTCTGGCCCCAACCTCAATTACTATGTTGAATAAGAGAGTGGGCACCCTTGTCTTGTTCCTATTCTCAGAGGAATGGCTTTGAGCTTTTCCCCGTTGAGTGTGATACTGGCTGTGAGTTTGTCATATATAGCCTTTGTTATGTTGAGGTACTTTCCTTCTTTACCCATTTTGTTGAGAGTTTTTATCATAAGTGGACACTGGATCTTGTCAAATGCCTTCTCTGCATCAATTGAGATGATCATGTGGTTTTTATTCTTCGTTTTGTTAATGCATTGCATCACACTGACTGATTTGCGGATGTTGAACCATCCCTGTGTCCCTGGTATGAATCCCACTTGGTCATGGTGCTTGATCTTTTTAACATATTGCTGTATTTGGTCTGCCAATATTTTGTTGAGGATTTTTGTATCAATGTTTATCAGCTATATTGGCCTGTAGTTTTCCTTCTTTGTACTGTCCTTGCCTGGCTTTGGTATCATGGTGATGTTGGCCTCATAGAATGTGTTAGGAAGTATTCCATCTTCCTCTATTTTTTGGAAAAGTTTGAGAAGGATAAAGATTAAATCTTCTTTGAATGTTTGGTAAAATTCTCCAGAGAAGCCATCTGGTCCTGGACTTGATTCAGTTTTGGGAGGTTGTATGGTCTAAGAATTTATCCATTTCTCCTAGATTGTCCAGTTTGTTAGCATGTAGTTTTTCATAATATTCTCTTATAGTCCTTTGTATCTCTGTGGTATCTGCTGTGATTTCTCCTCTGAAAGGGCAGTATATTTTTGAGTGTACAACAAATACTCAGTGAAGTGAGTTGAGTCAAATGTGTAAACTTAGTTTCCTGCAGAATCATGAATATTGGATTAGTTTGCATGGGCTGCCATAATAGAATACCACAGACCAGGTGTCTTAAACAACAACAATTTATTTTCTTACAGCTATGGAGGCTGGTAGTCTGAGATCAACGTGTTGGTAGGTTTGATTTCTCCTGCAGTCTCACTTCTCAGCTTGTAGATGGCTGACCTCTCTCTGTGTTCTCATATAGCCCTTTCTCTCTGTGCCAGTGGCCTTAGTGTCTCTTCCTCTTCTTATAAAGACACCAATCATATTGGATTAGGGCCCCACCCTTATGACCTCATTTAATCTTAATTACCTCCTTGAAGGCCCTATTTCCAAATACAGTCATATTGGGAGTCAGGGCTTGAATATATGAATTTGAGGGGGACATAATTCAGTCATAACAGATATCAAGGAATAATCTTTCAGGGTGCTCCACTTTTAATCAGATTATGATCTGCTGGAGTAGCAATAAAGAGGTAAGTAAGCATAATATAATGGTTTTATTGTCAGATTCAAGAATAATAGTTGGATATTTAATACCTGACTTTCTGTTATTATTACTGACTAACCATGTTGGGCTTGATTGACTGATTGCATTTACTTTTTTCAGTTGTCTTCTCTAGAGTGAAAGAGCTTTATATCTCTCTAGACAAATCATATAAAAGAACAAAAGTACACCACTGGAGACCTTGAAGGAAAAGAAAAAAAAAAAAAGGCTGCTTAAAGCATAAGAGCATTTTCAATACTTTCTAATGTCATTAGAACATTCTTCTCTAACCTCAGATGGGAGTTAGAAGTAGAGAATATTGAGAGAAAAACAAGGAAGCAGGCATCCTGTCATCGCTGAGTGGTATCTCTGTTGTCAGAAGCTCATTGATAGAACAATGATTTGAGGCTGTTGATGATCACCACTGAATGCACTCAGGACTGGTCTCCTGGGCTTTCTTAGGTCCAGAAAATGCTTCGTCTAAATAAGTGTTTCCCATGTAGGGGGCAGACTTAGTGTTTGACTTTGTCATAGAAAATTTGGAAATTATATAACTTGATAAAGAATAATTACTTAAGATTTTTGAGGTGGGGAAAAAAATAGAATTATTTTTAAACTTAGTGAAAAAATTGGCCTAACCTAAAGAACATATGGGAGAACACATTTCTGAATTGCATACTGCTAAAAAAATCCTTCTCCACTCTCAGTTTTCCCCCCACCACTGTTAATGCCAATTTCAGTTCCAAATATGTAAATCTTGCCACTGAGATATCCGAGAATGTGGTGGTTCAACCAAAATCATACCAAAGATTTCTTATCATTGCCAACTTCTGGTTTCCTCTGGTTCTATATCTCTCCTTTCAAGCCGTTGACAGCTACTGGCTGCATGAAGTGATGGCAGTGAAGGTGGAGATGGCAGTAGGGGTGGATGAGTGTCTCTGTGTGTGTATGTATGTGTTCGTGTGGTAGTGGTATTGATGAAAAGGTGTGTTCAGTTTGGAAGAAAACATGAGAAAGATAGAGCAAAGTTTTTGAGAGCATCAAACTAATATTTGATAGTTTACTCAGAGGACACTAGACTTGATTTAAGAAGGTTGTACACTGAAATGGGAAAAGCATCGTCTTTGGAGACAGCGAACAGACCCAGATTCCAGTCTCTATTCTGCTGTGTACGAGTTGGGTGACCTTGGGGAAACTGGCTAACTTTTCTAGTTATCTAATCTGTGCACAATGGGATAAGTATTTCTACTGCAAGGATGCATTTTTAAAACTTTATTTTGCAACAAGAAATTGCAGAAATAGGGAAAAATAGTGAAATAGTTCACAACTGACCTCACTTAACCTTAATTAATGCAAAATGAAAAATAGTTATGCAAAAATAGTGCATTTTTTTGTTGCATAGTTTTATATAATTTTATCATATGCACAGATTTGTGTAACTACCACTTGATTGGAATACAAAACTGTCCCATCACCACTTACAAGTTCCTGAGGGTGGCTTTGAATGTCGAATAACTCTAATGGCTAGTACACTTATATAACTTTAAGGAGGATGCTTTTACGATTTTTCCACCTCTAGGAATCTTAGTTATGATAAATCGGTGGGGTCTTTCTTGTTAAAAGACACTTTATCGTAATATCTAGGAGGTTTTTCAAATCAGGTCTTTTTGGAAGTGACAAAAAGACTTGTTAAAAATTTCTGAGCTCACTTTCTTTAACAAGAATAGTATTCAATTTATTGTAGTAGAACAGACTCTGAAGGTTAGAGATAGGTTCTGATATAATCAGGGAATTTGTGCTAAGCCTAATTTCTTTATTCATCCAGCCAGCGTCCCCTTCTAGGTGTTTTGTGTGGTCAGATCTGTGCTGGCAGGCCATCTTAACTTCAGGACTAGGATTTTCTATGTCACATAGTTCTTAGTCTTTGGTACCCAACCTAGGCTGCATGCACTAGAAATTCTTTCTCTCATGAGGTCATTTGTTCTTCCACAAATATTTATTGGGTACTTGCTCTGTGATGAGCACAGAGGCAGGTGCCTGAGATAGAGAGGTGAATCCCTGCCCTTGTGGAGATTCAAATTCAGTAGGAGTGTGAGACTAGCAGATAGGACATTATAATACAAACAGGTGAGTGTTAGGGATGCACAGGTGATATGGAGGCCCCAGGAAGTGTATGTAGCATAAACTTGTAGAGAATCTTGAAAGGTTTTGCCAATAAAATGACATTTAGGCTGAGTTCTGAAAACCTCAAGGAAGTTAGCTAGGCAAAGAGAAAGAGGAAGGGAATCACAGACATAAAAGTGAAACTGAGGCACAAATGAGTGAATATGCATGGTGTGGATGCAAACTAGAGTGGGCAATGGCAAAAGGTCATGGAGAGGAGAGCGGGGTCATGCCACACAGGGCCCTGTCTGCGAGTTTGACTGGACAGGGCTGTGTCTCTGTGCCTGAAATGACATGGAACCTTCATTTGCATAGACTCAGGACATGTTTGCAACACCATTCAGTCCGAGGGCTCTTGGCAGAGCGGGACCCTGGTCCTCAATCACGTTGTCACTAATCTTGTGCAGTTCTGATTCTAGAATGCTCCTGCTCTTGCTGTGATTATGTAATTTTCACCCTTGATTTCCTTCTGCTTTGATTTGATTCCTTTTAACTTAAAGGAAACCTCCAAAATGAGTTTGTGTTTGTACAAACTATATTTATTTGTTTTTTTTTAAAAAATAAAGTTTTATATCCCTGTTTCTGCCTTTCAAAAACATAAATTCAAATTCAAAAAAATAAAGTACTACGAGTCAGTTTACTTTTGCACTTAATGTAGAAAATCTATGAGAAGTGGATACAGACACTAAAATATTCACATAGGGTTTTCAAAATATGACACAGGAAAGAGTAGAATGCTTCAAAAGAGAATATGTGTTTCTAGAGGAACAGGAAAATTGCTCTCAGGACAGAGGTTTTATAATGTCTAAAGGATATTAACTCTGACACGAGTCAGCTACAATAAATGACTAATTTTATTTTAGTATTTAGCCTTTGAAAAGAATCCTGCACTCCAAGTGATTCTACAACAGCTGTAAAGATTCGACTTGCTCTCTCTAGTACAGAAGATTTTTCTAATTTCTCGTCTGTCTGGTTGTGGCTATAGCTTTTGTCACTCTTCTAGAGAATACTCTTAACTCTATCCTGAAGTTTCTACCTCAGAGTATTTTTGAAGCAACTACATGAGTTAAATGTTACTAGTAGAGTTAAACTCCTATGTTGCCCTTAAAACAGGGATTTCCAAAGGGCATATGTGTATACTTCTCGCTACTATTTTGTTAATGTTTGTTTGATTTAACTCTCTTTTTGAGTATCTACCATGGGGAAACACAAATTTGTTGTATCCGAAAGACCGCAGAAGAGCCAAATCTTGGCCATCCCCTGAACTTACCAAAGCGAATGTTTTCAGCTTGTCCTAGGGAGCTCTGTGTGCTACATTCAGCCAGGAATTGCTTGGATTCAATGCTCAGGGTGTGGGACTTGTCTCAATCTCCTCCTCATAAAGTCGTAGTCTAGAGGGCCGTCAGAATTTCTCATTCCTGGTTATCCCTTCTGACTCTTCTCCTCACTGTCCTCCAGAAGCTCCATTGAGAAAACAAACATATACAAAAAAAAAAAAACCCTAGAAATTTGACGTTACACACAGGTGTTCAATCCATGGGTGACTACATAAGGCAGAAGTTTGAGCTCTCATTCATTTATTGGTTTAATCAACAAAAAATTATTGAATGCATATTAAATGCATAAAACTAAGGCAACTACCCATATGATGCCAAATGTGCAATAAATTTGGTCAAAACTATAGTTAAACTCTGATTTTTAAAAAAAAATTATGCATAAAATGATTTATTTTGATATAAAATTATTTCGAGGGCTGAGTGTCTCACCTTAAAAATGTCTCATATTGTCTCTTCAGATGATTTGTCTCATAATCAATCATCATTATTTGTCTCATAATGCCTCTTGAGATGATTTAGATGGTTTTAGATGTCTATACAATAAAAATAGAGGTAAGAGTTGCCAATAAATATGATTAGTCAGATAGTCAATGTGAACCACCTAGGCCTCAGAGTCCGCCCCAGGGCCTGAATCGGTCATTTGGAATGGTGACCAGCATTGGCTGTCCACACCAATTAAGTTAATCAAAGAAATTTCAACTCACTCCTACTCTTAATCTATGTAGGATGCCAGAAAACCAGACCGACTAGTCAATAATTTTTTCCAGATTGATTCAACCTCAGTGATATCTTTTATTGTCAAAATTTTTACTTTTATCTACTTTTGAGAAAAAAAACTGAAGCATTTTATTGTTGGGTGAATTTAGTACATTACATGGGAATAATTTCTATCAAGAAAAATGCATGAAATTATAGGTAGATGAGTGGAAATAAAATGATTATGATTCATCTGTGGTTGGTATTTTCCCAAAGTTGAATTCATTTAAATTAATTCATCATTTGAGAAAGAAATTGTCTGAGTTGACTGATGATACCTCCAACTACAGGCACGTAAAGCAACAGGTTTCCAAGTCTAAGATTAGAAGAGGAAAAGGTTGTTTGTACTAGTTCTCACTCTTGTTATGATTGTTGTTATGAGAATGGATTCATGTTGTGCCATTTTCTGCTCCTTTGCCATTTTTTTGTCACAAGAACAAGACATGAGACTCTCAATGGCTAGTGTTATCTCTGAAAGGCAGTAAACTATTCTGCTGTAACCTTTTATATTGTCTCATTTTGATTGACTAGCTATTCTACCTCTTTCTCCTAAGTTACCAATGGTGTTAAAAGAAAAGAAGAGAAATGGCTGCCTAATCAAATGGGAGAACATTAAAAGGTCAAGGCGGTGGACCTGGCTGCTGGCTCTCACAGCATGGATGAAACATTTTTTTAAAGAAAAAACTTATTCTTGTGACAAAGATTGCAATAAGAATAGAAAATGTCAGATCAAGAATCTATTCATGTGACAATGATTGTGATGGGAATGAAAATAGTGCACACTTTTTTTTAATAATCTTTTTATAATCATGGTAAAGTAACTTCACATGGTGCCACTTGGGAGCTGAACCTGAGAATTCTGAAACTGGGGGAAAAAAATCAAAAGGAATAGGAAGGCGTAATGTAAGGAGAATCAACATTTACGTGACCACTCAAGGTATCGACATGTCTCACTTACAGAATGTGGGTGGTTTTCAGTAAGGGTCTGGTAAAATTGGTCTGTAGATTAACCACATATAAGCAGGACTCATGTTTCAATACTTACATTGCTTTTGAAATATCAAACTGTGAACTTTTATTAGGTAAGTAATAAAACATTTCTAATACACGTAAACTGGTAAGTAGGTCATTCAAAAAACACAATATTGATTTTCTTTTCTATGACTACAAATAACAAATTACCTAATGTTTCTTTCTAGGTTCTTTCTCGCTCAGAACCCTAAGCTAAAACTTTCAGTGTGCTCAAATACTGTTGAATTAAACTGAATGAGTTAAAAAAAAAAAACTGTAAGAAATAGTATTGGACAGTGATAGTCCCTCCCAAGTTTAAAGGGAATTTGAATGACTTATTTCAATAGGTATGACAGTTAAGATATTATTTCTAAATTGATAATATAATTAGGAAACCAAGTAATAGCTCAAGATTGCTTTGTGTTCACTGAGAAACACAACCAAGTAATAAAGTGAAAACCTTTTGACTAGCTCTCTAACTTGATAACTTGTATGTTTAAATATGTAGTGTGTACCTAATGGTTGCAGCCAGAGCTGTGGCCCTGGGACTCTACAACCCCACCCCCGCTCAGTGGCACTGCAAAGTTTGCAAAAAAAAAAAAAAAAAGAGAGAGAAGAAGAAAGAATCATATATATATTTATATTTGTATTTATGATTTTTTATTGATATATAATTGACATATAACATTATATTAGTTTCAGGTGTACAACATAATGATTCGATATTTGTATGTATTGCAAAATGATCACCACAATAAGTCTAGTTAACATCCATCACCAGACATAGTTACAAATTTTTTTTTCTTGGGATGAGGACTTTTAAGATCTACCCTCTTAGCAACTTTCAAATACACAATACAGCATTATTAACTATAGTCACCATATAGTACATTACATCCCCATGACATTTAGTTTATAACTGGAAATTTGTACCTTTTGACTCCTTTCACCCATTTCACACCATCTCACCTCCCTACTCCCCCCACTCCCCCACTCCTGCCTCTGGCAACCACTAATCGGTTCTCTGCCTCTATAAGTTCAGTTTTTGGTTTTAGATTCCGCATATAAGTGAGATCATATGGTATTTGTCTTTCTCTGTCTGACTTATTTCACTTAGCATAATGCTCTCAAGGTCCATCCATATTGTTGCAAATGGCATATCTATGATTTTTTATTAGCCTATATGTATTGGGAAAACATAATCAATAACAGACTGTGACTTTTAGACTTCAAAAGACAAGGATTTGATTAAGATTTTTTTTTATGATTCTAAATGAGTATTTTGAACAGAGAGCAGCAGATTTATCAACCACAACTTGAGACCACTAAGTTTACTTATCCCAGAGAATTTTGGGTTTCTTTTCCTTTTGCGGGAAGATCCTCAAAGATCAAGGCTGAATCTGAGCTTTACGCGTAACCTTTGTTCCAAAATGGTTGTGCGTATGCTGTACTGGTATTTACATTGCATCGTATTATATAACAAAACCAGCAAAGCTTGCAAGTTCTGGAATACACAGACTTGGAAAAAGAAAACAGTGTAACTCAGTTTAAACGCCTACATGCTTTATACTTTGAAGTTTGCTGTCACAGTATGACTAGAGGGGAAAGTTCTTTGGCTGGAATTTAGACCTTTAGCTCCTTGAGGGAAGGGACCATGCTTTGTTCCTACCAGCACAGGGTCTGAAATCTAGTAGTTATGCAATATTTTATGAGTGAATGAATGAATGGCTATGTTCATTAGACACTTGTGATCTGTTAGGCTTTGAAGGCCCTAGCATCTCACACACTCAGATATGGTAGGGGAGCCTCCATTACAACTTTTCAAGGAGAGCTCCCATGATGCCAGACATCAGTGAAGGCTTTTTAGTAATCCCTGATTCAGAGTAGGCATAACAAAACTCCCATCAGGGAAATAGCAGTAGTTGCTGTTATTTTGAAAGCAGGCATTCATGGCATATTTCTGCATATGATTTTGATTTTTGGATTTCTGGAAGACCGTATCACACGAGTGACTATCCACTTCCCTCATGATGACTCAAAAATCCTTTAGAAGAGCCTGAGAAGAAAGGTCATGACCCTATTACAATGAGAGTGTCCTCGGGAGGGTTAACACCCAACACCTTAAGCCTTATTATGTGCTTGGGGTAACTCACTTACCAGGTCCTGTGCCACAAACAGGCTTCTGAGGTGAGGAAAGATGATTGTGGTTGAAGATGACAGAAATGGAGAAAGTGGGGACCTTGAGAAAAACTTCATATTCATAATGTTGGGGGAACACAGGCACAGAAAAGTTATCTTGTTAGAATTATTGGAATTAATGCAAATAACTTTCCTTTATGAAACTTTATCTGGGATTCAGTGGCAATACATTTTTAAAAAAATAGAATTTAATTTTCTCTTTCTTGTTTTGTGCTTCTGCATGGACTGAACTTCCTGCCTCAGCTACCTAAAGCTCTGGTCAGTATTAATAGAGCCCTGGGAGTTTTCCTTTCTTCCTAGTCTACTAGTCCAACTACTAACCTAGAGGCATTGAGATCCGGGAAAATCTGTGTGCTTTCATTTATGATTTTAATTCTTTCTACTCTATAAGGGAGAAGGATTTTTCTCTCTTAGGCTTATTAACTGTTGAAAAGAGCATTTATATTCTTCATTTATTTTCTGAAAGCATGTCAGTTTTTGTCTTTTAGAAACCGTGATTCACAAACAATGTGAGTACATTAGCTGCCTGGGGGGATATCACTGCTCCGGTGGCCCTTGGTTTGATGTAAAAGCAGAAGTGCCCATACCATCTTGACAGCAAATAAAACATTTTTAAACCACCTGAAAGAGATTTTGATATGATCTGGAATTCTTTGGCTAACTAGAGGCCAAATCACATTCAGTGCCTTAGAAACCATTGTGAATGATTACAGATCATCTGTTTCTTTAGCAGATGCCCATTTGTTCTAACCTCCTGCCTAATTTAACTTAAATATTCAAATTGACCTTTATTGTTCCACACTTTAATGGATTGTCCTTGAAACATAGGTCAAAGGATCTGGTTTTGAAGTAGCTTTTTGGCACAGTAGTTCTTTCTTTTAAAGGATCCTAATTTTATTATAAAATTGTAAAATCACTTTCTATAGATTTCATCCTGATGAAACTTACAAACTTTAAGAGTCAAGACCATAGTGGTATAATCATGGAAAAGAAGCAGGTGATCGACGGAAGAAATGCACTCTGATCTTCCTTTCATGGACATAATTTTAAGAAATTTGGAGCTGGATATAAATTAATGGGTCTGCTTTACCTTTTCAGACTGGGTGAATATAAGTTATAAACTCTTCCGGAACAAAGAAGAAAAGATATTTTTCTACCTATTGTCTGCTGTCTTCAGTTCAGCAAAAGAATTGACCTAATTGTCCTTGTGGCTGCAATGTGGTGGGGTCGTCATGCACCTTTAGTTTCAGAGTCTTGGTTTGAGAGGGACCCTAGACATCTGTTAACCGAGTTTGGGCCAAGTGGAGAAACCCATGTGACAAAATCCATGACAGTTGTCCATACAGCCTCTGCTTATATAGGGTTAGTGACATGGAATTATTTACTTTTCAAGGAAATCCACTTTATTTTTGAATAACTTTTATTGTTAAAATGTTCTTTTTAACCAAACTCAAAACGGCTTCCCTATAATTTCTAACCCTTACATTTGGTTCTGCTTTCTGGAACATCATTGAATAAACTGAATTTCACATGGGGACTATTCATATATGTGGCATGTTTTGTTCCAAATTAAACAGTCCAAGCTTTTTCAGCCGCTCCTCGTATGGAATGGTAGAGAGCCTTGTCTCCTTTGCTTCTCTCTGGACGCATGCTAGATTGCCAATGTCTTTCCTAAGGTACACTGGCCAGAACTAAACATGTGTATCCAAATGTCACCTGAATAATGAAGAGTATGATGGTTCTTTCACTTCCTTTAATCTGCAAACTGTACTTCTTATAACGTAGCCTAGAATACCTTGTCCTTTTTAGCACTTGCTAATTGAGCTTGTGGTAATCTAAAAACCCAAGTGTTTTCCACCAAGAACTCTGACAAATCAGCACCTCTCCCTTCTGTACTAGTGCAAGCACTTTAAGGAAAAATAATTATATGAAGGACATTGTTAATATTTTGGGGGATGATAAAATCCTAGTATTTTGGAATTGCATATGATTTTAGCAGTCTGTGTGATGTCTAAATTTCACAGAGGAGAAATTTGAAAGTAAAGTAAGTGCATTGACCAAAGAATATGTGACAGTGTCTGCTAAGGGAGGGCTAGCCCCTTGATCTTCAGATTCTCTGAGAGCAGAAATATTGTTTGATAACTCCCAAACTAAGACAGAAAAGGAACAGTCTACTGAGCATTGGTAAAGCAAAGTGATTGAGCCCACTGGCTAATTTTAATCATTGTTATCTTTAAATTAATTGAAGTAAGCTACATCCAGCTAGAGATTTGAACAGCAAAAGGCAACTTGACATTTCTGTAAGGTGAAAATATAGAATGATTTTATTGTCTTCTAAATGCTTGGCCCCCGGCCACTTTAGGGTCTCAATGGGATTATGCTACTCTCTCATTATTTTCTTCTTTTAATTCTTTCAAGAAGCAAAAGGACACAGTAGCAGAAAAAGATGCAGTAGAACTAGGAACAGGAAACCACAGAAGAGAAACTGTTTCTTTATCTTGCTCCCTGGCAGTTATTCCTTTTATAACAGAGAGAGAGGGAGTGAGGCGCGTTTCTGTCAGATAAGCAGGAAGAGGGGCTTTGATGAGGTTGAGTACAAGCTCCCTGAACATTTAGAATTCATTTTGTGCCAGAAACAAATTCAGGATTAGCGAGAGAGGTACAGAATTGTGTCCCAAGTTAGTTGTTACTAGTGGGAGGCAGAAAAGTGTAACCCAGTTGGTCACAAGTCTGCCTGCATAATCCAATTGCCTGTGGAATGGAAGACACTCTGATTCCAACTCCGTGGGCACGGAGAGGTTCCAGTGCTTCCCACAATGCTCCCCAAGTTACCGTGATGTAAAGTCCAGGTTAATAACCACTGATGTGTGATTAAGACCTTGGGCTATGCAGCTGATCTGCTCATTTGAATCTAAGCTGATCTGTTACTGTGTGTCTTTGCACAAGTTAGTTATCCCCTCTAGGCTCCATTTCCTCATATGTAAATAATATTGGGAATGATATTATTATTATGAACCAACTTCATAAACTTGTTATGAAGATTAAATAAAATTATCTCTCTAAAGTGCTTAATAGAGGACCAGGTACTCAGGAAGCATCCTATGCATATTGGCAATCCTGAGTTATTTCTTTAGAAGTTTCTCTAAAATGCTATCTTTATAAATATGATACTTTCAAGATATGATAATCTAAGATATATAATATACATATGATTTTAAAATTGGAATGTAGGCAGCAAAATGTGAGAATTGGCTGGGAAAAGCTGGATTTTATGAGCTAGCAAACAAGATGTAGTGTATCAAAGGAGCGGAAAGGGCTGACGTGTACTCTTTGTTGTTAAAGAACAATCTAGAATGCCATATTAGCTATGGGATTAAGAGAGAAGATCAAGTATTCCAGGAGGTTGATATACATTGAATGCCTGTTGTGTTCCATTATTTCATTTAATCCTCAGACCCAAGTTATGAAGTCAGTGCTAATATTATTCCATTTTCAAATAGGGGAGTCGAGGCTTGGAGTGGTTAACAAACTTGTAAGATACACTGTTGATAAGTGATGGAGACTCGCAAACACACATACAGTAATTGCCCTTTAGATCACAAAGTAACGATTGAAGACCTTCTGCCACCTAGTGGCAGTATACCCAAATTGCAGGTTTTATTTGAGGATTGAAGACATTTCACGTTTAAAGCTTAGCCCAAACCTAAGATTCTGAAGGGAATTTGACTCAATATTTGTCACCACACCAGTCAATAAATTTGACTAGAAGATATCACAGCATATTATAGAAAATATAGCATTGCTTTGTCTTCAGAAAAACTTGGGTTGGAACTTGATCAGATTTGTGATCTCGGACACATTTTTTTTAACCTCTGTGAGTGAGCTTTATTTCCTTTTATGTAAAATAGTGATAAAGTTTCATACTTTTCAAATTTCTTTATGTGTTAGAAATACTACACGTCCAAAGAACTTAGCACAGTTCCTGGCACATACCAGCAGCTCAGTGAATGATAATGTACTTGCTCCAACGTGCACATTGAACTTATGGGAAAGCAACTGTGGAGAGAGAACGTGGAGGGGTAGCAGGAGGCGGAGGGGGAGGTGGAGGAGCAGGGGGAGGGGACGGGGGCATAAAGGGGGAGGGGCAATTTTGACTTAATGTCCTCCTTAGGCATTGACTGAAAAACTGAAGGTGAAATGGACTCCATTGTATTAGTAGTAGTAGTAATAATAGTAAAATAATACTATACTAACTACAATATAAATGATATAATATGTCTCCCTCTATTTTAAAGGTACGGAGGAAGACTCAGGAGGATTGCTAAGTAAAATGCCTGGCCAATAATCGATACTCTGAAATGTGAATTCTCTTCTTCATTATTGCTGGCACATCTCCTCAAAACTTCCACAAACTGTCATTCACCTGCCAGAACCTTCAAATAGGCTGCTGAATTATAATTTGGAGAACTTAGCTTTTTCCTCCACAGAAGGTTGAGAACTTTCTGTGAAATGATTTGGTTATTTGCTTTCACAGAGGATTAAAACAATTATTTTCTTAGTGATTATGGACTTAATTTGGAAAGCATATGAGTTTTGTAACTTCTATTGATATATGGGAATATTTGAATTACACTTTTTAATATCCTTCAATTCAAAGATTAGTCGTGGTCTTTGTTTTTGTCTAACTTCCACATCTAATTCTGTCTTCCACTGCCTAAGTTTTTGTCACCTCTATTTGTTACAGTTTTGATTAATCTGACATTTTATAATAAAATATATCCATACATTTATAACTGACTCATTTAAAAGTTCAGTTCAGTTCAGTGATAAGATAATAAGCTGCTTCTTCACCTGCTCTCCGAGGAAATTCTAGCATGCCTCCAGCACCTAAGCCTTGGGGACCAACTCGGAATTGTTAACTGTTAAATTTTCCACCCTCAGCTGTTCTACAGGATATCATGACAACAGACAAGAGAGCTTTTATTGAGAATGACAGGTGTTGGTATTATGTGGGTCATTGAAAGTAAGTCTTTCCACTCATACTCAGGTTTTCCTTAAGACATGCAAACAACAAAGCAAGAAGCAACCCAAACTCTTCCTTTCTCATGTGAAATTAAGTTGACAGTGCCGTTGAAATCAGCATCTTTATCTCATTGTCTCTATCATCAACATTTAATAAATAACTCTTATATGAGTTGCGTTGTCAAATGGTAACTATGCGGACTCTGAGCCTGCATTCATGTACCTGGAGAAGATGTATTCAAATACGTCTACCTTGGTCACAGAATAGAGATGTTAAAATTACCGATGAATGGACACAGGTGTTGATGTCACTGGAGATGTACGCAGAGGCGTTATCTAGGTTCGCAGTCTGCCTGCAATGTATGGAAAGGTCCCTTCTCCAAATGCTCTTATTGAAATTCTTCCTTTATTCTCCAGCTCCAAACTTCTTTTAAGAAGTTTCATGAGATCTTTCGGGCACAATTAATTGTCCCCTTCTCCAAATTCTTCAGGACTTATCAGAGTCTGTCTGACATCAGACGGATAGGTGTCTGTCTTGTGTATCCACCACAGGAAATTGTATGTTGCACAGAGTAGTTAGGGGAAGTAAAAGATCTTTCTAGTCCTAGTCTCTTCTGTCCTGCTTCCGTGCTCGGGGATCCCGTCCCTCTCCTTCTCCCTGAAGGCTGGCCCCCACACACTGCCCTTCGTGTGCTGTTCCACCTGGGGAACTGGACAAGATACTCCCATCTCTTCTTCACGGCTGGCTCCCCAAACAGACTTCTTGTTGTAAGGGTTGTCTGCTAATCACGTAAGAGAAACAGAGATAATAATAGGAACCTGCTCAGAAGAAAAAGATCAGGGACAAGGATTTAAGATGTTTTGTCAGGATGCCTGCTTCAGAGTTTCTGACTAGCTTTCCTTTTCCTCTCCTCTCCTTCTTTTTTTCTTTTCTTTTCCTTTCCTCCATCCCTCCATCCTTCCCCCCCTCCCTCCCTCCCTTTCTCTCTCATATTGGTTATGCAGACCCCCTGCCCTCTGTTTCCCTGAGCATGTGCACCTCTCCAAATTTTCCTTTCCTTTGTCACTGTTTTCTTCCCTTATGTGTTCTTTAGAGCTTTTTCCACGGAGGAAACTATAGTTAAGAGGTAATATCCATTTACATATCTACTTTGTTCAAGATGTCAGTTTTCATATCTGAAACCACTATGTTGGCTTCCTGCCTACTATTTTCTTCTCAGTCGAACATATTTATTTATTTGCACCCAAGGTATTCCCAAGAGAAATAAGACATGCATGGTCCTCCACATTCAATAACTGCTTTCTACTAGAGTAGGATTATAAGTTCAAAATATTGCAATACTTTGTTATAAGTTACAAAAAAAAGATGTTTTGGTAGAACTCATGCAAAGTCAATTGAATGGAGATAGATAGGCTAGTCATTTCAACAAATGGTGCTGAAACAATTGGGTATCCATATATGAAAAATGATCTTTGAGCCATACCTTCCACCACATATAAAAATTAATTCAAAATGCATCATGTACCTATATGTAAAACCCAAATCTATAAAATTTAGAAAACAGAGAAAAAAATCTTTTGAGTTTGGGTTAGGGAAAGATTTCTTAAATATGACATCAAAACACAAAAGAAATGATTAATAAATTGGGCCCCATGAAATTTGAAAATGTGTGCTTTGCAGAAGAAAATGTTTAAAAAAATGAAATATTAGCCACTGACTGGGGGTGTTTAAATATTTAAAAATACTATATATCTGATAAAGAACTTGTATCCAGAATATATAAAGAATGCTCAAAACTCAATAATGAGAAAATGAAAAATGCAATTAAAAACTGGACCAAATGTTTGGACACATCACCAACAAAGATATACAGATGGCAAATAAACACATGAACCTCATTAGTCCCTAGAGAAATACAAGTTAAAGCCATAATGAGATCTTACTTCACATTCACTAGAATGACTACAATCAAAAAAAGTGTTGGCAAAGGTGTGGAGGAATCGGAACCCCCATACACTGCTGGTGGGAATGTAAAATGGGCAGTCACTTTACAAAACAATTTGGAAGTTTTTTTAAAAGTTAAACATATACTTACCATATGAGTCAGCCATTCCATACCTAGGTATTTGCCCAAGAGAAGTGAAAGCAGATGTCCACATAAAGACTTGCCCAAGAAAGTTCATAGCAGTTTTATGCTAAGACTGTGCTGGAAATAACCCAAATGGCCCTCAACAGGTGAATGGATGAACAAAGTGTGGTTTACCCATACAATGGAATATTATTCAGTCTTAAAAATGAATGGACTATTGACACCAAAATAATTATGATAAATAAGAGCAGCCAGACAAAAAGAGTGTCTACTGTATCATTCCATTTATATAAAGTTGTAGTAAATGCAAACAAATGTGTAGGCACAGAAAGAGGTTGCCTGGGGATGAGAGAAGGCTAGGAGGGAGGGATGATGAAGAGGCAGGATGGATGAAAGATATGTTCATTATCTTGGTTTTGGTGATAGTTTCAAGGATATATACGTATGTCCAAACTGCAAATTGCAAACTTTAAATATGTGCAGTTTATTTTATGCTAATTATACCTCAATATAACTGATATAAAAAGTGAGATGTGTATTGACAACAGTTATCACATGAAGAAGAGAGTGAAAACACTTGTTTTAAATCATGAGGGATGAATGAGCGTTTGCCAGGTAGGTTGGGTTGGGGCTGGGGAGGGGAAGTGGGTTTGGATATTCTAAGGAAAGGAAGGGTGCAGTCTGTTTGGGATGGTACGTAGGCTAGTGAGTGCTGGGAGTGGTACAAAGAGGCTGGAGAGGAAGACAGGAGTGAGGCGGGATTCCAGGCTAACTTGTTTGGACTTTGAGAAAGCGGGCAAAAAACCACTGAAGACATAGATCCAAGCAGTGGTGTGAAATGGCCATATCCGAAGTTTAGGAGTATAATTCTAGCTGCTGCATTAGAGAGAACAGATTTGAAGGGTGTGTGTGTGTTTGTGTGTGTGTGTGTGTGTGTGTGTGAAAAAGAGAGAGAGAGAGGGATTGGGATAGAAGAAAGAGAATAGATACTGGAGTTTTGGAGGCAGGGAGATCAGCACAAAGCTGATTGCAATAGTTTGAGTGAGAGATAGTGAAGACCTGAGCAATAGTAATGAGGTAGGAGAGGAGGGAACAGACGTGGATGAGGTTACCTAGGTAGAATTGATGAGACCATTGATAATTGATAACCAGCTGGGTTGGGCAGCTGAGGGAAAAGAAAGACTTTGGGATGACTTTCTGGCTCTGATGAATAGTTACGACAATAACTAAGATAGGTAAAGAAGGGGGAGCAGGTTTGGGGAATCCCACAACTTGAGGTGAATTTGAGACTTTCAGGTAGAAATATCCAGTAGATGATTGACTACAAGAATATAAAAGTCAGGAGAGATCGGTGCAATACACACAATGAGATAAATCATGAAAAATGCAAGGGCACAAGGGGAAAAGCAATGGCAGAGTGATGGAATTACCAGTTTCAGAAATACAGTGGAGCCACCATAGAACTTCCTCTCACTTCTTCCTTCCCTGGGATTTAGGCTTCGAACTTTATGGTGGAAAGGGAGACCATAATTATCCTCTTCATCTCCTCCCTTCCTCTTTCATTCCTAGAGTGAAATTTTGGGTGGTCAGATCTGGGAAGTCTATCTTGGGTTGGGTGACAGCTGGTGGGGACAGTGAAATGGATCAAGGAGTAAAGACCAGGGGTAAAAAGATGCTTCAAGTCTCATATTTGGAAAGAAGCAGATAGGGGTTGGTCAAAGATGGCAGGTGTCTCCACGAAGGTTGCTCAGATCTAACAGCAGACAGGGTGCAGGTATAGGTGAACAAAGTTATGAAGAAACTCATGTTAATGGCCATCTTGATCCATTTTGAGAGTGATTCCCTTCAGGCTTTTTCCCACAGTAGGTGCCCAATGAATGCTTTTGAATTCATGGAGGAACTAACAGTAGGCACTCAATACATGTCTCTTAATGGTGATAACACACAGGGCTGAAGCTTAGTTTGGGTGGGGTGGGAGGACAGCATTTACTGGCGCAGAATCTTTTTCCTCTCTCACTGTCTCACATTTCTTATTACCCTTCGGCTCCTGTTTTGCTAAGCCCCGGGATTCCCGCTCATGTTTAGGGTGGCTTTCTACGCTCTAAATCTCCTCTTGGTGTCATGACCCAGGGGCTCTGTTGTCCTTTGTCTCCTCTTTCAAAGTGCCTCACCCACTTGGATTTTTGGTGTACTCCCCCAGCGGTTGTGGGAAACGATACAGTCTCCTCAGCTCAATGTTTCCTTCCTGATACCAAAGATAGTCACGCCAACCATTTGTGTTTTCAGGTTTTTGTTGTTAATCGCTGGGGAGAACTTACAAAGGAACAAAAATAAAAATCATGAGAATGTTACCAAAGTTACCAAATGCTACAACATATTTATGGGCTGGTCTTATCACACTCTTGTACTAGCTTATATCTTGTGTTTCCTACCCTCTTTAAAACAAAGTTCAATGTCAACAAGATTCAAAGAGGTTAAATTACTGTAAGCCCCACCCTCACCTTGCCTAGAGTAGGCTAATTAGACCCCTATGCACTCTTAGACTGGATGACACCTGCCCAGGACATTTCTTCAGAATCCCAAGCACAAATGACTACCCATTTCTCCTTTTTAAAATTCTAAACTGCTCATCTTATTTTTGCCTTATAAAGACAACATTTAGTGCATTTACGTACATGTAAAACTTGTACTCATAAATGAGATAAAACTGCATATATCACTTTATACTGTTTGTTCCACTTAAGATTATAAGTATTCTGCTATACTACTAAATAATTTGGAATGTGTAACTCTAGTGGCTACAAAGCATTCCACCACAGGGATTTACTTTTGGATATTTAAATTGGTTCCAGTTACTCAATCTTACAGAGAATACCTCAATGAAATCTTTGTATACCTTGGTCCCCATTTCAGATTATGAACTTCAGTTAAGTATCTAGAAGTGGAATTTCTTAATCAAATAGTTAAATAGCATTTTAAACAACGTGTATAAAATTGCTGTCCTGAAAAGTTATATCAGTGTAAGAGTTTCTAAAACAACCACCTTTGCCTTCTTCAAATCCTAGCTGGCTTTCTTCTGTGGCTTTATCCAGCATCCAGATGTGAATTTTACTAACACTGGGGACCAGGATATAAGCAAGTGAGTCCATTGGGTTAAGGCAAAAATATGTTGCCAAGAACTTCTACATTCCTATCTTAAAGGTCCCATCCTTTTTAGTATTTATTTTATTTTGAAAAAGTTGCAAAACAGATTTGAGAAGTATTGTTACCCTTTACCCAGCACACCCAAATGTTAACATTTTGTATAATCAACCATCAGTACAGTTATCCAAACCAGGAAATTAACATGGATACAATACTAGTAACTCATCTAAAGACCTTCTTCAAATGTTTCAAATTGTCCCATAATGTCCTTTTTCTGATCCAGGATCCAATCCCAAATCCACATCCATTGCTCCTTATTCATCTCCAGTCTGGAGAAGATTGGGGCTCTGTCTTTCTCTTTCATGGCCCTGACTTTTTAAAATTGTAGGGTGAATGCTCCAATATTTTCTTTTGATAGGGTTACTTGACCAAAAATATTTTGGAAACCACTCTCCTAGACCCATTCGTGTTCTTTCCTTATGCTTAAAACATGACTTCAGTGTAGTTTCTTACAAGAAACATTCTATGGCTGGCTCTGTCCTGTTATAATTTTCCCCTTACCTGCATTTTATCTTGTCTTGCAACTGTACGTATTTGCAACAGTCTGCTTTATTAGTTTGCTCGTTTTAAAAGTATGCCTCATTTATTCCCATGCGTCAGTGCCATGCATGCTTATCTAGATTTTAAAGTAGTCAAAGTTTACCTTTTATATGCTATAGATGTCTTATTATATATACTTTTTATTAAGCTATGTCCTCTTAAGGTCATATCTGTGCTTGGTCTATTTCTGTCCCTTCCATAATATGAACATAATGCCGTGGACACAAAAAGCTCTCAATTATGTTTATTGACTGAGAGAATAAACATCTGGCATAATGTTTTCATAGTGAGGAAACACAATTACTTTGGTTCAAGGATGTGGCAGACAATCTTGGGTGGCTAACCAAGTCCCCATATCCAACTTTTTTCTGGCCAATTTCTAGTTAGTACTGGACACAAGACATCATTCTAGCTAATGAAAGAGAAGGGGAAGTCTGATGTGCAGTTCTGGGGAAAGCTTTGTTTTTCTCACATAGCGACAGAAATTGTGCTTTCTTCCAGCTTTTTGCCTTGAGTGTAGAGGTGATGGCTGGGCTGCAGCAGCCTTCTTATGACCATGAAGGATAGAAAAGAGAAAAGCAGTAGCATTTGTCCTTACATCTTTAAACTGAAGAAGCAAAACCAACAACTATTTACTTTTTAACATCTTGTTACATAAGAAAACAAATCCATATTGGTGTAAGCGTGGTAGCTGGGTTTCTTCCTACCTGTTTAGCTAAAATATTCCTGACTTATACTCCAATAGACCAGAGAAGTGAGAATCGCTCTTTGATCTATTCAGAAAAGCTTCATTGAGAAGGAGGAGTTGATGATGATTTTCATAACAGGAAAAATGACCTCAGATATGTGAGTTAGAAGAAATAGAAACTCTCTTGATATGGTGCTGCTTTGGATGCTGCCTGGAGGTGGGGATAAGATAAGCAATATAAAAGGAGATCATTTCTGGGCTATGCCAATGGAGGGGGTATGGGATGGGCGGAGATAAGGACAATAACAGATGCCACCATAAGGGCTTCGAGAACTGGCAGCATGAAGGCCTGGTTCATAATGGACAGGGAAAAAAGGGAATTAGGTAAAGATAATGCAGCAAGCGGGTCAGAAACAGGGGTATAGTAAGGACAAAAGGGTAAACTAGAGGGACCGCTGGAGATGTTATGAAATGTGGGGCAGTGGGGCACAGTGGAAAGCTCAGGGCATTGGGGATCCAAAAGTTGGATTTCAAACCTCATTTCTGCTACATACTAGCTAAACAAGCTGGCCAATTCATGACTTTCTGAAGCTCAGTTTCTTCCCTATCTGATAATAATGAAAGGTTTTATTACCTTTCACGAGGTACATACCTCAAGAGAGCTATGAAATAATTACCCAAGTGGGGAACATTGGAAAGTAGTAAACAAATGATATTTGTTGATACCAAGTTGTAGTCCAATCTGAAGGTGCTATTACGCTGAGTGTTCTAACTAAATGTGGAAGAGAATTCTTTAAGATGTGCTTTCCCTTTAACTGAGGCTTACCCAGTGGAAGGGATCATTTCTAATACAGGCTGTACCTCAAGTTTCGGGGTCTTTCATGGGCTTGGGTTCCAAAGGCGTGGAATAAAAACCTCTGGCTTTCTGCTCAGTTTTGGAGGCAATGACAGGAAAGTTCAGTTCAAATAATCTTAGCAGTTTAAACCTCTAATAGTTTTCAAGCCAATAGGAGTTGATGAATGTTACAGTTTGGTCTTTTCACCTGTTTTAATTGGGGAACCTTCTGTAAAATGCTATTTTTGGTTCCAGCATATTCACCAGTAGGGGTTACTACTCAAAGCCAAACTCATTCAGCCAACAGCACTAAAAATACTCTTGGCTTCTGCCAGTCAATTTTCTTCTATTTTCACAATTAGTGGTTCTGCCTGGAAACTGCCTGCCAACATGCAAATCTCATCCAAGGGCTGATGGAAATTTGAGAATGTGCTAAGCTGTGTAAGCTTTAAGAGCAGCATTATTCATTCACTATTTGAAATATTTAAACAAATGTAAATCAAAAAAAAAAAAAGATGAAATCTCATTATAAGAAATGAATGGTTGCTTTCCACTCTTTCTACAATATAGTCTTGATACCCATTTACATACCATTTGTAATATTAATATTATTGTAGTGAAATAAATCACATCCTTCACTTTTACATTTTTAATTACATTTTACTGCATTTCTTCTTTTGTTTATAGTTAACTAATAAAATATTTATTATTTCTTACATGTATGGTGGTGTTTCTGTATTTTAATCAGATTTTACACATAATCTTTTCTCCCTCTTTTAGTATCTTTTTTATGACCCTGCACACCACAGGATGTTGTTTTGTGGAAAACCTCATTATTTTTTAATGCATGGCTATTTATTAATGTATTGTGTATATAACACACTATGCATTTCTTTGAATTGATGAATACATTTACATCCACTTGAGAATAAAAATTCCCTTAAGGGCCAATCTCACATTTCTCTTGCTGTGCTGCCAGAAGCGTATACTGATTATTTTTCTTATTTTGTTGAGGAGTAGAGAGCGAAAAGGAGAGAAAAAAGACAGGGGAAAAAGACAGATACAAAGAGCAGTATTTTTAAATTTCATTTTCTGAGAAACCTTTCTCCTGAGGTAAAAAATTAATGCCTCATTGCAAAATGGAATTTTCTGAGCATACAAATTACTTTACCCCTTGCAAAATCTTATATTTGATATGCGTTTTATGTTGAGCACTTGACCTGCTGTTTCTCAAGTTATTTTCCATTGTATTTGTTGAATTACCTCCTCCATTGCTCCACAATGTGGCACTTAGAGGATTAGATATTAATTGAATGATGAGTGAAGAACATAGTTAACTACAATAGCAAGTACCACTGAATGTAATTTTACAGCTATAAAAAACAAAAGACCTTCTCTCATTTAAAATCCTGCTACTGACCATGAGTCCAACTCCCCGCAAGTTGGAGAATCTTTGTAAACCCAGAGTTAGCAAGAGGGAAATAATCTCTCTCTCCCAGCTTAATTTATCCACTCTTTGAGAATTTTTCTGGGGCTTGCTGAGGGTGGGCCCTGGACGTGCATCTTGCTAGGCATTCTCCCCCATCACATTTGCAATCTTTTAGGGACACTAGTCTGTGCTCTTTTTGGAATAGCACAGGACAGTGTTTAGCATAAATGACTGGGAAGACGAATGACCTTAGCAGATTTATTCTTTGTTCTAGTGCGCATGAACCGGGTCTAGGTGGAAGACTGGTGAAAGGGAGGGGAACACAATCGAGGGTAGGGTTTTTTGTCTTCCATTCTCTAGAGAGAGTCATTTTGGATGTCGCAGAGAAAACATGATACTGAGAGAAAAATGTCACGATGTTATTTTCTCTCTCCTCCTCTCTTATACAGTTTTGCCTGAAATCCTCAATTAACTGCACACTCATAGTACTATTGGAGGTATTTCCACGACTCCCTGTATTTTAAATGCTTCTCTGTTTCCAAGAAATATATTTAATTTTCATATGGTCTGAAGAGAGTGCTGAGCAGAAAATTTATTGTGACCTCCAATTTCAGTAAGTAAATGTGTCAATTGTGACTGTGTATTCAGCAAATAGGAATATGAAATGCTTTCTAAGATAGAATATATAGAGGAAGAGTTGCTGTCTAGTCACAGAAAGACATAGGCTACGCTCATCAAGCTGTCTGTTTTCTAAACCAATTGGATGCTCATGCGTGTGCTCCCATGTGGCTGTATGCAGGACCTCTTTGGCAATTAGGGGCACACTGGATACTTTCTCACAACCTGTGGGAGATTTTTCAGAGGCCCTTGGGTGTCAGTGGTTTCTCAGGCATTGTGCTCAGGCATTGGCTTAGGGATGATCTTAGAGGTCAAATGGGTAAGCCACTTGTCACTCCTATGTCTCCTAGGACCTAAGCAATGGGGAGATTGTTTGTTTTGTTTTGTTTTTTAAATGAGCGACTAAGAAACATGTTTAAAGATAAATATCCAGAATTTTCTCAAAGAATCTAGCAAATAAGGCTGTGGGTCAAACGATACTGTTCATTTGCTGTTCGGAGTCACTTAAGTTCTTAGAATCTCAGTTCTCTCATGCTAAAATGGTACAGATAATAATAAAGTCTTCACAAAGTTAGCTCTCAGTAACAATTCTGAGACTTCATCTAATTACTAAATGTTTTCTGCTCTTATTTCATTGTTTTTCCATTTGCCATCTCCCTTACCATATCACTCTGCTCTGGTCTCCTACAGAAATGGTGTCTTGACTCAGACTCATCTTCGGCCATCTCTCCCTGTCCTTTCATGAACTCTCTCAAGGTTTTTGAGGACGAGCCTAAGCTATTGTTCCCACCTGCCCTTCACCTCTGTTAGCCTCATTGGCCTAGAGCTTCTAGTACTAGTTTGTGGAGCAAAATAGGTCTTCAGTAAACGTTAATTTCCTCCCTGTATCGTTTTTTTGTTCTGTGCTCCAGAAATTAACTCTTTTTTAAGACTTTAACAAGGTCTTTAGAGCAATTTTAGGTTCATGGCAAAACTGAGAGAAAGGTACAGAAATCTCCCACATACCCTCTGCCCCGACACAGGCATAGCCTCTCCCATTATCAACATCCCCAGAGCGGAACCTTTGTTACAATTGGTGAACCTACATTGACACATCATAATCTCCCAAAGTCTGTAGTTTACATTAGGATTCACTCTTGGTATATTCTATGGATTTGAACAAATATATAATGACCTGTGTCCACCATTATAGTATCATGCAGAGTATTTTTACTGCCCTAAAAATCCTCTGTGCTCTGCCTATTCATCTCTCTGCCCCCAACCCCGGCAACCACTGATCTTTCTACTGTGTCCATAGTTTTGCCTTTTCCAGAATGTCATATAGTTGGAATCACACAGTATGTAGCCTTTTCATACTGGCTTCTTTCACGTAATAATATACATTTAAGTTTCCTCCATGTCTTTTCATGGCTTGATGGCTCATTTCTTTTCTGCACTGAATAATATTCCATTGTCTAGATGTACCACAGTTTGTTTATCCTTTCACCTGTTGAAGGACATCTTGGTTGCTTCCAAATTTTGACAATTATGAAAGAAGCTGCTATGAACATCCACATGCAGGTTTTTGTGTGGATATAAGTTTTCAGCTCCTTTGAGTTAATACCAGTGAGCATGATTTCTGGATAGTATAGAAATTAACTTTTTACTTTCTAATTTGGTGGCATCTTACTATAATCCACACTTAATCATCTTCTTTAGACCCTGTCCTGTGGGGTCCTTAACTTGTGGTTCCCTCTTCCTTCTCCCATTGTGCATAGTGAAATGGCAGCTTTGCAGAGAAGTCTTTCCTCTCCTCCACCTTGGAGTAGAGACCCTGCATTATATTCTCTCAGGGAACACATTCTTTCCCTGCAGCACTCTCTTGATAATTTGTAAATACATACTTACTTGTTTTTCTGTTTAATGTTTTTTTCCAGTGACCATGTTTTGTGGTTGTTGTTCACACCTGGACGGTAGCCTAAGCTAGCCTTCTCTCCACCCATTCAGCTGCTGTATCCTCACAGTCTTAAAGCAGAAAGTACCATTCTTGACACAGTTTTTGGTGCATAATAGGTGCCCAATGAATGAATAAATTACCTATATACATTGTTGTTATTTGCATGCTTTTAAGAATTAATATTTCTTTTCTTTTTATTTTTCACTAGGACTATGGAAAGATTCCCCAAAGCTCTTTTTTTTGGTGAGGAGGTTAGCCCTTAGCTAAGGTCTGTTGCCAATCCTCCTCTTTTTGCTATGGAAGACTGGCCCTGGGCTAACATCTGTGCTCATCTTCCTCTATTTTGTATATGGCACGCCTGCCACAGCATGGCTTAATAAGAGGTGCATTGGTCCACCCCCGGGATCTGAACCTGCAAACCTCAGGCCACCGAAGCGGAGCATGTGAACTCAACCACTATGCCACCAGGCCAGCCGCTCCCCAAAGCTTTTTAATCTCTCACAGGCAGTCCATTATTTATATTGCTGCCTGAATCATGTGCTTAAATAAACGGCCATGTAAATTTCCTGCTCCTACCTTCCCAGGCTCTTCACCCACAAGACACCGCCATGCAGTGACCCTCTGGGCATCACAGCGTGTGATTCAACGCCTCTGTGCATCTGCTCACACTGTTCCCTCCACCCCAGACTTCCCCTAATCCCCCGTTTCCACTCACTTCTTGCTTGACACGCTTTTGGATTTTCCCTCAGCCCCTGTGCTGTGATAACACTTGTGTAGACTTCTGTTATTTTGTGTTTATTTGGTATGTCTTTTTTTCTGGTCAGCATTATATATCTGGTGTTCACTACCAGAGAGTAATCACCCTGAAGGTCTGGACCAGTTCCTTTAGGCTGGCTCCATTGTCTTCAACAAAAAGAATTGTGGGTATTGAAGTCTGCTGAATTATTGACAAACCCAGCAATACCTGCTTCAGACTTCCTAATATAGTGTATGCTAGTATGAGAGTATTCTTAACAGAGACATTTGGGCTGCTTCCAAGTGCCTCTGAATAGGTGACACAGATAACAGTTCAGTCAAGAGTGTTATTTGACATCACGTAAATTCAGACTGTATTTAATTCAGTGAATGGATTTTTGTGTTTAGAACAATTACCTAGAACCTGACTAGGACTCAGATAACTACTGAAAATGAAGGGAAAACATATTTTTGTTGGCAAAGAGAATAATTGCATGGGTCTAACATAAGGAATCCAGTTCTAAAGTGAAATGTCATAGCACAAGCAATTGTTTAAAGGCCCCTGCACCATTCAATCCTGTTCTTCTTTGTCCAGAGCGAACCATCACCAATGATTTACAGACAGATTTTATAATAATTTTATAAGGGAAGATCTTTGCCATTATGGAGATGAATTTTTCAAGAGGAAAGTCTTATTTGGTGATATTGTATTTTCCCCACTTTTCAAAATGTGTGAGAGTGGAGCTCTATTTATGTAAAAGTATCACAAATAGACTAAAAGTTAATAATTTAATGAACTAGTTTTTTGCTTTTATAACAACAAATAGGGAGTTTGATCAATCTCTTCTCTAAGGGATATGCCAAAACATGAAACCAAAATAACTCATACTTTTGCACTTTTAGATTTGCAATGGACTGTTCTGCTTGACCACCTCAATTTTACTGATTATTTTTGGACTCATGTAGACATTAAAGGCTAGCATTTATTCATTATTCATACTTTGTTCTTCTCTCCCTTCCTGTTTAGGTGTTTTGGAAGGGTCTTGCTACTACCAATGGATAGAAGTTCCAGAATCTCTGATTCCCTTCTGTTCTCTTTAGCAGCTCATCCATTTGTCAAAATGTGAAGATTAAGACCATCAAGCTTCAAAACTGTGCCATTGGTCATCAAGAAATATTGAAAGTAAGAAAGGACAAAGCTAAATTTACTTTATTCCTAGCCATGTTAATTTTAGGACATGATGAATTAGCTATATATAGATGTAACCATTAAAAATATGCTTTGAATCATATATGCAAATGGTGACCAAATTAAGACACATGATTTGAGGACAAAAATTGAAAATTCAAAATATGTACTGACAGAAATTATATAGTCAGTTATTTTTACCCTTCCACTCGAAGTGCTGTTTAAACTGGTTTTTCTCCATAGTTCTCTGGTCATTAAATAAATCTATCAACCATGGTTGGGAAGAGATAACACTGTTACACTACTCACTTCTTGCCTTGGCAAATTCTATGAACAGAGCAAAATATCTTTTCCCTCATTTGCATACTGTATGCTTTGCAGAGTGAAAAATCAGATAGCTAAGCAGGGACAACTTTCCTCTTCTATGTTCAGTAGGTGTTTCACTTGGGGGAAGAAACACAAAATCAAGATTATTGTGTTTTGAAATTTTGAAACTTTTGGGTAAGTGATGTGTAAGTGTATGGGAGAATTTCATGTGATGTCAAGTTCCTTCTAGTGACCGTGGAAATAAAAGATCTATAAAGTGTAGCTGGAGTAAATTCTTATTGCTTGTTAACCTGGGGTTATTAATTTTGTTCTGTACTTGTTTAAATATCCTTAATATAAATTATATATTTTTAAATGTTGTCTATTTATTAAACTTAATATTTATTATATGTATTATTAAGCTTTCTATTTTAAAATAATGTATTTTGAACTTTATACATTACAGTATTTAATTAAAATGTAAATCATATACATTTTAATATATAGTTTAATAATAAAAATATATAATTAATAACAAATATAAAGTTGTTATATAAAGTTTAAAAATATATAATAATATATATAAAATTTAGATATACTTATATATCTAACCATTAATTTCACACTTACGACGGTTCACTTGAGTGTGTAATGGAAAGAAGCAAGATAAAAGCATTTTGAATGTTTTTTCATTGAGAGTAACTGTTTTATGGAAAAGTGTTTGAGTTTATAACAATGCCAAATATTAAGATGGATTTCCATATTTTTAATGCAGGTTACTTATTCATTTTTTCAGTAGTTATTCAAATTAAATAACTAGCTTTGAACATAATGTTAAAAACACTAGTTATGGAATGAGTTTATTGATGTATTTGTATTTTAGTGGTGATACCTAGGGATTTTCTAGACGGCATCCTGGTTATGTCACTCACTCAGCCCTGAATGCCTCCTATGGTCCAAGTAGTTGTGAGGAGGGATAGAGAAGACTTAAGATGTGGGACAGATGAAGACTTAACCTTCAGGGGCTCACTGTTAAATATTGTACAAGGTGCAGTGGAAGCATATTAAAATTATCTGTCATTCACTGTTCTAAGGTAGCAACAGTAAAGAGGAAAGTTGACTTGACCCAGGTTGGCCATCTCTCTACCCACTGTGCTGTTATCAAACCTTACAAAAGTATAATATGAAACTGATTTTGAAAATATTCCTAAATATGTTCAAAATCTTATGAGATCTCTGTGTGACTTTGATTTATAACTAAATGTGCATAAGCAAGAAAGTGTGGAGTATTTCAGAAATCCTGCTTTTAAAAGCCTACTCACAAACTTAAAGAGCTTTTAGAGATTAATATAAATATAAATATAAAATAATCTATAAAAATATAAAATAAATCACTTACAAGAAATAGAACTCAAAAAAATGATCATCTGTATCTAATTACATTCTACAATCAAGCATCATTTCCTCTACGAAGCTCCAAGCTCTTTGGATCCTCCTTTAATTTTCAGTTTCATCCTCATGGTCTCACTTCCTCTTCTGCTTTATATACGTTTGAAATGATTACTCCTCTGACAGAAAGAGAAAAAGAAATTTCATGTCATTATGGGGCGACGGAAAGTGATGAAAAAAACAAGGGGACGTATTTGAGCTTGTGAAGGTAGATGCAGCCACCTTACTTACACGATTTGCACCATATCTAGCCCAATTTGTGGTAGACATTAGGTGCTGGATAAGCTCTTATTAACTGGAACAAACAGGGGACAACATGAGCTGACAGGACTCTCAGTCAGCCAAAGGCTCCTTTTTCTCTCTCTCCTATTTCATATGCCTTAGGGATCTCTTCAGATCAAAAGAAAAACATTAATTTTGCTTTCCTGCCATTATCCCTTAGAATCTAATCAAGTTAAATTACAAGGGAATTTGGTTGCACTACATTACTTTAGGCTTGACGAAACTTGCTCTCAGAAACTTAGGAAAATATTAATGTTTAAATAGAAGAATTCTTGATTTTTTTGGATAATTTTCTCAAATCATCAAACCTCAAGGGCATTTTTTGAAGTAATTTTAATATGAATTTAGAGAAAGCCATGTAACAAATTCTTGTCCTCTTTGGCCGTAAGAATGATATTTAATATGAAATTGGATCCTCATAAAAATATAGAATAAACAGATATTGCTGTTGTAAGAGATGCCCAGAGGGTACAAGTATGATCCTAAAAGAAAGTTTTATAAATATTTCTGATAAGGATATGAATGACCTGGATTGATTTAATTTTCCAGCCTATTTAATAGATTCAGGTAGTCAGGCATATTACTAAATTTAGAGATATATTTCTATAAAACCATAGTTTAGAGTGAAATATCCAGTATAGCAAGATAACTACACATTCTCCAACTTATATACTGTTGCCAAATATTTGTAAATCTCATATAATAAAAATATGTTGCATTGTGCATTTCATCTCTCTAAGGATTTTCAGAGAAAATATTTGAAAGATATGTCAGAAATATTTTCTTTGGACTTGGCGACTATTTGATGGTTGGGAAGAGAAAGAAGAGTCAAAGATAAATGGATCCCAGTTGTTTGGAAGAATGAGGTACCAATAATAGAGATCACAATGTCAGGAGAAAGAAGTTATCTTGCGTAAAATATGATGAGTTAAAGTTTTGTACATGTACTTTGAGTTTGAGGTTCAAATAAGAGACCTTGGTGGGAGAGTCTAGAATTCAGTTGGAAATGGAATAAAGTTGAAGTTAAATAAAAATAGAGATTTGTGATTTCCTTATGTAGAATGGTAAATTTGAAGAGTTTGGAGAGTGAAAAAAGGGCTGAGGCTAATTTTGTAGAATCTGAAACATCTCTCCCTCTATTTTCTAATTTATTGTTTAAACTGGGTCATATTATATAATTCAGCTATAAAATAATTACCTCAAATAGACATCTAAAATATAATATTTTTAAAAACCAACAATTGTAACCTCAAGAATATTTTATGGTATAATATAATGCATAAAATAATCTGTCAATAACCAATTATGTAAATATTTAAAGAAAAAGGCATTATAAGTAATTACTTGCTTTGAAAATGTTACCTACATTCTGACTCTCAAATGTGTGTATCCTACCCAATTTATTTCTTCCTTCCAGAGTGTGTGTTTAATCAATGTTTACAGGAAGTAGACCACTGGAGACTTAGTTTGAAATGGGAGATTAAATTTTGAAATTTCTTTCAATAAACAGTTGAAGGTTTAGTAACATTGTTGGCTTTTAAAGCTGATTTAATGGGAAGATTTTTGAGGATCAGATGTTAAGACAAACAAAAAAAATGAGCCTGAGGTGCATGTTTCTAGACAAATAAATGAAATATTTACCTCTATTTGCAAGGCTCTTCATAATGACTTCGTGTCTAGTTCTGAGCCATATTTTACCTATAAAAGGAATTCCAATACCATAGTATAAAAAATAATTGTGCCACAATGATATCAGAGTAAGTGAGTCCTAAAGTTCAAAGTAGAGCAAAGTAAAAGACTACTATGGTTCCGATCCTTCTAGATTTGTAAAGCTTTGTGTTTGTCTACACTAGATTAACTGGAAGCTTCTCCTAACTTCTCTGAGGACCATGGGTCTGGGGGCCCTACCCTCTTTTGTCTAAAGGTAGTCAGTGATTGGTTCAGAGTTGAGCTGCTGACTCAATTAGACCCTAGGAGAAGCAAGGCGATTTGGGCTAGTTCTTCTGGGAACAATACTCGCTCTTTTCATTGGATTTGAATGTGAGGAAATAAAGCATGAGGGTGCTACATGAACTGTACCTTTGAAGAGAGAGCTTGCTGAAAAAGAAGCCATCATGGGTGAGCAATACTTGGAGAGGAACTGTGACTTGGTAACAACATTTGAGCCTTGGGCCATGTTGCCCGGAAACCTTCTCTTTGATTTATTTCAGTTACAGTGCCTAGTTTTTTTTTTCTTTTTTTTTTTAATCCTAAAATCATTTTGTGGAGGATTTCCTGCTGCTGTAAGTGTCCTAAATGATAGAACAGTTCTCACGTTGGTAGCTTAGTTTTTTTTCCTAAGAAATTCTTGAACACAAAACCAAGGAGAAAAGTCACAAGCTATGACCACGCCATACCCAATTTTAAGGAAGTCTTCTGGGTCAATCTGGTCCTTCCGATGCCCCAAGCTAGATTAGGTGCCTTCTATATTCAAATGGAGTTTTATGTCCCTTCTGACTTCACTTCAACACTTTACCTGGGGACTGCATGGTGGTAACTCAAACACCATTATCTGGTGTACTCTGAGTAGGAGCCACCTCAGACTGTGACATGCTGCAAGGTCCAATGACTAGGCAATTTTGTGACGGACATTGGGATATCTGCTGACCACAAGTATGCATGGCTGGGCCATTATGATTTCTCAGAAATGATACACGCTGTGTTTTTCTTCTTTTTCAAGGATGAAGAGTTAAATGTAGACTCTGTGTAAAACCTTACATTCTTTGCACTCGCTTTAAAGCTTAGGCAGGTGCACCTCTGTGCAGCCCGGTGTTGAACAAGCCTTTTGTGAGTGAGACCCCAACTTCCAAGACTCGGTTATAATTTCTGTCCAAGAAAACGTGATAATAACTCTTCACTGCACTTTACCAAACATTTACATGCCTAAAACTAATTGTATGAAGTAGTGTTCGTGCCCTGGATTTATACAAGTGGCTACTGAAACTCAGAGAATTTGGGACTACAAGACAGGTCTTTTAATAGCAAGTCCAGGCTTCTGCCACCATTGTCTAGCATGGCTCTGAGCACTAAGTACTCAGTAAATGCAAGTACAGCCATCTGTATCCAGATCCAAGGACCCACACTGCCTTCTCCAAAAGGGAGTGGCAGAGAGAATGAGCACACGTCATGCCTATGCTGTCCCCTGCACTTTTTCCCTTCCTTTGACCTGTCCTTCTCACATCTTTCCTAGAGCAAGAGCAAGAATGTGCAGATACACTTGCGTGTGCACGTGCACACATGCACACACAGCATCCCATTACATTACTCTCTTTGGAGTAGCCCTGTTTGCATTTTTTTTTTTCTAACTGGAATTTCCCAAGAAACTTGTTTTCAACAAGTGCAAAGATTATTACAGATTTTTGTCCATGAGAAAGCACAAATCCTCGTGGAATTGTTTCTTTGTTTCTTCCTTTTGATGTGAAGAAAATGGAGGACAGCCGTTGGCTGCTTAAACATATTAGAGTCTGTTATTAGTTAATAAAATATGTCTATGTTTACTGTTATTTGCAAAAATGTGTTGTGCCATACCAAATATTTTGTAATTATTCCAAGCTGCCAAGACAGACAAGTCTCAAAGGATATTTTTAGTGTGATTTTAAGCTCTGTGAAATTAGCTCCTTTTTGGACTTCAATTAGAACAATACATCAAATCTTTTCCAAAAGCTGGCCATTGATTCACGTCCTGTAGCTTGCCTCTCATGCCCATGCTTGGTCAGATGAGATAGAAAGAAGGCCTGTGGAAACAATTTCTACTCTCTCTGTGCCACAGTGTAATCTTCCTCTGAGGATTGGATCAGAAATGAATCTTGATCCCTTCATGGTGAGAAAGTCTGCAACAGCCCTATCTTAGCCTTTTCTTCTGTTTGTTTTTAGAAAAACTCCAAAACATGGCAGCATTTCCCAGGAAATGCATCAGCTGGCATTGCACAGAGAAATACCTAACAGCGTTCTTACTTCTCATCTCATAATTTTTAGAACTCTTGTTTTAGGAGATTATAAAGATTCTTAAACTTTAATTTTATTTGTTTTTAAATAATTTTTAAGAGTATGTGCTCTGAAAAATAGTGACTGTATTAGACAAGACACTTCTTCAGTTGTTTTTCATGAAGACATTTAAATTTCTAGGGGGATAAGTCTGATGCTGGTTAAAGTGGGTCAGGGGAGTGTTTACATCAGAATTGTGGGATTCTCATGGCTCAAATTATACCTTATTTCAATGTGATCAGACTGTGTGTGCTTTATTTTTTTTTTGGTAGGACAGTACTTACATTAACAATTTAATTGGAGTTATAAGCACTTTAGAATACTTGTTAATGTCTTTATGCCCCTTAGTAGTATGCTATTGTTATATATTTCTGCTAGAGCGAAGAGTCGAAAACTAAAAATTGTCTGTTAGCTATTCATAGATATTTTTCTATTATAAGTATGACTTGCCAAGCATGATTTTGAGAAACTATTTGCTCTCTAAGAGCATGTCACCCAGAGGTTGTAAAACACACACACTAGATTGTTTTGAAGAATTCTTTCAAAATCTCCATGTTAAAAAGTTAGAAAAGAAAAAAAAAGAACAATAATTGTACTCTTGGTTGTCATTCAACAGCATCTAGCTGGAATGGTTGTTCTACTTTTGAGGATTAGAGGAGAAAAATATTGATACATGTTTTTCCTCCCTCCTCCTTTTTGAAAGAAATTATGGTGGGTTTAATCTGTGTTCTTTTCTGCAACCATTATCTAATAATTCACCAATTTATATATTCTTCCCAGATTTTTCTCAACCTCCAGTCCTGAATCCAGCTTGGCATCTTCCTGTTGATGTGCTACAAGCACTTCAAACTCAAATTTCCCCCAGATATGCTCCTCCCCTTGGCTGACCCTTAGCAATTGCCAGATGCCATCATCCACCCAGTTGACCAAACCGGGCTTCTGTGAGTTATGCTTGACTCCTGAATTTTTCTCACCTGCCTTTTCTACCCACTTACTGCCATCTTTTTGGAAAAGACTCCTGATCTGGGCTGTTCTGCCATTCATTATAGCAATAGTCATCTAGTTTTGAAATCAGTGATAAGTTCTGAAAATTTTAACCCATATCTACCAGCCTAACTGTGGCAAGCCAAATGAAGACGTGAGATGTGAGAGAACAGGAATGGAAGTAACTGCCTTCTCTGAGCCATTTGCACCTGTAAGCATCCTAGGAGTCTTGCAGTGATAATCCAGCCAGTGTTTTAACTCCTGAGATGTACCCGAGGTGTTAGGAGGAAGGTACATGTGGCCTGTACACATTGCCGTCCTTCTGAGCCCTCTTCTGAGAAAGAGGAAAATGGGGAGGCTTATGGCTCATTTCTCCAAAGGATTTCAGAAGGAGCGGCATTCCATTACATGGGAAATGTGGGGCTTTCTGCTGCATTTGGAAAAGAGTGAATACGAGCCTTTCATCCATCCACGATTTCATGCGCTGCTGCTAACTTATTATGGCAATGGTTCATGGGCAAAATGTTCTCAAAAGCAAAGCAGTCCAATTCCAGTTTGTTAACAAAGAATATATTTAAAAGTGTGATTAAAATGCGATTTATGAGAAATCAACATTTTAAAAATCTTTGAAACCTAATTCCCGGGACTTCTAGGTTTCTAGAATTAATATATTAAGAATTTGTCTATTTCTTTGACTTCCAAAAATTGTTAAATACCCCCAAAGTTTAATAAATTTATAAATCTTCTTTTGAAAAAGCTTCGCTGGTTTTCCTTGGGATTGAAGCAAGCCATTATTGTTCTTAGGAGTAACTTGAATTTACAGCAATTTTCTTTTTTATTGTCTCTTAAAATATACAACACAAAACAATGCTACATTTTAGATATTTAATCAATATGCAAGCTCAAAAAGAGTCCTTCCTCTCCACCACCTGCCATTCTGCCATCAACCCATCACCCGCCAGGTCAAGGTACAGTGGTTAACAGTGTGGATTCCTGAAAGCCCTCCCAGAAATTATTACGTTGCATGTTATAAAACATCACTAGACCTGCTGTTTTGACTTATTCTTATCAGCATTTTCCAACTCACTGTTTTGACTATTACAGAGTATTCTGCATATGGAAGGACCAGTTCATTTCACAATCCCTCCATTGCAGTGTATTTTAGGGGAAGAAAAATAGATGGTGATGTTGGTGACCCACTCCATATCAAAGCTACCCCATGAATGTCTCTCAAAGTTTTCTCCTCCTCCTTACTGCTCCTGCCAGTATGGTTTAGGGCGCTATATAATCTTTCCTGAATTATTCTGACAACTTCTCACTAACCTGTCTCTCTTTCTCCAGCTTTCAATTCTCTCTAATTCATTATCACCTAGAAACCAAAGTGATTCTTTCAAAATGCAAATTCCATTTTGTTTAACTCTGGTTTATAGTCTCTCAGTGCTATAAGGTAAACCCCTCTCGTTAGTATGATATGCAAGGGCCCTTATGAAAGAAGTTTCTTGTGTCTCCCTTCCCAAACTCCCCTCTTTCCCTTCACCCTTTTACATCCCGAATGCCATATGGAGCCATCTGTCATTCTCTGAATGTACCCTGACCTTTCTTGTCTCCAAGTCATTGACCTTGCTGAATCACACGTCTAGAATAACTTGTCCCATTTTGTCTTTCTTGTGAACTCCTTTGGACTCAATTGAAATATCATCTTTATTTGCCTGGCCTTCTTTCACAGAGTTAGAGACCTCCTCTTCTGTGCTTCTATAAGCCCTTGTACATACTGCTACTCTATGTATTTAAATGACTATCTCCTACAGGAGCTATGTTTTATTAATTTGGGTGTCCCCAGCATCAACCAGAATGCCTGGAAAATAGTAGAGATAAATACAGTACATATTTATTCAATGAATGAGTGAATGAATGAGTCAGGGAGAGCTTTGCTTCGAGCAACCTGATTATCAGAAAATGGAACTTAAAGGTAGGAGAGAGAGATATATAAGGCATATGCAATTAATCAAACAATTTTCTTATCAATTCATCAAAAATTCACAGTGTTTGCAAAAGACAAACAAAATTCAACATTTCAGAGTCAAAACCATCAACTGGGTCCCACTCCTCCCCATCTTCCCACCACAATATCACCTCTACCTATGGCCACCCTTCCAAGGCCTGTTTGACATCTATTTTTTTCTGGGCTCCATTCTTCATTTACTCCCATCAGTAACCTTCTGCTTTTCCCCTAGCCTACCGTCAACTTTTTACAGTCTCATGACTCTTGCCACTGTGATCAATCTGATACCTCCATCAAAATGTTGATCTAGACCAAAGAGGAAATATGTATCATTTGTGGGTATTCTACTTCAACTGAGATCCAGGGGAATTGAGATTCAATTTGGATTTTGGATACTATCGCATTTTTTTAATGTACAAGCAGATTCGTGTTCCTTTAAATATACAATAATGTTTGTTGCTGGTTTCAATTAGCAAGGTTAAATTTTTCGATGAGATTTTTTTCCAGGGACTTGTCTAAAACTTGGTGATCAATTCCAGATGAAGAGTGAAACTGGAGATGTCTCCATGTCTTGAGTTGTGAGGCTTCAAATAACTGGATAAATAAAATGGAATTTAATACAAGAATCATTCAGTTATGCCTTTCAGTTAAGAAATTTTATGCAAACAATAAAGCACAGAAAATACTCAGTTTCTAATTGCTAACATTAAAACAAATGATGCACAATTTAGAGCTATATTTTAACAATGTGAATATCTAGGTGTTAGCTGAAGCTTCATGATGAATATCAATAATTAAATGATGTTATTTATTCTAATCATAGTTGATCATATTTTTATCTTTAAGAATAAATGAAGAAATTCATCCTGCAACCTACATGAATGATAATAAAACTTGTTACCATTTATTATTTACTATGTATGTATTTGGCATTTTGTTTACATCATTTAATTTAAATCTCACAACAAGCTATGATGTAGGCATTATTTTCTCTAGTTGGTAAGGAAAACATGGACCCTAAGAAATGGAGGTGTCATTCCCAGGAGAAGTGGCTCTTGAATGGAGGGGCAGAGACTTGAATCCAGGTCTGTCTGACTCAGAAGCCTAAACACAGCCACTAGTCCCTCCTGCCCGCCACCTGCGTACATACATTGCCTCCATGCTTACACTTGGAAGCATTTCAGAGCAAACTAATTTAGCTCTGTTGCTTTGGGACTACGATACATCTCAGCATCAAACTCCTTTGTGGGTCATCTCATGTATCCAGTTGCTAGAAGGCTAGGCTTACAGAGCAAAAGTCTGTTTTGTCTTATTAATGTTCCATTTCTGGACTCCACATTCTGTTTCTCTTGTGACTAACAGAGAGGAAATGAAATGGTACCTGAGGCTTGTTCCTAGGCAATTGACCCCACACTTTGTCAGGCAGAAGAATTACTGCAGGAGCCAGTTAAAATACAGATTCCGGGGCCTCATTCCTCAGTAAGAGTTTTAGTCAGTCTGGGATGGGGCCTGGTTGTCTAAATTAGTTACAAGCACCTCTGATTCAGATGTAGGTGGTACATTGAACAGAATTCGAGAAAGACTGCTTAGACCCAAGTACCATGCTGCCTAATAGAAAATGTAGGTCACAAATGGGTTATTTAAACTTTTGTAGTAGCCACATTTAAAAAGTAAAAAGAAACAGGTAAAATTAATTTTAATAATATTTGATTACCCCATGCTTTCAAAATATTATTTAAAGTTGGAATCAATATAAAAATTATTGAGATATTTTAAAGTTTTTTCATACCACGTCTTTGAAGTATTTTACACTTGGAGCACTTGTCAATTTAGACCAGCCACATTTCAGGGCTCAATAGCCACATGTGGCTGGTGGCTGCCATATATGACAGTGCAAACCTAGAACAAGAGAAAGGGGCATAGGTGGAACTTTGTTTCCGGGTCAAATTGCAACTGAGGGTCAGATGAGTTACCAAGCATGTCTTCAAACTAATTGCTGCATCAGGCATGTCCCACAAACTGGAACTAGGAATGAAAACAAACTGATTGGCATCTTGAGGGGTCCTTCGGGGGGGGATGAAGAGGGATCAAGTGAAGTGACAGCACAAGGGAGGCAGTGGGGCTTCGAGGAAGGTGGGGGTGAATTTCCCCATCCTCGAGGCCAGGACCCCAGGCCGGGGCACATTGTCTGCTGCACTCCTGCTGAGCTGGGGAGGGGCGGAAGGTGACAGGCAGGTGCTCAGGGCTAGATAAAGCTTAATTATCTGTACAATGAGGGTATCAAAAAAGATCGTCTCTAAATCCTCCCCATTGCTAAAATGAGATGATTCAGGGGCTACAAAGACCATGCTCTGTGCACACCCACAGACAATGAGATCCTTTTTCCACCTGGAGAAAATACCTTTCCTACGGCTCACTCCTAGTCTGCTCTCAGCCTTTTGGAACGGAGGTTTGAACTTTGACAAACAGTATCTTTTGCTAACATACACGGAAGTCAAGTTTTATAACGATACCTAATTCTCATTCTTAAAGGGCCAGACCCCTTTTCCCGAAAGGCAATTTTAAATGGCACTAGAACAGAAGGCACCACAGCTTGATACAAAAATATACGATTGGTTATTCACAAATTATACAAAGGCATGGCTTTTGAGTTGCATTAAAAGGGCTTTTCTGTATTGTGTGTGTGAAGTACATGGAAAGCCAAAAAAACCAAAATGTAAACTAATGACATAGCATTCTTCAATTTCAGGTTAATTAAAACTTTGAATTCAGAATTAATTATAGCGCAGGTTGCTGGTGTACGTAGTCTTGTACTAACACATCTTCATGGTTCAAATATCTCCTATCTCACACATATACACACATGGATAATCAATCAATCGACCGTTATTAAGCTTGTATTTAACGACACTGCACCAGATGCACTGGCCAAAGTGGGATAAATTAAAGCTAGAAGATATGGTACTGTCAAACTATTAGGAGAAATGAAACACAAAGAATACAAAGGCATATTTGTCAAGGTCTGATACACGGCATAATAAATGCATTGAGAGTTCAAAGGAGAGAGAGGTTACTCTGGGCTAGGTTAGTGGGGGCAGGATTCTTAAAACCAGTGGAACTTGAATCTGGCTTCGCTGCTGAGCTTAAGGTTTCTAATACTGTAGCCATGAGTCCACTGTATAATCCAGTACAGTCAATTTCAATGGCTGGGTGGGGCTGCTGAGGACACGGTAGCTGTGATGTGCTCTTGGCATCCTGTTGTAATCCCCCCTTTTGCACATTGTGAATGTCCGTGGCAGAAGGAGTTTCCCTATTCTAGCTCGGGTAAGCCCGAACACTAGCCCCAAGGCCTAGAATAGCCCATGGAGATTTCTACACACCCAAAAGGGGACTGAGTGGGTGATCTCCTTTACACAAAGGAAGGATGTGGGCTAGTGTGTTCTGCACTGGTAGAGATAGTGGAAGGAAGAAGAGGGGAAAGTATAGATTAGAAACTCAAGTTCCACTTTTGGACACAACTGCACATTTGTATATGGTAATCTTAATCTTCATGAGTAGTCAGATGTAGCCTTCTTGATTTTAATTATTCCCATGGACAATAAAAACACAAATTTTATTAATTTCTCAGGAATGATAATGCTAATTAAGATGTTTTGCAGTTCTAAAGCTCTTTCCCTGGAGCTTTGCACAAACAATGGATCGGAGAAGTGTAACTATAAACTGTATGTAGTTTCAACTGTATTGCTTTGAAATACAGTTCCTGGAATCTACAGTTCCCAAAGGGATTGCTGGGAACCCTTGAATCCACAGATATTGTCAAGAAGTTTGGGAGATTCTTGCTTCATTGCATGCAAACATTCCAGATAGGTCTAACTTTTCATGAAGAAAGAGCAGAAGGCTGCGTATAGGCATTCTTTGAGATGCGTCGGGACAGGACAGCTACTCTTTTTAAAATGTCTTCTTCACTGTCTCTGCCACAGAGTCTGATATTCCCCAACTAATTTTCATTTTTTTAAATAAGACTTTGAAAATACCTGTTAAATGTACATGTTTTCTATGTGGGGTAAGATACATAAGCATCGACAACATAAGCATATATTTCAAATCCATTAATCATTACATTAATTATTTAGCCAGGTCTGGAAGGCATAGGATTTAAGAAAGAAGGGTGCATTTTGTAGAGAGTGGTCAATAGGGGCAAAAAGCATAGGGTGATTTAGGCGAGGAGAGGCAGTGTGGGAACTGTGAGTGACTGGGGGGAGTTGGAGGTATGACGTGTTGGGAATTAGACAGTGAGGGTGGTAAGAAATTGTTTCCAAAACAAAGAAAAATATGCAAAAAAATAGGCAGAGTAAGTAACAGGAAAGACAAATGTTGCTTAAGGTTAAAATATTATTTATCATTTACAGTATTTTTCTGGTTACCAGGAGGCAGAGGAAAGGGTCTTACGATTTATTTATTCACTGTGACTTGTAAAAAGGAATTGAAATTTGGAAGTCTCACAAGAATATAGATATCAATTTAATATATATTATATATACATGTAAGTAAACATATATATATATATCTGTTTTCAATTATTTGGGGCATATATATGACTTAGCAATTCCACTCATAGATGTATTTGAAATTGAATGTTTAAATAATTGAAAACAGGTATTCAGACAAAAACTTGTACGTGAAGACTCATAGCAGCACTATTCACAATAGGTAAAAGGTAGGAAAACCCAAATGTCCATCAAGTGATGAATGGGTAAACAACATGTGGGATATTCACACAATGGAATATTATTGTCATAAAAAGGAATGAAGTTCTGACACGTGCTATAACATGGATAAATCTTGAAAACATATGCCAAGTGAAAGAAGCCAGAAACAAAAAAATCACAGCATTTTATGTGATTCCATTTATATAAAATATCCAAAATAGGTAAATCCATAGAAACCAAAAGCAGATTAGTGGTTGCCAGTTGGTGGTTGTTAGGGTTTGGAGGAGAAAGGGGAATGGCTACTTAATGGGTATAGAGTTTCTTTTTGGGGTGTTGAAAATGTTTTGGAACTAGATTGATGTGATAACTGCACATTACAAATACACGAGATGTCACTATGTTAAAATGGTTTCTTTCTGTTGTTGTGTTGGGTGGAGAAGATTTGCCCTGAGTTAACATCTGTTGCCAATCTTCCTCTTTTTTCACTTGAGGAAGATTGGCCCTGAGCTAACATCTGCCCCAGTCTGCCTCTATTTTGTATGTGGGACACTGCCTCAGCATGGCTGATGAGTGGTGTAGGTCCTTTCCCAGGATCTGAACCTGTGAACCTGGGCCACTGAAAAGGAGTGCACCAAATTTAACCACTATGCCACAGGGCTGGCCCCTAACTGGTTAATTTTATATTATGTGACTTTTACCTTAATTAAAATAAAAAGTAAAATTTGGAAAATATGAATAAAAAGTTTGTTGGCTTTGTGCAAACCTCTGTTAAACTCTTTTTCTCACAGCCTGGCTTTTGGTAGAAAGTTGGACAGTTGAAGGATGAACCCTCATGTTCACTGCAGCAGTATTTACAATAGCCAAGCCATGGAAGCAACCTAAGTATCTATTGGTGGATGAATGGATAAAGAAGTTGTGATATATATGTATACAATGGAATATTATTCAGCCATAAAAAGGGAAAGCTTGCCATTTGCCACAACCTGAATGGAATTTGAGGCATTATACAAAGTGAAATGTCAGAGAAAGACAAATATTGTGTGATCTTAGTTATATGTGGAATCTAAACAAAAAAACCCACTGAACTCCTAGACACTGAGAACAGATTAGTGGTTGCTAGAAGCAGGGGTTAGGAGTGGGCAAAATGGGTGAAGGTGGTCAAAAAGTACAAACTTCCAGTTATAAAATAGCTAAGTCCTGGGGATGTAATGCCTAGCATGGTGACTATAGTCAATAATACCGTATTGTATATTTGAAAGTTTCTAAAAGAGTAGATCTTAAAAGTTTTCATCACACACAAAAAAATTGTAACTATGTTTGGTGATGGATATTAACTAGACTTATTGTGGTGATAATTTCACAATATATACAAATATCAAATTATTATGTTGTACACCTGAAACTAATATGATGTTATATGTCAATTATATCTCAGTCAGTAAAAAAAAAAATTAGAGAAAAATATTTACTCAAAATACTCATATTAGACCTTTTAAGCCTCATTCCATCATGTGAGAAACATTGACACAGAACCTGAATATCATTTTACTTTGGAAAACATTTTAAAGCAGAGGCCATAGAACAATATTGGTATACTCATCAAGTATCTAATTTTGAGCATTGCAACTTCCTTATGATGTTTTCAAGCAGGATCAGTAAGAAATATGTTATCTGCTATATAGAGTTGATTTATATCAGATAATTAAATATCGGTCCATATAATATGTCAGAAATAAAGATTAGAATTTTAGAGGAGTGTCAAGTTTCTACTTACAATAGAAGCTCACTAGATCTATTGTCTTTTGAGGACAATTTAAGCTTGTGAAAATACAACTGTGTTTTCTGAATAGGAAAGACTATAAAGATTACTTTATAAATCTCTGTGATTAGTGGTTTATTAACCTATATTAGAATTTATTTTGTAAAGCGGAGAATCCTCTTTTGAATTGAAGTTCTCTATATAAATTTAATTGTAATAATAATTGCAAGTGAATATTCTATCAATGAAATCAGAGGAGGGGCCTGATACCATGCCATATGATCACTCCCACTATGTCATCCAAACTATTCTAGGTCACTCAAGGCTAGTTTTCAATGCTTCAAGTACAAGTCAGAGAGAGGGAGAATATGTAGGCACACTCATGTTGGGTAGAATTGTCAGACCAATCTCTGTTTACCTGTTTGAAATTGAAACTTAATCTGCCAGGATGCAATTTTACACACCTTGCCCTCCATGACTATATTAAAGAACAAGTTCTCTAGAACTTTCAAAAAGTGGAGATGTCCATTGGACTCACATCTCTGCAATCATCAAACTTGGCCACCCATCAAAGCACCTCAGGCTGCTTGTGAAAACTAATGATTCCTGGGACTTTGCTATATGTTACATGTCAATTATATCTCAGGAGATTATGTTTTAGTAAGTCTGAGCAATTTTAATGCAGCTAGTTCTGGGGGCCTGCCTTTGGGGACCATTCTTTTAGCTCATTACTTTTTACCATTCTCAGCTCAAAGTATAAGGAATGACCAACTCAAGCTACTATATTCAAGCTGTTATAGTCTTCTTAACACATTTCTACAGAAATTGATCAAAAGTATAATAATATTTAGTTGTGGAACAGTTGCATATAAAAAGACCTATTTGAATCTCATGTTGAACATTGATTTCAAAAACCCAGAATTATAATTTCTCAAGGCCTCAACTATAATTCTACATTATGTGGTAAACACCTTAAGTTTTTAAGTTGATTTTTCTGTCCCTTTTGACTATGAGAAAGCAGAACTAACACTTCCCAATCTGTATTTCTCCTGGTGCTTAAAGTCCAGGGTTACCAACTCTATCATGGTACACAAAAATAAAGATAAAAACATCATAAAAGTGTGACCTATATTGACCTACTTAAGATCTTTGCTCAAATGGAAACTTCTCAATGAGATCTTCCCTGATCCTCCCACTAAGATCGCAAATACCTTTTCCCGCACACTGCCTGTCCTCCTCCCATGCTTTATTTTTCCTCATAGCTTCCGTCACCATCTGATGTACTACATATTATACTTATTTACTTTTTAATAGGCTTCCTCCACTGTTATAATTAAAGCTCCATGAGAGCAGGATTGTTGAGAAGCATCCACATGATGACTGTCCTCTTGTGCTATGATTTGGGGATGAAGATAGGCCACGAATAGGACAACTCTGAGGATCCAAATTCTCAGGTAGGAGAGAGCAGGGGAGGGCTGCTTCTTAGCACTCAATGGGAGGTGCTACATGGGTTAGGTGAAAAGAGAACTTTTATTCAGCTGGGCTCCTCCAAAGAAAACGAATTAAACATCCTATGAGCAAAATAACCTAAAATTGGAAGATTCATCAATGAGGCCTTAATTCTTAACCTAGATCTGATCTCTCTGTTAGGACTCTTCCCTCTCCGACATAACTTCCTCTTCTCTCTCATCTTGGCAAGTAAAGGATTGACAATGTTCAGACACATGAGGTTGTATCTTTAAAACTTTTCTAGGACCAGTTGTCAAAGGACCACCTGCTTCTCCATAAGCACCAGCATTCCGTCTCACAGTGCTCCTGTGAGGATCCTCTCTGACCATGAGATTCACACTGCAGAAGTACAGTTTATCTAACTGGAACAAATCTGGGGGAAAATCCCACACTGAACCAGTCTCTTCTTGTCATCCTTCTTGAAAGAAGGTTTACAAAGAAACTTCCAGAGGGAGAGCCTCCTATTAACCCATTGAGGTGGAAGAAATATATCAAGATGGGAGGCAAGACTGGGTACATGATTTTCCAGGTCCAGGGAAAAATTAAAATGCAGAGCAATTGTTCAAAAGCTAAGAATTTCTAGAGGCAACAGCAGAGCATCAACTGGGTGAGTGGCCCTTCTAAGCACAGGTCACATGCTTATAAAACCAGCTCTGCTGGGAGGTGAGGGAGGTGGGTCAGGGAAGGCTTCCTTGAAGTCAAGAGGTGACCCTTAAAGAAAAGAAGTTTCTAAGGCAGAAGAAACATAAAATATGAAGATAGAGACTTGGAAGAGCAAGTGGTACAGAGGGCCCAGCAGTGAGTGATTTGAGGAACAGATCAGAAAGGGTATAGAACTTTACCCAGAGGGTACAAGGTTTTAAGCAAGGGGAAGACACACTCGTTTATCTCAGAAAGATCACTGGGGGTCTTTTGAGGGACCATTAGAAGGGGTGAGCTGGTAACATGTTAAAGCAGTGTAGGAGGCTGAATATTGACCCCCAAAGGTATAGGCGCTAATCCCTGGAACCTGTAATGTTACTTATGCATGAGTTTACTAGGGCTGCTATAACAAAGTAGCACAAACTGGATGCCTTAAATAACAGAAACTGATTGTCTCACAGTTTCGGAGGCTACAAGTCGAAGATCAAGGTGTCATAAGGTTTGGTTCCTTTTGAGAGCTGTGAGGGAAGAGTCTGTTCTAGGCCCCTCTCCTTAGCTTGTCGATGGCTGCCTTCTCCCTCTGTCTCTTTACATCATCTGCCCTCTGTCAGTGCCTCAGTGTCCAAATTTCCCCTTCTTATAAGGTCACCAGTCATGTTGGTTTAGGGCCCACCCTAACGAACTCATTACTTGGTTACCTCTATAAAGACCCTACCTCCAAACAATCTCACATTCTGAGGTACTGGGGGCTAAGACTTCAACAAATGAATTTTAGAGGGATACAGTTCAACCCATAACACCTTATATGGTAAAGACTTTGCAGTTGTGGTTAAGAATCTTGAGATGGGAATATTAGCCTGGATTATCCAAGGGGACCTTAAATGCAATCACAGATGTCCTTATGAGAGAGAGGTTGAGAGACACAGAAGAGAAGAAAACAATGTGACCACAGAGGCAGAAATTAGAGTGATGAAGTCACAAGCCAAAGAATGCCACAGCCTCCAGAGGGTGAAAGCAACTGACACCTTGATTTTGGTCCAGTGAAACTGAGTTGGGACTTCTGGCCTTCAGAACTCGAAGAGAATAAATATGTGTTGTTTTAGGCCACCAAGTACGTGGTAATTTGTTGCAGTGACTATAGGAAGCTAATAGAGGCAGTATTGAGGCAGGAAAGCTGATGGCTTAAACTAAGCCTGTAATAGAAGTAAAGGAATCAGAATTTATAAGGGAGGAAAATCATGTGTCATGGTGAGTGATTGGCCATGCGATGCGGGGGAAGGAGAAGCTCTCTTGGCTGGCTACTGGATTTCTGTCTTGAGTGCCTGTCATTCCAAAATATAGGGCCCAATAAGAGGAGAAACCGGCTTGTGGAATTTAATCATGGGTTCAGTTTTAGGCTTATAGTGTTTGATCTTCCTATGGACGTTCATTGAGGTGTCTGCTTGGCTTCATGACCAAAATGCTAAAAGGGAAAATTTTAGATTAGTTATGGAGTAGTTATTTTTGTCATGATATGCTTCTTCCTACATTCTTATAAAAATTTCTATTTCTGTCAAATGTTTTCATTCTTATGTATTTGGTAAAACTCATGTGTCTGATATCAGAGTCTCACACGCGACACCTAACCTTCAGGATAGGCAAGAAGAAAGTTGGTGGTATGTCCCGATTTGTCTGGACAGAGCCAGCTTATGCCTATTCTCTCGGGGTCTTGTCAGGTTGGTCTCCCCTTTCACTCTAAAAGGGAAATGGAGTAGACAATATGTATAATGTGCTCCTCCCAACAGAGGAGGTCCTTCTGTCTTGCTTTTCTTGATCTAAGGGAAAAAGCAAAGCAGAGCAGTGAGGTAGGGACTTGTGAAGGGTGCTTATTTATTTACTAATTTATTATAATTTAGCCTTCCTGCTGAGGGAAGAGAGAAAAAATCCATGCTTGGCTGTTGTATTAACCCCAGTGTCCTTCTTTCATCTGAAAGAATAACGAACACTGCTTCATGGGAGAAGTCAAGACAATCAGGTGCATGTTAAGGCCATGGGAAGAAACAGTAATTGTTTTCAGAGACTTGCCAGAACGATAATGGGGATTGAAGACTCTGGGCTTTCTTTCCTTTGGGCTGGTTGAAATGTTTTCTCATTTTCTAAATATTTGCAATTATCTTGTCAATGTTTGCATCTCCATTCATGGGCACTCAGTGTTCACTTTCAAACGAGCATACGCGGCCGTCCATGTGATGGCATGCTGGAGTTTTCATTTTCCGCTTCCCACCACACAGCAGCACACCTGAATGAACTCTGAAATGTTCAGAAATGCTGAGGCTAGCAGACGAAGCATGGACTTGGAGGATGTCCCCACATCATTACCCTGTCAGTCAAATGTGACACTGTCGAATATTGGGTCTCTAGGAAGTCGCCTTTATTCTCTGACAATATGTCCAAGTAGACAACTTGACAGTCATTTTGCTGCTGGGAATACTGGTACAATGTGGTGCTAGGAGAATTGTGCTGCATGGATGTGCATTCTCTTCTGACTATAAGAGTGTGTTTCACCTTCCTAACAAATGGATTTTAACAGAAAGCTTCTTGTCACATATTAGTTAGCCACATGTGCTAAGTGAACTAAAATTTAATGAATGCCAGATACTGCTAGTCACTTCACAAAAATAATCTAATTTAATTGGTGTAAGAAGTTTGTAAAATAGGTAGTATTATTATTCACCTCAGAGATATGGAAACAGCTCGAAAGGTCTAAGTTAGCTTCCTAATTTTACAAAGTGCAAGACAGAGGCAAGACTTAAATTGAGGTCTTTCTGACTCAATTCCAAAGCCTGTTCTTACTTTACTTTACCATACCAAAAGGTGAAATGTAAACACAAATACACCAACTACATTAAGGGACCTGAGAAATGTGTATCTGTGTATATTCAAGGACTGCACTATAATATAACAGACCAGAGATCTCACGACTTCTATTGATTGTCTGTGACTAATATTTGCACTGCAGAAGTACAATTCCACCCAAATTTGAAATGCCCAGGGTTAGTAATGTCAGGCCTCCACTTGTTTAAATGTTATCTAGTGGCTAAAGTCCCTGTAGAGTTTAGCTGTTTCCTCCTTCCTCTCCAAACGCTTTCTCTATCTTTCATACTCTCAGAGTGGATGAAGGAATTAATGTTTGTATTTAAATGGTATTTTGTATTTAAAGTTAAGTTGAAACCCAGTACAGAATACCACACCATCCTACAGCAAAGAGACTTTATTGCTCTATTACAAGCATTATTTCATGTCCTGCTGTTGAAGTCTGTTCCCTTTCAGAGCTTAATGCAAGTAATGCAAAGTGCTTTGTCATCCATGATATATGCTAAAATCACAGGTGGGGAGGTGTGAAGAATTTTTATTCTCACCATCTTTATGATGTTAATGATTCTCTCGACAAAACCGAAGTAATTTTATGTAAAATTAAAAATGCATAACCTGTGAAACCCATAAAGCCTTTGTACCAGCAAACCACTGACTACCACTGAAGTAAGTATAGTCAATTCTGTTTGTACTTTTATAGACAAACAGGAAAAAAAACTTTAAAATTCTTTGACCCTGCTTTTTGGCATCTGAATGGTCATGGTTGAGTGGAAAATCAATGAAGTGTTGTGAGAATTGCACCTCAATGTTGCCGACAGGGCACACAAAAATCCAACTTTTCACATGAGATGAAGATTGCCTTTGCTTCATTTACTCTCTTAAGACACATTAAAATCAAAGCTATCACCCCATTTGGCCATCTGTCAATGCTCACTACACAGTAAGTGGGTCGACTTTGTTCCTGGATCACCAGAATAGGAGGATGTTTTGTTGTTGTAATAAATGGTTTTAGGCTTAAGAGACAGAAATAAATCAACACAATTTATAAAGTTGGGGTGGAAATGTTAGATGCAGTTTTCTAAACTACAGAAAATTATATATGGACGAGTTGCAATAAATAAAGCATAGCTTTAGCAGTTTACAAAAATAAATGGTAAAGATGAAATAAATTAACGTACAGCCTTTTATTTGGAATCATCTCTTGCTTTCACAAAATGCATACAACAGTCCTCTGCTCATTCAATTGCAAATTTCATGTTTGAATGCAATATGATAAATAATGGCTCCCAATTTCCCTCCTCAAGTTCAATTTCCAAAGTTTTGTTTAGAGTAGACCAAAAAACTGAAAACCTAGTTTCTGAAGGTTCCCAGACAATTGTTCTCCAGTTTATTAACAATGCCCCGCCTTTTAACAATGGCTCGTATTTTCAGATTGAACATGCTGAATCCAGTTTGCTGACCCTGAACTCAGTTGAACACAAGTGCTCGCTCTGCAGGTGCCGATTAATAGAACTTGTGTGGCCAACATCTTCAGGGCTGTTCCAGGGAACAGGGGCACCCTGGGCCTTGCCCACAGGCACGTAAAGTCTCTTGTTCTTCTCACAACCAAACTCCAAGTCTACTTCCTTGGTTTGCCATTCTCAGTAGATTAGGCTCTGGCCTATGTTGGTGGAATTTACCAGGCACAAAGAGTACCGAGGCGTAAGCAACTGTTTAATAACCAGTCAGTCATGTGGTTTTGTACAGAGATTTGTGATTTAGTCTTTTGGAAAAATAGACAGAGTTCATGAGACCATAAATATGTAATATTGGAAAAGAAAACTGAATAATATAAAAAATCAAAATGGTTTTCTCTCAAAAAGGACATCTTTTCTTTTGAAGACTCAATTTGTTTTGGTGAAAATCTCATTGATAACTAATATTATCACTATGTCTCCGAAAAAAGTAAAATAGTAATAACAAAAATATAATAATGTTTCTTGAAATGTGTTCTGTGGAACACTAATTCTACGAGTTCATAAGAATTCTGGTTTAGGCAATACTTTATATCTTTGGAGAAAGCCATATGCTCATTTAGGTATTAAACACTCAGAGAGAGATTACAATAAAAAATGTGTTTAACTTTTTCAACTCTGCTTTTTGCAGAACAAATTGTTGAAGAACTCACTTCGAAAATTGCAACCAATGACAACTGAGATAATTTTCCAGAGGAGATTATTTCAGGTTTCTTATCACTTTCAGGAATGCCCCTATAATTCATAAAAGTTGGTTTCTTTAATGCTTCCTCTTTTTTTGGCCCTTCTCACTGTCATTTTCCAGAAGAAAGTTGATAAATTATCAAGAAACTTGATAAATTGCATTTATTTTATTTCCAATTTATTTCTTGCCATAGCAGCAAGAAGTTGGTGGTAACCCGACCATCAGCCAGTAGTGAAGAGAAAGGTAAAATGTGGCATATGCATGGGATAGAACGCTCTTCAGAGTTCAGAAGCGTGAACTAACTTCATACGTCACAGCAGGGAATTTCTCAAAGAATACAATGTTAAGTCAAATAAATTTGGAAAAGAAAAGGATTTACAGCACAATGTTATTTAAATAAATTTAAAAATGAAAATTTTCCATAATATGCATATATCATTATATAATTAATGTCGCATATGCTGTGTATGTGTGAGGTACATGTACCTAAGTAAACGTATAGAAGATGGATTGAAAAGATGTGTATTAAATGTCCTAGAGCTGAATGCCTATGACGGGAGGGGAATGAACTAGTAGGCAAAGGGTACGATGGGGAAAATATAAAATAAAGTGAAGCAAAATACAATGCAATGCAATAAAATAAAATAAGAGCCTTCCTTGGGCCAATGATGGCAATCTGCTGGAACTCAATTCTGGATACTTGAGGTCCAAAAGAAAGAAAGAAAGAAAAATCAAAGAGCCCTAGGTCATTCCGATGAATTTGGTTCACGTTCCACAGAGTGAGAGACACAGCTCCACTGACTCGGTCCAGCTCTAGGATTATCTGTCTCTGTGTCCCCCTCACTGAAAGACAAGATGGTGGCACACTTGGAGGTTACTCAATCCCTCCAAGTGGGATCAGAGAGGCCAATGTTCTTGCAGCTCCAGCAATCATGCTGATGTTGGATCTAGCATGTAGAAACTGGTCTTAGCTAGCCACAAATTCAGGCTCTTTTCCAGAACATCAGTGAGTGTAAAAGTTCTATTTGTAAATAATAAGAAACTTGCACAGGTAAGCCTCAGGCTGCTTTTCTGTCCCTGGCTACCCTCCTCTGCTGGCTTTTCCTCTTTGGGGCAAGCAGCCGGTGCTAGATCTGCTTTTCCTTTCTCTTTGAGTTTATTTATCTACATCTGTATCTCTCTGTCTCCATCCCCATCCACATCCACATCTATATCCATATCTTTATCTATATCCATATCTATATCTACACCTGTACCCATACAAGTCTTGGAATAGTGCCTGATATGTAGAAAGTACTCCAAAAAGTTAACAATTATTATTTGTTTATTTATTTAGACGTGTTATTTCCCACTCTTTTCCTTGGAAGTTTTGCACCCCAGAATTTTAACTGTAGAAAAGGGCACAATATACTGCTTGCCCTTGCAACAATCATTTGTATGGATATTTAATTGAGAATCTGCGAGGGGAACATATCAAGGAAAATAAAAATAATGAAGTTGGGAAGCTGTAAATACTAAAATATCATACATGGTTCATATAGCATGTATGTCCCCAATTTTTGACTCCAGTGTTGAGATGGCAACTGGGAACCTCACTGGCTTTTCTTTCCATTATTTTGAGGATGTGGCTCATCGAGTATTTCCCTCACTCGTTCCTTCACTTAGCATGTCCACACTAGATGAAAAGCATGCAGAACTCTCTGAGGTAAAAGCCTTCAACCCCAGTAATGTCATCTTCATTTACAATTGGAGGAATGGTGTGTTCTCCTGACTCACGCTGCTGGAATCTAAGTAAATCCATGCTTGCTATCAGATGTAATTTGAAAGGAAGGAATCTGTCTGAGTGTGCTGCTTCTAGATATCCACCACAATTTCTGACATCTTACAGGTGGTTTTACTTGCATTTCCTCAGGTCCTGCATGCTTTTCCTCCTTCGAGAGTACCCAGTGCTTAGGCTGGTTACCTGGTTGCAGGTGATTAAGGTCCACTCCCTCAGAGTCATCCTGGGCCAGAAACCATCAAGAGCTGGGCCTGGCAGTCTACAGGGCTCCTTCCCCATAGTGGGTGCCTTCTGGAAACTGTCTGCTGCTCTTAAACCCATTGTCAGGGTGATTAGAGAACCCCATGTGCGCCCAGTCAGCTTGACTGTCCAGATTCCTCGTTCTGAATTTGTCTTGCAACTAGAATCAGAACATAGTGTTGACCCCCAGTTCTCTTGGTTTGGGCCCAGATTCTCCTGCCTAGTTCCTCAAGGATTTGAATCCTACTCCATTCATTTATTTATTAACTTATTTATATTTTTAACTTCATTTTAAATTACAAAAAGTGTACATAATTAATGTATACCACTTGATGAGTTTGAAGATAAGTAATACTCATGAATCCATCACCATAATCTGTGCTATAAAATTATCCATCACCTCCAAAAGTTTCCTGTCTCTTTTATTTATTATTATTTTTGGGATAAGAATATTTAACATAAGATCTACTCTCTTAGCAAATTTTTAAGTATACAATACAGTTAACTATAGGCATCATGCTGCTCTGTAGGATTTATCCATCTTGTATAACTGAAACTTTGTACCCTTTGACTAATATCTCCCCATTTCCTCCTCCCCGCAGACACTGAAAACCACCATTCCACTCTCTGCTTCTATGAGTTTCACTATTTTAGATTTACCTTTTAAGTGGTATCATGTAGTATTTATAAGCAACCTAAATGTCCATCAACAGATGAATGGATAAAGAAAATGCAGTATATACATACAAGGTAATATGATTCAGCCATAAAAAAGAAGGAAATTCTACCATTCATGACAACATGGATGAACCTGGAGGACATTATGCTAAGTGAAATAAGCCAGACACAGATGACCCCTACTTCTATATGATGTCCAGTCACTTGGACAAGCTTACTGGCTTGTGATTGTACACCCACTTGAGTCTACAAACTACTACCCACATTTTCTTTAGCCACATCTTTTCCATGTACTAGAATATTGGCACCAACTCTGTGTGGGCTGGCATTCATCCCACCCTCTTGGACTTGGTGTGTTTGGTGCCTGGTGTCCCAGGCAGTTCTATAGCCTGTTAGGATCAGCCTTACTTTTCTTGTTTTACCTGTTTTATTGCCAAGGTCATGGCAGTTTGGGCACTGGGATTTTATACACACACACGTAACTATACATTATAATATAATTATACATTACATATATAATTTTGCTGATATGCTAAAAAATGTTCCCCCCACCAAAAATAAAACCATCATGACCTTGTGTATTATTTTCTTAGCACCCTCTCCCCAGTAGCAATTTTCATTCTTCCCTCCTCAGGTAGTAATGGATGTACAGCACTGGAAGATGGGTGGAGATGGATATAATGTACCCCACTGGGGCATAAAAATAATTAAGATGGCACAGGACTTTGAATTTAGTGACTATATGTATAATCCCGAATCTAGGATGTATAATCGACATACATGCTGATAATGAAGAAGGGTATTTTATATAAATAATATGCTAGGAAACCTCACATAACGTTGTACCAGCTACTCTGAAATGGGCAGCAAAATCCCCATCTCATCACTGCAACACACAAGTGCATCTTATAATAAAAATGACTTACTCCAGATTTTCTGGAATGAGGGTCTGTATTGTGAATGTGTAAAGGATTGTTAATATAAAGTACAATACTGGGTGCATTTTTGGTGTTTGAGGTCCTTAGAACATGAAAAAGAAAAAAAAATCATGAAAAAGCGAACTAAGTTAGAACACACCTTTTGAGGTATTTGGTACATTTTGGAAGTGAATGTACGTATTTCTAGGCTTTGGATCAGAAAGCTAACGGAAGTTCTTCTCCAAGGTGAAGGAGACAATGCGAGGAAAAGAACCAGCTGTTCTTTGCATCTGCTGGAGACACAAATCTGAACAAAGGCAAAAGCTGCAGAGGGTAGTAGGGGTCATTAATGCCTTTCACAGAGGCAGAGTGAAAAGAAAGATGGCCACCCTGGAACATTCATGAATCTGAGGTAACTTGCATTTCATCCATTCTGCTCTTGAGAAGTTGACATGCTAATAATGAAAAATGTTGGTGAGATTTGAATTGAGTGTGCACATTTGTTAGCATTGCTGGCTGCATGGGTACTTTTGTTGATGAAATGAAGTGCTCTATAATATTAAATCATTATTTCATGCCACTTGTAGTAATGTTCTGAAGGGCACTGCAAATTATATTATACTATTTCTTATAGTTGATTAACATCATAGAGCTGATCTTGTCTCATTTGTGGGGTAAGGTACTAGGATTCTTTTTAGAGAAAAAGAAAAGATTATTTATGGCATATTTAATTTTGCTCACAGACTTTGAATCCAATGCACCTTTTCCAAACAGGCTAAAGTAGATGAAAATTAAAGAGGATACAGAAGAGAGCAAAAATAAGAGAGAGATGGAGAGATCCCATGGATTTCCATGCAGCGTTTTCTGTTTCCTGTTTTTCCTATGAGCCCTTTCAGAAAGACCTCACATGGAACAGAGAAGGAGAAAAGAAAGAACCTGCAAAAGGTAAAAATGGATTAGAGTAATTGCTAGTAAGCCCTCAACAAGAGACAGGGTGTCTCTCTGCAACATTATATGGGAGTTCGCATAGTTACGTGAGCTCTGCGGTACTCACTTACGTGCTCTCCCCCAGAGAAGGCTTAGTTTTGAAGAGCACAGAACCCACAAAACTCTTTCTCTTGATGGCAACTTTACTTTCTGCAATTTTCCTCAGTCTTTAAAAAAATTACACAATAAGTTTAGAATATTATAGAGAAAAAATTATGAGTAGTAATTTAGTCAGGAAGATCAAATAGGACTGTGTATATATATCCTGGCGGTTGGTCATATGTTATAGAAACAGTACTTCTATTATATTATTCTATATACTATTGCTAATAGTACTTTTAGAGCAGTTATTAAGAATATTTAAAAATCAGCCATAAGATGATATATTTGGTGAAGCAGTGCAATAATTGAAGAAATCTTACCTTGGAACATCTAATAATTTAATAATTACTAATATTTATGGAGTATACACACTGTCCTAGATGCTGTTCTGAGTCTTTTGTGTGTGTTAACTCATTTAAACTTAATAACCCTATGAGGTAGTTTTTACGAAACTCAAGGACATAGAATTTAAGTTGCCCAGAATCATTAAACTGGTAAGTGGTAGAGCAGGGATTTGAAGACAGACAGTGTTGGATCCTATGTTAGACTTCCTTCTCCATCTTTTCCCAAGACTACTGAAGGAGAAGGCAGAGTGATATCTGACTTCAATTATTGCTGTCTTGTTGATGACACAATAACAAGAGAGTTTATCATATGATCATATTGATATATTCATCACTAAACTCATCTTCTTTCACTAACACTGATATGAAAACCTGGCTTCTAGCTCTTTCCACTCTCTGTTGAAGACACCACTGTCTTTGTAACAACACATATTCAAAGTATCTGACACTCCCTGTCCATCTGCCAAACTCTTTTTCATCTTCCAAAATTTAGCTCAAGAATTACCCCTTCTGTGACTCTCTCCCCAGGGAGGTTGAACTTCCCTTATATCTTGGTCTTCTCCTGGGCCTGTGTCTCCTGGTTCCCAAATGCTGGTGTCTACATCAGCTACTTCACAATTACCCCGGAGATCCTGCACCAACCCTAAGAGATTCGGGTTCAGTGTGTCTGCCCCCAAATACACTTTCATCTCTCTCCCTTCTTCTTGCCTCTACACCCTCATCCAGCCTCTTGAACATTCAGTTCTAGAACTCAGACCTATAACTGGCACAGAAGACATGTTCAACAAATACCACTGGAGGAATGAAGGAAAAGAAGACTCAGATCAAGTCGACACCAGAGATGTATTTTTCAGGAAAATAAATTCTAGAGTATATGTCAGCATCAGCCTGACTCAATCATAATTGTGCTATCATCCATGTCACAATATCAATTACTTAATAAGAATGACCTACATTTGGTAAGAAAAATTCCTTTATATTCTGTAAATTGTACTCATTAGAGTAGATAATTTCATAATTGTTTCAGATGAATATCTTACATTTATAACACAGGTTAACTTGGTTATCTGGAAGATGCAAATTTCTAGAATGATTCTATCCAGACTTCTGGATAACTGAAGCTTATTGTACTAAAATTCCATGAGATTGAAAAATTATGCTGGCTATATAGAAAGAACTCTGTTCACTTATGAAACACAAATAAGTTTAACCCATTTTTACTCTTAAAAGTCTTTAAACATACAAAAATGGTAAAAAAAAAAAAAGAATATAATTGTTAAACCTTTCTATACTCGCTAAACAATTTCATCCTGATGCTCCTTCCTAAATGCTTCAGCACACACTTCCAAAAACAATTTACATTACCCTACATAAAAACAATGCTGTTATCACAGCTAACAAATTAATAGTAATTTTTGAAAATCATCTAATACTTAGCCCATATTCAAATTTCAACAGTTATTAAAATATTTTTGATAGCCATTTCTTTAAAAAAATAAAATCAGAATCATACAAGGATAATGTGCTGCAACAGTTTAATAGTTTCTTAAGTTTCTTTTCTGCATAAATTATCCAGTGATTCTTTGAAGGATCAGACCAATCCTTTCAGAATGTTGCACCTTTTGATTTGTCTGACAGTGTCCTCGTGGTTTGGTTTAACTTGTTCCTCTTTCCTCTGTATTTCCCGTAGTCTGAGAGTTAGATCTGAAGACTTGATTAAATTCAGATTAAATACTTTTGGCAGGAACACTCCCAGGTGAAGCTGTGGCATTCGTGTTGCATGGTGTCAGTGGTACACAGATGATGGTTGTCCTCCAAATAATACGATCAGCAGGCGAAGGTGTAGATCAGAATTTCTTGCAAAGAAGGACTACTGCTCTGGTTGCTTTGTTCTAAGCAAACCTGAAAAGTCCCATTTTCCAAAGATAACTCTCCCATTGCTTCCGTCATAATTTCTGGAATGTGGACCTTTCCCACTTTTGTATATTCTGAGCTATTGGAAGCCCTTGATAGGGCTAACATATTAAAAACCACTCTCTGCCATTTATACTTTATCTTGAACCATATTATTGGATTACACAGCTAGCAATTCAGCAAGGCACTTGAGGGAAAATAGCAGAGAGCATTTGGGTCTTAATGGAAGGGAGAAATACACAAAAGTGGAAGTTAGTCTAGTTGGCAGATATTGCCAGGGTTTCTTAACAGTTATTTTGCAGTGGGATGGGCAGTTAGTGTAGACCGGAGAGTTAATTAGGGGGTAGGAACTGGGTGGTGGGGGGTGAGAAGAATAGTTTTTTAAAAATGATCTGAAAGGATTCTTATCAACTCTGTAAGTACATTGCGGCCCCAACTGGTGCGTACATTACCATAATGCTCAGTCTTCCACAAGGGATTGTCCCAGTTCCACCAGCACCACTGACTTTTACCATGTCCCCTTCTTCTTTTATCTCTCTCTCTCTGATTTTACCAATAAAAATACGAGTTAAGAGCACTCAAAGAATGAATTAACAATCTTCATATACTTTTCATACTTTTTACTTTTTCTACTCAAAGCTACTATTCTTTAAATATTTTTGCTTATTTATCTCCACTTCTGGATGAAGGCCAAGACTTTGACAACCTTGGTCATTCTTGTGTCTTCAGATCCTAGAAGCTGCCTAGCCCATAGAAGAGTTTCAGTGAACATTGCTGTTGATGAAAGGAGTGAATGAACAACCTGGAGACAGGCTGAAATCTTCGTTTTTCTGTTGTATGTAACTCCTTTGCATTCTTATTTCTGTTAACTGTTTTTGGTGAAATTTATTGGATGATGATGTACTGACTAAAAGAATGCAAAACACGTTTCCCTGAAGTCATTATCTTGCAGTGCTAAAGAAAGTATATGTCTTTCTCATTTACCTTAAGGGAGTGTCTCTAGGTGTTTCTTGGATCATTTTAGGCGCTTTTTCTGCGATCATGCATTTTGGATTTAAGGAAGGAGCAAGGGCTTAAATTTGCTTTTTCCCTGTGATGTTTTGTTCCTCTGGTAACAGTTCCTCTATAGCAAATTGAAGGGATACAGAAACTCAGTTTTTTCATTTGTTAGATGAAATGCTAGTCCACTTAGAAAATAGTCTTCCCGCATTTCTCTCACAAGAAAATAATGAATGAGGAAAGAATAAAGAGTTATGGATGTTGACCTTTGAAACTCTCCCAAAGCTGTCTGACTACTGACGGGATGACATGAAAAGTCATTTTACTTATAATGAGATACCAAGCGGGTCTGTCTTCTTTTAAAACCTGGCATTTAAAAATACATTTACTTCTATTATGTATTATGTACAGGTCTAACCCTCACAGGCTATTGCATATGACATATTACCCGAGCAGGTGTTTTAGACAACACGCTGGCAACAACACAAGTGAAGAATAAAGTTTATAGTTTTGTTTCTTCAATCTCAGAATCACACAATTGAGAAAGCTTTTTTATCTGGCAATTTATTGCAAATGTTATGTAAACTGCCTATTAATTTTACGCCCACTGTGCAGCAGAACTCTTTAATATGAAGAAACAGGGGGAAACAGATAGCCAGATTATGTTCTTCCATAGGACATCTTTTCACTTTAGCAGAATCTTTTGTAGCTAATTTGCCTCTGACCTTATGACCTTATGGGTGAAAAGGCAGGTTAGAGGGACATTCAGATATTTAGGGAATTGTATTTCCTGATACCAAAGAGGGAATGTGGAAGGGAAAGAATTGGGAAGGTAAGACATGATGATAGGAATTTTTACAATCGTATTATTTTGATTATTCCTAGGTTATAGAAGAAGTGTAGGACTTTAAAAAAAAAAAAACTGTTCCAGGGAAACGATTGCATTCATTTTACTGTCATGACCTCTATTGCAATTTATATTATGAACTCAAAATAAGCCTGTTTAATATTTCATTAAAATGTATAAAGTATAAACATACAGTATTATGTTACATAATGCATTTGCAAGTTGATATTCAGATGTGAGAGATTTCTGTATTCATGAAGAAATGACCTTCATACCCCACTAGAGGATCACCAGTTTATGCAATCCTACAACATTTTTATTTTATTTATGTGCCATATGAAAATATGACATTCATATCATCGTCTCTAACAAATGTATTATCAGTCAGAGAGGGCACAGAACCATCTCGGTGTACATTAGGTTGCTGGCCACAAGCATTTGCCCCAGTGACTTGGCAATACCATCTCAAACTGTGCACATACTCAAGCATTTGCTTTGTATTTCTGAAATTGGCCTTTCCTTATCCAAACATGTAGAATAATAATTTAAAAAATGAAAAGACATAATTTTCATGTGATATAATCAACAAGGAATGTTTCTAAATGGCAGAGAAGTGGAAATTTGGAGAACTAAATGGAAATTAGTTAATTCCAAATCTACTAATGAAACACTACCACCACCACAATGCAATCAGGACATTTGAACAATTTCTGAGTTTCATATGGAGAATTCCACGAGATAAACAGTTTGACACTGTGATCTCCTCTGCCCCAAGCGGCACTGATTTTGTTCTGACCAATCCTTCAGTTTTGAATTCCTAACCAATAGGAAGCACTGAAGAAGCAAACCACTCATATGAATTGGCCCCTTTTTTTAGGTAGTAGGACAAAAGATGCCGATTTGGATTCAGAAAATACTTACTCAAAGATAATGGGGAAGAAAAAAAATCAATGTTGTAAAACTGCTTAGAAGTTTTGACACTGTTCTTAGTGGGGCCTAGAGTCTAGTATTTAAGAAAAATTAGTTAAGAAATTATTTTAAAGTTATTTAGGACATTGAAGCTACATAAGGTATTATAGTTCCCATAAGTAACAATACTTTTTAGAATGACCTTTAATCTCAACATTTTCTGTTCTTTTCTTCAACAAATGTAAGAAATGCTTGTCGGCCATTCATTTACCAGAAAGAGAACTCAGGTGATTCTACACCTATAAATAAAGTACAGTAGAGAATTTTGTCGCAAGTTAGCACGTCTTTTGTTTTCTATGCTGGTAGCAGAAAATCGGCAGAAATCACTGGAGCAAATTTCTGATTCCTAAATTAAAATTTCCTTCCCTGCCAGTCCTCATTAGGTAATTGTGGCAGATTAAATGTAATTGAAAATTGAGCTGGCAAATAATTAAAGGGCCCTCCCACTGTCATTTTCTACAGTCTTTTGCTTTCTGGCATCTCTCAATTGAGGTGATGAACAAGATAGTCTCTATTATTGATAGGAGATGAGCCTTAATACTGTTGGTTCTGATTATTACTAGAGAGGAGAACATTTCATTCTAATATGGAAAGATCTTTGTCAGTAGTGTTTTTCCTATTTCTTCATCAGATTATATTAGAAACAACCACTACAAATGAATTATATGCATTTACTCTTTCTACTTATTAAATTGGAAAATAGGAATTTAATATGATTATTTAATGAATTTCATCCTACTACAGTAATTGATGTATTTTATTAAGAAAAAAGATCCTTTGGTATCAAGGAAAGTTTATACCACCATCACAGTATTTATTATCAAACAAGAATCCTCCAATTATTTTTAACAAATTATTTTATTGTGTACATAGGTTTAGTTACTTGATTTTGGTGAAAAATTTTATAGAGCTGCTCTTCTTTTCTTAAAATGCAGACAGTCTTTGGGATAATGCTAAACAGCTTCTCCCTGAACCCTCTGAAATTGATACCTCTCATTTATTGCAGTAAAGCCTTTCATTTTCCACTTTCAATGCCGTCCCACCACTCTTGACGTTGCTATGTTCTCCTGTCTCACCACTTCAAGCAAGCATTTAACTTTAATACCTATGAACTGATTTATAAGTGATTTTAAAATATCAACATTAAGTATTTTCATATCTTTGCTGTTAAACGAGATGATAAATGTAAAGCAGGAACATAGAGCTGACTCATTGTGGGTGACCGACAAAGTAGGGTTGTTCTGATGATGAAATTGGGGCTATCTCAGCACAATGTCTGCCTGTCTGGCAAGTCTCTCTTATGACTCTCTCTTTTGAATTATGATGATAAAGTTGTCAATGACTTAGATGTCAAAAGTATTTAGTCTACAAAGCATTTTTACAGGTACTCCCTGACCTGATTCCATGACAACTCTGTGAGATATATAAGGAAAATATTAAAATTTCCTTTTTTAAGAAGGTCAGAAAAATTAACTGGTGTACATTAGCCAGTATTAGTTTGGTCTACAATCTACATGCCTTGATTAAGCCTTGTTATTTTCAAGAAACAGAAACATATTCAAATCAGCTTAAATGAAAGAGTGAATGTATTGGAGAAAAGAGGGGCAGGTACAATTTCAGTGCCGTCCCTTTTGTACATTTGCTTCAGATTTTCTCTCCGTTTGAAGATTTTCTTATCTTTTCTATGCAGTTTGCCTAAATGTGGCTACACAGGCCCTGGTTCCATAGGGCCTTCAAGTTTGGCACCCGGCAAAGACTGAGCATAATCTCTCTGTTCAAACTCACAATTCTCACACCCAAGATTCCCAGTGCCCACCTCCGCCCTCCCACTTCCCCATATGGAGCAGGGGAACATTCCAGCTCCCATCAGCTGGGCAGGGATTCAGAATTGCATGACCTGCTGTCATTTGCCAGGTTGTGGGAACATACTATTTTGGAAGATGATGTGGACATGTTGGGACTTGGAAACCAGTGAGATTTTAAGACATCTCTAGAAGACCAAATCGTATAACTTTGCCCCCAGATTGCTCTGTACTCTCCCTAGAGATGCTCGAAGTTATAATCTAGTCTTTTAAAAAGAGAAAGAGGTTGTCTAATTTTTTAAAATTGGTAGTTGATGTTAACTTCAGGTAAACTGCTTTTCTCCTTTTTATTAAAATGAGAGCAAAACTCAGTAAAACAAAATATATTCTTTTAATTTTCATGAAATAATTTTCCTGCTAAACTATTCCTCAGAAAATTGGTTCAGTGTAGTAAAAGATCTCCTAGTAAAACTCAACATGATTGTTAGAGAGAAGTATTGTCTTACTGACTGGTTATAAAGCACTCTGGGGAAATAAGCATGATTTAAGCATAATTAATCTCACAACATCTTAAAGCAAAAACTGTAGACATAGTCTACCCAAATATTAGAATTCCATTTTTAAAAATATATATATTCCTTGCCCCCTCTACACTTTTCAATAAAGTTTGGGTGTCATGGTTGAAAAAAACACACCAAAATTCTAAGCAATAAAAATCAATGAAAAAGAGTTTTAAACAAATGAAATAGACATAGGAGGCTTAAGCCAGACAGCCTGCCTACAGCGGCAGCAACAGGAGCAAGAAATCAGTGAACCCCTCTCCCCACACCCCGAGGAGTTCATGAGTAGATGGCTTTGTCTTTAACTGCCTTGGAAAGTTGTCCTGTCACTGGAAGATGCCTCCATATGGTAACCTGCTCGTTTGAATACTGGAGGGAAGAAATGACTGGAACCATTTAAGAGATGTAAGTTTCATTGCTTCTTATATGTGTGACTATAGAGAAAGCTTTTTAAAAATCTAGATTACTTGCCTATTAGTTTCTAATCTCTGCTCACTGACACTGATGTGTTGAAAATAATTTGCTTTATACAAGGCTTTAAGGAATTGTATACCGGGGAATCATATCCCACCAGGAATCGTATACATGGTGGAAGGTAAACTCCCTCAAATTCAACTATTCATCACACTGTAGCCTGTTATCTTTTAAAAAGAATAACAGTTCTCCATTGTTTTCACGTCACTCTTGAAGAAAACCCCAAACAATCCAAGATCTTAACATACCTTCCAGCCCTATATGGCCAACCATCAATTCCTACTGCTCTTTCCCTTGCTCCCTTTACTCTAGCCACATGGACCTTCCTCCCAGTCCCAGAAGATACTAAGGGTGCTCCCAAATCAGGGCCTTACAAGGTTATTATATTGTGTGGAGCACTTATTTCTACAGTCTTTGTTTGGTTTGTCCTCTCACTTCATTTAGTCTCATCTCCAATGCATCTGATGAGAGAAGCCTTCCTTGGTCAGCCTATTTAAAATAGCACCCACCCATCAATCTTTATGCCCTGATAGTGTCTTACTGTTTCTTTATAATACTCAACATCACCAGACATTATTTATATCTCTATTTTTTATTGTTTTTCTCCTCCATTAGAACATAAATTCCTTGAGAGTAGGGGTCTTGTCTGTTTTGTTACCTTAATCCATATTGTCTAGAATAGAATCTGGCACATAGTAGGTATTGCAGGTGCTAGTCCATAAACTTTGTGTTATCGGTTGTGGCAAAATAAATACATTATGTGAGAACATGCATCAGAAACTCTGTAGCAATTCAACACTGAAGCAACATCCAAGCATGGGATTTTGTAGATTATAAAAGTATCAGCCCAGGGGCCGACATGATGGCATAGTGGTTAAGTTTATGCACTCCACTTCAGCGGCCTGGGGTTCGCAGGTTCGGATCCCGGGCATGAACATACACACCGCTCATCAAGCCATGCTGTGGCAGCATCCTACATACAACGTAGAGAAAGATTGGCACAGATGTTAGCTCAGGGCCAATATTCCTCACCAAAGGAAAAAAGAAGTTTCAGCCCATAATGAATTGGGGAAACTAGAAAACTGGTTCTTAAGCCAGAAAGTTGGAGAAGTACTGCCCTACCTACCTTAGTAAGACAGTTAGTTAGTTAGATGGTAGAAAGTAAACTCCATAAAAATACAGATTCCAGTGGTCTGTACTACATGTGAATATGAGCTCCAAAGTGCAAAATAGGCTGCTGAGGTTTAAACCGTTTGCAGTTAAAAAAAGAGACTTGATTGTCCTCTGGATTTTGGAGACAACATATCCCACATCTAGGTGTGTGGCTCTGATCCATTTAGCAAGTTTCCTGCTTGAGGAGGTTCTACAGCAGGTCCAGGCTACAGAGAAGATTCAAAGGAAGTTTTGTGACAAGTAGGAATTCTGTTGGGAGCCTCTGATAATTCCTCATTAGATAATCACAGCACAGAGCCAAAGAGCGTTAGAATAAAGCTGTGCTCTATTTTCTAGGAATCCAGTTTCTTTTTGGGAAATAGCTCCTAATTTGCTATAAGAGCCACATAGACACTGAACACCTGACTTTGGGACATCAAGTGACCATTCAGTCAAAGCTTTCCAGGATGAAATGGGTGTTAATCAGCCCACTAAGCCACAATGCTGGGCACATCCAGTAGCAATGTATTTTGATTGGCAAAGATATTACACATATATATTTCCATCAGCAATATATAGTATAGTATTGTAGGTCTAATGTGTAATAGACACATTACATATGACAATTTACCTCTAAACATTAAAAAGGAAGCTGAAAAATAATGTAACAACAGTAATAAACTTCAAACAACCTAGATGTGTATGTTCAGGGAAAACATCCTTCAAAAATAAAGGCATAAATATTTATTTTCAGACACATAAAAATGAAAAGAATTTATCATCAGCAATCCAAACTAAAATAAATAATAATTTTCTTTAGGGAGAGGAGATGATTCCCTGTGGCATCTCAGAGATGTAGGAACAAAGGAAGAGCAGCAGAAATGATAAATATATAGATAAATGTAAATGAATATTGATATATGAAACAATAACAATAATATATTGAATATTATAAACAATATCAACAGCACATATGACAGAAGTGGAGTAAATAGTGTTAAAGTATTTTAATATCTTTTAATTGTCCAGGAAACAGTAAAATTACCAGTCTATATTAGACATTCATAATTCAAAAATGCATGTTGTTATTTCTAGAGTAAACAATAGAAGAATAGTAAAATAATGTATAACTGACAAATTGTAGTGAGCAAATAAAATAATAAAATTGTTTATTTGATTAAAAATAATGCAATAAAAAAGAAAAGGAAGAAAAAAAATGTAGAGACAAATAGAAAGTGAAAGCAAATAGTAAGATGGTAAATTTAAACCCTCAAATATCAGTAATTACATTAAATATAAATCAACTAAATACTTCAATTAAAGGACAAAGATATTCAGACTAAGCAAAGAAACAAAAAACCTTCACCATTTGCTGTTTCTGAGAAATTCGTCTTGAATATAGGATTTCAGAAAGGTTGATATTAAAAGTACAGGTAAGGATATTCTATATAAACAATATTTAAAAAATACTAAACTGAGGATAAAAACAGGTTTTTTTTATAATAATAAAAAGGTTCATTCTACTGCGAAGATTTAATAATCATAAATGTGCAAATATATAAAGTTAAAATTGGCAGAACTAAAATAAAAATTAAGCAAATCCACAATAGTAGTGGAAGATTAGAACACATCTTTCAGTAACTGAGAATTGGCTGACAAAAATATCAGTAAGGAAAAAATTCAGAAGATTTGAACAAGAGACCTACCAACATTGATGTAAATAATATATGTAGAACATTGCATGTAACAACTACAGAATATATATTCTTTTCAAGTATACATGGAATCTTTACAAAAATTCCACCACTAGACAATAAAGCAAGTTTCAACAAAATTTGATGGATTATAATCATATGTAGTAAGGCATATGAAAACTTTGGTGATGTGGTTAAAGCCATGCTTAGATAAAAAGTGCATAGTCTTAAATTCATATATCAAGAAGAAAGCATGTTGAAAATAAACAATTTTTTCAGCATCTATCTAAAGAAATTAGAAGAACAGCAAATTAAATCTCAATAGAGATGAAGGAAAGAAATAAAGAAATCTATAGGGCCAAATGGCTTCACCAGGGAATTCTACCAAAGACTTGAAATTGACTTATAGACTCAGTGCAATACTAGTAAAAGTTCCAGAAGATATATCTATATCTATATCTATCTATCTCTATACATATTTTGGTGAGGAAGATTGACCCTGAGCTAACATCTGTGCCAGTCTTCCTCTATTTTGTATGTGGGATGCCACCACAGCATGGCTTGATAAGTGGTGTGTAGGTCCATGCCCAGGATCTGAACCCACTAACCTCAGGCCACCAAAGCAGAGTGTGAGAACTTAACCACTACTCCACCAGGCCAGCCCCTCCAGAAGATAACTTATTGGAAATTGGCAAGCATTTTCTGGAATTCATAAGGAAATCAAAAGGCAACAGTGGCTGAGAAAATCTCAAAGAAAGAGAACTAAATAGAAATACTTACTCTAGTAGATTTCAAGACATTCTGAAGCTACCTTAATTAAGACAATTGGTATTGTCACAATGAAAGATGAAGAGACTTAATGGAACAGAATAAAGAGTCCAGATATAGATATACACATATTAGCTCATTTGATTTATGATGATGGGGACAATATAGAGAAATGGAGAGTCTTTGAATAAATAGATGGTGCCAGGTCAACTGGGTGTACATATGGAAAAACAAAACTAGGCCTGAAATCACATCATGGACAAAAACCACTTTCAGGTGGATTGCTGCCCTAAATATTGAAAGTATAGCAATAAAATTTCTAGAAGGTAATATAGGACATATTTAAAAATTATAAGGTAGTTAAGTATGTCTTAAACAGGGCACAAAAATCAACTAGCCATAAAGGAAACATTGATAAAAATATGGTTTTATTATGAAGACTTTATAGTTATCAAAGAGACACTTAAGAGAATGAAAAGGCAAGCCAGAAAATGCTCAAAGATATTTGCAACACATAAAGCCTCAGACTCGTTCCCAAAATATATGCAAAGCTTCTACAACTAAAAAAAAAAAAAATCAATACAATTTTAAAATGGACCAGAAACTTATAGAGGCACTTATGAAATGAGCCAATAAGGATATGAAAAGGTGCTTAATCTTAACAGTCATCAGGGAAATTCAAATTAAAACACAAAAAGACACCACTGCTCATCCATCAGTGTGACTAAAATTATAAAAACTGATAATACCAAGTGTTAGTAAGGATATTGAGCCAACTAGGATTCTCATATACTGCCGGTGGAATAAAAATTGTATAACTCCTTTGGAAAACTGTTAGGCATAGCTACTAAATTTTAAGATATACATACTCCAAAACCTAGTAGTTTTACTTTTAGTTACATACCCATCAGAAATCCTCACATATGTGCACAAAAAACATATATATAAGAATATTCACAATAGTCCCAAAGTGCAAACATCTCAGATGTCCCTCAACAGAAGAATGGAAAAATAAATTGTGATAAGCAATGAAAATAAACAAACTCCTGTTACACAAAGAAACATGGATGAATCTCACAAACATAATGTTAGATGAAAGAAACTAGACATAAAAAATACAAACTGTAAGATTTGTAAGATTTCCTTTATAAAACATTTGAACACAGGTAAAACCATTATGTGGTATTAGGAATCAGGATAGGTTCCTTTTAGTGAGGAGGTAGGGTCACAAGGAAGCTTCTGGAGTGATGTTCTACATTCCTAGACTTTGGGGGTAGTTACATGATGGGTTCATTTTGTGATAATTCATTGAACAGCAAACAAATGATTGGTGCCCTTTTCTATATAAATATTTTAATATGTGCTCTATATGTCATACTTCAATAACATATTTTGATAAAAAACAGTGAATACAGCTTATTACTGGATGTCCTTATCCATTGACAGTGAAGTGAGCATATTAGAGAAAAAGCAAAATCCTTTTCAGGAATAGGACGTTATCACAAAATTGCCCCTTATTTGGTTAAGGATAGATCATGGCCAATTCTATTTGACTGTCTCTTTCTATTAATCCATTTCAATACTTTGCAATATTTATTTAATGATTTAAAAAAGAATATTAACAATCCCTTATCACTTGTGCCCATTAATGACCCTGGAAAGTTTCAGCTTTGCTTCATGATTATAAGCTCCAATAGGTTGTGAATGATTTTTTTGTGACACACTTTGTATAATGTACGTATCTTCATCATTCCTTTGTGATAGCACAGAAAATAAGCCTCAACAGTGCTCTGCTCAGTTCAAGCTATGACATTTTATTTGACATATTTCAGAGTTAAATATTCTATACTTAAATTTAATACAAAGGCCTCATAATTTTTAAAATGTCTATGCTTTTAAATATGGAAAACAAGGTGAAACATTAACACCACAAAGCGATCAATGCTAAGTGTTAACGTCACTTAAAATATTTTAATGAAAAAGTTTTCAATTAACTCAGCCATCTTTTACCACTTTACAAAATCTACCAGTTTGGTGGTTAACTGGGTTGATAGACTGAATTAAAAATTTTCTGTAGTTTTGTAAAGTTATTTTCTATAGTAGAAAGAAGGTGATATATCCAAACGTGTTATTGGATTTATTCCTCTTTCTTAACCTTTTCTAAGCACGACGCCTTTGAAAGATTTGGGATTTCCATCCTAATTCTATGTCTCACATTAAGAGCATAAAACTATTACCTAAATTTTCCTGTGATTTTGGAACAATTCAGGACAAATTGGAAAATGGTTTCATTGTGTTCAGCAGCTGTTAAAACAGACAAAAGATAAGCAAGTCTTTAACAAAACAATTCCATAGTGTTATAAAAATTCCTCTTGGCTAAACCCATTCTGTTAGGAAGTTAGAACACTTCCTATGTTGAGGAACTCTGACCTCAGAATGCTATCTATCCCATTTTGGGATAAATCTTGTTAGATTTTCCATTCCAAACTCTAAATGGAAATAGCTTTCCTTCAGTGATCCCAGGTCTACCTCTGGGACTACTCCCCTTCTTCCTGACAATACATCAATATATAAATGTACTGTATGTATCCCTCAGCCCTATTCAGGCTACACATCCATAGTTTTTCCTACTGTTCTTAGATGTTGATTGCTAGCCTTCATAGTCTTGGTTGCCCTCATTTAGAAATACAAGTGACCCTCATTTGGTGGTATACGTGACTCTTCTTACAGCTTGATTGACAACTCCCATGGAATCTTGAGTATCATAAATATTATAAATAAATCCCCACAGTGTCAATCTAAACTCTTATTTACAACTGTGACTGATAACTGAATCTATTGGCATTGGGCCAGTGCAATCAAGAATGACAAGAATTTGTGATACTCGGAATCATGAGGAAGAAAGGCTTTTCACTGCATGGAACAACAAATCCATACTCCTCTGAATTAAGCAGTGATTTTGGCAAAAGCAGTTTCTTCTCATAACACTAAAACACAGGCATGGAGGAATGAAGACCCAAAGGAAGAGATTTTTAGCATAAGGAAACGATGTTGTGGTCACTTCAGGAAGGGGCACTGGTTGATGTAAAAGATTTCAGAAATTGGGAGAAGCTGCAAGAATTGATAACTGAATCATGTTATCCTCTTCTCCCTCACTGCCCCCCACCCCCCACCTCTTACTATAGTTTGACCTGTAACCAGGGACATATTAGATAATAAGAGATCCAGATTGACAATGTTTTCCTTAAAAAATGGCATGTAAAATGACATACAATACACCAAATATGGTCTGACAAGTGTTGGGTGATATGGGATTGTTATTATTCCTCAAAGAACATTGTACTTATATTATTGAGACCTCAGTTTCCATTCAATATTTGGTAGTTATCTGTACTTTCATATTGAGCTTGAGGTTAATGGAAACCCCTATATCTTTATCACCCCAAATTTGCTAAACTAGATAATCCACATGTTACTTGTGCAATGAATTTAATCAAATTGAAATGTAAGATGTTTTTTTCATTACTTAAAATCCATCTTGTTAATTGACCCGTCTTTCCAAACCTCGAGATAGTTTTGGATCTTGATTCTGTCATCCCACATCACGGCTACTCCTTTCTTATTTTGTACCTTTTGCAAACGTGATGAGCCACATTCCCTAGGCAATGTTTAATGGAGCAACACAGGAATAGCACCAGTGCTGGGCAATGGGGAACCACTTTTTAGCTCTATCTCCAAACGTGAAGTAATTCCTTCTGCCAAAGAGGTTTTATAGCCACCCCCTCCGTTACCATAGTGTTCTGAGACAGCAGATAGTGGCAAAAATATACTAGAGAGGATGGCAAGGACAGGAATCCTAAACTCAAGTGAGACAGAGAGACGAATCACCACACCCGGACAGGGATTCCCATTATCTGGTAGCACTTTGCAGAGTATTATAGATAAGCAAAGCCTCTGAGAGAAATCCACTGATAAAGATGCAGTTCTAAGGGATGAGAAATATATTTGTAAAGTCTTAAAATTAGAGGGTTCTGGTTCTAAAACTAAGTGACATCCTGGTGAGATTGGCTTGGGGAAAGTCTTGTGAGACTCACATGTGGCTCCACAGAATATCATCGGAACACTCAGCTCAGCCAGGAGGAACTGGAGACTGCACGTGGATCTAGGACCGACTCTGTAGATCTTTTGTTATGTGGTATAATGTGTGACATAATATACATGGTTCTTATTAAGAGCAAGATTTTCAAAAACTTTTTTCTTTTTATGGGTGAGGAAGATTGGCCCTGAGATAGCATCTGTTGCCAATCCACCTCTTTTGGCTTGAGGAAGACTGTCCCTGAGCTAACATCTGTGCCAGTCATCCTCTACCTTTCTGTATGTGGGTCGCTGCCACAGCATGGCTTGACGAGTGGTGTAGGTCTGCGCCCAGGATTGAAACCCACGAACCCTGGGCCACTGAAGAGGGGTGCATGAACCTAACCACTATGCCACCAGGCCAGCCCTCAAAAAACACATTTTTTGTTGGTAGCACTACCTAGTTATTGCAACCAAGATTCTGGTACTCCAGATTGGGAAAAAGGAGATAAACAGCCTTTACAGAAGGTTTTTTTTTTTTTTACTAAGGTGTACTTCTGGCTTAGAGCTTTCTATGTTTCATTCCCACTGAGGTCTTAATATTTCTTAAATAAATATACCCCTCCTGTACTGGCTTTTACTACGTGCCTCTCTCTGTCCTAAGTAATCACAAGTCATCTGATTAACAGTTTGTTCTAATTTTCAAGGTATCTTTATTTAATTTTGATGATAAATATGTGGATGCAATCTCTTTCATCCCTTGTTTCAAATTTGAGGAATATTTGCCTATCTTTAGTACCCTCTCTATTCTCCCTTTATTCTTAAAATTATCGCTAGTGATTTTTGTAATCCCATCTGAGTTTTTGGTAGCATATTGAGATAAAATTCTTCAAGACACTTAAGTTCATTTAAAGCAAATAGTTAATTTCTTATAGCCTCTTTACATGAGCATCTTGCTTTTATTCTATTCCTAAACATTCTTACCTAGATTGAATATTTTTCTCCCTGAAACAGAACATAGAAGTAAAGTAGGCTGTTGAGCAATTCTCTTTTATCATCCTTACCCAACATCCTCATTCTTTTTCTCGTTCTGAACAGAAAATAAAAGGCTTTACTATTTAATTGTTTCCCCAGTTAGAGTGTAAGTTCCTGCTGGGCAAGAATACATATTTACACATCTTTTATCTAGTTTTTTACCTTTTTACCTTCAGTGTCTTGCTGAGTATGTAAAACATCCTCAATAAATACTTAATAGTTTGTCTTGTCACTCACAACATTACAAAAGCTGCTGTCTTGGAGATGTTGGGAAAATGTCAGATATCTTTGGCTTGTCATCTCACCATCTGCTCTTTACTTTCAGACTCTTTTTTGAAACTTTGCCTAGGCACATAGATGATTCACTCTCCTCCCATAGTGTTGATGACATTTCCCCAAGTGTTAAACCTCATGCTTGTGGTTAATCGATTCTTGGATCATATCATCCTTCTAGCCTGATGATTCTTGCTATAGAATCCATGTGTCTTTTGTGGGGGTTACAGACTGTGGTCTTTGGAGTCTATCAAAAACTTCTGACATTGGCTCACTGCTCTGGGTTAGAATTTGTCACTTTTTCTATTGAAGTGAAAGGGCCTTCTTAACTGGAGCATTGCCTTTTATCTTTCATTGAGCTAACCAACTGTCATCAGAGCCTCTTTAATAGTCAAGTCTTTTGGGGGGGATTTGTGAGACTTAAGAGAAAAGTAGACTAATGTTATGCTGAACACTCAGAAGGCCAAAACTCTCAACAAGCTTTCATCAACAAGTCATTCATTCTGAAAATTCTGATGAATGGAAAACTCTAGAGAACTTTCAACACTGTCTGAGTAAAATAATTAAATGCTGGAGTTGGAAGGAAACTTAGAAATAATTTAGCACATCCCCTTAATTTTACTTGTGGGGGAAAAAAAAAGACCCAGAGAAAATAAATGCTTTGCCTAAAGTAGTTCTGTAAGTTGCCAGATGAGAACTAGAAGCCAATGCTTCCAACGACAATCTAAGGGCAGGGCTCCTTCTGTGGGACCCTACCATCCATTCAGTCTTTCTTCAACAAAATAGTTTGCAGGAATTGAAGAAATGGCAGGATAAAGTAGCATAGAACTAATGAGTAGATTCTGGCTGCAATGTGGACTTTCATAAGTAAAATATCTTATGGCCTCAGTGAAGGAATTTTTCCATATTTCTTGTAAGTGGTGAAACCAGAGGTTTGGTGGGGTTCTCTGGAGATGGTAATTGATTTGGTTGAGTGTTAAAGGGGTGCGAGGAGTGGAACATGGTGAAGCTTAGGCAGGCAGAATGTGGTAGAGTTCTGAGTGATTAGGACAGAGGTTAATAAATTTACTCTCTCATCAACAAGTGAGTGTACCTTCATCTTTTAATTGTGATGAAATTATAACCAAGGGGTAGCAAAGAATCTACTGTTTCAAAGAACATCTTCTGTAGAAATACCTGTATTTTTCTAAAGAAGGCTACTTGTAGATAGCATCTTTTGTTCCTAGGTTGAATCAAATATAGGTTCCTGCGATGACACTTTCCATATTTCTATGTTCCTACTTGGCAGGGGTATGCTTGGGCAATGGCTCTTTCTGTGACAATGGAATCACATGTAGAATAAATATTTCAGTGCTTGCTGATTTGGCTCTGCTCCTCCAAGCTCCTCTCCTGAAGAAGCGACATGACTGATATTGAATTGTGTCATAGTGAATCATTTCAGATTGGCTTTGTTTTTGTACAGTTTGCTAGATTGTACACCCTTTTCAATCTATGTCAGTTGTCACACCTGCTACTATTTTATTACTTCAGTAACAACTCAGAAGTTTGCCCTCCTGTTTTGTACACCTTACACTGAAAAAATGCATGGGCCTCTGCTGGAGCAGAGCGGCAACTTTCAGAAGTTTAATTCTTCCTTGACGTTCATAACAAATCAGCGGCTTTCAAAGGCTGCTTTGAAAAAAAAAAGATTACTTATAATGAAAAGAACTCCACATTTACCATCTATTACAAAAATTCAGGCACACAGAGCTTGAAGCAAAAAGACAGGACAGAATAAACCAGTATTGTGTTGAATCATAAAAATGTTAGCAGTACAAAAGATGCTATATTGAAGAAGGATATAAGGTCACAGAGGAGGGAAAAAAGTGAACTACAGTGATAAGAGGAGGTGAAATGCAATTGTCCTTGTACCCGAGGGTAGGCACCACAAAGGCCTAAGAGTAATAATTGCTAACAATCGTCTCTTGGAGAGGAATACGTACTTCAGAACATCTAACAAAGTCAGAAAATCAGAGAGCTGTAAAGAAAGTAAATTTGTACCACTAAATATACTCTGAATAATTATATATGCACTGTGTTATAAAAGGAACCATTTCTCAACTTGGAAAATATACGGTTTGGGAATAAAATGAATAAATCACATATAGAATACATTTTAAAATTATTTCAAAGGGATAAAAGAAAATAAAAATCGTTATCTCTTTCTTCTGGTGGTTGCATCTGATTTTTCCTGGTATCATTTGTCCAGCCAGAACTACTTTTTCTCCTTTTTGGAATCAATCCATCATTCATTCTATTTTGAGAACTTTGTTGAATTACACATGTGTTCTATGGGAACAATTTTACAGCCCTGGTGCACGTGGTTAGCGAAACTCAGCCTAATACAAATAGTAGGTTTTTGTCTTTTTTTCCCCGCTGATTTGAACTAATTCTTCTATAGACAGTTGAGGGTTGATATAATCTAGAGCCATATGTGTAAGTTAGGGGACAGCTGTAACCAAGGCTTGATCCCTTATGGGGTTTGCAGTTTAGTAAAGAATATAGAGGAAAAAGGTAAACAAAGAAAAGTGTGATATTTGGGATAAGTTTTCTGGTGGGTAATGTGTGAAAGAATTTTATATTCTAGTGGAATTTGCATCTTCCTCTCAACTCTTACCTCTCCCTTATTCTAGGAGTCTTTTTGATAATCTCCATCTCAGCCAAACGTTAACCAAGCACTCCTCTCAGTTCCTCACAGAAACCCTTTTGCTGGGTTATGCATTCATGTTATCCTTCTGCCTTCCTACATGCTGAGGGGAGAACTTCATATCACAAGAGGGGCTGCTCAACACGTGGTAAGTTCCTGCAACGAATTTAATGTGAAGAAAAACTGTGTCTCCATAGATTAACTTGCCGGCTCCCTATTGTGGGAAAAGAAGTATGTAACCAGATACATTTTATTTTCTACTTCTCTTGACAAAAATCATAGTGCTTAATGCCTTGCTCAAGTGTTACAATCTGCTCAATTCAATGCCTGAGAAATACCTACTCCTTCTGCCTTCTTCAAACGGTATCTGTTCTGGTTTATCCTTAAATGTATGTTCATAAATAAGTAGGGCACATTTATGTAATTATATATATACAGTAGTCAAGTTCAAGTGTGAATCCATTTTGCTAGCATGGATAGAGAATTCCTGAAGATAAGCCCCACTCTCATGCTAGGAATTCTATACACGTCTTACATGTATCGGGGTTTGCTATGTAATATTCCCCTCCCTTTATTTGCAGCATCATTTTTTATCTTTATGGTAAATTTTTGCATCAGCATACACTTCTGCTCTAGTATATCTGGTATTAAAAAAAGACAAGCACCACCTTACATCATCAACTCACTTCCTCCTCTAATTAATGTCTCATCTTTCAGTCTCCATAGAAAATCTCCTTCACCTCACGTCCTCTTCCCAGCCTGCCGCAGATAGGTGTCATCTCCACTGCTCTCCTCAGACTGCTCTTCTCAAGGGCCCTGCTACCGCTCTGCTGCCAAATCTCAGGGTCATTTTTCTCCTCTTCCCTTCTTTGACACCTCAGCAGTGTATGATAGATACAGTGGTTGAAGTCCTCTTTTTTGGAAAACATTTTTTGCTTGACTTTCATGACACCGCATTTTGTTGGCTTTCCTTCTATCTCATGGTGATTCCTTATTTTTAAAGTAAGTTTTATTGAGGTATAATTCACATAAATAAATTCACTCATTTTAGGTGTTCAGTTTGATGGTTTTGACAAATATATTAAGTCCTACGACCTTTACCAAAAATCAAGTTAGAGAATATTTCCATCAGCCTAGAAGGCTCCACGAAACCTCTTTGTAGCCAATCCTTTCCCATCTCTCACAGTCCCTGGCAAACACTGATCAGATCTCTCTCTATAGTTCTGTCTTTTCCAGAATGTCTTAATGGAATTATATATATGTAATCTCTTGTGTCTGAGTTTTTTCACTTAGCACAATGCTTTTGAGAATCATCTATGTTGCTGTACCTATAAGTAGTTCATTCCTATTTACCGCTGCAGGAAAAGTTCATTGTTTGAATGTACCCCAATTTGCTTAGCCATTCCCTAGATGATGGATGTTTGGATTATAACCAGTGTTTATGATTATGAATAAAGCTGCTATATACATTTGCATATAGTTATTTGTAAGAGTATATATTTTCATTATTTTGGGTAATTTCTGAGGAGGAGGATTACTGGATTGTATAATAGACATATGTTTACTTTCATAAGAAATGGCTAAATTGCTTTCCATTTTACATTCCCATCAGCAGTGTTTTAGAGTTCTAGTTGCTCTATATTTTCACCAGAACTTGGTATTATCAAGTGTTAAATGTTTTAGCCATTCTAACATTTGTTTAATAGTATTTCATAGTGATTTTAATTCATATTTCCCCAAAGATTAATGATGTATATTTTTTATATGCTATTTTCCATACATATCTATTCTTTAGTGAAGTGTCTGCTGAAATATTTTATCAACACTTTTATTGGGCTTTTAGTTTTCTCATTATTGAGTTGTAAGAATTATTTATATATTATGAATACAAGTTCTTTATCAGATATGTCTTTTGACAATATTTTCTCTGTGTCTGTGGCTAGTCTTTTCAGTTACTTAACAGTGACTTTTGAAAAGCAGGAGTTACAAAAATTTTAATTTTAGGTTATCTATTTTGTCTTTTATGGTTTCTGCTTTCTTATGTTTTATTAAGAAATTTTTGCTTAATCCAAGGTCATAAAGGTTTTCTCATATGCTTTCTTATGAAAGTTTTACCAGCGTTCTATTATCTATTTTAACTTGGTTTTTGTATTCAGTATGAGGTAAGAGTTGAGATTCATTTTTCCTTTTTCTTTTTTTTACACATGAACGGGTGGTTGTTCTAGCATCATTTGTTGAAAAGACTCTCCTTTCTCCACTGAATTGCCTTGGCATCTTATTGGAAAACCAATATTTTACATATGTATTTTTGGACTTTCTGTTCTGATCAATGAATCTTTGTGTCTATCTTTACCCCAAAGCATACTGTTTTAATTTTGTAACTTTAATTAATCAGGTAGTGTGAATCTTCTAACTTGGCTGTTCTCATTTTTTCCAGTTTTACTGGGAAATAATTGACATATATCACTGTATAAGTTTAAGGTATACAGCATGATGGTTTGATTTACACATATTGTGAAATGATTACCACAATAGGTTCATCTAACATTCATCTTCTCATATAGATACAACAAAAAGAAAAGAAAGAAGGAAAAAAATTTTCTCCTTGTGATGAGATCTCTTAGGGTCTACTCTCTTAACAGCTTTCCTATATGTCATGCAGCAGTGTTAGCTGTAGTCATCCTGTTGTACATTACATCCTTAGTACTTATTCATCTTGTAGCTGCAATTTTGTACATTTTGACCACTTTCCTCAAATTCCCTTTCCTCCCTGCCTCCAGTAAACACAAGTCTAATATCTTTTTCTATGAGGTTTTCTTTTTTTAGATTCTACATAAAGTGAGATCATATAGTATTTGTCTTTTTCTGTCTGAATTATTTCACTTAGCATAATGAGTTCAAGGCCCATCCATGTTATTGCAAATGGTAGAATTTCCTCATTTTTTATGGCCGAATAATATTCCATTGTGCATATATACTACAACTTTATCCATTCATCCATCAATGGACAGATTGTTTCTGTATCTTGGTTATTCTAAGCAATGCTGCTATGAACATGGGGTTGCTTTTTTAAGTTAGTGTTTTCATTTCCTTTGGATATATTCCCAGAAGTGGAATTGCTGGATTATATGGTAGTTCTACTTTTAATTTTTTGAGAATCCTCCATTCTGTTTTCCATAGTGGCTATACTAATTTACAATCCCACCAATAATCCCAATGCAAGTCTTCCCTTTTCTCCACATGCATGCCAGCATTTGTTATCTCTTGTATTTTTGATGATGGCCATCCTAACAGATGTGATGTGATATCTCATTGTGGTTCTAATTTGGATTTTTCTAATGACTAGCAATGTTGAGCATCTTTTCATGTACCTGTTCTCCTTTCATATATCTTCTTTAAAGAAATGTCTATTCAAGTTCTTTGCCCATTTTTAAATTGGCTTATTTATTTTTTGTTATTGAGTTGTATGCATTCTTTATATAATTTGAATATTAACCCCTTATCAGATATATGGCAAATATTTTTTCCCATTATGCAGGTTGTCTTTTCACTTGGTTGAGGGTTTCTTTCGCTGTGCAGAAGCTTTTTAGTTTGATGTAGTCCCACTTGTTTGTTTTTGATTTGTTGCTTGTGCTTTAGAAGTCACATCCAAAAAATCCTTACCAAAACCCGTGTCAAGGAGCTTTGTTCCTATGTTTTCTTCTAGGAGTTTCATGGTTTCAGGTCTTACATTTAAGTCTTTAATCCATTTTGAGTTAATTTTTGTGAGTGGTGTAAGATATGAGTCCAGTTTCATTCCTTTATGTGTGAATACAGACATACCTCTTTATTGCACTTCACTTTATTGTGCTTCACAAATATAGCCTTTTTTACAAATTGAAGGTTTGTGGCAACCCTGCATTGGGCAAGTCTGTCGGTGCCATTTCTCCGACAGCATTTGCTCACTTTGTGCCTCTGTGTCACATTTTGGTAATTCTCACAATATTTCAAACTTTTTCATTGTTATTATATTTGTCATGGTGATCTGTGATCAATGATCTTTGATGTTACTATTGCAATTGTTTTGGCATGTCACGAACCATGCCTATATAAGACGGCGAACTTAATTGATAAATGTTGTGTGTGTTCTAACTGCTCCCCTCACCAGCCATTCCCCTGTCTGTCTCCTTCTCCTTGGGCCTCCCTATTCCCTGAAACAAAACAATATTGAAATTAGGCCAGTCAAAAACTTTAAAATGGCCTCTAAGTGTCCAAGTGAAAGGAAGAGTCACACATCTCTCACTTTAAATCAAAAGCTAGAAATGATTAAGCTTAGTTAGAAAGGCATGTTGAAAGCTGAGATAGGTTGAAAGCTAGGCCCCTTGTGCCAAACAGTTAGCCATGTTGTGAATGCAAAGGAAAAGTTCTTGAAGAAAATTTAAATGGTTACTCCAGTGAACACACGAATGATAAGAAAGTGAACCAGCCTTATTGCTGATATGGAGAAAGTTTTAGTGTCTGGATAGAAGATCAAACCAGACACAACATTCCCTTAAGCCAAAGCCTAATCCAGAGCAAGGCCCTAACTCTCTTCAACTCTGTGAAGGTTGAGAGAGGTGTGGAAGCTGCAGGAGAAGAGTTAGAAGCCAGCAGGGTTTGGTTCATGAGGTTTAAGGAAGGAAGCCGTCTCCATAACATAAAAGTACAAGATGAAACAGTAAATGTTGATGTAGAAGCTACAGAAAGTCATCCAGAAGACCTAGCTAAGATAGTTAATGAAGATGGTTATACTAAAGAACAAATTTTCAGTGTAAGTGAAACAGCCTTCTATTAGAAGAAGATGCCATCTAGGACTGTCATAGCTAGAGAGAAGTCAGTGCCTGGCTTCAAAGCCCCAGAGGATACAATGACCCTCTTGTTAGGGGCTAATGCAGCTGGTGACGTTAAGCTGAAGATCATTTGCCATCTGAAAATCCTAGGGCCCTTAAGAATGATGCTAAATCTACTCCGCCTGTGCTCTATAAATGAAATGACAAAGCTTGGATGACAGCACATCTGTTTACAACATGGTTTATTGAATATTTTAAGCTCACTGTTGAGACCCACTGCTCAAACAAAAAGATTCCTTTCAAAATACTACTGCTCATTGACAATGCACTGGTCATCCACGAGCTCTGATGGAGATGCACAAAAAGATTAATGCTGTTTTCACGCCTGCTAAAACAACGTCCATTCTGCAGTCCATGTATCAAGGAGTAATTTTGACTTTCAAGTCTTATTTTTGTTATGTTACTTCCTTATGTATGTAAGAAGAAATACATTTTGTAAGGCAATAGCTGCCATACTTAGTGATTCCTCTGATGGATCTGGGCAAAGTAAATCAAACCTTCTGGAAAGGATTCACCGCTCTAGATGCCATTAAGAACATTCGTGTTCATGGGAGGAGGTCAAAATATCAGCATTAACAGGAGTTTGGAAGAGGTTGATTCCAAACCCTTATGGATGACTTTGAGAAGTTCAAGACTTCAGTGGAGGAAGTAACTGCAGATGTGGGAGAAATAGCAAAAGAACTACAATTAAAGATTGACGTTGTGGCTAAAGATATGGCTGCAATCTCATGATAAAACATTAATGGATGAGGAGTTGCTTCTTATGGATGAACAAAGGAAGGGGTTTCTTGAGATGGAATCTACTCCTGATGACGATGCTATAAAGATTGTTGAACTGATAACAAATGATTAAGGACATTACATACACTTAGTTGATAAGGCAGTAGCACAGGTTTGAGAGGACTGACTCCAATTTTTAAAGAAGTTCTACTGTGGGTAAAATGCTATCAAACAGCATAACGTGCTACAGAGCAAATATTCATGAAAGGAAGAGTCAATCAATGTGGCAAACTTCATTTTCATCTTATTTTAAGAAATTGCCACAGCCACCCCAATCTTCAGCAACCACCACCCTGATCAGTCAGCAGCCATCAACATTGAGGCAAGACCCTCCATCAGCAAAAAGATTATAACTCGCTGAAGGCTCAGATGATGGCTAGCATTTTTTTAGCAATGAAGTATTTTTTAATTAAGGTATGCACATTGTTTTTTTAGACATAACTCTATCACACACTTAATTGACTACAATATAGTGTAAACATATGTGTTGAGCCATTCTTGCATCTCCAGAATAAACCCCACTTGATCATGGTGAATGATTCTTTAACGTGCTTCTGAATTCGGTTTGTTAGTATTTCATTGAGAATTTTTGCATCTACATTCATCAGGGATATTGGCCTGTAGTTTTCTTTTCTAGTACTGTCCTTTTTCGGTTTTGGTATCAGGATAATGCTGGTCTTGTAAAATGAGTTTGGGAGTGCTCCCTCCCCTTTTATTTTTTGGAAGAGTTTAAAAAGGATTGGTGTTAATTCTTCTTTAAATATTTGGTAAAATTCATCAGTGAAGCCATCTGTCCTGGACTTTTCTTCACTGGGAGATTTTGGATTACTGATTCAATGTCTTTACTAGTAATTAATCTATTGATTTTCTATTTCTCTCTGATTCAGTCATGGTAAGTTGTATGTTTCTAAGAACTTTTTCATTTCTTCTAGGTTGTCCAGTTTGTTGGTGTGTAGTTGTTTATAGTAGCCTCTTATCTTTTGAATTTCTGTGGTATCAGTTGCAGTGTCTTCTTTTTCATTTAAAATTTTGTTGATTTGGGTCCTTTCTCTTTTTTCTTTGGTTAATCTAGCTAAGTGTCTGTCAGTTTTGTTTATCTTTTCAAAGAACTAATTCTGTTTGGTTAATATTTTCCATTGCTTTTCTGTTCTCTTTCATTTATTTCTGCTCTAATCTTTATTATTTTTTTTTCTTCTGCTAAGTTGAGGCTCAGTTTGTTTTTCTTTCTAGTTTTTTATGGTTCATTTGGGATGTTTCTTGCTTCTTAATGTAGCCATTGAGAATGAACTTCCATCTTAGAACTGCTTTGCTGCATCCCATAAGTTCTGGTATGTTGTGTTTCCATTTTTATTTGTTTCTGGAAACTATTTTATTTCCCCTTTAGTTTCTTCTTTGATTCATTGGTTGTTCAGAAGAGTGTTGTTTAATTTTCATGTGTTTGTGAATTTTCCAGTTTTCCTCTTGTTGATTTCCAGTTTTATATCATTGTGGTCAGAGAAGGCACTTGAAGATTCCAATATTCCTGAATTTGCTGAGACTTGTTTTGTGGCCTAACCTATGATCTAGCCTACAAAATGTTCCACGTTTTCTTAAGCAGAATGTGTCTGGATGCTCTATCCATTGTTGAGAGTGGAGTATTAAAGTCCTCAACTATTATTATATTACTGTTTATTTCTCCTTTTAGCTCTGTTAGTATTCACCTTATATATTTAGGTACTTCAATGTTGTGTGCGTAAATATTTACAATTGTTATATCTTCTTAATACTGTATTGACCCCTTTATTGTTATGTAATGACCTTATTTTTCTTTTTTTTTCCATTTTAAGTTTAAATTCTATTTTGTCTGATATAGGTATAGCTATCTCTGCTTTTTCTTGGTTACCATTTGTTTGAAATATCTTTCTCCATTACTTCTCTCTCAGACTATTGTGTCTTTAAGGCTAAAGTGAGTCTCTTGTGAGCATGATATTGTTGAAGTTTTTAAAAAATTCATTCAGCCATTCTATGTCTTTTAATTGGAAATTTTAATATATTTAAATTTAAAGTAACTATTGATAGGTAAGGACTTCCCATTTCCATTTTGTTAATTGTTTTCTGGTTTGCTTTGTAGATCCATCATTCCTCATTTTTTATCCTGCTGTCTTTTTGTGTGTTTTGATGTCTTTTGATATCAGTATGCTTTAACTTCTCTATTGTGTTGTTTTGTATAGTCACTACCGGATTTATCCTTGTGCTTACCAAGATTCTTACATAAAATGTCAGAAACATATAACACCCTACTTTAAACTGATAACAACTTAGCTTCAATAGATTTGTAAACTTTACACTTTTATTTCTTCTCCCCTTCTCATTTTAGGTTATTGTTTTTACAATTTACACTTTTTTTATATTGTTTAACTAATAACAGATTATTGCAGTTATGGTTATTTATACTACATTCATTTTTTTTTAACTTTTAAACTAGAGTTGTAGGTGAATTATGTACCACTATTACCATATTGCAGAATCTAACTATGACATATATTTAACATTATTAGTGAGATTTACACTATCTTTTTATGTTTTCATGATTTTAATTAGCATTTTTTAACTTCTATTCAAAGAACTCCCTTTAGTGTTTCTTGTAAAGCAAGTCTGGTGGTAATGAGCTCCCCAAGCTTTTGTTCATTTGGAGAAGACTTTATCCTTCCTTTATTTCTGAAGGACAGCTTCACCAGGTGTAGAATTCTTGTTAATTTCTTTCAATATCTTGAAAATATCCCATTCTCTCCTGGACTGAAAGGTTTCTGTGGGAAATCAGCCAACAATCTTATGAGGTTCCCCTATATGTAGCTTCTCTCCTTTCTCTTGCTACTCTTAAAATTCTTTCTTTGTCTTTGACTTTTGACAATTTAATTACAATGTGTCTAGGTGTAGCCCTATTTGGGTTCAAACTATTTGAGGTTCTTTGGGCCTCATGGATCTGGATGGCTATTTCTGTCCCCAAGTTCAGGTAGTTTTCAGCTATTATTGCTTTAAATATGCTTTCTGTCCCTTTCTCTTTCTCTTCTCCTTCTGGAATTCCCATGATGCAAATATTGTTGTTTTCATAGTGTCCCATAATTTCTGTAGGCTTTCTTAATTCTTTTTCATTCTTTTCTTCTTTTTGCCCCTCAACTGGGTAATTTCTAATATCCTATCCTCCAGGTCACTGACTTTTTCTTCTGCATGGTCAAGGCTACTTTGGAAACTCTCTATTGAATTCCTCAGTTCAGTTATTGAATTTTTCAACTCTAGGATTTCTCTTTGTTTTGTTTTGTTTTTTTTAATTTCTTGTTTTGTTTATGTGTGATTTTCCTAATTTTGTTTAGTTGTCTGTGTTTTCTTGTAGTTCACTAAACTTCCTTAAGAGGATTATTCTGAATTCTTTGTCCAACAGTTCATAGATCTCCATTTCTTTAGGGTCAGTTATTGGAGCTTTATTAGTTTCCTTTGGTTGTGTTATATTTACCTGATTTTTTGTGGTCCTTGATTCCTTACATTCGTATCTGCACATTTGAGTAATTGGGCTCCTCGTCCAGACTTCACAGGTTTGCTTTGGTGGAGATCATTCTTCACCAGTCAGCTCAGTTTGATTTCTGAGTGTGTCTGCTGGTAATGACCTTGATCAGGTGAAACCTGCTATTATGGTCTATTTTGGGGTGAGGCAACTGCTGGAGCTCTGAGGATGGGGATGGAGTGGTGTGCCTCTGGCGGAGAACAGTTGGATAGGTCTATTGACTTGGTTCCCTACCCAAGTGAGATTGTAAGATGGGCTCTGTGGTTGCCTGGATTCTCTGGTCAGGCTTACTAGATGGTGGGGGCTGGGTACTACATTCAGTAGTAGATGGGGCTATGAATTAGCTTCCCTTCCCTGGCAAGGCAACAGGACAAGACCCAGGGTCTGTACAGCTCATTGTTGAGGGACCCAAATTGGGCCAGAGTGTGCACTGAATTCCCTGGTCAGGTGAGGCCACCAGTTTTGCTCTGCAGATGGGGGAAGCCACAGGCTGTGCTCTCTGTTCAAGTGCCTCTCTATGTAGGGCTATTGAATGGGCTATGAAGCTTCCTGTGTGCTTCCTTTTTGGACAAGCTGAAGGCTGTATCCAACAATGAGTGGGGCTATGAATTAGGTTCCCTGCTCGGGTGCAGTGAGGGAAGCAACTCTAAAGCTGGTAAAGCTCTTTGGATGTTGTCTTAACTCAAGCCAACCTGCACCCCAAGTTCCCTGGCAGAACAAGGCCACTGGAGTTGCTTTGCAAACTATCAGCTCTACTTGCCCTTCTCTAGGCTCAATCCCCACTGGGTTGCACAGCTTCCAGGAGTTGTCACCAGCCCTTCTGATCAAATGGGGCTAGAAGACACTCTCTACAGTGAGTGGGGCTATCTCAGCTCCCTTGCCTGGGTAGGAAGAGGAAGGGCCATGCCAGGCTTTCCAGTTGGGAAAGGTCAGGAGTTACCCTCAGCCTTGTCTATGAATTAATTCCCCTTTCCTGTGCATAGCACAAGAACCCTCCATGCCTGGTACTGGCTTTTCACTGGGGGCTATCAGCTCTGCTCATCAACCTCTCAGCTAGAGTGCTGCTAGGTTGCACAACTTCCAGGAGTTGTCGCCAGCCTTTTTGGTCAGATGAAGCCAGAAGACACTCTCCACAGTGGGTGGGGCTGTGACTTCACTCCTTGCCGGGGCTTGGGCAAACCAGGCTCTAGGGCAAGCAAAACTCCTTGTTTGAGGATCTGAATCAGGTAGATTTGCACCCTGCCAAGTCCCCTGATAAGAGTGTGACCCCAACTTGGTTTTGCAGATGAGCAAAGCTGCTGGTTGGGATTACTACTTCGGCACTGCAGGTATGAACTCCCTTTGCCAAGATCTGGCCCTGGTGGTTGCAAGCACCCACCCCCCACACACACACACACCTTCTCTGTCACAGTCAGATTCTCCATAGTTGAGACCCACAGATTCCACTGTGATTCGTGTGGTGGAAGTTCAGAGTACGGGCTCCACAAAGGAACCCCAATACTGGAGACAGCTGGTTGTCCCCCAGGTTCTCTTTTTCCACTGGAGGAACTAGAAGCTCAGAGGAGACCTCTCTGTGTGGTGCTGAGCAGGCCTGTGGGGGGCAATGCTGCCAGCATGTAGCCACTTCTCCCACCCTTCCAATGCAGTCTGTCTTGGTCTCTGTGGTGCAGGGGAGCACTTCAGTCTCATCCTCATATCTGGGATCCTCTCCGTTGTGTCTTGTTCTTAAATAGTTATTCTCGTGAGGAGGAGTGAAGTCAGGAACGACCTATGTCACCATCTTGGTGACCTTGAATCCTGTTGTTCTTTTCATTTAAGTTGCCATAGCTATTCTAATTATTTTGCTTGTCTATGTATATTTTAGAATCACACAATAATTTCTTTGAAAAAGATTTCTATGAATTTGACTGAGATTGTATTGAATCTTAGGTAATTTTGGGAAAACTGTAATCTCAGTAATGTAAGTCTCCTGATTATAGGATAATTGCTCTGCTAGGGCCCAGGCAACCTCACTCATATGCACATTGGCAATTGTACACAAGACCCAAGTTCAGGATGACCCAAGTCTTGGTAGAACTCCCTGTGGTCCTCCCTCCCATGAACACAGCAGGATAGGTGATCTTAGCAGGATCTGTCATAAGGCTGCTTCTCACTTTGCTTGCCACCTTGAAGATGGGTGCTCTAAGGTAGTTTCTTATCTGCCTCCCCGGTTCTTGTGATGCATGGACTTTCCACCTTCCCCACCCCCTTGGGTACAGCTGCAGGCTATAATATTGCTTAACTGTAGTCTAGAATTGCTTTCTCAGACACAGAGCACCCACCCTCACCCTAGACTTCTCATTTTCTTTGAGCTCATTGTCTTCTTACTAGTTGAATCTATGGCAGAGTGGCAAGGCAAACCTAGCATGCTACACCTCATCACTATTTCTTTTCACTATTTCCATTAGTTTCTGTTTCATGTATTGTGAAGGTCTTTGTCAGCTACATATTCATTTCAGGTTATTTTGTCTTCTTGATAAATAGACCCCTCTATCATTACGTAATATCTTTTTTTATCTTTGATAATGTTCTTTGATCTGAAATCTACCTAGTCTCATCTAAAGCTCAGTTTCTTAGACCCCATGTCCTTCTATTTCTTGGTTTATTCCCTGTTTTTGTTGAATATCTTCTAGTAGCTTCCCAAGAGGAATGAAAGACAGGTAAAATTCTTTCAATTGCATGTACAAAACAATTATTTTTCAGCATAGAATTCTAGGCTTTTTCCTTCAGCACTTGAAGAATTGACAATCAATAGCCATTTTTCGTCTAGAACTGATATAAGTTTTCTAGCTTTTGACACTACTTCCTTACTATAAGCTGTTCTTTTTTATTGTTTCCATGTTCCTATGTTTCCTGGTCCTCCAGGATCTTCTTGATCCTTCCGTTTTAGTGTCTGGATGGCTCTTCCTCTTCTGCATGCCCCGTACATTATTCTCTCCTCTGTACATTATCCCCAGGTAATCTCACTAATGCTTATGAATCCAACTTCTAGCTATTTGCCCATGATTTCTAAATACATACCTCAGTCCAGACCTCTATCCTGTAGTTCATACTCGTATATCCTACTTTCTATTAGACATCTATATCTTGATGTCCCAAGGCTCTTCTAATTCAACATGCCCATTATATCCTTCCCTAAAACTTATTCTTGCTCTAGAATTCTCTACTTGGATAAGTAATGTCATTATGCATTTAGTTGCCTACATCAGGAGCTCTGATGTAAATCTCTATTCTTTATCTCCACAGCCAATCAGTCACCAAATCTTATCAATTTCATGTCCTAAGTATAGTCTTTATATTCCCCTCATCTCATGCACAGTTAAAGTAGAGGTAGTTTAGTACAGTTAAGTGATTAAAAGCATAAACATTGATGTCAGGCCAAGGTATATATACGTAGTGGTTTTAACTCTTTAACTTTGGACAGGTACTTGGCTTATTCAAACCCCAATAATTGCAGATGTCAAATAGGAATAAATATAGCATCTACCTCATTGAGTCATTGTAAGTATTAGAAAAGATAAAGTATGTGAAGAGCTTAGCATAGTAACTGTTATATTCTAAGCATTCAATAAATATTTGCTGATATTATTTTTATTATTATAAATATATTCTTTTGTTGTGTCTTTCAGATTCTAGTGGTTTGATAGTGGTTATTATTTCCATTTTATAAACAAGGAAATTAAAATTTTGTGAGATATTAGATAATCTGCCTGTTATTACACAAGTAGCTAGTGGGCTCAAATTGAATTCTATTGCATTTTCAAATTCCAGGCTTTAGGTGTAGTATTTGAATTTTAAATTTTGTACCTAAGAAAAATAAATTGCTTGTATTTTTTCATAAAAGTGAAGTACAATCAATTACATAACTTTTATTATCAGAATAGAGAAAGCATGTGTGTTCTTTAAGTGACAAGTGGCTTTCCCTGACACTAAATTATATAAGAAATATTTTATGTTGGACTTTGGGGAATGCAGTTTTGCGGTAGACAGTGTTCTCAACAGCATCCTTACAGAAAGTATAATAGTGGATTTCATAAGACCATTCCTATATTATAAACAGGAAGGATACAATATTCAAACACGAATTATCTTAAATCCGAATGAGATTATATTAATATAGTTTAGGTTAACCCCCAATGGCTGCCAAAGTTATAAAATATGTGGAAAATTGTATGATTTAATTGTTCAACAGAATCGAGGAAGCTGAGTGCATTTTGCAGTATAGACAGCTCAACTACTTTTGCTTTCATGAAAGTATTTTATTTCTCAGTTCACCTTATACTGTTCTAACATTGAATTCCCTTTTTCTTTCAGCTCTCCTCAGCTATGTCCTTTCTTATAGTAGAGCCATTTACCCATGATTACCTGGAATTATGGAATTCCTCAGAAGGGGCAAAACAGAGGTTTCTTGCAGAGAATGAAGGTTGTTTGTTTTTAAGATCTTCAATTTTGTGCTCTTTTGCTCCACTTAGTTTGTTCCTTTCTCCTTTAGCTGCTATAGTTCTAGCCCTGTCACATTTTCTTACTTTGGAATTTTCTATCCATTCATGGATTTCCCTCATTCGTTCAGTAACCATCACTCTTTCTATTCTACGGCATTCTCCAGCTAACTGATCCAAATTTTGGCCTTCTGTGTCTGATTTTCTTAAATGATAGGATTTATAGCTTCCAGAAAAGGAGATGGAGTACATAATCTTAAAATAAATTTTCCTAAATAATAATTCTCTTAAGCTTTGACAGAAGTTGAAGTAAACCAAATAAAACAATTTGCTGCATTGATGTTGGGAAGATTCAATCATATGCTCAGAATGAAGAAAGACTGTAATGGAGTTCAGCGAGATACAGCAAGAAGTAAGAGCAAAAACAGGAATAGGGAAGTAGATTTAAAGGTATGAGTTACTAAAAAGATGTTAGGTTAGGTGGCATAGTGGTTAATTTTGCACACTCTGCTTCGGTGGCCCAGGGTACACAGTTTTGGATCCCGGGTGTGGACAGATGCCCCACTTGTCAAGCCACTCTGTGGCGGTGTCCCATATAAAGTAGAGGAAGATGGGCACAGATGTTAGCCCAGAGCCAATCTTCCTCAGCAAAAGGAGGAGAATTGGCAACGGACATTAGCTAAGGGCTAATCTTCCTCACACACACACACAAAAAAAGTTATAATGATACTGGCTCAACACAAGGTTGGCGTGAGGGAAGCCATATTGTAGAAAAAAAGCCATATTGTATCTGTGAATGACCTCTGATTAACTAGCCTAGACATGCTCTGCAGGTTTTGTGGCCCCTCCCAGCTGCTATAAGTTGATGACTTTTTCTCTTGAGTTCATTAGGAATGTGATGACCCCACAGGCAGAGAATTGATGCTGATAGCCATCATCAATGACAACTGAAAGATCAGGGTAGAGGGCATTTCTCTGGTCTCTGATGCATATCAGGTGAAACAAAAGACTGCCAGGAACTAAGACTAGAAGGATGCCCTGCCCTGAGACCAGATGCCCCCCCAACAGGAGACCAGCCCCCTACATAACTGTCCTGTAGTCGTTGTTCTTTAAGATGGTTCTTTGGGACATTAGTTGGGCATCTTCCCCCTTGCTAACAAGCTATAATAAACCCTTTTCTTTCCACCATCTTGCCTCTCGATGATTGGCTTTTGTCACACAGTGAGCAGATCATGCCCTTTGTGTGGGAAAAATAACTTGCTAATATGTAAAGCTTTTTTAAACATGCCCAAATCTGCTTTTGGACTTTGTTTCTCCATGTCAAGATGATGCTTCTTAATGCAAAAATAAAAGCATCTTGCTAATTTGCAATTGTTTGAAGGTTGGCTTAGACTAGACCGAATTTTTTTCCCAACAAGCATTTTCACAAGGGCTCACTAGCTTCTGATACAGTCTTGCTGTGGAACTGTTTCATGAACCATTTTGCTGAGCCAGATTACATACAGAATCTATTTCCTCTGAGCATCATGGCTAAGAGACCTCCTCACAAGCCAATCTTCCAGTTAAATGCTCCAAATTACCAGTTAATTGCTCTAGCCTGATGCAACTGGCTTATGCATCTTCCAGATACCAAGTCAGAAGGAAATAGTGCAGATAACTGCAAATTATCCAGTGAGTTTCCAACCATTTAGATAGCTAATCAAATATTGAACATGTTTTGTATTTACCCAAATATACCTGAATTGACAAAACTCACATCCACAGAACTGCATATTTTTCCTTATTAAGCAGCATATACAGTGATTAATAAACCTAAATTATGAAGTCAACATTTCAATTGTTAATGTATTTGGATGCTCCTAATAAAATTTGGTTTTATTCAATTTACTTTGCATATCATAATATATTTCATAAAAGAGAACACACCTGTCATCAATTATAATGTCATCAATTATAAAAGAAATATGTATGCAGAACAAAGTGGAGACAATTGATTTGGATTACTGGTGGCCAAATTACCTGAGTTTTAAAAGAACTATACTATTAAAATAATATCTTTAGCCTAATCATTGAGGACATATTCAAAATGTCTTTAGGTGCTTTATCCAGACTTGGAAATGAATGCAAAACTGCCTTATTAAATAACAATATAACAGTATAGCTTTAATGAAATTGGAAAAAAATAAAGACTTTTGACTTACAATAGGCCAGTCATGCAGAATAATTCATGCACAATACTGGATTCCAATTGGGGACTGATTTAATACTGATGTGAATGAAGTGCCAAGAAGAGACTAATAGGGTGAAATTCTTTTGTGGCAATTTCCAGGAGAGGGTTTTTTTTTTTTTGTAATAGAACTTTCTTAGAAATTTCAATTGGAGCAGTTTCTTTTGGGTGGGAGGGTTTGATTGAAAAGAGAGAGGGAAAGATGAAGAGAAATAAGGGTGAGTAAGGGGGAAACTTATTATCTTGCTCCTTTGTGAAATAAAAATTTGCTCGTGTAGTATAAAATTAAATTGACTAAATGGAAAAATGAAATCAGTCCATCTTGTACATTTTCTGAGCAGAACAAAATGCAAACAAAAGAAACAAGAAGATATTTTGCAAATTCACCCAGTTTTAGTGATCTTGTGGTCGTTTGACATGTTCTTTAAAAAAATTTACCATCCCCAATGTAACAACTTTGAAATATCATAGGATTTAAGTCATGAGTAAAATAAAAATGCATTTTATCATTGCAGCTAAAGATACTATTTTCCAAAAGGATTATAACAACAGAAAAATACCGTTTCAAGGGATTGAATTTATTCAGTGGAAGTAGTGATTCTAATCTCATTGTCTTTATTTTAGAAAGCAGTCCGTAAAGTTATACATGTGATATTTCACCTATTTTGGAAACAACACTGAGTTATTTGATATGATTACCTATTTGTTCCAACTGTACACTATTTACCGAATTTGCCAACTGCAGAATATTTACAGAACAAAAAAAGCCCTAAAGCAGAGGTTGGATGGCTTAATAAAGCATAATTTTTATATATTTCAGAAGATGTTAAGCTTCCTACTAAGATTTTATGGCTGCCGAAAGACTGGAAAAATGGTATAGGGTTTACCTTTCATTCTCTCATTCCAACTTAGAAACCTCACCTGGAACTCATTTCTCCTCTTCTGGAGTTTTGCTGCTGTCATTTTGTTTGGGATGTCCCTTGCTGTGCTGTCTGAGAATATTAGGTTGTTAACTCTTCCCAAGACTATAAAGAATAAAGTATTTTCAATTAATCTTTGAAAATAAAAATGCTTCTCCTGTTTATATAAAACTTTGCCAGGGCTTGCTCCATTCTGACATCCTCTTATCTCTGCCATATTAATATGTATAAATTATCACTTTACTAATAAGGCTCCTCCCATGTGAAATCTTCAACTGTTCCACATTACCTCCTGAATGAAGTTTAGACACATTAGTTTGGCAAACTGTGTCCACTGAAATCTATCCCTTTGCCTCTATTTGTCACTAATTTTCTACTTAGAAATGCTACTCTAACCAAACTGGTTTGTTCACCACGTGAAAAAAAATCTTCAATTTTTTTGCCTTACACACGTTGCTTTCCCAATCCTTCTGGTCTCTTTCTATGAAAATTCTAGCTGGTTCTACCGGTCTAGATCAAATGCTGCTTCTTCCATGAAGCCTTTCCTATAAGAAATAAGCACTTTCTTTTCTGAATTCCTACAGCAATATTTGTATCTCTCAAATTACACAAATCATTACAGTATATTTGTCTCTAAAATTGTAATAATCATGTGTGGACCTGAAGTTATTGTGTGGACCTGAAGCATTTTATCATTGGAGATAAGAGCATGGACTCGGGCCAAGGCACCTGGGCTCAACTACTGACTGTGGAATTTTTTAACTATCTGAATTTGGGCAAGTAACTTGAAACCTCTGAGGTTCAGTTTCTCCATCTCCAAAAATGAGATATTAATCAATCCAATTTGAAGAGAGTTGATATGTCCAAAACATAGAGCAGTACCTTGCACATAATTCAGTGCTACATAAGTGTTTGCCCTTGTATTATCTTATGGCTTTCTTAACTATTATGGTTGAGCTCCCAGAGGCAAGGGCAGTAAATTATTTATTCTTATCTTTAAACAATATGATCTCAAGTGATATTGGCTGACTAAATGTATAAGTCCTAAATTCTGATAAGAATTCTTTGGGTTTGAATTTTCTATAATGAATCTTGTTTCCTATGAGCTGCCAATAGTTAAAATTACTCCATTGGTTTATGCTTATTTTGTCATCCCTGAAATATTTATTGAGCACATGTTATAAGCAAAATATAGCAGTAGAACCAGTGAGAGGCAAATTACACATGCTTTGGCCTCAAAGTGTACAATCTTGGTTGATACTGAGTCATGCCATGAAGGCAGAAAATATAGCATTGTGCAAAGAAAATGTACTTTTGACTCATAAAGACCTGAATTTCAATCTTAGAAGTTATGTACCTTCTAAGCTATGATCTAGAGCATTATTTAAGCACTTCAGTTTTCCCAAATAAAATAAACCCAGGAAGCCTAATAAAACTGTATCATAGGTCATAGTGTAGACAGAAATAAAATAACATGCTTAAAAAAAGGCCTAGCATAGTATTTGACACACAATAGCCACTCAATAAACACTAGTTTTCTTCCCCAAATCAAGTCAGAAGAGACTTTTTTAAACAGGAAATTTAGATACAAATTAGAATGGTTAACTGGATTTTAAAAAAAATTATCAAGGCATGTATTAAGCATTTCCCTATGTATTCATTTGTTCATTCATTCAAAAAACAATGATTGGGTTTCTACTTTTTTACAAGATACTATAGTGGGTACTTTGGAGAAATATAGAAATTACTGGGATGTGGCTTCTACCTCTATACAGTTTATGGTGTAAAGCAAAGTTGTGACGTATTTAGAAATAATTATGGTGAATATTAAATATGTGTGTTACAGCATGTTTTGAGGTTCCTGAGGAGTGACGTTTTTGCCTTGAAGACTATGGAAGTCTCTAGGGGGTATGATGAAAACTGAGCTTAAAAGGAGTTAGGATTTTGATAGGTCAGGTTAGAAATTGTATATTCCAGTTAGGAAAAAATAGCACAAATATGGAAAAGCATATCGCATATTCAGAGAATAATGAGAAATCAAGTTTTAGTAGAATAGAGGGTGTGTTTAGGAAACTTGTATGTGGTAGATCCAGAATGGAAACTGAGATTAGTTTATTGGGAGGAGATGGTCAAAGTGATTTGCAGTGAACTTAGTAGGTAAAAGGGAGCCACTAAAGATATTTGAGCAGAGAAGTGACACAGGTGACTTAATCAGAGCTGCACTTTCAGAAGTCTAAACTGATGGTTTGGAGTTTAGAATAGGTTGAAGAAGTGTTTCGTGATGTGGACATCAGGGTGTTTAGATAGAAATAAGTTCTGAATTAGGGTGATGATCACAGGAGTAGGAAAAAAAGATCAACTGGAAAAGATTTGCTACTATCATTATTGTCTTAAGAATACATAAAGGTATAGAAAAAGGAAAGAAATTGGAAAATGGAACTAACTTTTTTCAGCATCTATATGTTGGGCATGGCTGGCACTGGACACTTGACATACTGAGCTCCTTCAATCTTTATAGGTTGAGGTTACAGGTCAGACATATTACCCACCAGATATTTTCAGGTGGGTAAGTAATTCTCCCCTTGAGAAGCTGCAAAATACAATAGCCAGAGTTGTTCTTAATAAGAGTTTAGTTAGTGTCACCAACTCATATATTAAAACAAATTTATTAGAGGCCCTCTGTCTAGTAATTGTCAATATACAATCAATTTGGTAAGGCAACTAAAACTAACCTGATCCAGATAGATAAGCACCCACCCCCTTTTCTTGCCAAACATGACCAGCAGTCCTGCCCATACAATATATAGTGAAGATTTCTTTCAAGTTGACGTTAGAGACACCTTATGGCAGATTCTCTTACTGTCACGAGCTCTGCTTCCTTACTTCATGGCCTTCCCAACTTCACTGCTCATTTGTGATTGCTGCTGCGCAACTGTTGCTACTTGACTTTAAAAATTCAGCTTTGTAAGCATCGCCACATTGCTTGAAATTGAGGCTTGAAGGCACTTCTAGAAGGATCAAACCCTTTATTTCTGGAAAATATACTGCCCAAAGGAAGGGTTAAAGATGCTGTTCCACAACTTATAGTCTTACATTTAACGAACTACTAACTTTTGGATGGAAGTAGTTGTATAGAGAATGCCCAGGGAAAGTTTTAGGGAGCACAAATGGTTTATATTCAAATATGTGAAAGGGCCTGAAGAATATTCACTATTTTACTTGGAGGTATCAGAGATGTCTTGATGACTGAAGTGCTTTTGTTGATGTAAATTTTGTACTCAGGAGGCAAAACCAGAAAGTGGAAAGTTGTATAGAGACAGATTTTGAAATATTTTTTCTGGGTCAGCAAGTATTTTCATGACTGAGGAAATTTGTCTGTCCTCCTCTCTCCCAGCATTGCCACATCTCCATCTATGCCAAAAGAAATCTAGACAACCCACAATCTTCCTTTTGTCTGGTGTGTACATAATAGATATGGCACCAAGACATCAAGGAGTAGGAATTTTGCATATTGGTAAAAATGACAAGATTATGTCTATCTTTACAGTCTTCCTAAGGAGAAGTTTTATTCAAACTAAGGGATTAGTACACATTAATATAGTAGTATATAGTAATAAGCTTTCAAAGATGGGTCTCAAGGATCCCCACCTCCTGGTATTCATGCCTTTGTGTAACACCCCTCCTTGAACTAATGACTTGCTTTTAAGAGAAGATGGCAAAAATGATGGGATGTCACTTCCATGATTATGCTACAAAAGATTGTGACTTACATCTTATTGGACTCTTTTCATTACTTTCTTGGATTGCGTTCTTTAAAGAAGCAAGCTGCCATGTTGGAAAGGTCCATGTGGCAAGGAACTTATAGTAACTCCTGGCCAACAGCTAGCAAAGAACAGAGTCCCTCAGTCCAACAGCCCATGAGGGACTAAATCCTTCCACCAACCATGCAGGTAAGCTTAGAAATGGATCCATCCCCAGCTGAGCCTTTAGATGAGACTATGTCCACAACCAACATTTTGACTGCATTCATGTGAGCGATCCTGGGACAGAAGATCCCTGTAAGCCATTCCCAGATCCCTGACCCTCAGAGACTGTGAGATAATAAATGTGTGGGTTTTCAAGCTGATAATTTGGGGACAATATGTCACACAGTGATAGATAACTAAAACAGTGTATATTTAATTCATATTCCGAAATTCTAAAAATATTACTCTGCTCCTATAATGTTATTTAAGAATACAGTACAAACTTGTAGGCTTGATCCCCTTTGGACTCCAAACCTTTTAATTTATACATTTTTGTTAATTCTTCTGAAAGTGTCTCTATTTATTCTCCCCAAACCTTTAACTTCTTTCTTTAGGTATATGCTTGCCAAAGATATTTATTGGATTTTTTTTTTCAAGTTCAAGAAGCAATCAGATATCATTTGGCATTAATTAGAATATTCTTTCCTGAAATAAAGGGCTTTACATTTAACTATAACTTTACATCTGAGTGTGGGTATGGAGAAGAGTTGAGTGAGAAGTATACTACAAACATCACAAAAAAAATCAGTAAAATAAACATCCAACAAGCAAATCAAGGACATGTGTTACTGTGTTGTGTTTGCGTGGTGTTTTGTTTATTTTTTCCCTGATTGTCCATATCTGAAGATTGGAAAGGAGAGGTTGGAGTGAAGAAAGGGAATCTGAAGCATTTATAGTAGGGCTGAGACAATAAGGTTGTTTCATTTTCCGAGAAAAAAAAAATTGGAAAGTAAGGAACTATTTTTTAAATTTTTACACTGCCTCTTAATTTCTAAGGCATGCTATTGTTCTCCGTATATACCAACTATTTTAAAAATTCATGTCGCAAGTAATAGCCTTTCTCTAGAATTTCACTGTAGTGTAATGCAACCCCATGACTTTTTTCTCCTACTAAATAAAGGGATCTGTGGCACCACTGGGTCCTTTCCAGTATCAACCTCACAGTCTTTATGATGTTGACATTTCTTCCAGCAACTTGGAAAATGTTCCATACCAGAAATGTTGTATTCCCTTAGGAAGCACCATTTTTGACTGTGTTCTTTAAGTTGGGAAGAGTTTGGTCTACACATTCTTCAATCCACATGAACACGAACATTGGTCTCTTGAAAGCAAAAAGAGTGAGTGTTTAGTGGCTAAATTGTTTTTCCTCCCTCAGACTAAAATTTCAGGTTTTCTTTTGAGAAATACAGATTGTCCCAACTCCAAAATCTTAGAAATACCATGTGCCTGATATATGTTTAATTTTCCCTTTATAATCCCAATGTTAAAGAGAAAGAGGAATTTTAAATGAGTATTTTGTGGCATTGTACACAGTATAGCACAGTGTTTTTGGAAAGCATTTCTTTTGAAATTTCCAACACAAAATGTAAAAGAAACTACAAATCTGTAAATCTGTACATATCAAAGCAGAATCAGAATTGGAAAATGTGATTACATCTTTTTCTCATTCCAATACATTAGGACTATGTTCTGTTTCATAACCAACAGGAATCTGGTTACGTAAAGAGAGAACACACATAATATCACTTAGAATGAAGGTCTCTTTGTGGTAGGATGAATATGAAAATCTGATTCCTGGAGGAAGGTACTCATATTTAATTAATGCCACAATTATGGAGGGCATAGTTCTCGATGAACAATTATATATGGTGATAGACATATCTTTGTTGTTCAGCCTCTATAAATGTGCTTCAGAACTCAATTGGCACCTAATTAACAAATAATTAGAGTCTCAAAGAATATAAATTTATTTAGTTGCATTAATTAACCCAGTGTCCCTAATACTTTGCTCTTAGTAGACTTCTATGTAGGAATTTTACTACATTTATTCCTCTTGCCAAGTGAAATGTCAGGAAGCTAAGAGTTATTAGAGCATTCTAATTGAAATTTGAAAACTAATTAGAATGTGTGTTCCTATTTAGGAGCTGCTGAACTAAAAAGTCTGAAGCAAAAATAAATCACTATATTTATACTGTAACTGTCATATATTCTTAAAATTAAATCCAAACGTGAGACTTGATTTACAACATAACCAAAAATATATACCAAAGCACTTTAAACTTCTTCAAGAAAGTTGTGAAGATATTTTTGAAACTAAATAGAAATAAAATCTGCTTTTCCTGAGATAAACTAACAAGTAAAATAGCAAGTAGTAGAATTTTAACAACATTATATGGAAAATATGGCAACACTGGCCAATATCAGCAATTTCATTCACAGGAATGGCATGGGATTAAACTTTTGCAAAGAAAAACTTGGCAGGCAAAACTGTTAAACTCTTTCCAGAAATCAATTGACAAAGAAAACACACACACACAAACACACACACACACAGAATCAAGAAAATTCTGGTATCAGTGGGAGATCCCCAAACCTCATATAAAGATATATGAGCCAAAAGACAATATTTTACAATCTGTGACTATTCAAATATATGTTAAAAAATATACACGTGTATTTAAAAAACAAAGCTTACATTTTACATCATAGGGAGTTATCTCTTGGGTGTTGTTTATTTTGAAGATGCTCAACATTTGAATAAAAGAGAAAACCCTGCCCCCACAAATATGAGAGATCACTGCACCCTTTTTTATACATAATGTTTGAAGTCACCTGGGAAAGAACTGTGCCTCTTGCTCCAATCCATAACCTTTGAAAAGCAGCAATGTACTCCAATCATTTCCTTCTGCCCAGATTGTGCCAAGCATTCATTCAATCCAGTCAACAGATACTCATTGAAAGATGTCTTCTTTGTTACAGGGACTATTCAGTGACTAAAACCCTGGCCTTGAGAAGCCCACATCTAGCGGAGGGGAGGAGGTATCCATAAAGTAAAACCCAGTTCACATTAACCTCAGGCTTTCCAAACTGGTGTTCATTCATTCATTCCTTCATTCACTGAGGAAATGGCAGACATCGGAGCTACGGCGGGACTCTCTAGATGGAGAGACAGACAATAAACAAGCAAAAATGGATATAATCAGATAAAAGAGGGCCGTCCTTACTCTGCAAATGGTACAATCTCAGAGCTTTCCTATCACTACCTACACGTACCAATAAGTTTGTGGCTTTCTATTCGTTATAGGAAAAGTGATATAAAGTTAGCTTGGGTAGCTCAGGACATCTTATTTTTTTGCTGAAGAGAGTTTTTAGTTCAAAACGAAAACCTGTGTAAAGTGAAGATTGTGTACTTCCAGTCAGATCAACTGCCTGAGAAATCTGAAGGACAAGAGTCGGCTGGGGCAGCAGCTGGTGAGGGAGACAAGGAGAAGCAGCTACGTGCACTCCTGCACTCCCAGAGTCTGTTGGGACAAAGTGAGTGCACTCCTGGGGGTGAGGAGGGCTGCAGAAGGGGGAACAGACCCCATCAGAGAAGGTAGAAGTATCACAGGAGGCCTGGGGAGTGAGGACGGCTTAGAGAAGAGACGGGGGAGGTGAGTAATCTCCACGTAGAGGTCGCTTTCCTGGGGCATGAGGGGACTCTGAAGACCCTGGTGAATTGTCGAGACTGTCAACAGGCAGAGCTGCCCCATAACTTTCAAGAGAGAACTGGCCTGTGACACCATCTCTTCTCCATCCCTACACTCCATCCTCCCTAGATGGATGAAGGACTGGAGGAGAAGAGAAAGGAGAGGTAACCCTGCTCAGTGAGGAACGACAGAAGTTAACTACATCCCCCTCCCTGAACGCTGCTCTCCCATCTGCAGAGGCCCACACTCAGGGGATTGGGGTGTGTGTGTGAGGTTTCAAGGTTAAACCAAGTTCAAAGTATTGACTATTGCAAGGCACAGGGTATTCTACTTACTGACTTAAGGATCTTGATTTTTTTCTTTTTTGAAACAGTATCTTTTTTCTTCCTTTCTCCTGGATGTGTATCCACTCTTACCACATAGTGGACTGTCTGACTTTATTCCCAACACACAGTAGCAGTCGGATGATCCCAGCACACAAGTTTCTCGTAGAAAGAAACAGCCATTGCGTCTAGCTGAATGATGCCCGTGTGGCCTGAAATGGTGCATGCACCTTCTGAAATACCCAGTTTCTACACCGCCAGCATCTGGTTGATGATGGTGGTGTGCGCAGACACCTAGGAACTAAATTGCTGATACATTAATTGAGTGTATCACCCTGATCCATACTGATCACTTCAGCAAAATTGATCATGTAGTAAATTGTATTGATCTTAAAGGTGACCAGTACAAGATCCTACAGGATTGAGTTTCAATCCTTTTGTATGTATAGACATAGCCTGAAACTCACTTTCATAAAGTTCAAATAGGCCCTGATGCATTTTCAGACCACAGATATTATCTGTGAATATTTTAATAAGTATCTTGACTTTAGATTAATGTGATTTATATAAATTAAAGGAATGTGTGAAACTGTAGCAAATAATATGATCTTTTTGAAGCTGTGCTCTCGTCGCTGACACATCTGTGTAAGCACCCCTCTACTTCTCATATAGAACCCGTGAGAAGAACATGGAAATACCTCCTAAAGAGAACTGCCAAGAAAGTCACTCACAGATTCCCGCATCTCCTGGCAAAGTGCTGCGTGACTTTGAGCTGACCTTGAGATTTATGGCCTGGCACAAATAGTCATTAAACTGGGAACAGCTTGTGTAATGTCTTGATAGCAAACGGTACCCAGAAATGTGTTAGCGGTGGAAAGAATTAAAAATATCCAATTTAGTGTTAATTCTGGAGTGGAGAATGGCCCGTGATTTTGAGAAGTAGTCACAAAGTTGAGTGCCAATTCTAAGGGAAAGGGACAGTTTGTGATCCTCTAAGTGTACTTAAAACAGACTGACAGAATGACTGTTCTGCTGGAACTGTGAACAGCTGGCAGGCATGAGAGTATTTCATTAACTTTCAGCAGGTCTCTTGTAAATTTATGAATCAGTCCCTTTTTCTTAGCTCTGTGGAGCAAAGGGAAGTAAACTTATGCTTATCTGATACATGAATGGGACACCACACCCTCTTAATGGCAGCGTATCTGAGCCTGAGGGCAATTTACACCCTCATTACACAAAGAGTCATAAAATTTAAATTGGACCCAAGGTACCACAAGTTAATCTTTATCCCCTGAGTTCCCTGAAAATGTCTAGGCTATTATATAGTTTAGTATTTGGTTAGAATGGATTTATTCCGCAGTATCTCATAATGTACATAAAAATTTGGTTAGTAAATGATAAATAGAATATACAATAATGGAGCTTTAAGATTTCCTATATAACATGAATAATATTGCTCTAATAAAAAGAAAAGGTAATTGGATTATTAGCCATAAGTGAGAAGACTCTGCTAGCTGAACTTGCCTCGTCCACAATCCTAGTAGAGCAATAGCACTGGGTCATTATTGAATGAGTAGCATATAATAACTTCTTACCAGCAGTGTGTACCCAACTCAAGGGCAGGCAATCTAAGATGTCTGCAATGAAGAGTTAAGAGGGATCAATCAGGTTGCCTCTTTCTGACATTCCTACTGGAACTGGGAAATGAATCAGCCAGATGGAAGCCAAAAGAGAGAGTCATGAATGGGCAGAGAGTAGCCAAGTCACTTAATAGTCTAAATCGAGGGTGAAGATCCATGAATTCATGCTATTCGGGTCTCTAAAGCCACTTCAGGTCTAGAAATTCCTTTTACGTCCAACTTCCCTGTGGCTCAGCCCTATCCTTGGATTTTTTAAAGAGATTTCTAAAAGATCTTGGAGGAATTACTAGCAGAAAACATACACCAGGAAGATTATGGTAGAAAGATGAAGACACTTTGCTGCTTACCATTTTCACTTCTCAATGGAACTGTAGTTCTGTGTAAAAGAAGTTTAGACTTTCTCTGACCCAGCATTGCCAAAACTTAGGTCCACAAGCCCAGCTTCCCAAGAATCAGTCTCTAAATTATAAGACAGCTTCCCAGAACCTTTCTCGCTAGATTCAGCACCTCCTGGGTGGCTCTTAGGACTAGCTTTTTCAGACAGCCCCCCAGGCAGTTCTGATGTCTAGCATCAGCCATATTTGGGTCCTGATGTTGCCAATGCTCTCATTTTGCAGATGAGAAGACTGAGGCACAACATCTTCAAATGTCAAGTGGAAGAAGCTGAGTAGCACTAGTGTCTCCTTGTTTCCGGTGCTTTTACTGACCACTAACTTGTTTCTCTTACAGATATTTGGAATCTTTATTAGCAGAATCAGTGTAACTGGTTCTCACGTACAGTGGATTGGAACTTTATTGTGCCGTTAGTGGACTTTTCATTCTACTTATTATCCTACTCCTTATCAAAGTTGAAGACAAATGAAAAATGCCAGGAGGTATACTCTCTTAAAGAAATGCTAGAAATAAACATACTCCTCAGTAAAGTTGGTTTATGACACTAGGAGAGTGTAGAGAATGATCTAGAAAAGACTCAGAATATGTCACAGAACATTGAATTATGTGTTAAATTTATAAAAGGTTTCTAGATCTTAAAACACTTCTGTAAATAGAATATTACCAAATGAATGTAAAGCTATTATAAATTCAGTGTTATTCTGCAACTGTACCAAGAACAAAGTCAAAATATGAAGTTATTATAAAACCATAATAAAATATTTATGATGGGAATATTCCCTAAATAAATATCTTCTTATTTTCACTTTCAAGCTATTTCTGTAAATATTTTTAACCAAAGAGTCTACTACTTTTCTTAAAATGATTTGTCATCACAATAGTTTGGCGTATACTACAGTAAATCGTTTCTTCAAATCTTTTGATTTGTTATTTTCCTTATAATAGGTGGCTTGCCCCTGCTCGTTAGACTTAAATGATTCAGTAGATGTGGCCTGGTCTCTGCCTTTCAGATCGCTTTGTTGGGGGCTTAGTGAAGCATAGAAAAGAACATAAGTTTAAATATAGTCATAAAAGTTTAAGACTGGCACAATGAAGAAACGAGTCTATCAGTGAGCCCATTGCAATTCCCTGTTACTGTACTCATCAAAGAATTTTTGCATATTTGTTTGACAGAGTTGCAAGTAAATGGAAACAAAAATAAATGCAATGAAATAAAAGTACATCAAACCTAGCATTAACTTTCGTTGGGAAAGAGAATTATTAGTCCTGCTCCTTCATATTTTTCATAGAATGTGCACTCAATCATACTCTCCCGAAATGGTGGGATGTTGAAGAGAACACTTCAAGCTTTCTCTCCATCCCACTAACTTCTTCCTCCTCAAGGACAAGGGGTGATTACTCTGATTGGTTACCACTTCACATTCACTGGCAATGTTTCTTACGGTGGGTAGACCATTCCATCAAAGGGAAATGAAGGTGGATGGCTCCCTCGTTCTTACTGGAATGACTTTTATCTGAGACTTTCATGGTGTCAAGTAACAAGTTTTTGTGTATGATTACGTATGTGGTGCCAAGTGTTTGAAACTTGCTTGCCAGGACAGGAAAGTAGCCAATTGCAAAGCAGCACAAACTCTGTTCTAGGCAACGTTCTAAATCTAGTACATGAATAAAGTCACTTAACGCTCACAACAACCTCTAGATGAGGTGGATACTATTATCACGTTTATTTTACACATGAAGAAAATGAGTCAAAGTGATCTGTCCAAGTTTTGAAAGTTAGAGGGCTGCAAAACTGGGTTTTGTGAAAATGGACAAAGGAAACAAATCATAATGGAGTCGGGAGGCCCCGGAGGGAGGGCTCTCGGGTACCTGTCACTCACTGCAGCTGGCAGACGCCAGCGGGAAGAAAGAGGATTTCCTTCTGACCCAGCAACAACAAACTGCCTGCTTGCAGTCAACGACAAACCTCCACCCTCCCCAGTTTCCTCCTAAAACCTGATGAAAACTGACCTTACCTTCATCTCCTCAGACTTGCCTGTGGTTCGCCATCGTTTGCTTGTCATGAATTGCAACTCCTTTGTGATTCCTGAATAAACTCACTTTGGCCTAGCTAAAGACCTTGTTATTTCATTTTTGAGGTCAACAGTTTAAAACCCAGGCAGACAAGATTTCGAGGGGTCGTGAGGAGCTCCGTGAAAACTGTTCCTGAGCAAGACAGATATTAAATGGTCAGAATTAGCAAAGGCGATCATTCGTTGTCCCCAGAGGTTGATGCCAGGGCCTACAACCAATTAGGAGGCATTTATTCATCAAAATTGATGGAACTCTGTGGGAACAGCGAGAAGGCCAGCAATCCGTAGGGACTGTACCACGAGCTGGGTGTCACAGAGCAGCCATTCCAGGGGGGCTCTGTAGACGTTCTAGGCAACGTCTAAATATTCCTCCACCTTCATCTGCTGCTCTGTAGGAAGAGTCCAGGTAGAGTGCAATCCCCATTTCCCCAGAGTTGTGTGTCAACTATCTGTGGTGGGTTTGCAGCCTGTGAGCATCCATAGATCCCGCATAGCCCAGCTCTGGGCTGTAGAGGATCTCTCCAGGGCTGCGGCATTCATTCCTGCTCCCCTCCCCCAACCCCTGCTCTGTAGCGCAGGGCTCTGCCAGAGGAGGGTGGGGCAAGCCTCAAAGAGTGGCAACACCCTGCCCCTGCCAAGTTTGACTGGTTGAAGTGAAGTGAGCGGCTCAACTGGTAATTCTGGTATTTAGATGAAGTCTATCTCAGTCACACTTGGACTGAATTGGCTTCTTTATAATACACCCAGTGCCATTCAACCCACCAAGTACGCCTTTGATATTACTCCTCGTGGGCTCTTGTTAAAATCATGAAGGAAGATCACATTTATTGACTTCTTAACCTAACATTTAGTACATTCCTGATTTTGATGTCAAAGCACCATTAAATCTTCCATACCAAGATAAATGAAATGGTTATATATTAACTCACATAAGTAGACAAGAGCTTCATAAAACAAAACAAGAAGGGGAAACCCTGATTAGGCTTAGGGTAATCATTTTTCTCTCAAAATGAATGCAGTATTTTGAGTAAAAAAGCCTGATTGTGCCACTTGTAGAGAATAAACTGATCTCTCTATGATTAATTCAGGTTTTATTTGGTTGATAACATCGTCATTGTGGTATTTGGAAGGAATTACCTGTTTGTTTTTATTTGATGCACATTTTATTTAATAACTAAAAGTTGTCTTAACCAGTTTTTCCTAGCTACTTGTGAATAGATGAACTATCAGTCATAAACTTTTTCATGGTATCACAATTAATAGACACCTTTAAATAGGGGTGAAAATCTCACATGATTAAAATAAATATATTTAGCAAATGTTTTTTGAGATTCCCAATGTAGATGTTAAGAAACTGACACTCACACAGAATCTATATTCCGATTTATTTAAGGTGAAAATACAATTCTGGAGTCACTAGCTTTTTGTTTAATGGGGCTTTGCAGTTAAAAGTGGATATGAATAAAAAGCAGCAAAGCTGAGTAAGAATTGACCTGCATGGTACAAGAAAGGGCATATGGCCTTCAGCTTATTTGGATATCAGAAACAATTCTTCAGACAGATGTGTGGTGAAATCTGATGAATGGCAAGACAGACGGGAAACACGGAGCTACAGAAAAGTTAGTGATGCATGGAATGGACATTTGCTATGGAATGGACACCCCAAAATTATTAATTTTAAAAATATTCACAAAAGTAATTGAGAAATTGGAAAACAGTTTGGAGGTTCCTTCAAAAGTTAAACGTACAATTAGCATATGACCAGCAATTCTATTTCTAGGGATATACTCAAGACAATTGAAAACAAGAGTTCAATAAAAGATTTGTACATGAATGCTTATTGCAACATTATTCAAAAAGCTGAAAAGTGGAGATGACCCAAATGTCCATCAACTGAGGAGTAGACAAAAAATGTATACCTATATAATGGAATATTATTTATGCATAACAAGTAATGAAGTATTGATGTATGCTACAACATAGATGAATCTTGAAAACATTGTGCCAAGTAAAAGAAGCCAGACACCAAAGTTCACAAATTGTATGATTCTATTTATATGACATGTTCAGAATAGGTAAATCCATAGAGACAGAGTACAGATTGGGGGCTGCCGGGGGTAAGAGGAAGGCGAGAATAGGAATGATTGCTTAATGGGTATGAGGTTTCTTTGTGGTGATGAAAATGTTGGCATTAGACAGATGTGATGGTTGCACAATATTGTGAATGTACTGGAAGACACTGAATTGCACACTTTAAAATAGTTAAAATGGTGAATTTTATCTTAATAATAAATGAATAAAAATAAGTATTAACTATACTAAGAAACATCGGCCTGAAAATAAACAACAAGCCTAGTGATTAACAAAGAATATGCTTTCTGGACCCAGACTGCCTAGTGTTTTGTTTTGTTTGTTTTTGTTGTCGTTTACAAATCCTTTTGCTTAAGGTGGGGACTGTAATCCTAGAAGATATTTTAAGTGGATCATTTACATACCATATAGCTAACCCATTTAAGGTATACAGTTTAGTGTTTCTAAGTATATTTGCAGAGTTGTGCAACCATCATAATCATCTAATTTTAGAACATTTTTATCACTGCCATTTCACAAAGAAACCTGTTACCCATTCGTTGTTATGCCTTTCCCCCACACTCTGTCGTGTGGCAGACACTAATTAACTTTCCACTTTTGTAGATTTGCCTGATTTGGACATTTCATGTGAATGGAATCATACAGTCTTTTTACTGAATTTTTTCACTAACATGTTTCAAGATTCATCTATTTTGTATCATTACTTTGTTCCTTTTTATTGAGAAATAACATTCCATTGTATGAATAAATCAAATTTTGTTTATCCATTTTCTAATTTTAGCTCTTATTTTAGGTCCATGATCCAATTTTGATTAATTTTTGGGTATAGTGTGAAGTAGGGAGTCCAGTTTTTTTTTAATGTATATATTCAATTGTCCCAGCACCAGTGCTTGAAAAGAATATTCTTTCCCCATTGAATTGTCTTGGCTCCTTTGCAGAAAATTAATTGATCATAAATCTTAGAGTAAAAAGCTAGGTTATTGATTTGGGAACATTCTTTTTTATTAGGTGCTCGTAGCTATCAATTTCCCTTTAAACCCTACTTTAGCTGCATCCCATATGTTTTGTGGTGTTGAGTTTTCATTTTTGTTCATATCAAGGTATTTTCTAATTTCCCTTGTGATATCTTCCTTGAGCCATTGGTTTTGAGGATATGTTGTTTAATTTCCGCCTATTTGTGTATTTCCCAAATGTCTTTCTGTTGATTTCTAATTTGATTCCATTGTAGTTGTAGAACATAATTTATATGATTGCAATCCTTTTAAATTTATTAAGGTCTATTTATGACCTAGCACATGATGTATCCTCAAGAATGTCCCACGTGTACTTGAAATGATGGGTATTCTGGTGTTGTTGAGTAGAGTGTTCTAGTCTACCCTGCTAAGTCTACTTGGATTACTGTGTTGTTCAAGTTTTCTATTTTCATTTTGATCTTCTACTTAGTTGTTTTAGCCATTATTGAAAGTGGGGTATTGAATTATCTAACTCTTGTTGCTGAATTGTTTATTTTTTCCCTTTAGTTTTATGGGTTTTTGCTCCTTGTATTTTGAGGCTCTGCTCTTAGAGGAATAGATGTTTATAATTGTGATATATTTCTGATTAATTATATATTCTGACTATTCAATCATTATAAAGTGTCCCACTTTATCTGTACTAACATTTTTATTTTAAAGTTTACTTTATCTGATATTACCATATCACTCCAGCTTTCTCATTATTGTTATTTGTATGATCAATCTTTCCCATCCTCTAGTCCCAGGAGGGATCTTCACTGTCTCTTTCCCTGGTTCTCTCTGTTAAACTTCTCTGGTCTACTGTTTCTCATGTTGCTAGAGAATCTCTATTTGTATCTCTACATCCAAAGTGTGTCTTCTATAGGGAGCGTATAGTTGAATCTTGTTTATTTTATCCAGTGTAAAAATCTCTGCCTTTTGATTAGATTGTTTAATCCATTCATGTTTAATGTATTATTAATATAGCTGGATTTACATCTGCCATTTTGTTTTTTGTTTTCTATATGTCTCACGTCTTTTTTCTCCTCTGTTCTCCTTTACTGACTTTTCGTATTTAGTCAATATTTCAAAGGTACCATTTTAATACCTTTAATGATTTTTAAACTAATTTTTTTAGTATTTTCTTAGTGATTTCTGTGTATGAGCCATATTCTTTTGTTTCTTTACATGTCTTACAATTTTTTGCTGGAGATCAAACATTTGAGATAATATATTGTAGCAACTCTGAACACTGATATTCCTGGGATTTGCACTTATTGCTGTTTGCTTCTTTATTTGTTTAGTGACTTGGCTGTACTAGGCTGTACTAGGTCAATGAAGTCTATACTCTCAACAGTGTGCAACCTCTGATCTCATATGGGCATATGCTTAGTCTACCTGACTATGAGGGAAGACAGTGGTTTTAGCTGGGCTCTCTTTGACTGTCTTCCATTTATCTCCCAGTTAAACTTCTGGCTGTTCTGCCTCTACTGGTATCACTCCTCACTGTTAGTCTCCACTGATTGGTAGCTGATGGCTCTATTGTTTTCAACAACACTCTGAGTATAATTTACTTCACAATCCAATGAAAGTCAGGCTACAATTCTGACACCGATTCTGATGTGTGGGTTTTCCAACACCACCAAGCAATACTCCATCATCAGCAGGGTGTCCTACAACTTAACTCAATTCTGACACTGTCTACCTGGAGGTAGCATCAGATCCCACAGGTTAAGAGCTCAGTCCTACAAGACTGCCCCCCCCATCCTCTTAGATGCCAATTGCAAGTTCAGGTTGTCACCTGTGCTTCTGACTGATTGACTACAGATCAGAGGTTTCAACCTACACCCTCCTTGTGTTTAATTAATTTTCTAGAATGGCTTACAGAACTCAGAGAAAGATTTTACTTGCTGGGTCATAGGCTTATTATAAAAGGATATAACTCAAGAACAGCCAGAGAGAAGAGATACATAGGGCAACATATGGGGAAGAGGTGCGGAGCTTCCATGATCTCAGAACATGCCACTCTCCTGGAATTTCCACATGTTCACCAACACAGAAGCTCTTCAGACCTGTTGTTTGGGGTTCTTATGGAGGCTTCATTACATAAGTATGATCAGTTAAGTCATTGGCCATTGGTAATTGAACTCAATCTCCAGCCCCCCTCCCCTCCCTGAAGGCGTTGACCTGAAAGTTCCAAGCATCTATTCATGTGGTGGGCTCTTCTTCACTGTCTCTTTCCCTGGTTCTCTCTGCTAAATTTCTAGCTGGTCTACTGCTTCACGTGTTACTAGAAGTATCATGAAGTTACCAGCCTGCTCTTAATTGCTTACCATCAAGATCTCTATTATTATTTTTGACAATGTCCTTCAGCCTGGACTTTCCCACTCTCTGTTCCAAATAAATTTAATTTGCTTAGAGAAAGCTACAAAACTCTGTACTTATGGCCTGGCTCTTTCCCTGGGCAGAATCCCTACACACCACTGCAACAAAGTGGGGAGTGGGGATAATGGCCCACTTGTCCTGGACTGAAACCTTTGCTCTGTGAATGGAGCACTGGGTGGGGATGATAGCCCCCGATCTTCTTGACTTGCCCCTCCCAGAGTGGAACTTACATTCTATGAATAACCTGGGGTGGGGTCTATTGGGATGGGACCCAGTATTTTCAGCCTCCCTTGCCTAGGGTAGACTGTCCATTGTATAAGTGGGTGCTGGGTCATGAAAGGGAACATCAGTCCTCTCCACCATGTCTACCTGGAATAGAGCTTCTGCAATATGGAGCTGTGGAGGATGAGAGATGTCAGCTGCCTTCCCTTCCTAGTTTGAAACAGTAGCCTCACAGAGGCATTGGAGACATTGATCCCTCCTCCTCAAAGTAAATTTACATTTTACTGACCGGGGGGCATGGAGATGAGAGCAAGTTGCGGTTCAAATGCCATATATTGTTACTGTTTCCCATTTGCTGTATGCTTTTAGGACAATGTACAGAAACTTGAAAGGGTTGTTTCCTTTTTCTCATTTTCACCTGTTAAATGGTCATTTTGTCACTAAGCTCTTCACACCACCATTTTGAAAGTCAAAATCTGTCTCCATTCTTAAATGACAAAAGCAAATAGCAAACTGGTACAGTCATGAGTATAGGTGTTGCACAGGAAGTCATAAGCATTACATGGTTCCATTCTTTCAATGATGTCAAATTTTTTCTTTTTTTTTGGTGAGGAAGATTGGCCTTGAGCTAACACTTATTGCCAATCTTCCTCATTTTGCTTGAGGAAAATTTGCTCTGAGCTAACATCTGTGCCCATCTCCCTCTATTTGGTATGTGGGATGCCACCACAGCATGGCTTGACGAGTGGTATAGGTCTGCGCCTGGGATCTGAACCTGCAAGCCTGGGTGGCTGAAGTGGAGGGTGCCAAACTCAACCACCATGCCACTGGGTCTGCCCCAACAATGATGTCACATTTATCTCTTGGAAAGAGGTACATAAATATCTGTGTGAGTCACTTGAAAATAAAGGTTAAAAGTGACAAATTGTTATTCCCATTTTTTCTTGAAATAGACAAAAATAATCATTAAACATGCCAAGTGTTTGAGAATTCCAGAGATATAAAGAGAAATTTGTCAAAAGGTTTTCCAAACACAGTCCATTCTCAGATGAGAATGTTTAGTATTGCAAAATATACCAGTATTCTCAAAATTAAACTGTAGTCTCATACAATATCACAAAATTTTCATGGATCTTGATAAGCTGATTCCAAAATATATTTAGAAAAGAAAATGTGTGGGAATAGTCAAGAAACTGTGGAAAAGGAAAGCAAATGAGGGAGGTTTTTTTTCCCCATCCTATAGAAAAACATATTGAAATGCTGCAGAATTAAAACATGAATTAGTAGGGGAATAGGTAGCCAGGACAATGCATCTGAATATAGATGATGAAGATGATATTCAAATTACTGAGCAAAGAATGGACATTTTCATATGAAGTTGGGAAAACTAATTATCCATATGAAAACAAAAAAATGAGAATCTTGTATACTACATATAAAATAACGTCTAAATAGAAAAAAGTAATAAATATCTCAAATTATAAACATATTGGAAGAAACTGGGGGAATAATTCTATAATCTCAGGGAAAATGAAGTCTTTTGATAACAAAATATCATAAAGAAAATACTGATATGCTCAGTTGCATACACATTAAAATTTTCTGTGACAAAATCTGCCATAAACAATTTTAGAAGTGAAGTGACAGAAAAGGTGAGAAAATATTTTCAACTTACATAAAATATCCAAAGAATATATAAGGATTACTTACATATCAGTGAGAAAAACTACATTATATAATAGGAAAAAGGGCAAAAATATGAGAAGGAAACTAAGATAGGAGGAATAACCTAATAGCAATTAGAAGAAGAGACTAATCAATAAAGGAGAAAATTCTCCATTACACTATTAATTACAGCAATACAAAATAAAACAACAAATTATTACGTTTAGGTTTGGCAAAAATGAAAAAGATATAATTTTCAGTAATGAAATGGGAAGTCTAAACTCTGGGCTAGCTGACACATCACTTCCTCAGAGAATTCTTCCCTCTACATCCTGTACAGTTCTCAACAGTGCACCACACCTTTCCTTCATATTGTTTTTCATAATAAATTACACATTTATTGGTGTGATTATTTGTTCAGCATCTATGTCCCTCCTCCAGTGTACTATAAGCTTCAGGAGGTCAGAATCTCTGCTTTATTCTCCACTGCTGGACACCTACACAATGCCCGGTATATGGTAAATATGACCATTGATTGAATGAATGAGTTAATGAAGGAATGAATACTGATAGATACATGTAGATAACTGCATTTAATATTTGCATCTAATCACATCCATGCATTTTGTTCTTGGGTTTTCCATCAAAGAGATTCAAATTCAAGGTCTTCCTAGAAGATTTCTTTGACTTAGATGGTGTTTCTTACACAACATAAAAAAAGAGATCAATTATGTATTCTGTTTAGATTATTTTCTTTATCATGACACACCATTTACAATCATACTATTAATACATTATGTAATTTATTCAGCTACAGGGATTGTTTTTGGTGCTATTTTATTAAATCCTGGGGCAAAAAACCCAGATAGTATTGCCCCCACACAACCTTTAGCTAGTAGGAGTTACTTTCTCTGTTTTACAGATGAGGTCACCTCTTCACAATCATATAATAATAGATTTGGGTATCTTAGTCAATTCGGGCTATAACAAGATACCATAGACTGGGTGTCTTAAACAACAAACATTTATTTCTCATAGTTCTGGAGGCTGGAAATTGGAGATCAAGTTGCCAGCAGATCTAGCATATGGTGAGGGCCTGCTTCCTGGCTTGTAGACAGCTGCTTCCTTATTGTAGCCTCACATGGCTGAGAGAGGGCTAGCTCTCTGGTCTCTTCTCAGAAAGACGCTAACCTCTCCACCCTCATGACCTAATTACCTCCCAAAGACCCCACCTCCTAATAACATCACATTGGGCATTAAGCTTCAACATAAGAATTTGAGGGGGGACACACATATTCAGTCCATGGCAGTTGGATTTGCCCAATGCCTCCCCCCTTCTATTATAAGGCTTCCCAATATACACACAGATTTCGAACCTATTACTAGGTAGGTTAGGCCCAACCCTGAATGTCAAAATTTATATTCATCGATACAATGCTTTTTGTTAGTATTTGTAATTTGCCCAGCACACCTAACAGAGCAGGTGCTAACTGAATTCACATTTTCTTAAGCAGTTATGAAGTGGTCTAAGTGCCCAAACGTAGATTTACATTGATGTTTCCAGCTTTTCAGCTGCACATCTGTAACCATAACAACAGATGATGGTTAACTAATGGCTTTACTATAGCTTCAATATTGGCCCCTCTCAGCCTCACCTCTTACTTTAGTCACTGCTGTGGTAGCCAATTTCTGCAAAGATGTTGACCAGTTTTAATAGATATTATTGTTTGCCTCTCCCTTCCTCCCCTGGGGCTCCTCTGACACCAAGGTACAGGGCATTTATGGAATCCTTCTGGACACTCAAGCCTGGATAATGCCAAAGTATGGATATTTAACCCCTGAAGGTACACCCTGCTGAGCTGACAGATAAGTGCTTCCAGCTTTGGTTCCCTGGAGGAAACTTCAGTGACATATTTCACAAGTCTATCAAAAGGTCGTGGTGGAATTGCACACCAGTGGCCCTTAGCAGTGGCCAACAGAATAATGCATCATTTTATTGTCTTTCTCTTTCTCCATATTTTACTTCCCTGGTACCTCATTTTTGCTCCCTGGGATCGTTTCCCAAATATACTACCTGCATGGAAGGCTTTCTGATTTTGACACCAAAATGTGGTAAGGTGGGCAAGGTCAGGGAAGGGTTTTTGGCTGCTGAAGAAGATGCTTGAATAATTATATAAATGCTATTGCTTTGGCCCCAGAACATAATTTCATGATGTGTCATCAGTCCCTAATCAGAAAAATGCTGTGTTTACTGTTGATTCTTTATTCCTCCTTTAGCTTTTATCTTTCGTTTAGAAATAAATATTATTTTCCTGTTTGCACAGTTCTCAACTTTTTTGCTTTACACAGATCATTAGTTTCATACACAAAATCCCGGAAGATGAGGCTATGGAAGATTGATAAGGTGCAAGATTCTAGCCACTAGAATGACTGAATGGTTTTAAATACTAGCATAGGAAAGTGAGACTTATTCCTGTGTAATGGCAAACCACCAAATGTTTTTTGGCGGTAGAGTAACTTGTTAATAGCCACATTGAATGAGATTAACCTTCTAGTGATGTCGAAGGTGAGTTGATTTCATGACATTACAAGTCCAGGCATCATCTAATTTGACATACAGGTTAGGCCTTCTAATTTCTATTCCAGTTTCTGATGCAACTATACACAATATATAATCTAATGCCACACTCAATTTAAAGATACTATAAACATTTAGTGAAAATTTTCTTTTGCTCATGCATAATTTTTATATCTTCTGTTTTACCTAACATGAATTTGTCTATGTTTGCATCTTTATTTTTTTATTACTAAATTAAACTTACCATGCAGAGATTCTCTTTGTGTAACATTTAATCAGTTAACTTGCACAGATGAATATTTAATCAGTTAAAAATACAATAACAGTATTGTAATAATTATAGTATTTGTAATAACAATGATGTTTTAAAATATGTTGACCACTTTCAACATTTAGGTTTATTGTCTAAAATTCAAAGGCCAAATTATATTAGGAACTTCAATAAGCAAACATTATTTTATCATAATTTTTAAATAGATCGTTTCATTTTCTGAGACTTAAGAGCTAGGATGCTAAGCCTGGTATGCTAAATATTGTATTCTGTACTCCATTTAGACTTTGATTTGGATTTAAAATTCAAAATCACTTCCATCATTTCTATCCTTGTGAGTGTGTGCCTGTGGGGATATTAAAATAGAGAAAGAGCTACTTGGAGAGATGAAATGATTGAATTTGATGCCTTAGGCCAGAAACCTCATTTTGCTTATGTTAATATGTAGAACTTTCTGCACTCGAATTCATGGCTAGTAAATGCTTTTTCTTGATTTTGTAAAATTCAGCATCGTATATCCTGGTTGAGAACCTTATTTCCTTTGTTGCAAATAGTGCTAGCAACCAATCTCAATCTAGTTTCTATTAGCAGGGTCCAATTATAAAATGGTTACACATGATTATAGAAAATCTAAATCTATGTGTTGCTTTTTCTAATGCCACTATATTTAAGATTGCAAAGTGAAGCTATTGTAATCTTAGGTAAAGCGGTAATTAACTTAGCATAGAGATAGAATATAGAGATGAAATCATAAGACCTAGGAGGCATTCCAAAGAAGAATTTTAATAAACATCTAGCAGGATATAACCCTTTTCAAAGAAGGGCAGATAGCCTCAGTGTCCCACCATGACAGGGTAACATTAGGAAGACAACACTTGGCTATATTATCTTTAAATTAACTATTTAATTTATCCATTTCAACAAATCTTTACTGAACACTGATTTCTTGACATTCCAAGATGAATAATATAGTGTCTTAGGCCTAGGAGAGCTCAGAGCATAAGGTGGGATTAGGAGGAGAAAAAAGAAATTTACAAATATACAATTGTAATTCAAAATAGTAAATGCTGTGATGAAAATGCTTATGGGTGATTATAAAAAGACCATAGGATGAATGCCTGAGTTAATCATAAACAAGCCCCAAAGTGAGAAGACACAGGCAGAAGAGTTCACCAGCAGAGAATTGAGGTCAGATCTTCACAAGCAGAAAGAGAACAGTGTGTGTGGAGGCTGAGATTCTTGACAGAGTGTGTCAAGTTTTAGTCATGGGAAACAAGGGAAGATGATGACCAAAGCAGAAGGCTGGAGTGCTGAGAGGCAGGGGATGACCACAAATAGGTGGGGTAGATATGCATTATGTAGGACCTTATATATCATTCTACTGTGTTGGGTTTATAGGTAAAAGAATGATTTAGTCCGATTTTTGCTTTAGAAGAATAATTGGTGGGGCAATGTGAAGGAGGAACTAGTGATGAGTCTAAGGCTGAAGCGATTATTTAGTTAGGACTGAGTTTGAACTAAAGTTCCAGGTGACATTTTCATCTGGGCTTCCTGACCAATGTATTATGGGAAATAAGGAAAAAGGAAGAGTCAGAGGTGAGGCCTGGCATCCTCCTGCTGATGGAGATGTTGCCATCAATGGAGGCATGGAAAGAGAGAGAAGGAAAATTTGGGGACTAATGAGTTTTTTGGTTTCAAAATACTACATTTGTTGTTTCCAAACTTGTTCAGTAGACATAAAAGTATGCAAAGTAATAATTATAACAATGTATTTTTGGGTTTGCAACATAAAAAGATACAATGAGTGTAACAATAATGTCACAAAAAGAGGGAAGAGGGATTGAGTTATATACGAGTAACATTTGCAGATCACACTAACTTAAGTTAGTATAAATCTGAAGTACATTCTGGTAAGTTATGATGTACATGGTAAGTCCTAGAGCAATCACTAAGGAAATAATTTTAAAAATACAGTGAAACAATGATTAAAGAAATTAAAATGTTACACTAGATAATATTCCCTTAATGCAAAAGAGAACTAGAGTAGCAAAATAGACACTACAGATTCAATGCAATCCCAATCAAAGTCCCAACAAGCTGTTTTTTGGATACTGACAAACTGAATCTAAAGTTTATATGAAAAGGAAAAAGACTCAGAATAGCCACCACAATACTGAAGAAGAAGAACAAAGTGAAGAACTGACACATCTCAACTTCAAGTCTTTCTATAAAACTACAGTGAACAAGACAGCATGGTTTATAAAAGGAATAAAGACACAGATGAATGGAACAAAATAGAGAGCCCAGGATAGATCCACACAAATATAGTCAACTGATTTTTGACAAAGGTGCAAAGGGAAGTCAACAGAGAAAGGATAGTCTTTTCAACAGAGTGCTGAAACAATTGGGTATCTATATGTCAAAAAAAAGAAAAAAAGAATCTAGACACAGATCTTACATCTTTCACAAACTTAACTCAAAATAGATTATAGACCTAAACGTAAATGTAAACATAGATGACTTTGGATCTGTCAATGAGTTTTTAGCCTTTAGATGACTTTAGGTTTGGAAATGGGTTTGACAATGAGTTTTTAAAAAGCACGACTGATGAAAGAAAAAAATTGATAAGTTCAACGTACTAAATTAAAAACTCCTTTTCTGTGAAAGACATTGTTAAGAGAATGAAAAGACAAGCTAAGCTACAGCCTGGCAGAAAATATTTGCAAAATTCATCTCTCATAAAGGACTTGTATCCAAAATACAAAAGAAGTCTGAAAACTCAACAATAAGATAATGAACAATTCTATTAAAAATGAGCCAATGATCTGAACAGTTACCTCATCAAAGAAGATATATAGACAGCAAAGCCATATGAAAAAACGTTCAACATCATTCTTCATTAGAGAACTGCAAACCTTCAGTAAAACAGGAACTCTCATTCACTGCTGCTGAACACACACAATGGAAGACAGTTTGCCAGTCTTTTGCAAAGTTAAATATAATCTTTATTATATGATCCAGCAATCATGCTACTAATTATTTATTCAACTGATTTGAAAACTTATGTCTACACAAGCCTGCACACAAATGTTTAGAGAAGCTGTATTCATAATTGCCAAACAGTGAAATCAACCAAAATGTCTCTTAATAAGTGAAAGGATAAACAAACATGGTAGATCACACAATGGGATATTATTCCTTTGGAAGAGTACAGGCTGAAAAGTGGGGAGGGGAGGAGTAATTTACAGTGGAGAAACCTGAAAATCACTACTGCAGTCAGGCAACCATAGTGACTATCAATATTCATCAATCATATTGATAGCATGAACCCTTGAAATGACATGATGAAAATGGCACTTTACCTCTGTGATCTTCCTCCCCAAACCCTATAACCCCAGACTAATCATGAGAAAGAACATCAAATTGCAACAGAATTCCAATAGGGGGCATCCTGCAATATGCCTGACCAATACTCTTCAAAACTGTCAAGATCATCAAAAACAAGGAGAGTCTGAGAAACCGTCACAGCCAGAAGGAGCCTAAGGAGACATGACCACTAAATGCACATGGCTTCCCAAATGGGATCCCGGAAATGAGAAGGTCAATTAGGTAAAAATTAAGGAAATCTTAATAAACTATGGGCTTTAATTAATAATAATGTATCCATATTGGTTTGTTAGTTCTAATAAATGTATCATACTAAGGTAAAATGCTAATAATAGAGGAAAATGTGTATGTGTTAGGGAGTGGAGGGTATATGAGAACTCTCTGTGCTGTCTGCTCAATTTCTTGGTAAATCTAAAACCTGTAAAAATAAGGTCTATTAATTAAAAATTATAGACTAATATTCTTCATTAACATAGACACAAGAATCCTTAACAAATTTTAAAGCGGTTTTACATTCACAGTTGGTATAATTCATCACATTAAAATAAAAGAATCATCCTATGATTGCCTCACTAGATGCAGAAAAGCATTTGTCCAAATTCAACACCCACTCATAATAACAACTCTTACTGATCTAGTAATAGAAAGAAAATTCCTCAACCCAATAAAGGACATTTACAAAAAACCTGCAGATGACATAATACTTAATGCTTAATCCCTAAGATCAGGAATAAGACAAGGTTGTTTGCTCTTACTACAACATTTTAATGGATGGCCTAGCTAGTGCAGTAAGTGCTAGAAAAAGATATGGAAGGCATAGAGATTTTTAAAGGCTAAAGTCAAACTGATTTTATTTGCAGACTACATGTTTTATAGAATTTTTCAAGGATCAAACACAAACGTACTAAAGGCAGCAAAAGTGTATGATAAGGTCTCAGAATACAAGATTAATATACTAATGTATGGTGTATTTCTGTACGCTAGTAATAAACATTTGGAAATTGAAATTAAAAGTTACAGTAGTATCAAATTTACAATAGTATCAAAATGTGAAATATTTATAGAGGAAGTTAACAATACAAGTGAAAGATCTATATATAGTGAAAACTACACAATATTGCTGAAAATTATTAAAGACAATGTTAAAAATGGAGAATTATGCCTTATCATGGATTGGAAAATTCAATTTTGATTCTTAAGATGCCAATATTTTGCTGCTTTATCTGTATATTCAGTGCCATCTTGATCAAAATCTGGAAGACTTTTTTGAGGAAACTGATACACCAATTCTAAAATGCATAGGGGGATGCACAGTACCTAGAACTGCCAAAACAACTTTTAAAAATGACAAGTTTGTAGGTCAAAAATACCTGATTTCAGTACTCATTATCAAGCTTTAGTAATCAATGCAGTGTGGTGTTGTCATCATGTTAGAAAATAGATCAGTGGAACAGAATAGTGTCCATAAACAGACTCACAAATATACGGATTACTGACTTTTGACAATTGTACAAAACTAATTGTACAAGGAAGGATAAATTTTTCAACCAATGTATGGAATACTTGAATGTCCATATGCAAAGAAAAGATAAACTCAACCGTTACCTAATTTGCATATAAAAATTAACTCAAAATGTAGCATAGATCTAAACGTCAGAGCTGAAGCTCTAGAAGTAAATGTACAAGAATATCTTAATGATCTTGGGTTAGGAAAAATTTCCTATATAGGACATAATAAGCAAAAAAATCACCAAAGAAAATCATTGGCAAGTTGGATTTCATCAAAACTAAAGATTTTGCACTTCAAAGACACTATTAAGAAAATGAAAAAAAATGCTATGCACAAGGTGAAAATCTTTTCAATGTATTTCTGATAAAAACGTATTTTCATAATATATAAAAATACCTACAACCCAGTAATAAGAAGACAAACACTTTGATTAACTGCAACAAAATAATTGGGAAAAAAATTTGAACTCACACTTTTGTAGAATGCCAAAGATATACGAATGCCAAAGAAGCACATGAAAATATACTCAACATTATTAGCCATTAGAGAAATGTAAATTAAAACCATGGGATACTTCTATGCATCCTTTAAAAAGGCCAAAATTTAACACACACACAATAAACAAAAACAACAAAAAACACCCAAACCTGACAACACAAAATGATGGCAATGATGAGGAGAAACTGGAATTTTTATACATTGTTGTTGAAGATGCAAAATGGTACAGCCCCTGTGATAGGCATTTTGAGAGTTTCTGACAAAGGTAAGCATACACTTACCGTAGTGATCTAGCAATTCCACTCATAATTATTTACCCAAAAGAAATGAAAATATATATGTACATAAAGACTTGTACACAGATGTTCATAGCAGTTTTATTCATAATAGCCAAAGAAAAAGAAACAACCCACATGTCCCTCCACTCATTAAAAAAAAAGAGTAGTACCTCCATAGATTAGAATATTACCCAGAAATAAAGAAGAAAAGCTATTGGTACACTCAACAACATGTGTGAATCTCTAAAGTATTATGCTATGTGAAAGAAGTCATACGTACAAGCCTACCTATTGTTTGGTTCTGTTTATGTAACATTCTAGAAAAGGTAAAACCATAAAGATAATAAGCAGATTAGTAGTTTCCAGGAGTTGGTGAGGAAACTAACTCCAATGGGGTACGAGGGAAATTTTTAGAGTGATGGAAACTGTCTGTCATGATTATGGTGGTGGATATACAATGGTATACATTTGTCAAAACTCATCAAAGTCTCCATTCAAATGTAAATTTTATTATATAAAGATTTTACCTCATAAAAGCTGATTTAAAATTAATTTAGGCTGAAATTTTGTAAAATTCCTCTAAATCTAAACCATAGCAATACTTGTATATAACAATTTCTGTCGGTTTTGACATTTGATGTGTCTGCCATAGTCCTCCTCAAGAATAGATTATGGAAAATATTGTAACTAAAGCCAACTGACATTAACCATTTATTTTCTTTATATTAGAACATAGTTTCTGTTTCTCCCCTTATTTTTCACTTCTATTGAGATCCAAAAAAAAAACCGAATACACAATTTTTTGTTTGTTTTCAAATACTTGGAACTCCTTTTCAGGTATGTAAGTAGAATGTTAGGACTTAAAGTAAATAAAATACCTTCTAGGATTACAGTCCTCACCTTAAGCAAAAGAATTTGTAAACAACGACAAAAACAAACCAACAAAACAGAAACACTAGGCAGTCTGGTTCCAGAAAGTATATTCTGTCTTAATGACTAGCGTCTTTTGCTTATTTTTAGGCCAAAATTTCTTAGTATAGTTAATACTTATTTTTATTTGTTTATTTATTATTAAGATAAAATTCACCGTTTTAGCTATTTTAAAATGTGCAAGTCAGTGACTTCCAGATACACGGGATTTTTGGACTAGAAGGAATCTTAGTCATTAAACAGTGCAAAATTTTTACTTTGTAGGAAGTTAAAATCCAGATAGGTTAAGAGTCATGTTCAAGTAAATTGCTGATTACTAAAATATCTCAGTCTAAGACCTAGGTTTCCTTTTAGACAATATTTTTCACTATATTCTTTTGTCAAACATCGACTTTTACTCAAGAACTCTAACGGACTCTTTCTTCCTCCCTTTATTTATTATTCATTCATTCGTCTCTAATGGGGTAAAATTCACACAGCATAAAACTAACCACCTTCAAATGAGTGAATTTTTAAATCTTTTTGTTTTGGGTTAGCCTCTACCCACAGTGAATTTGGTTTTGGTCTTTTCTTTTCATGATACGGTTATTAAGTAAGTAGAGATCGCTTTGAGCTTCACAGATACCTATTAAGCATCCTCTTTTGTGGGCATCCTTCTGGTCTGGGACTTTCGGAATAAAGTTTTCTTTCCCAGAACAAGGACTCTCTTCCTATGGTTCCTTTTGGATAATCTTTTGTGGTCAATACTCCATGCAGTGACCTTTTGCCACATTCTGACACTCAGGATGGTCTTACCTCTTTTTTACAAATTGTCTAATACGTCAGCTTCATGTCAGTAAAGTTATTGAATAACCAATTCATACTAAAAAAGATATGAGAGGCTAGAGTATGTGGTTCCTAACTCCCTTCTCTTAATCTCTCTCTTTCATCTGAAGCCATAAATACATTTTAGCTGTGGTGAGAGATGGAAGATCTGTAGGTCTTGACTAATTCTGAAAGGTCACCTTATGCTATGCATTCAGGAGGTAGTACCTGTTTAGGATGGACACTTTTTCTGCCTAAACTTCTCTTGGGTTCCCTGGACTTAGAAATAAGACACTTGGGCAGTCCACTATGGGGACCTTCCTTGACATTGCCTAGAAGTCTAGAAGTGCTTGCTTTCTACTATAGGAGTTGAAGTGTTGATGAAGTTTTGATTTGGAGCCATGAGTAGATGCTCACCATTTGACTCCGCCTTCAGGCTGGGTTGGATCTGGAGAGATATACGTGTGACCTGTGGAACTGGCAGCAGAGAACCAAAGTTACCCTTTCTCAGAAGAAAGGGTCAAGAAGAGTTCCTACATAATTAATTCAATGGAAACCCGGACCTCAGTTTAGGAAAGTTACAAAATTCACCAAAAAAAGAAAGTACAACTCTCTAATCTTTACATCCATGTCACTCTCATTTGTTCTAACTCACATTGTGCTATCAAATTTTGTGGCAAGCTATAAACTTGTTGAGTCATTAGCTTGCCTGGTTAATGGAGGAAAACTAAATTCCTGTTCCTGCATAATGACACTTATTCACTGTAGACATTTGCATCACTGGGAAATGATAAAACCTCATCCTTCATAATGAAGTTCTGGGCTGACAAAGAGGAAAATATAGTGTTGCGGGACAACTATGAATATAAAACAAGCTTAATAAAGAAATAGTGACAAATTATATTATGCAAAATGTAATGCAATAAAAAATGTTACTAACTCATTGGAAATGTCATAAATAATCTAAATAGTTTCTGACTGTCAAGGCCTTGAAAAATATATTCCTTTAAAAATGAGGTGCAGAAGAGATGTCAATTTAATTGCCATCATATTTTGACAAGCTTGGAGATCACTGTATTCGGCTTATTTGCTAAATTTAGACACTTGCTCAAGGCGAAATGAAGGGAGGAGCACAATTAACCAGTTCTGCCATTTTATTGTTGATCTGGCAAGCAAGTTGTCAGCATTCTTAAGCTACAGGAGCGCTGCTTTGGTTTCAGATCAATATCTGGATGATATTGTAATCAGTTTAGACAAGTGGATCTTTACAAAGTAGGCAAAGTCTCAAATTTTGTACTCGAACACTGAGAAAAGCCAATTGTCACATTTCTAATATTACTAATCGTAAGTTGTAGCTTTTGAAAGAACTGTAGCCAGCCCTTCTTAATCAATTTGACTGAGACTCTGCCTTTGAATTGAAGGACTTGCATGCTAGAAGGTAATTATTTTTCTTTTTCTCATCAAGTATTTGCCACAGAATTATCTACTCTTGTCACCATTTGATATCTTACAGGTTTCTTTACTCTGATTTTACTGGGAAAGAGTGTTCTTTCTCAGTCTTGCAACCATTCTGCACAGCTTTTTGTTTGTTTGTTTTTGTCCTTTTATCTTGTATGTTTTGAAGACTCTTACCTGAGGCCTAGAGGAGCAGCTAAGAAGTAGAGACAGGACTTCAACACCCATGCTATTTTGAAAGCATTTTTGTTTTGCTACTGGTTCATCAGGAAAGGCAATATCCTCTAGCCCAGCCGAGTCCTGCACAGATTTCTGCTTGGATCTGCCAAGAATGGGGACCCCTGCCCCTATCAAAGCAAGAACTACCATGAACCCTGTCTTTTGATGCTGGTCATGGTGCAGAAAATAGACTAAAGAAGAGAGGAACCATCATTCAGTTCATGGTACAATGCCTTACTTGTATAAAATCTCTATCTTAGTGTATTTTGTAATTAAAAATTTAACTTCTGTAGGAGCTGTTCCTTTTCAGGATATGGTTGAAGGTTGAGTGCTGAACACTTGGCATTCCACGGCAAAGATTCCACCACTCAATCAATCACAGCTTGCTTTCCCATCAAGCCTTCTCAACATTGCCCTCCATGCAGCTATTACTAATCCACTGGACTTGGCATATGAGACCAATTTGTCATTTGGCTCCAGAGGGTAGATTGCAATCCCATGTTATGTATAATCTTTAATACCCTGTGAAGCCCTAGGTTGGCATTTATATATATATATGTGTCCCATTTTGAATTTTTTTGAAGTTTCATATATATTTCCCAAAGAAAAATTTAAATTCTCTTGTTGAAATTTCCTCACTTGTTTTTAGTGCTCAACAAAATATTTCTAGAATTATTCATTATATTTCCATGTAATTTTCCTGCACCATTGTCATTGACAACTCAGTATTCATGCTGTTATTCTCATATAAACTCAGACATGATTCTGGACCAACTTATTAGAAGTAAGTGATCCATCAAGTTTTCTTGATGCTATGATTATTACTTTAGCTATTTCTCCAATGTGAAAAATTAAAAACTTCTGTTTAGCAAAAGACACTGTTAAAAGAATAAAGAGACAAGCCACAGGCTGGGAGAAAACATTTGTAAAACACATATCTGATAAAGGACTTGTATCCAAAACATACAAAGTACTTTTAAAACTCAGCAATAAGAAAACAAAAAATCCTATTAAAAAATGGTCAGAATATTAGAACAGACACCTCATCAAAAAAGATATACACATAGCAAATAAACCTACAAAAAGATGCTCAACATTATTTTTCATTAGGGAATTATAAATTAAAAGAACAAGATACCACTAAACATCTACCAGAATGGTCAAAATCCAAAACACTGACAATACCAAACATTGATGAGAATGTGGAGTAACAATGATTCTCATTCATTGCTGGTGGGAATGCAAAATGGTACAGCCACTTTGGAAGAGAGTTGTCAGGCTTTTATAAAACTAGTCTTAGGATACATTTCAGCAATCTCATTCCTAGGTATTTACCCAAATGTGTTGAAAATCTATGTCCACACAGACACCTGCACATGGATTTTTACAGCAGCTTTATTCATGATTGCCAGAACGTGGAGGCAACCAAAATGTTTCTCAATAGATGGATGGATAAACAAACTGTGGTACCTGCATACAATGGAATACTATTCACTGCTAAATAGGAATGAATTATCAAACCATGAAAAGACGTGGAAGAATGTTAAATGCATATTACTAAGTGGAAGAAGCCAGATTGAAAAGGCTACATACCATATGATTTTAACTAAATAATATTCTGGAAAAGGCAAAACTATGAAGACGGCAAAAAGATCAGTAGTTACCAGGGGTTATGGAGGAGGAAGGGAGGGATGCATAGGTAGAATTCAGGGATTTTTTAGGGTGTTGAAACTATTCTGTATGATACCATAATGATAGATACATGGCATTATGCACTTGTCAAAACCTGTAAAACTGTACAAAACAAAGAGTGAACCCCTATGTAAACTGTGGACTTTAGTTAATAATAACAAATCAGTTATTGATTCATCAGTTGTAGCAAATGAACCATGCTATTGCAAGATGTTAATAATAGTGGAAACTGTGTGTACGCGGTCGGGGAGAGGGAGTCCATGAGAACTCTCTGTACTTTATAATCTATCATTCTGTAAACCTAAATAAAATTGCTCTAAAAAAATAAAATCATTAAAACAACAACAAAAACCCAATATAATTGATACATTAAGTTTTCTTGATGGTATGATTATTATTTCAGCTATTTCTCTAATGTGGGATCTTCTATTTTTATTCATCTACTGCATTTGACTTATTTTTAAGCTGTAAATGTGTATGCACAAAATCATATATTTTTAGTGTTGCTAAATATTGTTTATGTATCATTCTTCTAGGGTCTAACAACTTTAATGTCTAGTTACTTATAGTTTTACATATGCTATACACACTATGACAATATGACTAGACACATAAAATATTTATAAAGAATATGCAATCAGAAAATATCAAGCAACTGTAACTGACTTCACCCTTTAGTTTCTTATCAGATTGAGAATTGTCCTTACTGATTGATGCAAAGTGATGTGCAATCATGTGTGATTGACTGGAAATCATTTACTATGGAATGGCGTGCTAAGTAACTGTCATCGCAATGAAAGTAGACTGTTGGATGAGCTGATGGCAATGGTCAGCTCCACTTCTTGTGTACAAAGTTTGACCCTCAAGGAGCTCATGAAAACTATAATTCCACATACTATAGAATAAGTGGCATAATCATTACTTGTTGGATAATAATAGCTAACATTTGAGTACTTATATCAGACACTGACAGAGGGCTTGGCATGTATAAACCAGTTCATCTCCGCAGTAGTCCTATAAAGTAGGTGCTTTTATTATTCCCATTTTACAGAAGGCAAAGCTAAGTCATGCAAGGTTAAGTAACTTGCCCAGGCTTTCAGAACCCAGTGAAGGGCAGAACTGAGATTTGACCTTGGGCAGTCGAACTCTGGTATGCATGCTCTTTTCTATACTACTCTTAGTAATAAAAAGTATGGACACAGATGGTGAAACCTTGATTTAAAAAATACACAATCTAGTTTGTCTTTTAACTTGGGACATCCAATGTTCAAGGCATTTCTCAAAACCTCACTTATTGGCACTGCTTTGGTCTAGAGCACTTTGTCCCGAACTTGCTGGTCACCCAGCACACTTGGTTTAGGCTGTCTCTATGTGTTTCTAGGAGCACGTCCAGTCTGAGAGGAGCTAATTACATTACTGTCCTCCTGGAATAAAAATGAGACCACCAGATATTGCTAAGAAAAGCCAGCAAGATTGTCGGATGGATAGACACACCCACGGGAATCATGAGTACAAACAATACTAAAGAAACTACCTATTTATTGGTCAAGACTATGGTTTTCGTTAATACTTTTAAAAATGATTCACATTGAATTTTAGTGTTCCAAGTGCATTCTTTGCACACTGCTATATATTCTAAACTTTTTACAGATTGCTAGTTATATGTCAAACACACATAACTGGCAAAGACCTTTTCGTAACACTGAAGAAATTGAAATTCTTTTTCGTGATAAATTGACAGAAACTGAAAAACAACTGGAACAAATACTGCAACTGTTTTATTGTCTAAAGTTTACAGAATTCTAAATGTAATCTGCTCACCACTCTTGCAGGATACAAAACACGCACTGAAAGGTGAGGGAAGTGACCACTATAAAAAGGGATTAAAGACCCTATGAAATCAATGAACAGCACAGACTTTGTGCAATTATTTTCACTTTCTTTTCTTAAAATGTGTAATGAGGTAAAGTTATACATATCAACCCCCTGCGATTTACTTGAATTGAGTTATAAGAATTTTAAATGGCAAGAGAGATGCTGAACTGTGAAGATACAAAGCTATTTTACAGAAGACAGCCATTACCATAAATTTTAAAACTTATGATCACATACTCTTAAGAATGAATTCGAAACTAAAGATGACAGGAATTTTTCTCCTCTTTTATGGGTAAAGGGATGAGAATATTTTGAATATTAAAGAAAAGAGGTGTTTAGAATGTTAAATGAGAAAGAAGTGAGATTATAACAAGTTGGTGGGTAGAAAATAGACTGCCTGATCTAAGGCTTTTTCTCCATCTACCACAAAAGATCCATTCTAGACGTGTCTGGACTGTAATTTTTTACTAAATTAATTGTCCTTGGCGTTCCTCATATATGAGACTTTATTATTACACCCAATACAATGTGCACTCATAGGAATGCGATATAAAATTATCTGGGGAGAAACTGAAATGTTGCTTTGAGCATAATAACATATAGAAAGAAGAAGCTGATTATTTGGTTCCCAAATTGATGTTTGGAACAATAAGGGAAGATTTATTTTACTGTATATTCAGAAACATACTAGGATTCTAAAATGTGCAGAGTTTGACTCACATGACTCATTAGCTATAAAACTGAATTCACTATGGGTAGTAAAGTTTAGACAGATTTTGAGTGGTATAATCCTGAGAACAAATTAGAAAAGAAAAACAGGAAATAGAAGCCGCATAAAATAAGTAAAATTGCTCCAAAAATATAATAGTAGTGTTCTCTATTGATAGAATTATACACATACACTGAACAACCAATTTCCTAGAAGTTAGCCAAAGCTTATAAAGTTATACATAATTACATATAATAGTCGTTTGTTTATATATGTGTATGTATATGTGTATATATATAAATTAGTGGACTCATGAATAAAATTAAATAATTAGGTGTAAACATGTGAATGTATGGACTACACTTGGGAAAATGTTGAGCACAATTATCAGCTTACCTACATAAAGACTATACCATATTTGTATAATATCTATATTCTGATTACTCCAAAATGCTTTCCAACTGAGTAGTGTGATCCATTTTATTCATGCAGAACTAGGAACTGGAAAACTTGTGACTTGGCCCAATTTACACAGCCTGTAATTGAAATTTTCCTGGTTGACTGAGTTGTTGTAGTCAACATTTAGTCCTGGCAGCTACCTGCTCCCTTTCCCTAGGCAGTACTGTGAACATTTCCGAACCATCACTAAGCCTACCACGACGAACTCACTGCAGGTCTAAGTTCTCTATAATGGGCAACATTTTGGCTCATCAGATGTCAATTCTTGCCTTTCATAACCTGAATTTTCTGACCTTTCACATGGCATGTCAAAATGTTCAAATTTGCTGTCATTTACCATTTGAGTGCTGATGGTGTCTCTGCTCAAAGCATATGGGCAGCACAGCTCATCTTAGTGGAATGGCCATCCAAATGGAAAACGTCAAGAGAAAGCAGCACTCACCCTGGTGGATGGTTGGCCTCTAGTTCCAGCTTTAAGTTACATCTCAAGTCTTCTTCAGGGAGGACAAAATAGTCAGTGTAATGGTCGCCCAAACAATCATGTCCACAAAACAGTACAACGTGTTAAATACCTTAACTTCGATATCATGCAGTGTAAACATCACATGGATAGGATGAAATGGAAGAAGGAAGCAAGTTGTTTTGCAAGATATAAATTGATAAACTAAATAAACTACCTCTCTCTTTTTTGCTTCCTTTTTTTTTAAACTAATTTAGTTTTTTTTAACTAAATTATTAACTAACATACTATAGCCTGGGCGGCGTAAAATTACTTTTACCTACTTAAAAAACTAAAGGGATCGTATCATACATTTTTACCTGTTTTGACATGAGTGTAAGGTTTTCTGCACAACTCTCAGGGAAATCCTAAAGTACAAATATGCACCCTGAATGACATGGTGTCTCATAAAATGATGTATTAAGTAAAACAACTCTATGACTGCTGACAATATTCACAGTCTACCTCATGTAAAAAGTGTTTATGAAATCAGGGAAAGAAAGCATTAGAGATTTTCTCTGTGGTTTCAGAGCCCCTGGAGATTTGGCACACCTGAGTTGACTGTCACCTTACTTTTTTCCCTTCCAAAATGTATTCTCGCTGGGGTCTGTTGTGACATGTGCAATATCACCTTAATCTCTACATCACTACTTCTGGCATGAAAACTTTGCTCTTCAAAGAGAAATAACTACATTGTTATTGGAAACAAAATTACATTAGCTCAGAAAACTGAGCCCCATGAGCCTGCCCTAGCTTATCAACTTTAAAGAAAAATCAGATATCAGTCATTTCGATTTGGAATAAGATTGTTTTGGTAGAGAAAGAAGATTTCAAGACATGACAGGGAAAAATGTGCTACTTGTTAATATTCTCTTGTATTGTAGACTAGGTTCTACTAAAAAATATAAAACATATTGCTTCATGTATTTTAATAGAACATTCTAAATTATCTGACGTGTCGAAATGCGGCTGTCATTGTTAGAGTAGATTGGAAGGTGCACACGTAACCAAGTGAGCATCAAAATACGACCAGAGGAACTGTGTTGTATTTTTCTCTATGTTCTCACATTTCCATGTAACGTCAGATATACAATTGATTCTAATTAAATCTTTATTCAGTGATCCAAAATATTGCACTTCCCACCCCCAGATCTTTGCAGGTGCCGATTCCTCTCTTTGGGGACCTCTTTCCTGATTTTCCAAAGTTTCCACTTTGGAACTTCTATATAACCTTTAGAACAGCTCATCCAAATTCTTTCCTAAATCTATTTTCCATGTTATATTCTCTTTATATTACTTTTAGAATGTGCAAGTCTATATTACTGCACTTAATGGATAATAACATTTGTTTTTGTCTTGGTGTTTCCTAGTATCCTGTGAGGTCCTAGAGAGCACAGGATGTCATTTGACTTTGTTTAACTGAGTGACGGGTACAGTGGCATATAACACATTGAGAGGACTTAGTGTTTCTTGATTAATTTTAGGACCCCTAGGATTCATTTAATTCTCCATATTTCACCATAAACCCCACAACGTACTGGGAAATCATTTCAGGTTGTAGCTATTTGTGATGATGCATAAAATGATAAGAAATGGAAAATTTTCTCTGGATAAATCTATCTCCCAAACAGGAACTTTCTATTTCCAATGGCCTGTTTCCTTCAGATTGAAGGGGAAAACTCCCCATAGCTTGACATGTGGTAACTAATGCAAGTCACCAGGGATTTCTGAGTAAGTGGATTCTGCAAATAAACTAAATACCACAATGAGTGATCCAAAAAGGTAGATGCAGCTACAAAAGTCCAGAATGACTGCCTTTTATCTAGGGTTCTCTGTGGTATGGAACAATTTTCTCTAAAACTTCTATCTCCTCCCCCCAAATTTGTCAAAATCAATTGTTTTGAAGCTAAAAAAAACCAAAAATGTTCTCGTTATTGCAATAGAAAGTCTATGCCACATGACATAACTTATTAATGTATCACATTAACGCTTCATAATATATTCATGTTTGCAAGTAGAATGTTTAAGCATACGAATTCCTGTCTATGCAAGCTCTGTTTATAGTGAGACTGAAATGAGAACTGCAGTCACAAACAATGAGCTCATGCAATACTCTTAATATAACCATGTTGATTACTATTTATTATTTATTGAGCTCTAGCCTCTCTGTTGAAGTTTCAAATACAATATTATACAGAAACAGAAAAATATCAGCGAATATTCCAATCTCTTCATTTCCAAAGATTAAAACTCCCCCAAATTAAGGTCTATTTTGATAATTTACTGAGGGAAAATACTGTCCGTGTCAGACTCAGTAGTGATGGTGGGAAAAGAGACCAGAATGATTTTCTCAATGCCCCACCCTCCACCCTGACTAATATTTTTAATTTTGCTCTCCAGGCCAGATCCAGGTTTTGCAGGACTTTAAGTTAATACAATTTGGGGATCCTTCCTTAAGAAAAAGAATGCTGTGTTGGTCTGCCATGACAAAATACCATAAACTGGGTGGCTTCAGCAGAAACTGGTGTTCTCACAGTCTGGACGCTGGAAAGTCCAAGATCAAGGTGCCACCAGAGTTGCTTTCTGTTGAGACCGCTCCTCCTGGCTTGGAGAGAGAGAGGAAGGACTCTCTTGTGTCTCTTCCTCTTCTTAAATGGACACTAGTCCTATTGCATTAGGGCTCTATTCTTATGACCTCATTTAATCTTAATTACCTCCCTAAGGGCCTTATCTTCAAATACAGTCACACTGGGGGTTGGGATTCAACCCACAAATTTTGGCTGAATACAATTCAGTCCATCATAAATACAAACTTACAAACACAAGAGTAGATTCAAAAGTGGATATTTATTTAAAGTGAGAAAAAATGAATCACAAGAAATTGCTGGAAGCTTGGAGATCCAATGCCTTTATTCTGAGATATCTTTAGGAAAATTACCAGAAATGCTTATTTAGAAGCACTGCCTGAATGCAACCTGTCTTGCCCTCACCTAGAACTCTACAATTTCCAGTCCTGCAGGGGCTCATGCATGGGAGCCCTGAAGTTGAAACTTTGTTAGTTTCTTGGTTAAATCCACCTCTGCCTGTTAGAGATTAGCCAGTCTCTAATTTCAGTTTAGGAGTAAGGAGTGGAAGAAAACAAAATATAAGGAGAAAAGAGGTAGGAATTGATGTTTTTTACCTATTCATTAGTACTATTTTTATAGCCCTCCCTACCTCATCACTTAAGCTCTGACTCAAACCCTAGGGGCTATATGAAGAAGGCCAACTACCTCTATTTTTATGTTCTTACTAATAAAGTGATTGGAGATTAAGTTAGTTGGCATGGGATTAGTTTTTTGTTGTTGTTGTTCCTTTTTATATGTGACCAAAGATTTACATTCAGAGGCAGAATCCTCCAAAGCAGATGGAAATCTGTTTCCAGGATGCCAGACATTGTTCATTGTTCTACTTGTCTCGTTAGAATCATGTAAAACTGGGACACCCCTGAAGGAGTTACACCTGGCTCGGCTCTTGTTCTGCTGGCAGGTTTTTATTACAGAAAAAGAACGAACAACTCCACCATGCTGGATAACTCATATACTTCCACTTTCTCCTACAATTATTTTATGTTCTTCACATATTTCCTACCCAAATCATGTCTGAAGGAGCTAGTAAAGATCTGAAGGAGCTATTTCACCCAAGATTGTTTGGTTAATTTACTTTGATTGGTTTTTTTTCCACTAAATTGACCAATCATTTGACTGAAATTACCAAACTGTTAAGTGGCTTTGCTTTCCAGTCTTAATATCTGTTCTCACTGTATATAAGATCTTTTCGGTATAAGGGGTAGAAACCCAATTCTAGCTAGCTTGTGCAAAACAGAGTAAATTCGCTTCTGGAAACTAAGTGGGGTTTGGAGGACACTCAAGGAATTTCCCTCAACCTCAAGAAGGGGTAGATCTAAACATTGGGAATATATAGCTGGGACATGAACACTGCCAAGACTCAAGAAACTGTCTGTGCCTCTTATTTCTACTGATCTCTGTACATACCCTGAAAAAAAATAATTTAAAAATTAATTTAAAAAAATTACTCAAGGGCCAGCCTTGGTGGCCTAGTGGTTAAGTTCAGTGTGCTCTGCTTTGGTGGTCCAGGTTCGGTTCTGGAGCATGGACCTACACCACTCTGTTAGTGGTCATGCTGTGCCAGCCCAGTAAAAGGATATTTTTAAAGGCATAGCAGGTTTTTTTGGCTGGTAAAGAGTAAGCACTATTACATTAGTTAAAATAATGACAGGGCAACTAACCCATTGTACAATCTCTACTCCCTTAGCTGTATTGTTTTCAGATTATTTGTTTCAGTTTTCTGGGAATGTGATATAAATGCCTATTTTCCATTACTAAAAAGAAAAGTTTCTATATGATTTTCTTATTATTACATTTCTTGAGTCCCAGAGAAAAAGAATGGCAACGTCTTACAGAATGTTATGCAATTTGAAATCATTTAATTTTTGTGTTGGGTAGAACACAACACTTACAAAGCATATGGATAATATCCAGGTAAATTAAGACATATCAGGATTGTCTTTATATGGTAAAATCCACACATTTCCCATCAACCTTACTTAGACATTTTTTTCTAACATACGTTAGACATGAATATGTGTAACCAATTGTACCAATTTGGAGATTAATTTTAATTTGCATAATATATTCCAAAACCTCATAGAAAGAAGCTATAGGACAACTGGGAAGTGGAATAGCCTAACTGCTCAAAGAAAACATACGTTGTCCTGTGGTAGACGAAAATTTACCCACAATTGACATTTTCTTTTTCTTTTTTCTTTTAAAGGATGCTTTTGAAAACCATGATGACTGAATTAAGGAACAGATTATGGACCAATGGCATTTAATGCCAGTTATCTCAGGAAAATTGAAGCTCCAGAAAAGAAAAATTTGAACCCTTATATAATGCTTTAGAGTACCTCATTACCTGTGATAAAGTCAAAAAATTCCCTGATCTAGCACTTTAAAAAGTAAGTGCTGTATATTTTGTTGGAAGAGCTAATCACGTGTTCGTGTTTGGTCAGAGAAAAGAAATTATTTTAGCCAAGTCATGTGATCCCACCAGCAGACAACAGCTTGTAGATTTTTAGGAAAGTTCATGCCAGTGAGGTATGAATTAGGGACTCTGTGAATGTCACAAAAGGCAACAAAAGGTAAGAAGTTAAGTGATAGATATGACCCTTGCCAGTAAGAGACTAGAGCCTCAAATAGGCCATAGAATGGTGATTAATTCTCATCTGGAAAGCAAGGAGTTTTTTGACAACTAGAAGACTAGTTCCTGGGATATTGCCATTTCTGACATTATATGTGTTCCCAGCTATATAAAAAATCTTATCTTTGGGAAACTTTTAGACAGATATTAGAATATAGGAAATATTAGACATTTCAATACAATGCGTTTCTCTTATTTATTTACTCTAATTTTCTGCACATTAATTTAATTGTTCTTTGACATCTCAAGTTATTTAATAATTGAATTCATTCAAGGCTATGAATTTTCTTCTCATAAAGCTTTGGCTGAATTTTCCATGTTTGTTATGTAGTTCTAATTATAATTAGTTTCTAAGAGTTCTGTAAGTACAATTTTGATTTTTTTCTCAAAAGTTAAGACTCTTGTATTTTGGTTTTCCCCCCGGGTGACTGGATTAATTTTCTATACAGTTAGATTTGCTTTATGCTCAAAGTTTATTGTCAATTTTTAGTTTTACAACATTGTTCTTAGAAATATCGACTAGCACAAGTTTTGCTTTTGTGTATTTATTGAGATGTTATTTGTAGCATAATACCATGGTTTCCAAATATAGCTTAATTTTGCTTCAAAATCTGGGAGAACGAAAATTTGTCCTCCATAATACAGATTGAATTTTCTGCACCATCAGTTATGTTGTTTATATCTTCCGGTATGGATATCAATTTTGTTAGTTTCTGTCCCATCCTTTATATCTTCTATCTCCCTTTTCAATCTATCCTGTCCTCGTTTTATGACAGAGTGCTCATATTTCTACAGTCTATGGTTTTTGCATCTATAAAGGATCAAAAAAAATTTTTTGACACTTCTTTCTGGATTGTGTAGCAGATCATTTCCAAAGGTATGCCTTTCTATAAGACTTCTGGATCCTGTTCCCTGTCTTTTGTTTTACAAAATTTATTTATAGATATCACATTGCATTTTCTGCTCTGTTTATGCTCAAATGAGGCAAAATCTGGAAAGGGTTAAGATTTGTTATTGGATTGCACTTGATCTATTCTCTGTTCACTTATTTGATTGTAATCTACAGCTAGATGTCAGATTGACAGACACAGTTCATCGCCTAATTCTCAGTTTTGGCTAAGAGTTTACCTAGTGCAAGTCAGTTCTAATAGGTCAAAATTTCTTTCTAAGCCCATTTCATTTGGAACATTAAAAGCTATAATATCCACCAAATACTAGTACCAAAGCTCTTTTATTTTCTACAGTTTTTTACCTGTTGAGATAACTTCTTGCAGAATACACTGACCATGACCTTTGTCCTCTCTTTATTTTCTATTCAGTTTTATGCAAGTTTCATTCTTGTTAAAGAGGTAGGGAAATGGGGGTGGGGGGTTAAGGTGTGGAAAAGACAGAAAAAGGGTCAGGGAAGTAATACTTGTTTTACATTCTGGCTACTCAGTTTTCTAATTAATAGAATAAATTATTAGGGAAACAAAGGTGTGAGAATGCATGAAATATCATTTCCATTTTTTTTTCAGTATCTGAGATATACCATAAATGGCAACTGAAGGTTTTGCTTTCTCTTCTAGTTTTGCATATATTGTAACTAATGTCAGTTCTTCCTAGATTCTGGCATTATGTCTCATGAAAGTCTGATTTTCCATGTTGTAGTTTCTAGTCTTTCTTGGAAATTTTAGTGAGTAGTTGTGAGAAGTTTTAATATGACTGGGGTGGGGGAATCCTACTCATCAGATGCTCTTCTGGATGGTAAATCCTTATGGATGAGCAAAAAGAATAATGCATGGAAAAAAAGAAAATTAAATTAAATGTTTGAACTCTAATCTCTTCTATTAACTGCTAGTATAACTATGGCAAGGCACTAACTAGTTTGGCATCTTAGTTTCCTCATCTGTAAAACAGGAGGATTAGAGTTCATGATCTCTTCATTTCACTCATGTCTAAAATACATGATTTGTCATCTGGTTTATAGATCATGTATTATAGAGCTGCATTTTCCAGCCATAGGTAAAACAGATATTAAGACAAAAATATAGAACTTATTTATTCCCATTCACACTCTGGGAGACCACATCTGGCACTCAAGTTACTGGCCAGGAGAGTTTGCCAGTTCTTCTTACTCCAGTCAGTCAAAGGAGAAATGAGTCTGCTATGAGCCATTTAAACTGATTTTTAAGTCTATAGTAGGGCATCTTGCTTATGGATATATATATGTATATATAAAAATACATATATATTTAATTCTTGAGAAGATTTTTTTTCCTCCCCAAAGCCCCAGTGCATGGTTGTATATCCTAGTTGTAAGTCTTTCTAGTTCTAGTTCTTCTATGTGAGCTGCCGCCACAGCACAGCAGCTGACAGGCGGGTGGTGTGGTTCCGCAACTGGGAAGCAAATCCAGGCCATGGAAGTGGTGAGCACCGAACTTTAACCTCTAGGCCATCAGGGTTGGCTCCTAAGAGAAGATTTTCTAACTTTCTTACCTGTTTGTTTTTATGACACAGAAGTGGACAGCATGATTCTCTCAAGATCCTGGCATCCTTTTATGTAAGTGCCCATCCATCTTGATGGTCTTTGGTAGATAAGAGCATCGCATCCCTGTTTATATGAAGAAAGGGAAAGAACTAGGTATTAGTGTAATGTTGCAGATAAAACAGTGTTCTAGTTTATTGATGGAAAACAAAAACAATATGTTTTTAAATTATTAAATGTTTGAGGTTTTGTACAATTTATAAGAGGCTATTTTATTTAGGGGCAAAAATATTTTCTTGTAAATAAATGTCTATTAATCAGAAATAATTTGACTATTTAAGCACATTCAATTTAATGCTCATTTCTCATCTCACATGCAATTACTGTATTTTCTTCTGGCTTTGATCAAAGCTGAGAACAAGTTTTCATCAAAAGTTGTTTGAAGTCCTCAAGAAAGTTGATGCCACTAGTTTTTTCTGTTGTGATTTTTAGAGAGCAATTATTTCAGATCTGAAGTGGTTTTTATCATAAATAACAACTTTTTAACAAATTCAGATGTTTTTCATTTTAAATATTTTTTTCTCAGGAAGGTTAGTTAATATTCTCTCTATGTTCTTCAGATTTCAAGTTCCAAGTGCAAATTTTTTATTTTCCTATGAATCACAAAATATATTCATCTTTAAGTCAAGGTAAGCATGGTGAAGAAAATAATTATGCAAATTTTGAAAGAAAAAATATGCAAGCCACTAATGCCACACACTGAGCTTTGTGTTTAGTTAGAAAAGTCAGACAAGATTTGCAAGCTAAAAAATTTAAGTAAACCTAGTTTAGAAGGTCCTGTGCCAAAAATAAAAATTTAAAGAGGACTCTACCCTGTTTGCTTAGGACAATATTCTCAAAGTTTTCATGTTAAGAAGGAATCTCACAATATTTGCCCAGCCTTGTGTGCACAGCTCATCATAAAGGCCTTTTTATTACAACTGGCTCTCCTATATTTTTGGCCAGTAGCAGCTGCCTCTGCCTGAATAGGGCCTAAGGAAAAGAAAAAAAAAATCACTGAGGGTTTTTGAAAAAGAGACTTACACACAATGGATCATGTCATATTCAAAATGTACACATTCCTCAATCCATATCTAAAAGTCATCAGCAGAAAACTGACAATAAAACGAATAACATGTATCAAAACCATTGTGCAAAGTGAAGCCAAATTACCCAAAGTGTTGGCTACACAGAGTTGAAACCACTTTCAGATAAACTGAACTGCCCTTTAAAGTTAAAAATCTTTGTGTTTCAACAATGGAGAAAAATATCCAGCTCTTGTAAATTATAAGTGGTAGGTGGAAGACTTGCAGACCACATTTTCATTAGCTCCCCTTTATGATTTCACTACCTAACTCAATAACTTACGTTTCTCTTTAATATGTTATGTTTCTTTGTTGTGGTTAGACTATGAGAATATGGAGCTCGCTGAAGTTGTTGAGCGTGGTTACTGAGCACTGACTGTGTCAAATATTGAGCACTTTTCATATTGTATGCAATCCTCACGATGCCGACATAAGGCAGTTATCTCCCTATCATCAGGTTCCACGGAAGAGGATCTGAGAAGTGAAGTGATTTGCCCAGAGATACAAGGTTATTTCATGGTTAAAATGAAATCGATGCCTTTTCTCTTTAAGAAGATAACTATTCTTGGGCCAGCCCCCGTGGACTAGTGGTTAAGTTCAGCATGCTCTGCTTCAGTGGCCTGGGCTGGTTTCTGGGCGTGGACCTACACCACTCGTCTGGCAGTGGCCATGCTGTGGTGGCAGCTCACATACAAAAAGAGGAGGATTGGCAGTAGATGTTAGCTCAAGGTGAATCTTCCTCAAAAAAGAAGAAAGAAGAGAAGAGAGAAAAAAAGAAGAAGAAGAAGGAGAAAGATAGCTATTCTCTTGCAAATAGAAATTTTCATATCTAAGGCCCAAAATTCTAATCTGAAATACTGGCCTAGCAGGAACTAAGTGTAAGTCATTTTTAAAATGTAATTTAAAAGCACTGTGACCACATGCTCTAGCCTTCCTGTTTCCTTCTTTCATAGTACTTTGTAACTCTGGCGAAAGCTCTTAGCAAGTTATTTTTGTGCCTAGGTTTAATCCCTTATTTGTTTATTCTTTGAGATGAACCTTGACTTAGTCATTTCCCTAAAGCTGTGAGCACAATGACTAGGTTGTTGAAATGATTTAAATAATTGTTGCAAATGGAAGTCCAGAAGAGTTTATAGTTTTGACGATAGCCAAAAAGAGAAAAAAAGCAAAAGCAAAAAAATCCCCCCAAAACCAGAGCCCTGCAATTTCTCATTGCTATTTCACCTTCTTCATCAACGCTGGAATACAGCCAAATATCCAAATTAATGGGAAATGACATGCGAAGTTTCATACTATAAATAAAATTCTGCTGGCCTCTAAAAAACATGCTGTTTTTGATCCAAATCCTACGTTCCATCCTTTCAGCAGGTAAGTATTCAAGACACTAATAAATGCAAAAGATAAACCTGATATTCTTCTCAAAATTTTTGAGAAGTCTTTTGTTAATGTGAAATATATTAGACCAAAAAATATTCATAGTATAATTGCACATTGGAAAGGAAATCAAAGTTTAATATGAGAAGTCACATGGAACAAGATTTTGTGTAACATTTTGGTGACTGGGTAATTGGAGTATGAGTGATTAAAAAATGTTTTTCATCCATTTACCCATAAATATTTGTTGAAATCTGACAGTGTGCCAGGAACTGTTCAGAGACAGAACTATCCTCTTTCAAATAGAAATCCTCCCTACGTGAGCCATCTGTCAAACTACGCTTTGCCTCTTCTTCCACTCGCTTTTGAAGGAAGTGATATTCTACTTTTCTCTTTTTTTTCTTTCTCTAATAGAACGTTTATTTGACATTTGAACATGGTGAAAAGTGCTCCCATCTTTTTTTTTTTTTTTGATGAGGAAGATTAGCCCTGAGCTAATATCCATTGCCAGTCCTCCTCTTTTCCCTGAGGAAGATTGTCCCTGAGCTAACATCACTGCCCATCTTCCTCTACTTTATGTGGGACACCATCACAGCATGGCTTGACAAGTGGTGCATCGGTCCGTGCCCGGGATCCAAACCTGTGAACCCCAGGCCGCTGCAATGAACTTACCTGCTCTGCAAACTTAACCGCTACACCACCAGGCGAGCCCCAGAAGTGCTCCCATCTTAAAACACACACACACACACACACACTTGACTCCCATATCCTCCTTCAGCTACTCTTGTTGCCCATCTTGTTGCTGTCTGCGTTTGTTTCACTGTCACCAGTTCCTCATCTCCAACTCTTTCCTCATTCCATTCCAATCTCACTTCCATCCACATGATTCCAACAAAACAGATCTTACTAAAGCCACCAAAGTTCACCATCAATCCAAATCCAATGGACATAGCAAATTCTCATTGTGCTTGATTCCACAGCTAAATTTGACACTGCTGATCAGTCTCTACTTCTTGAAAAAATTCTTTTCTTGGTTTCTTTTTTTCCTAACCCTCCTATGGCTTCTTCTAGATAACAATCGCAAGCTCTTCCTTTTTTATATTGTATTTAAATATTGGGAATCTTAAGCCTCAGTCTTATACTTCTTTTATCACCCTATTTTCTGTCTTGACAGAAATTTTACAGACATTTTACATTACTGTCTATACATCCTTATTTTTTTTATCTCCTAAAGTTTTAATACATGCAACAATATGGTTACATGATTCTAGCAAAAGATTATAATTGTTGATGCCATTTAGTAACAGCATAGTACAGTTTATAATTCCCTTGATTTGCTAACTTTGAAATTGTGTGGTTCTAGATTTTTTAAAAAGATAGATCTTTATTATGTACAATTTTGTGTATAAAGTGACTTCATTAATATTTTCTATATCACATTACTTCAAATTTGCGTAATCTAAATGTGCACACATCAATTACACTACATTTTTTTAAGGGATTCGTTTGTTTTTAATTGCGGTAACATTGATTTATAACATTACATAAATTTCAAGTGTACATCATTATATTTCAATTTCTGTATAGATTACATCATGTTCACCACCCAAGGACTAATTAAAATCTATCACCATACACATGTGCCTAATTGTCCCTTTTGCCCTCCTCCCTTCCCCCTTCCTCTCTGGTAACCGCTAATCTAGTCTCTGTCTCTATGTGATTGTGTGTTGTTTTTATCTTCTACTTATGACTAAGATCATACAGTATTTGGGGGCCGCCCGGTGGCGCAGCGGTTTAGTCCGCGCTTGGCAGCCCGGGGTTCACAGGTTCGGATCCCGGGCGCCCGCCGACGCACTGCCTGTCAGCCATGCCGTGGTGGCGTCCCATATAAAGTAGAGGAAGATGGGCACGATGTTAGCCCAGGGCCAGTCTTCCTCAGCAAAAAGAGGAGGATTAGCAACGGATGTTAGCTCAGGGCTGGTCTTCCTCACAAAAAAAAAATAAATTAAAAAAAAAGATCGTACAGTATTTGACCTTCTCCCTCTGACTTGTTTCACTTAACATCATACCCTCAAGGTCCATCCACATTGTCACAAATGGCTGGATTTCATCATTTCATATGGCTGAGTAGTATTTCATTGTGTATATTACCATATCTCCTTTACTCATTTGTCCCTCAATGGGCACTTAGATTGCTTTTGAGTCTTGGCTATTGTGAACAATGCTGCAATGAACACACGGGTGTGTGTATCTTTACATATTGGTGTTTTCATGTTCTTTGGATAAATACCCAGCAGTGGAATAGCTGGATTGTATGGTAGTTCTATTCTTAATTTTTTGAGGTATCTCCATACTGTTTTCCATAGTGCCTGCACCAGTTTGCACTCCCACCAGCAGTGTATGCGAGTTTCCTTCTCTCCACATCCTCTCCAACACTTGTTGTTTCCTGTGTTGTTAATTATGGCCATTCTGACAGGCATGAGGTGATATCTCATTGTAGCTTTGATTTGCATTTCCCTGATCGTTAATAATGTTGAACATCTTTTCATGCGCCTATTGGCCTTCTGTATATCTTCTTTGGAGAAATGTCTGTTCAGGTCTCTTGCCCATTTTTTAATTGACTTGTTAGCTTTTTTGTTTTGAGATGTATGAGTTCCTTTATTATTTTGGATATTAACCCTTTATCAGATATATGGTTTGCAAATATCTTCTCCCAATTGTTATGTTGTCTTTTCATTTTGTTGATGGTTTCCTTTGCTGTGCAGAAGCTTTTTAGTTTGATGTAGTCCCATTTGTTTGTTTTTTTCTATTGTTTCCCTTGCCCAGTCAGATATGGTACTTGAAAATATGTTGCTAAGACTGATGTTGAAGAGTGTACTGCCTATGTTTTCTTCTAGAAGTTTTGTGGTTTCAGGTCTTAAATTCAAGTCTTTAGTCCATTTTGAATTAATTTTTTTGTATGGTGTAAGATAATTGTCTGCTTTCATTTTTTTGCATGTGGCTGACCAGTTTTCCCAACACCATTTATTGAAGACACTTTCCATTGTATGTTCTTGGCTCCCTTGTCAAAAATTAGTTGTCCATAGATGTGTGGGTTTATTTCTGGGCTGTTGATTCTGTTCCACTGATCTGTGTGTCTGTTTTTGTGCCTGTACCATGCTGTTTTGGTTACTATGGCTTTGTAGTATATTTTGAAATCACAGAGTGTGATACCTCTGGCTTTCTTCTTTTTTCTCTGGATTGCTTTGGCTATTCAGGGTCTTTTCTTGTTCCATATAAATTGTAGGATTCTTTGTTCTATTTCTGTGAAAAATGTTGTTGGAACTTTGATAGAGATTGCATTCAATCTATAAATTGCTCTAGGAATTATGGACATTTTAGCTATGTTAATTCTTCCAATCCAAGAGCACAGAATATCATTCCATTTCTTTGTGTCTACTTCAATTTCTTTCAACAATGTTTTATAGTTTTCAGTGTATGGATCTTTGACCTCTTTGGTTAAATTTTTCCTAGGTATTTTGTTCTTTTTGTTGCAATAGTAAATGGGATTGTATTCTTAATTTCTCTTTCTGCTACTTCATTGTTAGTGTATAGAAATGCAACTGATTTTTTTTGTTGATTTTGTATCCTGCAACTTTACTGTGTTCATTTATTATTCCTAAAAGTTTTTTTAGGTGGATTCTTTAGGGTTTTCTGTATGTAAGATCATGTCATCTGCAAACAGTGACAGTTTTGCTTTTTCCTTTCCAATTTGCACCCCTCTTATTTCTTTTTCTTGCCTGATTGCTCTGGCTAGGACTTCCAATACTATGTTAGATAGGAGTGGTGAAAGTGGGCATCCTTGTCTGGTTTCTGTTCTTAGGGGAATAGCTTTCAGTTTTTCACCATAGAGAATGATGTTAGCTATGGGTTTGTCATACAAGGCCTTTATTATGTTGAGGTACTTTCCTTCTACACCCATTTTATTCAGAGTTTTTATCATAAATGGATACTGTATCTTGTCAAATGCCTTCTCTACATCTATTGAGATGATCATGTGATTTTTATTCTTCATTTTGTTAATGTGGTGTATCATGTTGATTGTTTTGTGGATGTGGAACCATCCCTGGAATAAATCCCACTTGATCATGGTGTATTATCTTTTTAATGTATTGTTGTATTCAATTTGCTAGTATTTTGTTGAGGGTTTTTGCATTGATGTTCATCAGTGATATTGGCCTGTAATTTTCTTTTTCTGTATTGTCCTTGTCTAGTTTTGATATCAGGGTAATGTTGGCTTCCTGGAATGAGTTAGGAAGCTTCCCCTCCTCTTCAATTTTTGGAAGAGTTTGAGAAGGATAGGCATTAAGTCTTCTCTGAATATTTGGTGCAATTCACCAGGGAAGGCATCTGGTCCTGGTCTTTTATTTTGGGGGAGGTTTTTGATTACTGTTTTGATCTCCTTACTGGTGATTGGTCTATTCAAATTCTCTATTTCTTCTTGATTCAGTTTTGGAAGGTTGTATGATTCTAAGAATTTATCCATTTCTTCTAGATTATTCAATTTGTTGGCATATAGGTTTTCATAGTATTCTCTTATAAACTTTTGTATTTCTGATGTGTCTGTTGTAATTTCTCCTCTTTCATTTCTGATTTTACTTATTTGAGTCTTCTCTCTTTTTTTCTTGGTGGGTCTGGCCAAAAGTTCAATTTTGTTTATCTTTTCAAAGAACCAACTTGGTTTCATTGATTTTTTTCTATTGTTTTTTCATCTCTATTTCATTTATTTCTGCTCTGATTTTTATTATTTCTCTACCTCTACTGCAATTGGGCTTTGTTTGTTCTTCTTTTTCCAATTCGTTTAGGTGCACCATTAGATTGTTAATTTGAGGTTTTTCTTGTTTGTTGAAGTAGGCCTGTGTTGCTATAAAGTTCCCTCTTAGAACTACTTTTGCCATATCCCATAAATTCTGGCATGTCGTATTTTTATTTTCATTTGTTTCCAGGTATTTTTTGATTTCTTCATTGACCCAATCGTTGTTGTCAGTAGCATTTTGTTTAATCTCCACATTTTTTGTGGCTTTTCTGATTTTAATCCTGTAGTTGATTTGTAGTTTCACACCACTGTGGTAAGAAAAGATGTTTGGTGTTATTCCAATCTTCTTAAATTTATTGAAACTTGTTTTGTCGCTTAACATATGATCAAAACTGAAGAATGTTCCATGTGCACTTAAAAAGAATATGTATTCTTTGGTTTTTGGGTAGAATGTTCTGTATATATCTACTAAGTCCAACTGGTCTAGTGTTTAAGGCCAATGTTTCCTTATTGATCTTCTGTTTGGATGATCTATCCATTGGTGTAAGTGGAATGTTAAAGTCCCCTACTATTACTGTGTTACTGTCTGTTTCTCCTTTTACATGTGTTAATAATTGCTTTATATATTTAGGTGTTCCTATGATGTGTGCATAGATATTTACAAATGTTATATTCTCTTGTTGAATTGTTCCCTTGATCATTTTGTAGTGCCCTTCTTTGTCTCTTGTTACAGTTTTTGTTTTAAAGTCTATTTTGTCTCATATGAGTATTGCTACCCCAGCTTTCTTTTCATTGCCATTTGCATGGATCACCTTTTTCCACCCCTTTACTTTCAGTCTGTGAGTGTCTTTAGGTCTGAAGTGTGTCTCTTGTATGCAGCATATATATGGGTCCTGTTTTTTATCCAATCAGCCATCCTATGCCTTTTGATTGGAGCATTAAGTTGATTGACATTTAAATTACCTATTGATAAGTATGTACTTATTGCCATTTTTAAACATTTTTTCTGGGTGTTTTAGTAGTTCTTCTCTGTTCCTTTCTTATTCTCTTGCTCTCTTCCCTTGTGGTTTGATGGCTTTCTTTAGTATTATGTTTGGGTTCCTTTCTCTTAGTTTTTGTGTATTTATTACAGGTTTCTGGCTTGTGATTACCATGAGGTTCATATATAATAACCTATATAAATAGCAATCTATATTAAGTTGATGGTCTCTTTAATTGGACCTCTTTCCAAGAACTCTGCTTTTTACTCCCCTCCTCCCACATTTTATGTTTTTGATATCATATCTAACCACTTTTCTGTGCATTTATATCCATTGCCCTCTTATCATGAAAATAGATACTTTTTTTTCCTATTTGTGGTCTTCTCTTTCCCCTTTAAATAAGTCTCTTTAGCATTTCTTTCTTTAGTAGGACTAGTTTCTTGGTGATAAACTCCCTTAATTTTTGCTTGTCTGGGAAACTCTTTATCTCTCCTTCCATTCTGAATGATAATCTTGCTGGGTACAGTATTCTTGGCTGTAGGTTTTTTCCTTTTAGCACTTTAAATATATCATGCCACTCCCTCCTAGCCTGTAAGGTTTCTGTGGAAAAGTCAGTTGATAGCCTTATGGGGTTTCCTTTGTATGTGACTTGTCGCCTTTCTCTTGTCGCTTTTAGGATTCTCTCTTTATCTTTATTGACATTTTAATTATGATGTGTCTTGATGTGGGCCTCTTTAGGTTTATCTTGTTTGGTGCTCTCTGCGCTTCCTGTGCCTGGATGTCTGCTTCCTTCCTTAGGTTAGGAAAGGTTTCAGCTATTATCTCTTCAAATAGATGCTCTGCCCCTTTGTCTCTCTCTTCTCCTTCCAGGACACCTATAACATGGATGTTAGTGTGCTTGATATTGTCCCAGAGGTCCCTTAGACTGTCCTCACTCTTTCATTCTTTATTCTTTTATCTGTTCAGCTTGGGTGATTTCCTCTAGTCTTTTGTCCAGCTCACTGATCTGTTCTTCTATATCCTCTACTCTGCTTTTGAGTCCCTGTAGTGAATTTTTCATTTCTAGTATTGTATTCTTCATTTCTGATTGGTTGCTTTTTATGTTTTCTGTTCCTTTATTGATGTTCTCACTGAGTTCATCCATTCTTCTCCCAAGATCAGTGAGGATCATTATGACTCTTTGTTTGAGCTCTTTGTCAGGTAGATTGTTCATTTCTGTTTCATTTAGCTCTCTTTTGGAGTTTAGTCCTGTTCTCTTACTTGGAACATATTCTTTTGCCTCCTCATTTTGCCTTTTTCTCGGTGCTTGTATCTATGTATTAGGTAGGTTAGCTACTTCTGATCTTGGAGAGGTGACCTTATGTACGAGATGCCCTATGAGGCCCAGCAGTGTGCTTCCCTCTCATCACCAGTTCCAAATGTTCCAGGAGTGTCCCCTGTGTGGGCTACATGTGTCCTTCTGTTGTGGCAGGGTTGCTTTTGCTGTAGATGCCCAGGGAGGATGAACTGTCCCCCTGGCCAGTTGGTTGTAATGCTCAGCTGTGTGTGGCTGTTATGGACCCTTCAGTCTCTTTATTGGGTGTGGGGAGCCCCAGCAGTGTTGGCTGCAAGGTCTAACAGCACATTCCCATTGCAATTTTTCTAAGTGAGTAGGTTCACAGCATGGCTGGATGTTAGGCTCAGGGGTTTACAGTTGCTGTAGGCCTCTGGCGTATAAGGCTGTTGCCAGCTCTCTGAGGAGTGTAGCTAGGTGGGGCCAGCCCCAGGCTGGGGAACAGCCAATTATTTCAGGCTTTGGAAGTTGAGTCTGATCCCCTGTGTGGCTGTTTGAGAAGCACAAGTCTTCTGCAACTGACAAGCCCCCCTCCACTCACAGGCCACACATACCGTCAACACAGTCCTGCCCTGTGGGGAAACCCCAACCTCCTGAAGTGGACCCAGTCTCCCCATGGCAGAGGCCCCATACACTCCCCCGATGCCCTGCACACTCCACCCACTCCTCACACACACCTTGCCCCACAGAGATGGACCCATTCACCTGACTGTGGAGAATCCAGGTGCTTAGCCTATGCAGGCCCACAAGTTGCCCAAGGGTTTGTTGTTGGGCGAGGCCAGACCCTAGGGGGAGCCACTTGCCATGGCAGAGCTGGATTAAATAGATGTTCTAGTGGGTGGGGCAGACCCTGGGCAGAGAGGCCAGGGGAAGAACTCCAATGGCATCTGCCAGTGACTGTGTCAGCATGCCCACACTAGGTCACAGCAATGGCTGCTGCCAAACTCTCAGTCCCTGGAGAGGTCTCACTTCTCACTGAGATGCACTCAGGGCCTATCAGGTGAGCCTCTTTTTGCCAAAGGACTGGGAACCTTTCTTTCTGGTGATTTTAGGTTGCTTTCTGAACTGGGTGAATTTGTGTGTGGGCCCTTTAGCAGCTGGCTTTTTTTTTCTTATGTCTGATAGCTTTTCTGGGGGTATTCCCCATTGTTAGTAGCCAGCAAAGCCAGATATTATGGCACTCATCTCAGTTGTGCTGGGTCCAAAAAATGCTTGTAGTGACAACAGTCCCTGCTCAGGTCCCCCACTCCTCCAGGGAAGGCTGCGTACCTTTGGGTTGCTCCCAGGCAGTTGTGAGGCACTGTGGCTTGTGAAGGTAGCTTTTTTTCTCTCCAGAAGGCAATTTCTGCCTCTTCCGCCTCAGTCAGGACTGTTCCATGTTGCAGGGGTTCCTCTTATCCAGTTTTCAGTTCTCTCTCAGGAGTAATTGTTCCAAGATTAGTTGTAAGCCTATTGTGCCCATGGGAGGAGGTGAGTTCAGAGTCTGCCTACACCGCCATCTTGACACCAATCCATTTATATATGGTTATCTTTGACATACATTAAACTGCACATGTTTAAAGTGTGCAATTTGATAAGTTTTGACCTATCTACACACCTTTGGAACCATCAACAAAATCAAGATAGTAAATGTATCCAACACCAACAGTTTCCCATGCCACCTTTAATCCCTACCCATTGCACCTCTATTTACCTCCAGGCAACCCCTGATCTGCTTTCTGTTGCTATAAATTAGATGTATTTTTAAGAGTATCGTATAAGTGGAACCATCCAGCACATATGATTCTTTTTGTCTAGCTTACTTGTTTTGAGATTCATACAAGTTGCTGCACATCATTTCTTTTTATTGTTGAGTAGTATTCTATCAAATAGATATACAGTAATTGACAGAGATTATCTGATGATGGATCTTTAGGTTGTTTTCAAGTTGTGGCTATTGCAAACAAAGCTGCTATGGACATTTGTAATAGTTTTGTGTGGACATACTTATTTTTTCTCTTGAGGAAATGGCTGGCATATATTTAACTTATTACTTTAGATTTTACAAAATTGTCAAACTGCTTTCCTAAGTGGTTGTACCATTTTCCGTTCTAGTCATAAGTATGTGAGAGTTCTAGCTCCTTTGTGTCTTCACTGACACTTGGTATGGTGAGTCTTTTTAATTTTAGCCATTCTAATCTGTGTGTATCTCATTATGCTTTTAATTTGCATTTCCCTAATGACTGAAGATGTTGAACATCTTTTCTTTTGCCCATTTGCTATTCATATGTCTTTTTTGGTGAAGTTTCAGTTCAAATTTTTAAAGTATTTGTAGAAATTGAAGGGTTTTTTTCTTATTAAGTTTTGAGAGTTTTTTTTTTAATATCCTGGATACAAGTCATTTATCAGGTATATTCTCTGAAAATATTTTCTCCCACTCTATGGCTTGAATTTTTAAAAATATTGTCTTTGAAGAACAGATGTTCTTAATTTTTAAAATATTAACATTGTTTTTCTTTTATGGGGTTTTTTTTTTTTGGTATTATATGTAATAATTCTTAGCCTATATCGGGGTCATTAAGATTTTCTCCTATGTTCTCCTTTAGAAGTTTTATAGTTTTAGGTTGACATTTAAGTCTATAATCCATTTTGAATTAATTTTTGATTATGGTATCAGGTATGAATTGAACAACTTGTTCTTTTCCTTCCCTTTTCCTTTCTTCTTTCTCTTCCCCTTTCCCTCCTCTCCCTCCTCCTTTTTTCTCTTCTTCTTTTGCATATGGAGATCAATTATTCCAGCACCATTTACTGAAAAACTCCTTTCTCAACTAATTTGCCTTTGCAATTTTGCTAAAAATCAGTTGCTCATTTATGTGTGGATCTATTTCTAGATTTTCTATTTTGTTTCCTTGGCACATTTATGACTTGATGCTAACATCATGTTGTTTGATTACTGCAGCTTTAGAACAAGTCTTGAAATGAGGTAATATAAGCCCTTCAACTTTGTTCTTCTTAGAAGTTGTTTTAACTTTTCTAGGTCCTTGACATTTCTATAGGAATGCTAGAATCAGCTTGTAAATTTCTACAAAGAAGTGTATTGGGATTTTGATTAGGGTTGCCTTGAATCAAAGATCAATTTGGGAAGCATTGATCTTAGCAATATTGAGTTTGCTGATAAATTAACAAGGTATATCTTCCCACTTATTTAGATTTTCTTTAATTTTTCTCAGATATATTTAGTTAGTGTACAAATCTTGCACAATTTTTGTCAGGATTTTCTCTAATTCATATTTTTGTTGCTATTGTAAGGTATTGTTTTTTAAATTTCACTTTCTGATTTTTCATTTTTGTGTATAGAAATACAATTGACTTCTATATATTTATCTTGTATCCTGCAATCTTATTAGTTTTAGAAGCTTTTCCCCTAGGTTCCATCAGATTTTCTATATAGAAAATCCTATAGTTTGTGCATAAAATAGTTTTACTTCTACCTTTCCAATCTGCCTGTCTTTTGTTTATTTTCCTTGCCTTATTGAACTGGCTAGATCCTCCAGTACAATGTTGAGTACAAAGGATGAGTGAGGGGGCCAGCCTGGTGGCATAGTGCTTAAGTTCCCATGCTCCACTTTGGCGGCCTGGGGATCACAGGTTCGGATCCTGGGGGTGGACATACACATCACTCATCAAGCCATGCTGTGGCAGGCATCCCACATAGAAAGTAGAGGAAGATGGGCATGGATGTTAGCCGAGGGCCAATTTTCCTCAGCAAAAAGAGGAGGATTGGCAACGGATGTTAGCTCAGGGCTAGTCTTCCTCAAAAAAAAAAAAAAAAGGATGAATGAGGAAATCCTTGTCTTGTTCCTAACTTAGCAGGAAAGCATTCAGTCTTCAGTCTTTCACTATTAAAATATAGTGTTAGCTGTAGTATCCTCACAGATGCCTTTTATCAGGTTTGAGAAGTCCCTTCTATTCCTAGTTTGCTATACCTTGTTTATCAGCAGTGGATGTTTATCAAATGCTTTTCTTTCCTGTGTCTAGTGATGTGTTCTTATAGTTTTTCTTTTTTTTTACATGGTGACTTATATTGATTGATTTTTGAATATTTATTCCTTGGACAAACCCCACTTGGTTATGATGTATTACCATTTTTATATGTTGTTGATTTGATTTTCTAAAATTTTGTTTAGTATTTTTACATCTATGTTCATGAGAGATATTAGTCTGTAATTTTCTTTTCTTATAGTGTCTTTGTCTGGTTTTTGCTATGGCCACATAGAATAAGATGCAAAGTAGTCTCATCTCTTCAATTTTCTGGAAGAGTTTGTATGGAATTGGTACTATCTCTTCCTTAAATGATTGGAAGAATTTACCAGTGAAGCCATCAGGGCCTGGAATTTACTTTGTGGGGTTGTTTTAACTACTAATTCAATTTCTTTTGTAAGTAGAGGACTATTCATCTTTTTTTGATGGAGCTTGGTAGTTCACATTGTGCAAGGAGTTTGTCCATTTTATCTAAACAGTCAAAGATTCATAATATCTTTTTCTTATTCTTTTAAAATATGGAGAATTTGTAATAATGACCCCTCATTTATTTCTGATATTGTTAACTTGTGTCTTCACTCTGATTTTCATGATCAGTCTGGTTAGAAGTATGTCAATAGTATTGACTTTCTCAAAGAACCAGCTTTTGGTTTCATTTATTTTCTCCATTGTTTCTCTGCTTTCTATTAATTTACAACTAGATTTTTAAAAATTTTGCTTACCTTGGGTTTAGTTTACTCTTCATATTTACTTTTCTGAAGTGGGAGCTGAGGTCACTGATTTGAAACCTTTCTTCATTTTGAACATGTGTGTTTAGTCCCCTAAACTTCCCTAACTACTTGTTTAGGAGCATCCCACAAATTTTGATAAGTTATGTTTTATTCTGGCCAGAATATTTTCTAACTTTTATTTTGATTTACCCTTTGACCCGTGGGTATTTGAAACTATGTTACTTAGTTTCCAACTTTTGGAGAATCTGTTTTTTATTTCTAATTTAATTGCATTGTGATCAGAAAGCATAATTTGTCTGACTTTGAGCCTTTTAAATTTATTGAGACTGGTGTTATGGTCACATTATGGTAAATGTTCCATCCACACTTGAAAAGCTTGTGTATTCTGCTAATTTTGAGTTGAATGTTCTACAAATGTCAACTAAATCAGATTGTGTGGTAGTGGTCAACTCTTCCATATCCTTGCTGAATTTTATGTACTGACCTATCAATTATTAAGGGAGGGTTATTGATATCTCTGAATCTAATTGTTGATTTGCCCATTTCTCCTTGAGGTTCTATCAGTTTCTGTTTCTTGTAGTTTGAATCTCTGTTATAAGGTACAAAAATCTTTAGGTTTATTACATATGCTTAATGAATTAATCCTGTTATTTTTATGAAATGACCTTCATTGTCCCTGGTTATGTTCTTTGCTTTGAAATCTATTTTGTCTGATATTAATGTGACCATTTTAGCTTTATTTTAGCATGATATAATTTTCTATGCTTTTGCTTTTAACTTATTTGTGCCTTATACTTTAACTGCATTTCTTATAGGCAGCATATAGTTGTGTCTGTTTCTAAAATCTATCAAACAATCTCTATATTTCAATTAGGGTACTTCGGCCATTTACATTTAATGTGATTATTAACATGCTTAAGTCTATTGTCTTGGTTTGTGTTCTGTTTTTCTCATTTCTTATTTATTCTGCTTTTCTTCTTTTTTTCTCACTTCTTTTGGATAAAATAAATATTTTTATAATTCCATTTTATTCCTTTTGTTGGCTTATTAGCTAAAACTTAAAAAAAAATTAGTGGTTGCTTTGAGGTTTAGAGTTTTCTTCTTTAATAGTCTACCTTCAAGTGCTATCATACCATTTCACATATAATACATTATCATAGTATACTTCCATTTCTCTCCTTCCAGTCTTTTATGCTATTGTCATTCATTTTACTTATACGTATATTATAAATCCCACAATACTTTTTTAAAATAGTTTTTTGTTTAGGTAGTCTATTACCTCTTAGAAATACTAAATAACAAGAGAAAAAAATCTTATGTATATACCGATGTAGTTGCCGTCTCTGATGCTCTTCATTTCATTGTGTAGATCTATTTTTCCATCCGTTATCATCTTTCTTATGCCTGAAAAACTTCCTTAAATTTTTTATATAGTGTAGGTCTGCTGGTAATATTTTCTTTCAGTTTATATATATATGATAAAGTCTTTATCTTCTTTCTTTGGAGAACATTTTTTGGTGTTTTTAGAATTCTATATTAAGAAGCTTATTTTCTTTTAGTATTTTAAAGATTTTGCTCCACTCTCTTCTTGTTTTCATTGTTTCCAGTGAAATCTCTTGTAATTCATATGTTTATTCCTCTATTTGTAATACATTTTTTTCTCTTTGCTTTTAAGATTTTGTTTTTATCACTACTTTTGAGCATTTTGATTATGATGTATCATTGTGTAATATTCTTCATCTTTTTTTGTGCTTGGAGTCTGTTATGTTCCCTGGATCAATGAGTTGTAATTTTCATCAAATATGGAAAAACTTTGGCCATTATTTCTTTAATTTTTTTCCTCTATCCTATCTTTAAGGGGGCACCAATTACATATATATTTTGATGCCAGAAGGTGTTTGACAGATGGCTGATGATTTTTCATTTAGCTTAATTCTATTTTCTCTCTGTGTTTCATTTTGAAATATCCTAAACTATGTCTTCAAGTTTGCTAATCTTTTATTCTGCCTTGTTTTATTGGTCCTTAATCCTATCCAATGTATATTTCATCTTAAGCATTATAATTTTCACATATGAAAGTGTAATTTACACCTTTTAAAAATCTCCCATGTTTCTGCTTGACTTTTTGAACATAGGGATACAATAATAATAATTGTTTTAATGTTCTTGCCAGCTAATTATAACATCTGTGCCAGTTCTGAATCAGTTTTGATCAACTGATTTTTTTCTCTTTATTATGGGTTGTATTTTTCTGTTTGTTTGAATGGCTGATAATGTTTGATTGAATAACAGAATTTGTGACCTTTACCTTGTTGAGTGCAAGATATTATAACCCCATAAATAGATACTGAGTATTGTTATGGGATGTAAGAAAATTACTTGCAAATAGGTTGATACTTTTGAGTGTTAATTTTAGGATTTGTTAGGCAGGGCCAGAGCAGCATTTTTTGTGGGGCTAATTACTCCTCTCCACAGAAGCAAGATTTTTGTGAGTTCTCTACCCAGTGCTCTATGAATAATGAGGTTTTCTCCAGACTTGCTGGTTGGGACAAGCAGTGTTTTCAGCCCTGTGTTAACTCTCTGTGTAGCTCTTTACTCTCTAGAACTCTGTCATGTGCAGTCTATTTATGATGGTCTCCCTGGAGTTTTAGCTCCATGCCCCTAATCAAGGAGTCTGCTGAGGCTTTATCTCATTTCCCTCTACCTGCCCTGCAGCATGGAAGCTCCCTCAAGATAGTAAGCTGGTACAATTGTAGGGCTCACATTGTTTTATTTCCCACCTCTCAAATATTTCTATCCTTTGTTACTTGATATCCAACATCTTGTTTTATTTATCTGGTCTGTTTCATTTGTTTCAGGCTGGAGCATATTCTAGTCCTCTTACTCCTGTCTTACCTGGAAGTGGAAATTATCTATATATTATAACTCCTAAATTTACATATTGACCCAGGACTGTAAGCTCACCTTATATATCCAATTACCAGTTGCATCTTATATATCTAAGTGCCAGAGATATATATACAGCTCTTTGATTACCATCAGCCATCTCAAATTTAATTATTTTGAAAATGAAGCTCTTGATACACTGATACTTCCCTTACTATTCTTTTGTTAAAACAAAATCAGAATGCCTCAGTTTGTATTCAGCTCTAATATGTACTATCTGTGTGGCCTTGAGCACATTACTTCACCTTTCCATGGTTTAGTTTCTTGTCCACTAAATAGAGGTGAAGTAATGAATACAGTATCTACATCATAGGTTTGTTATGTTTGTTGTTGTGTTTGTATTAGTAAATGGGTTAATACATATTAAGTGTCTGGCATATATTAGTTCTTCGATAACTGTTAATCATCATTGGCTTTCTTTACGTACCTTGAGATTCCAAGTCCTATCTTAGAGCACCTGAAATTCTGTATAACTGGAGAGCTCCCCTCCCAACTCATTCATTGGCTAGTTTAATGTTGTCTTAGAAATCTAACTAAAATGTCATCTCTTTAAAGAGGTTTTAGATAGCCCATCAAAAGAAATTGCCCTCTCCCCATTCATACAAGCTGTTTTCTAGTAATATGCAATGATTATATCTTCCCCACTAATCACAATTTTGAATCATCTTACATATCTGAATTTTTGTTTATTTTATGTCTTACTCATTAAAGTGTGAGCTCCCTGAGAACAGGGACCTTGGCAATTCTGTTTCTCATATTTGTGAGGCACATAGTAGGTATTTTACCAATATTTATTGATTAAATATATAAATTAATTTTTTTCCTCTTTTTCATAATTTGTTACGGTTGATGAAGCCACATTGACATATCATAATTAACCAAAGCCCATAGTTTGCATTAGGATTCACTCTTGGTACTGTACATTCTATGGGTTTGAACAAATGTATAAAGACGTATATCTACTATTACAGTATTATACAGAGTAGTTTCACTGCCTTAAAAACCCTCTGCACTCCACCTATTTATCTCTCTCTCCCTCCCAACTCCTGGCAATCACTTTTTTTTTTTTTTTTTTTACTATGTCCATAGTTTCACCTTTTCCAGAATGTTATATGGTTAGAATCATACAGTATGTAGCCTTTTCAGATTGGCTTCTTTCACTGGTATTATGCATTTAAATTTCCTCCATGTCTTTTCATGGCTTGATAGCCCATTTCTTTTTAGTGCTGAATAATATTCCATTGTCCAATGTATCACAGTTTATCTATTCACCTACTAAAGGACATCTTGGTTGCTTCAAGCTTTGGCAATTATGAATAAAGCTGCTATAAACATCTATGTACAGGTTTTTGTGTGGACATAAGTTTTCAACTCCTTTGGGTAAATAACAAGGAGCACAGTTGCTGGATCATATGGTAGGGATATGTTTAGCTTTGTAAGTGTTAAAAACCAAAATTCAGCTCAGTAAATTTGAAGATCCAATTGGCTTTATTCAATGATTCATGAATCGGGTAGCATCCCATCTAAAAAATAGAAGTGTGTTCCAAAGAGTTGTACAAAATGGCAGGCTTTTATAGGCAGAGATGAGGTGGGACAGGAAGTTATTATCAAAAGAAAAGAAAGAATTGTTTCAGGTAGGGTCCTCCTCCCTTAGGGGAAATGGCAAGAGGTCTTATCATGCAGATTGCCTCACTAGAGTTGATCAGGAAATTCCAGACTGACTGGTTGAAAATGCCACTCCTGGAAGAGGCTGAAACTGCAGTTAGGTTACGTATTAAGTCTTCATGGGGCTTAACACAAGTGACTCCATTTTGGGCTTGTTGTTTTTTTTTTAACATCAGAAACTACCCAACTCTCTTTCAAAGCTGCTGTGCCACTTTGCGTTCCCACCAGCAATGAACAAGAGTTCCTGTTGCTCCACATCCTCGCCAGCATTTGATGCTGTCAGCGTTGAATGTTTGACCGCTCTAATAGACATGTAGTGATATCTTCTTGTTGTGTTAATTTGCATTTCCTCCCTGATGACATATGATGTGGAGCATCTTTTCTTGTGATTATTTGTCATCTGTATATTTTCTTTGGTGAGGTGTCTGTTCAGATCTTTAGCCCATTTTTTTAATCTGAGTTGTTTGTTTTCTTATTAAGTTTTAAGAGTTCTTTGTATATTTTGGATAAAGTTCTTTATAAAATGTGTCTTTTGTAAATATATTCTCCCAGTCTATTCTTATCTTCTCATTCTCTTGATATTGTCTTTGAGAGAGCAGCAGCTTTTTAAAATTTTCTGCTTTTCTTTTGCTAATGGTGGTTGAGATCTGCCCTGAAATCCCTGGTACCATCCCAGCCCCGGGGCCCTGTTTGGATCTATGGTGGTTTTAATAAATGGGCTTGCACTTTTTGACACTTTTATCACAGAGAGGTGGTGTTTATATCTTTTCCCTTTAAATCTGGTCACACTTGTGACTCACTGTGACAACAGAATTCAATAATAGTCACGCTGCATGAGTTTTGAAGCTTTCAGAAAGAGTTACACAGCTTCCCCATTGGAACTGGGACACTCACTTTTGGGATCCTGGGCTACTGGGTAAGGAGTCTGAATTCTTTGAAGTCACCATGCGTGAGGAAATCCAGGCCCAATAGCCACATAAAAATGTTCCCGTTGACAGCCTCAGCTAAAGTCCTAGCTGAAATCAACATCAACTATATGATATGTGAGTGAAGACACCCCAGAATAGTCTCACATCCGGCCACCAAGCCCAAGCCCCTAGCAATTGGGTTTCCAAAGTGGGTCCCCTCATATTGTGGAGCAGTGACAAGCCATCCTCACTGTGCCCTGTTTGAATTCCTTACCCATAATATCCATTAACATAGTAAAATGGCTATTTTAAGCCATTAACTTTAGGAGATATTTGTTATATCTTAATAGTAACTAGAGCAGACTCTTAGTCCTTTTCCTGAGAGTGGAAACTAGCCTGATACTCTCATGTAGTAGCTGGGCGTGTGCTGTTCACAGGATTATCTTTGCATAATTCCCAGCTGTCTAGTTGACTCTCAAATATTAACCCTTGTCAGAATTTCCTAAGTTGGAAATTTCCAACGTAAATGAGTTTATCCATATCGGAACATAGTAACCCATGTAATTCTCTCACAGATTATAAAATGAGTAAATCTTGTATATTTTGACACTTAAATGTTTAACCTAATAATTTATGATTTAACTGTTTCGTGATATACTTTATTTTCTAAATGTTGCTCTGACTGTGCTCTATGGATGTGAGTAAAAAAAGTAGCACGCTGTGGGCCTTCTCATGTGAATAAGTACTGATGATTCTTTGATGACCATCAATGACTATTATCCAATGAACAACTCCAACTGTCAGGTTCAGAGTCCCTCCAAATCCTCAGATCAAAGAGTCAGTCCATGCTCCCTGGCTACATGCCAGGTTGCTCTTTTGGGTGATTCCCTAGCTACCTATGAACTGGCCAGATTTCTGGTGTATCAAGTGAAAATTTGAAAGGATGTCTTTTAGTCTTGCTGCTTGGAGTTAGCCCCATTTCACATTCAATATGCAGCAGATATTGAGGGCTGTCCAAACGTGATTCATATTCAGAAGGGCTGCATTGTGGTAAACATCTTTTCAGAGCTATAAATCTAGTTATTAGTCTAAATCCTTCTGTTTATTCCTTAGAGAAGCAGTATACAATGAAACAATATATGCAAGTAGATAAAATATCATGACTGGGTCCAGGTCTGGGAGTTAACCTGTAGTGGTCAGTTCCTCTAAGTAGTAGAGTACTACTTTTACACGCTTTAGTTTACAAGCTAGAGTTAGTTAGGAATTCTAAGAATAGAAAAAGAGTGTTTTAAACAAATTGTGTCCTCCCCCCATCGATTGTCCAAGATTACATTCTAAGAAGATTAAAGACCTAGGATTTCAACCAGTTGTCTGAATTTTAAGATTACTTGTAAGGAACGTTTTCCTTGTATCAGGTTTTACCCTTTTAATTGGGTTGTAACACTAATTCATTCTATGAAATATTAAAATTCCAAATGGATTGTTAACCAACAAAATAGTTGATTCAAACAGGTGAAAGTCAGCATGATAGCTATGGCCATAACATAAAAATTGGGGAAAAATTCAATAACTTCAAATATCTAGAAAGATCTGAGGGTCAGAATTAGGCTTAGTATGAAAAAGACCCATATGGAAGGTCAATTAAAAAAATCAGTCTATTAAAATTTTGAGTATAGTTGCTCTGTTTCTTAAACTTGGGGACCTGTGAACCAAAGGAGGATGAAGATAGCAGTCTGACCTTGAAAACATTTAGGAAAATCATTCCAAACTTCGGCACCAAAAGAAATGCTCTTAATTAAGCCATAGGCATGATGAGTACAGATACTTGATTCCTGTTATGAGAAATCAGTACTGGAAACATAACACCTTCTAAAATCCAGGAAGTATCTCTGTAGCTTTTTTGAAAGCCAGAGCAATACTCAGGTCATAGTAAATATTATTTTTACCAAACTAAAACAACAAATGTCTATCAATATTCTGGAAAAAAATTATTTGGTGATGTCCTGTGTTAGTAATTACTGACTGAATTAGTGAATCAAAAGTGAGATTCCATTTGGGGTCTCTATAAGCTGTATTTGACATCTAAAATATATTGTCACTTTTTCAGTTCACAAAAATAATTTGCTATTTTTAACTGCTTTGAGGTGACATCAGTTTGGAATAATCTGACCTGCGTTCTATTTTACTTTTATGTCATGAAAGTTATAAAGAGGATTTACTGTCTTTTATTATTAAAACTCCAGCTCTGGCTCTGGCCATTGTATTTCCTAATTATGCTCAGAGGATGGCTTCTTATCAAGGGTATTTTACTTATGAATAATGTTCTTTGTGTGGCTTCCGTGGTGGACAAGTTAGATTGCTTCTGACATCAGCCAGCAGTAAATTAGCTTCCAATTTGGCTGTGTTCTAGAAGACTGAAAGATTTACTTTGTCAACATCTTTGCATTGAGATGAAAATAACTTCCTTTAGGTTTGATTTGCTTTTTCACCTGAGGCACAGGAGGCTTTCTAGAGTTCTAACCCTATTATACTTGCCATTGAAGGAAACAAACTATATTTTTCTATACCTCAGGTTGTAAAATTTGTTTTGTGGTTTTTTTTAACTTATTTAAACTGATACTGATTAATCATATTCTTTTAACAATAAGTTACACTTGGCTAGGAAGTCTGAACATGACTAGGTGCTCAAGAATTCCACAAAAGTAAATTTTAGAACACCATGTGAAATGATTTAAGTAAAAAGCACTGGATTCCAAGTAGGTGCTAAAAGTTGAGAGATAATCAGACAATATGGGGGTAGAAAGAAAAATAATCATTCGCTTATGGATACCATTATTTGGGGAAATAATTTTGATGAAGTGTGATTCATGCTAGTATGTAACTTGCTAGGAGATTTTCATGGCATGACTGGTATTTTTAAGCATACATGTTAGGATTAAAATTCCCTACTGTGAAGTATGGAAATTTTAGGTGTTATTTTAAATTGAGCTTCTTAACTTCCTAAAGATTAGCTGAAAAAATAACATATGTTTATTTGAAAGCACATTAATTACAAAGGATGAATTTATTGCTACCAATAACAGTTTTTGATTTTTAGTGGGTTAGTTCTTTGTAATCAGTTGGAAACTTACTAGTATGAAGTAAGTTATGATGTTAAATTTGTTTCTGTAGCTTTAATTAAGAAAGTCATGGTAAACATTGTTAATGAGTCCAGAAGAATTTCAGCTTGTGTTAAGGGAGAAAAAAAAAAAAACCTCTAACAACCTCAACTCATTTCAGATAACATTGACATCATGTTGACTTTGTTTTGAAGTATATCCCTTCCGTTTCATGCATGAATATTCCTCAACACTTAGCTTGTACTTGAACTTCTCAGAACTTCTATTTGGTTGAAAATTCAGCATATGGTTATTTAGTGAAACACAATTAGTTCCAGGTAAAACAAAGTTATCTATGTGTTTCCCAAAGAGTATCTTAAAAGCGATATAATAACCTACATGAAAAAAAATTACTGAATTCAAATGCTTTATAGTAGAAAAGATATGCCTTCAGTTTAAAAGATGGCATTTTGCCAAACTGGATGATTTGTTTTCGTTAATGCAACAGCTAAACAATCTGTCTCCATGGATTTCCACCCTTGTTTTTGTGTGTGTCCTGTCATCATCAACACTAGCTCCTAGCACAGAGTTAAGAGTTCATTGCTGGGCAGTACAAGCCAAGCAGCAAGTGAGAGGAGACCCAGCTTAACAAGAAGAAATGTAGCTTAGACCAGGAATGCTGGACCATGTGGAGGCTGAAGCAACAGTTGCAAGAGGGTCCACAGTTGGAAATAAAATTGAAATAATCGTGAGAATCCAGGGAAGACTTAATCCAGAAGAGCATGCTGGGACACACCTTCCAAAATGCAGAGTAGATTTAAAGGGAGAATGGAAAGTGGGCCATGTTGTTCAAGGAATTCATCTGATGGATGGGAGGCTAGGGATAATGGGGACAGTGCCCAGCAGGTGAGAAATGGGCTGGCAAGTAAAGATAAATGACAAGTCAGTCAATGAGCTGGAATGTCAGGCATGTTTCTTCCCTGCTTCAGTGCTCTTGGGCAAATAATGAGTAATGGGTTTTTAAGGTACTTGGAATGAAGAGTCCAAGAGGATATACAAGGGGAAGGAAGGGATATCATCTCAGTGATATGATAGTAATATCTACTGTGTGTCACACAGTGAGCTAAGCCATCTGCACATCTTCTTGTTTAATCTTCAGTATTGCTTTAGAAAGTATTACTATCCCCAGTTTAGGGATGAATAAACCAAAGCTTCAAGAAGTTAAGGAATTTATTCTTGATCACATAGTTAATAAGTAGCAGGGTCAGAGATCAAATCCAGACTTTCTGACTACTTGTTTTTGCCTAACACCTATGCAATTGGGCAGAGGATATCATGGTATTTTCAAATCCCATATATTGGAAGGCTGGAAACATTGATGAGTGGCCCTTGTCCTCTTGTTGTTCAAAGAAGGGAATTGGGAAGGACTATGGTAGGCACAGTAGAACATGACAGTCATAAATAGAACCTGAGAGAAGGCAGCATGGGCAAGAATTGGAATCCTTCCCTTCTCTCAGAACTGGGGAAAATGAGGATGACTTAAATGTGGGGATACAGTAGGGGTTACGCCATTTTTGATTTTGGAGGAGGAGTCAAAGTAATAGGTTTTATAGTTGGGAGATGAAAATAATGAACAATTCCGATAGGCAAGACCAGAACTCAGTCCCACAAACAGGACAGTGATCCTAGGAGTGATGGAGCAGATAAGCAGGAATGGGAATCTGGTTTCTCACTGGGTGCTCAGAAAGTGTAGGGGAGACAAAGACATTTGGGTGGGGCTAGCATAAGGGCAGATAGAGGCTGGTAATCATATTTCTGCAATGATTACTATAAATTTGAGACCTATAACTACATAAATAATGACCTCACATTGTTGTAAACACAAAATGAGGTAATATAGGTGAAATAACTTGATAGTGCCTGGAATGTAGACTGTATCTAATAAATAATAGTTCTGTGATCTAGATGTCAGTACACCTAAGTAAATAGCTATTTAGTGATAGTTTCAGAGCTTATTGGAATCGGCTTTGCACTTTAAAATATATTGTCTTATTTGAAATTGTTTCACATACTTATTTCAATAAGATAAGAAAAAAGAGGATCAGGGACTACATATTACTTCCATAGTTCTATGTTGCACTATATCTATCTTTATATTTTATATGTAATTCATGCACAGAAAACACTTATTGTTTGCTTGCCCTACCTTAACACACACACACGCACACACTTCTTGTTTGAGTCAATATATTAATTCTATCTGAGATATCCCCAGGCTTTATTTTAGAATCTAAGGCACAGTATGTTCAAAACCTCAAAAAGCACATTTTAATTTCAATTTGGCTTTTGTGAAAAGTGTCATCTAATTTCCACAAATATAGCCAGAAAGGTACAATGCAGAATTTCACACACTTAATTAAAAAACCCTGCATCATGTTTAGAAGCAATCTTTCAGAACTAAGGACAATCCAGTCCTTATTTTATTCAGTCTTTTGCCTCCCTCCTTAGAGTATAGGAGTAATAAGAATATGCAATCATTGAATTAAAATGTAGATAAGAAATTCTACCCAAATTGGACCATTAATTATTTTCCTTTAGGTTGTCTATCTTTATGGAGTGAAGTGATTTTGTTGCTTATTATCATAATATAGGTATTATTTCCTCCTACAACATAAAACTTTTTCTAACACTTTTACTTCTTTTTAATGACTTGAGCAGAGGGTTAAATTGTGATTATTATGCATTTCTGCATTTAACTGAACATTTTAAAATGTGACCAACATTAACGTCACTATAAATCTTTTGCTAAACATGGACATGTATTCAAACTACATTTTTATATAAATATAAATATTTTTCTACTCTAGGGAAAGTTCTGGTTTTAAGACCTGCCTCCTTTCTGATTTCTTCTTCCTCCAGGTTAACTCTGATATCCTCAAATTTTCAGTGAAGGACTTGGCTGTCACTGCTTCTTTTACTCCACGCATTCCTTGGGGAACTCATCCATAGTCATGGTCTTGATCACAGAGTGAATACAGCTGACTCCCGATTTTACCTAGCTTGGGCCAATTTCTCACCCTGATTACGGTGCCAGACATACGGTAGGCTCCCTTACAGCCTCTCTAGCTTAATATCTCACCACCAAATCTTCACACCCATTGTGCTGAGTTCCTTCATCGCTCACATAAAAAGCATCAGCAGAGCCGATCTCATCTTCTTCATTTTCATAGTGAATGTCCTCACATAAGCTAACATTGTCTCATAACCTAACTACTCCAGATACTGACAAAATTCTGGTGTATCTAGCACATAACTTTTACAATAGTTTGCTTCAATCTTTACTTCTTCATATTATTGCACTGCTCAAGAAGTCTATACCCTTTGACTGTTATAGATAATCTATGATTTCCATGTATTTTATTCATTATTATTAATGTACAGGTGGTCACGCCATGTAGTCTCATTGTACTTGTACTCCCTCTGTGCCCATGCCTACACATTGTATGATAATTGCTGGTTGTGGTAGAAAGAACAATGCCCCCCAATAGATAACCGTGTCCTAATGGCCAAAGCCTGTGAATGTGTTACTGTACATGTCAAAAGGGGTATTGCAGAAGTGATTAAGTTAAGGATCCTGAGATGGGAAAGTTATCCTAGATTCAGGTGGGTTCCATGTAATCACAACGGTCCTTACCAGAGGGAAACAAAAGTGTCAGAGTCAGAGAAAGAGATTTGACAATGGAAGTGAAGGAGGAAGGGGAGAGCATGAGATTGAGGGAAAGAGAGAGAGATCTGGAGTTGCCATGCTGTTGGCCCTGACGATGGAGGAAGGGGCTATGAGTGAGGAACGCCGGCAGACTCTGGAAGCTGGAAAAGGCAAGGAATGGGTTCTCCTCCTCTAGAGCCTCCAAAACGAACACAGTTTTGCTGACACCTTGATTTCAGCCCCATAAGGACTATTTTGGACTTCTGATCTCCACAAAGATTCAGGTTGTTTGAAGCTGCTAAATGTGTAGTAATTTGTTACAGCAGCAATAGAAAACTAATACATTTGTTGATTTTTTTCTCCTACTAGACTGTAGGCTCCGTGAGGGCAAGGCCAAGTGGATCTTGTTTATTATTACACCCATAATCCCTAGAAGAGAACCTAGCATGCTAAGACACAGAATCAATTTGTTGGGTAAATAAATGTTTAATATTCCAAATGTCAATTTATAATCCCCACACCTGTTCCTTTATTTTCATTATGTCTCCTTGCTTGTAAAATTCCAAACCTCCTCCCTATCAATAAATTTCCATTGCTTCTGTCATTGTCTAGATTAAAAATATATCTTCTCCAGTAAGGCTTACCAGACAAGCCATTTTCAAATCTGATTATTTCTCAGAACTGAAAGTCCCATTTTCATTTGCCATTATTATCTTTTATTTGCTCATTTGTAAAGTAAGTTGTTTTCTTGTTGTTACCTGTACTATATTTATCTTTTCAAGTTTATTATACTTTTTTCAAATGAAATTCTGTATTGTCTACTTCTTTAAACCACTTATACTTTTAGTTGTAACTCAAGTTTTTCATTTTGTTTTTAAGGAATTGTTGAAGAAAAGTCGAGTTTGATTTTTGTTGTTTTGGACAAAGAATCTGTCCCATTTCTTTTCAGTATAGCTCTGACAACTCGCCCCAGGTCCATGACATCATCTGGAGCATTTTCTTCTACTTTTGCTCTCTGAGTTTTAAAGGTTGGATACATAACTTGCCAGATTTCACAAAAAATATTTTAACAGCTACATTAGCTAAGTGACAGATTTTTGGTAAATATTTTGTTAAAATATTTAGTGGTTATTAAACATATCAGATTTCCCTTACTATTTAACTGAAACTAGAATTATTTTAGTGTAACTTTAACAATTACTACAGTTCATAAAGCACTAAGGGGAAAAACGATATCAGGTAACTAGCCAAGCATGGAGCACAGAGTCTGTTATAAACTTCAAAGGTGAATTTGTCATAAATCACTAGATTTAGAACATAAAATATCCTTGTGCATGAAGTATACATAAACCACTACATTCTTATATTACACAAGCACTATAGCAGTACAGTAGCAGACTAAGTTTAGAAAAACTTGCCAGCTTTTCCTTCCAGTTATCATGAACCAAATGTCTGTCTTTAACTATTGCTTAAAACACCACGAGGAAAGAATAACATCCTAAGTACAGGTTCACTTTTATGATGGTTATATGAAAGAAGCTATATGTATATATATATATTCTCCATTACAGAGTGTCTTCTGGGAGATGATGAATATAGAAGTCTGCATTTATGTTGTACACTGATTATGATATCATCTTTATCCAATAACCCAAGAAATCAACATCGCTATTTTTGAACAAAAGATGGAAAACAACCTGAAATTACTTAGGTTGCAATTAAGAGTTCTATTTTTATTAGAGCCTTGCAATAGCTCCAGGAAGAAATTTGTGAATTTATAGAGCATCATTTTGTTCTTTGTGGGCAAACTCCAGTTAAAAAATTAGAAACCATTGTATAAAACCATGAACATTAAACAAAAGCCAGATACGATTTGCTGTCAGAGAGAAATTAAGTTCTATAGCAAAAAAGAGAGTGTGAGTTTGCAACTGTCTATAAATACACTAGTTACCAAAAGCAGACAGAACAAATGACTTGTTTAATATTGCTTAACTGCAAAAAATGTTTATCAAATGTCCACCAAAAATATCTGGTGTAATTATTACATTTATTAGAGCTCTGAAGCTGAAAACCTAATGATTAGACATTCTCCAGAAATAATATGAATCATATACTTGTTTTCTAACCATGGAAAAAAACTGAAGCTTAAATTCGTGTCAGAGGAGAATCTGAAAACTTAAACCATAAAATCCAAGTAGTTATTTTTTTTACTTTTATTTTTTAATTAGAAGGGCAGAGGCAGAGTTGGGAGTGGAGGAGATATGATGCTCTGATTTCACATTTGTGTTACTTTTGGTCTAGCCAGTCAGAAGTACTTTGAATACACTCTAACAGAGAAAAAGAGCAAAGAAAAATAAGCAAAAATGGGGATGTGCAGCCACATGAAGGCTCAGAAAAGAATATATATTCTGTATGGTGCACACTTGTATCAATTGCTTACTATCTAAAATGACAAACTGAAAGGAAAATACACATACCTCTTACCCTTTTCTTCCCCTTAAGCTCAGCTTTAATGATATGCATTCTCCTTATATGCAATTAAACAAATAGAAGGATAAGAAAAAAAATACATATGTAGGCTCTGTACTATGGTCATTTAAAAATAAGGTGGGCATAATTTAATTTAGTACTATTATATGTGATCTTTAATATTGCCGTGCCTGACCGAAAAAGTTACTACTTTGTTAAGAAAATTAGAATTGTCTTAAGTAGATCATTTGTGACTTGGAATCTAGTGTTTAGGATGACCACTCCTTAGGCAGAAGATTCTAGAATCAACTTGACTTTCTATCTCATTAATTGGTATGCCTAACACAAAGTTGGGAGTACCAGAAGCTATATATTTCTGGATGAAAGGCAATCAGGTTTATATAACTTTATTACAGTTGTTCTTTAGTGTCATACAGCAGCCTGTGGATATGAATCTACATCGCTATAAAGAAAAGATAGAAAATAAATTTTTGTGGGGCTGGCCCAGTGGTGTAGCAGTAAGTTCACATATTCCACTGTTGCAGCCCGGGGTTCATTGGTTTGTTTCCTGGGCGAGGACATACTCACCACTCATCAAGCCATGCTAAGGTGGCATCCCATATAGAAGAGCTACAACTCCACAACTATGATACACAACTATGTACTGGGACTTTGGGGAGAAAAAAGAAAAAGAGTAAGATTGGCAACAGATGTTAGCACAGGGCCAATCTTCCTCAAAAGAAAAAAAAGAAAGAAAATGAATTTTTGCCTTCTAGCATTAAAGTAGCCTCGTGATAAAACAAATAGGAAAAGAATATTCACATCATTTCAAGCTATTTTGCTTAAACGTCTAAATTTTCTCAGTAAATTTTCCTGAATATTCACTCTGCTCATAGGTTTAATATAAGTTTGAAAATCATGGGGAAAATAGATATTTAACTTATTTTTTGACATTTATTTGTCATAAATATCTCATTCTTTATCATCTGGTATCAATAAGAATATATTATGGCTGCCTTTAGCTTAGATTATTTCATTACCATTTTAAAAGTAAAGTATTTTGCACAAGACTTGCTCAGAAATCTGAGCATCCATACATGCTGATGGTCCCTCTTTTGAAACAACTACCCCATATCTTTTGCAGAGGCCAGTAAATAAAATCAATCTTATCCTACCCATGTTATAACTAAATCTCTTCTTTCGAAGTTGAAAGAACAAATGTGGAAATGGATTTTACTTAATCACTACTGAGTAGTTAAGGTATTTTTCCATCTCTGTTTATGATTTTCCATTTTCTTCATATAAGAATGTCTATTTCCATCACAGGACACCAAATAACAAATTCAAGCAATTGGACAGGAAAAAAATTCTTAAAATTCTGAAAACTGTAATTGAAGAAATTTCCTGAAGTAAAAGATGGCTTGAAACTACTTACTGAAAGAGCCTACTATATTTCCTAGAAAAAAATCTATACAAGGGCTGCAATAGATAACCTCTAAAATGGCTCCCAATGATTCCTACCTCCTCGTATTCAGTCCTTGTGTGTTTCCCTCCTTCTGAGCAATGGGCTGGATCTAGTGAGTCACTTCTAATGGATGGCATACAACCCTCAAGATTAGGTTATAAAAAGAATGTGACTACCACCTTGTTCTCTCTCTGTCTCTCTCCTTCTCCCTACCCCCTACCCCTTTTGTGGGGGAAGCAAGCTGCCATGTTTTGCATAGCAGGATGTACAGGCATATTTCTGCAAGGAACCAATGTCCTCAGCCAATAGCCAGTGGGGAACTGAGACCTGCCAATAGCTACATGAAAGACCTAGGAATTGAGTCTTCTGAGGCCAACAGCCATGTGAGTGGCTGGGAAGTGGATTCTCCCTAGTCAACCACCGAGATGACTGCAGCCCCCAGCAACACCTTGACTACAGCCTTCTAAGAGCTCCTGAGTCAGAAGCACTCTATCAAGCCAAATTTGGATTACTGACTTGTAGAAACTGTGAGATAATAAATGTTTTTTTGTTTTAAGCTGCTAAGGAAAAGGTAACTAATATAATGAATGACACCAAACCATATGCTAGTAAAAATATTGACATCCAGGAAATGACTAAGTGACTTAGGAAAAAAAACCAAATTGTCATCAGTTTTTAACAGCAATATCTTATGATAAATAAAAGGAAATATGACCTATGAATTTTACATCTAGGATATCAGGGAATATCTTCTCATGAGACTTTTCTAAGGAAGCTGCTAGAGAATTAGCTTCACAAAAATCAAAATGTTGAGTAAAACATTGACATAAGGACTAATGCTGAAGATTCACATTTTACTGCATTAAAGTGTTCTGCTCTGACCTGACTTTTTAGAAGGGGTTTTTGTCCATTCTCATACTGTAATCCAGAAACTGTGCAGTTGATGATCTCCTGGGGACATTCATCCAATTATGTTGATAGTTTTGCCTTATACAAGTAGGTTTGGATTTGTTACTCAGTTTTCAAAACTATGAGGTAAAATATTAAGAAAAGTAAGTGAACAAGTTAAAAAAAATGGAGACATGATTTTCCAGCCAAAGTGGAAAAGCCTTCTGATTCATGGGCATTGAGTAGAACACTCTGGAGGATCTCACTTCAGTGGTAGGAAATACTATCCCCAAACTGAAATGGTTTTGGTCCCACCTAAAAATCTTACTACCAAGACCTGATAGGATCAAATGGTTTCCGAGTAACTTAACAATGTCCAAATCAAATCTCAAGAATACTTATAGGTATACAAAAATATCCAGCATCTAACGAGGTAAAATTCACAAGTTTTGTCATTCAATCAAAGATTACCAGGCATGAAGAAAAGCAGGAAAATACAACCCACAATGAAGAGAAAAAACTGATTCAGGACTGACACAAGTGTTAAAATTAGCAGGAGAGGACATTAAAACAGTTATTATAACTGTATTTCATGTGTTCAAAAGTTAATTAGAAACATGGAAGATTTTTATAAAGCTACAAATTAAGCTTCCAGAGATAAAAACTACAATGCATGAGATGGAAACACACTGGTTAGGATTAACGGCCAATTAGATATTGCAGAATAAAAATAATGAACTTGAAGACATAGGATAGGATATTCCAAAATGAAGAACAGAGAGAAAAGACAATTAAGAAAAATGAAAAGAGCATCAGTGATCTGTGGGATACCTTCAAGCATCCTAATGTATGTGTAACTGGAGCCCCCACAGGAGGGGAACAAAAAAAATTTGAAGAAACAATGGCCAAAACTTTCCAAATTTAAAGAAAGCTGTAAACACACTGATTGAAGATGACCAATGAACCCCTAAGCACAAGAAACATGAAGAAAATTACACCCAGACACATGTGAAGAAAAATACCCAAAAGTAATGATAAAGAGAAAGTTATACAAGCAAGCAGAAAAAAGGCACATTCCCTATAGAGTGACACAGATAAGAATGACAGCAGATTTCTTGTTGGAAACAATGCATGTTAGAAGACATTAGAGAAACAACTTTAAAGTACTAAAAGGAAAAAATAAAACTGTCAAGCTAGAATTTTATACACAGTAAAAAATATCTTTCAAAAATGAAGCTGAAATATGACTTTTCCAGGCATACAAAAGCTGAAAGAATTCATCACTGGAAAACTGGCACTATAGGAGTGTTGAAGGAAGTCCTGTGACAGAAAGAAAATAATATCCGATGGAAATATGTACCAACACAAAGGAATGAACAACATTAAAAACAGTAGCTACATAAGATTATTTTCTTATTATTTAAAACTCTTTAAAAAATAATTGATTTTTTAAACAGAAATAATAATATCGCATGAGTACTATAATATATGTAAAAGTAAAATGTATGACAATACTAGCACAGAAATCAGGAGGAGAGTAATGGAAGTATACTATTGTCATTGTCTAGTACTATAAGTGAAATGACATAATATCACTTGAAAGCAGACTGTGAAACAGTTAAAGATGCTTATTATGAATAATACAGCAACCACTAAAATAACAAAACAAAGAGTTATTGCTAATAAGCCAACAAAGGAGTTAAAATAGAATCTATGATGGTTAATTTTATGTGTCAATTTGACTGGACCATAGTACCCAGATATTTGGTTAAACATTATTCTAGATGTTTCTGTGAAGGTATTTTTTAGATGAGATTAACATTTAAATCAGTAGACTTTAAGTAAAGCAGATTATTCTCCATAATGTGGGTGGGCCTCAACCAATAAGTTGAAGGTCTTAATAGAAAAAAAAATGACCACCCTCAAGGAAGAGGGAATTCTTCTAGCACACTGCTTTAGGACTTGAAATGCAACACCAACTCTCCCTGGGTATTGAGCTTGCTGGCCTACACTGCAGATTTTGGACTTCTGGCATCCACAGTTGTGTGAGTCAATTCCTTTCAATTTCTCTCCCTTTGTCAACTCTGCGTGTGTGTATATATACATATACACACATATATGTTTCTATGGAGAACCTGAATAATAGAAAATTAATTAACCCAAAAGAAGTGGAAAAAAAGAGATAATGGGAAACAAAGAATGGGTAGGAAATATAGAAAACAAAGAGCAAAAGGATAAATTAACCCTACCAATAATCATACTAAATGCAAATAGTCAAAATAGTCCCAATAAAATACAGAGTTGTCAGATAGATTAAAAAAAGTAAGACTCAATGTTATGCTTCCTACAAGAAACGGACTTTAGTAATAAAAGCACAAAGTTAAAAGTGAAAGCATGGAAAAAGATATAACATGCTAAAATTAATCAAAAGACTAATTGAGTAACCATATTAATATCAAAGTGGATTTCAAAGCAAAGAATGTTGCCAAGAATAAAGATGGTTGTATTATACAGAAAAAGGTGTCACTTATGTGCTAAAGAACAGAGATTAAAAATATGGAAGCCAAAGCTAATAAAAATGTAAGGAGAAATAAATAAACCCACAATTATAGCAGAAATATCTCTGGAAATTTCTCAAATATATGGACACAAGATAACACAGTTCCACATAATACAGGCATTGAAAGAGAAAATCAAAATATACATAAAAATGTTTTGAATTGAATAAAAATAAAAACACATGGGGCTGGCCTGGTGGTATACTGGTTAAGTTCAGGCACTCCACTTTGGCAACTCAGTGTTTGTGGGTTCGAATCCCAGGCATAGACTGACGCACTGCTCATCAAGCCATGCTATGGTGGTGTCCCACATACAAAATGGAGGAAGATGGGCACAGATGTTAGCTCAGGGCAGTCTTCCTCACAAAAAAAAAAAAAAGAACAAGAAAAACACAAGATGAATTTAAAGCAGTCTTTTTGGGAAAGTTTATCACACTAAATGCATATATTAGAGAAGTAAAAGTTCTCAAAATATTGATTTAAGCTTCCTTTCCCCTTAAGCAACTAGAAAAAGGAAAGCAAATTAAACTCAATAAATAGAATTAAAAAATTAAAAGTATCAGATCCACAGTCAATGGAATAGAAAACAGAAAAACAGCAGAGAAAACCAAAAACATCAGACTCTGGTTATTTGAGAATATCTATAAAATTGATAAACTACTAGCCAGACTGATCAAGGGGAAAAAAAAAGAGGAGACACAAATTATAAACATCAGGAATGAGAAAGGGACCATCCCTTCCGTTTTTAGAGATATTAAAAGGATAACAAGGGAATAATACAAAAAACTTTATGCCAATAATTTCAATAACAGATGAAATGGACAAATTTCTTGAAAGACGTAAACTACCTAAGCCCACTAAGGAAGAAATAGATAAACTGAATAACCTGAGAAATTCCTAGGAATAGAGTTAATGAAAAGAGAGGTGCAAATCCTTTACAATGGAAACACCACCACTTTGAGAAATGTGTCAGAGAGCAGTGCTGTTGTGGGTTCAGCGTGGTGGCTGGGGTTGAGCAGGGAGTGGGGACTGCGGTAGTGACAGTAGAGTTATGGATTCAAGACCTTGGAGACCGGAGGTTGGGAGGCAGTAGTCAAACCTGGGGGCATAGGGATACCTCCAAATGAGACAGAAAATAATAAAGGAGGAGTCTCTAAAGGAAAATCTGGTGAGGAAGAGCTTGAGAGAATATAAAGAAATTTAATCACAAGACAAGCCCAAGTCAACATAAAACTATTTTCTGTTATATATTTCACGTAATGGTTAAATGCAGATGTAAATCTATGTGCCTGGAATGTTTGCAATAATATACCTAAGATTTTTGAGTGCTTACTTCATGCCAGGTACTGTGTTAAGTGCCGTACAGGCCTGGGGTTTACTTACTCCTCCTGTTTTGGAGATGAGAAAATGGAGGTGCAGAGGGTCAACAAGTTTTCCTAAATCAAAAAGAGCCTGAATTCTAACAAATTGGATGATGGTGACGATGATGATGACGGCAATGAGGACAACAACAGGAATAAAACAATCAACTTTGAAAGGGCCAGCACTTTGTGTTTACTATCTCATTTAATTCACACACAGCCTTATGAAATAAGGTTCTATTTTTATCTTCATTTTACAGATAAGGAAACTGAAATACAGAGTTTAAGAAATTTTCTCATATCACAAATGTTTACTGTTTTCACTCCAGGAAGACTTGAGGGAAGATGATCTACTTGGACGGGTGTTTTACACTAGCTTGAGGGACAAAGCATTTTTATTGTCAAGATAGTGAATTATTTAAATTATGTGTTTTTTATAAAAATTTTATACAATTTATTTTTAAATAAATTTCTGAGACATGAAAATAACTGTGGTCCAATTAATCAGCAAGTTTGTTAGTTATTCACTCAGTCTTAGGATTTCTACTGGAATCATTTGAGAAAAAGGTGCTACCACATGGGCAAAAGGGCAGCCTACTGATTTGGAGTGATATTTTTTCATAAGAACACAAAAGAAAAGAGAAAACCGTATTGAGAATCTACAATATGGGAAGTACATTACGTAAGTATTAAGTCCAGTAACAAGCTTTTAGATGGTGTTATTATCCCAATTTTACAAACAAAGAAACTGAAGTTCAAGGAGGTGAATTTACTTTTTGAAAACACGCAGGTAGTAGTAGAGTCAGGATTTGCTTTTGGGTTGGTCTGAAACTTAGTCTTTAGGTTTCTACTATACCATCATGCTTTCCAGAAAGTTTTGCTCCCTAAGACAGGTTTTCCTTCGAGAGGAATACTCCATTCAAGCTAGTTTAAAAAGAAATGATGGATTACTTTAAAAGCAAAGAAAGAAACATACCGTGGTCACTTTGGACTTTATAATTCTTAATCAATCATGAAGAAAAACATTATTAAGATCATACGAACACTGGGACTTTGTTCCAGAAAACCCTAACTTATTTAGACCAATCAAGCCTAAACTTTACAAATCAAATACAAAGGCATGAGTATAATACCCTGAATGTTTTATACATTTGTTCTATATTTGGCCCCATTTGAGTTATTTATTTATGCTTAAATAAATGAAATATATTTATGTAAGCTGAAAAGAAAAAAGTAATAAATAACATTTTATTAATTGCTGAAGGAATATCCTAAATCATGTGGATATGGCTATGGGATCAGATTTGCTCATGGTTTTTATTCTTAGTTTTGCCATCATTACATGCAAATCTAAGCTGCTAAAATTTGGAAAAAGAATGCAGTCACCAAGTAGCAGCAAACTGGATAAAGGAGAGTCTGGGAAAAAGTTCTAAGTCCCATGCGGACTTGCCGAGGTGTCAAACAATGAGGGAAACATCGCTGTGGTCAAATGGCAGAAATCCAAGTGCTATTAAGCATGGATCAAGATAAGAAAATGGGATGTCTTCAGATTTCAGTGTTTTAGAGATAAAATTACCTTCTTAAACCTCTTTCAGGTGACACTTCAATTGCTTATTTCTGTGTCACACAAAGTTTTACCTAAGCAGAAAATTCCATCTAGTTAGTCTCACACTCATTGTAAAAGTAACCACATTTATCATTCACCTTTTCTGTTAAAATAGTATAAATATATCTGTTTAATAGTATTTAAATAGTTTCTTAAGACATTCTACATGGGTTTCCAATAGAGATAACTTAGAGCATAGGCTTAGGGTAAGGAAGAACTAGAAATAAGGAAGGAGCCTTCCTTATTTTCTGTTATTGATGCACATGTCAAGTTGTTTTTTCTTCTCTGTCAGTTAAAATTACAAGACAGATTAAGAAAAAAATTATAAAATATTCATTAGCAAAAATACTTTGGAAGATACTACAAATTAATTATTAATTTAAGAAAAACAAACGTCAATTACAGTAAATAGTTTTACCTTTGACTAGCTTAAGCATGCAAACTAAAAAAAAAAGTTTGGATAATTTAAGATAGTACCTAAACATATTCCAAAAATATTCTGATATATCTTAAGAATATATACACACACATGCTTTTGCTCAATTTTTAAGATAGCACTTTAAGATGATATGCTGGCATCAGCATACATAAGCATTAATGTTATCTGTAATGGTAACTTAAATTGTTTTTCTTTGGAGAATTCTTCAAAGAAACTTTAATATATGTATCTTTACTTTTCCACATTTCAGAAATCTTCACTGTATTACACTGTTTTGGTGACTTCCAACACTTTATTTTTCTCAAGCGATTCTATAACTTTAGAAAGGACACAATCCAATCTCTTATAAAATGGCCTTTGTTAAAAAAATGTCCTCATTTCCTTCTGTAGAAAAGATACACTAAAAATAAACCTAGCTTTCTTATTGCTGTCTCATCCTCTTTACGGTCTCTCTTCCTTTCTCCTGATGATTGGTAGCCATACAGGCAGGTTTCATTCACTGTCTTTGAAAATTGTTTTCATTATTTACAGTGCTATATCTAGAGCTTACATTTTTCCATTTTAAATATTAAATATTTGATTTTCAATTTTCAGAATTTTTTGCAAGCCCAGGTACTTTGCCATATCTGTCAAAGGATTAAAAAAATGAATTAATTAAAGTAAATTGAGAGTTTTATATTCTTAACAATAAATTACACGGGTTACTATTGAATGTGGCAAGTACTCTCTTTGGTTCACCTAGTACCCATTACAACCCCCTTCTCCCTTGCCTTCCTTTATGGTAGATGGTGGAAAGTTCAATCCTAAAACCCTAGCTTCCTTTGGAGGCACTGGGGATTCAAAGTGAATAAAGAAATAGTGTAGGTGAGAGGCATCTGGTAAGTTGGCCACTAGTAGACGGTTTGATAAGGGCTACTGTGATAAAGTATATGCACAACAGGCTCTGGGAGGAATATTTACCACTTACCGCTCATTTCATGTCCACAATCTCTGGAGGTAAAGTTGATATAAACACAGTAAATTAATGCCATGTGCTAAATGCAAAGCATGTCATGACAGCCTAGTTTTTTGCTCTGAGATGGATGTAGAGAAACATTTCCCATTTCTTACTCTAATACTTTGATTTTGGGGGACAAATTCTAAAATGGCACCAGAACTCTTTACAAAACAGGAAACTAAACTCATCCTCTTTCTTCCATATTCAGCACTTTATTTCCCTGTTTTAAACTTGCTGTCAACAATCCTTGGAGTCATCCTAAATTCACTTTTTCTTTCCCCATATCTAGGCTGTCATCCAGTTCTGTTGGTTCTTCTTAGGTATTGTACCATATTTTTCTCTTGTAACTTCTTTCTTTTTCTCACTGAAGTTGCATTAGCCAAGGATCTTGTCACCTCCTTCACAATTGTCACAAGAATTTCTTGTCTGATCTCTTGGATTCTAGTCTCTCCTTTTGGCCCCTACTTCTATCCTATTTTGTGATTACTTTTTCTAAAGATCTTCTCAAAAACCTTAAATATTGTGTATGGCTGTGGTAGAATGAATTATTGGATTATTGGATCCCTATTCATCACTCCCTCCCTGTTTGCCCTGGAACTCTGCAGTGCCTCCCACTATGGGCGTGGCCATGTGACTTGTGTAAGCAATGGAATGTGGCAGAGGGGAATGTGCCAGCCAGTTCCAAACCAAAGCCTAAGAGGCATCACATGTCTCCCCTTGATGTCTTGTGCACCTGTGATCTGTCGTGAGGAAAGCATGTCGCTGGTAACCACTGTGACATCAGGCTGAGCCCCAGAAATGTGACAGGTGGAGCACAGTTGAACCTGAGCTGGAAGCCTGGAGTCCAGCCTCATCCAGCCAACCTCAATCAAAGTCAGGGGAAACTCAGCCTACCAGCAGCCTTGTGAGCCAGAAAGTCAATGCTGCCTTTTGTAAGCCACCGAGATTTAGAGGTTGGTTGTTACAGAAAAATTGGTTAATATATTGCTTGTAGAATAATGTATAAACTCTTGGGCTTGTCCTTCAAGGTCAAGAAAATTATGCCTCATCTCCTTTCCTGGTCTCAATCTTGCTAATGCATGAGCAGCAGGCAAATGGTTCACTCGCTGTATCACAAATGTGCATTTGCCGTCCTACATTTTGGCCCAGTTCTTTGCCAAACTATGTTTCTTTCAAAGCTGAACTCTAATCTTTCCTCCACAGTCTTCTCGCTGACCAAAGATCGATGCTCTGAGCTTCAGGCTTTACCATTCACTCAAACGTTGTATAAGTTATGCTGCATTTCTTTTAGTCTCTTCTATTGCTATGAACTTTGTATGTTAAAAGGTGAAAGTGTGAGATGGAAGAGGTTCTATGACATTGTGATGAGCATGAGCGTGGCTTGTTGCATTGTTCACCAGCTATGGGATCTTTTAGCAAATTAGTCATTCTTTTTGAACCTCCATTCATTAGCTTTAAATTGAGGATAAAAAATCCCTACCTTAAAAGAGAGTTATAAGGAATAAATGTGATGATTTATGTCATACTTTAAGTACAATGTCAGTCATGTACAGGGAATGGTAGATAATATTATTATTGTGATTACTTTGAAAGTCCTTAAGGTAAAGAACAACATTTACAACTTAAAATTCTCACCACTTACTACAAAGTGAGTGAATATTTCCTACTCTATTTCTGTTATTCAAAAAGTTAATTTATTGCATGTAATAGGCATTAAAATGCTTTTGGTAATGATGGCAATAATCAAAATACTTAATTACATCCCTCCATCCTAGTCTAAGCTACCACGCATGAGATGATGTTAGCTTAGATTATGGTGGTAATTGTAGAAATATTTAAAAAGTGGCCACATTGGATGGATTGGGGTCAGGAAAGAGATAACAGAGGCTTCTAGACTTCTATTCTATAAAACTGTAGGAATGATGGTACTAGTTACTGAGAAAGAAAACAAAGGAGGAAAAGGATTTTTAGAAGGTTGGGATCAAAATATCTATTTCTGACAGCATGAAATGTCTATGAGAAACACAAATAGAGGTGGTGTCAAACAGGAGTATGGAATTCAGGGGAAAAATCTTAGCTGAAGACATAATTTGAATCATCAGCATAGAGACTGTAGATGGAGAAAAGTATCTAGAACTGAGTACTAGGCACTTCAATATTTTGAAGTCATAAAAAGGAAGAGAAGCTAGAAAAGTAGATCAAGGAGAGGCCGTTGAAGTAAGAGGAACTGCAGGAGAATATGGTGTCCTGGAAGCTAAGTGAAGAAAGTATCACAAGAAAGAAGGAAACAATGATTGTCAAATGCTGTTGATAAATTAAGAGGCCTAAGAACTGGTCGCTGGATTGGGAAATACAATGGGTTGTTGGTGACTTTGCCGATGGTTTCAGTGGAGTGGAGGGGATGAAAACAGAGAAGCAGAATGGTTGAAGACAGAATGTGAAGAGACGTGTGAACGCGGCAAATAGAGACAAATCTTTCAAGGAGTCTTGCTCAGAAGGGAAGCAGAGACAAGGAGATATAGCTGGATGGTGGATGTGAGTTCTAGGTTCTTTAATTTTTAAGGGTGAAGATTTACATTTGTGCAGCTCAAAATAATTAAATAGAAAGGGACATATGCAGAAGTGAATTGAAATGGAAAGCACATGTGGGGTGGGGATGATACCGTCGTAGTAGAGAGGATAAATTTATTGATGAAGGAGAGAGAAAGGACAACGGCAGGAGAAAAGACAAACCTAAGATGAGTAGAGGTAAAGTGTTGCCTCTTCTACTATTTATTTATTCATTCATTCACTCACTCACTCACTCATTTATTTCAATCCTCCTGAGAGGAAGATGGCACAACCTGGAGTAAGAGAAGAACAAACACTGATCAGAAATTCTCTTCCATATATTTCACCAATTCTGCCAATTAGAGCTCTTTAATTTAAAAAAAACAAACACAAAAAAAACGCCTTTGGGGGAGATTATCTGGCAGCTGTTGAGATCTGTCTCTTGCATGCACATGTGTATGTATTTATGTGTGTCTTTGGGTGTGTGTGATTAACTTTGCTGCATAATTTTAATTGCGAACAACAAACACCAGGTCTAACTAACTTGAACCAGGACAGTTACTGAAGCACCTTGATGGGAAGCTGCAGTACAGGGCATGCAGCAGTGGAGCGTCAGAGCAGCTCTGAATGGCCAGGAGAAGGAGAGACAGGAAAGTTCCCATAAAATGGGCTGGTACAGGCGGTGTTGGCCAGCTGGTTAAACCCAATCTGCTTTATTTCTATTTTCTTAAAGAATTGCATAATGTACTTAAGGTCAAAGTCTGCAGAAAGAGCATCTGGTTGGCCTAGATTAGGACACAACTTCCAGCTGATTGTGTGGAATAGTGTGAGGGAAGAATCTTCCAGAAAGAGGTTGCAGGTCCCATTGCAACTTCCCTACTGGAATGGATTGACCATTGATCCTGACTACACAGCATGATGAAGTAATTGCTCAAAAGGAAACTGAGGTGTTCTGTGAAAGGGAGAATGGATATAGAGGCCAAATAAATGTCTATTCCTGGGCCCAGTTGGGGAACGGAGTGGGCACCCAGTGGTATGCAGAGAACCACCAAATGTCTGAGGACGAGGAGTCAGGCAGCCTTGGGACATGTCAAGAGGGAGTGGGAACCTCGGGACAAATCATTGCCATCACCGTTTCCAGCTTTCTCATCTGGGTGTGTGCCACAGCACCACACCCTAATGCCTGATCTAGGCTTTTCCCCAGCTGTAAATAAAGTGATAACGATCCGCAAATTTCCTTGTAATATTCTACACTATGAGTGTTCTGAGCCTAAGATCTCAGTGTTTAAGACCACTTTCTGCTTTTAAGTTGCTCCTCTTTGCTGTGGCTGATGATACACAATTTTGCCTGTACGTGTCTGTGTGTGTGTTTTCATCACACTCCTCTTACAACCCCTGAATTTATTATTATTGTCTTGTGCAGGGGGACTGCTGCCATAGTCACATGGAATTCTTCAGAAATAAAGTATGGCCGCTGAGTAAGTGTTAAAAGTTGGTCCTTGCAACTTGATATATGGGCTCATTTCCGCTGTCTCCCATACTCCATCCTTCACATTTGGCTTTGGTGATCAACAGTTTTGGAATTTTACACATTCACACGCTCAGGTAAATTGTTAAAAGTAAAACACTACATTATGAACACCTGAGACTATCATTGAGGCAAGGCATTTCTTTGGTTTTGATTTTTTTAAAGCACTTTTAACATCAGAATCAATCAAATTAACTATAAAAGCATTTAATGGAAGGATACTAATTTAAACTACCATCAAAGTTATATCTGTTTTATTTTGAAGCTTTAGAGCATCAAAAGCAATCTGCAATCAAAAAGGCAAAAAGAAATGCATTTTATTGAAGGTATTTGTTATCTATGGTCTTTAATATTAGTTTTTCATACATACATGCTGGATCCCCCATCCCAATCAGAATTTGGACTCTCGGATGGCACAACTGTATATTATAAATCTTTACCCTCAAAGATCTAGCATAAAACTTTTTTTAAACCTTTTTTAAAAAACTTTTATTGAGAAATGATTTTATATTTACAGAAAATTTGCAAAAAGTAAGAGCAGTACAAAAATATCAACAGTACAAAGAATTCCCAGATACCTTTTACCCAAATTCAACTTATACCCAAAATACTGTTAACAATTTACCCCGCTTTCTTCACTATATCTGTATGTATGCATCTGTGTGTATGTGAGCGTGTATGTGTGTGTTTTATTTTCTGAATCATTTGAAAATAAGTTGCATACATCAGGGCCCTTTACCCTTAAAGACTTCAAGGCATATTTCCTAAGAGTAGAGATATTCTGTTACATAACCAGAGTGGAGTTATCAATTTGATACAATACTTTTGTGCAATCTACTGTTTGTGTTCCAGTTTAGCCAACTCACCCAATAATGTCCTTAATGGTATGTTTTTCCCTTCCTACAGAATTCACTTTGGATCAGTTATTGCATTTAGTTATTATGTCTCTTTAGTTCCCTTTAATCTTGAACATTTCCAGTCTGTCTTTACCTTTTTTCAACATTAACATTTTTGAAGAATAAACTCTCTTTTCTTTTAAATAGACCATTTCCCATTTTGATTTTGTCTGATATTCTCTCATGGTCACGGCGGGACTGACGCTCAGTAATACTGTGCCTGTCTCCGGGTATCACATCCAGAGGCATACGATGGACATCTGCCACCCACTGGTGATGTTAATTTTGATCATCCAGCCAATATGTTGTCCAATTTCTGCACTGTTTTGTTACCAGTCAGCAATCTATGGGGAGACTCTTTACGACCATGTAAATATCCTGCTTCTCATATAAATTTCCTTCTAGATTGATCATCCATTGATGATTTTTCTTGATCCAATCTTTACTATGATGGACGTAAAATCATGATTTTCCAACTCTACCACTCTCTTCACATTTAACTTTTGACTCTCCCTTCTACTATCTATCTGTCTGTCTACGTATCTATGTAGCTCTTTATCTATATATCTATGTGTCTATCATCTATCTATTCATCTATCCATCAATAATCTATTTATTATTGATATGAACTGATAGATTCTTCTTTCTCCCAATGATTTAAAATTCTTTACTGTTCTTAATTATTTTGGTGCTCAAATTGTCCTGGCTTTGGGCAATGAGAGCCCCTTCAACCTGACTCCTATGTCTTTGTCATATGCCCCTAACATTTTTTAAGCATCTTACTTTCTGGCATCCAAAGATGTTCTCTGCCCCAGCCCTGGAATCACTCATTGATCTCTGGAGCCCTCGTTCCTTTCAGTGGGGATGGTATTAGTGACCACAGTCTGCATGCTTGGTGTTGCACAATGCTTTTGTATATATGAAAGATCAGTAATCTTTTTTGGTGATAATGAAATTATAGTTAATGTTATTTATATTTAATTACTTGCTTACATATCAATGAGTTTATTTGAAGATATTCTGTACACACTTTCTTTTGGTATGAGATTGGATACCAATTTTCATATGGTCAAAGTTAAAAAATAGGTTTAAAAGAACTACACTCCTATGAATCTGTTTTGTCCCAAATCATAAGGTATCTAACCACAAGCTGCCTTGGTGATAATCTCCTCACAAATGGATCTTTTGTGGTCGGGCTTTGCTGTCTGCTGTAGGGTTTCTTTCAAAATGAACTCTTTGCTTGGTTTGGCTGATGTGGACACTGAAGCCTGAAGGAGAGGAAAATGGGCTAATTTTTTCAGGTTATCCTTGCTTAAGAGGAATGAGTCACTCTGGATCTGAGTTACACAGGGCCATAGAAAATATACAGCCTTTCCTTCTCTTTGCTGCATTGAAAAGTCATCTTAGGAATCTTTTTTCCCTTGTTTCTTGGCAAAGTCACAAGGCACTAGAAACCTGGCTGGAAGAAAATCTTGTGGGTAGACGTTCTGAGTCAGGTTCCAATACAGGTACAGCCTTCCTTTCTCCAGCAACTGGGGAAAGGAGACAAGACTGGAATAGGCTTTCTACAACCATGTATGAATAGCATCACACATAAAATACAGATCGCTTTGTACAAATTCTGTCTTTTGATTAGCAGTTTGCTTCTTTTCATTTTCAAGCTACTTTTCTCAGTGGTATTATAAAATTGCCTGAAAGAGAAAAAAGTTCTTGGTTTTATTATTATTTTCAATAAATTGTTTGCCTAAGCTGTCACAGAAACTTTCCTTTTTCTTTATTAGTTAAAATAATTGTTTGAATTTCGTTAAGAGTTTCAAAGCAATGATCAAGTTAAAATATTGAGAGTTTGATGAAAGTCACTTGTATCATATAATTCTGGAGGTAGAAAGTTTTCTTTTAATATTACTTTAATAAGCACCTTTCTGTTGCCGTATGTTCTGGTAATAACCTGACTTTTTTTTTTGGTATCGTTAATAACTGCCTTAGCAGCTATCTTTCATTTTATTTTATAGCATCCAAGTAGTTAAACTTTAAAAAAATCATTGTTTTCCAACACTTGAATGCTCATAATGTAACTTCTTGTTTAAAGTTTGTTGGGATTGTAAAATGACTACAGCATGGGAAAGACTAAACTTAGAGTATACAATAATAAAATGTATTGCAATAATATAATGTACATAATAATAAAATGACTGGGAGAACACTATAGTTTTCACTAGATTTACTAATGCTTATATTTTAAATTTCCTGTAGAAATCTTCAAATCATAAAGTAGTAAAATTAGAATAAAACTTAAAGGTCATCCAACGCCAATCTCTAATTGCTGTCTGATTAGTCTCTTTAATATTGCAGGCGTTCATCATTTAACCTGTTCGGACTCCTTCCACAGTGTTGAGGAAAATACTGATTTAAGGATCAGTCATTTCTAGACAGAAGTAATTGCTAGGAATTCTTGTCTGAATTACTGAATCAAAATTATCCTCCTTATCAATTGCACTCATTGGTTCAATTTATATTTTCTAAGACACCAATATTTCTAACCTATCTGTTTTGCAAAGACAGATCTTAAACTATTTAAAGTTACCCAGGCCTAAGAATGGGACAATTACTTATTCTTCTCATTGTATGTACATTATTGTAGACAAAGATTGTTCTATTGATACATATTGATCCTAAAGACTTTCTTATATTTCAGTGAAAGAAAAATTTTTCTTTTCTATCATTTTCCAGTTGACTATTTGGACCCAAGTATAGGATTTTGCATTTAATAATATTAAATTTCTTATTATTGGATTTGTTGTATCATTCTAGCTGCTTTAAATATCTGTATACCCACATTTGTTCATTCAATGTATTTGCTAACCTATCTTTTACACAGTTTACAAGTTTCTCGTACTTCAAATATTTTCACTTGGTTTCCATGACACACTGTCTGGTTTTTCCTCTTAACTCTCAAAGTTCTCTTCCTTAGTCATCCCATAAGTTTATCATTCTCTGACCATTCCTATTATTCCTCGGGGTCCCATGATAAGTGTTCTTCCATTCTCAATCTACACATACTCTCTAGGTGATTCTATTCATTCCTCTAACAAGGGTTCTTAATCTAGAATCTAGACAGGAGCTTAAGCAACCACATTGCTGTGTATATGTTCATTTTGTACCAGAGCATTCATCAGGGTCTTAAAGGCAAGGATGACCAAATAATAATAACAATAATAATAATAGATTGATCTACATACTGTTGATTCCCATATTGTTATCTTCATTGTAGTCTCTCTCCTGCTCATCATTCATCATACTGAATTCCTCATCTACCCTCCAAACTCCAAACCTGCTTTCCCTCCTGTGTCCTAGCTCAGTGAATGTCACCACCATCCATATAGGAGCCCATACTGGAAACACCAAAATTTAATATAACTTTTCCCCTTTTTCCTTCATCTCATGCAACCCATGCATTAGATCCCAGATTTCTATCGATGATGCCATGTCAATTTTTCACAATTCCTCCACTCCTCCATTCCCACTAGGAAAGCCACCAATAGCTCCTGCTCCTGTAACAGTTTTCTAAGTGGGCTCCCTGCTCCCAGATGTAGCCTCTCCAATCTGTTCTTCAGCCCAAGGAATCTTTCTAAAAACAGAAACTAATCATGTCATACTCTAGCATTAAGAACATGTGATGGCTTCCATTATTTAAAGGACAAATACAGACCATCCCTTTGCAAACAAGGCTCTCATGGCCCTTCTCTGCCGGCTCATCATGTTATACTCCCTCATTCTCAGCCTATGTTCTAGTCATACTACGTTTCTACATATTCTAAGATGTCATGATTCTGCCTCTAGTAGTTGGCAGGTATTGTTCCTTCTACCTGCAACACTTGTTTTTTCCCTTGCTTATTCCTCTTACTTATTTTCATGACTCAGGTAGGGCATCACTTCCACTAAATTAGATCACATGCTTGATGGATGTAGACTTGCTTAGATATCACCACTATGTAACCCCATAGCTCTCTGTACTCTCTGTCATAGCGCTGTCTAGAAGCTTCATCATCAACCCACATTCTCCTAATCTTCCAGAGTACACCCCACCCTAAACATCCCAGCATAAATATATAGTTAAGTAAACTCAATCCTTATTGTACAGATAGAGCTTCAAGACAAGCCTTGTCTGCACACCCTCAACCAGATTGCCAACACTAAACTCATCCTATGAGGAAATTTTGGAACTTCCACAGACATTTCCTCTACTTTATTTAAACGTATTTATCTGTTGCTTCTGTCAGGCTGCAAATACTTCAGTGGCAGGGACTAAGCCCACCTAACCTACTGTTTTATCCCTCATACAAGCCTGGTACAGTGTTCCATGAATATTATATGATTCATAAATTTTCTGAGTGTATCTATGGCTTCTACAATTTCAAACGAAGCTGGACTGAGGGTAAGAGTTTATAGGAGTAAATAGAGATCTCCCTCTACTTAATATCCATTCACAATGCCCCTTAGATGATGCAATTTAACAAGCTACAAATCCTAATTGTAGAATTTTCTCCATTGTGATCACACATCCATTATTAGAAATTTTGTCAATGCTTTGATGAAATCCACAAGTATTCTGTCTATAGCTGATATTGCTTCTAAACCTTCAAAAAGCAAATAGAATGTTAAAAGCTCAGACTCTAAAATGGAGCATTATCCATATTCCGAGGGACTCATAGCCTATTTAGGGAAACATGTATGTAGGCAAATACCTCACGACATCACATGGACCATAAGAGAGATATGAGGGAAGTGACCTGTGAGGACAGAGAATAGCAACAGGCCAGCTCTGCAACTGGTCCACCGTGCTTTATTCCTTATGTTACCCACCCAATCTGGTTTCTAGTGATTACTAATCTCTTTTCCACCAGCTCATATCTCAAATAATTAACCATTTGCTCTAGAGCTTTGCCTTAATTCTTTAACAACATAAGAAGTTTGAGAAACAAGAGAATAAAAAGAAAAAGATGACACATCTATGGTTTGCTGAAGGCACCTTCTGAAACTTTTTGAAACCAGGATAACATTTATTTTTCTCTCCTATCTCCTTAATGATTACTGATGGTAGCCAAGGACTCTCTGCGACAAGTTCTCGGTATCTTAGAACAATTCATCTGAGTCCAGAAAATTGGATTCATTTTGAGTAGCTTGGTGCTCTCGTACATCTCTTCACTTATCTTTCGGTTTCAATTCCCCGTACCCAATATATTTTCCACTCTTTCCAGTCTGAAGATCATTCTCTTTGACATGGAGGACAGAAATAAAATAGGAGGTTCCCATTTCCTCTTTCTCTTTGTCTTTTGCAAACTTTAAACCATCTGCCCATAGTCAACAGGATTGCTTTTTAATTTTTTCCCTGCTCAGGACAGAACTAAAACATGTTGTTATCCTCAGCTTCTTCTGAACTCTAGTCTTTATGACAAAATACTAATCCTTTGGTTAGATACTGAATGTTCACGTATTTATATTTCCTTAGTCATCACTTTTTTCCTGAGCAGATAAAAACTTCTCAAATAATATAACATTAATTATATGCTCATTTGTAGATACTAGGGAGTCATTTAGTGGTTATATTATACCCTATTTTACAGATGTCTAGCTGAGGTGTTGCATGGCTAAATGATTTTCCTCCACGCTAATTAAATAGACAGGGGCTGCCACTCAAATTCTTCCTCTGGTTCCAAGGACACTCCTCTTTCCAGAATTCTCTTTCTCACTTTTTCATTGACAACACAGTTATTTTTCCCACATAAAGCACTGCAACCAGTTTATGTATCCTTTAAGAGATTTTCTACACGTATACAAACAAATACATGTGTACATACATATATATTATCTTTATTCAAATGGTAGTGTATTAGTGTGCTCAGGCTGCCATAACAAAATACCACAGACTGGGTGGCTTAAACAACAGAAATTTAAACAACTGTTCTGGAAGCTAGAAGTCTAAGATTAGGGTCTTGGCAGGTTTGGTTTCTTCTGAGTCCTCTCTCCTTGACTTACAGACGGTGGCTTCACACTGTGTCCTCACATAGTTGCCACCTGATCTGTGTGTACTGTCCCTGTTCTAATTTCTTCTTGTAAGGAACCAGTCATATTGGATTAGGGCCCACATATGACTCCATTTTACTTTAATCACCTCTTTAAAGGACCTCCAAATACAGTCACATTCTGCGATTCTACGGTTCAGAAACTCAGCATACGAATTTTGAACTTCAACACAATTCAACCTGCAACAGGTACTTGGCCAAAACACAGTTCTCATCTTATTTATCCTCTTAAAAATATATCTTAGGGGCCGGCCTGGTGGTGTAGTGGTTAAGTTCACACACTCCACTTTGGGTTCACAGCTTTGGATCCCAGGTGCAGACCTATGCACCACTTATCAAGCCATACTGTGGCAGGTGTCCCACGTATAAAGTGGAGGAGGATGGGCATGGATGTTAGCCCAGGGCCAATCTTTGTCAGCAAAAAGAGGAGGATTGGCAACAGATGTTACTCAGTGCTAATCTTCCTCACACACACACACACACACACACACACACACACTATATAGACATCTTTGATCTCTGAAGGTATGTAAATTTCTCACTAATATTTTTAATAACGTCTTACTACATAAATGTAACATAAAAGTCTTAACCATTCCCTTAATGATGAAAACAGGTTTCTTTTCAAGTTTTTGCAATATGAAAAGATAATTCAATAAATAATATTAAGCATAGGTCATTTTACACATGTGGATACATATGTAGGATATATATCCAAGAACGGAATATGGATAAAGGCAAAAGATAATGTTGATTTTCAAAACTTTTTCCTAACTAGTGCTAAATTGTCTTCCATATAGTTGTATTGATTTATACTTTCAGCAGGAACTATAAAATGGCCTCTGTGTTATCAAATTAATATTTGCTGATACATGTAAGTGAAAACTATATCTTGCAATTTTAATTTTATATTTCCCTTACTATAAATGAGGTCAAGTGTCTTTTCATATGTTTAGGAGTCAAATATTTGTATCTCATTTGTATGATCTGCCTCTTCATGTACTTTGCAAATTTTACACTGTTTTTAAATATTTTCTTATTAATTGGTAGACATATTTACACATTAGGAAAATGTGTACTTCATGATCATACTTTGTGATATGAGTTGTCACTTGTTTTTTGATTTTATTTGTTTTCTCTTCAAGCAGAAATATTATATTTTAATATAGTCAAAAATTTATCAATATATTATTATAAAGCTTCTGGAATTTTGTGCCATACTTAAAAGGTCTTCACCATTCTGAGATTATAAAAGAATTCTATATGTTTGGGTTTTTTCCACTTTATGTTAATTTTTCATTTATAATTTTGTGATCTCTCTGGAATTTATTGTGTGTAAGGTAGGAATCCAAATTTATGTATTTTTCTAAGCAGTTAAACTTTATCCCTGTTTAATTTATTTAGTTACCTGTATTTTCTTACTTAACTTGAAGTGTTCTTTTTATTAAAAGAAAAAAAATGCCTTATGGATTTAGATGTACTTTCTATTCTGTTCTATCTACAAGCATGTACCACCCTGTTTTCATATAGTTAGCTTTATAAGGTGATTTAATACTTTACAAAGGCAGTCTGATTCGTTATTTTTTTCCAGAATTAGTATGTATATTTTGTCAATGAATTGAGAAGATTAATATTGAGAGATCTGACCTCATCATGTTGTAGTTGTTTTCTATTCAAGAATATAGCAGAACTTTCCATTTATTTAAATGGAAATCTTCTTTTGTGTCTTTCAGCATTTTAAGATTTTCTTTGTATAAATGATGCTAGACAAGTACTAAGCTTATATTAGTACTTCAGCTATTTTGTTGCTACTATCAAAGTTTTTTTCTCTCATTATATCTTATAACTGATTGCTACTTGCAGTAACTAAACTTTAAAGCAGTACTCCATATATTTTATTATGGTTCTTAAAGCACTGTGGTATTTTCTGTAATATGTCTGTGTTTATATATACATATATTCACATACAGATATATTTCATCTTATTTTTTTGCTGTAGCAGTTAACATAATGCTGTGTCAATGCAGACATTTATAAATGATATTTACAATGCTTTTCTACCTAGTTATGCTTGAGAATCAACTGAGATTTATATTTAAAGTAAAGCCTGTATCATAAAAATACACTTTATGTATTTATTTTTTGTAAAGCATCTATTGTTTAAATTCCATGATCTTACTGTTATTTAAAAATAAAGCATTTCATTGATGTATTATGATTTCTGGTTTGCTTCAGAGTAAAATCATAAATAAATATGAAAATGAAAGTGTATAATCTTAAAAATGACTTAAAATAATTGAGTCCTTTGATACCTTGGCCAAAACAACAAAACAGAACATCACAACAGGAAATTGTACAGTTTCTTTGTGAAAACTATCGTGAACAAACTCATTTCATTTCATCTTCACATAAAAATACAAATAATTGTATTAATAAGTGCCCCTAATCTATTCATTCCTTGACAATGGTGACCTCATAAAAAGAGAATTTATTCTTAGAGCTTATTCATTGACTAGCATGTTCTCTGTATGGACAAACATGTACAGTTTCTCATTCTAGGACTTGTAATGGTGATTATGATGTATTATAAGAATAAATATGCTGAATAATTGAGCATTTTCCCCCTGAGGATATTATAAAATAAATGAGACTAACTAATCTTAGTAGAAATTTTGGTTGCAAATAACCAAATAACTGTTTCAAAATAACAGCTCTAACACCTCATTAAATAGAGTCTCTTGCCCTGAGAATCTTTTTTATATTATTATTCTTTTTACACTTACAATCAGTGTGATGTAATTCACATTTATTTGTTCACTGATTTCTTATATTTGTTAGTCTTTTCTGACCAACTCGATTGTAAACTCACTGGTAGTAGGGACTAGTCATTATATATCTAACTTTTTTTTCACTTCCACCTTCCCCATCCATCAGCTCTTAGTGCTTAGAATATTTCTAAGCCCTCAGAATTATTCTAAGCACACAGTGACAAGAAAATAATATTTGTTTAAACATTGTAGCTTTAATTGAAATAATTAAATTCCTAGTTAATTAATTAAAAAGATAATCACCTGTGGTGCAAAAAGAGTGCATTATATACTAATAAGCTGTTGAGGTCTTTAGACCTTTTTCTCCTTACTATTTCCACCTTCATAAAAAGTATGGCATATACACTAGGAATATTAATAATTATGGGGAAACAAAATCTCTAGAGACTCAATGAAAAATGTCTCCACATTTATGCCTAGTATTATTCACTACAACCAAACAATAAATTAGAATTTCTACCTTAAAAAAATAATCTTGCTTCTGGCTGTGAAAGAGTAGCTTGTTTTAGATCAATGATCCCAACAAAAATAAATAAATAAAAACTGGATAAACATAAACAAGCAAAGAGCTATTTTATGAGTAAGAGAACAACAATTTTATACAACAAGATTTTTAGGGGCCAAGATTCCAGAGAAAGGAGAAGGCCTTTAAAGCAAGCCCTACATTCTCTGCTTCTTTTCCCCTTTTGTACTTTCTAATTCATAAACTGCATCAAGTAAGAAATTGAAAAGATGAGCAGAAAGCTTCAATTTAGAAATTTCAGCAGCATTTCCAGGAGTCTCAGTAGTCAGATGAAGAGGAAAGAAAAACGGAGGTTCAGGGCCCATTAAGAAGAAAAATACCCCAGGATTCCAGGCAAGTCTTCTGAAAGGCTACACTTTAGGAAGAAAAGCAGAGGGTCTACAGCAGTTCTCACAGACTAGAAACCTTGACTGGATTAAGGAAATCAGTGTTTATTCTAACTGCTTATCAGAAGAAGGGCAAGTTCTCTCTGGAGGAAGATAGTATAATCTAGAGCTCCACACAACATCAGGACCAAATGACCGAACATGAAGAGGAAAAATGAACAGAAAGAGATCAATGCATGAGCCAGATACTAGAGAGAGCAGAAACAGTCTGGAACAGAATAGTCTTATAGACTACAGTTCTCTGTAAAATTCTGCATCTTGCCATCTGAGTTTTACCAGAAAGCTGGAATTAATTTAAAAGAAATCCAATGCATATTTTGGTAGTGAAAAATACAGTAATTGAAATTAAGAGTGTAATAAATGGTTTAAACAGCAGACTAGGCACAGGATTTGGGAGCTGGACAGATGAGTAGAAAATATCCAGATACAAGCACATAAAAAGAAAGATGGAAAATCTAGAAGAGACAATCAAAGCCACATAAGATACAGAGACAAAGTCTAATGTAGGTACAATTGGAATTCCAAATAGAGACAGAGGACAGAGAATGGAGTATGAGCAACACTTGAAGAAATACTGACTGAGAACTTTTCCAAAACTGAAGAAAGATATCAAGCTACAGATTCAAGAAGTAGCATGAAGCTCAAGCAGGATAAAGAAAAAACACACTTAGGCATTTATAAAATGCTAACAACCAGCCTCAAAGAGCTTAAAAGTATTCAGAGGAAAATTCCCTTAAAAAGAGCAAAAATGAGACTGTGAGCTAACATTTCAAACAAAGGATGAGAGCCAGAGGAAAATAAAATGTCAACTTAAAAGTGGTGAAAAAAAATAACTGCCAATCTACAAATCTATGCCTAGCCAAGATATTCTTCAAAGTAAATAAATAAACACACCTTCATACAAACAGCAATCACTTGAACAACATTAAAATACATGAAAGTCTCTTATTTACTTAGAAGGAAAATGTTCCCACATAGAATCATTGAAATGCAAGAAGAAATACAATCAATGAAACAAATTAAATGTGTCGATAAATTTAAATGAATATAGATTGTATAAAACAATAGTAATAATGTCTTATGGAATATAAGTGTGTGTAATAGACCTTGTTGATATCCCATCTCAGAGTCCTTTGGACTACCTGATTTTCCATGTAGATGCTGACAGTCCCCTCACACTAACAGCCTTCCCACTTCAAGTACCCTGGTCACTTCTTCTCTCCCTCAGTGAAGTACAGCTTGCCTAGCTGTGCACAGGCCTGCCCAGAAGTTCAGGGAGGTAATGCTATAGGGCAACCCTTGGTGGTGTCAAGTGAGAATCAGTAGATAACTTCCTTAGTCTCTCCAACACCTTATGGAAAGATTTTGTGGTGTGTTTTACAGAGGGCCCTATATTAGTTTCCTAGGGTTGCTGTAACAAATTACCACAAACATACTTAAAATAAGAGAGACATTCTCTTACGATTCTGGAGGCCAGAAGACTGGAATCAAGGTGTTGGCAGGATTGTGCTCCCTCCAAAGTCCCTAGGGAAGAACGCTGCCTTGCCTCCTCCAGCTTCTGGTGTTCCCAGGCATTCCTTGGCTTGTGGCTGCATATCTCTAATCTCTGGATACATTTACACATGGCTTTCTCTGCCTGTGTGTCAGTGTCTTTGCTTCTCTCTCTTATGAAGACACTTGTCATTGAATTTAGGGGTAATCCAAGATGATCGTATCTCAAGATGCTTAACTTAATTACATCTGCAAAGACCATTTTTCCAAATAGGATTACATTCACAGGATCCAGAGCATATGGACATAATTTTTAGGGGGTCTTCAAAGACCCACTAGAATTTGCCTTCTGGGCCCCAAAAATTCACATCTGTCTCATCTGAAAACTACATTCACCCCATCCCAACTACCCTGAAAGTCTTAACCCATTATAGCATCAACTCTTAAGGCTAAACTCTCATCTAAATATCATCAGCTCAAAAAAATCCCCAAATCTCATTATCTAAAGCAGATATGGGTGAGATTCTGAGATATGATTCATCCTGGGGAAAAAATCCTCTTCTTATGAGAGACTGTGAAACTAGAAAGTTTCTACTTTATAATAAAATGGTGAGAGAGGCATAGAATAGACATTCCCACTCTGAAAAGAGAAATTGGAAGGAATAAAGGAGTCACTAGTTCCAAGCAAATTAGAAACCCAGCAGTGAAAATCCCATTTGCTTCCAAGGCCTTAGAATAATCCTCTGTGGCTCCATGCGTCACACTCTGGACCCACCACAGTGGCTCTGCTGGCCATTACCCTCAGAGTCATTCTTCTTTTTTCTTGAAGGGTAGCATATGCTTGCAAGCGGGTAACTCTATCATCCCATTTCCTGCAAGTGGAAATTTGGAAATCTGACAGTGTTCTCTCATTTTGTCTTGTTTTTGCCTCTTTCAGTTCAAGCTGACAGTGTTTCTGCTGTTATAACATTCTCAAACACCTTGTGGATCTCCTATTTATGTCATGAGGGTCTATGACATTAGACAAGGTCCTCCATAGATGTCCCGGAATAATTCCATCTGTCTATTCCTGGCTTCTGCTGAGATTGTTGAGTGGATCCATGAGTCACATGCCTAATCTCTTCAGCAAAAGATTGTCTGGTCACACCTTTGACCTTCTTTCCAGAGCACACTTTCTCAACCATAAATTTCCTAATTTTAGCATCCTTTGCAGTCTGGATAGATCAAGAAACTCCCATATCATCAAGCGCTGGTACCATTTTGCTTAGTATTTATCTCTTTTCTCTTGCATGTTATGATAAGCTGCAAGGAGAAACCAGAACACACTTTCAATGCTATGCTTGGAAATGTCTTCAGCTAAATATCCAATTTCATCACTTATAAGTTCTACTTTCCAGACAATAGTAAAACATAATTCAGCCAAGTTATCTACTGCTATATAACAAGGATTGCTTTCCCTTTAGTTTCCAACATGATCCTCATTTCCTTCTGTGCTGTCACCAGAAATGCCTTTGTCCATCCATATTTCTACCAACAGTCTCTTCAAGGCAATATAGGCTTTTTCAATCATACTTCTCAAACTTCTTCCATGCTATGCCCTTTGTCCAATTTTATAGCCACTTCCACATTTTCAGCTGTTTGTTACAGCAGTATCCCATTTCCCAATATGAAACTGTGTATTCATTTCCTAAGGCTGCTGTAACAACTTACTATGAACATGGTAGCTTAAAACAATAAAAATTTAATCTCTCACAGTTCTGGAGCCTAGACATTCTAAATCAACGTGCCTGCATGGCCATCCATCACGTGAATACTCTGGAGGAGAATCTTACCTTGCCTCTTCCAGCATCTGGTGCCTTCAGGTGTTCATTGGTTTGTGGCTGCATAATTCCAGTCTACCTCCATCTTCACGTGACCTTCTTCTCCTCAGTGTATGTCTTCTCCTCTTCTGTTTCTTAAAGGATTTGCCATTGGATTTAGGATCCAACCTAATCCAATATGATTTTCTAATCACCAGATCTTTAAATTGATTACATCTGCAAAGACCTTTTTTTCTTCTTCCAAATAAGGTCACATTCATAGGTTACTGGGGGACATATCTTTTGGGAGGCCACCATTAAACCCAGCACATCCGCTAATAAGTTTAAGCTCCCAAACTGTGACCTGAGTATTAAGATATACTTTATTGAATTTTCTCCCTTCCCCACTTTATCACTTTCTTTCTGGGATCACTTTCCAAATAAACTCTCTGAACTCTAATTCTTGTCCCAGGATCTGTTTTGGGAGCCAAACTAAGGCATACAGGTGAAATAAATGACATGAAAACAATAGCACAAAAAGTATGAGAAGGTAAAGGGATTTAAAATGTTCAAGGATCTTTCATTATGTGGGGTGTTATAAAAGTACTAATTTATAGTAATTTTTAATAAGTCAAGAATGAATCTTCTGATCTCTAGGGTAATGACTAAAGTAAAAAATAAAAGAATATATAACCAACAGTTAATGCAAGAGAAAATTAAGCAAAAGATTCTTGATTTTTTTTCTGAAGAAGAGAAAGAGAACCAAGAAGAGATGGAAAACTAGAAATCAAGTAGGATGATGTAATTTCAACTCAAATATTTCAATAAATATATTAAATGTAATTATAATTAATATTCCACTTAGAAGATAGATACTGTCATAGTGGTTTAAAAAAATACAAATATATACTGTTACTAGAGATACACCTTAAAGATAAGAGCACAGAAAAGTTTAAAGGGAAAGAATGGGAAAAGATATAGTAGGTTAATGCTATAAGTAAACTAACACAGCTATACTCAGCATATATATAAAGTGGGTGGTTAAGCTAACATCATTGCTAGAGATGAAGAGAGACATTTCATCTTGATTAAATATCAATCCACCAGAACAATCTAAATTCACAGACAGCTAACGAAAGTACTAACAAAAGTTTGTTCAATTTCTATTTTACCAAGCAAGGATATTAGGGAAGAAAAAATATATTACCATCTTCTATCACCATCCATTTTATAAAAGAAGGAGCTTTTGTAACACATATATGAAGATAATATTCTGAGAATAAGGAACAGTCCTCTAAGAAAACAAATTTATGGAAAACTCACTACATTGGCTATACTGTTCTTATTTTATTACAGATTAGAAAAACAAACTTTGTTACAAACCCATCAGTGTTTCACAGATTCTATTCTACCAATACTCTTTTCCATCAAAAACTATTAGCTTATTAGACATTCATATTTTGCAATAATACAAGCAATCTCATTCTAACTAAATAGTAGGCACATAGTGCAATACTGAATCTGATTTTTCCAGTTTCACGTACAATTTTGATTTCTAAAATGAAATCTTCTTAACTCTCCTGCCAGGATATTTGAATTTTTTTTGCTTGTTTGTTTTTTCATACCTGGAATTCAAGAAAAGCAATTTTACTCATTCCTGGCTTTCAGATCTAAACTCCTACCTCATCACAGTTAAGTCCAGCTATTATTTCCTTATTGGCCTCCTTCTTTCCCCAACACCAAAATTCCAGTGCCTTCCAAAAGTAAGGGTCTGATATATTTCTTTCATAATCTTTATTTCCTTAGTAATTATGTATCTATGTATGTATACAACTTAAAAGTTTTATATTATGTATCTGTGTCTTTTTACACAAATGGCATCACAATGTGATCACTCAATTTGAAGTAATTGAACTAGCTCCTCTCTGAGATGCTTCTAGATGGAGACAAAATTAACCATTGTGTGTTTGTTTTCCCCTTAAAGAAGTTATTTTATTAAGCAGTTATCTTATACATTTCTTATGATAAGCCTAAACTTTTGTTTTCAACCACCAAAACACACCATAGAGTAGATTTCAATGCTCTATATGAATCAGAAACCAGAGTCTTATCTGAAGAGGGAGGAACATTTCAGAGATGTTCTAAAAAGTATGACCTGCCCATCTGACCATACTGTTCAAGCAGGAGTATCTGCTATCCATCCTAATCACGAAAAAAAAAAATGTTTTCATGATTACTCTAGTTACTTGTCGTTCAAATGCCTGGCTTTAATAAACTTGCCTGAAAAGTAAAGTGCTTCACTCTGTGATTTGTGATATGGTTTCAAGTCCCTACAGTCTCATGAGTGCTGTTTAAACAGTCCAAATTAAAATGTAAGCACTTGAGAACTAGATCAAATTATGTATCACCAGTTTCTCTTCTTTAAAGTTCCAAACTCATGTTGTCTTTGAAATTGAGTATTAAATTGCCCCTGGTGGTGCTGAGCCTTTCTTATCTTTTATAAATTTATATTGGTATCCAGTAAATTAAAAAAAAAAAATCACACTTGCCAAAGTCATTTTCTGAGAAGTACCAGAGCCTTGTTCAGAATAGGTAGCAAGCTTTCTTTTTCTTTTTCTAAATAAAGGTTCTATTTTGGGGTGAGAAAGATGAGAAAATTACATTTACTGGCTACCTCACTATGCTTAAGCATAGCAATAGGATATTTGCATACCTTTATTTGATCAAATTCTTTAAATATCCATATGAGGCAGGTATTTTCCCAGGTTTTATAGATGACAGAACCGAACCCAAACAACAAAGTAATTCCCTTCAAATCCCTCAAAGCCTTGTTTTACCCCAACATATTTTACATATGTTGTGGGAGGCTGAAGGATGAGGTGGGCACGATTCATGGGATCTTTTGGTGACCCATTTTTGACAATCTCGTCTTAGCCCTCTGACATTATTATGTTATCCATCCATCTGCGCCCACATCTCTCTGTGCCCTCTAAGTTGTCCCCAGCGAGTCTGTGAATGCTTTCTATTTGTTCGAAGGGGTTTAGACAGAATCAAATATTACAGAACCTAAGAATGAAGGCATGGCTGGCTCTTAGGGTTAGAATGCTCGGGATCTAACAAGAATAATATTGGCCTCGGCAGTGAACTCAGGACCCAATCAACATGCAGTGGGTGATGATGGTAGGCCACCAAAGTCCTCTCTTGCTTGTATGTCCACTGACTTGTTTATTCTTTCATGTCTGAACAACAATTTCCTGAGCAATCTGGATATTGCATTAAACTACAGTCTCTATCCTCACCTAGGTACTCTTTTAGACCAAATAACTCCCTGAATATTTATGATAGAGGTTACATCAATATTATGTGAAATAAGAATTAATTTAATAAATATTACAGCTTCAAAAGTCTCATATCACTTCCTAATGTATTTCTTTGGTGGCAACTGCTATGCCCTTTTCCTTGCATTGAGTTTTTATTTTTTAAAAGATACTGCTTGTCTTTTATATTGTTATTCTCTTACCATGCCAATATTTTGTCAACATTCTCATGAACAATATTTTTGATCACCTGAAGGTTTTAGAAATGGTCTATTCACTCTCATTGCAACCTCACATCCCATGACAGGCCATGGAATTGATCACCTATCGGTATTATACACCCATTATGTGCAGGGAAATCAATTCACACCCATGAGAAATTCCAAAGGAAATTTCACATATGTTGAGGGAGGGAAATAGGAAATGGCCTGCTTCTATGGCATTTTTCATATCCATATTTTTCCCGGTGTCTTTGTCCTTAAGGATTGTACTATGTAGACAGCCACGATCATACTTGGGTCAAAGACTCCCACCAGCGATGTCATCCTTTCTGCAGCACCTGAGTGGCCCTCAACACTTCCCCTGACTTTGATCCTATATGTTGTATTCAACACGGTGGTTCTAAGCCAGTGCTTAGCACCCTTCAGGGCCTATGCTTTTGCACTGCTCTGCTTAGGATAGGGTTAACTTGGGAATTTATCCCAGTGAAATGATGTAGTTGAAGGTCTGCTTGTTCCGAGTGTGTTTACTGCGACAGAACAGTCATAAAGAAGGAAGGAAAATCTTGTCTTTGGCACAGAAAGTCTATTCAAGGAGCCTGGAGCTGTGGAGCAGGGTCCAGAAGAGCTCTTTCAGACTTGTGAGGCTCCTTGCTGTCTAGCACCCAAAGGTGAGTGTCCTCCCCCAGGAACACAGCTCTGGAATGGGACATAACAGCCTCTGACCCTGAGCGAACATCGTCACTTCTAACATTGGATGTGATTTCTAGCTCTCTCCCTGGTGGTGTCAGCAAAGGGAGTGTTTGACGATATAGAGGAAGATTGAATTACAGTGCTGGGATTTTCTTGTAATTCAGCCATTCAGTGACTCAAGTTTTGACTTAACCACAAATAAATTTGGGAGGGCTTGGTAAAGCTCTCTTTTCTCTTAACAAAAAATAAAAAATCAAGAGACTTTGACATTTAGAAATATTGCTATGTTTTAGGAATGTGTTTTTTTTCTTTTCTTCTTTTTACTGTCTTTCTTTTTTTTGGAGGGGATTCACTTTTACATCAATCTCTTTATTGGTCAGTATGGATACATAAAGTCATTGTGAGGTGATGTTTCCCAGAAGATGCCAGGTTTCAGGCTAATGTTGCCAAATATCATAGGCCTTCCCTTTAAAGCAATGGATGAACATAGGAACTGGATTTTTGCAAACATTTGAAAATTATATATGATTTATTTTTTAAAAACTCTGCTAAAAGCATTTTGTATTTAACCTTTCCATCCTTCCTCCCTACTCCCCCTGTTTCTTTTTTCCTTTCTCTCTCTCTCCCCACCCTTCCAACTGCACACACAGGTTCTTTCAGGAGCCGGGACATTCTGTTCCACTGAGCTGTTGTTTTTTCATTATTCATTTGGTTTCTGTATTTTTCCATGTACAAGGTACTTTCGCTTTATTAAGAATTGAGAAAAAAACAATGTTGTCAGTATCAATAAATCTGCGCCCAGAGACAGTCACTTCCTATCAAGGTTTCAAAAGTGCTTCATGGTTTTCCCATCTCCTGTCTGTGCTAATCAGAGCTGAGGCTTCACATGCGCAGGACACACGATGCCAACTTCCAAGCCAGGCTGTGCTGCGTTCCATTTTCGGAACGAGAACCTGGATTATTTATTTATAACTGTATAAAGTCCTGTTATTAAGCTGCTCTCTGTGAAAAGCAGAGAATGGTTTGAGCCAGATGGAGAGAGGTTGGGCAGGAGGATGGCTGGATTCTGTGGGAAAGGAGAGAGCAATTTTAGTTCCTACTATAAATTAAATAGCCTCATTTGACCCTCCACCAGTAACATGATAACCAATTAATACATTAATGGACAGGAATTTTATGCTATCCGGTTTTAGAAAATGGAAACTAGGAGTCAATTCCACTTAAATACTTTTTTTATCTTCCTGTGTAGCCAAAACTAAGTGCTTATGTAGCAATGAGAATTATAAAAGAAAGACTGCGAAACCTAATTGATTAATGTTTCTTTAACCCTTAGACAAGGAGTACTATAGGTATTAATTGCCTGACATAACAGTTATGTGAAATAATAAAAAAAAGTAGTGATTATCCCATTTTCTGTAAATTTTATTTTTCCTAGTTCCAACCTTAGTGGCATTTTATTTTTTATCTTTGAAAGCCAATCTATGTGGCATGGCTTATTTTATCTACACAACGTGGCCATTCATTCAAACAGCAGATGACACATGTTGTAATCTCTCCTCAAGCCTTTTAAAGAACGTTTTTAGCCCAAATCACATAAGTTATTGCTATCTAATAATATGTGATTTACCAAATCCCAGCTTTTAGAACACTTTAAAATCAAAGAGAAAGCTACACATATTTAGTAACTAATGTATACAGATATGATAATGATAATCTTGCTACTTAATAGTGATTATTGAATTGGAATTCATCTTCTGCATTCACACCACAAGTGGTTTGGAATGACCAGAAGTGGAATAAGAATTGCACTTGCATAAAATAGGAAAGGAAATAAAATTGCTCCTTGAGCATAAAGCAGCTATGTGTATGTCTGGCACCCAAATATTTGGGGGAAGAAAGTGACCTGAATCCTGCAGAGACAACAGACATAATTAAATATGATTAAGTATGATTTTTTTAATTCTTACAAATGTGGACCCTGATGAAGACTGGCTTCTATTGAGTCCTACTGATTTAATTTGGGCATACTGTAATTTACTGGGCTGGAGTAGAAACACTAATTCGGTGAGGCCATCATAAGCTCATTAGAAACACACAGAGAACGCTTAATGGCCTACAACCCACCGCTCTTGGCATCTATTTTATAGCGATCCCTTCTTGCCACGACTGCTGTTTACTATTCCATGCTGTTGCCAGCATGGTCGTTTTCAAACACCCCAGAAAATGAGAGGGATTTTTAAAACAAGATTGAAGTCACCAAGAAACATATAAAGCCAACATTTCAGGGGTGTGCAACGCACTGTTAGCATAAAAAACTTCTCATGTATTCTTAATCATGAAAATATTGGTTAGCTGTTAAGTACTGTACAGCGCAACTAATCAAAAGCTCAAACATCCTACACAATGGAACAGAAATAATTACTCTCCCCCAGCTTCCATTGTTTCCTGCCTCAGCCTTCCCTGGACTAATAAAAGGTTTAATTTTAAATTGTGTGAAGGAAATGTCAGCATTACAAAGAAGTACGCCGTTCAGCTGCTTTGCTCCCCATCAGGTAAAACACAGAATGAATTAGACCTTGATAAGCTTGAGCTAAGTGAAGCCTAAACAAACCTGGACGACCCTCCGCCCCCACCATGCACTTTTTTTTCCTTTTTACCCTTAATTGATATGACCACATACAAGAAGCCTGGGTTCCAACATCCTCGCCTTTCAGATAAGAACGTTCTGATAAGGTGTGAGAGCTCTGGGTACCAGCTATATATATGTCTGTGCTTATGATATCGGCTACGCACGGTGGGTGATTTAGTTCAAACGAGACACTTTTATTCTGATGCTTCACAGGAAGAATGGGGGGAAGGGGGGGCAAGGAGAAGAGCCCTTAAAGGCTTCGTGCATTCAAATGTGTGGGGTTTTTTTTTTCCACTTTTACTAGCTTCAAAAAAACTAAGATAAATTTTCAATCCAAAACTTGTTTTTGAAGTTTCAGTTTACTAAGAAGAAAGTACTACTATATGAATATATATATGAATATATGGAGAAGGACATTTCTACCGACATCTGAATTGTGGATTTTGCGACGTAGTTTGACTCAGATTTCAAACAGAAGTAGCAAAAGGAAAAAAAAATATTAGCAAAGTATGTACGTTGATCGGTTAATATTTATTGTTCTAAATAACCAAAACACCATGGGAATTTTGGGAGATGTGATTATCTTTGTTTATTCTTTTATCTATTCACAAATATATATTAATTACTCACTGCCTCCTTGAATTAAGTGTCATGGTGGCCTCAAATGCAGTAGATAACATATCTGAAAGAATTGCAATCTATCTTTTTAACGAGTCACACATAGTACTATGAAATAGCTGGAGAACAATTCCATGCCATATCACGCACAGCCTGGATTGGACAAGTCATGTACAGGCCACTGGCTACAGGCCAGTGTAGACTATAAGCCAAAATGAAGTTGTTAACACCTGCCTGGCTGGTTGTGAGAATCGAAGATGGATAATGTGCCTGAGGGACCTGGCACAGTCCCAGGCACACAGTAAGTGCTTAACACAGTGTAGCTCTGAATATCAAAAGGGTTAATAGGATATTACATGCCTTATGATAGATTCTGTCTTGTTTTCTCTCCTCTTCCCCCATTCACCACCGTGCCACCAAAATTATTTTTTCTAAACCACGGTTCTGTTAATGTGACTTTCCTACTCAAAGTTGTTTGTCTACAGCCACAGTTTTCAAACATTTCTTAATAGAAAATCCCTAAAAAAGCAACCTCCATATAATATAAGTAGAAAAGCATTCTTAGTAATATAGACTTTATAAATTCAGCTTTGTAATACATACTTGTTATGAGACAAGAACAGTGAGACTATTTTAAAGAATATTAACAATTTTAATATATTTTATAATATTAAGTTGACAGCTAGGAATGATAGTGAAGTCTGGTATCAGTCTCAGAATAGAAAAAAAGTCATTTTGGACTATTCTTTGTACAGAATAGAAAAAATATTGATTCACAAAGATAAGTAGTCATGAATGATAATAGGTCTTTTTACATAGCAGTTTATAATCTTGCGGTTTAAGTAATTAACTGATCTGGAAACTTGAAAGGAATAGTGGTAAATTTTGTTTATTTTTCAACTGCTCATGTTTCTTCTGCATTTTGGTGGGAGTTGGCAACTGAATCTCTTAGATAATTTTAAATTTGTTGTTATCAGAGACTTTTATAGTTTGCAAACACATTATCAAAATTTGTTTTGGCTTCAGTTTCACAGGATTCTTTACCCACTCCTGTTTCATATATACTATATTATTACCTTTTGAGATTTTTCATTTGGGGGGAATATTTTGGTATTTCCTTTCACCCTCCATCTCTCAGTGCCTCCCCCACCCCCCCTGCCCCCCGAAAAAAACCCACTTGTGATGAGGGGTGTGTGCTTCTGGAATCTGAAATATCTGAATGTGGGCTTGTTTCTTCCTTACATATTTATAAATGTTTGGCTAGACACAAAACTCCAAGAACACTGTCCCTTTCCTCAAACTCTCTTCTGATTTCCAGTGTTACAGATGAGAAATCTAATGGCCGTCTGATTTTCTTCCTTGTTAGTCCTCTTTTTATTCCTCAAGGAACTCACACGATTTTCTCTTTGTCTTTGGAGTTCAACGCTCTGCTGGTTGATGCTTAAGCCCGCGTCTGTTTTTTTTATTTTTTTTGCCATAGTTTTAGCTGGCACTTGGTGAGCCACTTCTATCTGAAAATTCAGGTTGGGCCTTTGAGAGCACTTTAAGGTTGGCCCTGTTGTTCCCTTGACATGCCCCATTCTTTGGGTTTTTTTCTTTCTTTCATTCTTTTTATTTGAGCACTTCCTTGCATTCTGGCATGTCAAGATGCTCAAGGCTCATCTTATATATTTGCTGCCCCAGTCCTAGAATCAGCCATTTCTCCAACGAGCTCTGGCTCCTTTAATTAGAAAATATTATTAGAAACCAAGATCTGGGCACTGGGTGTGCATGTTACTATAGAAGTTTGATTGCTTCAAAGCCCTCTTAGTGAACAGAGCTATAAAATGTATACTGACCATGTATACACAAATATCTCTTGTTACGTCTGTATCCATCTATCTGCATCTGTAATAAATTAAACATGAGCTGATACTAATATTGCTGATTCTAATGCAGTACCACATGGTTCGTTCTAGCATCTCCCCTTTGCTTTTTTGTAAATGCCCTCTCCAACAGTGAAAAATTGGGCTCCTACCAACCACCATCCATTTATTTATGCAGCACTTTCATCATTTTTAACCCAGAAAATCATTTTTCCATTATAATCGGTGCAATTTTTTAAAAAAGAAGATCCTTTTAAAAGATCCTTTTAGGATAATTTTATTGTTAGAATGTTTCAGTATTTAGACTACAGATAATAATCTGCTTTATCTAATGGAAGAGTATTTTGGTTTTAGAAAATAAAGGGTGATTAGCTTTTGTTTCCTTTGAAATATTAATATCAGCACTTTAACTCAAGACAACCAATAATAGAGTGACAGAAATCCTATAAATCACTGCAATTATCACAAATAACTAAAAGATCTGCAATTTAAAGAAATCCTTAACAAAGTGGGACAGCTTGTGTGGCATTAACCAATGCTGTTTTGAGATAACATCTTCTTAGTTATTATTACTGCATATTAAAAGTAGAACAACCACTTGGACACATTCAGAAAACAATAGTTTCTTTCATTCTGCTGTTTTGCTATCATGTCACCTGTGATATGGACTGGACAGTGACTTGGATTGGAAATGACAATAGGGGTGCCAGGTTGGCCTTCTGGTATTATGGACTGAATGTTTGTGTCACCTCAAAATTCATATATTGAAGCCCTAATCCCCAATGTGACAGTATTTGGAGGTGGGGCCATTGGGAGGCGATCAGGATTAGATTAGGTTATGAGGCAGGGACCTTCATGATGAGATTAGTGCATCACAAGGAGAGGAAGAGAGAGTTGGCTCCCCCCTTCCACAAGCACTGAGGAAAGGCCATGTGAGCACACAGCCAGAAGGTGGCCAACTGCAACTCAGGAGGTGAATCTGCTGGCACCTTGATCTTGGATTTTCCAGCCTCCAGAAATAAACGTCTGGTTGTTGAAGCCGCCTGGTCCCTGGTATTTTGTTATAGCAGCCTGAGCTGACCGAGACACTTGGTAATTCATGAGCTCTATGGATCATTTATAAATTTTGGAGGTTAACAGCTGTTTTATGTTATTGAATTACAACTACATACGTAAAACATATTTTCTTTATACTAAAATATCATTGTATGTCATTTTGTTCATTGGAAATCAAGATATTTAAACTATGAAAATATCATTAACCTTCAACAGTCTAGATCTGAGGAATTCCAAGCACAGCCCCATATTATGCTTTCTTCTACAGTTCTATATGTGTCAAGAGTCCCACAAAAGAACAAGCCCATGTGAAAATATCACATCTAGCAAGAACAATAGATGTTTTTGTCTTGACTGAATTAGCAGATTGCATTTTCTAGTAGCTGACTCATATGACATTTTGCAATGTTGGTAGCAGAAAGTTTAACAAGCTCTTTCCTGATAATGTAGCTTTTCCAACACATGTGATACACTAAAGTATTTGAACATCATCGGGTTTAAACTTAAATCATGTCTTTTAAAAACATTGTTATTCCTTTTTGCATACAGAAGTTTAAAGCTTTATTTTCATGCACAGTGTTGTAGTATAGAATAATATTATTACTTAGCAATAGAAACTTTTTTGGAAAATTCACTGCACAAAGCATGGTGGAATTTGGGATATTTTATTGCAATTGAAGATAAACCCCAAGAACAAATAAATAAGATCACAGGTTTTGGTTTTTTGTTTTGTTATTTTTGGTGAGGTAGATTGGCCCTGAGCTAACATCTGTTGCCAATCTCTCTCTTTGGGCTTGAGGAAGATTGTCACTGAGCTAACAACTGTGCCAATCTCCCTCTATTTTTGTATATGCGATGCCACCACAGCATGGCTTGAGGAGCAGTGTTTAGGCCCGCCCCCAGGATCCAAACCTGTGAACCCCGGGCCACCAAAGCAGAACAAGCAAACTTAGCCACTACGCCACAGGGCCAGCCCAGGATCATAGTATTTTTGCCTGTGTGTAATTTTGTGTAAGAGCAGAGCAAATTGATTTTATTTTGTATTGTCACTGTAACCAACACTAGTTGAATGATCAGGTGACACCAAAGTTGATTGGTCATTTCTTCTTGAAACAAGCCACCATATAAGATAGCTCTTCACTTATTTTACATTTCCTAGATTTAGGCAGAAGTGCATTATCTAGTTTTAAGGGCAATTATTTTACCTGACAAAACATAAAAAATGTAGCATATATAAATATAAAATTTGTACAAAATAAAAAGACACATCTTACCATAAGTTCCAAAGGTAGCTTTACTGTATCTCAGCATTTTCTGATATTAATTGAGTAGATAGACTAGGATAGAATGTTTTAAAGATAATTGGTACAGCACTGCAAACTTCCTAATCAATGATTTTTATTTTCATCGAAGTTACAATAATTGCACAGAAAGAGTCAAATCTATACCCCATAATGAGATAACTTGGTTGTAGTTATTATATTGATGATACTCAGGGGGTTACATTTTGGAATATATTATTTTTCTTTATACAATTTTTGGTCCCAGATTTTAAAAACTGTTTTAAAATGCCATATAAATGGTATTTGAACAAAATGTTTGAGGGACCTCAAAGACCTCCACAGAACTCCAGGAATTCATGGTACATATTTTGAAAACTACTTGTAGGATTAAGTCCAGACTCCTAACCCACTTTTCAAACTCATTCACACTCTGACCCCTGCCTCACAGTTGGTCTAGTCCCCTGGGATCTCATCCTGCAAATATAACCCTCTCCAGCGTAGCATTTTCGTGGACCCTCCATATTTGTTTCCACTTGTGCAGCTTTTTGCCTGTTCTTCCTTATGCTGGAAATATGTTTTCCTTCTCTAGTCTTCTTGGTAAACATTTATGCTTATTTGTTAAATTTCCGTCAAGTCTTAGCTTAAAAGTCTGCTCTTTTGGGAAGTCTCTGATTTCCCAGAGAATTGGTGCTTTTACACTTAGTGCTCCTTCAGGACGTTGCACCTCACTCCACTTCTGGCAGAACCCATATTCTCTCTCCTCCCATGCCCAGAAAGGAGAAAACCTATGTTGCTTTCAACATACATGGAATAAATAGGACATGTCTGGTGTCTCCAGCCCTTTTCCAAGGAGAAGGTCTGGCTGACCTGTTTCTTCAGAGTCTGACACTGATTGAGCTACATTTCAGCAGTGGACACATTGGAAGATAATGCATGTCCACTCTTCATCCTCTCTCTTCCTGTCCCATGTCTGTGAAGCAGGCCTGTAGTCTGTAGATGTGGGCACCTGGGGCCAGTCATGTATCTGCAGTGCATGCTTATTCTGTGATGGACAAAATTTATATTGAGGGTACCTCAGGCTTTAGCTGATTACTGCAACATAATTTACAAAAAATTCCTACGTCTTTAGGGTTATGAAGTACTTGCCCAGATTAATAAAATTGTATTTCATTTTCATTTTGCTTGCCATCCTTTAATGTATACGCCATGAGCCAAAAATCTAAAGGAAATAGAGTAATAGGATTGAGGCATATCAAATGCATAACATGCATGCTACCATTCATTAAGATGTCAGTCTCCTCCACCAAGCTGGTAGTTTCTGGAAAACTAGAAGGGTATCTTCAGCCTCTGGTGACTTGTACAGGTACAGACAGAAAGCAGGGCATGTAACAAGAGCGTCTTTAATAAATGCATGGCCAAATTGTCCCTGACAGAGATTGACCTGGTGTAGTATAGGAAATGAATTGAAAGGGGAAAGAAAGAGATGAGATGGGAAGACTGGAAGGAGCACAAGTAGTGGTTAATAGCAAAGACTCAAGAGCTGGGCTAACCAGTTTGAGTCCTGATTCTGATACTCACTAGCTGTGGTACCTTGAGAAAGTTACTTTCTGTGCCTTAGTGTCTTCATCAGCAAAATGGGAGTAATAATGGCCTATGCCACACCTTTAAGGAAATTAAATGAGTTGGTACTTATAAAACAATTGCAACAGCGTGTGGCCCATATTAAGAATTATGTAAATGTTTATTCAATCAGTCAATCAATCAGCCAGTCAGTCAACAGAATAGTTAGGGGATATTGCAATAATGCTGATAGCTGGAACCTAAATGATGACATTAGAATGGGAGATTGAAGGGGATGTTATTGAATGGGGAAGAGAGTGTTTGTTACTTAGGCCTCTTTCAAATTAATGAACTCCATCCACAAAGCTTTCCATCCACAAAGCTGATATGGTTATATGAGCCATTGTAAATTTGACCTTCCAAACACCAGGTTATGGGCCTTTTTATATCTTCATGAAACTCAGCAGGAAGAGGATACCATTTGATGGGGTGTCTGTCCATTTGGTTCCCTTGGACCCCATTTTCCTATAATGTTGTTGTGTAAAAATGTGATCTTTGTGCCAAATTATTTACAAAGAAACTTTTTGAGCCAATCATATTGGAATATTTCAGAAAACATTACAAATAACTTCATGTCTGAGAGAAAATAATTTTAGTTATATAGGTATAAAACTATACAGTTACCATGTTTCTAGTATAGTCAGTAGGTAAATCTAGTAACTATGATTTCAGATTAATAAGGTAAAAAAATAAATTAAGTTAACAAGCGTGTTTTGCTGTCCTAAACCAGGGCACATATGACGCCTTTATGCCTTTTATGAATTGCAAAAAGTCACCCCTTCTGAGAGGATGGATTACAAAGAGGCAGCTCATCTTCCTGGCTAACCAGGAAGCTGCTTGCCAAGCCAAGCTGGGCTTAGCAGCAGCTCCCCTTAGCCCTGACATGGGAGACATGTGTGTAGGACACAAGCCATCAAACACATACAGAGACCCTGCTAAGCCTTTATCAAGGGAGATGTGAAATTGTGACTAATCTTGCCTAGTTTGGAGTTAGCTTTCAACATAATTTTAATCTGTTAATTAGATAATTGGTGACATTATTTTGATTCATTATGAAAAAAATCCAGAAATTACAAGGTAAAAATAAGTTAAAAAACCATTTATAGGGCACTTACAATGTACCTGTCACTGAGCTAAGCATCTCAATTTGAAATTGAAAAGAATAAATCAGAGCTAAAGCATTTATTTCCTAGTTGAAAAAAAATTAGAAAGAAAAACTATCTCTTAGCTTAAATAATAATTATGAAGATTAAGTAAAGTGATATAGGTAAAAACATATAAATCCTAAAGAGTTTCAGAAAACATGTTAGTTAATTCTATACTTGTAATAATTTAGGAATCATTATTTTGAATAAATATAAGTGATAATAGCAAATTAACAAAAATAACAAATTATGCCTAACAAGAAATGATTCAATGTCATGTTTGCTTTGTAAAATGATATAATTTAAGCCTAATTTTTAAATTCACTTTCAAAACCCATGGTTCTTTACATCAGATTAAGAACTCTAATTTTTTTTTAATGTGATTTTTTTAATCCCAAATTATCAGCTTGCTGTATGGATGTAAATTCTCTACGTCTCTATTTACCTTAGAGAGAAAAGGAAGACTAATTCATGATGTCGCTTTCATCAAAACAATAATCTGAATACTTTGTATTTTCAGGTTGAAAATGAGTTCAAGTGCTTTAAAAATGATTCTTTTCCTGTATATCTACACTTTGTAGATTCCTGTAGTTAAGTCATAGTTTTCTAAATCAATCAACAGAAAATACGGCTTAATTAATTAACATTTACTTTCCCAATTTTTGGCTACTATATAAATTCAGCCCCAGTTAAGGAGAGTGCACTGAATTCTGAATTGTAAATAAACAATATAAAATACTTATTCATTTTGTGTGTTAGAAAACTTACTGATGTAAATTATTTACCAATTTCATTTGCTTCAATGAGAATTTTTCAATCTCTTATTTTTATTTCATATTTACATGCATCCTTTCATATTTAGACCCAAAATAATCTATTCAGGCTGTGTCCATAAAGGTTCTTATTGTGCACTCCATATGCAACATATTTCAACAAATTTTTCACACCAGAACTGAATTGTAAGCATGTAAAATTTTTGTGAACTGGGCTGTAAAATATCAGAAACGATACACTCTATCCGAGTTGACAGCTGATATCTGATCTGAAAATAGTGTATTTTCCTTCAAATGTCGCTATCCTGTCACTTTGCATTGCATTGATGTAAACAGCTATACAAGAGGAAAAATTACTGTGAAAAATAAAATCTTTCTTTTATAAATACAATAACTAAAAAACAAACCAAACAAACAAAAATCAAAGTTGTTCCCATATTTTTAATATCTGAAATTCTGCCTCACTACACGAGTGTCATAATCTGTTGCAAATGTTTATAAAATGGTGTATTAGTCTCCTATTGCTGCTCTAACAAATTACCACAAATTTAGTGGCTTAAAACAACACAAATTGGTCTGGAGATCAGAAACCCATAGTGGGTCTCAATGGGCTGAAAGCAAGGTGTGTTGGCAGGGCTGTGTTCCTTTGTAGAGGTTCTAGGGGAGTGTGGTATAAGAAAAGATATTTAGTCTTTGTCCCTGGTTCCTGGCACAGTGCCCTTAAAACCTTTGGAATCTCCTAAGTGATGACAGTGTCTTTGGTGTGCTAATGAGATGAGTCTTGGCTGAGGGGCTCCTAAATAGCTTCAGGATAGAGGCTGGTCACCAGAAAAACCAAGCTGTGGTTAGAGACTTGGGATTTTTAGCCCCACCCCACCCCTGAGCCTTGAAGGAGGAGAGAGGGGCTGGAGGTTGAGTTCAGTTGGGAATGGCCAATGATTTAATCAAGCATGCCTACCTAATGAAACCTCCATTGAAAACCTCTAAACAATGGGGTCTGGAGAGCTTCTGGGTTGGTGAACAAATTAAGGTTCTGGGAGAGTAGCATGCCTGGAGGAATAAAGCTCTGTATAGCCCCCTCCCCCATACCTTGCCCTAAGCATCTCTTCCAATTGACTGTTCTTGAGTTGTATCCCTTCTAATAAACCGGTAATCGTATGTAAAGTCTTTTCCTGAGCTTTGTGAGTCATTCTAACAAATTATTGAACCTGAAGAGGAGTCATGGGAACCCCCAAATTTATAGTCAGCCAGGCAGAAATGTTGGCACCCTGAACACTCTATTTGTGGCTGGTGTCTGAAGTGGGGGCAGTCTTATGGGACTGAGCCCTTAATCTGTGAGGTCTGTACTAACTCTGGGAGTTGGTGTCTGAGTCGAATTGAAATGTTGGGCACCCAGTTAGTGTTGGAGAATTAGGGAATTGGTGTTGGAAAAGACACAATGGATTTGGTGTTGAGAAACAAACTTCTCAGAGAGGATCCGTTTTCTTGCCTTCTCCAGCATTTTAGGGCCTCCTGCTTTCCTGGCCTCGTGGCCTGTTCCGTCTTCAAAGCCAGCAGTGGCTGGTTAAGCCTTTCTCACATCTTGTCATTCCGACACTGAATCTCCTGCCACCTCTTCCACATTTAAAGGACACTTGAGATTACCTTGGCCTCGCTGGATAATCCAGGGTAATCTTATTTTAAGGTCAGCTGTTTAGCAACCATCATTTCATCTGTCACCCTAATTTCCCCTTGCCATATAATGTAACATATTCACAGGTTTGGGGGAATTAGGATGTGGCTATCTTTGGGGGGCCACTCTTCTATTTACTACAAATGGGGAAAGCAGGGAGTATACTCTTTCACAAGAGAAATCACCTGATAACCTAAAAATTTAATGTATTACATAAATGCTAGGAGGTTGTCCAGATTATTTTGTGATGCTGGAATGTTGATATATTAAATGAATACTTGAATAAGTGAAAAAGAAAGTATATTGACTAAACCCTCAGAAGATTTGGCTTCTAGTGCTTGTTCAGCTCTGATCCAGTGATTTTGGGCAAATCATATCAGTATTCTCAGTGTCCTTATCACTGGGAATGATAATACTAGTCATAATTCAGAGTTGTTGAGAGAAAGAAATGAAATAATGTACAGAAAAATATACTGGAAATCATATAGTGCTGGTCATACACTGTGTTACATAAATATGCTATTGGCCTGAGCTTAGCGAACTTGTAAAACAAGGTTATTGCTTATTTTAACACTTTTTGCTATAAGCTGTTTAAACTACAGGACCAGTAAATGTGAGAACACACTCCTCAAAACAAATTTTTCGTCTATAACTGCCATATTTCCCCTGCCCTCTACCCACCCTCCACACTCTTCTAGCCCTCCTGCCCCAATCAGGTTTTAGAGAAACAGAACCAAAAGAAAGAAAATTTTGGAAAATAGCAGAGGTACAAAAATAAGAGAAAGCTTATGGAGCCTCTATTTTTTTTTTTCCACTGGGAGAAAAAAATGATCACAACTTAATAAGTCTTTAAGAATCTGAAGCCTTACAAAGGATGGTGACAAAATAAGAAACAAGCTTAAGGATAAGAGATTTAGTTTAGGCCTCAAAAATGACTTCCAAAATGAAAGTCAATAATGGTGGAAATGGGATGCTAAAAGAAGTTTTATATTTTCCTGCTTTAGAGGCCTTTTGAAGAAAGTGGAAGCATTCTTACATTCTGTGAGCTGGAAAGGACTTTAAGTATCTCTGACTTCATTTTAAAGGTAACAAAAGAGGGTCCTTACGGAGGTAACATTTTCACTACCAAAATGTATTTGTTCTTTTTCAGAATGATTTTGGCTATACTTGAAATTTCATTTTTCCAGATAAACTTTAGAACCTGTTTGTCAACCTCCCTGGCAAACCCTCTTGGGATCGTGGTTAACATTACTTCGAATTTAAAGATTATGCATGGGACAAGTAAATCTTTTCTATAGAATATTGTAATCGATTAACGTGGTGCTGCTCTTCACTTATTTGGGTTCTCTTTAATGTCCTTCAATAGCATTTTATATAAGTTCTTGTATAACTTCAGGGTTATTCCTCAATGATATATCTTTTTAATTGGTATTATGAATATTTTGCTTTTTGATTTTTCATAAAATATAACATACACTGTACAGAGTCCCTAGAACACGTATGAATGGGATAAGATAAATGAGCAAAATAAAATGAACACAAAGGCCAAAAAATTGTACACTGCTCGTACTCCAGAAAATGCCCTCAAGTCCCTCCTCCAAAATAACTCCTGCCACATTTAAAATAACCCCCTCCATATCTAGAGGTTGCCACTAGCTTAACTTTTGTGATAATCATTTCCTGGCTCTTCTTTATAGTTTTTCCATATAATTATGTACCTGTAAACAATGGAATTTAGATTTACCTGCTTTTGAATTTTGTATCAATAGAATAATATAATCTTTTTGATGTTTTGCATTTGCACTCAAAATTGTATTGGTGATATTTATCCGTGTCGTGTGGGCATATCACATTTCCTTATTTATTTCACTGTGCCCTGTTTTGTTGACAATTCTACTATAGACTTTCATGTATACGTGTTCTGAGGAACATATGCAAGTCTTCCTGGGACATATATCTAGAAAAAGATTTCCTGGGTCATTTATGTATATTGTTCAAGTTCTTCAGGTGACGTGCATTGTTTTCTAAAATGTTGTACCGATGGACATTGTGGCACCAGTGTAGGAGGCTCCATTGCTTCAGATCCTTACCCAACACCGGGCATTGCCAGCCTTTTCAATCTCAGCTTGATAAGTGTACACATTTCATTGTGATTGCAACTTGTAATTACATAAGCAATAATATCGAGCCACTTTTCATGTCCTTACTGGCCATTTGGAAATCCACTTTTATGAAGAATTTTTTCCTTTTTAAAAATTGCATCATCAGTTGTTTTTTTTTTCTAACTTGAAGTAGTTGTATATATCGATTCTAATCCTTTAGTTAAGTGTCTTCTATTTTGCAGCATTTTTCGGCACTGCTCCTTTGTTGTTTTTTGATTGAAAGACAATTTTTCATATGTAGATTTATCAATATTTTCCTTTAGTGTTATTACCATTTGTTTCATATTTAGGAAATCATTTACTACCTTGAGATCTTGAATGTATAATTCTATAATATCTTCTAAAAACGTTTTACTTTTTCTTTCCACAATTAAACTTTAATCCACCTGGAATTGATGTTTTGTATGATGTGAGACATGGAACAAATATTATTTTGTTCCAAATAGTCCTCAATTGCTCAGTACCCTTTATTGGAATATCCATATTCTCCATTGATTTACCTTGTCCCTCTGTCATATATCAAAGTCTGTTTCTTGGTTCTCCATTATGTTCTCATGTCCTACTTTCTATTCTTGCTTTGATTCCATAATCTCTAAATAATTACAGCTTTATAACGTGTCAGGATATCCTGAGACTAAGTCCTCCCAACTTAATTTTCTTTTTTCTTCAAAAATGTCTTGGTTATTATTTTTCAATATTTAAAAATTACTTTGTCAAGTTCAGCAAGAGAAAAACAAAAGTGATGGCATTGAATATACAAGTAAATTTGGGGAAGATTTGGTATCTTTATAACATTTTAGTCTTATACCCATGAATAGGGCATATCTCTCCCTTTATTTAAGTCTTTTTAAGTGTTTCTTATGAAGTTTTATGTTTTTTGATGGAGTTCACATCTTTTGCTAGATTTATTCCTATATAATTTATGGTTTCAATGCAATTGTAAATGATACAGTTTTGTTTTACTTTCTAAGTGTAAGTTGTAGTATAGAGAAATACAGTTGAATTCTGCTTCACTGTGTCATTAGTTCTAATGCTACATTCTGTTTGATTTTTTGCTTCCTTTCTAAGTTTCTGAGATAGTAGTGCAAAAACCTGTGAATATAATTGTAAAATTTTACAATTTCTCCTTTTAATTCTGTCAAAACTTGTTAGATTCAAATAAATTCATGTTTATTATGTCTTTTTAGAATTTCTTAAAAGTCTATCTGTTTTATCACTATTGGAACATTTATAATTCAACTTCTATTCTTCTGTAATTTACAATTAAATAAGCACACCCAGCTTTACAATTTTCTAATAATTTTTAAAGAATGCCATATCACTATCCTCCTTCTGAATAAGATGCATTAATTCCCTATATCCACTCAATTGTCTATATTAGAATAACATATTTTATTTTACTAAAACATAATATTTACAGAAGTTTTCCTAAACTATGATGGGAGAAATAAAGAAATGGCTAGAGGTGCCATACCTTTTTGACATTTTCACAACAATCAAGTTGATACTTTTTGCTTCTCCCCTGCTTTACAACAGTGAATCAAGATAAAGAGTAGACACACTCATATACGTTTAACTACCAAAGGATTGAAAATATCTGGCCTTCATTCTGTCACATTTTTAAGATTTCTAAGAGTTTTGACAGAATAAGGAAAATTGTGCAAACTTGAAGATTGGACCACAATGAAATATTATTCATGTCACCTAACCAGTCCACAGTCTAGCAGTCTGAGGAGTGCCCTTCTTGGCCCTGTACTGTTTTAGTTTCATCTGTCAGTGGACAGTCTAGGTGGTGAGCACTTGGTGTATCAGTAGCAGAATTGTCCAGCTCTATAGTGCTGGGGGCCACTTAACTTTCAATTAGTCTAAACTTGTCTACATTAAAATGATAAATTTTGGTCCTGAGACGAATTTTAAAAGCTGCAGTTGGATATTCTTCAGAAATGAATAGTTCAAGTTCAAAAGTCTCCTCATCAAAGGGAAATCTGTGATCAGTAATGACCACTTGAAAACCAGCTGCATGGCTTTCTCATTGGATTAAGCCCTAATGATGGGAAGTGGTCCAGAAAGCTACAATTCCTTAATAATCTTCCAAGGGCACCCTAGCCACCTTATCTCATCTGGAATCCAGGCTCTAATCACTTCTCTGTTTCCAATTGCTTCTCATGAGCAGGTGCCACTTGTACTGAGCGATGTGCCTATGTTAGTGTCAACGAGAGTTCACTTTCCCCCACCTGCTAGCTTTACCCCCAGAGCCATTACGGGTGACATAACTGGCCTGCTCAGGTAGGGCTCCAAAACTGGGGGAGTGGTGTTGCCATAACTCTAGAATATCTTGGCTAAATCTTGGGAGACTGTGGTCTGACCCTTCCTCTTTATTTTTTCATTTTACTCTTATCTTTTAGTTTTTGTTACACTTCATTTTAAAAGCTGCAAAAATTAGATGACAAGATAGCATTATTCTCTCTGTATCACTTTCTCCCTCTTCCTATTCCTTCCCCTTTGGGAATACCTATTTAGATCTTTCAAAAATATAACAAAAATTAGTATTTAATATAAAATATTAGTTATATAAATGTTATTTACTATTAAATATTAGTTAATATATTTAGATGTTATTTTATCTCCCCTGCTAATATTATATGCATATATATAATGATCTTTTCATTAGTTAAACTAAATATTGTAGTCTGCATCTTTGACTTTTATGTCCATCTTAAATTAGTACTTTTGCCACTTCTATAAAAGCTATAAAATCTCTACAATGGCATAATTCCACTTATTCTCACTGTGCCCTTTGTGCTACTGTTGTCATATATTTTATTTTTACATGTTATCAATCTCACAATATGTTACTATTATCCTTATTTTAAACCATCAATATTCTTTTGAATTTAACTGCATATTTACTGTCTGAGATCTTCATTCTTTCCTGTTTAGATCTTTTGGCCTCCTATTCCAGGTGGGTTCAAAGTCTGGCAAATATCTTAAAGAGATTGGCCCAGACTAATTCTTAAGTTGGCTTGAGTTTCTGCAAACATGTGAATTTTCATAAGATGTTGTCCTGAAAATAAGCGGTAACCTATTATGTATGTATGTGTTTTCATTCACAAACAGTACAGATATTTTTCATTTGTTGATTTTTATTTCTGGCCTGGGAGCCTACATCTAATTCCTTATTTGCAGAAGATAAGGGATCCCCAGCTCCAGTCCCCGTACCTATGATAAAACAATAGCTCTCACACCGGACTTGAAGATCACCACGTATATTTATTATGTTTCATAACGCTTCCTTTAAATCATGTAAAAGCAATTAGGAAAACAGAGTAGAAATGCACAAACTCCATCATTAAAGGAAACAGGATCTAGCTGAAACCCTAAACTATAAAATTGGCAAAGGATTGCTAAAAGCAGTCAGAGACAAAATATGAAAGCAAGTGGGAAGAAAGACAACATCATCAGCTTCAAAGCTCAGAAAGAGTTGAAAATGCACTTTCTGAAGGAGCATGGCCCATCTTCTAAAATACTGAACAACGCTTTTTTTTTTGCCACAGAAGAAAAGAGTTGAAGCTTCTGACGCTAGGAGGAAGCTTCTCTGGATCCATTTTAGTCCTGAAAGGGAGGAGGAGAGGCTAGGATGTTGGGGAACTCCAACATAGTTAAACCACATTTTCTGGAAGCAGTCTATTTATGTGACATGGGGGAAAAAGAGGCTTTGTCATTGGACAATTCTACAGCTTCATATCTCTGTTGGATGGGGAGAAGGAAAAGTTTAAAGAATTCACACACCAAACCTGCATCTTAAGGAAAGCTGCTGCTAGCACGGAACACAGCCATAGACCTTTTCCCCAGACACTCCTATAAATAGCTGGTTCAGAAATACCTCTTCTCCTTCAAAGGTGGGGAATCAAAAATAAAACAGCACAGGACATATTCAAATGAATAGGGAAACTAGATAGCAGAAGAAAAATACCAGAAAAAAATGTCATAAAGAAGAAGTAAATTGTGACCTAACATTTTTCAATGAATTTAAGAAAACAAAAACCAAAAACCTTAATGAATCAACTGCCTCTAGGAAGTGAAAAGCATAAATAAAATTTACAAGAGCTCAAAGAAGAAAAAGTGGGACAACAGGTAGAGATGAAATGCTAGCTGGAAGAGTTCAGGAAATACAGTGGGGGAAAACTTAAATATAAATAAACATGGATTACAATAGAAAGATCACATGAAAGAAAAATCACTGTTGAATACAGACTTAGGATCCTAGAGAATAGAAATGGAAAAGCCTAGAAAAAGAAAATAGACATGAATAAAAATTTAACCTGATTTAGAGAGACAACAATGGAAACAGATAACAAAGGCGATGTGGCGTACACATAGTTGGACTACACAGAAAGGCACAGGCTGATTTTTAAGTATACAACTGAAGAAAAACTTTCTTAAATTAAAAACAAATTTTGGGAGGAAAAATTTCTAGGAATTAAAAATTTTAAATGAATTATTGAGTATTTAGGCAAAAGGAATAATTCATTTATAAGGAAAAATATAGAGACTTTCACAGAAATATACACAATCCTCAGGGAAAAGAGTGACCAAAGTATTTTACACAAAATGAAATTCGTAATGCAAGTATGAAAGCTGTATATAGTTGTAAATATTCACAAACTTAGGAAATGTAATTTCCATGATCCCCTTTTGGAGAATCTACTAGAGGACAACTTTCAGCCAGACTAAAGATGACTGAACATTATAGGTAAAGGCTTGGCAATGAGTACTGAATCTACTTAAATGTAGAAGAAAGACTAAAACAAAATGGAAGATTATGGTGACAAAACGGAACATAGGCATATTAAATTTTGACTTCCTGGGAAAGACCTAATTAAAAATGGATATGAAGGAAAATGGAAAAGAGGGTGAGAGCAGGTACATGTATAACAATTTCTTCATCTTTAGTAGTTGCAGGTAAAAGATACCAGGTAATAGGACAAAATCAAGTATCAGGCATAATTATGTTTAACAGTACAACTGTGAGCACTAAGAAATTTTTATTTTTTGGTGAGGAAGATTGGCCCTGAGCTAACATCTGTTGCCAATCTTCCTCTTTTTGCTTAAGGAAGATTGTTGCTGAGCTAACATCTGTGCCAATCTTCCCCTATTTTGTATGTGGGACGCCACCACAGTATGACTTGATGAGCCATGTGTAGGGCCATGCCCGGGATCCAAACCTGTGAACTGCTGCTGAAGCGGAGGACATGAACCTAACCACTATACCACCAGGCCAGCCCCAGAAATTATTTTAAAAAATCAACTAAAACAAAATGGCTCTAGATTTCTGATGCATAAGTTTCCAGCAGTGTTCCCTGGTGGAATTAGCAGCAAAACTTTGGAGCAACAGGCAACCGGTGCAGAGCTGGAGATGAAGTGGGCATTGTAGAATTGTGTCAATATAAAGTCAGTGGGAGCCCATGTACAGCAGTAGCTGGAGAAAGAGACAGGTGAGTTTAAAGTTATGAAGTTGTATAACAAGTGTATGATACTTTAAAAAAAATAGAAAATATAACATAAAATGTAATGATTATGATCAAAATTACCTGTCATATAAATAAATGTAATTGGCCTAAACTCCTCTATTGAAAAATGTTTCATATTGATCAAAATACAAAATTATATACTGTATGTTGAAAAACACATCTAAAACAAAGTGATTCAAAACAATTGACACGTAAAGATTGAGCAATAATAAAGCAGACAAATTCAAATGATAAAGCAGGGAGTCAAGATATCACTCTGCAAAATTTGAATTCAACATAAAAATCATTAGAAGAAGGACATTTTATAGCAATAAAATGTAGAATTCATAATGAAGATATAATTGTAAATTTTTATGCACAAAATAATTTAGCAGCAATAGTCATAAAGCAGAAATTATAGGAGAATCATGGATAAATTTAAAAAATTAAAATGTAACATTTCAATTCATCTATCTCATTCTATGACACATCAAGTAGACAAAAATATAAGTAGGAATAAACAAACTGAGTAGCGTAATTAATAAGGTAGATCTATTCAAGATATATAATATATGGCAGGCTGAAAAACGGCTCCAAAAAGATTCATGTCAAATCCCTGCTAATGTGACTTTATTTAGGGTCTTTGCAGATGTAATTAAGTTAAAGACCTTGAGATGAGGAGATCATCCTGGGTTATCCAGGTGGGCCCTAAATTCTATGACCAGTGTTCTTACAAGAGAAAGGTAGAGAGAGATTTGAGAAAGACAGAAGAGAAGACATGGACACACGCAGGATAGGAAGGTGGAGGCAGAGACTGGAGAGGTGAAGTTATAAACCATGGAATGCCAAAGAATGCTGGCAGCCATGGGAGAATAAATCTCTGTTGCTTTAAGCCACCAAGTTTGTGGCAATTTGTTATAGCAGTCTTAGACAAGTGTGTGTGTGTGTGTGTGTATATTCATTTTATTTTACCTATATTTATTTATCCATTTTATGTGAAAACAGATATTAAAACATTTTTCTAGGTGGCCATGGTTATTTTTATGAATATAGAACATTGTTTTGGCCACAAAGAAAATCTTGGCAAAGAACAGTCTCAAGAAAGTAAGTAAATACGGCTCTTAAACCTATGACATGATATCAACCTCCTGCATAATGAGTAATATAAACTATGATGATATATAATTTTGCATCTTCAGGTTGACAAGAATGATGGTAATTCTATTCTCTCCTCCATCCATTCCACATCCTTTTCCACGCCACTCTACATCTGTGGAGGATGACCCCTAGCACACATTACCTCATCATGTTTCCCATAAAGCTTTAGTTGGATTTACCCACTAGGAGGTACTGACAGGAGACTGGAGATTGAGAGGAGAGACAGGTTGAGCCATTTCTTTACCTCTTCTTCCCTGCCTCGCTGCATCAATTCTATAGCAGAGGTTCCCCTCTATGATTAAGGCTCAGATGGGTGATCTTTTCTGAATAGCTTCTGCTTTCCTAGAACCATATTTCCTTAGAAATAATATAATTTTAATAGAAATTATCTTTACTAAAACACAGAAAGATAAAGAGTGAAAAATTAGGACAGCCTAAGAGCTGTGGGAAAATATAAAGTGGTCCAACATACGTGTAATTGAAATCCCAGAAAGAAAAGTAAATAGATGAAAGCTATATTTGAAGAGAACGTGACTAAGAAACTTTCAAAGTGAAGAGAAACGACAAACCATAAATTCAAGAATTTCAGAGAACATCAAGCATAGATAAAAAACAAAACAACACTAAATTAAAAAAAAAAAGTTCAGCTAAAGATGGAAAGGAAAGCTGGGGAAAGAGTTTCTTTGGGAAATTAAGGCATTCATTCCCTATATATGCTGGGAAATTTAGAAAGCCACACACTTGCACAGGGCAGAACATATGCTCAGAAAAGAGCTGAGAAGACGGTAAGCTTTCACTCTGGCTGATCTCTAGGGTCAGTGCAAGAAGGGACTAAGTTGGAATTATAAATGTTTGGGCTAAATGAAGCAGTGTTCCAGCTCAAAGCCAATCTGCAGACTGGGAGACTTTGTTTCCTTTTGTGTATGTGTGTGTGTGTTTTTATTACCCCCTAGCATTCAAGGAAATCTCTGTCAAAATGTTAGCTGAAAGCAAGCAAAAGGAGAAAAGAATTCAGTGACGATACACAAGGAGGAAAAAAATTTTGCAGAAATAGTTTGGAAAAGTAACCAAACACATGGATGACTACAGCCTTCAACAATCAAGAACATCAAACCCTGGGGCATGGGGAGTATCTGATTTCCAGAGTTACCACATTATAATATTCATATGTCCAATTTTCAAGAAAAAATCATAAGGCATACAAAGAAGCAAGAAAGTATGGCTCATTCAAAGAAAGCTATAGTAATCAAAACAGTGTGGTTTTGAATAGGATAGTTAGAACAACATAACAGAATGGAAAGTTCAAAAACAAACCTACACAAATATTATCATTGATTTTTACAAAGATGCAATGGCTCTTTGATATTAAAAGGATACTCTTTACAACAAATGAGATGAAACAACTGAACTTAGCTTATATTGGACTTTCCTGAGGACACATCACCAACATAGTTTTATGGATAGGAAACATGCACATGAAAAGATGCTCAACATCATTCATCATTAGTGGTTAAAATATGAATTATAAACACAATGAGATATTACTAACCATCCACTACAATGGTTAGCAGTGAAAAAAAAAAAACTGACAATGCAAGTGCTGGTGAATATAGAGAGCAATCTGAAATCACTTATATTTCTAGTAGGATTGTAAAATGCTAGAGCAATGTTTCTTATAAAGTTAATTACACACTAACTACAGAACCCAACAATCCCTCTCCTAAGTATTTAGCCAAGATAAATGAAAATCTGTGTCTACACAAAGACCAGTTCATACATGACTAGTAGCTTTCTACGTAATAGTCAAAATCTGGGAAAAAAATCTAAATGCCCTATAACCTGTAAATGGATTTTTAAAAATGTGGTATACAATAGAATACTACTTAGCAATAAATGGGCTGAACTTCTGACACAAGCAACAAATGGATAAATTGTCAAAGCATTATACAGGGTGAAAGAAGCTGTCACAAAAGGCTACATACTGTATGACAATTCATATGATATTTTGGGAAACTCCAGTCTATAAAGAGAGAAATCAGATCGGTGGTTGCCTAGGCCAAGGGGTAAGTGGAGGGGCTTGGTGGCAACGAGATATGAAGGAACTTTATGGTGTGATGGAAATGTTCTATATCTTGATTGCAGTGGTGGTTATTGATCAAACTAAATATTTTTAAAGGGTGAATTTTACTATGTAAATTAAATCTCAATAACCTGACAAAAAATTCAAAGGTACAAAAACCATCAAACTACTATGAAAAAGGAACAAGAAAAAAAATTACACTCTTGGAAATAAAAAAGTATGATTGTAGAAATGTTAAAAAAAGATGAAAATTGCATTTGTAATTAGATAAATTAGAAAACTCATTCAATTAATTCTTTCAAAAAACGGAGGCAGAGATGACTATTATGTGATGAAATCTAAGAAAGAATTGAAATCAGATATCTAAGATGAGTACAGAGAAGTTGAAGAGGGAAAAAAGGAAGTGGATGAAAGACAATCACTAATCAAAGAGAATGGTGAATACCTTTATTTTTCAAGTCAAAAAGACACATCAAGTAGTGGTTTGTTTTATTTGTGGAAAGAATATACACAATGGTTTGTTTGTTTTTTGTGGAGAAGATTAGCCAAGCTAACATCCGTGCCCATCCTCCTCTACTTTATATGGGACTCCACGACAGCATGGCTTGACAAGCAGTGCATCTGTCTGCGCCTGGGATTTGAACCTACGAATCCCAGGCCGCTGAAGCAGAGGGCGTGAGCCTAACCGCTGCACCACCAGGCCAGCCCCAAGAACGTACACAATGTTTGCCTATGCTTTCAGACAAACATATGTTCAAATATATGTTAAAAAATTTAAAATAACTACTGGTAATACATCCCTGGAATAAAAAATGAACAAAAAACTGGATCAAAATTATAAAATAAGAAAAGAAAATAAAAGAGAACATTATGAAAGTATAATAAACACAAAATACTAAAGTCAAATGAGTAAGACAAGCATATCAGTGATCAACAGCTATATTTGTTGAAATTAAATTCTCCTATGACAACATGAAAAAATTTTAAGTTTACAACAGATGAAAACCTAGCTAACTGGCATTTTGGGGAGATATAATATTAAAACGATATAGAAAGATTGAATATTAAGGAAGGGTAAGAGTTTTTCATGTGTTTGTAGTGTGACAAACTGCTGCTGATGTAAGTAAAAACATTAAAATGTATATAGAGGATTAAATAATGCAACATTACTTCGTTTCTCTTAAGCAAAGAAGCATCTATTTTCAAATAACCATAGACTATTTAGAAAAAGAATCAGATAGTAGTCCATAAATAAAGTTTTAATTACTTAAGAAAAATAGATATTTTAGAGACTCAAAATCTGCAGTACCAACACCACCAACACCGAAAACTCTTAATACCAACTAAATAAAGCCCACAAAATCTAAGAGGGAATTTTCCTTTAATTAATTTTTGGGTCCAAGAGTAAACCAAGATTGAAATGTCAACATTTAGAAATGATCTACAATGTGAAAAACTTGAAGGGTATAACCTCCTAAGCCCTAAACACTTTTGTTAATAAAAAATTTATTGAAAATAAACGTTATGTAAATCATTTCTAAAATTATGGTTTTCTGCACATTCAAGGCTATGGTTTTCTGTTACTTTCTGGTTCAGAATTTTTTATAGTCCCCAGGCTGTTATCTTCTTCTGTTTGGATTAATTTTCTTTGACTAAAAAGGAAGCTGGGCTTGAGGTTTTCTGAAAGACAGGACATGTGGATTGTTCAAACTGGCCTTCTCAAATCTAGACACAGAGCAGAGGTTGATGACTATAACCCCAATCCAGTTTCTTGTATGTGGCAGACATTCAACCAGATTGGGTCTGCTGAATTTCAGTGGATTCTTTGGTTCTGGTATTAAAATTCTTCAGCTACTCTTGAGAGGTAGGGTATGGAGTTCTCCACTACAGAACTGCACTCTCCACTGCACGTAATCAATGTACTCCTCACCAGGTCTGTTCTATCTCCAACTATGCACATTATGCTTTTTATTTTGAAAATATGCATTCAACCGTGTTTTCTTGGGCATTTATTGCTTCTGAACAGATTTGAAGGGAGACATGTAAGGGCCCCAGTTCTTGCTAGCTCGCTACATAGATCCCATTTAAAAGAGAGTTGGGTACTGAGGTTTCTGGTTAGCACAGACCTTACGTCCTCCTGAATCACAGGCTGAGAGTGACCCGAAAGGAAGTAGGTTTTTGACCCTCTTTGTGTTTGGTTTCATTCAGGGAATATGCATGCTCGGAACATTTTGTGTTAATTTATTTTTTTATATCAAGCCTTTGAAATGCAATAAAGGCCATTTCCTGGGATTTGGGAATGCTGGAATTTGTAGGAAGAATTTATGTCATTGATATTCTGTGATCCTGATAACTCATCATTTTTCCAATTTTTGTCTATTTTAAGTGCCAGTGAGAATCATTATGGTTAAAACTTTGTGCACATCTCTATCTCACTAAGTTAAATCTCAAGAAATAGAATTAATCAAAGATATGAGTCTTTTTAAGACTCTTGATATACATGGCCATAATAATACAAACTATCTATGTTAATTTATATTTGCTTCCAAAATCTTTAGAATTGCTCATTTCAATAGCATATATTCATTTTTAAAAATAGACATTCTATTACACAAAATAGTATCTCATTATGTAGATCCTACTCATTTTGGATTAAAAAGATACTAATTAACATGCAATCTCCCCAGTTCTCTAGGTCAGTGATTGCAAACTCCTGGTCTACAGCTGTGAGACAGATAACATAAATGAGCACAAGAACTCAGGGAATTCTGGGTACCACAGTACAATAGGGACCACATGGCCCTGGTACAGCAGGGATAGTTGCTACTCAACTCCAACTGATGGTGCCATGCAGCAATGAGGTCTAGTTTTGTGAGAGCTTTCAAGGGAAGCTAGAAATCCAGAAATGGAAATAAAATCTCCTGAAGTTTAAATGCCAGACTCTAAGCCAACTTTTAAAAAATATTTTATAGACCAAACCAAAAACTTTTTGGACAAGATTTGGCCTATGGCCCAGGAGATTAGAACCATCATGGATATTCTTTGCCAAATATCTGTCAAATGTAGTATGAGAAGACCTGCACATGAGAACTGTATTATCTTAACTATATAGATATATATTTGTTGAATTGCATTTTAGTTTTCTACCATCAGATTTTATAGAAAGTTGATATTTTGGAAAGTGTATTTAAGAGATTGTCTACATCTTCCACCAATCTGCTAAGGCAGGTTCAATATTTGAAGGTCAGTCAATGTAATTCACCACATTCAGAGTAAATATGAACCTAACAGAAAAAGCAAATAAACATAGCAATAGAGGTAGAAAAAATATTAAGCAAAATTCAACATCCATTCTTTTTCTTTTTCTTTGGTGAGGAAGATTGACCCTGAGCTAACATCTGTTGCCAATCCTCCTCTTTTTGCTTGAGGAAGATTGTCACTGAGCTAACATCTGTGCCAATCTTCCTCTACTTTATATGTGGGATGCCACTGCAGCATGGCTTGATGAGCAGTGCATAGGTCTGCACCTGGGATCCAAACCTGTGAACCCCAGGCCTCCAAAGCAGAGTGTGCACACTTAACCACTACACCACCAGGCCAGCCCCCAACCTCCATTCTTGATACAAACTCTCAGCAAAGTAGGAATAGAAGGAGACATTCTCAGTTTGAAAAAAGACGTCTACAGAAAATATACAGCTAACATTAGGCTTCATGATGAAGGACTGAATTCTTTTCCCTAAGAACCAGAAAAAAGTCAAGAATGTCCACTTTCACCACTCCTGTTCGACATCTTACTAGAAGTTTTAGCCAAGGAAATAAAGCAAGAAAAAGAAATAACTACCATATAGATTGGAAAGACAAAATAGAACTGTTCCTATTTGTAAACAATGTCATTGTCTATGCAATTGATCCCATGGAATCTATAAAAATAAAATCTCCTTGAACCAACAAAGGCATTTAGAAAAGTTGCAAGACACAAGATCAATTACAAAAATCAATTGTATTTCTATAAACTAACAACAAACAGTTGGAAATCTAATCTTTAAAAAGTACCTTTTACAATAATCTCCTCTTTCAAAAACAAACAAACAAAAGAAATACTCAAGTATAAATCTAACAAAATATCTATGCGATTTATATGGTATAAAACACTGATGAAAAAATCAAAGAAGACCTAAATAAATAGAGAGACATACTGTTCATTATTGGGATAGTCAACATAGTCAATATAACCTCAATTTGATGCATAGATTTAATGAAATCAAAATCAAAATCCTAGTAGGAATTTTATAGAGATAGGCAGGCTGATTCCATGATTTATATGGAAAGGTAAAGAAACTAGAATAGTAAAAACAATTTGAAAAAGAAAAAAATTAGAGGACTCCCACGACCAAAACTTAAGCCTTACTCTGAAGTTCCAGTAATCAAGGAAGTAGTGTTGATGAAGGATGTCACATAGATCAATAGAACACAATAGAGAATCTAAAAATAGACCTATACAAATATGGTCAACTGATTTTTTGACAAAGGTTCAAAGGTGATTCAATGGAGAAATGAAAGCCTTTTCAATAAATGGTACAATAACAATTGGATATTCACGTGACAAAACTGAATGTCAATCTATACTTCACAGTGTGTATAAAAAATTTATCATGACTGATCATTGACTTAAATGTAAAAGATATATAAAATTAATAGAAGAACACAGGGGAGAAAAATCTTTGGAAACTTGGGATAAGCTAAAGTTCATAGAAACAATACCTAATTACATAAAAGAAAAAAAAATGAGATAAATTGGACTTCATTAAATTTAAATTATTTTGCTTTGCTAAAGGCATTGTTATGAAAATCAAAAGCCAATCCTCTCACCAACTGGGAAAAATATTTGCATATTGTGTATTTGACAAAGGACTTGTATCCAGAATATATAAAAAATGCTCTGAAAATCCAACAATAAGAAAACAAAGAACCCACTTAAAAATGGGAAAAAATCTAAATAGACACCTCATCAAAGAAGCTATTCAGAAGGGAAAATAAGTACATGAAAAGATGTTCAACATCATTAGCCACTAGGAAATGCAAATCAAAACCACAAGGAGATACCACTACACATTTATTAGAAAGAGTGAGAAAAATAAAACTTGAGAATACCAAATGATAGCAAGGATGAAGAGCAACAGAAACTCTCATTCTTTACCAGTCAATATGCAAAATACTATAGGCATGCTCTGGAAGACATTTTGGCAGTTTCTTATAAAGTTAAACATATACTTGCCATAGCATACAGCAATCCAACTCCTAGGTATTTACTGTAGAGATATAAAAATTTATTTTCATATTAAATCTTGTATGTAAATACTTATAGCATCATTATTCATAATCACTAAAAATAGAAAGAACTAAAAGGCACTTTGGTGGGTGAATGGATAAACAAATTGTGGTACATCAATGCAATGAAATGCTACTCAGCAATGAAAAGGAATGACCTATTGATACATGAAACAACATGGATAGATCTTAAATGCACATACTAAGTGAAAGAATCCAGTCTTGAAAGTTTTCTTACTACAAGATTCTATTTACATAACATTCTGGAAATGGCAAATCTTTAGAAACAGAAAACAGATCACTAGTTGCCAGGGGCGCAGGAGGATTTGACTACAAGGGAAAAGCCCAATGGAGTTTTAGGATGTGATGGAACTCTTCTGATTCTCTTTGTGGTGGTGGTTATACAAATCTGTGTGTAAAGGCATGTTGAGAATCATAGAATTGTACACCAAACCAGTGAGTTTTACTACCTGTAAATTAAAATAAACCTAATTATCAAATAGCTGTCCACAATAAAGTAGTGTTCTTAACAATTTTAAGAAAAACCAGATGCTTTCTATGTATTACTAAAAATTTTTATCCATTATCTAGATTTAAAATGTAATAATTCCAAACTAAGAGGAAAATTTATAAATATGCAATAAAGAGGATAAAATTTAATTTTAAAACCCTAAAATTAAAATATTTAGGGTAGGGGCTAGCCTGATGGCACAGCGGTTTAAGTTTGTGTTTGGCAGCCTGGTTCATGGGTTTGCATCCCGGACGCCCGCCGACCTACTGCTTGTCAGCCATGCCATGGTGGCATCCCATATAAAGTAGAGGAAGATGGGCACAGATGTTAGCCCAGGGCCAGTCTTCCTCAGCAAAAAGAGGAGGATTAGCAATGGATGTTAGCTTAGGGCTGGTCTTCCTCACACACACACAAAAATATATATCTGGGGTAAAAATCAGAGAGTAAAATACATCCACACAGATATTCTTGGTGTCAATTAGTTTGTGTGACAGGAATACTCTACAGGAATAGCTATTGCTTCTCCTTGATGAGACAAGAGACATTTATAGATGAACTTTTGACATTGATAGAAACAGGGACATTTTATTTTTGTTTCCTGCTTTTAGTACCTATGAATTGTAATGGTGGACCTGTAAACAGATGATACGATAGATTTTTATCCAGTACACCTTTATAAAGTACATAATGTTTTCTTTCACGTGATCTCAAGTCGTGCGTCTCTTTGATTTACAGTAGCAAGCTTTGTGACAGGCTGAATTAAAGCAACTCTGCTCACAGTCTGTTCAGATTGGAAATATGTCAGCAAGAGAGCCTTTGGTAGGTTACTGACAATTTGCCAAATTTGCTCAAAGCTGACGCATAATGGCTAGCTTTCTTGAATGTTTCTCCTAGAGTTGTGCACAGTGTGATATTGTTACATTCACAGACACATACACTTAGATTTGGATGATAAGACTCATTTACATAATTCAACTCTCAAAGTATGCTCTGTGTAAATCAGAGGTCACCAGTGTATGATTTATGGATGCCTAGTGAAGGAGAGGATGTCGCAAAATAACTATGAGTTCTAAAGTGCATATATAGGCCAAACAGTGTCTCATGACTCATTTTTAAATGTACTTGACTAAGGATGTAACAAAGTATAAAAATCTTAAGTATCAGTGAATTCATAATAGCTCTTTATTATTATATATTCTCTCTATTAATGAATACTAAAATTACAATTGTATTATTGTGAGGGCGAAGAAAATATTTTGATTTACGAGAAGGTTGTCATGCTCATGTAAGTTCAGAATCACCAGTGAAAGCATTGTTAATCATGTCAGGCATAATGATCTTATTTCAATTTGTTGCTGTTTTGTAATATAATGAGTTGGGAAACTTGAAACTTCTTTGAATAAAATCAACACTAGCATTGGTATACTTCAGATCTGTTAAAAGATCTGTACTGAAATTTTATTGAATTTCACTTTCAAAACACTACTTCACAAAAACAGGACAAATTCTAAGTTCTAAGACATGAGAAACCAGGATCAATATAACAAAGTAACAGTTACTCCACTGTAGGAAACAGGGCCAGGTGGTCTTTGCAGAGGACATGACCACCACCATGACAAACTGCTCTCTCCACCGTAGTTTTTTAACCTTAAAAATAAAACAGTTAGTTGTTTTACCAGCAAAATGAGTTTTTTGGGAATAGCCAAAGAATTGCAATTCGAGATGTGCATGCTATAGCAGACCATAGGCAAATCCAACAAATAAGGAAGAGGAATGTTATTTTGTAGAGAAAAAGGAGGAAATTGGGAGGGGTTGTCCTGAACAAAAGTCCATTGGAGGAAAGTGAGAGTTCAGGGTGGTGATGGCTTCTAATTGGCTTAGTTGCTGTGGTAGTCAATTTCTGTTAGGGAAGCAATGTCCCTTTCTTCCTGTAACTGATGATTCTTTCCTATTGACAGCTTCCATTGGGGTCTGTAATTGACTATCTTTCTGGTAACTGACCTTGAGTGGTACGGCATAGGAATTCCCCCTTCTGGCCTCCTGACTCCATTTTAATGGAGGTTTCCCATTATTAACTTTTACATTTCCCCTTTTGATCAAGATCTTTCTCTGAAAGCATCACTGATCAAGAGTCAAATTCCCTGTGTGTAGTGGTTCTGTCCCTCAGTGCCTAAAGGACCTTTCCTGCTTCTCATGCCCAATATTGGAAGGAGACTGCATAGTGGTTGGAAACCATTTAGACCACATTTGAGTAACAAGTAAGACCGGGAAGGAGGACTCCCAGGCATCTCCTATTCAAAGTCTGTAGTTGTCCGAGGTAGTAAGCATCAGAAATCATTTCAATTTGTTAGCTAACATCATCTTATTAGGTATGTCATGTTTACAAAAGTTCAACAGGCAACAGGTACACAGTTTAACAACAAACACACAAAGCAGGATTAAGAACAATTTAACAAGCCCAGTTTATATGAGAGACCAGACCTGAGGGTAACCAGCTGAATAAATAAAAAGACAGGGGGTTACTGGGTGAAATCTGTTGTAACCAACGTGCTTGCTCTCTAATTCTATGTGACTGGGCCTCTACTTTCCCAGAGGTGTTTATTCATGTGCAACCGGAGGTATTTGTTCCTGCACAGACACCTCCCTGCTCACCAAGGAGGTAATCAAGAGCTGTGCAGTTATCTAAAAGGACCCTGGCCAAGGAGTTAACTGACCGTAGTTGGGTGATAACTGCTTTGGCTGTGGAGTCAGTCAAGTCTCCTAGAGTCAGGGAGAGGTTCCTGATCATTTGCTCGTCGTCACTCACTCGGATCCACGGGAAGAAAGATCCTCCCACGGAGGCCAACCCAGAGTCATGCACGTCTCCTGGGAGTTCTTGCTCCAGGTGATTAGAGGAATTTAGCAGAACTGACCACTGAGAGCCTTCTAATTGGCTATGCAGGGAGAACAGGGTGGTGAATATGGCATGGGCACCCTGTTCCTGTACTTTCCAGCTGCCAAGGCAACGAGATGCCCAAACATAAAGGTTGTTGTCAGAGCCTCCACATATGAAAATGTAACCGGGGTCTCCTGCATAAGTAACAGTATCTATGGAGTCATTCACTGGCATAGAGGCATTGCCACCATTTAACGAAGGCTCAGACACTGTTATTACATATCAAGAGGTTGCCTGAATATATGGGCATATTAACAAGTGTACAAATGATCCAATTTACATTGGCCATGCCACAGGATTTATCATACAAATATTCATAAGATCTTGTCTTTCCCTCCCAAGGTTGGGTTAAATTAAAGCAAGGAATGCAATGAGGTGGGCTTAGTACCCTGACTTTATAAAATGGTCCTGAAGAACAATTTAAACATACAATGGCACCCAGAATTCCAGTGAGATTACTTACAGGATGAACTAAGGGATTATTATTGTCCTGAACTGATTGAGGTTTCTGATGGCAAATCCAGCAATCAGAGAGGTTTCCCCCTTTTGTGAGGGACTGAGAAATAAGGACAAGGGCATTATCCTTCCATAGAAGGGAGAGAGAAAATGAAGAGAGAGATGGCAGTGAAAGAAAAGTACACAGGCCTGGTCCAGACCTCTTGGGGAAGCTGTCTCAGATGTTGGCTGCTTCTCTTCTCAGTCAATTTGATTTTGAGGTCCCCAGCATTTGTATGGGACTAGATGTCACGTGGAGCCTTTAGCTGTGAGATGTGTACCCAATGCTTGAGTCCCTGAAGTTTGGCCGCCATCTGGGTAGCGAGGAGGGCCTGGTATAATCTCTTCCAAGGATATTTCAAGTTCAGTAAAAATAGAAAATGTTAGTTTGGAGTATCATAGCCAGACAGTTAAGGAAACAAGAAGAATTTAGGATCCAGTCCAGCTTACAGGTATATAACAAAACCTTGAAGACAATTAATAGGACTAGAATTTAATATCTACAAAGGTGCAAATATAATTTCTGTCTCCACAATTACACCTATGGTTATTAAAGATAATCATAGTAAAGCTAATTTGTTTGTATTAAACTTGACCTGATTATTTATATAGCCAACTTTTCCAAGCAGTTCTTTAAAGCTGTCGGATCATTCCTGAGTCTACATACATCTTTCTTCAATATGACATTTTAGTCAAAGCCACAGTAATGTAGACAGTATTTCCAGTTGTGTACTGTTACAAAGAGAGCAGACTTTCACTGAACCCATGCAAATACACACATTGTCATGAAAAGGATATTTAAGAGTTTCCGCCTTCTGGAGGGATCAGATAGAGAGAAAAAGATAAATGTTTCCACCCCTTGTTGCAAAGATACACTTTACCAAATTGCTGTGAGTTACAGATAGCTTAAAGCAGAGGAGAAAAAGATGTCCTTTACATCTGGAAAACAAAATATCAAAGCAATTGGTCCTCCATTCAAGTTCCAGAAATTCCCACCCAGTTCAGTATTATGATCTTAAAACTACGAAAACCTGTATTCCAGAGTACTTTCAACATCTTTTCTATGAAACTCTTTGAAAATAAAACATATTTGTAAAAGCATCGGAGTAAAACAATAACTGTCTGTAACTGACAAAAGATTTTTAAAAAAAGGCAAAAGGTAAATGCGATTGACAAGGAAATTTGGGTATTCTTGTGACATACATTTTAGATAGTGACTAGAATCACAGGTAATAGTATTATATTAGGACATATCAGATTTTTAGGAATTTTATACAATTTCTAGAACACTTTTTACTAACATTCACTCATACAATATAATCTGAAAAGACTTATTGCTTATTTGACCATGCTCCTCGTGTAATATGATGTACCAAATAAGCCTAGTTAGTGCTATTTCTCTTTTTATAAGGATAGGGAACAAATGTTTTGAGATGCCCCAGGTACCCTCTGGAAAATTCCTAAGTTACATCCAAGTTGAAAAGATTTCATTTAGAATTTGAATATTTGGGGAGGCTTGTCAAACATATCAAAAGGTTTGGACACTTGACCAAAGAGGATCATAAATCATTACAAGATAATACTTTAGAATCTATTTGATGAAAGTGGAAAAAAAAGTGGTTTCAAAGGCAAATACAAAAGGTTACACGGTTGTAAGCAAAACTTAACTCCTTCAATACTAAGATGACTCAGTTCTCTTAAGTAATTAAAGACCTAATAGAAACAACACAGGAAAGTATTTTATAAAACACAAAATCTCTGTTTTCTAGACATACTACTTACAGGTAAAGAAACTTTCACAATCTGTTATCAAGAGCAGACCAATTGCCCAAGAAAACCTTGTTCTTTCAATGGATAAGAAATCCAAATTTAATTTTGCATCAGCTTATTTTGGTATTAAAACTCATTTTAATAAATGATTTTAATCTTAGCCAGCTTGATCACACATTAAAATTCTTTTGCCAAGATTCCTTTTTACAAACCTTCTACACATTTTTATGTTTACATTTTGTCCTCTGTTTTCCTCCTACCCTTTCCAAAATAACCAGCTTCTCTTTAGGACAAAATTACTTTCTTTTCCCTCAGTAAAATGCATTTACATTCCTTATGCTTTCTTTTATCAAAACAGACAACCTACTTTCCTTGCATGAGATGCTTCCCTTATTATTACGTATATTGATTAGAATTCCTAATGCTTAGAATCCTTAATTTCCACTGAAAAACTAAGTAAGCAATTGTGAACTATATTATCATTTTGTAGCTTGAAGAATCTATAAATACCTTTCTAAATTTCTAGAAACACATGCCTTTTTCATAGGAAATTCCTCAGTGTGGCATTGAACATGTTCACTAATAGACTCAAATATCTTTAGTTTCTCTGTTATAGGAAGACAAAAGTAGATAAACCTATGTTTAGTAATTAATGTTAATGTTATCTGGAAATGATTTAGATATTCAATGATCACCCATTATTTAGTTTAGCATAGTATAAACTTTGATCTTATTTACATTTATTTAAATTACTTGCTTTTAACAAACATGCTTGTATTTGACATTAAATAGCCAACCATCATCTTAAGTTACTATGTTGCTGACAAATTTTGTCCGAGGTTTAGGAGTACTTAATTTATAAGCACTTAATTTTAAGCCAATTAAGTAGAGCTCTTTTACAAATCAATCTTAACAATATCACCTAGAGGTAGAAAAATATCACATACATAACATATAGACAGACACAGAGATCTTGTAGCTTTTGTTTTAGAACTTTTAACCATGTCTCAAGTACAAAGTTCAAAAGAATCGTTGGGTCCAAATTGTGTTTCCAGCAGATGGACTAAGGTTACTTGCTCAGATAGCCAAAGGTTCAGCACTAGAGGTGGTGTGGAAGGGAAGGAAGAAGATGGCACCAGTTGTGGGGCCTGAGTATAAGACAAAGAAAATGGGGGAAAGGAAAGAGACACCTCAGAATCCATTTTTCTCCCTCAGTTTTTTACTTGTTTTGGCTAGTTTAGATATGTTATCTTGTAGTGAGGTGAGTTTAGTTTTGTACGTGTTTGGAAGCCTCTAGGTACCAATTAAAATAAACATACCAGTCATTTTGCTTAATTTTAGAGCAAAGGTCTTCCACTTTGGTTTTAATAAAAATGAATTTGGGGAGATATAATGATCCCCACAATGGCCAATGTAAATCAGACTACTCTTGGTCAGTTTGGCTCACTTAATTAAAAATGCACATGTAAGGGACCTAAAGTTCTAAACATAAACCCAGCTGGGATCCCTGAAGGAGGGTTTTCCTCAAAACATTTAGATGACTGGAGTCCCATTTCAGAAATTTCCTCTGAAAACCCAAGAAACTTGCTAGAGTCCTAGCTCTGACCCCTGAAGGAATCTAAAACAAAAAGTTGCTGGATTCCCAGCCCTGATTCCAAAAGGAAACTGAAAACCAAAGAAAATGCCTGGATTTTCAGCAAACCTGAGCCCCAAAAGGAACTATGCTACCTTCAGAAAACAACTGAGTACTCACCAAGAATGACACCTTGAACCCAAGGACAGAGCCTTCAACTAGGAGAACAAAGTCCCTCCCCCTAGAGAACAAAGCCTCTCCTTGTCCTGAATAAAGTCAGAGAGCTCAGAACACAAAGGGAGTGGAGCTTGAAATCTGAGAGGAGACTGTTCCAATGGAAAGTAAGCAGTGACTCATGGAAGTGATGAGTGCAAGGGACTCAGGGCAGGTACCTGACTAGATTCCAGGACCAGCATCTCTTGGGGATTGCTTCCTTTGGATCCCACTTTGGACACCACATGTATCCATCTTAGAAATAGAATAACTAGTTATTTTACCAGCAAAGTGAGTTTATTTGAGAATAGCCAAAGAATTGCAATTTGGGGTATGCAAGCTATGGTGGACCATAGGCAAATCCAATGAACAAAGGAGAGGAACATTATTTTATAGAGACAAAGGAGGAAGTTAGGAGGGGTTGTTTTGAACAAAGGTCAATTGGAGGAAAGCAAGAGTTCAGGGTGGTGATGGTTTCTCATTGGCTTAGTTGTTGGGGTCCTTGATTTCTGTTTGGGATGCAATGTACATTTCTTTCTGTAACTGACAGTTCTTTCCTGTTGATGACTTCCACTAGGGTCTGTAACTGACTATCTTTCCATCGATGAATTCTTTCTGTTGGGATCTGTAATTGACTATCTTTCCTGTAATTAACTTCGAGTGGTACTGCATGGGGTCTCCCTATTCTGGCCTTCTGATGCCATTTTTAAATGAGGTTTCTTTTTATTAATTTTCAGTTTCTTCAGTCTTGCTGCACTCCCTTTCAATTATCTTTCTTTCTGCCAACTACAGAATTAGAAATATATGTTCCCCATCTGAAAACACATTTCAGACACATTTCAAGTTGTTCTTCAAGATCTGCTGGAATTAGTGCGACTGATTTAGAATCTGTTAGGAGATTATTCTATGAAAAATATTCCTTCGGAAATATAGACATTTCAGTTTTGCAAGAGTAAAACTGATTCTACTTGAATCCAAATAGTTGATCACATTTCATCTGACTGACTGCTCTGAGCAGATACATATCTAGTCAATCTTTCTGACAACAGTTCACAACCAACTTGATGGGCAGTTCTACTAACCTATTGGATGTAGTGCTCACGAGGGTGTTATAAGTAACACCTTCATTGCTCTAGTTCCTTGTGTAAGCATCAATGGTTGAGATGACAGAACATCATCATAGCAGAAATAAAGCATTCTGCTAAAAAGTTAATATGGCAGAATAACCTGAATGAGAAAATAAACATATTTATGTTTTCTTAGTCACAGGCTCATTACAAAAGAATAAGAGAGATTTTATCAGAGAATAGTGAGGGGCTTCATATCCTAGAGGTTTGTGCTTCACTCTGGGTTGCCTTAGGCCTAAATATACCCTGAATATCTTCAGGGGTCAAATGAAAAATAGAACTGACACTTGACCTCAGTGTCAGGGCAGTAAGGCGGAATTGGTACAGGCTGTTAGAATTCTATATGCAAGAATGATAACCATCAAAACCCCAGGCTGTTTTTTCTTATTGTGAATAGGGGCTCTAGATTTTTATATACAATATCTACATGTTTAATTGCTGGCAATATATAATAATGTGCAGGTCAGCATTTTATTGGCCCAACTAAGCACATCAGTGAGCTAGATCTGCCCCACTGACCATGGTGTTTAACTGTTGTCACAAGGCCTGTGGCAGTATTAAGCTACATATTCTGAAAGAGAGAGGTGATGGGAAGGCTATAAATCATGAGAGCTGAAGGAAAGAAAAGTGGTTTCCCTGGGAGTGAGAAGAACAGGGTACTTTGAGTTTCCCAGGTGGAATAACACTAGTTTCCTCTCAAATGCAGGAATTCAGAGGTAAAACTTGTATGGGAACAGTCGCATGGGCACATATTTCACTTACATGCTTCTGCTTCGGGTACCTTAGTGGTCCTCAGTGTCAATGTTGGCTGTGAGCATCAAAATAGTGCCTGATTGATGGTCAGCTAAGGATGGCAGTGACAAAGCCTGGCCAAAGCAGTCCATCATGGACTGGGAAACAGGTTCCTTCATTTTTCTGGGTCTTGTATGATGCAGTGGAGGAGAGGGAGTTTCAATAACGACTGGCGTTGAAGTTCTCCAAAACCCCAGCAAGTGCAGCGACCCGGCCAGATTGAATTAAATCAGAATATTTTAAAAGAAATACGACATATCTTTTACATTAAGTACTGTTATTGTAGGGAGATAATTTAGAGGGTCCAATCCATGAGAAGTATAAGCTAAAGCTGAAAGGAGAATGAATCATAACTCTAAGAATCAACATCATGAGGGCTTATTTCCACTCTCCTCTTAGATTAGAAATCTCTGGGTCACATGTCACTGGTCTTTGACCAAAGGAACCCAGTCAGTCATTCTCTCTTAACAATATTTCACCTAGTATAGAGGTTTTAAGCACAGGGTTTGGAGTTATCCTAGATTGGAATCCAGCCTAGCTATTCTGTTATTTGTCAATTTAGACAAGTTACTTAACTTCTGCCAAATGAGGATAATAGCAGCACCAACACTACTCAGTATTGTTGTGCAGATTAAATGAATGCTGGAGTGGTGCCTGGCATTGTGGTATAGAGTGAGCATTCAGTAAAGCTAACTATTCTAAAAGCCATTATCCTCACTGCTAATTTTGTCACTATAAGTCAGGCTTTAAGCATTTATCACCTGGGTAATTAAAAAATTCTAGCATCGCAAGCATTTGTCACCTAGGTAATTTAAAAAATCTATCTCCCTGCTCTAGTTCCAATTCTTTGGTATCTTCCTTATATTAATCTAGAGGAATGCCCCTGAAACACAGTTTTGATCATTTTCCTCCTATCTTAAAGATCTCTATTAACTCATTATCTACATAATCATTTTTTAAAAATTTAACGTATATTTGTAGCTTACCTTTTGGCCTCTAATGAAGTCTACAGCTTCATCCTCCTCTATCATTCTTCCCCTCGTGTCTTAAATGAGTGGTCTCCTAGGCATTAGTCTTGCCTTCCACACTTCTACTTGAGTAGCCTTTTCAAACATAAATTTAATCTAGGCCTTCCACTTATTAAAATATTTCATGATAAATAGTCTGATAAAATTTCTTTGGGAAAAAGTATTGGAAGAAATATAACATTTGCTTCACACATTTCTGTGCCACATATAGTGATGAAACCTTCACAAATATTGTTCCTAATGTCCTGTTTAGCTTTCATACAACATGGCAGCTCTGGTTGGAAATGGAACCTGGGTGTTTAGAACACTTGATGATGACGGACTAAAAAGAAAATGGATTAAGCATGGGCAGCATAGTATGTCTTGGGATGTTGATGTTTTCTATATGGTGTTATCTGATAGTGAAATACCCAAGACTTTGGGAAATGACAAGGCATCAAACCATTGTGTGGCTTTCTCACTGAACTGGGAGGTAGACCACATTCTTGTGGAGAGGGCTGTGGTTTATCCAGGGAAGATTGTAATCAGACGGCAGGAAAGGCAAGAGCCTAAACAAGAAAAATGCTTTTCTTCCTTGTAGGATAAGGGTTAGTTTTGGTCAGAGTCTAAGGCACTGGCATGCTTCCAATGTGGGCACGTCATAGGTAAAGCAAGGAGGTGGTCTAGAAAAAACTTGAAGATTGGTCTTGCACAATTACTTTCTTTGTTGTGTTTTCCTTCTAATATCCCTCTAAACTTCACTAAAGTCATTATTGCCTGATCTCTGTTAAGCTGTTTGAAATTGAGGAGGGCACTAGTCTTCTCTTTGTCTATTTTCTTGTGCCCACTTACAATTGATTCACTCCCACGACCCTCAGTTCCAGGCAACAACTGATCCAATTTACATCACACTATATTTGCTTTTTCTAAAATTTCATATAAATAGAATCATACTGAATATAGTCTTTTTTTTTTACTTCCATTTAATGTTTGTGGGTATATTTTATCTTATCCCTAGATCTTGGAGTTTCCGTTAAGTTTTCTTCAATCTTTATTTTTCATCATTTCATTATTTAATTTCTATTTATTTTCTTACTGAGGTAACAGCTTCAGTCTTTTCAATAGCTTTTTGTAATTTCTATCTCCTTTCTGCAAATTAACATTTGTTGATTCATTGTTGTCATGCTTGCCTTTAACCTTTCAAATATAATTTTTCTTTACTTCTTTGAACATATTTATAATAGTCACTTTGAAGTCTTTGTCTATTACATCCAGCATCTAGGAACAATCAGAATTAGTTCATTGATGGCTTTCTTCCCTCCTCAGGATGGGTTACACTTTTCCGTTTCTTTGAGTGTCTTCTAATTTTTTGTTAAAAACTTGACATTTTAGAAAATATATTTTAACTTTTTTTGATTTTCATTTTCCCCCTCTGACAGTTGTTGCTGTTGTTGTTTTTTTGTTTGTTCATTAGTTTGGTAACTTTCCTGGTCTAAATGTATGAGATCTATTTCTCCTGTGGTGTGTGACCACTGATGTCTCTGTTTACTATTTTTTTGTTCTTGTTTTGTTTTAAAGCTTCGCTTACTAGGGGTTGCCTCTGTTTCTGCATAGACTGGGGATCATCCAATTATAATACAGGAATTATGCTCAACCACCTTGATCTAGTAAGGCTTCCTTTCTATGCCCATAAATCTGTGTATAGGTAAGGGAAAATTCAAAGTTGAGGCCATTTTCAAGTGTCCTCTGGCTTCTACTTTTGTTGGATTCTTTCATATTTCCTATGTGCATATATACCTACATGTAGCTTCAAGGAAGTTGTGTGTCCCTGGGGTTCTATCCAGTCTCTGTTGCACTTCTGCACAATCTCAGCCAGAAATATGCTTACTGCAACTATGACCACAAACTCAGGTTAATAGAGACATTGGCCCTCCTAACCTACCCAGTTCCACTTCCATTGACAATGCTACTGGGTCATTGACCACTGCTCCAAATAGAGTGGGCCCCTTTGACACAGCAGAGAAACTACCCATCTTCACAGGCTGTCCCTCTCTGGCAAATTTTCTGCATCCACTGAGTTGGAGGAGGAGGGGATAGGATCAGTCCCAGGCCATGCTAGAGATTTCAATTGTTCTTTTATGAAATTGAGCAGTTTTTTAAGCAAAAACTTTTCTCAGCTTGTTGTATGTTTTTGGTCAATTTATAGAATGCTAATGTGGTTGTTTTCATCAACTTTGTCCAATTTTGTAGTTGCTTTTTAATGAAAAGATTCACTGATCTTCTCAATTGCCCATTACCGGAAGTCCTACCTATGTCTACCAGGATTTTGTTTGAAAGTAGATTAAATCTATATGTAAATTTGGGAAGAATTGACATCTTAACTACATTGCATTTCCCAATCCATAAATAAGGAATATCCCTTCATTTATTTAGATATTATTTGGTCTTCTTTTGTAATATTTTGTAGTGAACAGGTCCTGCATATTTTCTGTTAAATTTTTTCCTACATTTTTTGGTGCTATTTTAAATGGAGTTAATTTTCTTTCAAATTGTTCATGGTGATTTGCTAATATTTTATTAAACTTTTAGATTCTTGTGAACAGGAAGATTGGTCTGTAGTTTTTTTTCCTTGAGTGCATTTTCTTGAGTCTGGTTTTAGTAATGCTGGGCTCACAAAAAGAGATAGGAGTTGTTTCCTTTTCCTCTATTTTCTAAAACAGTTCATCAATTATTGCTAGTATTTCTTTATTAAATGTTAAGTCTTCCTGATGAATTTTTGCTTAAAAAAGAAAACTCTTGGGGGCTAGCCTGGTGGTGTAGTGGTTAAATGTGCATGCTCAGCTTTGGCGGCCTGGGGTTTGCAGGTTTGGATCTCAGGTGCAGACCTACACCACTCATCAAGCCATGCTGTGGCAGCATCCCAAGTGAAAAATAGAAGATTGGAACAGATGTTAGCTCAGGGCCAATCTTCCTCAAAAAGAAAAGAAAACTCTAGTAATACTCTTTGATTTGAAATGTTTCATCAGAATTTAGTATAACTCCAACTATCTGGGGCTGACTCTATGCATCTTTTCCCATACATTTTTTTCCCCATATGTTACTTTTAGACTATGTCTTTTTATTTAAAGAATATCTATTGTAGACAGCATACAATTGGTTCTTGTTTTCATTATCCAGTCTAATAATCTGAGCCTTTCTTATTGAAGTGGCGAGTTCATTTATACTTAATATAATTATTGATATAGGTGAGTCTAGAGATAAGATTTTACAACCTGTTTCCAACGTATTCCTAATTTCTTTTTCCTCTATCTTGTCCTTTTTTGATTATCTGAATATTTCATGAAATTCCATTTTAATATTCCTAGTGATTTTTCAGAGGTACACCTTCCATTACTTTTTTGGTGATTGCTTTAGTGATTACAGTGTACATCATTAACTTTTCAGTTTGTTGACAGTTACTATTATACCACTTTATATAAAATATAGGAAAGTGGCAACTATATACACCTGTATTTTGCTCCTCTATTGTGCTATAGTTGTATGTATTACATCTACATACATTATAAAGCACACAGGGAAATATTGTAATTTTGGCTTTAAACATTAATATGATTTGTTAAGATATTATAAGAGATAAAAGGCAAGGAGGAAATAGTATTTTGCTTTCGTACTGGCTATTTACCACTTCTGATGCTCTTCATCCTTTTTTATCTTGTAACTGGTATAATTTCCTATCATCCTGAGGAATGTCTTTTAGCATTTCTTGTATTGCAAGTCAGTTAGTGACAAAATCTCTTAGTTTTCTTTTGTTAGGATCCAAAATAGCTTGCTTGAGAAGAGGAGTAGATTGAAGAATCATAAGTCACACTTTATGAAATTGAACTTCTGGAAGAGCTAGAGGAAGAATAGAGGTACAGATACACAAAAGAAGAGCATTTGAGATCAAAAACTGCACTAAAGACTTCTTAAAGCTGAAAACTATGACTTTGGAATTAAAAATTTTAGTGTAGTCAGGTGCCACATAACACCATTTCAGTCAGTGATGGACCACATATACAAGGGTAGTCCTGAAAGATTAGTACTGTATAGCTTAGGTGTGTAGTAGGCTATACCATCTAGCTTTGTGTAAGTACTGTAGAGGAGGAAGAAATTTTCCTGTTCCCTTCTAGGTTCTTCTGGCTGGTCTAAGAATTAAATTGACATGAGATAGATTAATAAGAGGAAAAAAAGCAAAAGTTTAATAACATGTATATATGGGAAAAACCCAGGAAAACCAAGTAACTTGCCAAAATAACTGAAGTCCTCACCTTACATATCATTCTCAACCTAAAACAAAAGAAAATTTTGGGGGTGGGAGACTCAGGGACTTCAAAGGAAACAAACGCAATTCACAAGTAGGTGAAAAGAAGCAATGTTTGGAAAACAAGTGTTTGGCCACACAGAAACAGAAGAGCACACAGGGGAGCCCAACAAACAGGCTTTTCTAGCTTCCTCTGTGTCTAGCATCTAGTTCATGTGATGCTAAGGTGATAGCTCACTTCCTGAGAAAGGTTTTTTTATCTGAATTCTTTTAGGCAGTTAAGGGGGAGGTAACAAGAAAAACTTTCTGAGTGTTTTGTTTCTCAAAAATTATCAGCCTAAGATAATCCTCATGTTAAAGAGACACGTTTTGAGGTGGCAAATTTTATTCCCCTTTAGTACATTCTATTATATTCACAACAACAATGAAATCACCTAATGACAGATTTATGAGACTATATCCCTGTTGTTAAGCAACACATAGCTGTATATAAATTGAAATAAAGGTTGGTCTCTGATGAATTAAAATAACTTTTGGTAGATATTTACACACAAAAATATCTATATACCAGTATATCTAATATGCCAATATATCTATATCTATATCTATATCTATATCTATATCTATATCTACATCTATATCTATATCTATATCTATCTATATACAGCTTTCATAGTTATGAACAAACATTCCAAAGGCAGTTTGCTATTTTGGGGAGGAATAACATATTCTCTCTTTCAGACCCTTGTAAAATATATTTACACATATATATAAATTTAAAAATAAATATTTACATATATTTGTGAAATATGTACATTCAATATTTACATATATAAATTTAACTATATAAATATTTATTATAAACGTCCTGATAGATAGAATAAATTATCCCCCCCAAAATAGCAAACTGCCTTTGGAATGTTTGTTCATAACTATGAAAACTAGAAGGCAGTGGAATACCATTAACAGAGTAGTGAGATAAAAGGAGTGTCACTTCAGAATCCTGTACTCAACCAAAATTTTATTCACCTGACAGAATTTATTTTTTAAATTTCAAAGATATTCAAAAACTTAGAGAGTATATTATCAAGTGCCCAACTAAGAACAAATATTTGACTCTAACCAAACAGCAAATGAGGCTACAAATCAGGGACCTTGAGATGGGGGTAAATCCTGAGAAAAGGAAAAAGTGGTGAGCAATTAATATATGTATATTTAATATATTTAAATATAGACTTTCTGGAAATATATAATATGATAAGAAAAACTTTTGAAATGAAAGAGACATACATCAATGTAATTTCTGTTAAGTCAGAATTATCCTACAAGACATAGAAATTCAAATGTGGAAGAAGAAGGAAGAAAGCTTTCCAAATTTCTCACTGAAATGAGGGAAAAAGTAGAGGAGAAGAATGAGAACAGTAAAAGAGAAAATATTCTATGTTAAGAAGGAGATAGGTAAATAATTTTACCTATATTAATTGTACTATTTATATTAATTATATTGTATTATTTATATTACCTATAAATAGGTAAATTATTAAAAATAATTTTAAAAGAGATTAATCTCTAAGTTTTCAAAAGTAAAAAAGAAATGAAGACCAACTATGACCAAACCAGTAAAAATAAGGGTAAAGAAAAACAATAAAATAAATGATCCACATAGAGTAGATGCAAGAATTTGTTCTAATACATTTCTTTTTGACATTTTGATATCTCGGAAATTAGGATATCATGATTAACAAAGATAAAAATTAAAATTAATAAAATAGAAAATACATACTTGACTATAATGAAAGCTAACAAATTTTTTAAAGTAGAAGTTTACCCACACACTTTCTCTGTTATAACATAATAGAAATTTAAAAAACAAATAATAAAAGATGACTGAATTATTTAAATGCTTTGAAATTAAAAACGTTTTCCTAGATCAAACAAATACAAGAGTTACTCATTATCTAGAAACCAATGGATAGAATACTTGGCAAAATAAAAACACAACTTATGGAATGCAGAGAGAGTAGTGTATCAGAAACATGATTGAGAGCATTATGCCTGTATTCACAGAGAAAAGAGAAGAAAATTAGATTTTTTACTAGATTATTTATCTAATAAAATAGATAAAATCTTTGCAATCTTGACAATAGAAAAAAATAGAAGAAAAATGAGAAAGGAGATAAAGAACCATTAGAGATGACTACATACGTCTCACTGAAAGAACGGAAAACTTGGACACACTGCATGTTTGCCTGTCAACATATTGCCAAAGTTTCAAAACTAATGTTAGAAAAAAATGGAGATTCTGAGTAGGCTAGTTCCATTGTAGTAGTTAGAACAGTGATTAAAGTTAGCATGAAAGAAGATCATAAGGCAGGTGGTTTCAGAGTTGACTTTTATCTAACCTTTAAAGAACAAATGATTCTAAAATATTAAAGGTATTGCAGATGGGAAGCTCTACATATGATTTATAAAACCAGCATTAAAAACAAACCTGGAGAGGAAAAACAACATGATACTATAGATCAATCTCATTTATTAATAAAGTTATAACAATTCTAAGTAATACTTATCAAATGAAATCTTACAATGTATTGCAAGAATAATACACTATGAGCAAGCAACGTTTATCTTAAAGAATACAAGAGGGGTTCAGCATCAGGAAATCTATCTATATAATCAGTTGCATCAATAAATTAATAGAGAAAAACACAGCATATCAAGAGATGCTGAAAATACATTTGTTAAATCCTGCCACCATTGCCAAAAAGAAAACTGTAATAAAAGAAAAAAAGAGAACTACTTAAATATAATAAAGACTATCAAAATTAAAGGAAAATATCTAAAACAGTGATCAATAAAATAATTTAAATAAATTTAATTAAAGTTAGGAAATACACTGAAATTCCTATTATATTACTAATTATCATTGCCTTTGAGGCTGTAGGAAATGCAATATAACAAAAAATAAAATAAGTGACATAAATGTTTGAAAAGAAAGGATAGTTTTCTTTCTTTTTCCTTGTGATATTATTGCATACCTAGAAAATCAAAAAATCTCTAGAAAATATTGGATTCTTAAGAGAATTTCGTGATTTGAACAAATGTAAGATAAATATCCAAAGTTCATAGCTTTTCTACACTCTAACAATAAAATGCCGAAAAGTGAAAATTGAAAATAGCATTCCATTTACAATAAGGACCAAAAAAACCGCTAAGATATTAAGAAATATATTCACAAGAAAATAACATTGTCTGCATGGAAAAAGTATGTTGGCTGAAGGACATGTAGTTAATCAGAATAAATTGAAAAACATATGTTCCTGAATGGGAAAATCTCATATTGTAAAAGTATCATATTCCCACAGTTATGTACAAGTTCAATGCAGTTCTAATGAACAATTCAAAAGACTCATTTGAAAGTAAAAAAAATAATTAAAGTTCACAGTGAATCATAATTATCTTAGAAAAGACAATAAAATTATGAAGATAGGAAACTGAGGGGAGACTTGCTCAGATATCAGAACATACTACGTATCCATCATTCAGTGTGGCATTAGTACATGAACAGGTAACATTTTAGGAAAACACAGAATTCAGAATTAGATCCTTGATATAAAAGACAAACTTTTTGAAGGGCCAGCCTGGTGGGGTAATGGTTAAGTTCACATACTTCGCTTTGGTGGCCTGGGGTTCACAGGTGTGGATCCTGGGCATGGACCTACGCACTACTCATCAAGCCATGCTGTGGTGGCGTTCCATATATAAAATAAAGGCTGATGGGCACAGATGTTAGCTCAGGGCCAATCTTCCTCAGCAAAAAGAGGAAGATTGGCAACAGATGTTAGCTCGGGGCTAATCTTCCTCACCAAAAAAATAAATAAATAAATCAAACATATGAAAAAATGTGGAAGGCAAGGATAAACTGCCACAACTTGCTTCATGAAGAAATGATAAATGAATTCCATCTGATATTATATTTAAAAATAATTCAAAATAGATGAAAAACTTAAGTATCCAAGGTAATATAATAAAAAGAAATTTCCTTGCAGAAAAGCTAAATCCCTACAAGTACACAGGGTACGAGAGATCTCCCTAGGTAACACTTCATACCTCAGAAGTTATAAAAGGAAAAAGTGATCTATATTTATATACTGAATATAGAAAAATTATAAAATTTTACATGACAAAAATGTTAACAGATAAAAAGTAGATGTGGGCAAAAATATTAATGTTCTCTAGCTGCAAAGAGTTAATTTTGATAATACAATCATATCTTTACTAATTGACAAGAAAAAGACACAAGATAGAACGATGGACAAAGTTCTGAAGAGCAAATACAAAGAGTCAACCAGCATCTGAACTGATGCTTGAAATTCACCAGTGATCGGATAAGAAAAAGTTATAAAGTACTGTAAGATCCATAACCAGTGAAGGTGTCAGGAAAAGGTTATTCACATACAATGCAGTAAGAAATATAAATATAAAGAGTTATAGATTTCCTATTAAAATTTATATTATCTAGACTTCAATTCAGAAATTTCTCTCCTATGAATCTATTCCATAGAAAGTTAAGCACCAAGCTGGGAGGACTTATAAAAGGATGTTTATTTCAGCATTGCTCCTAATGGCCAAGAATTGGAACTGTCAATAAGGGAAAGTTGAATAAATTGGGATAGATGTATGATATGGGTTATTAAGCAGTCTTTACAAAAGAAAAAAAAAGGAAGAAAAGCAATGAGAAGAAAAATTTATGTGATATGGCCCAATATTTCCAAAACAACTGGACTCAAAATTACAGATATGATTAAATATCTATACTATTAGATATGCTTAAATTTCACATCCTAAGGTTCTTAGGAGGGGGTGGAAACTGTGATATTGATCGAAGAGAAACCCTTACATCTTCCAAAAAACAATCCAAAATAACAACAGCATGTGTGTTATGACTCCATTTATGGTATCTGCACGTTGCCCACCTCCAGGGGTACACCATTCCCATAGAACACAATGGAGGTGGCCTTCTTACTTATATAAAAATCTATTTATTTGTGCGTATATGTATGATGCAAAGCACAAATGGATAGTCATCAAAAAATTAATGTTGGTTATCTTTATCCCAGGCTTGGACATTCCAAGTGGCCTTTATTTATTTTCTTTATATAATATATTTTATTTGATTCCTTTTAAATGAGTATGTATTATTTATATCTTAAGCAAAAAAAAAAAAAGAATACAACTATTTTTATTGGGGAGTGGGGAAGAAAAGCCAGCCACTATAGCTACATATCTGAAATTTAGCCCTTTCATCTCACAGGTATCAATTTACTCTCAATCCCACTTAAGAATGCTTTTGTTTTCTCATCCTGGAGTTCAAAATTATGGCACTCATCCCTCACTCTCTCGATAGTCTCTCTCCTAAAAAGAATTTTGTCTTCACAAATGGTTGTTGGCACTATTTGCAATTCTGTTATTTGGTGTTCTTCCCATCTAGTTGGACAAGCTCCCTGTGGATACCCCTTCTGTTGAAATCTCTAGATCAACCATGTATAGATATAAAAGGGTAACTTCATCTCATTGATCTCTAATTTAGTTATGCAATTTTGGAGCTACTGATCTAACTGCTAGAGAGTAAATACTGACGATCATGTCTGTTTGGGGAAAATATGCAATTTTAGGTTAACCTTCATTATTTAGAGTCATAATATTGTCAGGATATATGGCTCACATCTCTATTGCTGAACAAATAATCCTTCATTAAATCTAGAGTGAGTAGTTCCATGCAATCAAGAGCTGAAAGGAGTTTATTTACTTGGCTCTTTTTGTTGTCGTTTATAGCACGTTTGTGGCTGGCTTTATTGTTCAAAACATCTTCCCGAGACATTATTTTAAACAAAAAATTGATTGTAATATGGTTATCTAAGTTATCTAGCCATTAGATCTATTTTAAAATTTTGCACAGAGAACACTATTTTAGCAAAATTAAGTAGAAAAAATTATGGCAAAACACGCAGCAATAATTTATTTTGCAAAACAACAAGCGTATAACTGCTCTCTAATTACTAGCCTTTGAGGCATTTACAGCTAAATTAAAATCATCATTAGCTGTTAAGTGTGTTTGCTTTGATTAGTCCTGTTTTATGAGGTTTTAGGCAGAAGTAATTTTGTGGTATTGTTATTAAGGAATTTAATGTTAAGTGGAAAAAAATCTTTTCTTATCAGAGAAGTATCAACTCTGGAATTATCAGTTTAAATTTTGTCAGAAGTCACAGGGATCCTCCCTAAGATATTTACCAGATATTGAAAATGATTATATTCAAAGAAAAAGGTATCTTCAAAACTAGTACAATAGAAAAAAAGAAAAGAAAGCCTTAGTCCCTTAACCGCTATAGTCCAAGAATATAGTTACATAGTGGAAAGAATAGACAGTCCTATTCAAAACCATGTTTCATCACTCTGTTAACTTGCACCAATAACTTAGCTGACCTACACTAGAAGTTCTTTGTCTGTTAAAATGGAGATATTAACGTCTTTCCCAAAGGATAGTTTTAGGGATTAAGTAAAATATTGGGGGTTAAGTAAGTAGCATAGTGTGTGGTACATCCACTCTGTAAGAGTTAATCTTTCCCTTTCCTTTTCACATGATCTGGTGTGTCTAAAGATATTAGAAAAACAATTCCAAGCATCTATCCAGAGATAAACTAAGGAATCTAGAATATTTGTATTATTATTGCACTTGAATTTTGGAGAAAGAAATAATATGAGCATATGTGAGCTTCCCAGTTTAAACAGATAGTGACAGAAAAAAATTACATCTTTAATAGATTATTAAAAATTTTGTATCAATGGGAAGTTGGTTCTTTTCAAACATCATCATTTTATGACTGCTGAGGGCACTTACAAATGTCTAAACGCTTGTCTGTTTCATTTGCCACCAAAATCCAGTGATCAAACTTAATTATTCCCAGGGTCCAGCTGTTAAGGGCTATGTGGAGAAAGTTGAAATAGAAAGGAGAAACAAAGAAAAAGGAGTTAGGAGGTGACCGAGTCTGCATTCTTGCATTTATATGGCTCCATCACCTCTCTTGCCATGCCCTACAAATGCAGCGCCTGTGACTCTTACAAGACACCCCTATGTTTGTCAAGATTCATACTCAGAATGTTGATATCATATTGGACATTTATAATTTATTCTAAAAATATTTACAACTTGAAAAATTAAATCTAAGCCATTTCTATGATATATGGAAAACACATGGATTTGTGTGTATGGCAATGAGATGAAATTTTGGCCCTACAACCTTCTTTCACTTGGAGTCATCTAACCTCTCTGAAAGCTGTGACATGCTTGATTATAAAATAGGGATAATCATACTTACCTCCCAAACTTTGAATCAAAGAAAAAGATAAGGAAAAAAATAATGCTCTATTTGGGTTACTGTTATTCTCACCTACTTATTGGTGAAAGAATTACACGATCAGAAAATGGCCAGAAAGGGATTATGGGTAATATTTCATCATGAAAGATGAATTATTATTCATATTTAAAGTACGAATCAGGCTACAAAAGGTTCCTGCAAGTTCCATAGGACCAGCACTTGTTTGCACCTGGAGGGGGTACAATGAATGACGGGTGGAAAGCATTTTATGGCCCTATTGCCATTCACTCTTATATGACACCACTGCCTTTTGGATGAATAATATTGAGGAGCAGCTTTCTATCATAAACTCAATGCAGATTTTATATGAAGCTATTTTTTCTAAAGTGTTTGTTTGTTTTTTAAGCTTTCCCTTTATTTAGAAAAACACAGGCATTTAAGCCGTTGCAGGGGCACGCAGATTGGTGTGAGCACAATGTTCATGTGAAAACGTGTCATTGAGAGGAACAATTAGTGGAGCTGATTCACACGCTGTATACTACTGCTGGAGAGAGTTTGCTCTGGTATAACTCAAGAATCACATTTAAGAAATCTCAAGTTATTAAATATTTGAGCCACAAAAGCAATTTTAATGAAAAAAAACAGATTTGAACTAGAGAGAGCAGCAGACTTACAACAAAGTTATTTTTCCTCCAGGAATGTTTGATAATAATGGTTTTTAAAACCATCAAATAATGTTTGATAATAATGGTTTTTAAAAAATTATAAGTGTATAGCTATAAAACCCTAAATATCCTGAGATAATCCACCATTTGGTTAGGAATTCCAAGTGTTGGTTAAATTGCAATCCATTTCACCAGCACAGGAATTAGCTCAGTGATTCTTACATAAACTCATTATAAGTTCACCACCCATTTTCATAATGGAGCATAAGATTGAAATAAGACAGCAAAAAGGCACCAAATCAAAATAAATTGCAGAACACTTCACAACAGAGTGTGATAAGCAAAAGATCACACCTCCAACCAAGATCTAGTACCTGAGATGGAAGCGCTGTTTCTATGCTGCCTGATACGAAGGACACAAGGCAGCCTTAGCTATCCAGTCAAGATCCTGCCCCAAAACAGTCTATATGTTGCAAACAGGTTTCATTAGCAACTGCTCAATTCACATTTTCACACAAGTACGCAAGTCACACTTTAAAAACTTATTTTGTAGAAGAAATCCTGTTATTGATTAGCCTTCATCAATACTCAACATATACAAATTGTTGGACTCTAAAAACAAAATCTAGATATGCTAGAGTATTTCTTATAATTTCCTTGCAAGATTTCATTTTTTTTAGACGGTTTAATTTTGTTAACATATGGATAAAGAGTCTTGGCTCTGAATGCTTTATTACTTCAATTCTAAAGCTTTAAAGAAAACTATGGCAAATGCAATACTATCAGTTAAATGACATTTTTTAATCCAAACTCTCTTTTGCCAATAAATTAACAGTGGTATAATACTTGATGATTATAATTATGATTGTGTCTCTGAAAATCTTGATGAGTATTGTGAATCAACCAAAGAAAAAGCCCTGAATTTTGTCACTTATAATGCTTTGAGAATTGATATTTCATATAAGATTCTGGTTTGGTAACTCTTCAAGGGAGTACTACACTGTCTAAGTATAAAGAGAAAATTTCTTTAATTTCCTAACTAATTCATTTCTTCCCTCCTATCTACCACAGAGAATAAAAACAACCACTAGGCTTTCCTTAGCCATTCAGACAAGGATGTAAAAATCAGGCAACTCTTGGCAATTATTCTAAAGAATCATTCACATGAGTAAAGAATGAGCAAAAGTGAGATGTTATATTCTGGTGATATTGTATTTCCTAGACATAAAATACAAATTGACTTAAATAATATTGTGAAAATTAATCACCATAAGTAGTATTGTATTTTATGTTAATTACTTCCTACATCTGAATAACCTTTTGTACTCTCAGTTTTGCCTCAGAGTTTTGAACTCCAGAAGGAAATGTCCTCACCACTAATATGTAATACAAGGAGGTCTTATATCATTATGTTGTAGAGAAGAATTAGACACGTAGACAACATACATTAGTGACTATATATATTGGAGATTTAGAAACAATAATTTTAGATTACTTGGAAGTGTTTAAAATGTAAAACTATAATGCACACTGTAACTAAAGTGTATTTGTTGCATTAATAAGGAAACTTAGTCATGGTCAAATGACTATGTTTTTGTTTTGTTAGTTGGCATAAGAATCAAGATTCAATGAGTTATTTTTAAAATTAGAATTGTTTTAATGCATTTTTCTTTAATTCCTTTTTTATTAATACAAATTATTGTGGCAAAACACTGTTGACTTTTAAGTGTAGTTTGCACAGAGTGAGATATGCCTCATATCTCTGTAAGATTCTGTCTCTTTAAAAAAAATTGCGAGCTTATATAATGATAATAGGCAAACTTTGTCTTCCATTCACCATCTTATTTTATTTTCCCAAGAATTCTATGGGGTTGGTACTATTACTGTCACCCTCATTTTAAAGATGCGAATTTAAGTCAATTGTCAGTTTTATCTGAGCAAGCAACATGTAGAGCTGGGATGTAAACCCATGCTGTGCATTTGCAGGTACAACACCTACCAATGAAAATTCGCATGCTTTCCATTTATTTCTTTCTTTCACTTTATTTTATTGTATGTTTTTTTAAAAGATAGAAAAGTAGAAAAATAGTATAATACCTACCTATTTTATCTCCAACTCTGATTTCACAGATAATGACATTTTGTTTCAGGTCCTATTTTTGTTGTTGTTTTGCTGTTTCCCTTTTCAAGAAAAATATGATAAATGAAGCTAAATCAAGCAGCAAGAGGACTTGCTTAACTCTTGCCTTTCTGTGCCCACAGCCATAATCCTCTGCTACTTACTTAGAGCCTCACTCCTGGACTCAATCAACAAACTCACATGCAATCCCCCTTGCTCTAGTCTCTCTTTGATCCAGTCTATTGCTTATACAAGTGGTGTGATAATGTTCTCCAAACATTGCATTCTTCCTGTCATCCTCCTTTTCAAGAATATACAGAGCCTCACTGTTATCTATTTTATCAAAAATGTAGCACTCAAAGCCCCATGTCACTAGGGCCTTTTTTAACTCTTCTCCTAGATAGGCCCTTCATTCCTGTAATTCTAGTGTCACCTTCTACCTTCCAACTTCCCGCGGCTTCATCTGGTTTTCCATTTGGTATTGTGGTTATGGTTTTCACCAAACTCTGCTCTTAATTTTTTTGCCAACTTTATTAAAATTCTGCCTCTTCCAGTTGGTATAGTCCACTTAATTACATTTAATTCTCTTCTGGGTAGGCTGTTACCATTCCGCATTTTGTTTATAAAAATGCCATTTCACATTTTTCTGGGTTCTGATACTTCTTGGTTCAAGATGGTGGCCTGACAACAGTTCATATGCCTCCTGGCTCCTGCAAAACACCATCAAAGTGAAAATAAAGGTGTGTAAAAGTGAATAAGTCCACAATAGCAAGAAAATAGAAGTGAGGGCCAACAGTGAACTAAAGTTATTAATACAGTTCTGGAAGACAAAGAACAGACACGTGAGTGGTGACAGATGAAACAAAGCAGAAATAACCACAAGCCAGAATAAACAGAGAATCAGTTTAAAGAGCGATATCTGGAGCAATTTTATTGGGGGCTCCATGAAAAGCCTCCAAACCGAGGGAGCAGGTACTCACAAGGGGCACCAGCCAGTGAGGGAAAAACATGATGTCATTGTTTGACAACATCCAAGATGTGTTGGTCCAACCCAAGGCCCCATAAATGCAAAATGACGGTGAACTTCAAGTTTGTACCATGAGAAGAAAACTGGAGGACCATCCTCTAAAATAAACGAATTAATCTCCCTAGAAATAGCTAGGATTCTAGTGTGACTTTATAATAATTGGACATGCCAGGGTAAAGGCCTTCTTATTGTGATTTGAGGTGCCTCTGCCTGCTGTCCTATGCTAAAGTAAAATAAGCAATCAACATATTCACCCATGTACCCATAGAGTCAAAGATTTTGTAGCCATAAAATAAGAACAGACTTTTATGAAAAAAGGAAAAAAATCATAGAACAAGGAAAAGTTCTTTGAAATTAAAAATACGACTGCCAAGAATTAAAAGTGGTATAGTAGTGATTGATATATGAATGAAACTGTCTCCTAGATTTTAAACAGAAAAATTCAGGCTGAAAATATAAAGGGAATTTGAGTGCTGTGAAGGAAAGTTTAGTGACAATGGGATTGAGAAAAGTATAAAAGAAATGAATTAAAGTTCTTCAGATTAAATGTCTTCTATACAGAGAATTAAAATTATAATTAAATAGAATTAAAAACAAAATCCGTCCTTAGAAGTATTTTTGTGAAATTTCAGATCTCCAAGGATAGAGAGAAGATTCTAAAAGCTTTCTGAAAGGAAAAAATTAACTAAATGAAAATTTTCTTAGAACGAATATTCAAATGGGTAACAAAGGTCTCATCAGCCACACGTTATGCTAGAAGGTAATGGAATAACACTTCCATGGAAAGAGAAGATTCTGCGATGTGGCCCTCACCTGAGCCCCAAGTCTTAGTTGTATCGTTTATGGGACTGTATATGTGGTTGATACTTGTTAACTTGACCAAAGGATATGAAAATGAATGAAAAGTCCTTCCACCCAGAGAAAACCCTTTAGTTCTTCTACCTATTATATCACTGTATATGTTAGTCGGTTCTGGAATATTCCTCCATTCTGCACCACCAATTTCCTTTCATTCTGGCAACTTTTTTAAAGCGTAGCAACACATCTTGCTTCTCTCTCTCTTTTATCACACAGAGATTAACCTCACTCTTCTTTTTATTTATTTATTGAGCTATAATTCCTATACCATATAATTCACCCATTTAAAGTATATAAAGTGTATGATTCAATGATTTTTAATATAATGAATCACAAATATGTGCAACCATTACCCTAGTCAGTTTTAGAACATTTTTGTCACCTCAAAAAGAAGTCCTGCATCATTTATCAGTCCCTTATTGTGTACTTTCCCCCACCCCAACCCTAAGCAAACACTTATCAACTTTCCATCTCTATAGATTTCCCTATTTTGGATTTTCATATGAATGGGATCACATAACACGTGGACTTTTGTGACTGGCTTCTTTCACTAAGTGTAATGTTTCCAAGGTTGATCCCAGTTGTAGCATATATCAATACTGCATTCCTTTTTATAGCTACACACTACATTGTATGAAATGCCACATTTTATCTATTCATTTGGATCATTTCCACCTTTTGACTATTATGGATAATGCTGCTATAAACATTCATATAGAAGTTTTTGTGTGGATGTATGTTTTCATCTCTCTTCATATATATCTAGGAATGGAATTGCTGGGTTATGTAGTTACTCTAAGGTTAATCATTTGAGGAACTGTCAGTCTGTTTTGGCCAGCAGTTTGCACCGTTTTAACATTCCCATTTACATTTACATTTTACTTTTACATTACTGCAGGGTCAGAGAATGAGGGCTCCTATTTCTCCACATTCTTTTCAACACTTGTTTCTATCTGACTTTTTGGCTCTAGCTGTCCTACTGAGTGCCAAGGAGTATCTCACTGTGGTTTTGATATGCCTTTCCCTGATGACTAGTGGTGTCAAGTGTCTTTCATGTGGTTGTTGGTCATTTGTATATCTTCCTTGGAAAAATCTCTATTTTTATCCTTTTGCCCATTTTTAACTGGGTTATTTATCTTTTTTATTACTGAGTTATAAGAGTTTATATAATCTGACCTGATATCGTTGAGTGGCCATTATCTAGCCTACTACAGAGTCCAATACTGAGACTTTTTGTGCAAAGCTGTTATATTACATCATTTACTTTCAGTTAACAGTGTGTTTGTGACTGCAGAATCTCTAATGTAATCTTAGCCTATTTCATAAAAAGTTCTGTAGACCTTTGATGTTCATGAAGGACATATCTTGAGACCTTCTTGAATCTGTAAGTTTCTGTTCAATTCTCTTGACTCTTTCTCAAATCACATTTCAGCGTGGAGTCTTACATTTGTTGGACATATCATTAGCTCAGAAGTTAATTACCTATCAATAAATTGTTATCCATCACTAGGTGAGAAAATTTACACTGGTTGGACAATCATTGACATTTTTGTTAATTGCCTTAAAAATGTATGTAGAACATATGGGGTAGACTCACGTCATATATTAGACTAATTTAAAGAATGAATTATCAAAATCTTTTCTTGTGGCTATCATCATGACATTCTTAGACCTTTTAATGGTGCTTTACTTCCAACCCCACACTGGCAGTTGACTTTATTTTTGTGGTCACTTTTCACTGACACATACACATACACTATAACAAAAGTTACCTTGTATTTGCACATTGAGAATTATAGAATCAAAAAGCTACATGGAGATGTGGATGTTGTTTGATCAGGTCTACTCACTCACTCTTATCCATTAAGCGATTTGCATCTGTACGGCAGTCTTAGAACATGTGTGATTCAAACTTTTCAGTTGGCAAAATTACTAATCACTTCATGTCATAGGCTTTTGAATTTTCTCTAAAATACTCAAAATTATGAATGCTAAATCTTCATCCTAAGGATCTCCTAAATAAAGTCGAGAGATAGTGAGCAATAATACTCCCTTACTTTCTATCATTCAGAGACATTTAGTAAGTGGAGCTTTTCCAGGGGATTGTGAGAGTCTCAGAATCAAAAGAAATGGTTGAAAAATCTGAAATAAGATGATACAAAGAGATTTGATAACAGTCTTTAAATAACAAAAGTACTTTCTTATGGAAAAAGGGCTATATCTTGTTAGTTTAACCACAGAGGGTAAAGCTAGGACTAATGAATATAACTGTTAGAGAATTCAGTTCAAAGAAGTACTTTATGAAAATTAGAACTGAGCATTCTTGGAATGGGATCTCATAATAAGTAATGAATTCTATAAACTTGGACATATTCAAGCCGAGGCCGGTCAATCCCTTCAACAGATAATGGTGGTGGTGCTGATGAAGTGTTAGAATAGATATTCTTCCAGGTTTTTTTCATACCACTGATTCTAATCTGAGTTCATACATGCTATAAAACATTTAGGGCTTAATTTAATAATTACCAGAGGGCTGAATGTTATTCTTTTGTAATGACATTAAAATATTACTGTAGCAAGAAATATTAGAATTTGTAATCTAATCATCTGGCCCATTCTGACTTGAGGATGTTATTGGCAGGGGGGAAGGGGGCAGTTCTGCTATTTGTCATTCTAGAGAACAAAATTGAGCTATAATTGTCTTAAGGTGTTTTTGCAAAGTATAATTTTCTCATAATGTTCATCATATAATTAAATTGATTTTACAAAATATATAGTATATGTTAGCAGTATCAACAAATGAAATGGTATTCTAGTCTGGCATATAGTCTTGCATACAAATTTCAAACTTGCAAACTCTTTTAAAATATGAAAAATTATAATTCACTAAAAATCATTTTATAAAAATTTTCATTCAAGTTATGCTTTTATATATAAGATAATCACTCCCTTATTTTATTTGCCTTGTACTAAATATACAGATTACTACATTACTATAACAAATATTAAAGGGCTGGTCTCTTTTTTTTTGTTTTGGTCTTAGAGTTTTAGTATATAGAGAGTGAATAATTTAAAAACAATAATAATCTTCAAAAAATTTTTCCTTTAGAATGCTATGGCTATGCACCTAGAAACAAATCATAGATATTATGTTGGTACTTGTAAGAATGTGGATACATATTTCCAAAAAACTCAGTCCCTCCAGAGATCTATCTACAAAGTATACATGACAAATGGTGAAGAAAAAGAGGAGAGGAGATGAATTTTTGCATTCAAATCCTAGGTACAACACTTAGGGAACTGTAGGAACTCAGACAACTTATGCAGTATCTCTGAGCTTCAGTGTCCTAAACTCTAACATGGGTCTAATAGTACTCACTATATGTTCGCACAATGACGGAATCACCTAATGACCCATTTCTCAGAATGTATCCTCGTCATTAAGTGACAGATGACTATATAAGAAGAACATAAGAAGAAAAATATACCTCTTATGCTGCTAGACAACAGAGCTTGATCTGTTGTTGCTGTTATTGTAGTGGCTGCTATTATTACTGTTATTATTATGTTTTAAAGAACCTTTGCAATGGAGTTAGTTGCCTCTATTAACTGCCCGATCTCAGCCCACTACACTTCAACAAGATATTTAAGATATCAGAGAAAATCCATATTGCTTATCCCATTTTCTTTTTTCCTTTTTTTTTTTTTTTTGGTGAGGAAGATTGTCCCTGAGCTAACATCTGTGCCAATCTTCCTCTATTTTGTACATGGGTAGACATCACAGCATGGTTGACAAGTGGTGTAGGTCTGCACCCAGGGTCTGAATCTGTGAACCCAGGCCACAGAAGTGGAACATAACCACTAGGCCATGGGGCCGGCCCCAAGACATCACTCTTGAGTAGAGTTTTCATGCCAGGCATATCTCATAGCCCCACCTGTTGCTGGTTGACTTTGGGTGCCTATTCCTGACCAATATTCATAATTTATACTTCCACAACTCCAAGAATGGTCTATCTCCTTATTCCCTTCAGAGCAAACTGTTTACTATGGGGAACATGAATTTTAGATTTCTGCTGTTTTTCAGTCTTAAATAAATTCAAGAAAATGTCAATTCTATCAAAGAAAAAAAGAAAAGTGAGATGACTGAAAATTTAGAAGACCTGTTAAAACAAATAAAAGAATTGAATAAATTAATAACCCTATAAGATAATTTAAATGGCATTAAAAATAGTAAAAAGTAAAGTTGACATTACCTTTATCAAATTGACAATATAACATGCATACTTTTGAAGTATAGAGGGTTAAAAAAATTAATTCTCAGAGCAGAAAAACTATTGAAAGGCAAAATAGAAGAGTTTTTCTGAACTAAAGAAAGACATCAAGGGGGCTATTACAAACCAGGAAAATTAATTAAAAGCCCCAAAAAACTCATATCTATACTTCTTTTAAATTTGAAAGATAAAGATACACTTCTCCCAATGTCCAAGTAGAAAAACAATCAGGAAAAATTTAAAGTAAAAAAATGAGGGCTGATCTTTTTTTTTTTTAACAGCATGTGAAGGTAGATCACGGATGACAATTAATAATAATATTTATTATGAAAATAGCAAACTTTGTCAATTACTTTCCAGAATGATGCTATTTATAGGCATTATTTTATTTAACCCTCAAAACAACTATAAGACATAAATATTGTCATAGTCACATTCTACAGATGAATATACTGAGGCCTAGAGAGATTAAGAAATATGTTCATTGTCACAAAACTAGTAAGAAGCAGAGCAGAGATCCAAACAGTCTGTTTGATGTCAGACTGTAACGCTAACCACCATGCAGTGGTTTTCAAGTGTGGTCCACCAATCATCTACATGGGAATTACATGAACTCCTACCAGAAATCCGCATTTTAAGGAAATAACCCTGGTAGTCCTTAAAGTGTTATACATTATGCTATACTTCCCATTCACAGGGAGAGAAAGAATGACCCAATGCTGTCATTCATGAGTAATGGCACAGTGAAGACATTATATAGAAACTCTACTTAAAGACTCAGAAAGTAGATAGCCTAAAGTACTTCTTATGTACTTGGTGACACATTTTAGTCACCAGAAAGATGAATCAAATAAATATCCCAAGACTGAGCAAGTGGTAATATGAAAGATTGATGGCTATGGCAATAGCTCGCTCTTTATGGGGAAGTCACTTTACCTCTCTGTCTTTAGCTTTCTCATCTGTAAAATGGGAATAATAACAGCTCCCATGCCATAGAGTTGCCACGAGGTTTAAGATCGATCATTTACAATATGCCTAGTAAAATAAGAGGCACTCTAAAAATGAAAGGTTTATTTTATAGACTTATCTTTCAAAATGGAAGAGAATGTATTCCAAAAGAATCCGGATTTCAAGGAGGTGCAGTCCTTGAGAGAATAGTCATCTGTGCAATGAGAGGGTTTAGCACGGTGAACCAGAATACACATTAGGCCTGGAGTTTAGAGAGGAGTGTTTGTATTGAGCTAAGCAATTGCTACTCAAATTTCTCTCAACAAATATGTGTCTTAAGAAAAAGAAACGCTGAATGTTAATTAAAGTAGTGGTCTTATTGGTTCCCCAATAAGGCACCTTCATGGGAAAACCCCTCTAAAAGATTTCCCCTCTGATTTCACAGAAGATAGTCTCACTGTTATGTCACCATGAGGACTGCATATCTCTGTCCTGGAGGCCAGTCATATATAGCAGCAGGAGCAGCAGCAGAAAAAGCTAACAGAAGCCCAGAATCTGTCTTCAAAGAGCAGCCAGTAGAGATGAAGAGTAGATTACTGATTCCAGAGTACATGTCAGATACTGCCTAGGGACTTCTTAAGTAGAGGTCAAGGTCCTACTGTTACACAGGTAGGGGTTAATGAGCTAGCAAATTAGGATATTAATATTAATGGAGCATCCTTAGTACCCACAGGCTAATGAAGTCTGGGGTCATTTGGGTTATATTAACATCAAACAAAGTGGAATTTTAGGCCAAGGCATTTACCAGGATAAAGAGAGCAATTTTTTTGATTAAAGAAGATAAAATCTATACTTATTACCTGAGGTGAATAACATAATATCAAAAAGATAAAGCTAAACACTACTAAAAACATAAAGGACAATTCAAAACACAGTAAGAGTCTTTCTCAGTCTGTGATAGATGAAGTAAGAAAAAAATCTTAAATCATTTTAGAGACTGTAAATAATATAATTAATAAAATCATATGTAAGGGAGATTTTTATATACATGGAAATGTTAGTACTAAAAAAAAAACCCCATAAAATAAATTTCAACAAAGGAGAAATTCTCCAAAGCAGAAAAGACATAGGCCATATTTTGTGACGAAATGAATTGCATAGAAAATTAATAACAAAAGGATTAAGTATTTTCTAAAGAGTATCAGAAAATAATAGCAGTGAGAAGAGTACATATTAAAATCCTAAGAGAAACATATGTACTTGTAGGAAAATATTCTTAAAGCTTTTCAGTATTTAGATAATTAAGAAAGAAAATATTTAGTCAACTTCATATATAAAAAAGGGAATCATAAAATAAATCAAAATATTGGAAGAGAAAGCAATTAGTAGTGCTAAAAAAATTAATGATTTAGAGAATAATTGATGAATAATTCCTGGAATGTATTCTTTGAAAACAACAAAAACTAAACAGATAAGGTAAATCTGTAAAATTATAAGAAACAGAGAAAACACATCTAGAATGAGAGATATTTTGAATCATAAAAGATAAATATCTGAAACTCTGTTTTAATAAATGAGAAAGTCTTCATGAAATGGGTGATTTCATATTAAAACACATTAGTTTAATTTTTCTGAGTAATCTACTAAAATTTAGAAAAATTTTATTGAAACATTACTATATTGTTACTTCAAAAACAAATCTTGTTTTAGGATTATCTTTAAAAGATGTCGATGGGGGCCGCCCAGTGGCGCAGCAGTTTAGTCCGCACTTGGCAGCCCGGGGTTCGCGAGTTCGGATCCCGGGTGCCCGCCGACACACTGCTTGTCAGCCATGCCGTGGCGGCGTCCCATACAAAGTAGAGGAAGATGGGCACGGATGTTAGCCCAGGGCCAGTCTTCCTCAGCAAAAAGGGGAAGATTGGCAATAGATGTTAGCTCAGGGCTGGTCTTCCCCACAAAAAAAAAAAAAAAAAAAGATGTCGATGAAATTGGCTTATCAACTCCAATGTGTTGTCAATTAATTCTCTAATGCATTCTAGTATATGTTTATAAAACTATATAAGTATAAATATTTATAATTCCTTTTTATTTTTCACTTACAAGAACTTTCAGAACAATGTTACAATGTTAAGTGCAGGCCAATTCCATTTGTAAAAATATCCACAAAAACTAAAGTAAAAAATTGGGCTCATCACTATGTTAAAAAAACTAATAAATCATGACTAAGTAGGGTTTATGATGAATAGCAGGAGACATTATATTAAGAAATTTAATGATATAATTAATCATTTAATGGTTTAATGTAGTAAACTATCTTGTTAGAATATAATATTTCCTTAATATACCTCAAATTGAGTCTATTATAGAATTAAATCTAGATGTATTCCCATTAAAGTTAGTATAACAAATTTTTGGTGCTCTACCTTTAAAACAATTTGAAAATAAAATGTGAAAATAAAACATAAAAATAAGATGTGAAAATATACAAGTGAAAGAATATGAGAAACTATACAATTGACAGAAAAAATATACATGGAGAAGGCTTTTCCAAGCAAACAGGACTAGCTCAGGCTCCAGAAAAGAAAAAAGAAAGAGTCAATTATTTTAAAATGGGCAAATACTATGAACAGGCAATTCAAAAAAGAAATGCAAATATTTAGTAGACATATGTAAAGATGTTCAACCTAACTAGTGATCAAAATCAAACAAAACCAGTAGGTAGGTATTTTTATTTATCAAATAGAAAACGTTTGAAAATGTAGGAAACCTGGTGTGGTCATAATGATAAAAAAATAGGTGTTCATATACACTGTTGATAAGAGCAAGAACTGGCAAATTCTCTGGGAGGAAAAATTTCAATATGAACCAAAGTCTTAAAATATGAGTTTGAATTCAGAAGCTCTCCTATAGCCCAGTAATTTAATTTCTAGGAATTTATTCTAAGAGAAAACTTATGGATGTAAGCAGACATTGATCACGAATGATTTTCTTAATTACTTAAAGTAACTACTTAGAGTTCCCACCTAATGCACAAGGTTCTGTGGGCCCCAGTGTTCTAGACTACACCACACTCCTTCCACTGAGGCCCTGCCTGAATTTGCCGTCCATTCCATCATCAATTGGGAATGAGGCTGTTTACCACAGCCCTCCTTCTGCCCCATTCAGTTGATGAGGAATTCATTGAGTCTTGCTCCATTGCTGGTGGCTGGCATTCCTGTGGATAGAGTATCATTGTACAAATAATGACAGCTAAAGTTTATTGAGTAATTACTGTGTACTAGGCATTGTTCTAATGTGCCGTCTGTGTATTATCTTATTTAACATGTAAAATAATCATATGAGGTAGGTATTTCTATTATCCTTGTTTAAAAGATGGGGAAACTAAGACATAGATAAATCAATAACGGGTCCAAGATCACCCAAAGACTATAGCATGTCACTACATTGCCGCTCCTCACAACACTGGCTAAATATTGTCACTATTTGTGTACACAGAATTTATTAAGAGATTTAATTTTTCCTAGGTCAATGCTCCCAATGACATTCTAAATGTAACCTAGAGCCCTCAAGAAAACTCTTCAGAAGCACACAAGTCCTCTTACCTATTTCTGTATAGAATTCAAACACATGCTTTAGGAGTGGGAGAGGATGAAAAGGAAACAGTGAACTGTGAAGGCTGAGCAGGGAAAACACAACTGAGTAGTAGAGGGAGAAATCAGAGGACAGAGGTGCGAAAGAAACGAGAGGTTTTCCTCTGGATTAACTGTAGATTCCCCAAACTCTAGATGAAGAGTTAAAAGTAATTTCACTACTCCCAGGCCTCCGGGTGAGGAGGTAAGGAAGTGTAAGTTTTCTGCTCTTACATTTCTGATCTTCATAAATGTTCTCAATACTTGTAGTTACAGAGGAGAAGAATTGAGTCTCTCGTAGTTCTTGGGCATAAGGGAATTTAGATTGAGAATTAAACTTGAAATCGATCATAACATGGATAAGATGGGAGATATACAAATTCACCATAAACAAAGCTGACTTTGTGAGGCCAGCCAGATTTTACAGATGCATTTCCTAAACTGTATTTCTTGGAACAGAATCCTATAAAAAGTCTTCAGAGGAAATTGTGGGATCCACATTGTGGGATTCACAGGGCATGTTAGTATACTGAAGGCTCTGAGGAGTCCTGTAGGACTAACACATTTGATTCAGTGTTTTCCTTATTTTATTTGATAATGTTTCTGCTTTTACAGCCTAGGAAGCCTTGATAACTTATACTTACAGATAGAAGAGATTGTAGAGGCTGGGTTATATTTAATGTTCTAAAGTAAGTTGATTCTTTCCTAGATGTCACAATATAGTAGACTGAATGTGGGTTTTGGAATCAGCTAAAACAGGATTCCCTGATCTTGGTTCTGCCATTTACTAGCTCTGTGACTCACTAAGTTCTTTAACCTTTGTGAATTTCTCTTTACTAACCTGTAAATTAGCATAATAATACCAGTTGTGGCTTTGTAAATCTCCCTACTTGTACTAAAGTCACAGGTGTCCTGTCAGTCAAGTATAAGCTATTTTGCTGATTTTGTGGTATCTGGTTATTTTTGGAACTGACCAATTGATTTGCCTCTTAGAGTTGAACCCCGGCCTGGGTGCATGTGTTTAAGGATGGGCGTGGTATTGTCAATGCCAAGATTTTATGACCCTTTTCTTTCATGCCAGTACTTCTCCAACCTGTATTTTTGTAATGTGCATATTACTGACTACACACAGGGCCAGATTCCAGTCTCTCCTTCGTAAAGCTTGCCAAGAATAGGGCAGGGGGTTTGGGGCTGTTCTGGGGAACTTTGTTTATTTTCTCCTTGTGATTTTAATTTTGATCTGTGCGTGAATGCCAGATTTAATTTTTAGGTCCAGCTCTCTTCTATTTCTTCTTTAACCGCTACTTCCATGAAACTGTGTTTTTTGGGAAATCTTTAGGCACAACGGCTTGAGTCTATATTTGGTTGAATACAGTGCAAGCCGGTAGAGGAGGTGAATTAACAAATACAAACACTGGGAGAACACTGAAGCAAGATCACATAACTTTTAATGCAGCTTTTCATCTCTTCTTCCATTACTGTAATGGAAATTCCTTTAGAGATGTTAGTTTAGTTTATTTAGATTATGTCATTTAAGAGTTTGAAGATAGTTCTAGTTTCACTTAAACTTAGAGCAATGTTTATAAAACTTCTTTGGGCCTTAAAGAAACAGCTGATGCATTTCCAGGATAGCCAATTTGGAACTAAGGGCAGACCAATATCCTCACACCATTTCAATAGATGATTCTCCTGGTGGGCAGAATGACTAGTGAGAAGAGGACAGCCAGGTTGGTTCTTTTCTTTTTTAAACTCTGATAGTAAAAAATAGTAGTTTTTTAGATCACAGAGTGTGCCTAAAGCAAATAATTGATTTAACCCCCTTAAATCCTTCTTGGAACAATAAACAAAGCGGCTTTGCCATATCCTGGTAGGTAGTAAATTTCTTTTTGAGAGCAAGTTAGTGTTTTGTAAGGAGCAAGAACTTTTTAAGGTCCCAAGGATACCATTTAGCAAATTATTGTAGCAGTTTCTTTAGTGATCCCCGAGAACCCAGAAAGATTTAATGAGCCTTCGAAAGTGCCAAAGTTACTTTAAGGGACTAACTTATAACTGGAAGAATTTAGCTAACCACACTGGAAAGTTTCTTTGGATGGCTTTGTAGAGCAAGGGCAGATAAAAAAAGGATTCTAAATAGAGGAAAGACTTCTCCATGTGATAAGCTTTATTTTATCGTATCAGGTAGCATTACTAACAATATTTCAGATATAATATAATACATGTAGCAAAATGCCTTTGAACTGCTTATTCCTTGCCTATATTTATTCTGTTGACTCAAGATCAACAAGAATATTAATACCTTCTCTCACAGTTTGAGAGATGCTTTTGGATCTAATGATGTCGATTTCTGTTAAGACTGTTTAGGTCAGAATAAAGACGTTTGGGTCATGTTATTCATATTCCACTATAGTTTGGTTTCATACCTGCCTCTATCACCAAAGGTGAATCTGAATTACAAATAGCATCTCTTAAGATTACAAGGAAATTGGGAAACATTCCCACATTTCAGAACAGAATTTAAGTAACTTGGAATAATTCTCAGCACCACGGGCAATAAATGGCAAGAATTTGAAACTGAGGGTCAGTACTGAAATCTTATGCCCATTTAAGATCACACTGATGTCACTGGCATTATGTGTAAATGCAGAAGAATTTTTATATATTGTATATGTATCCTCAAAAGAAGAATGCCTTAAAGTTGTTCTAATTAAATTATGAGTAGATGTTTAAGACCTTTTGGCCTCTTTAGAAAAGGGTAGCATTTTGAAAGAAAATCTGACTTGGTATATTCTATAATCTTTGTTTCTTCATGATTATTACCACCTCTTCGGGATTTTTTTATGTACTTTGCAGAAAGGTGCTAGATATTGAAAGATTTCCTTTTCAGACAAAGAAATCTTGGAATCACGTATTGGAGGTACCTACATTTACTCAGTGATTACTTTGCCCTGTGATAGCCAATCTTCCCAGACATTTCAACTTCCTTCAGCAAACAAAAATCCGATGGTAAGAAAATGATAATGATGTTGATTATCTCCACTGATGTTCCTTTTTTTGCTTTCGTTTTTCTTTTGGGGTATATAAATTCACAGAAATATGAGAGTGAATAATCACAAGGGGAGCAAGGCACCCTGTGAACCTGATGGAACTAGAACACCACTTGGTACCTTTGTGCTGACCTAGTCCAAGCTCTTGGCTTATCTTGATCAGACAGAGCCAGGGGTGTGAAGATTTTGTATGAGGCCAGTCAAAATCTGTGACAGAGTAGAATTGGACCAACGAACCACTTTTTGTTACAACACTTCTGAATGCTGGTCTCCAGAGATAAAAGCAAGCATCTGAAGGCTGCTGTAGCATCTAAAGGCAGTCATTCCTCAAAAAGGGAACTTAAAAATAGTCTCCAAGGGTTAGAACACTTAATATTTAAATCTCTTTTACTATTCTCTTGAAATTCCTCTAATCTGGTGGTTCCCAAATTTTATTGCCCATTAGAGTCACCTGGGGGACTTTAAATATCCTGATGCCCAGATTGTATCCCAAAGCAATTAAGCCAGAATGTGTGAAGTGGAAGCTAGGAATTAGTATTTTTAAAGAACTTTTCATCATTCCAAACGAAACTCTGTACCTATTAAATAATAACTCCCCTTACCATTTTATCCCCAGCCTCTGGTGACCACCATTCAACTCCCATCTCTATGAATTTGACTACTCTAGGTACCTCATGTATGTGGAATCATATAATATTTGTCCTTTCATATCTGGCTTATTTCACTTAACTTAATGTCCTACAGGTTGTCCGTGTTGTTGTGTGTGTCAGAATTTCCTTCCTTTTTAAGGCTGGATAATATTCCATTGTATATATACACAACATTTTGTTTATTCATTCATCTATCAATGGACGTTTGGGTTGTTTCTACCTTTTGGCTATTGTGAATAATGCTGCTATGAACATGGGTGTACAAATATCTGTTCGAGTTCTTGCTTTCAATTCTTTTGGGTATATAACTTGAAGTGGAATTGCTGGATCATATGGTCATTCTATGTTTAGTTTTCTGAGGAACTGCTGTACTGTTTTCCACAGCAGCTGCACCGTTTTTAATCCCACCAGCAGTGTACAAGTGTTCCAATTTCTCCATATACTCATCAATATTTTCTTCCTTTTTTTTTTTTTTAGTAATAGCCATCCTAATGGGTATAAAGTGGTATAAATGCTTTTTGACATTTAGTATATTTATTCCTTCCTTTTTTTTCCAGGCCATCGCCACTTTGGGTTTTAATTCTTCCCTTATATAGCTTAGACCCTTGTAATTCAAAGTGTGGTCTATGGAACTCTAGAATAAATGTCATCTAGGAGGTTGTTAGAAATGAAGGCTTGAAGTCACCACGCCAGACTTATTGAATTAGCAACTGAATTTTAATAAGATCTCCAGGTGACTCTTATGCACATGAAAGTTTAAGAAGTGTGTAATATATCACTTCAGTTACTCTTGACATCATCTTCAAGATCTTTCTACCTTTGTCTTTCTACTACACTCACATCAAAACCCTGTAACTTTTAATTAATTCAAATATCTGCACTGTTGAACATCGTTATATAAATTACACAACCCCGGAGGATTCTTCCTACTACAAAGTCATGATTTTCAACCACATGTGGACCCTCACCACCTCCTTTTTAAGCATCCTTTGTAAATTCCATGCCACATTATCAAAAAACAATTCTGATTTGCAATACTCTTCTCTGTTACCTTTTTCAGCCCATCTTACTCTTTTCTAGAAGAATTTGCATTCCTCTTGGTTGAGAAAATAGGAGCTTTCAGGTGCAAAGCCTCTCAATTTAATTGCCTCCTCACCAATAATCTAATCACCTACCTTCTCCAATGACAAAGAAGGAAGTATTCTTATTCTTTTCAAGCCTTTATTTCTCCATCTATGGCCTAAATCTCAACTCTTCCTGTTTCTCCTTCAATCATTTCTTCGACCACCACTTGTTCTCCAAAGGCTTTCTCTTAAATACCATTCATTTATAAGCCCGAATATTGACTTCCCCTGTAAGGCTCATTTTTCTGAAAAGACTTCAGATAACCCATTAACAAATGATTTTGTCCTTTGGAATTCATCCACGCTCACCTCCAGGTATCTCAGTTGACACCTACCTGTCATCCTTTGTAAGAAATTATTCCTGACTATGCTCTCTCTTCTCAAGTCGACTTAGGGCTTCCTTTTCTGAGCCCTGTAATAGTGGTGCATGACTTTATTACAGCATTTATCAAGCTGCATTGTCATTGTTCCCATGCCTGTCTGCAAAATCTAGACAGTGAACAAACTGAAACAAGTATTCCTGGCACCTAACCCCATCCTGGCATATGGTGGATGCTCCACAATGTTTGTTGAATGGCTGAATTAAGAAAATCCAAATTCCGATGTTTTCTAACATTCTGGCCACTGGCCCAGCACTGGTAGCAGCAGTTTCCTGTCTTGACCTGTCCTGCCCCACAGCTGCTTCTTGCATCTTGCAGTATGCAATATTCCTGTGTAACTGGAGGGTGTGTTTTCTGTGGCAGAGAACTATTGTATAAGTTTTAACTTCCTGAAACCACAGTTTTCCTTCACGTGTATTAATTTCAAGCCTATTTTGCATTAAATGAGGGAGAAAAGTCTAATTTATTTGTGATTTTAATTAGCAAGTCAAATATTTTGGGGATTTATAGCTACCAAGTAAAATTGGTTCTCTAATCTGAATTTGAAGCAATTTCTTCAGCATTTTCAAGACCAGTGCTTCTTAGACCTGAATGTGCAGCAAGATTACCTGGGGATCTTGTTAAAATACAAATTCTGATTTAAATGCTGCATCTGTAGGCCTGGTTGGATATGAGATTCTGTCTTTCTAACATACTTCCAAGTTGTACCAATCTGCTGGGCTGGGGATCACACTTTGATTAGGAACATCCAAGACCGTCTCCTCATGTTGTAAAATCTCCAACTTTTATTGTGTTATTCATGGTTAAACATAGGAAGTTATATGATGTATCAATGATGGTTGTTTAAAATGAAAGATCAATTATCAAGTTGATAGTTACTTGCTTTTCTGATAAATTAGAATGTATCACAAGTTAGAAGAGATTGGTAAAAGAACACCAAAGATAAGATTTTTGTTTGTTTTAATACTAAAAGCAATTTCAAACTATGAAAGATTAGTTTGGAGTGATTTATGACTTCAGACTTGAAGCAGTAAAATACAACTTTAGAAGAGGAAAGTCATGTCATGGGACACAGAACAAGGTCTTACTTTATATTTGGCAGCCTGAGTTAAAATGTAAAGCATGACTATAGAGTTGCTTATCTCATTGGGCATGATGCACCTATTTGAAACAGCCTGGAGCAGAGGACAGGATGAAGTATAGGAACATGTACAAGCTTTCACCAGCACTTCCCAGGAGTCCTGTCTAGAACTACTACATTGGACGATATGGAAGTACCCTTGGTATTGAGCAGTGTGGTAGCCTTGAAGTTGAGCAGAGGCTACTAGCAAGGCTGGTTCTGAAAGTGTAGCTAGGTAAATTGCTTTCAATTTTAAGCAGCAGTGCAGTTACAATCCTAGAAATGGGGGCACAGAGATATCTATTCAGCTGGGCAGTGGAGGACCCTAAGGGGGTGTCAGGATTCCCCTAAATCAGCAGTTCTCAGTCCTGACTGCACATAAGAATCACCTGGGCTACGCTTAAAGCACTTAACACTGCCAGGGCCCCACCCTCATAGGTTCCGATGTAATTGGCCTGTGGTAAGGAGGGCATCAATAGTTTTAAGTATCCCCGGTGGTTATACTGTGCACCATGGATGGCAACCACAGCTTTAAGCGCTCACTGGATGAAAACCCTCCTTCCCAGATGCAGCGGAACATCTCTCTCCACAGTTGGGCTCCTTAATTCCAACTTGCAAGTTTAGACTCATTCCTCTCTCTAGGACTTCAGTGGGCATTAGAATCACCTAGAGGGATTGTTAAAACAGATTGTTAGGGCCTCATCCCCAGCGTGTCCAATACCATAGGTCTGGGGTGGGCCTGAAATTTGCATTTTTAACAAGCTCCCTGGTAGTGCTGATGCTCCTGGTCTGGGGAGCCCACTTTGAAGACCTAAGACAAGGCCTGCATTTTTTTGTTTATTTTGTTTGCTTGTTTTTTGGTTTCTTGTGGGGGTTTTTGGTGAGAAAGATTGGCCCTGAGCTAATATCTGTGCCAATCTTCCTCTAGTTTGTATGTGGGTCGCCACCGCAGCATGGCTTGATGAGTGGTATAGGTCCACGCCCAGGATCCGAACCTAGGAAGCCCAGGCCGCCTAAGTAGGGCATGTCAAACTGAATCATTATGCCACCAGGCTGGCCCCAAAGCCTGGTTTTTCAATCTTAATCTCAGTATGAAACCACCTTGATATTATTCCTAAATCTTACTGATCCCAGATCCAGTTATGGAATCTGGATTTAGGCTTTATTGCCATGACTCAGTCCTCATCCTGTGTGCTATTAGATGCCCACTTTCTACTTGTTTCTCATTTTTTTCTAACTTGGAAGTCCCAATATGACACTTTTAAATTCAGAATCAGAAACCGTGGGCATCTCAAAGATACTAAGCAACGGGTTAAGATTAGGTTTGTCATTTAGAAAATTATCACTGATTATGGTGCTGAGGATGGGTTGGGGAAGCACAGTGAGTAAGGGTGGTGACAGGAAGACTGGAAGAGACATAGAACAGGCCAGGGCAGTGGCATTGCTTTGGAGGGAAGGAAACAATTCATAAAGCATTAAGGATATTGTTTGATACAATTTATTGACTGATGGTTATAGGCTAAAATGAGGGAGAAGAAAGAATCAAGGATAGTTAATCACACTCTATGATTTATCAGTAAGATAACTTATAACTTAAAACATCATCACTAGTTATGACTCGATATATTTCAAAGAGTAGAGTGATTATCACAGAATGGTCTAATGTAAAAGTGATAGGTGTTCATTACGTCTTTTACAGAAGGAGTCCAGGTGATCGTATGATGTGTCTAAGTTTGATCATGTTCCACTTTTATCTTTTTACAAAGGAACAGCTAAAACACAGGTGGTTATCTAAGATTCCCCAGTGTTTTTCACCAAGAGCTGTTATCACGTTATAGTAAGTAAGAGTTCTTGGGAGAAGTGCATTAATTCTTCCATGGCATGAAGGAACCTCTATGTAGGTGAGATGAGAAACCGACCAGACCTCAGAGGAGGAAAACTCAGAATTTCAGCAGTGCACACCAGAAGACTGTGAGCATGTTTCAGGACAATGTGATTTCTCATTTTAGCACTCCCTTCTAGCAAAATTTCAGATTGTCTCATTCTACTTCTTGGAAATGAACCCAATAAAATGGCAAATATGCTTACTGAGCCAAAGAAAACATTTGAAGTTGAATTTTATGTCTTTAATTTTTTTTCTTTGTTTTAATTGCTAAATGACTTCTTTGTCTTTAAACATGAGATTGGCATTAAATTAATAGAATGATCTAATCAAGTCCCCTTGGTTTACAGTTTAGAGAATGCTAAGAAATGAATACTCAGTATTATAGCTATATTTTCACATAGCATGAATTGCAATTTCCTTTGCATTTTCTGGCTAGAAAAATAATACAGAACCAATAATGACCAAAGATGAAGTGTCAAGGAAAACAGGAGCTATGAAGCAAAGTATGTAAGGTTTTATGGAGCTGCCTGGAAATCAAAGTTGTTTGTATAACTCAGAAGAAGTAATCTGATCTGGTGTTCCCAAAATTCCTTAAAATATTCATCTAGAAAACAGAAGATGTACTCTGGCATCTTGAAACACTTTCTGTCTTATAAGACTATATCTCTTCCAAACTGTGATCCAGGATAAAGCTACATAAGAGCAAAAGGAATAACAGTTGGTGGAAATAGAACAAGATGAAATGTACAAGACAGAAATATCCACTGTAAAATCCCAGATGTATAGAAGTGATTTGTAACTTCAGCAGTCATTGTTACATCTTGAATTTTAATTTTTCATATTTCCTCAGAATTACAAATTACAGAATGTTGTAAAAATATTTTTAATATTAGAAAAATTCATGTTTTTTAATTTTAAGTACATGCTAAGTGGGAGGATATTGAAAGGAGAAAGAGAGATTTCCGTATAGCCACTTCCATTTTTCCTCCGAATTAGTTGAAACTGTATTTAAGATAATTCCATAAAACTTGGAAATTCAGTTACTAATGTAAAAGATCTATATGGCTTTCGAGCCAAGTTTTCTCTAATTTGAAAAGTTTTGTTTGTGGTGCTCTCAGAGATGTCCATGATAAACAACATTCCATTTACAGAGCAATCTCACTGTAAGAATTCTAAACTTTTACAGAAAAATCTAATATGTGAAAAATAAGCTTCAAATGATTTTACATAGGGAAAATTAAACATGTGTTCAGCTTTTCTCTATATGGAGAATATGCAACAGAAAGTGGAGAATAAGCTAAAATCAGAGCAAGTAAAGAGGTATTCACATCAGTTTCACTTATAGTAAGGGCATAATGACTGGAAAGACCATACAAGCAAACCCTGCCTTACAGCAAGTCTGGTATTTTTATTCTGAAATTCCAAAGGGCAAAGTTTTGCTTTGGAGCTAAACATTGCAAGCTCTGACACTGCTTGAACGTCTTGGAAGAACTTTTGTGGTTGAGAATTACTGTAAAATGAGTTCATGGAACTCTGATCATTCCATCCTGTCTTTTAGAATAATTCAGCTGATAATTCTCTCCAGCAAACAGGTTTCAAGAAAACCTGATAGCTCAGAGCAATAATTACAGACTTGCCAAAGTACAGAATTAGACCCAAATCTTTCCAGGTGGGTGTATGCTATACTAAGTACGGATGTTCCACAAGGCCAAAAAGATGGACACAGCTGGAGGACAGGAGACAAACCATGATATTGAAACAAATTTAGAATGATACTGAAAGTTGGACATTCAAATGTGTGCCAAAGAAAGCCTATCCCTGTGAAATAGTAATGATAGTTCATCAGAAGATACTTAAATGTTTGGGGTAGGAAAGTACAAAACAGGTCATCATTTGATTTACAAGTTTCCTTTAAAGTGAGCTGCCCTTCATGCAATAGGATGAATTATTCTATGGAATAATACTGAGTCTGACTCCTATTGGACGCATCTCAAATTACCCCAATACCCATTCTTAGCATTTTTGCTTCTGACTGCCAGCGAAATGCTGCTTATCCTCACGTCTTCTAGCACAATGTCTCTCTTCACATTTTCATTCAGATTTCATTCATTTCTTACAATAACACTGTAATAATTCTTCCATAGCTGAAGGTTACTTCAGTTGCATTTCTGCTGAGTGTTTTTATTACCAAGTTTCATAGGATTTCATAGGTCCTCTAGGACCAAGCATTATGAACTCTACAGCAGGTACTGTGGTCTGTAAAAGTAGACAAAGAGGTGTCAGCTGACAGGTAATAATAATGGTGATGATTATTATTGTGGCTATTTAGCTTTATATTTCTATAATTGTATTTTTAACTTCTGTGATTCTTTCTTATCTCTCACTCTTTAAAATTTGAGGGAATCTTAAGATAGGCCAGATATTTATCATCTCCATCTTCTCTTAAATTAGAATATTGAAGTTTTTTTTAGTTTCAGTGGTTCACACTAAGTTGGTGGTACAGCTGGGACCAGGACCAATGCAGTAGAAATTGGAAATTAAGGAAATTTTCCAGACAAGAAAGATATTCACAAATTCACACACTCTTCTGCATTCTCTAGATTATAGTGTGGGATTTGTATTCTATATATGTGTTGGGGCAAGGCTGTTGGGCTTGAATTATCAAGCCACCTCGAGTGTCATGCCATGGACTGCATAATTTCAGCAGGTGCCTAAAGACCTCTATAGAATAAAATACTCAGGGGAGAGGAAATGGAAATCTCACAGCTGGGCACTATTAAGGAAAAAGGGAAAGGGAATAGAATCAGCTTTAAAATAATTTCAGCACATTTTAAAGACATTTTAATATAACCAATCAAAAAAGAAGTCAAATGTAAACCTTAAACTCTTAGTAGAAAATAATTTTGGAAATAAAACCATAAAATACTCTGCCCCTTTGTACACAATATTCTGAGGTATTAAAACAAGATACTCACTGCTCTGTTAAGATCAATTTTTTTTAACTAACTAAAATGCTGTAGGATTAGAGTTATTGCTTTTTAAATACTAAATAATGAATGTCTCAGCAGGGGGTTTTGTGAGTTACATATGATGGCACAACCGTACATCAAAGCAATTCAAGTTAAGAAACATGTATTACTTCCTGGGACAGAACATTCTCTTAAGATTACAGATAAAGAACATTCTCTTAAGGAAGGAATAAAAGCTAACTTGACTTTGAGCAATGGTGGAAATTTGCTTTTGAGGATTTAAACACACTCTCGATCCTATACCTTTCTTTCTCTTGTTAAGCCGTTGTTCTTTCTTTCATTATTATTTTAATGTCTCTGAGCATCTGTGTGTGTATTTTAAGTTCCTCAACTTCTTTTTGGAAGGAGTTTGCTTATGCGTGTTTGTTATAATAGATGAGATAATTATTATATCTGTCAGGTAGTGAAAAATATGGCATATGTCACTGTCAGAAGGGTAGGGAACAGAGGAACTATTGAGAGAGCAAGAAAAAGAGGACCATTCGAGCACTTAGAATTTTGTTTTCTTAAGCCAAATTGAGGGATATTATTTTTCTGTAAGCAGATGATATACTTATCTGAAAAAGTGACCATTCCTGGTAATAAATTTATTGGTAAGTATTTGCAAGAGAGAGAAGCCTGTTCCAATGATGGCTTCATTTAATGACTGGACGGTGTTTGACATGGGAATATGATGCCACTGACCATAAAATATGCCAACTGATTTGTTTTCAGGAGTAGTGTTGGGGTTAGATTTAATGAGAAAAGTAATATGCACTTTTAAAGTCTTGTTAACTATTTTAACTTATTATTTAAGTTGCTAAAAATGATAATTCAGTAAATAGTTTCCTAAAGAGTTAGCATAATATGACCAATACATTATAGGATATCTGATCCACAACCCTCTTTTACATTCCCGAGCTGCTCCTGGTGGAAGGGAAAATGAAAATCCTATCTTCTTTATTTCTTCGTGCCCCTCACCCTAGCAGCCAGACGGAAAGGGTGAATTTCCTGGTACCTTTGTGTGAGCTGAGCAGCTGTGGGGAAAGGACAGGGGTACTGTCTGGCCCACAGGACAGCATTATCAGATTCAACTAATATTTACTATGTCGCAGGTACAAATTTCCTTCAACACATGAGAAAAGATTTCCTGTTACCTGTTCACACAAGGAAACTGAAGCTGAGAGAGAGTTAAGTGACCCAAAACTCTGGTTTCAAAATCCATAGGACCTCAGCTGATCGTAACCATTAAAAAAATAAAAAATAAAAGCATAGAAGTGTTAAAAACTAGATCATCAATAAATGAGAGTAAGAAACACTTTGAAAATTCAAGACCCTTTTGGTTTGCCTTCCAGTGCTAAGATAACAGGTATCAGTGTCTAAGCCATGGCCCAAATTTCTTAGTGCAATTAATCTAAACTCTAATCTGACTAGATACAAAGTACTCCACTAAGATGAAAAACATTGGTGGAGGATAAATGGATGGATATAGAGGGAGGGCTTATCATTGAAAATTCTCCCTATACCCTTTATTCTTCTTGCTAAAACTGCCTGTGAACTCACAATTTCACATATCTTTGAAAGTATTCAGGGCTTTCTGTTTGCTGCATATAAGCAGGGCCCAAAGCTTTAATGTCTGACTCAATTTTCTGCAGTCTATTCATGAATACTCGACATGACTGCAATAAATTATAAAGCCTCCAGGTCCATGTGAATGCATGCATCTTAGGGTAACTTTTCTTACAGGCAAAACCCATGGTAGGTCTGTATTGAAGTACATTCTCTGTAATGTGTTTCCATTGAAAGTGAAAGAACAGCTTGCATAAGATGTAAGACTGTACATAATGATTGGCACAGATATCTTTTATCGGTGAATTATATTCATTACACGGTGTGTACGCATGCTGTGTAGTTTGATGCTGTTGTGTATTACCAAACGTTTTCTTGTCAAATGATTCATACTCACATTGCTTATTTCTGAGTCTGTTCCATTAACATCCCCTATCTTTGGTCATATCCAAAAATTGTTGTCTTTAAAAGGTTAATTTAGAATACCTCTGGCCATAAACTTTAAATATTTCCCCCCAAAACTATTTGAGAAGCAAATGTGGTTTTAATTTTCTATAACTATTTATCTTTTAGTTGTGCAAAGTATTTCCTGTGAGTAGTTTATCCTCCTATCCAGGTGAAGGGGGTTGCCAGTGTTATGTCAAAAAATAAACTTTAAAAAGGCTCTTCAAAAGTAGTGTTTGGGAACTATTCATTTGACCTTCAGTGACAACGCTTATGCCTTGCAAATTGATTAATACAGATACAATATCAAATCATTTTTCATACAATTTTTTAATGTTTGTTAAGTGCTGGAGCAGTATGTAAACAGAGTATTTGGCATTTTTATTAGGCTGCGGAACTCAGTCATTTCCTTTGCAACAACATCTCATAAACTATTTTGACAGTCTAATAAACTATAAAAAGCTGTGGTAAAAACTGGCTCTGAATGTTATAACCGTACAAAATGGAAAGAGCAAGAGAAAACATCTATCACCGGGATTATTATCACTGTTGCCATGGCAACCTGGTTGCAATGGCAATATCTCCACGGTTCTGCTGTTTGTTATCATCTTTCTTGATTTTACATCATTGAAATTGTAGTAATTACACTGTGCCTGATGAAAAATGCATGCTGTCATGGCAACTAAGTCAAATATTCTTAATCATTTCACCTCTTCAATCTAAAATGTAATTGTTTGTCAGTAAAATAGGTTATAGAGAAGGCTTCGATGGACTTATGATTGCCTTAAGTGTTGTGCGAAAAATAGTGCTTTTAGGCTCAAGACCCTAAGCAAAACTAATAGCCTGAGATGGTAAACAATGACTCATTATAATAAGTAAGCAGCATTAATTGTAGAGTGACTTCTCCAGTGTGGTAAAATTATAAACCATGGTGACTTTAACATAGTACTTAAAATCAAAGACACAAGAGAATGTTTTCAATCGTCCTAATATCTTCAGTAAATCATTTGAATCCGATTTTATGTTCATTTTGGTGTGCCCCACTCATATTTTATGAGTCAGTGTCTTCTGATGAATATGCTTTAGAATGTTTTCTTTGCACTGTGTATAATTAAGGCATAAAGAAAGAATCTTCTGTGCAAATGTGAAAAAAGACATAAATTAATAAGATATAAAAAGAATACCTTTCTAACTAGAGCAGTCAGTCACAGGTCCATCCGCTATTCCTTAAACTAACATGTTTTGTGTAGTATTTTCAAAAGAGCATGATATTTTTGTCATATCTACCTATGTATCTGAGTAATACGTGTGTCCTATTATTACAGAATGGAAGAATCAATATATAAAGTTGTGCTATAAAATACCAAATTTATCCTCTTGAGTGGAAATCCATAAGTAAACGATAAAATTTCAACAGTAATATGGAATCTATAATACACGTTTTTATAATTACCTATTCTATTTCCTCAAAAGGATGCAAATTTTGCTTGAGTCAGAAGAGAAAATTGAGTCTAAGAAACCTTTTGTTTTGATAATAACAGAATTTTTATAGCTCGGTTTATATTTCTCATTTAATTTTTGATGTAATGGGGCTATAAATGAGAGCAGCACAATAAATTATTTTCTGCTTTTTCAAGAACTTATAAATAATGTAGCTATCTTTATTTGTATCTTTAGGTGCACACACAACATTTGGAAACAGAGGGTAAGCTAAATCCTATATCCTCTAGGTTTTAGATTTATGAGAAAATTTTACTGCATATAGACAATTATACACTTCTATTTCAAACACAGCTAATCATAATTCTTCCCTCTATAGACCTATATTTCTCCTTTTTGTTAACGTGTCATTACTTTTACATGAAAAACAGGTACCAGCTAGCTATAATATGATTAATCCACTTCTGCCAAAAGCAGAAGATCCCTTTGCCGCTGTAAAGCCCGGGTTTTATCAACACTGAGGGAGGGTGGAGAATTGAAATGCAAGTATGTATTTTCAGAGCTTGACTACCAATGTATTTATAAAGATGACAGTCATTTGTGACAGCGACTGTTTGCTTCATCTTTAATGGATTTAATCATAAAATTGCCTTAAAACTTATTCATTCTCATCCTTGTTTGGACCAAATTTCCACTTCCACTGTTCATTAGCCGCTGGCCGGACTTGGAGAAGACTGTGGGCACTCAGCCGCTCTGTTCCTGGGACGCTGCTCCTCTTGGCCTCTCAACTCTGGCCAGGTAGAGATGGGATCACCTGGGACAGAGCAGAATGGCACAGGGCTGACCCCTCAGCAGGAAGTCGATCTTTGGCCTCTTCATCAAATACCAACAGTGCACGAATGATGTGCCACCACTACTTGAGGCACTGGAGGGTTTGTTCACCCCCAACAGTCCCAAATTCCTGCCCTTACAGAGCACAGCCATTTTCCTTTGAAGGAGCTATCTGGTGGCAGATGCCATTTTTTTACATAACACATACACTTCTCTATCCACTTCAAAATGGTGGGGATCAACTCAGTTAAAATAGCAAACTAAGTGACGTTGCAAACTCTGAAGTGGTACAGGAACACGAGTGCTCATTATTATTTAATCTAATTTCTCCTCCCCGTCAAGAAATTTTCTCCTCCATTCTTCTCACTGTCAGTTTTGAGCTCAGGGAATTCAAATTAATTTAAAGATTAGACTGAGTAAAACATAATTAGGAAGGTAGATGTTCAGGGGAAAAAAGGGCAGCAGAAAATGCGTTCCAGACATAAATATAAATGATGCTTGTGTTATCTGCCATTTTTACATGCTCTGTGTCACTGTTCCCATTCTTTGTCATGGATAATCCAAAGCTGACTACAGTCACACAAGAAATCAAACTGCGTAAATGTTAACAATAAGAAATTAGAGATATTAGAAGCAAATTCTAAAGATGTCCCTGCATAAAGTTAATTTAAAAATACAAATTAAATATGGTTTTTAGTCTTGTGTTAAACAGACATATATGACAGAATAAATTTTATTCTGAAAATACAGATATACCCTAAATTTCAGCTGTATTTCAGGCTTGAAGTGTCTCCAAATGTTTCCTTAAAATACACAAATGCAGCAATATCATGTAGGATGGAATATTTAGGACCTAAATAATTTAAATGCTGTTACTCAGTTGTGTGTGTGTATGTGTGTATTTTAACAACTTTTATGTGATGGTAAACTTCAGGTATCTTTTATTATCCAGAAGCCTCTAACACCTAGGGAAAAGTCCTAAAGATGAAATTCTCTCCTTATAAACTCCAGGGGAGTCCCTTTAGAATTCTGATTGGTTAATATTTTTATTGCATATTATTTTCTGGTAAAATGGACAATTAAATTAGTCAGAATTAAAGAGCACCACACTGGAAAAGGTTTTATATCTGGAAATCAGATTATTCACATTGTTATGGAATCTTCTCAAAAAGTTAAAGACACAGAGACTTGAAAAAAAGCTTATTGCCTTTGTGAATCACAAGTTAAATATTAAATATTTCTTATAGCCTCCAAGGCAAAAATACTATTAAGGTATTGAAAATCTGAGCAACCTTTCTGTGCCACATTTAAACTTCACTGATGGAGCTTTTAGGTCAGAATGAAACTTCCAGATTCGGTAATATGAATTTCGTTTCATTGTATAACCTTCTGAGAACTGCCTGAAGGCTCAGACTAATAATACTTCTAATAAACGACAAGCTTTTTAAATATATGGACTCAGTCCAGCATTTGAGCTAAGAACGTTTGAAAAGGCAAAATCTCATTTTTTTCATTCAGTTTTCTACTGTATTTAGATATTGGAGTTCAAAATAAGAACTAAAATACTAATGTGTAACTTGAAAAGTATGTATTTTATTGTTTTGTGTTTTTTTGGTGGGGAAGACCAGCCCTGAGCTAACATCCATTGCCAATCCTCCCCTTTTTGCTGAGGAAGACTGGCCCTGGGCTAATATCCGTGCCCGTCTTCCTCTACTTTATATGGGACGCCGCCACGGCATGGCTGACAGGCAGTGCGTCGGCGGGCGCCCGGGATCCGAACCCGTGAACCCCGGGCTGCCAAGTGTGGACTAAACCGCTGCGCCACCAGGCGGCACCCGAAAAGTATGTATTTTAGAAGTTTTTTTATACTCTTAATATGTAAAAGTTTCTAAATCACGATTCATAAATATACAAGCCAAATCAGTATTAACATGTTTGGCATAATTCCTAATCAATTTTCATGTTTTTGCCATTAAATGGAGCTAAAATTGTCAGGTCATTCAAGTTACATCAGTGAGACACAAAAACCATGGCTTAATTCAGTAATGGTATTGGGTAAATGAGAGGTTTAATCTTTGTGATATCATGGTTGACTTCTTAACAACATAGTGAATCAGAGAAGGACTTTAAAATAAAAGCTAAAAACTAGAGAAGCAAGTCCATGTTAGCCATCTTCTACTGCATTTTGTTTAGAGGAATATTAAAATATCAGTGGATTCCTTATTCTCAGTAGCTACCTCTTATATGGAAGATCAAAGTCAGAATCTCAAAACTAGGGCACAAGTAGCGAAGACAGAAAAAGAACAATGCAAAGCATTTTCTTGAAAAACAAAACAAAATCTCATGTCTCTCATACATGAAATCTCCTTAAAAATTCAATGATTTATTTTTTATTTATATTTTATGTATTTATTTTTGTTGAGGAAGTCTCACCCTGAGCTAACATCCACTGCCAATCTACCTCTTTTCTTTCCTTTTTTTTTGTGTGTGTGTGAGCCACCACCACAGCATGGCCACTGATAGACAAGTGGTGTCCATCTACATCTGGGAACCAAACCCTGGCCACCAAAGCAGAGTGTGCTGAATGTAACCACGAAGCCTCCAGGGCTGGCCCCCAAAAATCAATAATTTAAATTCTCCCCAGGTCCTGAGTGAATGAAAATTTATTGTGGATCAGTGTCATAGGAAATACGTTCTTGGATTAGGCCCTCCATCTCTTAAGAAAGAGAAACCCAGTTTTGAAACTCAGAATCTTGGGAATCTTCAGAGGAAAACCAAGGAATGGGTATGGAAGTAATGGTTCTCTTGGAAGATTATGTTCTTAAACTCTAAGGGAAATATTAGTACATTACCTTCTCTTCTGTAACTATTTTATAAGTATCTTGAAAACGTTGTTTCAGTAAAAATTTTCAGTTTGAAGTGACTAGCAACACAACCCAAACTAATTTCAGTGAAAAATAGGAATTTGTTGGCAAATTCCAGGCGCAGCTGGCTTCAGGGCTCAAGGATGTCTGCGGGCCTGGATGCCTCTCCATCTTGTCTTTCAGTTTCATCTCTAGCCTTATTTCCTTTCAGTTTCATCTCCAGCAGGAAAGAGTAAGCCCTGTTAATGGAAACTCTAGAAAAAAGCCATGAGTTTCATTCTGCTTGTCATACTCAAGGTGACTCAATCACCGGGGTGAGAGGAATATGTTGTACTCTGATTTAGGCTGGATTATGTACTCTACCTCTGGATTCTGCGTGATATAACCTTCCCCTAGACATGGGCCTCAAAAGCGTAGGAAGCATGGATCCCCAAATGAAAATCTGGGTATGTGGCTAGAGCAAGGGGGAATAGATGTGGGAGAGGCAGTCAACATAGAGCCACTACATTGTCAATCAACCATCCACCATATCACTTAAAAATCATCACACTTGCTTTCCTGCTTTTTCAATTCCTTGTTTTCTGCAACACATGGAATTCCCTTTCAGCAAAATATTACCTCCTGCTTCAGATTGCAGTCAGTGAGTGACATGCAATTATATGTTTGGGTACCATGATCTGTAGTTAAATGCAGCAAGTTAACTATAACAGGATGGGGCATAATAGCAATACCAGAGGAAGGAAAGGTAACATGCTTGGCAGCCCTTGGGTGTGTTGATTCTCAAAGGTAATAATAATAGAAGGGCTGTGAGTCGCTTCAAATTACTTTTTCTTTCTAATTGGCAATTAGTTCTAATTAACTTTTAATTAATATTCAATGTTTTCTTTCACAAATGGAACCCTGATGAGATCACATCTGTTAATAGCACTCAGTTTCTATTTTGGTATTCTACAATTTTCCATTATGACTCTAGCAAGTGCAACTTTGGACAAAAAATGATCACCTTTTAGCTAAGATGAAAAAGTGGCCTGATTTAAAGTCATTGCGCTTTAAATGTGATTTTGGCAAAAACTAAGACTCTATGAAATTGGATTTTGCTCTACAATCTTAAGAGATAGGATAAGGAATTAGAAGTTACAGCCACTTTTCTGTGGCCTCAGTGAAAATTCTTTTCAAATATTACAAGCTGTATAAAAATCCCCCTTTTTACTATGATGGACACACAGAACAGAATGTAGAATGTAGAATGTAATGCATAGAAAGATGCATAAAGATCTCTTCCATCCAGTTACTTTAGAGATAAAGCTGAAATCCAGAGAGAATTTTTGGCTCATTCGTGCAATTCCATACAACCAATATTATTAGAAGGAATAAAAAACAGAGAAATCTGCAAATATCTTACTTTATAGAAAGTTGAGCCTTGCAGGAACAGAATTCTGCTTCGTTATCTGACCATTAGTTCTCTTGGCTTTCTCAAGTTCTGTTGCTTTCAGACTGTTGACATCATTCCAATATGTTTTTTTGTTTCATTCTTTAGCTTTTTGTCCAGCTAGGGTTTTGGTTTGTGTTTTGGGTAATCTTTCTTTATTATTTGTTTTTTTATTTGTGAGCAAGCTTTTAGTAAATATGTGGATGCATGTCCTTTCAGATTATCTCAATTTTGCCTTTGCTGATTAGGATAATTTTTCAAATATGCTTCTGCAGTTGCCCAATATTAAATAATACTGGAGCCATTGTTCATCACGATGTGTGGATTAAGTGGAATAACTGGGGTCTGTCAAGTAATTTCTCAATTTCAAGCAGAAGTCAGAGTAGGCAAACCACAGATGCTTCTGGATAATTTTTGGTTCGAACATCCAATTTCATTCTCTTTGATGAGAGGCTAAAATTCAAAACTGGTTTCGAGGAGCAAAATTCAAGTGGGCTGACTATTCTTCTTAGTGTTGGCTGCAGAATTGAGGTTTAGGGAACTGGCTTATTTGAAAGAAATTTTGGCTCTTATAGAGCAATAATTAAGATGGCTATATTTGAGTAATGGGTTGTAGTTATTTCTTTTCTGCTTGAAATGAAAAATAATTTGCCAAACCCCAAATTCCCTTTTCTACATTGATCTTCTATGCCCAAGATACATTGGAAATGTGAATAAAGTTTCTCTTTAGCAAACCAATCACTATAATTATAAAAAAACAGATGAAATCTTATGACTTAACAAAAATAATATTTGATGATTTCTTGGGAATTGAACTTTCTTGAATACGTATTTTTAGAACAGTACACTATTTAGAGGGACATTATAATGCTATGAGACACTCATTGTTTTGATGATAACATATTTGATAAAATAGCAACATGTAATTATTAATAAACTCCCTTAGACTTTACTGCACATTGAAATTACCTTTTTTTTGACATTTATTAAGAAATGGACAAACCAATCATTTCTAGATTCTAATAATGCCATTAATTTCATTCTTCTAAGAACTTAGGTTCAATTTAAATCCTGAATCCTGATCTTCTGTTGGTGAAGATTCTGAAGAATAATGCTTCTGGCATCTTATGCTGAACATTTCAAACAGCATTTTAAAGAAATCCTTTTTTCTTTCATATGTAGGAAGGTTGCTTAGATTTTCAGCATCATTTCCTTATAACAAATGGGTATGAATCTATTATTGTTAATAACTTGATACATATACCCTTTATTTTAAGTAAACTAAAAATGCAAAAATCCGTTCTTATGAAATCTGTAAAGTAGAAAATACTTACACTTTGTAAATATTTATTGCAAATGTTAAAATCCCCAATATTATTAAATATTGGCTAAAACTAATCACCTAGGGAAGAAAAAACATTTTGTTAACTGCTTAAACAAAATACAAACTAATTATGATTGCAGTGAAATTCAAAAGTCAAAAGAAAATGTAATACCAAAAGAAAATTTAAAAATTAATTTAAAAAATTCAAAATAAATGTCAAAAACTTTTCAGATTCTAAATAAAATAAAAATAAAAGTCAAAAGAAAATTTTAAAAAAATCATTCACTTTCTCCTTATAATCCCACTGTTGGGACTTCTTAGATGGAAATCATCACACTGAAATAAAATCCCGGAAGGATGTCCATTGCAGAGAAATCTACAGCAGGAAAATGACCCAACTGTCTAACAATATGAAATGCTTGCTTAAGTAAATTGTGACATCTAATTTCAGTGAATTACTATGAACTCAGTAAAATGTTTAAATGACTCAAAATTGTATGTACCCTATGTTATTATGTATTTATATGTGAAAAAAAAAACTATGGTTGATTAAATTAAGATGGAAGTGAGAAGTTTTTAGGAAAAATTGTAGATATATATTTCTTATTTTAAGATATCTTCTTGGCATAAAGTCTTTACTACCTTACAAATGCTAATCTTGAAAAACTAATTTTATTGATAATCTTCAATATGATGCAGCAGACGTTTCTATATTATACAGCAATTATAGAACTTCTGATGTTTGGAATCATCTAATTTAAAATTAGATGATATTCCATAGGATCATTTGTAAAGCGCTTGTTTAAGACATGCAAAAAATACATTTTCCTTGTGAAACAATATTATTACTAATTGGAAATAGATATTAGAAATGTATATTTACCATGAAAAATTATAGAAGAAACACTGTTGTGAGTGATGTGATTAAAACAGACTTTAAAATAAGAGGGGATTTTTTTTCTTAAAAGTTGGGGAATGTGACTTAATTGGGTTGGATGGAAACTTCTATTAAAAAATAACAACTCTAGGGCCCAGCCCCATTGTTGAGTGGTTCAAGTTCCACACGCTCCACTTCGTCAGCCTGGGTTTGTGGGTTAGGATCCCAGATGTGGACCTACTCCACTCACCAGCCATGCTGTGGAGGTGTCCCACATATAAAGTAGAGGAAGATGGGCACAGATGTTAGCTCAGGGTGAATCTTCCTCAGCAAAAACAAAAGACAACTCTGAAGGAAACTTTTGGAGTCTCTCAGGGGATTAAACTTTCTCTTTAAATGTTTAGTTTCTCTTTAAAAGTTTTGTTTTCTGCTTTATTAATGCAAATATATACCAAAGAGGTTATTTTATAATTCAGAATAATCATAACTAGGGACTTTTTTGGAGTGGAGTTTATGAATGTTTTAAATGTCAACACCTACCAAGATGGTTCCCATTTTCCAGGTTGGGTGCTTCTCAGATCAGCCCATATTGTGTTGGTAGTTGGCAGAGAGGCAATGTGAGATCTATATTTATTTGAAAGAAATATTAAATTGAGCACTTTGGATTCAAGGAATTCCTCTCCAACTCTAGAAACCATGCCAGAGCAGATGTCCTTGGGGCAAAGCCCGGCTAGGGATCATGTGCCATCTTGCTATTTTCTTTGCTTACAGCTTTTTCCATTGAACACGTTTTTCCTTTTGCAAACAATCTCCAATTTATTCTATGTGACCAGGAAAATTGGGATTTATGTTCAGCTTCTCAGGAACAACTCTATTTTGTAATTGAGGGAGAACTGTATTGCAAGTTGTGTTTCCTGGATTTGTTCTCATTTTGTTAGGTAAACATAGATGAGCTGTCAGTAAGATAATGTTCATAAAGTGATTTGCACTCTTTTGTGCTCTATAAATCTAAGCTATTATATTCTTTGAATTAAAATGAAATCATACATTATTCTGGTTAATGGGCCACCTGATATAACACAAGTTTTGAAACCAGGATCCCTGTTCTTGATTAGCCACTGAGTGTTGTTATTATCCACTCTTTTAAGTTTGACTGATTAAGAAAAACGTTCCTTCAAACTTTACAAGTAAAAGGCAGCCGTGAGTTTTAGGGTTCCCTTGGCAAGACAAATAAGGAATTATATTTATGTTCATTGAAAACAGTGTATCACTCTGCAATGTTAGGTATAAGGGTTTAGAAATGGACTTAAAAGGTGCAAATATTGCATGACTTTTTAAACTTCTTGCAATACTTTTTTTTTTGCATGAGGAAGACCAGCTCTGAGCTAACATCCATTACCAATCTTCCTCTTTTTTGCTGAGGAAGACTGGCCCTGGGCCCATCATCCTCCACTTTATATGGGACGCCGCCATAGCATGGCTGACAAGCAGGGTGTTGGCGGGCACCCGGGATCTGAACCCGCGAACCCAGTCTGCCAAAGCATGAACTCAACCGCTGCACTACCGGGCGGCCCCACAATACTATATTTTAGAGAAGGGTGTGATGACCGATAATTTCAAAATCACCAAAAAAGCATTGATTTCTAAAGTACCTGGTTGATAGTAGATGGCTTTCGCCACAGTAGGTTTCTATTACTGGCTGTTAATTTGGTGTTTCTCCTTATCACACTAACAACTGGCGGTTTTCATGATTTTCTTCACATTTCATATGTACATATGTGTGGATATCACAGGTAGAGACATTCAAAACTGGAAAACCACATGCTCAGGACAAAAGAGACTCCATCCAGATTACTTCTGGACAAGATTTGCACTCCCTAATCACATTACTGCCCTCATTGATAAGATAAAATAAAATAAAGTTAAAAAAATGAAATAAAATAGAACAATTCAATCCTTTAAAAGTGAAAAAGGAACTGAATATACTTCAAAACTGCATTTTACCTCCTACATTTTCATTAATTTTTAGTGAAAAACCTTGCATAAACAACAAGCAGAAAAGTAGCAGAAGTATGTCGACATCATATCTTCCCCAGACCCAGTCTATGAGAATTCTTTCAAATCAGCATTTTAATGGGCAGCACCCTACCTCTCTACCAGCGGGGCTGGTCATCCTAGGGAACCTTGGTCCCTTTATCTTGCATGTAGGAAGGTCTTCACTTTTATTTCCCCTTGAAATAAAATATCTACTCTGTTTATCATTATGTGGGTTCGAAGCTAAGACAGAGCCAAACTGTAAAAGTCAGAAGAAAAAAAAGACATTTAGGACTTTTCCTTAGGGGAATTTCCTGTTAAGTTAGTCTCTACTTTTGTTTGTCCTAGAAGAAGATACCATCAGTCATGTCCTTCAGGTGCCTGGTTCACGACCCAGTAGATCACACTGCCAGGAGCTCCGCCTGATGGCCTGAAATTCATGCTTCTGTCCTTGACCCCCTACCCCCACCCTCTCTGGGTGCCCTAATTCTAGGTGCTGCTGCTGAAGCCCAGATGGGAGTCTTGAGGGCAAGACTTTTCTCTCCGTGGTCCTATGGGCGAGTGCCATCTTGGCCATCCTTTGGAAATACCACACAGCTCATAGACGTGGATGAGAAGGGCGCTTCATTTGATCTCGATTATCTACTTTGGGGTAGAGTAGCACCTCTGCACCAGACAAATTTATAGTCTATTATGGGCAAAATGTTTTGCTAGGTCTTTTATCAGGATATTTTGACCCTCCACCCTAGCATTTGGCTCCTGGCATAGCCTCGGGCTCCAGTAAGGTGCACGGTGGAAGGAAAACCTTAATATTCTCCCATGCAAGCTCTGTGTGGCAGCAAGATGCTTTGTTGAGCCCCCCAATATAAATCAATGTTATCCTGCTAGAGTGACTGTGACAACAAAAAGAAAACAAGCTATCATTACTCCACTATGGAATATTCCTTTTGTGTGTGTGTAAATTATAAATATTACTTTTTCTCCCCACCTTCGGTTTTTAAAATGTGGTTTCACATTTCATTTAATGCTAAATGGTTCATTACATAGAGTAGCAACTCAGTTCTCTTATTACGGTGTTATCTTTCACTTTGTCAAAATATGTCTACTTGATAAGAAATCTGACAGAAGTTGCTTATGATGAGATCACGAACAGCCATCAGTTTCTCTCTAGCAAATGAAACTGTAACCATGGTGACGGCCTTTTTTTGCCAGAATGAAAATGAGACAGCACTCTGCTGCAGCCATTAGCAGAATACACAAATGTCCCTCAAGGCAAACATCTAAAGCAAATGGACTGCGAAGGAAGGAGCACTAATTTCTATTTATTTAGGATTTGTAAACCTAGCAGAGCAAGATATTAACAAAGGAACAAACAAAGAAAGCTTAAAAAATCCCTGCTGTTTGTGTTTTTCTTTTGGTTTGTGAAACTCCTTGTTTCAAATCTAAAATACTCCCATCTGATTTTCCTACTCTAGTATTGAATAATGCCAACAATGTGCCTTGTACTCTACCCCTGGATATTTCACGGGTTTTCACTCTCTGCTTTCATCAAAGGGAAAAGAGAACTTAATCAATCACGTAGAAAAAGTACTTTAAATGATAAGGAGTTTCTCTTATTTTTTTTAAATGTGCATTTTAGGGAAAACTATCAAAAATGAATTACAAGATGTCTTTTTTCATATACTTTAATTTTCAAAGAGGCATGTTCCTTCTGATAAGGTGCATGGAAGCTGATAATAAGTCTATTCTGACACTATCAGCAATCAGCCACAGGCTGTCAAAGACCTTTCGAGTGTCAGATGCTTCTCAGTGTCTTCTTATTCACCACTGGACCCATCTCACCAGAAACTGCTTAGTGCATGCAGATATTCTTTTGACAGACATGGCTTAGGTGAAATTTCTTTAGCCATGTGTGATATGAGAAAGTGATTTTCTTTAACTCTCTTACATCTAAACCAAAATATTAGTTTAAAAAGGGTTTCTAGGTCTCTGCCTCTCTTCCTCATTCTCTTTCTTCTGTCCTTCTCTCTCCCTCTCCCTCCATCCCTCCCTCTCCAACTATCCTAGTGGTTAAGCAAAAATAACATTTTTTCCAGGGTCTGATTCAGCTTATTTGCTGTAGATGTTTACTTAATTTTTAATTTATGCCTTGATCAAAAGAGCAGATGACTTCAGGAGTATTCTATGAAGCCTGCTAGAAGCCTCCTGAAGGCCCACTCACATATATACATTATTTCAGAATCCTTGCTGCCACTCCAGAAAGGCGTAAAAATATCAGGTTCAGGCAGTGACATTTTCGCCCAGCATCTTTTTCAGAAGGTCTGGGTTAAGAGATTTTGAAGCCCAGAAAGGGAATCAGTCTCAAAATCTGTGGCTATATTCAAACAATTAACCTGTGGAATTTGTCTGTCAGTGACTACCACGTAGATACTCTGCATACCCATCTCTGGAGTGTTTTCCTGTTTGGATTTTTTTTTTTTCAGTTGGGCAGATATCAATGATCTGTACCTTTTGTTTTTCTTGGCAACTTTCAGCATCTGTCTCAAAGCACTGTGGACTGAAGCCTAGTTGTGTTGGACATAGAAACTTGCCCCTGGCCAGATATTGGCCAACTCATTCTTTTACTTCTAAGCTGCAAGACTGCTAAAGGATATCATAATATCTCTAAAACTGATGAAATCAGCAGGAAAGGGGTTTAGGCATTGATTTTGAATCTGGGAATTAAGTTCAGTTTGCAGTGTTTCCTTTTTGGTGTCATCTTTTCATATTTACTGAGTCAGTGTTGTTTGTGGTAGAGTGAAAGCAAAAATACTTTAACTCTTACCAATAACACTAGCTAATTTATATCTCTAGCTTGCAACTTATTTTAAGAACTTTTTAATGAAAATATTTGTCTATGAGTTCACCAAATATACATCAAGTGCCTAATATATGTAAGACACAGTATAGACACCAACATGTGAGATGATGCATGATTCCTATATAAAGAGCTACAAGTGCCATAATAACAATCAATATTTGTTCTGTTTCACAAGTGCCAGGCACAGTGAGATGGTGGGAGCACCACCTAGAAGCCTATAGCACTAAGCCAGAAGTGGAGTAATAAAATCTGTCCTTGGATAATGGTAATGGGCACAGAGAAGAAAGATTGGAGGCTAAAAATATCTGAAGAGCTAGAAAAAAGGGACTTTATAAGTAAAGGAGAGGAGAGAGTCAGATATCTCTGTGATAGTTGTGGTATCTCCAACTCAAACACAAATTATAATTTATCATATATAATTTGCTCCAGGAGTGTTCTAGATAGTGTAATGGTGAAGTGCATGTGCTTGAACCATTGCTGGTTGTACCTGTGGGAAAGTGGAATAATATTCATGCTTCTCAGTTTCCTCACTTGTTAAATTGTGTGTATAGTAGTCCCTGGTTTTGGGGGAGTGTTCAATAAACGTTAGCTACTTTTTTGTCCATAGAGTGGGATGTGACCAATTTTAAAAGATACTGACCATATTGTGTGCTTTTCATAGTGATTTTTTGATTAATTTGTAATTGTCCATTCAGCTCTATTCAAAGTTGTGATAAGGAGCTTTGGCCAGAGGATGTGTCAACACACTGCTTCCTTCGTCCACAAAGGAAATGTCTGCAGAACTAAGCAGTGTGCTTAGTCAATGTATGTTCTGGAGCAAGTTCCTCACTTCCTTGTGAACTGGGAACAAACAGCTTCTTGGCGAAAGCCCACAGTGAGGTTTCCAGGGTCCACACTTTGCATATCACTGATCTCCACACTGAAACAAAAGAATTAAAACCAGAAAACTAAACAATGTCTAAAAGATGCACATCAGGACACATTTACACCACATTAGATCTTTTACCTTCTTTTGTAGGACAGACACAGGGAGGTTCAGAATGAGGAACAAAGAGAATAGCACTGTGATCTTATCTGTCATCAGCCAATCCCAGCCGCATGAACCCGAGGGACTTCCTTTTTCTGTTTCCTAGAGGGGTGTTTGGCCACCCAGCCTCAGTCACAGCTCAGCTAAACAACAGAAGGTTCAGCCATTCTGGTCAGCTCTGTGAGCATTTCTAGCTGCTAGGCTTACTACTGTGAATCAACCCATGAGGAAGATAAGATTTCCAGCAATTCCTTGCGTTCTGTATTATTTCAAGGGTGATATTAAGTTATCTGATGCTCATTTGAACCCACCACCCTATAGACCTGCAGCCTCAAACTCAACTTGGGATAAAAGCAGTCTCTTCAAGATGGAAGGCTTGGAGTCTGCCATTCATTGTTCTTTATTGCAGTGTGAGGGCCACTTTTGAAGTTTTACTGCAGTAGGTGACTTTGTAAGGAAGGTGAATGAAAATTCAAATGATCCATGTGATTCTAAAGTTCTTAAGGTATGAGCATGCACTCCTTGAGAGCATGGTCTACTGCTTCTCTTTCATTTGTTACTGCTCCAGTGCAAGAAGCTTCTAGAAGATCTCCGTCTGGAGAGTTTTGCCTCCCAGAGGCAGATACATGCTTAGCTCTGAAGCCAGCTATGTAGTCTATTGTGCTTTCCAGTTCTCCTTTATGTAACTTGCCCCACTTTTTAGCAACTCTGTCTACAAAAACTACTTTCTTATGATGCAATCTGAAAATCTAATTCACACATGGGTACAAATAACAATTTGTAAACTATAGAAAGTACTTGCTTTCTCAAAAGGGACTAAAAGGAGTAGGTAAACAGGTCTCTAATGATGGTACTGTATGTTCCATCATTATGCTTTTGGGAAAATTAACTTTCCATGTGTCCCTAAAATCACTATCCATTATTCTGAACTGTAAGTTTGGCCTGACAACACACATGTTGGGACCTCTCAGCTAGACATGATGGCACAGGAAGACAGAAGGCAAATACCTCAACTAATTCACTCAGCGAGCACTTGCTCTGATTCCTACTGTACTAAATGGACTAGCCATGCAAAAAACAGGATTAACTGTCCAATTAGGAACTAGTGTTTTTTTTTAAACAATTGAGCCTGCCTATACCAGGAAGTTATTAATAAAATAACCCATTAAATTCAAAATAGACAGTAGTTAAGTTGAGAACTTCCTTCTTTATCAAATCACATTTCAACTCACCTAAAAGCAAAACCAGGCTTCCAGCTTTCAAAATAAATAAAGGCTGCTCAATAAATGCCTAAAGCCCATAAATATCTGAACCAAGTGACTGTTATTTCAGGCTGGTATTTATCCCCGGGGGTAAAGTTTTATGGGAAGCATATAAGAAACATGAGTATGTTTCAATGCATATCATATATATTGAAATATTTTTTAGCATTTTTATGTTATTCTTGGCAACTTAGAAATTCACCCTTCAAGTAAATTAAGTTACAAATGTATGAAAATAATGTATATTTAGTTTATATCTCTTAGTAGTGAATATTATCTTTTAATGCTTGTTTCTTCTCTATAATCATTAACTTTTTCTCTAATCTTAAAAGACCAAAGACCTTCACCTCTGTATGATGGTTCCTTGGTGGTGAATATTCACAATGAGAATTTTAATGATCTCAATTAAGACTAAGTGAGGCGACGTTTTCATGAAGCTGAGCATGAGACAAACCTTACAGCCTATGTTCTACCTCGTATAATCTTAGATTCTTCTGAGTCACAGGAAGATTGGAGACTTCAACTCTTATGGCCAAATTCCAATCTCTTCTTCATTCTAATTTTCCTTTGGCCAGACTCAGCTTGCATGATTTCCACAAAGTCTCCTGCCTCTGCTTTAATTCAGATCTATTTCCTCTCATATTTGAGTACACTTCTGCTGGTGCTCAAAAATCTCACCCCACTCCCACCCCTAGACTCCTGGATTTTGCCACTTGGCACTACTAGTTTTTTATTTGTTTGTTTGTTTTTTGTTTTTATTTTTTATTTTTTTACCATTTTTTTATTGATGTCTTAATAGTTTATAACACTGTGGGGTTTTAGTTGTACATTTTTGTTTGTCCGTCACCTTGTGAATGCACTACTAGTTTTAATGAATGAGGCAGAGGACAAACACTTCCATAAAACTTTACATGATTAAGGAGGAATAAGAATCCACTGCCATCCAATCTTTCTGCTAACAGGTCAGTGTGGTATTCAAAATGTGCATAGTTAAGCCGTATACAAAACATTTTATTTGGACTTAAAACCGCTATAGTATTTCTTTTAATTTTATAGGTCATATTGATGATCTTGTTGAATAGAATCCATGAACTTTTTTAATAATAAATGACAGGTTACAGTTTTAGCAGATGTTTACATTTTATTAATAATTTCATATATTTAGCTACTTAAATGAAAGAACTAGACAGATTAGAATTAGAATAGTTGAAAATGTTATTGTTTTTAGTAACTCTAATAGAATTCACTTGTAACTTACAGTCACTATGTATGTGGCTATCTGAGCATGTTACCCATTAAAGTACTTCAAATCAAGCATTTGTTTTCCACATACTGTTTCATAGAACCTTGGAATAGCATTTTTTAAACAATCAAAGGAAAGAGAACCATAACAGGAGTCAGCTCTTGTCATGAACCTTATGAATTGTTTAGAGGTATATAAAAAGGTGGCATCAATTCATATACCAGCTTTCAAAAGTTCCTATTTACAGTTTGCAGCTCTAAATCATTCCCTGTGTTTTATTTCCTTGGCTTAAAATTTAATGTATTGTTACTTTCCTTAGACCAGCTATCTTGAACCCTCACGTGTTCTGAAAAACCCTTGTGCCCCTTCCTGATCCCTTGGAATAGTTTCTCATAAGAGCATTGTATATTTAGATTGATGAATTTCAGAGAGAAAATGTAGCTCATCTACCATTCAAAAGTATTACTAATTCTTCATCGTTAAGGATCTCTCTTACACTGGTTGCTGGGGATGACAGACTCTTGTACCAGCTTTTGGGATCATGGGAGATGGAGAAAACTTATGTGGTGTTTGGGCGCTGCTAGCTGCCTTCCCACATGAGCACTGGAAATCTGTAAAATGGGACTGAGGGATTGGAACAATGAAATACTAAATGGTAAAGAACCTGGTAAGGTCACAGCACAGCTTTGGTTTTGCAGAAACTTCACTACCTTTGATCCTTGGAGATTTTTCTGTTTTTCTCTTTTTTTAAAATTTAGATTCACATGGTTCCTAGAGATACAAGATGATCACATTCTAACTGAGCTCATACACTTTACTCTGATGAGACTGCCACCACATTCTTCAGAATACTTCTCATCAATTAGAGAGAGGTAGAAAGATAGGGGAGAATACTAGCGTGTAAGGCTTAGTGTGAAAAATGCCAAAGGAATGATACAAATATAGTGCTCTGAGGATTCTGAAAAGAAAAATTCCTTCTGGAGGTATAAAAGCTTTGGCATTTGAAATGGGATAGAAAAAGCTTTAAAAGGAAAAGTAGTAGAAGGTAAACCATTTTAGGGAGAGAAAGCAGCATGAACAAAGACATGACAGAGGAAACTCAATGATAAGAATTTTGGAAGCAGCAATGTGGAGCAGAAATAGCTTTGACTATAAAGAAAGATTTGAATCCCAATTCTACTGTGAACTTTGAGACTTTGGACTTGTTTTTATCTTGAGGCTTCATTTATGAATTAGGTGTAGTGCCATCTTTCTTACAGAGTTGTGAAGATCAAATAGAATAGTGTTTGCATACCACCTGGTTCATAGCAAATGCTCAACAAACCATAGCACTTCATAAAGGGATTTTTATGGAAGGCGATGACATAATCTGAGCTATCTTTTTATTTTCCTAAGCACAAATTCTTTCTTGAAATAAAAAGAGAGCAGAAGACATTTTCCCCAATGTTCAACTTCATAGAAAAATATTTAATTTAGAGATTAGTATAGTTATGGTTGATCTCATATAAATGGCTAATTGCATATTATACCCAAAGACTTTAAGAACTGAAACTTCAATGATACTGTTAATATGGTGAACTTTGATTATGTAACAATCAGTGCTTAAAACGAGAAAGGACATGGTAAGAACTGTGTATTTTATTCAGTTAAGTAATAAATGAGGACGTCAGATAGTTCTTTCATGATGTAGTCATAAAATCAAATTTTGGAATCATAACTCATCTTTGAGGTTATTTAGTCTAACTCCCTCATCTTCCAATGAGGAACCTCAGGAGCATGTAGATGAAGACAGTGCTGTCTAAATGTCATTCTGAAGAGCAGTCACAACCCTTGACCAATTTTCATTGTTCCATGCCAAAATAAGAAATGTTTTAATGATGTGAGCTTTTATGAAGCTAAATTTATTTATTTAAAATTTTCATATTATTATTTCATGTTAAAATGTTCACATTAGGGGCTGGTCCAGTGACATAGTGTTAAGTTCATGGCCTCCACTTCAGTGGCCTGAGGTTCACAGGATCGGATCCCGGGGGTGGACCTACTCCACTCATCAGCCACGCTGTGGTGGTGTCCCACATATGAAATAGAGGAGGATTGGCACACACATTAGCTCAGGGACAATCTTCCTCAAGCAAAAAGAGGAAGTTTGGCAATGGATGTTAGCTCAGGGCCAACCTTCCTCACCGAAAAAAAAAAGTTCACATTAAATAAAATAATAGTGAAGTAAATGATAGGGTTTTTACTATCCTAATTGAGCAACATGTAAGATGTCACCTTATTACTTTTTAAAAACATTTAATCCTTTATGAAATCAAACATCTGGAAACCACTGAGTTAAGCAACTTGAGAAAGAATTTTCTAGACCATTAGCAACTAGTCTAGAGTAATAACACAGGTTTCCTAGCTCTTGATTCAGTACTCTCTCCAATACATCTTGATGTAATTTAAGAATCTCATTTATATGATCCAGGAAAATAAGTCCAATCTTCCTGTGTTCTGTCCTAGTCATGTTTTATGCATTCTCTTTCTTAAATTTTCCCAAGTTAAAGAGAGTAGAAGAAAACTAATTTAAAAACTTTAAATGCATCAATATTCCGACCTAGTAGCCCTTCTTAGAATATTTTGTAGAGTGAGCCTTGAATGTAATGAAAAACAAACACATGACAGTTATCTCTGTATTTCATTCCTCCCTTTACCTCTGGATGACCTGTTACAAACCACGGTCAAATGTATGTTTCCTGGACATGGATTGTGAATATACATATTACCACTGCACAAAAACCATTTCTAATATGTATATAATGAATCATGAATATATTTGGCCCAAAATTTAGTTTTTCAGTTAAGTGTTAAAAATATGGAACATATTTTTACAAAGAAATAATGCTGTGACTGGTGGTTTTATTCTCAGGCTTGCTTACAAAAAGCCATTTTTAATCCAAAATGTAGCTGGATCATACCATTCTAGGTTCTGGTCCTGGGTAAAAAGAGGCATTATTCATGAGAGGAAAACACGGAAAAATGTATTCATGCAGGACCCTCAGAAGTCAAGAAAGGTAAAATTATAATTTCTAAACTTAAATTTCAAACATTTACTATACATATTGTATTCTCTATGAAACATACTGTTAGCCATGTCTTTCAGTGCAATCTTGGAGCGCCTTATGGAATGTGGTAATCAGGCTGAGGTATGACTGGAAATCTATATTTGTGCAGGAGTGATTCAGTATGCCCCTCCTTATGAAAGACAGGAGATGTCGCCTTTACTTCACACTCGAGAGTTATGTTCCAATTTCACAGAATTCACATGGTGATGGAGTCCTATAGTAGTTTTCTTGGCTTCCTCAGATTTTCCCCTTACCTTTCCCATTGGCACAGGGTCACAGTCAATGACTCTGTTGTCACCACTCTTAGATGATAGAAGTACCCCTCCCCCCAAAATAAACTTTCCCTCATGCTCTCTGTTTCTCCCCTCCTTGACAGTCTATTGGTCCCTTATTCTCCAGGGTAGGTTGCCAGTCCTTCTCAGTCATTCCTGTTTCTGCTGCTGCGTAGGAGTGGGGCTGGGGGATTAGATGCAGAATGGAGAGGCGGGGAGACATTACAACTGATGCCACAGGAATAAAAAGGATTATGAGACTACTATGAACAATTGCATGCCAACAAATTGGATAACTTAGAAGAAATAGATAAATTCCTAGAAATGTAAAACCCACCAAGACTAATCATGAAGAAAGAAAATCTGGCTGCTTACATTTCTCCTGTACCTAAGAATGCCAATAGAGTGTCCTCTGCCTTTCCAGCTTTGAGTGACATTATAAATGTGCATTCAATTGCGTTAACCTCAGTGGGTTCTTGGTATTAGGAAAAGGTTGAGTTTCAATCAGTGTGAAAATTCGTCATGAAGTAACCTAGGAATATTTTTTTTTCTTTTTTTTTTTTGTGAGGAAGACCAGCCCTGAGCTAACATCCACTGCCGATCCTCCTCTTTTTGCTGAGGAAGACTGGTCCTGGGCTCACATCCGTGCCCATCTTCCTCTACTTTATATGGGACGCCGCCATGGCATGGCTGACAAGCAGTGCGTCGGTGGGCGCCCGGGATCCGAACCCGCGAACCCCGGGCTGCCAAGCGCGAACTTAACCGTTGCGCCACCGGGCGGTCCCAACCTAGGAATATTTTTTGAAAATTGAAGAAACAGTTAACCTATGGTGTAAATATATATGACCTTTGGGGCTGGCCCGGTGGCATAGCGGTTGAGTTCAAGCACTCCACTTCAGTGGCCCGGAGTTCACAGGTTTGGATCCTGGGCTCAGACCAACGCACACTTGTCAGCCATGCTGTGGTGGCGCCCCATATAAAGCAGCGGAAGATGGGCACAGATGTTAGCCCAGGGCCAGTCTTCCTCAGCAAAAAAAAAAAAAAAAAGAGGAGGATTGGCAACAGATGTTAGCTCAGGACTAATCTTCCTCACACACAAATGTGCATATATATATGTATATATATATGACCTTTGGCAGAAAATGTGATTTCATCAAATGTTAAGCACCCCTTCAAAATCTACTTAAAGCAACAGGCACCTGTATGACCACCAAGCCAACTTTTGTTTTGAGGTTTTTAAGATACATTTTTATTTTCATAATGTGAAGTTTAAACAGCTGAAACAGTTTATAGACAAGAAAGGTTTTAAGCATGAAAAAACTTTTCGAACACAGACGAAATCTGCCTATATGAGAAGAGATGCTTTCACAGTCATGCTTATCTAAGGAGAATTGAGGAGTAGATCAACTCTTCTGCTTTGTAACAGAGTAGCAAGTCTGCCAGTTAAGTCAGGCTTATGCTCCTGTTCTACAAATCCCAGGTCACCAAAGAGTAATTCAGTTGAAAGTTTTAGTCACGGTACTAGTTTGTGTACTAGTTTCATGAGCACTTTGTGTTAGAGTGTCACTTGGGGACTGACAGACGTTTCTGATCATATTCCTTACAACTGTCAGAGGTCTGCTGTATCTGGAGACAACAAGGAGGTGCCTCACAAGAACCTGGAAATGAAAACAGGTTGCTTTCTGAGAATTAGATGGGGCCCTAGCCTAATGGGTCACAACAGAAATATGCAAAGTCAACCCTAGCAATATAAGGTTTGATAATAAGAACGAGAGGAAAAGATCGTCAACGAAAACAGAAAATCACGAATCAGGTGAGCAAATATTGACAACGCCTAGACAAGTCTTTTCTGGGGAGCCTAACCTGCTGAGCTGATGTTTGTTTGCACTGTTGTGAGAACAGATGCATTCGACCAGTGTTTTTCAAAGTGGAACATGCATCAAAATCATTGGAGGGCTGTTGAAACACAGCTTGCTGGGCCCACCACCAGAGTTCCAGACTCAGGGGGTCTGGAGGGAGCTTCGAGAATCCACGTTTTCAACCATTTCCCAGGGGATGACGATGCTCCTGGTCCTAAGAGCTGCACTTTCAAAATGACTGCATTAAACCAACAGAACCTGCTACTAGTGGCATTTAAATCAAACGAATATCTCTCAACTTGTTTGTTTCTTGTTCTCCACAATCTGAAGGCTACACCTTGCCCACAAGGAAGAAAGTATGCCAGACTGTCAATGTAAGTCTTCACTCAGCATTTATGTTTAGCATTGTAAATTAATCATTTGTTTTTCTGGATTTATACAGCAGTCTTCTGTGAGCAGGGGCATATCTAAGTTTTATTTAGCTTTGATTTACACAGTTTGTTGGGGAAGACTCTTTAAATAAAAGAATTAAAATTTTGAATAAAATCTTTGGTGTGAAGGTGCGTATTAATCTAGAAAAGAAATCACAACAAATTATAAATTGATAAAAGTTCACAGGTACCACAGACATCACAAAATCCAGAAGATGAATGGTTTAGCTTCTGCCTCTATACTCTTCAACACTTACTCTTCTCCGCTAGCCACACACGCCTGTGCTGGGCACCATAGCATACAGTCACATGGGGATGGGACCTCAGGCCCTGCACTTCCACGAGGACGCCACGTGAGTCTATGCAGCGGGTATAAGAATATTGCCAGAGGCTATTCCTCCTTGGACAGCTAGCAGTAATGATGTAGAAGTGACGACAAGCCACTAAACATAATCCACTCTATCCAAACTAAATATATCCCCAATTTAGCTTTTCCTTAGCAGGATCCTCCGAATGCCTGGATCATTCCAACGACACTGGGGAAGTTTAAATGGAAGAGATAGTAGTCTTAGCCAATTGCGAGGAAAATAGTCCATTTTTGTAAATTTACTAAAATGTGTGATCGTGTGAACCCATTATTAGACTCGTTCCCATGGGCTCAGAATGATCCATGTTACATAGGGATCCTGAAGCTTGGGCTTGTTTAGACTCAGCAAATCCACTGGGAGAAAGAGAAGGAATGTCAGAATCTGATCAGATCTAGAACCTCAAGGGTTTCCAATGGTTGAGTTTACAGAGTGGAGGGTGAGAAATTAACCAGCGTGGATTCAACAAGATAAAAGAAAGCCATGTTTGCAGTCCAATGGTAGCATACCCTGCATCACCAAGCACCACGTGCCTAGATGTGTAGAAAGTCCACCAGCCTTTGACATTTTGTGGCTGGGACATGTGCCAGTTTTCCCCTTTTTTCCCACACCTGTCTCTCTTCTTCTTTGGACGTGTGAAAGGGAGTGATAGGAAGGAGCATGAAATTACCAAGAAAGTGAAAGCTAGCTTCTGAAAGTGGTCTCCATGGCAGTGAAAAGGTCACACGAAAGGCTAATGGTGGAGTGGGACTACCTGAGTCTGAATTTCTTCTCTTCACCAACTGTGAGACCTTGGCCATGTCATCAATCCCTCTGTGCCTGAGTTTACTCAACTGTAAAATAGGAAAAATGAGAGTACCTCCCTCGTAGGGTTGTCATAAGGACTAAGTGAGTCAATATACGTAAAGCATGTAGAACAGTGCCTGGCACACAGGAAACACTCGATAAAAGTTAGCTGTTATTATTTGGAAAGTAAAAGACGTTTTAAAACGTGATTTCCAAAGCAGTAGCAGAGATTTTTGGATTTCCACTCTCCTCTTTTAATACTAAAATTAGCATCCTTCCAAGTCCAGTTCCTGGGGAACTGCTTGCTGCTATTCTCAGCCATCTGTGATCTTCAGTGGCACCACGTTCGGCGTTTCCAATCCACAGCGAGATCACGTCACAACTCCCAGTGATCTGTTGTCTGTTTATTTGCAGGATTGGTCACAATTTGGTCTTTTTGGTATAAATTGTCTACATTAGCTCCTAAAACTCTGCAGTTGTCTACTGGGGCGCCAGCATTTGGATGGGTGTTATAACACTACATTTTCTCCTCATTACAAGTCCTAAAAATAGGGTGCAACTGACTAACATTTTCAGCCTTCACAGCAAGATTTGGTTTGTCAGGAAATGGTGTGGGAGGAGTTCTCATATGCACTGAAGGTGCAAAGTGCAAAACAAAAATAACTCAACAAGAGTTTAACAGCCCTTCTTTATGTGCGTTATTTACAAAGGCCACAATCTGGAGTTCCAGGCAGTCTTAGGAAGCTCGAAAGACCCTTCTGGAAGGGGAAAAAATGCCAATATAGATTACACAAAAGAGGAGATGGTACAAAGAAAGACAAGGTTTAATCTGTTATCTCTGCCCTCTTTATCAGTATTCATGTCTGCTCAAGCATCAAAAGGACTTTGAGTTTAGTCAAACTTGGAAGAACTCTTTAATAACATTATGCATAAACACATATGGAGAAACTTCTAAACCATCGCTGCTTTCATTTTTATGTGTAAAATTTCCCCCGTCCTCTCTAGTGGGTGACTACTTTTCTTTCAGCTGTCTTAATTTCTTGTATGAAACAAGACATGTTGCATTAGTGAATCTTAACTGCATTTTCACTTTCTGTGGCTTCATAATGTTTAGCAGCAAATATTTTGCAAACGTTGAGATGCTTCAAACTTATTATTTCTATCCTTCAAGAGAAATTCTAAATATTGTCAGAAATCAGAAGAAAAACAGTTGTCTTCATTAATATCATGACAATAACGGGGGAAAAAGCCATAATTTTTGATGCATTCTTTATTCTAACTCTAATAAACATCACATTCTTGATTAGGCTAAAAAATTTCAAGTGCACATAATGAATAATTTTGCTGCATTTTTTAAAAATTAAAAAATTACTTTTTGTTCCTAGCTTGCTGTTAGTTTTTCCATTACCAACTTAGAAGAAAATTCTTGCACATCTCAATGCGTTGGGCATGAACTCTTTATTTTCATGCCAATGATATATTGTCACAAGCACCTTGTTCAGGCAAAAGATTTAGAATAGCTTTGCTTTATCACAGCTTGCGATGTAGTTTTGGAGTTAGTAGACTTACACAAATAAAATAACCAAAGAGATTTCCCCCTTTGCATTTTTTGAGTTACTTTCTCATCAAAAGTTTTTCAGTTTTACAGTATGGAAAACTTTCTCTTTGTACTTAAAAATCAGAGAGAGAAAAACACACTGTTTTATTTGAGGAGCAAAGAAGATGATGGATTAAAGTAGATGTAGAGTGTTTGCAGTTATATAAGACTATTAGGGACCCTGCTTGTTCTGGTTCTTGTAATTTGTCCATGTCCTACTTTATATAACTCAATCCATTGTGAGCCAAACATGAAATAAGTGAATACAGTATTCCATATTTCACTTTGTCAGCAAATTTTAAAAAGTGTAGAACAAACAGAATAGTCATCATGGTTCTTAAATAGAGAATGAAGCATTTTTCAAATCCCAGGGACCTGTAAGAAACAGAAGGTTAAGGGAACTTTTTTTTTAACAATGAGCAGATGTGTTTGTTACTGTTGATGGACAAGCTTATCCATTTATTTCAATTAATAACAAGAGTGAGCACATCAATACGTAAGCTTGTCCTGATGCCTTGATTTTTTTCCAATTTGACAGGTAATAGTGGGGCTGGGAACATGTCACAACAATTTAGTCCTGCCTCACTAGCTTTAACTAGTTCAATGACAATGGGAATGCATCTTGCTGAGATTTCTTATTATTCATAACAATGCTACATTTGTTGACTGTTACAGAGGGTTTAAAGCCTGTGACAATTAATAGTTTAAAATCAAATATTTTCATGGGTTATTCATTTGAGCACTAAGTAAAATCAAGTTAAAATATTTATAAACAGTTATGAAAATGTGGAAACTTTCTTTAGGAACATGTCCTTTCATATTGAGTCATAAATGAAACCAACTATGTTTGACAAAGTAAGGCCATTTCATCATACGGCTGAGCTACTAACCCCTTCCCGTGTTCTAAAAGATCTTTTCTACAATCTAACAGATTTTGTCAGAGAAACTCTAGTGATTTTAAAAAACCCATGGTCTCACAAATTTTAGCATATGAGAGCAAATTATGCCTCCAGCAAACTTGACAATGGATATCAAAATGTAATAATATCAGTAAATCGCTTCAGTGCTCACTGACTCAGTAAATACACACTTTCCTTTTCACAGTAAATGACTAATACCTGTACAGGAGGGGAGGGGAAACTGGGCAATTTCTTTTTAGAGAAAAAATAAAAGCCCATTTATGCCATTCCAAGGGCAATGGAGTAAGTGTGGGCAGTAACCTCACATGCTCCAAGGAGGTGTGACATATCTCAGAGAATGCTCATGTATGTGGACAAATCGCAGCTTCTTCAGGGCAAGAATGGCATCATATTCATTTCTGTATCTCCACAGTGTCTAATCCAACCCTTCTCACATATAAGGAAGTCAACAAATATGTTCTAGCAAGCCACATTCTTCTAGACCACTCCCTACAGTACAGTGAACCAAGTGTTTTAAAAATAGATGCATAAAACTTAAGGTTTGTAGGAGGTTTGGAGGAAAGCATTACATAGCTCTCCCCAAAACTTATCTTCTCACTACTGTGCATGCCCCACTTCATTCTGTGTGTTATCATCTCTGTGAGGCTCTCCCTGACACCTTGAGCACCCCAAAACTGAATCACACCTTCTCTCCTCTCTTTCACCATAGTACCTGCATATAACTTTTTAATAGAGAAATTATTATTTTATATTTTAACAATTTTTTTGGTCTCTGCAGCCATGTTTGAAATCTGCAGATACTTTCTTCTTATTTATGATTGAATCATCTGATTCTGGAAACTAGCATGTGTCTAGTCCTGAGTAAATGCTCAATAAATATTTGAATTGCATTGAATTATTGATGCCAATCTAAATCCTTTGGACCATGGTAGACACAGTAGGACTACTATTTAGTTACAAGGAGATGGGACAAAATAGAGTAAAAGCAAGTGTTATGGGCTGAATTGCACCCCCGCCCCAAACTCATATTTGATGTCCTAACCCCCAGTATCTCAGAAAGTGACCTCATTTGGTCCTTAGAGAGGTAACCAAGTTAAAATGAAGTCATTAGGGTGGGCCCTAGTCCAGTACGACTGGTGTCCTTATAAGAAGGAAAAATTTCGATGCAGACAAATACAGAGAGAAGATGACGTGAAGACCTAGGGAGAAGATGGCCATCTTCAAGCCAAGGAGAGAGGCTTGGAACAGATTCTTCCATCAACCAACCCTGTCAACACCTTGATCTGAGACTTCTAGCCTCCAGAACTGTGAGACAATAAATTTCTGTTGTTTAAACTACTCAGTTTGTGGTACTTTGTTATACCAGTCCTAGCAAACTTATACAAGTATCCAATTTCCTTTGTCCATTAAAAAGAAAACCTGGACAGAAAGTAGTTTGTAATGGCATCATGGCATTGTTGAGGAAGGTAGATAATATAAGGACTCATATATGACCTCTACAGAATATCATAAAATAGAACAGCTTGCGTTCTTCCCTCCTATAGGAAACCATTATCTCCATGCTATTACTATCCTGCACTAACTCAGTGTTCCAATGCTTTGTGTAATATGAAAACGGATCGTCAAGGCGGATGGGAAATTACATTCTCTATAATCAATCAGCCTGCTCTGAAAAATAGATTATTAAAAATGCCTTCATTTGATTACCTGGGTAAAAATATAAATGGAAAATAACAATTCTAAACGCAGTGTAAGTATTGATAATGTGATGGCTAGAAGAACTGTATTCGTTCTTAACATTAATAAATTTTTAAGTTTTATTAATGCCTACAATAATGCAGTTTTGTTATGTTAACCATAATTTACTTAGGCTTATCAACACAATGACTATAGGTTAAACTAAAGGGGCTGCTATTTTCTGAAATGAAAATAGAGACAAAGAAACAAAGAGAGGTATGTTTACTGAGATAGCATATGAGGTGGGGTGGGGAAAACAACACAAAAAGAGCTTATTTTAAAATTATTTATTTGAAGAAATTGAGATAATAATATACTTGAGAAGGCAATGTTAGTCCTTGATCAGATATACAGTTCTGTTTTTCAAGGTTTTAACTTGATTCCAGCCTCAGAGAATTAAAATTTGTTTTCTTTTATACAAAACCCAGCTCCCATTCTATGGGAAAAACACAAAAGTAAGAAAATATAGAGAGCTGTATCATGGACACAATAGAATTCTTGGCTTTAAAATAGCTCACACAAACCTACAATAATAAACCAAAAGAGTTGTGAGAATCCTGATCATATTTCACTAAAAGAAAAATCCCTGAAACAGAAGCCCTGGTCTAGATTATCAAATAAGGCCCCAATATGCCAGTATATGATTTTCAATCATTCATTACAGTTGTTTTCTTACTGCCAGATAAGCCGTTGCCCAGCAAACGTAAAATAGAAAAAATAAGATCACTCAGAAAAACCTCTGTGAAAGATCAAGAGACAGAGATTCAAATGTAAAAATATTTAAAGCATACATTTGATGAAAAAGTAAAATAATAAAACATTTGTTATCTAGCTTTCTGCTTCTAAAAACACACTAATGTGGCAAATACTTATTGACCACTAAATTATTTTAGTATATGTCTGGTTATACGTTGTGTTTATGTATGTATGTATGTAAATATACTACATAAACTCTTATTTTATTCTGAAATGGATCCAAATTCCTATTTTCAGTTTCTTAACATAAAAACACTCTTTCTTAAATATAAGGACTGCTTCAAACCACTTTTGTATGTTTCAGAAATCAATCTAAATTTATTTTGAATAAATAAATACTGAACGATTCCTATTTCTTATAACTTAATTCTAAGTAGAGGATAAAAAAATAATATGGAGAGAGTTTACATGCTGCTGTCTTTAGTAGTTTCCTTTAAGACTTTTCCAAATCTGTCTCAGGTGATTTTTCTTGCCTCCATGTCTGTCAAGAGGGTAATAGTACTACCCTATAATACATAGTTTAATAGTTTATAGGTTAAACTAATAACAGTTATGGGAATTGAATGGACAGTGACTTAGATGAACAACTCAACAAGATACTATCCATGTTTCTCATCTCCTCCTCCTTTTGTCACCCCTGTCTCTCCATAACACCTCAGCATTGGATCAATCCAAATATTGAGGATAAATATTTCTTCACTCCTGGATACATGGAGATATACCACATGACAATGTAGACAGGAGTCTCTGGCTTTAGCCTCCATACTGCTAGGAAATCTTCCCACAAGTCCCTTACTGGCTCCTTCTTCTCTGCTCCTATGGTATTCCAAGCCTATGCTGCTTTTCTCAAAACTCTCCTTTCCTCTATCCACCACTCTCAGAAAACGATCTTCCTTCTACTTGCATGAGAAAAATCAAGATCTTCAGGGAATAAGTTTGAATTTCTTTACCCAACACCTACAAGTAAACAGACATCTGTATGCATTTTTTCTCTGTCAAGGGTCCCCAAGACTCATTCACCTTAGACTCAATGATTTGCTAAAAGGATTTGGAGGACTTGAGAAAGCTGCTATAATCATGGCTGCAGTTTATTACAGTGAAGTGATAGAGACTAAAGTCAGCACAGGGAAAAGCCATATAGGATGAAGTTCAGGAGAAACCAGGCACAAGTTTCCAGTTTTCCCTTTCCAGTGGAGTCACACAGGTATACTCTTAATCCTACCAGCAATAATGTGTGACAACCCATGTGATGTATTGCCAACAGGGAAGCTTACCTGAGCCTTGGTGTTCAGAGTTTTTGTTGTGGGTCAGTCACGTGGGCTTGCAGCAACCATGTGACTGACGTCAGCTGCTCAGACACCAGCCCCTCCCCTCCAAGAGCAAAATTATGTATTTGCATAAATCATATTATCTTTTCAAACTGGTACAGCATAACTCAAGGCCTCAAGTATACAAAAACACTCTTATCAAGCATAATATTCTCAGATATTAGAGGTTATCTTCCAGGAGCTGGCCAAAGACCAGTGCTGAAGACAGGTCTTTATTTTGAATATGCAGAGTTTGAGCAACCCAAGTCTGCTGAGTTACCCTTTTCTTTCAATCCTCCTTCTCTCTTGTTTCAATCCCTCACTTGTCACTTTTCTGGTCAAGTCTAATATTTCTTCCTATGCCTAGAAATCCCAATCCCTTATTTCTACTCATGTACTTTATTCCATCAATCATTCTTTCTTCTCTTTCTTCAATCTCTCTATCAAGTCTAAATATGCTTAATCTCTCCTATTTAGAAAATAATTTCAAAGACTTCCAGTTCTGCCAAGATAGAGGAACCCCATTCTTTCCAGGTAGGGTGAAAGTAAAAGTATGGGAAAAGATACATCATGCAAACATTAATTTAAAAAAAAAGCAGGAGTTGCTATATCAATACCAAATAAAGTGGACCTTAGAACAAAGAAAATTACCAGAGATAAAGAGGGACACTACATAATGATAAATTATCAATCTGTCAGGAAGACAAAAGCACCCAAAGTCGGTATCACCAAACACAGAGACTCAAATCATATTAAGCAAAAACTGAGAAGATTCAAAGGAGAAATAGACAGAACCAAAATCATAGATGGAGACTTCAACATTCCTCTCTCAACAACTGATAGAACTAGTGTACAAAATATGAGTGAAGATATAAAAGATCTGAACAGCAAAATTGACGAAGAGAATCCAATTGACATTTATAGAACGTTCCACTCTACAGCAGCAGGAAACAAATTTTTTCAAACTTACATAGAACATTTATCAAGATAGAACATAACCCGGGCCATAAAACATACTTCAATAAGTTAAAAATAATCAAAATTATAGAGTATATCCTCTGACCATCATGGAAAAAAGTATAAATAAATAAGAGAAAGACAACAGGAATATCTCCTAGCATTTGGAAAATAAATGGCAAAGTACTAAATAATCCATGGGTCAAAGACAAGGTCTCAGCGGAAATTTAAAAAAATAAATAGAATTAAAATGAAAATACAACATATCAAAATGTGTGGTACACAGCTAAAACAATGGTAAGAGGAAAATTTGCAGCACTCAATGCTTATTTAGAAAACTGGAAAGGTCTCAAAATAAAAATCTCAGTTCTTACCTAGAAAAACCAGAAAGAGTAGAGTACAAAATAAGCCCAAGTCAAGAAGAAGGATAAGAGCAGAAATCAATGAAACTGAAAATAGGAGCAAGAGAGAATATTAATGAAACACAAAGCTGTTTCTTACAAAAAATCGATAAAATCAATAAATCTCTATCAAGATTGACAAAGACAAAAAGAATGCATGAAGCACCAATCTAAGGAATGAAACAGGAGATATCACTACAGATTCTGTAGCCATTAAAATAATGAGGGAATACATTGAACAACTTTATGCTCATCAATTCAACAACTTAGAAAAAATAGACTAAGTTCTTGAAAAGCACAACCTATAAATACTCAGCCAAGATAAAATGCACAACCTGACAAGTCTTACAAGCATTAAAAAAATTGAATTTATAATGAAAAAGCTCTCATAAAAAAGATCTTCAGGTCTGGATGGTTTCCTTGGAGAATTCCACTAGTATTTAAAGAATTAACATTAATTTTATATGACCTCTTCTATAAAATAGATTAGAAAGGAACATTCCTCAACTCATTTAATGAGACCACTATTACCCAGTTATCAAAACCAGACAAAAACAACACAAAAAAATGGAAAATGACAGACCAATATCTCTTATGAACTTAGACTCAAAAATCCCAAATACAATATTAACAAATCCAATCCAGCAATGTATAAAAATAATTACATACCGTGACCAAATGGGATTTATTCCAGGTATACAGGCCGGTTCAATATTCCAATGTCAAGCAACGTAATTTACCTTATCAATATACATAAGAAGAAAAATCATATGATGATATCAATTAACACAGAAAAACCATTCGACAAAGTTAGACCCCCATTCACGGTTTAAAAAAACCAAAATCCTTAGCAAACTAAGAATGGGGGGAATTTCCCCAATTTTGATAAAAAGTATTTATCAAATACTTTTTCCACTAAAAGTGGGAACAAACTGAGGATATACTCTCACCATTCTTTTCAAGATACTACTGGAAGTTCAAGCCAGTGCAATAAAGGAAGAAAAATTAATGAAAGACATGTAGATTAGAAAGTTAGGAAAAACATTGTCCCTGTTTGCCATTAACATGATTGTCTACATAGAAAATGTCAAAGAATCTACCAGAAAATCCCTCATAGAAGTAATAACTAAGCTCAGCAAGGTTGCAGCATACAAGATCAACACAAAAAATTCAATTGCATTTCTGTATACTAATAATTAGCATGTGTAAACCAAAATTTAAAAATCAGTACTATCTCAATTATTCCAAAGAAAATAAAATACTTAGATATAAACTTAATAAAACATGTACAGGATCTATATGTTGAAAATTACAAACTACAGATGCCAGAAGTCAAAGACCTAAGTTAATGGAGAGGCATACCATGGTCATGATCAGAAAGACTCAGTAGTAAAGATATTAATTCTCTCCCCAAATTTACCTATAGGTTTAATTCAATTTCTATGAAAATCCCAGCAAGGATTTTGGTGGATATAGACAAGTTTATTTTAAAATTTGTATGAAAAGGCATAGACCCTTGAATAGATAAAGCAATCTTAGAAAAAAAAAGGGAGAAATCATTCTGGCCAATATTAAGCCTGGCTATATAACTACAGTAATCAATATTTTTTCATTGTTTTCATATTGTTTGATATTGGCCTAGGAATACACACAGGTCAATAGTACTGAATAGAGAACCCAGAAATAGACCTACAGAAATATGTCCAAATGGTTTTTGACAAAAGTGCAAAAACATTTCAGTGGAGGAAGGACAGATTTTTCAACAAATGGTGCTGGAGCAATTAGACAGTTGTAGGCCGAAAAGAAAAGGTCAAGCTACACCTCACACCTTTTACAAAAATTAACTCAAAATGCATCAAGAACTTAAACGTAAAATGTAAAACTATAAAATATTTAGAATAAAATAGAAAATCTTTGTGATCTAGGGCTAAGCAAGAGCTCTTAGACTCCACATCAGAAGCATAATTCATGAAAGAAATATTTTATAAATTAAATTTCATCAAAATTAAATTTTATGTTTTTAAAAATACCCTGATAGGAGGACGAAAAAGCAAGCAACTGACTTTGACAAAGTATTTGCAAACCATATATCCCACAAAGGACAAGTACCTAGAATAGACAGACAACTTTCAAAGCTCAATATTAAAAAAAAAACAAACCACAATTACAAAATAGACAAAAGTCACGAACAGACATTTACTAAAGAAGATATACAGGTGTCAAATAAACACATGAAAAAACATTCAACGTCATTTACCACTAGAAAAATGCAAATTAAGACCACAATCTGTCATTACACACCTATCTGAATGGTTAATATAAAAAATAATGAAAACACCAAGTTCTGACAAGGATGCAGAGAAACTGGGTCACTCATATATTACTGGGGGAATATAAAATGGTACAGCCACTCTGAAACACAATCGACAGTTTCTTAGAAAACTAAACATGCAGCTATCATATGACCCAGCAATTTCATCCTGGGACATTTATTCCAAAGACTTGAAAACTTAGGTTCACACAAAAACTTGTACATGAATGTTTATAGCGGCTTAACTTGTGATAGCTAAAAACTGAGAAAAACTCAAATGTCCTTTAATGGGTGAATGGCTATATAAACTGGTAGTACAGTCAGACCAAGAAATACCAATCAGCAATGAAAAACAATGAGGTATTTATATACACAACAACTTGATGAATCTCCAGAGAATTATGCTGAGTGAAAAAAAGCCAATCCCAAAAGATCTCAAACTGTATGATACTACTTATTTGTCATTTTTGAAATGACGAAATTAATAGAAATGGATAACAGACCAGGGATTGTCAGGGGTGGCGGTGTGGAACTTGGGTGTGGCCATTAAAGAGCAACAACCCCTTGTTGTGATGGAACTGTTCTAAATCTTAACTATGTCAAAATCCTGGTCATAATAGTGTACTATAGGTTTGCAAACACTAACAATGGGGGAACTGGGCAAAGAGTACACAGGATCTCTCTGTTTTATTTCTTACAACCACATGTGCATATGCAATTTTCTCAAATGAAACGTTTAGTTAAAAATTAATGATTGTAAAATAAATCTTCATTGATTTCATATTGCCCTCTGGTTGCTGCGTTGAATATACGCCTATTGTTACTACTTCCTTAATGCCCATGCATCTCTTGTCTTACTGTTCTCAAACTGTTAAGCCCACTGACTCACTGAAACTATCCTCACTAATGTTACCAGCAACCTCTACATTTCCAAAATAAGTCCTTCCACTTCTGGGCTTTCTACTGCATTGCTGACCAGTCCAGATGAGAATGTTCTTTTGATTTCCACGACATTATATTTTCATTTATTTCTATGTACTCTTTTTAAAGTCTTAGTGTTCCATAGGATTCCATTCTCTTTGTCCTGATTTTTACAACCTCTACATGACTTGTGAATGGCCTCACCTCTACCCGTGACTTCAACCATCTCCAAATTGAAAAATCTCAAATTCATATCTTTTCTATAAGTCTGTTGAGCTGCCTCACAGACATTTCCACTTCAGGGTGCCTCTGCAACTCAATTGCAGCATGTTTCACCTAATCTTATCCTCATTTTATATTCCAAACAGCCATCCAGATCTCCCCTAAATCCAGTCATCCCTAATGCAAAAACCCAGGCTCTGTAAACCACTCCTTCTTATTCACGTCTACCTAAAATCAATCCACACTTTTGGTATATTCTAACTCCCTGGTATCTCTGGAACCCATTATCTTCCTTTCATTTACCACTGCTGCTGCCTTTGTTCTAGCTCTCAAGAGTTTATTGCTTGGGTCATTCAATAGCCTCTTAAATAACCTCCCTGGACCAAATCTGGTTTTCTCGAATATTTCCTCCAAGCTGCAACCAATGATTTTACAAAAACACAATTTGATCACTTCAGACCATTGCTTTAAACATTTCAATGATTTTCTATTGTTTCAAGATAAATTTCATACTCCTCGCTCATATCCTCCCTCGATCTCCTGTTACACTTCAACCCAGATTGACTTGAGAAATGCCTGGCTACTGTGTCCTCCTATTGCATTAGACCCATGACGTTGGTCTCCTAATAATGAATTCCCCGAACCAGGTTTGGGCTCCAGTGTGATGCTCTGCATACGGAACCTTGCACTGCCTCCCTGCCCATGCTAAACCGTTGTGTGTAAGAAGGTTCAGACCTGAGAACTTTGATCCAACATCCTAGAAAACAGCTCTCCACTGGCTCCTCCCTTGTCCCAGTAGCCCATAGTCAAATCACATCTTTAACATCATTGGCCCTCAGGTACTCATCTGTAAATGGAAGGAGTTGGTCCATGGGCCATAAGAACCTTTTTATCTCAATATAGTATGGTTGTATAGGATGGTGGAACAAAGTAAATGTGTAATAAATCAGATAACATGTTTTCATTCAGTACTGAATTGTTATTACCTCTATGTCTGCCTGGCATCATTCATAATAAATATGCACACACACACACACACACACTATATACATATAATTTTATCTATTTGAAAGGCTATAATTATTTGTAATTGTTTTATGAATGATATTTGCTAAATATAGCACAGCACATGCCTTTTCATTAAAGTTAACTGCATCTGGGAGAACTAAAGAAGAATTTTACCTTAAAGGTTGGTCTGTGGGTATTTTTTTTAATGCTTTTTTCCTCTTTTTTTCAGATTTCATTTATGTAAATTGAGAAATAAACATGTTATTTTAGCAAAATTAGTTTTCCGTTTGCACTATTTCTCACATATAATTACAACTGAATTGATGCTCTATCTTACCCATTAAAACACATGTAAAAAAATTCTGATTTCCTAAAAAGTACTGATGTTGTATTTCTCTAATGAATTTTGATGCAGGAGTACAAGTGAAAAAATATCTATTTTTCCAAAGGAAATATTTGTAATTACTGAAAAATATATAATCACAAAAACCAATTTGTAATGAATGAATATGAGTATATAGAGAAACAATATTTTCATTTTTATTTTAAAGGAATTAATTATATTCTGATATCTTTATTAAAACATGAAATGAGACATAGATCTTGAATAAGGCTATTATTTCTGAGAATATTATTTACTTTAAATTAAAATAGGTGTGTTTCTTTCTCTGGGGTACATTGCACAATTTATTTTATATAGAAAATTGATGAGGACATTAGATTTAAAGAAATATTTTAACTTTGATTTTTATATAATTTTAATAATAGTGTGGCAAAATATAGTGTAAGTGGAAAAGCAGAAGAAAATGAAATAAAAACATTCTTTTATATTTGCTATAGTTCCACCCAAGCAAATATTTGCTAAAAATAATTTTTACATTTTGCTGTAGTTCCACAAATATATATTAAGGCCATGGCAGAATAAAAAGAGGCTAAGGATATAGGGTGATAAAAACCCACTTAATTTCACAGGGCTTAACCTTTACCAAATTAAATCATATTCGTTCACTTTAGGAGACTTCTTAATGCTAAGTAATAGTTTTAAGATTGTAAAAAGCAAAGAAATTTAACATTTAGTCAGGCATTTAATTTCCCATTCATGAGCATAGTTTCTATTATTTGCAAGGTAGGTAAGAGGAAAAAAAAAAACAGATAAGAAAAGAAATAGAAATGAAAAAATTGAGAGATGTGTTCCTTTAGCAAAAGATTTGACTTTATAAGAAATAGGCCTAAGAATTAGCGAGAAGCAATGAAAAGATGCTTAATTCTGGAGCCCTGCTGAGGTTGCTATGGTTCTGGATAGTCAAATGATTGTTAATGGGTAATCAGTGCTGTTAATCCTTAGCTTCTTTTTCTCTTTTTCTGGCTTTCTCTAGAACTTCCCTTTGCCTTTTATTAAGATCACCACTGAGATTCATTAAATACTTGGTATATTACTGGATATTGGTTGTACAAATGTCAACTGACTGCATGTTCCCTGTAGTTTGCCTCGACTGCCAAGATTATAAAAGTTCTAAAGTATATTTAACTTCATTTTTATCATTATTAAAAGTGATCTTTTAGGCCTTTTGCTCTATTGATATCTGAACTTCAGTTGAGGCTCTTTTTGAAGAGAGTGTTTGGGTTCAGTGAACAATGGCAAAATGACTGGTGTAAGCGGAAACCACAGTTACTGCACATAGAAGTAGATCCATGTTCCTTTTCTTCCCCAAATCTTCCAGGTTTTAGTTGTCCAAGATTTAATAGGAGTAAAAAGAGCTAAACATATATCTGTAATCAAATAGGGGATGGGTACAAGGCCAGTTATCAATAAATCTTTTATGCTTTTAAAATGATGATAAAGTAAAATCTCTTTTCTTTGGAAACCTTTAAAAATAAGAGAGAGTCTCATTGGTTTTAAATAGATTACTTCTGAATGCAAAGGTATAGCTTAATCAATTATGATCCCCTCACTATCAAGGTATATTCTGGGCCAAGAACTAAACCACATTAAGGACACACACGCATACACATACACACACAGTAGGCATTAGATCCCATCCTTGGAACCCAAAAATAACTGGCAAGGAACAGGCAGCTTTTTTGCATCTCATGAGTACATTCTCCAAAAGTCTTACCTTTTAAAAATCTTGCAGGCATGTGCTAACTTTCCGGCTGTTAAGACTAATGAATAGATTTTGGAGTAGTGCTTTTCAAACCACAGATTGCAACCCACTGGATAAATAAAGTCATTTCAGAGGGTACTAACTAGCACTTTTATTGATACATAAATTAAAATGTTATTTCTTTTAGAAAAAAATCACAAAATAACCAAACCAATAGCTGCAGTAATCAACACAAGTACACACACAAAAAAAACTCCACAAGTATACACAAATGAGAAATAATCATTAAAACAAAGATATTAAAATTTCATAGAAGTCTGCTTTGGACAATATAGTAGTCCTCCCTTGTCTGCAGTTTCACTTTCCTGGTTTCAGTTACCCACCAGTGGTCAACTGTAGTCAGAAAATATTAAATGGGAAATCACAAAAATAAAAACTCATAAGTTTTAAATTTCAGGCCAGGCCATTCTGAGTAGCATGATGAAATCTCAAGCTGTCCCACCCAGGATGTGAATCATCTCTCTGCCCAGCATATCCGTGCTGTAAATGCCACCCACCCATTAGTCATTTAGTAGCCTTTTCAGTTATCAGACCAACTGTCAGGGTATAGCAGTGCTTGTATTTAAGTAACATTTATTTTACTTAATAAAGGCCCCAAAGCACAAGAGTGATGCTGGCAGTTCAGATATGCCAAAGAGAAGTTATTGTTGTTAATCTCTTACTGTACACAATTTATAAATTAAACTTTATCATAGGTATGTATGTACAGGAAAAAACACAGTGTATATAAGATTCAGTACAATTAGCAGACATTTGGTCCTGTCCAAAATGTCCATAAGACATTTGGCCCATGCCAAAAGGTCCTTGACAATTAGTCCTATCCAAAGTGTCGAAGAGCATATTTGGTACATGCTGAATGGTTTTGGACAGGACCAAATATTGAGAACCTTTTGGTGTGGACTAAATGTCTGATGGACATTTTGGGTAGGACCAAATGTCCTGCAAAGTTTGGTACTATTTGCCGTTCCAGGAATCCACTGAGGGTCTTGGAATGTATCCCTCAAAGATAAGGGGAAGTATTGTATTGTCCAAATAAATTTTAGGACCCTGAAGAAGTAGACAATTTTCTAGAAAAATAACGTTTACTAAAATTGACCTCAATAAAGATAGAACAATTAAACAGACCAATGCTCATTGAAGAAATAATAAAAATTATCAAAGTACCTAACACTTCCCCCATGGAAAAAAAAAAAAAAAACAACTAGGCCCAGGTGATTTTACAGAGGAATTCTAATAATCTTTCATAGAATGGATAACCCCAATGATATTTAAGTTGTTCCAGATCATAGGAAAAAGAAGAAAAGCTTTCAAATTCTTCATATGCAGCAAGAATAACATTGATTTAAAAACCTGATAAATGCAGCATAAAAGAGATAACCATATACCAAATTTACTCATGAATATTGAAGGAAAAATCCTATATAAAATATTAGCAAAGAACAGATTGAAACAAAAACCCCATGGGATTTATTCCAGGAGTGCAAAGATGGTTTAATATTGGAAAATCAACAACAAAATTTACCATATTAAAGAGTTTAAGTTTTCTTAGAGAAATGGTTGATACTAAGGCTGAGGCAGAGAGAATGCAACGTGAAATAGAATAAAAAGTAGTCAAGATCACTGGAGACATGTTAAAAGATGTAGGAGACAGCTTGTCGGAACTCCCATTGGCCAAATTTGGAAGAATATGAACAACAAAATACTGGGAGTGAGGTATGGGAACATATTGAATAAAAGTGAATCCATGAGTTCACAGTGATATTCATAGGATGTGTATTTGAGTGGTGAGAAAGAGGATATATCTTTTTTATACTGAAGAACGTCACATAAGAAAGGCAGAGAAATGATAGGATTAAAGGAGCACCAGTTTGAACATGCAGTATAAATGGTTTAGAAAAGGGTTATTGACAAATGTTAAAACCACGAGGTGAAAGATTGCTGGGAACAGGATATTCACACTATCTCAACGTAACCCATCATAGGTAACTTACGTATTACAAAAAGAAAAATGTATCATTACAATGGAAAGATCTGGCATTCATCATCTTAAACAAGTGATCAAATTTAACCTCATCAATAATGGGACAAACTAACATTATGTTTGCAATGGGAAGTACCCATCGCGACCTATGAAGTGGCACAGCGTTTGGTTCCAATCAGCCCAAGGTAGATGATGAAGTATAGGAAAGAGAGACAAATAACAAACTTCCAAACAACCTTCCTGCAAGGATTGCACCCAGCTTCTCTCCAAAGGAAAAATAGTTCAAAAGGAGAAAGGATCATTGATCTAAGAATTAGAAATTTGAGTGGAATGGGGGTAACTTAGAAGAACTCCTCAAAGATATGGCACTTGAACATTCTTGGTGAATAGATTGATGGTTGACCACCCTAAGAGTTGACATCATCACCTTGTCCAGCATCTAGACTCATGTGGCACTCACATTTCTACTCCTCTCAGTCACCTGTCCAGCCTTTTCAAAAAAGGAGAGGTTTTCTGATTCTTCCTACTACCAGACAATGGAAGATGTCCTCTGTCAACCTGGACTAATTTTAGGGAAAGTCTTTTATAATGTTTAAATGCGACAATATGTATCAAGTGCCTAGGATACGACCTGCCTCATAGAAGAGGATGAGAAAACAATTTCTTGCCTCTAATGAGTGTCGCTGTTTCTTCCTGCCAATATTTTATCTCATTTTTAAAGAATTATCCTGCTTCCTTCTAGAATTACTCCAGGATGAACTGAGTAAATAAAAATAGCTCTTCTGGGGAGAAGTCAGTCATTTCAGAAAGAGAAATTTCTTATCAATATGTTGGTGGAATTATCCTACTCCTCACTGTGAGGACAAATTCATTTTTCTTGTTCCTTTTCTTTCCTTGCTAAAGAAATAGCTAAAAGAGAACCAAAAATAGAAAGAACCTTATGTGTCTGCTAGAATCCTCTCTTGTGACTTTATGCTGAGCTGGATGACAATTATCAGTTACTTTCTTCTTTGGGTTTCCATAACATTTGGTGTATAATCTTATTACAACTTTTATTTTCATTTCATTGTAATTACTTGTTTACATGTTGATCTTTACTGCTGGCCTATAAACTTCTTGAGGGCAGGAAGCATGCCTTATTTATGGTTTATGTGGGCACCCTTCATGATGGCTAGCCTGGGGTAGGCACTCAATAACTGTCCACAGAAGAGATATCAACTTCCTTTCCCCTTCTCTCTGCCCCTTCCCTGCTTCTGCCTCTCTTCTTCCTCTGCCTCAGATCTATTTATATCTTCACTGTCCTATGAGGCCACTGTTATTAAAGGTAGACCTATCTTTTGTATGATTTTCTTTTTTACTTTCAATTTCCTATGACTCTATAGAAGAAATGGTTCAAAATATGTCTGCTTTACATTTGCCAAGTTGTGTCACCTTTACAAATGTACTACTATACACAAAGGGTCTCAGTCCTTAATGACTGATGTTTTTTGACAGGAGATACAATAAATAGTGTCTTTCTAGGTTTGTGATATTTAGTAAATTACACACAGCGCACTACAAGCCCTGTTCAATACTGAGTCATTGAGATTTGATTATTAATTTCGAAGAAATAATAATACTTCGTGATTTCCAAATGTTTATCTAAATATTTGAATACTTTTTTTGGTTGCTTTGGAAAGCTATTTATATATCCCCAAAGTATCAGAGATATATAGCCCTTTAGATGAACCCCCCTGGATCACTTACACAGGGATGAGTTTGAGAGTTAAAATTATTGGCCAAGACATAGATACAATGTAAAACTTTTTTTCTTTTGGTGAATATTATGATCAAAATACATTAGTTGAATTGATATTTCTGAACCATTTATTCTCATACAAAATTATGCGGACTTGATTTTCTTTCTTTAGGAGAAGTTAGAAAACACAAATGTAGTCAATTTTCTCTTGAATCTTTTTCAAGTTATTTTTATATATCATTGATTTTTCTTTTTCTTTTAGAGCTAAGACATAGAGAACATACAGATCTCCAGCAACCCTTACAAAGGGTTTCTAAAACATTTTGCTTTCTATAACATTTATAGTTACTTTAACAAAAAGAAACATTTAGAAGATTATAATTCTTCTAAAATGCCCTACTTTTCTCTGCTGTATGTTAAAATTTCTATCATTTTTATAGATCAAAAGATTGGTGTTTAGAAAGTTTAAAGATGTTCAGAGCAGCACGAAACACACAAAGTGAAGTATATATCCATGAAGCAAATAGTTTAAATTGCTGAACTAGAGGTTTTAATGACAATGCCTAGAAAATTTTTTCTGTATCTGAGATGTTCCTGAAAGCGTCATTCCATTGCTTGTAAGAATTCAAAGCTCAATTCTTTCACATTTCTGCAAATGGAACTTCTTCCTATGTATAGTGTAATCACCGATCTTGACTCATGCTAATTTAGTAACCAGATTAACCCTTTTAGACTTGTCCCGTTAGATAATTCTAACAACCTGGAGCAAGGATGAACCTAAAATTACTATTACAATATGCAGAAACAGTATGCTGCAGATTGCTGCAGCCTCAGATCTACCACATACTAAGTTTGGGAAGACCTTACAGAATGAAAAAAATTATATTGCACAAAGAAAATCAATAAAGATGATGTATTACTTCGCTTTTTCCATGTGTTTAAAAATTCTTTCTCTATGTATTTAATCATCCTAGAGGAAGATTTCTATATTTATACATACTGGCATGAAATTACACAGCCCTTATACACAATAAACCATATTAATTTTGCCATATGTTGGTGGATGAGGTAATTATTATTACTTAGCCAATTCACTCTAAAAAAGGTGTCTAAATTTTAAAATATGAGACTTTCAATTGGCCAAAATACATTATTAAAAGCTTTCTTTAATATCCTTGTCCACAGGGGCTCTGCTATGTGTCATACAAAGGAGGTTGAAAAGATGTGACAACTCCCCTCCAAGAAGCTTACAGTCCACATAAGACAAAGTTGGTATAAACAATCCTAAGAGTTCAATGTGCATATATGCTCCCTCTTGCCATGATTTGAGCAGTACTGTAAGGCCCATACCACCTGAGAATATCATCCCAGTCCCTGGAAATGTAACTTGGGGTTAAGGCATTATGCCAAAGGCCAATATCAAAATGATCATGTTTCCTTGTGTACAAGAAAAGGGAGTAAAGGCCTAAGGAGGTGAAGGGTACCACAATATGCCACCCCAAAATATGTCTCTTTGGCATATCGATTATTTTTTTGAAGGGAAAAACTCTAACAGGGCACAAGTCTTCCTTTTATAGAGGGAAATTTACACGTATAAAGGAAGTTTCCATGTATAGAGTTGTCTCCAGCTTCCCTACCAGGAAGAAAAGAATTCTTATCTAGGAAGAAGATACATACTTAGATCTGCATAACAAACCTTACAAAACAACCCTTGTTTACCAGACTTTTCCTGGTCATCTTCTCATATCTTGACTCCCCCACTCAGAAACCCAAAACCCCTTTTCCTTTTTTTCAGCCTAAGCTGATATATAAACTCAAGTTCTAACCACCCCTTTGAGTTACTCATCTCTGAATATTCCCATGTGTAAGTGAAATGCACATGAGAATAAACACCTGTTTGTTTTTCTCTTATTAAACTGTATTGGCTAGTCTTGTTTACAGAGCACCAGCTGGAGAACCCAAGATGGGTAGAAGAAAAGATTTTTTTCCTCCCCCATAGAGTCCAACACATTGGTTTGTGTTCGCTGAATAAAGGATTTACCAGCAATATGCAGCTTGGTCAGGTAAAAAGGGGAACCGGATGGTTACATGGAATCAGGATCAATTTTCCCCACCTGTGGACCTCAGACTCTGGAGGCATCAAGATTATCCTAAGTCCTCTGCAAATCTGAACATGAACCACCCACTGTCTGTAGACGAATAAATGATAGATATCCACATACATTTGTGTGGAGATTCTTTGTAGTTAACAACATCAACCTTATGTATAACGCCACTGAATTAATAGAATCTCTTAGATTTTATATATTTTTAAGAGCCAATACTGGAAACACATGTCCTTTCCTGTGAAGGTGTATGAAAGTTTTGAGGTGGAAGAGAAGTCATACCCTCAAATGTTGGGAAGTCATTCTCTACTGTAAGCTACCTAAGACAAAATTTTCCCACGGCCAGCCTTATTGGAAAAAAAAATGAAATCTGAAGATAAACACGCAAAACTGCTGAGGTCTGCTAGACGGGTAGAAAATACTACTTCAGAAAAATTGTTCTCCATCCACTTATGTTATTGATATGAAGGAAAGCACACATATTTGGACCTTCACCTTGGGCTAAGAATTTTACTGGGGTGGTATAAAGCAAAAGTCTAGTCTTAAATGACTTCAGTTCCTTGTGTTACTAGGGCCGTGTAGACCCTGGATAGATGACTATCACATGCAGAAACTCCTGGCCGGTCTCTTAGTTAAAACTGCTCAGTGAAGCCCGTTTAGGTCTGATGAGTAATTACTTTGATGAAGGAAATAAAATAATATAACATAAATTTTGGAGTTTTCTTGATCCTGGGAGATGAGAAAAGCGCCAAAATAGGGAAACAAGTCTCAATTACATATGAAAGACTGAGTCTGAAGGATTTAATAAAAGTTTACTTGTGGAATGAGTTGTTAGGAAAAGTGGCGCCAAATATTCAATTGGAAATTGTTTGCTCTTCCGTTCTAAAATAATCCTTAGCTATATCCAAACTCGTAGTAAAAATCTGTTATCCAAACAACTTTGTATCAGTGGCGCTTTGGGGAACGAAGAGAAAGGCGGAGTGTCCACCCTTGGGACAAGGTAGGGTAGAGCCAATATAACAGATGCAGGAGGTAAGATAGCAGTGGGTTTGATAATTGAATGAGGAGTAAAAATTGAGAGTAAAAGGTGATGGCAAGACAAAGAAATGAGAAATGTGATGCTCTCCTCTGGTGCATGTAATGGAAACGAGCATTTTGTTTGGATATTAAAGTAAAGGGTGTGCTCAGCATGCTAGAAGATTCAAGACCTGTGAGTTAAAAATGCAATAGCAGTTTGCTCAAATACTTGCATTTCATAGGCAGGAAAGGACCTGTATGTGAGGGACTGGGGTGGGGCATCAGGGAGGGTGGGTGAATGGAGAGAGAGAGGACAGCAGGAGAGAAATATAGCCTTTGAGATTCATGTGTAGAGAGTAGAAGAAAAGATGAAATGAAATTTGTGTTCTACTTCCTCCCTAATTCATCAAAAGTATCTTTTGCAAGTTTTGTCAGAACTTTTTTTTTATAGAATTGATTTTTTTCTAAGATGAGGAAAGGGCTTGGTCAAGTGAACTTGGACAACTCCTCCTGCTCCCTGCCACCCCAAAGGGCCAGGGGTATATAGAAAGCAAGAATGATTAGGAAAGAATTTTCATTCATTCTTATTTTAATTGAGTCTTTGTTCTAGTAAAATCCAATCAAAATGTGGCCTGTGCTTTTCCAAAGAAATTTAAATGAATAATTCTTAATTATAAATAAACAAAACTCAAAGAAATAGAAATTTGTTTTTTGACAGATAGTTATGTTTATGGGAAATTATGCTCTTTTATTCAAAACACCAAAAGGACCAGTGTTTACACGTATCAAGTGATATGATAGTTGTACTGTGAGTTGGAGTTTTAAAATTAACATAAACTGCAACCAAGGAATAGTACAAATTAGGAGGTGCATGTGGAGAACAAAGATTGAGGTGTGACTTCTAAAAACGTAAGCACATTTTTTAGCAGAAATCTTTCAATCTGGGATGGATTTTTACGACTACTATAGTGGATCAATATGGATATAAAGTTGAGTATTTAAATTAAAAATATGCTATACCTATTTAGAAACTCTTTGCTGTATCAGGTACTTAAGACAGTGTTAATTTAAGAGTATTTCTGAAATTTTTACAAGGATGTATTTAGCAGTATCAATTAATTAAATGTTCAAGGAATGCTCAAATGCATTCAACATTCTTATAAAAATGGAAACCATCCACTTCTGATCACACCATAGCCCCTCCTCCATGCCACCCCATCTCTGAGCCAAAAGAGGTGTATTTCTTACATTTTTGTGTCACTACTAGATCTTTATGCATGCCTGCTCTAAACCTCTCAAATACGGATGAACACAAAATACAGCCATATTTCTCATTATGCAAGCAGACTTTCACATACAAATTCTAAAGGAGAGCACAGAACAGCTGCATTCCACTTTTTTTTTTGGCATGAATAGAGCCTTTAATATCAATGCTGAAATGGAAGTGATTAGTACTATTTACTGAATTTTAAAGCACCTTAGGATGTTCAGCCAGACAGTTTATTTGATTGGCTGAACATGCGGACACCTCATTTTGGGAAAAATATGTTGGCACAGGCAAAGAAACAGGTCTCTGGCTGCTTCAGAGATATTTTCAGAGGATTTGAACTGATAATTCTGTTTTTAAAAATGATGCTCATAAAGAATAACACTCTCTTTCTAGCATTATACGGTCTTCTTTACCTAATCACACTCCTTACTCTAAAATTAGGAGCATTGAGTATGATCATTTAGATTTGGCTCAGCTTATACAAAGCTTTTATTCATGACATTTTGATGTATAGTATTCGATGCAGAAATTATCCATTTATATTGTAGTACATTGATAATACAGGATCAATATACAAAATCAGTTGCATTTCGATACACTAGAAAAGAAGACTCTGAAACCGAAATTAATAAAACAACATCATTTACAATTGCATCCAAAGGAATAAAATTTACTTAAGAGTAAATTTAACAAAAGAAGTGCAAGACTTGTATACTGAAAACATTATTGAAAGATATTAAAGAAGACTTAAATAAACCCAAAGTCATCCCATGTTCATGGGTTGAAAGACTTAATATTGATAAAATAACAATACTCTCTCACATTTCTCTACAGACTCAACACAATTCTAAAATTGTGGTGTCAAAATAGCAATTGGTTTTGTTGCAGAAACTGACCAACTGATCCTAAAATTTATATGAGAATGCAAGGAACCCAGAATAGCCAAAACAACCTTATGAAAAAGAGAATACTTTGGAGACCTTACTCTGCTACATTACTACAATAATGAAGACACTACTAAATCAAGAAGTGGTACTGGCATAAAGATAGATATAAATCATGGAGTAGAATTGAGAATCCAGAAATAAGTCCTTACTTTTATTGTCAATTAATTTTTACAAGGGTGCCCAGATAATTGAATGGAGAAAAAAGAGTCTTTTCAATAAATGGTCCTAGAACAACTGGATATTCACATGCAAAAGATTGAAATTGGAGCCCTACTTCATACCATACACAAAAAATTAACTCAAAATGGATCAAAGAACTAGATTAAGAGGTAAAACTAAAACAAAAAAACTAGAAGAAAACATAGGCAAAAATATTCATGACCATTATGCAATGGTTTCTTAGATTTGACATAAATACTAGAAAAAACAAAAAAAATGTAGAAAAATTAGAGTTCATTAAAAATTTTTTAAATTATGCTTCAAAGAAGATTATCATGAAAGCTAAGAGAACCAACATAATGGGAGAAATATTTGCAAATTATATATCTGATAGGGGACTAGTATCCAGAATATATAAAGAATTCTTACAACCCAACAATAAAAAGAAAATAATTAAATTAAAAATCAAATATTTGAAGAACTACTTCCCCAAAAATAATATACAAAGAGCTGATAAGCACATGAAAAGATAGTCAATGTCATTCATCATTACAGGAATGCAAACCAAAACTAAAATGTGATACTACTTTACAGCCACCAAGAAGGCCATAATAAAAAAGATGACAATGACAGTTGTTGCTGAGCATGTGTAGAATTTTAAACCCTCACATCTTCCTGGTGGGAATATAAAATAGTACATATACTTTGGAAACCAGTTTGGCAATTCCTCAAAAAGTTAAACATGGAATTACTAAATGACCCAGGAATTTCATTTCCAGGCATACACCTAGGTATTTGTAAACATGTTCACACAAAACCTTTATACACAAATGTTCATAGCAACATTATTCATAAGAGCCAAAAAATGTACACAATCCAAAATGAATAAATAAAATGTGGTATGTCTATACAATGGAATATTATTCTGCCATTAAAATGAATGAAGTATTGATACATGCTACAACATGACATTGAGAATATTATCCTAAGTGAAAAAAGACAGATACAAAGGTCCACATATTGTGTCATTTTATTTATATGAAATATGTAGAATAGGCAAATCCATAGAGATAGAAAGTAAATCAGTTGTTGCCATGCACTGGAGGTACAGAGAATGAAGAAAGACTGCTAATGGATATGGAGTTACTTTTCATGGTGATAAAATGTTATGGAATTAGAAAGTAGTGATGGCTACACAACTTGGTAATTATACTAAAGTTCACTGAATTTCACACTTTAAAAGAGTGACTTGCATGTTATGTGATTTATATAATAGCTAAACAAATAGATAAATAGAAATCTAAATATTTTAAGTAAAATTTTAAAAAAGAGTACAAATTAGTATAATGCTTGTTAAATTATTTAACCATTAGAGGAAATCTTTTTGTATTATGAGAAAATGATAACATTAAAATTATATGCCAAAAACCTAACAAGATGGGAGAAGGAGAGTGGGTTGGTGTACCTTGAGTAATTATGTTAATATCTTTGTTGTGCATCTTATGAATACAGATTTTATTATAAAATTTTATAACTGAACAATATAGACCAAACTTTATCTTCCAAATAAGCATAGGAGAAAAAAATGAAGGAAATACACAGAATACAAGGCAGAAAACAATTGATAAAATAACAATACTCCCTCAAGCTGATCTACAGATTCAACACAATTCTTATTAAAATGCCAACTGGTTTTGTTGCAGAAATTGACAAATTGATCCTAAAATTTATATAGGAATGCAAGAACCCAGATCAGCAGATAACTCAGAAAAATATGATAGAAATATTTCAAAATATAGCAGCAATCCCAATAAATCTCAAAAGTTTAGGATTATCTATAAAAATGCAACCACTCTCAGATAAGAATATTTTTAATCTAAAATTATGTGAAACTTATAACATACACACAAAAATCAAAAAAAGAAATAGAAAAGATAAATCAAGACAATACTAATAAAAATGAAACTGGTTTAGCAAAATAAATTTCAGATAATAAAAATCGAGGCAAAAAAATAACAAGAGGTAAAGAGCAGAATAACAAAATAATCTATCAAAAATACAAATAAGAATTTTCCACACTTTGCAACATAGCCTTGAAATATATAAATTAAAAACAGTTATGATAAATTGACAAATCCACTCTCATTTGGGATACTTTAATATACATTTGTCAAACAATAGCAGATTAAGCAGAAAAAATAGTAAGAATATAGCTTTGAGAAGTAAAATGTACAAATTCATCTAATTGAAAGAACGTAGGGGTAGAAAAGGGCTTTGTGCACAAGATAAAAAGTGCAATCTACAAAGAATAGAGAGTCGAATTTGACTATATTGAAGTTAAAAAACAAAACATCTGTACAACATAAAACAGGTGAAACAATATTAAAAGTTTTAGGATATAGTGGAGGAAGTATTTATAACTTTTACACAGCACACAAATCAAACTTATTCCTCAGATGTTGTTATATGTCTACATAAATTTACACTTCTTTATATATAAATACTTTTTAAATTTATCTCTCTATATACACTTATTAATATAAAGTATTTCTATGTATATCTATGTGCATGTATAAATAAAAATAAAATATAAATAAATAAAAATAAAAAATATACATGTATACATACACACACACACACAGAGAGAACTAGAACACAAAGATATCCTAAATTTAAAAATAGATCAAAACCTGAAAAGATGCTCGATTACACTAAAAATTTAAAAAGTGTAAATTAAAAAACAAGATATGGGGGGCCAGCCTGGTGGCGGTGGTATAGTAGTTAAGTTTGCACGCTCTGCTTCGGCAGCTGGGGTTCACAGGTTCGGATCCCGGGTGCAGATCTACACAGTGCTCATCAAGCCATGCTGTGGCAGCCATCCCATGTATAAAGTAGAGGAGGAATGGCAACAGATGTTAGCTCAGGGCTAATCTTCTCATTGAAAAAAAAAAAGATATGATCTCACTATTAGATTCACAAACATTTTAAAATGTGACATCACCATTTTTCAAAACATGACAGTGATGTGGAACAATGGAGATTCTCAAACAATACTGAAGGAAGAATAAATTGGTACCACCATTCTTCTGGTTGTTCTCTTTCACTTGTCTCCCAAGTCCATTCTCTATTCTTTGCCCTGGTCTCAGTCCCAAAAGGCTGAATCCTGAAAACTGTATCACTCGAGGTCCCTTGACTATTAGCTTCACTTTGATTCAGCCAATGGGCAGCAGTGGCAGGACCTTAGGGGACAGAATGAGAGGTCATGGTATTTCTTTTTAATACACGGAATTTCACTGGGGGTGAAATCTATTTCTTTCTGATACTGCTAGTTGTTGAGAGAAATTAGGCAGGGCTAAAATTTTTATACACTGATGCCCAGGAATTCTACTTATAGGAATACATCTTAGAGAAGCTCTCATATATGAACCAGGAAACTGGCCCAAAACGTTCCTGGCAACTTTGGAAAAAAACCTGGAAACTACCAAAATGTCCACCAACATGATTATAAGTGAATTAATTATGTTCATTTATAAATAAATCAATTGGGATACATTCACAGAAAGAAATATCATACAACACTGAAAATGAATGTATATGTATCAACATAAATAGATTTTAAAAGTACAACTTTTGAATCATAAAAGCAAACTGAGGACTTCTGATTTCCAATCTGACAAATTGTTAACCCAAAATTGGAGAGACAGAAGAATACAGGAGAAACACAGCTTACCAGAGCAGAAGTCCAGAAGCAGAAGCCTGCCACTGGAGCCAACACTGCGATAGAAAAACAAACTGCAGTTGGTGACTTGCTAGAGACTCAGTGTGGACAGTCACAAGAGTGAAAAACTCCAGAGGGCTCAATCACGGGAGGGGTCCCTTACTGCCCGAGCTTTCACTCCAGCAGTCCCACCAGGTCCTTAAGGTGTAGACTGGATAAAACTCCTCTTGCGCTTCTGGCAGAGAAAGGGGAAAAGGACTCATTTTTAAATATGCTCAGAACATTCTTTTCTACTTAACAAAATCCTGCTGTCAAGGGAAAACATTTACCAGAACCTAGCCTGAGGGAAGGGAAATACCCAACATCAGGGCCCTCTAGCTTTCCTGTCTCACCTATAGGGGAGGAAAAAAACCCTGAGAATCCCTTCTGAAGGTCACAGCTCAGGGCACAGTCTCACTGAAAACAGAGAACTAATCATAGGACTATTGAATGCTTTTTCCTCCCTCCACAGCTAACCACCACATCAATAGCACGAGCTCCTATATACTAAGAGAGTATTACAAGAGAAAAAATTGCCAATCTCAGACATTACTTAAGAAGAATTCTCTAGGGAAACTCATAAACAATAGGGGAGACAAAAACAAGGGCATCAGAGAAAATTTGAGCCTCTGTCACCTATAGCTACACAAATAGTTAACAGCCTAACTTCTAGTCAGATAAACATAATATCTCACATTAAGGGTCTTTTTATCTCAGTTCCTTTTGCTCAATGCATCATGTCTACTTTCCAATAAAAAAAATTACAAAGCATACTAAAAAACAAAAACATAGTTTGAAGAGACAGAGCAAACATCAAAATCAGACTCAAATATAGCAGAGATTTTGGAATTATCAGACCAAGAATTTAAAATAACTAGAATTAATATCCAAAGGGTTGTAATGGAAAAAGAGGACAACATGCAAGATAGGTAATATAAGCAGAGAGATGGAAACTCTGAGAAAGAATCAAAGAGATGCTAGAAATCAAAAACACTGTAACAACAGAAATAAAGATTACCTTTGATGAGCTGATCAATAAAACGGAAATAGCCAAGGAAAGAATCAGTAAACATGAAGAAAAGACAGTAGAAACTTCCAAAACTGAAATCCAAAGAGAAAAAAGAATGAAAAAGATGCAAAGATGTAACAAAATATCCAGGAACTTTGGGACAATTACAAAAAGTGTAACATAAGTGTAATGAAAATACCAGAAGTAGAATAAGGGAACAGAAGAAATATTTGAGGTAATAGTGACCAAGAATTTTTCAAAATAAATGAGAGACACCAAACTACAGATTTAGGTAGCTCGGAGAATACCAAATATGATAAATTTCAACATATCTATACCTAGGAATGTCATATTCAAACTGCATAAAATAAAAGACAAGTAGAAAACCTTGAAAGAAACCACAACAACAGCAACACAAAAAAACCCTTATGTATAGAAAAGTAAGGATAAGAATTACATTGAACTTCTCTTCAGAGACCCTGGAAGCAAGAACAGGGTGGAGGGAAATATTTAAAGTATTAAAAGAAAATAACCACCAGTCTAGAATTTGGTATCCAGTGAAATTATCCTTCAAAAGTGAAGAAGAAATAAAAACATTCTCAGATAAAGAAAAATAGAGGGAACTTGTCACCAGTGGATCTGACTTGCAAGAAATGTTAAAAGAAGTTCTTTAGAGAGAAGAAAAATTATCTAGGTCAAAAACTCATATCTACATAAAGAAAGTAAAAACATCAGAGAAGGAATAAGTGGAAGTAAAATAAAAACTTTTCTTTTTCTTATTCTTAATTGATTTAATAGATCACGGTGTGTTCAAAAAATGATAACAATATATTCAGTGATTATAGTTTGTGAATAAGTGCAATGAATGACAGCAAAGTTATAATGGACAGGAGAGAGGATTTGGGAATACTCTGTCATTAGGTACTGCACTACCTGTGAAGTGGTATAGTGCTATTTGAAAGTCAACTTGGATTAGTTGTAAATATATGTTGCAAACTCTAGGGCCACCACTAAAAAAGGTTTTTTAAAAAAGTATAATTGATGTGCCAGGGAGGAGATAAAATGCTCAATTAAAACCAGAGAAGTCAGAAAAAGAGTGGAAGACAGAAAAAGGGAGGCAGGTAAAAATAGAAAACAGTAATAAATATAATAGATATTGATCCAACTGTATCAATAATCTCTTTAAATGGTCTAAATAACTAATTAAAAGACAGAGACTAGCAGAGTGGGTTAAAATAACAGGATCCAACTATGTATAAGAAGCCTACTTTAAATATAAAGATATGCAGGAATTGAAATAAAGGGATAGAGAAAGATATACTATGCAAATTCTAATCAAAAGAAAGCCAGCACAGCTATAATTTCAGACAAAGCCAATTTAAGAGCAAGAAAAATTATCAGGGATAAAGAGGAGCATGTAATCATGGTGACAAAGGAGTCAATTCTCCAAGAAGACATGACAATCCTTACTGTGTTTGTGTCTAACAACAGAGCATCAGAAGGCATGAGGCAAAAACTTACAGAACTGCAAGGAGAAATAGACAAATCCACTATTGTAGTTGTAGATTTCAACACCCCTCTATGAGTAATTGACAGATCCAGCAGGCAGAAAATCACAGAGGACATAGTTGAACGGAACAGCAACATCAATCAACCAGATCTAACTGACATTTACAGAAGATTTTATCTAACAGCAGAATATACATTGTTCTCAAGCTCAAATGGAACATTCACCAAGATAGACCAAAGTTGGGCCATCAATGCACCTTAACAAATTTAAAAGAATAAAAGTCATACAATGTGTGGTTTCAGACTACAGTGGAATTAAACTGCAAATCGATAACAGAAAGATAGCTGTAAAAATAACCAAATACTTGCAGATTAAACAAAACACTTCTAAATAATAAATGGGTCAAAGAAGAAATCACAGAGAAAACTTTAAAATATTTTGAACTAAATGAAAATGAAAACACAATTTATCAAAATTTGTGGAAGCAGTGAAAACAGTGCTTATGGCAAAGTTTATATAGCATTGATTGCAATTGCTAGCAAAGAAAATAAGTCTAAAATCAAGAATCTAAGCTTTCATTTTAGGAATGTGGGAAAAAAGAGACAATTAAATCCAAAGCAAGCAGAGGGAGAAAAAAATAATTAGAGCAGAAATCAATGAAAGTCAAAACAGGAACTCAACAGAGAAAAATCAATGAAACCAGAAGCTAATTTTTCAAAAGATTAATAAAATTGATAAACTTCTAGCCTAGCTAATTTAAATAAATAGAGATAGAGGAGAGAAGATGCAAATTACTAATATCAAAAATGAAAGAGGGGACATCACTACTGAGTCCATAGACATTAAAAGGATAATGAAGACATACTATGAACAATTCAATGCCCACAGATTTGATAACCTAGATGAAATGGATCAACACCTTGAAAGACACAAACTATAAAAATTCATACAAGAGAACATAAAATCTGAATGGGTCTAATCTATTAAAGAAATTGAATCAATAATTAACAACCTTCCAAAACAGGAAGTACCAGATAGGTTCAGAGAAAATTTGAGCCTCTGACACCTAATATTTAAGGAAGAGATTATGCCAGTTCTTTACGAGGTCTTTCAGAAGGCAGAAGCAGGGGGAAAATTTCTAAGTTATTCTATGAGGCCTACATTACCCTAATTTCTAAAACGGTAAAGACATTGTATGAAAGAAAAACTACAGATCAATATCTCTCACAAATATAGATGCAAAAATCCACAATAAAATATTAACAAATTGAATTTAAAAATGTATAAAAACAATTATATACCTCATGCAAGTGGGATTTATTCCAGGTATGCAAAGCTCTTTCAATATTTGAAAAGCAATTAATGTAATCCATTACATCAACAGGCTAACTAGAAAAAATTATATGGTCATATCTATAGATCCAGAAAAAGCATCTGACAAAATTCAGTACCCAATCATGAACAAAAAAAAAGAAACTCGCATTCAGCAAACTAGAAACAGAGGTGAACTTCCGTTACTTGATAAGGAATATCTACAAAAAAGCTGCAGTTAACATTATACTTAATACTGAGAAACTAGATGTTTTCCCATTATGATCAAGACCAAGGAAAGATGTTCCTTCTTACTACTGCTATTAAACATCATTTTGGAAGTCCTAGCTAATGCAATGAGACAGAAAAGGGAAATAAAATGTAAACATATTGGGAGGGAAGAAGTAAAATGGTTTTTGTTCTTAGTTGATACAACTTTCTATGTAGAAAATCCCAAAGAATCAACAAAAAACCTCCTGGGATTACTAAGCAATTACAACAAGGTTGCAGGATATAAAGTTAATACACAAAAGTCAGTTGCTTTTCTCTGTACTAGCAAGGAACAATTGAAATTTGAAATTTAAAACACAATACTATTTACACCTAAAATAGGTAAATCTAAGAAATTATGTACGAGGTCTGTTGGAGGAAAACCTTTGATAGAAGAAATCAATGAATATTTAAATAAATGAGAAGAGCTTTATGCTCAAGGATAGGAAGACTCAATACTGTCAAGATTATCAGTCTTTCCCGCTTGCTCTATAGATTCAGTACAATCCCAATTAAAATCCCAGCAAGTCATTTTATGGATATTGACAAACATATTCTAAAGTATATGTGGAAGGGCAAATAATGTAGAATAGTCAATACAATACTGAAGAACAAAATCAGAAGACTGATACTACTTGACTTCAAAACTTATCGTAAAGCTATAGTCATCTCAACAGCGTGGAAGAGGTGAAAGAACAGGCAAATAGATGAGTATAACAGAATAGAGAATCCAAAAGTAAACCCACATGAATATAATCAACTCATCTCTGACAAAGGAGCAAAGGCAATTCAATGGAGCACAGATAGTCTTTTCAACAAATAGTCCTGGAACAACTGGTCATCCACATGTAAAAAAAATGAATCCAGACACAGACATGATGTCTTTCAAAAAAATTAACTCAAAATTGGTCAAAACTGTAAAACTCCTAGATGATAATACAGGAGAAAATCTAAGTGAATTTGGATTTGGCAATGAGGTTTTTTTACATATAATACCAAAAGCATGATCTGTGACCAAAAAAACTAATAAATTGAACTTCATTAAAATTAAAACTTCCGTTCTGCAAAAGGTACTGTTAGGAGAATGAAATGGCAAGCCACAGACTGGGAGAAAAAATTTGCAAAACACATCTCTGGTAAAGGATTGCTCTCCAAAATATACAAAGAACTCTTAAAACTCAACTATAAGAAAACAAACAACCCAATTAAAAATTGGGCAAAAGAGCTGAACAGACACCTTAACAAAGAAGATATACAGATGACAAAAAAGCTTATGAAATTATGATCAACATCTGTGTCTTCAGGGAAATTGCAAATTAAAACAATGAGATACCAATACATATGTATTAGAATGGCCCAAATCCAAAATATCGACAGCACCAAATGGTAGCAAGGATATGGAGGGATGGGAACCCTCATTCGTCACTGGTGGGAATGCAAAATGGTACAGCCACTTTGGCAGGCAGTTTGGCCATTTCTTACAAACTAAGCATACTCTCACCATATAATCCAGCAATTGCACTCCTTAGTATTTACCTAAATGAAATGAAAACTTATGTACACACAGAAACTTGCACATGAATGTTTATGGTAGCTTTATTCATAATTGCTAGAACTTGCAAGCAACCAAGATGTTCTTCAATAGATGAATGGATAAACAAACTGTGGTACATCCATACAATACAATGTTATTCAGCGATAAAAAGAAATAAGCTATCAAGCCACGAAAAGCATAGAGGAACATTAAATGTATATTGCTAAGTGAAAGAAGCCAATCTGAAAAGGCTGATTCCAACTACATAACATTCAAGAAAAGCAAAACTATGAAGATAGTAAAAAGTTCAGTTGTTGCCAGGTACTTGGGGGAAGGAGAGAGGGGTAAATAGGCGGAACACAGGAATTTTAGGGCAGTGAAACTGTTCTACATGATACTATAATGGTGGATACATGTCTTTATCTATTTATCAAAATCCACAGAATGTAAAACACAAAGAACGAGCCCCGAATGTAATCTACGGATAATGATAATGTATCAGTATTGGCTCATCAGTGGTAACAAATGTGCCACACCAATGCAAGATGTTAATAAGAGGAAAATATTGATGGGTGTGGTTGGTGAGGGTATACGGGAACTCTTTCTACTTTCTGCTCAATTTTTCTATAAACGTACAATTGCTCTAAAGAAAATAAAAGTCTATTAATTTTTTTTAAAAGAGAAAAGCAAATTGAAAAGGATGGTATAGCATCATTTATGTGAGTATTGAAAGCTTAGGAAAAATTCTACATATTTTATGGGTACGTGAATACACAGGAAAAGTGTGAAAATGTACTTGTATGTGATAAATTCTTTATGTTAGGTGTTCAGGTAAAATGCAATGGAGAGGTGTATAGAGGCACCTTCAGCTGGGTCTGTTGTTTTTAATCTTAAGAAGATATATGGAGCAAACGACCATAAACACCTGAGTGTTTATTTTATTAATCTCTATTCTCCATTGTATTTTGAATTATTTCATTACAAGAGATATTCTTTGAACTTCATTCTGTCTTAAATGTGATGACTGATAGTATCAATTTACTAAAAATGTCTTCTTTTTTAAATTATAATTGACTTTCCAACATTTCATAGGGTGGTCCAATAAATATACCTACGCTGTTACCTAAAATGAATGTTTCTTTCCTGGATGTACCATGAAAGATAACTAAAACACTTTTCTCTGAATCCAGAGAAAGAACTGAAAGGGTTCATGGAAAAGATCAAGTCTCCTGAGCTAAGTTTCCCTTGAAACTAGATTCTTTAGAATGCTATTCAATTCACTGAATACCTACTATGTTCACATAGATGAAACAGATCAATAGTTTTTCTAAGGAAAATCTTACCTTTTCTAAAAATAACTTAAATCCACATTTTTCCTAATTCCAAGCAACACAAATTTCTGAGAAATTTTATGTAATTTTATATTTATGAAAAACTTATTTTTCCTCTGAAGATACAATCCATTTACTCTTTATCACTTAGATTAGTCTATCAGCATGGATGTGAATGCATTGGAAATGTTATATGATAGCAAAAAAAAAAGAGGGGGAAATTACATTCCATAGATATACGTGCTTATTTCTGTATTTATCTATATCAAATTTACCAGTAAATACAGTAATAAAATTAACATCTTTAATGCATCTTGAATGTACTGAATTAAGTAAAAGCCACAAATATAGGACACAAAATAAAACAATTTGTTTTTGCTGACTATTCCTAGGTTGGAAACAGAATATTTTTTTTGTTTAGGAAAATTACATTGATTAAAAATTGATTCTGATTCTGGAGAATAATGTTGTCACCTAACCCACACAATAAATTCCTGTGTGGTTCAATTCATAAAAACAGTTAGCCTTGAAAAAATTGATATACCATAAAATGTTGATGTTATGTTTTTATTGCAGATGATAGTAAAAGAACACTGATGGATTCTGATGATTGCTTCTTAGATGTGCTTACTACAAAGAAAAGTTAGAATTGTATAATATGAAATTTCATAAGTAGATATATTAGTCAAAATATGTGAGAGCTATAGATCAGAGCACATCTCACTTTTAAAGATAAAAGCACTTTGTATTTTCATATATGGAATAAAGTTACTGTGATGAAAGAAATAAGATTCTAAAAATGCACAAATTCTGTCCATTAATTTTCTTTTCAATAAGAATACAACATAACTGTTAAAAGGAAACTCTTATAGTTGAAGACTATTCAAATAAATCTCCTCTCTCTCCCCAAATCCATTAAAACACCAGAAAAATATAACACTGGCTGCCTAAATCATCCCAAACCAGAAAATAGGATTTAACTTCTCCCCCTAAATCAAAGAACATCTTACTCAAGGTATAATCTAGAAAAATTAGGGTTTTCTCATAGATGAAACAATCCATGCTGAAGTCTATTATATTCTACTTCCAAACCAGAATTTTGGCCTCTGCTCATTTTGGGACATAGAATTCTCATTATACATCATTTCCCAGAAAAGGTACAAATCAAATCTATATTACTTTTCTTAAAATGTGACCATCCTTGTTACAGGCAATTTCTCACTGGTTGTATCTCTCTCTAGGTTCTAGCATACTACCATTTTGCTAGGCCTCTTGGGAGTTGTAGTGGGTATTCACTACCTTCTTTATGATAACTGCCTTTACACGCTAGTGGGGAAAGGGGAGGAAGGCTGTCAATCAAAAGGCACCACTTCCTCCACCACAGAAGTGGATATATAACCCAACTTGGACAGTCAGAATTTCTCATCTTCCTGGGTTCAGTTTTGGGTTGGGAAAGGACATGTGAGCCAAGTAAGACTAGTCATAGTCCTTTTGTAGAATTTACATGGAAACTGGAAGAGATTCTAAGCTGTAATCCATATGCTATCAAGGACCAATGATCTTATACTTACTTTTTTGTGTTTACCTTATAATTCATAATAACCCTAAATTATAAAATCACCAATTTCTGACTCGAAAACCACATATTAAAATATTTTCCGGTCCACATCCAATTGAAAAGAACTAGAACTACTCATTCCACCTCATACCATTTTACCTTTCTTTGCCATGGACCAATGGCAAATTTAGTTTACTAGCTAAACAATAGGAAGTAGAATGACAGAGGAGTTGGGTGGTGGATGACAGAGCCATTATCGTCTAACACATTTATTTTAATTTAATGTTACTGTCTAATGGAAATGCTGTGAATCACATGACGTAAGTTAATAGTCTCTGCTCTTTTTTCATAGCCAGATATCCACAGTGCAATCATCACCACATATACCCCTAAGCCCTTAAATGATGCAGTGACAGGGCACTGGGAATATTTCCATAGAATTAAGTTTCAGTTGAGAGGCCAAGTATTAAAGGGGCATGGAAAATGAACAAACTTCTAGAAGTCTTAGAGAGAAAATGTGCCTCTGAGAAGTGAGCAATGTCCTAGATACTCCTTATAGACATAGAATTCTAATCTTGGATATATCATCAGCTTACACTTTGCCTAATACAGACATGCAAAGAAAAATTGCTAATTAAATTATGATTGCTCTAATTACCCATCACCCGGTATTCTTAAGTGAAAATTTAAGGTAGGTTTTTTTGTATGTGCATGTGAAATTTTTAGTATTGCTAATGCTTACCAAGTAATTTGTTATAATAATTCTTATTATTTGAAATAATTGCATCCTTCTATTCTAACTAAGGCTGCAATTGATTCATTGATCTCTGTGTTTAACCTGTGCCCTGGACCAGCAATAATACCAGTACTTCCAAACACATAGACAGATATTGTATCCAAGTGGGAATCTATTGTCAGCCCTGAAGATTGTGGTTCTTATGCCTATTTGACACCTAGCCCCCTTTCTGAAAATATATAGTTAATCCCTCAATTGAGGGATTTAGGATGCTGGTGTCCCAAACATGAAGACATCATAGCATTATTCACGGAAAGCAGATAGTAGAGGAAAGGGAGGAAGACAAAGTAAATTGTATCCTCCAGAAGCCTTTCCTACAAGATGATAGTAGAAAGATGGCTGAAGGAAAAATGGGCTGAATATTCTGGAGTAGAGCAAATAAGGGCAGAAGAATTCTTTCTTCCAAGTCCACCACAGATCCTTGGGCTCTTTTCCCTACTACTGTGCTTGCTGTCAGTACTTCTTCAGACTCTACGCATATCCAGATTTCCTCTGATAATGTAACTTTTTAAGCCCATTTGATCATTGTGCTTACTGAATGGGCTCAATACTGGTGTTAATGTATAAAGAAGAAATAAAATATTATTATATTTTTCTTTGAAAATTGTGTAAATAATCTCACTATACATGTCATGAGTTTGCATTCTGGAAGCCAAAGAAAAACTGAGTGAAAGGATCTTCTCTAACTCATCACCTCTAGAATTCACTTTATCTTTTTTTTATAGTTGTAGTCTGATGACTGTCTACTTGTGTTTGAAGGCTGGTAGAGGGCAAGTAATCTGGGCCGTTTCGTACATATTGCATTATGGGAGAAAACTAGGTATCAACTTGTAAAACACAGAATAGACATATAAGTATACAAGCACATAGCTGTGTGCTTATATGTGTGTATGTCTCATAAATGGACATAACCCAACACACACACATACACTTATAGACCTTGGTACTCATTACAATCACTAGAGGCACATAAAAATCTAAGAAATTTAGGTAACATGTGCAGTATTTATTCAAAGGCAAATTCCATGACCAACACCCTCCATTCTTCCTTCAAATTAATCTTTCAGGGGTCAAAAAGTAGAGGAAAAGAAGGTAAATATTATTTTTCAAAATCCTGTTTTGAATTTGTCTCTAAATTGTATTTAAGGATATATGTTTGATAATCTACATACACAGAAGTATACACTTTGTCCAAGTCTAGGCCACAAAGGATATTGCTCTGCCAGTGGGACTTCTGACCGTGAGACACTTGAAATCTGAGTGACAAGTAGGGATGCCATCTGGAGCCTCCAGAGCTCAATTAGGAATCACAGTGCAGAAACTTACAGGTTTGGCGTCAAGCCCCGCCTTCTTCTGCAGGTAACTTTCTTTTCTTCTTTGAAGAATCATCTCCTAGCTTGCTACTGGGCCTTCAAAGAGACTGAACCCATGACTATGGTACACATTGTGAAATAAATATTCCTGGGCACATGATGTCATAAGGTGGGAATAGACACCAGTGGAAATCCATCATCCAGTGGAAATCCGAACAAGAGGTTGGAATCAAGAAGTTCTGAAGTCACAAATAATTTGTGTGAGAACTGGTTCAGACCCTCTCGCATTGCCTCCTCTTCTTCGGTCAACATCAGTATCTCATAGGGATTTTCCAAGAATATGCATTGAATCATTGATCACTGTATGTTTCTGTTTTTCCCATAGTTGGATTACAAGGGTTCAAAAATCAAGACATAGAATTGGGATGTGTCTTCTCACTATTTTAAGAAAATGTATTGTTTTGAAGTATGTATTACTATTTTTGAAAGATGCTATACTTCTCAATTTTGGCATCAGTGTGGATGGTCTTTGTTTCTTTCTTTCTTTGTTTCTGATAATACAGAAATATAAATTAGGTATTGGCTTGTCTGTTACAAAAATAGTCCCACACTATTTTATTTGTACTCAAATCATTCATTAGTGTCTTATTATTTAAATATATATTTCTTTAGATATATAAATATCCTTATGATACTTCGATTTCAGTTAATCCCATATGTCAAAACTATGCTTTCTTTTAACACCTTTTCTTGTGTTCTCATTCATCTTGACTTTTTTTTTGTGTGTGTGAGGAAGGTTAGCCCTGAGCAATCATCCATTGCCAATGCTCTTTTTGCTGAGGAAGACTGGCCCTGAGCTAATATCCATGACCATCTTCCTCTACTTTATATGGGATGCCACTACAGCATGGCTTGACAAGCAATGCGTCAGTCCACGCCCAGGATCTGAACCCGCAAACCCCAGGCTGCTAGAAGCGGAGCATGTGAACTTAATCGCTAAGCCACCAGGCTGGCCCCTCATCCACCTTGGCTTTTAACTTCATTTAAATAGATAAATCTCCAAACAAAGTTGACTCATATTTGATTCCTAGAAAATGCTGTGAATTATTCCTCTTATCTTCTACTGATTCTACCACTAAGTCCTTCCTAGGAGCTTGATTTTATATCTAGTGGCTTTTCCATCTTTGAAAAAAATTCTATCCTCTCCCCATGAAGAGATGGCATATTGTCCCTTTGGATTTTTTTTTTTTTCTCTTTCTAATACATTGTGATCTGTCAAGGCCTTGGTAAAAATATTGAAATGAAGTAAGTCTCCTCCTGAACATAAAGGAAAGCCTGCTTGGATGTGAATACAAACAAGGGGTGTCCTTCTCACTTTTCAAACCATTGCTCCCAAGTAAGGAGCATTTTCTTTTGTTCTGGTGTCAGATAATCTAGAACAACAAGAAGCCCTTACAAGCCTTCATGATATCCACTTATCTCAATAAAACCCTATTATAAATTCTAAGAATAAGAATAAATAAGATTTCAGGAATAGTCATGGTTTAATTCTATTTCTTTTATGTCCGAGTGTTTGTCAGCTCATAAGCCAGAATGGGGATGAGTTGGCTTAATGTCCTCTATCCTCTCTTAAAAATCAAAACTTTTCATTAGGGCTTATAATAACAAATTTTTACAGTGAGCTTCATGGGAAAATTTTTATATTTTAACAAGGATTGTAGCTAGATGGATGAGGTGTAGAAGTGATATCTGAAACACTATTTAGCTCCAAGGAGAATGTTTAGGCATTATAAATTTCCAATGCCTCAGTGAAATTCTAGGTTTAAGAAATACTTCATGTTGTTAGGAGGTTGTCCACGTCAGAATGGAGGTAGACAATATTTCATTCATCTTGAGGAGATTTTTCAACTACAGAACAAATGCATATTTAGAATTTACTAATATTCATTATATTTAACGGCAGTGAGAAAATGGGTAATTTTCTCTGTAAAATCTCGTAAAAGTTTCATCCTAATAATATGTGCTTGGCATTCTTGAAGAATGACTTTTAAAATCCTCTCCAATTATTTAGAAATTGGTTTAATAACAATTCAGCAAACATTTGACTGTCTCTGATAAACAACAATCTCTTAGCTTTAGTGAATAAAGAGAGGCTATAGAATAAAAAAATAGAAGGAAAGAGAGATAAACAAGTACAAAAGTAATCAAGACATGCAATACAATTTTGGTAATGGAAATATACCACCAAATGTAGGATAAATTAATTTGGAGTAGAAGTTAAGGGCCATAATTGTGTTTGTATTGGTCACAGAGAGGCAAGATCTAAGCAGAATGTTGAGTGAATGTGAATTTGCTAGCTAGATAAAATGGAAAAGAACATTCTAGTTAGGGGAAAGCATGTGAGAAAAGACCCAGATATGTGAACTGAAGTGGTTTAATGTGCTAATTAAATAAGAAGTATTTTATTGTTGTTGCAGTATAGAATTCAAAGAGAAGTAAAAAGAGACTAATCTGAAAAGATCAACTGGGAAGACCATAAATGGCTCCATTCGTCCATCTATCCATTTGTCCTTCCATCATTGAATTATGGACCATGCTAAGGAGCTTGTACTTTGTCCTCAAATGTAAGGGAGCTTTTCCTGAGTTTTGTCAACACTATCCGCCAAATGGATTTTGGATTAATGAGAGACAAGATGGGAGACAGAGAGACCAATGATGGGTCTCCTGGAAATCTAATACTGAGTTATAAAACACTTATAGAGTACTTTGCATATTATTATAGAGTACCTTATATATTGGATTATATTGTACTATAGTGTATTATACTATGGTATATCTATGTGCTATATACTCTCTTATAATACCATAAATTGTCCACTCTATAACATTATATATACTTTATATATAATATAAAGTATAATATATTTTTCATTTGCTATGAAATATATAATTTATATTCCAGGCTCTATATAATATATCATATACTCTATCTTATAAAATACTATATATTTTATAGTATATTAAATATACAAAGTGCCACATATATTATGAAGTATATGTAATATGCATACAGAAAGTTGTGTCTGGAAACATTGTCCCCAAAATATTAAAAGTATCAGTAACCTTTGAATAGTAGTTTTTTAAAATATTCCTTGCACTTTTTTTATTGTACTTGTTGTTTTGGGTCCAGGCATTACCCTTAATTCCCTTAGATTAAATACTGCATCCTATTTCTCTTTTTTATTTGATAAATTTTGCATGTTACATTTTATAAATTTAAGGTGTACAACATGTTACTTTGACACATTTATATATTGTAATATGATTGCCATTGAAGCAATATTTATCATATGACATCATTATAGTATAATATTATTGTCTATATTCATTACTGTGCATTAGGCCTCTAAGGCTTATTTACTACTTGTTACAAGTTTCTACCCTTAAATACCATCAATCTAATCCCTCCAGCCCCTATCTCCTGGTAATCACCATTTTACTCTGTTTTTTTACAAATTTGACTTTTTTAGATTCCACATATAAGTGATATCATATGGTAGCCTTTCTTTATCTGACATCTCACTTAGCATAGTGTGCTCAAAATCCATCCATGTTGTCACAAATGGCAGAATATCCTCCTTTCTCATGACTGAATAATATTCCATTAAGTATATATACCACATCTTTTTTTATCCATTCATCTGTTGATGGGCATTTGAGTTGTTTCCATATCTTGGCTGTTGTGAATAGTGCTGCAATAAACTTGCATCAAAAATGTAAACACAAGACCTGATACCATAAAACTCCTAGAAGAAAATATAGGGAAGAATCTCATTGATATTGGTCTTGGCAATGATTTTTAGGACATGATGCCAAAAGTACAAACAACAAAAGCAAAAATCAACAAATGGGACTATATCAAACTCAGAATCTTCTGTACAGCAAAAGAAACAATTAAGAAATGAAATGGCAGCCTACAGAATGGGAGGACATTTTTGCAAACCACATATCAGAGGAGGGTGTAACATCAAAAATACATAAAGAACTAATACAACAACAGAAAACAAACAATCTGATTAAAAAATGGGCAGAAGTCCTAAATAGACATTTTTCTAAAGAGGACATCAAAATGACCAACAGTACACAAAGAGATCCTCAACACCACTAATCATCAGGAAAATGCAAATCAAAACCACAATGAGGTATCACCTCACACCTGTTAGAATGGCTATCATCGAGAAGACAAGAGCCAACAGGTGCTGGCGAGGATGTGATGAAAAGGGAACCCTTATACATAGTTGATGGGAATGTAAATTAGTCCAACCACTATGGAAAACAATATAGAGGTTCCTCAAAAAATTAGGAAAAGATCTACCACATGATCCAGGAATTCCACTTCTGGGTATATACCCAAAGGAAATGAAAACAAGATTTTGACAAGATATATGCATACCCATGTTTGTCACAGTATTAATCACAATAGCCAAGATATGGAAACAGTCCAAATTCCTTGCACTTTCTAGAGTTATTTTAACTTTTTTCAATGAATGTGTATTATTTTTACAAAAATTGATTTTTTTAAACATAAAGTCAACTATAGTAACTTAAAGTTAACTATACTGCAGGTGGAGAGTGCAAGTCAGATTTTAAGGCATTTTGGAGGTAAAAGTGCCAACACTTGATGCTTTATCAAACATGGGCACTAAGAGATTAGGACTTCCACAGGACTTCCAAGGGTTCTGCTTTGGGTGAGTAAAGCAGTCAGTGAGTTCAGGAGAAAATAGGTGGTTTAGAGAGGCAGAAGGGATGGAGGAAATGGAGTACAATCCAAGAGCACAGAATATATTTCCATTTCTTTGTGTCTTCTTCAATTTCTTTCAGGAATGTTTTATAATTTTCAGTGTACAGATTTTTCACTTCTTTGGTTAAATTTGTTCCTAGGTATTTTATTCTGTTTGTTGCAATTGTAAACGGGATTGTATTCTTAATTTCTCTTTCTGCTACTTTATTGTTAGTGTATAGAAATGCAACTGATTTTTGTATGTTGTTCTTACATCCTGCAACTTTACCATATTTATTTATTATTTCTGGAAGTTTTTGGTGGATTCTTTAGGGTTTTCTATATATAAAATCATGTCATCTTCAATAGTGATAGTTTCACTTCTTCCTTTCCAATTTGGATCCCTCTTATTTCTTTTTCTTGCTTAATTTCTCTAGCCAGGACTTCCAATATTATGTTAAATAGGAGTGATAAAAGTGGGCATCCTTGTCTGGTTCCTGTTCTTAGAGGTACTGGCACAAAAACAGACACAAATATGAATGGAATTGAATCAAGAGCCCAGAAATAAACCCACACATCTATGGACAGCTAGTTTTCAACAACGGAACCAAGAACATACAATGGAGAAAGGAAAGTCTCTTTAACATATGGTGTTGGGAAAACTGGACAGCCACATGCAAAAAAATGAAAGTAGACCCTTATCTTACACCACACACAAAAATTAACTCAAAATGGATTAAAGGCTTGAATGTAAGACCTAAACCATGAAACATCTAGAAGAAAACATCAGCAGTACGCTCTTCAACTTTGGTCTTAGCAACATATTTTCAAGTACCGTGTTGACTGGGCAAGGGAAACAATAGAAAAAATAAACAAAGGGAACTACATCAAACTAAAGTTTCTGCACAGCAAAGGAAACCATCAACAAAACGAAAAGACAACCTAACAGTTGGTAGAAGATATTTGCAAATCATATATCTATAAGAGGTTAATGTCCAAAATAGATAAAGAACTCATACATCTCAACAACAAAAAAACTAACAACCCAATTTAAAAATGCGCATGACTTGAACAGACATTTCTACAAAGAAGATATACAGATGACCAACAGGCACATGAAAAGATGTTCAACATCATTAACTATCAGGGCACTATCAAGACTACAATGAGATATCACCTCACGCCCGTCAGAATGGCTATAATTAACAAGACAGGAAACAACAAGTGTTGGAGAGGATGTGGAGAGAAGGGAACTCTCATACACTGCAGGTGGGAGTGCAAACTGGTGCAGCCACTATGGAAAACAGTGTGGAGATTCCTCAAAAAATTAAGACTAGAATTATCATACGATCCACCTATTCCACTGCTGGGTATTTATCCAAAGAACATGAAAACACCAATGCATAAAGATACATGCACCCCTGTGTTCATTGCAGCATTGTTCACAATAGCCAAGACTTGGAAGCAAACTAAGTGCCCATATCAGGGAATGAATGGGTAAAGAAGATGTGGTATATATATATACCACATATATACCACCATATATATATATACACACACACACACAATGGAATACTACTCACCCATAAGAAAGGGTGAAATCCAGCCATGTGTGACAACATGGATGGACATTGAGGGTATTATGCTAAGCGAAATAAATCAGAGGGAGAAGGTCAAAAGCCATATGATCTCACTCATAAGTAGAAGATAAAAATGACAACAAACACATAGAAACAGAGATTGGGTTGGTGGTTACCAGAGGAGAGGGGGAGAGGGAGGTGGACGAAAGAGATGATTAGGCACATAGGTGGAGATGGATTGTAATTAGTTTTTGGGTGGTGAACATGATGTAATCTATGTAGAAACAGAAGTATAGTGATGTACACCTGAAATTCATACAATGTTATAAAGCAACGTTACCACAATAAAAAATAAATAAATAAAAATAAAACAAATAAGAAACAAAAAAAGTAATAAGATAATATCTACTTCATGTAGTTGAAAAAATTAAATAAATAGCACAATGAAAATCATTTTTCGAAAAGACAAAAGAGACACCAGAGCTTTCTCTCTCTCTTTCTGCATGCACAGAGAAAATGCCGTGTGAGGGCATAGCAAGCAGGCATTCATCTGCAAGCCAGGAAGAGAGACCTCACTAGAAATCAACCCTTCTCATCTTGATCTTGGATTTCCTAGCCTCCAGAATTGTGAGAAAATCAATTTCCATTGTTTAAGCCACCAGTCTGTGGCAGCTTGTTGTGGCACGCTGAGCTGACTAATACACCCGGATACATGTCAGAAATTACCTTCCATGTCAAGCTTCCCAGGGACACTGTGGGTCTTTTCAAAACATGGTTTTAAAGGTTCACTTATTTCTCAGGAGCGGAAACTGAGGCAGGATGGTTCAACAACATGGCTGCAGCCACACAAACAGTGAGCAGTGGAGTAGGGATCCTAATCCAAGACATTGGATTCCGTCCTAAACCAGAAGTACTTCCTTTTAGTCTCACCAAATAAATGTGATCAACAATGTTACAGAAGAGGACTGGAAATTACTATTAGGACCCGCTAGAGCCTGTGTAGAGTTAAGTTCATGCAAGTATAAATAACAAACTATGCATTGTTCAAATATTTAAATCTATATATAAATAATATATGCACAAATAAAGCAAGGCTGTATGTAGTCCTTGGCAATAAGAAGGTGAGAAAAAATAAATCTTTAGTTGGAAACATAGGTATGAAAAAGATGACCAAGAAGAAGCTATAGAACGAGATGAGGACTGTGAATAGAGATATGGGCTGCATCCAATTCAATAGGTAAGCAAAGGAATGGGATCCAGACAGAAGAGAAGACCAAGAAGAGGAGGGATGGAATTGGAGGAGAATTTGTGAGAAGTGAGAAGAAAGTTTCTAGAGAGAAAGAGGAATAATTTTTCTTCCTTTGCCTACCAATTGAATTGGGAAAACATACAAGTAGATGTTGGTATATTCCTTTTTGTTTTGGGCTTTGAGGAGATTTACATGATTTTGATCCCATTCTGATCCAATTTTGCTGCTGCTAGGAGATGAGTTAAGGAAGGAGTAAATGATGTTGGATGAATCTCAGTCCTCAGTGTCACATGGAAGACTTCTGTAACAGCTCTGGCTTCCTGACAACAGACAGGAGAAGAGGAGAAGTCCTGCACTATTTATGGAGATATCGTGTTTCTCTGACTGCCCTTTATGATTCTCCAAGTCCAGTAGTTTTCACTTTCCTAAACTGGGACTAGTTCCAGAGGAATGCATCTGGATAGCATTTGCCCATTACCCTCCCAGTGAAAAGAATTAGTCAGCCAGTACCCTATTCATAAAAACAAATTCCATCCATTTCTACTTGAATGTCACGTCTTTATGTGGAAAAGTGTGGAGTGAGCCCCTTTTTCTACACAAGGAATGCTTTTCTGTGATTAATAGACTTCCCTTCCCCCAATATGTAAGTAGACACCTCCTGATTATATACTCGAGGGAGCTCAAAGACTACACACATGGTGAGAGGGGTTTGATGCAACGTTTCTAGACTGAGCTGTATTCTTCCTGAAAATGGATAATCTAGAAGGTACTGCTTTCAACAGAAATGCATGCTTTTTAAACCATGGAAGAAAAATAAAAGGATATTTTGAACATACAAACATAAAACCTGACACTCATATTCCTGAATCACGTGAAAATTTTAAGAATCATTTCTACTAACAATCTGTAGTTACCAGATCCCAGTCTCTCAATCCGGTGTTTTACTTTGCAAAATTATAATTCCCAGAAGTGAGGAGTTAATCTTAATGGAGTAACATAGTTTTAATCAGCCCATAAGGTTGATAAATTGAGTTGATTGGAATCACATCATTAGACAGTGAATTTTGGCAGATTTTTAATAGTCACCGAGGGGTCCTGAGATTTATGGTCTAGCCAGTTTATTATTTTCTTTTGGTTGAATGATCATTTTAATGTCCTGTGACATATAGTATACCTTGCCTAGTGTGGAATTTATTCAATGACAAAAGTTTTTAACATAGTGTAAGTCCAGATCATTACATTTCAACTAAGGAGCAGCATAGAACTTAATGTTATGCTTTACCTGAGGCAATTCAGGGAGATGAGGTATTTTATTGGAGATATTTAATGCAGTTTCCAACTGTTGCTCTAAGGCCCTGCATAAAGGAGACTTATGCTAAAATGAATATCCCTGACCAAAAGATTGCATGGCCTTTAGAAACACTGGAATTTTTAAAAATGCTTTGCCAGAATAGCATTGTAGGCTATTCGTGTCGTTGTCACAGCCATATTTATTGTAGACACAGCTGACTCTTTAGACAGTTTTCCACAACTGCAATAAACACACTTATGCATGCACAAGGAACATGGGCAAATAAATTTACATCTCCACTTGCCCAAGTATGATTTTCTCTATGCAATTACTATGTGTATATAAACTCTAAGAAAATTTTGACGTCAAATTCTCTCCGTATCTTCCTTCCTATTATTACAGCTGAGTGGAGTGGGATTCTGATCCCAGAAAGGCAAGTACCACAGTCCCTCCTTCCTCCAAAAGTGGGTCAGCTCTGCAAGGTATCTATGGATACTTTTCAGTGGAAATATGGAGATATAAAGGAAATGGAAGATACTTCACTATAAAAATCCATCTATCAACCCTAGCTATACTACTACTATGCAGGTGTCATATAAAGGGTGATGTCCGGGATTGAATGAGATCCCAAATGTGAAAATGTAATGAGAAAAATATAAAATAAGAACGATATCACCTTTTATGTATCAGGCACCTTGGTAATCTCTTCATTTGCATCGATTTATCTATCCTCACAATAACTGGATGAGGAAGGCCTTACCCCTCCCATTTTTAAGATAAAGAAATTGAAGCTTAAAGAGGTTAAGTCACTGTGTAAGGCCACACGGTTAGTACGTGTGACATCCAGGACTTAGTTCTAGGTGCATCTGACCCCAAGTCAGTGATCCTCAAATCGCGCTATTCTCCCTCAGGAGTAACTGCAACACCATCATAGTTCATAGCTGGTAGTCATATGAGGCTGTTGGCAGTTATGCTATTCTTCATTTTGGTCTTTTAAAGCCTAATTTGGGCAACTAATTAGTTTGTCATATAATTAGTCCACCCAGTCAAAGAAAGAAATCTGGAATGCAGGTCTATGGAAAATGGAACTTATCTCAAGAACACTATATATAGATAAAGGTGTAGTCTGCCCACCTTCCTGATTCACTCAAGAGGTTCCAGTATTTGAAAACTCCTTGTAAAACCCGTTCAGTGGCAAATACTATTCTCTCATGTATTATCTCAGAATCTTCCTTTCAATAGTAACTCATCTCCCTAGTTTTATTTTCTTTCTCATTCTTCCTAGGCCATAGACCCTTTATGGGCTGATGAAATGGTCTTTTCTCCTAATCCAACTACTACCCTAGAGCCATATGGGAAATGCTCAAGGGTTCTCTGCTAATACCTAACAGTATAACAAGCACATTCTTTTCTGCATGACTACTAAATAAAGAATGCACCATTACCACTATTCTCACAAAATTTAAGGTCTTTGCATAAAGTAGTACGATTTAAATATATAACAAAAAAAAAAACAAACAAATGAACAAAAATCTAACTTTCTGTCAATCTCCATTAAATAAGGCAACTGGCATTTTTATTTCAAAATGTCTTGTGAGGATGGCTCATTGGCTACATAAATATAAATGCACATATCTGAAATTCAAATGTCTGATTTCAAATAACCAGTCACAGGCCAAAAATGTTGGCAAGATCACTCACAGATGTTTCACAGAAATTGGGAGAAGAGAGGTCAACGTACTGTAAATACATGTAGTTGCCCGATGCCTCTCTGGTCAATTTCCTCCTCAGCAGAATACATTTAGTGTAATAAATGTTTCATCTGGGAAGCTTTCCAGATTCATCATTAAAATAAAAAAGTAAGCACAGTTGTTCTTAGTGGATCTTTTTTCCATCACAGTATCAGTCACATCTCAGAGGCATGCTGAAATGTGTTGGTGAGGACAAAAGGGTCAGAAGAGAAATGAGAATATGAACAAAAGAAAAAAATAAGAGAAGGGTATGGATTTTACAGGAAAAAGCCCTCACTTGTGGAATAAATTTAAGCTTCATGCCTCCTTGTCATCTGCTGAATGATAGCACGATATATTAGGACTAAAATTTTATCTTGCAATGCCTTTTTGCTTTGGCGTAGGCCAAAATGATCTCTCTTATCTAAATTTCTATAATATTTGCAAACTATCCTACCTTGTACTGCTATTCTACCTTGTATTGTTTGTGTTGTTAGTTATTTTAAATTCACTGAAGCCAGGGACCATGTCTTATATTCTCTGGATTCTTCATTGTCTTAGTCTGCCCAAGCTGCCATAAGAAAATACCATAGACTGGTTGACTTAAACAAGAGAGCTTTATTTTCTCAGAGTTCTGGAAGCTTGAAGGCCATGATCAGGGTGCCAGCATGGTAGGTGTCTGCTGAGAGCTTTCTTCTGGCTTGTAGACAGCCACGTCACAGGACCGCATGACCTCATCTTAACCTAATTAACTCCCAAGGGTCCCATCGCCAAATATCATCACATCAGGGATTGGGCTTCAATACATGAGTTTGGGGGAACACAAACATTCAGTCCAGAGCGCTCATTTCATACAGCACAGTGCCTTATACACTGAAAACAGCCTGTAAACATGAGTTCATTGAGTTAAGGAGAATTAGTTGACATAATTTTTACAATCAGAACTAAAAATTTTTCTGTTCCTTTTTCAGAAATTTTTAATATCAAGATACAAGAATATGCGTGGTGCTTTAAATAATGGAGGGGAACTTTTTGTAAGTATTGGATTAGAAGGAAGCCTTATTGTTTTCATCCTATTATTCTAACTAAAGAATCAACTAAATAGTAATATCTTATTATTTCCACTAAAGGATCACGACAGAGGGGCCAGCCTGGTGGTGTAGTGGTTAAGTTTGTGTGCTTTGCTGTGATGGCCTGGAGTTCGCAGATTTGGATCCCAGGCACAGACCAACACACCACCCACCACGCCATGCTGTGGTGGCGTCCCACGTACAAAATAGAGGAAGATGGATGCAGATGTTAGCTCAGAGACAATCTTTCTTAGCAAAAAGAGGAAGTTTGGCAATGGATGTTAGCTCAAGGCTAATCTTCCTCATCAAAAAAAAAAAAAATTCTAGTTTTGGGGCCAGCCCAGTGGCGTAGTGGTTGAGTTCGTGTATTCTGCATCAGTGGCCTGGGGTTTGCCGGTTCGGATCCTGGGCACAGACCTGCTCACCGCTCATCAAGCCATGCTGAGGCTGCATCCCACATAGAAGAACCAGAAGGACCTACAACTACGGTATACAACTATGTACTGGGGCTTTGGGGAGAAAAAAGAAAGAGAGAAAGATTGGCAAGAGAAGTTAGCTCAGGACCAATCAACCTCAAAAAAAAAAAAAAAGAATCATGACAGAAAATCTAGAAAATTTATATTTTTTCCTAATTATCTAAAGTAGTGGTTTTTAAAGTGAAATGCACTCATTGTATAGAATACAAGATAATCTACTGGATATGGGAAGAAACTAACAAAACTTTTATTTATATTTCTATCTAAAAAGGTAAGGAAGCAATTAAGCTCCTACATCACAAGAGACATCCTAAGGAGAGTATCCTAGTGTGTCTTTTTATAAACATTTTGTGATGTCTTATAGTTTATGTGAGCCTGGTTTTGTCTAGTTTAATGAAATAAAATCTCTCAAAATGGACAAGTGGCTTTAAATAATTTCAGGTTGAGTCAGGAAAATAAAAGTCATTCTATTTCAAGCAGAAATGGACTTAATTCAGAGAATGAGGTGATCACAAAACCATTGAAAGGGCTAAGAAGCAAAATCAAGGAGACCACCACTCGTTCTCAGTTGTTGAGGCAGAAAATTAGGAAGTACTGCTGCCATCGAGGTCACAGTTACCACTGCCGATGGCCTCAAGAAGATGGTGACAGTAAGAGGATGGCATTTGGCCAGCCACTGTCACTGCCCTCAGCTGCCAATGCCTGAGCACCCACCACTACCTGGAGAAGATGTAATGACTTGGAACACCCTTCTACCTTACAAGTCTTCTGAAGTGTATTTTGTTGTCAGAACCTAAACCGTACGGAGAATCCTGCTTGCTAGGGAGTCAGGGAAAGTTTTCCAGACCCTGCAGTACAAGGGAAATTCTCGTAGAGAATGGAATGGTTGCTGAACATCAACCTACAAATTCCAGCCCAGAGAAAAATGTGAATAATGCCAATACCAACAAACACAAGAAACACAGGAAAAGGGCAGAGTTGACACTTTACTCATGGTATGAACTTCCTCAGACATACTATAAAATTGTTTTAATAAAATAATATAAGGGCCGGCCGGTGGCGTAGTGGTTAAGTTTGAGCGCTCCGCTTCAGCGGCCCAGGGTTTGCTGGTTTGGATCCTGGGCGCGGACCAATGCACTGCTCATCAAGCCATGCTGAGGCGATGTCCCACATAGAGCAAGTAAAAGGATGCACAACGATCACATACAACTATCTACTGGGGCTTGGGGAGAAACAAAAAAAGCAAAAAGGAGGAAGACTGGCAACAGATGTTAGCTCAGGGCCAGTCTTCCTCAAAAAAAATAAATTAATAAAATAAAATAAAATACTCATGGACACCTTCTGGCTACTATCCTTAAAAAAATAATAATATATACATATATACTAATGTAATGATATATATGCTAGATAGAGATATTCTAATTGAATATGTGTGTGTGTATATACTTATATACACACACACATATATGTATATTTATATTTTAATTGGATGAAAAAATTTCCCCCAAATTGTAAAATTATTGAAAAAGATGTTTTAAATATGGATTTAGATTCACCACTAATAAGTATGACTTTCATCCTAAGTGGTACATTGTGATATTAGCTGATAACAGTAGAAACCCATTATACATAAGATGTTTAAAACTTGAAACATGAAAACAACAATTATGTTGTTTCAAGTGATGCAAACCTTGATCCAATACTTTACAGAATCTCACTAAACTTAATGGTAAATATTTGGAGGCCTCTGTTGCTGTTTTTAAATAGGTAATGGGGGGGGGTACATACCACTGGGGAAACAACTGTTCTTTCTGCCATGATAAAAGTATTTATAATACTATATAAAAAATATGACAACAAGCTAAACACATTCTTCCGTCAATAAATGCTCTTGGATGATGTATGTAGTACATTTCTGAGTTTGTAAAAAATAAATATAAAAAGTATGCAATCTGAAAAGTGTGCTATAAGTACAGATGTTTCTAGCATGTATCATGTTGTTTTTTAGAAACTGTGCCAATAAAGAAATGCATGTAGAAGTAATTATTTTAAGTCACTAAAGAAAAGAAGCTCCTGGAGAAGATGTAGTCTGAACATTAAAACTTTGATTAACAAAACAATTTTTGAAGGAGAAACAAGTGGAAATATAGTCACTGATAGAGGAATTGCTCTGACAAAAATAAAATAGCAATATTATTTGAAGGTTTCTAGAATAAGTTTACAGAGATAGTACCAGATGTGAAATTATTCACAGCATTACTCAGAGACTTTATTGCAACAAAAGGATGTTTAAAGTGTTATAGAAGAATCGATGTACTTAATTTAATAAAACCCAGAGTTTTAAAATACAAGGAAATCTTTAAAATACTTTATTATGAGATTGGGATGGCCATTAACATCTTTTGAAATAGAGATTTTTTTTTCCATTTCTATCATGGAAAAAGTGTTAAAAAGAATTGTTAATTTAAAGTTGTTATACTTTTCTCTCTTTTATACTTTAACAAGAGTCCCAATTCTGTTGATTTTGCTGGTGGTGATATATAGATATCAAATAGCAAATAAATATATAATTTAAAAATAAACACATTTATTTGGGCCCCTCAAAATAAAATTATTTTTACAATAAATGAGAAAATAACTGCTTTTCAAGAGAAACAAATACTATGGAAGAATATTTTGGAATAATTCCATCATTATCTTACTTATTGCCAAGTACAATATGTGGGCACTATAAGTATTCTGTCAGTATACTCCTAAGAAACCTGGAAAACATTTTATGGCTTATTTTTAAAAACCCAAATAAAGAGCATCATCAGATTTTGATATCAAGGATTGTTATCAAGAAAAATGAAAAATTTTTAAGGAACTTTAAGAAAATCCTTATGATACTGAAAAATAAATTTCGTGGTTTGCTAAGTGCAAACAATAATATTCTTCCATTTTAATCTTAAAGAGGTACCTGCATTCCCATGTTCATTCGCAATAGCTAAGATATGTAAGCAGCCTAAATGTCCGTCAGTGAATGAATGGATAATGAAAATGTGGTATATAAGTACAATGGAATATTATTCAGTCTTAAAAAAGAAAATCCTGCCATTTGCAACAATATGGATGAACCCGAAGGACATTATGCTCAGTGAAATAAGCCAGACACAGAAGGACAAATACTACACTGACAACTCTGAAGGGGGAATCTTAAATAGTCAAACTCTTAGAAGCAGAGAGTGGAGTGGTGATTGCCAGGGGCTGGGGGAGGGCTAAAGAGGGAGGTATTAGTCAACAGGTTCAAAGTTTCAGTTATACAAGATGAATAAGTTCTACAGATCTAGGGTGCAATATAGAGCTTATAGTTAACAATACTGTATTGTATATTTAAAAGTTTGCTAAGAGGATACATCTAATGTTAAGTGTTCTCATCACAAAATAAAAACAATAATAATAACTAATAAAGAGGGTGGGAGGAAACTTTGGGAGGTGATGGTATGTTTATGGCATAGATTGTGGTGACGGTTTCATGGTATATATTTATCTCCAGACTCATCAAGTGGTATACAGTAATTATGTACAGCCTTTTGTATGCCAATCATACTTCAGTAAAGTGACTTTTAGAAAAATATTTCAAATTTGAGAATCATGATAAGATTGCTGTTTCCCCAAACTCTGTTCTGCTGAACTTCTATTTCTAAGAGCAGGCACTCTCCTCACTGGAGGGCATGTTTACAGATCAGTTTGTAATATTATAAAGGCATCAGAAACACAGAAATAAATGGAGCATCCCTGAACTGATTAGATTAGCCTGAGCTCTTTCCACATGTGATGGGAGATGATCTAATTGGCTGGTGCAGTAAGGAAGTTATCCTGAGTGTTTGAATATAATGCATGTATGTTTACAATACCAAAACACATTAGAAACAGTTTCATTTACTCTCTTTCTCTTAGCATTACTCCTACTAGAGAAAGCTTTCCACAGTGCTTCCAATGAAAAGGGAGAATATGGGGGTGATTCATTACAGTCTCCTAAGGATTTTCCTTTATCTGAATCATCAGCTGTCTTAGAATGCCATTTTAAGAGAAGAAGGATGCTGTCTGAGTCTATCTTTACCTAAACTGTCTTCCGTGATTGGTCTCCCACATGAAAGGAAATGAAGCCCACTCTGAACAGTGTATTGAATTGTGTTGAAAACTATGTCATAGTCGCTTTTACCCAGTCTTGCTTTCCTTCTTAATATAAGCAATTGAGATAGCAATAAGAAAAAGATTCAGATCTGAGAAAAAGAACATTTTATTTTCATTATTCATTTCAAGATACTGTTTCTAGCTATTAAATTCTCTAATTCTCTGAACACATAGAATGTATATTGCTAAAAACAGAAAGAATGTAATTACTTGGGTGTTACCTTAATTAATGGGATCCTTTATTGAGATTTTATATGCTGAGGGTTATATATAGGAATGAGTGGCAAGATGGCTAAATAGATTATTTGGACGACAAAAGAACTGTTCCTAATTGCTTAATAATTTTGTTAGCATTCAGGGAGCTAACAAATCTAGGCAAAGGCATGGAATTAAGCTGACAATAGATAAAGACATCATCTAATTGTAATAGAAATTGAAGAGCAATCAATGTGTATGTATTAAACATTGTGACAGTTACTTCTACACCTAAGGTCCTGAGTCACTTTTGTTTTTCATCTAAAATATAATAACTCTCATTGTATTTCATTCACCATTCAGTTTTTATTCATTAAGTAACCACTTACAGAGCATCTACTTCATGCTGAACACATATTTCGCTGCCCATGATCTCAACAAGGGCAAGGTGTTAGCAGCTGGGAAAATCTGACACCTGCACCCAATTTCAACATCTCTTTGCCTTTGAGCACCTATTTGTATTGTTTCATGTGATTGGATAGGCAACCTTTTTTATTTAAAAACACACACACACACTAGCTTTTACTAGTCCATTGCACAACAACAACTATGCAAAGCAGTACACTGGAGAAAATTCAAGAAACAAAAAGGTCTGTTCATTCACAATGGAATGCACACTGTTCCATTGTGACATACAGGGAGGTGGGCTTCCAATGCTGCAAGATCCCTGGTCACGTGAGTTCTTTGTTCTCAGCTCTGCTCAAAAGGAGAAAATTGTGTAACCGTACTGCTGGTCTCTTCTGAGAATTTGAATTTTGGAAGGGTTTTCCTGTTTAGTGCTCATAGATTTGTTATCCAGTTCGGTCCTATTATTTTACTGAGGCCAAGAGAGGTGAAATGGCCTATCCAAGGTTCTGTTGTTCATTTCAATTCAGTTAATATGGGAACCTATCATGTGTGATGCCTACTTTATGAACTGAGTTGTGTCCCCTCAAAATTCATATGTTGAAGCCCTAATCCCCAATGTGACAGTATTTGGAGATAGGGCCTTTAAGGAGGTAATTAAGGTGAAATGAGGTCATAAGGGTGAGACCCTAATCCTACAGGACTGGTATCCTTATAAGAAGAGGAAGAGGTACCAGAACTCTCTCTCTGCATGCAGGCACAGAGAAAATGTCCTGTGAGGACACAGTGAGAAGCCACCATCTGCAGGCTAAGGTGAGAGTTCTCATCAGAAACCAATTCTGCTGACATCTTGATCTTGAACTTCCAGTCTCCAGAACTGTGAGAAAACAAATTTCTGTTGTTTAAGCCCCCCAGTCTGTGGTATTTTGTTATGGTGGCTTGAGCAGACTAAGACACTACCCAAAGTCCTTGGTCTCAAAAGCCCTGAGAGACAAACATAAGAACTCAGAGTGGTGTGGAGCAGTCAACAAGAGGGCTCAGCCAGTGGTACCTGGGGGAGTGCATCAGTCCAGGTCCTCTGAGAAGCTGACCTCAAGACAGAATTACATGTGCAAGAGACTCATTGAGGGGAAAACCCATGAAAGATAAAAGGGAAAGGGAACAGGAGTAGACGGGCAGAGCCTTCATGTGATGGTGCAGGTCTGACACCTGTGAAAAGAGAAAGGGATGGAAGAAAGATTAGGTAAGAAGAGTTCCAAACTGCAAGAGTAGCTCCGAGACATTCTTGGCCAGGCTGATGATGGGGAGACCCAGAGTAAAGACTGCTAGTCTAAGGAGTCCTCCACTGGGATGAAATGGCCAAGTCTAGGACCCCCACTGTGCTCACTCATTGACTGGGAGCAGCCTGGAGCAAATGTGGCCTCGGCATGAATGTTGAGGTGGATCTGTAGGTGCAGAAGTTAGAGGCTGTCCACCAGCTGGCCTCCTCCCAGCAGGTTCCCCTGAAGGGTGGTCTAAATTGCCCACCCCCAAGGTCATGGAGTCAGTGTATCAGGGAAAAACAAGGACTTGAACATGGATGACCTTGTTTCTGTCCAATTCTAAGACATCAGAAAGTTTTAAGGACAAGGAATTGAATAAAAGTTAAATATGCTATACAGAGAGTTGTAAAGCCAGGGTCTGGGTGGACAAGTTGCTTAGCACAAGTTTTTGGTGAATGATGTTTCTAGTGATTTAAAAGTCAGTAATAATGTTTGCTTTTTCTTCTGTTTATTGTGATGAGTTGAAAACCCAAGTAATGTGATTCATCCTGCCATGTCGACAATTATGAGTTTAATATTTGCATATAAAGTGATAATTCATCTCTTGGAGTGTGAAGTCATCTGTCATCATCACAAAACTTGTCCTTGCCAAATTATCAAACTGTCATGTGCAATTTTAAAGACCTTTCAGTGCCCGTTCTCGCCTGACTCCAACAATCTTATCAGAATCCTCTCCTTCTATGAAATGGAATATGGAATGGTACAGTTTTCTCCCTGTGATAGGCATAACATTAGTCCTAAACTCTTCAGAAAGAGGGCTGGTAACATCAACTTAACAGAAATCTATACAACTCTTGCTTTTTTCACTACCTAGAATCCCAGTGCCCGATTAAGTGAAATAAAATGTGTCAGTGGAAAGTGGGAAGTGCTGTATCCGAAAAGAGGCACCTGTGGCAGAGAAGGTCCCTCTATGAAACAAAGCTCACCACATCTGTTAGGGACTGAAGTGTGTCCTCCAAAGATTCATATGCTGAAGCCCTAAACACCAAGGTGGTGAGAAGGGGTCTTTGGTAGATAATTAGTTCAGATGAGGTAATGAAGGTGGAGTCCCCAAGATGGAATTAGTGCCTTATAAGAAGAGGAAGGGACAGAAGAGCGCTCTCTCTCTGTCTTTTTCCAGCCATGCACAAAGAGGTCATGTGAGCACAAAGAGAGATGGTAGTACTCTGCAAGCCAGGAAGAGAGCCTTCGCCAAGAACAGAGTCTGCTGGCACCTTGATCTTGGACTTCCCAGCCCCCAGAACTGTGAGAAATAGGTGTCTGTTGTTCAAGCCACTCGGTCTATGGTATTTTGTTACAGCAGTGCAAGCTGACCAAGACATACCCTTACCTCAGCTAAAGCAACTTTCACAAGGAAGCTCTTCTTTTCTGATTTTGGAATTTTCTCTGCAAGAGGCAGAATGGAGCACCCTCAGAGCAAACAGCAGTTGTTCTTTTCAGAAAGCATTTTCCTTATTGCAGGAAGACCTCCCCTAAAAATGGGCTGTCATGTCGAGGTGCCTAGATACTCTGAGCTCAGCAGAGTTAATTACAGCATTTGTAACCACCTCATTCATTCTTGACGTTTCATTTGTGCCTCCATTATCCTCCAGCAGAATGGGGCATCATTGGCCCATCCCCTTACAGCCTGCTACAACTCTAGATAGGCTGAGATAATGATAAATGTCATTAACAAAGATAATAGGAAATGAAAATACACGTACTCTAGTCATTATGTTATTTCTATATTTGTGAACAGATCATCATAAATGCTTCCTTCCATGGATGACCCTGGAGGCCTTTGACTGCTACCAACAAAGAATCGTCGTAATGACTTGAAAGACATTTTGGCTCAGAGAATACCAGGGCTAATGGAGAGTGGTGAGATTCCAGAGGACAGTGGTCCATCTGACATCTTTCACAGCCTTCTTGTCAGGGTTTATCCAGCATAGAGAGGAAGCAAAAGTCTCTGGGGGTGAGTCAAGGTCAGGACTGGCCAAGTGGACTAATTCATGCTATAGGTCTAAAATATGCTGCTTATGCTGATCTGCAAAAGTTCAATGGAATGTAATGACTCAGAGCATTCCAAAACACAAAAGTTTTGCTAAGTTCTTTACTTTCCAAGTTGTAATGGAGTACTTTTTTATAGCTCCATGCCAGAAAAAGAATATAAAACAGATTTTTCTTTTGTATCCGACTAATATACTCATTACTAAGAGGGAACAAAACTTATCATTATACCTAGAGTAATTTCCTTATTAGGATGAAGCAATAGTTTATAGGCAAGAAAAGGATATGGTGTGTGGCGACAAGGCTCAAATACAACTAGCCTGATGGAATGTTTCATATATTGTATGCATTTCAAAAGCTCAGCTAATACTTCATAAATTTAAGTGAAATATTTTGTTCTTTTAACAAAAACATGTTTCTCTGTGCTTTTTGTTACTTAAATAATTGACAACAGCCCCGGCTTTGGGAACCAGTATTCAAACACAATTCAATTACATAATTGAAGAAAGAAATATTACTGCTGAGTGGTTTGGTTTTGTTTTATAGTTGTATCAAAAGTACAACCATCCGTGGGTATTCCTGAGTTTCTGGCTGAACAGCACTCATAATTCTAACCTGATGCCAAGAACCTAGACCTGGGCAAAGAACTTCCAAACAAACACACACGTACACCTCTCGATCTCATTCTTTTTGTGAATGTCAGCACTGGGGCAGCATTACTACAATATATTGCAGTAGGTATTATATCGTTGATTTTTAACTTATGTTATATATTTTGGCTTCTTTGATGAATCAAGGTAAATAACACTAGCTCATGGTATGGTATTGTGAGAGAGGGCTGGCCCAGGCGTGAGCAGGCCAGTTCTTGTGCGTTAACTGGGAAAATCACTTTTTCTCTTTAGCTGAAAGAGGAGGCTGGAGGAAGAGTAGAATCTTATTTCATGTGGATGCTTTGCATAAATTTAAATGAAGTAACAGGTATAAGACAATTAAAATATGGCTGGACACATGGTAGGAAGAGTTGGTAATTTCCTACTACTGAAGTCCCCTTGCACGTTTAACACAGGGAGGACCTGAATGGCAGCGGGGATGAGGTAGGCCATCTTTGCTTAGTGGTTCACCAGCATTCTTTCTTTGTCTCCCATCCCCAAGCTTATTTTATTTTGCCAAACATCAGTAATTATCTCTGAGGAAGGCGGTTATTTGGGAGAAAGTACACCACCAAATTGGCATACGCCAGCACAGCTAAAGGGAAAACCTCCCATGAATCCACGTAGACAGGCAAAGGCTCCGAGGAGCCAATTATTTCTTTGAGAAAGAGTCACAGGGGCACAGACCTAGGCCCCGCCAGACCCCATTGGAAGATGCGATCAACCCACGAACACACCGTGGACCTTTCACACCTCATATTCAGTGCAAATTCCTTTCGAGAACTGAACTTTTTTCCTGTGATTTCTTGCTTCTAGGAATGAGATGAGACATTCAAACTCATTTCCCTAGAGACTCAAACCAAATTTGAAACTAGCAGAGAAACAGTGAAAGACCAATAATTTCACCAGCTGGCTCTCCCACAATAATCTAACATTGTATGGGAAGTTGTAATACATTGTGTGATTACTTCCTTTCTTTTATTTGTTTGCTTTTCCTCCTCTATTTCTGAGTTGTCTTTCTTCATTTTGTGAAGAACTATATAAATATACAATGTTTTCACGTTGGAAACAAGTTTGTTTGAAGCTACTGGGTTATTTTTATTTCTGAATACTTTGAACAAGAAGTTCTAATTTTCGTTTTCCCCCACATAGAAGGTAAAGAAAGAGTAACCACAGAGCTAGGTACATAATGATTATAACAAAGAATTATTTTACTGGAATCCTGCAGGCTCTTAGTTACTAGGTTGCTGGTTTTCTGTAACATTCACCTCTTTCCGAACTGTGAAATTTGCTCAATTTTTATTATACACATGGTGGTATTTCAGGCAGAGTTTAATCTCCTACTCAAATTATTATATTTCTCTGGCCCAAAATCCAGTAAAGAATGAATGCATATAGTGTCAACGTCTCATTTCCAATATTACATATACATTTGTAAAATACATATAGATGTATATCTGCATAAAAACTTATCTTGAGTGTGTAAAGCCCATCATAATACACAGACCTTGGGTTTCTGAAGAAGTTTTGCATACTCTTTGACACACGAAGTATGAATACTTAAAAATACACTAACACATTTGATATTTACGTGACTTTTCTCCTGTGAGGTATTTTGATATAACATTAGTTATAGTGGTAAGAATCTGAATATTGCTCTAAATTAAATGGAGATTTAATCCATAATTTTATTTGTTTCCATCCAGTCCTCCCTACAAAGTATACTCCACTTCCATGCTAGCTTAATACTGATTAATTCACAAAATACTTTTCAAGCATTTGTCTGCCATGTGCTGTGCCAAGTTCTAGTTTACAACAGTAACCATCAGAGGCACAGGCCCACACCCAAAGACCCTATGACTTGGGCAGGTGCTCAGACATTGCAGGAAGGAATTTCAATAAGGAAGTATAATTTTTTTCCATAATAAATTAACTTCTCCTTTAAGTCCTCACTGTATTAGTTAATAGACATTTAATCAATTTAGCATCAACTCCCTACTACTCTCCTTGCTTTTCCCAGGGGGTCATGTCTGAGTTCTCAGGAGTTCATGTGGTGCCCAGGGGTTTCCAGGGGCTCTGGCCTGGGCTGTCCCTATGCGCAGCAGCATTGCCTGAGATGGCCTTTTCCTGTCAAGTGTTCCTTCACCCATCCTCACCTGTCACTCTGAGGACCTTGTTCCAGCCACAATGGCCCATCATGCTCTCTGCCACTTTGCTATCCCCCTCAGGTACACAGGGCCACCTTGTTGCTTCCATGTCATTGGGGTAAGAGGCCACTAAGCAGAGTCATCTTAGCCTCTTCATCCTTTCCATGCCAATCTCTGACACTCAGAAATCACCTAAATCATCTCACTGTGCAAGGGCGTCCAGGTCCCTGTGCCTAGGCACATCATACAGGCATTTCCACTCCTCTAGTCCCACACCCGCATGTGGGGAAAGTGAGGCCTTGTCACCTCTCCCAGGTCTGCCAGGCAAGTTCTCTCTTCTCTCAGACCCATGTGAAGTGTCTGTTGTCCCTTCTGCTTCTGGAGCTCATAACTCCATTTGCATAAACACATGTCAGCACGTGCCCTCTCTGGCTTCCCAGGTGACTCTCCTCCCACCCAATCCAGGGAATCATTGACTGCAGTCAGGAGCTACCTGAAGCCTTGCTCTATCTCTCTGTCTTCTGAGTTCCCTTGGCTCTCAGCTGTTGAAATTCAAAATACTTTTCTCTACAGTAACATCCCTTCCCTGAGACAAACTCCTTATTGACAAACAGGAAGAGGATCACTGGCTCAAAGGAAGTATGAGGGAGGAAAGAGGACTTGTCAGTTACATCAAAGTATTTACATAGACAATGTAGTCTAGCAAGATCTGTGATTGGGAGAATTACTAGCTACAAGGAAGGTCACTTCATTTGTGTGCAGATAATGTCATGATCAAGCACACAATGTCATTGCTGAGACCTGACAGATTAATAGATGTTAGCTGGGCAAAAGGAAAGACTGTTCTAGGGCACAGAAAAGCATGGATGCCAAAAGCCCATGGAATATTCTAGAAACTAAAAGAAGTTCAGTATAACTAGAATGTAAAGTGTGAGTACAAGAAGGCTGAAGGGCTGGCGAGCATGGGGAGGAATACTGCAGCAGCAGGAGGAAGGCTGCAGAGATGAACTCATTGTTCTGCAGACATCATTAGTTGTTTACTCACAGCCATTTCTTCTTCCTTGTTAAAGAACCCCATGTTTATTCAGCCCTAACTGTGCTTAGTCCTAGAGGGTGAATCATGGCTACTATGAGGCAATCACAGCAATCCTGTGCAAATGATTGGTTTAAGGGTGGGCAAAAGTTCTGGTCAATAAGCCACAAGAGAAAGTCAGCTGAAGACTTAGGAAAAGGTTTTATGCCTGATATTAGAAAGGTAGATGAGGTGAATAGAGAGTGTTCTCTTTCTCATGCTGTCCTTCCTGCTTTTGAATGTGATTATTCATCGTTCTGATGTTAGGAACTAGAGCATGTAACATGTGAACACCGGGCAACAAATTTCGGGATAGAAGACTGTATGCTGACAATGTGAAAGATAAAGAGCCGGGGGTTCTTGGTTGAGGCAGAAACCCCAACTGGAAGTGTTTACCTCAGGATATTCTAGTAAACAATAAGTATCCTTATAGTGTAGACCATTATTAGTTAGGTATTCAGTGACTTGCCACTAAATTCTTCCCAACATGGCAAGATATTTCCAGATTTTGCAAGGGTAGCGTATAGCATTGGGGCCAAGTCTGAGAAGATTTTTGCAGACAAATGTGAAGGCCCACATTAAAGAGAAAGCATAATATGGACAAAGGGGCAAATAGAAAGAAATTCAATATGGTTGAAACTTAAAATGTAAGTTTTGAGAAATGAGGTTGAGATATAGGTATGAACTAAATCATGGAGAACCTTATAAACCAAGTAATGACATTTAGAGTTCATCCTAAGGGCAAAGAAGTTATTGATGGTATCAGGGAGAGTTAGGTGATCAGATTTGCAATTTTAGATTTATTCTGGATGAATATAGCCTAAGCTAGTTTTCTAGCAGAGAGTCGGAGAGTAAGTTCCAGAGCAGGAGATGGAAGCAGTCAGATTTTGTGGTTGATTGGATTTCTGTGGTGAGAAAGAGGGAGGAGCACAGCATGATGCCAAATACCTGTCATGACAACTACGAGGAGCAAGAAGACACTTGTATGGAGTAAAGACACTGGAGATTTCTTCAGGAAAGCACTATCCTGAATATTAGCGGTAATCTAAATTTGAATTCTCTCAGAGTAGTGTTACAAATCAAATAGATGCGTAAATTATCCTTACATGACAGCGACTGACCAGAAAAACTTAATCAGTTTGAAGAAACCAAATTACCAACTGTATTTCTTTTCCAGTGACTGCCTTTTTTCCTTCCCGCATAATATCAACCTTGTCAACGGTGCCGAGTATACACTGGGAGGTGAAGAGACTAATGTGTGCATCAAGGATATGTTTATCAATTATGGTATTTACAGTTCTAACATAAGATTAATAATCTGGTATTAAGTCCCTCTGCCTTAGTTTAGTGTCTTCGTCAGGATCCCGATGAGAAGAAATTGTACCTTCAACCGAACCTAATTCAAGACGAATTCATTTACAAAGGGACTATTTACAAAATATAGCCAGAGTACAGAGGAGCTACAAAGGATAGTGCAGTCACTCAGGGCTAGAAACAGAGAAGTTGTTACCATAAGCCCAAAGGGACAAGAGATGAGGCGTCACTAGAACCACAAGAAGAGAGACATGCATATAAGACGCCTGGAGAGAAGTAATCCCTTCAATCTAGGGACATAGTCAACAGGAAGCCATCGTGCATGCAGCCAACCAGAGAAATAAATTATCCTGACCTTTCTCTCTTCCTTCCCTGTAATTTCCTGCCCCGGCTCCTAATCAGCTGAACCAAGCTGCAGGACCTTGGATAAGGCACCTCTTCGAAATAATCATGTAGTTCATCATGCACCCAGACAGGGACAAGAAAAGAAAGTTAGTCTGAAGAGGTAAATAGTATATCTCTGCCATGATCATAGATGAAAATATTATCTAATTCCATTACCTATGTCAAAGTGAAACTCATATGTGAATTAAAACTAGGTTTTCAAAAACTGTGAAGACGAACGGCTAGAATAAAGACAAAAAAGTTTTAGCTGAAAAGATCTGCATTGATAAAATGTGTTCACCAAAACCTAATTAAGTATTTTTAATTAGTCTTTCCAGCTAAAGATATTAGTCCATATTTGTTTTTAGCTATAACAGCTTTGTGGGCGTGAGAAGGGAGCTATAATAGGATTAATTATAAATGAAAGTGAGCAAAATTGCAATATTAAACTACATTACTGCTTAGCCATCACTTAAAATTATAATTGTGTTTTTAGCGAATTATACTTATATAGTTAGAGTGGTATGATAATTTGTAATAATGAAAGGGAGTAATGGCAATAAAAGATTTCTTAATTTGATTTTGGTTTTGGAGAGCATTTTATACATAGTAGATACTTTAGATGGAGTGCCATCTTGGTTCAGTCTAGGATTCAAGACTCCCTGTGATGTCTGAAGAACCCATCTTGTGAGTCAGCTAGGGCTCTATTTATACAGAGATTGAGGTGCTGCCTGAATAAGAGTGTGTCCTAGAGAAAGATGGAGCCAGGAAAATCAAGTTTGGTCCAAGAAGAAAAAGTCAGTGATTCTGAAATATGGCAAAATGTCTTTTCCATATTGCTCTCTGATTGAGCTTCTAGGGATTCATGCCTGAGTGATAAAGCAAGGCAATTTAATGAACAGGCAAGGAAAAACTAAAAGTTAATTATTTTTACCAAAACCAAATTAACAATGAAAGAAGGCATTATACTGCAGTGATCAGAAGTGCGACTTTTTAATGCAAATGGCAGGATTCTTGATGTCACATATAATGAACTTGAGGGGACATTGCTGTGAATCTGTAGCAACAGGAATACCATCATCGACTAAAGATATTTAACATCCCTATATTTGACACAGAGGTGAGAATCCTCATCATCCAGAACCTATAGTCTTGAGGAAGATGTTGACAGACCACAGTAGGGGCCGTAGCGGTGTCTTTGGCAATACAGTCTTAGCAATACAGCAGGTTATTGGCCCCCAGCAGCAGCAGACCTTTTCAGGGTAAGTTGGAATAGGAGACAATTTAAATATAGGAAGTCATGTTAAAATTCTAATAGAACAGGTGAAGGCAAAGCTAGAGAAATAAAACTTGTTCTACTATTAAATCTTTATAGATTAACCAGTTAACCTTCTTGTTATCTCTTAGAAATTACCTTGTACAATTTAGTCTTTTAGTAAACTCTTGGCTGGTTTTGCAATATGCCACTCAATGTTACAGTTAACTCTTCTCAACTTTCAATATTTATGTTTTCCACTCTTCCACAGATTAGGGGGGGTAATTGCATATTATAGTTTAACTTGACTGTGACTGTACAATAATCTCTTGATCATTCATACTGAAAAAAATGAGTAATGCCAGTAGTAATATAAAAGTAGCACATTATTGGGATTTATTATTGATTTTTATTTTATTCTTTCAGTTAAAATATTTATTGAGAAACTTCTATGTGAAAGAAATATGTTAGAGTTTTTAAAATTTTGTTATATGTTTATATTTTCAGTATAAAATACTGATGGGTGAAAGAAGGATAGGAGGAAGGAGAATAAGAAGGAGGCCCAATATTTGCTATATGCAGCTTTGAACATTTGCTATGGATAAACAGCAGTGACTAATATAATTTAATATGTTAGTTATAATTGATTTGGCTTTTTGAAGTATCTCAAATAATGCTTAAACGCCTTCATTGATTTTGGTTTTGCACTTTTTAAAATTGATGTCTTAAGTAGCTGATGACTGAATATATATATATATATATATATATATATATTTGAAATAAGTTATATGTGAAAAATAAAATAGCTGTATTCAGTATATAAAGATGTTACTATTACTCACCTCTGATGACATGACAGGTCCTCTAATGCATTTTTGTTATGAAATAAGAATCATCTTTAGGGAAAACAACATAAACTGAAGCTACTAACGTTTCTGCTGTGGTCATATTTCCAGCAACTCACTTTCTTGTATAAGTCCTGTGGTTTCCATTTTAGAAATCTATAACATAGAGTGATGAGAAAAATAATCACAACCATAAGATTTTATTTCTATAGGCCAAGTTTACGCTTAGATTCTAACATTAAAGCCAATTTGTGAGAACGATTCCAGAAGAGACAATTTTTTACTTAAGCCATATATGCAAAAAGTGAGTATTTATAGTTATAATATTGTATTCACCCTTAAATGTGTTTTTCTCTCCAAAGGTTTTGTTTTAAATATTAGACAGAAATGGAAAGGATTTATGTAATGGGATAATATGATATTACTAACAAGTGCACATTCATGGTCTTGGCTATGGTATAAAATCTAATCTCCATATCTTTAGTGACATTTTATAACAAATTTAATACCATATCTTTTTACCAGGGTTAGGCAGTGGGAATGTGGTTTATTAAACGGGAGCTTTAGGTTGTTATTATTGATCAGTTACATGAAATCCATTGATAGCCAATCCTAAGGCAAACACAAAATATTTGGATCCATTTACCATCTTTATTTAATGTGACAGAATACCTGTATTTATTTGGACATTTTAATGAAATAATTTAAAATAGATTTTATTATGAAATGACAGGCTGCACAATATTTATCTTTGCACAAGAAATGGTCAATAAGCTCATTGATTAAAAGTTTAATCTTTCAATTTCTCTCAAGTTTACCAAGGATAATTTCAAACCCCAAGGGTTTTAGCACATTATTGATCAAATAGATCTAAATAGTCAACTTTTAATTCATTAACATGTATGACCATAATAATGTGGTATTATCATTTATGAGTAATATCAAAAATAATATTAGAGTTTAGATTAATTGACCATGGCTCATTTTCACTATGAATGGAAAAATATTTTTCATATGAATAAATTATCTTAATTTTTATGGCATCCTCCTGTAGGTGCTAGTTTTATAGTTGACATTTAGTAAGTGAGCTGCACCCAGTAGGACATAATGAAGACAATTTAGGCATAATTTAATATCTTAAGGTGTAAAGTAAACCATTTGTTTGGGGCACTTTCATAATTTTGATTGTGAAACAAAACTAAACTAAAAAAAGGAAAATCCTACAGACAAAAATTGTTTCTATTCTCTGCAATGCTACTTTAACCTGTAAACACTTGTCAATACTCCGGGAAATATTTGTTCCACTAGCTCTGGGTGAGAAGTATCACCTTCATGTACGCCAGATCACTTGTAGCAAATTTATTTCTATAATCATTATATCCTGGTCCTAAAACACTTTTCATCAAAATTACCCCCTTTTTTGTGTTTTCTAATAATGTAAAATATTATTCTTTTGATTCCATCTGAATATACTGCTTTCGAACAAAAACTAAGATTTAAGGCTATTAGGTATGGAGCCAAACACTCAGTTCCCAGGCCATGGCTTGCTTCCCATCCTTGGTAGATCTCTTTAATTCAGGGAAGAGAAGTGATAAGCAACGACCCCAACACTGCAATCCATTTTGCCTTCTTGGAGGGGAAATTTTAGAGAGCCCTGGGTCAGTAACTCCTTTGACTTAGCACCAAATTAACCTTGCTGGCAATTCTGCTCTAAAATTCAGCCTTAGGTTCAGTAATGAAATCCCTGTTGAAAAACCACAAATTCAAAATTTTCCTCAAAACCTTACTCCTCATAGGTCATTGGCAAAAGAAGATGATCAAATAAGCTTAGTAAATGGAGCATGCTCTATCTCTCTCTTGGAGATTTATGGAGAAATTCACACATTAAAAACTGAAAAATTCTACAGAAAATAAAACTGCTGAACTATATTTTAATCACCATTGGCCAAATATATTTGACTAGAAACTCGTGGCACATTGCCAAACCAAGCAAACTAATTCAAAGTTTGTACCAATATTAGTTACATAAGAATTATAAACTTTAAGCTCCTTCAGAGATCAGAATCTCATTCTTTGTGGCCTAGAACCCAGGAATATGAACATTTAAGCAATCTGCATGAAGTTCCATGAATAGATAAATCTGCATGTGGGCTCTTTATGCTGTTTCATGACTATTGGCTTATTGGCAAGGGGACACACTTGGGTGAGCTTTACCTGCAAAAGCCTCACCAGATTCTCAAGGTAAAAGATTGGAGTGAAATACTCTCCTGCTTTCAGTAGGAGGAAAGAAAAAGTAACCTATTTGAAATATGCCCAGAGCTCTCTGTCCTCCTGACAAGGCTGGTCCTCAAGGGAAACTACTGCCTAAATGACTTGGGTTTCACTAGAGCCTACTCAACGTGGAGGAAGGGAAATATGCAAATGCAGCGCCACTATCCTTCCATGTGGGGAAAGGGAAGTACCCAACTCCAGCCCCAGCTAGCCTTTCTGTCTCACCCAAGAGGGAAACAAGCTGAGGTCACATGCTGTGTCGATCACATCCCAGGGCCTCAGGATTAATAAAAGACTGAGACCAAATCATAGGACTCTAGAATGCTTCCACTATCCCCACAACTTACCACCATATCAATCAGGTTTCTGTATAATAACAGAAGATTATAGTTGAAAAAACTACAAGCCTCAGACTCTATTTATGAAAGAATCTCTAGGGAAACCCAAAGACAACAGGGGAGACAAAACCAAAGACACTAGAGGAAATTTTAGTATCTGCTACCTATAACTACAGCAAACATTAAATAAGCCTAATTCCTAGAGAGAAGAAGATAAAACCTCACACTAAAGCCCTGTTTACTTCATTATTTTTACCTGGTACGTCACGTCTACTTTTCAACAAAAAAATTGCAAAGTGTGATAAAAGGCAAAAAAAAAAAAAAAACAGTCAGAAGAGAAAAAGCAAGCATCAGAACCACTCTCCAATATGTCAGAGACTTTGGAATTATCAAACTGGGAATCTAAAATAACTGAATAATATGCTAAGGACTCTAATGGAAAAATTTGGACAACATGCAAAAACAGATGGGCACTATAAACAGAGAGAAAACAAAGGAAATGCTAGCAGTCAAAAACACTATAACAGAAATGAAGAATGCCTTTGATGAACTCATTGATAGATTAGACACAGCTGAAGAAAGGAACAGTAAGCTTGAAGATATGTCAGTAGAAACTGCCCAAACTGAAAAGCAAAAGGAAAGATGAATTTAAAAAATGGAATAAAATACCTGAGATCTGTGGACAATGACAAAAGGTATAAGTACAGTGGGAATACCAGGAGAAGAAAGAGAAAGAAAAAGAAGAAATATTTTAGGTAATGATAACTGAAATTTTTCAAAATTAATGGCAAACACCAAACCCCACATGCAGGAAGCTTGGGAAACATCAAACAGATTTAAAAAAAAAAAGAAAAGAACAGATATCTAGGCATATCATATTCAAACTGTAGAAAATCAAAGGCAAAGAGAAAATCTGAAAAAAAAAAGGCAAGAGGAAAACAATAACTTTACTTGTAGAGGAAGAAGAGAAGGGTAAGAATTACATCAGACCTCTTTTCAGAAAGCATATAAGCAAGAAGAGAGTAGAGTGAAATATTTAAAAAGTTGAAAGAAGAAAACCACCAATCCAGAATTTTGTATCCAGCAAAATCATCCTTCAAGAGAGAAGGACACAGATAGTGTGGCTCTCCTTATGAGATGCAATATGAAGCACACAGGACCAACTATAAAGTACTTGTGCCAAAACAGTTGAATCTGAATTCAATCAAGCCTATAAAGCCAAACTGCATTTATAGGAAATATGGGGATAAAAGGAACAAAGTAAATGATACCACAAAGGAGAAAATAAAGAAATCCAGAATGTGGGATAGTCTATACAACAATCAACCTGGTGTGATGGTCAATTCTGTGTCAACTTGGCTAGGTGTTAGTCCCTAGTTATTCAATGAAACACTAATCTTGTGTTCCTGTGAAAGTATTTTGTAGATATAATTAAAGTTCACAATATTTAAACAAGGAATATCACCCTAAATATTCTGGATGGGCCTGATTCAATCTGTTGGAAGGCCTTAAGAGTGGAACTGAAGCTTCTCAGAAGAAATTCCATCTGTGCACAGCAGTCTCAGCACATGCCTAAGAGTTCCAACCTGCCCTTCCTGACAGCTTGCCCTATGGATTTCAGATTTGTCTTGCCAGTCCCCACAGTTAGGTAAGCCAATTGCTTGCAATTAAAAAAAAATGAAAGAGAAATAGAGTTTCTCCGACACACGAAAATAGATAAAATGGAATCATATAAAATAGTCAAAGCTATAACAATTTGAGCACCAAATAAAGTAGTATTGGATTATAACCCAAAGTATAAAATAAATATCTGAATCCACACTGATAAAAATAAATGATTGAGTAAACAAATGAATGGGAGAGAAAAGACAAATTTCACATGCAGAAAAATTCCAAATTTTTTTTCAGTTTTATTGAGATATAATTGACATACAACACTGTATGAATTTCAGGTTTACAGCATAAAGGTTTGACTTACATATATTATAAAATAGTTAGCACAATAAATTTAGTTAACATCCACCATCTTATATAGATACAATAAAAAGAAGTGGAAAAAAAAGAAAAACTTTTTCTCCTGTAATGAGAACTCTTAGGTTTACTCTTAACAAATTTCCTGTATATCACACAGCAGTGTTGACTATAGTCATCATGTTGTACAATACATCTCTAGTACTTATTTATCTTATAACTGGAAGTTTGTACCTTTTGGCCACCTTCCTCCAATTTCCCCTCCCTCTACCCCTTGCCTCTGGTAACCACAAATCTGATCTCTTTTTCTATGAGTTTGTTTGTTTTTTCTGATTCTACATATAAGTGAGATCATACAGTATTTGTCTTTCTCTGACTTATTTCACTTAGCATGATGTTCTCAAGGTCCATCCATGTTGTTGCAAATGGCAGGATTCCCTCATTTTTTAATGACTTAATAATAATCCATTGTATATATACCCCCTTTTCTTTATCCATTCATCTGATCTTGGACACAAGTTGTTTCCATGTCTTGGCTATTGTAAATAATGCTGCTATGAACATGGGGGTGCAGATGACTTTTTGAGTTAGTTATTTTTTCCTTTGTATATATTCCCAGAAGTGGAATTGCTGGATCATATAGTGGTTTCATTTTTAATTTTTTCAGGATCCTCCATACCATTTTCCACAGTGGCTGCACCAATTTACAGTCCCAACAGTGCACAAGGGATTTCTTTTCTCTACATATTCACCAGCATTTGTTCTCTCTTGTCTTTTTGATAACGGCCATTCTAATAGTTGCGAGCTGATCATGTACCTGTTAACCATTAGTAATTCTCCTTTGGAAAAATGTCTAGTCAAGCCCTTCACCCCCCCTTTTTTTTTCCTTTGGGAGATTTGCCCTGTACTAACATCTGTGCCAGTCTTCCTCTATTTTGTATGTGGGTTGCCGCCACAGCATGGGTGCTGACAAGTGGTGTAGGTCCATGCCCAGGAACTGAACCCAGGCTGCTGAAGTGTGCTGAACTTAACCACTAGGCCATGGGGCCAGCCCCACTTCACGCATTTTTTTAATTGGATTATTTGTTTTTTTGCTATTGAGTTGTATGAGTTCTTTATATATTTTGGATATTGACCCTTTATCAGATGTATGATTTGCAAATATTTTTTCCATTTTTTTAAGTTGTCTTTTCACTTTGTTGATTATTTCCTTTGCTGTGCAGAAGCTTTTTAGTTTGATGTAGTCCCACTCATTTATTTTTTATTTTGTTGCTTGTGCTTTAGGTGTCATATCTGAAAAATCATTGCCAAGACCCATATCAAGGAGCTTTTGTCCTATATTTCCTTTTAGGAGTATCATGGTTTCAGGTCTTACACTTAACTCTTTAATCCGTTTTGAGTTAATTTTTGTGAGTGGTGTAAGATTGGGGTCTACTTTCATTTTTTACATGTGAATATACAATTTTACCAGCACCATTTATTGAAGAGACTGTCTTTTCTCTGGTAAATACTCTTGACTGCCTTGTGAAATATTAGTTGACTGTATATACTTGGGTTTACTTCTGGGGTCTTGATTCTGTCCCATTGGTCTTTGTTTTTATAGGAGTACTATACTGTTTGGATTACTATAGCTTTGTGGTATAGCTTGAAACCAGAAAGTGCCAAATAATTTATGTAGATACTCCATTCACAAGGAAGGACAGCATAACTCCCAGTCCCTAAGTGCTGTATACATGTGACTTTCTTCCAAAGATCGTGAAATAGAAAGGAGAGAAAAGAGTAACTTTACAGTGCAGAAATCTGACAAAACTACCTCCAACAGATGATCTAGGTTAACAGCAACAGTGATAAATCATTGATGGTATGTACCCTTGATGTGATATACTGAAGATGGCACTTTATCTTTATGATTTTCCTCCCCAAATCCATAACCCCATTCTTATCATGAGAAAAACATCAGACAAATTCCAATGGGTAGACATACCATAAAATACTTAATCAATATTTTTCAAAAGCTTGCCAAAAACAAGGAAAGTCTGAAAAATTGTCACAATCAAGAGGACCCTAAGGAGACATGATCACTAAATATAATGTGGTATCCTGGGACAAAAAAAAAAAAAAGGATACTAGGTTAAAACTAGGAAATCTGATTAAACTATGGATTTTTAGTTAAGAATAATGTATCAGTATTTGTCTGTTGATTGTAACGAATATACTATTTGTTACTAATTTACTAATATAAAATGTTAAAAGAGGGATCTGGGTGTGGGGTATGTGGGAACTCTCTGTACTATCTTCATAATTTTCCTGTAAATAAAACCTTTTAAAATAATAATAAAAATAAAGTAATATAATATAAAATTAGATTTCCAGTCCAGTTCTGGAATTCCAACATCCAAATAATGAGATCCAGTAAGTGAAAACAAAATAAAACATGAAGGGGAAATAATTCAACAAGTGTTTTCCAAATCAAAGAACATCAGTTTCTAGATATAAAAGTCTGCACTGTGTGCAACTGTGTTTCCAACTCAATGGACGAAAGTAGACTCATACCGAGACACATGATTATGCATTTCAAAACACGGGGGACAAGGAAAATTCCTACTACTTTCCATCAAAAGTACCATGCCATATAAAAATATTAGGAACTGCCATGGCTTTCAATTTCTCCATAGTAACGTTGGAAACTATACAAACATCTTAAAAATTCTCAGTGAAATAAATTTTAATCTAGAATTCTATACCAAGTCAAACCCTTAATCCCATGAGAATCAGATAAAGCAATTTTCAGACACGCAAAATCACAAAACAATTTACTTTCCATGCACTGTTTCTCTGGAAGGTATCTGGAGGTGTAGTCTTTAAAAGGAAAGAATAATTTAAGACCAAGGAAGATGTGGGCTTTAGAAACCAAGAGATTCAGCATAAGAGTAAAACAAAGTAGCTATCCAGGGTAATGGTGAAGGGATAATACAACATAGTAGGTGTATTACAAGCAAAGGGAGAATCCAGTCCATACCAGATTAAGATAGAAGGTCCCAGAAGAGATTGATAAACCTACCTGACACATCTGAATATACAGAGAAGAGATTTAGGCAATTGGTGGACTTGGGATTGGATGAATGATACACAGAAAATTAATATAGTATAAAAAATGCTATTATTTCCCCCAGGCAAATAAAAATTACATAGGAAAGGGAAAGTAATCATTATTTATATATACACATATATATATATACACACATACATATATATTACATTATTGAGCTGAGGCTATCCTCTATATAGGCCTAATAATATAAAAATGAAATATTGATTTAACAAACATCATATATATAAATATACATATGTATATGTCATATATTACATACTGTATTTATTATATTATTATATAAGCCATGGAGAGAGAAAGAGAAAGAGAGAATGGGTAATGGAAAGAGTGATTGTGTGGAAGAATCACAGGAATGAAAGAAGGCAAAATTCACATTTTCCTAAAATGGAATGAAAAGTTCCTAAATAACATTAAATATTGAAAAATAAAGAATTTTATATAAGCAATATAGGCATGTTATTTGGAGATATAGAGATAATTATCAAAACTATATATTCTATATAGTATAGAAACTATAACTGTATAAAACTAAAAAAGAAAAATAAATTTAGATTCAAAGTATTATAACCTACATTTATTGAATTTCTACTTTGTAACGGGTTCTAAGTGCTTCAGTGCATATCTGATTTAATTTAAAGGTTTAGGAAGGATTTTTAGTGCTTTACGTATAAGGAATGTAACAAGATATCTTTATCTAGAGCGCAGCAGACCACTTCTGCTGTCTTGCAAAGAAGGAAAACTTTATCTATAACCCATACAGATATGCGGATAATGGAGGGAGTCTTCTTTTCCAAGTCTTCCAAAGCAATTTCAGTTTGTATTTCTATATAAGAAGTCTGATTTTCTTTGGCCTCTTTGAAAACCAATGGGAGCAAGAATCCAGGTGGATGTGTTAATATATTTGTGAGGAAATTGACTTTTCTTCTTTTCTATAGGAATGGGAATAAAATCAGTACTTTAGTATGCATTGCTCTTAATTTCTCCCAGTAAAATATTCATTTTTTCTCAGAAGTTTTGATGAACTCCAAGTCTCTGAAAAGGTTACGTTGAGTAAAATGCCGTATACGTTGAGTAGCCAAACGAAACTAAACGCACTTCCGTGGGGTGCAGGAAATGGTGTGCCACTTTCCCCTTTTTCTTGCTATTGTAATGAAAGTGTATTGTTTATAGCTCCCAGCTCTTTCGTGATTGGCAAGATGAGATTCCTTCAGACTGACTGGACTCTTCTGAAGTAACACTTTTTTTAATCAAGAGAAAATTGGTCAAGTTCTGTCTTTTCTTATGGCTGAGTAGTATTCCATTGTATGTATATACCACATCTTCTTTAACCAATCATCAGTCAAGGGACACTTGGGTTGCTTCCACTTCTTGGCTATAGTGAATAATGCTGCAATGAACATAGGGGTGCATAAGTCTCTTGTGACGGTTGATTTCATGTCCATTGGGCAGAACTGTCCCATTTGCAACAACATGGATGGACCTAGAGGGTATTATGTTAAGTGAAATAAACCAGAGAGAGAAGGACAGACACTGTATGAATTCACTCATATATGGAATATAAATGAACACACAGATGGTGACAACTGATTGGTGGTTACCAAAGGAAAGGGGTGTTGGGAGTGGGCACAAGGGGTGTAGGGTTACATCCACAAGGTGACGGACAAACAAAAATGTACAACTAAAACCTCACAGTGTTATAAACTATTAAGACATCAATAAAAAATAAAATAAATAAATAAATAAAGAGAAAATTGGTCAATTCTTAATCTATAGCTAGCTACAAATATTTAGTTCTAACTCTGAGCAGGTCCAGTTACAGTGAAACCAAAGATCACCAACTCATTTTGAATTGTTTTTTATTCCTTGCTTCCTTCCTTTCACATCCCCCATTCTACCTTATTTCTTCTCTTTCTTAATCTGAAATGCTTCTGTTTTATCTGTCACCAATAACAGTTACTGAGTTCTGAGGCAGCAATGATTTTCACCAATTTTAAAATGATTCAAATCTGCCAGCTATTAGATTATATTTATACCTTGAATTATTTTCTATGGAACTACATTCCCAAGAGACTTGTTTCTCCTCAAAAGAAATAATTTCTTACTTTGTGGGAATATGAATTAAACTTCATTTCTTTTAAAAATAATTTGTTTTCCAAGTAATTTAATGTGTCTATTATTTAATAATAAAGAACTGTTCTGGAAAAAGTTAATAATAATTCTCCCTGAAACCCTATCATCACCTATGTCCAATAATTTTTTCAGAATAATAAATGGAAAAGCTCTGAGCTCAAGTGATGTTTGGCTCAAGTAAAGACAGTTTTCATCAAATGAACAAAAACCTCAGCAGATTTTTTTTAAACAACTTATACTGTTTGGATTATAACTGAAATTTGATTTCAGAAAGGAAATTTCAGTACATTAAATTACTTCCCAATGACTAAAACAGGATTATAAACTCTCTTTACTGAAATTGTACTGCTTTCTATAATATAATTTTGACATACTTATGGTCCATTAAAAATTTAAGCTATAACGAAAACTAAATACATTTATATTTTATTATTCATTTATTTTGAAAACTTATCTAGCCTACTATTTCATATAATTTGGAAAACTCCTCCCAGGCATTTTTCAAAAATGGGTCACTATAGACAGAAAAACAAATCAATTTCTGGCTTAAAAAAAATTAAAATCTCATTGTATGCTTCTATTTTCCCACCTTAATGTGAAGGCTTCTTGGGAATTGTTTTCACTTGTAAGTTAACATTTCTCCCAGAATGAAGCATTATTCATTACTACTTAAAGTCATCCTAGTTCCATTATGCCACCTGGGTCTCCACATGTGGCTAAAACTGTGAAAGGAATATTTCAGAAATTAGAAAATAGCTGTTGTTCTTGACTTCAAGAGTTTATTATAGAACACTGTAAAATTATATCTGTTAGTAACAAAAGAGATGCTCTAGTTAATTTTTACTGTATGTGTATTTTTCTGAAACTCTTCTGTAAGAATCATGTAAGATTCCACACAACGTTAACTTATATCCGTGGATACTAAACGAATTTCATGATATTAGGTACAGATTTTAGAAGACAGGAAATAAAGCTTCTTTCTCCCACTTCTCATTCTTCTTCATTCATGGTCTATTCACCATGTATTTGCACCATTATCCTTTCTCAAGACAAATCTTACTCTTTTGTGTGTGTGGGTGTGTGAGGAAGACCAGCCCTGAGCTAACATCCGTTGCTAATCCTCCCCGCCCTTTTTTTTTTGCTGAGGAAGACTGGCCCTGGGCTAACATCTGTGCCCATCTTCCTCTACTCTATATGGGACGCCACCACGGCGTGGCTGACAAGCAGTGCATCGGCAGGCACCCGGAATCCGAACCTGCGAACTCTGGGGTTCCAAGGGCGAACTAAACCGCTGCGCCACTGGGCCGACCCCAACAAATCTTAGTCTTTATGTGGGGCAAAACCATACAGAGTAGTTACGTAGCTTGCATAATATGTAGCTCCCTTTTGGATAAAATTAATTCTGATATATCCTCAGTGTTGATTTCAAATATTTGTTTTCAGATGCAACTTTAATATATACAAACAAGAATTGATAACATGGATGGACCTGGAGGGCATTATGTTAAGCGAAATAAACCAGATGGAGAAAGACAAACACCACATGATTTCTCTCATATGTGGAAGATAAACTAACACACAGACAGAGGGAACAGTTTGGTGGTTACCAGGGGGAAGGGGGTTAGGAGGTGGGCACAAGGGGCGAAGGGACGCATTTAAATGGTGACAGACAATAATGTACAACTAAAATTTCGCAATGTTATAAACTATCAACATGCTTATATATCCTACATATTTTAATTTAAAAAAACTATACACAAACAAAACTACAAAATCAATATACTCCAAAGTAAAAACATTAAAGTAGTAGATGATGTTTTATTGCTGAACATCCATCACTTAGGTTTAATAAAAAAGAGTTTAATTTTATGTCTGATGCTTTATTTTCTGTCATTTTCATTCTTTTGTGTTTCAGCCCAATGGACAATCACTTATTGATTATTGTTAATCACATATGCAATTATTGTTATTGTTTTAACAATAAAGCAATTTTTAACCATTGTTCAGCTACTTTATGGGGTAATACATTTAATACTGCATCCAAAATACAATAGTGAAAAACTTTTGAAGTATTACTGACCAAGAAATGGTTTACTGTATATTCACTACTATTCTTATATTTAATTGGGGCATACAAAAAGAGTATCTGTTCAAGAAATCCACTCAAAATGTCTGTTACAAAGCATGCTGTTTTGTGTTTGGTGTTTTGTGTGTGTCATGTGACGGTTGAATCCTCCCACTGCTTTCTCTGCTCAAGTCACTGGAAAACTTTCAGTTTTATATAGCACCATGACATCCTATGGCCTTTCTTTGCCACAAGCAAGATGGCAACAATAATGCTAACAGAGACGCTGAAATCATATGACACCATTCTGTTGCAAAGTCACTTTCAAATAATTCAGAATATATGTATAATTGTTTTAGAATATTATTAAAGTAAAAACACGAAATATTAAAAATTCTGTAGGAATCAAGATCCAGAAAATACACCTTAGGGATACCTAAGGGTCTGAGGTCAACATAGTCTTGGAAACCCTGATTGTTTCCTAAACATCTGTTTGTAGAAAAGTGAGTAGATGCAAGAAGCAGAAAGGATGTTGAGACTAGGCATGGGCAAGAAACTGCTTCAGGAAAAATAGAATTGTTGTAAATGGGCCAGAATAAGTTAAAATGAATTAGAAGTCAGAACACTGGAGGCAGCTAAGCATTTACCCAGTTGGGCTGATGCTGGATTGTCCCTCATTTCATGTTGTTAATGCATTTAAAAATAAGAATATTTAATCATAACATTTCAATGAGGTGTAAATGTAGATAAATTCCTATTTGGGGCCTAAGTTGCTGCCAAAATTATGCCTTTTTATGTGTCTGGGAAAGAATGTGATGGGAAGAGAAAAATATGCATCTTTCCTTTTTAAATTTCGTTTGCTTTATACAACTGTGAAGTGAGAAAAAAATGAAGAAAACATTGAAACTAAGGCAAGTGCAACTAGTAGCTTTGTAACAGACATAAGAGCCTCACAAATGTGCATCTGTTTTGCTTACTTACCAACCTTGCACTATTCCTGCATCTTCTTTAAGATGGTCGCCTGGAATTAGTCGAAGGAAATTGAATCTTACCTAACTTCTGAATGAGACCTCAATGTGCTCCATCCGCACAGGGCCAGAAAGAAGGGGGATTCGTCTAGACTGTCACAAAGAAAAAACATATGTATATCTACATTTTTGATCTACATCTACGTGAGCACACACATACGAACACAAGACATATTGCTATCCACATATCAACTAAAAAGATGGTGCACAAAAGCAATATAAAGACACAGGGGTCCTAGGAAGGCTGTGAAGTGGGGATGGGACTAGCAATCTATGATGTAGCTGCCTTAGTGGGAAAGTAAAGAAGGAATGGCTCGACTACCTATTTCTAACCTCCACTGATGTTATTTTTCTCTTGTTTCTTTTCTCAACACCAAATGCTTCTCTGGTCATATAAAGAAACATATTTTTCTATCTTTGTTGATACAAAAACATTTGGGTGTATATAACGTGATTGCATATGTAGAATATTTATCTATGTGTAGCTATATAGAGATACAACCCATATCTCCAAATTTAAGCTCTTGATTAAGATCACTTTAATTTGTAATCTAAGAGCATTGCTGTTCAGAAGCTGTCAAGTTTTGCAAGAGGAATATTTTGCTTCCTATATTTCATTCTTTCTCTCCACTGTCTTGCACCTTCTTTTGCTTTTTTCCCTGTATTTGCCTGACAATCAATCCTGATAGTGCCTCTTATAAGCCTCCAATTTTAAGCAGTCATTCTATGAGAAAATACTTCATTCTTTTTTAGGTTAAATTTAAATTAAATACAGCTGGGTTTCCTACAACTCAGGACATATCTATACCTGACTAAATTTAATATAACTATGTCTACCACAAACTGTCAGCACTTCAGTCAATATTAGACATGAGATGCATGTGTTTCTAGTCTTTGCACATATGATCTTCCTTTGCTAGCCTTTCAAAAGACCCTAGAGACCAAGGATTGAGAAGAAAGATAACTGAAAAGAATCTTTACAAAAATATTTTTTAAAAAGAGAAAAGTAAGAAAAGCAAATTGATTTATTTTTCTAGAAAGTTGACGAGTTTGGAAAATGGAAGAGTTGAATCCACTAATGAAGACTTGACTATGACAAAGAGTCTAAATTTATTTGTAGAGGACTGGATTATCAGATTATCCTCCCAAATAGCTCATAGTAGTAGATAAAAAAGAATGATCTCCCAAAACATCCTCAAAATGCACTTTCATGAGGAATACACAAGAATTTTAAGATTCTGTACATTGAAAAAAAACAAGAGTAACCAACAACAGCAATAGAGTTCAGCCACTAGTCTGATATAATCTAGAAATTAAAGATGGGCTGTATATTCTTAAAAGGAAGAATAGCCATGTTATCACAGAGAATCCAACTGATTTATAGTGTTATATAATATTCATATTGTATGAGAGAATTTTAATTGAATCTTTAATAGCTTTTGGAACAGAAAGCTCAAACTGTACTAGTCAATATAAAATGCAGGATTTAGAAGAAGAGTCTAATTTTCGTTAATGAATACGGAGCCATCAAGTATCTAAATGTGGCAGTGCTTAAGGGATCTGGTTATAAGAAGGCAGACCGATCATATCCACCGTGAGCAGTCTCACCTCGTGCACCAAAGCCTATAAATAATATATGAAGCATTGCTGAAAACAGATGAATACCCTTAGTGGTTGAAATGGGAGCATGAGAGAAACCCATAAGAGATTGAAAAACAAAATGATTGGATATGCTTCACAGTGTGGCCTGCACACTTGACCACATTCTCAGCCATAGGGCTGAACTGACGCAGAAGGTTATAGCAAATTTGAGCATGACCACAGTGGTAGAATCCATAAGTAGAGAACATCTAGAGACAGAAGCAGGGTGAGCAACTGGAACAAAGTGAGAGAAATCAGAAATAGAGATCCTTCTATACCATACCTCAACCCCAGGGCCAAGCAGTAGGATATGGGGTATCTTACGCTCAGCAGGAATATTTATTGTGGGAGTTTGGGAAAGAGAGACAAGACAGTGATCTAACTGCATATCCTATCTATCTCCCTCCTCCTATAACAACGTGGGCCACAGTCTTACAAGGAGCTCCTAGCCCTCCCATAGCTGACTGTCCAGGCAGACTCTTTCAGAGGCAAAGAATCTCAAATGCAAACTTGAATACAAAATATAAAATCACCCAATATTTGAGAAGTATCATCAATATGAAATATCAACGACAATAAATGTGAATAATAAGTAATGTGAATGGTTTAAACTCACCTAAATCATGTAGAAAGACTCATTCTGGACTTATAATATATTCAGTTAACTAATAATTACAAGAGCCATATCTAAAACCAAATAAAATAGGAAAATTGAAAATAATGGAATGGAGAATTTGGGTTATTATGATGGAATAAATACATTATTTATCTCTGACCTCTCTACAAAATCCCTCAGAAAATAGAAAGAAGAATAAAATAGGCACAACATCAAATGTCTCAAGAGGGTAGTGCTAATGAGAAGTAAGCCGATTGACACAGCATAACCCCCCAAAAGATCAGAGATTGGAGGCAGGAGAAATTGTGTAAGGCAAAACTGAAAACAAGGAGATTAATAGAAAATTGAATAAGGAGAAGTATAAGAAGTCTATCAACCATGAAAATTTTTCAGAACTGATTAAAATTATCAACCCATATTTTTAAGAAGCTCAGTGAAACCCAAACAGGATAGTTAAATGTAGTGATTCCTTTCAGAGAAATTTCATTCCACCCTTTACCACCTAAAGTAAAGCTGCTGGCTCAATAGGGCCCTTGATTCACAGAATACCCCCTAAATGCCAACCTGAGGCACTGGTGATTTGGCTAGGCTGAAATCCAGTGGTGTCCAGTGGATTTCAACACCCTGTGGTAACTTGGGGTCAGAGGAACAGCACAATAAAATTCTGATACTCTGATTACTGTTACTGTGGTGAGTCAAGCCCTATATTTCTGAGTCAGGAATCCTGTGCCTTCTACCAACCTCCATGAAACTATGACAGCTGAACTTGTAAGCTTGCAAAAGGGCAAAATCCCAGATCTGTCACAGTCCTTGACAATTATTATCAAACAACATAGACTTGAAGTCAAGAAACGTTAATAAAGATGATGATACAAAGAGATGATTTATAACTGAGTCATCCTAACCTGCACATCTATGGACAGCAATTTTCAACAAAGCAGTCAAGAACATAAAATGGAGAAAGGAAATTCTCTTCAATAAATGGTGTTGGGAAAACCAGATAGCCACTTGCAAAAGAATGAAAATAGACCACTCTCTTACCCCATATACAAAAATTAACTCAAAATGGATTAAAGCCTTGAATGTAAGACCTGAAACCATAAAACTCCTAGAAGAAAACATAGGCAGTATGTTCCTTGACATTGTTCTTAGCAGTATCTTTTTGAATATACCTCCTTAGGCAAGGGAAACAAAAGAAAAAATAAACAAATGGGATTACATCACACTAAAAAGCTTCTACACAACGAAGGAAACCATCAACAAAATGAAGGACAACCTACTAATTGGGAGGAAATATTTGCAAATTATACATCCAATAAGGGGTTAATATCCAAAATATATAAAGATCTCATAAAACTCAACAACAAAAAATGAACAGCCCAATCAAAAAATGGGCAGAGGATATGAACAAACATTTTTCCAAAGAAGATAAACAGATGGTCAACAGGTACATGAAAAATGTTCAACATCACTAATTATAAGGGAAATGCAGATCCAAATCACAATGAGATATCACCTGACACCTGTTAGAATAGCTATTATTAAAAAGACAAGAAATAACAATTGTTGAAGAGACTATGGAGAAAAAGGAACCCTCATACACTGCTGGTGGAAATGTAAATTGGTTCAGCCACTATGGAAAACAGTACGGAGATTGCTCAAAAAATTAAGAATAGAACTACCATATGATCCAGCTATTCCACTTCTGGGTATTTATCCAAAGAACATGAAACCACTAATTTGAAAAGATATGTGCACCCCTATGTTCATTGCAGCATTATTCACAATAGCAACCTAATTGCCCATCAACAGATGAATAGATAAAGAAGATGTCGTATATATACACAGTGGAATATTACTCAGCCATTAAAAAAGACAAAATCGTGCCATTTGCATCAACATGGATGGACATTGAGAGTATTATGCTAAGCAAAATAAGTCAGACAGAGAAAGACAATTACCATATCACTCCACTCATATGTGGAAGATAAACAAACAACCACAGAGATGGCGAACAGATTCATGGTTACCAGAGGGGAAAGGAGTGGGGGGAAGGTGAAAGGGTAAAGGGGCACAAGTGTATGGTGATGGATGGCAACTAGACTTTTGGTGGTGAACAAAAGAGTTCTATACAGAAATCAAAATATAATGATGTAGACCTGAAGTTTATATAATGTCATAAACCAATGTGACCTCAATAAAGAAAAAATGAGTCACCCTAACAGGAAGCCATCACAATCCTAAATCTGTAGGCACACCAAAAAAACCACATTTAACAAACTTGACCTAATTAACCTAGATAGAACCCTGCATTTAATAGTAATATAATTCACATTTTCCCCCAGGACACAAGAAACTTTTATGAAAGTACACGAGAAGCTGAGACAAAAAGAAAGCCTCAACAAATTTGAAAAGCTTAAAAATTTTTAGATTATGTCTTTTGATCAGATTGTAATTAAGTTAAAAATCAATAACGAAGGATAAGTAGAAAATTCCACATGTCTGGAAATTAAAGGTATATTTCTAAATGACCACAGGTCAAAAAAGAAGTCAAATTGGAAATTAACTAATTGAATAATTATTGGAATAATAATTATTGGAAATTGAATAATGATGAAGATACCATATATCAAAATTAATGGAATGCAGCTAAAGCAATATTTTCAAGATATTTTGGCCTTAAATATATATGTGAAAGGAAAAGAGAGGCTGAAAAGCAATACTTCCAACATCAATGTTAACATACTAGAAACATAACAAATCAAATCTATGGAAATAAGAAAAATAATAAATATGATAAGGGAAATTTATGACATAAAGTAGAGTATTAACAAACAGTAAAAAGAATAAACAAAGCCAAAAATTGATTTTTTGTAAAAAGACTAACAAAATTGACATGACTCTTAGCAGGACTTATATAAAAAAAGAGAGAAAACACAAATTATTAATATCACAAATGAAAAACATTAGATATAGATTCTCCAGACTTAAAAAATATTAGAGAATACTATGAATACCAATAAAGCTGAAAATTTGTAAGAAATAGATGATATCTTCATTAAAACAATAACTTACCAAGATGATAGATGAAACAAAATCTAAATAATCCTATATATACTAAAAAAATTAAATCTGTTATTAAAATCCTTGTCAATAAAAAAAAAATTAAAGACTACTTAGCTTCACTAGTTGATTTATTCCAGGCATTTAAAGAAGAAATAATCTGTCTCAAACTCTTCTAGTGACTAGTACAATAGGGACACTCCATAACTCTCTTTATGAGAGCCACAAAACTTGGATCCAAAACCTAACCAATACATTTCAATAAAGGAAAATTGCAGACAAATTTCTTAACTAATAACAGAGGCAAAAGCTTCTAACCAGGTCTAAGAAAAAAAAAAATCCAGTGATATGTACAAATTCCAATATGTTTCAGCTAATTAATGTTTATTTTAGGAGAGAAAGTATGATTCAGTGCTAGAAAACAATATAACTTACTACATTAAAACAAGAGAGAAATTGCATCTGAACGCAATAGATATGTAAAAAGCATTTCATAAAACTTGACATCCAATCATGATAATATGTCTTAAGAGCATTCTCTTAATATTGATAAATAATATCTTTGAAAGTCTATAGCAAGTCTCACACTCAATGGTCAAATATGGAAACCTTCTTCCCTAGAATGAGGCAAGTATGCTTACTCTCACAACTTCTGGTCAGTGTTGTACCCGAGGCACTAAGCAGTGAAATAAGAGGCAAGTAAAAGGCATAATGTTTGTAAAGGAAGAAATAAAATGTCATTACTGACAGGAGTCATGTTCGTTTACCTAGAAAATTCAAAAGAATCGATAGACAAATTTTTAGGATTGATAAGTACATATAATAGTCATATTATAAATCATGTACTAAATGTATAATAATAATGTATCACTGGATACAAGATCAATGTTCAAATATTAATTGTATTTCCATACATCTGCCACCAAAAAAAAGAAAATATACCATTTACAATGGCACCCAGAAACTAAAATACCTTGGAAAAATCTAACAAAAGATATGCACATTTTTATGTTAAAAATTAAAAAGCAGTCAGAGAAAATTTAAAGGATCTAAACAAATGGAGGGATATATCATATGTGTGGATTTAAAAACTCAATATTGTAAAGATATCAATTCTCCCCAAATTATGGTATAGATTCAAAGCAATTCTAGTCAATATTTCAGCAATATTTTTGATTGACCAGCTGGTTTTAAAATTTATATGGAAATGCAAAAGACAAGAATAGCCAAGGCATTTGTGAAGAAGTAGAACGAAGCTAGTGGACTGACATTACCTGATCCCAAGACCTATTCTGAAGTTACACTAATTAAGACAATGTGGTATTAACCCAAAGATAGACAAAGGAATCCCTGAAACAGAATAAAGTCTAGAAACAGATCCCCATATATTCAGTCACTGGTCTTTTTATGACAAACATGACACAACAGTGTAATAAGAGAAAGTATGGTCTTATTCACAAATGGTGCCAGATGGACTGCATTTTCATTCGGGAAAAAAATGACTCCTCACCCCCTACCTCACCTTGTATAAAAAAATCAATTCCAAATGGATTGAAGATCTAAATGTGAAAGGTAAAACAGTAAAGTTTTCAGAGGAAAATATAGGAGAAAATATGATCTTGGAATAGGCAAAGTGTTCTTAAACAGAACTAATAAAGCAGCAACAATAAAAGGAAAAAATGTTTAATTGAATGATGTTAAAATACAGAACTTCAGTTCATCAAAGACATTATTAAGAGTGAAAAAGCAACCACAGAACCTAGACAAAATATATCCAGTGAAAGACTCATTAAGGAAATACAAAAAGAAATTCTAAATTACTAAGAAAAAGATAGACAAAGCAATTTTAAAAATGGCCAAAGACTTGTACAGATATTTCACAAAAGAGACTATCAAGGTGGTAATAAAAATATGAAAAAAAAAGCTCTACTTTATTGGACATCAAGTGAATGCAAATTAAAACCACAATGAGATACCACTACACAACAACCAGATGGAAAATGCCAATTGTCATCCAGGATGTGAAATAAACAGATCTTCCTATGTTGCTAATGACAGTGCAAATTGGCACAAGCATTCTGGAAAACTGGCGATGTTTACTAAAGTCAAACATATGCATTTTCATTGAACCAGCAGTTTTACTCCTAGATACATACTCAAGATAAATGCACACAAATGTTCACCAAAATTCATTAAGATATCCAAAACAGCACTATTCACAACAGACTAAAAATATACTACCCAAATACCCATCAATGGTAGTATTGATAAATATATTGTCATACAGTAGTAAAATAGAAAATTATACAGCAAAGATATGGATTGAAATCTCTACAACTACATGCAAAAATATGAATAAAACTCTCATATATAACCCTGAGTAAAAGAAGTCAGACATGTAAGAGAATATTCAGTATGCTTCCATTTACGTAAATTATAAGAACAGACAAAGCTAACCTATGCTGTAAGATGGCAGGATAGTGATTATTCATCAGAGATGGAATTTGGCTAGGAGGAAGCGTAGTATGGTTTCTGAAGTGATGATAACATTCAGCATCTTATTCTGGGAGCTGGCTATATAGGTAAATTTAGTTAGTGAGAATTCATCAAGCTACATACTTATGGTATGTTTATTTTTCTTTGTGTCTATTTTACATCAATAAATGTTTTAATTAATAGTTTTTCAGTATAGCAGTTATATAAAAGCAAAATAACAAACTATTAAGTTCCTAGAAAAAAATGTTTATCAAGAAATATGCTAGACATTTTGGGGACAAATAACTGTAAAGCTTTACTTAGGAACATAAAAGAAAACTAAAATAAATGAAGAGCTGTAACAAGGTAATGTTTAGGAATACTGAATATTGTAAAAATGTCCATTTCCTTTTATTTGTCTATAATTTCAATCTATTCCAACCCAATGCACAAAAATTGTTTGTGATGGCCATTGACAAGTTGATTTTTAGTTTTTATGGAATCAGAATAGCCAAGACAATTTTAACAACAACAAAAAAAAAAACAAGAGATTTTACTCCATCAGGTAGCAGGATAAAAAATTTAAAACCCTAGAATTTGGATTTCAGAATCATGCACACACAGGAATTTAATGTGCCTCTCACATCAGTAAGGAAAATATACACTTCCCATTAAGTGGTGTTGAGAAAACAAAACAAAATGAAGACAGATCCTTACTCATACCATACAAATACTAAATGAATTAATGTCTCAAAGGTAAGAATGTAAGAAATAAAACTGTACAGGTATTAAAGGAAAAATATGAACATATGCTTATGATCATATAGCAAGAATTTAAAAAGCCATAAAAGCTTTTGGACCTTGAGGGCGGCATTACGCTAAGTGAAATAAGTCAGACAGAGAAAGGCAAATACTATATGATCTCACTAACACATGGAATCTAAAAAAAAGCCTAACTCACAGATACAGAGAACAGATTGGTGGTTGCCAGAGGCAGGGCATGGGGGATGGAGAAATGGGTGAAAGTGATCAAAAGGTACAAACTTCCAGTTATAAGACAACTAAGTCCTGGGATGTAATGTTCTGCATGATGACTATGGTTAACAATACTGTATTGTATACTTGAAAGTTGCTAAGAGAGTAGAACTTAAAAGTTATCATCACAAGAAGAACTATGTGTAGTGATGGATGTTAACCAGACTTATTGTGATCATTTCACAATGTATACACATATCAAATCATTATGTTGTACACCTAAAACTAATACAATGTTATATGTCAATTATATCTCAATTTAAAAAAATGAAAAAGCCAGGAAATAATAAATCGATAAATTAAAAAACACAAATAATGGACTGGGTGATAGTATTCATCACTTAGATAATAAGACAAAGAATGCACAAGAAGATTCCACAAATCAGTTAAACAAAAATGCTTGTGGACTTAGCAAAGCAAATGCACAGGTAATTCACAGAAAATAAAAGGCAAAAGACCAATAAAACCATGAAAAGATGATATACTTCAATAATCAACAGGGATATTTAAATTAAATCAAGAAATCTGATAGCATCTTTTCATTTTTTAGATTAGCAAAGATTACAGGTTGATCACCATTGGTGAGATTGTCAGCAAACAGTCTCCTACACTGCTCTAAAAGTAAATTGTAAATTGCTATGAGTATAAATTGGTACAGACATTTTGAAGGGAATATAGCTTATCTAATAATACCACTTCTCAGTACAATATTTACCCTAAAGAAATACTTTCATGTGTACCAACAGACTTGTACAAGAATATTCATTATGGCAATGCTAATACTAAAAGCAGGATTGTAAGGCAGAGGGAAAGAGAGAAATTCTTAACTGAGCAATAGCTAAATATACTGTAGTTAAATGTACTGTGGCATATGTATAAAATTATGCAGTAGTTGTTAAGGTAAATCTATAGGTATTAGCTTTTTGTGATAACTCTCTAGGTACTTAAATTTAGAAATAGATCCATATGTACTAGCATGATTAGAGCTCCAAGATCAAGTGTAAAAAAATAAGTTGAAGAAAATATTACTTCATTTAATGTAAAATGCAGATTAAAAAGCAAGAATAAAAATACACAATAAAATCTTTCCGTTCATATACAAATATTTTATGTAAATTCACAGAGGAAATGTCTGGATGAATAACCACAAAAAAATTTGTGACAGTGACTAGCAAGGAGTTAGGAGGGGGGTCAGCATTTGAAAGGGGTCATCAAAGGGGAGTATAGTGAACATCAATTATTTTTACTCCCCAGTATCTACTCCCTCTACCTAAGGTACACTGATTTGGTTTTTGGAGAAACCTCCTGTGTCAACCAATATGCTTGGGTAAAATTGAAGACTCCTCATCTGAGATTGAAACATGTAAACAAGGCCCAAAACAATCAATGTTTTCCCATTCCATAGAAACCGTGATTGGCTCAGTACTATAAATCAAAACAAATGAAACTCAATTCTGGAAACTTTTTAAAAACTATCATAAAATATGAAACTGGAAGGAGGAAAGCTGAAGTCACTGAAGCAATCTTGCATGCTTAGAGGGAGAGCCTGTGACAAGGCAGCTTTGGGTGGTAGAGCCGAGATATATACAAAAAGAGAATAGGGGTACAGCCACCTTTGGAACTCTGGGAAAGCCAAAGGCTTCCATCCTATATATCAATAAATCCTCTGGGCGCTTAAGCCAGTTGGGTTAACTTTTTAGTCATTTGCCACCAAAAATTTTCTCCAATAGCGATCTCCTGGATTTATCATTTTTGTTAAAATTTTTACTAGGAAAACATATTTGTATACTCTATAATTAAAATTACTTTAAGAAAAACAAATAAAGAAAATATGATTAGACTAAAGGATTTCTAAGGTCCATTCATTTTTATCAGTGTAAGATTTTTATGTGAGGTTTTATTAAAGTAGTGGAGATAGTCACAGGAAAATATTTTTAAAAATATAACGCATTTTATCTTGGCAGATAGACTACAAGCAAGTAATCATCTCAAATCCTTTTTAGAATTATGTGGATATAAATAATACATCCATATAATTAAAAAGTAAAAATTATAGGTGGAATCAAACAAAATCCTTAGTCAGATTAAACCACAGAAATGTGGCTGTAATTTTCCTAACTCATTCTCCTCTAACTATTGCTACCAGAAAATGGGGGTCCTTCTATTAAAATGTCGCTCTTTAAAATGACAACATGAGCAACGTGAAATTTATAGGTAAAGGGACAAACCCACTTCTTGTAACTGTTGTGCTTGCCTGAAAAAAGAACTGAATCTTTGAATAGGACCTTTAAGATAAAGCCTCTTTTGTAATCTTCCTTTTCCCCTGTGCTTTCCATTCTGGTCTCTTTTCTTCAGCTCTTTGAGGAATACAAGCACAAGAGGGCCCATTCCCTTCCTCTCTGTGTCTCTGCTCTCCTTGCAGCCGGCTGTGTCTTTCCCTAGAATGCTGCAGTATTCAACTGGACATTTTCGACTTCATTTTTCCCTCTTGCTATTCTTTTCACCCATTTCGAATAAGATCATTGAGAACATAGTTTTCTCAATATAGAAAAAAAAAGGTTTGGTTTTTCTTCAATGGCCATTAGGCCTAAATGTTAACAGACAAATGGTGCCTCTCAGTGAGAGTATGGCATTCATCATTCCAGCTCAGCCACAGAGGTGCCAATTGTGGGATGGAGACAACACCTGTTTATTGCAAAATGGCCCTAATCCACAATCATTTCACATGTGTGCTGATAGGCCAAAGGAAAATTACCAATGTAATAACTTTCAGTTTCTACATACCAATTGGACTTAAGTTACATAAAAATTTGCAGTTTATATCCTCTTTGTGTATTATTTCCATGACTACTCAGTCCCTCAGTTATTCTGTCAAATGATGCTATGGTTTACAAGGCTGGATTTGTAAAATCAAAACAAACAGGTGGTCTGTCTGTCAGAAACTGGCAAGCCAGATTGTTAATTGTAAATTAATCTCAAGGAAATACCTGGTTTGGGGCATAGCATCAATTAACTTAGCAAAGGCATAATTTTGCAATCCAAGGCCTTCTTGGAAAATTATGTCATTAGTAAGTTGAATTGTATGTTTAAAGAGACGGGGGGACGGCCCAGTGGTGTGTGGTTAAGTTCGCGTGCTCCACTTCAGTGGCCTGGGGTTTGCAGGTTTGAATCCCAGTCACGGACCTACGCACCGCTTATTGGGCCGTGCTGTGGCAGATGTCCCACATAAAACAGAGGAAGGTGGGCATGGATGTTAGTCCAGAGCCAATCTTCCTCAGCAAAAAGAGGAGGATTGGCAATAGCTCTTAGCTCGGGGCTAATCTTCCTCACGCACACACACACAAAAAACCAAACAAGTCAAAATGACACGTGCACACATTTTTCTTCAACTGTAGAGGCATAATGCAGACTGAACTACAGCATCCCACTGTTAGTCAGTGCCAGGTGCCTCTGTGTCTTCACTTTATTTTTTTTAACTTTAATTTCCTATTCGCACTATTATTTCCATTGTCCTACCTAGTTTAATTGCTTTAATTCATGTCCTTCAAATGTATGCCTTCTTCAAAATATAAAGGTCTGTTTTAAGTGCTTTTTTAATTTTAAATTGACATATGGCTTTGATCTTGTTCTGATGCTGACTCTTCACTCCACATTGATCTTGTCATGTTATTGTCTGCTTAGTACTTCTTACTGCAGCACGGTGTTCTGTTGCTATCATATTTTGCTTATGCATTCCCTTAGCAATGAGTCTGATGAAGACTTCTTTGCTACTGCAAGTCATGCTGCAGTGCACATTCTCACACATATTCCTTTGTAACACCTGTGTGAGAGAGTTGTTTAATTCAGCTAATAGTTACTAAGCATCTAATAAGTGTCATGCACTATTCTAGGCATGCAGAATATGTCAGTGAACAAAAGAAAATCCTTGGCCTCAAGGAGTTTATGTTCTAGTGGATTTTCTCTAGAGCATATATCCAGGAAATGGACTGCTGTATTTCAGAGCATGCACATTCTTAATTTCAATGTCAGAATCCCCTGTGAAATAGTTTCACCAAGTTAAAAATATGAGTGATATATGAATACCCTTGTTCCCTTACCTTAAACCTGGTTGACACAGGGAATTATACAACTTCTAATATTTGCCAACCTGATACAAATAAAATGGCATATCATTTCTCTGATTTCTAGAAGGTTTTGTATTTCTACACATAGCTCTAGATCATACGGCTTTACCATGTGTGTGAACTGCCTATTCATAATTGTTTCCAATTTTTCTGCTTTCTTTTTTTATTTTTTTAAATATTTTTTATCAGAAAATAAGAAAGATGGGGAAAAAAACTACAAAAAGCACAATAGACCCAAAATAAGAAGGCAGGAAATAAATAATATATAAATAATAGCAGTGTTCAGTGAAATAGAGAAAAATGACCACAGGAAAACTCAAAAGATATGACATTTTAAAAAGAAGGTTCTTTGGAAAAAAGTACATAAAATAGACAAAACTTTGGTAAGATGTGACAAATATAACAGAAAGAAGATACACATAAACAAAATTCAGAATAAGGAAAGAAAATCAGCCAGAGAAATAAGAGTGATTATAAAAATTACAAACTATACATCAATAAATTTGGTAAACTAGATGAAATGTTAAAATCTTAAGAAGAATATAACATGTCAAATCATTACAAAAACAGATAAAATCTTGAACATACAAATTCCTATTAGATAAAAATTAAAATGGTGATTTAAAGCAAGCAGAAAAAAACAAGCCCACATGGCTTGAGCCATAACTTCTAACAAGTCATTAGTGATGAGATATACAAGTTGTTATAGAAAATATTTAAAAAGAGGAAAGTTGGACATCTCATTTAATAAGGCTAGTCAAATTAATTTATTTCAAACCAACAAGGATAGTATATTAAAAGAGTATACAAGTTAAAAAAAACTATCAAGTTCAATTCTTGAACATGAAGAATTAACTGCTGTGAGAATTATTCTCATTAAACTAAAAAAACAGCCAGAAAACATGATAACAGATAGAATAGGACTGTAATCGCCAAGAAAAGGGAAAAATGAGGTGAGCCCTATGACTGACCACATGTACCTTCTAGACTTAGTTTCCAGGCTGCAGCATAGAGAGTTGAAACCCAAACACAGCTCAGTAGTCTCCCTGTGTTGAGGAGACAGTGATTGGAGGTCAGCAAACCAAGGAGCCTAGAATTGTGGGACAGGGTACTTACGAGGAGAGGTCTGCACACAGAAATAGCTCTACAGGACTGCAGAGGGATGCCTCTGAGACTTTGACTAAGTATTGCTCTGTGTATACAAGAGATCATGATAAAACCACTAGAAAGTGGTAGACTGAACAATTTCCTGGGCTTTACACAAGTCTGTGAGTAGTCTGTCCTGCCACCAGTCATAGTGAAAAGATCTCATAAGGATGGGGCATTAGATAGAGTTCTCATGCATGAAGAGTCATGCCTTAATAGTTAAACTAATTGAACACTAGGGAAAAATAGGCTGCTCTGGACTAACACTAACAAAACATAAAAGAAATCCTTGAAAAACTCAAACAGATCCCCAGGAACTTAACTGCATGCCAGAACAAAGCCAAATGTTCTTTAAAGGAACACAAAACTGTCCAGCATGAATGAGACAATCTAGAATACAATTAAAAATTACCAGGCATGCAAAGAAGCAGAATAATATGATCCATGTTATTAATGTGATCCCTATTATTAATAATATGATCCGTGAGTGAGATTAAATTCAGTTAATAAAACAAACTCAGAAATAAGAGAGGTAATGGAATTATCGGAAAAGGACATTGACACTCTTATTATAAACTTGTTCCGTATGATCAAGAAGGTAAAGGAAAATATGAACATGATAAGGAGAAGAAAATAAGATATGAAAAAGACAAAAATGTGACTTCTAAATTTGAAAGATAAAAAATCTAAACTTAGACACTACAGCAGGGTAGATGCTACAAAAGGAAAGATAAGTGAACTAAAAGACAAAGCAATAAAAGTGAAGCACAAAGTGAAGAAAACAAAAGGAAAATCATCATGACCTATGAAACAATCTCAAGCTGTCAAACACAGTGCAAGTGGAGATCTAGAATGAGGAGTAGGAGTAACAGGAAAAAAATTTAAGTAATAATGGTTGAAATTTTTCCAAATTTGATGAAAACTATAAATCCACAGATTCAAGAAGCTCAGCAAGCCCAAAGCAGAATAAATATAAATAAAACCACACCAATCTTAGCTCAAATCATGCTAAAGAAAAACTTAAAAGCAGCCAAAGAAGAATGTATTTTGTACACAGAAACAAAGACGAGTGAGAACAGACCTCTCATCAGAACCGATGCAAGCTAAAAACACAACACAACTTGAAGTGCTGAAAAAAGAAGCAAACATTGCCAGTGTAGAATTCTATGTCCAGACAAATTATGTTTCAACAATAAAAGTGAGCTTCCTTCCTGCTTCTAATCTGGAGGTGAGCTGTGAGTGGGGATCTGTGCCTCAGGCCCAGGCATGGTGTACGGGAAGCTGGTAGCAGCCGTTGCCATGTTTTGCCTTGGGCCCAATGGAGGTGGACACAGTGCCAGCAGCGCGAGGCATGGCATGGAAGGGTGGGGCTCAGATTTCCAGGGACCCTCTACTCCTTAAGCCCTGTCAGGTACACTGTGGAATGAGGGGCCCACACATGCCCTGAGGCCAAAGGACAGAGATGAACGTGACCCCTACGGGCCAGGGGCTGTGATGGGGAAGGGGAGGCAGAGTAAACAAGGAGGAAATTTAAGGCAGGAGAGAGTACATATGGCAAGATTGCCACTACCTGCAGCTTCAGATGCTGGATGGGTCTGGTCCCCAGGTCAAGCTCTGTTGACCCTTTTTAGGTGGAGGAAGGAATATTTATTCCTGAAAGTGTGAGAGGCACTTTCATTTGGCCTTTCATCATTGGCATTTGCGTCCAAAATTGAGATTCACAGGAGAATTTAAACATAACTAAAGGAAAAACAAACAACAAATGCTCATCTGAAATTGTGATTGGCTCACTGGTAGTCACAGAACAAAGTTAGAGATGACCACTCAAGTACATGTGTTCCTAAGACCACTATAAAGATGTTTGACATAAAGACTTGGGCAAAATTTGTTGTCAAATACACTGGACCTTTATGGTTTCCCTACAGTAATCAATCTGGCCCTTACTCCAGTGCCATACTCTCCTGGCAGTTGGCCAAGATGATTGAAGCCAGGGAAAGGATCAAAAAAACCCACAAAAACATCAGGAAAGATATCACAAAAGTCAAACAACTAAGAAAGGACTGAAGGAAAGAACAACCTCTTCAACTGGAGGAAACCTTGGAAAGATGCACTATGCTTTCTTCTTGGATTTTGTGACACTGTTATTCAGTAAACAGTCTGACCTTTTGGAAGAAGCATGCTGGTAACTTTTAGTCCTGGGTGTAAAAATTTGTTGATGTCTGTTGACTGTCATTGTAAATTAGCATTTACTATTCTACAAACTCTTTTTACTGATTAGTCGTTTGCCATTTGGGAACCTATGTACAGAAATGAAAACATCCTACAGAGAAAAATGACTTTAGATTATGAATTCTATTCAAAAAAATAGTTTAAACTGGGATCTTGTTCTGGGCAAAGAAAATTAAGATTGTAAAAGCCAGAATTGTCCCCTCTGATGTAAAAAGTTGTGCTTTGGCTTAAAACGATACAGAATATTGATCACATCTTTTATCCTTTATCATTATTGCCTATTTCTTGGAATAGAATTATTTCTGGCTTTTTAGAAATAACATTAATCAATGAACACATTTCTATTTTTTGCTTTGTTTTCCTGATTTTAGTGTTTGAGATATTGGTAATATAATTATCTGACATTCTGCATTTTTCGTTACCTGATTTTATCAAGAGTTCTGGATATAGAAAATTTTGTACTTATAAAACATTTATTTTCATGGAGATGACTTGTTAAGAAGAACAAAGCTATGATTTGAAGGTGACAGTAACAATTGGCAGATATTGTCATACCTTGAAACCAGTTAATTCTTATTTATACTAAACAGAAATGTGAAATAGTTAAAATATCTTATCAGATAACTTGCTGATTACACAGAGACCGCTTTTGCCTTTTTTCTTTGTTCTACCTCATGTGTTAGTGATGTACATTCATTGATTAAACAGTTTCAAGGTGAAAATTAAAACTTCAATTTCTTTTAAGGAACTTCTAAGAGTAACACTTAAGTCATAATTCATAAAGTGGTAAAGAAAGGCTTAAAGTTTGGAAAAATTTTGTTAGGCATCACAGCAATTGGCGTGAAAATAAATAAATTGTGTCAAAATAAGAATGTGTTATAATTAGAATTAAAAACCTAAACGATATTTCTCTCTCTTAAGTAACATAACTGGAATTTTTTTTACTATTAAACATGGCATTTGTAAATGGATGGGCCAATAATTTTATTCACTGTCACTCTTTAATAGCTTATTAAGGTTTTAGTCACCTCTAATATAAATTTAAAGTTACAAAAATTGTCCAATAGCAATAATTTACAAAATGAAACTAAGGGCTGCCCGCATGGCCTAGTGGTTAAGTTCAGCATGCTCTGCTTCGGTGGCCCAGGTTTGGATCCCGGGCACGGACCTACCACTCCCCAGCCATGCTGAGGTAGTGGCCCACATACAAAATAGAGGAAGATTGACACAGATGTTAGTTTAGGGCAAATCTTCCTCAGCGAAAAACCCACTAGATTTTTAAATTAATTTGGTACTTTTTACTAAAATATGTAAGTGAAATAAAAACTTGTTCAGAGAAACTAAAGATAAGAGGAATCATTGCCAGCAGATCTACACTACAAGAAAGTTAAAGGAAGCTTTTTAGGCTGAAAAATAAATGACACCAGATAAAAATTTAGATGCACACAAAAAATGAAGAGCAACAGAAATGGTAATACCTGAGAACGTGTAAAAGACAGTTTTTCTCATTTAACTTGAAAAATAGTTGACTATCTAAAGCACAAAGAATAACAATGTACTGTGAGATTTATACCATGTGAAATTAAAATATATGTCAATAGCATCAAAACAGATGGGATGGGGATATAGAAGTATACAGTTTGAAGGTTCTTACTATATTATATAAAGTGGTAAATTATTATTTGAAGATAAATTGTAATAAACTAAAAATGCATATTATAAACCCATAGCAATCACTAAAAGGTAAAATAAAGAAGTAGAGCTCATAATCCAGTGATTTAGAGAGAAAGAAATCCTAAAAACTATTCAATTAATCAAAGGCAGGAAATGTTTTAAAACAAATTAGGATTGGATGTAACAAATTGCAAGATGTTAGATTTAAACCCAACTGTATTGATAATTACAATAATATAAATGGCCTAAATACTCCAAATTTACTGTTTACCAGAAACTGGCATTAAAAAAAAAAAATCCCTGGGAGCTGGCCTGGTGGCATAGTGGCTAAGTTAACATGCTATGCTTGAGTGGCCTGGGTTTTGCAGGTTTGGATCCCGGACTCAGATTGACGCGCCGCTTGTCAAGTCATGCTGTGGTGGTATCCCATGTAAATTGGAGGAAGATGGGCATGGATGTTAGCCCAGGGCTAATCTTCCTCACACACAAAAAAAGCACAAATAGGTGAAAAGTAAAATGATGAAAAAAGTTATACCATATAAATACTAAATCAAAAATTGAAAAGTTGGCATGATTATATTAATATCAAGCCAAGTAGATTTCAGAATAAGAGGTATTTCCAAAGATAAAGAGGGACATACAATAATTATAAAGAGGCTAATTAATACATAAAACATACTAAATATGTATGCAGTTGATAATTCATACAGCAAAGATACTAGGGAAATGAAAGGAGAGATAAACCCGCATTTATGGTTGGAGATTTCTAAACTTATCTCTCAGTAATTGATAGGACAACAGCAAAAAAATATCAATAATTATACAAAACTGGAACAATGCCATCAGCTAAATTGACCTATGTTTATGATATAAGTTGACCTATTTGATATTCTACTCAACAATAGCAGAATATCTTTTGAAATGCATATAGAACATTCACAAAGGTAGAAAATGTTGTGGGCCATGAAACAAGTCTCAGTAAGTTTAAAGATTAAAATCATACAACCTGTGCTCTCTAACCGTAATGAGATTGACCAAGAATTCATTAGCAAAAGATATCTGGAAAACCTATAAATATTTGGAAATTAAACATTACACTTTCAACCCCAAAATCCATAAGTCAAAGAAAAAAGAATCATAAAGAAAATTATAAAACATTTTGCACTGAATGAAAAAGGAAATAGAAAATGTCAAAATTTGTGGGAAGCAGTTTAATCAGTGCTGTGAGGAAAATTTATAGCATTTAAAGCATATATTCAAACAGAAGAATTATCTAAAATCAATGATCTAGGCATGACCATAAATTTCGATGATCATAGAGAAAATCATTGAAACAAAGCTGATGTTTTTGGAAAATCAATAAAACTGATCAAAACTCTAGCCACACTGATGAAGAAGAGAGAGAAAACTCAAAATTAAAATATCAAGAATGAAGGAGAAGTATCACCATTGATCCTATAAATACCAAAATGATAAGAAAATAAGATGAGCACTTTATGCCAATAAAATTAGCAACATAGATAAAATGGGCAAATCTCTTGACAGACACAAATTCACATACTCAAGAAGAAATCAACAATGTGAATGACTCTAATATATCTATTAACAAACTTGAATTCATAGTTTAAAAAATAAACAACAAAATTCCAGATTCAGATGGCTTTAAAGGTGAATTCTACTAAATTTAAGCAAGAAATAATAACAATTCCATAGAAATCTTTTTCAAATATAGACTAAAAGAGAATGGTCCCCAAATCATTTTATGAGGTCAGCATTAACTGGCTAGCAAAACTAAACAGAGTGCTGGTGGGGGGAACTACTATGAAGCTTCTCCTTCATAGATTTAGTTTCAGAAAATCTTAACAAAATTTTAGCAAATATAATCCAAAATCAATAAAAAATGATAATGCATCATGACTAAGTGGGCTTTATCCCAGAAATGTAAATTTGGTTCAACATAGAAAATCAATCAATGTAATCCACAGAATAGACTGAAAGACAAATTTTTTCATTATCTCAACAGATATAGAAAAAATTGACAAATTTAATAAACATTTATAACGAAAACTCAAAACAAACTAGGAATGAAAGGGAACTTCCTCAACCTCATAAAGATAAAACATTAAAAACTGATAGCTAACATCATAATTCATAGTAAAAGACTGAGTGGTTTTCCCCTAGATTCACAAACGAAGCAAGCTGTCTGCTCTCATCACTTCTATTTAACATTATACTAGAGGTCCTATCACTTGACTTGATTTTGGAGAAAGTTATCAGGATGATTCAAATGACTAAAGGATAATCTTTTTAACAAATGATGCTGATTTAATATTTTTATGAAAAAACAATGAACCTTAGCCCCTACCTCACATCAAATATAAAAATTCCTTTAACATGCATCATAGACTTAAATGTAAAACCAAATCTACAAATATTCTATAAGTAAAAATATGAGATAAATCACTAGACCTGTGTTAGGCTAAGATTTCTTAGGCCACAAAACCCACAAACCATAGATAATATTAATAAATTGGACTGTATCAGAATTAAAATCTTTTGCTCTTCAAGACACTATAGAGAAAATTAAAAGGCAAGCTACAGATTGGGAAAATATGTGTTTAAAGGTTTGTATCCAGAATGTAAAATAAACTCTTCACTCCACTTAAAAGAAGATATACAAATGACCAAAAAGTACATAAAAATGTTATCATTAGTCATTAGGGAAATGCAAATGCAAAGTACGAAGAGATATAAAAAGTTTATTTAAAAACAGCACATCGTGATACGATTTGGATTATTCTAGGTAAGCAAGGATGACTTATCATTAGAAAATGCTCAAAAATAACAAGAAAACCTCAGTAGATAAACAAAAAGCAATTGTTAATTCCTATATATGATAGAAAAACAAGATATGAATAGTGAAACTAGGAAAAGAAAGGAATTCTTTAATTTAATAAAGGCTGGCTACAAAAGTTTTTACCAAACACGTTTAACCAAAAAAAGAAAAGTTGAGATTTAATTTCCATTGAGACAAGGATCCAGATGAGTTTGATGAATACTTTTAAGACGGAGAACTAGGGGAGGTTTCTCCCCACTGGAAACACAGGGAGCTAGTTGAAGATGCTCACTATCTTTGCTTTTGTTCAGCATGATAGTGTTTAGGTCCTTGACAATGCAATTGGGAAAGAAAAGTGATGAGGCATGAAGGAAAAGACAAAAAAAAAAAAAAATCACGTTTTGAAGAATATTTGAGTATCATCATAGATACCCCAACAGAATGGGCAGACAAGCTAATACAATTTGTAAAGCCCAATGAGCCTGTAGTCTGAAAAAAAAAAAAAAATCACTGCCCCTCACCCGTTTTTTTTGCTTGCATTCATGGAAGAAGTTGCAGAAGAAGACGGATTGCTGTTAAACAAGAGCGAGGAGAGTTTCATTTTATGTTATGCTTGGGTTCCCTCTGAAGGATTCTGAGGAGAGTCTAAGGGAAGCAGTATCAGTTCTGGACTGGCTGCTGTTTATAAGGAGGAATTCAAAAAGGCAGGGATGAACTAGGGATCGGGTATTGTCTTAAGGTAAAGGTGGGTAAACAATTGCATATCTCCTATAATTAATGAAACAAGCAAAGATCTGGGACATCATCGGAGAGAAAGTAGTAATCACTCAAAGTGGGCTCTTGATGGCATTTTACAACTGCAGCATGACCTTGCGAGATAAAATGTTGTTAACTTTACAGCTGACTTTATCTCTGTCTGTCCTTCCATTCTGATTAATGGCAGGGCTGCTTTTTTGCTTTTCCAGTTAGAGCTGATTTTCACTTTTCAGTACTGGATAGTTTTTGACTCTTTCACAACTAAAGGAGAACTTAGCAAGGTGGCCAGATAAGAAGACTACTTTACAGATTCAATTGTTTTTCTCAATTTCATCAAAAACAAGTAAAAGTGGAATTTAAGAAGTAAAATATAAATTAAATATCAAGAAAAAATGGAAAATATACAAAAATGTTAAGACTATTTAATGACATAGAAGAACATGTAAATAAATTACATTAAAAATATCTTAATCTTGAATGGGGTAATTCGATATTACAAAGATATCAATTTCCACTGCACTTCCACAAAATTAATGCTCAAATTCAAGTCAATTGACACCAGGATTTTTAGGAGGAACTTGAAAATACCCACTTTAAAATTCATATCACAAAATATCTATAATTATCTAAAGTAATTTTTTAAAAAGTGAACGTAAAAGTGAATTGAGGAGAAGCACCCTACTATGATATGAAACCTATGACAAAATCATGGCAATAAAATAATGTGCTATAGGAAGATGAATAAACTCATAGTCATAAAACAGCATAAAGAGCCCAGATACATATTAATCTATTCACGGAAACTTGGTAAATGAAAGAGATGGTATTACCAATCACTGGGGAAAGGGTAGGTTATTTCATAATAGTTGTATGGGAAAATGGCTCACTATGTAGAGAAGAGTAAAACTGGATCCCTACCTAAAAGCATATGAAAATAAAAAGTTCCAAGTCAATCAAATACTTTGCCATTAATTATAAGACAATAAAGTTAACAGAAAAAATGCAGAATTTTCTTGGCTCCTCAAAATAAGGAAGAATTGACTTTTCAATGGCATGAAAAGTAAAAATTTGAGTCCATAAAAATTAAGAATTGGGGCCTGCCCCATGGCCTAGTGGTTAAGTTCAGCATGTTCTGCTTCAGTGGCCCAGGTTCAGTTCCCAGGTGCAGACCTACACCATTTGTCAGCAGCAATGCTATGGCAGTGACCCACAAAATACAGGAGGATTGGCACAGATGTTAGCTCAGAGAGAATCTTCCTCAAGCAAAAAGAGGAATATTGGCAACAGATGTTAGCTCAGAGCGAATCTTCCTCAGCAAAAAAAAAAAAAAAAGAAAAGAAAAGAAACAGAAAATTAAGAATTGTTCTTCATAAACAAAGTAAACAGATGGGGGAAGTTGTTTACTTCACTGAAAATCTTTAAAAAATAATTTTAAATAATTTATATTAATATAAATATATTTACATTATATATTAAATATTTATATTATTATAAATAATATAAAATAATAAAGAAACTGCAATAAAATAATATAGTCATGCATTGCTTAAAAATGATATGTTCTAAAAAATGCATCATTGGGAGTTTTCATCATTGTACAAACATCATAGAGTATCCTTACACAAACCTAGATGGTATAGCCTACTACACACCTAGGCTATATGGTACTAATCTTATGGGACCACTGGCATATATGTGATTGGTCTTTAACTAAAACGTTGCTATGAGGACATGACTGTATTTAGAAATGGAATTATTTGCATTTCTAATTGTCAAATCTCTATGATATATTTGCAGATTCCAAAATATCTGAAGATTTTCCTCCACGAATAAGGGATGTGCTTATTACTTGTAGAGCTCACAAATCGTTTTGCATCTGCAATCTGTTGAAAAAGTATAAGTCTCAGGAAATAAAAGGTAGACATTTATCCAAAATCATGAGCTCAAAAAGTCATAGAAAATTGAAGAGGGTAATCTGAGATACCAAAATATGAAAACCTTTCTGCCATTTGAGATTAAATAAACTGAAAGGAGTAATACTCTAGCTGGTATTAACTAAGAATTCCTAGCATTATACTGTATTTTGACCGATACCACTTCTGTAAATTACAAACTCCTGTAGTTTTATTTTCTCTTTTCTTCCATTCTTAGAATCTAGTGACCCCATCATGATTGAAAAATACTAAAAAGCATTAAGTATAGAAATCATAAGCTGAGTATTGGTAGAAAAATATGAGAGCTTGACATCAGCTTTGTAGGAAAACAATGTGTCTTTTCATTAATTTCTGTTTCATAAAAGACAATAATTACAATTATTGCACAGAAGAAAAAGACAAATCAAATGTTTAAACATTTTGCAATTTCAGCCTCATTGGCAAGGATGCTTTTATCGTTTGTCATGCTGTTCCTAGCTTAAAGCATCCTGTCTCCTTCAACAGGAACACTTGACAGCTGATATTTTCTTCTTTTACTTCTACTTCGACTGCTAATTGCATATTTACAATCCTTCAATCAGAGGAAAAGAGAAACAGATTAGAAAAATTTTCTGTCAACAGAACTATGTCCTATAATGAAGCATCTACTCATTAGATATAGAGAACTTCGTGGCATCAATAATAAGTGTTATAAAGAGCACAAAGGTATTATTAATTCTAAAGGAATGCAGGACTGAAAAAACAATAAGTCATTTTGACAGCTGCTGTGAAGACTATTACCAAATGTTATGTTTACTTGACTAGCTCAATTTATAAAACAAGACCTACGAAAAAATCTACAGTTTAATCAATTGAGATGTGCTATTATAAACAACTGCTAACGGACTGAAGCTTTGCTTCCCTTCGTAATGATCGAATTGTGACTGTGTTTTTAAAAATTAGGATAATTACTGGTGTGGGCAGTTTATGTGCATTTTTAAAAGAACCTTAAATCAATGAAATAAAACTGTAGAACAGATTTAATGAGAGCATAAGTGTTTCTTTTTTAAGTTAAATTAAGCTAAAGATGCAAGTCTCTTTCAATGCAGTATGTGATTACCTTTTCAGGGAGAATTCACAAAGGTATTTGTTTATCATGCACATTAAGGAACAATAGTGGATTTAAATCCCCAACCATAATCATTGATTAAATTTCTCTATAAATCTCATAAAAATTCAATTCAGAATCCTAGGAAATAATATTTTATCTTTGATTGGATTTTATTCAGTTAAAAGAAAAATGGTTGAAGGATTTGATTATCTAAGTAATCTAAGAGATTAGATGATGGATTGGGCTATAGTTTAGGGAGACATACTGTTTTTTAAATTTTCTATTTTGGGTTTTGATTAACTCATATGGGAAGTAGGTTTCAGTGATATCATTAACTTTTTTAAAATGTGAATTATTCATTCTTACATTCTTTCTATAAATACATGTTGAAGTCTTTCTTTTGTATTAACTTTTGTAGGCAGTAAAGGACAAGGATTACACTGAAAAATATATACTTGACTTATGGTCCTATGAATTGACTTAGGAAACATTTCATAACAATTATATGCATGTGTTCATTTGTGGATGTGTGTGGGCACGTGTTGGTCTCTGTGTATAAATAGTTTGTGTATGTGAGCATGTATGTCTGGATGGGTGTGTGTATGTGTGAATTCATGTGAAAATATGTTTGAGAGTACATGTGTTGTGCATATGTGTTTATGAGTCTGTATGTATGGGTAAGTGTGCACCCAAATTTAAAGTAAAGACAACTCAGCAAAATAAGGAGATAATTAAGAAAGGATGAATGTATCTTTTGATAATTTTACAGATATGGCCCTACCAGGTATTTGGGGGTTTTTGACTTTAAGATGATACCAATAGCTAATAAAAAAAAAGGCACAAGAAAATTTTTGGAGGTGATGGATATTATCTTAATTGTGGTGATGGTTTAACAGGTGTATGTATATGTCCAAACTCATCAAACTGTACAGATTAAATTTATGCAGTTTTTGCACATCAATTATACCTCATTAAAGCTGTTAAAAAATAATTAATCATAAAAAGTGGGAGGGCAGTGAGTAGAATTCTGGAAAATCAGTAAAAGTGGTGGGAGTCTAGTTTTTGGATCTTTGTGAATTCATACACACACACACCACACAAACACATACACACACGCATACACATATACCCAAAAAAGTTAATGGATAGCAAATTAAAAATCTTTGGGTAATATTTTAAACTAAACTAAATGATGAAGAATCTCCAATAACCCAAACTGTAAAAGAGTGGGGACAATTCGTCAATAGTCACAAGACCTGCTTGGCATAGCTTCTGTGCAGAAAAAAGTAGAAAGGCACAATGGAGCATCTGATAGATCTGAGAACAAGAGAACTTCAAAGAGATAGAAAGAATTCACTGGAACATGCAGCAGGCCCATTAAAGAACAGCTGAAATTGGAAGGAGTTTTGCCCATTGGATAAGTATAAAGAGTCTGCAATGAGATCTGAAGGGGCTGGAACAGCCAAGCCTACATGAACTCTGGAAACAGATCAGCAATGTTCCCTTATAGGTCAAAGACACAAACAGAGGAGAAATATCTGGGAGTAGAGTCAAAACTGAGCAGAATGGAGGAAAACACAGATAAAATAAAAAGTCCAGATGAAAGCAGGGAAAAGAAACAGAGCTAGAAAATCTCAGAAAGCAAGCAGCTATATTTTTTCTAACAGTATACTAAAAGATAAACCTAGGAACTTTGCAAAGTCAAAAGAGTTAAATGGAGAACAGATAAATCTCCCACACAAAAGAATTCCAAATATTTTGAGTATATACTCTGCCCTCAAAGAGGTGCAGCATAATCCCCAACTCCTTAACTGTAGGCTAAGTGTAGTGACTTCTTGTAAAGAGTATGGTATGGAAAGGGCAGAAAAGAGTATCTTTACAATGGGGAAACTGGGGAAAAACTATCTCAGCCAGGTGATCGAGGTCAGCATCATCAATGATAAGTCATGATAATACATTCTACCCTTGGTATGATGTGGTGAAAATGGTGCTTTAACTCTATAATCTTCCTCTCAAAATTCTTCACCCAGTATAAACATGAGAAAAACACAAGACAGATCCCAGTTGATACACATTCTACAAAATTCCACACTAGTACTCCTTAAAGTTGTCAAGGTCATCGAAAACAAGGAATATCTGAGAAACCTCCACAGCCCAAAGGAACTTAATGTGACACTACAACTAAATGTAATGTAGTACCCTGGATGGGATTCTATAAAAGTAAAATAACATAAGACAAAAATTAAAGAGGTCTAAATAAAGTATGAAGTTTAGTTAATAATAATGTATCACTAATTATAATAAATATACCATACTAAAGTAAAATGCTAGTAATAGGAGAAATTAGTGGAGAGTATATGGGAATTCTCTGTATTGCCTGCATAAATTTTCTGCAAAACTAAATAGATTCTAAAACAAAATATTTATCTTTTTTAAAAAGCTATCTAAACCAAATCTCCTTTGGAAAGTTTACAAAAACTAAATTCAAATGTTGGCAAGCTTGAGCTATAAAATATATTCTAACAAATTTGAAAGAATAGAAATCATGATGTCTACTCTCAAACCACAAAAGAATTAAACCAGAAATCAATAACAGGCACATAGCTGGAACTTCCCAAATACTTGGAGGTTATACAGCATATTTCCAAATAACAAAATGAGTCAAAAAATTATTTTAATGTTGCACTAAATGAAAATAAAAACACAACCTATCAAAATTTGCGAAATGCAGTGAAAGGAGTGATCAGAGGGAAATCTATAGCATTGAATGTATATATTAGAAAACAAGAAATATCTAAAATGAATAATCTAGCTGCAGTTTGGAAGATGATGGCATAGTAGGATCCTGACCTCACTTCCCCCCCAGAGACACAACAAATCTACAACTACCTGTGAAACAATTTCTTCTGCAAGAGACAGGCAAACTGGATAAAAGGAACATCCACAACAAGTGACAACATTGATAGGGGTGGAAGAGGTAGAGTTATAGCCCTGCTAAGGAAAAAGCCACGCTCTAGTCATAGCAATTCACGTCAAGAATGATCTCAAAGGTACAGAGCTTTTCCCAGAGGAGCGGGGGATTTAAGCTCCACATGAGGCACAACCCTTAGACCCAGCGCAACAGAGATGAAATCCCATAATACCTGGCTTTTCTGGCTTTCAAAGCCAATGGGAAATAAGCCCAGGAAAACTATAGAACTTCAAAGAAAGAAAACCTTGCTCTTAAAGTGCCCATGCACAGACTTACTCAACCCGGAAACCAGCACAAAAACACCAGATAGAAAATGCATAGTCCATTGGTAAAAGAGACTCATTTACTAAGCTCAGAATGCATCCCAGAGAGGCAAGAGGCAGCTAGGCCCACCTCCCAGGGACTGAGACACTGGCAGCCATTTTTGTGACCTAGTTCAGTCATGCTGACACAGACACCGGTAGGCACTGTTGGAATCCTTCCTCTAGCCTGTTAGTTCAGCGGTGTGCCCTGCCCACAAGAGCACACCAGAAAATTGAGCATAGCCAGGCAGGAATCAGCTCACCCCAGGGACCAACCCCACCCACCAGTGAGCCTGCAGTGGACTTTTGCACCCACGGCAGACTTGCGGGCCTGAAACAGAATTGTGGGCCTGTGGCAGCTGTATACTGGAGGGCAGCATAGCCAGTTCTTGCCAGAGGCCTATCCCACCCAAAAGTGAGCTGACAATGGCTGTGAAGCTTGCAGCTAGCCTTACTTGAAGTCTGCCCTGCCCCTAATGTAGAGGCAGCCAAGGGTTGCAGGAAGCTGCACCAGGGACCTGCAGCAATTGTGTGCCCCTGAGCCTAGCAACCAGCCACACTAGAGGCCTGACTCACTTACTAGCAAAACTACCATACTTGTGCACTATGAGACCTTGCAGCCAGCTGTGCCTGAGGCTTACCCCACCCAATAAAGTGCCTGTTGCAGCCTCACACAGCTGAGCCTTACAACCAGCCAGCGCAGGGCTTACTCATGTGTCTGCAGCAATAGCCCCCCCACAACAAAAGGGCATATGCAGCCCACACACAGGGGACACTCCTGGAGCATTTGGCACTGGTGATGAAAGGGGAGCATGCTCCTTGGCCTCACAAAACATCTCTTATATAAGGCCACATTTCCAAGACCAGGAGGCATAGCTGATCTACCTAATACATAGAAATAAACACAGAGAAGTAGGCAAAATGAGGAGGCAAAAGAGTATGTTCCAAATGAGAGAATAGGACAAATCCTCAGAAAAAGAACTAAAGGAAACAGATAATCTGTCTGATAAAGAGTACAAACTAATAGTCACAAGGACACTCACTGATCTGGGGAGAAGAAAAGACAAACACAGTGAGAACTTCAACAAAGAATTAGAAAATATAAAAAGGAACCAATCAGAACTGAAGAATACAGTAATGGAAATGAAAAGAAATATTTGAAGAAATTATGGGAAGAAATAATAGCTGAACACTTCCCTAAACTTCCCTAAATGGGGGAAGGAAAAAAACATCCAGCTACAGGAAGCACTGGGAGTACCAAAAAAAGATGAACTCCAAGAGGCCCACACTAAGACACATTATAATTAAAATGTCAACAATTAAAGATAAAGAAAGAAGCCTAAAAGCTACAAGAGGAAAGCAACACGTTACATACAAAGGAAACCCCTGGCTTCTCAGCAGAAACCTTCCAGGCTAGAAGGGAGTGGCGTGATGTACTCAAAGTGCTGAAAGGAAAAAGCCTGCAACCAAGAATGTTCTACCTGGCAAGATTATCACTCAGAATGGAAAGAGAGACAAAGAATTTTTCAAATAAGCAAAAGCTGAAGGCATTCACCACCATTAAACTGGCCTCACAAGAAATGTTAAAGGGACTTATTTAAGTGGAAAGTAAAATCCACAAATAGGATTAAGAAAATTATCAAAGAAAAAATATCACTGGTAAAGGCAAATATACAGGAAAGGTAGTGGATCAACCACCTATAAAGTTAGTATGAAGGTCAAAAAACAAAAGTACTAAAATCATCTAAATCTATGATAAGAGGTTAAGGGACACACAAAAATAAAAGAGGTAAAATATGACATCAAAAATGTAAAACATGTAAGGGGGAGAGTAAAAGTTTAGGACTTTTAGTAAGAGGTCAAACTTAAGACACCATCAATTTAATGTAGATTGCTATTTATATAGGTTATTATATTTGTGAACCTCATGGTAACCACAAACCAAAAACCTATAATAAATACACAAAAAATAAAAATAAAGAAATCCAAACATAACTCTAAAGAAACCCATCAAATCACAAGGGAAGAGAGCAAGAGAAGAAGAAAGGGAAAGAGAAGAACTACAAAAACATCCAGAAAAACAGTAACAAAATGAAAATAAGTGCATACTTATCAATGGTTATTTTAAATGTAAATGGATTAATACTCCCATCAAAAGACATAGGGTTGCTGAATGGATAAAAAAAAAAACAAGACATATAAATAAGCTGCATACAAGAGACACATTTCAAACCTAAAGTCATTCACAAACTGAAAGTGAAGGGATGGAAAAAGATATTCTACGCCAATGGAAACAAAAAGAAAGCTGGGGTAGCAATACTTATATCAAACAAAACAGACTCAAAGAGACAAGGAAAGGCATTACATAATGATAAAGGGAACAATCCAATAAAAGGGTATAACACTTGTAAATATCTATGGACCCAACATAGGAGCACCTAAATATATAAAGCAAATATTAACAAACATAAAAGGAAAACTTGGCAATAACACAATAATAGTAGAGAATTTTAACACTCCACTTACATCAATGGATAGATCATCCAGACTGAATAAAAATAAGGAAACATTGGCCTTAAATGACATTAGACCAGATGGACTTAATAGATATATACAGAACATTCCATCTCAAAACTGCAGAATAAATATTCTTTTTGAATGCACATGGAACATTCTCCAGGATAGATCACATATTAGGCCACAAAACAAGTCTCAATAAATTTAAGAAGATTGAAATGATACCCCCAACCTTTTCTGACCACAACTGGATGAAACTAGAAATTAACTAGAAGAAGAAAACTGGAAATGTCACAAATATGTGGAAATTAAACAAAATGCTACTGAAAAACTATTGAGTCAATGAAGAAATAAAACAGATTTGACAGCAGCTGTCCTGGTGGCATAGTAGTTAAGTTCGTGCACTCTGCTTCGGCAGCCTGGGGTTCACAGGTTTGGATTCTGGGCACAGACCTATGCACTGCTTGTCAAGTCCTGCTGTGGCAGGGTCCCACATAAAATGGAGGAAGATGGGCACAGATGCTAGCTCAGAGCCAATCTTTCTCACCAAAATAAATGAATAAATAAATACCTGGGGACAAATGAAAACATGACATACCAAAATCTAGAGGATGCAGCAGAAGTGGTACCAAGAGGAATATTTTATAGCAATACAGGCCTACCTGAAGAAACAAGTAAAACCTCAAATAAACAATCTAACAGTGCACCTAAAGGAACTAGAAAAAAAGAATAAACAAAGCCCAAAATCAGTAGAAGGAAGGAAAGAGTGAAAATAAATGAAATAGAGACTAAAAAGACAATAGAAAAAACCAATGAAATTAGGAGTTAGTTCTTTGAAAAGATAAACAAAGTTGACAAATCTTTAGCTAGACTCACCAAGAAAAAGAGAGAAAAGGCTGAAATAAATAAAATCAGAAATGAAAGAGGAGAAATTACAATAGATACCACAGAAACACAAAGGATTATAAGAGAATACTATGAAAAGCTATACTCCAACAAATTGGATAATCTAGAAGAAATGAATAAATTCTTAGAACTATACAACCTTCAAAACTGAGTCAAGAAGAGATAGAGAATATGAACAGACCAATCACTAGTTAGGAGATTGAAACAGTAATCAAAACCTCCCAAAAAACAAAAGTCCAGGACAAGATGACTTCCCCAGTGAATTCTATCAAACACTCAAAGAAAATTTAATACCTATCCTTCTCAAACTCTTCCAAAAAATTGAAGAGGAGGAGATGCTTCCTAACTCATTATATAAGGCAAACATTACCCTGATACCAAAAGCAGACAAGGACAGCACACACAAAAAAACAAAATTATAGACCAATATCACCGATAAACATTGACGCAAAAGTCCTCAACAAAATATTAGCAAATCAAATACAATACATTAAAAAGGTCATACACAATGATCAAGTGGGTTTTATTCTAGGGATATCAGGATGGTTCAACATCTGCAAATTAATCAAAGTGATACACCACGTTAGCAAAATGAAGAGTAAAAATCATAAGATCATCTCAATAGACACATTTGACAAGGTACAACATCCATTTATGATAAAAGCTCTGAATATAATGGGTATAGAAGGAAAGTACCTCAACATAATAAAGGCCATATATGACAAACCAACAGCTAACATCTTACTCAATGGGGAAAAATTGAAAGCTATCCCTCAAAGAACAGAAACAAGACAAGGATGCCCACTTTCACCACTCATTTTATATAGTATTTGAAGACCTGGACAGAGAAATTAGACAATAAAAAGAAATAAAAGGGATCCAAATTAGAAAGGAAGAATTAAAACTGTCACTATTTGCAGATGACATGATTTTATATATAGACACCCCAAAGAATCCACCAAAAACTATTAGAAATAATAAATGAATACAGAAAAGTTGTAGGGTACCAAATCAACATACAAAAATCACTTGTGTTTCTACACACTAACAACAAAATAGGAGAATGAGAAATCAAGGACACAATCCCATTTACAATCACACAAAAAAGAATAAAATACCTACGAATCAATTTAATGAAAGAGGTGAGAGCCCTGTACACTGAAAACTGTAAAACACTGATGAAAGAAATTGAAAAAGACACAAAGAAATGGAAAGATATTCTGTGCTCATGGATTGGAAGAATTAAAATATCCATACTTCCTAAAGCAATCTACAGATTCAGTGAAATCCCTGTCAAAGTTCCTATAACATTTTTCACAGAAATAGAACAGAGTTCTAAAATTTATATGGAACAACAAAAACCCTGAATAGCCGATACAATCCTGAGAGAAAATAACAAAGCTGGAGGTATCACACTCTAGTATATTTTGATTTCAAAATATACTACAAAACTATAGTAATCAAAACAGCATGATACTGGAACAAAAACAGGCACACAGATCAATGGAACAGAATTGAGAGCCCATAAATAAACTCACACACCTAAGGACAACTAATTTTCAACAAAGGAACCAAGAACATACAATGGAGAAATGTAAGTCTCTTCAATAAATGGTGTTGGGAAAACTGGACAGCCATGTGCAAAAGAATGAAAGTAGACCAGTATCTTACACCATTCACAAAAATTAACTCAAAATGGGTTAAAGACTTGAATGTAAGACCTGAAGCCATAAAACTCCCAGAAGAAAACATAGGCAGTACACTCTTGACATTTGGTCTTAGCAGTATCTTTTTTAATATGTCTCCTTAGTCAAGGGAAATAAAAGAAAAAATAAACAAATGGGACTACATCACAACTAAAAAGCTTCTGCACAGCAAAGGAAATCATCAAGACAAAAAAACAACCTACCAATTGGGAGAAGTTATTTGCAAATCATATATCTAGTGAGGGGTCAATATCCCAAATATATAAAGAACTCATACAACTCAACAACAAAAAAACAAACAACTCAATCAAAAAATGGCAGATAATCTGAACATACATTTTTCCAAAGAAGATATACAGATGGTCAACAGGCACATGAAGACATTCAACATCACTAATTATTAGAGAACTGCAAATCAAAACTACAATGAGATGTCACCTCATACCTGTCAGAATGGATATTAGTAAAAAGGCAAGAAATAAGTGTGGGAGAGGATGTACAGAAAAGGGAACCCTCATACAGAGCTGGTGGGAAAGTAAACTGTTGCAGCTACTCTGGAAAACAGTATGGAGACTGCTCAAAAAATTAAGAATAGAACCACCATATGATCCATCTATCCCACTCGTCAGTCTTTGTTTATCCAAGAGTACAAAAACGCTAATTTGAAAAGATGTACCACCCATATGTTTATTTCAGCATTATTCACAATTGCCACAACTTAAGTGCCCATCAGGGTATGAATGGATAAAAATGTGTTTTATATACACATAGACACACACACAGTGGAATACTACTCAGCCATTAAAAAGATGAAATCTTGTCATTTATAACAACATGGGTGGACCTTGAGGGCATTATACTAAGCAAAATGTGTCAAAGGGAGAAAGCCAAATACCATATGATTTCAGTCATATGTAGAAGATGAAAAACAACAACAACAAAGAAGTTCATAGATACAGAGACTAGATTGGTGGTTACCAGAGGGGAAGACGAGGAGGGAGGAGGGCGAAAGGGGTAAAAGGGCACATGTTCATGGTGATGAATGGCAATTAGACTTTGGGTGGTGAACTAGAAGTAGTCTACACAAAAATCAAAATATAACGATGTGTACCTGAAATTTATATAATGTTATAAACCAATGCTACCTCAATAAAAAATTAATTTTAAAAAGTAGCAAATAAATAATCTAAGCTTTCATTTTGAGAAACTAGAAAAAGATAGGAAATTAAGTCCAAAGTAAGTGGAAGAAAAGAAACAATAAGAATTGGAGTAAAAATCAATGTAGGTGAAAACAGAAAGTCAACAGAGAAAATCAAGTGAACCAAAAGCTTGTTCTTTGAAAAGATCAATAAAATCAATAAGTCTCCAGCCAGTCTACCAAAGAAAACAAGAGAGATCACAAATTACTAATGTTAGAAATGAAAAAGGCGACATCACTACAGATCTCAGGGAAATTAAGAGGATAATAAAAGAATGCTATGAACAACTCTATGCCCACAAATTTGATAACCTAGAGGAAATGAACCGATTCCTTGAAAGATATAATCTGCCAGACTCACACAAGAAGAAATAGACTATCTGAATGGGCCTATAGTCTATTAAAGAAATTAAATCAATAGTTAATAATCTTTCAAAAGAAAAAGTACCAGGCCTAGATGGGTTTATGGTGAATTCTACTAGATACATAAGGAAGAAATTATACCAGTTCTTTATTTTCTTTCAGAAGACAGAAGCAGAAGGAATATTTCCTAACTCATTCTATGAGGCCAGCATTACCCTCATACCAAAACCAGACAAAGACATTCAAGAAAAGAAAACTATAGACCAATATCTCTCATGAAAATAAAAGCAAAAATTTTCAATAAAATAGCAAATTGATTCTAGCAATGTATAAAAAGAAGTATATAGCATGATCAGGTGGGATTTATCCCAAGTATACATGGCTGGTTCAACATTAGGAAATCAACTAATATAATTCATCACCTCAACAGGCAAAAGAAGAAAAATCATATGATCATATCAATAGATGCAGAAAAAGCATTTGACAAAATCCAGTACCCATTCATGACAAAAACTTAGTAAACTAGGAAGAAAGGAGGACATCCTCAACTCTATAAAGAATACCTACAAAAAAACTATAGCTAACATCATACTTAATGTTGAGGAACTCAAAGCTTTCCCAATGAGATTTGGGACAAGGCAAAGATATACCCTTTAATCACTGCTTTTCAACATCTTACTGGAAGTCCTAACTAGTGCAATAAGACAAGAAGATGAAATAAATGTATATAGATTGGGAAAGAAGAAATAAATCTGCCTTTGTTCAAAGATGACTTGATTATCTATGTAGAAAATCCAAAATACTCAACAAAAATATCTCCTGTAAATAATAGACAGTTATAGGAAGAGTGCAGGATATAAGGTTAAGGTATAAAAGTCAACTGCTTTCCTATATACCAACAATGAACAAGTGAATTTGAAATTAAAAACACAATACCATTTACATTAATGCCCCCAAAGTGAAATATTTGGGTATAAATATGACAATATATGTACAAGATCTACATGAGGAAAACTACAAAATTCTGAAGAAATATATCAAAGAACTAAATAAATGGAGAGATATTCTATGTTCTTGGATAGGAAGACATTATCAAGATGACAGATCTTTCCAACTTGATCTACAGATTCAATACATCCCAATCAAAATCCAAGTTATCTAAAACAAGTTATTTTTGTTAATTTTGATGAACTAATTATAAAGTTTATATGGAAAAGCAAGAGACCCAGAATATCCAATACAATATTGAAGGAGTATAACAAAGTTGAAGGACAGACACTACCAAACTTCAAGATTTACTATAAAGCTACAGTAATCGAGACAGTGTATTATTGGTGAAAGAATAAACAAATAGATTAATGGAACAAAATAGAGGGCCTAGAAATGAACCTACATAAATATAGTCAATAAATCTTTGACAAAAGAGCAAAGGCAATACAATAGAGCAAAGATAGTCCTTTCAACGAAGACCGTGTTAGAACAACACAGTTTCAACAAATTGGGCTAGAACAATTGAACAACCACATGTAAAAAGAAAAAAGAATCTAGACATGAACCTTACTTCCCTCACAAAAATTAATTCACAGTGGATCACAGACATAAATGTAGAATGCAAAACTATAAAACTGCTAGAAGATAACATACAAGAAAATCAGATAACTTTGGGTTTGGCAATGACTTTTTAAATACAATACCAAAGGCACTATCTATGAAAGAAATAGTTGATAAGCTGGACTTCATTAAAACTAAAAACTTCTGCTCTGCAAAAGACACAGTCAAGAGAATGAAAAGACAAGCCACAGTTTAGGAGAAAATATTTACAAAATATATCTGATAAAGGCCTATTACACAAAATATACAAAGAACTCATAAAACGAACAATAAGAAAGCAAACAACCCATTAAAGAAAATGACCAAAGACCTTAACAGACACATCATCAAAGAACTTATGCAGATGCAAATAAGCATAGAAAAAAATGTTCAACATCATATGTCATAAGGGAAATGCAAATTAAAACAACAATGAGATACCACTACACATCTGTTATAATGGCCAAAATCCAGAACACTGACGACGCCAAAAGCCTGTAAGGATGTGGAACAATGAGAACTCTCATTCATTGCTGGTGGGAAGGCAAAATGGTACAGCACTTTGGAAAACAGTTTAGCAGTTTTCCTACAAAAATAAACATATTTTTACCATAAGTTCCACAACTGTGCTTCTTGGTATTTAAGCAAATGAGTTGAAAAATTATATCTACGTCAAAACCTGCACATGGACGTTTATGTCGCTTTATTCGTAATTGCCAAAATGTTGAAAGCAAGATGTCTTTCAGTAGGTGTTTGGATAAATAAACTATGGTACATTCAAACAGTGGGACACTATTTAGCACTAAAAAGAAATGAGCTATCAAGCCATGAAAAAACACGGAGGAAACTAAAATGTGTATTACTAAGCGAAAGAAACCAATCTGAAAAGGCTGCATAGCGTATGATTTTAACCATATGACTTTTTGGAAAAGGCAAAACTATGGAGACAGTAAAAGGATCAGTGGTTGCCAGGGGGTTAGGGAGAAGAAGGGATGAACGGGTCAGGCAGAGATTTTTAGGTCAGTGAAACCACTTTGTGTGATACTGCAATGGCAGATACATGTCGTTATACATTTATCTAAACCTACAGAATGTACAACATCAAGGGTAGACCCTAATGTGAACTATGGACTTTGAGTGATAATAATGTGTCAGTGTACGTCCATCACTTGTAACAAATGTCCCACTCTGGTAAGGGATGTTGATAATGGAGGAGGCTACACATGTGTGGTGGTAGATAGTATATAGGAACTGTCTGTATCCTTTACTCGGTTTTGCTGTGAACCTAAAACTGCTCTAAAAAATAACATCTATTAAAAAAAAATCAGTCAGCAACAGTAACGTTTAAGGTCAAATTTCACACAAAGTTAAAAGTAGAGAGAAAATAACATAAGGAACAGAATAATATACTTACAGGCATTCCAGAAAGATAAGTCAAAAAAATAAAAATGGAAACCTACTATTTCAAAAGGAGCTAAAGGATAATAAGAAAATTATATATGACATGAAACAAAACATGAATCAGAAATAGAAAAACTCAGAAATTAGATGAGAAAACTTTAGAGAGAATTACAAATGGAAGAAAAAATATCACTTCAAAATCAAGACTAAAGTAGAAGGAACAGGAAGGAAATAATCACAGTAGATAATGCCATAAGTGAAATAGAGACAAAAAGGAGGAAAATTTTAAAAATCAAAAAAATATAAAGTGATATAAAAGACTATGAGGGAGGAAAAAAATTTTTATTTCTGTTCTCCTTGATTCTCTGGCTGAGGCTGTGCAAATTTGACTGACAAAAGACAGATTAACAAAAGGAAAACAAACAGAAGTTTATTAACACATGCATTGTGCATACACTTGGGAGAATTCAAGGATGAGTAACTCAAAGGGGTGGTTAGAATTTGGGCTTATATAGCATCTGAACAAAGAATAATCAGTTTTGTAGAGAAGTGACAAGACAAAGGAAAAGGGTTTTAGGCCTCCAAAGGCAGCAAGGTAAATATATGAGGGAAACAGAATAAGGTTTGCTTGTAGAGGTCCATCTCGGTGTCAACTTTCCATCTTCTTTATGGCCATAAAGCTTCCCCAGGAGAGAACATTTATGGCAGTCCTAATATCCCAGAAGTTTCTGCTTTTGGTCAGATAAGAGAAGCTCTGGAAAGGCTTTTTCTGCATCTGTCGATTCTCGTTTGCCTCTAGCTCAAAATAATCATTATGCCAAAGTGGCATATTTTGGGGTAGGATATTCTGGCCCCTTACAAGACATAAAAGAATTGGAGAGAAAGTGACAAATATTGAAAATAGATCAAAAAACAAAATCTAACCTATGAATAATAGAAAACACTGAAGAAAAAGGACAATAACTATAAAAAGTTAAAATTTCCTGAACTTCCCTAAAATTTTTTGAAAAAGGAACTATATAGTGAAAGAGTGTAGTATATATATGACAATATTGAGTTAGTGCCGGGAACACCAAGGTAGATTTCAGTACAATTATTTTACTTTAAAAACAGAAAAAAAAAAAAAAACCTTTGGGTAACTCAGCAGAAAGAGAAAGGAACTGATTAAGAAAATTATATTATCATCAGCCTATTCAATAGCAATACTTTACACTAGAAGAAAATGGAGTAAAATATTTAAAATACTCAATGAAAGAAAATATGAGCCAAGGACTTTAAGTAAACCCTCAAATTTTCAATTCTCAACCCAGAAAAATCAAACTCTTACCAACAGGCAGGAACCCAGATAATATTGCCCTTATACTCTCTTCCTAAAGAATCAGCTAGAGAAAAAACTTCAGACACCAAAATATCTAAACAGAAACTGACATAAAGATTAATGCTGAGCATTAAATATACAGTTGCTGTTAGATTTAAGGATAAAGGAGGATTTAAAAAAAGTTTAGTGTGTAATGGCTCTATGATCTCAAAAAGGATACATACTTCATTATACATAGCATATGAAGTATATAGTATATAATATATAATATAAAGATTACAATGGAGGAGAGATGAGGAGATCTGTTTTCGGGTCATTTTCATGTAGTATATCACTATTTTTCTATGCGTAGTGATTTAATGTGGGATCAAACATGAGTAATGATCACACCCTGTGTCAACAACCAGAATTCTTAGTATAGAAGAAAGGTAGAAAATGATGTAATAGAGGATATTAAGTAAAACCTCTGAAGACCTGACTGTGAATTGGAAAAAGCAGACTGAAAAAATGTATTTCCTAACTCCGTTCACTGAAAAAGTCTAGAAACAGTGACCAACTTATCAACCCAATAACAATGAGCATCTCTACACCAGATTTTGGAAACTATCAAAGTATCAAAGACTGCTAGGGTCATGTCAAAAGGACTCAGAACCTCACTTGAGGAAACTCAATTTTCTCAAAAATAGGAGAGAAAATTAGAGTCTTGATAAGGACAGTAACTCCAATGGATTAAAAGACATCAAATATGTTTAAATCCATGAATTCATAGCGATTTTTTAATTTAAAATTCTAACTGATTGCCTTCAGAGAATGATGGGGAACAAATTATCTTGAAAATTGGTAGATAGAGAAAAATAATCAAATATTTTCCTTGCTTTTCCTATATGAGCTGTCATTGGAAGTATCATCTTATAAAATTATTCTAGTCAGTAAATGAAAAGGAAGGATAAAATGAGAATACCACAAATTTGCAACCTCCAATGAATTATTGGATCTAGGCATTTAGCAACAATGACTGCTAATATCACAAAAATAGAGATACTCAGATTTCAAGTGCCTCCTGATGAAAAAGCACAAAATCACTGATTGTGACCAAACCTTGGGATCCAGTTGCCAACTTGCAGTGAATAGAGAGAACAGAGGAGCACGATGAGCTAGACCATGAGCATGCCATTAGCATCCACCAGACTAATAGAAAACTGGATAGGTCACATGTCCTGTCTTCTTCAACAGAACCTTTTTTCATTTGAGGAAGATCAGCCCTAAGCTAATGTCTGTTGCCAGTCCTTTTTCACCTTTTTTCTCCCTAAAGCCTCGATAGATGGTTGTATGTCTTAGTTGTACATCCTTCTAGTTGCTCTATGTGGGACACCGCCTCAACAGGGCTTGATGAGCTGTGGTTAGGTCCACGCCCAGGATCCGAACTGGTGAACCGTGGGCCGCTGAGCGGAGCACGCGAACTTAACCGCTATGCCACCGGGCAGGCCCCCAACAAAAACTTTTTAAGGAGAAGAAAAGGACAGAGGGAGAATCTGATGATTAATATAAAGCTTAACATAACATGTCAAATGAAAAGAGATGGCCAAGACTAAACTACATTATCTAGAGATGCACACTTGGCTTCTAAATCTACCCAGAATTAGTTATTATAAAAGTCAGGATAACAGTTAATTTGAGGGAAAGAGAGGCAGTAATTTATGATGTGATGGGTTCCATGGAGAGCTTCTTGAGTACCTGGCAAAATGTTATTTTTTTAAGCTGAGTGATTCATCAAATTATACAAAGTATACACTTGTTTTATGTAGTTCTCTGAACTTCTACTTTATTTTACAATAGTAAGATTAAAAAAAAAAACTTCTGGAACTGACTAATATGGAGTAAATACACTCCATCCTTCTCTCTTACTGATTACAAAATCCTGGACAAAATATATAAAACAACTATCCGAAGACTCTGAAAAGCAAATAATAGCAGGCAGACCAAAGAGAGAAATCAAAACTAAAAAATAAAAATCTATAAGGCAGTGAGCTCTTGTTTTGTTTTTTTAATTTCTTCCATATATCTTGCCTCAGACTCTAGGGCAGCTTGACTCTTGGAACTGGGAAGTGGGTGCAGACAGAAAAAGCTCCAAGAAAATCTCTCTCTTTCTGGCCAAAGGACAATGAAGGAAGGCCCTGCAGAACAGAGGATAAGGATAGATGACCATTGTTTTCATTTTTGTTTTACAAAACCAGCCCTGTTTTGGGCAAGCCCCAGTTTTGAGGCTAAACGCCTTTGGTGACAGTGGCAAGAACAGATCTGCAAGCACCTAAATCTCAGAGAAAAAGACATCTTTTATTTTGAACAGATTAACTGGGAAAGGGGCCTCCTGTCCTCCAAAGAGTGAGAGGGGAAAACTGAATTTTTTTTCTCTTTTCTCATATTGATTTGCCCCAAACAGATCCAGTCACAAAAAGTGTGTGATGGTGCAGGGAAGCTAAAACCCACCAATCTAACTAGAACACCAGGAAAAGGAGCCCCTCAGGGCCAGATAATGTGGGAGAAATCAGGTATAGAAGGAAGTGGAGAAAGGTATCCTTAAATCTGTGTGTGGAATCTCGGGCTCTTCCCCAAGCTGTGCAAGCGCAGAACTAACCCAAATCAAACAGCAAAGGCTTTAAGAACAAAACTACAGTGCAGACCATAGTCCAGGTTGCGCACTGGGCCCTAGTGGCACACCAAACAGCACTTCAGAGCCATTGAAAACTAAACCGACATTAGAACCATGCCTACAGAAGGAGACCTGTGGTCTGAAAAGAACTGGACTGATTGCATGTAAAATAAAACAGACAAAAGCTAACATCCTCCAAAGGATTTTAACAGGACCTAGGCTCCCATAATATAATATTCAAAAGGCACAGAATACTATCCAAAATTTCTCAGCATGCAAAGAACCAGTGAAAGGTAAACAACTCTGAAGGGAAAAGGTAATCAACAGATGTGAAATCAGAAATGACTCAGATGTTGGACTTATCATACAAAGAGTTTAATGTAGCTATTGTATCCATGTTTCATGAAGTAGGGGTGAGTATCGGTCAGGTCTAAAGAAATACTTAGGTCAGAATCTATGAATGAGGTCCAAGAGCCTCAGAATTCATTTCTTGTGAAGGAGTGACATCAGCAAAAATGGTGGAGTAGACAGCTCCAAAACCCGTCCCTCTACACAAACAGAAAAATCAAACAAAACTGTCAGAACAACTTTGTCAGGACTCTGGAAAACAGTCAAAGATTTATAGCAACCAAGTTAATGCCAAAGCAAAAAAAAAAAAAAAGGCAATTTACAAAGGGTAGGAAGGTTTTGTGGAATTTTTATTTGTCCTTGCCCCACTGCCTCCCCAGCTCGGCGTTGGTCTTAGAGACAACAGCCTGCATTACCAATATGGGGCCCTGGTCCCTGGTTCCAGAGGGAACAGAGCAGACTTCATTTGCAAAGAATTGTGTTTTTCAGTTCTAACCTGTCTGGGGATGACCTGAAGGACTGAGACAAGGGCTCATCTTTATTTCACTTCCCTGGAAATTCACTCAGGGCAGAAAAGCAGCAGGCATTCCTTTAAAACATTGTCAAGCAAAACAAACAACCCATAGCAGCCTAGGGCAAAAGATTATGGTTGAGGCATACAGTAAGTTGAAAGCCTGGGAGGAAAAACTGGGGACAAAGTTTCTTTGGGAAATGAAGGCATTTAAAAGCACGTGTGTATACTGGGGAATTTAGAAAGCCACACACACACCCAGGAGAGGAAGCATGCTCGGAAAGACGCTGAGCAGACTCTAAGTTTTCACCTCTGGCTGTCTCTAGGCTCAGTGCAAGCAGGAAGCGAAGGCTAAGGCAGAGTGCAAACAGGCTGGCTGAGTATTGGAGTACCCCCAGCACAGAGCAAATCTGCAAAGACTAGGAGAGGTTTTCTTCTCTCTCTCTCTCTCTTGCTCTACGCACACATGATAAAGATTATAGACTTTTAAAAAATACTTTAGAAAAATCACCAAGCAGACGTACAGATTCAGTTACAGCAAACAACAAAAACTCTAAAGAAAGCGAAGAATCTGATTTCCAGATTTACCATATTATAATGTTCAAAATGCCCAGCTGTCAACCAAAATAATTGGAGCATGCAAAAAAAAACAAGAAATTTGGCTGTTTTGCAGAAGAAATTAACAGAAACTGTCCCTGAGGAAGCACATACATTTGACTTAGTAGACCAGGACCTTAAATCAACTGTTGAAATGTGCTCAAAGAGCTAAAGGAAACTGAGGAAAAATAGCTAAGCAAACTAGAAGAACACAAAGAGAGAAACATCAATAAAGAAATATGTTATTTTCAAAAAGCAGAAATTCTGAAGCTGAATGTACAATAACTGAAATGAGAAACTTGTTAGAGAGTTTCAATAGTAGACTGGAACAGGCAGAAGAAGGAGTCAGCAAATTTAAAGATGGGTCAATTGAAATTACCCAGCTTGAGGAGCCATAAGAAAAAAGATAAAGAAAAATTAACAGAAACTCGGGGACCTGTGGGACACCACCAAGTGTACCAACATAAGCATTGTGGGAATCCAAGAGGGAAAGGAAAGAGAGAATGAGGTAGAAAGCATATTTGAAGAAATAGTGGCCAAAACTTCCCAAATTTGATAAAAGATATGAATCTACCCATTCTAGAAGCTCAATTAACTCAAAAGATAAGAAACAGAATTCATTTCTTATGGATTGAGTTGGTCAAATGGGATGTTGCAACTTGATGTGCCCAGAAAACCTCTGTTCTTTGATATTCCGGTAGTCTCAAGTTGTGCATCCACCTTGGAATTATAAGGATGGTGATCATCTATCTAAGGATTAAAAAGCTTGAGACTTTTGAGACAAATTCTCGTATTTCATCCACTGAAATCCTTTCTATTTTTTTTTCCTGAGGAAGATTAGTCCTGAGCTAACATATGTTGCCAATCTTCCTCTACTTTATATGTGGGTCCCTGCCACAGAGTGGTTGATGAGTGGTGTAGATCTGCAGCCAGGATCCAAACCCTCAAACCAAGGCCACTGAAGTGGAATGGGCCAAACTTAACCACTATGCCATGGGGCCGGCCCCAAATCCTTTCCATTTTTGAAGCAATTTTAGATGTTCAAAATCTGTCTAGTTTAGGAGCTCAAGCAGTACGACTGAAGAGACACTGATTTCCTCAAATTCAGAGAACTTCTTTATAAATTCATATTCTGCATCTCCATTTACCCTCAGCAAATGGAAGAAGGTCCCAGACAATGGGCTTTCTCAAATTACTGTGCCATAAATCTCTATGACTAGCAGTGTATGCAAAGTAAATTTAAGTATAGTGTTCAAATTAAAAGTGGTCATTGTCCTACTTCATTGACTATTGCACTATGTGGGCAACTATTCCCCTTCTGACTCACTCTTTAAGGAGAAGATATATAAAGTGTTCAGCAGAGTATAAGTATATAAGTGTACAGGGTGTGTATAGGGTCATGAGAGAGTCTGGAAACCATGTAATATGTGGAATATATCAAGAATATGTTCAGTCTAGGAAATTGAAGGGATTCTTGGTAACTGTATTCAAATATTTCCACAGTTAAATTAAATCAAGAACATAAATATGCCATACTTTATTTATTTTTACAATAGGTAGAAATTTACAAAGTTCAAATTTACAGGGAGGTGAATATCAATTCAGTCCTAACAATTAGAACTGAGGGGTTAAAAGAAGAAAGAAAAGAAAAGAATGACCTGTCTTTATGAAGAAGTAACCTGCTACTCATTCATTCATTCACCAAGCATCTATTTGTTCAGGGCATACTACATGTTAGGCACTATATACGATGTGATGAATTTAGTAGCGATGAAATCAGTGCCACCTATCCTCATCCGTAAATCCTGAAGTTACTCAGGTGTTTTAAACCAGAATTATAGGTACATAGGAAGCCTGCTAAAATTTTTACCAAAGTCATATAGGGGTGTGTGTGTGTGTGTGTGTGTGTGTGAGACTATGCATATATTTTGGAGAGGGGGAAGAAAAGCCATACCTCTTATTAGATTCTTACAAAACATCAATAGTTGAGGTGGATTTTCCGAGTTTCCTTCTTGGAAAATTGTAAATTAACCAGTCACAGCTTGAAAAGGACTGGAAGAAATGTTTTCTTACGTTTCCATGTACTTGAAATGTTAAAACTAGACAAACTTTCAAGGTAATGCTGAGCAGGGGGTTACTACCCACCTCTATATTTGAATTAAAAAACATATATGTTTAAATGCATATGGGCATATATGTGCATGTGTATAAATATATAAGAATGCATTTTGCAATATAAAAATTTCAGCCTAAAAATATAAAGGAAAGGAAAATTTGCAATTCAAAGAAGACCACACTATGTCTAGAAAATCAAAATTTGTAGGGTTATCTCCCTGGAAAGCAAAGGTAAAAAAGGAAAGATAATTGCATTGCAATTCAAGTTCCAAAGCACAAAACTCTATCTAGAAAATCACAGTCATCATGTGCATGAATAAAAATTTGCTATTGCTTGGAGACTGATTAAAAAAATAAAGTAATATCAGGGAGAATATTGAAGCTGACAGTCCAAATACAGGAAAAAGTTAACTGATTCTTCTAACCTCTTAGGAGATAGCATCAAGGTTGAAAATATGTTCCTTCAGCTACTTTTCCTAGAGAAAATAGGAAAAGGAAAGATTCTGGGGGAATATAACTTTAAGGAAGCCATGGAAATAAGCACTGGCCTATGTCTCTTGGGTCTAAAACCAATCAAGTCTGGCTTAATAAGAAACAGGCTTTAGAAAAATGTAATATTCTATCTACTTTTTTTGCCATGAGACATCTGTGTTTTTGCTATGAACAAATGCTTTTGTTATTTTAATCTAATAAGAGAAGTGCTGGAGAAATGAGGGTGCCTAGGAAGGAAAGGGCATGATCCTGATATATGTGTTCTTATCAGACTATCGTCACCCAATTCGCTAAGATTTAAGCAATTAGAGAGAACAAGGAACATAACCCTGAGGACAGCAATTTCATGGGCCCTAGAAGTGTATTTATAGGAAAACAAAGGGCTTAAAGTTGTCTCCTAATGTTCCTTTCTTGGACTCACAGTGACTCCACATCAAACCATGCCATGGGCAAGATCGCATCCCAGCATTCAACAATACTGCGTCAAGGACTTTACAGCTCAACAAGAAATCGTAAGGAAGACGTTAACACATTGGAATGTCACTGCCTTGTTATGTATGGACTAAGATAAACAGCACAGAATACAGGCGGTGCTTAAATCAGTGTATATTAGGCTAATTCGCTGTATGATGCCGGACAAGGTGCCTGCCTAACATTCTGAGTCTCTGTTTTTCTTCTGCAACGTGATGATGCGTGGACTTCGATCCTGTGTTCATGAAGTATTTTTCCAGATGGTCTTTACAGTGTATAAGAATCAACCAGGTGTGTGTGGGGATTGGATGTCCATGTTAATATATGTAAAACACATGTAAAATGCAAAAATAAATATATATATAAAAATGCAAATTTCTGTGTCCCATTCCGGATTTAACATATCAGATTCTTTCAGAAAGGACTGAGATGAAGCCCAAGAAATTGAATTTTAACAAATCCCTCAGGTGATTCTTACACGTGCCAAAGTTTGAGAACCACTAATATAGTTATAACACCTCCCACCCCCTTCAAATACACTTTTTTAGAATTACCATTTTCATTCTTAATTCTTGCAGAGCAGCCAGTCCTTTCCCAAATGAAGGCAGAAGCCATTTAAACAGCAATGCCGGTTTGAATGAATTTCCCGTCTCCTAAGTCCTTTTTCACAGCTCCACAGGCTCAGTTCTTCTTATTGTGTTATGTTTTCTTTAATAATATATGTTATTATCCAAAGTCCATCAAAGACAGAATATATTTGATTGGGGGCTGTTGATTATTTTAGCAATGGTGGAGTGTCCGACGGGGTATCAGTTTGGGCTTGAAGATGTGAATAATTGTTGTATAAAGTCTTACTGCCACAGGGGAAATTTAATCTTGATGGGACATTTATCAGTCTATTAACTCTTTAGCGCATTTGAATTCTGGTAAAATGCAGGGACTAAATTTGTTATACTCTGTGTATACCTTTTTTTCGTGGATAGAGGTTCTGTCAAACCAGAGGTTTACTTTTCTATTCCTTAATCACTATTGCATCAACAAACATTTGCTGCTGTGTTTTATTGATAAACCTGGTTTTTATTTTATAGTTTAAAAAAGTCACTATTAAATTTTGCCCATATGGCCAACACTGTTTTAAATATCTTTACATTGCCAAGCATCTATAGTAGGTGCCCAAAGAATATTTGTCCCTTTCTTTCTATCATTAAAAATTACAAGCTAGTTAGACTCTCCCTAATACTCAACCAGATTATTGCAGTAGTTCCATAACTAAAATCTGTCACTCTCATTTCTTTGTGTTTTAGAACAGATAAATCTTTCTAAATTACTGCTTTGTTCAACTACCTTCAATGATATTACCAACCAATTTATACCTAGCTTCCTTATCTGAAGTATAAAACTCTCCATAATCACATCGGAACATACTTGCCTAGTTATTTTTGAAAAATTGACCTCTAGAAAGCTACAAATGGGTTCTTCAGCTAACCAAGGAAATGTGCTTTAGGGAATATTCAAAGTAAGTTTTGGCATGATGGGTAGTTGATGCTTGGGGAACTCACTGTGGCCTAGAGGAAGGGGCCCCAATCAAGAGATTTGCTTGTCTTTCCTGTCATCTCATTACCCAGCTTTGTGCCTGTTGGGAAGTCCCTTAACCACACAGCACCTGCATTTCCTTGCCTTTAAAATGTGGGTAAATATGCCAGATTCCACTCTTCTTAAATGGATTGTTAATAAGATAAAAAAATACTACTGTCATTTAAAATGTGCTCTGTAGCAACAAGGTATTGAATTTAACACTTTCTAGAGTCCCCAGATAGGGAAATTACCAAAGCCAAACCATTTGCTGACATATTTCTCAATGACTTGACAGGCTAAAAGAGGCTCAAAAGCTTGCTATATTTTCCTTGCCTGTGTGTGTGATTCTTGGTTTCCATTCTAACTCGATATTTTGTAATGACTATAGATTTCGTGATAATTGTAGATTTACATACAGTTGTAAGAAATAATACAGAGACATCCCATATACTCTTCCCTCAGTGTTCTCCAGTGATAATGTGTCACATACCACAGCACAATATCAAAATGAGGAAACTGACAATAAACCTTATTTAGATTTCACCAGTTTTACACGTATTCCTCTGTGTGTGTGCCCGTGTGTGTCTGTGTGTTTAGCTGTATGCAGTTTTACTACATGTGTAGATTTGTGTGATCACCACCACAGTCAAGATACAAGAGAGTTCTAGCACCACAAGTATCCACCTTGCTTCCATTTTAAAACCATATCCACTTCCCTTCCAACCTCCCTCACCCACATTCCTAACCCCTGGCAACCCCTGATCCATGCACCATTTTTATAATTTTGTCATTTCAAAAATGTTACACAAATGGAAGCATAGAACATGTAACCTTAGAGTATTGACTTTTTTCATCCAGCATAATTCCCTGGAGATTCATCCACATGTGACATGTATCAATAATTCATTCCTTTTTATTGCTGAGTAGTATTCCATGGTGTGTATATATCACAGTTCTTTTAACCGTTCACCCTTTGTATGACATCTGGGTTGTTCCCAGTTTTTGGCTATTATGAATAAAGATACTAGCAACTTTTGTGGATGGTTTTTTTTGTGTGACATAATTTTCCATATCCCTGGGCTAGGTGTCCAAGAGTGAAATTGGTGGGTCATATGTTATTTACTTGTTCACCTTTTTATGAAACTACCAAACTGTTAATCCAAAGTGGCTGTACCATTTTGCATTCCTACTAGCAATGTATGAGAGATATAGTTTCTTTGCATCTTTGTCAGCACTAACTGTTGTCACTATTTTCGACATTATCCACTCTGATAGGTTTGTAGTGATATCTGATTGTGGTCTTAATTTGCATTTCCCTCATGGCTAATGCAGTTGAACGCCTTTTTGTACACTTAATTTTCATCTGTGTATCCTATTTAGTAAAATGTCTGTTCAGGTATTCTGCCATTTTCTAACTGGGTTGTTTGGGAGTTTTTTTTATTGTTAAAATTTGAGAGTTCTTTACGTATCTTACATATTAGTCCTTTGTTTAATATGCTATTTGCAAATATTTTCTCCCATGCTGTAGCCTGACTTTTCATCCTTTTAATAAGGTCTTTCACAGAGTAAAATTTTCCATTTTGATGAGGTCCAATTTATCAATTTTTCATTTTATAGACCATGCTTTTGGTGTCATGTCTACGAACTCTTCATCTAGCCCTAAATCTCAGAGATTTTCTCCTATTGTTTTCTTCTACAATATTTATAATTTTGTATCTAAATCTAATTTATAGTTACATATCTAAGTGACCCTTCTTTTTTAAGTCTAGTTAACATCTGGTACCATACATCTAAGTGATCCATTTTGAGTTAACATCCATTACCATATATCTAAGTGATCCATTGAGTTAATTTTTTTATAAAATGTGATGTTTAGGTTGAGGTTAATTTTTTTAGATATAAATGTTCAATGGCTCCAGCACCATTTGTTCAAAAGGCTACCATTTCCCTTTTGAGTGTCCTTGTACCTTTGTTAAAAATGAATTGTGTGGGAATCTATTTTTGGGTTATCTGTGGGTTGATCTATGTGTCAATTACTCCACCAGTACTATACTCTCTTAATTACTGTGACTATATAGTAAGCCTCAATATCAAGTGTAGTGATTCCTTTCAGTTTTCTTTTTCAAAATTATTTTAGCTATTTCAGTTCTTTTGCCTTTCTACATAAATTGTAGAATGATCTTGTTTATATCTCCAAAATCCTTGCTCAGATTTTCATAGGAATTGTGTTAACATGCACATCAATTTATGAAAAATTATCTTCTTTACTATACTGAGACTTTCAATCTTTGAACATGGTATGTATCTCCAATCGTCTTTGAGTTCTTTTATTAGTGTTTTGTTGTCTTCAGCATATAAGTTCAGTATGTGTTCTGTTAGATTTACACCTAAGTATTTCATTTTTTGTGCAATTGTAAATAGTATTTTTTTATTTCAGGGTCCACATGTTCATTGATAGTATGTAGAAACACAATTGATTTTTGTATGTTGATCTTGTATCCTATGGCCTTGCTGAACAATCATGTCATCTGAAATAGGGACTGTCTTTATTTCTTCCCTTCCAATTTACACGTCTTTTATTTCTTTTTCTTGCCTAATTGCATGCAATGGCTAGAATTTCAGTATTACGTTGCTTAAGAGTAATGACAGTGGACATACTTGCCTTGTTCTCAGCCTTAGGGGGAAGGCATTTAGTCTTTCATTATTAAGTATGTTGCTATAAGTTTTGTAGATGCTCTTCGTCAAATTGAGGTAGTTTCCTCTGAACTTACTGAGAGTTTTTCGTGTTAGATTTTGTCAAATTATTTTTCTGCCTTAACCAATACAATTAGATGATTTTTTTTCTTTAGCCTGTTGAGATAGAGGATTACATTGATTGATAGTCAAATGTTGAGCAAGTTTGCATAAATGAAATAATTTCCACTTGATCATTGTATATATTCTTAATACATTGCTGGAATCTGTTTGCTAATATTTTGTTAGGGATTTTTACATCTAAATTCATGAGGGATATTGATCTATAACGTTCTTTTTGTTTCATACTGTCTTTGGTTTTGATACCAGATTATACCATTCTCATACAAGGAGCTGGAAAGTTTTGCCTCCTCTTCTATTCTCTGGAAGAGATTACATAGAATTTATGTTGGTTTTTCTTTACATGTTTGGTGGAATAATCCAGTGAAGTTATTTGGGACTGGGGATCTTTGTGGAAGAAAATTTTATTATAAATTAATTTTTTTATGATTTTAGGGCAGTTCGGTTTATCTGTTCATTTTGATCAAGTTATGATAGTTTATGGTTTCAAGGCATTGGTCAATTTCTTTTAAGTTGTTGAATTTATAAGAATGAATTGTTTATAGTATTCCCTTACTTACTTTTTAGTGGTTGCAGGATCTGTAGTAGTATCCTCTGTTTCACTTTTGATATTTTTGATGTGTACCTTCTCTCTTTTTACCTTTCTCAGTGTTACTAGAGGTTTATCAACTTTATTGATGTTTTTTCAAAGTCCAGCTTTTGGTTTCATTGATTTTTTTTCTATTATTTTCCTTTTTCCTATTTCATTGGTTTAGCAGCATCCTACAATTCTTGGTATGTTGTATTTTCATTTTCATTTAGGTCTATGCATTTTTTAAAATTTCCTTTGATATTTCCACAGATTGATTAGAAGGATGTTATTTAATTTCCATGTGTTTGAAGACTTTCCTGTTGTCTCTCTGTTATTGATTTCTAGTTTGATTTCATTATGGTCAGAGAATACGCTGTACATGACTTTAAAACTTTTAAATTGCTGAGATTTGTTTATGACCCAGGATATGGTCTGTCTTGGTGAATGTTTTACTGGCACTTGAAAATAATATTTATTTTGCTGTAACTGGGGAGAAGGTCTAAAGATCATAATTAGATTCTGTTGGTTGGTATTTTTGCTTAGTTCTTCTATATATTTGCTAATTTTACATCTACTATTTCTAACAGTTGCTGATAGTTGGGTGATCCAGTCCCCAACTATAATGGTGGATTCATCTATTTCTTATTTCAGCTCTATTAGCTTTTGTTTCATGTATTTTGAAGCTCTGTTGTTTGGTGCATATACATTTAAGATTGTTATATCTTCTTGGTGGATTGAACCTATTATCATTATAAAACGGTCCTCTCTGCCCATGGTCATTTTCTTTGCCCTGAAGTATACTTTTATGTTACTGTAGCTATCCTGCCATTCTTTCATTAGTTACTATGATATATTTTTTTTATTGTTTTACTTTGTACCTACCTACACCATTGTGTTTAAAGTGAGTTTCTTGTAGACAGCATAGTGTTAGCTGATATTTTTCAATCTACTCTGCCAATTGCTATCTTTTAATCAATTAATTTGGATCATTTATATTTAAATTAATTATTGATATGTTAGGACTTAAGTATGTCATATTATTATTTGTTTTCTGTTCATATCCTTTGTTTCTCATATTTCTATTTGTCTTTTCTTACCTTTCTGTGAGTTATTTGAACAATTTTTAGAATTCTATCTTGTTTTATTTGTAGTGTTTTTCAGTGTATCATTTTGTACAATGTACTTACTGGTTGTTCTAGATATTACAATATATATGTGTAACTTATCACATCCCACTGATATCTATGTTTCATCACTTCAAGTGAAGTATTGAAATCTTACTACTATTTAGGTCCCTTTATGCTCCCAACTTTTAAAATATAATTGTGTCTAGTATTTCCTCTACACATCTTGAGTGCTAGATATTATAATTTTTCTTTAGTCATTAAACAAAATTTAAGAAACTCTTGAGGAGAAGAATAATCCATATTTGCCCCTACTTTTGCCCATTCCATTTTTCTCCTTTTTTTTCTGAAGTTCTATTTCTTCTTATGCTATTATTTGCTTTCTGTTTGGAGAGCTCCCTTTATCCATTTTAAGTAATTCTCATAATTTCCTCATCTGAGAACATCTTTATTTCCTCTTCTTTTCTGAAGATAGTTTTATTGAATATAGAATTTACACTGATAGTCTTTTTCTTTTAGCACCTGAAAAATGTGCCCCTTTCTTCTTTACTCTATGGTTTCAGGTGAGAAATCAACTTTCATTCAAATTGAAGTTCCCCTGAAAGAAATGTGTCATTTCTTTCCTGGTGCTTTTAAGATTTTTTTTCTTTATCTTTCATTTCAGAAGTTTAATTATGGTGTTATGAGTAGTAGATCTTTGTTCTCATCCCACAGATCCCTGAGTTTCAACTCATGTTTTTTTCAGTCTATTTTTTTCTCTGTTGTTCAGATTGGGTGCGTTCTATTGATCTGTCCTCAAGTCCACTGATTCTATCTTCTGTCATCTCCACTCTACTCTGGAGCCCTTCTAGCAAGTCTTTTATTTGAGTTATTGTAGTTTTCATTTCTATAATTTCTATTTGGTTATTTCTTATGATTTTTATTTCTTTGCTAATGTTTTCTAGTTTTAGTTCCTGATTATTTGCCAATGAATTTTTATTTTGGCTGCTCTAAATTTTTGTCACATAATTCCAATATTGATTTATCTCAATGTTAGCTTCTGTTGATTGTCTTTTCTCATTTAAGTTGTGATTTTCCTGGTTCCACATATGACAAGTGATTTTCAAGTCTATCTTGGACATTTTGAATATTATGCTGACATTTGATCCTAATTAATTCTTATGTTTCAGCAGGCAGTCACACTATTTAGGATTTGTGTATAGGTTCTGGCAGCCCTCTGTAGCTTTATGATGTCACAATTGTGAGCAGATCAAGTCTTCTGCTGTCAATAGAGATAAAGTGGCTTTTGTATGGACCCTGCTGAGTGCCATTGTAGGTATATGGAACCACCACTGCCACTCAGTGTGGGTATCTCCACTAAGTCCCCACTGGGCTTCCACTTTCCTGACCTCTTGACCACAGAGATGAAGCCATTCTTATATTCATTCTTTCTTTTTTTCTGTCTGTGTTTGTTGATTATAGTTTGCAAGGCTCTCTTTTGTCTAGCATGTATGGGAGATAAAAATAAAAACCATGGGAACTTATTACAATTATTCATGTTCTGAAGTCCCCAGCTGCTCTAGTTTTCGCTCTCCACATTTCAGAGTACCGTTATGATTGTCTAGTGAATTATATTAAGTGTATTTAGCTTAATAAGGAAGGAGCAGGAAAAAGTAGTTTATGTCATCTCACTCCTTATATCTATTCTTTATTCTTAGGAATAGGAGTTTAAATAACATTTCTCTTTCTCTGTTTTAATATCTGTGCTCCAGGTATTGGTTCCAGATATGACTGACAAAATTTTGGCTCTGAATACATAGAACAACAAAGGGATTTTTAAAAGAGCAAACACTCCTGTAAAATACTTTAGATGAAATGAATACACATCCAAATATAAATTTGAACTATACAAAACATACCTAAGACAACATTTTAAATACACTGCACAGACACACTTTAAATTTCTTGGCTATAATGTGTAAGAGGAGATACTTTTGTGAAGAATGTGATGCACTGAACTTCTATAGGTAGAATTCCTAATACTATTAGTTATTGATTTTAGGACCTTTAACAAGACATGGTGCTTTATAATAAACAATTTGCTTCTTCAGTATAAGGCTGAAAATATTTGCCACCTGTCTTTTCAGAGAATTTCCTGAGTCACCCAGCAAAAAATGTTTGTGGACAACTAGAATTTGAGGTTTGAGGTTTTAAATGGAAAGTGAGAATACTTAAGCCACCATAAGCCACTTTCCCATCTTTCACCTTGCCTTATAATCATTCAATCATTTGCTTATTAAACAAATATTTATCAAATATTTATTTTTACCAGGTACAGAGCTTAGCACTGAGAAAATAGAAGCAGTGAAAAAATGAACATGACTGTCGCTCTTGTGTTATTCCACTGTCAAACATCTAGAAAGGGTGGTCTATGCATTCTTCACTCATTCACTCCTGCTCCTTTGAAGATTTGACTCCTTTCTCTCCACTTTACAAATATTGAGGGTCATCGAAGACTTTTTAACCTTCAAATCTCTTTCTGCATCCATCTTTTTCTTTCTTTAGGGTCTCATCTTCCTGAACCAGCCCAACACTAAGCCTATCCTGATTATGTGACACTTTCAGCCTCTTTCAATTGTCTGTTCACCTTTTTTCTAAAACGGAATTCAAGACTTTCACATATTTTGTCTTTAAATTTCCTCTCGTATAACTACCCAATATATGACTCAGCCCTTACGTTTTTCCCTAGCTCTATATAAATATTTTCAACCATATATGAAACATTAACATCTGAGATTCTTCCAAACCTTTTCAAGCCCCCGAAGCCCAAAAATAGAATTTTCTCATGTAACGATCCTACTGCTATAGTCCTGATGACTCCACGCAGTCTTCAAAATACAGATGAAAAGTGGAGCCACTTGGCTTGTAATATTGCCATAGGAGAAGTGGTATTGTAGACTGAGACTAGAGACAATAACAGAACACTGAGAATAACTGATATTTAAGAGACAGGCAAAAGAAGGAAATGCAGCAAAGGAAGAGCTCCTCAGGAAAAGGAGAGGTAGGAAGAATATAGGAAAAATGCAATGCCATGGAAGCAAAGATAAATCAGCTTTTGAAGAATGAAGAAGGAATCAACAGTGTCTCTTGCTTCCAAGAAGATTAGAAAGGCAAGGAATGAGCCATAGAGATTGGAATTCTTAATAATTAGGCCTACTGGGTCCTCAGAGAGAGCAGTTATAAAGAATTGGGTGGGTCAAAAGTCAATTAGCAGAAGGCTGAGCAGTCAGTCAATAAGTGGAGGTAATGTGAAGAGAGCAAGCGCAGACGCATTTTAAGAAATGTATCTATGAAAGAGGAGAGTAGGGTATAGTTATAGCGGGATGTGAGATGGAGTGGGGAGTTTTTGTCATAAACACTTGAATATGTTTAATGTTGACAGAAAAGAACCTAGAAGCAATTAGAGAGGGTCAAGTCAAAGAAAGGAATAAGAGTAGATAATCAGTTGAGAGCAAGAGAGAAGAAGTGTTATCCAAGCAAAATATCATAACAGAACCTTAAACTAGATGAGAGAAAACTTTTTCTTCCTTCATAGGAATTACTGTTTTCCCCTTCATTCCCACTCATGCTCCCTTAAAGTCTAAGCGTTTTTTTATCCTAGATCAAGATTATAATTCTTTCTGGGAAGCTGAGCTCTCTGTCTACCAAAATTCGTCTGCATATTGACACCAGGAAATATTCTCTATTAGATAGACTTTCAGTGTCTTACAATCTGTCAAAGAATCTTGTCTCTACTATTTATTGTATCTGTCAAATTGAGCAAGTTATATAACTTCTCTGTGCCTCAGTTTCCTCATTTGAAAAACAGTAATAATTCCTACCTTATAGAATTGTTGTTAGAATAAAAGTGGTCAAAACAGTGCCAGGAACATGATAAAGTTTCAATAATATTAAATATTATCATTATCATTAACCATCACATTAACTCTAAACTCTCCTGCTTGACCTTCAGAAATTCTAAAGTTATTAAGTCATATTTATCTCAAAGCTGGTCAAAAAGTGCACCCTTCATTTTTTTCTGAGTAAAACACTCATTCATTCTCTCTTAGCATGCTTTCTCCCAGAATTCTCTTTTCTGGTGCGAGTTTACCCTAACCAAATTTATCTTTCAATTTAATATAATGTTAGGGACTGAATGTTTGTGTCCCCCAAAATTCATATGTTGAAGCTCTAACCCCCAATATAATAGTGTTTGGAGGTGTGTTGGGAGGTAATTAATTTTAGAGGAAGTCATGAGAGTGGTGCCATCATGATGGGATTGGTGCCCTTATAAGAAGAGTAGGACAAGAGAGCTCTCTCTCCCTCCATGAGCACACACTAAGAAAAGGCCATGTGAACATATAGCAAGAAGGCAGCTGTCTACAAGCCATGAACCAGCTCCTCACTAGACACCAAATCTGCTGGTATTTGATCTTGGACTTCCCAGCCTCCAGACATGTGAGAAAGGAATGTCTGTTGTCTAAGCCATCCAGTTTGGTATTTTGTTTGTTATAGCAGCCTGAGAAGACTAAGAAAGATATTAATTCAGTTTCTATAAAGTATTTTTTAAATGCTCCTGTATTGACTAAACTTTCTTTTCACTCAGTCATATCATTATGAACATTATGCAAATTATTTATGCTATAAATGATTATATCATTTAGCTATAATACTTAGGTTTTTTATGATTATTAGTCTTATCTTCCAAACAGATTGAAAATTCCATAGAGCACAGCCATGTGTTATATTTATGTATGGACATCTGTGTGATTGTGTGTCTTTCACATTAACTGAGGCAGTGATAAGCTAAAGAACACATAGAGGTTGTTCAATATAGGAAACGTCTTTCTAGACCTGAAGCGTGGATGAGAAATAATTCCCCTTGATAATTCATAACTCCAGACTCTTCCTTTCACTGGGTTGGGGTTTAACTTTAATTTATGTCTTGATTTAGTTACCTAAAACTGAGAAATTACCATAAAATTGTCAAATCTACCTGAGACACATGAAGAAGCAAATATAAATTCTTTCTGGACCCAGGCCTCGTGTAATAACCTTCAGTAAAACTCTAATGAGTATATGTTTATAATCATAATAGTAAAATTCCTGTGGAAAGAGCCACAATACACGAGTGAGTTATTTTTAAAAATAGCAAAAACTGACACCCAAAAACTTCAGAAAATGAAAATATATGTAATATCAAATAAGCATGTTTTATGAGTTTAAGGAAATAAGAGCATATAAAACATGGGATTGGAACAAGATACTATCTTTAAAAACACAAATTTGAATATCCAGAAAAAATATAATTTAAAATTAAATTCTCAGTGGTTTGGTTAGACACTATATTAGAATTAGAATTACCTGAAAAAAGAATTAGTGAACCAGAAAATAAAACTGAAACTTTCCCAGAATATAGCACAAGGGGACAAAGAAATAAGCACTAGGAAAAAGAGGTTCTATCCAAGAGGATAGAATGAAAGTATATAACATACAAATAATTGGAGTTCCAGAAAAGCTGAGTAGTGATAATAAAGAAAAAGAATATTTGAATTAAGAACAAGAATCATTAAGTTCAGGAATTCCAAAGAAGATCCATGCATAAAGGAAAAAAACTGCTCTGGATAAATCATAGTGAAACTATAGAACACCAAAACAAAGAGAAGATCTTTAATTACATTTTACAGTTTACATTTAAAGGAATGTCACTTTGACTGAGTGTAGTCTCTTCAAGAGAAACAGTAAAAAAAAATGGCAGTCAGTGAAATAACTTCAAAATGCTAAGGAAAAAAGATTGTCAAAAAACTTTATACCTAGCTAAACTCTCATTTGAGAATGATAGTTAAATAAAGACATTTTAGACAGAAATTGAGAGAGTTTACCACCAACAGGCCCTCACTAATAACTATTCTAAAGGATGTACTTTAAGAAGGAAATAAAACTCAAACAGAATGACAGAGATGAAAGAAAAAATGATAAAATAATTGCTAAACAATTGATTCAATATAAAAATATGTTGAATGTAAAAAATAATAATTATAACATCTTATTTTGATGACATAAAAATGGAAATATAATGCTAGACGGTAATTACTTGTAAGGTGGGAGCAATAGCATACCAAGAATGAGGTAATGGGAATGGGAGCAGTTCATCTGGGCTGGCGATACTTGCAATGCATAAGTGATTCTAATAGATATGTAGTGACATCTCATTGCAGGTTTAATGTACATTTCCCTAGTGGTAAATGACGTCAAACATCTTTTCATGAGTTTATTTGCCATCTATATGTCCACTTTGGTGAAATGTCTGTTCATGTCTTTTGCTTTTTCTAATTGCATTTTTTTTGTTTGAATTTTTTTACTGTTGAGTTTTGAGAGTTCTTTATACATTCTTTACATAAGTCCTTTTTGTAAGTGTGGCTGGAAAATATCTTCTCCCGGTCTGTAGCTTATCTTTTTTTACTCTTCACAGAGTATACTACTCAGTAATAAATAGGAACAAACTATTAATACACACTCACCTTGGATGGATTTCAAGGGAAATAGGCTAAATGAAAAAAAGTCTCTGTCTCCACCTTCACATGGCCTTCTCCCTTGTGTCTTTGTGTCTCATCTTCCTTTCTTTTCTCTTTTAAGAACACCAGTCATTTAGGGCCCACCCTAAATCCAGAATGGTCTCATCTCAAGATCCTTAACTTATTTATATCTACGAAGATCCTGGTTCCAATAAGGTCACATTCACAGGTACTGGGTATGAGGACTTCGACATAATTCTTTGGAGGACTCTGTTCAACTTGCTACAATCTAGTTATACTATTTTTTTTTAAGTTCTGCCATGTTTACATTATTTGTCTTCATCTATTCCTCTCTCTCTCTCCCATCCTGTGTGTGTATAAACCATTTAAAAATTAATTACAGACTTCGTGCCTCTTTACTCGTACATGTTTCAGCATGTGTTTCTTAGCAACAAAACTAATCTCTTAAATCACCACAGTAATGTAATCAAATTCAGGAAATAAGGAATATAGAATCCATATTTGAATTTCACCAATTGTCCGATGATGTCCTTTGTAACAATATTGGTTTTTTCTCTTGATATAGGATCAAATCCATGGTCATGCATTGTATTAATTTCATGTGTCTTTAGTTTCTTTTAACCTGGAACAGTTTCCCTGTTTTCCCTTGTATTTCATGATATTAATTATGTTTTATATATTTTGAGTTTGCTTTATTAAGTGCATATAAGTTTAGAGTTATTCTATCATCTTGGTGCATTGCATTATGTATAATTATATATATAATACTGTCTATCCCTAATAATGACTTTTGTCTTAAAGACTATTTTGTGTGACATTAATATATCCAGATCAGCTTTGTTTTTGCTACTATTTCCCTCAAATGTGCTTTTCCAACCTTTTATTTTAAACATTTTTATGTCCTATGTTTTCAGTGTGTCTCTTTTACCAATTTTTACAATTTGTTGTCATTACCATTATTATTAGCAGCAGCAGTAGCAACGTTGTCTCTACATATGGACAATATTTGTTGGATTTTAAAACATCCTTACTATTAGATTTTCTCAAAATGATTTTTTCTTAAATTTCAGACTGTCCTTCTAATAACATTTTCCTTCCTCTTAAAATACTTGCTTTAGAAAAAAAAAAAACCTCCTGATGATGATGATATTGATCTTATGGAGTTAAATAAAGGATTCCTCTCAAAAAGAGTGGGTTGTAGCAGAGAAAATATAGGCTTTGGGGGCAGATAGACTTGCATTCAAATTTTGACTCTGCCCCTAATTAGATATGTGATCTTGAAGAAAGCCCTAAATTTCTTTGTGATCAAGTTCTGCATCTGGTAACCAATGCCCAGGTAGGACATTTTTCAAGAATAAAATAGGACAGTGTCTGTCCCAAGCAGAGAATAAGAACTCACAAAATATTATTTCCATCCCTCTTATAATCTATTACTTCACTTTTCTCTTTAAAGAGTTTTTTTTCTTGCCTACTACTGCTCACTAAAAAGTTTTATTTAAAATTTTTTGATAACCATTTATTTAAAGATAGGGAGAGTTAATAACTGTAAGTCATTGATTTTTTACTGGGATTGCTATAGATATGATAGCACAAAAATGCAAATCTTCATTATTAAACTGCAATTAATTTAATACAAAAAGTTTATTTAACCACTGCAGGAACAAAATGCAAATTTCTATTATGAAATAGGCAGCAGCTAAAGATTAAACATAGCTTCTGTGCACAAGCAAGGGGAATTATTTGTTTTGTCAGCATAAGCTTTTCTCCATTTTAACTAAGATCTTCTGCCTTCATTATATTCGTTAGCGCCTGTCAATACATGATAGTGTTTCAATTTCACTTCCTGGCATTCCCGAGTAGAGAGTCAGACTAGATCAATATTCACGTGTTATTATCTGTAGTCAATGTATAATGTCTTCCTTGAGCTGATAAATAATTATCTTTTATAATAGATATTAAAGAGAATTTAAATTTGTGATTTTGCTAATTACTCTTTTCTACAGAAGACATTAGCCATGACAGATATGACCTGTCTCAACACACAGAGCAATATGTTACATCATCAAACTTGTATATTTCTACATTGCAAAAATGTGTGTACATATAAACACAGCATATGTCTCAGAAATAGGTAGTACATGAAGTGAAAATCTTACATGTTCAAATAACTTTGATTGTTCTTTATATGTGTGAGTTTAAGAAGTCAGCTTCTTTTAAGGGTGGTTTATAAGATGAATACTTATCACTAAATACTAGAGTCACCACAGGATGGGTGTTTACACCATGAGAAGCGCATGGCCACCTAGACTTACTGAGGAAACCACAGTCATAGCTCCCACTCCGTTGTCACTACGTGCATTAGCTGGCAGAATTACTTAAACTGCTATTTTTTTCCTTTATTTTGTTTATATTTTTGTATTTATATAGGTGGGTAGGTAGGTACATTTGAATTTATTTATTTTTGCCAACCAAATATATTTGAATATGAGAGCTAAATAGGTGTATGTAGGCTCAACCACATTCCCTAGTAGTTAAGATCTTAGACTTTAAGACTGTCTAGAGTCACATCCCTGGTCTCCCACTTCCAGGCTGTGTGATATTGAACCAATTACTCTGCCTTAGCTTCCCTTGTCTTGTTGTTAGATTGGAGATGATAATAATAGTTTTGTCTTTGTCAGTCTTAATAACAGTGTCTACTCCAGAAGACTTTTATGAGGATTCTATGGCATTTATGTAGTAACAGACCTCATTTGTGTAACTGCCTAGAACATATTTAATAGTCAACAAAGAGTTGTTAATATTATTATATGTTGGTATGCATTAAAAAACATATTTTTAACCCCAGATAATCCACCAATAAATGAATATAGTAAAGTTGCTGGGTTCAAAATTAACATACAAAAATTAGTTGCGTTTCTGTACACTAACAACAAAATAGCAGAAAGACAAATCAAGAATACAATCCCATGTACAATCACAACAAAAAGAATAAAACACCTAGAAATAAATTTTACCAAGGAGATGAAAGATCTGTACACTGAAAACTATAAAACGTTGTTGAAAGAAATTGAAAAAAATACAAAGAATTGGAAAGATATTCTGTGCTAATGGATAGGAAAAACTAACATAGTTAAAATGTCCATACTACCCAAAGCAATATACAGATTCAATGCTTTCCCTACCAAAGTCCCAACAACACTTTTCATGGAAATAGAACAAAGAATCCTAAAATTTATATGAAACAACAAAAGGCCCCAAATAGCCAAAGCAGTCCTGAGAATAAAGAACAAAGCTAGAGGCATCACACTTCCTGATTTCAAAATGTACAGCAAAGCTGTAGTAATCAAAATAGTATGGTACTGGCAGAAAAACAGACACACAGATCAATGGAACAGAACTGAGCGCCCATAAATAAACCCACACATCTATGGACAGCTAATTTCTGACAAAGGGGCCAAGAACATGCAATGGAGAAAGGAAACTCTCTTCAACAAATGGTGTTGGGAGAACTGGACAGCTATGTACAAAAGAATGAAAGTAGACTCGTATCTTACACTTTACACAAAAATTAACTCAAAATGGATTAAAGACTTGAATGTAAGACCTGAAAACATAAAACGCCTAGAAGAAAATAAAGGCAGTAATTCTTTGACATCAAACTGCTAAGACTGTTTGATGTATCTTTCTGAATATGTCTCCTCAGGCAAAGGAAACAAAAGAAAAAGTAAATAAATGGGATGACATCAAACTAAAAAGCTTCTGTATGGCAAAAGAAACCATCAACAAAATGAAAAGACAATCTACCAATTGGGAGAAGATATTTGCAAGTCTTACATCTGATAAGGGGTTAATATCCCAAATATATAAAGAACTCAACAACAACAAAAAAAAACAAATAAGCTAATCAAAAAATGGGCAGAGGATCTGAACAGACATTTTTACAAATGATGCATATAGATGGCTAATATGACATGAAAAGGTGTTTTTAACATCACCAATTATTAGGAAAATGCAAATCAAAACTACAAAAAGACATCACTTCACACCTGTCAGAATGACTATTACTAAAAAGACAAGAAATAACAAGTGTCAGAGAGGATGTGGAGAAAAGGGAACCCTCATACACTGCTGGTGGGAAAGTAAACTAGTGCAGCCACTATGGAAAATGGTGGGGAAATTTCTCAAAAAATTAAAAATAGAAATGCCATATGATCCATCTATTCCACTTCTGGGTATTTATCCAAAGAACACAGAAACACTAATTTGAAAAGATATGTGCACCCCTTTGTTCATTGCAGTATTCTTCACAATAGCCAAGACTTGAAAATAACCTAAGTGTCCACCAAGGATGATAGATGAAGAAGAAGTGTTATATATATATATATACACACACACACACACACATAACATATATACACATATATACATATACATATATATGTGTGTATATATATATATACACAATGGAATACTACTCAGCCATGAAAATGATGAAATCTTGCCATTTGCAACAACGTGGATGAACCTTGAGGGTATTATGCTAAGTGAAATAAGTCAGATGGAGAAAGAAAATTATCATATGATTTCACTCATGTGTGGAAGATAAAAACAACAACAACAAATAAACACAGATACAGAGAATAGGTTGGTGGTTACCAGAGGGGAACAGGGATGGGGGGAAGGCAAAAGTGGTAAAGGGGGACATTTATACAGTGATGAATGGCAAGTATATCTTTGGTGGGGAATGAATGTAATCTACACAGAAGTTGAAATATAATGGTGTACACCTGAAATTTATATAATGATATAAACCAATCTTACCTCAATAAAAAAAATTAAAGGAAAAAACCATATTTTTAAAAACAATGTGATATCACTTAACCAAAGAAATTCAGCCTGAGGCTGCGTCCTCTTCATCCTTCTTGCACCTAAAGAGTAATGGCAAAGAAAGAGACTGGGGCCTGCTCTGACAGAGTTCCTTAGGGGTCACCAAATTCCAGGGATGCATACTATGAATGCATGTTTGGCCCATTCTGTGCCTACGCGTTATAGTCTCAGAAAATGACGTCATAGGTAACTGATGTTTAAACCAGGATATTAACTCATTTATTTATATCAGAACATACACACTGCCAGATGGTAGACTATTGACACTGACCTTCAAATTATCAGGACATTAAAATTATAAAGCCCAAAGTTACTTTGTGACTACGGATATTAATTACTGGCTCTGGAAAAGTTTAATCAACTCTTCTGGCTTCATGAAACGGTGAATTTCTCTAAGGGCTACACAATTCATCTCTTCCAAATAGAACCTCTCTTTGGACACTGCTTGATAAATACCAGCAATATTTGCTTTCTGGTTCCCTATAGTCTAGATCCGTGGAGAACCGTCCTTATAGAATACTCAAACACAAATCGTATCACTCTCACTGTCCAGTTTGTTAATATGACAGTTTTTCAGACATGTTTCAATACGATTGGCTTGTCTTGAACATATTGTTTTTTAGGACTAAAAAAACAGTATCCTTAAGCTGAGAGCTATCTAAATTTTTTTTCATATTTTTGTATTTGTGGTAAAATATATATACCACAAAATTTGCCCTTCCCTGATGACAAAGGGCCTACAGCATCTTTTCATGTGCTTGTATATCTTCCTTAGGGAAATATCTATTCAGATCTTTTGCCCACTTAAAAAAAAATTTAATAGCTCTTATTTTTAGAGCAATTTAATTTCACAGCAGAAATCATGGAGGGTAGAAATTTCCCATATGCCCCCTGCCCCTAGATATGCACACCCTCCCCTCACTACCAACCTCCAGTGCCAGAGTGTTACATTTGCTAAATCAATGAACCTAATTGACACATCATTATCCCCCAAGTTCACAGCTTTCTTCAATTTTTATTTAGGTTATTTGTCTCTTTATTATTGAATTATAAGTGTTCTTTATATATTCTGGGTACAAGTCCTTTAACAAATGTATGATTTGAAAATAATTTATCCTATTCTGTGGGTTGTCTTTTTACTCTCTTGATGATGTTCTCTGAAGCACTTTTTCATTTTGATGAATTTCAAATTATCTATTGTTTTTTCTTCTGTTGCTTATGCTTTTGGTGTAATATCTAAGAATCCCTTGCCATATCCAAGTCATGAAGAGTTACTCCTATGTTTTGTTCTAAGAGTTTCATGGTTTTCACTCTGCATTTAGGTCTTCAATACATTTTAAGCTAATTTTGCTATATGGTGTCCAATTTGACTCATTTGCATGTGGCTATTCAGTTGTCCCATCACCATTTGTTGAAAAGACTGTTCTGTCTTCATTAAATGGTCTTGGCACCCTTGTCAAAAATTAGCTGACTGTGGAAACATGCTTTTATTTTTAGACTCTCAATCTATTCATTGATCTATACATCTATTTTATTTTCAAGTTGTTAACTGAGTGTAGACAAACACAATTGATTTTTGTATATTGATCTTGTATCCTGCAACCTTACTGAACCCTTTTATTAGTTCTCTGTTTTTTAGAGTATTCTTCAGGATTGTTTTATATACAAGATTATGTCATCTGTGAATAATGATTGTTTTATTTCTTTCCGATTTGGATGGCTTTTTTTTTCTTTTTCCTGCTGATTGCCCTAGCTAGACTCTCCGGTATAATGGTGAAATAAGAGCAGACATTCTTATCTTGTTCCTGATTTCAGAGTGAAAGTACCCTGTCTTTCAGCATTAAGTATATTAGCCGTGGGTTTTTCTTATTGGGGTTCCCTTGTAAATGACAAGTCATTTTTCTCTTACTGCCTTCAAGATTTTCCCCTAATTTTTGACTTTTGGCATTTTTACTATGATATGTCTGTGATTATCCTACTCGTAATTTGTTGAACTTCATGGAAGCGTAAGTGGTTTTTAATATATTTGGAGAGTTTTCAGTTATTATTTCTCCTAATATTTTTCAGTTCTTTTCGTTCTCACCTCTCTTTCTGGAACACCCATTATGTATTTTTGATATATGTGTTTTTGGTGTATTTAACAGTACCCCACTTTTCTATGATGATCTCTTCATTTTTCTGCGTCCTTTTTTCTCTCTGTTTTTCAGACTGCATCTATTAATCTATCTTTAAGCTTGACAATTCTTCCAACTGACAATTGAAATCGATTATGTAGCCTCTCTAGTGAATTTTTCTTTCCAATTATTGTAATTTTCAACTCCCAAATTCCCTTTCGGGTTTTCCTTTTATAATTTCTATCTCTTCATTGATATTCTCTATTTGATACAACATGTCATCAAACCTTCCATTTCTTCTTTAATCAAAGTTTCCTTCAGTTTTTGAACATATTTATAATGGCTATTTTGAGGTCCTTTTCTGTTAAATCCCACATCTGGTCACTCTCACAGGCAATTTCCGCTGCCTGATTTTTTTTCCTGGTGTATGAATTATACTTTGCTGTTTATTTGCATGTCTCATATTATCTTTTTAGAAACTGAATGTTTTTGATAATGTATCATAGCAACTTTGGATCCTGGTTCCCTCTCAACTTGGGGATAGTTACTGTCATTTATTGGTTTATTTGTTCAGTGAGTGACTGGGTTATTTTAGTGAAGTCTATATCCCCGTCCATAGTGTTAAGCCTACAATGTAGGTTCTCAAGAGGGCATGGCTTTGAGTATGCCCACAGTCACTCTGGAATGGCAGTGGTTGAGCTTCTTCTCTTTCCCTGACTACACCTAGCCATTATGCTTCACTAATTGCAGGCCGATTGCTCTAGAACATCAACCATTCTACAAACTAATCCAGTCAAATTTGGACTTCCCTAAAGGAATAGTTCCCAATAGTTCTCCTTCATCAACTCTCTTCTGCAAACTAGCTAGTCTACAGTTCAATCTGTATCTTCAATCTTCTTCCAACTCTTCCCTAACACAGCCTCCAATGTTTTTGAGAGCACCCTTACGTTTCAACTTCCTCATGCTCTTTTGCAAATGAATCATTTTCTTTGGAAAAAACTAAGGTGCTCTCTGTTTTACAGCCTGCTTCTCACCCCAAACAAAATCTCTGAGCCAGGGATCTGAAGCTGGAGGTAGAACAATGGCTAGCTTCTCTCAAAGTGACAACCCCTCTCTAGGAGCTGAGTACTTGGTGAAGGGAGGTGGGCAACAGCTAAGGTCTTCTTGGCTTGCTTTTCTGGTATGGAACCACTGTTTCACAAGCGAGGGCAAGGGCAATTGTGGCTCAAGTAGTATCAGCAGCTCTCTGCCCCAGTAGATCCTCTGTTTAATGAGCACAATGGGCAGAAGAAGAGAGCCCCTCACTTCTCAACAGTACCTGCTCAGAACTTAGCCTATGGAATAGGCAGTGTGTGGCAGGATGAGAAACTCTATGTCATGCTTCTCCTACTGGAAGCTCCTCCTATGGGGAACTGAAGGGAGAGGGAGCCCTGTTTTCTTTGCTGCTGGGAGAGGGGAGGAAGGGAGTGGTCTTGTTTGAAATACCATAGACTCTTGCTTTTCCAAAACAATTGAATTTTTACAGATTTTCTTGAGTAGATATTTCTTCATTTATATGCCATGAAGACCATTTCCAGAGTCTTTAAATAGCTGTTTGTTTTCTAAAAAACACTTTCCACCAGTTTCAGTGGGGATCAGGTACACAAAGCATCTCACAGTCACACTGGAAGTCAATCCTCCTTTATATTACCTTTTATCATTTCAAATTATTGGTATAGTTTCTGTATCCCAAATAAAATAGGTTATTTCATGGAAATTAGACAAAATCTAAATCAGACACCCATGTTTGTTCTTCACAGGGAAATTATCATGTGTGTATTTTTTTAATTAAAGATTATATAGAATACAGATAATGAGTTTTAAATGTAATATAGCATACATTGTGCTCCTTGAAAACATTCATATTGCTTCTTCTCTAGTCTGTTGTACTGATCAACACTGCTTCAGGTGCCAATAAAAGTTAATAAATGAAATGAAGTAACACTAGAGAAACACTGTAAAACATGCCCCGTAAAGAGATTGACCTTATATTAAATTAAACACTTGCTACAGGATATGAAGAAGCTAGTAAGCAACTGAAAAGAAAGTATTAGAACAGGTCAAAATGTGTCAGAAGATAAAATTAAATCACTTTAAAATCTTTTCATGTAAATTATAAGTCATGATAACACAGACCTTATAAATGATATTAAAGCTGTAGACATGGTTTAATGGGAGATCAAATGTAAGAGTCTTATAAAAATTTTACATTGAAATTTGGCAGATGAAATACTCTGAATATTAAGAATTCAGTCCAATGATAAAATTGCCTTTTGCATTCATGCTTTCTGTTGAATAATCAATACACTTTTCAGCTTGAAATAACCTACATAGCATTGTACCTTAAACAGAATATAAACTCTTCCATCAGAGTGCCAATGAGTGAGAAATGAGACACCAGGAGGTTAAGCAATTTTCTTATTTTTCTCCTAGTAAATTGGCTCTGAGTAATTTCAAATAACTTTTCTTTTAGAGAACAGAAATTGCAAATAGATGAGAATATTGTGGGAACCTAGGGTCAGGGTCAGAGGTTCTCTGAAGAGTTGAAAGCAGTGAAGAATAAGAATGTGAGAGATGGGTCAAAAATTTTAGACGACCATGTGAATATTTTAAGATCAGAAGAAATTTTCCTGAGATCAGAATTTTTGTCCAAAATACATTTAATTTATAGCTAAAATAATGTAACTGGGATTTCTACTTTTCAGTCTTGCTATGTTTTATTCACCATTTGTGAAGTACTGGTGAGTAATTTTGCTCAGATGTTTTGCTAAAACTTTTGGCTGTCACTCAAATCCAAAACTGCAAGAATTGACATTTTTATGAAATGATCCCCTGAAAGTGCTGAGTTTTAAATTGAGGTTTTAATATGAGGAGATACAAGCTCTAGTTTCATAATGAAACTCAAGCAGCTCGGTTTAGTCCAAGTTTCACATGAACATAAAACCCAAAGACGAATGAAAACAATCACTAAACTTGATACGTTAAATCCAAAGTAATAACCCTACTTTACTATCATGTTATTACTATATTAATAGCATGTCTTTAATCTTATCATTGAAATCCAAATACCTGGAATGATGTGTGAAAAATCACAACATGTCAGAGCCAAATTGTTCATTGTCATAATCATGTTTTCCTTCATGTCCAAGTCATAATTAAATCCCAGAGTTCCACCTATGAATTTGTGCATTTATCCATTCAGCTAACATTAACGAGTGTCTATTATTTGTCAGGCCCTGTAATAGGTTCTGGGCATACAAAGTTGAATAGGGAGTTACTTGTTTTCAAAGAGCTAAAAGTGGGAAAAACGATCACAATGCAGTAAGTATGCTTTTAGAATGACATGAGAAGAAAAGGGGAGCATATAAATGATGCAGATCAAAGTCCTGTTGAGGAGGAGGAAATGTTTTCCAGGAGATGACGTTGAACTCAGTTTAAGAGAATAAACAGTAGGGAGGTAGGCAGAGAGGAGACAATGGATTCAGGCACATCTTTTGGGCAGAAGTAGCAGGAAGAATGAAGACATGGGAGCATGAAAGGGACAATGTCTTAATAACAAGTAGTTGGGTATATATTACAGAAGCCTATGGCACAATGGTGGAAGGTACAGCTAGAAAGGTGAGGATAGGCCAATTTGTGGAAGGGCTTTTATACTAAACTAAAGAGTTTTAAGTCCTACTTTGAAATCTTAGAGGAAAATAATAAAGAGATTTGAGTAGAGGGGTGACATGATCATACTGGATTTTCAAAAGATGCCTCTGACAGCAATCTGGAAGATGGGAGGAGGGTAAGAGTGGAGGCAGGGAGCAGCTGGCATGCTGTTGTGGGAAGTCATTAAGATAGGGACCAACCAATGTATAGTGTTAAGGAGAAAGACAATAAGCAGCTGGATATGAAAATATTAAGGAAATAGATTTCAGAACTTGGCATCAGATTGGGTGAGGAGGAAAGACATAATCTAGGATGCTAAGATAATCATTTTGGTTTGGGGGAGTAGAGTTAAGGAGGAACAAATTTGAAAGATGAAGACATTCATTCGAATTATGTATGGGGTGATTGACCTATGAAATTTTAAGTGGAAATATCCACTTGGTAGATCGATGTGTGGTTCTAGAACCCTGAAAAAAAGCTTGCAGATGTGCATTCAGATGTCATTAAGAATACCTGGTATATGGAAGGAAACATGCAACTATATCTCTGTGTGAGTTCCTGACTTAGGGCGCATAGACCTAAAAGAGAAGAAAATGGAACTTTAAAGAACAGAGATATTTAATGGGTAAGTGAACAAGGAAGAAACACAGGTGTGTATGGGTGCATATACAACACACACATACACACACACACACACACACAGAATACTGAGAAGGAGCAGCCGGAAACTTAGATGGAAAATCAGGAGTCAATGAAACACAGATGAAAGTTTTACAAGGGGGGTGTGGAGAAAGTGTTATTCATTCATTCATTCATTCATCCATTGAACAATGCACTCATTGTGCCCCTAGTGTGAGCCAGCACGTTCCAGCAGCAGAGGCACAGGGTGTGCAGCACAGAAAGTCCTTGCCCTCGTGGTGCCCTCGGTTCACATGTGACATCAGCCTCCTGGAGCGTTGCTAGTTCAGAGTAAATAAGAGACACTGTGTTCACCTGGCTCATTTGAGTCAAAAAGAACCTGTGCAGTCCTGCTTCAGAGAAGCATTTTTAAAGTTCTCTAACACTCACTCGATACAAAACTCTAAATCCACGGTGATATGTTGAGCTGTATCCTTGAGCCCATTTGAGTTTCACTCATCATCTGAGAATTTAAATTCTTATCCAAGGTTCATTAACCTGAAAATATATCATAAGAAATTATCACTGCTAACGGCATTCCGGCACTTTTGCTTGAAAAGGGAATATTGTGTTATACTTTGTTTTACTATTACTTTTAGCTTTAATGAAAAGCAAAAAATTAAAAAATCAAAAACAAAAGAGAAATCTAGATTAGACATTATTTGTTACCCTCATTTTAGCTTAGACATTTAATTCTCTGGGAATTCACTTAAACATGATACTAAGATAAAAACTTATATAGACTTTGATTCTAAATAATCTACTGCTTTTTTAAGGGATATAAAGTACCAGATGGTATAAAGATTAGGACTAATTCAGCCATGTATACTGTGCCCTCTGGGCCAATAACCAGATCTTTATGATACTTACTTCTTCCTGCAGTCATTGGACTTTAGCCCTGTTTTGTGTGTAATGTTTTATTAATATAACATCAATGTTGTTGAAAAGAAAAATTCCGTTTAACATTTTACCTTTTTCTTCACCCGCTACCCCTCTCAGCCCTCCAGCCCACAACTTAGGAGCAAAATTGCTTTCTCCTCCTAGGATATATTGGTCGTGTTCATGAAAGTGATTGGGCAGAGGATGGTCTGCATGACACATTCTGAAATAGTAGCATTTCAGAGCACCTTTCCAGTTGTCATCGTCTGTACCCTCCAGAAGTATGGTTTCAATTTTGCTCTTGAAATATGAGTCAAGCTATGTTACCAACACATATTTTTCCCTGTCATAACATTTCACTTATTCTGTACTCTGTAGACAATTTATAGGTCGCATCTTTCCCTAGTTTTATTGAAATGGTGTCTTCTTTCCCTTTGAATTCATTTTTCATTGGGGGAGGAAAAATCAGATTCTGTGCCCAATGAACAGAAGCATCTGGTCTAAGGATGTGTCATCAGTGCTGAGCGTCGCCCCCTGGTAATGAACAGCCATCAGATGCCACTTAGGCAAGGTGAAGATGCTGGCGACTCTGCCTCCGTGTGTACTTTTATAGTCATTAATGATCTGTCCCTCGCCCCCGCCCCCGGAATTAATCAAGCACGTAATCTGCAGAGGAGAAACGACTTGAAGCAATGATTCAATGGACTGGAACTTAATCACTGTCTTCATTTCATAGCAGTTTTGTAAGTTCACAGATCTGGGGTGGAAATGCCACTGGACATTTTTCACGTCTCGAGTAGAGAACCAAGGAAGCACAAACAGTGCCCTTAGCTTTAGTTTTCATATTTCACAAAATTTTACTAAAAATTGAAGTGATTCTCTAAAGTTAAAAATTTTAGGGGTATTGATATGCTTTCCTAAGTTAATTAAAATGACTAAAGCAAAATGCCCAGACACCATACAGGCTCCACTTGCAAAATAATTCTAGTATTACTCTCACAAAATATTTCCATTAAGAATGATCCCTTTAAGCAGAAAAGGTACTAGGTCTCTTTGTTTTTAAGAGTGTCTATTATTTCAACTCAAAATGAAATCGTTCATCATTTACAAAATATAATAAAGAAGGACATAAAGAAAGCAAACGAATCTTGATATCAAGTATAAACTAAACAATAAAATCTGGCATATTTTATAAGGAAATCTAGCCAGAGTAATATCAGGGGGGAAAAGATAAAGTGTAATAAATAATAAGAGAATCATGTTACTTTTATATAGCACATTGCATTTTGCAATATAAAGATGATTATATCAGAAGTAAATCACCAAGCGTTGACCTCAGGAGTAATAACAGCCACAGAGCAACCACTATTCTGTTTAAAACAAGCAGTGAAAAAATATGTGATGGTCAACTGTATTTTTTGATTTAGAAAAAACATACATAAGGAATGTGGAATTGGACTCAGTCAATTTTCCCTTTTGGTAAATACCGTAGGATCCTGGAGGCCTGGAAGTTGTTACTAAAGGTTTGCTAAGGTTTGTTATGGATTCCCTCAACTTAAAATGTTAGTTTCCTTGAAAAAGCACTATGTCAAGTATTGAACAAACCACACATTTATCAACGCTGATGATGTGTATTTACTTGTAGGGGAGAGAAAGGACGGAGACTGGAAAGATGAGGGAAGAATATGATATCTATTACAAATTCCTTCCAGCTTTGAGCCCAAGATAATGTAAAAGGAGATCATCAGCAAAATATGAATAGCAATAATCTTCTAAAACAGTGAAAAAAGAAAACCAGGGGTAAAATGAGCTGAATGAAAATGAAAATAGCTTGATATAGAAGAAAGTAGACACATTAAAATCAAGAGTAAAAATAATCAAATTGATGCCCCAGGTGCAATGAAAGTAGAAAAATATGTTAGAGCTCTGAGAAACATTTGAGAGCTGAATTAAACAGGCTAAATTAATCTTTGAGCAATTTTCTTACTGGGGAAGACAGAATTCATTTTTTTCACCTTAGTGAATTTATTAATCTCCCCATGGGCAAAAAAGTCATTTACATTGTTTAAGTACAGAAAGATCTGTGGTTTTCAAAGCAGCTTTATAGATATGAGTCATCATTACAAGTGTGTGAACAATCAGCTTTTTAAAGTTCTTTAAGTCTATACTTGTGGGTGATTTTAGAAATCTTTGATACAAATCTCAATATTCATAGCATTTCTTTCCCTAGCAAAGTAAATAGAGCAGAAAAGGAAGGTCAAGCAAAATTTTATAAAGTCTTTTACTTATCATTTAATAAAATGTGAATAAAGAATGCATTGTATTAAAGGCAGATTAATTCACTATATGGAAATGGAAAATATGCTAGATTGTTTCAAAATTATTAGCAATTCCCATCATTTTCATTTTACCAAAAGCTAACTATCTCTTTAATATCCTACACACATACATATACACACACATACACACACACACATAAGTTGAGCATTTAAAATACTTTTTTGTTTTCCCCAGAAAAAAATTGCACAATTTCCATATTTGCCAAGTTAGACTATTAGTTGAGCCTCCAAATAAGTGGCAGAAAACATGCTTTAACATTAGAAATTTTGACTCCATACAATTCCTGAAGTTAGTAGAAGATAATGTTTTCAAATTCCCAACAGATATTAATCTTCAGAATTCAGAAACAAGAAATCAGAATTCCTGGGAAGTATCTAGAATTCCTGAAATCTTAGGTTAGTCATAAAATACTTCCAATGTTCTTTGTTCTCTTTCCTTACTATAAATATATTTAAACAATTGTTGAGTAAATAAGAAATGTTAAATTTAATGGTATTTACAAAGAGCTGTCACCTATAGTGAATATTCAAATAATGGAAAATTCCCATGGACATCATTATTAGGTAGTATCTGAATAATGTCACATTCAGATCTCCCATCAAGAGCATGCATTAAAATTGCCAATTGAAGGACTCATTTTGCTTCAAAAACTTGTTATTTCTTGAAATACCACCAACAGGATTTGTATAAAGTATGTGCATAAACTTGCTAACATTTAATTGACCACAGTGACTCGTCATTAGGGTCATAAACACACAGTCATAACATAGCACCAGTTACAAGCAGGCTGACCGATGGAGACCACCTCTCTCCTACCAGTTCCTGTGCTGGTTCCTGGAAATGTCAACTCTGACCTTCCACCCCACAGTGTCAGCGTTTCCTGTTCTTGTTTTTGACTTGACATTGATGGATTCCTTCCAACCAGTAACATCTCTCTGTAGATTGTTAATCCTTAATTCTCACATGAAAATCATAATACTTTTCTCCATTTTCCCAATTTTTTGACTCATTTTCCTCATGATTCAGAAGTCAGAAAACATAAATTTCCCAAGAAATGCTGAGCAGGAATTCCTGCATGAAAACAATAGTTGAAGGTATGTATATGTGCATGTATGTATGTATATGTGTATTGGGTGTGTCTAATATGTATTAAGTGCTCCTTCAAAGTTACATTTTCTCTACTAATCATAGTGACACACAGCCAACATGACACTCCCATACATACACCACTAACCAAAGTTATTTCACAAAACACGACTTGGAGAGTCTTTCTCACTTAAGACAGAGTCATTTCTTAATGATTAGAGAAGAGACTGAATGAATGAATGAAAAATTTGGAAAGCTTTCAGAAACTTATGAAACTGTATTTGTTTTAATTTTTGAATTACCAAAGCTTTTAGAAGCACAGTGATAAAGCTAGGTGAATTATGAATGTTTCTTATACATTTTAGGTACTAGAACATAGCATTTTGTTTATATTTTCAATCATTTTATCCTTTATTGCAAAATTTACCATTTACTACAATAGCAATGTCACTACCAATTTTATAAAATTTTACAAAAGACCCTTAGATAGATAGAATATGTAAATGTATATATGTTTTTTGGTGTTTTGTGGGTTTTTTGCTGAGGAAGATATGCCCTGAGCTAACATCCACTGCCAATCTTCCTCTTTCTGTATGTGAGCCACCACCACTGCATGGCCACTGACAGACAAGTTGTGTAGGTCCGTGCCCAGGAGCCAAACCCGGGCCACTGAAGTGGAGAGTGCTGAACTTAACCACTAGGCCACCAGGGCTGGCCCTGTATATGTGTTTTTAAACCAGGGCTCAACTTCCTGAAATATCACCAACACCAGTAATTTTGGAAAAAAACAAACTCACAAGTTTCTACATTTTTATGTGAAGTCTTCTGATTTTATAGAAGATAAGTTTAAAGCATTAAAACTGCATAAGACAAATAAAATCCACCTATAGGCCAGGTTTGGCATATAAGATACTAGTTTGAGATCCTTGTGAATGTGGTCACTACTTCCACCATCACAGGAGATCTGCAGAGATCAGAGCTGTGAGAAACAGAAGGCGAGCCCAGGAAAGGGTAGAGGCCAATACATTCCAAGTGAGGAGCTTGCCATCCACCTCCACTACATGAGAAATGGTGCAGAACCACCAAAGTGCGCTTGGTGATTGTGGAATACTGTGTAAACTATCTTAGAACAGTTGTGCCTATTTAATTCATTTTGTGTACAGCATGGCAGTAATTATAGTAACAATGACAATTTCTTCTCACATTCAACTTATGGTGGTTAAATCAGTTACATTCTAAATGTCTTTTCCCAGTTTGATGGTGACGTATAGTTTACAACGGAGGAAGATGGAAGCACAAAAAAAGCACAATTTCAATTTCTATTTTCATGTGTACCAGCTGATACTCTATGTTCCTTTTTTAAATAAAGATTCATCTACTGATGAACGTGCAACCCTTTCTTTTGCCTTTTGGTTGTTGAAATTTCAGGATAATAACACTTTTCCAGTGTGAACTCAGGAAATGCTCAATAAAATGTATCCATTCTTGTGGGCAGATGTATGAAAAGATCAACTCAAATGTAAACCACATGTTCGCAAAATCTTACGCTACAGAAGATGAATGTTTTTCAAAAATACTTGGCACATATTCTGGAGGCAGCTACAACAGAGATGGAATTCCCTTTGCAAGTTCCAGATGTGATGACTCTGACCAGGCTATATTACAATAGCTACTTAAATAACATTGTATCCAAGTTCTATAATGAGTTTATGTAAAGTGATAGTAATTTCCTCTCCGATGTTATTCGCATAGTTAGGAAAGTGAGCACAACTTTGTGCAACAAGATTTGTTTCTAAATTGCCAAAGTGAATAATCTCTGGCAACAAGGTACACTTTGCATTCAAGTAAAACTTGAGGAGGATGAAGATGATTCACTCAGACCACTGTTCGTAGAGAGTCTACCAGAAGATTCTGCCAAGGCAGTTTTTACTATAGGAGTCTATTAAAAAGAGAACCACATGGAAGAACACAATGAGCCATGTGTTGTTATGGGCTAAATTGTGTCCCCCCCAAAGTCATATGTTGGATCCTTAAACCCCAGTACCCCAGAATGTGACTGTATTTGGTGATAGAACCTTTAAAGAAGTAATTAAGCTAAAACAAGGTGATTAGTATGTGCCCTAAGCCAATCTGACTGGTGTCACAAGGAGAGGAAATTTGGACACACAGGAAGACAGCAGCGATGTGTGCATACAGAGGAAAGACCATGTAAGGACACAGCGAGAATGTGGGCATCTGTAAGCCAGGAGAGGCTCGGGAGAAACCAACCCTGCCAACTCCTTGGTGTTGGACTTCTAGCCTCCAGAATTGTGGTGAAAAAATTCTGTCATTTAGGCCACCAAGTCTGCAGTGTTATGTTGTGACAGCTCTAACAAACTAATACATGTGTATTTGGCAGTTAGATTACAAGAAAACAACCATGTTTATGCGTCTATCTACTTTCAGAACTCTGACTCTGCAGAAGATGGGGATAAAGATTCAGGACTACCGAACAAGGAACAAGAATTCTATGAAAGAAACAGTCAATGAATATATTGATTAAAATTTCTGTTTTCCTTAAGATCATTGCTGGTCAGATTGTAGAAGTTGGGAGCAGATGGTTTAGGTTGGTGATATTTTCAAATGACGTACTATTAGAATGGAATGATTTGTACTCCCTAAGAAAAAAAATACCAGGCCACAACTCTGGAGGAGTGAAAGTAGTGTGATAAATGAAGCTGCAGAGCACTCTAAGAGATTAAAGGTTTTTGACTTTACTTTTCTGATTTAAAAGATAGATATCTGCCAACAGTTAGAAAAGCATAAAAAGGAAAAAGAGGAAGCGTATTTTAAAACAGGTGCATTGTGACTAATACCTCAGTAACATATGCATGAAAATAATCATTGTAACAATAAAAAGTAGATTTACAAAAAGATCAGCGGAAATTGTGCTTGCTCTATGACAGGTTTCCAAGAAGCAAGTAGTCTCTATTTGACAAAATATTGATAAATATATATATTTCCTAATAATTTTAATAGCAAGGGTAAGTGACTAATTTAATCTTAAGGATAAGTGACTACTAGAAATAAAGTTTTTTCTAAACTTTATTTGTACTAACAGTTTTAAAATACATTGTGCAAAGAGCTCTTACCCATTGAAAGCATTGTAATAGTCAATTTCCTATACTACTCCATCTCTCCAAAAGAATAAATAACGGGAAGAGATGATTGAAAAATACATTTTCAACATTTTTATAATTAGTTATCAACTCCATTACAGCACAATTCACATTTAAAAGATGAATCTATTTTAAGTCAACAGTGTGATGAGCTTGACAAATGTCACCATCACCACGATAAGGTACAGAATAATTCCAGTGTTCTAGAAAGTTCTTTTGTGCCCCTTTCCAGTTAATCCAGCCCACCCCTGGACCCCTTCAGCTACTGATGTGTTTTCCATCACTATATATTAGATTTGTGCATTCTAGATTTTCGTATAAATAGAATTATTCAATATATACTTTTGTGTCTGGCTTTTTCACTTTGCATAATGTTTTTGAGATCTACTCATTTTGTTGAATGTATCAGTAGTTTGTTCCTTTCTACTGCTGAGTAATATGCTATTGTGTGGATATTACCAGAGTTGTTTAGCCATTCACCAGGTTATGGACATGCTTCGTTTGCAATTTTTGGCTACTGTGAACATTCATGTGCAAGTTTTTATGTGGACATATATTATCATTTCTCTTCAAGAAATACCTAAAAGTATATTTGCTAGATCATATGGTAGGTATATGGCTCACAGTAAAGAAACTGCCAAACAGTTTCCCAAAGTGAGTATACCCATTTACATTTGCACCAGAAATGTATAAAAGTTCCAAAAGCCAACACTTTTCATTGCTAATGTTTTTAATTTCAGCCTTTCTAGTTTATGAGTAGCAGAATCCCAGTCTACTTTGGGTTAACCTTTCCCTGATGGCTAATGGTGTTAAGCATGTTTTACATGCTTATTGGCCACTTGAAGATCAGGTTTTTTTGAATCAACTGTTTTATCTTTTGCCTTATTTTATTGGGTTGATTTTCTTCTTACTGTTCAGTTATATGAGTCATGGCTACAAGTCTTTGGTCAACCATATGTATTACATGTATTTTTCCCCATTCTGTGGCTTCCTTTTTCATTTTAGTGAATTCTTTCAAAGGGCAAAACCTTTTAATTTTCATGAAGTCCAGTTTATCATTTTTTTCTTAACAATTAGTGTTTTTCACATCTTTAAGTCTTTTCCTATCTCAAAGCTGAGAAGATTTTCTTCTGTATTTTATTTTAGAATTTTTATCATTTACCTGTTACATTTAGATGTATAATTTATTTCAAGTTAATTTACACATATGTCTTTAGAGGAGTCAATTATTTTTTATTTTTGTTCCAAAATCACTTGGTAAAAAGTATATTCTTCATCCATTGAAAGGATGTTAAAATCAATGAATTTTATATTCAGCTGAGCTATTTTTATTTACCAAGGAAAGTTACTATGTTGACCACTGACTTCTTGACAACTGCATACGAAGCAGTACAAGAATGGAATAATATTTTCAGAAATCAGTAAAACAAAGTTGAAGCCAAGGATTTTATATTCAGCCAAACTTTTCCTTAAATGTCAAGGCTGTAGAAAAATAATTATAAACTTGCAGGATCCTGAGAAATACTCTATTCATGAGCCTATCCTGAGAAACCCACTAGAGGATGAGCTTCATCCAAGAGATTACTGAGAAACTTCAGAAAAGTTCCCATGAATTTAATTACTTAAAATCTAAGAAAAATAATTGTCAAAACAATGGAGAAAAATAATATGTAAATATTTAATATTTTGACAAAGCAAATGTAAAACAATTCAAAATGAAAGCAGAAAAGAGAAAAATGGAAGAAAATAAAATAAGTTTATTGATTGTTACACTGGTAAGAGGTGGCAGTGAAAAGGTAAAATTTAAACTTGAAAACTAAACAGAAAGAAAAGTAAAGAAGCAATTATAACTGTAACCACTGCAATAAAATTCTAAGCCTTTTTAAATACCAAAAGAAATTTTTTAAAAGAATAAATAAAATAGATCACAAAGAGAAAAGAATACAGTAAGTATAACATTATATATGCTGTAAGTATAACTAAAATAGCAATACAGAATTAAGACATTATAGTCATATCAATAAATATAAATGGACTAGATTAAACTGTTATAAAAACAGATTTCCAAATAGACTTATAAAGCGAAACTCAAGGCTAAGTTACACATAAGAGATATACCTAAAAAAGTAACTTGAAGGGCCAGCCCAGTGGCATAGTGGATAAGTTCAGTGTGCTCCACTTTGGCAGCCCAGGGTCTGTGGGTTCAGATCCTGGATGCAGACCTACACCACTCATCAAGCCATGCTGTAGCGGCAACCTACATAAAAAAAAGAGAGGAAGATTGGCACAGATGTTAGCTCAGGACCAATGTTCCTCACCAGAAAAAAAAAAAAGTAACTCAAAAGAACAAAAATTAAGAGATGAGCAAAAATATAACTGAAAATTGAAATAATAATGACAGAATTTGACAGCATAAAATTCAGACCAAAAAGCATAAAACACTATAGAAAGAATACTTCATAAGGCTAAATGCCAGTTTTACAATGACAATCTAACAGTTATGCACCAAAATAGCACAACAACCTTCTTCATATATCAGAAATGACAGATGAAAAAAGAAGAAATGGACAGAAAGCCACAAAAAAATAGATTTTGCAAAAACCTCCCACAAAAGAAAATTCCAGGATCAGACAGCTTCACTGGTGAATTCTACCAAACATTTAAAGACAAATTAACACCAATTCTTCTTAAACTCTTCCAAAAAATAGAAGAGGAGGGAACACTTCCAAACTCATTTTACAAGGCCAGCATTAACCTGAAAGGAAACCAGACAAGGACAAGAAAATAAAATAACAGGCCAATATTCCTAATGAACATAGATGCAAAAATCCTCGACAAAATAAATTCAACAGTACATTAAAAGCATCATGCATCATGATCAAGCAGGATTTATTTCAGGGGTGCAAGGATGGTTTGATATCTGCAAATCAATCAATGCAATACACCACATTAACAAAATCAAGGATAAGAATCGTATAATTATCTCAATAGATGCAGAAAAAGTATTTGACAAAATTCAACATCCTTCCATGGTAAAAGCTCTCAAAAAAATTGGATATAGAAGGAATGTACATCAACATGATAAAGGTCATATATGACAAGTTCACAGATAGCATCATATTCAAGCGTTAGAAAGTGAAAGCTTTTCCTCTAAGATCAGGAGCAAGACAAGGATGCCCACTGTTGCCACATTTATTCAATATAATACTGGAAGTCCCAGTCAGAGCAATTAGGCAGGAAAAAGAAATAAAAGGCATTCAAATTGCAAAGGAAGTAGTAATACTGTCTCTACTTGCAATGACATAATATTATATATGAACATCTTAAGACTCCACCAAAAAAACTGTTAGAATGAATAAACAAGTTCATTAAGGTTGCAGGATACAAAATCAATATACAAAATCAGTTCATATGTCTATATACTAATAATGAAGTATCAGAAAGAGAAATTAAGAAAATAACCCCATTCATAACCATATCAAAAACAATAAAATACTTAGAAGTAAATTTAACCAAAAAGGTGAAAGATCTGTACACTGAAAACTACAAAAATTGATGAAAGAAATTGAAGAAAACACAAATAAATGGAAAGATATTCCATGTTCATGGATCAGAAGAATTAATATGGTTAAAATGTCCATACTACCTGTGATATTGTGATTTATAAGAAATACACATTTGGTCATTCAGATGACCAAAACATATTTCTCATGTATGTTTGGTCTTTGTCCACTTTTCCTGGCTTACAGCTTCCCAAACCCTTGAAATTTCTTGAGCAATAAGAGCAATGGGAGCATATTTTGTAATATTTGCTTTCTCATCCTCAGTTCCTGAAAACACTTCAGAGCCATAAATGGGAAATGGGTGTCTTGTTATTCATAACAAGCACCTTTCCACCATAGTTCAGTTTATGTTAATGAGGTGACTTTTGAAAAGCACCTAAAGATAGGGGCTGGTTGCCAGTGGAGCCAACCATGTAATTAAAGGGTTGGAACTTTCAGACCCACCCCTTGACCTCCAGGGAGGAGAGAAGAGCTAGAGATTGAGTTCAATTGCCGATAGCCGATGATTTAATCAATCACGTCTGTGTAATGAAGCCTCCACAAAAACCTAAAAGGATGGGGTTCAGAGAGATTTTGAGTTGGTGGACACAAAGATTTGGGGAGAATGGCATGATCAGAGAGAGCATGGAAGTTCCATGCCCTTTCCCCATACCTTGTCCTTTGTATCTCTTCCATCTGGCTGTTCTGGAGTTATATCCTTTTATAATAAACTGGTAATCTAGTAAGTCAAATGTTTCTCTGAGTTCTGTGAGCTGCTCTGGCAAATTAATAGAACCCAAGAAGAGAGTCATTGGAACCTCTAATCTTTAACCAGTTGGTCAGAAGCACAGGTGATAATCTGGGCTTGTGATTGGTATCTGAAGTGAAGGGCAGTCTTGTGGGACTGAGACCTTAACCTGTGGAATCTGATATATTTCTGGATAGATAGTGTAAGAATTGAGTTGAATTGTAGGGCACACAGCCGATGTTGGAGAATTGCTTGGTACTGAGAAAAAAAATCCTACCACACACATTGCAATTTAGTAATCAGAACATTTACTACCCAGAGCAATTGACAGATCCAATGAAATGCCCAACAAAATTCCAATAACATCATTCACAAAAATTTAAAAAAAAAACTAAAATTCATATGGAACCACAAAAGATCCCAAATAGCCAAACCAATTTTGAGAAAGAAGAACAAAGCTGGAGGCATCACACTTCCTGATTTCAAACTAGATTACAAACCTATAGTAATCAAAACAGTGTGTATTGGCATAAAAACAGACACATAGATCAATAGAACAGAATAGAGACCCCAGAAATAAACTTATGTATATATGGTCAATTACTCTATGACAAAGGAGCCAAGAATACACAATGGGGAAATGATGGTCTCTTCAATAAATAGTTCTGGGAAAACTGAATATCTGCATGCAAAAGAATGAAAATGGACCCCTATCTTATACTATACACACAAAAAACTCAAAATGGATTCAAGACTTGAATGTAAGACCTGAAACGTAAAACTCCTAGAAGAAAATAGAGAGGGTTAAGCTCTTTGACATTAGTCTTGGCACTGATTTTTGGATTTGATGCCAAAAACAAAGGCCACAAAATCAAAAATAAACAAGTGGGATTACATCAAACTAAAAAGCTTCTGTGCAGCAAAAGAAATCATCAAAAAAATGAAAAGACAACCCATAGAATGAGAAAAAAGATTTGCAAATCATAAATCTCATGAGGGGTTAATATCCAAAATAAACAGGGAAATTGTATAACTCAGCAAAAAAAACAATCTAATTAAAAAATCGACAGAGGCACTAAATAGACATTTTTCCAAAGAAGACATACAAATGTCCATCAGGTACATGAAAAAGTACTCAACATCACTAATCATCAGGGAAATGCAAATCAAAATCACAATGAGATATCACCTCACACCTGTTAGAATGGCCATCATCAAAAAAATGAGATGAAAGTGTTGGCAAGGATGTGGAGAAAAGGGAACATTCATGCACTGCTGATGGATATGTAACTAGCATAGCCACTGTGAAAAACAGTATGGAATTTCTGCAAAGAATTAAAAATAGAACTACTATATGATCCAGCAATCCCACTTATATCCAGAAGAAATAGAAACAGGATGCCAATAACTGCACGCCCGTGTTCATTGCAACATTGTCCACAAGAGCCAAATACGGAAACAGCCTAAGTGTCCATCAATGAATGAATGCATGAAGAAGATGTGATATATACAATGGACAATTCATCCATAAAAAAGAAGGAAATCTTGCCATTTGTGACAACATGGATGGACCCTGAGGGCATTATGCTAAGTCAAACAGAGAAATGTTTAGTGGAATCTGAAAACAAAACAAAACAAAACCCCTCCCCCAAGCTCAGAGATACAGAGAACAGATTGGTAGTTGTCAGAGACAGGGGTGAGGGATGGGGAAAAGGGTGAAGACGGTCAAAGGGTACAAACTTCCAGCTGTAAGATAAATAAGTTCTGGGGATGTAATATACAGCATGGTGACTGTAGTTAAAAATACTCTATTATATATTTGAAAGTTGCTATGGGAGTAGAACTTAAAAGTTCTCATCACAAGAAAAAAAATATATAACCATGTGAGGTGATGGATATTAACTAAACTTACTGTAGTAATCATTTCACAATATATACCTACATCAAATCATTATGTCATACACTTTAAACTAATACAATGTTATACGTCAATTATATCTCAATAAAGCTGGGGTAAAAAAAGAAAAGTACATTGTAGCACACTAATTTCAGTCTAAGGCAAGTTAAGTGAACAAAAAAGGATTATAGAAGACCTGAACAGCCTAATCAATAAGGTATTATACACACACACATACACACACACATATATATATATATCTCAAGCACATATGGAATATTCACAAAAACTGACTATATGTTATATCATTTTAAAAAATCAATATGTTCCATAAAATAAAATAACACCCCCTCCAAAACTATTCTTTAATCAATTTGCCATTAAATTATTACAGTAATAAAATCATAAAAAGACCTTCCACCTAGAAATTTCTAAAAATTCTCTATTAACTGACTCTTGGATCATTGTCAAAAAAGTAAATTTTAGAAATTGAATTTCTTCAAAAAACAATCAGAATTCCTTCCATAACTATATACTAGATTCTATGGGATAATTTCATTTCAGAAGAAAATTTTTAGCTTTAAATTATTCTGTCATTAAGATAAAAGAATGAAAATAAATGAATAGAAAAATTCTAAATAAAATAGCAACAAAATGATAAATTATCATATTTATTCTGGAATAATAATGAGTCGATATTAGAAATTCATTAAAATAATTCATGTTAATAGATATGAAGAGAAAATCAATATCTTCATACATGTAAAAAGAACTCTGATAAACTTCAACACTCGTATAAAACACTGAGTAAAGTAGAATCGATAGATACATACTTATTAAAATAAGTTTTTATATACCTCAATCTCCAAGCCAGCATTTTTCTTAATGGGAAAACCCCACAGGCATTCCCATGAAAATCAGGAACAAGATAAGGATGAGCACTAGTCCCACAACTATTTATTATTTAACTGACAGTTATCAGCCAGTGCCATTTTAGACCCTTATTAATTGAGTTTAATTATTGCGAAAGTAGAAATAAAATCTTCTCTACTGAAGAAGAAAAATAGTATACTTGGAAAACCCTAGAGAGTCCATGATGTCTGACTCAAATAATTAAAGGATTCATTAAGGTTGCAGGATATAAAATTAACATACAAAACACAATAGTCTTCATGTACTTGAATAAATAACCAGTTAGAACCAGGGCCAGCAAACTTTTTCTGTAAAGAATCAGAGAATAAATAGTTTGCTTTCATGGGCTAAGAGGTGAAATTGAGGATTTTTGTGGGTACTTCTGTAACAAGAGAGAAAAATATTTCCACAAAAATGTCATTGATGAAATAGAAAATATAGCAATTAGTAGAATTTTTGTAAGACAAGTTGCACACAGATTGAACATGAGTTCTTTAGTTAGAAAAATGGAATTATTTTCCTGGGAGATAACATCTCACTTAATTAGTGTTAGTGGTCCCTATCATGAAAATCTATTGGAAATGTTCAAATATTTTCCAAAAATTACCTGCTGGTGAATAATGCAATGAGTACCATGCATTTTCAAAGCCTTATAAACTTTCCAACTGACTCTTTTACTGTTCCGTATATTTTTACCACCATCAAATGTAACGCATCTTCACTGATTCCACTCCAGGTGGTACTGAATTAGAGCTTTCTCAAAGATGTGAGATATTTGACAATATCTTTGAAAATATTTTTGTCTGTAGTTGTTCTTTGCAGACTATTCATAGTGACTAATTCTTCAGTCACCTCAAACTCAGTCTTCATTCCTCAAGAAAACCATAACAATTGAGATTTATCAGTAACATCTCTGGACTCAACAAGAGTCAAGAATAACCGTTCAAAAACTTTTGCCTTATTTCTTTTACTTCACATTTGGAAATAATCATAGATTCACAGGAAGCTGCAGAGATAGTACAGTGAGGTCCCATGTACTTTTCACCCAATTTTCCCCAATAGTTACATATTAATACTACAACAGTTACATATTAATACCAAGAAGGTAATATTGGTACATATTACATGGGTAAATTCATGAAACCCCTACCACATAATCAAGATACAGAGCTACTACATCACCACAAAGATCTCCCACGTGCTATCCCTTAAAAGTTACACCACCACCACCGCCATCTCTAACCCCTTTCATCTCTTTTCCATTAATCTCTTTCTCATCTCTATAATTTTGTAATTTAAAAATGTTATGTTGGGGCCGGCCCGGTAGCATAGCAGTTAGGTTCACAGGCTCCACTTCAGCCGCCCAAGGTTAGAGGGTTCGGATTCCTGGTGCAGACCAACACACTGCTTGTCACGCCATGCTGTGGCGGCGTCCCATATAAAGTAGAGGAAGATGGGTACGGATGTTAGCCCAGGGCCAGTCTTCCTCAGCAAAAAGAGGATGATTGACAAGGGACCTTATCTCAGGGCTAGTCTTCCACACACACACACACACACACACACACAAATGTTATGTAAATACAACATGTGACCTGTTCAGATTGGTTTTTTTTCAAACTGCGTAATGCCCCTGAAATATATCCAAGTTGTTCAGTATATCAACAGTTTGCTCATTTTTATTGTTGAAGATTCATATGGCTATACCACACTTTGTTTATACAACTATTGAGAGACATTTTGGCTGTTTCCAGGTTTTGGCTATTACAAACAAAGCTGCAATGAAAAATCGTGTATAGATTTTTGTGTGAACTTAAATTTTCATTTCTCTGTGATAAATGCTCAGGAGTTCATTTGCTGACTCATATAGTATGTTTCATTTTTAAAGAAACTGCCAAAATATTTTCCAGAGTGGGTGTATACCATTTTGCATATCCACCAGCAATGTATAAGATTAGTTCCTCCACATCCTCACCAGCATTTAGTATTGTCTCTATTTTAATTTTAGCTATTCAAACAGTGTGCAATGATTTCTCCTTGTGGTCTTCATTTGCATTTCCCTGATGACTAATGATGAACACGTTTCCATGTGCTTGTATGCCATCTGTGTATCCTCTTTGGGGAAATGTCTCTTCATATTCTTTGCCCATGTTCTAACTGGATCATTTGCTTTGTACTGTTGAGTTTTGAGCCCTTTTTCAGATACATGGAGTTCAAATATTTTCTTCTAGTCTGTAACTTGTCTTTTCATCATCCTCGTAGATTCTTTCATAAAGCAAAAGTTTTTAATTTTGATGAAATTTATCAATTTTATTCTTTTATGGATATGCTTTTAATGTCGTATCTAAGAACTCTTCACCAAACCCTAGGTCTCAAAGATTTTCTCTTCTGTTATCATCTAAAAGTTTTATAATTTTATGTTTTACATTTGAATATAAGATCCTTTTGACTTAATTTTTATATAAAATATGAGGTTATGTCAAGATTCAATTTTTTTGTTATGAAGATCTAATTGCTTAACACCATTTTTTGAAAAGACTATTCATTGTCCATTGTATTGCTTTTACATCTTTGTCAAAAATCCACTGGCCATACTTGTGTGGAACTATGTCTGGGCTTTTACTCTGATTAATATGTGTGTGTGTATAAATTCAATTTCACTAGTAGTTACTGGGCTGTTCAAATTATTTATTTCTTATTGGATGAGTTTTAGTAGTTTATATTTTTCAAGGAATTAGTCCATTTCATCCAAATTGTCAAATTTATGTATGTAGAGTTGGTCAGAGTATTCTCTTACTATGCTTTTGATGTAAGCAAACTCTGTAGCATGATCCTCTGTTTAAACCTGATAACAGTAATTTCTGTCTTATCTCATTTTTTATTTGTCAATCTTGCTGGAGTTTTGTCTATTTTATTGACCTTTTCAAATAAAAAGTGTTGTTTCATTGACTTTTTCTATCACGGGGCTGTTTTCAATTTCATTGATTTCTGCTCTTTTTTTCCCCCTCAACTGTGGATGTATTTTGCTTTCCATTTTCTAGGTTCTTGAAACGAGATCTTAGATTATTGATTTGAGACTTTTTCTCTTTTCTATGTAAGCATTTAGTGCTATAAATTTCCATCTCAACACTACTTTAGCGGTGTCCCACAATTTTTGATTAGTTTGCTTTCATTTCACTAAGTTCAATGTATTTGCTGTCTCAAGACTTCCTCCTTGACCAACAGATTATTTAGAAGTGTGCTGGTTTAGTTTCCAAGTATTTGGAGATTTTCCTGATCTCTTTCTGTTCTTGATTTCTAGTTATATTCCATCGTGGTTAGAGAACACAGTCTAAAGTGATTTCAATTTTTTAAAATTTCTTGAGGTTTATTTTATGGCCCAGGATAGTATTTATCTTGCTATATGTTCCATGGATGCATGAAAATAATGTATATTCTGCTGTTATTGGGTAAAGTATTATATAAATATTGATTAGATCCTGTTGGCTGATGTTCTTCTTCTGTTCTTCTAACCTTGATGACTTTCTGTCTGGTTGTTTTATCAATTGTTGAGATGGGGTATTGAAGTCTCCAGCAATAATTGTGTATTTGTCTTTCTCCTTTCTGTTCTATCAATTTTTGCTTCACATGCTTTGTAGCTCAGCTTTTTGGTGCCTAGAGGTTAAGAATTCCTGTCTTCTAGTCTCCAGTAATTTTCTTTGCCCTGAAGTACACTTACTCTGATATTAATATAGCTACTCCTGGTTTGTTTTGATTGGTGTTTGCATGGTATATCTCATTTCATCCTTTTACTTTCAACATACCCATATCATTACATTTGAAGTGAGTTTCTTACAGACAGCCTATAGTTAAGTCATGTTTTCGTTTCGTTTTACTTTTTAAATCCACTCTGAAAATCTCAGTCTTTTAATTGGTGTATTCAGACTATTTATATTTTTTATGTAATTGGTGATATAGTAGGTGATATGTAATTGTGCCATTTTATTATTTTGTTTCCTCTTTGTTCTCTCTGTTTTTCGTCTCTGTTTCTTTTTTCTGCCTCTTTGTCAGTTACTTCAACTTTTTTAGAATTCCATTTTGATTCATCTATGTTTTTAAGTGTACCTATTTCCATATCCATTAGTAGTAGTCATTCAAGATATTATATTGCATATGCACAACTTGTCAAAATCTACTAGTCCTCCACGATTTTGATAAGAAATATGCTGTCATTCAAATTGTTTGCTGTGTTTCTCTCCGGCTGTCTTCAAGATTTTTACCTTTGTCTTTAATTTTAAGAAGTTTAACTATGATGTGTCTTTGGGTTTATCCTGTTTGGGGTTCACTTAGCTTCTTGAACCTGCAAATTTATGTCTTCTGACAAATTTGGAGAAATTTATCCACTATTTCTTTGAATTCTTTGTTAATTTTGTCCTCTTTCTCCTCTCCTTCTGGGACACTAATGACATGAATGTTAGATCTTTTGTTATAGTTCCAAAAGTGTCTGAGGCTCTGTTCACTTTTATTTTCAGTCTGTTTTCTCTCTTGTACAGATTGTGTAATTTCTATTATTCCATCATCAAATACACTTATTCTTCTGTTGAGACTATCCATGGAGTTTATTTTTTTACTATTGTACTTTTTGGTTCTAAAATTTCCATTGGTTTTTGTTTGTATCTTCTATTTCTTTGCTGAGAATGTCTATTTTTTCAATTGTTTTAAATGTGTTCATAATTGCTTGTTGAAGCATTTCTGCTTTAAAATCCTTGTTAGATAATTCTAACATCTGTGTCATGTCAGTGTTGGCATCTAATGATGTTTTTCTTCATTCAAATTTAGATTTTCCAAGTTCTTAGTGTAACAAGTGATTTTCTATTGAAATCTGGACATCTCGGGTAATATGCTCCGAGACTCTGGGTCTTATGTAAATCTTGAGTTTTAGCAGGCTCCCTCTGACACAACACCTGTGGGGGAAGGGGAATACCACCTTGTTACTGCCAAGTGGAGTTAGATGCCCAGATTCTCCACTAGGCCTGTATTGACAACTGGAAGGGTGGGGCTCCTTGTTACTTCTGGATGGAAGTGGAAATTCAGCTCCCCAGATGATCTCCACTGACACTGTGAGGAGGATTGGCCTCATTATCTCCGAGTTGTGGTGAAAGACCTAACTCTCCTCTAGGCCTTCCATGATACATCTCTACCAAGTGTGAGTTCCCCTGTCATCTCCACTAACACCAGGAGTTCCTCATCACCACCCAGCAGGAATGAAGATCCTGTTTCCCCACTCAGCCTCTGACACAACCATGGCAGGGGGTTTGGGTTACCTTGTTACATATCCAGACTCTCCACTCCAGCTCTGGTGGTGGGGTGAGGGTTGGCCACAGCTTTTTTTTGTGATGTTTGGCTGGAGTAGAACAGTTACTGTCTAAAAGCTTTTTGTCTTTCTAGGTAGTCCCTTTCCTGATCCTTTGGCTAGGGAGAGCAGGCTTTTCTTGGGGCATTTTTGTCTGTTCCCATTGGTGTTATTGGGTTGCTGGCTTCTTCAGTCACCAGTGTGGGATAGAGGAGTCAGAAAAAAAAATTCAGGGAACACACCACTACGTCATTCCTTGGTTGCTAAGCTCCCTACTCCGCCTCCCTTTTTCTCCCCACTCTTCAGAATCTTCTTATGTTTATTAACACATAATATCCAAGGGTTTTAGCTGTACTTAGTGAGAGGAATATGGAAAGTATGTTTACTCCATCTGTAGCTCTCAATGTCCTTCACTCTTCAAGCAACTGTTCTTAGTAAAAGGCTAATAGTCTTAATCAAGTTTATTTTCTCTGGACACATTTCTTCATCTGCTGCAATCAAACACAATTAAATTAACTCAACATTGGTAAATGGTTTTCCTCACTTGCTTAACAAATGAGCTGCTCAAACATTTACTTTGATTTCAGCCTTATTTCCATATTTTTACATTTTTTGAAGAAATTTTGCTTTGATGAGATATTCCATTTTGAAATTTCTAATGTTTCCTAAAGTTGCTTTTCTGTGAGTGGGACTATTTTAATAAGTGCTTACTTTAATAATGTTGATGTGTATAGTATTATTTTAGCACAGCCACAGTGTCACTGTATAATAAACACAATGTTGTGCCATCTAATTTGATAACAAAATAATTCACCCTCTGCTCTTCCTTAAAAGTACAACTTTCAAAACTGATTTTTCTTGTTTTGATGTGGTGGGTAGGCACTGGCAATAAAAATATAAATAATTAAATGTTATGGCCCAGTAATAGGCCTGGCATTCAAAATGCTGTTTAGTCATAATGGGGTTGCAGTAATTTGTAGAACACCAAGTAGCAAAGGAAAGCAATGAGAGTGTAACATACAATCCTTGTCACAACTACTCAGCACTGTTGTTACAGTGTGAAAACAGCCATAGATAGTATAAGTGAATGAGCATGGCTGTGTTCCAATACAACTTTATTTGCAGACACTGAAATCCAGAGAGAAAGAAATTAACACAAAAGAGTAGAGACTGTATGATTCCATGTACATGAAATTCATGAACAGGCAAATGTAATCTATAGGGGTAAAAATAGCAGTTTCCTCTAGGGGGTGCAGAAGAAACATGATTGACTAGAAAAGGGCATGAAGGAACTTTTTTGGGTTACAGAAATGTTCCATATCTTGATTGGGGTGTTACTTACATGGATGTATACATTTGTCAAAACATTAAACTGTACACTTAAATCTGTGCATTTTACTATATGTAAGTATACTTCAATAAAACATTAAATATACAATAATAAAGCATATTACTAACACAAATGAGACAACAAGAATAGGCTGTTTATTAAATAACAGTATTGTATCAATGTTACATTTCTCGAGTTTGATGTTGTGGTTATACAGAAAGATATTCTTGTTCTTAGATGATACATCTGAAACATTTAGGAGTGTGGTGTCCTGATGCCTACAACTACTTCTCAAACAGTTCAGCCGAAAACAAGACAATGTGTGTGTGTGTTATGTGAAAAGAAGAGGGAGAGAGAGAAACAGAGAGAGAAAACAATGTTTCAAAAAGTTAGTATCTGGTGAATCTTGGTGAATCTTGGATGTTTATTTTATGATTCTTGCAACTTTTCTATGCGTTTGAAAATTTTCAAATTAAATGTTGGAAAAAAACATAAATGCCAAACAAAAATTCCTGGGTAGATATATATTTAAGGCAATAATGAGTTGGGTAACTCTCTTGAAAACCAGTATTTGCTGATCCTGGTGAGTGATTTGCACTAAACTCTTAAGAAATGGGATTAATTTATCTTGAAGTTTTGTCAGAATAAGAAATTTAAAGGTAATAAGAAATTTACCACCAACCCTGGTCAAAATACAATCACTTATAAGTGTAGTAGCCACTTATAGGGGCCTAGATGTATTGTACTTTCTTTGGGTTGAAATTTTTTAAAACACTAGAGCTTTATAATCAACTCAGAGATAGTTTCAAAGTGCTATTTTCATTAAGCAAAGCTTTGATGTTGACAGGAAGACCACAGTCAAAGAATTTCTATAACTAAATCTTTGAAAAAAAAATTACCACAGCATCTGAAATCAGATTTATGCCACATCTCAAACTAATAATGGCTTTGTTTCTTACCTTGAATTTTAGTAGTGACTTCTTTGGGGTAGATCAAATGCTCAACAAGCAAATATACCTCACATTTTCATTTCCAAGAAGTGATCATATTATTCATCCAGTTCACTTAGCAATTAATCATGTAAATACATTTCTTTATTGTTACATTAAACTATCATTTATCTCTTGGACCACGACAACATTTTTATTTTGTTTGATCCTCTGTATCTATAGTACACTCCTTAAGATTGTGGACCACGCTTCATATATTTTTGTATCTCCCAGTGATTTCCATATGGCAGGCCTTTGAAAAAATACTTGTTGATTGATCAGAAATTACAGCTTCACTTTTATGACTTTGTGGAATCTTTATCAGAGCAGTGTCAGACAACTTCTCCATTTTTATAAGGCTGTCATGCTACATTTTATAACTGATTGTTGTTAAAATATTTCATTGTCAAGGTATGAGGCTATAAAAAAGAAACCTGAGCTTTTATGTTATAGTTATTTTTATTTAAAAAATAATACTCCAGAAGAGGAAGATATAGGAATTATATCAATTAGGAAAGAAGATATCCCAAGGTAGGATAGTACAGTCATTCATTGCTTAACTATAGGGATACGTTCTGAGAAATGCTTTGTCAGGCGATTTCATCATTGTGCAAACATCATAGGGTGTACTTACACAAACCTGGATGGTATAGCCTACTACACACCTAGGCTATATGGTATTAATCTTATGGGACCACTGTCATATATGCAGTCCGTCGTTGACTTAAACGCATATGCAGTGCATGACTATATACATCATATTTTCTTTAAAACAAAAACAAAATAGTTAATGAAGGAAGAAAATTCCTATAGTAAAACTCTACCAAATACTGTAATAAAACTCTACTCTTTCTGAGATAAAAATAGAAGCAACTAAAAAATTATTGCTAGAGTAAGGAACAAAACAATATGCCAATATTAGGGAAATATACCCTGCAAGTGAGGAAGCCCTTTGCAGACCACCTAGTGAGGCCACACAAAAATGATCGGAACTTGGTGCCGGCCAGGTGGTGTAGTGGTTAAGTTTGCAAGCTCCACTTTGGTGGCCTGGGGTTCACAGGTTGGGATCCCGGGTGCGGACCTACGTACCACTCATCAAGCCATGCTGTGGTGGTGTCCCATCTACAAAAATGAAGGAAGATGGGCACAGATGTTAGCCCAGGGCCAATCTTCCTCAGCAAAAAGAGAAAGACTGGCAACGGGTGTTAGCTCATTGCCAATCTCCCTCACTGAATAAAAGGAATGATCAGACCTTTAGAGAAGACTCTCATTCCATCTTCAGATGTTCAGCCTTAGGTGATACTTGTCCTATGCCATTGGCTAGTGCTCAGCAGCTGGTTTTACAAGCTGGTGATGATTACATTTATTAGCCTAGGGGACATAAGCATTATGGGTGAAAAATGCCATGAAAATGAAAAGCTCAGAATCCATTACATCAATTAAAGAAAACAAGTCACTTATCAAAATTCTTAAAAATTCAGCTATCCTCTTTCATTTCCCTCTCTTTTCCCAGCATCACTTGACCAAATTAACAAATATTTGAAAATATATTAAAATACCATGTTGTAAATTACATATGCAGCTAAAATATTACATTAGTACATATTATACCAGTAAGGAGTACATAACTCCTTAATATAGAGTCTTCAGCAATTCTGTGCTGGAGAACACAAGTTAAAAAAGAATCCCAGGACTACACATTTGCTTGGGCCTACACCTGGGGAAATAACCAACTGGTAGTGCGAGGTCATTATTGCTGCTCTCACAGTTGCCTGTTTTCTCCAGGTTAGAATCATTGATGATCTACAGGCCTGTGACTTCTGGCCTAATGCCTCCCACTGAGATTTCAAGGCCTCCCTCGCGGTCAAGTTAATCACTTACTACCCTTTACTCCACACCAGCCTCAATAAAAGGGTTCTCCTGACTTTTAAGTCATCACTTCTCAGCCAGGATGCTGGGGTATTTGGTGCCCAGTAAAGATTTTTTTAGGGTGATGTCCCAGGGCCTAACTTCAGGAAGAAGAGAGGACATTTGCCTTTGGTAAACCAAAGTTGGATTTGAAGATACTTTACCAGCAGAGAGAAAAGGTGTGCAGGGTGAGACACAAAGTTTGTCACCTTTATCCAGAGCACTCAGATATCAAGCTTAGGACCCCAAGAGGTGATTGAACTCTTGGATTGCCTGTGGATGCTAAATCATTTCAGAGCAGAGTTAACATCTTGTACACTGGTGTAGCCCTACTGCGAGACTGGTACCTTGTGATTCAGTACATGTTTCCATGAAGGCCAACATCATAAGACAGCCTGTCTGACATAAAATACCTCCATATGTAAACCATCACTCTCCTAACAACCTAGCAAGTCCCTGTGTATGTCAGACTGAAGTGAAGTAGTACTTTAGTGAGAGGCCAATGCTCTCCCCAACCTCACTGGTTCCCACCCAGGCCCAGGAGAGCTGGATAAGAGTATTGTCTTCTGTAGTGGGGAGGAGAGAAGCTGGAGACTTCCTGGGTGGAAGTCCTGTGGACTTCAGATGGAAGGTACATCACCGGAAGAGGTGGCAGGACTCAGTGCCTGGACGGCACAGATTTGATGGTGACAACGGGGTCTGGAGTCAGACTGTACAGAGGCTCTACCATTTGGCTTTTGGGACCTTGGGCAAGTTTCTTAATCTTGGGCTTCTTGTTTGTAAAATGGGGATTAGGTTCCATAGGATGCTCCCTGAAGCACTTGTCACAGTTGATGTGAGGGCTAAACAACATCGACAGAAAGTACTTAGTACAGTGGCTAGCATGTGGTAGACGCTCTAGAAATGCTAGCCATGATTATTAACTATCATGATTAAAACATTAGAGTCAGGGGCAACTGAAGTCATAACCAAGATGCTAACAAGAGGTACTTCAGTGGAGGGATGGGAAGGTACAAGCAATGGAAAGGAGACAAAGTCAGTGTTTGGATGACAGGACCAGATGACATGCCAGGTATAGGGTAGTCAACAAGGCTGGGCGTTTCCTCCGTCTAGTTTGACGGTTGGCATGAGATTCAGTGCCAGATGAAGAATTTAATAAATGCAAAGCCCTAAACAATTTATCCAATACCAAGCAATCTAAAGAAAAGACCATCATGCTCAATAATCTGAAACCATACTGCTTAACTATGTCTAGCAGCATTCTTTCTCCATCATATGGGAGAATCCATTTCCAATCTGATGCGATACAGCCAGCTCTGAAACATGAATACGTCTTTTAACAGAAGATAATTCAATAACGAAAAATAAGGTTGTCTTAAAATTACATCAATAAATAATTATTTCACATAGCGAGTGATAGCTAGAATCCTTCTAGTCTAATATTAGTATATTTTATTATCATTTTTTAAAAAAAAATGGAATTTGGTCTAAGTAGTAAAACTTACAGGATAATAAATTCTCGCTTGAAGACCAATAGTAAATAAGTCACGGAATGAATACTACATGTAAAAATTGTTCAATATCAGAATCTTAGTATAAAAATCACCTATCCATGTAACTTTAATTTTATTGGTTCTTAGCTTTTCCCCACTCCTTGCCTAGCTGTGTTTCATAATAGTATTGCTCTATGGTATTATCTGTTAAATAATGGCACTTCTTTTTTATCTATGCATTTAAAATTCTCAATTAGGAAATATCTATGTATTAATTTTGGATATTCCCTGGAGTTTGAAATTAGTAAGTGGTTTATATCTTTATCCATATTATTATGAACTTCTAGCTACTGGGAACATCAGTGAAGTTCAGTAATCCAATAGTCCTATTATCTTATAGATACAATTAGTTTCTAACTGGTTTATAGTTTTAGGCCTCATTATTCAATTTTAAAAGAAAACATTCTGGTTGTTTCAAACTGGGTATATAATAGTGCATTTAGGTTGAATGAATAAGAGAATTTGGTAAACATATGCTAGAGTCTCTTCGCCTCCCCACAAAATGTCAAGCTATCACTAAGGAATTTTTTCAGTAAGCTAAAGAATATAGCAATCTATCATGTCAGTATGTTAAAGATTTTTAACTTTTTTCCTTTATGCATTTGCTGTGAATTTTGCCGTATAGCTTGTGATTTAGACATAGATTACATTTTCACTGATACCATATTTAATCAGTACTTCATACACAAATAAGTAGAAACCACTTACTCTGAGAGTAATTGATAGTATATCTCTCAGTAATAGTGGTCAGACAAACTGGCTAAGAAAGTAGCTCTGGTCTGAAAAGTATGTATGATACTTAGTGAAGTGAGCCCCAAAATGGGGCATCTGGGGAGTTAGAATAGAGTTGACAAAAAAGTTGAATAAGGATTTAGTCCTGGCCCAGGGAGAAGCTTTGTGAAATTTTGATAATTAAAGGTTTTTCAGGTATTTGCCAAATTAACACCATGAGGAATAATGACGTTGTTATTGGAATATTATTGCTGTTATTATATTAGGAATAATGGTTCCTTATGGTGTTTCATAAGTAATAGTAGTTTTCCATTAAACCTGTAAAGCTAATTATTATTATCCTAGCATATTGATGTGGATGAAATTCTTCCAGAATAATATTTTAAACCTAAATTATATACTGCTTCATAGTTCACAAATTTACCAATTATACCTATCATGTTTCATTAGTCTATTTTATGACTTTGGGCAGAAAAATCATAGACTGCTGACTCAGCTCCACATTGAAGAGAAGAGTGCAGGGTCCAATAGTCATTCTATCCTATACAAATGAAATTAAAATAGAATTCAGATGCCATGCTTTAGGTGTCTAGCACTTATTTCCATATTGTCAATCAACGTGAATCCACCTTCTTAAAATATCATTAATATGGTCTGATGGCTCAGAAAAAGACTAAAAGCAAAGAAGAGAAAACTATTTTTGTTTCACGTTTACTTTTTTCTTATATAAGAACAAAATCTTTGTGCTGAGGGAAGGATTATATCTTACTAGTTTTGGAGTTAAATAAATGTTCTCAGACTACTAAGATTTCACTTGAAATAACTCAATTCAAGCCAACAAATTAGGCACAATGATATAGCTCCCTGGCTACAGAACTTAATCATGGCAAATAATGTTTATTGAGTACCTACTACGTGTTAGACCAACACTATCCAACAGAAATATCACATCAGCCACAACTGCAAGCCGTATACATAATTTTAAATTTTCTAGTAGCCCCCTTAATGAAAAGTAAACAGATTAAAGGGAAAAGTTAAAAAAGTAAACCTAATATATCCAAAAATACAATTATTTCCATATGTAATCAACATTAAAAATTATTATGAGAACATTTATATTCTATTTTTTGTGCTGAGTCTTCTAAATCCATTATGCAGTTAGTTTTACAGCTCATGTCTATTTGGACTAGCCCCATTTCAAATGCTCAGTTGCTGGGCCTACTGTATTGGACAGTGTAGTGTTAGACACTTGGCTAATAAGTCCTTTAAACCACCCTAAGAGACAGGCATCACCGTTACCCTGAATTACAGATGAGAACATAGAGATTGAGTAATTTTTCAAGGTCACACAGCTCTAAAGTCACAGAGCCAGGATATGACCCCAGGGAGTTTGACTCAAAATCTTCCTCACTAGGTTATCACTAAAGTACATGAGTGGGCGCTGGTGTGTCAGAAAAGTGAATAAACATGTAGAATCAGAAACAAGAGAAATCCAGGAACCACTTATGTGAGTTCCTCAAATAGGTGTGACTGGTTACAATCTTTTTATAAGGATTCCAGCCTTGTAAAAGATCCCAGACTCCCAGGGAGAAGAGTCAAAGTGGGCTCAGTTCTAATGCTGACAGTTCAACTTAAAATAAACCAGCTAAATGCACCCATCGGAACCTTAGAAATTTTCCCAGATCCTACATGGCGATTGGAGCTAATGACCCTGACATTTCTGGGAAGCAGAGAGCACAGCAGAAAAATCGTTGGTTTGAGACTCAGCAGCTTTGGAATCAAATCCCAGTTCTCTCACTTCCTGGCTGTGCAACCCAACGAAGTTTCACATCTTTTCTGAGCCTCATTATTTTCAGGTCTAGAAAAGGGCTTTCAAAATACACATTTCATAGGATGGTAGTGTGCTTTGAACTATGTAAATATTCTAATATCACTTCTAGCATATGGTAGACATTCAGTAGTATCACATCATATTATTATTCTTTGGGAAAATTAGTGCTTGAGGCTGACAAATTTGGTTTATAATTTATACTGTGTCTCAGATAGCAATTGAAAGGGCTGGATTTGAACCCGAACATTCTGCCTCCCAAGTCCATAAGCTACAGCCATATGCTCTCCTGCCTCTTCAGAGATATATTCATATGTATACATATATGATATGTATTTGTATATGTGTGCATATAAACACACGTGGGATTTGTATTTTCATCTAAATATCTGTGAGGGAATCAGAGAATTGTAAAAAGTGGTGATTTAAATTCAACCTTCATTCTTGTCCCTTTCATGAAGGCTTTAAAGGCTTTAAGATCAGATTTATTTCCATCTGCTCTCTACCCAATAAATTAGAGAAATGAGCAATATATTTAAAGCTTCTTTGGTAACAATATTAATTCATACTTTTGTAGAAAAATATTGTGCAGAACTGTGCAAAGTGAAAAATAAAAGTTCCAACTGCTTGTTTCTGGAAATGGCTTTGAAGTCATCACTCCCATTCTCACAAGAAAAAGCTGGACAGGGGCCGGTCCCGGTGGCGCAGCAGTTTAGTTCACACTTTGGCAGCCCGGGGTTCGCGGGTTCAGATCCCGGGCACCGGCCTACGCACTGCTTGTCACCCATGCTGTGGCAGCGTCCCCTATAAAGTAGAACAAGATGGGTATGGATGTTAGCCCAGGGCCAGTCTTCCTCGGTAAAAAAGAGGAGGATTGGCAATGGATGTTAGCTGAGGGCTGGTCTTCCCCCCAAAAAAAAGAAAGAAAGAAAAAGCTGGACAAATGGAAAATCAGTGATTTTCATGATTACCCAAAAAGTGTAAACCACCAAGATGTTTTTCAATAGGAGAATAGATAAGCTGTGGTACCTCCATACCACAGAATATTATTCAACAATAAAAAAGAGCAGGAACTATCAAGCAAGGAAAAAACATGGGTGAATCTTAAATACATACTTCTAAGTGAAAGAAGCCACTAAGAAAAGGCCACATACTGTATGGCATTCTGGGAAAGGCAAAGCTACAGAAATGGCAAGTAAGTCAGTGGGTGCCAGGAGTTCAGGGTGGTGGTTAATGAGTGAAGTGGGGGGCGGGGGGCCGTTAAGGCAAGAACTATTCCTACGATGCAGTAATATTAGATACAGGATACTGTGAATTTTTCAAAACTCATAGAACTTTACAGCACAAAGAGTAAACCTTAGTGTACACAAACTTTTAAAAAATCATTTGGGAGTTTGGGGATCCCAGGAAGGAATGCAGCATATGACAAAACAATCTGTTACTAAAATATGAAAAAGTCTCACTAAAGATGGTGGCGAAGAAAGTACGGACCTAAGTAACTTTGCAAATGAGTTGAGTCTGTAAGACTAAGGGCAAAATAAATTCTATATAAGCCTCATACTCTAATTGATAAAGTTTTCTTTTTTATACCATGGGGATACAGGTAATCGATTCTGAAACAGCTATACATGTATACTAAACGGAGCAATTAAGAGAATGGATGACGGATAGTGGGAGCCCAAGATCTCACTGTTGCAGTGGGAGTTTACAGATAGCAGGGAGTGGTCAGAATGTGGTAATGGACTAGAGTAGGAGTTCACTATGCACTCATGTTCAGCTTAATACAGAGAAGTGGTTACTTGGTTATAGATATGAGAATATAGATGGGTTAGTATACACATATATTTCCTTGCTCTCTTATCTGAGAAGGCCTGAAAACAACTCCCCAGCAACAATGAGCACACTTAGCACCCAGTTCTTGATTTCTAATACCATTCATTCTCCAATAAAAGAAACTAGGCCTCCTTTGGAGAAATGGCTGATTCTAGAACTAAAGTACAAAATATACAAGATGAGCCTGGAGCATCTCATAGTGCCAGAAAATAAAAAAGTGTTCTAAACATACACGCATGCACACACATGTACACACACCCTGAGGGGATATGTCAAAGAGACACATGATTCAACTGAAAGAGTTCCCAATGGCCAAAGCTGGAAAAATTTGTGCAAGAAAATAAATAAGATAGCATTGGATTATAACTAAAGCATAACATAAGCACCCCTGAGCCCATGCGGATATAAACAAATGGAGAGAATGGACAAATCTCCCATGCAGAAGAATTCCTAATAATTTATGTAGATACTCCCCCCCTCCAAGAATGAGGAGCATAACTCCCCATTTCTTAAGTGTGGGCTGTTAATAGAGACTTCCTTCCAAAAAGTACAGTATAAAAAGCAGGGGATGGGGAATTACTATACAGTGGAAAAACCTAATGAACGCTACCTCAGCCGGGTGATCAAGGTCAACAACAGCAGTGACCCGTCGTGTTGGTAGTATGTACTCTTGATAGGATGTGATGAGAATGACACTTCACTTCTGTGATCTTCCTCCCAGAAACTGATAATCCCAATCTGAAAATGAGAAAAACATGAGATAAATCCCAACTGATGGACGTTCTACAAAATACCTGACCAGGACTCCCCGAAATTGTCAAGGTCGTCAAAAACAAGAAAAGCCTGAGAAATTGTCAGAGTAGAAGGAGCCAAGAAGACATGACAACTAAATGTAACATGGTATCCTGGATGGGATCCTGGAACAGAAAAAGAACATTAGGTAAAAACTAAGAAAATCTGAATAAACTATGGACTTTAGTTAATAAAAATGTATCAAAATTGGTTCATTAGTTAAGACAAATGTACCATACAAGGTAAGATGTTAATAGTGGAAACAGGGATTGGGATATGTGAGTACTTTCCATCTTAACTTTACAATTTTTCTGTAAATCTAAAAGTATTCTAAAATAAAAGTTTAATAAACAAAAAGTAAATGTCCTCCCCTACACGTTCCAGGCGGATATTGTTGCTTTTCCTTCCATATATGTTGTTGTGCAACTTATCAAACATTATATTTAGCAGATACACAATAAAATATTATCTTTGAAACTGAGTTATACCTTTAAAAATATATACTGATGATGCAGATATTATGAATTATTTAATTAATTTCACTTGTATTCTTAATCCTGTTTCTCATTACAGAAATGACGAAACTAAGTTCTAAAATCTACATTTGCAAATTACCTCAACATACATAATCTTACGTATAACCCAGTGAAATGGGCACAACAGATATCTATATCATTCTGAAAGCTGCATATAAGAAAACTGAGGCTGAGAAAGAGATCCAGTGTCTTGCTCAAGGTGACTAATGCGTGACAGCACTGGGACTGGGATCCAGGTGTACTGGCTCCTAATCCGACACCTTAATTTCTATATCAGTTTGCCTCTTACCCTCCATTTGTAATATTTAAAACTCCCAGACTATAATAAGCAAATAAAATATTCAACTATATGACAGTCAAAGATGCAGTATCTTGTTAAAGGAATTTCATCAATAGAAAAATAACTTTAAATACCCAGTATTCAAGTGCAAGAATGTATGACTAAACCCAGCCACTGGAAACTGACAAAGCTATCTTTTTAGTCATGCACGCCTACAGCAACTTTTCTCTATTGACAAGCCAGAAATCTAGACAAATGTTTTTTAAGAACTCAAAGTTAAGATAAAGAATACTTAAAAGGGTCAAAGTTATCAAATCTGGGAAGAATATGAAACTCAACTCTGAGGTTTCGATCAGCAGCTGGCACCTCTACTTTCACTGGGATTGAGAGAAATACTGGGAAGTTGTGTACTTCAGGCCTTCGAGTGCGTACTGTGTTTTTCATCATTGTTTTCATCAAAAGTTATGGAGACAGAGACTGGTCTTCATTTCAGAATATTTTAAATTGTGCCAAGTGACGTCAGCTGTGAATGGATACACTAAAGACAAGCAATAATAAATAAACTTTTATAGTTCTGGGTGGCAGAAGTGGTTCCAGCTGTTGGTCTAATTCTATCCATGTAGAAAACTGCTTTCAGCAAACTCATCCTAAATTGCTTGACTAGCTTGGATGATTGAGATTTTATCTGAGAGCTTACAAAATGTGGTTCATAACAATTAGGTCAGAAATGCAGCAAAGTAAAGGGGAAGATAGATAACTTCTTTAAAGAATTTACATTGAACTGAAAGGGAAAAGAATATTTATCAAAATTTAATTTAATCTTAACTAAAACTGGAAATTCACAGGTACAAAATCTTATTCAGGGCAATTTATTTTTATTAAATATTTGTGGAATATGTATTATAAAATGGTTAATTCAATTGTTATTTTCTCTATTTACAGAACAACCTCCACTCTTGGGGATTAAAATATATCAACAACATTCATATAATCAATAACGTCCTTAGATTTATGAAATCAGCTTGATCCCTTCACATCAATCTAACTTTCATTAAATGTCTATGTCTTATATCACACCCTGGAAAAAAAAAATAGATGAGAATTTTGGCAAATCTAGAGAATCAAAGAATTACAAGCATAAGTTCAGAAGATTTGAGAGCTTCAAGGGACATAAAAGTTGATATAATCCATTCACTTCACTTTACAGATGAAGAAAGTGAGTAATGGAGTGGTGATGAACTAAATCGCACCACTTGATGTAGGCAATTATCCAAATCTGGTCCTAGTACACATGTTCCCTTAACTAATCACGGTCCATGGCTGCTACCGCAGGCTTCCTCTCCATGATTGTCTCTCCACAGAAGCCTAGTTCCACCTGCTGAACATGACAATCAGGGATTCTCAAAGTTTGGTTTGTAGAACAGCATCAGAATTAGCTGAGTGTCTGTTAAATGCAAACCCCTGGGTCCAATCCCAGACGTCCTAAATGAGAACGGGGGTGGGGGGTGGGGTAGGTTTAAAAAGCCACCAGGTGATTCTTCTGCATGCTGCTTGTGAATAATTGCATTAAATCAGTGTGTATACACCAACTCTGATTATAACTCACCTGGAGGGCTTGTCAAAAATGCAAAATTCCAAAACTGCATAGAACTACACATGTGCACGTGTAAGCACACACAGATGAATGCAGGTTGAAAAATGGTGAAAACTGAATAGGGTCTGTTGTTTAGTTAACAGTAATGTACCAATGTCAATTACCTGATTTTAGTATTATTCTACAGCTATATAAGATGTCACTTTTAGGGGAAGCCAGATGAAGCATACACAAAACTCTATGTGCAAATTCCCAGGCCCTCATGAAGAGATTATGATTCAGCAAATGGAGAAGAAATACATGAAGTGTGTCAGTGTGTTTGTGTGTGTGTGTGAACAAGAACCCCAGTGATTCTTCCTAGTGCATCAGATCTTGGCTTCACTCCCCAGCATATATCGGTTCTCCTGTATCTCCTATGAGGATCTTTTAAAGTAAATTTCCCCAGTTTTACAATGTGGAAGCTTTGTTTAAAATTCTTCCTGAAATCTCAGCAGCACTTACAGAGAAAAAGGATTTGCAACCAAGATTTGGACTCTATAACTAGGACAGACTTCAGATTCATTACATGGTTTGATGGATATGTGGAGAAAATGTTGGGGAAATATGCTGTAATCTGTCTCAAAGAAGGTGAAAACCAACACAGTATCTTTTAAAACAAAATAATTTAGATGAAAATCACACAAACAGTGTATATCTCTTCACCATCAGAATCTCTTCATCATTGGAATACCTTAAGACAAAAGAACATTTGTTCAGAATCCAAATAGGACAATTAAAAAATCATAATGAACTCCACACAATTTATTAAAGTACAAAGATATAATAGGGAGCTAAAACCAGTGCTTGATAGTTTCTATGTACATTTTTAAATTAGGGAATGAGATAATGGTGAGAATTTTTATCATAATGATAAACTAAGGTCTATATAGGGTAAACACAAATCCATGAGAAGAGCCCAGCACAAAACTAATATAAAGATTTAAAATGTTGGAGTTTCCATGTGAGGTTGTTTACTCCTGTCATTTTTTCTTCATCCCAAATCTAACGTGGTTTTTTTTTGGAGGGAAGGATTCGCCCTGAGTTAACATCTGTCACCAATCTTCCTTTATTTCTCCCCAAAGCTCCGGTGCATGGTTGTATATCCTAGTTGTAAGTTCTTCTATTTCTTCCATATGAGCCACGGCCACAGCATGGCAACTGACAGATGGGTGTGGTGGTTCTGCGACCTTGAAGGGAACCCCTGGCACCAAGTGGTAAGAGCGCTGAACTTTAACCACTAGACCATAAGGGCTTGCCTTTTTTTTTTAAGTTTAACTTATTTTTAATTGCAAATTCTGTTCACAAAGTACAGAGCATTTTGGATATGCGGATTAGTAGGTGGTGATCTAAAAAAACAAAAAACAGCCACCAAGCCCCATCAGTCTCCACTGTGGAACGTCAAAGGCAATCTACTCCAAGTCATCATTTTAAAGTGGAACGTCAAAGGCAATCTACTCCAAGTCATCATTTTAAAATTCTATGGCTCATTGTTTCAGACTGCTGTTCACTTAGCTGAGTAAGAGATATCATTCCCTGAGACCGTGGCTGCTGCTGAATGCCGCATTTGCAGCAGGAGGACTGCCTTTGCATCTGCCCCCTGAGAGCAGCTGTGCAGCTGCTACGCAAGGGACAGGAGCCACAACACATGCAAAAAGGCCAGAAGCTGCAGATCAGCCCTAAAATCCTGTCAGGTGCACTTATGAATAGAAATCGTTGTTTTCATTTGTATTAAGAATTTGGACGCTTCTTTCACTGACATATGCTCGGGTCCAGAGCTTCCAGAGATGTGAGATGCAGGTTTTACTTTCTGCAGGCAGTCTCTGCACCCCTGACAGAGTGGAACCTCTCCAAGCCTTTGCTTTTCCATAACTCAATGTCTCATACCAGAGGTGCGCCCCCTACTGGCACTCCTTCATGTGACGTTGTCATATATGTAGTTTCCTACACACATGTATTATCTCTCTTGCTGTATTGTAAGCTCATTGAGGGAAAATCTTTCTTCCTATCCTACGTCACAATGCCTGGAAACTGGCAGATGAATTAATATTGATTAGTTGAATGTATTTCTGCTTATTACTGGATTCTAGTACTACCAATTCTAGTAGCAATATCAGAACTATCACTGTTAACTAATACTAACATGTGTAGTATAATTTCATTTTTTCTAAAGCATTTTTGGTAGCTTCTTTAGCTTTTCAATCTGTCCTATTATATATACGTATATATGTATATACACTTTTATATACATATATTTATATAATACATATTTGTATACATAATATACAATCTCTACTATTATATATGCATTCTTTTATGACCAGCCTCTAGGACCCCCTTGCACATAGGAGGCAATGAATAAATATTTTTTAATTAAATGGTTAATTTAAATGCCAATAACAAGAACCAAAAGGAAGATGAAAATTTTTACTTTCTCAGAACTCAATCAGCTTCAAATTTTTAGATATTTTCCAAAAATGAAGAAAAGGAGTGACATATCCTTTTTGTGATTAACTTCTATTTCTCCTACTTTTCATGATATTAATACATTCAGGTGGTGACATTAAAAATTCCCATATATATGAATAATAAGCCGTTAGTCACTTACTTTTCATTCCAAACACTTCATACTCCAAGGCGTTTTAGTTGCCTTCCTATATTCAAAGTAAACAGATTTTATCACCGATAAAATGTTCATATAAAACTATATTTTTGATGATATTGAATTCTGCTTTCAATGCTAATGATTTCTGTCAATGAAAGTAACTTTTTCCTTTGTGCAATCAAATTCCTGTTATAATTTTATTACCTTTGGCAATCATGTCTGCCAGTTTCCAAAGTTAAGCTTGCCAATGAGATCTTTTAAAAATATCTTGTCTAAATATAAGCACAATTGCAGAAGGACTTCTCAGGCTAAGATTTCATTGAACATAGCATTCCTGGTAACTTAGAGAGATGATCCAACTGCCAGAGGAGTAAATGGAAAATTTGGTTTTGATTTCAAATTTTAGATTCTGCTATTCATCTACATTTTTATTTACTCATTTATGCATGTATTACTAAGCTTTTATCATGTCACAATATTGTGCCATGTGTATACTGTAAGATATACAAACATTAATAAGCAAGATATATTCATTGCCCTTATGGCATTCAATTCAATTGAGAATGGGATAGATACCCACAAATACCTATAATACAAAATGTGCTCATCAAGTGTTCTCATATTGGCTAACATTCTTCATCTTAGTAACTGCCAGAGTCAAGATTCAAAACCAAGGAATCTGTCTAGAGTCGGCAGGCTTAGACACTTTACTATACTGAGGGTAGTAATGACTTCATTTCATTTCTGTGTCTGGGAGAATTCTGGTGTCATTAAGAGAATAGAGAATTCAGAAGGAAAAAGGTAATTTAGAAAGTTAGAAAAAATTTGTTTTGAAAACACAGTATTTATTCTGAAGTATTGGCCAGACAACAAGCTAGACATGTATTGTAGACATTTGTAGGACTAAAGAATAAAGAAAGTTAGGGTTGGAGATACAGCCTTCCAAAGAGGACCAAACCCAGTGATAAGATTTGCCAAGACAGCAAATCATTCGCGTCAAGTAGAAATGTGCACCCTTCTCCAACTGTCATTTTGTTAACACTGAAAAAAGTATACAGTTGATATGATGGGAATGGTTGAATTATCAATTAAGAAATGACCTAAATGAAAATAAGATTTAATCAAACACGATTATGAGTTATGCTTGCTTAGTAAACCAAACTCACTAACAAAATAAAAGGCAGTGCTTATTGGAAAAGCACTTAGAATCCCATAGCTACATGATTACAGGTTTTCATTGACCATTGTAATAATCAATTAAAATGAATAAAATTTCCCTCCAACTTGTAGTGAGTAAGTGAAAATGAAGGATGATTATTGAGGTCCCTTGAAACTACTCCAACTTCCCCTCCCCCCAAAAAAGGATATTGCTAAGATATATTCTGCGTATTTTCTTATACCTGTGGCTTGAGCGTGAAGTTTCTTTTAGAGAAGTATGAGTCTCTTTGCATAGTGAGTTTCCACTCTACTCAATCCCCAGCTGATTTAATCCACTTGAGTGAATAAAACCCAGCAGCACAAAATTGATCAAGTAGATTAGTAGATGCATTCTCTCCCAAAGTATGTGATGTATAGAAACTACAATTTAGGGATCCTCCAAGGTACAATGTGGCAAAGCTTAAAAACAGTCTTTATTTTTACTATTTTATTTTATAGATGAATCACTCTCTCTAGTTTTTCCAATGGCAAGAGAAATAAACATTAATCATTTACATGGGAAGAAATTAAGAAGTTAGTGTTTTGAAGACCAAAAAGGAAATTTACTTGTCTGAAATGATCTTAGACTGAACTGTTGAGGATTTCAGGCTCTACTTTCTGGCTGGGAAAATCTGTATTGAAAAAATCTTTGTGGAAATAGTGGAAGGACTCAAAACCTCCAATTGCTTTAAGAGGATAAAGAAATAAACGTTTTATGCTGTGTTAGAGTAATGTAGATGGCGGGGTGGGAAACACATGCAGTTAGATGGCGTCAAGTGGTGAATTTGTATAAGATTCTCCTACTCACTAATGGGCCACTTTAAGCAGATCTCGTCAACTCCACCTGGCCTCAGCTTCATGTTCTGTAAATGAGGATGTTTGACTAGATGATCATAAAGCCCTCTTTGAATTCCATGTAATATTCCATTACAAATATAAATTGTCAATGAAAATTTTATTCAGTTCTTGAAGAACTAACGATGAGGGATTGAGTTGAGGAATTTTCCATTATCTTGGATAAAACTCAGTAAGATGGAAGAAATCAATTGCCTTTGATTTTGTCTTTTTTTTTTTGAAATAAACAACGAAGCCTGTACACTCTTGACGCTTCTATGGAAGCCTCAATTTGGAAGTCAGAAAGGAACAACACAGCCAGTCATCTTCAAAGGATTGAGACCTTGAGTGATGACCTCACTGTGAGGCTTTTACAGCACTTGATATAAGGAAACTGGTCTTACTTGTTTGAAGATAAACCATTTTTCACAAATCATCATAGTAGAGTCCCAACTGGCAGTCAGAAAAATGTACAGGACTTGAAGACATACTTTCTTTCCATTAGGTTCCCTTTATAAATTATTTCAAGGTATTACTGGCACATTATGCTCATTAGTGCTTTGTAGGGCAATAGACAATGTGCCACCAAACCTAAGAAACATAAAAATTGCTTCGCTCTGATGCTGCTTCCATGTGGTGAATGGAAATCGTAGAAGATTCATCAGATTCCCACTAAAGTGAGCTCTGGCCATGCTGGGATAAGAAGCAATGGTTCTGATAAAGTTTAAATCCAGTGGTTTTCAAAAAGGTGATGAAAGCCAATGAACCTGAGCATAATATCCATCAGAATAAGGAGGTAAATATGGTAACATTTCTTGGTAACTTACCATGAGCCAGGCACTGTGTTAGGAAGTGTACATACATCTTCTCGTTAATCTTTAAACATCTCTATAGAAGAAACTAATACTAGGTCCTACTCTGTAGATTCAAAATAAAAACAAAACAAAAACCTGACACTGAGAATTTAAATAACTTGCAAAAGTCCATACCTTGGTAAATAGCTCTGAGGGGCATGGATTTGAGCCTTGGGCTGTCTGACACCAAAGCACTTCTTTGTGACCAATTCATCTTACTACAGTAACACAGCATAAAAAGTTTATTTCCTTATCTTCTTTCAAAAATGGAGACTTTGATTCTTTTCACTATTTCCACAAAGTTTCTTTTCACTGTAGACTTTCCCAGCCAGAAATTAGACCTTCAAATCACCTAGAATGCAGTCTGAGATCCTTTCAGAAAGATTAAATTCCTTTTTTGTTCTTCAAAACCCTGATTTCATAGTTTCCTCCCATTTTAAATGATTAATGTTCATTTCAGTTGCCCCTGGGAAATCTGAAGAGAGCGATTTGTCTAATGCTACCAAATAAGGACAGTTCATTGGGAAAAGTGTAGGGGTCGGGGGTAGGAAGGCAACAGGGAAAGTGGGATGGGGAGGATGGGCATTGAGGGAAAGAGGAGGAGGGCTGTGGTGCTGGCCTGGAGCAAGAGAGCCTAGTGACTCACCCAGGCACCCAGCACAGAGAGTAGCAGCACAATGTGGTGGTCACCTCTGGAGTCCCTGAGAGCTGAAGACTTGGCATCAGTGATTGGTGACAAGAGAATGTGGCAGGTATAGTAGAGGGAAGTATGGATTCTTCAAGCTGTGTGTGAACACTCGGCAATACCCAAGAAGGAGTTCATGTAGGAATTGAAAGAAGGTAGGATTGGGGGACAACCTTATGAAAAGGAAGGGATTTCAGGGCTGATGACCAAGCTAGTGGGAGTCAGGCCTTAGAATACTAGTTTTATGATTACTTTTCACCCTGATTATTCCAACAGGCCAGGATAGTCTTGAGGAAATGCAAATAATTTGCAGTCTTAGAGCTGTGTGTTTTTAGAGTGCCTGAGACGACCATTTTTAGGGCTGTGGTCCACCTTTCTTTCTTGTATTGCCTGATTATTTCTTAAAAGTCTGTAAGTCTTAGGTGTAAAGTCAGATGATACAACTCAGTCGTAATGCAGTGGTTTGAGTATAGGTATCAATTCCATGATTGAAACAACATCATGTGACCTGCTTTAAGTTGCACATTTCAATAAGATTGGTGGCTCATTGGTAGCAGGGCATCCTGGACCTGACTACCTGACCACCCTCCATCAGTGTTTTCTAAATTGATTGGCCCTATAGGAAGGAAATTTTGGCCATCTCTCCAGGTCAGATCGAGGCACCATGCATGCCCACGGTCCATGCTGCTGCTCTTGCAACTGTAGAACCAGGGACAGAAGTACTATCTCCCCTCCTCCAAGAAAGGAGGAAAGACCATTTTCTTTGAGGGCCTATTGGCTACTCAGATTGCAATATTTTCTGGAACATGCATCTGAAAGGGTAGGGAACTGCACCCTACGTGCTCCTTGTGCTGGTGACTCTCCTCGTCTCCAGTCTTCTTCCCTCTGGTCTTAGGAGGACAGCGGCTGACATCAGGCTTGGATTTTATTCTACTCAAACCATGTGTGTCTGTGATCTTGGTGTAAAGGCCCACTCATTTAGAGAGAAAGGAAACTTCTCCTAGTTCCACTTGTAGAACTTGAAACTTAGTGGTTAATCTATACAGCCCAAGAGATAACTCATGCAAAATGCCTTGCACAGTAACTCAACGTTATTACAATATTTCTATTTTTATATTGTTTATTATGTTATTTATTATTAATTACTATATTGTTATAAGATGTGTACATAAATATGTATACTCTGTAGGTCAAATATTACATAATTTTGTTAAGGGAACTGTAAGTCCACATGGGAATTGAAAGAAGATAGAAGTGAGGCAACAATCTTATGAAACTATAATAGGAGCAAGAGTAAAGCAGAAAAGAGAGGGCACAAGCCAATTCCAGCATCTTCTACTTACTAGATATCCTGAGAGGCGTGGGATAGAAAATTACTATAAGAATGCAATCTATTCTCAGCTAGTGCCCTGAGAATCTGCTAGAGGCGTATACTATTACAGCTGCTACATATGAACACTATATACAATAAATAAGGACATAAAGTTACTTCAGTTTTAGTTTTTGCACTATTACCAATAAGTTAACCTCTACAGTGCCCCTATAACTTGCTTATTTTGCAAGTTTTATCTGCAGTTTCATTCACATCAGTCCAAGATATGCCAGACACTTCTTGAAGCTTCAGAGATGTATGATAGCCTAAGGATGCGCCAAGATGGGCTTCTTTATTGGAGACAAATGTACTAGCTCTTTTGAGGGATCCTATTCATTTTGATTGCTGTGTTGAGCTCCAGTGGCAAAAAATGGGTTAAAGTCAATTTTTTTTCCTGCTAAGCCAATTTTTCTTCATATGTTCAGCAGTGCAGCAAAAGTTAATTCATTCTAGAGCACATGGTTTTCCAGCAACATTGTCAATATTATGATGTTCCTTTGCAGCTCTGGCCTCGCCAGTTTATTAGATGAAGGAAAAATACAGATGGGCTGACAAGCAGGGCTGTACTTTGTTGTAGTGGAAAAAACAATCAAAGAGCTCTTCTGAATCATTTTCTTTATTCTGACGTATAGGCTTCTGTTAAAGTTCAGAAGTTAGTGCTTTTATTTATTTATTTATTTTTTGACCATCCCCTTTCTATTAGCTGAGATGTTTATAGGTCTTTAAAATAGGATAGAGTGCCTTTTCCCATTAAGACAGGCAAAAGGAAAGACTACCAATTATTCCCCTTTTGACTTCAGTGAAACCTCTTTGAAAGAAAGAAAAAGAGTTCAATATGATTTCTTTAGAAAAATGCCCTCCCACCAATATAGTTACATGCAAGGCAGAGAGAATGTCTGCTGTTTCCTACAATAGGAAATGAAACAGCCTGATAGTTCCCAAATGATTGATGGAAAATACCCAGAAGGCGTATATTGTAGTCTATGTTGCCTGCATTAAAATAAGCTCCACCAGTATCACCACAGGTGATGGACGGCTTGCCTACATACCAGGTGTTGGAGAACTTGTGGTGGTGAGATGGCTGCCATTTCTGATCCCTCCAGCTGGGCAGTGGGAGATAACCCATTGGACCTTTGGCAGAGGAGGGGACTCAAAATCAGCTGACCCATATAAACTTCCAGAAACTACCAGCCAATCAGGATAACTATTCTTGATTAACAGTATCTTCTATAATGCAGGTCCCTGTCTTTTATTCAGTACAGCATTAAATAATGTAATAGTGACTCCAACTTAAAATACTTTACCTACTCATTTTATTTTGTGTTGCATTTTGTGCTCTAATCAAGCCCTTTTCCAGCTGAGATTCCAATGGAACAGCAAGTTGGTGCCCTTTCTTTCTCAAAATTAGGTCAGATATCAGAGCTTTCCAAATAGGAAACACCTCCTTTGCCTTCATCTTCTTTAAGGGCCAAGCAGACTAGAAGTCACCCACTGAGATATCCTTTTGTCCCTCTACAAAAATGTTTAGATATTCTCCAATTTGCCACAAAGAGAAAGAAGATAAGGTACTTAGTATAAAGTGGCTGCCTATATTGGATAGAATTAAATAATTATATACTTCTCAATAAACTAATCAATGTTGATAGATATTCATTACTGGTTGCAAAGAGTTGGATTGTAGAATCTGTGTGCTGGATCCTTTTGACATACAAAGTACAGTGGAAAACCATGAGCCATTCAATGCCCCAGTGCCTGCTGTGTTAAACACCACAGAAAATGCACCAGTGCTTCATGCATGCACCTTGCTTTCAGTGTGCTTATGGTCTAGAACAGGCAAAGAGATAAAATCATAACAGCTCTCATTAGTTAGAATTAACTATGTGCTAAGCATAGTGCTACGTAATTTCAGACATTATTTTATTATGTTTCATGTTTTTACAGGTGAGAAAATGGCTTTGTAACTCACTTCAGGATTCAGATTGGCTCTAGATCTAAAGAGCATTTGCTAACTTAATGAATGATACAAGGTAGAATTAAACATGTACCAGAACACAAGTCCAAAGGAAATCCATCATCAACAGGATATATATTTGGAATTATTTTTCCAAAGCAATCTTATAGTAATGACAATTGGTGTGTGCTGGGACATCTGGAACATCTCCCTGGGCCCTAACCGGTACTTACAATAAGAACAAGGCAAGAGAGTTGGCTGGTTACACATGCAGTTCTGGGCTACGCAACAGTGATTCTCAGAGTGAAGCCGAACACGTCCACAGATTGCATCTTGATTTTGTCCTCTCACTCACACCAAATGACCACAACACAGATGGTGTGCTTTGTTGTTGCTGTCATTAGTCGTGATCATGCTTTCCTAATACCAAAAGTAGAAGTCAAGAAGCAACAATAGTATCTTTGGATGATTCAAGAAATAGCATTGCACCATGAAAAAAGGAAATGCAAAGTGGCCCCAGATAAATAAAACATATATAATTTGGGGGTTTTTTTGTGACAAATTACAAGAAAGGTGTGCTTTTTCTTATTTGTTTTGTTTTGTTTTTTGAAAGAATTGCTCTGTTGACTTAAATCAAGTACTTGAGAGAGGCACGGAGTGTGCAAAGTGCATAGGCTGCAGAGTAGGAGAGGCCTAGGTTGAAATTCCAGCTCTGCCAGTTACTATTTTGGGGACCTTGGATAAGAAACTGAATGTCTTAGAGCTTTTCTCCTAATATTTAAGTGGATCTTTCAAAACCACCTTACAAGGTTTTAAAAATATTAAATGACATAGTAAATATAAATTTCTTTCTAGGAAGTAAGAAAGGCTCCCTCCTCCCTACTATGTAAAGGCTCAAAACTGCCCCTTTCATGCAAGTCTGAGAATACTAGGTTTTTAAACAGTGAAGACAGTTTTATGTTCTTGACAAAGGCTGAAATAGATGAAAGAAAGAGAAAATAGCAAGCAAATGTAAAGTAGAAGTGCAGGGAAATATAAGAAGTGAAAATAAAAAAGAGAAGAAGAAAAGGAAGTTACTTCTAAGCTCCAATGAAACCTGACTCAAATCTGGGATATTTACAATAATGATGACTAAGCCTTTTAATATATGTCACTGTGGAGCCAAGAGTCACATACAGCAACATTTAATTTAGAAAGTAGGGAAATGCTACAATCTGGATAGGCATACACTGAGTTATCTCAGGAAAATTTATTTCCCATATGAAATTGGAATAAATCTATTTTAATGAAGGCTTCAATTGTCCTTTTTTAGATTAAACCATATGTAATTTAAAGAATTTAGATGTACTTCATTTTAAAACATCTTAAAAATTTCTGTAAGGCGACTCCCTAAGGTATCACACACTTTCTGAGCCCCCACAAGTGAAGTGTGATTCAAATTAGTCCTCAAGCTGTTCAAATAAGGAGTGACGGCTGAAAGTAACACAGTTTGAGGAGGAGATGTATGAATTTTCAAAGTTACTTATATCTTAGAGATAAGCCTGACAAAATGAATTAAAAAGTGAAATCTGAATGAATAGGTTTAGATTAACCAGTGAACTCCTCTAATCCTGAAGGCAAGTCAAGATCGTTGGGAAGATAACAATTTCTTGTTCAAAACTGGTCATTGCTACAATCAAGATTCCTGAAAGTGATCCTCAAGAAAATGGTCTTATTCTTGCTCCTGATCCCATTTGAAGTCAGGAGGTACTACTTGATTTGAATTAACTTCTAACTGGCCCCATAAACATTGCTATCTCCCTTCTTCCCCCTCCAGATGCTACCTTAATTCCATAATCAGAATAGTCAAATGATAGTATCCTGAATTTGCGATTGTTTTTCCCAAGCTCTGACATCTAGGAAATAGTTGTCACTCCCTCCATGTAAGTAATGGAGGAGTTGCTATGGTGGCATGATCCTTCTGACCTGGGCATCAGGACACTTAGTTCCAGCTGTATTCCTAACCTTCAGAGGTAAGCCACTTAACCTCGCTGGCCCTCATCTCAGAGTGAGGGGTTGTAGCCCATCTCTAAGGTGCTTTCCTGCTCAATCATCCTATGATTCTATAATACACTTGCTAAGTGCTTTGCCTAATCACACAATTACCCAGTGGTCCTCCTGAACTAGAAGTGGATGATCACTTGTCAGGGGCATTGTAGAGAGTATTCGTGAATTAGTTGGAGGTCGGATTATAACCTCTGAAGTCACTTCTGACTCTGATTCTGTTCTGGTGCCTGGGTCGGCTGACTCCTAGCCCAATGCACTATCCATCAGAAGGACATTACCTCTTCTTGGAAGCAGCCAATTTCCAGTTCATTAATAGAGAGATTGCAAGCGTTAAAAGCAGGCTATGTGAGTGAATGATAAACATAAACCATTACCAACTCATCCTCTTACTAAAATAATTGCATACGGAATTCTTTTCATCTCATTGTAAAATAACTCTTGCCATGAGAAATAAGGCAGAGAAAACAGAGGCATCATTTTGGTGCCCCCAAGTGGGGAACTGTGATGGCTGCAGTGAAATTCCACCTTTCTAAGGCTTTTAGGGGCATCCTGCAACCACTTAAATAGATCTGTTGGCCTTCTTGTACTGTCCATGCTTATTTTTGTTCTACAAGATCTTCTAGAGATTTTCAGTATCAGCCTAGGAAGCCTGTCGTTACCTAGAAAAAGAGAGGCCATTCCGAATATCCGCAGAAATCTGTGGTCTTTTCAGGGATTCCAGTTGACTTGGATATGTTCCAAAGGGCCCAAGCTGATCTGGGGGGCCCCCAGATATCCGTCTGAGCCTATATGTATTAAGAGACCTAGAGCTGTTTAGTCCTCTTCACACTCAGAATAATGAGCAAACAGAATAGTTACCTCTTGCAATAGTTAAGTCCCAATCCATCTCCTGCTTTCCACAACTTGCATACCAGAGGTGGAGATTCTCAACTACAGCTATATGACAAAACCATGGCTTCCCTTTGCTAGCAGATTTATTAGCATTTGATAACATTGGTTGTACATGGAGAAGCTCTGCTGTCATTTTTGTCACAGTAGCCAATGACCAGAAATAGTTAACACTCTGAAAGAGCTCCTCTGAGTAATGAGATTTCTTAAAGAATGAAGCATGCTTTTCCACTCATTTTTCCAGTAATACTCTTAGTACTTCTGACCTTCATTTGAATCAAGTCTCCAGCAATTACTGCCTGCATAACTTACTTTGGTTAAGTTTTTTAACTTTAACGTTGCCAAACTCATAGCTTCTGCAAAACTTGGATATGGTAACACATCTCATAAGATTTTTACAAGGACTAAATAGGATGATATAAATATAGCATAGAGCACAGAGTAAAACACATAACAAACCAAGAAGTATCTATTAGTATTTGTAATTTAAGCAAACAATACGTCATTAGCACCTACTATGTGAAAGGCAATTTGTTAGGTGAACAGTTCCTCTAGCTTGGAGATTACTACACATAGGAGACATCTGTAAGCAGGCTTCACATGTGCCAGGCACATAGAAGCCCTTAAAATTTAATTGAAGATACAACACAGAAAGTGGAAACTGAACTGCAAGAGACACTTAGTTCACACAAAAATACAGGAAGTATCCCAAGGCACTGTGTGCTTAAATGCCAAATGAGCAGTCCAGATAACCACAGAACTTCAGAAGACACTGTTCTGGATTAAAATGTTCTAGGAAAGCTTTATGGAAAAGGATGGATCTAAACTGAGAGGGGAGAAAGGAGGCAAGGAGATTAAAGGAAGTTCTAAAATGGCGTAATATATGAGCATTCCACAGCATAAAAAGTTGGAAGACTTGTTTGAGTTTTGCTGAAGTATGGTGTTACTTCAAAACATTGGGAACTATAAACAACTAGAGATGTTGTTGAAGGCAAGTATGAGCCACAAGCCATGAGCCAAAAATTCAGGCTTTGATTTCTTAAGCTAATAGTGTTTATCTTGTAGGCCAGGGATAAACATGGTTGGTACACTTGTTGCATATCTGCTACATTCCTTCTTCCCAGAGCTATGACAGCTATCACTAAATAATAATCACACTTTTTCCTACTGAGTCTTAATGAGACCTTGGAATTCTTTTTAATTCTTTACTCTAGGTAGCAATCACCATTCTATAGGTTTGGCTCAAAAGATAAAACCAGTTTCCCACTCCTGCGCTAGTCTAGACAATGAAAATGGGAACATATTTTAAGGCAGGTGAAGAATCAATTGGATAGGATACTGGCTGGGAAGATGGTGACCATTCAGAGGCTTATTGTACTAGAGGTGAGATAAGAGGATGTTCTCATTCGGTTCTGATGTTCATTGAGTGCCCAGTGTGTGCCAGCTAAGGAATGTGGTAGGGACTGGGACCTAAGAGGAAGTAGGGTGATGGCAGTAAGGAGACTAATTGAAGGTTTGTGTGGAGTGCCTGGAAAGATCATGATGATGTAAACAAAAGCAGAACTCAGGGGAAAACTGATCTGGAAGAAAGATAAGTGTAATCTATGATAGAAGTAAATGAGGTTTTCTTAGGAGACTGTACAAAGAGAAAATCCACGAATAATAAGATTTAATTATGAAGAAATACACACTACGAGGCATCAAAATGATAAAGATTCCATGAAGAAGACAAAAAATTGCTGATCAGAGAATTAGAATAAGAACAAAAATAGTCTAGAATTCTGGCATGCAAAATAGGACAGTTTCAAAAAGAAGGATGTCATGAGCACAGGTTATTGTGGTGAGAATTTAACTGTTTTTGACAGTTAGGAAAGTATTGGTGACATGAAAAAAAATTAAATGGAAGAAAAAGTATATTTAGTTTGCAGGGGTGTAAAGAAAGAACACACACTAAAGAATTAGAAGAAACTGATACAGCAGCACATCAAAAGATTTGGCAATAAAAGGAGACAAGGAATGAGATGTTAGCCAAAGAAGCATCAAAGGATAGAGGATGCCTGAATATGTTGAAAAGGGAAGGAGAAAAGCCAGTGTGGAGAAGAAGAGATCGAAGATGCCAGGTAGAGAAAGATGAGTTGAAGGAGCCAGGCCCTGAGACAGTAGTAGAAGGTGAGTTTAAGAACCTTTATGGAAGGTTGACAAGAAGAACAAGAGGAATATTTTGTTCAAGGCAGGAAGCATGGGTGTGGAGATGGAACTAGTCAAAATAGTAAATAAAAATAATCAAAGAGAAGGAAATATTCAAGGAGTTATATCTAATATTCTTGATAAAAGAAAATGTAATAATTTACAAAGAAGAAGGAATGAAGTGGAATGCAATTGAGCATTAGATTCAGGTGGAGAATGTTTGGGCAAAATAAAATAAGAAAGTTTTTCTTACTTATTATCAAATACTTTTTGTGAGTTATCATGTGTCAAACAGAATATTAGGTGCTGGGGATACAATAATAAATGGAACTGATATTGTCTCTGCCCTCAAATATCTTATGTTCTAGAAAAAAGGTAGGTCCAAAAAAAATAAAATTACAAATAAAATTATTGAAGGTTATAGTAGTTAGTACAAAGAAGCAGGGACCAGATCATATAGGTCTTTGTATGCCATGACACAAAATTTGTGTTATTCTGTTATTCTAAGTCCACTAGAAAGTCATTATAGGGTTTTAAGCATGAAAATGATTTGAAAAATCTTTGTTTATTTCATTGTGGAGAACAAATGAAAAGAGGCAATAGTAAAAGCAGAGAGAGTTGGTAGGAGGCTGTAGGTAAAAGAAAATGGTGACCTGGACTCAGGTAGTAGCAGCGAAGACAGAGATAAAAGGAGATTCAACATATTTTTGGAGAGAAGATTGATAGAACTTCCTGAAGAATTGTATTTGACAGGTGAAAGATTTCTGTCCTAACTCAGTGAGAGGTGGTACTGTTTACTGTGATAGGGAAAGTTGACTGGCCACGGAAGGGATCTGGGGAAAATCAAGCATGTGTTAACTTGGAGATGTCTGTGAGATTGATAAATAGAGATATCAAGTGTGCAGGTTAATATGAAAGGAGGAGTTCAGAGGATAGGTCTGAACAGAAGACATAAATTTGGGAAGGATACACACAAAGATGCTTTTAAAAATCAATGGAGATAATTGAGATCAGGAAGAAAGAGTATGGAGAGAGAAGAGAAAGGCCCACGACCTCTTAACACATGGTTGGGATGTTGGTTGTAGAGAATAATGGTTAAGTGGGCTGGGTCTGAATTGAGACTAGATTCCAGGTAGAGAGAATCCAGATTTCACCACTCATCATTTTCTGATGGAGACACTGAGCGGCAAAATCACAAAGGAGATTGAACATGCTTAAAACTATTTAAGATTGAACATGCTTAAAACTACAGTTAGTAGGCTCGCCATGGCAGTAATTGCTATCCTGGGTACCTAGACATTGTAATGATATTCCTGGTGATTGTACAGTGGACAATTTTATCTTCCCTGGGTCTTATGAATTGTAAATACTGAATTTTTCAAGTGCAGAGGAAAGTCACTATTTATCACACATTGATTGGGCATCCGCTGTGTGTCAGCCACGTGATTGGATCCTGGAAGTCGGGGATTCAGAGGAAAGGCCCCACCTTGCGTGAGCTCACCATCTAATGAGGCAGGCAGGGAAGATATGAGTCCTTGAAGTCTTGTCTTACAGCTAGATACAAATCAACATCAAGGCTATGATAGGACCACCTAATTTGGCTGTGTATAAAATGGAGAACTGCAAGAATAATAGAAGTAAAGATGACAAAAGGCTAAGTAAAGGCAGAGGCCCTCGAAAATTTACTGCAAAGATGGAGCAGCTCTTTTAACAAAGAACTGATAAGAGCAAAACACCAACATTAAAAAAAGAAATTTTCCGTATCCCATGGTTACAAATTTTTATTTAAGATTTTACTCCTGCTATATATCCAACTCTAATGACTTTATTCTAGCTATTATATCCAATCCCAATACCCCAAGGTGTTTTTCACACTATAAAGCATCTTCCTGAGTTATTAGAGTAAATTAGTTAGCAAGAGAATGAGATATTAATCCTGTAAAGGTCACATCATCTTGATTACAAGAAGCCAATAAAATGGAATTCTTGCCTTTAATAGTTGAATGTCACAAGAGGGAAAAAGGAGAGCTTTACACTTCCCTCTGTAATGGAGAGATCTTTTTTTTTGTTGTTCCCAAAATTATATTCCTCAAAGTGTCGCTGGTGTTTTTTCCTCCAGACAACTGAAGTGGCATGGTCATTGCATTATCTGGGGGTGAAAATTATATAGCCAGACCTGAGGAAAACACTACTGTCTCTCTCTCATCATAAAATGTTTAACATTTACACGAATTTTCTTCAGGCTTTAATAAAGATAAACTTCCTCTCTTCTTTCAATTTGCAGACAAGCCACCCATGGAGAGAGAAGTAAACCACTGGCCCAAGACCACACACCAATGGGGATTTGAGACCAGAGGTATGGTGTTCGGCTTCCCAATCCATTGCTCTTGCTTCTAGCTCACTTGAAGAGTCCTAAGAGAAGACAATTTTGCTACATATTTAGATTTCTTGATCTAGAATAAAAACTGAAGATGACTGAATTTTCTGTTTTGTCTCAGAAGGAGTTTATAAATGTAGCAATTAAAATAGCTACATTTAACTAGAACCTCTATGTGCCAGGCTGAGTTCCAAGTGTTAAAACATTATTTCATTAACCCCTCACAACAATCCTCTGAGGTAAATGCTAATATTATCCCTATTTTAGAGATCTGGCAGTTGAGGCAGAGTTTCACATAGGTCACACAGCTAGTAAGCAGTAGAGCCAGGATTTGAACCCAAGAAGTCTGCACTGGAGGACCAAGGTTCTTCACCACTTCACCACACTGCCTCTCCAGGGACTACATATATTATATACCTGTATAGGTACGTGCACCAATACACTACATTCACCTCTCCAAGCTCAAACAAAAATAAATAAATGTCATCAAAAGTCCATGAAGAATAACAGAAAATGCATGGTTACGCCTATGGCACGTGATCATGCTGTACCGTAATGCAGGAGGATTGTGGGAGGTTTTCCAGAGTCAACAAACACTGTGACCAGATTGTGAGTCTCAGGATGAAAGAGGACTGGTGATACAGAGTCAGCATTTCTTGTGGTGACTAGGGGTGCTGGCTCTGAAGTCGGACCGCCTGGGTTCAAATCCTGGCTCCACCACTTACTCTCTGAACTTGGGCAGATCACTTACCCTCTCTGTGTCTCAGTTTCCCTATCTGTAAAAGAGAAGATTAATAACACCTAAAATGTCTACTTTATTATGTCATTTGAAATGACATAATTCATTTCAAAAACCTACAAAGGTCTCAGGCACACACAAAAGCATTAAAGGTATGTTAGCTATTATAATTGCTATTAATAGAAGTAGGAGGGATAAGAGTAGGAAGAATAATAGCAGTAGTAATAATAATACTGCCGGCCACTCTGTGCAGGATGAGATCCTCTGACTGTACCTAAGGCCATCACCTCCAGTGTATGGGGTGCAGATGGTGGGTACTGTCACATCATCTTCTAGGGCTCCCACCTGTGCCTAGCTATTTGCATCTACTCTACTGAAGATGTAAGAGTATAGAGAGATATAAGTTTTGCTAAAGAGTTGTCTGTTCTACTCAGCTCAACCTCAGCATTTCCACTTCCCCTCAATTTCCTTTAGTTTGAGACAGTGATGTAAAATTATATCAGATGCTTACAATAACCCTTTTAGATCATTCATCCCATTTAGATCATCAAATTCCCATCAGTTCTGTGTCTGTGTGTGCTAAGGAATGGAGGAAGGATGAAAAATAAATCAAACCTGAATCTTGCCTCTTTGAACCCTTAATATTAACTGTGGTTTACGATGGGGGTTGAGAAATAAGAGTTTCACTCCTTACAGGGGGCCAAGTGGGTTGGAAATTGGTGGAGACAGACTGAGCTGCCACATTACTGAGGGGCCCTTTTGGTTTTCATGACTGCTAAGCATCCTCCAACATTAAAGATGATTCTGCACACCAAAGATTAGTCCCACCCAAAATGCCAGCAGTTTCCCTTTAAGAAACACTGAAATAAACTATGGAACACAAGATTCAAAAATGATACAGCATTAGAAACAAATAAAATACTAAGAAATTCAGAGATAGAAGGTAACTTCCTGCTACGCACTCCTGGAATGACTGTGCAAAAACCTGAATTTAAACAGGGTTTTGAAGACTGGGTGGGATTTGAATATACCAAGGTGAGGCAGGAGACACAAATGACTTTTGAACTCCTGACAGTGTCTCATAACTAGTGCAGCCATATAATTTATCTTCCAAATCAGGTCACTTATAAGAAGAATAGGGACTATTAATAATTCACAACCAAGAAAACAGGTACAAATTGAAACTGCCCTGGCAAACTGAGAGGCATAGTTATAGACTTATAACACAAGCTAATGACAAGGAAAGATATCCTTGCTTTACCCAGGAGGAAACTAAGGCATTAACATGATGCAAGCCTCATTCAGAAGATGTGGACTGCACCGAGACTCAGTTTCCACCAGAAGTGAGAAATACTGAGACAGGTGTCCCAGTGCATGGGCACTGAGTTCAGTTTATCAGCACCAAGTGTAAGATCTTTAGAAATTCGCTTACACCTTCCAGGTAATGTGCTCTCGTCTGTGTAAGGAATGGATAGTGGTATCTCATCTCTGAAATCCTCTACAGCTTTGATGCTGTAAGATTTTTTCTTGCCAAGATGGAGACTCATCATACCATTTTTCCTACCTCCACATAGGTTAACTCTTTTCCTCAGCTCTCTTATGTCTTTGTTTAACCAATATAGGCTTTTCCACTGTAATGAAATATGTGCATTCTTGAAAGGAAAGAAAAAACCCTCATCCTCTTCAAAATTACATACTGAAAATAATAAGTATTTGAGGGCAGAGGTAATAAGGCCATAGACAGACCTTCAAACCTATGCAATCTTGTAACCAGAGCACTTACGGAAACAAAATAATCCTAATTAGACTGTAATGCAGAAAAAAGACATGTTGAATTCCCAATTCAAAATAATACTACGGTAGATATAAGACTTTACCTTTAAATAAAGGTAGTGATGACTTGATTGAAGGGGGTGTGCAGAGGAGTTGAGGTTTTTAGGTTGGAGACACAGGCAAAATGACCCCGGATCAGAAAAGCCACGGAATATCCACTTCCAGACGGAGCATGTGGCCAAGCTGAGCAAAGGAAAAATGCCGAGGGATCGGGGGTCAGGGGTCCCCACTGTGCTTCTACCCAGAGTGCTGAGTCCTGCTGTGCTGGTGTACTTGGCGATCAGCTGGCATCACTTAGTGACACAAATCATTAAAATGCTTGAAAAAAATTGCTTATGAACCAACACAATTTCCGCATTATAATAACATGATTCTTCTATTTACTAACCGAATATGAGCTAATTTGCATTAGAGAAATATACATTGGAGTAGAAAAATGTATCAGTGCAGTCCCATTTATCTTAGGATATTACCACTGAATTCAGTCATTCATTCATTTGTTCATTCCCCCTGTGCTGTAGACCCGCGATGAGTAAGACACTGTGCTTGGACTCATGGGAAGCAAAAACATAAATCCAAATGATATCAAATTGTTATTTGTTCCAAAACTTGATCGCCATTTCTAGTAATGAATTCTCAAGTCAGAATGTGTATCAACCAGAAAGACTGATCATTTTGAGTTGGACACAGGAGCAGTCACCTGGACTGTCACTGCCACACATGTAATATTCTGAAGTGGGCTGAGGTACTTTTTCTCCTTTTCTTGTTAAAGTCGTTCTCTCAGAAACTGATTTGTTTTGTGCTGCTTTCCATTCACATCACGATCCAATCAAACCACAGAATATAGGAAAGATCAAAGTAGTGCAGTCTAGCCATCTACAGTAATTCATAGAATATATGAGGCATTAAAATTTTCATTCCTCATTCTTGTAAGAAAGACTATAAAGGTAACTGAAAATGATGCGGAATATGAATTCATTCCTGAGACAATGATTGTAGCAAGAATGGGGAAAAGCATAAACCAACAGACCCTTATTTTTTTGGCCTCAGTCTGAAGCCCTTTTTGAAAAACAGTTCTTTGTGTCATTCACATTTTTACTTTTATCCTTGATCTCTTCAGCTTCTCTCCTATCTAAATGGTACCCAAAAAAAGCCCAGAAAAGTTTTCAAGTATTGGCTTCCTGCATTTTCATTCAAAGCGATTTTACAAGCATTCCCATAAACACAGGAAAAAATTTCCAAGCTTATGCCTAACAGATGCAGAAACAATTGATTGAAAAATGAAAACTTCAGGCAAACAGCAAGCGGGAGGGTACAATGTTCCGTCTGTGGTCTTCACCTTATGAATTTTACTCTCCTTAGTGTAGTTTTTTGTTTATTAACCATTTTTTTCTAATATATGTTTCTAATTTCACATATTTTTAGTTAATAAAATAAGCTGAAACTAATCTACAGCAAATACAATAGAAGTTTCATCTATTTTTAGAATTTTAGCCAGGAGACCTGGGACACAAATGTTATAGGAAGAGACAAACATGCAAAGTTGTATATCTGAAGTAGTGATCAAAGAACTGTGATCAAGAAATTCAAATACAAAAGTTTTTAAAATTCTTTTTTTTTCTCTTAACATACTCTTTCCACTGAATAGAAAAGTCAGGCAGAAAAACGTTAGTGGCCATGTCATAACGTTAACCAAATATGAAATAAAGGTAAATGATGTTCTAAAAGAAAAGAAACCTAGTTTGCAAGTTTTTATTTTGAATCAAAAAGGTTCAAAATGAAGGGAGGGCTGATACTCTATATGACATTCTCTAAGCCACCCCGGTGCCCTGAGCCTCCCCACCATGTTGGCTGCCCCACACGGGGCAGGTGCTGATGGTCAAAGGACAGGGACCGACAAAGGACCTTGGACAACGGCAGGACCAGGTTATCCCAAGACCCCTGTGGGCCCCAAGTTAGAAAGTTGAGGGACCTAGTCTTTGGGCTGCCGATCCTTCTTTTAGTGGTTTCTCACCTGCAGTGACAACTTCTTGGGTGATTCACGAGCCTCCCAGGGCTCTGTAGATGCAACCTATCACATGACAGAACTTGATATTGGAAAAGACACCATGAGAAGGGCATGGATTCAAACCCATCACTGACCAACTGAGTGAATTTGGGCACATTACTTTGTTTCTCCAAGCTACAGTTTCTTCATCTGTAAAATGGGAATAATAAAACTTAAAGCATGGAGTTCTTTGAGAAGAATATCAGATAACATATGTAAAGCACCAGGCACAGACTCTGAAAAGACCTGGGGTTCAAACCCTGGCTCCACCATTTAACTACTGTGCGACTTGGCCAGTGACCATTTCTCAGAGCCCCGTCTATGAAGATTATAAAGACACCTACTTTACAGGGTTTAGTTATGAGTGTTCCTTATTTGTTTGTTAAGTGCTTACAAGAGTGCCTGACACATAGTGAAAATTTGGTCTTATTTTATCCGATATCCTAAAGGTCTGACATTCAGTCACTATGCATAATGGGTGATTCTAAGGTAAAATAGCCCTTGCCGGTAAATAGGCCACACATTAGTAACAAAAGAAAAATAAATTTCCCCCAGGGCAGAGGTTTGGTATAGATAGGGGAAAATCATGAACACAAAGTTTTGAAGCCCCATGTGTTACGGCTAGAGAAGATGACGAAGGTAAAGTGGGAGAAGTGGAGTCAAATAGGAGCCCTGGAGATTGACTGGGGTTGGTGAAATCCAATGGAGGAGCTGGAAGAAAACGGGAAATTTCAGAGAAATTTGATACAAAAAGAAAAGAAATCTGAGATGTTGCTGCTACGGATCAGTGAGGCACTCAGTGAAACTTCAGTGTAGTTCACAAACATTTACAGAAAAATCACTCGCACTCAATAACGACGGCGCTGTGCTGGGAGACAGGAATTCAAAACAGCGGCATACCAAGGGGCTGGGCCCCTGGAGAGGTGTGCCCCCGCAAGGAAAAGTACGTCGTTACTGACGTTGTACGCAATGTGCATGATGATAATAAAAAGCTCACCAGCTTTCCAGTCACTGTTGGTACTGCTTACAGATTCTCTACAGACAATTCACCCAGCACCCAGCGCAGACTGCATCCACTGCCCCTCCCTGGGGTCTCTACCAACACCAGGTGAGATGCCCCTGTCTGCAAGGGCATGCAATGTAATAAGAAACCATTTAGGTGGAATAGTCATAAACATTAAATGGGAGACTTGCCTTCTATTAATCATCAAAATAATTTCCAGCTGGTATAAGTATGTAAATGTACAGAATAAAATTACTTTAAAATCAAAAACCAAAACCAAAAATAGAGGTGACAGGTAAAATTTTATCTTACCTGAATGTCAGGCAGAGCTCTCTAAAACCCAATAGTAGCAATTGCCTGATTTAGCAGATACAAATACATGACGCCCAGTTAATTTGGATTTCAGGTAAACAAGAGAAAAAATGTTTTAGTGTAATTAAATCCCAAATATTGCATGAATATACATGAACTAAAAATTATTCGTTATCTTAGATTCAGATTTAACTGGTGTGTTATATTTTATCTGGCAATCCTACCAATAATGGCAAAATCCATGTGATGAAGATTCTATCTAATGAACCTTCATTGGGCTCCTACTACATGTCTGGAGCGTGGTTCTCAGTGTAGAGGCAGAGGCAGATTGACCATGAAGCTAACGACGCTTAAGCTTCTGGGCCCCTCATTTGCACTGGTCCCTCCCAAGGCCTTGGGGGCCATATGCTTTTATAAAATTTATATAAGTAAGGTATTTTGGAAACAATTGGTTTCTCATCACTCTGATTTTCCTTCTATAACACTGGCCCTCTTGTATGGTGGTGTTACCATAGCTGCGGGTAATTTTGCGATTCTTCTATGGGAAACTTAGTTGGGGATACAGTTACTTGTGTTTAGTGGGATATATTTTTGTGGTTTGCAGTCCCTTCCGAGTACAGTTACATTATTGTTAGTCGTATGGATGTGGCTGTTTCTTCCAGGAATACTCATGTAACCCACTAAGTTAGTTCATCCGGCCAGAGTTTGTCTCATGATGTGAAAAGGTCTGCAGCTTCTCCAACACTGGCAATATGTGCCTAGAGGAAGAAAAATAAGAATTGAAAGGGATGGGGCCAGAGGCTAGCATGCAAAAAATTCTTCTAAATCAGAAAACTTCTATATGAGTGAAACTTGAATGAGTTTCCCTAAATTTGATAACAATTCTAAAAATTTACATGACTTTACTAGTAATGCTATATACTGCTATATATATATTCTTTGAGATAAATATGTGTATTTATATACAAAATTTTAACAAAGACATTCAAAGGTTTCTGACCAATTAATTCATGAGTTTAGAAAGCAGAAAGTAAAGATTAAATGCTGACATTGAGACGAAAACTACCATACCAATGCTTTAGGAAATTCTTCAAAGAAATACAACCTTTAGGAAAAGCCTTATATGTACATCTACACTTCACAAAACTTGATAGCAAAAGTGCCACTTGGCAGAACAGTGACTGTTAAAAATACGTACAGAACTTCAGAAAGAATACAAGCTCAAATATTGAAAAGAAAAGCAAATTTGCCCCATTGCACTATTTTAAAGCACCTGAAAATGCAGCACATGGTTAATTAACATTGTTCTGACTACAATGACCAGTATCTAGTAACAGTCTCTCCCTAACAAGAAAATCATTAAATTTATTCTTGGCACTAACAGCCAATTTTCACTAGTCATACCAAATATGCAGGTGGTATCTGCAAGAGAAAAGGGCAAATTAAAACAAAAAGTAACTTTCCAAACTATCAAAAACATAAAGCAAATTTCAATTGACCATGCTAGAAGTTTTGTTTGTTTTTCTATATTGAAATTATATTATAAAATTGTTATTTGATATTGATTAAAGAGCATGCAGCAAAAGAGTTTGGGCAATTTGTTTTTTTAAAAAATATTTATTTACTGGTGTTTGCATTTGTAAGGTTTTTAAAAAGTGTTAATTTGGTTATAATTTTTCTTCTCATTCTAAATAATTACCAATTTTCATACCTGATTTTTAGTTTTTAAGCGATATCTCCAAATTGTATGAGCTCCAGGCCCCACAAAATCTGGATCTAACTCTGAGAACAGTAACAAACAAAGCAGAATTTAAAAATTTAAGGAAAAAAAAAAAACCACTTGTTGCATGAAACTTAAATTCTAGTATGAGAAACGTCCAATAAATAAATCCTGTAAGTAAAATAAGTGGCATGTGAGATGGTGATGTTACCACACAAAATTGGGGTTCTCTGCCTGATGTGCATAAACAAGCCAATTAATTATGACATCAGCCTTTAGGGGAGAAATCAGCTTTTATTATGTGAGATTGATCTGCAGGGAAACAGGGGCCATGTGCCCTCAGATCTGTCTCCCCAATTCAGGATTTGGGGTGAAATTTAAGAGGTTAGGGAGAACAGACTAGCATGTGGAAATGCTAGTGGGACAGGTTTTGACTGGTGGGCTTCAAGCATTTATGGTAAAGGTTTTAAACACTCATGACAGGGTTCTAAACATTTTTGATGATGTGGGGAAGGAATTTGAACACCTGATCCTCCTGAATGAGGGACCCCTTGCTTCTGATAACAGTCTGACTTTCAAGTTTGGGTCATGTCCCCGTCCTTGGGTTCTGTGGGGAGGAGAATCTTTGCTTCCAAGATCATTTCAGGTCACAATTTCTTCTTTGCGCATGCCCTGGCTACATGATGTTGTAGTTCTTCTGAAAGACTTTGTTAATCACTTTCTAGATAAGAGATGGGGTCAGTTGAACTGGTCCTGAAGGGCCTGTGGTTACGGTGATAAGTGCTGTCAAGAAAAAGATAATAAGAAAGAAGAATGAGTGGTGCTGGGATGGGGTAAAGGTCCAATTTTAAATACAGCAGTCTCACTGAAACCCTCAGAAGAAGAGAACATTTGAGCAAAGACCTGAAAAAGGTGAGGCAGTGAGCTTTATGGCTATCTGAGGGAAGAGGGAACCAGAGGTAGAAAATCCCTAGCCTGCAGTATGACTGAGGAACAGCAAGGAGGCCAGTGTGGTAAGAGCAGAGTAGACGACAAAGTCAGAGAAGAGAGAACTCTTGTAGGGCTAGCCTTGTGGACTATTGGGAGTGTTATGGTTTTTACTGAAAGTGAGATGGGAAATAATTGGAGGATTTTGAACAAAGGAGTCTGATGAGCTGACATGGATTTAAAAGGACGACTCTAGCTGCCAGGTTGTATAGAGGCAAGGGCAGGAAGAGTAGTTAGGAGGCAAGTGATTCATTCAAGAGATGCCAATGAGGGCCCGGCCAGTTGGCGAAGAGATTAAGTTCACATTCTCCGCTTCGGGGGCGGGGGTTGGCAGGCCCGGATCCTGAGTGCACACCCACGCACTGCTTATCAAGCCATGCTGTGGTGGCGTCCCATATAAAGTAGAGTATAATGGGCAAGAATGTTAGCCCAGGGCCAATCTTCCTCAGCAAAAAGAGGAGGATTGGCAATGGATGTTAGCTCAGGGCTAATCATCCTCACAAAAAGAAAAAGAAAAGAGAAAGATGCCAATGGTTTGCCAGGTTGGTGAGAAGTGGTCAAATCTGGGATCTACTTTTGAGGCAACGACAGTAGATTTGATAAATGAGGTAATATGTAATATGAGAAGAAAAAGAGAGTCAAGGATGATAGTTTTGTCATCAGCATAAACAACAGAAAAGATGGAGTTGCTATTTGCTATGATCAGAAAGACTACAGGAGAAGTAAGCTCTGAGGAAAGATCAAACCTGTTCATTTCAAGATGACAGTTGGGCATCCAATTAAAGATAGCAAGTAAGCAGTTGACTAAGAGAACTTGCAATTCAGGGGTGAGGTCTAGGTTGGAGATACAAATTTGTAAGTCAGTGACATAAAATTATGGAACTAGAAGAGCTCACCACAGGAGTAAATGTAGAGGGAAAAACAATCCAATGACTGAGCATGGGCACTCTAAGTCTAAGAGGTTGGGGAAATGTTGAGGAATCCACAGAGCAGGTGAAGAAACTCTTGGTGAGGCAGGAGGAAAACTAGGAGAATATCTTGTCCTAGAAGCCTAGTAGATTGTTTCAAAAAGGAAAGAGACAAACTTGGTCAAATGATGCTGAGACTCAATTAGGATAAGGATTGACTATTGACCTTAGACTTAGCAAAATAGGAGACATTGGTGGCCTTTGTAAAAGTAGTTTTGGTGGAGTTGAGAAGGAGAAGGCCTGATCTGATTGCTTTCAAAGGCGAATGGGAGGACAAGAATTGAAGAAATAGCACAGACAACTCACAGAGTTTTGCTGTAAAGAGGAGCAGAGAAATGGGGCTCTAAGTGGATGGAGAAGTGGGGTAAGGAACAATTATTATATATAAGTGAAGTAGGAAATTGTTTGTATGTTAATGGGAATGAGAGGAGAAACTGATGATGAAAGAGAAGGAAGAAACGATTTTTTACTAGATAAAAACTTAATCATTACTACGTATCTGACACTTATTGAGTACTTACAATAAGTGCTGTGTCCTTTGTTCACAAAGCAATTATTTCTCTCTCACATCAACTCTAGAAGCCACGTATTATTATCACCATTTTATAAAGAAGAGTTTTGGCCACTTTTCTGAGGTTACACAGATAATAAGCAGCAGAGTAAACATTTTAATTCAGGTTTATCTGATTCAAACATGATGTGACTTCAAATCTTCCTCTACTTCATACTCCTAGCAATAGCACAACAGCACACAGTAAATATTTAGTCAATATTCTGTGAATGCATGACTGTATGAATGAATAAATGGTGAATATGTATATACATACACTCACATACATACAAATAGACACGTACATATACATGCATACACACATATACATACATACACAGGATTGCAGTGGGTGCTTTGTGGGATTGTCACCGATTAATTGCCCAGAGGGACTCAAAGGTGAGTTTGGAAGCATTTAACTGTTTAAGAGACACAATCACCAACCAACCAGACCAAGCCCCACAAGAGCGAGCCTAAGACCTTTGCCTCATTTTTAATGCTAAAATCTCCTCTCCTGGAGGAGCTCAGGCCTCATCACCGTAACCCGCAGTGTCTGTGGAAGCATGTTTTCCAGCTGAGCCTGCGCAAGCGAATACCCACCTCTCCGTTTTGAATATTCATTCCCATCCGAAATAAAAGGCCCCTGCTTCCCTTTGTTCGGGGACAGCCACGACTTTGGAAATGATTCTGTGAGTCTTCCTATTTGCTGCAAATAAGTTCTACTTTGTGTGACAACTACTTCTGGTCAAGAGTCTGATTTGAACTCCACCAGGAGGTGAACCCACTTGGTTTGGTAACAGGATAAGTAAGAAGCAGAGTGGATTGGGGATGCTCTTACTGGACTAGAAATTCCTCTCTTATTTCCTACAGAAAGTGCTGGCAGGAGGGTTAACTGGAAGGTGCAGTGGAAGCCAGGTACCCACCTCTTCACAACTTCCTAAGCAATATTTCAATCAGTGGAGACGTGAGCCTCATGGCAGAGACCTTGAACTGGTGACACTACTTCTGAAAATCGCAGACAAGAAAACGGGAGATTCCTTGGTTGGGGGTACATTTGCTCCCCCTTCAGACCCATAAGATAGACAGTGGTCCATACAGACTATTAGAAATGGAAGAGTGTTAACTCACACTTTAGTAACCAAAAAACTCAGCAACAAGAGAAAGGTCCTTCTCCGTTAATTAGAATCTTGCTTCCTCCTTCTGCACTGTATATTTTCAAATAGTATAATGTCTAAATTCCCTGGCATTTTATTTAAACAAATAAACAGGGGTATATTATAATTTTCAAGACATTTCCCAGCAGAATATGAGATGGATTAAATCTTGGTGAAATCCTGACCTTCAGTTAGCTATTTATTATATTCTGTAAATGCAGATACTTGTAAGCCATTAGGAACGTGTATAACTTATACCTTTCCAACATGCGTGAAATTCACTCTCAAAATAAACACTAGCCCTTTATGAAGAAACGCTATCCACCTTCTCGCTTTTTGCTACAAAGAATTATCATTTTTCAGCAGTAGTAATGAATCTTTTCTGGTAATCCACTAACATTTTAGTTACGTAGAAAGATGAGCATATCAGTTTCTCTACATTTTTAGATAATATATTTAGCTCTGAGTGGAACAAATTACACAGACTTGGAGAGTCATTCCATTTACTTTCCTCATTAAAATTTAGCTTCATTTGTGCCATTTCTGATATTAGCAGTCACATTTTCAATAGAATTTTGAACAGCATTATTTCAATTTCAGTGCACAAATAAGTAATATAACCATTCTTGGCTGCATTATTACCTCCTTAGCTTTAATTATTGTCCTTTAGAATACTGTGTCTTTCTACTTTATGGGCTTTAAAATGTATTCCCATTTTCTATTCTAAACAGTTCTTTCTAGTTGAGAAAGAAAAGGGCATGAACATATATGCCACATTCTTTTGAAACTGTACTTTATCATTTCAATGGACATTGTATCTAACACATTAGGTATTGAAATATGATATTGTGCAATCATAAAAGAAACAGAGTTTTAGAACACCATAGAGCTTAACATAAATCAGCAAGCAAGATGAATTTGGGATCAAACATTAGAAATTGTAGGGACTCTGAAATAGGGCTGTCATTTTAAGTTTTGGATAGTATAGAAATGCTCAGTTTTATTTGGGGTTCCTTCATATAAAAGAGATACAAATCACCTTCATGATTATTAGTGTCCTAAGAAGAAAATATTTTGAGTTATTAAGTGATGATTGTGATTTTGTAACGATTTTCTGCCAAATCAGAGATGGTAAATAGATTTAAACGTTCATGCCAACTCATCACATGGTAGAAACTAATTGGGAGTCTATCGCAGGATTTTTGCAGCCATGCTTCGGTGCAGGAAGACAGAGCTCCCTGTTCAGTGGTACTGTCTACCAGGGATGTAGGAAGGATCAGCAGCAAAATGGATGCGGTCTCAACCTCCTTGGACTCGAGCACCTGAGGAGTCATGATAGCTCAGATCCCCACTCTATCCCTAAATAGTTCCTAATCACTTTATCTCTCTGAGTTTCATTTTTCTGATTGTGTAACAAAATCTACTTATTATAAAAGCTAAATGAATAATGTTTTATTCAAAATATCTAATAAACATTATTTGAATATGAGTTTATCTCTACAGGTAAAGAGAGAAGGGATAATTAGACTGAAATATTTACACTAAGTATTAGAGTAATTATGAAATTAACTAAGAAAGAGTGATGTTAAAAACTTGAATGCCCTATAAGAGGAGATGTTGCATCTTCTCTGGAAATTTTTTTTAAAGCTAGAAACTTTTTCTGGGTTTGTCTGGGTTAGATATGAATGGGAATCGGGGGGAAAGGTTGAAATAAATAATCTGTGATGTCAAAATAATTTAAGAATTTGTACCTAATAGCAGATGAATCAAGTGGTCATTAGAGAAACAAACATGGCCTGATCAATTAAGTTATATAAATACTTATGTAACAAAGCTCTTCTGAAGAGAACTAGTTCAATCAACTGGGGCACTTAGTAGCCACGTTGGAGACATAGCCTTTAACAGAGTTTGGAGGGATTTCTCGTTTACTCATTGCTGCCTCCAGTGCAATATTCAAGAAGAAGTAATTGCTTCTGTTGAAGATCTCAACCCTAGAATACTGGATTTCTCCATACTTTTTGACAGTGAGTGATTATATTGTCAAAGATACACAAAGCCAGACATTAAAGTAGTAAGGACAGATTTTAATCAGTAATACACTACAATAGGGAAAAGAGTCCAGCACGGACTCAACTTCAGTTTGTACAGAGGTGACCAGGCCTTTAAAGGGAGAAAAAGAAAGTAGGAAGGTGTCTCTGTAGAGTGGAGGAAGTAAGAAATTACAAAAAGCAGGAAGAGAGAGGGGGTTGGCTCATGTGAAACCAATGTGGGTTTGTTAACTGACTCTTACTGAAGTTTGACTCCTACCCTCCCACAGAGACTGGGAGACAGGGGTGCTCTCTTCAGGTGTTGGCTAGAACAAACAGCAAATTTTTTGGCAGCTTGAGTTTTCTTGGGCAGGCACTTTAAGGGGGACTAGGGTCATCCTTGGGATGTGGTCTTGACCTATTAGAAACTATATCAGTGTTTGTTCAAGTCTTTATAGGCCAAGGTTGAGGCCTAGTTGAGAAGAGGGCTCAGAGGACCCTGGCTAGGGTTTGGTCAAGACAGTATCTTTTCTAACATACGCATACATACATACATACGTACGTGCATGCCACTATCATTTAGCACCAACAAACACCACTATGGTGTTAGACACCATGCTTGTTAAACACGTGATACGTAAGACATACACATACACACACACACACACACACATTATCCACATTATACAATTGAAGAAACACAGTTAGTGGTCAAATAAGTTACTCAAAGTCTAAATCACTGTGTAAACTGTCACCTGTTACACTTCAGCACACGAAGGTACAAATCCCAAGGCCCAAGTGCACAGCTGAAGTGTTGAAGAATATTTACTAAGAACTGTATATCCAAGTAAGGTAAGTCACAGGAAAGTTTCTTTTTTTCCCCCTGGCTTTATTGAGATATAATTGACAAATAAAATCATAAGATATTTAAAGTGTACAACATGATGGTATATATATAATATTTATTTATTATTAATTAATGTTTAATATTATATTTAATACAAATATATTTAATTTATGTTTTAATTATATTTAATTAATATTAAATATTAATATTTAATATAACTAATATATTGATATTCATATATTTTACATATATATAAACATTGTGAAAGGATTTCCACCATTGAGTTAACACATCCATCACCACACATATTTACTTTTTTTTTTTTGGTGAGAACACTTAAGTTCTACTCTTTTAGCAAATTTTATTTGCACAATACAGTAGTATCAACTATAGTCAACATGTTATGCGTTGGGTCCTCAGACTTTATTCAACTTGTAACTGACAGTTTGTACCTTTTTACCAGCCTCTTCCTATATCCCCTATCCCCCAGCTCCTGGCAACTACCATTCTACTCTCTGTTTCTATAAATTTCACTTTTTTTTTAAATTGATTCCACATAAAAGTGATACCATGGAGGATCTGTCTTTATCTGGCTTATTTCATTTAGCATAATGCCCTCTTTGTTGTTGCAAATGGAAGAATTTCTTTCTTTTTAAAGGCTGAATGATATTCCATTAGATATATACACACATACCACATTTTCTTCATCCACGCATCCACTGACAGACACTGAGGTTGTTTCCATATCTTGGCTATGGTGAATAATGCTGCAATGAACACAGGAGTACAGATTTCTCTTCAGACAGTGATTTTGTTTCCTTTGGATATATACCAAGGCGTGGGATTGCTGGGTCATATGATAGTTCTATCTTTAATTTCTGGAGGAACTGCATACTGTTTTCCATAGCATCTGTTCCAGGTTACATTCCCACCAACAGTGCACATAGTTTCCCTTTTCTCCACATCCTTGCCAGCATTTGTTAGCTCTTGTCCTTTCATAATAGACAGCCTAACAGGGGTGAAGTGGTATCTCATGGGTTTGAGATATGCATTCCCCTGATGAGTGGTGATGTTGAGCATCTTTTCATGTATCTGTTGGCCATTTGTATATCCTCTTTGAAAAAAATGACTATTCAGTTCCTCTGCCTATTTTTTAATTGGGTTATTTGGTTTTTTTTGCTATTGTAGATATTAACCCCCTATTAGACATGTGATTTTCAAATATTTTCTCCCATTCCATGGGTTACTTTTTCATTCTGTTGTTTCCTTTGCTGTGCAGAACCTTTCTAGTTTGATATTGTCTCATTTATTTTTGCTCTTGTTGACTTTGTTTTTGATGTCAAATCCAAAAAATCATTGCCAAGACCAGTGTCAAAGAGCTTACCCATCTATGTTTTCTTCTAGGAGTTTCATTGTTTCAGGTCTTACATTCAACTCTTTAATCCATTTTGAGTTAATTTTTGTGTATAGTGTAAGATAAGGACCCAGTTTCATTTTTTTTGCATGTGGATATCCAGTTTTCCCAGTGCTTTTTATTGAAAAGACAGTCCTTTCCCCATCGTATATTCTTGGCTCCTTTGTTGTAAATTAGCTGACCATATATGCATGAGTTAATTTCTAGGCGTTGTATTCTGTTCTATTAATCTATGTGTCTGTTTTTAAGCCAATACCATATGGTTTTCATTATTACCGCTTTGTTATATAGTTTGAAATCAGGAAGTGTGATGCCTTCAGCTTTGTTCTTCTTTCTCTCGATTGATTTGGCTATTTGGAGTCTTTTGTGGTTCACTATAAATTTTAGGATATTTTTTCTATTTCTGTGAAGGATGTCATTGGAATTTCGGTAGAGATTTCATTGAATCTGTAGATCACTTTGGGTAGTATCGACATTTTAACAATATTAATTCTTCCAATCCATGAGCACAGAATATCTTTCCATTTATTTGTGTCTTCTTCAATTTCTTTCATCAATGTCTCATAGATTTCAGTATACAGATCTTTCATCTCTTTGGTTAAATTTACTCCTAAGTATTTTATCGTTTTTACTGCTATTGTAAATGGGCTTTTCTTAATTTCTCTGTCAGATAGTTTGTTGTTAGTGTATAGAAACGCAATTGATTTTTGTATATTGATTTGTATCCTGAAACTTTATTGAATTCTTTTGTTATTTCTAACAGTTTCTTGGTGGAGTCTTTAGGATTTTCTATATTTATCATCATGTCATCTGCAAACAGAGACAATTTTACTTCTCCCTTTCCTATTTGGATACATTTTATTTCCTTTTCTTGCCTAATTGCTCTAGGCTAGGACTTCCAATACTATGTTGAATAAAAGTGGTGAGGGTAAAAATCCTTATCTTTCTCCTGATCTTAGAGAAAAAGCTTTCAGCTTTTCATCATCGAGTATGATGTTAGCTGTGGACTTGACACACATGGACTTTATTATGTTGAGGTACGTTCCTTCTATACTCAGTTTGTTGAGAGTTTTTATCATGAAAGGATGTTGAATTTTGTCGAATGACTTTTCTGCATCTATTGAGGTGATTATATGATTTTTATCCTTCACTTTGTTAAAGTGGTGTAGCACATTGATTGATTTGCATATGTTGAACGACCCTTGCATCCCTGGAACAAATCCCACATTATCATGGTGTGTGATCCTTTCAATGTACTGTTGAATTCAGTTTGCTAATATTTTGCTAAGGATTTTTGCACCTTGGCTAACCCAGAGCTCTTGCTACTTACTCACCCATGTCTCCAGTTTTCAGAAGGCCTTGATTTCTGGGGTTATGCTCTTTATGACTAATCAAGTATCACTTCCAGTTCCAGGCTACATACTACTTTTAGCCTCACTGGAGTCTTTGAGTAAAAGGCTACTTCTCTCTTGGGACCCAGGTATATCCAAATACGTTTTGTTTCTGATGACTCAAAACATCACATTAACTTGACCCCAGAGCTGGTTAACTCATTTCTACCCTAGGAAAACCAAGTTTCTCTCTCCAACATGGAGCAGTCACTTTATATTTAGTACAGTCCTCCATTTTTTCTTAGTTCATCATTTTCTTTTTTATATTTTAGAGAAATATCTTTTCTTTCTGAATATATAAATTATGCCTACTTAAAAATTATACAATGAACATTCTTCATGAATATTTGTCTGTGGCTTTAATTAAGTAGAATTACTGGGTGCAACAATGAGAACTTCTTAAAGGCTTTTGAAACCTGATGCCAAATCACTTTCTAGAAATGTGTTCATTTACTTCACAAGAGCAATACCTAAGAGCACTGGTTTCACTGCAGTCACATCAGCATCTATTATGAAATTTTAAAAGACATCCTTTCTAATTTGATGAATAAAAATACCGTATCTTTTTAATATTTGCATTAATTGGAATAATCATGTGAGGTTAAGCATTTTTACATATTTATTTTCATATTTATATTTCTTATTTTGTAAACTCTTCATGACTCACCTATATTTAAAAATCAGGATTTAAAATTTGTCTTAATTATTCATAGCAGGTCTTTACATTTAGGTAATTAAAAGTAAATATAATTTACAAATTATTTTTATAATATGCATAAAATAAAATGTAATATATAAATACATAAATATAATATTACAGATAGAATATTACAAATTATACATGCAACAAATGTAATACTCAGTTTGTCAGTTATTAGATTTTTATGTTGATTTACAATACCCAGGTCATCTTGAATTTTTAAAGGACAATTCTATCACTATTTTTAGGTATAATTTCTTCATTGTTTTGAAGGCACATGAAGTCCTACTCCCAGGTAGGGAGTAAATAGTCATGCATACATTTTTTAAGGTTTTTCTTTTTCTCTTACTTTCTTTTTAAAATCTAATTGGCTGTAGGTTGTAAGGCAAAGACCTAATTGTACTTCTTCCCCAGATAAGCCATTTTACAAAAAATATTTTGTAATGTTAGTGCATTGGTTCCTCGTTAATTTGTTATTGTAACTTTATCACAAATTTAATACTATGTTTCCTAGTATATATATACAATCCATTGATCTGTCTATTCCTGTATCATCATTTTAATTATTGTAGCTTTTAGTACACTTTAGTATCTTGAGGGCATATTCACTTGAAAGAACTGTATATCCCTCTTTACCTAATGTAAAATTTTACCTTTATTAATTCAATCTCATTAATTTATTGTTCAAACCATTGATATCTCTACTTTTATGTCTTTACACATTATCTGTCAAAGCTAAAAGAAAGTGTAATGATCTCAAATAAAATTTCTAAGAAGTTTTGTCTTTTGCTAGGTAACATTATCACATTTACATTTATTTTAAAGATGGTACGTGCAGTCTTCATTCAGGGAACAGATAACTAGAGTTCTCATTATGTATCAGGCATACTTCTGGTAAATGTTAGTAAATAAGACAAACAAGATCCCTGCCTTTGGGAATTTCTTTTGTAGTCAGGGAAGCTATAATGGGCATTGTACTTCCTGTTTTTAATGCTCTTTTCTGTTTCCTTTATCTTCTGCTTTTTATACATGGACATATTCATTTTTATTTTTTTCAGAATTTGGAAGTTATGTACTCTATTATCATTTTTTAAAAATAATAGAAATAGAATTTCATGTTTTGACTCCTTTTATGTAAGTCTATAAATGCAGCTCAATTTACTCATTCTCTAAATTTCAGTATTTGTTAAAAATATAAAATTTTGATCAGTTATGTTTATTTAGTAATTTTTTGCATTATATCTTTTCTCTTTCAATAATAACTTTTAACATTTTTATGCAATTTTGTAGCTGATTATATAAAACAATTATTTAAACAATTTAATTTAAAATAATTATTTACACAACTATATTTGGAATGGTTTCATATCACCACTATATTTTTATGTTATGCTTTCACAATTCTTGAGTTCTTAATTTTGACCCATCTTTCCCTTAATTGGAATATTCTTTTCTGTAATTTTTTATAACAATTTATTTCTGGAATCTTTGCATATCTGAAAATACTTTTTCAGCCTTAATATATACTTAGCTATGTATAAAATCCTTGACTAATAAAAAATACTATCATTTGGCACAAAGTATTACACAGGAAAAGTATGAAACTAATCTGACATGTTTCTTTGTAGACCACCCAACTGTCTCTCAATAGACATTTTTAAATTAGGAATGTCTGCTTAGTGAAACAGTATTTCTCTCCTTAGTAGATATTTTTTCATTCAAAATGAATGAGAGCCATGTCAAAGTGCATATACTAGTCTCTGCATTGGCTTTGAGAAGTCATGTTTGATTCATCCCAAAACTTGCTGTATTGTAATAAGCTTCATGTTTTCTCCTGTTTACAAATCTTTAAATGAAGTCTAGCCAGAGACAGTGTTTGACAATGAGAGATATGTGTGGTGTCTCGGTGTGGGTGTCCCCAGGAGTCCCTGAGACAAGAATTCAAGGGAAAGTGCTGTATAAGATTGGTGGAGCAACCACCAAATTCTTTCCAGTCCCAGGAATACAGGAGTTTCTCTCCTTGACATAAAACAATCATTCTTTATGGATTGTCACCCTGGCTTTTCCTATATTAAATTGCCTCAAACATACATTTTTCTTGATCAATCATTTTCTATTTTCAAATCAAAATAACTCATATGTTTGAATATTCACTGCATGTCAGGAGGAGTTAATTAGTTTACATTATTGCTTAATTAATTTTCACAATAATTCTCTGAGGATGTTCCTATTACATCTCCATTTTCCAGATGAGGAAACTGATACTAAGAGATTAGATAAGCTCTAGAACTGCCATTGACTCACCGATCTGTTCTTGAGCCCATACTCCCAATCAATACCCCAGACTGACTTGCTGGGTTGAGGTGGTATCCACTCTGATCCTCACCCCCCGGTTCTGTGACTCTGAAATGACGGCATTCAATAACACTTTTGATCTCCTACATATGTAGCTATGAGGGCTCTTGCCGGTTCCCTCCCCCTCCTATGCCTTTTTTCCCTGTTACTCTCCAACCTCCAGAATACTGAATCACTGTTAATCTTTTCTTTCCCTGTTGCTGTATGAAAATTGCCAAATCCAAAATGACAAATGAAAAGAAGCACTTTTTTGATATGGAGGTGATGTTAAAAGGAAGTGATGTGCAAACAATTGCACATGTGTGGCAGAGACTTAGCTAAGGATTGATGAGCCAGTGGACAGATGTTGGGAGGCAGTTGTGGTATATCCCTACTTTCTTTCCAGTGAGAAGAATGCTCTATTTTAGGTATGGCTTCATACTTTATCTATAGCAATTCCATTTTATTCTATGTCTTCTCGGACTCTGGCGATAGTCAGCCTTATATTTTGACATTGTGAATTATCATATTTTTATCTGATGTCTTCATTTCTTCTTAAATATTTTATTAGGAAGCTGGGCGAGTTTCAACATGGAGGTGAGCCAGATACCATTTTAAGCGACCAGCCTTGTATTTTAAGGAGCATCTCTCACCTTTTCACATCTCCCTCCCTCTATGTTTCACCTACCTACCAGGTCCAACTGCAAGGTCCCCTCCCCCATGAGCCGTGAAAGAATTCCTTTTTGATTATCCTCATCCTGGAATTCAAAGTATCTATTTGTATATAAAGGCAATTTTTTCAATCACTATGAAAATTTTTAAAGACTTCAAATCCAGTTCACTCATTTGGTAATGGAACTAGTTTTATCATCATTATGAGGGATGGGAGTTATTTTTTAAACTTTCGTCTGAATTAATCAGTTGTTTTTCTTTCAAGTGGTTGGAGTGAATTAAATTTATATTCAACCTCAAAATCTTTGTGATGGTTGTAAACAAATAAACTAATAGTTTAAGGTTATTTGACCCAGTCTTAACTTCTAAATCTACTTGGAAATCACTAAAATGCCTCAATACTCTATCTGGTGGTTTGGATAATGTGATATTTAAAAGAAAATATTTCAAACACTCATGTCAGTTTCCAGTTCTGTGGCTTATTTTTTCCTATTAAGTTCTAAAGACTCATTGTCAGCCAATTTTTACCTATTCTTAAAGTCATACCCATGTATTATAAAATACACAGGCCCATATTTAACCACTTTGTAATTAGACATACTTTTTAGCATACTTTTTAAATTTATTAAGATGACACTGGTATCTATTGGTGTTTAATTCACACCCAACATCTTGCTAACTTAAATTAAATCCTTATTGGAGACATTTATTCCAACTGTAACTGTTTTCTCTAATGAACTACCAATTCATTTTTCCACACAGCATGTTCTAATTTGTGCTTGTGGTGGTTTTTAGAAACATATGGGGACCAACTGTGGTCATGTTTTGGGATCTTCTGTACAAAAACACAGTAATTGCTTTTGTTTTGCTGATTACTCTCTAAGACAGTTTCAAACCTCTTCAACTTTTTTCTTTATCCACGAGGTTTTTAATTGCAAATCCCCTTCTGTTTTATCAGATGAGTTTCACATGATGAGCACATTGGATGGGCTGGTTAGTCTATCCAGAGGTTCTATAATCTTTAGAAAAGATCAACCTCTTGCATATAATTTACAAATTGTTCCCAGATATCAGACATCATCAGGCTTGTTATTTCCATAGTGCCATAAACAAAAGCAGAGGAGACATGAAAGGTAAGAGGCTTTTTGCAACATAAAAGAGAAAGCAAGATTGGCATATCCTTTGCTTATGTTTTTTTGGGGGGGTGGGTAGCAGCAAAAGATACAATAATACAAGCATCTTCCTGATTGATTAAAGTAGTGAAGTGCATTCTTTGGTTCATAAATAATGCTCTATTACTTTTCTTCAAAGACAAGTAAACCTTGACAGAGTGACCTTTTCCAGGGCAGGAGTTGTTTCAGTGCCATAAATTATACTGTAGAACGAGTGGAAACGCTACTGAGAAGTGTGTGACAAAATAAGATTAAAGATTACTGTACACAAAAGATTGTTGTTTTATTAATGGATTCCTGTCAATGGGATGAAAAATCCTCAGCTTTCTACTGGATGCTGAGATCATGTCAAGCTGAAAATTGGGAGGGCATTTTCTAAATGGTAACTAAATGTGTCAAAATAACAATAGCCTGATTAGTTTTTTTCTCCTGCGTTATACTTGCTCTTAAAGCCAATTTAGTTATTGTCAAATAAGCTTGTATCATCCACAGTCATTTGCTTACAAAGAGAAGGATGGTGCCATCGGCTGGCTTTGGTGTTAGGTCTGCAGCTGCGGTGAGATTAGAGGGAAACACTTTGCTGAACAGCTCAGGCGCAGTATCTCCCTCAGTGCCTTGTGCATTGCCAAGAGGAGAAAGCGTATGGTAATTCTCAAACCGCTCATCTATCTGGTGAGCACTCAGTCTGACAGAGGCATCTATGTCACTTTGAAGAAAAGAAAAATAGCCACATAGTGACTTCAGCTATAACTGGCTCCCAATTTTTTTTTTTTACTGTATACTTGTTTCCAATTTTGTCGATTAGTAAAACACAGCTTGAAATTATAGAAACTGAAATAAGACTATTTAAAATACAATGAAGAGTTTAAGTCTACTTAAATCAAATGAGATCATCAGAGTTCAAGGGCTTTTGGTAAGCATCCACATCCTGTACAAATACCATATATGATTCTTTTTAATGTTATTAATGCATTTTTGCTGTTGTAATTACCCGTGCCCAATTTTTCCTTAAGATCAAGACTATGTGTTTAAAACACTTCTCCATACACTCTTTGGAAATGTGATTGTAATCTTAAATAAATAAACCAATCAAAATGTATAGACAATGGTGGCAAAAAGGAATAAAAAAAGGAAAAATTACAAAGTATCAGATAAATATTTTGAATGATAAATCTCAATCGTAAAATTCATTCAAGTCTCATGGCCCTTTATTGTGCGGCACTAGCAGATGTACTATCAAGTAAAACAGAAACAGAAACAAGAATCATCTTATAGAATTTAATTCAAGTTTTCAAAACTTTCCTTGAAATTTGATCTAGCGTGGTTCACTCAAATAATAACTACCCTTGATAGATAGAGCATATGCCCAGCACGGCATGTTGCTATAAATCACTGCTTGTCACAAAGAAGAATAGATATACCGGCTCCTCACTGCTCTGTTATTCTTTATGACTAGACACAGGGTATCAGTGTTACGTTCATTATGGGAAGAACAAAAATGTATGCCTTAATCCACACACATTATTTTAAAGATAGGTGTCAGGAAGCCAAATGACAAAACAATGAGATTAGTGTTACAACGAGCATCCATCTACTTCTAAGATGAACGTAAAATGCTGGTTAGTGCCCATGGAGCGGACATGAGTTGGGTAGATATTTTGCACATGCTTTCATTGTGTAAAGCAGAAAGCCATTTCCTATTCTTGTATGGCACTTATTCACTCTTTCTCCAGGATGTACGCTATTTACTTAGTTTATGAACTCTTTGTGGAGAGACCCAACTGTTCAAATTTTACATTAGTCTTAGCACAAATCAAAGAATATATTAAATCATACTAGTTTTAAGAATATACCCCAATTTCCCCTTTTTAGGCAAAAAAAAATTAACTAAATGAGTCCTTTTGATAGGGAGCTTAGAAGTCCCAGGATGATCCTTTTCTGTACCTGTCCCCTCCACATCTCCACATCCCTTGAGCGTACAGTGAGGCTACGCTCTTTGTTAGCCTGCAAAATCTCAGATAAGGCAAAAGTGAACAGCATATATAAAGAATCTTCAGGAGCCAGTGCAGTCTTAAAAATATCTGCAATCTAAGAGCCAGAACAACAGCAATAATTCCAAATGTAGATATCAAGCTTTTGAGCATATCTAATTTTGGAACCTAAAGACCATGTTAGGTGTCAAAACTTTTTTTCTTTAACAGTTGGTCAGTTGACCTACCTTTTGTTTTTACCATTAAAAAAACAACTTGTTTCTCCCACGGTCTCTTTCCCACTGGAATGTGGAGGAGCTATTTATTCATCAGTCATTTAATAAGCACTTGCTGGGTGCCTTCTAGGAACCAGCCAGTGGGCCTCAGAGCCCCTGTGATTCTTCTGGACCACAGATTCATTCCCTGAAGTAGTCCTTCTGCTTCTGATAGAGAGAAACTAATGCCTCCTGCAGCTCTGGACTTTTTCATAAGGAGAAAATTCTTTCTGCTTCCAAATTCCTAGCTTTTAAATTCCAAATTTGGCAAGATTGGAGCTAAATTCCTAATCTCACAAGGAAGGTATCATGTTAAAGTATGAAAACTGTTTTCAATACAATTCCACATAGATGCTAACTGATGAGTATCTAACTCGTAGTATCAGCAATTGTGAGGCTCAATCCATTTCGTGGAATAGCATTCTGAAAGCAGTACTACAGAATGCTTCAGAATGCTTTCTCTTGGAAGATGTAACAAGTTACACAGAAACAGTTTATATCTGCTTGAACATTGATACACATCTCTATGCTTATACTCAGAACTATCTCAATTTTTGTCTTAGGGGAAATCTAACACTGTGCTAGTATACATGTGAACACATCTAAGCTCAATTCAGTTTAAAAATGACCCCTTAATCATAATGTTCCCCCGAATTCCAGGAACAACTCAGAAAGCCAAACAGGCAGATTTTTTTTACTTCTTAGTAAAGATTGAATGAGTTTCCTCAAACAAAGCAGCTCAAAGCAGAGATGCCATGTCTCTTTCCCATGTTAGTGTGACTGCACTTGTTTCTACATACTGCTAACTGTTTAGACCCTAAGTCATACTATTCACCACTTATCCATCTATAATCATTATGATAAAACCAAGACACAGCCAGTAAGTAGCAACATAACCCCAACACATGCGTGTGTTCTCCCAAACACTGGGAGAAGATTCCAGCTTTACATCATAACGTTCAAAAATCAAAACCACTGTCCAGATAAAGTAGAAAACCAATATGTGTTAAAAATCTTAAATATAGTAGACGAAAATGTAGGAGAATAGTTTTATTATGGATGTGGAAAGTCTTTCTGAGTAGGACATACATTCAGTGGTCATAGAGAATTATATTGGCAAATTGGACCACGTTGAAATTTTAAATTCCATAAAGTCAAAAGCATCATTAAGAAAGTTAAAATCGAAGCTACAGACTGTAAGAACACATTTTTAAGGTACATAACACAAAAAGGTAATATTTTTTAGATATTAAAAAGCCGTGTCAAATTGATTGAGCCAGTAACCCAATAGAAAAATAATTAAAGGATATGAACACCCAAGTCACAGAATAGCAGATGAATATAAAAATAGTGATCAACTCATTGATAAGCAGGAAAACATAAATTAAAGGAGATATTTCCACCCATCAAATTTGTAAATATATAGAAGAATATTAACTAATATTGATTTGGGTTTAGGAAGACAATTGGGTAAACTCAGTTACAGTTGATGGGAAGAAATACTGGTTTAGGCCACTGGATGAATGGCAAAAATATTCACCAAGCCTCAAAAAACCTCACAGGAGGCAGGCCAGGAAACCCACCTCAAGAAAAGCTCAGTGACTAATCCAAAGTCATGTAAATTTTATATGGTATAGCCTAGGCTTGTACTTGGCCCACTGACTTCTGTCTTTCCAAACTCCTAAGCTCCTTCTTAGAATTTCCAGACTTCTAAGCTCCCTCTTAGAACTTATTAAACACTTTAAATTTTTCTTCTTTATTTGCACTATCCAGTAAACATTGGGCATCATGTTTTTTGTAAAATATTGCCACTTCACATGTTGCTTCAATTTTCTGAAGATTGTGTTAGCAATGGTGTGATGTCAAATATTAGTTTCTTCATTTGGAAATAAAGGGCTTAGACTAAATGCTCCTTTAAGATCCATTACAGCTCTAAAATTTTATTATTTTACGGATATTTTCAAAGCACTTGCTCTGTGTGTATGTGTGTGTGTGTGTGTGTGTGTGTGTGTGTGTGTGTGTGTGTGTGTCTTCTCCTATGCTCTCTTTCCTGTTCAAGCCCAGTGGACATCTCAATTCCAACTTGTGAAACCAAAATTTAGGGATGCCACTTCTAAGGGCTTTCATTATATTTTATTTTACTTAGTGAAAATTCAGTTTACATTTTATATTCATAAACAGTATTTATTTCAGGGATTCATTACTGAAATAAATTTGTGGGAATTCATTTCATTACTATATGATATTATAATTTTATTATATAGTGTTAAATATATGTTATACATCAAAAAAATGAAGCAGGTACTTTAAGGAATTACTAGGCCAGGGGTGAGTGCTCATCTTTACAGTAAAACGCAAATATTCTATAAGAAAGAGGACCTTCATCTGAAAATATTTGCACAAGATTATACTTAAAACTAACTGATGCTAGCTATTGAAATTTAGAACTTGACATGGAGATTTTTTTGAAACTTTACCTTTTTTACTAGATTATGAATTGGATAATTTTTCATTCTTTTTAAACTTTGGCCCTTTGGAGTTTATAATAAGCAAATCAAGCAAGTGTTGGGTAGGACCAACAGTTGCTCTCTTTCCTATGCAAATGGCCTCTTACAGTCACATTGCTACCAGTTCAAACTGAAGCTGTCCTTCCTGGCATATCTTAGGATTGATTATGCAATAAACATTAATTTTTTTTAATACTGTTCATTTCTTTTTGCAACTTATGCTAGCTTACTAATACAAAAAATGACAAGATAAGTAGCCACAGTCCCCAAACATACATACTCCATTTTTTACAGGATTAGGAGCAGCTCTGCCAAGTTGAACCTGTGTTGATTAAGCATAGTCTCTCCGAAAGGCCACAGAAATGTGATTCAATCTTCTAGGGTTTGCAAACTTCTGGAATTCTTGTAGATCAGACATAGGGAACCATCTTGGGTCCCAGCATGATAGGGTCAATCCAGAAACGTGAAGGATTCATGTGAATTTCTTCTGTTTATCCGACTAGTCACATAGCTATAGCTTCCTTTCAAGTATAAATTTACTTTCAAGTACCAATTAGTGTCGGTCTTATGCTGCCGAGGGTCCATCTGCTAAACAAAGTCTGAATGCAAAAGTATTTCTTACCATGTCCCATCTTGGCCACTGTACTGCAGGACCTTCCTCTAGTTCTCAAACTCCAGCTTGGATTTCTCTTCTTCACTTGGAGCATCTCATCCCCAAATCTCCTTTTTGCTATTTCTGACCCTGTCTGGTTTATAGTGCACAACAGTTCCATATTTGGCTCTCAGACGTCAAATGGGAACAAAGATATGCTCATTTCTTTGCTTAAATAAGTTTTAAAATGTGACTCATGGCATTTAGGTTTACTAGCTGATAAACATTTCCAGCACTTTATCACTAAATAGGCATGATTATAAAATACCTACTGTAGTAGGCTGAATAATGGCTCTCCAAAGATGTCCACATCCTAGTCCCCAAAATCTGCGAGTGTGTTACCTTACAAAGCAAAAGAGAGCTTGCAGGTATAATTAAGTTGAGGATCACGAGGTCTGAGACTGTCCAGTCTTCTCCAGTGGACCTGATACAATCACCTCTTTATAAGAGGGAGGCAGGAGGTCAAAGTCACAGACTGTCAAAGTCACATCACAGATGTGCTGATGGAAGCAGGGAGAGATTTGAAGATGTGGTGCTGCTGGATGTGAAGATGGAGAAAGAGGCCACGAGCCAAGGAAAGCAGGCAGTTTCTAGAAACTGAAAAGACTAGGAAACAGATTCTCCCCTAGAGTCTATAGAAGGAACTGGCTCTGCCAACACCTTGACTTTAGTCCAGTGAGACTTATTTTGGACTTCTGACCTCTAGGACTATAAGATAATAAATTTGCATTGTTTTAAGCCACTAAGTTAGTGGCAGTTTGTTACATTAGCAATAAGAAACTCATATACTCACCAAATATGTGTTGTTAGCTTTCCAGCCAGTGAATTTTGTCTCTAGCTGAAGAATTATCTATTGGTTTTGGCTGTTTTGAATATTTTCTATTTATAAGAGATATTGCAAGATATTTCCAGATCATGTGATTATCTCTTTAAAAGGTGCAGTGTATAAATTTAAATGGTTTGATTCATCTTTGAAAATTTCATAAAAGCATCCAACAAGGAGTGACAATGGACTATCTTTGAAGACCGTTGTCTGACTTCAACAATAGGAGCAAGGCCCCAGCAATGTGTGGTATGGCTGGGCCTAAAAACGTGAAAATGGTTTTCTTTTCCACAGAAATGTGTCTGTCATCTTGGTAGACACATTCTGGATTATAAGGGACTGGCCTGCTTTATAAATAGATGTTCAGTTATTGACTGGAAGCTTACGTATCACCTCTTTTGGGGAATGCTATGAAGAAGCAACATCAAAAAGCCTCTGAAATTAAGTCTTCATGGTACACAGAAACAAAATCATCAGTTTAATACGCAGCACATAGTATGATGACAAATATGTAGTACTTAAAAGTATTTGTGAGCTCAATTAATACTTATGTCAATATGTAATAAGGTTTCCAGCTACTTTTTATTCTTATTATACTAATTATTATACTAATAATGTTTCCAGCTACTTTTTATTGTTTCTTCCTCCTATTTTTTCTTCTCATTTAGAAACTCACGTTGTCGCTCAGATTCACTAAAGCAAGTCTGACGGTTCCTCCAGTGCCTGAGATAATGTGATCACAGGTCCTTGTCTCCAGGAGGTCATAATCTACCAGGAACACAGACAAATCATCTTTTTTAAGCCTACAAAGAAATCACCAATGAACAAAAGTGTTTAAAATTAGTGTTAGAGAAATGTAAATTTCAAACAATAACTATGTTTCCACTACTAACTTGGCGTTTCGGAAGTGTAGCCTCTTTAGGGAAGTCCTGGACGATTCAGATCAGAGACCGTGCTAAGCTTGGGCTTACACAGTGAGTTGGAAAGGCCACTTGGAGAGGTAAGGGAGGGCATTAGAGGCACAAATAGAAAATAAACAATGGCACAAAGGCATGGGTGAGTATAGTGCGTTCAAGAAACTAAAAGATTGGTACTAGCAGAGCTCAAATGGGAGATGAGAATTGTAAGAACTGAGGTGAGAGTTATTGGCAGAAGTCAGATCTGCAAGAGCTTGATACAACATGCCATGGAACACAGAATTTATCCTGTTGCTCCAGAGGGGGAGCTTTTTCAGAAGGGAAATCAAATGGATGTATTTGAAACAGACAGGTTGCATTGTTGGCAGTGTAGAAAACAGATTGGAAGGAAGAAAACAATTATACATCATAGTTCTTAGAAGACTATTGCTACAGTCAAGATGAGGCGAGATGGGACTAATATCTGCCCTAAACCTCACCAGATCCACTGAGAGCATAAAAGGATGAGATGGAATCAATATAATAGATAGGGGCAAAAATCTATATGATTAGGTTACTGACTGCTTGTGAAGATTAAGAGAAGAGGAGGAATTAGAGACGACTCCCAGAATTCTTAGCTGAACAACTGGAAGGATTGTGTTATTCACAATAAGGAAAAGAAGAGGAAAAACATATTTGAGATGGGGGAGTGTTATTTCTGCTTTAGGCTTGTTAGGAGTGCAGTGATTGTGGGACAAGTAATTACAGATATCCAGAGAACTGTTGGATAAAGGAATCTAAAACTCTGGTGAGAAATCTTGAGGAGAAATAGACTTAAAACTCATCAGCATATATACAGGTTGTATTTGAAAGTGTGGAACTAAATGAAGTCACCTGGGAAGAGCACACTGGACCATTTTAAGGAGTAAATTTGAAAAAACTACCTTGAGGAATAGAAATAAGGATGTTTCACAATTACTAAAAAGATTATTCCATTGGCAAGGTTTTATTCTTCATCTAACCTGGATGATTTTTGTTAAAAAATCCTTCAGGTGATGCTAAATAAATTTGGTTGATTCAAACTACCAATTAATTCACTAGGTGGAAACTTATTTAGGCTATTCATCAATTGTAATGAGTTTTATATCCTTTAATTCTATTGATTTGACTACTTATAAATGGAGCTGTGCTTCTTTTCTCCAAAATGTTCCCTGGTCATTAAGTCTTTGTTCCATTGATCCTATTTTTAACCCTATAAAATCATTTTCATATCTGGTGCTTCTCTAATTTCCCCAAATTTGTCTTATCTTCTGTTCTTAATGTGACCTTCTACTGAAGTAAGGTGCTGATATATATATACATGTATGTTATATATTACTATATTATGTATAGTATATATATACTGTAGCTAGAATTTTATACATTAATAAATTCTCATTTTATTTTTCAGTGTCATCCTTGTACAAAACTTCCTCCTACACTTAGTAATAGAGATTTGGAGCCATAAATTCTGTTATGTTTAGTGATTAGGACAGTTTGACTTAAAAAACGTCCCTCATCTTGGGCCCAATCAGTAGATGTATTTGTCCCTAAGGAAGAGGAAACATTTACTCTTATTATCTTTGAAAGAGGATATATTATGCTTACATATTTCCCCTACAATTATATCGTTGATTATGTTATCAAAAATTGACAACTTGTTTTACAATTGGAACAACTGGGTTAATTGAGGTTTATTAAGATGAACTCTAGGAAGAATAGAATCTAAACAAGGTGGTGGATATTTCGTCTTGATTCCAACTGGTAAAAATGTCTCCATAATAATCCTGTAGCAAAACATTTTCTACAAACAAGGAAGCTATACTTTACACAGCAAGGAGATTTTCATTCATTTTTATTGATGTCATTTCATGGCCACATGGCCTAATTTCCAAGTTGCTTTAGCTAACTTTGTTATGCTAAATAGCTGGGGCAATTAAAATTAAATAATCAGGAGATTGCCTGTACTCACAGAAAACCCAATTTTTCACTTCCATTGGGAAGGTGCAAGTTTATGAATTAGAAGTGAAAGTTGAAAATGTAGTTCCTATGAGTCACTCTTTGAAGTTCCTAATATCCAGAATTTTATGAAAAGGCCATATTTTAAAAAAAAGACAAAAGGAGATCAAAGTATAGTTCTATTCATTCCTGACTCTAAAGGAATTCTCCTTTAGAAAGTTTTAAAACATATTTTTCATTACCTTGAACAATGAAGTTATTCTTAGAGCTCTAAGGAAAAGAAAAAAAGGTCTGTGGGCATTAGTAGCTAAACCTATCTACCTTTTTTGGAACTAAATTAGGAACAAACTAAATGCACTGGCTAGTTTCTGATATGAAACTATTTATGAACTATTTATGAAACTTTTATTTAAGGAGATAATTTGGTGTTTATACATTTTCCTCTAATACATAACTACAACTATTTAATATTTGTCATAAAAATGATGATCCAGGGGCCAGCCCAGTAGCATAGTGGTTAAGTTCGTGCACTTTGCCTTGGCAGCCTGGGGTTCGCAGGTTCAGATCCAGGCCACAGACTTATGCAGTACTTATCAAGCCATGCTGTGGCAGCGTCCCACATGTAAATTGGAGGAAGATGGGCACAAATGTTAGCTTAGGGTCAATCTTCCTCAGCAAAAACAGGAGGATTGCCAACAGATGTTAGCTCAGGGCTAATCTTCCTCACACACACACATAAAAAGATCCAACATGATGTTATAAAATGATTCACATTCCTTTCCTCTACAAGGAACAGCAAGAATGTGCCAAGAAAGCTCTACCACTGAGGGAAAGTAGATGGTGAGGGGAGCCATCATGGTGAAGAGTAAGAAATTACCATTATTACTAGATGCTACTATATGCTTATAACACATATCTGCCTGTTATATTCATTGATTCAATAAAAATTTATGGAGGCCCTATTCAGAACTCTACCCAAGATGTGAGATAGCGATGTAAATGGATTAATACGACGTACTAGGTGCAATAACAAAAGTATATTTAACGTGATGAGAAATAATAACAATTTTACCTGAAGACTTGAGCAAAGCATGTGAGAGAAGATGATCTTTGGGCTGGAGGTTGATGAATGAGCGGGACTTTACTATGCATTTCCTCAGTACTCCAGACAGAGGGGGAAGAGGCATTAGAGTCTAGACCCAAGGGTCCAAATCTAACTCTGCTTCAGAAAAACTCAGGAAGTTTTAAAAACTTCAATTCCCAGCCCTTTCCCAGGAAGTTCTGATTCAACAGATTTAGGGTAGTATCCAAGAATCTGCATTTTTTTAGAGCTCCCCAGGTGATAGTATGTGAAGTTCTTTTGCTGCTCGTAAAATGAAGCAGGTAGGAGGTGGAAATGGCTGGAAAAAATACTGCAAAGAAGTACTGGGCCTGGTTTATGAGGATGTTTCTCTAACAGCAGTTTTTAATGTGCATATGGATTACCAGGGGATACTGGTAAAGGCAAATTCTGATTCACTGGGAGACGAGACTTGAGATTCTGCATTTCCAACAAGTTCCCAGGTTATACTGACGCTGCTGGTCTGTGGATCAGACTATGCTGCTCTAGTCTGATGAACTGACAAGTAAAAAGGCAAATAGAAAAATCAAGAATTTAAGGATAAAAAGGTGGAGGGAACTCTCTTCTGACTTCCAAGCTGATGGATTGATGCTACTGAATGCTTAGAACTTTTAACATTTCCGTTCTTGGGATATCTTAGATAGTCAGGAAGGAAATAAGTTGCTTTTATTAACTCCACAAATTAAATGCCCATTAGAAAGACAATATAGTGCAATGGTAAAAAAAAAAAAAAACACGGATTCTGAAGCCAGACTGGCTGAGTTCATATTCTACCACCACATTTTATTAGCTATGATACTGTAGGCAAAAAACTTTAACTTCTTTGCACCACATTCTCCTATTTTGTAAAATGGAGGGAGGAAGAGTATTAACCTCTTTGCAGTGTGAGCAGATTACTGAGCTAACCTATGGAAAGCAGATACAACAGGGCCCAGCAGGAGTCAAATAATACAGCAACATCTGCCACTTTCTTTATTATTTTTGTTTGTTTTCACAGATATCAATATGAGGTCATATTGAAAAGTGAAAACAGAATTTTTGAACTTGCTGTTTTTCTCCCAACCCTTCCAGCTTTCTGGTAAACTTGGCTTCCAACCTTGTTCTTTTTCTTGCAACAGGATGAACATTCCTTCCATGTATTCCTCATCTATCTGTCTAGAACCACCATATTTAAAAATATTATGCCTTTACCAAGCTTACTTTTTCTTCTCCCATTTTTAGATTACCTAGTCCTCTGTAAGTCTGTGCAACTCTGCCACTTCCAACATCCAGTCATAACTGTTCTTTATCAAGATCAATGCACATTTCCTCTGGACAAATCTATTTTTTCACGTTGTTAATCACACCCTTCTCAAAATTCTACAGCCATTTCAAAGTAGTAGAAAGGAGAATTTCAAACACAGACTGTATTCACAAGTGCTATTAAAATTCTAAACAAAGCCAAAGCTTCTGTAATCTGGGGTTCAATGGGTAATCTAAATTGGGGAGTGAGTATGCAGATTGGCAAAGAGAAGATGGGTAAGTATTCCAGAATTTTCAGACAGCATTAACAAAACCCAGTGGTGGGATGAGTCAGATGATGGTGAAGTGAGGTAAGGAAACCAGTGTGAAAGAAGAAAACGGGCACTTGAGATCGGGAAATTAGAAAAGATGAGATTGATAGTATCACAAGGCGTGGCCTCTTTGTACTACATCAACTTGGCAAGGCTGGAACTATGCTTCAGAGAATCCCCTTCTTCTGTAGTTTCAAGTTAGAGTTGACCAAAAGAGAAATTTGCATGAGGTTAAGGAAGGTGGGTATGAGTCAATAGCCACTATCTTCTGATGCTCATTAGGTTGGAGATGGTGAGAGATGGAGAGGAGCCAGTGAGTCCTTACTTTCCTCCACTCAGCATCCAGCGCTTCTCCCTACCTATCAGCTCTGCTAACTGACAGTGACTTCGGACCCACCACCTGCTGCAGAGGCACACCTTCCATAGATTTCTCCAGCAGTTCCCCTCACGGCTCCGGTCCAGCAGGGATGCATCTGACTTCAGGAGGGCTCCTAAGGGACTTCTCTCATGCTCCAACTCACCTTTTAGACTTTCACTTCCTCAGCTTCTTGCACCATTGTTTAGATCTCCTTCCTAAAATGAATACCTTATCTTGTAATACACACAATGGTCCTGCTTCCCTGATTGACACTGACACCAAATTTTAGAATTAAGCCTTGATTTCATCAAAAATAATTGAACATTAAAGATTCCCAAGCAGGAAGCAACATGGTAAATGTCGTCTTCGGGGAGATGAATCTAACAATGCTTTTCATCCAGATTTCAACCTGGATTGTGAGAGTTAGCAACTGAAAGCAGGAATAGGACCAGGCGAGCTACTGTGGTAATTCAAGCTGGAGACAAGTTAAATCCCCACAATGGAGACCGAAATGAAGAAATGATCATCAACTCTTCAAAGTTATTGACACCGGTGGTCCTCTTTTCAGAGCCTCATGGTTCAGTATAGTCCTGGGCACATGGCAGAAATATATCAGAAGTTTACAAGAATTTGAGAATGAATGATATCCTCAAAAAATGAGTTGTACTTTTCATTCATTAATATAAATTAAAATTTAAAAAGTACTTGCTGATTTCCATTGAAATGTAAGTTCCATAAGGCTATGGAAGTTGGGGATTTGCCTCCTTTCCACTGCTGTATTTTCAGTGCCTAAAAAAGTGTTTGGCACATTTTCAGGTCCAAACATATATTTATTGAGTGAATGAATTAATGACTGATGTCAGTGGACACCACAAACCCTTATTTAAATAGGTAAAGTAGTGTGTTCATTGAGTTGGATTGTTCATTTCAAAAGAAAGTTTCCAAAATCAGAGTCTACCGAGTGCTACACAACCACAGAAACTTCTCCAGACACTTGATCTACCAAGTAAACTTAACTTAGAATTTCAGAGTGCAGGATCCTATAGAAAATGATGTGATGAAAAAGTTTATGTTTTTGGTCTAAAAATATATATATGTTTAGTATGTCTCTGTCACGAGATTCTCCATTATTGTTGCTTTTTTTTCTCAGCAAGAAATGATATTGAGAGGGTTTTTTTCCACCATTCAGGAAAACCATTTTTTGGCTATAAATATTAATAGGTTTAGTAATAAATTACACACTTGAATGGCATTTTATTACTTAAAACTAAAATATTAAAAACCTTATTTGAAATGCACAGAGAAATCATGTAATTTAAATCACCTTAGACTTGGAAATAGACTGCAAACCACTGCTTAGAAAGAAGTATAATTCTTAAAATATGTATTTTGATAATGGGCCAACATATTCCACAGAATCATCTAAAAAGAAAGTGGATAGGTTCTGGTCCAGTATATTTTTTCCTCAGATAAGCAAACTTTATTTGCTTCCTCAGGCCATTCTTTAAAATTAATAACATAAGCACTGAAGTTAGAATTGATAAAGACTAATTTTTATGACTATTAAAGTAAGATTTTCTTCTCTCTGAAAATAAATTTACCAACAACATTATAAGCGAAGAGTGTAATCTTCTCAAAAATAAATCCTACAGATTGGCCACATGAAATATATACTTGAAAGTATGTCTCCAAATCATATTTCTTCACTGGGAAAATTTGGAATTAATAATTTAAGCATTGGCATTAACTTATTTCTTGACTGCATAATAGATGAATTCCTCAGATTAATTCTATCTGATCATTTTAGAGATAGAAATAATAATTTTATTCAGGAATCAATCTTTATCATTATACCTTCAATCAAAATTTATCAGGACCAGAGCATAAGATACTATCCTTGTCCTAAATAGTTTTGTCTAAAATTCCTTCATTCTAATTAGTTACAAAAATACTCACTAAACAGTTGGTTTGCTTCAAGATACTTAGTGCAGTAGTAAGTTAGCCTACTTTATATAAGGTGAAATAAGTTTTAAATTTAGGTTTTAAATCTTGCTCAGTTCACTAATTAGAGTTATTTTCATGTCACTTCCCCATTAAGAACTTTTCAGTGACTCCCCATTGCACACAAAATAAAACCTGGTTTCCTTAGCTAGATAATCAAGAACCTCTCTAATCTACCCCAAGTCTCCTTTTTTAGCCTAATTCTCCTTCTTCTTGAGCTGTCCACTATATACTGGCCACATCAGACCTTTTAATGTTCCTGAAGATCCCTGAACTCTACACCTCCAAGGTGTCTGTGCAACATGAAGAGGACAGCTGGAATATTCTCCTTTCCCACCACTAATTCCTCTTATTCTTGAAGGCTACACCAAGTACCTGCCCTCAGTTTTAGAGGATGTTCCCATCTTTCCCTTACCTGTCCATTCACCTCACAGTTTGTCCCTCTTTGCCATCTTGTATCAGAATTTCTTGTATATCCATCTGTCTTGCCTGCCAGGCTGTGAGGCTTTGAAGAAGAGGGATCTTGTCTTATTCATATTTGTATTTATCATATAAATAGATAAGTGCCCCATTAATAGTTGTGAGTTGAACTGAACTGAACTGCATTGAACTGAATTGCATTGAATTGATGAACTAAATAGAATTGAACCAAACTGAATTGAAACTGGGAGCCAGGGTAATGGTGGGTTTGGGAATATGACATCAGACCAAGCTCTCCAATGCAGCCACAAATCAATTAGCAATTATGTTTCTGGGCCCAAGTGAGATCTGAGATCTCTGTTAGTCACTGTAGGAAGTACATAAAAAGGAAAACACCTTCAAGAATTCTCACAATTATTTCTTTGAAAGAAGGAGGCAGAGAGTTAAATTTGACCAGGTAATTTATACACAGTGCCATTTAATCTTCACAACAACCATTTAAAGAGGGCATTACATTTACAAATGAAAAAACTGAGGGCCAAAGTCACACAGCAAGTGAGTAGCCAAATAAGAGCACAAACTCGTGTCTGTCAGGCCCCAGGTTTGTGCTCTCTCCCAACCACATCAAATTGCTATCCACACTTTTAAAATGCAATTCCTATTTTTATAATTAAAAAGAGATACATATTAGCTGCAGAACTGACCCATGACCCCAGAGATAACTAAGTAACATTTTTTGGTTTTCAGTCTTTTTTCTATGAGAACAAATAACATATATACATAATATTTTTCTAATATTAGATCGCTCCGTATATGTCACATGGTATAATAATGTTGCACTTTATACACTCAACACTTTCCACAGTATTCTAACATTCAACTACAATATAAGTTTTTATGCTATTATATTCCAAGGATATATTAACCATAATTAATTCTATAAATTTTGCATTGTTATTTAGGTTGTTTCCTACCTTTTACTATTATAAATAAAATTTTAGTAAGCATCCTTGTTCTTAAATATTTTTGTGTTCCCCTGATTGTTTATTTGGTGTTTAAATTCAACTTTTATGGAAAAAGGAAAGAGAGGCATGGAGAAGTTAAGCTGTATTACCTTTCACCCTTGTGAAAAATAATGGACTCTAGACTTCAGTGCAAAGCATATAATACAGGATTTCTCAATCTCAAGCACTGTTAACATTTTGGACCAGACAATTCTTTGTTGTGGGGGACTTCCCTGTGCATTGTAAGATGTTTAGCAATATCCCTGGCCTTCATCCCTAGATGCCAGTAGCAACCCCCATCCAAGCACTCCTGGCAATCTCAAATGTCTCCAGATATCACCAAACATCCTGGGGGTGGCACGGGGGGATGCACCGTAACACCTTTCCCCCACCGAAAATCATTGATCTAATGTAATTGACTCAGTCCCATTAAATCCGTCAACATTTATACTCACCTGATTTTGGAAGAGGAAGAAAAAATCGACATATAAACATATCTCATTTTCAAAAACTAGTGAAGATCCATAAAAGAATGCAACAAATATCTTGCGTTATATAATACTATCAAAATACTCAATTTCAAGGAAATAGAACAAACATTCTTGAACACCCAAACAATATCCAAAAATGTATAGAAAACAAGTGCCAGTTTTGTGCCAAGAATGACAAAGGTAACATATAAAAGACAGTCTTTTAATAGCATGCAATATGACACTTTGCAGCCACCAGTTGAAAAATGAAGATAAAACCTTGAATAGAGACAGATTGATATGTAAAGAAAAAGAAGGAGTAGAGGTTAATGAATTATTCCTAAATCAATATAATGTAATAAAATTCTCTCTTCTGGGAAAATGTGAAATTTGCATTTATGCCCAGTGAAATATAGATGAATAGTGATTGTGCTTATTACACCTGTCACAGAGAAAAAAAATCGGAGCACATTATCTACTAGTCACATTCCTTCAAAACTGATTAACCTTAGTACATTTTTTCCCTTCACTGATCTTATGGAGTTTACTGAATACAGCATTCTTAATTAAAATTGCCCACATCTTAATTCAAGTCATCCCTTTCTCTAACTCACATAACTTCAATTGCTTCTTTAAGTTAACTGTCTAATGGAATAATGCCATCTCTTAGTCATAATATACTCAAAAACTCAAATGGGGAGTTCTAAAAATGAAATTTTCAGAAAAGCCAAACAGAAGATATTAGAATAACGTTCTTGCCCATCTGTATCTGTTTGGGATCGAAATTCTTTGAAGGTAAGATAGAAGTCTCTAAAAAGACTCAGAGACACATTTTGCTTGTGTTCAAAAGTGCTACATACTTGTAGTTTGAAATTATTCCATCCTGCTTTTTTTAACTCGGGCATTTTTGAAGTTCCATTATTTGATACACAATCTTTGAATGGATATTTTTGTCATTGATAACTGAGTGTAGGTCTATGTTTTTGCTATTTGCCTACTTAACAACTGATTGAATTTCCCTGACAGTTGATCTGATTTTAGCATTAAGAAAACTAAAAACAATTAATTATCCATTTGTCAGTCTACAGTTTACGAGGAAAATTGACAGCTCTTGTCTTTTTATTTGGGTGAGATCCACTACTATTGTGGCCTAATCTGCACAATTGAAATGCTTGGAAATTCCTTTTCATTACAAATCTACAAGGTAATACGAAGAGTAGAAACATGGGGCCAAAGGAGGTACTTCAAGTGCCACATGATGAGACGGGGAATCTCTCGATCAGATTAGTTCACTGGAATAGTGAGCTCCAAAGACATCATTTCTCTGCAGTTGGAGGCTTTTTGATTATTAAACTTGAAATATGTTTGTCTCAATTAAAATTTTTTGGAAAATGTTCTATCGGAACTATTCTTTGCGGGTTCACAATAATCTTGAGCTACAAAACCAGTACTTATGCTTTTAATTAATAATCTCTTGGGCCCACACCTTGTAATATTTTTACAGGGTAAACTTATTTCCTGTTTGTATACACATAAAGTGTGATATAAAAATAAAACTGTCCCCTGTCATCTTAAGTGATAACGGTTGACATCATTTAACTCATATCCACTCTACAGTATCTTAAGCTGCACCCACAATCATTGTGCTTCCCTGCCCCACACTGACACTCACCCAAAACTCTAGTCCCAGGTTTAGACTACTTTCTGTTATGCCTCTCTGAAAGGAAAGTATGTGGTACATGCTTCAGGGAAGGAAAAAATGAGTATACTGAAACAGGACTCAAATTGTAAATATTCTGCTTGGATGAAGAAACAATAACTCATCCTTGTTAGGTCTGTTGAATATAATGTAACTGATTAAACATGATGCACATAGACTTTTTTAGAAGAGAATTACTTCTGCCAAGTTTCTTTCAATACCCGATAAAAAGAATGCTTACTAGGTTAATACACACACAACTGACGGAGCTTTAAAGTATGCCAAATATTCCCATCTTTAAAGCACACTGGAATACTCAGAACTGAGTTTGTAAAATATTTTTAGAAGTTTCTCTAATGAATTTTATTCATAGAGACTGCATGGGGGGGAAGCACATTATAAAGTGATAAATGCTTGTGTCTGTTATGAGAGAAATTCTACTAGGAATAAGAAAGAATAAGCACAAATCTAGTTGTTTCTGGAACCTGCTGAGATTCCGTTCCTCTGCAGCTGACCCAAGAAAAGTGTGAGACAGAATGAATGTCCTATTTTCTTTCTTGTGCCTGGAGATTACTTTAGTTGAATAGGTGACTTCATCATTTTCTTGTACTTTTTGTAATTCTAGAACAATTGCCAATGACACGTTTTTCTCAACTATTCTAAGGCATCCATTCAAACCTTGTTTACACAAAAATTTCCAGGAAAAATATTTAGCTGAAATACAATTCCTCTCTCTTTCTCTCTGGTCAGTGCTACCCAGCAGAAAGTATTAAGATTTTTTTTCCTGTGGCAATTAATACAAAATTGCCAACATCCATCATTTTTAATGCAAGTAATATTCATATCCATCAGGGAAATATATGAGACAACTGCCCAGATTGCTTAAGGTTGGTCTCAAGGTCAGTCTCAATGATCCACCAGAAACATTTACAGGCAGCTGAAATTGCTTATAATTTGTCAGTAATCTTTCAGAGCACTCTTCAGTAGGTAAGTTGTATCTCTGTACTTCGAAATGGCCAACACAAGTTTCTACTCAAAGAGACAGGCTTGGACTAGATTAAATGAAAGAGAACATATTTGTGGCAAAGAAAGATCAGAGGTGGACATCCCCCCCCCAGTGCACTTTTCCCCTAGAGGAATTGCTACACCTCTTTGATTTAATGCAAGAATACCTAGCAATAAACCTTGCACTTATTTTTGTTTATGGAAGAAATAAACAGTGTGAGGTTTGAAAAATATTTCACCTCTCAATTTTTTTTTTTACGGGAGATTAATCAGTTGAACAAATCTAAAAGAAAGTAAATTGCAGAACCCTAGCAAATTTCTAAATTGGTTATCCATCCAATTTTACCACAGATTTTGAAAATGTCAGTACGTTTCTTACATGAGATGATGATGTACAGCATTGATACAGAAGCCTTGAGTAAAAACTAAAATGAAATTTGAAAACCAGGACAAAATATCATCCTTTTATGAGAAAGCAGTGAAAAAACACTGACAATTTAGCAGCATGGACACTAAAATAAAAATAAATGTTCTTTTTGAGGGTCTATAACAAAGAGGGAACCTTTTGGATTAAATCTCCAAGGAAGTCAATTAAAAGGAAAGGGCAAGTATTAATGCCGCCACACAATTTTAAAATAGCACCAGGTTAAAAAGAACCACCAGTGCTTTCATGCTTATTTTTTCCATGAAGAAAAGTTGTATCAGCTCTGGTGGGGCAGATCAGATGGTTTTAGAAACCACATCCTGATTACTCAGAACCAGATTCCACCTTTCAGTATTTCAGTATTAGTTCTGTCCCCAATTTCTTCCTTTGAAACCACTGCGTGTGTTCTCTGTGGTCCAGTGACCACTAGTGATGCTAATCATGTCCCTCATTTTCATAACCATAGTGATGTTTGACATGAAGTAGGTCAGGCAAGAGAGGGAAATGTTATAACTGGGGAGTGGGTCAATGTGTGCTAGAAATATTAAGCGCGTGCGCGCGCACACACACACACACACACACACACACATTGGCCTTTCTATTTTAAAAAAAGGCTATTAAATTAGAGTTAAAAATAATTGTCTGACAATCCTTTTCTGATTTTTTAATGATCCATGTTCACTATTGGTGAACACTCACCATTTTGATATGTCTATAGCAGTTCTCATGTCTACAAGTAAACACTTCTTGCTTTTCTTTTTGCTTCTGCACTCACTCCTCTCCATGGTAGAAGTGACTTCTCTGATTTGAAATTGGAAAGAGCCTGCAGTCCACTTAGGCATATTAATAGGGGCAGCGTCACTCCATGGAAATGAGGACACTTCCCCTCTCCCTCTCCTGTTCCCCCCAAACACAGGATAATCTCCAACTCTTTTTGTATTTGTAAGAAAAGCCAAGTGAATCAGAGCCCTTCTGTAGCTTCTTCAACCTGAACTCAGAGTGTAACTTGTTGATTCAGGGTGCAACAAAGAGGCTCTCCTTTGTCTAAGCTAGTCGTATCAATGTATTGGTTATCTATCGCCACATAACAAATCAACCCCCCAAAAGACATATTTGTCATCTTTCACGGTTTCTGTGAGTCAGAAAGTCCGATCGGGCACAGTGAGGTTAGCCCATCTCTGCTGCGTGATGTCTGGGGCCTCAGCTGGAACTTGAAGAATATGGCTCTAATAACTGAACGCTCGTTCACTCACGTGTCTTGCACTTGATGCAGGCTGAGACTTTCGCTGGGCTGTTGACTGGAGCATCTACCCATGGTTCTCCATGTGACCTGGGCTTTCTTGTAACATGGTGGCTGGCTTCCATGGGCAGGTGTTCTGAGATAGAGATAGAAAGATAGAGACTGAGAGATACGGAGAGAGAGGAAGAGAGACAGGAAGACAAAGAGAGACAAAGATGGAGAAGGAGGGTTATATCCTTTTATTGCCTAAGCTCAGAAGGCACATAGCATCACTTCCACTATGCTCTATTGGTCAGGACAGTCACAAGGAGAGGGAATATAGACCCATCTTTCAGTGGGAGGAGTGTCAGTCATTATAAGAGCATGTGGGATAAGATAAATGTATCAGAAGGGACATCTTTGAAAAACACAATCTGCTATCACCAGTGATAAAATGATACTGTGTGTTTAACCTCAGTTTACTTCTGGAGGAAGGGTGAATTATTAGGCTCTCATTACCTCCAACTATTTTCAACAATTATTTTAGTTTCACGAGAATAAATTTTCTCCATATACAAGGCAATATGCTAGGAAGTATTACAAGAATATTTATTTACACTAATATAAGATACAGACTCTGCCTTCATAGACCTAATAATTTTTAACGTCTTACATTTCCATAGTGCTTTATATTTTCAAAACTTATGCATATTGACTATCTTGCTTTAACTCAAAGATTCTTGTGATTGATTATATCTATTTTTCTATATGAGTAAATCAAAATTTGGAAGTGTTCAGGGACTTACCCAGGCTTATGCAAGTAACATATAATAGAAACAAGACTCACTTTACAGAGAATACTTCCTATTATTTCTTTATTGTCAAGTCCTTTTCTATTTTTATTCTCTCCCACTAGACTTTAGAGGTATAATTCAATCCAAAAGAGTATTTTTTATTACATAAAATACTAGTTCAAATAAAACTATTATAATCTTGTGTTTAGTACTCCTCGATACACCATCTACTTACCACATTAAAAAAAGAAAGAAAATTAATTGGAATAACTAAGGATGGAAACTGCCAAAGTAGAGATGGTCAATAAAAAGAGCTGAGCCAGACAATTACCAGGCTTTTCTCTGTCCTTGGTTGCAATTGATTAGGTGCAAGTCAAAAGTAATGGATATTTCACTTCCTCTAGTGCCTTGCATACACACCCTAGAGGAGTGAAGCAGATGTTTTACTGATGTAGATTTTAAGAATGCTTGAAGCCTGCACATAGGCAAAAAGAAAAGACTCAACATGATAATATAAATGAGAAGGCATCTAATCTTTGTCTGGAGTTTGTATTAGCTTTCTAGGGTTGCCATAACAAAATACCACGGACTGGGTGACTTAAACATCAGAGATTTGTTGTCTCACAACTCTAGAGGCTAGAAGTCTCTGCAGGGTTGGCTCCTTTTAAGGCCTCTCTCCTTGGCTTCTAGGTCACCACCTTCTTGCTGTGTCTTCACATCGTCTTCCCTGTGTGTGTGTCTCTTTCTCTTCACATGGCATTTCAGTCTACTTATAAGGACACCAGTCATATTGCATTAGGGTCTACCCTAATGACCTCATCTTAACTAATTACATCCTGCAAAGATCGTAATACCAAATAAAGTCAGATTTTGAAATATCATGTTAGGACTTCAATATATAAACTTGGGAGTTACACAATTCAACTCATAACAGAATTCCATCAACTCTACTGCATAAAAACAAATAGAAAAACCTTACTAATGACATTTAAGACAGGTGGTCATTCAGTTGTACACTGATCAGGATGAAGTAACGTTCCACCATATAGAGCTGGCAAAACAAAAGGCAAAGGTGGGCCATGGTAATCCATCTATGTACTTTGATGGGTTGAGTTACTGTAAAGGCAGATGGCTTCTTTGTTCTATTTCTGTGAAAAATGTCATTGTAACTTTGATAAGGATTGCATTGAATCTGCAGATTGCTTTAGGAAGTATGGACATTTTAACATTGTTCATTCTTCCAATCCAGGAGCATGGAATATCTTTCCATTTCTTTGCGTCTTCTTGGATTTCTTTCAAAAATGTTTTATAGTTTTTGGTGTACAGGTCTTTCACCTCTTTGGTTAAATTTATTCCTAGGTATTTTATTCTTTTTGTTGCGATTGTAAGTGGGATTGTATTCTTAATTTCTCTGTCAATTTCATTGTTAGTGTATAGAAATGCAACTGATTTTGTATGTTGATTTTATATCCTACAACTTTACTGTATTCATTTATTATTTCTAATAGTTTTTTGGTGGATTCTTTAGGGTTTTCTATATATATAATCATGTCATCTGCAAATAGTGACAGTTTTACTTCTTCCTTTCCAATCTGGATCCCTTTTATTTCTTTTTCTTGCCTGATTGCTCTGTCTAGGAATTCTAATACTATGCTAAGTAAGAGTGTCAAAAGTGGGCTTCCATGTTCTGGTTCCTGTTCTTAGAGGGATAGCTTTCAGTTTTTCACCCTTGAGTATGATATTAGCTGTAGGTTTGTCATACAAGGCCTTTATTATGTTGAGGTACTTTCCTTCTATACCCATTTTATTCACAGTTTTTATCATAAATGGATGCTGTATCTTGTCCAATGCTTTCTCTACATCTGTTGAGATGATCGTGTGATTTTTATTCTTTGTTTTGTTAATGTGGTGTATCACATTGATTGATTTGTGGAGGTTGAACCATCCTAGCATCCCTGGAATAAATCTCACTTGATTGTGGTGTATGATCTTTTTAATGTATTGTTGTATTCAATTTGCTAGTATTTTGTGGAGGATTTTTGCATCTATGTTCATTGGTGATATTGGCCTATAATTTTCTTTTTTTGTGTTGTCCCGATCTGGTTTTGCTATCAGGGTAATGTTGCAATGACATTTTTCACAGAAGTAGAACAAAGAATCCCAAAGGTTATATGGAACAACCAAAGACCCCTAAAAGCCAGAGGAATCCTGAGAAAAAAAGAACAAAGCCAGAGGTATTACACTCCCTGATTTCAAAATATACTACAAAGCTTTAATAAATAAAACAGCATGGTGGTGGCACAAAAACAGACACAAAGATCAGTGGAACAGAATCAACGGCCCAGAAATAAACCCATCTGTGGACAGTTCATTTTCGACAAGGAAGCCAAGAACATACAATGGAGAAAAGGAAATCTCTTCAATAAATGGTGTTAGGAAAACTGGACATCCACACGCAAAAGAATGAAAGTAGACCATTGTCTTACACATACACAAAAATTGACTCAAAATGGATTAAAGACTTGAATGTAAAACCTGAAACCATAAAATTTCTAGAAGAAAACATAGGCAGTGTGCTCTATGCAGCATTTATTTGAACACCATGTCCACCAGGCATGGGAAACAAAAGAAAAAATAAACAAATTGGATACATCAAATTAAAAAGCTTCCGGAACCAGCCCTGATGGCCTAGTGGTTAAAGTTCAGCATGCTCCACTTCGGTGGCCCAGGTTCAGTTCCTGGATGCAGAACTACACCACTTGTCTGGTGTAGTTGGTGTGGCAGCAGTTAACACAGAAGAACTAAAAGGACGTACAACTAGAATATAGAGCTAGGTACTGGGGCTTCGAGGAGGGAAAAAAAAAAAAGAGCTATGAAACACCTCTGTATAGCAAGGAAATCATCATCAAAATGAAAAGACAACCTAACAATTGGGAGAAGATATTTGTAAGCCATACATCTGATATGGGGTTAATATCCAAAATTGTAAGGAACTCATATATCTCAACAACAAAGAAACAAATAACCCAGTTAAAAAATTGGGCAGAGGATCTGAACAGACATTTTTCCAAAGATCATGAAAACACAAACGCCTAAAGATACATGCACCCCTGTGTTCACTGCAGTGTTATTCACAATAAGCGAAACTTGGAAACAACCTAAGAGCCCACCGACGGATGAATGGAACTTGAGGATACTACACTAAGCAAAATAAGTCAGGCAGAGAACGTCAAATACCAAATAATTTCATTCATAAGTAGAAGATAACAACAAACACATAGATACAGAGATTAGATTGGTGGTTAACAGAGGGGAAAGGGGCAGGGAGGAGGGCAAAAGGGGTGTCACAGCACATGTATACGGTGATGGATGGTAATTAATCTTTGGGTGGTGAACATGACATAGTCTACACAGAAATTGAAATATAATGATGTACACCTGAAATTTATATAATATTATAAACCAATGTGACCTCTATTAAAAAAAAGAGCCAATGGCATCTGTATTTTCATACTGGGGCAAAAGCCAACATAGAAGCATTTCTATTACTTTTTAGCTCATCTATCCACTGCAATCCATTTACTTAGGTTGTCTCTATAACACCCTTTATATCTGGGTCTCTGTGAATGATTCCAATATATGGAAGGACAGGATCTACTCAGAAACCTAGTTTCATAATGGTCTTGCTGCCAAAATGCATAGGCAGAACCCAGGGATTTATGAATAAATAAGGCAGACCTTCAGATACCTTGCCAAATGAATTCAAAACATATTCTGAAAGCACTGAGAGAAAGGAAAATAAATTTTGATTCAAGACTAGTCCCAAGACTGTGGACTTAATAACAATTCAGATTTGACTTTTAAAATGTTAGAAGAGGATAACTTTAAAATTGATGTAGATGGTATCTATTTTTAGTACATTTATTATTTTATTGTTTTTAAGTCTCTTCTTATTAAAAATATAGGAGTAAAATAAGCATCCTACTACATCATTCTTTTAGTTTTTGCAAAGGCATTCAAGTGGAGAAGTGCCTAAACACATTAAATTTTTAACAGCAACTTGGCAAATCCCATTTTAAAATGTTTTATTATGAAAAATTTAAAACACATGAAAAATAGAATAAGATAATGAATTTCCATATATACTTATCACAAGATTCAATAATTACCAAAAATTTGCCACATTTGCTTGATCTATTGCTCTTTCCCTCTCTGCCTCTCTCTTACCCCCTCCCTCTCTCCCTTCTTTCCTCCCTCCCTCCTACCTTCCCTCCTCCTCCTCCCTAAATTATTAATTCAAGCCCCAGCCATCATTTTATCCCTACATACTTCTGAACAGATCTCTAAAAACTACAAACATTTTCTTACAATCCTCAGTGCTGTTATCAAACTTAAGAGAATAACAATAATTCCTTACTGCCATCTAATATCTGGTACACATTCGAATTTCCCAGATTGTCTCCAAATGTGTTCCTAGTTGTTTTGTTTGATTCAGGATCTGAATAAGATCCTCAAATCATAGCCACTTGTGACAGTCATTAAAATGTTTTTAAAACTCAATTAAAGGTTCTAAGCAATGAGCTTAAGAGGTTTACATGAGGCTTTTCCTTATTTACTCTGCTTAGAGAACTTCCCCACCCAGAGCTGTCTTGACTTTGTTCCAACATACGTGCTCTAGAAAAGCTGACCCCGTGTCAGGGCCTCAAGTTGTCCAACTGAGAAAATCTCAAACTGAAAAAGGGAGGAGACACAAGTCACAGCAGGACAGGAGAAGGAAGGAATATTCTGGGGCAGGATTTATCAACAGAAATTTTATTTTGGGGGGAGGAATTATACTTTTTAAAAATCAAGTAGGCAAAGAAGAGATATTGACAACTGTACCTCCATTATACCTTCAAAGCCTTTTTTTTCTGGAATCTGAGTTCAATTTGGAGCCTTTAGCTATTACTAGCAATCTTCTGCAGCAAGTCACTTTATTTCTGTGCCTCTGGAGCACATGGTGCTTATTGTACTAGGTCACATAGAAGTTTACACACTGAATGCAGAGTAAAGAAAGACTTTCCTTTCAAAGGAGTAAATCTGCATGGGCATGAAAACTAACATAATTATAATCACAAAACATAAGTAGTTTGATAAGCAGAATTCAAGACGGCCCTCAAGATTCCCACTCCCTGGTGCATACATCTTGTGTAATCCCATCCCCTAGAGTGTAGGTGGAACCTGTGCATAGACGGGGTAGATGCTCTCTTGTTTAGGTAACATTTTATGGCAAATGGTGATGGGAGAGTCACTCTCTTGATTACGTTACATTACATAAGACTCTCCTGTTGCAGACTGGAGAGGATTGGAAGTCAGATGCATTCTTGGTGGCCTGGAGAAAAGCAAGCATCCATGTTACGAACTGTCTGTGGGGACACATGGCAAGTTACTGCAGTAGCCTCTAAGAGCTGGGAGCCGTCCCTAGCTGACAGCCAGCAAGAAAACAGGCACCTCATTACTGCACCCACAAGGAACTGAATTCTGCCAACAAACTGAATCGTTTCAAAGACAACCCTGAGTTCCAGATGGGAACCTCAGTGGCCAACACTTGATTGTAACCTCCTGAGACCTTGAGCTTGACCCGGGCAAGATCCAACTTGCCTGAACTTCTGACCCGAGGAAACTGTGAGATACGAAATATGTGTTGTCCTGAGCCAGCCCTGGTAGCCTAGTGGCTCAAGTTTCACACTCTCACCACTTCGGCGGCCTGGGTTCGTTTCCCGGTTGCAGAACCACCACACCCGTCTGTCAGTTGCCACGCTGTGGCAGTGGCTCACATAGAACTAGCAGGACTTACAACTAGGATATACAACCATGCACTAGGGGGCTTGGGGAGAAAAAAACAAAAAGAGTAAGATTGGCAACAGACGTTAGCTCAGGGTGAATCCTTCCCTGCAAAAAAAATAATAAGGATTATTTAAAAAGAAAAAGAAAGAAATATGTGTTGTTTTAAGAAGCTATATTTGTGGTTATCTGTTGTGCAACAACAGAAAATTCATACATTCTATATATTATATACTTATATCTGCATATATTTACACATAAGAATAACAGATTACAGTGAGTCTGGGCTGAAGAGGTAATTATAGTATAACCATGACAAGTAATATTAGGAACAGCTGTTTGGAGGATAAAAGTGAAATATACTATTCTTCACTCCAATAGCCCTTATCCCTTCTTCCTTGCTAACAAAGCTTTGATTTTAATCAGCTCGTGTCTGCGTCCTTCGGGGAAGGAGGCAGCAGCTGCAGAGGGTGGATCCGACTTAGTCTGAGCCAATCCTGGTGGCCTCATTGCCCTGGCAGTAATTGGTTCAGGTGTGGGTGTGGGGCAAAGTTCTGAACAGTGAGACTTGAGAAGTTGCTGCGAAAAGTTCTCCTCACTGTTAAAAAGTCACACATAGGAGGCAATAATCCTCTTTATTCCTCTAGATTCCCCAGGTGTGGTGGCAGAAATTGCATCAACTGTCTTGGGTTAATAAAGAGAGCCAGCATAAGAAAACAATTCAAAATGCTAAAGATGGCAGAATAGAAAAATAAAAAATATGAAGCTATGACTTGGATGATGTCATTGACCCCTTAATTAAAAAAACATGAAGTCACCCTACCATAAGACCTTTTATTGTTTGACTTAATAAATAATAAATTAAGCCATTTTAGCTGTATTTTCTGTTATTTGCTGCCAAAGGCATTTTAATTTATGCTTTTGTGCAGTATCGTACACAGTGTGTGTTTAGAAAGAGCACATACTTGATTAGTGCTTATTATCAAGACATCTAAATAAATTACCAAAGCTCTCCTTGTTTCTCAACACATTTCAGACCCATCCTAAACAAGATGAAGCTGGTATTTTACCAGAGTGAAGGGACTCTAACACTTAACCCACGCTCTGGGCCAGGCACTATGCTTGGTACTCTCATATACATTTTCTTAATTATTCCCAACAATAGCTTTTCAGTGTAGACATACGTAAACTTGCACAGTGTCTCTTGGGATTAGATTCATCACAAAAATGCTGCATATCCTTAAGCTCTTTGAAGAGTCCTTCCTTTCCTGCATTATTTGAAATCTTATTCTCCCCTGTAGACAGTGCTTACCCTTCAGGCTTCTCAAGTGATGCAGGTAGTTTCTCCCTCAGTCCCCTACTGATAAAACTAGACGTGGGGTAGCTACCCGGCTTGACCTCATCGATGCTTCCAGGCATTCTCCCTGCTTAAAACCCCAATAGATTGTATCACCCACTACTTATCTTTCCTGTTACCTACCAATTTCCTTCTTCTCATTTCCCTTTTCGTTTCTTCTTCTCACTTCTCATAACCCACGAACACTCCAAAATTACCCCTGTCTTAATTCTTGGTCATTTGGGTATGCACATAGATAATCCTTCCAATATTCTAGCTCTCAGTCTTTGAACTCCTCTCTTTCAATTTGATCTCCATCTTACCTAAGTGACTTCTTCTTAAGGACCTACCTCAGACTTTGTCATCATGAATACCTGCAACCTCTCCAAAATCTCAACTCCATGAATCCCTCTTTCTGAGCTTTACCTCTTTCTGGCTCACTTCTTTTAGTACTCCAGTGCCAACAATCTTTCCATCCCATTGGGACTTTCATTGATCCCATCACTATTCAATGTCTCTCACTTCCATGATCTCTTCTCTTCCTTCCTTAGCTGGATTAAATTCCATAGTCAATCATTTTAATCACTCCCTACATAGACACTCAATTCCCTTGCCCATCATAGTCTTTGTTGCACTTCTTTGACAAAACCACAAACCTAGATAAAAACAATCACCCCAATGTTCTTTGCAGCTGTATAACAAAAGAACATAGCAAAAAGAAAGCACAATCACCCTTCCTGGCACCATTTTGAATTAATAACCATAAACCCCAATCATTCTCTTAATAATGCCCAGCAACCCCATAATTCCTTAGTCCATTGACTCTCTCACTGTGACAATTGACTCTTTTATACCTCCTTTTTGTTCCTCAAAGTTTCAACAGTTTCTCTCCCATTCTCATGCACAAGTGATTGAGTCTTCTTCCAGACTAAAAAAATTGAAATAAGTTCACTTCAAGTGAAAGGGAACTAGACAATTCTCCCTTTAAAAACAAACCATGAAAGCTAGAAAAAAACACCTATGAAAGTTTTTGAAGGCAATCTAGAGCAATAAGATAATGAAGAACTGTAATATACGATCCAGGAGAAGAAACCCAGCTAACTGAGCCTCCCATTCATCCCAAGGACATCTGCCAGTTCAGGATGAGGCGTGTGAGAGGCTGGGAAGCTAAATGGCACTTTCAATATTCCTTCTGGTCTAGGGCGACAAATGTTGGAAAATAGGTCTTGCCAAGAAAGAGGGACCCTGGTAAACTACCCATACTTAGGGTTGGGATAATAAAAGCCAGCTATATCGTAAGAACAAAACAAACCAAGAAATAGGTAAGGTTTGAATTATTTAAATTTCTAAAATTCGATGATTCAGATTGCTAGTGCCCTCAGTTGCCTACCAGAAGCAAACATGAATCCTCCCTGAAGAAAGATATTATCCTCAATAATTTTTAGGAATATTTTTATATACAATGTCCAGCATTTAATCAAAAAAAAAGTGTGAAAGTAGATAATACTACACAAATTTAAAAAAGAAACAGAAAAGAAAATAAATGTACAGAAAACATACAAAACAGTGTTATCAGGCTTGAGGCATTAAAATAGCTATGCTTAATGAAAGACAAGATTGATAATTTCAAAAGGATACTGAAAACTGTAAGACAAAACAAGAAAATTGTAGAGCTGAAAAACATAATAACCAAAATGAAGAATTCAATGGATAATTTTAGCAGCAGGTTAAACAGAACTTAAAAGAATATTATTGAACTAGAAGGCAGGCAGAAGAAAATATTCTGAACAAAACAAGCGGGAATTTTATGCATGGAAACTAGAAAAGAGAGAGGGGAACAAAGAGAAAGAAGCTATCTAACATACATATAAAGTCCCAGAAAAAAAAGGCAACATAGGGCAGAAGTAATATTTGAAAAGACAACAGTTGAAAATTTTCCAAAATTGATGAACTTTGTGAAACAGATTCAAGAAGGACTGTGAGCCACAAGCAGTATAAATTTTTTAATAGGTACATCATTCTAAAATGTTGAAAACCAAAAACAGAGAAAATCTTGCAACCACATAAGGGACAAAAAGAGATTAGCCTGAAAGGACCAAGAATTAGACTGCAGGAGATTTTTCAACAGAAACAACAGAAGTCAGAAGACACCAGGTTAATAGCTTCAAATTACGAAAAGAAAATAACTGCCAACACAGAATGCTACACCCAAAGAACACATTCTTCAAAAGTGAAAGTAAAACAAAGATATTTTCTGACAAAGAAAAACAGAAAATTTAGCTCCAACAGACTTACACTAAAGGAAATACTAAAAAGTATTTCTCAGACAGAAGGGAAATGAAACCAGATGGAAGCTCAGAAATCCATGAAGTAATGACAAGCAATAAAAATGATAAACATGTGTAAAGATTTGAGTGGAGATTGCTTCTAAAACATAATGAAAGTAGATATAGTGGTATTTAACAAATATATGTTTGCGTGTATACATAGGCAACATACAATTATGTATATGTGTTTGTGTATTTGTTAAGAAAACGTGTGTGTGTTTGTGTGTCTACACACATAAAGACAAAAATATCCATATAAGCCAGGAGGGGAGTAAATCAAGTGTCACAGTGCTCTCACCCCGCGTGGGCAGAGGGTAAAAGTGCCAAGTTCTCTTATATGCCCAGGATGCGTGATGTAATTTCTAGGATAACCACGAAAAGAGGAGTATAGGACTATTCAACCACCAAGCTAACAGACAACCAAAATGATAAAAATGATAATAATCCAAAGGAAGGCATAAAGGAGAGAAAAAGGGAACACACAGTAGAGGGATAAAGAGAAAGGAAATAGTAAGATGGCAAATTTAAACCCCAATATATCAGCAATCCATTATTTACTAAATGTCCCTATTTAAAAATATAGGTATTTTTCAGGCCCTACTTTGTGCTGCTGAGAAGGGAAACATTTATAATATAAAGATATAGAAAGGTGAGCAGAAGCATCTCCCAGTGTGATTATGGACTCGTCTCTTTCTCCATGTAGTTCCTCTAATGTTTACTTTATGCAAATGGAGGCTGGGCCACAGGTGCACACATATTCATCTAATAGACATATTACTATACCAGCTTTCTACATTTCAAAACACATAACAAACAAAAAATATAGAGGATTTGAATTATCTAACAACTTGACCAAAAAGACATATGTAGAATACTGTAACCAATAACTGCAGAATATTTTATTTTTAGAAACATTATTTTTAAGTAAATCTAGACTTATAGAAAAATTTCAAACATAGAGAGTTCCCATATAACTCTCATATAAGTTCACTCAGCTTCCCCTATTGTTAAATTTTACATAACTGCAGTAAACTGGTACAACACTGTTAACTAAACTATAGACTGATGAGGTTAACCTTCATCACTTGGTTAACACGTGATGTTAACCGCTTTGTTCACTGTAGTTATTCTTTTTCCTTTTTCAAACTCTTTTTTTAGAAGCAAGTCATTAAATCCTGACCACACTCAAGGGGAAGAGAATTAATCTCCACTTATTTATATCACTAGGGTCATGAATACTTATTTTATTTGGGGGATATAATCCAATATCATGATTATTTATTTTGTTTGTTCCATCTCTGTCTACGAGGAACTCATTCAGACTGGATTTTATGTTCGTTTGACATGCCCCTGTCATTTTTGTTTGGTTGCTTTGGTTTTTTGAGCACTTCCTTCTTTCAGGCTCTACAAGAAGCTCCAAGCTCATCTTATATTTCCTCTGTCTCAGCTCTAGAATCGACTACTCTACCAAAAAGCCTTCGTTCCTTTCACTAAAAAATGGAATTTAAAAAATCAAGATCTGAGTGCTAGCTGCATACATTGCTACTAGGCTGTCACTACATCAAGGTCCTTCAGTGGAGAGAGATAGGAAATATACTTATGTTTATGCACGTAGATATATAAACTCGTATATAAACATGAGTTCATACTGGTTTCTCTGGCTGTAACCCGGGACCATAGGGTTCATTCTAGTCTTTTCCCTTAGCTTATTTGTAACTTCTTACTCTAACAGTGAGAAGCCTAGCTTTATCCTAAATGTTATTTTTAAGCACATAAAAAATCATTCATAAAAAATCATTATAAATTGGCCCATGAAATAAATTTTAATAAATTACACAGAAACAAAATTATATAGAGTATAGTTTCTAACTCTAGGACATATGTGCTATGCATAAATAACAAAAAGGAAAATTTTCCTAAGTTTGGAAATTAAGAATTACATTTCTAAAAGTAACTCTTGGATGAAAGAAGAAATCACACTGAAAATTAGAAAATATTTTGAACTAAATGATAATGAAAATGCAATATATTGAAATCTGTAGGCTGTAGGAAAGCCATGCTTAGAAAGAATTAAATGAATACATTAGAAAAGTAGGATTAAATTAATTGAATTAAGTATCTCATATGAGATATTAAAAAGAAAATAACAAATTAAACTTAACGAAAGTGGAAGGAAAGAAAACCAGAAAAAGAATAAAATAGAAAACCAAATAGAATTAACAAAGCCCAAAACATGTTCACTGAGATAAACAAAATTTGTAATTCCCTCGTCAGATTGATCAAAAAATAAAGCACCAATATATAATATGAAGATTGAAAAAGTGACGTTAAAATTGTCCTATAAAATCCTACAAAATTTAAAAGATCTTGAGGATAATATGAATTTTGTGACTACATTTTAAAAATGTTAGTGAATTGCACAAATTCATAGTTACCTATGCAGAAACAAGAATACATTGAAAATCTGAATAATCCTACAACTACTAATGAAATTGAATCCATAATCACAAATCTTCCCAGAAAAAGAACTCCATGACCAGGTACCTGCATCTCTACTCTATCCGACATTTAAGAAAGAAATAATGGCAATATTACAGAAACTATTGCAGAGAAAATAAAAAAGGAAACACTTCAAAACTTATTATAGGAGATGAATGTAATCTTGATACCAAATGATAAGGACATTATAAGAAAGGAAAATTACAGGCCAGCATTACTTGTCAACATAGATGCAAAATTCCTTTTAAAAATGGCAAATATAATCCAGCAATACGGAAAATAATAATAATCACAACAAATGTGGTTTATTCCAGAAATGTAAAATCAACTTAACCTTTAAGAATAAATCAAAATAGTTCATTATGTGAACAGAATAAAAGAGAAAATTATTTGATGGTTTCCAAAAATGAAGAAAATGCATTTAATAAAATTCAACGTCCATTCAAGATTAAAACTCCCAGCACACTAATACTAGAAGGAAATTTCCTTAATCTATTAAAGAAAAACCTACGGCAAACATTATAACCATTGGTGAAATGTTGAAAACTTTTCTTCTGATAAATAGCGTAAAAATAGACTCCATTATCACTACTTATATTCAATATTTTGCTAAAGTTTCTAGCCAGTGCAATAAGATAACAAAAAATTAAAAGGAATAATCATTGGAAAGAAATAAAACTGTCATTATTCATCACAATATATGATGTGTATGCCAAAAATTCTAAAGGAATCTACACATAAATTACTCAAATTATGAATTACTAGAATATATGAATTATTTATATTTATATATAAATAATATTTATATTTGTTTCTATATGCCAAAAATAAAACATTAGAAAATGAAAATCATAAAAGATGCCAATGATAATAACATTAAAAATTACATGCCTAGAAATAAATATAATGAAAGATGTGCAAGACCCTTAATATAGAAAATTAGAAAACACTTTGAGAGAAATTAAAGAAAACCAAATAAATGAAGAGATTTATCAGGTTTATAGTTTGGATGACACAATTTTGTAAAGATGTCAATTTTCCCCAAAATTGATCCATAAATTCAATGTTATCTTCATCAAAATCCCACATGTTTTGAAATTTAAAATCTACTTTCAAATTTATAATTAAATGAAAAGGGCCATGTACAGCCAAGATGCTTAAAGAATAAGAGGCAATGGTAGGAGGACTTATTCCACTATAATTTAAAACAGATTATAATGTAGTATTAATCACACAGTGTGTCATTGATGAAAATGGAAATGTATAGACTAATAAAATGGAATATAGACCAAGAAATCTACTCAATTCAATCATGAATAGATATTCGTCTTAAGACAAATGTGACATTTCTGAGATATGGAAAAGGAATGGTCTTTTTAGTAAGTAGTGCTGAGAAAATATTAGATTTCCTTATGAAAAAAATAATCTTGACACTATTTCATGCTATACTCAATTGCAGGTCAATTTTAAATCTAAATGTGAGAAACTATCAATACAATCTAGAAAATAATATCATCTTTTTAATCAGGCATAGGAAAAACTTTTTTTTTTTTTTTGCTTGAGGAAGATTAGCCCTGAGCTAAACATCTGTGCCAGTCTTCCTCTATTTTGTATGTGTGTCGCCACCACAGCATGGCTGGCGAGTGGTATATATCTGTGCCCACGATCTGAACCCATGAACCTGGGCCACTGAAGCAGAGCACACTGAACTGAACCACTATGCCGCAGAGCTGGCCCCAGAAAAATGTCCTTATAATATGTAGAAAGCACTAAGCATAAAGGCAAAAATTGATAAATTGGGTTATATTAAAGTTAAAAACCTCAGCTCCTCAAAAGTACCATTCAAAGAGTTAAAAGGCAAACTACAGAATGTGAAAACATTGTTGCAACATATGTAACCTACTAAGGACTCATCCAGAACTTATAAAGAACCCTTATTGATAGAAAATAGATACACAGCCTAATTGAAAAATCGGCAAGAAATTTGAATAGGTATTTTGTAGAAAAACATATCCAAATGGCCAATACATATATGAAAAGGTGCTCAACTTCATTGGTTTCTAGGAAAATTTAAAATAAAATCCACACTCAGCAGAAAGATTGAAATTTAAAAGATAACTCTTACAAGTGTTGGAGAGAATTTGGAGGAATGGGAACATTCATACACTGCCAGTGGAAATGCAAATGATACAAAGAAATGATAATGATTGACATTATCTCCTGAAATTGAACATGTGCATACTCATTGACCCAGCAATTCCACCCCTAGATATATAGTCAACAAAAATGCTCTGCACACATATACAATAAAGTTCATAGCAGGCTAAAAGCTCAAAACTAGAAACAATCTAAATGCCATCAACTATAGAATGGAAAATCAAATTACATAATTTTACAATCAAATATACTACAGAAATAAAGTAAATGTACTAAAGCTATATGCAACAAAATAGATGAATTCCATGAAGACGATGTTGACACAAATGCAAAACATTACATATTAGCTTTTAAAGTGCAAACCTAAACTGTAGTGTTGTAATTCAGGATAGTGGTTACTTTGGGGGAGGGGACATGCATAAGCAATATGATGCAATATGTGAGGGGTTTCCAGGGTGCCTATAATTTTCTATTGTTTGACCAAGATGATGGCCACACAGTCTTCTAATGGTGATAACTCATTGCAAGTGTTGGAGACATTTGGTATACTTTTCCGTGGGTTATTCTTAACCATAAAAATGTTTTTAAAATATAAAGCCATCAGAAGAGAATTTTCAGACTACCCTCCACCATGACAATCCGCACACCAGCGACTACACTCATACTGTCTTCCCACCTAATCCTATTGACAAGGCCAAGCTGTGCACTAGACTTCATCCCTGCCTGCGTCCTCAAAAACATCACTCTAAGAATTCTCTCCTGTCTCTCCCACATCACTAATATTGTCCTCTGTAATTAATCATTTTCATCAATAGCATCTAAATAGAAGTAATTTGTTCTATTGAAAAAAATACATTAAGTTGACACTATTTCCCCCACCAGTTAATGCACTATTTTTCCAACTATTCTTTGCAGTACAATTTTTGGAAAAAGTTTCTTTTTGTGCTCTCTTTAAAATCCTCTCAACCAGGCTTTTCCCTCTCCACTCCACAAAACTATTGTCTTGTCGAGGTCACTAATGACCATCCCTACTGACCTTCCAATGACCTTAATCATCTTGTCTGACTCATCTGCAGGTCAGGATAAAATTGATCCCTCCTTGACATTCTTTCTTCTATTGGCTTGTAGGAAGCCCCACTCCTTGGTTTTCCTTCCACCTAACAATGGGCTTCTCTTCTTAGTTTTCTTTTCTGTGTCTTCCCCTTTTTCTAGATCACTTAATGTTCAAACTGAGCCTTGGTTCTCTAGTCTATGTACCCACACTCTCTTTATGACCTCTTCCAGTCTCATGGCTTCAAATACCCTCTGTATATTGACAGCAACTCTCAACTCTAAATCTCCAGCCCAATCTTTCTTCTAAACTCCAGATTCATCAATCCAGCTACCTACTTGACAATTTCACTTGGATTTTGATATCTTAAATTCAACATTTCCAAAGGTGAACTTCTGATTTCCTCTCCCATCCTGCTTCACTGAATTTTTCTCATCTCAGTGGCAATTCCATTCTTCCAGTTACTCAGAACAAAAATCTTAGAGTCATCCTTGATTCCTCTCTTTCTCTAAAACTCCACATTTACCCCATCAGGTAACCCTATTAGGCTCACTTTTTAAAAATCATCTAGAGCCTGACAAATTCTTTCTCTCTCCACATGAGCCGTCCTATTCCAAGCTGCCATCGTCTCCTCCTGAATTACTGCAGTGGCTTCCTAAAGCTCTCTCTGCCTCTACTTTATCTTTCTCAAACTACTCAAGAATGGCATCCAGAGTGATACTTTTGAACTACCAGGTTATATCACAGATCTGTTTAAACTCTTTCAATTGCTTTTCATCTCACTCAGAATAATAGCCAAAGTCCTTAGCTCCTAATGTTCTGCCTCCTGTCACTTCTCTGTCTTCATCAGATGATACTCCCCCCTCACCTACCATGGATCCTTGCTGTTGCTCACACATCATACACATCAACATTCCAGGGCCATTGAACTTGCTGTTCTCTTTATCAAGAATGCAAATTTCCAAATATCTGGGACTATTTCCCTTACCTATTTCAGTCTTTGCCCATATTTAATCTTCTTAATTTAATCTTCTTAATAATAACTCTTACTCTAAGCCTTCTATTTCAAATTGCAACCTACTTCTTTCCATCTCACACTCCTGATTTCCTTAGTCTTATTTTATTTTTTATAGCACTTATTATCTTTACAACACTAAATAATCCACATTTATTTATTGTGTTTGTTATATATTGCCTGCCTCCCTCACTAAAATGTAAGATCATGGGGCAGAAATGTGTCTTTTTTTTTTTTTTTTTTTTTTTGTCGATGTATTCCAAGTGGCTGATACATGGTAGGGACGTAATAAATACTTGTTAGATAAATAAATAAATGTGGAACTTCAAAGCTCTTTTACATGCTCTGTGAATAAATTCAAGAAAATCCACTGGAAAATTATGAGCAAGTGAATATTTTTCAAAGCAAAAAAAATGAGAACAATAAAACTGATGTTGATTTTTAAGAAAGATTGGAATGAAAGAGATATGACCATGTTCAGAGAAATAAAAAGGTCCATTAGCTGAGCGTGAAGAAGAGATCTTTTTATTTTCCCCAGAAAACATTGCTCCAGACTCTATCAAGGGGAGAAGGTAGAGAATGTTAAGTTGAAAAGCGGAGGAAGAAAATGATAGAATACCACATAATCGTGGAGTATTACATAAGTGGGAATAGAGAAATTAGATGGCTGGTACAGAGAAATGTCCATCACCCCTCACTTTAGAAAGAAAGGACAGTCTCCACTCCTAATGCAATGAGCTAGCCTCCTCCGTGATGTTCTCACTGATTATGCCAGTAGGATGCATGGTTAGCACATTTGCAAACATCTTTTCTCTTAACTACACAATGTTATATTTTTTCTAAAATTCTAAATCTAGACTCTTTCCCTTCAGGATAATTAACACTCACACATAAACACAAGCTATTTTATAAAAATATGTTCCTTACACTAGATATTTGGAAATAAATGACAGGAAACAAACATCCTAAAATCTCAGAAGTCTCAGACCTCAGTCAGGCTGAGGGCATCTCATAAACTGGACTTGCTTTAGGACAATCTTTAATTTACCAAATAATGAGAATTCCTCTGTGGCTTATTTTCTCAAAAATCTTTACCGAAGCTCTCTGTCACCAAGAGTCTACTTTGATGAGAAATAGAGCGGTATAGGTAATACTATTATTGAGAAAATCAAAGAGAAATCCATACCCTCTATAAAAAATGCTCTAATTCCTCCATGATATTTCTTGGAAAGAAAAGAGACTTCTGCTATAACATTTACAAGAAACCTAAGATGATTCCACTGGGGCATTTAAAGAACAGGCTCAAATCCATTCATTCATTCGTTAACGCTATCTATAGTCATTGAATCCCTCCTGTGGCCTGGGGACAACGACAAAAGCCCCTCGACAGATTAACAATCTATTTCTGAAAGAAATAAATTTACCAGTGCTTTGAGTGAAGTGTTGTAAATATTATGTTAAAGACAAACGAGGAATAATTCATGGACCATGGGACCAACGAAGAGAGAAATAATCTAGCTCAGATTAGAGGAGAGATCAAGTGAACCAATCACAAATTCAAAGGAACTTGCTGAAGATGGAGAAAGGGGAGAAAAACAGTCACAAGGGAGGAAAGAACAAAGATGCGTATGCTGAGAGGATCACATCCCAAGTGCCTTTAATGGCAAGCAGTCTGCACTTCGAGTTGTCTGGGGTGAGCCTTGTATGTGGAAGTAAATGATAGATAAAGCTAGAAAGAAAGACATGGACCTGATAATGAAATGCCTTGTCTGCCAAGCTCAGCAGTTAAGACTTTCCTGAAGGCTATGGAAACACACTGACAGAATTTAATCATAGGAATACCATGATTTGGTTTGCATTTCATATCCTTCTGTTAGTCCTGCGAAAGATGAATTGCAGGGAAAAAAGTCTGAAGGCAGGGAGAACATTCAGGAGGTTATTACAGTAATCAAGACAAGAAGAGATAAATAAGTGAACTAAGAGTAACAAGTAAGGATGGAAAGAACAGGAAGTGTTCCAGATAAGATATAGGAAGTAAACTCAAAAGGACCTGGGGAGCAAGTGAAGGTGGGAAGAGAGTTGGAGGAAGAGGGGCTTAGACTGATTCCAGTTTTCTTTTTTAGGTGACTGGATGTGGTGGAATCACAGAGAAAATAAGGCAAAGAACCAGTTTGGAGTCCAGTTTTTGACATGTTGATTTTGAGATGTGAGTAGAATAAATCAATGGGAAAGATGAGCTAGTGGCTGTGCTTATGATTTTGAAGTCAAGAAAAGAAATCTGGGCAGCGGATATAAATTTGGGAATCATCAGATTTAGGCAAGTTTATTGATGGTGAATATATAGATATCAAAAGCAAAAGACCAAATATTGGACTCTGGGAAAGACTAATATTTCAAGGTTGGATCAAAAAATGTAAGCCACCAAAAGAGACTGAGAATGAGATGCTAGCGGATAGGAGAATCACGGAAGTCAGGGAGGGGAAAACTCAAAGGAGGGAACGGTCCACAGCGTCAGATATCACAGAGCAATCTTTCAAGATCTCCATAGAAGAAGATATGCATTTTTTGGTGATTGGAATGTCAATGATGACTTTGGTTGAGCAATTTTCATTGAGTGGTGGGAAAAGAGCGAGGTGCACTGGGTTGAGGGGTGAATATGTGATGAGGCAGAAATGAGTGTGCATCATTATAAGAAGTTTGCCTTCAAATGGAAGGAAATAGATGGAGTAGCTAGAAGGACAAACGTAGTTTTAAACAGCAGTTTTGTAATCATTAAAGAGATTTTAATACTGTGGAAAAAGCAGAGAGAAAAAGTTTTGATGTTACAGGTGGACAAAATAAATGATGGAGCAGTTTTTAAGAAGGTACAAGGGGATGGATCCAGAACATAGGAAGAGGTCGTAGCTTTGGAGATGAACAAACTGCAAGCTAAAACATGTGCCTCTTATAGAATAGGAACTCTACTTAATAATCACTGAAAGAGTAGGTAGAATGAATAAATGAATGAAAGAAAATGGGCTTAATCTTTCAAAGTCTCCATTTCCTCCCTTAAAACCCTTAAAATATAGAGATAGACATACCTAACTCATTGGAACACTGTTAAGGAAGATTGCAGATATAAAGCAGTTAGCAGAGTGCCTGGCCCCATGATAGGTTCTGATAATTGGTATGTTTTATTATTGCTATTGGAGCCACCTATTAGCTTTCAATCCATTGGCAATGATTATTGCCAAGAGCATCCAATTGCATTTTTTACCAAGCCTGAGCCTGTAGCTCTTCTACTTGAGCAGAGCAACGGCAGAAAGGGCATGACGTAGTCAGAGTTTGCCCTAATGGGAAGCAAAGAGTAACTAAAATTTTGTTTTTAATTTGTCGTTGTTGCTTTGAAATTATCCCTATTATTACTCTTGGGGGCACACAAAGTAAAAAACTCAGATCTTTCCTGAAAACTGGCAGTCGTTTCTGTTTCACCTCCAACAGGGGTCTCCCTTGGCAGCCATAAAAGCTAATTAATAGCTGGATATAATGCAGCCAAAAGCAAGACAGGCTTTTCTCCCAGCCCTCTAACCCTGCTGAGCAAGGGCCCCGCTGAGCTTCCGAACTGACAGTAGAGATTCCAACATGTCACAATTACTCTTCTTTGTATTCCAAGTTTATGGAAGTGAATAGTTATTCACTTTGAAAGACACACATATGTGTCTCCATTTTAATTCAGACTTTCTCTTCTAAGCATTAAAGAAAATACTTTCCCCCTAAATGTTCTTGCTATATCTTGTATATATTCTATGTGTCAAATCTTATGTATATTCTGCATATTTCATATATCATAATTTCCCAACTATATAATAAATGTTATAAGATATTGAACTACTTAACTGAAAAAGACATCTTTCTCAAACACAAATTAAGTGGAGCTATTATGATTAATCACTGAAATATAAAATTGTCTATTTACAGCTTGCATATATTTAATTTTCTGACTCACTGTTGTCATTTGCAATTTTAATTCTGTTCTAATAAAATTTGGAAATATGATAAAACTATTCAAGTCTCTTAATTTTGTACTAACAATATAATGAGCTTATTTCTGTCTCAAAAAAAAAAACATCTTTTCTCACTTCTCAACAATTCATTTGGCTATGGACATCAAGAATCCCAGAAAATACAGCACTGTGATTCAGCTGTTATTTTAAGACTACCTATCCCTTTCCTTCCTCTCTTCCTTATTTTGTTTCTTTCATCCTTCCAACAAACAACACTTATTTGATGTTGACTAAGGACTATACTAGTCACCAAGGCAGATGCTGCCCCTGCCTTTGGGAATTTTACAATTGAGAGAGGAACAGACATGTTAAAAACCCAGGAAAAGTGCTAAATGAGTGTAATAGGAAGGAAAGTAGGGGCGGTTAGTGACTTCATGAAAGATCAAGGAAGATTTCACACAAGAGGTGTCATTTGGGTTGGGTCTTGAAAGATGACTAGACTGTAAGCAGATGAAAAAGACAAGAGAGACATGAATATTCATAGTAGTATTATTCAACATAACCAAAAATTGGAAACAACCCAAGTGTTCATTAAATAACAAATGGATAAATTAAATTGTAGTATATTCAGGGCCGGCCCGGTGGCGCAGCGGTTTAGTTCGCGCTTGGCAGCCCGGGGTTCGCGAGTTCGGATCCCAGGCGCCCGTGGACGCACTGCCTGTCAGCCATGCCGTGGCGGCGTCCCATATAAAGTGGAGGAAGATGGGCACGATGTTAGCCCAGGGCCAGTCTTCCTCAGCAAAAAGAGGAGGATTGGCAACAATGTTAGCTCAGGGCTGGTCTTCCTCACACATAAAAATAATAATAATAAATAAATAAATTGTAGTATATTCAAACAATGGAATATTATTCAGCCACAAAAAGGAATGAAGTACATGATACAACATGGATGAATCATGAAAACCTTATCCTAAATGCAAGAAGCCAGTCCAAAAGACCACATATTATGTGATTCCATTTATATGAAATGTCCAGAATAGGCACATTGAAAGAGACAGAAAGTAGATTAGTGGTTGCCTAGGGCTGGTGACTGCTAGTGGGTACAAATTTCTTTACAGGGGATGAAAATGTTCTCAGATTAGATGGTGGTGGTGTTTGCACACCCTATGAATTTACTAAAAACATTTTAAACAGGTCAATTATATAGTATGTGAACTATATCTCAATAAAGTTGTTATAAAAAGAGATAAGAAAGCATATTTTAAACAAAAGGAAAAGTCTAGCTCAAACATGATGGTATAAAAAAGCCCGGCAATAAGTTCCGTCTGGACGAAGAATAAGGCACATGGTAGCAGGATAGAAGCGGGGAAAAGAGCACTATGGCCTCACCACTGAGTTGGTGAAATTTATGGGCAACATGGAGACATCACACATCTTTAAGCAGAGTGTGTTATAAGTGTGTGTTTGGGAATAAAAATTCGGCCGCAATTTGGAGGAGGACCTGAGGAGGAGAAGAGACCAGTAAGAGAGAAATCAGAGTTTGATTGTGTGTGCAATCCTTAGTTAACTGTGACGAAGGTAAAAGTGGGGCTTACCAAACTTGGGCATTCTAAAATCTGCACTTCTGGAAAAGGTGCACACAAATCGGGAGCCACACGTAGTGTCACTGTTCACATCTACCAGCGATAGACAAATCTCCCCTTGAGCAGACAGGGCAAATATTTGCCAATATAAACAGTGATATTTTTAACAAAGGGAAATAATAATAACCGAATGTACACATATTTACATAAGCTATAAATGAATGTACATAAGTCATGTTAATCGTGTGATTGAGGACCAACCGCATGTAGTTGGAAATATCTCATTAAAATTTTTTATTTCTATAAATAAATAAGTCAGATTGTTTTTAACACCATATATTTGCAATCATTCAAGTTCTGGAGCACGAAGAGTTCTTTGGGATTTCTACTGCTTTGGCAGGATATTAACAATGACAATAAGATAAAGAATTTGCACAACAAATGGAATTTTCTCATATAGCAGGGTTTCTCAAAGTGTGGTTTGTGGGCCATTTGCATCCTAGTCTGTGCATATTTAAAACTGAGATTTCTGGCCCCTACTGAGATGTAGTGAATTGGGATTTCTGGAGGTGAGGGCTGGGCATCTGTACGTCGTTAAGTTGCTCACCTGGTTCTTATGCACCTAAAGTTTCAGCAACCCAGGCAAGATTTAGAAAGGAGATCATTCAAGATGGCAATTATTTGAAGTCTATTTTTTATTTGGTATTTCTACAAAGACAGCCCTCATCCAAACTCACCTCATGCCTGAACTGTACCAACCCTCCAATGGGATGTGAATGGCACAAGGGTAGGGATTCACGCCTTCTGCGTTAACTGCTGTATCCCCGGCACCTAGAGTGTTACTTTGCACCTAGTAGACACTCAATAAGTACTTATTTAATGAATAACTCGATAAGGCGATGTGTTTGTGTGCATATATATCACAATATATACACACATAAAAATTATAGAAATTACTTTTATATACAGACTTTCAAATTTACACAAGATTCTCACTTAATATATTTTGTAGTATTCTTATTTTGCTTGAAAGTGGGTGCATTGCCCATAAGCTAAAGACAATGAGGAAACAAGACAGTCTTTACTCTGCTGAAATCAGTGTGCAGCTCTCATTCTAGAGCCTTGACTGTGTCTGTCCTTTCAGAATAAGAAAAGCAAACATGCTCACAAAGAAAGGGCAGCCCATTAGGGGAGAAATTTTATTTTCATAACCAAGAGCAGTATTTCCTTTTGGAAGTGCAAGTGTAAATGAATAAAGTTGCAGTTGATTTGAGTTTGTAGGAATTACATTTTGAAGTCTCTAGAACCTTCCAAGGGGTTAGATGAAATTTTTGATTTTAAAAACCACAGGCCAAAGCCTCCATTGTGACCTCCAGCTGTCCCTCATTGCAATAGATTTGCCAGTACAATTTTCCCCAGGTAGCTCAAGCCCAACTCTAACATACTTGGGGAACCAAATATGCTTTTCAGATTCTATGAGGTCATTTCTGCAGTCACTTCTTGCTTATACGGGCAAAGATTAACAAATCAAAGGTAAATGACTAAGAATATGTTTTATTAATTTCATGTGAAAATGAGTATTTTTATTTCAAGAGGATTTTCTCACCTATTCAACAATGCTGTCAAGTAAATATCACCATGTCTCAGTACGTACAATTTCCATAATGTCAACCACACACAATTAGATGCTTAATTAATTATTTAACGTACAATAATGAAAAGGAACTCATGATTACTGTCCACTCCGACCTGCTCCACCTCCCATACTCTCTACCTCAGGGAATTGAATCCCCATTCCTTCTCTCTGTCTTACCACACACATATATGCATTCATTAGGTCCAGGCTATTGTACCCTCTGACTCTTTCTCAAATCTATCCATTTCTGTCCAACTCTTCTGCCATTTTCCTAGTTTAGGCCACTACTCTGTCTTAGTTAAATTGTCACAAACACCTTGTCCTTGAGAACCCTGCCTCTAATCTTGCTGTGTTCCCATCCATCCTCTGCTCTGCGGTCTACTTCTTACCATTCTCTTAGAACACTCTGTATATCAAATTATCCATCCTGTTCTGTCATCCCACTCTCTTTAGCAAACTCTGGCTTATCATTCCAGACCCAACAGAAATAACGATTTATCTAAATCACAAATGTGAAAATGTCCCACCCCCATGACTGCTTAAAACCCTTCAAGAATTCCCTCCACCTTTTGAACAAGGTCTGAGTTCTTATTCAAGGATTAAAAGGCCCTTTGTAATCAAGCTCCCACTTATTTGTATAGGCTGAATTCCCTCAACCTCTTCAACTCCATATGCTCAGCTTTGCTGGATACAGAATGTTCTCTTTCCTCCCTGAAGATCTTTGTGTATGCTGTTTCCTCTGCCTAAGCAGTTAAAATGACTTCCTCCACAAAGCATTATTCTGAAACTTGGTTGAGTGTCTATGGCAGATTTTATTTTCCAAGGATGGCCACAACATCTTCCATACCATACATACGCTTTTCTAAAATGCTATTTTGACAATCCTCCGAGTGAGAAAGAGAGTCTCTGTCCCCTCCCCTAGAATCTAGGTGGGATTATGACTCGCTTGTAACCAATAAAATGTGGCAGAGTGATGATGCACAACATTTGAAGCCAAGTCAAAAAGGCAATGCCACCTAGCTCATTGAAGGACTTGTGCTTGGAGCCTTGAGCCTCCATGTAAGAAATCCAACTCCTCTGAGGTTTCTCTGCAGTGAGTAAGCCAAGCCACATATAGGGGACACCCACGTGTCACCTTTGGGTCTTCCCAGGCGAGAGGCCAGACAAATGAGTGAATGAGACTTCTTATAACTCCAGCCCACAGCCACTGGATCATCTTCTTTCACATTTTCTCTTCTTCCCAGCTGAGGCCCTAGATATCACAGAGAAGAGACCAATTATTCCCCATGTTACCTTTCTGAATTCCTGGCTCAGAGAATCCATGAACACAATAAAATCCTTGTTCTTTCACACCACTACATTTGGGGTGGTTTCTTAAGCAACAGTAGTAACTGAAGTGTCCCCAGCACTCCACATTGACCCCTAATGTAGCACATGTCACATTGTATTGTCATTTCCTGTGTAAACAAATACATAGCCCCAGGACTGGAAACTCCACTATACCCCTATATCTACCACTGTACCTGGCTTAGAACAAGTCCTCAATAATTGTTTTCTTAATAAATAAAAAAACTTTCACACTAGAAACTTTGACATCATCATCAACTCTTTTCTTTCTTACATTTCAAAATTCTATGTATTCTGTTTCCTAAAAGTGTTTCAAACCCATCACTCCCCTTCTTGTCAGTTGCTCATTGAGCTCATCATCATTTCTTGATAGGAATCTTAAAAAGGGTCTTCTCTCTGCTCTCACTGCCCCAGCTCCTCCCAAAGTCCTAAAACAGGACTCTGACTTTCCACTGCCAACTAGGAGAAGGTAGATTTTCTTCCCTGACACAACAGACCCACTTGGGTCTTGTCCTATTCTCACCACCAAGCTCATCTCCTATCCTCCATCCCACACATCCTAGCTCCAGGTACACTAAATGTGTTGCTACCACCCTCAATACAGCGCTGACTTTGTTCCTCCTGTACAGCACATCCTCTTCCCATATCTAAACCCCTCGCCTCTATATCAGGAATCCTTGAATCTCACAATTCAAATAACTTCTTAACATTCCCACGCAGACTTGATCACTCATCATCTAGATCCCCAATAGGCCTCCGCTCATCCTTTACTTTTGTGATTTTCACAACATGCTTTAATTTATCAGTTTATATATTTGTCTCATTAGAATAGTAATACTTCAAAGCGAGAGAAATATATAATTTACTCATCCTTTTAGCACCCAACATCTACCACAGTGTGTGGGACATAACCGGTTCTCAGTTCATGTTTGTTGAATAAATAAATAAACGAATGAAAATTTGAATACCTAAATTATCATATAGCTTATGTATATAAAGCCAAAGTTGATCAATATTTGGGGGAAGGGGTGAATGAGAGAACCTAAGAAAAATTCACTAGTGAGCAGCCTATAAATACTACCTTCTCCAGAGTAGTGATTTCCTTCTTTTCACTAAGATGACCAAGTTTAGTTAACCATCTGCACTCATTAGACTAATGTTTGAAAAAAATCTATAAATGTGTTGAGTTTTACATATTTTGCATTTCCTTTTCAGGAAAAATAACAGATCTTATTAAGCCTGGCCTCTTCTTATGATTAAAGAAGACTAAGCAAGCTATGGGGGAATAGGATTTGCCTTGATAAATGATGGGATGCCTTTCCCTCGCCCATCAAGTTTTTCTTGATAAACCATCAAGTCGGATTGTGGTACTTTTAAGTGGCAAAATGTGGAATATTGAAGGAAATAGGTTCAAATGGGGGCAGCAGGAAAGAGGAATATAAATGGCGGCAGGGAGAAGGAGCAGTGCATTTGGAGCACTTTTGAGTTGAGTTTGGTTGTGGCTCCCTTCCTAAAGAATCATTCTAGAGTTAGTCTGTGGCCCTGAAAGACTGACTAGGGAGATGGGGGCATTTGTTGGACTCAAGCACCAGGGTGATGACTTTCCTGGGCTTCACAGTCTCTCCTGCCAAGTCTTTAGAGTCCCACATGAGGAAGCTTCCTCACATCACCCCAGGATACTAATTAGCTCCAGGGAACCACTGGACCAGAGCTTTCCATCATGTACCACAAAGGGGTTATAGATGGACCTAAAACATGAATCCTCTCAGCCCTTGGGGAGACTGGAGGAGGCTCAGAGCTGCTGGGCTGGCCATCTTCGGTCCTGATGGTACCAATCACAGCCATAGCGAGTAGCATGGGAGTCAGCAGCACTGCCCCCTGACCTGTTCAGTCCAGCCAAGGAATGGTCTGCCACTCGAGCATCAACTTCAGCAGTCTGCAGAGCACACTGACACCCACGTTGGACAGGTCCAACTTTCCAAAAAGTCGCATGGGAGTCATAAATTATCGTGTCATGGGATTTTTCAAGATCATAACTTTCACAGTTAAAAAGAGAGAATTACACTGTGCCTGATTTTCTGACTCTACAGGCCTGATAACCCTATGTAGTTCCAATAGTTAGCTCACCATCCAGGCTCACCCCAGGTCTCCAGTAGGTTGCAAATACCAGAAATAATAAGGAAATAGCAATAACAACACAGTCAGCATTTCTTGAACGCTTACTCTGTGTCAGGTGGTGTCTTAAGTTCTTAGCATGTACTAACTCATTCAATTCCTAGCAATGCCTTCTGAGACAACTAGTACTAATATCACCATTTTACGTGTCAGGAAACCAAGGTACAGAGTTGTTAAGTTCTGTGGCCAAGGTTATGCAATCAGTAAGAACTGGGGTTCACCCCAAGGCAACATGATGTCAGACTTAACCACATGCTGTACCATTTTGGGCTCCTCCAGTTCCATTAAAAATATGGCTCAGTGGGAAGAGCTTCTTCTACTTCTTTAGGTCTCAAAGCAGGTTTTATATCCAATGAGAGGACCATCATTATTTCCCCATCTAAAATAGTCCAATCTAGCCTCATGCAAGTCCCTCCCTGTCACATCCACCAGTTGAGTTCCATCATTGTAGACATCACTGCATGAAAAAATGCAATTTATTAGATGCCTCCCCTTCCCACTAAGGAACCATCTTTGCTTGGTTTAGTTCTGTAGCCAACAAGTTTAGAATAGAGGCAAGAAAATATATTGTTGAAAAGAAGATGGAAGGATGGATGGAGGAATGGATTGATGGCACTAGAATACAACAACAGAATTTGATCTTTCTTCCATTACTTACTAGTTTCACTTTGGAAAGTAATTTAGGCTCTGTGAGTACTTCACTGGGTAGCTTTGAGAAATAAAGGGGATATATAATTTGAAAAAAGAAAAACAGTATGTCTTAAATTGTGTTTTTCTTAAGTGTTCCTTAAGACATCAGAAGGTGTAATGGATAATTGAGAAATGCTGGGTTAAATAAAATTCAATGTGTTTCTTCATTTCACTATTTCCCTGATATTTTGCTATAGACCAAATATTTGTGTCCCCTCAAAATTCATATGTTGAAATGTAACCCAGGAAGAGAGTCACTGCAGGGCTGTCTTGCCAAACTATGTTGGTGACATTGCCACCCCAGTGGGCCCGGAAGGCAGAGCATTGAGCCAAAGTGGATTATTCTCCAGCCTTAAGGTCTAATGGAATTTGCCTCATTAGATTTGTGACTTACTTGGGACCTGTCACTCTTTTCTTTTTTCTTATTTCTTCCTTTTGGAATGAGAATGTCCTATGCCTGTCCCATGATTATATTTTGGAAGCACATAACACATTTGGTTTCACAGGTTCACAGCTGGAGAAGAATTTGCCTCAGGGTGAATCATACCTTTAATCTCACCCATATCTGATTTAAATGATATTCACATGAGACTTTGGACTTTAAAGTTGATGCTGGAATGAGTTAAGACTTTGGGGGTTATTGGGATGGAATGAATGAATGTATTTTGCATGTGAGAAGGACATGAATTTTGGGGGGGTCAGAGGTGGGATCTATAGAATGAATATTTGTGTCTCCCAGAATTCATATGTTGAAGCCTAATCCCCAGTATGATGATATGTGGAGGTGGAGCCTTTGGGAAAGTGATTACATCACGAGGGTGGAGCCCTCAGGAATGGGATTAGTGCCCTTATAAATGAGACCCCAGAGAGCTCCCTCTGCCATGTGTGGACACAGTGAGAAGACCGACATCTACAAATAGGAAGCAGGTCCTCCCCAGACACCAAACCTACGAGTGCCTTGATCTTGGACTTCCCAGCCTCCAGAATGGCGAGAAAGAAATTTGTGTTGTTTATAAGCCTCCCAGTTATAGCAGCCGGAACTAATTAAGGCAGACTCTGATTCACTTAAATGGGCACAGTGAAACTGCAACACTGTAAAATGTTTCCCAAACTTTTTTGACATAAAATCCTTTTCTTTCCCCTCAATCACCCTGTGATATATTAGATTTTCATAAGAAATGTTTTGGAACACACCGAATCTTAAAATTGTTAGGCATTTTCGTTACTGTTCTACAATTACATAAATGGATCATTAAGTTTGCATTACCTGAAGCAGAACAAATGAAGTCAAATTAGATCCCCAAATCATATTGAATATTATGGCTGGCTTAGATTAATGTGTAAAGCTTTTCTCTAACCCGGATAAATTTTAATAAATATCCTGTGTAGAATTCCACGGTCACCAAGGAATACACTGCAACCTTTTGATAACGAAACGATTCATCACGATAAATGCTTGCTAAGGAAGCTCCCATTTTATTGTCACTTATGTAGGATAATAAATTAGCATTGTACACTATAATAAGGGATCCAATAAAGTTCTAACTCATGGAGGAATTCAAGGCATTAGGAAGATGAGCAGCATAACTAGTTGCAATATCCTTGTGATGTTTCCAATGGGAAATAAAATTGACTGTTGAAGGCAGTGAATAGCTTCTAAACTTTAAATATTTTGGAGTACCTACTGTGTGCAAGGCCCTCTGCTAAACACGGTAGTTTACTCCAGGTGAACTTCTGCTTGGCCCAGAGGCTGGTCCCTATCTGTGTCTCCCTTCTAACTTGATGGTAGGATTTCTCCGGGAGTCACCTAGTTCCCTGGCGGCACCTGTTTCAATGGGGACAGCACTACCACCACATATACGTGCCCCAAGATCACAGAGTTTTGTTTTCTTTTACCTGCTTCTGCACAGAGCCCCCCTCTATTTAAGGGGGATAATCAGGCTCCAGAGGAATACCGGAAAAAGATCGTAACACTCACATATTCATAATTTTGTACCAAGATACATATTTTACTGAGGAAATTAAATATGGAGCCAAGAGTGTTGAATGTTTGCTTACATCTAAATGAACGTCTGGATTGTTGTTTCTCTTCACCCAAATATTGTGCCATTATGTGGCCAAAGCCTGTAGAGAAATCATTAGAAATTTGGACTCTAAAAATTTTGATTCAGATCCAATAGTCAATTAAATGAATGATAACTGCAAGAAATAAGCATTCAATTCTTGGTTTAAAGCTGGCCAGTTTTAACCAACATTGACTAAAGATTATATTTCATGGGATCATATCTTCTAATTTTCTGAGAGTTTAGTATCTATTAATGCTCATTTTTTATATATGTGATAATTGTCTTAACTCTCAATGGGTCTCCTAATTAATATTTATGATTTCTTCTACACCTTTGTACAAATTCAAGTTTTCAGTGAACTTTATTAAGGCATAATGAAATGCTCCTATTATATTTTAAATGTACAGTTCAGTGAGTTTTGACAAATGTACACATCCATACAGCCACCAACCCAATCAATACATAAGTTTGCATCACTCCAGAAAATTCTCTCATGCCTCTTTCCGGTTAATCTCTCCCTACCACCTGCCCCAGGCAATCACAGATCTGATTTTAATAATTATAGGTTAGTTTTGCCTGTTTTAGTACAGCATATTAATTGAATCATCCTATAAATTTATCTTGCCTCTCATCCCACCTCTATGGTTAGAACAAGGACTTTCATGACATGGAAGTGGTTGAATATAGCCATATTTGATAATTCTTTCCTTTGGATTTGTTCCTAACAATCTAGTCCATTTGCTGCTAATGCCTGACTAGGAGAACATTGTCCACCAAATTTAACATGTTGACAAAAGTTATTTGTAGGTTGTAAATCATCTGAAGATTTTTCTCTCTCTCTTCCTTTCCAAAATTTGATCAAAATTTCCACTTCTCAACCAGAAGAGATATTTACAGTAAGCATTTGCAGTCTATCTAAATATGTAATAGTGCTGTGTTTTTTATTATAATTTTAACAGATTTTTTAGTCTCACTTACCCCAAAAGCCCATGAAAACACTCATATCATTCCCATCTTCATATTTTTAATAATCCTTTATTTAAACTTTGAGACTTTTCCCCCTTTGAGTCATCTTATTAGCCTATTTTTCTCACTTGGTTTTTTTTTTTTTTTTTCATTTATACCACTGGAAACTTAGTAATGTGTTTCCCTTAAGGTAGAAGATTCTTAAACAAATTCATCATCATCAATTCTGATACACACCTCAGTTATTTGTCTACACTTACAAATAAGGAGTAAGTTGTATTTGAAGAAGAAAGGAAAAAAGAAAGAAAAAAGTGCTTCCTGCAGCGTGGATAGAATTTTCCAGACTTGAATTTTCTTAGAACTAGGGAAAAAAGACACAAAAAGCAATGTAAACACGACTGTCAACAGTACCACCCAAAATAGTTCCCATATGGCCAATGTGTATCAACAAAGCAATCCCTGTTTCAGCAATGCAACGTAAAATTACAGAAGGATGCTGCCAAAATCATGCAGAAGGCAACTGGCCTCCACACTTGAGGAAAGAGAGAGACTCCCTGAACATGTGAAAGGAAGGATGGGAGCTCTGCCCCAAAGATCGGCCTGGGAGCCAGACCACACCTGAGGCACGAACACAAACTATCGGTCGGCAGTTACACCTTTCAGAGGTGCACCTCAGTCAGGAGGCAGAGACAAGAAGAGTGTCAGGAAAGGCAAATGACAACACTCATTATGGTAATAATGGCCACATATGAGCATATTAATCATATTCTAGGCACTATATAGGCAGCAATCCAGACAAATAGGTATTATTATAAAATTAATGGATCAGCAAACTAAGGCTCAGAAAAATTAACTACCTTGCCCATGATCACTTGGCTAGAAAATAGCTAAGTTGGGATTCAACTCATATCATCCCTTCTTTCAAAACAGTTACCATCTGTGAATGTTTATCATCTACCAAGCCTGGCACTGGGTGCTTTTTATACATCATAACAGTAGATATCATCATCGTTTTACTAGAGGAAGTGGAAGTTTGGAGAGGTGACATAATGTTTTTGAAACTGCTAGCAATGGCAGAACATGGATTCAAAGCCATGTCTATCCAGCTACAAAGCCCAAGGCCTTTCAGAAAAGTGTTGTCTCCCACATGGCTCATTGTCCTCCTCGCGTGAAGAAATCAGGAATTTGTCATCACGTAGAAAGCGAGTCCATTCTTAAAATGGAGGAGGAAGGATTACCTTCCACTCTTCACCTGCATCACACTATAAACTACGGATGAATTTACTCTGCAAGTTTGTGACTTGACGATTCATATCCACAAAGAAGGGAAAATGATAGACAATCGTTGAGAAAGTTCTCTAACCTAGACTGCAAACATCTGTCGCTATGTATAAAAAAGAAAGAAGTAGATAGATGGAGGAACAATATTTTTCTGATTGTTCATACACAACAGAAGACACTCTCCAATTACGAGCATAGTTAAGAAAATAAAGTTTTTCTTTTTCAAAATTTAAGTCTTTGAATTCAAAGTCTTTAACTATGACTTCAAAGGAAAAGTAAAAGAAAGTCATTCCCATGAGTGAACATGATTGTCTATTTTTAAATACTCAAGTACAGATTATTTTGCTAATGTAAAATTTTCATAAAAACAATCAACAATAACCACTTTATTAAATGCTGAACTGAATTCAGAAACTACTGTAATTATTTAGAAAATTTCAGAGGCCCTTAACTAATAAAAAACGTAACTCAAGAAGTAGAATTTGAGCTTATTATTATAAATCTAAGTCCCTTGATGACATTGCTTTCATCAAAATCAAATGTTAAATACACATACAATTTCCTTAATAATATCCACTCTGAAGTGAGCTACAGAAAGAAGGCAATTGACTGTGCTGAGAATTTGCAGTTGTACGACATTTCTCTGCATATGTTCAGAATCGCGGCCCTGAACAGGGTCCATGTTCCCATGTGATTTTCAGCAAGACACCTTAGTACAAGTTATGAGAAACAGATGACAAATGGCTAAAAATATTTCTAAATAATGCTAAACCAGCAACAGCCCAGCTGAAGACCAGCTGACTCATCAAGTTTGGTAAATCCTGCTGAGAAATGCTAAAATGGTCTAACCTTTGGATCAACTGTCTTGTTATGCTGCTTCATCAGAACTAAGGCTCTTGTCCCAGATAGGAGGACAGAAAGACAACTCTTAGTACTGGAGAAGCTCAAGGACACAACATTCATATCAACAGAGCTCAGGCCCTTTCCTATCTTCCAGGCACTGAGAAGGACGGAATGAGATGGTGGAATGACCATCTACGCATAAACAATACATTTCGGGTTAGAATCTTAATTTTTTTTACATTGTTCTTAGCTAAATTATTCTCACGTATTTTCATGAGAACTAAGGAAGAGAAAAAAGGTCACAGAATCACGTGCATCTCTTCTGAAACTTTTGGCCCTGTTTTGAAAAACCTGATCCCTGTACTGAGCTCATTTCGTCACTCCACAGAATAGTGGTCTAACAGAAGATTGAGAGAGGCCCTTCTTTTGTCATTGCTCAGCAGGCACTGAGAGAGGGAATGACAGAGCTGATCACAGACAGACAACGAAAAAGGACTGGAAGATACCACACCAGATTCACGGTTGTACCAACTGACTAGGCAAGACAGTAAGACTGTGTCCAAATAAGCAAAGTGAAATGACAACCCCACTGAAAATTGGGGTAAGAAAAAGGGAGAGAAGGGAACTCCCCCTCTTAATAATTTTCTCCAGCTGACAAGCCAGACTCCATGCTATATGCTAACATTTTGTAGAATGAGGTCTCCACTTGCTGCTACTAATAATGATAGCTGCAAGAAAAAAGCCCAGAATCTTTGACCTTATCAAACCACAAATCTAAAACTGTCATCAAAAGTGCTGAGCTAATAATATTTATTCTACTTATTTGCAACAGTAATCTCTCATGAATGTAGGCACAACTTTACCAGAAAAACTGCTTATATAAAATTTTTAAACTATCTGCAAATACTTAATCTTTTAAGTAAGTTTTTAATCTTGTCTAAACCAATCTCTGGCCATTCTGAGATTTACACAGTATTAATTTTGTTTGGGTCAGGTCTAATGTTCTCTGAGAGATTTTCTTTCTGACTTTATGCATAGGGCAAGATTGTTGTCTTATGTTCTCCCAATTTTCTTAATGATTAAATAATTCATGTTTTATGTATTGATTTTATTGTTAATGCTGTCATTTTCTCTTTCAATCGTCAGACTTTGTTCTACACAGTTGTTGCCAAATTTAACTATTTTTTTCTATTTGGCAACTAAAATGTTCAATTTGAATGAAATAAGTGTGATATTAGGTCCTGTGGATTCATTCTACATAAGACTGAATCTCCCACGTCAAGAAAGTGTTCTCCTTTAAATTCTAAACTAAAAGATTCTTCTCATCTCCAGATCACTCTTAGGTTCTGTTGAGGCTTGAGCAATGATTGTCCTTTATATGACAAACCCAAACTCATTCTTCCTTAAAACTAAAGATCCTTTAATTAAGAAATAGCAGTTACTCTTGACTCTGTCTTGTGTTGGACATTAAAGACTATAGACTATAGCCTGGAACTTTTAGCATATTTGTGAATAAAAAGATTCTCTCGTCTGGAATGAGTTGGCAATTGGAAAACAAAATCTCACATTTACCCATTTGGACGCCTCCATTTAGTAGATGCTTGAAAATCAATAGAAAGTAATTTATAAAAACCATATGCTAGTATTCCTCAATATTTCATAATCAATAGGAATATCTAAGAGATTAAAGAAATAAAACACTGTCATCCTTGGTCTGCATGACACAGGGGTTGGCAGCACAGCAGAGTGGACAGTATGGACTGGTCATGGCCTCTACACTAAAAGATATTGTCCACACCTTGGCTCTGTTTGTTTACTGTGTGACCTTGTGTAAGCTACTTTATCTCTCTGAGCATCAACTTCTCCACCTATAAACTGAAAGAAGTTATTCCTACTTTATGGGTATATTGTTAGGGATATGGTAGATGTCTAGTAAATGTTATTTCTCTTTCCTTCCATGAAAGCCTAACGTATTTACCATGATCTAAAATGAAGTGGACAGAACATGATCACGATAGACTGAAAAGTTTCTCTCCTACCACTCTCCCTGATCCTCTCTCTGCTCCTGTCAGCTTCTTGTTCTTTCTTACAGCCTTAGGCTAGCTCTTTCTCTTCCAGGAATGCGTTTCCCCCAGACATAGCATCTCTTACAGGCCTTGGCTAAAATCTCATTATCTCAATGAGGTCCACCCTGTGTAAAAGTGTAACCCACACCCTGATCCTCCTCTGCCACACACTCTTGATCACTATCATCTAGCTCTGGTTTTTTCCATACCACTTACCACATTCTAACTTCCTTTTTTTTTTTTTCTTTCTTTCTTCTTACTCTTTATTGTCAGAAGACAATATGCCCCACTAACATAAATGCCACAAGGGCAGGGATGTTTGTCTGTTTTGTTTATTGCTGGATCCCAAGTGCCTGGAACAGCACATTAGAGGTGTTGAATAAATACTTTTCCCTACTTTGCATTTTGTAAGATTGTATAAAGCTGTGGAAGGCAAGGATAAAAGTAGATGCCTCACTTCATCTGCTATATTTGTAAATATTTTTAATGTTTTCTTCAACTTTTTAAAGTTCCTGGAATAATTTTAGATTCACAGAAAAGTTACAAAGATAGGACGGGGAGTTCCCGTATACCCTTTCCCCAGCTTCCCCTAATGATAACATCTTACATAACCATGGCACATTTGTCAAAACTAAGAAATTGACGTTCTATCAATACTCTTTTAAACAAATGAATTGTTATAAAGCACCAACCCATCTATGAAGTTTGTGCTCATTTGTTCATGCCATTAACCCAGAATAGAGAGTGGCAAGAACAGAACGTCCTCAAATTATTTCACTTCCTCTCTGTTTTCTTTCATATTTTGTCATCCTGGAAATCCTTTCTGTGTGAATAACATGTGTATTTAAGGGCTTGGTTTGGTAGATTTGCAAAAGACTTTCCCACCAGAAATATCTAGAAGACCCCTGAAAATATCTGGTAGGAAAGACTTTAAAACTCTTGTAAAAATATCCTGTGACTGTCTACTAAATCACCAGCTGAAAAGAAAAGCTCCTTCATTTTTAAAATAGCAGGATAAGGCACACAGAGACATATAACATTATTCTTAATGAGAAGCTTGTTTTGTCTCTAACATGTAAGTATTTACTCAGTGCCCTGGGAAATGGTTCTAGAATGCCAAGGTGTTGACAAATTGCTAAGGACTGTGCTAAACATCCTCATCAGCTTAAACTGAGATAAAATAACTCACAAAGCACCCCCGACACTTCACAGTTTGTCAGCAGGGGATCTGCTATCGCTTTTCCCAGTCCACAGCAAAAGCGGCCAGGAAGAGGCAAACGCACGATGGAGCTTGATCTACAACTAAATGAAGCTGGATGGTACAGCTGGGACTTTTGCAACTGCAAGACATTGGGCATTTGCAATTGCTCGGACTCCTCCTCTGTCAACCTCTAAGAACGTTTCTAATCATTCCTGGTTCTGGTCTACCTCACTCCTATCCTCCTACTTAATTCTCCATCTTACCTTGCATAGCCTCTAATCTTGTTTCAGTTCAACTCATTTTACTCGCTAATTCAACAAACATTTTGGCACTATTTGCCAAAGAGATTTACACATGTTATTTCACTTAATTCTCAATATGACCCTAGGACACATTGCTACTTCACTTAATAAATGAAATAACTAAAGATAGAAGACCTTAAGAAACTTGTCCACATAAATAACTGCCAGTAAGTGGCACAGTCGGTATTCAAACCCAGACCCGTGTGACTCTGAAGTCGTTACCCTTTCCTTCTATGACACTCTGCGGCATTTCAAGAAAAATAAAAATTATAAAGGAGTTTCTTCTTTTTCAAATGATTTTATGAAATCAAATAAATTTGATAAACTGATGTTTATTGGACAGTAGTATCTTATGACTGAGGTTAAGCGAAATTAATGGATTCTTGACATCATAAATTTGTCATTATGCCACACAAGACGTAGAGGTGGGAGTGGGGAGGGCAAAACAGAAACATTTGCCTTTTCTTCAGTGGAAGATGGAGAACACAGCATGAGAAAATGGGCCCTGAATTTGCATCTCCACCTCACAAAGACATTGTCTGAACTCCAGCTGAAAAGGAAACCTCACGCCCCAAACCCACTGAGCTGCCCTGTCTCAGAGCCTTCACTCAGGAGGTTCCCCTGCCCTGAAGGCCTCCCCACACCTTGGGTTTTGGTTTCCACTTCTGTCTCAGACTGCATTCATCCATGATGGCATCTACCATGATGCCTCCATCCTCAACAAAATTTGATTGAAAGAACAAGCTTCCCAAGATGGATGTCCTAAGAGCAGGTTACAGAAACAGTGGTCCTCATTAGATAAAACAGTGATGGTCCCGGTGGGTGGGGGAGGAGGTGTTGGGAGAGAAGGTAGTGCAGTTTGAAAACAAAAAAAGCATTTTCCTACTTTCTTGGATTATTTTTAATCATAGTAATTATTTATTCTGACTTTGAAATATCATAAAGGAGGTCATGAAATTTATACTTGAGTTGTTAAATTGGGGCATGGCAATTATTTCACCTGTCTGTGACTCAGCTTTTTCATGTGTAAAGCAGGAAAAATGATCTCACCCGTGAACAATGAATAAGATTATCTATTAACACACATAGGTCATAACCTGGCACATAGTAATCACTCAAAAGAAGTAGTTACTACCACTGTTATTATTATTATTATTATTATTATTGCTGCTATCTTCTAAACGTGGACTACCCTGAGCAGATCTCTGGGCTTCAGTTTTCACCTGTATGTAATCTGTGTGGAACATTTAATGTCCCTTCCAGATATTAACTTCTTAGACTTTAAGCCTGTCAATATTTGTATATTTCAAAATTAACCCAGCATTATATAAGAATTTCAGGCCTCTGTTATTTTCTTCCTGTATCACTTGTATATTTACATGACAATTTTATATATATAATCTATGTATGCATATGTGGTATGTAATAGAAAAGTTTGAGCCAACTAAAACATTTTATTACAACATTCTAAAGCAATAATCCAAGCCTTTGAAATATTAAAAATATTTTTGTTTGGTTTTAAAATGATAGTGCATTAAGTTTGAGAGAAATTAAAGTTGTTTCAGAGAAATTTAAGATGCGTTCTCACCAATATTTATTGCCATTCTGAGACGTTTTGAAGTTCTAACTTGTTATGATTTTTTAAAGAAAATAACACTAAATTTAACCCCAAATCCAACATGTTGATATGAAAAACTAATTTTGGATATATCATCACTTTTCTCTTGTTCTTAAAATAAGATATTTTCAGCTTATCTATTTTCAAATAGTTCTTAAATAATAGTTTGCTTTGGATGATTAACTATAGGAATTTTGCTCATACAGTACCTCCAAAGCATACATTTTAAATAACATACTCCTTTCACTTGTAATGTTTAAAATGAATTTCATATCGTTACACAATTTATCTTTTGGAGATGGAACAAGATATTTACATGGATTCCATGTATACCTCCACAACTGAAAAATTCTGGCCAAGTCTTATCAAAACCATGTGTGTTTGGTTATCACAGTTGAATAGCAGCAAAGAGGAATGGTCTTGAATATACATATTCAAGGGCATATGCTTGGAAATCAAGGCCCAGTGGCACAGGGTGGCCTGTGGAGCACTGATCTTCCTTCCATATGACTTTTCAGAGATCTCTGTGAGAACACACTCAATGGACTCCCCACTGCTGTACAGCACCACCTTCTCCTGCTTCTACCTCCCTGCCCACCTGCCTTCTCAGTTACCTTTACTGGCCCCTCTTCCTCCAGCTTCCCTAGAAAACTATCAGCGATATGCATTCCTGGTTTTTACTGCCAATTTTACAAAAATGGACTCCAAAAGAGTATTTCTTGTCTACACATCTGTCATGAGCTTCAGATCTATACAACCAATGACCTATTAGACATCTCAATTTAGGTAGCCCAGAGGTGACCAAAACAAGGTCTGTCTGTCCAAAACAAGCTCAGTGTCTATCCTTCAAAGTTCCATATTGGTACTATATGCCCCAACTTGTTAATAACACTAAATTTCTTGGTACTCAATTTCCTCATGTTTAAAAATTAAAAATCCGAGTACTATTCTGTAAACCCACTAATCTCTGAGGTAGGAATCAAACAATAAAGCATCACTGGGAAACTCAGCAGATCAATGAGATGATGAATGAAGTAGAAGGTATCTAAAAAGAAGCAAGCACATTGTCAGTTGAGGAGCACTCACGTGAATTAAACTTAGATGAGCAGAAGTATGTTTGGAGGACAGAGAGGCAGATCTGCAAGATGCATGTTGTGGAGGAATGGGGCAGGAAGGCTTCTGTTAGGAGTTTAGACTCAGTGGAATAGAGGCTGCACGCTGGGAAGATTTAGGAAATAAATATTGGTAGTGTGGGGCCAGACTGGGGAGGGCCTTAAAAAACTCTACAGAGGAGCGTGGATTTAATGTGATAAGCAGCCAGGTGACATTAAAATATACCATAAGGGATCACTGTGAGAAAGAGTGACTGGGCAGTAGGATGCAAGATGGCTGAGAACGGAAGGAAACAAATAGGACATTTGGTAAGAGGATTGGCTCTGTAGGCAGACTGTACAGGCTAGAGTCCTAGGTCAGCCATTTACTACATATATGCCTTCTAGGCCTCAATTCCTTCTCTGTGAATTGGAGAGTAGCGAAGAGGAGGAGTGAAGCCTGTGGCAGGAACTGTCAGCTCCTGTTGTGGTGTGAAGCATGTGATGTAGGCCTGGACACCTATATGTGACAGAGCGGAAGTCATGTTGAAGAGGGGCTTTGAAGGAGACAGCATTAAGCCTGAATGAAGGAAGAAGAGATGTAAAACATAAGTCCCAAGTTAATAGCTTGGAAAGTTGAAGAATTACTGAACCTCAGAGAAAAACTGGGATAATTGGGAAGGGAGTTTCGCCTGATGATGGAAAGATTGCATGATCGCTTATTGGTCACCCTCGTTTGCTAGGTCATTATATCCCAGGTCATTTCATTGTGCTTTGACAACAGAGACATTTGGAAGAATGGAAGCCACTTATATAATCCTGAAACAAGGGAGAATAATGGTAGTTCCAACTAGAAAATGAAGAAAAAATGAATTATCTGCGCGTTTACATGCAATTTGGCATTTAATAGTTCATTGATTCTGCGTATGACCTTAGAAACATCACGTCAAAAACTCTGTACTTGACACGTTCCAAATAAATAAAGACTTTTTCAGCTTTTAAAAATAAAAGTAATACAATCTTCGGACAAACTTCCTCTGGCACCAAATTATGCCTGAATAAAGAATAGCTAATTTGTACTGCAGGGCTGACGTTGAGAGTGAGGATATCTATTTAACTTGTATTGTGCCTAGATATTAAAAGGGCACCCAAATTCACTTCATTGGGACATTTGATGTCCAGAGTGAAACACAACCACAGATCTTTCTAGAACTATGATTTGTCCACACACATCCAAGCATAGAGTTCAGCACAAATGGAACTCATATAAAATCAGTGTTTAATGATACCAAAAATTTGGAAATTACTTTCTATATATCAGAGATAAACAGGTACCATTGAAAAATATTTGATATACTTGCCATTACTATCAATACTGCAGTAATAAAACTGGTCTGTATTTTACAAAACCCATCTCTAATGCAACATCTTTTAGACATAAACTTCTATGGAATTCTAACATAATCAACCTCTCAATCATTATATTTGTGAAGTGCTTATTCTATATAGAGCACTGTGCTGGGCACAGAAATTGACACCATAGTAATAGTGAAAAATGTTTAGCTTAACTCTCAGAGTGATATATCAAGGAGACACAAATGATAGAGAATATTTGAAAAACAACTTTAACAGCAAATAGATCCAGAAATAGATCAATCCCAAAGAACTGATATCATATACACTGTATCTACCCATAACACACTAAATTGGGAATTAAATCCTAAAATATAGCTTCCCTTGCCCCCCCAAAAAAATTGTATAAAAACTAAAAGATACCACTTTGAAATAATTCATTAGCTATAAAAATATATAAAAATTAAAACACTAAAATAGTATTGGAAATATTGGAAATTGTATAATACAAGAAAAGTAAGTAGAAGTAAGTAAAAGTAATTTAGAAGTAAGTTTATACTTTTAAATTCTCATATTAGAATATAATAATAATTGAAAATAAATGAACTAAGCATTCAACTTAAGAATGTAGAAAATAACAATGAAGTAAACTCAAAGAAAAAGAAAGGAAACAAAGATTAAAGCAAAATTGTATTAAATAGAAAACATACAAACATGTACACATATATACACAAAACAGTGACTATAAGCAACATAACAGAAAGCTAGATATTTGAAAAATAGAAGAGATAAACTTCTGGCAAGACTAATCACAAAAATATTAATAATGTTAGGAATGGAAGAAAGAGGATAACTACAATTTAATATTTTAATTTAAAGTGGAGGGACTGCCCAGTGGTGCAGCAGTTTAGTTCGCTTTGGCAGCCCAGGGTTCATGGGTTCGGATCCCGGGAGCCTGCCAACACACTGCTTGTCAGCCATACCGTGGCAGCGTCCCTTATAAAGCAGAGGAAGATGGGCACGGATGTTAGCCCAGGGCCAGTCTTCCCCAGCAAAAAAAGGAAGATTGGCAACAGATGTTAGCTCAGGGCTGGACTTCCTCACAAAAAAATAAAAATAAAAATAAAATAATGTGGAATAGAATGAATAACATGTCCATAAATATGAAGACAACTGAAACTGGCAATTTTCTTGGAAATTCAAAAATTTAATCAAGAAAAAATAAAACTCCCAAATTGCTGAGCAAGCATTAAGGAGACTCTCCCTCCAAGAGAGTCACTGTGCCTAGATGATTTTAAAATGTACTAAATCTTAGAGTAATCCAAAAATTCCAATTTATACAAAATGTTCCAGAGAATGGAAATAGAAGGAAGGAAGAGAAGAAGGAAAAAGAATTTTGTGAATTCCATCTAACAGTGTATCAAAACATAAGATATTGCAACAAAGTAGCATGTAACCCAGGAATTCAAGAATAGTTTAACATCTGGTAAATTGTGTTATTTGCCACATTACCAGATTAAAAGAGAAAAAGAAACACAAAAAAGAATCAGTCAATGAAATTCAATATCCATTCATGATAAAAACTTTTAGGAAATAAGTTTTAGAAGGGAACTTCACTAGCCCAAAAAGAGGATCCACCTTATATCTTGCATCATACTTAATGGTAAAATTTTAGAAGCAGAAACATTAAAGTCAGGAATAGAATTAGGATATCTACTAGCATTCCTAATAGTCAACATTGTACCAGAGATACTAGCCATTGTCATACGACAACGTAAAGAACAAAGAGGTAGAAACGTTGAAAAGGAAAGGCCAAAACTGCCATTATTTGTATATAATACTTGTGCACAAAAACCCAAAAGAATCAACAGGCAACTCTTAAAAGTAGTTTGAGAGTCCAGAAAGATTGCTAGACACAGTCAATGTATAAAAATTAATACCATTTTTATATGCCAGCTATATCCAAATAAAAATTATAATAAAAATATATTATTTAAAAATACCAATAAAATCTTAGCTATATCCAAATTAAAAGTACATAAAAATACCAATAAAATCTATAGAGCACCAAGGAAACCAGAAATTGCCTTTATATAATAATTAGAATCCACGCAGTCAGATCAATTGGATTTCAATTCAGCTCCTTCAATTAGTAGCCTCATGACATTGATCAAATTACTCAATCTCTCTAGGCTATGATTTTCTCATTTGAAAAATGGGAACAGTAACTGGCACTTTCTCAGAGGGTTAATGTGAAGATTAAATGAAATAACACATGCAAATTACCTAAAATGATATGTGGCTCAGTTTGTGAGTAGTGGTAGCATTTGCAATATACATATAGGCAAAACCTATATGGAAAAAATTGTACAATTTTGTTAATGGACATTAAAGAACTGACTAAATAGAAAAATATTTGAGTACACATGGCCATTATCTTGAAGATGTCAGATTGCTCCATTTTAGTCTATCAATTCAATTCATTTCCAGTCAAAATGCCAGTACAGTTTAATGGAACTTGAAATACTAAATCTAAAATTTGTAAGAAAGTTTATTCTTTCTTACACAAGTATAACCAATCCAATTTTGAAACATAACAAGAAGGGTAGTAGGAATTAAAATATATTCCAGAGCTATAGCAATAATACAGAGAGTACTAGTTAAGGGAATGGACTACAAAGATCAAAAACAGTTCCCTGTGTATATGTGAACTTAGAATATGATATCATTAAAACAAGTGGGGATTATTTCTTCAATAAATGGGACAATTAGTTTTCCTATGAAACATTACAAATGTAGATCTTTATTTCACACCAAATACATTTAAAAACTCGAGAACAAATTAAAAATGAAAACATCCAAATAATCAAAAGGAAAATATCTTGACATATTATCATGGTAAAGGTAAAAAATATTTTAGATGAATTGATCTATTTGCAGAAAAATATTTACAAAATAAGATTTATGCAGATTTTTGAAACACACAAAAACCAATACTACCTTCTATTTTTTTATAATTTGTATGTAAATATATTAAAACAAATATTAAGAGCACATATTAAATTCATAATTATGGGTTCCAAAGAAAAAATAGAGTGGTAGCAGTGAAAGAGGAATTTAGCTTTATATTTAATGTCATTTTTCAACAATACCATCAGAAAAAGAATGGGAACCAAAATGTATTTTCAAGTGTTCACAAAATTCAACAACAAAATCTCCAGTGGTTGGAATCTGCCAGAAAAACCTCAGATGGGAAGGGACAGAGAAACCATGCAGCCCAGCTCTGTTCCCTATAATTTTTTTTTTTTCGAAGTTTACTTCAACCACCGCCTGTTAACCTCAATGAGCGAGGGGGGAGGATGTTACTTCCACTTTACACCAGCTTACACAGGTACACACTGCTATTTTCTTGACTATCTGCATCATGACTAATTTTTTGCATATCGGAGAAAACTTCGTCCCGGCTGGTAGCAAAGAGAAAACAAACCCAGCACTCTGACTCTGAACGATCTGGCTCCCATCTCAGATGCCCTCACATTCCCACCTACCAAACTGCCTACTCTCTCTTTCTGCTTTCCCTCTGGTTCCATGAAGAAGCATCTCTGCCACAAAACAATCCAACCCATCCCTTGTGTTTGAATCCTATCTCCTCTCACCTTCTCAAGGACTTTGTTCTGCAGAAGAGTTAACCTTACTGTGTGGTTTGCTGTGTTGGAGGGAAGGAGGCTGCTCTGTCCCTGACAGGAGAGCAACACATTAATTCCTTCTACATGCACCACACATCCACAAAGGAAATCTGGGGAACCAGGACAAGACTTCGTTGCTAGTTCATTTTCACTGAAAAATGGAGTGAATCATGATTTTTTTTTAAACTTACATGGTAAAAAATATTTCCCAAATTATCCTCTACTGAATAATAAAGGCAGGATCATTCTAGAAAGTATACTCCTTTCAAGCTGATCTGTAAACATTGCTAATACAAACATATTCACTTGTAGGTATTAACTGTAGCTTCGTTATTTGTGGGCCAGATGCTATAAATAAAACAGTAAGGACAGGCAGCATGCCCATTCTGCCCTAACAAAGCACGCAGAATCCTTTAATCAACAAGTCACTGAATTTTCAAAAGAGATTTTCCTTTGTGTTCTGAAAGAGAACTCTAGTAGCCTTTCTTCCAGTTAATTATCTCTTCTTCTCTTTTTAATTAGAAAGAAGATTTCAAATGATTCATAAAAAAAAATTGACCTCAGTAAAAACAGAAAGCTTAGGCAATTGTAAAACAGTGTGGTTTTTTGAACAGTTAATACAATTTTCATCCTCATAAAATTCCAAGTCTGTCAAACAAGGAAGGTGGCATAAGCCAAGAAATACATATCCTACCACTTTTACTTTTATGATTTTGGAAACCATTAAATAACTGAAAAAAATTGAAATGCAGCCAAGTAGGAGAGAAAATGGGACTCTGTGTCTTTAAGCTAGGGAGAAAAATAAAACCCAATCATTCCAAATGTATTGCTTTAGTCATCTGGTTTCATTCTATTAATGACCTTTAACATCTGCAAAAATATTGTGAAAAGCTAATTTTGTTTGTACTGAGGTGGTGCAGAACAGTTTCTGGCTGTCACTCTAGGATGTGCTATAAAATAAAATTGTCTTTCTGGGAGTCTGACAAAAACCTACTGTACAGATCCAGTTTATTTACAATATCTACGAATGAAAAGAAAACAGAATTTTACAACATGCCAACATGCAAAAAATGAATAGTACTTACACATTTGTGTGTGGGTGTGTATTAGCAATACCACATACAGATATCTCCCAAGATTAAAGATTTTTTAATAATATTTATAGCATTCAACAAAAATTCTATCCAGCAAAACTATTTCTCGATAAGTGTTACGTTGCTAAAATAAGAGAAAGCGCTATTCAACATAGTATGTTTTGATTTACTGCAGGACCTCTTTAGAAAGGTGAAATGGCCTTATTTCCTCATTTTGACAAGCCTTATGTTTCTATTAATTAAATAGGAATCTTTGGAAAAGAGGTAGCGTCATTGGGGTTAATGTATTGACTTTACATCCTTAGAGGCCAAGGTTAAAAATATACCAAGTAGCCATCGAAAAGAATAAATCTAGTCATGCTGGCCTTGTCCTGATACTCACTCATTCTCAACTGCATGATCCAATTTTGTGAATGATTTGTGGACCCTACAGAGAAGGGTCTGGGCCTGAAGAATGCAGGACTTTCATAGTTCAGGAGTTTGATGAGCACCAGAGGCCCAGCTCACGGACCTTAGAAGAGGGGATCTCAAAGCTGGAAGAGGGCTTGCAACCATCTAGCCAAGGTTTCCATCTGATAATTAAGTCCTCCTGACAACATACCTGCACGAGGCCAAACGCTGATGCTTGGTAACTTCTAATGAAAGGGAATTCACTACCTTCCAAGGCAGTATGCTATTTTGAGAAAGCTTGGCTTTCAGAAAATTTTCAAAATATTGAGCTGAAAAATTTCTTCTGGGACCACAGAGGATTTCCTTCTGCATTATCATTCTTTGTATATTTGAAAACAGGTAAAATGTGTCTAGCTCCGTTAACACATGGCCTATGGCATGACTTAAGACTCCCTCATTATCAAGAGTTTTCAGGAGTTTATACATAGATAGTAAAGATCAGGATGGATGGATAGATAAGTAGATGATAGGTAGATAGATAGGGACTCTTCTGCAGACATCCTGAAAAATGAGCACCAAATCATAAGACTATCACTTCCTTTAGACGAGGGATATCAAGATTTTGATAATAAACATCATTTGGCAGATCCATCACAGTGTTTACCCATACTGAGCTTACCAGTTTAGCCAAAATTGCTAGGCCTTTCAGAATAGTTCCTCCTAAACTTAACTCCTGAATCTGCAGTGATGGTTTTCAGGACCTAGCTCAGAACTACACATCATGCGTTTGCAGCTTGATATTATCCAATTTGACTTATGATTCCAATATATCATGTCTTCGACAGACCTACAAGGAACAATACCCAGCCTTTATGGTCATTCAGTCACCCACACAGTCCAGCACACTGTCAAAACCACCCAAAGCATGAGTAAGGAAACCACACCTTCCCATTTGTACTTACATAAGAGTGTAACCCTCTCATCTTTAACCAGTTTTATTACAGCCTCCTAGCTGTAGTCACAATGGAGGAAGGTTCAAACTTGCACCAAATGGTGTCAAACAAACACCTGTTGGGATAGAATTCTCTATATGAGTGGGGAAAGGCAGTGATCTATAAGCAATCTTCGGGTCAGTTGACATGGTTTCAAGATGGATAAAGTTTCATTTTAACTTTTCTTTTCTGATTTCCTATTCTCACCCCACTCAGTTGTATCCCAACTCTTTTGTAACAGCACAATGAATGGACTTTAGAGTGATGTATTTTCTTTTCATCTCCAAATATGTACAGTTTCATAATGGGCCATCTGTCATTTTGTGATTCCATGTAGACAACAATGCCCTAAAGTTTCGTTGTCATAGCAACCACACAAAGTCTCCAAAGCAAACTGTAGTTAGTCTTTCCTAGTCTCAGATTCTATCCAACATGGGGTGGGGGTAGGGGCTAAAATCTCAGAAAATTTAAGTTCCTAATATGTGTTTGCAGTTTATAATTAATGCATAACCTAGTACACCTCAAATTTCAATGAACTAGATTATAACATTATTTAAAAGAAGGAGGAGCAAAAGTGTCTTCTGTAATCTGTGATTTATTTTATTTTAGATTAGTTTTGTTAGAGAGAAGTTAAGTCTTGGTTTGAATTCCGGAGAGATACTCACATGTAGCAATCAAACCTTCCTTTTCACTTTGCTGAAGACCGATTTTGGAAGAGGCAAGAAAAAATTCAGCTCATTGTTCATATTCTTGTCTCCTATCTCATAGTATTCCAGAGCATCTGTGCCACATTATAGCAGGATAAAGGAACCAAGAGTGTATTCTGTGAAAAAGGCCAAAAAAACAGTTTTTAATCTTGATTTACTTTATTTCTTTTCTACAGAGACTATCTTTTACTTATCTTTAACTTCTTTCCTGTCCCAGAGGCATGGAAATGATTCATTTTCTTTTCTTTTTATTTGTAATCTTTAACAGCTTTCACAGAATGTATGTCTGCATGGCACTGAGTGATATCGTTTCATAGCAAAGTAAGGCAAGTCTCTTTGCTCTTCCTTCTACTGCTTAATGGCGTTCAAGCACTTTACAACTTTTTCATTTTTTTATTTTTTTTTTTTAATTAAGAAACTGAGGTTCAATCAGTTTCAGTTACTTATTCAGGAAACAACACAAGTTGCCTGAATAGGAGAAAGAAAGGAAGCAAGTTGTGAGAATACTAGTCAGGGGCCATTGCAAAATCTGTGCAAGGAGCAGAAGTAAGGGCAGTAGGAATAAAGAGAAAGATGTCAGTTGCCGAAAATATCTCAGGGTATTCATTCATTCATTCAACAATATGGTAAGCACTGTCCAGTTTGCTATAGGAGAAGGAATGCAAAAATGGGTAAAATATGATCCCAACAACTGAGGGTATGGGAAATGGGCTCTCTCACATGCAGTTAGCAGGAATAAAAGAGATACAACTATTTGATAGGGTAATTTAGCAGTATATATTTTTTGAAGTACAGTCATGCACTGCATAAAGATGTTTGGTCGATGATGGACTGCATATATGACGGTGGTCCTATAAGATTACTACCATATAGCCTAGGTGTGTAATAGGCTATACCGTCCATGTTTGTGTATGTACACTCTGTGATGTTCGCACAACTACAAAATCACCTAACACATTTCTCAGAACGTATCCCCATTGTTAAGCAGTGCATGGCTGTATAAATAGTTTTATTTCATTTTTATTATATTTATATTACATACTCATTATTCACAATATTGAAAAAGAAAGAAAATATATTAAAAAAATACTCATAGTCTCACCACCTAAAGATAATCCTTCTTAAATTTTGCCATACCTTCTAGCTATATAACATAGCTGTTATAGATACAGTAAAATACATGTATAATATATCTAATAGCTATGTAAAAGTATATATATTTATGTTTATATATAAATTAATATATATTCATATATGTTTACATAAACATTGTATATATATAAAGTTGAAGATATGTGATATATTTAATTCTGGATTGTCTCCTTTAATATGAAGGCATAAGTATTTTATACATTAGCACAAATATTGTATGATCATCATTTTTAAAAATTATGTAATTTTTCATAATGTGGTTATACCCTAATTTTAATAAACCGGATGCTAAATAGTAAAGAAATGGTATCTACTAGCTTTTCCACTTTTGAATTGTTCCCTTAAAATATCTTCACCAAGTAGAATTAATATTTCAGAGATATGAAAAATAATAACAAAAGCAACGGATACCAATTTACGTTCCATACTAGCTTTTTACAATACCTTGTGGCATTCTTTGTTTTTATCGTCTTGTGACTGCTGTGTGACTTACTGAGTATTATAATCACATGCCCAACTAAACCTTTCTGGGGTCTGCTCTTCCTCGTACTCTTTGTCCTCCGTCACAGATATCTTAATTTTGTTCCTTTCTAACAGTTTTCACAATCAGCTCACTGAAAGAATGAAATACTCCCAGTATTTCACCTTCTAGGGTCTTCATAAACATTCTGTGAAATTCCCTTCAAGCTTAGCTGAATAGGGGTGGCTTTTCTGGTGAGGACTGACGGAGTCCTAATATATGAGGTCCTGTATTATTTTAGATAAATTAAATCTTTATACTTTCAATGTTCAGCTCCCTATCCATTTCCCCTGATGGTCTGCTATAACCATCCAGGTTTCTTAATAAAGATGTATCCACTGCAGTGAACCTGTGCTTAATAAAATAAAAATGATATGGACTGAATGTGTTCCCCCAAAAGCTATATGTTGAAGCTCTAACCTTGATGTAACTATATTTGGAGATAGAGTCTTTAAGGAGATACTTAAAGTTAAATAATGTCATAAGGGTGGGACCCTAATCTAATAGGATTGGTGTCCTAATAAGAAGAGGAAGAGAAAGCAGGTGTACACATGCATGGAGGAAAGGCCATATGAGAACACAATGAGAAGGTAGCCATCTTCAAGCCAGGAAGAAATTCTCACCAAAAACCATCCTTGCCAGGACCTTGATTTTGGACTTCCAGCCTCTAGAACTGTGAGAAAATAAATTTCACTTGTTTAAGCCACCCCGTCTGTGGTATTCTATTATGGCAACCCAAGCAGACTAATACAGATTTCGGTACCAAGAAGTGGTGTGTTGCTGTAACATACCTAAAAATGTGGAAGTGGCTTGGAAACTGGGTAATGGGTGGAGGATGGAAGAGTTTTGAGGTGCATGTTGGAAAAAGTCTAAATTGCTTTAACAAGATTGTTGATAGAAAAATGGACATTAAAGGTGCTTCTGATGGTTTCAGATGGAAATGAGGAACATGTTAGAAACTGGAGGAAAGGTGGTCCTTGTTATAAAATGGCTAAGAACTTGGCTGAATTGTGTTCTAGTGTTTTGTGGAAGGTACAACTTGTTAGTAATGACCTTGGGTATTTAGCAGAAGATATTTCTAAACAAAGTGTTGAAGGTGTGGTCTGGTTTCTCCTTACTGCTCATAGTAAAATGCAAGAGGAAAGAGATAAATTAAAAGAATTGTTAAGCAAAAAGGAACCAGAAACTTGAAGATCTGTAAAATCTATCCATATTGCAAAAAATGAGAAAGCATGTTCTGGAGAGAACACCAAGGATATAGCTGGACAATCATTCCATAAAGAGATTACCCATGGATTTCAGCAGGCATCTCAGCAGAAGTCAGTAACAGAGATGGGATTATACCAGCAGAGACACTGCCAGTCTGGACAAAATGGACAGGAAGGCTTTTGGACTTCTGGGATCCTATAGGATGGGACAAGATAGCTATCTGGCTATGAACATGGCTTATCCTTCAAGAAAAGGGAAGAAAGGCCTCAAGGGTAATTCAGAGATCAGCAGGGTTGCCATTGCCCCCACAGGCCCAGAGTACACAGGCCTAGGGGGGTAAGGCCATCTCCTCCTCAGTTTCAGAGGGTAGGGCCACCTCCTGGGTTTCAGTCAGATAGGCTACCCCCACACAGACCTTCAGGGAGCAAGGCTGCCACCATGGTCAAAAGGGCAAGGCCACTGTCCCCCTGGGTCTGGAAGGCAAGGCCACCAATCCAGTGGGCCTGGAGGACAGATCGAGCCAAAGAGGATTATTCTTGAACCTTAGGATCGAATGGAATTTGCCTTGCTAGATTTTGGACTTGCTTGAGGTCCATCACCCCTGACTTCCTTCCAATTTCTTCCTTTTGAAATGGGAATGTCTATTCTATACCTGCCCCATTATTGTATTTTGGAAGCTTGTCTGGTTTCACAGGTTCACAGCTGGAGAGAAACTTTGCCTCAGGAGAAATCACACCTCAAGTCCCCTCCATACCTAATTTAGATGATGTTTAGATGAGACTTTGGACTTTAAAGTTGATGCTGGAATGTGTTAAAGCTTTGGGGGCTGTTGGGGTAGTGTGAACATATTTTTCATTGAGAGAGACATGAATTTTGGTGGACCAGAGGGCAGAATGCTATAGACTGAATTGTGTCCCCTCCAAAATCCACACGTTGAAGCCCTAACCCCAATGTGACCATATTTGGAGATAGGGCCTTTAAGGAGGCAATTAAGGTTAAACGAGGTCATAAAGTTGGAGCCCTAATCCAGTGGGATTGCTGTCTTTATAAGAAGATAAAGAAACACGAGGAGTATGTGCCCACAGAGGATAGGCCATATGAGGACACAGTGAGAAGGTGGCCATCTGCAAGCCAGGAAGAAAAGTCTCGCCAGAAACCTGCCACACCTTGATCTTGGACTTCCAGCCTCCAAAACAACGAGAAAATAAATTTCTCTTTTTAAGCCATCCAGTCTGTGGCATTTTGTTATGGCAGCCTGAGCAGACTACTACAGACGGGTAAGGCTCTGTCCTCGAGGGATTTACAACCTAGTCGTGAGGAAAATGTTTAATCCACTTGCTTAACGTCTCATAGACTCAGGTCACACAATGACGTCACAATAACAACCCTTTTCCAGACAAACTTCCTTCTGCAGAACGTGGCAATCCCATCCTACCTTAAACTCATCCAACTAATTACGGAAATCCTCAGGTTATGCGGTGGTAGTATATGTGTGCTGGAAAATCTAGTTCTTCTGAATACCATGTGCTGTGCTTCTCATTGGTGCCCTATTGTGACCACGTGAGTTCCGTTCAATTTTCTAATGTCTGCTGATACCACAGCATAGAAAATGAGGTCCTGCACCAAGGTCCCTGGGTCCCAGAGAGGACTGTGGCCTTCTCCTCTTCTTATGGCTGACTGTATGCCTTAGAGAGTCCTCTTTGTTCTACTTGTGACATGAATGCTTCAAGAGTCACTTCACAAAAATGTGATGGAAAAATATCCTCAGCCCAATAACATCCCAGTCTGCAGCCTAAGGCACACAATCATGTTGACATTTGCCTTCAGTAAATTTTAGAGATTTCCTTGACACACCCCTATTATTTTTATAAGGTATTGGAACCCATTTATCCCAGGTCTTAGTTGTAAAAACCTCAGGGGTCTAGAGTGAAGGACAATTTGAGAAAAGCCATAATTAAAATTGCCTCTTTGACCAAGTTTGCCTCCTTGGCTTTCACCACCCATAGGTACTTCCCTTTCGTTGAATCTCCTAGAATCCTCATGAAAATAGATGCTTGAGGTGCTGTCCCCTGATCCCTCTAAATAAGCCTGGTCATGCCTGATCCCATAACATGCATATTTTGGGGTCCTGTTCGAGGGCACCCACCGTATAAAGCATATATACATAAGGAAACCTGTTCAATACAGAAGTGCAATATGTATGTGGTAACAATGAAAGCTAATTTTTATGAAACACTTATCATGCACCCTGGCTCGAATGCTTCATCTGCATTTGATCATTTAATCCCCACAACTTCCCTACGTGGAAGATGTGATTGCTCTGATCTACAAAGGGAGGAAATGTGGCTTAGACATGTTAGCCTGTCCAAAGGGAGTGGCAAAACCTGGATTCCAACTCACGGCTGTTGACTACAGAGGCTACACTATTAACCGCCACACTGTGCTCAACGTGTGTTAAAGAAGAGTTACTATGAGAAGTTCAAAGGAATGAGAAATTGGTAATTCTCACGGTAACCCTTGAGGAGGGGTAGGGTACTAAGGTATGAAGACTTAAGATAGGTATGTAAGTTTAGAGAAGATTCAGATTAAAATCCTGAAGAAGGGATTCAAAGGGATTTTCTAAATGGTGTTAAAGAAACTGAGAACTTTAGGCTTTGTGAACAGGAAGTCGAGAAAATCACGTTATAATGATCTTCTTTCTTGAAGGGTGCTTCCCCCAGAGAAAGAGGAATAGCAAAGGTCATAAGCTAACACATTAGGGATTTCAAGCTTTCATAATGATGAAATAGGTGATGAAGCGACAGAATGTTTCACCAGTGAAGATGACCGTGTTGTCTCAAAGGTTTGAGGGAAACAGGCATTCTCTAACCCCCAAGGAGACCTGGAAAAGTCTCTCATTGTGGTGTTATCTAAGCCCATTTTTTTTCTCAGTGAGTGGAGTGCAAGTCTCTTTCTGTCAATACAGACCATGCTTCCTCTTTAGAGGTGGAGACATAAAACAAGGAGTCTGCTCTAAAAGGGTCTGTTTGAAGTTTCATGCACCTGAAGCCTTGAAGTGACATAAATGGTGTATGTTTGTGTATGGATATAATCATGTCTACATGGTTCATGCTTGTATATATATATATTTATGAATATTTGGGCAATTGAAAAATCATCAATTACTCTTTTTACGTTCTTTTACATTGATAGCATGGTTTAAAGATGATAGAAACTATGTAAGCATTACTCAGTCATTGGAAAATGTATCTCTTTCTTTGGAAATCTATGACTGAGGCAGGGAATGACAAGCACAGAAGGGACCGGTTAACCTTTATACCTAGCTCTGCATTCTAAAAGAGAAAAATGAAGGCTGCTGAACACATTCATCTTACTGCCTCAATTACTTGAAGTGGATAATCAGCTTAACACTATAAAGACAGTGTTGAATATGTGTTGATTTTTCTTTGGTATTGATTGCTGTGCTTTGACATACTGTTCTCGTTATTATGCACCAAGGCACCACCTGGCGTCATTGTCTGTCCTAACTATTCATACATCAGGTGATCATCCTTTTTGCACTTTTTTTCTTCATCCTATATAGTTGCCAATGCATACGCCTAGAACTTAAGACATGGCTTATTGGTTTAAGTAACATAGTTTATATTTTAAAGTACTGTTTGGTGAAAACTATAAGGTTTTAGGCAAATTTCCTCTGAAATTCAATGGCAGAATTTTTCTAGTGTCTTTTTCCTTTTCTCTCAAGAAAAGTGCTGTTTCTCCTTCTAGATAACACTTTAGTTCCTTAATAGGTAAGTGTCCAAATGTAAGGAGAAGGTGCACCATGGCACACATTCTTTGCATAAATGTTGTTATATGAACAACAAAAATGTGCATACATGTTTATCGAATAAAAATTATAATGGGGATTATTATTGTCTGCTTCCACAAAGAAGCATATGCTCACATAGGACACTTGTTTCTGCCTGCCCACATGTCCACCTGGCATCCGGCAGGCAATATGCAGCCCCGGGTAATCAAGAGCAAAGCTTGCTCCCTGCACGTGGGGCACATGAGGTCCAGGCATTCCTTTCGTAGCTCCAGCACCTGAATTGCTCACAAAGAGAGCTGTCTTCAAACCTTGTAGTTGTCCTTGTGAACCATGACTATTAAGTCAAAATGCTGCCAAAAAACCAACCCAACACATTCCCTACTTTCCATGTAGAAGTACAGGAGCATGTGAGCCTTTTATTTTTCCATGGTTCACATGTTATAAAAGGATCAACTGTATTGACTGCCCATAGTCTTTCAGTCCGAGGAAGTCCATCAATCCAACCCCACCCCGCTGGTTGAAGCTTAGTATTCTTCTGTGAGCCAATAAGAGCCAAGCCCTTGAGTGTCCTGGACGTGCCTAATCCCAACCCTCACTAAACATGAGGAATTAATCTGTGCCTCCTCGTCTGCCATTGAACGTGCTTGGAATTGAGCTTTTGAAGACCATCACGAGCACAGACCTTCCATCTCCCCCCAACATATCCATGCTGATGTGAAATATACAGGTTCATGACCCTCCGGATCCTTTGTAATTTGCCATGTTGGCCCTCCCTAGAAGCACCACTTGCACTGCCCTGGTTTAGCGCCCAGACCCTGCATGCCTTCTGTGACAAAACATTTATCTAACTGGCTAATGATGAATCCCCAGTTCACCCAAGAGGACCAGCTCTTCAGCTTATGGCAGATGCTCTTATATTTCCAAAACTGGTCTTTGGAAATTCCTCAACCAGAGAATGTGGCAACTGCTTCTTCATAGAGAAGCTAGAACCTGCCCTCTCTGGAGATGAGACCTTTACTTCAGGATTGAAAGACTGTTCAATATAAAAACAGAATCTGCAGAGATGAGTTACAGCTCAGTAAATAACACTATGCCTTCTAAACTAGAAGAAATACACTAGTTGTTGATATATTTAATCTAAAATGGAGACATTGAAGGAAAGAATGTCACAGGTTGGTGGACACTGAGTACGATGATGCTTATTATTGTGTGCTCTCTTCCAACGTGAAGTGGCCAGATGATGGCTCTGAAAGAGTAAATTTTTCATGCTGAGGAAGAAGATAGTTTTAAAGAAAAATTTTCACACTACACCTCCCTTCCCCCAAAAAACACATACACACAGCACACACACACACACAGTTGTTTCAGTTCCCTTAGGAATTGGCCAGGACAATAGGATTTGGAATTTCAAATAGGCTAATACTATTACTTCATGCTTTATGTTTAAGACCAATACAACCAATGAATTGACTAATTTTTATTTTTGTATAAAAATGTTTTTGGCACCTTAGGTATCTGTAGACATTTATCATTTTTCTTCTCTCAGATAACAGAGAAACTGATTTTTTTAGTATTCAGGCCACGTATTTTCCTCTCCATAACTCATAGGCCTCCAACCAATCTATAACTACTAGACAAGCAATGACGAGGGTGAATTTTCACGGAAGGCCCTATCTTGAGCAACAGGACCACGAGACACTCTGAATTGTTGCCATCCATTTGGTGCTCGCAGTGGACCAAGAGCTAGAAACTTGGGTTGCAAGCTGCATTGCAAGAAAAAATATAGAATAGAAGGTAGTGAAAAGGATGTTGCAATGGGCTGTCTCTCCTTTGCCTTCTCTCCTCAAAGCATATCATCCTTTTCTCTTCTGAAGAAGTAGGTCTTTGGGTTTCCCTGTAGCTCTGACCTAGATTCTGCCTGCCCCTTTTCCATCAAATTACCGAGACACCAGAGCAGAGATACACTGAGATCAGCACTGGGCTTTCGCCCATGGTGGGCAGTGTGTGTTATCACGTCAGCGCAGTTAGCTGCAGAGTAGGTGCCCAGGATACAGGAAGCCAGATTCTGACATATTTTTCTGCTAGAACCTACCATCAGATATCAAGTCGTTTATTATCTGGTTAATTTATACTATTCATCTTGCTGAAAACAAAACCATTTTCAGGTTTTATCATTAACATCTCTTCCACCAACCTTGCTTTCACCCTCAAATTAGTGTCAACACACAGAGTTAAAACCTGCCCAGCCCCAACTAAAAGCCTTCTGACACTTGGTCTTACAGCACTGATTTATTTCCCCTTTTTTCTCTCCACCTCCACATTTTCCTCAAACAGATTCAAGAGGCAGGTTCGTTTTCTGGTATGTCTATTAGCTGTGTGAACTTTGCAAATCACTTATTCTCTATGAGTTTGTTTCACATGAGAAAAATGAAAGAAATAATGCTTCCTTCACAGAGTTGTTACGGGAATCTGATAAGATGTTTCTGTGTGAAAGTACTTTAATGAAGGATATAGAATGTGAGGACACCTCCCACAATTGGAGCTACTTCCTCGAATGTGTAGACATCCTCTTTCCTGTCCTACATCAAAATATTCCTAATAAATCACATCTTTAGTAGAATCCATAGGCCCTATATTAGTTCCCCAATAAATGAGCTGCCTACCAGTGTGCACAATGGGGGCCAAGTAGCTATTTTTCCTAAGTTCAGATTTTTTTAAACTCTCTACTTATTTTTATAAAGCAAGGCTCTCTCCTGGAATCAAAATTAACATAGTTGAAAGCAGTCATTATGCCTTACACGTTGATCCTGTAGCAAGTAGAGATCTGGGCTCCATCTTAACTAACACAAGCCTTCACTAGAATTAGTAACAATGCAGTCAGAGGATGTAAAAAATTAGAACCCAGGAATTTGAAGAGGAATGTTGTTACTATGCTTTATAAAATGAAAGAATGCATTTTGGAGAGTAAAGAGTCAAATCCCTCCCCCGCCTGAGTTATCATGCTAGCCCATCTCTCCCTCTTGCTGCTGTTAGCCTCTTATAATGTAAAACATTTCTTCATTTCCAGCAGATAATACTCTCAGTGAAAAGGTAATTTTTGAAGTCTATTACTTGCATTCTTAGTGAAGAGCACAATGTAGCATTTTGTTCTAATATGCCATTGAAATTGAGTAGGTACGCCATGGAATCAAATACAAAATGTCAAAATGGTTTCCATTAACTATGCACATTTGCACTGCTTCCACTAATGGCCATGTTTTTGTTCTTTTCCTTCATCTTTGCATCTATAAGATGAAATGATTCAGTTGATGTAACTGAAAAGTACATTGAAAAGGTAGAGAGCAAATTACAAAAGCATCAAGCCACAATTCCACCCACACACTTTATTTTATAATGAAGCTTAATAATGATAGAAACTGTCGCTAGATTTAAACATCAGTCATTTCGGCAATTGTAGTTAATGTGAATATCTCATACCGAGTAATGTTTTATAGAAACATGGCAGGGATTGTGTATTATATTGAACTGAAATGTCATAATGAAATCTTAACTACATGCTATTATTGTAATATATATTATGTTAAGAGAAATTTACTTCAACTTGAAAAGATAAAATAGTACTGTTTCCTTCAACATCATAAGTTCAGATAAAATCATTTTACTTGGAAGAAAGTTTTTTTTTTCTTTTCTAGACTCAGCATGAGCACAAATAAACACCCACCACTTACTATAATAGGTGGTGTGCTGGTGCGTCTTGGTGGTAAATATACAACAAAAATATAATTATTTATTTCTCTTTGATAAAATATTAACTCTAGAAAGAAATTTGTGGTTCTTATACAGTATATATTTTCAAGCTCCCCCCAAAGTATTTGAGTTGCCCCTGCAATCTATCTTGAAAAAGAAAAGATAGCCCCAATGGCAAAACCCTAGCCCCAACCTAACCAGGCTCTGTTGCAAGGGGAACTGTGAGGCAGCATGAGGAAGCCGGGGCCAGGTGGCCATGCTTGCTGAATCATTCGGCAGCAGCCTGCTTTGCTTTACTTCCTGATAGTTTGGGTTCCTGCTGATGACTGCAAAGCAGGCATGGTAATATCAAATGAAATCAGCACCTGAAAATGCTCTCATTTTCCACTGCCTACCCAGTTTCCACTCCACTCACAGTAGTCTCTGCCCACATCAAAAATGTTCAGCAAATATCTGAGAGTGCTGAGAAACATTTCACAGCTTCATACTCACATGATGAGGGAAGAAGCATGAAGTAAGTTTTCACCTCTGAGTGTCACATCCTTTCTTCCCTAGTCTAGTAGGAAGGATGAGATGAAAGGTAGCCGGCTTTTCACAGCGCCAAATTTGCCTAGAGTTTGCATCAGTTCAAGAGCGATCAGGAGGTAAGACGACAGGCACAGCATTCTTGTACTGGGCATGCTCCTGGGTCAGTTTCATCACTTTCGCCTCACAAAATACTTTTCCTTGTTAGTTTTGGTTCCCTGGAGTTCTCTATACTTATGTGCGCATTTTCATATTTTAACAGTTTCACAAATGCTCCTGAATCAACTCACCAGATTCCATGAAACACCCAGAAAAATTTGTCTTTGCCACCAGATGGCAGTGCAATACCATTCGTATATGGAGAGAGAAAAAAAAAATGGGCTTAAGGGACTTTGGATAAGTACTACTCAATATGCAGTCCACTGAAATTAGCTGTCATTTTTAAAAAATATTCAGTATTAATACTTTTAAGATAAAAGAATCTATAGCTATGGCAAAACAACCCTGTTTCGGTTATTTACTGCTGTGCAACAAACCACTCAACAGAACTTACTGTCTTAAAAGGATAATGATTTATCATTTACCACAATTCTGTGGGTTGACTGCACTCAGTTGGCCCATTCTGGATTTATCTTCTGCCTCACGGGATGGAGCTGAGTTCTCTCATGTAGCACTTTCAGCTGAGACCGTGGTTGGGACTGGAATTTCCAAGATGGCCTCTCATCCTCCAGGGCCTCTCCATGCTTGGCTTATCATTGTTTGAATCTAGCACAAGCCTCCCTACAGCATGGCAACTGGCTTCCCAATGACACCTTTCCAAGTGGACAAGACTCTTTGTGCAAGTGTTTCTAAAGGCTCTGCTTGTATCTCACTTGCTAATGTTCTATTGGCCAAAACAAGTCAAGTGGCCAAGCCCGTGGTCAATGTGAGAGGAACTACACATGGACATCAATACCAGGAGGCAGGGCCAGCAATGGGACAGTCTACCATAGATCCCCAAATTATCCACAGCTCAGCAAGCACAAAGAATCAGAAAACTCTACAATTCTGATTTGCATTAGAAATGTCATAAACTGATATCTTCTTTTTTCAGTCAATCATAGATAAGACAAATGGTGCTATCAAGCTTTTCAAATGTCAGAAGGATAGACCATCTGGCTGCTCCCCACAGCACTTTGCTCTTGGGTAGAAGGGCATGATTATAGGCTCCAGGCTTAGGATTGCAAAGCACGAAACTCAACTTTTTAAGGAATACCCATTATTGATCAAGCTAAAAGGGAATACTAGGGCTAAGTAAACTTACAAAATAAAACTTCATCAACTGGATGTAAAGTCAATAGTTTACAAAGACAGACCTACCTGGCTTATGAATGGAGGCTATTTACAAACTCAATCTTGGAAGATAAATCCCCCCAGGGAAACAAATTAAAAAGCAGAGGTTGTTTTATGAACACAAATTTGGAACAAGGGAGGCTGGATATTCTCAAGGGATATTTCCTTTAAGGCCGATGAATTGTCCTCTGTTTTCCAAACATCTCTATTTTAAGAACTGACTCAGTTCCATTGAATTACAGCAACACTGCCTCTTAATAAGACTAGGAAAATGCTGATATAACATTATTTTCACTAGCAAAGATTATGAACAGGATTAAGAATAAAAGTCAAAACTTTTCCTCAACATTATGTGTTGCATAAAGCCAGCACTTTTTTCATCCAACATGATATTCATATTTATTATGCATGACCCAGAAAGCATTGTTGACACATAATGTTGATTCAGTAATGAGTGCACTTCCATTTTTAATCTGATAATCCCCATGGCTAACAGGCTGCCAGAGCCAAATGATGCTCTTGTAGTTCACTTAACATCTGCCAATGATTGAACCTTAAGGCGGTATCCATCAACAATTCCAAATTTGCTTCCCAGCATCAAGATTAAAACCAAATAACAAGGCCTCGCATCCTCTAAGGCCATCTATCAAATTCATTTACATATAAAATTTATATACTCTACACATGTACCTGATATATACTGCCTTTATTCCTGACCTTTCAGTGAATTACAAACAAAATGGGGGAAGGGGCATTTACTGACACTCTTCAGTAAGGGTTTGTGTTTTCGTTTGGGCATTAAGATGACAAATACATAATCTGAGAAATGGAGTATGTGAATTTTATAGATAGCATTTCTTTATGTGAATCCTGTAGGCCAAACTCTCAAAATTCAGTTTTCACGAGGAGAATGTAATTTTCCTGTGATGATTGCTCTTCCTCCCATGGCAAGATATACTTCATTATATCACAGCCTGGGATCAAGCAATTCATTAGAGAAGGATGGAGAAATATTCAACCCATTAACAATATCATATTTAAAAGAGCTTTGCCTCTTTAAATATTAAATATCTCGTGTGTCAATATCAAAATGCCGATTCTCAAAAACATTGCCACACCAGCCTCTCTCGAGAAATGCATTTATTTGAGCATTTACTAAATGTTATGTTCAATGCAGTAAGTGGCTCTGCATTTGGAATCACATTAACTATTTTAGGCACCCAGTTCTTGAATTTACATCTCACAACAAAGCGTCTCGCATTTGAATAGTCTGCCGGTACCTCAAACTCAACACGTTGGGTTGGAATCCATCAGCGATGTCTACGATGTGCTCTGAAAGTTGCCGGGGGTTCTCAGAGCTAACCAAGAAGCCACAGAATCAAGAGAGAAGCATGTAGAGCTCAAGACTCTGCCAATTCCTAGCAAGCAGAGAAATTCTTCTTTCATTTTTCTGTAATGATTTCCCCTCAAGACCTTATCAATTCTGATAATGGGGAGTAAATGTTGAGCACATGGTTAAGTGCTCAATCAACATTCATTCTTTGCCCCCTTCCTTCCTCACCCCACCCCGGAATCTGCTATAACTTGTCAAACTCTCCTATTTCTATCAACATTAATATTTTTCCTAGTCTTTAGACCTTGAATTTCTCCTAAGCTCTTCTTTCTTCACTCTCAATAGCCAATCTTTCTTCTGTTCCATGGTGACCTTTCGTATGTCTCAAACGCATCCCTATCTCTCCATTTGCTCTAATATCATGTTCTAATAATAACTGGAAGCCCAGCAACAGCTTTAGATCTGAACTGCCTGCGCTTGATCCCTTATTTCCATCTGGCTGATGCTCCCAACTTCTGCAGCTCTCCTGCTCCGAAATACTTGCAGCATAGTCTACCGAGAGGGCTTGTAACGCTGCTCAGGTGCACTCTTTTATGTAAAGTAACGTTTTTAAAAATCTAAAGCCATGCCTACTTTAACACTGTTGTGAAACTAACCTTTGTAGGGAACCCACTGAGGGTTAAATAGCTAGGTAGGGGACCAGAAGTGTGGTTGATATGTGTTCAGATGTTCAATACACACCTTAGCGGGGCATTCCCTAAAGAATTTTCTAAGATTCTTTTCTCAAGAGATCTTCCTTAAAAAAGAAAGGAAGAGAGAGCGAGAGAAAACTTTCATTTACCAAGTAAGTTTGAGAACCCCACATAATATATTATGCTCCCAAGGATAAGAATGGATATTAGCATATTAAAGGCTCTGATAAGTTCTGCAGTTAAGAAACCTCCTTATTTTTTTTTAGGCTTCTATTCCACAAATCTATTTAAATAGTAAATCTCTCCTTTTTTTGTTTTTATTCTTATCTTTAGCAAAATTATTAAAATCCTGCAGAATTTGTGTTCTAAAAAAGTTTGGTAAAGGCTGCCTTAGTAGGCACCATGGTGGCACCAATATTCAGTACAGTAAAGAGTAAGTATTACTAAATTACTACTATTCCTAAGTGTCTGGTAGATTAAGTCCAAAGTCCTTAATCTAGAATACAAGATTCTTTACAATTTACTCTATCTTATGTCCCTCCTTACACTGGTGCTAGTGAAAGCCACTGGTAAGTTCTGAAGTTTAAATCCTATCTCTGGCACTTACTAGCAATGAGACCTTGGGCAAATTGCTCACTCTCTCTGCCTCAGTTTCCTCATTTGTAAAACCTGAATAATAACAGCAGCCATATTTCCTGGGTGGGTAGATTTCTGGACTCTGACACAGATCTACTAAATCTAATACTCTGGAAAAACTACCTGCATTTTAATCTCCCCTGATGAATCTCAAGTGAGTGAAGTTAGAGGGAAACACTGATCTAGAGGGACTAAAGGATGTTTAGCATGTAAAAGAGGAACAGCTCTGCTACTCTGAGGTATTAGTAGGGGTAGTGTGCAAAATAAAAGAATACTTGTTTTGCCTGTGCCCAAAAGACAGGAATGAGATGTTGGTAAAAGTGAGAAGAGGTAAATTTTAGGTCAGTATAAAGAAGGACTTTCCAACAACAACGGCTGTGCAAAGATTGAGCAGGCTTCTTGTGTCTGGGATTATTTATTTAGCTGGAGCCTGTTCCAGGAGATTTTAGAGGGCATTCAGGCATCTCTTGGGGTTCTTAGACCACATGAATTCTAATTCCAACCAAATGCACTTGGCTCTTCCTCACCTTCACCCTTAACACGTTTGTTCAAAGAAGAATCTTTTTCAAAGATTTGGGGATTTGGAGCGTTCTTTAGAAGATTGCTTCAAATAGTCGCAGCTCAGGGCATTAAATCACCTATGCTAGAAAGGCTCTAAAAGCATAGGTTCATGTCTTAAGAAAAAAACACATAGGAAGCTCTCTCTCGGGGCAGAAACTACCAGGAAACTATGGCAGAAAACTTAGGAGCTTCCACCGGCGTCCATGTCCACCAGCAACGATTCCTTAAACAGCTAGAGCAAGCCCACAGAGCTCTTGTAATTAATACTTGAATCCTGAAGGAACCACTCTGCTCGTTTCCCAGCTGCTGCTGAGTCACATGAAACATCACCGTGGTTATGAGACCGGAACTTTAATCATATATTAGGACTGAAAACACAGCCTAAAAAGGCACAAAAATCCAAATAGTTTCCATGCCGCTGTGGCAAGTATTAAAAAAAATACCTATACACTTTTATAATATAGATTTGTGAAATGATGAAAATGCTGCTATCATTTATAGTTTTCTTTCAAAATGGACACTTATTTATAAATGAATGGTTCTGTAATAATCTAATGGCTCCTTCATAAATCTCTGCAATGTATGGTTCTCTGTAACACATCTGATGAGAAATGTGTTTACTCTTTCAGGATTAAAAATAGAAAAATACAATAGAACAAGTTCACTGGCAGGTTCAGGTGGCCACTTAGTTTATAATAGAATCAGGAAATGAAAGTGCCCTGTGGTGTAGTAAAAAAATCCACTAGAACCCATTTTTAGCTAACACAAGCAAAGCGTGTTAGTGAGTTTCCTCAGTTGTCAGCATTAAAAAAAAAAAATTTAACTGTATACCTCCTTTCAATCAGCTAAATATTTATTCAAATCTTCAGCTTGTTATTTCTTCATTAACAAGGTTTCCCCTGCCGCTCAGCAGAATATGTGAGGAACTTTGCAAATGTCAGAAGCACTCAAGTTGAATCAACCAGGGGAAGTGATAGAAAGGCTTATAATCAAGTGGAGCTGCCATAGTGGCACATTTCAAGCTGGGAAATAATAGATCAATACCCAAGGCTCTTTCCCACGGGATAATACTGCTATTTGTTCTTATTTTGTGGTTTGTTTTTACTCATCAAATCACAGGTACAATGCATTTCTGTGTTAACCTTCAATTTGTAAATGATCACTTGTATTCTAATCCTCAGAACATGGCAACAGAGGAAAAAGGGTGCAATTTTGAAGGAAAAGCTGATTCTTGTGAACAAAGCAGAGCAAAATAAAGTAAGCACAGCATTTTAGGGAAACAATGCTTTAGGAGCTCCTGGTTAGTGTGCGAATATCTCCTTCCAACAGGTAAATCAAGTGTAATGACACAGTTTGTGAAACAGAGACAAATATTACAAAGGTGCTCGTAGAAAAAAAAATTTTAAAGCTTCAGTTTAATCTGGCGTTAGGAAGGTCTAACATGTTCATTTGCGTGTTTTTGGAAAAAAAAAATCATTTATTATCTTGACGTAGCAGACGTGTTACATTTCATCTTGTGGTTTGGAGAGGATCCTGGTTGTGAGAGGCTTTCTACTGCTGGTCGAACATAAAATCTTATCACACCGAATTCCTCCATGTAATTCCGTGCCAGCTTCAGCACCGCTGTCCAACAATAAAACACGTCCTAGTCAATTCCTCTTTTAAACCGGTTTCCTTATATCACTTCAGATGTATGTTACAATCTAATAGTTCCCAATCACTAAGAAATCCCGGTTCATAAACACAAACCATAGATATAAACCACAGATAAATCTACGAAGACTGCTATTTCTTCATAAAAGACAATGATATATCAAAACTGAACTTCAAAATATGCTTCCAAAATTACAAAGAAGAAAAAGTTTAATGCCTAGGTAAGTAAATGAACCCACACAAATTTGCAGTGATGGTGCACATCTTCCTGGGTTACGAAAATTCTGTACATATACTTTTCTTTCTCCAAATATAAACAGACTTTTCTATACCAGAAAGGTGTCATTTAAAAAATAAGTAAGTGACCCACCATGAAAAGGAATAAGTGGCCAGTCTCCCAAGAGCATTTCATTGCTAATTGATGACAGTGATTATTATGTGAGGATTTTAACAACCTTCCAAAGGATCCCCAGGCAAGAGGGAAAGTCAAAGCATGGAAATGCTTAGTGGTGAAGGGCTGGAAAATCCAAAACTCACCACATCAGTGTTTAGCAGGACTTTCAAGTCTTTAAATACAGGAAGAAGAAAGAAGAGAGTCCGAAACCAGGCTTCAGGTAAAGGTTAGTTTTCAGTCCCCTGTGCCTATGTTCACTGAGAGCTCCCCCAAGTTCCCCACAGCCAGGCCTCAGTGTGTTTGTCTTGCTCCTCTGGGAGGCCTTAGCATTATCCAAAAGGCCAAACTTTGTAGAAGATGGATATGCAATGAGGGCAAGTTTTATTGCTCCCACCATGCTGCCACCTGAAGACCCTGTCCACAGGGTTGGGTACACCAGTCCAATCTTCCCAGGCTAAGATGACCGTTGATAAGAACTTAATATAGATTGGGGCCTGGGTGAGGAAGGGGCGAATGGCTTATTTAATGAAAAGAAAAAGGATAATTCAAGGAGCAGAGGTTGCTTACTCCTCTTTAGTATAGAGATCGATTGTACATAGTAAACAAGTGAAATGGTAACACCACTTATAAACAAAACGATTGCAAAGTCATCTTCGGACGAGGTCCGTGCATCAGCTACTTTGGGCGCCATAGGTAAAATCAGATGATGCTTAGATAAATGTCACCCTTTCCTTTGCATTCCAACTTTGCTCAGGATGGTCCCTAGGAAAGGTCACTAAGTGGGTATTTTTTGCCCAGTATTTCCTAAGGAAAAAGATGCTTTACCAGACTCCAGTGTCCGGGGAGATCTGCCTTCATGCAACGTTGTGAGTAGCTTTGCAGAATAAGCTGGTTTCTTTTGTCAAACGGTTCTCTTTCAAGCTGGCTGAGAGTTTCTTTTTTACCTTGTATGAAAATTCTACAGAGAGCCTAATAGCGCAGAATGGAGTCCAGAAATCATTTGTAATACTCAACCGCAACATGGATTTTATTTTATGCCTCGTTCTAATAAGTCTTTTCTAAATATATTTTTGAGGACTGACGGCACATAAAAGGGAGCTATTAAGGAAAACCACGGGGTGTCCGTGATGGGAAGGTCTGATTATCCCTGACAGCCTCCAACTTTGGAATTCATGGAAAGCAAACCACAAATATTTCACTGAGACTAGCATGCAGATAAATTTTATGCCACATTGCCCTTCTCCCCTTTTTCTCCTCTTTCCTCTCCCCTGCCTTCCCAGTTCCTTCTAAAATGGTACATCTGTTATGAGGTGTTCTTGAAAGCTTTCTTATGTCATCTGAATCAATATAATCTCAGATGCATCAGCATCTTTTTAAAAGGTAAGCTTGCTTGGTCTTATAGCAGCCTCCTAATTAGAATGGACTCTATTTATTTATACTCTGCATTGCATTATGAAGTATTCTTCTGTAGTAGGATACTCTGGGAAAAGCTCCACGCTTTCCAAGCACTGAATTTCAGGGAGGTTCTCCACATAATCTTGAAAAAAATTTGAATCTTATCCTTCGTTCAGGTTTCAGTGTGTGACCTGGCACCCAGATTCCATGAATAGAACATTGTCCTCGCAGGGCAGAGGCTCAATAACTGGACATTTTCTGGGTCCCTGAATTTGTACAATGAGATATCAACTCCAATCTGTGAGCACAATGCTCCAGTGACTGCCAGGAATGGCTGCAATATTGATGCCTTTCAATGGAGATCACATCATTCACCCTGCAGAGCTCAATAAAATGATACTGTAGTTAACAAGTTTCATAACACAAAGTTACTTTAAAACATGGAACTAATCAGAGGGAAGCCTGTTTATGCATGTCACCGACACATTTAATTGTCAATAAATAAACAAAGATTTGCTTCACCTATTGTCATGTATATCAAGTAAGTCATTAATCTAAACTAATGAAGCTTAAGATATATGACAGACAGTTTTCACGGAGAGCCTTCTTAATGATATGTTTGCTTTTCATTTCAGTGCCAAGAGCCTATTATCAAGAAAGCAGCACATTATGGTCCAAACGCATTGAAATCTACAGCACTGCTCTTTGTTCCGGGTGCACAATAAGCAGCGCTGGCACTTACATATTCATGTACTCTTCGAGATGAAAAGCATGAGTTAGAAATGAATAAAGGGAGGAGGGACAATGCATCTAATGCTCCTGTTCTATGGTGGGTTTCCCCCCCTTCAGATTGTTAAGCTCACCTGGAAAGAAAAAGGAAACTAAATCCAACCCATTTCATGCACACATCCATTTTGAAAAACGTGAGTGAATAAGTATCATAAACACAATGAGTCCTAATCACTAAAGAACACCCTGAATCTCCGAAGAACACAAATCCAGGATGCCAAGCTGCAAACAAATAGCTACTGGATGGTAAAAGCAAGCATTCTGCACTTATTTCAGCGCTCACGTTAGTCCTACAGCTCTGAGGGTTTCCAAAGATGAAGTCATTATTTCTTATTCTGCTTCTAGTTTGGAGGAGAATAATGTGCACAAATTAACATCTATCAAATCATAATGATTCCTATACCTGGTGACATGACAAATTCAAAATAGTTGACCCTTTGGGCTGATGCACCCAGAGACTGCTGCAGGCTTCAAAGACCAAATGAAAGATTCAGTCATATCACAATTTGGTTTATTTAAATCTGGAGAAATATGCCTTAAATGGGACCAGATTACAAAAGGACACAGCACTTCTGTGTGCAGGGCAGAACAAAGGACTATTACTATGTATAGCCGGGGACATTGACTATCTTGTTCCTCAATGTACTTCCAGAACCTTCCACAGTCCTGGCCCATGGTGGGTACTTGGTAAATATTTGCTAAGTCTATGAAACAAAAGGGTTTTTTTAAACTTTTCTGAAAACACCTTCTTCTCCCCTCCCATCCCATTTTATCCCTTCCGCTAATAAAAACAAGAAGGCCTTCAATGTCAAGTGCTTTCTCTTCTTTGTCTTCAGGTCATGCAAGAAGGGCCTTTATGAAGTTGTAAGTTCTGGATTTTTCTATTTGCTCAAACCAAAGCAAAATTCACTTCATTGCTTCAAGAGACGCTCTCTGAGCATACCATGGGTCAGATCGGTACGTGGCCCCTCATGGAGCTCCGAGACACAGCCCCAGAGAACTGGAAAACTCAGCAGCATTTTAGATCTGTGGAAACGAAGTCCTAAGTGCCAAAGAAACACAGAGGAGGTTGATTGCGAGTAGAGGGTTCAGGGAACGCTTCCCAGGACACATGTCATATGAAGTTACCTGGAGAGTGACTTAGCTTTTGACAGGCAGACAAGTGAGTGTTCCATGAAGAAGGGTAGAATGAGCAAATGAACAGAGCATGATAAAGCACTGAGTGTCCAGAGGTCAGGGAGGGCTCCAATGGGTGTCATGAAATGAAACTGAAAAAAGTCATCTGGGACAGATTCCAATTAATGATCATAATCGCAACCATTGTTAACATTCTTTTAACATGTATTATTCCAGGCACACAGGCATTTACTTTTCTCAACAAACCTGATTTTCTGAGTGAGGGAACTGAGGCTTCCGGGAATCAATGACTTGTCCAGGGTAATACAGTTGTATGCACCTCCTGGATTCAGGCCCACCTCTCTCTGAGTTCAAAGCCCAGGCTCTTAAGCATCATTTTTTTCACAAATACCTAGAGAGAGAAGCCTGAGCGATTGCAGGCCTCAGGGTCTTTTAATGAAACTTCCATAGGTTTCTACAGACCTTCTCAGGCCTGTGTGCTGAAAAAGAAGGGAATGCTGAGAAGAGAGAGAAAAATTAAGAAAGGGTTCATTTTTATCCTCATTGTTGAGTTTTTTATGAGGAAGGTTACAATAGCAGGTGACTGAATTGGCCATTTACAGACAAGCTTGGTTTTAGGGAAGTGCTATTTCCATGTTGCTTCCAGAACAACCATGTGTCTCTGAGGGTGCCCAGTACCACATCAGGTGCTCTGTATAAAACTAGGATCCTAAGACTGGAAGTAAAAACAAAAAATAAATATTAAAAACACCTGATAACCCCTAGCCTCTCTAGCCCAGACTGTGCCGCAGGCGTCCTGGACAGAGAGAACCTGCCTCATTCTTGAGAGTTCTGAACAAAGCCTCCTATATGCTCTCTTAACCATTTATTCCAGGACTTCTCAAACGTTGTGATCAAGAAGTTATTCCTAATATGTAAGCCTCAGTAATATATATTAAACTTAGTATCCAGCAAGGTTAAGAAAGGAGTTTTGGGCTAATAAAGCATTGAGTTTGATAAATAGTTTCTGGGTATAAAGAAAACCAGTTATAATTACCAAAAAAAATTATATTAAAATGTTCTAAACAGGCTTTCTCACCTTTAGCACATTCACATTTTAGGCTAGATTATTCTTTGTTTTAGGGGACTGTCCTGTGCACTGTAGGGTGTTGAGCAGCACGCTCAGCCTCTACCTACTAGATGTCAGTAGCAATCCCTAGTTGTAACAACCAAAAATGTCTCCACACATTGCCAATGTCCCCTGGGGGCACAATCGTCCTCAGTTGAGAACACCCACTCTAAACATTCATATTTAATAAATGTAATATAAACTTGTTTTAGTGATTCAAAAGGCACGTTAGAATCCAGTTGTGACTTAGATAAGAACACGAGACCATGGCGAGAACAGAGGCGGTTTAACGTTCTAATTAATGAAACATCAGATAACAGAACTAACAATAATAATAAGTAGTGAATATTTGTCTATGGGATCACAATTAGATTTATCTATGAGGAAAATATTCATTATTTACACCATTTTGCAACTGAGAAAACTCAAGGCTCAAGGAGATGCAATGACTTTTCCAGTGACATATTACCAAGTCTAGGGCGAATGTTCTGGGCTCCCTGCAGGAATCCTGGGGGGCTACAGATCCTGCTTCCCTGTTTAAATAACATACAGCTGTTGCATTCCCTTAAAATTACACAAGCCACCTGATGATAACCCCCACTCATATTGTCTTAAATTGTTTTTCAACTTTTCCTTTGGTATGAAACATATTTATAATGCCAGAATTTCACCAGACATGAGAGACCAACTCTAATGCCAAGATGTGTGGACACTTTAGTGCTTTGGGGCAGGTAAAGAAAATCAAGATGTCAAGAGCCCACAAAGATAAGAAGTCTTATCAAGATGTCAAGAGCCCACAAAGATAAGAAGTCTTCAGACCTCATTGGACAATGGGCAAATGCTTCAGGAGACAAATGCAAACCAAAATGGAAAATATATTTGACTAAGACTTAGCAAAGATATTGCAACATGCATTTGGCTTTAACATTGAAAGGGACATTTTCTCTATTATCTTCTTTTATGTCACAAGTACATGATGCAGTATAAATCTATCCCCTCTTGTTCTAACTAGGTGTCTTTAAAACAGCTATTTCTGGGGCCAACCCCATGGCACAGTGATTAAGTCCCGTGCACTCCACTTTGGCGGCCCATGTTCACAGATTCAGATCCTGGGCACAGACCTACACCACTAGTCAAGCCACACTGTGGCAGTGACTCACATACAAAACAGAGGAAGATTGGCACAGATGTTAGCTCAGGGCTAATCTTCCTCAAACAAAGAAAAAAAAAGAGGAAGATTGGCAATGGATGTTAGCTCAGAGTGAATCTTCCTCACCAAATAAAACAAAAAACAAACAAAAAAAACAGCTATTTCCAAGTCTCTGTACCATCACCATTGAAATGGTTGAAGTTTAGAGTTTGTAATAATTGTGGCACAAGTATTAGCCATGGTCCAAGAAAATGTGTCAACATCCACAACCGTGAGTTGAGCCCAATGTCAGAAGTGCTTAGAGGTGGACAGATTCTCTGTCCCCTGGGAACCTTCCCCATAGCTCCTTCCCACAAAAAGAAGTCATTCAACCACTTAGCTCTTCTAAACACCCTGCTGCTCCCATTCCTCAAAACCCTCTTCTGGATGATTAACATCTTAGATAAGTTTCTCCCAAGAGATAATGACCCAAGAAGTAAAAGCCTCCTCTCTCTGTTTCTAGAAGAATTGGCCCAAAAGACAATATCCCTCCTGTAGAACCAGTCAAAAAAAAGACGGGCCAGGGCCTTTCACTCTCCAGGAGGACTACTGTCACCAAGGCTTAAAAGGTCCCTCTTGGTTTTAAAAGCTGAACTTTCTCATCCATCTAAGCATTTCTCCCTAAGGTCTCCCATCACCTCTCACTCACACTGGGAACTGCCTTCTGCTAAGCTCTCCCAGCTTACACCCAATGGGATGTGGGGAACTGGAGAAAAATCCCAGCCACCAGGTGTTCTCCGTCCGCGCTCACCCTTTCAGGACCTCTCCCATCACAGACATACTCAGGGGTTGGTCCCACAAGCACCTTCTAGTTCTTAATCTTTCTTGATCAAGAGGAAAGTTAAACTCTTAGCTGCTAACTCTTATTATTTTATACTAACTTTTTTATATCTATTACTCTATGCCAGGCACGGCCAGGCCTGGTGGCCTAGTGGTTAAGATTCGGCGCTCTCTCAGCCACAGCCCGGGTTCCTTTCCCAGTCAGGGAACCACGCCACCCATCTGTTGGTTGTCATACTGTGGCGGCTGCGTGTTGCTCTGATGCTAAAAGCTATATGCCATCAGTATTTCAAATACCAGCAGGGCCACCCATGGTGGACAAGTTTCAGTGGAGCTTCCAGACTGGGAAGCAGGACCTGGCCACCCACTCCTGAAAAAATTGGCCACGAAAACCCTCTGAATAACAGCAGAGCATTGTCTGATATAGCAGCGGAAAGTGAGAGGATGGCGCAAAAAGACCGGGCAGGGTTCCACTCTGCTGCACACAGGGGCACTAGGAGTCAGAATAGACTAGCGTGCCGGAATCCATGACACTAACAATAATGCCAGACGCACTAAGTGCTTTATATGTATTAACTTATTAAATGCAATAATATTACATGTAAGTTTTATTATTATTCTCACTTTGCAGAGGAGGAAACCAGGTCCATGATTACACAGCTAGTAAGTATCCAAGCTGGAAAGCAAACCCAGACCATCAGGGCCCAGAGTCCACAATCATGTGACCAGTTTTTCTTCTTTGTTTTCTGGACTTCTCAAGGAGAATCTCAATGCACCAAACTTTTTGTCCCCTTCACCAGGCAGTGCATTATGAACTCTCCACAAGACTGGAAGGGACCAGAATGTCAATACCACAGGCACACATCAGAGATCCCCAAGAAGGTGGAGAGGGGCATACCTCAGAGGCTTTGTGATTTCTACTCCTTTCCTCTTCAAAGTGGAGCAAATCTGAGTTCTTGAAACTTGCTTAGGTTGCCTCCATGCATACAACCAGCATGCAAGGAATCATAAACTTTTTCCAAGAAAAAGTAATAGTGGTGCAATTTTTAGGCCTACATTGGTAAGGCCATGTTTGCCTCTTATTTTCAGGAAAAAAAAGCACAGCCTCTGTACTGTGGCTCATGGTAGTTTCAGATTCTGAGAGGATTCATACATGTACCCGGTGAGTTCCAGCCCTTTACTCAAGGTCTCTCAACTACCACTTTCTCCACAAACCCTGTCATAGTCCCTAGAACCAGGCATGATCTCCTTCCTGAGAATCCCAGCACACCGCATGATTTCCTAACTCACAGCCCTAAGTTAGCCTTTGTCTGGCTATTTGACTTATTTGGCTGATCCCTAAATTTGTGTTTCCAGAGGACAGGTTGTACATCTTGCTAAGCTCTGGAACAAGAACGGTAGCTGACATTTATGAAGTGGTTCCAGTGTGACAGAACTTCTGCTCTGCACTTTAGATGGTTTATATTACTTGATCTTCACCATAAATCTGTGGAGTTACTTTCATCATTATCTCATTTTTCAGATGGATAACTGAAATTTAGAACGGCTGAGAACATGGCCCAAATTCTCTTTGCTGATAATTATTCAATTATTACTCTTATTATTAAAATTACCTAAATTGCCATGCATCATATATATCTGTGTCTGTGTGTTTGTGTATGAAATTAGATAATTAAAGTGCTTTTTGATAGCAATGAAGGACATACAAAATCATCCACAAACAATTCAGTGAGAATTAATACACAAAGCTTTTATAGTTAATTTTATAGTTTCTAGATTAAATTCGAGTTAAGATAACACACATCTTCAGAAGTCATTTTAGGCCAACCAGCTTGCATTTCCTGAAGGGCAACAACTCTTTCTTCAACTTCAGTTTGTCCTCAGGTTGTATGAAAACACGTCAATTGAAGAAAAATGGTGACATTCTCTGTCCCTTCTCTTCCTTTCTTTGATTTCCCCTTTCTTCACTCTTTCACTCATTGGTGATCCTTCTCACCCCACAAAATCAAATTTTGCTGTCTAATGTTTGTTCTCTTTTTCACTGCCTACCCTCTTTGCTCCAAGAGTGCCTCTCTCAATCAATTAGAAAGCTGTGGATGGCAGTCAATTATAATTCTTCATTGATTTAATCATTATTTTCCAGTGTGAATGCTTTTCAATATGTAAGCTCATCCAAACTTTCCATCTTAACTAGTGGAATGAAAGGTCCTTTTTCTTATTAAAAGAAATTTCAAAAGATTACACCAGTTGAGAGAAAGGATGATCAGAAACTTTTTCCCAGAAAAAATAAAGTTATCAAAGGACTTCCCTCACCCCCTACAAGAAGTGCCAGGCCAAGACGGTTGAATGGAATTCTACCAATCTTTCAAAGACCAGATGGTCTCAGTGCTTCTTAAACTGTCCAAGCTATAGAAAATGAAGGAAATTTTCTAAATCCTGTCTATGAAACAAGTATAACATATATGCCTAAACCTGATAAAGATAATACACACATGCAAGCCTACAGAACAATCTCACTTATAAATATCGGTGAAAAATTACTAAATAAAACATTAACAAACAGAATCCAAGAGCACATTTTAAAAATTATGATACATCATGACCAAGTAAAGTTTATTCCAGAAATATAAGAAATTATATTAAAGTAATTCATTATACTATAAATCCAAGTAAAAAATTATATAATCTCCATAAATGTTAAAATATCTTCAAAAAAATTCAAAACTCATTTAAAAAATCCATTCTACATATGTTTACATAATGAGAACTCACTAGATGCTTTCCCACTAAGTGAGGAATAGGCTAGCATGCCCTCTACCACCATACTCTTTACAGCTTCACTGGAGTCACGAGCATTGGCCATCTAAAAAAGAACACAATTAAAAGCATAAGAATGGGGGGGGGGAGTAAAGTTATCTCTCTTTTGTAGATGACATGATAGTGGACCTTCAAAACCTAGAGAATCAACTAACAAACATTAAAGGAATTGAATAATCTAGCAGGGTATAAAATTAGCACACAAAAGTAAATAGCCTTCAGAAACACAAAATCATCCCAGTTAGAGGATATACTGAAACACAAAGACCCACTTACAGTAATAAAAATAAAAGATACTTAGAAATAAATATTAAAAAGGAAACTTTTAAACTCTCCTGAGGCCAAAAACAAAGAATGAAAGAGAGAGAGACTCTCACAAATAGAAAGACATTACCTCTGCTTGGATAGGGCAATTTAGCATCATAAATATATGCCAATTCTCCCCCCCAGTTAGTGTACTAATTCATTACAATCCTAAGAAAATGACCAACAAGTTAATTTTTTTCTGGAGCTACGTGAATTAATTCTAAAGTTCATACGGAAAAAAATCCAAACATGCCCAAGAACATCCTGAAAAATAAGAATAATGTGTAGGACGACTGCTACTAGGTATTAAAACTACAAAGACCAGTATTTAAAACAGCATTGTTCAGGGGCCGCCCGGTGGTGCAGCGGTTTAGTTCGCGCTTTGGCAGCCCAGGGTTCGTGTGTTTGGATCCCGGGTGCCCGCCGACGCACTGCTTGTCAGCCATGCCATGGTGGCGTCCCATATAAAGTACAGGAAGATGGGCATAGATGTTAGCCCAGGGCCAGTCTTCCTCAGCAAAAAATAAATAAATAAAACAGCATTGTTGAGGTGTATAAATAGACAGATAAATCAATGAGAAAAGCAATTTATTAATTTAAACTGGAACATCTTGCAACATAAAACAAGAAAGTATTCAAAAACAAATGAGACAGATCAAAACAACAAAGAAGCCAGCTTGCAAGGGCTCCCATTAGCCAATTTTTCTAATGCTTTGAGCATAATAAAGAATAGTGGTCCTAACATATGAGTCCATAAGGATATTGAAAGATTAAGGGGCAGGGTGTGGGGGGGTGATTCAGGAAAGAAATGCCAACCATTAAACTCAGAGGAAATGTCTTATTGTAATTAATCTTACAATACATTATTAATTTTGCTTCAGATGGTTAAGGACATTTTAAAGAGAAAAAAGTATTTTATATTTACCTACATATATACTATTTGTGGTGTTCTTTATTCTTTTGCAAAAATATGTTTCCACTTGGTATCATTTTCCTTTAGTCTGAAAAACTTTCTTTAACACTTCTTGTAATGTGATCTTGTTGGCAGCGAATTCTCTCAGGTTTAGTTTTATTGAAATAATGTATTTTGAAGGATATTTTTGAGGAATACGGAATTGTAGTTTGACAAGTTTTTTTCCTTTCAGTACTTTCAAGATGTTGTATCGTTGTCTTCTGGCTTGCAAATTTCTCATAAGTCTCTAATCAGTTTTATTTTTGTTTCTACGCACAGTGACTCTCGATGTGGGGCAACTATCCCCCAGGGACACTTGGCAATGTCTAGAGACATTTTTGACTGTCATTGGGGAGTGTTATTACTGCCATCTACTGAGTAGAAGCTGAGGATGCTGTTCCATGTTCTACAAGGAACAAGGCAGCTCCCACGAAAAGATTTTTCCAGCCCAAATTTTCAATAGTGCTGAGGCTGAGAAACCCTGCTCTGTACCAAGCATGACTATATTAATCAGGTTGATTTTAATATTTTTCTCTTTGTCACTGATTTTCAGCTATTTGATTGCGATGAGTCTTGGTGTGTTTGTGTCAGTGTCTGTGTGTGCGTTCTGCTTGGGATTTGTTGACCTTGGATTTGTGGGTTTATGTTTTTCATAAAATTTGGAAAATTTTTGGCCATTAGCTCTTCAAATATTTCTTCTGCCCCTCTTCTCCTTTCTCTCCTTCTGGGACTCCAGTGACACAAATGTTAGACCACTTGATATTATCCCACAGGGACCTGAGAACCCACTTATTTTTTCAGTCTTTTTTTCTCTATAGGCTTCATTTTAGATTGTGTTTCTATAACTTCAAGTTCCCTGATTGGTTTTTCTATAGCATTAAAATCTGTTTTTCATATCATCCAGTGACATGTTTAGTTCATAAATTGTGTCTTTAGTCTCTGGAAGTTCCATGTGGTTCTATTTTATATCTCCTGTTTTTCTTCTCATTACATGAATATTTTTCTCTAAATAGATATACTTTGTTATAATAGCTGTTTTAAGGTTCTTATTTGCTAGTTCCATCATTGTGCTCACTTCTGGGTCTGTTTCTGCTGACTGATTTTTCTCTTGGTTATACATGATGTTTTCCTGCTTCTTGGCATATCTAGTAATTTTATTGGATCCTGGACATTGTGAGTGTTATGTTGTAGAGTCTCTGAATTTTGTTGCATCCTTTAAAGAATTTGGGACTTCATTTTAGTAGACAGCTTGCTCCCTTCAAGACTTGCTTATAAGCTTTTCTAGAGTAGGTCTAGAGTAGACTTTACTCCAGGAATAGTTTAGCATCACTAAGTCATGACCTGTCTGAGGTCTCTACTGAATGTCCTTGTGGATCAAACTCCACTCTGACTGATTAGAACAAGAAATTCCCCCACATTGTGTAAATTCTGATAATTGTTCAACTTACAGTTATCTCGTCATTTTTGCTCAGCCATATGAGACATAGTATTCAGCAAAGTGTTAAGAAAATTCCTCTGCATATTCCTGGAGCTCTTTTTCTGAGTAGCTCCTGCCTTTCTACAACTTCTAGCAACAATGGTCCCCTAAACTCTGATCCCCATCTCTTCAACTCAGGAAGTCTGTGTGGTTCTTTCGAGTTCCCTCCTCCTGTGCCTCAGTCTAGAAATTGCTTCTGGGCAGAAACCTGGAGTGATTACAGAGCTCACCGTGTTTGTTTCCCTTCTCTCTATAGTCATAGTCCTGTGCTATCTGTTGTTCAATGTCTGAAAGCAGTTGTTTTGTATAGTTGGTCCATTTTTTAAGTTTCTTATGGTAAGAGGATAAGTCTAGCCCTTCTTACTCCATGGCTGAAAGTAGAGTCATGCTAATGTGTTTAGTAATGAAATGTCACGATGCCTGTAACTTAGTTTCAAATGGTTTAGCATAGAAACAGAGAGTGAAACCCAATGTAACAAAATGTTAACAATTAGTAAATCTAGGTTAAAACTATGAAAGTATTCATTGTACTATTATTCAGCTCTTTTTATAGACTTGAAATTTTTTAAAACAAAAAATTGGAGAAAGAAAGGGCAAGGCTATGCTATTGCTTATGGCAATAATCCTCTGAAAGTTTTCACAAAAATATTAGAAGAGTTTTCTAACTATAATTTTAGTAGCTCTGTATAGAGAAAAACATCTGGAGACTTAACTATGTTCTCCCCCATGAAATAACACCACTTCATGTGCCATGAACAATACAAGAAGACATTTTGTACCTAGGCTATTGCCTGTCCCCTGGTAAAGGTCCAGGTCTATATCAACTAGCAAACTTGGAAGACTTATCCCCACTCTGTACGTGAGAGGGTGGGGGGATGGGAAGGGGTGTAAGCCACAGTACTCTTTTTTCTCTTTCTCTTTCTTTTCTCTTTTTTACTCTTTTTTACCAGCAAAAACTTAAAAATTTATAAATGGGACCAGCGGTACACGATGAAAAATACAAATTTTAATGAATTTATTGCTTCTGCATGCCAGGGGCCCAGATACAAGAAGTAAAGCAGAGGGCTTGTGGTTGTAGAAGCATATCTCATCTTTGTACAACAGAGCTGACTCAAGGAATGCTGCTAAAACCAATATCCTGGGATCTGGGTCCTGCAGCTGGCTGTCCACCTACAAATCTGAGGGAGGAGTTCATCCTGCCGTCAAGAAGTTGGACAGAAGTCAAAACAAATTGGATAGATTGCTTCACATTTTTGATTGATAAATATAAAAGAAATCAAAAGTACTTATGGAAAAGTAAACCATAACAAGAAAAAGGAAATATCATCATGAAGGTCCAAATGAGGGAATGATCTTTAAAAAACTTATCACAGAAACCAGAAATAAATACTTTTCTCAACATATAACATCTTCAACAAAACACAAGCAGATATCACCTCTATAAAGAAGTGCAGAGAGCCACAAGGGGGCAATAGGGTGATGTGACTGGAAGGCAGGATGAGGCAAAAACACTAAGATCTGAAAAGAAAACAGATTAGGATGAGATAAAGATGAATTTAGAGGGCGTTAAATTATCAGCCTTTAACCCACATTGAAAGTTGTTTAAAAGAAACAAAAGAAAGTCAGATTAGTCGTATAGAGGATAAACCTTAGAAGTGTTATCAAAATATAGGGAACAAAAAAATAAGAGATATGATAGAATGAAAGAATAGATATTAAGAAAAATAACTAAGACAATTGGAAAAGAAGTAATAAACAGAAATGAAAGTGAAATAAGACTTGCAAATACAAGCCAAAAGTCCTCACTGTGTTCCAGAGAAAATTAATGGAAAGAAACACATATCCTGATATAACATTGGAAAAATTTGAATTTCAAGAAGGAATATATCTATAAGCATTCTTTCAAGGGGGAAAAAGGTGCCTAAAACCATGAGATGACTTTTCATATTTGCAAAAATTTTATGATGCCCTGATTAAGGGCATAAACTTTGATGGAATGCAGATATGGATTCAGCTACTGGCTCTGTCCTTTATAAGCTCAGTGACTTGGGCAAGATACTTATGTATCTAGGTCTTGGTTTTCTCCTCTGGAAAATAAGGGTAATACCAGTGCTAGTTTCATAGGATTGTTGGAAAGATTAGATGAGATACTTTTCTCAAGTGATAGTACCTGTCTATAGGAAGTACTCCATAAAAGGTAATGATTATGATTATTCTAATGATTCTGTCACCCAATTCCGATGTAGTGGTGGAGGCACACCACCAAGCAATTCTTGGACACCAGCTGGGTGTCCCTCTACTTCAGATGCCAATCAAAATACCAGTTGTCACCTGTGCTTCTAACTGAATGGCTATGCATCAGGGGTTCCCATGACCCTCTTCTTGGGTTCGATTAACTTGCTACAGTGGCCCACAGAACTCTGAGAAACATTTGACGTACAGATTACTGGTGTATTATAAAAGGATGTAACTCAGGAACATCCAGATGAAAGAGATGCACAGGGCAAGATATGTGGGCAGGGGTGCAGAGCTTCCATGCCCTCTCCAGGTGCACCACTCTCCCCACACCTCCATGCATTCACCAATCCAGAAGCTCGCTCAACCCCATCCTTTTGAGTTTTTAGAGAGGCTTCATTACATAGGCATGATTGATTACATCACCGGCATTGGTGACTGATTCACCTCCAGGCCCTCTCCTCTCCCAGGAGGTCAGGGATGTGGGACAGAAAGTTCCAGCCCTCTAATCACTTGGTTGGCTCCCCAGGCAACCAGCCCCATCCTTAGGTTAACTAGGGGCTTTCCAAAGTCATCTTATTAACATAACAAAAGACACCTTTATTCCTCTCTTGGCTTAGGAAATTCCAGGGGTTTTAGGAGCTCTGTGCCAAAAACAGCACGAAGACTAAATGTATATTTCTTATTATAAATCATAATACCACAGGCCTGTCACACACTATTGGTTAATAGCAATTTGTCAGTAAGTATCATGAACCTCAAAGTCTTTATATTCTTAAAACTTACAGTTCCTTTAAAAAATCTAACCCTAGAAAATAACACAAAATGAAATATTTATGCATAAGGATATTCATCACAATATCTCTATTTTTTATTTTGAAGTGTGTTTAAAATGCATAACATAAGAAAAACACCTCCTTTAACAGATACTGAAATTTTGTTATATTTTCTGAAGGTCTGTTTTATTTTTTATTTTAACAAATAAAGTATGACGTATAGCTAAAGCCCCCCAGGTTTTCCTTTTTCTATCTCACCACTACTCTAAAGTTGCTGATGATCATGTTCACGCATGTACCAGTTTTGTTAAACAACAAAAATTCAAATGCTTAAATTTCAAGATGAAATTGCCTTTATTAAATGATTCGTGAATCATGCAGCATCCCATCTAGCAAATAGAACGGAGCTCCCTCGAGCTGCAGACAAGGAAATGTTTTTAAAGGTAGAGAGGTAGCAAAAAAAAAAAAGGAAAATTATTAGCAAAGAAGGCACTGTTTCAGGCAAGGTCACCCTCCTAAGGAAAGGGGAGGGGATTTATCAGCAGATGACCTCCTAGAGCAGACCAGGAAATTCCAGGTTGGCTGGCTAAAGGTCACATTCCTGGGGAGGCTGAAACTGAAATTAGGTTAGATATTAAGTTTTGGTGGAGTTTAGCATAAGTGACTCCATTTTGGGTCTATCTCCTTTTTAATAATTTTCTTAGTATATACGTATTCAACGGTATTGGTTGAGAGTCTACTGTTGGTGCTGGGGCTTGTTCTAGGTGTTTAAGAGACATAGTGAACAAAGAGACTGCAATCCCTGCTCTAATGGAGCCACTTTCTAGGTAGGGGGGAGACAGAAAATAAGCAATACACCTAAACAAATGTATTCTATAGTATTTTAGAAAGTAATGGACAAAACAGCAGGAGAGGGATTTAGAGGGTTGCATAGCTGGTTACAGAGAATAGTATGTTTAGAGTGGGCCTGATTGGGAAGATGCCATTTGAGCAAAGACTTAAAGGAGGTGGGTCACGGATATAAAGGGAATGAATGTTTCACACAGAGGGAAGAGCCAGAGCAAAGGCCGTAAGGCAGGAACATGCCTGACATGTTTAAGGGACAAGGGGCTGAGTGTAGCTGCAGTATAGGGGGCAACAGGTCAGAATGCAAGAGAGAGACAGACTGTGGAAGGCCTTTAAACCTTTTTAAGACACTTGACTTTAACTCTTAGAGAAACAAGGAGCCATTAGAAGGTTTTGAGTTGAAGAGTGATGTGATCTGGCCTATAGTTTAAAAGGATCAATCTGGCTTCTGTAGAGACTGTGGGGAGACAGAGTGGAAACAAAGATGCCAGGTAGGAGGCTAGAGCAGTCATCCAAAGGAGAGACGGCAGTGGACGGAACAGGATGTGAAGGTGGTACATGTGGTCAGACACTGGATATATTTTAAAGGTAGAGCCAGTGAGATTTTCTGCAAAACTGAACATGGGTTGTAAATGAACAACTGGAAGGACAGCATTGTCATTAACTGGAATGGAAATGACTGTGGGTGGAGGATATCTTGGGGAGAAGATCAGGAATATTCTAGATAGGTTAGGTTTGACATGCCCATTGGACATTTGTAACATCTAGTAGGAAGGGGCATACAAGTCTTGAGTTCAGTAGAAATGTCTATGTCTAAGCTGGAAATATCCGTTAGAGAGTCATCATCAGCATAGAGACGGTATTTAAAGCCATGAAAGTGGAAAAGAACAAGACAGACAAAGCAAGGAAGAGAAGCTGGGGTTGAGGCCTGAAGACCTCCAATGTCAGGAGGCCGGGGAGTGGAGGAGGAACTGCAGACACGCCAGATAAGGAGGAGGTAAGACCAGAGAATGTGATGTCTTAAACCAAGTGAAGAAAGTGTATCAAGGCGAAGGAATGATCACACAAAGCTGATAAAACCAACAGTTGGCTTTATCAATTTGGAGGTCACTGACAGCCTTCAAAAGAGCTATTTAAGTGGAATGAAAACTTGATTGAGGAGGGCTCAAGAGAGGATGGGAGGAGAGAATTGGACATTTCTATGGATTTTCCCACAAGGGGGAGCAGAAAAATGAGGTGTTAGCTAGCAGTGAGGGGAAGGAGAATGAACAGGCTTTTTTAATGATGGAAGTGGTCCATGAGAGCAGGAAAAATTGATGCAGAAGAAAGGGGGGGAAATTACTGGACCAAAGTCCCTGAGTGAGGAAAAAGGCTAGCATCTTGTGTACAAGTGGGAGGACTGGCTTCAGATAAAACGCGGATATTTCATCTCTGACATCAGTGGGGAGGGCTATTAGGTGAGTAGATGTGCTGCTGGGATATCCATAAACAATCTATAATATACTTGTGTTTTAAATTTTTTTCATAAATGATATACTATGAATCCTTTTGTCACTTTCTTTTTGCTCTTATCCTTAAGTTTTCGAGATTCATCCATGTTGACTCCCTTAGATCAAGTCTGTTCAATTTATACTCACTGTACCATACTATTGGGTGTTACTGTGCAAATCTATTCATTATTCTATGGTATAAATAAACCCCAATGTATTATATTATACCCTACTGACAGAACAATTAGCTATTGTAAACAATGCAGCAACGTACACTTCTTCCACAACACAGCACATAGACAAGAGTTTCTCTCGAGTATATAACTAAAGCTTATTGCAAGGCTATAGGACAGCACAGCCAGTCAGCCTCAAGATTTTACAGTATTAGAGAGCACCATCCACATTATACCTAAGAACAAAAATGCAGTCTTCTTTTCCAGGATATAAACACTATCTACTTCAACCCACAGTTGTACTATATTCAGCTGCTAAATCTTTCTGTAGCAAATGATTTCCCCACATGTCAAAAAATTCAGGAAATAAAGATTACAAGCCACCCTGCTTAACACTCCAACTCTTCACTAGAAAATGAAAACTGGTCAAAATATCACTGATTCAAGTGGACTTTGTGAAAATCCTGGGTGCTAATGCTGTCCCACTGACATTAGGAGAGCTCTTTCTTCAGAATCAAAGTAATGGAGTTTTCATTCTGTCATCAACAACAGAATAACACCTAAATATGGACTGATGCCAGGGAAGAGGTATATTTTAGCTGTTCAAATATCTCTATTTAGAAGTATTCTATCCTTGAGTCCTTTATGGAAATGTCATACAAACTCACCATCTACAAAAAAACAAATATTACTATTTGTATCTCAACTCCACTTTTGATACGTAGAATTTAAACTATTTTTAAAATCATCTTTGGTTTGTCTGGCAGTTTTCTCCCTTCACCTTCATTCCCCAACTTCCAAGAGATAATAAAAAGAAACCTCCCCATTTTTTATAGAAACATTTACATACAATCTTGAAGTGAACAAGAAGGCTACAAAGTCTATTTCCATTAGTGCAAGAAACAAAGAAGAGCTTTTAACCTAGAAATGTCAGGCACCATTACTTTCTGTATGGTATGAAAATGCTACATCTGTTGATGTCAAAGATAGCAATGTGTCTATCTACATATGAACATTGATGATTGTGGTATGCTTCAATACACTCCTGGCAGGCCACAGAGAGTAATTGTTTTCATAAATGGCCAGCATAAAAACCAGTGCAAGATGCACTTTTTTGCGTCCAAAAGCATCTACACTGACTTTAAAAAATTTACCGGTGAGCTTGCATTTATCATTAAAATATTTTGCAAAGAGCCAGTGATAAGTGGAGATAATCGTAGTTTCAGTAACGGCAGATTACATCATTATGGGTTTCATTGCAGACATGTGGGTGTGTGTGTGAGAGAGAGAGAGATAATATTTACTTTATGATTCTACATGACAACAGATATATGTAGCACAATAAAAATGCCCAGATACAAGTCTAAATCCTTGTTGGTTATCATAGCAGAAATTCTCTTTACAAAGATAAAACTATATAGAATGAGAACTAGCAATACAAAATACACACTAAAGAACTTAAATGTCATATTTTAAGCTGCCTTCCATACAGCCTGTTTGTTTGTAATTTCAGCTTCTGCCTAAAATGTCTACTACATATGCAGCAAATTAGTTGCATCTGAATGAAAGACAAACATAAATAAGGTATTTTAAAGCATCATTAATAAACAGAAATAAGTAATTTAAGTATTGGGCTCAAACTGAGAAGATAAACTTATCTTTGAGTCTTCCAACATTTCTAAATAAGTATGAAAAATATTGTCCAGCCTCTGTGCAACCAAGGATACGAAGCAATCTCATCTCAAAGATCCAGATCATAGGCCTTGGTTATTTCTCATCTCAGCCAAAAAGACTGCCAGCTCCCACTACCTGAAAGAATCTGGCTAGGAGAGTCTCGAGGCCAGCTGGAACCAGAGCTAGTTCAAGTTCAAAACTCTCACTCTGCTTCTCATTTCTCTTGGCAATTCATTATCCCCTATGCAGTCTTAACTCTTCCACACAGGACATGTGTCTTCCTACAACTCTTGGCCTCCAAGAGGGACTACTGCTCTTTTATTAGCTCTAATTTTAAAAACTGGGGAAGACTCTGATTTAGGTCTGTTTGGGTTGTATATGCCTATTCCCAAACCAATGGCTGTAGCTATGGGATTAGGTACCATGGCTGTCCCAACTTGAAACAGTTGCCTGCTCTTCAATGTGTCACTGTGGCAGGGAATAAAAAGTCCTGTAAAAGATGGCAGCATTCACTAAATCTTGTGGTAAAGAATTGGGGGAAGGGCACTTTCCTAACGAGGGGTTGAGCATTATCACCAGAGGCTGGGAAGGGTGTTGGCAAACCTAACAATGTATTTCAATAGACAAATACATTCCTGCCAACTTCAACTCATCAAAATAAATGTTCATACAATATGCTGAATTGTATTTCCTTCCAATTAGTCAGGCTTTTAAAAAAGTAAGGAAATTGAAAAATATCTAAAATTCATTGAACACAAATTAGTCTTGCCTAGGCAGCTCTTATAGGACCAGTTTCCATAGAGTCCAATTTAAACTGAGTCAGATCATAATTATCTGGTCTAGAAAAATATAAACCTCATATCTTCTCTGCTCCTTAATCTTATTTACTTCAATTTTCTTCTTTATCAATCTATTTCAACATATCTCATTCTCACAGTTACCTTGAAAATGTAAAAATCATAGACGCATTAGATACTCTATATGATGTTTCATAGACATTACTAATAAATGTGTTTACTTTGGAAAAAGTAAACTATCTGTGATTTCAGGGGTGTTTACTCCCATTTGTTGCAAACACATTTGATGACTATAATTGGCACCATGACCATAAGTCATATCATAAAAAGATTGTTTATAGCTGTGAAATTCATCCTCTTCAACTGAATTATAGATTCTTCATGTTAAATATACTCGGCACTCTGAAAATTCTTGCAGCACAGTTGTGACCAAAAAGTCAATAGGTCTTATTGTTTTGCAGGTGAGGAAGATGGTGAGAGAAAAATAAATGTGCTAAAAAAAATGAAATATGGTATTGATGGACACATTACTAAAAAAAAAAGGACTCAGTTAGGTTTCTGTTTAGGAGCTTGAACAGTCCTCAACAGCAAGACTCAGAACTAGGAGGTGTTGGTTAAATGCCTTCCTGAAACAAATAAAAGGAAAAATAAGAAAGCCACATTTTACTTCGCAGCTGGTTTTTTGTTTGCTTTCTGTATCAAGGGAGTTTTTTAAATTATTGTTTTGAATAGCAAGTGCTCATTTGCGCACATCTCTAACCTTAATTTTCTGATTTTCTCAGAGATGAGTAGAGCTAGTGAGAAACATCTGTGAGCACAGAGGGAGTGGAAACCTCACTTTCAACATCATGGGCCAGCTTTCCTCTTATTACAATTCTCTCTCAGGATCCAGGTCATACGGGAAACCCAGCAGGTGTGACTCTGATCAACTCACTTTGTTTTCCTATTTTTATGCTCTCCTGAACACTGTATAATTAACTTCCCTAATGGTTCTAAAACTACGAGCTAAATATATTTAATGAGCTCCTATCCATGTTGATAGAGAGGAGATACGATGACTATCAGATTTGCTCTGAGGAAATGCACCGATACTAACAGGTTTTGGTAAAAATATCAACCTACTGCACTGCAGAGTCTAAGCCAGTTTCGACCATCCCTTCCTGCCTTGTAGCGAAGTGGTGCGAGTGATGAAGGAGCCGCAAGCTGCTGCGGGCATTCCTGAGAAGTTCAGAGGCATTTCTTACACTGTGTAAAGACCATGACACATTGTGACCGTGGCTCCAAACCTTCATGGTCCTGCTGAAAGGGGAAGCAGATGGATAAGATCAAACCAAATCCTCGCTGGTTTTAACCAGCAGCGTCTATTGACTGCTATGTGCCAGAACTGGTCTAGGCACTTTCAAGGGAATTGTCCCCAAACCCTCCGGTAGTCTCCCATCTCAGTCAAAGTAAAGGTCAAAGTCCTTACAGGGACCTAGAAGGGGCCGCAGGATCTTTCCTCCACCTCACTCCTCTCTAGCTATATGGATGTCATTTCTATTTATTCCTCCAACACACCTTGCAAGCTTCCTTCTTAGAATCTTGGCACGCATGGGTCCCTCCACTTGGAAACCTCTTACTGTGGATATCTGCATGGCTTGGCCCTTCATTCCGCTGATTTTTGCCCAAATATAATTTTGGTGAGGTCTTCCCTGGCCATATTTCCAAAGTTGTAGCACTCATGCACACTTCTTCATCCTTTTCTCCACGTTATTTTCTTCCCTAGCATGTGTCATTCTCTTTCATAGCCTACAGTGGTTCCATTATGGTCTGTCTCTATCATTTGACAATAAGCTTTAGGCAGGTGGAGATTTGGGGTTGTTTTGTTCACTGCCAGCTCCCAAAAGAGTGCCTTGCAGACAGTAGTCTCTCAATAAATATTTTTGAATTAATCAACCAATTAATACATTTTTGTTGCATAAAAACTCTATGAGGTTGCTATTATTTCTTCATACCAATGAATAAAAGAGGTTCAGAGATTAACTTACCTAAGGCTCCGGAATACATAAACTGCAAAGCCCCTTGTTAACTCCAGATTTCTAGTCTAGGACTCATTTTTCTCTGCCACATCTACCTGGGAGTACAGCCCAAAGTCAAGGTGGGGTGGGGTGAAGTCAGATGTTAAAAACGGACACTGGGAGCAGCATCCATGTCCTAAGGAGCAGGTGGGTGCCCGGGGCACGCATCATGTGGCAAGATGGTTGAGTGAGGCTCCTGCACTTAACTTAGATCTTGTGCTTATTGGCAAGTGGCTGAAAAATGTTTCAGGTTGCTATCTTATAAATTTAAAATATTTTAAAAATTATAAATATTCCCTTCTCTAACTAATTAGTAAATATCTGCATACAATCTAGACTTACTCCCATGGAAAAGAAACTGCTTTGTCTCTCATCTATCTTGTGTAATATGAACTCCACTGTGTGTGAAATGAAAGCTCATCTGAGTGACAAACTGGTTGTATTAGAATTCTTGTGATATCCTGGCACATAACTCTTCTTTGAGTTTCATTCCAATGGAATAGTTCCATGTGGCAGGAGGGGAAAGGGAAAAAGCTGAAACAAATAAAATATTAATTTGACACATGTGGCAAATTTTTTAACTTAATGTCATTTTCTAGAACCTACACAACAGACTCATGTAGACAGTAATTGGGTTTTAATCACAGTCACTGTGGATGGACTACTTCACAGGGTAGCGCACCACTCAAGCAGGTGGACCAGCTTTTTTAGTAAAGCAAGCTTATTTGGTTTAACAGATCAACTTGCTTTTTCTAGTCCCTAAATACTTCTCCCTCATTTATATTTTTCTGGTTTTGTGAATCAAGACTCTTTTGCTTGAAAGTGGCTGAAACTCAACCAAATAAGCTTGACAAAAAGAGGAATTTATTAGCAGACATGTAGCAATAAAAGGTCAAAGTATAGCTACACCTTAGGGACAACTGGGAGAGAAATGTCCACCCTTCAAGGCTCTCCATTGCCTGTGTGTGCTTCTTTCTACCTGGGTATGTTGTTCTCTCTGACCAGCTTCTTCCATCTCTTGAAAATATAGCCCCCTGCTGCTTCTGTACCTTATGTCTCATTGCTTTGCCACCACATGGGGACTCTATCTCTTCCTTTGTATATGTTTGCAAAACTTCCAGGGAAGGATTCTGACTGGGCTGGTTTGGAAGCCCACTGCTGGATCTCAACCATCTGTGGCTGGATTGGAGATGATAATAAAATGGCCACACCATTCAGACTCTGCAATTGGAGCGCATAATGAAGAATTCCCTAGACCTCAGGAGAGGGAGGAGGCGCAGAGAGCTTGCTGGGTGACAAAACAATTGATGTTGCCCAAACAGGCCTACCTTTCCAACATCCATCATACACCACGTACTCTCTCTTGTTAAATTTTCCCTCCAAATTGCCTACAGTCTGCTAAATTACATTTCCATGAAAGTACCAGAAAAAGGTTTTGTCAGAGCCAGAGGCATAGCCCATTGTCATCAATAAACTAAGTTACTATGACGATTTCCAACAGCTATGGTTTAAATATGTAATTTTACTTGAGCCCTTTTAGTCCACTTCTGACAACCCTTGGCACAAGTTAACTAGAATGTAGGATACATGATTGAGTCTAAACTTCTTACTGAAACAAACTTTGCATGTAATTACTTCACTGGGGTTTATGTACATATACTCATCTACTCCTCTGTATGCAGTAAAACAGACCCAGCAGGTCTCCTGACATCTCACAGCACAAGACGCCACTACCTTTGGGTCATGCATTCATTTCTCTGATATTCCTGCTGTAGGTTGATAGCCACCTGTGTTGAGTCTAATAATCATCCCATCTTTAGAAACATCATAAACTTGTAAAGATTGATCCTTGCCTTAACATCATCTTCCTTTATGATTTATGTGGACAATATTTGATCTAGGAAAACTGAAAAGATGTGAAAAATTGTTTCTTTTTTTCACCAGAAATAAGTAACAAAGTAAAGTACATTCACATATACTTACATACACATACACACACACACAAAAACACACACATCTACCTCTCTCTGTGCTTCACAATAACTATATTAGGGAATTTCAGATTAGCTCTGGAAGGAAATGACTGTTTCTAAAGAGAAGCTTTGAGAACTTTTTTCAGATTTAGAAAAAAGTCTATGAATATGCTCAGCTTATGATAAATAAAGCTAGTGTTTATTCTATTCAATAACATGATTCACCTTATCCCAGTACATATGAGAAAAATCAAAATCCAAGAACAGCTACAGATTTATAGAAGATGGTGTAATGCACCAACTGAAAAATTGCACTTGCTGTGCTACAAATGACTACTCTTCAAAATACAGTAACTTTCCAAATAATAGCCACAGAACAAAGCAAGGAAAATTCCACCTGTTAATCAACACCCAAAGAACACATTCCATTTCCTTCTCTACCACAGAAACCCCTCTATTAAAAGGAGACACAGCCACAGCCACAGTCATTGGTGAACCCATCATTACTCACCAGTATTCATTATTTGTCATTTATTAGCCTCCGAATGTGACACATTTGCTAGGAGTCATACAAAAGAAAGTCTGACACAGTCCCCACACCACAGGCTTACAATCAAAAAGAAACGACGAGGCGATATTCAGTGAGATAAAAAAAGAGGTGAAAAAAATGGCACAGGAAGAAGAGTAATCCAAAAAGGAAATCTAAGCCATAGAGGAAAGGGGCATGGAAATTTGAATTCCTACTTCGGGTTAAATTCACCATCAAATACTAGAGGGGAGCTCAAATGCTTCAGGAAATATAATATTCCAGTGGACCAAAAGGAAAGGTCAAAAAGTATAAGAACTAAATCCCTTCAGGTCAGAGGCAATGGTTTATTCCTCTTTTTATTCTCCACAGTCTCTAACAGAAGAGTAGGAACACAGAACACACAGTAGGCTCACAATAATTATTAAATAAAAGAACGAATGAAATCATTCCTTAAAGCAGCATGACTTAAAGATTTTTCTGAAGCACACTCTGCCAGGTAGGTGGTCTGTACACAAAGGGTTTTGTTGTCAAGTAAGCCCACCAGTGCTGTATAATATCACTGACGAGATGCACAAGGCCCATGGGTAAAACTCCTAGAAGAAAACATAGGGATACAGATCCTTGACTTTGGTCTTGGCAATAATTTCTTGGGTAAGATACCAAAAGCACAAGATCAAAAGCTAAAATAAACAAATAAAGAGCTTCTGCACAGCAAAGAAAACCATCAATAAAGTGAAAAGGCAGCCTGCAAATCAAAACCACGATGAGATATGAATGGCTATCACCCAGAAGACAAGAGACAACAGGTGCTGGCGAGGATGTGGTGGAAAGGAAAGCTTTATACATGGCTAGTGGGAATGTAAATTAGGCCAACAACTATGGAAAACAATATGGAGGTTCCTCAAAAAGTTAAAAATAGAGCTACCACAGAATCAGGCAATTCTCCTTCTGGGTATACACCCAAAGGAAATGAAAACAGGATTTCAATGAGACATATGCACTCCCATGTTCATTGCAGCATTAGTCACATAGCCAAGATGTGGAAACAACCAAATGTCCTTCAGTGGATGAATAGATAAAGAAAATGTGGTATATACGTGTATAACGAAATATTATTCAGTCATAAAAAAGAAGAAAATCCTGCCATTTGTGGAAATATGGATGGACCTTGAGGGCATTATGATAAGTGAGATAAGCCAGACAGAGAAAGACAAATACTGTATGGGGTATCACTAATACATGGAATCTAAAAAAAAAAAAGCTGATTTCATAGAAACAATACAGTGGTGGTTGTCAGGGACTGGGAGGAGGAGGCAATGGGTGATGTAGGTTGAAGGACACAAATTTTCAGTTATAAGAAGAATAAATTCTGAGGATCTAATTGCAGCATGGTAACTATATTTAATGTTATTGGACACTGTACTAGAAAGTTGCTGAGAGTAGATCTTAAGCATTCTCACCACACACACAAAAAGAGTTAGCTATGTGAGGTGATGACTGTGCTAATAATCTTGATCTTGGTAATCATTCCACAATGTATATGTGTATCAAAGCATCACATTGTACACTTTAAATATATATAATTATATTTATCAATCATTCCTCAATAAAGTTAAAAATAAAGGAAAATAAATGCTAAGAGAAATCCAGCAATAAAAAGAACATTTAAAATTTATTAATCCTATTTTTCTCAACTCATATGACCTCTGAATCTTTCTATTTTTTTTGTTTTTTTAATTTAACACCAATTGACAACCCAAAACTTTTCCTCTATTCTAAGGCACACACCTTAAGAAATATTGCCTTAAAAAGTCAGGGCTGAAAAAACATAAGAAATTATTTGATAAAAAGACAATCAGCTCCAAGAGGTCAGAGATTGTGTCTGTTTGACTTAATGGTTGTTTCTCCAGTTCCTACGAGAATGGCCAGACACAGAAAGTACTCAGTAAATATTTGATGAATGAGTGAAAGGAGGGAGGGGAAAAGATTGGCTTCATTTGTTTAACTTCATGAATCCTGGTCACCAAGATAAGGAAGATAATAAGCCCAGTATTTGACAGGTTGAGATTGAGGCAACCATCAGAAATTCAGATGGAAATTTCCAGCTGGATGGGTGGGATTCAAATCAAACTCAAGATCTGAGATGGAGCTAATGTGTCAGGAGTCACCAATGTAGGATTATTGTCTAAAGCTTTCAGATAGATAAGGTCTCCCAGAAGAAAAGAAAAATGAACCAGAGACACGCCTGAAGAAAACTTTTGTTTAGGTGCTAAGGAGTGGTTAATGTCACAGGAAGGGATCCATCCATTGTCTTCTCACATGTCGTCCCACCTCTAGCCTCCATCTCCCCTTCTGCTCCTTGTCGTCTTTTCCCTAGCTCAGAAAATGGCACACAGCCATGCTGTTCTAGAAACCTGAGAATCATCCTCACTTGCAAGACTGCCCTCATCAACACTCCCAGACTCCAGCCAGAAATCTGTTTGACATTGAATGATTAGCACCAATAGATAGAATAAATAATACCAATGACAAGATTATTCTGCCTTTACATAGCACTCTACAGCACATTTTCAAAGATACCACCTCATTTAATTCTCACAACAATCCTGTAACTTAACATCATCTCCAAGAGAAGAAAACTAAAGACAAATAACTTTACTCAGATCACACACCAGTGAGAAGATTTAGGAATGGAAACAAGGGGAGAGTTGGTTGTCTCTTGCAGAATTAATCAACACATATCCATTTAGCACTTGTGTCGTAGAAACTCTCTGAAATCAAAGAAATGTAAGTCCTAACTACCTTCAAATGCTGGATCCCTGTAAATATCAACAAACCAATCTGAAGGCAAGGCAAGTAGAGATGATTACTTACCACAGTATGGCAGAACGCTGTCTTGACAAAGTGTCAGTAGCATCTTGGAAGGGACAGGCAAAGTGAGGATATTTATGCGCTTTTGGAACCTAGTTTAAGACAGAACTTTCAGTGTGAGGGTTTGACTGGGGAAGGTAAAGATCATGATGTGACAGTTTAGGATTGGTCGACAAAGCAAGGCGAGAACGTTGATGCACAAGTAGAAGAGTCTTCGGGAGTGAACAGTCATTTGAGGCTACCTATTCAATAGTTGAAGTTTTCCACAAAGTTCCTGGTATAAACAGTAAAATTATTTTTATCTTTCTGGGCAAGAGTTTCCTAGAAGAGTAAAGTCATATTGATGAAAACAGTGGAATAATAAAGTTAAATTAGGGAAAAGAGCCAATAGAACAATCACGTTATATAGATGGCAAGCTGTGTGGATATAGATGGTTTGGGGTCTCATCATCAAAGTGGTATTGTATAGTGGAAAGAACAATTACTTTGGGGTGATCCAGACTTAGGTTTGGAAAAACACTTGCCTCATGTTAGCTCTGTGAGCTTGGCCAACTTACATAACCTCTTTGAATACCACCACACAATGTAATATTATTTAAGATGGTTTGAAGAAAAATGCAATCCATCAGAGCCCAGGAAAGAAAGAAAATAACCAAAACCAGGAGTATTTTGAGACAAAGGTAGAATACAGAGGTGGGTCTAATTGCACACCCGGGTGAAGAAAAGCATGATAAAGGTTACAAATTTCCTAGGAATCAATGCCTTTAATTTTTGTTCCCTCTGAGTACCATTTTTTGATGGAATGGGATAAGAATCCCTTAACTATCATCTAAAGGAAAGAGGGAAAAGTGAGGAAATCCATCACAATTTATTGATACACAATTTTTACCCTGCCTAGCAAGATTAATATTTTAAATCAAACACTGGAGTTCCTTATAATCATAATAAGCACCACTTCAGTTCATTAGTGTACTGACTCCCTCAATTGTGGAAATGTCAGCTAGTCCTGGGCCTTAAAGAATAGGCACTAACTCCATCTCCTTTAAAATGTTAATTGAGCTGGAACAAAATTCCTTTATTCATAAGTACAGATTTTCTTGTTGCTTTAAAGGTGGCAAATACATGGCAGATCAAATATAAATGCCATGATTGCTAACTGAAATATGAGACACTTAGAAATATAAAATGACCAACTTAATGAAAATTGCACAAGAAAGTAAACGAGAAGACATTTCCTTTTGAGTGACAAAAACACTGTAAAGAAAAGTATAAGGAAGCTATTGGATCATTGAAATGGTATAACTTGTCACACAAAAAGTATTTGAACAAAAAAAATGCTGTCATACTTTAGAGAGAGGAGAGAAAGCAATAAATAAAGCAGTTTGCACTGTGGCAGCCTATCACTGATCTGAATCAGAAAGCAACTGGGAATAGGGACTTTAGAAAATAAAGCTCTATTACCACTGAGAAAACCAGAGTTAACACAGGGACTCACTGAATTGACTTTGGCAAAACTCGTACACTTTGTCATGACAATAGTTATTAAAATTGAAACCGAAATTGGAATTGAAATAGGGCAGACACCAAGGACCAGAAAAACATTACAGAAACTCAGGAGCCAAAGCTTTCCCTAGAGGAAGTCAAATTGAAAGTTATTGCTGTAATGAAACATGAAGAGATGATGTTTGGAAATATGTCCAAGAACCATTTTTATTTAAAATGAAAAAGTTTTAAAGACTGTTTAGTAGAAGAAAATATCAATTTTACTGGAAAGATAGTCCCTGGATAACCAAAACATATTTTCCATGGCAATCTAGTGTTGATTAGGCTTAAGGAATAAGAGGTGAATGCGTGAATTACCAATATAAATAAAATGTTTTTAAAATTGAGTCAAGTAAAGTTTCAAGGGACCTGAGAGTGCTTCACTCTTTTGTTTTGTTTTAAACAAAAAACGATCATTTTCTCCCCATGGAATTAGTCTTGTCGAGGACCAGCCCTATAGTAGCAGAACTGCTGTCCATCCTTGTGATCTGACCCAAAAAATTGGCAAAATATAGCCCTACTAGTCAGCCGTCACCTTACTCTCCCATTCTCTTTGGCCCACAGTTGTTTCTCCAAGCCTCACTGCATAAATTCATTGACTAAATGGCTTTTTTGAAATCATCTCGTGTATGTAACTCCAGCAAGAGAGTTGACTGTAGAAACTGAGGAAAGTTGAAAGCCCAATTATCTCAGTGTGTAGTTGCCCTCATCTTCAGTGGTTAAAAATACGAGTTTTGGGGGACTGGCTCAGTGGCATAGCAGTTAAGTACCGTGCATTCTGTTTCAGAGGCCCAGGTTCATGGGTTCGGATCCCAGGACCTATACCACTCATCAGCCATGCTGAGACAGTGACCCACAAACAAAGTAGAGGAAGATTGGCAAAGATGCTAGCTCAGGGTGAATCTTCCTCACCAAAAAAGAAAAAAAAACCCATTCAGATCGAAGAATGAGTGATAATAAAGCATAAACTTTAAAAAAATCTGAGTTTTTTATGTCTTGGGACAAAATAGTCCAGCCTTCTCTGTCCTTCCTTTGTTACTAATCTCACATCCTCTTGCAATCTCTCCTCTCCTAGATGACTATCTCACACTGTCCTATCTCCTCAAATCCACAACACAGAACATGTTTCAGAGCATTTCTAGATTTTTTAATTGACTGTGGTCAGGTTCTAATGCAATGAAAACTATGATTCCAGACTTTTCTACCCAGGTTAATTTATGAAAGGTAATTTGACTACCACCATTAGGTCCTCAGACAATGGCAATGTTTCGGTCAGATAAAAATCATCTGAGAACTGGTTGTAGTAAACTAAATCTGTAGCATCAAATTGTAGGGACTCCTATATTAGATACATCTCCAAATCTTTAATTAAAGTTAAATAAGGATTATTTAAAATTGTCATTTCTCTGGCAAGCTTGTTAAATTAAATACAAATGCAAGAATATAATATAATTAAATACAAGTGCAAGAATATAATGTATATACACACACACATATATATACCCATTTATACATACATACATATATGTATAAAATCATAGATGTGCCAAAAGAAACTATTTTGTTGGCAGTTGAACATAAAGAATTCATTATGAAAATTTTATCTGTAGAAAGTAAAGTTGTGTCTGATGTAGATAGCATAAGTAAAATCTTGTGAATTGCTCTCTAAATTGTACACATAGAAAAATGAAGGCGACAGGCATAGGATTATTTCCCAGCAAGCTAAATATACAAATATCAGGAATAAATGAGGATAGGAATAGAAATGTAGTACATAAATACATGCATTAAAGCCATACGAAAAATAACTTTAGGTAAACCAAATTACATGGTTATAAAATTGAATTCTACTGTTAAGAAAAAGTTCTGTCCTAAATTGGCAGCAATAAATTTGAGAAGCAGATGAAAGTCCAAGTGGAAGTACCTAAAACCTAAAGATCTTTGAGAAATGTAGGTAATCTAATTTTCAGTTAAAAATATTTATTGACTAGTCCCAATTTTAGGCACTTAGGAAGAGAAAAAGCAACACCATTTTAATATGTAAGTTCCCAAACTTCAAGGGCTTTATTCACATGGAAATAGTTAAAATCTCTGCATCAGGAGATGGAATTGGCTTTACTTATTTTCACCTTTATTTCTAATTTATTCTCAAACTGTCCTTTTCTTCCACGTTGAGGAAAAACTTCTAGAAAAAAACAGACCAACTTAATGTTAGCAGATCAGCATTGCAAATATCTCGTCTTTAACCTTTTTAAAATCTATTGCAACTAGCCAACAATCCTCAAACCAATATTTTTTATGGCATTTGAGAAACTGTAGCTTAAGTCTCCAGGAGCTGGCTTGGTAACACAGACGTCATCACCATGTGCGTGTCACGACAATAGAGTCAAAGTTTTCAATGCACTTCACAGTCCACAAAGCATATCGCATACTTTTTCCTTAGAAATATCAGCAACTAACATGCATTAAGTGGTTTATTTACCTTGAGATCAAGGGAACTTCCCTTTTTTTAATCACAAGTTTGGGATATTACTAACTCTTTGGTATTCTCTCCATCGGGTTGCAAGTCAGAGGAAAGTATAAAACTTAAAAGCAAGAACAGCCAAGTTGGCATTGTAAAACCAATACCATTCACTCCCGTACTTGATGGAAGCAGGATATTAACATAGAGCCATCTGCACAACTATTGCTGTGAAAGCAACCAATCAGAAGAAAAAATAAACTCAAAGAAAAGTTTCAGTTGTTCTTCTCATTCACACCCACTAGGGTGAAGGTCCATTAGGTAAATGGACTGTTGTTTTGCTCTGCCTCTGGAAATAGCCTTATGGGAACCACAGGAGAAAGAGAGACCCACGGAGCAGCTGATGAGTTGTACGGCTCATAGCAAGTGCCATCTTAGCCCAGACAGTGACTTCTCAGGCTTTTTGGATGATTTTCGCAGAGCAGAGAACCGACATCAACAAATGAGAGCAACCTTAGCAAATGAGAGGGACCTAGAGGCTGAAATACTGAGCCTGAGCCCTTCACTAAAGGGATTCTGGAGCAACAGCCAATTCCAATGGGAAGCAATTCACCCAGCCAAGATGAAAACACACAAGTAAGCAACACACATTAAGTCATTTTTGTAATAGACTGATAAGCACCCACAAGAGAATTTATACTTTTGTGAGAAGCAGCAAAGGAACTCTTTCTGAAAGCGAAGAGGAGATATTAAAAGAAACACTACCCGCAGCAGTAGCAAGAGAAAAATAACATGTAACCGGATCAGATGCAATAATGCATTAAAGCATTTATTACAGTCACCTGGAACCTAATAGATAATTAGCAAATGTTAACTCTCTTCACACCAAGATGAAAGATATAACTGAACATTGATGTGGACTGAAGAACTGTTTTTCAACCCTAATTCATTTTTTATTACTGTTCTATCCATGCAAATCTTGCTTTTAAAACAAAATTCTGGAAGAAATATATGATTCCCTTATAATCCTTTCAGAACTCAATTTACATCAGATTAAAAATCCACTGCCGAGTATGATGAAGTTCTAGAAAATAAGCCAGTCCTATACAGTGACTACCGGAGATGACACAAGCCAACTGAAACTCTGGATCACCGTGGATGTAACGTGATGATCATTCATTTGCTCACTCATTCATTTATTCAACAGCATACATTCATTGCATACTCATGGCTGGCTAGTTGAAACGGAAAACTAGGAACATGGAGCACGTAATGAGATAATATATGTAAAAATCCTTTGAAAAGTATAAAGTGCCGTACGAATGACAAAGTTGGTGATGATGATGAAGCAATCATAGCCTATTGGGGAAAAGGCAACACAGTCTCTTTAAATAAAGGAAAATCATGTCTGTCTATTAAGTATAGAAAAGGGATCATTTATTCTTATAACTTATTTAGATTTTCAAATAGCTACTGAAAAGACTCCGTAGAAAGTCAATTTTACCAATTCAAATAGGTTAACATAGGATTGTGGGAAATGCTTTGAGCGAGAAACAGGTTTAAAAAAAGACATTTCTTGGTATAGAGAAGTATTCATTAGAAGCCCCTTAATTATCAGTTATATAAATCAAAAGAAGATTTCAGAATGAAGTCCTCCTGTTTGCAGACTATTCTCAACTTCCAGGCAACTAAATAACAAGCTGGCTGGCATCAGTCAGATCTTGTGAGGCTGTAGCATGAAAATTGACAAATAAGTTTAATTACCAGGAATGAAAGGGGATGCGTAAGGAGAAAATCATGGAACAATAGTTTTGAGAGAATAGGTTGCAGTGAAAAAACAGAGAAGAACCTGTTGTGACATCGTTGTCACTGCCCATTTGTGCATGAACTTGGTCGTGGTTGTTCAGACTGCCTTTTCTTCAACTTAGTTATGTACACTGTTGTTTTGACAGGTGTCATCAAAATGTTTGAAAATGTTTTCAGTTTGCCATCAAAAATGAAAGGCTATTGGGAACACAGAAAGATGTGGAAACAGGAGGAGCGCCAGGTTTGATATTAGTAGAGCAAATATTTCTTGTTGGAGGAATGACTACAACTCCAAATTTTCCTTGAAAGCAACAACAAAATGCATTTTGCAATGGAAGGAAGGAAGATGCTTACAAGCGGCTGGCGCTGGGATCTGTGTTGTTACTGAGGAACATGCAAAAAGCTGGTTTATTACACACCAACTCATACGACTGGGGGCAACAAACATTACCCAACCCGTTCAAATACAAGAGAAAAGTTTTGCTGCAAAACTAGGCTGAGGAGGCCTAATTCTGCATTCTCCAAAGTTGTTAACAAGACACTGGGTCGTCTTTTAATTGCCAGGTCTTTTTCTCTCTTGGGAAAATAACGGTATTTCTTAAAATCAGTAGTGTATTAGATCTAATAAAATGCAGTCAGTGACTATCTGGGGGGACAGCACGTGACAAGTGATGCAAATGTGCAGAGAGCAGTTCAAGGCAGGTGGGGCAGAGGCTGCAGACGATGAACCAGCAAAGGTAGGGACATACAATAGCCCCTCCTTATACGCGGTTTCAGTTACCTGCAGTCAACCACGAACTGAAAATATTAAATGGAAAGTTCTAGAAATAAACAATAAGTTTTAAATTGCACATCATTCTGAGTAGCATGAGGAAATCTCACATCATCCTGCTCCGTCCCGCCAGGGGCATGAATCACCCCTTTACTGAGCGCATCCACGCTGTCAGTCACTTAGTAGCCCTCTTGGTATTGAAGTATTTGTGTTCAAGTAACTCTTATTTTACTTAATAATGGCCCCAAAGCACAAGAGTAATGATGCTAGCAATCCAGATATGCCAAAGACAAGCTATAAAGTGCTTGCTTTAAGTGAAAAGATCGAAGTTCTTAACTTAGTAAGGAAAAAAAAAAATCGTATGCTGAGGTTGCTAAGATCAATGGCAAGTTTTATCACAGTTTATTGTTATAATTGTTCTATTTTACTATTACTTATTGTCATCAGTCTCTTACTGTACCTAGTTTATGAATTAAACTTTATCATAGGTATGTATTTATATAGGAAAAAAGCATTGTATATATGGAGTTCAGTACTATCTGTAGTTTCCCGCATCCACTGGGGGTCTTGAAAGTATCTTCTGTGGATAAGGGGGAACGACTGTATATCCAGCCATGCAGGGCCACATGGGAGTGTTTCCAGCGGGAATAGGGGTTATGGTGAAGGTAGAGGGAATAGACATATATTTAAAACTGACCCTGGCTGTAGTGTGGAGAAATGGCCCCAAGTGGTCCTGGAGTGAATGGCTCGGGCGCTGGACGGAAGGAAGGCAGTTACAGTACTCCAAGCCAAAGATAGGATAGCTACGACTTGAGAAGTAACAGTGAGCAAAGAATTAGATATTGTCAGGAGATATTTAAAAGTATTTTAATAAGTATATGTAATGAAGTTTTTTAAACTTCTGTCTTGACCCAATTTTGAGGCTCTGATTAGAGGCTGGTCAGTCCTTCTTGAGCGCTAAATCCACATCCCCAACCACCTCCCTTATTGGGCTCTCACGCTCCGGGCTATTAGTACACCTGCCCTAACCACCCCAAGGCAGATACTCGACAACAGGGAGAGCCTCTATGCCCCAGAGCTCACTGAAATGATTCAAACTAGCCCACCCTCAGCCTGCTCAGCCTGCCTTGCCTGTTCCATCCCAAGGAAACCACAGTAAATATTTCCCCTCGCTCCTTCTGCCTCTGACTGACCTCAGTTCTTCCCCAGAGTGGCCCTGCATGATGTGCTGTGTTCTCCCCAGAGAACCGTGAGCTCGACAAACTGTAAATCTCCTAGTTTCTTTCCTTCAACATGCGTCTGGCCTCACTATACCCCACTCAAGATAAATAGTTAACAGTATAACCTTGCTAAAATCTAAAGTAAATTTGAATTTAGACAAGTCTCAATTAATCAAAATGCTAGACAATGGGAGAAAAGGATAGTAAAAATCTGAATGTTGCTCAAAAACTTATTGAAAACTCATAAGAAGGAGAGAACCAAAAAAAACCAAACAAAATCCAGTTACAATGTCCTTGCCTACCAAATTTGCAGACAAGTAGCAGAATTACTTGATCTGATTTTTATTTCATTTTATTTCTCCCATCCATCATCTGGCAGAGATGCTAAAGAACAGTGAACGATTACATGTTCAAAAAGCAAGCAAAGAGGCAAGGAGAAGGAACAAAAGGCCTGTTTAATCTCAAAATTAGATAAGTAATATTTGAATAATTGTGCTTTGACTAGAATAAGAGTATATAGCTCCCGTCCTTAACAGACACATGATAAACGTTTGCTTGAGTGAATAAAAGAATCGACAGGATTCTTTAATCGCAAAAAGTGATTAAATTAATATTAATTATAGGATGGAAAGTTCATATAAAACACATAACTCAAAAATATACTACATTCGAGAAAATAAGATATGTCCCTTTGACATGTGTTCATCTGTTCAGATTCCTAGAGTTGCATGCACAGTTTAATCCAACTGTCTTTATAGATCTACATATATACATATTCATATATTTGAATAATTTTGCACATATTTGGTTTGGGATGTATTTATTCAGCCTGATCACATTGCAAAGTCTGAGGTATTTGATGAGTATAAACCCAACAACAGCACATGGAAGATAAAGCCCATATTTCTAAATCTGTTTGCAATTCTAAGAAATTCTGGTTAGTTCAAAAGAGTTACTTCTGTTGACAGGGATCCAACTGGGGATTAAGATATTATGACATATACACTCCTAACAGATAAAAGCAGGAAGAAAGACACCTGAGCTAAATAAGAATGTCAAGATGAATTGCACACCACTCTTTAGGATAAAATTTGGTCTTACCTGTGGGGAATCATCTCTAATATACAAGGCAAGAGAGACATAATTTAAGATTTTAAACTAGGGTTTCTGTACATAAAAGAAAATAAAGCTAAAATTGAAGTTCCTCCTGCTTTGAAAGGAACTCAAAAATGGCACAATTAGCTAAATTTCTTTTGATAAGTTTTGGTATCAATTGGTACATTAGAGTGCTTGCACAGGGGGCACTCATGACCCGAGCCACATCTAAAGTTAAGATTATGAACTCTTGTTGGCTGATCTTATAGGTATCCATCTCTGGTTAGCTCAGTTGAACAGGATATGCTGCTAATAAAGCCACGTGGCAGGATCTATTCTTCTTAAGCCATTTAGCCTTGCTTTGTCCTTGCCACATCCATCCCATAAAGTCATGCTTTGGGCAAAGAGTGTAGCTAACAACTCTACCAACCAACTACAGAAGCAGCTCAGAGGGTATCCACACTAATAACGATGGACGGCATCATCTAACGTGTGAAAGACAGTTCAACCTTGGCATCACTCTCATCATCCACTCCCTACCCCCCGGGAAACTGTTCAGAAGGTAAATCTGATCAATCCCTGCTTGAAACCTCTGAGACATTTCCCATTTTTCTTCAGATAATGAAGATGAGAAGAACCACAGCTCTCATAAACCACACGTCCTCACACATCATGCCTCTCGGCCTCATTTTCTACCATTTCTTCCTGATTCCATTTGACTTCACACTGCTCCTTCCCTTCCCACCCCTATCAGCCCCATCTCAGCCATACTGGTCTCTCTATGTTCCTTAAACACACATAACCGCACTCTTTGTCTTCCAATGTCCCTTCTCTTTCACCTACTTACAGAACAAAGCACTGTATGATTTGGGGTTTAATGTTAGTTTCCCGGCGTAGCCTGTAACTCCATGAGAGGAGGGACAATGTCAATATCTCTCTCTGCTGTATTACCAAGACTAAGCAGAGGTCCAGGGATTTAATAGGAATTTGATAAATATTTGTTGAACGAATGAACGACAACAGTTGCTAATGAATAAGCATCGTTATTAAAGCCTTGTTTCTCTGTGAGGCATGTCTTCCCAGGTGTTCTTTCAGGGCACCATTTTGTTTGTTTGTTTGTTTCTGTGAGGAAGACCAGCCCTGAGCTAACATCCGTTGCCAATCCTCCCCTTTTTGCTGAGGAAGACTGGCCCTGGGCTAACATCCGTGCCCATCTTCCTCTACTTTATATGGGACGCCACCACAGCATGGCTGACAGGCAGTGCGTCGGCGGGTGCCAGGGATCCGAACCCGCGAACCCCAGGCTGCCAAGCGCGGACTAAACCGCTGCGCCACCGGGCTGGCCCCCCAGGGCACCATTTTTAACATGCAACAATGCCAGAAAAGACTCTCCTTTCGGGATCTTGCCCCTACTTTCTCCAGCCTTATCTCTCATCACTCTCCCTTATACTCTATACACTCATCACTGGCTCCCCCAAACACACCAGCTTTTCCCCACCATCTACCTATAATTCCTTGCTCTCAACTTCACTGCCACTCCTTTTTCTTCACCTGGATGTTTTTCACTTATTCTTCAGGCTTCAAGTGAAACCTCCTCTCCTTGGGAACACCTTCTTGGACAACCCAACGCCCCTCCAGCTGCTTCCATACCATGTTGTAATCCACTTATTCCAACACTTACCAGACGCGGTTTACTTGAGTCTATTTCCAAGTGTAATTTTAGCTATTTGAGGGCTAGGAATATATCTTACTTCCCACAGTAGTACACGACAACCTCTCAATAATATATAAATAACAATAAAAGTTTTTAAAAACATATTGCAGTCTATTAATACTAAAATATAAAATACATCCTGTGACAATATAAAATTTAAACCACTAAATAAAACTGGGACTATTTTCTAGTAGTATTTTATTCTATTTGTGAAGAAATAACATAAAAGGTACTATAGTGACATTAACTTAGCCAATCACACCCAGTCGAGCTCATTGAGACCCAGCAGGTGTCAAGATCAGCTGTCAATAGCTATCAATAGCCAAAATTTTACTTCAGTTGGTAAAGATCTAAATGGTTCCTCTCATGTCTCCAAAAATCACATCAGGTATGTGACCACACCACACACGCTGGCATATGCCAGTAGATAAAATATCCAAGTCAATTCTCAAGTGATATTTTTTGTCTCCTTATTAAGTATTCATAGGAATGATCTGGAGTAATAGTTTTCATAGCTTTCCAATAAAACCTGAAGAACAAGGCTCATATTTCTGATTACTAGGCCAATTAAAAATGCTTTATACAACAAAAGTTAAGGTTATCATCAAAAACATCAGTGCACTCTAGAGAGTGTTATTTATTTTTCCAAAATGCATGGATTTTGTATCGGTCTAAAAGAAAGTTTTGCTACACCAGCTCAAAAGCATTGTTAATAAAGATAGAATTATAGTTCTCCTGGGAAATACTGGAGGGAAGCTTTCACCCTAAGGGCCGCCTAGGTTATTCAGGTTAAAGTCTTTAACACAAGAGGATTCAACATTGACAGGAAAAGGAAGTATGTTCCAGGGAGTGCGAATGACCCAGCTAATAGAAAAATCACCCCACTTCCTTGCTTAAAATTTTCCTGTTGTAGATGTTCCCATGATTTCTGTGCTTCCTGACATTTACTAAATTAGGAAAACAGAAACTTCATAAGAAGTCAAAAAATTGCAAGCAATCATAATGTTTAAAAGTGATGGATGTTAAGTAAACTCATGGTGGTGATCTTTTCACAAGATATACGTACACCAAATCATTATGTTGTACACCTTAAATCTGTACAATACATCAATTATGTCTCAATAAAACTGGAAAAAAGATAAAGTGCTGTAAACGGCAATAAAATGGTTAAAATAATAAAATAAAAGGAAGAATATAATTTAAAATAGTTCTTAAAAATAATAAACTAGTTTTTAAAATAGTGAAACAAAATTTAAAAGCCTTGTAAATTTAAAATAAAAATTAATGATTTAGAAATAAATCGCATCAAATAAGAAAATAAGTGGCAGACAGTGTTAGCTGCTAGACCAGGATTCCTTCTCCCTTTTCTACTTAGTCTCGGAGCCCTGATTTTCACTGGGCACATTGTCTCCCCAGAATATACGATTATACTTACCAGCCCACCTGGTAGCCAGGTGCAGCCAAATAACTGTGCTCGGACCAATGAGTGTAAGCACAGGAGCTATGCGGGAACCCTGGAAGGCTGCTTCAAATGGTTAATCTGCTGGGAGGAGTCCCTTTTGACCTTCTAATTTTATTCCTTTCCCAGGCTGGAGCTGCAGGAGCCATCTTGGACCACTAGTTGACCAGGAATGTGGAAAGCATATATTAAGATATGCATCAGAAAGACTGGACCCTGGTCCTCGATGATGTCAGTGGGTTACCCTGCCAGCCCTCAAATGCTGCCTGTGGATATCTTTTATGCAAGGGAGCTTTTATGTTCTTTCAGTCAATGCTACTTGAGATTTCTTGTTTTGTGTCCTTGAATATAATCTTAACTAAAACAGAAAGCTCAGAGAATCAGTAGGTAAGCCGAAAATGAGCAAAAGTCTAAAACTATAAAACAATCGCATGCATTAATATGATAAAGATTTAAAGCCATTAGCATGAAGAAAATTGTACAAAGACAAAATAAATTATAGTACATGAAAACTGTTGAATATAAAACAAATTTAAACAAAGTTAAGACAAAATTTAACAAAGGCAGTAGTTTAAGACAAACGTGCTGAGTAAACAGGATTGAAACCAACCCAATTATCCAACAGATATCACTTTCCTGTGGCCAAGATTCTTTTAAAAGAGTCTCCATTAATTGAGGTTGTTACATAAATCTCAAAGCAAAGCTTTATTATATAACTTCATGCAACTGATGAGTAAGTATAATTTTATTCCCCCTTCAGAGCAAAGTAATCCCACTATCTATGAGATAAGGGAATGCGGTCATAAATACAACTGCTCCAATCAAGAATATATGAGTATAAAGACTCACATCTCTAACTAGTTGCCATGGGGCAAGGATAAGGGAAGACTTCCAGGCACATAATGGAAATTAATCTCAGGTTTTCTTTCTTGGATGCTAATGTTAGTAGCTGTAATGTTTTAATATAAGAACTAATACCTGTTCGCTTAAGAAACTCAAAATTCAATCTGTTCTTTATCTGGAAACAAAATAATACATTTGTTAAAAGTCCCAGATAGCATAGTCTTTTTGGAGCCTTAGTTTGTTTTGTAACTTGGGTTTAAGAAAATGTTTAAGTAATATACAGCCTTTGGAATGACTTTTCTTTCAATTTTGAAATCTGTAGACGCCAAGGTTTTAGACAAAATTGGCTTTTCATAGGGGTAAGAAATTGATGGACTCTAAACTGAGCTTGAGCTGGCCATGCTCAGAAATGCCTGATGAATGGGTGGAGGGTTCACAGCCCAGCAGGTCTAGCTCCCTCCCCCGACTCCCCAGGGATGGGATGGGCAACATTTTCAAAAAATTCAGGTTCTATTAAAATATGTAATTTTTCTTGCCTAAGTGTCTTAGAGATATAATACAAAGAACAAATATATTACAAATTCAGCTGATTAGCCTATTTCAAATCAAGATGATCGTTTGTACAAAAATACACAATAATTTCTGTATAATGACTCTCTGGTTTAAGATTATCATAGCAATTTTCCCAGCAGTTCATTATTAAATGTGCATACCCATACCAGTGGTTGAAAGAAAAATGTAACAGTGTGAACATAAGATTTCTTACCCACCCTCCAACCTCTTAATTCAACCTTTAACTTGCACAATATTAATGATACTGAAGGCTTATTATTTCTGAAGCCAGAAAATAAAGCCATAAAATTAAAAAACTAATGTTCATTTAAGCTACTGGAAGCCTTAACCCGGTGTCTTGAGCTCCAGCTCTGGCTGGCTTTCTCCACTGCATCTTCCTCCAAGCCAGACCCTCCCACCCTGCCTCGCTCAGGCCAGCTGGCTGATGACTCGCAGGTGCCAAAACGCATCTTACCCCATAGGTTCAAGCTATCATGACATGGAGTAATGGCCTCTTCCACCAATACATCTGGGCAGACAATGGCCAAGGACCCAGCTAGGTGGCCTGTATGTGGAACCAAGATAGGAAGGACAGGGTAAAGGGACCTCCATAGCACAAACAGGTGACAGCAAGAAGTTCAAGAGAATCACTAGAAACTCTGTGAATTGGAAGCCAAAGTAGTATAATCCCCCAAATCACTGGAAAGATAAATGGAGCTGATCCAAATGGAATATTCAAGATCCAGCAATTGTATTTACTTGTCTGAATATAGATAGATTGATGTGTGTATGGTGTGTGTGTGCAGGTGCACACACATGTCTAGCCTTTTTAGGGAGTGATCTGTTCTAAATAAGTAACTTTCCCAGACAACTCAAGTTCTACCTCTTTTAGCAGCAACTTGTTTTTAAGCATTAACCTCCTATGATTAAACTTTTAAAAAAATGTATGTATTACACCTCATTACCTTTTTAAATAAAGCACGTTGAAATACAACCCCATCATTTTTGAGGACATGGGGCAATTGTTATTCATATAACTGGACTTCTGCCTATATTATTAATATAATTGTAGCCACTGAAACTGCCTAACATGCCCCCCACGGGAGGGGCCCACCCGGCCGTGCCTCTCCCGTCTTCCGTCTCTCTGGTCTCCCTGGTCCCCTGTCCACTAGGCTCTGCTCTTATTTTAGCCTGACACCTGCTACTCCATTCCATAATTACATACCTGAATCTACATCCCTGTTTCTGAAGGCAATTCCTTGTGTGATAGAAAAGAAAGAACAAGGTGATTTTGATAGATTTTTCTCACCGTTGCTCTGCTTTTTCTCTAACCTCTGGGCTCATTTCTGTGTTCAAGAGACGTAGAGCTAATGAAACTCCCAATGCTCCAGATAAGTCTGTCTGTAAGCTGCAGTAGTTCTACTTTACAAAACCACCAATAATTTGATTTGAATTTAGGGGAATAAAAGTAGCCTTTTGTCTAAAAATATTTTTCCAGGGGTCTAAAAATTCCATCCGTAAGGGCACTGATTTGGGTTAACACATGATCTCGTATCGGGTTATTGGCTAACAGCTCTGCCCACCACCAGGGAATGAAGTTCTGAAGAAGAGGAAACAGGACAGCTGGGTGTTGGTGGAAGGGCCAGCAATATTCTGGAAGAAAGAGGACAAACTGAGAGGGAGAATCTAAACAGGAGCCTTTAGGGAGTCAGGGGTGAGATTGGCAAGCACTGAGCATCTGGGAGAAAGCTCAACAAGAGGGTGGGAGGTAACCGAGGAATCAGTGGGGTTACCTCTCCCCGTCTCCACAAACCCATGGTGGGTTAGTCCTGGGTGGGAGGGGCAGACTCAGGGAGGAAATGTCAAAGAGGAAGGCGGACCACACCTCACACAGAGGCTCCAATGCACGCACGGAGAGAGTCTTCTGTGAAAAACAGGTCAACGTATCAAATATGGGATAAAAAATGCAGTTGCTTAAGCCTATGCCTGTGTTAGCCCTGAGAGACCAGTGGCAAGTGCGGTGAGAATTTAATAGCTGAAAACATCACTATCTAATAGTTCTCTTCAGAAGGAATTATTGCTTAATTTCAGCCACAGTTTATTATAAAAAAATCCCGTTCACTCACGATATATAAAGTCATCTCTTTGGCCTTGTAAACAGCTAGACTGGTAAGGGTTGGCGGAGCGCTGGAGGCAAGAACCGCCCTTCACCACTTTGATTAGTTCCGCCTGGCTTGTGCAAAATTGCCCGCATGAAATACAGCAGCGCCTTCACATGACTTAACGATTATTCTGCCATTATATTGGGCCCCCAAACCTGCAGATTTTACCAAATAAATGTTTTAAAAAGATCATCATTAGATGTTAACAATTTTATTCCCAATAAATGCTGTGAACGTACTGGTGTGAAAATACCTCTAAAAACATCACGTGACTAGAATCCATGAGCAGTATAATTGTTCTTAGCCTCTCTGAGCAGAAATTTCCCCCCAGAGATCATGCTAGTTCAAGTAGACATGAAACAAAACCATTCCAGACTGAAAATTGGGGATTAATATGTTCAAAAATAAGCGCAGACGTGGGAATAAGCCTGTTAAACGCAGAATAAAATTAAAATCTGATAGATATACAAGTGGAATAAAGATAACATTAGGAATATGAGAGAAAGCCTGTCCTCATAAATTCTATACATAGTTTCTTATCACTTCATGGTCTCTCAGTGAAGAACATACAAACTATTTGAGTGTTTCAGCTATCAATTGCTGTGTAACAAACCCCCCTAAAACTTAGTGGTTTAAAACAACGACTGATGATTGACCTTGATTCTGTGGGTAGCCTTGTGTTTCTTCTGCTCTGTGTGATGCAGGCTGCCATCACTCGTGGGCTGGAAGGTTCAAGAAGACTGGAGTCTCCTCTACATGTTCTCTCTCTCTCCATAGTGTCTTCAAGTGGCCTCTCTCTCCAGCAGGACAGCCTGAGCTTCCTTACAGCATGGAAGCTGGGTTCCTGAAGAACAAAAGCAGAAGTTTCTAGACCTTTAAATGTCTAGGTCTGGAACCACACAGCGTCACTTCTGCCACAATATGGAACTTGCAGATTAGAATGCAGACTAATTAACAAATCCCCCCCAAAAATGCCTTATACAACTTCCTTTAGTATCCAAGAAAGCATACAAGCAGGAAGTTAGAATCCATAATAATACCAAAAACCAAGGGCAAGCAATGAGCTTACCTCAGCATCAAAGAAGGCTTACAGAACGTCAATGGGAAGAGATGAAAAAATGCCATTAATGGCTGATGCACATTCTACCTCCCGAATCAGAATGATGAGACAAGGAAATGAGAGATACCAATGCTTAGTGCCAACCCCTAACATAGGGACAAGAAAGCTACACTAACCTAGAAATAATAAGCACAAAAGCAAAAGAGAGAAAGAGAAATCTAAGTGGCATATTGAAATAACAAAAATTAAAGATTTCTCTTTATCTTTCACTAAGCCAAATTTTTTATGATGCACCAAGCACATGATATGTGGACACAGTTTATGGAGTCGTGAAATGAATACACATTCCTCTGGGTGGCGATCAAGACAAGCAGGGCCAGGGCAGGGCAGGCCCGCCAAGGTATGCTGAAGACAGCTTGACTGTGTAGTCACCGCAAATCACCCTGTGAAGACATTCCAACCTGAGATGAGGGGAGCAGGACTTGAGGCAGAGAGTCTGGTTTTGGAGAAAGACACATGAATTGAGGCTGAGGACTTGACATGGAGTGTAAGGGAGTGAAAGCAGAGATACTAATAAGGCAGAATCCATAGGACTTAGTGTGTGCATGTCGGACCAGAGTGGATTGCTGTGAGAGTTAATGATGATGATCATGGTCATAACAACAATGGTAGGTAACAAGAAGTATTGTCTATGTAGCCCCATCTCACAGATGAAAAAATAGAGGCATAGAGAGATTAAATAACGAAATTATGGGTTACACAGTGTAAAGGCAGAGCCGGATTTTGAACCCAGGTAGTCCTGAATCTGCTTTCTTAAGGACCTCCCGACCTTGTATGTACATAAATGGTTTTGACCCGTGGCATATGCTCCAGCCACACTGAATTACTGATGCTGGTTTCCATTCCCAACAGGTGTTGTCATGCCCCTGGTACTCTGGATGTGCTCGTCTTCTTCCAGAATGTTTTCTCTGCCAAGCCAACCTCATCCATCTTGTACAGCACCTGCAGTTTCCCCTCGCTTCTGCAGCCCTCTGAGCTTTAAGCAGTGGTTTCCTCCTTCCTGTCCACACCTCTGTTATGGCAATTACCAAACTATTTTGCAACTATTTGGGAGAAAGAGGTTTTTGTTGTTTAATGATAAAATATTTTGGCTTTTTGAAGAGTAAAGGAAAAAAGGAAAGTCACAACCACCTGTGAATCTACCACTCACAAATACAATATACCAGTCCTGAATACATCTCCCTGATCCCATTTCCTACCTTCTCCTGCCTTCCCCCGAGCCAATCACTACTCTGAATTGATGTTTACTTTTATCATGCATGTCCTTATGTTTCAGCCATGTATGCACGGATAAAACACTCAGGCAATTTTACCTGTTAGTAACTTCATATAACTGGTATACTATAAATATACTGTTGCATCTTGCTCTTTTTTACTCAGATTTTGTTTCTACATTAATCCATGACGATCCAGGTAGTTTTGCTTCATTCATTTTAATTGCTGTAAGTGTTCCATTGTTTTACTATGTCACAATATATTTTCTCTTTTCCTGCTGATAGACATTTCCATGGCTGCCAGTATTTCACTCTTCCAAACAAGGTTAAAATGATTTTTTCCTCGTGTTTGGTTGTGCTTGTGTGAGAGTTTCTCTGCTTGCTGCATAAATCACAGAGCATGTGCGTGATTGGCATTATTAGATATTGCTGAAAGAGCACTAATGGTATGTAAGACTCCCCATTGTTTCCCCCTACTTGTCAGTCCTTTGTATAGTGGAACCTAATACTTTTTTTCAAGCTGATAGATATAAAATTGTATTTCATGGTTATTTTAATTTTCATTTCTATAAAAATTATTGAGGTTGAGCAACTTTTCACCCAATGTTGGACAACTGCATTTCTTATTGTTTGAGTAAGCTGTTCCTATCCTTTGCCAAATTTTTTGATGGAGGAGTTTGATTTTTGCTTACTGATTTGAAGGAGACCCTTATATTTCCTGGACAACAATCCAGTTATGTATTTTATGAATATCTTCTGGCAGTTTGTGGCTTTTCATTCTTTTCTTTTTTTTTTTTTTTTTCTAGTCTTGATGGATAGAATTTTTATTTTTACAGGGTAAATTTAATCAATTTTGAGGGCCAGCCCAGTGGCTCGGCGGTTTAGTTCACGGCTGGCAGCCCGGGGTTCACAGGTTCGGATCCCAGGCGCCCGCCGACACACTGCTCGTCAGCCACGCTGTGGCGGTGTCCCATATAAAGTAGAGGAAGGTGGGCACAGATGTTAGCCCAGGGCCAGTCTTCCTCAGCAAAAAGAGGAGGATTAGCAACGCATGTTAGCTCAGGGCTGGTCTTCCTCCCCAAAAATAAATAAATAAATTTAATCAATTTTTCACTTATAATATTTATTTTTGTGTCTTGTTTAAAAACGACTTTCCAACTTCAAGTCCATAAAATGATTCTCCCATATTTTCTTCTTTTTAAAGTTTTGTTTTTCACATTTAGATTCTTAATCTACCTAGAACTGATTTTTACATACGATATGTGAAACAGTTTCGCTTTCTTCCTTAAAAATCCCTCAGCATTGTTCACTGAATAGTCCATTTTTTCACCACTGATTTATAATATCCATTAGATCAAACTTTACCATTGTCTTATTTTAAGTTCTCTTTCTTTACTAGTTATTTAACAAACACTTACATATTGATAACTATGTACTAAATACTCTTCTAAACACCTGAAAAATATTGACTCACTGAGCAAGTCCTCATTCAAGTGAGAAAAGTGAGAATCAGAGAAGTTAACTGACTTGTACTATGTGACACAGCTACTAAGTGGCCAAAACAGGATTCAAACTGAGTCTATGGTTTTGAGTTAAGTGTCCACACTCTTATCCATCAGGATATTTATGATGTTGTACTGTAGAGACCTGTTTTTGCTCATTTATCAAGTTGTTTGTTCACCATTCTTTTCTTCTGGTTCCAGTTTACCTCCTCCTAAACAATGTCCTATAGTAATACCTTCAGCAAGAGTCTAAGAATGGTAAACTCTCTCTCTCTCATATTCGTTAGTCTCAAAATGTCTTCACTGTCTTTATTTCATACTCTTTTTTTTTTTTTAGCTGAGGAAGATTTGCCCTGAGCTAACATCTGCTGCCAGTCTTGCTCTTTTTGTATGTGAGCCACTGCCACATCATGGCCACTGACAGACAAGCAGCATAGGTTAATGTCCAGGAACTGAACCCAAGCCGCCAAAGCAGAGCATGCTGAGCTTAACCACCAGGCCACTGGGGCTGGCCCTCGTACTCATCCTTGGATGAAAGTTTAGCTGAGTATAAAATTCTAATTGGACCATTACTTTCTCTTAATACTTTCACAACATTCCATAATCTACAGATTTCTTCTGTTAACGCCCGTCAGTCATATATCAGTTTAAGTATTGTTTCTTTGTCTTTTCTTTGCTTTTAAAAACCCTCTCTTTGTCTTTGATGCTATATATTTTTACTATGATTTGACTATGTGTGGATTTAGTGTTTTTATCTTGTTTTAGATTCATTATGTTTCCCGAATATGAAAATCCATGTCATTCAGAAATTTACAAAAAATTCATATCTTAAATGCTGCTTCCCCCAATCTCTCTGGAACTTCTATTAGACACATTTTAAACTTTTTAGTCACATTATCATGTCTCTATATACTCTGGGGAAGTGTGCTTTAGGAAAGATCCTGGAAGTTTCTTATAAAACTAAAAGAATATTTACCCTATGACCCAGGACCTATACCCCTACATATCTACCCCAAAGAAATGAAAATATATATCCATGAAAAGACTTGTACAAGAATGTTCATACGGCTTTATTCATAATAGCCAAAATCTGGAAACAACCCAATGCCCATCAACAGGAGAGAAGATAAATGAATTTTGGTGTATTCACACAATGGAAAGCTGATTCATAGAATATAAATGAATTTCAAAAATATTATAAAAGTAATCCACATTAAAGAGTACATATCATAAGATTCCATTTATATAATATTTTAGAATAGGTAAAACTTATCCATGGGGTGAAAACAGAACAGTGGTTGCCTCTGAGGGTGGGGTTCAAGGTGGGGTTATAAAGGAAAGGAAACGTTCTGTACCTATATGGGGTTTGAGTTACACAGATGTATGCACTTGTCAAAATACATCAAATGATGCATTTAAAATGTGTCAATTCCACTGAATGTAAATTTTACTTCAAAAAGAAACCATAAACAAATATTTTCATTTACAATATATTTAGTATTATTTGCAAGAATGGATATAGTTAACATGTATGCTGAATTGTTTAGGTATGAAGAGTAGTGACATCTGCAACTCAGTACGAAAACATCAAAAAGTAAGCTAACTTGATGGATAGATAAATGAGACAAATTTTAAAGCAAATGTAACAAAATGTTAACAGTGTAGTTTTAGATAGTCACTGTAAAATTCTTTCAACTTTCCTCCGTGTTTGACAATTCTCATAATATGATGCTGGGGAAAACTTGCTTGCCTTTTTTATGGCATCCTGTTCTTTTCGTATGTTTTGATTGTATATTTTATATCTTCAATCATTTTTACAATGCTTTCTTTTATGGTTTCTATCTGAACTTCTACTGTTCAGAGTTGCTAAGGATCAAATTCAACTGTTGACTGTGTCTGATGACTTTCACTCATGGTGAAGTGTTTCCTTGTGTACTGTAATTGTGTATTGTAAACTTACATTTAGATGAGCCTTGGTTGAGGATAGTTTCTGGGAGATAGATTTTCCTTTTGCTTCAGCCTCGTGCTCAAAGGTTATTTCCACCTTGGAACATTTTTTAAATTTTTTCATGTTAATTCTTGGTACAAGGTTTTCAAGATCAAGCAGACTGTATAAGTTCTTACCCAAATCTTAGCTATAATAGGCTAATTTATTTCTTCCTATCTCATCTTCACGCCCAGGGCAAGAATAGCTTCACCTTCTTGGTGTGGCAGCCAATTATTTCCCTGCCCTACCCTTTAACTAAGAGATAAGACATGCAAGAAGTCGCAACTTTATGCTGGAGCTTCATCCCAACACTCTACCTCTTTAGCCCTGATGCCTCATCTCCCATCTGCCAATGACTCTAAAGCCAAAGCCTTGGTTATCAAGACAGACTACATCCTACTGAAGCAAAGACATTCAATTTTCATATTACTTTTATTGTTGGCCCCTACAGATTTAGTTTACTTTCCCTAAACTCCAGAATTTCTAGATGCTTTATAGTAGGAGAATTTTTACATTTTTAACCAACTCCTCATATTGCCAAAAATTGAAGTCACCCATTGTTTGTTTACAATGTTGGTCATCCTTAATGTATGGCCTTATATTGTGGCTGACTGATGTCGTTGACAGCTTACGTGATACAATATATGGCATATAATCAATAAATACTTGTTAATTAGTGGTTTTGATTGTAAATTACAAATATATTTAGAAAATGTAAATTAAATATTACTAACAAAATCTAATCTTTATATTCAGGATCTCATTTAATCCTCACAACAATATTTGTTAGGTTATAGTAATCTAATTTATAGACAAGAAATCTAATTTATAGAAAGAAAGCTTAATGGGGTTAAACAAATTTTCCAAGGTCATACATTTAGCAAACAGTAGATCTGAGTTTCAAACTAAGAGCTTTTTGATTTCAGAGTCTACATTATCACATAAATTATTAAAAAGTACTAAAAATGGAAGAATTGAATAAATGAATAATTAAGATATAAATTAATAAAATATCCATGAAATGCTCCTGGCAAAGATGGTATTTTCAAACTCTCTAGTAACAAATAACTCCCATACAATGTAAATTGTTCTTTTATGTTTTTAAAAAGGGCAAAAAGTTATCTGAGCAAAATATTTTCAGCAAATATCACAGGCTCAGAGAAAACACATGTATTATATAAAGGGTTCATTCAAGGGCCTGAGGTACTAGTATGGCTAGAATAGAATAAGTAAAGCCTTGTACGTAACAATATCACCAAGGAAACAATCTCAAATATGGTGGGGGGAAATTATAGATATAAAAAATTAATTTAAATGTTATTTATAATACCAAAAGTTGAAAAAAAAGAGCCTAAATATTCAACAACAGAGTAATAGTTAAAGAAACTGTGTTATGTCCATTCAGTGAACTATTATGTAGATATAACAGGGAACAAATTAAAAATAAAGAGCACTGGGGCTGGCCCCAGGGTGTAGTAGATGCCAGGCACAGACCTACACTACGCATCAGTCATGCTGTGATGGTGACCTGCATACAAACTAAAGGAAGATGGGCACAGATCTTAGCTCAGGGCAAATCTTCCTCAAGCAAAAAAAGGGGAGGATTGGCAACAGATGTTAGCTTAGGGCTAATCTTCGTCACCTAAAAAATAAACAAATAAAAAAGCATTGAAAAATCCTTTTTGGGTTAAAAAAGAGTGGCATAAAAATCGAGAGCATGTTTACAATCTGCAATATAATGTGTGTGTGGAAAAATATTGAAAAAAGGTTATACACAAATACCAATAATAGTTTTGGAGTGTATTAAGGAGAATATAAACGATATTTTTGGACTAAATTTCTCTATCTTTAAATTTATTGAATGATACTTTCACTTTTATTAAAAGAATATTTTATAAATATACATGTATATTTATAGCCTGCCCTCAATGGCCTCTACTTCTATTAAATTTAAGATGGGCCATGATTTGTCAGAAGCCTCCTTTTCCAACCTGAATGCGAACATGAATTCTCTGCCACAGAGAACCAAGGCTTCCTGAGATTTCCTGAATCCAGCTCTGGCTTTTCTTCTTCCTCCTTACTAAGAGGTTGTGCTCCACTGTAGGAGTCCTGCCTGGCCTCCTCTGATCTTTGCTTATAAAAGCCTACACGTTGTTTAAGGCCCAACTCAAAAGTCACCATTTGTATAAATCCTTTCTTGAGTCCCTCGCCTGGTCATGATGGCCTTAGTTTGACTGACTGTGAGCCTTGGCAGAACCATTTGTACTTCAGTGATAGCAAGTCCCTAGATGGAGCTGGTCTGGAAGCAAATGGCATTCTTGAATGTCACTGGGGTTTTTGTTTGATTGGTTGGAGTTTTATTTTGCAACCTTCGTACAAATTTCTGCCTTTGTCATAATCTTTCCCAGTCAACAATTTGTTTGTATTAGAGATAAATGTTTTGCATAATTTTCATCACTCTTTTTTCACAATTTACTTTTTAAATTGACTTCTGTTGCTTATAAGTGGCCACAATCGCTATGACTACAGTTCCATTTCAGAGGTCATCAGAGGTCTCCACGTGTAATTCCCTGTATCCATGCCAGATACCCCTCCCTTACTCTCCCTGAAATGCATCTGTGATGGAGCATTGATCATATTATCTGTGAGGGCCTGATCACTTGCCTGCACCCCCCTCTAAACTTGGGATATGGAATGTTCTCATTCACTGAAGTATCCCACATGGATGCACAAAATAAATATTTGTTAAACAGAAAAATGAAGGTATGACCATGATGCAAGCAGAGCGGACTTCAGATTAGTTGAAGAAATTGCTCACTGGATGGTCCAGCTCTCAGCATCCCAGGTATGCAGGAGCTGTTCTCGCTGTGAAGTGATGCCCTGGGCATGTCGCTTACTTTGGAATCGTTTTTAGTCTTAAAAAAACCTGACAGTGTCCATTTCACTACATTGTTTTAATAAAATGTCCCCCCAAAATACAATTCTGACCCTTAAATTCATGTTTACATACACTGTATGGTTTTTACAAAGTGCACCTGCTTAAATTAAACACAAAGCAAGAACATGTTTACGTAGAAAAGCTAAGTGCTCTTCATTCTCTGATGCTCTGGGAGGGTTGTTGACCTTGGGAGGCCAATGGTCTTTTGCAGCACTTATGCGTGCGAGGAAAGCCCTGAGGGGTGGTAGAGGTGGCCCTGTGGTGGCACAGCTGCCACTGTGTCTTGTCTAACTTAACTCCTTCACCCACTGCCCCCCACTCTCCCTTTTTATCCTTTTTTCCTCTCTTATTATAGAGCACGGGAGCTGTGTATAAGTGCCTAGCACATGGTGCCTTACACAAGAGGAGGTACTCAATGTGTGTTGTGTTCTAAATAAACTAAACTACGTATAGATCACTAGAAAATTCCAACTCTTAGCAAAGCAAAGGCCTTAAAATTAGGGATGTACTAAGATGATGATTAAAATGTCTGCACTGAAATCTTTAAAAGAATAATTTAAAATGTGTTATTGTATATTAGTCTGACATCACACAGATCTTTTTTAAAGTACACAATTCTAAGTAAATGCTTTGGTCAAGGATCTTTGAACTACTTCCCTTTTTTTTTTAGCATGTCCACTGAATTGAAAAGGATTCCACAAAGAATCAAGAAGCCTGGGAAAACTGCCATCTACAAGTTGGTCAGAGTAAAAGCCCCTATTTCTCTAACAGAGCCACACTGCACGGGGGTGAAGGCTGAGTTTAAGTGTTGCAGCAAATCCGCCTCTCCCAACACAATCAGTGCATCAGCCTAATCCATATTCAGGATTTTCAAAAAAGGCAGTTTTCAGTTTCTCAGGAATCTAAGCATCGCAATGTACTTTGTGCAATGAAATAAAACATATTTTTAATATTTGGCTGAAACTTAAATCCTCAAGAGCCAAGATTCAAAGCAAATATTTCCACATTAATTGAAAATTTTATTGTCAAAGAATGTATTTCATGGTTTATTCATGCAGAGTAGTGCTTCTTGTCTTCTACCGTTCATTCCCACGATTTCACGGAGAAGCCAAAGGCTATTTTCAAAATTGGGGTGACATTTAAAATCAGGGTGACATTGTTTTTCTCACATGCAAAAATAATGATTTCTTCCTTTATGCTGCCTATTTTCTCCAATGGGTGATTTTGCTGATAATATCTTTTCTGCCTAACTCACGGGATGGTTATGAGGATCCAAAAAGAGATAACACATGTGACTCTGCTACGTAAACTGTAGAGGGTTTTATAAATAGTGTAGATTATTATCATTATTATTATTATTCATCCAAAGTAAGACTCAAGCATCAAGGACTCAAGGGGATATGGAACTCAGTTGATGAAATTAATTTTGAAATGTACACAGAGAGGAGAAAGAGAGAGAGAGAGAGCCCTCTGATTAAGGCGTTGTTCTGGAGATTCTTGTGTTCAGTTCTGGCTCCACTCATTACTAGCTCTTTAATCTTGTGCAAGTTACTTAACTGATCTAAGACCCAACATTTTTAATTTGTAAAATAGGGATAATAAGAGTACTTTATCAGATTTCTATATTAGTAAGTCAGATAATTTATGTGAAGTTCCTGCTATATAGCAAATGCTCGCTTGTTAGCTATTATTATTTCACTAGAGTATAAGCACCACAAAAGTAGGGCTCTGTCTTTTTCATGCATTCATTTATTCATTCTTTAATAAACAAATGTGTGTTACCAGGCTCTGTTCTAGGCACTGAGAATACGGCGATGAAGACTGACAAGGTCCTTGCTCACAGACAATAAACAAGTAATTAAAGTCATTTCAGGGAGTGACAAGAACTGCAAAGAAGCTAATACAGACTAATCACATGAGCTACAGGAGTGCAGAGATGGAAGCAGGTGCTCTAGACAGGTGTCAAAGAAGGCCAACCAAGAGGATCACATTTGACCTCACCCCCTCTCATCACTCAGGTGTTAGCTCACATGTGCCAGCCATGCAAAGACCTGAGGGAAGAGAATCTCAGACTGAGGAAATAACATTTGCAACATGTCTGGGACAAAAACTAGCTTGTTGTGTCCAGAAGATGGATGGGCCCCCAGTCTGTCTTGAGCAAAGTGAATGAAAGCAGGAGTCAGATGAGGGGAATGTGGAGAAAGAGAGGCCACATTATGTGGAGCAGGGTAAGCCTTATTAAGAAACTGGATTATGTTTCAATTGCATTATAACTTGGAATCCCACAGCCCCTGGCATCTATTTCTTGAAGAACATAATTAATATATACACAACATATTTTTAAAATAGTTATACTAAGAGGGCATTTAGGATACTTAAAGACTTTGAGACTCTCAAGAGATGGCTTCTCCCAAGGAAAACTCAGAAATGAGCCATGCATTCCACTTTTAAAACAGTGGTCTCCATCTAATTTGGCAGGGACTCTTTTTACTCATTGAGATATAACAGATACATAACATTGTATCAGTTTTAGGTGTACAACATGATTTGATATGTGAATGCATTGTGAAATGATTGCCACAATTTTTAGTTAACAGCCATCACCACACATAGTTACAAATTTTTTTCTTGTGATGAGAACTTTTAAGATCTATTCTCTCAGCAACAGTGTTGTCAACTGTAGTTACCATGTTGTACATTACATCCCCAAGATTTATTTATCTTATAACTGGAACTTTGTACCTTTGGATCCCCTTCACCCATTTCCCCTACTTCCCACCCTCTGTCTCTGGCAACCTCCAATTTGTTCTCTGTATCGATGAGTTCAGTTTTTTTTAGATTCCACATGTGCGATCATACAATATTTTTCTTTCTCTGTCTGACTTATTTCACTTAGCATAATGCCTTCAAGTTTCATTCACGTTGTCACAAATGGCAGAATTTCCCTTTTACGGCCAAATAGTATTCCATTGTATATCTGTATACCATATTTTCATTATCCATTGTACACATAGGTTGTTTCCATGTCGTTGCTATTATAAATAATGCTGCAGTGAACATGGGGTTGTAGATATCTCTTTGAGGCAGTGGATTTCATTTCCTTTGGATAAATACACAGAAGTGGAATTGCTGGATCATATGGTAGTTCTATTTTTAATTTTTTGGGAACCTCCATACTGTTTTCCATAGTGGCTGTGGCAATGACTCAATGCAACATCTCTCCTTTGTTTATCACATTGAATAAAAATGGCTATTCTGACCTTACTTCATTGGCCAAAGGTGAGAGTTTGCTTTTATTCTGGAGCAAAGATTGTCACATTTGGGATTATAATACAGATGGTTTATATCTGTGATGATGGAAATATTCTATGTTTGTGCTATCCAAAATGATAGGTACTAGTCATACGTGGCTACTGTGATTGAGGACCTAAATCTTAAATTCTAATTAATTCTAATTTAAAGAGCTCCACATGGCTTACGGCTACTGCAGTGAGCAACGAAGCTTGTATTTTTCTCTGCCTTTGCCATTAACCTTCTTGAAGTGGCTCATCAGCCTCCCGCATCTTATCCCCACTGGTATTTCCTCCCTCTTACTCGCAGCATGGGCTGTGGCCCATTGGCTGAGCTGTTTCAAGCTCTAGACGTGGACAGGGTTCCTGTGTGCCAGATACACTCACTCTGCTCCTTGGTCCCGACTCTGCTTCAAACCACAACTGTCTCTCACATCTGTGGTGAGATTATGAGAAGGACCTCCTGAGACCACATAGACACAGAAAGCGTGCCGTGTCTGCTGTTCAATGAATTACTCTAAATTGAGGTGTAAGAAACATTTCCCTTGTTTGCAAAGGGCGGCTTCATACATCTGAAGTGGTATTTTTGCCAGGTGTAGAAGGCACATCTATTTCAGATCAAACAAGATGAGAGATGTTCCAGAATTAGCCTTAGCTTAGTTACCCCAAAATTAAAGGAATTCTTATATTCTTTTCAGTTAGTCAAAGCTTCCAAATCTGTCAGATTCTCAATATCAGTAATAGTGAAACTACTAGACAATCATGTTTTAAAAGAAATGAAACAGCTGTTTGAATTTAATTGCAAATAAAACTTTTCACTTTTAAATATAGCATTCCCTTATATCTTAAGTGGGGAGGCAGGAAGAAAATGTAAGATTTTTGCTTTTCTATTCAAGTTTGCCTCTATCGAAGGAGCAAATCAGTCACAGAGATGATTATGAGGAACCTCATAGCAGATTATCAGAGCAATATTTACGGCAATTCAAACTGGCTCGTTCATGTTTTATTTTGTGCTACAAACACAATTTCCAGACTTAAACCTTTTTTACAAATGTTATTTAGGTTCCTTAGACATCAAAGAACACTTTGAAAACAGATTTTGATGAGTCAGGTGTAAATAAATCAGAGGCATACAGATTAAATGTCTATGAGGGAAAAAATCTGGAAGAAATATGCTTTGGGGAAAATTCATTTGAGATCATCTTGAAACCAGACCATTGGGAAAATGTTTATTTTTCAAAATTTACCCATTATAAGATCGAAAATGAAAAGCTTCTTTAGGTGCTCAGATATCAGATTCCATTCTTCCTCTATATCATGTATAGTAATCTCAATGCACTCTGTCATGACAAAGTTCTTTGTGATAGGGATAGAATCCCTAGGGACTGAGTCAATAACACAGACTTCCAGGATTTCTATGGCAAATGTGATTACTTCATTCAACAACACTAAAACCATTCTCATCCAGCTAATCTCAATAGCAGTATCTCACAGCGTCTATGGCATTAACAGTTTAAGTTTCTTTTAATTAATCTCTCCTTAACAGAGTCAGAGGCGGGTGGTGGTTCTCTGCCCTAAGAGGATTGTTGAGTTCTTTGCAGGTGTTCTGTTCTCTAAAGTGATAGTTTTCAAATTCAGTTATCTAGGAACCAGAGGTGTATGTCTTTGGATCCCCAGAGGGCCCAGGATATCAGTGTGAAATTTTTGATGTTGTCTCAGTAGTAAATATGACCACAGACACTGAAAGTACATGGCAATGCTCAGTCATAAAGTGGTCATCTAAAAGATCCAGATCATCCTTACACTTTTTTTTGTTTGTGTTATATTTCAAGTATCTTCATAATACAAACAGAAAATAAGATCTTAGAGGAGTTTTGGACCTTGGAAAATAGAATCAGAAACTCCAGTTCAACAAACACTACTCCAGAAACAACAGGTTTAGTCAATTTAGTGAAACTCTGCTTTTACTCTAGGTACATCTTACTTTAGAGTGTAAACTCATCACTACAGTATCCTCCTCGGTTATCACAGAGACTGTTAAATCCATAGCAATAATTTTTTTGTCTAGATAAACTAATAAGTTAAGAAGGGAATTAATTTCTAACTAGAGTTAGGATTAAGTCCATTGAAGACGTCCATCATTCACCACCTCACAACCCTACAATAATCTAATTTTCACTTAGTTCTTAGCACGGAACATGGATGTGCTCACTGAGTTTTCTCACTTATGATGTGTCCATGATGTCCTTCTGTTGGCCAGTAAAGAGAAGAAATGTTAGCCTTTTAGAAGATGTTTTGAAAAGAGTAGATCTTGTCAGAAATTCCAGGCCTATGTGGTCCAATCTGATTCTCCACAATTTTCATCAGTGAGATTGACCCTGAGGTCAACTAGAAAGCTGTTGACAGAATGAATAGGCTCAGATATTTGCGGAAATTTGCTTTTCAGCCAATTCTTCAAGGTAAGACAATGAATCCATTCAATAAATATTTATTGGGTGTCTGTTATGTGCAAATCAATATCAACAGATACTTGAAGAATATGAATATGTATGAGACAGCACATATCCACAAGAAACTTACTAAATAATCAGGGATGGATAGAATTTTAGTCTAAGAGATGGGCTAAATATCTTCAGAACATCTTCCAGATGCCTCTTGGTAAATTTGTGATCTTTGGAACAAATAACTATGTAATTATAAAGTTAATGTTTGATGAGAAGATTCTTCCAAAGAAGAAAATTAATCATATCAAACACAATCTCCAGAAAGTTGTCCTTCAATAGGCATAATTTTCCTTTGCTCAGTCAGTCCTGCAGTATAAACCTCATATTAAAACACTTCAAAAGTTGCTAGCACTACTTCATTTTGGGTAGTTAATTCAATAGCTTTATAATTGGATAATGTTGTTCCATAATGACACAGACATTGTAAAACTGTTAACATTCAATGCTGTAGTCTTGTAGAAGCTACTTTATCCAGAAACATCTGTTAACCAAGACTTGTGTACATGTACAGTATAATGGAAATTGATGTTTATAATCAAGTCCTGGAGGTCTCAAAAAGCTTTCTAAAAAATGTCATCTAAAGCATAAAGCAATTAAAGTCAAACAATCAGCAAACATGTCTTAGTCTCTATTACTACGTATGAGACAATACAAAAATATGTTGAGTGGTTTCTGCTCTCAAGCAGCTTATAACCATAGAGAGACTTATAACCCACCCAACAAATCTTTAATAAAGACAATGTGGAATATTAAAAAAGGGAACTCTTGCCCCATCCCAATGCCTTTTTCTAGCCTTCCTGTCCTCAAATGAAGAGAAGTTGCCATTGGCCTAAACTTGGGACCGTTACTGGGCTTTGTTTTCCCAGTGGGAAAGGCTAGCTCCCACCAAGCCAGTTGCCCCAGTGGGAGGGCCCATTGTCTGAGGCCGTCTTTTAGCCTCTATGCGGTAAGCAGATTTCTCAGGTCTAGTTATCCTGGATTCAGAAGAGAAGTTTCAATATTACAAGTTGAAACTATGTTCTCCTGCACAGACATTACCAAAGAGATGGGATGTTTACCAGCTGTTAATACATTGGTATTTTATTAAGAATTGCTATTATAAATCTCTTTGCATGAAACCATGAAGGAAAGAGGAATGAGTAATAAGTTTACCAAAATCCCACTTTGAACAGCTAACATGGTATTTGACCAGAAGGTAAAACTAAGTTTGTATTTATTTATGTTATCATAAAGTTACTAGATGAATTTAACTTTTTGCCAGCTTTATTGAGATATAATTGACGTATAGCATTGTGTAAATTTAAGATGTACAACGTGTTGATTTGACACATTGATATATTGCAATGTGATTACCATCATAGCCTTAGCTAACACCTCTGTCACCTCATGTAATTGCCATTTCCTCTTAAGGTGAGAACATTTAATATCTAGTCTCTTAGCAACTTTCAAGTATATAATACAGTATGATTAACTATAATCACAAGGCCATGTATTAGATCCCCAGAACTTATTCATCTTCTAACTGGAAGTTTGTACCCTTTGACCTACGTCTCCCCTATATGCATTTAACTTTAACTCTACTTTAGTTGGAAAATGTATGTGATTTCCACACATTACTTTTGTAAACAATATTTATATATGCCTTTGTTTGTGCCTTTCCTTAACCTATGTATCTTAAGAGGAAATGCTAGAAAGTGAAAAGAGGATTGCATGACATGACATGAATGAATTCTTACATGACTGAGGTTCTCAACTAACCCTGCCTCCCTCATTCTCTCTCTTGACTATAGGCCCTTGGAGCACAAGCTGTGTCATTTCATTACTTAACTCACTGGCTGACACTTAGCAGTGCTTAAAAATGCTTGTTGAATGAATGAATGAATTTCTAACTACAGTTTGAAGAAAATTAGCTAAGGTGTTACCCAATATCCTCTGTCTAGGAAATCTCACAATCTTTCAGGACTTATTGATGAACTAAGAAGTAATCACTGAAGTGTCTGGTCTGTGAATGCGTCTGTGGTGTCCCATTTCATCAGTAAGTGGAAGATGACATTGCTGGATTGCAAGATGTTTCTGATTTAGAGTGGTCCTTGTGGTATAAAGATGACCTTGATGCACAACCCCTAACTCTCTCTCTCTCTCTCTCTAGCTCTATCTCTTCCCACATAAATGTGTGTAGTTATCTGTGATAACTGTATCACAGTTATCAAAATCCAGAATTTTAGAATTAATGTTATCTCATTGTTAGTTCATATTCAAGTTTTACCAATGGTTCTAATGATGTCACTTACAGTTCTTTCTTCCTTAATAACCACACACTACATTTAGTTGTCTTGTCTCTTTACTCTCCTTCAGTCTGAAATAGTTCCTCAGTCTTGTTTGTGTTTCTTGCCTTTGATATTTTTGAAGGGGAAGTGTATAGACAGTTATCTCACAGCATCTCTCTAAATTTAGGATATATACATATCACCAAAATCACACTAATACAATTTCAGTCCATGCTCAAAAATCAGCCTCTAATTCCACCTGATCTGCGTATCCAGAGTCCACATCTGCTTTTAGATAAAAAATGGAGAGTGGTTCTGCTTTGCCAACTTCTAAAATGTGAGTTTATTCCACAATTATTTTCACAAATTTGCTTCAGGGAAAATTTGGAGCATTGGAAATGGGCCCAAAATGAAGGGTCACATGCATGAGCATCCAAACAAATATTTTGCCAATAGCAACAATTTAATTGACAGGCTATATTCAAATACAAGTATGTGGCTATTGATGATATTGTTTATGGCTGAAGAAGAGAAAATTATACTCCTCTTTTTCCTTATAAGTTTCATTTTGACATAACTTTAAACTTACAGAAAAGTTGCTGGCATATATATATTACCCTTTACCACCTCGATTCACCAATTGTTTACATTTCACTCCATTTGCTTTATCATTTTTTCCCCTCTGTCTTCCTCTGTGTGTGTGTGTGTGTGTGTGTGTGTGTGTGTGTGGTATATTCATGCAGTTGTGTGTGTGTATATATATGTATATATATTTGCATATTTTTTCAGAACCATTTCAGTAAGTTGCAGACATCATGATATTTTAAACTCAAATCTTCAGTGTTTACTTGCTAAGAACAGGGATATTTTCTTATATAACAACACAGCTATCAAAATCAAGATTTTTAGAATTGGTGTATCTAAGGGACAGTCCATGTTCAGACTCTATCAATTGCTCCAATAATGTCCCTTCCAGCTCTTTGTATTTGTACATGACCACACATTGCATTTACTTGTCTCATCTCTTTAGTGTCTTAATCTGAAATACTTTCGCAGTCGTGCATTGTGTTTCCTGCCCTTGATGTTTTTAAAGTACACAGGCAGTTACTCTGCATGATGTCTCTCAGATTGGGTTTGCTATTTTTCAGATGTAGTTTAAGGAATGCTCCAGGTCCCCAGCAGCCTGACTAGATCTGTCCTGTCAAAATACCCATGTATCTGGGACGCCCAACATTGGATCAATTTCTTTTAAATTGAAACATTCTTTCCTGAGTGTTCCTGTTAAGTCATTTATATTATCTTGAGTCAATGCTTTAAAACCCATTATAGTACCCCGTGATTTTATTAGTTAAGAAATGGGTTCCTGACTATAGCAGAGACCCAAATGTGGCTGAAACCGAACTTCCCTTCTCTCTCATGTAACAGGCCAGGAAAGAGTGCTCGAGAGCTGGTGGGGTGCCTCTGCCATGATCAGTGCATGCTTCTCTCTCTGGCGCAGAACAGCTGCTCTAGATCTTGCTATCGCCCAACTGTGAGACGGGCCAGAGACGTGCACACACATCCCTTTCTGAGACATGAACTGGAGCTGTGGCAGCATCACTCTGTGTATCCTTCGTTTCCCAGGACTTAGTCACAAAGAACACACCAACCTGCAAGAGAGGCTGGGAAATGGGGTCTCCGGGGGTGGTCGTGTATCCTGTAGTCCCATTACTAGAGACAAGGAGAATAGTACTGGTGGGCATCTGACAGTCTCCAACCCAGAAACTATTCACACAGTAACACTTCCTGGTTAGCAGACTGTCACATAAAAAGTACACATCCAAAGGTAGAACATTCTGGGAAAAGGGGATTTAGTGAAAGCCCAATTTATAGAAAGTCTGCCTAGGCAATATATCCCCAAATGGGAAAATGCAAAGGGAATTGCTGAGATGGAAACTTCCTGGAGATTCATTAGATGCCTGGAAAAAGAGTTCAGTTGGTCATGCCTCTCAGCCTTATTTCTTACCGAGCACTGTCCCTTGCATATTATACTCCAGTGATACAGAATCACCTGTGTTCTTCCCTACATGCCTGTTGCTTCATGCTCTTTCCAACTTAGGCCTTATTTGTACCTCTGTGTGGAATGTTCTTCTTGCTGCCACCACTATCCAACTGGCAAATACCAACTCATCTGTTCGCAGGCATCAAATCTCACCTCCTCTGAGAAAGTTTTCTTGACTCCTGTAATACAATGAGCACTCCCAGACAGCTTACACTTACAGCACTGAGTGTCCCAGTGCATTTACACATCTGTCTCATACAACTAGACTCTAAGTTTCTTGAGGCAGAGACTGTCATACTAGTTTTGAACACTTGTGCTCTGTGGTTCTGAAATGTAGGTCCTTGTTGCACATTTTTTCCAATACGTTGTTTCTGATAAGTAGTGACAAGGTTCAGATACTTTTCCCAGATGGCTTTTTAAACATTTTTTAGAAAAACTGAGTTGTTCAATAATAGTAAATGTCAACACCATGGTCTGGGTCGAGTGCCAGACTCACACTGAGCAGGGGGGATGTTTTTTTCTATTCTCTCTCCCTTCCTTTTGGCTCCTCCCCTCACTCCCAGCAAGTGCTCTGTCATTTAGCACACGTTTCCTGAAACCAGCACCTCCTAAGTGATCCCTATTTTGCCTTGGGCTGCCCTCACTAGCCCCAATAAACCAAACTCTACTGCTGTTAATGTCACCTTTGATTGAAGGATAAAGGGATGTTAATATCCCTTTGATAAAAATTGGCCTATCCTGAATCACCAGGGTGGTAACAATTTTTTAAAAAATCAGTGATTCTGGTGAGATGTCCTCAACAAAGGAGGCCAGAGGGGCCTCTCATGAGACTTTCTTTCCAAGTAACTTAGGTGATTCTTCAAAGACTCTGAAGATGCGAGTTTCCACTTTCCTCCCAAACACAACAGAGTGGCTCAAAGTGTGGTCTTTTTAGGCTGTTATGGCTGACAAAAAATAAAGAAACAAAAGTCGTTGATATTTATTCAGTGCCTACTAAGGGCGGGGCATTGGCTACCCACATTACATTTATTTCCTTTCATTCTCACAATAATCCTGTGAGCTACGACAGTCCCCCATTGTCTAGATGGCCCATGTTCACATAACAAATAGAATGGGCAGGAGGAACTCCAGTGGCAGTGGAAGTCCAGATGCTATATTGTTACACGGCCCCCCAACATTTCTAAGAGGAAGGTATTTGCAATTTTCTTCAAGTCCCACAGGACTGCAACCACAAACTCGACTTGTAAACCAAGTCCACCTGCCTGCTGTATTCCATGCCTATAGGGGTCCAGTTGCCAATTCTTTTTGTTATAAAAAAATGGATAATAATGACTGAATAAAGAAAGTGTGGTATATACATGCAATGGAATACTATTCAGCCTTAAAAAAGAAGGAAATTCTGCCATATGTGACAACATGGATAAACTTTGAGGACATTACTGCATCAGTCCACTTACATGAGGTCTCGAAAGTAGTCAAATTCGTAGAAGCAGAGAGTAGAACGGTGGCTGCCAGAGTCTGGAAGGAGGGGGACATGGGGAGTTGCTAATCAACAGGCATAAAATTGCAGTTATTCAAGATGAATAAGTTCTGGAGATCTGCTCTACAACGTTGTGCCTATAGATAACAACACTGTATTGTGCACTTAAAAAATCTGTTAAGAGCATAGATCTCATGTTAAGTATTCTTACCACAATAATAAATAAGTGAATAAATAAATAAACAGATATAAGAAATACACCTTTTTAATTAAAAGCAGAGACTGTCCTTTAAAATATGTATTATGTTAAAACACACGCCCTTAAACTTGGAAAACATTTTTGTGCTTTTCAGTGTGTGTATGTACACACACACACACATAAATGATTTACCTTTAACATACTACATTTACTCATTTTAATATATATCACATATTCTCAGGTGTTCTTGCAGCATGCAAACAGAATATAACATATAATGAGGGAAACAGGTTGTTTTTCGGTGTAACTGTACATCCTTCTGAGCTGACACGAGATTCAACCCCTACGTAGTTTTTGACATTTCACATCTGAGAGCAGGCCTTGCTATAAGATATCAGTTTTTAAAGCTCTTATCTACAACAGGTGCTCTTGCTACTCTTTTGATAGTATTTATAGGTTATTTTTCGAGTGAATGTAAAGCATACTTTCCTGTCCTTCCCCTTCTCAATCTGAAGAGCACTACACTAAAATTCCCCTAAAAACATTTCCTTTTTTCTCTTCCCTGTGTCTCTTCCTGCCCTAGTCTCACCACCAGAATTACAGTACTAAAAAAAGCTAACAAGCAAAATGGCTGCTTTGCCAAAACTCAAAAAGAATGGTAACGTGGGTAGCCAGCTATTTTCTCCATTAACCATGCAGTCAAGGACTAAATCTGACAGATTTCTCAGAAATATCATTGCTTGTCAGTGTCAGGGTAATGATTCAAGAACAGTTAGGCTGAACGCCTCAGACTTTTCTAAATACGTAGCCGATACCATCTTCTTTTCCATTTTATGAGCTGCTGTTGACATTGAGATTTCCCACATCCTCAGAGCCTCAGGCTACCTCTGTCGGAGGGACTGGCTGTTTTAGTCGACATGAGTTGCTCTGACAAAAAACGTGCCTACAACGTCCTCTGGTGGTGATAGTGGGAATCAGTTTCAACACAACGCAAGGTTCATAGCCCAGCCCCATTCCGCCCGATGGACCCTGCCCAGAAAACACACATAATGGCAGAGAAATTTGCTGCTTTCAAGACACTGCAACCACTCCACCACATATTTTAGTCACTCTGCTGTTGACGTTCTTAACATGTGGTGGCACCATCTCGTGGCAAGATTTGCTTTCCACTTTTTCCTACCACAAGTGTAAATCTGGAAGTGAAAAGTAAAGAGACTTGACAAGTTTGTTTTTAGAAGGCAGAGTCTCACGTGATACGTCTTTGCAAATTTCCACAAAGATGAACAAATTATTATTCTATAAAGATAAAAATTTAAATTTCACACTAAAAAAAAAGGTGAGGGGGGCTGGACCGGTGGTGTAGTGGTTAAGTTCTCATGCTCCGCTTCGGTGGCCCTGGGTTTGCAGGTTCAGATGCTGGGCGTGGACCGAGGCACCACTTGTCAGCCATGCTGTGGCAGCGTCCCATATAAAGTAGAGGAAGATGGGCACAGATGTTCGCCCTAGGCCAATCTTCCTCAGCAAAAAGAGGAGGATTGGCAACAGATGATAGTTCTTCCCCCCGCAAAAAAGAAAAAAAAAGAAACAGGAGCTCATAGTAACAGAAAGTAGATTGGTGGTTGCCAGAGTCTGGGGGTTGGGGGAAGTGGGAGATGCTGGTCAAAGGGTACAAACTTGCAGTTACAAGATGAATAAGTTCTGGGGACCTAATGTACAGCATGATGACTATAGTGAACAATACTGTATTGTATACTTGAAATTTGCTAAGAAAGTAGATCTTAAGCATTCTCACCACACCGAAAAAAATTGGTAACTCCAATGAGGCTGGCCTGGTGGTGTAGTGATTGAGTTCACGCGCTCTGCTTTGGCAACCACGGTTGCCTAGTTCTGATCCCAAGTGCAGACCTACACATCACTCATCAAGCCATGCTGTGGCAGCATCCCATATACAAAGTAGAGGAAGATGGGCACAGATGTTAGCTCAGGGCCAGTCTTCCTCAGCAAAAAAAAACAACAACAGCAAAAAAAGATAACTACGATTAATTTCATCGTGGTAATCATTTTACAATGCATTCATATATCAAATCATCACGTTGTACATTTTAAATACATACCATTTTATTTGTCAATTACACCTCAATAAAGTTGAAAAAAACCTTTTTATAAAGAAAAATGAAAAATGATTCCACAAAGATAAACAAAATGCATTGTTTGGATTTCTTTGTCATGATAATTAAAGTTTAATGAAAACTGCCCAATCGTAACAGTTTGAGATTCAGAAGCTACCAAGTGACATTTCCTCACCTGGTGATTGTGGTCTTCAGTGCTTTGTTTCAAAACAGCAAACCCCACAGAGACCGGGCTGTTTTTTTCCAACGGTAAATTACAGAAATCAGTAAACAACGACCATCTTTCTGGGAATGAGAGGGCTATGGCGTCAATTATGAATTAATTCAGCTGATGTGGCAATCAAAACCTGTGAATGAGGTGAGAAGCAGGATTCACCTCAACCAGTGATAAGAGCTATAGAGGGCAGCCTGCCTCCTGACACAGGCGTGTGTCCTTTGTATTTTATTACACATCGTAGAATGAATTAAAACTAATGAGGCTGGCTTGTGTTGCTAATTTCATTCACCATTTTGATTAATGTAAAGTTAAAAGGACTAGCTGTTGAATGTCACGGTACTGACAACACTTTACAGGTCACCTGGATCCCAGAGATGACATCATCCACCGGAATTACTACTTTGCAAATGTTTCCTTTGTAAATCATTTAGGATGTAAAGGAGGTGAATGTGAACACATTTCCTTGAGTCATGGAGTAGAACACTGAACTTAAGGCAATCACAGGTTGAAAATAACAATACTGTGATATCAAAGATGAAAGTATCCTTTGCCCTATTTGGAACAAAACAGATAACTGACAGCACTTCCAAGACAATGCAACGCCCCCCCCCCCCCCACTAACCCTTTTCACTGGTTGGGGATTCTTCAGTTTCAAGCAACAAAAGCCAAACTCTGGCTAGATGAAGCATAGGGTAATTTATTAGAAAAATCTAGGAAAGCTCCCAAGTGTGGACAGCAGATTGAAGAACCCAGCTTGGAAAAGTCAAGAAAAGGCAGCTTGCAGAGTTTCCATAGTTTCTCCTTTGCCATGTGCAGGGTGCTGAAATCAAGAGGGGAGGAAGGAGATACAGAGACCCCTCTGGCTTCCCTCACAGAATTTACGTGGATTTACCCTCCCACTCAGACTAATAAAAGTGGAGGAGAAGCATTTCTCCAAAGAGAAATTGAGCAGAGAAAGGGTAATGCATGCTGGGTGATCAATAAAAAATGGCAACCTCTCACCATCCAAACCGTGGTCTCCTGCCTGAGTAGGTGCCTTTCCAGCCACCAACTGCTCTCAGGTCTGGAGCACTATGAGCTTTGGGCCATGTAACTCCACTCAAAATCCCTTTTTTATCACTTTAAATGTTTTGCCTCTTTTATTGCAGATTTTCAAAATTTTAATTTTGTTTTTAATCCTATAATAGCACAAGTCTGAGAAAGAGATGAATAAAATGTTCAACCAAAGCTTGCTTCACAACTCAGGGTATCAGGCAGAAGTGGGTAGGATAGAGATGACATCTCTCTCTACTGAAAAAACAGTCAAGTCTACAGGCACTGTTGACCGTGCCCTGGCTTAATCACTGGGATGGTGCAAATTCAAATAAGGAGTTGAACCTGGAGAGTGGTAAGGCCTAGGGTCCCAGCCAAGAAAGATGGGTTCCTGGAAAGGCTCCCAGTCCACCAGAGAGCCAGAGCACACACCAGAATGAAATCAGGGGACTGAGCACTCACAGAGAGCCAGGGAGAAAGGAGGCACCTACACACCAGACACTGAGATCAAGGACGGGACACTAAAGCTAGAGCATCCTGTTGGTAGGGATTGGGTTTGAATGCACTTCCCAATGTGACCTGCCATGCCGTACAGGACAGCGCAGAGCTGAGCTTGTGGAAGGCAATTCTTCAGTGTTAGCACTTGAACAGTATACATTTACAAAGTCATAATTCCCATGACATCTCCGGAAGGCAGGTGACCTATTAAGTGATGTTATCATCTTGCCAGTCACTAAATGGTTGTTGGCCCAATTGATGGAATCAGAAAAAAACCCATAGTATCTCTTCAGTCTTGCTCTCCCTGCCTACCAAAACCCAAGGAACAGAAAAGCATTTGAGTTCGTTGAGGGGGTATACTTTCTAGCAAGTAAGAGGTGGAAAGTGGAAACCAACACCTATTTACCTGTTATTACTAGGTTATAGTGAATTAAGTATATTTAATATGTTTTTCTGTATTAGCTTTATTATTATTATCTAAATAACCATAAATATATGTATAAGAGTCAATATATATTTAATCCAAACATTGGTACCCCAATGCCTAACAAACATTACTATGTGTACCTCAGAAAAATGTCCTTCAAGGCTGGGGAGAAACTGTTGTGCAAATGTGATGGAAGACGTTTGTCCTGGAATAAGCTAGGAAAATGTTAGGAAATAATCAGGAGAACCGATTGTATTAATTTCTGGTGGGCAGAAACTATGCCTGTTGTTTTCAGTGTCATTTATCCTTGGGCCTGATAATAATATAAATTTTTGGCAATGGTTATACTTTATCTCAATCTAATTAGCTAATTATTTTCCCAGTTCAGATCATCAAATATTTATATGCCCCCCACCAAATAGGTGCTATAAGGATATAGAGATGATGTAACACACCTACTGCCCTCTGGGAAGTTACAGTCTAGTGCTATAGAGATACACAATAACTACACAGCTGACGGTAACACAGACAATAATCACAAAATGTTAAAGGAACAAAGAGAAGACAAGCTGTATAGAATATGATATCCTCAGAAACACGAAACATCTTGTCACAGATATTATATTTGGTAGGAACACCTTTCTAATTGAGAACTTTGTGTATTCATTCTTTTGTCCCTCACATATTATAAATAATACAGTACCCTTCACACCAGTGGACCTTGAACTTCAGTGTGCATAAAGATACCTAAAGAGATGGTAAACACTCAGATACCTCCTCAATTCCTAAGCATCTGATTCAGTGGGTCTACATTTTAACATGTACTCAAAGTGATTTTGATATGGGTCTTTGGCTAATACTTTGAGAAATAGCATTAGATATTGATATTGCGTTCAATATCCTTCAATGTTTTTACTCTTTTAACATTGCTGAAGTAAAGTAATGAGGGTTTGGTAAAGTTGTATAAGGTACTTTATAAAAATACGGCCCTTCCCTCCAGATGACGCTCATGCACTAGCACACTTTGGCACAATCATGCTAACTTTGCCCCCTCTTTACTTTAGGTTAAGAATGTGGCTGCATTTTACTGGGGCTAATGAAGAATTCTAAGATGAGCTAAGCAATCAAAGAGCAAAATTCACACACCATAAGTTCTAGGTATCATTTGCCCACAAACTGTTATTTGGAAAGAAGTAGATATATTTGACATAACAAGATTTAGGAGAGAGAGACATAGACATTTTTACTTCTTTGCATTGCAAATTTTGTGAGCTACCTTATCATTATATCAAAAAAAGTTACCAGGTTTATATGACATTGATTTGTTCTTAATAAACCCGTGCTGCCTATGTCTCAATTGATTTGATTGTAGAATTCTGAATAGACTATAAAAACAAATTTCTAGAGTTAATGACCTAAAAAATTGCCATTAATTGAAGTACAAGCATTTATTTCAATTAAAGAATGTCACAATATTTAGTTTACATCTCATAGCTACCACCGTAAATCTAATCAATGGCATAATTTATACTGAAGAGCAATTTGAATAATTTAATACACTGTATTTAATGTTGGTCATTAGATGTAATTGCAAATTTATACTATTATAAATTTAATATGTGCTGTAGTATTCTTTATTTTGGTTATGTCCTGTCATATTACTTATTAGTACTTAATATTAATAAACAAAACATAGGAAATCGTCCCTTTTTACCAAATAGCCTCAGAGAAAGTTTAACCAGCGTAATTCCATGAGCAAAATCCATCCTTCATAAACAAACTCATAAAAACAACAGACTTTATAAGTATTTAACATGCAATTACTTGGGATTATTCAATAAACTCAATTATCTATATTCTGATTTCTCTTTTTGTGCCAATTGGTTCTTCTTAAGGCATTTTTCAATTTCCATAGAAGAAAAGTAAAAAGCAGACATGGGGTTGCAAGTCTATGATTCACCTAATATTTCCTACTTCAAACACTCCCCTCTCCTGGAGATTAAGGTGAACATCACCAGGGACAAGTAATGATGAGAGCACGCATCCTTAAGTGATACAGTGAGATGACACTTCACCTCTGTGATCTTCTTCCCCAAATTGCAATCCCAGTCAAACCATGAGAAAACATCAGACAAACCCAAATGGAGGGACAGCCTACAAAATTCCTGACCAGTACTCCCCAAAACCGTCAAGGTCATTTAGAAAAAGGAAATCTGGGGCCAGCCCAGTGGTGTAGTGGTTAGTTCCACACACTCTGCTTCAGTGGCCTGTGGTTTGTGGGTTCAGACCCCAGGCACAGACCTACACACCGCTTGTCAAGCCATGCTGTGGCGGTGTCCCACGTACAAAATGGAGGAAGACTGGCACAGATGTTAGCTCAGGGACAATCTTCCTCAAGCAAAAAGAATAAGATTGGCAACAGATGTTAGTTCAGGGCCAATCTTCCTCACCAAAATAAACAAGGAACTCTGAGAACGTGCCACAATCCAGAAGAGGCTAAAGAGACTTGACGACTAAACATAACCTCATATCCTGAATAGAATCCTGGAACAGAAAAGGGGCAGTGGGGAAAATTAATAAAATCTGAATTAAGTGTGGACTGTAGTTAACAATAATGTATCAATATTGGTTCATTAGTTGCGACAAATGTACCATAGTGATGTAAAATGTTAACACCAGGGGAAACTGAGAGAAGGGTACACAAGAACTCTATGTGCTACATTTGCAAATTTTCTGTAAATTGAACACTATCCTAAAATAAAAAGATTATTTAAAGTTGAGAAACTAATAATATTAAAGGACAATCTGGGAGAAAATATTTGTGGTATAATAACACACAAATGATTACTATCCAGGATGTAGCCTCCTGATTGATGAGAAAAAAGACAAAAATAGAAAAGTGGGGAAAATGCCAGAACAGATAATTCCCTGAAAACATATACAAATATTCAATAAACACAAAATTTTGTTAAACCTAGGTAGTGGTCAAGGAAATGCAAATTAAAATGACCACTTTTTATCCATTATGTTGGCAAATGTAAATTGACCACCTCCAGGTCCAAGTTACAGAAACTGTATCGCCATGTACTGTTGGCAGAACTGTGAATTACAGCCTCTTTGGAAAGCAATTTGACAGCATATGTTAAAGTTATAAATGCTCATACCCTTAAACCCAGAAATTCCAAATGTCATCATTTGTCCTAGACACACATTGGCCAGAAAGCCTGTACAAGGACATCCACTGCAGCAGAGTTTATAGTGGTAAAAATTTAAAACTATGCACATGTTCATAATTAAAGCAATTGTTACATAAATTAAACACTATGATAGTATATTTATACTACATACATGATACACTATATATTATAGTTTAAAAATGAAGATCTATATGAGCTAATGTGGACAGTTTTCTAAGATTTTGCTGAGGGGAAAACAGCAAGCTACAGAAGAGTAAGTTTATTATGGCACTTTAAAAAGCAAAGAGAAAAAATGCTAACAAAATTATGTTTTATCTGGGAACCCGAAAATATATGTATATACATTGAAAGTAATCCAGAGGTGCATACTACACTGAGAGTAGTGGGTAAATCTTGGGAGGGGGCAATGCAATATGCATTAAGGATGCTTGTCCCAGAGGACTCTAGTCATCGCTGTGCAAGTTTAGCAACCGGCTCTCCCATTGTGATGTCTGCTGATTTCTGAGAAGTAAACACATCCACAATGGACAATTTCAAGGCTCACAAAATTTCTAATATTTTAACATCTGTACTCTTCCAAGCCAGTACAAGCTGGCTCCAGCACATCACCGACTCTAGCTCTGCCTCTTCTTTTCACTTGTGTAGTTAGAAATTATTTTAAAATGAAAAAATAGTCTAGCTGAATTATTCAGGGATGTTCCAGAAGCAGAAATTTCCTGAACTGCATTAAAATTTCTAAATGCCACAAAGTGCTCTTGATGTCATTTAAAATTTCTATGTCAGCAATAGCAGTTCTAGGCTGTCTGGATGGTAGACACTGTCTCTCTGACAATAGCATAAGTGAACTGAAAATAATTTTAAACAAATAATTTATCTGCTTTGTCATCAAGTTTCATGATCCAGCTGAATTAACGGTGAGATAGTTAAGGATGTTGTGTTAGTTTTCTATTCCTGCTGTAACAAATTACCACAAACTTAGTGGCTTAAAACAACACAGATTTATTATCCTACTGTTCTCAAATTCACAAGTCTGAAATGGGTCTTGCTGGGTTAAAATTAAGATGTCAGCAGGACTGCATTTCTTTCTGGAAGCTCTAGGGAAGAATCCACTATCTTGCCCTTTCTAGCTTCTAGAAGCCACCCACATTCCTTAGCTTGTGGCCTCCTTCCTCCATCTTTAAAGCCAGCAATAGCAGTTTGAGCCCTTCTCACATTGCAGTCCACTGACCTCCTCTCCTGCCTCCCCTTTCCACATTTAAGGATCCTTCTGATTACACCGGGCCCACCTGCATAATCCAGGACAATCTCCTTATTTCAAGATCAGCTGTTTAGCAACCATAATTCCATCAGCCACCTCAATTTCCCTTTGTCTCATACCTTAACATATTCACTAGTTATGGGGATTAGGACATGGACATGTTTGGGAGGCCATTAGTCTGCCTACCACAGAGTCAGGAAGAGAACTGTTGGAAGAGAATGCCACCAATGACCAGTGGGACCTGCCTGCCCCCCATTCCAGCCAACCTGTTAGTCCACAGATTTGCTGCCTCCTTCCAGTCTTGGAGGAAAGGCTACGAAGAAGATTGTGTGCTGGTTGCTGACCACTTGTGATGAGTGTGTTAGTTTTTCTCTGAAACTGGTCTGAACTGTGGGATACAAGATTTCAACCAGATGAGTAAGAGTGGTATTGCCAACTGCCAAGACTTTTCTTTCTATGAATGCAATAATAGCAATATGCCAACACTATCAGAATCACCTCTGGAGCCATTTGTACTGACATTTTTGGTTACTTCACTTGATAATACTCAAGAGTCAAAAGGGAAGCAATGATTTTGCTCTGACCCACACAATGCTGGGTTGAGTTAGATGGCACTTCTGTTCCCACCTATACCATACAATTCAAACAGCTGCGTTACTTGCCAATTCCAGGATCGAGTTAGCGAAGAGGAAAGGGTGGCAGTAAGTGGATCATGGGTGGACTTCTGCATCTACGCTGTGGTGACTGAGACTAGGACTGCACAACGGAGTTCTTAACCCAATGAAGTGTTGGAGCCTGTATATCCCCTGCCTATTAATTATTCTTTAATACATAGAGAGAAGGAATATTTTGTCCAGATTTAAGTACTAAAGGCATTATAATGATATAAACAGTGGACTCTACAAAGGCAAAAACTAAACAACAAAAGCTTTAACAGCACTAAATGGGAAATCAATGCTGTATTTATGAAAGAACTCAGGGGAACATAATTGAAGATGCATTCAGTAGCAATATGATGAACACACCCTGACTTGTATAGACAATATGTAGGATACAGGGAGGTTAATCAGGTAAGAAGGAAAAGGCTAATATTATTCCATCCATAGAGAGAAGAAATTTGGCACTTTAAAAATACTATTTTGTATTTTCAGCTAATTGATACAGATACCATAATATAATCCATGCCTTTTGAAGAGTATTTTTTGTATTTAATTTAGTACTAGCGTGGTTTGGTTAATGTACTCCAAGTGTTTCAAGTTCGTTAGTTGTTAGATCCATTGCAAGGATCAGGTCACAAACCCAGGAGCTGGGTTTCACATGGTCTTGAGGCTCAGATGCCCACCCAGTGTGTGGTCTCTTGACCCACAGCCACAGGTCTTGCTCCATCTCAAAGGTTCAGTGAACCTTATGTAGCTAAGGAGCCCAAGAGGACTAATGAAATGACAGCTACCTTGTTCTTTTATTCCCCCATCCTTTTTGTACCCCTCTGAACTTTCCAGGGATACTTGTTTTGGAAAAAAAACAAAAGTGTTAAAATGATCTTAAGAGGAAACTTTAGAGAAGATGAAAAAGTATTTGAATTTTTGAAAAGACTAATGAGAAAATGATATGACTATCTCTGCTTCCCGAAAAAAGAAAATTAAAAGCCTGAAACACACTGAAGTGAGAAATTACTATTCTATTCTACAAATGAGAAAACACAATCAAAGAAAAGCTAAATTACTTTCTCCCCAAAGTAGACCAAAATACAGGAGTTTTTGTGTCTGAATGAAGGGAAATCCATTTCTGCGACTGCTCTCTGTTTTATTTTGTTTTGTTTAAATATAGAGTCTCTATGAGGAGAAGGTAATATGATGAAGAAAAGAGGTATGAGGCTGAATGGAAGACAATAGATTCAAAATAATTTTAATTCCCCCTGTATACATATTTTTATATCTAAAGCCTAGGTATGATTTTGTTCCCTGGGGAAAAAGAGAAATATATCTGGTGATCCAGTTATAAACAGAACAATATTTATTCTTGAGTTTCAAAAGAAATAAATTTGAAGTAAATTGACATGTATACTACTTATTTGAGTAATGTTGTATTTCTAATCCTAGAAGTATTCGGAAAAAATAGTATAATTCAAAGCCTCATTTTCCCCAAAGGAACAATGATATAATCTGAAGGATAACTGTAAGATCCTTATGGTTAGATGCAATAAAGCTGAATAAAGAGTTAAAATAAAATAAGATGAGAGTCTGGAAAGAAATGAGAATAAGAAGGGAAGAGGAATTCTTACGACTTGCTGCAATTTGGTTTCATCTTTTTGTTGGAATGAATATTGAATTTGAGGAAGCACAATTACCAGCAGCTCTTAGAAAACAGTGAGTTCCATACTTAATGATTAATAAACTTAAATTATTTCAAAGTAACTTTTAAAACTTATTCCTTTCATCTACAACATTCTGTAATTTAATCAGGCAGGTAGCTGTTGGATAGAGTCTCTAGGGAACCACGTCATTGTGATTGAAATCTCTCAGATTCTGTAAGATGCCAACATTACCATTGGGACAAATTACAGCATAAGATCTACAGCTGTTCTTGTGCAAAAGCATTCTCACTGTATATTAGTTGCACTCCCAACTACCTTCTAAAGTAGTATGGACAGATAGAGATCACGTATAGAAATTTATTTCTTTTTAAAAAATGATTTTTTAACTCAGGCAATATAAATACATCTATCAATCCATTAAAACTCTACAAGTCATGTGACTCAGAATATTAAATCTAGAATAATTTTTTAAATGTTTTCAGTATACAACAAGGAGCTTAAAAGGGAAATGAGAACATTAATCAAATCAGTTTTAATCAAATATGCAAAAAAACAGGAATATAAATGCCTGGTCCAAATTTAGCCATTTCATCAAGTTAGCTTTCCCAAACTAAAGGGTTTAATAATATGAATAGATAGATTATGGCAGATATACACATACATTTCTCAGCAATACAATGGAATCTCAATCTGTAGCTCACTAATCAACTCAGATAGATACAATAGAATTTTGTAATTTGTAGAGACCCTAGAGACATTCAAGAGGAGATTATATCATCTGGGCCCTCAAATTATTCCTATAATTTCAGTGTCCAACGGGGTCAGAGGTAACCAAGCATCCAAAAAAACAAGATCCTGTGAACAAGAATCAGCAGAAAGAACAGAAAACTGAAGTAGATCTACAGGAACTGTAGATAGTGGAATTATCAGATAACAGACTAGGAAACAACTACTACTTTATAAGCTTAAAGTTATGAACAGCAAAATGGAAACTATGAAACAGTGACATGGATGATTTGGAGAAGAACCAAATAGAAATTATAAAACTGAATAATACAATAACTGAAACTAAGAACTCAATGTTTATCAGATTACATGCTGCTGAAGAGAGAATTAGTGAACCCTAAGATACATTAGAAGAAATAAATTAGCTGAATGAAACATGGAGAAACAAAAAGATAGAAAGTATTTTTTAAAAAGTGTAGGATACACAAGTGTATAGCATATATAGTAAGAAAAAAGTCCATCATATGCTTAGTTGGAGACTAAGAAGGAGAAAACAGCAAGAATGAAGCAGAAGCAATATTTGAAGAAACAATGGCTAAACAATTTCCAGAAATGATGAAGGATATCAATCCACATATTTATGAAACAAATGAATACCAAGCAGGAAAATGTAAAAGAAATATACATGTATACTTATCACAGTGAAACTGCAAAATATCAAAAACAAATATACAATTTTAAAAGAAGCCAGTGAATAAAGGATAGGCTTATTTAAATGACACACACACACACAAAAACAAAAGATGACTTTCAGCTTTTGTTGGTCTGAAAAAGTCTTTATTTTGCCTTTATTTTTGAAAAAGATTTCACTGGGTATAGAATTCTGGCAATGGTTCTCAAGGGGAGATGCTTCCATCAAGAACACAACCATGATGTCATTAGAACTTGTACCTAGCCATTTGAGGCTCCTTAAATCACTGAACCAATAGATAAAAAAGATGTTGGTCTACTCACTGGAGCGATTATTCCCAGTTACCAAAGGGAAATTGGATTGCTGCAATACAATGGAGGCAAGAAGGGCTACATCAAGAACCCAGGGGATCATCGAGGATGCCTCTTGGTACTTCCATGCCCAATAGTAAAAGTTATCTAAAAACTACAACAACAAGCAAAGTGACTGAAGACTCAGACCACCCGGAAAAGAATGTTTGAGATTCTGAATGACAGCAAGGGACATATAGGATGGGCAGTTGGAGATGGAAGACATAGATAGCAATGACAACCTTGTGACCAATTACAAAAATGAGAGCTGTAGTACCTTTGCATATTTTCTCTTTGTTATGGGCATATGGTGTATACCTTAGCCACCTTCTTCTTTCTTCTCATTTTTATTTCATGTATAAATTACTAGAAGTTGACTTTAAATTTCAGTTTTTAAGTAATAGAGTATTCAGTGGGCCTGTGGCTAAATATGAGGAGGAATTAATTTAGTCTGCAAGCCATCAATGATTATTGAGACTGTGTGTTTTTTCCTTATGGGGAAAGAATACATCCATGGATGGATGGATCTTGTTAGGCACAAATATAGAGTTGTTTTGTTGATGTACGGAAGCTCAAACATGTGTAGAAGAGTGCATATGGAAGCTCAGTAGTCAAGAGGTAGACTGTGCCAATTATTATCAATTTATTACCTCTCAGCTCCAAATTCATTTGGAGCTTTTTTTCCTCTGCCAGCAGCCACAAGTTCTGTCAATAAAGGGTGCTGGAGAGACACTGCAGGAGGAAGGGGCTTTCCATCCTGGTTCCAGTGTGCTCATTTGGCAGGAACGAGCAGCACTCCATGGCCAGTAACTTTCCCTGGCACCTCCCTTGGGTGGTTTTGTAGCAGAGTGCCTTCGTGAAACACCTTCCCATGAACAGCTTTCCCCAGTGCCCTAGAGTATGGAATTTTATCACGTTCCAGAGGACTTATTTCCAGCAAGTTCTACAGCATGGCACCATGGTGGCTTCTCTGCCATCAGTGAGCCACAGCTGTCCCCTCTGCGATGAGATCTGGATCTCAGCCCTGGAGGGTCTCTTCCTTGAGCGCTCTACCTCAGTCCTAGGGGTAGTGGCTGCTCCTTGTAACTGCTACTCCTATACACCCTTTAGGATTCTCTTTACTTCTTACTAGCCAACCTCTCATTATGCCAATCCCCCATTACAGTTAATAATTCTTTACATTAAACTTCCCTTTTCAAATTCCTTTTCCTTTCAAATTACTGTGTGGTTTCTCTCTTCTAACTGGGCCCTGACTGACTTACCAGTTTTCTTTATTTTTATTCTTCCTGAGGTTTGTTGATTTTCTTGTATCCTGTACCACCCACTCTTTCTGCTATTATTCTGAGACTCTAATTAAACATACGTTATTCTGCTTGATATTGTATGATAGGTCACAGATTTTGTTCTTTTTTTCAGTCTTTTTTTCTCTCACTTCATTTTGGGTCATCTCTATTTCTTTGTCTTCAAGTTGACTGATCGTCTGCAGCATCTAATCTGATGTTCACCTTGTCCAGTTTATTTTTCTTTGTCGATATTATATTTTTCACCTCTCAAAGTCTCATTTGGTTCTATCTCATGTCTACCATTTCTTTCCCCATCTTTTTCATATTTTCTTTTACATCCTTGAGCATACTTAAGATTTATAAATGTTGTCTTAAGATCCTTGTCTCCCAATTCCTTTATCTCTGTTGGTTTTTGTTCTCTTACACTGATTGATCTTTCTCCTGGGTATTGGGCATATTTTCCTACTTATTTGCAAGCAGAGTGATTTTTTGTAATCATTTACTGGCCAGTGTGAATTTTATGTCAAGTGTTGGATTTTGTTGTTTTCCTTTAATGAGTATTTGGCTTTGTTACAACACTTTTACTTGCACATCATTTTGACCCTTTCAAGACTGCTGTTAAGCTTTATTAGAATGGGCCCAGAGCAGATTACTCTAAAGCTAATTTAGCCCTGACATGACGATATGTTCCCTCTGAGAATTCTGCCCAGTACCCCCTGTTGTCCCAGATTTTTTCACTCAGGTTGGGGAGACTGTAGACTCCCCCAGTGCCATGTGAGCTCCAAGAATCGTTTGGCCCACTGTTTTCAGGGGGCTCTTTTCTTGGTTTATGAAGACTCACCCCCTGCATGTGCAGATCAGTATTTAGCCAAAGACTCAAAGGGAACCCTCTACAGGCCTCCAGAACTCTTTGTCTGTGCAGCCCCCTCTCTCTCTGGTACTCGGTCACAAACTGGGACTACTTCAGCATCTCCAAACTCCAGTCTCTGTCTCCTCAAGTCAGCAAACCACCAGCTCCATTTGTGTTCTCCCGCCCTGTGCTGCCTCCTGGAAACTGCCTCTCAGCAGTATCCTGGGGGAATTGTAGGGCTTTTTCCATTGTTTTCCTTATCTTGTAGTCACAGTCCAGTTTTCTAGGTTTTACAGAAGGAGAACAATCTCCAAAGCATTGAATTCTTCATGGGCAGAAGTGGAAGTCCTGCAACAGCTATTATTATATGCTTTCTTAGTAAGATTGGAATTGGCCACCTCAAAATATGTCTCTTTACCTTGATTACCTTCTCTGAAGGAGGCTTTGACCTTCCCCCCCACTAACTTGGGATTTGGGATGGAAGCCTGTCCCCGGGACAGGCCATCACCATGGATAACTCTGGGTATCTATAGACTGGGGAGGGTCCTTGCTAAGCCCATTCTTATCAGAGTTCTGTTTACCAAACATTTACATTTGTAGGGGAAATCTCCGTTTGTAAAGATATCTCCCTCTCTGCACCAGGAAGAAGGGGGGATGACCTCATCTCTAGAAACTCATCAGTGCAGAAGGCGAGGCTGCATAACAACCTTACTGTGGTTTTCTGGTAATCTCCCATAACTGACCCACCCCCAACATCCTCCATTGTCTTTCTATTTTAGAGGAGAACCTCCACTATTTTGTCAAGAAACTCAGTTTCCCTGGTCTCTCCCATGTATACATCTTATAAAGCTTTGTTTGATTTTCTTCTGCTATTCGGTCTCATGTGAATTTAATTTGTAACCCAGCCAGAAAGGACCCAGAGTGGGTAGAAGGTAGTCTTCCTCCCCTTCAAGGGCGAAAGGGATGATTAGGCACATGTGTGTGGTCATGGATTGTAATTAGTATTTGGGTGGTGAACATAATGTAATCTATGCAGAAATAGAAGTATAATGGTGTACATCTGAAATTTATACAATGTTAGAAACCAACGTTACCGCAATAAAAAAAATATTAACAATAAAAATAAATAAATAGAGTGGCGAAATATAAAAGTTCTTCATATGTAAAAACACAATATATTGTCTATTTGTGTCTGAGAGTTTTTAATCTGATTAAATTCTAGGACAAAAACTGTTAGCACCTAAGGTTTTCACCCTGTCACTTGACTCTATTATCCCATTTTCTCCTTCAAATATTTGCTTAATTAGCTGGCTACCATCATAAAATATTCAATGATGAGGTCCAGCATATGGAGGAATGAATACATATCACATTGAGTAGGCTGCCTGCTCCCCTCATTTAGGGAGTAACAAGGAAATCTCATCTGTGATGATCTGGATGGTCAAGGGTTAAAGATCAGCAATTTCTGTTTCAAAAATGACAATACGTTACTTGTCACTTTCTGAATCTGAGTCATTCATATCAGCGTGATAGCTGGCAATTTAAAGAATAGATCTTTCTCTGTGATTGTTTCCATCAGATTTATTTTTGTTATTTCTGAGGAAAGTGTCACAGGAAAGCAATATGTATCTACGTCCTCTGAGCCACCACACTGGGTAAAGCACTAATAGAATGGGATGTTGGCTCATGAGTAGACCTATGAGGAGGGGCAGGGGACATGTTGAAAGCTGCAGGTAATCGAGGGAAAGGATGAAGAAAGAAATTTTGAAAACTTGGCAAAACAAAGCAATACTATCAACAATGAAAAAGTGAAGAGAATTTGAGCATCAATATAACTCTACCACAGGAGGAATGCTAAGGTTTTAACACTGTATTATAATCTTTCCTATAGCACAAAATTTATAAATGTTGTATGTTAGAAAAATTCTCATATAGACACAAAGATGGATATTTATGACGACCAAGTCGGGAGCAAATAAACAAAATATCGTCATAAAATAGAATACTCTACAACATGGAGAGGCAGCAAAAACAATGTTGGGTGAAAAAGCAAGATAAAATGATACTTAATAATAAGTGAATGAATAAAAACATGCTAAAGCAATATTATGTAGTCACATACATATGCATTAAGACGAACTAAAAAGCTCACAATTATAGTGATTTTCTCTGAAAAGTGGGACAGAACCGGTAACGGTGGTTAAAGGAGGTGTTAACTTCATGGTATGTTTCACATCTTTAACAAACAGGGTAAGCAAATATGGCAGATTTTGTTTTGAGTTAACTCTTGGTGATGGGGAAACAGGTATTCCTGATTTTATTATTATTAACTTTCTGTAAATTTTAAATTTACAAATTTATTGTTCAAAATAAAAGCAAAATAAAAAGACACTCAAGAATTTAGCAGCAATTTTCAGTAGGTTGTTGGGAGTGGTGATGGAGAGAAGATCTTGGGATCCTGTGTAGACTAGAGCTGAGGAAACGTGACTGTATGTGATCTCCTTCCCAAGCTGTGGCAGGAGGGATTTCAGCGTGTTGTATACCCTGGACTCTGTGGAGGAAAAGCTGTCATACACGTGGATGTAGATACAACAAAATTGGTATACTGAGACGCAAACTGTGAGCCCCCAGGAGAACTTCAACTGAGGAGATTAAAAGCCATTAAAATATATATATATATTTCAGTAGCATGGGATGGAAATGCTAACACAATTTATATACTTCAGCTGGGCTCTTTGAAAGAAACGCTGAAGGGAAGAAGCAACCACTAGGGCCGCCCGGTGGCGCAGTGGTTTAGTCCGCGCTTGACAGCCCGGGTTCGCAGGTTCGGATCCCGGGCGCCCACCGATGCACTGCCTGTCAGCCATGCCGTGGCGACGTCCCATATAAAGTAGAGGAAAGACAGGCACAGGTGTTAGCCCAGGGCCAGTCTTCCTCAGCACAAAGAGGAGGATTGGCAACGGATGTTAGCTCAGGGCTGGTCTTCCTCACAAAAAAAAAAAAAAAAAGGAGCAACAGCCAATTTTTTTTCCAAGCTGTTTTTACAGTGTTAACCAATGGTGTTTTGGACATAGAAATTAGTGAACCTTAGTTAGAGAGAATGAAAGGTGGAGGGAAGAAGGGAGGAGGAAGTTTGGAACTGGAAGCATGTCAAAATAATCAGAACAAAATAGGGGAAAAAAATCTTTAAAAAATATTCTAACTTTTTAGATATCTTTTAATGTTTAAAAAAATCCAGTGTCACATATGATATTATTTATGCATCTATCATCCACTGATTGAAAAAAATAAATTGTAAAAAAGCTATTTTGAATTGGTAATATTTCTAAATCAGATTTATTTAGTTACTAATTTAAGATTATCTTTACATACTTGAAAAATAGTAGCATACATGGTATAAATATACACATATATACTTATTTATGGTTTACAGGCAATATTTAAATTACCTCTGATTCTGTGGACCCCTTATAATAATTTTGTAAACCCTCACTCCTTTCCATCAGATTGTGGCAGCAATAATCTACAGAAAACTTTTGGCTTTAAGTGTAAGATAATTAGAATAAATGGAAAACAGTAACTCTACAGAAACTTGTAGCATGAGTTCAGTCGAGTCTTCTGTGGACTTAGAAATGGATTGAGAAAGCCTGTTTGCTGAGCGGCAGAGCCAGGACTCAAGTTAATCTGTTAGATCCCAAAGCTTGCACTCCTTCCACTAAACACCCACATTGCTTTTTGTACACAACGCTAGAATGAGTAAAATACAGTTAAAGCCAAACTCAACACAAGCCCTAAAGCAAAGATTTAAACTTTGGATAAATCAGCTGATGTATTATACTGGTAGACGGTTATTTTTCATTATTCCCAGCAAGATCCTTCCTGGTCGTGTGACAGTGAGCAAATAAACCTGGTACATTTCATGAGGCGATCTGGCACTGTGGGGTGGGGCACTGCCAAATGGGCAATGTTCATAGCTGTCTTCCTGCCTCTGCATCCATGGAAGCCTCGTGGATCCCGAGAGCAGCGGTAAAACTGTTTTTCCATCTTCCAATTTTAATGAAAAGAAAATCAGGGCAGATCTGGATCAAATGTACAAGTATGTCGCAACCGAAGAAAGGAATCAAATAAGCTGGTGCTAAACCTCCTGGTGTTCCCGACCAAAAACATAAGCAGCTAAGCACTGAAACTAGAATTCTCAGTCATATTTCCAGGACCTGAATGCTGACCCAAATCCCATTTGGAGCACGATTCTGGGTACAGTCTGCATCTATATTGAAATGTAAGCACCATAGGAGCAGAAGCTGATTCATCGTATTCCCACTGCTGTATCCCCAGAACCCAGAACAGTGCCTGACACACAGAGGCCCTCAAATATTTGTTGAATGAATGGATACTATTGGTTGTGGGGTTTTTAGTGTAAATTATAAACATAATTCACTTGGAATAATGATACCTTAGAGCAGAAGACCAAGATTCATCTTAGGAACTGATAACCTCCCTGGAGTATATGAGAGCTTAAGCACAATGCTTACTCCCTCGCCTTCTTCATCTCAAGGTTAGTGGGGCCATTCCAAGTCCCTCATCTGTGGTCAATGCATACCACAGGTAATGAGTGTATTTCACTTTCACCTACATTGTCTCATTCAACCATCACAACAGATCTTTAAGGTAAAACCCATTATTATTCCAATTTTACCAATGAAGAACCAAAATGTTCTTGTCAGGACTCAAACTAGTCTAATAAACAAAATGAAATGAAAAGGTAAAAGAAAAAAAAAGTTTGACTCCATATAACTGACATGTCTAGAAGTGGATCCAGGTAAGTTTAGATGCAGTGACTCAAAACATGTTAGCAGAGCTCTCTTGTCTGGACCCTGCCCAGCTCTGTGGCCTTTCTTCTCCGTGGGTTGAAATTTATTTTTAGGTAAGCTCATACCTGGAAACTAAGTTAGTACCACCCTTAAAGCTTGTGATCCTGGAGAATAGCTCCCTTACACCTCTTTCCAGAAGCTCCAGCAAAATCCCCAGATTGGCCCAGTTTGGGCCCTGTGTCCATCCCAGACTAATCACTGTGGCCATTACGGGTGAGTGTTTAGATTGCCCAGCCTGAGTCATACTATGGAGGAGGTAAGATATCAGCAACACTGTTAGGAAGGAGAGAGGTAGTTCCTAAAGGAAAATGCTGAGCAGACTAAATGTGATAGATGTCCCTAATACCAAAGTTTAGACAAACTAACAGCCATACACTCGAGTCCATAGCACCTAAGTATTTACTGACTAAATATACCCGAGCCTGTGTCCTAACCCCCAAACCCAGGCCCCTTCCACTATACGTGCCGCCTCCTATTTTTTTGAGTAAAATATTGAACTACCCCAAAATTCTCAAAGTGAATAGGGTTCACCATGTGGATTGACAGAGAAAATTGAAACATAATGGGACTTCTTAGAAGAACAATGCTACACGATCCTGCCCTATTGTGGAATGTTTTCTATTACTCTTGGTTGTAAGGATTTGCTAATTGATCTTGCTAATACTTTGAAAATGAATCATTTTCAGTGCACTCAGCCCGTCAACATCAGAGGTGGTTTAGCTCAATAAGAATGACAGAATGTGCTCCTTTAAGAGACAAGCAGCAAGACCATTATGCTGCTACTCTGTCTATCTGGGTCTTTTCATCTATTGTGTTTCATCTCCTCTCCTTTCCTCAGATTCTATCGATAAGAACGCTTGATTTGAATTAGTGAGAAAATGAGTGGCTAGTGTCTATAAAATGATCAAAAAATCTGTTTTATCTTTTAAAAATCAAAATGATTTTTATTTTCCCTTCAAAGGAAAAAGAGAGAGACAATCTGAAAAGTATCAGGCATGGATGGAGACAGTTGCATTAACGCTCTGACACAAATGGATTTTTCTAGTGTCAACAAATGGAGAGCTTTATTTTAAATGTTGCCAGATTCTGCCTAAACTCCATTATTCCATTCCACACCACTGCAAAAGGAAAAGGATTCCTGGGGAAAGATTGAGGCATCTTTTTTGGCTTTGAGGTTAATGTGTGATTTTCATTAACATTAACAAGAGTGCTTTGCGCTGAAAGAATAGACTCCATGTTTTTAAATGCTTGAGTGATGATTCCCACAAAGCTGGAAAAAGGCTTTTTGTTTTATGCAGCTCTGCCCACTGCTGCAGTACTAGGATTGCGAATCACAGTAGGCTGTCCTTTTAAGACAGTTCATCCATCCACAGTCATTTCAGAACGCTTGTGCAGAAAAAGATGTCATGGCAAAGCAATGCAATGTGCCAGGCATGGTTCATCAGTCCAACATCAAGGGAGAAGGTTTTCAGGCAACACTCTTGTTAGACCATTGTGAAAAGAAAGACGAAACTAATTGAAAAACTGCTTGGGGCTCTACCTTTTCTCTAGTAGGTTTAAAGTAAAAGAAAAATAGTAGTATTGCTCCTGTATTTATATTGGCTGAAGAAAACCCACTGAAATATGTGGACACAACAAACTAATCCTGTTATTTTTTTTATCCTGTATTTACCACATAAACAGAATGACACAGGTTTTATATATATATATATAAGAACAAAATATACCTTTATAATCTTTTACCTAAAATAATTAAGGAATAGGAAGAGATATTAATGGTTTTTTAAAGATCGAATATAGCGTATAAACTAGTCTCTCTAAGGAATGTTTGTGAGTTGCTAAAGATATGAAGACAAGAAGAAATGACTTAAATTAATTCTGAAGACAAATCCCCATCAAAATGAGAAATAGTGCACTAGCTTACATTAAATGAAAAATCACTCGTGTGGCATAAAGCGGATAGAATGAATCAATTTTTTAAAGGAATACAAATGTTCAAAGAAGTACTGTTTAAAGCAAACAAAAAAGAGTGTTCCAGACTGGATGCTGACAAGGTAAGGGATGGCCCAGCCAGAGCTCTCCCAGGCTTGCTCTGATTCCCCCCAGATCGACTATCCCTCAGCCCGGGGACCTCCCTATTCAACCAGCCACTGCCCCCAACTCGCCATGGATGGGCAGAGGAGCACCCAGTGCCCACCTCCTCAACTTTGCCTTACAGGTGCCCATTTTCAAAGTCCTTTTGGATCTGTCTTATACTGCATGGATAAAACTGTGTGGGCCCGGAGAAAACAGGGACCTATAGGATTACAGGCTGCTGAGGAAGAGCTGGGGGCACTGGATGTGTCACAGCTGATTCATGCATCCTCTTAGAGAACACTTTTAGAAAATAGAAACAAGGTCGGAAGCTGATAGGACAACCACATGTCTGTTAGTTTTTATCTAGAAGACACGCCCATCCTGACTATATGACCTGAACAACTGTGTTGTCAGCAAGTTGAAAGGAAAAAGGGATGATGTGGCTTTAGGATAATATTAAAGGCCAAGAAGCTGCTGGGTGTTTTCCAGATTGCAAATATTTTTACCATGAAATCATGGATTCAACAATAATTGCTGAGAAAAAATGGGGGGGGAATACACACACACAGACGTTATATTTCCAAAAAGATAAGTAAATTTGTATTTAGTTGTGACCGAGGTTTGTTTGCATCTAGTAACAAGTTCAGAATCTTTTATCTCCTTGGGAAATCTGTCAGGCATCAAAGGCAAATGGGGAACAATAAGCTGTGGGAACCGATCAGAGAGATTGATAACACAGTCCTTCCCTTTGAGGTTCTTAAACACTACCTGGGAGGATCAGACACGGGCACAATAAAGCTTGTTAAGGACAATTTACAAGCAAGACGTTTAAAGAGAGAGAGAGACAGCTATTTTATATTTTTTGGAGTCTGAGGAGCAATGTAAAAAATTTGCAAATGGGGGGCTAGCCAGGTGGTGTAGTCGTTAAGTTCACGTGTTCCACTGCGGCGGCCCGGGGTTCGTGGGTTAGGATCCTGGGCATGGACTGACCCACCACTTGTCAAGTCATGCTGTGGCGGCATCCCATACAAAGTTCAGGAAGATGGGCACGGATGTTAGCCCAGGGCCAGTCTTCCTCAGCAAAAAGAGGAGGATTGGCAATGGATGCTAACTCAGGAATAGTCTTCCTCACACACACAAAAAAGAAAATTTGCAAATGATGCCCCTCAAAAAGCAAGGTGAGGGGCCCCAGCTTCATCTACTTGTTAGATGAGTGACTCAGGAAGAAGCGAAGAGCTTGGGATGGGGGAAGAAGCCAGCCTCAGTCACCAGCTCTCAAGCCGGGAGACAGAGCAGGCGCCTCTCCTACCTCATCTGCTTCTCCATTTTGCTTCTTGGCCCTGATCTCTCCCCACCTGCCCACACCTTTGGGTGACAGTCTTGCCAGCCCCCAGGTTTCCTGCACTCCAATCCACCATGAATAACGTGTGGGGCTAATCTCCAGAAAACATCAGTCCTGTGTTCAAAACCCTTCAGGGCCTGCTTGCTGCCTCTATTTGAGGAAGCGGCTGTGTGTTCTTTATTCTCCAGTGTCTACTGCGGTGCCTGCCCCTTAAGTGCTCAGTAATTAACTTGTATAATGGATCCATTATATCCTGTCAATAGAGAGATAAAGGTCAAACTTCATAATCTAGCTCTCAAAGTCCCAGTCTGATTCCTTCACCCTGCCTTTTATCTTAACATCTCTCCACTTTTTTGTATATATTTAGATTCAGCTAAAACACTCTTCACCAACTCGGTGTGAGGCCTCCTGTTTCATCGTCCTCACACCTTCTCCTGCTGGTCTACATACCTGGATCCCTTCTCTTCACCTGCCCCTCCAACTTTCCTCTCTAACCTTCCAGTTCTATGCCGCCCCCTCCATGAAACATTCCCTATGCGCCTCAGGATGTCCTTTTTTTTCTTTTTTGAATATATAATTTGTGCCATCCACATGGGTTTTAGGAGATGCTCTGAATTGTAACTAGGTATGTTTTGCACAAGAATTGAGTTTTCCTTAGCACCAGCACACTACTTGACACACAGTAAGAACCCAATAAGAATTTGTTGAATAAATAAATGACAGACTTGCACCCTGTCTCCCTCACTGCCAAGAGAGAAATGTCAGACTTTAGTCATCGTGTTTAATTCACAGCAATAGAAGAGGAAGAAGAGAAACAAGTCAGAGGGAGGAGTTTAATTACTGCACCTGACTTTGCCTACCCTTCCCATGCCACCACAGCCATCCTCCGTATACCCTTTCTACTGTCTGACAGCCCCTGCATTTGTGGAGACAGAGATCTACTCACCAAAATACAAAATCTGCATCAGGACATGCATTATATTAAGACAACTATAGACTATATGACAAGCATTTAGTAAAATCATCATAATGGGCTTTTGTGACCTCAACAACACATAAACCTGATTTTATTCTATTTTTTGCTTCAAAGCGAGCCTGGCCATCATCCCAGGAGGTATCTCAGTGAGCAATAACACTTACCCCTCATCACTTAGGGTCTCCTGTCAGTGGGGCTGCTTGCTAGAAATCTCTACATCTCTAAAAAAAAGATAATGCATCAATTAGATGCACTCATAATTTTAGATGCACACAATAATTTCCTTCAGAAATAGTTTCATTACACTATATAGGGGTATTTGTTAAGTATTTCTGATGGGTGGAAATTGAAAGGCATGTAATAATATATTACTACATAAATTTCACTGGTCCTGACCAGAGAGTGGGCATGGAAATAAATAGAAAGTGTACACTGAGAAAACTTATCAATGACGACACCATCATTTTGTGATATAAATTTATAAAGGAACAAAATAAGGCAATGGTTCAAAAGGGTGGGATTAATTAGGAATATGAGGGAATAGAATTCAAGAGACTGCTGTTAACTCACACTTACATTCTGGATCACCTCCCACAAACCAACATCCTGTCCAAACAGGGACTTGTCCATTGTGTAAGTGAATGAGAGTTTTAGTCCCAGAGTGACCCTCAAGTCTCCTTGTCACTGAATTCTGTACTCAATGTGCTGCTGCAAAGAGCCCTGCCCATTTCTTAACTATGCAATTCAATAATGCAGTAATTGCTGATTTTTCTTTAGAACCTCGTCTAAAATCTGGTTAAGACAAAGCTATCAAAATTTTAATGTACTAGAACTAGATCAAATTCAGTAGCTTATGGTTCATGTGAATCAAAAGACCATCTATTTTACCGCTTCAAATTCTCTTGCTGGAGTGTTTTCAGGTGGAAACATTGGAAAGTTCTATTAGTGTTGTATATTTGTTTGGTGACTGAAGGGTAGCTGACAATCTACCTCTGTGCTGGTTTAAAAGTTTTTTGCACACACCAAGATGAAGCAAATAGTCCATACATTGCATTTGTTTGCCTTTGATGCTCTATCATTATGAAAAAGTCTGGTTTATCAATGTAGACAGGCAATAGAGGAGCTTACTTTCATGCACTCATCTGGCCATAAGAGATGCCTCATTGATGTGGGTATTGAACAGACCACAGACAAAGTCCAAATGCTGACTCTCCATTAGAAGTAAAAGCAGTGAGCGTTGATAGTTAGCAAATAGAAGAAATTCTCCAGATGGCAACAATTCCACTTACCTTCACAGTGTTTTCAACTTTCTTATCTAAGTGGCTCTTGGAAACTAAATATTTTTTCTATTTCCATTCAAGACAAGAAAAGGTAGGAATTCTCAACCTAATCATTATCTAGCACACACAAAACTGGGAATTAATTGATCAAAAAATACTGCCCCGTTACCCACATTTTGTGTTACTGCATAAGAAGTCTGGTGTGTTATGAGGGAATGTGGGAGACTTTTCCAGTCAGGTTCCAAGCAGAAAGGAACTTTTTCCAACCAGATTGGTGAAAAGTGAGAGATCCGTCCTTGCATAGGGGAGAATGCTGATATCACCAGAGAGAAAGAAGCTGCCTTAGATGACACTGACACAGCCCACAGAGCAGAGGAGGACAGAGAGCCGTGGCCTCATGTGGCCATTTCCATTAACAAGTCCACGCGGCAACCGTCATCTCACAGAATCTTAAGGAGGAAAGGGAGCCTTCTGAAGGAATCCGCTGAAATAGACTCAGGACTTCAAGGCTGCACTTTGAGCAAGTACATAGCAAAAGTTTAAGAATCATCAGTGCTGAGGAAAAAATTATAATGAGGAAAAAAGTAGTTGGCTTGGAAGAGAACAATCTGCAACAAAAGGAAAGATCCAGAGAAAAACCACATTTGTTCCCTTTGCCACATCGCTTAAGGGCTAAGAACACTTCCTTAATGAGGAGAAACTAGATTTGCATCTGGATCCACTGTGTCTTTCTATAGTTTGAAGTGTGTAAATAATGGGTATGACTTCCTTTACCAGTTTGGGCATCAAAAATAGTCACATGACTCTTATTTTATTTAATGAGGCACTTGTACCTCCACGTATCCTTATTAGTAGGAAGTCTAAGCACTCTCTTGGGAGAGTCTCTCTCCCCAAAGCTGTCCAAGTATCCAACATTTTTGTTCAAAGGGAGCCAGTCCAGTCACTCCAGCATTATTGCTCTCATAGCCTTCAGGGTCACTCACATTCAGCATTGTTATCCAAAGCTGTGAGGGGTGGAGAGATCCCGACAAGATTCCAGCCTCAGCCCCCAAAATACTGGAATCAGTCTTAGCCCACAACCTTAGGCTTTAGCATCTACCAGGTGTCGCCAGATCGGCCTGCCCCTCCCCATGTGGTGCACTGCTTTGCCGGGCCCTGCGGTGCCCTTCCCAAGCAGTTGACTCCCATAGGTTTCCCTAACTTTAAAACTCACTTGACTCCCAGCTTCCTCCCGCCCAGAAAGACTCTAACTCCTGATAGAAATGGCTTCAACTCCACCCTAGAGCTCTCCTTTTCCAGGACCGACCCCTTTGTCGAGGTCAAAATATTCCTCTGTGTGCTTCCACCAAGCAACTAATGCCTAGCTGCCTACATTTGTATCTTTAAGAGGGGACCCCTCAGCAACTCTGAAACACAAGGAAGTTGTACTCCTGGATGACTGTCTCTATCACCATGGAAGAGGCAGTCAGAGTTAACTTTTTAAATTATTTCTCTGCATCAACAGACAATAGCACACAAAGTTACACAGTAAACGCATACTGACTCCTTATTTGGCTTCACTCATCCTTCACAAATTATTTCATCATCTTCCTTCAAGTATTTCGATATTCGGGTACCTGTATGAGGTTGATCCTTTCTAAGGAATACAGTTATTTTTAATTACTAATACGTGGGAAGAATAAGACGTATGAGAAGCACATCAGGAGGCTGCCTTGGGGAGTGACATTCCTCTCTTGGTACTTGAGTATGTACTAATAGAGGCGTATGCTGCCAAGAGAGGTCCATGACTGTCTGCGCAGAGGGCCCTGGTGGAGCTAATGGCACGGGAGTGATTATCCTTGCAAAAAGGGAAAAGTGAGTGAGAAAGAAGAGAAGCAAGGTGACTGTGTTGGGCAGTCCTCCTCCAACAGCCCAGGGCTCTTGGCCACTGGAGGTGTGAAGTGCTTCCTTCATCCACGAACACATGGACCTGCCAACCATCACTAGGAAAGCACAGAAGCATATCGATGGTCCAGTCCAATCTCATGAGAGAGTTAATATGTGTCATAACACAGTAAGGTATTGAAAGCACAAGACAATTCTAGTTCTTCAGTCTTTACATCTTACTCAACGTCCTGAGAGTTTTTAGTGTCCGCTATTTGGTCATATTGCTATTTAAGGTTAGAGAAAAACCTACCTCTCGGTGTTCTGACTGGGAAATGAAAAGCTGTAACTGGATGTCATCGCTGTCAATCATCTTGGATCTCAAATGAGATCTGGGGAGATCAGTGTGGCCCTGGTATGCTGAGAGACTGAACACAGAAGCGTGTACACCGCAAAGTCCCTAGGAAGAGTGGGGAATGGGTTGGCAAGCTGAGGTCGCCAGGTGGCCTACCCACTTAATGCCAATCAGTTCCATGAGGGCAGGGACTGCTTCTGCCTCATTCAACATTATATCACTATTGCCTAGCACAGCGGCTGGAACTTTTAAAGGTGCTCAACAAACAGTTATTGAATGACTAAATGCACTCTTTTATAAACTATTAAAGCATAAGTATATGGTAAAAGGGCTTCGCCAATGTTTTAGTCATTCCTACAAGTGATGGAGTAGTAATAGCAAACACTTATTCAGATATTCCCATGAGTGCCAAAATAATAACAACAAACATCTTCAGATTTAAGTGTTGAGATTAAAGATGAAGAAACCGAGGCCCAACGAGATTAATTACATCATCCAAGGTCACACACTGCTGGCAGGAGTCAGATTCAGGATTCAAATCAAGGAGTCTGGCTTCAGTCTATGCCTCGAGCTTCTACAATGCTGCCCATCTGATCACATGACATGACATGAGCACACACCTGGAGTTAGTCACAAAACTTCTCCCAGAGAACAGCGGTAGGAACATGACTTTGATTCAACTAATGTATTGACCTGTGTCTACTACAGCCATTACTCCACTGTGGGTCTTCACTGAAATTCCCTGCTCCTTTTGTGAAGGTTTCTTTCATTTCTGCACCCCAGCTACATTCTCTTATTGTATATCACTTTCTGCTTGGAGACACAGTTTGCCCTCCACGGGGCTGTGTTGTGGCACTCAACCAACACTTCAGCTGGAGGAGATATGCCACAGCTTCCTCTGACTTATTTGCCTACCTCCCCAAGTGATGGTGGGAACTAATGCTGCTGGGGAAAGTTTGTTTTGTTCAGAGTATTGCGCAACCCATTAGAAATATTCTAACGCAATGCAAAATAAAAATAATTCTTCATCAGAGGCATAAGTTTGACCACACACATACTTGACAGATTTTTCTTTCTGGTCAAAAAAAGGGAAGAAGGTTTCCCTTGGCTAAATCAGGAGAATTAAGAAACCCCAGAAATCAATTATGTCATCCTATCTGGCCAGTTTTTAAAAGGTGATTAATAAAGAAAGAAAAAAACGTTTCTTCTGGCTTAAACATTCTCTGCCTCCTTTGAGCTAATTCCCATAATATAGTGATTATGATGATTAAAATATATTTAACACAGGAGCCGGCCCGGTGGTGTAGTGGTTAGGTTCACATGCTCTGCTTTGGTGGCCCAGGGTTTGCAGGTTCAAATCCCTGGTGCGGACAGAGGCACCGCTCGTCAAGCCTTGCTGTGGTGGCATCGCACATATAAAACAGAGGAAGATGGGCATGGATGTTGACTCGGGGCCAATCATCCTCAGCAAAAAGAGGAGGGTTGGCGACAGATGTTAGCTCAGGGCCAATCTTCCTCACAACAAAAAAATATATAAATATATATATATTTAACACAAATGCACGAGATGGTAAAAACACAGACCAGTGGTCAGTAATCCCAAAGTAAGAAAAGGCCTCCAAGGATAGTATTGAAAGTATATGTTCTCTTGCCGAAGATGTATAAGCTGGCAGCAATGGATCCTATAGTCTCCTCAGGGAGGCTCTGAAAAAGAGGAACGCAAGGCTGGGACAAGTGTCAGAACTGCATTGAGAAATAATAGGCATTATCAATGTCCATAAAATGTTTTCAAATATGTAGTTTGTGTAAGGACTAGCAGTAACAGGGGTCCTGCCCTATGTGAGATGTACTGTTCTTGGAGTTAACTGCTCACCTGCAACTTATCTCTCACATCAGAGTACCACTGAGGACATTTTCTCACACACAGAAATGAGAAAATCACCCGCTTGGCGCTCCAGAAGCATTAACTGCTCTTCCTGGGAAGACCAATTAACCCACAAGAAGAAATGTACTCACATTCCCGTTCGGTGGACCTAGAAAATAAAAATCTGCAGAATTATAGGCTTTTCTTACCTGGTCCCTGTTTTCCCCAAACTGCTTCACATATGAAGGTTCAGCTTCACCATCTCAGCTACTGAGCCTAAAAGCAGAGGCAGTTCCTTTTCTGCAAAACCATTATAAGAGCCTTCAATAGATTTACATGTGAATTTTTTTGAGTAGGGTCCCAAATATATTTATTGAATATTTGGAACTATTTCATATGAAGATAACTTCTAAACATAAGTAGAGAAAAAGGGAAAATAAATCATGTACACTATAGGGCTTTTTGGTATTACTGAATTCAAATGAGATTTGTTCAAAAAAGTATTCGTAAGGAAATTTATTTAATGATTAAAATTTCAAGGGGTCAATTTTCATCCCATCTTGTGCTATAACAATGTAGTTTTCCTGTATGCCACAAACATCTTTACGTTATAAAAGATAAAATGTTTTTCATGCAATGTATAGACTTTAATCTGCATTTTTTTAAAAATCCCTTTGGGCCAGATTCTAATAAAATTCCACAGGAAAATTCCTATTGAGGCTGATCGAATTCCAAAATAACTTGAAAGCAATTAAAGTTTATCAAAGGAAGTATGCAGTAGAGTTATTCTGGAAATGAGTCAGGCCCAAAGGGAGTAAAACAAGCATATCTAGGTCTTTGCAGCAGCTCTAAGAAATTTCTTAAGTTCTATTGACTCACTAAAACTACAGTGTTCCAGTGCGGGGAGGGGGGGAGGTAAAAGCACTACAAGGTAGTAGTTTATACAGATTCCCTTACATTTCAGAAACAGAAGCTTCTTAAAACTCAATAGCGTCATTTCCAAATGGGCATTCTTGTACAACCTGCAGTATAAAACCTCTAGTATGCTTTATTAAAATGTAATCTAATACAACACAGAATTTCCAGTTTAAAATCCTTCCTTCTGTGTTGTTTTCATCTTTCTTAAAAATGTCCGAGGGCCACACCTCACCACCTCACTACCTCAGTGAGCGCCAGCTAAGAGCTTCATGCAGAAGCAGCACAAGAAACAACTCTAAACAAAGTAAGGAACATATTAAAAAAGGAAAGAATGTTTCTCTGTGCATATTCTTAGGGGTTGCCTTACATCATCAGTGTATAATGCTTCATCTTTTTTATAATATACTATATTAAGACCCAAGAAAATATTCTGCATTAAATTACTATAGGTTGCTTTTTATCATATCAATATTTGCTACATTAGCATGTTCCAATAGAAGTGGATAACTTCTAAGAAAAATGAAGTTTGTTAGATATCTGTCTATGCACATGCCATCTTGGGGTTAAGTTTGTAGAGTTAAGAAAATCATTAATCAGCAAACACTAACTAATCACTTTTAATTAATCAGTTAAAATAGAGAAAGAAAATGGAGAAATAAAATTTCAGAGTAATTACCTTAATAAGTCAATCACTAATATTGTTATGTCAACTTCATTTTCATGTTAAGAAACTTTAAATTATCAAAGAGCATGAGTGTACCCTCTATCACAATGATGAAATTTGACACAAAATTTTGAAAAATATGTTTACTCAAGTGAAAAATTCCAAAAGGGAACTGATCGCCTGACATTTTGAATAAGTACTATCTTAAATGACAGAGAATTACATCCAAAATGGCAATGTGAGGGGCTCCACAGACCTGCTGCTCCCTAGAGAACCAACCATAACTGGCAGAATAAAAAAAAAGGAAGAAGAAATTTAAAGTGTGTGGAAATTCTCCTAAGGACATACAACAAATGGAGAAACATTTATTCAAGAAAAATCTCTTAAACCTCAGTAAGAACAGTGAGTCTTTGGAATTTGAGCCATAGCCCTCTCCTTCCCTTCCCCTACCCCGTCTTACTGTGATTAAATCTCCTCTCTAGGTGGGTGTGGCCAAAAAGATGAGGCTTCCTCTTCCCTCAGCTGTTGGTCAAGGGATACTAAAAGGCTGCAGAGGCTAGATCCCTGGGGACTATAGCCAAGAGGCCATGGGCTGCCTGCTTCCACCCAGCCCACACTCACAGAGCAGAGTTTCCATACCAGGTACAGTAGGTTGAGAATACTAGGACCTGGATCACCTTCACCCCAGCTCACTAATACAGTGGAAGTTCCATGCTGGCAGAGGTAGCCACAAAGACCAGTGGCTACTGCCCCTACCCAGAACCTTGTTTGCAAAGCAGGAGTGTCACTCCATAGGAAGCACTGTCCCCACCCACAGCTCCAAAGCTGCAGCTCAAAGATTTTGCCCAGGGCAAGAGGCAGTCAATAACAACAAAGAGTGCCAAAACTCTCTCCAAAAGAACTGACTTCATCAATAACAGAGTGGACGAAAGTTCAAGCCTAAGGGGGCTCTGGAAAACTTGGAGATTTTGGTGGTAAGCAATTAAGAGGAAACTGTTAGCTGTATGAGGGTAACAAGTTAAACCACCAGCTATTTTTTAACAGAGAACCAGGGAAAGAGAAAGCTAAGAAAACTATCCTGAGGTCAGAACAAACCTCAAAGCTGGCCTCGAAACTACTCCAGCAAAGAAGCCCCAATTTTTTTTGATTATTTTATTGAGGTCATAATCGTTTATAACATTGTGTAATTTCAGGTGTACATTATTATTTATCAGTTTCTGTATAGAGTGCATTGTGCTCACCACCAATAGTTTAATTTTTATCCATCACCATACATATGTGCCCCTTTACCTCTTTCACCCATCCTCAACGACCTTCCCCTCTAGTAACCACTAATATGCTCCAAAGAGGCCCAAATTTAATTAAATCAGATATGGAGTAATTTATGCCCCAAGGCAATGTCAAAAACAATAGCGCAATCAGCTAGCAATCAGTGGACCTAACAGCTAGGTGTGATACCAATGGAGGCAAACAGCTTAGTGATAGATCAAGGAAAGGGACAACCAAAGAAAGCCCTGTTAAATCACTTTCATCTCACAGTGAGTGGGCACATGCTCAGAGTTGCAGCTGTCTAAGGAGCCACATCATAGGCTTCACATTGCATGGAATAATAGCATGATGAAAACAGTCCAGCCAAATCACTAAACTAATAAACAAGCAAATAATCACCAAAAGACGCCCTGGAGGGGCTGGAAGGAGGAAGAAGGAAAAATGAACAGATGCTAAAGAAATATGGGACACTATTAATTGCACTAACGTATGCATAATAGGAATACCAGAAGGAAAGGACAGAAAGAAGCAAAAAAAAATATTCAAAGAAGTAATGACCAAAACATCCCAAATTTGATGAAAAATGTGAATCTACATATCTAAGAAGCACAATGAACTCCAAGCAGGATAAATACAAACAGATCCACACCCAGATACATCATAGTGAGAATGCTGGGGGTAGGGAGGAATTTTGAAAGCAGCAATAGAAAAATGCCTTGCCATGCAGAAGGGAACCCCATTAAATTTAATAGTAGACATCTCATCAGAAACAGGAGAGGCCAGAAGGCAGTCGGATGTCATATTCAAAGTGCTAAAAAACTGTCAACCAAGAATCTAATATCCAGCAAAACTATCTTTCACAAGTAAAGGTGAAATAACGACATTCCCATCTAAACAAAAACTAAAATAATTTGTTGCTAGCAGACTTGCCTTACAAGAAATATTAAAGAAAAATCTTCAGCCTGAAACCAAGTGAACACAGACAGTAATTTGAATCCACACTTAAAACAAAGAGCACTGGTACAAGTAATTATGCAATTGTAAAAGATAGTATAAATGCATATTCTTTCCTTCTTCTCTTATTTAAAAAGCAACTGTATAAAATGATGTTATACAATTATACTCCTAGGCTTAGAACATATAGAAATGTAACATATTTGACAATAACAGCACAAAGGAGGTAGATAAGAAAGCAATATTGGAGTAAGAAAATGACACCAGATCATAATTTGAATCCACACACTCAAATTTAAAAAACCAGAAATGGTAAATAAGAAGGTTAATATAAGAAATTTTATACATATATACTTGCTATCCTTTCCTTGCTTAGCTTCTTTAATAGACACACAATTATATAAAGTAATAATTACAACAATATTTTATTGGATTTGTAGCATAGAGGTAATATGTGGAATAATAACACAAAAAGGGGAAAGAGGGAATAGAAAAATAGAGGGGTAACATTTCTAATATCTCACTGTAATCAAGTTGATATAAATCTGAAGTAGATTCCAATAAATTAACATGTATATGGTAAGCCCCCAAGCAACTACTAAGAAAATAAACTCAAAAAAAGTGACATAAAAATCATTAACGCAATTGAAATAGTACACTGGAAAATATTCACTTAATACAAAAGAAGGCAATAAACGAAGAATAGAGGAACCCCCAAAAAAGACATGAGATACGTAGAAAACAAAAGGTAATTTCACAGACGTAAATCCAATTACATCAACAACAGCATTAAATGTGAATGGGTTAAACAATCCAATCAAAGGCAGAGAGACTGTCAGGCTGGATGAGAAAACAAGACCCAACTTTAAGCTGTCTACCAAGATGTACTTTAGATTCAAAAATACAAATAGGTTGAAAGTAAAAGGATGGAAAAAGTATATCATGCAAATAGCAACCATAAGAAAGCTGGAGTGGCTATACTAATATCTTACAAAGTATATTTCAAAGTGAAAATGTTGCAAGAGATAGAGACATTTTATAATGATGAAAAGATAACTCCATCAGAAAGATATGACAATTATAAGCATATACACACCTAACAACAGAGCCCCAAAATGCATGAAGAAAAAGCTGACAGAATTGAAGCAAGAAATAGATAATTCTACAATAATAGTTGGAGACTTCAATATCCTACTTTCAATAATAGATAGAAATAGGAAGAAGATCAACAAGAAAATAGAGGACTTGAATACACCATAAGCCAACTAGGCCTAACAGACATCTATAGAACACACCACCCAACAAGAGAATACACATTCTTCTTAAGTGCACATAGAACATTCTCCAGGATAAACCATATGCTAGGCCATTAAACAAGCCTCAATAAATTTACAAGGATCGAATTCATACCAAGTATGTTCTCTGACCACAATGAAGGGAAATTATAAATCAGTAACAGAAATTTGAGAATTCATAAATATGTGGAAATTAAGCAACACACTCCAAACAACCATTGGGTCAAAGAAGAAAATAAAAGGCAAACTAGAAAATACTTTGAGATGAAAGAAACAAAAACATAACAAACAAAACTTATGGTGTGCAGCCAAAGCAATGCTTAGAGGAAAATTTATAACTGTAAATGCCTTTATTAAAAAAGAGGATCTCAAACCAATAACCTAACCCTCCACCTTAATATACTGGAAAAAGCACAAACTAAACCCAACGCAAACTGAAGGAAGGAAATAATAAAGATTAGAGTAGAACTAATGAACAGAGAATAGAAACACGGTAGAGAAAACCAACAAAATCAAATGCTGGTTCTTTGAAAAGATCAACAAAATCAGCAAGCCTTTAGCTAGACTGACCCACCAAGTAAAAAGACTCAAATTATCTTAACTGACAAACCTCCTGAGACAATAATACTTTACAACCATCAGATCCATTAATTACCAGAGGTGCTTATATATGTGTAATCTATGTGAAAAAACACCTCAGTTTGTTGCCTTTTTTTCCTGTTAGGTAAACAAAATCTATCTTAATTAAACTTCGAGTATATCTGTGAAATTTGTTATTTATCCCTAGTTAACTCCTCCCACACACACCCTTTTGCTTTAGGAGGCTCCTTCCCCAATTTCAGGGCCCATCAAATACTTTTACTTCTTTCCCATGCCACCATGAAAATAGGATAGATTTGGGATCAGTTACTTGCACTTTTGTTGACTGACAAATTACCCTTTCAAATTCATTCCTACAAAAGCATCACTGTAAAACGTATTCATATTCTGAGTCTGAGCTACCTAATTGTGGAATGAAGGGGATTTCCACATTAAAGAATATTAAGTTTCCACGCATTCTCACCACTGGACACCACAAGCTCAACCAAGTAGTTCATTTCAGTCTTTTGACTCAGAAAATATACAGTAAATAAATTTGATTGTTTCAATTTAAAAGAACACTTTGGAGGGGGAAATATGAGCAAATAGGTAACACCCTGAAAGTCATTTGAATTAGTGTTTGTTGTTATGCTTATTTTGCATTTTTCAAGGATGGATGGTTGGAGACCACAAGTGTTAGAAGTTAAGTCCAAGAACAGTCCCTGGGTGCTCAGCACCAACCCATCAGGAGCAGAGAGGCTGGGGGCCTGTGTACTGTTTTGCTCCAGGGCCTGAACACAGGGTCTACCAAGGGAGCACCGGGGCGCCACTTGACTGGTCTCTCATTCATAAAAAGACTCAGATTTCCTCTTTTGATGTTCACTACAGATGAGGCTACACCTGCAGCCAATGTTTGGCAAGTGTGTAGTATCAGTTCTTGTCTATAAGTGTTTAAATATGCCACAGTTTTTGTAACCATGATTGACCATGTCTTCATTTTGGGGTACAAGAAACTACAGAAAAGAATCCAGGGTCTCTCTCTGCCTCTCGGAGGCTCTGTCTGATGCTGCCCTACTGTGGTCCAGGGCTACTGACAGATCCCAACCCTTCACGAGCCTCGGCTTTCCTCACTCGGCTGCAGCTCTAGTCCTTTCTCTCCCTGTCCAAGGCTCCAACATGAACCTTCTTCACTTCCGTTTTCAGGAATACTTGGTGTGATTATTTGTATTTAATGCTTTCATTATTACAACTGCTACCCAACACATCTAAAATTTCTCAACACATACTTATTCCACCTGTACTATTTCTTTTCTAACTTAGATATTTGCATCACAAAATCTCTCCAAATTTGGGATTATGATATTGAAGTCATTAGGTTAACAACAGTAATTATAACAACAACAAATAACATTTATTACATACTTGCTTTGTGCCAGGCACTCTTTTACATAAATTATCTCATTCTGTCACATCTAACTGCATCTAAGTACATGCTTAAATTTGCCAGTAGCACTTAAAATTAATTAAAATAAGGATATTGTTGCTCATCTTTGAAACAAACATCTCAATATACGAAGAACTGAAATCCATAGAATAAAATATTTTAAAGTCTTACAAAATGTACCAAACTAAAGTTACAGGATACTATTAATGTTTTATCACGGAAAATAAAGCGATTCCCAGCATGTCATACCCACCTTCTTTTTATTCTATTTCTTATACCTTTCCCAAATTCCTAGAAACCACAGCTTCTAATATGTCAAATAAATACAATTAGATTCACATATTCAATTAAATCCTTTAACTAGGAAAGTAATATATAAAATGAGCATTACATTCTTGCATTCACTCCCAAATTGTTTTCTATGACAAACGAGCCTGACATTAATTGTGATATGAGGACTGAAAACATAACACGAGATACGATGTTTACTAATCCTTCACATTCCATTTTGAAGCTGTATGCTGTTCTTGATCAAAACTCTTTATTATCAAGAATTACATTATTCTCCGAATGAGTGAATTTTCCATTGGAGACAGAAAATGAAGGACTGCTAACGCTGAAAATGTATTTTTCCTGTCTCAATATTAATACATGATATATATTCATATTTATAACAACTCTGAAAACTAGTTTCATTTCTTTTACACATAAGCAATAAACAGTATGTGCAAAAATATGAATACTAGCAGCAGTGATGTGAATATACAATATGGGGTTTCTTTTGAATGTACAACCATTTCAAATATTTCATTAAAGCATGTGTACTGGCAGCTGTCACAGATGTCCATCAAGCTGGATTAGATGAAGACAAACAATGCGGGCTTTGAGGATAAACCGAAGCTGCAGCTCAAAAGTTTCTGTCTCTTATCCAAGGGTGCTATAGGACCATTGTGTTCTTCCTTTAGGCAAAAAAAAATGAATCAATTATGTTACTGAAATTCCTCCACAGCAGACAGAAAAGACTTTTTACAGTCCAACGACAGACAGTAGAAACTAAAAGTTTCATAAGAAAATGTGGACATTTCAAAAATATCTTCAGGCTCAAGTCTGTCATCTCTTCAATTTTTCCACAAAGTCTACCATATTTTACTTCTATGGCAGAATCTATTACTGCAAAATTTCATAGAAACAAATATTTTCAACCAAAATAAATAAATAAATGCTTGAATTGTTTTCTAAACAAAAAATTTATATATATTTAATAATAAAATTAAGTTTTAAGTTATTGTCATTAATTTCATGCATAATAATCACAGATGGTAACCGCTTCAGCACTAAGACTACTTCTTCTTACTCCCCAAATAACTTTACAATCCTATTGAATAAATGGATAAATAATATAGAGCAATACATGAAACAATAGTACTTTTTGAGATAATGAATTTCCATTTAGTAAAACGATATTAGCTAAGATTTTAGTTCAATAACATCTACTCATGTTGCCAGAGATAAGCATGGTGAAACTCACACTTTCATACAGTTGCTAACTGTAAGCTGGTCCAATCTTTCGGACATTAAATATCTATCAAAATTTAGAATGCATGTACTTTCTGACACAGAATTATACTTCGAGGAGTTTAACATACAGATATAACCATCCAAACATGTAAAGATTTTATGCATAGGGATATTCATCGCAGCAAAAAACTGGAAACAAACTAAATGACTTCTTTCCTTAATAAATTATGGTACAATGGAGTATGCTTTAAAATTGTCCATATATGGTGTGTGTGTATATGCTTGCACATATATACATGTCCACACATGTATGCATATATACATATAAATAGACATAATTTCTGGGACAATTTAATAGAAAATATTTATAATGCTGGGGTATATATTTCCAAACTACATTTCAAATAAGATAGTGAGTCATGATCATATGTTTAAGATTATGCCTCAAAGATATGATTTCAAAGTTAAAATAGGACATGGTTTACGTGTATATTTGACAATTATAACCCACGTGATGAGAAAACAGCCATTCTGAGTTGCGCCTAGGCAATTTACAGTATGACAACCCTGTTCTCACCCAGAGCCTAGATATTTACATAAAGACCAAAGATTAGGATTCCTGCCACAAGTTCCCGCCTTCCTTCTCCCAGGGCACCTTTTAAAATGACCACTCAGAGTTGAGCCCTCAAAAAATTAGTGACCACCACCTCAATCACCGCCTGCTACCCTGCTCTACATCTCCTGATTACTCATGACCTGGGACAGAGGACTGCCCTTCCCAAGACTAATTGTGCCCCTGTTCCGGGATTTGTAAATAATAAACCTTGTGACTTTACTTCCTTTGTGTGAGTGTATTGAAACTGCACCTTTAGTCAAAATGGCCCCAGGGTTTTCACTTCCCCAAAGTGGAAGCTCAAACGTGGGGAGAGAACTACCTGCCATCTCCCTGTGGGTGGCGTGTGCCTCCTCATTCAGCAGGTAATAATCTGCATATTCTTAACAAACCAACTCTGGATTTTGCAACACAACCCAACAAATTATAAATCAAAGTGACTGACGTGAAATGGACCGATGATTAAAATTGTAAAGCCACAGCATTTCAGAGCTAGAAGGAGCCTAAAGATCACAATGTATGAATTTTCTGCAAAAGGAAAATAACCTGGAACCTGCCATTTCCTAAAACTGTGTTCCACATAATTCTAGAAGTTGATCAAAAAAATGAATCCATGTTTGAAAAAATTTTGGAAACTCTTGTTGCATAGAGTAAAATATGGTTTTTTCATATAAAACCATCTCAGAGTCTCAGAGTTCATTGCAAATCTCCAAAAAGAGGATATTATATCCAGGATTCCTCAAATTCATGTGGACAGTCACCTCTTGATTTAACAAACAAGCGTCTTGATGGACCAATACTCTGCAGAACACATTTGGGAAAGGCTAGTCTAGAGGCAAATATTCCAAGTTTATGGAAGTAATGAAATTTCATTTTAAGAATACATCCAACCATGTAAAAAATTAAGCTACCATGGTCCAAAACATCAATTAAACAAAAGACAGGTAAGCAAATATGCAATCACTCTAATCACACAAGGTCAGGTCTTAACCCAAGCCGTTTTAACATTGAACATACATCCACAGTGCAACAGATGCATGTGCTCATTGGTGTCTCATTCATTTTTGAAGTTCTAAGGGTTTGATTTAGAAGTTTCTCGATAAATGCTGACTGAACGCCAATCTACCTGAGTCTGGACTCTGCTGGTGAATTTAAGTACTAGCTCTGCTAAAATCTCCCTCATGGAAGAGAATAAAGATAATACCCTATGCTTATTGAGCTTTATCTCCTCTATATTTTTCAAACAAAGAAAATGTCACCTCCCAATGCCAAGGCACTCTGAGAATGATCTTTATATCGGCTCCCCTCAAAGATGGATGCTTGATCTTCTTCACTGTAGACACCAGATTACCTGGAAAAATGTTCCAATTAATCACAATCTAGGGTATGGATTTGAATCAGGGAGACCCAAGTTCAAATCTCAGCTGTGCCACCAACTTGCTGTAAGATTTTAGGCAACCTGCTTTTCCCTCCTAAGCCTCAGATAACAATACCTACTTTGTAGGGTTTGTGTGAGAATGTAAAACACAACAGATATAATGTGATAACGGGGCCTCCCAGACATATAACTGAGCTCCTAGTGACAATTTCAGTTGACTTTACAGATCTCACTAGCTGAAAATCGAACTACGGTATGGCCTATTCTTTTCCACAACGTGTTTGAAATTTACTCTTTAGCATTTCAGATAAAGTTCTCATGGGATGGAATCATACTTGATCTTATCTGCACTGTGTTCCCAAAGTCCAGCGTTGTATCTGACCCAAAGCAAACACTCCAAAAAAGTGCGTGTGTCTGTGTGTGTACATATATGTGTACATACATACATTAAAAAGTATAACAAAATGGCAGGAGCAATTGCTTGTATTTTTAACATTTTTATTTGTATCAAAATTATACATGCACATAGTTTAAAGAGTTAAATAGTTCTAAAAGGTTTGTTATGAAAACTATCAGTCCCCTGTCCCATATGCCACCAATTTCCTCTTCCTCAACTCTTTTAGCTGATTATTTTATTAACACCATAGAGCTAAGCAGCGTGACTGTATTGCTCCCTTTCAATTTTCTGTTTTAGTATTGTCTCTAGACTTTCCCTACAGAAAATGAAGATGTGATCCTCCTTCCTCCTGTCAGCCCTGCCCCACACACACACATCACCCATACACACATAAACCCTTCCCTTCACCCATCCTCCCAATACGGTTATATAGTAATTTTGGCTGGATCAATATTCAGTTTCTATTATTGTGATGAGGTAAATATTATTCAGAGTTGAACTACATGTATTAATACAGTCATGTGCCACATAACGACATTTTGGTCAACAAAGGACCATGTACACAACAGTGGTCCCATAAGATTAGTACCATATAAGCCTAGGTGTGTAGTAGGCTATACCATCTAGGTTTGTGTAAGTACATTCTGATGTTCACACAACAATGAAATTGCCTAACGATGCATTTCTCAGAATGTGTTCCCATCATTAAGTGATGCATAACCATGTATCATTGATTTTCTTTTCCTGCATAACTTTTCTTCTCTAGAGTGAATAATTATCTTGGGATTTTTCCACTTTAGTTTTCAAAGTACTCAGTCCAAAACTACCTATCAATTGCCTGAGTCTCCTCTCAAGAAGTTAAGACATATCAAGCAGTCTATCAATTTCACCTTCCTAGAGAAAGCTCTTCTAGAACCTTCTCATTTGCTCACATCTGGATGGACACAAGCTATGCCTACAACCTCACTTCACCATCATTCTAGCAATCTCCTTTGCTTTTCTCCTTTGTTGGATTTCCTATTTTCTGAATCCTACATCTGTTTTCTTGGTTTACTCCATTTTGGTAAAGTACATCTTTAGTAGCTTCCAGGGAAACACATTTTCAATGACCTTGATGCCTGAAAATGACTTTGAGAAGTTATTTCAAATTATTCAAAGTTTGACTGGGTAAGAAATTCTAGGTGAGCTGTCATTTTCCCTGAGAATTCTGAAGGTCATGCTTCACTGACTTTTAGACTCCAGTGTTACTGTTGAGAAGTCTGATGTTCAAATTCCAGATTCTTTGATTTTGACTTGTTTTTTTCTCCCTGTAATTTCTCCCTCAGCGTTCAGAAATTTCACATGGATAGTGCCTTGTATTTTGATCTACTGTGCTGGGAATTCAGTGGGTCCATACAATTTACATCCATGAGTTCTGAGAAAATGTTTTGAATGATTTTGTTGATGCTTCCTCTCTCCATTTTCTCTGTTCTCTCTCCAGTTTTTCTATTATTTGGATAATGGGCCTCCTGCACTGGTCCTCCAATTTTATTATTTTATTGTCTCCTCTTTTTGCTCTACTTTCTGAGAGATTTCTTTAATTCTGTCCTGATTCTGCTATAAACATTTTTCATTTCTGCTATCATGTTTCAATTTCCAAAAGCTCTTGTTTTTTTGAACATTCCTTTTCTTAATAGCACCCTATTCCTATTTCATGGTTGCAATTTCTTTCCTTACCTCTCTGAAAATACTTTTGTGAAGTTTTTCTTTTCCTAATTATTTACTTCTTATACCCTGCCTTCTTCTGTGTTTTGGGCTCTTAGATGGATTAGCCTTTCTTCAAATACCCTTACCTGCTCAGACCTAAGAATGGGAACCACCACTATAAGAAAACCAGAGGGAGGCTCCAAGTACACAGGAGGCACTTATCTGTCGTGCCCTCACCACAGGAGGAACCTGTTGGGTTATTTCAGTAGAGAAGTCTCTGGGTTTCAGATTCTCCAGAAAGATCCTTCCAACTCCTGGCCTGAGTAGAGACATTTCTGATAGTATGTTGGAGGCCAAGTGGGGGCGGGGGGAACATGAGGTGTGAGGATGTTATTTAATCAGCCCATCTTCAGTGAGGGCTCCCGACCCTCAGCTGCACCTATGTCCTCTAATAGAGAGACCTTCTTCATCATCGCCAGAGGGGAAGCATCTCCAGGTAGGCACCAGAGATCAGGAGGGGATTTGGAGACGTAACTGCTTCTCAAACAGCTTTTCACCAATACAGAGGATTTTAGCCTCCTTTCACTTCAACTTCTAGAGATATGTGTTACCACCAATTCTTGGGACTTCAAGAGTTTCTGTCATATAAACAGGCTTGACTGCACATCTGCTAAATCCATCACCACACGACCATCTGCTTCCAGCTTCCGCAATATTGCTGCTGTTGTCTCCTCTTTTGTTTTCTCTATCCTTGTAGGTTTGTGCACTTAAAAAAAATCCCTTTCCTGTTATTTTACTGCAGTTTGTGGGAGAAACAAAATTAATTGCCTATGTTCAATGGATTATCATTATTTGATACAAAAGTTGCTTTTTATAAATTGTGTACTTTCTAAAGTTTCTACAGTAACTGTATTACTTAGTAATCAGAATATAAATTTCTTTGGTAGAACAATCTAAAGAAATGACACTTTGAAGATACAAAGGTAATCGGGCTGACTTTCTCCCCTTTGGGACTTCCGCCAAATATCCATTTACCTATATATAAATAATAAGAAAGCTTAACTATAAAAGGAAATGTTCTATTGCACAATGATCACTGTTCATAATGAGACCTTGAAGTATGGCCATATCCTAAGAAATCTTCTAAATCATCGGCTATTTCTATATAATTATAACAGATGCTATCTTTCATGTGACTATTTCTGAACCTTAAATTATCTTCTATGAAGATACCCTAGGGAATGAGTGCAAATCAAATCACTATTGGAGAAGTTCCTAAAAAGCTATCAAAAATAAAAAAGTGCGTGTGCACACATGTCCTTCTTAAAGGCTGTTGCAGGTCATAGGGCTGACCTCCGCTCCAGTGAATCTGGCTCAGGTAACTGAAAACCCACTAAAGCGAACCTCTTTAAGTAAGTTAATTCAGTGTAAAATCTCCAAAATAAGAGTCTTTTAACAAACAGCAATATGCTAGACATGAGGCTCTCTCTTTCACACCATTCTGGAAATTCTCTTTCTCCTGAACACTTTCTCAGGGCTGCTTTGATTTGGAGTCAGCTGTACCTGATTTACTCCCAACACTAGGCTCTAAGCTCCTTCAGGGGAGAGTCTGTGTCTGATTATGTTTATATCTTCACACAGACGCTAGAATACTGCCATGCACACAAAGCAAGGTTAAAAATAAATGTCCTTCCATTACAAGCAAGGGCATACAGCGACCTTCTTTTTCAACATACTCACCAATAACAGTATCAGGTCATGAGGAAGGAAAATAAAAACAGAAAGGAGAAAGAGAAAGGAAGAGGTCAAGAGCGTCAAATGCTGTTGAAGATTCAAAGAAAGAGAGTGGGAAAGACGCCACTGGATTTGGAAATAGAAATCCAAGCACATCAGAAATAAGAAAGGGGTACCAGACACCACACTTCATTATTTAACATTATTCTGGAAGTACTAGATGGTGCAGTAAAATAAGAAGTATTAAAATTAGAAAGAAGGAGATAAAATTTTCATTTACAGATGTGATCACATTCTATTTAGAAAACTCAAAACAATCAGCTAAAATGTTATTGGGAACTATATGAAAGATTAGTAAGAAAACTTTCATAACTATACAAAAGATTAGTAAAGAAAGCAAACTTTAGCAATTATGTTTTCAATGGAAAAATATTAACCAATATAAAAATATAATCTAAACTACACTAAAATTGATAATAACAATAGCAACAATAATAATAGCTCACATTTATTGAACGCTAACCCTCTGCTAAGCACTGCACTGTGCATTTTACCGTATTTCATTTAATCCTCACAACATCTCTAGGAGGAATGACTCTTAGTATCTCCACTTCATAGGTGAGGAAACTGAGGCTGAAAGAATATTAGTAATTTGCCCAAGTTGTGGAGCAACAAGTGGAGGTGCCATGTTCCCCATCAAGCCACATCCTCGCTGACTCCAGAGCCCAAATGCACATCCTGTAGTAAACTTAGTGAGAAGAGAGAACTATACAATGTATAAAGAACATAAAAAACTTTAATAAACATAGACCTGTGCGTTATTCCTTGATAGAAAGATTCAATATTATAAGATATCAACTTTGCTCAGATTATATATTCAACGCAATCCAAATGAAAAATTCTGGCAAGATTCTTTTTTCTTTCTTTTTCTCTTTCTCTTGCTCTCTATTGCTCATCCTCTCTTTCTTTTATTCTTTATTTCAATCCTTTTGATAAAATCATCCTACAGTTTTTCTGGAAGAATTAAACGTGAAAATAGCCAAAAAAATTCTGCCGAAGAATTTAGTAAGGGATCTTGTCCTACCAAAACCTGCAAGATACACTAATGCCACCAACATTGTGGTCGATGCTCGTGAATAGACAGATTAATGGAAAAGAAGAGGAAATTTAGGAATAAAACCAAGTATTCATAGGAATACTTAATACAATGTAACAGAGTCATTTTTAATCAAATTGGCAAGGATTAAAAAATTGAAAATATTCAACGTTGGTAAAGGTACAGAGATTTGTGTAGTTGGACACACGGTTAGTGGGAACATAAACTGATAACAACTCTTCAGGAGAGCAATCCACATATATATTTATTAAAATTAACTCTCTTATCCAGGAATCTTATTACTAAAAATTTTTTAACGAAATAGATGCATAAGTTAGCCACAGTATTGTTGATTATGGAATACTGGAAATGACCTAAATATACAATAATAGAGGAACAGCTCCATAAATTTTAGTACATACTTAAAGGCAACTTATGTACAATCATTTAAAAGTATGATATCTATCTATTCAATGCCATGAAAAGATATATCATCAAGCAGACAGAAAAACAGCCTGCATAATACAATCCCATAAGGAACACTATATGTCTACATACCCATATGAGATATATGCATAAAGAGAGAGCAAATGGGCAAAAATAATGATAAAGGTGATATTGATTGAATACTTACACTGTGGACCAAAAACATCTTAAGCACTTAGTTATATTATCTCATCCTATCTTCACAACCACCTATGAAGTGGATACTATTACGGCCTTTTCTTTTTTGAAGAAGAGTGGCCCTGAGCTAAGCTAACATCCATTGCCAATTTTCCTCTTTTTGCTGAGGAAGATTGGCTCTGGGCTAACATCCGTGCCCATCTTCCTCTACTTTACATGTGAGACGCCGCCACGGCATGGCTTGATAAGCGGTGCATAGGTCCACGCCCAGGATCCCTACCTGCGAACCCCAGGCCTCCGAGGTGGAGCACAAGAACTTAACCACTAGGCCACTGGGGGGCCCTGGGCCTTCTTTTAAGTGATTAACAAAGAGACTTAGAAATATTAGTAAACTTTTCAAGGTCACGCAACTCATTAGTGGTGGAGTCAGAACGGAATCCGAGCAGTCCCCCACTGTGCTACGGAGCCTCCATGTTCACCAGAAGACCACAGTGTTGGAGACGGCTGTCACTGAGAGGAGGGTTTGAGAGATGCTGCATCTTATTCATTTTGTGCTGTATTGTTTGAATTTTCTGCCATGAACATGTTTTATATTTGGAGATATGGGAACAAAGAACAAAAAGAGAAAGAAATCACAGGTGACTCTTGCCACAGCGATTTCAATAGGTAGATGGAGATGAACACATTTCGAGAAAGTGAGGAGCAAAAAGGAGATGAGGAAGAGGTGGAAAGCATACAGAGTGACTGATAAAAAAAGAAAAAGGCAAAAACACTCTCTATAAAATATTCAATCAACAGTGCAAGTATAAATTAGCATAACCCTTATAGAAGGTATTTTAGCAATATGTTACCAAAAATGAAAACATGCATGTCCTTTTCCCCCAGAAATCTCATTCCCAGGAACTTATCTAAAGAGATAAGGGGCAAAGACATACAAGGACTTCATAATTTTCTGCCCTTTGTTATTTGAAATGTGGTGTTGTGAGAAGAGCTCAGGGTTTGCAGTTGAACCTACCTGGGTCTGAATCCTTGCTTTGCACTTTACTGGCTGTGACCTTGAGCAAGTTACTCAACCCCTCTCAGCCTCAGTTTCTTTATCTCTAAAATAAAAATAAAAACATATGCCTCACAGGATTGTTGTGAGGATTAAATGAGATAAAATACAGCAGAATGTCTGAAATATAAAAAAGTGTTCGTTTTTTTCCTTCCCATCACTCACTAATATGTATAACAGAATGAATGTATAAACTTTAATCAAAACTCTGGGATAAATCATATAGCTTGGTAATTTCTACTTACTCTGCATCAAAGTATCATAACATTAAACTTAGCTTATAAAGTTATTCAGAAGTAAACCTATGTTACGGTACTTGGACACTTTCTCAATCTCAATTAGCACTAAACTAATTAACAAGACCGTTTTATACACTACAGTGCGTTACATTTTTCTTCCTCCTTCCCTAATCCCTGGTGTGTTGTAAGGGTGATTGAGTATCTAATTACTTCTTAATTGAATGCACATATTATACATTTTTCACTAGTTCAAGTTTAATGCTTTTAGTCCAGAAATCAAAGCCAATGAAATTAAGTTGAATTGGGATTTGGGCAACTATTATAATGAGAGAAGGTTTGTACTATGTCTAATTATAAGTAAATGTGGGTTTTAGCATTATTTCCTATGGAAATATTTCAGGTACAAGAATGTACCATAAATGACTAATTTAGATGATTAATAACATTGTTATTCTTATTTACAATCTTTTATTCCTCATTACAGTGATTTTATTGCTGGGACCTACTAAATATAATCATTCTTTAAAGAAAAGACACCATTAGAGAACCGCTGGTTGTACCCATACTAAAATCAGAATGAACATTCATATTTGTGAAAAATTACACGAGTTTCTCTGCAGCAAAAAGGTTATAGGAATTCTCACACGCTGCACACAGACGAAAAACATAAATCTTGTAATACTTGTAATATAAACAGTTACGTTAATCAAAAATAATTATTTATGGCAAATCATAAAAATACTACTATCAAACTGGCTTTCCAATTCAGTTAATATTTTACAGACAGATTATTTCACGGGGCTTCTTTTCTTCCTTTTTGCATTATGCAGGAGTGAAGAAACTGGGAAGTAAGCATTCTCAGACAACAAAGGTTTGTTTGCTTGTTTGTTTCTAGCTATGGAGAGCAACCATCTGGAATAATTTAGTTGAAGACCTCTTCAGGCAGAAGACTAGGTTAAGTCACTTTTTGGATCCAGCTCAACTCCATACTTCTAAGATGTCTCTGAAAATATTTTCTACAGACAAGTCCTAAAGACCTTTATGAGTTTCTAACCACTGAAAGAACAAGAATTTTAAAATTTTGATAGGGTTTCAAGAAGTACTGGAATGGAAAACAGACTCATCCAAAATCAATGTGGTTTCATTATTTTAACAATTCATTTATTCTGAGACTGTGTTACCTAGTGGCAAATTTCTTGATTAGGAAAACCTCCATATTATCCAACAAATATTTCAGATTCTGTCTAAGATATCGGGCATTGTCTAGACTATTTTAGCTTTGTATGTTATCAAAACAAGTTTTAACTGGAATGTTTGTTTAATTAAAACTGAAGTAGCCAAAAGAATAAGGCAAACCTATTTGTACTAACACAGAAATACTTCCATGAACAAATTTTTTGTATGGCACATTTTTATTAAAAATATTTTTAAATACATTGCTTCTCACCCTTGTGAAAGTCATGTCAGTATCTACCTTTCTCTTACATGGTTTCTTCTCTAATTTATCCTTCTCCCTTCTTGAGGAGATGCCTTCCATTCCTAATAACGAGGTCTGGGGTAAGTTTCTCCACACTACCATGCCATAATCCTCCCTCACCCTCATGCCATTTCACTTCCATGCTGAGATTTCAGATTTCCTCGAGTTTGCTATATGTAAGCAATTCGCTATGTATAATCACCAGGACCATAACTACTACATAATGAAACAAAAAATATTAAAAAGAAGGTAGATCAGGGGATTTCAGTCATTTCATCGTATTTCTGTACTTCCTTGTAATTGCTAACATCAAGCTACACATCAGTAGATTTAACGCAGATAAATTTTCCAAAGCTCATTTTCGAAAGTCTCTGCACCTTAATAGCTGAGACATTTACATCAGATGCCAATAATACTACCTTTCACGTGGATGGCAATAACAAACGACATACTACCACCAACCCCCAATGGCAGATGGCGGTGGTGGTGCCAATTAATCATGTCATTCTTCCCTACTGTGCTCAGATGTGGATTCAGAATCCTTCTCAACACTCTCAAAACAGCTCATATCAATCAATCAGAGTTGACACACAAGTTTGAGTGCTCTATGTCATCCATGTCTTTTATTTTTATAAATCTTTCTTTAACAATCCTATGTAGAAGAGAAGGAGGATGCTTTCATAACAGTCTAGATGAGAGATGATACTAACTTGATGGGTTGTGATGATAGAGACGGAGATACAGATGGATTTAGGAGCCATCAGAGGCAAATCTGCAGAACTAAATGATCGTTGGACATGTGAGGTAAGATGAGGAAGACAGGTGTCAACTATGACTCAGGTTTCTAAGAAAACTGGAAGAGAGGCTGGTCTCTGAAGGAAGATCATAAGTTCAATCTTGCATATATTGAATCTGAAATGTCTTTGACACATCCAAAAGAAAAGTCATACAGACAACCAGGCATTCAATTCCAGAACTTAATAGAGACACCTGGCCTAGGAATATAAACAAGTGGGCCATCTGCATTTAGTGGTAAGAGAAGCTGTGGGTGCAGATGAGTCACCTACGAGTGAACAGGGCCCACAGGCTGACCACCGAGAGGACTCCACCAGGAAGGGGCCTCCTGGAAGATGCATTGGAGTGCTGAGCTTTTATATTTTATAGTTCCCTAGTCTATGATGACTCTGCTTTCCTAAGTCTCTATGAGCTTCATCATGGAAAAGAGAAACTAGAGAGAATAGACAGCACGTAAATGAGAAGGAAATTAAAATGAATGTCTCATAAGGTTTTCTTAATAAGTCTCAAAGTGGAAAAAGAAAGCTAAAAAATTGATTTGAGGATATTACCAAAAATGAGCATCCATGAGGTAAAAGGTTTAATACAACATGTTTAGGTGAGATAGACTGGTCTCAGTGATTTTTTTATGGAAATAAATTCTTCAGGTTTAAAATCATGAAAACTACCATATTTAAGGTAACAGAATATATTAATGCTCAACATACAAGTTGGCCCATGACTGCAAAATGTTCTCTTTTCTTCTCCAAACACAATTTTGTTTGAATTCATAGGAGGAGGAAAAAACTAAATTATTCAGGGATTTCTATCCACAATGAATTATTAACATTTCTAAAACATAAAAAGTTAAAAAAGACAAATTTGGAGCCAGGGATTATTTTCCTTGTTCAGGAATCTTGAAAAAAATCTATACACCATTGATATTTTTCATTCTTGGGTTAATAGCAATTTTTATATCACATACTCAAAACATAATAGCTAGGTTGAGCATCCTTGGCGTTTTGGCATTTTCCTGAAATGATTTTGAAATCCTTTAGGAAATCCATTCTATTTTCAGGAAATTCTATATGCTACAGTAAATAGAAAACAGCTATATCCATCGAGCTTTCATTTCTCACCCTACTGCTGTGCATCATGTTAAATTATTAGAGTGAGGAGAGTCCAAGTTCTATTGACTGAAAATATGGCTTTGAGCTTTCCATTTATCCTGGAAGGATAATAGCTTTTACCTACTTGGTCATTCAGAGTTGCCATTCCCCCTCTCCCCACATAGCCCCCTCCTTTTCTATAATGCCTTGTCCTTTTCTAACCTATAACGCTTTTCGGTTATAAAAGAAAACATATGAAATTGATGCTAGCTATAGCTTTATTAAAGCTAAGAAGACAATATTATTAATTGCAAAAGCATATGTAGGGAAGAGTTCCACACTGTCAAGGATACCTTCAAAGACCTAGAAAGAAAAACGAGGGCAAGTTTGACAAAAAGATCATGCAGAGATGCTTGCTTCATAACCCCTCTCTTCTTCCCTTTTACTGTTTTCTTTAATTTATTTTTTTGCAGTAACATTGGTTTATAACAGTGTATAAATTTCAGGTGTACATCATTATACTTCTATTTCTGCATAGATTACATCATGTTCACCACCCAAATACTAATTACAATCCATCACCACACACATGTGCCTAATCATCCCTTTCACCTTCGTCCCTTGCCCCTTCCCCTCTGGTAACCACCAATCCAATCTCTGTCTCTATGTGTTTGTTTGCTGCTATTTTTATCTTCTACTTATGAATGAGATCATATGGTTTTTGACCTTCTCCCTCTGACTTATTTCGTTTAGCATAATACCCTCAATGTCCATCCATGTTGTCACAAATGGCTGGATTTCATCGTTTCTTATGGCTGAGTAGTATTCCACTGTGTATATATACCACAACTTCTTTATCCATTTGTCCCTTGATGGGCACTTAGGTTGCTTCCAAGTCTTGGCTATTGTGAACAATGCTGCAATGAACACAGGGGGCATGTATCTTTACATATTGGTGTTTTTGTGTTCTTTGGATATTTTTTTTCTGACATATTGGGTTATATCTATATTTTCCCCTTTTAAGGGGAAAAGGAAACTATTTAAAGAGCCTCATGGCATTGGTTTTACGGAAAAATAATTATAATTAATTATAATTACTATAAACATGTGTGCAGTTTAACAATATCTGAGTCACAGGGGAAAGAGGCAAGTCTTTGAACAGTCAGAAGAACCTTTTAAAAAGAGGCCAGTACTTAATGAAACAAATAGGCAAATAATCATGATGTCAGAAGGTTAGTACCAATATCATGATGCCAAGAGCAACCAGTAAACTGGATCTAATGCTTATTTTCTGTTTGTTGCTATTAAGATTTGGTTCTCCTACCTCATATAGAAAATTCAATAGGTAAAGGATCATTTAATGTCAATTGGCTCCTGGGAATCTAAACTAGCACTGCTGAACTAAAGAATTTCCAGCACCTGGGAGAGTTATATGCTAATTCTTTAAACAGGTACTAAGCCATAGTTCATACTTTTAAACGGTAATATAAAAAGTCACAGATTATTCATGGTAATAACAAGTCTTTTTTATCAAAGCCCTCCAGATGTCTAGACACGTCATGCCAAAAATAAATGTCATTTTAAGTCCAAAAAGTAAAGTTATTTTAGTAAAACATAGCTAAAATAAATCTGAATTATTCTAAACATTCTTTAGAGAACCATCAGAAAAAAATTTTTTCTCCTTTTCAGTTCCAAGAGTTTAAATGAAACATTCATGCATTAAATTCAAAGTCAGACTGTCAAATCATTTCACCTTAATAAAAATTTGAATTACCTGCCTTAAGGCATTATTAAATATCAAATAAAAAGCACACATCCATAAGTCTGATTTCCCAATATAATTTTATGTAGAACTATGACTAGATTTGTATTACACATTTCAAGATAAAAGGATGAAAAATGTATTCATAAAAGGATGAAGTCAGAACTGGAGTCGACTTTGAAAGAATTCCTGCACCATTCTTAGGAATTTCTGAAAAAATGACCCCCTTTAAGTAATTTTAGCCACCAAGATAAGGACACAAATCCATCCTTCTTTATAAAATACCTAAATTGTAATTAATGTAAAATTTTGAAAAACTACATATTATCCTCCTAATGAATATGAAGTATCTGAAATATACGTAATCTCATAAACAACATTTCAGTCTGCATGCGTGTGCATGCGTGTGTGTGTGTGTGAGAGAGAGAGAGAAAGACAGAGATAAAACACTGATGGTTATTTAGACATTTAGAAAGAGGCAACTCTGACCTAGGACCAGATATGGATCAAAAATTCAAGGCAATAATCTTGTTTATAAAAAGTGTCATTTATATTTGCTGATATTCACAGTCTAGTATACTAAATCTAGACTGGAGACATTCACAAATTCATGTCCACCAAACCTCATCACACCTCACTGCCTGCCCCTCTTCCTGTGTCGCTCCTACAAGCCCACCCTTCCCTCTTCTCCAATCGCCCATCTTCCCCGCTGCTCTCACCCCTCTGACCCCTTCTAGCTACTACCCCATTCTTCCTCAAATAACAAAAGTAAGTCATGGAAACACTAAGTCTATAAACCACCACCTCCCTCTTCCTTGCTATTACAGCACAGAAAACGTCCATTCTCTTAACAAAAGCCAGTCCCCACATTTGCTTAGGATTTCATCCCCTTTCAACTTGTCAGAGACATCACTGCTGGGATTAGCCCCGCTGAGAAACAGCTTCTTCAGCCTCTGCCATCTCCTGGCTCATTCCCCCCAGCATACAGAAAAGTGCTTGTATTTCTTGTTTAAAAAGGCTCCCTCAATCCCACCCCCTCTCCATTGCTGCAGCTATCACGTGGTATCTCCGCCTCCTCCCTTCACACTCACCTTCAGCCCACTGCAACATAACATGCAGCCCTCATTGTCATGCCACCCTGACTGACAGTGTCGGGACACTCTCTGACCTCTGCTGTATAGTGATTAAGAAAAGGGGCTCTACCAGTCAGGCTGCCTGGGTCCAATTTCCAGCTCTGCCACTCAATGACTGCATTACTTTGGGCAAGTGGCGTAACTTCTCTCTGCTTCAGTTAACTCGTCTGTAAAGTCACACATAAGATTTTATGAACACTAATGAGGTAATCCCTATGTAGCATTAGAACACTATATATATATAATCTCCACTCTTGAAATTGCAGCTACCTTCATGATGGGTCCACTATTGTGATTGACAGGCATCTCTCATTCAAAGTGCTCCAACTCGACTCTATCTTTCCATCCCAAACACAGCCTCCTCCAGCTTTCCTGCTGTCACTCAACGGCACTCTATCCACACAGTTTCTAAAGCCCCAAACCCCAGAAGTTATCTTTCATAGTTCCACCTCCCTCCACCCTCATCCAATTTATCACTAGATATCACTTTCAATATCTATTTCACATACATTAAATTCTCTCCATCTCCACTGCTCCTATTCTAGTATCTGAGCCTCCCACATCTTTCACCTTGGCATCTTGGCAGACTTCTAAAATACCTTTCTACCCCTGCCGTGGCCCTCTATAACCCAATCCATTCATTCTCCAGCCACTATGATCTATTAAAAATATTCATGGGGTCAGGCCACTCCCCTGAATAGAAGTCTTTATAGGTTCTCAATGCATCCACAACAAAATAAAGATGCCTTAATGTGGCTGACAAGGCCCCTTAAAATATGGGCCCTACCTAACTTTCTCCTTTGATTTCTACACCCCAGACTCACAGGGCCTTCTTTCAGGTACCTCAGTGCATCAAGTTCTTACCTCCTCCACAGGGAGTAGCCCCTTACAGCCTTTGCAAAAGACATTCCCTCTATCTGAAGTCTCCTTCAGTACATTTCTTTGTTCTTCTCATTCAAGGAACTTATTACAATTTGTATATATCTGAAGTGTTTATTTTTCCATTATCAGGCTCCCTACCTCAGACTCTAAGTTTTATGAGTGCAAGGACCACATCTGTTCTCACCTCTGTATATTCAGAAACAATCACACAGTAGGTACTCAATAATGATTTCTGATTAACTATTATTTTAATTTTTTAGCTCATCCATTATAAGGCCTAGCTTAAGCACTCTTGGATTTTCTCCATTGTTACCATAAATGAATCACTGAAACCTTCTCGTTCCTACCAAAGGAGGCTTAGAAGAAGGGGGAGATGAACCATGCTGACTAGCTTAGACACCGAGAACAAACGACTGACTGGAACACAGCCGGCTGATCCAGGCCATGCGTGGCTCTAAGAGACTTCTGATTTATTTAGACATTCAACACACACAGTGTTATGTGTCATAACAGATTCAAAGAAAATAAACATGTTTCAACTCTTAAGAAGCTTGAGATTAACAGAGAAAATAAGAAATACACAAACAGGTAAATGGACAAAAGAATGTGAAACGAGAGGTACAATTTAAGGGAGAAACAGAGAGTTCATGCTGAGAGCAGAATTTGAGCTGGGCCTGTAAGGTAGGTAGGATTTTAACAAGCAAAAGGAAGGGCAGGAAGGACTGTGTGAGCAAAGCACATTCACAGAAGGAAAAAGACAGTTTGGCTGGAGTACTGGGTATGTATAGTATAGTAATAACGGAGAGACAGAAAACACGGGGTTGGAACTGTGGACAAAATGGTCACGTTTAAAAAGTCCTATGTCAACTGTCGAGCTCACGAGACTGTGAGGAACTTGAGGCCAGAGATATTTCTATTCATCTGTGACTGCCCAGCCCAATGTACCACTCACACAGTAAGTGATTACGTACTCACAATGGTCCATCAAACAGTCCCAGCTCTGTCCTGCTTGCCTAGGAAACTGTTCCAATAGATGCTTTCCTCTGTGGGAGGCAGTGTTGGCCAGCGATGTGCACTGACCTATGTATGCACTCTTAGGCAATTTCCAAGGTAAAGAAATAATCCAATGTATAGTCATTTACAAAAATTTTATCTTTTCCATGTTTGTGACATTTTATTTTGTTAGCTCCTTAAGGGTAAGGAATACATATATTGAATTCAATATATTAAAATGTACAGAATATGTTTAAATCAATAAAGAAATATACCATATTCACATAATTAATAAGTGCTTCTAGATCTATCAAATAAAAGCACTTCCATAGAACAAGTACTTTCATTCATGCCAGATCTGCCCTCGCCTAGCCCGATAAAAAAGACCATCAATTCTGCACTGGAGAGTAAGGGTGAGCTCTGGAGCTCACACGCTCCTCTGGTCCTGTCCCATATGTTCCTCAGCCATCAGGAGGTGACTGCTGCAGCTTCAAGGGTGCAACGTGGTAAAGTACTAAAGAGGTACTTGCATACCACTGTTTCTCCGCCTCAGGGTGACTTTACTTATGAAAGCCAATATTAAAGCAAAACTTGGAATTAAAGGCTGCTCTGGTGGGAAAATACAAGGATTATAGACTTTTTTCAACATTGCATGAAATTTTTAGAAAGCATCTCACTTGTAATGAATGGGGCTTGAGAATGTGTCATAAATTTTATCAAAATAAAGTGCACTCATATTGCTAAATTTTCAGCATCACCACGAGAGGAACTTTGGTATGACAGGTTTACATAACTATGTGCCCATTTTCCTTACTTAATCTGCACATACCCGGATGAAGACCGACTTGTTCCTGTTCTCTCTGGCTATTGAAATGCAGCTCTAATGACTCTGTCACTAAGTGGCTGAGTGGGTCTAAAATTGTCTCCCAGAATCCCATCACAGCCTTCCACAAGTTCTGCCCCCTTAACATGTGTCCTCAGCCTTCGAAATTCTTCAATCTAAAAATAAAAGCAGAACAAAATAGATTAGTCATTTACCAGACATTAACAAAAGTGGAGTTTCATAGATGACTTAAAAGATGCATAAATTACAACAATTTAAGAAGACAAAATTAAAATCAATCTTCAAAAAGAGAAAAACAGACTTAATTCTTCCAAACCTAAGACATTAGACATGATAAGATCCCTGCAAGTGAATGAAGACAGCAGAAGTGGAGAAATCAAGGAATCCAGACAACCCAAATACACGTAGAAACTTGCTGGATTTGTTAATGCAAAAATGGTATACACCGCTCTCAAAAAGCTTTTATGCCTGTCTGTAACATAATAAGAAAGAGTGAACAAATGAATATGTTCTTAAATGCTTCCCAAGTATATCTTTAATTAATGAATTCTGATGTCACTGTATGTTAACATGGATTAGACATCAGATTTACTAGATAGAGGTTTTCTTCATCAAAAGACTCTCTTTGCTGCTTCTCTGGCCATTTGGAGAGCACAGGTCCAAAGAATACCTCTGATTTTTCACAAGTTTAAGCCCAACTTCTTCCTTCACCAATATCGATGTTCAAGTTCATCTCCCTTTCTCAGGTGTCCTCTCCAGGTCCAGCGGCTTCCCATTACGTGAGAAGAGGCTCCCACAGTCCTGAGGGACCTTTCCCATCAGCCATACAGCAGCTTCTCTGACTTGCCAGGTCTGCACCTCCTAGGAACCCACCCCCACTCTCCAGAGCCTTCCAGACATGACCCTCTGAGAAGTATTTAAGCAACAAGCAAACATGCGATGAACATTTGTCAGACTCAATCCCCATATATTAGTTGATTTGCCTACAGGGCTCCTCATCTGTTATTTCATTTAAATGCCACATAGTCACATGACACAGATATTCTTCATTCCTTACAAAATGAGAAACTGAGATTAGAGGGGTTAAGAAAGTTTCCAAACTAGCTAGGTCTGACAATTCCAAATCTGCCTGCTCTTTTCCCAGCTTCACAGCCACCTCTTCAGAAATGCTAGTCAACTCAGCATAACTGAGATCCTGCATGTATCCCAGAATGTTGAGCAAATGTGATCTGAACAGCATCAATCCACCAAAAGTCCATCATCTGTGTTTCACAGAGTTATACCTACAAAGGTTCTTCATACAGCACAGCCATAGAATTCTGCCATTCACAAAGCAAAATGAAATGCAAGATGACCAACTAATTCAGGGTTCTAATAAAAGTCTACAAACCCCTAGAGACTTTCGGGGGCCCATGAAACCCCTGAATGATATGCAAAATTTTACAGGTGCATTTTCCTAAGAAGAGGTTCCCTGACTCCAGAAGAGTTGGATCTCACAAGATTCCAATTCAATCCACTCATATACATGTCGAGAAACAGAGCTGGGGAAAAATCAAATGGCTTGTTAGATTAGAACCCAGGTTAGAAATCTGACTTCTAATGTTTCATCTTTCCACTTCTCCAAATACCGTTTGATTTCCCTAAATGGGATCAGTCTGACCCAACTAGGACCGTCCTGTTTTTTTTTATAATTACTACATACTGTATTTATATAGAAGTGTCAGTCAGATAAGCAATTAGCTATTTAATCTATATAATGGTTTTTCACTAGACCTTCTTAGGGTCCTAGAGTGGGAATATGGTTACCACCTATTGCTTGCTACATCCGGAAAATTTCCAGAGCCAAGGCTGCACGAGAATTCCCTATACTCAGTTTTCCCTATACTCAGTTATTTTATATATCACTCCCCCTCACCTTTCTCTGTTCCTCTGTAAGTGCAATAATACAAGGCTTCTCGATTTTTCTTGGTCTAGATTCTAGAATTACATCCTCCCATTCGGTTTCTCTCATTTTTACCGCCCTCTAATTTCCCTAAGCATGGAGTGGAAGGGAAGCTGGTCAGTCAGAGGATCCTATGCTTTTTCAAAAAGAAGAATATGAAGGTGAAGGCAGTGGGATCAGCATCACAAAGCCAGTTCTCATCCTGGCTCTGCCACCTAAGCCGCAAATGACCATGTTACTTCACCTCTTTAAGCCTCAGTTTCCACAAGTGTACCTGGTGATGAAATAACAGTATTCACAAGAATGGTATAAGAAGTAAACAAGGTAATTTAAGAAAGTCTTCCAGCACAGTTTCAAGCACATAGGCAGTATTCAGTAAATCCTAGCACAACTTCTTTTGAAGTCAAACCTTTAGCATTTTGAGACAAATACTTAGCTACAATTTTATACGCAAAAAACAGACTGGAAATAATAAACCAATGGACTGAGAAAATAGAAAGTCACCTCCCCTTGCATTCACTTAACATGTTATCATGTGTAACAGCTGCAGCTAGAATCTATGAACCATGGACAGGGTCACTGATGAGCAATGTGGACTAGAAACTTTACTGCCTAAACATATTTTAAGAAATACTCCATGTTTTATCATCTTTGAAGCTTATTTTAAAGCTGGGTTAATTTCATATTTACATATTCTGAACTGAAGATAAATCTTTCAAGGCTCAGGCCTCAGCCTCAAGCACATTCTGTGAAAACAGCTTCTTCTAGAAGAGATGATCTGAATCAACAGCCAGCCAGTCTCAAATCACTGCCTTCTTGGAGAGAACTATTTCACAAGAAATGTTTTTCTCTGATCAAAGCAACACTTTGAAGACTTCAAACACCAACAGAGATCGAGGGAAAAACACATCTTTCTGAAATGCCAGTTTTTCTGAAGTAACCACCCCCCCAAACCCTTTAGTCACTTCAAATGGTTTCAAGTGCAAACTGCATTATCCCACACTGAAAGGAGAGAGAGTGAGAAACGAACAGAATAATATTTCAGGATAAAAGTCTTCAACAAATTCAAATGTCAGGGCAGTACAAGACTATCATTATCACACATATCGGTATGTTTGATTTCGTCGATTTTTAATGCTACTCTGCTTAAATATGGTATTCATTTTTAACCAACTTAAAAGAGAGAGGACAGAGATCCAACACTTGAGGGACAAATTCTCATCTTCTGAAAGTAGCAGAGTTGAACAGCCACTGCTCTCCGGACCCAGGTTGCACTCTGATTGTTCTAAGACATTTATTCCAACCTTCGCTGACTCATGAACCAGATCATTCACTCCAAGTTCAGCTTGAAAACTGCTTTCTTTATGAGCGCATTTAAAGGGCTAATTTCCAGGGTTTGAGGTTTTGGCGCTAACTAATTTTCGGAATGCCCAAGTTCCTACGCACATCCTCCAACAGACTTGTTTTGACTTACATCTCGTGAGTCATCATGTTAAAAAAGAAAACACATAAGAATTGGTGTTCTCATTTTCTTTTATCATCAGGCAATGACCATACATGAATTAGAGTAATACAATTCCTTATAGGAGCGATCAAAGAGTCAAAAACAAACTGTACTTAAACAGTCCACATACATGAACATATAGGGAGATTATATATATACATGTATCTACCTTTCATGTGCTGCATGCAACCTTGTTGTTTTCGTTTGTTTCATTTTCTCCTACCCCATTATCTAACTTTCTTTCTAAAATCATGGCTCTCTTACTGACTTCTTGTCCATACACCAACCCTCATTCTGTCACTGACTACTCAACCTGATCTTTCTAATTTTTTGAGGAAGAGCCTAGAGAAGAGAACATCCTTTCCCCAGTAATACTGATGTAAACATTCCTCTTATTCCGATCCCCAGCCCTGGTCTCTGCCACCCTTCCCATCATCACTCTAGGACCGTCACTGATGAGCCACATATATCGAAACTTACTCAAGAATTACAGATCACAGTTTATGACCAAAAGGGAACTGCCCTCTACCATGGAAGACACTGAGGAAATACATACAAAATTTCCCAACCAACCTAAAAATAATACATTTGAAGAAAGGAAAAAGGAAGTCTCCCGGGAGACAGAGAAAATCCTAGAGTTGCACTGTCCAATATAGTAGCTACCAGCCCTGTGTGGCCACTGAGCATTTGAAATGTGCTAGTCTGAACTGGGATGTACCCGAAGTGCAGAATACACACCGAAAGTCAGACTTAGTATGAAAATAACAATGTAAAAAATCTCACCAACGATGTTTTCATGTTAAAATGATTGATTACTGGTTAAACTGATATTTGGGGTATACTGTGTTAAAATATACTACTTGAACTAATTTCCCCTTTTATTTTGAATTTTTTACTGTGGCTACTAGAAAATCTAATCTTACATATTTGGCTCGCATCGTGTTTCCACTGGACAGGGCTGGTCCAGGGCCGCCCTTCAGAAATTCAGCATTCTGGTGTTAGAGTGCTAACCGAAGTTGTAGATAAATGCAGGTAGGTGAGAAACAGTGGTTCTCAAAGTGGGTTTCCTGGAAGACGTTGCTACCCCAGACCTACTGAGTCAGCAACTCGGGAGTAGGCCCCAGCAATCCGTGTTTTAAGAAACCCTCCAGGGGATTCTGTGGCACACTCTAGTTTGAGAATCACAGATACAGAAGAAAATTTACAACAGATGTTCCAAACCATTTAAAATCATTTTCAAATACGACCATGCCTTGGCCTTGCAACAACTTGGTCATTACAGTTAAAGGCCCCTCGAATCCCATATGGAGCACAAAGGAGGTCATGAGACCTCCTCGGCTGCCCAGGACCAGATGTGCTCCCAGACCCCACCAGCCAAGCACACGCCAGGCCCTCACTGGGGCTGCCAGGGCTCTTCAACCCATAGAACGTACGGGTTGAAAGAGAAAAGAAAATTAAAAATGGTTTTCCAAGTTCTAACAGACATATACCCACAGAGAGAAAAACAAACACATTCATATTCCTTTGTTTCACTGGCATTACTTGAAGTTGAAAGGGAAAGGAAAAAACAAAGATGGACATATCTAATTTGAGAAAGTAGGTAAGTTAAGAAAAAGACACATAAGGGAAAAATGCAGAAAAACAAGGGAGGAAAAAAGCAGGAAAAGGAGAATAAAACTTAATGATAAATCATTTCCCTGCATGTGTGTGTTCGTGTATGCACACATATTTTTACATATGCCATTATATCAATATACCACATTTTAATGCCTCTGTGAAATCAGAATGTGTCTTACAATTTCTGTTGTCAGAGTTGATGCAATTTGGTATTTTCACTCTGTTCTTGGAATCTCATTTCCAAACATAACAATATAGCTGAAAAAAGGTTTTTTACTTCGGCTTCCTAATGCTTAGATCACTGTTTATCTTAAAGTAATTTAACAGTTATACATCATAAAAAAAAGAAAAAGAAACTTACACTCATTCAAATCCATCCAATTGCGTGTGATTTTTTCCCCTAGCATATGGTAGGCTAACCAGAAATAATATGGAAAATTCAACTAAGCAGGGGCTTCCAGTTCCATATTCTAGAATTCTTAGTACTAAGGAAGATGCAAATGTTCCACAACAGGCCTAACTGTCACCACGACACTTCAGCAGAAGCCTACTCTTCCTTGAATGGAGCTGCTATGCATTTCCTAGGAAAGCACTATGATTTAGGGCTTTTTCTTTAATGTTGCTAGTGCAGACATTATTATTCTGTAGCAGATGATGCATTTCAAGATACCAATTGTTTCCATAATAATACCCAGCAGCTTAATTATATACGTCAACCCTATGATAGAAGAGGAAACAATGTTTTTTTAATAAAAAATTTTATATTTCTCAATATAATCAGCTATGCAGAGACTCCACCTGCCATTCACTATTCCTTTTGTTATTTTATATATCACTCCCCCTCACCTTTCTCTGTTCCTCTGTAAGTGCAATAATACAAGGCTTCTCGATTTTTCTTGGTCTAGATTCTAGAATTACATCCTCCCATTCGGTTTCTCTCATTTTTACCGCCCTCTCTGGACTTTCATTATTTTTGCTCTACTTTCTCTGAAATCATATGAGCAGCAACAGTGAAACATTCAAGTCAAGGACAGATTGATTTACAGTCTCCTAAGACTATAATTTTTCTAAATCACTCTAAATTGCATTTTAATATATATGCATGTGTGTGTGGTATGTGTGTACATTTTCACATTGCTGCCCTCAGAACAGATGCTGTAATGGAGTTTTGTGCTAATGGCACTTAAATCTTTTTTCTTGAAAAGGTACAGCTAACTGGAAAGTCATCTGTTTTCAAGAGCAGTTGGGGATATTTTTCCAATACACAATCCTTTGGCTTTGGCTCCCAGTTAGGAAGATACAGCTTCTCTCTCCATAAGTGAGGAGCATGACTTAGGGAGTTAGGGTTAGACTTTGTCACGGCCTTACTCGGAGGGACAATATAGAGCAAGGTTCCCTTTGAAATCAGAGAGACTCAAAGACGCAATGATGATTTGTGTCTGGATTTTAGCATAATATACTGGTCAACATGGTAGTAAAACATTATCGCTCACATTTATAGAACATTCACAATAGAGTTCACATTAACATTCGCAATTCCGTGCTAGCAAGGCAATCCTTAATGGAATACTAAGTGGAACTGATAACGTTCTTTTCTGTGGTTCAACAAGGTTAATCCTAACTGACTTTTAATAAATAGAAATTTTGTGGTTTTAGAGCAAACTGTTATTTTTCACTGAAAGGTTTTATCTATTTTTAGAAAATTACCCCTAAACAAAGTTCATGGGGTACTGAACAACTGAACAAACATGACTACAGACCCTCAGTTTCTTCTGCTTCATCTCCGAGTCTGAGCCCTCTCCTTGCGGCTAAATCCAATTAATATTTTTTAGTCCTTAACTTAATGTGTGCACATAATCTGACACTTTTCATCTCTCTACTCCCTTCTTCTTGAAGATCACACCTCCCTTGTGATCCCCACACTTCCCAGACATCATATCAACCTCTTGACTTTTCCCACTTCTTAAATCATTCTCTGGGGACAATTATTCCAGTGCACGCCCCTTATCAGCTGCCACTCCCCAGTCCTCTGCATCACTTCTTTTCTCTCCCTGGAGGATCTCCTCTTCTATACCTATGGCTTCAATCAGTGCTCATATATTATACACCTTTCTTGGATGTCTCAAAGGCATCTCAAACTCTCAGTATTTGCAACCATAAATTCATAATATTCTCCGTAAAGTCTGCTTTTCCTTTTTTATTCCCTATTCTGGTGAAGAGCAACATCTTACACTCACCAGTCACCCAAGCCAAAATTCAGGGAGTCATGTATGGGTCCTTCCTCCCTGAAATCCCTCCTATGTCATCAGTCACCAAATTCTACTGATTCTACTTCTCTATTATTTCTAAAGTCACTCCCTTCCTCTCAACTCACTTCTTTTCAACTCACAATCCTAACTCAGATCTACATCTTCATACTGTAGCTACAGAGACGTGTCTCAAATTCAAACTTGGCCATGTTTCTCTTTCTCCCAACATTCCAGGGATCCCTGGCTGCCTTCAGGAGAAAGTCCACTCTCCAGAGTACAACATCAAGGCTCTTTGATGAAGGTTGGGCCCTCTCCAATCTCAGCTCATGCCACTGGTCCTTTACACTAACAATGTGCATCCCCAAAGACACTGTACTCTTGCCTCCATGCCTCTGCAGACACTTCTTCCCCTGTTGGCAATGCCCACTAACACCCATGCCACACCCCACTACCTGGCCTGGGGAAGGTCTACCAGATGGCTAAATCTCATCCAGGCAACTTTCCTATGTGATACCACAAGACCATATTCATGTCATACCAGGGCACTGTTCACATGAAATTATTGCTTTTTAAATATGAACATATTTGCCTTTCCTCCTAGATGGTGAATTCCTTGAGGATAGAACCACAACTTATTGGCCCTCCACTTTCAGTGCCTATTACAGTGCCCGGCACATAGAAAATGTCAAATAATTACCAAATGCATCAATAAATACAATAATTAATGAATAAATTATGCACATCAGCCTCAAAGGAGTAATTCCACATGATAACATCTGCCTGTGACAAGGATAAAGGGAGATAGGACTATGACATATATTACCTTATTGCAGCAAATTGCTTATATCAGTAGGGTCATAGACATGTAAAGGCCAATGAATGCATCCCTAGAATTACATACTGTATATTAAGCCTCAGTACTTTGAAACTTAGTCATCTAAGATTTTGTGCTACTTGCAGCAACAATAAGGACGTATGTATCATCGTCCTAGAATCACATTGTAGGAAAAGAAAATGCAGAGGGCTGTTTGATCTTTTATATGTATGTCACTCACAGAACAACAGCAGTGGTACTACCCCAGCTCAGGACAGCCCAGGTTGTGGTCTCTGACAGTCTGACCTGGATGGGGCAGCCAACAGCAAGCACGACCTTCACACGTCTGCCTGCTAATCCCAGAACTTCTTCCCTGCTTCAGGAATACGATGTCAGCGGGAGACATGGCCTGGAGTAACCAGATGGCAAATGGAGGGCACTAAGTCCCACGGGACCCTAGCAGCTTAGAAGGGTTTTCTTATAAAGGAAAGGTTACCCTCGGGAAAATGTCCCAGGAGACTGTCTCCTCCCATCTTCTCTACCCTACTCTTCTTTGTCCATCTCTTTTCTTGGGCATCTGTTTGTGTCATTTGGCTCCTTCTCTTATGCCAATGATCCCTAAATCTGTACACTGGGCCTCAGCCTCTGAAGGTCTTGTTTTGTGTTTCTATCTGTCTAAAAGAAACCAAAATCTTCCAACTGGGGACACAAAACATGGACGAAAAGGTAGAAACCTTCTCTAATACTATTAAGATTTTCCTGATAAGGTCTCATATAGAAAGAGGGTCTCAAAAAATTGTAATGTTGACAAGGGCAAGAGTTGAAAGGGGCCAGTGGTTAAGCACCCAGCACTGATATCACACAGAACTGAGATGGATCCCCAAATCTACTCTTACTACCTGTGTGACCCCAGCAAAGGTTTCTTAATCCCCATAAGCCTTAGTTTCATTATCTAAAAACTGGGAATGATAACAGCAGTCACTATATTATGAGACTGACTGTTCCACTCTCTGGCTCCTTCCACTATACCTACAAAGCTTCTATTGTCTCCCAAATCTTAATTTAAAAAACATAAAACACTTTGCTATTCTCTAACTCTTGTCCCTAAATCCCTCCTTGCCTTTCTCATATAATTTCTTGAAAGACGGTCTATGATCTGTATTTATGCTTGGTCCCATTCTCCTTTCAGCTCAACATTCTATGGAAACTTCTTAGTTCAGTTACCAATGACTTAATTGGCAATTATAGTCCTTGTTCATGCCTCTTGTTTGCAATGATGAGACAAATCTGAAAAGAAAGGAAAGCTTTCTCCATGGTAGGAGGCTCAAGACAAACTGATCGGATGGGCTAGAATGTTTACCTGGAGCAACCAGAAGCAGCATAATGGAAGGGATGGTAGAGAAATGGTACTGGAGAAGGGGAGCCAAAGATCAGTGACAGAGGAGATGCCAGGATCAAGCAGTGAACACACATAGCCAAGGAATACAAGAGTGAAGGGTGTGGACCCAGCACTGGCAACTGGGCCCATTTTTATAAGGTGCAGTTATTTGCCACCTGGATGGGCAGCACTCATCTTAAATTCTCTGTAGCATTTGTCACTATTAACCTCCCTCCTCCATATTTTGGAAATACTCTCTCCAGTCCTGGATCCCAGGACATCACTCCCTCTTGACTCTCCTCAAGCCCCTTGGACAAGTCCTTCTTAGGTCCCTGCGTGGTGCCATCTCCTCTACCTGCGCTGAGGTTTTGCACTCAGCTGGGCTCTCTTGTCTCCTCCTCAACTTGAGCTGATCTGATCATCGAATCTATTTCTTCCTCTTCTTCTTGGACATGAAGCTAGAATGCACTTCCCAGCCTCCCCTGCAGCCAGGTGTGGCCATGTGACTGAGTTCAGCCAACAGAAAGCAAGCATAAGTGAGGTTCACCATCTCTAGGACTGGCCCTTAAAAAATCCCCCTTGAGGGCCAGCAGTCTGGTGGCGTAGTGGTTAAGTCCGCACACTCAGCTTCGGCAGCCCGGGGTTCACAGGCCCGGATCCCGGGCACGGACCAACATACTGCTCATCAAGCCATGCTGTGGCGGCGTCCCATATAAAGTAGAGGAAGATGGGCGCGGATGTTAGCCCAGGGTCAGTCTTCCTCAGCAAAAAGAGGAGGATTGGCAACAGATGTTAGCTCAGGGCTAATCTTCCTCACCAAAAAAAAAAAAAATCCCCCTTGAGATCCTTCACACTCTTCCCCTTCCTGCTGGCTGCATGCCCACATCTGGGGCAACCTTGGAAGTGAGGCACTGAGGATGGCAGGGCATCTTTCAACCTGGTTTCCTGAACGACTATGCAGAAAAAAGCCTTCACTGTGAATCAGAAACACATGTTGGATTTTATGTAAGAAATAAATTTCTACTGCAATAAATCACTGAAATTTTGATGTTTATCTGTTGCAGAAGCTACCATCTCTGCTGTTAAATCCCAAATCTATATATCATTAGTCCAAACCTCTATTCCTAATATTAGATGCAAATTTCTAATTTCTTCCCTCTCCTTTACCAGACTAACTCCTAATATTTTTCAGGAAAGATGCCCTGAAGATCCCAGTCTGGGTTGGGTTTCTTTCCTACGTGTTTCTGCAACACCTTACTTATTACAATTAACGTAAATGTCTATATAATCATCTGCCTCCCCAACTCTATGGTGAACTTTTTGAGGGTAAAGACTATGTTTTAATCTCTGTATCCTCTGTGCCCAGTTGACATGCAGGAATAATTTCTTGTAAGAACAAATAGATGAATCAATAAATAAAGGAATTAGGGTTTGTCACGTTAAAAACACGAAGCCCAAAGCTGGTGGATCAAAGTTTATCAAACAATAAAAGGATGGAGAAGCTGAATGGGGAACTTTTCAAATTAATCCTTAGAAAAAGAGAAATAAGAAGAAACTATTAAAGGTTGAAAGAGGGATTTCAAGACTTGAGGACAAACAAAAGAAGGCTTTACTGAGTAGTTAGTAAACTCGAACTTCTTAAAAAATATAGGGGATATAATAAAAGTTTATAAACGTTACCAAAGGAAACTTGCTTTATTTAGAGTATTGCCCACGTCTTTTGAGGTTCATCATGAAGAGAGAAACACAGCCTTTCAGAACACATCCCTTAGGTCCCTGGAGGACAGGAGACATTTAAAGCACCTCTTCCATAATAGTATCAAAATCATTGTTTAAACACCTTATAGCAGTGGTGCCTCATGTTCCACCAGCAAACATCCCAGTGACAATTCACCTTGGTGCCCCCACCCACTGTGCATTAGTACTTAGAGCACCTAAGCAGAGCCCAAGGTGGGAGGTAGGTGACCAAAAGTGGGGCTAGAGAACAATCCAGAACTTTCCAGGGCATTCTTTCTAGCTCTCTCACCCCTCTGCATCCATAATTTCCCTGTGCAAGCCAAGGAAGAACTATTACAAAGCCCACGTGTGACTTACAGAAATAACCAGCGTTCTCAGTCTACTTCTAAGACTTCTCCCCTCTCCACGCCTTGGAAAATCCTCAAAAAGGAATGACTAGACTAATCAAAAGTTTGACTATTTCAGTGACTTCTATTTACTCTATAAAAACTGACTTTTAAAATACAGATCATAAAGGATAGCTGGGTTTTGTTCATCCTTGACCTTTCAATTGCTTTCACTGGTCCAGACATTTAACTTTCATCTGCAAAGATGTGACCGATCTAAAGGGAGCTGAAACATAAAACAGACACTTCTCTTTTACAGAAACAACATTTAACCTTTAACTCAGAACTTCATTCTGAAAGATTTAAAGTACACACTCACCTGTAGCTGGGATATAGTTAAAGGGTATCGGAATAAAATCCAGGTCACACCTTCACTGCAAGGCGGAATAGTAAGAGAGCCTTCATACACCCAATAATCACGCAGCAGAGGATCTGTGCAACCATGTGGATATGTCACGAAAAGGCAAATTAATTAATGATAATTTTGAAGACTCCAACAATAATTTTCAAAATTATAAATTGTCCAAATAACACATCTCAGATTGACATCATTTTTAAACTAGAGCCTCACATATGTATTCTTAAACTAATCATCATGCAGAAAGAATTAATGGAAAACATGTTGAATTCTTTTTCTATTATTTATAGTGATTTCTATCAATGAATTACATATACTATACATATCCAAATATGGCTATATAAACTTTATATATTTAAACTTGATATTCTTTATTTATTCCTTTATTCATTCATTCATCTATTTGTTCTTACAAGAAACTACATTATACATATATACATCTCAAGTTTAGTCACTTTAGGAGATGTGTATCCATGGTTTTCTTTTTACGTTATTGGAGGATTTACCTGACTGATTACATCTAATATTTATTGAATGCTTACTGCACATGAGGCACTATTCTAAGCATTTTACCTTAACTCTCTTAACCCTCACAACAAACCAGTGAGATAGATACTGTTATTAGCTCCATTTTTCAGATGGGGAAACTGAATTACAGGGCTTACATAATTTGCCCAAGGTCACTCAACTAATAACTGGCAGAGCCAGGATTCGAATCAAAGCAGTCCGGCTTCAAAGTTTGTGTTTTTAACCATTCTGTTCTAGCTACCTCTATACTGCTTCTTCAACAGCAAAATATTAAAATCATGTTATGATAGAACAAAAGAAATCATTCCTAAGAAATCTTTTAGCTGGTATTAGAGGAATTCATGACTAAATATGATGGGTAAATATTCAAGATATGGCAAAAACTGATTTGTTGTAGAGCAATTAAATGTAGAAAGTAGAAGATTCAATGCATTGACCTATTTGGTTTTGTTTGAAACACTAAGAAATTTCACATAATTTAAGCAAAGAAAATGAAGACCAAAACTTTGCACAAAACAACCTTTAACTACAAATTATATTCTGAGTAATTTATACACAATTCTTACCTGTTCAGACATACCTAAATAATTAGAATAATAGCTAAATAATAGTATCATTGCAAAGCAGTTACCTTATAATGTTAGATATAATCACTCTAGAGATTAATAAGAACCTCACTGATCCATCTGAGAAGTATATCAAGGTTACGTTATTATTGCTACTGCTGGTCACAGAGGTAGCAATTTTTACAAATGAAAATCCAAAGAAAACTCTTCATGGATTAATGGAACTAGTGGCAAAGTGTCTATTATTTTAAAAGGTTTACTCCCACGTTTAGAGCAATCTGAAACTGGTACCTACTACACAGAATATAAATTGTAAAGAAACTGTATTAACTAATAACACATAGTTATCTATACTCTGAGGGAACCCTCACAGTCAGAGCCCTACCGTTAAGATTCGCCTTATGCAATCAGATGAATACTTACCTGGTAATAAAGTGTTAGGATTAAAGCAGGGTATGGTTTTGGACTTCCCCTGGAAAAGAAAAAAATTTACCCCACGTTAATATAAAATTTCTAAATTTGAGAATAAAAATTTATTAGCACTAAAAATCCAGGCTGAAGTCTTTTCTGAAAGGCATCACTGGACCCCACGGATCTGCAGGTGCTTCATTCTGTCTTCCCATGGCTGGTTCTGACAAGATACTCCTGGCTCTGTGTCTACGGTTATTTTCTTTGCTACCGCACTTCAATTTCCCCTGTAATTCCGGTGTGAAAGTTACAACTGTCGGTCTAGTATCTGTCTGTCCCGTGTCAGCTACTTTTCGTGCTCCTAGCACAGCCATACCGGAGACTTGGGCCTTGAGGTAAAATGCCCGAACCTGGCTCAGAGAATTCTTTTGAAATGTCTTTCCTCCTGCTGCTTTGATCTCAGCTCCTAACTTTCTTGGCATTACAACCTGGCTCCCAACTTCCTGATTGGTCCCACATGGATCTGGTAACTCAGCTCTAGAATCTATTCTAGATGCTCTCCTCCTCCAGAGAGGGAGAAAGGACATTCGGATGAAAATATTTAATTTCAGTCAACTTTTATCAAAGCTAGATTGAAATTTCAATCAAATATTTGTGCCATTATTCAATGATTCACATTTAGGATCACAATTTTAAATAGTGCCATTTAAATTGCTCCAGCCTTGGAGGCAGACAGACCTGGCATGGCAGTAGCACGTCTCATAAGATTACACTATGAGGGGCCGGCCCGGTGGCGCAGCAGTTTAGTCCGCGCTTGGCAGCCCGGGGTTCGCGAGTTCGCATCCCGGTCGCCCGCCGACGCACTGCCTGTCAGACATGCCGTGGCGGCGTCCCACATAAAGTGGAGAAAGATGGGCACGGATGTTAGCCCAGGGCCAGTCTTCCTCAGCAAAAAGGGGAAGATTGGCAACGGATGTTAGCTCAGGGCTGGTCTTCCCCACAAAAAAAAAAAAAAAAAAAAAAAAAAAGATTACACTATGAATGCAGACATAACAGAGAAAGTTAATGCATAATCTCGAAGTCTCTTTCTTACTTTTAGGGACTATTTGACACATTAAAGAATCCAGCTTTCTTGCCTCCTACCATCCTCCTGTATTCCATACTAACTGATATCCTAGTAGCTGAAGAAATAAAGGAAAATTTCTTGCCCATTCCTATTGGACAAATGGCAGCCAAAGGGCATCCTTGCCCCCTTTCTACTAGCTTCTTTGACTAGCTTGTGCTCTCCCTGGGTAGCTGGATTCATCCTTAGGCTGCTCAGGAGACCTCCCACAGAGGTGCCCGCCTGGTTCAAGGTGCCCCGGGCTTGTGGTACTGCAGAGCTAATCAGACTTCATTCCCAGATGGATTTCAGGATTGGCCTTGGGTCTTTGGATCCCTGTGCTGTATCTCCAGCAGCCATACAGGATTAAACTCCCCCACCAAGGCCACTCAGATTCAACTGACTCAGTGTGAGCATAAAAGGTTTATACTGCTTATAACAGAATTTGGCTTCCCAGCAATGCTGGGCCAAATCATTACAGCGTCAAAGCAATCTAAACCACCTTCTCTGGGATATATTATCTTATGGCTCATGTGTACTTGTCTTATTCTGGTTTTTACATAAATACCTTGAAGTATGATTGCCACAATTCTTGTTTCATTTACACAATTTTCCTGTAACCAATGGGTGGAGAGGGTTAACTCGGCAGGCCTGGGTTGCTCAAATCCTGCACATTCCAAAAAAGAGCCTGTCTTCAAAACTGGCCCTTGGCTGGCTCCTGGGAAATAATCTCTGAGCGCTTGAACCGTGCTATGTTTATGGTGAACACCCGCGTTTGTACGCCTGCGGCCTTGGGCCCTGCCGTACAAGTTTGACCAGATAAAGTTTATTCTGACAATGTGATGGATAGTGAGTGCCTGGTGCTGCTCAGGGTGGGGGGTGGGAGGGCTGGAAGCAGAGTAGCTGAGGTCAGTCACACAGGCACTGCACGCTTGCATGGCTGACCCTTAGTAAAACCTCTGGACACCAAGGATCCAGCGAGCTTCCCTGGTTGGTAACACTCTGCACATGCTGTGACACATTGCTGGGGGCATCAGGTGCATCTCCTCAGAGCTCCACTTGGACAGGACACCTGGAAGCTTGCACCTGGTTTCTCCCGGACTTTGCCCCATGCATCTTTTCACTGAGCTGATTTTTGATCTGTATCCTTCCGCTGTAATAAACTAGAACTACGAGAATAAGAATAACAGCTTTTCTGTGAGTCCTGTTAGCGAATCATCGAGCCTGAGGGTGGTCTTGGGGACCCTCTTATACAACCAGTATTTGTATTTTCTTTTAAATAATGACTCACCTTATACTGAATATCCTGGAGGATTTCAGTCACGGCCTTCAGGCCCGCGTGTTCTTTTCCTATCTGAAATACGGAAAGTGTAATCCGTGACCACAAAATTTTTAAATGCCTAGCTTTTACTCAAAACAGTTAACTAACCAAAGCGAGGCTTAAGTCCACCTGAATGTCTTTCTTGGGGAACAATTAAATGACCTTTTTATTAACAACCAGGTCAACATCTACTGAACGCAATTAAAGTTGTAACAGAAGCCAGTACAATAAAGGATCAGATATGCTCTTGGACATTTCCAAGAATCCATTCTAAATTCATCTTGCTGTGTATAGGTATCACCCACTGTGCTATATATATCAAATGAAATAATACTGCAATATAAACATTTCAAGGATATTTCTGAATTAAAATTACTCATCACAAGCCCAAACACTTCCATTTTTACCTTTGGCGTTTCTACATCATTGCTATAAAGATTTTATCAATGTTGAAAAAATTTTCTTAACTCAGAAAAGGGAGTATGTGATTTCATATGTTAAAGTCACCAAAATCAGGACACTTCTTGAATACCACCAGACATAATTCTATAATCACTTTTTTATTCTTAAATAAATCAGAATATGCTGTTCATAGCTCTCTATTTTAAAACATTATATATCATTACAATATTTTTAGTATATAAAATGCTCCAAAGAATTTGAGACTTTAAAAAAACCTGATGGGCCAGTCTGGTGGCGCAGCGGTTTAGTTCACGCTTTGGCAGCCCAGGGTTCGCAGGTTTGGATCCTGGGTTTGCGTCTCGGGCACCAGCCAACACACTGTTTGTCAGCCATGCTATGACGGCGTCCCATATAGAGTAGAGGAAGATGGGCACGGATGTTAGCCCAGGGCCAGTCTTCCTCAGCAAAAAAAAAAAAAAAAAGAGGAGGATTGGCAACAGATGTTAGCTCTGGGCTGGTCTTCCTCACAAAAAAAGAAAAAAAATCCGATATTAAGTATTTTTGACTTTAACTTTAAAAATTATAAGTGCAATCTGATTTCCACTTTTCAACCAAGTTTTGATGGTCCATGATAATGGAAGACAGTAATACCAGAGATAATTTACAACGTCAGATAAACAATCATTATCATTCACTTTTTCTCTTCCATATCAATTTTTGGAGAATGATCAACAAGGAGCTAGAATAGCTGTCAACAGGCTCACATTCTGTTTCTCTCCATGTGAACCACTTGTGAAATACACTAGGAGAAAGGGCACCAAAGAGGAAAGAAGAGAGAAGAAACTTATATCATCTAAGATAGGCCGATCAGTTCAAAATAATCAAGACTTTAACTATTTTCCAAGTGGTTGCAACTCCCTAGATAGGCTCTAAAAACAGAAAATGAATTATCTAAGTTAAAAAAAAATGCCTAAGGCAAATGTACTCTTGAGTGCAAAAGCCTGGACCTTTCGGCAGAAGCCCTCACCGATCTTCAGGGGAAAGGGACCTCTCTTTGTTTTACTGGTAGCATTTGATGTAGCATTTGAACGATGTAGCATTCGAATGCCTACGCCAACAGCTGGGGGTCTGTTTTCATTTCGTACATCTCCTGTCGGATCATAAGTCCTTGAAGAGCCCACATCTGAACCTTGTAAGGCCACATAATGCAGTGGTTCAGGAGCAAGGTCATTTGCGTTAGCTGCCTGAGTTCTGATTGTGACTTTTTAGCCTTGAGCAAGTTTACTTAACTTCTATGTCCTTCAGCTTCCTCATCTATACGGTGGGGAGGATAAAAGTGATACAGTTGAAGATAAGACTAAATCAAACAAAGAACTTAGAACAGGGCATGCTGCATTGTAATTCAATATCACCCATTATTATTCTCACTCAGAATGCCATACAGCACCAAATACAGTTTTTACATATAGTAGCACTTCATAACTATTACTGGCTCCTTCTATCTATAAAGATTCTTTACTTTATGGGCAAAACTTTCTATCTTGCAACAAACTCCAGTTATTGTTCCCAGCTCTCACAGGCGTTGCGAGTGGACACTGTGTATTCTCCCACAGAGACAGGACTGAAAGCTGCGGTCAGTGCCCCGCTGTTACCTTCAGTTGGGTACTCTGACCCACGTGCACAAGGCCACGCCTCTCTGAGTGGACCATCCTACTCCGATACTATCACGCTCTGCTTGTTGCAAAGTTAAACTGCTGCAAAGTTTAAAAAAAAAAATGACCCAGTGGTCACTCCTTCATAGTCACCACCTCCTGCTGTCACTCTGGAGGACTTCATCATCCACGTGAGTGACCCGTCCCCTCTCTGGCCTGTCTCTTTACCCCTCAGTCCATGGCTTTCAGCCTCATTCCACCTCAGCAAACCAATCCTGAGAACACACCCTGGATTTGTGTTCACACTGAAAACTTAACTGCAAAAGACCATTCCTTCTGACCATAACTTCCCGTCCATCCAGCCCTGCCTCTCTTCTCTCTCTTCCCATTCACTGACCACAGGGGCCAAGGCTCTCAGGACCTCTTGCCTTTGTTTCTTTCCCTTCCTGCCTACACTGAATGACATCTCTTCAACCGCTCTCGATTCTCTAATCCCTCTGTCCTCCTAAATCATCTGCTCTTCAATGGATCGATGCAACAATTTGCTAGAACTCTCTACTCTCCTACGTGGATAGAGAACAATCCACAATACATTGTCCTGTACAATCTGTGATGTCCGATCTCAAGTGGGTCTCCCACACTGTCAAGTCTACTATCATTCCTTTCCTGGACTAATTCAAAATCCAATCACACACCCACATTTCCCTTGCTCTATAAATAATTTTGCTTCGTGTGTCTCAGAGATAATAAAGGTCATCAGGCATGAAGTCCCTCATTTCCTGCCTTTCTTCACCTACAAATTCGCCCATTGGTACCCACCCTTTCCTCCTGGCCCTCTATTTCGGAGAAAGGGTGGGATGACTCCTAGCCAAAGGTAGTCTGTCAACAAAAGCTCTCTATCCTGTGCCCTTCTGGCTCCTCCAGGACTTTTCTACATCAACTATCCCCTTTCTTTCCGGTATTTTTAAACTCTACATCTGCACTAGCTCTTTTTGCTCAGAATAAAAATATAGGCAGATCTCAGATCTCAAAATGAAACAAACAGAACCTTGCTGTACATTACCACGAGCTATTACCCCTCTTTCTTTTCTCAAGTCAAGCTTCTTGAAAGGCAATTCTGCACGCACTGCCGCCCACCTCCTCCCCTCCATTCTCCCACTCCTCTCACCTAAGTGCAAGACCCCTGGAAGGATTTCCTCTCCTCTCTGCTTCGGCTGGTACTCCTGACTGGCCCTACCTTCCTTCATGAACTTTTGCCCTCATACTTCCTGTAATTTTACTCTCTCCTGAGGAAGGCATTTTCAAATAGATATCCTGAATTTTTCCTCACAGCAAACTTATGGAAAGTTAGAACAAGTGTGCTTGCTCTCAAGCTTCCCTTGCCTACAATAACGAGCTGGCTCCGGGAAATACTGATATTCCTGGCTTCCAATTCAGTGCTCTATTAGTCCATGTCACCTATTATATATGCTAATAATCAGTAAGTGAAAACATTAATTTATCACATTTAATTCTACTCACAAATATTTATTGACTACCAACTCCAAAGATGAAACTAACATGTTCCTTTCCCTTCTATACAGACATCACCTTCTACCTTTACTGCATCAACTCTCAAATTTGGATGCTTTATTAACCTTTTCAGGTTACAAAAAAATGGACTTTAGCAGCTGTTACTACACTAAAGATTATGAAAATGTATTCGTAAAATTAAAAACATTTTATCACTATTTCGTGATTCCATTCTGTTTATACAATGCAGTTATAAAACAGAAGGGATATAGGGCCTGCCTGTGAAAAAGCCATGAAATAAACAGTGAGAAGAGGATGCATTTAAAAATGTAAGGATTTGTTTGTAAATTCTGTGACTTGTGTCATAGTGTGAAGACACTGATTTTAAAATATAAAAAGGCTAAAACAAGATGGCTACTTTCAAACATCAATAGAGAAATATCTTAGAAAGAAATTCACAGTAAAAATTGTTGTAATTAATAATACTATTGAAATATGCCACAAAAAAGCCAGTTTCCAAAGTCCCCATTTCCTAACTTAATCTTTGGAAAATTAAGTTATTCAAGACTACTATGCTAATGTTACTGTACTAATCTCAGATTATCCAAGAGGCAGCCTGGAACCTCGCAGAGTTGTAACAATGGTTTCTGGTCTTAACTGATGACATTAAATCCCTGTGTGACTGTAAACAATGACTTGACCTCTCTGGCTCTTGGTTTCTCTTCTGTAAGATGGGGGAGGGGGAAGCCTAAAATTTCCAGGGTCTCTTTCACTTCAAATCTTTTATCCCATGAAGTAGTTGATAAGACAAAGTTAAAAACATTGACCTTAGAAACTAGATTAAATTTTTACCTCTGAAAGCATATGGTCCACTCTGGTACATTTCACAAAATTTATGTAAAATCCATTACCTGCCAAAGAGCTCAGATCTAAACTTTATATTCACCACATCCACCAAGATCTTTGCCAGTCTTATTTTATCATTGTTTTCTATAAGGCATTTCAAATCATCTTGGAGTGAAAATTATTAATAACAAAGACCTAAAGGAATCTACTACATGACTACATTATTGATTTTTCTTAGATTTCGCAGTCAGCCGGGATCCAAAAACATTTTCTGAAATTCTTTTTCATTAATAAAATGAACTCAGCCTTCAGGAGACATTTTCTAAATCATTTCTTGAAAGACCCTGAACGCCACTCTAAAGAAAATTTCTAATAATTAAATGAATGATTTTCTAGCAATGAATATGGCTGTTCTCTCATGACCCACAAAGATCGAGTTTTCTATTCTGAAATTAGCAGTGTTCTCTGTATATGTGTTTAATGTCACCTCTAAGTAATAAAACTGAGAGAGAACAAAAAATATTCTGCAAAATGAGTTAGAAATAAGCATCTCTGAACAATACAACAATCAGAGCAGGAGACCATTTACCTGAACAAACAAAGCAATGATGGCGATTCCATGGGGCTTCCCCACAGCTTCATCAATACTGCCGAACAAGGTGGAATTCCAGTGGATCAGATGGAGCTGAGTGAGCAATAGACAGGTCAGCTAATTACTTAATGTACTTCTATTTAGAAAAGCAAAGATACATCAACTTCTCCTCAACTATATCTATAGAGTATCATGCAACAAGAGTATCACAGACACAAATAGACAACTGCTTTAATACCAGTTCTTTGTAGAAATGCCTTCCTTCTTTTTTTTATTGAGGTCACACTGGTTTACAACATTATATAAATTTCAGGTGTACATCATTATTTTCAACTTCTGTATAGACTACATCATGTTCACCACCAAAAGTCTAGTCCATCACCATATATATGTGCCCCTTTACCCTTTTTGCCCTCCCTCCACCCCCCTCCCCTCTGGTAACCACCAATCTGTTCTCCATATCTATGTGTTTGTTTCTTATCTTCCCCATATGAGTGAAGTCATATTGTAATTGTTTTTCTCTGTCTGACTTATTTCACTTAGCATAATATCCTCAAGGTCTATCCATGTTGTCATAAATGGCAAGATTTCATCTTTTTCATGGCTGAGTAGTATTCCATTATACATATATATACACACCACATCTTCTTTAGCCATTCATCCATTGATGGGTATTTAGGTTGTTTCCAAGTCTTGGCTATTATAAATAATGCTGCAATGAACCTAGGTGTGCATATATATTTTTGAATTAGTGTTTTCAGGTTTTTTGGATAAATGCCTAGAAGTGGAATAGTTGAATCATATGGTAGTTCTATTTTTAATTTTTTGAAGCATTTTCATACTGTTTTCCATAGTGGCTGAACCAATTTACATTCCCACCAGCAGTGTATGAGGGTTCCCTTTTCTCCACATCCTCTCCAATCCTTGTTATTTCTTGTCTTTTTAATAATAGCCATTCCGATGGGCATGAAGTGATATCTCACTGGGGTTTTGATTTGCATTTCCCTAATAATTAGTGATGTTGAACATCTTTTCATGTGCCTATAATGCCTTCCTTCTTATTTCTGAACAGAACAATGCTTAGTGGATCACTGCCTCCTGAGTTCTTCTTTAGTCCTAGAGGAACACATCTAACGGGACTCACAGATTTCATATTGATTTAGTTGTCTTTCCCTAAATGTCATTCTTTTTGGATCTCAATAGAACAAAACTCCAGATCTGGGAACAAACACTAGAACTCATTCAAAGAACTAGTTCCTGCATAATCAAGTACCAGTATTTCCACTAAGAATAGTACAAAGCCAGTCTCAAATTCTGGTAAATTATTTCAACTCTCTAAGAACATCCAGAGATTGCATCCTACACAAAATGCTGCATCTTTTTAAAGCCATGGTAAAATAATGAATGCTGATGTAAAGCTCTGAAAGAAGGCCATTTCCTGCACTAGAGATAAAATTTTATCTGTGACGGAATGACAGACAATGCTGTAGAGGACTCCTCACTCCTAGCCTCATAAAGCTTTGTAGCTTTCAACATTATCTAGAATATGCACTTGCTCCTACAGCACTGAAAAAACACTTGCAAGAAGCCAAATTCAATCCCCTGCTTAAAATCAAATGGCCACTGAGGTTCTTAGTATAACAGAAGCCTCGTAAACCTTCTGCCTAGCATACGATCTTCATCACTATAGCCTTTAATCGAGGTATAATTACTTAAAATACTGCCTCATTTAAAAATTAGTTCTAACCCAAAAAGACATAGCTCAAATTCAATCACCATGTCATTTTAGCATCCATATTAAAATATTAAGCAAAATTATCACGAGGATGGCCACAAATTTGATTTTTCTCTTGCTGAATTTGTCCAACTAGAATTTGAGATTATAAAGCTGACCACTAGAGGGAAGTAAGGAAGTCCTCTGCCTATAATAGAACGGGTAACCCAGGATAGGTCAGGATATAAAAAAACTCACATGGACTGTGACCTCCAAGCAAATGTAACTGTCAAGGCACTGCCTTTAGGAAAACAATGTTCTATAACCTTTCAATTAACAATGAAAGACAGACCAATTTTAATCTTTCCTTTTCTGGCTGCAACAATGGCATAGGCGTCCCAGTGGTATAGATAAGTGTACAGTGGTACGGATAAGAACTGATTGCCTCAGTTAAATCAACAAAGGGGGCCAAGGTTGAAATCTATTTTTATTCAACAAATTCCAAAGTTCAAATCAACATTTTTCTTACTTCTCACAGCAACATTATGGGGTATTTTTTTCCGAAACAAAACAAATAAACCAAAAAAGCATGGTTTGTTTGGGGTTTTTTGCCACTCCTCATAATTCAGCAACATCATCACTCAGTACACCTGCTCTTCAAAAACTGCTTGACATTTTTTTGTGTTTAAAAAATTGAGGGTCCCCCCTCCTTAAGTGTGTGATGCGCATGGTGACTTTGTTTCAAAGAGTACAGTGTGGAAAAGGAACTTTACAGTGGAGAAACCTGACAACCACTACCTGAGCCAGGTGATCAAGGTCAACATCAACAGTCATGAGACATGTTTACAGTACGAACCCTTGACATGATGTGATGGAAATGACATCTCTGTGGTCTTCCTCCCAACCACCCAGAGCCCCAGTCTAATCACGAGAAAAACGTCAGACAGATCTTAGTAGAGGGACATTCTACAAAATGCCTGACCAGTACTCCTCAAAATTGTCAAGGTCATCGAAAACAAAGAAAGCCTGAGAAAATGTCACAGCCAAGAGAAGCCTAGGGAAACACGACAACTAAATGTAATGTGGTATCACAGGTGAGCTCTTGGAAGAGAAAAAGGACATTAGTTCAAAACCAAGGAAACTGAATAAAATAAAGACTTACTGTATTGATATTGGTCCACTAATTATAACAAATGCACCATTCCAATGTAACATGTCAATAACAGGGGAAACTGGGTATGGGTTATATGGGAACTTTCTGTACTATTTTCATGATTTTCCCGTAAATCTAAAACTGCTCTAAAAGATACAGTCTATTAAAAAAAAGGAAGAAAGAAAAGAAAAGAAAATGCTGGCACTTCCACCAACCCATGCTAAGAGGGGAAATATATGATCACCATGACTTTTGTGTGACTTGCACAAAACACAAAACGAAAATAGCAAGAGAATCTCTACCACCTGGTGTTCATTCTACCGTCTGGGTCTTAAATAATCACTTGAGATTTGGCAGCTCAGGGGCAGAAAGATTCTTCTTTCACAGCCAACAAGGGATCCAAGCTTTAAAGCAAAGCTCTGTCCTGGTACTTACTGAGAAACCCTCTTCTCTTGGAGGCACTTTTTCTCATTTTAAGATGAAACAAAACTTCATTAGAGATCCCCTTTCCACACCACTAGAGGATGGTTAATTCAAGTACCAGGCAAATTTCCAATACGATCTGGAAATCAGCTGTAACCTCGTAGTAGTAACTTAGATGCACAACCCACAAACATAACACGCATGACATTTTTACTGCCTCTCAGCTTTAGCTCACTCTGTGCTCCAAGGAGCCCTTCCTCACTCCACCTGCATTAGTTTGCTGGGGCTGCTGTAACAAAGTGCCACAGACTGAGTGGCTTAAACCACAGAAATTTATCTTCTCACAGTTCTGGAGGCTTGAAGTCTGAGATCAAGGTGTCAGCAGGGTTGGTTTCTTCTGAGGCCTCTCTCCTTGGCTTGTAGATGGCCATCTTCCCCTGTGTCCTGACATCGTCTTTCCTGTGTGTGTCTGTGTCCAAATTCCCTCTTCTTATAAGGGCACCAGTCATACTGGATTAGGACCTGCCCTAACGACCTCATTTTAGCCTAATTACCTCTGCAAAGATCCTGTCTCCAAATACGGTCACATTCTGATGTACTAGGAGTTAAGACTTCAACACATGAATTGGGGGGGAGAACTGGGGATGGACACGACAATCCAGCCCCAACACCATCTATCTCATCCTTTCCTTTCTCTCCACCTTAATGAAGTTTTTCTCAGATCTCAACAGCTAGACTTATTCACATCGACTTCTGTTCTCCCATAGCCCCTTCTTTATTCCTATCATCTTATATTTTGCCTTATATTAGTGTTGATTCTGTTCCATAAAGCGAAACCATAGAGACAGGAAAATTATCAGTGCATTTGAAGAACTAAGAATACCATTGTGCATAACTGAAGGGCACGTATGTCTGGCAGGACAGGAGAGATGACGCTGGAACGTCAGTCAGGTTTAGATTGCACAGCAGTTTAAATTTTATCATAACTGTATTCTGAGAAACATTAAAGCAATATATTATCACAGTGAATATTATTATTACTTATAAATGCTTTGAATCAATCAAACTCCCCATACCAATGTCTTTCCTTCAAAGGTCCTTTTGGCAGTATGGGGATGGACTGGAAGTGTTAGACATGGGAAGATGGAAGATAAGCTAGGAGGCTATCACAAAAGTTCCAGCTGAAAAATTACGATAGAGGTGTGAGATGGTTAACTTTATGTGTCAACACGGCTAGGCTATGGTGCCCAGTTGTCTGGCCAAACACCAGTCTAGATGGTGCTGCAAAAGTATTTATCAGATGTGATTCGAGTAAAGCAGATACTCTCCACAATGTGGGTGGGCCTCGTCCAATTAGTTGAAGGCCTTACAAGCAAAGGCTGAGGTCCCCTGAAGGAGAAGAAATTCTACTTCCAGATTATAACATAAAACTTCTACCTGAGTTTCCAGTCTTTGGCCTGCCCTGCAGATTTCAGACTTGCCAGTTCTTAAAATAAATCCTAATTCCTCTTTCTCTCTCAGTAGATAGATAGATTGGATAGATATAAAAATATTCTCTCTCTCTCTCTCTCTCTCTCTCTCTCTTTATATGTATATATAAAATATATACATATACACAAACAAAATAAAAAAAAGTGTGGAGACGAATGGAGGTTCAAATCTGAACAAGACTAGTAGCAATAGGAATAAAGACAAAGGGCTCTAACAACTAAAGTGAGAATATTTGGAATTTATTCTCCTGAGACTAAACACAGTTCCTTTCGGGATGGGGTATGGGCTGGACAACGAAATCCACTGATGATCAGAAAGAACATACTAGAACTTCTATTCATATTTATTTTTATCCAATGCCTTTTTTATTTCAATTTTCCTATACTTCATAAAATAAATTTTAGACAGATAGATACAAAATAGATATTAGTGCATGAATGTAATTTATTAATGCGTATGCACAAATTAAGGAAACGTGTTCCAGAATTTGTTCGGGGACAAATGAGTTTGAATAGAAAGGTATATGATACTAAGGATATGGTTTAGAAAATGATGAAGCAGCCCATCAAGTCCAAGGGAGGCTTAGCAGAGGTCCAAGAAGCCAGTTATTATCAGTCGAGGGGACTTGGAAGACTAATTTCAAAGCTTGACAGTACAGATGTGCTCTGGGGTGTGTCTGGTCTACAGCAGAGTACAGAACAGAGAGGTGGGAACACCGCGCACTTTTGCAACTCTACTGATAAATTCTTAGAGGCAGCATGCTCTCATAAAAGACCTCTGAGCTCGGAATCACAAGTCTTAGATTCTTGTTTCAGTTCCACAACTCTCTGTGAACTTTACAAGTCACTAACTTCTTTGAGCACCAGTCTCTCTGTAACATAAGGAGAGCTGTTTCTTAAAAGCTTGGCTTCTTCACACCTTTCTCTGTCCTTACATAGTACTCTATTCCTATATTCCTGTCACATTTTGCTGTCATTAGCATCAGTTACATGTAGCCAGTAAAGGCACAGAAGCAGGATAATGAATTGTAAGAATGGGGAGCAACTTACCAATTTATAATGAAGCCCAAGTATTTAAATGCCCCTTCCGTTCCTAAGGAGTATAAGGGTTACATAGTAACATTACTACATCTGCTGCCTTGACTCAGATGGTCTCACTCTGCAGTCCCCTCCCTCCTTCAGGGTCCACTGCAGGCAGGACTCAGCCGCAGCAAGGCCTTCTGGAGCCTAGTGCCTGGAAACACACAGTACAGCAGGTGGCGGAGGGGCTGCCTCTAGCAGTTTGCACCCCCACTCCTACTATGGCTACCAACAATAGTAGTTGAAAAACAAGAGGATGAGAATTCTACTGAAACAGTGGCCAGTTCTCTACTCTCCCTTCAGTGACTCTCCCTCAAAAGGCAAAAGGTTTTGGCTTCCTCCCAACCTGGGTACGTCAGAGTAGAAAAAAGTGGTTTTCTATAACAACTAAAGCTGAGCGTTTCCTCACTTTTTTTTTTCCTGCTGAGGAAGATTCACCCTGAGCTAACATCTGTGCCAATCCTCCTCTATTTTGTATGTGAGTCGCCACCACAGCATGGCCACCAACAAGTGGTGTAGGTCTGCGCCCAGGAACCAAAGCGGAGTGCACCAAAATTAACCACTAGACCATGGGGCTGGCCCTATCACTTCTTACTGTTCTTCCCCCGACCCCCACCACTGCCCAACCACCAAGGCCTCAATGTATGTGGCCTCGTGTGTATTAACAGCATATGTATTACAAAGAAATTAAAAAGCGAAAATCCATTCTTACTCTATCAGCATCATGACCATCATTCCTTCCCATTAAAAAATCTGACCATAGGATGACAACTGTAAAGCATCCTTTTACAGTTTCAGAGAAAATCTTTGACTGAGCTTCTGCTATAGGGCTCACAAATTCAAATTTCCTGCAATTGATTATGCCCCTAAGCCATTAGTACCTGTGAAACGTTAATCTTAATGTACTTAGCTCTCAGTAATAGATAAATTTGTCCAAAGTTATGAAACTGTGACAAGCCATAGCCTTATAATCATTTATTTGTCACTGAGAAAAATAAGTTTGAAGATTTCTTGGCAGCCTAACAGAAAGCTATCTTCAAGATAAATGAGGTTTATTATTAACATAAATAACATGACAGCATTAAAGTACAAAAGAATGAATCATGAGGAATGGAAAAAGCAGTAAAAATTGAAAAGGCAATTATGACTCACAAATTTCTTTCCCCAGCCCTGTGCACTCACACAAGTTCTGTGAAGTCTCCCATCTTCAAATGTTTAATGGACATTTCCTTTCAAATGGCTTCATGTCACCCCAAGCTGAATCCTTCTAGAACCCACATCAAATTCCCGTCACAGGCACCCTCTCACTGTCTCTCAGTGGAGCCCCCAATGTCCCAGGCTTGAGACCTCAGATCCCTACCCCTCTATATCCAACTCACCAAGGCTTTCCTGGCCCCTAATAGTTAGCATTACAAAGCCCAACTAATCTCTCTTAAATGCAGCTTTCACCACGTTTTCTCTGCCCAAAAACGTCTATTTCCTTTATTTCCTACCTCTATCAGGCTTAAATTTCTCTAACCCTACCCTTTCCCATCCTATACCCAAAATACTCCTGTCACAACATCCTCCCCATATGTTCCACTCACTTGGAATACTGTTCCCCACCCTGTCGTTCCACTTATCCAAATTCTACCTATCTCCCTAGGCCTTGACAGGCATTTGATAGACAAACAGATAGACTGGAGATGGAGACAGAGACACAACTTGAACCAACCGATATGAAGGAAATGGAATAACTGGGGTTTCCATCCTAAATCACTTACAAAAGTAGAATGAGTGCAGTTTTAGATAAGAGTTGAAAGTTATATCGGAATGGCCAAACTGGTCTCCAATAAGTAAGAGATACAGAACTAGAACTGCCTTAAGAAGAAGGGGCTAGAGGTACACATTGCAGATGTCCCTAGATATCTAGAGAGATCGCCTTATGGAGTCGGTTCACCTGTGGATCGAGTCATGAAGAGACTGACAGAAGGCAAGGACTGAGCTTTGGGAAATGGTGAGATGAGAAAAAGGAGAATATCAAATATGCAGGAGGAAACCCAGAAAATTCCAAAGTCCTGTTAGGACAAGAGAAAAGACTTCCTAGAAGAAAGTGTGGTCAACAGTGTCAAGGCTGGCCCCATGGCATAGTGGTTAAGTTCACACGCCCTGATGCAGCAACCCAGGGTTCGCAGGTTCGAATCCTGGGCGCAGACTGACACACCACTCAACAAGCCATGCTGTGGTGGCATCCCACATACAAAATAGAGGAAGATGGGCACAGATGTTAGCTCAGGGCCAGTTTTCCTCACCAAAAAAAAGAACTACCATCTGGGGCCGGCCCAGTGGAGCAGTGGTTTAGTTCGCACTTTGGTGGTCCCGGGTTTGCAGGTTTGGATCCCAGGCGCCTGCTGACGCACCACTTGTCAGCCATGCTGTGGCGGCGTCCCATATAAAGTAGAGGAAGCTGGGCACAGATGTTAGCCCAGGGCCAGTCTTCCTCAGCATAAAAAAAGAAGATGATTGGCAACGGATGTTAGCTCAGGACTAGTCTTCCTCACACACACAAAAAAAGTGTCAAGGATCTACCAGTAACAAAGCTACAACAGCTACAAAGAAACAAAAGAAAATGAGGACAGAAAGAGATTTGGGATTTTTTTTTTCAGATTATTGAGAAGGTGGTTACAAGACAATGAAAGGAGCAGAGGCAGAACATAAAGGCATTAGGATAAAATGAGTGGGGCAAGGCCACTCATCCTAGAAGGTGGGCAGTGAGAACCAAAAATCAAAAAGTAGCTGAAATGAGTGCTAATTGATTGTCTTTTTCAAGGAGAATCAGTATGCTTGAGTTTAAGCAAAATTCACTTTTCGCTTTTAGTATTTTTTAATCTATTCTTTTAACGGGCAAAAGTAAAACCTGAAAGAATCACAGGCTGTGATAAATTTTGATAAATCAGAGGTATTCAGTGCACCTATGAACTCAGATGTAATTGAACCTGAAAACCATTTTTCTGCCAAATTATAGTCATCAAGAACTTTCCTCTGAGCTAGGCCACTATATAGTATAGAGTCACAGAGGAAAAGGAGTCAGCAAGGCAGGGCCTGGTTTCTGTGACCTGACTTCGCTTCCCTCAGTCCCGGAGAAATTCAACTATGAAGAGCAGGAGTAAGCTCTCCAGGTTTCAGAAGCCAGTATCTTAGCTCACCCAATGCTTGATCACGCCCAAAACACCCATTCTCAGAGCACTTGGAAAGAGCTACGAAATTAGAAAAAGGGAAAAAAGTTAATGTCTCAACCACACTTATCATACTGAGGGCTGAAAAAAAGAAGATATTAAGTATTCAAAATTAAAAAAAGAAAAGGAAACTGGAAGTGAAATGTTTGAGTAACAAAATGGGAGCATTAAATAACTGAAAAACCGCAGAGAAAGCACCCTCTCTCTCCAGATCCACTCTTAATTATACGAAGCAGCCATTCACCTGCAGATAAACTGAGATATAGTATATATTATTTTCAGGTGCTGCTGCACTTTAAGATGTCATTGTCAATACATTATGTAGCTATTACTCAGAGAAGGACATTCAAGGTGCAGACAGATATAATAGTGACAAAGCGCTGTAAAGCATGGAACAGAAAATAAATTATTTAAAATTCTCTAACTGTCACCTACTTGTTATGTTTGCCTAAACTTAATTACGTATCTCCTTAAACAGGTAAAAGAGAAATAAGAGAATGTGTTAGAGCATTTCAGAGCAACATCATCTATTAATATATTAACACCAAAAGATATTTATAGTATTCTTAGGGTTCAGAACCCTCAATTCAAAAGCACTAGTTCCATGTAATTTATAAAAGGATTTATTTCAAAGCAGAATGACTTCCTCTTTGAATGCTAATTTCCTTTTGTTTATTCTGATATCCCTGCCCTCTTAGGAACAGGGCACTATAATACTGTCAGGGCTCTTCGCCCAAAAAAATGAAGGCTCCTTTATGAAATTCACTATGAAAGGTTGGAAAAGGCTTGTTGGAGCAGTCATGTGAATCAAAGAAAAAAGCTATATCATTTTGAAATATTTTATATTTAATGTAAGATCAGAAGCAATTAAAACTGATTCTTTGACATTGGTTTCTTGGTTTTCCAAGAAATATCCTGTCTTACTTTCTAAAAAAGAAAATCTGAACTGTGGGTTATGACTGCAATTAAATTGCTGTAACTTAAGTTCTCTATATTTCATTTGTTATTCTATAATATAAAGAAGGGAAAGAGAATGTCAAAGGGTCTTGGTGTTACAGAATATGTCATTTACAGATGCATCTGTTCACTCTGTACAGTGAATAATGGCTGTATTCTCTCCCCTTCTGCCCCTAAATGGGAACCACATTTGACAAAAGAGTTCAGAAATGATGGCGGCATTCATCAAAACATTTATTGAGCACCGATACTATCTAGGGTTTTAGCGTTCGCTACTTTCAACATTAGAACTACAAAGACCTCAAATCTTTTTATAAAAGAATCCAGGATGTCAATAAATAAAAATATAAAATTGATAATTCAACAGAAGAAAAGATGAGTGAGAGGGTTAGTATGCTAAATAAATGATAGAGGATGCTCTGGGGATTTGTATTGATTTAATGAGCGCTGATGTTACACTCTCTACCAGGCACTGTTCTTTACAAACATTACCTCACTCATCCCTCACTGTCATCTAACAGTAGATGGTACTCCTGTCACCAACACCCCATCTTAACAAGAAGGGAATGGGGGCACAGAGGGTGAGGTAGCCTGCCCACGGTCACAAAGCTAAGAGACAGAGTCAGAACGTGGACCAGGTGGTGTTGTCCACCACCAGCTCTCTCCTCCAAAGAGGGGGGTAGAAGAGACTGATCAGGGTAGAATTCACAATATGAATGTTCACACAACACGTGGAGGGAAGACAAACGATGTTCTCTATCAAGACAAGAAAAACCAGGGAAAAGGAATGGAGAGTGTGCAACCCACAAAACAGCAGGTAATCCAGTTAGGCTGTGCCCAGTGCCAAGAGCACACAGTGCCAAGGTGCACACCTGGTGTGAATGAACACTTTTACCCACTACGAGCTCCTGGGAAAATTACCTGAGCTCTCCAAGTCTCAGCTGGAAAAGAGAGATCATGCTATCTAACGCGCAAGGCCATTACAAGGGCAAGAGACATTATCTGGAAAGCTCCTGGTAAGTATCAAGTAAGTGCTGGCTGGAGCCAATTAGAGTGGAGAGAAGCAGAAGGCGCCAGCAGAAAGGTAGGCAGGCTTGTATTTAAAGAGTGTGGTCTTTGAAAACAAAGGTGTGCTCATCCACCTTCAGTTTGGTCATGTTCTCATTATGCTGCCTGAACTCACCTATTTATTTTCTTAAGGTTTAAAGATAAGTAATAATGCTTTCCATTATAGAAAGCCAGATCACTTTCATCAGAGTCATAAATTCAAAGGCCTCCAGGAACAAGGCTGATAAACAAGGGAAGTATGGGATGAAGCAGGAAGGCGGAGAGCTGTGAAAACTGGAAAATCGGCCCCCTGCCCAACAGTGATTAAATTCCAAAGTTTAAAAAACACAGTGCCAGCTGGATCCATCCCTAAATCCAGCCCCAAAGGCCACCAGGTTGCAACCCCCCATGTACATGGTTAATATTCTAACACCAAGATCTCCTGCCTGGAAGAGAAAATAAAACCATCAGAAAGGAACTGTCCCTTCTTCTTGCCGGGACATCCCGCCATCCTTTCCTCCTTCCTCCCGACATGGTGGTTGAGTCGTTGGTCCTCTTTCTAGGAGTCCACATCTGCCTCTGCTCTGCTCCATTCTCCCCCTGCCCACTCGAGAGTCTGATCCATCAGTTCTTTACTCTCCTGAACCTCTGACTTGACGTCTCCCTCTCTGTTGGTTCCTTCTCATCATCATTTAAATATGTGCAGATTTTTCTCATCTTAAAAAAAAAGCAAACACTTCTTGATCCTCCTACTAATTCCTCTTCGCAGCAGACTTTTTCAAAAACTTATCTACACTCCCATCACCACTTCCTCCCTGCCCTTTTACTCCACAATCCACTGAAATCCATCTCTCAACTCCATCACTTTAGTGAAACTGCTCTCCCCAAGTTCTCCATGAACCTTCTTCTGCTAAATCACACCTTTCTGGCTTTGGCTTACTTGACTGCTCTACAGCATCTGAGATCCTGCGCATCCTTCTCGAACTGCCCCCTTCCCATGGGTTCCATGGCATCACAGTTTCCAGGTTTCCTTCTCCTTGACAGCCATTTCATCTTGGGCTCCTTTGCTGGTTTCCTTCCCCTGACATCCCCCACCACCACCACCAAAGGGTGGTTCTATCAGGGCTCAATCCTCTCACCTCTTCTCTTCTCATTGAGTGTATTCTTGTTGGGTGATCTCATCCACTCCCATGTCTTCAATTGTCATCTATATGCCCATGATTCCAAAATCAACATCTTCAGCCAAAACCTCTGTCCTGAGTCTAGATCCCTTTACTAAACTGCCTACTGAAATATTTTGAAGTTAGCATTTCATAACTGAAGTCCCTCCACCACCCCCTCAGACCTATGTCTCCCTCTTTGCTCCCAGCTCTGTTAATGGACCCAAGCCAGAAATCTCCTCCTTCATCCTCTTCCCTTACAAACAACCAAGAGCTATGTCCTGCCACTTTCTGCCTCCCTAAGATCTCCCAAATCCATCCACTATGAGCAATTCCTTAGTTTAGATATCCAGAATCTATTGCTAGAATTATGGCCCAGGTTTCTTAACTAGTCACCATGCTTCCAAGTTGGCTTTTCAAATTCATTCTCCATCTCGCAGTTACATGGTGTAATTCTGATCATGTCACCCTCCTGGGAAAGGTCACCTGAGGCTTCTTACTGTCCAGAGTACAGTCCAAACTCCTTAACACGCAATGCACTAAAACAATATGTCTTTCTATAATCTTCGAAAATGTGGCAAATTTGGTTTATTATGTATTAACTGTTTCAGGTGAGTTGGTGATAATTATAGTAATAAGTTCTTTTTAGTAATAAGAATGCATACAAAGCACTTTTAATTTAATTTGAAATTTAGCACTATTTCATTTCTCTGTGAAATACCACTGTCAATTTTCATACTCCAACTTTATATATGTAATACATTGTCTAATAACCTAATTTTCAGGAAAAATGTTTTTTAAATATTACAGTTACAATATCCAAAATATTACAATTTACAATAAAATGCATTTATCTGAAAATGTTAAAGAAAATCCGTTTCAATTCTCACTGTACCTGAAAAGGTACTTGTCTGTTAACACAGCATAGTCAGAGGCTTTCAACTTTTTGAATTGCAATTATCTAGAGCAGAAATCAGAACCATTTTATTAGAAATATGAGAAGGCACATATTGTAGAGGGAAAAGAATGGTAGTTGGTCAGAGTCTCAGCCATTACCAATATAATGTCAGGCAACTTATCTAATACCTCTTGACCTGATTTTTCAGGTGAAAAATAGACATAACATCTACCTCTAAGGGATATTTTAATGATTAAATAAGATATGGCATGTGCCTGGCACACAGACGGTCTTCACAAGCATTAATGCTATCCCCACAGTTCCCTGAGGATTGCAGTAAAATGAATCTTGCATTAACTCCATGGCCATGAGATAAAGCAAGAGGCATAAAACTGTCCAACAATATAAACATCCTGTATCTTCAACATATTGCGAGAAGAGCGAACTTTGACAGGCTAAACAAATAAATGTATACATAGAGATAGACGTAACAGAATTTCATCAAAAACATTCCCCACGGAATGGGGGAATCTGCTCCCATCTACAACCAAATGAAAACAGAGGAAGGCTGCACTAATCGTAGAGACAAAAAGCTCTGTAAAAATCTACACCTATTTTTTTCCCTCAAAATACTTCCTTATTTATATAAGTTTTGTAATTTTCTTTAAAACCATAACAGACTCATCCAACTCACTTGTTGGTTAAGAGAGTTGCACAAAGAACCATTCTTCAGCAAACTCACCGTAAACCACATTGCTTCTAGTGTTAAGGGAACCAAGCTGGACAGTGAAGAAGGCTGACAGGGAAAAAAATTGATTCACTTGAAATATGGCATTGGAGGAGAGCTCTACAGATACCCTGGACTACTAGAAAGATGAACAAGTGAGTCCTAGAGCAAATTAAGCCTGACTATCACTGGAGGCAAAAAAAAAATAATAAACCTGAGACTGTCCTAATTTGGGGATATCACGAGAAGGCAGGATTCTTTGGAAAAGAAAATAACGCTGGGAAAAGCAGAAGGCAGCAGGAAAAGAGGAAGACCAAATACGAGATGGATCGACTCCACAAAGGAAGCCAGAGGCATGAGTCTACAGAAGATGAGCAGGGCTGTTGAGGACAGGACATCGCAGACATCACTCATTCATAGAGTCACGTTAACAACAAATGCTCCCCTGAGACCGGTGTAAGACTTTCCTGCTAACACTGAAGCAGTGCTATAGGGAACCAAATACAAATCAAATTATTTTAAAGGACATTCTAGAAAACTGGATTTTAACCTACTACTGAACCAAAACACAGGGTCCAAGTTTCTTTTCAATGCTGTGACAAGGTAAAGTATCACTTTCCTTGAGTGAGGTGGAATTTGTACCAAAATAGCCTGGGTAAAAAAAAAGGTCAACTAGAACAGGAAAGGCATCCATGGGTGTGAACCAGAAAAAGCACAATTCAGATAGGAAACTTAACTGACGTTTGTACGGCAATGCACTTCAATTTTGTACAGCTCATACTAACTTAGAGGAAAAAAACATATCTAAAACAAGATGATCACATTTTATACATAATCCAAAATATATAATTATTAATGATGAAAGCACTTTAAATGTTCAAAGGGCAGATATGGGAACACCTATTAGGAAATGAGGACTTCACTTATGCCCAATCTTGCCTACCGCTGGTCCTGCCTTTCCAGGACTGGTTAGTCTCTGCTCTACAGCACTTCTCATTCCCCTGGTCTGCATAATCATGGCTGTCTGATGAGTACATATACTGCCCTACTCAACGCCTTTACTACCTTGGCCATCCAAGCCATCCTCCAAAAACCTATGTAAATTCAAATAATAGAAACAAAAGTATTATTTTCTAAAAGTCTTTATGATAGATAGCATAATTGTTTTAGACAGATGAAATATATCAATGAGCAAACTATATTTTTATGTGTGTATGTACTCATTGAGATGGACCCTTGGAAAAGCAAGAATCTTCCTTGCTCTACAGTAATATAACTCAGAAGATAATTTTGCGATCGAAAATTATTATAGAGGTGTACAGTTATTTTATTATCTTTGCTTTTATATAACACAGTAATAGATACTTTTAATTAATTTCTATTAAGACTTTAACAGGAATGAAAGTTTAATAAAAACTGTTTCTGTAGAAAAATGGTACCACTTCATAAGTGAGCACTTCATAGCACATTTTCAATAAGGCACTGTGATGAAGGTAAAAGTTAGGACTAGGTATACTGTACAAAGGTGAACAATCAATTTATAATGGCAGGCCTAATGAAAATATACTGTTATAAAATGTAAATTAAGATCAAAGAATTGTAAAATTTATATAGAACAACAAAAGACCCCAAATAGCCAAAGCAATCCTGAGAAAAAAGAACAAAACTGGAGGTATTACACTCCCTGATTTCAAAATATATTATAAAGCTATAGCAATCAAAACAGCATGGTACTGGCACAAAAACAGACACACAGATCAAGGGAACAAAATTGAGAGCCCAGAAAAAAACCCACACCTGTATGGACAGCCAATTTTCAACAAAGGCGCCAAGAATATACAACAGAGAAAGGAAAGTCTCTTCAATACACGGTGTCAGGAAAACTGGACAGCCACATGCAAAAGAATGAAAGCAGACCATTATTTTACACCATACACAAAAATTAACTCAAAATGGATGAAAGACTTGAATGTAAGGCCTGAGACCATAAAACTCACAGAAGAAAACATAGGCAGTATGCTCTTTGACATGGGTCTTAACAGTATCTTCTTGAATATCATGTCTCCTCAGGCAAGGAAAACAAAAGAAAAAAACAAACAAATGGGACTACATCAAACTAAAAAGCTTCTGCACGGCAAAGGAAACCATCAACAAAATGAAACGACAACCCACCAACTGGGAGAAAATACTTGCAAATCATATATCCAATAAGGGGTTAATATTCAAAATATATAAAGAACTCACACAACTCAACAACAAAAAAACTAACAACCTGATCAAAAAACAGGCAGAGAATATGAACACACATTTTTCCAAAGAAGATATATAGATAGCCAACAGGTACATGAAAAGATGTTCAACATCACTAATTATTAGGGAAATTAAATCAAAACTACAATGAGATATCACCTCACACCCTGAAGAATGGCTATTGTTAAAAAGACAAGAAATTACAAGTGTTGGAGAGGATGTGAGGAAAAAGGAACCCTCATACACTGCTGGAGAGAATGTGACCTGGCACAGCCACTATGGAAAACCGTATGGCGGTTCCTCAAAAAATTAAAAATAGATATATGACATAATCCAGCTATTCCATTTCTGGGTATTTATCCAAAGAACATGAAAACACTAATTCAAAAAGATATACACACCCTTATGTTCACTGCAGCATTATTTACAACAGCCAAAACTTGGAAACAGCCTAAGTGCCCATCAATGGATGAATGGATAGAGAAGATGTGGTATATACACACAGTGGAATACTACTCAGCCATGAAAAAGATGAAATCTTGCCATTTGTGACAACGTGGATGGACCCTGAGGGTATTATGTTAGTGAAATAAGTCAGATAGAGGAAGACAATTACCACATGATTTCACATATATGTGGAAGATAAACAAACACACACATAGATACAGAGAGCAGACTGGTGGTTACCAGAGGGGAAGGGGATTTGGGGAGGGTGAAAGGAGTAAAGGGGCACATGTGTATGATGACAAATGGCAACTAGACTTTCGGTAGTGAACACAATGCAGTCTACACCGAAGTTGAAATATAATGATGTACACCTGAAATTTACATAACATTATAAACCAATGTGACTTCAATAAAATAAATAAATAGAAAAAGTTTCAGACGGTGCAAATGACAAATGAGAAACAGGTGCTAGATGAACTGATAAGGTCTTGAGGACATCACATATCTAAATGGGATCAGCATACCCACTGTGTTGGCTATTTGTCACATTTGTGGCCACCCAGCATCTTTTGAACAGCCTACCTGTATCCTGGGAGTTTCTCATGTCTTGGGTCCACCTCCCTTTCCCAGTGTCCTTTGCTCCTAGGGAACAGACATGTGACCCTGCTCTGCCAATCAGATGCCCCTCTATCAGACTGGGGCTAAGACAGTACTGATCCAAGGAGGGAGGGAAAGGGACTTGCTTTGTCTGAAGGGTGGGGGGCAATGAGGATGTTGAGAAGTCAGTAGCTACAATGTAGTGTTTGGGGCCCAGAAATGACAGTGGTGCCAACTGTAGAGTCTAGTGTGAAGAGGCCGGAGCAGGGGTGTCCTCATCAGATCAGTTCTGCAATGCAGTTTATACATTGTTTCTGGAATCTGAGTCCCAGCTGGGTCCTCCAGCCCTCCCAGTGAAGCTACTCAATATCCTTGTAATAAACTCCTTTTCTGCTTAATCAGCAAAAAAAAAAAAAAAAGTAAACTAAAATGAGAACAACAATCACTATAGAAAATATTTATTCAGCAATTACTTACTATATTTAGCTAACTTGAAACTAAAAGGCCAGGTAAATTCAAAATAATTCCAGAAGTGATAACTTCTGGAGTAAAAAGTCACTTTTTCAGATAAGCATCTAATTGGTTTAAGTGGATATTCCTTCCTTCAGAAAACACAGTTGACTCCCACCCAGCATCCATTCTCCTTCCCTTTTCTCCATGCAAACAGTACCCCAATAGCATTTATATATCAGGAGGCCAAGTGCTAATGGGAAGGCTAGACCCCTCCTTGGCCCCACAGGGTGAATCCTGTTGATTAAGCTAAGACAGTTACAGACTACAACCTTGTCATTTCCCTTGAATGAGTGCTTCAGGAGCCTGCATGTACAGAAATTCTGGCCAATGATACAAGAGGGGAATTCTGCTGGAGGGTAGGGGTGAGGGAGACTTCTGGGAAAATGCTTCCTAATTCTTAAAAAAAGCTTCATAAAATGTAACGGCGTGGATTCGTGCAACCACTTTGGTTAACTACTTGGCAGTATCCTCGAGAGCTGAACTACGCCTAGCCTATATAACTCAGGCTGCACTTCTAAGTATATGTTCACCAAAAAGCTAGACTATTCACAAGCTCTATTCTAACAGACCAGATCCAAAGGCAATCCAAATGCCTAACAACAGTAGAAAAAATATACTGTGGAAAATTCACATAACGAAATATTATACACGAAATCAAGCAAACAAAAGTACACACCACAGTGTAGATGAATCTGGAAACATAATACTGAATGGAAAAAAGCTAGGCACAACATAACACACGCTATATGATTCAATTTTTACAAAATCCCAAAACAGGCAAAACTTATCTATGATGTTAGAAGTCAAGATCATGTTCAATCTTGGAAGAGCCATGACGGGAGCTTCTGGGATCTTGGTTATGTTCTGTTTATCAATCTGAATGCTGGTTTCATAGGTATGTTCACTTTGTGAAAATGCAATGAGTTGCACACTTGTGATCTGGGCCCTTTTCTGTATGTATGCTATTTATCTATAAAAATTTTACTTTAAAAAATAGAGATGGCACCAAAAGCACAGCCGATAAGAGAAAAAACTGATAAATCAGACTTCACCCAAATCAAAACCTTTTGGACTTCAAGCAACATCATCAAGAAAGTGAAAAGACAACCCACAGAATGAGAGAAAATATTTTCAAATCATGTCTAAAAAAGAACTTGTCTCTAGAATAGACAAAGAACTCATACAACTCAATAATAAGACAAATAACCCGATTTTTTAAATGAGCAAAGGATTGAATAGAAAGATATATGAACAACCAATAAGCACATGAAAAGATCTCAACATGATTAATCATTAGGAAAATGCAAATCAAAACCACAATAAAATACTACTTCAAACCCACTAGAATGGCTATAATCAAAAAGATAGACAATAACAAGTGTTGGCCAGGATGTAGAAAAACTGGAACCCTCATACACTGCTGGTGGTATTGTAAAATGATGCAGCCACTTTGGAAAACAAATTAGCAATTCCTAAAATGTTAAATAAAGGGTTGCCATATCATCCAGCAATTCCACACCTAGGTATATACCCAAGAGAAATGAAAACCTATGTCCACGCAAAAACTTGTACACAAATATTCACATCGACATTATTCATAATAGCCAAGAGTGGAAACAAATCAAATATCCATCAACTGATGCATAGTTACACATAACATGTATACCCATACAATGGAATACACTCCAGCGGGGGAAGAGAGGATGGGGAATAACCGTTTCTTTTTGGGGTGATTAAAGTGTTTGAAAATTAAATAGTGGTGGTGGTTGCACAGCGCTGTAAATATACTAAAGCCATTGACTTGTACACTTTAAATAAGTGAATTTTATAGGATGAAAATTATATCTCAATAAAGCTATTTTTTTTAATGCCACAGAATAAGGTCTCTCCTCTTACAACCTTTAACCATTAATTTGTAGGATCTGATGCTTAGAGGTAATACAGTCCTCTTGCAACCATGAGTGAACAAATCAAAGGGAAAAAGCCGAACTCCTGAAGTGGCTTAGAAGAAAAACAGAACTGGCCCGTGAAGATACGGCTGTGCAGCTCTGAATTAACCAAGCCTGGAACTGCCCTTTGGGACCTCTCTTAATGTGGATGGAAACACTTATTATTTCCTGGTTGTGTCTTCCATTACTTGCCTGAAACCAAGGCACTCCTATAAAAGAGATGCAGGATGCTAAGCAAAAACACTCCATTAGTTTCTTAAATCAAATCTTTTAGGTGTATGCATAGCATAAATAACAATGAATAAAAGAAAAATTTTATTACAATCCAAATTTGGGCTTCTGATAGACAAAATGTAACATTTCTTGAAAATAAAGTTGTGCCTAAGAGTAGACAAAAGTGAGTTGAGCTTTTTGGTCTGATACAGAGCTTTTCACAGAAATATTCTAAGAGGCATTTTCTGTATGATCATTGTATAATACTCTGAGAAATAAAGATATGAAGAATGTAAAGCAATTATCAATGACCATAAAATGTATAATCAGCTAAGGCAGTTTTAGGAGTATAAATCTCATCCTAAATCTCTTATACTCACATTAATATTTCTTAATAATGAGCAGTGGGTTCTATTATTAGTTTATTATTGAGGTGAGTAGCTTAGTAAGTTTCAAGCACGGATTAATTATTGACATGGATAAAGACAACATATGCCACTATTATAGCAACAATACTCAGGAACTTACTCAGGAACATTACATACTCCTGTGATACCGATAAGCACTGGTGATAGGATACCAAATTAAAATTGCAAATATTATCCCCCAACATTGGATGAAGAAAACATACTGTGTGTTCTTATATTAACTTATTTACCTAGAGCCAGATTTAAATAGACACATAAGTAAATAATATCAGGTGCTGCAATAAATCCTGGTCTGTGACCTCTCTTCTGAGTTGCAGATCTGCATTTTCAGCCCCTTCCTGGGCATTTCCACTTGGATGAATGGTAATTGTCAAATCCAAAACATATCAAAGTATACACCACAATTTTCCACCAGAAGAGTCCCCCTTTCTGGCATTCCTTAAGAGCTCCACAATTCTTCTAGTGACCGAGAGTGAAATCTTAGAGGAATCACGGACTCCTCTTTTCCCCAGGTCTCCAGTCAAGGCCCTCCTCTGAACATTCTCTCCCCACATCATTTCTAACACTCCCTTCTTCTCTGTGAAGGCCATCATCCCAGTTGACATCATCAGAACATCATGCCTAGTTTTTTCTGTTTATTTGTTTGTTTTTTGGTGAGAAGATTGGCCCTGAGCTAACATCTGTTGCCAATCTTCCTCTATTTTGTATGTGGGATGTCACCATAGCATGGCTTGATGAGCAGTGTGTAGGTGTAGGTCCGCACCTGGGATCCAAACCCACGAACCCCGGGCTGCTGAAGCGGAGCACATGAACTTAACCACTATGCCACAGGGCCAGGCCCTCATGCCCGGTTTTTAAAATGACTTTTTAAAGGACACCACCTCTTCTGATCAATGAAATTGATTACATTTCACTAGAATGAAAGTTTTAGGAGCTAAGTGCTTTTTGCATCTTTTGTCATTGGTGTGTTCCCTGTACCTAAAACTGCCTAGAACATACACAGTAGGTGCTCAATACATATTTTGTGAATGAATGAAAAATTCATAACTGTGACATATATAACAGTGACCCCCACTTCTCTTGGTAAAATACTACATATACATCATACATCTGTCCAAAGAAAAGCTTCTTGATGGAAACCTGACTTTCAAGAGCTTCCATTCTTTGTCCCCAGCCTGCCATCCTAAATTTACCTCCAGCTACTTAATTTCCAGATCCCCTAAACTCTAGCTAGAATAGATTACTATAAAATAGCTATACTTATATGTTTACACATAGGCAGTATATATGTATAAATAACTATATATATTTACTAAATTGCTATGAAATGCTATGGAGAAAAACAAGTTAGAGACAAGGGACATGGACTGCAAGCGGGTTCAGGTTAGCCTGATTATGTGACATTTGAATGGAGACCCAAAGGTGCTGAAGGAGCAAGCCATGTGGCTACCTAGGGCGAGAATATTCCAGACAGAGGCGATAGCAAGGGCAAAGTCCCCCAGCAGGGAGAAGGACATCTCTGTTCCACTCACATCCTCAGCACCTGGTATTATGCCTAGAACTTTCCTATCTATTCTTCACCCACTGGTTTATATTTATTTAAAGCCCACTATATGCCAGGAGCTGAAATTCTATTAGAAGTGAAACCAAACTTCCAAACATGAAAACTCCCAGAATTCATCTTTCAGTTTAATGACATAAAAATCTCAACCAATCTCAAATTCAGCATGACAGTTGACCTCGACATCTTTCCTCCAATCCCCTCTCCCTCCTGACATCCCCATGTCATTTCACAACACACAGAGCCCCCAAGCCTCCCGCTCAAAACCTCCATTCATTTGTGACAAGCATAACTCTGCATACTGCTCACTGAATATTATTCCAAAAAAAATTATAGGAGTTGGTCAACCCAGTTTGACAGCCACTATCTTCCTGAAGACCCCCAAAAAAGAAGGAGAGAAAGGCAAAGTCATCTGACATTCTCTCAAATCTCTGTCCCCCCAGGACTCAATATTTAATCACTAATAGATACAACCTACACGTTTCTGACTTTAGACTCAAACAACCAAGGATAATTCTTCTCATACAGAGGGCTCAAATTTAACCAGAATCAAGAAGCCAAAAGTCTAGTTCTCCAGAGGCTTTTAGCTCACCCAGATCTGTAATGCCAATATGACAAATTCTAATAATCTAAAATAAAATTCTGTGTTACTTGCACAAATACGGTTTTCATACTGAATTCAAAATAAAGTCGCTGTTAAAATTTACATATTTGTAAATGTAAATATCCATGTAATCTGATGCGTCTTCATTTGTTGCTTTCACAGGCAATATCTTTTTTATTTCTGCCACTTTCTTTAATTTTTAACATACAGAAACTTCGGAGAGCTATCAGGCATACTGACAGGACATGAACATCTATGTTGAAAAATACATGGGCCGCGGGAAGGGTGTGACAGAATAGAGAGAGTCTGGGAACAGCAATTGACAAGAACAAGCTGTAGCAAGTCCAAGGAGCACAGCTATCAAGAAAAATCCCCTCAAAAAACACCACCAGAGAGGAGAGGTTCTGCTGGGTGTTATCTAGGAAACAGGGGCAGAAACACATATTACCCTGTGAAGATGAATAAATTCAAACCATTAGACTAAAACAAGGTGACGAAAATTCCAAAGCTGAAAATTTTTTCCCTGGAGAACACAAATCAACTCCAATTAACAATAAATAAAAACTAAAATCTAGTAATCCTTAGTTTAATTCACCCCTCTGTTGAGTGGAGAAAGATTAGCACTGCTTTAATTAAGACTCAAATTATATAAGGCTTAGTATAGCCTCAAATATTTTTCTCTTCACCCTACCTATAGCTAAGGGCATTTTACAACTTTTCAAGGAACTGCAACCCCAACTACTGTTGTTTTTTGGCTAATTTGAGAGTGTTCTGGGATTAAAAACAATATGGACAGTAATTGGGTAAAGTGACATTTGTTAACACAGTATCATTTATTAATCCAAATTCATCAGCTCCCCACAATGGTACCTCACTTTCTGACTCCTTTTTTTCCTATTAATTGTCTCATCACTATTTCAGTTACTCAAGTTCCATCTCTCAGCATTATACTGGCCTTTTCTCATCCTTCGTCAAGCCCTATCCATTTGTCCTGTTCTATTCTCTCACATCCATCTCTTCTTTTTCCATGTTATTTTTATCCAGCAAACTCCTACTCAATCATCAAGGCCCAGCTCCAATATCCATTCTTTTCCACAGTTTTCTCTGAGCCCAGCAGAAATCTAGCATTCTGTGATGTGTGTTTCCCTTTATATTTCATCCCCTAAAAGCTTTTTCAGGCACAATAGCCATTTTTTAACAGAGCTGTTACCCTGTTGGGAATGTGAACTTCTTCTACATCTAGATTATTTCTCATTTATTGACATTTGCTTAGCACCAACCACAGCAGCAAATACACAGCAGTTGCTTCCTAAGCGTGTTTTGAATTGATTTACATTGTCATTCAACTCTCTGATCATTATCTTTTCACGTTTGTCTTAATTCCACCTCTTCCAACCAGACTGTGGAATCATTAGAAACAAATGCTGTTTTCTTACATTTTGTATTTCTCACAGGGTTTGCCTTTAACAACAGATAGTTAACAAAGGTTTGTTAACTCAATGGAATCTACCACTCCACCATCTTGCCTCTCTAACAGACTCAAAATTCAGTAATATCTTTCGTTTCATTAGCTGATGGGGAAAACAGCCTCTGGAAGAGAAAGAGCTACAAAGAAAGCAGCCCACTGGAGCTCAGCTGAGGAAAAGGTGACAGACATTACTAATGGTACTGCCTTTATTCCACTGTGAGCCAAGCCACTGACCGAACAGAGTCAGTTCTTTAATACAGAGAAGCTCTAGATCAGTTAGAAAACTGACTGGGAACATAGTTAAGGGCTGTCAGGGCTGATAAGTTAATTAGGAACAATGGCAGCTGCTAAAAATCTGTAATATTTGTCCACAACAAGGAGAATAAGTGACATTTATTTTTAAAAATTATTGCAAAATATTTCCAGTGCCATACAACCCAAATTCGGACTAGGATTAATGATTTAAGCCCTGGACCCAGGTCACAATGTTTGAAAAGTGAAACTTCCATAAACCACCTTTGGTTATATCTTTGGTTTAAACAACGATTGACCCAAGCTGAGAGGGTGAATTGGGCAAAAACCCATCCAAGTAAATTAGAAGGAAGAAAAACATTAAATCCTACACATGCTTCAAAATCCTTGTTCACTACACCCCGCAACTGCTTCTAGAAAGTGGAAAACTGTGTGAGGATCTTAGGTACCACAGAGCAGTAAGTAAAAAGGGAAGTGGTCCCAGATGGTAAACAGATGCAGAACAAACCTGCAATAAAAGGAAACGGGACTTCCTTCCCTGATTCCCAGAAGCAGCTGACCAGTGTCTGCTGGTGTCCTGTGCCCCAGAATTTTAAAGGGTATGTGGGAGAATTCTGAAGAGTTGGTCTCATTAACAGGAAATGCCTGTTCCCTCTTCCTGGTTCCTATAAAGAGGGATTTTCCCTAAACAAGATAAGCATTCCTCCCCATTCCTTCAACTAACTCCTCCCTCTTTTTTTTTCTTTCGAGACTTGAGTTGCCTTTAGAGAGCAGGCTAATAAACCCTGCCTAGAACCTCACTCCCTCCCCATCTCCCCGCACTGCCTATAACCAAGCAGACACCTTTCCTCTCTCACACTAAGCTGTCTCCTATGTAGTTCTCCCCACAATAGAGGTGATCTTTTGTTCTCCATCTGACATCTCTAATAATGCCTTATTTCCTAATTTGTTCACAACTCAGGCTAGGGAGAAGGGATCTCTTTATGGGATCTCCTCAGAGAACTCACCAATTTACAAAACTCACCAAGGAATATTCATGGGAAGTACATTAATTCTGAAATCAAATAAATTGGTTCCACTGAATAAACTCTCTCATCCAGAGCTCGAAGTGATTCGTTAAGCTGGGTTTAGAGAATGCATTGCCCGTGGGGTCCTAAGTGAAACATTAATTGATGGAAAAAGGTCCATCTTTCATTTGTCAGGTCTTATCAGCATAAATGTCTTCCTTCTATACTTAATGTTTATATTCAACTGTTTAAAATCTGGATTTCTTTTTTTCTATCCATTTCAAGGCTTCTAAAAAAAACAAAACAACTATATTGTCCTAAGTTACAACATTTACATCCAATACAGCTAATTATGCCCTTAAAATGCTTTTAGAAAGCACTTTAAGTGAAGACCAGATTGTAATAACAATACTTTCCACCACTATCTGAGATATTCAGTGTATGGTGCCTCCAACATTACACCATTAATTTTTATAGCCTCTCCCTAAGTTTCATAAGGGTAGGTACAACTGTATTATCCTCAGGGACCAATGAAAGAATTGAAGTTAGACAACTATACGGAGGTCCGACAGCAAGTGCCGTGGTGAACTGAGCCAGAGCATAGCTCTCGCTAATAATTCACATCAGCAGAGCGGGCTGCCCCCTAGGGAACCATGGCACCAAAAAGTCCAGTCCTCCCATAGGATGCATCGTATGATGTTTTAATATTCCATAAGGAGTTTTTGTTGTGTTGAGCTCTAAGAAGCTTTGAAAAAATGTATTCAAGCACAGCAAAGTAGTGACCAGGTCACTGTGCCATTTTAAGTTGTCATTCTTAAATACAAATATATATATATATTTATATATATAGTTTTTATATATGTAGTTTTTATACTGGTTCAGATCTTAGGGAGTAAAAAAAATCTAACAGCCTTCTGTTCAATTAGAAGTTTTCTTACTCTTACCCAACCATCTTACCCAGGAAATATTTACTTGATTTTCACTACAAAACAAGCTGATAATATAAATCGTACTGCATATGCACGCATAATAATCATAAAAAGATGCGTCAAGAAAAATAACTGGAAAATGTCATATTGACTAGATCTGTAAGAGAAAATAAATTCGACTAAAGAGGGAGGAGGCATCTTAAAGAAAAACAAAAAAGACTTCAAACTTTTTTCCGTTCACATTGTCTACATTTCTTGTTTGTAGTCAACAAAGAAGTTTTTGGTTTCCCCCTGAGGATATTTTCACTAGGTTTTTATCATCACAACCACATCGCCCCTTTGATTTCCTCCCATCTTTTCCTAATAATAGGAAATACACTGAAGGGTTTACTCTGCCAGCCTCTGAGCTAGTTCCTAGCCCTTCTTATAGACAAGGCTGCGAGAGCTTTCGTAGCTCGCCCGAGGTTGCAGAGCTCAATTTAAATCCTGGCTTTTCTGACTTCAGACCCTAAACTCTTACCAACTACACCCACCTGACTTCCCCCATCCGCCCCCCCCACCCCCCCCACCCCCCCCACCCCCAGTTCCCTGTTCCTCGAGGCAGCAGCACTGGTCCCACGTTCAGTAGCAGCTTCCCAGAACCTAGACCCTTCTTAACTCTTCCCAGCAGCAAAACTTTCCTACCCTGTGACTCACTGATTCTAATTTCGTTAGGTTACTGTAGTTAATCTAGCCTACAACTACCTGTAACAAGGTTATACCTAACACAGTGCCTTTCACATACGAGTTGATAAATATTTTGTTTGGTTGACAATCATTTACATGTCAATTAACATATTCGCTTTCTAATAAGTGTCTTCAAAAATCTTCTTCTAATTAGCTTCTAATGGCTGGAATTTGCATACTGCACAGACAGGGTAGAGGGGGTGAGGCCCTTTCAATGCCACAGAAACACTCAATTATATCTTCTAAACACTCATCAATTTAAGGAGGGAGGAGACAAATCACACCCTCCATCTGAACTGCCCCAACACAATAAGAACTCCATGAGTTCTTTACTGCACTCATTGCGGTAGCCCTAGATCCTAGTCCAGGGCCCAAACAGTAGGTTCCCAAGAAATACTTGTTGATTGATTGGATGGATGGATGGATGGACAGATGGACAAACGAACGAATGGGTGGAAATCAGTTATTTTAAAGGACGCTTGGTTAGGGACTATGTATTTAAATCAGAGTCTCTTTTTTATCTGAAGGCATATTAAAAGGAGATGTATTTTACTGTAAATTTAGATCAGTTAGAACCCAATTTAAAATATTTTCTATCCGCAGCAAGTCTATAACCACCTATAAATTAATTATGTATCATATTCATTTATAGGAACTAATTTTTCATTTTGTACATATTTGTCTTACATCATAAAATCAGCTATAATATAAATGCTTCTTTCAAATTTAGTTTGCCAAAAAACCTTTTATACATCTTCAAACAATGACAAAGAATAATCTACTAAAAGAAATACTTGTAAATGCAAAATCAAAGGCAGGTTCAAACTGACTACTCAAAGATCAGGTTGCCTTACACACTTCTCTTTCTAAGCAGGAATCATGCCACATCATGTGGTACAGCTAAAAGAACATTTCTGTTTATTCAACACTAATTTATTTTCTACTCAGTAAACTGTGAGGTTTCTGCACTAAATACATTTTAATAAATGAAAAAATAAACATGCTGAATCAAAGCTGGAACCATGATTTTTATGGAGTAAAATTCATTAGAATTCAGGAAACATAAAATTTGTTTTTATTTTTTTTAATCCAATGTGCAAGAGAGTTTCTGCAATAATGACCGCTGAAGAGGCCACAGCACAGGGTTCAAATTCCTTCATCTGTTTGTCTGTGACTCACAATCTGCTAGCCCTATGGAAGATTCCAGGATGCCAAATCATAATAATCATTATATTTAGAGACAAGATGTTCCTCTTTCAAAAGAACAAAACTTGCCAGAGAAGCTGAATACTCAAATTTCAAATTGTTTCCTTTAGTATCAGTCTTAACACCTCTTAATGGCAAGCTTTCTTCTTTTCCCATAAAGCAACCTCAATCCAAAGTATTAACTACCGTTGCAAACAAAATCTCAAACTAGTGTTGATTTTCCTAGTAAGAATTGGCTTTGGAAGGTGAAAGACTGTTGTGCTGTCTCTTTCAATCTAAACCATTAGAGAAAAGACCAATAGTAAAGGATAATTCTTTCTTAAATGGAATATTGAACCAAAATACACTCTTCATCCAGGCCACACATTTTGGTTTCCTATAAGTTGCCCTGTGATCTTTAACCTTTTGCCTCAGAGTCTCCTATGTTAAACAGGAGTTTGGACCAGGTGATCTCTAAAGTTCCTTTTAAAAATAAATTCTTATATGTGTAATCCTCATCATGTTCTGTCTCACTAAAGTCATCCTATTACATTTCCTTGGAAAGTCAATGGGAGTCTCTATTTTGGGCGAGATTCACAAACATGAAGCCCTACTTGAGATGTCCATGGAAGTAAAATATTGAAAAGATCATCATTTCACTATTAACCAGGCAAACTGTTCCTGGTATCTCTTCAGAGTAGTAAAATAAATGAATAAAAATAAATGTCTTTCTGTCAGGTGAATATGCAGATGACTTGGGAGGCAGCAACCCCAAAAGCCAAAAGGTCATTTTTACTAAAAGAACACTTAAATGGTATACAGTACTACTTGTCTGAAAAGAAAAGAAAAAATGTAGGATATCTGGAGACCCGGGGTACTGGGGAAGTGGGATGTAACGTTCAGGATTGGCACTATATTATGAGATATGTTCTTCATAATGTTTTATTGGCCTATTTTGCAACCAAGGTCTGGACTCTTCACAACTAAAGCATCCTGCTCTGCACGATGAAACTCACTTTTTTTCTATTTACCTAATGTAGTCAACTTTCCATAAACAGCTGGTATGTGGCGCACTTATCATTGAGCCCTTTCAGAGCACACAGAGCAATAGCTGCTCTTTAAATACAACTATAAATAAAGATAAGGGTCTGCCCTACAATATGGCTGTGCCTCTTTCTTGGTAATTCACTCTCAAATCATAAACGTTCAGGCCCAAAGGGCAAGAAAGTCGGACCCACCATCTGTGATCTCCTGCTGGTCTGTGGCAGAATCAGTGCCCTTCCTGACTAAACTATCACTCATCTGTAGCGAAATGAGAAAAACAGAAACAACGTGGTGAGTTTTTTAAAAGCTCAATCTATTCAATTGATAGGTTCATGCTTCATTCTGAGACCATATCCTTCCATTTAGCTATGAAAGATCCCCTCTTTATAAAATGATGGAGAGAGCAGAGAGTTAGTAATGTTCTTATTCGGAAAAAGTAAAACTTAGCCACGCTGTTGGTCTCCCCACCCTCTAATTTTTTTTTAATTTTACTGATCCAGCATAAAATCTAAATGCCTGGGAAGTACTCTCCCACAGAAGTATGACAGCAGCAATTCACGTGTAAAGATTAATCATAATTTACCAAGAGTTATACAGACCACAGAGTTAGGCTACCTTGAAGTGGCAAAGACAAGAGTCGCCACAGACAAATGATTAAAAACAGAATGTAGAGCCTGAGAGTTGAAATGTGAAGCTAAATACCCAGAAGTTCCTCCATCGACTAGATTTGTAACAAAAATTAATATGAACAGAATAAATAATTCTACTGGAATACTGGGTGCACGGAATATACCAGAGTTAGCAAACTGGCAAAATTCATATAGCATTAAAGGTGGACTCCATGAGCTAAGACATCTAATGACATCGAAAGAAACTATGAAGCTTCCACAGCCACCAGAAGGACAAACATACAGGAATTAATTTGGTTGGATCTCAAACTTGTCTTAAACCAACAACCTTCCACTCATGTTGCTGTCTTGATTAAATATCACGATGCAAAATATCCACACTTTAAGTAAAAGAATTCCAGCTGGTAGACATGACCCGGACATCTGTAACAATATAGTTAATACACACAAACCATTATGTTTTCAGGTAACAGGAAGAAAAATGCAGCACAATTTTTTTTTCTCTTGTTAAGGCACTGTCATTGAAGCATAAACCTGGAATATTCATAATAGAATTCAGGTTTACAAGATGAAAGCGTGGTGAGAAATGTCAGACAGCCATTTAAGCAAGTGTGTTTCTGAAAACTAAAAATCTCAAGAAGGAAAAACAGAAAAACATGCTTTATTCATCTTGTTTACCAAAAGAACTGCAGTTTAAATTGTTTAAAGTTCCAAACTGTGTTAATTTTTGACGCAATGTGGTTGCTGGCTACTAGTAGTATCAACAATATATTGAGGGTTGTTTTTATATCTGCATTTATAACTTTAAAAAGTCAAGAGGGGAGGTTGATGAATTTCTATTAAAAGCTATTCCTCCTCTACATGTAACAGACATGGTAAATATCTGTTCACTGTTTGTTTAATAAACCATCTATTTTAGTGAAATCAACAAAAAGGAAATATACAAAGATATGTGATTTGGAGATTAAAGTTAGTCGTAAAAATGTAAATAAAATATGGAAAACGTCCTCAAAAAATATTTTTTAAATTATGTACCCCTCACTCTCTGCTGTCCTGTCGGCCATGCCCTTTGTGTTCAAGGTGGCCCTTGATGGCAGCTCAGAATCAGAGGACCAGTGGTAAGTTTTCTACCTAACTCCACATTAGCATCTCACCCCCACTCCTGGACAATATTCTATGTAGAGTCCCTCTCTTCTCTCGTTGACCTTTCCTCCTTAAAACCCAGCTCACTATTCACAGCCTCCATTTACAAAAAAATTAAAAACCTGGCTGGCAGAGATCTCTCTGTAATTCTGCATAACCCACAGCATTTATGAGAACATACCCTCAATGGGATGAAGTACTAAACAAACGTCAGATGCCTAATACAAGTATTTTCTCTAGGACTGGATCAGGGATAATGTGGAATAACAAAAGAATGTAAATTTCATTCATCACCTACTTTGGAAAAATTACAGTCAGTAATTCCATTATCCTAAATACAAATATTTCTTCAGAAACAAAGCTTCACTATGAGAATTTACTCTTCGCTCAAAACAAACCACTACCTGTGCTTAATGGGCCAGAGCAGTTAAAATGCCACCAAGTAGCAGGACCAGTCTGAACATTTGGTCCGGAAATTCTACTCAACTACAGAGCAAAGAGCACAAACCACTGGCTCTCCTTATCTCATTAAACGTTCCCAAGGCAGTACATTCTGTGTGTCACAAGCAAAGACACTGAATTCTCATCCAGAGGTTGTTGCCTATCCAATTATCCCTAGCTCTCCCTAAAATTTTTGATTATTAGAGTATGTCTTTGAGGGCTGGTTGAGATGAAATGATGAAATGGCCTTTGAAATCCAAAGAGGAAGGCAGGGCTGAGGCCCTGACAGTCCAGTGCTTTTCCTGCCCCTCAATTGGCCCTCAACCACCCAGTGGGTTTAATTGTTTGGGATTATTTTGTGTCCTGTCTCCTCTTTGATGGATCTGGTGTGACCTTTTCCTTCTCAGGTTGGGTGAGGATAGGGCAGTAGCCAGAGGTGATAGGGCAGAACTGTTTTAAGGCCATAGAAGGGAGAGGATGTCTGTAGCCACCGAAAAAAGCTCCTAGAAAGTTAACATTCGAAAACTCCAACCTTCCTCATCAAGGAATGATGTGAGTGAAAAGGAGAAGGAGAGGGAGACTCTCTTCTGGACTTGTCTCAGTCAGCTTGGGCTGCTATAACAAATTACCATAGACTGGGTGGCTTAAACAACAAACATTTATTTCTCGCAATTCTGGAGATTGGGAAGTCCATGATCAGGTGCTGGCACGTCTGGTGTCTGGTGAGAGCCCACGTCCTGGATGTAGATGGCTGTCATCACCTGTGTCCTCATATGGCAGAGAGCAGAGAAGCAAGCTCTCTCTGTATTCTTATAAAAGCATTAATTTCATTCATGAGGTCTCCACCCTCATGACCTCATCTAACCCTGATTACCTCCCAATGGCCCTAATACCATCACACTGGGGGGTAGAGTTTCAACATATGAATCTGGGGGGGACACAAACACTTCACTCCACAACAGGAGCCCACAATCAGTGAGAAAGACACTAGCCACTAAGGTTATAATCCGTGAGATCAGTCCACGGCAGCAACCTATTAAGTACACTGGGAGCACAGAAGAGGGAAAAATTAATTCTGCTTAGGGAAGGAACTCAGAAAAAGTCCCATGGAGGAAATGACACTTCAACTAGATACTGAAGAAAGAGCAGGAGTTGACTAAGAAGATAAGGGGGGAGGGAATTCTCCAGAAAAAGAACAACTCTCGAAAAATCTCTCTTTCTCTCTCTAATTGTTTGGGGTAAATAAAACCAACCTACCAATTTTAATTAGAGCTAAACTAGACTTTTGATTACTGTTGAGGTTTTTCCAAACGTTATTTGTTTTCAGCTTATCATCTAGTCATAGCATCTATAAAACGGACCCACTGAATTTGCAGAGGCAGCAGAATTTTTATACCAGTAATAATACTAGGATGACACTTAATAGCATAGATTACCTTTATGGCCAATAGCCCATGTGCATTCTCCAAGCCCACTAAAGTCGAAGGGAAGCTTCATTTGCTGCCCCAACCTCACATTTCTTTAAGCACTTTTTAATTTTAACATAAATTGAAAATTCAGGAGCTATGCATCTACTTTAAAACTAAACCATTTTCCGTAAACCACTGAGTACTTTAGATGAACAACAAGAGTTTTATGAGATGATTTGTTATTCTTACCTCCATGGGAAAAGCTTTGAAATTAACCGTGTGCTCAGAACCACGCTGATTTTCTCTTCCCCAGTGAAATCTAACTTCATACAGTTCAAATTCATGCCCTTGGGGCAATGGACCTCCCAATAGAACTGAAAAAAGAAAATAAATTCTATTTAATTACATCTCAAACATATTTATGAGCAGAGCATTATAAACATTGGGGGCACTTTTTGCCAAAAAGCTCTCATGAGCTCTACAGATTAAATTCATGTAGCCAAAATGAGAAATATATCACAACTGTGAGATGGATCTACACTATGTAGGTTTGGCTGAAATTCTCGTACTGGCCATTGAGATAGAGTAGAATTTCAAAAACTCTGAAGCACTTGGTAATGATATGTACATGTTAATCTCTTGCATGTTTCAGGTATAGGAATAGACAAAGAATGTAAATACAGTAGCTATACTCCCTGCACTGATCAGGAAACAAGAATGTGATTTGAGTCTCAGACTGACCAATAACTTGCTACAGACCTATCAATAAATTAAACCTTGTTTACAGATCATCCATTTGAACTAGGAGGCTTTCAATTTAGAGAACTGGTGTAAGCTAACAAAATTGTCCATGAAGAGAATTATTATTAAGCCACTCTGGTCTTTCACCAATGAAGTCACACCTAAAAAGCAACTTACCATTCAATGTCACATACAGTGCAAGCGAAATAAAACTGTGATAAAATATTAACAATACTTAAAATATTAACATTAGTTCTACAGGGCCCTGTCTCTTTTTCTCATTTCTAGATATGACCCAGAACGTTTTTCTTATGTCCCAGACAAAGGCCCTCTAAAGGATGATAAAAAATACATTTGTATAAGAACCTGTCTTGAAGCAATAAAATACTTTCTCTAGTTAAACACTCCCTGATCTCATCTGTACAAACTTGAAATAAGGTTTATTACAAATGGCCAACTTCAACACAAAGGTTGTTTGCATTTTTCCTATAAAAACTGTCAATTCTAAATGGTATCAGCTAAGAATTATAGGTTATTTTTAGTCAAGGAGCTGACAAAATTCACCCCCAAGCCCCAGAAGTGGTCTCTTGGAAAGACACTTGGGTGCCATTGTACAAGAAGTAACACTGTTTAAGCTGCTCTCTTGAGAAAGAGTTTTGTTGTCCATCCTTATTCTAAGACTCAAAGGAGAAGAAAGGGAATTGGTGCAGCAATATTTATTTGTTTGGTTGTTTCTTCATCTAATAACTTGTTCCAAAAAGAATTTAAGGCTGCTTACATCAAGGTATATATAACACAGCCCGACAGCATCAATTAGAAAGAAGAGCAAAGGGAAAACAAAGAGAGAGGCAGACAACAGATGGAGAAACAAGGCTCTCGCAGAAAATAAATGTCTGAAGTCCTTGCTAAAGGTCCCCTATAAATTTTCGTTCTAAGTTTTCTACTAGTTCAAACAAAGAATAAAAAGAGCATCAGTAACAAAAAGTAATTTTAATTTTCCAAGTGCATAAACCTCACATCAAGGGGGAAAAAGGGATGAGATGCAGGGCCCCTAGGATAATGTCCTTCCTCGTGCTTGGTCTTATTTGAGTCTCATAAGTCTGAGGGGTCAGTGTTATCACCCCCACTGACAGTGAAGAAGAGTGTGGCTGAGGGGCTAAATGTGACCTGCCCTGGTCACCCAGCTAGCAAGCCCAAGAGCCTGGAAGTCCAGACTTCTAACCCACGTCCCAGGGTGAGACAGGGACAGGGAAGCAAATCTCAGTATCTGTGAGCATGACTGAAACAACGGGTTCTTGAAGCCTAGATTTCCAACCTGCAGTCCCTCCTCTGGGTACGACAGCTCATCCTCTCTCCCAGAACAACCAAGATAAATGTTTAAATACATGGGTCACAACGGTTTACAGATATCCAGAACTGCAGTGCAGACTCATTGAGTATTCTTCAGTGACCATCCAGGCTGTGGATTGAAGAAGGTATGAAATGATTTCATTCCAACCAGAGTACCACAGTTTCTGAATAACCTCAAAACTTGTTCCTTTTCCCTCGGCTGTCCAAACTTGGTCTTGAGAAAAACCAGGAAGGAAGCCTGAGTCTACCCACTACGTACCCCACCTCCCCAGCCTGCATCATCAGAACCAGAAAACACGCCCCTCACATAACCTGACCCGAGGTTCTCTAACACTCTACTTTTAAAGTAAGATGAAAAATTATCTTGGAGGAGGCTTAGCTCCACATTGCTAAAGAAAAAGAAGTATTGTGAAATGAAGAGGATTAAAAAAAAACCTTTCCCCCAAAACCTCTTCATCACATACACTCAAAACACACACACACGGTGTTTCTGAAACTGATACAGAACAGTCTACCAGTACTTTCTGATAGAAATGGATGATACAACTGATATTGATGGTGATTTCAGGGCACCAAGAAGAGATCCGTAATTCAAAAATATACCCACCCCCATCCATGCCCAATATTTCTTTAACAGGAATGAAGCCTTTAGTTTAAAATTAGGGGATTGAGCTTATATTTCAAATGCCCTGGAAATTCAAACTGCACAGATCTATGTTTGATAGGGAGGCCCACGGGGGGATGCACAGGGGTCCATTGACTCATCCTTTAAACAAATATTTTTTGATCACCTCCATTGTACGAGGTACTGAATTAAGTGCTTAAGATGCATCAATTTTGACAAAACAGGCAAAATTCCCTGATCTCGTAGATCCTACATTCTATTAGAATGAAAGGTAAATTCATATATTTACGAAGATCAAATTTTTGTTGAGTGATATTTGGTCACTACATGGCAGGTTTGTTAACTGTGATATCATTATGCTCAATACAACTATAACAAAACAAGATCCTCACGTATCTTACATTCTATTAGGCTGAAAATGAGCTCAAAGAAGGGAAGCGTTTTGCTTAGGCCTGGTCCCCAGAGAGAGGTGACAAAGAGGCAGCTTTCAGCCAGGAATTAGACTCGGGGTACCTTTCACTTTGCTGCAGATGAATAATCCAAAGTTAAACCACACTAAAATCACATGGCTGTACAAAGTCATAAAGTATGACAAAATACTGAATTCAGAATGTTATGAAGTACCTGTTTACCCCCAAGAATGATTGTGTTTATAGACTAAAAATAAATAGTAGCTCTGTTTTACCCATTTGGCAACCTCCTCTTAAGGCATTATTCTCCCCTCTTACAGTTGTTTTAAATAAGGAAACCAGTCATACCAAAATGGGTACACATTTCCTACACTTATGAATATCAAATTTTGCTGAGTGATAAACCTGTATGGCAGGTTTACTAGTTATGAGGTCACTGTGTTCAATAAAATTACAATGCAACGTGAAACTCTTACCAATGACATGCTGCATTTCCTTAGAATAACGAACTTGTGACAAGAATATAAAATAAACTGATGCCATTGCTACTGCCTCCATTTTCTTTAATGCGCTTTAATAGGCACGGCCATTACGCTTATGAGACATAAAAATAGCTCCTTGCCAAAGCTTCTGCAAAATTTGAGAACCCCATGAAGACATGATATATACACATTCACCTAAATCTAAGCTTCTATAATCCTTTGTGGAAAACAAATTTGCCAGATAGTTCCAAGGCTGTTGATGAAGGCTTAGTCCTCCTCATTTCACTGGAGTTCAACACACATGTTTTGAGATGGACTCCATGCCCAGCCCTGTGCTGACCACTGAGTATATAAAAAAGAAGGACATAATTTGTCTCAGTGCTGGCAAGGCATTCTCAGGGCTTAAGGAACTAAACTTAAGCATTTCAATAGATTGCACCAGGAGTAATAAGGGAAGGCACCCAAGCCACAGGGACAAGCCAGAACCAAGGGCGGCATCAGAAAGTCAGGGAAGACTTTCAGAGATGATAGCTAAGCAGAATCTTGCAGAGTAAGCTAAGAGAAGAAGAGAGAAATTACATTCCGAGCAGAGAGAAGAGGCTGAGAAAGACTCAGAGATATGAAACAGCCTGAGTGTGTCCCAAGAGAGTAAAGTCAGAGGTTACCAACGGCCAAAGGCAGGCCTCAAGACGTGAGCATCAGGAGGGGACCTGTAGCCTATGCTGAGTGACAAGTTTATCATGGGGGGAATCACTGATAGCTTTTAAGTTGGGGACTAATATTTTTGCATTTTAAAATACTACTCCCATGTCTGCATGGATGGTGGACCAGCAAAGAGCAAGCCTAACCGCTTAGAAAACTGCTGTCACAGCCCAGGCAGAGATGGCGAGGCCAGGAGACAGCCCACTAGAGCCACATCTCCAATGCGGAGGGACACCAACACTAACAGGGCCTGATGTGTCCCCTGGAGTATCCAAAGGCCCAAATAGTTCATTCTCATTAGGTTTAGAGGTTTTATAACCTCAGTTGAACTTTTAAGGAATCCCAAATGTATTCATAAAACATTCCCAAAATAGTATTAATTAGTTCTTTTTTAACATTTGAAGTCTTAAAAGCAAAAATCAATATTTTTTACTGTCTTAGCTTTTAACCTACAGCTTTATTTCATATTGAAGGATAAATATCATCAGCTCTTAAGGGCAGAGACAACATCAACAGTACGGAGAGGAGGCCAGTGAAGCTGGGTCTACACAAGCCAAGTGAAGCAGATTAAGGCAACCGTCCAGGTAATTCAAGTCCCCCCGAGTTATAAAAATAAATATAATAATAATAAGTAAAAATATATAAATATAAAAATATATTAAAAAATATAAATATAATCAAACAGAAATTCAACCCTGACATTTCATATAAATAAACAATATAGAACATCTTTTCAATTGAAAATAATTTTAAGATATTTTTGACAACTTCACCTTTAAATCGGCAAGGTTGCTAAGAAGCACTATAAAAAGTTGTCATGTCTTTGAAAAAAAATGTATGATTAATAATAATAATAATCTAACTTAAATTTAATATTGAGAATTATTAAAGACCCAGAAGTAAAATTTTCTAATTAAGATTTCCATAATAAATTACAGTGAGGGGCACAAATGACTTATGCTGATTTGCGATTTCTCCCATACTGATGGTCCTTTAAAAATGTCATTACCTCTAACACACTGCTTGTCGTCAGACGGAATGACATTCTATTGCACAAGCTTGGGCAGTCTCACACTTTTTCACAACTTATCAAACCACTCAGGCTAGATATTGATAATTATATTTTTATACTTAAGCTACTCTTTATACCACTGTAAGAATATTCAATTTTAACTTGCCTGTGTACACTAAAATGTTAAGATTCCTGTGGTACAGTGATTCATGTGTCCTACAGAGAAATAAAATGATATATGTGGCAGCCTTAATAAAATTCTCCATGCTCAAGGACATAACAGGACCGACAGTCTGGTCAGGTCACACTGGAATGTGATGTTTGGCTCAACTCCATTTTAGGTTGCACTCTGCCACGTTGAAATATGCTCAGAGCAGAGGCTGAGGAAAGGTAACAGGATCCAAAACGTGATCCAGTCACGGGGGCTCCATGCCAGCCCATCCCTCCAACAATTCCCTCCTTTCCTCTGTTGCACATAATCAATCACTGAAGTTCCGTAGATGGCATCCCAGAAATCTCTCGTGTCATCTGTTCCTTCCCCCTGACACTGCCAACACAACAGCCGCAGTCTTGGTTAACTGAACCTCTTGCAATAACCTTCAAACTGGTTCCCAATCTCTCCCAGGTCTCATCTTATTCAGTGTGGCCAGGTTAGTTTTCCTAAAGCAACGTGCTAATTATGACTTTATCCTGCAGGAAAAAAAAGGTTATACTCTTTACACTTGGTTCAAGATCCCTCATGAATTTGGTCCAACATAGACTCTCCATTATATTTTCTATTAACCTCATTTAACATGAATGAATCTTTTCTTCCAGACATACTTAAGGATTTACTTTTCCTCATACAATCTCTAGATCTTCCCATATCCATGCCTTTTTCGCATACTGCCCTCTCTTCCCACACATCCCAATCTTCCCAATCCGAATGCTATTCCCACTTCAACGGTAACTGCAAATGCTACTTCCTCCACAAATCCTTCCCTAATAATTTCAGCCAAAAATAATCTCTCTATATATACCTACCTTTCACAACCTACCTTTGTAATCCCCTTGAGAGCAGGCTTTCAGTCTGATTTATATTTACCTGATCCAAAGCATGTTAACGCCTTGCATAAAGTAAAACAAAGATTGCCAATTGCACCTTGCAGACCAGATAAAACCAGTGAATGTGTGTGTTTGGTTCACAGGTCCACATCTCCAGCCTCTCCTGACACATTAAACATCTGGCACACTAGGCAGTTTGCTGATTTCCCACAATCCCCACTAGTCCCTATTGCCTCCTAACACTTCAGATAAAGCAGAGGGTCAGTAGCCACTTACAAGTTTTGCTCTCCTGGCTGCCCTCATTTATAGTACCTGCCTGACTCTCAGAGACAAGAGAGTTTATAATTCCTGTAGTAAATGATCAATAAATAAGTATTGACAAATAAGGACTATCATATGAGGAAGAGTTGAAGGAACTCAATACATCTGAAAGGAAAAATGGCAACTTCATGATATGATGACAGTAGTCATTATTTTAAAAGACATCATGTGAGAGTACAATTATATTTGTACTGCGTAGGTCCAGAATCCCAAAATTGAAACAATGAGAGAGACTACATAAGTTTTTGATCTTTGGAATTACTCAAAAGCAAAATGGATTTCCTCAGTGAGGAATGAACTTCCTTTCCTGAACTGTTCAAGCTGAGGCTGCCCAGCCACTTGCCAGAGGGTCAGAGATGGGAGATTGGACTGGCGCCGTCCAGGGGCCCATTCCACTCAGTGAGAGTCTATGACTCCAGCCCTTTCCTAAACTCATTTGCTGTCTTGTTGGAAAACAACACTGAACAAAGTAGCATGTAGTCTGTACGGGTGCACTGCTTACGGGGTGCATGTAGTACAAGAGAAGAGGGTCGAGAGGGAAACCTTGAGAAATCCCATTATTTAAGGATAATGGAGAATGGCAGAGAAAAGGCAGTCAAAGTTAAAAAGAAACATCAGGAGGTGATGTGTCACTGAGACCAACAGGAGAGAGAGTTTCCATTGCAAATGTGGCAGAATTAAAGTCTTTTAAGAATTTTAAAGTGCCCATTTGATTATGGGATGAGAAGATCATCAATGACCTTGGTTTGGGAACTTCCAGCAAAGAGATGGGGGTAGAGGGCTGATGCTCATGACATGCCTCAAATTTAAATCATGGCAATATATCCAGATGTAATTACATATAGGAACTATATCATTAGGATTATGCGAAAGCTTTAATTTAATAAAGGTAAGCATATAAATTATGCTCCAATTGTTGTAACTCTTTCTGGCAATTCTTTATTTTTTAATTTAAACGAAGCAAGGAAGAAACAGAAAGAAAGAAAAAAACCAAGTAGCCCAGGTCACTGACAGCCTCCGTGAGGCCTAAGGTTTCAGCGGAGTGCTGTGGATGAAGGGAGCTTTCATTTCTAAAAAAAAAACTGTGCTTATTCTATGAATTTTTTAATTTAAAAAGACAGCATCCAAGGAAACTTAAATGCATATTACTAAGTGAAAGAAGCCAATCTGAAAAGGCAACATAATGTATGATTCCAACTATGTGACGTTCTGGAAAAGGCAAAACTATAGAGAAAGTAAAAAGATCAGTGACTGCCATGGGTTGGTGGGGAGGGAGGGATGAACAGGTAGAGCACAGAGGATTTTTACGGCAGTGAAACTACTCTGTGTGATATTATAACGGTGAACACATGTCGTTATTTATTTGCTCAAACCCATAGAATGTACAACACCAAGAACAACCCTAATGTAAACTATGGACTTTAGGTGATGATAACATGTCAAGGCAGGTTCATCAACTGTAACAGATGCATCGCTCTGGTTACACTCTCTTGCCGGTGGCCACCAACCAGCTGGTGACAAGCCAGGTGTGAGCCACCACACCCCCTTCCCCAAAGAAACTGATAAAACCTATGAAATCCAACTATATGGCCAGGTGCATGCCTGATCACATGACTGTGAAGTCCACCAGACCTCAGTCCCTGCCCATGTGCACAGAGCTTCTAATTCGCTTTTTAGACCCATTCCTAAATATAAACAAAGAGCCAACGATCAATGGACATTCGAGGAGAACCTCCAATACAAAAGAGAGAAGCCAAAACAAACAGGAGGAACCCAGAATCAACAGAGGCATGCAGGAAACAGAAGAAAAAGCAATACAGAAAAGAAAGAAGAAAGATTCTGCGCTCATGAAATAAATACTAGATGCTTTATTTTAAAAATTAAAAGAACTCATAGAATAAGCACAATTTTTTACAAATTACAAATATAAAAGTAGAAGTTAAAAGTTCAATAGAAAGTCTAAAAGATGTAAGTTGAGGAAATCTATAGAAAGTAGAAGAAAAAAACAAAGAGAAAAGAATTGCTGAAAGAAGAAATAAAGGAAAAACAGAAAACTTATCAATAAAATACTATAAGAAAACTTCTGAGAAATAAGACACAACTATCCTGATTGAAAGGACCCACCAAGTACCCAGCACAGAGAGTGAAAAAAGGCCCGCACCCAGGCACATGGTTGTAAAATTTCAAAGCGATGGGAATAAAGAGGAAACTGTAACCGCTTCCAGAAAGAAAAAGAAAAAGGTCACATGACTTTGAAATGGGAGGGAGGGAGGTTGAAAAGCAGGATGGCATTAGATTTGTTTGCTAAATCGTTCAGCCACAACACTGGGAGCCAGAAGGTAATATAGCAATGACGCCAAGTATCTGACGGAGAGTTCTTCCAGCCTGGACTGCTCTGCCCAGGCAAACAGCAAACAAGTACAAGGCATTCTAAAGATGCTTGCAGACACACAAGGCATCCAAACAGGTACCCTCACATCCCCCTCTTCTCAGGAAGCTACTGGAAGATGAACTGTAGAAGAGAATAAACCAAGAAACTCCCTGAAATGAGGGAAGAACCCACAAGAGGAGGTCACAGCACCCAGGAAACATGGAATCGAACACAGGAAAAAGGCAAAGGGACTTCTTCCTAGGCTCAAGGGCCAGGGAGTTGCAGGTGATGATGCACAGTAAGCCGAGAGCACAAGTGGTCCAGACCAGGGCAAGAAGAAATGGAAGAGATGCCTCCAAGGGGAGGAGGGAAGGACAAGGATGGACAAAAGGGAAAGAAGGAAAACTCTCTATGTGTTTGAATGCCCTGGGAGAAGATTTGTCATCCGTCAGAGAGTTTGGAAATGAAATCACGAGAGATAAATTAAAAAACTAAATAAACAAAGATAGATTAACTCCAGAAAGAAAAAGAAACATTATTCAGTAAAGGACATAGAATATAATCTCAGCCAGAAACAATAGTTACACAGTCATAACAATAAAAACACTGAGTATTAATTTAAATAAACATTATAATTTAAGTACACAGGGACAATAAGGTAGCAAAACCAGAATGGGGGAGGGTAATAAGAGAACTAGCCTCATATTCCATAGTAGGAATTCACAGATATCTTAATTATCAAAGTATGACAGCATAAACATGTTACTAAGAAGTACGGAGGTGACAGCAGAAGAAACAGCTAAGAGTTGAAAGTGATTTTTACCAGGGCAAAAAGTTTCAGGTGGGGAGGGGCTGGGGTATTGGCAGAGGCAGAGAGAAACACAGTACTAGTCAACTGTTTAAAGTAAGCTTATATTCTATTTTGATAAAGATAAAATTTGAATTAAATAAATGAATGACAGGGTATCCAGGGCTTGCAGACTATTCCTTTGAGAAGCTTAAATATCCTAGAAAAAAATATATACTGGTCCAGACATGGTATTTTTTATTGCATATTTTTAAGTTTGGAGAAATATTGAAAGGGAAGAAACAATAAAGAAGAAATTATGTAGTGGCAGAAAGGAGACGGGGCATCTGAAGGAGCAAGGTCTCTAAGGAGGTAAGGGCAGCGGGTCTGGAGCACGTGTACCCAAATTAGTCCTCAACAGAAAGACAGACAGCTCATCCCCCACGGTCAGGGGTAGAGGATGGAGGAGAATCAAAGAGCAAAAAAGGCTACGTGAGGAAGAAACATACCTTGTGGTTTGAGAGTAGAGACATTGCTTGATAGTCTCTATTTTGGGGTGAGGGAGGGGGCAAAAGAAAATTGTGAATATTTGAGAAGGCACCAGAAGAAAATGTTCAATTCAATTCGATCAAGTAAATAGGATCTTAAAGCAGAAACGGATACACACTGTATTAAATGACAGTGTTTGTACTCAGTCATTCCTCTATGCTCCCGTAACACTTTTAAGACTTACTACATCATATTCACACTAACACTTTAAAGGATTGCATTTTCACTAAACTATGAATCCTCAAGAACCGTCTCATCCATCTGTATACAATCAACACTCGCTCACCAAGGTGCCTGATGTGAAATGCATTTTCGTGGCATAGACATACAAATATTTTGCTTCCAGAAGTACAAAAGGATGTCAACATACCAACACACATGCTTTTTATATGCCAGAAGTCAGCATTCAATCATTTTACTATATATTTAAAAAATAATACATAATGTCCCATCATAGATAATGCGCCGCCCCCCAAAAAAATTTTGATTTAAGTTCAAATGTATACCTGAAGCTGATTCTTTCACTAAGTACATATAAAACCTAGAATCTGTTTGGGGTGATGCCCATACTTTGACTAAACTCGGAGGAGCAGGGAAGACTGCATGAATCCATGACTATCTCACAGGTTCTAAATTAACGCTCAGCAACACTCACAGGGAATAAAAGATCCAGAGTTGGTCATCAGTACCTGCCCTGCCCAATAACAAACCTAACGATTTTATAGTTTGAAATATCCAACTTATTGATTTACAATTAATCTGAGCACAGTCTCTGATTATTAAGCACTACCTAATATTTCTACATACTCTACATTCTTTCCAAGAGGGAAATATAGTTATTATTCACTATGAAAAGCATGATATTAATGCTAATTTTTTAAAGTATGCTTTCCCCTCCCATACATTTAAGCCAAAAACCAATTTCTTTGATAATTACCCAACATCTTTTCCACAAAGCATTTCAGATCCATCTCAAATAGGTTCAGAGGGGAGAAGGGGAGTAAAAAAATAAATACATAAAAGCAAGAGCTTTGTTTGCCACATCAATCTTTTCCTGAATTCAGAGGATGTTTTTGATTGATATTAGTTAAAATTCTCCTTGTCATATTAATAGAGTAGAGAAAATTAATTTGAAAAGTCTATCTTGAATGCCAGATTATGTCAATAAATCCTAGTCTTTAGTTTTACAATGCAGTAAAGCAGAGAATTATGATTACCTAAATGATTTAAGCCCATCAGCAAGTTAGAACAAAGATGCTGATTGGTCCACCCACGTACACTTTCTCTCAAATTGCACAAAGTGTAAGCTGGCCAACTGAGAGTGTTCCAGTAACATCACACAACGTACAACCACCACACTGACATCTTCATAAGTTCATCTTTTCAGCCTTTCAAAAATGTTGCAGAAAATAATTCCAAAAAAATGCACTTTATAATATATAAAGGTATCCTGACAATAGAGCTATGTCATTTCTATCTTTAAGGTCATACAAGCTAAATGAGATTTCACTAGCTTCAAGATGACTTCGAGTTTACAAGGGGGTGCAAAAGCATCTTCTAAAATACCTGATTTTGACTTCAGGGTAACCTGAATGGTATGTCCATCGTTGGTGACTTCACAGTCCCGGCAGACCACGTAATTTGGCGAGAGGCGGACATCCAGCAAGGAGGGGTCATATCTAGCTTCTCTTGAGTTCAGGTTAATGGGAGACTGGTATTCCCCATTAGCATCGGGGAACACCAAGCCCCACTCAACACCTAAGGACAAAATGAAGCAAAGTTAGAACAGGTTAAAAAAATTAGTTACAGTGAAATTTAACATGTAAAAACTAGTTTAAACACTGTTATGACCCTTGACATTCTTAAGATGGTTAATGACTACTGTCTCTATATTGATGAAATATAGTAAATGTGTGTGAATTTTTGTATTCATATTTTCCATGATCTAATATTATCAAATACCACATACAAAATCCTGGACTAGACAATAATTAGACTATTTGGGGTGACCACGATGAAGTCTACTCAGAAAATGATAAACAATAATGTACACCTGAATTTTCACAATGATATAGACCATTATTATCTCAATAAAGTTACTGGGGAAAAAAATATCCTGGACTAACAAAATATTCTGTTTGTATTTGTCCACATAGATGTAATAATTTATGACCCTAAGAAATTTAGGTCATCTTTAAGTGAAGAGAAAAAAAAATAATGCCACAAAAATTTCCTTCACTCATTAGTTCAATTATATGCAGCACTTGGAAAATACCTGTAACTCGCAACATGCTTGGTGAGAGCCAAAAATCATAAACCTGATGCTAGTGAAGAAACACTACTTAGAAGTGTAAATACGGTATTTTGAAGTGTGCATGCGAATATGCACATACCTATATATTCATACATATATATCTCTTCCATATTTTTATAATTAAAACTACATATTATCCATTTTTTTCAATATATATAGTCAGCAGCAGCAACAGTGTTGAGCTCCATTAGGAGACCTACATCTCCAGGGATAAATTTAGGGAACTAAATTTTAAACATTTTTTTAAATTTTAAAAATTTTTTAATTTTAAAAAGTCAGCCCCCTTCTCGCCAGGCCCACTGATTCAGCCGGAACTTTAGGACATGTTTAGAAGCTGAGCCTTGTCAGTATCCTTCAGGAAAAGTAGCGGCAGAAATACTTTCTTCCCCCAGGGTCCTCACTGCAAGCAAGAAAGTCATAGTTTCACTACACTGTATGCTCAAGGTGTTGAGAAGAACGGAACGCTGCTCTTCTTAGCTATTCCGAAGAGAGAAATGTCGCAGCCGCAGCTTGAAGGCTCGCCGTCCGGAAAGCGGCAGATGCCAACTGCTGCCCGGCAGGAAGGCCAGGCTCCCCAAGCGAACGCAGGCGGCGGGCACGCCCGCTCTCCCTGGAGCGCCTTCTGCCCTGAAACTGGCCAGGGGACTGGGAAAGCGACAGAGCCCCACGTGGGAAAGAGGGGACGCGGAGGCGCTCGGAGCGCGCGAGAGCAGCGGGGTGCAGACAGGACACACGCGGCGCGCTGCATCCCGCCGCGCCCCCCGGGACCCCGGACACCTCGACACGCGGCCAGTTACCTTCTTCGTAGCCCCACTCCACACCCTCTTCCTCCTCCTCTTCATCCTCCTCCTTCTCCGGGAAGGCGACGGAATCTTCGATGAAGCTCAAGTCAGCCATGGGAAGGCCGTGGATCCCCTCGGCGCTCTCGCCGGCGGTGCCTGAGCCTCTGCAGGGCGAGCGGGCCGGAGTGGGAGTGTGAGCGCGCGTGTCCAAGTGTGAGCGCGTCGGAGTGGGCGTGTGAGCGCGTGTAAGTGCGAGTGCGCGTATGAGTGTGAGCGCGTGGGGGGCGAGCGCGCGAGTGTGTGTGAGCCGAGAGCACGTGAATGTGTGAGCGCGTGCGGTGAAAGGCAGGTGGGTGTGAGCGCGCGTGTGAGTGTGAGCGCGCGTGCGAGCGGGCGCGAGGTGAGCGACGCTGGGGCCGGAGCTTTCGGGCGGCCGGCGCGGGGAGCGCGTCCCGAGCGCGGGCGGAGCGCGCGAGCAGCCGCAGCGCCGGGAACCGGAGCCGGCGGATTATAAAGCCGGCCGGGGCGTGTCTGGCACCGGAGGATCCGCCCCCTTCGCTCGGTGTCCTGGGGGCCAGGGGTTGGGCAGCAGGAAAAAGCCCGGGGGTCCCGCGCGGAAACCACGGAAACAGCAGAAATCCCCCCGCCCTTCCCGATGGGTAGGCTCTCCATCCCAACTCCCACACTGGCTGCTCCTGCTCGGCCTCCCGCGCCAACGTCTGGAACCTCGCGAGTCACCTAAGGTCACCTCAGGACCCTGTGCGCAGGGTCCAGGCCAAGGCCTTTCGGCTCTTATTTATTTTCATCCCTACTCCAGGAAATACCAAAAAGAAAGAGAGCGGGTGGGGAGGAGAGAGGTGGATTGTCAGGTAGGAGAAAAGAGAGGGCTGGGACACGCGGTAACAAGATGAAAAGTTTCCCCACTCCCAGTCTTCTTTACTGAGTAGTATTTGCTTTTTACTTCGTCCTTGGAGCACAGTGGAAAGGAGTACAGAACAATTTCCAAGAAACTTGCACTTCCTAAAAACATTTATGGAAAAAAATTGTTTTAATCTAGAGAAGTGAGTATAATTTAGGAAAAATTTCCATGAAAAAATATTATTTCAAAGGCAAGAGTTATGAAAGGCAATATAGAAAGGGTGTTTGGTTTTAGTTTCAGACTCTGGGCTGCTGCTGCAAAAGCAGCTTGCTGTGTACACAGCTCCCGATCGACTAGTGAAATTGTGTAAATAATGAAATGCACACATTGCATAACAAACAGGAAACTTCTTGATCCAAAGCGGTCGTATTATTACTTATTAAACATGCCTCCCAATCCAGTGTTAATGACTTCAGCCCCCTCTTCCAACACCTTTTGAAAGTTTTAACCAATAACCCCTAAGCAGGTTAATTCCACAGTTTTAGAAGGAGTGTGTGCATAATAAGCTCAGATTTGGCCCTTAAGTAAAATTTGTTTTATATGATCTGTGCATGCACCAAAATGTCTGTTAGCAGTTTGAGTAGCCGCCTCCTAAATCATACCATCCTTATGAGTGCTTCATTCCTCGTATAAGGATGGAGATGCTCGAGTGTGGCGACTTGGGGTCTGTGCTCCCAGCCTTCACTACCTGCTCAGCCCTCCACTTTTTTAAAAAGTCACTTTACAGGCTGTTAGAAATTTCTCCAGAAAGTGGATTGGGATTGAAAGAGGGGCAAACTCGAACCTATCAATCTGCCACATTTTGAAACATTTAACAAAATAGGTGAAAACTATTGGTGAACTTTAGCTTTGAGGATAACCTGTGGATTTCATGTGATGAGTGTAATTTCTCTTTCCCCTTAACACAGAGACGGGAAAGTCCACCATTCAGAGGACTGAGCCACAGTCTGAGAGAGACTCAATTCTTTCTTCACTCACTGCCCTCCCGGTGTTTTGGGCGGATAGCCTCTCTCCTCTGCACATTAGCCAGCCTGGGCTTGCCAGAAGCAGAAGTCTACCCTAAAGCTATAGCTATTAAAAATAATAAACACTACCCAAAATATTAACCATTTTCGACTGAAGTTCTTCTAAAAGGAACATTTCATTTCTTTTTTCCTTTCTTGAAAACTTTTCCACAATCTTGAAATTTTTATTAAACTTTTTTTTTAGAATTATGTTCGCACATTAATCACGTGCTGCAGCCACTGGATCCCATGGAAAGTTCCATAATAAAACTGCTTTGCTACCCTGAGCTCATCAGCAGTGTTCATTCCCCTCTGCCCCCAGATGTACAGAGATGCTGCATCATAGCCACTGTGTGACCACCAATGACATTTAAATTATCTCGTGAATTATAGAGTTGTTTACCAAATCAGAGGCCAGCAAAATCACCATGGCAAAAAACTCAGTTTTCCATGAGTAAACGGCATGTCACATTTATAGCAGATAGGCTGAAAGATTGAATTGTTAATACTGAATTTTGCAGCTAACAATTTTGCATATAGCCAACAATATATCACCATTCATAAATGCAGTTAACTACTAGACAAACATGTTTACCCATATTTGTTCTTTCTGATTTTTCAGCGTCACGCGTATAATATAACTCCTCTTTGCAAGCCTAGCGTACCCTGTCCAGCAGCATATGAGCCATTCCACCGTGCATCCAAATATTCAATTAACAGCCTTAATTGCTCTGAGACTGTGCTTCAGATTTCTGCTAATTAACAGCACCTTAAGACCTTCTCTTCTCAAGTCCCTGTACTATATTCTCACTAAAGATGGAATTTCTATTTCTAGTTGTTATAAGGTGTCTGTCACCATAAAATCTAAACACACAGATCAAAGATATAGGCCAATTCTTTGACTTACAAAATAGAACAAGCACATCCAAATCTAATATCAGAATCTAAAAATATCCATGCTCTTTATTATGAACATAAGTACTACACATATTCCTCTATATAATTTTAATGCATTTCAATCTAATATCGTATTTGATTCCTTAAATTAAATTTATGTTACTCACTTTTAGTGTTTGTATAACTGAGGTCAAACCACATCAGTAGAACAATTTATTAAACTAAGACCCATGTAACTAATTACTATTTGCTACTAAAAGAATATAAATAGAAATACCTAAAAGGGGCAAGCTAATCTAGAAGTCAAAAGAATAAAGAGATGCTAAGATTGATTCAAGTAACCTGTGCCTACACAACTCTCTCCTCCCTATCTTTTCGCACCCTTTGCCTACTTTATCAAGCTTTCTTACTGTATTGGTGAGTTTTGGCTCTAGAATACTCATGAACAATTATTGCCTTCTTTTTGTGTGCACCCTATGTTCTGGGAACACCAAGGATAGAGCTAAATATGCACGTTAAATGGCTTCTAACCAGATTATAAATTTCTGAACTTGAACAACAATGAATTGTGTTCCTTCACATGCACTGCTTTGCACTAGGCACTGTGGGAGACCCCAAAATGAAGAAAACACTGTTTCTGCCCTCAAAGAATTTACAGTTCTCTTGGGGGAAAAGTAAATTTTATTAATTATAATAAAGACAGTATGTTAAATAGAGATTCAAGTACCATTACATCTAAGGAGGATGCAGTGCATACACATGGGAATGATCAAGGAAGGTTTCTTGGAAAAAGATGTCATTTGAGGCAAACCAGAAAGGATGAGTAGGATTTTGGTGAACAGTAAGTGAGAAAATAGCATTCCAGGCATGAGCAATGATGCTGAATAATGGAAGTGCTCGTTGCAGATCCATTTTCTCCTGGAAATAACTTCTGTGACCTGCCAAAACCTATCTAGATTACTCAAAAAAAATGTGTGCTTCAGGGCTGACCCTGTGGCCTAGTGGTTAAGTTTGGAGGGCTCTGCTTCGAAGGCGCAGACCTACCCCATTCGTCAGCGGCCATGCTGTGGCAGCAATCCACATTCAAAATAGAGGAAGATTGGCGCAGATGTTAGCTCAGAGCCAATCTTCCTCAAGTAAAAAGAGGAAGATTGGCAACAGATGTTAGCTCAGGGCAAATCTTCCTCAGCAAAAAAAAAAAAAAAGTATGCTTCAGTGGGCTCATGTCTGAAGTAAGACACTTCTCAGGTTGTTTAGTTTATTATTCTGATTTTTGTTTTGTCAGTAAAGACATCAAAGTTTTCCTCAGTATATACATTTTGATTTCTGAAGGTTTCAATCTTTCTTTATAGGGCAAGAAGTCCCAATTTCTTGGAAAGAAGTTCATATTTCTTTCTTCAACAAATTAATCTTAAATTTTGTCTGCTTAAAGCTGCATTTATAAGCCTACTTTTGTTTGACCTATTCGTGGTCTTCTGTCTTCAGAACCATCAGCTTTTAGTCTTAGGGTTCAGTGTAGCTGTGGCAGGTTATATTATTGTTCCTGTCACTTGCTGCCTCTCTCTGTGAGATTATACCTCACTGCTTTCACCAATTAAATACAAGTGGAAGTGCATGCACCACTTCCTAATAGAAGCTTTAGGAGTTATCATGTGGTTCCACCATCATTTTTGCCCCTCTGCCCCAAAATTACCCAGTCCAAGAAAGGCACCACTCCTTCAGTCTGGACCCTGGAATGAAGAAGACCCATAGATCAGAGCCACAGCCAACCAGAAGTCAACATGTAATGTCAGTGAGAAATAAACCTCTGTTTTATAAACCACTGAGATTTGGGGATGATTTGTTACAGCAGCATAACCTAGCAAAAGCTGACTGTTAACAGTAGTCCATCAGGTAAAGGTGAGTTCAAGGGTAATTTTCATTTGCTCAAATGCTATTTTGCATGCCTTTTTTATTCAAAGCAAATATACCTCTCCGGCCTGCAAGGAAACTAAACAGTCTAAAACAGTGCCCTCATCAACACCCTGCAAATTTCTCGGAAGCTCTGGCCTTAACTAGGATCCTCACAACCCCACCACTCAGTGAGAAAGCCCTTATCCGTAGAAAATCCTTGTCTCCTCTAAGTAGACATGGGCCATAGCTCTCTTCACTTCTCTGAGATCACACCCATTATGCCTGGGTCCCTGCATCTACTTCAGCACCAAAATGACAGCAGCTAAAGTTGTGATGTTTGGGATCATTACATTGATGACTCCGAAATTTACTTTCTCTAGGGAGCCTTCCTAGTGTTCTGCCAAATAAACCCCCTATTCAAGTGGTGAAAGTGCTTCCCTGGTACCCTGTACAGATCTCTAGCCCTGGAATGAAGATTATGCTTTTAAGTATGTATTTTGTGACCTTCTCCTTCAATAGACAATAAGCTCCCCAAGAGCAAGGGTTCATCTTATTCCTGTGTGTATCCCCCGCCATGTAGCACATGGTAGGCACTTAGGAATTAGTTTCCTTGTGCCACCAGCCATATAGTGATCTGATTAGCCTTTATCAATATATTAGTGCAATGAAGGTTCTGATTACTAAGGTAGAAGCTTTCAAGGTGCAGTGGGGCCACAAAAAAGGGAGTGATCAAGTTTACTTGGTGGCAGATGTGTCAACGGGGGCTTCATAAGAGAAGTGACATGTGAGTGGGTCTTGAAAGATGAGTAGGTGCCCTTTGCCCACAGAGGGAGGAGGAAAGGAGATAAGAAAGACATACCAGTCAAAAGGAATAACAAACAACAAAAACTCGAATGTAGAAGCCAGCATGGGCTCACCTTTTGATCAAGATTATTATTTTTCTTTATCATGAATAAACGTACAAAATGACACATTTAAATAGTATGTCAATATTCTTTTTAATGATTTTTTCAAAATAATCTCATGACATGAAATAAAATACAAAGTAGATGATATACTTAGATGAGCACATACTGCTGATAGAACAACAATACAGAAAATGTATTCAGCCCTTTTTGACATTAAGAGAAGACGCTATGGCCCCTTGGCCACATCGGTACTTCAGTTCCCACAGCAACTGGGACAACTCGCTCCTCCCAACAGCCTGCTATTGGCTGTAGGAGGTGCAGGAATGCCTGTTATGCAGGATGGCAGACCAGTTCACAGGAAAATAATCATTTGAGTACTGTGGTTTTCTCCAAAGATGGCTGCCATAATTCCTGCCCCCTTGTAGGCACACATTGCTCTTCCTTTTGAGGGGGGCAGCTACTTCCCCTTCCCCTGAATTAGGGCTGACTTTGTGACTTGCCTCGTCCAATAGACTGTGGTAGATTGACCCTGTGCTGGTTAGCTTTTAAGAGGGCTGGCCAATTCCTCTTTTGCTCTCAGAAACCAGTCATCATGTAAACCCTACTACTCTGAGCCTGCGTGCTGTGAGGAAGCCCAAGCTAGCCACGTGATGACACATGGAGGAGCACAGAGGCACAGAGGAGTGAGTAAAGCTCTCTTGGACCGTCCAGCCCAGCTTAGCCACCAGCTAATACAGACAAGTGAGGGATCCCAGCCGACAGTATACAGAGCAAAAAATTGCCCACCTGAGTCCTGCCTGAATTCCTGGCCCACAGAATCATCATAAATCATAAATCATTGTTTTAAGCCACTAAGCTTTGGAGTGGTTTATTATGCAGCATAGACAACTGAAGCAAGCACTTACTATGTACCAGACACTATGCCAAGCATATCCCGTAGATTGTTTCCTTTAATTCACATAAGAGCCTTAATAATATCATCCCATTTTCAGATGAGAAAACAAAGGATCAGCGTTGTCCATGGCAGAGGTGGTGAGTGAGCTGAGGTCTGTCTCTCTCCAGAACCTGTGCACTGAACCACCAAACCTACTGCCTTCAGAGTTGGTGAACTCGGCAAATGTGCTCTGTCTCCGTCACCAGGAGAACGTGAGTTGTGGGAACACTGTTAACACCAACTTAAATGCACACTCCAGCCCTGTAGTGTCCTGCCCCTGGGCAACCTGGGAGATACGCTGGACCAGTCTTGACAGCTGGGGTCTAAAAGGGAAGGGTAGGGGCCTGCCCCAGTGCCCTAGTGGTTAAGTTCAGAGTGCTCTGCTTCGGCGGCCCAGGTTCAGTTCCCGGACATGGACCTGCACCACTCGTCTGTCAGTGATTGCGCTGTGGTGGCGGCTCACATGAAAAAAGAGGAAGATTGGCAGTGGATGTTAGCTCAGGGCAAATCTTCCTCAGCAAAAAAATAAAAATAAAATAAAAAGGAAGGGTAAAGGAAGCCAAGTTGGAAAAAGAGACATACAACAATTGAAACTCTTTTTTAACTAATAGACTTTATTTTATTGAGCAGTTTTTTGTTGCAGAAAAATTGAGCAGAAAGTACAGACAGTTGCCATATACCCTCCACCTCAGGCCAGTTTCCCCTATTATTTACATCTTGCACTTGCGTGGTACATTTATTACAATCGATGAGCCAATAGTAATGATACATTATTATTAACTAAAGTCCAAAGTCTACATTAGGATTCACTCTTGTGTTGTGCATTCTTTGTATAATCTTAAGACTCTGCTTAGGTATAGAAAAGGGAATCAGTGGCTGGAATTCCCATATTGAAAAGATTTGCTCCCAAACCAGCCCTACTCTGCAGCCGTGCCTTGGTCCATCTCTGCTTGCTCCAGGTCTGACCTCCCCCTCTCTGTCCCTCTGGCCTCTGCTTGTTGTGGCCCATTCTCTAGCTTTGATGCCTTGTGGAACACCTATCCCAATCCCAGGTTTCTTCAACCTCAGGCTTATCCCGCTCAGACTAACAATCCAGGATTTGATGTCATGGTGGCCTGCAGAGTCCTCTCTCATTGGCTGGTGAGTCACCTCATGTATTATATGTGTAATGTGATTTAGCTCATTAATTCATAATAATGTGACAAAAGGTATTTTTTTACAGATGAAGCAGTTGAAACTCAGAGAGTCAAGTACTTCACCCATGATCACACAGCTAACAAATGGAGGAGTTAAGATTGGAACCAGCTCTACAGCCAATGTTCATTCCGTAACCCTTCCCCACCCCTCACGTCAAGTTGGGTTTTAGCCCCTGTTGTACCAAAAAGCCCATTCAAAGTGTCGTTAGTTATTCATCCATTCATGTTTGCAACCAACTCTCCATGGGATACGAATTGTTAAGTGCCTACTTAGCAATCTAAAATGCTGCTCCTCAAAAATGGAAAACATTCAAGTGTTTTATATTAAATATTTCTATTCCATAAAGAGTTTGTTTAATGAGGAGGAACCAGGGACACTAATGAAATACACAAAGCAATAAACATTTTTAATGCTAATGGAGCACAGCATGTTTACATTATGGTTGGAACCCCATTGATTAGGCGTCACTGAATATTGCTTTTAGAATAATTATCAATGATGGAAGAAAAGGCCTAGCTTGCTGCTGGGTACTTACTAAGCACTAAACAAGACTGACTGCACTAGTTTCAACTGGGCCTTAATTATTTAAGGGGCAGTAACATACAACATTATAGCTTGATCTTCCCCTCTTTGACAAGGGGGAGAACAGAAAAACAGACTAAAACTACAACATGAGAGATTTAAGTGAGATGCAATAATTATCAGATATTAAGAATTATTTAAAGTGATCATCTTCAAAAGTCTGATGGAAAATCTTATTATTAAATGTATAATTATCATAATATAATATGTTAAAAGGCAGTGTAGTATGATGGCTTTACCACTTAAGTTTTGATCATGCCTTAACCTCTCTTTGCCTCTTTCAGCTACAGGCTTCCACAGACTACATGTAATTATTGGCTCTGCTTTCCTTATTGTGTGCTTGCTACCCAACTATGCCCTCATCAATAAAATGAGGACAACAATAGTACCAAGCCAAAATGGTGTTGGGAGGATTAAATGAGTTAATAGAGATTAAGCACTTAAACTAGAACAGTCAGTTCTACTAGAATATTTTTTTGAAAATGCAGATTGTTCCGATGCAAGTAATACATCAGGGAATGATTTGAGCACAAGACTTCCCTGTTTGCTCTTGTCACTTTCGTCTGTGAGAAACATTGGACAAAGGAAGAAAACTGCACCCCCTTGAACTGAGTCGGGTAGGAGATACACAGAACGCACACATGCCGACACCTCAAACATCCTCCAGTGACCTCAGTCCACTGTGTGTTAGGAGCTGAGCCGTCCTCAGCGATGTTACAGCTCTCTGTCAGATTTCAGGTGACCCTCCTTCCCCCCCTCCCCAGTAACTCACAAGCTGTAGCCTTTCTGACACCCACTTCTACAAGCAAACATCGGGTCTTTTCCAATTTAAAATGTCATAATTATTTCAACATTTATGCATTTCTTAACCTTTGAACATGTGTAAAAACTGCTACCATTTCATTAGGTTCTTTTGTTTTTTTTAAAGTGTAACTGATGAAGGTTTTGAGTGTTGTGCCCCTAAACCATTTACCCCTTAAGCCCTGTGATTGTTAGTGCCAATTTTGCATAGCGCAGTGGTTTTTAGGAACACGTGTGTCACATTGTAGCAAAACTGATTGTATCTGGCATGTAATAATCACTCAAATAACATAATTAGTATTATAATGATAAGAAACTGATGTTTGGTGCATATGACCTGCATATTTTCTTAGATCATTTTATATTTGAGTTAATTTGATTATCATTATTAGTTTGAATGCTGTCCATGTTATTCTTATTATGATTATTATATTCAGGAATGTCTTTATGATTTGCACATTTGTGAGACTGCTCAAAGAATATAAAACAATATGGGGACAGTCCATCACATAAGGATTTCAAACGTATTGCATGTCCTAGGAATTGCATATCCTTTTGAGACCGTGGATAAAAATAGGACCTGCTGGTACTCAGCGGGTAACTCTAGGTATCTGACTTCAAGATAGTTTGGTTTTAGACAACCGCATGTATTCTGGACTAGTTATCCATAAGCCTCTTTAACCAACGATCACGTGGATAGGGGGGCGATATTTACGTTTCGGGTATGAGAGAAGTAATCAGCAAGTCTACCAGAGGAGCTGAGGTCATGGGGAAAAAGCAAGAAGATTGTTTGCGATGTGAACTTTCTGCATACTTCCTGTTGTACTTCTTATGCACTTTCAAAAGCCTAAGTCACGTGTGAACTACCCTCAAGGAAACAATGAGAACACAAACACCAAGTCCTAAGGTTCTTTCAGACAGTCTGTCGGTACTGCAACTGTACTGCTCTACCTAAGCTTTGATCTCTTGAGCGTGCTCTTTCATACATCCATCCATTCATCCAGGCCACATTTATTAAGTACTCTATGGTAGATACTGTCCTAAAGGCTTGGGATACCACGATTAATAGAACTGGTCTTTGTCCTCAAGGACCTTACCATATTGAAAATAGTGTACGCACACTCAGAATGCCTCAAGTAATGACCTTGAGAAACAGGCTTTACAAATCGTGGTATGACCATTGAAAAAGATCCCAAGATGAGGAGCTTTCTAAGTTTCCTACAGAGCCATCAACAGGGAAAGCCTGATGTATAAAAGCTGTACCCGTAAACCAAAGGACAACTTTGTGTGCCTTCACTGTGAAAAGAACCACACATGTCCTCGTTCTTGGATGTTGCTTCATCCACATTCATATGTTAATGACGTTGACAAGAGTGGCATTCTCTTTTGTATGAAAGGCAAAAATATGATACTATAAAAATATCAACTCACAATTGTAAAAAAAAGAAGTTAATACATATGAACGTTCTTGAAAACTGTAAATAATTAAACAAATGTAAATTAGCTTCATAATCATTATTGTTAAGTTGCTTCTCAAATCTCATCTACAACTAAATACATTCCCAACTCACCCACCTGCCCTCACCATCTCACTTTTCTTACATTCCTATTGCAACTAGGGAAGCCACTACATTTCTACATCCATTGTAGAAAGCTTGGAATCAACCTGCACTACTTTCCTTCTCACAACCCCAGTATTCCTCTCTAATTCAATCCCATTAATTCCACTTTAAAACATGTCTCTCAACTCCGGCCTCCCTTTTCATCCTCACAGCTACTGTCAGAGTTCAAATGTCTGTCGTCAGCTTTTACCTGGACAATTCTGCCCCGACTCTCTCTCCTCTATCGCTCATCTTCTGTATCAATGGTGAAGATAACATCTTGTCTCTTTCCTGCTTAAAACTCCCTGCTGACTTCCTCCTGCATACAGTATATAAGATCCACTTCCTTTACCATGGAATACAAGGCCCTTAAAAAGTTGACCAGATCTTACCATTTTGCCTCATTAGATTCACTCTCTATAATTAACCCAAAACTCTAACCACACAAAACTTATCAGTAACTACCAAATACTTAAGGTTCTTTTCATGCCCACCATGCCTTTTTGCATAACATTCCTTCTTTGACCCATTCCCTGTTAATGGGTGGTTTGAGGATGGGGGAGCTTATAGGAGCACAGGTAAAGGAAGACTCAATATCACTGAGTGTATGTGTCTCTTCTTCTAGGCTAGGAACTGATTGAAAACCTATCTCATCTATCTATCTTTACATTGCTAGGATCTAGTAGGTTCCCAGCCAGTAGTAGCAGCTCAATAAATTTATAAACTAATGACTTTAAGGCACCCTTTCTATCTCAACAGAGTTGCAAAATAGATCAGTCAAAAACAAAGATTTACAGTCCCGAAGAATCAGACTATCCTGGGAGGGTCCCTTGAACAACCCCAGATTTCCACTGAAAGGACACCCAGGAATCTCTTTTGCTCATTTCAAATGTCTTTCATGACTTTTCCTGACAAATGAGGTCTTGCAGATCTCTTTATTTTAAGGGCAAAGTTCAGAGTGGTTTTGTGATTCCCACAAGTTTACACCCCTAGTTGATGCAAAGCCAAGGCTAGAACCAAGCTTCAAATCTCTTTTTGAGGCTTGACATTCTTTCCACTGTCTTAGTCTTTCAACTTTTCTCTTCAGCTAGAAATTCCCAGCCTAGAACTCTAGAAAGCTTCTCCTTTCTCTTCTAATTGATGCTCTCTGGGGTTCCAAGTTTCTCTCTGACAACGCACTTTCTTGGATTCTCTTAGTAGGGGCTGCATAAGAGTTCCCTCATGATTGATGGAGTTATCCTAGATATCCATAACAGTGAAAATCCAAACACTTCGACCAAGAACTCTAGTGGTTTCACCATCTGTTTTACACGGTTTACACTGTTGTACCCAGAGGAGTGTCAGGATGCTGGATTTGCCTGCTTACCATTCTCCCACTGCTACATTCTTTCCATCTGAATGTCCTATGCTCTCACAACTTCCATGTGCTCCCCACAGGATCTATCTCAATTGGGTTGAATTAATCTCTTCTATAACTCCTACAACCCAAGATACTTTCTGGTCTGCAGAGATACCATGTATTTCCAATTATGTGTATTGCATACAGTGTTCCTTCCAACCAAGTGAAGAATACCTCTCACTCCTCTTCCTGTTCCCCCCTCATCGGCCCTCCTTAGCCCCTCGCTGCCTGCAAAAGTCTGCTCAAATTCTTTTTCCCTATGAAGGCTTTCCGAACTCCCACAGTTTGCAAAAGCAGGCGCTGTTCTTGAAGCATTTACACCATAATCATTACTTACACGTCTTTCTCTAGCACTTGAGCATAAGCTCCCAGGGGCTACATTTTATTCATCTTTGAATCCCCAAGACCTAGTAAGAGTCAGGCTCATAGTAGGTACTCAAAATAAATTCTTGTTTACTAAGTCACATGACCAGATCTTAATCTTTTTTTTTTTTAAATAATCTTCAGCAAGTGTTCTGGAACCTCGGCAAGTTTGACTCTAAAATGAAAATTCTGGGTCTGCTAAGAATGATTTAGCACACTTCCAAGCCAAAATAATCGAAATATATTGTTTCATATGCTACATGCTTTAAGGTCCAAATCCTATTTTTACATGGCATCTCTGAGCCATAATACATCTGAATTAGTTCTTTTTTATGGGAAGCTTCGTAAAATTTTAACTTATATTTTGAAACTGTCTTTATTTTATGTTTCTAAACCATTGATTCTTGTCTGTGTTGGGACTTGCCCAGCTTGAATGAGCTTCCCTTCTGTAACAGAAGCTGATGTGAACCTGGTGTTCCTGACCAGCAAGCACGTCCAAGCCTATTTATACTTGGAGTTGATGGAAACCTGGTGCATTTGCAATGACTGTGAGAAAATGGCCCCTGCTGTATTCCAGAATTTCCTAAGAAGGAGAAAAAACGTTTGTTTCTTGGTTACATGAAAATAAAGATCTGTGTTAATTTGTATCTACTGAGAAGAAACTTTTGTGGTCTTGGCTACCAAGACTCTCCAGGCTTGTATCCTTTTCCAGTAGACTGAAATGTAGTTCCCCCTCCCTTTGTTTTTTCTTTTCATAACAGCTTTGGTACTAACTGATCATTTTTAAGGAGTCAAACCAAGAAACTTGTGCAAGAAATGTGGGTTTTGATAGCATATGTTAAAAAAGGAATTACTGATGGATATAGCCAATGGATAAGCACCGACAGGTAAAACTCTTAACTAAAGTTTCCAAAAAGATATCTAGACACATTCTAGTTGGGAAATGATGTAGTGTCAGTAAATTAGATATAGATGTGTCTGCCAAGTTTTGGAATAATAAAACTAAGAAAGCTCCTCTTGGAGATTGAAAGATACAATTTTAGGAAAAATAAAAAGAAGGCCTACTTTATACAATCAATGAGCTTCAAAAAATTATCATATAGTTTGACAAATTCATAGTTTCAAGAAAGATTTAGGTAAATTCATGAGTTCAGTAGCCAAGAGATATGTTACAAAAGAAAAACAGGGATGTTTATGCCTCTGAGGTCTAACACATTGGGCAATCGTGTCCCATTTCTGAATGCCCTTTATGAGAATACAAGAAACTCCAGCTTTGACTTACTCTTACATTAATGTTTGTGTATTCTCAGTGAAATTTGTAAAAATACTTCTGTTGAAAGTCAAATGCAACTAAAACTTTAGGAGCTCGAGAATGAGATAATGACATAATAGAGGAAAATTTCAATAAAGACTGAGAAAGGCAGAACCATCTGGAGTCAACCCAGAAAGTTTCAGTTTCATTGCACAAAACCATCATCTCACAAAAATAAGAGACAAATGTCCAGAATGTATACCCATTGTCAAGAGAAGCATTTCTCACCTTTTGTGAAAAGATCTTAGGTTTGTCTAAACCAATGGTTTTTAAAGTGTGGTCCCTGGAAGAGCAGGATCAGCCTCACCTGACAAATTATTAGAAATGCAGATTCCTGGGCTCCACTCCAGACTCACTGAATCAGAAATGGGACAGGGGCGGGGGGGCGTGGAGCCCGGCAATTATGTTTTAACAAGTTCTCCAGGCTAAAGTTTGAGAACCAGTGGTCTAGATCTGTGCTGTCCAGCAAGATAATTTACTAGCTACATGTTGCTGTTGGGCGTTTGAAATGTGGCTAGTTCAAACTGAGACATGCTGGTAAGTGTAAAATACACACTGGATTTCAGAAACTTAGTACAAAAAATAAATAAATGAAAGATTTCATTAAGGTTTTTATATTGAGCACATGTTGAAATAATAATGATTTGGATATATCAGGTTAAACAAAGGGTATTATTAAAATCAATTAACCTGTTTCTGTTTTTAAAAAATCTGGCTACAAGAAAATTTTAAATTACGTAGGGTTGCATTATATTTCTATGGGATAACATTGCTCTCAAGCAAACTTCTTAAAAATGTCAAAATTTGCTCCACAAAATTCCTACAGAGAATTATATAATTTCTGTTTGAATATTTTCCTCAATAAGGAACCCAAAAATCAGTATTTTCATTTCTGAACAGATCTTTCATATAGCGAATTAAGATCTGCTCTGCTGTAACTTCCTGTTTTGTTTTTGTTTTCATTTTTTTTCCTTTATCCTGGTTCTGACCTCCGGAACTACGCAAAATAAGGACAGCCCTTCGTTTCATGACAATTCTATTTTATAACTTGAATTTCCATCAACAATGTGTCTTGTCTTTGCCAGATTGAAAATATTCCCGGTACTGTCCTTTGTCCACATGACGCATGATTTCAAGAGCTGCTGTTTTCGTGGTTACTCTCCATGAAACTCTCCTCTTTGGGAATATCCCTCGTGGGACAAATGGTCCGAGTGTTAGATACGGGCCAAAGTGATTCTGGTGTCCTTCCAGAGGAGCTCAGGCACTGTTACCAGTCCTCTGGGATTATCTACTTCTGTAGTGGGGTGCACTTCCGAATGCCTTTGATTGACTAAGCTCTTTTACAAATCTGTAAGGACAGAGTTTAAGTTACAGAAAATGAGTAACAATGCAAATGTTGCATGCCCATAGCAACGCAAATGATTCCTGTTCAAGGCAATGCAAATGAATTCTGTCTGGCAAAGAATATAAATCTCAGTAAGTCAAAATCTCATTTTAAGTGGATTTTAATTAATGAGTTAAATAAAATATTTGACATGTTCATTTTATTTTTGTGATTTTACCTTTTTGAAAATTATGCTTTAACACTCCTGAAATAGGATTCCCAGAACACGGTATGATAGATAAAATGTAATCTGAGCACAGTGGACTCCTCAATGCTTGTCTACTCCACATCTTATAATTCTAGAACTTTCTAATAACCTCATTAGCACTACTGACACACTGAGCCTATAGTGAAACAAAACACTTACTTCTTTTCTTCACAGATGATACGCTAGCCAAGTTACCCCAATCCTGTACCTTTTATTTTATTTATAATTCAAATGCTAGATTTTTTCTTACATTTATGCCTTTTAAATTTAATGTTGAGAATTTGAGCACATTTTGCCAGCCTGAAATGTCATATCGTTTATGTTTTTATCAAAGTGCAAACTGGATGCCAAAACCACTCAGAACTCAGGGAGCTTTTGGTGAGCAGGGATATTCCCGAAAGGGAAAATCCTTTCCCTCCTTCCTGTCTCCCATCCTAACTGCAGGATCCGCTTCCACGGTTAGGATGGAAGACAGGAAGGAGGGAAAGGATTTCTCTCTGGAAGTAAGGCAAGCAGAGACTGATGCAGGTGTTGTAGGGCCTGAACCTTATACATCTGAGAGTGAGGTATCCTCTTCAGGAAGAAGAATGCAAAATTGTCCACTCTTCTTTATGTCGTGTTATACTTCAATAAAAGTACTCTCCTCAAAAGAATATAAAATTACTACAGCCCCTTTAAGGGCCTTGAAAGGGACCCCGTGAAGGTGAGGAACCCTGAGTCCAAGCTTCCTTGGCTTCCCCATAAGTCTGCTCTGAACTCAGCTAACTTGCTGGCAGAGAAAGTCTTAGTACCTGGTAGTGCTGATTTTATGCACATCACAATTTTTATGTTATTCGTTTCCGTGACTCCCTACCTCTTACGAAAGACATGTGCAAGACTCCATGCACTTGTTTTTTAGAGTCATTTAAAAATTATTCTGAGCTTATTCTGTTTTCCCTTTTAGATGTCTCGTAGGTAGCTATCTTAAAGTGCCTAAAGTTTACTTGGGTTTTTCCCAGAGTAAAACAATGGGGAAATTGCTCTGAAATCAACAAGTAGGTGAAATTACGGATTAAATTCATAAAAACAAGATGACTTACTTTTGCGATTAAAAAAACGCTGATAGGAATTTTCAAAAGAAACCAATTCAGGGCCCTCGGGGCGGGGGTGGGGGGGCCAGTAGTAACGTCCTACCTCCCCGGGAGGTCACATTCCCATGCAACTGCGGGTGGTGAGGAGCCCAGCAAGCTCCGATTTCTCACCCTGTCCTAACTATTTTCACCTTCGACATTTTTAAACACATTAACAGAAATGTCCAAGGGCCCTGAAAGTAAAGACAGGTCACAAAAGGGAGGCTAGAGAGAGTAAGTGTGAAGGATTTCCCCTTTGCCTCTCTAGAAGAGTGTGCTTCAGTGCTCACTGAGCCTCCCATCTTTTTGTAACACAAGGAAAACCTCCTCCCATAGTCCCTTTCCACTTGCTATAGTCCCATCCCTTCTTCACTAATGCCCACTCTCCGTGGGCTAGGTTGCTTTGCAAGAGGTAGAATGAGATGCTCCAAATCCCTCTCTGTGTTGTTTTCCCAGGAGTGGAAGGAAGTGAATGGTCTTACTGTTATGCGTGTGTATGTTGATAATCACTTGGGTAGGGTATTGTTATCGTTGCTGTAGGTGAATGAAGCGGTTTGTGATCTCACCATGCCTGAATCTGTGTTTCAGCTCAGCCCACCTCTGGAATGTTGTATGATTCAGATGATCCGCCTCTTCCAAGTCTAGTCCCTCACTTCATACCAAGGGGAGTGGCCTATATAAGTCCATAGAATTGTAATGGCATAAATATTTAGTAATCAGAGCATGAGTTCAGTCACAGTAGAATTTGGAAGGTCCTTCCCCTTTGCTCTCACTGTACATTGTAGCCTGGTAGTATTTAGAACTGAATTCCAGCTCCACCACTTGCCAGCTGTGTAACCTTGGCAGATTACTAGAACTTCCCAAGCCTCAGTTTCCCCATCTGTAAAATGCTGTAATAGCAACATTTACCTTATATGTGATTACAGAGATAATGTATTTGAAGAGTTTCGTGCACTGCCCAGCACACCCTCAGCGCTTCGAAAAATATTGGCAGCTATTATAATATTCGTCATTTGTCATTTTGTATTGTAATGACTTTTTAAGAGTTATATTGAAATGTAATTTATATAATACATAGTTTCCCTGTTTAAAGTGTACAATTCAATAGTTTTTAGTATATTTACAGAGTTGTGCAACCATCACCATAATCTAAGTTGAGACCATTTTTGGCATCTCAAGAAGCCGTGCATCCTTGGTAGTCACCCTCATTCCTCCTGCCTGGGAGAACCTCCCGCGTGATGTTGAATAGAAATGGTGAGAGTGGACATCCTTGTCTTGTTCCCGGTCTTAAGGGGAAAGCACTCAGTCTTCACCATTTAGTGTGATCCTTGTTGACGGTTTTTCACAGATTCTCTTTATCAGTTTGAGGAAGTTCCCTTCTATTCCAGTTTGTTGAGTATTTTTATCATGAGAGGTGGTAGATTTTGTCAAATATTTTTCTGTGTCTATTGAGATGATCACAGAGTTTTTGTCTTTTATCCTATTAATATGGTGTATTACTTTAATTGATTTTCTGATGTTAAACCAACCTTGCACTCCTGGAATAGATCCCACTTTCTTGTGGTATATGATCATTTTTATATATTGCTGGATTTGGTTTGCAAGTATTTTGTTGAGTATTCAAAGATAGGATCGTATGCTTTAATTAGTTCTAAATAGCTAGGTGCATAATACTTGCTGTAACGTGTGTCCAAAGGGACTAAAACTGAGTGAAGTCACATCCTGCTGTTAGTGAAAGATACAGGGGTTAAACTTACCTAAAACAGAAATTCCTCCCTGGCATAATCACGTTATAGAAATCTGCTGGGTTTTGCATTATCAGAACTACCAGGCACCACTTTAAAATATGATATAAATAATGTAAGACTGTATTTAGTAAACCAAGAAATATATACAGCTACATACAATGGGTTCTCCATAAAGATCTATTGATGGAGTTAAAATGATATAAAGAGAAAAATGCATGAGAAAAACAAAGAAATGTCTGGGCCTTGAGAAAGATTATAAAATAGTGATCAACCAAACATCTATTCATTCATTTTATTTTTTTATTTTATTTTGTGTGTGTGTGTGAGGAAGATTAGCCCTGAGCTAACATCTGTTGCCAATCCTTCTCTTTTTGCTGAGGAAGACTGGCCCTGGGCTAACATCCGCCCATCTTCCTCTACTTTATATGGGACGCCACCACGGCATGGCTTGACAAGCGGTGCGTCAGCTGCACCCAGAATCCTGGACCACGAATCCCGGGCTGCCAAGCGCCAACTAAACCGCTGCGCCACCGGGCAGCCCCTATTTGTTCATTTTAAAAACATTTGTTGATCATCTACTTGTGCTAAACTCTGGAGGGATACTAAAAAGACCAAGATACAGTGCTTGTTCCCAAGGGCTCAGTCTAGTATGGAAGGCAGAGCAATAAACAAATAATTACATTGAAGACAAATAAACACAGAGTAGAAGTATGTGCAAGGCTCCGAGGCAGCCCAGAAGAGGCAGGAAGGAAGTAGTAGGTGAGAATGTAGAGACACTGGTCAACTAGGCCTTGGGAATCATTCCATAAATTTACTGTTTAAAGAAGTTCTAGAACATTTTTATTATATTACAGTGAGCTTTAGAAAAATGTATCTAACCAACACTTACATGGCACTTAATTGCTATGTGCCAGTCACTGCTCTAAGCATTCTACCATTGTTTGTTCAATTGACAACCCAGTGAGGTAATACTGTTATCATTCCCATTTTACAGATGAGATGAGAAAACTGAGTCTCTGAGGTTAAGATAGTTGTGTGATTCAGACAGTAGGCGGTGGACACGGGATTTGGACCTAGGCATTCTAGCTTCAGGTTCTGTGCTTTTACTGCTATGCCATGCCGCTATAAGAACCTGAGTTTTAACCAAATGTGTTCCTCAGGAAGTGCTTCTGAAGCTTTAGTGTTCCTAGAAATCCCTGGCATCTTGTTAAAAATCAGATCTGGCTTTAGTAGGTTGGCTTTTGAGTCTGGTATTCTACATTTCTAACAAACTCCCAGGTGATGCCAATGCTGGTGGTCCAAGGACCACACTTTGAATTTCAAGGGTCTAGGATCTGCTATAAGTTTATGTATATATATAACTTCACATTCTCATCACCAGCATAGGTACATGTGGCTCCAACCAATACCCTCTAGCACCTGCACTTCCTGTCTTAAGCATGTGACTGGAGCAAGGGAGTCGGCTGAGGGAAAGAATGGAGAGAGTCAGGGAAGGCAGCAAGCAGGAAGTCAGACAGCAGGGGCAGAATCGTGGAAACAAGAAGAAAGAAAGAAGTCTGGGAGCAGATACACCCAAACGTCTTGTGAAAGTTGAGATATGTGTGAGGGTGGGTGACTGGGTGGGTTTTAATCCCAAAATAGATAATCCATTTCTAGGCCTTATAAACAAAGTATTCTATACACACATCTTCCTTAGTCCACTGCAAACTGCTGTTATTAATAACATCTATGAAATGAGGTCATGGTGAATACCTGTGCATCATCGCTGGGTACATATTCTCCTCTAGATGGAAAACTGAAATTTAAATCACATCCTCCTTTGACTAACAGAACTGACTTTGCCACGATAGCCCCACTTATTTTACAAATTGCAGTTCTTCGAAAGTTCCGTAAACCATTCTGTAGTGTCCTCATCTCACCGATTAAATAGGCATTCTCTCTTTTCTTGGAGTAATTGGAGATTTATCCCTAATCTTTGAATACAAATGACTTCTAAAGGAGGGAGGTCTTATTTCTTTTGAGGAATCTGAATCATGGCCCACTCTCTAAGCCAGTGGGTTATTTCTCAAGTCATGGCAAATTCCAAAATCTTAAATTAGAGAAAATAGTCCCAGCTCAAGAAAGCATTTTGATTTGAAAAATGGTTTTTTTATATTTGTGCCAAATGATACTGCGATATTGTAGCTGAAGTCACCACAGAGTTCTCACTCTGTAAGTACTTTGCACACAATGACTTCCTCATGCCCAAGCACCCTGCCGGACTGCCCTCTGTGAGTTCCTGATTATTTGGCATTCTAAAACAATAACAGTTATGATTATCCAACTTTTGTTTGAGTAAACCGATACACAGAGAGGTGAAGCACATTGCCCAAGGTCACACAGCTGGTAAACATGAAAGCCAGAACCTGAAGCCAGGAAGTCAGGATCCAGAGCCAAGCTCTGAACCACCATGTTTTGTTGCCTCTCAAGGGTGAATGAAATCAGAGAAGAGCCCTTATCAAAAAGAGAAATGGTGGCCTCATGAATAGGTAAGTTGTGCTTTAAAACCAGCAAAGTAAAACGTGTAATGAATCAGCCAGAAGTTTTGCTACTCAGCTGCAGGAAATGGAGCCATTGTATTCTTTTGTTTTGTTTTGTTTTCTGGTGAGGAGGATTGTCCCTGGGCTAACATCTGTGCCCATCTTCCCCTATTTTGAATGTGGGATGCCACCACAGCATGGCCCGATGAGTGGTGTGTAGGTCCACACCTGGGATCCAAACCCATGAACCCTGGGCCACCGAAGCAGAGCCCACGAACCCAACCACCACGCCACTAGGCCAGACCCCAGAGCCATTGTTTTCAAACACAAGAAGAGCAAGAGCCCCACATGCCTGGCCTCTGCCTCTGCCCCAGTGAAGGGACCAGAAGGACTGGGGTCTCCGCTGGAGAAACTGAATGAGGTGTCCCGTCACTGAAGAGCGGCTCCATAAGAAATGGAAGCAGGTGCATCTGAGGGGTCTAGATGGAGGCTTTATAGGGACAACATGAGCTATAAGAGTTGGAGATTTTAGACATGAGTGGCAAGGTCTCCCCTGGGTAAATTCACCAGGATGAAGCTTCTCCACCATATAAATCCTCTCACTGTGGCCATTTCCCTCATAAACTCTTTTGAATTCCTGCCCTCCTACTAAACAGTAGGTGTTCCATTAATGTTCATTGACAGCCCGTTGTAGGATTTTGCTTTAGTAGGGTTTGGTCAGTGGGAGGGAGGGAAGCCAATCCATGAACCCTGCAAGGGGACAAACATGGTGCTTGTTTTAGTTATCTGTTGCTGCATAATAAATTACTCCAAAATATAGGGGCTTAAAAAAACATTTATCATCTCATGGTTTCTGTGGGTCAGGAATCGGCGCGGCTTCAACGCCCGCTGCGGTGAAGGTGTGGGCTGGGCTGCTGTCATCTCGGGGCTCGACTGGGGCATGATCTGCTTCCTGGCTCACTCATGTGGCTGGTGACAAGCTGTCTTTGTAACTGTCGGCCAGAGACGTCTGTTCCTTTCCGTGTGGGCCTCTCCATAGGGCGGCCCACACATGGCTGCAGGTTTCCAAGAGAGAAAGAGAGAGAATCAAGATGAAACCAGGGTCTTTTTATGACTTAATCTTGGAAGTATCCCATCACCTCTGCCCCATTCTATTTGCTAGAAGCGAGTCTACACTCAAGGGGAGGGGATAGCGCAAGAGTATGAACACCATTGGGACTATCTTTGAGACAAAAGGAAGACAGAGACAATGTCAGCAATTAGATGAGGGAAAAGTCTTATCTAACTTTAAGATTATAATTTTTGGTACAAAACACTTCTCTGCATACCTAAGCTGCAAGAAGTCTATCAATCAAATTATTCAAATGTACAACAAAAATGCAGTGACATTTTCTTCCTTTTTGTCCAAGTTATCTGCACATCCTCAGCAATTTTCCTTCCCTATCTGCACCACTTTACCCTTTCGAGTCCCAGGACTGGTGACCTATCGTTAGTTATGCTACCAGCATTTGGGGCACATATATAGGGTAACAATTTATCATCCATATTGGGACACTCTTCAAGTGAGGGGACACTATTTCTTATTATACAGGGAAAAGAGGCAAACCAGGAATCATAGTCAGCCTCGTCTTAGGCCACATCAGTGCTTTGAGAGCCTTTCTCCCTTCCCTCAACCTTTCTCTCCCCCTCACCCTCCATCTCACTTCTGTCTTTTTCTTCCCTCCTTCACTCTCCACTGTCTCTCTCCATGCCACTGTTTTTAAAAATGAGCTGGAGACAGAGGCATCATCCATGAGCAGCCTGCTGATGATGCTCTTTGGTTTGTACCCCCGTGTTGTTCTCCCCAATCCCGGGCACCTTTTTCTACAGCTGCCTTCGAAGATGAGGGTGCAGCACACACAGTGCTCCCTGCCATGGCGTGGTTTCCAAGCCATGCTCAGTCCTTTCACTGATGCTTTTACCTGACACTTTTGCCTCTGCAGGGTATACCCTCCTTTCCCACCATCAACATTCAAGGGATGTGCATATGTGTCTGTGTGCATGTGTGTGATGTATATGTGTGTATATGTATGTGTGTCTGTGTGTGTAAGGAGTGTTCCTGGACAGGAAATTAGAAATCAGGAAATCAGAAATTAGAAATGATTAAGAGTAGTACTATCAGTATTGATGGGTTGATTTTTGTTTTTAAAAAGCAATTCTTAAGGCTCTCTGTGTGCAGAATATCTATTGGCTAATGTACGATCATCTTGTGGTATTTTTTTTTATTATGCATTTAGAAGTCATTAAAAATACGTTGTCTGGTGTTTGCCTCTAAACCAAGAGTAGGAACTTTGTTACTAAAATTGAATATAAAGATTAGGAACCATTGACATCAGTTACCTAAATGTCCAGTCTTTTCCCTCTCTAAGGAAACAAATTTTTATGATCTCTTTTAGCCATTACCAATGGATAGACATTAGCCAGATTGTTGCCAGATAGATGAAATTTAGGAAACTACATCCGGGAACTGAGTTATTCACTAAAATAATGCTGCTTTCCAATTTTTCAGTTACTCTCCCATCTTTCTTAGTAAATATCCTTTAACTCATTCCAAGAAAGCATGTATATGGACACAAGAATATTTTATCAAAACTAAAAAAAGAAATTTCTTATGATCTTAATAGCAATCATTTCTGGATCATAAACACAAGAGCAATCCACATTGAAATTAGCAGTTATAGTTTCTAATGATCTGGAAAAACCATATATCTTTTTAACTGTTCAGCAGTTCAGGACAGATGAGCACAAAAGTGAATTTTCTCCTTTTTCTCAACTCATCCAAATTGAATTGGCAACAAATATGAAATCATTTTTCAAAGCTATTACAGAGTGCATGTAAGTATTATCAAATATAGTCTAGACTGCTATTAGTTTTGCAGCAAAGAAATGTTTCTATTATACAGTCCCTATCAAGAAAATTAAATAGAGGATTGATAACTGGTGGATAATATTCTCTCATGAGCTACCTTTTAAATGGGTCACATTGTTCTCCATTTCATTGGAAACTGAAAATAGATGCTATATCAGCAATGTTTGTGAAAAATAGCACATTATCTGGAACTGACAGGGGGAGGGGGCAGCATATTTCTTTATAAATTAAACCTCTAGCAGAACCATAAAGTCTTTACATCTGACAGGGGTTTTATAGCTCATCCATTCCAAGCCCCTCATTTTCTATCTGAGGAAGCAGACATCCAGAAATATTAAGGGACCAAACTAAAACAACTATTTAGTATGAGAATTATCATTTCAGCTGTAAAAATCCATTTCAACTTAAATACATTGTGTGTAATTTTTTTCTGAATAAAGATAGAGTGGAGAAAAAGAGAATTTATCCTTAGATTATTTTCTGTAATATCCTTTAAGAGTCTATAGATTTTACCCCTTGATAAGTCTTAACTATAATAAAAGGCAACGAGTTGAAACAGAGAAAAACAAGGCAGAGAGACGTTTTCTCCCCAAATAAATTGGGAGTAGCCCTTTTCTCCCGACTGTCAGCAAACAAGACCTGGATCCTGCACTGGGACTGGCCACGCCCGGTCTCCTGAGCACTGACAGAGCGTGTGCCCCCAGCCCCACAGGCAGCACCCCAATTGTCCCTTCTGTGTAGACCCACTGGGGACTGTGGCCTCAGCTACAGACACTTCAGTCTGAGATACAGAGAATCAGGAAAGGCTTTGTCTATCGCTGCTCCAAAGGGGCCAATATTAATCTCCCTGTCCCTGCCTTCCCAAACCAAGGTGACAATCAAGCACACCCAGTCTAAAGCCAACCAGCAAGAGTGACTTTTGAACAAAACCAGATTTCCCCTGGTGCCAGTGCCTTTGACCTCTGGGCCACTCGCCACTTACTAAATACATTACAGGTTGTATTTCATGCATTTCGGGCTTAATGGAGCTGAAAGTGAAAGTTTTGTGTCCAGAACACGTTAAATCAAGTTCCGACTTAGGACAACCTATTTCCTGGCTCCTGCTGGCTGCTAAGAGCCATTGTGAAAAACAAGGAAATGGACAGCTGAAAGGCTAACCAATTAGTATTTTTTTCCTACGTACTTGATCTCCTACATTTCCGCACAAGGACGCGCAGGGAGACTCTGGGCTCTGCTAAATTCGTCGCTAGTGGAAGTCCCCTGATAAATTAAAAAGAAATGAATTAATATCAGCGCTCTGGAAGGTGAGGCCCGAAGCGTCTCTCTGGCAGCGACAACTTAGGATGACCCAGTTATGATTATAATGAAGGGCTGAATAAGATGATATTCCCAATAGAATTTTAAAAATTAGAAGATTGTGCAGTAATGGTAACCCACATATAAACAGAAGCTAACGCTTATGGAGCACTAACTATATGGCAGACGCTGTGCTGAGCTATTTACAAACATGATCTCATTTATCCTCATAACATCCCTAAGAGGTAGGTTCGATTATTATCTCCATTTTAGAGATAATGAAGCAGAAGCTTGGAGAGGTTAAGTAACTTGCCATAGGTCACACAGCCGGTAAATAGTGGGATCAGGTTCTGAATCTATGCAGTCTGACTCCAGAACCCCCACTTGTAACTGTTATTCTCTAACTACGAAAAGGAAGATGTTTATCAAGTTAGAATGTGTTCAAGCATTTTTAATATGCACAAAATTATTTAAGGACCAGAGTTGAAAGAGTTATAATGGTTCCAAGTTGAAAAAGGAGAGGGTTTGCAAAAATGGGCCAAGACACAGAGAGATATGAGCGAAAGTGGAAAAGCCCGTGCAAGGCCAGAGAGGATGGTATTGTTAGATTGTTGAGGAGAGAAGGAAGCAAGTACAATGCTCTCTGTTGTGTTTTATCATTCTCACAGATAGCATAGAGGCAATTTGTCCTTCCCCCAAATGGCTCTAATTCCAAGTAAATAAATAATTTTCAGTTCACACAACCAGCCTGGTAGCATTTCAACCTCATTGTTCTACTCTTGGAAAGTGTAAGAAGTGCTTATGAAGGAACTGGAAAGGGGAAGTCTGTGGGACTCCCCCTCCAGAATTCAAAATATGTGCCTGGGTATGGAAAATCTCTGGATTTGTATCTTTTTACTAGAGTGAAGAAGTCTGGATCTTTGGTTTCTAAGAAAGTTCTAAAGATGTTATGCAGCTGGGAGAATGTTGAACAAATATTAGGAACAAACAGCAATCTTAAATTAAAATGAACCAAATTTTAACTTAGAAAAAAAATGACCTATTTTATGTCCATGAAAAGGCCTATTTTAGAGATGGTAACAGCCTTTTCCCCCAGTTTGTGTCATTCATGTTGTTGTTTAGACTGGGGTTTGCACATCTGAGATATTCTAAGATTTAGTGTTATTCTACGTAAACAGTCTCTAAGCTTGGGTACCAGGGTTTCACTGTGGCCAAGGAGATGGAGCGGCCCACAGTCCTGCCACTCAGTTGAGGGATTCCCAAATTCTGTTTTCCTCTCCAGAACAGCTATTTAGTTGATGCAGCAGTGTTTGGACTAAAACATTTTGCCACCTCTCATTCCAAATCCCAACAGTTTTATTACAAATTACAGAACTAGAAAACCACAGGTATAAATTTTACACATTTCTAATTTACTTGGTTTAGCATGTGATAGTTTTCAGTTTGCTAGAATTTCTTATTTTTACGGGTTGAGAAGTTATGGAAACATACATTGGATTACAAGTTGCTTTCCAATGATCCCTTTGTTAAAGGAAAAGTTGCAACATTGGAAATGTACCGGGCCTTCATTTGCGTACCTTCCTTTTAATCATACATTGTGGCTTTTGCTGACTTAAGAGAGGCCAAGTGCCTCCAGAAGTTCAAGCTCAACTATATAAATAGTCTGGTCATCTTCCAAAGCATTTCTTAAGTCATTAATAACAGGGCCTGAACTATGCTTTAGAGGAACTGAACCGAGTTTAGACAATAATTACATTATTTCGTTTCCAAAAGCACTTGACAGATTGGAAAGATTTATTAATAAATTCAATTTGACCCAAATGAAAAAAATTTATTAACTTGAATGCACTATGAAAGAAATTATACAGGGATAAAGCAACAACAAATATACGTTAAATGCTCTCTGTGGGTCAGGCATTCTTCAAATGATTTGGATACTGGATATAATGCTTCTCAAGATATTTCCAGAACAACCACCCCTCCCTGAGTTTACAGTCTAGCTGAGGGATGGGGGGGGCGGGGGGGTGCAGATAATGAAGCCCTCAGTGACAAGGGTCTGTGTTGAGTGTGGTCACCCAGGAAGCACGGGTCTGCACAGGCTGTGTGCATAGCAGGGGGCGTAGGGGAAAAGAGGAGAGGGGAGGCAGTCCTTGCCTCAGCCTGTGATGTGGAGGAGAGACACATGTACTCAACAGGTTTTCATAACACAACCAAATGTGTCAAGTCCTATACGCTATGAGTGGTCTTAGCAAGGAGAGACTGATGGCAGTTGTGGGGATCAGAGAAGGTTTCTTCGAGGAAGTGATGTTTGAACTAAACCTTAAAGAATGGGTGGGTCGGATTTCAGGAGGCAGGGATGACAGGGGATTTCCAACAGAGCAAAGACTTGGAAGCAGTAGACACAGGGAGAATTTAGGGCACAGCAGGTAGCACAGTTAGAGAGCTGAGAGCATGCTGAGAAGTGGAACTGGCAGGCAGGTGTGCAAGACTTTCAGAAGGGCAATGGAACCCCAGGAGATGTAAAGCTCGGTTTTCCCTAAAGCAAAGATGTAGCTCCTAAAATGACTTAGCTCAATTTTAAGCCATTAATTCAATATGAGAAAAATTATTTTGATCCTGAGATCTCTAAAATCAGAGATCTCCCAAAGTCACAATTATTATTTGGAAAAGGCCTGAGGCAATTCTTTAATGTGCCATTTGCCACTGGGCCATTTATTAGGCATTCAGAGTTCAGTTATTCTCTTCCAGTTGCCTGGGGAAAGAGCAGACGCCTCTTCTGCCATTAGCTTACAATATTACAGGACGATCATTTTCTATCATAGAAAACAGGAGAAGACTTGGTCATATGTTGTAGCTACACCACACCCCAAGAGGTCAATATAAGATGCTGTCTCTCTAAGGCAATCATTTTAGTAAAGTTCAAAATACAAGGGAGGGCAAAGTTGTACAAATCTTAAAACCCCAAAGCAAGTTTATCCCAAATAAGCAGTCTTTATCTGGATGTTGAAACTCCAGATAATTCCTTAACTGGTTTAAGGATTACTTTTCCCAGTTGAAATTACTCTGTTGCCAAGAATAGATTTATCAAAAGATAGACTTTTATGTATTCACCATCTTGACAGATTACAGACATTACAAATGTATGTTCTTATGTTTTCTCAGCTATGGAATTGATCTTTTACATGACCAATGGCTTCTGTGAAACAGCACTTTTTTTCTCTCAAAAAAAGTTTTTTAAAGCATATCTTATAAGATTTTAACCCATTGTTATGAGACACTGTGAATTGATAAAAAGTAATATTAATGCTTTTGAGTTTTCCTACAGTAATTGAGATACATTTGATTTAAAAGACAGGGAGTGGAGTTTTAAAGAAATTCAACTTCTCACCGATAGCACTTAGCATGAGCCCTCCACCTTTTCTGATAGATTTCTGTGATACTGTTTTAGTGGTATTAAAGCTGAACTCTTGGGGCCGGCCCAGTGGCTACTGGTTAAGTTTGCACACTCCATTTCAGCGGCCCCGGATTCGCAGGTTCGGATCCCGGGCGTGGACCTATGCACCGCTTATCAAGCCATGCTGTGGCAGCGTCCCATGTAAAGTAGAGGAAGATGGGCACGGATGTTAGCCCAGGGCCAATCTTCCTCAGCAAAAAGAGGAGGATTGGCAACAGATGTTAGCTCAGGGCTAATCTTCCTCACAAAAATAAATAAATAAAGCTGACCTCTTCAATACATGTCAATTTACTAACTGTCTAAAGACCACCAAAAGAATTTTAAGTCAAATCATATTCCTACTAGGGCTAAAACTGGATTTGTCCATTTTGGCAGCTTAACCTGTGAAAAGTTTCAAGAATTCTAAGTAGTATGGTAATGTTTCCAAAGTGAACAATCTCTCAGACTTAGACATTCTATGGCGGCAATAGATGGGTCTCAGTAAGTGGGAGTCCATGCTATTGGGCCATGCATTGGTCACCATGGCCACTGCATTCATGGGCTCATCGTGTCAGCACTAGGGTGATTAATAATAGGTGCTGGCAGGTATCAACTGGCTGGGTCATTCTGTCTGCTCAGTTGTTTTAGTGCCTCTTCTACGGATACTCCCACGGGTGTTAACACGTGATACAAATGTCTTCACATTCCAGACCACTCCATATGTCCTTCCACATGCATCTACAATCTTCCAATCTTTTTCCTTCTAGACTCCTGACCAGCTGGCCAAGCCATTCACTGTAGCCCATGATTCTCATTATTTCCTAACCATGGGCCACTTCTCTTTCATTATAAAGTGGGTGACCAAGTGCACTGCCCTTTGGGAGGATTTTCTCTCACCACACTCTATCAAGGCCACCTCTGAGTGAGCCTGCAGCATGACTGCCATCCATTTGCAGTTTGCACCCACATACCAAGCTCACCCTCTATAAAGCAAGCTTGGGCTTTTTCTTCCTCCTGTAGAATCCCCTATACAGCCATAGGTGTAAGCCGAGGGAGGACTGTACAACAGCTGTGGGTGCATTGGGATCTGGACTGCTGTTCATGCCATTTGCTTGTGCCCACTAGTGCTGCCTGTGCTCAATCCTGGAAGTACCCATTTCATCTTATGGTGGATTGTTGCTGGGCCAGCCTGACCTTACGATTGACTAGGTCTGCACAGCTCGTGATGGACAGATCCAGCTAAGTGAACACTTCATATTTCATGGTCAGTCATTCTGTCTCTACCAGAGCCCAGTAACACACCAGGAGATGTTTTTCAAAAAGCATATAATTCTATGCTGCTGGTGCAATGGCATTACTCCAGAACCCCAGGGACCTGCTTTGTGACTCTCCCACTGCGGTTTGCCACAGATTCCACACTGATGGCATCTTTTCCCCCCACTGATACATCCAAAACCTGCTGCACAGACCTTTCCTACTCTAGCCACATTCAAAGGTGGATTACAGCTGGAGCAGTATTCCCAGCTGTGGAATATGCCACTTCTAGAACCCAAAGAGGCCCTGCATGCGTTGCGATTCCTTTCTGGTAGAAAGTAAGATGCAGTACATTGGAGGGGATGTCCTGACACATCCCTGACCACCGGACCCCTAAAACTTTTACAAACATGGCAACCACTCAGTCTACCATAGTCCCTGAAATGCCTGCAAAATCTCTACATTCCATTGTAGGATTGGCTTTTTTCAGGGAAAATACAGAAATTCTTGTCTATCTTCATGCCAATGGCTCTCAAACGGTAGAGTGCATAAGAATACATTTGAATGACTGCCAAAATGTAAATTCTCAGGCCTTGCCCACAGAGATTGATTCCAAATATATCTGCATGAGCCCAGGAATCAGCACTGAGAAAGCCCCTCCAGGTGCTTCTGATGGACTTTGAGAACCTTTGCTTTATGTCGTTGAGCATGCTGTTCACTCTGCCTGTGACGCCTCCTCTCTTCTCCACCTGGCCAACTCCTACTCATTCTTCAAGGCTCAGCTCTAACAAATGTCACTTCTTTTGCAAAGCTTTTCCCAACTCTCCCCAGGCTGGAGTTAGTCTGTTATGATACCATAGCAATTTTCATGCCTCTTTCCTTTTTTTTCTTTTTTTTGTGAGGAAGACTAGCCCTTAGCTAACATCCATTGCCAATTCTCCTCTTTTTGCTGAGGAAGACTGGCCCTGGGCTAATATCCATGCCCATCTTCCTCTGCTTTATATGGGGTGCTGCTACAGCATGGCTGACAAGCAGTGTGGCGGTCTGCACCCAGGATCCGATCCTGCGAACCTCAGGCTGCCAAAGCCGAGCGTGTAAATTTAATCGCTATGCCACCGGGCCAGCCCCTTCATGCCTCTTTTAATTTCCATAGTTACTTATATGAAGTCTTGTCTTCCCACAAGGCTGGAAGCTACTTCAACACAGATATTTTTGTTCACCCTTTATCTCCAATGGTTATCCCAGTGCCAGGCACATGGTAGGCACTCACCGTACACTTCCTGGATTGATGAGCGCCCGAATCCTGGGGATGTAAGCATGAAAATTACAACTGTGAATTGGCTGAGTTTTGCATTATAAAACATTCATGTATCGAAACTTTTTCTTTCATTTTCTCACTAAATGAATACTATATGCTTTCTCCAGAAATCTCATTATAAACTTTCTTCAATCCCTTTATGGAGCTATAAGATAAGTCCCTACTCCCTCAAGGACTGACATTGGATCAGCACTTGAAGTCTTTTTCCAAACAGAGCATAGCTTTTTAACTGGACAGATCCGGGAACAATTTCCTATGAGTTTCCTATCTATTTCAATGGTGAACTTCTTTTGCTAATTAATTATTAATTTGCTTGACCTGACCCATTTTTGAAGTGCTGCAAGTTCCGTCCTCTGTGGGGATACATTTTTCACTCCACCTTTGCTCTGTGAAATCTCACAAAGATGAATTTACTTCAACCTAAGCCAGAATCAAGATGTTGACATTGGTGGTGATGATGGTGGTGGTGGTGTTAATGCCCTTTCGAAATGCTATGATTCATTCTAGAAAACAGCAGAATGCCACGTGTTAGTGGAACTCCATACTGTGAATGCTGTTAGCGTTTGGAGAGAATAAATCAAAGAAATTGAAACATCAGAGCAACATTTGTTGCAACTTGAGAAATTAAATGAATTCTTCAGAAACAGGCTAAGAATCTAAGAACCTCTGACCAGAGTCTTGGTCTTGTTGGGCGATATTTATTACCTTACCTGGATTTTAGCTGTGCTAGGTAAACTCAACAAAAGCTAAAGGCACATTCTGTTTTGTGGCACTGAACTGTTTTCTCATATTGATGAAGAACCCTCGTGCTTTGATCCATTCAAAAAAAATCTCCTGGTACATTGAAATAAAGTTATTAAAACTTGGGTAACAAATAAAATGAAAATGCTTATGGAGCTTTTTCTGTAGAATATGTACTAACAACTGTCCTTAAAGAACAAAGAAATTATTTTAAACTATTTTTTGAGAGTTTATTCCCCTAAACAAAATGAAAGACAAAAACACATGAAATGCTTCCTGTAAATTCGAATGCATACTGCCTATTACCAAAAGGATGAAGTAAAATTTTCTTCTTAATAAAAATGCATAAAATAATTTAAAAGATAGGTACCATACAATCGCGCTAGAAAAGCTCCTGTTTGTTTGAATCAGTCTCTTCAATCTTTCCTTGCCTTTTACGAGTAGATATTTGTACCTAAAAAGAAATTTGAATTCTAAAAGAACAGGAAGTGCTGGAGTGTAAATAGAGGACCAGGTACATTTCTCTTGTGTACCACTTCTAAAACAGTGTATGTTCCACTAGTGACTGGGAATTGTAGCAGATTTTTTCCTAATTCAAAAAGAAAACAATGAGATGTGGAAACATTTCCAGTATAATCAAGCAGAAATTTGCTGAAATGAGCCATGAAGAATTTTTTTAACAATGCAAGAAAATAGTCAGTGATTTTAATAGTAATCAAATCTTTACAGCTTCTAAATTCTGCTCCTGTAATAGTAGAACGTATGGAGTATACAGAACTATAAGTGAACAGGAATGACTCTTTCAACAACCACATGGCTGTTTACATTGACAATTTGTCAGATTATTCAACAATCCCTCTGGCCAAATAAAAACAACTTCATTACAGAGATATATTCTTCTACTCTTGATTCTGACATTTCTCACCCTCTTACCACCAAAATAAATCTACATCTCTATAGACATGTGCATACATACAGCAATGGCAGTGAAGCACACATTGGATATTAATTACTTTTTGGATAAGGGCATCCTTGTCTTGTGGGCCTACTTTAAAATTAAAATATTCCTTGGAAGAGTGACATACATTATTATCATCTTACTGAAAATTTGTTTATCAGATCCTTCTTCTCTGTGACCCAGGTTGCAAGAGAGGAAGCGGGAAGGAAAGAAAATGATGAAAGTGTCCAAGAAGGGGTGGTAGGGGCCTCAAAGACAAACAGCCTTCCACACAATTTTGCCCACTCTGACAACCAACATTTAAATTGCTTGCTAATGCATAAGTGAGTTTTAGTGCAAGCACAGTTCCCAGAGTAAATACCATTTGTTGCCATGACCAGCTACTCAGAAGACAAAGGGAGGACAAAATTCTTGTCGTTGTGACAAATTTGGGCATGCATAAACTATAACTGTGCACAATAATAGTTTCCTTGGTGAAAAGGAAGAATGCTATTGCTCTCTGCCATCTGATTTGTTCAGATCCCCAAAAGAAATTTTGATCTGACATATAAACCATGTGTAATGCTTTACTGGATCTAATTCATTTCACACTCACACCATGGGAGGGGGGAGTTGAGTGGTCCTGACTGTTTCTGTATTGCTAGATGTAAACAACATGTATCTTGTCCTAAGAATTCATCATTAATTACTCTCTTGGCAGAAAGATTGATGTGTTACCACACCAGGTCTGTTTTTGCCTGCCGCCCAGAAAGTCAAACACTGAGAGGACGAGATTGCAGCAGAGAGAGAGGGTTCAGTAATCACAAGGCAGCCAAGTGAGGAAACAGGAGAATGACTCTCAAATCTGCTTCCCCCAAAATAGGGACTCAGGGATATTTATGGGGTGGGGGCAAGGTTGTCTGAAGTGAGTGGAGGTGAAGAGAGATGAGGTAATTGATGATCTGTGCAAGCGTAGTCAGGCTTCATGCCTCCTCATAGGACACATGTTCACAGAATGGTGGCATCAGCATGCCCTGAGGGTGGAGTTTTAACCTCTTGATGTCAAAAGGTTGCTTATCGGACATAAGTCTGCATGGGCCCAATTGATGGGTTGGTGGTCTCAACTGGCGTGAAGTGGGCAAGAGGTTCCAATTCCTGAAAAAATAGCTGAAACACTCATTACCATGGTGATCCAGACTCCAGGAAGATGTTGTCTATAGGAACCTACTGGGAGTCAGATAGCATATTGCCTGAACAGCACAATTAACAATGGGTAAGTTTATCACGCAGATTTAAGTCCTTACCTTCCATTCTGACAAGTTTCTAGGAAAGGCCATCCCCTCCTTCTTCCTGGTACAGGGAAGAAGATACCTTTACAAATGAGATTTTCTTTACAAACATAAATGTCTGTTAACAAAGGGTAACCAGAACTAAGAATGGGCTTAGCAAGGACCCTCCCAGAAACCTGGAGATGTCTATGGTGATGGCCTGTTCTGGGGGCAGGCCTCCCATCCCAAACTCTTTTGGCCAGTTAGTGGGGATGGGGATCAAAGTGTCTTTCAGGCAGAGACATATTTTGAGGTGGCCAGTTCCTATCCTCCCTAGTTACTAGCTGCTTAATCATCAATGACTAACTGTTTGCCAGTTTCAGATGCAGTGATGGTGGTGGTGGTTGTTTCTCTAGACATAATGGTCACAAATTAGCCAATGATATTGTACACTGATGACACAATGTTATGTTTCCAAGAGATGAAAATAGATACTTGCAGCTGCAGATCAGACTTTCTGTACTAAATGATTGTTTTTCATCATTAAGGGGAACTCACCCAATGGAGCTCTACCCTGCAGCAACTACACCTGCAAAAGCCACTTTGTTCCAAGCTGCAGATGAGTATTGTTTGGGAATTTGTCCAGTTAGAGGAGAGCTGGCAGGTTCTGAGTAGAAAAATCATTATGAGGTATTCAAAAGTCACTATTGCATTGCAGCAGCTATTCAAGACAAGTTCAAGTAATGATCCTAAGTCAGGATGGACTGGAACTCGCTATGAGAAAAAATGGGCCACTTATGACTGCTACCAAGCAAACAGAGCCCCCTCCACACAGACACACATTCAGTCTGGTTCCAGCTTGCCCTTATCTTTCTGCCATCAATACTTGAAAGATTTTAAAAGTAGTGATTTTTCTTCTAAAACACTGTCCTTGAAGTATATTTCTCTAAGCCCCACCCTGCCTGTCCACCATACCACTAATACGTTTGCTGGCATGCAGGAAATTCAGTTAAAGAGTAAAAGATGTTTGGATGCTAACCAATATTTACACTGCAGCTGGGTGCGAGTCTATCGAAGTCCTCAAAAATGTGCATATTGTTGATCTACCAATTTCATTTCTAATAATTTTTCCAAAGAAAATAGCTAGAGACTTGTGCAAGGGTTTTGCTACAAGGATTCATTTTGTGGAGTTGTTTTATAATATAAAAAAAATAACCAAACAGCCTGAATATACAGCTATATAAAATCTTTAAATAGTTTGTGGTGAACCCATACACTAGAATATTTTGCTATCATTTAATAGTAATAACTATATCTCAACAAATAGAAAAACATTCATAGTATAACATTAAGTGGAAAAGCCTAGAATGCCTCATTTTGTACTGTATAAACTGTAAGGGAGAAAAACTAAAAGGACACGCACCCAAACACTAAGAGGGATTATATGTGAGTGATGGGACTAACAACCACCTTCTCTAGTCTTCTCTTTGCTTGTCTATATTTTCCAAATAATTTACAATAAATATGTGTTCGTTTTCTATTAGGAAAAAAGTACTTTCCAAAACAACAAAGTAAGTTTGGGAGTGATGTCAACTGTTGGAAGCTCAGAGCTCTGGGAGAGCCAAGGCTTGCAAATTAAGGTATGGGTGTTGACTTTGTATTGTGTTAAGCAGAAATGTGTGCTGTTGCTAACACTTTTGTGTTAACAAATTATAATACCTCAATTCCCATAAGTGCTTGAAAACAGATGTGTTTTTTTCTGGAAGTTTTGGATGGATATTTAATGTTGCTGGCGGGTTGAAGCAAAGAGCCAATGAATAAAATGTTGGCCCAGGAATAAAATGTAGGCAGTAACACTAGGTTTCCTGTAGATGCTGTGCTCAGAATTCCTGGGGATAAGAACAAAGGCTGACAACTCCTTTGACCCTACACATGGACTGACTTCTCCTCTACCCCCAATGTCCTATTGCCCATACTTCCGGGTGCTGTAGACACTCATGTCCTGTGGACTTAGGAGAGTGGGTGACATGGCAGCTGAGAAGTCCAGAATACCCAGCACCAGTCTGTTATGAAGGGTGCAGACTATGCACCAATCCCTATGCCCCAATTCCTATTCACCAGTGCAGACAGGAAATGAGACATTTCAAACTCTAAGTGGAAGGCATGCTCCTCAGAATCAGTTGGCTGAAGTAGAAAATATCAACAACAGAAGACTATGGGAAGAAGCAAAAGAACCATTTTTACACTGGATTTTCAGAGGCAACAGAGCACTGAAATCATTCGACTGAACCGAGTCGAATCCCAGCTCTGCCACTGACATTCTGCAAGCCTTCGGTCACAGGACTCTATGTCTCAGCGTCCTCCTCTACAAGGTGGAGATGCGAGTTGCTTCTTGTATTCGCGGCAGTGATGTTCTATCAAGTTGCTGCAGACGCGGGATCAGTGAATCCTGAATCATTACTCCTTCGGGAAACACATGGTTAGGCTTCTGTGAGCCTCTAGTCACATTTTCATCAACCCGTCAAGACGTAACCTCGTTCTATGTGTGTTTCTGATTTAACATATACACTGTTGGCTCACTAACATTGAACTCACAATCAACAAACAGCACTACAGCTCGTGCCTGTAGGAAGCTGACCTAACTCTCTTTATTTTCTCCATAAGACACATCGCAGCCTTCTTACTCTTAGGAACACTAGACAGCACTTCAGCACTATGCTTGGGGACTTTTTTTTTTCTGGTGAGGAAGATTGGCCCTGAGCTAATACCTGTTGCCAATCCTTCTCTTTTTGCTTGAGGAAGAGTGGCCCCGAGCTAACACCTGTGCCAGTCTTCCCTATTTTTTGTATGTGGGACACCTCCACAACACGGCTTGATGAGTGGTGTAGGTCCGTGCCTGGGATCCAAACCCATGAACCCTGGGCCACTGAAGTGGAGCGCATCCCACTGGGGGCCTTTTTAAACAACGAAGTCGCCAACATAAAGCAAAAAAATGCAAAAAACATAGCACTAAATAGATCGCAAAAATGACACCTGTGTACGTATGAGAGCTAAAACAAGAGGACAGAGTGTTGGCTGGTTCTACTTTACCTGGGAACCTGTGCACCAAGCAACTCAAATTTTTCATTGCTCTTGCACATGTGCATGTCCGCCGGTGACAGTGACAGTACCACGAGTATGGATTTTGGAGTTACAAATAAATCTTAGCAAGTAGGTGAATTCACAAATACAGAAGCCCCAAATAATGAAGATCAACGGTAGGGATGTACCTACTTCAGCAAGTTGTTGTAGAGACAAATGAAAGAATTCATGTTAAGCAATGAACACAGCATTCGGTACATATATACCAAATATGTGCTGAACGAGTAACTACTTTTGCAAAATATTTGAAGCCCCTGTTACGGTGTAAAGTGTGTAACTGTGCATATTCCCACGTCCTGGAAATGAATACTCTAGAAAGAGGACTATAAAAATAGCCTAAGGTTAAAATTACCTGATAAACTGGTACTATTTTGCCATGACTGTTTTCAAATGAACTTCAAAAAAACACTTAACAGCCATCTGTATGTTTTCCATGGCAGGTTTGTTGAGTTATAATTAAGACCTCTGGGAGACCTGGAAGTGGGAGGAGGGAGCAAATTAACTGTTTTGCAATAAAAACTGCCCTGACAGAGATAATTAACCCTTACTCAGAAGCAAATAGTGCTATTTCCTCAATAAAATATTAATAGGATTCAGTGTAATTTTGTTTTTAACTTTAAAAACCACCTTGTTTGGCATTTATTTTTGCTTAGTTGTAATAATAAACGCAAGGAATCTTTATTTGGCATAGAATTTCCTTGGCAGAAAGTAAATATTTGACGATTATGTAAGGAGCTATAAACACAACTTCCTGAGAGATTTTCTAGGAAGAAGTTTACCTGGCTGGGCTGAATGGATTGAGACAATTTAAAAACTTACCTTCCTTCCAAATGTGGCAAGTGGCATTTTCTTCTAATTCATTCTTCACAACTCTCTACAGCTCTCTCGAAACTTCTTTTTAGAATGAACTGTTGTTGTTGTTGTTGATGATGATGTCTAAAATGCTTGTCCAGCTCTATCTATAGTATCTATAACCTCTCAAGTGTGTCAACTCCCTAGCCCTCTGCTCCTGCATTCCTGGTTTCTGTTTATGGGATCACCATTCTTGCAGTTGCCCAGGCTTGTAACCTTGGGTTCGCCTTTTCCTTCTTCCTCTTCATTGCCACGTACCCATCCCATCCAATCACTTCATCCTGATAAGATCCACGTTTGCAATGTTTGCCACATGCATCCCCATCTCTCCATGCCCATTACCCTTTTCCTACTGAGTCCCTCAATTCTTATTACCCAAACCAAAGCAACAGCTTCATAACCACCCCTCCACCGTCCTCTCCCCAAACCATCCTACCCACGGCTACCAAATTCATCTTTGTAGAGGACTGTTTTATTATCACACCCCTGCTCAGAATTCTTCTGTGGCTCCCCAGTGCCCACAGAATAAAGCACTAACTCTCTTTTGCTTGTGTGGGGGAAGGGGAGAATTTCCCCTCCTTTTCTCCTTTTGTTCTTATGGCTGATTGAATAATTAAAATGACATAAGGCATGGGACTGGCCCACTGGCATAGTGGTTAAGTTCATGCACTCCACTTCCATAGCCCGGGGTTCTCAGGTTCGGATCCTGGGCGCAGACTTACACACCACCTATCAAGCCATGCTGTCACAGGCATCCCACATATGAAGTAGAGGAAGATGAGTACAGATGTTAGCCCAGGGCCAATCTTCCTCAGCAAAAAGAGGAGGATTGGCAACAGTTGTTAGCTCAGGGCTAATCTTCCTCACCAAAAAAAAAAAAGACTTAAGTCAGGTTAGCAGAAGAAAATTCAAGTTTAACATGTGTGCATGGGGAATTCACATAAGCATGAAGAATTCCAAAGACAGTCAGGCAAAATAAGGTATATATGTCTTTCTGGACTGAGGAGAAGGAGATAGAGGTCTGAGACCTCAAAACGGGAGAAGACAATTTACAGGAAAATGAAAAGAGTTACTATTTGGTAAACAAATGTTTGCTGGGCCATCTACAGACAATGGGACCTAAAAGAGAGCTTTGATAAAATGGGTCTTGCTGGGCACCTTCCTGTCTACCACACCTAGAGTTATCTATGGTGATAGCTCTTCCTGGGGCAGGCCCTTCTACCTTAAATTCTTTTAGGCAATTTTGGGGGAAGCCAAATGTTCTTCCTGAGTCTTCTGAGCCTTGATCGTTTTCAGCACAAAATAATCTGCATACCAGAGGGGCATATCCCGGGGCTGCCTACCCTGAACCCCGGCACTTGGCAGGGAGTTCTTCAGGGGCCTGTCCACAATCCTCCTTCACAAACACATCTCTCACAATTCCTTTCACGAAGCCTGGGCCAGGCCAAAACCCCCTCTTGCAGCTCTCTGTCCTTGCATCCAGAAATCCCGACTTCCGTCCTCTCCTGCTACATTCCTTCTGCTTACATTTTCCTTTCCTCTCTCAGGGGCTCCACTACTAAAATTTATTTCAGGCCCAATTCCAATGCCAGCTCCTCCCTGACCCCTTTCCTAATTCAGGCTACGGCAGTCAGCTTCCCTCTTGAGCTCACAGCGCAGGCGCTGTCCTGCCACAGCTCTGCTTTCCTGTAACACAGGCATTTCAGTACAAGATTCTTCAACGGGGTGAATGGAGATTTTTGTCTACATTGTGGGAGAGAAATGGGAACTGAAACATTCAAAGGGAATGAAATTTGAGGTGGAGAAATACCAAATATATCTCGAGTTGTGGGGAGGAAAAACAGAGAGCCTTTTCTTGAGTAATTGCCTTCAAACCTCTTTTTTTTTTTCCTTCAGGCGATCATTTTCTGTAAGAGAAGTGAAGAACAGTGCCCCCAACTCTTTTAAAAGGCATATCTTTTATCCATAGGAGGGGATCTATCCTCATCTAATATTTTAGATAAAACAGAAGACTCTGTTTTGGCTCTGACAATATCACAGTTACAACGCTGCAGGATTTCAGAGGAAAGGGTTCGGGGGTAAGTACTCAATGTGAAAAGACCACATCTGTTCCAGGAGGGAACCGATTACAAGCCTACAGCTCGGGGACCTTAAATGCCTCAAGGCAAGGTGGTCCTGTGCAAATGGAAGAACTGGAATGTTCTATAGAAAAGGACAAGATGGAGAAAAAATTTAAGCAGAACGCAGCATGTTTAAGAGGTTGGAATGGTCTGAATGTTTGTGTCCCCCAAAATTCATATGTTGAAAAGCTAACTCCCAAAAGTGATGGTATTAAGAGGTGGGGCCTTGGAGAGGTGCTTAGTTCACGAGGGTGGGGCCCTCATGGACGGGGTCAGTGTTCTTATAAAGGAGGCTCCAGAGCGATTCCTCGTGCCTTCCGCCATGTGAGGACTCAGCAAGAAGATGACAGCTGTGAACCAGGAAGAGGGTCCTCACCAGAATGCGACCACGCTGGCCCTCTGATCTCGGACTTTCGGTCTCCGCAACTGTGAGAAATAAACGTTTGTCGTTTATCAACCACCTGGTCTGTGGTCTTTTGTTATCACAGCCTGAACGGACTAAGACAGGTGTTTTTCCATTTTGGGCTACTGGCTTCAGGAAAAACTCATGTTCAGAAATAGAACAAATGATAAAAGGGAAACTTTATACGTACCACTGATTAAGTTACCGAAATTAATTCTTCACATTTTTTAAAATATCTCTTAGATATAGATAAGATGACAATGGCAATGGTCATTATTCTGGGGTAGTGGGATGTTTCTTTGTTTTATCTGGCTGTAGTTTTTCTTAACAAATCGTGTTAGCCTCTAAGATAGCAGCTTTCAATCCTGGCTGCACCTACAATCACCTTGGAAGCTTTTTTTCAAATGCCCAGGCCCCATCACAGGGATTCTGGTTAGTCTGTGGTAGGACCTAGGTGTCCAATTTTTTCAAGCTCCAGGCTGGGCTGAGGACACTGCCTCAGCAGTCCTTTCTTCTCCATCCCACTCCCTTTATCCTAAGAAGGAAGATGGTTCCGATTTTAGAGATGGAGACAAGGGAGTCTAAATGAGCCTATAAGGAGCAAATCTGCTTTCCACTCTTCTTCCTCGGGCTGCCACAGTGGGTTCTCGTTCCAGTGAAATGCAAGTTCCCAGACTTATGTGTGTACAATGGTGCAAGTCAAACGGGCAAACAGTGTGCCTCGGTTCCTGGCCAGTCCTTGTAACCTGCCTGAGGGAAGCAGAGCCCTCCAAGGCATCCAGCCCAGCTCCTGCTGTTCTGCATGGGTGTGTGGAGCTAAAGCCCCACTACAGAGAATGTATTTCTTTACAATTTGACATGCCCATTATTCCCTGAGATTCCATCTCTGTCAGTAACCTGGGGAGGAAACGAGGTCGCTGGGTCAGCAAAGGATTCAGGAATTTGTGTCCCGTAATCAAATACCATCTAGTACCAATCCCCAGCGAAACTTTGACTTTTCACAAACATGTTTGGCTTATGTCATGAAAAATAATTTTAAGGTAAAAGAAAATTACTGCTCATTTGAGGAGTGACTACTACTACTCACTTCAGTCACCCAGCAAAGAATCTGGGGGAAATCTGCCACTGCCTAGTCCCATTCTGACTACTGTTGGTCCTGGGGTTCACTGGGAAGTGTTTCTAGAGGGATTTAATGAAGATGGTATCTGAAAGTAAATGATGGGGTGATAAAGAGAAGTTTCAGTGAAGGTAGAGTCTGTGCTAATGAACCAAGGTGCATGAAATACAGGATCAAAGGAGGGTAGGAAAATATGCTTTAGTCAGGAGATGATTAAAATATGGAGGCGGGAGCCCTCCCTTAGAGTCAATATTACAGAGAACACTCCAGGTTCTGAGCTGGCAAGTGACTCCATAGAAAGCAGAGCCTGTTGCTTGAACACTAAGCCAAAAATTGCCTACCGCTCTTTGGATACTAAAGGCCCAACATACTGAAATAAAATCTAAAGCGTTATCCGAGGTTTCTGTTTGCCTAGAATTTTGAGTCACCAAAAATTACTTGAAATAAGTGGACCATCAGCCTGAAGTTGGGAGTTTTCATGTATTTCAAATGTACAATGAATATTTATGAGCTGTACATACAGTGCCTATGTGACTTCTTTCTTTCATTTACATTCTTCAGGCTGACCCATTTTCCTCCAGATGATTTGTCAGAAATCCTTTAGATTTTTTATGTTCAATAATAATAATGAAAACAATATGACCGTTTATTAGACATTAGTATATATCAGGCACTGTCTTAAGTACTTTCCAGATATTATTAAATCTACTCTTAAAACAGCCTTGTGAAGTAGATGTTATTATCTCCATTTTGAAGATAAAACTCAGAGAAGCCAAAGAACTGGCTTACGGTCAAAAATTAGTAACATCACCAGACCTATGTACTCTCATAAACAAATATTAATCTTATTTATTAATTGCAGTAGCCAAAGCATTTTTCTTCGGATTAAATTAATGAATACAATCTTCTCCACCATTTTGGAATCATAATCCACAGAAAAACTAGAATGTAACCCAAAGATTTACCAATAAATAAGAAATTCATAGAATATTAGCAAAATTATTTCAACTGTTTTCAAAAGGAAAATTGAGAACGAAAGAAAGAAAAATAACTTTCCCCAATGACACATACATAATTACATATATCAGATAATATGCAAATTTTAATTTTCCCAACAACCCTAGGAGATAGATATCAATATCCCCATTTTAGAGGTTCCAGAAAAGTTGAATAAACTTGTCCAAGGTCACAGAACTGTTAATGGGAGTTTGAATTCAAATCTACAATTATCTAACTCTAATATTAGAGTTATTAACTGCTATGCTATACATTCTCCCAAATAGTTAATGACAGAACAAGTATTCCAATCAGGAGAAAGAGAATCTTAATACAAAATCAGGTTTTGTATATGGAAAAAACGAGACATTTAGGGAATAGCATTTCTCTCACTAGAGTAGCTGTGGGTCATGCTGTGAAATTCACCAAAGTCAATGGCCCTACAGGATATCCCTGAGATCAGATGAATTCAACAGATGGGGAAGAAGGAGGAGAGGAAACTCATTGCTCAATACATTTCATCATTTGCTTCCTAAAACTAAGATCAAAAGTTTAAAGTAGTAAGCACTTTAAAAAGAGGATGCAGAGGGGCCGGCCCAGTGGCGCAGCGGTTTAGTCCGCGCTTGGCAGCCTGAGGTTCGCCGGTTCGGATCCCGGGCGCCCACCGACGCACTGCCTGTCAGCCACGCCGTGGCGGCGTCCCATATAAAGTGGAGGAAGATGGGCACGGATGTTAGCCCAGGGCCAGTCTTCCTCAGCAAAAAGAGGAGGATTAGCAACAGATGTTAGCTCAGGGCTGGTCTCCTCACAAAAAAAAAAAAAAAAAAAAAAAGAGGAGGCATAAACTTCAAGTCTTCAAATAAGTGCAACCTCTCCTTCTCCACCCACATCTAGAGTGAAGGAGTCGGGGAGACGGAGAGGTATTCTTGTTATTTGGTACTGTTATTTTTGCTTGGTTTTTTTTCTTATTATTTTTAAAACCCTGTATGTAATGAGAAAAGTAATGATTAACTATAGACAAAATATAAAACATTATGTTCTTCATCAATTTCTATTTTAAAACTATAGCTTCCATCCCAAATGAGTTTTTGGTACAGTTCTTTGAAGATTAATATGAAGGCACTCGAGAAGCATACATCAGAGGAGCCAGACTTTATTGTCAAAAATGAATGTCTGAATTCCAGCAATAAACAATTTTGATATGAATTCAAAGACAGTTTATAATGTTAAGAGAAAATAGCTCTGCAATAATGCAGAGGAGCCCTAAAAACCTGCTTCCCAACGAGTTTATCTCCTTTGTGATGCAAGGTTAAATGAGGAGTTGATGAAATTCTATGACTTCAGACACTAAAAAAAAGTGAAATTCAGACTCAACAGTTTTTCCCATTTCCTTCTAAACTAAATTGACTGCTTTTCTGTGTGCAATGATTTTTTTTTAGTTCTAGATTTTTTTTTTAAACCATAATTATATATCATGAAAACAAAGACTTTAGGCAGATCTCTGTTTTCCATGCCTGGTTGGTGATTTTTATGTCTATTTATTTTCAGTCACTGCTCTGAATTTAGGCATTCCATCCAACTTCACTGTATTGCAAATTCTCCAAGATGCAAAAGTAGAAAAATAGTAAAACTTATCCTTGATTCAGAATCCTCTTTAAAAAGTGATATTGTTACTGGACACAAACACAGGTTCTTTACCCACCACACAAGAGGGGCCAAATAAAAACTGGAAGGCCAGGCTTATGGCAAGGAAAGGGTTTTTCATTTGGGGTGACATAAGCTGGGAGACGAGAGTGAGCCCTCAAATTTGTCTTGTCTCCCTGAAAGATGGGAGGCAAGGGGTTTTTATTGCAAGGAATGTGGCTGCTTGTAGGGAGGGGGAGCCTGTGGCCTTGCTGGTTGGTGCTTTCCCACCAGCCTGCCTTTGGCCTTGTGAGGCTGTTTGCAGGGAGGAGGGGTGGTGAGATAAGGGAATCGCAGGTGGGTGTCCTTGGTTGTCTCTCTCTGTGGTGGAGGGTGGATTCTGGTGCCAGGAAGACAAGGAGTTGGGGTCTGGGAAGCTTCAGCTTCTTGACATTCTCTGGAGATCAGTTTCCCTGTGATAAACCTCAAGAACTGGTAATTAGCCAAAACTTCAACATGAGCCCAGCTGAAGCCACCTGGGCTTTTAACAATTTGTAATTTCTATCTTCTTGTGAAGTTCAGGGATACAAAGATTTAAAAAATTGATATTTACATATGAATGTGACTTAGAGAAGCAGGGAAAGGAGATGCGTGCTTTTGGTTTTAACCCCATATATACTGGGTTTAACGTGGTGGAACTGATATCAGGGCCGGCATCAATATTAAGAATACTGAATCATTTGGTAAGTAAAAATGGAATATGATAATTTTCACTGCCTACAAGATAGGATGTATCCCCAAAATATGAAAGTATAACTAACTTGACTCTGAGTTCACTTGAAAATGTTATGGGCAGCCTGCATCATATCTCCATTAGTGCATTTCAGGGCTAAACCAATATATCTTTAATACTAAGTACAGAAAAGAAAAAATTGGACCTATTTATTTGGGTTTCTGGACAAAGGGACAAAAGAAAATTGCCCATCCTCTAATCTCCTCATACTGGTCCGCAAATGAAAGAGTTTCATGACCTGAGACTTCCTCCTCAGTATGCATGTGACTGAAAATGCATGGGAGGTTACAATCATTTGTTCTCTCTTCTTGAGTTAGTGCCTGACCTGGAGACATAGTTCTTAGCTTGTTCTTTGGTAGAAGTTTTAGCATCTAACTGGATCTCAAACAGAGCGTCAGCAAGTCAGATGTGCAAGAAACAAGCCCCACCTCCTGGCCGCCCTGGCAAGTCTTCTTACAGTGCATCCTCCCACCCTGTTTCCCCAGCCACACCCAACCCCTGCCCATCAGAGCAAGACTAGCTTTCCACTAGTTGTTGCCCCTAAGACAGAAAGCTTTCCTGTATACTTGGGAAGAAAAGATTTGGCAATAGTGGAAATCAAAATATTTCTCTAGCCAGTACAGAATTATCTGTAATCCATTGTACCCTTTAAAGCCAAAGCACACTTGCTTAATAAGCCCTGTGCTTATTTTTTTCGTTTGTGTGGGAAAAAATATAACAATGCTCTATAGTGGAAAAGCTCCATACACATTCTGACAATTGTTGCATCTTTTTCTTCCCAGCTCCCAAGCTTAGAAAATTATTAACAGAACTTTTACATCTATTTATCTATAACATATGCAAGATATGCCATGATCCCTTTTAGTTATTTTATTAATCTGTTTATATCTCAAGATATAGCTTCAATGTGTCCAATGTATTTTGTATTTGTAATATAACACTATATAAAGTGTCTCAAGTCTACTAGTGCTATTTGTCTCCATGACCAGGCATTGACAAGCACTATATTTGTTTGTTATTGATATGACCACACCAACATAAGCAATGAGATATAATAACCAGAATGCTTTCTATTATCCCCAAATGGAGAAGAAAGGATAAGGGTTTCAGTACCATCGTAAGGAGGCTAAACGAGCATAAAGCTACATAAGGGATGCTCCTTTAATTTACATCTGAGTTTTGTGGCAAAGCTAAAAAAATCGTGCTAAGTTCAGACCAATACACACAGTGGTTGGTAATTACAAGTAAGGGCGAGTTGAGGTGAGGGGTGAATTTCAGAATGGAATGTGTCAAGGGAATGTGGAAATGGGTGCGGAATATGTAAAAGATGTCATTTATCACTAGTTTGTTGTCACGGGGCAGGGGGAATCAGGAACATGATACTTTCCAAATCGCACTGGGATATGAGAGACTTCTCAGTTTGATTGAGTCTGAATATGCCTTTTTGTGCTCTTGACTTTTTAACTGAAATTCAATGCCACATTCTTCTTGCTATTGCTTCTTGGGAAAATTATTGCTGGCCACTCTTTCCATTCACAAAGTCAATAGTTAAACAATACGTGTTGAAAGAACTGTAAGAAATCAAGACCAGCATTGTTCCTTGTCACCCTTCATTTCCTCCCTCTTCTTATCTCTTCCTTGACTCATTCACATCTCTTCTTCTTTCATTTGCCATGTTCTAGTCACTCATGAAGAGATGGTACATTTTATGCTTTAATTCATTTCCATACATTAATCCGACTTCTGAAAATGAAATAACTCAGTGAAAGAAAAAAATCACAACCCGGACAAGACAGATATCCAAACAAGTAAAATAAGGAAGTGACTGAAACCATAAAGTTGGTTTTAAGAATTTTCTTTTGCTATCTAATCTGAGAGGAAAATTAATTCACTTTTATGTGTCTCATTTGTCCATTTATAAAATAACTTGTAGCATTTGAGTTTCTGTTTTTAAAAAGTCATAATAAACAGGATCACGTACCTAGTATTTGCCATTTACACTGCAAATAACTGTGCTTGAATCTCAAAAACATCTGGTGGGGCAGGAGTTCTTACTCTCCCATTAAAGAGAGGAGCAAACTGAGGTTATAGAGATCATGATTCTGCCAGAGTGCCTTCTGATTATATATCCTGGGCTCTCTTTACAGCACTACACTGCTCCAAAGGAGTGGTTATTAATCACCAATTTTCCTCATTTCACTGAGGGATCAATATTGCCTTTTTAACCAGGAGGCTGCAGAAAAATGCATGGAAGATTTATGCCTTGGCATCTGAAGTAAAGAGAAAAGGTAGGTAGATATCTTAGCTCAGGCTGCCATAACAAAATACCATAGACTGGGTGACTTAAACAACAGAAATTTATTTCCTCTCAGTTCTGGAGGCTGGCTAGTCCAAGATGAAGGTCTGGCAGTGTTCAGTTCCTGGTGAGAGCTCTCTTCCCGGCTTTCAGATGGCTGCCTTCTCCCTGTGTCCTCACATAGTAGTGGGAGGGGAAAGAGAGAGGGAGAGAGAGAGAAAGAGAAATCATGCTCTGGTTTCTCCTCCTCTTCTTACAAGCACACTAATTCCAGCATGTGGGTCCCTCCCTCATGACCTCATCTAAACCTAATCACCTCCCAAAGGCCCACCTCCAAATACCATCACACTGGGGGTTAGGGCTTCAACATAGGAGTTTTGGAGGGGCACAAACATTCAGTCCATGACATTAGGTTTAATACAAATGTTTCTGCTTGCTAAATTACAGAATACAAGTAATTACTAGAATTATAGAATTTTTAAGATGAACTCAGAAGTCATCTGGCCAATTACTCTCTTTATAGAAGACAAATGGGAAAAAATTAAGTGACCTGCCCAACCATGGTCAGTTTATCATTTGTGTTTGATTCTCTCCCATTTTCCTACTACAGTTCATAGCTAAACTCTCACCTACATATACTGCCTTCCTTCTCTCTGTTGGATCCCTTAGCTCCCAGCAACCTGACTCACACCATCACCATTTTACCAAATTGTCCTCTACTTAGCCAGACCCATTCTTCAGGAAAGAACCAATAAGACATTGGTTTCTCCAGGAACCACTCCCCTGAACCCCCAGATAGCAGAACCAAGATCGCAGAGTCTGGCCACTCCTGAAGGGTGAGATGAACTCAAACCCCCTTACAATAGATGATGGAAATTCCACCCACGCCCTCCCCACCCTAGAGGTACCTGCAATGTCCTGGAGCGCCTCTGTTCTAAGCAGCTCTAGCTCTGGCTCCAAGTTCCTGCCGCCGCTAGACTAGCTCAGCTCAGGGACTGTCTCACTGAGCTGTGTTGCTCAGGACTGTGTCAGCTCAGATGCAGGATTCAGATTTCTTCCTCAATATCCACTAAACACAGCCCAACCCAAGACGTACGTGTGACAGAGCATGTTAACTGGAAGTTTGGAAAGTCAGAGGAATTTATTTTGCAGCTTTGACAACAGCTAAAATCAACGTGTCAGTGGACCTGTAAAGGCCATGGTCGCTGCTGGACATCGGACTCAAGACTCACACCCTGTGTCCAGCCCCCCATCTCCTTCCCTCACTCCCTTTTCCTGCCCCCAGTGCATCTCCCCAGCGCATCTAGTCGATTCCCCACTGGAAAGTTTGACTATCTTTTTTGTCTCCTTGGCTTCTACTAAACCATGCCCTCTTCCCACACCCTTGTTCACCCTCCACTTAAAGACAGCTCTTTCCCTAAGAGCAATTCTGGTCTCTTCTCTGAAGAAATAAATGTTCCACCCTGTTTTGCCAGGTTAGGTCTATGCGCAAACAGCAATTAGATGCTCTGATCCCAGCCACGGCATTTCTGGCATCTCTACTTCATTTAATGAGGGCCATCACTTTCTCAAATTTCTAGAAGCTATCCCACCAGGGTTTTAAAACAGTCTTTTGTGGCCCTTGCCAGGGTGCTGTCTTTTGTGTCACCAAAGAGCATCCCAGTGTTGACAACCTCTCCCTTACCTGGATTTCTCTGCTGACCTTTTGTTACAGCATCTCCGGGATCCACTCCCCAGCTGATGCCTCTGGTTCCTGCTGGTACATGTTACCCAGGCACTGTTGCTCTTTCGGCAAATAATTCCTTCCCTCCTACAGCAGGCCCTGCGCTTCCACAGTCAGGATAGACTGAGATTTGATCCTAGCTATTGACCTCATGTCCAAGAGGGGAGGTAAGGGTAGATCTTGAGGAGGGTGCGCATTGTCTTTTAAAGTACCTGCCCCATTTAAGACCTTTCCATAGTCTTCAAATAAAGCGGGGGGGGGGGGGTGGTAAGGCGGGGTCTCTATCTTCCAACAAGAAAGAGTGAGCGACAAAGTTCAGGAGACTCTACCCAGATACCCCGTCTCAAATTTCAGGGCCCCACTCCTTCAGGACGTTGACTTTGGTGTAAGAAACCTGACTCAGCTGAGAAGTCAGACTCCTCTGAAGGTCTGTCAGTTAAAATCCAGTCCTGCACCTGAGCTTCAGCTTTCTCTACCCTGTGGGTGAAGGTAATTGGGGTGGGGGGGGAGGGGAGGGTGCCTCTTTCAATGTGCTAAGGAGGACCTCTGATTCTCATGCTTCACTTTAAAAATTGAGATTAACGAACTGAGCCTGCTGTTTTCTTTCTTCCATGCTTCAGTAGTGCCCAGTAACCACTACCCAATTCCACTGTCTTTGTATGTTCCATCTCCCCCATACCTTTCACATGCCAGAGATAGCACACGGTGGTGCATCCCTTCCACCTGTATTCCACTGCAGTTCACACCACGTATCTTAGCAACGTCTTAGCAATGACACTGCTGCAGCATGCTGGGGAGCATCAATACCTGCCCTACCACCAAGGATGGGTCCTCACTGCCAGTCAGTGGCTGATCCAGCTCCAGTGTCCCACCTGTAGTGTCTGATTCCTAGGACACTGTGGGCTGTTGTCTCAGGTAAAATCTAAACTTAGCCTGGGTGGGTGTCCTGGAACAGAGATTGCACTGCATAGCTGTCCCGCCATTGAGGCAAGGGGGTCAGAGTGTGTGCTCCAATACCAGCCACACCCCAGTCCTGGCAATATTGAATCTAGAACAATGCGAACTGTCTGTGCCTTAAAGTCAGGCAGACCTCGGTCTCAAGCTTCCACTTCTTCCCAGGTCTTTGATCTTGGGAAAATTACTTACCTCTTCTAAACCTCAGATACCTTCTCTTAAAATGGGGATAGTAATTTCAATTTCAAAAGATTATTGTAAGGACTAAAGGAGACACATATACATATAACGTACTTGTACAATTGACTTTTATTAGTGCTGCAGTGAGCACTGTAAGTGTGCATTCTTGACCCTCTCCCTCAATCCCAACACACTCCTTGGAGCAAGTTAGTTAAACTTTCTGAACATGGATAAAATGTGTCGATTCTCCCTTCCTGCAAATATCACAAAATTGTTGTAGCACTCAGACACACACACACTCAGGAGAGTCCTTTCTTTAAAAGTGTGGTAAAATGCACACAACATAAAATTTAACATTTTAACCAGTTTTGAGAGTTCAATATTGTTAAGTATATTTACTTGGCTGTGCAATCAACCTCTAGAACTTTTTCATCTTCTAAAACTGAAACTCTGTATCCACTATAAACCAGTTCTCTATTTTCCCTTCCCCCAGCCCCTGGCAACCACCATGTTACTTTCTGTCTCTATAAATTTGACTATTCTAGATATCTCCCATAAGTGGAATCATACAATGTTTGTCTTTTTGTGACTGGCTTATTTCACTTTGTGTAATGTCCTTAAGTTTCATCCACATTGTAGCATGTGTCAGAATTTCCTTCTTTTTTAAGGCTTAATAATAAATATTCCACTTTGGGTATGCACCACATTTTGTTTTTCCATTAATCCATCAGTGGACACTTGGGTTGCTTCCACCTTTTGGCTACAGTGTACAGTGATGCTGTGAACATGGCTGTACAAATATCTCTTCAAATACGTGCTTTCAATTCTTTTGGATTGAATTCAATTCTTTTGGATATCAGAAGTAGAGTTGCTCGATCATATGATAATTCTATTTTTAATCATTTCAGCAACCACATACTGTTTTCCATAGCAGCTGCATCATTTTATATTCCCATCAACAGTGCACAAGAGTTCCAATTTCTCCAGATCCTTGCCAACATGTGTTATTTTCTGGTTTTGTTTTTGTTTTTATAGTAGCCATCCTAATGTGTTTGAAGAATATTTTTAAAACTAGTTAGCATCAGGGATTCTGGGAAGATGGCAATGTAGGAGGACTCTGAACTCAGCTTCTCCCGTGGAAGCAACAAATCTACAACTACCTGTGGAACAATTTCCTCTGAAAGAGATGTGGAAACTGGATAAAAAGAACTCCCACAACAAGGGACAACACTGAAGGGAAGAAGAGGCAGAAAGACGCCTCTGCTGAGGAAAAAAACCACATCCTAGTTGTGGTGCTTCCCAGCCAGGAGCAATCTCAAAGGTACAAAGCTTTTCCCAGAGGAGCTGGGGGATCTATGCCACAGTAAGCATCCCAGCCTTCAGATTCAGCACAACCAAGATGAGACCCCATAAATACTGGGTTTTCCTGGCTTTGAAAACCAGTGGGGAATACCCCCAGAAAAACTATCTAACTTCAGAGAAAGAAAAACCTGCTCTTAAAGGACACATGCACAGATTCACCTCTTCTGGAAACCAACACAAAAATACCAGAAAGAAACATGCATAGTCTGTTGGGAAAAGAGACTCATTTACTAAGCTCAGAATATATCTCAGAGAGGCAAGAGGTAGCTAGGCCCACCCGCCAAAGACTGAGACACTGGTGGCAGCCATTATTGTGACTTAGTTCAGTCATACTGACATGGATGCTGGCAGACACCATTGGATTCTTTCCTCTAGCCTGTTGTCATAGGGATTTGCCCCATCCACTAGAGCACTGATTTAATCCAGCACAGCCAGGGCAGGCAGCATGCCCAAGGGACCACCCACCAGCAAGCCCTAGGTGAATTTGTGGGCCAACTTAGGTGGGGTGTGTGAGACCTCTGCAGCAGGGTGAGTGGGTCCGCCTCAGCAAGGCCTGCATGCTGGGTGGGCCTGCATTGGCGGAATGTGTGGGCCTGCAGGCAGTGGAGCATGTCGGTCACAGCAGACTCATGCCACTGGCCATCTCAAACAGCCACACAGAGGATCTTCCCTGCCTTCCAATGCCTGAAACCTTTGTGCACTGCCACACCCACCTGCACTCCTGAGAGAGGTGACAACAGCAACACACTGCAGGGGTCACAACAGAGGCTGGCAGCAATGGTGAGCCCCTGAACCTGGCAACCAGCCACACTGGGGGCCTGACTTGCTTAACAGCAAAACAGCAGTAGTTGTGTGCTATTAGACCTCAGAACCAGCCATGCCATGGCCTGCCCTGCCCAATAAAATGACCATAGCAGGGGCTGGCCTGGTGGCCTAGTGGTTAAGTTCATGTGCTCCACTTTTACCACCCAGAGTTCACGGGTTTGGATCCCGGGTGCGGACCTACACACCACTCATCAAGCCATTCTGGGGCAGTGTCCCACATATAAAATAGAGGAATATTGGCACAGATATTAGCTCATGGCCAATCTTCCTCACCAAAAAAAAAAAAAAAGACCATAGCAGCCATACATAGCTGAACATTATAACCAGCCAGCCCAGGGGCCAGCCTAGCTTACCCATGTGCTGTCAGCAGGAGCAGCCCCTCTACAACAGAAATGCACAGACAGCTCACACAGGGGACACTCCTGGAGCATTTGGAACAGGTGTCTAGAGGGAAGCACATTGCTGGGCCTCACAAGGCATCTCTTACATAAGGCCACACTGCCAAGATCAGGAGATGTAGCTGATCTACCTAATACCTAGATATAAGCACAGAGAAGTAGGCAAAATGAGGAGACAAAGGAATATGTTCCAAATAAGGGAACAGGACAAATCCTCAGAAAAAGAACTAAACAAAACAGAGACAAATGATCTACCTGACAAAGAGTACAAACTGATAGTCATAAGGATGCTCACTGAACTTGGGAGAATCATAGATGAACACAGCAAGAACTTCAACAAAGAACTGGAAAATGAAAATGGAAATGAAAAATTCACTAGAGGGAATCAACAGCAGAGTAGATGACACAGAAGAATGGATCAGTGATCTGAATGAAAGGGTAAAGGAAATCACCCAAGCTGATCAGAAAAAAGAATTTAAAAAAATAAATGTTTAAGTCTAAGGGACCTCTGGGACAACACCAAGCATGCTAACATCCACATTATAGGTGTCCCAGAAGGAGAAGAGGGGCAGAGAACATATTTGAAGAAATAATAGCTGAAAACTTCCCTAACCTAGGAAGAACACAGACATCCAGGTACAGGAAGCACAGAGACCACCAAACAAGATGAGCTCAAAGAAGCCCACACCCAGAGACATTATAACTAAAATGTCAAGAATTAAAGATAAAGTGAGAATCTCAAAACCCACAAGAGAAAGGCAACAAATTACATACAAAGGAAACCCCAGAAGGCTATCAGCTGACTTCTCAGCAGAAACCTTACAGGCTAGAAGGGAGTGGCATGATATATTCAAAGTGCTGAAAGGAAAAAACCTACAGCCAAGAATACTCCACCTGGCAAGGTCATCATTCAGAATGGAAGGAGAGATAGAGTTTTCCAAACAAGAAAAACTACAGGATTTTATCACTGTTAAACCAGCCTTACAAGAAATGTTAAAGGGACTTATTTAAATGGAAAAGAAAAGGCCACAAATAGGAATAATAAAATTATCAAAGAAAAAAAATTGCTCATAAAGGCAAATACACAGTAAAAGCAGTGGATCAACCACCTATAAAGCTAGTATGAAGGTCAAAAGACAAAAGTACTAAACACATCTATCTCCACGATAAGAGGGTAAGGGATACACACACAAAAAAGAGAGATTAAATATGATATCAAAAACATAAAATATGGATGGAGGGGAGTATAAGTGTAGGGTTTTTAGTAAGAAGTCAAACTTAAGAGATGATCAAATTAATATAGATTGCTGTTTACATAGGTTATTATATATGAACCTCATGGTAATCACAAACCAGAAACCTATAATAAATACACAAAAAATTAAGAGGAGGAAGCCCAAACATCATACTAAAGAAAGCCCTCAACTCACAAAGGAAGAGAAGAAGAAAGGAACAGAGACAAACTACTAAAATACCCAGAAAAAAGTAACAAAATGATGAAAAATACATACTTATCATTAGCTACTTTAAATGTAAATGGATTAAATGCTCTAATAAAAAGACATAGGGTTACTGAATGGATAAAAAAACAAGACCCATATATATGCTGCATAGAAGAGACACACTATAGACCTAAAGACACAACCTGAAGGTGAAGGGATGGAAAAAGATACCCCTTGCAAACGAAAATGAAAAGAAAGCTGGAGTAACAATCAGACAAAACAGACTTTAAAACAAAAGCTATAACAAGAGGCAAGGGCACTACATAATGATAAACGGAACAATCCAACAAGAGGATATAACACTTGTAAATATCTATGCACCCAATGTAGGAGCACCTAAATATATAAAGCAATTATTAACAGACGTAAAAGGAGAAATAGACAGTAACACAATGATAGTAGGAGACTTTAACAATCCACTTACATCAATGGATAGATCATCCAGACAGAAGATCAATAAAGAAACATTGCCCATAAATGACACATTACACTAGACGGACTTAGTACATATATACAGAACATTCCATCCACAAACTGCAGAATACACATTCTTTTCGAAAGCACATGGAACATTCTCCAGGATAGTCCCTTATTAGGCCACAAAACAAATCTCAATAAATTTAAGAAGATTGAAATAATACCAAGCATCTTTTCTGACCACAATGGTATGAAACTAGAAATCAACTACAAGAACAAAACTGTAAAAACCACAAATATGTGGAAATTAAACAAAATGCTACTGAGCATCTATTAGGTCAACAAAGAAATAAAAGGAAAAATCAAGAAATACCTGGAGACAAATGAAAATGAAAATATGACATACCACAATTTATGGGATATAGCAAAAGAGGTACTAAGAGGGAAGTTTATAGCAGTACAGGCCCACCTCAAAAAACAAGAAAAATCTCAGATAAACAATCCAACAGCACACCTAAAGGAACTAGAAAAATAAGAGCAAACAAAGCCCCAAATCAGTAGAAGGAAGGCAATAATAAAATCAGAGCAGAAAGAAATGAAATTGAGACTAAAAAAAAATAGAAAAAAATCAGTGAAACTAAGAGCTGCTTCTTTGAAGAGATAAACAAAATGGACAAACCTTTAGCTAGACTCACCAAGAAAAAAAGAGACAAGGCTCAAATAAAATCAGAAATGAAAGAGGAGAAATTACAATGGACAATACAAAAATACAAAGAATTATAAAAGAATATTATGAAAAGCTATATGCCAACAAATTGGATAATCTATAAGAAATGCATAAATTCTTAGAATCATACAACCTTCCAAAACTGAATCAAGAAGAAATAGAGAATTTGAACAGACTGATCACCAATAAGGAGATCGAAATAGTAATCAAAAACTTCCCAGAAAACAAAAGTCCAGGACCACACAGCTTCCCTGGTGAATTCTACCAAACATTCAAAAAAGACTTAATACCTACCATCCTTAAAATTGAAGAGGACTTCCTAACTCATTATACAAGGCCAACATTACCCTGATATCAAAACCAGATAAGGACAACATAAAAAAATTATAGGCCAATATAACTGATGAACATAGATGCAAAAATCTTCAGCAAAATACTAGCAAATCAAATACAACAATACATTAAAAAGATCATACACTATGATCAAGTGGGATTTATTCCAGGGATGCAGGGGTAGTTCATCATCTGCAAACCAATCAACATGATACACCACATTAACAAAATGAAGAATAAAAATCACATGATTATCTCAATAGATGCAGAGAAAGCATTAAACAAGGTACAGCATTGATTTATCACAAAACTCTGAATAAAATGGGTATAGAAGGAAAGCACCTCAACATAATAAAGGCCTTATATGACAAACCCATGGCTAACGTCATACTTAATGGTGAAAAACTGAAAGCTATCTCTCTAAGAACAGGAACAAGACAAGGATGCCCAGTTTTACCACTCTTATTTAACATAGTATTGGAAGTCCTAGCCAGAGAAATCAGGCAAGAAAAAGAAATAAAGTGATCCAAATTGAAAAGGAAGAGGTAAAATTGCTACTATTTGTAGATAACATGATTTTACGTATAGAAATCCTAAAGAATCCACCAAAAAAACTATTAGAAATAATAAATAAGTAAAGTTGCAGGGTACAAATTAACATACAAACATTAATTACGTTTCTATACACTAACAACAAAATAGCAGAAAGAGAAATTAAGAATGCAATCCCATCACAATTGCAACAAAAATAATAAAATATCTAGGAATAAATTTAACCAAAGAGGTGAAAGACCTGTACCCTGAAAACTATAAGATGTTATTGAAAGGAATCAAAGACACAAAGAAATGGGAAGATATTCCATGCTCATGGATTGAAGACAGAACATAATTAAAATGTCCATACTTCCTAAAGGAATCTACAGATTCAATGCAATCCCTACCAAAGTCCCAACAACATTTTTCATGGAAATAGAAAAAAGAATCCTAAAATTTATATGGAACAACAAAACACCCTGAATAACCAAAGGAATCCTGAGGGAAAAAAAGAACGAAGCTGGAGGAATCACATTCCATGATTTCAAAATATACTACAAAGTTGTGGTAATCAAAACAGCATGGTACTGGCACAAAAACAGACACACAGATCAAAGAACACAATTGCAAGCCCAGAGATAAAGCCACACATATGGACAGCTAATTTTCAACAAGGGAGCCAAGAACATACAATGAAGAAAGTAAAGTCTCTTCAATAAATGGTGTTGGGAAAACTGGACAACCACATGCAAAAAAATGAAATTAAACCATTATCTTACACCATACACAGAGATTAACTCGAAATGGATTAAAGACTTGAATATAAGATCTAAAACTACAAAACTTCTAGAAGAAAACAAAGGCAGTACTCTCTTTGACATTGGTCTTAGCAGCATCTTTTTGAATACCATGTCCCACCAGCCAAGAGAAACAAACAAACAAAATAAACAAATGGGACTACATCAAACTAAAAAGCTTCTGCACAGCAAGGGAAACCATCAGCAAGATGAAAAGACAAACAGTTGGAAGGAGATATTTGCAAACCATATATTTGATAAGGGGTTAATGTCCAAAATATATAAGGAACTCACACAACTCAACGATAAAAAAACAAACAACCCAATTAAACAACCCAGACATTTTTCCAAAGAAGATATACAGATGGACAACAGGTATATGAAAAGATGTTCAGCATCACTAAATAGGAAAATGCAAATCAAAACTACAATGGGATATCACCTCACGTATGTCAGAATGGCTATAATTAACAAGACAAGAAATAAGTGTTGGAGGGGATGTGGAGAAAAGGGAACCCTCATACACTGCTGGTGGGAATGTAAACTGGTGCAGTCACTATGGAAAACAGTATGGAGATTCCTCAAAAAGTTAAGAATAGAACTACCATATGATCCAGCTCTTCCACTTCTGGGTATTTACCCAAAGAACATGAAAACACTAAGTCAAAAAGTATTTGCACCCCATGTTCATTGCAGCATTATTCCCATTAGCTAAGACTTGGAAACAACCTAAGTGCTCATCAGTGGATGAATGAATAAAGAAGATGTGGTATATATGCACAATAGAATACTAGTCGGCCATAAAAAAGATGAAATCTTGCCATTTGCAAGAACATGGATGGACCTTGAGGGTATTATGCTAAGTGAAATAAATCAGACAGAGAAAGTCAAATACCATATGATTTCACTCATAAGTGGAAGATAAAAACAACAACAACGGACACATAGATTACAGAGATTAGATTGGTGGTTACCAGAGAGGATGTGGGGGGGAGAAAGGCAGAAGGAATAATAGGGCACGTGTGTACAGTGACAGTAGGTAATTAGTTTTCGGGTGGTAAACGTGATGTAGTCTACACAGAAATCAAAATAAAATGATATACACCTGAAATTTATATAATGCCATAAATCAATGTTATCTCAATAAAAGTATAAAATAAAATAGAAAAAATAAAACTAGTTAGTATCATTAAGATTTAACACTTTGTTAGTCTCTGTAATGGTTAATTTTATGTATCAACTTGACTGGACTAAGGATGCCCAGAGAGCTGATAAAAACATTTCTGGGTGTGGCTGTGAGGATATTTCCAGAAGAGATTAGTATTTGAATTGGTAGACCAAGTAAAGAAGATCAACCTCACCAATTCAGGTGGGCATCATCCAATCCACTGAGGGCCTGAATAGAATGAAAAATCAAAAGAAGGGAAGATTTGCTCTCTGTTGAGCTGATACATCCATCTTCTCCTGCCCTTGGACATTGGCACTCCTGGTTCTCGGGCCTTGGGACTCAAGCTGGGACTTACACCATGGGCTTTCCCGGTCTCTAGCTTGTAGATGGAAGATGGTAGAATTTCTCAACTTCCATAATTGCATGAGCCAATTCTTATAACAAATAAATAAATATACGTGTATATAGAATTGGTTTTGTTTCTCTAAAGAATCCTGACTAATACAGTCTCTATAAGGTTTTGCTACTGACATGCAAATCTACCATTTTCCAAGAGTTCAAAAGTCATTAGCATATTCATTTCAATTACACAGTTTTCCTTGAACGTTAAGGTTTGCAGAGCTTGGTTCTTCTATTATTCTGTTGATATAATGCTATATCATATGAATAAAAGTAGAAAAAGAGCTATAAGGTACTATCTGGTATGCAATAATGAAAGCCCTAAATCTGACTACAAACATAAATAATTCTTTAACTCTTTCTTTTTAAAGGAAAGCCAAATTTTCTCTTGCTCAAATTTTTCTTTTTTGAGGAAGATTGGCCCCGTGCTAACATCTGTCGCCAATCTTCCTCTTTTTTTTTCTTTTTTCTCCCCAAAGCTCCAGTACATAGCTGTGTATCATAATTGTAGAGCTGTAGCTCTTCTATATGGGATGCCGCCTCAGCATGGCTTGATAAGTGACAAGTAGGTCTGCACCCAGGATCCAAAACAGCAAACCTTGGGCCACCAAAGAGGACGGTGTGAACCTAACTGCTATGCCACCAGGCCAGCCCCTTAGCTCTTAATTTTAAATCAGTGCATTTTCTTTGAGTAAATTCATAGTCCAACTACAACTCATTAACTATCAAATGGATCCTGTGTGAAACATCAGGAGTACAATTTCTTACATATTTTGTTAGCAATAAATGAACAGAATGATTTTAGTTTATGTTTTCAGTTCTATATTTTAAATTGAACAATATAACAGAAAATATAAACCACTACATCATAATACCTACAAAAACAGAATGTCATTTGTTAAGTGTTGACAGATTTGTGCCTAAATACTCAGTCCTATATCTTAAAAGGTGTCTTGTTCTAAATTATAACCTTAAAAAAAGAATTCCCTTGTTGTTTAAATTTTCCTTTTATTCTTTTAAGAGGTAAATTGTTTCATGAACAATGGCTTACTATTAGTCTTCCTGGTTGCTTCATACTAATAACAATGGCAGAGACTACATAAAAAATGATAAGTAACACTGGCAGAGTGACGTCAGTGAAAATGATGGAACAAGGACCTCCAAGAACCCTCACCTCAATAAAAGCAATGATAAAACTGTCAGAATCAACTTTTCCAAACTCTAAAAATTAACCAAAGACTTGCAGCAATCCAGGTAATGTTTATTCCAGAAATGGCTGAATCTTGATAAGAAAGGTGACCTTTGTAGTAATTTAACACGCTATATTCCCATCTCCCCCTCTGCAGCTCCACAGTTGTACTGAAAATCAATATCCTACAATCACAATGATGATCAACAATCTGGAGGCCACTGGAGGGACAGAACAGGATTGGAGCTTCATCAAAGCCCCATTCTAAGATTACTGTCATTATTTGACCAGTTGGGTGGCTCCCTGGAAGACCCTACTTGTATGGCTTCCTCTATTTGACCTGACTCATAGGTGGTCCAGTATAAAAAGCCTTTTCCCCAGGAACATTTTTCAAAAACAATTAGAGGAATTTGTTCAAGATTGCAGCTGCTGAGGCAGTGGATAACAGTTGAGGCAAAAACCTTAAAAGAGAAAAGCTGGAAAATGAAATGTCCACAGGGTTGCCAATAAGCTCTGACATATTCTTGGAAATCTGTGAATCTGACATATTCCTGGGAATCTAAGAGGCCATGCTCATAACCAGGGATGTATGGATTCTCAGAAAAGAACTAAGAAAGTCCTAAGCTCTCACCTCTGGCTGACCTTCAACCTCTGTGTCAACAGGAAATAGAGGCTAAGGCAGAGTTATAAACTGCCTGGCTGAGTGTTGAAGGCATGCCCCAACACACACTGTTGCTCAGTAAAGACTGAGATTCTTATTGATTCCAGGCATTCAGGGAAATCTCTGTTCAGTCATTAGCTGACCACTAAACTAACTGAGCAGAGAGGTCAGTACCACACATGACAAAGAATATAGACTTTACAGAATTAGTTCAGAAAAATCAATCAAATAAACAACAGCAACAACAAACCCTGGGGAGCGGAGAGATTCTGATTTCCAGAATTGCCACACTATATTATTTTCAAAGTTCAGTTTTCAACAAAAGAATTGTAAGACATGCTAAAAAAATAAGAAAGTTTAGCACATACCAGGGAAAAAAGCAGTCAATAGAAACTGTCCCTAAGAAAGCCCATATCTTGGACTTACTAGACAAAGACTTTAATTCACCTATTTATAATTTTCTTTTTGAAGGGGAAGATTTCCCCAAGCTAACATCTCTTGCCAATCTTCCCCTTTTTTCTTCCTCCACCCCCGAAAGCCCCAGTACATAGTTGTGTATAGTTGCAAGTTCTTCTGGTTCTTCTATGTGAGCCACCACAGCATGGCTACTGACAGATGGGAAGTGTGGTTGTGTGCCTGGGAACCAAACCCAGGCCGCTGAAGTGGAGCATGATGACCTTTAACCTCTAGGCCATCAGGGCTGGCTTGAAATCACCTATTTTAAATATGTACAAAGAACTAAAGGAAACCACATTTAAGGAACTAAAGGAAAAGATGTGAACACTGTCTCAACAAACAGAAAATATAAATAAAGAGATAAAATTATTTATTAAAAAAACACATAAAGGGGCCAGCCTGGTGGCATAGCAGTTAAGTTCACACACTCCACTTCTGTGGCCCGGGTTTCACAGGTTTGGATCCCGGGCGTGGACAGATGCACCACTTGTCAAGCCATGCTGTGGCAGCATCCTATATAAAGTAGAGGAAGATGGGCATAGATGTTAGACCAGGTCCAATCTTCCTCAGCAAAAAAGAGAAGGATTGGCAATGGATGTTAGCTCAGGGCTGGTCTTCCTCACAAAAAAAAAAAAAAAAAAAACATAAAAATTCTGGAGTTAATCAGAAAAGAAAAACTAACTAGAGAGGCTCAACAGTAGATTTGAGCAGGCAGAAGAAATAATCAGCTAACTTGAAGATAGGTCAATTGAGATTATCCAGTCTGAAGAGCAGACAGAAAAACCAATGAAGAAAAATGAACAGAACATCAGATATCTTTGGGATGTCATCAGCATCCAAAAATACATTAAATCAGAGTCTCAGAAAGAGAAGAGAGAAAGAAAGCAACAAAGAGAATATCTGAAGAAATAATGGTCAAAATTTCCCAAATTTGATGAAAAATATTAATCTACACATTCAAGAAGCTTGATGAGCTCTGAGTCGGTTGAAACTAACACTAGCAAGGAATCTCTTTTATTAGAGATTTAGTGTTGAACTTTGTAACTGTGTGCAAAAATTTCAAATTTCAGATGCTTTTTTTCTAAGAAATTCTTATTTATAATTGAATTATTTGATTCTTTTTGTCTATCTTATCTCACTTTATGGAAATAAGTTATGTTCCAATAGTGTATGAGACAGGGAAAGGATGGAGAAGTTTAGATCTGTCTAATGTCTAAAATCTAATGTCATGGTGGGGAGGGATATGGAGAGGAATAGAAAAAAACACCATCTTCAAAACACATATGTTATTAAGTATATAAAATAAAAGTGTTAATGTGCATGCATAAGGCATAAAGATCTGAGCTAAGTCCAGCTCAAGTTTGAATTTTTTTTAATATTCTATAAATAAGTTCATGGACCATGTCTTATTTGCTTAGCAATGTTGCTATCAAGGTTATGGTCATCGCCTAGATGTCCAACATTTTGCCTAAAGTTTTAGAAGACCCTTTATTAGGACACTAAATTTCAGGGGTGGTAAATTAAAATAACACAAAATTAGACATCTTTATATTTTCTGGCAAAACTGCTGTTGTGAAAATGCTTCATAAATCTTATACATTCTAATACAAGAGTACAAAACTGAAAGCCAGAAACTGCCTTGGAAAGTTGTGATTAAAAATAGGATCATTCAGGGCTGGCCTGGTGGCATAGTGGTTAAGTTCACATGCTCCACTTCAGCAGTCCAGGTTTGCAGGGTTGGATCCCGGGCGTGGACCTACACGCCACTCATCAAGCCATGCTGTGGCAGTGTCCCTCACACAAAATAGAGGAAGACTGGCACAGATGTTAGCTCAGGGCTAATAGTCCTCACACACAAAAAAATGAGATCATTCAAATTAAAAAATCAATTTTTCCAAATTGTATACAATATTTACATTATAGAAGCTGGATGATTAATTTTTTACTTTTAGCTAATATATTATGACTTTTTTTCCACTAAAAAAATTAAAGCTGTGGAGAATATTGTGAAAAACATTTTTGTTTTTTAACTTTAAAAACAATAACCTCAGGGGCTGGCCCAGTGGCATAGTGGTTAAGTTCATGTGCTCTGCTTAGGCAGCCTGGGGTTCGTAGGTTCGAATCCCAGGCACAGACCCATGGACCGCTCATCAAGCACGGCTGTGGTGGTGACCCACGTGTAAAATTGAGGAAGATGGGCACAGAATGTTAGCTCAGAGCCAATCTTCCTCACCAAAAAAACCATCAAAAACAACAATAACATCAAACATAAAAAACTTGAATAGTATAAAGATTCCTGTATACCTTTTGTTCATTTTCCCCAACTATAAATAGTTTACACATGCACTTTCTCATTCTTTCTCTCTTATGCACACACACACACATATATATATACATAATTTTTTTCTAAACTGAGAGTAAACTGCAAACATGATGCTCTAAATATTTTGGTGGGTATTTCCTAAACTACAAGGACACTATTCTATGTCATCACAGCACCATCATCTACATAATGAAATTAACATTGATACATCACAACCTTGTAATCCGTGAGACCAAGTCACATTTTGTCAAACTTCTCAATAATTCCATTTGTAGCAAAAAATTTCTACAGTTTTGGGATCAAATCCAGGATCATGTGTTTCATTTAGTTGTCAACTCTTTAGACTCCTGCAATTTAAAACAGTTCTTCCAACTTTCTTTGCCTTCCTTGAACTTGACAATTTTTTTGATGAGTACAAGTTAGTTATTTTGCATATTATTACTATAATCCTTATGTTGCATTTCCTAATTGACTCAGATATATCTGGGAGAATTTCTTCATTTTTTTGTAGTCTTAGTTCTCCCTCCTTCTCCACCTGAAGCATTTCTATATTTCTGTCCTCTAAATTACTAATTCTGTGCTCCATAACATCAGCTCTGTTTTTTAAGGTTTCTAGATTGCTTTTTATTTCATTCATTGTGTTCTTCACCTCTAGCATTTCTGGGTTTTTTGGGGGTTTTTTTTTGTTTTTTTTTTTAGAATTTCAATCTCTTTTATGAAGAAATCCTTCTGTTCATTAATTTTATTGAATTGTCTTTCTGAGTTTTCTTATAACTCATTGAGTTTCTTTATCATAACTATTTTGAATTCTCTGTCATTTAGATGGTAAATTTCTGTGACTTCAGGCTTGGTTTCTGTCTTGTCATTTTCCTTCTGGTCTGGAGTGTTAATGCAGTTCTTCATGGTGTTTGATGAAGTGAACCTTTACTGGTTCATAGTGGTATATTTGGTGGCAGATTCCACCTGCCATCTCTGGGGGGATGGAGGGAAGAAGCTGTGCTTTCTGAACCTACCACATCACCTGGAAGTTGTGCCAACAGGGCTCGTCTGCATTTGCCTGCTGGCTGGCACTACTTGGTGGGTCCCACAAGCAGGCACAGGTGCTCTGGTGCGGATCCACTGCCCTGGCCGGCTGGCTGAACTGGTGTGCCAGGTGGGAGGGGAGGGGAGAGGTGCTTTCTTTCACATGGATGAGCCCATTCTACACTCACTGACAGCCCACCTGGGCTGGTGGGCTTGGGGGAGGCAGCCATGCAGTGGCTGAGCTGCCTCAGTTTGGAGAATTCCCACAGGCTGGGAAGCAACTCCAAAGCAAAAGCATTCCCATGGAGGCGTCCCTGTTCCCCCATCTCCACTTAGAGTCATGCACCAGCTTCTGCATGAGGTCTCACAGCCTAGATTCCTGCCACTGGGGAGGAGGAGGAGATCCACTCACCTCCTTCCACTGCTTCCTGGGATCTAGTACTCTGACCTTCAGATGTATGGCTGCATGGATCTCTCAGACATCCTATTGTGCTGTGAGGGTGTCCTCTCTTGGTGAATGAATGTCCTTTTGGTTGTCTCTCAGGGGAGGGAGACTAAGGGAACAGCTCACTCCACCATGATGCTGATATCACTCTCAGTCCATAATACTCCTCAATTTTGATTGATATGATGAAAAAATATTTTTTAATTAACAGCAGAAAGAAACTTCAAAGTATTATAAACTAATCAGCACTCTCCATATATCTCACCTCAGTGCCACTGTTTAAACAAGAAAGAACACCCATATGAGAAAGAGGGAAGAAATGGAAGAAAAAGAAGGAAGGTGAAAGAAAATTAAATTGATAAAAATAATTTCAAAACAAGAGAAATTACTTTCCTATAGCCACAACATTTTATTTAAATTATAAAAATCTCATAAGTATTAAACCCTAGATACAATCCATACAAATAACCAGTATCTATACATAAATAGGCCACTCTAGTAATAGTTCAATGTATCCAGGTACCTAATGTTTCTTTCCAGACTTGAAATTCTGACTTCATCCTGTACTTCGCATAGCCTGGAGCTTTTGCAAAATCAAGCTATGAATGTTTGTCACCCAATTTCCCTGTAGAAAAGTTTTCACCTTATCAGAACTCATCTTTTTTCCTTCTTCACTGTCTGATTTCCAGCTGGTAGTCTTAGCAGTTTAACTGTTGGGCATCTCAGTTATTTCATGATGGTAATGTTATTCTGTTATCATTTATTTTGCTAATTATTTCTCAATAAATGTAATTTAATCAACAATTAAACTTCTCTTCCATGCAAACATTGGACATTCATAATCACAAACATTATTTTCTGAAGGAGATTTTCTGTTATATATTTGTGGTATCATACTACAAATGTCTCAGGACCATATGCACAAAATCAAGGAAGGCATTTGCATCAGTGACCTCATCAAGATTCACATTTTATTTCTAAAAATTATACAACGATTTGATCAACAGGGTAATGATTCTTTAGGCTCCCATTTCTTCCAAGAATCTTATAGTTTGTGATATATTACTTTCTGGTTCAGTTCATCAAGATTTTGTAAAAATCTTTAAAGTATTAACTCTGAATCAGATGGAGTTTTCATAAGTCAGAGTAATGTTTTAATTAACCAAAAGGATATATAGGTCAATTCTTTTGAATTTCCCTTGTAAGTCATGTGTATTCTCCTTTATCCTATACAGATTTATTGTGCATCTCCATATGCCAAAGAGTTGGAATAATATAGCAGGCAAGGATTTTAAAAGTAATTTTATCCAACCTCTCATTTGGAAGACAGTTGAGAGTGGTGCAGAGAAACTTAGCCTCCAAGTTTCCTAACACAAGGTCTACAATCCTTGCTACACTATGCACAAAGGGACTTGCAATATTCATAAAGATGATGTCTTATGCAAAAAGAAGGAGGAGGAGAAGAAGGAGCAGGTGGAGGAGGAGGAGGAGGAAGGGGAGGGGGAGAAGAAGAAGAAAGAGAAAAAGCACTGGCACAGACTATGTTCTGTATATCCTTGACAGAACACAGGAGCATCCTCTATTTGGGGAGGCTGAACTCCTCGCTGTGAATGCAGTTTGGGGACAACTGAGATGACAGCCAGTCAGTAATAGACATCACAGCCTGATCAGGATCTTACACAGGGAAACTGCCCAAGTGGTGCTAACCTTCTGTAGCCTCACCATTAAATACTTAACAAATGTTTCATGAATATTCATTTGAAGGGACAGCAAATGGTTAGCCTGCCTGGAGGCCCCACATGTTTCCATCCAGCCCTGCAATATTTGAGATCACTTCCTGCACCAGGGTGCAAAAAATAGAATTGGGATGCAATTTTAAGCAGCCATTTAAGAAATTCCAATCAGACCTTCTTCCATAGACTTCAACCACATAAACAAACGCAATGGACATTTTTAAAACTGTCCAAGAATTTAAAAGTCAAGGAAAGGGAATGGGAAACAAAACAGAATAGAAATATAATTATAACAAAACAATCAAATGAGACATGGAAAACTTAATCAAATATGTTGCTGTTTCGTACAGTTGCAATTAGTAAAATTAACAATTACTAACTGATGGGCTTTGCCTTTGCTGAGCTGGTGTGAATAGACTGCTTCCTTTTGTGTCGTAAAGACATAATATACAAGGGCAGCAAAGTAATAATTTACATATAAGAATGATGTCAGCATCATGGTGGCATAAGATGTCCCTCATACCCACCCCTCCCCAACAACAAAAATTCAGCATCCATCCATTGAAAAAGTTGCCTTTGAGGGAGCTGTGGGATCCAGCACCACACACCAAGGGATCCAGGAGAAGTCTCACCCACCAGTGTGTCATGTAATAGGCAGACAGACCTTCATCCTCTCTGTGGATCCTGCAGTGGCCCATGAACTGCCTCCAGCCTGTCTTGGCTCTGGCTGTGGCTGTGGTCCAGGAGCCCCTGGAGAACACTGGCTTAGACAATCACCCGTGGATGAGAGAGCCTTTGTGGAAGTCCAGGTTTCCAGAGAAGAAGTTCCAAAACTCCACCAGAGCAAAAAAGGAAGGGTTTGGATGCATTAGAGTGGGCAGTTAGAGAAGACTGGAGGAGGGGACTGCTACCTCAACTGCAAAGACAGCAATACAAAATTTCAAGGGACATGGAAAATCAAGCTCATGTGACACTACCAAAGGATCACAATAATACTCCTGTAATCAAGCTCAAACTCATGTGATTTACCAGATAAACAATTCAAAATAGCTGTTTTAAGGAAATTCAGTAAGCTACAAGAAAACACAGAAAGACAATTGAACAAAATCAGGAAAACAACACACAAACACACTGAGAAGTTTAACAAAGAGATAGAAATAATAACAAAGAACCAAACAGAAATTCTGGAGCTGAAGAACATAATGAATGAAATGAAAAATGGAACAGAGAGGATCACCAGCAGACTTGATCAAGCAAGAGAAAGACTCTGTTAGACTGAAGACAGGAACTTTGAAATTATTTAGTCAGAGAAGAACAAAGAAAGAGGAATGAAAAAGACTGAAGAAATCCTTTGTGATCTATGGAATATCATCAAAAGAACCAATTTACAAACTATTGGAATCCCAGGAGAAGCAAAACAAAGAAAAAACCTATAGTAGATTCACAAAAGTTGAGGACAGGGAAACAAAGCATACCCCTAGGGGTTGTTTGTTTGAGATCTTTATTTTTTCTTAATGTAGGCATTAATCTATAAATTTCTCTCTTAGAAGTGCTTTTGCAGCATCCTATAGGTTTTAGTATGTTGTGTTTTCATTTTTGTTTGTTTCAGGATATTTTTTTATTTCCTTTTTTATTTCTTCTTTGACCCACTTGTCAGCACAAAAACAGACACATAGATCGATGGAACAGGACAGAAAGCCCAGAAATAAACCCATTGATCTATGGTCAATTAATTTATGACAAAGGAGCCAACTATATACAATGGGGAAAAGACAGTCTCTTCAACAAATGGTGTTGGGAAAACAGGACTGCCACATGCAGAAAAAATGAAACTAGACCACTATCTTATGCCATACACAAAAATTAACTCAAAATGAATTAAAGACTTGAATGTAAGACCTGAAACCATAAACCCCTCGAAGAAAATGTAAGTGGTAAGCTCTCTGACATCAGTCTTGGTCATGATATTTTGAATCTGACATCAAAAGCAAAGGCAACAAAAACAAAAATAAACAAGTGAAACTACATCAAATTGAAAAGCTTCTGCAAGCAAAGGAAACCATCAGCAAAGTGAAAAGGTAAACTACTGAATGGGAGAAAATATTCGCAAATCATGTATCTGATAAAAGGTTAATATTCAAAATATATAAAGAACTCATACAACTCAATAGCCCCCCCCAGAAAAACAACCAACAATCTGATGAAAAAAAATGGGCAGAAGATCTGAACAGACATTTTTCCAAAGAAGAGATACAGATGGCCAACAGGTATGTGAAAAGATGTTTGACATCACTTGTCATCAGAGAAATGCAAAAGAAAACCACAATAAGATATCATCCCACACCTGTTAGAATGGTTATTCTCAAGAAGACAAGAAATAACAAGTGTTGGTGAGGACGTGGAGAAAAAGGAACTCTTGTGCACTGTTGGTGGGAATACAAGTTGATGCAGCTACTATGGAAAACAGTTTGGAGTTTCCTCAAAAAATTAAAAATAGAACTAGCATATAATCCAGCAATTCCACTTCTGGGTATTTATCCAAAGAAAACACTAAACCAAAAATATATATACACCCCCATGTTCATTGCAGCATTATTTATAATAGCCAAGATATGAAAACAACCTAAGTGTCCATTGATGGATAGATGAATAAAGATGAGATAAACATGTATGTATATATAGATATATAATGGAATACTATTCACCCATAAAAAAGAATGAAATCTTGCCATTTGCAACAACATGGATGGACCTTGAGGGCATTACGCTAAGTGAAATAAGTCAGACAGATAAAGATAAATACCCTATGATCTCACTTATATGTAGAATCTTAAAAACAACAAAAACCAAGCTCATAGATACAGAGAACAGATTTGTGGTTGCCAGAGGTGGGGGCTAGGTGGTGGACAAAATGGTGAATGGGGTCAAAAGGCACAATCTTCCAGTTATAAAATAAATAAGTCACAGGGATATAATGTACTTCACAAGAAAAAAAAATTTGTAACTATGTATGGTGACAGGTGTTAACTGGATTTATTACAGCGATCATTTCACAATGTTTACAATATCAAATCACTATGCTGTACACCTGAAACTAATGTAATATTATATGTCAATTATACCTCAATTAAAAAAATAAATGTAAAATAGAACTACCATAAGATCCTATAATCCAACTTCTGGGTATATATCCAAAGGAAATGAAAACAAGATCTTGAAGGGATATCCTCACTCCCACGTTCATTGCAGCATTATTCACAACAGCCAAGATATGGAAGCAACCTAAGTGTCTATCACCAGATGAATAGATAAAGACGATGTTATATACATCCCATCATATGTGTGTGTGTGTGTGTGTGTGTATTACCATTCGTGAGGTCTTCACATCTTAGTTTTCTAGGATTGAAAGATTTATTTTATAAGTTGTGTATATTGTCATATTTGGCTTTTGCTATATTCTTAAACTTTCTTGTTAAATTTTTGTACTGTTGGGGGTATCTGTGTGGTTTCTTTTATATATCTTGAGACCTATTTTTGAAAAACAAAACTTGGGCTTGATAATCATGAAGGCAGTTGTATAAGTAAACAACTTACTTTTCCACCAAAGAATTGTCAGCAGCTGCCTGCTTTCCTCTGATGCACCTGTTGGCTTTCCCCAACTGGTTTTTGAGAGCTTGAGTTAATACTAAATTTAATCAGACTTTCTGATTAAAGGGCTTTTTTAATTGTTGTTTTGTCTTGTTTTTTAAAGAAAACACTTCTGACTGGTATGGAAAATGTATGTGTATATATCACATCATATATATAAGTGGAAAATTATTCAGCCATGAGAAAGAAGAAACTCCTGCCATTTGTGATAACATGGATGCACCTCGAGGGCAGTAGGCTAAGGGAGATTACTCACTCAGAGAAAGACAAATACTGTATGATCTCACTTATATGTGAAATCTAAGGAAGCTGAACTCATAGAAAGAGAGTAGAGTGGTGGTTACCGGGGCCTAGAGGGTGGGAGAAGTAGGAAGAGGTTGTCAAAGGGTACAAACTTCCAGTTATAACACAGATAAGTTCTGGGGATCTAATGTACAGCATGGTGATTATAGTTAATAATACTGCACTATATACTGGAAAGTTGCTAAGAGAGTAGAACTTAAATATTCTCACCACAAAATAGAAATAGTAATTATGTAATGTGCTGGAGGTATTAGCTAATTGTTATGGTGGTAATCACTTTGCAATATACAAATTTATCAAATCAACATGTTGTACACCTTAAACTTATATAATGTTGTATGTCAATTATATCTTAATAAAGCTAGAAAAAAATAATAAATAAATAAAAGAAATATCCATTCAGCAATTTTGCATTCAGTTAATATTTACTGGTTACATCATATTACTGAGCACTCTGCTAGGTCCTTTCATGTGTGCGATCTTATTTAATCCTCATAATCATTTAAAGACATATGATTTCTATTCTATGTGCAAATCATCATGCTAATTGCTACAGAGGTTAGGAGCTGGGAGTGGGAGGCAGGATGAAGGGTGAAAAAACATTTACACGTGGACTCTCATGTACCTTTGTATTGGTTATCTATTTATTGGTGCATTATGAATTCACTTTAAACTTAGTGACTTAAAACAAGAATAATCATTATTATCTCTCACAGTATCTGTGTGGCAGGAAATCAGGCAGGGCATGGTGGACATGCCTATCTCTCCTCCACAGTGCCTGGGGCCTAAGTTGGAAGACTTGAAGGCTGAGGACAGGAATCATCTGAAGATTCATTCACACACGTCTGGTGGTTGATGCTGGCCATTGATCACAGATCTAGCAGACTCCTAGGATTCCTTACGAAACTAGCTCTGGGTTCTTAGAGTAAGAATCGTGGGATGGAGGGTGTGGGGGGAGAGAGGAACTATATGACCTGCCCTCAGAAGTCACGTGGGATCCCTTCAGCCATACTCCATTGGGGGCAGTTAGGACAGTCACAAACTTGGCCCTGATTCAAGACAGGGGAAAATAACCCCCAGTAATGCCATCCGTTGGTGAGAGAAGTGTCACTCATATTGTAACAAGGGCGTGTGGGATGGACTAAAATACATAGGAGCAGCCATCAATGGTAAATACGATTTCCCACAACCTCACACTCTGCTGAAGAACTTAGGGTGAGCCCTGGATTTAGTCAACACCAGAAAACAGTCTCATGTCAGGCCTCTATAGGTGGTCAGAGAAAGAAAGGATCAGAGATTGTTTCTGACTAGGGATCAAGGCAGGCTTCATAGAAGCAGTATTTGAGTTTTATCCTACTGGGCAGGATTTCAACTTGTTTATTCATTGAGGGCCTACTTGGTATACAGATGGTAGCATGCTAAGTGGAGAACATAATGGAAAATTCTACTTCCAAAGGCACAAAGCTGAAGGTGAACTCTAGAGAGGGGATCAGGAATTCCTCGGTGGGAAACTACCCATTAGCGCTCTCCCGTCTCTCTGTTCACTGTAATGTTCCTTTTCTTGTTGCTGGAAGCATATAGTGCTGCAGAGATCATGAAGCATATCTGCCTGGCTTCCCTTTAGTCTCTGCTCCAACAGCTAGCAGAATCGTGAGGACATATCACTAGGGAATTTGGGGACCAAGCTAGAAACTGTCATATATTACTAAGGGAAATGTAAAACGCACTGAAGGGAATGAAACAGTCTATCTGTAGACCTTTGAGTTGTCATTTTTTAAATCCTCAAGGAAACCAAATTTCTTGTGATGTGTAAATTCAAGTATTTAAAATATGCAGAAGCAAATATTTTTTAAAATTTCCATTTTCTTTTTATTTCACTCTTTCCCATTCTTTAGCTCTCCCTCTCCATGTGATTCCACGTGGAACAGAGATCAAACGCTTTTACTTGTTGATGAGAAAAATGCACAGAAAAATCTAAATGAGATTTACAGTAACTAATAATTGGACAAAAGAAACTAAGAATGTCAAAGTCATGACTGTGATTTTTATAATCCCATCAATTATTCTGTCCCCGAGCAAGTGAAACTGTCAAGATACTAGGGCATCATTTTGTTAATTGCCCCAAGTCTTAGATTTCATTTAGGAACAACTTCCCAAAGTAGGATATGCCCCAGATTTACACATCAGCAGTTCAGCAAAGAATGTTCATTGTTCTTAAACCCAAACACATATAAAACAACTGACTCTTAGAACTCAGTGTAAACTCCAAGCCTCTTCTCTGATAACGAAAAATTGACCATGATTCCACTGTGGTTTCTTTCCTCATATATGATTAGCTTATAACTTTAGGCCTATCCTGAAAGTAGATCATCAAATACCTTTACAGTTAAGAATTTTGTGAATTTTAATCATAATAGGGGATCAAGGCCTGATTATTTAAAAACATAATGATTTCAAGAGGCTAAGAATTTCATAGGGTAAAGACATTAATTATCTAGGTTGGAGAATATTTTTTAACACAGAAATCGAATGACCCTAAGCTTCCATTTCTCCCTTCTGAAGCTCTTTAGAACTGGCTTGGAGATAAAGTTCAAATACAATAAAATTTAGATAAACCAGCTCGTCAGGTTTAAGCAGATTCAGAGACCTCTCCACTGTGAGAAAACCTCTAGATAGTCTGTTCTGTTACCTCCCTTCTGCTTCAAAGGCAGTATTATGTGGTTCACATTAAGATTTAAAAGTACAGAATTATTTCTAGGTGTGGTCAAAGAAGCCCAAGGAAGCCACATATTTATGCATATGGTGATATCGAGGATAAAACCACACTATCAAAGAAATATAAGGAGCTACAATAAAACTAGTTGAAAAGAACCGCAAAATATGAAAAGTAGGGATGAACCACCAACAGTGACAAGACCCACCTAATATCTACATTCATGTGGGAGAAAGTGGAAAGAGGAAAATGGGGCATCTGAGTGTCCCGAGAACAGGAGAATCCAAAATCACCAAGAGTAACCTCCTAAGCACAGTGCAAGACTGTCAGGGGATTCTGTGAATTCTGATCCACAGGTGGGAGCAAAGGGATGTGTGGAAAGATCAGCAGATGCTGAAATGATCTTGGTCCTAGGAATTCTCAAAACTTGCTATCCTGAGCTCACCTCTAGAGCAAACTGCTCGCTAAAGAGCAACTGATGAGAGTAGAATCTAAGTTGAGCAGGACAAGGACATGTGGGGCAAAGAAAAGAGAAGGAAAGAGAGCAGAGGACACAGAGCTCAGATAATAGGCCATGTTTTAATCACTTCATGAAAACAACAAAGAAGCTGTAGAGCTATGAAGCTAAAAAACTATCCTGGCCCACCCCTGCCTCTTAAAACAACAGGAAAATTCATTTCACCGAAAACTGAGCAACAGAAAAGAATCACGATCAATTTCTATACAATGTTATTCTTACAAAGGAAGGAAGGAAGGACAAATATCCTTACAAACGTGAAAGCACATCAGAAAAACATGCTCATAGAGCAAATAAAAACCATTACCTAATATTTCAATACAAACTAAAATAAATAACGTAATTGTAGAAAGCATTAAAGAACAACATAAATCAGAATTAGAATAACTTGGAAATAATGCTACTGGAGAAAAAGCAATGTTTGAAAATGTGATGCAACTCAAAAAAGAATTCAAAATGAAGAAAAACCATGGAAACTTGAATAAATACAATACAAAATGCCCTACAGAGAGTTATAAGTTTGAAAGAACAAATATTTGTAAAACCAAAGATTTAATTTTTGAGGGCAAAAGGAAGATCCAATATACATATAGGAGTCCCCAAAGAAATAAGCAAGGTAAGGAAGAGAACAAATAAATCTGTAATTTAAGAAAATCTTCCTGAATTAAAAAAGACTTGGTAGAATTAATCAGTGAAACCATCAGGTCCTGGGCTTTTTATTGTGAAGTTTTTTTTTTTAAACATCTGCATCAATCGTCCCCTATTATGTATGTGGGTCGCTGCCACAGCATAGCCTGACGAGCAGTGTGTAGGTCTGCTCCCGGGATCCAAACCCACGAAACCTGGACTGCCGAAGCAAAGTGTACAAACTTAACCACTACATCACTGGACTGGCCCCTGTGGGAAGTTCTTTTGATTACTAATTCAGTCTCTTTACTTCTTACAGGTCTTTTCAGATTTTCTATTCCTTTTGAGTCAGTTTTGGTAGTTTCTGTTTTTCTTGGAATGTGTCCATTTCATCCAAGTTATCTAATTTGTTGGCACACAGTTGTTCATAGTATTCCTTTATAATTCTTTTTATTTAATTAATATCTCTAGTCATGTTCCCTGACCAGCATCTCCTAGAGGTCAGACCCTGAGAGTCACTACTGTTTATATCCTCAAAGCCTTAGCACAGTGCTTTGCACTCCAGTAAATGTTTGTGGAAGGAGGAAGGGAGGGAATTAAAAAGACACAGAACACAAAATTTAGTCAAATATTCATAAACTCCATAGAATACATTTCTAAAAACCAGAGCATACTACTTTATTGCAGTATTTAATGCAATAAACTCACTTTTACCATAGACCAGCATTCTGTGCACACACACACACACACACACACCACTTACACTAGGAAATACATGGCACATAAGATATCAAGTCACTTTTAACCCTGATTGGCTATATCTGAACTAAATCTTGAATTGGCCATCTCTGATATACCAAAATGCAGGTGGAATAAGGATGGCATTTAAGGGTAATATAGATAGTATCTTAAGAAACCATTCCACTTTTGCAGGCCACTTGGGATTCTGGAGACAATGTGGAGTGATCTAATATTACTAAAATGCTTTTATCTTCAAATAATGCCCCAATATGGTAAATGATGTATTTTAAGACAAATACGGATAAAATCTTTTTTAAGAAAACATAGAGCACATCGAGATCATAGGAGGGACAGTTGAATAGCAGACAATCAAGGGAGTTGCAACTTGTTGCTAGATTTGGACGTCTGGCTGCTACACAGACATTATAGGTGACAAGTAATTACCCAACATAACTGAATGAAATATGCTTCAATATGTTGAGCTATAACTGAAAATATAACTTGTAAGATTTGGTAACTGGAAGAAATTCACAATTCAAACCCCCTGCCAGCATACCAGAGTAACATCTCTCTTTTTTTTTTTTTTTACTGTCTCAGGGTGAGGTTTGGTTTGAGATCCGTGATACAATATTTCTCATACAGAAAACAGGTACAGCTTCGACAAAACAAACAAGGAAACAATTTGCAGCCCTGCGGTGTGTTCAGGCAACTTGGCACGGGTGACACTCTGACTAAAGAAGCTAAGTCAGAGCCAGAAATCCCTTCCTGTTCTAAGTACAATAATCACGAGTCCAAATCCTGGCCTGTAATTAAGCTTCTTAGTTGCTTCATCATGACACTCATTTCTGCATACACGGTGTGCCCTTTTGCGGGGTTGGAAGTAGACCTTCCGAATACCTGAGTAGCCAGTATACAAAAACGATTCTGAAGCACGTTCATACAAAGAAACTGAGCAAGATCAAGTGGCTGAAATTGGAAGTGTGGAAGTGTCAGGCTTGCCTGGCAGAAGCCAAGAGCTGGGTCCTGAGCAACCCGGGGGGACAGACTGGACTGGCACCCCCGGCCTTGGAACCCTGAAGCCAGGGACCGACCAGACAGCAGCAGCAACAACAATGGATCACAGAACAAATAGCAGAGCTCTGAAGAGAGTCAAGACACCCTCATCTACAAGGAGTTTGATGAGGATTTTGAGGAGGAGCCCACATCCCTTGTAGGTCACTGTGTGGCAATCTACCACTTCGAAGGGGCCAGCAAGGGCACCATCTCCATAGCCCGGGGCGAAGACCTCAGTCTCATGGAAGAGGACAAAGACGACGCTGGACCCGGGTGAGGTGAGAACCAGGAGATGAGGTCTACCTGCCCACCTCCTACCTCTGTGTTGCCCTCTACTGAACCCTGCCAGAGGCTGTTGGCTGCTGCTTCTGGGCCAGGTAGGGCCCCAGCACCCACACATTTTATTTCTGCCCCTGTGTAACCTACTGCCCCCCCCACCCTACTCCTCACCCCAGATAGGCCCACTGTACCTTCCACCATTGATGGACATTCAAATCTTTTCTTCCTGCCACTCGGCTAGGATTGTTTTGTTTTACATTTTAAAAAATTATTTTTAAAAAAATCATACAGGGTTCCCAGAGCCCAGAAGTTTTACAAGAGGCCTAGATTTGGAGGAATGCAGGAAGCAGGGAGACAGGGGAGAAAGTGCAGTTGAGGCAGGACTCAGGGCTGTGAGAGCACCAACACCCTCCAATCAGAAAAGCTCCACTGCTATCTATTTTATGAATTAGGATTCCCCATAAGATTGCTTTCGAAGAAAGCATTTCCCTGCTTTAAAAAGAGAGAAGGTCCAAAACCACTGACCTAAGGAATGGATATATCTTTGTTACAGAAGTAGAGGCAACAAGATATTTGTAGTTAGTGACATTAAGGAGGAAAACTAAACCATGTGCTATTGCCTATACTTTCTGTTGATTTAATTCCACTCCCTCTGAGCCATTCTAGTACCTCCTTCATCTTATACCATCCAACAAACACACATACCACACAAACATAGAATTATATGATTCCCACAGTAGATTTGAGATTCTGGGTTGCATGACTATTGGATCTGCCAGAAACACCTAGGATGCTATCTCAGTGTGTACATTGTTCCTTTGATTCTAGATTTAAATGGTCCCTTTTAGCTTCCTATGCTTGTTAACAATGGGAAATGCAGTCTAACAGGCCAAGCTTTCTCGACTGTAGTATCACTCCGTGTAGAAACTAGCTCAGCTTCTCCTGGTCACTAACAGACCAAAGACTACAGTAACTGTCCCCTTGTCACCTCTGGTTTTCTCCATAGACCATGCCTCCTGAACAATTAATTTCAATCTAAAAACTGTCTCCTAACTCTGACTTTGAATGTGTCCTGGAATACAGTCCATCTTTTCCTCTGTCTCCATAGTCATGTGCTTGATCTTCCCTCAAATGTTCTTTTTCCTAATCCCCTTCCACGCACCATAACCATGAAGCCAGCTCTTCATATCTCTGCACCAGGTTCTGTCTCCTGCTGGTGAGACACGCTTAAGTGCCAGCTGCACCCCCTGCATCATCTATTTTGCATTGTGCCAACCTCATTTCTCCACTCCACAGTCTCACAAGTCCAAGAAAGATTGTATTCACACTGAAAACATTAGTTAGTGATAAAGATTTGTCTGAAGATTTCACAGGAGAAATGAAAGAGAAAGACTAAATCCCACACTGCAAAATAAATTTCTTTAAAATTCCTCATTAAACGGGTCCATCTCCAAAGTTCCGTCCTCCCCATGAGGCCACCCCAAGGGTAATTTTTCTCCACCGTTCCCCGACTCAGAACCAACTTCAGTGGTTCCTGTTTTCTTCCTTCTGGCTTCATTCCTCAACCTCAAATGCCTCCCCACTTGATTACGTGGAGCAAGTCATCCTTCCCTCATCTCCATCTTCTACCTTCAAACATAATCTTCACAATGTTTAGCAAACAAAGGGCTTTCTGGAGCCCAGGATCAACCCTCCCCATCCCCCATAAACTGTGGGGATTATAAATTATTTTTTAAAAGTCAGCCTCTGGGGGCTAGCCGGTGGTGTAGTGGTTAAGTTCACACACTCCGCTTCAGCAGCCCAGGGTTTGAAGTTTCCGATCCCAGACATGGACCTACACACCACTTGTCAAGCCATGCTGTGGCGGTGTCCCATATAAAGTAGAGGAAGATGGGCACGGATGTTAGCCCAGGGCCAGTCTTCCTCAGCAAAAATGGAGGATTAGCAATGGATGTTAGCTCAGGGCTAATCTTCCTCACCAAAAAAAGATGAAATTTTAGAGACAAGACATTACTGACTAATATCCCACTGGTATGTCCTTTTTCAAGTAACACTCAACGATTTCCATTAGTTAAATAATAATGACACATCGTAATTGTCTCCCTGTCACAGTGAGAGGATTGAAAGAATCCCAGAAAGTTACTGAATGACTGTATTCCTTTACCAGCAGGCAGATTGTCACTTGAATGGCCCAAACAGGTATCAGTTGCTTTTCAGGACATCCCAAGGATGAGATTCCACAGTCTCTCTCAGTGTCCCATAGCGCCATTGCATTAGCTCTGTTGTTGTCTGGGTAAATAGCCTAGTGCCCTCTGATAGAGAAGGACTGGCTTCCCAGAGCTCCCAGCGATGCTGACAACCTATGCTCAAACACAGAAGAGGAACACCCCAGCCTTTGAATGCTCTAGACTCCATGTCAGGGAAACGAGTGACTGGACAGGGCCACCACTTCCAGAGATTTAGGCGTTAAAAGAGTAAGATAAGGGGCTGGCCCCATGGTATAATGGTTAAGTTCGCCTGCTCTGCTACAGCAGCCCAGCGTTCGCAGATTTGGATCCTGGGCACAGACCTACACATCGCTCATCAAGCCATGCTGTGGCGGCATCCCACATAAAAAATGGAGGAAGATGGGCACAGATGTTGTCTCAGAGCTAATCTTCCTCAGCAAAAAAGAGGAGGATTGGCAATGGATGTTAGCTCAAGGCCAGTCTTCCTCACACACAAAAAAAGAGTAACATAAAACCATAAGCACTATATACTAATGACAACTTAATTACTTTCTCTGAGAAGGAGAACCAATTGAGGCCATCAGAAAATAAGTGGGATGATAATTCAGCAAGAACTTTTATTGTGTCGGATGCTAAGAATATCTAGCAGAAGTGCTCAAGCTCTGCCCGTTGTCTTCTAAAGTTAAAATTAAAATAATGTGCCAGAGTCTTTTATTTGGCATCTGGGATTCACTTACAAATGATTACAAGTAAACATTTCCTTTCTGAAAAGTTGGACTTCTGGCACTATTTATAGAACATCTACATGACCTACACACCAGATTGCTAGAATTGTAAGGACTCTCTACAGCTTAAATATCACTCTGGGTAGTAAGTTGGCAGATTGATTTACAAAAAATGAAAGCCAGAAGACTGACCACTTATTGAAGAATGTTGTGATCAATGAATTTGGCCAACATCAGTCCTAGAAAGCAGGGCCAGAACTATATCCCTCTTAGTGCTTTGTAAGCTGGATCTGCACGTGGCTTTGATTCATGGTTCAGATAGGTCCACAGAGATGGGTTTATAGCTTGTAGTTAAAGCTTCCAAGTTAAATGCAAGTTTCTATCAGGGAGAATTGATTGTGGGGCTAAAGCTGTTATTTGGAAAAAGATCTGTATCTGTTCTGACATGGGTCCTCAGATTTCATGGAGTAGTATTTGTGTCCCAGGGACAAGGGGCTGAAAGCAGAAAAGGCAAAGGACAGTGTGATCCCAAATCTCCATGGGGCTCTGGGATGCTTCTTGGGGAATTGTCCTAAGTGTAGACCTAGGTGTGTGGGCTGGGGTGGGACTCAGTGCATGAGGGTAGTGGCAGAAGGTGAATTCAGAGAACTACGCAGGGAACCAAGGCCACAGCAGGGTGCAAAGCCCACAGCAGCACAAGAGGGGGTGCCTCCCTCGGCTTCACAGACAGGCAGGCCTGGGTTTGGAGTCCTATAAAGGTGGCCAGTTACAGGGACAAACCTGGGAAATACTGTTCCCACCGCCAGGGCAGGTGAAGGAAATGCTCAGACGTGAGGATCAAATCCCTCTTGAGAAGAACTAGAACTCGGATTGATGGGTGCAGAGGCAGGAAAGATGACTTTATGACGTGGCTACTGTCAGTGTTTGTGTGGGATCCTGAAGTGTTGTGCAGTAGGGGAAAAAGTAGCCATGAGGTCTTGGAAGAGGATAAAGAAGGCAGAGAGGGAGCCGGCCTGATGGCATAGCGGTTAAGTTCACGCACTCTGCTTCGGTGGCCCAGGGTTCGCAGGTTTGGATCCCGGGCGCGGACCCACCCACCGCTCATCAAGCCATGCTGTGGCGGCGTCCCACATAGAGCAACTAGAAGGATGCACAACTATGACATACAACCATCTACTGGGGCTTTGGAGAGAAAAAAAAGCAATAAAAAAAGGAGGAAGATTGGCAACAGACGTTAGCTCAGGGCCAATCAAAAAAGAAAAGAAAAGGCAGAGAAACATAAAGGGAGGAGGGAAGAAAAGAAGGAGCAGAGCTGAGTGAGTGTTGTTGTCAGTGAAAGCAAAGTGGGGGCATTGTTGGAAGAAATGAGAAGTCAAAGTGGAGGACTAACTTCCCTAGTGTCAAACTTCTAGCCTCCTCAGTTCTACAATAGTTTGTAAACCATAGTAATAAAAATTCTATGTTCTATTCTCATGGTATTTCTTCTCTCTCCCAATACCAGACCACCTCCCACCTCCCCCACCTAGGCCTTACGTCTCAATCCAGGGAAGACTCACGCTTTCCTCTATAACACTCCTTCTTTTGTGTCCCCTCTCACACAGAAAGCGACCTGATAGGCTAGTTCCCATACACTGGGAGTGAGAGCCAAATCTAACTGCGTTACCTGCAGACTTATCTGATCTCTAACAAAGGACCCTTGAAAATACAAACTTTATTCTCAGAGAGAAGTTTAAATCATAGCGTTTGGTCTTTGTAGCAGGTTGGTGAAGATAGAAGTTCCCTCAAAATTCATCCTGAAGAATTGCTTACTCCATTTGTACGTCACTTTTGTCTCCTAGACCAGCTTAATTTCAGGTTTAAAATAAAGCTGTCCAAACAGTAATTATGTGTATACCCCTGACTCCTCCTTCCATCTGCCATCACAGCACCTCCCCTCAGAAAGCCTTGCCTCCAGTTATTTCTGGAAGGTTTCTTATTGAGGATGCAGGATGGCTCATATCCTGTCTGCTATCACTCTGAATCTGTCACTGTATTGTTCTGCTTCTGTCCTCTTTAGTGAGGGCCACAGTCTGCAGCCTGCCAAGCTGTTGAAGATCCCACCCACTGCCATGGATGCGGGAGTTACCTCCTGCCACTGGAATTGCACACTGTGAACATTTTAATGGGCTCTAAACCAAAAAATATATAATTAATTCTGTGCTATTTCTTTGTTTGTACCATATCTAGTTTCAAGGGATTTAAAGTCCAAAAATATGTACAATAAAACAAGATAACAAGTAGGAACTGAGTTTATAGAAACAAAACAGTAAAAAGATAAAAATAAAGCTATAGATGAAATTATAAGAAGCATGCCATAAAATCATGTACATTTGCTTCAGGTGGCCTGAAAATTTGGCTCTAAGCTTTCAAGCAGCCACTACAAAATGGGAATCATAGGCAAAATCTATTTAATTCTCAGTTTCTGAAATTCGAGAGAAATGTCTCCAATGGATAGATCTTTATAAAGAAGCTTCTCTTTAATTTAGTACCCTGTATCTTTACGAATATTCTTATGGTAAATACAAGAATATTCATAAGGCATTTGTAATATTCCTTCAAGGTGGACCATTGGCATGGTATATAAACTGAGTTCAGTAAAGTAATTTCAGTGTAAGAGAATAAAAACCGTGTGGTTTAGGTTTGATGCAGAAATAAAAGCGAGAGCATCTAGAAAATGGGCCGCATAGCTTTCAGGCACACCTCCATGAAGACTGCTTCAGGGTGCCCTAGGATCAGAGTAACTCTTCTAGACAAGTCCTTAGAAGTGCAAGTATTCTCTGTTGCCATTTAAAAGCTGACACATATACTTCTACAGTCAGCTGAGCAGAGGGTAAGGCTAACAAGTTCTTGAAAATCTGTATGCACCTAAAAAACGTTGCATATAGGACAGAAGGCCATCACTCCTGCACTGAGGTAAGCTGAGAGCCCAAGGGGACACAGGCAAGATTGTCTGCTCCAATACACGGGAAAATGAGCTACTGAGTCTCAAAGCTCTGGTACTTAGAACATGGAAACAATCATCTTTGTATGGAAAATTATTTACCAAAATCTCAGAAAAAAAAGAACCGTCATTGAAGCACCTATTGAGATCCAACTTTAAGCAGCATAACTATTTATTTCACCCCCCCCCCCCCCAGATACTTGACTGAATTGGCCCTAATATAATTGGCCTCATTTACCTGCTTTACGGGGCAGTTAACTATTGGCCAGTTGTAGGTTGAGGGAGTCTGTTAAAAATTAAGTGGTTTTTGTTTCTGAAGTTCTTCTATCAGGAAATACTTGCAAAGGGAGCCCAGTTGTCAATTAAGGTCACACTTTGTTTATTGAACTAAAACATGTAATCTGCTTATAGTAATATGCTCCTATTTATTTTCAGGGACTCTGGATGGGATTCTGTTGATTCCTCTTCAACTTGGATATGTTCAATTGAAGAGTAAGCATTTTGCTTCTATCTGAACTTTTTAAAAAATGTAGCCTCCTTACAAACCCAATACAAAGTACTTGTTTTAAAGAAGCATATGCAATTCAAATGTAAAAATTTCACATTAAAAAATAATCATAATAAATCCCATTAGAAGGTGCTGGTCAGATATTGCGGTTTGACTCTGAGCTTAGAAAAACAAAAGAGCAGACTAGTCCCATGGGAGCGAGGGGCTATTTACTCACTTATTTGTAAGAGCTTCAGCAGACGGGAATGTTTCTTCCTCGGAGAAGAGCTCAAGGCCATGCCCATCTGCGATTAGACCACCGTCTCTGCAGTTTCATCAAATCGGTGGCCCAAAGTCAGAGATGTGATGAGAACCCCTATTTGGGGTTTAACCTTTAATCTATGAACCTCCTAAACTGTCTGGGGTTAAGTTTTGTCAATCTTCCATTATTTGGCCAATTTCACCATCTGTCCATCATTACGAATGCAAAACAAGAGAAACGTCTATTTATTTTGAAGGTCTTAAATACAATGTCCTAGGAAGATGTAAAATAAAAAAGATGCGATTTGACCATCTCACTGTGTTTCATATCTACAAACTCTCTTTCATTCTGGTATCAATTTTGGAGCCAGATTTCTGTTCATCCACACAGCCCTACCCTTATCTCAGTATCATTTATTATATGACTATTAAAGCCAGAAATTTTGTATTATGAAAGTTTGTTTCCATAATAAATGATTTCAACATCATTTATGGTTTATGGCTTAGGAGAAGGAAACCACATAATTTAGTTCCAATGTCCAAGCCATGTAGATATAATCCTACTCTTGCCAGTAAAGACATTAAGGAGAGAGAAATTCAGACCCTTTTCCAGACCCCTAAAGAGGGAAAATATTTCCCCCCAAATCAAGAACAAAACCACTAAAATGGTCCAAAAAACATTGGTGACACAGTGACAAAACAGAAAATAGTATTGTTCTTTAGAAAAGGTGAATCACAGAGCTGTAAACATCAATTAATAGTTTAATATTGCTACTATAACGTGTGTTTTACAAAATGAAACAGTAACATTGGCTGAAAATATGGATGAAATCTGGGCATGCAATCAACACTTGGTATTTCGTAAAGTCATTTTAGATCAAGACATTCAAGAATTATAACTTCCAATTCATATACTGCAGTTAAGAATCCACAACAGTAAGAGAGAGGCCAACATCAGCCATCAATGCCAGAGTGCAGATGGATGTTCAAAACCCAAGACTCTAATACTTCCTTCTCTGATACATCCCATATTGAAGAAATAAATGTCAGGAGAGCAGAAGACCTTTCAACTAGATAGAACACTGTGTTAGAATGAGAATTAAGGGAATTTGATTCTGACATGACCCCATCAAATCCCAAACCTCATTTTGCTGATAGAGATCAGAGGGAAAAGCAGAAAGGTTGAATCTACACTTGTGTGCCAGTAAAAATTCCATTGCAAGTTTCACAGCGAGGACAACTGACATTTGGGAATGTATAGGAAACGTGGCTGAAATACCAACTAGAAGTCTGCAAGATTAAACTTACACTTCCAGCAGGTATGGAAGAAACCAAAAAGCAGAGTGAAAAGTCACTGTTAGGAAATCCTTTGTTCCTATCAGCTGCATATCCCAACCTGAGCTGCCGTATTTGTTAAATGGGAATATACAACAAAAAATACCCACAGCAGGCAAGGTCCTGACAAACGAGGTCCACTGTTCCCGTGAAGACCTTAGTCTTGGTGATTGCGCAAAGGACAGTCTTCAAACTGGGATAACATGAGGTAAAAAAGGATCATGAACTTTATGAATCATTTTGTAAACTAAACCATATTCTTGTTAATGGGCTTTTACATCTTGTTTTAAAAATGTTTCGAGAATGTTCTAAAAACTTTCCATTTTGCAACACTGGTAACTCAAGAGGAAAAGCAAGTTCACTTATGTACAAATTGCTCTTGTGGTCCTATTGGGTCCTGAAATCCATGTCAGAGTTGGATAAATAATTTTACAGGTGAAACCTTTTAGGATCTCTCATAGTTAGCATGATTACAAATAATTAGCCAAAAGAAAGAAATAGTTGCCAGGGCTTGTTGTGGAAGTATTCACTTAACATCCAGCAAACTGTGGCATACAGTTTATATGTTGAGCCCTGGAGATCCAATGGTGGGGCCCTGTCCTCAGATGCCTGAGAGGCTGGTTTGGAGACAGACACTGATCATCCTCCATCTTCGGTGGCAGTTATAAGACAGTGTTGCCTGCTTCTTGTAATCAACCCGATCCTGTCTCTTACGAACCAAGGTTAGAGAACAAATGCAGTTAAATATGGATGTCCTAGAAATGACGTACAGAAATAGACTTAACACAGTTTCCATAAATAAAACTGAGGACACTGAGAGCAAAATGCTGAATCTGGAGTTTCCTAAGGAAAGAGTGAAAATCCGTGCTTCAACCCTTTGCACAACCCAATTACCAACCACTATCACACAGGATCCAGGGATTGGGTTAAGGGCTTAGACCTGCGCTGTCCAATGTGGCTCATGTCCAGTGTGCACTTGAAACGTGGCTATTGAGCTAACCGAGCTGTAAAATTTACCAAATGTAAAGTGTAAAATATATACCAGATTTCAAAGACTCTGGAAGGAAGAATGTAAATCATCTCATTCATAATTTCTTTATGCTGATTTCATGATGAAATGATAAAATTTTGGATATATTGATTAACTAAAATACATCATTCAAATTAATTTCATGTTTCATTTTATTTTTTAATGCGGCCACTAAAAATTTATTAATTACACATATGGTTCTCCTCATACATCTTTGGACAGCACTGGCTTGGACTCTTAAGTTTAAGACACTTTCCTTACTCATAAGTTTAAGACATGGCTTAGACGCTTGACCCAGGGAAAACTCAGTTTAAATCCACATATTAGCTGTGTGACCTTAAGCAAGTCACTTAACCTCCCTAACCACGTGCTATATACCAGGTACTGTTTTAATTAGTAAGGGTACCTCGGAGAGTTGTTTTTAGGATGAAATTTACCAAGATGACTTGTTCCACATAAGTCGCCAATACATTTTAGAAAATATTTTCAAAACCGTCTCAGCTATGCAGCAACCATGTTTCTCTCTTCACTGCTAGCCATTATTTCAAAGAATCACATGATCTAAATCGACCCAGGATCTTTGTATAGGGAGTGGCATTTTCCACTCCCACTTGGATTGTTTCCAATCTTCTCGATCTGATAAATTCCTACTCAATCCTCAAGACCTAGTTCAGACACATCTCCTGTTAACAGCTTTCCTGTTCAATTCATTAGTCTCAATACAGTTCATCTAACGTTCATGTAAAAAGGTTTTATTGATCACCTACCACGTGCCAGCTCTGTTTTAGGCTCAGCAGATAGAGCAGTGAGCAAAACAATATTTCTGCTTCAGTGGTGCATACATTCTCCTGGAAAAGACAGACAATAAACAAAAACATATACAGCATCATGCCAGCTAAGGAGAAGGTTAGGGAAAAGTAAAGTGGCTAAGGGAATAGAAAAGGGTGGAGTCAGGGAACACTTTTTTAGATGGTGTGGCCCAGGACAGCCTTTCTAGAAAGTTGACACACGCTAAAGCATAGGACGCCGTACCTAACACACTTGGTGTAAGGACAAATACCAAAGAAGACGTTCTTGTGCCCCAACTCTCTCATCCAGAGATGTATGCACACAGGCGCCATTTTTTAGGGCACTGGCTGGAAACGTCCCTGGAAAGCAACTGAGCAATTGTCTATGGTCTTCCTATTCTGCAATCTTCTGGAGGAAATAACAGAGGAAGCTGTGAAAACATCTGGCCCTTGAAAAAACCACATTGTGGCTGAACATGAGGACATCTTCCTGGCTTTACCAGAAGTAAAGGGCTAACTGGAGCTTTTAGAGTCCCTTGTCCTGGCCACATGCCTATGTTAATATATTTTTCTTAGTATTGGAACTTATAAATGACTTTTATAATTTAGCTAGTTACATTGTTGCCTGAAAAATAGAAGAATTGGAGAACTTTCATTTTATCACACTATGTTTAATGTGATTTGTCCATAGCATTATTTTTTAAATAAAAATATTTTTTTAAATTTTTATTAAAGTAATAAATGCTTAAATTTAGATAATACAGAAAAGTTTATAATGAAAAGCAACAATTCTCTTTCCCAGGCCTCTGCAGTCTCAATTCTGTTTACCAGAGACACCATATTAACTCTTAATTTTTCCATTTTTAGTGTTTCTAGTTGTCGCCTATTTCTCTAAATAATAGGCTGAGGTCACAATTGTTTGATCCATCAAGTCTGGACATCTATGGACTTCCTGCTAAGACAGTGGCTCGACTTCCTCCCTGCCTTTCATCTCCCCTCCTGCCAGTGGAGGCAAAAATTATTATTGTAAGTCCCCCTGTTGGTTATCTTTTTAACTTAAATATATAAATATGCAAATATCTCTTGAGCTCTCACTTGGTAAAAAGGATTATTAACAGCCTTATTCTCTTCTGTGTGTGAGGAAGACCAGCCCTGAGCTAACATCCATTGCCAATCCTCCTCTTTTTTGCTGAGGAAGACTGGCCCTGGGCTAACATCTGTGCCCATCTTCCTCCACTTTATATGGGACGCCGCCACAGCATGACTGACAAGTGGTGAGTCTGTCCGTGCCCGAGATCTAAACCTGCAAACCCCGGGCCACTTGAAGCAGAGCGCACAAGCTTAACCGCTACACCACCTGGCCTTATTCTTTCTTCTTTTCTTTCCACCCTACCTTAAAACTTCTAGCTTCCCAGGACTACCTTAAGTAACTACCCTTTTCCTTGTTGATTTTGGTAGCACTTACTTTATTTGAATACATAAAGTTTTCCTTCCTTTGCCTATTGGTTGACTCTAAAAGTTGAAACGCAGTAAACAGTATGTTACTACGACTATGTAGTATTATTGACTGTGCAACCAAGGAGTATCTTATTATTGCATTCCAAATTTGTTTTTCCTTGAATTTTTAACTTTCTGCTCCTCCTGTTTCTCCCCCTCCTCCTGCTTCTCCTCTTTCTTCTGCTTCTGCTTCTTCTTTGCTTTGCTTGCCTTTATCAAATCCCTACTTTCCCAATATCAAAGATCCAGCAAATCAATGGACTCTCATTTTTCCAGGTATCTCTCTCTTAGAGCTTCAGGCTAGATTTAATGCTCTCCAGATCTTCTCCTTACTATAATCCTGGAACTTCAGATTATTATTCCCTCCCAGGCCTTCCTTTTTCTTGCTGATGATCTACATTTCAGTCACCTGACACAATTAAAATTGATTTCTTCTTCAGCAATAGTCTTAGACAGATATTCCTGGCGAGTGGGAAGCTTCCCTCATGCAGTGAGTGGGGGGATCCAGGCTCCTTCCACCTTATGACTCTGCCATTCTCCCAGGTTCCCTCAACCTCTGCACCTCTGCATTCAGCCAACATAAGGGAGAGAAGAGCAGGAAGTAGGTACACCCATATATTGAACACAATGGCTCAGAAGTCACATACATCACTTCCGCGGACACGGCTGCAAACAGAACTTGACATCTGAAGATGATGATGTCACCTTTGCTACAAAGAGCCAAAGCTTTCAGTGAGAAGGGTACTTTTTTAGTTAGAAAGGTAAAGAATATATAATATTTAATTTAAATTAAACTAACCATATATTTAATATATTTCTGTATATAAAACATATACAAAGATAAACAGCAAGTAGTATTTAATTTACTAGTTAAGTCTGATCTACATTCTTATTCCCATCATAATTATTAAATCCAAGAAGAAGGCAGAAGAGAAGGAGAAGAAAAGACAAAGCCTTGGATATCTCAGATGTTAAAGAGTGAGTCATAATTTGCTTCATCCCAGGTAGAAAGAAGTCTGTAAGGTTTCACTGTAATTGTGTGATTTGCAGAGTTAAGAAGTTTCCATTTTTACCGATTTCTTGTTGTACATAAGTCCAATCTAGTTTGTAATCTTCCACTGTGGAATAATACTTATGGCTTCCATTTGCTCTTTTTTCCATTAGTTGCTGCTGTTTTTCTACTATTATTTTATTTGAGTAATTAGCACACTGATTTATTTTGTCTTGACAGCCTGGGGCAATGGTACTAAGGGTGCAAGTTTTTAAGTCAAACAAATACATGTTGACGTTTTAAAAATGAATCACACTAGATTCCCTTCTTTTCAGATTCTCCTAAAGTGAGATAATAGAAATTCCAAGGGGATCATACACTCTTGGCCAAAAAAAGGTTTTCTAGCCAACAATGATCTACATAAACTATTCCCCCTTTAAGACCCTTCGCCTCAGTCAGCTAATTTTTCTCAGAACACCTCCAATGAGATGAATGTACACATGCTCATATTTCAACCAATAATAAAGGCTAACAAGGTGGGACCCTGAAAAATACATGACCAGAGTTCTCTACTATCAGATCATAAGGGGAAGATGTTGTATAGTTCATAAAATGCTTTTGATTTAAGCTGAGACTAAGTTGCTAAGACAGCCAGACTTCAGGATTCAGAAAATCTGTTCTCCACAACAAATCTTAAATTCACAATGGTTCTAATTAAGGACCAGTGAGTTAAATTGAGTATTTGGAGGCCATTTTTTAAAAAATAAAGAACATTTGTTCAGAGTGATGCTGCCAACAAGATTTTACTCATTGTGCAGATCTCCCTTTCACAACTCTGCCCAAGCAAACTGGCCAAATCCCTGTAGGCCATTCCAGAAATTCACTGGGAACACCAGCATGAATTAATAGCAAGTCTGAATAACATGATCATTTGTAAATAGCACTTCCTTAATTACCATCAAGAATTTGCAAAAAAAACACCAATGGCTAACCCAGTGTGGCCTAGGGAAAAAAAAAAACAAAACACTGATCACTTTTAATGCAAAAGTTGATGCCCAGCATATTCAGGAGTCAAGTGGGCTGAATTCTCATCTCAGTTTTGTTGTTTATTCTGTGTAGGCTTGTACAGGTCAGGTGACCTTTTTGTTCCTCTATTTTCTCATCTTTAAAGTGAGGGACATATGGTAATGATCTCTATATCCTTTCTGGCTCCAAAGATCTACTTTTACATCTCTACATCATTTAAAGTAACACATTGTCTCTACATAAACTAATTTTGCTAAACTGATTCCAACATAACTATAGTTGACTTGTTTAAGTAGGTTAAACATCCCCTCCTTAGCAGCTCTGAATCATGTTCTCCCTATTAATTTTCTCATAAATAGCACAGAAGTAAGTTGCAACCCACTTTTGCCTGCAATGTCATAAAGTCTAAATTAGTCAAATTTAAATTGGTGAGGTGTGAGTATGTGTTAGACTAAAATGTAATGTCAATTAATTGTGCATGCTCTGTCCTGGGTCATTGTCTCTTTCTCTACACAATCTGCCCAGGAAATTGTATATTACCTATGGCTTCCACAGACATTCATGACTCCTGAAAGTCTAACTCCAGACAATTTCTCCCCTGATCTCCAAACTGATATTTAATAATAATATTCACCCTCACTGAGTGCCTCTTACAAGTCGGGTGCTGAGCCGTCATTTTAACAATGTGGTTTTCACGTTGATGACACCCCTGCAGGGTAGACGTTGTTATCTCCATTGTATAGATGAAGCAGTTGAGTCTTAGAGAGGTCATGTATCTGATCAAAGTCACACAGTTGGTCATTTTCAAAGTCATGATTCTAATCCTGGTCTTGCTGGCTCAGAAATCCATGCCCTTTTGACTATTCTGCTAGAGAGAACAGCATAGATAGAAATGCAGGATAGTAAATCATGATAACTGTTCTGGATCAAAGTGTAGAAAGGGGCAGGTTGGGGGGAAGCTACTAGTGCAGTGAGGATGAGTCTGGAATCTGACATTTAGAGCAGTGGCAGGGGAAACTGAAAAGGCAGGTCTGGGCCAGACTGGGCAGAGCTTTGTGGGCCAGGACAGAGAAAGTAGGCTTCTGTAAGACGACGTGGGTCATCAAAGTGTTTCAAGAGGGAGCAGGGAGTGATACCTATCATCAGTTTCATATTTCAGTGGAAACATTCTGGAAATAACTTTGAGAACAGTTTAGAAGGAAATAAATAGAGATTAGAAGTAGAAAGATCACTGAGGAATCTATTCTACTAGCCAGGAGACAGGAGATTCAGACTTGAACTAGGAGTGACAGAAGGAAGGGGAAAAAAGGATTCAGAATCTGGTACACAATTAAATTGGGGTAGTGGATAAGGATGAGGCTATGTCAACCCCAAAGCATCTCTGATTTGTCTTTATCTTGCTACCTCGTAGAGTATGCCCCTACAGCATACCTATTGCAAAACCTACCATCTCAGAGGAGAAAGTCTCTTCTCTGGATTGTACCAGAGCCAAAACATGCTAAAAAATAGAATGTCTGGATCATACTGAGTTACTTACTTTTATTTTTAAGACAAGATAGAGTCCTAGAGCACGATTCCCTGTAATGACAAGGAATGTCTGTGCTTTTAGACCAGGGATGGGAAAGAAATGGAGCTAAGCTACTGAGGAACACAGAAAACGGAAAGACACTCTTAGAGTGTCCTAGAGCATATATAAGTCCATGACTGCATAAAAGAGAGGCTTATCTCTGTGAAAAGGGTGAGATGGCGTGGGTTAGCGTGAGCTCAGGTCTACCTAACTCCAGAGCCTGGCCTCAGCTTCCATCTCCATCTCCACACCCAAGTCCAAATGTAGCTCAGACTCAACAGATCTAAATTTCTCACCACCTTCACTCACCATCCGGGTCCAGGCAACCTCCACCTCTCACCTGGACTCCTGCAGTCATCTCCTAACCGACCCTCCCACATCCACTTCGGCGCCTGCCCCCAGACCACTCTCAACACAGCAACCCCCAAACCTTTTAAAACCGAAGTCAGGTCATCTCAGTCTTCTGTTCAAAACTGCCCAACAGCTCCATGACCAAAGTCCTCCCGATGGCAGTAACAGCCACAGTCACCGACCTCATACCCTTTCTTGCCTTCTCACTCACTCACTCACTCCTCCCTGCTTCTCAGATCCACCAGGCGTGCTCTACTCAATGCCTTTGCCCTGGGGTTTTCCCTCTGCCCAGACCACTCTTCCCCCAGATATCTGCGAGTCTCACTCCCTCACCTCCTTTGAGGTTTTGTTCAAATGTCCCCTCTGTGTGAGTCATCCTCTGGACCAGCTTATTGAACACTACACCCCCTCACCCACTCTGCCTCATATGCAGATGCCCTCTTCAACACACTCATGCCGCTTAATTTTCTCCAAGGCATTACTACACCCTAACATACTATTAGGGTTGAATTATGTCCCCCCAAAGGACGTTGAAGTCCTAATCCCCAGTACCTGTGAATGTGACTTCTTTGGAAAAAGGATCTTCATAGATGATGGAGTTAAGATGAAGTCATTAGAGTGGGCCCTGTCCTTACTAAAAAGGGAAATTTGGACACAGAGACACACACGCCATGCGTTCTCCCTGTGTGTGTGTCTCTGTGTCCAGAGATCAGGGTGATACTTCTCCAAGCCAACCAACACCAGAAGCTCAGGGAGAGGCTGAGAATAGATTCCACCTCACAGCCTCAGAAGGAACCACCCCTGCTGACACCTTGATTTTGGACTTCTAGCCTCCAGAGCTGTGAGACAAGAAATTTCTGTTGTCTAAACCACCCAGTTGTGGCATTTTGTTACGCAGCCCTTGCAAACGAATACACCTACTATATCATCTGCCTGTTTTTGTATTTATTATCTGTCTTCACCCCAAAGGTAAGCTCCACAGGGACAGGGATTGGTTTGTTTCTCTCTGCTATTACATCTCCAGTAATAATGAATGAATCGACAATTGTGCCCCAGTTCATGTTTCTAGCCCTTTCTCCGACCTCTTCCCAAGAAAACATGCTTTCCACTTTCACCTCAAATACCATAGACTTTGCTTATGTTCTTTCCTTTGCCCGAGACGCCCCCTGCGCCTTCTCTACCTGTTAATGTCTCCTTATCATTTAAGACACATCTATGTCATCCCTTCAGTGATGAATTCCCTCTGCTCCCCTCTTCTGTTTTGTTATTCATGTGGTTGTGCCTCTCTGCCCGTAAACCATGACCCCTTTGAGTTCTGGAATCATATCCTATTAATCTTCCTATCCCCAGAACCTGGCCCAGCCTCTGGCACACCAGAGGAGCCTGGTAAATGTTCACTACATTGAATTAAATCTGTATCCTGCAGCTTCTGCTCTTGCCGCCTTTCCCTAGACTGCCAGCCACAGCAGGGTACAAGAGGATTAGAAAGGACTTTGCCGAGCAGAACTCAGATTAGAGCATTGGAGCGCTACAGGGCTGTGCCTCTCTGCAGACTCTTTGTCTCCGTGCAATCTCTGGAGAGTTTCTTAAATTGGAACAGTCAGCGATGTTGTACCCAAACCACTCAGCTAAGCCCTAGGAGACATTTGCCAGAATTCACAGCAACACAAACAGCTCAATCAAAGGAGAAGGTGTGCGAATCCTCCTCCTTTTTATAAACTAGAGCAAGTATCCTGTAGGAAAAAAAAGGACAGTCCTTTGAGACAGCACTTCCCAGGTTTCTGGGCAAGAAGACGCTGGCTTTGATTCCAGGTAATGATCTCCTCTCTGTTTTCCTTTCTGCCCCTGGTTCTTTCCAATGGGCGGGTGTCTCCATCCATCTTTGTAGAAAGGATGACTCAGAGCCAGCTCCAGAAATGAAGGCTGTGTGTGGTGTGGACAACACTCATTAGGCTTATTTGAATACTCACATGAGTGTGACCTGAAAAGGCTAGAATAGATTCAGCCTTCCAGAAATTCTAACTGAACAGAACTACAATATCGAACAAGCATTCTAAGGAACCACTGTTGGTTCTCAGTTTCTCTGCCCCTTTCTATTTTCTAAAAGGCAATAATTTCTCAGTCTTACAGTCATTACCAAAGCAGCAGAGTAGGCCCTAGGAAAAGTAGGAAATACCAACTGACATTATTTATGTCCTCATTCCTTACGGGTATCATCCTGGTTAGGTTAGCTTCAAATTCATAAGAATGATTTCATAACCATAATTGTGTGCATTTGACAGTAATCCATTTTCAAATGTCCAGGTAATTGTGTTCCTGTGGGTCGTTCAGCCACGGGCCAAACGAGACGCCTATTCAGTGCCAAGCATTGTGTTTTCTCAAGTCCCTCAACAAAGGGGTTCCCATTTTTCACACGACAGCACAAAGTTGATTGAACAATAGCTTACTAAGCACCTCCACTATTCCCAGCAAAACATAGTAAACTTTGTGATTATGAGTAAAGAATTGCTCTCAAGTTTTTAATAATTCGATTCTGCCCTCCCCTCGGTCCTCTTAAATTCATTATGGGCAATGTTTTGATAATCCTTTGTAAATCTGCCCCATAATACTTTGAGCTATTATTATTATTATTATATTATTAAGAGCAGTGGATAAACCCTTATCCAGTGACACTGGTGGTTCTTAACATTTTGGTGGTCGCATTAAACTTCCAGGTCAAAGACAGCCAGGGAACCTCTCTCCAGAAAAAATTCACATGCTCCACACACTATTTTATGTATAATTTTAGGAGGTGTAAAACTTAACAGACCCTCTAAAGCAGAAATCAATAAACTTTTTCTGGAAAGGCCAGATAGTAAATATTTTAGGCTTTGCAGGTTAAGAGGCAAAGTAATGGATATTATCCAGGTATTTATATAACAACAGAGAAAATAAATTCCCACAATTTTTAATTGATAAAATCCAAAATATAATAATTGAGTATGATTTTGGTCTATTAATGAGAATAACGGAATTTGGCAGGGGGGGAGAGGAGGAAAATATTTTACTTAATTGTAGTTCAAAGTTAGTATTCCCTATCATCAAATCGATTGAAAATGTTTATTTATAAAAATCATTCTTAGCTTGAGGGCTGTCAAAACCCAGGCTGGACTCAGCTTGGCGGGCCATAGCTTCTAATCCCTGCTTTAAAGTGCACCCAGAGTAAGAGACCCAGGTCTAGATTATTTTAGGGAGGCCCTGCTGGAACTGTGTACAGGCACTGCCAGGACCAGCAATGCTGTCCATGACTCTGCACCCTGGTGGTAGGAAACAAGCCCACACAGCACCCTCACCTGGAGCGAGCAAGGATTCCTGAGACAATGCTCCGGTGGCAGGGCTGGCTGGCCACTGAATTGGGGCCACATTCCTACTGCTTAGAGCTGCAGCCAAGAATGCACAGTATACTAATTCTATTAACCTACATTCTGTGACCTCAATAAAACTTTCTCAATCATCAGCAAGAATAAGAATGCATATGAAAAGAAATTCCTTTGCCCAGTGTTTGAAAATTGAAATGTAAAAAGCACATCAGGCTCTTTAATGAATAAAATTATTTCCCTAATCTGCAGTTATCCTTCCATCAATATTCACTTCCAGAAATTAAAAAAAAAATCTCACAAATTTTAAAAAGCTTAAAATAAATCATAATAAACTAATCAAGAGGCAGCATTCAACAAAAATCATTATGCAGAAATGTTAGCCTTGTCCTCCCAAAGTTAATCTTTTTCTACTAAAACCATTCCATAGGAACAGTCAATCACAAGAGAAATGTAATTCTATATAATGTTTCCTGGCCTATAATGTCTGAAAAGCTTAGGCCACTAGGAAGAGTCATAAATGCATTTCATTGTCGGTTAGAACCCATCATTTCATTTCAATAATGCTTAAATAAATAAATACATACATACACGCAGCTCCCTGGACGGGCTAGCTGGGCCTCACGATTTGAGTGGCAAACTTGATGCAAGTTCTCCACCTAGTGGACATTCTGAAAAATGTGTAATCAAATGAAAATTGCACCCGCATGTGTGTGACACAGACACAGAGACAGAGACAGAGGAGTGATGAGCATTCTGTATATCAATCAGTGACATCATATCAGATATTCAGCTTTCTTCTTTTCTATTTTTCCTCTTTATTTTGTGTCTCTTCCTGTCCTAGGCCAGGTTCCCCAGGTTCCACCTACCTCTTCTTCTCAGACTCCTTTGCTTCCTCATTTCCGGGTCCTCTAAGTGTTGGAGTGACCCAGAGCCCAGTCGCTGAACCACGTCTCTCTCCTTTCCACACCTGGGGCTTTCACCCGGTCTCATGGCTTTAAGTATCTTCTCTATGCTCTAAGTCCCAAATTTAAATCCCCAGCCCTGACCTCCCCTGTCCACAGACTTGTGTACCTAACTGCCCATTCACCACCTGAATCCGATGACTAGAAGCCATTGGAGGCTGAACAGCTGGGGCTCCCCCACTTGATTCTCCACCACTAAGCTTCTGACACTCCCAGTCTTCCACGTCTCGGCTAACGTCAACTTTATTTTTTCCAGTTGCTCAGGCCAAAAACTTGGAGTCGTCCTTGACAACTCTTTTCCTCTCACCCCCCACATCTGATCCATAAGCAAAGCCCATCAGCAATGTCATTACAACACGTCCAGAATCCAACCACTTTTCACCACTGCGGCAGCAACCACTGTGGTTCAGGCCACCGCCCGCTCCTGTCTTCCCATCATGTCTGGACAGAGCTCCTCGTCCCTGCCTTTGCCCCTTCCGTCTGTTCTCTCTGGGCTCTTCATTCCTGAACAGCACAGGCAAGGCCTTCATACTTGCCCTTCAGCTTCCTGGAGTTCTCTGCCCCAAAAGTCTGCACACTTCCCTCCCTCGCCTCTTTCAGGTCTTTATTCAAATGCCACCTTTTCAGAAAGGTCTTCCCTGTGACGTCCAATTTAAAATTGAGGAAAAATAACTCTACTTGTTCTCCCCTGTAGTGGGTTGAATGGTGGCCCCCAAAAAGATATATATACATCCTAATCTCCAGGATCTGTGATCATGCCCTTATTTGGCAAAAGTGTCTTTGCAGATGTAATTAAATTATGGATCTTGAGATGAGAGCGTTTTGGATTACCTGGGTAGGCCCTAAATCCAATAACAAGTGTCCTCGTAAGAGACAAAAGAGAAGACACAGACACCCAGAAGCAGAGAAGGCCATGTGAAGATGTATCGCTACCCAATATAAAATGTATTTATCATATTTGTTGACTTTCTACCCTACTAATCTTTAAGCTACAAGAAGGAAGAGATTTTTTTATCAGTTTTTTTCCAGAGTCTAGAAGAGTGCCTGGTTCCAGTGCCCAGTTTAGTGTCTAATAAATATTTGCTGATTAGGAAAACAAATAGATGAATGAATGATGGGACCCCAAATGCTGTGCCTGAGTGAATAGGAGAATGATGGATCTATGGATAAAAACAGGGAGTAAAGGAAAGAAATCATAATTAGAATTGAGATGGGGTAGCTAGATAAATCCAATTTAGGGCTTATTCAGCATGATACGACATAACTACAAGTAGAAGTGTATACTCTTCCATTAAATTAGGATTTACTTATCTAGCCAGCTCCAAAAGAATTCTGGAAGATTTACACTATTGCTTTAGTAAAATAACTGTTAAGACGTAATAAGATAAAAATGGAAGAAACATGACAGACTTTGGAGATATAGAAGTGACGCTTAGGTAAAATGTCAGTGTTGGAAATACGTAGATTAGTGATTAAATTTCAAATATGACTTCTTCAAAATCCGATTTTAGCCCACCTCTCATGCACAAGACTTTTTATTATATGAATTCAAAATTGATTTACTGATTGATTTTTGCCTCCGGTATTTTCCTCTGTCTCTCTCCTCAGGCAATACTAGTGATCAGGAGAGCAGCCACGGTTCAAATGATGTAAAGGATCAGGGAAGAGCAATAGCTCCAGAAAGCTTCCGAGATCCCGAGTAGAAGCTGAAATCGCGGGGCGTCCGCCAGCCCTGGCCTCGGAGCGCGCTCCTCCCTGAAGAGCGACACCACCAAGCCCGGTGACAGAGGCCCACGGGGACAGTGCTCACGCAGGGACACGGGCCTGCGTGGGGAAGGTCCCTGTATCAGGAACTTCCGCTGGTGATAGAATAATTTTTGCCATATTTCCCTTGCTTGTTGAAAAAGAAAAAGCTAATCACAATAGTTCATAGGTGTTACAGGTAGAATAGATCTCACCCCTCTACACATCCATTTGAAATTCTTTGACATCTTGCAAATGATAAAACGCTTGTGTGAAAGATACGCAGCAGAGTCGGTGTTCTTCATTTTGCAAGATTTGCAGAGATTCCGTGATACCCCTGCAGAGGCCAAAGGACCCAAGTTGTTCATTTCGTCATTACTCTTTCACAGAGGCCAGTCGCGTGGCCACGTGGGAGGCACTGCCGGCAGGTTCTGTCTGGGATCAGACCGGCCTCGGACGGATCCCCGGGCGGCCAGCAGGAGGGGCCGGGCGTCCTCCTCCCTCCGCGTCATTAGGCCACCTCCCACGGAGCCCCAGTGCGTTTTTGAAAATATCAAAGTTGAAAAAGTCCTCGTAAAATCGGAGAAAATATTAGCTTCATGGATGAAATCTGCATTCGGTATTGATTTTTTTAGTGGGCATTGAGTGATGAGATGAAACATATTTTCTTGCAATATCTGGTATATACTTTATGTCTCAATACCCTGACATATAATAAAGTCATTTTCTTTATTTTACTTTGAGTTCATTTTAATCTCAAAGTTAAAACAAACTGAAAAACTTGAATTATTCTGAAATATTGTACTTTTCACCATGAATATTAGATTACACTTGCATATTTCACATGGCTTTATGCTGCTTTGCTGTTATTAATATCTCCTTTATGACAAAGGTGTTTTGATTATTTACATAACATCTCAACGGCCGATTGTGGAAGAGAAGTGACTTTTGACTTCCCAAAACATTTATAGCTAAAAGTATTCAGTACAGACTGCTACCTGTCCTCCACTGGAAAAACAGGAATCATGACTTTAGAATACAAGTAGGCACGGACTGGCTGAGAAATAAGACCCCCTTGGGTTCGGACTGTAGGGCGAGTTTTCCCACAAAGTGAGATATCGATATCTACGTTATCCATGTACAGACATCTATATCTGTATCTCCTTTTTGTGGAAAAAGTATTTGTATATATATTAAATACCTCACTTCTCAAACCATATTTTAAAAATAAATTGTGGTTTTATTATTATATATACTCTGCATACAAATAGGTTGGAATTGTGAGTGTTCTTTCTAATAAACATTAAGCATTTGACCTATTAGAAAGAAAGACTGAGTTGGTGTCAACAAATCTTCACTGAACAGGGGTTCCATGCCAGGCACTGAGAAAGACTTCCTCAAAGTTCCCCAAGGCTTGGGGTACCCACATTGCAATTTATCTGGACCTATAACGCTTGAGTTTCTTCCTTCCGAGCATTTGCTAAATTACACTAATTCACACAATAGTGCTAATGGGTGACAATTAATGAGTTATCTCTTCAAGAGTATTATGTATGCTTTACAATGAGTGGACATCTAAGTGGCTGGAAGACAGGCATCCTCCAGCTACCTACTAAGCCCAGAGGAGATTTCCATGGGCGAGGACACCTCAGCCCTTGTTGGAGGGGTTCTTCCCCGACTTCTACGCTGAGTCTGATGAGGGAATCAGTACCAGCCACCCGGAGAGCTGGAGATCTGAGCAGATCTGAGAAGAGGGCAACCACATGGGTCTAAATTTCATTCTGGTTAAGTTGAGGGTTTAGAGCATGGAATTGGACTGATTTGGAATCCATATCCAGGTGAATATCAATTTCTAAATCTTAAATCTGTGCCACCAGATAAGTTTTTAATTTTTCTAAACCCCAGTTTCTTTGTTCATAAAATGGGACTAATATTGGCAGGAGTTTTGTTAGAATTCAGAGTAATGTTGCTCAAATCTTAGTGCAGAGCCTAGAACACAGACATTGCTCCATATATGGCAGTTTTTATCATTTCATCTCATGAGTTGAGACTGATTAGTTCTGGAGTCCTAATGTCTCAGACTAGAAGGGAGCTTCAAGGTCTCCCAGTCCAACCACGACTCCCCAGGCCCCAGCCAAGCAGACCTGTCTGTGCAGGACATCTTCCAAGACAGTCAACATTTGACATAAAAGCCTTCCATGGGGACTGTTGCCAATAATGGGAAGGGAAAGGGAAAGCGGTGTGCAGGCACACTCGCTAAAATGAGTTATGAGAAAATGTAACCCAATTTTTCCTGCAGGCATGGTTTTCTGAGCATAGAAGTGTTACAAGTCCTTCTCCTAGAATAGAATAGAAATTTCAATCTGTGATACTTTCTGAAAGGCACTTTGAAAACAGCTCCCTCCCAAATCTCTTACAAACCACAGCTGTTAAAATCCAGAGGTACCCAGTTAGGTATTAGAGATTTCTTTCCAACACAACTGATAAATGAGAGGCTGCTCTCAAAACCGCGGTAGGCATCGCTTAAGCCCAGGAGTTGCGCTGTGACACTCAGCTGGTGCCTGGCGCTGACAGAGATTGTCATTGAAGCATTGAAGGTTACGCCAGGAATCACAACATTGCCACCTGCATTCTGGCTGGGAATGACAAGCCTGCCGGGAAAAGTCCATGAAAGCCTTGGGTGTCCTTCCCCACTGCCAGAGGCTGGAGCACACGATTAGAGATCAGCGCCACCTCCCACCTGTGATTCGACCTTGGCCATGAGTCATTGTTCTCCCTCAGCCTCAGTGTCTCACCCATCAGGTGGTGACAGTCGTGATCACCTGCCTTCCTCACCTGATTATTAAGGGCTTTAATGAATTTCCTTTTCACAAAGCGTTTTCATATCCTTGACGGGACATTGCTATCCAATGTAAAGAAAAAGCCATTATCATCATTGACCTCACAACCAAAAGAGAGAGACTTTTTCAGGCTTACTTGCTAATAAACTGGTAATATCTAAAATTTATATAATGCTTTTCATCACATACAAAAAAAATTTTTTTAAGTTCACGATTTTGAGATATGAATTTTTTGTTGCATTTGCTTTCTGTGAAAGGCAGTGTGCCTCAGTGCAGCCAGTTACAGTAAAGAGTTGCTCCAAAGATCCTTGGTACAGATGGCCAGAGCTGGCTTCTGATACTCAGTTCATTAAACAGTCTCCCTTTGACCAACAGGCCTCTCATTGTGAGGCAGCCGGGCCTCAGCCGATGTCAAAAGCCCCATTCTCTCCCGGGTGGATTGTTCTCCTAAAGCATGCCCACACGCATTCTGCAGCAGAGAGGGACGGGGCTAGCTCTGCAGATGTCGCTGCCACCGCCACTGTCACCTCTCCCCATCACACGGTCTTGGCTATCTTTCCAGAGACTTGCACAAAGCTCAATTCAGAGTTTGCATTTGACCCATGCACACTTGGCCTGCAGATGGACGGAGAAGAAGAAAAAGGCGTCCCAGTGTTTCTCCACACTCGCCTGGGAAAGCTTGGGAATTCCTGGCTTGTTTACCAGCTTCGACTGGGGCTGAAAAACAAATCAAAAAGTTGCCAATGGTTTCATTCAGCCCGCAAAACTGGGTTAATGAGGCTCTGTGAGTGAAACCATCAATGCACAAAAGTCAGGAAATCCAAGATTCCACTCCCACAGCCCACAGAGGCTTTCCACACACAGGTGACTCTGTGCCCCCTCCTCGGCCCCGAACTGCATGCCTCCTTGTGAAAGCGCAGAGCCGTGGGGGAAGCCATCCTGGGAGGATGCCTGCCTCAAGGGAAAAACGGCCTCTGGATTCACTACATTCCAATTTCAACTCTAAATTTATTCATTTATTTTAAGTCCACTTGTTACTGCATTATCATATATTGACCGAAAAGCACACACATGGTGAATGAGCAGCACCATGCTACCTCACGAGCGCACCCAGGGAACCAGCATTCAGTCAGGAAATTGAGCATTGCCAGCACCCCAGAAGCCTTGGACAAGCCCCCGCCCAGTCTCTAATACGAGGATAAACCAGATTACAAAAATTAACAGAAGAATATAACGTAAACAGACTCTGAGACTCTAGAGGAGATTAGAAAATCTTATTTGAAAGCATCTCCTGAAATTGAGCCAGGCTTCGTGGGAACACTGGCTGCCGGTCCTATCATTCGAGTTTACACCAGCACGGCAGGAGGAAGGATGTGGTTGCTATGAAAGATTCCACGGGCCTGTCTTCAGAGGCGGGTGTATGGTGCCCAGTGTCCTTGCTTCTTCGAGGCAGATATTTCTGGTAGAGGAAACACATACAACAGATGTTGTTGACTGAGGACATACCTGAGAAGCCCTGTCGAGAGGGTCAGTGCTGGGCCCACCCCAGGCCTCTGGGTCTGAGCTTCTGGACAACCGGTCTGGCCACGTGAATCTCAAAAACTTCCCAAGGAGATTCTGAGGAGCAGTCCTCAGCCTGGGTGAGAACAACTCTCTCAAACTGTTACGCGTTTCCCTCTTCCATTAAACAAATACCTGCTGAGCCCCTTCCCTTCAACAGACCAAAGGAAGAAGGGACAGGAAGGCCCGGTGAGGGGGCTCAGGTGAGTGTCTCCCCTTCCTGATTTTATCCGGACTGATTCTGCCTAATCAGACTCCTTGCCTGTAAACACCCAGCATACACATTCTGCAAGATCCAGACTAAATGTTCCCACTCCATATACATTTCCTGGCTTAGTCCTTCTTCTGTGCCCCCTACCATCCCATTACTGGCCCCTTTATAGCTCTTACCACACCACACTGTAATTACCCTTTGCGATGCCTGCCCCACTGAGATTTCCTCTTTCCACCTCTGCATTCTCAGGCCTGGACTAAAAACTGGGGCATGCTGAGTAAATACATAATGGATGGATGGGTGGGTGGATGGATGCATGGATGGACGGATGGTACTTGAAAGTGCTTTGTAAAATGCAAACTGTTCTATTTCCATGCATTCGATAACTATCACACAGATGGCTGCCTGGAACTCAAACTTCCCTTTTCACCAAGACTCCCATCCTTCTCACCTTTCAAGTAGAGAGCCAATTCTTTGCCATTTCGACAGCAACTCTACACCTTCACTGTGTAATTGTTAGCAAAATTTCATCTTTCTTTTTAGCATCATTATTCTCGCAGACTCAAACCAAAGTCTGATATTCTAATGGGCCTTTTGCCTCTTTCTTTTACCCCAAATAGCAAATGGAGCCGATAGAGCCCTTGGAAATAACGTCTAGAAAGTGTCTGAGAACTGCCACCCAGGGAACAATGGCCTTGAGGACAACTCTGTCTACAGTGCCATTCAGCAGGTGGTTCAGTTCCTGCCAGGTGTGTAGACACGGCAATTGATCTCTTGGGAAGAACAAGCTACAACAGCCTGGACAGTGACGGTGAGCTGCGAGTTCTGCACAGGGCTGGTCCACAGGAGCGGGTGGCTTCCTCTTTGGAGGAAATGTTTCGGAGTCACAGTCCTAGCACATGAGACATTTCCCACATTCCAAGGGCAGCCACATGCCAGAAGCATGGTCAAACTAAGACCTTCGAGTATGTGAAGAAAGTGGAAAAAAAAAAAACTGTACAGATTAGAGGAAGAGAGAATTGAATGGTTGGAGATAAGTGATGTTAATAGGATGTTCCTTACTGTGGGGGAAGCCGGTGTGGGCACTTAAAGAAAGCACATAAAAAGGATCATAAACAATGTATCAGGATTTCATAAGGTTAGAAGAATTCCAGAGCTGTATAGAATATTCGAGACCATGTAAATCAAACCCATAATCTTATATATGAGGCAACTGAATCACCAAGATTAATAGTGAACAACTTTTGTGTCAGGTCATCCACGATATCCACTAAGATAGCCTGATTTAAGTGTTATCAGAAGACCCACCTATCGCAAAGTATTCCCACCTGGTGTCTGTTACGATGTCTCACATATTCTTACCATTTTTCATTCCTTTAAGTAAAGTTACTATGTTTCTAGAAGTTGCACATTATAAACAAATCTGTTTTCAAATTGAGAGGCAGTCTACAAAAGAAAGAGCCTGTACACTAAAAGTGTCAAGATCATGAAAGGCAGAGAAAAAAAAGGCTGAGGAATCGTTCCAGATGGAAAAAGACTAAAGAGACATGACAACTAAACAAAATGTGGGTGGGACCCTGGATTGGATTCAAAAGTGAAATAGTCGGTAAAATTTTAATAAGGTCTCTAGATTAGATATTGTTACATCAATGTTAATTTCCTGATTTTGATCATCTTACTGTGGTTCTGTAAGAGAATGTCCTTGTTTTCAGAAACACACATGGAAGTATGTAGGGGTAAAGGAGCAGGTGTCACACGTATTAAAATCACCCTCATGTGTCTCAGCAAGAATAAGATTATGAGTGTCCACAAAGGACAGTATGATCAAACAGGGAGTGTGGGAGAGCCCGACGTGCCAGCCTGAATTCCCCCTTCGCAGTGGTACCCGAGGTAGTGAGCAAATTGCTGAGCATCTCTACTGCCCTTTTCTTCCTCATCTGAGGATGTTAAGGAAAATACTATCAGTCTACACCTACTGAAACTTTTATCTGTGCCAGGCATTATTTCAAGCACTTTACATGCATTATCAACAAACTTTTATAGAGGAGAAATCTGAGTCACAGTGAGTAAAGTAATTTGCTCGAGATCACACAGCTGAGTACTAGCAGTGGCCAGAACTCAACTGCTGCCGCATACCACATCTTGTCTACTAGCAGTTCTGTGAAACCTAAGTGAAATATATCAAGCACTAATGTAGCGCCTGTGCCTTGAGAAATGCTCAGTAAAGGTTAGCTGATCACCAGTATCAACGTCATCCCCACCATCAGTGACCCCCGAAAGCACACCTGTATGAGCTGGATCTAAGTCCTCAGGGCTTAGGTTCCTTTTCTTACTAAATCTTTTGTACAGTTTCATCAAATAATGTCATCATAAGCTGAACACCAGATATTTAGTTTAGCAGAGCTAAAGAAAAATTAGGGGTCACATAAGTGAATATTTTTTCTGATAACAGTTAACTTCGTAGCTCGGTTCCATAAAACTTGGCCGTACGATTCATTCAGGCTTGAGGGCTTTTTTCATTCTATTTGGGTTCTGCCCAGAGGACACCACAGAGCCAGGGGACGAAAGATTTATGTTCGATCACTACTGTGCTGTACATATTTGGGGCATGGATTTGGGCTTTTCTCCAGAAATCATGCTAATATATCTTGTCTAGTAAAAGGTACTGGATGCCATTCAAACCAGATGTTATTTCACAGGTCCTTTTCCTGTTTTTAAAGATTTTTCAGTTCCTTACAAAGTGGCCTTTGATGGTTTGGTTGGTGTTGATACTGAGTAGATGGGCCATCCAGTCATGTTCTCTAAATTCAAAAGGTGACTGTTTCAGTCTGCCAGGGCTGCCATGACACGGTACCACAGGCTGGGTGGCTTAAACAACAGGAGTTTATCTTATCACAGTTATGGAGCCCGAAAGTCTGAGATCAAGGTGTTGACAGGGTAAGATTTCTCCAGAAGTCTTTCTCCTTGGCTTGCAGATGGCCGTCTTCTTTCTGTGTCCTCACATGGTCTTCCATCTGTACATGTATGCGTCTTCATTTCCTCTTCTTATAAGGACACCAGTCACACTGGATTAGGGCCCACCCTAATGACCTCATTTTAACTTAATTACCTCTTTAAAGGCCCTATCTCCAAACACACTCATATTCTCAGGTACTAGGGGTTTGGACTTCAACATATGGATTTTGCAGGAACACAATTCAGCCCAAAACAGAAACTTAAAGAGAAGAGAAGATAGAATCCATACAGAGGTGCCTTCAATTCCAGGAACAAATATTCCTTGGAGCCCACTGTTTGTAAAACACTATAAGTCTAGCTTTCGATGCTGCCTGCCTCCTCTGTATTGGTTTCTGGGAACTAGTTCAATGGAAGTGCTAGCCTAGCAAAGTTTCCAGAAACTTCTCTTGCATCTCCATAAACTCCTTTCGGAACCCTGCTGACCACACCTTGATATCCCGCCCAGCATCTTCAATGTAATTCTCAGTGCCCAGGAATACAAAATTCTTGTGCTTAATATATTGGCACAGTTGCTGAATTCAACGCTCAGCCAATATGGCTAAGCAACTTGGATATAATCCATCCTCTTAATAGCTGATATAATTTTAGTACTTTATTTACTACAAACACTGAATTTTGCCTTCAGGCTTCATAGAGAAGAGCACTGACAACTTCCAGAAACATATTTGAAATGCCTAACATAGCGTTCACAGCTGACTAGAAATATTCCTAGTGCGCTGTGACAGGAATGAGGAATAGTAGAGGGGGCGAAACCACTAACCCAAAAGTAAAGCTCTCCAGGTCTTCCCCAGACCTCCCTGCGCCACATCTGACTCCTGATTTGTTCTCTTCTCTCCCTGACTACTGTAGAAGCTTAAAAATGAGATGGAACTCTAAAACAAACTTAGTCAAAGTCAAAATAGATTAAATAATATAATTTTAATTTTTAACTGTCAAAACCTATTTAAATCCATTACATTTGTTATTTTTATTCTGGCATTGTTTACTAGTTTATACTTGTTACCAGAGAAAAACTGAATGGCTCCCACAGTAAAGCTTTTGTCTTCGATCCCATGAGAAGATCTAGATCTATGCTTTCATTACCCTCAATCAATCTCTACTGATTCTTCGTAGCTCTCGGGTTCCATACTGGGTAACAGAAGAGTCACTGCGATTTTACAGCGACTCCGGGAGCCGACTGTGGTACAACACATGACCACCAGGGGACAGCATAGACCTGGTGCTGCTTTAGACGTCTTTAGCCTTTGACTAGGATTTTGCGGAGGGTTTTCTCTAGTCACAAAGGGCTCTTCCTTCCCCCAGGAAAACCTCTCTGTGCTGCAGGATCTGAAAGTGCCCCAGCACCGGCGACCGGGCCCCTGGTGCAGACCCTTGCCCCAGGAGGATTCTAGCCCCTTCTCCTACCCTGTGCTGGGCGGGGACTCTGATCTGCAGGTCAGGCCGGCCTTTTGGTATTGAGGGGTGGTCCCAGATAACAGGTGTGGGTAAAGACGCCAGGCACAGGCATCAGTATGCAATACACAAGCATCAGGACCAACCGCACTTATGTTGGCGCTGAACTCACAGTTTCCCAGGCCCCGGGTCCTTCCGAAGTGTCAGGGAGCGGAACCGGCTTGCGGGGGAAGAGGTGACCTGGGGCAGGGGCATCAACACGACCCCAGACCCGGTCAGAAGAGAATAGGAGGTCTGATAGGCCTTAGGAAAGGTTATTAGTAAAGAGCCAACAAGATTGCATATTTACATTATTTCGTATTTTTAAAGAGTTTTGTCCTCGCTCTTATTCATTATTAGCTAATAGTTCTGGGCCATCACCCTCATATTATAGATGAAAGAATGAAACACGAGAAGTCAGCAGTTTAAGCAGAAAGCAGTAAGGACAAAAGCAGAACCCCAGTCTACCTTGTACCCTGTTTGTTCTTAAAGACACTTGTCCTCCCTAAGCACATAACCTCTAATGGTGCAAAGAAAACCCGACCTGGAACCAAGACGCAATCGGAACCAGGCAGAGAGATGTGTTAGGACAGAAACTTAGCATGCCTCCAGCTCACAGGGCTCTGCATTTGTGTGGTAACGAGCACAACCTGTTCTGTCAACCGAGGGTGTGGGCAGGCAGTCCCAAGCTAAGGCAGCTAAGGACCCATCACATGGACAGATATGTGGTGACAAGGTCAGAGGGGCCACAGCGCGTTCTGCGCCCGGCTCCTCCCGCGGTTCCCACACATGGACTCCCCATTCACCCCTGTGATTGATGCTCCTGGAACCCACCTGGAAATTCTGTGAGCTAATTATGGGGAATGACCTGCGTCTGCCGGGCAGGAGTGAGTAAGAGGATCGGTAGGTGAGAGTGGGCTTTTCACAAGAGGGCGGCCTTTGATGCAAGCAGAGCAGAAAGTTTGGCCGAAACTCAACACCTCTTAGAAGTACAGATTAGTCAAGAGGAAGAAAGGAGAGCGCATTGTGGAAGTTTTCAAGAAGGAGACAAAGATGCCTGTGTTTTGTATCGCTCAGCTGCCTCAAGAAAATGTCCATTTGTTTTCTTTACACTCCTTTTACATTTTAAGTGGAATCTAGTGAATGTGTCTTTTCAGTGTTCCCAATTTCACCGTTTTCACTACACCTCATGTTGCCATTTTAATGAAGCATCATTTTTCCAGAGGGTGTGGGAACAAAACTTATTTAATGACCTCTCAGAGCAAACACTGAGTTCTTCAAATATTTCCCTGAATTAAAACCCGCACCCCCCAATTCACTTCCTTTTTAAAATGCCGGTTTGCCAACTACTGCAAACCAATAAACAGGGCTTTCCTTTACTCTCAAGCCACAGGGTTCCTGTTGAGTCCCACAGCCTGGGGAGTCCATGAGAAACCTGGGACACCCAGCCCTCAGCTCTGCCCTGGGAGGGCTCAGGGGCACAGCAGTGGTCCCCTTGGAAGCGTGACACCACGTGCCTCGCACTCCTGAAGCACATAGGTATAGGGGGATGACCTTGGAGATGATCTGATCCAACCCCTCACCTTACAGATGAGGAAGCTGAGGCCACACAGGTGTCACAGGCATAGAGGATAAATAGGGTTAAGAGGATAAGCCCCAGGTGGTTCCCACACCCCCTGCCTCAGCATCACTTAGGGCAACTGTGCAAAATGCATGTTCCTGAGCCCCTTCCCGAACCCACTGACCTGGACCTGCTGGGGGTGGGGACTGGGAATTCATATTTCAACAACACCCCACCACTGTGATTGTGATACGCACTAACTTTTGGGAAGTGCTAGAAGTAGTAGAAAGAACAGGCTTGGAGTCAGATTGGGGTTTGAATCTCTGCTGCTTAGACAGGCTCTGCACATTTAGCAAGCTAATGTTTCTGAACTCCATTTCCTCATCTGCAACTGGGGATGGCTGTGAGGGCTACTTGGAGCACACACAGGACCCAAGATGTGGCACTGAATGCGCTCAGTCAGTGTCCCCTGCCCCGGAGATTGCTGGAGTTGAGACCCAGAACCCTCATTTATGGACAGTATGAGCTTGGGCACATCATTTTTCTTCTTCGAGCCTCAATTTCCTTGTCTGTAAATGGAGGTAATAATATTACTTCCTCCCAGGAATGTTGTGAAGGTTAAATGCCATGTCATGTTGTAGCAGCATGGTCTGCTCATGAAGCAAAACCACTCCAGGTCTTTCAAACAGACAGAATTCAAGGCAGGGATTTGGTTCCACAGGGGATGGAAGAGCTAAGGAGCCAAACAGAAGGAAGACGCCATCTAGAGACAGGCCGCTGGGAGGACTTAGGAAGATGGTAGTTGTACTGGGCCTGGAGTCAGGGTAACTAGCAGGAGCTAGGACCACGGTGGGGCAGGAGAGCCAACACCACAGAGAAGCAGTCACCACTGCTGGATATGGAGCTACCACACAAGGTAAACGGGAAGGGAGAGAAAGGCCTTAGCTTCTCTCCTCCCCCCACCCTGCAGTCTCCTGCCAGTGCCTCTCCTGCCAGTAGAAGTCAGAAGACAGAGAAGCCTGGGAAGCATAGTTCCTAGAGACACAGAGCAGAGAGAAAGGTGGACATGGGCCTGAGAGCAATGCCCAGCACACACATGTAAAAACACTTACACCGTTTCAGACATGGACAAAGCATTCTCTTAGTGCTTGTCATAGTAATTGTTGACAGCAAAATATAACAGCCCAATGAAAAGGCTCTTGGCAAGAAAAGTATGTATTTGCGGGAAGTCTGCCTCTCATTAGTCACATACAGGCATTATTTCTCCAGGGCTCGTCGCCATGTGGAGGAAAAGGCCTGAAATTAGAGTCCCAGATGTGTCATTTATAAAGTGAGCCTCAATTTCTTCATGTATGAAAAGATGAATAATACACTATTACATAAGGTATCATAAGGGTGTAATGAGATCGTAGACATGAAAGTACTTATACACTTCAAGTCCTGTGCAAACACAGGATATGCTTGCATTCTCAAAAAGGGGACATTTTCAAAAAAACAGCTGTCAGATGCACAATGACCTACTTTCAGCATAATTACTTTTTTTTCCAACTAATTTCTCAAGTTCACCATTTTCTTTTCAGGAATTCAGAGAGAATGCTATTGGAGCAAGTTCTGTTAAATACACGGTCAGTACTTCCGAAGCAATGTTCCAGCCAAAAGCTCACACAAGAACCACTTAGCTAATGTGTCGACAAACGACTTGATCTGTGTAAAGAGAATCCCACGTGTCCTCACAGCCCAGACTGTGTAGTTTTGGTGTCTCCACTGAGTAAATTGATGAAACAGTGACTACACAAAAATATAATATAATATATATGTAATAAAGACTATTATTTAACTAATCTCTTTGTGTACTCTTTATGCATTATCATTTAATTTATTATATGATATTATCATTATTTTTGTATTTGTTTAAATTATTTTTTTGAGGTCATATTGGTTTATAACATTGTGTAATTTCAGGTGTACATTATTATGTATCAGTTTCTGTATAGACTGCATCGTGCTCACCACCAATAATCTAGTTTTTATCCATCACCATACATATGTGCCCCTTTAACCCCTTTCGCCCACCCCCCACTTCTTCTCCTCTGGTAACCACTAATCTGGTCTCCTTATCCATGTGTTTATCTTTCACATATGAGTGAAATTATACAGTGTTTGTCTTTCTCTGTCTGGCTTTTTCGCTTAACATAATACCCTCAAGTTCCATCCATGTGGTTGCAAATGGGACGATTTTGTCTTTTTTTATGGCAGAGTAGTATTCCATTGTGTATATATACCCCATCTTCTTTATCCATTCATCAGTTGGTGGGCACTTGGGTTGCTTCCACATCTTGACTGTTGTGAATAATGCTGGGAGAAAATATTTGCAAATCATATGTCCAACAAGGGGTTAATTTCCAAAATATGTAAAGAACTCATGCAGCTCAACAACAAAAAAACAAACAACCCAATTAAAAAATGGGCAGAGGATCTGAACAGACATTTTTCCAATGAAGATATACAGATGGCCAGCAGGCACATGAAAAGATGTTCAACATCACTAATCATTAGGGAAATGCAAATCAAAACTACAGTGAGATATCACCTTACACCTCTCAGAATGGCTATAATCACCAAGACAAAAAATAACAAATGTTGGAGAGGATGTGGAGAAAAGGGAACCCTCATACACTGCTGGTGGGAATGCAAACTGGTGCAGCCACTATGGAAAACAGTATCTCAGAAAATTAAAAATAGAAATACCATACGATCCAGCTATTCCACTACTGGGTATTTATGCAAAGAACATGAAATCAACAATACAAAGAGATTTATGCACCCCTATGTTCATTGCAGCATTATTCACAATTCTCATTATTATTATTTCAGTTTCTCAGCTGGAAAATCATTGATACTTACAGTGGTCAATTAACTTGCTCAAGGTCCCTTGGCCCAGCCAGGGTTGGATCCCAGGTCTGGCTGACTTCATAGCTGGGTGCTCTCTTCTGCCTCCTGACACCATTTGCCTTGGGGGTCCTGGTCACTGAAGGAAATGATTCTGTGTCATCAATTATAGTGGAAAGAGCCCCAAACTAAGAACAAGAAGATTTGAATTCTAAACAGCCTGGCTATAGTGCTGTTTCTCACCTACAAAATGACAGAATTGGTTAGAAGATGAACTTTACAGCTCTGATATTGATAAGTTTCATAGATATCTGATTATTTAACAGTTTTGATAACAAAAATCTTATTGTTTTGCATGGTCTTTTTGCACAGTTAACTATATTTGATATCTTTACAATGAAAAACTATTCACTTCTGCTCTTTTAGTTTCTTATTTGTTTGTTTTATTAGTCCAAGCCATTGTGCTAGGCATTGTGAAATATTCTGAAATTTACTATTCTTAAAATGCTTTTAAAAACCTTAATTTTTCCCCCAAAGTACTACATTATATTTTCAGGCACATTTTATTTTGTTGGTTTTAACAAAGACTGTCCTGGGTTGTGGCCAAACTGCCAGCGTGCCCTTGAGTGTCATCGATCACATAGGAGTTGGCAGAGCTTGCTCGGGGCTGGTGAGAAAGGCAGAAGGCCAGGACCCAGGACTGGGGAGCAGAACAGCCAGGGTGGCCGGAGAGAGGAGAGAAGCGGAGGGCAGAGTGTGAGGATGGTCCTGAAACGCAGCCGAGATGGAGCAGCTGGAGGCTCGAGGAGCGCCACAGATCAGCCTGGGCCTCTTGCGCCAGCTCGGGAGGGCTCACATGCAACTTTTGAAGGAGGAAAATCAAGCCCCAAATTTGCATGGCTTGCCATTTGCCAAGAAAGGTAAAGGTCAACTGTGTGGATGGGGAAATTCCCAAGAGGGGCAACAAGGAGATGCCAGGGGTTGAAGGTATTTGGAACAGGACAAAGTGACGAAATCCCCTCATTTTCCTGGGACCACAATGTAGAGAGTAAAAGTGGGTACCCTTGATCACCCCCAAGAACATGGAAAAAGTTTGTCCCCAAAGAGCTACACTAGCAAGTCTGCACATAATGTAAGAGGTCAGCCATCTGGTTACTCCAAGAGACTGTTGATATGTCTTCAGAAACACTCAAAACTCCAATCAAGAGGACCCAAGGGTTACGACAGGATGGCCAACTAGCAGTGTGATTGTGGTTAGGCAAACAGGAACTTAGGCCACTGCATTGAACCCTATCAGGAGGAAGACTGAACTTGAAAGCACAAACTAGGTAAACTTGAAGATCCAGAAGGGGATGATACCCGCACAAGCTCCGATGCAGTGAGAGATTAATGGCCCACAAACCCAGCACCGCAGTCAGTGGACTTGAACATATACAGCTGCTGAAGGCCGGTGTGATTGATTATCTAAATCACACAACTCCTTCTCTTTTCTCTGATTCCATATTCACCAGGAAATCTCCTGATTATAATTTTATGCCCCAAGGAGAACTGCTGAGAGAGATAACATGCTCATCTCACTGGCCTAAATATCTCAGTCAAAGGGATGTTCAGCGTTCTCACTGCAAAATAATACTGGCACTTTGATTTATACATCAGTCTCTTGTCACCTGGATTAATGGGAGTCAGCCCCCTGAGAGCTGGATTCACACCAGGTGTACTTATAATTTTAAATGTTTGAAGGTTCAAAGCTGAGAATCTGATCTGGGATGGTGGAATCTACAGAAGGTAAATGACAATTTAGGAGACATGTGGGCATTGACACAATCAACCTTCCTTAATAATAACCCCAAACTGCCACCTACCCTTGTTCAAATTTAAACAAATAACAGTATTGAGTGTATATATGCCAGTTCACATCGAATGCTCCACAACGTAATGTGGCTTGAAGCCTGCAAAACTGGAGGAATTACTGTTCTGAGCCAGATCTCTGTTGCAGGAAAGAATTCAAGGCCTTTGAACTGTAAATAAGTGAGTTTGGGCATTAAATTGTGAACTGCTACAGCATAGTTTAGATATGATGAGACACAGAGCAATCAGTACAGTTTTCTATGTCATTCCAACTACATTTCCTTCAGAATCTTGCTTAGACACTTCTGGGACTTTTACCATTTCTTGGCAATTTAAACCATGTGTGTCAAAAATCAAATAGCATTCTGGCCATAAACAAATAATCCACAATATTTGTATTAGAATGGTGACATTCTAAAAGTCAAGAAATAGGAGACATTGTAACTGAAAAGATAAACAACTTTTACCCAGATACAAGTTTTCAATTTCTATGAAGGCAACAATCAGTATTACAATTTTAAAGACAAACAACAGATTAGAATGATATTTGCAACAAATATTGCAATAAAGGGGAAAAGAAACCTTTTACTAGAAAGTATTCAAACTTCCTAATAAGTAAATGAAAAGAGAGAAATCCTATTATGTACTTATCTAAAAGTAAGCAAGCCCAGGGTCAGCCCCGTGGCCTAGTGGTTAAGTTCAGCACTCCACTTTGGCGGCCCAGGTTTGCGCATTCAGGTCCTGGGCATGGACCTACACCACTCATCAAGCCATGTGTGTATGTGGTGGCAACCCACATAGAAAACAGAGGAAGACTGGCATAGATGTTAGTTCAGGGTGAATCTTCCTCACCACCACTCCCCAAAAAGTAAGCAAGAAAACCTAGCAAAAATTAAGTACAGTTGGAAAGAAAATAAGATTCTCACGTGCTGCTGTTAACAGCACGTATTTACACAACTCTTCTTGACTTCATTAAGGATAATGGAATCATTTACATTCTTTTAACTAGTCTGACTTGAAGGTTTTTATCCTAAGAAAAAAATTTAAAAAAGGAAAAAGCTACATGCATTAACATAATCATTTTAGTATTATATGTTAATAGAAAAAATTGAAAACAACTTAAATTTCCAACAAGTGAGAAACAGTCAAGGTGATTATAATGCACAACTCAGTAGAATGTGATACATTCCTTTAAAATTGTAATGTTTCAGTCTGTGTAATCTTTTGGGACAATGTTTAGAATATGCTAAACAAAAGTCTGAGTATCTGATTTTATGTTACAACTACAGCTTTGGAAATATGTGAGCGTGTGAACAAAGTCTGGGAGAGAAGAGGAAACAAGAAAGTTCTTGTAATGTATTTGAATCCCAGCTCTACCACTTACTGGCTGTAAGACACTGGGCATGTTATTTAATCTCTCTGTGCCTCAGTTTTCCAGTCTGTAAAATGGAGATAATAATAATACCTATCCAGTAAGGTGAGCATACAGATTAAATGAGTTATTGTATGTAAAAATGCTTAGAAAACTGTGTATTTTGTGTATGGCACAAAATAATGCTATACAAATGTTTATTGTTTGTCGTTAGATTATTCTCCCATCACATGATTATCATAGCCTTTAAAATAAATATAAATTAGAGAGGATAATCTAAAAAATTCCCTCTCGAATGCTTACACATTGTTGTTAAAACTTATTTCACTTCTATTAAAAATATCTCATAGTATTAGCAAGAACACCTCAGTTCAGTGAACACGTATTTTGCACCTGCTGTGTGTCCAGCACCACATGGCCCCGCCCTCATGGAGCTTACAGTGAGCTAAGGAATCACACGGGTCTAAAAGTCCTGATGTCCTCAGCTTTGCACACCACCCTCCCATCCCAAATCACAAATACCATTCTATCATTTTATCATTTTTTGCTATTGTTCATGCACCCTGAATATTTGTTTTATGTTTTTATATCATATTTATATCAATAGTCTTAAGCTTTCCCAAGTATGCTGCCATGTTGAATGGGCTTCTATTCTTATTACATTTGAACAAGTATAGTGGTTTTGATACCCTGTCAATATTTAACAATTGCCATTCCACCCAGGCATCATTTAGGTGTTAACAGATGAAAAAACATATGGTATTTCAAAACATGTTTAAACCTCAATATTTTTAGGATCTTGTCCTTTGAAATCAGGATAGACTCTTCACTCTGTAAAGATACAGTTTATTCCCATCTGTTCCCATATTTTCAATCATTCAACAAATGTTTACTGAGTATCTATTATGTACCAGACATGAACATTGCTAGGCACTGGGGATAAGAGAACAGTTCCTCTCCAAAGACTTGTTCACTCTCGAGGGAGAAACCTTGATCACATGCAAAAAATACAAGTTATAATAAGACCTTGTCCAGGAGTCAAGGAGCAAAGAGTAGGAACCTAAAGGGAAGCCTTCTGACTCATTCTGAAAAGAGATGGGGCTGATAGGGAAGAGTTCCAAAGTAAAATGCATTTGAAGTCAATCTTGAGGGACAGTGGGCGATAACCAGGTGGGCAAAGCTGGAAGAGTCTTCCAGGAAAAGAACACAGACTGTGCAAAGGCAAGAAGGCATAAGAGAGCATGACATGTCCACAAAACACTAGATTGGATGGAACAAAGCATGGGGGGAGGGTGTTAGGTGAAAGATGAAGCCAAAGATTCCTCACAAATCCTACTAAAGACATTGAGATCTATCCTTATGGGGAGGGAAAGCCATTAAAAAATGTAAACAAGAGCCAGTCCTGGTGGTCTAGTGGTTAAAGTTCCGTGCTCACAGCTTTGGCAGCCCAGGTTCAGTTCCCGGTCATGGAACCACACCACCCGTCTGTCAGTTGTCATGCTGTGGCAGTGGCTCACATAAAAGAACCAGAACACCTTACAAGTAGGATATACAACCATGCAGTGGGGCTTTGGGGAGGGAAAAAAAAAAAAAGAGGAAGACTGTGAACAGATATTAGCTCAGGGCAAAGCTTTCCCTGCAAAAAAAAAAAAAAAAACACCACATCATGTTTAAAAAAAAATGTAGACTAGAGAATGAAATCTTCAGATTTGCATCCCAGAAGATCCATCTAATGATAATATGGAAGAAACAGAGAGATTGCAAAAAGAGACCAGCCAAGAGCCTTATGAAGTAGTAAAGCAGTAAATTAAGAGGGCCTGAACTACGACAGTAACAATGGAGAGGGTTGGAGAGTGGATTTATTTAAGGCAATATAGAATGCTAAATTTAAAAAAGAAAACCACACTCTAAATACTGCACAAAACAAAATAATTGCTTAAATGCATAGAAAAGCTTACAAGAAAGTCAAGGACTATACCTCAGCAGAGGTAAAGACTAGAAAAATCTGCCCTCTAACACAGAGATGACAAGGATGCTGGTCTGCCTTGGTCAAAACTGAGGGGCAAAAACCCTTCCCTGAGAATTTGAAACAATGGGTCAGCCCTCACCTGAGTTTGTGGTTAAAATTTACATTGTGAGAGGGTTCCAGAACACCAAGCCTAAGAAAATTACATAAAATATGGAGCACTGTGGAGCAAGCCCCATGGTGAGTAAAAAAAAAAAAAGATACAAAAGAGTAAAAATAGTAGACAAATATTAATTTAAAAATTAGTACTAACTCATCTACATGTATGTTGTATATGTGTAGACCATCTCTGGATAATATTGGTGTGTCCCAGGCTCAGTCATTGATCCTCATCTCCTCTCTAGTGATACTCATTCTATTGATCATCTCACTGAATCTCAACGCTTGAAGAATCATCTATAAGCTAATCACTCCCAAATTTGTATCTCTAGCCCACACTTCTCTCCCAAATTCCAGATGTGAATATTCAGTGGCCAATTCAAAATCTCTACAGTCATGTGATGCTTAATAACCAAGATACTTTCTGAGAAATGCATCATTAGGTGATTTCTTCATTGTGTGAACACCATAGAGTGTACTTACACAAACCTAGATGGTATAGCCTTCTACACACCTAGACTAAACAGTACTAATCCTACAGGACCACCATCATATACGTGGTCATTGATCAAAACATCATTATGCCGCTCATGATTGTACTTAGATGTCTCAGAAATATCTAAAACCCAAAACTTTTCTGTATCCCCTCAAGCCTGCTCCTCCACACCCTTCCCCATTTTCATTGACAGTAAATCTATCCTTCCAGTTGCTCAGTCCTAAAAACTTGGAGTCATTTTTGACTCCACTCTTGCTGTCACATCCATTCATCAGGAAATCCCGTTGGATCTGTCTTCAAGATATATCCAGAATCCTACTGCTTTACACCTCCTCAGCAGCCACCACCCCAGTCAAAGCCATCATCATAAAAATATCTGGACTACTGCACCAACTTCTAGCAGGTCTCTCTGCTTTTAGCTTTGCTCCTCCAACTATACACATGCATCCCAATTTAAATTTAGAATTCAGAGTGATCTTTTAAAAATATAAGCCAGATCATTTCACCATTTATGCCCAATCCCTCCCTGTGTCACCCAAAGTCAAAGCCAAAGTCCTTACAATGGTCTACAAGAGTCTTCCTGATCTGTACCCCTATACCTCCCTGATCTCCTACTAGTCCCCATTCTGGCACTTCACTCTAGCACACTAGGCTCCTTGTTATTCCTTGAGCATTCCAGGCATGTTCCCACCTTATGCCCTTCGGTCTAGCTGTTTTCCTTGGCCTGGAACATGCATCCCCCAGTTACTTACTTGCTAACTCTCCTGCCTTCTTAAATCTTTGATCAGATCTCTCCATGTCAAGGAGGCTTATCATGAACACATCATTTACTATTGTAACCTGACCCTTGACCCCAGCGGTCTTCATCCTTCTAACACTGCTTTACTGCTTTACTTGTCCCATTTCCCATATCACTCTCATGTTCAAACATATTATACAATTTACTTATTTGTTGTGTTTATTTGTTGTCTCTCTCCCTCCACCACACATACATGTGCACACACGTGCACACACAAACACACACACACCCCTAGAAAGTGATAGAAGGTAAGCTTGATGAAGGCAGGAATCTTTGTCTTTTTTGTCATTGATGTATCCCAAGCTCCTAGAGCAATGCCTGGTAGATAGTAAACTCTCAATATTTGTTAAATCAATTAATGGAAGAAATGATGAGAAACTTCCAGCAGTGGTTCTAGCTGGAAAGGTGAACAGGGTGAATGGGGGGGAGGGGTGCAGAGATGGGAAAAGGGTTTAATTATATTCACTTTTCATCCTTTTTAATGTTGTAATTTATATTAACTATTCAAAATAATTAATAAAAGAATAAAACAAAATATAAAATAAAAAAAATAAAATGTAGTCCTAGGCTGATGAGACCTCCTTGGGATCCTAGTCTAAGTAAACACAAAAATACTCTGATGACTCACTCATTTCAGGTCTCACAGCATTCCCACACTGCTGAGGATGAGCTCACAAACCAAAATTACAGAACACAAGAACAAAAGTGTACCATGAGTGCTGAGACAACCCACACAGCAACTGTTAGGACTAAACAGCCCCCATGAACTTTGAATAATAAATAATCAGATAGAAACCATTAAATATATATATACACACACATATATATAAACATATATATGTGTGTGTATATATATAATTGATATATGATATATATATTACTATGGATACAAAAGAAAGAATTGAAAATATAAGAAGAAAATAAGACTGAAAAATATTTCAAAGGTTAAAAATTAAAACTTCTAGAAATGGAAAACACTGAAATTGCAAACACTCAATGTATGTGTTAAAACAGCAGATTTGACACCCTTTTCAGATGCTCTGGAAAATTCTGAGGAAATAATCCACAATGCAGCATAGAGTGACAAGGAAGTAGAAAATATGAACATTTCAAAAGGAGAGAATAGAAAACATGGGGGAGAGAAAAATATTCAAATATATAATGGTTGAGAATTGTCCAAATTTAATGAAAGAAAACAATTCAGATTTTAAAGGTACAGTTTCTGAGCAAGGTAAGTAAATATTAGACTATATCTAGACACATCACAGTTAAATTATAGAATACCAAGAGAATTTAAAACCAAACAACAAATAAATATAGATTAGCATCAAAAAATAATTAAACCAACAATAGATTTCTTTTTAACAATGACAGAAGTCTATTGAATTAGAATTCAGAGTGATCTTTTTAAAATGTAAGCAAGATCATTTCACCATTTATGCCCAAACCCTCCCCATGTCACCCAAAGTCAAAGCCAAAGTCCTTATAAGGGTCTACAAGAGTCTTCCTGATCTGTTCCCCTATACCTCCCTGTTCTCCTACTAGTCCCCATTTCGGCACTTCACTCTAGCACACTAGGCTCCTTGCTATTCCTTGAACATGCCCGGCATCTTCAAAAGGCTGAGAAAAAAACAATTATATACCCAATTCTCATTCAAGAATTAGGGTGAAGTTAAAGACACTTCTGGAAAAGGGAAGTGTTTTAATCAACTCAGGCTGCTATAACAAGATACCATAGCCTGAGTGGCTTAAACAAGAGACATTTATTTCTCACAAGTCCTGGAGGCTGGGAAGTCCAAGATCAAGGTGTCAGCCAATTCCATTCCTGCTTGCAGATGGCTGCCTTCTCACTGTGTTCACACATGGCAGAGAGAGAGTTCTGTCCTCTCTTCCTCTTCTTATGAAGACACTAATCCCACCCTCACGATCTCATCTAAACCCAGTTACTAACTACTGTCAAAGGCCCCACCTCCAAACCATCACATTCAGAGCTAGGGTTTCAACATATTAATTTGGAGGAGGCACAAATATTCAGTCCATAACACGAAGATAAAAAGTTTACCATTAACAGATCATTAAAGAAAACATTAATAACAGATATATTCAAGAAAGAAGGAAATTGAAAGCAAAATAAATTAAAAGTGAAAAAGAAATGATGAGTAAAGACATTAATAGACATGTGGGTAAATTTAAGGAGAATGCTGATTGTCTAATACACTAATAATAACAAATAATGGGAGTTATAAAAATAAAATGTAACTGACCAACTGGACAATAATAACATGTTAAAATCACGGGAGCAGTGATTGGAGTTAAAGCATTCCTAGAACCTTGAATTGTTTAGTAGGAAGGTATGTAAAGATATTAACTAACATTAGATTTTATTATGTTAAGTATGCATGTTAAAATGTGAACTACTAAAAGAATGGAAATAGAATTGCTCAAGACCAATTGAGAGGAGAGAAATGGAATAAAGAAACCCGTATTAGAAAAAAAAAAAAGACAGAGAAGGGACAAAATAAAGTAGAATAGAAAAAGGAGCAACATGTTTTTATGTAATTTTAGTTGAAGTTTACATATTATACAAAAAGAATAAAAATTGTATTTCATCAATTCTAACAGGCTTATTTTTAGAGAGAATGACATAATGAATCCACAGGTAATACTTCCTAGCTTCAACAATGATTACATTTTGCCACTTTCATTTCATCTAATTCTCCCACCATTTTTTTTAATTTTGCCAAATTGTTTTAAGGCAAACACAGACATCATATTGCTTCATCTATCAATACTTCTGAATTTAACACCAACAACGCTAACAGACAAGGACTTTTTAAACATAAACCACAATATCATTATTTAAGACAACAAAATTAACATTAATTCTTCAATATCATTTAATAATCTGTGTTCAAATTTCCCTAAATGTCTCAAAACTTTTTCCAGACACTTGGTTTGTGCAAATCAGGACAAAAAAAAAAGATGCACATACTACATTCGATCGATGTCTTTTATATCTCTTTATACCTATCACAGTTTCCTCACTCATTTTGTTGTTGTTATTTTTATTGCCATTTATTTGTTAGAGAAACCTATAGAATTTCTTATTTTCTGAACTCAGCTGATTGCATTCGTGTGGTATCAGTTAACATATTCCCTGTCTCCAGTATTTCTTGTAAACTGTAATTATATCTAAAGGTTTATCAGATTTAGATCAAATGCTTTCTTTATCTTTCTTTCTTTCTTTTGCAGGAATCCTTCATAGTTGATACTGTGTACTTCCTACTTCACCTCATCAACAGATACATGATATCGGGGCCGGCGGAGTGGCGCAGCGGTTTAGTCCGCGCTTGGCAGCCCGGGGTTCGAGGGCCCGGCTCCCGGGCGCCTGCCAACGCACTGCTTGTCAGCCACGCCGTGGCGGCGTCCCATATAAAGCAGAGGAAGATGGGCACGGATGTTAGCCCAGGGCCAGTCTTCCTCAGCAAAAAGAGGAGGATTAGCAATGGATGTTAGCTCAGGGCTGGTCTTCCTCACACACACACACAAAAAAGAAATACATGATATCTGATTGTCCCACTTTTTAAAAAGCAAAGATTGATCGATTGGTTCAGGTGATGTCAGTCTGATTCATTCTTCATAAAGTTTTCAATCAACTGTACACATAATTGTGTTAGTAGCCATTGATGATCAATGCCTAGAACCATTATTTTATTAGGGGGTCGTAAAACAATACTTTTAAAATTATATCATTATCCCCACTTTGATTAGCTGGAATTCTTCTGTAAAGAACTCTCTGTCAACCATTTGCTTTCCCTGAAATATGTGTAACATAGGAAAGACAATATAAAAGCTTAATACATTATTATTTATTAGTTTTCAGAATAATAAATTGATATCCTAGCAAGTTCAAAAAATGATAAACATAATTTTTACTTTCAATTTCATATTGAATTCATGGATTTATATATCTGTTGCATATCAATTCAATGGAGATGTTATTATTTTTAACTTTCAGTTAGTCCTATCTTTGGCTAGTTTGTTGTGTGCTTTTAGTAATACTCCAGTGGTCTTTGATCACCTCCTTGCTTTCTGGCATGACAAGGTTTCCTAGATTTATCTTGTACATTTCTTGCTCCAGATCTGGAGTCAGCAATTTCTCAGAGGTCTTCTGTCTTTTTATTGGGAAATGGTATTTAGAGAACACAGTCAGGACACTAAGGCTGCTCATTGCTACTGGGTTGTTATTGCTTCTATAGCTTTCAGTGGACAGAGCTAGGAAATATGAATATTTTTAGAAATAGAAAACTTAACTATTGTTTCATATTGATATTCTCAACTCACATTAAAGATGACAGGATTCTACTTAAATTCTTTAATTTTATATTTATATTCTATTTCCCCTATACTGCAAATCTTGGTTCCTAATGAAAGTCACATAATTACTTATTAACTTTAATATATATATATTCATGCCTATACTTTTAAAATCACACCACCAATGATATTACTAAAAATAAGACTAATGAATTTATCTAAGGATTTTTTTGTAGTTCTTTTTGCCCTTAAGATATATCTCATTCGAGATGTAGAGTCAAAATACTATGCTTTAAGGTAATTTAAGATAATTTTTCTCTATGTTGTTAGGCCACCAACTTGGTATCAGTTAGGTTTATTCATTTCTATTTGTTGTTAATTTTTTAGGTTGTTCTTATTTTGTTTTTTATTTAATTTTTAATGTAAAACATTTACATGGCTCCATGGTCAAACTACTAAACAAGATATATTTAAAGAGGTCGAGTGTCAACTCTGATCTCTCCCCCATATTTCTTCCCCACCCCACAGGTAATCATTTTTAAAACTGTTTGGTTTCCCATTGTTTTTTTTTTCAATATAAGCAAATACTACAGATATTTTTATTTCTTCCACCACCTTGTTCACCCAAGTGTAGCATATAATGCATTCTTCTGCACTATGCTCTTTTCACTCAACAATACATAGACATAGTACAGATACGGATATAGTTATAGTTATAAATATAGATATCATTACTTTCTCATAATTTTATATAACTCCATTAGATAGTTTATCAATGAAAACACTATTGATGGACATTTGATTTGCTTTCAGTATTTTACTATCACAAATACCACTGTAATTTTTAGCCTATTTTGTATCTTTGCTGGCATATTTTTTAAGCTAAATTCCTATAGGTGGAATAGGTGAGCCAAAGACTTAGTCAATCTGTAATTTTGCTTGAAATTACCAAATTACTCAACATAGGGATTGTGCAAATTGTATTCTCCCTGGCAATACATGAGGTTACTTATTTCCCCATAGCTTTCCCAACAGATACATTGTCAAACTTTTGAACTTATGCCAATAGGATGAGTGAAAAACAGTATATTTGTGTAGTTATATATACATATTTTTTTGATGAGGAAGATTGTTGCTGAGCTAATATCTGCGCCAATCTTCCTCTATTTTTTATGTGGGATGCCACCATAGTGTGGCTTGATGAGCGGTGTGCGGGTCCATGCCCGGGATCTGAACCTGCAAACCCTGGACCACCAAAGCAGAGTGCGCAAACTCAACCACCACACCACCGGGCCGGCCCCTGCGTAGTTATATTTCTAAATGCTTTATTCACATTTTGATGTCTCTTATATCAGAATATGCCTTTGTTGATGGCATTGAATAGTTATAGTTGGAAACATTTTATTTAAAAATCCAAAAGAAAACCAAACAAATAGAAAGATGTACTATGTTCATTTTTGAATGAGAGATTCATTTTGAGTGAAAAGATTAAATACAAAGATTTCAGTGGTCCTCAACACAATATATAAATTCAGTTCATTCCAGTAAAAATCTTAAAATGTTGGGAGACGGTATGATTTGATGTCTGAATCTAAAATTCATATGCGAGACTAAAGGAACAAAAATAGCTAAAAGAATTTAAAGAAAATAAGGAGAGGGAATTACCATGTCAGTTATCAAGACTTATTTGAAAGCTATAATAATCAATTATAAATATAAATAGTTATTGAGTGCTTACCATCTGCCAGGAACTGTATTAAGAACTTAAGATGTAGTAATTCATTTAATCCTCACAGCAGCTCTATGAATTAGCAATTATTAGTATCCCCTTTTTACAGAAGATGAAACTGAAACACAGAGAATTTAAGTAAATGCTAAAGGTCACACATTATACCAGTGGTATTAAGCAAATTGATCAATGGAACAAAATAGATTTCCCAGAAATATCTATATCTACATATTGATATATATATACACAAACACACATGTATGTATGTGTGTATACACATACATATGTAAATGTGTGTATCCAATATATTATATTATACTGAGATACATGGATATAGACAGATATAGATACAGACGCAGATACAGATACAGATATAGATATAGGACAGGCTATGTAGTAAAGGAAGCATTACCAATCAGTAAAGATAATACAGACAGTTTAACAAGTTGATGAGAAAGTTGTTATCCAAATGGAAAACATATAATTAAATCACTAACCATTCATAAAAATGAGTTCAAGGTGAGGAGTAAAATTGTGAAATGTTTAGAAGAAAATAGAGGATATCTTTATGACCTCAAAATAATGAGGAATTTATTAAATAAGATACAAAAAGCAAAATTACCCCTAAATTGGATAAATTTGACTAAAAGTTAAAAAAGTAAAAAATTTCTCTACTCAAAGATCACACCAGTAAAATAAAAAGACACAAACTGACAAAGCATTAGTATCCAGAATATAGAGACAAAACCTACCAGTCATTAAAGAAAAGATAAATAATCCTTTCATTATGGGTAAAAAAATGAAATGACAATTTATAGCAGAGGAAATACAAATGGTTAATAAATGCATTAAAATATATACACTTAACCTCACTAGTAATTAGAAAATTGCAAATGAAAACAATTACATAATATTTCATACTCATCGAATCAGCAAAGAAATTAATGTCTGAAAATACCAGATTTTGATGAAAATCTAGAGCAATGGGAACTCTCTTGGGCTACTGGGAAAGGAGTAAATCAGTACATTGACTTTGGAGAGCAATATGGTAATATGTAGTCTAGTTGAAGATGCCCATTCCCCATGATCCAGGCATTTCCCAAAGATAATTGCATAATGGGACAGCTAAGTAATGTGCAGAATGAGACACGTAGAAGAATGTTTATTGAAAAGAAAAATTCAAAGCAATCTAAAATCCTATCAACAGGAGAATGGACAAATGCTATAAAGCAGTGAAAATTAAAATTCTAGAACTACTTCTACCAAATGAATACATCTCAAAACATAAGGTTGAATTTTTTTAAAAGTCATCTACAGAAGGGTATGTACAGTACGATGCCATTAATGTGAATTTAGAAACCACATGTGATAACGATATAAAGTCGTGCACAGAAGTGGTAAAAGGATAATTGAATCACATTGTATGATTCCATTTAAATGAAATTTCCAGGATAAGCAAATCTATAGAGATAGAAAGTTAATTAGTAGTTGCCAAGGGCTGGAGGGGATAGGGGAGTCAGGGTGTGATAGCTAAAGGGGATGGGATTTCTTTATGGGGTGATGAAAATGTTCTACAAATGGTTGTAGTAATAGTTGCACAACTCTGTGAATGGACTAAATACTTCAAATTGTATACTTTAAATGAATGAATCATACAGTATGTGAATTATATCTCACTAAAGCTGTTATATACCAAAAAGAAAAGCACAATGGTTACCTCTGGAGGAGGAGGTTGAGGGATGGGATCGGAGAAAGAACACAGCCTCCAATTTTGTAATGTTTTATATCTTTGATAAAAAATCTGAAGAAAACATGGAATTAAGTTTTTATAAGTAATAGATGGAATGTGCAAGGGTATTCATTACATGTTCTTTGCATTTTATTTGTGTTTAAAATACACAGTGATTTAAAAGGGTATCTAGGAGCTACCACAAATAGGATATTGTATCCACGGACTATGAAAAAGACAGAGGCATTGAGGATGCTTTGCATGTTTCTGGCTTTGGGTGATGATGTGGAACCAAAGCAAGGGAAGTAAATGACAGGTCAGGGAGGGTAGAAGGAGACGAGGGAAAGGTGGGGAGGAGGGAAGACAAGAGAAGGTGGTGGACCAGAAAAGAAGGTTGTTTTGAGAGGTCAGGAGGTGAATAATTACTTCAATTTTCAAAGGGTCCAATTTGAAATACGTACAAGATATCCAGAGGGAAAAGCCAAGGGAATAGTTGGAAATACAAATTTACAAATTTAGAGTTAGGCAGAAGAGTCACAATTTTCTGTTTACAAAAAGAAACAGGAAGTATTTTCATATTACATGTGTGCTTTTGAGGCAATGCTTTAAGGAGATAGTGGTCCTGAACAGATATCTCAGGAAAAAGGAAGAAGCCCCAGACAGGGAGGCTGCACAAGGATGAGAGACTCAGGAGGGAAGGAATGGAAACACACAACCCCAAATGTGGGCTGAGCGATAGACAGACATGTGGAATAACAATAACCTAAAGATGATTTGAGGAAGGAGCCTGCCTTTATCTGCAAGCCCAGAGGAAAAGGACTAGGTCAGGCGCCATAAGGAAACCTTTGCTGGACGCCATCCTTGGCCATGTGCCAAGGAGAAACTTGGTCAAAGAAGAACTAGGAAACAAAAGGTTTCAAAACAAAGCTCAGCTGCCATGGGCTTCCTTCTCCTAGTAAGAAATGGCCTGGCTGCTCGTTGCCACTGATCCTGGCAGTTAACGGGGCCATGAATTTGTCTTGACTTCCCAGAGCATTTGCCTCTTGTCTGTAAGTCAAGGATAAGGCTGTCTGCCACAGAGGATTGTTGTGAGAATCAAACGACATTGCAGACTTAACACAGGCTGTTTCTGATATGAGGTATTCAGTAAGTGTTCTCTCTTCAGACCTCCACATTTTCTTTCTTTCCTTAAAATACAGATACATTATATTTTTATGACAAATTCTTGTACTTATGAAACTCTATCCAGAAGTCTAGCCCACCCAAAATGATGTGATAGTAGGCTTTCTTCTATATGTATATATATATATTTTTTTTAATCTTGTAATGCAACTTTTTTGTTGAGATATAATTGACATATAACATTATATTAGTTTCAGGTGTACAATGAAATGCTTTGATATATGTATATGTTGCAAAATGATCACCACAATAAGTATCTAGTTAACATTCGTCACCATACATAGTTACAAATTTTGTGTGTGTGATGAGAACATTTAAGATCCACTCTCTTAGCAACTTTTAAATATACAATACAGTATTAACTATAGTCACTATACTGTACGTTACATCCTCATGACTTATTTATTTTATAAGTGGAAGTTTTACCTTTTGACCTCCTTCATCCATTTCTCCCACTCCCTACCCTCCACCTCTGGCAACCTCATTTCCACAGACCTCCATATTTTCTTAACAGCCCCATTTTACAGAGAACAACCTGATATTGGTAAGTCTTAGAGCTGGTAAATGTGAAGCCAAAATGCAAACACTGGTTTTCTGACTATAAATCTCACCTTCTTCCCACTAAACCATGAAAATCTTGCATTTCAACTCCATATTTTTAGAAGCTTAAAAGCAGAGTGCTATGAGAGTATGTGAAGCATTTTGAATCACAGTTCACAGATAACATTTTGGAAAAGTTTAATTGGAGTGATTCAGTTATCAGTTTGGAAGTAAAAAGTGAGAGGACTAATGCAGAAATTTGTACATGTGGTGCCAAAATATATTACATATTTGCCAAGATTTTGATTGTCTTACTGAGAAGCAAGGAATAAGTAAAAACAGCTTATTCTTTACATTCACAGATGAACACTCAAGCAATGTGCAATTAATTGCAAGCTTTTTCTTATGCAAATATTATTTCAATGAGAAATCATTTTCATAAATGCAACTGTGGAATCCTTCAAGAAATTGAAATAGAACACAGTTCAGCTGTTACATGTGCCTTACTCTCTAGATATGTTCCTGAAAAGAGAATTTTCAAATGTATTTTCTCACTGACTTTTAGTACAAATTTGAAGATACTTTCCCATTTTCAACTAAGGTACTTATTTTCGGTTACAGACTGTGTTACAGCATGAATGGCACTATTTATCACTATATACAAAGGCACATAATCTGACCCATTTCATAATTGAAGCCAAGAGACATGGAAAGGTGTTTGTAACAGTGACTGTTCTATCATGGTGATTAAATGTATGGATTTAGGAGTGGCTATCACCACCATTTAGTACCTGAGTGACATTAATTAAGTTACTTAAAGTCTTTAAGCCTTAATTTCCTTAACTAGCAAATGGGGATAATACCTACTTAATGGTATTGCTGTGATTATAACATGAAACTACAGATGTAAGGTGCTTCATCCAATAAGTGCTCAATAAGTAGCAGCAGAAGTAGGAGGAGGAAGAATAACAGTAGTAATAATTGTAGTAGCAATATAGCCCTAGTAGTAGTAATAGTAGCAGTAACAGAATAATCTATTTAAATGGATACTTAATATTACAGCCATCCCTGTGCTTGAGAATGTCCGTAGAATGCTTCTGAAAGAACTGGAAAACTCATTACTCAAAATCCCTCCTCAACAGCCAGTCTTTGTGCTTGGATTTCCGACCATCAGAATCAAGGGGTTGTGTTGTCAGGAGACCACTGATAAAAGGTGAGACCCTGAGCACAAGAAAAATGAGAGGAATTTTGGGGATTTGCTCCTGAGAGGAAGCAGTGAGAAGAAATAAAAGGAGAAGGATGAGTGGAGAACAAGAACCAGGGTGGATGAATGAGCCATTCAGGGGTAAAGGAGAAGCGAGAAATCCCCTGAGGTGGGGTAAGCAAAGGACTTTCAAAAATAAAATTTCTAATTTGTTTTGCTGCTGAATGTGGCCGAGCAGTGTGCACAGTGGGATCCCTCCTGTGACCCCTAAATGCTGAAGAAAGCTAAGTTCACTACTAAATTCTTTGTGTGAGTAGATTTTCGTAGCAGTTAAGAAAAGGACAGAGTTTTACCGGGATAGCAGGCACAAACTCGAGAACCAGCCTCAGAGATCTTGAGGTAGACTTTGAACTTCCCCAGAGTGTGGGGCGGGCACTGGAGTCCATTCTAACTAGATCTTAGCAGAAGGGAGAGACAGCTGACACCTGTTAGATGTTTGTTACCTAAATTCTTTCTACTTCCCATTCATCATCATCACCACCAAATCTAACCTTCCCTGGCTAACTCCTATTCACTGTCCAGATCTCAGTTTTGAAGTTACTGAAACTCTCCTCTTACCCTCCCATGTCAGATTAGATACACCTGCTCCGCTCTACAGTAGCACGCTATACACCTTATGCATCCCCCGTCATCACACTTTTCACAATTATAATATGTGATTTGTTGGCTCTTCCCCTACAAGACTTTACACTCTGTGAAGACAAGACCAATGTCTATTTATGTACACCATTCTATTCCCAACACAGAGCACTGCACTCAACACATAATAGGAACTCAGAAAATCTTCTTTAAAAGAGCAAGCAAGTGACGTCAGTATCATGGCGGAGTGAGATTCCCTCTTTGAATCTCTGCCCCCTACGACACAACGAAAACATCATTCACATTCCAACAGAGCTCAATCAAACACTACGAAGGACTTCTGAGAAACCCCTGCTGCCATACATCGGACGGTGGAGGCGCGGGAAGCCCAGGAGAACAGGAGGAGAGGTAGGAGGTTGTACTCCCCGTCCCCAATCGATCGGCAAAAACAGCGCGGTTCGCGGACAGAGGGGGGAGGGGCGGCCCACAGCGGGGAAAACTAGCGCCATCCAGGTGCTCTCACAGACTGTCGCGAGATCCCCACGGGGAAGCGACGACGGACTGTTTAGGGGGTGTAGCAAACACCCTAACAGAGCCAGAAAGGAAACCCCCGGGTCAAGCAGGAGAAAGAGAGGACCCCTCCCCCCACACACCCGGCGTTTCAGCATAATCCCTCCGGGGGCTGCAGCCGCGCAGCCGCCTCAGAGCAAACCGCTCGCGACCTCCATCTAGTGGCAGCAGGGGGAAACTGCAGGACTAACTTTAATCATGACGGGTAAAAATAAAGCCGTCCCCGCCGGATCCTTGCGAAAATATGTCAGGGCTACAGACCAAAAGGAAAATGACAAACACCCAGAAACCAACCCTGAAGGCACAGAATTTGATAACCTGAATGAGAGAGAATTCAAAATAGCTATCATAAACAAGCTCAACGAAATACAAGAGAACACACAGAAACAAATCAACGAATTCAGGGATTATGTCACAAAAGAGATTGAAACCCTAAAGAAAAACCAATCAGAATTATTGGAGATGAAAAACAAAATGAATGAGATAGTGGAAAAAATGGAGTCTTTAAAGAGCAGAACTGACAATATGGAGGAACGAATTAGCACTATTGAGGATAGCCACGCAGAAATGCTCCTGGTAGAGGAGGAGAGAGAGCTAAGACTAAAAAGAAATGAAGAAATTCTTCGAGAAATATCAGACTCAATGAGGAAAAGCAACATAAGGATAATAGGTATTCCAGAAGGAGAAGAAAGAGAAAAAGGAGCAGAGAGTTTGTTCAAAGAAATAATAGCTGAGAACTTCCCCAACCTAGGGAACGAAAGGGAAATAACAGTGAATGAAATCAATAGATCACCTAAATATATAAACAGGAATAAAAAATCATCTCGCCACATAGTAGCAAACTTGAAGAATACACGTGACAAGGAAATAATATTGAAGGCAGCTAAACAAAAAAACAAAATAACATACAAAGGAAACCCCATCAGGCTCTCAGCTGATTTCTCGACAGAAACTCTACAGGCTAGGAGAGACTGGAATGATATATTCAAAATTATGAAAGACAAAAACCTTCAGCCGAGAATACTTTATCCAGCAAAGATATCCTTCAAATACGATGGAGAAATAATAACTCTCCCTGATAAACAAAAGCTAAGAGAGTTCGTCACCACAAGACCCCCACTACAAGAAATGCTCAAGAAGGCCCTTAGGCCTGAAAAAAAACAAATGAGAAAGGGGATACAAAGATTTCAGCAAGGAGAAAAGCAAGGAGACTAAACCAGAACAAAATACAGTTGGAAAACATCAAAAATTAATTCAAGCTCATCACTGGAAACACACATTCATGACACAATCTGGAATAAAGAGATAACAAATAAGGAGGGGAAGAGGTAAGGGATTGAACTGACCCAGCCTCAGGAAAAAGGAGGCATCTGAAAATGTACTTTCTTATCCAGGAGATCGCTTATATAAACCGCACGGTAACCACTAAACAAACAACCAGAAGAGAACCACACATGACAAATAAAGAGAAAACCAAGAGAATGAACATGCAGAAATACCAAATTGAATTTGCAGTCCGAAACACAAGGGACAAGAAACGAAGGAAATGCAAAAGAACCAGAAGATGAACAATAAAATAGCAACATTAAACCCTCATATATCAATAATCACTCTAAACGTAAATGGATTGAATTCTCCAATCAAAAGACACAGAGTGGCAGGATGGATTAAAAACCAAGATCCAACAATCTGCTGCCTCCAGGAAACACATCTCAGCTCTAAAGACAAACACAGACTCAAAATAAAAGGATGGAAAACAATACTCCAAGCTAATGGCAAACAAAAGAAAGCAGGAGTAGCCATACTTATATCAGACAAAGTAGACTTCAAGCTAAAAAAGGTAATGAGAGACAAAGAAGGGCAATATATAATGATAAAAGGGACACTTCACCAAGAAGACATAACACTTATAAATATCTATGCACCCAACACAGGAGCACCAAAGTACATAAAACAACTGCTAAAAAACCTTAAAGGAGATATTAACAATAACACAATAATAGTAGGGGATCTTAATACCCCCCTTACATCAATAGATAGATCATCCAGACAAAAAGTCAATAAGGAAATAATGGACTTAAATGAAAAACTAGACGCAATGGATTTAATAGATATATACAGAGCACTCCACCCAAAAAAAGCAGAGTACACATTCTTCTCAAGTGCTCATGGAACATTCTCAAGGATAGACCAAATATTAGGAAACAAGGCAAACCTCTATAAATTTAAGAAGATTGAAATCATTACAAGCATCTTTTCTGATCATAATGCTGTGAAACTAGAAATCAACTGCAAGGAAAAAACTAGGAAAGGGACAAAGATGTGGAGACTAAACAATACGCTACTGAACAACCAATGGGTCGTTGATGAAATTAAAGGAGAAATCAAAAGCTATCTGGAGACAAATGAAAAGGAAAATACACCATACCAACTCATATGGGATGCAGCAAAAGCAGTCCTGAGAGGGAAATTCATAGCAATACAAGCTCACCTTAACAAACAAGAAAAATCCCAAATAAATAACCTTAAATTGCACCTAACAGAGTTGGAAAAAGAAGAACAGACAAAGCCCCGAATCAGCAGAAGGAGGGAAATAATAAAAATCAGAGCAGAAATAAATGAAATTGAAACCAAAAAAACAGTAGAAAGGATCAATGAAACAAAGAGCTGGTTCTTTGAGAAGATAAATAAAATTGACAAACCCTTAGCCAGACTCACTAAGAAAAAAAGGGAGAAGACTCAAATAAATAAAATTAGAAATGAAAGAGGAGAAATTACAACAGACACCACAGAAATACAAGGGATTATTAGGGAATACTATGAAAAACTTTACGCCAACAAATTGGACAACCTAGAGGAAATGGACAAATTCTTGGATGCGTACAACCTCCCAAAATTGAATCAAGAAGAAATAGAGAATCTGAACAGACCAATCACAAGTAAAGAGATTGAAACAGTCATCAAAAACCTCCCAAAAAATAAAAGCCCAGGACCAGATGGCTTCCCTGGAGAATTTTATCAAACGTTCAAAGAAGATTTAGCACCTATCCTTCTCAAACTATTCCAAAAAATAGAGGAAGATGGAATACTTCCCAACACATTCTATGAGGCCGACATCATGCTGATACCAAAGCCAGACAAGGACAATACAAAGAAGGAAAACTACAGGCCAATATCGCTGATGAACATAGACGCAAAAATCCTCAACAAAATATTGGCAAACCGAATACAGCAATACATCAAAAAGATCATACACCACGATCAAGTGGGATTTATACCAGGGACACAGGGATGGTTCAACATCCGCAAATCAATCAACGTGATACACCACATTAACAAAATGAAGAATAAAAACCACATGATCATCTCAATCGATGCAGAGAAGGCATTCGACAAGATCCAGCATCCATTTATGATAAAAACTCTCAACAAAATTGGTATAGAAGGAAAATACCTCAACATAATAAGGGCCATATATGACAAACCTACAGCAAACATCCTACTCAACGGGGAAAAACTGAAAGCCATTCCTTTGAGGACAGGAACAAGACAAGGGTGCCCACTCTCACCGCTCCTATTCAACATAGTACTGGAAGTTCTGGCCAGAGCAATTAGGCAAGAAAAAGGAATAAAAGGACTCCAAATAGGCAATGAAGAAGTGAAACTCTCACTATTTGCAGACGACATGATCCTATACATAGAAAACCCCAAAAATTCCATCGGAAAGCTACTAGAAACAATCAACAACTACAGTAAAGTGGCAGGGTATAAAATCAACTTACAAAAATCAATTGCATTTCTATACACTAACGATGAAAAAACAGAAAGAGAACTCAAAAAGACAATCCCATTTACAATTGCAACAAAGAGAATAAAATATCTGGGAATAAATTTAACCAAGGAGGTCAAAGACCTATACAATGAAAACTATAAGACACTATTGAAAGAAATCGAGGAGGACATAAAGAAATGGAAAAATATTCCATGCACATGGATTGGAAGAATAAATATAGTTAAAATGTCCATTCTACCTAAAGCAATCTACAGATTCAATGCAATCCCAATCAGAATCCCAATGTCATTCTTCACGGTAATAGAACAAAAACTACTGAAATTCGTATGGGGCAACAAAAGAGCCCGAATAGCTAAAGCAATCCTGAAAAAAAAGAACAAAGCTGGAGGCATCACAATCCCTGATTTCAAAATATACTATAAAGCTACAGTAATCAAAACAGCATGGTACTGGTACAAGAATAGACACACAGATCAATGGAACAGAATTGAAAGCCCAGAAATAAAACCACACACCTATGGACAGCTAATCTTCGACAAAGGAGCAAAGAACATACAATGGAGAGAGGGAAGTCTCTTCAATAAATGGTGCTGGGAAAATTGGACAGCAACATGCAAAAGAATGAAAGTAGACCATCTCCTATCGCCATATACAAAAATCAATTCAAAATCGATCAAAGACCTGAAAATGAGACCTGAAACTATAAAAATCCTGGAAGAAAATATAGGCAGTACACTAATTGCGATTGGACATAAAGGGATCCTGTCAGATTCCATGTCTACCCAGACAAGGGAAACAAAAGAAAAAATAAACAAGTGGGACCTCATCAGACTAAAGAGCTTCTACAAGGCAAATGAAACCAGGATCAAAATGAATAAACAACCCACCAGCTGGGAGAAAATATTTGCAAATCGTTTGTCCGACAAGGGATTAATCTCAGTAATATATAAAGATCTCATACAACTGAGCAACAAAAAAACAAACAACCCGATCAAAAAATGGGCAGAGGATATGAACAGACATTTTTCCAAGGAAGAGATACAGATGGCCAATAGACACATGAAAAGATGTTCAACATCACTAATCATCAGGGAAATGCAAATCAAAACTACACTGAGATATCACCTTACACCGGTTAGAATGGCTATAATCACCAAGACAAATAACAACAAATGCTGGAGAGGTTGTGGAGAAACGGGGACCCTCATTCACTGCTGGTGGGAATGCAAACTGGTGCAGCCTCTATGGAAAACAGTATGGAGAGTCCTCAAAAAATTAAAAATAGAAATACCGTATGATCCAGCAATACCACTCTTGGGCATCTACCCAATGGACGTGAAATCAACCATCACAAGAGGCGTATGCACCCCTATGTTCATTGCAGCATTATTCACTATAGCCAAGAAGTGGAAGCAACCCAAGTGTCCCTCAACTGAAGATTGGTTAAAGAAGATGTGGTATATACATACAATGGAATACTACTCAGCCATAAGAAAAGACACAATTGTCCCATTTGCAACAACATGGAAGGACCTAGAGGGTATTATGTTAAGTGAAATAAGCCAGAGAGAGAAGGACAGACACTGCATGAACTCACTCATATATGGAATATAAGTGAACACACGGACAGAGAGAACTGATTGGTGGTTACCAAGGGGAAGGGGGGTGGGGGGGCACAAGGGGTGAAGGGTTACATACACAAGGTGACGGACAAAAATGTACAACTAAAACCCCACAGTGTTATAAACTAAGACATCAATAAAAAAAAAAATAAAAATAAAAAAATAAAATAAAATAAAATAAAAAAATAAAAGAGCAAGCAAGTTGAAGAGGGAAGGGGACAGGGAAGGATGAAGAAGGAGGGAGATAACACCCAAAACACGACACACTTGCCCATTTTTAAAAAGACAGCCCAGTTAGGTTGGCCATGGTAGAGGAGAATTTGAAATCCAAATACTGACCCAAAGCAAAGTTTGTTCATGACACTCTCATTCCCCGCCCAGGACTGATCTCTCAGAGTCATGACTATCGGCAGGAAAAGTTTCAGGGGACTGTCCACTGTTTCTAAGGAATGTACTTTTTTCCAACTTGACTCTTCAGGTTATTCAGTTGTTCTGGAAACAAAGACACTAGAAAATTTAGTTAGAGACAAAGAAGGCAAAGAAATGTCTCATCTACTGTGTGTTTTTCCTCCCCTTTAAAGGGCTGGCCTAGTCTGTGGATGGTCAGGGTCTCTTGGGTTACAGGCCTAGAGTGAGATCAGAGGTCATGGGGTTCAGGGGCTCCAAGATTAGAGCAGCAGACAAGTGTGAAAACCATAGTCGTGCCACAGTTCAAACTGCCGAGAACAGATCCCAAGTGTTTCAGAGGGACAGAGTATTAATTCCGAGTATAGGCTAAGAGTTTAGCCCAGAAGACTAGAGAGTAACTGTGAGCAGACTTTTGGTGGGAAGAAAGAAGCACATTATTCAAATATCATTAAAGAATATTTAATAGTGGATATTGTTTAAAATATGCAACTTCTTCAACCAATAGCATATGCAGCCTGCTTTTGAGAGCCAGCCCAAGTGTGGTGTGTGGGCGAGTCTGTCCAGTTTCAAGCACTGGAGAATGGAGTGAGTAATCATTGCTCTTTGCTCAACTCTTTGTTCCCAAGATCTGGATAGGCTCTCCTGAAGACAGCCTTTGAGTATGGGGATTCTAACTAAACTCTCTCATGGCAGATAAAGGTGATGATGCAGTGGAGGCTGGGGCAACGTTCCAGGGAAGATTAAGAAGAAAACTCACTTCTCCAGTTGAAAGCTACAGGCAAGGGAAAGAGAGCCCAACGCCAGTGCTAATAAACATGCAAGGGATTTCTGGCAGTGGTTATCAGCTAATGGAGTTACCAGAAATGAAACTAATGATTTAAGGGAGTTGCATTGTTAGAAAAAGGAAAAAAAAAAAATGCAGGCCTAGTAAAGAAGGACTCACAATTTCTCAGTTTCCAAAGCAATCTCAAGGCCCAAGTATTTGCCCCAATAGAAAGTGGACTGCTTTGTGCAGACCCCACATCATCCCAAGGGCCCCTCTCAGATGGCCCTGAAAGTGCAATCCAGCAGTCAGAACCTGAGACAGCCAGATCAGCTAACCAAGGAACTCACTCCACTGCCAGCAATGAGAGGACTAATGGATGCACGTGAGATCCTGGGATCCCGTAATTTATCAGCAATAGAAAGCATGAGCTCTGGACCTATTACCAATGATGGCTCTTTTCCTTTATCTATTTTCTAGGTGGGAGGTTTTTATTGAGGTTATTCCAATGTTCCTCCACTATTTTGTAACAGATATATAAGAGTGTTTATCTCAGTGACGTCAGCATCATGGCGGAGTGAGATTCCCTCTTTGAATCTCTGCCCCCTACGACACAACGAAAACATCATTCACATTCCAACAGAGCTCAATCAAACACTACGAAGGACTTCTGAGAAACCCCTGCTGCCATACATCGGACGGTGGAGGCGCGGGAAGCCCAGGAGAACGGGAGGAGAGGTAGGAGGTTGTACTCCCCCTCCCCAATCAATTGGCAAAAACAGAGCGGTTCGCGGACAGAGGGGGGAGGGGCGGCCCACAGCGGGGAAAACTAGCGCCATCCAGGTGCTCTCACAGACTGTCGCGAGATCCCCACGGGGAAGCGACGACGGACTGTTTAGGGGGTGTAGCAAACACCCTAACAGAGCCAGAAAGGAAACCCCCGGGTCAAGCAGGAGAAAGAGAGGACCCCTCCCCCCACACACCCGGCGTTTCAGCATAATCCCTCCAGGGGCTGCAGCCGCCTCAGAGCAAACCGCTCGCGATCTCCATCTAGTGGCAGCAGGGGGAAACTGCAGGACTAACTTTAATCATGACGGGTAAAAATAAAGCCGTCCCCGCCGGATCCTTGCGAAAATATGTCAGGGCTACAGACCAAAAGGAAAATGACAAACACCCAGAAACCAACCCTGAAGGCACAGAATTTGATAACCTGAATGAGAGAGAATTCAAAATAGCTATCATAAACAAGCTCAACGAAATACAAGAGAACACACAGAAACAAATCAACGAATTCAGGGATTATGTCACAAAAGAGATTGAAACCCTAAAGAAAAACCAATCAGAATTATTGGAGATGAAAAACAAAATCAACGAGATAGTGGAAAAAATGGAGTCTTTAAAGAGCAGAACTGACAATATGGAGGAACGAATTAGCACTATTGAGGATAGCCACGCAGAAATGCTCCTGGTAGAGGAGGAGAGAGAGCTAAGACTAAAAAGAAATGAAGAAATTCTTCGAGAAATATCAGACTCAATGAGGAAAAGCAACATAAGGATAATAGGTATTCCAGAAGGAGAAGAAAGAGAAAAAGGAGCAGAGAGTTTGTTCAAAGAAATAATAGCTGAGAACTTCCCCAACCTAGGGAACGAAAGGGAAATAACAGTGAATGAAATCAATAGATCACCTAAATATATAAACAGGAATAAAAAATCATCTCGCCACATAGTAGCAAACTTGAAGAATACACGTGACAAGGAAATAATATTGAAGGCAGCTAAACAAAAAAACAAAATAACATACAAAGGAAACCCCATCAGGCTCTCAGCTGATTTCTCGACAGAAACTCTACAGGCTAGGAGAGACTGGAATGATATATTCAAAATCATGAAAGACAAAAACCTTCAGCCGAGAATACTTTATCCAGCAAAAATATCCTTCAAATACGATGGAGAAATAATAACTCTCCCTGATAAACAAAAGCTAAGAGAGTTCGTCACCACAAGACCCCCACTACAAGAAATGCTCAAGAAGGCCCTTAGGCCTGAAAAAAAACAAATGAGAAAGGGGATACAAAGATTTCAGCAAGGAGAAAAGCAAGGAGACTAAACCAGAACAAAATACAGTTGGAAAACATCAAAAATTAATTCAAGCTCATCACTGGAAACACACATTCATGACACAATCTGGAATAAAGAGATAACAAATAAGGAGGGGAAGAGGTAAGGGATTGAACTGACCCAGCCTCAGGAAAAAGGAGGCATCTGAAAATGTACTTTCTTATCCAGGAGATCGCTTATATAAACCGCACGGTAACCACTAAACAAACAACCAGAAGAGAACCACACATGACAAATAAAGAGAAAACCAAGAGAATGAACATGCAGAAATACCAAATTGAATTTGCAGTCCGAAACACAAGGGACAAGAAACGAAGGAAATGCAAAAGAACCAGAAGATGAACAATAAAATAGCAACATTAAACCCTCATATATCAATAATCACTCTAAACGTAAATGGATTGAATTCTCCAATCAAAAGACACAGAGTGGCAGGATGGATTAAAAACCAAGATCCAACAATCTGCTGCCTCCAGGAAACACATCTCAGCTCTAAAGACAAACACAGACTCAAAATAAAAGGATGGAAAACAATACTCCAAGCTAATGGCAAACAAAAGAAAGCAGGAGTAGCCATACTTATATCAGAAAAAGTAGACTTCAAGCTAAAAAAGGTAATGAGAGACAAAGAAGGGCAATATATAATGATAAAAGGGATACTTCACCAAGAAGACATAACACTTATAAATATCTATGCACCCAACACAGGAGCACCAAAGTACATAAAACAACTGCTAAAAAACCTTAAAGGAGATATTAACAATAACACAATAATAGTAGGGGATCTTAATACCCCCCTTACATCAATAGATAGATCATCCAGACAAAAAGTCAATAAGGAAATACTGGACTTAAATGAAAAACTAGACGCAATGGATTTAATAGATATATACAGAGCACTCCACCCAAAAAAAGCAGAGTACACATTCTTCTCAAGTGCTCATGGAACATTCTCAAGGATAGACCATATATTAGGAAACAAGGCAAACCTCTATAAATTTAAGAAGATTGAAATCATTACAAGCATCTTTTCTGATCATAATGCTGTGAAACTAGAAATCAAATGCAAGGAAAAAACTAGGAAAGGGACAAAGATGTGGAGACTAAACAACATGCTACTGAACAACCAATGGGTCGTTGATGAAATTAAAGGAGAAATCAAAAGCTATCTGGAGACAAATGAAAAGGAAAATACACCATACCAACTCATATGGGATGCAGCAAAAGCAGTCCTGAGAGGGAAATTCATAGCAATACAAGCTCACCTTAACAAACAAGAAAAATCCCTAATAAATAACCTTAAATTGCACCTAACAGAGTTGGAAAAAGAAGAACAGACAAAGCCCCGAATCAGCAGAAGGAGAGAAATAATAAAAATCAGAGCAGAAATAAATGAAATTGAAACCAAAAAAACAGTAGAAAGGATCAATGAAACAAAGAGCTGGTTCTTTGAGAAGATAAATAAAATTGACAAATCCTTAGCCAGACTCACTAAGAAAAAAAGGGAGAAGACTCAAATAAATAAAATTAGAAATGAAAGAGGAGAAATTACAACAGACACCACAGAAATACAAGGGATTATTAGGGAATACTATGAAAAACTTTACGCCAACAAATTGGACAACCTAGAGGAAATGGACAAATTCTTGGACGCGTACAACCTCCCAAAACTGAATCAAGAAGAAATAGAGAATCTGAACAGACCAATCACAAGTAAAGAGATTGAAACAGTCATCAAAAACCTCCCAAAAAATAAAAGCCCAGGACCAGATGGCTTCCCTGGAGAATTTTATCAAACGTTCAAAGAAGATTTAGCACCTATCCTTCTCAAACTATTCCAAAAAATAGAGGAAGATGGAATACTTCCCAACACATTCTATGAGGCCGACATCATGCTGATACCAAAGCCAGACAAGGACAATACAAAGAAGGAAAACTACAGGCCAATATCGCTGATGAACATAGACGCAAAAATCCTCAACAAAATATTGGCAAACCGAATACAGCAATACATCAAAAAGATCATACACCACGATCAAGTGGGATTTATACCAGGGACACAGGGATGGTTCAACATCCGCAAATCAATCAACGTGATACACCACATTAACAAAATGAAGAATAAAAACCACATGATCATCTCAATCGATGCAGAGAAGGCATTCGACAAGATCCAGCATCCATTTATGATAAAAACTCTCAACAAAATGGGTATAGAAGGAAAGTACCTCAACATAATAAGGGCCATATATGACAAACCTACAGCAAACATCCTACTCAACGGGGAAAAACTGAAAGCCATTTCTTTGAGGACAGGAACAAGACAAGGGTGCCCACTCTCACCGCTCTTATTCAACATAGTACTGGAAGTTCTGGCCAGAGCAATTAGGCAAGAAAAAGGAATAAAAGGACTCCAAATAGGCAATGAAGAAGTGAAACTCTCACTATTTGCAGACGACATGATCCTATACATAGAAAACCCCAAAAATTCCATTGGAAAGCTACTAGAAACAATCAACAACTACAGTAAAGTGGCAGGGTATAAAATCAACTTACAAAAATCAATTGCATTTCTATACACTAACGATGAAAAAACAGAAAGAGAACTCAAAAAGACAATCCCATTTACAATTGCAACAAAGAGAATAAAATATCTGGGAATAAATTTAACCAAGGAGGTCAAAGACCTATACAATGAAAACTATAAGACACTATTGAAAGAAATCGAGGAGGACATAAAGAAATGGAAAAATATTCCATGCACATGGATTGGAAGAATAAATATAGTTAAAATGTCCATTCTACCTAAAGCAATCTACAGATTCAATGCAATCCCAATCAGAATCCCAATGTCATTCTTCACGGTAATAGAACAAAAACTACTGAAATTCGTATGGGGCAACAAAAGAGCCCGAATAGCTAAAGCAATCCTGAAAAAAAAGAACAAAGCTGGAGGCATCACAATCCCTGATTTCAAAATATACTATAAAGCTACAGTAATCAAAACAGCATGGTACTGGTACAAGAATAGACACACAGATCAATGGAACAGAATTGAAAGCCCAGAAATAAAACCACACACCTATGGACAGCTAATCTTCGACAAAGGAGCAAAGAACATACAATGGAGAGAGGGAAGTCTCTTCAATAAATGGTGCTGGGAAAATTGGACAGCAACATGCAAAAGAATGAAAGTAGACCATCTCCTATCGCCATATACAAAAATCAATTCAAAATGGATCAAAGACCTGAAAGTGAGACCTGAAACTATAAAAATCCTGGAAGAAAATATAGGCAGTACACTAATTGCGATTGGACATAAAGGGATCCTTTCAGACTCCATGTCTACCCAGACATGGGAAACAAAAGAAAAAATAAACAAGTGGGACCTCATCAGACTAAAGAGCTTCTACAAGGCAAATGAAACCAGGATCAAAATGAATAAACAACCCACCAGCTGGGAGAAAATATTTGCAAATCGTTTGTCTGACAAGGGATTAATCTCAGTAATATACAAAGATCTCATACAACTGAGCAACAAAAAAACAAACAACCCGATCAAAAAATGGGCAGAGGATATGAACAGACATTTTTCCAAGGAAGAGATACAGATGGCCAATAGACACATGAAAAGATGTTCAACATCACTAATCATCAGGGAAATGCAAATCAAAACTACACTGAGATATCACCTTACACCAGTTAGAATGGCTATAATCACCAAGACAAATAACAACAAATGCTGGAGAGGTTGTGGAGAAACGGGAACCCTCATTCACTGCTGGTGGGAATGCAAACTGGTGCAGCCTCTATGGAAAACAGTATGGAGAGTCCTCAAAAAATTAAAAATAGAAATACCATATGATCCAGCAATACCACTCTTGGGCATCTACCCAATGGACGTGAAATCAACCATCACAAGAGGCGTATGCACCCCTATGTTCATTGCAGCATTATTCACTATAGCCAAGAAGTGGAAGCAACCCAAGTGTCCCTCAACTGAAGATTGGTTAAAGAAGATGTGGTATATACATACAATGGAATACTACTCAGCCATAAGAAAAGACACAATTGTCCCATTTGCAACAACATGGAAGGACCTAGAGGGTATTATGTTAAGTGAAATAAGCCAGAGAGAGAAGGACAGACACTGCATGAACTCACTCATATATGGAATATAAGTGAACACACGGACAGAGAGAACTGATTGGTGGTTACCAAGGGGAAGGGGGGTGGGGGGGGCACAAGGGGTGAAGGGTTACATCCACAAGGTGACGGACAAAAATGTACAACTAAAACCCCACAGTGTTATAAACTAAGACATCAATAAAAAAAAAAAATAAAAAAAAAAAAATAAAAAAAGAGTGTTTATCTCTAAATACTCCCTGGGTTGGAAGACAGTGAGATATCACATGTAAACAAGAACACTCAAGTGGTAGAGGAATGGAACTCTCCCAGAAATCCTGTGCTTTAATCCTTAATTGCTCCATAAAAACTCTTTTGGATGCAGAGGCAGAACATGACTTTGGGGTATCCTGCATAAGGAAGGGGTGTACACTGTATGGAAATGATATTTATGTGATACAGTTGGATCATCTTAGGTGGGGGATCTTTAAATATATGAGAAAAAAAGAAAGTTTGTATGGGGCTGAGGAGGGAGTCTTGTAGTTTACCCAGCTCAGACTCCTGTACCCAGCTCTGGGAATGCCCTATCTGCACCCTGATCCCCTTGTCATCCATGTGGCCAGAGCAGCAGGACTCCTGCCAGCCATTTACAATGTGACCACTCCCCCAAACCACACTGGTTTGGACCAAAAGTGTACACTTGTCCCAAGCTGATCCCTTCTCAGAGGAAATTGGAAATTCAATCAAAAGATTCCCATTTCAGGGAGCTGGCCCGGTGGCACAGCGGTTTAGTTCGCGCTTGGCAGCCCGGGGTTTGCCGGTTCGGATCCCAGGCACCTGCCGACGCACTGCTTGTCAGCCATGCTGTGGTGGCGTCCCATATAAAGTAGAGGAAGATGGGCACGGATGTTAGCCCAGGGCCAGTCTTCCTCAAGCAAAAAGAGGAAGATTAGCAACAGATGTTAGCTCAGGGCTGGTCTTCCTCACAAAAAAAAAAAAAAAAGATTCCCATTTCAGTATGGCTCCATCCTGAATGGAGGAAATGAAGCCCCAGGATTTGGCCATGGCCATGCTTCCCAGTGGAGAATCAGAAGCAACAGAAACCAGTCTACAGAGAGAGGAATAGCGAGCACCAAAGACAGGCAGAGGCCAGCACAGAGAGACCTGTGATGGACTTCCTTTTCCTGGTTCCAGTTCCAGCCATAGGTTGCATTCCTGCCCTTGGATTTCATGAGACACTCTCTTACCTTTAAACAAAATCCCCCTTCTTTGCTTAAGCTAGCTCAAATCAGTTTCAGTTATTTGCAACCCGTGGAGTCCTAAGTAATAAAGAGACTCATCTCAGGATTTGCGACATTCCTTTCTTCATATAGACAACCTCTGTTTCAAGACTTTCCTGTCTACAGGAATGATCTAGTGATCAGACTAACTGAAGAGCATGTGGATCATTAATTACATCATGATCGCATCCTGACTATCTTTACCCCAATCTATTTCGGTCTTGGAATTATAATTTCCTCATGTAGTCACACTATAAAAATAGGTCTCAATTTCCCCCCAAACTACTTCCTTAGACACAGGGAAAGAGTGGGATTTTGATGGCCAGGAATAGATAGCTTGGGTCCCATGCAGCCATGCACTGAGTTCAGCTCTTCACGGATGTCCTGAGCAAGTCCACCTGCTTCAGAATTGGACGCAGCAGCTACACTTCTCACAGGAGGAAGCAGTCTAGGAAACTAATTCTGGGAAAACTGAAGATGGAATCTGGGAAGCAGCGTGGAACACAGAAACCCAGAGCGGTTGTGAGACTATGGTGGAGAAGGAAAGATCAGATGCCTCTAGAAACATGCAGGGCAGAGAGGTGCTCTTATTTCCTGCCTTGGAAGGTGTTCCATGTTACCAGTCTCTGAAGCAAAAGGAGACGTTTGAACGGGAAAATCACGGAGAGTCAGGAGGAGGAAGAGTACAGTGGCGTGGGATCTGGGAAGCGGCACAGGGTAAATTGGGAAGACGCGTGTCTTGGGAAGGATTCAGTCTCTCAAGAGCTCATCCCAAGGAGAATCCGGAGGGGAATTATTTCACATGTGTAAGGTATCATTCTTTTTTTAGATTTGTTTCCATCCTTAGAGCTCAGGGACCAACTCAAACAAGAAAAATGTAAGGAATTCTTGTGCCCTGTCTGATGAGGTCAGCATCTGTTTACTGCTTGATCTTTATCAAGTGGTGGGATAAACGTTTGTATAGAATCCATATGTTTCCTTTATAAATCATTTTAATTTAGCAATTTGGTACTTCAGGAACTAACAAAGTTTGATTATTGAAGTAGAGAATGGTTTTTTCCAATAATTTTGATTAGGTTATCATGAATTTGAGGTACTTCTGTACTGGTGAAGTACAGACGTCGAAGTGTTAAGTAATAACGTTTCCTCAGTTGAAAGTAAAAATGAATATTTATTTAAATATGAGTTAAAATTAATCTAGGGAATTAAAATTAGATCTGTTTTTAAACATTGCCTATAAATATTATAATACTGAAATTGAAATACAAATATTCATGAACCTTCAAAATTATTTCCACCTATTTACCTGATAAATACTGACTCAAGAAATTGCTATGCTGAATTCAATCAATTATCTTTAGGTCATCTAGTGACAGTTTAACCATCTTTGTGTGACTTTGGCTTTTAAGTACAAACACTCTACCCATTTTCCCACACACAGTACAGGCACACCTCAGAGATATCACAGGTTCAGTTCCAGACCACTGCTTCGCAATAAAGTGAGTCACACAAACCAGTGCATAAAAGTTAGGTTTACACTATACTGTAGTCTATTAAGTGTGTAATAGCATTATGTCTAAAAAATACATCTAAATTATGTCCCAAAACACTTAAAAAGTAATGTACATGCCTTAATTAAAAACTACTTCACTGCTGGGGCCGGCCCTGTGGTGTAGTGGTTAAGTTCAGTGCGCTCCACTTTGGTGGCCTGGGTTCATGGGTTCAGATCCCAGGCATGGACCTAACACTTCTCAGCCAAGCTGAGGCAGCAACCCACATATAGATAGAGGAAGATTGGCAACCAAAAAAAAAAAACTTTACTGCTAAAAAGTGCTGACCATCATCTAAGCCTTCAGTAAGTCAGAATCTTTTTGCTGGTGGAGGGTCTTGCCTCGATGTTGATGGCTACTGACTGATCAAGGTGGTGGTTGCTGAAGGCTGGGGTGGCTCTGGCAATTTCTTAAAATGAAACAACAATGAAGTTTGCCATAGTGATTGACTCTTCCTTTCACGAATGACTTCTCTGTAGCATACGACACTGTTTGATAGCATTTTACCCACCGTGGAACTTCTTTCAAAATTGGAGTCATTCCTGCCACTGCTTTATCAACTAAGTTTATGAAATATTCTATATCTTTTGTTGTCATTTCAACAATCTTCACAGCATCTTCACCAGGAGTAGATTCCACCTCAAGAAACCACTTTCTTTGCTCATCCATAAGAAACAACTCCTCATCCGTTAAAGCTTTATCATAAGATTGCAGCAATTCAGTCACATCTTCAGGCTTCACTTCTAATTCTAGTTCTTTTGCTATTTCCACCACATCTGTAGTTACTTCCTCCACTGAAGTCTTGAACCCCTCAAAGTCATCCATGAGGGTTGGAATCAACTTCTTCCAAACTCCTGTTAATGTTGATATTTTGACCTCTTCCCATGAATCATGTATGTTCTTAATGACATGTAGAATGGTGGATCCTTTCCAGAAGGTTTTCTGTTTACTTTGCCCAGATCCATCAGAGGAATCACTATCTATGGCAGGTATAGCCTTACAAAATGTATTTCTTAAATAACAAGACTTGAAAGTCAAAATTACTCCTTGATCCATGATCAAGGGCTGCAGAATAGATGTTGTGTTAGCAGGCATGAAAACAACATGAATCTCGTTGTCCATCTCCATCAGAGCTCTTGGGGGACCAGGTGCACTGTCAATGAGCTGTAATACTTTGAAAGGAATCTTTTTTTCTGAGCAGTAGGTCTCAGCACTGGGCTGAAAATATTTGGTAAAGCATGTTATAAACTGATGAGCTGACATCCAGGCTTTGTTGTTCCATTTACAGAGCACAGGCGGAGTAGATTTAGCATAATTCTTAAGGGGCCTAGGATTTTCAGATGGCAAATGAGCTTTGGCTTCAACTTCAAGTCACCAACTTCATTAGCCCCTAATAAGAGAGTCACTCTGTCCTTTGAAGCTTTGAATCCAGGCATTGACTTCTCCTCTCTAGCCATGAAAGTCCTAGATGGCATCTTCTTCCAATAGAAGGCTGTTTCATCTACACTGAAAATCTGTTGTTTAGTGTAGCACCTTCATTAATGATCTCAGCTAGATCTTCTGGAGAACTTGCTGCAGCTTCTACATCAGCACTTGCTGCTTCACCTTGCACCCTTATGTTATGGAGACAGCTTCTTTCCTTAAACCTCATGAACCAACCCCTGCTGGCTTCTAACTTTTCTTCCGAAGCTTCCTTACCTCTCTCGTCCTTTATAGAATTGAAGAGAGTTTGGGCCTTACTCTGGTTTAGGCTTTGGCTTAAGAGAATTTTGTGGCTAATTTTTTCTTCTATCCAGACCACTAAAACTTTCCCCATAGCAGCAGTAACGCTGTTTCACTTTCTTATCATTCGTGTGTTGACTGGAGTAGCACTTTTAATTTCCTTCAAGAACGTCTCCTTTGCATTCACAACCTGGCTAACCACTTGGCACAAGAGGCCTAGCTTTCGGCCTGTCTCAGCTTTCAACTGATGTGCCTTCCTCGCTAAACTTAATCATTTCTAGCTCTTGATTTAAAATGAGAGGTGTGCAACTCTTTCTTTCACTTGAACACTTAGAGGCCATTGTAGGGTTATTAATTGGCCTAATTTTAATATTCTTGTCTATCAGGGGTAGGGAGGCCCGAGAAGAGGGAGAGAGATGGGAGAACGGCCATCGGTGGAGCAGTTAGAACACACACAACGTTTATTAAGTTCTCCGTCTTCTATGGTCCTGGTTCGTGGCGCCCCAAAACAATTACAATAGGAACATCAAAGATCACTGATCACAGGTCACATTAACAAATATAATAATAGTGAAAAAATCTGAAATATTGTGAGAGTTACCAAAATGTGACACAGAGACACGAAGTGAGCAAGTGCTGTTTTAAAAAATGGCACCAATAGACTTGCCCAACACAGGGTTGCCACAAACCTTCAACCGTAAAAAATGCAACATCTGTGATGCACAGTAATGCAAAGCACAATAAAAGAAGGTACGCCTGTATATTACTAACATATGGTGCAGTGAGTGATTTACTAGAGAGCTGCTTGCAAAGGAGGTTTGTAGAATGATGATTTCTCAGATGTCTGTGAGGATTCTTCTGCTCCTGCTGTTAAAACATATTTTGTAGATTTAAAATATATTCATGGAACCAAGTCTTCTGAGTTTTCATCTTCTATGACTGAATATCCCAATGTGCCAAGTATTTTTTTATATTGCTCATTTTAGTAAACCTTTTTGCATCCCCTAAGTTCTCAATGGAATGACACCCTGCCCATCTATGTTGCCAAGGCAACGCCACCTGCTATGACATCATAAAGAATGGTTATCCTTGCACTAGACTTCTGATATCAAATGTCACACTTGGCTTCCCAAACCATTGCCTTTTATCCTTAGGGTTAGTGTTTCTTCTACAGGAGATACCTGCGTGGCGAGGCAGCGGGCACACTCAGGGGTCATCTTCCCACTGGTTCCCTAGCCAAGAGCTTCCTTCCACATTTAGGAAGCCAAGTGCTCTCAGCCACTACCATCCCATCTTTCACCCTAGCAGACTCAGTCTCCCACAAAAGCATCTAGACATGCTGGGGATAGGAAATCACTGGCAGAAAGACTCACACCAGTGGTTTCCAAACTTCAGTGTGACTCAGAGTACTCCGGGTTGCGTGTTAACAATACAACATCTGGACTCTGCCCTTCCTCGCTTCCAATTCAGTAGCTGTGGAGTAGAATCAGGCTTCTTTTCAACAAGCTCCTGGGCAGATGTACAACAGAGTTTGGGAAACAAGGACCTAGATTTCCTAATTCAGGCGCCCCCAGGATCAGATCGTTAGACAGTACGAGGAGGACTTGGGTTACCTGCATCAGGATTGCTGGGCTCTTTGATTGAAAATACAGAATCCTGGGCCCCAACTCCTAAATCAGAATCTGAGCACGGAATCCAGGTATCTGTATTTCAACAAGCAGGTCAAGGTGACCGTGATGACACGAGAGAGACAAACCAGACCTGGATCCAAATCCCAGCTCTGTCACCTAAGTAAACATAAGCACATTATTAAAAAAAAACTTCTCTGTGTCTGTTTCATCTGCAAAAATGGAGGTGATAATATCTACCTCACGAAGAGACTGAGCACATTAAATAAACAGAAGCCATGCATTTTGGGGGCTGTTTCTGAACGAGGCGTGGTGCAGCTAGACAGGATATTTAATAGAGTTAAGGGAAAAACACCACCTAGTCTGGCCATCATTTCTGAGTAATGATGGAGTCTTTTTAAGGGCAATCAACCAGGGAGTAACTTCTTCCAACCAAAAGTCATGCTATAAAACTCCAACGCATTCAAGAGACAGAGCAGAGAGCCACAGAAGGGAAGATATAATTTCAATCATTTCAAGAATCTATTGCTCCACTAAATATTTCTATATTTCATAAAAATCTGGATACTAGGCGATGTATTGCACATGTATAATTCCAGAAGGGAGAATGGTAAAGAACCATTGCCTTGGAGAATTGTTCTTGGACACATTTTCTTCCTCTCTGGATCACACCACCAGCAGGGTATTTCCTGGATTTAAGAAGAACACTTCTCTCTAATAGAGTCTTGCTTCCTGAGCTTAGTCAAGTTAAAAGTCTTTCTCCAGCTGTCATTGACCTTCCAGCTTTCCAAGACACTTTCTAAATGCCACTGTAAAGGTATATCCATAATCAAGGGTGAGAATTACTCCCCGTGGATCTGCGTTGGCCATCTCACAGATTTGGGGTGCAAAGTCAAGGCTATAATCCAGTGTATCTGGAGTTAGGGTAGAAGCAAAAGAACATTCTGATTCCTCTGTTTCTGATTTCAATGTGGCAAAGTCCTGTTCAGTTGAAGGCTGCTGTTCATTTCTGAATTGCCCTTCGGAAAACAAACAACACATAGAAAAAAGACTGCTCAAAAGTGTCAGTGGTGACCTTAGACACCCATAACCCTTCACACTGATCAACCTCCTCAACTTGAGGTGTACAGAAAACAGAGTCTGATGATGAGAGTAACACTAGGAAGACAATTCAATAATTGGAAAATAAAACCTTTTGGGAAGGGCTAAAGGAAATAAGATATTTAGCCTGGAGAAGAGAAGGCTGAGGAATGACCTAATTATAGGCTTCAAGTACATGAAGAATTAATCTACAGCAGATGGTGACCAGCTGTTTTCAATTCCCATTGAATACAGTACAACAGAAAATTGGCTTAGAAGGTAATATAAAGGATTTAGGATAGATAAAAGAAGGAATTTACTGGTTTTTGAGGGTCACAAAGGTTAAGAGGAGATAGGCTCTATTACTTAGGGAGATGACAGCCTCTCCTTCTCTGAGGTTTCCTGGTTTGGATTGGTTTGTCAAAGTGCACTGAGGGGGAAAGAGAGATTTATTCTGTTGTGGTGCAGGCAAGACCCATTCTACAACTGTTCGTCACACCTGTGCATTTTATTCAGCTGGTTTCTCATGGTTGTATTCCTCTTTTACATAATGACTTATGATCACATTTATCAAGTGCCAAGTGTGTGTTGGGCATGATGAAAAACAACTACACAGATCCCACTTTTCACCCTTCAAACCTTTGCCATTTGACAATTATAAGCATTTATTGAGTACCCTCTGAGGGCCAGGCACTGCTTCAGGCATAGGCAGATATCCAGATGAATATGATACGGTTGTTCTCAAAGACAGTGGAGACCCTGTGTGGAAGAAACAATACATTCATACACACACACGACAGAAAAAAGATTCACAGAACAGTACTTTACTACTATTTTATATTCTATTCTAGTTTATTCACTTTCTCAAAATACTGGTCAACTCCACTAAAGTGATTTTACAACCCTCTAATTGGTCATGACCCAGAGTTTGAAAAACACTGCTGTGGGGACAGGGGGCAGCTTTGCCAGGGACTGAGGGACAAGAATTCATATTTTTATGCCTCAGTCAGAAGGCAAAAAGTAGGGCGTGGGTCTAGGCTAAGAGAAAAAGGCCAAGGATCACCCAAACCTCTCTACACCCTAAACTAAAAGGGTTTATTTATGCTCCAGGCCAAGTCACAGGTAGAAGAATCTGGGGACGAAAGTCCTAGTGGGAAACACGGCACACTTGGATAAGGCTTGCTGGGATTGTCCACTATGCTCTGTGTATCCACCAGCGTGCTTGGGGTGAGAGGAGCTGACTAATGAAGGTTATGGAGATTCAGGGTCCTAACAGATAAGGGGCACTTGAAGTCAAGAAGACACCATGCATAGAGGAAACCTAGGGATACAGAGAAGGGAACATTGAATTCCGGTCCCAGCTAGGTCACTAATTAGTTCAGTGGATCCAAGCAGGTCACTTAATGTCTCCTGAGACAAAGCAGCAGAATCAGCTGCAAATGACTGCAGGCGCTGCCAGCCCCCAGGGCTGCTCCAACTCAAAGGTCATTCTCCCTCAGCACACAGTGAGGGGATGACTGCAGGTCTCTTAGTCACCCTGACCTGAAATGATGACACACTGTCGGTCAGCATTTTCTCCTACTACCTGGGAAGTCTTCTCTTTAAAATCGTGACTTAGAGCATAGAGCTTTTTGGAATGGAGGCAACAGCAAGGGCTAATTACAAGGCTGATTGGCTATGAATCAGTGAGTTGCAGATGAAGAATATGAACCTCAGTTTCCTCATCTGTAAAGGGGGGTAATCACACCTGTAGTAACAGGAGCAGTTCTGGCTCAGGCCTGGGCCAGGCAGTCACATAAGGGCCAGTGTACGTAATGCCAAAGTCCCTGCTTTGTTTTCCTACACCTGCTGAGTGACATCTAGTGGGTCAGAGGTGGGGAAAAGAACATGGGTGTGGAAGCTGGGCAATCCAATAGGGAGAAAATGTAAATATAAATATACAAACACACACAATACAAACAGTGTATATATACACACATACTCACAGACATATATATTCATGTATTCAAATGGGATAATCTACTCAGAGAAATCATGATTCCTACACTCAGAGAACTCAGAGATTAGTAGAGCGAGACAGAGGTGGAAATGAATAACTGAAACAAAGCTCTTGCAGGCTGTGATAGAAATATGAACAATAAAAAACAGGAGCGTCAGACTCTCTAACCACAACGTCCCACATTCCCAGTTCGCTTCCTGTAACACTGGCTCTCAGTCAGGGGCTTCACTGCACCTTCCCTTCAAGAAGACATTTAAAACTGTATTGCATAATTGTGGTTGTCACATGTCTTAGTTCACTTGGGCTGCCGTAACAAAATACCACAGACTGGGTAGCTTACAAACAACAGAAATCCACTTCTTATAGTTCTGGAAGCTGGAAGTCCAAGATCAGGGTGACAGCACAGCCTAGTGAGGGCCCTCTCCCGGTCACAGACTTCTCACTGTGTCCTCACATGGCAAAAGGGGCCAGGGAGCTCTGTGGGGTCTCTTTTGTCAGAGCACTAATCCCATTCATGAGGGGTCCACTCTCATGACCTAATCACCCCCAAAGGCCCCACTTGAACTTGAGGGGGTACGAATATTCAGACCATCGCATCAGATGACAAGGGGATCCTGCTGGCATTTCATGGCTAAGGGTGAAGAACGCTAAATGTCCTGCAATGTTTGGAGCAGTCCCGCTCAAAATGCCAATGGCTCCCTTTCGGGAAAATTCTCTTGTAACTCCATTCCAGCAATTCCTTGACCACGCTGAGACTCCCAAGCCATTGACTCTACCACCTTGACATTCAATAGATACTTATCAAATGCCTAATATATGCCAGGCTAGATACATATGCTCTATCCTGGTCAAAATGGAATTTACATTGTAGTAGGGGAGGTAAAAATAGATCAGTAAACAATATAACATCAGATGGTGGGAAGTGCTTTGAAGAAAAATAAAGTAGGGTAAGGGGTCAGAAAATGATTTGGGAGAGGGGCAGCTATTTTTGGAAAGGATGGTCACAGAAAGTCTCTCTGTAAACATTTGAATAAAGACCTGCATTAAGCAAGAGAGTGAACCATGTAAAAATCAGTGAGAAGGGCATTCCAGGCGGAAGGAACAGCAAGTGCAAAGTCTCTGAGTCCGGAGTGTGTTTGGCAAGTTGTAGGAAAAAGGAGTCAAGCAGAATGAGCGAGGGGAACAGCAACAGGAAGTGAACATGGGGAATTAGCCAACAGTTGGTCATATAGGACCTTGTAGGTCACAACAGAGACTTGGAATTTGATATTATACATGATAGACACGCATTAGGAGACTTGAAGCAGGCAGTGACATGATCTGACTTAAATTTTTAAATGGTTAGTCTGTGGAAAAATAAACTGAAGGGGCAAGGGCAGAATGGGAAGCCAAATTTAAAATGCCAAAGAGAGCAGCTGATGAGCGGAATACATGTCACGTGTCTGCACCACAGCAGCTAGGGGGGCAGAGAGCAAGAACCTGGCTTTCGAAGTGGAGGGTGAGTCCTGACTCTGCCAAATCTCACATGATGGCAGTATCCCCCCACACAAGAAGGGGAGTCATATCCTGAAATGACAACTGTCCACAATGCAGTAGACTCAAAAGGACTTGGTGACTAGACAAGGCAGTAAAGAGAGGGAGATGTGTAGGGTGACAGCCAGGGCTCTGGCACTGGGGCTAGGCAGATGGTGGCATTATTTATTCATCAAGGTAAGGAACACAGAAAGTAGAGCAGTTTTGAGGGCAAAGGTGTGAAGTTCCATTTCAGTCATGTTAAGCAAGTTCGGAAGGGAGCTGATGACACATGTCTAGAGCTCAGGGGTATGGCTTAAGTGAGAGATACAGATGTGGAATCGTTGGTATATAGGTGGTAATTACAGCTGTAAAAGTGAAGAAGACTTATTAGGGAGAGTGTGGAAAAAGAAAAGAGAAGAGTTCTGAGCTCAGATGCTAGAAAACACCAAAGTTTAAGGGGTAGGCAAATAAAAAGCAGTAGGCAAAGGAAATGAGAAGAAATAGTCAGAAAAATAGAAGGCCCAGGAGAAAAAAAGAACCAGGGCTTGGTCAATAGTGACAAATGCTCTAGAGAGAGACAGACCCAGTAAGTCCGCCATAGTGCCTCGTATTTCCTGTAATAGAGCACTTAATGTGCTATATTTGATGTACTTGTCTGAACCCCTCGGTGGACTGTAAATGCCATGAGGTCAGGAATTGTGTCTATTTCGGTCCAACTTATGAACCAAAGGGCCCAAATAAATAAATATTTGTTAAATTACCAAATGGAGGACTGAGCTGCAAATAAGCAGTCATTTATGATCTTTGTCAGAGCATTTGCAGTGAAATGATGAGCTCAAGTCTAATCACAATAAGCTAAAAGGTGAACGAGAAATGAGAAAATGGGGAAATCAAGCATAGAATTTTCTTCAAAGGAGGATAGGTAATCACAAGGTGCTCTAGTGTTTAGGTTGGCTCATTGTTATTGTTTCTCTTTTTTTTAAAGAAGAGTGGACTTGAGCGTATTCCTTCAGTAAGTAAAAGATTGGAGAGGGGGAGGGGTTAAAAACTGAGGAGAGAAGAAATCATGGTGCAGGTTCTCAGAAAAGGCGAGAGGATAGGATCAAGAGATCAAACAGAAGGAATAATTGTGAACTACAGGAAAGGCAACTCTGAGACTTGAGAGAAGTTTGTGTGGAAAAAGACAAAGGTAAGTGTATGGATGTGAGGACAAAAATAGCAGGAATTCATTTTTTTCTATACTTAATTTTATCTGTAAGAGAGAAGGTGCAGGAGTGAGGCCAACGACAAAGTTTAGAGAGACCAGTCCCCACAAGAGACCACCCTCACTTCTGACACCAATGACAAGTATGGGGAGTTCCCCAAACCTCAGTTTCGGTAATTCACCACAAGGACTCACAGAACTCACTGAAAGCTGTTATACTCGTGGTTACATTTGTTACAATGAAAGAATGCAGATTAAAATCAGCCAAGGGAACACTCACATAGGGCAGAGTCCAGGAGGGTTCAAACATGGAACTTGAGTGGTCCTCTTCCTATTGAGGTGTGGACACGTTCCCCTCCCAGCACAGATGTGTGACAGTGTCCACAGAGTAATGCCATCACATACTGTCCATGTGACTGACCTTCAGTCCAGCCCTTCCTGGAGGTCAGGCTATTAACATTAGTCTCCAGTCCCCTCCAGAGACAAAACTGATATGCCCAAAGCCCCCAACATAAATCATATTGTTAGACTGTCTGGTGGCTTAAGCTCCCAGGAAAACAAAGACATTCCTATCAGGCGTGACATTCTGAGGGCCTAGAGACCACCTTCCAGTAGCTGAGAATAGAGTTGAAAACTTAAACTAATGCGCCGAAAGGGCATGTCTTGGTGAAGAGAGGTGCGTGTTTAAGGAGGGTGTGGAGACGGCATCAATACATATCTGAAATGATGTCTATTTGATTATTTTTCATAGTTTCCATTTACACTTTTAAATTCTCTTATATTGTCAAAGTAGTTATTTTAAAGTTCGTATCTGCTAGTTCCAACATCTGGCTTAACTGTGGGTCTCCTTCTATTTACTACCTTTTTCTCTTGATAATGGCTTACATTTTCCTGCATGTCTTGTAACCCAACTCAATGGGCATAAGAAAGAGTCAGTGGAAATGAGACACATCGTTAGAAATTATCCAAGCTGAAGAAATGGGCAAGAAACACTAAATTTACAAAAGCAGAATGTTGAAAGGCCTGTGAGGCCATATTAAACAGTCTAACACACATATAATTGAGGTGACAGAAAGAGAAGATAGAAAGGATAGGGAAGAAGAAATATCTGCATAAATAATGGCTGAAAATTTTCCAATATTGGTGACATCACCCACAAGTACAATAAATTCAGTGAACCCAAAGCAGAATAAATTAACAAACTACATCTATGCACCCTTCAAGAAGCAGTTATTCAGATTCTCCCTATGTGTTTATTGGGGAAATTAGTGGGATGTTGTTCACTTTAGGAGGCACTGTTGGTACCCCACCCAGTGCCCTTCACCAGGCTAGTGCATCCACCCAGGCAACCCATGCCCCCCAGCTGCCGTGTGTGTCAAGGCTATATCCTTCTCCAGAAAATGGCTCTCACTGGCGGGAGTCTTCTCATCTGGAGAGGTCTGGGGGAAGGCAGACCACACCCCACCCCAGTGGCAGGCCACAGCCAATGACTGCCGGATATAAAGGTACAAAGGCCAGGCTCCTTGCCCCCAGGCAGGACAACTCACTCCATGATGCCTCGCGGACTCCAAAGCCCCTCATGGGACCAGGCTGCCTTCAGCTAAAACCACATCTTTGCTGGGATTCTTCCTCTGCTCCCTCTTACTTCCCTCACTTCCTTCCAGCTTTCTCCTGAGAACTCTCCCTCACCAAATCACTTGTGCAGGAAACCCCATCTTAGACTCCACTTCCAGGAGCCCCAACCTAAGAAAGCAGCTGTACCATCCAGTAATGTCATGTGCCAGGGGTGAGGGTGGGGTTTTCCTCCCTGACTTCAGTGCCAGGAAAAATTATGCTCATTCAAAGTAAGTTCTTCATTTTTATTGTAGGACTCCTCTGAATCTCCTAACTGAAAGGGCTCTCTTCTTTATTTCCGTTGCCATGAATCACAGAACCAAGTTTTCAGCCCATTTCTAGTGTAGACCTGTCCTATGCTGCATATTTCTGTGCAGCAACTTTAGATTTTAGCTTTATTTTACTGTTTTACATTTTTCTTCCTCCTTGTCATAATCCGTCAACCAATACATGCTTTGGAACTAGATGGAATATAAACTTTAAAAGAAGTCATGGTTAGTTCCCGAATTCTTGTTTTGCACTCTGTATTAGACATTGCTGTTTGGGCCTCCCCACTTGTCAGATGCCCTTCCTCCAGTTACAGCACTCCCGATTTTCCTTTTGGAACTGCAATATCTAAATTCAGTTCTCGTGGTTCAGCTGTGCTGACTCCAATCTCTTATTCCAGGAGGGGCCTGGCCTGACCAATCACAGAATCGAGCATCGTAATTCCCTGGTTACTAAATGGGTTTGGGAACAGCAAAGTATAGAGTACAGTTAAAACCATGAGGCTCAACTCTGGGACTTCTAACGTGTTCTTTTCCCTCAGTCCTCTCCTGGGGTTGCTGACAAAATAAAACGTCACCTTGAGGTGATTATCAGCCAACCATCCTTCCCCTACAAGAGAGAGACTGCCTGAGATGGAGCCAAGACTGATAAAAGCAGAGATTAGGGATGGAGAGAGAGGCTAGGTCTAAATGACATCAGTTGGGCCCGCCTTCTTTTCAGATACATGCTCCTTTTCCTAAACCCAATGAGTTGGATTTCTGTTACTTGTAACCAAAAGATTCCTGACTAATACACTAGCCATCGTATATAATAACAAAGGCATGGAAATATAAGGTTATTTTGACAGTTAAAATCTATAAGGGGCAATGTTTTTTTCTTGTGTAACTTGTTCTAACATTCAAAAAGTCCAGGGACAAAAAATTGTTTACAACTTAAGTTTTAATGCAACATATGTGTTTCTCTTCCTTGTTATACAAATTTGAGAGGCTGTGCTATACACATCCTGGGAAAGTAGAATTCTTACAACAATTGTTCCAGTTAGATTTTACAGCGTTCAAATTTTAACAACAGTTTTCTGAGGGAAGAGTGACCTTAGGTACAGTAGAGAATAGAGTTGAAAACTTAAACCAATGGGCCGAAAGGGCATGTCTTGGTGAAGAGAGGTGCGTGTTTGAGGAGGGTGTGGAGACGGCATCGATCTCAATTTTCAAAGAGGAGGAAGACCACTGCACGGTGCTTTACCGTCATGCTACCCACTCTCCACGGCTGCTTTGAATGGTACTAGAAGTTAAGCAATTTCCATATTTTGTGTTCTCTGCCCACAAAGTCTTTACAGCCGAAAATAAGAACCAAACACCTGGGCTTTTTGTGTGTGTGTGTGTGTGTGAGGAAGACTAGCCCTGAGCTAACATCCGTTGCCAATCCTCCTCTTTTTGCTGAGCAAGATTGGCCCTGGGCTAACATCCGTGCCCATCGTTCTCCACTTTATATGTGGGATGCCTGTCACAGCATGGCTTGACAAGCAGTGCTTTGGACTGCGCCCAGGATCCGAACCTGCGAACCCTGGGCAGTCAAAGCAGAACGCGTGAACTTAACTGCTATGTCACCGGGCCGGCCCCACACCTGGGCATTTTTCAAGGTTTTTTTCAGTTTATTGTTTAGATGTGTGAGCTCAGAGTCCGGGCTTGAATCCCAGCACTACTATCGACTAATCCTGTGAGCTTAGGAAAGGTACATGGCCTTATCACACTTAAGTTTTCTTCTCTGTAAAATGGGGATAATCGTGGCACCTCTCTCATGGGATTAAATGAGTTGGTCCATCCAAAGTGCTAAGAACAGTGCATGGCACATGGTAAGCACACAGTAAATGTTAACTTTAAAAGGTATTAGTGAACTCAACACTGGCTTGAGGAAAACATAGCGAATTTTCACACAATTGAGAAGTCTCTGGCACAGCTGGATCAGGAGCAATGTCGCCATCAGGACTTGCTGTCCCCCACCTCCTGGTTCCACTCTCTTCCATCTTCAGTCTCTGGCGGGCTTTGGTCAAGTTGCCCCCACTCCAGGCTCACCTCCTCCCCACACAGTGTAAACACATCAGCTGTCTTCCATGTAGTTCAAAGGAAAGGCCTGGATTTAAGTCACTTTAGGCCACTTTGGGTTACATGCCCTTCACTGTAGCCGGAGAGAGTGGATATGATGCCGTGATTAACTAGCCCTAGGTGATACCTGAGCCTGGGGTGGAATCAACCCACCTGGAACACATGCACAGGAAGGGCAAGTGGGTGAACCCCTAAAGAAAACATGGATTCTGTTACCAGAAGAAGGGAATGGATCCTGGGCAGGTACAACCACACACGCCAGTGCATCACTGGTGTACATTTTTCTTGACTGGTATCTGATCACTGGAGTAGGAGGCTGCCTGGCTCCGATCAGCGGTGCTACACTCATGCATGAAGCGGAGCTTGGTATTAGGGGCTGTTGTGGGTTGGGTTACCCGGATGTTTGTTAGGGAATGCCTAAGGGATCAGCACTGTGGAAGGAGGAGATGGAAGCAGGTTAGCGCAAAGGGAGACATCAGGCATCCCAGTAGCAGCCTGAGCTGACACCCACCACCACAACCACAGTGGCCCTTCAGACTAGTCCCAAGTTGGGGCGAAAGAGCCTGCCTTTCTACCCTCCATCCATGAGTCATCAGATGCGTACCACACTGGGACAGGGCGAGACCTGGGGCAAGGCGGCTCTCCTCAGCTGAGGCAAGTCCGGGAGGGGCTGACAGGGAGGGCTGGCTGAAGACAGCTCTCCCAGCAGCGGCACACAATCCCTTCTTCCTGAAGGGGACTGGGGCAGCACATCAGAGACCACCACAGGGACACACAAGCAATGCCACACAAGGGTGGCAAAACTTTGTCCGGTTCCCCCAAATGTAGAGGGTACACTACTTTAATAATGATTTTATAGATGTTGGCACCTAACAGTAAGAATGATGAGCTAAAATTACAAAGTTGACTTGAGGAAAGTTTTGTTCTTTTGGCCCCAAGTGCAAAAACTGCTAGCTAGGGCTCTGCTTGGGGGCGATTTTTGAGGTTGTATCCTGTGGGAATCCTGAGTCAGTCATGGATGGCAGCAGCCTGGAACCCGGCTACCAATTTCAAGGGGATAAAGATGAGCCAAGAGTGTCTGCAACCTGAAGGTATTTATGATTCCCAAGGCCGGCCCTTAGGGCTTAAGGGTAGAGCCAGATCCTTCCAACTGAATTGTCTCTATCTTGACTGATGCAGAGTTTAGACAGGGAATGAGCTTAATCTTTCCCTATGACTCACAGATTGTATGATTTCAACAGAAAACAATCGGGTATCCTCCCAGCATACACAGGGGTGTAGGTGGGAGGGATATCTTAAGTCCATGTTGGAACAACCACACCAAGGTAAAAATAAAGAATCTTTCCTTCACCTTCCAGGTTTGTCATTACCTATGAATCACAGCAGTTGGCAGTGAAAGATTATTAATCACAAGAACAATTTTTAAAAGAAGCTCTTGGTAGGAAACAGGGCTCAGAAGAAATGACCTTGTATGAATAAGGAATGAACATGATCCCTGGAAACATAACATATTTGAAGCAGTGATGGGTCAGAACCATAGTTGAGAAAAATATTCAGCTGATGAGCAAGTAAGACATATAGTGAATAATTCTTAAGACTTTCAGAGTTCATGCATTAATGTCTATACTAAGGTGTTTGGGAATGGACTGCACATTAGAGGTGAAAAATGATTCAACGGATGACTCACAAATCTGTGAGCCTGCAGCTTCACCAATATTAAGAGTGCATTTTTGTTTAGGACAAAGTTTCTAACTTAAGAGGTTTTTTTTCAGGTTGGTTAGTTTGGGTTATTTTAATCAGAAAAATTTAAGGACCTATATTTTCAAGCTGTCATAAATGTTCTTATGATTGTACATGATTGTGCACATAACTCTGCTCAATCAATTCAAAGGTTTGAATTCAAGGAATATAAAATCATCAATACCAATTTTTGAGGGTATGCGATATAATCAGGATAGTTCAGGAGACGTAGAGAAGACTGTAGTTAAGAGGAATTTGGAGTCAGACAGACTTTGGTTCATTTCTGGCTCTGCCACTTGCTAGCTATGTGGTTAGGCGTGTTCCTTAATCTGTCTGAGCTTGTTTACTCCTCCAAATGGAGGTGAAAAGAGTACCTATTACATAGATGATCACAGGTATTAAATGAGACAATGTGGGCCAAATGGTTAGCACGAAGCCTGGAACACAGCATCTGTCCACTGAACAGTAGCTGCTACAACAGCCACTGCTGTTTTGCTGTCCTTGTTGTTATGGTAATACAACCATGTTGTTGAAGAAATACAATATGGTATATATAGTACAGTATACACTATAACATAAGACCCCTGGAAGAAAGGGGGACATTCTGACCCATGCTTCATGAAGAAAGTGTTCTTTAAACTTTCAGGAAAATTGTGCCATCAAGGAAAAGGTATTAACACAAAGATTAGTTGAGAATCCTACTTTTCCTTTTCCTTTGCTTTCCCCCAGTGGTTGAGTGAAAGGAAGCTTGAGGGAAGGGTTCCTCTCACACAACAGATCTATCCTAAAGCCTAGGATTCAGAAAACCCCACTGCCACCCAGGGTTTCTGATTAAATATCCGTGATGGGGCAGCCTCATTGTCATGTGCCATGTGTGGGAGGCAGAGGGAAGTCCCTTCTCAGTCCTATACCAGTTGCCAAATTGTGTGTAGAGGCTCACGTCAGCTCCACCACTAGCTGGACACCATTCCCTGGCTGCTGCTTACCCAGGGTTTCTCCTTTCACATGCTCCAGACTGGCAGGAAGGAGATCTGTAGGACTTTTGCAGTGTGAGTCACTCTTCATCTCAATTCTTCCAGGAGTCCAAACCTGCTGACATGAGGTCAACAGGATTATTGGTACCATAAAATGCATCTTGATAACAAATAATTTTTAGAGGGGCTCATGACAGTCACAGTATGATCTGCACACCAATTCTGTCATCCTTTACTGTTTTTATCACTTCCTTTCCAGCAAATCCCAAGGCTACCTATACCACAAGAGGGTTAATGACTTGTCCAAGGTAGATTAACAAGTGAGTGGCTGAGCCAGGAGTAGACTCACGTAATTGAACTCCTAGAACAAAGTTCTTTCTTTTTTTATTCTCTAGATTTATTAAAGTATAATTGACAAATAACATTGTAGTATATTTAAAGTGTACATTGTGATAATTTGATATGCATATACATTGTGAAAGGATTCCTCCCATCTGGTTAATTAACACATCCATCACCTCACATATTTGTTTATATATTTATGTGTGAGAGAGAGAACATTTAAGTTCTACTCTCTTAGCAAATTTCAACTATACAAGACAGTGTTAACTATAGTCACCACATTCTACATTAGATCCTCAGACCTTATATGGAACAATAGTCTTTCCACCATAATTAATTAATTTACTTATTCATCGAGCACAGATATATATCTATACCATATGTCAGACTCTGTGCTAGGGACTCGGGATATAAAAGTGAAAAACTAATTCCCAATCTAGTAGGGAATTATTTGCCATTTATTTACTGCCACACATGTAAACAAATAAGTGCAATAAAGTATTTCAGATGCTGTGATTCAAGTAAGACTGGGAGAATTTGATTTTACCTGGGAACATCAGAAAAGGCTTGGCAACAGAGATGATTCTTGAGTCTTGAAGGATGAGTAAATGATCACCGGAAGGATATTTTGTGTGAGGATGACAGAACACATTCTAGGCAGGCAGGTCAGTTTAAGAGTAGCGTGAGTATGCTCCAAACAGCTTCAGGTGTCCAAGCAGCTGGGTATAGCTAAAGCCTATATGGGAAGGGAGACATTATATTAAAGCAGAGCAGGGCTAGACATGGAGGGTTTTTATGTCATCCTGGGAATTTAGACTTTATCCTGTGGGCAGTAGGAGCAGTTAAAGGATTTGCATGATCAGATTTCCATTTTAGAAGATGGATCTGGCAAAACAATAGAGATTGGATTGGGAGGGCAGGGAACAAGAGACAGAGGGTGGAGTTAATTACAACTGCCAGGCTCCAAATGGTGGAGTGGTTCAGACCATGGCAATGGCAGTGGGTGGAAAGGTAGAGAAGATATTAAAGATACTAAGGAAATGGAGAAGTGGGAAGAAGGGGTTCAGTAGGGCTTCCAGCTTTCTCCTTTGAGTGAATGGATAGATGTTGGTATCATTCACTGAAATGGGTACTAAAAAAGACAATAGGGGAAATAATGAGATCAGTTGCTTAAGGAACAAGTAGGTGAAATGTTTAGCAGACAGTTATAAGGATCTGGGACTCAGAGGAGTACTGACCTAGAGCTATAGATTCGAGAATAATCATCTTGTAGATAATAAAGACAGGAGAATTGACGAGATCCTGCAGAAAGGGTATGGAGACCAATGTTTCTCCAAGTGTGATTCTCTCACCACGTGCATGAGAATCACCTGAGGAGCCTGTGAAAATGCAAATTCCCAAGCCCAGTTCCAGACTTACTGAAGCCAAATTGTGAAGAAGAGACTCAGTGGGTCTTCTGTATTAGGAACAAAACACCTTCAGTGATTCTAATGCAACTGGAGTTTGCAGTTAAACACTGATATACGATGGTGTATTAATTAATCAAGGTTGTCCACAGAAAATGGAACCAGTAGGATATATATGTGTGTGTGTTAAATAGATTATCTGTCTATCTGCAGAGACATAGATAGACAGTAATATATAGATATATAGATAGAGACGTATTTTAAGGAATTGGCATACAAGATTGTGAAGGCTGGCAAGTCCAAAATCTGCAGAGTAGGCTGGTAGACTAGAGACCCAGGGAAGAGTTGATGATGCAGTTTGAGTCCAAAGGCAGTCTGCTGGCAGAATTCCCTCTTCCTTGGGGAAGACCAATCTTTTTTCTATTAAGGCCTTCAACTGATTGGATAAGGCCCACCTGTGTTATGACAGTAATCAATCTGCTTTACTCAATGTCTACTGATTTAAATGTTAATCTCATCTAAAAAATACCTTCACAGAAACCTCTAGAATTGTGTTTGACCAAATATCTGGGCACTGTGGCCTAGTTAAATTGACACATAAAATTAACCACTACAGGTAGGAAGAGAAAGAAAGGAAAAGGAAGTGAGTCAAAGAAAGCATGCTAATGGGCAACAAGACTGAAGGTCCAGACAAAGCAAGAGAGAGCCAAAGCGGAGAAGGGCAAGAAAAGAGACCACAGAGATGCCAGGAGAACTAGAGAAGTGGTGCCACCAAAGTCACACACACACACACACACACACACACACACACACACACACAAAGACTAAAATGTTAAATTGGTCAACAATTGTTAAAAGACTCAGAAAAATCAAGAAGATAAAAAGTGAAAAGAATTCACTGGATTTGGGAAACAGGTATTTGGTGACATGCCAAGCAGTTTCAGTGACGCAGTGGAAGTAGAAACTTGACTGAAGTTAAATGAAGAAGAAATCACTAAAAAACAAAAGCAAAGATTACAACCAGAACTGGTGAGGGTGGAGAGGATGCTCATCTACTGTTAGAAGAAGTATAAATAGTATGAATTTTTATATCAAAAGTTTTTAATATGATCATACCATTTGACAGAGCCATTCCCAAGGAAATGAACATATATCTATGCCAAGATTTAGCTATGAGCTGTTCATCTGAATTGGTTTCTAATGGTATAAAAAACAAAGAAAGAAATTAAATGTACAATAATAGGGCATTGAGTAAACCAATTATCTTCTATCCAGGGCAGATTTACTGTGAAGATAATGAAAGTCAAGCTTTGGACCCCTCACTAGCCTGGACTCCTAAAAATTATTATTGTTTAATAAGACAACTCCCCCTAAAATGAGCAAATGATTTGAACAGACATTTCATCACAGAAGAGATATTGATGGCACAGGGAAATGTAAAATACAACCACAATGAGATAACCCTTTTCACCTATGTGGGGCATCAGAATTGGCCACCTCAAGATGTGTCTCTCTTTAACTTGCTCCAAAGGAGGATTTGACCTTCCCCCTCCCAACTGTCTAAAGGAATTTGGGATGGGCCCAAGGACAGGCCTTCACCTTGGATGACTCTGGGTATCGATAAACTGGGAGGGTATTTGCTACACCCATTCTTATCAAAGTTCTGCTTACCATGCATTTACATTTGTAAGGGAAATCTCCATTTGTAAAGGTATCTCCTCTATACTAGGAAGAGGAGTGGATGACCTCATCTCTAGAAACTTGTCAATGTGGAAGGTGAGGCCTTAAATCTGCATAATAACCTTACTGTGCTTTTATTGTAATCCCTTGTGGTTGACACTCCCAACTCCCCCCAAAATCCTCTGTCTATATAAGAGGAGACTCTCTACCATTTTAGAGAGACACCCCCTGGTTTCTCCCATGTATACACGTTTTATAAAGCTTTGTTTGATTTTCTCCTGCTATTTGGCCTCATGTCAATTTAATTTATAGCCCAGCCAGAAAGGACCCAGAGTGGGTAGAGAATGCTCTTTCTCCCCATCACCTACTAGAATGGGTAAATATTTTTTAATGCTGGTGAGGATGCACAGCAAAGAGAGCTCTCCTACATGACTGGTGGGAATACAAGATGGTAGCACCACTTTGGAAAAGAGTTTGGCAACTTCTTATAAAGTTAAATGTACACTTGCCATACAGCTCAACAACCTCACTCCTGGGAATTTACCCAAGAGAAATGAAAATGTGGGTTCACACAAAAACCTGCACATGGATCTTTATGGCAGCCTTAGTAAAGATCACCCAAAACTGGAAACAACTCAAATGTCCATCAGTTGGTGTATATAAACAATCTGTGGTACATCCAGATTATTTCTGAATTAGACTTTATTAAAATTAAAATCTGTAGCTCAGGCCGACCCAGTGGTGTAGTGGTTAAGTTCACATGCTCTGCTTCGGCGGCCCGTGGTTCACAGGTTTGGAGCTATGCACCACTTATCAAGCCATGCTGTGGCAGACGTCCCACATATAAATTAGAGGAAGATGGGCATAGATGTTAGCCCAGGGCCAATCTTCCGCAGCAAAAAAAAAACACAAAAAAAGATAAAATCTGCAACAATTTGAAAGACATTGTTAAGAAAATGAAAAGACAAGTTACAGACTGGGAGAAAATATTCACAATACATATACTTCACAAAGGACTTGTACCCAGGGGTAAAAAAGATTTGAACAGATGCTTAACCAATGAAGAGATTCTGATGGCAAACAAGGACATGAAAAGGTGCTCAACATCATTAGTCACTAAAAGCAAAATTAAAACCATTGAAATCATTCAGAAACCATTGAACACCTATTAGAATGGCTAAAATAAAGGAATGAATACATGGAATAAATTCAGCAATAAATAGAAACAAATCACTGATACATTCAACAACATGAATGAATCTCAAAAGCCTTACTTTTAAGTAAAAGAAGCCAGACATACACACACAAAAGCCTATACATTATATGACATCTAGGAAAAGACAAAACCACAGGAATAGAAATCAGATCCGTGGTTGCCAGGAACTGGGGGTGGGGAAGAAAATTCAAGGTTGACAAAAACGTTCTATATCTTCGTTTTTTAGGGCTTACGTGACTGTATATATTTTTCAAAATCATCAAACTGAGCACTTAAAAGGGGTAAGTTTCACTGCATGTAAATTATACCTCAATAAATCTGACCTGAAAAATTAGAAAGTTGTAGAAAAATCTTTAATGACATGGAATGGTGGTCATGTAGTATTAATAAGGGAAGAAAGCACATTATAAAATAATCTACATTCACTTTTATAGATCAAGCATTTTCTGCATAGATAGGTAATACATAAATACATGTACGGAGGAAAGAACAGAAGAACATACACCAATACTTCAACTATAGTTGCTTTTGAGGCATTGGATAATGGGTGAATTTTAATTTTACATTTTTGGTCATATGCCTTTTCAAAATTTTCTTTAATAAGAACGTATCTCATGTAATCTTTTAAAGTGGATTTTTGTTGATGGTGGTGGGGTTGAGGGTTTTTAAGAACATACCGGAAGTGGGGGATCCAGACACAGAGATTCTAGCCTGTTCTTGCAGTGTTGGCTGTTTAGGGAGAAAGTTATTAGAAAGAGACTCAGTTCAAGGACAGGGTTTTTTGTTTTCTTTTGCTTTGCTTTTTATTTTGAAATGAGTCTTTCCGTCAGAGAAGAGTGAAAACCAGATGCCTATGCAACCAAGCACTGATATGACACTCCCTGAGAGACACAGTCATGGAACAGCGCTGGGGGCAAGTCCCAATTATGCTCAAAAGCCTTGATGACTCACTTCTCTCTGAAGGACGCTTTCCATGATGCCGCCCAACCTTTTGTTCAGTCATTTTCCTTAGTACCCGCCCACATACACTCTGTGCTCTAGACAAGAGTTACTCGTGATTCCCAACCGCAGCCGGAACTCCTGCTCCAGGCTCTCCCCAGCCCTCTCACTCAAGTGAGAAGCATCAGTTAATTCCCTGCACTCTACAAGCCTGTGCCTCTTTGACACTGTCTCCTAGCTATCCTGCCTTACAGCTGTCTCTGACTCCTCTACCTCTCATTAATCTCTTAGGCTCTTTATATCCTCCACAGCACAGAACTCAGTGCCTTATAAACGTTTGTTGCATTTCACTGAAGATGGCATCAGATTGAGGCTGCCAAATTGCGGTACATCCACACACTGGAATACTTGTACCGTGCACTGATTACTAAAATCATCTCTGTTGCCAAGTCTTTTCTGATGTTCCCGGGTAAAATCAAATTCTCCCAATCTTACTCTGATCACAGCATCTGAAATACTTTATTGCCCTTATTTGTTTACATGTGTGGCAGTAAATAAATGGCAAATAATTTCCTACTAGACTGGGAATTAATTTTTCACTTTTATATCCTGAGTCCCTAGCACAGAGTCTGACATATAGTATAGATGTATATATGTGCTTGATGAATAAATAAATGAATTAATTACTGTGGAAAGAACATTGTTCTATATAAGGTCTGAGGATCTAATGTATAACACAGTGACTATAGTTGGTAACACTGTCTTGTATAATTGAAATTTGCTGAGAGTAGAACTTAAATGTTCTCTCTCACACACATAAATATATATACAAATATGTGAGGTGATGGATGTGTTAATTAACCAGATGGGAGGAATCCTTTCACAATGTATATGCATATCAAATTATCACAATGTACACTTTAAATATTTTACAATTTTATTTGTCAGTTACACCTCAATAAAGCTAAAGAAAAAAAAGATCATTGTTCCAGGAGTTCAATTACATGAGTCTACACAATGGAAAAACACAGGGACATAGCCAAAAATTGCCAAGAGAGTTGAATGATATTTACATTTTGTCTTGAAGGATCAGCAGGATTTCATCAGGTGGAGAAGTCAGGGAAGCATAATGCAGACCATCTAGGAAGTGTGGAAACATTGAATAGGTAGAGAAGATGGAATATTCTGGGACCAGCGAAAAGTTGAGTATTGCTGAAGCATTATCCAGAAGGAGGGGAGTCAGAGATGGGAGGCTGAGAATGGGGGAGGACTCATCAGTAGCAAAAGATTGTAAATACAGTTTAACATCTGATTCTCATAGGTTTCATGGACCATAATAAGAAATTTAAACTCTCATAAAGGTAATGAGTAGCAGTCACAGGTATTTTTATTGTGATAAAAAACACATAACATAAAATTTACTATTTTAACCAGGAGTCAGATTTTAAATATAGAAGTTACATGGTCAAATCTAATAAGCTACACAAAGAATCTCAACATAATAATATTATTAAAATATGAATAATAATATAGTATCATTTTTAAGTCATAAAATAAAAATACCAAAAGAAAAACTAAAATGAACAGCTCAAAGGTGTGCTAGACATGGGGATGTGCTACCAAGAGCCCTTCAGTGAAGGATGTACTGCCCCGCTGCTGTGGAGAGTGTGGTCAGCAGACAGCTTCCAACTGTCAGCCACTTAGGGGTTGGCCTCAGCTACAGAGAGCCACCCTGCTTGAGGACATGCACTTCCTGGGTGTATTAGTCAGAGTTCTCCAGAGAAACAGAACCAATAGGATACAGATATAGATATAGATATAGATATAGACATAGATATAGATATAGATAGGGTATACAGAGAAAGAGAGAGATTTATTATGAGGAATTGGATCACAGGATTATGGAGGCTGAGCAGTCCCGTGATCTGCCATCTGCAATCAGGAGGCCCTGGGAAAACCAGTGGTGTAAGTTCCCGCCCAAATCATAAAGCCTGAGAACCAGAGGAGCTGATGATGTAAGCCCCAGGTCAAGTGCCAAAGACCAGCGTCCCAGCTCATACAGTCAGGCAAAGAGAGCAAATTCTCCCTTCCTCCACCTTTTCGTTCTATTCAGGCCCTCAACTGACAGGATGATGCCCACCCACATTGGGGAGGGCAATCTGCTTCACTCACTCTACCAATTCAAATGATAATCTCACTCAGAAACACCCCCACAGACACATCTAGAAATAACGTTTAGCCAAATATCTGGGGATCCCATGTCCCAGTCAAGTTGACATAAAGTTAACCATCACACATGGGCAAGGTGCGTCCTGGGCCTGAGTGAAGCAGAGGTATAAGGTCCAGCCTTCCGCTCAAAGAGGGACCACACTAATTGGCAACAATTGTTCCAGAGCTCCTGCAGAGTAGCTGAGACCTGCATCACAGCACAACTTCTCCATCTGCCCAATATTGCTTCCTCCCCCTTCCTTTCATAGGTGTTGATCCCTACTAAATATCTTGTACCCCAAACTTGGTCTCCATGTCTGCCTCTGAAGGCACACGTCTTCTCCATGTCTGCCTGAACTGTGACAGTGGGGCACTAGTGGAAAGATATGAATTTTCTTTTTTTTTTGCTGAGCAAGATTTGCCCTGAGCTAACATCTGTGCTAATCTTCCTCCACTTTGTACACGGGAAACCACCACAGTGTGGCTGGTGAGTGGTGTAGGTCCACGCCAAGGATCCAAACCTGCAAACCCGGGCAGACGAAGCTGAGCCTGTGGAACTTTAACCACTCAACCAGGGGGCTGGGCCCACAGGAAGGACATGAATTTTGAAAACAGATAGACCTAGATTAGAAACCCAGTAAATTTTATCTGCTACTTATTAGCTATGTGATATTGGACAAGTAATTCAATCTCACTGTAAAATGTGAATGAAACCTACTTACCTTGCAGGGTTGTCATACAAATTTATATATATATATATATATGACATCCCTGGCACATGGGAGGCAAAAAATGGAGCTAATGTTGTTTGGTAGAAGACATCATTGGGTGATCCATGACACGAGCAGATTCCTTCATTCAGAGGGACTGGCTGGCAAGAGGTTCCTGAGATAATTCCCTTGCAGGGTGATGCCAACAACAACCCTGGTTCCTGCAAATAATGGGATGTTAGCAGGGATGGCACATCAGAATCCAAGGGTCACATGTTAATTTCTCCAAATCGTTTTTGAAATCCCTTTCACTTGACACGAAGTGAGAGGGAAGCACTCCTCCTGTCAGCCATGATGGGGGAGGGAGCACAGAACACCTGCAACTTTCTGCAACATAGTGTAGAGGGAGGTGATCAACTAACATTGGCCAGGCCATTTTTGGACCAACCCCTTTTGCAAGACCTGCATGATGGCACCTATGGTTGGTTTCTCAGTCACTTGGGCTTCACCAAAATCTTTAAATTGCATTTAAGGTTCTGTTCCACAATGATTAGCAAATAACAAATAGTCCTTGCTTTCACAGATCTTAGAGTCTATTGAGAGAGAGAAAATAATAACGTAACTATATAACTGCAAACAATGATGAATACTGTGAAGGGAAGGTTCTCTGGATGTGGTAGACTTTGGTGGCCCCCCATGAACCACGCCTCCTTGGATTTTGCCCTTGTGTAATCCCCTTCCGTGTTAACACTGATTTGGCCATATAATTAATTGTGACAATTGGGACATCACATACACGGTGCAAGCAGAGGTTTGATCAGTGCTTGCACAGTTGGATTAGACTTTTTGGAATGCTCTTTCTTAGAATCCAGTTGCCATTCTGTGAAGAGGATCATCAGCCACATGAACCTTATTGAGGATAACCAAGGGCCCTGGCCAACAACCCCAGCTGAGCTCCCAGCAGGCAGCCAGCATGATACACCAGCCTTGTGATCTTCCAGCTCTCTCAGTCAAGGCCATATGAAGCAGAAGAACCACCTGATCAACCAAAAGAATCTTGGGGAATAATACCCTGTTAGTATTTAAACCATTGAATTGTGGAGTGGTTTGTAACACAGCAATAGATAACAAAAACACAAGGCTAGGAGAACAAAAACAAAAGATCTTTTCTAGTCTGGAAAAATCAGTGGGCCTTTCCAAAGGAATTAATGATTTACATGGACTCTGAAAGAAAAGTAAGAGCTATCTTCCAGACAGAGAAAGTAGTATGCAAAAAGGACTGGGAAGAAGATGCATTCAAAATCAGAATGAAGGTCATTTTATTATGCATCTTCACCTAATTATCTTCATCTTCTAAAACATATAGAAAGGCAAACATATGTGTGCATGCATATTTTATGTATTTTATATAGCAATAGTATATTTAAGAAGGATAAGAAAGCCCAAAGCTAAAACTGATATGTCTATTCTTGTTTATTACTACAGACTTGCTATTATGAGCCATCTGTGACATGGACGCATTGTGCTGGGACATCTGTAATGTTCCTAATCTAATGGTTGAAATGATGACTCAAGCTCTCATTAGAAGATATTAGCACCTCAAAAAACATTTGTTGGCAATAGCAAGGTACTGATCCCTTCAGATACTACCAAGTGGCTATACTTTACTGCACATAAGAGCAGAAAGAAAGGAAACTAACACTCATTGAGTCCCTTCTATGGACCAGGACATTTATACATTCTTTGCACACATTCCCTCATTAATTGTCTCATGAGGTAGATATTATTATTCCATTTTACTTATTAAAGAAAATAAGTCTTTTAACGGTTTATTAATTTACTCATGATTACACAGCCAACCCCAGGCTCTCTGCTTCTAAGATCTATGATATCTAAAGTAGCTGTTGTAGGTTGCCTCCCCTCACCTGCTTTCCCCTTCCATCCAAATTTTTGTTCAGATATCCGCATCCTCCTGGAGTGTTTTCCAGCACCTCCAAGCAATTTTTCAATGCTCAGTGGACGTCGACTGGGACACTTGGAGAGAGCATCAGATTCCACAGGTTAAGGGTTCAGTGCCACCAGACTGCCCCCACTTTAGATGCCAGTCACAAGTCCCAGCGGCCACCCTTACCGCTGGCTGACAGGCTATAAATTGGAGTTCCCAGGACCCTGTCCTCGGATCTGATAATTTGCTAGAGTGTCTCGAAAAGCTCAGGGAACAGTTTACTTACTTTTACCTGTTTATTTTAAAAGAGCACCGCTCAAGAACAGCCAAAGGGAAGAGATGCACTCTCTGGGCGCATCACCTTCCCAGCACCTCCGTGTGTTCACCAGCCCAGAAGCTCATCAAATCTCTCACTGTTCAGGCTAAAACTGATATGTCTATTCTCGCTTACAGAGCTTAATCTGCAGCAGCCCCTCCCATTCCCAGGGGTTGGTGGGTGGGCCTGAAGTTCCAACTCTAATCACACAGTCCTTCTGGCGACCAGCCCCATTCTGAGGCTCTTTAGGGACCCCACCGTGTCTCCTCATTAGCATAAACTCAGAGGTGATCAAAAAGGGGCTCCTTATAAATGACAAAAGACTCTCATCACTCAGGAAATTCCAAGGGCTTTTGGAGTTCTGTGCCAGGAACAGGGACAAGGACCAAATGTATTTCTTATTATACCATACCACCTCACAACGCCAGTGAGACTCAAGGGTGGGCCTCTTTGTCTACAGTAGGATTTCTTAGCAGAAGGAGTAACTGCCATTTGGGGCTGGCCAGTTCTTTGCTCTGCAGGACTGTCCTCCGCATCTTAGGATGTTTCGCATCCCTGATTTCCTCTTGCAATCATTCTCAACCCAAAATGCCCAGCACACACCTGAGTGCCGATCCTCTGCTTGAGAATGGCTGGTCCCTAGGGAGCGCAGCGCCTCCTGCCAAGGATGGGTCAGGAGCTTACCCAGTGGTTAGTGAGCCAACCATGTAATGGAATCTTTGCCATAGGGAACAGTCCAGGAATGGGAATGCAGTTTGGGCCAATGAGATGAAAGGGGAAGTTTGCTAGGGAGTTCTCTGAAGAGAGTACCTGGAAGAAACAGCTTCTTTGCCTTGGAACTTTTCATGCATGGTGGGGACACTTGGAACTCCCCAGCCATGTCACTGCCAGCCTGAAGATGAAGACAAACCCTCGAGCTAAGCAGAGCTGAAAAGCTCTGAGAAAGGCAGCTATGGTACAACTGATCGCCCGCTCAGCTCTGGAGTTTTTCAAGTGAATGAGCCAATAAATCACCTTTATTCCTTAAGCCAATGAAGTTAAATAGTAAATCCCAAATGTTGGGCTTTCTGTTGTTCACTGAGGCAAACATCCTCCCTGATGTAATATTTTTTGTAGGCTTTTAGGTCCTACGGTGTCTACTTAGAGTCAAGAACATGCCATCTGGGCTAGTGGCAGCAAAAGGCAGGATAAAGCATAGATTTCAATTTCAAAACTTTCCCAACTTTTTGTTCTCTACTTGCTTTTTTTTTTTTGCGTCTGCCTTACTGTTGCTCCCTCCTCGCAGTAGAAGAGACATCCCTTTTTCAGTTCAGAGTGAATTCTTTCACCTGCTCTCTTGGTCCCAACTCCTCTTACCTCCTCAGAGGTTTCTCTCTATCATGTATTTTCCTTCTGTCTTGACTCTCCAGCCTCTCCCTTTCTACAGCTCCAAACCCAAAGCACATACTATGCCTAGACCGCCTCACTAGAATAACGCACTTCTTTTTTTTTAATTAATTAATATATTTTAATTTTGTTATTGAAGTATCATTCACATACAATATGCTATTAGTTTCAGGTGTACATCATAGTAATTCAATATTTATATACATTACAAAATGATCACCGTGATAAGGCTCATTATCATCTGTCACCATACAAAGTTATTACAATATTATTAACTGTGTTCCCTATGCTGTATATTACAGCCCCATGACTTATTTATTTTATAGATGGAAGTTTGTACCTCTTAAACCCCTTCACCGATTTTGCCCGCCCCCAACCCCTCCCCACTCTGGTAACCACCAGTTTGTTTCCTGTACCTATGAGTCTGTTTCTGTTTTGTTCTGTTTGTTTGCTCATTTTGTTTTTTAGATTCCACATGATGGGGAGAAAGAGCATTCTCTACCCACTCTGGGTCCTTTCTGGCTGGGCTACAAATTAAATTGACATGAGACAGAGTAGCAGGAGAAAATCAAATAAAGCTTTATAAAACATGTATACATGGGAGAGACCAGGGAGTTTCTCTTGACAAAATGGTCGAGATTCTCGTCTTATATGGACAAACGAGGATTTTGGGGGGAGTTGGGAGTGTCAGCCATGAGGGATTACAAGAAAAGCACAGTAAAGTTATCATGCAGACTTAAGGCCTCACCTTCCACATTGACAAGTTTCTAGAGATGAGGTCATCCACCCCTCTTCCCAGTATAGAAAAGGAGATACTTTTACAACAAATGGAGATTTTCCTTACAAATGTTCTGTTTGGTAAACAGAACTTTGATAGGAATGGGCGTAGCAAAGACCCTCCCAGTCTATCGATACCCGATACCCAGAGTCATCCAAGGTGAAGGCCCATCCCAGGGACAGGCCTTCCATCCCAAATCCCTTTAGAGTTGGGGGAGGGGTGAAGGTCAAAGCCTCCTTCAGAGCAAGGTAGAGAGAGACACATCTTGAGGTGGCCAATTCTGATCCCCCACACACATATAAGTGAAATCATACAGTATTTGCCTTTCTCTGCCTGACTTATTTCACTTAGCATAATACCCTCTAGGTCCAACCACGTTGTCGCAACATAGGCAGTCAGCTCTTTGACATGGGTCTTAGCAATATTTTTTGGACCAGTCTCCTCAGGCAAAGGTAATAAAAGCAAAAATAAATAAATGGGATTATATCAAACTAAAAAGCTTTTGTACAGTGAAGGAAACCATCAACTAAACGAAAAGGCAACCTACTGCATGGGAGAAGACATTTGCAAATTACACATCCAATAAGTGGTTAATATCCAAAATATATAAAGAACATACACAACTTACTATCAAAAGAACAAACAACCCAGTTAGAAAATGGGCAGAGGACTTGAACAGACAATTTTCCAAAGAAGATGTACAGACGGCCAACAGGCACATGAAAAGACACTGAGCATCGCTAAAACATTTCTTATCTACGGCATTTCGCTTCACAGCGCTTCACTCCTTAAAAGTGCCGTCTTCATCTACTTCTCCACTTCCTCATGTGCTTCCCTCCCCCAGTTAATCCTTAAACTACTGTTATCTGATTTATGCCCCCAACTTCCCTAATGAAACTGCACTGGCAATGTTCACTGATTAACTCCTAAATGATAAACCCAATAAGCATTTTCATCTTTATAATTGCTAATCTTTCTCCTAAATGCATTAATCAGTTTCCCCTTCAAATACTCCCTCTTCTTTTGGTGTCTCTACTACCATCTTCTGAGGCATAGGTTCTTAATCTGGGGTCCATGGACCATATTAATATGGATGGGGAGAAACATTCCATCTTTATTTTTATTAACTCTAACTGAAATTTAACATTTTCTTCAATTATGATTGTTATCAACAAACCACGGTAGTATTAGCAGTACCTATGGCTTTGTCACTAGTAGAAATATGGATGTTTTCATCATACATACAATTGGTACAAACTTCTTGTCATATCACTGACACTCACCCCAACTGCTAAATTATGGTCATTATTAGACCTCTTGTTAGATCCTAGTATTTAATGTGTTAATAAAGTGGCACATACATTACTGTAACACAAATTTATTTCTGGAATATTTTAATAACAATTCTAATATAATTTAATTTTTCTGTAATCCTCTGCATTTTATTTTGTACCTTTAAAATCATTATTCTGAGAAGACATCCACGAGTTTTACCAGACTACTAAAGGGGTCTATTGCTAAATGAAAAAACTGAAGTAAAAGAAAACACCACATAATGTTTCCTGCCTAATTTGTTTTTGGTCTCTCCAATTACTGCTTCTCAGTTCAATTTTGAGGCTCATGTTACAGAGCCCACTGTCCCATATTTTTTTTTTAGCCTCAGAACCACATGTGACTGACATTATAGTCATGGGTTTTACAGCAAGGGTTCACCTAAGAACTTAGAAACAAGTTTGTGCCCTGAGAGTTAATGTTAAAATTCAACATATAATGATGACAGGTGATAACAGATATCATATGAGAACTTCGCATACCCAGGCACTGCACGATAACCCTATGACTTTGATGTTATTTTCCCCATTTTACACATTAAGAGACTGAAGTGCAGACAGCATCAATGGCTTGGCTAGGTCATATTGTTGGTAATAAACGAGAAAGTGGGCTTAATATACTGCAAAATGAAGTTACAGGAGAGACTTAAAGATCCAGATTGGATCCCGCGGCCAGAACTTGATGGTAATTTGATTGAATTTGTTACAGTATCGGAAGTGACTGTCCATCAGAGGAAGGGTTGGTCAGCCTTGTTACCATGCCAGGTCCGTTTTTACCTGCCACCCAGAAAGCCAAACACCGAGATGATGAGATTGAAGCAGAGAGAGAGTTTAATCACAAGGCAGCCAAGTGAGGAAACGGGAGAATGAATCTCAAATCTGCTTCCCTGAAAACAGGGACTCAGGGATATTTATGCGGTGAGGGGCAAGGTGGTCTGAAATGATTGGAGGTGAGGAGAGATGAGGTAATTGATGATCTGCCCAAGAGTAGTCAGGCTTCAGGCCTCTTCTTAGGACCCATGTCCACAGAATGGTGGCTCCTGAAAAAATAGCTCAAAAATCCATTACCATGGTGACCCAGGCCCCATGGAGATATTGTCTACAGGAACCTAGTGGGAGTCAGATAGCATATTGCCCAAACAGCACAAATAACAACGGGTACGTTTATCATGCAGATTTAAGTCCTTGCCTTCCATTCTGATAAGTTTCTAGGTTAGGCCTTCCCCACCCTTCTTCCTGGTACAGGGAAGAAGATACCTTTACGACTGGAGATTTCCTTTGAAAATGTAAATGTCTCTTACAAAGGGTAACCAGAACTAAGAATGGGCTTAGCAAGGAACCCCTGATACCCAAAGATGCCTATGATGATGGCCTGTTCTGTGGGCCAGCCTCCCATCCCAAGCTCTTTTGGTCAGTTAGTGGGGGTTGGGGATTAAAGGATCTTTCCAGCAAGCAGAGACATATTTTGGGCTGGCCAATTCCAATCACCCCATTACTAGCTGTTTAATCATCAAATGGCTCTTTGCTGGTTTCAGCCTTAGAGGCTTGAAAAAGGAAGATCTCAGAGATAAAGTTGGTATTCTCTGCTGAAATACTACTCAGGGGAGTTTTTCACTCATCAAAGTCTTCAGTACTTGGTTAAGGCTATTGGGCCAGGGTTACAAATGCCTTCAGAGGCAAAACAGACATGCCTTGTGGGTCAGAGTGAGACAACAGGGTGTGGTCAGGCTGATGACAGGAGAGCGCGAATGAAGTGATGAAAGACATTGGGAGCCACAGGTTTTCTTCCCTGGAAAGATCGTCCCAAAGGTGAGATGAATGTCTCGCATTCTCTTGGCTTAAAGTCATTGAATATTTCCGTACATGTTACTCTTTGTCCAGGGTAAGAAAAAGCTAGTCTCATGGATTTTACATATTCCTGTCTCTGGGACAGTGATTTCTCATTGCACTTTGACATTATGCTTTTAAAAATCAGACCCATAAACTAGGTTATTGTGAGTCCATTCCTAAAAGATGGATTTACTCTTGATGTGCAGAGAAATCAGGTTTCTAAGTCTGATTTACTATATATATATATATAGATATATATAGATATATATACACCATTGAAGGGCAGAAAGAGCATTCTCTACCCACTCTGGGTCCTTTCTGGCTGGGCTACAAATTAATTGACGTGAGATAGAATAGCAGGAGAAAATCAAACAAAGCTTTATAACATGTATACATGGGAGAGACTCGGGGATACTGAGTATCTCTCACCAGAATGGTGGAGGTTCTCCTCTTATACAGACAAATGAGGATCTTTGTGGGGGTTGGGAGTGTCAGCCATGAGGGATTACAAGAAAAGCACAGTAAACAAGAGTATGCAGGGGCCGCCCGGTGGCGCAGCGGTTTAGTCCGCGCTTGGCAGCCCAGGGTTCCCAGGTTCGGATCCCGGGCGCCCGCCGATGCACTGCTCGTCAGCCACGCCGTGGCGGCGTCCCATATAACGTAGAGGAAGATGGGCACAGATATTAGCCCAGGGCCAGTCTTCCTCAGCAAAAAGGGGAGGATTGGGGATGGATGTTAGCTCAGGGCTGGTCTTCCCCACAAAAATAAATAAATAAATAAATAAAATTAAAAAAAAAAAAGAGTATGCAGATTTAAGTTTTCGCCTTGCCTTCCATCGACAAGATCCCTAGAGATAAAGTCATCCTTCCACTTCTTCCTGGTGCAGAGGAGGAGATACCTTTACAAATGAAGATTTCCCTTACAAATGTAAATGTCTGGTAAGAGAACTTTGATAAGAATGGGCCCAGCAAAGATCCTCCCAGTCTATCCATACCCAGAGTTATCCATAGTGATGGACTGTCCTGGGGGCAGGCCTTCCATCCCAAATCCCTTCAGACAGTTAGTAGGGGTGGGGAAGGTCAAAGCCTCCTTCAGTGCTTGAGGTGGCCAGTTCTGGTCCTCACACCATCCTGTGAGTTCCCTTGGGAGACTCAATATATCCCTCCTTCATGAACATAAAGTGTCCAGCTCCTCCTTGTGGAGGACAAGTACGCTTTTCTTATGTGTTACATGCTGATACCTTCCAACTTTGCATGTGGAGCACAGAACTCTCATTAGACCCATATATCCAGCTTCTAGCACTGCCACTTACTAGCTCTCATGATATAAGACATTATTTAATTTCTTTAAGCCTCAGTCTCTTTCTCTATAAAATAAACATTTTAAAATTTAAGAAAACGTATCAGGGGAGCCTACCTGGTGGCTTAGCGGTTAAATTCATGCACTCCGCTTCGGCGGCCCGGGGTTCGCAGGTTTGGATCCCAGGGGAACCAATGCACTGCTTGTCACCCATGCTGTGGCAGCGTCCCATATAAAGTAGAGGAGGATGGGCATGGATGTTAGCTCAGGGCCAGTCTTCCTCACAAAAGAAAAAAAAGGATCAGATTTGTTGCGAAGATTAGATGATTTGGGATGGTTTGTTACACATTTTCAAATGTATTAAACTTGTAGGGAATTTTAACAATAATTGTCAGAGACTCGACAGATAAGTAGGTAGAGGATAAAAATATATAATCTACAATAGAGGAACCACAAATGACTATCAGGCACTTGAAAAAACATTTGACCCCAACAACCAGACCAGCTATATTGTATTTCCATCTCTAGCTCAGACCACTCCCCCAAGCTCCAGACTCAAAAGTCCAATCTCTACTTGGATGTCTTTACCATCTCACTGCAACATGTCCAAAACAGAATCTTGATTGTCTCCCCTCTTTCCCACACACCTGGTCTTCTCCTACCTCAAGTGCGTTACCCTGTTCATTAGCCAAAGTACCTAGGAATCATGCTTGATTGTTCTCCTTCCCACTCCTTCCATACACACTACACCAGTGAGCTGGGCCTGGCTAGACCCTGGGATCTTGGGTGGTGCCTGAACCCACCTGGAAGTCAGAAGGGGAGCGAGCTGGTGAAGTTCCTCAGAGAGTCAGGGCGGGCAAAGACTCTCCCTCTTGCCTTACAAAAAAAATCCCATGCCTCTGGAAGTTCATCTCTCAAAACTACACCAGCAGAGCAGAAGAGAGAAAAGAGCAAGTGTCTAGGGACCCAGATCTGCCTAGACGCCCAGCTGGGTGATTTGGGGTGATCATTCTCTGGTTTCCGAGGGCTGGGTGGCAGTGTTCCTCCTGACCCCACACGCTCTCTCCTGCTCTCAGCCAGTCTCCTCTGGCCTCAGGGCCAGCCCTCCTTGCACGTCCCCATCTCATAATTTCCAGTCCTCCACTTGTTACCAAACTTTCAGGAACCTCTCCCATGAGGTCAAAAAAAGAAAGCTAACTATCTCTGTGCTTCAGTATTTGTGATGTGTAAAGTGCTCTAAAGTACAGGGATCAGGGCAAGGCACCTCTCCTCTGAGTCCAAGACAGGCACTGAGCCTACTATTGCTTTTCAAAATGTATTTCTTCCTTGTAATGAACTACTGCTTTTGATGTGTTCTGTAAAGCTGTTTTTTACAATTTAGTTCTCTAGGGCAGGATAATTTTCATTAATTTTATCATTCATCTTTATCGCTTTTATTGCATATTTCTGTTAATTTTTTATGAACTCTGTTTTTAATAAATACGAATCTCTAGGTTTTTAATAAATAAATTAGGAGTCTGTAATTTCTTATTAGTTTTAATTGAAACATCACAGTTAAAATGGTGTATTAGAGCTGGGTCGACTTTTTGAATAAATTTTCATTTTATTTATGTTTGAATTTTTCTTCCAAGTCTTTGAAGATATATATTCTGAGTTGAAAAGCTCTATAATAGGTACACCTTCCACTAACCTATATTATGTTCAGTGCTGGTAGGCAGAAATCTAGTGTGGTGGGCAGACATTTAAGATGGCCCCCAAGATCTCCACTCCCTGGTGCACACACACCTTCTCCTAGTTGTTCATTCATATACTAATTTAGATGCTGATGTGAAGGGATTTTGCAGATGCGATTAGTGTCCCAAATCATCTGACTTCAAGATAGAGAGATTGTCTTAGGTGGGCCAGACCTAACCAGCAGAGTCTTTAAAAGGGATGGGGCCATTCCTGACAAAGAGATTCAAAGTATGAGGGATTAAAAATGAAGGGGATTCTCTATTGTTAGCTTGAACACAGAGTCATCCATGTGGCCAGGAATGCAGGCAGCCTCTAGTTGCTAAGAGCATCTCCTGGCTAATAGCCAGCAAGGAAATACGGACCTCAATCCTATAACTGCAAGAAACTGAATCCTGCCACATCCCACGAGCTTGGAAAAGGCCCCCGAGGTCCGGATGAGAATGCAGCTAAGCTGACACCTTGATTTTAGCTTTGTGAGACCCTGAGTAGAGAACTTGTCCACACTATGCCCAGACTTCCACTCTCCAGAATTGTGAGCTAATAAATGGGCATTGCTTTTGGCCACTAAGTTTGTGGTATTGTGTTACTCAGCAATAGAAAACTAATCCATCAGGAAGTGCTTATGTTAAGATATGACCCCTGCACCATATGATGTGGCGTGAGTCCGCACAGGAGGGATTGCAGCGTTCCTGGAGGCCTTTTCTACACTGGACAACCTGCAGTAACTCAGCTACACACACGAGTGACTGAATAAATATATCCCGTGAAGCTAAATGTGCCCCCAACTCAACTCGTCCTTAACCAATACTGAAAAAAATATCTGTGGACACGCTAGCACCTCCCAACACAAGAGGAAGTGTGACAGATAGGAAGTCTGAGTGAAGAGAAAAAACAGAATTCACTAATTAAGGTTTAAATATCTTCCTTTTGCAAATTTTACAAAAAAAAAAAGAAAGCTGACCATGTGAACACATTTGCCTTGGAAGGGGTTCATGCAAGTAGGGGACACTGAGCTTGAACCTCACAGCTTCATGGTAAATCTCTCTCTAGATATCCTTAGCACCTGGCATATGAATGGCAGGTCTCAATTCTCTCTCACACAGCTACATTAAACTAATCACTGAACAGGTTTTTACTTCAGTGACTTTGTGACTTCAAAATTTTCTTAAGTGAATTAATGTTAATTGAGGGATGTCTGTACACTGAATCCACTTTCAATTTCTTGTATCCTGGGTCACTGATAATAAAACATATTATATATTTACTTCCTCATCTCTGCTTGTTTCCAAGAAAGATAAAGGTAAATAATTCAGTTTTTGTGTTTCATTTAGGAAGTCAAGAACCTCTGTTTGTTCTTTTATACATAAGCAAAATAGCTTATCTCAGGGTTCAGATGAGTGAGACAAGCTCACATTTGGTGTTTGGATTTAGTGTCTTTTGGGGTGAAGAGAAAGGAGAACCTTACAGAAATGCATTCAGTCAATTCAAAGAGAGGAAGCAGGATCTAGTCGAAAGAAGTTTTTGTCTATAATTGATTTTTCTAAAGGAAAAATTAACACAAAGCATAGTATATTAATGCTGAGTAATCTGCTCTTTCTAACAGATGATTTTGTATTATAATTTGCATCAAATGCAGTATCAAGAAAATTAAAATATCCATTTACTAAGAGTAAATAATGTTCTCCATTAAGTCTAGTAATGAAAACCTCAAGATAAGATTCCAAAATGACAGAAGCCTGCAGTTTTTCTAATAGAGATTACTAAATTATTGACCAGAAAAGACTGCTTTTAGGGAATAAGATGATAGTCAAACTTCTACTTGTTTATACCTTAAGCTTGCTTAACTAAAAGCAGTGCTTCCCCACCTCCATTTAATATAGATTTTTTAAACCTGAAACTTAAAATGCATAATCACCTGCCATAATATTTATATATGAGAGTTTTCACAGGAAGGAAAATACTGAGTTCCCATAAAATTATTCAGTGGAAAAAGTGGAAATAAATTGTTTACTCCATTGAACCACATGAATCCTTAAGGTCTTAGGATGGAAGCAAACAGCAACTCCTTCAAAAATCCTTTTTAGGAGGTATGTTGTCATTGTATTCTATCCTCAAAACAATTGCTTTGAAATATATTTTTAAAAACTGAAAAATAGGTTTTCTCTTCCTTTTCCAATTGTAAAATAATTACTTTTCAGGTTCTTTCTCTAAAATATTTTTATCCTTGTTTTTTTTTTAATTTTTTAAAATTTTTTGCGAGGAAGACCAGCCCTGATCTAACATCCACTGCCGATCCTCCTCTTTTTGCTGAGGAAGACTGGCCCTGGGCTAACATCTGTGCCCATCTTCCTCCACTTTATATGGGACGCTGCCACGGCATGCCTGACAGGCAGTGCGTCGGCAGGAGCCCGGGATCCGAACCTGCGAACTCTGGGCTACCAAGCGCGAACTTAACCGCTGCGCCACTGGGCAGCCCCTAAAATATTTTTAGAAGTGCATAAAACCAAAACCACAATAAAATTTTTTATACACTAATCTATTTATAGTAAGATCTTATTATAGATAGACAGGCTAAATAAAACCGATTTGACTCTAACTACATCTGATTTTAGATGTACCTGTTCTCAGACAATTATTAGATCCCTATTTTTACTTCTTGATCTCTTCAGGTTATGGTAGCCAGCTTCTAAGATGACTCCCAGTGATCCTTGCCTCTGGTATTAACGCCCTTTTGCAGTCTCTTACTACCTTTTATCATCGTGGATTTGTGGGACCAGCAGAATAGAGCAGAAGTGATGGCAGGTGACTTCTGAGGCTAGGTCGTGAAAGACATTGAGGTTTGGGCCTGTGCTCTCTCTCTGATATCACTCACTCTGGGAGAAATCAGCTTTTGTGGCATGAGGATACTCAAGCGTCCAACGGAAGGTTTATATGGTAAAGAACTAAGGCCTCCTGGCAACAGCCATGTGAATGAGCCATCGTGGAAGTAAATCCTCCCACCCCAGTCAAGCCTTCAGATGACTGCAGCCCTGGCTGAAAGATTAACTGCAATCCCATGAGACACCTCAAGCCAGAACCACCCAGCTAAGCTGCTCCTAGATTTCTGATGCACAAAAATCGTGTGAGAATAAATATATGTTGCTGTAAGTTGAGAAATTTAAAAGCGCAGTGGAAGTGCAGCAACAATTATTGGCACAAATCTAAATTAGCCCTGCAGATTTTTAAATGTGAGCCGTTAGATATAATCTCAATTTTTGAAAAAGATTTACTTTTTTAATAACAGCTTTTATTTATTTATTTTGGTGAGGAAGATGGGCCCTGAGCTAACATCTGTGCCAGTCTTCCTCTATTTTGTACGTGGGACGCCGCCACAGCACAGCTTGATGAGCAGTGTGTAGGTCCACATCCAGGATCTGAACCCGCAAACCTCAGGCCACCAAAGTGGAGTGCACGAACTTAACCACTAAGCCACCAGGCCAGCCTCATTAATAACAGCTTTTGTGTTTAAAAATAAGAAAGTTTGGGAAAATAGACTCCTATTTTCTCCAGATTAGCAGTGAAATGTGATTCTGTGGTGGTAATTTTCCTCTCTCTCACTCCATATGTTGAAAATTCTGATAAGGAGATTGTTAGAAGCAGAGATAAAGACTATATAGGAGGCAGGGGAGATAGAAGGAGGTTGAAATGTGATCTCACAATTCCCTGCACCACTTATTTTCTAAGATCCCATCTCACACAAAAGACATCAGTGACAGAAGGTTTTCTGTGTCCATACCTCCCATTGGGACAGAGCTAGCTTATCATTTTCTCAAAAATAGAGAGAAAACAGATTTCTCTTCATCAAAATTTAAAGGCCTTTAGGGGTAAAAATTAAAATAAACTGAAGCACTACGGGAGTGGTAAATGGTTCTGTCTTCAGCACAACGTGAGGTATACTCATGCATCCCCATTCTCATTCCAATTCCAACTTTTCCAAAACAGGAAACACCTACCAATTAACACAAGATGTAGAATATATTAAAGATAAATGGAGAGTAGGGTTTGAAGCAATTGCATGGTCTAGTCTCCGCTGACAAAAAAACCAACAATGCAGATAATAAAATATTACTAATGTTACATGGTTCTGTAGGAGTTAGCCTTTTAATATACTTAGATTCCTTTGCAGAAAATCATTCACCTGCAGTTTTGTACATGTGCTCTTTCCTAGTAATAATTTACTTTTCAGAGTGCTCTCACATCTACCTCCCAGCAATTATTATCTCTATCGAACATATGACAAAAAGTTTGAAGAGGATTTTCTCAAGGTCAGCTAGCTAGTGGCAGAGAAGAGACTATAATTCAGGCCTCCTGGAATTCAATATTGGGCCTTTCTCCAGACCACTTTCTCTGCTGAAAGCACTAGGCAAATGTTAAGGACTTAGAAAAGTAGTTAATTTAAGAACTCTATTCTGGTTTTTAACTCGCTTTTAAGTTTTTTATTAATTATTAATTCAAAATATTTTATGTAGTTATATATATATATTTGGTGAGGAAAATTAGCCCTGAGCTAACATCTGTGCCAATCCTCCTCTATTTTGTACATGGGACTCCACCATAGCATGGCTTGACGAGCGGTGTGTAGGTCCACGCCCAGGATCCGGGTCTGTGAACCCCGGGCCACCGAAGCAGAGCCCGTGAACTTAACCATTATGCCACCAGACCAGCCCTGTAGCTATATTTTTTAATTCACCATTTTATAAAATGAACTTATTATTATTCCAATATTCACTGCTTCTCTTGTCCATGCACTTATGTAGGTCCCTTCTATCATTAATGATCAGTCCATTGGTAAAAACAACAGCCTACATATGAGAGCAAGTTTCTTCGCCCACCTACACGCACATTGACTAAGGATGTGAATTTGCGATAATTCAGTTTTGACTCTTTAAGTAAGCTTTTGAAGGATGAGCAGAATGGAATGGAAGAAAGAAAATAGTCATTCTGGCTTTGACAAGTGGTCAGAAATAGGCCATGAGTAGAAAAGTAAAACAGGGACTAAGTGTGTTACCCAACTAGAATATAAATGGCAGATCAAGTGGATAAGATGAACAAAGTACAGTGCAGAGCCCTGTAGAAGCATCTGGAATGACGAGGTTAAAGCAACAACTATGAAACATAATGCCCTTTAAGGCTCAGCTTAAATGGCTCTCCTTCTGTAAAATCTACCCTCATTTCCCAGAAGAAAATTGTGTCCTCTAAAATACACAGAACCTCCCCTTAGCCTTCATCGGGCCAAAGCTACTGTGACTCAGCACAAGGAGACTCTAATCTCCTTTAAGGCAGGGTCTTGGTCGGGCTCATTTAACTCCTATAGTTCTTAGTGACGGGTTAGAGGTGGAGGACAGGGAGAGGACAAAGGGAAGGGGAAAGTGACTTCAATATTTATCTAACGTCTACTGCGAGCTTGACATTGTGCTAGACACTAAGTCATCTCATGGGGAAACTAAGGCTTAGAGAGTTTAGTAATTTATCCAAGATCACTCAACTGATAGGTGGCAAATTCAGGATTTGAACCTAGTTCTTTCTTCCTCCAAAATTGGTACTGAGCTTATTAGTATTTGCTGGAAAATTAGTTCTGTCATGGTATTTAGAAATGCCTGAAAGAAGGCATTTCACAGTGGTTCTTAATTATTTTTGGGTCATGGACTCATGCAAGAATCTCTCTCATAAAATTACACATATGCAAATACATACAACGTTTTGCATACCAATTCTGGAGGATCACAGAACCCCCAGAGTGCATTCAAGGACTGGATAAGGAAACCATGGAAACCAAAATAAGGACCCATATTACAATATCCCAAGCCCCTCTTCTCCCATCCCATCCCACCTGACCTCTCTTCCCACAGGCAGAGAGCAGTCAAAATTAGAGAACACTTAAACACATGAAAAGTCTGTTTGGGAGCAGTAAATGCAAAATTCCAATATAATACTGTACTCAAAATGTCATGGAGAACTTAAATAAGGAGACTTTGGAGAAAGCAGTCTTACAATCTTTAAATTTCACAGTTATGACCTTCAGACCACATATGATGTAAGACTGAGAGATGAGGTAATCGGAATTCATTCCCAAGGGAGTGAAATAGCTGAAAATCAAACCGAATGGAAAAATCCCAGGAAGTATCCTGCCACTTAAGGGAAGAGAGATTTAGTTCTGTCATCCTGTCTGAGGGATTTTTCTTGAAAAATGTTTTTGGATTTTGGGGGCTAAATAAAATGTTTAAAATGAAGTTTGTGTGGTTTTTATTTACACCCTGTACTGTTTCAAAGAGGATTTAAGACAGCATATAGGCTTAGGGAAAATATAACAAAATATTATGAATTACATGTAGAAAAAAAATAAAGGTAGAGACATAAAATAGAGACAGGAATGGAGCCAATTTTAAAACATAAATTTATACAGTGATTAGGCCTTTTCTCCCCCAAAGTAATTTAAAAAAATATGCAGCACTAAGAGTTTTAGGTATCAAGTACGTATTTTTCATAACTTACAAAATATCTTCACATCATCTCATTTGATCCTAAATTGCCCTTGTGAGTCAGTTACTATCTACATTTTCCAGATAAGGAAACCGAGGCTCAGGGAAGGACTTGAAAATCGAGTCCTTGCTCTTTTCATTAAATTATACAGCTATGCAGCAACTGATCATTACAATTCCTGTGCACAAATAAGTAATGCATCTCTGTTCTGTGCAAGAACAAATACATTTGACTCCTGTGGCCCTGACACTTTCCTGAGAGAAGGATTAATACCTACTTTACAGGTGGCTTTAGATCTGGAGGTTGGATAGACATAAAATTAAAGAACTTCCAAACTTGGAATAGGCCTTTTAGGTTAACACTTAACTCCTTCACTTTACAGATGAGTGTACTAAGCTCTAAGAGGCCAGATGATTTGTCACAATCATCCAGTCAATGAGGGGCAGGGCCAAGATCAAAAGCCAGGTTTCCTAAATTCTTTTTTTTTACACCACATTGCCTCTATAGCTCTATATCCATTTCTATGATTTTTTACATGCCCAATTCTGACCTTTCTCTTCAGTTTCCCTTGTGTCCACTGGGTAAAGTTCCATATGCATACTGACATGGCTACAAGACCTTGCATGGCCTGGCACCAGTGACTTCTCCAGCTACTTACCTCCTCTAATAGATGCTCCAGACTCATAAGGACGCTAAGTTATGGTGTAACATCTTGACAGAGTTGTCCTGTTGATGCTATGGGTAAAGGCCAAACCCCTGAGAGTAGTAAGGATGAGTTTCTCCTGGAAGGAATGGACATTCCAGATGTCTACCATTAGGAAAGACTTGAGAGAAGGTACTCAGACAGGAGGGACAAAATGGCCTCTGGAACCTAGAGACCTTGAGCAGGGACCCCTCCCTCCGCCAAACTAAAGATGAGTGGACCAGATTATGCAATTCCAGGTAACTTTTCACATCAAGTTCTTGCTGCTATTCTTGAACCTTTAGTAAAATCCCCTCCAAATATTCCGGGAAGAACCTATAAATTCACGCTTGGCCACATAGCAACTAACCACAGCCAGCCAGGCATGAAGGTGTCAGTAAAACTACACGGGAGAGAATATTAGGCAACAGGAACCAGGACCACTAAATCCCAGTCACTTCTCCCCTAGCAATGACTCTCCTTCCACTGCCAACATCAGAAGATATGGCTTAGTAAGTGAGTTTCCTTATGCAACTTTAAATTCCCTAAACAGATCCATGAACTTTACACATTGTTTCTTGTGCCTAAACTTCAGTTCCCTTCCCCAAACTTTGTCCTTTTGACAAACTCTTACTCATCATTCATGTTCCTGGTTCAGATATCATCTCCTCTAGGTAACCTATCCTGACACTTAAACTAGCTCTGTCCTCTATCTCCTCTTCCAAAATCTGCTCCTTTACAGGGTTGGCCTCGAGCTGTTATGCCTAGCAGCACAGGAAAAATAGTATGAACCAGTGTGTTAGCTGAACGAACAAAAAAGTTACTTTGTTTTATTCTTTAAATGTATTTTTCAACAGGTAATTCATGAACACTGCAAACAATTTCAAACTGCACACAAAAAATTCAGTGAAAAGTAGATCTTTCCTCCAATCCCATTCCCCTCCCTTGGTGCCAGTTGTGCTTCCTTTCAAATTGACTATGCACACATAGGTATTTAAGGGCATTCCTGTCATTTTTTTTTACGCAATGCCAAAAAATGTATTTTATATTTATATAACAATAAAATATAACTTATAAATATATAAATATAACATACATTATGGATAACTGTTATAGATCTTATATATAAATATACATATAAATATATATTTATACACTGAGTCCCGTGCCTTGTCTTCGCTTAACATAAGTTAGGCTTCTTTGTCTTATTTTAATTAAGCGCCGCGTAGTATTCCACCGTAGGTGGCATACCACAATTTACTTCACATCCCGATTTACGGCTGCGAATTTACAAACAGTTCCATGATGATTCTCAGGCCCCAATCACAGACAGAAATATCATCGCCCCCAGCCTACCCCGTGCGGCTCCCGCATCTCCCAACACCCTTCCCGGAGCCCAGGGCGGGGCCGCGCGCTGGACGCCACCTCCGCTTCCCACCACGTGCCCGGCGCCCCCACCGCGGGGCGGGAGCTGCGGCACCGCGCGCGCCGCGGCGACGGAACCGAACCCGCCCCTCCCACGCCCAGCATCTCCGGGCTGCCGGGGCCGCCCGCTCAAACGTGCCGGAGCGACAGGCGCGCGGCCTCGTCGGGCTCGGGGCTGACGGGGCGCGGCCGGCTGGGCGCGGGGCGGGGCGGGGCGGGGCTCCGGCCGGCGGGGCGCGGCCGGCGTGCGGGGCTCCTCCCCTTTCCGCCGGCGGTGCCGGCGGCCGCAGCACTTCCGGGTCGGTGCGGAGGCGGGGCGGAGGTGCCGCGGCGGCTGTTATTGTTCGGCTGAGCTGGGCCGAGCGCTGTCTCCCTCGGCTGCGCAGGTGTCCGTTTGTCCGGCTTCCTCTCGGCCCCTCACTCCCGGCGGCTGGCGGCGGCGGGCGGGGCCTGCGCTTCGAGGCCGAGCGGCGCCGGGGCGAGGGGCGCGGAGGAGGAGGAGCAGTCGCAGGAGGAGGAGCCGTGTGCCCTGGCACCGAGCGGCCGCGGCCATGGCGTACGCCTATCTCTTCAAGTACATCATCATCGGCGACACAGGTGAGGGCCCGGCGCGCGGCCCGGCGGGTGTCGGCGGCCTCCGGGCCCGGGCTGGCGGGCAAACGGCGTCCGGCCGCGGCGCAGGCGCCGCCGCTGCCCGGCGCCTCCCTGCGGGCCGCGCCGCTCCATTTCCGCAGTGCTGGAGCTGGTGACGTGGGCACTGCGAGCGGCCGCGGCCTGGCCGGCCCGCCGCCCCCGCCCGGGCGGCCCTGCAGCGAGGGTCCGCGCCGCCGGCCGCGACGCCCGTTCGGGGGCGTGTGTGACAGGAGGGGCGGCCCAGCCCGGGGCCATCGGGGCCCGACTCAGATGATTGCGCTCCCTCGCCGGGGCGCCTCACCTTGGGCCTCTTCGCCGCCCCCGAGAAAGAAGAAGGGGGGCAGAGGAGAGCAGGAGGGCGTGGGAGGAGGGTCTTGGGTGTCCTGACCAGTCCCACCTTCTCCAACCAACACGCATCTGCCAAGGCCTGGGCAAAGCGCACCCCGCCGTGGGACAGCCAGCTCAGGAGAGAAGGAAACATTAGAATAAATTATGTATATATGTTATTTTTAACACTCTCGATTCCCAACTCAGAATAAGTCATATCCCATTAGTTGACGGCTGGGGAATCCTTTTCGAGGTCATTCAGGCATGAAAGAGTTCTGTCGACTTTTGCCACGTGTAAACTGCGGTGATTTGATAGTAATGCAAGGCCGTTCGGTGTTCTGGGTGTGTGCTTGTGTGTGTGTGTCTGCGTGTGTGTTGGGGATACGATTTTTTTCGACATATCAAATCCAGGGTCACAACTGCCAGTTTTCAGGTGACCTGATGTTCGTTTGAAGTAGAAAGAGGTTCGATAATTCTTACTTAAAATGACACCCGAATATATTTTATAGATAAGTAAACAAACTCAGTGTAAAATATATTTTAATACCTGTGATTTTGGCGTGACTTTGAATCTAATAATAAAACTAAGGCTTGTTCAGGTGTTACAACTATTAATATACTAGAGTCTGATTTCGGTAAGGACTGTTGCACAACTTCGGACCCTTTGCACAACTTTGGAAATGTAAGCAGCAGCTTGTGGTTGCATTAGTGATGTGGCAGATTCAGTAACACAAGAAGCATGTTGATTGCTGCCTAAAAGAAAACGTCCTGCTATAAAGTTGGTTTTTCAGCAAGGTTTTTTTTGGTGTGTGTATGGAAATTGGATGGTTTTCTATGTAAAATCCTGGGTAAAGCAGTGTTCTGCAAGTGTTTAGTAGCAAATTTATGTACTTTAAAAAGTGCTATGGTGTATTTTGAAGGAAAGCAAGTGGGGTTCTAAAGCCTCCTGGCAAATTTGGTTTTAAGCTGTAAAACCGAGATTGGAGAGGGAACTCACATTAACGGTAATATGAGTGGGTTTGAGAAGTAGAGAGGAGTGATTTTGAACGTTTCATAGTAGTGAAGATCCAGTTATCCTCTGCAGGTTGCCTTCTTTCGGCTTACTTATTGAGCATCTACTGTGGGTCAAGTATTGTGCTGGGAGCAGTGGGGCTACAAATATTAACAAGTTGGTACTCTGTTCTCTTGGAATTTGCCCTCATTCAAAAACAATCCCCAGGCAGCTCAGAGGCAAGACACTCTTTTCCTGCCATTTCTGTTGTGACCACCTAGTTCAGGCACTGAATACTTGACACTCCACTGTATACAGCAGTACTTCTTCCCACTCCAGCGCTGCTGGTAGAGTTTACTGTCAGATTGATCTTCCTGAAACACGGCTGTTAGGAGGCTATTCCTCTGTTCAAGTTGTTTAGTTTGACCTTCAAGGAACTCCGTATTTCCTCCCCTGATTACTTTTCTAGCCTTTTTCCCCTACCTTGCTTCTGCCAGTGAGGCCCAGTGGTTGATTTCTCTGCTTTTCCCTGGGCCCTGCTGCTCCCTCTGCTTGGAGTGCCTTCTCTGTGGAAATTCTGTCAGTCCCTCCAAGTCTAACCCAGGTCTTCCAGATGCTTTCAGAGTCAACACATATTAACCTCTTTTGATGTGTCTGGCTTTTCCTGGCTGGAAGTGGCTGCTCCTCCCCATCTGGATGTATCTCACTTTGCATCATTCTTCTGATATTACTCCCAGGCTGTTTATATAGACACTTGTGTAGGCATCTCTATTTGGTTATATACTTCTTGAGAGCAGAAAATGTGTTTTGTATGTCTTTGTATTTTAGGAAGAGTGTAGGAGAAGGAAGGCCCTACATGTTTAATTAAATTAATGAAAGAAAAGCCAAACAGGCCACTAAGGTCTTATTAATATAGATTAATAACTTGAAAGCAGAATTTTTTTAGCCCAGTTCTGCCACTTGCTAACTGTTGACTTTGGCCAAAATCCTACCACTTTTCCTTAATTCAAAGTATACCCATACTTGTAAGATAGACTTAACTTGGCCCTTCCCACAAAAAGATGATATTAAATCATTACTCTGAGATCCATTGTGATGTTTAAAAAAGTCTTAATGTGAAAAATATGCATCTTAGAATGAAGGAAATCACTACTCTTCCTGTTTCTCACTTTCCCTAGCCTATAAAACAATCATTTGTAGTCTTTCCTTTTCTCAGCAGTGAGATATAATGAGGACAAATGTGAAAGTACTGTGCACATTTTCCTTTTCAGAGTTTCCTTTTTCATAGAAGAGATGTTTCTTAAAACTTTTTACATGATCATGATGATACTATTAAAATATTTATTTTCTTACTGTGTGGCCAAATGCAGTTAAAATATAGCTTTAAAATTTTTAATTGGTAGTGTTTTTCCTGAAAACTAATTTAGGAAAATGTGTCATTTAAATCTCAATATAAAGTGAAATTGGTTTTTAAGAAGCCTGGCCTAATATCATAAGCAGATAATTATCAAGTATAGAGGGAGAGAAAAATTGTAATAAACCTATAATTGTTGTTCCTAAAATTCTGGCATCTGCTTACCATTTTAACCTCATCACTGACCGCCCCCCGGCCCCGCCCCCAGTGCTTTCAACTAGGTATATGAAAGCACAAACCTGGTTGTGTTCTATCTGAAATGCCCCTTCTTGTCATGCCACCCCTTCCCCCTCAAAAAATGGAAAGATTAGGTCAAAACTTTTTCACCTGACCAACTCGTATTCATCATTCTTTTAAGACGATAACCAACCTCACCACTCGCTATTACAGTGTACTAGTCCCCTCCATTCTTCTTTCATTCTCTGATCCCCTTCTCTTCTTCTCCTCCCCACTCCCACATGCGTTGTTTTTTGTTTTTTTGTTTTTTTTTTTTTGCTTAAAATCTTTTGAGGACAAGTGCTATATAAGAAACAAGAATAGCCTGGTTACACTTTAGTTACAGATGGCTGTGTCACCTGAATGTATTTCTTTAAATTGAGATAGAATTGACATATAACATTGCACTTGTTTTAGGTGTGCAACATAATGATTCAATATATGTATATAATGCAAAATGATTACCACAGTAAGTTTGGTTAACACCATCACCACACATAGTTACAAGTTATTTTTCTTGTGATGAGAACTTTTAAGATTTACTCTTAGCAACTTTTAGCTATACCATACGGTATTGTTAACTGTATTCATCATCCTGTACATTACATCGCCAGGACTTACTTATCTTGTAACTAGAAGTTTGTACCTTTTGACCACCTTCACCACATGCATTTTAAGCAATCTTGTTTGTTTGTTTGGAAAACTTTTGACTTCGTCCTAAATATAAAGGTAGGCCATTCAGTGTCAGAAATTTTTACTAGATAAGTGGATGGGCCCTTGGGGGAGATGCTGCAAGGCTTTACCTGGAAGGTGACATTTGAGCTGAAATCAGACAGATGAGTAGGGATTTGCCAGGTGGGCAAGGAGGAATGTCTGGTGGGTAGCTGGAAGTACATGTTTGCAGCTCCGTCCATCAATCTCACATATACTACTGGAGGTTTTAAAAAGAGAGGGAGGGAAGTTAAAAATAGAGCCATAGTATGGGCCATTTTATTGGATACTTTGATTGTGAAAGAGAAGGAAAGAGTGAGAAGTTTAGAGTTGGTTGCAAGATCAGATTGGCTGGGGGTGTGTGTGTATGTATTAAGATGGGGAGACTTGAGGTTGAAAGGTTGAAAAGACGAGAGGGCAGGAACAAAATCCTAGAAAACTTGGGGAAAGAATGGCACTAGATTCTCTAGAGCTTTAGAGCTATAACAGAAGGAAGACCTCTTCCTGTGGGAGACTCAAACTTGGGTTTCTTTAGATTCTTGTGAATCACCTAGGGTGTTTGTTTAAAAAAACAGAAAAATTCCGTGGCCCAACCCCCAGCCATTTTGATTCACTAGATCTGAGGTGGAACTCCTTGTTATAAAACCTGAGGCCAGAATATTAATCATTTTATTAAATTATGTAAACAAGTTTGTTAGACTATCTTCAGAAAACAAAGAGTGGTAAAACAAACTGCGAAATTCGAAGGTAGAAGAGTTCCATTAAAGTTTTTTTATTATGAAATATATCGTGTGTATAAAAAACATATATACGGTTGTGCGCTGCATAACATTTTGGTCAGTGATGGACCACATATATGGCGGTGATCCCATAAGATTAGTACCGTATAGCCTAGATGTTAGTAGGTTTGTAGAAGTACACTCGATCATGTTTGCACGACAACGAAATAGCCTAATGAAACATTTCTCGGAATCTAGCCCTGTCATTAAGTGACACGTGACTGGATATAATATGTGTGCATAGTTGAATAGTTTTGAAGAATAGTAATAAGTCAAACACCCTCACTAAATAAATACAGATCCTCATCACATACGTCTCCCTTTCTCAGGCTTCCACTAGCCTGAATTCTATATTAATCTTTCATTTGCTTTTTTTCACAGTTCTCTCTCTTATGCATCCCTAAAATATGTTGTTTAGTTTTGCTTGGTTTTAGATGTATTTTGTTGTTTTATTAAATGAGAGAGCTAAAACATGTCTGAAACATACTTTTCAACATCATCTAGAATTTAGACAATATACTTCTCTTATACTTAAATTTGTGCTTTATGCATGTTATTTGTAGTCTTTCAAGATTTTTGACTAACCTTTCCTTTTCTTTTTCTCTCCTAACCAGTTTATTTGCTACCCCTAATATTTGTATTGCCCCTGAGACTTTATATTGAACCAAAGAGGCTGTGGCCCTGTTCTCATTCCTTTTTCCCTTTCTTAATCTCTCCTGGTGAACCTACCTACCTCCTGCTTGTCTCAAATAATGCCCCTCTCTTCTTTCTCAGTGCTCTTGTCCTTTTGTCCCCATTCCATTCCTGCTCCAACATGAAATTAATTTTCTTCTTTATCTCCCCCGCTGTTCCCCCTCCCCCATTTTATCTCACTAGCTCTCCTCCTCTTGCAGGAGCCAATAATATTGCTGTTTTATTTGAACAGATCCTAATTTTACCAGCTCAGCTATTTCTCCCTCTCTCTCTGGCCCAGCTGTGCTCGCTCCATTTTGTTATTCTCTGCTCATCCTCAGTCTGTGAGGCTGTGTCCTTTACTACAAAAGATGCAGCCACATACTGACCTCCCTTGTCCCCCTTTCTAACTTTTCGTTTTCTACATGAAACTTTCCCATTTGATTTCATCAGCCTCACAGTTTTAAAATGTGGCCAGTTTTAAAATACTCTACATTCTAGCTGTTATTCTTCACTTGAAAGTAAGGGACGCCTGACAAAAAGATACTAGATTACTTCTATCATATTCACCTAGTCACATCCTTTTAATTCCTGCAGTGTTTCTCAACTCAAATGGCTTGTGTCTCATCCTTGGTGATGCTGTTTTAGTAGACTGCAGTGAGTCCTGGACATCTATATGTTTTAAAAGCATTGTTTATAGTAGGAGTACTATGGCATTCCTCTACTGGTCAGTCATGGGCCTTTTTGCCTGATTATTTTTCTAAAATTGATTCTTTTCTATTGTCAGACTTTCTGCTTTCTGGGATTTTAATACGTAATCCATAAGGTATATCCAGGCTGAATTTATATGGATTCTCTGTCATGTTAACTTTTTTTTTTTTGGTGAGGAAGATGGCCCCTGAGCTAACATCTGTGCCCACCCTCCTCTATTTTGTATATGGGATGCTACCACAGCATGGCTTGATGAGCAGTACGTAGGTCTGCACCCAGGATCTGAACTTGTGAACCCCAGGCCACTGAAGCGGAGCATGCACACTCAACCACTACGCCAGCGGCTGGCCCCCCGCGTCACGTTAACTTTTGGCACTATATCTATGTGGTAGATTCTTATGAGGAGTTCTCCATACTTTCTGTAGTTCCGACACAGTATCAAAAGCTTTTTGTCTTTTAATCCTTCAACAGATACGTGAGGTTACCATTTTATGGATGAAGAAACTGAGCACTGTTGTTTGGAGCAAATTATTTATTTCTTCCCTTACCCCACCACTTAATAACTTCTTACTTTTCATAGCTATGATGTAGCTCCTTAAGTTTCTCCCAATTCTCTCTTCAAAATGTTCCCATATTCAGGTGTAGCTGACAGTTACTGTGTTTCTGGTCAAATCTGAGGGAGAAAGGAAGAAAATAAATATTGATGGATGCATGCTGCAGCCAAGTTCTTAAAGGCAGGACCGTGGTTGGCAGAGTTAGCACTGCAGACAACGATGAATGTGTAGGTAGCCTCTGCTGGGTAGGCTACATGCATTGACCAGTTTATTTCTCCTTGTTTCAAAAAGGATTTAAGAACACTAACAAAAATTTTTTACAGTTTTTTTAACGCAAATGAGAGAAAGAGAGTGTATTAATTTTGTATTGCTACCATAGTGAACTACCACCCACTTAGCAGCTCAAATAACACAAATCTGTTATCTTACAGTTCTGACGTTCTACATAAGTTCATGTACATGTCAGAAGTCTGGCATGTGTCTCACCAGGCTAACGTCGAGGTTTCAGCAGGGCTGGCTGGGTTCCCTTCTGGAGGGTCCTTCTCATTCAGGTTCTTGGCAGAGTATAGTTTTCTGCAGCTGTAGGGCTGAAATCTCCTTTTTCTTGCTGGCTCTCATCTCAGGGTGTTCCCAGCTTCTAGAGTCCACCCACATACTCATATTCTTTGGCCTATGGCCCCCTTCCTCCATCTTCAAAACTAGCAACAGTGGATAAAGTCCTTCTAGTGTTGCATCTTTCCGACTTCGTGGGTCATCCCATCTCTCTGGCTGAAGCTGGGAAAGGTTTTCTGCTTTTAAAGACTCATGTGATTAGATTGGGTTTAGCTGGATAATTCAGGAGAATCTCCTCATCTCTAGGTCTGTAATCTTAATCACATCTGCAAAGTCCCCTTTGCCACCTTGGGGTAACATATACACAGGTTGTGGGGATTAGGGTGTGTATGTCTTTGTGTGTGGGGAGGGCGTTATTCTGCCTACTACAAAGGGCTAAGGAGAAACAGTAAGAAACAGTAGGTTGAAATAGTAGGTTGAAGTCAGAAGCAACATTAATACTCCACCTGGTGTACACCTTTTTGAAGTGGTCACTGTATTTAGCACTAAGCAATGCAAAGAGAAAACCCTGCTCATTTTCCTTAATTATAGTAACCATTACTTCTTTAAAAAGTATATGCATGCATATACTTAATTATTCCTGATACTGGGTCTTGAAAGGGTTTTTCTTCTGATTCCTCTTAAAAAGAATACAGTGTAACGTAGTGAAGAATGTAGATATACAGCTGGTATATTTATACATATAGGGCCTTTTCTAATGGTGTAACTCATTGAATCTGAACAGTAATATCCATTTTACAGGGGAGGAAAGGGAGACTAATTGTCACATCACACAGCTAGTAACTGACCAAGCTGGAATTTGAACCCAGGTCTTTCTGACTCCAAAGTCCATGCTCTCTCTCTTATCATACATATTTCTTGATTCCTACAAATTCCATATCACACATCTTCTTTTGGCTTACCAACTGCTTGGTATGTTGAGTTGCTGTGGTCCCTCAGTTCCCTTTACTAAAACAAATACCACCTCCACTCATGCAAAACAGGGCAGAACTATCCTATATAAAACAAGAATAAAGTCCTTTCTCTACTCCTTACCAGCTATGTGAGTTTAGGCAACTTCTTTAATCTCCCTGAGTCTCAGTGTCCTCATCTATAAAATGGAATGAATAAATGAGATAATATGTGTAACACTGACTTGAATAAGAAATGGTTAATATTTCATCTCACTTTTTATCCTGCTTCTTTGAATATTTCTATAATTTCCCCATATGCATTTGAAAAACTAACCCAGACTTGACCATTGCTGAAAAGTGTTTGAGTAACGCTCCTCATAGAAGAAGTGATTGCTTTTGCTTCCTGATATGTATCCTAGTATGGTGATTTTTTTCCCCACATCCCTGCTTAGCTATTCATTTGTGGCCAGCTGATGCTTGAAGGACTCTGCTGTCTTTGGCTCTAATTGTTTCCTTCCTAGCCTATGTTGGTGTTTTCTTGTACTTACCATATTTGTTTGCATCTAGATGTTTTATGGAAAGGTCCCTACTTTATCAACATTGTTTTAACAAGATTCAAAGTTGTTTATCAAGATTCATTTTACTCCAGGTATCTCTATTTTTAGCAGCTTTGTTTAGTATAGTCTATATGACCGTCCAAGTCCACTAATGATTTAGAAAGACTCTAGAATTTTATTCTAGGAAGGACCTTTTTGATTACAAGGAACAGAAATCTACAACTAGCTCAAGAAAAGAGGTGTTTTTTTGTTTGTTGGGCTGTTGTTTTTTGGTGAGGAAGATTGTCCCTGAGCTAACATCTGTGCCAGTCTTCCTCTATTTTGTATGTGGGATGCCACCACAGCATGGCTTGATGAGTGTGTAGGTGTGTAGGTCCACACCCAGGATCCAAACCTGTGAACCTCCGGCTGCCAAAGCAGAGGGCGCGAACTTAACCACTACGCCACCAGGCCGGCCCCGTGAAAAGAGGTTTTGATGAGAATTTAAAGAGTGCTCATAGGAATCTAAGAAAGACTTAAACAGGTCTTGGGGAACTGGGTCCTCTGAAATCTTTGTTTTCCTCTCATGGCTTTTCTTTTGACCCTTGAGAAATTAGGAATGTGTGTTTTTGGTTTTAAACGTGTTTTTTCTTTTTTTTTTTAAACAACCTTTTCATGATTGATTTCTGAGTTTATTTCACTTAGGTAAGAGAATATAGACTGTGTGTATTGACAGTGTTTGAGACTCATTTTGTAGCCAAGTCAGTGTTTGTACATGTTCCATGTGTGATTGAAAAGTGTATTCTTGTGTACGTGGTGGGTTCAGGGTTCCATACATGTCCGTTAGATCAGACTTGCTATTGGTGTGGGTCGTGTCTTCTATATTCTTAGTAGTCTTGAGTTTTGGGGTGAGATGTTAACATCTATTATGACAATGGACTGTTTTTTGTAGTTGTGTCAGGTTGATTTTTTTCCCCAGTAAATATGAAGGCTAATTTGTAAGGCATATATGGGCTCAGGTCTTTGCATCTTGCTGAAGAGTTAGTTATTCCTTTGTCATTAAGTTACTCTCTACTTTTTACGTATTGTGGATTTGGTAGTGTAGTTTTTGGTATTCAAGTGTTTGATATTAATTTTGAATATTAACTTTTGGTTCATATTTGCCTAGTATGTACTTTTTCATCCTCTCTCCTTTTTTCTTTGGAATCAGGTTTTTCGTTTGTTTTGTTTAGGAAACAAACATTACAGATACAGTTGAAGCCCCTTGTAAACCTTTCACTTCTCTTCCTCCTTAGAGGTAACCATTCTCCTAAATTTGGTTTGTATTATTCCAAACAATTACTACATACGTATGTTTATATTTGTAAACAATGCACAATATTTTATGTATTTTTTTCAGTTTCATATTAATGGAATTTAACTGTCCTTGCTCTGAAACTTTTTGTTCAACATTATTTTGAAGGATTTATCTGTGTTAATATATTTTGCTCTATTTCATTGATATTAACTACTTGATTGGTTTAATTTTATTCTATTGTTTGACTATGCCACAATTTTCCCATTCTTTTTACTTAAGGAAACTTCCGGGTGGGTTGTTTGTTGTGTTACTGCATGGATTATTCTTATGCTTGCCTCTTTGAACACATGTGCTAGAGTTCTGGAGATACACCTTGAAGTGGAATTGCGGGTGGAAGATGTGCACAACTGCAGCTTTACAGCTAATCTACATCACTCTCCAGAGTAGTTATCAGTTAACTCGCATTCTTCTTTCAGCCCTACAGTGTCACCCTTTTTTTCTTTTTAAGGCCTGTGTTTTATATTTATATTTTTTAAAAATTCAGTCTGAGAGACTCTCTTTTACCAGGAGAATTTAATCATGATGAATTTGAATTTATTTCTGCTATCAGGTACCACCCTGGTTCAGTCACAGGGGCAGGGATCAAGGCATAGATCACAGGCATGCCCATGGTCCCACACAGGAAGCAATATGGTGGTTATATTTCCCAAGCATGTATAGTGTCACCTGTTCTTGTAGGACAGTGTAGAAAGAGTCTAATGGAAAGAGGATATCTGGCACCAACTGTTATTTGTGCAAATAAACAATTAATTTAAATTCCTGAATTTTCTCTTTGTAAAATGTATATAGTACCTGCCTAGTGTATCCCTTACAGTTGTTCACTAATGCTCTAGGTTTTTGGTTTTTTTCTGTAACTTTATAGCTGTCTTTAAAATCAAGTGTCAGTAATTTGTTTCCCTTCATTTATTTACAGCTGATAGGTCATGCATACTCTGCTGTCCCCAGCATTGTTAAAATAAGTGGATGACTCCTCCTTTAGCATTTGTCCGCCTTTAGCAATAACTACTATGCATCTAGGAGGCAAATAATATATTATTCTAAATCCTCTCTGGTTATTTTAGCTTAAACAGCACTCTTGAAAATTTTCTGAGAGCCTAGTATTTGTAATTAGACTATCTTGATTAGTATGGTGGCTCCTCTGCTTCTTACCTTGGTGAAGTTCAAACCTCTTCAACTTCAGTTTTCTCATCTAGAAAAAGACAGTAGTAAAGCCTGGCCTATCTACCTTACAGGACTTTTGTGAGTTTGAAGTAAGCAGTGTGTACAGGTTTCTTGTGTGCTGCAGAGTGCTTTAGTAATAGTGATATCTGAGAGAGAATTTTTCTAATCTTTTGCGCATCCTAAAATTAAGTTAGTGGAGGAGGTCTTGCCTATAGAAATTCACTGTGCTGACTTCAAACTAATTACTTAAGTTGAAGGAAATAAGATCATGTATTAATCTGTAAGACGGTGGTTCTTTGATCCTGAAATTCTATCTAGACTCCATAAAAGAAAAGTCTTTTTCGATCTCAGATGTCCTCAGATGTTGAGAATAATATCAAGAAGGAGGTGCTCATTTTCACTAGTGTGAAAGGGCCGGTAAGGCCAGTAGTTGTCTTTCTACCTTGATTTCTTCTATACCCACTCTTGGTACCTGGAGATACCTCTTAAATGATTTCTCTCAATTTTGAACCCTTTTGGAAAGAAGCACTTTTGTAGATTACAAAAGTCTTTAGTATAAATGAATCTATGATCAAAGGTTATCTTCTTATCTCTTTGGACAGAGCATTGTTATTCAGTTTTAACCATTTCAAAAGGCAAAGTAAAACTGCGTGTGTCCAAAATCACTTATGCTCAAAGCTTTACTTAACTTGATAGAAAAATTAATAAATAGGGAAATGAGTTATTAGTTACAAATTAAAGCAGTAATAATTGTACACCTGGTGGGTTGATTCACCAATCCTTTAAGTAAAGGTATTCGTTGACACTTTTTCACGATAACCTTTGGTATGAGGTGAAGAAATTCTGGTTTCACAGCTAAGTGGATTTTTAACTGGTTGAATAACTGTATCCATAAAGGGCTGCCCATGTAGACAAGCTGGAGAGAGCACGCTGCTACATTCAGTCCTGGATTTTTTACATTTCACATCAGCAACAACTTGGATGAAGTCCAATTTGGTTGAAAGAGCTAACGTGTGGATTAAACCAGACAGAATCCAAAATGATCTTGACAGGCAGAATGATTGGCTAAATTTGGCAAAATGGAATTTAATAAAAATGGAGTTAAAGCCTCATATTTACTTTAAAAACAACCATACAAATACAAGATGGAGGTCAGCTGATTAAATAGCAACACAAGTCTAAAAACGTAGTTTTACCTGACCTGGTTCAGTATGAGTCAGATGAGTAATAAAACCAACAAAGGAATAAATGTGATGCTAGTTTAGTAAAAGTATAATGTACAGACAAGGCAGATAATAGTTCTTCTCTGTCAAGACTGCAGTTCAGTTATGGAAACTCTTGTTTCAGAGGGACATGTGCACATTGGAGTCTGTGCTCAAGAGACCAGTCAGAGTGGTATGAAGGCTATATCAACATGACATTTTAGGAATGGTTGAAATAAACATTTTAACTTATTAAAGAGAAGACTTAAAGGAGAATATAATAATGACTTTCAAATACTTAGGTAACTCATAAAAAAGAGGGCTTAAACTTACCCTTTGTGGCTTGTCACAGGCAGAACCAGGACCACGAGTAGAAGAGAGATTTAGACTCCACATGAAATGGAAAGAGCTTGTTAAGTGTTGGTTGGTTAAAGAGTTGGTTTGTTACTGGAGCTGTTCAGAGATTTGATTGACACATGTTAGGGCTTGGAAGATGGAATTTATGCAAAAAGTAGAGGATTAATTTGATTTTTTTTTTCTTTTTAAAGAAATTGCAGATACTGTGTGGGCGGTCCCTGTGCTAGAGTTAGAAAAATGAACAAGACTGTCCCACCATAAAGGAGAGACCAATTTGCCACAATAATTACAGGATGATATAATAGAGATACGTATAGAATACTAAAGGAGCATGAAGAAGATTCATTCTAACTGGAGTGAATGGCTCTTAACAGATTCAGATTTTCAGTAAACATTTATTGAGCATGTACTGTATGCTGAGTACTGTGCTATGGCTTTTGTATATGTTCTCACAGTAATCCTAGCATTGACCCCATTTTATAAATGATAAATCATGTGTGACACCATCAGACATGGTCTCATTTGTTTGAATAATTCCCCACCTGATAATCCTATATAATCAGTTTGTACTTTTGCCCCTATTTTTATATTTATGTGTGGAGAAGGGAGAATTGAGCTGAACTCCTCACAGTCTTTTATTTTGCCAAGAAGGTTGGATGACCTTATACCAGGCATGTTATACAGAGTGTGGCAGTATAGGGTTTTTGTCAGGATTTTGTAGGGGCTTAAGACTAAAGGAATCTTGGGACCATACTGTGAAGAGCATTGAGTGGCATAGTTTAGAGTTCATTTTTTTGTCCTCTGGATAGCTTCAAAGAGGAAGCCTTATTCTCCATCTCTAAATGGGATAAAGTTTTACTCTTAACTCAGATGTTTCTCATAGTAACTAGTGAACCCTTTCTACCATTTGACCTTTTTTTCTTTCTTGGCCCTCTTTCCCCATCCTTTCTGGCTTGAAGTTTCCTTTCTTAGAGAATTTACCTGAGAAATGGAAAAATCATGTTGGATTTGAGTGTATGTGAATTTTCAGCCTTAGCCGTGAGTAAGTCTTGTTGGAGAGTACTACTTATTGGTATTCTTCAGTGGCTTTAAGGAGTTAAAAAAGGAAATCCAAATCATCTGTTTTACTTGCAGGCTGCCTTGTAATTTTCTTAGCAGACTAACATTTAATGTAACTTACTTTTGGTCATACCAGAACTTTTCCTCTTTTTTAAATGCCACGTCACTATGAAGGTCGTTGGATGAGGCCAGTAAAAGTATTGCTTATGTAATGTTTTATGCTAAAATAGATCTTTTAAAACACTTTTATCATTTTTTTCTTAATGGTGAAAGTGATAAATATTCATGGTAAAAAATGAAAATTAAATACCACTTTACATTAAGTATGGTAAACAATGGTTTGCGTATCCTTCCAGAGATTTTCTATACATCTATGAGGCTGCGTCTGTGTGTGTGTCCCCCAATCCCACCAATAGGATTATATAATTAGTACTGTTCTATACCTTTATTTTTTTTCACTTAAGGGTAAATCTTGGGTGTCTTAACATATTACATATTACATATAAATCTATCTCATTCGTTTTAAACACCTGCATAGCTGAACCGTAATTAATTTAATCAGTTCTTGATTCTGTTAGTCCTGGTCTGTGGTAGCAAACAGCAGAAACCTACTGTGGTTAACTTAAGCAGAAGAAGATTTTATTGGAAAGATTGGATGCTCCACAGAATTGATAGGAAAGCAGCATAATCAGACTTGAAAATGGCAAAACCAAGGAAGGCTGGGTACAGCCACATTCCTGCTGTCTGTACAGCCTGTGCCAGTAGTCTCTCATCTCCCCTGTAGCCACTGTGGCTTCTCTCTTGATGGTCCCTTATATTGGAGCATTCTCTCAAGATTCCAAATTCTGGGCAAGAGTATCTGATTGGCTCAGCCTAGGTCACATGTCTGTGCCCTAGCTGCCAGGGAGCTCAAAGAGGGTGCTCTGGTGCTAGGTTGCCAGAAACAACAAATGTCCACCTACATCTGTTGATAAATATTGTTATATACACAGTGCTTTGGTAAGCATTCTTGTGCATTTGTGTAAGTAGAATCTGTGAGTCAGTTAGGATTTACATTTTGCATTTTGATAAGATATGGCCAAATCACCTTCCATTAAAATTATGAATTCAGAAAGAATATTTAGTTTTGAGCTTGGTGTATATCTCATGTACTTAAATTCAACAGGCTAATCTTAACATTAATTGTCTCTGTTGACTGATGCCTAGTCTATGTTTGGAAATTTAGCAGTTTAATTAGTTACCGTTATGTACTTCCTTGGGCTCTTATTAATTTAGTCTGGCAACTGCATGAAATAGTTCTTTTTGCTTACAACCTTTAACTTTGATATCCATTTGTATCATTACCTACTGCTTAGAGATCATGTCCAATAAATTTATTGTACAGTAATTACGTTGTACATTTATATCCAAACACTTCCATAGCATCATGAAAAAGTATCTTCTTCAAGTACTTCACGGAAATGTATTTCTGAGATGCTGCAGTTTTTATTTGGAATCTTTGCTTATGAAAGGATCAGGAATATGGTCAGATTAAAGTGTATTAATATACCTGATATATTAACTGGAACATTATTGTGTGGGATAAAGTCAGTGTTGAGGAAATAGTATTCATTTTTTTTAAACCTTCTTCCTTCATTAAATTTCTGCTCTGGCAGAGTCATTTAGTTTATAGACTATCCCCTTCTTCCCTGCTGCTAATACCTGGAAAGTGAGATAACGTTCTTTTTAATGAAGAGAGGTATTGGTTGCAAATAATAATATGTATCTGAGAAGAACAAATTCAGGAGGTTGGGTGCTATAGTAGAAAAAAATGATTTAAAATTAAAAAAAACCAATTTTGAGTTTCAGTTCTGCCTCTTATTATGTTAACCTGAGGCATATCACTTAAGCCTCAGTTTCTTCGTCTTTAAAATGAGGTTCTCATGGCTGCTTTACTGATCTCACAGGCTTACTGTTGTGGTCAAATAAGATTGTGTATGAGGAGGAAGCATATTTTCACCTTCGAGCTGTCAAAAGCCATGCAGATATTCTAAATAAGACGAGTATATTAGCATAAACTTGATTATAGGACTCCATAGATGCAATAAAAAAGAAATACTTGTCTCTGTTGAAGTAGTTCCTTTGGATATTTGGCAGGTAGCTTGTAGTCTAGCTATTCTAAGCAGAGTAATTGCCAGAGATACCAAGTGGAAACCAGGATGACCATGTTTAGAACTTAACCTGTATTGTGGTGAAACATATCTCCAGTATTTTCAGTTGTCTTTTATACCAAGCATGTAGTAGCTTCAGATTAGTTGTAGCTGGAAAAGTAAACTGAAGAGAATTGGACCCTGAAACCAGCATTTTCGTTGGTTGTATCTAGGGCAGTGGTTCTCAAATTTCAGCACATATCAGAATCACCTGGAGAGCTTGGTAAATCACAAATTGCAGATCTCCACCCCAAAATTTCCGATTCAGTAAGTCTGGGGTGGGGCTGATAATTTGCATTCTTACAAGTTTTCAGATAATGCTTATGCTGCTGATCTGGGGACCACACTTTAAGAATCAATGCTTTAGGGAAGCCATATAATTTATTATCCAAGCTGATCTATAATTTATCAGAACAACAGGAATAACTGAGCTTGCCCCTATACAAGGGTCATCCTAATTTTATCTAGTGGAAAAATCTTTTTACATAAAGTGTTATGTAATAGAATTGTCACCTGGTAGATGACTCATGATACCCAAATTGTATTTATTTATGTTAAATTGCTAACAGAGGATTCAATTATATTTTTCTTTTGATCCCTGTCCTTGTAAATGTTAACTAAAAGAGAATAGAGGCATTCTAGCTTCTTCAGCTGATTTATTTTGCCATGAAAGCTAACAAAAATGTTGTAGATGAGTTCTTTTATTGGATGTGTGGTTGGATTAGATACTAGACAGTAATTTCGAAGTTTGTTTTTTACAGGGCACAGTAATAGGTACAGATTACATTGCATCCCAGGGTTCAGATATGTATGTAAGTGCATATATTTCTCTAAAACAAGTTTCCAAACAGTACTTATGCTAACCTTGTGTAGTACATACAGTCTAATATTTGCTGTTTTGTTCTAGTTCATTTTCTTAATGCTAGTTGTGATCCACTAAATTGGTTTCGTGACCTAACTGGTTACAGCCTACTGTTTAAAAAACACTGCACAGAGTTCCTCTGTGGTTCCAGCAAACTGACATGTGCTTCCAGCAAACTGACATTCTAAGATTCTGAGAGGTAGTTATCCTTCAGTTTTCTTCATTCTGATTCTTCTCAAACACTCTAGCCATTTTCTACCATTAAAACAAAGTAGTGGGAGAAAGTCCCAGGAGTTGGGAGAAAGAAAGGAAAGGGCTGCTGTTTTTACCACATTCAGCTGTCTTAACTTCCTATTAGATTTAATATTCTATCATTTATTTTCTATGAAAATTAGCAGATGCTCCATTTTATTCTCTAATTTAAAAAAATTTAAATTGCACTAACTTTGTATTTGCAAAAATATTGCACTAAAGAAAGACAAACTGCGTCTTTCCTAAGAAAATCTAAACTCAGCTTATATTCAGAAACCCTCAACTTCACCAAATTAAATTTGGTTTATCTTAATGAAGGCTGTCTTAATCATACTAGTTGTATCAGTCAGAGTCTAACTAGGAGACAGAAACCACACAGGAATTTGAATAGGGAAAGTCTAATGTAAAGAATCATTAACTATAATGTGGGATTAGAGTAATGGAGAATTAACTAGGAAGTAAAGAGACTTCTAAAGAATACAGTAACGTCAGATAGAGGGCACAGTCACTACCTGTAAGACCAAGGCAGAGTGTGGAAGGAAGGAACAGATCTGGCATCCAGACCTCTTTGGAGGGGCATGGCTAAGGCCCACTGGATGGTGGAGAATCTCACTGACAGGCCGTGAAGAGTTGGAAGGCTGCCATCTGGATGCTGTGGGAAGCCTTGCATGGGATGGTGCTGTGCCTGGGAACTCCATGAGAGGCAGCCCGAAGGAGTGCTGGGGCAGTTGACCACAGAGAGGTGTGAGTGCTGCCTTCTGCTGAGGACACTTCGTATCTTGCGAGCTGGCAAGGGAGAAATGTTCTAGTCTCTAGCAGGGCAGTGAAGGTTTGGAGGCACTTGATTGGAAACTGACACACTAGTGACCTGAACTTTTCAAAGGAAAACTGCAGTTACGTTAGGGGCGGATAATATCAGGGATGCGATTCTAGTGTAGCACAGTTCCATTTTCATTATCCAGCATCATTTTCCTATCTGAAAAATCCACTGTTGAATATTTTTTGAGAAATTGATTTTTTTTATGTAGACTATAGTTTGTCATTGTGTAGAAAAGACTAATCTGTCACTTTGTGATTTTTCAGTGAGCATGTGATACATTAATTCAGCATTCACTGAGCATCTGCTTTCTAAGCCAGGCCACAGTGCAAGGTGGTTTTCAAAATACAAAAAGTTGAATGTTACTGCCCCTAAGGGAGGAAGGTAGATATGAAACTGGTAAAAATATAATGTGATAAGTACTTAATAAAGTATATATAGAGTACTGTGGCCTTAGCATAGGATAAAGTGTCAGTCTGCCTTTAAGCATTGGGGAAGGAAAAAGAAGCACAGACATGTTATCGCTCTTATTTTCTACGTACTGTTTCTTTTATTTCTCGCAATAGCCTTATGAATAAGGTAGGTGGCATGATTACCATGATATAAATAAGCAAGCAAGGTCTAGAGACCTGAAACAACTTTTTCTACCAGTGTCACACACAGGATCCAAATCTAGTTCAGTAGATTTGTTACTTCTTAAATAGATGGTGTACTTTGAAATGCCGAAGGCTACAATAGTAAAAGTTTACCAAATGTAAAACACAGCACTAGGTACTAATATGAAGGACTTAAAAAGTGAATTAGACATGTCCCTGCCCCTGAGGGCTTATAGCAGTGCTGGTGGAATGTCATAAGGGCTCTGACTGAGGTACTGGAAAAAGCTTGGAATTTTGTAGGATCCAGAGTGCCTGTCCTCTTTGAAAAACTTAGGGTAGGATGGTATTTGAGCTGGTTCTTAAGAAATGGGTAGGTTTTAGACAAGTAGAAATGGTAAATATTCAAAATGTAAAAATAGAACAGAAAGGTAGTTGTCATTTATTGAGCATCTGCTAAGTGCCACACCTTGTACCTTCCTCAGTATATACTGCCAAGTGTAACTGTAATATAGACCCTGTATCAGACAGCTGTTGGAAATAAAGCTGGAAAGATAGATTCATTAAACATGATGGACCTAGGTAGGTACTAGATTGTGACAGGTTAAAGTACGTTTGAACTTCATTCTGTAGACAGTAGAAGAGATTGAAGTTTTTAAAGGAAAGAGTACAGGATTAGAGTTATGATTAAATTAGAAACGATATATATGTATATATACACACACAGACATATACATGTATGGATACATTGAGTGGCAGAGACACACTAGATGTTAAATGTAATCCTTTACTTCTATCTTCTTTTCTCATCTATCCCTGGTGCAGTCATGCACAGGGCAGATTAGCAAGCTGGGGTGTAGTTAGATGGTTATTACGATGGTCCAGGTGGGAGGTAATAAAGGCTTATCTAAGGAAATGTCAGTGAAAATAAAGAGGAGGTTACTGGTGAGAGTTGAAATTAACAGGGTTTAGGGAAGGATGTTGTAGGGAGTGAAAAAAATTAAAGAAGAAGGTAATTTTCAGGCACTTTTCCGTTTCAGAAGAGTACATACTTCAAATACAGGCTCTTTTTCATTTATTTTTTTTAATATGAAAGTAATGAACACACCTGATAACGTTAAAAATACTATGGAAGGGCAGAAGGTTAGATATGGGGTGGGGGTTAAAGATGACATCATAAAAGAGAAACAGGTCAGGGGAGATGCAGAGGTTAAAACTTTAGTAAGGTCCACTCCCCACAGGAGTGGGCTACTCCTAGTGACTTTCGCAGAGTATAGTATGGACAGGGAGGGGAAAACCAGAGTTGCTTTTCAGTAGAGTAACCTTACAAACTACCTCAGCCAGGTGACAACGTTAACATCAGTGGTGATCAGTCATGTTGATAATGTGTACCCTTGTTATGATGTGATGAAAATCGTATTCTATCTCTGTGGTCTTCCTCCCGAACACCCATAACCCTGGTTCATCATGGGGGAAAAAATCAGACGAATCCCAGTTGAGGGACATTCTGCAATATACCTGACCAGTACACCTCAAAATTGTCAAGGTCATCAACAACAAAGTCTGAGAAACGATCACAGCCAAGAGGAGCCTGAGGAGACATGACAGCCAAATGTAATGTAGTATCCTGGATGGGATCCTAGGACAGAAAAAGGACATTAGGTATAAACCAAGGGAAAAAAATCAAAACTTCGGGAGAGGTAAATGCAAAGAGGTTCAGAAACAATTCAGGGTGAGGAATAAACTACCAAGTTAAGGTTTCTCCACTCACCATTGTGTGTCTGTCATAGGTGCTCAGCAATTAGTGGCTGAATAGTGTGGTTGGAGCTTCCTAAGCCTGTTGTTTAAAATGAATTTTACCCTTCAGTGAGGCCTGACTTCTGCATCTGTTGGTCTGAGCTCAGGTCTAGATTTGGTTTCCTAGAGTTTATGCCATACCCAGGGTGAGTGAGATCATCACAGAAGCCTAGCAGTGTTCCTCCCTTCTCCAGCATTTACAACAGAGGATATTGTTTTTCCCCTGAAACTGGACAATTATATTGATGATTTTATACACGCACACAGCCAGAAAGTGTCTATATTTAAAAATCAGAAGAGTACTTAACTCACTTTGTAAAGGCAAGTGTGTACTCTGGAAGCTTTCTAGCGGTTATGGAACTTGAATTAAGTTTTAAAGATAAGTAGCTGTTAGCTAAGTGACAAAAAGTCACTGAGTATTGGAGAAAGAGCCCTTAAAGTATGCCAAATAAATATGTGCAAAGACCTGACATGTAAGAAATACTGGTATAATGAATCAGAGACTTTTAGCTGAGGTTATTGCTTTACTCATTTCATGGTTTTGGTCTCATCCCAGAAGTGTTTTAGTACTTGCGGTACTTCAATACTGTAAAACAAAGATATGGAAATAGCAGTAGGTGATTTGCATCAATGGAAGGAGGGCCAGTTCTCCACATCTTCCTGTTCCCTTTTCATTTTATTGATTGTTGAACAACTCTTTCAGCCTTGTCAGCGTTCTTGATCCTTCAGCAACTCTTTCAACCTTCCAGTTTCAGGGAAAAGATGTCTTATGTTCTTAAAGCTGTATCCTCTTGGGAACTTCCTTTAATTTCTCTGTTTTTATTACTAAGCTCAGTGCCGGAATATAGTCAGTATTCACTCAATAAATATTTTTGGGGGACCATCTTTTTCCTCCCTCCTAGCCTTCACTAACAGATTTCTCAAATAAATGCTCTGTATCCCGTTTCCTTTTCCCTTACCACTCACTCTTGATATTTCTGGTGTTTGAGTCACTTTACTGATTACAGTAGGAATTATTATACACAAGTCAACAAGACTAGGAGACTAACAACGTAAAAGTCTAAGGAGAAGGAGGAATGAAAGATGACTTGTGGTAAGTGTGTTGGTTTCCTAGGGCTCATATAACAAATTACCACAGACTGGGTGGCTTAAAACAACAGAAACTTATTTTCTTATAGTTCTGGAGGCCAGAAGTCTGAAATCCAGGTATCAGCAGGGCCATGCCCTCTCTGAAGGCTCCAGAGAAAATCCTTCCTTGCCTCTTCCATCTTCCACTCGTTCCAGGTGCTCCTTGGCTGGTGGCAGCATCACTCTACCTCTGCCTCTGTCTTCACATGGCCATCTTTCCTCTGTGTATCTGTCATTGTCTCCCCTTGCCTTTCTCTTATAAGGACGTTGTCATTGGATTTAGGCCCCAACCTCAATCCAGGCTGATCTCATCTTGAAATCTTTAATTGCATCTGCAAAGATCATTTTTCCAAATACGGTCACATTCACAGGTTCTAGGGGTTAGGACTTGGATATATGTCTTTGGGGGCCACTCCTCAGCATACTACAATGAGCCACCAGATTAATATCTAATTGAAGTAATAGAGAGGATTGCTATCTTAGATGTGAGGGGGACGATGTGTGGAAAACCAATAGCATAGAAACAACTCTGGTCATTTTATTTAAAAGAAAATGGTAGACTGTGAATATTTTCTTCAATTTATTTTGGAAAACATGTATTTAAAAACTTGAACTCAAGGTGAGATGGGTTTGGTTGGAGATTTGCTCCTCAGATATATTCATCTTGAAGAATCCTTAAAATTTTTATTAGAATTTTTTAATTTGCAAAATTCAGAATTTTCGCATTTGAGCCTTATATTCCTTTGAAGTAGGAATGCTTTATTTTCTTTTCCCCATTTTAAAGATGTGGAAATGGAACTCAGTTTGTGTAACTAATTTGTCTGAGGTCGTTAAGTTATGAAATAATACAGATGGATTTGAACACTGCTGTTACAACTGTGAAGCTTGTATTCTTTCCAATATACCATGCTGAGTTTATTAATTTTTTATTTAAAAGGAGCAGGCATTGTTTTTTCATGTTTCACATGTTTCTCAATTTGGAATCTTAGCATGAAGAATAAATTTTTCTATGTTTGCAAAATAAGCTACTGATATTTAAACCAACTCACCACATCTCTGTTTGATCTGTGTTTGAGGTCTATCAGTTCTTTGATATGACTTTAAAACATATAACTCTTCAGTGGATTACTTTTAGTCATGAGATAGGTTGTTCATTCATGGAACTTTTGTTGCATTTTGTTTTTGAGGACCAAATATAGTAGACGACAATATGCAGCCATGATTTCAGAATGATATTTGGACAAAACTTTTCTTTAGGAGTTAGGAATTGGCCCTGGTATTTTTCATACCTTTGCTTTTTCACATATTTTAAATTAAAGCTGCTTGTCTTGTGATTTTAAAAATAGAGCCATCACCAACTTTTAAAAATTATCTTGAAATTGGTGAGAGTTGGTTTAGGACTAGGAAGATAAACTTGAGTAGAATACCTACCACTTATGCCACTGTTTTCTTGTGGGGAAGGAATATTGCCTAAAAATCACTGGGAGGCTTATTAATTCGATTCTTGGGCCCAACCAAAGACTTACTGAATCAGAACCTCTGGGTTGAGGCTTTAGGGATCTGCGTCTTTAATGAGTGTTACTAGTAATTGGCATTGATGTGGTATTTAGGTATTTGGTTCTCACCACAACACTGTCCTACTGAGGACAATGACTTGGACCCTGAGTAAAGGAAGAAGGTAAGGTGACTTCATGGTGGAAACTTTAACAACAGCATTATTAAGTGTAGTTTGTATTAATTAAAGAGTGGTGGAATAGCCAGAGCAATCTTGAGAAAGAAGAACAAAGCTGGAGACACCATATTCCCTGTTTCAAACTATATTACAAAGCTGTAGTAATCAAAACAGTATAAAAACAGACACATAGATCGGTGGAACAGAATAGAGAGCCCAGAAATAAATCTAGGCATATATGGTCAATTGATTTATGACAAGGGAGTCAAGAATATACAATCGGGAAAGGGACGGTCTCTTCCGTAAATGGTCCTGGGAAAATTGGACAGCCATGTGCAAAAGAATGAAACTGGACCACTGTTTTACACTGTACACAAAAACCAACTCAAAATGGATTAAAGACATTCAATGTGAGACCTGAAACCATAAAACTCCTAGAATAAAATAAAGGCAGTAAACTCCTTGACATTGGTCTTGGAGATGATTTTTGGGATCTGACACCAAAAGTAAAGGCAATGAAAGCAAAAATAAGTGGGACTGCATCAAACTAAAAAGCTTCTACACAGCAAAGGAAACACACAGAGGCCAGTGGTTTATCCAAGGTTACCCAAGTACTGCTTTTAACCACTACACAACACTCACAAGTCAGTCAGAGTCTCTGGGGGCAAGACCTGATACAGATTTGGGGATTTTTTTTTAAAGATCAAGAACTTCCAATGGGTAGATAGTGATTGGGAGTGAGAGCTACTTCGCACAGAACGGTCAGGGAAGGCACCTGTGGTGATGAGAGGCCAGCCACAGGAGTCTGTCTGCATGGAGAGAGGGAAGAGGAGGTATGAAGGCCTTGCAGGTTCCAGGTGTAGAATGAAAACCAGTGGTAGGAGATGGATTTGGAGAGTGCACTTTTATGTTTGTTCTGTTTGTGTTTAATTCTACAATTATAAAACAAATATGTGCTTTTATAAAACAAACATGTCTTTTGCTGGTTCCTCTCTTCATCCAGCTTTAAATACCATCTTAGGCTGACGACCCTCTAATTTATATCTCCAACCTGAACATCCTTCCTGAAGTCTAGACTCGTATTATCCAGTTGCTTACTCAACTTTACCACTTGGATGTCTAATAAACATCTCAACACAAAATAACCAAACTGGAGTTGATGGTCTTTCCTGCTCTACGTAGTTTTCCCCCATCTCACTGATTGTTCTGTTTGATCAAGCAAAAATATTGGAACTATATTTAGTGTACTTATCTCAAAACCCACATCCACACTCTCAACAAATTCTCTTGGCTCTGTTTCAAAATATATACAGAATTCAGTCGCTTTGAACCACCTCCATTGCTACTGCCCTAGTCCGGAACACCATTTCTTGCCTCATGGAGAAAGCCTCCTTAACCGGCCTCTTTGCTTCTGCTTTCATCTGCTTCTACTTATAGGTTATTCTCACTGTAGCGGCCAGAGTGATTATTTTAAAATTTAAGTCAAGTTATATTACTCCTCTGCTCAAAACCCTCTAGTGAATTTCCCGTTTTATCACAAGTAAATTTAAAAAGTCCCGTGGGGTCTGCGTGATAAGGCCCTTGTGATTCCTGTAACCTCAGCTCCTAGTGCATGACTCTTCTGCCCTCTAAGCTTTAGCCACACTGGCCTCATTGCAGTTTCTCCAGCACATCCCACCTTACAGTTTTTCCTGTTTCCTCAGCCTAGAGTGTTCTTCTCTCAAGTTATCCACCTGCCTATTTCCTTACCTCCTTCAAGTCTTTACTTTAGTCTCACCTTCTCAGTGAGAGACCACCTCCTTTAAATACCACACTCTTTTCCTTTTCCTCCAGCATTCCAGGTCCCACATCCTTACTCTGCTCTGCTTTTTCTCTGTACCACAGCACTTAACACCCTGCAACTAACACGCCCTCTTTGTCTCTGTTTCTCTGTCTCACACACACTCTCTCTCTCTCTATACACATACATACAAACATGCACACATGTTAAAAAAAACGGTTTGTTCATTGTCTCTTTCTCCTCACTCCACAAGGGCAGGCACCTTTGTCTATATTGTTTACTAACATATTCCAGTTGCTTAGTCTTAAAACAGACACTCATATTTCTAGAAAGATTGAATTTTGGCAAGCATTGGAGGTACATGTGATTATATTGAAAATGAATAAAACATGGTTCCTACTTTTAGGGAGCTTAAAGTGTAAACAGACATAGTAATAAGTGATGGTAGTATTAAGAGTAGTAACAAACATTTGTTGAATTCTTTTTTTTTTTTTTTTTTTTGTGAGGAAGACCAGCCCTGAGCTAACATCCGTTGCTAATCCTCCTCTTTTTGCTGAGGAAGACTGGCCCTGGGCTAACATCTGTGCCCATCTTCCTCCACTTTATATGGGACGCCGCCACGGCGTGGCTGACAGGCAGTGCGTCGGCGGGCACCCGGGATCCGAACCCGCGAACCCCGGGCTGCCAAGCGCGGACTAAACCGCTGCGCCACCAGGCGGCCCCCAATTTGTTGAATTCTTGATTGAATTTTACCATGTGCCAGACACTGTATTAAGCACTTAATGCATTAACTCATTTAATACTCCCAATGAACCTATGAAATAGGTATTGTTATTATCCTACTTTTTACAGATTAGGAAATTGAGGCACTGAGAGGGTAAATAATTTGAGGTTCTCTTGATAGTGATTGGCAAGGCTGGGGTTGGAACCAAAGGAGTATGGCTTCAGAGTCAGAAATCTTAACCTCTGCGCTATAGTGTTTGTAGCATTAAATGAGTTGACATGTGTGAATTGCGTAGAGCAATGTCTGGCACAAGAGAAACTATGTAAGTTTTATCTATTGTTGGGAATCATAATTTTTAATATTTCAAAGTTCTTGAGAATTTAGTCATAACATAAAAATATTCATTGGCCACTTGGAAAACTATTACATTATTTTTTCTAAGTGTCTCCCTTCAGGAAAATCAACATATTTGACTATCATTCTCTCTGAAAATACAGGATGAATCAGTTGCAAATCTCGTAAAATATGTAGGATTTAATCAAGTTTGTGAAAATGTTGGAGGACTGCTTGAATTCTCTATAATGCCATTGATGAATGGGGATCTGATATTTAGACTAATAAACAGCTGAAGAAGAGGAAAGATATGGAGGATGCTTTTAAAAAACTATTTGAATGTCAAGGATTAAGAGAGACTCTTGGGAAAATTGGTGAAAGAAACCTTGGAGATTTTTGCCAGTTTTACTTTATACTATAAAAAGGGCAAATATTAAAGGATGTCCTGCAAAGTATGTATATTACTAAAACCTTCTAGCTTAATCAAAATTTGTTGCTTTCTTTGTTCAAGGGTGTAGTCGTAATTATAAATTAAACTTGATTATGTGTAAAATTTATTTTAATACTTTTTAGGTTTTTTTTAAGAAGTCCAATAAAAAGTTTTTGATTCCTATTTACAGTGAAATTTTGGTCCTCATTTTAGTGGTTTCATTTTAGAGCCTTCTTTTTTCCTCACGGAAAATTATTTAAAGAATATCAGATTTGGACAGAAGTTTAGTTATTTCTTGTGCTGAAATTACTATTTTGTCTATACAACATATTTCAGGTGATCCTAAATTCCAAAAATCCATTTAAAAGTCTAGCCTCAATTTAGAGTATTTTTCAAATACAGAAAGCATGGCATTTTGGTTCAAGGTCTCCTGTCTGCGTGGCTGACCAATGATACAGGTTAGATAGAAGTTCTCGAAAGGTCACGTGTCAGTCTTGTGGAGTTAGCTACTTGACCCTGAGCACTGATGTTCCTTAAAGCTGTTGAATTCAGACTTGCATTTAACTTGAGCATACAGAGATGTGGCTTATTTAATTGTTTTAACTGTGTAGAGGTCATCATACATATAATAGAGCACTTAAAAACCAGCCTAATTACATAATGCAGTTAAACCACAATTTTACTGAATTTTAAAATACAGTAAAAATTGTCTTAAAGTTTCAAATTAGCATGCTCAATCATAAAATAAGGATTGGCCCTTTTTTCTAGAAGTACAGGTCTTTTGAAATTGAATTTACCACTTGGTGACCCTGTTTTTGCTGTATTCCAACACAAGAATCTGACCTATACTTTGATAAGTTGGAAAGAAAAATCCTCTGTTGTTTTACATCTTGTTATTGTGCTTTGTGGCTTTATGGAGCCATTATTGTTCATTTAGATTTAAACAGACGTTAACTTCAAATCCACCTATAGTAAAATTTGTTGTTAAAATTTTAAAACTAAGTAAATATAATAAATCATCAGGTCTAACTAGTAGAGTTAGAAAGGAGCTTAATGATTATCTGGCTCAGTTATCTGTACATATAGTAAAATTATGTCCAAGAAATGAAATGATTTGTACAAAGGCACATTGGTTAAATCCCTCCCAGGCAGCCATCTTCTTGAGATAGTGAGAAAAATTCAGAATTGGCTATATGTGCAAATTTTCTCTTCTTTTTGAATCAACAACTAAGACTTTTTGTAGTAAGATAGGAAGGAGGACAGAAAGAGTCTTTATAACACTTGCTTTATATCTGTTATGTGCTGGAGATACATTGTTGAACATAGTGTGTATATTAATGGAGCTCATGTTCTGTTGTGGGAGAGCCTATAAAGCATTATGATACAGTTTATCAGTAAGAATAATAGCTTCTATTTGAGGACCTTCTCTATTCTACATGCTGTACTTTTTGTGTGGTGGTGGTTGTCTGTAAGAGTCAGTGTTCAAGTAGAGAAGAAGAACCAGTAGGAGGTGTGTGTGTATAGATAAGAAATTGAGATTGAGATCAGTTGATTTACTAGTGTACGTGATTGTGGAGGCTGGGTAAGCAAATCTGAAACGGATAGAGCAGGCTCATAGGCCTGGCCGAAGTTGCTGTCCACTGGTAGAATTATTTCTTCTCTCAGGGAAGCCTCAGTCTTGCTTTTAAGGCCTTTCAGCCGGTTGCATCGGTTGCATCGGGCTCACCCAGATTATCTAGAAATTTCCCTTATTTACAGTCAGCTGATTATGGACTTTAATTATATCTACCAGCTTCCTTCACAGCAACACCCAGATTAGTGTTTGAATAACTGGGGAGGGTCCGAGCCAAGTTGATGCATCCAAAAGACCATCATGTGGTTTTCATTTTTACTGAAGTATATTATGCATATAGAAGAAGGCACATGTCCTAAGTATACAGCTCAAAGAACTTTCATAAACAGGACACATTCAGATAACCAGCACTGTACAGGGGCCCTTTTACATTTATTTCATTTGAATCTTAAAACAATTCATTTCCTCATTTTATAGATAGGATTTTGAGCCTCGGAAACCTCAGGTACCTTGCCCCATGATACAGCTTGTAAGTGACAGAGCTGGAATTTAACGAGGGTTTTGAGACATGTATGAATTATTATGGAAGCCCAAGGTACCCTTAGTTCTGCATGGGGATTGGTAGAATCTTTGGAACAGGAATGCTTTACTGAAGAGGCCATAGGAATCCCTAAGCTGGATCTTAAAGCAGAGTTTAGATTTGCCAAGAAGTGAAATGTTCCTTGGTAAGAGGTACCAGGGAAAGAATATGGTGTCATTTCAGAGGACAGGAGATGGTTTGTTATGCTTAACTATAGGGTCTTTAGACCGTGGTTGTGGTAACATGATTTATTGGAAAAACAGTTTTTCAGCTCAAATGCAGAGAACCTTGTTTACTATTTTGGAGAGCTTGAATTTTATATTTTAAGCAGTATAACATGAGAGTGAGTTAATCATCTACATTTCAGCAAAAATTTTCCCAGTGGTTTACAAAACAGATTGGAAAAAGGGCAAAGGCTGAAGGCAGAAAAATCATGTCTTATTGAGAAGCAGAACTAGAGCACTAAGGATTAAGAGGAGGGAGATTGGTAAACCGTTAGATGTAGATGATAAACAAAGGGAATTAAGGATGATTCTGATTTCCTTGTTGGTGTGATCCATTGGAAGGCAATTCCAGAGGTAAATACTGAAGGAGAAGCTGAGTTTGTTCTGAGTTGTTGGTTGGGAGGATGGTGGGCAGGAGAATGAAAAAGAATGGATTAGGTTTTAGAAGTTTGAGTTTCAGGCCTGAAGGAGGTAAAGTGGACTTGTTCAGTAGGTATTTGGAAATAATGAGAGTGAAGTTAAGATGTGGATGGAGAGATGGATTTGATAATCATTGGCTAGTTTATAGAAATAGGTTGAGGAAAAGGTAACCAAAGACGGGATGGTGGGGAAAACCTCCAGTACTTAAGACTTGCATGGAAGAAGAGGAGCAGCTGTCGCAGAATTAAGAAACCAAGGAGACAGTTACAGCCTAACAAAGCCAGAAGAGATCGCTTTCAAGGAGGTTGTAGGCAGTTAAACTACATAGATATCGTGTATGAGCACAAATAGATCATATTTCTGGACCAAATAAGATTAGGACTGAGAAAAGGCTAGCTAATTCATTTTGGCAATTTGGAAAAGCATTGGTGATTGTGAGCCAGACACCCCAAGTGTTTGGAAACAGGTTTATCCAGAATTGGAATAATAGAAGTCAACAAATACTGAATAAGTTATCTGTAAATATAACCAACCCTAACAAAAGGTCAATAGATACGTAATTTAGGAGACCTGGGAAACACCACACTGACACTTGGATATATTCTCTGCATTTAAAGGTATGTTGATTACCTGAAGAAAGAATATGGAGTTCTGAAAGTGAACCAAAGAGTAAGCATTTTCTCTATTTAACCAGCACTTGGTCAGAATAAGTGGTATTGATGTTACTAGAGCAATACATATTCTGTTGTGAGATATGAAAGTTGTTTTCAGGTTCTTGGATCACTTAAATGATTATCAGGTTGTCAGATGATTCTTGAAGTTCCTCAGTAAAATCTGTGATTTCTAATTATATATTTTTTCTATTCCATATGGGAAAATTTTGGATGTTAAAAATAGAAATGAAAAGACATGGAGGAATCTTAAATGTGTATTACTAAGTGAAAGCCGCCAATCTGAAAAGGCTGTATACTGTACGATTCCAGCTATATGACATTCTGGAAAGGGCAAAACTATAGAGAGTGAAAAGATTAGTGGTTGCCAGGGGTTAGAAGTTGGGAAGGGACTAATAGGTGGAGCATAGGGGATTTTTAGGGCCATGAAACAATTCAGTATGATACTATAATGGTGGGTACATTATACATTTATCAAAACCCATAGGATGTGCAGCACCAAGAATGAGCCCTAATGTAAACTATGGACTTTGAGTGATAATGATGTGTCAGTGTAAATCCATCGATTGTAGCAAGTGTTACTGGATAGTGGTAGTGGAGGAGGCTGTGCTCACGTGGGGTGGGGAGTATATGGGAACTTGCCGTACTTTGTACTCACTTTTGCTGTGAACCTAAAACTGCTCTTAAAAATAAAGTATATTTAAAAAAAAAAGAACTGAAATTCATATCTCAATTGTTCAACTATTTTGTACTTTCACACTTTAAAAAATAATTTTCCTTTCTATCCTAGACCTGAAAGGCTTCTCAAAGGAGTTTAGAAATCTGATAAAATGAGTTGGACTTTGCGCCTTTTGTAATGAAAAAAGAATTAAGGATAAAAGAAAGAGAAGAAAACTAAGGTCAAATGTTTTGAAATTCTAGTTTATTTTCAGTTAACTAGAATTTTAAAACATTCTAAAAATTTTGAACAAATAAAATATTTCCTGAAACATAACCATATATATACACACACACAGAACATTTCTTTGATTTGTTACTGGACATTTTGACAATCTTTATAACATTTGTAACATTTGACAGTAGGGCCAATCATTCAGCAAAATTATGAAGTGCCTTATCTCTGCCATAAAGCAGACAGCAGGTGACAAAATCTTCCTTGTCCTTCTCCCATGGAGTTTATAGTCTGGAAGACACGGAATAGTTTTTAAGTGTCAGGAAGACCTGCCGCAGCCCTTCTGTCTAAATTAAGTCTCTCCTGCTGCTCTTCCTTACAGCACTTTCAAACGGCAGTCACTACAGTTATTGCAAATTACAGTGTATGTAGATTATTTAGGTGTTCGTTCTGTTTAGTTTCTCTACCTGTATTGGATTGTAAGGAAGGAAGCATGTCAGTTTTCCACCTGATTGTGTCTTCGAGCCCCTAGTGCAGTGCATAGTTAGCATTCAGTACAGACTTTTTTGAGTAAATGAATGAATGAATGATGACTGCCTTTAGTGTTCTGTAGAAGTGCAAAATGCTGTCAAGTAAGCAGACTTGGTCTAGTGTGAGGATAAGGGCCTGAAAATGAGTAGGAAAGTGGTGTGGTGTTCAATATCCTCTTCTCCTCAGAGGGCAAGGAGGATGAATATAGAAAATTTGCCTTTAATTTAGAAATGTGGAAGCTATTCATGACCTTAATGATATGAAATTTGGTGCTATAGTGAAGGAATGCAGTTCAGATTACAGTTGATCCTGAACTGAATTAGCCAGAAGATAGAGGAAGCAGCTTTTCCCAGAAAAGTAGATTCCAAACACTTAGGGCTACCTTATTTGTTTGTTATTTGTAGAAGAGTAAGATAAACTATAAAAAGAGGAAATTACTATATTTAAAATTTTTTTCACTACTACACAAAAAACAAAAGTGCATGAGTACTGTGGTAGAGGCTACTGGGAGGACCTGGTTAGTTGTTTTCCAGGAGTTACTGCCACTTTTATCTTTCAGATTGAAAATGTTGACTGAATAAGAAAGGATGAAAAGGGTGTTTCGGATTAGTTAACACCTTTCACTTATTGTCAGTCCTCTAATTTTCCAAGAAGTTAGAGCACTGAGAAATCATGGGAGGTTGTTCACAGAGCACCAGAAACCCTGGCTGCCTCTTTTCCATGTGTCTTTGTAAACTATTAACCTGTGAGTTTTGTCTCTTATTTTGTTTCTTTGCTTTCAGGTGTCGGTAAGTCATGCTTATTGCTACAGTTCACAGACAAGAGGTTCCAGCCGGTGCATGACCTGACTATTGGTAAGTTTTATAAAGAGAGGGGAGTTCTCACAAGTTTTCGGTAGTGGAAATAGAATGTGCTAGAGGGTCCGTTCTGTTAGTGATGGGTCAAAAAAATCAATGAAACTACATTTGTTGCTGTGCAGAGTCTAGTCTTCATCACTTTTTGAAAATATCAGTACAGTAAAAATATGGTTACCCAACCTTGTAAAAGTGGTTGGAGCACAGCAAGACATTAATATGTAAGATTTTGATCATATTTAATGAGGAAGCAAATGATTGAGAGACAATACAGCACGTGGGTAAGAAGAAAGACTCGAGACCAGCTTGCCAGAGTCGCATCTAGGCTCTGCCACTAAGTAGCTGCGGAAGCCACTCTACCGCTCTGTGCCTTAGTTTCTTTATCTGTAAAATGGAATAATAGTACCAATCTCACAAGATTACTGTGAGCAATAAATGAGTTACTAAATGTGAAGCATTGGAACAGTTCCTGGCGACATGGTAAGTGCTTAAGCTTACCTGTAATTATTAATCGAGAAAAACTACCATCAAGCATTTTTTAGTTTCCTCAATTGTGAAGACTAAATGAGATAGTTACTGGTAAGGAAGAGTCAACAAATATTAGCTATTATTATTAGTGATATTACTCACTAATAGCAAAAGTATAAAATTAAAATGAGTGAAAAACTAAAAACTTGAAGCCTATGTTTCAGGGTTCTTATTTGTTAAACAATTATATTTATACCCTGAAAGCTAAAGAATCTAGCTGAATTATTCTTCCATGGCTGTAGCCCATTAACGACTAGAAATTAGTCAACTATGAAGAAATAAAGTAATTGGAAATCTAATTAGACTTTACAACTGATAGCTTGATGTTTTTTTCAGCCAGTGACTGCTTATTTTCTATAGATATCATTAACTCACTGTTAATAGCAAGCTGATTCTCATGTCCTGTGTAAAATACCAAATCAAAGATAAAGTTTGTGAATCAAATTATTAGATCAATTAATAGTTTTCAACCAAGCCACATGTACTTTGAAGATATATTGAAGTCTTTCCTTAGTGGCTACTGTCAATAAGAATATTTAGATTCCATTTTAATTTTGATAGTTTCAAGTATACACAGTAATGATGGGTAAAACAGGCACTACTGTTTCATGCTGGTCTTCATGGTGTAGTTTAAACTTTGGTGAGCTCATTTTTGTGTAGGATCTGCTCTTTGCTCAATAGGTCTCAACCTTGATAGCTGCCTCTTAGGCATCACTCAGTCCTGAGACAACTAACCAAGCAGTTGTTTTTAGTATAGGGTATAAACAAAAATGTCTTCCTTTTCATTGAAGCTTTTGTATAAATTTCTAAGTTGTTAGAGTATGCCTGATGGAGAGGATGGGTTTGAGCCTGGGGTCAGAAATTAACATAGACTATACTTGTGGAGAGAGATAAGGGAGGAGACCAAAGAGGGTTGTTTCGAAAACTCTAATTCACGCAGCTGTCCCAGCTGGCTTCCCTCTGGATTTGTGGATGGGAGGCACTGCGTCTTCTCTTCTCTCTCTGCCTGGTTAACGGTATGTCCTCCATGGCTGGATCCCCAGCCCCTGCCCGACAAGCCTGCAGCTGGTCTGGCGTCCGAGCTCTGGTAACTGTGGTTTCTCTCTTTGTGCTCACAGCCTAGGGATATAGCATCTTCTTTCTGTTGCTTTCCCTCTCTTCTTTGGGCTTCTTAGCTCTTCCTTTGCTATAACCAATTCCCTACATTAAATTTCCTTTGTTTTAAATACTTAAGTATGGTTTTTGTTTTTCTGGTTGGACCCTGACTGCTATACCTTATGACATCCGTCACAGCAATTTATTTTTCAGACATAAAAGCAATTTAGCAGGCCATTAGCACATATTTTTTAAAAAACATTGGAATGTTTGCTAAAATACGCCTAAGACAGTATCTTGATTCTGCTGCATAATTTGCCTTTGCCTGATGAATCGAGGAAGGTGAAAAAGTTAAGGTTGGGTCATATCTAGGAAGTTTTAATGATAGAAAAGAGGAAATAAAAGACCATAAAAAGTGAGGGGAAGACTCTATGAAATCTTCCTTACCCTTTGCCTGCTGTCTCAGAACTGTTATGATATGGATCAAAGAAGCAGTTTTTTATAAATAGCTTCCTGGATACAATTACATTGAAGGTCCAGATTAGTCTTGCTTTCACAAAGGATAGTTCAAGGGCCATTGCAATGGACAGCATAAGTGTATGTGGGAGCTTGTTTAAGATTCTACTGAATTAGATTCTGCATTTGAACAGGATCTCCAAGTGATTCATATGCACATTAAAGTTTGAGAAGCATTGGAGCAATGGCTTTTAACTATTGATTACCCAGGCAGAAATATGTTTTATATTGTTGACCTTATGCACACATGTGAGCACACCCCTATGTACATCTTGGCCTCTCATTTCCTTTACTTCATCTCCTGTGATCTTGCTTCCTCTCTGCCTCAACTACTCACTCCTGTTGTCACACCCAGCACCTTGTCATTAGCAATATTTGGAACCACTCCAGAATCTCAGTTTCGTGCATCTGGCTATTTGACTATCCCTCCCATCCTTCCAACTCGCACCCTCTAGTTCCTAATGCTCAGGATTTATTTACCCCATCAGACCTATAATTCGTTGATGCTGCCATCTTTTGCCTCTCACCACTCTCCAGTTCTTACTTCCCACCTTACCCAGCTTTAATTCTAACCACTATAATTATGTTATTGTAAGCACTCCTGCTTACACCCTCAACCCACTTGTCCCCTCTCTTGCTTCATCATACTCTTGTGGCTAACCCCTAGGTTAAATCCAACTGTTTACTCCATACCTGTGTAAAGAAAAACACAAAGCCATGCTAACTGGTCTCATATTAATTTCTTGGATACTAACTTCTAACTGCCCAACAGTCACACTTTATTTCCAGTCTTTTCGCTTTCCTCTTTCCTGTATAACTGTATCATACTTTCTTACTCTTCAAGCCTGCGGCACCCTTCCTGTCTTCACTCTCAGATGAAAACCTTGGTTTCTATTTCACTCAGAAAATAGAGGCGAAAAGAAGAGCATTTTCACAGGTTTCCACCACCACATAGACCCACCTACGCGCATTGTGCCCATAAACTCAGCCTTCTTGCTAAAGTGGATGAACTCTCAGTTGCAAGACCTACTCAAGAACACTGTTTCAGCAGGTTTCTTTTTCTTCCAGGCATTGATTTTTTTCCCTTTTTGATGGTTATTTTTCATGACTTTATTTTCTTTTCCAGCTTTCAAACCTTTTCTCTCCTTTTAGCAAAAGTCCTCAGAAAGAATTGTCCATGTTTTTTATCTCTAATTTTTCCCCACTCATTCTTTCTTGAACCCACTCCAGCTAGGGCTCTCTCCTTCCCATGTATACATATCCAGCTGCTTACTTAATATCTCTTCTCCTGTATGTCTAATTGGCATCTCAAACTTCGCATGTCCCAAATAGCTCCTGATTTTTTTCCTCTCAGGTCTTCATAAGTATACGTGTACCCACACACACCCATACCCATCCTCTCGCCTAGATTTATTTTCCTCCTTAACTTTTTATACAAGTAAATATAAATGAACATTGTCTCCCATCCAAATAAAGTGAAGCCCGTGACAACAGAGTTGCCTGTTTTGTTCATTGCTGTATCTCCAGCACCTGATACATAGAAGGACTCCGTAAATATGGCTAAATTAATATACTGTCTCTCTGGAGGGAAAGCTTTATAAAGCAACATTTAACATTACAGTGCTTCATGCATGCATCCCTTTAATGCTATTCAATTATGTTGTTTACAAATAAATCTGGTTACAGCCCACTAATTCCCACTACATTTATTTCACTACCTGCTAATGGACACACTGGTCTAGAGGCTGAGCCATTTATATGTTGATTCCACCTTCCTTCCTATCTCCCCCACTTCTTAAACCAGTCAACCTGTAAGAAATGACTACTAGGAGTGAAAGTATACTTTTGGGGAAAAGGTGGCAGAATTGAAGCATCATTTCTTCTCTTAGGCTCCCCACAGGAGATCAGTTAAAAATATACCTCATTTATTTGGGGTTCAATTTTCTGGTAACTTGAATTATCTAGAATTACATTGCCAAGAACTAGGAAGATACCTTAAAAGACCTCTTGTGAACATCTAATTTAGATCTCACAAAGTCGGTTTACCTGAATTTTAAAATGTAAATGTATTTTCCTGACAGGGTGTGATTAGTATGAAAACATTGTAAAAATCCAGAGAAAGTTAAATTCCTTGTATAACTTGCCTTTGGCCCTCCAGCAACCACTGTGATGAGTTTGGTGTGTGTATCCTCTTCTAGAGTATTTAAATGTATTCGTGACCATGCACAAAGCTGTTCTAATTTGCACTTCCTCCACCAGTGTCCTATAGTACCCATTCTCCTCACCCTTGCCTCTGCTGCAGCTTATTAATGTTTTTAAAATTTGTGAATTGGAGAGGGGAAAAAAGGTAATTTTACTTTTCAGTTCCTTAATTTTTGATGAGGCTGAGCGTTTTTTATATGTTTAAGAACCACTTCTATGTCTTCTCTTTTTTTAATTACCTGTTTATATCTTGGCCTCTTCTACTACTAGTTTTCTTTAGTCAGTCCATTGATGTTTTTCTTTATGGCTTTCAGGCTTTGCTAAGAAGGCTGCCCAGTGCAAAAATTACATACATATTCCATTAAATATTCTTTTAATACTATAAATTTATACTCCATCTGGCATATGGTCATGTATATGATTTTCTTTAATTGCTATGTAACTTGTGGCCCCACACTATTAATTAAGTAAGCCTTTCTTTCTTTCCTATTTGAACTGTTCACCTTTGTCATATACTAAATCTCCTTATGTTAGTGAGCCTCTTTGGGGTTTCTCAAATCTATTCCATTTCTGTTTTTTTTTTTTTCTATTTCATGAGGCAGTATCACACTGTGATATTTATGGTAACTCTGTAGTATACTTAATATGTGGTTGGCATTTTTCCTTTTCTAAGTTTTCTTGATTATTCTTGTGCATTTGTTCTTCCAGATGAACTTTAGTCTGTTTACCAAGTTGCACAATTTTTAGTGAGGCTTTTAAAATTAGATAAGAATTTTATTAAGTTTTTGGGTTAATTTGGAGACAATTTATGTTTTTACTGTATTGAGATTACCTATTTATACACATAATATGTGTTTTCATGTATTCCAACTTTAAATGCTCTTGTATAAAGTTTTACAATTTTCTTCATATAGCCTTGTGCTTATCTTAAGTTTGTTTTGGTAGTTTATAGATTTTGTTGCTTTTATGAATTGGTCTTTTTTCACCATTATTGTTGTTAAATTATTTTGCACGTTTTAAGTAGATAGTTTGGTCTTATCTGTATGTCTTATTTTTTTCCTTAGCTAATATTTATACCTTTTAGTTTTGTTTTTATAATTTATGACCAAAAGCTTTAGGGCAATTTAAATAAAGTTGAGGGTGTTGTACTCTTTTTTTCAGTATAATTTTAATTCCTCTGGTGGTTTACCTTTTAGCATGGTGTTTGCTGTTTATTTTTCATAGAAAATTAGGGAAATTACTTTTTTATATCTAGTTTTCCCTTTGATTCTAAAATTAGGAAAATCAAGCCTTCTTCCCACAAGTCTCTGTTCTGAACCTCTACAGTGTCTAGGTTGCAGGAACAGGTCCATATGTTCTCGTACTGGTCTAAGGAAGGCTCAGCCTGACTGTTTGCTTGATAGCCAGCTCTGCTCCCTGCTTTGGCAGCTCCAGCTGGGAGAAGGAGCCACATTCTGCTTCTGTACCTCCACAGTCACCTGACTCTGATGGGTGGCCCTTTCCAATAGGGGTATCGTCATTAGTTACATGACTGATGGTTTAGAAACTTCGGTGTGCAATATGGAATATTAATAATAATAATAGCTGACACATACCGAATACTTACTGTGTGCCAGGCCCTGTTGTATTTTGTATGTAAAACCCTTTGAATCTTGAAAAAAAATCTTATGAGTTGGGTATCATTAATACCATTTTACAGATAAGAAAACTAAGACATAGAAGAGATTTGATAACTTGCCCAGAGTCACACAATTAGTAGGTATTGATTATTGAATGCTCAATACATGATTACTATGCAGCGATGCAAGTACTTACTATGCAAGGATGATAATGATTTAGAGACAATTAGAGAATATGTATTTACATTCAGAGTATTTTGTTCTGGAAGGTGGAAAGTGAATAACATATCTGAAAAAATAAGCGTCACTCACTCACTGTGTCAGGTAAATGAGGCTTTGCCTTTGGCTCCACAGTTTCTCTGGCAGCCAGATTGGCTGTAAATTGAAAATGTATCTGGGAAGAGAACCTCAAGGGCATTGGGGATGATGGTTTATCCCATAAGAAAAATAAGGAAGCCTTTCTAAAAGGGATTCTCAAGCATATATATGTATACTTAAAGAAAAAGATTTAAAATTTTTAAAAATCCAAAAGAGAATTAAGGTTTTGGGGATTTTTTGTTTCTGAGACTTCCAGGACACTTTAGCGTTTTCTTTTGCCACATAGAATACAAAGGTAAAAAATGGGAAAGAGTTATGTTTCTGAAGCTAAAATTGAATTCTGTTTGTGTTTCATTTGATAGGAAAACAGAAATCATAGTTTTTAGTAATCACTAATAGTGCTGGTCAGTTTTTCCTTTTGAAATGTGTTTTTTTCTTCCTTCCGTCATTCTTTATCTCGTTTCTGGACAATGTGGTAGCCTTTTAACTAGTTTCTTTGCCTCTCATTTTTTAATTGTCTATCCTGATCCTATTTGATAAGTGAAGTTAAAACATCAGTTTTATCCTGACATTTCTCTGCTTTGCAAACAACCCTGGTTCTCATATAACGTCTCTTTGACATTGGGTATATTTTAGAGGCACAGTCTTTGTTTAAAGACTGAGCTTCAGCAGCCTCTGCCTCAAGCGGTAAGTCTGCCACCGCCCGCTTACGGTTAAGTGAGAGGGCGTGCAGACCCTGGAGTTGCGTATAGAAGCCGTAGCAGGGTGGCCGCTTGGGCTTGGGAATGGGCAGGCACGAAGCATCTTAGAGGCCAGGAAGCAGGACAGTCCTGCAGCAGAGACGGTCGTTTCATCTGCTAGGATGGAGTGGTTGCAAATCAAGTTTAGTATCTTTATCCCTCCGCTCGAGATGTCAACTCCAGAGAAGGAGCATCTGCTTGCCTTGCCTGCCCCACCCTTGGTTATCAGTCAAGGGTCTGTTTCTAATTTGTAGTTATTTTTGCCAAATTTGACATTATGCGTTGGATTAAAGAAATCTTGAATCCCAATGAGCAGTGCAGATGTTTTCGGATTGTGGTTAAAAGCCCACCCATGACAATGGAAGGAAAAATAGGATTTTTCTCTCTAGTTTGTGGCTAGAAACAATTCTTAAGAAGGCTTCCACTTTGTCAGATATCTTGCTGGTATATAGAATTTTGTACTTTAGTACATTCCTTTTAAATCCTGGATATTTCAAAGAACATTTGTACCATATTTAGCCACTGATTTCTCCCCTCAACTACTCTCATTTTCATGTCATTAGTGGTAAGCTGGCTGATGGTTGTTTTGTGTGTCTCTCCACCCCGTGGCACAGAATATGTGTGAATATATGTATATAGGCAGATAAGTAGATATGTAAACACTGTAATGCTTTTGTAAGGCATAATTTTATAATTTTGCATTTTTTTATTCTAGTACATTGTGACTCCTGGGTCTCTTTCCTCCAGCTTTCCTATATTTCTAAGTCTGAGAAACATACCATTAGTTTCTTGGTATTGACTGTGCCCCTAGGATGGAACAAGTATTAAAATGTAAAGTAAAAACTCCATCAAGTTACATATCATGGGAAGACAGATTACCTTTCTATCTCACCCTCCTAATCACAGTTGGGAGAATTATAAGAGATGCTGAAATGTAATTCTGACACTGGGCAGTTTGCCCTTCCCTGGGCAACCAGAAGCTGTTTTTCTGCCAAGATGACATCTGGTTTCTGGGGACCATGTGTGTCTTCCCTTCACCCTGACTCTGATCTAAATACTGATAGAACACACTTCAAGCAGTAATGATTTGATACAATATAAGTGACAGACTTCTGACAGAGTCTTCTTCACAGCTGTTTGCTGTTCTGAAGTTATCCTCTCTTTTTCTCCTCCTCCTATTTTGATGATTGAATGAGTCCTTTCAAAAGGGATGATAAATGCAAGGAAAAAAGCCAAAGTAGTAAACTTATAGTGTAAAGTTTGTATTTTCTTTGACCTGCAATCCTATTTCCTGTAATTTGCCTAAAATGATAATCATGAATTGAAAAGTGTATGCAGAAAGTACATTTCAACATTAACTACTTAGTGAAAATTTGGGAATGAACTAAATTTGTAGAATAGAGTACCAACTTAGTAAAGTGTGTATGCGTGTGTGTATGTGTGTGTGTGTATATATATATATATGTTTTAGATATATATATTTATATATTGATTGACTATATTTATTCATTTATATTTATATTTATTGATTTGCAAAGATGTATTTATATATTTATTGATTTGCAAAGATATTTGTGATATGGAATAATGTTTATGACATATTATTGACTGAAAAGCAAATTGCAAAACAGCATTTATATGTTCTCATTTATGTATAATTGTATACTTCTTTCTGTGCGTGTGTATTCATGGAACAATGTCTCGAAATATGTTTAAACAGTGGTTATCTCTAGGGGGCAGACTTGGAGATTTCTTTCCTAGTTGATAACGTATACTGGGAAGCCAAAACTATGATGTTGAAATTCATCTGTTCCTTTTACTGATTTTTATACCACAACAATTTTAAAGAAATTTTAGTATTTGTTACTAATAATTATGATTATTAAATCTAATTTCTAGTTGTTTTTGTATTACGGAGCCTGTGAACCATGAGACCACACTTGGCTTCCTGACTATACTAGACTCGAATATCTTGGTGTTTTAATTATGTCTTTAGTTTAAATCTTATTAGCACGTCTGCCTTAGCTTATACGTTTTCTAAGGATAGGAGCTGTATTTGTTAATGTTTCACCTGGATATATGTATCACCTGCATGTATGTATCTGTATATCACCTGGATGTCCTGGAAATAGACATCCTTTTTTTAATATTTACATGTGAGATATATTCCCACTAGTTTGTGTAACAGATCATTTTCTACTCTATTCAGGTGTGGAGTTTGGCGCTCGAATGATAACTATTGATGGGAAACAGATAAAACTTCAGATATGGGATACGGTAAGTATAGCAAAATTATATTGTATGACCTCAATAAAGTTTTTTTATAAAAGTACATTGTATCGTTGTTTTGTTTCAATGTTATTTATGCCTTTTATGGTTTGTTAGAGACTAACACCCCTGCAGCCATGAGTTGAAATGTGGTACCAAAAATGATTAGTTTTTCTTACGCAGTGTTTTCGCCAGGTGTACCCCAGTTGTTGGGTGTTGGTGAACATATCTGAGTGAATGCTTAGGTGGTCTAAACAGAAATGCTCAAGAAACTATGTTTTTAAGAAAAACAAGCAGCGTGTCTAAAGTACACTAATGAAGTAAAATATGAATGTCAATACCATAGAGTCGCTTGATCTGACAGCTTATTAGTTTATTTTAAAAAGTTTGAGTTAGTCCCAACCACTTGAAGCCACCTTGTTCCCAATCCTAATTTCGATCATTTACATTCGTTGAGTGACTGTTACCTGCCATGCTATATAGTTTTTAATGGCGGTTTCTCATCTGAACCACAGAACGTGGTTTGAGAGACTGTTTTCTCTTTTCTCCCATTTTAGATGCATAAAAGAAAGATTACTTTATTATGTACAATGGATGCCTTAAGATAGCAGTTCTCAAACCTTTTGGTCTCAGAATACCTTTATACTTTTAAAAGTTAGTGAGGACCCCAAACAGCCTTTGTTTATGTGGCTTATAGCTATCAATATTTACCGTATTAGAAATTAAAACTGAGAAACTTATTAAATATTCAATTATTAATTCATTTAAAAATAACCATAATAAACTCATTATATGTTAGGATAAACAATGTAATATTTATGGAAATTAAATATGTTTTTCCAAAACAAAAACTGGAAACTGTATTTTTCTAGTGAGAACAATGCCATGTTACATTTTGAAAAGTCTCTTTACTGTCTGCTTAACAGAAGACAGCTGGATTCTCATATCTGCTTCTGCATTGACTCTTATCTGTGTTATTTAATTGAAGTATATGAAGAAAACACAGCCTCAGGGCCGCCCGGTGGCGCAGCGGTTTAGTCCGCGCTTGGCAGCCCGGGGTTCGTGAGTTCGGATCCCGGGCGCCCGCCGACGCACTGCCTGCCAGCCATGCCGTGGCGGCGTCCCATATAAAGTAGAGGAAGATGGGCACGGATGTTAGCCCAGGGCCAGTCTTCCTCAGCAAAAAGGGGAAGATTGGCAACAGATGTTAGCTCAGGGCTGGTCTTCCCCACAAAAAAAAAAAAAGAAAAGAAAACACAGCCTCACACAAATAGATAGTGGGGAAACAGAGGGCCTCATGGACCCTTAAAGAGTCTCAGGAGTTCCTAGAGTACTGGGATCGCACTTTGAAAACCACGGCCTTAGGGCAATTGGGACTTAATTCTTCACAGAACCCCAGTTGAGAAAAACCAAAAGGTCTCCTTTTATGACAGCATATTCTCTAAACTCGCAGGTGAAATATAAAATATGGGGAATTTTATCATCATATACCCCTGGTCTTTTTTTCTCTAGTAACTCAGTCTTAGTTTCTCGTCTGTCACCTATAATAGTTATTGAAGGAAGGAACCTTGGAGAATATTCATCTCAAACTGGATTCCTAAGAAGACCAAGCAAGTTGCTGAAGGCTCCTGTGTGACCTAGGTTTCCTGATACTTCTTACGTATCACACGATCGTCCCTGAAATGAAAAATCCTAAATCTCTGTCTTGTTCTTTGCTCTATCCCAGAGTTATACATTGGACTCTAGTTTCTTGTGCTTACTTATCTCCTCTTTTTTGGTGAAGATTTATCCTTTCTCTATTACTTAGGGTTTCCCCCCCTGAGTCTGTAGCATCTAATAACTTATTTGATTTATATTTTCTCAGGCAACGTGATTTCAAAACTGCATGGAGAAGAGAAAAATATGCAAAGTCACTTTTTCCTAGAGATTTAAAATTAATCATCTCCAACCAAAAGGAAGTATTTTCTACTTCTGTATTGAAAGAGTTTCTCCTGCTTTCTTAGCTAATAAACTTGTGCAACACACATCCTTCAGTGCAGTGCAGTGTGAACCAAATTACTTGCTATTCTTTAATAAACATGTTTTTCACACCTCGTACTTTGCATAAATACTTGCTTTGCTTTAAGTACTTTTTTCCCCTTTTCCATTTAAGACCAGCACAGATGTCAACTCTTGTGGAACCTCTCTGACCCGCATGGGTTAACTGATCCTACCCATAATGGTTTATGCATATTTCTGTTATAGCTCTGATCCCGTTGTTATATGGGTTTTTTTTGTTCACATATCTACCCTCCTCAGACTAAGCATCATGAGGAAAAGGACCATCTATATCTTATTCAACTTGGTATCTTGTATTCTTAGTTTACTGACTGGTAGACTCTTTGGTAAATTTTATTGAATGAATAAGGCGTCTCATTCTGTCTCAACAACTTGTAGGATCATTAGATGTGTTCAGGAGACATCATCCACTGAAGTACATGGTTTCAAAAGGAAAGATTAATATAGTAATGAAAATTATGTGACTTTTTTTAAGGCACAAACCATCTCATTGTAGTTTATTCTAGTTTATTCAATTGTTTTTCTATCCTTAATGTGCTCCCTTAAATAATCTCCCCAATTTTTTGAAACTTGAACAAGTCATTCATTCCCCAGTTGTTTCCTTTGTAGGTTAACTAGTCATGCCTTTTTTTTTTTTTTACCTTTGTGAGGAAGACTGGCTCTGAGCTAACATCCATTGCCAATCCTCTTTTTGCTGAGGAAGATTAGCCCTGAGCTAACACCCTTGCCCATCTTCCTCCATTTTGTATGTGGGACGCCACCACAGCATGGCTTGACAAGTGGTGCAGAGGTCCACACCTGGGATCCGAACCTGCGAACCCCAGGCCACTGAAGCAGAACACGTGGACTTTAACCACAATGCCAGCAGGCTGACCCCTCATGCCTTTTGATAAGAGCCTTTTTATTTCTTAGCTTATGAGTTTATTGTTTTACACTGCAGTGATCTTTTGAAAGAAATATATAATTATTACTTATACTGGATAGTATGAAAGGGAAATAGAAAAGAACACTCTTGTTCACACTTGATCTAGAAGGGCAGAGGGGTAGTTTTCTTTCCTCTGTGTCTAAAAGGGGAGGCACTGCGGAGCCTTTGAAGACATATGACTCCCCAAGAAGAACTGCAGAGGTTCCACATGGAGGATGCTAGGGACCAAAGGCCTGCTCCGGATTTTAAGGAATATTCAAAGAAGTCTATTAACTTACCACTTTTGAAAGTTATTTCTTCAGTCTGTCAAACTTATAGGTTTTCCTCTTATTTTCATGGGTTTTCTTCTTACTTTCATACCTAACTTCCAAAACTCTTTAGTAGATGTTATCTGACATACATTAAGGTTAGTTCCACACTTAGTTTATATCTGAGTGAAACACGGTGTCCCATATCGTTAATGTTTTGCAGCTTGTCTATACATTTGGATAGCAAGCCACATTTTTAGTAAAAGGGTCGTGTCTATTCCTGGTTCAGGACATTTATAAAATCATCCTTCAGGGAAAAATTTGCCAAATGTTAAGGTTTGTTTTGTCAGCCTTAAAGAAATGAATTTTTTCCTGCAATGACTAAGTCTCAGTATCTTAGGATGTTTGTCATCTATTATATATCCGTTTCCATTCACACACACACAAAAAAAATAAGGAGTTTTCCTTGCAAAATTTCCACATTCACCATGTTTGATTTCTTTTGAAAGTAGTAAGTATTAGCCAGCCCTGTGGCCCAGTGGTTAAGATTTAGTGTCCTCACTGCAGCAGCCCAGGTTTGTTTCCCTGTCAGGGAACCACACCACCTGTCTGTCAGTTGTCATACTGTGGTGGCTGCCTGTTGCTGTGATGCTGAAAGCTATGCCACTGGTATTTCAGATACCTTCAGGGTCACCCATGGTGGAGAGGTTTCAGCAAGGCTTCCAGACTAAGACAGACTAGGAGGAAGGACCTGGCCACCCACTCCCGAAAAAAGTGGCCATGAAAACCTTACGAAGAGCAGCGAGCATTGTCTAATATAGCACCAGAAGGTGAGAGGATGGCGCAGAAAGACCAGGCAGGGTTCCACTCTGCTGTACACAGGGCTGGTAGGAGTCGGAATCCACGGCACTGACGACAGAAGCATAGCTGCCAGCAGATGCTCCCTGGAAGCCTTGCTGGAAGCAGTGATAACAGTATGTCAGTGCCTCCCGCAAAGCACTTTCCCGTGACCTTGTGGAGCTCTCTTTCTTTATCAGAAGACCAAATTCTTGGTCTCTGTCAGGATGAGTCAAGGAAGAAACATAAGTTGCACCCAGTGCCTCTTCATCGCCTGATGGAAGAAGTGTGTAAGAAGTCCCTTCTCACTCTGAGACCCTCATCCAGCATTTACCCACCTTTTTCTATTCTTACCTGTCTTTTGCTTTTTGTCGCTTTTTTAGTTGCCTTCCCAGCATATCCAAATAAATTTTATTCTCCCCCAGGTATCTGCTCAATTTCCCTAGAAATGTTTTTGAGATTTATAAATATTTCCCGTCAAATAACAGTCGGTGAGACTATGTAAAAAATCATGTGAAACCTACATGCTAAAAGTAGATTTTTAGCAAATCACAGGCATTTTTTTGGTCCTTTTAAAATGTGTCTGTTCATACCCAACTTCTTACCAAAAAAGAAGAAAATGAATATTTTTACATATCAATGGAGCGATAAGGATGGATGGATGACCAGAATTCAGTGAGGCTAGGGAAAAGGTCTGGAACCAAGCCCTGGGAAACAATCCTGCCTCTGTCACTCCTCTCTGCTCCCATCCCCCTCTAGTCCTAGGAGTTGAGAAGCTTTTGGAGGTCCAACTGTTTTGCCTCCTTCGGCAGCTGTTCATTAACCTTTTCTTGAACAGTCACTGGGACAGGAAACTATCCTAGAAGTTTCATTCTACTTGATGTTTACCTCCCACTTGTCTTCAGTTTCTGTTATATGGCAGCATTAAAGGAATCTGAGTTGCCGATAGCATTCCCTTAAGTCTTTTTTTCAAAATAAATGTTCTTAAATTTTTTAAAGCATTCATTATCTGCTGTTCTTTCTAGATATTTACAACCCTTGTTTCTCTTCTCAGGATCTATTTTAGTTTCTATAGAAAACTCCCTTAAAAGACCTAGAATTAAATAGCCCAGGTTGACTTTTTCTCCATCCTTGCTGCGGACACTTGAGGCAGCCTAAAAATCACTTTGATTCTTACTAATCTTACTGTTATCCAAAACAGAAGTATTGTTCACACATGCAGATTTCAAAATCTTTTTCCTTGATGATAGCAGTTCCTTGATGAGAGGTTTAGATTTTTAAGTCGAGTCTGTTTAGTAAAGGACTTAAGATCTCATGCTGGACAACTTATTTAGCTACTTGGAAACCTTTTTTTTTTTTTTTTTTGGTTCTTGGCTGGGTTTTATATAGCTGCAGTTGTTAGATAAATGACTAACAATGAAAGTAAGAGTTATTACTGTAGTATTGATTCTCACAAATCTTAATTTTCTAGCTCTTTGGGATCAATCAAGATAACATGTTTGAGTGCCTACTATAAATATACTTTAGTATTCTGAGTTAGGCTATCCTTCAAGGAGAACTAAAGAGGAGAAAAGATAAGCATTTCAGCGGTGTGTTCATTTATCTGATCAATAGTATTAGAAGCAAATGATCCCATGAAAGTGCTTTTGGGTCTGTGAGGAGAAAAGGATAAGTAGGGGCTGTGGTAGACAAGCTTCCTTGCTTTGTGAGAGATTTAGGGGGCTTGAACTGGTCCTCAGAGGAAACAGAAATTGGATAGGTGGAGGGAGGAGAAAATAGTTTTTCAGGCAAGGAGTTAAACAGAGGCACAAAAGCAGGAATATTCAAAATATAGGCAGCATATCAGTAGAAAAAAAATTAGCTGTATGAACAAGACTTCCATTGAATAAAAAGATAAAATACTAGAGTAACAAATAGAGATCAGATTCCCAAGAGCTTAGGACTTAAATTCAGGATATTGAGAGATTTTTGAGAGTAGCTTAATGTGTGTCAAGTTTTATGTTATGAAGGTAACAGGAGGGGAAGAGGAATTAAGTTGTCAGCCTGGTCACTACAGAAATTATCAACAGAAAGACTCAGGCACATGGTGAAGCCAATTTGAGGCAATCTTTATCTGGCAATTGGAAGTAAGTTTTAAAGGTGTGGAGCAGAGAATTAAGTTTGTTTGATTTAGCAACCTTCACGTGGAAATTGAGGGTCTATAAGGCTTCTTTTTCACAAATGTTCTATGATTCTGATTTTAATACTAAGCATAACTAAACATGAGTATGCCCATTACCTCTTGAGGCCTACTTTGTTCTACTTTTTTGCATATCAGGGTATCTTGCTGATTTTTTACAGAAATCAAACAGCTATATTGTGAGCTGAAAAGTTCGTGGTCTGCTCTAGCCTCCCCTAAACAGGTTTTTCTTGCACTGTTGGCTTAGCCTGTCATTCTTGTTTCATTAAATGCGTTTTTCTTTACGCCCTCAGCTACTATTGGAAATCCCTTACTACAAGGAATTCTATATCTTGCTCAGTATCAAGCTATAAAAATCTCTTTAAGCCAGCACCTTATAGTGAAGAGGATCAAAAATAACATCTGTATTTCCTAAGTTGACATTTTTTTAAATTTAAAACAATATATGTCAGTCACAGTTTGGACAGATTTATATTGACGTGCTTTTTAAAAGCTAGATTGCTTTAGTATGATCAAGATAATTAACTATTGGGCCAGCTTTCTGCAGTTAGTTGTTGTTTAACAGTTTGTTTATAGTTGGAGAATCCATAATAAAACACTTCACTGGGCGAGATTTATTTTAAGGTTACCAATGCGATTAACAAAGAGACTAGGCCAGAGTGTGGGATGTTTTTCCTACAAGTCAAGTCTCAAGAATATGGAAACTTTTCTGAATACTGATCTTTGCTTATTATAAAGTAATCATAGATTTTAAGATGCATAGCTCCATTCATCGTCCTCACTTGGAATGTGTGGGTTTTTTTATTTGCTTGAGTTAGTGTTTGATTTTGTAATGATGGGCAAAATCGAGATTCAGTGAATTCAGTATAAAGTGATGCATTGTGTACGTTATTTCCATATTACAACATGTTTGTTATTTGTAAAACAATTCGGAAGGAATGGGAATGGTATATAGATGTGTGCTTTTCTCCTTTTCCTAAGTTTATTTTCCCTATTACTATTTCTTATCTGGACTGTAAACACGGAAGTTTTAGATCTTATAGTGGTGTTCCTCTAGCAAATGTATTCATTTTAACTCATCCCACAGAATGTCCTGGCAAGATTGTTTTAAAGGACTTTTACCTTTGCTGGATATTTAGGTATGGGACATACAAGAGCTCTAAACCTGATTTTTATATTGAACTAATAAAATATTTATCTTTTTTGTGTTCTTTACCGTGGAATCCTACCTTGGTGTATGTAATTCAAAGTGAAATGAATGTCTTAAAAATGTAGTCCTTAGTTTTCCTTGCTAAGCAGTTAAAAAAGAAATTCCCATAATGTTTACATTTTGAACTTGGGTTTGAAAGATGTCTCAGTAAATTATATAAAAATAATTTTAATTAATTTCATGCTTCCAACTAGTATCATCTGGGTTTTAACCTTAAACTATGTGAAATGAGTTGGCTATTTTTATAGCCCTTGTATGTGATGACTTTCTCAGTATCTAATTTAGCATAAGACATTATTCTAAGTGCCAGAATTGCTTGTGAGTTACTGGGAGTGGGTCTCATCTTTAGTTTCCACACAGAAATTATTTTTACTGAATCTTAGTATGTTAGGGTTTAGTGATGTCCACTCATTTAGGTGGGATGAGGTAATGACCATTTTGTGCATTTGACGAAGACATTAGGATTCATTCCTTCACTCAACAGGCTTTCTCTGCTTGCCTACTGTGTGCCACACCCAGTGCTAGGCACTGGGTGGGGGGAACAGGGGAGGGAGGGAGCATAGTGGAAGGGCCAACAGGAACAAGGAATTATAGAGTGTTGAGTGTTAGAACAGGGCAGAACCTGAGCTCTCTGTGTTGCATTCTGAGGGTGGGAAGGGCTTAATATTTACATTGGAAGATCAGAACTCAGAACATACGAACATGAATGTTTTTCAAGAAGTTAGTACATTTTGAATACAAAAATTGTGAAAACGGCTTTATGTTTACTTAATTTACATTCTTATTTTTTCTCAAAAGTTGAAAAGAAGTGATTAAAAATGAAAAAATATTTTTGATAAGAACTGTCTCAATTTTAAACTCAGGCATATCCCTCACCAGCTTTTCTTAAAAAAGAGAACGTTAGTACCACCAATAAAAGAGAGAAATTAACTACTTTTGCATAATCTCTGAATTCTATTTTCACAAGTGGATATAAAGATAACTTTACATCCTGTTGCTTTTTGACAAGCATTATATATCAAATATAGAGAAAATTGATTAAGTGTGGAGAAAAAATTATACAAATTAAATTCAGAACCATTTTCTGTTTTTCATAATAAAATGATTGCTGAAAGAATTCCATCTGATGACTGTTGAAAGCTCACTGCAGTTTATGATATAACTGATAAAATCTGCATCCTTGGCCTTCCAACAACCTTTACACCAGCAGATGGTGGGCGTAAAGATGTCATTCATCATTTATTTACAATGGACTTTATTTATTCTAGTGTCAACAGCTGCCCCAGGGAGTGGGTTATTGAATTCAAATGTGAGGCTCTGGGTTATTTGCTTCCTTTCAAATTTGTCTTCAGAGCTTAGTTGCTAGGAGTCCATTCTGTGTTCTAATAATGACTCATGTATTGTGAAACCATTCAGTAAATTGGGTTGTCAGGGATTGCCAAAAAAGGTTTAGAGGTCTTATGGGGGGGGGGGGGGGCTGTATATGTGTCTGGTTGACTTGAGCAGTAGTGGTATTATGTGACTTTTTCCTAAGACTGGTGAAGTTAGGGTTTCTTCTTTTCCTTTGTGTACTCATTCCCTACCTGCCCATTTTTTACATATGAATAATAGGAGAATGTAGAGGACAGTTGATTAAAGGAAACTCTCACCTTTTCTTTCCTCACAGGCAGGGCAAGAGTCCTTTCGTTCCATCACAAGGTCATATTACAGAGGTGCAGCAGGGGCGTTACTAGTGTATGATATTACAAGGTGAGAACTTGGAAATTTTTCAGTTCTGTGGTCAGTGCAAAAAAATTTTCTAAATAAATATTGTTCTTTGTAAAACAATTCGGAAGGAATGGGAATGGTATATAGATGTGTGCTTTTCTCCTTTTCCTAAGTTTATTTTTCCTGTTACTATTTCTCATCTGGACTGTAAACACAGAAGTTATCGGTTATCAGTTTTTTTTTACTGATAATCAGTTATCAGTAATAAAAGTATAGCTTTGCCCTTATGCCTGTTTGTCTTTAAAACTTGAATTGTTTAAATTTACCACAGAAATCTGCAACTAAATTATTTTCTTATATGAATAAACACCGCTAAGTTGATCAATATGGTGGTATTATTTATACATAGGAATTTTCTAAAGTGAGACTGCATTTAATTTCTAAACTGAACTGTAATCAGCGAAATGTAAATCCAGATACTGTACTTGAAATCTGTTTCTCATTATATAAGTAGAGATGGCTAAAAATAGTTATCTTTAATGGAATGTAGACTGTTTATTGTACTCTCCTAGGGGAAATACTTTGAAAATAGTAATCAAATTATCGTTATGTTTAGGAGAGACACATTCAACCACTTGACAACCTGGTTAGAAGATGCCCGCCAGCATTCCAATTCCAACATGGTCATTATGCTTATTGGAAATAAAAGGTAAAAAGACTAATTTAAAGCTTTTTTGCATTAATGATAAAGACTGTGGATAGCTGTTTATGTGATAACTGTTAAAGTGCTTATCTTGTACCTGTGTCCAAATGTAAGTTATTGGTTTCTTCAATTACAGAATTTTGAAAATCCTGAGATGTTGCTTTTGGTTTTAGCTAATAAGATTTGTTGGAAATTATTATCATTATTATTATTAGAAATAGTTTTTGTTGGAAGGCATACTTTAAAAAATAATCTGAAGGAGTTTTATCTGATTAGTAATTTAAAATAAAACCTACCAATTTATGTGGGGGATAGGTCACTGTTAATATTATTCAAATTGTTCTAAGTACTTGGCAGTAGAAATAAGTACCTGTACAGAGCTCAGAAAAATATTTTTTCCCTTTATCATGATATAATGTGCATTACTTAATGTGCATGAGTTAATACAATACCTAGATTAATCAGGTGTATTTCTACTTAAACTCCTGAAACACTTTTAATATTGTTTAGTAGATATCACCTTAGTACTTTTAAGCCTACCTCTAAGGCTTTATATTAGTGTCCTCCTAATGTTGTTTCTTTGATCTTATTTTACTTTGTATCTTTAGAGAATATTATCTGCAGTGAATGTTCTTACGCTGTACGTTTAAAATGATAGTATATGGGAAAACAGTTTGTTGGCCATAGTTTCTATAAACTTTCAAGAGTGGGAATTTTCACTAACTTTAGTAGAAAAGTACAGTGGTAACAAATAAAATTATATTTTTAAAATGCTAGACAGTATTTATTCATTTTTTTGGTTTATAAAATGGTATTAAAGGGTAATGTTTTTACAAAAGTAAAATCGTGATTCATGATAGTGAACACATGTCAAAGCTTTTATTTATCTTATTAATTGAAGGGACCACTAAGATATTACAGTCAGTTCAAAACAGAACTCAAAGTACCACACATTTATAATCAAATAAGGAATGTTGAAATGAATTTACAAATGGATGCAAAACCGAACAACATCCACAGGATGACAATTGTATTCTACAGGGCACAGTCTGCATTTCTGTGGACAAGAATTATTTGCATTATCTGTCTTGCACAATTTCTATCTCTACAATTTTTGAAAATTTGTGGGATGCAATTAAAGCAGTGCTTAGAGGGAGATTATAACAGTAAACACTTATAATAGGAAAAGTTTCAAATCAATAACCTAAAGATCAAATCAATCACCTTAAGATTAAAACTAGAAAGATAAGAGCAAATTAAACCCAAGGTAAGCAAAAAAGGAGGTAATAAGAAAACCAGTGAGACGAGATCTAGTTCTTGAGAAGATAAATAAAATAGATAGTGATCATGAGAAAAGAAGACACATATTACCAATATCAGGAATAAAAGAATGACACTACTACAAATCCTTCAGATATTAAAGGGATAATGAGAATATTGTAAACAAAATAAACGGAGTTGGGAGGTGATGGTCAAGGGGTACAAACTTGCTGTTAAAAGATTAATAAGTTCTGGAGACCTTACGCAGCATTGTGATTGTAGTTTACAGTCCTGTATTATATACTTCAAAATTGCTAAGAGACTAGGTCTTAAATGTACTCACCACAAAATGAAATGATAATTATGTGACGTGACAGAAGTGTTAGCTAACACTACAATGGTAATCATATTGTGTTATATAAATGTATCATATCAGCATATAGTACACTTAAACTTACACAGTGTTATATGTCAAATATATCTCAATAAAAAAATCCCTAAAGAATTAAAAATATATATATATTTTCTTCACAGCTATTTGATCCCCCAGCTATAAGCTGTAGTTACCATGGTCTTCCTAAACTTCCTATTTTAGATGATTACTTTTTTATCTGTAGAGTCCTTAAGTCCAAAAAAAAAAGAAACCTAAATAAATGGACAGATGTACCATGTTCATGGATCAGAAAACTGAATATTTTTGAGATGTCAGTTCTTCCCAAATTGATCTAAAGATTCATTATAATCCCAATCAAAAATCTTGAGGCTTTTTTTAGAAGGAAGAAATGACAAGCTGATTTTTTTTTTTTTTTTTTTTGTGGGGAAGACCAGCCCTGAGCTAACATCTGTTGCCAATCCTCCCCTTTTTGCTGAGGAAGACTGGCCCTGGGCTAACATCCGTGCCCATCTTCCTCCACTTTATATGGGACGCCGCCACGGCATGGCTAACAGACAGTGCGTCCGCGGGCGCCTGGGATCCGAACTCGCGAACCCCAGGCTGCCAAGCGCAGAGTAAACCGCTGCGCCACCAGGCGGCCCCTGATTTTAAAATTTATGTGAAAATGCAAAGGTCTTAGAATAGCCAAAATTGAAAGATTTATTGGTTTTACTAATACTGATTTCAAATTTATTATAAAGCTACTATAATTAGTTTAGTCTGCTATTAACATAGACAGACATAGATCAGTAGAACAGAGTGAGAAGTCCAGAAGTAGATTCTACGTATATGGTCAGTTAATTTTTTGACAAAGGTGCAAAGGCAGTTCAGTGGGGAAAAGGGTAATCTTTTCATCAAGTGGTGCTGAAACAATTGAACAGCCATGTGCAAAAAAAAATGAACCTTGACCCTTACTTCACACCATATACAAAAATTAACTGGAAGTGGATCATAGACCTAAATGTAAGAGTTACAAGCAAAAAATTTTAGAAGAGGGGCTGGCCCAGTGGTGTAGTTAAGTTCGCACGCTCCACTTCGGCGTCCTGGGGTTCACAGGTTCGCATCCTGGGCGCAGACCTCCGCACTGCTTGTCAAACCATGCTGTGGCAGGCATCCCACATAAAGGAAAGGAAGATGGGCACAGATGTTAGCTCAGGGCCGGTTTTCCTCAGCCAAAAAAAAAAGGGGGGGATTGGCAGTAGATGTTAGCGAAGGGCTAATCTTCCTCACACACACACACAAATTCTGCAAGAAAATATAAAATTTTAGTTACTCTGATTTTGTCAAACATTTCTTAAATAGGACAGAAAAAAAGCATAAAAGGGGAAAGAAATCAATAAATTATACTTCAACAAAATTTAAAACTTTTGCTCCTTAGAAGATGGTTCCAAAAATGAAAAGGCAAGCTACAGAATGGGAGAAAATATTTGCAAAACATAAATCCAACAAAGGAATTGTATCTAGAATATATGAAGTATTCTTAAAAACCATTAATAAAAAGACACCCAGTTTTTAAATATGAGCAAAAGATCCGAACCAGTGCTTCACTAAAGAAGATATAGAGATGGCAAGTAAGCACATGAAAAGTATTTAACACCTCTAATTATGAGGGAAATGCAGATTAAAACCTCAATGATATACCATTACACACTCACTGAAATGGCTAAAATTGAAAAGATTAGTGTACCAAGTGTTGGCAAGGATGTAGAGGAACTGAAACTCTTATGCAGCTGGGGGGGATGTAAAATGATACAACTACTTTGCAGAATAATTTGGTAGTTTCTTTAGAAAGTAAATATGCATCTGCCATACCACCAAGCTATTTCATTCCTAGGTATTTACCCAAGGTAAACATGCTTTCATATATCCACACAAAGAATTATACCCAAATGTTCATAGTAGCTTTATTTGTAATAGCCCAAACCTGGAAACAACCCAAATTTTAATTAACAGGTGAATGGATAAATTGTGACATAGCCATGTAATGGAATACTACTCAGCAATAAAGAGGAATGAGCTACAGATACATGCAGCAAAGTAGCTGAATCTCAAAATAATTATGCTGAGTGAAAAAACCCAGACAAAAAAGAAGACATACTGTGTTATTCTGTTTATATAAAATCCTAGGAAGTGCAGACTAATCTATAGTGTCAGAAAGCAGATCATTAGTTGCCTAGGGTACAGAGGGAGGAAAGGATGTGTTATAATGGGATATGAGAAAACTTGTGGGAGGCTCATGGCTTCATAGGTATACATATGTCAGACTCATCAAATTTTATATTAAATGTGCAATTCCCTTTATGTCAATTATACCACAGTAAAGCTGTGGAAAAAAAAACCAGTAAGATAGCAAATAATGTTGTATTGTATAGATTTGATTTTACAAAGTGTTATTTTAATAGAAGTCAAGGTTTGCTGTTAAGAAAAAATACTTAAGTGACATTTCCATTGTAAAAGGCCAATTATTGGTTACTTCTTTGTAACTAGAAGTGTCTATTATCTTGAAATTCACTCAAGGCTTTTCATGGTTACTCTTTCCTCATTTAAATCATCTCACTAATAAACCTTTTAAGATTAAGGATATTGGAGGGAAGCTTTAGTCTTTGTAATATGGAAGTATTCATACTACTACTCGATGGTGATGTGTGAAAAAATAAGAAGAGGAGAAGATTTGGAGAACAAAGAGAATTTTCATACTTGACTCTTACCAGTCTTTTCCTTGTATCTGAAACATGGTGGGTGGCAGCTCACTGGTGGCTTGAAATTGGTTGCTGCCCATGAGGAGCTTATAGTCCAAATGTGAAAAAGAAAAGCAAAGTATAGTATATGCAGGAGGTGTTTCTAACGATTGTAGATGGGTGGCCCTTATAATTAGGAGTATAGTAGTTGTGGAAAGACATTTTAAGGAAGTAGGAGAAAGGAAAAAAGAATGTATGACATCCAAAGAGTGAATGGGAATGAACAGAGATAAATGAGGTGATTATTATTAGATGAAATGAATTGGGATAGACATAAAACAGGGAATAAGCAATTTTTGAATTAGATGCATTAAGCAGTAGGGAGCCAGTGAAGGGATTTGAGAAGGGCAGTGACCTAGTCAGAGTGACAGATGACACAGATTTTTCTTACTATGGCATTTTAAATTGGTTATACAAGAAATAGGAAGCAGAGTCTACAAAGATGAAAGTTTTTAATAATCAAAGGATTATAATACAAACCCTAAACAAAAAGGGGGCATAAATTAAGGGAATGGTTTAGGAAAGAAAAGATATTTAAGTAGTAAAAGCAACTTAAATGGGACTAATGGGGGTGAAAAGTCAGACAACAAATATGATTTCATGCCTGGAAAACTGAGGAAACAAAGTAAAGAAGAGTGATAAAACAGAAAGATCATGAATACTAAAATGCCACTTCCTTTTTTTTGAATAGTCCTTCAAATGTACTCGTCCTTAACCCTCTCTGCTAAGATAACATTTGCAAATGCAAACATAGAGATACTGGTAGTAGAAAACTGGAAATTACTTTAAATATCCCAAAATAAGGGATTGTTTAAATAAAATGTGGCATATGCATAAAATGGGGTAAAGGGTAGTTAAGGGAAAGTATTTTCTTGAAGATTTTGTGTAATTCAAAGCTAATTTTCCCTTAAAAATGATTTTCAGATAAGGAGGGTGAATTCCAGGAGCATGCCACCACTTCACTGTTGCCAGCATTTCCCCCCATTTTTTACTCTAACCAGAGTGTAAGTTCCGTGAGGCCAGGGGTTTTGGATTTTTGTCTGTTTTGTTGAGTGGTCTGCCTCTCAGATCCAGGAAAGAATTTAGCACACAGGAAGCCCTCAGATTATAGTTGGATAAATTATCCTTGCCCAGTTATGCTATAATATTTGCAAATTTAGTTTGCCTGCTTTTTATGTTCTCATCTTACCACTGATATTTCATAGCACAGTCACCTAATTTAACAGCATGGCATAGCCTGTGTAGTATTTTATATCAATCTTCATTTCCAACATTTCAGATTTTTAGGAGTGTTTTTTCAGCACTTGCACCACTGAATTGAATGCTTAGATGGCATTTTATAAATTGTAAAATATTTCTAAAGCATAACAACTGTGAAGGTTACAAAACAGTCAGCAGAATCACTTAGAGAAGTTTCAGTTATGGAAACAGCAATGACCGATAATGAGCTGCTATATGGCAACTTTGTAAGCATAATTGACAGCTTATCCAGTGAGCTAAGTTATGCAATTCCTGGTGAATTTTGTAAAGTTGAAACATTGACATTACTTAACATTAGGTGAATGAGACTTTAACATCTTTGTTTTGTTTTGTTTTATCCCTAATTTCTGTAATTTTGATTTGCATAAAATACCACCGTTCTTTACTGTGCACTCAATAAAAATAATACTGTGAAAGACTGCAAAATGACATGGGAAAATATCCACAATATAGGAAATGAAAAAAGCTAAATACAATGAGTAGCGTGTATGAGTGTATTCTAGTAGGGAAGAAACAGACAATAATACTGAATGAGTAGTACAGAATTATATTCATGAAGATGTTAATTACCTGTGGAAAGTGCACTTATAAGTAGTTTTTTTCTTTGTATTTGACAAAAAGTTCTTCAATATAATCAATTATTATTTTGAAAGGTAGTGACTGAAAGAAGTGTTGATGGTACAGTACAGCACACTGTCCCTGGACTGAGTCCCTTTCCCAGCTCCACCTCAAGTGTGAGCTTGGTGCTTTACTTCACTGCCACGTGCCTCAGGTTCCTCATCTGTCAAGCGAGCTAAATGAGATAATCCATGTAAAACACTTCACACAGAACCTGGTTCAGACTGTTACTCGTGGTCGTCCGACAGGAAGGAAATAGTTAGGTGAATTGCAGTATATCCACTTAATGGGATATTATAATTAATTAGTCACTAAAAATGATATTCTCGGAAAAGATGTAATGACAGATACTAATATTGAGTGAAGAAATTTGGGACACAAAGTTAAGATATAGCATGATTATGAATATATGTAAAACCAAAGTCAGTTTTGGGTAGAAAAGCAAGACTAAGAAGAAAGAAATTTGAAGTAAGTCAATTTAAAAGAGTAAACTTCCTTCTCACACTGAAACTCTTGATTCTGCTTACTCTGCTTTTCCATCTACCACTTTCTGACATCCTATATCCTTTACTTATCTAATATTTCTGTCTGTCTGTCCCCTACTAGAATATATACTTTTTTGTCTGGCTTGTTCATTAATACATCCTGAACACCTACTAAAATTCCTGGCTTATAAAAGGCATTTGTTGAATGAATATTTGTTGAATGAATGAATGGCTTCCTTTTCTTGGATTTTTCTATATTTTCTAATTTATTGAGGATGCTAAAAAGCATTTATGAAACTTACTCAGCTAAAGGCACATTAATTGGTGATATCATGCACGTTCATCAGATTGGCAAATATTAAGAAGTGTAATCTTACCACATGTTGGTGAGGATGTGATGCAATGGGAACTTAAAAACATTGCTGCTAAGAGTATCAATTATACAACTTTTTGGAAAGCAACTTTGTACCAAATACATATTCAAGTGCAGTTGCTTTTGAGCTTTTTGATTTGACCTAAAATAAATACATTTTACATCAAGACCTAGTACATAAATTATGTGTGTACCTACATAAATAACAAAAATTCAATGAAACAATGGGTGATACACTCTGGTATTTTCTATTCTATTTCTTTTTTAAAAAATTCTGATTATGACTTACTAAAGTGGTTTTACAGTTCACTGAGTCATAGCACAGTTTGAAAAATGGTACCTTAGAAAAGTTTGGCACATGTACATGAAAAAAAATGTATGAAATTTTCATTGTAACAATGTTTACAATAAGAAAAATTGTAAGTATCTTTGATAAATGGAGAATTAAAATTTAAATTTTAAATTAAAAATGCAATTTAAAAAATTGTGTGGCATTCTTTCAATAGAATATAATACAGCAGTAAAAAATTAAGAAACTAGATCTACATATATTACGTGGAAGAACATAACATTGACCAAAATTAACAAGTTGTAAAACGATAGCTACATCTGAATTTTTGTAAATGTCAAAAAAACCCCTCTATTGTGTGGCTATAAACATGCGTATCAATATAAAAACATGCATGAGAATGAAAACCTCAAATACAGAGTAGCGGTTACCTTGGAGGAAAGATGTAAGTGGATGCAATGAAGAACCGGCAGGCACACAGGAGGCGATTCAAGTGTAACTATTGATTTTATTTCTCCACAGAGAAGAAATCTGATATAAATGTGTCAAAATAATATGCATCAAGGCTAGATGGAAGTACATGGGTATTATATTATTCTCCATCCTTTTCTGTATGCTTAAAATATTTTATGTTAGTAAAGTTTTAAAATTTTTACAGTAAAATACGCTTGAAGGAGACTGCTACTTTCCCCTCACCTTACCAATACAATGCCAGTATGATAAAAATGAATGTCACACAGTCATCCAAAATTTCTAGCTTAGACTTTTGTTTCTCTCTCTCTTTTTCTATTAGCAGTTTTACTGGGAGTTAATCCAACGGGGATTAATAATCTAATTAATGTTTCTTTAGTACTTTGGATTTTATGAAGCAGTTTCCTATACCTTCTGAGAATTACATGGCTTTTTAAATCACGTTCATAGAAACAGTGAGTCTGGTTGAAGGATGAGGGAGACTAGTGTATTTCTGCTCTCACATTATTTTGAATAAAATGGCTCCCTCTTTGGGAGCCCATTCTACTCAAAGGCAGGGTGTTGGGCCAGATGTTCCCTTTGGGTTTCTACTAGCTGTAGTGCTCTAGGGCTCTAACTCAGGGTCTTTCTCCTGTTGAATTGTTAGTTCTTTGAAACTAGGCAGTGTGCTCTAACCACTTTGACCCTTATAATACCCAGAATAGTGCAGTTGATTATTGTGTGTCAAAAATTAATTGAAAGAATGGTCCACACAACTTTGAATCTCATGGTACACTTTCCACAGATGCCTCTGTTTGTACTGTGCTGCTTAATAACATGACCCTTTCTTTCCCATGTTTAGTGACTTAGAATCGAGAAGAGAAGTAAAAAAAGAAGAAGGTGAAGCTTTTGCACGAGAACATGGACTTATCTTTATGGAGACTTCTGCTAAGACTGCTTCCAATGTAGAAGAGGTAAATAAGAGGCCTTTTAAAATGTTTGTCATCTTTTTACCTAATAGAAATGTTTTATATACCTTAATATTTATTGGTATATCTTCCATAAGCTATTTCATCACTGATAGTCTTTGAATATCATAAAGTAGGAAAATTTCTTCCCTGTGAAATGCCTTGTAACATTCATCTTATATCAAACTCTTAAATTATATTGTGAGGCTTCTCTTGAAGCCAAAATGCTTTCACACATCTTTGTATATTTTTTCCCTAAAATCTTTTTTTTGTTGCATGAGAGGGAAAAAAAGAACACTAGTGAAATTTGGAAGTGTTTCAAGACACTAAACATTTGTAGCTATTTGTATTCATTTCTGCTTAAATAGGGAAAATATTATATTATTGCTATGTAACATTATACAAAGCATGAGAATTCTGCCATCTTTAATAGATAAAATTTGCTGTATCTCAGTTATTTTCATTGATCAACCTGATGTGTTGGAAGTTTTCTGAGCACTTCCTGTTCTTCTATGCTTTATGTATTTGGATGTGGTATTTAAATTTATATACTATACATAGATGAGTAGACAGTTAATCCTCTCTAAGGTAAATGTATAACTACATTGTTTTATAAAAAGCAGAAATGAGGCTAAGAAAATAGTTTGCCCAGAGTATTACTGTAGTTCCCACCTTCTGGATAAGAATCTTAAAAGCAGCCCCAGAAAGGGATTCTAGAAAACAAATGATTAAGGAATCTCATTGTTCTAAGGATAACAGAGAATGAGGTCCTAGGCAGCAGCTAGCACTGTGCCTTCAACATAGTAAAGAGTGAGTAAATATTTATTAAGAATGTTACTTGGAGCTCTTCTAATTAACCATTGAACCCAGAAATTGACACAGTAATTCAACAGCATTGGTATTTTCACTGAAGAATTCTTTCTTAGGTAAAATATTATACTTATCTCTACTTGATGTGGTGCTCTGGGATTGTCCTTAATGCATTTCCTACAGGCCAGCTACCTGTTGTTGCCAGTAATTACAACTTGATAACATACAAGAGTAGTGTATTCACTTCACACAGTGAACCCAGAGAGAAATCCATTCTGTCCCTTTGTTCAACTTAATATAGACATATAAAGCTGCCTGTTTCAGGAAGGCACTCCTCTATTAGAGATGTTGTATTTAAAACCGTAAGGGCCAACATGGTCCTTATGGTCCTTATGTTTCAGATGAAACATACCTTTATTGATTATTTTCTGAAACATATCTTTATTGATTGTTGACAGTGGATTTTCTTGTTGATTTTGAGAACCATAAAGCCAAAATTGTCTACATTTTAATAAAGAACCATACTATGAAGTCAGATAACAAGGCATCAACTACTGGAAAGTAATCCTTGATTTCTGGTTCTGTCTTTAATGCTTTTGTGTTCATTTTTCTTATTCTTAACAAATAATGGTAGGTGTTTATTTGTAAGCAGCAAATTACTGTTGTCATTTGGCTGAACATTTAAGTGAAATATATTCCATTAATGTTTTGGCAGCACTTATTACAAAAATTCTATATCTCTGGTTAATAATGAAAATAATTGTTTAAATTTGATCTGGGCAGGAATTTCCCATACTCATGAGAGAACAGCATTTAACTTAATCATGTAAATTAATTTGCCTCTCAGAAGCCAAGGATATTAAGAAATAATCTTTTTAAAGGATTCATAGACAAACATTACATAATATAATCATTCATGAGATCTTACCTAAAAGCTAAAAATATTTCATGATAAAATATTTTAAGAAGGTGGAGGACCATTCTGTGATCCAAAGAAGATGAAATCAAACCTGAACCTCTTTACGTGACTTAGGAACTATTGAACATGAAAATAATAACCAAAGGACTTAGTTTTCATTCCTTCTGCTAAGTACAACTAAAACTATGAACATTACGTATAAAACAATTACAAGAAGACTCTGAAGGGGAGAGAAGGCCAACCAGCTAGAGACCTTGGGACTTGAGGAACGACACAGCAGTGATTTCCCTTGGTTTGGTTTTCTTTTTGCCTTATATACCTCAGATTGGGTGCTGGAGAAACTGGCAATGTAGAAAGGCCAAGTGCAGGAAAAAAGAAAAGCCTACTCTCTAGCCAAAGCACCAAGAAAGGCACAGCCTAGCAAGACAGAAAGCTTTTAGAAAATAACCATTTTGCTACTGCCAAACATCACAGAAAAAATTATGGCTCTGCTTCCACCATGAGCTGGCTGTAATGAAGTTCTCCCACACTCATCGTTTCCCTCTGAGAGTGGTGTCAGAGGAAGCCAGCTAAAGCATAGATTTAAATAAAATCCAGAGTCTCATAACACAGTACCCAAAAGTCCAGGTTTCAACAGAAGACACACTTTCTACCTAGTACCAGGAAGATCTTAAACTGAATGAAAAAAAGATAATCAGTAAATGCCAACAGCAAGATGACAGAGACCTTAGAATTATCTGACAAAGAGTTTTTAGGCAACCATCTTAAAAATGCCTTAACAAACAATTAGGAGCATGCTTGAAACAAATGAAAAATAGTCTCAGCAAAAGAAATACAAGATAAAAAGAAGAACCAGGTAGACATTTTAGAACTGAAAAAAAACTCAGTGGATGGGCTCAACACCAGAATGAAGGGGACAGGAAAGAGATAGTGGACTGGATTACAGAACAATAGAAATTACTCAGTCTAAACTACAGAGAGAAAATTGACTGAAAAAAGAAAGAACAGTGCCTCAGGCACCTGTGGGACTATAAAGAAATTCTGACGTGTTTTCAAAGTCCTAGAAGGGAAAAAGAAAGAAGATGGCTCTGAAAAGTACTCAAAGAAATAATGACTGAAAACTTACCAAATGTGGCAGAAGATATAAACCTACAGATTCAAGAAGCTGAGCCAACTCGGAGCAGGATAAACCCAAATAAATCTACACCAAGACAAACTTCTATCCATAGTCAAATCTCTGAAAGCTCAAGACAAAGAAAAAATCTTGAAAGCCGTGAGAAACAACACCTTACCAATTTGAATGACAGCAGATTTCTCATTAGAATCCATGGAGGCCAGAAGGAAATATTACAACATTTTTCAAGAGCTAAAAGAAAATAACTTTCAGCCTAAAATGCTAGAACCAGCAAAAATATCTCTCAGGAATGAAAGACAATCAAGATGTTCTGAGATGAAAGAAAACAAAGAATTTATCAATGGCACATCTCTCATATAAAAGAATGGCTGAAGGAAGTTATCTAACAGAAATGAAATGATAAAGAATCTTGGAAGAGGGAACACTGTTCAATAATCAAAAGTATGGATAATTACAATAGACTTTTTTTCTTAAAACTTTTGAGTCTTGTAAATTATGGTTGACAATTGAAGCAAAACTATAATGTCTGATGTGGTTCTCAGTGTACATACAGGAAATACCATAAACCATGATAGAGAAAGAGACATCAAGGGAGGTAACATTTCTACACTTCACCTGATTTGGTAAAATGACAACACTAGTAGACTGTGATAAGTTATATATATATAATGCAACACCTGGAGCAACTACTGAAAAATACACAAAGAGATACACTGAAAAAAAAATAGATAAATCAATATGGAATTCTAAAAAAAAACATGTTCAGTTAACCCTCAGAAAGGCGGGAAAAAGAAAAAAAAACAGCAAACAGAAAATACAGTGACAGACTTAAGCCCTCACATAGCAATAATTACATGAAATGTAAATGATTTAAATATACCCATCAAAAGAGTTTGTCAGAGAGGATTAGAAAACAACCAGCTATATGACGTCTACAAGAAGCTCACTTTAAATATAACAATACAGGCAGGTTGAAAATAAAATAATGGGAAAAGATATATCATGCAAACAATCAAAAGAAAATAGGAGTGGCTCTATTAATATCAGATAAAGTAGACTTAACAACAAAGAAACTTGTCGCAGACAGAGTGGGACATGATATAATAGAAGAAGAGTCCTCCAGGAAGTCACACTAATCCTAAATGTGTACACACCAAACAACAGAGCTGTAAGATATATGAAGCAAAAACCAATAGAACCAATGAAATTAAACTAGACAATGGAAGTAAACTAGAAATCAATAACAGTCTCCAACTATGATTGTGGATTTGCCTAGTTTCCTTTTCAGTTCTGTTGGTTCCAGTTATCAATAACAGATAACTGGAAAAATCTCCACAGACTTGGAAACTAAACAATGCACTTCTAAGTAATCTGTGTGTCAAAGGAGAAGTCTCATAGGAAATTTAAAAATACATTCAACTGAATGAAAATGAAAATACAACATATCAGAATTTGTGGGAAACAGGTAATGCAGTACAGGAAGGGAAATTTATAGCATTAAATGTGTACATTAGAAAAGAGGGAACGTCTCAAATCAAGAATCTTAGTTCCCACCTCAAGAACCCAGAGCAAAATAAACCCAAAGCAAATAGAAGGAAGGAAATAATAAAGATAAGAGCAGAAATCAGTGAAAGTGAAAACAGGAAAACAATGGGGAAAATCAGTGGGGAAAAATCTATTTTTTTTTAAAGGTCATTAAAGTTGACAAACCTCTAGCAAGACTGACAAAAAAGCAAAGAGAGAAGGCACAAATTACCAATATCAGGAACAAAACAGAAGATATAACTACAGATCCTACAGACATCAAAAGAATAATACATAAATATGATAAATTGGATGAAATGGACAAAAAACACAAGCTACCATAACTTACCTAGTGTGAAATAGATTATTTGAATAGCCCTATAACTATTAAGAAAATTGAGTTAATAATTTTTAAATTCCCCAAAAAGAAATCTCTAGGCCCAGATGGTTTCCCTGGAGAATTCTACTAAACATTTAAAGAAAGAATGAACACCAGTTCTATACCATCTTGTCCAGAAAATAGAAGAGATGGAACATTTCCCTATTATGAAGCTGATATTACCCTGTCATATTACCCATAATATTACAAATATGTCCAACTGATTTTTAACAAAGGTGCAAAAACAACTCATGGAGGAAGATAGATGTTTCAACAAGTGGTGCTCTAGCAATTGGACATCCATAGGCAAAAAAAATGAACCTAAGTCTCACATCTTATACAAAAACTATCTCAAACGGATCATGGAGTTAAATGTAAAGTATTAAACTTTATCTTTTAGGGGAAAAAACAGAAAATCTTAAGGATCTGGTGCTAGGCATGCTTGTCACTAAAAGCATGGCCCATGAAAAGAAAAATTGATAAATAAGCCTTTAAAAACTTCTGCTCTATAAATGATCCTAGTAGGAGGATGAAAAGACAATCTACAGACTGGGAGAAAATACTTGCAAAGCAAATATCCAACAAAGGACTAGTATCTAGAATAAAGAACTCTCAAAACTCAATAATAATAAAAACAAACAACCCAATTAGAAAATGGGCAAAAGACATGAGCACACATTTCATCGAAGAGGATATATAAATGACAAATAAGCACTTGAAAAGATATTCAGCATCACTAGCCATTAGAGAAATGCAAATTAAGACCTGCATGAGATATTACTACATGCCTATCAGAATGGATAAAATAAAAAATAGTGACAACAACAAATGCTGGCAAGGATGTGAAGAAATAGAGCACTTGTACATTGCTAGTGGGAATGTAAAATGATATAGCCACTCTGAAAAACAGTTTCACTGTTTCTTTAAAAAACTAGACATGCAACTACCATGCAACCTAGCAATTGCACCCTGGGCATTAATCCCAGAGAAATGAAGACTTATGTTCGCATAAAAACCCACACACATAGCAGCTTTATTCACGATAGCCAAACACTGGAAACAGCTCAGTGTCCTTCATTGCATGAGTGGTTAGACAAAGAATAGTACATTCACACGATGGAATACTACTCAGCAGTAAAAAGGGACAGACTAGTGATGTAAGCAACAACCTGGATGAATCTCCAGAAAACTATGCTTAGTGAATAAAGTCATTCCCAAAAGGTTGCATACTGTATGATGCCACTTATATGACTTTCTTGAAATGGCAAAATTAGAGAAATGGAGAACCGGTTAGTCATTGCTAGTGTTAAGGAGGGTGTCAGGGTGGAAAGGAAATGGGTGTGGTTATAAAAAGACAACATGAGGGATCCTTATGGTAATGGAAATGTTCTGTATACTCTTTCAATATTTTGCTTGTAACAATGTACTATACATTTCCATGACATCGCCATTGGGGGAAACAAGTTAAAGGTTGAACAGGATCTTTTTGTATTATCTCTTGCACCTGCATGTGAATCTATAATTATCTCAAAAAGTTTGATCAAAACACAATAACAATAGCCACATAAAAACAACTTAAACTGATGAAGTTTAACCTGTTCTCTAAGATTACAATAGCAATTTAAAAAATTAAGAATTAAGAAGCCTCACAATTGTACTATAATAAAATATGAATGTGAGAATATGGAATATGGTTATAAAAGCTTAAATGGTATTTTTTAAATTCGTGAAGAATACAATTTCTTTTTCAAATTATTGTTATTAATTTTGTGTTAAGTATGGCTCTTTCATGAGGCTCTGTCATTTTTCCACACAAAGCAAATTTTTATACAACACCAAGTGCCTCCATGCTAAATGTTATGTGTTTTTAGCGTATGCCTAACAAATAATAGAGTTACTGTTGAGATTTTTACTGTGCATAGACTTTTCTTAATAAGATTTCTCAAAAGTAGCTGGAGATGAAATTATACTAGTATTCATAAAAAAGACAGCTAGGCTAGCTGGATTAAGAAAGACCTGGTTGGAAGATAATGATGAGTTTTACATTTAGCTGGGTAACTAAGGAAAGAACTCCAAAAATGAGCTAAACATTAGATATTTCACACTTTCACATATAAACCAGTATTTTTTTTAAAACAAAACAGAGTTCATTCAGGACCTCTATGCATGTCAGACTTTTAAACACAATTAAGTACATCATTAAGTAAAGATCATTTGCATGACAATACATGTTTATCCATTTGTTTATTTTTCTACATTTTCTGTATTAAAGCATTTGGGTAGGCTCACAAAAAGATTGATGGAGCTGATTTTAAGTCAATTTAAACAGTGTCACTATTTTAAAAAGTAAACCCATATGTACGTCATCTGGCTATAGAAGTTATCACCGTTTTGACAATCTTGTTTTATTATGCCCCCTGTTTTTTAAGCAAATTCCAAAATATTTTACCTGTAAATATTTCAATAGCAGTAGTTTTAAAATGTACCACTATGATACCATTATTATACCTAACAATATAGTAGTAGTTCCTTAATATCATCTGATATCAAGTCTGAATAGCATGTTTTATTTCATTCAACTATTAATGTTGGAAAACAAGTACTTAGTTTTTTTCTTTGGAGTCCAGAAAGACTAATAAAAGGTGTCCTTCCTACTTTGAGAACTGGGATGAAGGAGAACTAAGCCAACATTTATCCAGGCATCTGCCCTGTGGTAGGCACTCAACACCAGTTCCCGTGGCGGGAGAGCCGAGGCCTCAACGGGAAACTATACAGCTCATAAAGTTACAGTGTACTGTCTCCAGATTTAAGCAAGAGTGAGCCTGCTAGAATTAGATCCAACAAGGAATCATGATGAAATACAAGAGAACAATATGTTAATTTTACAGGGCCCATAGATTCTTGATGGTTAGTGACTTAGACTTGGGGTTGGAGAAAATAGGAATTAATTTCAGAGAAATTTGTTCTAAGCACTATACCTTATGTTTTTACTCTCTAAGGACTCGGATTTGACTAATTATGCCATCCTCCAGGGGAGAGGCAGTTTAGAACAGTGGGTAGAAACTCGGGCTATGGGCTCAGACAGGAATTTGCCCTCAGCTTACTGCCTGAACTTGGAGGACCTTCCTTTGGGAGAGCTGATGATGTGAGGAGTTAAAAGAGTCAGGTATCCTAATGATGCATCCTAATCATCTAGTGAGAGTGTTGGTTGTGTGGTTGGGCAGCTCACAGAAGGTCGTTGTTCTCTTTTTGTATAATCTATTGAGAATTACGCAATTCCTAGCTGGTCCTTGGCTCTCGTGTGTAGAGAAGTTGTTGGGCGACCCCCGTATTAAGAAAAACTCTCTTAAAAGCCATTTTTTAAATACAAGTTATTTAAAGATAATTACGTTAAATGATAGAGTGATTTATACGAATGTCCGTGTCCTGATTATGGACCATCTGACTGAGGGTTCTGTTGAGAAATTTAAAACTACATGATTTTTCATTACAGTTAAACCTAATGGGTACATTGATGATTCCTTTCTGTTTAGAACTAGACCTGTTTCCTTTTGTTCTTGTGCTACAGTCTATTTTTATATTTTAACCAATCTAGTTACTGTAATGCAAGTAGAGACCATGAAGTTTAACTCTTGTATCTCCCTGTAAGAGATTGGATAATTTGCAGCAGAAGATAACACCATTTTTCCAGCATTAGTTAAGTTGGCTGGAAGTAGGTTTACTGTTAACCTGTGTATCTGCTGATTTACTCAGCTTAATGATGTCATCCGTGAAGGAGCTGTTGAAGGGGAGAAAAGTCAAAGTGGTGTTAGAGAAAAATACACAGGATAACTCCCCACAGCAAATAATTACCTAGTCCAAAATGTCGGTAGTATCAAGGTTGAGAAATACTGAGCTAGAATAATAGGATATAGTTAAAATCAATGAAGTGAAGCACCAACAACTTAGCATAAAACATGAATCCTCTTTATTCATTTAGTAGTAGGTGGGATGGTGTATGATTTTGATCTTAAAAAGGCATCATTTCAATGACAACCTGGGAGAGAGAGTGAAGATTGGAAAGTACTGTTAGCAAGTGACTCCATTTCTATTTTATGGGCTGTCTCTGACCTGTGAATTAATTGTACAGTGAATATCCTCAACTATTTCAGCATCTTCCTGATGATGTTGATACCTGGATGCAAGTTCGTTATATTCCTAAACCATACTGACCTCCTCCTTCTTTCCACTTCAGGCACCCACTAAAACCGTTCAGCACTGCTCTGCTTATAACATCTTGAACTTTATATTTTTCTTTAACCATAGCTTCTGATGTGCCAACTGTTTTGCTCTTACCTGAATTTATGCTGCTCATCTTCAACTGGGATCTTAAGTAAAAAATGGCACTCAAGACTATACTTCCAAATTATTTCCCTTTTTTTTCCAAATTATTTTCTAAAGAGCATAAAAATAAAATGATACCCTAGTCTGCCTCAACTAGATATTACAGAGGTAACAATTTCTCAGACAAGATCTACTATTTAATAAGACACAGTTTTATATTTATAAAATCATATATAACATTAATACCACATGCTCATACATAAACATTTATTATATACGTACAAATGTAGAAAGTCTTCTCCATATAAAACCTCTCTGTATTAGCACACTACTATGGTACGCAAGTATTATGTTTTAAGTATATTTGTTTCCAAACTGTAAGTTATAATTTCCAAGTTGCAAGTTACAATAAGGGAATTCATTCCTCCTATGAAGTGGATTTTAATCAGTTTCATACAACTTGGGATGGCTCCAAGCATGCTATTGTCGTTTGTCCTTTTTGTTATTCACTGAGGAAATACACCCGTAAATGTGATAGAAGTACACCCCCAGTGTTCATCTCCTAAATGTCAACGAAATCAAAAAGCCAATTGCAACCAAAATATTCTTGTCTCTATGCTATTTCCATAGTAATAGACCAGAACTCATTCTTTACATTTTCAGTTCCCGTTACTGATTTTTTTAAATGTATTATTTGGATGCTAAACACATATATTTGAGTGCATAACATATAGGGGGGGAAAACCCATATATAGTTGCCTGTCATTTATTCAAGTAATATGTATGCTGAACGTGCAGAGCATTTATAGTGTCATCACGGTTTATATTAGGAAAATGAGGTTTAGGCTCTTTTACCTCTGGTTGACAAAAAAGAAAAAAATTATTTTGACCTCCATTTTACTAAAGATTTTGCTGATGAGGAAATAAGAAATGACTATGTGACCAGCAGTAAACAGTTTTGAATATTAGTTTTGACTTCCATTTTCAACTGAGACTTGAAGGTCATTGAGGACCCCAAGATATCATGTCTGTGTGGTAACTGCCCTGGTTCCCCATCAGATACACACCTCCTCAGCTGCCACCCTCTGGCAGTTCATTCTAGAACCACAACTTTGTTTAGTGTCCTACTCGGTAGGGTTCCAGGAAGATCTGACCTCTGTGGTCTGTCCTGTGACAAACTGAGTTGGTTTGAAGATTGAGGAGCTCCCTCTCCTGTCACTGGAATCGGTGATCTCGGTTGCACACGTGTGGTATCAGCATTTAGAAGAGTGTCTCTCATAAGTGGAAAATTTCTTTCAGAAGTATTTTCAAATGATTAGAACATGTCAATTACCTGAAATAATAATGCTGTTTTATATTTGTATGGCACATTGTCAGTTCTTTGACATACATTATCCCCGTTTTCCATAGAGGACTCAAATCCACATGTTTCAGTTCCCCATTCATTTCCCTTTTTATTGTGCACACAGTAGAGAACATCAGTACTGAAGATTATTCTATCCTTTGAGAAGCATTAATTAAAATGATCACTTCTGCGTAGAGTTCTATGGTGAAACAAGTTTTAAGAGGACCTGGAGTACATCTCCCTGTTAGAAAACCAGAAATCACAATAGTATATTAGTTTCTGAGAACCCACTGTTAAGAAACTTGTTGACTTTTATTTAACCCAGAGATTTCCAAGTATGATTTAGCCATTTTCCAAAAAAAAAATGGAATTAGGAGTGGGGTATGTGTAACATCTGAAGGATTGACGTCTCTTTTATTTTGCTTATTCTCTTACTTCACAGTAGCATTTAGGTTGCAGTCAAGGGGTGTGGAAACTACTTTCTTCTTAAGCTCAGAATATCTCGTAAAAATTTTTTTTTGCAAATCAGTTGTATTTAGAGCAGTACTTCTCAAACATTAATGTGCATTCACATTGCCTAGGAATTCTGTTAGAATGCAAATTCTGATTTAGCAGGTCTGAGATGTGGCCTGAGAGTCTGCATTTGAAACCAGCTCTTAAGTGACGTTGCTGCTGCTGGTCCTGGGCTCACTCTGAGGAGTATAAAGGCTGTGAAGTCCAGTCAACTCGTACTTAACAGAGGAGTCGGCAGAATGCTGTCCTTGCCCATCTCCTCAGAGACACTATTCCTTTAAACCTTCTGATCTTCTTCCTCTCCTTCTCTACTGATCTTGACTCGCAGCACATAATTACAGAATCAAGTTTCAACCATCTTAAAAATAAAAACTTGTCATGCCCAGTTTTCCTGGCTGTGTTCTCTCTAGCTTCTAGTAAGATCTATCTCCATTTCCTCATTCCTTTTCACACCTCAGCTCACAGTCAAACTTCTCCAACATGGCCAAGGTTATCCTGGACCCTCCTAATTGCCTCACCTAACAAATGCTTTTCTGTTCTTAAACAGTCCATTGGGGATATTTGATACTTTTGACTACTCTTCTATAAACTTTCTGTTTCCTTAGGTCCATGATACCATTTTCTCCCCTTTCTTTGTGCCTCTCTAACCTTCCCAGACTTCTTTACCAGCCCTTTTTTCCAGGTTGAAATGTCACCTAAATGCATGACTTTCAGATACCCTTCTTAGGCTGTGTGTTCAGCCCCACATTGACCTCTGCTGCCTGTACAGTTCTGCATGACTGGTCCTCTGACCCTCCCAGTTGAAACATCCAGACTGAACTGGTAACCATTCTCCACTCTGGTCTGCAAATCTTCAACATCCTAGATCCTAGAGCCTTCCCTTTCCCCTACCCTTTTACAGGAGTTTATTCAATCAGTATGTATCACTTTCCACTTACCTTGTTATTTCTACCTGTTAAATTCCTCTCCAAATTCTTCTCTTCCATAATTGCCTTCTAATTGGACTCCCTGTCTTCATTTTTCAGTCCTCTACACTGTTGCCTGTGAGATCTTTCTAAAAATGAAAATTGAATGTCATTCTCCAATTTTATTAAAACCACTTAGTGGTTTCCCACAGCTTCAGAATCAAACTCTTTAGTTTGGAAGACAAGTCAGTCCCTTTATTTGTCAAACCCCCACAATGTGCTCTCCATATTAAACTTAAGAGCTCATCAGCTGGGTGGTGTTCTGTACCCCCATCCACAGAAAATGTTCTCTGCACTTGAAATGCCCTTTCATCCTACCTGATCCTTTAAGGATGTAGTCAGGTCTAATACCTCCTCTTGGAACACCATGACATCTGACACACCCTCCCTGCCCCCCTTCACCACCCACCACCACACGTGTGCACACAGTCAGAATTTATATGCTCTTTTCTCTTGTATTCATTCCTGTATCATCCTGGGTATGAACTGTCTTAACACTCTACCATGACACTTGTTTTTCGTGTCGGCTCACCATAGGGTAGAATTCCTTGAAAACACAGACTGTTTTTTCACCTCTGCATCCCCAACATCTAGCACAGTGTCTCCCCCACGTAGTAGGTAACGAATGTTTGAATGGTTATGTATTTAATTAATTCAACCTTGCTCTTCTTCCTTCAGTCTTTAATCAGGTTATGCTTTGGTCCCACTTGTTAACATGTGGATGGAATTCTGTCCTAAACCTTCTTTGCCCTAAGCATTCTAAAACCTGTGAGATTTTTGAAAACCGAGATGAATAGCTTGTCTCATCCTTTGATCAGGAGCTTCTTTCAGTAGTTGCCTGGGGTCTTTGTGGTTTATAAAGGTGTTTTTAGACCCAGGAATAACTAGCAAAAATTATGGCAGGCTGGGGGAAGTACTCCTTCCCAAAGGCCTCACGCCAACTTTTTGAAGATTTCAAGAAGTGATGTATTTACTTCTGTAATTCCTTCCCTGTTTTTCTCTGTGTATTTACCCTCTAAATTAAAATTTCATTTTCTCCGAGTTGTACATTACCAAAACTTACAGTTTTATATTCCCTCTAGGACCTAAAAGTGATTGTGGTGCAAATAATGGTTAAACTTGCCATTTGCCCAAACAGTTGTCACTTTGTTAAATATTCTTCTCAATCTCTTAGCCGTTTGATGGGTTATTTTTCCCTATATCTATCAATTTTACTTAAGATTGGAAATTTAGGTGAAACCATAAAAATATATAAACATCAAAAAATTTTGAGGCAAAAGTCTAGTAATTAAACATATCTTAAACTATTAAAAAATCATAGCTGAAAATTCCTGGCTTAGCTGCTAAAGTACTAAAGATACAGCCAAGATGATAGCTGAAAATACAGCCAGCTAGCCCCAAAACAGATTGCAGTAACCTGCCAAGTCATCTAAACTGACAGAATTGGTGGGTTTCTATGTCTGGGGAAAAACATGACTCCATAAGACTTTAGTAACTAAGAAGACCATCATCAGTTTCAAGGCCCCTTGCTAATACTTGTTTACTATCTCAGTACTTGGAAATCTACAGACTTAATTTGCGTTGAGAGAACATTTTATTTGCCTTGGGCTGTGTTATAAGTGGTGGAACAGGTGTTTCTGTAAAGCTGGAATGTGGCTGTAAACTGAAGGCTTTAAATCTGATCTGACCTTATCAGGCTTCCACCACCCCTTGAGGAGAGCTTAGTTTAATAAATATTTACTACTCTCTTCCATGGATTGGAAGATTTTGCTGACTACTATTAGCTTCACCCCTTATGTGGCTATCACCCCAGGGAACTTTGAGGATGATTCGAAGCAAACTAACTTTGAAAGTTACATCCATTTTCTCTACTTCGACACCAGGGTAGCTAAACATTACTGAAGAAAATCTTGCTGATATGTGCATATCACACACTTAACACATTCACACATTTATCCATAGTGTATGTTCACATATAGGTGCGCAGTTATGTAGATCACCAACTACCAAGACTTTCCCACGTGTATATGACATAAGCATTAAAATTCCATGTGTCTAAAATAGTCTTCATTCCCTCCTTGAAACCTGATTTTCCTTTTTTTATCTCAATTCACAACATACCCTTCCATCTCAGTCTAAGCTAAAAATGGAGTCATTCTTAAACACCTTACCATTCTTACCCTATTATTTACCAAGTCCTGTTAATTTCTCCCAAGTGGATATTCAGTTTGATCTTTGCTTTCCATTCTGGTTGCCACTGTTTTTGTTTGTCAGGCCTTTAGTTCTTTTCCTGGATTATTGTTGTAGACTCCTTCCTGGGCTCCCTATTGCCAACCTTGCCTCATTATAATTCATATTCTAAACTGTCCTCTGATTTTGTTCCATACCTGCTTCCTACCTTTTCAGGGTTCCTTGATGTCTTTTGGGCCGCCTTTCTAACCTCATCTCACTTGCCTGCCTGTCCCCAGCTTCCAGTGTAACTAAGCTTAAAATCTGCCTCTCTGTCCAGAATGCTCTTTCCTCCCCTTAATTCTCCGAATAAATGAGCAGGAGCTTACTTATCCTTCAGGCTTTCACTCATAGGGCTCTCTCTCTTGACAGTTGTTTTTTACCTGCAGAAGTGGTCATGCCACATTACTCCTCTAAACAACTGTTGTGGAAGTTTTCGTGCTGCCCCATTCTTGAGTTCAAGACATTCGTATTTACCTGAGTATTCTCAGTGCCTGGTACAAATCAAGTACTCAGTAAATGCTTGTTGAATGGAAGAACTAAATTACTGAGGAATTAAACATACCTGTGTGTTATATCTCTGACAGAAAGTAGGAATAGGAAATTCTTAAATACGGTAATCCCCAAACCTTTGTAATATAATAGTTCTGGTTTCTTCCCCATTTAATTTCCCTGGTAAAATTGATCAAGATTTATTTAGGCCACCTCCTTTCCTTCTTAACAAGCATTCAGTTGATGTTAATTTTTGTTAAGGTAGGGAAGGACACAAAGAATGTAAATAATCATAAATATTATGTACTTCCAAAAATAATCCTAGAAATCCAGAATAATTTCTAGCTAGAAGCTTTTTGAAGGACATGAGGAGTATGTGCTTTTTATGTTCAATTTTAACTGCAACATAAACAAAACAAATGAAAATTCCTTTGAGTTGTGTTAAAGATAAAGTGATCCTAATAAAGAGAAGGTAAATGTCGTGGGCAGAATATAAATCCTGCTAATTCTGCTTCTGCTACAATTGTGTGTGGTCTTGGACAAGTCATTTCTCATTTTGCAGCTCAGTCCTATCTATAAAATGAGAGTTATAGATCAGTAGATTTGCAGTGGCCCTCTTTCTTCTAATGAAACAGGAAACTCTGTATGAAAGAAAGAAAAGCAGAACCGCTCTACTTTGGAATTATGGGCGCCGTGGAAGTTGAGGAAAGAGGAGGAAATGGTTCTCCCTCCACTGGGCTCTCCCTGCTTCCTACCTCATCCCCCAGAGGTGGCCCCTACAGGATTTCCATGAAATACAATTTGAAAGACACTGTATTGGATGATGTATGTCTGAGTCCTCTCCCACTAAAGCTAAATCAGATAGAACCAGAACATTTTAAAGTCACAGAATTTGAAGGAGTTTCATATTTAAACTGTTTAATCTTGGATTCTAGTCTAATGTTCTTTTTTTTTTTTTTTTTGGTGAGGAAGACCAGCCCTGAGCTAACATCCGTTGCTAATCATCCTCTTTTTTTGCTGAGGAAGACTGGCCCTGGGCTAACATCCGTGCCCATCTTCCTCCACTTTATATGGGACGCCGCCACGGCATGGTTGACAGGCAGTGCGTCGGCGGGCTCCCGGGATCGGAACCAGCGAACCCCGGGCTGCCAAGCACAGACTAAACCGCTGCGCCACCGGGCCGGCCCCTAGTCTAATGTTCTTTTCACAAGACTTTTCTAAGTTTGCATAATATTTAAATCTAATCTCAATATATTTTATTCTTTAGGGTTTGCTGTGTACATTGTGTGTTACACTAATTTACTTTTTTACTGGTTAGTTTTATTTAATTAAGATATTTTGGGGGCCGGCCCGGTGGCATAGCAGTTAAGTTCACACACTCTGCTTCGGCAGCCTGGGGTTCACAGGTTTGGATCCCGGGTGCAGACAGATGCACCAGTTGTCAGCCATGCTGTGGCGGCGTCCCATATAAAGTAGAGGAGGATGGGCATGGATGGCTGTTAGCCCAGGGCCGGTCTTCCTCAGCAAAGAGGAGGAGGATTGGCAACAGATGTTAGCTCAGGGCTGGTCTTCCTCACACACACACAGAAAAAGATATTTTAATTCACCGAAGAGCATTGATCACTATTTTTCTCCTTTGGTCTGCGCATTTCAGGGTACCTTCACAGTGAGCACCTGTACCCTCTTCTCCTGTTGTCCACCACATGTCATTGAATGCAAACATGCATGTTGATGAAAGCTGACATGCGCTGAAGACTTACTATGTGGCAAACACGTTCTTGGTGCTTTACATTCATGCATCCCACAATTCTATGAAGTAGGCACCATTATTGTCCTCATTTTATGGAGAGGTTAAGCAGTGGATCCAAAGCAATGCATCTAGTAAGAGGTGGCACTGGGATTTGAACCTAGACAGTCTGGTTCTAGAGCCCCCACCCTTAGCATTCTGCATCTTATAGGTGTAACTTCATCCCATAAACATAAATTTTCTTGAAAGAAAATTAATTTTCTGATTTCTGTATATATTTTGAATTTCTTCTCAGAAATCATGAAAACCTATGTAAATCACTTAGCATAGTGACTGGCCCGTAGTAAGTACTTCGTAAATATTGGTTATTAGTAACTTCGGCAAATGGACTCCTGTAATGTCCATAGCATTGATTAGCAATTGAGACGAAAGTTAAACAGCATTCCAGTTACCTCATGTTTCCTAGCTCTGAGAGAAAACTAGAGAGTCACTTATTTTACAGGGTACTTTGCTTTCTAGCATCTGATCAAGATGTCTAAATAAAACTAAGATACTTTGATTTATGATTTTGAATTCTTACCTGAGAGGCTATAATTTTTATCTTGCCGCCAGGTGGCAGCATATTACATAAGGAAATAATTTAAATGTTACTATTGTAGGCAGAGAATTTATTTTTAGTATTTAGCCTTAAAAAATGTTAAACCATAATAAAAATAAAATAATTATTGCATGTTTCCCTTTGCCTCTGTCCTCTCTCATTGGCTGTGAGAGCCCTCTTCACACATTGTCTATGGCCCACGGCTAGACTTGCCTTGGTCCAGCCCTGCACACATTCTCCTTCCATCAGTCAGTGCAGAAAGTTTATTTTCCCTGCATCTTACAGAGGTTTAAGCCTTTGTGCTTAGATTCTCCCAACCAAATTGTGTTAGTTCAGCAACAGAAGGAATCCTGTTCCCTGTATCTTGCATAGTACCTAGAGGAGTGCCGGATCTGTGGTAACAATTTAATAGGTGCCCTTGGGTAAATGACAAATGACAGATAGGATACACATCCACTTGTGTGTTTGCTGAATATTTATTTGAATTATAATGCATTTATAGTTCTTTGTGGTTATGTTTATTTTAATTTGTGCTATAGAAGTCCCTGAAGATTTACTTAAGTTTAGGTATTATCAGGACCATTCAAATAACTACTGCCAAGAGTTGAAAGATTAGTGTCTGAGGTAGAAGGCAATTAATGGCTAATGAAGGTAAAGGACTGAACGTGGCAATTAATCGAAATAGGGCAAAGTGGGGCGGGGAGCTAATGGTAAAATGAAGAGATATTGGAGTGGAGAGCTGCAAAGGAAAGCAGGAGGCTCACCAAATTAAGTTGGCTGCAAGGAAATCTGTTTATACTTCATAATTGGGGATCTGCCTAGATATTGTTTGTTAGTGCTAATAATGAACTCCTTTGACATCAGTTTCTCAGCAAATTTTTTTCCTATTCTGTTACCTATTTATTAATATTCAGGTTTGACTGTATTTGAAATGTGGAGTAGAGATGAATATAATGTTCTTACTTGTAGTTCTAATTTACGTGCCACAAAACCTGCAATGATCTTTAGGATGTTACGTTTTAAAAGTATTACATTAACTAATGCTAAAAATTTTCTGTAGGTATGCAGTCAGCTTGCTTCATTTTTCTGATATTAAGGAAATAAGTATTCCAGACAGATTAATTTCTGAGGTTACAAAATCTGATCCTGGTAAACATCAAAACTTGTAAGAATAATGATGAAAGCATTTCCAAAATGTACTTTATATTTCTTATGTTAAACAGCAAATACTGAGCCTCTGTCTCCTTGATGAGTTGGACCATCATCTTTAACACTTGTGCTCCGCCATCAGGAGCCATGAGATGTCTGCACACATCTGCTGCTCCCACAGCTGCTGCCGGGTACAGGCTCCCCCATTGCCTCTTCCTCTGATACTGCACGTGCTCATCCCCGCTTATCACTCACACAGACACACCCCTCACATGTGCTCTCTCCTTCCTCCTCCTCATAATTTGCTTCTATAGCCTGGGAAATAGAAAAGGTAAACTGGTTAAAATTATGTCTAGAATTGGAAGGAATTTCAAGTTAAGACTGTCTTATTAAAACATGAGTTTTAATAATGGTATAGCCTACTGCACACCTGGGCTGTGTGGTAGTGATCTCTAGTTGTAAAAGCTTTGTAGTATCTGTTAACTTATCGTTGCTAGTTTCCTCTCTTTTTTTCTGTATTCTAGAGGTATTTCAGATTGTTACATCTCTACCTTGAAAACTTGTATGTGGGGATTGGTTTTTAGTGACTAGAGTGAAATGAGCAATTAAAGAAAATTCTAGCTAATTCTTTTAACAGATATGTCTTTCCGAATTCTTGAAATGCTTTGTGGCTTTAGTGGACAGATACCGTCTGTGACACCCAAGGCTCTTACCTTAGAAGTTTCATTTAATCTCTAATAAGCCTTAACATTATTTGGTTATGTTTCATTATATTTAAGAACTCAACAATTTCAGTCCATAGCCACACATTTTTAGAACAGATGTACTAGTGTCTACATTTATCACATTAGGTTTTAAACTGAGGATTCATTAAAATTTATCATTAATTACTTAATATATATTAAATATTAATTTTTTGCTATGATGTAGATAAAACAATCCATTTGTATAGTATCCTCTCTATAATATGCTAAGAGGAGTGGAAAATATTTTATTTCAGTGGCTTTAATATGTAATCAGAGAGGTGGATGACAGCTAAATGTAGCGTTGTCAGAAGACTGTATCATTGAGATGGTAGGAATTATAAAAGAAAATACAACCATTTGTTATATTTCAGTTGTAATGAAATTAATTGCATGTCTTTCAGATATAAAATACCTCTTAAGTCCATTGATTACAACTGTTTTTAAAGGTGCTTAATAAGCTATTAAGCACTATTTAAGTAATAAAATTAGTAGTGACTTGGAAAATTTTATATAGCATAGCTTTCTTAAGCCAGTTTTTAGTGATTCATCAACAGATAAGCAAAAAGTCAATTTGTTTACATAAATTGGCACATTTAATAACGACATATAATGTAAATGCTTGTTTATATGAAGTTATAACTCATTTATTGGACCTTGTAGCTCTGTCTAATGTTCTAGTGAAATGTACGTATGTGGGTGCCCCGTAAGGAATTCCAACCCTGTAAATTTATGAATCGGTTGACTTCAGTATTTAAAGGCCATCGTCGTAATTGACATGTTATTGGAAATAAAGTTAAGTTTTTCCTTATTTATAAGGATAACTTCAATTTTGAGGAACATGAATCAATTCATAGTTGGCTGAAAGCCAGTTTCTCTTCCACTTTAACTCCAGCACACACATGAAAAGCGCACTCACTTCCTAAGTGCCTTGTGAATCTGCGGTGATTAATTCTTCTCATTATTTTGCTGCAAATTCTCATGACCCTCTCTGATGATTCGATCAGCCACTTAGAGTTTATGCATATTCATATCTCTGTGCTCCTGCTGCAGTCGTTCACGTCTCCTTCACTGACTGGTGTGTTCTTGGTGCAGTAATTGAGCTGCAGAGATTGATTACTCTGGGGAGCTGTAAGGCCTTTAAAGGTGAAAACATATCAGTTCTGTTAATTAGGAAACAAAAGCTCTGGTGGCAAGTTCAGCAGTCAAACGTTTCCAGTGTAGAAAAGATGAAAGGTATGATTTGTTCCTCTCCACGAACCCTGTTTACTTTTTAAATTTTGAATTAAGTTATCCCTCTTTTAGGAATTTTCATAGAATGCTAATTGAAGAGGATCCGACTTATATTATTAATACTATTATCTGTGATGTCTCCAATCTGAAAGTTTAGAACCTGAGTTTATATACACCTTCTGTAGCACTGGCAGTATTTATATGAAATGTCTTAATTTACATAAATATAGAGTGCTTGTGTGTTAATTTTGGTATTTAGAGGCTTCATTTGGTCACCATGTTCTAACACTAATTTTTTGTCAAGGTAGTAGTATGCTGTATGGGGAAAGGTGAAACTTTATTCAACGTGGCATAGAATTTGAGCTGCCTTCTCTCTCTTTATCACAAGCACCCTTTGATTCTTTCTCTTTTGAACTGTATGTTAAGTAATACATTGTCCTGGCATAAAGGGTCCTGTGTGGACCAGTCGCCTCCAAAAGTAAGCTAGTTGCAGTATGGAAGTTTATGCCGTTTATCTAGTTGACAAGGTTTTCTTCTATGTGCCGTTCTTACAGTATGCTACCCTCCACCCATCATGAATTTTTCTTTTGAGATATAATTCACATACCATAAAATTCACCCTTTTAAAGGGTACAATTCAGTGGGTTTTAGTATATTTGCAAAGTTCTGCAACCATCACCGCTAATTCCAGAACATTTTCATCACTCCAAAAAGAAACCCCAGACTCGTTAGCAGTCACTCTCCATTCCCCCCTTCCCCTAAACCCCTGGCAACCAGTCATCTACTATTTCTCTCGTTGGATTGACCTCTTCAGGATGTTTCATATACAGTCATGCATTTCTTAACGATGGGATTTGTTCTGAGAATTGTGTTGTTAGGCAATTTCGCCGTTGTGTGAACATCATAGAGTGTATTTACACAAACCTAGATGATACAGCCTACTGCACACCTGGGCTGTGTGGTAGTGATCTCATGGGGTCCCCATCGTATACGTGGTTCGTCATTGACTGAAACGTTATGCAGTGCGTGGCGGTAAATGGACTTGTACTATATGTGGTCTTTTATGTCTGACTTTTACTTAGCATAATGTGTTCATGGTTCATCCACACATGAATTGGTACTTCATTTTTTATGGCTAAATAATGTTCCATTATATGGTTATGCCACATTTTGGTTTTCATTCATCGGTTGATGAACATTTATGTTATTTCCACTTTTTGGTTACTGCTGTTAATAATGCTAATGAGCATTCACATACATCTTTGCCCTGTTCCTAATCTTAGGGGGAAACTTTTCAGTCTTTACCACTGGGTATGATGTTAGCTGTGGTTTTTTTCTTAGATGCTGTTTATTAGATTGAGGAAGTTTCCTCCTAATCCTGCTATGTTGAATGTTTTTGTGATGAAAGGTTGTTGGATTTTGTCAGATGCTGTTTCTGCATTTATTGAAATGATCATGTGGTTTTTGTCCTTTATTCTATTAATATGGTGTATTGCATTGGTTGATTTTCTTACGTTGAACGTTATGATATTCTGTAGTTTTTATATGATCTTTTACTGTTGTGGTTTTAAATAATTTGAACTAATTTCTCTACTTATATTTCAGGCATTTATTAATACAGCAAAAGAAATTTATGAAAAAATCCAAGAAGGAGTCTTTGACATTAATAACGAGGTATATACATATTAATATTATTGGCTAATATTAATTTAGAATTGAATTTTAATTACTACTTGGATTCATGATTTTATATTTTTTTAGTTCCTAAAAGGATCTATGATGTCAGTTAACACATTAGTTTATGATCATCTAACTGAACATTTGTTATATATTGTATAATAAGTGTTTATGTTCTAGTAGAACATCACTTTATCTGTGAAAACAGATTAAAGTAAGTGACCCTATCCATTTATTGCAAGCAATGCAAAATAGTATAAATCTTCCAGAGAGAGAAGAAAATCCACTTTCATCCACACATCCATATGGTGTCATCTGCTTTGGGGAATAATTTTCTAGTGTGTAAATGCATGTACTGTGTTATTAACGCAAGAAGCTCTCTCTGTTGTCTGGTATGAAAGAGGGAAATACCTAATTTGGAAATTACTTCCAGTATAACATAGCATGTTTTCAGGAGACTAAATTAATATGTGTAATTGGCAATTGGCACTGGTGTTTTTTGTGTGTGGGGGGATGATATTATTTTGAGCCAATTTTGATCAACGTGATTAGGATAAAATGTAAAGCTTTGAAGCATGTAATTCAGAGTGTTTACCAGAGGGTCATCGTTTTGACCTAAAATCCCCACTATGCATTTGTGCTTATTTATTTCAGAATGTTTATGTGGATATAGCATATTATTTACTTTTACATAAATATTTTTGCCATTCTATATTAAGACTTTTGGCTTCCAAAAGAAAAACTCTTATTCCTGCCCCAGTTGCAGTTAGGAAAGCATTGCCTTAGGAGGCCATTGCATGGGTGTCTCCTGGCCTGCACATAAATGAGGCTCTTTATGATTTGCCTCAATATTCTTTGCTAAAACAAACATTTTGCCTAATGTTTCTGAAAAGTACTTGATTTTATAATTTCTTTTAACTTGGAGTGATATAGTTTCTAAATCCTATCTTCTAGGCTTATATGGCAGTAGATCTTAAGTTAATTTAAAGGCGACACCATTCAGAGACTAATGCCATATAAATTGAACAGTAATTGGGCCTCTCTTTCAAAGGGCACGTTCATTGTTTCTGTCTGGTTTCATATAGTAGCTGACTGCTTTACTGTGCCTGGTGCAGCTTTGATTGTAATGTGCTGTCAGGAGCCAACAGGCCGTGCAATTTATTTGGCCTAATGCCAAGTCTGACTCCTTGATTCCTCAAGAAGTTGCTACCAGCCCAGAGGGGGCAAAACCAATGAGCCATTGGGCATGCTTTTTATTAAAGAGGAGTCAAAAGAGCGAAAAGAAACCACATCAGCTGCTGTCAATACTGAGCTAGTGCCAGAAACCCCAAGGCTACTACTGTTGCAGAACAACTGCCAAGCACTATAAATCTGAGATTTACTGTGACGTAAAGTTTCCTTAAGAGCTTAATTTCTGAAGCTACTGTATTACTTTTCTCAAAGTGTTGTATTTTTAGGTAAAATCCACTTGAGGGAGTGAGGGTTAAGGCATAAGTGTGAGTTTGATGAATGAAAGAACTACTCTGTGTGTGGGTTCTTGGCAAGCTGCCATGTCTTTGGGGATCATAGAAATTATTGATGACACAGAACACTCATGTGCCCTTAGCCTGTACAGCTGATTCAACATGGAACAGAAATGCTGTCTAGAGAAAAGATTTTATGTTGTATTTAAAGCAGCATAGGCTTTGCGTAGTTTTATCCTTTAAAGATTACTTGCTATAATTGTTTTAAACAATTTCTCCATTGTGAGAATTCCCTGAAAAACATCACTATCCAGTTTCTGTTTACCCAGTACCTGGAATGGTAAAGAATTATTTTTAGAAATATTTCCACAGTATTGTTTTTAAAAGGAAGGAACATCCCCTGAGAGAATATTGTTTTATTTGTTGCAAAAATCTGTTTAGTATATGTTTTTCTGAGTTGTTTGGTACAATTGTGTCATTAAGAATTAAATGGATTTTTAAGTTTTAAACTATACTATCTGATTGGATCCAGTTACTTTTTTTTTTTTTTTCTCTCTTTTATTTCAGGCGAATGGCATTAAAATTGGCCCTCAGCACGCTGCTACTAATGCCACACACGCAGGCAGTCAGGGAGGACAGCAGGCCGGGGGAGGCTGCTGTTGAGTCCGTTTTTACTGTCTCGCTGCCCACGTGGGGCTACTCACTTATTCGTTCACCCTCTCCTCCTGCTCAGCTGAGACATGAAACTATTCGAAATAGCTTTATGTCACAGAAGACTTTAATCCTTCAGATTCTTGTATAACTTTGAATAAATGGTTAATGTTCACTTAAAAAGACAGATTTTGGAGATTGTATTCATATCTATTTGCATTTGATTTCTAGGTCAATTGATGTGATTATTTTTGTTAAATGTTGTCTTGTGCCCTTACCTACGAACTGAATTGTATTAAACACTACAAAGTCATCTTGAGTATTTTAAATCGGTTTGTGTAGTTAGGTTTCCCAACACCTGTGGTTACCTAATGTTGAATATTGAAGTTTGTCAATTTTCAAGGCTATAAGGAAAAACAGAAGGACTCTTTTAATTCTGTATTTATCATTTACTTTCTGTATATATAGTTTAATAACCTGCTTGGGTGTAATTTGCCAAGCTTGAATTCTTTAATGCATTTGCATAAATTCTATACCATTTAGAGCTTAAAGCTACAGAAGCATTGTTAGGAGTTGCTTGGACACTGAATTTTAAACTTTTTGACATTGTTAATAAGCATGTTCATCTTTTCTTGTCACTAGTTCAAGAAAAATATGCTTAATGTACATTACTAAAGGCTATGTATGTGTTAACCTGTTTTAATGCCAAAAGTTTGCTATTCGTCCACAATTTCTTTAAGACTTGTTCAGAAAAGGATTTGTTTGCCTTAATGAATACTGTTGGGTGAAAACACAGTATAATGAGTGAAATGGCGCACGCAAGAACTGCCTCCACCTGAGCGACTCCGAGAAGAAGGAATGTCCACATGTAGACGGCACATGATGAGGACTTGACTCTTTCCTTAAACACAATAATGTTTTCTTTTTCTTTTATTCACATGATTTCTAAGTATATTTTTCATGCAGGACAGTTTTTCAACCTTGATGTACAGTGACTGTGTAAAATTTTTCTTTCAGTGGCAACCTATAATCTTTAAAATATGGTAAGCATCTTGTCTGTTTTGAAGGGGATATGACAATAAACCTACCAGATGGGAAATCCTGTTATAAGTAGAAAAGCTTTAGTAATTTACTCAGTGTGGTGGTTTTATCCTTTTTTTTCTTTTTCTCCCTTGGTCTATAATGAAATTGTTATAGCAGTGCAAAATAAAATCCTATGTATAAAAGTGTTCTTTTTTTTATTATGACCACATCATTTTTTAAAGATGTGCTTTTTTTTAAGTCCATCCACAGCTTTCACACATATTTCAGCACATTTTTAAAAGGATCAGGATGTTCAACACTTGCCCTTTTTAAAAATTTTGCTAAAATGTGATAAAACTTTTCACAATATAAAAATTCTTTTTGTTATTGATGATGTAAGCAAGTATTTTCTACTTCTCAACCAGCACAGAAGCACATTTTAACTATAAGAAAGCTTTATAAAGAAGTTCTAAGTATGAAACTAACTCACACTTCACTCACTGACTTTCTGCGGTCTTTCCTGAAGGTTCAGCAATATTGTGTCAAAGCTTTGACATTACTCTGATGGGAAATCACCTAATGCCATCTTAATTTGGTTTTAACTCCTGGAGGGCAGAGAGAAGGGTGAGAGGAAATCAAGTTTCTTGAATATTTTTATTGTAAACTTTTTCTTTCTTAAAGTGATCATATCAAATTCACTGATCTTACCACTCACTCTTTTTAGTAACGTAGGAAAAGTTAAGACAACTAGGATTTGTTCTGCTCTATACCAAGACGAGGATGAATCTTTGCAAATTGTTATTTTTAAACTGCTGTTAACTTTTCCAGATGTTTCATGTGTTTCTTTTCTATGCTGTCTCCCCTAATTCTTCTATAAATCAAGTATAAGAAGAGAAACTAATGGTACAACAAACAACTACAACCAGCACATGTATTTTAATACTCTAAGAAAAGATGAAGCCCTCAAATACAGCTCCTACCACAGCGACCTTAATCTGCCTTGGTCTTGGGCAGGGGGACATCTCTGTAGTTCATGACCACTTTCTCTACAGATCTCGTCTACCACGAAGGAATGTGTGTGCTGAATCCTTTACATCAGTTGACAAAGCACTGTTACTGTCTGGTTTCTACTCTGCTCATTTTATTATCCTTATCACAAATAATGTACTACTGGCACCTGTAATTGAATCTTTAATACTGTATTTGAGTCTTTAATTGATCTTTGATCAACATTTGTAGCAACAACGGACATGTTTTAAGAGCTAGAAAGTCACTAAAAAAATAAATACAGCTTTTAATGTCTCAACATGTAACATTCCAAAGTTGTAATCTTCATAAAGACAGTTAGTTTGTCTTCTGAATTTAAGATGACTGAATTGAGAGCTGATTTTTGAGAGAGTAGCATATAATTAGATACACAGTTCATACAGTATATGGGAGCTGAACTGGATCTTCACACACGGTTTGTTTTTAATTTTAAAATAGCCTGTTAGCAGGAAAATAGTCCCTACTTATCTTCTAATAGTCAAGAGGATAGGAAAGTAAATGATACCAAAATGTGTGTAATCACTCAAAAAATGATCTATATCTGGCTTTGGGGCACGTTAAATATTGATTCTCTCATAGGTAGTGAAGCCCCATCTAAGCTCAGTACTAAGGTTGGCAGCACAGGTTTAGACTGTATGAGCTAAAAAATAATGCAAAAAGAAAACCGTGATAATGCAAAAAGATAACCCTGTTCTATAATAAACAAGATTGACTATACAAATAGACAAACCAACATCGTTGTGTTTCTTAGAAAGAGTTTACATGTGCTTTGGTGTTCAAATGAAAATAGAACCTAAGCCCATAGTAGAGTATCTCATTGCATTGGTATATACTGGATTATAGCACTTGGTTGAAGTCATAATGGGAAACTTTAAAGTGCTAGTGTGTATATTCAGTATTCATTAGCTTTACAAAATCATGAAGCCAACTCTTAAAAATTGAAGGACGTAAGACCAAAATCCTGATAGAAAATGGAAAAAGAATTCACCCAAAAAAAGATACAAAAATGTCCCTAAAATACATCTTAAAAATTCAAACAGAAATGCAAATTAAACCTGATATGCCATTTCTCACTTAAGAGATCGGAAGAAAGTTAATAAAAGTATGACAACACATTCTGTTGGTGATGCACTCTCATGTTGCTGATGGAAGTGCAAACTAGTACTACCTCTCTAGAGAGGAACTTGGCAATACCTAATAAAACCAAAATATACTCACCTGTTGACCCAGCAATCTCACTTTTAGGAAAATACCCTGATGATCCCCCCTCAACAATGCAAAAGCACATATCCAGAAGGTTGCTCACTGCAGCATTGGTTGTAATTGCAAAATAATGGGAAATTACCTGAAGTCTGTACATGGGAGAGTGATTCAATAAACTATGATACATCCACACAATGGAGTGCTACACAGCTGTAAGAAAAGGAGGAATTGCTCTATGAGCTAGTGTCATGACTTCCAGGGTATGTAAATGAGAAAAGCAAAGTGCAATGGTGCCTTCAGTTTAACATCCTTCGTGTAATAAACAAGGCAGTGTAAGAAAATGTACATGTATCTGCTCATCTGGGCAAAAGAAACAGAATAAGCTAGAAACTTCTGAGACTGGTTACCTACAGAGGGTGAGTCCAGAGTAGAGAGTGAGGAGAATTGGGAATGTGGTATTTGGAACAAGTGATACGTCTCTCAGTATACGTTTTTGTTTAGCTCTGACTCAGAACTATGGTAACGTTTCACACACTCCAAAAATAATTAAAATCAACCACCGTGTGCAGGGAACTCGAAATACAAGCTAATGAGTGAACCTACCTATATTACAAATGAGTGACATTACCACACTCAGGAGGTCGAAAAGAAAGCCAGCATACAACCAGCAACTTTGGAAAACAGAATTTAGACTGTATACTGTAAAGTTAAAGACAAAATGAACTATACACAAATAAACTAGTTAGTAAAGGGATGTGGGTTAGCAATTCTAAAAGTACCTTTTGCATATTAAGATTAAGCAAATACACTGTGCATAATGAACGATCCATAAGGGAAAGCAAAGGTTCTCATTATTGAGAAAAGACTTACAAATAGAAGTTGGGAAAGGCTGGAGTGAACCCCGTGGTGTTGGATTGGAAGGGAAGTGTTGAGAATGCGTGGTTTTTTTGTGTACAGATAGATGAGAAACATACATGAGTGTACGTGTGTACAGACCTGTTTCCTAGCTGTGTCCGCTGAGAAGGCCGAAAAGCAAAAACACCCCAGGAGCAGTGAGCACATCTAGTGCTCAGATATCGGTTTCTAAATACCATTCTCATGAAGGGAACTAGGGCTCTTTGGAGGAATGGTTGGATCCAGGGTTGGGGCAGGGAAATCAGAAAATGAGCCTGGAACATCTTGTGATGCTGAAAAAGGAAGTTCTCATAAAATGGTGGGGAGGAGGAGCGGGAGCATGTCAAAGGACACGGGAGCAGCAAACGTTGCTTTCGATGGCCAACTCTGGGACAATTTGAAAAAATAACTCATGCTAGCAATGGATTGTAAACCATGGAATAAAATATCCATGATGTAAATAAATGATTGAATGAATAAATGGAAAGAGGCAGCTTTTCCTTACAGTAGAATACCAATTAGAGGTAGAAGACATGTCACCAGGAAATCATCAAACAACACGATCATTGTTAAAGATAGGATGCGTTAATGAAAGCTAAAGGTAGTGGGCAAAAGCATGACAGGAAACAAGGTATGTGCACGGTCTCCGTGTATCCCCACAAGGTACTATCACAAAAGGAAAAATACCAACTTGACAGGTAACTAACTTGGCACCACCTTCATCAAGTGGTCAGTAAGACGTGAGGGTGTCATGTGTCAACTAATGGGATGCACTGAGAAGGGCACGGTTCTGTGGGATTCTAGCCAAAAATGTATAACCTCAACCTAATCGTTAGGAAACCTCAGACAAACCCAAAGTGAGGAACATCCTACAAAGTAAGTGGCCAGTACTCTTCACAAATGTCAGGGTCATGAAAGATAAAGAATAAGGAACTGTCACAGACTGGAGGAGACAAGGAGAAAGGACAACTAAATGCAGTGTGGGGTGCTGGGAGGATCCCAGAGGAGGGTTTCGATGAAGGAGGGGCACTGGGGGCTTCTCTGGTTCTAGCAACATTCTGTTTCTTGACCTGGATGGGAGTTAGGCGGATATTGCTTTACATTTCTCTAAACTATGCCTATGTGTTTTATGCCCTTTCTTATTAATAAGATTTTGTCTCCATTAAACAAAAATGCTGCCTTATGAGTTGCCCTCAAAACTTAAATGTGTGAAGTTTACCTTATCCTTTGTTTTGGGTTGAATTGTGTCCCCCTCAAAACATATATGAAGTCCTAACCCCCAGTACCTCAGAATTTGTCATTTTTGGAAATAGGATCATTGCAGATGTAATTAGTTAAGGGGTCCACCCTACTCCAGTATGACTGATGTCCTTATAAGAGGACAGCTGTGTGAAATGAAACCAGGATCAAAATGAATAGACAACTCTCCAGGTGGGAGAAAATATTTGCAAATCATATATCCAACAAGGGGTTAATCTCCCTAATATGTAAAGAACTCACAACTGAACAACAACAACAAAAAACCCAATCAAAAAATGGTCAGAGGATATGAACAGACATTTTTCCAAAGAAGATATGCAGATGGCCAATAGGCACATGAAAAGATGTTCAACATCACTAATCATCGGGGAAATGCAAATCAAAACTACACTAAGATATCACCTTACACCTGTTAGAATGGCTATAATCACCAAGACAAAAAACAAATGTTGGAGAGGTTGTGGAAAACCAGGAACCCTAATTTACTGCTGGTGGGAATGCAAACTGGTGCAGCCTCTATGGAAAACAGTATGGAGATTCCTCAAAAAATTAAAAATAGAAATACCTCATGAGCCAGTTTACCCAACGAACCTGAAATCAACAATCCAACGTGGCTTATGCACCCCTATGTTCATTGCAGCGTTATTCACTGTAGCCAAAAAGTGGAAGGAACCCAAGTGTCCCTCGAATGATGATTGGATAAAGAAGATGTGGTATATATATATACAATGGAGTACTACTCAGCCATGAAAAAGACAAAATTATCCCATTCACAACAACATGAATGGACCTAGTATTATGTCAAGTGAAATAAGCCAGAGAGAGAAAGACAAACACCGTATGATTTCGCTCGTATGTGGAATATAAATGAACACATGGACAGAGAGAACTGTTTGGTGGTTACCAGGGGGAAGCAGGGGAGTGGGCACAGGGGTGAAGGGATGCATTCATACGGTGACTGAAAAACAATAATGTACAACTATAACCACAATGTTGTAAACCACTAAGACATCAATAAAAAAAAAAAAAGACAGCCATGTGAAGACATCGGGAGAAGGCCACTTGGGCACGAGGGTGGAGATTGAAGTCATGCAACCTCAAACCAAGGAACTGAAGAACACCAGAAAACCACTAGAGGCTTGGATAAGGCCGGGAAGGCTTCCTTCCAGGTCTCAGAGGGAGGACAGCCCCGCTGACATCTTGACTTCAGACTTCTAACCGCCAGAACTGTGAAAGAATAAGTGTCTGTTGTTTAAAGTCACCCAGTTTGTCGCGCTCTGTTACAGCCAGCCTGGGAAATTAATACACCCCTTATATCCTACGAATGAAGACATTCTTAAATAGGTTGTGTGTGTCCCTGCAGTGAAAGGTGGTGTTGAAGTCGTGGGTTTACGGGAAGGTAACAGCTGCTTCACTGCTCGGCACATCCTGAGAGAGCAAAGTCGGTCTCTAGGAATATTGTTTTTACATCCTCCTGCCTCAGAATAATTCAGTTTACACGTCAAGATTCTATTCAGAATATGAAATATTTGTATACGGAGATTTTAAGAAAAATCATAGATACAACACATAGGACTTTCTTGATAAAACATTAAAGATACAATTTTTAATGTTACCGATGCCCCAAATTCGGTTTAAAATTGAAGCAGGTGTCAAATGTAGAATAAATATTATCTTATGATGGTTATGATGATGACAATGAAAGTGGAGATGTAACACAAATTCTAGAAATGTCCTTCCTTTTGTGGGAATAAGCCAATAAGAACAAATTGAAAAGTGGGTTCAAGCTGACCAAGAGGGGTTGTGTTTTGGGTATGATCTACTGAAATCATTTACGATAATTTGAATATTGCTAACAAGGTAGAGAGCGTGGAGGACAAGAGGGAGGGCCACTAGCTGGAGGGTGAGCTGATCACGAGGGTCTTCTCATGTTTGACAATGAATTTTGCATTGAAATAGCCACATTCCAGTTCCCAGGAACCGCTGCCGCACACAATTCACAGACAAGAACGTCGTAATGAGCTGTGGCCACAAAGTTATTTATTCCTGGGGCTTGTCCTATGGAAACTTACAATCTAAAAGGACCATGAGTTTATTTCATGTGCCCAGTCACTACACGATGGGTGAAGTATTTATGCAGGTAAAGTGCATTTTAGGGATGAAAACCAGGATTATTATACAATGTTATATTAGTTTGTGAGGGCTGCCATAACAAAGTATTGTAAACTGGTGGCTTAAACAACAGAAATGTATTATCTCAGAGTTCTGGTGCCCAGAAGTCCAAAATCCAGGTGTCAGCAGGTTGGTCCCATCTGAGGGCTGTGAGGGGAAGATCTGTTCTAGGCCTGTCTCCTTGACTTGGAGATGGGCGCTTTGTCCTGTGTCTCTTTCCATCACCTTTCCTTTATGTGTGTCTTCGTATCCAAATTTCTGCTTTTTATAAGGACACCAGTCATCCTGAATGAGGGCCCCCCAGTGACCTCATTTTAACTGAATTACCTTTGTAAAGATTCTATCTCCAAGTAATGCCACATTCCGCGATATTGGGGTTTAGGATTTCGACATATGAACTTGGGAGGGGGGACACAGGTCAGCCCATAACAAACATGGTTATGGATTATGGATTTTAGAGAGTAAGAAGGGGAAGCACTAAGCTCTTAATCAGCCCAGTGTGTGTTTGTGATGAAGCTGGGAATTGGGGAACACCACATACGACATGAACAAGCTGGATATCAAGAGATTTTCAAGAACGCTCTCTTAACGTTCCTTATTTTCATCTGTCTATTAAATCCAGAGAAAAGCTCAGCACTTGCAATAATCCCCTTCCTGATTTTGAATGTCTCACTACTTAATCAAGACCCACTGGAACCTGGCCCTTTGCCTCTTGAGGCTCCATGACTCCACAGGGCTGCCACGCATGTCTCCACGGTGTCGTCTGGTCTGAGGACCACGTGTCATCCTATCCAGCAGCATTGCCCGTTTGCGTAATGAAATTCCTGAAAACAAGATACATGCAGTGGTACTGAGCTTCCTAACTCTTCTTGCCTTCCCACTCCTTTCTCAACCTGAACACTTTTTTTCTCTCGTCCTTTTTTTAAACAGGTGAAATTCATATAACATAAAATTAGTCATCCTTAAAGCGAACAATTCAGTAGCATTTAGTACATTCACAACCTATGCCACCACCCCCTCTATCAGTTTAACAACATTTTCATCGCCCCAAAGGAAACTCCACGTCTATCCAGCACTTACTCCCCTTGACCCCCTCCACCCAGCCCCTGGTGAGCACTCATCTGTATTCTGTCCCCACAGATCTACCTATTCTAGACGTTTCACATAAATGGAATCATACGCTATGTGGCCTTCTGTGTCTGGCTTTTTTCACTTAGCATAATGTTTTCGAGGTTCACACACATTGTCGTGTGTGTCCGTACCTCATTCCTTTTCGTGGCTGGATAATATTCCATTCCATATATATATACCACAATTTGTTCATCCGTTCAGTCACTGGCGGGCATTTGATTTGTTTCCAGCCTCTGGCTATTGTGACTACTGCTGCTCTGAACAAGTGTGTACTTGCGGCAGTCTGACTATCAACAGTACTTGTCACCAACCTAATTCTGAGTTTTCTACATGTAAACAACAAAAACATCTCCTCAATGTTTTATGAAAAGTTTGTTAAAATTACATATGCACATGGTTTTTAAAAAGTCAAATAGTATTAGAAGGCTTACATAACAACCACCGCCCCTTGCCCTGTCTGTCCTCACCAGACAACCTACTCCCCAGAGCTCTCAGCCCTGCTCCTCACCTTCCCTTGGTGCCCAGCACCCCTGGTCAACCTCCAGCTCCTGTTTGAGGAAGGATGGAGGCCAGACCCCTGGCCGTGCAGTGAGAGATCACGTGGAGGCCACCCTTCCCCTCCCGCACACCTTCCCTGGTGACTGTGGTCACTGTTCACAGATACTCCACTCTGCTAAGTCTAAATAGGATTGGCCTTTCTTGGGCACTGTTATCTGCTCTCCTATTCTCTTTGCCTTCGTGTATTTGTACAATTTATTCCTAGAATGGCGTTTATTGACGTCTTGGGAAGAAGATAAATGAGTGTTCACTCCACCTTGTTTAACTAGAACTCCAGTAAATTTCTTTTTTTAAAAAAATTTGTCTTCCTTTATAACTTGTTAAAATGCAGTGTGTTTGCTGCAGAAAACATCGTAAGCAAAAGGAGAAAAATTTAAAGCTACTCTCCACGTTTGAATTCCCCAGAAAGCCGACTCTGAGACAAGATTTGGATGCACGTAATTTTGGGGGGAGGTGACCCCAGGAGCCCAGTGAGGGCATGCAGAACTGAGATGGGGCAGGGAGAAGAAAAAGGTAACGAAGGTGCGTTATCGGATGTGTTACTGCTGTAAGTACCCCGGGGCTCATTCACTCTGGGGACCCTCTGAGAAACTGAGGACACGGGGCAAATGGTGCCCTCTGTCACTGGTGGGAGTTGTTCCTGGGACCTCAGCTCCCTGGCCCTCTGGCCTGCCCTGAACACCTCCAGACACGCTCTTAGGCAGAGAGGCCAGGAAACTCTTGGCCTGTAATAAAGGCCTCAAGGTGGTGACTTGAGCATGGGGACCAGGGCACCAAGAGCATCTGCTCACATGACGTACGAGCTCAGCACCCAGAAAAAACGATTTAGCATCTTGCTGTATTCCTTTCCAGGTTTTTTTCTATGGTTACGTATACATATATTCTTTTATGAAAACGGGATCACACAGTGTATACTGCTTTCTTTCACTTATTCTGTTTTATAAATCTCTCGATGTTGTTACATAATCTCCTTAATTGTAATATTTGGGAAAGTGAGCTCAGGACCCCCACTGTCTGGTTCAAGTACTGACTCAACCTCTTACTAGCAAGGGATTGAACCCCCTCGTTCAGGTTCCTCATCTATAAAATAGAAGTAATAATCGCCCCATCTCATTAACGTGGCCTGAAACACGTTATTACATGTAAAGGTCTTAGAAATTTGCTTGGCACATAGTAAGGACTCAATAAATGTTACCTCATTGTTTTTCTACATAATTTTGATGGCTGTATACTATTTCCTTTTGTGGATGTGATATAATTTATCTCATCATCCCCTTCTATTGACTAGGTTTATAAATAATTTAGACACAATAATCAACACTCAGTTAACATCCTTATAGCTAAATCTTTGGGCACATCAACAAGTATTTCTTTAGAATACATTCTTGGAAATGGAACTACAGGTTCATAAAGTATAGACATTGTTAAAGATTTTATATATATAATTTCCCTCCAGAAAGGAACCAATTTATATTCCAACCAGATCTTGAGAGTGTTCTGTTTCCTGTATTCTATTACCAAAAATAGGAATTTTTATTTAAAAAATATATTTTTGGCAACTTGATGGGCCCCCCAAAATCTTTATTTTCAGTGTCATTTATTATGCAGTTCATCTTTTCCTAGTTACATCTAATGATTTAAGTTGAGACAAAATTTTTATATGCATATTTGTACCTGTTTCTGACATTTTTATTGTGTCACAGATTTCTACATTTCTTTGTTAGCGCCATCTCTCAAAACCCCCAAAATTCTATTGGGATTTTTAAAAATTATGTTAAATGTTTAGTTTAACTTGGGGGAAAATTGATATTGTTATGATATTAAATCTGGAAACAAGATATGTCTATCTGCGCAACAAGGACTTTTAAGATAATGACATTCATTCCAGAAACAGAGTTTTGAGAAGCTCAGTTTGTTTTCAAAATCCAAAATTAGCCTTACTTCTGCATTTTCAAATTCAGTGCATTTTAGGGAGGAAATTTCTGCCCAGTTTGCTTTTCATTTGACCAAATCTAAGGCATTTTACAATTTCTACTTATTTTTATCATTTCTCATCTATTTTTATTTTTCAACTGCTTGTTTTCTCTTCTATACATCTCTTACTTTATTATCCTAAAAAAAAAAACCATCTATTCTTTTAGCAATAAAATGTCATCCAAAAATAAACAGCAAATATTCACTCAGTATGCATTTGATTCAGTTCAGTATGAATGAACATTCAGCAAATACTGAGTATTTGCCAAGTAAATATAGTAAATCACATTAATGTGCTACTTGAAGATATAATGTGATATTCTTTCATATTTAGCATCCAGATCATTGAAAACTAATGACTATCAGAGTCCTTGCTTGTGGCTTCATAATTGAGTTTTCCACATGGTATCCTGCCCAGCAGGCTGGCTCTTGTTGACTTCTTTTAACCTTGTCCTCAAGACAAATTGTACATGAGTGGCTCCACGGTCTGCTCCTTCCACCTGAAAGATGCTGTGAAGATGAGTTCTTTCTGTAGACTGCCTACATACCCACTCTACCCACAGCCCTTCTTTCTCCCACTGTTTTGGGACTTCCTGCAGACTTTCTCGCCCCTCCAGACCTGAATTCCTGCCCCTCTCTTCTTGAGGCTTCTTGCCTTGTCTTTACGGTGCTTATTGCAGCATTATGTGAAACAGCAAAAAACTGGAAACAGCTTCAGCCTGTCAATAAGGGAATTTTACAATAATTTTTTAATCTATTCTGCAACCGACTAGCAGTGTGATGTTGAGCAAGTTAATTAACTTTTTTTGTACCTCAGTTTCCTTGGAAAAATGGGGATACCACTAATACCTCTTCCATGGGGTTGTTATGATGATGAAATAGGCTAATATTTATGGAGCACTAGAATAGTTCCTTATGCACAGTAAGCAGTATATACATGTTGATTAAATAGAGAAAAAAAATTTCATGGAATAGTAAACAATGGTAAAAAAATTTCAGGATTCTGTATATATGACATATTATTAAGTAAAATCATTTACACAATATATAAATCTCTATACACAAAACATGCTGTTAAGTTAAAAAGTGTGATGCAGAATAATCCATATTTTATGATCACGTATACAAATCTATACACATAGATGTGTATTATATATGTACGTATCACACATACAGAGAAAATTATATAGAGGAATACATCCCAAAATTTGACTATGATAAATAATTTCTGGATGGAGAATTTTTACTTTTAATTCTACAAACTTCTATACCACTTGAAATTTTTAACAATAATATTACATTAATATAGTACTTGTATTAATGAAAAATTATTTTAAAAGAAAAAATAGGCAAAGGGCATGAACAGACAACTCACAAAAGAAGAAATACAAGTGGCTTCCACTCATATTAAAAGATGTTCAAGATCAGTAAAATATAAGCCGAAACAAGAAGATGCCAATTTTTGCCTGTCAAATTGGCAAAAAATAAAAATGCTTAATAAGATCCAGGATTAAGGATTTATTTGTTCATAAAATGTTGATGGAATTTATAGATGGGGAATTTTATGTATGAGTGTGTGTGTGTCTGTGTATAAAATGACCCAGTGCTCCCAATTCTATATTTCTGACTCTATCCTACAGAAATTTTAGCACAAATGCATAAAGATGAATGTGTAAAATGTGTACTTAAACACGATTTGTAATAACAAAATCACTTAAATTTTCATGCTGAGGGAATGTATAGATTACGGAATACTACACAGAATTTAAAAAGAATAAGTTGTTAATGCACTAAGTTGAAAAGTCCATAATATATATTTTAAAAAATTATTCTACAGAACAATATTTATGGTAGGAACCCATTTTTGTAAAAATAATAACAAAGAAAGAAAACGTACTTCAGTGTAAATATGCTTTCAAAGCGTTAAAATAATGATGTCCACAAGTTTACACATGAACTGAGTGGTGACCAGGGCAGGGGTGGGAGCAGGAGAAATGATAATGTTTATGTTACACGTGTCTGCATTGCTTGCACTTGTTTCTGTGCACTTCAATTAGTTCTGAATTTTAAAATTTGTGGGTTTTTAAAAAATCAACATTTTAATTAACAAATCTATGTGTAAATATATTTTCACAAATGACAGCATTAAAAAACAAATGTGAGCGTAGGGGGTAAATGGGAACCTCAATTTTGCTATGAACCTAAACATGCTCTAAAAGATAAAGTCTATTTTTTTTAAAGCCAAGTGCCAAAAAAATTGTGCAGGACATTAAAATTTTTAGCTCTGTGTTGTGCTGTCAAATACAAATTCCCAAACTGATGAACTCATGTCAAGAAAGAAATTGCATGCAACATAATATTTTAAGATAAAATGTTATGCTGCATTTTTCTTTCTGCATTTGAAATTTTACATAAAGGGAAGAGTTTCTTGAAGAAAAAATGTAAAGGTTAAGATACTCATCATATGCTCCTCAATAACTCTCCTTAGTATTTACCCATATAAGTTGAAAACTTAGGTCCACACAGAAACCTGCACACAAATGTGTATAGCAGCTTTATTCATAATTGCCAAATCTTAGAAGCAACCAAGATGTCCTTTAATAGTTGAATGGAAACACAAACTGTGGTACATCCAGACAATGGACTAGTATTCAAGCTAAAAAGAAATGAATTATTCCAAGACATGGAAGCAACCCAAGTACCCATCAACGGATGAATGGATAAAGATGTGGTAAATATATACAAAGGACTACCACTCGGCCATAAAAAAGGACATAATCGTGCCATTTGCAGCAACATGGGTGGACGCTGAGGGTATTATCCTAAGCAAAATAAGTCAGACAGAGAAAGACATATACCGTATGATTTCACTCATATGTGGAAGATAAATAAACAAACACATGGACAGAGAGAACAGATTGGCGGTTACCAGAGGGGAAGAGAGTAGGGGGAGGGCTAAAGAGGTAAAGGGGCACATAGGTGTGGTGACAGATAAAAACTAGACTATTAGTGGTGAACATGACGCAGACTATACAGAAACTGAAATATAATAATATACATCTGAAATTTTCACAATGTTATAAGCCAGTATGATCTCAATAAAATAATTTTTTAAAAAAAGAAATGAGCTACTAAACACGAAAAGACATGGAGGAACCCTAAGTGGGTATTGCTAAGTGAAAGAAGACAATCTGAAAAGCCACACACTGGATGGTTGCAATTATATGACATTCTGGAAAAGGCGAAAACTATGGAGACAGTAAAAAGATCATTGGTTGCCCGGGGTTTGGGAGGAGGAAGGGATGAGTAGACGGAGCACAGGCAATTTTTAGGGCAGTGAAAGTATTCAGTATGATACTATCATGGTGGACACAAGTCGTTACACATTTGTCAAAACACACAGAATGGACAACACCAAGAGCGAACCCTAATGTAAACTATTGACTTTAGTTAATAATAATGTATCAATATGCATTCATCAATTGTAACAAATTATCACCCTAATGCAAGATGTTAATAATAGGAGGAATGGGGATGGGTGAGGGGGTATATGGAAACTTTTCTATAAACATAAAACTGCTTTAAAAAGTCTATTAATTAATTTTAAAAATGTGTAAAGATTGAGGTTCACGCTTCTCACGCGATCTCCTGATTGGAGAGCCGTGGGGAGGGCCTCAGTAATCCATCACCGCTCAGCTGCTACTTTGGTTCAGAGGCACAGCCAGATACTTGAAGAATGAAGGAAGCATGCAAAGGGCAGACGGATTTAGCTAGTTTCTTTGCATGAACAGAAACCCCAACAAGAAATTTAAAAAGACTCTCTTCTCTGCTCCTTAATATTCCCACACACACACACACCCTCACCACACGTCTCTTGCATTTTTACTTACACCTGGACCAAATTCTACTGTCAGACTCTTCTCTAGTCCCGTTCAGACCCAGGCGTGAAGACCTTCAACTAGTCTCACTGGCCTAGCCACTGACCAGTCCTGGGCAAGGCAGGTGGACTGTTTCTAAACTCACGCCCATCTTTGTATCTCAAGTGCCTGGAGCACAGCTGGGTAACTCTTGGCCCACTGACGCATCCTCTTCCTTTAGCTTCTGTTGGCTTTTCCTAATTCATTTACCTGGACTTCTGCATCCCAACTTCAGATTCAGTTCCCACAAGAATGTGAAGTCCAAGAGGGCAGGAAACAGTATTTTCAGTTTTCCTTTCTGCCGTAACTCCTGCATCTCACACAGTGCCTCATTCATAATGGGAGTGTAAAAAAATACTGGTGAAAAAACATGGATAAATAAAGAAATGAAAAATACATACACAAATTTTTTTCCCAACTATTCTTTTTTTGGAAAAAAGCTTTTTCTTTAAGATTGTGTCCTTCCTACTTCTTTGGTGTTAAAAATGGCTTTTCTCAAGTATTAGTGGTTGCCTCTGTGGAAGGGACATTTTCTTTTCACTGTCACCCTTCATACCTTTTGGTGATACCAATTCAAAAATTAAAAAATACAAATTCAAAATAAAATAAAGTCCTTGCTTTTATGATGACAATTTTTTAAAATGTCTGTAACTGTCAAAATAAAAAATTTTAATTGAAATCTTATATTAATTTCCTAAATGTATTTGAATTTTTGTTTGTTTTTTACTAATAGCAAGACCCCCAAATCCCAAAGCACTGAGTACAATGTCTTGCACCTACTTGGCACTCAAATATCTGATGAGTGAATAAACCACCCCTAGTTTGAAATGCCTGAGGTTAATATATGGACTTCACAACAATAAAAGTGTCTGTCATGACACTGTTAAGGGCCCTTGTCACCTGTCACTGTACTCTAACAGCAAACTCCTAACTGCTTTCTCGACGACTAGGCTAGGTTGCAAGTCAGGCTGTGTCTGCCTGCGTGGGAATCCCTTGGGGCTTGTTACAGACGCAGGTTCCTGGGCCACAGAACTGAAATGGGGGTGCAAAGCAGCCTGGAGTCGGGTTGGGAAGACACTCTGCAAGCCCGTGCCGCTGCTGTGCCCTCTCCCCTGACGTGGACCCCTCCAGAGCCACGTCTTCCTCATCCCAGGATCCCAGGGTCTAGAAGAATGTGACCTTATTTGGAAACAACATTGTTGCATGTGAGGTCATACTGGAGCTGGGGGAGAAGGGACTTAATCCAATATGACTGGTGTCCTCACAAGAGGAAGAAAACTCCATGCGAAGAGGCAGACTCCCAGGGAGAGGGCCGCGAGCCGACCAAGGTGGAGACTGGAGCGCCGTGGCACCAGCCACAGATGCAGGAACCACAGAGGCAGAAAGAGGCGGGGAAGGATCCTCCCCGGAGTCTCAGGGGGCACATGGCCCTGCTGACCCTTGGATTTCAGACTTGCAGCCTCCAGAGCAAGAGAATGAATATCTGTTGTCACCCAGCCTGTGGGACTTGGTTACAGCAGCCCTTAGAAACTTAGGCACATGGAAAATCTAATACTTCACTAAATGACAATCGCCCCCACCACGGTTTTTTATTTTGTTTTTTTATGTTGAAGGTGATAATATTATTTGAATTACATGTATTGATCCAGCCCTGTGAGGTAATACTCCTTTTTTATTTCCCCCCAAATCTTTCCACTCCCTGGAAACACATGCTAAAATGACATGCACAATATACGAGGGGGGTCCCACTTCAGTGGCTGTGGACACTCTTGATTCGTCTTAATCTGGGTGTTCTAAGCCAGGCTTCTCACGCCACATGTGCCTGTGGTCCCCGAGGACCTGGTTAAGATGCAGATTCAGATTCCGAAGGTCCAGGTACAGCCAGAGCATCCGCATTTCCAACATGGCCTTCGGATATCCGGCTACCTCAGACACACCAGGAGCAGCGAGGCTGCTGTTCTCGGCCCATCCAGGTCCTAGAAGAGAGCAAAGGCTGGATTCGGAACTGACAAAACAGGTTTTCCAAGCGTGGGTGTAAATCAGGGCATAGAAGTGGCCAGCTCTGGGATGCTCACTTTCACAGTGACGCAGGTGACTACATCCCTTCTCCAGGTTATTTAATTTACTGCCAAGGTCTTATCTTTGGATTCCAATTTCCTGATGAAGAAAGAGTTAAAATGCCTTGCATGAAATCACACAGCTTTTGTCATCAGCTCCAGTCACCTGCTTCTCAGTGCCTCTGATTTCTCTCTGGAATTTTAAAGTCTTCCTAAGTCCAGATGCTCTGAACACTTAAAGATGCTTTAATAATAATAATAATATTTAAATTAATAATTTAAAAGGAAGTCTAAATTTTTTTTCACTTGTCAAACATCTAATTATTAAAGCGGAGAAATTTATTGTCGGGACACTTTAACCACCTTCTTAGGAGTGATGGTGGGTGGGATAAGATATAAGCTAAAGTTTTTTTATTTTAACATTGGACGTGAGAAATGGATTTCCTCAGATAATGGATTTCCTTGCTGATATATCAGAAGCATGTTCCTTGAATAAGCTTTTGTTCTTTCTGAGGATACAGAATTAAATTTATTTTTTGAGGAAGATTGGCCCTGAGCTAACATCTGTCACCAATCTTCCTTTTTATCTTTTTTCTCCCCAAAGCCCCAGTACAATAGTTGTACATCCTAGTTGTAGGTCCTTCTAGTTCTTCTATGTGGGACGCCGCCTCAGCATGGCCTGATGGGCGATGAGTAGGTCCGTGCCCAGGATCCAAACTGGCAAACCCTGGGCCACCAAAGTGGCACGCACGAACTTAACCACTATGCCACCGGGACGGCCTCTCCAGCATTAAATTTAACCATAACCTTCCACATACATCACTAGCAAGAAATGCTGGCCATTGAGATAGCCACACTGTCCTGGGATGGCCTCTGTGCAGATAATGCTCACCCTCTGCACAAGTGATCGACTGCATTTCTTTAGTGGGCTTTATTACTGTGAAGAAAATCTGTTGTTTCTACCACATGATTTGACACTAAAAATTATTAAAAAGAACTTACCAAAACTGAAGCCACGACAAAAAAACAATGTGTTGTGTATGTATCATTTTTATGCTTGGGACCGGTTTTATTATTTTTGGAACTATTACAAGACTTCTGTTAAACATGTTGAATGTTAAGAGGAAACAGACTCTTGGCAAATGTAGAAAACCAATTACAGAAAATGTCTCTGCTAGAACTAGAGAGACATGAGGGAGGGATGGGGGAGAAGCTTGTCCTCCCTTCTCTAACTGCTGAAAACACAGACGGTGGGGTCTTGAAGAAAAATACGACTGTTACATCGTTGTCTTTATTTTTATATTTACAGGCAAAAGACAGTAAAATGATACTTCTCAGTTAAATCTACTTATAATGTAGTAGAGTACAACATAGAATTACTTTTCTTAAGGCAAATCTGATTAAGAAAAGTAATATTTCCGAAATAAATAACCTAAAGAATGACTATTTGCTATCCCAAAAAAAAGCTTTACCACTAATAAAGACAGCAAATTACCCCAAATTTTAAGCACTTGAATTAGAAATATTAATTTACTCAATTTTTGAGAGCATATCTGCTGTATACAGTGTGGTAAAAGCATGCTATCATATAAATATTAATTAAATGATATAATTTCACCTATGTAAATACTGACAAGATTGAAATAAAAGAAACTTCAATTTTGAACTGATTAAATTTTGAAAAACTAGACAGTTGATCTAGAAAAAGAATCAATAGAGGAAACAAAACATTTTCAACTATGACTTAGCTATTATTTCATGATGTTCTCCCCTGTGTGTGACGCTGTTTTAAGCACCAAGATGTACAGACAAGTAAGACATGACCTTTGACCTTGAGGAACTTCCAGTTTGGGAAAGGCAAAGCAGCAATTCAAACACAATGTGGTAAATGCAATGATAGAGGCAGCCCATGTGGAAGGAGCCGTTGGAGTCTTCAAAGAGTATTCTTCACAGAAAGAACAGCATACTCGAGGGTCAAAGGGTATGAGGGGAGAAGGAGTTTGCTGTACCAGAGAACAAGGAGGCAGAAAGGAAAGGCCACAGATTAACCTGGAGGTGTGGGGAGGGGCCAGATCATGATGGATGTCTGACGCAGGCACCCTCAGAGGAGGAAAGGAGAGGCACATTCATCCGGGCTTTTCCAAAAGACTTTTAAGTGTGGGCAGAGTGAAATTACTCAACATAGCAAAGCATTGGGGGACCAGCAAGCGTGGGAAGCCGTCACCACCCCGGGGCTGAGGAGTGAAAGAGGGAAGATGGGGTCACAGAATCTGGTGGTGTGCTGGAACCCAGGAAGAGAAGTGGCCACCTGTTGACCACTCAGAAGTACTAGTACAAAGATAAGTAAGAGCAGGTGCTGTCATGAGATTTAAAATATTTAAAACATTTGTAAGATGTTTTAATATTTGGATTTGAGAAATATCAGATGGTAAAAGCTTAATTATGGAACTTGGTAAAAAATAAAATAAAATAAAAAGGCAATCACTGGCTAGTAAGAGGCCAAGTATTTCTCTTTAGTCGGGCCCGCCGCTCTGGGCCCCTCAGATGTTAAGACATTGTGTGCAGCCATGCCTGTCACTCACTGATGGCAGTGGGACTCAGTGGGTCAGGCTGGCCAGATGCTGCCCCGTCCTCCATGCCGCTCTGTGGCCTTCCGTGCCCATGTTTCACGGGATGCAGAACCACTTGTCAGCCAAGGACAGAGAGCGCTAGGTGCTAGCTGCGGGAGCGGGCGGGAGTGGGAGGATGGCTGAATGCAATCCTTTTCTCTCTCTGGGCCCCCAGAACATCAAATCCTAACACTGATCCTTAATCATAAAAGTTAAACAGACTTAGTCAACTCAATTTTCAGTGATAATGAGCATCAGAAATCACATGGATTAATGAGTCGCAAATGATCCCCTTCAGAATAATTTTATGTCTAATTTCTTAACCCTCCTGATTCTGGCACTGCAAACAAGCAAGGACAGGGATGGATTTGAGACTGACTGCCCTCCTTCCCCTCTCTGGCAGAGCTACACATGAGCACAATAAGGGCCACCAACTACAGAACCAGTGCCTAAAGGCACCAAGCTCAGCATGAGGGCAGCAACCTTGTTCATCTTTAAGGACACGCCGATTCTCGCCAAAAGTACAGGCTGAAGAAGAAAGGCAAACAGTCTGAAGGGCATAGTCCTTTGTCTCAGCTTCATGCTACTGACTTTATGCAAATTCCTGTCTTGCTTTCTTGGTCCCTCCTCCTTTCTCCTTCTTCTGGATAGACTGGGTGACTTGTAAACCTTCAGCCAGCAACTGGATGATTGAGTCCGCCAGCACCTCTTCCGGGCCTGACAGGGATTAGATGCAGCAAACATGGCCAGTAGGTATTATAAAAGTCCTATGTAGCAGTGTGTCTGAAAGAAGACAGAGGGGAAGAGGAAAGACAGAAAAGCGGAGGGCAAGAGGACTGATCGGTGTGCTACTGTCCATGTGCATGTCTGTTTAAAAGAGAACAGAAGATGCAAATTTAAGGGAGCGTTTCCGTTAAAAAATTATAGGGATGCTTGACTTTCTGTAGCTAAATAAACATAGATGGCAACCTTATATCCACATGGTCACCTGAAATCGAAATGAATGAAACAGCTAATGCAAAAATATTTAAATTTGTTAACTGTGGGAAACATCTGATCAAAAATGGATTAATAATCATATCCATAGAAAGTAGTAAGTCTGTTCAGTGAGTGATCGAGAACACAGTCACACAGCTTTGAACAGAGTCAGACAGGGGTTTAGGCCTGATTCCCAGCTCTACACCCACCAACTGCCTGACCTCTAGAGCTTAAGTATCGGAATCCTTAAAGTGGGGATAAAAATTGTGCCTGCTCCCTAGGATATTTGTGAGGATTCAAGACACTTAAAACAACGTCTGGCATATACCAAGAGTTCCATAACACTATATAGATTAATATATATTAATGTAGTTCCATTGTATAAACAGCAAGCCTGCTGTTTGTATTTATTATAAACAACTTATTTTTACTTCACTCAGATTAATCTCTAAGTTTTAATCATTTACTCAATAAATGATTTTAAGTAAAATCAGTTTTAAGTAAAATCAGTTTAATTGTAAAAATCAACAACTTAAATGCTAGAAGTTTAAATAATCAAAACTAAATTTGCTTCACCCACAGACATCCACACAGCTATTTATGTTTCACTTCCAGGGACAGCTGGAATGTTTATGCTGATGATTTCTGCTTTTTTATTCCTATATTATGATGGGCAAGGGTGAGGAGCCCAGAACAATTGTCATTTGAGGAAGCTGCAACAATGTTTTAAAATTTTCCTTGTATCTCTTCCCTTTTTCATACCCCCCCCAAAAGGACATATCAAATTAGTATAATTTTGAGGAAAGTCTGTAAAATAAATTTATTTAACATCAAATCCGGTTTAGTGGAAATCCCTCTAATAAGGAATGAGGTCATGTCTCTTGCAATGAATCGTGTCCATTAAATTTATATTCTTTTCTGGATGCTTTCCTTCCTTCATTTATTTGTCATTTCCAAGTCTCTACTTCTCGTTGATTGCTCAATTAAATGAAATCACTGATTTTTTTTTTTAAATTTTGAAGACGGCATGAAACTGAAACTACAAAATACTATCCTATCAACACAAGTCTGCTTTAACTCTACTTTTTCCTACCCAGTTTTTTAAAAAGCAAATACCAACTTTATTTTATTCAAAACCCTCCAAACATTTCCATTTGTATCTCTCTCATTTCACACGTGTCTTCTCTCCTTTGCCATCTTCCTACCCCTTTGATACTGGAAACAAAATAGGAAAAAGGGATTAGTCTTTATTATAATATTCCATTACCTAGAAAACTTCTTTAGGATGAAAGAAAACCCTCCTCTTCACATTGACTAATAACTGATTGATCTTACATTTCTCTACTGCTCTCATTTTCCTTTACTCCAAAATTACACACTAAAAGATTACAACTCCACTTAAGCAACTCCCACATATTTTTAAAGATAATCTGAGGAGAACTATAATCTCCTCAAGGGCTCTTTAAAAAGTCTCATCTATCCCAAGGCCTTGAGCTATGATCCAATATAGGATACATCAGGATTTTAAGTCTAGAATCAGAATTAGAGTTATTTTAACAATGGAAGCAAACTTGGAAAGCTCTCCAGTCCAGCGTCGTCTCTTTACACATATGGAAACTAAGACCAGAGAGGCTGTACTGTCTAGGATGATATTTTTGCTTAAAATTTTATAAAGGATATTCAGATGAATTATCATAGATCCTAATTAAAGGAATCTTGAAGACAAAACATAAGCCGTTTTTATAACAGTTGGCTTTTTTCAATCACTTATTTTAAATATTTTTCATCTCAAAGGAAAGCTTTATGTCAAACACAATGATTTTATTTCCTCGTTGGGAATGATTTTGTACGTTGAAACAGCACCTTGAAGCCGTCTCAGAATCCGCGAGCTCGCGAAAGTTGCGTTTTCCCGCTGCGGCGTTCGCAGCGCCGCGAGGACTCCCGGGCGGGCACCGGGGCAGCGGGCGGCCGGGCCCCCGCTCCGCACGCACTGCGGTCTGCGCGAGGGTGGCGGGCAGGGACAGAGACGGCCGCGACCAGACAATGTCCTGCATTCACGGCGGCCTCGGCCAATCACAGGCCGGCGCCTCCCGGCCCCGCGCGGCGCCGCCGGCCCCGGCTCGGGCCGGAGGAAAACCTGGCCTCGGGGCGGCCATCTGCGGCCACCCGGGGAGGGCGCGCCGCGCTCCCACTGCGCCCGGCCCCGAGGAGGGGGCTCAAGGGGCGGCGCCGCGGGGGCCCCCCGGGGCAGGGGTCGCGCACGGAGGGCAGGACGCGCCCACCCTCCGCCTCGAACGCGGCGCTGTCCCTTTAAGACGAGCCTCCTCCCGGGGCCGAGGAGCGCGGCGGCGGCCCCGCCGCGGGGGGCAGCGACATCCGGGCTACCGGGCCGGCGACGACGACGGCCCCTCGGGCAGCTCCCAGTCCCCGCGGGACGCCCGGCTGCCCGCGGCTGGAGAGCGCCGCCGGGGCAGGAGGGGGCCTATCGGCGCCACGTGAGCCCCCGGCCCGAGCGCGCCCGGCAGCCGCCCGCCCCCGCCCCGCGGACGCCCAAGCCGGGACGCCGGGGCCGGCACGCGGGTCACGGACGCTCCGCCCGCGGGGCCGCGCCGCGCGCGCCCGCCTCCGGCCCGCCCCTCCTGCGCGTGCACGGGGGCGGGGCGCCGAGGAGGCGGCCAATCAGCGCCGGCCGGCCTGGGGCCGCCTCTAAAGTCCTCGCGGGGGGCGGTGAGGGGGGGACTTCGCGGGGGGCGCGGCGCGGGGAGGCGGGCGGGGAAAAGCGGGAGTGCCGGAGGCGGGGGAGCCGGGCCCCAGCGGCCCCGCTCCGGCTCTGAAGCTCCGCGGAAGTGAAAGGGGCGGGAGCGGCGGGAGGGGCGCGGGCCGCGCGTGAGAACCGGCGCGGGCGGGCGGGCGAGAGGGAGGCGTCGGGAGCAGGTGGTGCGGCCGGAGGGGGCGGGGCGGTGGGGGCGAGGAGGCACGTCCTGGAGAGAGGAAAACCAGGGATGGACGTGCCGAGGCAATGAGCGTGAAGCCAGAATCTGTCAAGGTTAATTTATGCAGCACGAAGAACTTAAAGAACTTGTGTATTTACTGGTAGGGATGTATTATACGGTTTTCCTCTGTCCGAGTGGTGTTTTCTTTAAAGGAAAGTGGCTACGGGTTTTTAATATCTGGTGATATTTATTAAAATCGAAAGTTGATCACTAAAAATTTTTCATGAGGGTTGGAGAAAGAGGAACAAAAGGCATTTAAAAAGCAAAATCCATCTCTGTGCTCTACCGAATATTTGAGAAAGCATATATGTTTCAGCAATCGGATACATTGAGTTAATTTGTAAGGTAGAGTAGGGGGTATATTGGCTGGGAGACTGGAGCTCAAGATTCACCATCAGGTGATCGTGAACAAGCCCCTTCCCTAAAGTCCCCTTTTCCCCACCTGCAAAATTAGGTCAATGGATTCCCCTACCTATTTCGCAGCATGGTTTGTGATTCAGTGTATATTTGAAGAAAAGTGGGAAATAAGCATTGTTCCGCCATATGGGTGGGGTTCCCTGGGGAGCTGTCTTGGGTCGCCTTTTTCTCTGTGGACTCTCAGAGCGTCATCCCTCTTCCAGACCACCCTGCGCTGAGGTTCAGGCTTATTTAACTTGGGTGCCACAGAAATCACATAATCTTTGTGTCCTAAACGGAGCTTCGCATCTTCCCTCCAAACTTCCCGTGTTTCCCATCTCAGCAACTGCATCACTGCACTTGCCCATCGGCCTCCCACACCAGCCTCTAGTCATTAAGCCCAGGATCAATGTTACTTCCGTACTTGTTATCGTCTGTTGTCGCTCCTGCCACTCTGCCTACCCCAGTGCAGGCCACCAGCGTCTTCCACCTGGATTAACGCAGTTACCTGCTCACTGGTCTCTCGGCCTTGGGTTTTGCCCCTCCCCCATCTCGACGTTGCAACCAGATAGATTATTTTAAAGTAAATCCGATCGTGTTACTCCCGTTTAAAATCTTTTAGGGGATCTCTGTTGCCCTCGGGATAAAATCCTATCTCCCTAAATTTGCTTTATAAGGCCCTCCTAATCCTGTTTCCGTTGACGTCTCCAGCTGGGTCTGTTACCATGGGCCACTCCTCCCCGAGCTCCAGCCTACCTGAGTTGCTTTCAGTTCTCTAAACGTGCCGCATCCTCTCTAGCTTCTGCAACGCTGCTGTCTCCTCCTTTCCTGAGAGGTGGTTTCCTTCCTTTCTGTCGCCTCTCTCCCTAAAGCGAGGATTAGGGGCACCCATTGCATTCCTAGCTCTACAGTGGACCCTAGCCCAGCACTGCGGTCGCCTGTCATCCTGCCTGAGTTTACATCCCACTCCTTCGGAGCAGGGGCTGCACGTTGTTCCCAGTTCCCAGGATGGTCCTGACGATATTGGTCGGAGCCCAATAACCCCCTTTTAGAATACACAGTGATGGGCTCCGGAAACCAAAAGTAAGTATAGGTGTCTACTGATAGAGTCATTTTATGTATTGCTGTATTTGTCAGCTTTGAATTCCTCCTCTTAGTTACAAGTTTATAAGAATAACATTTTAAAAAAATATATAATAAATTTTACTTAAACCAATCTGGTGTTTTTGTCAGAATTAACTGTAAATCCTTTTCAGCAGAAATGGTGTGTGTGGTTTCTGAAGTGAAATTCTGGAACAGTGCCCGGCTGTTTGGTGCAAATGGGCAGAAACGTTCATTTTAAGCCCAGACTCTGGAACTTTAAAACTGAGTGGAAACTAATGCCCCAATAATGAGCGAGGACAGGAGTGGAAGAAAGAGTATTAAGCTGAGAGTTCCGGTTCCTTGTTTATTATTATTAATTTTTAGGATAGCAATTATCAATGTGTTAAGAAATTCTCCGATACTGACTTCAAAACAATCCTGACACTGTTAATATTTTTCTTTTGTTTTCCTTAGTGTTTTTCTTTGTTTCCATGAGATGTCAGTGTAACAAACCGAAATTCTCGTTTTCCTTGTGGTCACTCATACTAGCTATACTAACATATGTGCATTTAGATCTGTAGTATTTCTAAACACCATGCTGCTCCACTCTTTCCAATCAAGTTAAACAAGAATTCTTTGTTGAGAGATGTAATATTTAGAGGGGAGGATAGGGGGATAAATCTTAACTACTACAAATTGTTTCTCTTCAGCTTTACTCTGAAGGAGATCCTTGTTGGTTTTCTCCTTACTGCACAGCTAGACTGTTGACTTTGTTACACTTTGGTGGAAGGGAGTAGAATTTAGTAAGAAATAAAAATTTTTAAAAAGAAGGGAGGGGAAGTTTGTTTATTTAGTAAAATAAGCAAAAAATAAATGAGATTATATAAAAGTAAAAGCAAGTAATGTGTATAAAGTATTTAAAGCAAAATATATGCATTTGAATAACTTACTGTTTCCACAGAAAAGTATTCTCCCAGTATGTATCATATCTGTTTACAGGACATGCCGAATGATTATTATTGACAAATGATAAGGGAAAAATAAATGCTGGAGAAATAGCTTCTCTTGTGAATGTAGGCTTGGCTAATTTCGAGTTTAGAAAACATTTTAGACACCGTGATTTGGATAAAGTCCTATAAGTACACTTTACTTACATTTTAGCTAACTGCACCTTTCAGTTTTTAAGCCTTTTTAAAAATCTTATTTCCAAACTTTATGGAGTGGTAAAGGATTTTTTTTTAAGTTTATAGTAAAACATTTTTTCAACTAGCTAATTTTAAGAGTATATCTACAATGAAATACATTTCAGCCTGATTTAAAGCTGATTAGGTGGCCACTTAAAAGAAACACACATTTAAGATGAGATCTAAGATTGCCATTTGCTACATTTGTTGGCTTTAGCAGAGATTTCAAGTTAATCGGACACTGAAAATAAACTGCTGGTCTGGTAGAGATATGCAGATAGTGGTGACGAGCGCATTGTAGAGTGGAAAGAGGGTGGGATTTGGGATTAAAAGACTCAGGTCTAAATCAGCTAGTTTTATACCTTCTCCAAGTTATGTCTGAGACTAAGTTTCCACATTTATGAACTGGGCAACTGTTTGCCATCTTAACCTCCTCACAGTGCTGAAGTGAGCATCAAATGAGGATGATGTACACTACCAACCTTAAAACTCTGGACAAAGAGTAGTTACCGGTACTGTCCCACACATTCTGCTTTGGACTTGGAAACATTTGGTTGTCATGGAAATCATAAAAATATCTATATACATAAATAATATGTATATAAAATATAAGCAGTATGAAAAAAATCTGAGGGAAATAAATTACTTTTTCATAAACTCTGATTCCCTGAGGATTCACATGGACTTGCCTTTGTTCATGGGTAATAGCTGATATTAGGGACAATCGAGACACTATAAAAAATCATCATTGTAGTAAGTTTACAGAGGATTCTGGGACAGTCTAGGTTTCGTTATGCTCTACATAATATACAAGAGCAAGGTGATGTTTGTGTGTGTGGAAAACTAATAAAAATGGGTAAAGATAATACTGCAAATGTTTAATGAAGTATATCTTGTTCAGTGCTCACTGTTAAAAGATGAAGATTTTCTTCAATGACAGTATTTGTTTGTTATTATTGACCTGGGATAAAACTGAAGAAAAAACTAGCAAAGTAGCAACAAAAGCACTTCTATTATTCTTGACTCGTTGGCTCAAGTTTGAAGTGTCTGGCCAGCGGTTCATCACCTTCCGGGATTTAACTGAGAACTATATTATGTGCAGACAGCTTTGGTGCACACTGGATGGATGGTAAAATAAATACACGATGCATTTTCTCTCAAGGATGCTAAAATCGAGTTCTTTTTTTTTGTTTGTTTGTTTGTTTTTTTTGTGAGGAGTACCAGCCCTGAGCTAACATCCATTGCTAATCCTCCTCTTTTTGCTGAGGAAGACTGGCCCTGGGCTAACATCTGTGGCCATCTTCCTCTACTTTATATGGGACGCCGCCACAGCGTGGCTGACAAGCAGTGCGTCCATGGGCGCCCGGGATCCGAACCCGCGAACCCCGGGCTGCCAAGCGCAAACTAAACCGCTGCGCCACCGGGCCGGCCCCCTAAAATCGAGTTCTGAGAAAGAAAAAAGAACAAAACCCTAATATGTTTGTGAGCGAGCCTGCAGTCTGCAAGGGAAGAGAGCTGGGTGGACAATTCCCCAGCTGCCTCTCTTGGCAACCTTCTGACGAACGCCACCCGCAAGCCGAGGAGGTGACTGCCTGAATACATCACCCTCACCGTCTGCCATTCTACCATTAGAGTCTCATTCTCTTAGTTCCTAAAGTTTTCAGTTTTCTCAAGTTGCCCCTTAATATAAATTTCCCTGGAGAGGGTGTAGATGCTGCTTGAAGCTAAGACCTAAATAATCTTTTGCCTGCTCAGCAGAGATTGTCTTATCCTGCTAAGACCAAGAAAGGGAGAAAGATGGATACATAAGAGAAGAGAATGTGAACAGCAAAGGTACAAAGGAAGAAAGGATCAATGACCCAGGGAGGTAGGACCTAAAAGTGCTTTGACAGTTTTGCCTGGGGACAGTCCCTCCAGCTCCATTTTTGTGTCCTTGTGGCATCATGCCGTGGGATTCCAGCCTCTGCTCTCAGGCTTCTAGGATCTGCTCGGCTGGCCATACCCATATTCCTTGTCTGTCATGGAATTCGGCTGGATTCACACTAGCCTGGCGTGTGTGATGGTACTAGAAGGAAAACCAGTCCGAAGGTTAGTAGACTTGAGTTCTTTGTGACTTTGACTCATTCAGACCTTCTACCAACTTCAATTTTCACATTTGTAAAAGAAGCGAGTGGATTACATTCCTATTTTGCCCTGAGTTTCTCTCTTTCCCTGCTAACTTCTCTCCCAACTCCTTTTACTATAATTAAGCCTTGACCACAGGTGGTAAAAAAAAACGGCGGCTCCCAAAAGATGGAAGCAACCCAAATGTCCCTGGAGGAATAAATACACAAAATGTGATCTATGCATACCATGGAATAGTATTCAGCCTTAAAAAGGAAAGAAATCCTGACATGTGCTACAACATGGATGAACTTTGAAAGCATCGTGCTAAGTGAAATAAGCCAGACACAAAAGGGCAAATACTGTATGATCCCACCTAGGTGAGGTTCCTAGAGTAGCCAAATTCACAGAGACAGGAAGTAGAACAGAGGTTTCCAGGGGCTGTGGGGGGGAGGGGATGGGGAGTTAGTGTTTAATTGGGACACAGTTTTAGTTTGGGGAGATGAAAAAGTTCTGGAGATGGACAGTGGTGATAGTTGCACAGCAATGTGAATATAATTAATGTCACTGAACTGTACACTTAAAAATGGTTCAAATAGTACATTTTATATTATATGTATTTTACCACAAAAAAATATTTTAAACAAACCTAAAAGTCCACATTGGGAACCCTAACTGAAGATCCATTTTGTGTGCTTTTCTTGACTTTTCTGTGCAGCTGTTTGAGTTCAGACCCATCCTCAGTCTCTCCCTGTGTGACAGGACCCCCTCCATAGTCCTCTCCAGAAAGTGCTCCTCATTCTCCTTCAGCATACACACTCCTGGACCTGGCCTTGTATCTGCATTCCCCCAGCTTTTCTCTAGCAAAACTCTCTGCCATGGCCCTCCGCCACCACTGTGGAGCCGTCATCCAACCCCGTGTCTTGCTCTCCCATGTTCACTAGGGAGAGTGCCTGGAACTGCCCCCCTTCTCGAGAGCAGCCTGTGCCCACAGCTTCCATCCTTCCCTGTGACTCTGATTTTTATTACACCTGCTCTTCAGCCTCACGGAGACCCCGTTCCCTCAGCCTCTCCCCAGGACCCACTCCATCCTGGTGCCTCACCATTTACTCCTCCCTTCTCTGTCAGGCCTCTCTTCATTCCTGAGAACTGCAGAGCGGTCACACAATTGTGTGCCCTGGTGCCCCTGCACATGGCTTCTTGTCTGCAACCCTGACTAAACCCAAAGTGAAGTCGTCAGTCCCTTCCTGCAAGCCTGGTGATGACTTCCTCGTACGTTCTTTAAAACTGCACTCTCTTTAAGCCTCGTTCCCTCTCGCTTTTGGCTGCTGTGAGTGCCATGTAATAGAGCGCTGGTGTGTCATGTTCCAGCATAGTTCTGCTTGAACAACCCTCATTTCTAATTCTCTTTCTTGTAGCCCTCCAAAAGCACTATGCTCCTCTGTTCCAAGTTTCTGCACCAGCAGATCCCACTGCCCGGCATCCTGCTTCTCTCCTCTTCTTTGTCTGACAAACTCCTCTTTGTTCTGCAGGTCTCAGCTGGGACCTCATCTCTGAGAGAGCATTTGCTGGACCCTACCTGCAGGAGGAGGAGGAGGTGTGTGCCCATAGCACCCTCTGCTTATTTCTCCTATCATCATTGTCTTACAATTTCCCTAGATGAGAGATTCATGAGGGCAGGGACTGTGGCTTACTCATCAAGCATCCTCAGAGTCTGAGACAGGGCCTGACACAATAAAATAGGTTCAATAAATCATTGAGGGGCCAGTCTCGTGACCTAGTGGTTAAGTTAGGTGTGCTCCGCTTCAGCGGCCTGGGTTCAGTTCCTGGCCGTGGACCTACACCACTCGGCGGCCATGCTGTGGCGGTAACCCACATACAAAATAGAGGAAGATTGGCACAGGTGTTAGCTCAGGGCCAATCTTCCTCAGCAAAAAAAAAAAAAAGGTTACTGAATTTACTTTTGAGAAAACATTATTATAGGTTTGGTCTAATACATGATAATTTGGCTTACAATTTTACTTCTGTGATTTTATTGTATTCTTATAAATATCAAGTCCTTACCTTCTACATAATCTATTTCTTTTTTACCAACAACTAGTTAATTTTAATACTTTGTATATGAATTAGGATTAGGTTTGGCTGCACATAACAGAAAATCCTCAAATCGCATTAGCATAACCAAACTAGAAGTTTTATCCCAATCCTTAACAAGTTCAAGGACAGACAGAGTTGGGCTGAAATGTGTCGGACTCCCAGTCTTCAGGGGTCGATTCTCTTTCAGCTTCAGGTCCCCATCTCGAGGCTGTGCCACTGTCTTTGTGGCCTAAAATGAAAGCTAGACTCGAATTCCAGGCAGCAGGGTGGAGGAAGGAATAAAGGGTAAAGGGCAGACACCACTGTCTTTCTGGAAGTTCCTCAGAAGCTCACATCCAACATTTTTGCTTTCATACTGTTGGGTTGGCTTAATCACACCTAGCTGCAAGGGAGGCTGAAATTCACCGTCTTTCTTTGGAGCAGCCGTGTGCTCAGCTAAAGATTCTATTAATATCAAAGAAGAGGAGCAGTGACTATCGGGGGGCAAAAAGAAGGGTAGGCCATACCTGAGTTGAAAAAGAGATATATATGTGTCAACATCATAATCCAGATGAATCTAGATTTCAAATATATTCTTCCCAACTCTTAATCTCCTTTGTTGAAAGGTTATGACATTTAGACTCAAGAGTTTTACACCAAGCAAGTCACTAAATTTCCAGGTTTTTTCCTATTATCAGGTAATGTAAGAAACACCTTGTCCTTGGGATGAGGCTCAGAGATGGGGTGAGGGGGTGTGGAGGTGAAGGTGCAAGTAGAATGAAGGGTTAAGTAGTAAAGAAAGGATTTGACATTTGTACACTTCTAGTGTGACCCTTGAGACTCATTGACTGGATTTGCTTTGTCCTGTGTTTTTCCTTGGCTCTCTGGGGAGTGTTCATGTCTCCTCCCTTCATCGAGCACCTGCAGTTCCACGCCGGGAAGCTGGAGGTCTCTATTCCACCACGGCCACCGTGGACACAAATGCAGTACCGGCTGGCAGCCGACGCCCTTCTGCAATCACCCAGAGGAGGTGTCATCAAAAGCCACAGAACAACCTCCGCAAGAGAACAGAGTGCAGCTGCTGCCTGCTTGGGAACCAGGCTGCACTCCGTCAGCTTGCTCTTGATTAAACCAGCCTTGTTGTCCTTGTCATCCTCCGCCACGAGCCCAAGTGTCAAGCCCTTGACTCACGCATTCTCTTTTACCCTCATTCCTGTACTTCTCTGTGCTTCTCCCTTCCCCATCTGATCTTTTTTCCTTCCATTATTTTTCCTCCTTCACAATCCCTTCCACTGTTCTCGGAAACCCTCTTGTGGCTTTGTCTTGTTTTTATTCTCCAAACCTATTCCACTGTACATCAATTTCCACAAATCTCTAGCCTCACCACAGGGCTGGCCCTCCACCTCTCTTCCTCAGCTGAGGATACTCTGCTCCCGGCTCAGCATCCTCCATCACCCCCTCTCCATGGCTTTTTCCTCTCTCCTTACTTTGAGAAAGGGCTCCCTTGTCTCTGCTGCCCTATCCTTTTCCTTTCTTTCATTGCCAAATAAGGACGTACACAGTATCCCCTGCTCCCACGGCTTCACCACCGCTCCTAGCTCATCCTTGTCATCGGGTTGCACCGGCCTCATCTTTATGAAACTAACATGTTGACATCATCAGTGACCTCCAAATTACCTAATCTGATGAAGGCATCAGATTCCTTGATAATAACGTGACCCCATTGTCATTACCCTTTCATCAAAATTTTCTCTTGCCTTCTGTCACACTACATGATCTGCTTCTTTTCTTGCTTTTTATGACCACTCCGATCAGTAATAAAACAACAATGCTAATAGCTAATGTTTAATGAGCACTTTTGTGCCAGGCAGAATATAAGATGCTTTATATGCATTATTTCACTTAGCGCTTGTATTAACTCTATGAGGCAGATGCAATTATTATCCCCACTTTACCGATAAGGAAACCGAGGCTTGTAGGCTCACAGAGGTCAAGGATGTGCTGAAGACTACAAAGCTGGTAAGCATTAGAGCTGCACTCAGCCAGGTGTGTTGAATTCCAAACAAGCACTTTTTTGCCAGCAGAGCATCCTGCTTCTACTCTACCTGTTGTTCCTCTCTTCCTGATTTCACCTTAAATATGAGTCTTTCCCAGGATCCTCTTCTGTGCTACCTGCTCACCTGTCTATAGGCATTTACTTTCACCAGGAAGTGTTTGACTTTCATTGGGTAAACTCTCTCCTTTGTTTATTTATTTATTTTAGCTATTTATTATGTAACATTTTAAATGTGCACAAAAGTAGAGAGAATTGTGTAATGACCCCTTCTCCCCCCAGGAACCATCACTGAAGCCCAACAACCATCCACTTATGGCCACTCTTGTTTCGTCTGTACCCCATTATTCCCTGTGCCCTACCCCCCTGGATTATTTTGAAGCAAATCTCAGAAATCATATCAGTTCATCTGTAAATATTCCAGTATATATTTATAAATATAAGGACTCTTTAAAAAAAAGCCTTAACCACAAAAACATTAATATGTCTAAAAATGAAAAAGAACTCCTTAATATCAGCAAATATCCAATCAGATCAAATTTCTTCAATTGTCTCATAAGTTTTTTAAAGAGTTGGTTTATTCAGATCAGAATCTAAATAAGGTCCACAAATTGCACTTGGTTGATGTGACTCTTTAAACGTCTTTTAAACTTTAGCTTCTCTTTGCTTTTTTTTTTTCCCTTGCAATTTATTGAAAACACCACCTCCCTTGTCCTATGTAATACCCCATATTCTGGATTTTGCTGATCACATCTCCATGGTATTGTTTAACACATTTGTTTCCCCTCCCCCACAAATTTCCAGTCAACTGTAGTTAGATCTAGAGGTGTGAGCTGATTCAAGTTCATTTTTCAGTAAGATTATTTCATAGGTGAAATTATGTACTTCCAAAAGGAATCTCATTTATTTAGATAGCTTCTAAGTCTGTATTCAATTTCATTCCTTTATCTTCAGCTAACTGCTAGAACATTTCGCTTGGATATTCTGCTGTCATCTCAAAATCAACATGTCTAAAAACAAATTTATCTTCTCCCACACAAGCTCTCCCTCTTGACACCTTCTCTGTTGCTGTCATTTCTATTGTCCTTTTAATTCACCTGGGCTCCAGGTGTCAGAGCTGTCCTCCGCTTTTCCTCAGCTCCCATATTCAGTCAGGAAGACCTGCCAGTTCTCTCTCCATGGTGTTAGCAGCCTTTCCTTTTGATTCTCACACCCATTACCCAAGTATAGGCTTTAAAATTATTACAATATCCTCCCCCCACCGGTCTCTTTTTCCTCAGTTCCACTTTGTAAACTGCCACTGGATTAACCATGTTTACATCATGTGCTCCTTTTTATGTACTTCCTACTCACAAACCTTCAGTGGCTACCCATTATTTATGGGATAAAGTCTAAATTTCTGAGAGTACTCCAACACAATCTGGTCCCAACCTACGTTTCCAGCCTACCCCACACAGTCCATGTTGCTCAGCGTTAGATGTTTTTTCCATAGCCGTGGACACCAATTGACTTGAAAATGTTTAGACCAGTGTCATATCTGACATCCTCTTTTAGTGTTGAATGTTTGAGAGTCAGATGAACAGTTATCCAAGCACTGGAATAAGACAAAACTTCTCTCTGAGGATAATCCTGGATTTGTCTTAAGGGACACCTGTGGTCTCACACGAGGGGAAGGGGAAGTTGCCTGTCACCCTGGCAAAACACTGCTTGCTAGCTTCCTCAATTTTCCTAACGGGATGTTCACACTTCTACCTGCTTGTCTGGTCCTAAAACATGTGACTGGCCATCAACCAGTAATACAGAATGTCAGCCACCTACGCTCTGCCCTCAGGTCAGCTGCTCTCTGGCTCTCATTAGAAGCCAAATACACAAACACCCAACCACACAAAGAACTCTCAGCTGGGAGACTTGATATTCATCCACTGTTTCAATAACTTTGTTAAGGTAGACCAGTGGACGTGTGCATCCTGGATGACCTTCAACCAAGATGCCCTTGAACATTATCTCGGCTTACACTGAGCCTGCCCAGGGCCGCAACTCACTGTCTCCTCTGTGAATTCTCATGTGACACTTTCTTACAAAATTTCACAGAAAGAACTGGTACTCGAAGAGCTGGTATGCCACCCTTCATTTCATAGGAAAAAGCGACATATTTATAGTTTTCCTTTTTACTCTGGCCATCAGGAGGCTCAGATACAATCAAAAGCGCAGAAACTGGTTAATCCTTTTGGTTAGAAATAGGTACTGACTTCAGTTTCTATTTCTACTTTAATAATTTTGTCTTATTATTCGTTTTATAAGCTCCTTTAAATGCATTTTGGAATGAGCTGGTGTATACATTAAGTAAATAAAATACTACTACATTCCTCCACCCAGGCAAAGGTCAATTGATTTACCTCATACGACTCCAAGTTTGCTTATTCTGTGCCTTCTAACTGGAGTGCTGCCTGGCTCTACTCTCCCACCACCCCTCCTTCTCCTCAAAGCCACCCATCCTGTATAGCTCAGTTCGAAGGCCCCCTCCCCTCCTCCTCCATGAACCACCCTGACTGCCCCAGCCTGGAGCAAGCCTTCCTTCCTCTGAGAGCCTTTCATGTTGTTTGTACACTATTCATTTACCACTTCCCACACACTGTCTTTTACTGTTAGTTTTATAAACATTTTTTTAAATTTGAAAGTAATGTGTGCACACAGTAGAAAATTTAAACTGTACAAGAGAGGTTGCACAGGAAAATAGTCTGTCATCTACAATTGCCTCAAAGGCAACCACTATTGCTAATTCTTTGTGTATTAGTCCAGACACACCTATGCATTTACACACACACACGAATACACGTATACTACATACATGCAAACATATATATACACGTGTATGTGTACTTGTAAATCCTTCCATCCTTTTTTTCCACAACTATGAACATACCACGTACATTTCTCTGCAACTAGACTTTTTTTTTCATATAACAGTATAGCTTGGAGATTATAGCACATCAGTACATAAATATCTACCTCATTCTTTCTCATACCTGTATAGCTTCTATTGTAAAGATAAGCCATAATTTATTTGATTAGTTATGCCATCGTGGTCCACATCTCTCTGATTAAACATACTCTTCTGAGGGCAAGGGGGGACTAGGTCTATGTTTAGTATATTCTCCCACAAATCCAGAGTGTAGTACTTCTCACATAGGATAAGCTTAAGAAATAACTGATTGTCAATTTTTATCAGTCAGTACTCAAGTAGCAATTAATTCTGTTTTATAAAAATATTTCAGGAGTGGGGCCAGCCCGGTGGCGCAGCGGTTTAGTCCGCGCTTGGCAGCCCGGGGTTCGCTGGTTCGGATCCCGGGCGCCCGCCGACGCACTGCCTGTCAGCCATGCCGTGGCGGCGTCCCATATAAAGTGGAGGAAGATGGGCACGATGTTAGCCCAGGGCCAGTCTTCCTCAGCAAAAAGAGGAGGATTGGCAACGGATGTTAGCTTAGGGCTGGTCTTCCTCACCAAAAAAAAAAATTTCAGGAGTAACTTGAGGAAGTCTTAAAGCATTGTCTAATCAACCAGGTCTGTCTTTCACTGATATTTTCCGTGTTATAATATATCTTTGTTATTATGTACAGCATGTTTGTGAAGGGCTCGACATTGAGGCGTACTAAGTTTCAGCTCATGAAAAGAAGGGCTGGGGGCGCCTGATCCTGTAGCAGTGGCTCCCAGGGAAGGCATTGGGTCCGGCCAAGTTCCCACGTCTAGAGACAGGAGCAGAGCATCTGCAGGACCATGGGAACCACTCCAAGGAGAGAGCACAGCAGTGCACAAGGAAGCCAGCCTCAGTTCTGCTTACAGGAGGTGAGACCCTCACCATGGAGTGGGCTCTGGGACAAGGGGAGATGGCGTGGACCAGTCTCAAGGAAGGAGGAGTTACAAAGTGCCAGGACCTTGGTTGGATGGGTCCTAGTCTTTAAAAGGATGAGGCTACATCTGTATTCATAGCAGCATTATTAACAATAGCTACAAGGTGGTAACAGTCCAAGTTTCCGTCAACAGACGAATGGATAAAGAAAGTCTGGTATAAACAAACAATGGAATATTATTCAGTCTTAAAAATGAAGGAAATTCCAATATGTGCTACAACATGGATGATGTTTGAGAATATTATGGTAAGTGAAGTAAGCCAGACACAAAAGAGCAAATATTGTGTGATTCCACTTACACGAGTTACCTAGAGTTGGTGAATTGGTAGAGACAGAGGTAAAATAGAGATTACCAGGGGTTGAGGGAGGGAGACTGGGGAGTTCATTTTTAAGGGGTGTAGAGTTTCTGTTTGGGATGATGAAAAAGTTTTGGAGATGGACAGTGGTGATGGTTGCACAACATTATGAATGCACTTAATGCCACTGGCTTTTACACTTAAAACTGGTTAAAATGGTGTTTTTCTATCATGTATATTTTATCACAATAAAAAAAGGCATGAGACAAGGGAAACATATACACTCTAGAATGTGGTGTTGTTTTCCAAAATTCAGTCATTCTTGTTCTACTGCCCTGATCTGTGCCATCACTGAGCCCATATGTACTATTTTACCCTCAGTGAGTCAGGTCTGGTAATACTACATTTTTTTTTCCTGAGAGAGGTAAATAAATAGGCTGTTGGTGAAACACGTGAAACCGTACTTAACCGACTTTTGACCCAGGGGACTTAGGAGTGACTTGAGGGCAATGGCTTGTGAGGGCCCCACACAGCACTGTGAGGATGGGATTGGGAACGAGGTGGATGGCACGCAGCTCTGCCTCCAGTCAGCTTCTGCCTTTTCGATCCCATGAAGCTCCACCCTGTGAGCTGAAGTTAGTGGCAGCATTACATATTGGAGAAACTCCACAGAGAAGCTTAGGAGATGGGTTCATATGAATTCTTGCTGGCTTTCTAAATGAAAAGCCCCAGTATAGCAGCTCGATCATATTATGAACACATTATAAACATAAGGTAATTACTTTGGAGGAAGTTAACTATGTTAAAATACAAATTAAGATAAAATTAGGAATGTTTCTCCTTTCAGATTCAAGTAGGCAGAATATTTTTTAAAAATTATTTTTGCCTTTCTGTATCCAGTCATCCCAGTGTCTTAAATGCAACACTCATTCCATGAGCATTTGCCTCCTATATGGCAGGCACTGAGCTAGGTCCTGGCATGGAACGAACCTCTCACAAATCTGTGTGGGGTACTGAATAGGTGGGCCTTCACGGCCGTATCTCAGTGTGGAGCAGTTAGGCAGAGAGGAGTTAGTGTTTCCACCCAGGAGAAGGGATTAATCAGAATTGGTTGCATAATTCTCAAGTCAGTTTTATCCAGAGCTGCAGCCTGAGGCAAGATCTTGTGAAAATCAAGGTGCAGACTTGTCAGTCAAATGTGACTTTTTCCCCTTTAGAGCAGAGGAGAGTGTAAACAATTGGATGTAAAGAAGTTCAGTTCCCAGTGGATCATGAGAAAGACAAGTAGCCTTTTGGCAGTTGTTAGATTTCTATTCGGGGAAGAGCACTGATCAGGGGGTTAGAAGACCTGGGTTGGGATCCCATCTCTGCCATTTCTCAGATTCCTCAACTGTAGAAGAGGGTTGTATGTACCTGATCTGCAAAAACCAAATCTCATATTCTATCTACTGTGAATATCTTGACCAAAGAGGAAGAGGACTGGAGTATCATGTGCTAGCAATAGTTATTGGCAAATACCTAAACCAGAGTTAAATGTAGGGGTATCATGAGTTCTGACACATGAGATATAGAATTAGGCAACCTTAAATTATGACCTGTTCTCTTCTTACATCTTGAAGTGCAACTTTGAGTTTGATATAGTTTGGCATAGAATTGCCCAAGAACTTGCAATGATGATATTATGTCCCACTGTACGACATATGACATTGACCCTACTGAGATCACCAGAGCAAAAACAGCACCCAAGGCCTTGACCTGCTTAACCCTGGAATCCAACCAAATGAGCCAACCAGCCACCCAGGGACTTAACAGAATAGAAGGAAGAGGAGACATGCTTAGGAGACATATTGATTTCCAAAAAAAGGATTCAAGATGGCCAGAAATTTCTATATACTATATTACATCTACATACAACGCATGTCCTGCATTTAAACAAAGGACCCGTGATTGTGGCTACTTCATGGCTCCAGGTAACAATGCAGGCTGACCTTGCCTGGGCCCTGGGGACCCTACTCTGGCTATGTGGCCAGCACTCCTTCTGGGTCTCCACAGAAGACAATGACTCCCCTGGGCGAATCTGGCAATTCACCATTTGTAGTCCTTTTCCCCAGGGGTGAACATCACTTAAGAAAGTCGTATAACAACTTGGTGCTGCTACAATCTCAGCTCAGAACTCAAGGAGTCTCAGGACTCAGTGTGAGCCCTTTTACTTTCTTTTTGCAGCTTCTTTCTTCCCCATAGGGACTATTCCAAAACTTGAACACTTTCCTCAAAAATCTCTTGACCATCCATGAGCATTTCAGTCTCAGTAGATGATTAACCACTGAATTAATAAAAAAAAAATAGAAGCTACTATAAATGAGTTTGCTTAACTTTCCGTCATCTCTCTCTACCCCACCTACAAACTTCCTGCCATTTCACCAGCCTTTCTTTGGTGGCTTTCACCAAGCCTTGCTCTCCTATGTAGTTATCCTCTTCCTCTCCCAGCTCCTGTCTCTCACTCTAAAGTAATGCTCATCACCCTATGTTTTTAAAAATTTTTATTGATGTCTTAATAGTTTATAACATTGTGAAGTTTTAGTTGTACATTATTGTTTGTCAGTCGCCATATGAATGCGTCCCTTCATCCCTTGCGCCCACCCCCCACCCCGTTGCCCCTGGTAACCACCAAACAGTTCTCTCTGTCCATGTGCTGGTTTATATTTCACATATGAGTGGTCATATGGTCACCACCCTATTTTTAAAAACAACAACTACTACCCTCTCTTTAATGTGAGTTCTCCTCTACATATTACACCATCTCTCTTCATTTCATAACCAGCTTCTAATAAAAGAGTCTGAAGTCTACACCAGCTGCCTACACTTCCTTAACTCCCATTAACTCTCTCACCCCTCTGCGACCTAGCTTTTACCCTCAACACTTGAAACTGAAAAGGTTAACAAAGACCAAATCCAATAAACCTTGTTCATTCCTTCCCTACTTGTTCTCTCTGTGACATTTGACACCATTGCCCCTTCCTTCTAGAAACTCTTCTCTCTTGATGTCTTATTTTTCCTTTCAGATTGATCTTCATGAGTTTTCTTCAGTAGCTTCTCTTTTGATGTCTCCCTTTATTGTTTTTTCTGCCTATCTCTTCACATGTGTTTTACATGGATAAGTAATGTTCCCCCAAAGAATCCCTCCTCTGGGCAGTCATGCAGTTTCCTGTTCCCATCACATTGATTCTGGGCTTGACCACGTGATTTGCTTTCGCATTGGAAGATGAGCAAACATGAACCAGCAGAGTCTAGATAAGTGCTTGTGTTTTGGGGCTTGCCTTGTTGAAATGCTCCTCAGAGTTTACCATGTCATCTGGGTGACCAAGTTGAAAGACCAAATGGAGAGAAAGGGAGAGAGAGAGAGAAAGAGAGAGATGGTTGACTACCCCAGGTTTTCCAACTGAGCCCAACCCCCAGCCAACTCACCATCTGAATAACAAATTTTTGCTTTAAGCCACTAAGTTTTGGGGTGGTACAGTAATAAATAACTGAGAAAACATGGTATTTTAAAGATTCCTGTTATCAGCCTGCTTTCATTTCATGTTGCATGTTTTTCCAAGCAATGTCATCCATTCCAATGGATTTAAGCACTATTGAAACTATGATTCTTACACCTACATTTCTAGACCAGATCAATCTTCTAAGTTCCCATCTCTCTCTCTCTTTTTTTTTTTTTTGTGAGGAAGACCAGCCCTGGGCTAACATCCGTGCCCATCTTCCTCCACTTTATATGGGACGCCGCCACAGCATGGCTGACAAGCAGTGCGTCGGCAGGCGCCCGGGATCCGAACCTGTGAATCCCGGGCTGCCAAGCGCGGACTAAACCGCTGCACCACTGGGCGGCCCCCCCATCTCTTACTTAATGGGCATCCCCACTTGAATGTTCCACAGACCACCTTGAACTCCCACACCAGAGCACTATGTTCCTCCACAAACTGCTCCTGCCCCTTATTCTTTATCTTTGTTAATGTTGCAACTGGTTAACAGTCACTCAAGGGGGAAACTTAGAAGTGAATCTTCACCCCTTCTCTCCATTCACTTACCAACAGTCATTCATCAAATCTTATCAAATATGTCATCTAAACATCTCTCATTTTTATTCCTTTATCTCCATCACCTCGAATGCTGCCCTGGTCAAGAGCCCTGTCACGTTGTCTGTTGACCATCACCCATGTCTACTCACTGTCTCCTGGCTCTGAGGTTTGGTCCACACAGTCAACACATCCATATTTGTCTTGGTTGTTTTCTTGCTGACAATCCTTTCATGGCTCCTTATCATCAATGAAATAAGGTAAAGATTTCTTAATATGCTACAAAACCCTTCCTGACCTGGCCTTACTTACATTTCCAACCTCACTTCCTGCCCTTTCCCTGTGTATGCTATGTTCTGAGCCAAATTACTTACAACACCAACACGAGCCATCTGCCCCCTGGGTGTCTTGGACAGTTTTCCTGCCTGGTGTACCTCCCCACCCCTGCCATCTGTAGAGTCCTTGAAGACTCAGTTTAAATGTCAGATCCTCTGTGAAGCCTCCTGGCCTATCTGGGCAGAACCAAAATTAGTTGTCCCTTCTTTGGAGCTATCACTGTACCCAATAATACCACTATTGTACACATTTCAATTGTAATGACGTGCTTAAATGTCTGTCACCCCCAATGGGTTCACAGAGCTCCTCCAGAGAAGGGGTTTGCTTCATGTTTGTTTTTGCAGCATCCAGCACAGTGTGTGCTGCACAGCAATTGCTCAATAACTGTTGAATGAATAAGACACTATATTTTCCCACTTTAAATGTCTTATAAATATATCTTATTATAATTGACTAAGTTAGCACCATTATTATAATCTTCATTATTAGTCTAGGAATGGAGACAATGAGGGACTTTAGGTATTGCCCAATATTACTTAGGTGACAACAAGTCACAGAATATTGGAGCTGGTAATTGAGGGGAAAAGAGGCGAAGTGGCTGTTCCAGGTTGGCAGCAGGGCCACGTTGCAACCATTGCCTCTGCATCCCCTTCAGTGCTCCTGCCAGATGGAGCACTGCCTTCCTCCATCACAGGGCAGAGTGGTTTTTCAGTTCTGCCTTGTCTTCCCTATGGGATGACAGGCCACGTGACAAGCATTTAGAAACATCTTGAGTCTGAACAGTGTGGAAAAGTGGTTAATTGCTTTTATATCCTCCCTTTTCTTGTCTTAGGAGATCCTCCTCTCTCTTCTCCCTGCTTCAGGTCTAGTTTCCCACATTCTTCACTTTATCACAGAGATCTTTCTAAGTACAGATCTGACTTGTCACCCTCTTACTGAACACTTCAATGACTCTCCAAAACCTTTGGGATGAAGTCTAGAGCTCTCCTGTCTCTAGGATTTCTCTAGTCTAATCTACTCTCTCTCCACCCTCACCATTTATGTAAGTATGTATGCATTTACTGAGTGTTGTCTATATGGAGGGCTCTATGCCAGCCGGGGGTACTGAAAGACAAGACAGAGTCATTGCCCTCAACTAGCTCATAACCCAGTGAGAAGATGGGACAGGAATTAATTATAATTTAATGTAAACCTGTATTGATGGTGATGGGCACCTTTGGGAGGACAAGGGAAGGACAGTCAACTCACTCATCCTTGGGGGGATCGGAGAAGACTGAGGAGGAAGATTGGCTCATCCTCCATGTTCCACTCAGTATGGAACCACTTGCAGTAACCTGTACTCACCAGGCTTTGAAACCACTGGACCGCTTTGTTGTCTGTAGGGAATGCCTCTCACCCTCCTTGTTCCGATGAACTCCTGTGCCTACTCAAGACCCAGCTTAAGCCTCCCTTCTAGGAAGCCTGCTCTGCTGTCCCAGGCAGCAAGAATCCCTTCTTTATGCTGTCACAAACCAGGAGCTCCTTGAAGGCAGGGAGCTAACCTTGTCCTCCAAAGCTACTAGAGAGTCTAGCACTTAAGAGGCATTCAACAAATGTTTGCTGAAAGAAAGTAGGCATTCAACAAAACGTTGGCTAAATGTTAGCTAAACATGCTATCTTTGGGAGCCAGCAGTGGCCTAAATGTAGCCCTAGTGGCTTTCTTTTCACCTGATACCTTGACCTTACCAATCTTGACAGCTGCTGGCAAAAGGCAACTGGTTAATAGCAAGTGGTTCCATTATGAGTGGAACATGGAGGGTGAGCTTACATATCCAACTGGATTCTTTCCTTTATGAAAAAATTACAGAGGAAGGTTATGCACTTATGCCAACAATGCAGGAAATGCTTTTTTAGACTTTTCTTTTTGGTGCTTTCTTCAGCATTTATAGCCCTCTAAATATCTATACATTTATTTTTTAGTATTTTCAATGTCAGTAAATCTTCATCATTTAAAGGCAAAATATATTGCTTGGAGCATGCCAGAATGATTTGGATACAAATTTGGCAAATGACGAAGTAGAATAATACAGATTTTAGTGGAAAAAAAGAGATATGGCTCTAAAGAGAGTTATTTTCTGTGACTGCAAACTGATTCTGAATGCAGTTTCAAAAGAGTTGCAAAAATGCATCGAAATATGTCCTCAACACTGGAATCAGTGTAACTTATGTAATATTTTAAAATTCATAACATTTGGAAGAACAGATAGGGCTCCAGCTTTAAATAGGAGGTGTCCTAAAGTTTGGGTAATTTTCAGTTACATTGGATGTACAAATTATCCTTCCCTTTCCTCTTCCCTCTCCCGCCATGGAGTATTATAGGTTGATACATTTTGGCTGTGTTCCCAAACAGAGACAAATATTTATTTGTCTAGGCAGTAATGTAGCTGAACTATAGGTCAGTTAGCATTAGTTTGAGTTCTTGGAAGAACTCATGGGGCCTAGAAGACCTTTCTGCAACAGCTGTAGTTATCTTTAGTATTTTTCTCAACTCCTTTCGGCTGGCACCCACTCCAGCCTTTAATGCCCCACCTTTCCATGGCCCTCTGACTACAATGAACTCAGACCTGTCCCATTTCCCAAGGGCTCAGACTCCAAAATTACCATTTTTCTCTTGTTACTAAATCAAAACTACCAACCCAGTAGATTGTAAACTCCAAGAGGGCAGGAATTTTGGTCTGTTTTGTTCACTATTGTGTCTCCACTGCCTAGAACAATGCCTGGAACCTCTTAGGCACTCAGTGTTGAATGAATGAATGAATCTCTAAATTTGTTAGTTTCGCCTAGGTGCTGGGAGGAAAACAACCCATTGAACTAATTTACACCCATCTGTGAATGACCAGGAGCCCCTTATCTCTCCCTAAGGTATTTACATACTTAAAGGGAAAGCTTGTGAATTCAAATTATTCTCATTGGGGAAAACTTCAATCGTGAAGCAAATGGAGAGAAAACATTGGAGGCTAATGGGTAGTGGGGGGTGGGAGTTAGGACTTAAGGAAGCCAGAGCCGCCCAGGAGTCTGCGCCTGAAGCTTTCCGCTTTCCCAGGCCCCTCGAGCTCTCCACCGGCACAACTTCTAAAGGCTTAGAGACTTCTCCAAAGTGGCTGTCAGGACGGTGGTGGGGATAAGGGGGGAGAATAAATCAGGGAGGGGCTGCAGGGCTGTTTGTTTCCACTTTGAGCTTTGGCTGTGTTATTTTACCCTTTCTCATATGTTTCAAAGGGAAGTGTCCTCACTTTCTAGTCAAATATACAAGGGCACAGGGGCACCTCCTCATAGTCACTTAATACTATTTGTTGATTAAAGGTTAACTAGTATACTTCCACTATACGTAGATGTCATTTTTTTTAAGATTGTAAATTGTCTTGAAATATATGCACACCTGACAAAGAGCTGGGCTATACTGTAAGAGATAAATAATTCCTTTTATGCCACTTATATGTCCTCTAAGATAGCAATTTCTTTGTAGACATTGTGTCCTGTCTTGAATTTACCCCCCTCTCTCCTACACACACACACACACACACCCCCAAAGTATACCCCATATGCTCTCATTGAGAGCATATAAACTTAATGGACATGTAAACCTAACTTCAGAATTCTGATTGTTGGTTTGACATGGGGCTATAAAAAAAGGTAAAAGTTGATTTTAGTGTTTTCCAATTTTTTAATGTCAGAATTTTCTGTAGTGTCAATCTTCTTTCTGCTGTTTATCTGTAAATCCCTTGAATGAAATATTTACCTTTCTTAAAACACCAAATACATGATGAAAAAAAGCCAAAACCAGTGTATTTCAATAAATGACAGTAGAATGTCACAAATATTTAGGAAAATAAATATTTTACTGATCAAATCTAGGATAATCAAACTTGTTACTGAATAGTTGTAGTAGTTAAATAACAAAATAGTTTTGATTAATTTTTTGTTCAAATAGAAATATTATGGTTACAGTCTTAGCACTACAGGTGGTGAGTGGGGAGAAAATATAGTTTGCATAGTTTTGCAATTTTCTCAGTTTATTTTGGAGTCCAATAATAGCAAGTGGCTTTATTCTGTGTCTATTATAGGACTATCTTTGGTTGATATAATTTCCTTCCTTGATTTAAAAATAAATGTAATCTTTAACCTAATAAAATCATCTTAAAGTGTACAACTATTGACAGCTTAAAAGAATTCTAATTGCTCAGTATTTTGCACATAGAAGGTGCTTGATAAATGTTTGTAGATCTATTTCCTAAAGGGAAAATTAGTAAAAAAATTTTTTCTCCATGTTTAATATTCATTTTTGTATCGGGAAGAGAAATAGAATACGAGGCTTGGATATGTAAGGCTAGGAGATCACATAAAAGTGCCATTTTGGCCAAAGAATGATTAAAACTTTCTAGTCCTGACACGTTTAATGATGGGCACACAACCTATTTCTTTGTTTCATAACCATTGCGCTCTCTCCCTTTTTTGGCATGGTAACAAATTCAACCCAATCAACGCCATCTAGTTAAACTTTTTGATTTAGTAGTGGATCCGGCTGTCCTGTCAACGAGGAGGTAGGAAAAGCAACGTGGAGAGGCAGGAGAAATCTATCTGAAATGGAATGTGTCCATTCGAAATGACTGCATGTGGGAGAATAATTCCAAGTTGAAGGATAATTACAGAATGGACCTCCGACCCGCGGAGCCGCCGCCGTCCGCGTCGCGTTGGAAGCCCCTCGCCGCGGCCGAGAGGACCGCTGCCGCTCGGAGCCGCCGCTTCCTGCCCCGGGGCGGCGCGCCCCGACTCCGGGAAGGTGCCGCGCGGGGAAACGTGGCACCGTCTCCAGCCCGCGCCCGGGGCGCTGCCGCGGCGCCCGAGCGCTCGGAGGAGCCGTGCCAGAGGGGCGGCGCGGCGGCCGCGCACCGGCCGGCGGGGAGAGCCGCCCGCACAGCCGGCGCCCGCCGGGGACGGGAAGTGGCGGCCGGCCCGCCCTCCGCAGCCCGCGGCCCCGCGCCGCCCCCTTTCCCTCGGCCTCTCCCTCGGCCTCCGCCACCCCGGCCGAATTCTTGCATAAATTATGCCAGGCGCGCCTGACGTCAGGTGGCGGCGCGCGGGCGCGGGCGCGGGCGCGGAGGGAGCCGGCGGCGGGCGCGCGCGGCCCCGCGGCCTCGGGCGCGCGCGGCGTGCCGGGCGCGCGCAGGCGCTGGCGTGCTGGGGCCGCGGCGGCGGCGGCGGCGGCGGCGGCAGCGGCGGCGGCGGCGGCGGCGCGGGGGTTGAGCCGTGGTAGTGCGGACGCGCTCGTGCTCGGGAACTATCGGATTAAACTTGAATCGAGTGAAATTACACAAAGGAGCGCCGCTGAGGAGGCGGCCCGGGGACCCGGAGACCCTGAAACTCGCCAGAGCCCCGTCCGCCCCCGGCCAACTCCGCGCCCGTGGATTCAGTCCCCTGGCCGCGGCCGCCGAGCCAACTCCGGAGCCCGCTCTGCGTTTTGTTTTCCCCTCGGCACAGGGCAGCGGAGGAGCCCGCCCGACCGACCCGGTGAGCGCGAGAGTTCGCCGGGCGCCTCCGGGAGGGGCGGCGGCGGCAGGAAATCGCTCCGGGCCGGGGCCGGGGCCGCGCGAGGAGTTGGGAGCGAGGAGTTGGGCGTGTGCGGGGCGAGGGGCGAGGGCGGGCGGGGGCCCGGCCGGCGCAGGAGCGCAGCGCCGCCCGTGCCGAGTCGCCGGCGTCGCCGCCCGCGGGGCCCGAACCCGCGCCCGGAGCGCCGCCCGGCGCCCCAACTTTTGCCTGGGTCCGCGGGGCCGGCGGCGGCGGGGGCGCGCGGTCCGGCCGAGGGTCACTTCCTCGCATGTAAATGGCTTTTTGTTGTGCTGCCGGCGTGGGGGGGGACGGGGGACAGGAGGGAGCGTGTCTGCGCGCGGGGGAGCGCGAGCGCGTTTCCTCCCGCCGGCGCCGAGCACGAGTTGCCGGCTCCATTCGAAAGAAAAAGGAAGGAGGAAAAGTTGGGCTCCAACTCAAGAGCGAGTGGGCGATGGGCGCGCGGGCGCGGGGCGGTTGAGCGGCGGCGGCTCGGGGACGGCGGCGACCCCCGCCTCCCGCCCCCGCCCCCCGCTCCGGACCGACCACGCCGCGCTCGCCGGGAGCGGCGGCCGCACCGGCGCGAACAAAGTGCGTCCGTCCTGGCGCGGCGGCGCCGGCCCGCGCGGGGACGGCCACCGAGCGAGGTGGGTCGGCGGCGGGGAAAGTGCGCGGGGCGCCGCGTGGGGCGGGGGCGGCGCGAACACGCGGCGCTGGGGGCGTCCCGAACCCAGCCCGTGCCGGCTGCGGGCGCGGAGTTGCGAGCCCGGAGCCGGGGGCTCCCGGGGCTCCCCGGCGGCTCCCAAGTGCGCGAGGAGGAGAAGAAAGGGAGCGGGGCCGGGAGAGCGCGGGGAGGCGCGGCGAGGAGGGGACCCCACCTTGCCGAGCTGGCCGGCCAACGGCGGCGGCGGCTGCATAATAACGACTTTAACCCCCCGAAGGCAACTCGGCTCCCCCACCCTCGAGCCCGCCGGGGGTCAGCGCCTGGGGGGGGGTCACCAGGTGGCCCCTGAGGTGGCCCGGGTGCGCTCTGCCCCCGCAGAGATCCGCGGTTCTCAGCGTGAACGGCCGAGGTGGCTGGAGGCCAAGCGGTCAGCGGGGAGAGGAAGGAGGGCGGCGGGGGACGCGTTGTTTGTTTGGTTCGCACCGGGGACTGGACTCGCCGGGGGTGCGGGGGCGCGGGCACCCTGTGGGCTGCGTCCGCGCGGGGCGAGCGCGGCCCGGGGGAGGGGGGCGGTGGATCGCAGGCGGGCGGCGGGGCGGGGGGGTCGGGAGGCTTCGGGGAAGGAGCCGCCGGCCCCGAGCAGCCATCATTACCGAGCAGCCTTTCTCCGGATGGCTCTACCTCGAGGAGCCCCGCGCCGTGGGAGCGCACCCCAAACTCCCAGCCGGCCGGCCGCTTTGTGAGCGCCCCCGTAGAGCGGGCGGCGCGGGGAGTGCTCCTGCAATGGGTCGGCCGGTTTTCCCGGAGGTCACTTTTAGAGACTGTTCACGCCTCGATTTTAAACTAGTTTTTTTCCCCTCTTCTGAACAGACAATGGACAAAAGAAAAGTAGCAACCCACATGGAGAGTTTCCTTTTGAATTGCTAGAATTAGATACACTATCCAGCTCTCCACTTGCTAAGTATACTTTTTAGTTTCCCATTGTACATTATCTAGCAATCGATTTAAATAACTTATCTTGAAATGTGTCTGTTCTCTGGGCTTGGTTTCTGGGATATATTAAATATTTTAATTTGTTTCTAATGGATTATGAGAAGGCCCTGATTTTTATTTTCTAGAAATACTGATGTAAGCCGTCTTTGCAGTGGGCAATACCTTTCAGAGAGGTTGAGTGTATTTCCCCCGAATTCTCTCCCCGTAAGGGTAGGGAGGAGTACTCACTATACGTAATAATCAGATGGAAAAAGGAAACTTCTCTTTATTTCTTTGCAGATCTAACGATGACAAAAACATCTTAGTGACTATGACCTTAGCAGCATGGGAACCTGATTTATCACAGTTATAATTCCATTTAGATTGTAGTAATGTGTAAGTTCTAGGTAATTCTTATTTCAGAAATAACTTGAGCAGTGATTTTATGGAGTGGAATCCGTCTCCCAGCCCCCAGAGTGCATCTGTCGCGGAGTGTTTTTGTCCTGCTGTTGCACAACAGAAGCCCTCCAGTCTTTACCCTAAAATGGCAGCTTTCATTTGACTGGGGCCCATTCATTGACAGTGATAATAAAGAGGCTGAAAGCTAGATGCTTGGGGCACGGAGCAGGACTCGGTTTGCCTTTCTAGGTGATAATAAGTAGGAGACATTTTATGTCTTCCAGGTTTATTCATGAAAAGTTTATTTTTCTTAAAAATCTGTACTGTAGAAAAAAGTTACAAAGTAAACAGAATTTGGAAATAGAAAGGGGCTTACAGCAAATTTTAGGAACTAATTTTTCTTATTTTGCCAAATAGTGGAAATATGGCATTCCCCCTTTTTTGGTAACCTGATGAAGGGACATAGTGGATTTTTGTGAGGCTTGTAACAGGTGAATTTCCTTGCCATGCACTCAGAAATTGTTTTCTAGCGCTGTGGATTTTATTGCTTATATTCTCTTGATATTTTCTACTTTTTTTCCCCTCTGTGTGCGAGCCAGTAAATTGAAGCTTGATGAATTTTAAGTTTTTCAGGATTCAGACGAGTTTTTAGATAAGAAATGATTAGTAATAAAAAAGATTGGTATGTGAATTCCAAATTCTAGTTATATTGGTTTAATCAATGGATTTATCTTTAATTTTAAAAATTACTTCCTTTTCTATGTCTTAATGTGGAAGTCAGGATAGAGAAATGATACAGGTCATGTATAGGTGACAGTGATGGCTAAAAACTCAAACGTTATTTTCCTCTTTTGAGGAAAAAATAACACTTTTCTTTTCAAGTTGAAAATATAGAAGTCAAGTTTAAAATAATCCTTCTAGTAACTTAGTTTTAAAATAGTACTTTCATAGATTCACCTGTACTCGGTCTAGTTTTTAATCAGTTTGACTTATAGGACCATTTCCAAAACTTTTTTCACGGGAGTTTCACTTTTATTGAGTTAAAATGAATGCCATGAGGAGGACCTTTATAATACTGTATCAAAGAAATGTTACAACTTTTTTTTATACAGATGCAGGCAGTAGTGTAATACTTATAGTTTTTAAGCAGTTAGGTTAAAAGAAAAAACATTTTCATTTATGCGAAAATACAATCTGAGTGCTTCTGTGTACATGCTGTGTAACCCATACGAGCAATGTAAGAGCCAAGTTTTGAGTGGTTACTTCAAGCCTAGGCTTACAGCAGTTTATTCCCTGTGCTTAAGAAAGTTTGCTTGCCATACAGTCTCCATCCCTTTAGTTACTTTGGATTCAGCAGTCATTGGCAAGTGCTCAGTGTGGAAGACGACAAATAAGAGGCAGAGCTTTCCCTCAGAGAGTTTACCAGCTAGTAGGAGAGAGAGTTCTATAGGTAAATAAATACTCACATGTAGCTTTTAAGATTAAGTTTGGAGGTAGTAGTTGTCTTTCATCCTTTATTATCCATATATGGCCTTTTGGGTTTGATAGTAGACACCATGGTGATCTTATAAACATCGACTATAAATAAGGCATTGCAAGAAAAAAATGCTTAGTCAGGGCTGAGCAGTGTTGATCACAAAAGGTGGCCCTTAAAACTTCAGCTTTGTAATAAAGAGATTCACTTTCAGTATTCAAATGGTTTCTGGATGTAAACAAACAAGCACTTAAATAGATATAGGTCACATGGCTAAATTCACTGGAAAAGATGGAGAAGGAACACTTTGGGCAGTGTTGAGATGATGTCAGGAACATGTTGGCCCCGTGTAACTCTTTGTCTTGTTCATTCACATGGACACATTTGTGTATCTTTAAAAAAAGCTATTCTTTTTATGCCATTAGAAATTCAGAATTTAGTATTATTATATACTATCAGGTTTGTGAGGCCATTATAGATTTATTAGTTTGAGAGAGAAAATTTTCCTTTTTCTCTAGAAAACTATTTTGTCTTAGTTCTAAAAAAAACCTTTGACTTTCAAAGATATGGTGGATGATGTTAAAATACAAAAGAAATTGAGAGTCACTGATCACTTTTCTACAAAAAATATGAAGATGTAATGATTTAATTTAATTTGGGTATTACGCAGGTTGGGTTGCAATTATGGCAGAAGTCCATAGCTGATTATGGTGGTAGTTAAGAGCTGGGGAGGTTAATTAAAAATGCTACTACTGCCCCTTTATATTTCACCTTTATCAATATCTTAAAATTCTTAAATGAAACCACACTTGTGTGATAAAAATAATAAATAGAAATAGGAAATCAATGATATTGTCAAATAGAAATTCACGTTACAATCATTAATGAATCAGAATGAATTCAGAGCGTGAGGACCTTGGAGAGCTAGTCTAACTTTCTCATTTTACAGATTAAGAAACCAAAGCCCGGAGAGATTAATTAGATGAGCTGCCTCTGGCTGGTCACCCAGTTATTGCAGAGCTGCCTTGGTCACGATCATCTTCCTGGTGCCTAGCTCGGTGCAGGTGCATGGGAGGCACTGGGTTCATCTGTTAGATGACTGAGCTGGCTGGAATAGTCTAGCTCTCCCTCTTATGTTCTGACTCTTCTGGCTTAAGACTCCTACAGCATCTGCTAACACAGCTCTTAAAGGTGTTCTTAAGCCAATAATAATTTATTTGCCTCTACTGTCTAATGATTTGGAGGGTTTTTGGGGGGGAAGTGGGGAGCTATGAATATCCATCTAGAAAAATGCAGAGACAATTAATTCCAAGATTTGATTACTGTTTTCATTTTAGAAGCATGTATTCATTACCATAACTAGATTCTTGTACTTTTAATGTTAGGTGACTGCAAACATGATTGTTTTCTCAGTGAGGTATTTTGGGAGGGTTCTGTTTTGATTTTACTTTGAAAATTAGAAAGTGTCTTTTAAAAAATACAAATAATGTAGAATAGTAGTGAAGAGGCATAACTTGGTAGTGAAAGGCTGGTTGGTCCTTGGGCTTGTTTGCTTATGCCAGTGTGGCATCACAGACGCTTTCCTCGAGGCCCTTTTAGCCTCCCTGCTGCTGTGGGTGTCAGGCTTGGCTCTAAGTGACTCTGGGCTGTGGTCGGTTTTTCTGTTTCATCTGTTTTCTTGTTTATCCAGTCAAGTGTTTATTTGGGTACCTGCTACGTGAAAGGTGCTGTGCTGTGTATGAGTTAGGAATATGGTGGTGCCGTGAGAAGACAGGGTAGACCTATACAGAAAAATAAACAGAGCACCTGCAGTGTCATGGGTGCTACGCGGTGGATACCGGGAGGAGTGAGAATGACTTGGAGATTCAAGCCACCCTGTGGGGCGTTACCTCTTAGGAGGTAGGTTCAGCACTGCCATCCAAATGATGGTAGAAGAAGAGGGCAGCACTAGCCAGCCTGGAGGGAGGCAGCATGTTTGAGGTCTACAGAGAGCAGCTGGGTGAGGTCAAGAGGCAGGCAGAGGCCAGCTTGGGCAGGGTTTACAGGATATGGAATTTGGGATTTTTAGAAAAACAGCAGAGCCACTGATGAGTGTTACGCAGTGCTTGACATGAACAGACTTGTGTTTTGAAGAAGACTGAATTGGCGGGTGGGGAAGAGGAGGGAGAATAGGCTGGGAACAGCATCCTGCCTGCTGTGCTTGTGGTCCATGGGATGGGGAAATAACAATGGTTTGGACTAGATTGGTGGCCATGGGGATGAAGGAAAGTGGACAGATTTGAGAAATATTTAGGAAGTTCAATGAATAGGACTTGAGGATACATTTGTTCTCAGGGAGAGGAAGGTGTCAGGGAATGTAGGCTTCTAGCATATTCCCTGCCTGGCTGGCTAGTGATGCTATTCACTGAGGCAGGGAGCATCTGACAAGGACCAGATTTCAGGAGGAAATTGGTGAGTTCTTGTAGCATATGACTAAGGTAGCTGATAATGGACCGTGATACCATTGTTTCAGCCTTCTTTCCATTGCTAGTGGTATTCTACAACTTTCCAAAATAATCTGTCAGCTTCTCCGAAAGGATATTGGTGTATGGTGAGCCCACCAAGGGTTGCTGGGGGGAGGGGGGAGTCAGTGAGATGGGTGAGGGAGGGAACCTTTGTTTCTTGCCTACGTTGTAGCACTTCGCTTGTTACTTGCCTACTATGTAGCACTTTGTACAAGTTTGCTCATTTTAGGCTGAGAATAGAATCCTGTGGTAAGCAGTCATTGCCCCATTTTGTTCTTTTGTATCTCCACGTTCTGGAGGCCGCTTTCTGTTGCTAGTTATGTATTGGGACAAGGTCCTTGGGCTCCCAGCAGATAGCTTGTTGGTCCCCCTGTGCTCTCGGAGGAGGGAATTAGCAGTATTTTAGGAGCTGGGTGTAGTCATACATGGGTGTGGTAGAAATGAATACATTACTCAAATAGTTGTGGAGAAAAATACCATCGTTGGTCAGAATATTTACCTGTTTTTTAGTGGAGTATGTCTAAACTAGTTTAATGTGTAAATTATCTTAAAGTCACTTTGTTCAGTTATTATAAAAAGTGGATTTTATAGTATGGTTGGTAGCAAATGAGAGATGCGAACTGATAAATCCAGAAAAGCTTCTAAGTTGCTGACTTTAATATTATATGAGATGAATTATTAAAACCCTGAACATTTATCTTGACATAATTTTTTGGGACAAGTGTTTGTATTTTTGTTTTCTGCCAGTCGGTAATGATATCATCCATTTATTTTTGTTATAGGTAGGCGTCGATCTTGGTGTGCGTAAAGATATTCTTCCTGGGACTCATTGTCTTTGGTTAGGGGTCTATTTCAAAGATACTTTTATTGACATTGTTCCTCATAGGCCTTTCTGGGGGCCATTGTGACTTGGTCCAGTCCACCAGGGTCCTTCCTGTCTCCTTCAGAGTAGCCAAGATTGTGTGGCTTTACAAGTTAGTTTAGGGACTTACATTGGTTGTAGGGACATGCTTCATCTGAAAGTTTAAAATTAAGGAGTAGTAATGTTTCCATGTGGGACATGCTTCATCTGAAACTTAAAATTAAGGAGTAGTAATGGTTCCATGTGGAGGAATAGTAGAAAAGCTTGGTGTGTTCACTTCTGCTTCAGATGGACATGTGCCAACTACTCTGTGGCAATTTGCGTCTAATATGTTTCTTCAACTTGCTAGTTTTAAAATTTTCAAAAACCTTTAAAAATATATTCTCTTGTTTGGCCCCATCAACAGTGTATTCTTATAGTTTAAGAAATCATTGCCTTCTCAGAGGTGTAGACATTAAATGGAAAGCTACTTGCAGGTTCCTGTGATGTGGGTTTTAGTGGAAGAATAAAGAGGATGTTTATTTGCCCCCCTCCCCCTTCAGCAGTGGCCCACGAAGCAGCAGATTTGAGTTTTCCACTATGTATCTTGTCAACATGGGGGGCAGGCAAAGAGCCACTGTCACTGAGCACATGGGACCTGGGTTGCCACACCAGGCCTTTGTGCAGGGAAAGAGACACATGCGTTAGTTTTGATGTGTTACGTACTCTCCCAGTATCCTCCACTTAAAAGTCAGCGATTTGCACACTGTATTTGCAGCGTGTCTGGTAAAGGGTGCACGGTGCCTCGGTGATTAATTCCTCCCCTAGTTCTGTGGCAAGTTACGGGGACTACTTTAAGCCATTAAAGAGTCCACTTTGTTTTCTTTTTATCCTTCTGAAAGGAACCATAAACATTTTAAAATCTGTTCTGTTGATATTTAAAACATAATTAGTAAGTGTACATATTATTTTAACACACGTAAAAACTATCATCTTTAACATGATACTAAGCTGACAAATAGTGAGACATCCCTCGTAGAATTATACACATGCCTTTAGTTTCCAAGGCAGTGCCTGCCATTGCACTTAGTGAATAATAAAATCAATTTGAGCATAGTTAGGTGTACAGTCAAAAGTATGCCTTAGTTAGAGAGTATTTTAAAGTGGATGGGTCTAGAAATTACTTTATTTATGGATGGGACTAACAGTGGTTTGAAACTGTTAAGCCTAGATCCTCAAGGTGAACTTGTTTTTAAACATGTCTGTTGCAGTATTTTATAGTCTTGTATACTTGACCTTGTTTGTGCTTGAAATCTTGCTGTGGCCAATTGCAGGTGTATTGATCTTGTCAGAAAAATTATGCAGACTCATCTTGAGAATTTAAAAATCTTGATTAGATTAAGAAACAGTTTCTCTATTAGTTGTATGTTGGGGCAGTCAACTAAAACAGTGCAGAAGTAACAAAACAACATTAAAAATAATAGCAATAACCATAACAACTGACAGTTAGTTATTGAGCATTTCCAGTCAGGTGGGCATTATGCTAAGTGTTTTAATGGATTGTTTCATTCACTCATCAGAACAACTCTAGGACTTAGTAGACCTATTATCCCCATTTACAGTGAGGAGACTTGGGCTGCAAAGTGAAATGGCCAGGGCCCTATAACTCAAGCAAGTGGTGGAGGAGGAATTTGACTCCAGATTGGCCAGTCTCCAGAATCTGCATGCATAACCACTGTGCTGCCTCGCCACCTGGACCAGCTCTGAGGCTTGCATCATTGCTGTTTTAATAGGCCAAGGTCCATTAAAATACCAGCAAAGCCCTGTAATCCTGTATCGCACTGTGTTGTTCTATCCTGTCAGCCCAGGTTGTTTCTGTCCGCACCGCCTCTGTTTGTGCCTACTGTATTTGTGGGACCATATGTCTTGGGATGTCTTGGCACCTTAGAAGACCGGGTTCTATACCTTTCACTCTTAATGCTCTCCCTCTCTAGTGGAGATGATGAGAATGATTGTTCTTGTGAAGGTTTTATTCTGTGGTGGCTGAGAACTTGAGTTGTGACATCAGACAGACTGAGTGAATCATAAAAGTGGAAATAATAATACTATCAATGACCCAGGGTTATGGTGAAGAATAAATGAGATACTCCACCTAAAGCACTCAGTATAGCATTTGGCATAATATTTGAGTAGTTACCATGATTATTAGCTCACTCTTAATCATTGAACTTATCAAACCATATATCTTGATTTTATTTTTAATTTAAAAAGTCTCCATAATCCTAAATTATGACTAGAAAAGAACGAGTGGCCTGAAATAGTGATTGGCTGCATGATTTTCACTTTTTCTCAGGAGTAGACATAAAATGAATGTCTATATGTGCCTTTGTCCAGGTGTATAACTAGGTGTTATTTACCTAGTTATCTGCTTGTTGGTTACACAGAGGTGATTCAGATATCCCAGATACTAAAAATGACAAATTTGAGGGAGCGTTTCTTCCTTTCTAGCTATAAAGATATTCATCTGCTAACTGAATTATGGCTGTCTTGCTAGTGGACCAATCATTCATTCTTTTCCCCAGACCTGCAATTCTCCAAAAGCGGTGGGTGATATTATCCTAGATGATCAGTGGTGGGGCATATTCGATCAGTTCTGGCATATTAGAACTTTCCAGTATAGATCAGAGAGGCACAGTGTGTTCTCAAAATCTGTAGCTCTGGATCCTCAAATCTCTGAACATTTGATTCAGTCCTTTCCTCCCAAATTCTGTTTACTGCATAAGGAAGAGACAAGATGGGATCTAAAATAAGAGTGGATGTGGGGTTGGGTCTGGGATATGAGGAGCAACTAGAAGATGAGAAGGTTCCCTTCCTCTGGAAAGTTAAGACTCTGGGGTAGCTTCCTTGGAATTTCGCTGCTATCCAGATTGGCATGAAAATGGAAGAGAGTGCGTACAACTTTCATTTTATTTTATTTTCGCTTAAAAGTGACCCTAGGGGCCGGCCCCTTGGCGTAGTGGTTAAGTTCGCGCACTCCACTTTGGTGGCTGGGGGTTCGCAGGTTTGGATTCTGGGCCTGGACCTACATACCGCTTATCAAGCCATGCTGTGGCAGCGTCCCATATAAAGTAGAGGAAAATGGACATGGATATTAGCCCAGGGCCAGTCTTCCTCAGCATAAAAAGAGGAGGATTGGCAATAGATGTTAGCTCAGGGCTAATTTTCCTCAGCAGAAAAAAGAAAAGGGACTCTAAGGGAAAAATAAATGGGGCAAAGTGTAAACAGTTAATAAATATGGATATGAGTTTCTTGTACTGTTATTCTCTCTTTACTGCACGTTTGAAAAATTGTGTGAAAATCAAAAGTTTCTTAAATAACAGTGACTGTAAGAGCTTGATCTCAGTAGCTAACATTTATGGAGCGTGGACTTTATGTGAATTCACATTTTGCTAAACTGTTTATGTACATGAACTGTTTTCGCTGAATACCAAAGTAAGATTAATCAAAATGCTGAGGTAGGAACAATAATTGCCATTTAATAGGTGAGGAAGTGGAGTTTTAGAAATTGTTGAATATATTTGCCCAAGATCACAGTTGTTAATGGTGGAGTTGGGGCTCAAATCGGGACGGAGTCCTTTAATCGCCTGTGGCATTCTGTTCTGCAGAAATTGCTTTGGATGATCCCATCCAGAATGACCTAGGCCTTAGAAGGGTGGGAAGAGCATAGATCAAGATCTTACACGCCTGCGCTTTCAAGGGCTGACTTCTGGAGAGAAACTGAGAGGCTCAAAGTTGTCTATTAATGGATTATAGTCAGAGAGGCTTCTTTTCCTCAGATGTTGCATCTTATCAATTGCCAACACTTTCAACCTAAAAGACACACGGTCATTGCAGGACTTACTGTGTTCCAGCCCTGTTTCCGTTTGTCAGTCTAAGACATAGCCAACATCAGTATGGTCAGCTTGCTACAGAACTGGCTTTCCTCGAAATTTCTTTCTAGTGTTTATTCACTTAGCATCTTTTTCTTGCTACACAGGCCTTGAGTTGTCCAGGAAACAACTGAGGATGCTGCTTACGCTCCCAGTCATAGCGCCCGTTCTTCATCGATACATTAACTTGGGCGAATACGCAGCCTGCATGAGGTACTTGCAAACTGCTTCTGCTAGCACGTGAGACAGCAGGCCGTCTTCCACAGTGATACGCTGCATGGTTTAGATAGGTGTAAACTTCAAAAGTGTAAATCAGTAGATTTATATGTTATGGGGTGGATGTGTGTTCCTTTTCCAGGGGATTTAAAACATGATAATATACCAAATCCTAATACTACTTTGCCCCATAGAGATATTCTGTGGTGATATATTTCTAGATTTTCTACGTTTATAGTTTTTTTTCCTTCACAATTGGACAAACTGTCAACTAGCTTGAGTACAGTGAGCTTCTAGTTAAAACTTGTTTTGCTATTTTTGGTACACTTAAAATTTTAATTTTTGTTTTGATTGTGTTATGTTTCAGAGCTAGGTTTATCACCAGAATTAGCAATTTAAGTTTTCTATTAACAAAAATGAAAATCTGGGCTGGTGTTTGAAACAAACCTCAAGTTTATAAAGAACTCCGTGGCTAGTATGGGTTGCTGAGAGCCATTCCACAGAGGGTCCAGCAGGATAAGGAGAACTCTGTCTTACGTGCTGTCAGGTGCTTTCGTTCCCAGTAGTCAGGGAACTTCCCCACATGGTTGAGCCCACGGGCGGTGACACTGCTGTAACTGGATTGCTGGCGGGCAGTGCCACCACTACAGCTGGAAAATGTGTGTCGCAGTGTCATTGACTGTCCCGGTGTGGTGGACGAAAGGCCATGTCCCGCCCGAGGAGCCGCACAGAGCCCAGGCTTTTCTAGTACAACAGTTGACATTGAGGACCAGCTGTCATTCTCTGCAGCTCAGGCTTTCAGGACTTGGGGAAATGCCCACATCAGCAGCATTATCCTGTATGCGTCACTGCCACAATAATAATACATTAATAATAGTATCTTCACTTGGCACACCTGGAAATGACTCTTTACTACCTTCACCTCCTCAAGAAAGGCTGCTTGGGCCAGCTACTGAATGTGGTGAGTGATCTGGTTTGTGTCACCTACCAGCACTAGGCTAGAGGTGAGAAAATGGGTCTTTTGATTCAAAGAATTACAGCATTAATTCATATCCTTATGAAGTTTTCTTGTGTACCTCTTACTCTTCCAATATTCTATTTTGAGAAAGGAACCCCAGCTTCCCCTTTTCTCACTGTTTCGAGACAGTTGCGTAGAAAACGCTCGTCCATCGTTCCCAGGCGGAGAAGCTAAGGTAGTCGCTACTTGTTGCCATGGGAGGAAGGAGCAGCCGGCTGTGAGCTTGGGCGTCTGCCACGATCTGCAGCTTTTGAGCGGTGTTCTGATCCCCTCCCTTCCAGCTCACCAGGGTTCAGAAGGTGCAAAGTGCTTGTGCGAGATACTGCACCCAGTGGTCTCTAAGGAGGGGGAGGATGGTGAGCTGGACTAAGGTAGCTTTTTCATCTGTTGTCTCCAAGGGACCTGTAAAATGGATCTGTTTAGATGATTTTGAGGATCTTATGTAATTATTTAAAAAGTTCCTCTGGTAAAATTAGAATGACTAATAAACTAGTTATTTATTGGGCCTTAGAATTAACACAGTCCTCTGGGGTGCTTGTTAAACATGCAGATTCCTCAGCCTGCACCAGGTTTACTCTTGGGCCATCTAGAATCTGAGTTTTTATCTACGTGCCCCTTATGTACTCTGAAGTTTAAAAAGCCACATGTTTAGACCAATATGTTAGTTATACAATGAACATACTGTGGAAATAATAGAACAATTTAAAAAAATGGAAACTCATATATTTTTTACAGTATTTTGGGGAATTTTGCAAGTAATGTTATTTGCTTACACATAAATGAGTGAAATGTGGCTGCTATTTGGCATACCAGTTAATATAAAAGGTAAAGATGGACAAACGGTTAAGAGTTTGAAAGCATAGTCCACTTTAAAGGTGGTGTTAAAAGGGATGGAGAATAGCATGTTTTGTATTTATTAAGTTTTATTTTCATTTCTGCCACAGAATAATTAAAAACTTGTTTTTTGTGTAGTCTAGTTTATGTGGTGTGAAAAACGAATAGATTTAATATGCAGCAGTAACTATTTTGGGGCAACTCATTTCAAGCTGGTATTATTTCCAAGGGCATGTCATAAATTTAAAATGAGAGTCGTCTCAGAGGTAATTTGGTGAGTGGGTTAGTGCTGTCTGTGAGGACCAAGTAACATAATTCTCCGCGAGAGACAGGATGCTCACGTGGAAGGTAAAAGGAAGCATACACACGGAGCTCTTTTCTCCGCTCTCCTTCCTTCCCATCTGATGTACTCCTCACGCCGCCCCGTCCTCTGGACACTCGTGTCCCTGGACCTTGGCACGAGGCGCTGTTAGGGTCCCAGTGCTCCCTCGATGTTCCCTCAGTTCCTCTTCCTCCTAATCCCTGAATGCAGCCTGGACTCAGGGTCGTGCTGTGGGCCTTGTCTGGGGTCTGCTTCAGGCCCACAGCCTCAGCTCCTGTTTCTGTGTGATTACCTCCTAAATCTGTATTTTCATTTCCAGTGTCTCCCCCACACTTCTATCCTTAATGTTCCCAACCTGAAACTGAAGTCTTCTAACACCTCCTTCTTCCTGCCAAAGCGTAACACCAGCATGAACCTCCAGGCCCAGCTCTGTGTCTTGGGCCTCGGCTCCACACCTCAAGCCCGTGCTGCTTCGTCCTCTCCTGGCTCACTGGGGCCTGGCCGTTGCTGGTCTGTTGCAGGCTCCTTCTCTTCAGCGGCACCACATCCTGGTGTCCTGGCATCCTTGCTCCTTCCACTATGTTGCACCCTCCCTCACACCCCCTTGGCTATTAGAACGCAGTCCCAGGCCTGCTGGGCCATTGCTGTTGTCATTTGCACTGGAGGAGAGTGGAGTGGGAGCCAGTGTCTGGGGGAACTTCCCCTCCCTTCTGTGTGCTCCTTCAGTGCCTGGCGGTGCCGCCTCACGCCCTGACTGTGAGTTAGAAGGCCCGAGCTGCTGGGCCTCAGCCCCACGGGACACGGCTGCCTGCAGCCTCCAGCACTGCCCTGTGGGGAGCCTTCACGGGCAGCTCAGCCTGACAGGTTTAATGTTGAGGCTGTGTCTCAGGCAGTGCAAGATTGCCCTGTGCCTGAGGCCTGCGCCCTCCCTGGCCTCCTCGGTGACGGGTCGCAACCCCTGCCTGGCTGTCTCCCAGTTAGTTCAGAACGTGGGTGGAGAAGAGGACGTCAGAGTTATTCTGGCCTCCTCAAACCCCATTACCACGTACCCGGCATCCCACTGGGACCTGCTTTCCCGTGGTAGCGTTGTTTTGGTAAGGTACTTAAGATGTGCTGTGGGTTAGTCCAGTGCTTCTGTAGGTTAGCACAGTAATGTCCATGTTATAATGTTGTGTTGGAGGAAAACTATTAAACTAGCAACTGAAATCCTTTTGGGAGGGACTCACTCGCTGAAGCGAGCATGACCTAAGGAACCGTTTGGTGACGCTGGAATCGGGGCCCATGCCTGCCTCACAAGCCCGCTGTAGCACAGCAGGTGTTCAGGAAACTGGACCTTTCCAAATTCGTGTTAGCTTGAGCTCTTACATAAAGGGCTGTACCCAAGTCAATTCTAGGAAGGACTTTAATGAATGCAAAGACATGGCCTGTAACAACAAGGAAAAAATTCAATAATGTTTTCAGATTTACATCTCTAAAGAGTAAATGGCATTTTGTGTGTGAGGCTTATGATAAAATCTTTTTGGTATTTGGAAACATGGATGTGCCTGGTGAAAGCTGTTATTTTATAAACTCCTTTCAAAGATAGATAAGAATTATGAGTGTGCTGATCTTCAGAATATTCTTGCTAACTTTTTGGTATGACTTTAATGTTCGTGATGGTGTGCTTGTGTAAAATTATAACTGTGCTGAGTTCTGTGGCAGATACTAAAAATGTTATCCGTAGCTAGGAAGTGCAGGATGACACACATGTGACAGTGTGGAACAGGACAGCACAGGATGTCATTAGTGCTGAAAAGGGTGATGCTCTCCATGTAGTGCAGTTGGGAGCCGCCAGTGCAGGGCTTGATCATGGAGAAAGAAATCAGGCAGATGGCTTACGCTCTCTCGATAGGTTGGAGAAACTGAGAAATAACATGAACAAAATCATGGAGATACTGTGAGCTAAGCGTCCTGGCAGAAACAGATGGCCAGCCCAGAGAACCTGCAGGGGCCAGGACAGGGACCTTCATCCCCAGTGCCCTCTCAGAGAGAGCAGGAGCTGGGGGAGAGGGACTCAGCCACTGCCACACGCCCGCCCCCTCCTCCTTCAGCCTCCTGGGACAGCCAGCCAGGGCTCAGGGAGGATCAGAGTTGGCTGGGAGGAGAGGGGCAGGGGTTGGAAAAACAAAGAGGGTGGGCGATGGCGAAATTAGAAGTTCAGACGGAGTGAGATCCTGACTTATATTACGTGATGGAAATGGAGTTGAAAGGTTAGTTTGGCAACGTGTGATGAATTGCATTTGAAGAGGCAAAAAGTCAGAGGCTGTTGAAGGAGCCCAGCCAGCAGGCAGGGAAAATTGAAGAAGAGAGGAAGAGAGTCACCGAGAGTGTGGGGAGACCGGATGAGGAGCTGGTCATTCCCAGGGGCCCGGCATGCGGCTGAGAATGGCTTAGAAAGCCTCTTTTCGGGAGAACTAAGGTTTGATAGTTTGAACTTAGATTAGATCCAAAAGTAGAAAACATCTGAGGAGGGTAAGATGTATGAAAAGATAAAAAGATCACTTAGAAAGGTTCCAAAATAAATCTACTTCACTGATGTTGTGCAACTTGCAAGTCAAGAAATAGCAAAATAGTAAGCCTTTTTTTTTTTAAGTCAGGATCTTTTAAAATGATTTTGGAACTATTTTCACATGTAGTTTTACTTTATTTTTATAAATATCCTTACAACATGGGTACAGTCAGAATAATGTGAAAGAATTCTGTAGAATATTAACATTACTCTTTCGGAATCAAAACAACACAGTTGAACTAGGTTGGGAGTATGTAAGAGGGCTATAGAAATACAGTTACTACAAAGTGAAGTTCGTCGGTTTACTAAAGTTCAACTTTCTTTTGAATGTGTTTGAACATTAGGAAGAAGTCTCCTGTTTTATACTTCAGCCACTCTACTGGTGCATGTGGGTCTATTAAAAAGACACGTCTACATAGTCTATGGGATAATACTATAAACAGTTGCAGTCCAATAGAAAAGCAGTAAAGGATATAAGTAGGTAGTGTATAGAAAGAAAATTTAATCAGTAAACATGAAAATTTCCAGATTGTGGAGTAATAAAAGAAATGCAAATTAAAATGAGATACTTTTTTCACCTTATCTAATTAGTGAAGATTTAAAAAATATTCTTGATACTGACAGAATATGGTGAGACTGGCCTGCTCCCTGTTGTCTGAAGTTTAATAAGTACAAGCATTTTGGAAAGAAATTGAAGATTACATGTATCAGGACCTTCATTAATGGCCATTCCAGTTGTATCAGTCATCTGTCCTAAGGAAGAATCTGACATCTAATCAGCTATTATGAATAAGAGGTCACAGCATTTTTTTGAGTGAAAAATTGAGAGTGGTTAAATTTGTGCTATATTCATATCATATGTTAGAATGTTATGCAGGCATTATGAATCATGTTTTTGAAATATATGAAGCTTAAAAGAGTAGAGTACAAAATAATATATTAACTATGGTCCCAATTTTATACAAATTAAATCGTAAGCATAAGAAAGGACTAGGGAAAATACATCAATTTTAAAAATGACTAGTTTCAGGGATTGGCAGTTTTGCTTAGTTAAAAGTTCTGCTTCCAGAGTTAAGCTGATCTGGTTTGAATCCCTGCCCAACCACTTACTGGCTGTGTGACTGGACAGGGGACTTACCAGCTCTGTGACCACAGGCAAGTGTTTTACCTAATCTGAGACTCAGTTTCTTCAGCTGTAACAGGGTTGGTAACAGTGCTTACATCTCAGGCTTATTTGGATTAATGCAGCGGTGCATCTAAATACTTCACACAGTGCTTGTCGCATTGTTAGCACTCAGCAAGTGTTAGTTATTTGGACTGCAGATTGTGTTTAGTTTAATCTTTATTTCTTAAATATTTTGTGAATTTTAAACTGGAAGATATTTTTACAATCACACACACACACACACACACACACACACACACACACACACACACACCCCCGAAGCTCTCTGGTACCTTATACAGAAGGAAGGATTCTGACAATTTTCCAGTATTTTGTGGTATAGGCAGGGACATCTTTTAAAAAAAGTGATCTTAACTAGTTATAGTTCTGAAACAAATACTTTCAGCTTTTGCCTCTTAGGATTTTCCTTTTTTCTAGATCACTTAGCAGTATTTGGCTCATTTTTTCTATCCCAAAGAAGTTTAGTTCTGTAGTAGGTTGAATTTAAAAGACCCACTCCCCCTTTTTTAAGTTTTCTGAAGTTAAAACAAGAATCATCTTTTTAAAAATTTCTATAGATGAGAACTGAATTTGGTTAATATTAACTGCACATTTAGCACTCAGATTTCAGGCATATTTAGTGCTAGCTTCTGTACATCTCACCTAATTGTTTAAATATGTGAGCACGATTTTGGTATTTGGGAGGTGGAAGAGAGACCCCTCGAGACTTTTGGGCTTGAGTTAAAAGGCGTATTGTGTCTTGGAGTGAGCTGATGTAAGCTGGTAGGAAGACTTTAGCATCTGGAACTCTTTCACCTTGGAATTGTGTCTTTCTCTTAGAAGAAACACATTTGGGCTGCATGCAGCCTGCAGAGACTTTCAGGCTATATTTTCTTCACAGGAGGGTAACAGCTTTGCACTTATAATAAAATAGCTTCAAAGCTTTTGTCTCCTTGAAGTTATGTTACCTTTCATTTATCTCAAACATTCTTTATTATATCTTCTGTGGCAAACAGAGGAGGATAAAAGGAAAAACAGAGATAAGTTGTTAACATTGTCCCCTAAATTAATTATGAATGAATGGATTGATGGTAATATAAAACTTGAAAACCATAGAATCCAGAATATATGCAACTACATTATTGTATTTCATCAAATCTAGGATGGTATCAATTGTAAGATAGATCCTTTTTATGATATATTGAAATGTGAAAAAATGTCTTAGAATCAATGAAATAGAATGAGTAAAAAATGAAGAAACCTTCAGTTTGCAGTCACTTTAATTTTTCAATTCTGTTTACTGAACAAAAAGGAAAATCATCTGAATGCACCTGAAATTGGAACTTAAGCCTTTAATCTTCAGCGAAAAGGTTTCCCAGCTGTATGTCACTTTAATCACACCTGGTGCTGCCCCTTCCACGCCTTGCTGCGTATGTCATGAACAGCACATGGAGTACAGCATAGATGGACTCACGAGTCGGGTATTTCCACACGACCCTGCTTGGCTGTTGGACCTGATGTAAGCAGACAGTGGGCAACTTTTTGTAGTGTTAATCTGCCAGACTGCTGTCAGCACATTGGGTACCATAAAACAGCGTCACCAAGACTATTCCACAAGAGTGATGCCAAAATCTATTAAAACTCACAGTAAAACAAGAAATGTGCTGCTAACCACTAGAACCTGACCTGACAGTCAGTCAAGTATGTGAGTATAGACTCTGGGCTTAGTACCAGGCTAACGCCCACATGCGAAAGTAGTGAAATGAACGATTCTTGTTTATAAGGAGTTTAAAATCTAATTACTCAGTGATACAGAGTGAGGAAGGGCCCCCTTTAATTTTTGTATCCAGGATAATTTGGGAGGATTTTGTATCAGATAGTGTGAGGCCAGTGTGGAAAGAATACAGGGGTAGGTAGGCTTCTCCAGACCCAATGTGGACCTATTATAGTGAACTCAGAGGTTCCTCCTCCATCAGCCAGAGAAGGAAAAATTTCAGATAAAATGATGACAATTTAAAGATTCCTTAAATAGATAGAGGCAGAAAGGTAGCATGGTGTAAAGGTGAAAGCCAGGAGCTCTGGGGTCAGACGGCCTGGGTTTAAGGCTGAGTTCCAGCACTTACCTGCCTTTGGGACCTTGTCATGTTAGTTAACCTCTGTGCCCCAGTCTCCTCACTATAATATGCGGTAAGTAATAGTACTGTCTTCAGTACCTGGCACATAGCAATCGTTCACTAAAGTGAGCAGTTATTAATACTGTTATGACTTGCTTTGTTTCTTGGTAAAGAGAATTTGAAAGTGAGAGGTGTAAAGATTTGAGAGCCTTGGTGACTATTAGTATGACTGGAGGTTTCAGATAAAGATGGTAGATAACACCTTTCTTGGTGTCATTGAGCATTATGCAACGTGAGAGCAGTTAGTTACTAACATCTTTAAAAGAAAAGATTGAGAGTGTGATCGTGGCAACTACCTGTAGAACGTTTTGCTAGTGATATCTCAGTCAGGGTTTTCTGGATTTCCTCCTGTGTCGTGTAGTTAAATGAGGGATGGTTTTAACATGGCAGTGTGTGTTTAGGTTATAATGAAGTGTAGGAGTTGTGCTTTGTACAACATAACGGGCTTCTCTGTTTTATCCCATAGACTCCTATATCTTAGGTGATAAAAGCAAATATTTTAATGTCACCAAAAAATTACAGAAGAAAAATCAAGAAGAGCTGAGATGATTTCAAAATTGTCAAATACTGATATTTCATCTGTTTTGTTTTCTGTCACCTAGAGTGAGCCAGTGTGAATCGTGGAAGCCCATTATGTTGTACAAAGCACAGTTCCTACACTTCATTGTGACCTAAATCCACATTGCCCTGTGATAGGTCCTGTTTTGTTAAAAAAGCCTAGGGTAGCCTGTTCTGCTGTAGCCAGCCCTGCGGCTCCTCCATTGCTGTGGAATATGTCCCAGCTCCTCTGTTTCCTTCCCGAGAGCCTTCTCTCTCCTGTTGGATGGGATGGGAGGGGAGGGCATAGAAAACTAGAATGAGAGAGAGGGCAAGACTTTAAGGAGCTTATAGGTGAATTAACTTTCATCTCCTCTTCAACCCCATGCTCCACTACTTCTAGGATCATCCCTCACGTTCTCCTCTCTCAGCCGCATCATGGGTTAGATGAAGTGGGTTTTTTTCTTCTTGTTTGTTGTTGTTTCATAGCTAGAGATTGTTTCTATGGAAGTATTTTAGATTTCAAACAGCCGGATTTCAAAGGATCATTAGGAATAAAACTAAATACTAAGTTGATACTTGGTGATTGCTTGCCTTAGGCTCTTTCCAACCATACTGGCAGCTTTTCACCTTCACAAATTGTGTCTAGGACATTTCTAGAAGCTTGCCATCTTACAGTAATTATAACAGTTAATGGCCGTTCTGTAGTAGATATATGCTACCTAACATGTTATGGACCTTTTCATTTGGTGCTATGCTGAGACTGGATATTGACCTGACGAAAACCAAGGTTCTGTATATCTCTCAACCCAAACTAGATGAAGACAGCATTAAATCCAGAGGAATCAGGGACCACAGAATTAGGAGAATACTGTGTTTCACCTCACATGGTGAGATGATGCCAATCAGGTGACTGAATAGCTGTAGAGACTTAAAAATATTACCAGCTTTGCCGCTGGCTAGGTACTTGTTTAAACCAATCGAATGGTCTATAAATATGAGAGTTTCAGACACTAGGTCTGCTGCCGATAGCCAGTGGAGGCAGTATAACCTAACAGTTAAGAGTGTGGGTTCTGGAGTTAGAACCTGGTTCTAATTTAGACTCCTCGCTGTACCATGTGACCTTGGGAAAGCTACTACACTCTCCAGACTCTGCTTCTGAGGAGAGGCCAGTGCCTGGCGTGTGCACTCTCATCAAAGCATCAGGGTGATGACGATGGGGACGACGGAGCTGCAGTTTCGGCAAGTGTGTCATTGCCTCAGAAGGCAGTGCTTTCCAGAAACGGTGGGTTGGTTTCACAGATTAGAACAATCTGTTCATTTGAATTTTGAGCTGAGTAAGGCTTGTGAATAATATATGTTTGGGCTGGAAAATAATCTGATGGAAAGTGAGCACACATACGCATGCAGACATAAACCTGAGTGATTCGGAATATCTTCTGTGATAGGACCAGATACATAGCTGCAGTCCGACCACATCAGCAGACTGTGGGTAAAATTAAAAAGGAGTCACAATGATGCCTCTTTATAAGCAGCAGCAATGGTTTAGTTACTATATGTGTGAGACAGTGCGTGTAGCATGTCCATGAGAGTATACAGCCCCGAGGACTCAACACAGTGCTCAGGAGATGGGAGTCATGACAGAAAAGATCAGGGCTAGGAGAGCCAGCCTTTTCAGTCATATGGATTCATTAATCTGTAGAAAATCTTACCTTGTCAGTATCTGAAAATATCTAAAGAAAAAATAAAAGAGAGGACTGTCCCTTTTATTTCCTCAAATAAATTCAAGTCCCTTAAGGTGAAGTGGGTTAGTTTTTCTCCTTCTCTTTCTCTCTGTGGTTACATTTGGGTAGTTGGTTGGGAATGGAGGGGATTTGCTAGTTAGAATGGAGAGGGTGTTTTTCACCCAAAGATGATATTGTGGCTCCTCCACATATACAGTCATTACAGTATGGACTATTTTATTGTATCATAGTTCTTTTGTGTAGCTGTCTACACTGCATAATGGGAATATTTCTTAATATAGTGATTCTTGGAACAACTTTTTATCAGGTAATTATAATTTTTAAAGAGTGAATTTTATATGGAAAGGTGGGTTTGGTTAAGAGAAAAACTCTGCTCATTTAAAAGGTATTTTGTTTAAAACAGCTCCATGTGAACTTACGAGATATTTTTAACATTCCTTGGGATTTTTAAAAGCTCCCCTCCTGCCCTACTCTTTCTGGGGGGAGGTACCCATCACCACTGTGACTTGTTTGATTTCTCTGTAGAGGATGTTTACCTTGCTGTAGGGCTGTTTTCTGCTTCTTGTGCAAATCCTCAAGCCACTGGTGTAGGGCTCTGCACAGAGTCGATGGGAGTGAAGACTTGTGCTTTCCCCCCCCTGCAATGCTGGTTTTTGGAAACAGGACAAAATAAAGGAAAAAGCAGCTCCTCCACTCACTAGTTTTGTGGTTTGGAGATTAATTGCTTTGATTTCGTTTTGTTCATATACAAAATATGGGCCGATAACAGTTCAGGGGTAGTGTGAGGATTGTATGGGGGTGTGTGTGTGTGTGTGTGGTGTATAAAGGACCTAGCACAGTGCTCGAGCCATAGTGAGCACTTACTAAGTGTTAGTTACTTTTTCCCCCTGCTTTAATGCTATTTTTCCATGTGTGGTGGGTATATAATCTGGAAAATACAGGATTTTTAAATTCAAATATTAGACTTTCTTTTTAGACTAGGTATCCCTCCTGATTTCTACACAGGTAAATATGGTTATTGTGTCCATATCACACCTCGCCTCTTGTAGCTCTTATTTTGGTTTCCTCTTCAACATAACTGTCCATTCCAACTTCAGAGAACAACTGGAATCTATTTAGTCCCCTAACTAAATACAGCTTTTTATATTAAGACCTCCCAGCCACAGGCTTGTGAGAAGGTGGAGACTGTGGTTTTAGTTGTAAACTTAAAAACAAAATCTCTTACATGCATCCTTTCTCTATCAAAGCTTCTCAGTTGCTGGTGAACAGAATGTGAAAGTGACAAGGCATCAGCTTATACTCTTAGATGCCCGTAACTGCAGTCTCATAGTGAACCTATCAGTATCTGTCCCCACAGCCAGGCAGTGTGGGAGGGACTACTCAAGGGAGGTGTGAACAAATTGGGGCCATCACTGCAATTATCTTCCATAGTGAATGTGTGTATCTCTTAATTCTTCCATAAAATGCCTTTGGCCAATTGACTGGTGATAGTGCTGAAATGAAAGGAATGGGGGAAAATGTGTTAGAATTTCATCGCTCTCTCTTCCTCTCTCATTGGTCAAGGTAGGGTTATGGGTAGGAAGCAAAAGAAGAAAACAAAACAAGAATAGAAGGCTGTTTGTGCTTTCATTTCCCCCCATGGTACTTAAATCTTAGAAGACATTTTAGGATAAGTTCTTGAAATCCTATTTGATTAAAACTCTTGTCAGTTGAAATGACAGTCTCTACCCCATTCCCCACCAAGGAAAAAGACAAATTCACGATGCTTCCGTAACTAGAACCACTGCTTCAGCTCTTATTTTGTTTAGCTGTGTCGTAAAATTCATATTACGTTCAAGTCTTTGAGTGTAAACTGAATACTGTGTTGTTCCACCCTCCTGGAAGGGCTGTCCCACTATCCTGGTGCTGTGTTGGACAACTTCTTCAGATTTTAATCTCCCAAACTGCTCTCCTTCCTTACGTTTGGCCAGTTACCGAGCCAGGTCTGTTGTGCTGCCTCATCTCTGAAACAGCTCATGACTCCTACCTCTTCCTGTATCTGACTTCATTCTGCCAAATTAATCTTGATTTAAGCGTGTCTCAGCTCCTGGATCTACAATGTAAATTTTCATTTACTCTATCAAGACCCTCCTCTCCCATCCTCCCTACTGTTTCCTCCTCCTTCTCCTCGCCTGTGTGGCCCAACTCCACTCACCACTCGTGCTGTTCTCTGAATTGTGCCCAGTCTTAGGACCTTTTTTCCTGATGCTCCTTACCCCCTGCCCCCTTTTAATTTATTAAACCCCCTCATAGAAAAAGTTCTCCCTTGTCTAAGTTTCTACAGTGCTCGTGTACTTGATTATATGTTTTATTTCACTCTCCCTAAGGTATTGGCTATAGAATTAGTTGTTTCATGTTTATTTACTGATCCAAAAGAGTAATTAAGATTCTGTGGGCTGAGCACCATGCTGAGTGTTGGGATGGGATACAGAGATGAGCAAAACTATACTAGGTGCCTGAGGCTAGTGAGATAGGTGGATGTTGATCAGATGATCACGTGGACGTGTAAAAGTGCAACTAATAATTGTTTTTAAAAAAGGAGCAGAATGTGATGCTCTGGAGTGGGTAACAGGTGTTTTACTTAGACACGGAAAGACTGACTGACTGGAGGAAGGTAAGCTTGAGCTGGGGTCCTCCTGCCTGAAGACTCAGTGGCTGCACTGGGGAGAGGTTGGTCTGTACTCAAGAATAATGGGGAGCGGTTACTCTGGTTGAGTCATGTGCATAGATTGGAGGGGGCTGGAGATGGTGGGGGAAGATGACTACCCAGCCCAGTGAGAGGGAATGGTGGTTTGATCTAGTGTGGTGGTCATGGACATCGACAGAAGTGGATGAGTTTGAGAAAGATTTAGCAGGTAAAATCAATATGATTTGATGATAGATTGGATGTGGGGAGCTGTAGGAGGAAGAAGGTGTCCTGGGTGACTCCTGGGTTTCTGGTTTGCCTAAATGGCTAGCTGGGTGACTGATGTTCATGGGGCCACCCCTAGCCCACAGGGTGACTATGCAAACTGATAAGAGATGCCCTTTCTCTAGGGCACGTGGCTTGGCTAGCGGAGTATTGGCTGTATTTTTACATCTGCTTGCTTTCCCCGGTCTCTTGGGTAGTGAAAGGACTGTACAATCCCACTCCTGACTGTGGCAGCCCCTGGGCAGTCACCAAGACACAGGCTCACCAGCTTTTTTCTCCCCTTCACTCCAAACCAGGTGAGATTTATGTACTTTTTTTTTTTAATCAAATGGCAGAGACTTAAGTGTGAAAAAGCAAGTGAGAAGGACCCAATTGGAAGATAGACTATATAAGACTGTGTGGGAGAGCAAAGGATAATTGATGGAGTAAGATTCTTTAGAGGGGGAGAAGGGAAGGTGTCCGAAGGTAGAGGACAAGCCTTAACTGGGAAGAGCATAGCTGCTCTGTGGTGACAGGAAGGCAGGAGCAGTGGATGAGTACAGATGTTAGGGGGCATATTTAGCCTTTGGAGGGCTTCTATTTTCCCTGCAAAGTAGGAACTGAGATTACTTATTTATGTCTTGCCCCTCCAACCAGGGTATAAATTCATTGAGGACAAAGAGGTATTTATGTATAAATGTGCTTATTTGTTTCTTTCATAGCACTAGGTTGGTAGTTAATTAATTGTTGGGTTTCATTGAAAAATTGAACTCATTGAAAATTTAGACTTCTATTTGGGGTTAAATATGAAATTACATGTGAAAGACAACTCTCTATTTTATCAAGCTTGCAAAAAAATTAAACGCTATAAACATGTGCTATACTACATTGTTTGTAACTACTTCCTGAATGTTACCAACTTAGTTTATAATAAGGTATCCATGAATAAACCTCATAGAGTAAAAAATGTCAGGATTCTTGCTAATAGTTTGATGCCTGGCCTGTAGAGAAATGCACACCACCACTCTTTGAGATTTAGATATAAAGTACACAGATAATAGTGACACACGTAGAAGAGAAGCAGGGAGAAAAGTTACATGGAATAATGGTTCTTTACTGGAACCCCTATACATTGATCAACATTATATAATAAAGCAAATCACTTTTGTACCATGTTATCTTGCTTACCAGGCACTTGAACACTCATTGGCACTATAATCCATATGGCATTTTATAGGAGAAGAAATTTAGGATTTACCCAAAGCCATATGCATAGTAGATAGGTGAGACGTATTTGATTCCAGTCTTTTTTTTTTTTTTTTGTGGGGAAGACCAGCCCTGAGCTAACATCTGTTGCCAATCTTCCCCTTTTTTTGCTGAGGAAGACTGGCCCTGAGCTAACATCCGTGCCCATCTTCCTCCACTTTATATGGGACGCCGCCACGGCATGGCTGACAGGCAGTGCGCGTCCGCGGGCGCCTGGGATCCGAACTCGCGAACCCCGGGCTGCCAAGCACGGACTAAACCGCTGCGCCACCGGGCGGCCCCCTTGATTCCAGTCTTTATGACTCCAAAATAGAGTCAAGTGCCTTTCCACCATGGGCATCCTGAAAGGATGAATTACATTTTTTTTTTTTTTTAGTGGACCCTAGCTGTGCAGTTCCACATATCACAGAGTATCTAATACAAACACAAAGACCTTTTTATACTGTGGTGATTATGCTCATTTGATCTGATTGCCGTTGGGTGATGGCGCAAGTTTTCTGATTAATGTTTTATTTTCTAATTATGCCTGTGCAAAATTACTTAAAATAGTTAAAATTTGAATTTGGATTAGGTGGGTGAGCCATTAGAATTGCTTAAATTGCTGACATTCAGCAGTAGTAGAAACAATTAAGTATGGCACATATTTATAGTATTCAATATTTTTAAACACTTGGTAAAATAGTTTTACGATACCAGGGAATGTTGTGCTTGACTAGAATTTCACATTTAATTATGTAGAAATAATTTAAACAGTATGCTAAAACAAAGTTTGAGCAGTGTAGGTGATGAAAGAATAGTGATACTGGACCACTTGTTACGTAATTGCGTGTTCTGGAACTTCTTGGTAATAGTCTTGCTCTCAGTGTTGAATAGTCATAATAAAAAGTAAGAATTAGAGTTGTAAAATATAAAAGGATAAATTAGGTAAACATTGATCTTCAAATTATGAGGACAGAAGTATAGTAATTTAGCTATGATTTAAGAAGTTTTAAATCTGTCAGTTAAAATGTTTTGCCATTTAAAAAAGTCAACATTCTGAAAGTTAGTTTTCATATATGAAGAAGAGGGGAGTTGTTTTAACATTGTTTACTAATCTACGAAGATCTTTAAAAGTACATATTAATATTAGGATTCTGCATAGGAGCTCTGAATCTGTGATATAAAATCGTATAAATAATAAAAAACCTTCGATGCTGTCTAGTATCATCTTGGAACTTGTTTATTTCTGCATCCACAGAGGCTGAAATATGCAAATATTGACAAAACTAGATTTGTCGATAGTGATTTCAATTAAAATATTGTGAGTCTGTGCCTCTAGGAGTCTCCCTTGAGTGGCAGCTCTCTCTGTGGAAAGGAATTTGACTGCTTTCCTCCTGCGTGACTTTTCTCTAGTCCTGCTAAATTTGAAGATTGTAATTTACTGTCTTACTGTTATGTCAGACACTTGTTCCCCATGACATGGTGCAATTTAGATATGTCTCTCAATGTAACAAATGTCTCATATACTGATTAATGGATTAGATTAATGAAAAAAAGTTTACAAGTTACCCTTCTATAAAAGTTTACTTTGAGGGATTTTAATAGTAATTATGAAGAATTGATTATCAGAATTGGGTCGCTGTTGATAGATAACTCACCCAGTACTTACTGACAACCTGCTGTGGCAAGGCCAGGTGTGTACCAATTCATATTTGAGTCAGACACTTAGGGTATATTCTATCAAAGCATTGTTAAGACCTTAAATGTTTATAATATTTGGCCAGTTAAAGTGTTGGAGAGAATTCCTGGAGGAGTTAGGTTTTGTGCAGGATTTAAAGAATGGATGATAACTGGGGAGAGTGGTGATGGAAAGGGGAGGGGGAAAAACTTGTGAGGAAAGCTGCAAAGCTTTGTATTTAGGAAACAGAGAGAGTTTGGTCTAGATGAAATAGAGATGTGGAAATTAGCTTAAGGAGGGCTTTTTGAGTGAGCCTGGGTTTGTTTCTTAGTCAGAGGGATCCTCGAAGCTCTTCATGCTAGGATGGAGGACATCAGACCTGTGCTTTGGGTAGTAGGTGTTGAGAATCCCGGCTGGCTTAACCCCACTGTTCTCCGAGTCACCCAGGAATACTGTCTCCACTTTACTTTATTCCACTTTGACTTTCTCCTTGCAATCCTCCATATCCAGAACATTGTCAAAGTTTGTAGATGTGTAGTTATCTCCCCGACATGGCCTCTCAGATCCTGCCCATATTTCAGTGTCTCCTGGCCTTCTCTGCTGGACTATTGCAAAGACTCCTTACATGAATTCTCTGCCTGTGCCTGTTCCAGAAGGCTCTCTAATGCCCACATCTTGTCATTTCACACTTCTGTATAACCTTCTTTGTGTTTCCCCTTTTAAAAGCAAATTGACTGCCTCCACCTGGCACTCAGGTCTTCCAGTCTTAATGCCAACCTGACTTTCTCACCATAGTATCTACTCTTCTTTAAATATTTCCTGTAGGACCAGCCCAATGGCGTAGTGGTTAAGTTTGTGCACTCCGCTTCGGCGGCCTGGAGTTCGCAGATTTGGATCCCGGGCACGGACCTACACACTGCTCATCAAGCTCTGCTGTGGTAGCATCCCACATACAAAAAATAGAGGAAGGTTGGCACAGATGTTAGCTCAGGGCCAATCTTCCTTAAAAAATATATCTGTGTGTGTGTGTGTGTGTGTGTGTGTGTATCCTGTAATCAGGCTTAACTGGATTACTCATGGTTCCTAAACACGCAGTAGTTTCCCTCTTCAGTGCCTCTGCCCTTGCTTGCCCTCTTTCGAGTACCTTTTTTCCAATCAAACTCTCTTTGCCTGCAAAATCCTCCTCGTCTTCAGATTCAATTGTACATGTTACCTCTCCTGCAAAGTTGTTTCTAATTCTTTCCAATTGAATGCAACTTCCTTACTTTATATTGTCTTCTTTTTCTAGTTGTTTGGGGCACACGTTCCCAAGTGAGGTGCAAAGGTAAGTATGGCAGCATCTTGCCCTGCATCGCAGGAGTGCCCCTGTGGCGTCTTCGCTGGCCCTTCCTCCCCTGGCAGGACTCACCACTCTGTCCTGGAGCTCCGTCTCTGCCAGCACCATGTTTCTTTTGCAGAATTTCTAAGATTGTGTTGCCCTGAAGTATCGACATTCTCGTTTTCTTCTTTTACATTATAAGCTCTTGAAGGCAGTCTAGGGCTATTTTAATATCTTTTGTTAGTATTTTCCTGATTATGCCTATTAAGGATTAGGGTTTGATTTCTAAAATAGGTAGTTATATTGTACATTCCCTAATGAATAACTAAGGTGCTTTTGTATACCTTGTAGTATTTTGATTAACTTGATAAAGAGGGAATCCTGTGTATGCTTGACTAAAATTTAGCATAAAGCTGGAGGAAGGTGGGGAAGGCAAATATAGTGTAAAAATCACTGAAGCTTATTCCTCTTATTTTTGTATCCCCATAGCAACCAGCACACAGCCTCTGGGAGTAGATTTACGCATTTTGGTTTAATTAAAAATTAAATAAAAACTCTTAGGTAAAAGTTGTTACCTTGTAACTAAATTATTATAGTGCTAAATCACATTGTGTCATTGTTGCTTTCTTCTTTGCCCTTCTGGTTGGATTGAGTTCACCAAGAAATTCTTAGTTTTTATTCCTAGGACCTAGCACAGTGTCTCTCACATCCTATACACAGTTAAGTTTTTAAATGGGAATTGAAACTGTATTTAAGGGTGAAAAGAAACTTTAGTTACAATTCTTACCTCTAATAGCAATGATAAAAGAAATTGACGTTTAAAGGTGGTCATTCTTTTATAGAGGAGTTTAAAAGGTGTCTTATAATAATAATTTGTATAAATTCAAGTTTTTTTTTTTTTGTGGGGAAGACCAGCCCTGAGCTAACATCCGTTGCCAATCTTCCTCTTTTTGCAGAGGAAGACTGGCCCTGGGCTAACATCCGTGCCCATCTTCCTCCACTTTATATGGGACACCGCCACGGCATGGCTGACAGGCAGTGCGTCGGCAGGCGCCCGGGATCTGAACTCGCAAACCCCGGGCTGCCAAGTGCGGACTAAACCGCTGCGCCACCGAGCGGCCCCTAAATTCAAGTATATTTTTAATTTGTTATTAGGAGTAAGGTATTTAAGACTGGAGATTCACAGATATAGGTTGGTAGAAATAGTTTTGGAGATTCTATTAAATCTCAGGTTTTAATTCCCTTAGCAATGTTGTTTATGATAGTTGTTCTTGAAGTGATTACAAAAATTCACTCTTAGTTTTTGTGAGAGAATTCTCCAAATACCAAAACAAGATGGTTCTTTACGTTTTTAGATGAAAGATTCTCTTATGTTCATAAAATGGAGACAGAGGTGAGATCCTTGAAAAAATGTGAGATATCAAAATACATGTTCTTTATTCATTATAACTGTGTAGACTTTTTAATTTTTATGATTCGTCTTTGTCTTACTGATGCTGTTGGTTCCAGTGGCAGTATTCTTTTCAGTAACACAAAACACTCATCCCTGAAGCACTGACCGGTAGAGGACAGATGACATGCCTGCCGTGTGTATAGCCAGGTAATGAGTCAGATGCACTCCGAAGGCACTGGTTAGTTCTTTCTCTGTCTTGTGGAAAATGACGTCTTGTCTTTCTTCATTGTACCAACTCTACTAAAGTTGGTAAATTACCATTCTAGCATGCAGTTGATTTTGTCAAGTTTAAAATCAAGTTCTAATCAAGAATCAAACTCAGTGTCTTCTTTTGTTGAGAACGTAGATTTGTTTTCATCTTCTCTCCAGTCCTCTTGACATTGTTTTAAGAATCACATAATGCCATACTTGAATCCTTAATCTTGAGATATTTTAAATGTGACTATTTGTGTCATGGATGATTAGCTTGAAACTTTTGGGATTTAGAAGTGGTACATTTTTCTGAGAATAGAGTGAAATACGTACCTCAGAGCAGTGTGGTTGGAAGAGGGGCAACACCGAAACTTCACTCAGGAACTGCTCCTGCTGAGATGTTTTTGGATGGTTGTCATGTCCACCTCCTGGATTCCTGCCTGAAAAATGGTTGGAAAAATACATGATGTGTGCCGACACATCTGCATGTGCTCATGTAGAAGGGAAAGGATACATAAGAGACTGTTAGATTAATTATCTTTGGAGAATGAGAGTAAGGTTGGTGGTGGAAGAGAGAAAACTCATTTTTCAGTTTTTACTCTTTTCTACATATCATAGATTATTTTTACACTAAATAAAACCAATTAACATCTGGTGAACATGATCAGTGATACTGCAGTGTTCCCTTCAGTTTTGCTCCATTTACTAGAACCTCCAAAGTCTTGTCGACAAGTGGAACTGTGAAAAGGCTGCTACTGCTCAGCTTTATAGTAAAGTGTAAAAATTGAGTACTGTTTACCTTGCACTAAGGACTTTTACTCGTAGACGTATGTACAGTCCCACATCACAATTTTAAAGGGAAAAAATGGTAACTCCTGGGGAAAGCATCTCTGATGCTTGCTGAATTCCAATCCTATGTGGATGAGATGAGCGGGTTATAATGGAGTCCAAAGCAGTTTCAAGGCAAAGCGTGGCAGCCTCGACAGATACAGCTTTGTGGCCTAGTGACTTATAATGAGGGTGGCATGTAATTAGAAATTGTCCCTGTCTTTTCTGAGTGCTGATGAAAACCATGGCTCAGAGGTTAATTCAAATAATAATTAATATTGGTCTCTGTCAGTACAGGGTGGTAATGAAATCTTTCATTATTTGATGACTTTGACTTTAAATGTTGGGCGAGGAGTGGAAATGGTGTTATTTCTCACACTAATTGTGGGGAAGCTCCAACAACTGAACACAATATGGTAAAGTACACTATTGGGAAGGTGTTGAGCACAAAATTTCTTTTTAGCCTGCTATTGCCTACAATAGAAGCTCTAGCATGACCCAGAGATATTAGTGTTATTTTATTTCCTAAAGTGGTAATTATTGAGAGTGAGATATGAGGAAGGCACTAGGAACTGATCTACCATTGTGGACCGAGGAAGCTTTCCTGGTCCTTCATGTCTCCGACTGTATGTAGTGTCCGTAGCATGCAGCACTGAATTACCCAATAAATCTTAACAGATTACATATGCACGTTCATCTAAAGACAAAAACGTCAAGTGGCTGGTTGACTGGAGAAGCTCGAATGTCCTTTTCAGTCTTGCAAGTCAATGGTTCTGTAAGTTGATGCACCACATTTGCTGAACATTTTTCATGTGTAGAGTTGGAGTCACAAGTGAAGTAGAAGATACAGTTGATGAAGAAGGTTATTTGGAAATGCATAAATATCTGTTGACACAAATCAACTATAGCTTACAAAGCTGTAAATGCCAAGTAGAATTGTTTGACTGAAATAATTTTGGTGGAAGGAGGAGTTTAGGCAGGACTGTTTTTAAAAAATAATTACAAACGCTTTATTGAGCAACTTGTCTAAAATCTCAGTTTTCTTTTTTGAAACGTTTGTTGATGCATCACTCTAGCCTAATCTCTGAGGGTTATGTTTGGCATCATTTTAAGCAGCAGCATCTTTTATAGGGAGAAGTCACAGAACAAAAGAAGAGAACTTTATGCAAAGTTTAAGAGCTCTGAGATGCTTCAGATGCCCAAATAGTAGAACCTTTCTAACACACAGAAGTGGACAGAAGAGTAGAATCAGCCGTCACGGGCCTTCCCCACGTTCATTAACTCACGGCCAGTCTTATTTCATTCACGCACTCGCCAGCTTTCCCCATGTTCTGTATTATTTAGAAGCAAATCCCAGACAGCACATTATTTTATTTTAAAATATTTTAATATGTATCACTAAAAGGAAAGAATTCTTTCCAAATTGAATAGCTATAGAAGCTTATGTGAATATTTTAAGGACTTTTTTTTTGTTTTAATTTAAAGGCAGTGCTCTATTTGAGGAGAGATTCATAAGTGTGTTTTCTTGGCTGGAATATAGTGGGTGATAGGCAGTTGTGCAGTTAAGATCAGTAGGTTTAATCTGATTTCAGGAGCAATCACAATTCTGAAATGAAAATGACGGGATCAAAACCTTGTATTATCTATAAAGGCAACGCTGCAAAGAGTGTTGGTGTCAAAGACTGTTTGGGGGCCAGAGGCTTTGGAGGAGGTGGTCAGAGTTGAGGAGGAGCTCTTCTGGGGCTGTTGCAGTGTGGGGTAAACCGACGGAGATTCTAGGAGAAGTCCTAGAAGCAGCATCACACTATAACCGAAGTGACCTTTCCCCCTAAAAGCCTGATTTTATCACTTCTCTCCTTAATACCCTATGTCGGCTCCTCATTGCCTTCATACAGGCCAGGAACTGTGACGTGATTTCTAAGGCTCTTCACCATCAGCCCCTCCATGACCCTTGTCTTGTCCCTTGGCCTCTCTGGTTAGCTGCACTGCCCTTCTTTCTGGTTCTGCTCTCTCTCTCCCTCAGGTGCTGTACAGGCCACTCCTCCTGCTTAGAGCCCTGCCCACCTGCCTTCCCTCACCTGCTGGCTCCTGCCCTTCCTTCTCGGCTGGTCATCCCTCAGGGAGAGCCGCCTGGCTGCAGCCCTGGTTAGGCCCCCTATTCAGAAATATTCTGTCTGAAACATTTGTTTTTTGAGTTTACAGGATAGCTAAATGCATGTCTCCTATGATTGGTGAGAAATGTGACTGGAGAAAGACATTAGGGTTTCTTTTACAGGTGGTGTGGAGAAACAGCAGCAATATTGACATGATTTGCCTCTGAAAAGAGATTAGGGTGAATAGAGGGCAACTTGGGACTAAACTTTGGAGTGCATTTTTGATTAATAGGGATAGATGAACCATTGCTGTTCTTCTAGTTGTATATTTCCCTTATAGAATCAGCTAGACTCCAGCCGAGTGAGGGAACTTCTCAGCATACAGATGGCCCTCATCTGCCCAGCTTCTGTTTGGTCAAGGGAGCTTCCTGACATCTGGCTGCAGATGAGTTCACGTTAGCAAACTCATGGGAGCAAGGGAGCCTTTGAAACACCCTAGAGCAAGGCTTCTACATTTTCTCTGTATGGGAACACGCTACCTTAAGAAAATAAATGGAAAACAAAAAAACCAGCCACATTATATAATGGAAAAAACCCTAAAGATGGGAAGGAAATCTCAGCTCCTGTTTTGTTTTGAACATTGCTACATATGGACAAAACACTTACCCGTTCAAGCCTCATTCCTGCGTTTATAAAAGGTGAGAACACTGAACCTTCCCAGACTACTTCATAGGACCGCAGTGCAGGGTGAGTGGCAGAGGATAAAGTACTTTCTGGCATCAACATTGCTTTCAGAACCTGTATTACACCGCAGGCTTAGATGGAAACCCTGGATCCTCTTGGCCCTTCTCTTTCTCCCACTTGCTGCATCAAATTTGTCCTCAGATCATATTGGCTCTGCCTTCAGAGTAAGTGAGGAATCCGACAACTTCTCCCTCCACTTCTGCCACCCTGTCCAGGTGGCCATTTTCCCTGCTGTTCTTGCCGCGGTAGCTCCCTGGTTGGTCTCCCCGCCTGCCCTTGCTGCCTTCCATCTGTTCCAACTGAGCAAAGTGTGGAAGCTGGAGTCAGATCATGTCCCTCCTCTGAAAGTGCTTCTGGGGCCACCTCCCTCAGGGAAAACTGCAGGCCTCCCAGAAGCTGCCCTTCCTGCACCCTCTGCCCCAATGCCCCTCGGGGACACTCCTCTGGGTCCTTGGGGTGTGGTGCAAGCCCTCTCCTGGTCTCTGGCTCCTCCCGGGCCTCCGGGCTCCCTGCTCAGCTCCTTCCACATCTTCGGTTCCAGAACTTTGGACTCCTTTTCCTTGGGAGGCTTCCCTGAACCTCCCACTTTAAAATCGCATCCCTTTCTTCAAACTTCCTGTCCCCCTTTCATGCTGTAGTTTTTCTCGTTTTAACTTTTAGTTACTTACATTTTCCTTATTTACTCAGTTTGACTCTTTCCTCACTTGAGTGCACTTCAGCTCCACGGAGGAGGGCGTTGTTTAGTGATGCATCCCTAGTGCCCAGAACAGTGTTTGACACATGGCAGGTGCTCAATAAATATTTGTTGCACAAAAGTATATGGAAGCAGGGGCCGGCCCGGTGGCGCAGCGGTTTCGTCCGCGCTTGGCAGCCCGGGGTTCGCGGGTTCGGATCCCGGGCGCCCGCCGACGCACTGCCTGTCAGCCATGCCATGGCGGCGTCCCATATAAAGTAGAGGAAGATGGGCATGATGTTAGCCCAGGGCCAGTCTTCCTCAGCAAAAAGAGGAGGATTAGCAACGGATGTTAGCTCAGGGCTGGTCTTCCTCACCAAAAAAAAAAAAAAAGTATATGGAAGTTAATCATCGGAGGGAAAAGTGTCATCAGTTTGCTTCTTTGCAGTACATATTTTTTTGGCATGGTGCAGCAGATGAAACTTTATGAAGGATAGCAAATATTGTTATATGACAGTGGCTTTCAGAAATTAGACAGCACTTCTCTTTGAGATGGTCAAAATAACAACCTAATTAGCAGATTAGTCTTACCCCTCTCCTGTTTAGCTGGGTTAAGCCTTTTTTTGCCAGAGTAATCATGGGTGATGGCGTGTCTTTCCTCAGGGCGTCACTTTGGGGCACATGGTGTCTCTGTCCCGTTGACTGGTGATGTTAAGTTTGATCATTTGTTGAAGGTGATAATTTCCTTTTCAAGATGGAATGTATTAGAGTTCCATACATAACTTTAGTTTTGTCAAATTAGAATTAATGGTGATTTGCCTGCTGGAAAATGGAAATAGATCATTGTGATGTTTTCATTTAGTTACTTGTTGGGTATAATGTAAATAGTTTGGTTAGTTTTTAGACTTGGCTATACCTTTGTGTAGAACTTTTCCAAGAGCTCAAAATTATTCACATTTGTTATTTCACTGTATATTTTGTTTCGAGAGAGTTACTATGGTCTTGATATACATGGGGCCCTGGCATTCACACAGGAGGTAGCCCCAACTTCTCGTGGTCACTCATGTGGTTATGTAGTTACACCTTAGCTATCCTGGGAATGGGTGGGTGGGATGAATTGAAAAGTGTAAAATAGCTAGGTGTAAAAGTTGACTGATTTAGGTTTGATCATATGTTCATGTATAGCATCTTTCATTCTGGACTGTCACTTGAGTAGTGCATAACATTATTTGGATATGGGAAAGAATTTGTCACACATGGGGTAGGGAACTTTGGAAATGACAGACTTCCTTTTTGATTCAAATAAGTCTGAATTATGATTTCAGATGAACAGACTGAAAATACTTTTTAAACTTCTGAAGCAGGAATGTGGAAAATATGGACATCTTTCATTTTGAACTTCCATAATTGTTAGGAAATTTAGATAGGTAGATCGATTTTATACCTTTAAAATATTTGGAATGTGTGTGTGGACTTTCAAAGATTCATAAGCATTTTTTCCCAAAATTCCCCTGAAAGTGAAAATGTTTCAGCCTTGTCTGACACATTTTTATTAGTATTGATGAAGTATGCTAGCTATAGATTGTATTGTTCATAAATTATTACTTGATCAACTCTCTCTACTGGGTACTCTGGGGGGTCCCTAGCATAATGAGGGTGCACAGGGCACACAGCCCTGCCCTCAGGGAGCCCCGTCCCTGCAGACTCTGGTCACCACGTGCAGGGTGTGAGTGCAGCTCAGGTGAACGCTGTGAAGGAAAGCAGAGAAGACATCTCAAGAGCGGACAACAGGCGTCCTCATCCCACGGTTGTTCCGGCTTGCCTTTGAGAAAATCGAAGCTTGTGAGATTTCATAACCTGGCTAGCAGAGCTTGGATGGAAGCTAGATCCGTTTGACATAGGAAAAAAATTGTGATAAATTATTTTTCTAACATCTGGCTGATTGTCAGTATGCTTGTTGCAAAACATTCATATCATAAAACATGTATAAAGTAGAAGGTGAAAGCCCCCACCCCTGATAAACTCTGGTACATTAATTATTCCTCTAAGCTTTTTAGTGGGAGCAAGGTTTTCATAGTGCAAACGCATTTTACATATGTAACTCCCTTTTCCCAGAATACTGTGGCTAATCTTTTCATGTTGGTACGTAGAGCTCTAGGTTACATTATCTTTTCAAATAGCTCGAGCAGTGACATCCTATTTTCTATAACTTCACTAACCTGTTCTCCTTTAATAGACATTAGGGTCATTTCCAGTGTTTCACTATTGAAGACAGTGCTGCTGTAAAGGTTAGCGCATTACCTACATCTCCACACACCTTTAGGATCATTTCTAGAAAGGATATCATGGGGTCACAGGCTGTGTTTGTTTTCTGTATCATGCGTGTTCCTGCAGTGCACCGAAAGGCCATGTCAGTTCACAGTCCGTTCACTGGGGTGGGAGTTGCCCCTTTTTTCTACACTCACCAACTCAGGACATTATTGTCCTTTGCCAATTTGATAGGTGCTCTTCTTTCATTCTCAGTGAAATCGAGCATCTTCCCATGTGTGCGTTGGTCTTCTGTGTTTCCTTAATGCCTGTCCTCTACACCATTGTGCTGTCCTGCCTCCAGCGCCTGGAATTGCTCTCTGCGATTGAAGGTCAACATGAGCTGTGCTCTTTTCTCCCTTCTGGTAGAGAGTAGAGGTTAAGATGCTGGCTCTGCAACGGTCTTAGGGATTATTCCCATTGCTGCAGCTTGCCAGCAATGGCTCCTTGGCAGGCTGCTTAACCTTTAAATCCTTCTTTTCCATTCCTGTGATGGGAGTAACGAGGGTTAAATGAAGGAGTGCATCTGAAGCCTTAGCACAGGGCCTGGCACAGGAGTAAATGCTCGATATTTGCCACCATCAGCATCAGACACCAGTGTGGGAAGTGACTTTCCCTCCTTCCTCTTCCTGTGGGGATCCCGTGAGTCCTGCTCAGCTGCTTTGGATCCTTGTCCGTGTTGGAATCCCCTTGACAGAGGGAAATTCCCTTTCTCTTTCTCCCTCCACATCGCGGGTTCTGCAGGTGAGGTCCTGGACCAGCAGCAGCAGCCTTGGTGTGGGGCCTGAGCATTTTCCTTCTGAAGTTGGTTAGGGACTGAATCGTGTTCCACCAAAGTGATATGTTGAAGCCCTGTATTTGTGACTGTGTTTGGAGATGGCACCTTAATGAAGATAATTAAGGCTAAATGAGGTCATATTGGTGGGGCCTTAATCCCCTAGGATTGATGGTCTTGTAAGAAGAGGAAGAGCAAGATTTTTCTCCCTCCCCTCATGTGCACAATGAGGTCATGTGAACACACGATGAGATGGTGGCCAGAGCAAGCCAGGAGAAGAGGCCTCAGAAGGAAACCTACTTGGCTAGTTCCTTGATCTTGGACTTCTAACCTCCAGAACTGTGAGAAATAAATTTCTATTGTTTAAGCCACCCAGTCTGTGGTATTTTGTTATGACAGCTTTAGCAGGCTAAGTTGTCCTGGTGGATGGGTGCCTGCCTGGGGTATCATTATTTCTAGGCCAATGGTTCAAACATCAGAATGACCTTGGAGGGCTTGGTGAAACACAGACTGCTGGGGCTTACCCCAAGAATTTCAAACTTAATAGCTCTGGGTTTGCCTGGGGAGTCATGTTTCTAATAAATTCCCTGGTGGTGCTGATGCTGTAGGACCACACCTGGAGAAACCACTGTCTAGGTCGTGTGTAGAAGAGGTTTCAAACAAGAGCCCAGAAGACTTGGGGGAGGATATTGGTTCTTCCACCCAACTATGGCGGTCTTTTAGACTCTCAGAGACTGTTTCACCATCTGTACAATGCAAATACTATTTATACTGCTTATCTCCTAGGGTTAGTCAAGTTAAGATACAGAAATAAAAACTTTTGAGTTCTCCTGTGATCTTCATACAAAGTGGTGGTGGGGGATGTTGCATCATTGTGAAAAGAGAGGAACAGATGGATTAATGCCAGAGTATTTTAATAACAAACCACCAAGCAAAAGTGAGGTGTTCCCTTGCTTTTCTCCACTGGACACAGCCTCATCATTTGATTTGCTGGCTGCTGGAACTTTCTCTCTACTCACTTCTTTTCTCTCGTTCCCCACCCCTACTTCTCTCAAAAGCCAGACATTTTAGGCGAGTGGCCTTTGTTATAGAGTCTATGGCTTCTTATTCTGGCTGTCTTGGTCAAGGATATCTGTGGCTTTTTTGGTGGTCGTGGCAGTGGAAGTGACTGAATTTCTTGTTCTCCATGGACTCGTGGCCCTGTTTTTTTGTGTCCAGGGTCATGTGTTTGAAAGGTCTTTTTTTTTGGTTTTATTTTGCCATGTTTAAAATGTTCTATGATGTAAAAGTTTTAACTGTGTATGTAATTACAGGTATATTGCATTTTCAGCGACATTGTTGACCGGTAATAAGGATGCTAATCATTTAGAGCTGTGGTTCTCAAATTCTGTGATCCCAGGGTCCCTTATATTCCTATTGAGAACCCCAAAGAGCTTTTGTTTATGTGGGTTATATCTATTGGTATTTACTGCATTAGAAATTAAAACTGTTTAAAAATTTATTTAAAAATAACATTAAATCATTACATGTTAATATAAACAACATAATTTTTATGAAAAATAAGTATTTCCCAAAACAAAACTTTAGTGAGAATGAAGGGCATTACTTTATATTTTTGTAAATCTTTTTAATGCCTGGCTCAAGAGAAGACAGATTCTGATAACTACTCTGCATTCCATCTGTTGTAATATGTTGTTTTGGTTGAAGAACATGAAGAAAATCTGGCATGCAAATTTATAATTGAAAAGGGAAGAATATTTGAATAGCCTTTTCAGATAATTTGATACTGTAAGAAAACTATAACTAGTAGTTTCTTAAAGATTAGTTGCAATGTAGAACCTGAAATCATATCAGTGAAATTTTTCATTTCACTGGTTTCATTAAAATTCATTGGTGCATCTAGCACTTTGAATGGATCTTTTATCTGTGCATGGTTTTGTAACATCATGCATTGATAATTTGGAAAATATTGGTTCAGTGAGTTACATAAATCTTTCAAATGTTGACACATTTTTTATATACAATATTTTAAAAAATCACAGTTGTTAATATCACCACTTATCTAACCAGAAAAGTCTTTAAGTATTGGGAAGCTAAGTATGGGAAGTTCATGATGGATTCTGATTTTTGCTTGAAAGCTCAAATTTTATCATTGGCAACAAAACTGTCAATTGTTTTCCTTGAAATGACAGACTTATTTTGTTCATTTTTGAGGAAATGCCTGCCAAATGCTCAAGTCTGAATAACCGTAGTTTGTCGGTTGTTTTTTTTTTTTCCAAGTAAATATGGTGTTCTTTGAAAAAAGCTTGCAATTCAGTTGCACAGCCTATTTCTCCATCTACCTGGAATTGAATAGTTTATGACATTAACCACCATCCAGAAGGATGCAGGCGTATAGGAATGTTGGCATAGAGAGCAAACATCTTTGTGTACAGAAGGGCTACTCAGAGACATTTTGGGGAAGCAAGTACTCTCCTGGTTAAAAGAAAAAATTTTCATAACACAGTTGACTTAAGATACCAGAAATTATGCAAATGAATGTTGTTTCCTTCAGCATCGTGACCTTGGAGACAGAACACCACGTTCGGTGAGAACACCAACGGTTAGGGTGTGTTTAGAATGCCACCTTATTTGGAATTGCTTCAAATACGAATTTAGCTTACTCCATAGATTGTGTTTGGATGTACTGTTTTAAAATTGTATTGCCTCAAATGTCGATTAACGTTTTCCCAATGATAAATACAGTTGTGTAGTCTGAGAGGACGCCGTTGCCTAAGAGAACAAGTGAGATACATTCTTTAGCAGTTGAGGATATTTATGACAGTAGGACCCAGCACTAGGCTTGGAGTCTGAGATATGTGGCTGAGTCTTTGCTCTCTCTCTGACTAGCTGGATGACCTTGAACAAAGCATTTACCTTCTCGCTATTTTTCTGTAAGGTCAAGTGCTTAGATTAGGTCTTGAGTCTTTTAGCGCTAGGTTCTGTGATTCCCACATTCTAGAGGCATGAAAGCAGGATTCCCTTCATCATCCAGCAAGGTGGCCTGCGGGGGGACTTGCTCTACAGTTTTCCCATCCCTTCTCACCAGCCATGTCTCTGCCCTAGCAAGGTAGCTGGCATCCTGTGGTTGTGAGTTTTAAAAGGAGTTTTGATTCTTAATAGGGCAGAAGAGTCAGAACTTGGTATAACACCATTTGAGTTTTGTACTGTCAGCTCCTGTAGTGATCCCCAGTATATTTGGTGGGTGAAACTGGGGGCAAGGAAAACTAAATGACTAGGTTAAGGTTGGTGCAGAATGGGGGGAGAACAACTGACAACAACTCTGTGCTGTGTGCAAGGCGTTTTGTAATGGCCCCTGGTGACAATTAGATGAAATTGCTTCTAAGCGGCCCTTTAGGGGAGGTGATGGAATACTTACTTTCATAGACGAGGAAGCGAAGTTCAGAGAGCTGCTTTAATTTGCCTGAGGTGGAGAGTGTTTGACCCAGATCTAACTGTCTTCACCAGTGGTTTTCCCTAAATTTCTAGATGCTGTTCTCTTCTACACTCCCCCCTGCCCTACATCATGATACTTCTTTCTTCACATTGTCTCCATGACTGTTGTAAGCTTTTCTAAAGTGTTGAAGAGATGTCACAATTGGACATCATTAATCTTTGATGAGGGGTGGTGATTTTGTAAATTTTTTTTTTTTGTGGGGAAGACCAGCCCTGAGCTAACATCTGTTGCCAATCCTCCTCTTTTTGCTGAGGAAGACTGGCCCTGGGCTAACATCTGTGCCCATCTTCCTCCACTTTATATGGGATGCCACCATGGCATGGTTGACAAGCAGTGCGTCCGTGGGCGCCCGGGATCCGAACCCGCGAACCCCGGGCTGCCAAGCGCGGACTAAACTGCTGCGCCACCAGACCGGCCCTTTGTAAATAAACTTTTAACGTTTATAAACTTAATTTTTGATAATGTTCAATAAAAGATAAAGAAGAGAAAATGCTGATGTGAAAGCATAAACTTGTGTTGAAATAGGGTCTTCCCAGGGATGTATGTAAAACTGAGGGCAGACAGGCTTTGGGATGAGTTCAGAAACAAATGACAGGATGTGCAAATACAACATGCACATGTTTCCAGTTTGTCTTTCCAGATCAAAAACTGGAAACTCAAATTTTTGGGCATTATTTATTGAAAACAACTCTTACTTTCTATTCCTTCAACAAGTGTGTCCAGGCACCTGCTTTATCCTAGCCACAGCTAGAAGTACTGGTGATAAAACGTGGAGGCGTGAGCCGTCCTCGAGGAGCTCACAGCCCGGGGCAGTGGGCACAGGGCCGTGTTGGCGGTGGCGGAAGTCTCCCAGCTCCTCAGGGTCTCCAGGGAGGGGACCCGCTGTGCTCGCGTGCCGAATCCACGCAGACTGCAGGAGCGGTGCTCCGCATTCCAGATGGGGGTGATGGACTGACGCGGGTTGTTAGGGAAGGGGATGTTTTAAAGAAATGTTCTGTGATCTCTACTGAAAGTTTTTAAAATTGTGGAAGCCGAGGTCAAGGATGGTGTGAAGATGAAATTTCATGTGGTTTCTTGACGAGAGCTCTTCCATCCGCATAGTCAGGAGATCTGAGGCAAGAAGTATCCTAAGCTAGACCTTCAAGACTAATCACAGCGGAGAATAAACATTTTTATATTTTTTAATATTTGAAGTAGTTACGTCATTCCACAGCATCCCTGAAGAGGACAGTTGACATTAACCTGTTTTGTTACTGGAAAAGGAAATTCAAGAGGTTACTTCTCACTCAAGTTTGTTCAGCAAATAAGCGGGAAATGGAGAGAGTGTACTTAGCATCCAGTCTTACTTCAGATCTGTTTGGGTGCCTTGTAGCTGTACCTGGACCATTCAGGTGTGAATTTAATGGAACAGTTACAGCTGTGCGGCCAGGAGCTGATGTCGTGGAGGTAAGGGAGAGTGCTGCCATCCCGTTGTTTAGGAATAAAGGTAGCGTGAGGTTTTACTCTTCTCAGAAAGTTGCTTCGGGCGACTGCTTGGTCTTTGGACCAACACTGCAGGTATTCAAGGGAGGCTTCTGAGGGCTTTGTTGTAGAGGGGCTGCCGGCAGGTGTCCCATGCCTGACTTCCTTTCTCTAGGTGGGCTGACCCTGAGGGATTTCCTCTGATGCCCCTTCAGAGCATTGCCAGAGAGCTGTTCTGAGAAATGATGGTTTCATAATCTGTGTAAACCAGGTGCTAATTTACCTTTTGGGAAGAACAGTTTCTTTAGAATTACCAGTGGTTCCTGGGTCATTTTACTGAAGCTTCACTGAATTACTTAGATAATATATGTGTGTTCAGTTTATCTGTATAATCACTTTTTATCAATTATCTGTGCTTGAAATTTTGATTATTTTCTATCACTGGAAGTGTGGATTTCAGAAGAGGACAGCTCTACTTGTCATATTTCTAAGCGCACAGCTACTTAGGTTGGTGTCTTAGAGTAGAGGGATGTTCGCCATTTTGTTCAGCCACCTCTCCATCTCCTCACTCTACAGATGAGAAACCAAGGACCAGAGAGGCTAAGAAAGGGCATCAAGGCCACACAGCCTGATCGACAAATTTTGCGTATTTAAATTTCTCATGTTAAAGGAAAAAGTGTTTAATCATCTGCATTGTGTACTAATTATGTGCCAGGTACTGTGCTAAGTGCTTTATATATACAACCTCATTTAGCCCTCATGAATTAGAGGTAGATGGTATTATCTGGATTTTACAAATGAGAAAAGGAGGTTCTAGAATGGGATGTCATTTCAGAGTTGGTCTCGGATCTTATGGCTTCATAGCACCCTCTGCTTATGCCTCTTTGTTCTGTTGATTCTTGGGGTCTTTTGTGGTTTAATGCAAATTGTAGGGTGGTTCTATTTCTGTGAAAAAAATGCCATTTTTCTTATCTTGGAAAGAAAATGGAGACTTTTATCTTCTTTCTCTGTAGCATTTGAACTTGTTGATCACTTCCTTCTTGAAGCTTTTTCTTGATGTTTGCTTCTGTCTTGCTGGCTGGCTCTTCTCCCTGTGCTGCAAGTGTTGGTATTCTTCAGGGTTCTGTCCTTGTTCTTTTCTCTTGTCACTCAAAACGTCTTCTCTGGGTGATCTCATCTACTCCAAGACTTTGCCTTGCTTCTCTTTGTCAGTGACTTGAACAGCCATATCTGCAGTTCAGCTCTCTTTGCTCTTCACTTCTATATTGTACTGCTTACTGGATTGCTCTGTGTGGATTTTTTCTACACCACTCCTCCACCCCATATAGACTCTACTTCTCTACTGTTCTCCATGTTTCAGGGAATGGTGTTACCATCTGCTTGGTTACCCAACCCGGAGTCCTGTCATCCTAGACGCCTCTTTATCCTCCAGTGTCCAATCAGAAACCAAGTCACGGAGTTGGATAGTTCTGTCTCTTGAGTGCCGTGTCTCCTACTTTGCTGTCCCAGTATCTCTTCCTTGAATTCTTGTAAGAGCCTTCAAACTAGTCTTCTTGGCCCTAGTCTTGTACCCTTTCCACCTTTCCCAGTCTGTGATCGACATTTTAGTAAGGGGGATTCTTTCTAAAATGTACATCTTTTTAAACAGCATAGCTCAAACACTTGAGAGTTACTTCTCCATGAATTCAGAGTGAATTGTAAGGCCCTTCATGATCTGACCTCCACTTAAACCATATTGAGGTGTTTGCAGACGTCTGAGTATATTCTGCTTCTCTAAGCCTCAGGAATGGATTTTTCAGTCCTCTCGCTCAGATCTTCTACCTGCCGATCTCCTACTTGCTTTTTAGGTCTCAGCTTAGACGGAGTCCTCTAGACCAGTACTTCCTGTGAATTTTCTGTCATGATAGAAATTTAACTGAACTTTATATTTGCTGTGTCCAGTTCGGTAGCCACTAGCCACATAAGGCTGTTGAGCACTTGAATGTGGCTAGTGTGACAGAGGAACTGGATTTTAACTTTTATATAATATTAGTTAATTTAACTTTAAATTGCCACATGGGGCTCATGGCTATTGTACTGAACACATAGGGACTGTTGGGAGGGATGCCTGTGTGCTTCTCAGCGTGCTCTTATCTCCACCAAAAGCACGTTCCCTAAGAACAAGAAAATAGCTGATAGTATTGGAGGGGTCAGGAAAAACTCACCAAAAGAAACCCCACAAGAACTCAAAGCATATTTATATGATGACCTAAGAATATTATAATGTAGAAAAATAATTTTACTAAAAAATGATTTTGATTTATCAGTTATTTTCAGCATATTCATAGTTACTTGTTTTATGCTGAATTTACATCTGAAATACTTAAATTTAAGCTGTGAACCAAAGGGGCCAGGTGAAATTAACAATCAAAATTTATTTCAAGCATTTTGTTGTTTATGGATGTCAGATAACATTATAGTTTTTATTGATAATTGATATTGGATTGATAGCAAATATTAAAGGAGCTTAAAATAGGTGAGAAAGCAGTGTTTAGAGAACTTTGGACTTTTTGAAGAAAAGTTGTTCAAATATAATAAGCAATAAATAGCGTTAATGCATTTCTTTCTGTGCACCAGAGTATAGGTAGAACATAAAGTGGGGAGAAGACATTGCTGGGTTCTTTGGACCCTGTTGATGGAGAACATCCCAGGCCACGTTGCTCTGGGAAGTTCTCTGAAGGCTGAAGTGAGTCATGCAAACAAGTTGTAAAGTAGAAAATTGTCACCACTATGCGGTTCTCCTTATAAATGGCACAGTATCAGTGGAGTGATGGAAGATGCTTTAATTCCCCATCCCAACCCAAGCCCCCTCCTACCTCGTGTGAGGAAACTCTCAGGGAGGCAGTGCAGCCTATTATTGCTTCTCCCGTGTTTTTGTGGCTGGAGGAGGGGGCATTAGTGATAATAGTGAAATGTTATGTAAGGTCTAATTCCTTAAACATTTTTGAGGCACTGGGGATGCAAAGTGATAGACGTACTCAGCACAGTGGGCCCATTTTTGGAGGTATACTAGGGGAACATTTAAATGGTTCATGAGGAAAGAAATATTAAAATATAGTCTATATTCATAAGTTAACCTTTCAACAGGACATCACTTATTCAAGGAAAAATGGAAAGAACTGTTTCAAAAGTAAAGTAACGGAAAATATAAATTCATTCTACAAAAAAGTTATATACAGTTCTGATAGGTTAAAAGCTACTAATTACCAAGTTTGTATGCAACCAATAAAAATTATTTGGATACTGATCTAAACAGTTTCGAGCACCAACTGGTATTTAAAAACTTGTACCTTTATCGTGGTGAGAACACAACTTTAGTCTTGCTGTTTTTAAGGTGGCAGGGCATTAGTGCTCAGGAGCCTCGGCAGTTGAATGTCCAGAGCTCTTGACAAATGACCAAACCCGAGCAGAGGGCTTGTAAGTATATTTTTGAGTAGAAACTCGAGCTATGTGGTCTGTCAGAATATTTTTTGCTCTTTCTAAGTGTAAGACCCAATCTGGAAGATGTAGTGCAGGCAGTCAAGTTTTCTACTTAATGGGGCACTTTGATTTGCGTACAGAATCTTTAAGGCTGTTTTAGAAAATTTGAGATATGTTTGTCGTAGCCACCGGTCTTTCAAGGCACTAAACTCTTGGTAGCATAGTTAGAAATCTTTATTTGTATTCTTTAGGATTGTTTTATAGGAAAAACTGTGACTATTTTCAAACCCTCTCTGAGAAGTGGGCGTTAAGTAGAGCATTTGGTATGTTTAGTGATGTAATAGATATGGGGGGGGGGACTTGAAAAATGTGGATAGGTATAATATGACATAAATACTATCACTGATGAAACTTAATTATTTAGATGTCCTCATCTGGATCATAATTTTATTGGCAACACTGATATGTAGTAGTTAAACTCATGAAACCTCCACGAATGGGTAGGGCAGCCGTCTCAGGCTTTAGTCAACTCTGTGTTTTAAAGCTGAGTAGGTGTCTGGTTCTTTTTGTATTCTTTGATTAAACCAAGTACAAAATTCAGCTATAAGGCTTTATGGGTAGTCTTAAATTATCTTGATCATCCTCATTATGCAAAGCAGGTGTTGCACCAGGTCGTAGCTCATCTTCTCACTTGGGCTTTTCTTATATTACAGCCTCTTGTACTTGCTAACTTGAGGTGAACTTAATGTTGATCTCTGTTCAAAATGGACACAATGTAGAAACTAACTACATAAGTAGGATCCCTCTTCAAACTGAAATATAAAGTTTACCTGCCAGTTGGAATGATATCCTAATATCAGGAATCTTGTACACTCATGTAAAAAGTACTTAAAATTAGAATTGGCTAGTTGAATGATTTTTAGGGGAAATGTGTGAGGCAGAAGCAGATCATTACAATCAGCTTTCAGTGACATAGAATAGTATGGTTGTGCAGTAAAATACTACAAGAATTTGTTATAGAATGCATTTCAGTTTTTTTGAAACAGATTTAGGTTATGAATTAATTTACTTAGACTAGTATAAAAGATATTTCATAGAGTTAGTTTTCCCTACGGTGCACAGCTAATGGGGGAAGGAAGCTCAGAAGATTCCAGGTAATGAGGAGGGGGCCAGCTTAGGGTTGAGCCTTTGCTGTGGATGCAGGAAAATGTAAAGTTAAACATACAGAGTTTATGGATAAAACTTTTGTCTTTTACCATATGTTAATATGAATGAAGACGTTTAATTTGGCTGAAAGATTTATTAGGCTTATTTACCTGCATGAAATTGGTAGTTCTGATTATCAATAGTTATTTTATTATTATAGTTTCTGATAATAGTTTTGATTATGGTGGCATTATAGAACCTCCTTGCATTTATGATAAGTGTAGGTATAGAAAAAATATTTTCTACTTTGATGTAAGTCAGAATGATTATGAAATAATGGATGTGAAACTGTTTACTGTATATTCCAGCCTTAATTCTGTTTCTTTTGTCAAGTATAATTTATTTGAAATAGAAATTTGATACTGTAGTCATTGAGTAAGTTACATTTATTTTGTTCCATTTTTTTCTGTAGATTTACCTTTTGCATTCTATGTGCAGTTTTCCAAAATACTTTCTCTAATACTCTTCTAAAGACCTCTTCAGTCCTCCTTTACAGTTGTTTCACTTTTCTATTGCTTGCTTCCTTGATGGAAATTTGAATTTTTATAATCCCTGGGTACTTCTCGTTTGCATTAAATATGGCATCTTAGGAAACTGTCCAGGTTACCGTGTGACCTTTGCCCTTGGTGTCCTGTGACACTTTGCCTGTCTCTGTGCTCAGGTTTATTCATGATGGATAAGGCTCCCTTCTCGTCACCTGTGCTCTGCTCTAGCAGAGAAAATAGAAAAATTATTTTCAGCTGCGGGGTTGCTGAAGGGTTTCTTTTTTTTCTTTAAGGAAAAGAATGTTGGTAGTGTGTATCAGAGAAGACTGTTTACGCTCTTTCTCTCCCTGCATTTCAAACCAGGCAGAATTGGGTACAGTTTTAAACTGTCCCTGGAATATGAGACAAGATCCCCTTTTCAGCTTTCCAGAACCTTTTAAAATGCAAAAGAATGTAGGAAATTGCCAGATCAGTTAGTTAATCAGTGACAACTGTAGTAAGTATACAGAAAGCATGGTTCTTACAAGAGCAGTGGACTGCTGTGTTTTCACCCCTCAGCATGTTGCTCTTGTCCCACCCTTGCATCCTCCAGTGGTTTAGGGTCAGCTTATAGGAGTTTGTGATTGCCTGGGCGTCCCTGGACGGAGGGCGGCCCTGTGCAGCACCTTCCTTCCTTCCTACTGTTCTATTCTCACTCTTTGTAGGCTTGACAATCACCAGGTGTGTGTGTGTGTCCGGTCAGTAGCGGGGTGTGTGTGTGTGTCTGTGGGTCAGGTTAGTAGCTTGAAATAGGTCTGGAGTGAGTGGGAAAATATATTTTCAAATGGCGATTTTTTTCTTAGGCTAATAAACATGTGGCATCATTGGCCTTTACAGACCAACCAAGTTTGGTTTGTTTAAACTATCCCAGGATATTTTACAATGTTAAGCAAGACATACTAGCAATCACCAAATTTTGTAAAATTTATATTACTCCTCCATTAGTCTGCAGTATAAACATCCTTGCCAGGTGGGTTGAAATACATTTGTAAAGTTTAATTTTTCCCTGTCCCAAATAAATTACACTAAAAAAAATTTCCATTTACTTATTTCTGGACCTGTCTTCATATGCTTTCCCTCTCATCTAAAATAAAATTAATTAGGATAGCCTTAAGAAGATATGGGATAGAGCCACATATTTTACATAGATACATATCTTATTTACATATATAGATATGGTATCACAGATGTATATGTAGATATTTGTCCTCATTTCTCTTCTGCCGTATAATACCGAGTACTTTATGTGTTATTAGAATGTGTGCTGGTCTGTTGCTGGTCCATGCTAAGTTGTGTACAGAAGGATCATCGCGCCGGATGTGTTTTCCTAGTGTCTGTGGTGGGACAAGCAGGTCAGCTGTCTGCTGCCCAGTTCTCAGTGGGCTTAGTCTTTGAAGGAGTTAATTTCAGCGAGTGATATTTCAATGTTGAATTGCAGAGTGTAAAGGTTGTTCTCTAAAGGACATTGATTTTCATGGTTCGTGTGCTTTAGTGGCACAATTTACATGTAGGACAGTATGTGCCTTTTGAACAATTTAGAAAAAAAATTAGTGCTGTGGCCATGCACTTAGTATAAACTGTAAGCTGAGTGCTAACACTCAGTTTCATTAGTTGCCTTGAAAGAAAACATATTAGTTCCAGCACTTTTATGTAGAAAAAACTCATCTTTGTCTGAAAGGCAGCTCAGAATATCCACACTCCTCAAAGTTATGTAGAAATAACTGAAAGATTTCTGCAAGAAACCTGTGAAATAGTGTGTTATGTAACGTGGCATTAGGTATTAATATTAACTGCATTTTTTTGTCTTGCAAAAATGATTGGTAAGCAGATGGTTGTATCTTTAAAGTTAAACCACTTTTATATGTCTGCCCCTTATAAACCATTACAAATTAAAATTTGTCACTAGGGTTATTTATTATTCTTTGGATGAGGTCAGTATTGTTTCTTTATCAGTCACGAATGCAAAGACCACCTTTTATTAAATGTAAGATGGTATATCTTTGTATTGTTTGCTTTGTAATTCTTTGGGACAAATTATTAGTTGTCAATTATCCATTCTCAGGTTGACTGAGGAGCAGTTGAAGCTTTGGTGCAAGAGGAGCTCAGAGTCAGAGCAAGACTTCCCAGACTTTCACATGAGCAGGAATCACCAGGGGTCCTTGTTAATAAAATGCAGATTCTGGGTCAGGAGGTCTGGGGTGGGCCCAAGATTCTGCATCTCTCACCAGCTCCTGGGGGGTACCAGTGGTCCCAGGACCCCCCCTTCAAATGGCAAGGTTCTAGTTTGCAGGGAGAGAGGCAGGTAAACAAACAAGAACAGCATGTGCTTGGTGCTTTCGTAGCTCTTGCCCCTGATGTGGTGGAAATACTAGTGAGGGCATCCAAATCAGCCTGAGGGTCAGGAACCTTCCCCAGATGGGCGATAACAAAGGAACTGAGAGAAAAGAGGCCAGGCTGCACAGTGAGGGGCTAAGGAGGCAGGTGTGGAGGCAAGGAAGGTGTGAGGAGCTGAATGGATGGTTGCTGGTAAACTTCCAGTGCTTTGACAGACCGAGCCTGGGTATTTGTGAATGCTTCAGGGGGCAGAGGGAAGGGAACTTGGGGAGCTGAGAATGGAGAGGTCACCGGGGATCTGATTACGAAGTGCCTTCCACCTGCTGGAGCATTTGGACTTGATCCTGAAAGCTGTGGGCACTCCTGTAAGGATTTGAATTAGAGGAGAGACAGGATGCATTTTGCGTTTTAGATCATTCAGTCAGTTGTGTGAACGTGCTGAGACTGGACTTGGGAGAACCGTTTAGCCTTTAATGTTTTGTCCTGACTACATCCGAGGTAGTGTGAATCGAGAGAAGGGAGACTTGTGAGATACTTAGGAGGCAGAACGAGCAGGTTGGCTGATGGGTTGAATGCACAGGATATCTGAGAGGTGTTTTATTAGAAACTGCTGCACAGGACAAGGGCCACGTCTGTTTTGTTCAACTCTGTGTACCCAGTGTCTGTTAAATGCCTTATGCAAAGTAGGCACTCATTAAAGATTTTTTAAATGAATGAGTAACAGGAAGAGGGTTATTTTCCATCATTTGATTGGGTCGGAGGGGTGGATGGAGATGGCGTTAGCTGCTGCAGGGAATGCTGACGTATAGCAGAGCATTACTCAGTACATCAATTCCAAGCGTAGTTTTCCCCATGAAAAATGTGTATCTCTTCAGTTAATATGAGCGAAATTGGAGGTTACTTAGTGATATAAATGGAAGCTAACTATAAATGCAGTTCTTACTACTTTTTTTGGTTTTATTTTTCATATTGGGCTTGGACTACCATAGACCTTCTGAAGGTCTTCGCATCCTTTTTTGTTCTTTCTGCATCTTTTTCTTTCAATAAAATAGTGAATGAAAATAATGCACAAAGCCACTAAGAAAAATAGTGGCCTTACCATAGCTATGCAGATTTTTGGTTGTAAAAATTAAACTTGCAAATACTTAATAAAGGGCAATGGTAATATGGCAATTATAAGTGAAAAGGATTTTGAAATTAACTATTCCTAAGTGTCCAAATTTTGTATAGTTGAGAATCATTCCTAACATAATAAAAATTATTTATTAAGAAATAGAAATACATGTTGGGAGATATTACAGAAGGAAGAAATTTTATAGGTTGAAAATATAGTTAATTAACATAAAATATGATATGTGGAAAGAATACTATAATTTCATCACAGGGGTAGGTATGGACCTTTAAAAGAATACTAATCTCTGAGCAGGAGAAAATATTTTTCATCAAAGAGAATTGCTACTATTTAATATTGTCTTTGTCTAAAAATGTTACCTCTAAGAAGAAATGTATAGCAGCACTATCTATAGAATTTTCTGCAATAATGAAGGTGTTCCATATATGTGCTGTCCATATATGCACAGTAGCCGCCAGCCCCATGTGGCTGTTGATCACTTGAAATGTAGCTTGTGCGACTGAGCATCTGAATTTTAAATTTTATTTAGTTTTAATGAATTTAAATAGCAACATGTGGCTAGTGGCTGCTGTGTGGGACAGCACAGTCATAGTGTATCGGCACTGCCCAAGCATACTAATGAGGAAGAAAATGTGGTCTTGTCCGGGGGGTCCAGGAAGGGCGTCATTTCGTCCATGAGGCAAATCTGGAACTGACTCATGGTGAACTGATGTTGGTAACTTGGAATCATTTCCTGATTCTTTCTCTGGGTCGTTGTCCATTGGATCGATGCCTTCTCCCACAGCCAGCATTGGCCTGGCTAGACTTGCCTCTTTCCCAAGCAGCTGTTGGGGGCCTTTGGTGGGGATGGCTGTCCACAGGCCTCATGATCTGGCTGAAAGAACTTCACTGTGAATAGAAGTCCAACAGTGCTGAGCCCTTTATCTTCTCTGTGTTCACCTATCAGCTTTTGGATCCTTCCCCCTCTTGATATGATTTGTAACCTTGATGATTGACAGGTGTCTTCACGGGGTGTGCCGAGGGTGGTGATGTGTGTTTTTCCCACTGCTAGACACTCCCTGGGAAATGCTGATACATGCTTCCTCCAATCCCAAGATCATCATCCACAGTTAGGTGGAGGAGAGAGATTTAAAGAGAACAGTTACAAATCCAGCTATATAGCAGTAAAATAGTCTTTAGCACCTAAAAGGTCGTTATCCTTTCACTTCATACTTGCCCACATGTGTTGATATTTATGGAAAAAGTTTCCTTTGGATGGCATTCTACTTACACAGCTGGATAAAAAGTGGCTGAGCTCTAGGAAATATTTGGCACGCAAAAGAAGTTTTGTCTTCACCTGTCTCCTTGTTAGCTTTCCAGGTCACTGTGATACCAGTTCAAAACTTGGCTACACCTATGCTGTCCTACTTTGAGGAGAGCACAGTAGTTAAGCATTGTTTATGCAAGTTTGGGGAGGTCAGAAATTCACTTCAAAATATTCGTATATATTTTACACAACTTATTTCTTCCATCTTGATTTGTGTGCACCCTTTGTGTTCATCCTTGATTCTCTGTGTGCTGTCTACCTGTTTTTTGGATCTATCCTGGTTATTCCTAATAAAAGTAACCAGTAGCCTCAATACGGTGCTAATATGTGCTTGCTTCCTAAAAGTTATAGATAATATAAATAAAAAAATTTTTTGGAAGGAAACTCGTCTATTTGCTGGTCTCGGTAATTGTTTTAGTGACTTATCTCTGACTAAAACAAACCCAATTTGGGCCTTTCATATTTTGCCCCCACTAGTAAGCTGCAATTTCATCTGTACATTTCTTTCATCTTTGGGAATTGTTTGTCATTAAAATATTTTGTAGAAGATGTTTACTCCTCTCACGCTCTAAAAGAGTTTTTTCATCTATTAAATGAAGAGGGGTTTGGATTAGAAGGTCTCCAAAGTGCCGGCCGGCTCTAAAGTTTCACAGGGAGTCTCTGTAGTGTCGATGATTCTGTTCGTTGAGCTGTCCCGTTGTGCCCCCTCAACACAGGCACCCTCTGAACTGTCCTTCTCCTCTCAGAAAATACTTGTCAGTAGAGCAGAGCAGTATTGAGCAGAAACTTAAATTACTGTGTCTCTGTTGTATGTATCTGTACTGTTTACTGTATAGTATCACACACAGTTAAAACACTTGTCATAAATTACCAAGAAATATTTTGTAAAATGTCCTAAATTTTTATAATGTAGCCTCCAAATCTTAAGCCTTGAGAGATTCATCATCTACGGATGGATGTAAGCTCCATGAGGACTAAAGGGAATTTTGTTCTTATTCACTAATATAGTTCCAGCACCTGGACCAGTGCCTGGGTCATTGTAGGTGCTCAGTAAATATATTTTGAATAAATAACTGTGATTTGAAATTTAACTTGATTTTTATTTAAAGCCAAACATAAATACAACTTGAATGTGTATTACCCAAATGACAATTATGAAAATTATTTGGTAACATTGAAAGCTTGTATTTCTGTTTCTTCTTTTTAATAATCTCTAACTATGCTGTCCAGTATGATAGTCACTACCCCCATGTACACATTCTTGACTTGCAGTGTGGCCAGTGAGATATGCTGTAAGTGTGAAATACCTTCAGGGTTTACATTTTTTGGTACTATCTAATTCATTTTTTTAATATTGATTGCATGTTGAAGTGATAATATTTTGCATATATTGGGTTAAATAAAAATTATTAAAATCAATTTCAGGTTTTGAGGGGATACTTTTAAAAGTGGCTACTAGAAAATTTAAAATTACATATATAGCTCTGATTCGATGGCTCTTTGAATGGTGCTGATCTAGACATAGAAAATGTAGATATTGAACAAGAGAGGAGGCGATCGTCAAAAAGGAGTTTTAATCTTTGACAGAAACAAAATTATATGTCGCAGCTGTGACTTGGGAAAGTGGGTATTCAAATGGTCTTGATCAAATTAAAAAAGACCAAAATAAATTAATTAGATTAGCTCAGATCAGAAATATGAAATCCAGCTACCAGATGGATTCCTAGCATAGTCGCCAGCCGAGTCTTGAGGTCAGAAAAGGGGCAGGAAGGCAGTGGTGGCTGTCTGAGCAAGCGTGAGTGGTCACGACTGACAGACGAAAGCCATAGTTGTTGAACTTCTCTGCCCGGGACTCACCTGATTGTGGTTGCAGTTGTGGCGGGTGACATGTTCACGTGATACCAGGTGATGCTGTCATTTTTCATGCTGCTGGGAAACGGACTCAGTGGGAAGGAGTAGGGAACAGGAAGCCCAAGTGTCAGGTAGGATTTCTCTCAGGGTTCTGTACTGTCCCTTCCCGTGCCTTAGGCAGGTTCTTTTCCCCCTTCTGCTCAGCCTTGAGCTGATATAAAGTAAGCATCAACTCTGTCTCTGCTTCTCCAGGCTGCCTCTGCCTCTGCCTCCTGGCTCAGAGGACCGGGCCATCCCCTCTCTCTGGGCTCCTTCCCTGCCTGGAGCTGGCTGGGAACCCCATCTAGTCAGTAGCATTTCCTCCTGTGACATGTGGTGGACCTGGTGGATGAAGCTGTTATCCTATAAAACAAGGCCATCCAGGACGTACAAGTAGACATTACCTTCCTTAAGCTAATTTGAAAGGTTATTTTGGTAAGTGGTTAGTCTGCACGGCTGGTTTAAGCTATTATCAAGTCCATTCCAGTACTTATTTCTTTGAAAGCTAGAATGAGCCTTGAATAAATGAAGATTGACTGCTTAGGCTTTTTGGGAGTAAATTCAATTTATAAATATTTGTTTCATTTGGCACTGGAGATTTCTCCTTCTCCGTATTTTGGATTTTAAGGGAGTTGTGTAGTCAAGCAGCATGTCTGTAAATAAAGTGACTTTCATGCTTACCTTGTTTTCACCCATGTGACCTCTGTTTTTGGAGAGAGTAGATCAGAAAATTCATGGCAGTTAGCGGTGGAGTGAGGAGACCTTTGACTCCAGCTGACAGCTGTCACCTGAAAACTACAGACCTAGAGACCCTCCCAGGTGTTGCGTCTGTAGTTCTGACAGTGAACAGGAATGTTGTTTACATTTTCTGTAAGCAAAATTCTTCCCTTGTTAGGACTGTGTTAGAAGAGGGCAGGCAGAAACGGAGTTTTTATCTGTCTTAAGTTCTCCGCGGTGTTGGTTGGCCCATTGTTCGTTCCCATGCTCATATAGAAGTGTGTCAGTAGAATTTATGACTGAGCCTGTTTATAACATCTCTGGAAATTCTTCAACAAGACATTGTTTTTTCAAGTTGAGCAGTATCACACAATGCTTAATGTGCTTATGAAAGAAAAAAATGAGTTAAATTCCAAAGATGTTTAAGATTTCAGACATTTTTCCTGTGTGAATTAGTTCTTTATTAGATTGTTGATTTAATTAGCACTCAATGAAGACACTTTTCTGTTTTGATTGTTGAAACGTTCTTTAAATTGGTTATTTTAATCTGATACAAAATCTGTTAAGAACTGTTTGAATAAAATTTGGAGCATTAGCTAGGGTATACTGTGCTCTGTAAACAGGATGCTGACGAATGTGTCTGCCCATTGTCCCCCCACCTGCCTATGTCCTGCTTTGTCCCAAAAGAGGTTAAGGCAAAGGTGAAGGCTGCATGGATATTTTGAACGTCATTCTGTTAAAATAATTTTCAGTTTTGACCAGTTTGGGGGAAGTTTTCTGTTTCTACTGATGAGGATAATTATCATCTAGAAACTGCCCATCCAGCTAGAGTCTCAGTAAGTGGTCACATGGGCTCCTGGGTGAGTGATGACCTGGGATTGGACTTGGTCCGCCAGCAGCGCAGACAGGGACCGCGGTGGGCCCAGAGCCATGAGGGAAATGGGTCCTCTGGAGAATGAAAGCTTTTCTTCTGGTCTCTTTCTGAATCTTGTGTATTCCTGCCATTAAACATAATGAAATTACGAATTTATTATACTGTTTGCGAGCCTGCTTTCCAACATCGTTATGGACGCTTTCTTGTTCGACGCCTCTGTTGCCGTTACATAGTTGTAAGTGGGCCGTAAATATCTAATTTGTACGAAATGACTGATTTTGGTATTTGTATAATCCTCTAGTCAATTTAACTAAGTTGAGCTTTTCACAGCCTCCGTGCTGCGGCAGCTCATCTGATTACACTGCTCAGGGGAATAAGGTTAAGGGCGGGCTGTTGGTAACCAGAGCATTTCCAGGGCTTTAGTTCAGCAGATGGGTTGCTTGGCTATATTCATACATCTGCTTGCCTGCTGTGGCAGCTGCTGCTGCTTCATGTTGTGTTCTTTTGTTCTGTTCCATCCAAGAATGGAACGCTAGGAAGTGTAGTGAATGGATTAATTTAAGGTTAAGGTTAGTGTTTTGCTTGCTTTCTAAGTAACCGATCATAATAATGCTTCTGGTAGAAGCTAATGAGTTTCTCTTAAAGTGAACTAGATTTATAAAATACAGCTCAGCAAGGGGGCTAGATTAGTATTGTTGATGGAAACCAAGTTCACACGCGTAAAATACTGGCAGTTTTCATCGTTTGTTGCTAATTCTTTGTTTTCTTCCTTCCTCCTCCCCACCTCCCACTCCCTTCTAGGACCTATATCCAGACTTTGCCTGACACTGCAGGGTTCAAGAGAGTTAAAGAAATATGGAATGACATGAAGAAGATTAGTTCAGGATTATAGGCTTTGAGGACAAACACCTCAGTGAAGTGAAGCACAGACAAGCGCCTGAGCTGTAGTTTGGAGGAGCCGTGTGTTGGAAGAAGATGGCGGATCCAGGAATGATGAGTCTTTTTGGCGAGGATGGGAATATTTTCAGTGAAGGCCTTGAAGGTCTTGGAGAATGTGGTTACCCTGAAAATCCAGTGAATCCCATGGGTCAGCAAATGCCGATAGACCAAGGCTTTGCCTCTTTACAGCCATCCCTTCATCATCCCTCCACTACTCAAAATCAAACCAAGTTGACCCATTTCGATCACTATAATCAGTATGAACAACAAAAGATGCATCTGATGGATCAGCCGAACAGAATGATGAGTAATGCCCCTGGGAACGGACTCGCGTCTCCTCACTCTCAGTATCACACCCCTCCCGTTCCTCAGGTCCCTCACGGTGGCAGTGGCGGCGGTCAGATGGGAGTCTACCCTGGCATGCAGAATGAAAGGCACGGGCAATCTTTTGTGGACAGTGGCTCCATGTGGGGCCCCCGGGCTGTTCAGGTCGCAGACCAGATCCGAGCCCCCTACCAGCAGCAGCAGCCGCCCCAGCAGCCCCAGCCAGCTCCGTCGGGGCCCCCTGCGCAGGGCCACCCTCAGCACATGCAGCAGATGGGCAGCTATATGGCACGTGGGGATTTTTCCATGCAGCAACACGGTCAGCCACAGCAGAGGATGAGCCAGTTTTCCCAAGGTCAAGAGGGCCTCAATCAGGGAAATCCTTTTATTGCCACCTCAGGACCCGGCCACTTGTCCCACGTGCCCCAGCAGAGCCCCAGCATGGCACCTTCCCTACGTCACTCAGTGCAGCAGTTCCACCACCACCCCTCTACTGCTCTCCATGGAGAATCCGTTGCCCACAGTCCCAGATTCTCCCCTAATCCTCCTCAACAAGGAGCTGTTAGGCCACAAACCCTTAACTTTAGTTCTCGGAGCCAGACAGTCCCCTCACCTACTATAAACAACTCAGGGCAGTATTCTCGATATCCTTACAGTAACCTAAATCAGGGATTAGTTAACAATACAGGGATGAATCAAAATTTAGGCCTTACAAATAATACTCCAATGAATCAGTCCGTACCAAGATACCCCAATGCTGTAGGATTCCCATCAAGCAGTGGTCAAGGACTAATGCACCAGCAGCCCATCCACCCCAGTGGCTCACTTAACCAAATGAACACACAAACTATGCATCCTTCACAGCCTCAGGGAACTTATGCCTCTCCACCTCCCATGTCACCCATGAAAGCAATGAGTAATCCAGCAGGTACTCCTCCTCCGCAAGTCAGGCCCGGAAGTGCTGGGATACCAATGGAAGTCGGCAGTTATCCAAATATGCCCCACCCTCAGCCATCTCACCAGCCCCCTGGTGCCATGGGAATTGGACAGAGGAATATGGGCCCCAGAAACATGCAGCAATCTCGTCCGTTTATGGGCATGTCCTCAGCACCGAGGGAGTTGGCCGGGCACATGAGACCAAATGGTTGTCCTGGTGTTGGCCTTGCAGATCCACAAGCAATCCAGGAACGACTGCTACCTGGCCAGCAGCATCCTGGTCAGCAGCCGTCATTTCAGCAGTTGCCAACCTGTCCTCCGATGCAGCCCCACCCGGGCTTGCACCATCAGTCTTCACCTCCACACCCCCATCACCAGCCTTGGGCACAGCTCCACCCATCACCCCAGAACACCCCGCAGAAAGTGCCTGTGCCTCAGGTAAGGGAACTTGGGTCCTGCCTGCTTTACATTATAAAGTGTGACGGAGCGAACTTACCTAATAGGATTTTCCTTTAAACTTCACGAGAAGCTTCTTCATTATGAGTTCCTTAATTTTTATTTTGTAAGCTGCCCCAGATCTCATTTTTTTTTTTTCTATTACTCCCTTTATTTACTCCCTCCTTATTGGCTTATGCATTTGTTCACTTATTCAAAAAGTCTTGAAACCTCCTGTCTCAGGAATTGTGCTAAGGATGCGTAGGTAACTAAGCCCGAGTCCCTGTCTGTGAGGGGCTCTATTGTCACAGCCAGCAGGAAGATGGACTTTGAACTCAGAGCAAACTTTTTTTCCTTCTCTTTCTTCTTCTGTTCTTTCTCTTTCTCTATTCCTCTCAGCTTGTTTTAAAAATACACTGAAACTTGGTTCCCAGCAGAGTTTTATGTTTGTGATAGTCCTTCCCACCACTTCTAGAAAATTAGAAGTTTTTTCTTTGGGAAGTTGCAAAATGTGTTCTGTAATATTTATTTTACCAACTGTTGAATGTTAGTGTGAACTTAAATTTCAAACTGTGGAAAATCACAGTAAATGATAACCCCCAGAAAAGTGTCTGGTCTCTAAGAGATTTGGGTACCCAGCACTGAAACAGGAGTCTTCCTTTTTGTGAGCTGGGATTTTTGTTATCCTACAGAATTTATAAGCAAACAGATTTAAGTTTTGAGCTGTCATATTCACAAAGACATCTTTCCGTTATAAATGTTGGTGTTTGTGCCCTAGGTCTAGGAAATATAAATTAATACCTGTATGTACAGATTATTCTGAGTGCTGTTCGAAAATACGTATTGATCTTACACTGTGATTGCAACTCCGAGTTTGGATGGCACAGCCAGTGATTTTAGAGCTGTCGGGCACAGTTCTTGTTCTTAATGAACTTGCAGTCAATTTGGGGAAACATGACCAATATGTGAAAATATTAAGCAGAGTAAAAGGCCATGCATGATGATGTGACAGGTGTCCAGGGAGAGGGAATACCTGTGGAGGAGAGTGCTTGGAATTTGGCTAGGACTTAGCCAGGAAAAGTGAACCGAGGACGAGGATGACATTTCAGGCTGGGGGATAGTTCCTTCAGCGGGGCCCGGGAAGCTGAGCTTGCTGCACGGCAGGCACAGATAGTAGAGGTCTCATATTCTCTTTTAAGGAATTTGGACTTCAGTGGGGAGTCAGTGATATTGGTTAGACAGTCCACAGGATGGCTCGGGAACCAGAAGACGAATTGTGAGTGGGTGCTCCAGGCCTGTGAGGACAGTTTGGACCAGAAGTGTTTGAAGCAATGTGGAAACAAAGGGGTTTGGTCAGGAAACAAAGTGTTTTGGGGCATCCCAGGTGGAGAGGCATTTAGAACAGAGACTCAGAAACCCCAGCCTCTGTAGGACTGCAGACGTGGAGGTCAGGAAGGCCTCCTGGTCACCTCAGGATACAGGACGTGCAGGGGTTTGTAAGGGTTTGGGGGAAGCTGCCCTCCACAGTCCAGGACACTTGGAGATTCTCAGGAGGGGCCCTGAGGTCAGTGGGAGCCACCTGGGCCTCAGCTGCCCGACCTGCGACCTGTGCTGCCCCAGAAAGAGAGAGAGAGAGAGCCACTTCTGTCCCCTCTGGAACTCTAACCTGCAGCCAATGGGAACCTGTGGTTCCTGCACAGTGTGAACGGGGAGGTGAGAAAGGCCGTCTGGAGAGCAGAGGGACTGGGGAAAACAAAGGCAAAGGACGGAATGGAGAAGATCAACCCCAGCTAATTTGTTTTCCTTTCTATCAACTTCAAGGCAAAATGCTCCTCCTCAGAATTGACCGAAAGCTGTCCCCGAGGCAGGCCGACGTGGGGACCTTCTAGGGCAAAACTGAATGTGGCTTAATTTCCAGGGATTACTCTTTTCTTGTTCCTTGGAAAGTTTCTTATTAAACAAGGGGTCTTTTCAGAGCAGTGGTTCTCACACTTCTTGCCCAGCTTCTTCTCTCTTCATGGGAGGATAAGCCCAGTTTGAAGGACACCTGTGATTATAATCTGGTCCCCGGATGGGAATTGTTGATCTCGTCCAGCTTCCCCTAGTCTTTAGAGTGGATCCCAGTAAATCTCAAGGGCCTTTCAGAGGACATGGATGACTATATGGCGTTTGAATCACTGAATGCTATGGGGCTCTGTATGGGCTGTGTCCTGGCTAGATAGTGGGGACGGCTAGACGGTGGGGACAGCAGGTATGTTTCTGTTTTTCTCCAGCTCCAGCTTCTCGAGTGCACTGTTATAGACAAACTCAGAGCCGGTTAAGGGCTGTAAATAGTACATGTGAGGTATTTTCATTATAAGTACAATTGTGGTTTTTTTTTTCCACTCATGGTATTTGCTTTCTTATTTCTGCTTAACTTTACATCCTCTTCAGATTGTGAAGCACTCAGTTTTGAAGGAAATACTAGGGAGGTGAAAAAGTCTTGGGAAGAGCATAGACTTTAAAGTCAGAAAAGTGTCTGAATCCCAGCTCTGTACTTGGTAGTTTGGTGACCTTGGGCAACTTACGTAACCTCTGATTCTTCATCAGTAAAACAGGAAAAATAGTGCCCATCCCAAAAAGTGTTGCAGTTAAGTGGGGTGATATATACCAAGTGCCTAGTATCATGTCCAGCCCATGGAGTATACTCCTATGTTAATTCTCCTCTAGGCTTTAGTTTCTGATCTCCTGAAATGCAAACTTTGCCTTATAATTATGTCATTTAACATGTAAATACAGTGTAAAATTATTTTATTTTTAAGGAACAGGGTAAATATTGTGGAATATTGCCCTAGTTATGAAACTCTAAATTTGATTTGTGCAAATACTACCCCTTTTATCCTATATTGTAGGGTGTGATGAGGATAATGGTATGGGTAATTCAAAATGCTACCACATAATCCTAAAAACCTCTCTCTCCCTCTGAATGACTCACATTCTGCTCTAGCAAATACATGTATCTAATCATGTTTTGCTTTAGAACTACTAAAATTATTTTGTCTTTCCTCTATGATAGAATGTTGGTTCAAAACCATGCTGTGTAGCAGAGAAACTACCAGATTAAGTTGAAATATTGATGTAATTTGCTGAATTATCACCATTCAGATGGGCTTGTTGACTTTCCTGAGTTTTCCACTATTTAAAAATGGAAGTTATGCTTTTTAAATGTTTCATGGGTTCCGAACAGATACTTTCTAAATTATATAACACATTTAAGTATCTTTAAAGATAAGTTTAGCTTTATACTGAGGAGTCAACAAAGGAAAGTATTAGAAAGCCCAGAGTTCATTGGACTGTAATGTTCATTGTGATGTGTGGACATATTCTTTAATGGAAGCTCTGGACTATCCTGATTATTTGATAAAATTTATAGGGAGAGAAAAAACCCTTGCTTACATTTCTTTCCAATAGCTGGTTAGAACATGTGGTTTCTGAACATTTTCCTGTCAGACCCCTTTACACTCTTAACAATTATTGCGGACTCCCAAGATCCTTTGTTCGTGTGTTATATGTGTTGATATTTACTGTCTTGGAAATTTAAACTGAGGACAGTTTGAAATATTTATTTGTTAATCATTTAAAAATAATGAACCATTATGTGTTAACGTAAATAGCATTTTTAAATGAAAAATTACTGTTTTCCAAAACAAAAAAAATTAGTGGCATTGTTTTACATTTTCTCAAATGTTGGATTCTCATGTCTGCTTCTGCATACAGTCTGCATGCAAGTCATGAACCTTTGGAAAAGCCCACTGTTCGTTTGGAGAGAATGAGAGGGAAAGGCAAACACCATCTCAGTGTCACTATAAAAACAGTCCTGACTGCCCAGAGCCCGGGCCCTGGACCCCTCTTCTTCAAACTGCTGGCACGAAGGGAAGAGTGCAGGCTTTGGAGTCTGCAGCTTTTCAATAGAAACACTACCAACTGATTACTGACCCCGTGACTGTTACCTACTGTTACTGTAACCCTGCAGGTTACCTAACCTCAGGGCCTCAATTGCATTCTCTCTAAAATGAGGGTTCATACACCTTCCTGGTTAGAGGCATAGTGAGATGAACAGTCACGTCTTTTCTTTTAAATACTTAACGTGGTGTCACACACATGGTGGGGACTCAAAAATGATACGTGATCATTGGGCAAATGTACAAAATTGCCTGTTGCAAAATCTTAAAAATAATCTCAAGCACTTATTTTTTTATTTTTATTTTTTTGTGAGGAAGACTGGCCCTGAGCTAACATCCGTCGCCAATCCTCCCCTTTTTGCTGAGGAAGACTGGCCCTGGGCTAACATCCGTGCCCATCTTCCTCCACTTTATATGGGACGCCGCCACAGCGTGGCTGACAGGCAGTGCGTCGGTGGGCGCCCGGGATCCGAACCCGCGAACCCCGGGCTGCCAAGCGCGGACTAAACCGCTGCGCCACCGGGCGGCCCCTCAAGCACTTATTTTAATGTTAACTGTTGTCAGAGTTATTTGACTTAATTTCCTTGGTTTCAGGAACAGTTATCAAATATTGAGGCTCTCTGTGTGCTACTCATGAGAGAGAGAAAGCTCTTGCTGGAGGCTGGGGAGGTGGCGCAGGCAAGGGTCTGCCGTGGAAAGCATAGCACAGAGAGAAGCACTGCGTGCTTTGGGAGCAGCTCCTACTCCAGTCTTAGGTGGGCGAGGCTGGGGTCTGGGAGGGTTTTCTGGGGGGAAGTGAAGTCTTTGGTGAGATGTGAAGGGTCAGTCTGAGTTGAGAGGAGGATGGGTAAAGGGGGGAGGGACAAGACTTTAAAGCTTAGGAGATAATGAGTGCAAAGATGAGAGAGCCCCGTGGGCCCTGAATGCCCCTCACTATTACTGGAATGTAGGGGCTGGGGCGTGGGAGAGAGAAAGTCACACAGTTCCCCCGGGGGACCTTGTCAGTCATAGTGTGAGGCTTAGGCTGGGTCCCGTGTCCATGGGGTGCCCTGGGAGGTTTTCAGCAGGGATGTGGCACCATCAGGGCGCTCTGCAGCACCTTAGGGACAGGAAGAGAGTGGAGAATAGAGCGTTGATCATGCATGGTGGATGTGGGTGAGAACAACCTAGAAGGAATGCACATTGTCATTTTGTTCATTTGAAGAGCTTATCTATGAAAGACCGTGGTTAAGTGTGTTGTCCTTCATGTTATAGGCAAATCTCTGAGTTTCTGAATAACTTATACTGTACAAGCCTGCACATCTCAGTTCATGGATTGTGCTCTCAGATGGCAAAGTCTGATGGAATTTTTAGGATCTGCAACATTGTATCCTTAGAATAAGTATATTTTGGATACATTTGTGCCCCGTTCATTAATTTGTTCCTGAAATATAGTCATGATGAAAAAGAACAGAAGCAGAAAAAATTTTTAAAGGACTGCTAAGATTGAGGTGATAGGTAATAATTTCTCTGTGTCCTGATTTTCCCCTGGGAGATTAAGTGAAAAAAAAAAAACCCACAACAACTTAGAAGAATCAGTGGTGTAACTTTTCTAGTTCTTTCTCTTTAAATAGCCTTTCTGGGAAAACCTTTTCCTGGTAAATCTCAACTAGAGTCGATATTCTACTGAAATTCTTTCAGTCCACCCAGTAAATACAGAATTCCAGACATGAGCAGAGCAATTGGCAACTACTAAATAACTTTTTATGGAAAATGTGGCCATGCGTCTCAAGCCTCATTTATGCAAATTGTGATCAGAGGTAGAGAAAAACACCTTTCTAATAAAGAGTAGATGTATCTCTGGGAATACTACTCTTGATGTACTTTCACACCCCTAAAGACAGCTGGTGGAGATGGGGAAAACAAAATGTCTCTGAAGAAAGCCCAGCTTGGACCTCAGTGGCATTCAGGGGCTGTTCTAAGTGTACCCACGTTCAGGGGACAGGCACCCATACTTGGACCTCATTGGAATAGCCCCTCCATTGCTCACAGGGGAGTCAGAGGAATCACCGCTTTCGCCTGTGCTGGTGGTTCACTGGTTGGTTCTTCATGACACCTTTGGTTGAAGTGAGCCATCCATCCCCGACTGCTCTCTACTTTACTAGTGGATCGGCAGCCGGTGGTTTTTCATGAAGACTGTAACGTATTTCTTCTGATTACCTCAATTATATATACACAGCTTAATGAGCCCCTCCCTGAATTTTCCCTCAGCATAGCTGGTTTATGCCAGAGGTCAGAGTTTCAGTGGGTTACGATGGAAAATACCAAGTGTAGGGTTAAAGCAAAGAAAAAAATTCTAACTCCATCTGTTCCTTCACCCCAAGATCTGAAAGCATAAATGAGCCACAAACTAAATGGTAGCCTTGCCTCTTAGTGGCTTTTATTTTGTGAAAGAGTATTGTCTTCTATGATAATCAGAAATACTGTAGATAACAAGAAGTTAGTTTTTAAATTTACTTTCAAAGCCTGGATATTAGCCAGCTGCTAAGTGTCCCAAGTAGCCAATGGATTTTTCTTAACTTTTAAAAAGCCACTTTTAGATCCATTTTCATCTTGTGTCTTGGTTGCCTCCATTCAACTACATTTAAGAATTATTTGTTGAGTGTCTCTTATGTGCCAAGCACCATCTCAAGGACTGAGATTGGTGGTGTGGGGAAAGGTGTTGCGGAGAACAAGGCCTTCACTGGGATGGATAGGGAATTTTGTGATTTAAGTATCATCTTCTTGCCGTCATTTCTTTGTGTACCTACTGTGTTCTAGACCAGCACCGTCCAATTGAAATATAATGGGAGCTGCAGATACAAGCCACATGTGTTATTTTAAATTTTCTAGTAGCTACATTAAAAAAAAAAAAGAAACCAGTGAAGTTAATTTTAGTAATATATTTAATTAACCCAGTATATCCAAGACATTAGTCCAGCACATAAGCAGTATAAAATATTACTAACGAGATATTTTACACAAGTGTTTGAAATCTACTGTGTGTTTTACGCGCAGAGCCCATCTCAGTTCGGTTGAGCTGCATTTCAGGTGTTCAGTGGCCCCGTGTGGCTGGTAGCTGCCGTATTGAACAGCGCCGTGCTGGACTTTTTCCATAGCAGTTGCTTCAAATTCTTTTCAAAAGCAAGTCAGAGTGTAAATAAATTTAAGCAAATAAATTTATGTAAATAAATTAAGAATTGTTTAGTCTAATTATGACAGTCAACCTCCAAGACAGGTGTTAGCACCCTCATTGTAAGTTTGGGAAAGTAGTAGCATTTTTTTAGGTATCAGCAGTACACGTAGTGTTGGTGGGGTGTGTGTACTATCAGTATCAGTTCATGAAAAGGTAGATTATCGAAGTGAAATTTCATTTGTTTGGATTTCAAAGAAGGCTGTCTGAATGTCTTTCTACTCTCTTGTAGGAAAAAATAGCGAGTTTCTCTGAAAGGTGGATTACAACCATTTTCAAGATTTTAATTTCAAGTTGTTTTTGGATACTTTTAGTAGTTATTTAGTAGTTATTTTTTCCCCCTAACTCAATCTCTCTTTGCCTCTCTGTCACTAATGCTTGTTTCTTTGTGAGACTGATTCTCCACGGATAAGGGAGAACACCTTCATTTTTACTATTACGCATGCAGGGGCCTCCCCCTACTTTTTTCCGTCACCTCTTTCTTCCCTGTTTTATCAGTCATTCAGAAAGGCCGTCTCTGGTGCTGCGGACATTCGTTGGCTGTGGGAGGAGAATTGGGCAGTGGGTCAGGGGGACTAAGGGGAAAGCATCGCCAGACCTCAGTCTTGACCTCTGAATATTGACTTCCATTTTCGGCAGTTACAGCTGTCAATCTACAGATAATCTCTAAGTAGCTGTGAGAGGTAGCCCTTGCTCTTCCTTTGTTACTGAACACAGCACCTTGTGCTTGTGGCAACTTGTGTTTGTGCTTTTGTCCTGCAAAACTGTGGTTGGTGACGGAGCATCAGCATGAACGACGTTTTGTGTTTTCTTCATTTAGTGTAAAAACTATAGGAGAACCTTCTAGGGGCTGGGGCGTGGTCTGGAGGTGGCAGTGCTGGTGGAGAATTTAAAGGGAGGTGGCAAAAGCCAAGAAAGTGGCACCATTTAAAAAAGTCAAAAGTCAACATAGATACAGAGGCACCCGTCTTCCTGCTTGCTTTTTTCCTGGTTTGCATTGGACGATGAGAGTGATGGCCAGGTAAGGCTGGGAGGTGTTTCCTTATGTCCTATTTTAATGAGTGAATCAAAATCATCACCCAGGCAGTTATTTGGAGGAAACATGCCATTTTGATGTTCCTTCATGAAGTGCGTAGTATTTCTTATCTGCCTTATGGTGTATTTGGCCTGTTCTCCTCTACTCCCTTCTCTGTTCAATTTAATTCTAAATAATTCCATACCACAGATTTCAGGAGAATTCGTAGACTTCAATGCTGTGTGGAAGCAAAAACAATTGTTTTCAGCTGGAAGTAAGAGGCATTAATTGTGAAGGCATTTTCGTTTTGTTTGTTTGCTTTGGCCATGGGCATAAAGAGTTGGAGAATATTTTGGAGGTGCAAGTAGTGATGCTGGAGACCTTGTTAAGAGTTTCTTGAATGATATTCTACTTAACTTGTGCCCTTCCTGTCTCTTCACGAGCTGGCTGGAGCAGGTTTGCAGCATTAGTGTAAGAATCCCATCCTTACTCGTTTGGTGGGCTATGGAGTTCCTGCCTCTTGCTTATTGTAGGGGGCTAGTAGCCTCACAGCAGGGATTTCTCTGCTGGTGAATAGGCGAGGACTTTCAGACTATACTCTTTCCGAAACTTCTTTTTTGAAGTTATATTTCCGAATGTATTTTTTTTCCCCCAAGGAAGATTTGCCCTGAGCTAACATCTGTGCCAATCTTCCTCTGCTTTGTGTGTCAGTCACTGCCACAGCATGGCTGACAAGTGGTGTACGTCTGTGCCCAGGATCCAAACCTGTGAACCCGGGCCGCTGAAGTGGGGTGTGCTGAACTTAACCACTAGGCCACGGGGCTGGTCCTCTGAAGGTACGTTTTAATGAAGGGGCAGTATATATAGACTCAAAGTTCTTATTGAAAATGGGAATATTTGAAATGAGAGTTTAATTTTTAGATCATGCTTCTTGATGGACTCTTACAGCCTGAACATTCTCTTTAACTTAAAAAAATCGTGTAAAAATGTCAGTATGAAGAGATGGCCAAACTTTAATACCACCGTGGAGGTTAGTCCCCACTAATGGAGAATTTACCTGCATCTTGGCATTTTAATATTACTCTCCATTCTCTGTAGTTACAGCTGTAAATCTGCAGATAATCTGCAAGTAACCATGGACAGGGGTGGAACTGGGGCAATAACCAAGTAGGATGTGCTGACGATGCTTTAAATGGGCCCAGTACTAAGCTGGCTGCTCCAGTAACGCAAAGACATTTTCACAAAGGAGAGCTCTGTGAAGTGCATGGAGGTGTGCCTTGGGTTAAAAGAGGTAAGTGAGAAGTCTTCAGGGAAGAAGTGTGATGGTATAGTAAGGAGTTATTTAGTAAGTAGTATTTCGTTTTTATCAGCTGTGTCCCTGAATCTTTTCTCTTTTCACTATAACTGTATTCATCTGAACAAGAGGGACTGTCAACTGAGCACCTTGACCCTCCACGCCAGGGTCAGATGCGCTAGCAGCTCTTGTCCTCAGTATCATATATAACTCGACTTCTGATTCAGCGAGGTGTCCCTCTTACTTTGAAACAGTGAGAGAAGACTTAGCTTGAGGAAGGAAATATTCCAGAGTCCGATTTTGGAAAAGACCTGTCCTTAGAGCCAAGCTTAAAGCTTCCTCACAGCTTTAGTATTTGCAAGAAAGTTAAAAACCAGTATTTACATATAAATAAGGTCTCTAAGCTAGGGTATCATTGTTGAGGGAAAAAAAAAACAGTAAGGGACTAGAGGTTCATAGAGCAAAAATGAGCCAACTCATAAGATCAGTTTTAATAAGTTTCCCTCGTTGAAGACTTGAGTGAGAATCCTTTTAATGCTGTGCCTTGTTAGGTGCTGGAGTAGTTAATATTCCATATTAAATAGAGACTTAATTCCAAGAATAAGTTAATGGGAAGAGGTGAGTGTCAGTTTACTTTTTCATTTAGTGTTTCTCTTGTCATTTTTTAAACATGTCGCCCCTCTGCTGTCTGTCCAGTGGGCACACACGGGGTGGTGTGGCCAGGGTGGGTGCTGGGAGACAGGCGCACAGGGTGTGATGACCGTCAAGAACTGCATTTGAATCTCACTCTACAATTTTTTGCTAAGTCAAAAAAAATTGGATACTCACTGAACTTCCCTGAACCTTAGTTTCCTGAGGATAATAATTGTACCGATTGCACAGATTATTGTGAGAATTAAATGAGATAAGGGCTGTGAAGTTTTTAGCACAGCATGCAGCATGTGGTAAGTCCCCAGGGAAGGTGAAATATTTTATCATAACTTGTTAATGTGGTTGTTGAAATGAGCTCTTGCAATTCCCCCCTCCCCCACTTTCTACTCTTGTATCTTGAAGTAGAAAGATGTTCCTTTATTTTGTAAAACAGAACGTTCTATATCAATGCCTTAAAAATCAAATTATCAGGATCTCCATAAAGCAAACAAAAATTTGTAATATTTTTATGGGGGGGCAAAAATTGCTGTCACACTACTGTATTTCTGTTTAATTGAATCTCTAGGAAATGGGGTACTGTATATAAAATACCAACTTCTTTCTCAGTGTTTAATTTCTACCCACTTTCAACCAAACTGAAAATCATCACTTAGTTTTTAGAAACTTCCAGCGGCAGAGGTGAAGTTGGCATCCTATTTTGTATTGTGAGGGAGGTTCTCTAGTATTCCCTCCGGCATCCAACAGGTTAACCCACTGAACTATATATGCACCTGTATATAGTAAGTCTTGACTTTGTTTAAGTTTAAGCTTACAGCTGTTAACCACAAATTCAGTGATCCACTTCACCCTGGTTGTTTTCACCGTGGTCCTGTATTTTCATGGTGCGCTCCCACACACCTTGAGGTGATATCATAGTTTTGTTTAGTACGTGTGTTCCTGTTGGGGAGCACTGACCGCAGCTTTGAACTCAGTTGGTTTGTGAGGGCCATGCCACTTATGATCGTTTTAGTGTTTCTTTATCCTAATCTATTTTTTTTCTTTAAAGAGTAACTTCATATGTTTTAAAATGAGACAGTCACAGAAGAAAACGGAAAAGATGGTTGCAGTGAGGTTTTAAAAATATTGCTAAAGAAGGTGATTCACATTTTTGAGTATGTGAGGTTTACAGTTTTGGAGATAATTTTTATCCAGCTCATAACACAGTTGCCACTTTTTAAAGTTTACCATTTGGAGCTATAGAATTTTAGGGCTGAAAGAGACTGGCATTAGAATTGAGCCTGGAGCCCACGGTTTTGTTCTTCAGGAAAGATCACAGTTATGTCTTTGCTTCAATTTGAATATAAGGGAAAGGGCCCTTTGCTTGTCATCTTCTAACTTTAAACACTACGGTTTTTCCCTTTTTATAAAAATAGTGATGAAGAAAATTGAGATAAAAAAAGTGAATGGAAAACCTATCAGTTATTGTCTCACATCCACCAGATATAATGTGTTTGCCAAATATCATGTATAATGTTTGTTATATTATTTTATTGAACCGTAATCAGTACACAATCTGTGTATAAAATTAAATGCTCCCTTCATTTATGGACATACTACAGAGTGGTTGCAATCCAGGTTTGTCATATACTTTAATTCAAAGTTTAGATTAAAAAAATCCTTCTAGGTATACTTGACTGTACCTGAAGTTTGTGAGAAAGTATCTAGTGTTTTCCAAATTATTTTTTACAGAAAGCGTGCATGTTCTTGATATCACACTAATAATGTGTTTGTGGAAGACATATATGGCCCATTACTGTCTGTGAACTTGATGATGATGAGAAGGTTCTATATTTACTCTGTCCAGTACAATAGCCACTAGCCACATGTGGCTGTTGAGCACCTGAAATGAGGTAGTGAGTCTGAGGAAGAAGTTTTAATTTAATTTAATTTAAATTTAAATAACCATATGTGGCTACTGACTTACATATTGGATAGCTCAAGTATAACCAAACAGGACAAATTATTGAAATCACAAGAAAATGAGATGTTGAGCACAAGTAGAACTAGAGAAGAGAGTGTTTTGTTGTCTGTGTAACCAGTGGGAACTTTGTGTTTCTAATTTTATTCTCTCTCACCTCTTACCAGATGGCTTTGCAACCATGGGTACTCTGTATCTTTGGCCCTGCTAGATAGTGATAGAATATAGGGGCCATACATGGTAACACTGACACAGTTCATTTCCTTATTTTTGTAGTAAATCTTTGCTGTGTATCAGCCAATTGTTGCTAAACAAAGCTACTATTTTAAGTAATGTGAACAGAGTGTCTTATTTTAAAGTATGTGATATTTCAGAAACTTATTGTTTAAATTTTTATCCCAAAGGAGTCCTAGTCACAAATGCTTCATATAAAAAACATTATTATTTGGTTTCATAAGTTAAAAGCTATTACAGTTGATAAAATAGTTTTTTTCCTTGAAAAAGATTTCTCACAATTTGACATTATATTCAATTTCCTCAGTCCTGGAAGAAAAAATTTCAAAATATTTTCTCAAGTGCTTATGGCTGACAGCTATATCCTGCTTATTGGTCTCCTCAGCTACACTTGTCGTATTTCCAGGCCAGTGTGTATACCTATGTGGAGCTCTTTTGATCAGAAGGTGTTAGTGTCTCTATTTGGCATTGAAGACAAGCAGAGAAACATTAGTTGTAAGATGGTACTTTAGGGTGAATTACTTAGTCTTATACTAAGATTGATATTGTTGTCCCCACATTTTATAATGTATGATTAGTGGCAGAAGGTAAATGAAATGAATAGAAATCTAGGTGATACTCCTTAGTTGATAGTTTTCCAAAAAGGATTTGAGAGAGAGTGTGTGAGTGTGTGTGTGTGTGTGTGTGTGTGTGTGTGTGTGTTAAGAAACAGGAAATTGGATCCTGGAGTGGAAGAGCAAGGAAATATGCTAACGATGGCCTTGGTTGCTGAGACTGAGCATTGAATTATATTCTGAGATTCCTGGCGAGTGTGCAGACAGAAACGTAGCAAGATGTATATAATTATAATCATCAAAAAGAAGAAAAAAAATTTTTTTTCTGAGAGCAGTGTTTTTTCCTGGCATCAAATCCTACAATCAGTTTCATGTGGTATATTTTATGTGTAGGAGGTATTGACTGGCATCACAAATACTTTTCTTGACAAGAGTAGTTTTACAACAAGTGTAGAAATAGTTTTTTTTCCATATGACAGGTCCTTTTGGTGCCGCTTGATGAGACCGTGGGTGTGGCACTCAGGGCTGCGCGGTGGAGGTGTCCTGTGAGAGTTACGTGGGTCTGGTCTGGGGCTGCGGCCCAGAGGTCCAGCCTGGTGAAATACGTGGACCGGAGATGCCTGAGGCGGATGGATTGCACGTCTTAGGCAATCTCCCCTAGATTTTTGGCCTATTAACTAGGTTATGGGTAGGACCTCAATAGAAGATAATTTGACAAATTCTTTAGGTCGTCAAGAGTCTAAATTATTGTGAATACATTAAATGCCACTGAATTGTTTGCTTTAAAATGGTTAATTTTAAATCATGTGAATCAACTCATTAAAAACGTCTAAAGTACTAATTTTGCATCTTATGACTCTGCTGTTGGTTGTTAGTATCTTCTGCACACCAGAATCACCCAAGTGTTGTCTAAACAAGGATGCCTAAGCAGCTGGCTTGGGCCTCACGGTTCGTATCATGAAGAAGCACCTTAGGGACCCTGACGTGCGTCTAGGCTGAGAAGGGCTGCTTTAGAGTCCAGTGGAGATAGTTTGGGCCTGAGAAAACTTCAGGGCAGGTTTTACCACCCACTGTCCACCTGTGTAGAAAGTCTTTAGTAATTTTCCTGTAGATGGCTGAGTGGTATAACCTGCTAGTACATCTACTAGATGAATTAATGTAAACTAGTCCCAGGTAACGGAACAAGTTGATTTATTGCATAGACTTGTTTGGTACAGAATCGTTACCTTTTGAAAATAGTTACCAAAGATGACAGTGTTAGTTCTGGTAGAATGTATTTTGAACTATTCTCTTTTGACATTTAGATTTCGGTGTCATTCTAGATAATAAAGCACAGTATAAGCATGAGAAAGAACACTTATCTTCCTGGTACAGAGGCAGGAGGGCATACGTCCACATCATGCAATAAATGATACAAATATCTACAGGTAACTGCTCATTTTACAACTCTGTTTTGTTTAAAGTAATGCTGTTAAATGTTGAGAACCTCAAAGAGCTTTTGTTTATGAGGGCTTTTTCTGTGCATCTTTAGGACATCAGAAATTAAAATTTGGAAATTTAAAAAATATTTATTAATTCACTTTAAAATAACAATAATAAACCCATTACATTAACATAAGTAACATTTTTAAAAGTAAAAGATAATTATTTTCCAACAAGAAATGTAGAGAGGAGTGGCATTGTTTTCTATTTTTGCTAATGTTTAATGTCTGGCTTAACAGAAGACAGCTGGATCCTGTATCTGCTGCTGAATTCAGTCTGTTGTAATATGTTGTTTTGGCTGAAGTATGTCAAGATAATCTGTCCTGAGCCAGCCCTGATGGTCTCGTGGTTAAAGTTCAGCCCTCTCACCGCTTTGGTGGCCCAGGTTCATTTCCCGGTCGCGGAACTGCACCACACCCGTCTGTCAGTTGCCATGCTGTAGCAGCGTCTCACATAGACCTAGAACGACTTACAAGTAGGATATTCAGCCATGCACTGGGGCTTTGGGGAGTAGAAAAAAAAAAAAAAAAGAGGAAGGTTGGCAACAGATGTTAGTTCAAGGTGAATCCTTCCCTGCAAAAAACACACAAAAAGATAATCTGTCATCACACATATATGTAGTTGAAAAAAGGAGGAATCTTTTAATACCTTTTTAGATAATTATGGATATTCTTGTTTAATACTACACCAAAACTCAACAACTGGTAGTTTCTTAAAGGTTAGTTGGAATGTGGGATCTGAAGCTTTATCATTTAACTTTTCATACACTGTTAACTAAAATCCATGTACTTTGAATAGTTCTTTTAACCATGCATGATTTTGTAACATCATCCATTGATCATTTAGAAAATATCGGTTTGTTGAATTATGCCCATCTTCCAAACATTGACACATTCTAGTATGCAATATTAAAAATCACATTTGTCAATCACTGTCATCCTATCAGAAGTCTTTAAAGATCGGAAAGTTGTCAAGCTCATGGCTGTGGTCACAGGTTTTCAAATTCTGAATTTTGCTTGAAAACTCATATTTTAGCTTTGGAAATAAACACTGTCAGTTACTTTCCTTGAAGGGACAGGTTCAGTTTGTTCATTTCAAGAGAATTACTGGCAGGGACCTGCATCTGAATAACCATGGTTTGTCTTTCACTTGTTCTTTCAAATAAAAACAGTTCTTTCAAAAAAAAAATTGCAACTCAGAACAATCACGAGTGCTTTTCCCAGCGCTCTGGTGTGCAGCAGAAACACTTCACGTACTTGCCCTTCCTCACACAGATGATTAAAAAGATGTTTACTCAGAGTCAAGAATAATGAAAATCAGTTTTTGCTGTTTCATTAAGGACATTCTTAAATGAACTGCCTCTTTTTTTTTTTTTTATTGTGAGTTTGTGGCCACGAGGAAGTAATGATTACTAGGACAGTTTGCTGTCACTGTGTTGATTGTGTTGATCCCATCAGTGTAAATATCAACACAATAAAAAAGGCAACGAATGTCTTAGTACTCTATGAAAAACTTTTCATTTTGTGGATGTCCTGAAAGGGTCTTGGGGACTCACAGGGGTCAGGATCCACACTTTGAGTACAGCTGGTTTTAAGGGAAATTCCAAATATCAACTTTTCCTTATAAAATTGAAAGTCTGTTTTATCCAGAAGAACATCTGTACTGTGTTTGAGGGTGGGAAGGTAAAGCGGAATCCGGGTGCTGATCCTCACTCCATGGTCATGCCTTGAGCTGGACTGAGTCTAGTGCCTGCGAGAGAAGGGAACAGATGGATTGATTTTTGCCGTTGTGGGACCTGTGGTCTCTGATGCTCTTAGCTTTTTTTTTTTTTTTTTACAGCTTTTTGGTGAGAGAGCATTTACAGGGAACACTCACTTTAAACTGGGGAACATAATTGGGGAGCATTTCTCTTGCTCTGTAGAGATGAGCCCCTCAGTCATGCCAGCGCCCCTGCTGCCCCAGGGAGGTAGAACACATCATGCTGTCCTCTGTTCTTAAGTCTATAGTAATGGAGTTAAAGAGTCTTCTAGTGAAAACTAAGTGTTACAATCGCGTGTTTCAGCTCCAGTTTGAAGAAACAGGGCTGCTGAGAAAGAGGATGGTTGCCCGGGTGGGCCTCAGAGGATGGCTGGGTCTTAGTGGATCACTGGTTTGTTCATTTGTTCATTCATTCATTCATCAGATGGTTACTGACTGCCTAGTACGTGGTAAATGCTGAGAATGTAAAGATGAATGAGGCCATTTTCTTGCCTCTGTGGAGCTCGGTTGTAGCTAGCACCGCGTGGCGCGTGCGTGTGTGTGTTGCCGTGTGGTAAGTGTTGGTAAAGAGTGAGTTATGCGCACGCGTCAACCATTGTGTTTGGGTTAGACAAGGCTTCACAGAGGTGTCCAGCTTTGGAAATCTGCAACGTGCCTGCATCCAGCGTTGATGAGGTTCTTTGGGACCGACTCAATACGACAGTGCTAGGAGCTGACGTGTGGAGACAGTCGACACCTTTTTGCTATCAAGCTGCACGGGAGCCCAAATTCATAATTAGACCTCGTTTGGTGAGAATCCAGGAGGAACTAGGGCGTTGATTTTCTTGCGGTTTATTTCATCTGGGACTTTCATCCAGGCTTCCCAGTGTGTCTGCACATAGAGCAGAACTCGTCTGAGTTGAGATGTTTCTTGTGTCCTCTGGACCCTGTGGCTAAGTGGCTAAATTAATGTCCTTTGGCTCCCTAGCAGACTGTCCTCCTCCTGTTAATCCCTTCTTTATTTTAAGCTTGATGAAATTGATTATTGTGCAACTTTTAATTTACTTTACTTTTCTTGAGTGCATTTGGCAGTTGGTGTTTCCAAAACTCATTTAGGTACCTTCTTAACTATTCCTTAGTGTATGTTGCTTTGGTGGATATTTCTCTCATTTGTTTATTTTTATTAACTCAGTAACACTTAGCAAATATTTATTAACTGCCCATTCTGTGCCAAGAGTCATTCTAGGCACAGCAATGATCATGGAGCTAACACTCCAGCGAGCGAGGCAACCAACTAACTAACCGAACAAAGTTGTGTGTGTGTGTGATATTAAGTAATATGAGTTATGAAAAAACAAAACTGAATGAGGGGATAGTGAAGGATAGAGAGTGATATTTGGAGTAAGTTGGTTAAGGAATGCCTCCTTGGGAGGTGACATTCAGCAGAAAACCCTAAGTAAAGCCAAGGGAGCAAGTCATGCAAACATCTGGCGGGAGAGAGTATGGCCTGTGCAAAGGCCCTGAGGCAAGAGTGTGCTTGGTATGTTTGGGGGCAGCCAGGAGGCCAGTGTGTGTGGAGTGTAGTGAGTGAGGAGGAGAGTGGTAGGAGCTTTGGTTAGAGGAGTAGCTGGGGGACAAATCAAGTAGGATATTGTGAGCTATAGTAAGGAGCTTGAATTTTACTATGCGTGAGGTGGAAAACTGTTGAATTGTTTTGAGATGAGAGTGACATGGGATGTAGTATGTATTTTAGCAAGCTCACTGCTCTTCTCTATGAGGAATAGATAGGAGGGCAAATGTGGTAGCACACGGGGACAGTTATCAGGCAAGATATATAATGGTGGCTTAGACTAGGGTGGAGGTAGTAGCAAGTGGCACATACTGCAGGGTAGTACTGGCGGAACTTGCTGATGGATTGGAAGTGGGGTCTGAGAGATTGAGAGACATCAAGGACTTGGCTTGAGCAGTCGGAAGATTCGGAACACTGGGAGGAGCAGGTTAGGGGAGAAAACTCAGGTTTGGTTTAGACGGGTTAATGTGGAGATTTCACATAGGCAGTTGGACATGGGAATTTACGGAAGTTGGGCTGGAAGCATGAATTTAAGAGTCGTCATTGTACAGATGGCATTTTCTGCCATAGGCCCGGATGAGGTTGTTTAGAGCGGATGGATAGAAGGGAAATGTGAAGAGAGGGCCCTGTGCAGCCCATCGTTTAATACTCTAGAGGATCCAGGAAAGCACAGTGAGAAGAGCAGTTAGGAGGCAGGAGAACGCCAGCAGGTTCCTGAACCCAAGTGAAGAAAGGGTCGCAAGGAAGGAGTAATCGATTGTGTCAAATGCTTCTGTGAGGTCGAATAAAATGAGGACTGGATCTTACCAGTTTCAATCTTAAAGGTTAGCCTTCTTCATATTCTTATATGCTTCCCTACATCATAACAACTTTAACTCTTTTTTTTAGTTGTTGAATTTTAGCCAAATTCTGAATTTGAGATAGCGATTGGCCAAGAGATAGTTGTAATAGCAGTTAGCGTCTACCACGTACCAGGCTGTGTTGGCCCCTGAGATACAAAGATGAATGAGAAAAACCCTTGTAAACTTCCCAGACTGGTAATCTTAGGAGAGAGCGTGCGTAAAGTTTTCAGTGCAATGCCTGGCATGATAAATATGTGGAGACTGAATGAACACTGTACAGAAGCCAATGATGAAACAGTTGTAGCTAGTTGGTGGCAAGATTAGTATTAGAACCAAGTCATTGACTTGCAGTCTCCACTCTCCTTCCTCCAGCTGACGTCGTCTTTTACACATGTAAAAAACATCCAGTCTTAAGGCTTATGGGAGGATGTCCACTTGGAAAACAAAATTACTGTACTTCCAAGGTACCACGCTTCAGTAGAAATCTTTCAAGTCAGGATAAGAAATCATATTTCCAGGAGGGTCATGGATAGGGGATCATATCTGTTTTTATGTCTTGCTTGTCCCACTTTCCTACCATCTGCCACCACTAAAAGCAAAGAAAAATGAACCAGTGTGTGTGTGTTGGGGGGGGGGGTTCGTGTTGCTTGACTTGGCAAGGTAAGCATTTCTTTTAAATCCCACATTTCTTCTTTACAATAAACGTAATTTTGCAGTCCACTCAAATATATCATGTTTGCTTAGCAGTTTGATTATTTAACTGCCTCCTGCCCCAAACCCTTAAGCAAAAATTCTGATGTTTAAGGAAGAAGTGCTTTTTTGGTTACTTTGAATCCCTGTTGGTATACTTGCCATGTACTCTTGGGGAAATGCGTATGCCAGTGGTTTCGTAACATTTCTACTTTATAATCTTGTGATCAGAAATTTTCTTAAAGTCTAGATGTATGTCTCAGTTGGATAAAGTTGGTAAAATCTTAAGAGGCCATTGGCCAGTGCTGGTAGAGAACATCTGCCGGAGAATTCCTTCGAGAGGACTGGAGATGCCCAGGTTTCCCTTTGGTAAGAGGTGAGGAGGTTCTGGCTGGGCTCATCAGGATAGGAATGAGGACCGCAGGGTTCCCTTGTCCTACCTTCCCAGTGCCATGGGAGGGGCCCTGCCTCCCCATTTTTTTTTGTTTGTTTTTTTTTGGGGGTGAGGAAGACTAGCCCAGAGCTAACATCCATTGCCAATCCTCCTCTTTTTCCTGAGGAAGTTTGGCCCGAACTAACATCTGTGTCCATCTTTCTCTACTTTATATGTGGGACACTGCCACAGCATGGCTTGATAAGTGGTGCATATGTCCGCACCTGGGATCCGAACCTGCGAACCCTGGGCTGCCGGAGTAGAGTGTGCAAACTTCACCACTATGCCACCAGGCTGGCCCCATCTCCCCATTTTTAATCAGTCCTTCACCAGACCTCTGGGTCTTAGCCTGTCTCATGTCTTCATGGACTCAGTACTGGTTCTCTCGAAAAGTTCCTTCTTAAACCACAAATAAGCAAAGTCCTGTCTTCTTCTAGCTACAGCCCCTTCTTTCTCCTTCCCAGGCACAGTGAACCGATTTTAGTTCTTCCAAACCTTTTCACCCCAGGGCTTTGGGCCCAGAATGTTCACCTGTAGTTTAGAAATCATTTCCTCTGCAAAGCCTTTTCTGACCCCACCAATTGTGGGGTCTTGGCTGCTCCTCTGTGCCCCCGCAGCAGGCTGTGCTCTCTCCAAATTGTGATTGCTCATCTTGGAAGGCAGGCAGCTTGGCAGAATGTTGGAGAACATGGCCTTGTAGTCCTGGCTTTGTCATCTACCAGCTGTGTGACTTGGGTGAATTACATTGCTTCCCTGGGCCTCTGTTTTCTCACCTCTAAAATGGGAATCATACTAGTGCCTATCTAATGATGTTGTTAGAAAGGTTAAAAGAGATAATACATGTAATGTGCTCTGAATTGTGCCTGGTGCAAAGTATATTGTCTGTAAATTACTACTACTGTTAATGCCACATTTACTACTACTGTGACTATATTGTTGCTAAAATACTCCGTCACTCCTACTGCATTCTAATTTGAGTGAGATCAGAGTTTCTGTCCATCATCTTCTCTGTTGTAGCTTCAGTGCATGGCACATACATTTAATAGGTCTTCGTTCAATGTGCAACATGCTGTGACAGAGGTGTGGGAGAGAGGAGGTGTCTTGGGGGGTGGGGAGAATGATATTCAGGGATGTCCTGCTAGAGGAGGTGCCTTCTGGGCTGAGTTGTACCTGATGGGTAGACTGAGGTTTCAGGGGGCAGCAGCCTGGAGGTCTCTGGGGAGGGTGGGCAGACAAGATGAGACTGCAGGGGCGAGGCCAGCAAAGAAACCGAGAATCGTCCTGGGCAGTGCTGTCCAGTGGGAACAGGATGTGAGCCACACGTGTCATGCAAAATTGACTAGTTGTCACAATAAAAAATCAAAAAGAAACAGTGAAATTGGTTTTAATATATTATTTAATGTAATATAGGTAAAATATTGTTTCAGTATATAATATTTTAATATCCTTTCAACAAACAATAATTAGTATAAAGATATTAAGATAGTTGACATTCTTTTTTTGGCTAAGTCTTTGAGATCTGGTGTGATTTTACACTTCCAGCACATCTCAGTTCAGACTGGCCACATTTCACGTGCTCACTGCCGCATCGACAGTACCGGCCGGGGAGAAGACAGTTGGGAGGTAACGGGTCTTGCATTCAGACAGCAGCAGTGTGGAGGGAGAGCAGTCGAGGAGGTAGAGCTGGACCACCGTGTTTCTCACTCGGTTACTAGGCGAATGAGGGCCTCACCGGTGGAAGAATTCAGGAAAAAGAGCATGAAGTTTTCTTGTTCTGCTTCAGGAATAGAGTGGCAGGAGGCAAGATGGTGAATTAAGTTTGGAGTTTGAGGTTCAGGTGGTGGAGGGAGGACATGGGGCTTCACGGATACAGAGCTTAGTTGAGGGCTTCATGATCTTGGGGCCTGGGAAGTGGAACTGAAGCCCTTTAACCCCAGCACGGGCCCGCCAGGCTGTGGATTCCCCTCCCAGCCGACTCAGGAATCCTCTCTCTGGCTCCCACCCTTTCTCTGTTTCCAGCGGAAGATAGATAATCATCCCTCCACCCCCACCAGCAGACGAGCTGCGGTCAGAGCAAAAAGGAGAAGCTTGTATGTGTCAACATTTGCCAGCATGCCTTAACCTTCCGTCTGAAGCGACTGAAATATTTCAGTTCACACGCCAATAGAATTTTAAAGTTTGTTTTAAAATTTACATACAGTAAAATCATAAGCCATTTTGATAAAAATATATGATCAGTGTAGTTCAGGATTACTGGAAAATGTCTACCATTTTATTTTTGGAGGTCAAATTTGAGAACTTTTTCTGGGTCTCTTTCCAGGGATTGCTTTTGTTGGGCAGTGGTGATCGTAACTAGTTCATAGTAGAGAGGCAGCATTTGTTGCCTGTTGAGTCTTATTTAGGATATTCAAAGATGAGGTGAGGCCCTCATCCATGCATTCATTTATTTATTCATTCATCCATCAACCACAGTGTACCCATCACTATGTGAGGTCGTGGAGGTATAAAAATGAGGTATTCTCCCCTTAAAAATATCCCAGTTACACAGTGATGTAACTGCAATGAAGAGAGAAATGCGGACTTGTAGGAGAGTAGATATGCAACTTAGTTATTTGCAGGGCCAGGGAGACAGGTGATACTTGAGTCGGGGGAAAGGAGTGATGCAGGAGAGATTTGTGCAGACACAATGCAGGACACGGTCCTTTCGAAGGATAGATAGCAGATATTTCAACCTTGCCTTGGACCAGTCAACAAAAGTGCCTTCATTTACTGATGCCTTCATTCGTTCCACACTGGTGTCCGGTGCTCTTCTGGACACCTTGGAGGCCCAGCTGCCGCAGGGAGTAGAGGAAGGAGGCAGCAGGCATGTCTGGAGAGTGGAAGTGTGAGTAGGACAAAGGGTGGAGATGTGACATCTGCGTTGACATTTGAAGGAGGCTTGGGGAAATTTTCTTATTCCACCAGCAAGTCCTAAGCCCACGGTTATGTTTCAGTTGCTGCTTTAGGTGTTTTGGATACACACATACACAAATATATATATTCCTGTATAAATATACTCCAGTATATATATAAACAAGGGTCTAACATGCTGCTGTCCTTCAGGGGCTCATAGTCCAGAGGGCTAGAAGGATCTAATAATAATAGTCGAGCAGTGTGTTGAATGTTGCCTGTCCTTGTGAGAGTCTTTGATTCCGCCTGGAGCAATCAGGGGAGGCCTCAGGAGGAGGTTATGTGTTGGGTTGTGGAGATGGAGTAGGATTTAACTGGGAGGAGAGAGTAGGAATGGGCATTCCAGGCAGGAGGAGCAGTGTGTCCACAGGCACTGAGTTGGGAGAGAGCACAGCGCCTGTCTGCGACTGCAGTCGTTAGCCTGCAGGGCAGTGTGTGGGTGGAGAGAGGCCGGCACCGGCCTGGAAGGGTGGGCCTGGGGAAGACTCTGGGCAGCCACTCTGAGCGCCTCATTTTTCACTGTAGTTGGTGGGGAATCACGGACAGACTGTGCGAAGGAAAGCAGCACAGGCGATTTGTGTTCTAGAATGATCCTTTTGCTGCGATGGGAGTGTACGCTGCAGAAGGCGAGCACAGTGGGAGGAAGACTAGCAAGGAGCCCTTTGGTGCGGGCCTGCACTAGAGAAGTGTGGGTGGAGGAGAGGCCCGTCTTAAACCAGCAGCTGGATGTGGCCGGTGAGGGTGAGGAAGAAACAAGGTTGGGTGACTGGGAATCACAGTGACGTGAACCAAGATGGGAAAGCACGGTTGCTGGCGGAGGAAAGAGATTTTGGCACGGGGGCTACTGATCCTAGGGTGCTGGGGAGACATCCTGTCTCGGGTGGAAACAAGCGTCTGGGTCTGCTGGACTACGTCGTGTGGAGGACGGAGTCATGAGGAACACCAGAACCGAGGGGACAAGAGGAATAGAGTCAGGAAGGGGCGAGTAAGGGAAGGCTGGTCAGAGACAAGGTACAAAAGAGAATAATGTTGTGGTGGCAAAGAAGGTTCCCCCTCCAACTTTGATTTTTGAAAATTTTTAAATCTACAGAAAAGTGGAAGGAATAATGCAACGAACACCTGTTTATCCTTCACCCAAATCACCAGTTGTTAACATTTTGTCACATTTGCTTTAATCTGTTGCTGCCTAAGCCTCTTGAAGGAAGCAAGGGAGGTAACCATGGAGATATTTGAGTGAAAAGCTCTAAGGGCAGAGGCAGCCTGTGCAAAGGCCCTGAGGTAGAAGGGCCTTTGCCCTTTGATGTTTGACAATAAGCAGGAATCGCTGTGGTTGGAGTGGAAGAGAGCAAGGGGGAGAATTGTAGAAGATGAGGTTAGGGAGGTGGCAGGAGTGCCTATCATTTAAGGCCTTGTAGGCCATGGTGTGGATTTCAGACTTTATTGTGAATGAAATGAGAAGGTACTGGAGGTTTTGAATAGAGATGTGATGTGATCTGATTTACATTTTTAAAGGATCACTCAGACTGTGTAGCACATAGACTGGGGTGGAAGGCAAGGCTGGAAATCAGGGGGTCAGTTACAGAGGTTATTAGAGTAGTCCAGCAAGGTGTTAGGGTGTTTGGACAAGGATAGTAGTGGGAGAGGTCGTTAGCGGGTATGTGTTGAAGGAGGAGCCAGCAGGATTTACAGACTGGATTGAAGGTGGTGTGTGAGACTAAGTGAAGAGACAGGGATGACTACATGTTTTTGGCTTCTCCTGCTGATGGAGTGACAATTTATATAGACAGAGTTTGGTGGAGAAATCAAGAATTGGTTTTACAATGCGTTAAGTTTGAGATGCCTTTTGGGACATCCAAGTGGATATATCAAGTAGACAGTTGGGTAGAGAAGTATAGAGTTCAAGGGAGTGGTCTGGGCTTGAGAAAGAACTTTGGGAATCGTCATCCTATAGGTAGGTGGTATTTAGAGCAATGACACTTGCTGAGGGAGGAAGCATAGAGCTGAGATCAAACATGAAGGGGTGGAGCAGCTCAGAAGTTATAGGGAAGTTGATGAGAAAGCAGCAAAGAGCCTGCAAGGTAGGAGGAGAGGGGACTGTTTTGGAGGTCACTTGAAGAAGCAAGGCATGAGCAGCTGTGTCAGATCCTCCTGATAGGTCAGGAGCAGTGAGAGGGAGAGAGGAGGCCATGGGAGGTCAGCTTGACAGTCATTTTTGTAGAACATTAGTGTGGTTAGATAGGACAAATTCAAGAGTGAATGGGAGGAGAAAGACAGCAACTCTTGTTACTCTTTTGAGGGTTCTGCTCTAAAGGGGAGCACGGAGTGGTGGCAAGAGCTAGAGGAAGATGTGGAGGTCAAGAAGGGCTTGATAAATATGTGTGTATATATATATATGTGTGTGTGTGTGTGAGAGAGGAAGACCAGTCCTGAGCTAACATCCGTCGCTAATCCTCCTCTTTTCGCTGAGGAAGACTGGCCTTGGGTTAACATCCGTGCCCATCTTCCTCTACTTTATATGGGACGCCGCCACAGCACGGTTGACAAGCAGTGCGTCAGTCCGCGCCTGGGATCCGAACCCGCGAACCCCGGGCTGCTGAAACAGAGTGTGCGAACTTAACCGCTATGCCACAGGGCTGGCCCCTTGATAAATATCTGAAACACTGAATGAGGGTGGAAGGGTATTGTAGGTGGAGAGAACTGTGGAGAGGCAGGAGGCAAATCCAAAAGTAGGTTGGTAGATAAATTTGGAGGATATAGCTATTTAAATCATTCCATGAGGCAGACTTAAATTACTGTTGTAAAGAGTGTTGCTACAAGGGTATCGTGTGTTGGGAGTGATTGAAAGCCAGTGCAGGGTTTGCCCTGGCTGGTGTTTCTTGGCTCCAAAGCTCGTAGCAGCCTGTACTCCCGGCCGTGCCGTGGGGAATTTGGGTCTCCTGAAAATTCCCTGTCCTCGCCTCCCTGAATTCAACGCCGCCCCCCTCCAGAAGGCTTAGCAGACTGTTTCTGGGTGAGAGATCTTCCCTGTCCAGTGGCTCTTGTGTGTGATTTCTCATGGTCCTGGGGCTCACGCTGAGTGACTTCTGTTGTTTGTACTCCCTGCCTCACCCTGGTTCTTACCCCTTCCCCGTCACCTCTCCGTGATTTATTTGGTACGGCGCTATGACTTCAGAGGTTCACCAACGTGAGTGTGGTTTGTGTACCTAAGCATTATTATTCTGTGCGTCCTGAAATGTTTAATAAATACCATGTCACGTTCTGTTGAGCAGAGACTGAACTTACTGTGAGGAAACCTAGTAGACGATAGTTAGGTATCTATGAAACGAGATTATTTGTTATTGAAATACTGTTCTGAAAGGTTTCCTTTTTTTCATAGGAAAAGTAAATTGTGTATTTTAAGATTTTATTTAGATTTCTAATTCTGGCATATCTTATTTAATTTTGGGCTCTCTATTTTAGGTTTTCAAATCAGTTTTATTTTTTGTGTTTATCTGAGAAACTTCCTTATTATTTCTCTCTGAAATTATCTCCACTCCCCCACATCACCTACAAATGCTTATTATTTCTATTAGATGTGTGGGGTAGTTAACATTTGAGCGGGACTGGAGCCAGATTGTAACAGCAGAGGCGTGGAGTTAGAAGGGAGTTCACAGATCAGCCCATCCAGCGTTCCCCGGCTGAGGAAGTTGAGGCATCTTGGGATGATTAAGTTAAAGCCCCTACAGAGTAAATGGTCAAGCAGACCCTAATAGTGAATCCTCTAGTCCCCATCCTGTTCTTCCGTTTGACAACTTATTTGAAAAGAGCCGCCAGCACCTAGAGGAATATACCCAAGTAAGTGTCGGGCGCTCTCCGTCTAACGCTGGTTGCTCGGTGGGGCCACAGGCCCCCAGAGGCCGTGGCCACTCTGTGGCTGCCCCCCAGTCCCGTTAGTCTGGTCCTTCCTGGTTGGAGGTAAATCCATTCTGCACGTTGTGTCCTTTTTGCCAGCTGTCCCTGGAGATAATGATGGTAACAGATACAAAAACTTGTGAGATAGTTCCCACGATAATTTGTTTACATTTCTGCATTTGCTATAATAGAAGCTAAAGAAAACATCTTTCGGTTCTCGAATCAGGGAAGTGGTTAGTGTTGGACTGGACGTTAGATGATTATTGAATTTTGCAACTACAAAGCTTATTATCCTAATACTTTTGAATAATAATGTTAAACTACCATGAAAAAGCCCCACTCCTTTGTTTGCTGATGTTCATACATAAATATTCCTAAAATACACCATGTTATTGTGCATAATTACATTCTTCTTTGTCCCCCCTAAAATGTATGTCAAAAGAGAATAGGCACAAGCAATGATACTTTGTCAGAAGTCACCTGAAGTTATGCATTTTCAAAATGGATGAATTTATTTATACTTTTTGCTGAGGAAGGTTGGCCCTGAGCTAACGTCTGTGCTCATCTTCCTCTGTTTTGTGTGTGGGGCGCTGCCACAGCATGGCTTGGTGAGTGGTGCATAGGTCCGCACCTGGGATCCACACCTGCGAACCCTGGGCTGCCAAAGTGGAGTGCGCAAACTTAACCACTACACCAACAGGCCAGCCCCAAAATGGCTGAATTCTTTAACATAAATAAGTTATAATAGAAACAAATTATGCAACTACAAATCATTATGTAATAGCTTCTTTGTAGTATTTCAAATTGTTCAAATATTTTCAAATAGACAAAGTATCTAAGAACTGTAAAGAAGGCTGCTGAGTGAATGTTGATATTAAGGCACAGGGTAAATCCCACAGCAGTTTAAGCTACAACAGCTCAGTTCAGAGGGTACTGCTGTTTTATAACCGTATTTAAAAATCTGTTGCTCTTTTACTCCTTCAGACTGAGTTCAGGGATATAATGGATCCCATTATAGGTAAAAGGTCTGTGACTCAGCCATCGAGCTACTCAAACTCTTGGCTGTTTTAATTGCCACCATTAAAGCTTTAGTACTTTTATCTCATAAAAATAGATATCATTGATGTAAAATGTGTGCCTATTGAAGATACATCTGTATCTCTGCCCTGACGGTTAGCTAATCATCCGTTTGTGTTTGAAGTTAGTTAGGTTTTATGCAGACAAGAACTTGATATCGATCACAGATATGTTCAGATTTAGTGATTTAGTTAAGAAAAAATTTCATGTAGTAATAAGGGTAACATCTAGCTAGAAGATCTTCCAAAAATAAACTTATTTTGTTTTGGTTTGCATTTTAGCTACATTTAATTGATGGAAGGATGGTGGATTTTTACCAAGCTCATTCTTGAACCCAAGAGAATAATATTTCTGATTCTAATACTGTGATTTCAACAAGTCAAAGGAAGTATAGGAATCACTCTTTTGTCCCTGTGTGACACATCAGCGTAAACTTAAGTATGGAAATTAGTGGTGTTTCTCTACCTATCTTCTGCAAAGGGGAAAATATCAAGGTGTGAAGGAAACTCCAAGAACACAGTGGGAGCTAAATGTTAAAATGTGAGAAGCTATTTTATTCTGGGCTTTTCCCGCCAGTGTGCTAGCGAGTCACAGTCATTCATTATTCATATCGCTGTGCACAAGGTAAAATGTCTCTAGAAGAGGTCTAAAATGAGTACATCTCAGCAAAGTTTAACTTCCTAACCACTGTTTGCACATTTATTTCTCTGTAGTAAAAATAGAGTAGCAGATAATTGGTGGGGCAGTTCATTAAGTTATTTTCTGCTCTGCAGTTGTAATTGTGGAATTGTATTCAGATAAGAAGGAAAAATCTGAACATAAAAGGGACTCAAATCTGAAACAGTTCTAAAACTAAAACCTACCCACACGAAGCATTGTGAGCTAATATACATAACCAGGCTTCTGTTCTTGCCCAGCTGTGTAGATTCAATTATAATAATTTTCTCAGTTGCGTAACATTGCTGTTTGTTTATTACTGCGTTATTAGTCGGTGAATGAACCTCCCTCTTTTTGACCCCTCAGCAGTGTTTATATTAATTGCTTTGGTATCTTCTGTTTCATGTGTAATTCCAGCTGGAAGGAGTCATGGGGACATAATCCCCCTTTAAGTGTTAAACTGAGTGTTTCTAATGTATAGTAAACTTTCTTTTAAAATAAGTATCAGGAAACTTTAATATTGCTTATAGTGCAGTTTCTTAATTTTTTTTTCACTTGAAAATGAAGAGATTTCTTTTAAAAATCCTCTCTCTGTCTAACAATGTCAGGCTCCAGCTTGCCTGTAACATCCACACCCTTTAACTCATCGGGGCTCTAACTGCGTGCCTGGGTCCCACCTCTGTCCAGTTGTTCCGTACACCCAGCTCTCTCTGTCAGCATGTCTGCCTCCTCTTTGGAGAAGCTTGAATAGGAGTGCATAAGCTACAGCGATTAGGTAGTCGGCATAGTGGTTGAGAACGTGGTCTCTGCAGAGAGATTGGCTGAGTTGAATCCTGACTCTTCTTATAACCAGCTTTTTGTGACTTTGGAAAAATGTATTGACCTCTTTGTGTGCCTTGGTTTTCCCATGTATAAAATGGGGATAATTTCATAATGTCATTGTGAACCTGGAACAGTGCTTAGCACAGAAGTGCCCAGTGTTACCATCAGCAGCAGCAGCATTACCAAGGTATGAGGAAATACTCTTGTGCCGTCTGTCTCTGTGTGGAAGGATAAGTGTCTAGCATAGAAAGGAGGATCCTGGATGGAAAAAAAGACTGAAAAAACGTCAGATGCGAGTTGCAGAGACTTATAAGGTATGCATTGGTTGTTTACTGCTCTGTAACAAATTCCCACCTATTTTATGGCTAAAGTGACATCCCTTTCTCATCTCCCAGGTTCTGTGAGCCAGGGTCTGAACACAGCTTAGCTGGGCCCTCTGCTCAGGGTCTCACGAGCCTACCGTCGGGTGTCAGCACTGTGTTCTCAGCTGCAGTCTGGACTGGGGAAGAGTCTCCTCCAAGGTCGTTTGGGTGGTGGACAGAATTCCTTTCTCTGGTCTCTCTAACTCGGGCTTTAGTTCCCACTGGTTGTTGCTCAGGGCCGCCTTTGGCTCCTACAGGCTACCCGCGGTTCCTTACTGTGGTGGGTCCCCACAGTGGTCGTTTGCTTCCTCACAGCCAGCAACAGAGAGAGAGTCTCTGGCCCTCAAGGAGGGCTCACACGGGTTACAAGCCCCCCTGATTAAGTCAGGTCCACCCAGGATAATCTTCCCTTCGAGGAGTAACTTAAAACCAACTGATTTAGGACCTTACTCACACCTGCGAAATCCTTTCTCCTTTGCCATATTACATTGGCTAGAAGTCACAGGTCCCCCCACAGTCACAAAGGAGGTGCAGATCATGGGGCCATCCTCGAATTCTGCCTCCTACAAGATGTGAGAGTTTTTATAGGACCACAGTAGTCCATCATTAAGCACTTATTGCCAACTAAATTTGCTAGACTCACCGTCTCTGAATCCTGGAGCAGTTGCCTAGAGTGTGGAAATTAGCTTTATCACTGAGCTCCTTATAAATGGATTTTTTTTTCCCCTCAAAGATTATTCTATTCCCATTTCTACAGAAACCTCTGGGACTGTTCACTGTTAGATAAAGGCACGCCCTCCTTTCAGTCTGTTGAAGTTTGACTTTCTAAATTCATAGGAATAGCCTCATAACTTACTTTCAATGTTGACCTTTTTAGAGTAGTGGAAACCTAAATACAAACTTGGTGTCAGTTGCTTTTCCAGAGTCAGACTCCATGCATCGTACCTTTCCAACTGAAGGGTCAGATTTGCTCTCAGGTGTACTGGTGACAGCAAACACAGTGTAAGTGTACAGTACAAAACAGTTGAATTGAACTAAGCTATGTTTAGTATGTAAATTTGGTCTTTGTCTTTAGTGTCTTTGAATAGGATCTATTTATGCAAAACGTTTTGACCAGCCTGGAAGAGCTGCTGCCTCGTGTTTTGCTGAGTCTGGTCCCTGGTAAGCTGAGTAGCTTCGGGTCTGGGTGTCTGCTGCCAAATTCAAGCCTCCAAACACCCCTTGAGAACAATATGAACCTTAGAGCTAACCTGAAAGAAGCAGACAGATGCCTGTGAACTGAGAATTGCTTCTAGAGACTCTCATTCGTGGCTGTTTATTGAGTGGAGCCTGCTAAGGGAAGGGCACCACGTGCAACGTGGTGAAGAAAAGAAAAAAAGAGAATAAAATTGACTTTGTTAAGCCCCTGAGCATACTCGTGATCTCTTCTATTTTTACTTTTAGAAAGTAATGTCTGGTGAAAGATAGCACTTGATGACTTACTGCCTTAAGGAACTAAGAAATACAGAACAGAAGGTGAAAATGTGACTGTATCTTAGACTCCTCTAAGGGGTTCATGTTTTAACTTGTTTATTGTAAGTCATAGGCACCATGATGGCCACACTGCAGACCCCGCTTTTTCTTGGGGGGCTGCTGGTGGAGGAGAATGGGTGTGGTCTTTATGGGTGAGCAGGCCTGCTGCCTTACAGGGATTGCCCCTCTGCTGGTGGCCAGGAGATCTGAGGAGTTATTCACTGTTCATCTCATAGGCTTTGAATTGTGTTAAATTTGTGCTTGGTTCTGTTTCTCCCCTGCCCAAAGTAGAATGGGTTCTCTTGGCCCCCTCTGCATTCTCTTCTTTCTATTAAAAGTTCTTTAGGAATAGGAGATTCTCAAGATCAGAGACATACTCTGATTACCTTCAGACAGTTATTGGAAAACTAACACATGTAAAAACATCATTCAGGTCTTGTATAAATAATTAAGCTAATTTTTGTAGGCACTTATGGAGAAACTTCAAAAGGATGTTCACTTTAACATCACTTCAACTCTGTGCCCTAGGCGTATGTGTGTGTGTTGTGTGTATATGTGTACAAACATGTTATTTCACCACATGATCCTTAAATGCACGCCTACTACTTCATCTGGTGCTAAGAAGTAGAATTGATCTTACCAAACTGGAGAAAAGGACTGACTACATTAGATTCCTTTAAAAATAGTGGATTAAATTAGAAAAAAATCATATAAGCTGTTCTTTTAGGTGGTTTAGGGAGAGTTCTCAAGGTAGGGCAGGAAGTGGGCTTATCGTTTTCTAGTTCTGGAGGACTGAGTTCAGTTCCTGGGACAAAGGTTGATTGAATTAAATTCTGTCAAGCAGGATGGTGTTGAGATTCAAACTGAATAATGTTTTCTAAGCTGCAAAGCGCTATGTGAATATCAGTTCTTACCCACATTTTATGTTTCGGTGAAAAGTTAGTGATTCTCCACAGCTTTAGTTTGGAACTAAAGTTCTCCCTGACCCTTCAAAGGCAAAAATTCCAGATTTATATTCAAGTAAAAGCCATTTAAAGCTGTAGATTAGGGTTAGGGTCTTAGCACGAAGGCCTTTATGATTTTGGAGAAAGACAGCAAGCTGCTCCCCTGGCTTGTGCTCTGACCACAGCTGGGCTTGGAGGACTCCCTGCCGTCCCTCTGCAGCCGGGCGTGAACCATGGCTCTGGGGTGCCCAATCACATTCACACTGATTTTGTAGCCACATCTCCTGGGTTAGGATTCCAGGTTTGCCATTTTCTAGCTGTGTAACTTTGGGTAAGTTCATCTGAAATCCTCAGTTTCCTCATTTATAAGACAGCAGTGATGTCACCCACCTCACCACCCTCCTGGGGCTGTTATAGAGACTGAAGCACGTAAAATGCTTAGCAGAGCACACGGCACATCTAACTGTAATACATGGTTTAACAAACACCTTTCAGTAGTGTCCTGGGATGGCCTCAGGACTGCCCTGCGGGTGGTGGTGTCTCCTCCCTAACACCAGGGCTGTTCCCTGTCGCCCTGCGTGGGGCCAGGCTGGAGGCACCTTGCAGGCACCGGAGCCTGCAGAGCTGCACCTTCTGGCCGGCACCTCCCGCGGCTGCAGCACAGCAGCGGCAGCCCAGGGTGACAGCTGGGTGGAGCAGAGACAGGAAGGGCAGAGAGTGAGGGAAGGTGCAGAGATGCTTGTTCCCCTCCGGGGGGAGGGCGTCCACTCCGTTAGGATTTCTCAGGCACCTAAAAAACGGTTTAGCATCGGTGGAGTTTCACTGCTCTGTTATTCTAGTCAGACTGACGGTAGGAACACCACACCACCACAGTGGTGTTTCACACATTAAAAATGTTAACAGTTGCTATGATGTAGTTCCACTCCCAAATGTGTAGAAGATGGTCGTTACTCAATATCTGATGTGAAACTGTTTAACATTAAATTTAACGTGTTCATTATTTTCATTATTTTGGACTCTACTAATTCAAAATGTGTTTATAATTTAGATGCAATAAAAGTGGCTGATGTTAAATTGTAGCTGTTTAAGATTTTGTTTGTATGGCACGTCTGTTTAAGGACAGCTTAAAAACACAAGCAGAAAATCAGCCTTCAGATGATTTTTAAATGAGATATTTTAGCCATAATTTTTCAATAAGTTTTCAGTTCTAAAATTTAATGATTCTCAGGTATACACTAAGATCAATTACGGTATTTCAAAATTCACTTAACTTAGTAATTATCTTGACTGTGTATATAACAAATTATATGTCATTGTTATATGATTTTACTAATATCCCTATTTTATTCCTGCACATGAGCATAAAAGAGACTGCCAATTCAGTAAGCTGTTTCAGTGCATTTTATACAAAATTATATTTGTTCATAGTCATATGCTGTCTTTTAAAACATTTGATAACCACTACTTTGAGACAGTCTCTCTCTCTGTCCCTCTCCCTCTCTCTCCTCTCTCCTTCCTCTCCTCTCCCTCTCCCCTCCCTCTCCCCTCCTCTCCTTCCCCCTCTCCTCTCCCCTCCCTCTCCTCTCCCCTCCCTCTCCTCACCCCTCCCTCTCCTCTCCCCTCCCTCTCCTCTCCCCTCCCTCTCCTCTCCCCTTCCTCTCCCCTCCTCTCCTTCCCTGTCTCCTCTCCCCTTCCTCTCCCTCTCAGCTCCCTCTCCCCTCCCCACTTCCTCTCCCTCTCCCTCTCCTGTTATGTCCTCCACAGAGGTGATGGATTTGCCCTGCTTTAGCTCTGTCAGTATAATCCAGAGTATAATTTGATAAACATTTTTTATTCAAGATATTCCTGGAAAAAGGATGTCATGGTTAAGTACCTCTAGGGCACACTGTGTACTGTCCCCCCTCAGAGCGTAGTAACGGTGTGGAGAATTTGGCAGTCAAGAAAACTGTTTGTTTGGTTAGCCCTGAATTCTCAAAACTCATGTGACCCGAGTCATCTTTTCACGTAGCACCTTTGAAAATCCTATACTTAAAAAATGTTGTTCTATGCTTTTTGCCTTCTCAAGTCATATGACCAACAAGCCTGATATTGTTTTTGTGTTCATAAATGTACTCATTCAATAAATAACTTTTCCTCAAAATTATTAAGATTGAGCTGAATAAAAATAACTGGCATATAAAAGGCTTGAACTTGAGGCCCTGACTGTGACACAGGTGTCCCCTTATCCGTGGGGGATACCTTCCCAGACCCTCAGTGGGTGCCTCAAAGTGAGGAAAGTACTGCACCCTGCCTACACTGTTTCTTCTATACGTAAATACCTGTGATACAGTTTAATTTATACATTAGGCACAGGGAGAGGTTAACAACAATAACTAGAAAAATTGGTTCTATTTTGTTATAATACACTATAATAAAAGTTACTGTCCAGCTTAGCACCCTCAGCATATGATTATTTTTCCTTTACGTATTAAGTTGAGAACTTTCATCTTTTCACTTAAAAGAAGCACTTTACGGCTTCTCTTTGGCATATTTGAATTGCCAGCATCACTACTCTTGTGCTTTGGGGCCATTGTTGAGTAAAATAAGGGTGACTTGAACACGAGCACCGCAGTACCGCGACAGTCCATCTGATAACTGACCGCCCCTAAGTGACTAATGGGCGAGCGGCGTACGTAGTGGGGATGTGCTGGACAGAGGGATGAGCCGCCTCCCTTGGGACAGAGCTGGACAGAGCAGGACAGAGGGACGATCCACCTCCCGTGGGACAGAGCAGGACAGAGGGACGGTCCGCCTCTCTCGAGACAGGGCAGGACAGAGGGACGATCTGCCTCCCGTGGGACAGAGCAGGACAGAGGGACGGTCCGCCTCCCTCGGGACAGGGCAGGACAGAGGGACGGTCCGCCTCCCTCGGGACAGGGCAGGACAGTGGGAGATTTTGTCACACAACTCAGAATAGTGCGCAGTTTAAAACTGATGAATTGTTTATTTCTGGAATCTTTCCATTTAATATTTTGGGACCACGGTTGACTGCGGGTAACTGAAACCATGGAAAGTGAAACCTCGGATAAGGGGGGACTACTGTACCAAATTTAGTCAAGCAGAAAATATTTCAATCCTTGATTCTCTTCCTAAGAATATTTCTGTACTATTCTATATCAAAGAATCAAAGTTAAAAATTATTTCAGTTGACCATTCAAACTCATATCTCCTCATCTTGATCTGCTCTCCTGCAAAAAGGGTTTTCAAGCTTGCTTGTAATGCATTTTTATGCCTCCGTAACCTAGTCTTAGGCATGATTTGTTGTTCAGGCTGGGTCCGTTGAGGATGGGACCCCTGGCCAGCACCTGCCTCCCTCCAGTCCCAGCCAGGATGACTGTTTTCAGGAAGGTCCTGTGGCTGCCTTGTTTACTATTATATCCTCAAATATTTGTTGAATGAATAAATGAATTTGGCGCCAAAATGAATGCATCTTCTTTTTATCAGTGTCATTGACAAGAAAAGATTGTTACAATATCAATAAGACGTATTGAACCTTTGCTAAATGCTCGTTTGAACACTTGTACACTCTTTCAGATGAAGATTGAGCTTCAGTTTTCATACTGGAATTCCTTTTTAAAAGAGTGCAGAAGGATCACAAACCTGGGGAATACTGGAAAAATAAAATGAAGAGTGCCAGTAACAGAAATGTTAAAAAAACAGGGGCCGCCCAGTGGCACAGCGGTTTACTCCGTGCTTAGCAGCCTGGGGTTCGCGGGTTTGGATCCCGGGCGCCGCTGATGCACTGCCTGTCAGCCACGCCGTGGCGGCGTCCCATATAAAGTGGAGGAAGATGGGCACGATGTTAGCCCAGGGCCAGTCTTCCTCAGCAAAAAGAGGAGGATTGGCGACGGATGTTAGCTCAGGGCTGGTCTTCCTCACAAAAACAAAAAAAACCCCCAAAAACAAATAGTACTTTTCAATCTTAAATGACTACTTAATATTTGTATTTTTACAAACCATTTAATCATAGTTTATTGTGTTTCAAGCTTGTATTTGTTGTTACCTGGGTCTTAGTTGGCCTGCCACTTTTCCACTGGAATCGTAGTTTCTCTGAGAGCACAGATTCCTGTCTTGAGCTTAATCTGTGAGGAGGGACATATGTCCCAGGAGTACCATGTCACTCTTGCCCAGTTTGTGATGTCTTTTCTTTATTATCAAGTAGTACTTTGATTTCAGACTTGTTTGTATCACTCAGTAAATAAAATGTTTGCCCATAAATGTCTTGTATTACAAAATGTTGTTAGTTTGCACAATTATACATGTTGGGAACATTGCACACTGTTCATAGTACTTTACTCAACATTGCTGGCAGGTTGAGGCTTCAGTAATAGAATTGAGGCAAAATGTGATTAAATAGGATAAGTTTTTAAGCCAAAAAATACTCTTGAATGTGGAGGGAAGGCATACTTGACATAGATGAAAAGTTTCTTTTTACATACTTTTCATTTTCTTCTGATGAATGCTCCTGAGCATTTTGGGTTGCATTTGCTTACAGATGACAGAGGAAATGCCCTCACTTCCCCCACCTCAGCTCTCCTTTGGTTAAATTTGCATCCTGTCTATTGTGCTGTTTTATACAAGGTAACTTGTTTGTGTGTTTGTTTAATTTGTATGTTGTGAACAATGGAGTTAAGGATAAAAACAGTTATCTTTAGTTTATAGTGATTTTTTTGACAAGACACACACATTGAATCATTTTTGTTATAACGTTTAAATATCAGTCATTCTCTTGTAGTTCCAAAAGTCCATAGCACAGTCCTTATAATACTCCATAATATTCCAAAAGGCATATGGAATTATGATAGAAAATGTGTCAAGCGAAGTCCTATAGGGTGTATTTAAAAATACCTTTGGTGTCTAACATTCTCCACATTTGCTCTGATAAATGAGAGGTTTTAGGACTGCCCTATATGGTAATATCAGATGTTAATGGCATTGATTACCTGCCAGGCAGTGGGAATTGATGGGAAAATGTCCGCTGTAAAATTAAATAGCATTAGAGAAGACTGTACCACACGTGGGGGGGCACGGCGGGGCCTGGGAGACTTTGTCAGGGTATTACTGTGAGCTCCAGGTTTTTTTCCCCCACATGATTAAGGCAGGCCATCTGTTCTTTGTTAAATGTTTACCAAAACAGCTTTTCTCTAAAAGATTTAAGGAGCTGTGGGTCTGGTAAACACTATAATATTTCTGAGCACCTTTTTCACCCTATTTCAAATAGTATCAAAACGTAATTCTGCTGCATATCAAACAGGGTTAATATCTTTTTTGTATTTAATCTTTACTTTTTTTCTTCTTATGGAAGATTAAATTTTTAAGGGATACTAATTTATGGCTTCATTTATTACTGAAAGGAGCATCTAAAATGATTTGTATGCTAAAGTGTGTAGATAAATTTTCAGTCTTTCTGTATTATGTGTTATATGCTTTTTCTAATTCGTAAACGTGTGCCAGGTATCTCTCATTAGGAGCTGGCACGTTGTCACTGGAGTTGATGCTGTGCAGATTAAAGAAAGGTACACGTACCTGGAATTAATTCACCATTCTAAGCTTTAAGCATTGTTTACTGGTAGACTTTTCTCTTTCTTTCCCCTTCTAGGAAATCCTTTTTCTTTCATTTCCTGAAAAATAGCTTGTCCCAAATAAGTTTGATCTCTGTGTCCCTTACAAAAACATACATTTTTTTCCTTTTTACTTGCATTAGGAAATAACATGTAACAATTAACTTGACTTCAGCAACTTAAATATAATAAAACAGTTAAAACAGATCCTATTAATTCTCAGGTAATAATTTGAGCAGCACCTTGGTTGATGTTTATTAAGAGCATTTTATTAAGAGGGAAAAATAGAGGGTATGTGTGACGCTTTTTTCAGGGTTTGGTTAGCTGTGTTGTCCCTGTATGGAAACCTGCTCTTGAAGATTTACATCCCTGTGTTCCTCCTCAAACTTCTGCCTTTGCTTCTCTCTCTTCTCGTGTATCCTTATTCAGGTTTGTTTTCTCTCAGCTATGACTTAGAAAGGCCAATATGTATTTTAAAATTTTCTAATACCATAGGATTTTGGAAGAGACTTTGGAAATCATGTAACTCAAACCCTTCATTTTGCAGATGGAGAAAATGAACCCCAGATGAGTGAAATGATTTTCCCCAGATAATATCGCTAATGCCAGGGCCTGGACTAGAATTATTCTCTCTTACCTTGTAGTTCTGGGCTCTTTCTCGTATTTATACTAGTGCAGATGGAGAACTGAATGTAGATTTCTTTAGTAACCGTGGTAGGTTTTAGTGGGAACAGTAAAACCAGTTTCTTTACAGACAGTGATTTTTTTGAACACTTTGGAAATCAAATGAAACCTGTGGAGCCTTTTCTAGCAGGATGTCCACGTGTAAGATTTCAGGAGATGGATACAGTCAGAAGAGGACTGGATTTAGGAAACCTCGATTCAAATCTCAGCTCCATCCCCTCCTGTGTGGTCACACAGCCTCCTCGTACTTTACTTCCTGTCTGAAAGATGGGGGCACGTTATCACACTTCAGTAGTGAGAGTCAGGTGAACCAGTCCTGGGAGCACCTAGCTCAGTGCAGAGCATGATATAGGTGCTCAATCAATGCTGGTTGTACTGGAATCTAATTTATAGCGCTTTGTGATGGTGTGCCATGGCTTCTGGGTACTCTTGAGTCCTCTGCAGACCTGGGCCTGGACTCCTCTGCCTGCTTTGCTTTTGGAGGTGGTGTGGTGAGGGGCATGGGCTCTGCAGTCGTCAGCTTAGATGTTGGTCTCAGTTCTGTCACTTACCATCTGTAGCTCCTTGGACACCATACTGCATCTCAGAGTGTCAGTGTTGATACCTAGCTCTTAGGGCTGGTGTGGGTTGAATGGAGTCAGGCATGTGAAGAGCTTAGTACATGCCTAGCACTCAGTAAGATTGTTCAGTAAACACTAGCAGCTGTTATTGTTGTTGCTGTTTGTATTATAGTTACTATTAAGTGTCTGGAGAAGCATATGAAAAAGGCAGAAAATGATTGACATTTCCAGATATAACATTTTCAAATATTTTGTTGAACTGTAAAGGCTCAGTAGATGTCATAATTTACGGTGGAGATGATACGCTACCCTGTCCCGGTTTGGATCCTGAGCTGTGAGGCTGAGTCACTGACTCATTCAGCATCCCTTCCCAACTGTTGGTATTCTCTACTGTATTTAAGATGTCTCCGGGTATGGTCCTGGTGAATGTCAAAGATCTCCTGCAAGGCATGTCAGATTGACTCTTTGGCTTTTCTCTTCCTCAGTGAAATTTGGTAATGTGAAGGTTTAATAACTTAAGAAAAACGCTATATGCATTTCCTATTAGTACAAGAAATTTAACCAATCCAAAGTCATTAAGTTTGGTATGTGCTTTTAATTTGATGTTTTGATATCATTTAAATCAGAAATGACCTGTATTGCATAAGACTTGTGTGTTTACACTTTGATTTCAAACTTTCACAGTACCTGAATCTTACAATGGTCAGTACTTGTTCTTTTTAAAATTACCTTTATTTTATATATCTTTAATTTGAGTTCCTCTTCCCACATGGGGAAAAGAATTCCACTGAAATTCATTCTTTGTGGTTTAGCTTTTGCTGTTGTTTTGTCATTCACTATTTCCTACATAGGCTGCTAAGAAGATGGACAGTGTCTTCAGCTTAATGAGAATATTTTTCTTCTTGAAGGGAATTTTTTAGTATATTACTAAGTTGCCCTTTTTAACTCTGTTTATTTAAAAGCTTTCTTGTTAAAGAAATATATTTTTTGAATGAGAGAGAATGATCGAGTTTACAACTGTGTAGTTGGTGCAATATTTGCTACCTTGAGTATAGAGTAAGTTTTAGAAACGTCAGCCACTAACTTTCAGTTCCTTTCTTCACTACGAAGAATGTTAAACTAATTTCAATTCCTATTTGTGTCTCTTAGCATTCTCCATCGGAGCCCTTTCTAGAGAAACCAGTGCCGGATATGACTCAGGTTAGTGGACCGAACGCTCAGCTAGTGAAGAGTGATGATTACCTGCCGTCAATAGAGCAGCAGCCACAGCAGAAGAAGAAGAAAAAGAAAAACAACCACATTGTTGCGGAGGATCCCAGTAAAAGTTTTGGTAAAGATGACTTCCCTGGTGGGGTTGATAACCAAGAACTTAATAGGAACTCACTAGATGGGTCCCAAGAAGAAAAAAAGAAAAAGAAAAGGCCGAAGGTGAAAAAAGATCCGAAGGAACCGAAAGAACCCAAGGAGAAGAAAGAGCCCAAGGAACCCAAGACCCCGAAAGCCCCCAAGATTCCCAAAGAGCCAAAGGAAAAGAAAGCAAAAACTGCCACGCCAAAACCCAAATCCAGCAAAAAGTCAAGGTAGGCTGTGGGCAGAAACAGCTGCCAGCAAACCTGGTACAGAAGTGAGCACCACGCAGTTACAGCCCATGAAGGGCGGGGCGGGGGAGGCAGTTTGATTTTTGTCCTCCTTGTTGGGCTTCTTTCTCTAATATCCAAACTAAAAACTTAAGGTTTTTATGCATTTTGAAATTTAGGACTGTTATTATGAACCATTGATTTGGATGGTAGATTTTAGAGACTATACTAGGTAAAAATTATTTATTATTTTAAACCTCTTGTATTTTTGTGAACATTTGTCATTTAACAAATAGAACCAAGTTACCAGCATAATTATTTGTAAGCATAGACTAGCAACCTCATTTTCAGTGACAGTGCAAAACTGGGGAAGAAGGATTATAGAAGCAAGATAGGTCACTATAATTCACTAAGCTTTTCAGCCCTGTTTCCCAGAAGTTGAAGCAGGAGAATTAATTCTCTCCACTTGGCGGAGTAAGCCTTCCAGGGGCAGGGTTGAAATGCCAGTGGGCTACGTAGGAGAAATCAAGTAGCAGTTATCCATTAGATATGCATGAAGAATAGCATGAATTTTAGGTTCTAGGAAATAGCCTCCTCCACTCCATACTTCCCCTCCGTACTTCCCCCACCAACTCTCTGACCCCCCAGAAGGCATATTTACTCAGTAAGAAAAGCTGAGAGGAGAAGACATTGAAGACTAATTTTTTTCATTTGTACTGAACATTTCTTACAACTGTTCTGAACCAGTTCCAAACATCTGAATCTGTTTTTCAGAATATGGCTCATGTTAGAAAATATAGTTTCCAGATGGAAGTATGGTCAGACTTGGTTAATCTGAACCTGTTTGCAAACTCCGTTAGAAAACACGCTCCACCTCCTACCCTCATGTGCATATGCACACATGTGTGCACACATGCACACTCAATTCTGCAATTGACATGCTCAATGTGAATTTTTGAGCTTGCTGGCCTGTAATCCTTTTGTTTGTAGGCTTTTCTGTGTGTGCATGTGCGGGTACGCAGAGAGAGGGCGTGATTTTTGTGACTAGAAAGATGCTGCTGCAGAGCGAAAAGAACAAACTTGGATTTTCAACTTCCTGCTAAAAATATCTAAAGAACCCCAAATACATTATTCTGTAGTGTTTTGAAAGTTTGAATCCTAGTCATTTAAAAATTTTTACCATCAGTACTTTTTTTTTTTTGGTGAGGAAGATTAGCCCTGAGCTAACATCTGTTGCCAGTCCTCCTCTTTTTGCTGAGGAAGACTGGCCCTGGGCTAACATCCATGCCCATCTTCCTCTACTTTATATGGGACGCTGCCACGGCATGGCTTGATAAGAGGTGCATAGGTCCACGCCTGGGATCTGAACCTGTGAACCCCGGGCTGCCGCAGCGGAGCATGGGAACTTAACCACTATGCCACTGGGCTGGCCCCCATCAGTACTTTTTATGATGCCAAAATAACTCAATTGTAGTAAATCACTCAATCTTACAGGTAACTTCATATTTGCATTTACTTATGAACGTTCTTTGACACTTCAGTATGTGGTCTCTTAATTGAAAATCATCATTTTTTTCTCATTATAAAACTCTTTTAAACCCACAACCCATTATAAACTCTGTTTTCATCTATTTAAGAGGTATTTTATTAAGTGCTTACTATTTGTGGATGCTGTGTTAGTGGCGGGAGCAAGGAGGACATGGTTAGAATTTCAGTCTGACTTATGAGGGGTTTTTAAAATATGTAATTGCCTAAATCTAAGTATTGTACTAAATCTAAGTATTTTGGTGGGAGGAAACGTGTGTATTTCTCCCAAGGAGAAAGAAATCAAAGCAAAATTTAAAAAGAATGTATTCTTTTTTTTTTTAAACTTAAAATGTAAGAGTCTCTGTTCTAAAAAAGCTTTCTGGAGCCTAGGAAATACATCACTAAGACCAATTTTAGCCTCAAGATATATCTGTCCTCAGTTTCTATCTTAATTTTTTGAATCTATCACCTAATGATAAAAATTGATAAAAAAGAAAAACCCCCACTATATCTTGGATCTTGTCATGAATTTTAAGTTCTGAGTCTACGTCAGACTGGCCCTATCTTTAAAAATGTACTTAGCCTACCCTGCCTCCTGTAGAATACATCGGGGGCAGATATGAAAATGCTGTATTTAACACAGAAACTTGTTAAAATTTCCCTGACAACCGTAAGCAATAAACCGTACACTGTTAGGAACTTGAGGCATCAAATCCAGCCAGTCCTGGGCACCCCATGCCCTCTTGGTACAGATGCAGACCCTGTGTTTATCCACTAGAGAAACCTTCAGTGCAGGCCTCATCTGCGTGCTCTCAGCTGCCCATGCTGAGGTCTGCATCTTCTCTGCAGAGTGAGCGTTTGGCGTTGCTGAATCTCAGTAATGGCTTCACACTAGAGTCACACACTTTCGGTAGGAGGAAGGCATGTGATTATTTTCTCCCAAAAAGAAAGTCCAGTACTTTCCCCCGCCTCTGTTGCTTTTGATTAATAGTCTCAGTCGATGCCTCCTGTAGGTGTTAGTTGTTTGTCCCCAAGTGGTGTGAAAATAATTGAATGAAACACTTGTGTTGACTCTGGGGATGGCATGTGACAAGGAAGCCGGTGTAACGTGGCCCGGAGACTCGGGAGGCCACGGTGAGGGGGCACTGAGACTGTTTGTGGTACCTATTGGCGCTGGTCACTTGACCACTTGTAGGACCACTTGCTGATTTACGATGAACTGAGGTGAGGACGTTCCTGAGAGGCTTTCCTGTCGTTGGTGGTCAGATGGGGATGGCTGTCCAAGAATACGGCAATTGACGAGAGGTTTTAAGTAAATTAACAAACCAGTCCATTATTTTGTTGAGCCACAATGTTTCTGTTGGTCAGATGAATTGAGTATGTCAAGCTGTGGTCTTGTTCTGCTAAGTCTAGAAAGGAGATAGCTTCTCTGAAACAAGGATAAGTAGAATGCATACAACTACATGTAAATTCTGACTAGCATCGCAGAATAATTATGTAAATTGAATATGCAGTGATGAAGGTAATAGGGGGTTTGGGTTATGTTAGTACTGGGGTTGAATTGCCACAGCAGTTTGCTTTTAAGCACTGGAATACGGCAGTGGCAATTTTGTTTTGCAAAACGTTATGTGATACCAGTTATTTCCATCCTTGAATAAGTTAACTTGATGAATTTGTTTATACAGAAAATAATTTTCCCACAGAGGGCTGAGATAGAGGGACTAAACAAATGAAATGAAAAATTGAGTGTGGAACTACGCACATGTCTCCTGTTCAGCCTCATCACTGACGAGGTTCTACAGACAAACGTGCTGTTTGAGCGGCTGGTGACGGAAGTGACCCGCTGGTGGTCTGGCCTGCTCTGCGTTGTGTCTGTGGCGGGGAGAGAGCTTGTTCTGCGTCATTCACACATTCTCGGTAATCAAGGACACGAGGGAGCGTGGCTGTCATCAGTGGAGCCAGTTTTCCCTGTGTGCCTTCTCACTATCTGTCATCCCACCTTGTTCCATAAAATGGCTGAGGCTTGGATTTGTGGCCATTTCCAGCAAACTGGCCCTTTTGGCAACCAAAATATAATTACATTTGTCTTGTCCATGCAGGAGAATCTGAACGAATCTGCCCAGAAGCTGGTATATAGAATGTTGTGAAACAGAGAAAGGTGCTCAGTGTTTCAGAAAGAGACATTTAAAAGCTTGATGAGAAAAATGGGCCTCCTTCCTCTTTTATATTAGGACTGCATCTTTTTTCCCCCTCTTTCCCTTTTATGTTAAATATATATTTTTCTACCTGTTTTTCTAGTGCTCTTCCCAGTTGTCCTTATAGCTTTCAAATATTGGCAGCTAATATTGAAAATAAAAGCTAAGACATTCGTGGGCTGGAGAGGATGCCATTTTGCATATGGAAGGATTCATGGAGCTGAAATATGAGGATCTGCATTCGGCTTTTCAATGCGTTTTCTGTTGTGCATGCATGGGCCTTGTGAAATGCGAGAGAATTTGCAGGAAGTGCTTCCTTTGAATGGCTCTTGAAGGATTTAGTGGTCCATTTAGCTATATAAAGATTCTTTGAATGTACATAAAGAAGGGAACTTGGCCAAAGATTGTGACTTGACTACTGAAGCTTCAGTTCAATGAAGCTGTGGAGACTTGCTTCTAATGCAGTTTCTAGGAACACGTCTCGTTCCTTGCTGTGTTCTCCACCCTCAATGCTGAAGTTAGTCGAAAACTAAGATGCTGCTTCTCAATTAAGAGTGAAGATATTTTATTTTAAACTGGGAAATAAACATAGTGCTCTTACTTTACAAAACGTATAAGGTACCGAAAACATGTATACTTTTTGCACACACACTGTCATTATCATTAATATTTATGTGGCAACTTTCTTCTGAGGAACTTAGCTTTTCAGATATTCTTTTCTCAATTATGATCTAAGAGAGTAGCAGCATTTGCCCAAGAAATGTTTTTATTCTGCCAGCAAGCCCAGTGGTGGTGCATTTTGGTAAACTAATAAATATTTTATAATGTGCTCTTATACATGTAAAATTTCTCAGTACAGATTAGACACAAAAGCAAACTGTTAAACTAGTTTTGCTAATAATAAGTACAGAAAACCCAGCTAGTCAGATGTCCCCCCATCAGGTTTGTAGGTAATAAATTAATTAAACCCACAGCTCTTCTTTCTATTTCTTGTTCTTTCTTTGTCACATGCTATGACTTAGTCCTGACCCAAGACACTGGGTAATTGGAAAGACTGAACTAAGTATTTTGGACACTGTGCCTGCAGAAGAGGGTATAGATTTCTTTAACGTGCAGTAACAGAATGGACTTTTGAGCCCTTTCAGTGCTGGAGAGAGGAACAGGGGAGGAAAAGTGCCCATGAACGTCGTGTGTCTTTGCCCACTGGCCTGCCCTGTCCAGTCTCTGGTTCATTAAATTGAAGCTCCAGGTCAGGGATAGGACCACGTGCCCCCTTTCCTGCTGATCTCAAAGGTTATCTTCTCTTTGACAAAGGGGCCGTCGGGTCTTTTCAATCCCAAATCCTTCTTTCCTTCAGGATAACCACCTCAGAGCCTTTCCATTGCCAGTGGCAGGCCACGTTGTGACGCTTTCTCTATCTGATTTGTCTTAAATCAGCTGAATAAGTAGTGGGGGGAGTCATCAGTCACTTTTTAGTCCAGACCCTGTGATCTCTTGGACAACACGTGGTTCAGTTTATACTCATTTGGGAAGAGAATGCATAATAACACTGACCCTTAAAAACAAGTTCTGCTAAGTCATGCTCTGTGCTAGGTGCAGGAATGGACCACACTGGGCCTACTGGAAGTTTGTTTCTGCCTGTCCGCTGAGCTGCAGTGGACTTCAAAGCAGTGGCCTGCTGCCACTTTGGTTTGTGTGGGAAAGGGTGTTGTAGATCCTACTTTCAACCCTCACTGCACCCATCAAATGAAAGTTGAGGGGTGACGAGGCCATGGGCAGCAGTGGGATGTTAAAGGGGGCTTTTTCTGGAGACACGTTTCTTTGAAGTCTTTCTGAAGTGGAACTTTAGGTGGAGCATATGTTGCCATAGTAGATGTGGTTGTGGTGTTAGAGTTGGAAGATAAAGAGCAGAAGGAATTATAGACTGATTTTTAAAATTACTATTAAAAATGTCTGTATACATGAAAATGCTTTTGAAAAGTATGAAGTTCTGTACAAATGCAAAGTTTGTCACATGATATATAAAGATCTTCTTGCTAGTGGTCTCCTGCCTGTGTAAAGGCCCCTCTGAGTCACTGGATGCTTGTGCGAAGCCCCACGGTAGGAGCATCAGTCATCTGAAACGCCAGCCCTCACTTCATCTGCTTTTACATAGAAGTCTATGTGACTTAGCTTTAAAATGTTAAATAGGGAAATAGAGAGTGTGAATTAAGAAAAAATACACCGTTTTTTTTTTTTTTTTTCCAGTGTTAGAAAGACAACACCCTTGAACTTCCATTAGAGTACTAATTTTATATGTATCCCTGATTCCTGTGGGAACAATATAATTTCACGGGATTTGGGCTTCTCCTGTTAGGGTGTTAGGGTGGGTGGTGATATTTTCTCCTTGCTGGTTTTACCATTTGCTCTGCCTAATTCTCCACCTACCTGTAGCACCGATGAGCATGTGGGTGGGCAGCACATTTCATCTGCTGTATTAGCTACCTGGCAGATCAGAGAGGATAATGATGAATCTAGGGAGTGGGGTTCTGACTGCCAAAGTCACCCTCACTTGTCCCCCTTCCTGGGTCATGAGAATGCTGTACATAAATGAGTGGCATCGTAGAATTTGGCACAAGCAGGCAAATATTTGCCCTACTGTTTGGCACTTGGGAGAATATACGATAGTAAAAGGGCATTGAAAGGCATACTTCATGCATCAGTTTTGTAATGTCTACTTTATTCAGGTCTTTATGTTGCATTACATGCCAGCCAGTGCCATATAGCCAAAGTGTCTAATGTTCGTGTTGAGCTTCTGTGATCAGATAACATTAGCTAACTAGGCTTCTTTTCCGTCTTACTTCTGGCAGATCTTAATTCAATCCATAAAACTCAATACTCTTTATATTTTCAATAATAATTCTTGACTGGGGGGTGAGTCTTTTTTTTTTCTCTAGAATATATTCAACATTAAAAATGGATTTGACTCTTTCAAGAGAGCTTTCTACTATACTTTCTCTTTCTTCCGTTTTTTAACATTCGTCCTTTAAAAAAGGTCAGCCCATAGCTGTCCTTAGGACAGGGTTCTAATCTTATTGGAAGGCTCCCAGGGATGATCTCAGGTAACAGAGGACATTCATCAGGAGAGGTTTCTGAAGCCTGAAGGACACCCCAAAAGGTGAGGCCGGCACTTGACTCCTGAGGACTCCACGAGGAGGTTAGACACCTTCAGGCCAGTCCCAGGACTCGAACTTGGGCCCTGGAAGCAGACAGGTCCTGGCCCCAGTCCTAGGACTGCCGCTTGTTGGGTTGAGCATGTGACCTCTTCGACCTCAGTGCCCTCATCCTTGGGAATTTTGATTACAAAATAAAAGTGAGGCCTGTTGTGGTTGAAATACACATTTTATATGAAAGTGAATTAAGTTTCTGTATCTTTTCTAACTTTCTTTGCTATTCCTTTGCTAAAAATTTAGCCTAGTTAATGTATTTAGGGAATACTTGATGCTATAACAGCTACGTAAGGTAACAATTTAGATTAAATTATTTGCCTTAGAGGTGTTCCGTCCAGTGATTTTCAGAGAACTTAAAGTCTATTAATAATAGATTTTCAATTTGTCATTGAAATCACACATTTATTGTTCAGAAGTAAGAAAGAATCCCCTCCCCCCCCTTCCTCTTCTCAACTCTTCTTTCTCTTTCTCCACCAGAGGAATAAGGTGAAGCATTTGTGGGTGGGGTTTATGAGTTGTGTGTGGCGAGGCCCCTGCTTGGAGTGAAGCGTATGGGCGCCGGGCTAGGCGGCTCAGAGCACCCAAAGGTTGCGTGTGCCCGGAGCAGGAGGGCATAAAGGGATCGGGCGAAGGGTCTTACTTCTGTCCCCCCTCCTTCTCGGTGGCCTTGTGGAGAATCTCAGACGTTTGGGCCACCCCCTGAGCACTCCTGGGGCCCCACCTGTGGAGCTCTGATTGCTTGGTGTGAAGGTGTTGACCTTTGGTTTTATTATCTGTCTTGCAGAGTTTGTTTTGTCTCTATCCTCATTAGTTTATTCTGTCACCTGCATCTTACTACATTCTAGTTTACCTGTTAAATAAATTTTAGTCTTAGGACTTTATTTAAATTTTTTATTTTATTTTGTTAGGTTAATTTTACTTTATGGCGTATCACATTTTGTGTTGCCTTAACTGATCCTTTTAAACTTCTAGTACTTTATCTTGTCTCTTTTTCAGTTTGCCTCTTTATCTTGATTTTCTTTTTTATTGTTTAAAAACTTGAGGAAAATCCTGTACCCTTTAAGTTGAGGGGCTAGATGCTTTTCTCTCTACCAACATTGGGCCCTTGACCCTAACTGTTTATTCCATATTTTATTATGGCAGGCTAGGTCTTTTAGAACTGCAGTATGCCACAGACATCCTATGCCACGGACATCTCTCTTACTTCTCACCCATTGGGTTCAATTCTTTGTTAAAAAGCCTTTGAATATATGAAGTATAAGGATATGTTTCAATAGCTTTTGCTCTTTTTCTAAAAGATTATAGTGTGACATTTTGACTTGAGTCCCTGAAAACGAATCTATTTAATCTTCATGACCCAAGCTTCAAGGTTGATTTTCCCCGGTGTGATAAGAATCATCACTAACTACCCCATCTGAAGGGTGTGTTTGGTTAAGAACTCCCTCCCATTGTCCAGACATCTTCATTAACTGTGACCATATTCTCTTCACATTTGGTTCCATGATATGGTTCCTTTTCAAACTCGTTTCTTTTGAGAACTTAGAGTCTTAGGCTGATGCTAATTGATATTTAACTGTATTCTATTTTGTAATAAATCAGGGCAGCTAGGTGGCTTTCTAAAGTTCTGCCCTTTGCATAAAGCCTTGTTTAAAAAGCCTGCACTCTTTCTTGCCAAAAAGAATCTTATCTATCTGCTGTATCTCAGCTGGGACGATTCATCCAATTCGATTTCAGTAAATATCACTCAGCCCATCGTTGTGGACTCTTGCAGCCAGAAGCTGAATGTGAACCTTTCCATAAGGGTGGATTCCTTTGAATGTTCCTCCATATGACACATATTCCTCTCTGAATACAAAGTTTGTCTTCTCCTAATGCTTCTTTCTCAGAGTTCTCATAGATGGTGTATACTTTGATCACATCGAGGACAATCACAGAACTTTGGAGCTTGGTCTGACAGGGGTGACCTAAGTATCACTTAGCTATAGACCCCAAGCGGGTCTGACTGCCCACCAGTGACCCCTGTCATAACAAAATGTGAATGTAAGTAAAGCTGGTGGAGGGACAGTAGCCCTTCAAACTGTCAGCAGCATCCCCAGAAAAATGTGCTCCTTCCAAGATTACAAGGGCTTGTCTAGCTTCAGGAGTGGGTGGCTCTGCATCTCAGTCGCACCAGCAATGATGGGAGATAAAGATCAGAAAAAGAAAAAGCTTTGTGAGCGGGGAGAAGTAGATAGATGTGCTGGCTTAGAAAAATTACTAAGTTTCACTCTATTTTGGTAGTACGTTAGCCACATTTTACTGAGTTTCATAGTGTTTCATCATAAAGAGAATCTATGTGGGATTTTCTTAAACAAGTTAATGAAAAAAGGACTTTGAGTAACATGCTGTATATGTGTCTGTTGTCACGTTACAGGATACTTGGAGAAAGACACACACACACACACACACACAGACACACACACACAACATTGGTTTTAATACGTTGCAGTAATGTTACCACTGAATTCTGTATATTTTAAAGATCCCTTGTGTGAGGGTATATCCTGTGGCACGTAGATGGAGTGAAATCTTACTAATTCAGACTGTGGTGGCCAGGAAATGCTTCTGTGAATGAGTGATGTCCAAGTTGAGCCTTGCAGATGAGTAGACTGGAGGGAAGTGGAGGTAGTTCTGTGCCTGCTGTATGAAGGGTAAAGGGTTTGGGGTGTGAGAAAAGTAGAAAAATAGTTAGTGTTGCGAGCTGCAAAAATTGCGGAGGGCCTTGGATGCTAATACTGCGAATCTCAGACGTCAGTATATGTGGGATTGGACTTGAAGCGAAATGATCCAGTTAGATTTGCATTTTAGCTGGTTACTCTGGTGATGTGTGGAAGACGAGTTTGCCAGGATGTTTTGGTGGCAGTACCATGTCGCTGAGCTAGAGAATGTGGGAGGCGGAGCAGGTTCAGGAGAGGAGTAAGGGCAGACATGATTTCTCCCCGGCCGAGGCCATGCAGAGCTAGAATTAGAAAGCGTTCCCTGCACACGCCTGCTCTCTCTTATGGTCCTCACTTGGAGGTCACTGTGCGGGGCCAGCACTGGCTGAGCCCATGAGTAACCGTCGCTGCAGCTGTTGGAGGTGCATTGAGATTCTGATCTGTGCCAAGTGGCACAGGGGCTTCATCCATTCTCCTCTCCCCAGCTGAAAGAGCCACCCTCTTTGTGCATTCCAGCTTTCCAGATGATAATTTGGAAGAGGAATGTCTGTATGGTGGCTATGTTTTGGCTTTGACATTATAAAAGACTAGCTTTGAACCTTACAGATTTAAATAATGACCATAGATGTGGAATATGTGTCCCTTCTCTGGCCATTTGATGGTGGGTAGGCCTGCCCGTGGATCGTGAGGGTGCCGAGGCAGTGGGGGGGGGGCAGTTGGAATAGTCAAGGTGGGAAGTGATACCTGTCTGAACTAAAGCAGTGGTGGTGGGCGTGGAGAGGAGTGGCCTTTGGGCTTGTCTGGTTTGTTGTTCTTTTAGCTCGTGTTGAGGACTGTTGATAAAGAGCTTTCCTTCTATTCATGTTGCTTAGACGAAGTGGGGTCTTGTCCATAAGTCTCTGCAGTTGATTCTGCCCAAGTGGGTCTGAGCCATAGCCAGAGAATATGTTTTCAGACTTCCCAGAATATGTTCCCAGCTGCTTGCCTTCCAGATGTGTGTGAATGTTGGCCATTTGTGCCAGATACTGCCAAGGGTTTCATCCATGATCTCATTTAAACCTCATAATGAACTTGGAGGAAGATGTAATTACTAACCTCATTTTACAGCTGAGGAAACTGAGGCTCACGGAAATTGGCTTATCCAGGGTCATGGAGAGGTTGTAAATGGCAGAGCTGGAACTTGAATAAGATCTGTTGGACTCAAATCAGTGCTCTTCACCACCATTCTGTATTACTCTCATTTGTTAAAAGAAAAATTCTGACTTTGGCTTTTTTTGGGCAAAAGAGTTTTGATGTAACACTTAATTGAAAATCCAAATTAGCTTATTGCAAAATAGTAGCAAAGGCAATTTAATTTAAATCACTTTATTGTAATGTCTTTGGGTCGACATTGAAGATTTTGTGGCTTTTCTGACTTCTTAGCATGTTTTTGGTTTGTATATTGATGTCATGGGAGGATGTTAGCATGGAAATGCTTGGCTGTCTCTGAGCAACATTAATAGTGCAAGGCCTAATGAGTTGAGAAATCTTTCAGTAATCAGATCTGGGACGAGTGCTTCCCTTGGCTACAGGCTTTTTGTCTAAGCATTTGGAGCAGGCCTGTCCGATTTTTAGCCATCTTGGAAGTTCCACATCATTCATTCTTGGGAAGGGCAGATGGAAAATCAGTAGCACTTCTCTCCTTCGGCAAATTGGTATTTCATCAAACTTGGGCTCTGGTGGGCTTCAAGACAGGAAGCCTTTTCCTCATCTAGGATAGTTCACACAGGGTGCAGTAACCCCACTAAATTAAATTGTGTACTTTGCTCTGGTGCAGAGAGGTCACTGTGAAAAGCACTAGCTGCCAACTTACTTTACCTGGCAGTGGTTCAACTCTGTGACAGGCCTACCTCTGATTTAAACAAATTTAAGAAATATGTAAAGTTTTGGAAGCAGTTTTGCACTGATTTGATAAAAGAAACCACAAAACACTGCAGCGCAGGTGTTGAGAATGTTTGAAAGCTGATTGAGGGAAGCAGATGGCTTTAGTCAGTGGCATCCAGCCAAAAGAGCAGGTGCTGGTCATGTGACCGCTGGTTACCAGGGTAATCTGATTGCTCTTGGCGTGCAGATGAAAGGAAAGGGGCCCAGCGTTCAGCTGTAGTATTGTATAATTTGTGGCAGTTAGAGCGGAAATAAATGCTGGAAATGGAGCCTCATAGTAGGGGAGACTTCTGTCCATGTGTAGCGTAAACACTAGGACAGTTGGATGAGGAACTGTTGTATGGATTTTTTTTTTTTTAATTTAAAAAATATTATTCTTTCCACGGATCTTTTGAGGACTTAGAGTTTTTAGGACACTGCCTTTTTTTTTTTTTTTTTAAATAAAAAGAACTCTTTAAACCTAACTGCCGTTGGCTGTAATCTTGAGTTGTTGTAAGTTATTTCCTTATGTGGCTATTTACTATGCTAAAATGTTAAAATAAAAACAAGCTCTGAGTATTTAAAAATAATGTTTAAGATTATCAAATATTTTATTTATTCATTCTCAAAATACGTTTTAGGTGTGTGATGGATACTTTGTTATATTAACAAATACTTTTGAAATAATTTACGTGACACATGCCTTACTTAAATAAAACATATAGATGTCTTGGCCTCTTTTCCGTTTGTAGTTGCTGAGGCTGAAAAAAAATGCTGTTTAATGCATTCTGTCAGCATAGTATTCCTGGAATTTACAAACTTCAATAAATGAACTTTTAAAGGTTTTTGAAATGTATCTTTTGTTTTCAAAATTTATTAGAATTTTAGGCTCTCTAGAAATAGTGAATATAATCCTTATTGAAGTTGGATTATTTTAAGTGTTGGGTAAGAAATGATAGTTGATATTAGAAACCTTGGGGCCGGTTTGGAGATTGCAGTGGAAGGTAGCACTAAGTGTGCATTCTCAAAGAATGTCAAATAGAGCTTCTAAAGGTGATGGTAAACTTAAAATGAAAAAACTCTAAGGAAAAAAATTTTTTAGGTCTTTTGACTTATGTAACATTCAAGTTCTATAACATTTGACAGAAACGTACTATGGAATGTGTACTTTAATTATTGGGGTTGCTTTGCTATATTTTTGTATTTCGGAGACCTAGGTTTTGAAAAAAGGCTATTGTGATTATCTCAGAAAATGCCTAACACCAAAATAAAGCTTATTTTTAATTAAAAATAGAGCATTAAGTAAAATTATGTAGAACAGGAAATTGCTATGTATTTTGTTATATTTTAAAAGGTTGCAAATTGGATAAAAATGTAGCTGGATGACATAAAAGAGGACACCTAGTAGTATTGGTCAAAAAGAGGACTTAAATAGGAATATTTAAAACTATCTTCACGAGACACAAAGAAATGATCACTATGTTCTAGTTTCCCTGACAATTCTGCACCTTAAAAACTTGATAGCAAAATTACTACTTAATCTGATTTTTCATTATGATTTGGTGAATTGGCAGGGATTTTGCATTAACTAGATGAACAAATGTACTCTGTGTGGTGTTAGGAGTTTTTGCATGCAATTTCTTTTTAATTGGGTCAGATATTTGCTAAAGGTCATCAATATGGAGTTTTGCCATAAAAACTTAATTGAGAGCACCATTTAACTATAAATGGCCAACATGAATTGATTTATCAGTTGTCGTTGATACTTCAGGGATGTGAATGTGGGAAATATAGGGTGTGGGGCGCGTGGAAAACCTCATTAAATGTGAACACTGAGTGATCCACTTTGAATTCTAGTAATAAGAAACCTGATTCAGAAGCAAGTGCTTTGAAGAAAAAGGTCAACAAGGGAAAAACAGAAGGTTCTGAAAATTCAGACTTAGACAAAACACCCCCACCGTCTCCTCCTCCTGAAGAAGATGAGGACCCAGGTGTTCAGGTAATGCCATTCTTCTAATCTCGGGCCTTGGTTATGGAGCAGGGGTAACTTGAGCCACATATCAAGTACACTAGACCTGCCCTGTCTTTGTTGTAGAGCTGCTTTAAAGATGGCTTGATGGGTGTCTGGAACGTTATATCCATAGCAATGAGAGCTGGGGGGGCCAACGTGAAATTAAACTCCTGACTTCTTGGTTTTACCATCTTTGACTCTGTGATAAATAAAACAGAATCTCATTTATTTCTGTAAATGTATCTTCTGATGTTTATATATTATGATGTTATGATGTTAATATATCATTAATGTGTTGGTTCATTTAAAGCTTCATTCACATTTCTAATTTTCTCCAAAGTTTGATTGCTTGTCAGTTCTTTTATTTTGCAGAACAAAAAATCACGATGTAATCTGTAGCTAGCCTTAAGGTTTCTGACACTGATGATCCGAGTTGAGATGTATTCATGTAATACTAAAGTTTCAGTGAACAAGTCAGTAACTTTCTGGATGACAATGCTGCAAAATTTTCCAGTGTTAGATTCTCCTGACTTTTGGAGAATTTTTTAGGAATGACTTGAAAAACTAGCCCTGAAATAAACATTAGGAATTTAGGTTCTTGTGTGCAAAGCACACTGCCTTCACTGATTGGACTGTAAGGTAAGGGACCCTTGCACGTGATCGCTAAAAATTATTTCCTTGTTACGTTCTCTGGAAGCGTGGCAGTATGGTCCACTGGGATGGCTGGGAATGTAGCTTCTGTGAATGACATCTAGGTTATCAAGGAGCAGTTACTGAGGAGTCCCGCTAAAACAGGAAGTCAGCCCCTACAAGTTTGCTTGACTTTTTCTAGTCAGTAATGCACACTAAGTACTTTCTACTTATATCCTTACCAATTGGCTTAAAAGTTAGAAGCAAAATATGTGCAATATGCAGCTCTATTCTAAAGAATTTCAGATAGGTGTGTGTGTGTGTGTGTGTGTGTATTTTAGACTTGCCTGACATCTGTAACTTCACAGAATGGCCTAATCTAAAAGGACCTGAAAGGGAGAGGAGAGAGAGTGTGTGAATGAACATGGTTTGGTTTGATGCTATAACTAGCATAGTGATACCTCTGGTAGTTTGGGTTAATTTTGTAGTTTCCTTTTATTTTACATGTCAGTGGAAAGATATTGGGAAGGTAAGTAGATGTCTTTTTTAAATTGCTTAGTGAGTTTTAAACTAAAGTGTTTTAATGATTTTGAATTTCATTTTTATACTCAAGGGTATTTTTTCCTGAATCGTGTTTGTTTAAACTAGGACCTTTATGACAATAGTATTTGGGTAATATTAAGAAGGTTTATTCACACAAGTCAAGAAAATTGTTGCTCTTTCACAAATACTGCTGCTGTTTTTCAAAAGTCTAATTGTATTAGTGCAGACTCAAATGGACTTTATGAAATGCTAGTGTTTTTTTCTTCTACATTTCAGTTAGTGGAAAATGCTAATCAACTCAAATAGACATCGGTGCATCCTTTCTAATTGGCTAGTGCTTAACTGTTATGGGTTGAATAGCTGATATAAGTAACCACCCAAGTAGATCTGACGTGGAAGGCATGCCTTTCTCAGTGTCTCTGACACAGGAAGTGATGCTGGTGCTTGTTTATTGTGTTTCTTCCTGTAGCACATCCATGAAGGGCTTAGAGTTAAAGTTGTTGAACTTTGTGATTGATTTATTTAAACCTAAGTAAATGCCATATAATTGTAACAAACTCAAAATTGTGTCATAAAGTACTGCAACAGTGAGATCATGGAAACATTTAAATCTTCTCTTCAGTATACTTGTTTTAATTATAAGTAACTTTTCTAAAGCAACCCAAGTTTAACAAATTGACCTGTTATTTTAGTGTCAATTCAGAAGTTTTGAGTTATGGTTTAAATGCAGTGCTTACGTTTCATTTTGATTCACAAAGATCTTTCAAATAATAATGGTTTAACAGACTATAGAGGTATAGTCTGTTAAACCATAATAGAAGTATGTTATGTAATAAATAATTTTATTTTATATTGCGAAATTGTAAAAGGAAACTTTTTTTTCACAGTCCCCTTTTACTTACCCCTTTCGCCTTCCCCCACCCCCCTTTCTGGTAAACACCAATCTGTACCCTATATCTATGTGTTTGTTTGTTATTCTTGTTGTTGTTTTGTTTTTAATCTTCCACATATGAGTGAAATCGTATGGTATTTGGCTTTCTCCGTCTGACTTATTGTAAAGGGAACCTTGATACCCAAAATAAATGAACTTAAGTCAATTATTATTTAGAAGGTAGAGAAGCCATATAACATTTAAGAATTTCAGAAAATTGAGTTTTAATTGTATTTTGGGATTTTTTAGTTTTATTAAGTGACCTCGTATCCACTACTAACTCACTCCATCACTACTGCACAGATTTGTAACACAAAGTTGATGTGAGGAGAAACTGGGATGAAAGTGGGCCTCATCCATGGGAACCTGATAAAACATCACAGATGTATCATTAGTAGCACTTTCCTCCTTACAGTAATCACATAAAGATGAAAATATAGATTAATCCATTTCAGTTTAGTTAAATTGATACATCAAGTGAAATACAGGTATTATGCTAAATTTCACAAAATTAAAATATTGTTCCTGGTAATAGCCTTTTGTATCTTCAAGAAATTGACATTCGAGAAGTGAGGGATGGTAAAGTGGGCACAAGAGCAAGAATTATTCTAGATCAGCTTTGGGAAGAGAGAAAGGAAACTGTACAAGGTAGCCGGGCCTTGTAGCCTGATTGTTTTCTGATTTTTCTTTGGAAAGATGGAGCTAGTTAATGATGACTTTAATCCTACTAATTGCATTTGGCATTAATATGTACGATGCACTGTTTGAAATGCTTTAAATGAATTCCCTTATGTGATCTTCACAGTATACTTATGAGGTAGTTACAATCATTAACCCCATTCTACAGACCAGGAAACCAAGGTCCACAAAATAACTCGTCCAAGGTCACACAGTAATAGTCTGGGCTAACTGAAACACAGGCAGTCAGCTCCAGGGCCCACAAGCTCAAACTACCTCCACTGATGTGGGGAAGGGTCGAAAATGGCTGAACCCCTGCTGTGCCACCTTGACGTGGAATTGGTTGTTCTGGGCAGGGCTAAAGAGGAGAGGAGAGTCAGAGGAGGAACCTCTGGCCCATGTTGCTCCTCCCTCTGGTCTAAGCCACTAGAACGACTGTTAATAAGATGTTAGCCTGAATACCTTACATCGGAAAGGTGCTTTGTGCCTCTGCAGCCATGACCGTGTAGGGCTAAGAACTCACAGTCTCAAATAACCCATCTGATGGTCATGTTATACTAAGTTGGTTTTGTGAGCTGCCTCAAATCTGCTTTTGAGAACAGAGTGAGCACCAACTTAATAAAATAAAGATCAGTCCCACTCTTTGAGACACGGTGCTGGGGTTTGTTGGTCCTGACTAGAGCCACGCAGGTGCTATGCCTCTCACTCCTTAGGTCCACGTGGTGAGGTTATTTGCCTCTCTCTGTCTTACTGTCCCAACTTTAAAATTCACGAGGCTCTTTAAAAAGTTTTATTTCATAATTCTTAGAAAAAACTTCATAAAAGTGTTACTTTTTTTAGCATTCTTTTATTTCTCCTATGTGCTTTGCAAACTCATCTATAGGTTGTAATCTTGCATTTGTCAGTGATTTATAACATATATGTGTCATTTTAGAGTTATCCTAATTTCATCACATACACATATTAATGAAAGGTTATTTCTCCCTGTTTTTAATTAACTGACAAAACGAATTCTTTATCAAAAATGTCAGGCAATATGGAATTATTTTGAACAAAAGGTGCAAAATCTCTCCTTCTGCTCTATTCCCTTCACTCCCCAGAATTAATAGCTATTAACACTGTGTTTTGTGTCTTTTCAGACTTTTTTCTCTTACTGAAAACATGCATTCATTTTTAGCAAATATTCATTGGATCCTAGAGAAGTAAACAAGACAGAAGTGTCTTTCTCTTGAGTTTATATATTGATGATCCACACATACAAGTATATACACAAGGTTTTTTATCTGAAATAGAATTATAAGCTACTTATTGTTATGTGACTCGCTTTTCATTTCACAATTTATCTTGCAGATATTCCCAAGATGTGCCATGTAGCTTACTAGAAGTATAATGGCTGGGTCAAAGGGTGGGCCTGTTTTAAATTTTGATAGATATGACCATATTGTCCTGCAAAGGTGTATTGACCACTGGGGTGGGAGAGGACCCGTTTTGCCATTAATCCTAATGCTAGCTATTATCAGTCTTTTACATTTTAATCAGCATGGTAAAAATTAAATTAGAAAGGTAAAATTACTTTTCATAGTCATTTATTATAAATTCTGCCATTCAGTCTTTCATCTCTTCAAAAATGTTCAGACTGTTTATTTTAGGGCCAAGATTAAAATGCAAACCTTCTATTTAAATGGGCTTCTGAAATATTATTGATACCTTAGATAATAATATAATAGTATTTATATGGAACTTTATGATTTACAGGTTATCTTCTAATGCCTTCGCTTTTTTGGACTTTTTATCATGGGAAAAATTTTAAAACATGCAAAAGCAGAGAGAATAGTATAATGAACCCTTGTATACCCATCACCCAGTTTTAATATTGCCGTCACTTTTGAGTGACACACTGGCTGAGTGAAGAATAGGATTTGTTATTTCCATTTCCCAGTTGAAGGTCACATAGTTGGGGGTGGCAGAGCCACGTCTGTCCCAGGCGTCTGACTTCAGATCTTCCCCCATTTCCATTATATTCGTTACCACTATGACCTCTTATGTGATTTACAGGGTTGAAGTTACCAGCTTTTCTTTAAGGTGATTTTAAAAAATATACACCCCACCATTCCGAGAAGTTGTCAGGAGCATCAGTGATTGCTGTCAAAAGTCACTTTGTTGGGTTTGTTTCAGAAGAGGCGTTCCAGCAGGCAGGTGAAGAGAAAGCGATACACGGAAGACTTGGAGTTGAAGATCTCTGACGACGAGGCGGATGGTGCAGACGCTGCTGGGAGGGGCTCCCCCTCCAACACCTCGCAGTCAGAGCAGCCGGTGAGCGTCCAGGCTTGTGCGCTTCCTGCAGGCGTTTCAGTAGACGCGCCGGAGATTTTATAGCCGGATTGGAGAAGTTCAGCTGAAGCGCTGCACTTTGAGCCGGGGAACATTCGCCCAGTGTTGACGAACGTGTGCGGGAAGTTCGCTGTTTAGCAGTGTCTTTGAAAAAGCCCTGTTCACTGAAATTTATTTTTATACAAGCCTGTGATATGTAATTTGACACAATTTTGGAGAATTAATGGTCTGTGTTGAGGAAGAGTGAGAGCTAGGATGCAAGGAGGCTGAATTTACCTCTCAGAATTCTGTGCGGTAGCTTCTGGGACTTTAATAAACCACTCAAGCTTGTCTCCTGCTGTTAGGCACCGTAAGAACCCCTTTATGAAATTACTGCCTTGTAGTACCCAGCAGGGCATACTTTATTCTCTGTGCAATGTAAATGATGGATAAAATAGTTTGTATAAAATGTGGGTAGTAATGTAGGATTGATGATTGTAAAGGTCTTTTTTTTTTTTAAAATACCCTTTTCTTAGTGTTACTGTACTTTAGTTAACAAACTGGTAACCCATTGAAAAGTATATTAAATGCAGTTTTGTATTTTATTTGGTAATTTGTGCTATGTTAAGTTGTGATAAAACGTTTGATGTGACCTCCATAGATGAAAGCTGCCTACAGTAACAGGATGATGAGTATATTTACCCCATGGGTGTAGATGAGGAAGAGTGATATTTTTGACTGCATCATGCAGAGATTATTTTCTCTTGGCAGCTGGAGTTTCTGAATGCTCTCTAGCTTTAGGGACCCATGCTAGTCCACGTAATTTAACCACATAATCGTGAAGTAATAAACACAGATCTTCCTTTTGCCTTTCTGTAGAGTGAGATTTTTGTTCTTTTTAGTTGTATTTCCTACTGGTGACTTTGTACCCAGTGCTTTAAAGGGTATGAATCTAAACGGTATGGATGTAGATGCAAAAGGGAATGATTTCTTGCTTTTATAGCTTAGAATGAAGTGTTTTCCATTTGGATTGATGTGTTCTACTTTATTTTTTAGGAATCTGTTGATGCAGAAGGTCCAGTAGTAGAAAAAATCATGAGTAGTCGTTCAGTGAAAAAACAGGTAAGCACCGTTTGGAGTGATCCAAACCTATGGTGTGTGTATGACTCTTACATTTTTTTTGTTTTATAATTTCCTTTAAAAATTCCACTATTGGAAAGTAAGACTTCTGGTGATATTTGTAATCCTGTCTGATTTATTAGCCTAATATAAATTTTTGGGATATTTAGCCTCAAATGAAATTAACATATATCAAACAATCAGTGCTTATTACACTATTTATAGTAGGCGAGAAACTCACAAGTCTCCAAAGAAATGTATAGAACTTGTAGAGTTATAGGCTACCTTTTTGATAAAAATCATAAACATGAATTTACTCCTGCCCATGGAAGTTCTGTTTATCATTTTAGCTAGTAGGTGTTTTCTCATACTTTTCATAACATTTTTTCATATACAATGGAAAGTCATTAATATCTTTTTTTTGTCAGTGCAGAGGTGAAATACAGAGCTATTTTCAGTGTAATATTTGAAGATAATATGACTTATTCTTCAAAGCTTTCCAGAATTCATGTTGATCTGCAAAGGTGAGCTCTAGGTACCTGTCACTAGCCCAATGACCTTGTCATTGAGGGACACATGTACTTTGTGACAGAGTTCCAGTGACGCTGTATTTTCTTTTACTGATGGAGATTCCCTGTTTTATCCCAGCCATTTCCCTTCTTGCCCAATTTGAGAAAATACTTCATTTAGTTTGAAGAATTACATAGACATCCAGGTGCATTTACATATTCCAGCATACAATTTTCAGTGTCTCTAGAAAGTGGTCTTCTTTAGATATAGGTGTCTGTCTTCCAGCTTGGATCATTGTCAAATGCACAGTTCTTTCTTTTTGTTTGCTTTCAAGGTGGGTGGAAATACAACCTCAATTGTTTTGACATGTAAAATAGCTTTTTTTTGTAGTAAATTATATACCAAGTGTAAGTTCCCAGTGAGAGAGATGAGGAATGGAGGAATTATGGGACTTAAAGTGAGATCCCAGGCTTATCAAATAGGAAACCTTGACTGTTCAAATACTAATGTCTATCTAGAGATCCTTGAAAATGGTCTTGCACCAGCAGTAAACTTCTCTTTACTTTGGTTACAATACTCTTTGCTTTTCTGTTGTGTTATTCGAAGTGTGGATTTTTATCAAAATACACAAATCTAGTTCCTGTGAAAATAATCAGGAACAGCATGTCAAGATATTTTCAAACTGAGTGTAGGGGGTGAGGGTGTGTGGCTTGGCTGTCTGGTGACAGTGACTCTTTGAATGTGAGGATTTCCTCTCTGATGAATTCAATGATGAAATGTCAATCAAATTTCCCACCTGTTCAAGTAGAAATGAGCACTATTTAACTCATTAGAAAGGTTGCATTTTTGTCTTACTAATGACTCTAGGACTGTTAATTTGTGAATTGTATATATATGGTAAAAATTTAAATACTTGACATGCTTTAAAGAATAATCCCCTTCACTGAGTTGAAGTGACTTGTTTGAGTAAATAGAGTGTGGTTTGGATGGGATATATTCATTTTCATTCAATTGATAGTGCTTCAGCAGGCATACTCAGCAGGTTTGGGGGTTGCAAATTATAATTAGTTCTATTATTCGGAGCTACTTAGACTATGCATTGTGTAGGACGTTGCTTTTTCCTTCTGTTTTGCCCACTTTAGGGCCTTTTTTTTTTTTCCTTTACTACTCTTTAAAGATAGGTACCATGATTTAGGAAACAGGTATTGTTATCATTTACAGATGACCAGGTTTATCTTATCATAGAAGATTAAAAATCACTATAATTGTACATGAGGGTGGAGTGATTGTTGTGTTGGTGAATTTTAGGATAGAGAAAATTAATGGAAAAATTTCTCTGGAAGGGGAGATAAGCCTTGAGGTGTGATTTAAAGTAAGGAAGAGATGCGAAGCTCATTGAATTGCTTGCAGGTTACTGTATTTCATAAAGGACAATAAACCATTAGAAGGTTGTGAACATTAGCAGGTATTAACTTTTTAAGCTGTTGATGTTCTTGAAATAGTTACTTTAGTTATCAGCTTTAATGACATTGGAGGAAAGTGTGGCAAATAGAAACAAAAGGAAATTTGAGATTTTTCCTGTGGATTCTAGCTATGCCTGCTGGTCTGTTTCCTATTACCATGAATAATTGAAGAAGTGGTTGTGAGAAGGTGCCTTTATCTCCCCCTGACAACGCTACAGAAACTGGCTATGAGCTCTCAGAGGCTGCCCTGCGCGGTGCTGACACGTAGTGGGGACTCAATTAATGATTTTCAAAGACAGTTGACATCACTGTAGCCTAAGAAGGAAGATCCATTTTGATGGAGTTGTGCAAACTCACAGAGCTCGTCTGGCAGAGCCTCCCTTATTGAGGACCTCATGTTAAATAGGGAGGGCTCAGACATTTATGTTGTTTTAAACCCAAATTAATGTGCATGAGACCCAGTGGAAGGGACGTAGTTGATACTGATGTTTGAATTTTGAGATAGATTTAAGAATGGACTTTTGGATTGTGTAAAGGTTAATTCTTTTGTTGTCCACATTTAGACATCGTGTAGTCTTTTGGCTTTGCGCCACCTGTCTTAGGGGAATAATTCAAATCCTTTTTGTATCAGAAGGTCAAAAATAGTTTTAAAAGAGAATTCTCACTGTATTTCCTAAAATTCTTTATTTTCTTTAACTACATGTATATTTTCTTGTTAAGAGCTCATTTTAAATTCCAGTGTTTGTTTTAATCCTCTTTAGCTGAACCCAGTAACAAAAAAAATACAGTGTAAAGAAGGCAAAACTCTTCATCCTGTTTATTATTGTCCTTCTTTTCTCCCTAAGTGAACTGTGATTTGGTATATCTCGTACAGTATACAGTAGCTTGGGCCAGAAGTAGGGAGGGATTCATACCTTTGCCTTATTGATATCTTTGTTGAGGTGCTTTCTCATTCTCTTATGCATTAACAGAATTTTCCCTCTTTTACACTATAATTTCATTTTGTTTCCCCAGTGTGACTGCTTAATTTAGTAATAGGATGCTTAGGAAAGGTCATTGATTCTTTCAGGCTACAGGATTATCGTTTGCTGGATGGCAAATCCAGGTGACTGGAGGAGTCTGTTTATGGCCTGATCAAGGTGTCTCGTTCATGTGAACAATGGGACAAGTATGGCTTAATATGGTTGGAACTTTAAATATTATGTGAATAATAAGGATTTTGCTAGACTGGTTTTGGAGTCTAATGAAAAGATATACAAATTTCTCAAATTATTCTGTTGAACACATAAAATTGCTTTAGAAGGCTGTCAAATTTAATGATAACTATCCAAGAAAAAAATTCAAGTAGAATTTTTGTATATGTAGAAATAGTATCTTGACTCAATTATTCTTTACATGCCTATCATAGAATGCATTCTCAAAATTAGGGCATTGGGGTTAAGGCGTTGGGACTGTTTTCAACTATTACCAGAGGCTGGTCAAACTGACTGCCATTTAGTGAGTAATTAAATGGATGCTCCTGAGGGTTTATGAATTCACACACTTTGTTAATTATTTTGCTATTAGTAAAGCAGAAGAGATCAACATGACCATATTTATATGAAGTGGAAGGGTGCAAAACAGCTCTACTTAAAATTCTAGGGGCAAGAAGATGATCTAATATGTGTGGTCAGTTAAACAAAGCACAGGCTTATAATTTGGGACATCCAAAAGAAATAGGTCCTGCAACAGTTCTTCACCAACTCCAGGTGCTACTAAATGAGGTCTCACAACCTAATCACTTCCTCCCAGACAGCTCTAGACCCTCCTGTTAGGCATCTCCACAGCAGATTCCCAGAGGAATAGCTGATCATGACAAGAAAATGGGTATTAATGAGAGTCAGGGACAGACAGTTGATGGCTGTAAGAGTCAGAGCTTTCTGGGAGCAGAATTGAAACAGAATGAAAACTACCTCTATTGTTCAAGAGTTGATCCTGTGCTTTGGTGCCCACTTAGAAATTATGGGACCTTGAGACCATTTAGAATGAAATGGAAAGCACATTATAGGAGGAAAGATCAGGAAAAAGGAAATCAGGCAGTAATAGAACATAGAAATGAGGAAGCTTATATCTTTTTACCACCTCAAAGATAGGTAATTTTGAAGAACTTTCACAATTGAAAGAAATATAGTTAGCAGCAAAAGACTAAAAACAGTAGACCAGACATTTGATTTCCATTGTAGGTTTGAATTTCATGATGTGCTATGAGAAGCATCAAAAAATCTAGGCTCAAGGCCGGCCTGGTGGCATAGTGGTTAGGTTCGTGCTCTCCACTTCGGTGGCCCAGGGTTCGCAGGTTTGGATCCCGCGGACTGACGCACCGCTTATCAAGCCATGCTGTGGCGGCGCCCCATATAAAGTAGAGGAAGATGGGCACAGATGTTAGCCCAGGGCCAAGCTTCCTCAGCAAAAAAGAGGAGGATTGGCAATGGAGGTTAGCTCAGGGCTAGTATTACGCGCGCGCACACACACAATTTACGCTCATCCTGGTTTTCCATTTTCCCTGGTCGTCTACTGTCTTATCTTTGTCTTTCTACTGGAATCTCCAGTTCTATGCAAAGATAATGTATCTTGAAATGACTATTGAAATGTGGGAGTAGAATGGGGTAATATTGGGGCTAGAAAAAAGTAAGGTGGGTCCTGGATGGATTGTCTCTTGAATTGACTAGAATTTATGTCTAAATTAATTCCAGGTTAATGTTGCTGGCTCTTAAAGGCATCCAGCAAAGATTGTCTTTCATTTTGGACAACTAAAAGTCTGGGACATAGATGGTGTTCTGAATACATTGGTTTAAAAAGCTGCTTTTTGGTTATGACCATCTACAGATAGATCTATTAGGGCAGAACCAGATATTAATGGGTTTTGACCACACTCCTGAATATCCTATCTTCTCATTGGTGATCTCTAGGCAAGTGGAAAAACTGTTTAAAATTTAGGTTTAACTGATACATGTGAGAGTTTCAACGAAAAGTTTAAGTTCACAATCTTTGACAGTAGATTGAAGATTAAGGATTGAGGGAAAGCGTCGTTTCCTTGCACAGACCCTGTGCCAATCTGTCATCCAGTGGCAGTCTTTGCTCCTTTGTCTGTCCTCTGCTGTGTTCCCACTTGCCTTCATGTTCTTTGCAGCATCTCTGAGGCGGCTTAGCAGCCAAATGTGACCCTCCAGGCAGGCTTGGGTGCTCTTGTAGGAGAGTAAAAGCAATCCCTAAACATCTGTAAGTGGTGTTGATGTTTTACATCGCTGATTTATCTAATCAAATGTTTTAGAAGAAAATTACATATTACAACTTGTTTAACAGCCTAAAACCAAAAAGGAAAAACAATATTGAAAGAAATGCTTAAAATATCCTATGAGCAGCGTCTTCTGTGCACACTGCAGTCAGTAGGATCAAGGGAGATGATGTAGATGATCTTACCACTGAATTCTGGACTTGGCTGGCGTGTATCACAATTTTAACCTCACCTAAATGTAGTATTTGGAGTGTGAATTTTATTTGGCTGCTATGTGTGTGAGACATCTTGTCTGAGAGGTTTTAACTGTACCATTGAGTAAAACTAAAACTGTGAATAGTGATGCACTGAAATTATAGCGTAAGAACAAGGTTTAGTTTTATATGGTTTCTTGTTTAGAGTTATTAACTATATGGAGGAATAAATGTCTTTTAAATATTTTAAAACATTACAAAACCCACAATGTAAAGTTGCCATGAGGCGGCCAAAAATAATACATATGGCATTCAGGAGAGCAGTTGCTAATTGGCTGCTGCCTGAGAAAATGGTACACTTGGCGTCTACTGAACACTGTGGGTTTGGCAGAAAGCCAAATTTGGGGTCAGGTTGTTGTGAATGAAGCTGCATGTGGTTAGGGAGGAGTTAAAATGATTCATGTCTTAGAAGCTGTAGCACGTTGAGTAGCGTGCATGGGCCTAAGGATGTCAGTCTTCATCTCACTGGCCTCCTGCCGACTCACAACGTGCTCGTCTTTACAAGAATGTCCTGTGCTGCTTTTACCATCCCTATTTTGTGTTCATATGGGAGTAAATCATTACTTTTGGAATATTCTCGTAGATGGTTTTAAGCATGTGCCTGAAATTTTCTTTTGTTGCAGAAGGAATCTGGAGAGGAGGTAGAAGTGGAGGAATTCTATGTGAAATACAAAAACTTGTAAGTAAATTGTGATCTTTTTAAAATCAGGGAATATGTTTTCAAAGTACTAAACAATGATTTAAAAAATAATTGGGAATTGGGAAATTCTGATCTGGTTTATTTAGTGCTTTGGAGGCCATTTCCTACTAACTTTTGTATCTTCGATATTTTATGAATTTAATTTTTCTGGAAAATGTGTAGTTGGTGTAAAAGTTGACTGACTTTCATGTGTAATCAAGAAGTTCTTTTGTAGAGGGGATGAAAACTCGTACAATAATAGAGAAGTGAGTGAAGGAACGTTTGCCTCTCCTCTGAGGGTGGATTTTCCCCTGTGGGCCGCTTGCCCTCCCTCACCTGCGCGAGACACGAGGCAGTGAGATGAGAGCTCCGCCGTGAGGAGGAGGTGCTAGCAAGGCGTGACGTCACTCACATTTTGAAATGCGGTGGGCTCTGATTTGCTTTATCAGGTTTTGTTTCTAATTTTTGTTTAGTGAATTTGAATTGCATAACTTTTAAAAAATGGAATTGAGAAATACAGTGCGTTGTTGTGCATTGCAGAGGTAGGCAGTGTCCTAGGACCTAACGCACACGTGGATGAGGCAGTGTAGTTTTAAGGATCGGTAGTCAGCCGCTGAAGAAGACCGAGGCCGTTTTCCAACCTAAATAACCATCACAGAGCAAGGACACAAATACTTGTTGATAATGTAAAAATTAAATGTACTTTAGACTTTTTAAGGCAAAGAACTCAAGTACCATATTAGCAAATTCTAGGGTTTGAAGAGAGGTTTCTGGGAGTTGTTGCCAAAAAAGCCTAAGAAAATTTACCCTCCCCTAGAAAAGAAAGGCACCAGGCCTCATGGCGTCTGTCATTCTTCCTTGTTGCAGCTGGCACTGTGTTAATAAACTGATGCACTTCTGAAGTTTTGTGAGCAAAACCTTTTACCAAGTAAAAAGATGAAAAAGTCTCTTATTAGTGTTATTGTGAGAGTTTAATGAAACACAGCATCTGGCAGTAAAAACTGCCCAGTAAGTATTAGATGTCATCTTCGTTTTATACTCAGAACACAATGAGTTTATGCATGTGGAAATTCTGCATATGACATGATTTCATGTGGTCATATAAGGAGAGTGGCAGGGGTAAGTAAGGAGGAGATAACTAGGTAAGCTGGAGGAGAGCGAGTTCTCTGGTAGATTCATCAAACTCAGAGCAAAAAAGTTTAAGTATCAATTGCCAAAAAATGGCACTACTAGATAGGCATCCATCCAAGTCCGTGTGTGGCAGCGGGGCCTGAGGTGCTTGATTCGTGGGAAACGTCCGATCCACCTGTACCCAACCCCGGAGGGCACACCGTGTTCCCGCCCAGGCACGCTGCCAAGCAGGGGCGACCAGGCGGCCTTCGTCAGTCAGATGAGATAAGGCAGAGGTAGTTCTCAAAAATAGCTTTCCTGTCTGATATTATTGAGATCTAAGGGAAATTAAAATTTCCATTAAATTAACAGTTTTTGTAACCTTTTATTTTGGCATAATTTCAGATTTACAGAAAAATTGCAAAAATAATACAGAGAATTTCTGTTTTTCTTTTTGTAATTGAAAAATATCTTGTGGAAAGATTCTTGGAAACTATTAAATGTGATAATGGTTGCTAAGTGATGATTTATTGATTCCATAACTCCTCCTAAGTTTATTAGTTGGGTTTCTACTGTAAGGAAGAGCTTTACCTTCTTACCCATTTGCTTATTTATAGTTGTGTAGACTTGTGGAATGTTATTTTATTCAGTGGGTCATAACTCTTTACTATCATATCATTCTTTACTTTGCTCTCATTATCCCAGATTTGGCCAGTGGGAGCCCCTTCAAGCTGGCTCCTCTTTCTTTTCGCCTTGTCCCCATCCTTCTTTGAGCACTTCCTTACTTTCTGGCACCAGGGGATGTTCTAGACGCATCCTGTGATTTCCCTGTTTTTGGTGGAATCGGTTATTTCTCCAAGGGGCCTTGGTGGTTTTTACTGGAGAAGGGCGTTTAGAAACCAAGATTTGAGTGCTAGGTGTGCTCATTGCTGCTGGGGAGTCATCGTTCCTAGGCTGAGTGGATAGGGCTAGGAGGGATGTGCACATGCATGTGTACATGTAGACACGTGCATGCATGTGTATATATATATGACATATATACACACATTACGTACACACATGTGTGTTTATTACATATATCCACACACTTCTACACCACAGGGTTCATTCTATCCTTCCCCCTTCCAATATTAATAACTCTCTTCTTCGACTGCAAGAGACCTGACTCTTATTATCCATAATATTTGCTTATTTGTCAATCGTAGAATATATAGGAAGTGGTTTCAGAATTACTAGACCATATTCCTGTGGAAAAGAAGCCTACTAACTAGAGTTCATTCAGTATTTGTTTAGAGTTTTTTGTCTTTAGCCTGAAAGTATAGAAGCTAAATACTTTGTTCAAAATTTCCTTGGGTTAGTTCTTCTCCTCCCCCTGCTCCCTTTCAGTGTGGTTATGTTATTTATTTGATACTCAGTTTGGTTCATTAGTTTCTGTGTGTATTTGCATTCCATTTTAGCTCCCCTTCATCCTAGTTGATTTTACTTATTTTTTTAAGTTCATTAGATATTCACATGGTTCAAAAGTCAGAACTGTACACAAAATAATACTCAAAGAAGTGTCATTCTCCCTTCCTGTCCACCCTATTCCTACTTACCTTCTCATCAATCCTAGATCTATCTTTTCTGAAATTTTCACATGAATATGCAGAGATACATATATATATGCAAACAAACATATACATATATAAAATTTACATGTATAAAATATATCTTATTTCTCTTTTTCTATGAAAGAATAGCATACTGTCAGTACACGTTTGCACTTTGCTTTTTTCACAATGCTATATTCTGGATATTACTTGACATAAGTTCGTAAGGTCTTCCTTATTCTTTGTTACAGTTGCATAATACTCCATTGCATGGCTGTACCATAGCTTATCCAACCAATTTAATATGTATGTGGGCATGTAAATGGCTTCTGATATTTTACAGTTACAGATAATGCTGCAGTATATATATTCTCATGCCTGTATATTTTCAAATTATTAGAAGCATAGCTTCAGGGTGAATTCCTAGAAGTGGGGTTCCTAGATCGAAAAGCAAACATACATATAGCTCTGTTACATGTTGCCACATTCCCTTCAATAAGGATTGTTTGTGTCAGTTTGCATTTCTACCAACAATGTACGAGAGCACCTCTTTCCCCACGACCTTTCCAATAGCACGGTGTTTTACTTTGTGTGAGAAATCGCATTTCGGTTTAATATTAATTAGCATTTTCTTTTCTTGTGGATGAGGTAGAACATCTTTTCATGAGTTTAATGGCCATTTTTACATCTTGTTTTGTCGATTGTGTGTTCACATCTTTTGCCCATTCTTCTATTGTGCTTCCCTCAATTTTTAAGAGTTCTTTATATATGTGGGATATTTGTCTTTAATCTGTGTTGTATTTTGCAACTATCTTTTCCCAGTTTTGGTTGTCTTTTGACTTTATGTTGTTTATTGCATCGTAAATTTAAAAAATTGTTTTATATAGTTAGATTTCTGAATCTTTTCTTTTATCAGATCTGGCTGTTGAGTCATGGTGAGAAGGCCTTTTCCCACACCCAGGTGAAGGAGGAGTTTGCTTTGTTTTCCTCTAGTACTTGCGTGGTTTTGTTTTCTGTGTTTAGGTGCCTGATCCGTTTGGTGTTTACTCTTGTGAATGATATAAAGCAGGGCTCTAATTTTATTCTTTTCCAAATATTGTTCCAGTACCATTATTACAAAGTCCTTCTTTGCCTCAGTGATTTGAGTTGCAACCTTTATCATGTACTAAATTTGCTTGTTTATTTGGATCTTTATCTGTACTTTATTCTACTTCTTTGATCTGTCTATTCATGAGCCAGTAACATAGTATTTTTACTTATAGAGGCTTTATAATGTATTTTAATATCTGGTATATCTAGTTTCCCTTAAGAGCTTTTCCTTGTTAACGTTTTCCTGGATATTCTTACGTGTTTATTTTTATATGTAAGTGCAGTATTAACTTGTTTAGCTCCATAAAAATGCCTGTTTATATTTTTATTTACATTGTATTAAATTTACAAGTTTATGATTTATGATGTTGAGTTGTGCTATCTAAAAACAGGGATGTCTTTCCAGGTCATTCAGCTCGAGTTTTGTGTCTTTTAGGAGGGTTTTAAATATTTCCTTATATAAGTTTCACACATTTCTTATGAAATTTATTGCTAAGAGTTTTATCTTTGTTGGTATTGTAAAAGAGGTTTTCTCCAACATTGTATATTCTTACTAGTTATTGTTTGTGAGAATGGAGACTGTTGACTTCCGTATGTTAATTTTATATCCTGCTACATTACTGAATTATTTTATCTTATTGCTTGAATTAGTTATCTAATTGATTCCTTAGGGTTTTCCAGTTATGCAGTCTTATCATCTGCAGATGGAGATGGTTTTACTTCTTATTTTCCAATTATTGCTCCTCCTGTCCCTTCATCTTGTCGGATAGCACTGGCTAATGCCTTAAATATGATATTGAATGAGAGTGAGATGGTGGGCATCCTTGCCTTGTTTCTGACCTTAGTGGAAAAGCCGGTAGTTTTTCTCCATTTAGTAGAGCAGAGTCACTGACCAGAAATTTCAGCCCAGGTCACAAGAGGGAGAGCAGGGCTGGACCCACTTGCTGAAGTGCCTGTGTCCACCTCATGGCCATACTGGTGGTGCTTTCAAGGCGTGTGTACCTTAGTCAAGACGAGAGCACTGACTGCACACGTGCCTTTTTTCTGTCCAATAATGAGGAGACTAGAATAGGTTATTTTTATAATATTTGTTTCTGATTATAACAGTATTGCTTATTTATTAAAATTTTGGAAACTACAAGTTGAAAATAGAAAATAAAATACTTGCAGTCTTACCACCCAGAAATGATGGTTGTTAACATTTTGATTCATTTTCATCTGGTCTATTTTCTCTGTGTGTATGTGTATACAGGGTTTATATCAATTCATGTCTGTATAAGGCATATGTATTTAAAGTCCTTATCTCCCTCAGTCAGTTGTAGATGGACTAAATCAGTCCTACCTTTGAAAATGTGTATTAGAGATTATGTAAATATAAGTGATGTGATGCTTAATATCATAAGCCTTTTCCATATCATTGATCATTTTTGAAAGATTTTATAATGGCTGCATAATTTCTAAGAGTAGTAGAACCTGGATTTTGAAAGAGTTATGTATTCAAGCACCTCATTTCTTTTTAATGTCATCAGCAGAATGAGAAATAAAGAGTCAACCAAGGCTATCAGGGGCAGGGAGAGGATGATGGTACAAAAGAATATTGAAATACCAAACAAAAGAATGTCAGAGGTGTCATAAAAGATTACCTATATACCTGTGAAATCTCAGGGAAGAGAAAGGGAGGGAGGGTGGAGAGTATTCAAGTTAAGGCTGGAGAAGACGCAACCTGTGCTCAGAGTAGGCAGGTGGTGAGCCCGAAGGGGAGGAGACTTGCCCAGCGCAAGGATAGATTTCTGAGAGTGAAAAGTTCACAAAGGACCAAGGGACATCATTTCAGAGCTCCTGGAAGAACGAGGCTGGGAGAGCAAGAACTGATTAGGAGCCAGTGCGGGGCATGGGTGTTCAGAGAACGGTGGTGGTCCTTTTCTCCTCAGTGGCTCTAGAAGGGTGAAGTTAGGTTTACCTTTGCTATTTTAAGTTTGAATTCTTTTAATGTGACAAAAATCTTTTATTTCTCAATTGATAAAAGGCTCAAAACATAAATTCATAATTAAGGCCACCCTGTAGGGCTAATTGTTCTATATTGAAGTGTAATCCATTCACTTATGAAAACAGCTTGTTATTAGGTCCTCTTCTGTTTTTTTCTTAATGGGAAGTGGGTAAGAGCTGGTGGCTCAGGACAGAAGGCAAATTTTAGGCACTATTATTGATTTTATTATTCTCAAATATTAGTAATTATATTGAACCTTGCTCAGCAGCCTCTGAGTAATTGAACAGGTTATTTTATTAATTTTTTGTTTAGCTGATTTTTTTGGAATGATAAAGGACGTATATAATGAAGAATTAATTATTTCCTACATGTTTCAAGTATATTATTTTATTCTTTTAGCTCTTATCTTCATTGTCAATGGGCATCTGTAGAAGATCTGGAAAAAGATAAGAGAATTCAGCAAAAGATTAAACGATTTAAAGCAAAGCAGGGCCAGAACAAATTCCTTTCAGAGGTATGAAATACCTGGTTAATTTTCTTAAGTATTTACTTTATTAAAATGTTCTGAATTTTGAATTTTAGTTCAGTAAATTATTAAGAAAAACTAGTTTGCCTCATTTGGTGCTGTTACTTGCATATTGGTTACTAGTTATTGCTAAAAAAATTTGTAAACAGGAAATTTCTCATTCTTCCTGTTGCTTAGTCTAGAAGATACTGGTCCTTATGATATTATGTGGAAATATGATGGTATGATTAAAATCTTGTAATGAAAGTACAGTTAGTAGATGGTGAAAAAAGTAAGTAGACAAAAGTTCTGTTAAGATCTAGCAGATTAAAAACTCTACAGTAAGTATTAAGTACACGTAAGGTCTAGGATATAGAAGTTTATTTCTGTTGGGGAAGATATGTGGCAAATTTCTTTTGTTCAAGTCAATGCCTGATTGCAGCAAGTTCACTAAACATTTTCACAAATGATGTGCTGTGGTATAGAAGTTGCTACAATATCTTTGCCTGTCCCCCTCTATCCTAGGTTATCAATTATGATGAAAAGATGTAACCATACCGAGGGCCGGGAGGAAAATCTGCAATTTTTAAATGCAAAGTTCCCCTCCAGCATAGTCAATTACATTAAAAAAAATGCTTTCACAAACTGCTTACTGGGGTCTCTGGACTTTTGATCACCAGTTTGGTTTTGCTTACAGCCTCACATTGAGAGATTAAACTTGTTGATTTATTAGCTTTCCTCTCCATAAAGGAGTTAACAGGATGTAAAGTGTAAAGAAGTGTGAAATTTGGTGCAAAATAATACCTGTTTAGCAGCCTACTTTACACCCTCACCCCTTTTTGGAGATGGGGGGTGGAGGCAGAAGAGAGAGTGTTCAGTACTTTTACGTCATAAAATTCTTATAATCTCAGGTGACAAGTCTGTGTTCTCCTGGAATCTGATTTCCATGCTCCCAACAGGCAGACTGTAAAGTCTGTGTTAGATGGGAGATCAGGTGGTGGGAGTTTTACTAGACATATGTCTGTGTTACCACGTCTGTTAGTCCGAGTACTCAGCTTCTTTGCAGTGCAGTAGTTAGCACTGAGGGGAATGGAGTTACTCAGATGTGACTCACTCCTTATATCTTGGAGAATATTAGGTGATTCTTTGAAAGGGCAATTTCTAAGAAAATACTGGGAAGTTCAAAATTTTTGTGCCCTTCTTAATGAAACTATAGTTAAATGTGACATTGGCCAAGTTGAAACCATTAGCTTCCTTTTAGAAAGAGACACCATATGTTCTGCTGACCTTTCCTATGAATCAATGGTAGGGAAAAAGGAAGAGTGCAATTGTAGGGCCCCTGGCCCTCATCCTTAAATCTTGGTTCTATTTATTACATTTATCTGGACTATGTTTCCTGGAGTCAGATGCACTGTAGGGTCTTGTGCCTAGCCCTAGCTATGTAGCCTATCTATTTGGGTCTATCTATGTAAATCACTTGTACCAAAGTTGAAATACATTACCTTGCTGGTAACTTGGCAACTAGAAATCTTAAGTTGTGTCCTGAATGGAAGATTCAAGGGTTGGCAGAGGAGGATACCAGTTCCCTTCTTCTCTCTCTTTTACACACACGCACACACACTCCACACCCCACACCTGTCTGTCGCATCCCATAGATGGTCCTGGTTCTGTGGCTCTACTACTTTGGGATTTTCGCTTGTGACCACTTTTGTATTCTTTGTTTCACCCTGGGCTTCCTTAACAGTCGGCTGCAACTAAAACCTATGTTCAGAAAGATCATCAGAACTGGAAATTGCATCATATGCATGATGGAGTGGATTACTTGCTTGAAGGATAGAAGTTTTTAGGAGTCAAGTTAAGGATTTTAATTCAGCAATGAAAACTTCTGTTTCAGAACAAGTTGTCTTAAAGAGAGCTTTTATCATCAAAACCTATTTTATGAAAAGTTTTAGTTTTATGTTGTATATGGGTAGTACATACATATTGTATATCTAAATCTAGAAGCTTTTGACACAGCCAGTGCTTCAGTATATGAACATTTTAAATTAACTGAACATTTCAATGAATTTTTTGCCTTACTAATCAACTTTATGTAAAGACCTGAGGCATTTTTGTATTTCTGATTTTGGTTTCACAATTCACAGTTCAGAGCATCCAAACCAGGCGTTTTAAATGGGCCCAGTAACCCAGAGAATATTTGTCGTCCTTGAGCCGACTGTGACTGAACAGTATTTCAACCTGCATTTCAGGGGTTACAAATGGTGTCTAAGTGACTTCAGTATGTCTTTGCAAAGCATTTTAAGATATAAGAACACAATAATGTGTCTTTTGTTTTCTAACTTATGTGACTCTAATTTCTTTAAAGTATGGCTTAGTCTGTAACTTCCCTTGGAACCATATTCTATTCTTTTATTTAAGATAACTTTGCAAGTAAGCAGTATTACTTTGCTTTTATAAAAATTGTTAATATACTGGCTCAATAATCCAATTATTTAAGCCTCATTTCTTTATTCTTAATACTTTTAGCCAAATGTTCTATGTTCAGTACAAATAAATCATTAGAGCACTTAGATTAACAAGACCATATTCAAATGAGATACTAATATGGATTGGTAAAGACAACCAAACATCGTAAACTTCGTTCACGCTAAAATATGAAATGCAGTGTTTTTAGGTTTTGAGTAACATTCCGTAAATGGCGCTATAAAGGCGTCAGACCACTCCTGTAGTTCTGAGTCTCTAACGGCACTTGCTGTGCATGGCTCTGATTCTTTATTGCCAGCTGTAGTTTCAAAATGCTAAATGCATTGCATGCCATGAGCCTTTTGGATTGCTCATTAGTGAATTGTAATTTCACACTTCATTTAAAATATTCTTAAACATTCTCTCACAGTAAAAAGGTTTCACACAGTAATTAAAAGACCCAGTTAACGGAGTCGGAGAAGTTTGATTTCCTCATGGGGAATGGTTTTGCTAAGTTGTAGCATTTCAATTAATATAATAGAATTTGCCAAATATAAATTTTGTGTTGCTGTGACCCAAAATATTATTGCCTGGTGAAAAGTGAAATAATGTTTACTCTCAGGAATTAAATAAACATTTTAACTTTCTTTTCCTTTGGTGCAGATTGAAGATGAGCTTTTTAATCCAGATTATGTGGAGGTTGACCGGATAATGGACTTTGCACGTAGCACAGATGACCGGGGAGAGGTAACAGAAGATCATTTGTATTGGGGGCAGTGACTCAGACAGCTTATGTGTGTTTACGGAGAATGATCGTGGAATCCTAGATCTGGTCCTGGTCAGAGCCTTAGATCATGACACACCTGGTCTAAATTTAACTGAAATTATGGACTTACTATTAGTTTTATAACTTAATAATAGCACAAAATATATTTTATGTTTAGTCTGAGAGCTTTTTACAAGAAATCAATTTTCAATATGAAACAAATACATTGACATTTTGCACAATTCCAGGATATGATTAATAAAGAATTCAATACATTTTGGTATTGAATTGATATAAATCTATTCTGTAGCATAAATTTCCCTTATATAATTGAGTGCTTTTGTAGCAGAATGGAGTTTAACGTTGTTTAACATTGTACATCCTTAGTGAAGTTAATGAACTTCATTTAATGTGGTGCACAGAGGATGATATAAAGTATTTCTGTTTATGAGGTCCCAGTCTTGGCATTCTCATGTTGCTTTGCAAAACCCATATGAGGTTGTAAAGACAGCTGATGGGGCAGTAAGAGTAAAGACAAGTCTGATGACTTCCTGAGCATTGTGTCTTAGAGAATGCCCAACGTGAGTTCTGTCATTCTTAGCTTCTTCATGTAGATTAAATTTTATATAAAGTGTTTGGATCTTGCTTGTCTAGTGAGAGTCTACAGTGAACTCCCATTTTACTCCAAACTCAGTATCATGAAGTTCTTGATGTTTCAGAGACTGTATCTGTAACATGATGTTTACTTTTGTGGTTTTGCTTAGTTGTACTTAAAAAAATTGTTTGATACCATATTTACATAGTACAGCAAATGTTTTTAACATCACAACCAGGTCAGTGTACCTTGGTCCTGAAATGAAGGTCAACAAATACAAGTATTTTCTAGAAGAAAGACAAAGGATATCCTATTGATCTACATTACCCAAAATATTTTGCTCTCTAATCTTCTAGAGCTCAAACACATTATTTTAAAGTGATTGGATACAAAGAGTATCTCTCTCTTTAAGAAAAAAAACAGAGAGCCTAATAAATTCAAGCCCATTTCCCATTCTTTAAAAAACTAGCCAATTATGTAACTATGTAAATATACTAAGATGATTTACCATATATGTCTGAATCAGACACATGATGAATGATTTGCACAGACAAGAGTAAGGCTCAAATTCAGCTCTGTTATTTAATAGCTATTTCTTCATACTTTTTGGCTTTTGAATGTTACCAATGACTTAGATAAAAGTTAATTTGTTCTGATAATACTATTTTGAGTTTAGACTCAAGACTCTATAACTAGGGACTGCTCTTCAGTGGTCATAGTTTTCAAACTTCTACCAACTCAGTCTTACTGTTGCTGGGGTAGTATCTATTGATAAATGAAGTAGAGCACGTTTTTCTTTTATATATATATGTAAATATGTTTTGGTCAAATGAATCCAATTCTGATTCATTTAAACCTGGCCCAGCCTGTGACTCACTATCTGGTGAAGTGGTGCTCCCTGCCTTATGAAGACAGCACGTGGGAGCTAAGGCAGGACATAGATCAAGCGAAGATCGAGGAGTTTGAGAAACTAATGTCCAGGGAGCCGGAAACAGAGCGTGTGGTAAGCATTGGCTAATGGTAGAGGATTTAATTTGAAAATAGTGTCGTGGTGTGGTCTTGGAGAAACCACTAATGGGATTGACTATATTTGAAACAGGAGCGACCTCCTGCTGATGACTGGAAGAAGTCCGAGCGTTCCAGGGAGTATAAAAACAATAACAAACTCAGGGAATACCAGTTGGAGGGAGTAAACTGGCTGCTTTTCAATTGGTACAACATGTATGTAAAACACGTTTCTCTTCACTTTTAAAAAGTCTATAGCTCTTTTCCTTTGTAGTTATTGAAAATATTAATCAAATATAACTTAACTTTTTAACTCTCAAGAATTATAAGGAACAGCAGGCAATGGAAGTATGCTTAATATTTGCTTAGTCAACAAATATTAATACAGAGATTGATAGACGTGTGTAGAAATAATTTTGATGTCTTAGGGGATTTTGTTTGAAAATGTATTTTATGGAATCTAGGAGAACATCTAAGATATGCATTTGTGAGTATAATGGTATATGTTTTGTGACAAGAAAGCAGTGTCTCATATTCATACTTAACTAAACTTCCCTTGTTTTATTTCCTTTCCAAAGGCGAAACTGCATTTTAGCAGATGAAATGGGTTTGGGAAAAACTATCCAGTCCATTACATTTCTCTATGAGATATATTTGAAAGGAATCCATGGCCCTTTTTTAGTAATTGCCCCATTGTCCACAATCCCCAACTGGGAAAGGGAATTCCGTACCTGGACAGAGTTGAACGTGGTTGTGTATCATGGGAGTCAAGCTAGTCGTCGGACCATTCAGTTGTATGAAATGTACTTCAAAGATCCCCAGGTAAAGCGCCACAGGTGGCATCCTTGTGCTTATTATGTGCATTTGAAGGTGTTGGATGGGCTTAGACATTTAGGGGGAAGGTCTAGATTTTGCAAAATTGAGAAATTTGCTTTAGATATCCTACCCAATTTATGTTTGTATTCTATTTCCACGTCTTATGATTATAGGTCTTTGTTTTTAAAGCTTTGGTCTTTCTCATTATTAGATTAGAATGAATGAAATTTTTCTTACCATGGATGACTACTGAAAATCATTTACTGTATTCGTAAGCTAATTGGTTTTATTTTGCAAGCCTAAGAGAAAAGCTAAGCAAAAAGTGGCATTATTAAATGTGAATAGAAAGAATATTTTGTTATACTGTTATTAGAAGTGAAAAAATTAGGCATGTAATATTGAATGACACATTGAATGAAATATACCCAAAGGGAAGAATTTATACTTTGACTTTTAGTAGCAATTGCTATGATTTTTTACTTATTCTGGTTACGTGTATGCAGTTATTCTATGATATTGACAGTGAAGCATTATAAATGACAAAGAAGGAAGAAGTGTGTGCTAAAATAGGTTTAAGCTATCAGTGGTAAATGGAAGTCCTATAACTGGAAATAGGACATTTGTTTTACATGTTTGTTTGCTTTAAGTGTAAAATCTGACCTACAATTAAATACTTAAAGGAAAGATATTGAAATTTGTTTTGGTATTTATCTTTAGATGTGGAAAATTATGAGTTCTATCCTAAGTGAATGTTTTTCCATTTTAGCACTTTAGAAGTAAAAAATAAGTTACAAAAGTAAAAAAATTTTTAAAAAGTTAGCTTAGTACATAATCTCTTTGGCCTTTCCCCTTTTGGAATCTGAGGATGTAACTAGAATGAGCACACTTAGTGGCACTTTACTGCATGTGATCTGTAAGGAAATCGGATTGGAAATTTTACTAACAGTTTTGGAGCTTCCTTTAAAAAGGAAAGGTTTTAAAACTCTGTTATACCATAACAGCTTAAAACCTCCAAAATACCTTGAAAACAAAATATAAGTGTTACCTAAAATAAAGGTGTCCCCAAAGGGGTAAATACATATGTTTTATGCTATTTATTCATCCTCAAAGTTATTAATGTAGTCTTTAATGCTAAATAATCACTCAGAGTTGTTCTTGTAGGGTCGAGTGATAAAGGGGTGCTATAAGTTTCATGCCATCATCACTACATTTGAGATGATTCTGACTGATTGCCCTGAGCTGCGGAATATTCCATGGCGCTGTGTGGTCATTGATGAAGCCCACAGGCTGAAGAACAGGAACTGCAAGCTGCTGGAGGGGCTCAAGATGATGGACCTGGTCAGTGATCTTACTGGTGACTCCACTGAACTCCTGGTAGAATTGTTGCCAACTCAGTATTCCCGCTGCTCTGAATTTGACTGATACCAGTGACGGATGTTTGCAAAGCCTGTCAAATATTGTGATACACCCTCCTGAGCTTTCAGTCACTCAAAAGTTGCTGCTGTCATCCTGATTCTTACATTGTCGGCTGGTGTCTTTGCACAGTTGTATCATAGCAAAGTATAGTCACGATATTTTCACTGAAATGAGTGTCAAGTATTTGCTTTCCTGTTTTATTTGTGAATACTGCCATTTCACAAGCTGTTGGGCCAAGCTTTAGCTCAGTCATGATGATCCAGTTACATTCCAGGGCTCACAGGTTTTGGCATACTGGGGCCAGTAGGTCTTAGAAATGAAAGTTCTCAGTAAGTTGGGTCGATATCCGGAATTGGTCCAGTTTGCACAGACACTTAGAAGTCTGGGGTATTACAAGACCTTGAATTTGATCTGGAGTTTTAGACCACATGTATCCCATACTCTTCCAGCTTTCCAAGACATGCTCAGGTCTTCCTGATTAGACTTTTCTAGATTTTTTTCAGTAGGAGTATCATGGGATAACATATTGTGGAAGTGGTAGAACTTGATTGATTTTCCCTTCCATACTGCTGTGCTATGATTTCCTAGTGGAAATTACTCCACGACCTCAGTCATCTTCAGGCTTCTTTTCAGTCTATAGTTTACAAGGTGGGTTTTGATGACTTGTTTTCATTTTTAATGTACATTTTAAAACCAAAGTTATTGTCATTTAGCGTGTCTTGGATGTTTTGATGAGTTTTTAAAAAATACAAAAAGATTTTTAAAATCCCTTTAATGTTGATTTCTGTAGATTAATTTGACCTCTTGTTAATTGAAAGTTTGAGATGGGAAGGAGTATTCTATATATTCATGGCTATAAATTTTTTACTGAAGACTGGTACTACTGAAAGAACACTTAAAGTTTTCTGTTGCAGCTGTTTCCTTGAAGCAGCTTCTTTTATTCTTAAATTAATGGGATTGGATTTGCCAGCTATTCTTTTAATTAAAAACAAACAAAATCTAGTTTTGTTTAGAGGAAAAAGTCTGACTGAATTATCCTATTTAGGGTGGGATTTCCCATCCTAAAACCTTTCTCAAAGCAGTTTGTGGTATTTGGTGGCCAATACACGAAACAAATTAGAACACTTAGAAATGGTGAACAGTTTTGAAGATATGGGTAAACATGTGGAAAAGAGAAACTCTGTGGCTGTGTTTGGTCTCTCCAGGTGATACTTTAGCATTACATTGAAGTAAACCTGTATTTGCAGGTAAACACTAATGCTCGTGAAATATCTGACTACACCTTCTGAGCAGGGACCCATCTTCACAGTGGTCCACATAGGAGACAGTTATAGCGCCATTTCCTGAAGGCTTAACTAATCACCTGACAGAGTTTATCTAAGTTGTTTCCTATTATTAGTTCATATGTTCCCAGATAGTGGATTCTTACTGTAAAACAGTCCTCCATTGGTGAGTACAGATTAGTTTAACTGTGTCAACATCAAACAATCTAATTGACATTAGGCAACTTCAGAGGATTTTCTATTTTTTTATAGTGACACTTCATTAAGGGATTAGAATCTGTTATCCATCTAGTTTTTCTGTTACATGTTGCAGTGTTTTCTAATATTTTTCACATAATGGCACATATAGAAAATGATAGTATTTGTTGTCACACTGGGGTGAGCAGAGAAGGCTGCCCACTGCCACAGGTGACCAGTCCTGGCATCCTGACTGTCACAGCCCTGCTGGCTGCCCCAAGGACTTGGCATATCTGTAACTCATTCATAGCTAACCAGCTGGGAAGCTCCGATTAGCAAATGAACAAAATAATTGTTTTTCTGATGATCAAGAATTTTTATCTCAAAAGAGATGTTTTCAAGATGGAGCACATTATCTTTGTTCAGAATTAGAATATGATTATATTTATCCAGTTCTGAACAGGTCATTGCCTGTTCTTTACATCCTTACTTAAAATAAACAGCATGAGAACTTGTACACTGGCCACTTTTTATTCTTCTTTCCTAGATTAAGTAATGGTGAAAACAGCAAATAATAACTATATCCAACTACAGAGCAGGTCACAGTGAACTGCTCTTACCTGAGCTAGAGTCAGTTATGATGAAAATGCACTTGATGAGGATTATCTTCGAGTGCATTCTCAGAAACGAAAGACCAGTGAGTGTCTTCAGCTCTCCCATCACAAAGGAGTGCCTGTGAAGATGGTACGTTGAAGGACCTTTATGGTCTTCACTGTCCTCCGTAAGACCTCTGTAGGAACGCACAGCTGTCTCCTTGTCCCTCACTGACAAGGAGATTCTCTGGAGGTGGTAGTGGTTCTTCACTGAGTCTGTTATCTCATCTCTCATGGTCAGGAGGCCTCACACAAATTAGAGAGTCTGCTGAAATGAAATTAAATGGACATCACTCCATCAGAGCTAAAAAGAATGGTAACATTTTCAAGCCAAAAGCATATCTGCTGGCATAGTTGAGCTTGGAGGTGATAAGCTTGGTAGCCCAAGTCTCTTACATGATGTTTTGTGATACTGTGTATATTAATCAGATGTTATTTAATAGTTACTTTCAAATGGAAATGTGGTTTTATTCCACTGTTCATATGCAACCTTATAAAAGGGTGGTTAATCTTTCGGCATAAACGGCTTTAAACAGTCCTTGAGGGAATGCAGCATAAAGAAGGGATTCCTTTCCTTTTTTCAGATAAGTTTATTTTGAAGTAAATAAGTTAAAAGGCTTTTTCTGAAGTAATTGTTTAGAAGTTCAGGATTTAACTCGGTCATAAAGGATATGAAAAAACTGGGAGACAATCTTTAGTGTTAATACAGCTCTCTTCCACTGCAATAACTCTCTTTTCCTGAATCTATGACAGTATTTTAAAAATTCCTGGATAAAGTAATTCAGGACTTGAGTATTTCAGGGACTGGAACCCACGTTACCCACTAGTGTGGTTAAACATTAGAAAACTTGAATGGATTTGCAAACTCCTTACTCTTCATGAATTTAATGAGTCTCAGGATGAGACTGTGTATCTTCCTGAATCAGAGACCTCTTTATTCAAAAGGGAGAAAAGGAGGAATGAATAGCAAATTGGAAAAAAAAAAAGCAAATTGAACTGCTTCACCTCACCTTCAGAGAGCTTCATTGACAGATAAGACATGGTAGATATAAAGAAAATTAGCATGTTCTTAGTTCTGTCATTCATTTCTTATTTACTGAGCATGGACTCTCTGCTTGGCAACCAAGTCTTGTCAGATTCCAAGTTAAGTCAGAATATTGCTTTTGAACCTACTGGAGGTATAATTACTTTCTCAAATAGTTTTATTAGCTATACTGTGTATCAAATGGCCAAAGTAGAAAATAATAAGGCCCTTAAGATGAATAAACTCACTGTTGTTAAGGTTGGTCTCTGCAAAACAGCTCCTCCATGCCAGACAGAGAGAAATAGAAGGACAAGGGTACAAATGTATAAGGAAAGCTGGAGAAAAAGCTTGTAAACAGGAAGAATTATTTTAAAGAAATACCTAACTTGGTTTAAAGAGACAAAGTTAGAAATAGCATCTGTTAAAAATAAAAATGATTGTGGTATTTAAAACCAAGCTGACCTCTTTGCTAGTTTGAAATTTTGCAGAACAAAATAATTTTTCATATGCTGTTGCATGTGGAAGAACTTCTTTTGTCTCTAAAGTGAGTCATGCAGGAAGCAGATGGGGAGATGAGAGCACTGTTGATGGAGAGAACAGAAATAAGCATGTAAGCTTTATATGAGTCTAGGGATTTTAGGAAAAATCTTAAACTTGGGTGGGGAAAAAAGCAGGGAGACTTAGGGGACTCACAAAGCCGTGGCACTAAAATGTTGACCTAATAACCCCAGGAAGAAATGAAGTGACAAGATACAGCTACAGAGTCTCCAGAGAGGCCCCTCTGTGTATCTGTCTGAAGCAGGGACCATGTTTCTCTTGTATCTCCACCTTCGTGCCTAATTCCTGTACTTGACGTAGAGTGGATGCTGTGTTAACCTTAATGAGTAAAAGTAGGAGCATGGGTATCTAGAGAGGTTTTGGTTTTTTTTGTTTTTTTGTGAGGAAGACCAGCCCTGAGCTAACATCCGTCACCAATCCTCCTCTTTTTGCTGAGGAAGACTGGCCCTGGGCTAACATCTGTGCCCATCTTCCTCTACTTTATATGGGATGCTGCCACGGTGTGGCTGAGAAGCAGTGCATCGGCAGGCGCCCGGGATCCGAACCTGCGAACCCCGGACTGCCAAGCGCGGACTAAACCGCTGCGCCACCGGGCGGCCCCTAGAGAGGTTTTTGATTTTAAGAAACTGTTTTTGTTAGGACTTGATGAGTTGCTTTCCTTGTATTCCTGCAGGAACACAAAGTGCTGCTGACGGGGACTCCCCTCCAGAACACTGTGGAAGAGCTCTTCAGCTTGCTTCATTTCCTGGAACCAAGTCGCTTCCCTTCAGAAACTACCTTTATGCAAGAATTTGGTGATCTGAAAACAGAAGAACAGGTACTTATTACGTCTACTTTGTATTTTAGTCATACAATTGAAGATTAACCTATGAAGTGGCAAAGCATTTGTTTAACTATTTAAAAATATAACTTATATCAATTTTTTCCCACCTAGTAGACAAGTGAGCTTTCTGTCTCCTCTCCTTGAACATTCCGAGTCTTCACTTTGGAGGTTCTCTTGTTCGTTTGTCTGTTTGCCCTCAGGAAGGGCTGTGAGATTTGTAGAGAGGTTACATACCTCTTCATGTAATTTTCAGAGACTGCTGTGCTATTCAGGTTGATCATTTTGCTCTGTATCCTTCTGGGAATAGTGTCAGAAGCCACTGACATTTGTAGAGCCGTTTGCCTCCTGGAGTGTTGAGGTTCTAGTCTTACTTCCTAATGCTGTATGCTTGGTCATACTTTTCTGAGTCTACATATTTTCATTTAGGAACATGGGTCATAACTACCCCACAGGATTTCTGTGAGAAGTAAACGAAGTATTGTGTATGAAAAGAGACAGTTTATTTTATACATTGTAAGAGTTATATGGGTATTTGTTATCATGCTGTGTTTGGAGATACACTTGAAATCTTGGTCTTTATGTCCCTCCTCCCCCAACTTATTCTCTGCAACCTCTTAGTTTAGTTCAAAGTGAAGTCTGTTTTGTTTTTCTTAAAATCAAAACTATCTGGTGTGCTATATCATATTTCCAGTCAACAGAAAAGAGAACCAGAGAGACGTCTCTGCTTGCTCACTGTTGCAGGGACTAGATGACTCCTGTCTTGCTCATTCTGTTAGCTCTTTCTAGAAAGGAAGGGAACCAAAGCATACCACTCCCATGGCATTGTCTCTTCCCTCTCCACCTTCATCCCTATGGCTTAAGACAAACAGAAGGGAAAGCTAAATGAATAAATTGGGTTCTTTTCTGCTGTGTACTTTTCAAGCCTTCTGGCGGTTCAGGACTCCTGGATAGGTGAAACAGTCCATTTGAAATGGAATGATTCAACCTTCTGTTGTACTTCTGTTATGAAAGCTAAAAGATTAGTGCCTTCGTACCCTTCCTGGGTTTTGACAAATGAAAATGAATGGTAAATAAATAAGATAATCCTGATTTTTCATGTTGGGATATATTTTAACATGCAAGCAAATCATGATACCAGTATTTACTTAAGGTCGTTTTTTAGGTGCAAAAACTCCAGGCTATTCTAAAGCCAATGATGTTGAGACGTCTCAAGGAGGATGTAGAAAAGAACTTGGCCCCCAAAGAAGAAACTATTATTGAAGTTGAGCTAACAAACATTCAGAAGAAATATTACCGAGCCATCCTTGAGAAGAATTTTACATTTCTTTCCAAAGGTGGTGGTCAAGCTAACGTACCTAACCTTTTAAACACTATGATGGAATTACGAAAGTGCTGCAATCATCCATACCTTATTAATGGTAAGCCCATCCACTTGTGAGCTTGTTTTAAATGACTGTCACAGCACCAGAAATCCTTTTCTCCCTCCAGACTCAGGATTTTATGGTTTGTAGTCATTCCTGTATCCTGTCATCTCAATGTGGGTTTCACCAGCTTCCTATTCTTTATGATGCTGCCTTCTGTGGTGGCCGAAGGCGAAGTACTACTGCCCCCCGCCAGTCCCTGAATTCAGACCTCACCTCACCTTTCTCCTACTTCCAGATATCCATTTCTCACCCCTTGAAAGGAGGTGTTAGTGCTCCATGGCCAGAAATCATCAAAGGTACAAACAGTGAAAGAGAAGCTAGCCCCTGATTGAGATTTTCTTGGTCTGTGTGTGTTTAAATCAGAGAAGTCAAAGAGGAACTGTGGTGTTGAGAAGGCAGCTGTTGGTGTCTCATGACTTTGATAGGAGGAAATTTCTCTCAGTCTTGAGGTCTTTGGCACCTATTCCCTAAGAATGAGAGATTATCTTAAATCTTTGATAATAGTTTGACCCTGTTACTGATGAATACTTTATGGTCTTCCTGTTTTCCTAACTAAATTGATAGTGTTATGTAACTGATACAAGTAAAAACCTGTATTAAATACTTCAAAAATCATTAGAGGAATGAATATTTCATGTCTATGGTGTGTAAAATACTCTGGAGAAAAAGGAGCCTTCAGTTTGTCAGGGATTGGGATTGGGAAAGCCGTTAGAAAGTGAAGGCATTGAGACAAGCCTACAGGGATGAGAAGGATTTTGCCAGTCAGGGTTAGGAAAAGAAAGGACATTGAGGCTGATGTAGTAACATGAGCAAAGAGAAGCAGGCAGGAAAACAGAGAGGAACTTGCCCAGAGTATAAAGTACATGTGAGAAACAATGGGACAGTGAACCTCGGACGTGCCGGGTCTGTGCTGTGGAAAGCCTTAAATGCTGGGTTGTGGAATTTTGGCTTTAGTCTGTAGGCAGTCTAAAACCATGGTTATTGTTGAGAAATGATGGTTAGAGCTGAGAAATGATTTGAAATGTGATTCAGGATGATTGATCTGGCAACATCATATAAACAGATGGGAGTAGGGAAAGACAAGACAAGCAGAAAGACCAGCTAGGAGGCTATTGCTGTCATCCAGGCCAGAGTTAGTATGGGTTAAAGAAAGGTGTTGGCCAGCTAAGTTGGGGTGCTTGTGTGCAGTTATAATTGGCCAGCAGTGCAAGTAGGTTTCCTTCCAGGGGAGAAGGAACAAAGTCTGGTTTTGTCTTTATCACAATCCATGAGGTTCAAGGGCAGCTGATTTAAAGAATTCATCATCTTTCCCTCCTTTCATAACTTACACTCCTGTCAGCCACCTCAGATCTAGAAGTTCTGTTACTAAATTACAGTGGTCCACATCTGGAAGACAGTCTCAGTGTAGCACCCAAGGTCATTGCTGTGGTGTGATATCAGTGAATTTCCTTTTCCAACTTTGTGCTTTTAGCTTTGTCCTTTAGAGTTTCATGTGTGATAATTATATGTTTACACTGCCAACCTGATAATCACCATGCATTTAAGAGCCTGTGAGGACATTATGGTGAGTGTCAACCAGTCTGTTCCTGAGTTGGGGCTCAGGGTGACTGATGGTATGAGTAAAGCACATGTGTGTGCATGCACGTGTGACACACACTTTTGCATTTTATATCTGGTAAAAAGAAAACGAAGAATAGTAGCCTCCAAGGGGCAAGAAAAGGCCCTCACAGAAGAGCTTAAATGCTGCCAGCAGGATGTGTGTGAAAGGGATGATCTCAGCAATGTCGTTAGACATCCACTCCCAGTTCCGTCAAGTTGACCTTGTTTGGTTACATGCTGCTAATCACATGCATTGAGCATTGCAGGTGGGAGGGCCCCCCAAAACACAGCTGGTGGGTCTCTTCCTTGCCTGGTTGCTCTTCAGGGTCATCCTAAATAATTCGTTGTTCTCCAGGAGGACGTCTAAGGCTTGGATTTGTGGCTGTTCTAATTGGTTACACCTCGAGGTCAGCTTTTCTGTCCTTACGACAGGTTATGAAGTGTCTATTAAACAGATATTCTTTTATGCCTTTATGTGGGGAAACTGTAGTAAAAAAAATACATGCACACATTAGGCATTACAACTGCCCAGATAACTTAGGTAAACGTTGTGTTTCCCAGAGGTTGCTCCAGGGCCAGTACTGTCCATTCTCATCCCCAATCCGGGATAGAAAGTATACTGACATGCTGCCAACTCCACACGTGTTTTTTGAGCAGTTACAAGGACATTTTCAATTTTGGAGGTTAAATTGAAATTTGCATTGGGTGTGGCAGAGGAAAGCAGCCCAATCAAACTAAAGTTCAATACAACAGCGCACAGTGTTTCTAATTGTGAAAAATAGAAGCAACTATGTGCCTAAATTGAGAGTAGTAACTAAGCAAAGCAGAAGAAAAAAAAATTAAGTGATGGTAGAACACAAACTATGTAAATGAGAAATATTTTTTTTTGCTGAGGAAGACTGGCCCTGGGCTAACATCCGTGCCCATCTTCCTCCACTTTATATGGGACGCCACCACAGCAGGCTGACGAGCAGTGAGTCGGCAGGCGCCCAGGATCCGAACCCGCGAACCCCAGGCTGCCAAAGCGCAAACTAAACCACTGCGCTACCGCCTGGCCGCACATGAGAAATATTTTTAATGTGTGTTAATATTTTTACTGAAGTGCTTAGAACGGTGTTCGGTGCACCATAAGTACACAGTGTTGCTAGTTGTTTTTCTTGCTAAAAGTTAAGCAGGTAACTAGGTAACAAATGGAATTACTATTATTGGCCCAAGCTTTATTAGAATGGAATGTCCAATTTTAGTTTCCCAATGTGAGAATAAAAATAATGTTGAAAACTTGGTCAAGGTCCCCTAATGATTAGGCGTGACTTAAGGGTCATCTGTTGTTGTTGTTGGGGGTAGGAGGAGTGTAGAGGGTGGTGGGCAGAAAGAAAACAAGGCTGAAGCTTACATGATGGGATTAATTTCAGAGAAACTACCAACTTGTCTTTTTCTGGTAATCTTCAAAAGAAAATAATTTCTTGTGTGTCTGTGGCTAATCTAGCTAGGTAACATTGCAGTTAGTGCCCTCACAGTGAGCATCTGTGTAAGTGAAAGGACTTCCATGCTTATTTCAAGTGGGTGCACACTTGTTTCAAGTTGTCTTTGATACACATGCACACACACATTTTTAAGTGTAGTACAAGCAGTGCTTTAATTAAGAGCAGTGCCAACAAAGCATTCTGGCTTGTCATAACCTATTTCCCATTCATTTTCTGATTGATATTTACAAATCTAACATCAAGGCGAATCTTTAATTGGTAAGCTTGAAAATTGGGAAGGTAGACATTGTTTTTCTCCCCAACACCTTCCCTTCCCTTCAGTCTGGCCATAATAAATATAGTGCTAAAGGGATCATGTAGGAAATACATTTGCTGATTTTTTAAATGAAGTGTTTCTAGTGTAAACTGCCTGCCAGTTTAAGAACCTGAATTCATAACAAAGAGCTGAACTGATTAATTAAGCGGTAGCTTTTGTCAGGTAAGAAAGAATGTACTTTTATTTTTGACTATTCTTTGTAAGATGAGAAATTATTGGTAGCATTGAAAAAGTAGGAAAGTTATTTTTCTTGTCTCTGAATAAATATAAAATTAAAAAAAATTAAATTTCTCTGCTAATTTGACTGAATTATTTATATTTTCAAATATTTTGCTAAAATAATTCAAACATGCCTGATATTTATTTTATCAAAATGATTATTTCATATTGAAAACTCTTCATTGACCATTAACTTGTTTTAAACTAAAGCAGTATATTTTATTTTGATTATGGATTATAATCTTAATATGGACAAAAAATAACTATGTGAATATTGTAAGAGTAAAATCCATCTATTTCTGAATTGCAGAGAGCTTATAGTATATTGCACAACAAGAGCAAACTTTTAAAAAAGACCTAATGTAGTATATGGACTTCTTGTCCCAAATCTAGAATGTAGGTTTCTAAATTTCATGTTTTGGAAAACATTGTTGAACTTTATTCAAGAACATTCCTGCTAATGCTCTTAAACAGCATTTTGTTCTTTACCTTTTCCTAGTAAAACCTTTGCTTTTTTTTTTCCACTTAAAGAAAAATCCTGAATATTATTGGCCTTTTATTCATGTGGAAAAGGAAGTCAGTACCTAGCAGTTCTGGCCCCGCTGGCGTTTTCTGCCAGTCCCCTTCATAAGGAGTAACAGTGCGCTTTGCAGAAGACATTAAGTGACTTTAATCTGTCCTCAGTAAGATTCTTTGTTGATTCACAGTTAACAAGCTGTATTTCTCTTTATGACTATGTCATAACTTAATTTCCACAAGTGCCCATCAAATAGAAATAGGGTAGCACTTTTGCTACATCTGCCGCTGCTTGCAGAAGTGCTGGCCGAGTGGCTGTGGTGGCCTAACTAACCTAACCTTTAAAACCCTTCTGAGGGTTACGTGTCCCCATTGTGTATATAGTTAGTTCACATGTTTACAACTAGTGGTAGGAGGAGTAGTTTAAAGTTTCTGGCCCAGTTTAGGGCTGGGAACCAATCCCATGAGATGGATTTGATTGTCTGTATTTTCTAAAGAATAGGTGACCATATCCCCTGTCCTTAGGGAGAGGCACCGAGCACAGCAGCGATGCCCTGATTAACCCCAGGCATGGGAGGAGGCAGACCGCTGCTGCGTAATTCTAGTTAAGCCGCCTAAGCAGTTGAGGAAGCTTAGCCTGCTGCTTCCTGAATAAGTGTGTTGTGGGGTCAGGGGAGGAAGCAGTAGGGACTTCGTTCCTTAGGAAGATGTCATTCTCTTGAGGCTTCTCTCTGATGCACCCAAGTCTTTGAACAACAGAAATCTATGTGGGGCTGTGAGATAAAGAGTTAGGCATAGAGGTCTTACATGAAACATGTAGAGGTTGTTTTGTTTTTAAAGCTTTGGATAATTTAAGATAGAATTTTAGTACCTTAGGAAGTTATCAGATGAGAATGAACGTGGAGGGAGATTTAGAGAGTGTAATAGAAGAAGTGTGCTCCAGTCCCCACGAAAATCCCTAGAAATTATCCTGAAGACTGAATTCCCTCTTCTTGCAGTCCTTTCAGCTGTGTTAATATGCAGTTATACACACGAACTCTACTGCCCTTGCTCCATTCCCTTGTTCCTGAGTTTCCGAACAGATTTTGTTGTTTGTGTTTATATTCAGCTAGTAAACAGTTCTTCATTTCTTTAGCAATTTAGGTTCCAAATTTTCTGTAGGTATCTGGCCCTTGGCTTGTTTCTGCCACTTCTGGCTTGACAGTCTGTTGTTGAAATTCAGTTTCTACAGACAGCAAACATTTGTTTGTTGGAAAATGTGGGTTTTTTCCCCCCCTAAATGCCTAAATGTGTTGTGCTTAAAACTTTGATCCCTTTTGTACTGTCATGGCTTTGTGTAGACCTAACTTTGAGTAAGTGGATGGATTCATGTGCATAAACATGAGTATGGTGTTCTGGTTCCTACAGTTTGCAGTGGGTTTTGAAAGCAAGTTCATTGTTTTTAGTAATAAAAACCTTTTACAGTATTCACGTTATGCTGTCCAATCTCTGCAGGTGCTGAAGAGAAAATTTTGGAAGAGTTTAAAGAAACACACAATGCAGACTCTCCAGATTTTCAGCTCCAGGCGATGATCCAGGCTGCTGGCAAGCTAGTGCTGATTGACAAGCTGCTGCCAAAACTGAAGGCTGGTGGCCACAGGGTGCTTATCTTTTCCCAGATGGTGCGCTGCTTGGACATACTGGAAGACTACCTCATTCAAAGACGGTGAGGGCCACTGTACCGTACGAATGAAAAGGAAATAAAAAAATGACCTTTCATGGGGCTCCAAGTGGTTTACCTCGAAGTGACATTTATGATAAAGGGGATGAAGTGGGGAGAATGTGTCACATCTCTTTTTAAAAACTGTAGATGTGCACAACAGTTATTCTATATAATGACTATGGTAGGACGCTGCGTACTTTTGTGGGCAGTTTTGTTTCCCATTTCTTTATTTTGATTAGGTGAGAATAGTTCTTACCTAAAATTGAAATTATTATTTTCTGTTAAGAGGTGTCAGCTATTTTTGAAGTTTAGATATTTCACTGGAGAGGAAGCAAAATAAAATTTAATCTTTGTGCATTCAACCAATTTATGAAAAACTACAACAAAACCTATTTGCTTTGAAATTATTTCTGATAAATAATATCATTCTTTTAATATATATCCCACGTTGGAACACTTTCTTAAAAATAAAAAAAGGAACAAGTATATTGTAGCCATTTGTCAGGCCTCCTTGTTAATACTGACATTTTCTAGGTACCCGTACGAGAGGATCGACGGCCGAGTCAGAGGCAACCTCCGTCAGGCAGCTATTGACAGATTCTCCAAACCTGATTCTGATAGGTTTGTTTTCCTCCTGTGTACAAGGGCAGGAGGTTTAGGCATTAATCTTACTGCTGCTGATACCTGCATCATCTTTGATTCCGACTGGAATCCCCAAAATGATCTCCAGGTAAACGAGCAAGAAAATCTTCCTGGTGCCTTTTTTTTTTTTTTTTTTTTAAAGTCATTCTACTATGACGGAGAATCACTGGTCAAACCAATAAATTAAAGTCATGTAGTCACTCAGGCAGTGTCCCGTGATCGGGGCAAATGAGCCAACCAGTAATCAATTCATTAGTAATGTGAAAGTAATTTCTTAGTATGTTAACCCTCTTCAAAACTGCACCTCTATTTATTGGAACAGATGCTCTTATAACTGACAATTGAGTCTTTTCTTTCTTTGGTAGCCATTAATTTCCTTTTCATTCCAGGCTCAGGCTAGATGTCATAGAATAGGACAGAGCAAATCTGTGAAAATCTACAGGCTGATTACAAGAAATTCTTATGAAAGGGAAATGTTCGACAAGGCTAGTTTGAAGCTCGGTCTGGATAAAGCTGTGCTGCAGTCCATGAGTGGGAGAGAAAACGCTACCAACGGGGTAAACCACACTTGCCCAGATCATTCATTCATTCTGGCTCCTGACTTTTTGTAGCTGATAGTGAGAAATTATCCAGCATCTGATTATTTTTTGACCTCAATACTTTAAGCGTATTTTTGTCACATTTTCCTTTGTTATAATTCAGGTTTACCCTCTTGAGAAAAATGAAATATTTATTTAGTCTACAAATATTTCAATTCTAAATTATTTTAAATATTTCTCTAAAACAGGTACAACAGCTTTCCAAAAAGGAGATAGAGGATCTTCTACGAAAAGGGGCCTATGGTGCACTCATGGATGAGGAGGATGAAGGGTCTAAATTCTGTGAAGAAGATATTGATCAGATTCTCCTACGGCGAACCCACACTATCACCATTGAGTCTGAGGGAAAAGGCTCCACGTTTGCTAAGGTACGAATCGCTCTGAAGAGGCAGGTTTTCCATAGAAGTGTAATAGTGTTTCCTATAAAAGCGTAGTAGTGTAGTGTTCATCTTGTGAAGTGCTCACAAGATGCATACGTAACATTTGCTTTCTATTGTGAATTTAAAAATTAAGTATTACCTCTCTGTGAAGCTTCTAATGCTTAAGATATTCTTTGTGTTTTGAGTTCTCTTCTGTGTATATGGCACCAGTCGTCACCTTCACCGTGTCCTCAAAGCTGCTTCCCAGCTCCCCAGCTAATCCTTTACCTGCATCCTCGACCCCATCCTCTCTCTTCCTGAGTTCCTACTCCCTCATCGTCTTCCTTCTTTCCTGAGATCCTGATTCCTGACATAGTCTCTGAGGACAAATCATCACTTCTATCTTTAAAAAGTCTCTCATCTGTTTTCCCCTCTAGCTACAACTCCATAACTCTCCTTTCATAGCTAAACCCACACAAGCATTATTTACAGCGTCTGTCTCCACTGCCTCCCTGTCTACTTATTTTTCAACTTCCAGCTTGCATCCCTCCCCCACCCCTCTATCAGACCACCTCTGGCAAAGGTCACCACTGAGCACCAGGCCCCTCGACCAAGAGCCTCTTCTGAGGCTTCACCTACGTGTTGTTCTACCCATTCACACCCAGGCCCACTCTATACTTTTATTTTTAACAACTTTATTGAAATTTAATTTACTTACCATAAAATTCACCTATTTTAAGTGTACAATTCGATGCCTTTGCTATATTTACAGACTTAGGCAGCTATCATCGCATCTAAGTTTAGAACATTTCCATCACCCCAAAAAAGTCCTCTTGCCCGTTAACAGTCAGTCCTTCCCTCCTCTCTCTCCCCTCCCCACGTCCCCTCCAAGTCCTTGGCAACCACTAATCTATTTTCTGTCTCTATAGATTTGCCTACTCTGGACATTTCATATAAATGGAACCATACAACATATAGTCTTTTGTGTCTGGCTGCATTCACTTAGCATAATGTTTTTGAGGTTCATCCATGTTGTAGCATGTATCAGTAATTCCTTCCTTTTTATTGCTGAACAATGTTCCACTATATGGATATACCTCATTTACCAGTTAATAATGGACATTGGGGTTGTTTATCTATTCACTAGTTGTTAATGAAATTTGAGTTGTTTCCACTTTTTGGTTGTTATGAATAATGTTGTTAAGAACATCTGTGTGTAAGTTTTTGTGTGAAAATATGTTTTTATTTCTCTTGCATATATACCAGGAATGGAATTGTTGGTCATATGTTAACTCCATGTTGAACCCTTTTAAGGAACTGCCAGACTGTGTTCTAAAGTGACTGTACCATTTTCCCTCTCCACCAGCAGTGTTTTGGGGTTCCAATTTCTCTACATCCTCACCAAGACTTTTTGTTGGCTGACTTGTTGATTATAGCCATATTAGTGAGTGTGAAGTGATAGCCCACTCTGGTTTGATCTGCATTTCTCGGATGCTGTTGAGCATCTTTTCATGTGTTTTTTTGGCCACATGTATATCACTTTTGGAAAAATGTTCCAATCCTTGTTCATCTTTTGAGTTGTCTTTTTATTATTGAATTTTAAGAATTCTTTCTATATTCTGGATAGAAATTCCTCATCAGATAATACAATTTGCAAATATTTTCTCCTAGTCGAAATTTTCTTGAAGCCCAGTTTACTGATTTTTTTCTTTTTTATTGTTTGTGCTTTGGTGCATTGTCTAACTAAGGTTACAAAGATTTGCTCCTATGTTTTCTTCTAAGAGCTTTATAGTTTTCGCTCTTACATTTAGGTCTGTGATCCTTTTTGAGTGAATTCTTGTGTGTGGTGTGAGATAGTGGTCCAACTCCTTCCTTTTGCGTGTGGATGTCCAGTTGTCCCAGCTACTTCAGTCTTGAGAGGCTCTCCTCCTCTGGGCTCAGGCCCAACATCTCCTCCCTCATGTCTTTCAGCCTCTTTTCAGGTTCTTTCCTCAGTCCTCATGGGCTCTTCAGACTCAGTATGTGCAAAACCAAATTGGTCACCCCTGTCCCTCCACCCTCTGTATGCGCGCATGCACCCCTGTTTCTTCCCCGAGTAACACCATACAGATGCCAAAGTTGGATGCCGAGGTTGTTCCTGGCTTCATCCTCCTCCCTCATGCTTCGCATCCACCCAGATTCTAACGCCTTTAATTTTACCTTTTAAAGATTATCTTTCTAGACTGTCACCTGTTCTCCATTTCTACGATACCTGTTCTCAGTCTTCATTATTTCCTCCCTAAACTACTACTGTAGCCTGTTCTACTCTTTTCTGCTCTCCATGCTTCAAGACATCAGTGTGATTGATCTAACAGGTGACTTTGGATATGAGCCTGTCCATCTTGAGATTACTCCCATTGTCAAGGAGTTCACTCAGGATAAAGTTTGGACTCTGTTAACAGGACATGCGAGGCCCTGGTTGTCCGGGCTTCTGCTTGCCCCACCAGCTTGACCTTTTCTACTCCCCCGACTGCCCTTATGCCCTGCCACACAAGTCAATTGCCTTTCTTCCCCTCTGTGCCTTTGCACATGCTATGCCTTGAATGTTTCCACATGCTTTCCTGTTCTGTGAGCTTTTAACAATCTGGTCCAGGCATTATATTCTGGACCTCCATTCTCTCTGGATTCTGTTCTCTCTTCCAAGCAGTGGCCTCCCTGCACCCCAACTGCCACCCTGCCTGACCCTGGTTAGGGCCTTCCTCTGTATATCAGTTGCATCTGTATGGACCTTTCTTGCCTATCCTTTATTATGCTGCACTGTCATCTTTTGTTTCCTGATCTGCCTCAGCCCCTGGACAGTGAGCCACCTGAGGGACAGTCTTTCATCCTAGTTCTATCAGGTGCAGCATCTGGCTGCAGTGGAAGAATGCATACGTATTTGACTGAATGAATAAGTAAAAGCTGCTTTGCATTTTGCCTCTGAGAAAAGCATCTCAAAGTAATGCATGTTTTTTCCCCTTTAGGCCAGTTTTGTTGCATCTGGAAATAGGACAGATATTTCTTTGGATGATCCAAATTTCTGGCAAAAGTGGGCTAAGAAAGCTGAATTGGATATTGATGCCTTAAATGGGAGGGTGAGTGACAGGTCCCATTCACACCCTATCTGATCTAACCCAAGGGTCCCCTTTTCAGAAGTTTCTAATGTATCTACTGTCTTTGTTAGAACAACCTGGTTATTGACACTCCAAGAGTGAGGAAGCAAACCAGGCTGTACAGTGCAGTGAAAGAAGATGAGCTGATGGAGTTTTCAGACTTGGAAAGTGATTCTGAAGAGAAGCCTTGCACGAAGCCCCGGCGGCCCCAGGATAGGTCCCAGGGTTACGCGAGGAGTGAGTGCTTCCGAGTTGAGAAGAATCTGCTTGTCTATGGGTAAGTGGGCCCAGAGTCATTTGGTCAGAGTGCGCAAAGTTGTTCAGATCCTCATGGATTTGAACGGGCACAAGTTTGTCCTTTCAGGAATGATGTCAGATCCAAATTTACTTGTTGATTGTTAGTAACTCAGAACGAAGTCTCAAAATTACAAAATCTTTTCCTATTTTACCTTCACATAAAATTTACAACTATAGTAATTTTTTAATATTTTTCTGATGTAAAAATTTGTTAAAGGCAGTCATCTCACTTGTAAACCTCTTCCAACTCATCTAAAACATAAGTAGAAGGTCATTTCAACTCTCTGTGTCTTATTTCTCCTGCTGGAGTACAAGTCCCTGAAAGGCAGGGTCCACATCTAATTCATCTCTGAATCTCCGGGGCTCCCCAACGGTGCTTTGAACGGCAAGGTCCTCAGTAAATATCTGAGTCTAAATAAGAGTTCTGTAGCATATTGTGGGACTGTAGACAAATTCCATTCAAATAAAAAACTGCCACCCAAATGACATTTCTGTAGATCTGATGATACCCTGCCTTTGATTATTTCTTCCAATGGATCATCATTAGTTTCAGAAGAAATACAAACATTCTGTTAACATGGCGTACGGGGGATCTTATCTGGCCCATGTCTGTCTTGTTGGTCCTTTCACTGGGCAGTTGGGCTTCTGTTGGGACAGATTGCTTCTCCTTCAGTGTGCCATGCTCCGTCCCATCTCTGTCTTTCTGCAAACCCTTCCCACTGCCTAAGGGGTTGCCTTTCCCCCACACACACCCAACACACTGACTTGATCTGCCCAACATCTCCTGTCCTTGCACGTCCAGTGTAGGCGTTACCTTGGCGCCCTGCCCCAGAGAGTCTGGCCTGCACTTTCCATCGCACTCATCCCGTTGTTTCATGACTTTGAGTAGTCGGCCTCTCCTGCTGGAGCCCCGATTAGCAGCTCCTTGGGGCTGGGGCTCTTTCTTTCTGTCCTCAGGGCAGAGTGCACTGCCAGCAGACACATAGTGAGTGCTGAATCACTGATTGTTTATGGAATAGAGGAAGTTCAGCTGAAGTCCATCTTATGTCTCAGCAGCTGTGTCACCTCTACTGATTATCTCTGGACGCTGGACGTTCTTTCTTGTTCTTAAGTGGCAGAGAGACTCTCCCCACCTAAGCCCTTTGCCACTTGTGCCTGCTTCCATGTTTCAACCTAATGAGCAAAGTTGAGAGTTTTGCTGGCAGCTTTGGAAATGCACCATGGTAACTCCTGAACTTGGGAAGCATGCTTGGGGCACACTGTCTTTCAGTGAAGCCCTTCCCTCCTCCCATGGGCGTCACTGTGTGGCACACCTACTGTTTGCTGGGATGCTCTCAGACACCACAGACACAGCTGTGAGCTCTCACTCATGGTCCCCACCTCAAGGCAGGCAGGGGAACAACTAGAAATGGCACTAAACTGTGATGATGCTGTGGCAGGGAAGCACTATGCAAATGGAGCACAGAAGCGTGTCTCCTCTCCTTTACAACACGCTCGGGTATCATCCCCCGACTTCCGGGCCTAGAGGGAATAAAAGAAGGAATTCACAGAAGGGGACGTGTGTAGTCTGTGACTTGATGGAAATCATGAATTAGCCGGGGTAAGAGGGAGTGTTGGGCGTTGGGCAGGGAAGAGAAGAGGGTTCCTGGCAGAGAAAACAGTGTGTCCAGAGGCCTAGAGATGAGGGCCAGCCTTGTGATTTGAGGAACTGAGAGAAGTTCATAGAAGCCAGAGAGGACCAGGCTTGGGCCAAGGGCAGGGCCTGCTGGGGCGTGCACCGTGCTTCTCACAGCCCAGGCCTCCCCGCCGAGCACAGCTCTCAGTTGTCGAAGAAGGCAGTGGGGGGCCCGTTCCTGTCCTGAGCACTGCCGCCCTGGTGGCCCAGTCAGCTGTGACCTGGGGGAGGATCTGCCTAGCTGTCATGTGCTCTCACTGCACAGCACCCGGATGGAGGAACACAGCACTGTGCCAACCGGGGTCATGACCCTAAAGAGACGGTTCAGGTCCAGCAGTGCGCTGTTTGGTTCTGTCCAGTCCGTTCTCCCACCCATTTTACACGAGGACCTGAGAGCTGGCTGAGCATTCTTCCTGTCAGTGCTCTTGTACTTGGGACTTAGCACTCCCTCTTTCAAAAGGAAACTCAAATCTGTTGACAGTCTTTCATGAATTCTCATAGCATCCCTTTGGGGTGGGTTAATGCAACCGTACTCCTCAGCATTGCATCCTTGATTCGGGGGTAGTCACACCCCCTCGAGTAGGTCGTCATCAAAACATACAAACCATGACAGAGTGAAGCAGGGTATAAAATGTCCAGGTCCCAGCTTGCGTTCATGCCCTGAAAATTGCTGCCACTGCCTGAATCTGACTGGGAAAGCCTGTGTCGGGGGTTATTTCAGTGGCAGTTCAACTCCTGCTGGGGGGCAGTGGCCTCATGGCCCACTCTGTAATGGGTGTTTTTAACTCTGGCGCCCTAGATTGCCTTCCTGTCACCTGATGTAAAATATTGCTAGTTTTGACCCAAGATTTCCTAACACTGCTGCCTGACTGTGAAAGTAAAGCCCCAGCTCTAAGCTGAAGGGCACCATCTGCATACTGAATGTTTGCTTTTCAGTTGGGGCCGGTGGACGGATATCCTTTCCCACGGACGCTACAAACGTCAGCTCACTGAGCAGGATGTCGAGACCATCTGCAGGACCATCCTCGTGTACTGCCTCAACCACTACAAGGGGGACGAGAACATCAAAAGCTTCATCTGGGACCTGATCACGCCCACGGCGGACGGCCAGACTCGTGCCTTGGTCAATCATTCCGGTAGGTCTGCTTCATGCTGTTCGTACCGCAGCGTCGCAGAGAGCCATTGGGGACCCTGGTGACACAACCGAGACCCTCTGTTTCCCTGCCTCGTATGTCGAAATATCTGACTCTGACACTATAATTGGGATTGTAAAAAGCTGCTGTCATTATTATTATTACGATTCTAGGTTTATCGGCCCCAGTGCCGAGGGGGAGGAAGGGGAAGAAGGTGAAAGCCCAGAGTGCACACCCGGTGGTGCAGGATGCCGACTGGCTGGCCGGCTGCAACCCGGACGCCCTGTTCCAGGAGGACAGCTACAAGAAGCACTTGAAGCACCACTGCAACAAGTACGTTTTGGAAGGGCGGCTGTATAGAGCGGGTCTCCCTGTGTGTCCTTGTATATGCGTATATAATCAAGACTGTTCACCTGTCGTTACTATCTTTGCACAGCCTGGCTGTTTTTCTTAAAACATGATGCCAAGTCACGTGACGGCATACCTTTAGATGACTGATTTTTTTTATTGTGGTAAAAGATACATGACATAATTTTGCCATTTTAACCATTTGTAGGTGTACAAGTCATTGGCATTAATTACATTCATAATGCTGTGTACCCATCACCACTGTCTATACCCAAAACCTTTTCACTGACCCCAATATAAACTCTGTACCTATTAAATAAAAACTTGCCCTCCCTGCAACCTCCACCCCTAAGCCCCTGGCAGACACCATTCTACTTTCTGTCTCTATGAATTTGCCTGTTTGGGGTACCTCATAAGTGGAATCATACAAAATCTGGCTTTGTGTGTCCAGCTTATTTCACTTAGCATAATGTTTTCAAGGTTCATCCATGTTGTCGTTTGTACCAGAATTTCATTCCTTTTTATGGCTGAATTGTATTCCATTGTGTGTGAATTATGGGTAGCTTTCTATGATCCCACCTTTAACTGACTGCTTTCAGTGGAAGGATTGGGGAGTTTACATATTATTTTTTGCTTAATAATTCCTCAGTTGCTGGGTCCTTTTTTTTCTACCTATGAGCTTAGAATCATATTCCTTACCTTTAGTTCTAGAACCTGATTATATATAATGGAAGAATATTAAATCTAAATTTATTTCATTGCTTAGAGCCCTGTTAACTGCCTGCATATTAACAACATCTGCACAGGCTGCTGCTGTCTTGTCCGAGTGTGTTTTCAGTACCGGTGGCACCGGCAGCCCTGCTCCTGAGTGGCTCTGCCACTTCCCAGCTTTGACCTTGGGCAAGTTCCTCACACTCTGTGAGACTCACTTCCTCGTTAGTCAGAGAGAGCTCTGCAACAACCGAATGAGCGGCCGAGTGAGGCGGGATATAAACGAACGAATGTGTGTCTCTCTTTTAAGAAACAGCAGGGAAAGTCGGAGCACAGAATACTGGCAACGTGCCAGGTGCTGCATATGGCTCGTCTGTCTGAGTTGTCTAAGATAAGGGGTGCTGTTTTATCCCCATTTCCCTGACAAGGAAGCTGAGACTCGGGTGGACTAACAGCTAGTCGAGGGGCAGAGCTGGACTGGAAGCCCAGAGCAGGTGAGGGCAGTGCCCTTGCTCGCAGCCACCCCTGCCCACCTTGGGAGCCTGCCTGCCTCCTCAGGAGTGTCGCAGGCCTCACGTGAAATGACGCCTGGAGAACACCTGGGCCTCCTGGGTTGCGCTGACTAAGGGTTCCCATCACTTTTTTAATCACAATGGTGCTTTCAGGGCCTGCCTTTGATCGCTATCCTTAGATTTTGACTGACAAATATTTTTCCTTTTTGAGTCTTCAAAACCATTACCTCTAACTGTTGGTGCCTCAGAAACTTGTTACTGCTATAGCATAATAGTTTTCCTTAAAATCCTGCCCTGCTTGTAGCTATGAGAAAACGTCTGTTTCCTTGTGGTTTCTGTGAACTTCGGGTCAATAGCCTTGTGCGTTCCGGATTCAAACAAACTAGAAGTGGTTTAGTGTGGGAACGGTGGCTCCTGTTCTCAGATCCCAGTGTTACTGGGGTGGTTTTCAATTTCCCGTTGTAATGTCAGTAATAGACTTCCACAGGGTACCCTCCCTAATCAGTACGTGAAAAGTGACTTAGTGTTCTTCACAGCTTTACATTTGGCCTTGGGAGACTGGCAATGCCTTCCATCTCCTCTCTGGGACAAGCAAGTGGTCCACTTGGTCCTCCTAGTAGATCACGCCCTGAGACTTCTTAGGATCTAGAGTGAGAAAATATTTATGGCTGGTAAGATAGCAATGAGAGCCAAATAGGAGGACCCCTAGAAAATCGCTGGCCAGTTCTCTTCAAACGTTTCAAGATCATGAGAGACAAAGACAGAGGAACTGTCTTGGGTTAAGACAGTTCAGTGCCATGTACGATCCTGAACTGGGTGCTGGTCCAGAAGATGGTCACTAGTGGGACAGCCAATGAAATGTGAATGAGCTCGGGGGACTCGTTAGTAGTCGTGTCTGTCTGACTTACCGAGTACACGTCCCTCAGGGTCAGAGGCCACCTCCCATCCACGCTGTTATCCTCCCAGCATTCCTATCATGTGTTCCATGGGGCACTGCGCTTGCCAGTTGCATTGGTTTGAATTTTTCCTCTAGAAAAAAGGTGACATTTATTGTTAGTTCATAAAAGTTTCCACGTAAGTAAAATTCCTTCGAAGAAGAAAACTTTTTCTTCTACCTAAAGGGAGAGAAACCATTAGGATCACTGCCACTGTACTGAGTTTTGCTGTGAATAAAGGAGAATCCAGCCAAAGGTGAAAGGTAATTCCTTTGGAACTACCCTTTCTGAGCATCCGCTTTGTAAGGTGATCCTGGCCAGCGGGTTCTTTAACGAGAGAAGAAATGAGCTGCCAGCCATGGAGGCCCACAGCGTCGCTTTCCTTTAGTTGATTCAGTGCAGCCTGGCGAATTGTTAATCTTATCAAAAGAAGGAAATCTTAAAAAATTAAAATGAGTTATCCAAAATGATTGCTTACCTTGGAGCATTTTCAGATATTTACGGCCTCACACTTTGTGCGTCTAGAACCCACGTGGGCCAGGAGCAGGCTCCTGGTGGAGAGGGAGGCGTGTCACGGGTACCTATTCACGTATGATCAGGAGTAGTCTGTTCTGGTGAAGCTGCCCCTAGTTGTCGTTTTGTTTCCAAGGATAATTGCCATGCCCCGGAAAGACAGGGTCAAGTGGTAGAGTCAGAAGACCTAATTCCAAGTGGTCCATGCTCAAGGTGACTCTGTGACCTTGTATATGTGACTTCTATTTACCTCACTTTCACCCTTGTAAGATGGAAATTGTAACCTGTCCCACTTCATGATGGGGTTATTGTGAAGATCAGATGAGCTAGTTTGTGTAAACCTGGTGCATTGCTTGTGAAGCGTTCTGTCAGTGTATGATGGGATTATCCAGCTCGGGAAGTAGCACTGTGTTGGTTACTCACGGCCGAGGAGGGAGTCTCCAACTCGCGGTCCTGACTACACTCCAGGGCTATGCAGCAGGAGATGCTAGACTTGGAGGAGACACCACCTTTGGGATTTACCAGGTGGGCTTTATTGAAAGAATTATGTTTTAAGCCATTGAGGCAATCCAAGTGAGATTGAAAATCTGGTTCCTAGAATTCCAAGAGTTGTTCAAGACTGATGCCTTGAAAATAGCTAAGAACTTCAATGAATTAGGCACATTTTCATCTCCTTTGTAATGTTTTATTATTATTTTTTAAGCTACAACTTAGGCTTCCAGGTAATATAAACTAGAAGGAATATGTCTACTGTTCCTTAAGGGAGAAGAGTGAGGACCCACCCCTACCCCAGCCCCATCGCCATCTTCCTTTCTCAGAAGCAAAGTTGTATAATCTGAAAAACCTGACATTCCATATTGAGGGTTTATTGTAAGGTAGTAAAACCAGATTTTATATCTCGTTTATTCCTACAACTTCTGATGTGCTTCCAAAAATGGTATTAAGGCAGCAGCTGAGGAAATTTTATGAGATAATGAAGCAGAACAGTTACTGAAAGCCATCTGCTCAGTTGTTTACAAACTTGCTTCAATACTTCAGAGGCAATGGTAGGGTACGTGTCTAAACTTCACAAGCTGCACTAGGTAGAACTAAATGAAGTGCGCCTGGGCCGGGCCGAGCGCGGTCCCTCTCTGTGCAGTGTGAGCGGTTGCCAGGCAGGCCTGTTGGAAGCCAGCAGAAAGCACCACACAGAGGTGATTATGTGCCACCATCTGTCACGCTTCAAGCCTACCATACAGCATGGCTAATCAGCCTTGGCAGGATGATGGATGAACAGCAGCAGCTGCCAAAAGCCACTGTTGGCAAACAGTCCTGAAGTTAAGAACTTTTCCCCCCTCTGTCTTCCTCTCCAGGGTCCTGCTGCGTGTCCGCATGCTGTACTACCTGAGACAAGAGGTGATAGGAGACCAGGCAGATAAGATCTTAGAGGGTGCTGACTCCAGGTTAGTGCAGCCGTCATTTGTTCTGTACCTCCCCGCAATAACCCGGGTAGTTGGAAAACATCACGGATTGTGTTTCAAAACCTTCATAAACCATTAGTAGCACATCTCCTTTTTTGCATCTTGAATGCAGTGTTTGGCCTATGAGCTTGGGGATGTGATGAGAATCGAGAAAAGGCTGTCTGTAGGTATGTGTGTACAGATAAGAAGGTGTGAACTAAATTGCTGGTGTTCTGAGATGACCTTTAAAATGGGACACTGCGTGATAAAGTTCATTTCTGGTCACGGTAGAAAGTGACTGCCTTATGCCCTTTCTTTTAACCTTTGGTCGTTCCTCCACAATGCTCAGGTGCTTGTCATGGGAAGGGGACCCATGAGCACGTGGATCACGTTCATTACTTGGAATTCTTTTTGAATACTGGTGTTTGTTTACGTAGTCCATAAACGGTTGTCTTTATAGTGAAGCCGACGTGTGGATACCTGAACCTTTCCATGCTGAAGTCCCTGCCGACTGGTGGGATAAGGAAGCAGATAAGTCCCTCCTAATTGGAGTGTTCAAACATGGTAAGTGACGTTTCTGTTTGACCATATCTTGACTGTGTGGCTTTGTCTTTATTTACAGCTCTTTGCATACTCTTTTCCAAAGGCATAATATTAATGAGGATAGTTCCAAAGGGCTCTTGGCGTCTACCATTTTCCTCTACTAAAAATCTAATATGGACTGTAAATATCAGATGCTGTTTTTCAATGTTTGTTGAGTATTTGAGAAGAAAACATTTCTTTCTTGGCTGTAAATAAAACCAGAACCATATTTGTTTCAATAATAGCCAAGTTGTCCCGTAGCTCTCCTTAAACTTTGCTTCAGCACGGCTCCCCTTGCTCTGCCAGCCCGTGTCAAAGTGGATGGTGGGCTTAACCTCTGCTATTAATCTGTGCAAGTGCCTCCTGGGCTTTGTTCCAAGCAATATTTCACAAATGTCAGTGCTGAGAACTCGCGGCTCCCCTGAGTGGGATGCAGCCTTGTTAACTTTGAAAGGCTGGGGATGCAGAACTGGCATGATATATACAGTGAGCGATTCCTGATTATAATCCCAATTCTCTGGAGGTCGCGGAGGTATTCTCAGCAGCCCTGCCTGACTAAAGGGGAGAATGATGGCTTATAAAACCTTTCATGATTACAGCTTGGCTTGCGGCTCTACAGCAGTTAGGAGCGGTGTGTTGTAGTACACATCCTAATTGAATTGTGCTGTTCTACTATGTACTGCAGCCGTGTTTTGTGAGCTCAGCCTAAAAATCATTTTCCCGCAGTGCACTGTTGGGATCTGCCATTTTCCATCTAGTCAATGTGGGCAGTCAAAAAGCAAATTGCAGTTTGAAAACCATAGAGGGAACAGTGTCATCTTACTGACATGCATCATCCTAAACCTAATAAGACAGGTTCGCTGGCCTTACGTAGACAGGGATTTTTCAGCCAGTGGTGCAAGTTGCTGCAGGACCAAAGCTGTTCACAAGGAGGATGGGGTGGACTCGGAGAACCACTGCAGAGGTCATAAAGGAACATTACGAAGACTTCTAAATGTCGAGCAAAATTAGATCTTGGGGAAAATGGGGTCAAAAATCTCAGAACAGAACCTGTTTTTCTGTTAGTATTTGTGATCATTCGGATAACATCCCTGAAATGTAACTTGGCCCCCAAAATCTACCCTGGAGTGAGTATTCCATAGAATGCTCTACTAAAACAAGGTTTGTCTGAATACGTCATAAATGATCGTCTCAATTGAGAAACGAAGTTCGTGTGGTGTGGCAGTGCTGCGATTTTGTCAGTGACGGGCCTCTCATTGTTTGTGTGTGTGTCCACCTTGGGCTGGTGGGGATGGCGCAGGCTACGAGAAGTACAATTCTATGCGAGCTGACCCCGCGCTGTGCTTCCTGGAACGAGTTGGTATGCCCGATGCCAAGGCCATAGCTGCTGAGCAAAGAGGAACAGACATGCTAGCAGATGGCGGTGACGGGTAAGAAGGACATTTTAAAATTTTAATAAACTTTATGTCAGTATCACATCTATTGGCAGGGTTTAGTTCTTACACTGCACTGTGCACTACATTGCATCTCATTGGAACTTAAGTGATGTTTACCAGTATAGTCTGTTTATGTATCGTAGTGACTATTTAGACACAATATACTACCTAAATAATCTGAAACTTGTTTGTCTTTTCCAAATGATGACAGTGCCTCCCTCCCCCCTACACACACCCTCCTCCTCCCACGGCTGTACATTTTAAACACTGATAGAGTTGCTTTTGATGTCTTACCCAGAACTAAAAGTAGTATTAGGCAGGTTGTTACTCTTTCCCAAGCCCCCTTCAGTCTCTTGCTTATCAGTATGATTTAAACATTCTTAAAAATTTTATGTAGGGGAGAATTTGATAGAGAAGATGAAGACCCAGAATACAAACCAACCAGAACGCCATTCAAGGATGAAATAGATGTAAGAACTTGCATATATTGACTTTTACAGCACCAGTAAAATATTATATGCCCATATAAGACTTGTTAAACTTTATAGATAATGGCCTTTTCTTTAAAAGATAAAGCAAAATGAAACCCCAAATTAAAGTAATTCTGTTTCTCCCTTTGCTTTCAAGGAATTTGCAAATTCTCCTCCAGAAGATAAGGAAGAATCCATGGAAATACGCGCCACAGGTACAGCTCCATAAAAGCCCATGGAGCAGAGCAAATGTGTGCTCTGCAGCCGTTATTCATGTATCGGGGACCTCTGCTTCTTGATGCTGGTGCTGTCTTAAAACATCATTTCATCTACACTGACTCTGCCCTTTTGTGAATAGTTTAAATTCTTATTTATTGTTGGTTTTTCATTACATTGAATTTCTTTGGTAAAATAACAATTTTTTTGATTATGATCATTTATATACTTATGTTTTACACCAGTTAGTGAAAACTTTTAAGCATCTTTAGAAACATATCTCTTGGGAGTAGGGCATTTGCTCAGTATCTGAAATACTGCCAATTTATAGAGAATACTGACCTTTTGTCTAATGTAAAATCTTAGCTAACAATTATGCGATTATTTTTTATGTTCAAGATTGTTAATCTAAGTACATTACAGGAGAGCACCCTTATAATGTAGTTCATGGAGTAAAGTATGTTTCTTTATATAAAATTGATACATAAATTTATTTTTTTCCTCTAAGGAGTTAAAAAAGCAATAGTTTATAAATTCCATACTAATATTATTCCTTATTTATATTTTAAAAACGAGGGCCTGCAGTGCCCTTTCCCACACTGTCATTTAAATGTTAATGAGTCATCTTGTTTTGATGGAAAATCCTGTGTATTGCAAGATTGCAGCTACACACTTCAGAAATATTCTTTCCACTTCCCCAGGCAAGCACAGTGAGAGTGGTGCTGAGTTAGGCCAACTCTACTGGCCTCACACCTCGGCCCTGACCACCCGTCTGCGCCGGCTCATTACTGCCTATCAGCGCAGCTATAAGAGGCAGCAGATGAGGGAAGAGGCTGTAATGAAGACTGACCGGAGGCGGCGGCGGCCTCGGGAGGAAGTGAGAGCACTGGAGGCGGAAAGGGAAGCTATAATATCTGAGAAACGGCAGAAGTGAGTCTCTTCAGGGTTTTACTCAACTCCTGGCGCGTTCCTCTCTTCTCTGCTACTCTAGGTCCCTGAGGCAGGAATCACATCCAAGATAATGACCAGCAAAGAAAACCTCACTACATCAAAGCAGTCTGCCCCCTGTCCCCAAAATAAGTACCATGCATTAGGTTTAGGATGAAAGAGGAAAAGAAATAATAAACTTGAAGCCTTTTTACTCAAGTACAATTCAAGCTAATGTCTTCTTTCTAACAGGTGGACGAGACGAGAAGAGGCTGACTTTTACCGGGTGGTATCCACCTTTGGAGTTATTTTTGACCCCATGAAACAACAGTTTGACTGGAACCAGTTCCGAGCCTTCGCCAGACTTGACAAGAAGTCTGATGAGAGTTTGGAGAAGTACTTCAGCTGTTTTGTGGCCATGTGTAGGCGCGTGTGTCGAATGCCCACTAAGCCAGATGATGGTAGGTTCATTCAGTAAGAACAGGTCTATACTAAAAGGCCAAATTGAGTGAAAAATAAGCGAGTGAACAATTTACAGCATAGTTGGGTTTTCCCCAAGTAAATACAGTTGTTTTCGTGTTACAGAACCACCTGACCTCTCCTCCATGATCGAGCCAATCACAGAAGAGCGTGCCTCTAGAACTCTCTACCGCATCGAACTGCTGCGGAAGATACGAGAGCAGGTTCTTCATCACCCTCAGCTGGGAGGGAGGCTGAAGCTCTGCCAGCCGAGTCTGGATTTGCCTGAGTGGTGGGAATGTGGAAGGCATGACCGAGACTTGCTGGTTGGTGCTGCTAAACACGGGGTCAGTAGGACGGATTATCACATCCTCAACGACCCTGAGTTATCCTTCTTGGATGCACACAAAAACTTTGCTCAAAACAGAGGGGCAGGTAATCTATCTTCCTTGAACCCACTGGCAGTTGGATTTGGCCAGACTCCTGCAGTCATCTCATCCGCTCATGTTCAAGATGAGAAGGTGGCGGGACAAACTGAAGGCAAAGCTGAGGAGTCGGAAAACGCAGCTGCCCAAGAGAAACCTGAGGGGAAAGAGGAGGAAGAAGAAACCGAGGGTCGGGAAAAGGACAGCAAGCGGGAGTGTGAGGCCGAGGCCAGCTCTGTAAAAAATGACCTGAAGGGTATGGAGCTCAGTGCAGATACAGGGCCCAAGTCCATTTCAGAAAAAGGTTCTGAAGAGGATGAGGAAGAGAAGCTGGAGGATGATGATAAGTCAGAAGAGTCTTCCCAACCTGAAGGTAACGCCTGGCCCTTCAGGCCCCTCCCTTTATTCCACAAAGGCAGTTGTGACATGCAGTGTTCTCATGTCACGTGACGGGGCTCTTTTTTTAAAGGGTTATTAGTGTATGTTTTCTTCTATGAAGGGATAAGTTCAGCTTATGCTTAGATGTGTGTGTTGCTCTATGTGGCTTGTAAACGTGATATTTTGAACAACTTAAACTCTCAGAAGAGTTTTACAGACACGTAACAATTTCTGCTTTAAGGGTAAGGGTTAACTTTATAGTAGCAGTGTATTAAGAATTCCAAGTGATTTTAATTTGGACACTTGTGAGGGAGAAGAGACATTCACTGAATAAATATTGGTAATTATTTTAAGACAAATGATGCTTAGTTTATTTAGTTTGAATTCAGAAGTAAAGGAGTAGAATCTGAAAAGAGCCAGTTTTCTTTCAAAGTCACAGTTAGGTGGCTGAACCTGGCACAAAGTAAAAATAAGGCGCCATATTGTACTATTCTGCTGGAGCTGCAACTTGGAACCTTAGCCAACACGTTAGCTGTTTTGCCTGTGTGGAGGGACATAGGCTCTTTTGGGTCAGAGACTTGGTTGTCATTCAGCCGCCTCTGAGATTTACTTGTACAATGACTAGTGATATGACCTCCCTAAGCCTCTGCTTCTTCTTTGTAAAATGAGAAAAACACCATCTACATCAAAAGGCCATTGCAAGCTTTAAACGACAAGATTCGTAAAATGCCTGGTACCATTCTAGCCTCATAGTAGGTACTCAATAAAATGGAGCTGATTGGTATTCAAATTTTAAACTATGTCCTTTCTGAACTTCTTTTTCGGGGATGTTCTGGTTGTGAGTAATCCACATTAACTCATTTCTCAGCAGGAGCTGTCTCTAGAGGGAAGAATTTTGATGAAGAAAGCAATGCTTCTATGAGCACTGCTAGGGATGAAACCCGAGATGGATTCTACATGGAGGATGGAGATCCTTCAGTAGCTCAGCTCCTTCATGAAAGAACATTTGCTTTCTCATTTTGGCCTAAGGTTGGTGGGGTTTTTTATTTTGTTTTGTTTTGTTGACCCAAAAAGAGTGGGATGGAGGAAAGCGTTCTAGCTTGATTTTTCGAATAAGTTTAAGGTAAACTTTAACACAATGTGTGAAGACTGTAGATTTTTCTCATGTTTTTAAAGAATGATCTGGAAAAGCCCAAAGGAAAAATTCTTGTAGAATACTTTTGTAATAGGATAGGAAAGGGGACTTGAAGGAACAATAGTAAGAAATAGAACTGTGTATATGGATCTTTAGCTCCTTGAGGTTTTTTAGGTTAGTAATCATATTGTCCAGTATAGTCTCTGGATTATTGTTTCAACAGACTCACCCTTTGGCAAAATAAAATGTGTGGATCTTTTTAAAAAAATTTTTTTATTGGGGTAAAAAACACATAATATACATTTTACAATCTTAACCATTTTTAAGTGTATAGTTCAGTAGTGTTAAGTATATTCACATTGTTGTGAAACAGATCTCTAGAACTTTTCCATCTGGCATGACTGAAACTCTATACCCATTGAACGACTCCCCTTTTCCCCTGCCCTCAGCTCTTGGCAACCACTATTCTACTTTCTGTTTCTGTGAATCTGACTACTTTAGATATCTCACATAAGTGGAATCATATAGTATTTGTCCTTTTGTGGCTGGCTTATTTCACTTAGCATAATATCCTCAAGGTTTATCCATGTGGTAGCATATGACAGGATTTCCTTCCTTTTTAAGTATGAATAATATTCTGTTGTGTGTATTTGGACATATGTGTGTGTATTCCTTTTCTTTATCCATTCACCCCTCATTGGGACATCTGGGTTCTTTCCACCTTGTGGCTTATTATAGTGCTACTGTGAATGTGAATGCACTAGTATCTCGTTGAGGTGCTGCTTTCAATCTTTGGGATATGTACCCAGAAATGGGTGGATTGATGGATCATATGATAGTTCTATTTTTAATTTATTGAGGAACCTCCATACTGTTTTCTGTAGCAATTGCACCATTTTACAATCCCACCAACAATGCACAGGGGAAAACTATGTGGACTTTTCAAACTGTGTGTTTTATTTATTTTTTTAATCCAAAGCAGAACTTTCAGATATAAGACAACTCTATATATTTGGAAACCTATAGTCTTTTTAACTCCGGAGAGGATGGGCTGTTGCCCCATTTGCTCCAATACATTATGAAATAATTCCAAATGTAGTTATCTGTAACCAAAAACAACCTGGAAACTACTTTTGTAGCTAACTAGAGTAATTTTTTAATACATCCCTGTGTAATCTGATTTTCAGGGTGGGGAAATAATCACCCTAATCACCATAGCAGGGCTGTCTGGTTCAAAACAAACAACCCAAAAATGGCTTCAGTCAACTCGTCCTCAGGCTGGTCTTCCCTAGTGTTAGTTGTGTAAGAAACAATGTGAGATTTTTAACTGAAGAGTGTACTATCAAAGACATTTTTTTGTATACCCCCTTAGTTCCCTCATTATGCTAATCTCCCTTATTGAGTACAGAAGGGAGTTTCCCAGATCAGTCAAAAGGTCTATAGTGGCAGGCACTTTTAATCTATGGAAACTGGGTCTAAGAGCTGTAATTAGAAATTTTTAATGTACATGCTTCAATGAAATTTGAAGTGATAATAGGTGGGGAATGCAAATTGACATTCATTAGGTGTTCCTAGGTTGGTGCCCATTTTGTAATGCTGAACTTTATTAATAGTGACGCTAATGATGTCCTACTTCCTGGGACAGACTGCAGTCCAGCCTGTGGATCTGAAGCACCAGAGCGTCGAGAAGCTAAACGCAGGGTTCCATTGTTATCTGCTGACATTCACCAACAATTCTTTAGCTTGAATAAACGTTACTTTTAAAATATGAGGACATTTTAGAGGTGGTGGTTATGTGATGTTTTCTAATTTATGTGATTCAGTGTTTGTAACTGAAAAATATTAATTTTCCTGTATTGGGGCCACCTTAGGACCTTACACCAGAGTAAAGCAGTTTTGGTGGATTTTGTTATTTACTTGCTTATTTGTTTTTTGTTTTATTTTACTTTTGGCCCACTGATTGACTTTTAAACCCTTCATACTCTTTAGCATCTTGGTGGAAATATTTATCTAGTAATTTTCACCAGGTCTTTGTTACAGTTTCGTGTGACTTTTCTTCTCCCACCAGGATCGAGTAATGATAAACCGATTAGACAACATCTGTGAAGCAGTGTTGAAAGGCAAATGGCCAGTAAATAGGCGCCAGATGTTTGATTTCCAGGGCCTCATTCCTGGTTATACACCACCCACCGTGGACAGTCCCCTGCAAAAGAGGAGCTTTGCCGAGCTCTCCATGGTCGGCCAGGCCAGCGTTAGTGGGAGCGAGGACCTCACTTCGCCTCAGTTGTCAAAGGTAAGTTAGAGCGGTTGTTTTTGCAGCTCAGAGGCAAGCTCTCTCAATCTTGACCTAGTTCGGAAGCTTGTGTTTCACTGGGCCTACTTAGAAGTCACATGGCTGCTGTTTCCTCAGCTCTTTTCAACCATCATGAATGTTTGATTCCTGAAGCTTCTGTTCTTCATTTCTGAAAGCCAGCCCATGTAGCAGATACAGTTTTGGCTCATTATTTTGTTGGAAATTTTCAACAGGAAGACGCCCTCGGCCTCTCTGTCCCTCGCCAGCGGAGGAGGAGGAGGAGAAAGATTGAAATTGAGGCCGAAAGAGCTGCCAAGCGGCGAAACCTCATGGAGATGGTTGCCCAGCTGCGGGAGTCCCAGGTGGTCTCAGAAAATGGACAAGAAAAAGTTGTAGATTTATCAAAGGCCTCAAGAGAGGCAACAAGCTCTACCTCAAGTTTTTCATCTCTTACTTCAAAGTTTATCTTGCCTAATGTCTCGACACCGGTGTCTGATGCCTTTAAGACTCAAATGGAACTGCTCCAGGCAGGTCTGTCACGCACACCCACGAGGCATCTGCTGAATGGCTCCCTAGTGGATGGAGAGCCCCCCGTGAAGAGGAGGCGGGGACGGAGGAAAAACGTGGAGGGCCTTGACCTGCTTTTCATGAGCCCCAAACGGACGGCACTGAGTGCAGTAAGTTCAGGAGCTCGCCTCCCTTGTGTCTGCCCACGTTAACAGCCAGGGTCCCCGCACTGCTGACGATGCTGCTCTGTGTTCCTCAGTGACGTGGTATTAAAGTTGGCTTCTTCCACTAAACAAATAGAATTACAATGAACAGAGTCATGGTTCTGAGCTGGAAAATTGTGTTGAACGTTGATACAGATCACTGGGCCTGAACCAAACGTAGCGTGAGGATTTATTCTTCGCAAGATTCTGATGTATTGATATTCTCAGAAGACTAGCCCCAAACAAAAATGTGTTCTTCTGAGCCTATAATTGTTATCTCTGAATTCTTGAAGTGGAAAAAGCTTCTGCTCTTAAAAATATTGATATGTTTTGGGCCTGACGTTTATTAGATTAGTATAAATGTTTAGTTTCAGACTTAAGATTTGTGTTCGTATACAAAGCTAGTGATTGCAAATTCTCCTCCATAACTAGGTATTTTAAAAAATCTCAACTGAATGAAGATCTGTGCTAGTTTAGGTTTGAATGCAGTGTATGTGCCGATGGATTTTGACGTTTTCTTTTTCAATTCAAAGGCAATGAGTGCAGTGTAATCAAAATCACTCTCTTCCCTAACCTGCTTCAACCGCACCACCTAGAAATGGGCCGCCTAACTGATGACGAGGGTTTTACCCACAGAACCTCATTACATGCGGTCCCTTTTTAAAGGGCTAATTAGTACTAGATATCTTAGCCTATCGATTTGAAACCCGAATCAGTGTAGTGGTGCTGGGGTTCACTGTCTGTGCACGAGGAGCCAGAGCTCCAGGAACCGTGGGCACTTCCCTTGGGCAGCGGGACACAGTTTGGGAAACACTGAAATTTGAAATTGAGGGGAGACATTTGTTTCAATATGTTTTTCCTTATTCCATCTCTATTATCATTTGCTCATTTTTCTATTTCTTGAACCTAGAGAAAGCTTAATAACTTAAAAGGGTAGCACAAGGTGTGGTTGACTTAAAGTCTAGAAATGACAAAATAGCATTCGCTGAAATTTGTTGCCTGGTGGGATCTGATTCAACAGAAGCATCCAGGTGGCTAAAAGTTAATTTTCAACATTCATTATCAATGCCTCAGTTGTAATAATGGTAATTTTTGTTGAGCATCTGATTACTTTTAGACTCTTGTAAAAATACATTTTGTGGTGGATCCGCGGTGACTGGTTGTTCCGTAAGTTAAGATGCCATTTCTGGGTGTGTGGTCCCCAAAGTTGTATTGCCAGTGATTAGCCTTCCTGCTGAAAACCACCTTAAAACATTTAGATTTTGTTCACTGAAAATCCTTTCTCCATAAACAGCTACAAATTGGAGTTTCTGCAGCTCACACCTCTTCTCATTTACTGTTGTGTTTAAATATTTGAATCACGGCATATACTTGTCTGTGGACCAAGTGTCGGGAATTAATAGTCAGTGTGACCCAGGTGCTGTTTTCCCATTGCAAGTGCACATTCTATATTAAACCTAAGACTGACTTCATTCATTTCACATATTTTAAGCCATCGCCAAGAATTTATTGATATTTTTCTTTTTCTAAAGTGACATTGAGCAACCCAGCTCAAGTCTGAGAGAACTCCTAATAGATGTTGGGGAATGTATTTTTAAGTTGTTGTTGTTTGTGTTTTTTTTTACACTGTCAAACGTTGGAATTTGGGGATTCCTCATTTGGTGTTGTGGAGGGTTATGTGCACGGACATAAATACAAGGAAAACGCTGATTGCTCAAATAAACTGAGTAGTGAGGAGGTATAAAGGTCGGCAGTGTTAACTTGTGTAGAACAAGACAAATCCTGAAATCTTGTGTTATGTCAGCACCCAAACTGAAGGCCATTTCATGTTGCCATGAAAAAAAAGTAAGGGCGTAGTCATGCATTCAGCAACATTGTGGGAACTGGCCCAGCCCCCTGTGCTAGGCACTAGGATGTGAAGAATAAAAGCCTGACAGGTGCTTGCACTAGAGAACTCAGGGTTTAAGACGGGTGACAGATAAATAATAATATATCATAGTTGTGGGGCATGCCTGGGGTACTTTGTGAGCCCAGAGGAGGAGTGGGAATGGAGGGAGGGGGATATGGGGAGAAACAGATGAGAATTTTCCCTAGAGGTGGTAGTACTTCAGTTAAGTTTTGAAGATTGTGTAGGAGTTGGTCATTTGAAAAGAGGGGGTGGGCAGAGCATGTGCAAAGGGACTGAGGCCAGAGAGAGCCTATCACGTTCAGTGAATTAAAAGTTATTGGCCAGGAAATTTGGTGAGAAGGAAAGGTTCAGCAGAGAGGAGCTTGGAGACAAGTTAGGATGCAAATCATGGAGGGCTTTGATTGCCATGCTAAAGAACTTGGATTTTATCCTGAAGGTGATGAGGATTCAATTATCAAAATAGTTTAAGTAGGGGAGTGATGTGACATAATTTTTTGAACTGGGAAGAGTGTATTTTAAAAAACAGACTGCAGTATAGCAGTGTGGAGGTTGGATTAAAGAAGCATGGAACTAGAATCAGGGAGAGCATTTAGGAATATTGTGGTGATGTGGGTGCGCAGTGATGAAGACGTGAACCAAAGCTGGAGCAGTAGGAGTGGACAAATAACTGACACAGAAGATGTCTGGAGGTTGAAATAACAGTTTGAGGACCAGTGGCTGAATGATGGTAGAGTCTAGACTTCAGCTACAGGTGATTTTTGCAGTGTTGCCACACATACCTAATACAGAATATTGTACTACCAACAAAATTGTACTGTTCACCGAGTGCCAAAAACCTAAAGTATAAACTGGCTTTTGGAACTGCCCAATTACTAATTGTACAGTGTGAAGAATGATATTAAAGTTTCATCTTCCAATTTGTTAGCTGTTCCAAAACTGACATTGTCTCAAGTAATTTTTTTCCCTTTTTGATCAAAGATCCATTATGCTAGGATAGAATTTTCTTGGGATAGGACGTTGTCAGAATCTGTCTTCATGTGAGAATTCAGACCCTTGTCACCTTTCTGCAGGAAGAGGCTGAGGTGACCAAAGCTTTTGAAGAAGATATAGAGACCCCACCAACGAGAAACATTCCTTCTCCCGGACAGCTGGACCCAGACACACGGATCCCTGTTATAAATCTTGAAGATGGGACTAGGCTGGTGGGGGAAGAGGCACCTAAAAATAAGGATTTAGTTGAGTGGCTGAAGCTGCATCCTACTTACACTGTTGATATGCCAAGTTATGTACCAGTAAGTATTACGAAGTTTAGAGTTGGGAGGAATCTTGTTAGAATAGTCCATTACATTCTCCTGTACAACATAGAAAATGTTGTACAGTCCCTCTGCCTTTTGCTTGAATGTCTCCTCATCTCGAACATTTCCCAGTTTTTGTCATTGTCTATTCTATATTCGAGAAACTAGCTTCAGGTCTGTCCTACGTGAAGGGCAGCCTTGTAGTTATCTGAAGATGCGTTTTTGCCTATTACACATTTCCTTGCTTTTTCCTTCTACCACCAAATAGATGTGATTTCTTCAGTTATTCTTTAGAGGTTGTGATTTCCAGGTGGTCTCATTATTGGGATAACACTCATGAATGCAATTCAGCTGGTCTCCAGGCCAGGTCTCACCAGCACACAATACTATGAAACTGTTACTTGCAGCCCAAGACTTGATTAGCTTCTTTTTTGAGCAACTACACTTACACCTTATATTGAACATTAGGCAATATCTTCAGATGAGTTTTTACATAAACTGGTTGCTAGCTGGCAATGCAAATCTTTTACTTCCTGTACTTACATAAAACTTAAATGTAAGATTTTACATTTTTGTTTTGTTTAGTTCAGCCTGAGTTGAGTTCTTGCCACTGAGAATACCACCTCCTGCAAAGGTCCTTCTACCCCTTGGGTTGGTTCTGTAGAGTCTTGTGTCATCAGATGTGATATCTTCTCTGTATTCATTCAAGTCACTGACTAGAAATTAGCAAAGGTACTAGAAAAAGTTTCCTTAAAAAATACCAAGACTTGGTTAAACACTTGAAGAAAAGACTTGAAGCGGGTTATTGATAGGCAAAAGGAAAAGCAAATTCTCAGCTTACATGTTTTTTTAGTTCCTTAATGTACAGAAAAAAAAAAAATGAGTTTTTCCTTACTAGAAGAAGTATGGTTTCTCATAATTAAAACGGTTCTTGAAACTTCCATAGTAATTTAAAATGACTTGACTGTACTCTTTGTCATTTATATAGGAAACGGTAAGTACTAAATACAATTTTACTAAATAACATATTTTTTTTTTTTGCAGAAGAATGCGGATGTGTTGTTTTCCTCGTTCCAGAAACCGAAACAGAAACGACACAGATGTCGAAACCCTAATAAATTGGATATAAACACTTTGACCGGAGAAGAAAGGGTGCCTGTTGTCAATAAACGAAATGGGAAGAAGGTAAACTTTGGGAAAGGGAATTGATCTCTTTGTGATTCTTATCCCAGAGAGAAGTGTTCTATCCTGACATCTTTTATAAGGAAAAAGACTCATGTTTCTTCCAGAATATATGTCTATGTGCATATATATAGACGGGGGAGGAAGAGACAGAAGAATTTGTGTATTTTTAAATCATTTTTCAAATGCCTCTCCCAGATGGGTGGAGCTATGGCGCCTCCAATGAAGGATCTACCCAGGTGGCTGGAAGAAAATCCTGAATTTGCAGTTGCTCCGGATTGGACTGATATAGTGAAGCAGTCTGTAAGTACAAACTCTGCATTTCTGTCAAGAAAGGTATCTATACAAAACTGTTTTCCTGAATTTTTCTTTATTTTCTGTTGGTCGTTAATTATGCAACTATAACTTATTCTTAGCTTCAAAGAATTGACATAGTGCATCACTTTCATACATCATTAATACATCGTTATTTCTTGTATCAATACATTGTCAATCCACAGTGGATTGGTTTGTCAGCTCTGATTTGAAAGGATTGTATAGAAGTGTACATTCACAGTCGTGGAGGTGGACTTACTACGGGAGGAATGCCCTAGGTAAACCTAGTTAACAGCCCATCTCTGGAATGGAATTTATGGTGGTTGAGATCATTAAGATTAACTATGATTTCTGATTTTAAAATAAACAAAATATACAACAATTCTGCCTAAGAGATTTTTTGTGATTAGTTTCTTTTCAAAATTAATTTGTTAATGATGTGTTGATTCTTTCTTGTTTGTTTAAATTATGCAGTGAAATTGCTTATTTGTCATTGAGTGTACAGTTCTATCAGTCTTAACCTGTGTGTAGTTTTGTGAACTGCTACCATAATCGGAATACAGACAGTTCCATCACTCCTCCAAATTCCCTTGTATTATTCTCTCCCCCACTACCCCCCAGCCCCTGGCAACCACTGATCTGTTCTCTATCCCTAGAGTTTTGTCTTTTTGAGAATGTCAGATAATCAGAGGCATAAAGTATGTAACTTTTTAGAGATGATCTCTTTCACTCATCATACTGATTCATCCAAGTGGTTGCGTGTGTCCAAACCTTGTTCCTTTTTATTGCTGAGCAGTCCTCCATTGCATGGGTGTACCCCCTTGTGTGGTTATTCATCACCCATGGAAGGACATCTGGGCTGTTTCCCGCTTTTGGAAATTATGAGTAGAACTGCTATAAACATTCATGTACAGATTTTGGTGGGAACATAAGTTTTGTTTCTCTAGGATAGATACTGAAATGTAACTTGAATTAATTAAATTTTCCATGTTTTCGACCACCCTCTGATAGATTATTTCTCAAGTTAGTTACAAATGCAGATAACTTGACATTTACCTCACTGATAGAGTAGCCTTTAACAATTTTTCTGCAATTCAGCATAATTCAGTGAGCTAATGGAATGCTAAAATATAGAACTTTTGCTTTCATAAGTTTTATCATTGAGCTTTTAGAATGGAAATAATTATGTATTTCCATTGAGAATGTCAATTTTCAGATCATCACAAAAGCCCACATTGAAATTGTTTTCTTAGCAACTTTTATAGCCACTGCTCGCCTCTCTGTGTCCTTCAGGGTTTTGTTCCCGAGTCGATGTTTGACCGTCTTCTCACTGGACCTGTGGTGAGGGGAGAAGGAGCGAGCAGAAGAGGAAGGAGGCCCAAAAGCGAGATCGCCAGGGCAGCTGCTGCTGCTGTGGCCTCCACTTCAGGAATCAACCCTCTGCTGGTGAACAGCCTGTTTGCTGGAATGGACCTTACGAGCCTTCAGAATCTCCAGAATCTCCAGTCCCTCCAGCTGGCTGGGCTTATGGGCTTTCCTCCAGGACTGGCAACGGCCGCCGCTGCCGGAGGCGACGCTAAGAACCCTGCTGCCGTGCTGCCCCTGATGCTGCCGGGCATGGCGGGCCTGCCCAACATGTTTGGACTGGGCGGCCTGTTGAATAACCCTCTCTCCGCTGCTGCTGGAAACACCACTACTGCGTCTAGTCAAGGAGAACCGGAAGACGGCACTTCAAAGGCAGAAGAGAAAGGCAATGAGAACGAAGAAGAGAGCAAAGACTCTGAGAAAAGCACAGACGCTGTTTCGGCTACTGACTCTGCGAATGGATCTGTTGGTGCTGCTACTGCCCCGGCCGGACTGCCCTCCAACCCGCTCGCCTTCAACCCTTTCCTCCTGTCCACCATGGCCCCAGGCCTCTTCTACCCGTCCATGTTTCTACCTCCAGGACTGGGAGGATTGACACTGCCTGGGTTCCCTGCCTTAGCAGGACTGCAGAACGCCGTGGGCTCCAGCGAAGAAAAGGCTCCCGACAAGGCCGAGGGGGGCGCCTTTCCGGAGGAGAACCTGGAAGGCAGTGACGCCGAGGAGAACCTGGATAAGACTGCAGAGTCCTCCACCTTAGAAGACGCAGTGGCACAGGGTGAAGAGCTAGACTCCCTTGACGGGGGGGACGAAATAGAAAACAATGAAAATGGTGAATAACCAGTAACAGTTCCAGTTCAAGTGTTTAAAACTTTTGACAAGTGGTAGTCCTACTGTTTACACTCACAGTTAATGTTCATACCTAGTTTTATAAGCTGTTCTGTAACATAGTGTAGCAAAAAAAAAAAAAAGTCCAAGTCATGTTATACAGGTGTGTCAAAAGGTATCTCGGTCATTAAGTATTGTGCAGTGCATTATTTATTATCCCTAGGAGAGAGGAAATTCGAGAGGTGATCATGTCTTTTTAAGGAAACTTACATAATGCTCTGCTTTTTTTTTTTTTTTTTTTCCTTTTGGTACCATTGGTATTATAATAAAGAGCGATTTGTAACCGAGTGGCACTAATGGAAGGAAGTGCTGCTCCAAGGAAGTATGAAGTTATATATTTAATTTTTTTAATTTTAATTTTTTTGCTGTGAAGGTCAAGATGAAATTTACCATACATATCATACTTGCTCATTTGTTTCCCTGTTTGACTGTATGGGGGTTCCCGCACATGCGCATACACACACATCCACACCCTCTGACAATCGCCACGCTAGCGTGAGCGTCTCCGTCTCGAGACGCAGCAATAATAAGGCAGCTGTTGAATGTGAAGGGTCCCTTTGGAAATTAACCTACTGGGAGGGTTCTTGCCAGACAGAACTACAGTTCCATTGTCTCGTGGTCTTGTAATGCACTGGTGTAAGCAAAATAAATAGATGAATAAATAAAGAGTGAGAGAAGAGAGAATCAGGTACCTTTTTTAAATTAAAGGACTTTGTTACTTTAGCCACAAAGCTAAAACAGCATTACCTCAGCTCTAAACTAGCCTTGAAGTTTACAGACATGACTTTGTAAATGTATTGTTTTTCTTCGTTGTGATGTCCTTTTATTTTTTCTTCGAGAACTGCTATCATGTAAGATAAAATGTAAATTGCTGCCAACTTGTAGTAATGATGCTTTTAATAAAAGTGACCCATGATATGCAGCGATGTAATTATAGAATGTAGTGTGTAGGGGAACTGGTGTTCGCTCTATTTTTTGTATTCGCAATAGATGCAAATACAGCATTCTGGCCTTTGTACGGTTTCTTGATATATCCTCCTACACTAGATCAGCTGTTAGCAGTATGCTAAACTGATTGCCTTCAGACTAGACAGGAAGAAAAACCTTAGATTACCTTCACATAATTCCACTCCAGATATCTCAACAGAACCACACACAAAAACCTCCTATTACTCCCTCAAAAGGGCATCTGAGACTGAGAATACTTAGAAATGTGTGCAGCGTCTGATAATGTGGTACACTAAAGAACAAAAGGGCAAAAGAAAAATGAGGCTTTAATAGGCACAATATCTAGGTCATTTATCCTTAGCTAATGGGTAGAAAAACACAATGCCGGAGTGTCAGCAAGGGACACAAAGGCGCTCTGGTGTCCTGCAGACCAGTGCTTGATGCCAGAAACTGTGTGGAAAACCCGTGTGGAATTAAAAGGGACCCACTTAAGCTCACACGTGCATGCACACACTCGTGCACGCACACGGTCTTGGGAGCTACTGATTTGTGCACCCCTTTATGACCTTTGATATATGAGCTAAAAAATACTTTGAGGTCTGCTGTTTTCACCTTTTTATGTCACCTGGACAAACACAAAGCCACGTTTCCGTGCAGTTAAAAAGGAGAGGACAAGATGTGGATGGAGTTGTTCTGGGTACGCTGCCTCCCTCCACGCCCTCCCCAGCGTACACATGCAATCCATCCCTCACCGAGGTGTTACAAGACAGGCTGTCTAAATTCGTTTTCAACAATAGGATTCGGTTAATTTGTATCCCAAGATGAAGATATACCCATTATGATTCTGGAAAAGCTTTTATCCATCGTCATTACTATTATCTCTTGGAAGTTAACAAATAGGTGGTGTGCACTGGAGGAAGGTGCCCTGAAGAGACTATCTTCTGAAATGGAATTCTTTGAACATGGAAAACCTGACTAGAGCTGTGCAACGTATAGGGAATTTAAGTATTTAAATAACAAAGATATTTTAAGCCTTAAAATAAGACTTTAGGTAGGGAGAATATGTTTAATTAAAGGAGTCATGAAAGGGTCTTTTTCGAAAATTCTTTCTAGTATTGGAAGTTTTCCTATGACTTTCTGTAAATAGAGCACAGGGTGTGACTCTGTCTCTGTTAGAAGAAAATGCTAAGAGAAATGATGATCTCTGAGGCAAAAGCGTCGGTCGTTGTGGCCAGAAGGAACCCCGAGTAGATAGACGGGTCAGTGGCCAGCTCTGTGTCATCTGGGATTCGTTGGTTAACACAGCTTTAATGTCATTTAAATTTCCATGTTGGAAAATGCGTTATTTTTCTTCTAATGGAATTCTTGATATTAGGTCTTGAATTAAGTAAGAAATATTTTAAATTCAGTCTAATAATAACTAGTGTTCATTGTGTGCTTGGTGTAAATTGAGCACTGAGGTGCCCATTGCTGCTTATGCTCACTTTTCTGTGCGGGAAGCGCTGTTCTTCCGTGAGGAAACAGACTTGGAGGGTTTGAGTAACTGGCCAGCAGGAACTGCAGGGGCTGGATTTGAACCCAGGCTGTCTGACCTCAGAGCTACTGACAGTCTCCTAAAATACTGCACTCTTAGGTCTCTGAAAGAAAATTTCAGAAATCAGAACATATATAATGATGATTTGAAGTGTTTGGGGCTTCTGTATTTTTATTATTTTTCCCCCTCAACCCTCTATAAGGGGTCTTAAGTTTCAGACTGGAATTAACAGAAAGACTGTATGAAGTAGAGTCTGGAACAGTGTGAACTCTGACAGGGGAAACTTGAGTCCCAGTTACTTCATTTAAATTTGGATTTATCTTGCCCCATGAATATTTCTATTTTATAAAGAAATCAAGTCTTTAAACAAGATGAACTTACTCAAATAAGATTCACAGCTAGTGAATGGCAAACCCGGTGTTTGAACGAGAGTGATGGAACCCCGAAGCCCAGGCCCTTTAGCGCGGCTCCGGTGTAATTCACATTCATCAACAAACATTTATTGGGTGCTCTGTGCAAGAATACAGCGATGAAAACAAAACCAAAAAAGGCTAGTTCCCTGCTGTCATGGAGCTTAGCTTCTAGTAGGACGAGACAGGTGATAAACAGATTACAAATAAAATTTTTGTAGATCGAGGACGACTGTTAAATAAGGTGATGGATGGGGCCGCCCGGTGGCGCAGCGGTTTAGTCCGCGCTTGGCAGCCCGGGGTTCGCAGGTTCGGATCGCGGGCGCCCGCAGACGCACTGCCTGTCAGCCACGCCGTGGCAGCGTCCCATATAAAGTGGAGGAAGATGGGCACGGATGTTAGCCCAGGGCCAGTCTTCCTCGGCAAAAAGAGGAGGATTGGCAACGGATGTTAGCTCAGGGCTGGTCTTCCCCACAAAAAAATAAATGAATAAGGTGATGTAGTGGTCAGGGAGGAGCTGTCTGGAGGGACAACTCGGCTTACCCCTGAGTGATGAGAAGCAGTAGTCAGATGAAGATCTGGTTGGAGAATGTTCCAGGCAAAGGAAAGAGCCAATGTAAAGATCCTAAATAGTGAGATTGGAAGAAGGGGGGGCGGGGAGGCTGTCTGCCTAGAAGAATTGGGAGGCAGGGACCAGGAGGGACCTGGTGGAGGGTTCAGATTTCCTTTTAAGGGCCGTAGAAAGTCCTTGGAAGGTTTTATGAAGAAAAGCGATATGATTATATTCATGTTTTTAAAATAAATAATCACTATGGCTGCAGTGAGAAAAAAATGGCTTGTAAAGAGGAGTCAGGAATTCCCGCTGGGAAGCGTCTGTACCAGCTTTAGATCAAGGTATTGTGGGTAGTAATGTAGATGGAAAACGGTGGGTGGATTTGGGATATATTTTAAAGAGATAGAACCTCCAATTTAAATTACATCAATAATTTGAATTAACTCTTCGGGATTACTCCCACTGATAATATACCCAAAAGTAAAACCAACAGATGAAAAATGTTCGCTATGTTTTGTTTTTAAGAATTCCATGATTAGTGTTACAAGAATAGATACTGAAAATTTTCTGAAATTTTTCCTTCCATGTCCTGTTACAAAATTATCTTTTTAGTTCATTGAAAATCGTTTGTTAATTATCTTTGGGAAGAGTTTTTAGAAATTATTTCTAACAGGTAGCAGAGGTAAGAACATGTATACGTTGTTAAAGTGATTGTGTGCAGTGAGCATCACTGGGTCTCAACAGCCATCAATAAATTTAAATTAGCAAGCAAAACAATGTAAATGACTTCTACTAACAAGCACTTAAAAGTTAGAATATATCTTCTTCATTCAACTTGGCTCTCTAATGAGCAATTTTAGGTATTGTCTTAGCACAGATAAGATTTACCACAGTTTTATAGACGTTTTATAGTCAAGTAAACTACATTTGGCAAAATAGACGAATAAATTCCTTTTTGGAATATTTAATGTAAGACTCCTTCAGTGAAAAGTTTTTCATCATTGAATTTTTTGTTGGGAGAGTCACCCAACTTGGAGATTTTTTTTGGTAGTAGTTAGGATGGTGATTTTCAAAGTATTTTGGACTATTTAAGTCATTTTTATGTTTAAGGTTTCTGCTCAACTTTCTGATTGCTCCCATTCTCATTCTTGAGTCTCTAAACCAAAACTGAAAAAATTTCTTAGGGGCTGGCCCAGTGGCTTAGTGGTTAAGTTCATGTGCTCCACTTCGGAGGCCCGGGGTTCGCAGGTTCGGATCCCGGGCGTGGACCTATGCACCGCTTATCATGCCATGCTGTGGCAGGCGTCCCACATATAAAGTAGAGGAAGATGGGCACGGATGTTAGCCCAGGGCCAGTCTTCCTCAGCAGAAAGAGGATGATTGGCAATAGATGTTAGCTCAGGGCTAATCCTCACACACACACACAAATTTCTTGTATGTGCGCATTGGCAATGTAGCCCACCATCCTAATGGGTCTGTTGGTCTGTAGATCTTAGTTTGGGTCTACCAATGTAGAGTTGAATTTTAATTTGCATCTCCTTAATCAGTGAATGCTTACCATGTAATTTAAATGAAATTGAAGAATAGGGTCATGACAATTAAAATTTCAAGTGTTCTTTCATCTGACATCTTTATCTTCAGAACGATTTACTGTTATAATTTGTTTAGCTCCAAAGCTGGTTGAAATTTTCATCACCTGAACAAATATGGTAGAATCTGTCTCCAAATGCTTACAGATGTGTTATTTAAGTGTAGTGGTGCCTCTTCCCAGTAGGTTTCCCCCTGTGAGCCTTTCTTACTCCTGAGGTCTTCACTGGGCTCTGAGATAAATCTCTCATGGTAAATTTTGAGTTATAGCTGAAGGACAGCGTAATAGATTTCTAATGTATCATAAAGAGAAACACCAAGTCAAAATGTTGCTCAGGAATCACTTAATATTCTACTTTAGGTGGCTTCCTCCATTGTCCCTTACCCGCCTCTGCATTTTGATCTGAAAGCTCGATTTCAAAATTACAGATGAGAGAAACCTGATTCTTTTGTGTGACTGGAGCCAGGTACTGCGGTGGCTTCACATCCTTAGCAACCCAAAGCCATCTCATAATTGTCAGCCGCAGTTCAAGAGACTTCAACTTGGATGTAGGCTGGAAGACTGAAACCTAAGCTGGCTGTAAATGTAATAGTCTTGGGGAGTACAGATCACCTTTTAGAAGGGAAAATTCATCTTGTTCAACATGTTCCACCATGTTTCCTTAGGAGTCGGGAAGCTCTTAATATTTTAGAATTCAGCATTTTTGTTTGTTAATAAGCACTGTGAGTTAATCCACACCACACCCCAGTGAGTTAGGTCAGTGTTCTTGCCACCACCCCTTTACCTGGTGAGGCAGGGTCACTTGCCCAAGACCAAGTGGTAAGACAAGTTTGGTGGAGAGAACTAGAATTTAGACTTTTCCAGTGTAATCTGTATCTAGCAGTGGACTGTTTTAAGTATAAACCTGCTATTCATATTAATTCAGGTCTACAATCTTAAACAGAAACCCCAAATCTAAAATAGAGTAAGTTACACACTTTTTAAATAACCTTTGTTATAATCTGAAGAACAAACCAGAAGGTTACAGAATCTCATGCTACAAGACAAAAGTACTAATGAAGGAGCTGAATGATATTCAAGTTAAAAAAAAAATGTTTAAGCAATTACGAGCATGCTTTACATCCCTGCTGGTTTTATGATATAACCTATGCAACTGATAGTCTCAATAATTTTGTACATTATTGAAGGTTTTCTCTAGGATTTTTGGATAGTGAATCTTGTTTCTGAATGGCCCTAAAAGGCAGTTCCAGCAGGGGTGGGAAATAGCCCCAGCAGAATGGTGTTGCTTCATCAGTCTCCACCCACAGGGTTTTTCTGGGCTGTGGGAGCACTCAGACCAGATTTGCATATCTGTAGCTGCAGAGCGAATGTTCTCTCACTGGGCTTGGGGGCCCTGGGAGGCAAGTCCAGGATCCTTTCCATCTTATTGTAAGAGTTCCTGGAAAATGAGAGGCGGCCATTGTGTCGACTGCGGAGGCATTGTTCTTCCCTAGACGAAGCTGGCCTGTTTCTCAGCTCCTCTGAGTCGGCTTCTTTCGTCACTGCTAGCTCCTGAGGAGCAGCTGGACTGACTCAGAATAGCTAGGGTTCCGCAAAACCATTTAAAAATCTCCCTTTCCCCCTTACTCTCCAACATGTAAAGTTACAAACAAACCCCACACCCCCATTTTGTACAGAACTGTGTGCCCTGAGAGATGAAACAGTAACACAGCAATGGCAACTCAATGACAAGGTGCCGGGCTCTGCCCCACAGCCCCCAGCCCACTGCTGAGGAAAGACCTCCATTGGCCATCAGAATCCATGGCAGTGGGAGGGGCGAATACAATTAGAACTGAAAATGTTCCTTTACATTTCAGCCAAAAAATCGTGTATTGACAAGAGATATACAAGTATCAATTGTTTATTACCATTAATACCCTTCTGTTGGGGATAGTTAGTGCAAAAATCTGAATACTGGTTGTGAAGTCAGGGAAACAGAAGCTTTTTGCATTTATGTTGTTTTTCAATGTGGTTTGGGAGTAGGCCAAACGAGCAAAACCACGCTGACCTGTGAAAGGTGGGAAGGGACTAGGAGACCGAGGTGTAAAATGTGTGCAAGAAGAAAAGCAACTTTGAGAATGATTTGTTGTTTCTCCCTGTGTTTGGAGCTCAAATGACTAAATGGCTAAAATCTCATCTCCAGTTGACATGTTTCAAATGCGCCTGTCCTTCTTTCTATAGGTATTTGTATCAGAAAGTCTACTCGAAGTAGTTGGCTGTTTTATTTTGTGGTGTGGTGTAGCATTCAGGCATGAAGGAGCAGAGTGCATGGATGAGGGGACTGATGGCAATGCCACGCTCTTGGACACACCCCAAGGTCTCAGACATAACACTGATGTGGCACAATTCTCGTGGACGATACTGAGCATGATGCCCCTCCCTGCCCTCCAGGAGACACTGAAATCCACCATAACTTGAGGGTCTAGGCAGACTTACAGTTTTAATAGCTGTTACAGGTATAAATTATCCTAGCCAGTGGATTGTCAGTTGTGGCTAAATGTATTGAATAATTAAGAAGGTCCTGAGCCTATAGATCTGGGAGAGGGCAGGTGACATGATTGGTTGTCCTTGCTCCAGGCAGTTTTAGCTCCCTGCTCCTGACAACCTCCTCCAGAGCACGAACAGCTTAAACTAATCTTGTTTTCCTTGAAGGCGAGGCCATCCAGCTTTCTGAGTTATTGCCAAAAAAAAAAAAAAAAAAGTTTAGAAATTGCAGTTAAATGACTCACACATCAGCATCTCCTGCGTGAAAATGGTCATGATGCCACTTCTCTTAAGGTGCCACCAACAGTGATGTAAAAACGGCAGCAGCAATAGCCAAGAATAGCATCCCTGCTGCCAGCGTCCACAAGCAGATTTCCTTCTGGGCTTGGACGCTCTGCTTGATGGAGTCAAGGCAGCCACTTTGTGCTTTGGGCTTTCCTCCATGAGGCCTCCTCTCTCTCAAGCACAAATGTCGTGGAGTCTTTTTGTGTATTAAGGACACTTTTTTTTAAGCTCGCTAGAGAAAGGGAATAATAGGCATCATTCTTGTCCCTAAGCAGCAATCAATTGGCAAATATTTACTGTGCAGCTGGGGGTGTGCTAGGGGCTGGGGGTGAGGAACAAAGAATGTAGTCCGGGTCCTTGCTCTCAAGGGCCTTAGCGTGTTGCTGACGTAGTTTATATAAATAACACGTATCTGCCCCCAGTTTACAGAAGCCAAGGCATTTGTGCATGCATTATCTCCACTAATACAACCTTGAAGCCGCAAGTTAGTTGTGACTTTAGAGCTTAAAGATATTAAAGCTCAGCCATCCAAGGTTAGCAGGTGGCTTAGTTGGGTCCTGTGGGAAGGTCTTTGGAAACTAAGCCCAGAGGTCTTTCTGCCACATTATGACACCAACAGGCTACTCGCCCATGCATAGTGTGGCAGCCCCGTACACTCTTCTCTGAGCTTCACCTTCCTCGTTTGTAAATTTGGAATAATAATAATAATTTTGTGTGTGTGAGGAAGATTAGCCGTAAACTAACATCTGTGCTCATCTTCCTCTACTTCATATGGGACACCGCCACAGCATGGCTTGATGAGCGGTGTGTAGGTCTGCGCCCAGGATCTGAACCTGCGGACCCCAGGCCGCCACAGCGGAGCACGTGAACTAAACCACTACGCCACTGGGCCAGCCCCAGAATGATAATTAATAATACCAGTCATGATAGTGCCTTCCTTGTAGTGTTGTGTGAGGATTAGAAATAGCAAATACGCAAAGTCCTTAGCGTCTGGCACTGAATTAACCCTCAGTAAACGATGACTTTAAAACCATCATCATCGAATGAGTTCCAAAGCAGTGGCGTAGAGAATACAGTCTAAAAGCACTGAGGAGGTGGCTGGGTGATCAGGTCTGTCAGGAGCATTCTCCAGAAACGAGGCTGGTGCCGGTCCTGAAAACATAGTTCTCAGTTGGCAAGAGCAATGCAGAGCCTGAGGAGGGAGTCCGGGCGGGTGTGAGGCTTCCCACAGCACTGACCCTCAAACACAGAGAGAGATACAGTTAGCGCTGGGACCTTAGACATATTCCTATTTGGATATGAATTGTTTTCAGAACTTCATAAAATACAGCATATTCTTCCTCTAATATACCCTAATCTTTTCTATTGTATTCTATTTCATTAAAAAATAAATTATCCTTCCCCTCTGAATTGATTTTATGATTCAGTAATGGGTAGTGGCCTGCTCTTTGAAAAATTGTGCTTTAAAACAAGGATTCTTAACTTGGGTCCATGGATGGGCTTTGTGGGAGGGAGGTGAAGATGGCCCCAAATCCCCTGAAGTTGGATGCACAATTGTGTGTGTGTTTTTCTGGAACGAGTGCCCCCGAGTTTCCTCTGGTCCTCAAAGCATCTATGACTCCGTCTCTGAGACGGTAATGGGAAAGAGAGCCAGAAAATTAGATTTGAGTTGATTGGGGATCACTTTTAATGCCACTTAGAAAGGGAAAACTGGTGGAAGACCAGTCCCAGAAGGGGAAAAACAGGTTCACAGTTAAACTGAGTATTCTCCCCAAATGCCTCCTGGACAGAGGACTCCTCTCTCCGTGGTATAACAGCTGGAAGTCATGACTGCCTCCCTTTTCTCCTGCACAAAGTGGGCATGGTAATAGCACCTAGTGTATAGGCCTGTTTTGAAGACTGCATTGACATAATGTATGTAGAACTACCGAGCAGAACTGGCACAAAAGAAACACTTTCACAATGTCTACTATTGTGCATACTGTCCCTGCATGATGGTGGTACCACAGGGAAGGTTGTCCCCATTGTATCTGCCCAGTCCATGTCTGAGTGTATCTGTTTGTTTGTAGTGGGATGAATTATTTCTCTCATTCATTAGCGTAGAAATTCAGGGCAATCTAACACACCTCTGGGCCTCTCTCCTCGGTCCTCGCACAAAGCCAGAAGACAGAAATGACTCCTTTTCTCCCTGGCTGGCTTCTGGGAGCTGGCCCTGGGAGCTGAATGACATCCCTGCCAAGCTAACCCAGGTTCCTGGTTGCCCAGGTGTGCCCGCCCCTGCCAGATGGCAGAGAGCGCCCACAGTCATCACTCCCTCTGCCCCAGCACGCTCAGGCCCTGCACTGGTGTTCCTACTCGCCCTTCAGTATAAAAACCAAATCAAAAGAAAACCAAATCGGCCCTGGAGAGCTGCCCTCAGCTTTCCATCCCCCTGAGGAAGAAGCTGAGGTGGAAGGAAAAAGGCCTTTCTGCATCGTTGCTTGCCTTTTGAGGAGTCTGAATTTCTGCCTTATTTAGAAAGTCCACCATACTATTTGCTACCTTGCTGCTCAGCCCTGAATGCTGGGGCCCCACACGGCAGCGTCTCCTCCAGGTGCAGCAGGTGGTGGATGCCGCGGGCTCAGCTGTGCTGGACGCAGGTGGACTGTGGGATGAGGTCCTAGGCTCTGAGGAGAGGGTGAAATGCAAGCAAATGAGTCCTTGGCCAGGAACCAGCTCTTCTTTGCCAAAGCTTGGTTTAAAGGACACAGAGACAAAGCTTCTGAGGGTGTTAACAGCTCACACCTGGTAAAGAATGAGGACTTACACACCTACAAGAACTGGGCCTATTTGTTTGTTTGTTTGTTTGTTTTGTGAGGAAGACCAGCCCTGAGCTAACATCCATGCCCATCTTCCTCTACTTTATATGGGATGCAGCCATAGCATGGCTGACAAGCGGTGCGTCGGCGGGCGCCCGGGATCCGAACCCATGAACCCTGGGCTGCCAAGCACAAACTAAATTGCTGTGCCACCGGGCAGCCCCTAGCCTATTTGTTTTTAATCAGGTGTTTTTATGTGCAGGTTTTCCACTAGAAAAAGACACACTATGTGTTACAGGCTGAATTGTGTCCCCCAAAATTCATATATTGAAGCCCCAAGCCCAGGACCTCAGAATGTGACTGTATTTGGGGACAGGGTCTTTAAAAAGATAATTAAGGTAAGGAGGTCATATGAATGGGCCCTGGTTCAACATGACTGATGTCCTTATAAGAAGTGGATAGTAGGGCACAGACCGAGGGAAGACCATGTGCAAACACAGGGAGAAGGTGGCCATCTGCAAGCCAAGGAGAGAGGCCTCAGAAGAAACCAACCCTGCCCACACCTTGATCTTGGACTTCTAGTTTCTAGAACTGTGAGAGAATAAATTTCTGTCTTTTAAGCCACCCAGTTTGTGGTACTTTGTTACAGCAGCCCTAGCAAACTAACATCCTGTGTGTTTTATGAATTCATATAGTAATAGTTTACAAGTCTGGCCGACCACATCAGAAAAGGAAAAAGTAAAAAACCACCATGTGGAAGTAAAAAGCAGTATAATGTCATGGTTAGCCTACTTGGCCAATTACAAGTTGTGCACCCCAGGGCGAGCTGCTCTGCTCTCTGGGCCTGTTTCCTTAGATGTAAAGTGGACGTCATGATGATGATGGGGCCCACTTGATGAGCCTGCGGTGAGGATTCACCAAGTTAACATGTGTCAAGCATGTAGCAGTGTACCCCCACCTAGAAAACCACTATCTGAGCAATTATTTTGTTATTATTACAAATCTGAAACATGGCTCCAAATCTGGAGCCTCCTCCTTTCCAGATGTGTGACCTTGAGGAAGTCACTGTGTCACCGACTAGGTGTCTTGAGAAACTCAAAGGAGGGTTCGGAAGCAGTTAACTGTTTTTCCAAGTTGTTTCCTTCCTTTTGTATGTTAAGGAGATGTAACCACCAAACATCCTGAAACTGACCAAGCCTCACCACAAGAGGTACACCCATGATCTTTGCCTTATTTTAATGCAAAGATCTCTCCAGAAGGAGCTTAGGCCTCATGATGTGGAAGCACGTTCTCCAACTGAGCCTGTGCAGCCAAATACCCGCCTCTCCCTTTCGAATATTCATTTCCCAACTGAAATAAAAGTTTCTGCTTCCCTTTGTTCCTGGACGCCGTGACTTTGGAAATGATTCCTCATGGCCTCCTATTTCCTGCAAATACACTTCACTTTGTGAGACAACTTCCACTGGTGTAGAGTCTTATTTTACTCACCAGGAGGCAAGCCCACTTGGTTTGGCAACAACCCCCTCCCTGGGGCTGCTTCATTTGCACAGGGAAGACCTCATGACACTTGAGGACCCTTTCAGCTGTAAGATTTTGTTATTCTAATAAATGTTGAGATGAGTCATTCTGCAGGGAGTAGTGGAACGTCTTGGAGTTGTGAGAAGTATAACACTTTTTTGGGGTTTCTATGCCTTATGTGTTCACAGGTGACAAAACCAAGTAAATGGGGATGACTTTAAAAAAGAATGACCTTCCAAATGACTCCCTTAAAAAGAAATCTGTACCCTTGGATTCTATAGACATTGACACAAAAAGGAAAAAAAAGCAAACTTCTACTTTTAAGCCGTGCAAAGTGACTGCAGTAAATCTGTGTTGGTATCATCGTGTTTGACTTTAAGAAAATGGCTGAGCTATGGGCAAGGTAATTCAGGAAGATATAAATGGCTGCATTATAATAATCAGACACCTATTTTAAGCATGATCTATGTTTTTGAGAAAATTCATTACAATGAGTCTTACAATACCAACCTCTTCAATGAATTTTTCATGTCTGCATACCAAGATATATATAAAACGATTGCAATCATATACCTTTGGGGCGATGCTGAGCGCCAGCTGTTTCGCGGATGATTTATAGGTTGCCACGCTCAAGGTTAATAATCAGGAGAAACAGGTTACAGTATGCAATGCATTTATGTCAGGTTAGAAGTTCAGTTAGTGGAGATAGCATGTTATAAGGAAGCACACACTTTTAATTATTTTCTAACCACCCCCTCCCATTTCTGTGCAATAAACTAAAAATAAATGATGTTTTATGTAGAGAAACCTCTCTGCCAAACATATCTTCCGGAGGCTGTTGGCTTTATTTAAAGGGAAACGAAAGCTAGGAATTACTTGGGGGTACATATGAAAACACAGCTTGAAGGTACTTAAACATCTGTGCAATGGGCCTGCGTACAGGGTGGGATGGAGTTTTATAAACATTGAGGTAATTTCACTCTTATTGAATGGCCGAATTTGCTACTAGCAGGATTTTCAGAGATGTGGCACGTACAAGCCACAAGTCAACCTCCCAAAGTGCTGAAATGTAACTTGTCTCCCTGTGGAGGGAAAAATTATGGCATCAGTTTCATAAAAATCTCAGAAATATTCCCTTTCTGAATTGAGTTTATCTTGTCCTAGAAAACTTTTTTTTATGATAAAGAGAAAATAATTTTTTTCTGTAGAGGTTGCGTTCATTGTGTCCCTCACCCTTCTTCGTTGATCTATACAAGTCTCTCCTCTTTCATTTCTTTTTTTATTCTCTTTTACTCTAGTTCCAGTGCCTCAGCTCTGAACCATCTAGAAGACAGCTTTCTAGTGTTTATTATATATATATGTATGTATTTTTGCTTATATTTTTTAAAAACTGTGTTGTTTTGTGTGCATATACATATATTTAATTATGTAAATTGTATTTTGTTATGTATCTCAGTCTACTTTTTAAGTTTTTGTGAGTTTATCTTATTTTTAACAGCTTTATTGAGGTATCATGAGCATACATTATACTGAACATGTTTAGATAAGTTTGGACGTCTGTGACACCATACTCCACCACAATCAAGATAATGAGCATATACATCACCCCAAAAGTTTCCTCTTGTTTCTTTCTAACCTCTCTTCCTGCCCCTCCCCATCCCCTCATCTCCAGGCAACCACTGATCTGCTTTCTATCACTATAGATTAGTTTGCGTTTTCTAGAATTTTACATAAATGGAATCATATGGTATATATTCCTTTTTTTTTTGTCGGACTTCTTTCACAAGCATAATTGTTTCTGAGATTCATTCATGTTGTGTGTATCAATAGTTCATGTCTTTCCGTGGTAGAGTAGTATTCCATTGTATGGAATACCACTTTATCTACCTACCAAATGCTGATGGACATTTGGATTCTTTCCAGTTTCTGGCTATTACAAATAAAGCTGCCATGAAGAGCCATGTATGAGTTTGTTAATAGACATATATTTTTGTTTCTTTTGGATAAATGCATAGAAACAGAATGTCTGGATTATATGGTAGATGTATGTTCAACTCTTTATGAAGTTGCCAAACTTATTTCCAAAGCAGTGTATTATTTCAGTTTCCCGCCAGAAGTGTTTGACTCTTCCAGTTCCTCCACCTCCTCACCAACACTTGGTATAGACAGTCCTTTTAATTTCAGACGTCCTAATAGGCACATAGTAGTATATCATTATGATTTGAATTTTCATTTCTCTAATGACGAATGAAGTTTAGGATCTTTTTTGTGTGCTTATTTGCCATCTGTATATCTTCTTTGGGGAGGTGTTTGTTCAAATCTTCTGCCCATTTGTGGAGGAGCGTGTTTGTTTTCTTATAACTGAGTTTTGAGACTTTTTTTTATAATCTGGATGCAAGTGCTCTATCAGATACATCATTTGTAAACATTTTATCCTAGTCTATGGCTTTTTTTCCACTTTATCACTAAAGTCTTTTGAAGAGCAGAAGTTGTTAGCTTTGATGAAGTTCAATTTATCAATTTGTTTTTTTCTGGATCACATTTCTGGTGTTATATGTGGACTCTATATTATTCTGTTCCATTGATCTATTTGTCCATCGTGATGTCAAAACCATGCAGTCTTGATTACTGTAGCTCTATAATAAGTCTTGAAGTCAAATAATATAAGTCCTTCAACTTGATTCTTCTTTGTCAAAGTTGTTTTTAGCTGTTCCAGTTCCTTTGTATTTCCATATAAATTTTAGCATCGACTTGTCAATTCCTACAAAAATCCTGCTGGGAATTTGATTGGGATTGCATTGAATCTATATACCAATTTGAGCAGAATGACATCTTATCAATATTGAGTCTTCCAATTCATCAACATGATATTTTTAAAAATACTTTTTTCTCTTAATGTTGAAAAATTTAAGATTAATTTATGTTGCAATGTATAATCCAGGATAATCTCCCCATCTCAAGATCCTTAAGTTTATCACATCTGCAAAGTCCCTTTTGCCATATAAAGTAACAGTCACAGGTTCCAGGTATTAGGACAGGGATGTATTTGAGAGGCATTATTCAGCCTACCACATGTGCAGGAATCCACCACATTTTAGGTACACACTTTCCCAGTGATGGACACCAGGTTGGCCCCTACTCCCCTCCACTACAAAGAGTGCTGCAAAGAACATCCTCATTCATGTCTTCTCGTGGACTTGTGTGCAAATTTCTTTAAGACTTGTACCCAGGAATGAGACTACAGGGTCACTAATGCGTGCATACACTTATTGTGGCTGAGCAGTGACTGGCTGCTCTCCAGGAAGACTGGACCAGTCCACCCTCCACCAACCATGAATGAATGTTCCTCTGTCTCCATGTCCTCACCAACATTTGTCATTGTCTGTCTCTCTAATTGTTGCCAGATGTGAATTTATCTCCTGTGGTTTTCTTTTCATTTCTCTAATTACCAAAGAGTTTGACTATCTCTTCATGTGTATTAGCCTTTTTGGTTTCATTTTGTAAGTTGCCTGTTCAGCTCCTTTGCCTATTTTCTATTGGGGTTGCCTTTTTCTGGTTGATTTGTTTTTATTTAGACAGTCTCCAAGCCTATATCAGAAAGGTCTTCTCCTAGATTTTCTTGACTTTGTAGTTTTACATTTAGGCTTTTATCTCTCTGGATGTCACCTTTGTGTGTGCTATTCCATAAGGAATGCAATGTGATTTTTCTCCACACAATGAGCCAGTTTCCCCATTACCAGCTACTAAAAATGCCATCCTTTCTCCATTGGTTTTTAGTGCCATTATCATGTATTAAGTTCCTGTGTGTGTAATATTCCATTAGCTTCTTTGTTCTTGTACCAAATCACACTTTTTTTTTTTTTTTTGGCTTGAGGAAGATTCGCCCTGAGCTAATATCTGTGCCAATCTTCCTCTATTTTCTATATGGGTCATTGCCACAGCATGGTTGCCAACAAGAGGTGTAGGTCTGCACCCAAGAACTGAGCCCAGGTTGCCAAAGCAGTGTGCCAAACTTAACCACTAGGCCATGGAACTGGCCCCATGCTTTTTTTTTTTTATTACTGGCTTTATGATGTGTTTTATTATCTAGTGTGGAAAATCCTCTCTTTACTATTTTCAAGATGGATTTAGAAGCTTTATTCTTCCACATACATCTTAATATAAGTTTAAGTTTCTCAAAAATTGAATTTCTAATCTTGATTATGGTTACACTGAAATCATGGGTTAATTTAGAAATATTGACATACTTAAACTATTAAGTCAACCATCTAAAAGCATGGGATATCTGCCCATTTTTTTCAGATCATCTTCTATGTTCTTCATCAAATTTAGTTTCTCCACAGAAGACTTCCGGATTCTTGGTCAATTCATTGACACTTCATAGATTTTGTTGCTATTATGAGTGAAGGATTTAATTTTTCATTAAAATTTCTACTTGGTTATTTTCTGGTCTAAAAAACTGTTATTGATTTTAGTAGGTTGATCACACTGACAACCTCACTAAACTCATGATTAGTTCTAATGGTTTGTTGTTGACTCTTTTTCCCCCCTAGGTGGATGATCATATTATCTGCAAAATAATATGCAGTTTATTGCTTTAGAAAATATCCCCCCTCCCCCAGAATCCCATGAAAGCTTCATTGCCTTAATTAAGGAGTCCCTCATTCAAGACATCTCTACTTTTCTTATTAAGTATAATAACATCTGAAATGTACTGAATGATCGCTCTCTTTTCAGGATACTTGTGAGGAAGACAAGAAGAGAAGAGTTGTAATTTATAAAAATGTAATTACTTAAAATTATTAAATATGCTCTTCTTGCTGAGCCTTTCTTTTTAGAATTCTTTGCTTAGTCAACACTTTAAAATTTACTTAGAAAATATAGTGAGAGGAATAAAATTCAGAAAGCTTTCAGAATTAAAGATAAAATGTTTACGGTAATGATTTGTCCCAAGTAATTTTCCTTCTTTCAACATTCTGGAGATTACTAAATCTCTTTCTTTTCCCTCAAGTTATTTATTTAATATAGTCAGTAATAAAGGTTGGGTCATTTTTTCCAAGTTAATTTCACATCCTATTTTTTAAAGGGAACAAATAACTTGGGGCACTTTTTGAGTTCCACACATCCAGGAAGTGTGTGGTGTCATGGTTTATATTTGCGTGGTTATCCCAAAGTTGTTTTAAGTGTTGGCTATGTCTTAGGTCATTTAAAAGTTCTGATTCTTTTGACTGAAATATTTGAGGGGAACTATTATTAGGTCTATTGCTGGTAAAATTTGGGATCTGAATAAATTTCCATTTTATGCAACATCTGTCAACTACTCCATTATGAGACATACCCCAGAGATATGAGGGTCCTGAAGAGGTGCAGCCTATAGCCCTCCCCTTACACACTGAGCATGTTGGAGCTGGAAAAAATGGAGGAAACCAAGTCCAACCCTCTGAAGTTACAGATGAGAAAACTGACTATTTGCAGCCCACACAACTAACAGCAAGGTGCACTAACTCTCACCCCAGTATTCCTTCCACCAGCACACAAAATGTCCTTCCCCCCACCTTTATACAGGTGAAATCCAGTTACAGTCATCATCAAGGATGGCACAGAAGGGAAAAGGAGGGGGCAGACACATCCTAAATAATAACTAACACTGTCTAATTTTAGATATTTTTCCTTAAGTGTCACATCAATTCAGAAAAAAACAGAGATAATGATAGCTAACATAATCGATCCTTGCTCTATGCATTTCTATGTTTATTATCTCATTTAACTTCCACAAAGCCCTGTGATATGGGTGCTGTTATTGTCCTTCCTAATTTATAGGTGAGAAAACGGATTGGAAATATCAGCTTGCCTAAGATGCCACAACTAGAAAGTGGCAGAGCAAGGTCTTGACTTAAGAACTCTCTGATAGATAAGTCTGTGTCTTCAACCATCACCCTACAGGTGGGCAATTTTCTTACCTCTGTTTTCTAGCTATAGACCTGAGGCGTAGTCCAGTGTGGCAGAGTTCTTAGTTACAAGTTATGGCAGCCAATTTTGGCTCATTCAAGCAGGAAGAGAAAACTTCTCAAAACTCACTGACTCTAGGTTCCAAGAACACTACAATCCTATGAGGCATCCCAGGGAATTTCCTGGATCCCACCCATACTGGATCCCGTGTCGCATTGCGGAGCAGCAACTCCATTTCCACTTCATAAGCAGATCAATTACTTCAGTCAAAATCCATAACACTCCCACCACCCTCGCCCCCCTACACACACACACACACACACACACACACACACACATTTTTTCTTTTTTGGCTCTTCCCCCAGTGGCAGGAGTATCACAAAATGTCCAGATTTGACAAATACATGGTCCAAATACAATGGAACCTTTGCTGCCTCATCTGGAAGAAGCATGCTTCCCTTGTTTATTAAGACCCCTAAACAAGGCCCAGAGCTGTAGAGGCAGAAAACAAAATGGTTGCAAGTGATCACGACGTCATACCATCCCCACGTCCACCCTATTTTCAGGTGAAAGTGCACCACATATTGATTGCTGTGTCAGCACATTCTGTACACCCTAAGCCATTGGTTGAATGGCATGAACTCACCATTTTTCTAGGTCGAAGTTGGTTGTATACTGGCAATGTAATTTGGTTCAATTTAAGAGCAAGATATTTTTTTCTACTTTTACTGTGGCTGGAACTGAATCATCAATAGGTTATTCTGCTATTCTATAAGGGCTGCTACTTCTGGGAAATGGGCTGCATGGTAAAATTGGCAAATCTCATGGCCATCAGCTCATTGTCTACCTTCTTTCACTTAAAAGTAAGTACTTTGGTGAGAAGTAATTCTATGTGAATGTGAGATACCATCATGATTAATAAGGCATTCATTAAGACCGTGTGGTCATGTAGGAAGAAAGAGAGAAACACAGTCCAAATCCAGAATAAGTGTTTATTCCAGTGAGGATGAATTACTACCTCTTCAATTATGGAACGGATCCAGTGTAATTAACCAGCTCCCAGGAGCTGGCTGCTGCTCCTGGGTACGGCACCATATTGACACTTAGGGCTCATCACTGCTGAAAACACGTTGGATACTCAGCCAGCTGAGGGCATGCCCATGTTTTTGAGCCCATGCTTAGCTTCCACCCTCCATGGCCACTTACTTCACGAATCTATTGAGGGAGCATGGGGTTGCCGGGGATAGCGGTTGACTGATATCCAGAGAATAGGTGACCACATCCACCTTATTAAAAAGAGCCTCCTCCACGATGAGGAACTTTTGGTGAGTATTTACATGGCCCTCTCTGTGCCTATCCTCAGAGGTCAATCTATATTCTTTCCCTAATCTGGTCAACAACTCTTAAGTCTTACTCTTTACTATTTCTTTACCATATGGCCAAACAATTAACTACTGCCCATACAGCCTGACCTCAGCTCCTATCTCCTTTGAGGTAAAATAGAGAATGAAAAAAAGCCAAAGTTATACTGACTGGGAAGATTTCTTTTCTTTACCATCCTTCAAGGCCTCCCCTGAGTTGAGTATAACTCTTCAGCAGTCTATTTCTGGCTTGCACCAGCATATTGTACAAAATTATATGTGTACAGATCAATTTTTTTTTTTCATTTTCAGTCAACTGATCAGGAGAATTCTCCAAGAGGCCCAGGTGCGGGTTGAGGGAAGGTCATAATATAGTAGGAGGATGCAGACTGGGAGCGCGAGCCATCTGCTCATACAGTTTTCTTGTGCCTTCAGGATCTGTTCAGCCTGAATGACGGGTGCTTCTGGGAATGCCTGAATTTATGGCCAGGAGGCTGAGACAAAACTCACTTCATGATGTGCAGTTCAGGTTTACCTGGTGTTCTTTGCTAAGATTTTCGGCATCCATCAGAGTCTAGTAGCAATGCCTATTTCTCAAAAGAAAAATAATTCTTGCCAAGAAATTGTGGCTTTTCTTCTAAATCCTCGGGGCCCTGCTGTGATTCTATCTGGAACCTGGCAGAGGTCCACATAGTACCCTTGTCTGCTACTGACGATGTTTGGAACTACTGGGTCTGCCGTCATGAAGCTCAAGTGGATGGGCTGTTTCCGCCGGAGACTCATCCGGCTCGAGACTAGTTGGGTCCTAATTAAACCTAGTAGCCTTTCAAGTTACCTGGTTCACGGGGTGAACAGCACTACCAAATGCCGCATATGTTGCCTCCAAACTCCAAAGAGGTTCACAGAACATTGTGCTTCTTTCTTAGAGGCACAGCAATGAGTTCTTCACTTTTGAGAAGATATCCCTTCATGCACCCATGGACCTCCCAGAAACCTTACTGAGGTGGTCTTTATTTTCATGGGATTATATCTGATACCTTTGGCTTACTATCTTACTAAGACATCTATGGCACCTGCTATTTCCTGCTCTCCAACTTCTGTTATTATGATGTTATCAATGTAGTAGACCAGTGTGGTGCCTTTTGGGAAAGAGAGATGATCAGTGACCCTTTGGCATAGAGCCCTAAAGCAAGATGATGAAGAGGTACTGCTGACCAACCAGGTAAAAACAAACATTATGTTTTCTGCTAACTGGGGTGAAGAAAAATGTATTTTGTAAGGTCAGACCTGCATAGAAAGTACCAGGGGCTGTGTTGATTTATTTAAGTAAAGAGAGATCACATCTGGAAGAGTGGTGGCAATTAGAGCAACCACTTTATTAACCTTATGATAATCCACTGTCATTCATTCTCCAAAACCCATCTGTCCTCTGTAGCACCCTGAGGTCTGTTGCCTGTAACCACTTTTGGTTCCAATTCCTTTATCAATGAACATCCTTAGTCAGAAGCAACAGAAACTGACTTTGGCTGATTTTTGTACTGTACAACCCCCTACATCTTTGGTGAAAGGACTTATCTCTGCAATTCTCCCAGAATAAAGCATAGTTTTTGATTTACTCTTTGCTAAGGACAGTCAGTATGCTTTAGGGACTTCCATTCAATTCTTTGACCGTGGTAGCCTTTACTCCACTTCTAAGAGAGAGCCAAAGTGAGGATTCTAATTGTTGAGATGACATACTAACAGAATAGTTTAAGGACTTGAATCCTTAAACCCTTGGGAGAGGACTTTGGTCAAAACTCTATTTCTTACCTCATTCTCCAATAGCTCCCTCTCCAGCTAGAGGACTACAGTGGTGTTACGGATCTCTGGGAGTGGGCGTTTTCTAAGACTACCAGCAACCCAACCTATAGGAAAATGGCAACTCTAGTTTTGCCATGCAAAACCATTGGCCTCACCTCACCCCTGCATTCCTTGATGCTTTGATGAAGACAGTGTTTTCTCAGGGCCCTCTTTGGAGACCTGGTAAGGTTTGAGGGAATGTGTTTCACTTATTCACTTATGATAAATCTGCTCCCAACATTCCTCTCTCTCCAAACTACAAGTCTTTGGATTCCTTCAACTACATTTTATCAACTAATTTTTGGCATCTCAATCTCATTCAGCAGGGACTACCAGTGAGTACAGACATCAGTCAACTAAACAAATAAACAGCTGAAAGTGTTTCCCGCTGCCCGAATTAACTCAATTAATCCAGACTCTCTGGAAAATATGCCTCTATCAATTAAATTGAGTTCAATCTACAGATATGTACTTCTCTCCTTGATGTGGTTCTTCAGAATACATCCCCTTATGTATGTGGCAGATTCATGCTAAAATAAATTACTTGTTTTGGTAAGTCAGTCTTTTCTGCTCAGGTTTGGTTTATACTTGACCTTCCAGAATATCCTGGGACCTGACTCTAGTTATGGAGCTAACTAGAAATCTTACAGTTGTTAAGTGTGGGGCACAAGGGTGATTTTTGTTCAGTTGAAGTCACTGGGGGGTCTTCCACAAGGGAGCGATTGCTTTGTCAGAGAGGAAAGGATGGACTATCATGGCCTTTGTGGAAGGTTCATGGGGAGCCAGAGGATCCTAGTACTCCGAGCCCATTGGTCCTCCCCAGTTCTCCATTCCAACTCCCAGGCTTTTACTCCTTCCTAATCAATGCCTTAAATTTTGCATAAAAGACACAGTATGGCTGTGAATTTGACTGGCAATGTAGTTCATCGGCCTGCAGGATCCAATTGTGACTGTGGTTTATGGCTTCCTCAGATATATGGCTTAAAGATATGAGTTTTTTTTTAACAATCATACAAATCCTATGTTTTCAGACTATGCTTTGGGCCAAGAATTTACATATTTGAGCTTTCTTTAATTGTCCATCCCCTGTAGAGATACCCACCCCAACCTTAGATCTTTCATTCCTTATGGCCTTCATGCCATTGTTTGGCAGCAATCATATGCGCCCCTGAAGCCTGCCATGAAGGGGTACTTTATTTGGAGGGCAGCAAGTCACGATGAACCATTTTGCCACCATGCCACAGGACCCAACAGAGTCACATCCTTACCTGCACTTTTTTTCTACCCTCCCCCAACTGGGCTTGATAACCAATCCCAGATTTCCCTCATTACCTCGAGGTCTGTTTCCTATAACCACCTCTGGTTCCAATTTCTCCATCTGTGAGCGTTCTTAGTTGTAAGCAGCAGAAACTTGCTGTGGTTGATTTAAGCAGAAAGGAAACTCATTAAAAAAGATATTGGGAATCTTGGAGAATTTCTAGGAGGGTGAGAGAAGGAGGAAAAACACCTCCAAATTACATCACAGAATCTATCCAGTGAAGACCCTATGGTTATTGTCTCCCAGCACTGTCTGTTGCAGCTCCCAGCCCTGACACCATTGGCCGCAGTCACGAGATGCAAGAACCAGCCCTGTGGAGTCTGCTTTCCCAGGAACTTGACTTGCTACAATTGTCACTGTGCCAGAGAGACCTTCTGTACCTCCTGATATGATGCACTGCGAAGGATACATTACCTCTCAAGTATCCTACCCATAATGCAGGACCTCAGTCTAATCATGAGAAAACATCAGGCAAAGCCAAACCGAGGAACATTCTACAAAAGAACTGCCCGGCACTCTTCAAAAGTGTCAAGGTCACAGAAGACAAGGAAAGGCTGAGGAATTATCACGGATCAGAGGAGATAAGGAGACATGACAACTAATTGCAATGTGGGATGCTGGATTGGGTCCCAGAACTGAAAAAGGAAATCAGCAAAAAAAACTGGTGAAATCCAAATAAAGTCTTCAGTTTAGCTCATGGAATTATAATAATGTGATTTTCTTAGTTTTGACAATTGTATTACAGTTATGTAAGATGTAAATGTAGGGGCAGCTGTATGAGGAGTGGATGAGAACTCTCTGCATTATTTTGGCAACTCATCTGTACATCTAAAATTATCTCAAAATAAAAAGTTAAAACCAAATAACAAATAATCATACAAATCCCATGTTTTCCATTATTTGCAATATTTCCAATATTATGCCCTGTAACTAATGGCACATTTGAATGAAGGGAAATGCTACATTTTCTCCTCTCCAACTGCTGCTTCCCTGAGTTATTACAGCAGGGTTACTAGATGCCAATGATCGGCAGAGAGGGGAGGAAGTTGGCGGGGGTGAGAAGGAGAGAGAGAGAAGTGGGCCAGATGGCGGGGGGGGGATTTTTAAGCAGGCCTTTGGGATGCCTTGAATTCTGCTAAAAAATGACTCTTTGCTTATGGGACGGCTTTGGAGATCATGATTTATCAATCTGGGATTAGGAGGAAGAATACCCCCCGGGATAGTAGCTAGTCTTAGGCACCTGAACTAGTCTCATATTTAGAAGTGGATTTCCTCCTAATTACAGCACTGTCCCATAGAAATTTCTGTGGTGTTGGAAATGTTCTATATCCATGCTGTCCTATATGGTTGCCACTAGCCACACATGGCCACAGAGCACTTGAAATGGGGCTCCTGTGATGGAAGAACTAGTTTAAATGTAAATAGCCACAGTAACTAATGGCTGCTGTATTGTAACTGGCTTCAGCTTTTTTTTCCTGTTGATTATGACATGGCTCAATACAGACAGAGATATAATTTTAAAGACATGTATATATGTATGTAATCAACTACCCAAACCCCAAAGACATGTTGAAATAAGGAATAGCTGAATGAATAGTTTTACAATTGGTAAACTGGTAAATGGCAGAATTTCATAGCTGGGGGAGATCTTAGAGCTTGCCTGTTCCGACCTCCTCATCTGACTGCTGAGAAAGTCGGAGACCACAGGGAATATGTGATTTTTCCAGGATCAAGGGCGAGATAAGGGCAGAGGCAGGATAGAACCAGGTCTCCCCAGGCCCATTCCAGGGCTGTGCATGACTGCACGTGGCCTCACCCACCTAGAAATAAAGATTACCTTTGCAACTCCACTCACGCTAAACCTGCATATGTACCCATGAGCTGTGGATGCACCCCCTCCTCTCCTCCCTACCCACCTCGCTTATCCCTAGCTCCCACTGTTGAGCCTCATCAAAACATCCCAAATTTGATGTTTGAAGAACAATTCCTTTTTAACAAAAAGTGGCAAAGCCGCTGTCTTTCAGCCACATAGTCTGTCTTCTGGCCCCAAGGGAGGAAAAGAACTAAATAATAAATCCTCTAGAGGATACGGAATCAAGGACACCAGAGAGCTTTCTCATAAATTGTCTCTCCATTACAATTTGAGTATATTCACAATGGAGAACTCCAAATAAGATGAGGGAGAGGCTAATTCATTTTATAAACATCGCTTTAAATCTCCTCACGTACCTGAGCCATGAAATTAATTATGACTGTGATGAAATGGAAAAAAAAAAACAATTGCTTAAAACTGTAATGAATATTACCAGAGCTACTTTCTTAACTAGTTTACTTTCCAAAGTTGAGTAGATTTCATGAGTCGAAATCTCCTTATGCAAAGGCAGAAGATGGCAAACCACAATTAATTGGGTAATTCAGCAGAAACTATATGGGATATTTGCATCATCAAGGGATAGCTCTTTGTTCTTCTAAAGCAACCAACACAGTTTAAGTCCCCTAGTGGGGCAAACATTGGGAAAACCCACCCTCAGATGGAAATATGAAATTGCAAAGATAAGTAACACTTCTTAACCAGTTTGTGCGTGATGGAGCCTGTTAGGGAGATATTCTAGTTGTTTTCTTCCTGGTGTGAAATTGGGATCCTTGAAAAGACCCATGTCTTACAACTTCTGGAATGTAAAGACCAAAGCTTCCACCTGATTATCAAGGGAGATCATCCCAAGAAGTTTCATATTTTATGCTACTTCATTTGAATAAGAGCCCCCTTCGGTGAAGATTCAAATTCACTTATTGACGTTGAATGCTTCTTTCTGCTTTTGTTCAAGGTCTTTCCTAAGCAGCACTCTCAAGCCTATGGTAACTGACAAATCTAGTATGTGAATTAATTTCTGCTGACTGTAAACACATACAGCACATCAAAGTGACATCCTAAGCATTCTATACAGCCTCAGGATGCCCAGAGGAGAACGGTGCTTTGTCAATAATCCATACACACATCAGTTATCACAGGCACTGCATAATAAGTTAGGATGGTAGAGAAGATATCATAGCAGCAACAAATATTTACTGACCATCTTCTATGTGCCGGGCACTTTTCATCCATTATCTCTTATAATCCTCTGAGATGGAAAGTATTATTATCATCTTCATTGATGAGGAAATTGAGGCAAAGAAAAGTGATACAACTTGCCTCGGGGCATAAAACAACCAGGTGACAGAGTCAAGATTTGAATCCAGAGTTACGTGACTCAGATCCTGAGTTCTTAACAATTGTATTAGTCTGCTATCTTTTGGAGGAAGGAGGAGTAGAGAGAGACCCAGAAGCAATAGTTAATAGGGTCCCATGCCTTCCGGCAGATTATTTCTAATCTGTCAAGAATGTTCCTTGGCTCCACTCACCACCTCACCCCCTAATTCTCCCAGATGGCAGGTGTGGCTCCAGAAAGTTGATTGGAACATTTGCCTTCAATGACTTTGACTCCTTATTCATGCTCCTTCCTTTCACCCCATCCCCATCCCTCCCCCCATACTCTGCGGTCTCAATTTTTCTGGGTCCTCCTGCACCCTCTCAAATCATATCATGGCTCTGTCCTGTTGGGTTCAGTGTGTAAAGAAAGTGCTAACAGAATCAAGTCTCCTTCTTTTAGATGAATCGTAGGCCCTGAGGACACAACACCTTTACTTCTTGTGTGTTGTGATGGTGGACATTTTCACCACACTGTTTTCCCCTGGGCAGGGCTCCCACAAAAGTGCTCACTTGGTAAGATCAGTGGTGGTCAGGGAGGAAATGATACGTGTGCTGGTTTTATCATTGACTATTACAGTTTTCTTGGGAAAGCCAAACCTTTGTGTTGCTAAACTCTTACACTTTGAAGTATCCTAGGACTATTTTAGAATTACTATAAAGTTTACTATCTGAAAATGCCTCCCTTAGCTTTCCTAAGATGCTGAGGAAAAGACAATCCAAATGTCAAAGTATTTTCCAGATAGATTGAGCTGGCAGTTGATATTTGGGTGGTGATCCACATAGTATGAGATTTGATGGTGTTAACAGCCTGAATTGACGGTAATATTACAGCACAATAGTCATATGCACATCTGTCTTAGTGGGTTTAACAATGAGCACTAAGGCCAAAAAAAAAAGTTGGGGAGTAGAATAGCAATATACTAGTGCAGGCAATGTTGTCTGCCTGTCCACTCACCCCCCTAGAAGGCTAAGATGGGAGTCGGAAGTCTGTCATTCTCTCAGTGGGTCTCAGTTGCCACGTGCCTTTGGAGTACAATCTCTGTCACTCCATTTAAAGAGATGGGTTCTCTACAAGCACCCACATGTAAACCCACACCCCCAGGTGGTGCTTTGCTGAGAAAACAGTGATCTGTCCAGAAGTAAGGAAAATCTGGACGTAGTGGACTTTGGAGAAACGCTTTCCAATGTGGCAGCTTCCTAAGGGATTTTCAATCAAATTTGACTTTGCCCTGAGAGTCTGGATGGGACTCCACTGGATGATAATGAGTGTATCATGTCCCAGTTATAATAACTATCACTTGCTAAGAAGCAATTGTGTTCCAAGCTTCTTTCTTTCAGCAAGCATGATGTTAGGTTTATATAGTATATACTAGAAATAATGAGGGCTGATTCTTCCAAGCTGTACCCAGTTATGCCATTTGTCCTCAGCAGCTAGTGCCCAGCAGTGCCCACTCTGTAGGCGCCCTATTACGATGCCTGGACTGTATCAGAGAGGCCTCGAGGTGGGCCTTGCTTTCTTCCCCTTCCTCGGGCTTTCTCCCTCTTCCCTTGGCTCTACTTTTCTCTGGGCTGACTTCACTTTGGGGCCAACTTTCTCCACATGGCAGCTCCTGGTGATGTTGGCTCCCCAGCTGCAGCAGAAAGAGCTTCCCTTTGGAGAGAGTTACAGTAACAGTTCTGGAAGTCAGTTTATGGGCTCTCGTTGACCTGGTTTGGGTCACAGGCCCATCCTTGCACCAGTCCCTGTAACCAAGTGCTTGTAATGCTCTGATTGGCCAGTCCTGGAGCTAAAGGTAGAGCTGGGTTCAGTCCACTCTCTACAAACACAGGCTGGATGCAGGTAAGGGACGTGCTCCAAGGAAAATCATGCTGCTGCTGCCTGAGGAGAGGACAGTGGGTGCTCACAGGCAAACAACACATGTCAGCCTCTCAGAGTCTCAGTCCCCTGCTGCCATTTCTCCTGTCACTACTGTCTAGTCTCCCTCTCCTCCTCCTTCCCTCTACCTCCTAGACTATTAACTTATGGCTTTTCCTGCCTCCCAACTTCCATGCCTTCATGGCTTCTGTTTACCTTCTTCTCTGGGCCTCTTTCCATCTCTGCTTACTCCACTATCATTGTCCCTTTTTAAATATCTCACACTGCAGTTCCCGGAAAGTGTATCTAATTGGGTTTGTTAGCATCGAGTACAGAGCATCCATATTAAGCAGCATGGTCATGTCAGGCTACCTCATAGCCACCAACCAGCCTGCAGATTGTTTCCTTCCATCAGACCCCTTTCCCTAGGACTATCTTCCAAGATAATAAGGCCATGTGCTGTGTTATAAATCAAGGGGCCTATGTGGAAGGTACAATCTTTGGCTTCTTTGTTCAGAGAGCATAGCAATCAGAGCTTTGTGGCCTAAAGAACAGATTTAGTATTTTTCCTAAAGGATCAGCCCCCATTACTTCCAGTATATGCTACACAAACCTAAAAGACATTTGCTGAAAGAAAGGTCTTTGTAGAGCAGAGACGAATTTTTTTTTAATTCTATGTGCTATCACTGTTGGGTGGATGACTAGATGGAAACTCTAGAAATCTACAATCTCAATGACTAAAGGAAAATGGGTTTGATAAGAAAGGTGAAAGGGCTTGAGAAGACTAAAAGGTGACCACAAGATGTTTTTAGGAAAATAGAGGTTAAAAAAGACATTGCTCAGCTCTTCCTCACGTACAGAGAGTGCAGAACATGGCGGATGGGTTTCAACAGTAGCAATAAACAACCTCATGAAACTACAGATTGCGGTACTGAGAGAAGCTTCTAAAAGCTTCTAAGAGCATCTTCTTAGGTGAGGTGATGGAGTAGATGCCTGACTACTTCAAGGGAATCAGGGGAATTACAATTTAGAGTTTTGTCATTTGAGTTCTAAAATATAATAGAAATGGGAAGCCCAATGCTTCTTTGATTTCATTTTAATCAAAGAGCCTCCCTTTTATCCATGGTTCTGTCTTCCACCCCACAGGGATTACCAGTGGGCCAGACTAGGGTGAGGCAAGGCCAAAACTTAAGGAGGCCCGCCTTCTCAGGTGCCAGCCCTGCACTTGCGCGAGCCTGACAGTGCACATCTCCTTAAATTTTGTGCCCTGGGCTCCTGGCTGCCTCACCTGGGACCTGGCCCTCTTCATGGAAGGGCGGTGGTTTCACTTACCTAAAAGCAAAACTTTCTGGTGGTTTAGATGAGATCTATCACTTTATCCTGCTCTTTCTGACCCGGGTTAATGGACTCAAACTAAAAAGGAAGAATTTTGTTTGTGTGTGAGACAGAGAAGGTAAAAATGCAGATTTTTCTAAACGTAAAAACAAAACAAAAAAACGATTTCATTTTAGCTCAGTTTTTTTCTTTCAAATCCCCGTGGACTATCAAAACTCCTCCCCTCCTGGCTGGATTTGTCCCGGGGCTGCCAGGTGGCCACTTCTGCTCCCAGCATCTTCCTATCGACAATCTGTCTGCTATAGTCCAAGCACTTCTCTACATGTCTCGTGTTCACCTGGCTTATTAATAATTGGCTGCGACCTTTTCAATTTTCCCCTCGAATGGGCTCACAGAGTTGTGTTACTTATCGCGTTATGAGCTCAATTCTTCTAGATTTTTACATTACTCCTCTAACGCCTTCAGGTAAATTGAAGGATCACCTGAGTAACTCGATGCTGATGGGGAAGGCTTTGAGGCGAGCACCAGCCTAGACGGGACCAGGATGTTCTCGGAAAACCTGGCTTAACTGTCTCTAGGCTGCTTGACATATTGCATCGTGCGAGGCTTTCCTCCAGCAGTGAAAAAAGTTCTGCAAACAACTATTTCCCCCAGAAAACAGTGGGACTGGTTATCCTTCATTTTCTCACTGTCTGAGTGTGCCACATTCATTCATTTATTCTTCCCCTCCCTCAGACGCCTTGCTCTCTAGGTTGAGTGCACCTCATAATAGTAAGCATGGAATTTCCTTGGAAAATATTCCAGGTTTCTTGCCATACTAGAAACAGTTATGTCCATTCAGGAAGATTCTTCCTCAAACATTTATTCCTGGAGGGAAAATCCCTAGACACCTTGACTTTGGGGTGTTTATTTTCAAGGCTGTATTAAAAAAAACTGCCTTTTGATTAATAGTTATAAATGGTGTAAAAATATCAGATGTTGGTGTTACAACTCTGCTATGGGGTGCTGTGAAGAAATGAGCTCTTTCCCTCTTATGGGCTCACAATGTCCTGTTTTGTTTCAGGTTATTTGTTTGTTTCAGTTAGAGTCAAGCTGGAGATGTCATCTAGGGGGCTAGGGGCTACATGGCCAGTCAGGCTGGTTTCCCAGGGGGCACTGCCATGGTGAGTCCCCAGTCAGGTCCTGGGCTTCTCGGGGCAAGAAATGATTGGGGCTGGCCCCGTGGCCTAGTGGTTGAGTTTGGCACACTACACTTTGGCAGCCCAGGTTCATGGGTTCAGATCCCAGGCATGGACCTACACCACTCATCAGCCATGCTGTGGCGGAGACCCACATACAAAATAAATAAAGGTTGGCAACAGATGTTAACTCAGGGTGAATCTTCCTTAGCAAAACAAAACAAGAAAAGAAACGATTAGTTAGGGCACCTGGAAATGTTTGGCTTAGAATTGCCTCTTCCTTAACCCAAACCCACAAGAAATGGACATATCAACCATAAGACCCGTTAATTCATATTTAATGCAAAATATATCAGCCAAATGGTCAAGAATATGTACAACACTGGAGGCTGCTGATGTCTGTCCATAAACTCCTCCTGCCTCCGTCTCCACTGGAGGGAGGTATATCTCAGAGCACATAATAATATTGTTCATTGGTCAAGTCATCCTCTTCCCCATTCACCTCAACAATGTTGGGGAGAGAGTGACAATTTCTGGATCTAATTCTCTTTTAAAAAGTTCCCATGCTGGTCACGTCAACTCTTTAAGAGTCTTTCTTGAGAGTGGTTCACTTCATTCACTCACTATGATCAACTCAAGTTCAAATTAGCCTGAGAACATGGCTAATCACTCTGTGGGCCTGGGGTTCTTAAATTTCTTTAAGCCATCCAGTCACTGACTATCCCTTAGAGTCTATCATGTCTACAGACAGCTGATCTCATCTAGTACATTAAGGTTTTCCACATGTCACAAGGGGCCTTTCTGAAGTCTCAATGGGCCCTGATGTTGCCTCCATGTACAGACAATTTTTACAACTACACAAAAGAGAAGAAATGATTGACGTATCTATAAAACCAGAGCAAACTGAAGGTTCATTTACCTACCTCTGCTGAATTTCAACCTCATTTAAGTATAACAGCAAATAAAAGTTACACAGATGTCTCAAGATTCAAAACCTCCACCCCTGCAATGCACGCGCACGCGCGCACACACACACACACACTTGAACATATGAAAGAGTGAGTGAGCCAGAATGTACAATTGTGTACTAAAAAACACTGAAAGTGAGTAAATCTCTCTTGCCTATGTTTTCACCAACAAGTTTGGATGTGACAAAGTTCTCCTATAAATTTCAATTTGGTCTGAATATTTATATTTAAAAAACCCTCTGACAGAAAGGTAGATGGTGTCTCATTTATGCTCCAAGCAACATGCTGAAAATGCGTATCAATGCCGGTCTGTGTGGGCAGGTTAAACTCTCACAGTAGCCAGAAATGATTGATAACAAGACCAACTCTGCGTTGTTTCTCTGCAGCCCACCTTCTCATCCCCTCCCCCTGTAGTGTAAGTCGGCTTTCTCCCACAAGCATGAAGACTTAACGTAAAAAAAGAGCAGTGTTTAGTCAGAATGCTCTCCTCACTGGAAAACCACCACTGGAGGAGCCAGGAAATGACAATTCTCAGCCTCCTGTGGTACGTGAATTATAACCATACACAGTGTCATGTGAAACCAGGGAAACTCGTATATTTCAGGAAAATCTCCCCCTCCCCCCGGGACTGTTGTGTTTGGTTCTATGTGAATCGCATTCCTGTATTTTCCTGCGGAGCTTCTATGGTTCCTGCCGGAAGGAAACAGAAAACTTCAATTCTCTGAAGGGAAGCCACTGCATGGGCAGCCTACGGGGCTTTACTGGAAGCCCGGCCGCATTTCCTTGGTAGGACACGCAGGTTTATCAAAGCTGTGAGACCGATGACGTTTTCCTTCTTACAAAAAAAGCTGTCCGCTTTCTGTCTGCAGAAACAGGGAATCCTTGATTTTGAAGGGACTCCAGCAATTTAAGAATGAAAACACCCCTCCCCTTTTATTTGAATTTTGCCTTTCCCTTGGGTGAGGGCTGCTTATGAGTTATTCAAAGATTTAGAAGTGCTAATAGGTCACCGTGTTTGTGGCTACATTTGGCTCCTATGATTGTGCAATAAAACCACGTTCTGCCGGTTTCCTTAGGTAAGAGCAGAAATGACTCGATGGAATGCCCATCGGCCTGTGCTATGTTAAGAGACGTAGGTTAAATCCTCAAATCCTTTGAACTCTTTGAAAAACAGAAATAGCGGGAAACACTGCACCTGAAGTCGCAGAATATTTTAATGTTAACCTGTGTGGCTGGAATAAGTGTGCAAGATGGTGTGTTAATCTCTGATGTATATAGAGATATCACCCTTATGTAAATTTTAAGTTGTTCACCAGATGAGTTCATTTTCTACAGACCCCAGCTTGATTTTAATGTTTCTTCATGATCACGTGTGTTCGTCATTTTGTTTTTGGTTTCAGTCAATGCCAGCAATCTGAAAGAGTCATTGCCTCATTCCAGGTCCAGCTGTATGACTTTTGGCAAGTTATTCAACACCCTGCACCTCAGATTACCCATTTACTATGGGTAATCATAGTATCCACCTCCGAGAGTGCTTCTCTGTTTATTAATTTAACAAATACTGTTGTTGCCTGTTCTAGAAGCACCAGGCATCGAGGATGCAGTGGAGAACAATGCTGAATGTGTGTCCCTGTCCTGCTGACTCTTGGCTCACGGAGTAAAATGAACAAGTGAGCAAACAAAAAATAAGTAATTTTACACGATGTTAGTTGCAATGAAGGAAAATAGAGTGCTAGGGTGATCTGATTGGTTTGAAGGAAGGTCTCCATGAGGTGAGATATTTAAATTGAAGAATGAAAAAAAATTAGCCAGGCAAAGGCTGGATATTCTAGGCAGAGGGAGAAGTATGTGCAAAGGCGCTGAGGTGCAAATGTCTTTGATCTTCAGTAGGAGGGCCTGAATGAGGGTTGGAGGACAGTGGTGTGGCCGGCTGGAGTAAACAGGCAATAGGCTGGTCCAGGTGGCACTGGCTTGTAGGTCAAGGGAAGCAGTTGGAGTTTTCCTGAGCGCTTTGAGAAGCCACTGGAAGACTTTAACCAAGAGCAAGACTTGACCTCATTTACATTTCAACAGGAGCTCTCTGGCTACTGTGTGGAGAGGAGACTGGGAAAGAAGGAATGTAAGCCTAGCCTTTCTTTGTAAGGATTAAATGAGATAATAAATGTTTAGTATTTGGTGCAATACTTGACACATAGAAATTGCCCAGTCATGTGAGTGACTGTTATTAATAATTATTATCAATATCAATAACAATAATTCTTCAGTTTGGCATCATAATCTGGTGCCATAATTTCAATATGCACACCTGAAATTAAATACCCTCTCTGATTTCAGTCACTCAAAATGTCAAAAAAAAAAAATTAGGTCAAGAGTTGGGAAGCGAGTTTATTGGCCTGAGACTCAAGTGTAAAGCCAATTTTGCTTCCTAAACTGTTTACCTTATTATTGTCTATATGGTTAGTTGCACGTGTTGAGTGCAAACTTTTTTTTTCCTGAGGAAGATTCACCCTGAGCTAACATCTGCTACTAATCTTCCTCTTTTTGTATATGAGCCACTGCCACAGCATGGCCACTGACAGACAGATGAGTGGTGTAAGTCCTCGCCAGGGACCAAACCCGGGTTGCTGAAGTGTAGCACACTGAACTTAACCACTAGGCCACCAGGGCTGGCCCAAGTGCAAACTTTTTAATGAGCAAGTTTGTGAAACATTTTTCACTAATTAAATTAGTATACCAATGTATAAAAGAAGGCGCTTCTTGAAAATACTTCATTTTCCAGAAATCATAACATTTAGTTCTGTGAGATCTACTTCTGACCCAGATGAGGATATGTGTGGAGAGAATGTGTGTTTGGAAAACTAGCATTACATACTAAATCTCAAGCTTTGGGAAAGGGTCTTTTTTGGCTATAGAAAATCGGACTGTGTACTCCATTCTCCTTGCTCTTGGGTGGGTTTTTAGCCCCTAATGACAACTCCTCAACCTTTAGGCAGTAGGGCAGAACTGCAAAATGCTGACTAACTGTGTACACCCTCCTGGACCTCTCTAAGCCTGTTTTCTCATCTGTCACGTGGTTGTAATAATAGTGCCCTCCTTTTAAGGCTGTGAAGATTGAGGGAGAGAATTCACTGAAGTGCTTCTGTAGTATCTGACAGGTAAAAAGAGCTCAACAATTAACTTGTTGAGGTTTTTATTCTTTTTTGAAGACCAAAGTACCTGGTCTCCTTTATTTGACCCATTTATTCCAGATAAAAAGGATAGTTCTGGTATTCCAGGTAGAACTGCTTTGGTCATGAGAAAATTTTAGTGTGATGACCTTTGACATTTTACCTATGACCCTAAATTGACCCTTGAGCTAGGATGAGACCTGGGAAGGAGCCCCAGGGCACCTTTGTTGGCTCCAGCTGTCCAATCTAAAGTCACAGACTCACAGCTCTGTGAGAGGTAGCTCTCCAAACATTGCTGGAAATTACAACTGTACCCTAGAGTTTGATAAGCCAAGGGGTGTGGGGTTTCAATTCCCTCCGTCCTCTGCTTTTCTAACTGGCAGTAATTATCTTTGTAATGCTCTAATGCTAAATAACGATGCTGCTAATGTACGCTGCACTTTCGCGCACAGGTGCCAGCTGTTACCTCTGCCGGGCAGCTGACCGCCTTGTGCACACTTAGGCGCATTCCCTGGGCCCAGCCTCTGCCCACACAAACAAAACAAAGACAGCCCCAGCCTTCTGATGCACCCCGCCCTTCCCCCTCCGCCTCAAGGAGGCCTTTCTCCCTCCTTCCCAGCCCTCTCTCCCCTCCTCCGCCCCTTCCCCTCACTGCCCTCCCTCCCACTGGTGGTTTCTTCCTGCAACAGAAATCCAGGAAACCACCCCCCACATTTCCTCTCCCCACAATTTTCTCCAGGGCCTGACTCACACACAATTCAGCTCGATTTGGAGTTCCCTTTTCTCTGCCCCATGAGAAACACCAACTCTCCCATTCATTTCTGGGAGTCCGGGCTTGCCAGATAAGGTTGCTTATTTCTGAGTCTCATGATTGACCTTTCATCATAAAAAAAAAGAAAAAGGCATATTGAAGACAAATTACCAAAGAACAAATGTGAGGCTGTTGGCTTTTCACACACACACACACACAAACACACAAAGACCCTTACACATCCGTCCATAGTGCGGCCTTCAGCAGACAACATCTGCAGGATGACTCGTGTGCTCGGTAACTTTAATCTCGTAATTCATTGTTTCTGTGGTGCCAGTTACAGTAGCTAAAGGGGCGGAACAGCAGGCCAATTTGGCACACAAACAAATTTAAATGTGAACCGGGGGGTTTGCCCACCTTATGACGAGTGGTTGACTTGCTGCCAAAACAAGAAAACAAAAAAAAACAATAGATGGGGTTGATGAGGGTTGGGGGACAAGAGTTGCAGTTTCTAAACAGGGTGGAGGCTCCTGTAATCCCGACAGCACGAATAACACCAGGCTGTCACAGCACATCTGCTCCGGGGGACAAAGGGCCAGGTGGGGCTACCGTGGCCTGCGGGCCGAGCGGGGTGCAGGGCGCAGCCCCCGCCGCCCCGTTTAACCTTGACTTCTCCCTCCTCGCATCTGGCACGGGAGGGAAGCCGGCCCAGATGGGCGCCCAGAGTGTGACGACGCCGCGCCCGCCCCCGCGCTCTCGCTCAGATGTCGCACGCTGCTCTGGGGCCCCGCCACTCCGCCCGCGAAGGCCGCGGGCCCTGTGCGCCCGGGGGTGGCGCGCGCAACCCGCACCTTTTCCGCGCGCCCCCGGTGTCCCCGGGTCCGGCGCCGCTCGGGTCGGAGCGCCGAGGCCGGGGCGCTGGGTGTTCCTCGGGGGGTCCCCGGGAACAATGGCGAGCCTGTGCTCGGCCGGCTGGGGGGCGCGGGCCCCGCAGCTGCAGCGCCCCGCAGCGCCGAGCTCCGAGCTGTCCCCGCGCCTAGACCCGGCCGCCCCACGGGACTCTGGGGCCCCCGGGCAACAGTGTCGCCCGCGCCGGGCAAGTCCATGGAGACAGACCACGCAGTGACAGGCCGGAGGCGGCTCGAGGGATCCATAATTTATGATCCGGTTTGGGATTTCACAAGCCTTCCCCGTTTCCTTCCTATTTGTTGCTTCCATCCTTCCTTTTGGAGAAAACTTCTCTTCCCCTCCCCAAGACAGTAGCAGTTACCGCATTAATGTAATAAAAATACTCTACCGGAGGGGTTAAAGGGAACGCAGGTACGGGGGCGAGGCTGAAAGAGGGATTGCTTAGTCCACTGTGTACCTTCGACTAATTTTACCCAAGCTGTGTAAAAAAAAAGAACCTTATTTCCAGACAGTTGGGATGGGGGATTTGTCCTGAGAGGTGGTGAGAGCAGATCTTCCCCGGCCACTACCACCAGTCATTTTCCTCATTTATAAATAAACCTCTTGGTCCTGAGTGATTTTTTTTTAGCACTGCAGGCCCGCAAAAATGAAGACTTCTGTCGCAGGAAGGGAAGGGGTTAATTGCTCCCCCCCCGCGGCGCTTGATCCCGACTGACCCCTGCAGGGGCCTACAGTGCTGGGCAGCAACCTCAGGTGCTCCTAACTTAGGATACACTGAGACTCCCCGTTGGCCAAGGATGCTCTTGTCTCGAAAATTCCTTAAATTGCTGTAGTGATTGGGGAACGATTTATGGATTTTATCGAATTTTAGTGCAAATGAGTAAATGATAGACATAACAAAGAACCCCAAACTAAGTTGGGGGAAGTTTTCTTTCCTGTTACCTTTCCCTATTTTTTTTTTGAAAAGAAATTTATTCTAGGTCGCTTCTTTTTCTCTTTTGGACTCAGTGTTGCTAAATGGAATTCAGACCGGAGAGCAACTGCTGCAAATGCTCGCTGAGGCTGGAGCCGGTCAAGACTTGAATAAGAAAAGGTTGGAAGTCGTCAGATCCATTCTGATTGCTCCAGGTGCCCGGAGGCCCCAAGCCACCTGGGCTGAGACGGGAACAGGCCTGGGAAGATCTTCGAGCTCCAGAGCCAGCAGCGCCTGCAGATGGCTGGGTCATTTTGTGGTTTACAAATGACCAAGTCAGGTTGAAGCTACAGTCACTGTGGTTACAGGCAACCGGTGATTAGTCACACAGTTAGTGACCCAGTTACGGCACACCCTCTTCTATGCGACATTATTCAACATCTTGCTAGCTTGATTTCAGAAAGGTTCCATGTATACAAGGAAAATGAAGACTGCACGGGGCGGGGGATTGAAACGTGGGGTGTGTATGCACGTATGCCAGGAGTTTTGCTTTCTGAAAAGGAGCAAATCTAGGGTGTGACTCTTGAGGCAAGTAGAATTTCACCAAACACTGACTAGAGATTGCTTTCCAAGTTCAGGCGTGGCCGTTTCTGAGGGAATCTGGGAGAGAAAGAGAAGCACCCCCCAGTTCCCCGTGAGCTTTGACTTAGCTTGTCTATTCGCGGCCATCTGTGAAATGAAAGTGGGGAGGCAGGAAGGGGAAGAAGAACCCTACATAGGAGGCTTGTGTGGGTTTTTACTTTTTAAAAATAGCATTTCTTTTTACCACAATGGCACAGGAACTTGTAAACATGAACCCCCAGCAATAGTAAACAAATTAGTCTAGGTTCTTTTATCTGAAAAGTAAGTAGAGCAAATATCTGTCTTTCTGTCTCTTCTCTCCTCTTTTTTTAAAAGAGAAAATGCAAAACAAAAATTCCCCCTCCTCTTAAAGGCTTCTTTGCTGGTGAGTGTTTGTCCAGGAACAAATAGTCTTTTATTCGAATGGTCTCCCAAAGTTCATAAGCAAAAAAGTGTCCAACGTCTGGTTGCCCACAATGCAGTCTCTGGCCGCATAGTGAAGCTTTTCTGTCCTGAATTTGTGATCTGCTATCAGAGTCCTTTAATTTCTCTGAACAGAAGGCTCTTTGGGAGAAGAAAGCTTGGGGGTGGGGAGCAACATTGGAATCAGTCTTTTTTCCCCTCTTTTGCTGTTTTCTTCCAGTCAGCAAGTAGTGCTTGAATTCTTCTGATCTTTCCCAGCATCTTATTGAGGTGAGGGCCAGAGAAGGGTTAAACGAGGCCATGGGCAGGTTTCCCTGCTGGCCTATTTTACTGGGGTGGAGCAGCTGGCCGGGCACCACCTAGGAACTGTTCATAAATAGGAGCCGCCCTACTCCTGATGCCCTTTATCTCCTTTGGAGATTTTCCTTGTACAACGTGTTTTATCCAACCTTCAGTGATGGCCATCTTTTTCAAGTCATAGGTTCCCTTTAACCATTGGGAGTTCACAGATATTCCCAACATCCCAAATGTGGTAACTGGTGAGATGAAAGGAAAGAGGCAGACGATTAGGGAGAAGATGGACAATCACTCTGAAGGATGGGCAAAAATAATTACTGGTAACTAAATCTTAATTGCTTGTAAACAAATCTTTTAACATTTGATCACTTTTCGTGGGTTGAAGCTTCAATTCAAATGAATTCAACTGGACATACTTTTACTGAGCAGCCTCAATAAAAACCAGGTGCTTTCCTAGGGGTCAGGGATACAGGAGAGAGCAAGACACCCAAAGCCAAGCTCTCCTGGGCCTTATATTCTAGTCTGGGTGAGAGAGCAAATAAGTAACTCTTGCAATAACTTTTGGATAGGGATAAATGCTTTGAAAATTAAAAAACAGGACAGAGAGAAGGCTCTCTGAGGAGCTGATATTTGAGCTGAGATCTAGAAACAAAAGGGAGGCAGCTATGGTGCCACTTGGGAGAAACAGCGCAGGCAGAGAGGCTCCTGAAGGGCTGCGGCTGGGATGGGCTGCTTGAGTCGCGGAGTCAAGAAGTCCCGTGTCACAGGGTTGGGAGAAGGAGGGTAGAGAGGCGGCTCAGGGTCCCTTCACTTTCAGATTCTTCTGTGCTTGCCGGAGTTGGCAATTTGCACAACTCCAGGGGTGCTGTCCTAGCTTATAGCCTGCCTGCAGACAACATCTGCCCTGATTCCCTTCCACATGCAAACCAGCAAAACAGCGGAGAGGTCAGATGCTGTCCTCTTTATCTGCCAATATTCTTTGCCTTGACTTGAAAGCCAGCAATATTGATTGAAAGCAGAAGACACAGCTATTATAGAGCAAAAAAAATGGTGTCTGAGATGGGGGAGGAAGGAGTAGAGGTGCGTGTCTTGTGGAGTTGAGCAACTGGTGGGGACAGGCTTGGGTTACATAGTTCTGAGTTGAGAGGTCCATGACACTTCTGGCAAGACCAACATTTCCCCTCAGGAGAGCTTTGTGCCCACCAGAAGCAATCCCCTCAGACTTGGGTGTGGCATTCCTCTCTCCCAGGGCCCTGACAGCCAGTCCCCCAGATCTGCTTCCAATTTCTTCAGGAGGCCTGGGGTGTCCCTCACTCTCTCAGGTCCGTCCCAGCGTCCAGGGCGGGAGTTGGCAGATTTGGTTCTTCTCTCACATAAAAACGCCAAGTTACCTCTGAGTTCCCTGGGAAAAAGCCCATGTCTCTCCTCCCTCTCCTGCTTTTCTCTTTCCTAAATCTAGAGTTTTGATGGGCAACCGTTTTCCAGTTCTGGGGTAGAATATGAGAGAGAGGAAGAAGTGAAGGAATATTAAAAGAGACGACAGGAAGAAGAGAACTAGGGACGGGGTCGGGGTGGGGCGACTCCTCTGACTTTATCCCAGGTCTCTAGGTTTGGGAAGGAGATGTGTTTTCACCTGTAAGCAAACTCATGCTCTCCTACAATTGACTTTTTCTGGCTTATTTTCTTTTTTTGTGGTCACCTCCCTCCCCCAGAGTTGTTTGCCTCAGGCAAGCCCCCAGCAGAGTCTCTAAATGGCCTGGGCTGCCCAAATCCCACTCCTCTCTGGGCCTCTGCTTCCTTCCTGGGTCGCAGGGAGTTTTGCCCAGGGGCTCCGGGGAGTGGGTGAGCTGATCTCAGTCTCCGCACTGTCAGCTCTCACTGGCTCCTCGGCTGTTGGAAAGCACCCAGAATAGCAAGCCTGGGGCTGCATTTCCAGTCAGGCGGGGGAGAAGCTCCGGAGACGCCTCCCTTGCTCAGGCCCAGGCAGAAGTAGCAGCTGAGCAGAAGCAGGGACAGGGTGGCAAGGCCTGGGGCTCCTTCTCTCACCTCTCTGACTCTCCCTCTATCCTTGTCTCATGATCAGAAGGGTGTCTAGGCTTCCTATCTCAACTTCAATGCTTATTCAGAACAGAGACTTCTCTTTTGCCAGCTACCTAGAGTCACAGAAAACTGATATGTCCCCTGTGCCACCTTCCCTTCATCTCCCAAGATCCAGCTCTGGGTTCCAAGACAATGGGTTTGAATCCTAGTTCTGCCTTTTGGTGGCCACACGGCCTTGATAAGTCGTATGATTTCTCAGAGTATCAGCTCATTTGTAAAATGAGGTAATAATAGCATCCTCTCATAGAGTCGCTGCGAGAATTAACTGAGATCACTGATGAAGAGCTCCTCGGAGCATCCCTCGCGCATGGTAAGGGCTCAGATAACATGATCAGCATTGAATATTGCAGACCAACTCCTTAAAGTCTCTCCTCCCTTGGCTTTGTCATGTCACATGATGTTCTGGATCACCTCTGATCTCTGTCTCCTTGAAGTTCTCCCAGTCTTCTCCGGTCTTCTTGATTTAACCGGGGGAGTGCCTCTTGGCCCTGTATTTGGCTCACCTCGTAGAATCTCCCTCATCTGTCCTGCAACTATCGACTCCATGTGGGTCACCCCCAGCCCTCACCTCTCTGCAGCTACTTCCTGCGACTCTAAGTTCCACTTGGACTTCTGTGTGCCATCACAATCTGTCTAAAAACCAAATCATCATCTTCCCTCTAAATCAGAAATCCTCTCCCAACTTCCAAATGTATGAGTCCATTCTGGGAGCCACACTGGTTCCATCTTCTCCTGACTACCCTTCCTCCCGGCCGCTTTCTCCATCTTCTGAGACTCTGGATCTGAAGCGTCTTCATTCACAGTGTCTCCCTCCTATAACCTCTCTTATTTCCTTTCTAAGACCATCATACACATCTAGTTCCTATGCGCTTCATGCCTGTCATGTCCTCATTGCTACCTAACCTGTCCCCCAAGTCGAAGTTCTCCTCTCTGATCCGGGCTGCCGTAGGCTGATTGGCCCCCATAGGCGGCCTGTGGGAGAGAGAGAACAGTCTGGTCTCTTCCATCTCTGCGAGAACTTGGTTTCCTCATCTCAATGATATGCTCCTGCACGTGTAATGGAGATTCTTTGGCTTATGTCCACCCTAGGTTTAATGTTAGGAGGAGGGACTTCTGGGAAAGTCTGTAAGATTGATTTGTATGAAGACCAAGAGGGTCCTGGGGAAGGACTCACTGTAAGGGCAAGGAGAGCCAAAGTGTAATCAGAGTGGTGAGACTATAAGCTGCTGGTTTCATGCAAACAGGGAGGGGAAATTTCAGGTGTGCTAATAATAGTAACAGTAAATATTATTATTAATGTTTTCTCTGGCCTCATTTCCCACCGTTCCCTTTAGGGTCTTGTACCAGAGTCTAAAAGGTGTGAGCTATAACAAAAACGAGTAGAAGAGCTGGTTCACTTAAGTATCTAAGTGTTGTTCTGAGCACAGTGCACTAATTCCTCCAGTACTTCCTGAGCATGTCCTGTGGGCTCAGCACGGGGGATGTCCTGCATGGAGTTTACAGTCAAGCAGGGGAGACAGACAACACAAACCAGTCATGGCCGTGAAGGTCGGCACACGCTATGGGTGGGCAGGTCCAGAAGGTCACAGGACCACATATTAGAGGTCCTTACCCTTAAGCGTAGAGAGTCAGATGAGGCTCTGTGGGGCACATGGGCTCTAAACTGGGACCTAAGAAGAGAGTAGGAGTCAGCCAGGAAGAGGAGGAGTTCCACGTGGAGAGCAAGAGGGTACACAAAAGTCCTTCAGGCCGAGAAGCACACAATTTTTGAGGAACTGAAAGAGACTCAGCCTGGGCAGAGCGTGGGCAGGATGCTGAGAGACAGGACTGGAGAGGGTACGACGAACAGGGCATTGTAGATGGTGCACGTGAGTTTTGATTTTACCCTAAAAGGCAAAGGAAAGCCATGGGAGGGTTTTAAATGCTGGTGTGTGTGTGTGTGTGTGTGTGTGTAACGATCAGATTTGAGTATTAGAAGGGTATTCGAGAGGAGCAAGACTGAGACAGGGAATCCAGGTAGGAGGTTGCTGCATAGACCAGAGGCGAGGTGATGGAGCCTGGACTAGGGCGGTGGAGGGGCTGAGAAATGGGTGGAGTAGAGCAGTATTTGAGAGGACGTGTAATAGGTTGGATATGGGAGGCAAAGGAGAGGGGAAGGTTAAGGGTAACTCCCAGGTTTCTGACCTGAACAACTGGGAGGATATGACTGACATTCGTTGAGTTTGGGAACACTTGGGGAAGTGTGTGGGGAAGGGGATGGGTTTGCTTTTGTGCCTGTTGGTTTAAGGTTCTTGAGAGACATCCAAGTGGATGAGTCTGGGGATACTGGTCATCATTAGCAAAGCCAGGAGAGACTTGAGAAAATCATTCAGATAAATTGTATTTATTTCTGCTGTAGTCTGAGATCTTTGGGTTGTAAGGAAACTCACTCAAACTAGCTCAAATAAAATGTGGAATTGTTAGGATACAGAGAACTTCATGGGGCCTGTTGCTGTCAGGAAAGCTGTGAGGACGGGAACAGCTCTCTGGACTACACAGGGCAACATGGCCACTCATTCCTTCGTTTCTGCTTTGCTCCCCTCTGTATAGACCAGTCTTCTCTGCTTATCCATGAGGCCTCCATCCTCCATCTTTGCTCTCTATACAGCTAACTCCTGCTCTTGCTCCCCAACAGACCTAACATCTGAGTTGAAAAGCTTATTATGGACTTCACCACAATCTATACATCTCTTTATTTAGATCTTGAGAAGAGTGGATCTGATTGTCACTAAGAAGTTAACGGCATGGCAGCTATGGGTCAGGTGATCATCCTTGGTCCAAGCAGTGACAGCAATGTGTGTGTGTGTGTCTGTGTGCATGTCTCTGTGTGTATATATATGTGTATATGTATGTGTGTGTACATGTATGTGTGTATGTATATGTGTGTGTGTACGTGTGTGTGGAGGCAATTTTGTGTGAGGGGAGTGGTCAGGCCAGTTGTAGTGTTGAGTACAGACCTGTTGGTCGGACAGGATGTTGATACATTATTTACTTGTCTAACCTATTAAAGGTTAATTCTGTGGCTACTACGTGTTCCGTGTAGCGGAGGAAAGAGCATGGGCAGACAAACTGAGTCTGGGTGTCTCCTTTCCTGGTACGATCTTGGACAGTTTATGTATACTCTCAGAGCTTCAGTTCTCTACTCTGTGAAATCAGTGATACTGTCTACTCCCCCAGGAGAGAGAATTAAATGAGATAGCACTGTGAAATGCTTGACAGATGGTAGCAGGCCCTCAGTGCCTGCTCCCTTCCTCCTTTTCCTTCTCCTTTATGCTTGTCCAAGTTACCGCTTTCCCAGAAAACAGGGATTGTACTTAAGTCACTTTTTAAATAGTGATTCCTATGCATGAGTATTAACAAATGTATGTAGAGTCATCATATATTTTATTCCATTAAAAAGTAGTTGTAACCATTCAATAACATTTTTGGAAAATTGAGATGAAGAAAAATTGTTTACCCATAATTCTGCCATCTAAATAAAAACACGTCAACTATAAGATTTATTTCTTTTCAGCTTTTTTCCTAGGCATTTTTTTCGTTTTTACACAAACAGAACCACAATTTCTGCACAATACAATGCAGTGTTTTAAGATGTTTAAACATATTTTCAGAATGAAAAACATATGATTTTAAAAGCATTTAATTTTCATAAATCTAGAATATTGATTGGCATCTTCCTCTAACTTCTGTTTTGTCCAGAACATCTCACAGATGGGGCAGAGTTCAGTTAGAACCATATTTAATTCTATCAAATTACAAATATATTCCAGGCAAGAGCTATGTCTGTTCAACTGCACTTTGACACGTTAGATTTAAAGCAGGGCTAATGAGGCCAAGCCATAAGTTTCATCCTCACACGAGCCAATTAGCCTTACTAACTACCTCAGCCGCCGATTGCCCCCGTCTTGGATTCCCACCTTGCAAATGAATGGCAGGGGTCACCAGGGAGATTGAAAGAGGACATGGAGAGTTCAATGCAAATCCATTACCATCACTAGACAGCCAACCCAAAGGCTTCATCTTTGAACCATTAGGCGAACTTGGGGGGAGAAGGCTTAATAGGCACAGTTAGAATATTTCTTGTTGAACAATGGTTGAATTCTAGAATGAAAGTTCCAGATCCAGCTAGAACAAAACCAGTCCAGATCCGGCTTTTTTCAAGGGTGGTACATGAAAAAAGTTTCTCTAGCTTCAAATGAAATAGGGGTCAGCAGCTTCAAACAATGATGGAAACCAGAGAATTCCTTCAGCAAGCTCTTTTTCTTTAAATTCATACCACCCCACTGGTTGGAGTTAGCTATTCTGAGAGAAGTGAAGTGTAGCTGCTGATTGTGCTATGACTTGAATGAACCTTGGAGAAGATCCCGGGAAGTACTTGTGAAAGATTGGAGAGATTCGGAAATATGCCCATTAACCCGTGTACCTGAGGTCATCTCAGAGCAGACACACAAATTTCAAAAATTCTGTTTGAGAAAAATGCATCATGCTATTGGGGAAATTTCTATGGTGACACTAAATGTCTGAGTGCCTGCATTGAGCTTTACCAGTCTCAGCTCTACCACGATGCACTTTCTGTGCCCTGACAAGCTTTCTTTTCGAGATGACTTGCACACACACCCACCCCTCCCTGCAGCTCCATGGAGAAGATGCAGGCTGCTGAAAAATTCATATGTGGGCTTTGGTGACCTCTTCCATGTGGGGGACAGGGGTTTGGGCCATACTCATATTACTCCTCACCCCTTGTGTTTCAGTGCTAAGCCTGGAGAAGGCAGGAACCTTAGTTCTTCTATATGGTGGCTATTTGTCAACACACATCTGCCACTCAGGTTTAATCATACATTTGAGGATAAAATTTGTACCACCAAAGGTCTTGGGCTGCTTTTGTAGCATCTGGACTTTTTTCCTCCAAAGTCATCGTTTCTCCTCTTTGCAAGACCAACCACACAATTCTGGCGAAGAGCTCACGTTTGAGGCCCAGTAGACCTGCTGTTTGATAGTGTTCTCGCTTTTACCACATTGGTGGCATCAAATGTCCTTATTGATTTTTTTCCTGATTGGTCCAACCTGGAACAGGATCAGCTTCATAAATGGGACATCTTGTGGTCTGAAACATGAGATTTGTTTTAACAAACCACTCTTAACCATCATCTCTCCCAGGGAACCAAGGGAAGACAATCGCTGAATTTCTTCCTGGCTTTCTCTCCGTGACCCTTCTCACTCCTCCTCGTGACCCGCTTTCCCTCCTGCCATGTTCTCCCACTGCTTACAAACAAAAACCCGCAAACAATACTCACTGAACTCTCGCATCATTCCCTGGGTCCCTGAACCAGACAGAACTGAGTGGTTCTGGCAGCCGACTGAGTGGAGGATGTTGAAAAAAAAAACCACCATTGTGCTAGCTAAGGAAAGGGTCAGAGAACCAAAAAGACTACAGCTGTATTAAAGGGCTTCTGGGCTGGGATTCTCCTCGTTAGCTATCCAGAGGCATAAATTAAGGACTGCAAACTTGAAGATATGGCAAATGAACAGAATACTAGGGGTTTTTGTTGTTTTATTTTTAAGTGAAATTCCTCTATTTTCCGGGAATTTCAACATGAAGCTTTACATATTTTTCATGTCAGTTCCATTCCCCGCCACCTTTGTTTTCCAGCCTGCCTCCCCTTAACAGCTGGACACGTCACCATTCCATTTTTCTATTGGTTGTGACTGAAGTAGCTTGAGGTCAATTATTTCCCCAGCAATTGACAAAGAATCTTGACGAAGAGGAAAGTGACATTGTCCCTTAAACAACACAGCTCCTTCCTCCCCCTGCCCTCCCAGTGGAGAGGAGGGCAGACTTTCCCTTTGCAAGGAGCCCAGCAGGGCAGAGGCGTGGGGTCTGTGGAAGTGCGTGGGTAACATATGGCAAGTGGAGAAAATATTTATATTCATGGGGAAAGAGCAGGAGAAGATCCAAAGAAGGTCATTCCACAGAGATCTCAACCAGGAGACACGCAGCCTTCATAGTCTGTCTTTGGCCCGGACACAGCAGAGAATTAAGATTTTCGTTTTGTTTTGTTGCTTTCTCTGACACCTTCGCTCCTCTTAACAATTTTAATTGTTGGCAGTTTGAAAAAGGGACTATCCCTCTCCCTAAGTTCCATGAAAGTACCACACTGTCCCTTCTCAGGGCCCTGCTAGGCTCCCACCACCTCCCCTCCCTCTGCCTCTGCCCCCAAGAACAGAATCAAAGCCGCCCTTTCTGGTCGCTTGTGCCTTGGGCTTGTCCGCGTTTCTTCCCTTGTTTTGATTGGGAGGCCGGGTAACGGGGCGCACAGGCGAAGTGGGCATTTGGGGCAACTGGTTCTTGCGGGAAGATATAAATAATTAATCGGTGTTAGATTACTTTCTGATGAGCCACATGAAACCTCTGGTGCCTTCTCCAGGGCTTTCCAGCCGGCATTTTTCATCACAGCCTCCTAAGAAGGTAAAGGGCCCTCTTCTAGTCCCCCCGTGGAAAAACTCGCGCCTCCCAGCAGTGCCACAGTCAAACGCGCGCGGGAGGGAGTGTCTGCCGTCTGAGTGCCGGTCAGGCTGCGGCGCAGACGCGTTCACACGCTCCCTCCGACGGACAGACACGCAGACCGACGGACACACGTGCGCATCTTCCCGCGCCCACGAGGCGCAGCTGCGCGCGACCTCCCTCCGGCGCCTGGCCCGGCCCGAGAGCCGGAGGGGAAATGTGTGGTCACTTGAGGGGAGAGGAGAGGAAAGCGAAGGGGACGGGCATTTCCCATCTCGCCGCTGTCGAAAGTTGACTCCTCCTTCCCGGGGTGCGCAGGAAGAGATGGCCGCAAGGGCAGGAAGGTGTGAAACGGGGTGCTTTGGAAGCCAGCCCCAAAGCGGCAGAGCTCGAGGGCTCTGCTATTTTAACCGTTGTTTGGTTTGGGGGCTTCTTACTCTCCACTCCTCCCAAATTTCAGTTCCCGAGGGAGAAGTAGTGAGATGGGTACAGGTGCATGTGGGTCCCCGCTTGGGAGGGGTCCCCCCAGGGTCCCCTCGTGAAGCAGCCCATAAACGAGCGGCCCGCTGCACCGAGGCCACGCTTAATGGATTCTTGCAGATAAAAGAGCCCGGCTACCTTTCTTTCCTATAATGGCCCCCGAGGCTAACGTCTTAAAGAGGAAACAAAGGGATTGTTTTACAGCACACGCGGGGGAGGGGGGAAAGTGGCCCCCTGCTTCTTAACCCTTCCCCTCCCGCGGCCGCCCAGGCCTCCCTGAGCCTCGCACGCGAACCCACGGGCAGGAACAGTGGGAGGAGACGGCGGTGCCGGAGGGGGCCGCCTTGTGACCCTGCCTCTGGCTCTCCTCGCTCCCTTCCCCGTCCTCTTTCTAAAACACTTATGAAGGGGAGAATGTAAAAGATCAAGGGACCAGGTCTTTCGCGCTGCAGTTTAGAAAGTCAATTCAGGGGGGACCACCCAGGTGACCACCCCAGGATCCACGCGTGGCAGTGCGGTCAGGGCCCCGGCTCTTGGGCCGAGAGCACCCGGTGGAGACCCCGGAAAGGCCTCTCCTAAACGTCGCCTACACCTCGCCCGGGGGCTGCTCCTGGGCCACTTTGCGGACACTCTTCTTCAGGTATGAGTGGCGTGTACGCTGGCCGGGGCGACACTTACAGGAAGTTTACATTTGAAACTGCGGAGGGAGAGAGTCGAAGTCGCATCTGCTTCCTGGCTTTTTGTTCTGGCTCCAGGAAAAGATCAAAACAATAGTTAAATAGCAATTGAAGACAAGTGATGTAAGAAATAAACAACTCAACAACAAAAATGCCTATAGGGATGGTTTAAAAAACCCTTTATTATGGAAATAAGCGCACGAATACTCAAGGAGAGAAAATGGTGTCAGGCAGTGGCTCTTAAATTTGAGCAAGCATCAGAATCCCGGAGCAGAATCCTCTGGGGGGCTTATTAAAACACAGATTGCTAGGCCCCACCCCAGAGTTTTTTATTTAGTGAATCTGGGGTCTCCTGCTCCAGCCTGAGAATTTGCAACTTGGTAGAGTTCCCAGATGCTGCTGTTGCTGGTCTGGAAAGGGCACCGTGAGAGCCACTGTCATAATCAATTCCTTTATAACCGTCACCCAGCTTCAATATGTATGACATTTTACCCACCATGTTTCTTCTGTCCCCTCCCCCAACTTTTTGGTTTGCTGGAGACTTCTAAAGCGAATCCCAACATCATGTCATTTCACCCATATGGAGGATTTTTAATTCAGTAGTTACTTAAGCCAAGAGGACTAAACACTATGAAAGAAACTGGAAAAGCCTTTATATGCTTCCAAGAAGTTCAGCCTCCCTTCTGGTCATTTCACCCTGGTGCCAAGTCCAGAGCCTCTCTGGGTAATAGGCCACACCTGCATCTCAGTTCTGAGACCACCCTTCAGCAGTTCCTCACCAGCACAGCTTGTCAGATTCGTGGAACGCTCCTGGATTTTCCAGCAAGCTGGCCTGGTCTGGGCACCACCTGATCCCCCTCTCTCAATTTCAGGTCATTATCCCCCGTCTGTCGTCTTGTACTCCCATGACCATGCTTTGCTCTCAAGTGTTTTCTTAACAAGGCATCTTCCCCCAGGACAGAGCTTGGAACCTCACGGGTGGAGTGGTACCCACAACTGTGCAAGCCCACAACGATACTTTGAATCAGTTGCATCCTTCTTTAAGGATTCTGGGCTCACACCCCAAGAGAAGCAGCTATGGGCTACCTGCCCTTTCTTACAATTACTGGTGTTGGAAAAGGGGAGATTCTAGCCTATAGCTTCTGGGACTGACCATCATTAAAGCTCAGCTTAACCTCCCTTCACTGGTGGGTCCTGTACAATCTGGCTGTGCAGGTTGCTTTTCTTCAGAGAGGCACTGAAGTTCCTCTTATATTCCACTTGTCTAGTCTTCAGTGTGAAGCCTGTACCCAGGCTCCTGGACTCTCCATTAGGCCACTCCAAGAGAAGCCTCCCCAACTCTGTTTAGGATCCCTCGTCCCCCACCACAACTTTCTCATCCCAACCCTTTGCTGTCCTACCCCCAAACCAACCCTCAGAGCTTTCTTAGGCTATTAAAAAGTTCACTCTTTTATATGTTGGTTGTTCTTTGTTTTCTCTTCTCCTGACTCTCTAGGAAGCTGTATGAGTTTTTTCTTTCTCCTTCTACTGCTAAAGAAACCCCTGGGGATGGAGTAGACTCCTCCATTCTGGAGCTCTGTTCCTATTTTCATTTTGTCTCATCTTCCTGTGTTTTTCTTCTTTCGCCAGCTTGGAATCAGCTGTCACTTTTCTATTTTCTCAGGGGTCCTTCAACTTGCCTTTGCTTTTCTAGTCTTTCTCAGAGAAAATGCAAATAGCATGAGTTTGCTGCCCTCCGGGTCCTGTCCTACACGGATTCACCTAATTTTGTTTGGTCCTCCGTCTCCCACGTTGCCAGGTGATGTGGCCATTTCTCCACTTCTACCATATGGGGCTACATGGGGCTGGGGCAGGACTTGGTATCAGGTTTGAATTCCAAGACTGACTCTGCCTTTTAATAGCTTGTCTTGCTGGATTCAACCTCGGGACTTCGGTTGCCTTATTCATTCATTCATTCATTCAACAGATACGTATGAGCTTCCACTGTGTGCTAGGTGCTGGGAATACAGCAGTGAACAAAACAGACATGGTCTTGCCTTCATGGAGCTTTTATAATATACAGTTATATAAAATTATACATTTTAGTCAGGGAGACAGACATTAAATGGGAGAAGTAAGTGAAATGGCATGGTAGAGAGTGATGAAGTCCTAAGGTGAAAAATCAAAGCAGGATGAGGATCAGAAATGTACCGGCAGGGGTTGCTGTGGATATTTTAGGGAGCGCAGCCCGAGAAGTCTTCACTGAGAAGTTGATGTTGAGCAAAGGCCTGAAGGAAGGAGCTTCGTCTGCAGACCGGGGGTATGACTATTTCACAAACTTGTGAGGGGTACGTGGGCTGATGTATATGGAAGGCGTGCCCACAGACGTAGAGCCTCTTGCCTTTGTCTTGTCAATGTCTTCTACGATTGCAGTTGGTAAATTCTGCTCAGACCAAGTATGCAGCTAGAGCCCTCTGATGGCACTGGGCTGTTTTCCCTGTCACCTGCCTCCTTAGGTCAGGCGTGGCCTGGAGGTGCGCCTCTGTGGGAAGCTTGCCTCGTCCCTCCCTAACTGCTAGTCCCCGAGAAAAGTGATGTCACTGAGGAGGTTGGAGGAAGCACCAATGGGGAGGGCTATGTGGGTGTCACTCTCTCCCTTACATTTTTGTGGCCTCAATGACAATGCAAAGGAAGTGATAATGCAGAGGCTGGTCTTTAATGAGAGGAGGTAACAGTGGTCATGGGAGAGTTCCCCATGAGAAAGAGGGGGAACTGTCTGGCTGAGGCAGAAGCTGAAACTAGGTTGTAACCGCAGCAGTGAGCTGCTGATACTAAAGTTGCTGGGCCTTTTCGCCATTGTCCTATGTGCTCTTCCTGGTTGTTTGCTAAACCAGAAATCCTTGGGGATGTTCAAACCCCTTCCTTTTCTGCACATAGTAGGTGCTTTTCAGAACGCCCTTTGTCTAATGCTTATTCATACTTTCCACCCCTTTGAGCTCATCCTGGGTGCTGGGCTGCAGCTGTTTTCAGCATCTCTTGTATGCAGTTTGGTCCAGAGATGGCCATGGTCTTTCAGCCTCTACTCTCTCTTTGGAACCTTGTAGGGAATGAGGAAAAGGTGGATTGTTTACCTTTTCAACTCTTGGTGGTTCCTAGTTATCCTGACTCAAAACTGAGGGACCTCGTGGCCTGCTCCCCTGAAGTAAAACAGCTTGAGTCTCTCTATTCTCTTTGATGTTGTTGTCTAAATCCATCTTGGTCACAACATAAACAGTCTCTGTGCGGCTGCCACTCCCTACACCCAGTCTGGATGGGGGAAGCTGGTGTTTACGTCCAAAAGCAAACAGTGCTGCTGCTGGGAAGCCATCCTCCCCATTAAGGCAGGTGAACAGGGCAGCTCTGGCTGCTGTGGCAAGGCGCTAGAGCGTTTGCCAGGTTAGAGCTGTAGAAATGAACCGCCAGAGGTCTGATCCCGGAGGAGGCTTCCTGCTTGCAACCACTCTGAAGACCCTGCAACCAAACCTTCTCTGAAAGGATTCAGGTGGAGGGAGACATTCCACCTAACCCGTTGTCCTGGGCTCACTCTCAAAGCATCTATGTGAGTGTAGCTGGCTGGCAGGAAGGGAGAAGCAGCTGAGAGAGAGGATGTGGTTACTTTGCAAGACCCTGTTCTGTTACAGGATCAAAAAAAAATTGTTGCAAAACACACTCATGTTACAATTTAGAAGACCTGTAGCCATTAAAACAGCGTGTGTGTGTGTGTGTGTGTGTGTGTGTGTGTGTGTGTGTAGGTGTTTTCCTAGGTGTTATATGGAGGGCCTTGTGGTCAATGACCGTTCACTGTGATTGGTATAGTATACCAAGAAAGACAATTATACTTCATTGCGTCGCTTTGTTAGGGCTACCATAACAAGTGACCATAGACTGGGCGGCTTCAACCACAGAAATTTATTTTCTCAGAGTTCTGGAGGCTAGGAGTCCGAGCTCAAGGTGTGGGCAGGGTTGGTTTCTTCTGAGGCCTCTCTCCTTGGCTTGCAGATGGTCATCTTCTTTCTGTGTCCTCACGTGGTCTTCCCTCTGCATGTGTCTGTGTCCTAATCTCCTCTTCTTATAAAGACACCAGTCATATTAGATTCCAGCCTAATGACCTCATTTTAACTTAATTACCTCCTTTAAGATCCAACCTCAAATATAGTCGCTTTCTGAGATACTGGGAGTTAGGACTTCAGCATATGAGTTTCGGGGGTACAAGTCAGCCCATGACACTTACCAAGAGTCATCATGACATAGAACAAGGCTTTAAAGTTTAGGGCTTAACCATGAAAAAAAAATAAAATGTTTTAATAAGATTTTTTTTCTTAAAAAACCAGCTAAAACATTTTAGTACTTTTCAGAACCAGTTATGCTTTGTTAAACCAGTTGTGCTGCAAGATTTAAAACATTCAAATGTAAAACTAAGTGACTTAGGATAGTAGGATTAGAAGTGATTAAACTTGAATGTTATTGTTATATCACCTTTATCATTAAAAATTATAAATGCAAAATGAATGGAGACATTGAGCGTATGTTACTCTTAGAAGCCATCTATTTCAGTCTCTTCGTTTTGGAGAAAGGAAGCTGAGACGAGAGGCGGAGTGAACCGCCCAGCCCCCGGGCCCCGCACTGCCTACACTGGGCAGCTAGGATTTTGTGCAGAGTTCCTTGGGTTGGTTCGTGGATTTACACAGGCTGGCGGAAATAGACTAGAGGTATTAAATGAGATCGTCTCTGATCCTGAGTTGGGACTTTTGCTGTATTTTCAGAGAATACTTTCCTTTGTTTGTTTTTCTGATAAATCTTGAAACCAGTGCAGACTCTTCCGCAGCCCCCACGATCCCCAGATGAGACACGCACTGTCTCATCTTCCTTCTCATCTCCACCCACAACGCCCACGCAAACAAGAGTTGAGACGGGTTGAGCCTCGTCCTTCCTGATTCTTCTGAACAGGGTGCTTTCTTTCTTTCTCTGTAAAAGCGACATGAAAGCATCCCATGGGGTGCTGCTTGTTTCAACAGGAGGCAGGCGCGGCCTCCAGAAAGGCTCTGAGCTGGAACCTCAGGCTCACTGCCGGGACAGAGCTCCTCAGAGCCACCTGGGAGAGCCTTCCCGCGATGCAGGAACCACGCGTCAGCACGCATTTATCAGGAACAGCACAACAGTCTATAATCAGACATTTGGGATCTGGCGTGAATAAACATTTTAGATTACTTGAATGTCCCCTGAAGGCCAAGTAGTGACTTCATAAGTCAACTGTTTCCTAATTGCATTGAAAATTCGGATGCACAGATGTTTATTTACGGGTTTGAGGAAGGATACAGTATTGTTTGATATGTGAAAGGGCTGGTGTGTTTTGTTTCTAAATTCATTCCCCAGAGTCCTGAGATAGATGGTTTATTTCTCAATGACATGGAATCCGTTGGCCTGTTCCTTGCTGTCATGACCATACTTGCCATCTGCTCTGAGATACTCTGGGTCTGTGCCCGAGATTGTCTAGCAGAACTCAACATCCTCTGCCTTTCCCTCTTTCCTCTTCCCAGAACCTACAACTTTCCCCTCTCATGCCCTCACCTGGTCCTCCATGACTCCTCACTTCTGCTTTAATGCAGGTCTCAAAAGTTTTCCTCTTCTTGATTTGGGGAGCATGACTACTCCCTAATATATATATTTTTGGCAACTTTTGAAATTATGTTAAAGTATACATAACATAAAACTTGCTGTTTTAACCATTTTAAAGCGTGCAGTTCAGGGACATTAAGTACATTCACAATGTTGTGCAATCATCACCGCTGTCCTTCTCCAGAACTTTTCCATCATCCCAAACAGAAGGCTGCACCCATTAAACATGACCTCTCCGTTCTCCCCTCCCTGTAGCCCCTGGTAACCTTTATTCTACTTTCTGTATTTGTGAACTTGCCTATTCTAGCTACCTCATATAAATGGAATCATGCAGTATTTGTCCTTTTGTGTCTGGCTTATTTCACTTAGCATAGTGTCTTCAAGATTCATCCCTGTTGTAGCATATATCAAAATCCGATTCCTTTTTAAGGCTAAATAATATTCCATTTTATGTATATGCCACATTTTGTTTATCCATTTCTCTGTTGGTGGACATTTGGGTTGTTTCCATCTTTTTGGCTATTGTCAATAACGCTGCTATGAACATCAGTGTACAAATATCTGAGTCCCTGCTTTCAATTCTTTTGGGTGTATACTTAGCAGTGGAATTACTGGATCATATAGTTATTCTACATTTAACTTTTTGAGGAACCACCAACCCCAAATCATTTTTAAACACCTCATCATAGAGCACGGTCACCAAGCACATTGCCATTGTGTACTTGTTTGTGAAAGTAGGACCACTGCCTGTCAGGGACAGGATTTCAGAGGTCATCTGGTCCACTCACTTCCTTTGACAGATGGGGCTGAATGGCCTGGGGGGGTAAGCACTCCCTGAAGCCAACTGGACAGAGTTGAATTTCAGTTCTGATGCTTGCTAGATGTATAATCTTGGGTGAGTTACGTCAACACTTTTTTTAAGCAAGTTTCTAATGAGGAAAATGATATCTACTTTTTGGGCTGTTGTGAGAAATAAATAAGACAACGTCGTAAAATGCTTGGCACAGACCCAGTTACAGGCAAGTCCTCCATAAGTGGTAGCCATTGTTGTTACTGTGACCATATTTACAAGGATGCTGAGGCCCAGGGAAGATAACAGTTCTCTGGTTGCTTCTTCCCATGGCTGGTTCTAAATTTCTCTGTATGTGGTTGTCTTTATACGTCCATACCTTACGATATAGCTTAAGCTGAAATTCTTCTGTGAACCTTGTTCATCTCCTCTGTCATGTTCATGCACATGGTTGGTTGATGATTCTGATCCAGCTAGAACATTTCAGAGAGCAGTGTGACTTTGCACCATTCCACTCTGCTACTTACTAACCGTGTGGCCTCAAGTCTTACTAACCATGTCTAATCCTGTGTTCTGCCGTAATATGGGGTATCATACCAAATGTACAGGGCTGTGGTTGGACCTTTGGAAAACGCTTAAGTGAAGCCCCGGCATCCAGGCACTCATTGAAAGGCAATTCCCATAGTTCATCAAAACAAAGACGCCAGTTGTTATATGGACAATTTAACTATTACACAAAGCTAAGGTGCCATGGACTGTAGAATGCCTCCCCATTCCCCAGATGTTAAAATGTGAGGAATATGTGCATCCTAGAATTGATGAAATACGGTAACTGCCTTTTGGTGAGTTCCTAAGTAAAAGGTCATAAAGGATAAAAGAGAAGCTCAGAAAAGCCTCACCTTTTGGAAAAGGAATAAAAGAACTGGGGCAGTTCTGCTTTTCCTGTGATTAAATTGGGGCCCACACCTGGGACAGCTCTCATACCTACTCACATCCAAAGAATTCAAGGAGAAAAAACGTCTTTGGAAATGCAAGCTCAGCTCTGGCACACAGAATGAAAGAAGGAATGCTTTGAAGAACAATTGCTTTCCCTTTTCCACTTGTCCTATGAAATGGAAGCAGTGTCCCTAACCCAGGGCCTTGGCTGGCGGCTGGTGGTGTGAGTGGGGAGAAGACCTTTGGTCTCCCCAGGTTAACTACATCCAGCCACCCCTACTCTTCCTATCTGGGTGTCTTACACAATGGATCCATTTGAAGGTGCCAACTGCAGGCGAGTGACTCACTTCTGAGTCTCTGAAACACCAACTTGTTGGGTCTTGATGGAACTTTAGAGGTGACTTTAATAATGGCCTTGCGCAAGAAACACTCACATTCCCAAGCTGGTGGCACAGGTGGTAGGAGAATCTAGGACTTTGGAATTCCTCTCCAGGGCGCACACTGGCTCCCATAATTTTACAAACAAGGTGGACCCTCTGTTAGGGTTGAAGGGGATCACTGGGTGATGTTCCGCAGATTGCTTGGAGTGCAGGTGACTGGATTAATGGGGGTTTTACTCCTTTTGGTAGTGAGTTAAACTTTAATAGCTGTGACCTGTTAGCAGTTTTATGGTTAATAGTCTCCTCAGACATCGTCTTCACTCTCAATCAGCAAACACTCAGCATTTGCTGTTTCAGGCATAGTTCTAAGCACTTTTACACTGAGAAAGGTCCTTTGATATTCCCATTTTATAGACATTGGTTATGCACTGTGGTGACTCATCCAATATTATGCACCAAGTTGAAACTCTGACTTTGGAGACTGAACTCTCAACCCAGCGCTTTAGGGCCTCCCTGACTTGTTACCTCCTCCCCATACCAAATAGAAGCCATCAGATGGGAAAACACTCTATCTTCCTCCACTAAACTTACAAGCCTGTCTACATCTGCACCTCACCTTCCTTCCTTCCTTGTGCCTACCTTGTGCTTCTCCACAGCTACTTGTTCCATCTGTGCTCAGGGTTCTACCTTTGCCTGCCTTCTTAGGGACCTCACTCGATGACCATAATCTTTCTTCTGTATTTTCAACCTCTTCTCATTTCCTGACTCCTTTCCTCATTTATCTCCTATCTTAAAAAAGAAATGCCCCCCATCATACCTCCCCACATATGTACATATATGCTCCATACTTACTGAATAGGTCATGTAAATTCCTGCATCCATTTTCCCACCTTGCATTGCCACCCCTCTGCAATCAGGCTCCACTGTCGGCATCCATTGAATGTGGTCTTTTCAAGGTCACAGTGACCTCCATGCTGCTAAATCCGGGGAAAACATCTTAGTCCTTATCTTCTTGCCCTATCTGAGCTTCTGACAGTGCTCCCCATTGCTTTCTTGTAGAAATGCCTCCTTTGGCCTCTCTGGTGCGCCTCCAAAGTAGATGTTGTTTGGGGCTACTTACCTCCTGATCATCCTCCTTTGGGAAGAGAACCTCTCTTTTCCTTTCAGAAATTCCCCTTTCTTACTTATGGGACTGTCCATATAAAGGCTGGTCTCCCTCAGCCTGCCCCAGGCTGGCTCCAATACCCGGTTGGGAAGGAATGCTCGTCTCCTGCTCCTTATTTCCACAGGGAGGGATTTTCACAAGAGCAGCGGTTCTCAAAGTGTGGTCCCTGGACCAGGTGCATCAGCATCCCCTGGGAATGTGTTAGAAATGCAGGCTCTCAGGCCCTACCCCAGACTCACTGAATCAAAACCTCTGGGGTGGGCTTAGCAATCTATCTATGTTTTATCAGCTCTCCTGGTGACTCTGACACACATTCAAGTTTGAGAACTAGCATAACACCCCTGTGTTTTGTTGTTTGTTTTTGCTTTGCTTTAGGTTTATTGAAGTTTAATTTACAAACAGTAATATTCACTCTTTTTAGATGCGTAGTTCTAGGAATTTTAACAAACGTATACAGTCGTGTAATCAGTATTGTTAACAAGATATTGAATACTTCTATCACCCCCCAAAACTCCCTTGTCCTCCTTTGAATTGAATCCCCCAGCACCCCCAGCACCTGGCAACTACCGATCTTGTGTTTTTTCCTATAATTTTGCCATTCATTTCCAGAATATTGTATAAATGGAACCATAGAGTATGTAGCCCTTTAAGAGCAGCTTCTTTCACTCAGCACAATGCTTTTGAGACTTACCCGTGTTATGTGTATCAGTGGTGTGTTCCTGTTTATGGCTGAGCAGTATCTCTTGTGTGGGCACTAGAGCTTGTTCAATCATTCATCAGTTGATGTGGCATTTGGATGGTTTCAAGTTTTTGGTGACTATGAATAAAACTTCTTTAAACATTTGCATACAGATCTTTGTGTGGATATATGTTTTCATTTCTTTTGGGTAAATACTTAGGAGTGGGATTGCTGAGTCATATGGTAGAAGTACATTTAGCTTCTTAAGAAACTCTCTTCCAAGGTGGCTATACTATTTTGCACTCCCATCAGCAATGGATGAAACTTCCATTTGCTCCAGGTCCTCATCAGCACTTGGTATTGTCAGGTTTTTAAATTTTGGCCATCCTAATAGATGTGTACCTGGGATTTTTTTCTTCTTCTTCTTCATTATTCCCAGGGGATGGGGGAGAGGTAGGAAGTTGGCTAGAGAGGTAAATCATCTGACAGGTGAGTTTGGGAGAAGGCCTGTGCATCTCAGCTCCTGTCTCTCCTTCTGCCTGCAGAAAAGGTACATTATGATGAGAAGATGCACTATGATGGCATGTGGCAAGCTCAGCTGAGCAGGCTGTGCCTCTGCTGGACAGCTGCTGGTTGTCCAATGTTGCATATGACTGGGGGTAACTTTTATTCTTAAGTGCAATATTAGAAAGCCCATTTTTGCCAAACGCATAAGCCATGTCTTCACTGTAGCAACCTCCCCCTCCCCCCGCCCCTTAAATCTGACACATGGACTCTATTTGTCTGGCTCCTGCACCCATCTCTCAATTGATTCTAACTTTGGGGTGAGCGGAACTCATCTACCTGACTCTATAATTGGTTTAGTGTTGGCAAGTGATGGGAGAGGAACTCTCCTATGAAGCTCACATCAGGTTGGACCTGTTGGGAGCTATCTTTGCCCTCATGACAATAGAGTGTATGTGAGATTAAAGGTAATGCAGGGAAAGCTGAGCTGAGAGATGGAGAGAGGAAGGAAGGGGTGGAAGGGAGGGGGAGAGAGAGAGAGAGAGAATGAATGTTGACATTGCTTCAATCCACCAGGTGTGCCTGAAATACGATATATATTCCACCCTCATCTTTAGTTGTGGTGAACTAATAAATCCTCACTTATGGTTAAGTTGGTTTGCATTGGGTTTCTGTTCCTCAGAACAGAAAGGGTCAATTTGGCATAAATGGGTGAGACTGTGGACTCTGGAGGCAGCCACCTGAGTTAGAATCCTTGCTCTGCCATTAACTATCTGTGACTTTGGGCAAGTTACTTATTCTTTCTTTGCCTCAGTCATCTCATCTGTAATATAAGGATACTAACATGATAATATCATACCTTATAGAGGGGTTGTAAGGATTACATGAGTTAATATTCATCATCCACTTAGAACAGTACCTGGCACATGAAAAGTTCTTAACAAATGTTGGCTATTATTAATACAACCGTATTCTTAGTTTTCCTTCTGCCTTGCTCTTTCTCAGAATCCTTTGAGACTTCTCCTCATCTGCTCATCAGCTAAATGTTGATGGATCCTCGAGTTTCTGTCCTAGACCTTCCCCTTGTCATTGCACACTCTCCCATGGCTTCGGCTACTATCTATATGTTAGTCATTGCCAAATGTGTATCTCCAAGCTTGACCTGTCTTGTGGTCCAGACCCAAATATCTAATTGCTTGCTTGCTGTCTCTAATTAGATACCACACTATGTTTCTATTGCTGCATAACAAGTCCCTACACACTTCACATGTGAAGCCAACACACCTTTATTATCTCACGGTTTCATGGGCTGGGAGTCCAGGCACAGCTTAGCTGGGTCCTCTGCTCAGTGTCTTACAAGGCTGAAAGAAAAGTGTTGTTTGGGTTGTGCTCTCAGGATGCTTCAATGGGGGAAGAATCCACTTCCGAGCTCACTCAGGTTGTTGGCAGAATTAATTTTCCTGTGGCTGTATGACTGAGGGCCACACCTTCTTGCTAGCTGTTGGCTGGAGGCCATCCTCAGCTTCTAGAGGCTGCTCGCTGTTCCTCACCACGTGACTTTCCCAGCATGGCTGCTCACTTCCTCAAGCCCACAGGAGAGTCTCTAGTTCCAGCTGACCGAGAGTCTTACATAACATGATGTAATCACGGGAGCCTCATCCCATCACCTTTGTAATACTCTGTTGGTTAGAAGGAACACACAGGTCCTGCCCACACTCAAGAGGAAGGGATTAGACAAGGGCATGACCACCAGGAGGTTGGATCATGGGTCACTCTGGAGTCTGAGTGCCACGGATGTCCATAAGCATCAACAAGCCCCAAGTGGGACACATCACCTCCTGACTACTCTGCTCTCCTTCCAGCTTCCCTGTGGTAGGAAATGGCACCACCCTTCAAACCAAATGCCATAAGGTCATCCTTGATTCCTTCTCCTAATCAGCCCCTCAAACAATCAGCCAACACGTCCTATTGATTTGCCTCCTAAACAAACACCACTGATTCCTTCATTCTCTCCATTGCGTTTGCTACAACAGCCTCCTGCTCGCCACCATTCTTTTCTTTCCACGGCAGCCAGAGCAATATTTCTGAAGTGCAACTCCTTTACATTGTATCCCACTTAAAACCCTTTAATAACTTTCCACTGACCTTACGATGAGGTCCACGTTCCTCAATGGGGCCCATCAGACCCTCTGTCATCTGGTTTCCCTCCCCGTGCCAACTTCCCTCACATCTGGCCTTTGCCTGGAACACTCTTTCCTTCCCCCTGCTTGTTAGTCCTACTTGTCAGCCAGGACTCAGCTTCTGTGTCATTTCCTTGGGAAGGCCTTTCCTGACTGCTCGACTATGTTAGTCCCTCCCTATCCCCTCGCTTTCCATGCTCAGCACCAGGACTTCCATGTTCATGACACTCAGTGCACAAAGTGTTCATTTCTTGTTTATTTGTCCTCATTCTCCTCTAAACTGTAAGCTCTGTGAGGCTGGGGAACATCCTCTGTGGTTAGCACCATGCTTTCAACACTGCAAGCCCTCAAATAATTGTCAAGTGAATAGAATGACAGATAAAGACTTGGATCTCAGCCTACCTTTAAAAATATTCCCACCCTTCCCTTGCAGCAGCATCCAGCTTTCACTCTTGATGGGCTCTGTTCCAGTTGGCAGACCATTTTAAATCGAAAGTAATATATTAATAGAGGCACCTTTGTTTCGGGTAATATTTCTTTCCTATTATGGCCAGTCCAGTCTCAAGACATTTCCTTGTTGCAGTTATACTCCAACAACATCAGTGCTGGGACATCACCTATTTCCTTCTTATGTGGTGTTTGTCCTTGTGCTGTGTAACTGGAATTTTGTAAAAATAGCTGACCGACTGCTGTACATATAGTTCTGTAAACTCCCTGGGAACAGGCCCCTCCATCCACCCTATGGAGGGGCCCACACCTGCTCCTGGGACATTCCAAGAGACACTCATCCACTGAGAAAAGAAGGAGCATTTGTTCCCTGAGCCCCACTTTGGAGGGACAGCTGAGGCTGGGCCCAATCCAGCCAGGTCGGCCTGTTCCTGGGCTTTGGGTCTATTTTCACACAATGAGCGATTGAGCTTAATTGACAGGTGTGAACTAGGTCCTTTCTAGCCCATCTCTATTCATTTCTGTCTGTATGGGTGAGGCCAACTCACTTGGGAGCCCAATTAGCATGTCATGTTGGGGGTTTATGTGTTTCTGTGTGTCTGTGTGTGTGTGTGAGAGAGAGAAAAAGAGTAGTGGAAAGAGAGAGAAAAAGAGAAAGGAAAAAAAATCTCAGACAGGGAAAGAGAGATGGAGAGGGAGACTCAAGAGAAGAGGGAGAGACAGAGAAACAGACAGAAGGAAACAAAGAAAAAGAGAAGCAGAGAGCTGGAAGTAGAGATGGACAGATAAGAGGGCTTGGGAGCGAGTGCAGACGGGCACTGTTGGTGGCCTTTTAGTTGGGTTAAGTGCACACAAATGGAAAACGGGATAGTGTAGAATGTCAGTCCCATCTGGAGGACCATGTGTGAAATAAGGCAAAACGAGTATCTGTATGGTCGTTAGCATATTCCTAATGGGCCGAGTAAATTCTGGGAGACCTGTGTTTCCATGGCAGGGGGCTTCACCCTCAGCCCTAGTCAGCTCTCTTGTACATGTCTGAGACTGAGGCCATGGTAGAGTGCCCACCAAGTCATTATACTGCAGCTAAGATGTAAGGGCCAGTTCTGCACGGAGAGAAATCATTCTCTGGAATTTTTAGGGGTGGTCCTAGCATACAGAGACCCTGGAAGCTCAAGTGAAGGTTTTTTGGCCCCAGTGACTTCAGAACCCCACCGAATGGGGCAAGGTGTCAAGTCTGCATAAAGCAGGCACCATTCCTCATTCTCTTCATATGTTAACTCGTTTAGTCCTCACAACACCCTTATGTTGTAGAGACTATGGTTGCCCCCATGGTGATATGGGATGCACAGAGAATTATTCTACTTGCTCAGTGCCACACCACTAGTAAGTGGTGGAGGTGGACTTTGGAACCCAGGAGGTCAGGTTCTAGAATGAGTGCTATTAACCACTATCCTACCAACAGAGAGTCAGCTCTCAAACTAAATTCAGTTCTTTCAGAGTCCTGAACAGAGAGGACAGAAGAGATGGTAGAGTGGAGTGGAAAGAACTGACTTCCTGCCTGGTGCTGACATTTATAGCTGTGAGATTTCCAGATGGCCTCTCTAAGCTTCAGTTGGGGGCAATGACTAAGTGCACGGACTCTGGAGCCAGACCAAGCCAGGCTCACACCCCACCCTCTGCCGCTTACCACCTGGGTGCTCTTGGTCCTTTACTTAACCCATCTGGGCCATAGTTTCTTCCTCTGTAAAATGAGGACAAAAATAGGGCTGTCCCCATGAGGTCATGAGGGTTAAACCAGGTCATGTATTTAACATGCGTGGCCTGAAGTAAACCCTCAATAAATGTTACCTGTTATTATTATTCTCTATCAAACAGTGGCCCTTCCTATTCATATACTTGTTGTAGGGATGATATGAGATAATGAATGTGAAAGTGCTTTGTAAAATTTTCTGCCCTGTTCGAATGTTAGATAGTATTATTGCTGTTATGAAACACTGAGTGTAAGGTACAGGAACTAAGAGCTTTAGCAGATAGTAAGACAAGGAGACGACCATGGAGGGGGGCATAGAGAGAGGGGCTGGGGAGGTGGAATAGACAAGTAACTGGAATACCGGGTCGAATATGGGGAATCCCACAAAAGAATTCCAACACCACACTCTGGGGTCCAGTAGAGAAAGGGATCGGAAAAGGCTTAATTTAAAAACTAGTTTTTGAAAAGGATATGAAAATCCGTTCATTCAATGCACATTGAGTCTCTGCCTTTTGCCAGTCATCGTGATGGATGCTGGGGATACAGGGATGACCGAGACGTAGTCATGGTACCTGGGAAATGGTCTTCACAATGAGATTTCAACTGGGATGGGGGGAGTTGGGAAGGGAACTTCACGAGGAGGAAACAGGGTGAGCAAAGACAGAGATGAAAAAAGGTAAGTAAGCTCTGTAAAGCATCCAGGAGTCTCCTGTGGCTGGTATGAAATTTGTAGAGTCATAAAAGGTGAATCCAGAAAAGGTGTTGGGCCATATTTGGGCAGTTTTGAATGACAGTCTGTAATTATTTTGAAAGGCAATGGGGAGCCATTGAAGGGGAATGGTATGATTGTAGCCACATAAAGTCCACTCTCAACTATGAATTCACGTTAGTGCAACTTATTCTAGGTAGTTTAGAGGTCATGTCTTAAATATTGATGATTGTCTATTCCAGAAAAGTCCTACTCAAAACTTTTTCAGGGCGTGAACATGTACATTCAAAGTCTTTGAGGGTGACATTTGGTCACCTGCAATAAACCAGCAATACCTTGCACTTTTCACAGATTTGCTGTAGTACACACAGGCACGTACACATGCACACACACGTCTTAGTAGACTACATTTTAGAGTCAGTTCTGCATTGGGGGTATTTACATGTGTCATTTTCTTTTTCGGTCCAAAATTTAATGTGTCGATATACAAAATTCAAGAATAAATATATATGGCAGGATCATTGTTCAAGAATTAAAATATATGCCAACAGAACGTTGGCAGGCTTTGTCTGGCGACATTTGGGACTCCGTTCTTTGCAGTGTTTCTTTGTGAAAACAGAGGTAGATTAAAGATCACTGCAAATCAAAGTGAGGCTTTCAACTTTTGAAATGAACGCTAGCTTGTCTTTTTCCACTTTTCATACATTTGCATAGATCTGTCAACCGAATTCTGAATTCTTTTAAGAGTAACACTGAATACAAAGTTACGAACACCAGCGTACCACAAAATTGCTTTGCCCCTCTTCTTCCCTACACACCCCCACTGCCCTTCCCTTCACCCTCTGCAGAGCAGGCTTCTCTCTGAAGATTTTGTAGCTTGAAGAGGCAGAATCAGAGCCTTAAAAACCAACCAATCGCCGCCAAACAGAATTTGCAATTAGAAACTGACCCCTCCCCGCCCCTGACCCTTCCAAGTGAGTTTGTGTTTAATTGCAGTTCCGCTGACAGTCGGAGAAATGTGTTTTCAGATGCTTCCCAGTGAAACGCCTGAAGCTTCTCCGGGCGGGATTCGAATAGTCAGATGTGGATTCTTCTGAGCAGAAGGTCTGCTGTTGGCTTTGGTAGGGTTAAAAGGCCTCTGCGTGAGAGCGCCCTCGGCAGGGTGGGAGGATGGAAACCGACTGGTTCCTGCTGCCTTCTCATCTCCTTCAACTTCGTTTATGGGTAGTCACAGTGATCCAGTGGTTCCTTTGATTCTGATTGGCTGCCAGCCGCCAGCCACCCCTCAGGTTTGCAAGAAACCGTCACTCTGCTTGCAGTGGGTTACTTACCACAACTATCAAGGACTTGAAAGAAAACAAAACCTTGGGGCAGGCAAGGTCTTGGTTTGGTATATGTTTTGTTGTCTGTTATTTTTAATTCCAAATTAATAACACAGATCAAGCGCACACTTAAATAACACATCTGCCTGGGGTTTGGGTAGCAATTCACAATATGTTTTTATTCATTATTGCTTTAATTACGGCTCAGAATGCTTTTGAATCTCTCCCAAGTAACAGGTGGTTTTCTGACCGTGATAAATGCTCAGTGCTGCCGAGGATCAGGCAGTCAGGCATTGTTTTCCTAGCTGTGGTTACACCTAGGCCCCAGGCAGCTTCTGAATTAGCAGCCTGCAACAGATTGGAATTCCTGGGGGACTCACTTACCCCTCAGTTCTCCCAAACCTGTTTTCAATGCACTGTGGGGTGGGGGCCCCCGTCACACCCAGTTGTGAGGCGGGTGTACTTTTCGTATCCTGGGAGGTCGCAGCAGGGTTCAGGTAGGTCAAAAAGTTAATATGTCAATGTTCTGAAGGGTGACGGGAGTAAGAACTTGGTGTGATATTAAAGATGATTTGAATTTAGATTTTTTAAGAATAAAAGCATTCTTTTATATATCTGCAATAGATGATAACAATTAAATAAGTCACACATGAATCATAGAAATTAGAGTGAGGGCAAAGACCTATTAGATCATCTAGGCAGTTCCCCAGCTCACACAGTTATTCCCCATGGTATTTTCAGGAGAGCTTTGTACAGGCGCTTTTGAAAGATTTGAGCAATTGGGGCCTTTGGTTATTTCCTCAGGGAGACCCTTTCCCTTATAAAAGGCCACAGTGTTTTTCTCCTTAGCCTGATATTCAAGCTAAAAAAAATATGTCTATAGAATACATGCAAAATCATTCACACAATGAGACAGATCGGAGGCAGAAATTATACCTACAGGTCTCCCAGAAAACTGTGCATGCGCTTGGCATTCTTCTGTGCGCTCTCATTTCTGGTTTTTATGCTTGAATTTGCAGAGTCCTTGGAGGAGGTAGTACCGAAATATCCATTGCAAGCCTCTCGGTTTCCAATATCACTATCCCAAACTGCTCAGAGGTTACACTGAACCCCTTATTTCGAAACAAGGGGGAAAAGAGTTTTTGAATAAATTCTGTTCGGACCGTCCCTGTTTCCAGGGTATAGAATACTCAGTCATCCAGGAAATAGCAACTGCTTAGAATTCCTCTCTCTTTGGAACAAACTGGTATTGTCTTTCTGAGGTTGTTTGTACCGGAGAGGCTGCCGATGCTGCACACATGCCTCGGGGCTCCGGGGCAGACACTCCCGCTCCAGATTCTCAGTGATCCTGGGCACGGAGCCGCTGAGCCTGCAAGAGGAGGGCACACACACCGTTTCCGGCTGAGTTGCCACAGTTTGTGTCCCCCTTAAAGGGCACTTTTCAGTCTAAGATGTGAGACGGTGTTTGGAGAGTTATAGACACTAAAAGGGACTAATTGCATGGATTCCCAGCACTCAGGAATCCTGTGATTTGAACGCCTTCTATCCCATTCCCCTCACCTTTCATTAGAGTTCAGTCAACGTGCCAGGCACTGAGCATGGAAATGGGGAACAAAGAGTCAAGCTGCCTGCCCTGGCGGACCTTACGGATAGGTGAGGCAGGCAGGTGTGGAAATAATCTCAAAGCACTGAGGTAAGGGCATGAAAGAGGTAAGCAGGAAGCTTGGGGGTGGGAAACTTCCAGAGGAAGCACAAACAAGATGGGGAAGAACAAAGACGAGCAGAAGCAGGAGGCATCTGGGTGTGCTCGGGGGGGCCATGGGGGAGGCGGGATGGTGTGGCTGCCTGCCATGCCAACCTCAACAGCCTCTGAAAGGGGCTTGCTGTCCTCATTTGCAGATGAGCACACCATGGTTCAGAGAAGCCAAGTGCCTTGTCCAAGGTCACACAGCCCAGTGGCAGAGCTAGGATCTTAACCCGCTGACCCTGCTGTCTCAGGAAGAAAAGGCAGCTGGAGTACAAATTCAAGGTGGGCATATTTGGGGCTCCTGGAGGGAGCAGGTGGCCATAGGAGCTGCAGAGCCCTGGGGAGCTCCAAAAGTGGCCAGAACAATTTGGTATCCATCTTGAAGGGACAGAGGCAGGGACCTCTGTGCCTGAGTCCTGAGGAGAGAAGGGAGAGGTTCCTACAGAGTTAATCAGCTCTTATAATTAGTCAGAATGACTCACGTTGAGGCAAAACCAAGTGCCTTCTGCAGACTGACCATGCTGACCAGGGCTGAGTCAGCTGGGCTGGCGGCAGCCACACTGAGCCTGTGGCCATGGCCAAAGCAAATGCCTAGCTTTGTGGTCACGGCCTTCTAACAGGCATGTGCTGTACAGGGAAGCCATGGGGAACCACCCCTGTCTCGGAACTGGGGGGAGGGAGGAGAAAGACAAAGAGGCAGCAGCAGGAAGGGCGGGCATTGGTGTGTGTTTCCTCGTGTGGGCACTACTTCCACCAGAATGACCCTCCCAGCATCCTTCCTCATGCCTTCCTCGTCCTTTCCTCAGCCCAGGGGTGGGGGGGTGTTTCGATCTGATTGGTGAGGTGGTGAGAAGGGAGCATGGCATCTTAGCTTTTCTCCTCTCTCAAAAATGTGTTAGCCCACATACAGCATGAGTTCCACCCTCTCCTTGCTCCAGGTGCTGAGAGGCCGGGCCCGCAGCTTGCTGTATGCTTGTTGCAGATAGGAGGCTACAGGTCAGTGGTTTGGGTTGTCTTCAGGTCTAGGCTTGGTCTTCTAGTAGGAAGACCCATCTGTGGCCATTTCTAAACTGTGGTATCCAATTCAGACATACTAGTAATAAATTTGCTATTTTTAACAACTGTGTCTACTTTGAATTAATTCTGAACTCAGAGATGGAGGGAAGAGCTGTGATTATCATTGCTAAAATGCTAACACTATAGGATTTAATACCAGCATTTGACACAGATCAAGTGAGGATTAGGGTTGGGCTTCAGGGGGACTTCTCTGACTGAGAATATGATACACATATGAGATTGTAAGCTAAAAGCCGGGACAAGCTCAGTATCTCAGAGTAAGATTTTGGTTAAATAAATTATGGCATGTCAACACAATAAAACATGATAATATCATTAAAAATGATTATATGTATGTCCTGATTGTCATAAGGTATTCACACTCTATTAGAGGCCAAAGCAGATAATAAAACAGCATAATTGCATTTTTGGTTAAAACATGCATGCATAAGAAAAAATCTGGAAAAATATAACCTAGAATATTGATAGGTCATCTCTGGGAGAAGGATTAAGTGTAATTTTTTTCTAATTTACTGTGTTAACTTTTTCTTAAAATGAATATGGATTTCTTGAGTGATTAAAGAAAGTGGAAGATCGCAAATATCTTGTCATACAAAAGAGAACGTATGGCAGAAGGAAATAGCGTTGGATCTAGAGTCAGAAAGATTTGGTTTTGAGTCCCAGTTTTCCTTCTACTAGCGAGATGGCCTTGACACTTGGATCTTTTGTTTCTTAGTCCCACTGTTGGGGCCTCACAGCAATGCACAGCGAGACAGGCTGTCATCTGGTGGGTTCCCAAAGGTCCACAGGTGCTGATGTGTGAACAGGGCTTAGTCCCCACAGGTTTGCAGGCTCAAAGTCTGGATTTTGTTATCACCCAAGAGTGGATCAGGGACTGACTTACACTACCAAACTTTATAAATGACTCCTGCATAAATTAAACTTCATTTTTTATTTGAAGTGGGATAGTGGGATAGAGTGAGGAGGTAAGAGGCAGAAGTCCTGAGTTCTCCATCCAGTGCATTCTTTCCATGTAGGCAACTAAAAAGGAAGCCAAACTATAACACAAACCTAACTAATAACAATGATAAAAAATTTCAACATGAGTAAACAACATCAACAAAACATTGCTGCGTGAGCCTGGGGTCTTTCAAGTATTCAACAAATGATTCTGATCACCTACGATGTACTAGGCTTTGGACCAGATGCTACAGACGTAGTGGTCACCAAATTGGCATTTCCTTGGCGGGCATAATGTTAGAACATGAATGACTGTGTAGGTTAGTTGCTGGGAGCTTTGGAGTCAGATGGCCCAAGACTTCAGCTCTTCCACTTCCTCCCTGTATGGCCTTGGGAAAGTCATATAACCTCATATTTTTCACCTCTGAAATGGAAATAGCCCACCTAACTCATAGTCCTGTTTTGAGTATTAAATGAGATAATGTTTGTAAAGTGCTAAGCACAATGTATTAGGTATACAGATGTGGTCAATAAATGGTGCTATAGCAACTATTGATACACTATTTTAGCTCCACACATCCATTTTTGCAAAAGGTCCCACCAGGATTTGCTAACCCCGGGTTTTGTCAAGCTAACCTCATAAGTTAGTACTTGGATGGGTACATCTGGCTTTTATTTCCTTGACTGTTTTCCCCTTAAACAACTGCTGACATTTCTAGTTATTACATTTTTTTCTTTTAAATATGTTAATTCCATCAATTAGACCAGGGGTTGGCAAACACTTCCTGTAAAGAGACTGTCAGCAAATATTTTGGGCAGAAAGAAAAAGTAGCAGAAGCAGCAGGAGAAGGTGGGGCACTGGGGCATGTGTATCAGATGTGGGTGATGGGGACCTCTGTTGCCACATGGGCACTATTTCTTCTGAAATAATAGTCCCAGCCTCTTTCCTTGCATCCTACTCATCCATCCTTACCTGGTTATCTCTGTTCTAACTACTCAACTCTGCCATTACGAGGCAAAAGCAGCCATAAACTATATGTAAATGAATAAACATGGCTGAATTCCAATACAATTTCATGGATAAAATTTGAGTTTGTGTAATTTTTACTTATCACGAAACATTTTTCTTTTTTTTTCAACAGTTAAAAAATGTGAAAGTCAATCAGGTATAGGCTGGATTTGGACTGTAGGCTGTAGTTTGTTGACCCCTGATTTAGGCAACAGGTTGCCTCTACTTGGAAAACTTTTTAGATCATTGATTGCATCCATTATGTGTTGATTTTACAATGTTATCATTAGGTACAAACTTATTTCTAAGTTCACAGAGCATATCTCGCTGTGGCTGTCTCCTTCTCCATGCCCCCTCCCACCACGTAATGGTCACATATATCTTGTGGGCCACATATACCTGATATGTGAGGGTTAAATGACATAATATGCAAAAAGAGCAGTGCAAATGCCTGGTCATGTGAGTACTCAGTAAATGTTCCTTTCCTGATTTCCCTTTTTACCTGTGGTTGTGCTTGGAACCTGCCATGGACAAGACTGAGGCCTGACCTTAGTGGAAATGGGGGTGCTGCCCTAACTTTCCATTTGAGATAAGAAGGGTGCCTCCTTTACTCCATAGTCCAACCTGGTGATTAATCCCTTGTGCTTATGATAAGCGGTATGGAGAAAAAAGCTATGATACTGCACTATGGAAATAATACCACTAGATTCCCCCAGAAAATACTTAGGTTGTGCCCACTAGAGCTAAGGACCACATCTAGAGCATGTCCTCTCCTCTACCAACACAGCCTTGTATAGGACCTGTGTCACCCTGTTCTTGCCCCAAATACACATTGAGCATGTATCTGGCTCTTAATCCTATCTTGAGAAATAGATTCAGCTCCACAAAATACTTAAGAAAAGTGTATGTTTTACTGAAGATATTGTGGGAATTCAGGAAGAAGAATTCAAAATATATTCTACACTGCAAAAACATAATAAAACATCCTATTAGACATTTCTTTTGACTTCCACAAAGTACGTCTTTCTTTGTTTTTTTTTTGGCCAGCTTTCTTGTCTCCCTTTCTTTTCTTGCCTCAAAATCCTATTTTCCTAAGCAATTCAGCTCAGCTTTTCTTGTTCTATTCCAGAGCATCCTTTTAGGATCATTTTGTTCTTCTAGGTGTTCGGCCATTAGATGTTCCTTTGATAAGAGTCTGTTAATGGTAAACTGTCTTGGTTTTTGTTGGGTCAAATATTTTTATTTTCTTATCATTCTTGAAAGATAATATTTCTGAAAGCACAGTTCTAGATGGACAGTTAATCTTTTTCAGTCTTTGAAGATATGGTTCCACTGTCTTTTGGCTTCATTGTTTCTGCTGGAAGTTTGCTGTCAGACCACAATCATTCTGTGGTAGGTGATCTGTCTTTTCTTTCTCATTACTTTCAAGATTTTCTCTTTGGCTTAAGGTGTTTTACAGTTTTACATAGTGTACCTAGTGTGTGTGATCATTTTTTAAAAATTCACCCTGCCTGGGATACATTATATTTCCTGTCTCTGAAGATTCATGTCTCTCTTTAGTTCTGGCATTTTCTTAGCTTTTATCTCTTCAAACAGGGTCTCTCCCTCATTCTTTCCATTCTTTCTCATGTAAGTCTGTTTGGATGTATGTTGGAACTTCTCATTCTTTCCTCTCCTTCTCTTTCTGTTTTCTATTTTCTTATCTTTTTGTGCTGTCTTCCAAGTATTTTCTTCAGATCTGTCTTCAGTTCACCAATTCTCTCTTCATCTATGTTTATTCTGCTGTTTCACCTATCCATTAGTATATATATCCACATATATCCATATATTTTAATATATACATGTCTTTAATTATATATAGTTTTATTTTTATTTCTATAAGTTCTGTTTGGTTCTTTGTCAAATTTGTTTGGTCACTTGTGATAGTCTCTTTTTCTTTGTTCATTTTCCTATCTTTTATTTCTTTCAACATTTCATATATACTTATTTTATGTTCTATACCTGTTAACTCTAATATTTGAATTCTAGGGGGTTTAAATCATGCTTGTTGTTTCTGTTAACTCTCACAGTGGTTGGTTACTTGTGGTTTGGTAAGTTTTTTCTCTTTTCTTAAACTTATATTTAATTGAACTTAAACTGTGGGAATCCTCGTGTGACTGGGAAGAGGCTTTGCTCTGGAGAGGATTTGCATTTCTTTTTGCCAGGCACACAGGTGTTACCAAACTGGGACCACTTTAATTTATTTTCTTTGTTTGAGGTTTTCAAGATTAGGTGGGTAGTGAAAATTTAAACCTGAGGCTCATGTGACAACAGGCCCATAGTTACAAATTCCCAGGGGAGACCGTCAGTATTACTTATTATTATTATTATTATTACTATTAGTAGTAATATTTTCCACCTGGAGCTGTGGCAGAAACAGATTTCCCTCTGACTTGTTTTGCCAGCAGGTGTGTTTTTCTAGTCCACCCTTTCCCTGAAGAGTGAGCCCCTTTGAAGTTTCAAACTTTGAGTTTCAAGTTCCTCCCTCTACTTTGTACAGGCCCAAAGCCCCCATTTCCCTGCACAACCATTAAGGCTTATCTTAAAGGATCAGAGAGTAAATATTTTAGGCTTGTAGGCCATATGGTCTCTGTTACAACTACTTAACTCTGCTTTTGAAGCACAAAAGCAGCCATAGACAATACATAAATAAGTGGGTGTGGTTGTGTGCCAATAAAACTTTATTTACAAAGACAGATGGTTGGCCCATGTGCTGTGGTTTGCCAATCCTGCTCCACATTCCTGGTGTTGGCATTTGTTTCCTGAACAGCTCCAGCTCCTGAGTTTTCTTACTTTTTACCTTATTTTGTGTTGTTTTATTTTGCTTTACGTTTCTGGGAATTTCCCTTATTATCTTGAGAGTTAGTCAATTCATTTAATATTACAATTTATCCAGCATCTCAATTTTTTTTGCAATGGAAGAATTTTCAAAATGTCTAGTCTTCTGTATTTCTAATAGCAAATCCCAACAATTTATCTCCCCCCTTTAATTTACATACCCTTTTAGCTAAACATAACCTGGTAAGTTATCTAAATGACACGCATCTATTTTTCTTTAAGCATCTGCCCTAGTCCTTTAGCACCTTGTTGCACCGATTTATGGGTCCTCTTCCATTTGAGAGCTAATAGCCTTAGACTGGCAAGAGTTCAGAAGAGATATACTAAGATTCTGACATCTCTTCTCTGATGTCAGAGGATGGAGTAGAAAAACTGAGGTGTTATATGCGAACGTGAGCTTCTGGAAGCTCTTTCAGCCGTGTTTACTGAGCCTCTTCCACGTGCTTCTCACTGCTCTAGGGGCTGAAGTTTGCAGTTGGAAAAGACAGAAAAAAATCCTGCTCTCTTGGACCTGGCATTTTAATGGGGAGGAACAGAAAATAAACAAGTGAATAAAACCAGAAAATTTTAGGAAATGAGGGTGCTGTGTTGAAAATGAAAGAATTTGTTTTAATAGAGAATGACTGGGAGGTTGTTTTGGTTTGTTTGTTTCAATTGGATGGTAGGGGAGGGGCAGTCAGTGAGGAGGGGACATTTAAATCTGACTTGAGTGATATAAAGAGACAAGCTCTGTAAAGATCTGAGGTGGGGAGAGGTGGGGAGCATTAAACACAGAGCACCTGTCACAAAATGTTGTGCAAACAAGTGCAGAGTCTATAAAATAAAAGTATTTTTGGTATTTTGTGGGGTCAGAGAGAATGCTAGTGTAGTTGAGATACAGTAGCAAAATCAAAACAAAATAGCAAAATATAGTTTGCTATATAGTAGCAAAATAGCAAAATCAAAACAAGAAAGTCTCAAAGAGAAGGAACAATGGGAATCTGAGAAACAGTGAACCTAACCCAGGAGTATAAAGAAAAGGAATCCTGGGATGACAGCTGAGCAGTCGTCTTAGAACAGAATTGGTCCAAATTAGCACAGGAAAGCCGAAGGCCCAATAAAGAATGTCTTTAATAAGAAAGGAAGTTCCATTACACACATTATATGATGAAGAACTTGGAAGATTTTCATGATAAGATGAGGGTATATGTCTTCTGTTAATCAGAAAAAGAGAAAGGCATTAGAAATTATAAGAAAAATAATTTTATAAGAAATGTATAGTTCAAATATGGAGTAAGCTGAAACATAGCATGATTCAGAGCAGTTGATGTAATTTAAGAAAAGAGAATGCATTTGATCTTGCCGTGTGAACATTCTCCTTTGGTAGTACAAGTTTAGTGACATTGAGTGCAATTGTTGCACTGACTTTTCTATGAATACAGTCATATTACTCAGTGCTGCAGTGGATGATATTTATGCAATAACAGTAGTATTATAGATGTTGTTTTGGAGTTTAAAGCTTTCGATTCAACTTACACTGACAAAGCTAGAAAGATCCAAATGTAGTGAAGGACAGAAAGCAAATGTTATAAACCTTGACGCTATAGAAGTGTGCACACCTGCTGAAGAAGTCTGGGAGGACCATGCCCTCTGTGTACACTCATTTCTGTCTTACGTAGTGCGTCTGAAGGGTGGGGGTTTGAGGGAGGATTGAAATTTTAAATTCTTTGGTATGCTTTAGAACTTTTAAAATTCCCTGCCTGTATTATTTTTATAACCTCACTTTAGAAAGAGTTATCCTGCAGGTCTTTTATTCCACAATATTTATGGAACATTTCCTATAGTCCATATGCCATGCACTGGGGAAAAAATGGAGAACAAGATAAAAAAAAAAAAAGTCCCTGTCCTCAAATAGCTTATATTCCAAAGGGGGAGAATGTGCCTTTCTACAAGTATCAAAAAGACCCAAGTTAAGGAAATGGAGTATCAGTGACAATTCAGTCACAGTCAGCAACTTCCAAGGTTCAGTTGCAGTGTATATGCTGATGACCCTAAACCTCTATCTTCAGACCAGATCTTGTTCCTGAGCTGGAGATCTGCATGTCTAAGTGCCTAATGAACATCTCTAAACCTGATCTTCTTCCACATCCTCTGACGCAGCTCCATCAGAAAACATCTTCCTCCCTCTTCTGCTGTCCTTCCTTTCTCCCGCCCACACACCACCCACGTCCAATCAATTACCACGCTCTGCAGTTTCTGTCTCCCGAGTAGAACTCAACGCCCTGCCTTGGTCTGTGCTCACTGCTCCTTCTCAGTCCTCGCTGTTATTTCTCACTTGGGTTATTCCAACACGCCCTTCACTGCTCTCCAATCCATTTTCCACACTGCAGCCAGAGCAACATTACAAACAAACAAATCGGATCATCTCATTTGTCTGCCTAAAGTCCTTCAATGACTTCCTACCGCCCTTAGGAAAAAGTTCACATTCTTCAGTATGGCTTGCAAAGTCCCCTTTTCTTTTTGTCTCTCGTGTATGTGCGCACACACACATGGGCCTACGCATGTGTTGCTCTTTCCAGAATGTTCTCCCCATCACCTAGCTCTCTTCTACCAGGGTCTTCCCTCGTTTCCTGTGCACTCAGCTGCTTGCATTGTTGGCAGGGCACAGGCCCCACACTTGGCTCATGAGGCTCTCCTTGTTTTGGTGTCCCTTTGACTGTGTCTGGGGCAGAGCAGTTAGAGAATGCAGGCTCTGGGGTCCCACCCCTTGGTTCAAATCCTGATTCTACCACTTCTTTGGGCTGTTTAGTTAACTTCTCTTAAGCTGTGTGAGCATGTGTAAAATGGGGATCCCAGTGAACTTACCTCACAGGTTGTTACGAGACCTGTGACATGCCCCACACTGCCTCTTGGCTACAGCTGTGCTTCTGTGGTGACTCTTGTGCTCTGGTCTCAGCTGCATGAGGCTCTCAGGGGGTCTTCCTTGAGATGCCCTCTGTTTTCATGGCTCCCACGTTTCCCCTCCATGCACGGATCCCCCTTTAATGCAATCACACTGCATTACTGCTAGTGTGGGGTTGTAATTGTCTGCTGGTGTGAGCTCCATGAGTGTGCAGACCAGTCTCTTATTTCCTCCAATATTCCCGGTGTTCCATATAGTGCTCGGTACATGGGAGGGCTCCATAAAAAAGGAGTAAATGAGGAATGGGTGAGATAGATGCAGAATTTAGTTAGTGTGACTTGACCCTGGAAAGAACTTTCTGACCTTGAAAATTGTGGGATCCTGGAACACCTGAGCAGGACAGCTCTACATCTAGAAATGCATTCTATCACTCTGTAGTTTAGAAGAGCTTAAAAAACTTTGTTTTCTGTTTTTTAAAAAATTCTTGCTTTCCAGCCATGTTTCTAACTTAGAGACTATTAGGACATGTGTCTAAATGTCCAAATGATAGAACCACCCCTACTAGTTGAATGCAGAGAGGTTTAGAGCTGGATTTGCAGAGCACCACACACCCCTCAGTCCGCAACATCTCTCTGCCTTGGGAAGGTCCTCTTTTAAGGGGCAGTGTTATTTATTCATCTGTGCCTCCGTGCAAACCTGTCACAAGACCAGCCAGCGTTCCTCCCCCGAGGATGTTGCTCTGACCTGAGGCTGGTGGACAGTGTCTGAGGTGGGTCTGAGTTCGCACGAACTCATGTGAGATTTGGCTCCTTTAAGAGCTCGGACAAGCTCCAGGAGTCCTGCGACTCCCAGCCCTCCGCGGCCAGCAGCAGAGCCCAGCTGTCGGGAGGCCCCACCGGGACCTCACTGTGTTTACGCGGATGGTCATATGGTAACCCCTCCAGCTCACGGGCAGCCTGCGCCGTTACCTCATCTGCAGTCCAATGACCTCATCCACGTAAAATGTGGCAAGTGCGAGACAGGAGCAGAACGGGCCCAGCCTCTCATCTGGAGCCGGAGAGACGCTGTCCTCCACGTGGGCTCAGGACATCAGCCGGAGAGCTGTCCACTTAGTAATTACTCCCAGCCAGGAGCCGATTCATAAGTCAAGTGGATGTCGTCCAGGGAGCGGATTGAGAGGTGTCTGCAGAAATGTGTGTGCCCACACGTGGGTGATGCTTATGTCAGGGGGTTTGTGTCTCCCCCAAGAAGGACCACTGACCTCAGGCTAGGCAGAGCCACCATCTCCCCTCCCCCCAGCCACTTAGGCCCTTTGAAGATGTTGATGCGCAAACAGGATGAGAAATGCACCACAAAAGCAGAGAAGGGCACGTGTTCGCTTAACTTGGGGGTGGAAGCATCACGAGATATTGTGTTTTTTTTTTTATTGTTTATCGCTTTGTTTGAATTATATTTGCTCTCCTTCTCCAAAAAATATTGCATGTGATGACTAGGAATATAAAATAAATTACCTTTGCCATAGGCTGCTGGGTTTATTAGCCCCTTTCAAGCTCTTCACAATGGAAAGGACAGGCTGACCTAGCGTGATCTCCTTCCAGTCGGCTCCTTCTCCTCTCCTGGTAACTGGAGCTCTGCTATTTGTGCATTTAACAGCTTAACCCTTTGAGTGACTCCAGGCTCTGTATTCTTTCCAGGATTTCTTTTGGGAGAGAGTCTGGCTTTGGGATGGCATTTTAAATTTTAAGGCAGCTGATTTATGTTATTCATAGCGTGTGTATATTTAAAAAAATGAAACAGAGATGAAAAACAAGGCTAAGAAATAAAAATAGAAAAAAACAACACAAAAGTTAAATACCTTCAGAGGTCAAGAATTTATTTGGATAAGGTTGGCACAATGAAAGTCTTGTGGGAGCTACTCATTTTAAGGAGCAAGTGTTAATAAATGTAATAGTCATCCCCCTGACGACATGGAGATCAGTGATCAATATAGGACCCAATGCTCTTTTCCTTTAAATGCCTGACATAATCAGTTATTAAAAGTGGGATCTAAGTCTTCTAGGGAGGGAGGCAAATGCTTATCTATAATGTGCAAGAGAGCAGAGGTCATTATTTCAATGGGGTGTTTGCTGCTTACTCCCAGTTATGCTCTGGACACATTCTTTCTTATTAGCAAGTCTGGAGCAGCACTGGAGAATGTTTGAATAATTTTCCCCAAAATCTGGACTCCAGGACACTCCTCCTGCACACAGATGAATGCTCCCGGGAGCAGATTTCCTCTCCAGCGTGTCCAGAGTCACCTGGGCTGCTGGCAAATGGTTTTTCAGAGCAAGGTAAGCACTACGGAGAACTGGAGGCTGTTTATTTAAACAGTTATGGGCCTGTGTGTGCCCCAGCCTCCTGCTGCATGGTCCCGAGCAAGATGGTGTAATATGTGCATTTTACATATCAATGGCAGAGGAGGCTGTTTCCAGATGGCTGTACCTATTTCAAAGCCACCTTTTTATGCAGAAGGAAGACTGTGTGACCTCCCTCCAAGTAAATGTGTTTTGTAAGCCCTGGGAATGAATGCTTAAAAAATGGTCCTGGGCTATATTTCATGTCCAGTGCAACGTGTTGTGTGTGCACAGCTGTTCGGGGCTGACATGTGGTAGCATATTAAAAGGAAGATTACCATTTCCCATTTTTTCCCCTTCTGAAGGCTTGATATGCATATACGAAACTTGTGGAAAAAATAGGCCTAATGAGACAAGGAAGGCGGGTCTCAAGGCACTGGTCGGCGCACATCTGGAGTGTGTAGCATTCTGGAGATAGTTACTTATTCCCAGGAGCCGCCGCCGGAGTGGGAATGGTAGCCCGGTATCCATGGTGAGCTTCCCTATCGCACCGTGCCAGGTGTGCGCCTGTGTGTTATTTCTTGGAAAGGCTGTCCTCTGAGGGGGTGGGGAGGGGAGAGGGCAAGAGAAGAGAGGAGGGAAAAAACAGAAGGGAGGTAATTAGGCGCCACCTTGCCCAACGGAGCCAGCTCAGGCGTCGGAAATCAGGAGTGGGTATTGGAAGGGCGCTGGTGGAGTCAGATGGTGCGCGGTAGCCTCCTCAGAGCCTGCCAGCTCCACGCTTGTTTCTATGGGGACAAGACCGGGGAAGGAAGCCCTGGGGTCAGAAAAGACTCGCAGATAACAATACCAAGCAGGATGGGCCTGGGAGGGGCCTTGCTACGTGCCTCCTATGCAATGTGATGTTGGTCTTGACCGGACAACCTGGATTCATGCTGTTTTTTCCCCAGTTAAGAAATTGGAAGTGTTTCAAATCTCATAGGCTGTTATTTGGAAAAAAGCTTCATGGGGTAGCATTTTTACTGAATAGCCGACTGGCTGATCCCTATGTTCCCATTTAATGGACAGAGAAAGTGAGAAGTTAGGAGCTGTATGGACTTGCCTTTCCATAAGAGGTAAGCCAGGAGTGAGTCTGGGAAGTTTTCCCAGGAAGGGAGTTGGTTGGAGCTTCATAGATTCGCGTATTTTTTTTTTTTCTTGAGCTGCAAGATTGTGAGGTTCCAGATGCTCTGTGTAAAACAATGCCCCACAGGGGAAAGTCAGGGAGGGGAAGTGTGAGGTCCAGCTTGAGGCCACCCTAAAAAAGGGCTATAAACAGCAGCTGCTTCTATTGTGCGTGCCAAGTGCTGCCTATTAGTTTAGGTCTCCTAACTCCTTGTTTCTTTCTCTTAAACCAGATGTGACCAACAGGAGTTTGTCAATTCATAGGTGGACCCAGATGGTGGGAATCAGGGAAAGGAAGCCGGGGGGCACACGGGGTTTGGGGCCCACACGGGAGAAGGCTCTCTGCCCTTTCTCGGGTGCTTGGTCTTCCTCTGTCTCCACCTCTGACCTGCTATCCCGCCGCCCAGCTCTTTAGATCCGGCAGCTGAGGCACAGTGGGAAAAGGGTGCCTGACATGTCTGATCTTCCAGCTCAAATGTGGGCACGTGGAGGGCACAGGACTCACTTGAGGAGGATAGATGACGGCAGAGGGGTACTCAGAGGAGCCACGGTGAGGTAGCCCCCCAGTGGAGGGCACGAAGAGGGAAAACAAAAGACCTACATGCCGCTGGGACCATGCAGACCCTGGGTGATGAAACACGAGGACGCGGGCAGGAAAAGGCAGAGACGTTGCACTCAGCCGCACCTGGTGAAGGGGTTCATCCATTCCCCAGTTGGGAGGCAACAGATGTCAACCTCAGAGCCATATTACTTCTAGCTAATTGTCTGTGTGTGTGTGTGTTGACTGTTTAAGAAACTGTGGGTTCAGGTATTCTTGATTAATGCCTTCTTATTTCTCTTTCCCTCTTTCTTTCTTTTCCCAGATTAGAAAACCTTTTGAGATATGAATCAAAAAAGCTGTCTGAAATAAGTTGTACCCTAACTATTACAGCCAAGAGTCAGAAGCAAAGAATGGGGAGAGTGGGTAAGCAGAATCTCTTGAACAGAGCTTATTTCTGTCTCTGTGTTAAAGGGATGTGGCCCAGGTAAATGGACCCGCAAGCAATAGCCTCTGTATTTCTGTCCTCTTCTTTTCATGGAAATGACGAGAATCATTAGAAGATATCTTCTGAGCTGCTCAACTGTGTTGCCAAAGCTGTTTCTGTCACATTGCATTTGACAGCTATTTCTGAATCGCACAGCAGTGAATTCTCATGTACAGATGGTAGAGGTGAGACGGGTGTAGCTCTTCGGAAGAGCAATTCAAAAATACTTGGTCAAATTATATATTTTTATATTCCATGACACAGCAATCCCAATATATGCCAGAGAAAATCTTGCACACGTCCATATGGAAACAAATGTATAAGGATGCTCCTCACAGCATTTTTGTGGGTCCCAGGGAGTTGGAGGCAACATAGGTATCCATCATTTGGGGAGTGGATAGATGAAATGTGATAGAAGCTTATGGAGGAATACCATGCAGCAATTGAAGGAATAGATGAACATAGTTCTTTAGAAAGTGTTAAACGAAGAAGTAAGAAATGGAACAATATCTATAGCATGATACCATTTTAGTAAAGTTAAGAAAAGCATACACATACAAACAATACTCTATTTTTAAGATATGTACATTTCCAAGGGCAAATTCCTAATACATTAGATGAGTGTCTATTAGGTGGGGAGAGAGGAAGGGGACAGGTCATGGGGATCAAGGATAAAAGGAAAATATTTGAATGAAATTAAAGGGAGAGGTTTTGTACTGACTGATTATAATATCGTGCCACAAAGTGAACAATGAACTCAACTCTGTACCTGAATTCTTATGTACAAAAATTCTCTCTCTCATTGATCTACCTACCTATAAAATGCCATCGTTTTTGTGATGAGGTATTATAGAAATGCACAAATGCATACATAATATCACCATCAGCAATCAATCATCAAATATTCTTTAAACCTATACTGTGGGTTTGCATCTGTGCTGGGTATGATGGGGCATGCAGAAGCATATGGTATCGTCCTTGGTTTTATCATGCGGCTTGGAAATTATATGTGAAATAATAGTGTGCAATTCAAAACAGTTTATAATTAAGGACCAAACTGTGTGAGACATACCATATGAATTGCATGAGATTAAAAAAAGAAAAAAAGATAATTGGTGAGGATGGGAGAAGTCAGGGAGAATTTAATGGAGAAAGAAGCTCTGCAGTGGCCACGAAGGATGGTAGGGCTTGGCTTGGAGGGGAGGAGGTCTTGGGGCTGCCAGTGGGACCATGAGTGGAGTAGCTAGACCCCACAGAAGGGGACAGGTTTGAGGTGTGGAGAAGGGGGATGCAGTGCACACCTACCCTGTGGCCTGTGCGCATTCATCTCCTGAGGACTGCGCGCCCCCTCCCCCAGCTCATCTATCCCCTTGGGATTCACCGGGAAATCTTTTTGTATCACCTCTTCAGAGCCTCTCCTGTGCCAGCTCAGGGCCTGGGCACTTGAGAGTGGGATCTGGGACGTGGCCAGGAGGATGCATCCACCACCACTGCCTTCCCTTTCACTTTATTTTCCCTCTTATACTAGGGCTGCCTCCTTCCATAGGACAATGGAAGGGTCACATTTTAAAGTGACAATCCTACATGGGCAATATTACTTAGAAAATTCTCACTCCACACATTCGTGGACAGACTTTCCAATGATCGTTTTCCAAGATCTTCTTAAAAATCAAAATCATACGTGCATGAGTTTAAAGAGTCAACCAATACTGTGAAGTTTGTTAAGAAAAACAGGGGTCCTGAGCCCCTCTCCCCTCCTTTCCCCCTTACTCAGAGGCAGTCACTTGGGGCTACGTTGATAGATTCCTTTTATATTTACTTTGATGTTTCTATTTAATAGGATTATATTGCTACTTTTTAATTTTTCAGTTTCAGGCATTTAGGATTTAGTTTTCTTTCCTCTTCCTTCCTTAACACAATGAACATTTCCCATCCACATCTTCCCAGTAAAGGTAATATGATTTTGATTAAAAGAATATTCAGAGTATGTTATTCCAAGCTGAGCCACGTAGTAACTATGATTATTTTTCCTTTTCCAAATAACTTTTTGATCTCTCTGGCTCTTAGCTATCCAATACAATAGCCATAGGCATATGTGGCTATTGAATATTTGAAATATGGTTAGTGTGACTATGGAATTAATTTTTAATATGATTTGATTTTAATTCTTTTACATCTAAATTTAAAAACTGATGGCTTTGGGGAAAATTTTAAGTATGTTTGGAACACTTTTGGTATGTAAATAACTTTTTCACTGCAAATTTGATGAAAACCAAATACAGGTAAAACAAAGTGTTTCTAAGAAATCTTAATGTGCAAGTTGAGATGGGCTGTAAATGCAAAATATATACTGGATCTCAAAGATTTAGTATTAAAAAAGAATATAAAATATCTCAATAATTCTATATTACTTTTATGTTGAAATAATGTTTTGGATATATGGGGTTAAATAAAATACATTATTGATATTAAGTAATTTCCGCTCTTTCTTTCTGAAATGTGGTTACTAATAAATTTAAAATTAGACATGGGGTTCACGCTTTGTGTCTACTGGAGAGCATTGCTCTGGATTATAGTTGTTTTATTTGTTTATTTATTTGATTTTTGTCACATTCCTCAACCCCTGATTCTATACCAGCGTTCTAGATCTCCTCTTGAGAAGCGCATTCACATCAGACATTCTGTCTCTTCATCTTCTGGGGGCATCTGTCCTGGAGTCCTCTGACGAGCTCTTGTCTGGACTGGCTATTGTCATTCTGGGATCCCTCTTCACAAACGTCTAGAAATTCCCTTTTTTGTTCTACCATGTTGAAGCCTGTTTCCTGGATCTAATATCTTCTTTCTTCTTGGTTCATTCCTTTGTTTTATGGAACATACTTTCCCATAAGAAAAACTGTGTAGGAGATTAATTTTTCATGCCTGAAAATATCTTCATTCTACACATGCCCTTGACTCATAGCTTGTCTGCATAGATAGGCCCAAAATGGGGATAATTTTTCAGAATTTGGAAGGCATTGCACTATTGTCTTTTAGCTCTGTGTGTTGCTGTTGAGAAGTTCTGAGTCGTTCTATTTCTTATCATTTGTACGTGATCTTTCTCTCAATCTTTCTCTCTCTCCTTGCAGAATCTTCTTTTTCTCACCAATGTTGTGAGGTTTCATGATGATATGACTTGGTGTGGGTCATGCCCTTCAATTCTGGGAAACTCCCTTGAATTACTTTATTGGTGATTTCCTCCTCTCCATTTTCTCTTTGGAGCTCTTTATTATTTGATGAAACAGATAATTGTTCGTCTGCACTGGTCCTCTAATTTTCATATCTTTTCTCTTTTATTTTCCATCTCTGTCTTTTACTTTCCTTCCTAAAAAGTTTCCTCAACTTATCTTCCAATGTTTCTGCTGAATTATTCACTTACACTATCATATAATTAATTTCTTTGACTACTTTTTCTTTTTAATAGCATCCTGTTCTTGTTTTATGGGTGCAATATCTTCTCCTACATCTCCTTCTCCAAGAATAATAATGATCCTTTTGCTTTTTAGATTTCTTTCCCCCTCATGATCTCTGTTTCCTCTAAATCCTCTTTCATCTGTGTGTTTGGTTTCTTGCATTCATACTAAAGGCTTCCTCAGATGTCTAGTCATCCTGGGTTGTTTGCACATGCTTAGGGTGGAGACTAAAAGCTGGAGGCTGTGTGCCTGTGGGAGGGGTCCTGCTGAAAGGGAACTTCTCTGTGGGGTAACTGTGGGAGCTCCCAAGTGAGTTGCCTTAGGTCTTTCCACTACAGCTGGTCAGAATTCCCAGAGGAGAATCTGCCTGTCTTCTGCCTGGAGGGTAATATCCTGGCAGCCTGGGAGCTGAGTTGGGGAAGAGGGCTTGGGATTTCAACATTCAGCAAGTGTACATTCACCAAACTCACCTGTTTCTGTAAGGCACCCCAGGCTGCTGTTGGCTGCCTCTGCCTGCTGTTTCTGTTTAACAAACTAACCCCAAACTTTGTGGCTTGGAATAACCATTTTATTTTGCTCATGATATTTGGGTCAAGAATTTGGTAGCTCGGCTGGGTGGTATATCTCTGATCACATGGCCTCGGCTGGTGCAGCTGGGATGAAGGGTCCCCTTCCGTGCTGGCTTCTCACTCCCAAGGCATGGTCTCTCTCAATGTCTTTTTCTCTCTCTCCTGGTGTCTCACTCTCCAGGGTCTCTCGGTGTGGCTTGAGCTTCTAATAGCATAGTGGTCTTGGGGGCACACCTTTCACATGGCTGCTGAATTCCAATGGGCAGGAAGCAAAAAGCAGGAACACCCTGTTCAAGTGTCACTTCCAGCATGTTCTATTGGTCAGAGAAGTCACAGAGCTGCCTCTGCCCCTGCCCAGATTCAAGGACATGAAGAAATAGACCCCTTCTCTTGATGGAAGAGGAAGGTCACGTTGCATATGAGCACGTGGGTTGAGAGATTGTCACTGACTGGGTGTCTCAAGAAACTCAAAGGGGGGTTTGGAAGCAATTAACTGTTTTTCCAAGTTGTTTCTTTCCTTTTGTATGTTAGGGAGATGTTACTACCAACCATCCTGAAATTGACCAAGCCTCACCACAAGATCTACACCCTTGACCTTTGCCTTATTTTGATGCAAAGATCTCTCCAGGAGGAGCTTAGGCCTCATTATGTGGAAGCACGTTCTCCAACTGAGCCTGTGTGGGCAAATACCCACCTCTCCCTTTTGAATGTTCATTTCCCAACCGAAATAGAAATTCTGGCTTCCCTTTGTTTGGGGACGTCATGACTTTGGAAATGATTCCTCATGGCCTCCTATTTGCAGCAAATACACTTTACTTTGTGAGACAACTTGTGCTGGTGTAGAGTCTTATTTAACTCACCAGGAGGTGAGCCCACTTGGTTTGGTAACAAGACCGCCATCTTTGGAAATTTTAATCTGCCACACTGCCCAGGTTAAAGTTGATTAAAAAAGATTCTAGTGAGCATAATTTTCACCAACAGGAATATTTGTCAATTGTTTCCTCTTTATTGCTATTCTCCATAATGTCCTTTCAACATTGTTGAAGATCCAAACTAAAGATTGTGTTAAACTTATCCCCTGCTTTTCTTCAATAAGTGTATTTTATAGATAAACATTTGCTCTGAGTTTTCAAAGATGTTTTCTTTCTTTTTGTGTACTAAATCTTTTCATATGTTCTGTGATTTTTATTTTGTTTTAATTTGCTTTTTCCTTCAGAAGGAGATCCAAATTTACCCAATTTAGAAACTAGAGATGGTTTTGTCAGCAATTGTGTTGGTTCCTGTTCTCTTAGTCCCAAAGGGAAATTTAAAGTTTTTTTTTATTTGGTAGTTTTATTTTCCTCTCTTAGGGATCTGTGCGGCTAGGAGAAGTTGGTAGCAATGACTGGGAAAGAGTTTTTGCCTCAGGAATTCACTGCTTTTTCAGATGGTTCCTTTGAAGCCTCTTGTGGTGGAGGTGCTGATGGTGGCCTTCCCCAGCTCCCTCCAGGGCGGCCAGCAGTTCTCTTTTGAGGCATTGGTGTAGTTGCCAAACTGCTCTCATTTGCCACCACCAACTGTCCCTCAGTCCCATTCCCTTCCACTTCAAGTGTGAGAATTTCCCAGGTCTTTGAGGGGAATTCCACCCACTTTCTTCCCACAGAGCCTTTCTTTGTCAGCACTAAATAGTTCTTGTTAGTACTTTGACCATCTATTTTCACCTGCACCAGATCACATCCACTTCCTCAAAGTGTCCAGCCCATTGATCTCATTCTTCCTTTTTTTACATCAATCTTATAGACTTTTCTCCCTGCTTAGTATAACTCTATGATCCTTTGAGTGGGATTTGGACAGGGAGGGGCATTTAACATGTCAGCTCAACTTGCCACCTGTGAGTCTCATTGGTCACTCTGTCCTAGATTTTCATCAGCAGGTTTACTAAGACATGCTCTAAAGATTTGATTGTGCTTGAAAGAGTGAATAGTTTCTTTTCTGTGGCTAATAAGAGGTGCAGACATTATCTATAGCAGTGGTTCGCAATCTTGGCTGCACATTAGGATAACCTGGTCAGCTTTGACAAAGTGCTGATGTTCAGGTCACACCCCTGGAAGTTATGATTTGCTTGGCCTGGGATGGGGCCCAGTCACCAGCTTTCATAAAAGCTCCCTGAGTAGTCTTGTTACTCAGAGTGCTGAGAACCATGGGTCTTAGTGGAGTGGGTGCGTGTTCTAAGCCTGTGAGTGCCTGTGGAATAGGGAAAAAGGAGGAAGAGGAAACAGGAGGAATGGAAAGGAAGACATCATAGGGCTGAGGAAAAAGCACGAGATTTAGTGCTCTGTCCAGCTCCACAACTGAAAGTCTGCATAACCTTATATTCCCTCTTTGAGGCTCCATTTCACTCTCTGTAAAATAGCAATAATGATACCAACCTTGTGGCATGGATGCAAGACAAAATTGCATGTCTGTGAAAGCAGATGTTTGTTATTACTTTTTAAAAAAGGCGGGGGGGAAGAGAGAAAATGTAGTGTTAAAAAAGGGAGAGAAATGATTAAAAAAAATTCATAAGATTGAGAACAGTGGTACCCTTTGGTTGTCTGCCTGACCTAGGCATGAATCTAAGTCACTTTTTTTTTTTTTTTGTGGGGAAGACCAGCCCTGAGCTAACATCCGTTGCCAATCCTGCCCTTTTTGCTGAGGAAGACCGGCCCTGGGCTAACATCTGTGCCCATCTTCCTCCACTTTATATGGGACGCCACCATGGCATGGCTGACAGGCAGTGCGTTGGCGGGCGCCCGGGATCCGAACCGGTGAACCCCGGGCTGCCAAGCACGGACTAAACCGCTGCGCCACCGGGCGGCTCAGAGTCACTTATTTTTTTAATGATGAGAAACTGCAGGGAACATTCCAAGAGGGAAGTCCAAGGGGCTTAAATTTGGGTCTCAAATCTTTGAACACTTCCTTCACTCTAGGAGCAGTCATCACTCCAGTGGTCAGCTCACAGTTTCACCCTCGTTAAATGTTATTCATGTTTCCTAGTCATCCTCCTAAAAAGACCACCTGTAATGTGAACTCAGGATTGATGGGCAGGTGGAGGAAACCATGAAGTCTTACAATCTGTTTTATAAAGTTTGTGCAAAGACCTCTTGTCTAACCAGAGGCAAAAGAAGTCTCTTATCATGGAGCACCCATTGACCTCTCTACTTGGCCTTCTTAGGTTGATTCCATCAATAACATACTCATAGATTTAACTAATATGTGCTCAGTACTATAGATTTTGTGAGAAAACCAAAATCCTGCTTCTTCTTTCCTTTCCCCTTTGTAGTGAGTTGAATTATCTATCCCCCAAAATATACGTTCAAATCCTAACCTTGAGGTGTCTTCTCTGACACCAGCCAATTCTCTAATTCTTCAACACCCAAACTGGGCATCTGACGATTCAATTCAATTCTGACACTAATTACCCAGAGTTATTGCAGACCCCACAGGTTAAGGGCTCAGTCCTACAAGACTTCCCCCACTTCAGATGCCAGTCCCACGTCTCAGGTTACCCATACTTCTGACTGGTCAGGTATAAATTGAAGGTCTCCATGACCCCCTCCTCAGGTTTGATAATTTGCTGGAACAGCTCGTAGAACTCAGGAAAACAGTGTCGATGCAAAATAACCAATAACCATTCCATAGATAAGAGAGACAGGTGAGTTTCACTTGAGCCAAGGTGAGGATTATAATCTAGAAAGGCCTTTTCCAGAAAGGAAGAAAGCATTCCAGAGCAGCACAGTCTTCAGTCCAGTCTTATACCTTTTTAGAACAAAGAACATACATTAAACACACCCAGGATACATATTCATCAAACTTTCAAAGAGGTGCTCAGTTGCAAATTAGCAGGTCAACATGACCCTGATGTCGGGAAAGGGACTAATATGGGCGTTACCAATAGGGCGTAGGAGGGAAAGTATGCATTCTTATCTTAAGAGAGTGCATTCTTTACTTTAATCTTTAAAGAGGATATACAATGTATGTTTGATAGGCCATAGTCAGGCTTCTTTAGTTCAAGCCAGATCAGTTTTGAACCTGAATAGTTACCCCATATCCCTCAATACGTGAAAATCTCTTGTTAACAGTTTGCTGATGTTTACTGGTTAACATAAACACAAAGGATAAAATTCAGGAACAGCCAGATGGAAGAGATGCATAGAGCAAAGTATGGGGCAGGGGCACAGAATGGCATGCCCTCTCTGGGAGTGTTGCCCTCCCAGCATGGTGATGTGTTCACCAACCTGGAAGCTCTCTGAATCTCATTGTTTAAGAGTTTTTATAGAGTTCAATCTCCAGCCCTCCTGCGCAGAGGTTGGTGAGGTGGGGCTGAAAGTTCTAACTCTCTAATCCCTTGTTCTTTCTGGTGACCAGCCCCATCCTGAGGCTATCAAAAGGCCCTACCTTAAGTCACTTCATTAACATAAACTCCAGTGTGATTGAAAGGGGTTCATTATGAAGAATAAAATACATTCCTATCACTCAGGAAATCCCAAGAGTTTTATGAACTCTGTGCCAGGAACTGGGACAAAGACCAAACATACTTTTGTATTATACCACACCTTGGTATCTGTGAATGCGACCTTATTTGGAAATAGGGTTTTGCAGATGCAATTAAGTTAAGGATATTGAGATGAAATGATTGTGGATTTAGGGTAGGCCCTAAATCCAGTGTCTGGTATCCTTATAAGATACTGGAATGGAGAGACAGACACATAGACACACAGGGGAGAAGGTCATGTGAAGATAGAGGCAGAGATGGAAGTTAGGCCACCACAAGACCAGAAGAGTCTGGAGCCACCAGAGGCTCGAAGAGGTAAGGAAGGATTCAGAACTTTTGGAGCAAGCATGGCCCTGCTGACACCTTGAGTTTGGACTTCTGGTCTCCAGAACTGTTAGAGGATAAATTTTTGTTGTTTTGAGCCACCAAGTTTGTGGTAATTTGTTATGGCAGCCCTGGGAAACTAATACACCCTTCCCTTCTTCCTCTCCTTCAGCTTAGTTATAATGTTTAAGAAATTATTCTTGTTCTCAAGAGAGACCTAATTATGCTGGAGCAAAGAACGTATGTCCCAGTAGAAGTTAAATGATATGCAAGTTAAATGACCAAACAGGACCACTAGATGGGGATGCCACAAGCCACCAGGTGGCTGAGCGCTAAGTGAAGAGTGCATACAATAAGTACAGGAAGATCAGGGATGTCTTTGCACTCTGACTCAATGTTTCTGTTGATCAAACATTCCTTGATCCTGAGAACTAGCTTCCTTTCTCCGTGCACTGGAAGACGCTCCTCATTTACCAACATCACTTTGCTTTCTCAATTCTGACCCTCTTGCTAGACTCTTCTAGGTCTAAGTTTTTTCCAGATCATGTTTCCAGCATGTTTTATATTTTGATGCCTCTTAAAGAGACTTTTAGAATATATGTGACTTAAATATGGCAGACAAATATCACTGAGTTGTTTAATTTCTCATGAGAGACCGTGAGAAAGTCAAGACCCACGTTGATAAAATGTTTTTTCATGTTTGATAAAAACATGTACTTTGAACTTTGAATTAATAATTATTTTCTCTGTCTTGTTTCTAAATTAAAATCAGTCACCACTGGGTGATGTCACGGGGAGATGGCAGAGTAGGAAGCTCCAGGAATTTGCCCCTCCCCCAAACAGCGATTGAGCTGGAGGGAACTATGAGCCCACTCATGGGCTGAAGCAGCTGCTGAAGGGATTTAAAGAGACAAGACCTTTTTTTTTTTTTGCTCCCCCTCTCTCCTTTTGGGAGGTAGACATTTAAGGAAATCTTTGTCAGGTCACCGATTGCAGAAATAAGAGAACAGAAACATCAGTGGCCATGCAAGACAAAGAATACACACTTTGCAAAAATAGTTTGGAAAAGTTACAAATGGATGGCTTCAGCTTTCAATAAGCAAGATTCGGCCATCCCTGAGGTGTGGGAGAATTAGATTTTTAGAGTTATCATAACATAATACTCCAAATGGCCAGGATTCATCAACAACAAAAATACACAATCCACAAAGAAACATGGCCCATTCAGGGGAAAAAAAGAATTTGACAGAAATGATCCCTAAGGACTCTCAGACATTCAGATTATTAGTCAAAGACTAATCTGAAATATGTTCAATGAGCTAAAAGAGACCGTGGACAAAGAACTAAAGGAAATCAGGAAAATAATGTCTGAACAAAGTGAGAATATTAACAAAGAGATAGAACTTATAAAAGGAACCAAACAGAAATTCTGGAGGTGAAAAGTACAATAACTGAAATGAAAACCTCAGTAGAGGGGTCAAACAGCAGATATGAGCAGGCAAAAGAAAGAATCAATGAACCTGAAGATAAGACGACTGAAATTACCCAGTTCGAGGGGCAGAAACAAAAAAGAATGAAGAAAAACAAACAGAGCATGAGGGATGTGTGAGAGATCGTCAAACAGACTAACATACACATTATAGGAGTTCTAGAAAGAGAAGAGAGAGAGAATAGGGAAGAAAAAAATTTGAATAAATAATAGCTAAAAACTTCCCAAATCTGAGGAAATACGTGTCCATGAAGGTCAATGAACTCCATGCAGGAGAAACTCAAAGAGATCCACTTGGAGACACATTATAGCCAAATTCTCAAAACTCAAAGAGAAAGAGAATTTTCAAAGCAGCGAGAGAGAAGTGACTCACCTTGTTCAAGCGATCTTCAATAAGATTAACAGCTGATATCTCTTCAGAAACCATGGGGGCCAGAAGGCAGTGGGATGATATATTTAAAGTCCTGGAAGAAAATAAAACTGTCAACCAAAGATGCTATATCTGGCAAAAATATCTTTCAAGAATGAAGGAGAAATTAAGACATTTCCAGATAAACAAAAGCTGAGGGAGTTCATTACTAGTAGATCTTCTCTGCAGTAAATGTTAAAGGGAATCCAGGCTGAAATGAAAGGACAGTAGACTATACACCAAAGCTATCAGAAAAAAAAATAAGGCACACCGGTAAAGGTAACTACATAGTAAACATAAAGTCCAGTATCTTTGGACTTTAGGTATGGTTTGTAACTTTTCTCTTTTTCCTATATGATTTAATAGGCAAATGCATAAAACAATGATTCTAAGTGTATGTTAATCAGCATACAATGTATAAAGATGTAATCTGTGACAATAACAATACAAAGGGGGAGAGGCAGAGCTGTATCGGAGCAGAGTATTTGTATACTATTGAAACTAAGTTGGTAATATTCAAACTGGGTTGTTATCAATTTAAGATGTTAATTGTAATTCTCAAGATAACCACTAAGAAAATGACTAAAAAATATGGGAAGGCAAGAAGAGAGAATCAAAATGGTACACTGAACAGTCATGCACTACCAAAACTTTCCACATTTTTTCAGAATACCTTGTGATTTTTTGTTTTTTTTGCTGAGGAAGATTCAGCCTGAGCCAACATCTGTGCCAACATCTCTATTTTGTATGTGGGTCACTGCCACAGCATGGCTGCTGAAGAGTGGTGTAGGTCCACGCCTGGGAGCTGAACCCGGGCTGCCAAAGTAGAGTGTGCTGAACTTAACCACTAGGCCACAGGGTCAGCCCCTGGTTTTTTTTTGTGTGTGTGTGGGTTCTCACAACCCAGCCTGTGTGAGAGGACTCAGTAGCATACTTTACTTTTTGACAGCTTGGAACGCTCACCTGTGAGGTCGTGCATTGGGCCAGTTTTACGAGGCCAAGTGAAGACCTTGAGCTAAAGAAGGAGCATAATAAATGGAGAAAGCACTGGACTAGAAGACAGTAAAAGTGGGCTCAAGCTTCCTGGGTTCTTTGCTGCTAACCAGCCATGTCACACTGGACAGCTCTGTTTTCCTGTCTGTAAAGGGAGAATGTTGATCTCAATAATCTCAGAGGTGTTTCCAGGCTGATGATGGGCACCAAGGTCTGCACACAGTCCCCCCAGTAGGGCGTGTCCTCTGCATTGAAGAGCATGAGTAATGGAGATCCCTTTCTACTCAGTTCCAGTGCAGGTGTGCACTCTCTGAGGCTAATTTTAAAAGGGATGAAAGTATCATATGGCTGGAAGGGACCTTGCAAAATGATTTAGTGCAGGAGTAGCTACACCCACAGCAATGCTGATGCCTTCTGTCTGTGTCGAGTTTCGGAGTGACCTTCAGAGGCAGTGTGCCCAGTATCGCTTTGAGTCTGTGAGTCAGGTAAAGCAGACTCTCAGTGCAAGAAAATGAGTATTTATTGAAGGGCCTCTGTGTGCCAGCAGTTGTGCTTGAAGCTGCACAGGGAAAGATAAGAATGAGTCCTGCCTTTAAGAAGCCCACATAATACGCCTGCTCTGGGGAGGAAACTGGCGCTTAGAGAGGTCTGGTTTTGTGAATGAAATCACAAGGGAAGAGGCATGGCGGGGGCGGGAAGCCAGGTCTGACTTCTAGACCAGAGAATATCAGGCTGCAGTGGCCCAGCCCGTGCACCATTTCCATGACGTCCAGAAAGGCGGTTACAGAACTCCTCTCGGAAATGAACTCTGCTGCGGCACACCCGACTGTGGGGATGCTGTTCTAAACAGAAGCCTGACTATCTCATGTCGACGTGAACACTTACTTCCTCTTGTTCTATTTAACTGAAAAACACACAGCCCCTGCCCTTTTCATTTCTGGTCAGTGGCATAAGTTCCTCATTCAACACTTTGCAGCACACAGAAACACAGCGGCCTCGGGGCAGGACGAGAGGTGGAGGAGGGAGAAACAGAACTGCCGACCTGAGCCCCGCGAGAGCTTCAGGGCCCCAGAACCGCACGTGTTCTAGAGGCAAGGTTTGCAAAGCCTGTACTTTCTTCATCTGGAGGTGAAGAAATAGGCCTGTTTCCTCTCCTGGGCCTTGGTGCAAACTTAGTTTTTTAAAGGCCTTGCTTTCTCTTTATCTCCCTAATTCAACTAATTTTCATGGGCTTTGGCATGGGCATCTATTTGAGTTTGGTACCAGTTTTGTCACGTCTTTGAAATCTCTTTATGTCCCTTATGTCATCAGACTCAAGGCCAGAATTGTATGGTCAATAAAGAATTAACCAGAGAAACTTATGGTGGACGGAATGGTGGCCCCAAAAATATCAGGCCCTAATCCCCGGAACCTGTAAATGTTGCCTTTTTGGGAAAAAGAGCTTGATGATGTACTTAAATTAAGGACCTTGAGATGAGGAGATCATCCTGGATTACCCAGTTGGGCCTTAAATGCCATCAACAGGGCCTTAAGTGCCATCAAAAGTGTCCTTATAAGACAGAGGCAGAGGGAGATGACGCCCGTAGAGGAGAAGGCCATGTGGAGATGGAGGCAGAGATCGGAGCGACGTGGCCACAGGCAAAAGAAAGCTGGCAGCCACCAGAAGCTGGAAGAGGCAAAAAATGGATTCTCCTCTGGAGTCTCCGGAGGGAGGACCTGACGAGACCTTGATTTCTGTGCAGTGAGGCTGATGTTGACTTGTAGCATCCAGAAAGGTGAGAGAATAAGTCTCTGTAGTCTGAAGCCACCAGGTTGTGGTGACTTCTTATAGCAGCCACAGGAAACTAATACAGGGACAAAAAAGTGTAGGCCTCTATTGTTAGAGCATCTGGCAAAGCCCAGGGATCCCTTCTCAAGGACAATGCTTTCAAATCACGAAATAAAATACATAGGATCGTGCAGAAAGCCAAATGTATTAAAATACAGTTGTTAGACCATAAGAAGACAGCTTGGTGCAGCTTTGGGCACATTAATCAAGACGACACATTTCAAACACAGGCAAGTTAGAGCTGATTTTATTTTCGGACGACATCAACGTGCAGGCTGCCGCGGCCCAGCGTGAGCCACACGCCGCGCTGTGGAGGGGCCTGCGGTAAAGAAGGTCAAACTCCCACGTGATTTACTAGGGGAGGGGATCTGATACCCACCACTACTGTGTGGTTTTTTTTTGGTGAGGAAGATCGACCCTGAGCTAACATCTGTGCCCATCTTCCTCTATTTTGTGTATGGGAGGCTGCCACAGCATGGCTTGATGAGCGGTGTGTAGGTCCGAGAACCCGGGCTGTGGAAGCGGAGTGCGTGAACTTAACCACTACACCACCGGGCAGGCCCCTGCTCTTGTTTTGAAGTAGTGATGAAAGTGGAAGTGTCCAAGGTACGTACAGCAGCTGTAACGTAATCATGGAACTATCTGGTGCTCTCTGGGGACCAGATCCCAGGGACTGTTAACGCTCTGTGGTTTGTTGCCTGCATTGGCAATCAGGAAAATGGCGAATTTCCATTTGTGAACCTCAGGTGCAGGCCTGGCTCCATGGAGAGGATGCATGAGCCCCAGTGGCCTGCAGTCTTGGCCGCAGGGAGGCCGAGGAGGGCCCGGCCGGGTTTCTGCAAGGACGGCAGCCTGTGGCGGGTCGGGCCCCTCACGCGGCGTGCGCTCCCAGAGGCAGCAGCCAGCCATGCCCGCCTGGTGACAAAGCAGGCCTGGCCAATTGGATAGAGTGTCAGGCTGACTATGAAATATGACGGATTAACAGCCGAGGCTGGTGGTGTGACCTGCTTTCAGACACTTCATTTAGAAGTGCTGGATGCTTCCTATAATTTGTGATGATGCTGATTGTGATAAATCGTGAGTTTCTGGCAAACTCCCCCAGCCCGCTCCAATGGCTGAACAGAGAAAATGTATAATTCTATGGGCACATTCATGCCACGAATGAGAGCGAGGGTCTGGCCGTAACAACAGATCGCTCAGTCAGTGAACAAAGTAATTAAATCAGGCTAATTAAATCACAATAAAAATAATTTTAATTTAATTAATTTCTCTGTACTGATTGAACATTATGTTGCAACCATGAGGCCTTCTGAACACTAATAGAATTTAGGGGCTGGGACACTGAAGTGGTGGTCACTGGTGTGGTACGTGGCTTATTGTTGAGGGAATGAAATTAAATACATTTAACGAGATGCCGAAATGTTGACGGAGCCACAGATAGAAAATGGTTGTGGAATCAAGATAATGGGGTCTTTTTCTTTCCCAGTTAGGTTTCTGTACTAACTGGGGCAATAAATGTCGAATTTGGTAATCATTTAAAAGGTCCAGATAAAGTAGGTGGCACACGATTGCTCTGCTGTGTTGGGAGTTGGTGGAAATCCTTAGATCAGGATCTCAGCGGTGAGCAGAAGTAGGAGGGACATTTACCTGTTGTCAGCCCTACCCCCAACCCCTGCTATCTAATGAAGGCCCTAGAAACATTAGAACTGGAATCCTGTGAGGTCCTCAGTCAAAGACTAAACAAATGGCAATTTGTGGGTTTTTAACAGCAACATACAAGATTTAGGTGAGGCATATAGAAGGACTTTCTCTCTGAGATGAGTATTAACCATAACCAGTTATTTCTTGATAGCATGAACTATGGTTCCCCACCCCCAACCCCAACCCCTCACCCCAGTGCTGAGCAGAGAGCCTTGCACTAACTGGTACTCAAATATTTATTATTAAATTGAATTATTGAGGTCTTAAAGAATTTCTTTTCTTGGCACTTGAAACTTAGGACAGACACTCTTCTTCCAGGGTTGTTAAGACACTGTTTAGTTTATAAGCAGGAGGATACTCAACAAGATGACCTCTCAAGGTCACCTCCCCGAGACTAATTTTGTCATGTAAGCAACACTGGAATTCTAAGTGCATGTTAGCAGGCGCTCACATAATTATCAACTGTGATTTTAGAGGAGTCCTGTGCTTTGGATCCCAATATTATTTATCATGAACATTATTTTAGTTAATATTTTGTGTGTGTGCCAACATTTGAACCAGACCTCATTATGGCTAGCTGGGGCATGGCATTGTTTGCTGAGTGGAATTGTTTTCCAGGATGCAGCTGGATTCCCTCCTCTGCAGCCAGGGAAGGCAAAGGCACCAAGCACCAGCATTGTTGGAGGCCTCTGCCGCCACAGACGTGTGCGGTGATCCTGGATCCTAGATGGCTCATCAGCAAGGAGCTGTTTCTCCGTCCAAAGGAGAGGGGTGTAGGGATGCCCCTAGGGAGGGTTCTGGACACCGAATAAGGTTCCCCAGGGAGCAGGAAGTGGGAATCAGTGCTTGTGATGTCTGAGTGCTGCCCACCAGCTCCAGGAATGGGGGGTGTTCATGTGCCTTTGAAAAGTGCATCGGCACCTTTTCTGTTGCCTGTTGTTACAGAATCGTGCAAACGGTGCGAATTCAGGCTAGCACGATACCCATGACCTCCAGCTGGCTGTTCAGCTCAGCCTGCACAACAGCGGAAGACCCTCTGCTTCCCTAATGCTCTGCCCACAGGACGGGCAGATGCTCTTCCTCCTGGCAGACCCGCCCCTGAGGTTAGAACAAGACATTTTCCAGGAGATATCTGTCGTCTGGAAAGGAGAACTTCCAGCTTAACCTGCATTCCAGCAAGTTCTTCCCCACCTCCTTTGGCTTCAACCCACCTGCATTCTGACCCCACCCTCCCAGCACTTCCTGGTGCTCACTCACAGGTGTAATTGTCCATCCTCACCAGCGGGAAGGCACGGTGCAGAGTGACTCCATCTCTCTAGAGCGTCGCTCCCATTCTAGCCCCTGATTTTAGAAGAGTGCTACCCACCAACACGAAGCTTCCAGTATTTGTTAATGAGAATTACAACCCTAAAATGACAACCCCTTTCCTCACTCATACACCCATGAGATCTAGTTCTATTCATATTCTTTTGCTTCAAATAATGCTATCTAACCTTCATTTCAGGCCACATAGGTGCCCAGCAACGTGCTAAGCACTTTACCTGCATCATGGCATTTTGCTCTCACAGGAACTCTATGAGGTAGGTTCTATTTTTATTTCCTTTGCATGGATGAGGAAGTGGTGGAGTGCAGAAATTTAATACCTTACTCCAGGCAGCAGCGAGTAAGTAGCAAAGCTGCTACTGGAATCTAGGTCCTTCTCTTTCCAAAATCCCTCCTCTTAACCACCATCCTGCCCCGACACGCGCCAACGACTGAGATATACCCTGTAAGCCTTCCACTCCTGTCCTTCCCAGCCCCGAGCTGCCCACAAACACACATACTGTTCGTCTGTGCCCAAGCTCCACAATCCTCCCCCAAATCCTCTTCCCCAACCCCGGAAAGCTGTTCTACAGAAGGAAGATTTTAGACCGACTAAGAATGTTAGGACATTTTTTTCTCTTATAAAGTAGATTAACTGCACACTGTGCATCTGTATTCGTCGAAGGATTCAGTCACAGGAGGAAATCTCTTTAAAGGGGTTGACTCGGAGACCCGAGGACATCTCGAACCCCGGTCTTGAAAGCAGCAGCCAGGCCCGGGTCCTGCGCATGCCCGGTGTCCGCGGCGCTCGGCTTTGCTGGAAGATGCTTCTAATGGAACTAACCAGTGCCGGCCACAGGCCCGACACCCGCCCCACGGCGCAGCCTACCCGCCCGGAGAGCTCCTCCTTGATCTCCATTGGTCTCCCTCTCCTTGATCTCGTTCTCTCTCCTTCTCTCCAAATCAACTTTGTCAACTCTCTCCCCCATTCCAGTGCCAGCCCCTCTTTCCTGTCATCTTGACTGCAGTTGGCTCCCCACTACATCATTCAGGTGGCCTTTGCCTGCTTCATAAGTCTCTGCTGAAAGCTAATAATAGAAAATTAAGCAGAGAAAATATTTACCAGTTCTGAAACGGCTTGAATTAATGAAATAATGTTTTGGGGCATTTAGATTGAACCGGTGTAATTGGAGGTTGCAAAGTATAAGAGTATCTCATGCAGCGATATCATTTTGCACTATTTTACTTTCAGGTTTTTGTTAATCCAGTGGGTTTGGTGGAATTAGAGGGCTGCTGTGAAAAAAAAAAAAAAAAAGCTGGAGCAACCTGCTGGCGGGAGAACAGTCTTGTCAAACTAGCAGGTAGCTGCACGGTTAGCTTTTATCCAGCATACAATGAGGGCAATCACCGGGGCCTGTAGAAAGAGTATTGAACTGTCGACACAGGACATTTTTGTTGAAAGTGGCCCTTTTGATTTCATCTTCCCAGCCTAATGTAATAAAAACAGACATTACGAAACACATTCATCTCAGTTTGATAGGGACCATCGTGAATACCCAGCGCAGTCATAAGGTTACCCAACTGCCGGAAGTGACTGGAAGATGGTTGCTGATCCAAAGGTTGTGAGCACCTCGCCCCAGATGAGAGCGGTTGGCTGTCACCAGAGCACGGCCAATGTGTGCATGGAGTAGAAACATGCTGTTTCCACTAGGAGAATACTTAACTTCTCGAACATTCTAAGTTTCAGCCACAAGCCCATTTTCTCTAATTAGCAAAACCTTGAGGGGTTATCTCAAAGGAAGAAGAAAGGAAAACAAAGTGGAAGAATCTCAAACTTATTGTTGCTGCTCAGATGGCCATTTCTATGGCAACAGAAACGGAGGCAGGAACCTGCCTTACTCAGAGGCCTGGTTCCTGTCAGCTTCTCCCGCTTTCTGTATCCCCGAATTCCATACTCTGACTCTGGGAGTTTATGACCTCAGTGGGGACCAACTACAGAGAAAAGAGCATCACATAACTTGAGAATTGAGGAGTTCTCTCCCAAACAGGAAGCTCACAGAAGTTAGGCTGACTCTGACATTTGGGAGGATTCAAATTTACTAACCCTTCTAATTTCCTTAACTACTTGAAGCATTCCAAGTTTATTGTAACACAGTAAATGTTACTCCCAATCCGTATTTGTGTGGTTGCTAGGGTGCTATTTTCCGTGCACTTACTGAAGTGCCTGAAAGGAACTGCTTATTCTCCATCAGTTATGCTCTGCCAGGAGTTCATAGGTAACGATCTGTTGGGTGTTAGAATGAGAAAAGGTGAGTAATTGCTGATTGAATTTGAAACATATAGTATATAATTCCTCAGACTGAATAAAAGCATGACCTGATATTTCTTTGAGATTCAAAAGGCTTATGTCTCATTGTTCTAATAATTGCTGTTCATTGTATTTTATAGTATTTGTTTGCTCATGTATTCAGTTAGCAAACTGCCATTGAGCACCCACTGTATGCCAGGATTCAGGTACTGGCTTCTGGGAGTTCACACACAAAAGGCACAGTCCCGGCCCTGAGGCAAATTACAGTCCAGACGTGTTTCTAAGACAAGGCAGATGGTTACAAGGTAGTATGATAAGCGCCGTGATAGGGAGCTGCCCAGGGTACAGTAGGAGCCAGGAGGGGAGCCACAGGTCCAGCCCTTTGTGTGTGTGTGTGTGCGCGTGTTCCTGGCGTTTGGAAGTGCGTAGCTTAAAAGTAGGCTTCCTGCTGGAGATGTTTTCTAAAATAAATCTCCAAGGATAAATGGAAGTTAGACAACAAAAGGGAAAGGAGTTATGTTCTAGATAAGAGGCATAACAAGGGCAAATGGCATTTCAAGAACTACAAGCTACTTGGTTAATGAGAGCTACGGTTGCTTGGAGTTGTGGTGATGGGTAAATGGATTAAATCTGGAGAGACTGGCAGTGCTCTTGTGTTTCATGCTAAGGGGTTTATTTGTGGAAGGAAGGAAGGAAGAAAGGAAGGAGGGAAGAAATAGCAACAGGAAATATTGAAGAACAGTAATGGATCTAAGATTTATTTTCTCCTTTGCCTGGTGATTTTCATAAGTACATTATGTCTTTTAATATTTGTCTGACCTCAGTTTCCTCATTTATGTGAAAAAGAGCTATCCATCCGCCACAGGGAAGTTGTGAGGGTCACGTGAGATACTGATGTAAGGTGCTTAGCACAGTCCCTGGCACAACATTAATTTTCAATAAATGGTGGTCATTTTTATTACCACGAGTGTGGAGGGTGGATTGCAAGGGGCAAGATCCGAAGCAGTCAAGAGGCTGTGATGAAAGTGCCAGTAAGAGATGATGGCGGCCTGAAATGGGGTGGAGAGATAGCAACCGATGTGAGAGATATTTGAGGAGGCAGAATCGGCAGGGCTGATGACTGGGGGTGCAGGAGAGGAGAGTCAGAAATGACTTCTAGGTTTCTGGCTAGGTGCATGGTGGCCCCTCCAGTGATATGGACACAGAGGGAGCTGCAGGCAGTGTCCACAAACTGAAAGACCATACAACACCCAAACCCCAACCAGTCCTTGGTCTGTAGAGCTTGTTTTCAAAACTGGATGCATGTGAAACAGTGAGGAAGCTGGTGGGTGGGATGCAGAGTCATCTCAGTGGGGTGGGGATTCAGAGCAATTCCTCCCAGATGATCCTTCCTCAGTGCCATGTGACCATCTGCACTTACTCCTCCTCACTGGAACTGCATCTCTTTGCCTCTCCGACCACCTGTAAGAATCAAGCCTCTCTATACCTTCTTCCATCTGCCCAGGTTGCTCACCTTGTCACATGACCTGTGATGCTGGTGACCTTTGATCCTCCCTACACACCAGACCTAGAGTCATTGCATATAAACCTGCTGCTGGAACAAAAGGAGTTATGAATCCTGCTTCTTCGTGTTCTAGCCAAAGCAATAAAATATATTTGCAATACTAATACTGCAATTTAAATTTATTATCTTTGTGCTTTACAGTATCCATAGCAGTAAAATCTATTCCCAAGCGTATCATTACAATTTCCAACTACTTAAAGAATTATTTTTGTTTACGTTTTAAAGCCACAGCAGTAAAATTTAATACCAACAATTATACTACAACTTTGGATGTACTTAAAACTTGTCATGAATGGTAATTGTGAGGAGAATGTCAGTAAACACGTAAATGCTTTTCCAGGAGAAAACATTCTTTTTTGTTTGTCTCATGGTGAGGCCCAGATTCTTAACAGAGCATTGAAAAGCACACTCCTTTCCAATTAGTCAACAAGTCTTGCTGATCCTATCTCCTAAGTATTTCTTGAATCGGCCCATTTCTTTGTCCACGCAGTCCCTGAAGAGAAGTACCATTGCTGGAATCTAGAGAGTTTTTGTCTCCTGCCTGGTTAACTAACACAGCCTCTCATTGTCCACTCTCCCACCCTTCAATCAGTTCTCCACATAGCAGCTTGGATAACGTTTTCGAAACACGAATCTTGGCAGTTTCTAGGAAAATACGGGGAATAGAGAACAAGTTATATGAAACTGCAAAGAAGCAGTCAGCCAAATGCAGAATGTGGGACACAGTGCAGGACAAATGACCTGGTTTCTCTGACAGATGAATGGCATGGAAGAGAGGAGGAGGTAGTGATGGAATAGAAGAGATGTAAGAAGTGTAAACACAGTGACCGTATATTATCTGTGGGCCTTGTGTGACTCCTGATTCCAACAAGCCAACTGTATAAGACATTTTTGAGAAAATTAGGCGAATCTGATGATAGAGTGGATATTAGATAATACTAAAGAATACTGTTAATTTTGTTAGCATGTGCTCATATTCTTAGAGCAAAGGATTTATCCCTTCAAAGCGGAAATGACCTGATGTCTTGCATTTGTTTTAAAATATCACAGCCCTCTCCTCTCCTAAAGTGGACAGGTGGTGGGGATAGATGAGAGTCGAGATTGCCAGAATGTTGACAATTGTTGAAGGTGGGGGATGGGTGCATGGGAGTTCATTATATATTCTGTCTACTTTTGTGAATGTTGGAAAAAGTGGCATGATTAACACAAAAATATTCAAGAAAATAGGCCAGAGAAAGCATTTGTTCTTTTCAATAGTAAGTGATTTATTCAGTAAAGATACTTTTTCATCACCTACTTTGATTCAACAGACTTTTTACTGAACACCTACCTCATGCAAGATTGAACAAGACACAGCTTTTCCCCTCAGAGGCTTACCATCTGGTAGGGGAGGAGAGGCTTACGTTTGTGAAAAGGTGACTAATACTAATACTGATAGAAGAGCTAAATCGACAGTATGCAAAACAGTCAAAAGCTATCACAAACAATTCAAGATATGGAACACTGCATGCTATGCTACTTTTTGAATATATAAGGAGAAAAATAAGAATCTCTAGTCTTAATTGCTTCTATAAAAATATAAAAAGTCAGGAAGGACACATAAGAAACTATATGAGAGGTGAACTGGGGACCAGGAAAGACCTTTTACTGCATACCTTTTCGTACCTTCTGGTGTTTGAAAACATGTGAATGTATTGCATATCCCAAAATTTAAAATAAAAAGTAAAATAAGCTCTCACCTTCTCCCCCATATCAGACCACGTCTCTTCTCTATTTAAAACCCTTTATCAGGTCCTATTATCCTTGGTATATAATGCACAGTCCTTTTGGTGGCTTTTCAGGATGGCCACGATCTGGCTTCTGCGTCCTCTCACCTCGTGCCTGTCATCCTGGATTCTGCAGGCTCTCAGCTCAGCCAAGCTCGCTCTAATGCTGGGAGCCAACAAGCTCTTTGCGCTGCCTGGTTTGTCCCTCCCACTTGGCCTGACCACCTAATCCTTCTTCAGGTTTTGCTGGAGACGCCACTTTCTCAGGGCAGCCCATTCAGCAACACGCTTTAGGTCCCTCTGCTACATGCTCCCAAAGATATCACACTCCTCTCTTTTGGTAAGGTAACAGGTTGAATCTGTAAGTAATTGTCCGATTTCATCTTTTTTACTCATCTGTAAACTCTATGAGAGCACACCCATGTCTCGTTTTCTCTAGTGTTCTATCACCTGTTTCCAAGCTCATATGTAGTGGGAGTTTAATATAATTTAAGTGAAGGGGCCACAGTTATGGAAACAATCAGTTTGCATGTGGATGATAGATAGAATTCAGGAGTCACTGAGAAGTGAAGGCAAAGAGCGACTGCTAGAATGATCAGACAGGAAGTGGCACAAAACAGCACAACCAGCCGTGAACAAAAGGATGCTGTCTGAGGCAGAGATCTTCCCTGAATGAATGCAATGGAGGGCAAGCACGTGTACTGGAGAGGAAAGTTGTGCAGAAAAAAATGGACAAAGAGAAAAGACTTAAAGTTTGTTAGAGAAGGAGAGGGAAACATCTAGGGCACTGCTGTGACCAGGTCCCGATGTCTGGGTTCTGGAGGTCTGTGAATCTGTAGCAACTGCATGAAAACTTCCATGGAGATTTTTATGTGCTTTTTTTTTTATCTGAGTAAATTTCATAGTCTTTTGAGTATCCTAAAAGTCTTGTCAGCCTTAGACAAACCAGATGACCTAAGGAGAAGAGAAAAACATGACGCCGTGAGCGCTGGCCTGTGACAAGGGAGAAGGGGAGGTGAATGTGGGAAGCCTTTCATAGAAACGGCAGCAGTGAACGGGGAGGTGGGAGGGGCGTGGATTAGGAAGCTCATGGAAGGTCATTGAAACCCGGTGGAGGAGCCCTGTCACTGCCTGGATTGTGAGCATGTCATTTGCTTCGTTGATCCTCATTTTCACTGTTAGGGAGGAGGAAGAGTGAGTGAGTATTACAAAAATACCTTCTTGTCTACCTCACAAGGATGTCATGAGGGGATAAGAAAGACTGCTAACTAATGTCTGGAAAGCTGTGGGGGTTTTTCTTTCTTCGTGCAATTTCCATTAAATTTCATGTAAAAACAACTACAGTCCCCCTGAATCGTAGGGAGAGGGAGGCCCTTAGCACTATTTGGTCTTTAACCCCTCATTGACCTTCTGGAACCGTGGAAAGAGATTTACAGTGTCTCCCCAAACTACAGAATCTTTTCCTGTTTTGTTTACATATTGTCAGTTTGGAATGGCCTTCGCTGATTTTCTATAAAGTTCCAAGCATGGAATTCTACTCCAGGACTCTACACTCCAGAAGCGGCTTTGTGCAGCGGGCGGCCCTGGGGCCCTTGTGGCAGCCCGGGCTCTCGACCTGTTCTGCCTCTTGCTGGCTGATGACCCTGAGCCAGTTACTTCACCTCTGCAGCTCGGGCTTCTCCCCTGTAGAATGGGAATAACAGTAGTCCCGAGCTCGTGGGATAGCGGTGAGGATTATCTGGGGTAATACACGTGAAAGCCTGAGAGGAGAACGTGCCCAAAAGCTGCTCAAGAGCTGGCTCCTCTGATGGCTTCTCCACGCTGGGAGGTCTGGTGGAAGGGACACTCCTCCCGAATAGCAGAAGATGGGCCGGCCTTTTTGCTGCCCCTCACTGACCTCCCCCATGGATACTTTCTCTAAAGCTACCCCTGGGTGGCAGGTTTAAGAGGGATGCCTGCTCATTTTTGGGGAAGGGACGTTTTTGTCCGGTGCTCCTCCTGTCTTTAGGGGCTGGGAAACTCCATTGTGTTTTCAAGGCCTCTGAGTCAAAGCCAGAAAGGTGTGTTTTCATTCCTGCTCTGCCACCTCATAATTTTGTTTCTGAATAAGTTACTTTCCATCACTGAGCCTTGCGTCCTCGCTTCTACACTGAATATACAGCCTGTTGAGAAGGGGCATTAGTCTGCTAGGGCTGCCATACAAAATACCACAGAGTGGGGGCCTAAACAACGGAAGTTTATTTCCTCACAATTCTGGAGGCTGGAAGTACGAGATCAAGGGGTCAGCAGGGTTGGTTTCTTCTGAGGCCTCTCTCCTTGGCTTGTAGATGGCCATCTTCTCATTGTGTCTTCACATGATTTTCCCTTGGTCTGTGTCCTGATTGCCTCTTCTTATAAGGACATCAGTGAAATTGGATTAGGACCCACCCTAACAGCCTTATTTTACCTTAACTACCTCTTTAAAGACCCTGTCTCCAAATACAGTCACATTATGAGTTCTGGGGTTGGGACTTCAATGTATGAATTTTTGGGTGGGAGAGCAAGGGCACAATTTAGCCCATGACAGAGGCTAAATGAGTAATTGTATGTTAAAACTTGACATAAAGCAGGCACTTGATAAGTGCTAGTTAAACATGTTGACGTGTGTAGCTGTACTGTATTTTGCTAAGACAACCTACGGTGCATAAAGCAGATGGACCCGCTGCTCTGACTTGGCTGAATTGGCCGCTGGGCCTTATTTTCTTGTATTTCACAGCACAACTCCCTCACATGTCTATCTGGTGTGCCACCATGGGTGAGGGGCAAATGAGTGGAGAGCTGAGAATTTTTTTTGGTTGCAATGCTATTGAGTGGAAAATCGACTTGGTGAATCTCCTCAGGCCACATGTTGTTAGGGGTTTTAGGACCTCATCTCTGTTGTCCGGATATTGCTCTTACTGGTCCCATGCCCTGTGTGACTGGAGCACAAGTTCACAATTGTCATCTTATGAATGAAGGAAGATGTGTCCTGAGCCATATGGGTTGCTTGCGATGTCTTTATAAAATAGCTCTTCAGTATGTCTTCAGTTAAAACAAGAGCAAGCAAAGAGCAGCAGTAACAACAACCATAAAAATGAAGAAAGAGGAAGAAAGAGCTTCTTGGTTCCAAAGATAAGGAAAGTGAAAAACTCTTGAAAATTCTACCACTGGGCCCACCTCCGTCTCAGTTTCAGAACAGTAGCAACCACTGCTGTCGGGCTTTTCCTCTCTCCTTTCTCTCTTCTTGTCTCCAGGTTCCTGCAACCTACAAATGCCATCACCAGTTATGTATTCCTTTGAGTGGTGCTCTGGTGGCTCTCTGTCACTCAAAATGTCCCTCTGGCCAGGGTTAATGACTGAGAGCAAGGACTTGCTAGTTGGCATCTACCCTTCTTCTGGGGAGAAGCAGACAGAGGCTTTCATGCCCATGTGCGATCACCTGCAACCTCTGACTCTCCAAGGCCTCTGCATTCTGACCTCTGCTCTTTTGGTTAATGACAATTATAAATGTTCAGGAGGCACACCATCGAGGCAAGTGGCCTCAGCTAATTGAGCAAAATGATTAAATGGAGGTAGATATTTTTTTCTCCAGTATGGAGCAATGTATGTTCCAAGACCATAAATAATGAATTTGAGAAAAAAATTAAGCATGAAACCTAATGGTGGTTTAAAAGAAAAAAAATGTTTAATTCTAGATTTGGGGGAAAAAAAACGACTGGTTGCAATTTTGGATATTCTTGATGGATGGATTTGCTTCAGGTGGGGGATGTCAAAGGCTCAGGTGTGAGTGACAGGGGGAGGGCGGACTGCAGCTGCCATACAGAGAAGCCAGATGGCCTGCGAGGAAGGAGCAAAAATTCAGGAAATTCTAATGATGAGGAGCCCTCACAGAGCTTTCAGAGGGTGGGCAGACGTGCTGGGAATCCTGGGAGCCGTCGCAATTAGCATCTTGAAACTATTGTGGGACATCTTTACCTAAAACACAGGTGCAACATAGTCTCAGTGTCTGGAGCATGTACTCAGACCAAACAAACTATATGTCTAGCACATATATGTATGCAAATGTGTACAAATTTTATATATTTGTATATATGATTTATATCATATGTGATTTATATATGATTTATGGCTATATATGATTTATAAATATGTAACCATATATAGCACATATTTGTTAAATCTATGCTGATTAGAATGAAATCAGATGGGGTGAGGGTGGCAGACCACATGTTTCCCAGTCTCCATCCGTTGTCAACTTTCCCAGGCTGCTATTGGGAACAGGACCCTGGCTGCCTATCTGGGAAAAGAACAGCTTCCTGAAGTGATGGGTGATGCCCAGTCCAGCCCAGGCCGAGGCATGCTCTCTACCTTCTGTGGAAGCTATGCCATCAGTGAAAGGGGAAGCTGTCACCTTACTCAAGCTGCAGCCAAGCTCTCTCTTCCTGAGCTGAGAAGAGCCTAAGACTTGGTCTTTTAAACAGTACAGGATCGCCTTAAACAGCCAGATGGTCATTGTTAAAAGAAGATGTTCAGATGTTTATGCAGAGTTCATGGAAAGGAGCTCACAGCACTCTCGGGATTCTTCCTAACCCTCAAGGTGCTTCTGGATGAGTGTGTGTGTGTGTGTGTGTGTGTGTGTGTGTAGGATAGTGGGAAGGTTGGGAATAGGTTGGAAGAAAGGCATCATCTTTTTTTCAAAAATAACTAAGGTGCTGAGAGGTGATGATTTGCCCATCAACTCCCTTAAGAAAGAACCCACATAGTAGACTCTGAGTTGAGTGCTCTCTTGGGGAGGACTTAAGACATGAGCAGGTCCTACTGTTTTGCTGACAGTGCTAAGGCTGTTAGCTGGCAATGATTTGAGAGGAGCACAGCAGAGGGAGAAGGGCCGTGTGGTGCTGGGAGGGCTGCCTAGCTACCCCCACCCACTACCTACCTGCTTCCTGCCTGTCCCGGTCTCACCTTCAAGCTTGAACACACTCAGCCTTGTTCGGTGAACTTATTTGACCTTAATTCCATGGCTGCGTGCAACACCAGGATACCCAGCTGAACTTTCATATGAAGATGTGAGAGCTTGCCCCTGCTGGTGATGGTCTCCAGAGTGAGGGATGAGGGTGGGGCATCACTTCCCCTCTGTGGTTCTGTGTGCCTGCCTGGTTTGGCTACTGTCACACCTGGTAGCACAGGAGATGGATTAGGGGACAAAAAGAAGTCCTGCCAGGCTTGAGGTACTGTAGGAATTCCATTTACTGCCCCTGCCACTGGGTGATTTGCATGTTTTAGAGCAATACTGCATTTCCTGCTATGTGGGTCTGTTCCTGGTCTTGGAGGAAAGTCAGTAAACATGACCCCAAAAGTCTCATTTTAAAAAGAAAAAAACCCACAACAAAGCAACCTATTTTTTCTTTTTGGGGCAGCTTTTCCCTTCACCTGTAGTACAGCTTTGTTGACTGTCTCACTTGGTGTCAGTTGAGTTGGCTCGGGTAGACCCTTATGCTGCTGGAGAATCTGCCTGCTGGGCTTTTCTTTTCTCTTTTTCGCCCAGGATTTGTTTGCTCCCAGGGAGTGCTACAAAACACACTGAAGATGAGAAAAAAAACACAGAGGAGCCTCCAAGGGTTTACTGTCTGCGGTGGTTTGGGGACCCAGGGGATATTCCTGCAATTAAGTAGCCAGTGTCCTGAGGTATGAGGGCATGTGTGAGAGTGAGGTGGCAGGGTGGCAGAGAGGGTGGAGAGCAGGGTGGGGGACAACTGATGACAGCATTTCAGATCAATCCTACTCTAAAGACTCATAGCCAAACCAGGGAATTCGCTCCAAGATGTCACAGAACTTCTGGCTGATTTGTTCCTCTTGGCTTAGTGTGCGGTGCTCCTGGCTGGCAGCTACTGACCAAAGGGAGCCTGGGCAGGGGATGAAGAGGAGAGGAAGCAATGTGGGCGAAGTCAAGCCAAGCAGAGGACTGATGAGAGACACGAGAGGCCGGAAATCAGAAATCACAATGAGGAACAGCACCCAATGAGGAAGTGAAACGGGGGATATGGTAGAAAGGCGTCGTGATTTGGGAGCAGATGACCTGGGTCTCACCTTTGTCCTTTATGATCAGGAAAGGGATTTACCCTCTTTGAGCCTCCATTTTATCATCTTTAAAATGGAGCCAATGATAATCTCCACCCTTTCTACTTCATGAGGATATTGTGAGAATTAAATGAAAACATTAAAACCCCATAAGCCCAAACTCATGCCAACACACTACTTGGCCAACCATAACTATTTAACAAACTTGGTTGAAGAAATAAATAAATGGGTGAGCATAAAACAGAGCACAGAGGAAAGATGATTAATCAAAGTAAGCAAGAGGGAGCTAGGCAGAGAACTGAGAAAGAAGCAAATGGTGATGGTGTTGGCAGAGGCATCAGACTCACTAAAAAATGTAAAAAAGAGTGACAATGTCCAACAAACGAGTAGCGATAACCATGCGTGAGAACCTAACGTGTCAGCTCCTGTGCTGATGAGTGGGAGGCAGAGACAGGAGGAGGGTCAGCAGGGAAGAAGCCACAGGATGGAGGTGGGTGACAAGAAGTCAAAAACATTTTGTTTTAGGGAGACTGAAGGCATAGGCAGGAAGTTGTCTACTGATAGGCAGATGGAGTGAGCTTGGTTGGGGTAGAGTTGAAAGTGAGGTAGAAGGAGGCAGGTTACCTTATTTGATATTTGGGGTAGATGAAGTGTTTATTCAAAATGGCGATCTAAGAAAGGGACTTACCATTTTTTCAGGAGGGAAAGCCTTCATTTATTTGCTCTGAATCCAATTATTTGGTTCAAACTGTTTAATCACATGTAACGGAGACCAGGGAAAGAGAGTCTCATCTCCGCCTACAGAGAAGGCAGGTCAAGCTTCTGTAATTCAGTGTCCTGAGAGGTAAAGGAAGAGTTTCTGGAAGAAAGGACAACATTGTTTAGCCTTTCAGGAAAGAAGTCAGTGAAAATGGAATGATTGTAGTTGATTTAAGGGGTAAAAGTTGAGAGGCAAAGGACAACTAAGGTCGAAAGGTCTTCTCTGAGTAGTCCTTTTGTTCATGGGCAAGATGTCGCTGCTGACGGGTTCAAGGGGAGTGGAGGGCATGGGAGGAGTGGGAAGGATGATGGATTGCCGATGAACCTATGAAGAATGAGGCAAAGCAGCATGAAACCATTTGTTTGGGCTTTATAGATTTTCTAATAAAAACGTCAAGGTTTTTTCACACCATTTTGAAAATGTCATCAAATGCAAAACAGTTCTCCTTGTGCCAGTGACAAAGGCTGCATTTCCAACGGTAAATTCCAGCCCAAGATGCAATAACGAACTTTGTCAGGTTTTCCTCTGTGTCAAACCAGGGGGCAGGTTTGGTCCAGAACCCTTCAGGGTGACCTTTGACCCTTCACGGTAACTGACCTCTCCCAATAGAACCCAGAACTTTCCTGACCGTGATGTGATTAAGGGTTAGTGTTCGGCAAGTGGAAACATCCCTAAGAACACAGAGTCCATTTCTGAGTCATGTTTGGGGAGTGAAGAGCATATTTCTGAGGCTCTGACTCAGTCAGGTTACTTCTGATGTAGCCATTAAAAAAAATCTTTCAGTGGACTTTCTCGTCTCTAGACTCTCCTCCTCGCAATCTGCCTCACACACTTCCTCAAAGTTATTATTATTATTTTAGTTTATCTTTAATCATGTGACAGCCCAGCTCAAAGACCTTCAATGGCTCCCCTTTGCCTTCTTTTTGGTTTTCATTTTCATAATATTTTAATCTAACCCAAGAAATCCAAAATATTATCATTACAAAATGTAATCCACACCAGAGTGAAGAATAAGATATTTTATATCCTTTCTTCATACTGGCTTGGAAATCCAGTGTGTGTTTCCCAGTTACAGCACATCTCAATTAGGAAGTTAAATTTTATCAGATATACTTAATCTATATTTAGCTTTCATAAGATTTACAGTTGTAAGAGAAGATTCAAAACCAAGTTGTCCAAACATACCTTAAGATATTCCAATGAATGAATCAAATGTCAGTTTCTAGAGTTGAATTTACAGTAGTTAAATTTGAATCAAATTTAAAAATCTCTTTCTTTTAGTGCAGAAGAGTAACCATTGTAAGGATGGACCACTCATTCCCCTTTGCCTTTTTAAATTAAGCACAAATTTATTGGACTGGCTTTCCACACCCTAATTCCTTTGCAGCCTTGTCTTCTGGAATTCCTGTGCACGTACCCCATACACTAGCCAATGCATCCAACCTTTGCCCCCACCTCAACCTTTCACGCTTCCAGCCCTCCACTGCAGTGTCACAATGTCACTCCCCCCTTCCAGGGCATTTTCCCCTCATGCCATCTTTGCCTATTAAAATCCTGCTGTTCCTTCAAGATTTACCTCAGAAGTCATTTCTTTCATGAAATCTTTCCTGATTTTCTCAACTGTGATTCTGTCAACTGTGATTTCTCCTTTCTTCTTATCCTTCAAAGCACGTTGGTGCCTCCAATCAATCCACTTTAACATGTATTCTAGTCTAATCTGAGATGCTCATCTCCTTGAAGTTGAAGTAGAAAACTGTGCCTCAGATGTTGCAGAGCCCCTATGCCCACCCCCCTGCAATAAAGCCTCCTCGAGTTGCCTCCTGTGGGCCCCATGATGGGGGAAGAGTGGAAGCATTCAGTTTAGACTGAGTCTTCTTTTCTGGGTTCATTTCTATCAAGTTTACTTGCCTAAAGGACCATGTATGGAAAAAAGGAAAAGAAAAGAAAAAAGGAAGGGAGAGCAGTGGGTTTTGTACCATGGTCTACTCTAGCACATCACATCTGCTGCCTCACATGTGACTCTGCAGCTATCTCTTTCTTGGACCCAGAAGCAGAGGTCAGGAATGGACTTGCAGATATGCTGGCTTCCTTCTCTTTCTGGCTCTCTGCAGCTCAGAGGTAAAACGTTAAATGGCCAGAAAGAAAGATCAGTGTCTGAAGTGACTCTGTTGCACGCATGAGATTTCTGGTGGGGCTTGCTCTAGCTGGGTATCTAGTGGGGTCCTGCTCTAATATTTCCTCTCGGATCTCCTAAGCATGAGGGGTATTACATACTGGAAGGGATTACTTCTGAGGGTCAAGGCAAACACAGGAATTATACTCTTTGACTTTTAGAAAAAGTACTTGTGTTCTGTCTGGAAGACACAGGGGTCAATGCAATAGGCTTCTGCTTCCCAGGAGCCATCGAAGTGTGGGTAGTCGGATTAGCGATGTCTAGGCAAGAGTTGTGCAGTATACAGGAAGAAAACTTTGAGAAGTTTAATAAAGCAGCTCCCAGCCACAATTTGCAGGGGGTCAGAAGCCACTGATGGGATAATTGGCAACAGTTTAGTCTCTTAGTCACAGAATTTGACAGTTTAGTCCTAGATCTGCCAGTGGTTTAAGGTAGAATCTTGGACAAGTCCACCTCATGCCTGAGTTTTCCATATGTAGGTAGGATTGTTGCCTGTCATTTCTGGCAACCTGGCCAAACCTTATGACTATTTGAGCTTCAAGCTGGAAAGAAATGAGGCTCCCTTTTTTCCTTCCTTTTCTTTCTTCTTTCTTTTCATCCTCCCTTCCTTCCTAGTTTCCTCTGTTCCTTCCTCTCTCCTTTCCTTCCTTCCTTCATAGACATTTATTAAGCGCCTGCCACGTACCAGGAGGATAAGCAGTGAGCAAAACAGTCAAAGTCCCTGACCTCATACACAAGCTAGCAACAGCTCGACAAGTAAATATATACAATATTGGGCGGTGATAAATACTCTGAAGAAAGGTCAAGATGGGTGAGGGGACAGGAAGTAACAGAGAGCTGTTTGAGACAGAGCAAGCTATCTAAAACTGCTTCATCTGAGGGTGGCATTTGAGCAGAGACCTGGGTGAAGTAAGGGTGTCACTGGAGTAAGCTCCGTGGTCCCTGCAGAGAGGAGAGCTGAATCAGACAAAGGTGCCAGCTGCATGATCCTGGGCAAGATAATAACTTGTGAATCTCTGTTCCCGCGGTTTAAAATAAGGCTAATAATGCCTACCTGACCAGGTGCTGGTGTAGATTAAACGCAGTAATGCATGTAGAGCCTTGGCATGCAGTAGAAACTGGACGTGGGGTGGGTGTTATCAATGACAGTGGATGCCCCTGTATGCAGCCTGGGTGAGCAGGTTGGGTGCTGTCCTACTCCTCGCAGGACCACTTCAATCCTTCAGTCTCTCTGGGCCTCTTTCTCAATCAACAAGAGTGGGAAACAACCCTTGCCCCCTCCCCAAAGGAATGCAAAAGGGCAGGTGAGTTAGCAAATGCAAAAATGTTTCGAACCAGCTCTTTGTATAAAGTGCGAGATGCCATCTATCATGGGTGTGTGTGTGTGGGGTGGGGGGGTGGGGGGGGAGGTGCTTGGAGACAAAGACTCCAGTACCAGGATGAATCCTTCAAAGACGTGGGGTTTAGACCAAGACAGAGCCAGATTTGCAGCACAAGAGAGAGCTGGGAAGACAGCCAGTCACAGGGTGGAGGCTCGGCAGAAGGGCGGGCTCCGGGTGACCGCCAGGAAGCAACAAAGCGGCAGCACAAACAGGAAGCAGGACCACTGGTGACAGGATGGGGCCCTGCGAGAGCCGGGAAGAGCCCGGGGCGGCGGGGGCGGCGGGATGCTGGGGCAGCAGGATGCTGGGGCAGCGGCTCCCCAGGGCAGGAAGAGAGGCCTCTCCACGCGGGAATCCCAAGCGAAATTGACATCGCCATTCTAGTACCGAGTAATGCTTTTATTTTTCTTAAAAATATAACAGAAAGCTGCCTATTTTGTAACTCCCTTCTCCCCACCTCTGCCTGGAAAGGGTTGTTCTACTTCCCTCTTATGCCCTTACACATCCACCTCATAATTAGTGAAATAGCACCTCATCCCCAGGCCTGCCATTACCGTCTGCTGGTTCCAGAGGCCTGGGAATCAGCGCCCGCCTTATTATTTAGAAAACTGCCGGTGGGGGCATCTAACAGATGATTGACTCCCAATAAGAACAGGATCTGCATCTAAAATAATATGAGTAGATTGGCGGATTGATTCATGGGACCGAGCACTGAGCAGCCCAAACTCCATTCTTCCTTCCGAGTTCCATCTCAGATCTCCTGTCAGTCTCAAAATTGATAGAACAGCCTGGAGCCATTGAACAGAGTTATGTCGGCAATCACCTTTCTAATTCTTGCATATAGGTGCCAATACGTCAAGAGGACCCAGGCAAGGGGACAACAGGGTGGCTTTATTTAGCATTATGACAGGCAAACGCTTGAATACCAAGGAGCTCATGAGCTTTACAGCGGCAGGAAAAATAAAAAAAAATTTTCAAGTCCCTGCATGGATGCCTGCCTTGCTCTCCAGCGGCTCTGCACGGTGCAGAAAGGAGATTGCTAACAAAAAGGTTATTCAGCGGTTCCCAGAATAAACCCAAAGGTAACAAGTAAGGACGGAGCAGATGTCACGAGACTGAGCGCTATTTTGGAAATCTGCCGAGATATTTAGAAATAGCGCTTTCTTATTAACCCGAGCAGAATGCTGAAAGTCCTTTAAAATAAAACTTCCCAGATGCCACCTGCATCTGACATGGCAACAGGATGAATGCTGTGCGTCCACTGATACTGGAAATGCTCTTAAGAAACAGCTTCGGCTGATTGTTCCGGCACAAACAAATCACAAACTAATTTATGTATTCCTGCAGCTGCACCCCAGCCGAGGAGAGGAGTCGGACCAGTTCACAGTTGACTAGTGCTGCCTCATTCTTTGCAGATTTTGGCATTTAACTGTAATTAAGATTTATTGTTCACTAGCTTGCAGGTCAGGGCAAGCATGACAATATGGGTAACTTTTCTGTTTACTAGTAAAATGTCTGGTAGGAGGAAGCCTCAAACCTTCCAAGCAGAACCTGACAGAAATAAATAGCACCTCTTCACTCCTGGACCAGCGCATTACCGATTTTAATCAGGCGCGAGGGTTCTCTTTAAGGGAGGGCAGGGAGAAATCGGAAAGAGCTAGTGAACTGTGCTGTTGCTTTTGCACCAGAAGGGTACGGGCTGGGAGCCAAATCAATTATTGCTGATCTTCTGGATTTGGGGAAGGGATTGTCTGCTCCTTGTGGGAGGGACTGAGACCTTGATGCCGACAAAGGTTCTGCAGAGACTGAGGCCTGTGGGTCTCCATGGCCCCTCCTTGCTGTGGGGAAGAGAAGCATCCTTCATCCCTCTCCACTCTCAAGGATGCCCTTGGACCAAATCAGATGGCCCGAGGGGGAGGGGGGCAGGGTTCAGCAGTCAGCGGCCACTCACCTGCTTTTACAGTCTGTCTGCTCAGGTCCTGTGCAGGTGACCCACGACACAGTGGGGGTGAATGAACAAACAGTCTGCAGGCAGACAGATGAAGAAGGGCACCTCATCTCCACCGGTTTATTAGAAGGCGGAAATGCTGAGGCACAATGTCCTTCAATTTTCTAGCATCTATAATTTATTATATATTACTGTTTGTCCTCCTTGGGGTATTTCTGTCAGTGCTTATGTAAAATAAGAAACCATTACTTACATGGACCAGAGATGTAGACCCTGGCCTTGTTCTGGTTCTCTTGTTCCCTTACAGAGGCGGGGAAAGGAACAAAATCCTTTGCTTTTCAGTAGTGCTGTTGGCTACAGAATATAATTTTATGTGATATTGTAAACAGATTTTCATATCTCACCTTTAACTGTAAGTCATTCCAGCTGTGACTTACAAAAGTGCGTACGACACTTTAGGAAAACATTAAGGATAAGTGAGTGAGAAAATTGTGTGATTCCTGGCATTCTCCTGTTTCACGTTGTCTATTAAGATTCGAGCTGCCAGGTCGTGGAAGTTGAGGAGGGTTGGTTCTGTGGCGATCCAGTACTCCCCGGTTGCCTTAATTCGAGCTCATTTGTTTTCCTCTTTACAGGAAAAGGATCTTGTGATTCTAAGAAGTATAAGAGAGCTTTTGTTTTGATATTAAGAGAAGGCTATAAAAGCAAGCATCTTTCCCAAAGGTACAAGGGGAAAAATGGGTGTGAAATTAATTTTAATGGTGGATAGAGACAAAAATCTGAGAAAGGATTTAAAAGAAAACTCCCCCCCACCCCCATTTTACCACCTGAAGGTGTTTTATAGTCCTAGATCCAGATTTCTAGTCTTGTGAGATCCAGTCCCAAGGACACTTGGGACAGGCACAGAAAGGTTAGAGTAAGTCGCAAAGGGAGCAAACTTGACCTTAAATGCTAGCCTAGTTTTACCAAGCCATTGAACTTTGATCTTTGGTGATGCTCTGCAAGGTGATCTCCGGAGAGCGCAGTCTCTCCACGGCCTTCCTGCATTGCTGATCCAAGCAAAGCACATTTTTAAACGCGGGCCTCCGCCATCATGGAGGCAGATGGGCATAGAAAAGGACGTGCAGGATGCTGCAGCCGTTTAGTAGAAAGGACATCCTTGAGCCCACTGCTATTCAGTAGGAACAATGGAAGGAGGAGAGAGGGAGCGTCACTGGCTCGGAACAGGTGGGAAGCTGGAGGAAAATCACTTTGCTTTCTGCTGGGGAGGGCTTTGTAGAGGAAGCAGGATCTCAGGAGCTGGTAGAAGGATTGGGGGAGACAGGTTGATGGGATGGGGCAGGATTCCAAGCGCAGGGACTCCTGCCTAGGATCGAAGGGAATCTTGAAGGTGGGGATATGGTGCTTAGCTGAAAGGGCAATGGGAAAAATTCCAAGGAAGGAAGAGGAGGAAGGGGCCCTATATTAGCAGGGCTGCATGGATGCCCAGGGTGTAGGCGATTCCCATCTACTCGAACACAGTCACTGTTCCCCCTTCTTTGCTGAAGACGTAATTACTTTGTTACAGTCCTTGGCGTTTAGCTTTGTTTTTTAAGAAAAATGTTGTGCCCACACGGGTCACCACATTCTTTTTTTTTTGGCATGCTATTTCATTTTTCTTCTTCCTTTTATTTTTACTTTTCCCCAATTTCTATAATTAGCAAATATTACTTAAGAAAATGGAAGATCCCCAATAAATGTTCATTTTTAACAAGTGGGCTTTCCTATGGTCACCATGTTCTTCATGAAATGTTTAGAAAAAAAAGAGAGGTGATTTATTAAGACTGCCTGGAGTAGAGATAAAATAGATCAAAACACAAGGAAGGTAACCCCATTGTCTGAAAATTTTAAAAATGTGTTTTTTATTTTTATTTATTTATTTTTAAGATATTTTATTACTTTTTTTGCATGTGGGAGGAAGACCAGCCCTGAGCTAACGTCTTTTGCCAATCCTCCTCTTTTTTGCTGAGGAAGACTGGCCCTGGGCTAACATCCATGCCCATCTTCCTCTGCGTTGTATGGGACGCTGCCACGGCATGGCTGACAAGCAGCGTGACAGCCAGGATCTGAACCCGCGAACCCCAGGCTGCCAAAGCGCGAACTAAACTGCTGTGCCATCGGGCCAGCCCCCAAAAATGTGTTTTTTAAATTAGAGAAGAGGGGATTAGAGAATAACAATTATTTCTTGAGACAGTAAGAATTGGAAATTTCCTTTTATGAGGAGGAGGGTAAACAACAGTTTTCTATCTTCAAGGAAGAAACAAGATGTCAGAGATTTTAGGTGCTTTGAATAGATATTGCTGAATTATCCTTTAAAAACGCTAGAGGAATATTTACACCTACCAATAGTTTGTGAGAGACTAGCTATTTTCCAAAGCCCTTCCCAGGAATAGATGTTATCAGTACTTATGATGTTATAGGCCAAGAATTAATGTCTTGTTTTATCTTGACCTTCCCTGGTTGTGAGGATGAGCGATTACCTAAATCTAAACGCCCATCTCAGTCAAAATCTGCATCTGCAACTAACCTACCTTGACTGCTGGCATCTCTGTTCTGAGTTGCCTGTTCAAACGCTTTCCTTATTTTTCTGTTGGACTCTTTGCCGTTTATTGTTTTGTGAAGCTTTTTCGTATATTAGGGAAACCCCAGGAGTGCAACAGAGTGAGCACCCCTGCCAGGAAATTTCTATTCCTTTTGCAAATATCTTCTTGCCCATTTTTGGGGGAAGTGCTGATAGTGTTTTTCTTACTGGTTTGTAGGTCCTTTTTATAGGATATGAACCGAGGGTCTATTATTTGTGGTATATAATTTGTCACACCAATTTTAGGCACTTTAAGTATCTGTGAGTGATGAGTGAGCTTTTCTGCTTGGTCTGCAGGGTAAATTCTGGCTCTGTGGACAGGGTGGGGAGAAGATATGTGTTTCAACTCTGGCTTGTATTCTCCCTAAATTTGGAAATCAAACATAATTCACTATCCTGAGGATTAATTTCCTTTGAAAAACACCCAGTCTGGTCTATATAAGAAATGGTATTTCTTCTTATAATATGGCTTTGACCACGCACCATGTAACATGGTAACCCTGGCCTTGCTGTGGGAAAGGTGTGTTACTTTATTAACACTCAGCTGATGAATTAGAATGCCCCTGCTTTCTCCCCTGCCCACGGGAGCTGGGAGCTAGGGTGCGGTGGGCAGAGAGTAGGGATTAGCAAGTAGAGAACAGAATAGCCAAACTGTAGGGAGGGCAGGGAAGGGACATGACCCTGGCCGCAAGTGCTGTCAGCATCCCTGCTCCATATGTCTCTCTGCTCGCTGAATTCTGACTTCTGACTTCTGACTTCATCTTATTCTTTCCCTTGGCAGGTTGGCCTTCTTTTCACAGCAGAAAACATCTTCCAGTCCCCGGAGAGAGGCAGATTCAGTTCTTTTTTAATTGCCTCCTGTGGAAATCACTCTCTTGAAGGCTCAGTTTGGGACAGGAGTAGGTTTGCCAGATAAAATACAGGATGCCCAGAGAAATTAGAATGTCCAAGAAACAACTCATCACTTTTTAGTTATAAGTATCTCCCAAAAGGTGCATGGGATATACTTATACTAAAAAGTTATGAATTGGTTATCTGAAATTCAGATTTAACTGGACATCCTGTATTTTTGCTTGTCACGTCTGGCAACCCTAGTCAGGAGCCTGCTGCTAGGCCAGTTAGCCTAGAGCCAGGGAGCTGGAGTTCTGTCCACTCTCACATCAATGAATTGTGGCCAGTGGGCTAGATCACGTCCTCACTGGGGCCCACTTGCTGGCGGTGGGGGCGGGGGTGGTTACTATGCTGCGCAGACAATCCTATGGGCGTCCACCATACCTGCCCTGTTTAGACTAGCTGTTTCCTTTGCCCAGAATGGGACTTTCTGCCCCCTCTCTGCCGTGCCTCTGATGCCCAATCATACCCTACTCTCTAGCACAGTGCTCTGTGATTTGCTGTCACTGTTTGTTAACTCTCTGTCTCTGGTCCCTGTGCTGTGATATGAGCTACATGAGGAGCAAGGCCTGGCCCAGGGCTTCTCCCATGCATCCCAACATTTCATTAAGGGTCTGGCACACATTAGGTGCCAGTACACACCTGGTTGGAACGAATTTAGCCCGAGGTCCTGGCATCTGTTACATTGTGTTCCTTGCATGCCCGTCCCCCATATGCCAGTCTTATAGGACACCCAGCACCTTTCACTGGAGGCTGCCTCTCAGCACTTAAAATGTGCTTGTCCTTTCTACTTCCTCACAGCTCAGCCTGTGCAAGCACGCACTTACCTTTGGCACTTTCCTGCCCGGCCACGGCCAAGCCTCCCACGTACGGCGGGGCTCAGCTCTGGGTGTGGGTAGGCAGTGTGTCAAGGCGACCCCATCACAAGGGGAGACCGTGCTGGGACAAATGCCACAGACAGGATGCGGGGTCTGGATCACAGGAGATGGGAATGAGCTCATCAGGGCAAGCTGGACCAGGACACCCTGGGAGGGCTTGCTAACAGATGGCTCCAGAAGGGCAGAGGCATCCAGGCCCTCCCCCTCCTGTGCTCTCCTCCCCTCCCCTGGGCTCACCCACATTCCCTCTCCCTCTCTTTCCTCCCATTTCAAGAGCACTTACTATAAACCAGGCACTTGACATGCTTTTTTTCTTTTTCTCATTTTCACAACAGTGAAGTATAGCAATTTGTATTTAAAACTGGAAACATTCGGAACTGAAAAACCTTAAGGAAACCCAGCCAGAGAGTGATGGAGATGGGCTTTGAACCCAGGTCCAAGGGTCTGCACTTGCCAGTGCTCTGTTGCACTGCCATTTAGCCCTCTGGGGATGGAGTTTCCAATTGCATGGCCTGTGTGTGGGTGGATGGGAAGGCAGATACTCCAGGTGGGTGTCCTGCACAGGGCCACATGAATACTCTTCCAACTTGATCTGTGACCAGACTTGGTCCTGCCCTCCCCCTTCCTCCTTCCATCTGTGCCAGCCCCGCCCTGCCTGTGGCACTCCGTCATCACCTGTCTTCATTCTGCTCGCCTGTTTTTCATTCATTACTCTGTGGGTTAGCTGCCTCCTTCCCCCATCTAGGGAGGCATTATTACTTTGCAAACAAAACATGTCCTACTCGCCCTGGAAGATGGGTTGTCTGGAGAGATTTCCTGCAGACTGCTGTGCTCATCGTGGCTCAGGATTCTTGTAAACTGCAGTCACAGAGGGTGGCACTTCCTGCCAGAGAGGAACCTTGTCCTCTCCCTGACCTCTGTCTTATTATCCCTTGTCGTCCATCTCAGAATCCCTCTCCCGTCTGCACGGAGAGCCTTGTCCTGCCCACCTCAGGACACCCTAGGCAGGGAGAAAACTGTCATCTGGAGGTGGCAGGGGACAGACAGACATTGCAAAGTGGGACGTGTTCCTGCCTCTGTCCTCACTGGCCATCTGGCTGACCCATGTACTGACCTTCTCCCAGAACCACCGAGGGCCAAGGCTTGCGACGTTCCCGAGCTCCAATGTGGTCAATTATGTCAGCAAATAAATAAAAGTGGAAAGTGCAGGGGTTCCTTCCTGGCCCCTTCCTAGAACCTTCCTTGAAGGATATGATTCTAATCCCAGCTGCAGCTGAGAATGTGTTTCAGGGGCTCCACTTCAGACAATGCCAGACACTTCCACTCTTTCCCCAGCTCCAGGCTGCATTTTGCCTCTGGCTTGCGAGTCTCTGCATCTCTCTTCTCTCTCTCTCTCTCTCTTTTGGCCCCTTGGTCATTCTCCTTCCAGGTTTTCAAAAGTGGAAGGGATTGGAAGCAGACCCAAACCCTGATTTTTGAGTGGGGAGAAGCCTTTCGCATGAAGAAATAAAAGGACATACATTAATAGCTTGGAAAACAATGGTAATATTTAATTAACCTTTTGAAATGGCTGATCTGCAAATCTGCACGTGTCAGCTCATCTTCAGAACAGAGGGACTGTGTGTGCTGATGCCAAAATCAACATGCTGGGTTCGTGCATTTCTTCCGTGGGGATTTCACAGGGGGAAAAAGTAAGACCCGCTACCCCTTCCCCTCTTGCCCGCCCGCCCCACTCCGCCCCCCAAATCAGTTGTTTTACTTTTAAAATTCATGCGATCCAGCTGCCCTCGTCAGGCCTGGATGTAGCCTGTTGTGCTGCACATCTGAGGACCCCAAGCTGAAGCTTGGCTCCTTTCCTGTCATTGTAGCAGACAGGCCGCAGGCCTCCTGGGGGCCCCAGGGTCAGTTCTGATGACAGCAAAAATCAGCTCGATGCACTTGGAGCTCTCCCAGCACAGTGCATGTCCACAGGACAAAGAGAATTAGCCTCATCTGCACATGTCAGCTCTCTGGCTTTTTCAGTTATTTTTTTCTTTTTAAAGGTGTTGTGCTCTCCTAGTTTGAGGAGTCGTGTTATCCAGGGAGCACTGGGGTTGGCTCATTAAAATATCACCTGGTTAAAGTAAATCAGTGTTGATGGAATTGTTTAAGGTATTCCCCCTTGTGGAGCTGGTGCGTCATGCCGATCAACTTGTTACTCCCATCACAGGCTAAATGGAAACCCCTCCTTTCTGGCTCTGCACCCCATGCCTGCTTTAATGAATGAGTCTCGCAGTGTAATCAGGAGCCAGAGCTGATGGGCGGTGACTAATACATTTCATTTCCTTTTATCAACAGAAGTAGCAGAAAGAAATAGGGAGGGTGATATTTTGCTCTTTGGGACTTCCAGGAATTAAAGAGTGTGGGCATCCAGAAAATGAATACGGAACAGTTGATTTGTACTTTAAACTGTACATACACATCAATCGAGCAATAAGATGTATTTTGACATGTTAAAAAATGGCTGTAACTTGCAAAAAGCCTTTTGTTGTTGCTTTTATGTGTTTCAAATCATCAAAGAAAACAGTTTGAGGCTTTTAAGACATGTAGCAAATCTGCCAAACTGGGTAGGAAAGATTCAAGGCTTATGAAGACTTGATGAAGGTGGGAAGATGCACAGTGGGTCAAATAAAGCAATTATTTGATTGCTAAGCTCTCTTCTTGCCCGATTGGAAGGACATAGCACAAGTGGGTACAACAATTGCAAACCGATCTTATCTCTGTCATTCCAGCAAGATCAAGAGATGTAGGATCAAGAAATGAGGCTAGAATGTGTGAGGTCTTCCCTGAGATGGCCAGGACAGTGTCTTTCAGAAGAAAAAGCTGCTCATCAGTGAGGGCCGCATCTCCTGGGAGCAAGCCTGACCACCAGGGACTCAACTCACACAGCAAGGACAAGAATATCCACAATGACCCCGAGTGTTACAAATATCACATCTGCCAGTGGCAACGGCTGGGTTGACAGCCAAGGTCTTTTCAGTCCCTAAAAGGGTGAAAGATAATAGGAAGTAGGTTTTCCTGGAGGGAAGAAGAAAATTCCTGGTTTGGTTATGAGCCTACACTTAGACACCACTTACTGCACTCCAAGCTTTTTCTCAGCACTTTACATGCCTTATCCCATTTAATCCACACAACAAACTACGGGGTATTTACTAGTGTTAGCCCCACTTTACAGGTGAGGAATCTGAGGCACAGAGAGGTTAAGGAACTTGCCTAAGTTCACACAGGATATGCTGATTCTGAATAATTATTGAAGAGTTGAGTTGAAGAGGAAAGTATCAGTTATATCCAAATAGTCTGTATTTTTTTAAAATGGGTTTTGTTTCACTTTGTCTTTATTGTGTTGCTCAACCTGACTTTCACAGTATATAGTAGCGTTGAGAGGTTCCAACGTCAGGCTCTTTTGAGAAGCTACCCGTAATTCCTCATCCACTCCAGGATGCGTGGGTCTTTCCTCTGTGAGAGCAGAAACAGGACAGATCTTGGATTTTGGGGAGATCATATACATACTGAACACACTCAGGGACAAAAGTCAGCTAGTTTAGAAATGAGAGCAGGGGCCAGCCCGGTGGCATCGCAGTTAAGTTTGCTTGCTCCGCTTGGTGGCCCGGGGTTCGCTGGTTCGGATCCTGGGTGCGGACTACACACCGCTCATCGAGCCATGCTGAGACGGTGTCCCACACAGAGCAACTAGCAGGATGCACAACTATGACGTACAACTATCTACTGGGGCTTTGGGGAGAAAAAAAAACAAAAAAGGAGGAAGATTGGCACCAGATGTTAGCTCAGGGCCAATCTTCCTAAAAAAAAAAGTTACAGTAGCTCAAAAAAAGAAAAAAAGAAGAAATGAGAGCAGTGGAGAGGGGACTCCGTGTGCATGTGTGACATTCTCTTCCCTACCCCTTCTAGCCCCTGAGGAGGAGAGCTCAGCTTCAGGAGGGAGTTGGAAAAGGGAACAGAATGGCAAACCAAAGGAGACACTTACTTGTAGAAAAATGAGGGCTGTTTGCATACTTGACTTCCACCCGTGTGGCCCAACGCTCCATATGACCATTGGACTGAGGACTTGAGTGTGTGAAAGTAACATCAGGACCTGCTGAGAACATTGAATCTCGGAGCCAGGAAGGACCTCAGTATGTGACCTGCCTCATGTACCTAATTTCTGGTCCAGGCATGCTTAAACCATCGGACTTAATACAATACGGCTGGCTGGCAATTCCTCACTAGGGAAATAGCAAATGGATGTGATATTACGGGCTCCTGTGATCCATAACCCAAAAAGGCTTAATCCAGCTCGTAAGAGGTTTATTTTGGGCCAGGGAGGGCGAAGCCTCTTCACCATGGGCTCCCTCTGACACTGAAAGCTAGAGGCCACCAAATGGCCATGAGAATAACAATGTGAATACTGCCGTCATTGATGACTGTGGATGGTGGAAACATCCACCAAAGCCGAGGGACTTCTTTGCTGTCTCATGTAGTCATGCCTGTCTAATTCCCTGAGCTGCTAAACTATCACATTTAGTGATTAGCTCTCTCAGAAAATCTACGTAGACTCCCAGGAGGTGGGGGAAGAAAGCGGAATGTGCATGCATAAGCGGGGAGGCCGAATAAATGTGTGCGTGCGTGCATTTGTGCATGCAAGTGGTGAGGAGTGGAGGGTCTGAGCAAGTTTTCCGAGATTCCCCAGAATACGGAAGCCTTGTGGTGCATATGGGAGAACTGACAAGTAAACCAGGAGGTGAGGAAATGGCTGGAAGCAAGACTAATGCCACTCCATCTGGAAAGAGGGGTACTGTTTAGTACGTCTGGAAAGCATTATTTCTGCAAATAGCTCAACCTCTATCAACTTTCAGGCAGGGATCCCAATCTGCTGCCAAAATGAGATCTCCCTGACGGCTGTGTGGTGGGAGCGACTGAGCAAATGAACTAATAGCAGAAAGCAGGAAATCTGCGGAGATGGCAGCCGTTAAGGTACCACACAGCAAGCACCTGCCTCTCTCCAAAAAGACAGCCGGGGTTTCACATCGCATTAGGCCAGGGCTGTGCTGGGGGGTGGGGGGGCTGAAGCTGGTGGGGTTTTGGGCTCGGCAGCCATCTCCAACAATTTCTTGCAATTTTTGGGCACAGAAAAGCCACAAATATAGTTAGCCAAATGGCTTTCCTGCATTGATTTTTATACCCGTGGGTATTTTGACGGAAATTAAATCCATGTGTTTCTGATTCAGTTGCCATTAGCACATGAAAACGCTGTTTTGCGAGAGTTATGGTATGCTGTGGGTGTCTTTGCACGGTGCTGCTAAATGCCGTAAAACCGTCTAGCCAGACACGGAGGTGCAAGAAGCCTGGTGCGTTCTGCTATACGCCACTTCCCTGCCTCTCCAGAAGGCAATGTGTTTTTGTCATTTGCATCCTTTCTGAATGTAGCACAACATGTTTTCTCATGCCTGTTAATCATCGATCATTTCTAATTTGAATGAAGCTGTATTAGTGTGGACGATGAGAAATTGCCCTAACCACTAATAGCTGGATGGGCCTCATATTAAAGCAGCCACCAGGACTGGTTACCCGTCTCCAGGTCTAGGGCAAAGAGGCCAGCTGAAATGCATTCCCAGAAAGTCCCACTTGGGCTCTTGTCTGCAACACGTAGAAGCAGGGAAGCACATGCTGGCAGTGAGAAATAGCAGGAGAGTCCTGGTCTGGGAGCAGGGGAGGAGGGGGCTCATCCGCTACTTTCCATCTCTGAACTTCCCTCATGATGATCATCTGGTCAAATGCCATCAGTCTGGGGCCATTCTAGGACTGGCATCCCAAGATTAAAAACTGGCTCCTACTTGTCCTTAGTTATCACATTCATTCATAATTGCATGTGTTAAATTCCTTGTATGTTCTAGTATGTTTTGTGCTCAATGTTGAGGACACAATGATAAAAGGCGTCTTTTTGCCTTTGAAGGGAGGAGAAAGGGGAGGGACTAGTTTATGGAGTATTGACTATGAGTCAGGCCCAGTGCTAGGGGCTTTATTTGCTAATCTCATGTCATCTTCACAAGAATATTCTAAAGTAGGCATTATTGCCCCCGTTTTATAGATGGAATTGCACTAAGGATCAGGAAGATGGGATCATTTGCGCAAGGACAGAGATTGTAAATGGAGGAGTTGGGATGTAGAATCTCTTATCTCTGACCCCACAGCTCATGTTATTTTCCCTCCTTCTTACTGTTTCTTACAGTTTAATGTGATCAGTGTTAAATGTATGTGTATAATACATAATATTTTCTATCTGGAGTCACAGGAGAAGGAGTGTGTAATTCTGTTTTGGAGACATAGGGAGATTTCATAAAGAAGATTGCGTTGGGTTTTGAAGGATGAGCAGGAGTTAACCAAGTGGAGATGGAAGGTGGGTTAGGGAATGGTGTGTGCAAACACACAGGATGAAGAGACGAGCAATATGCTTCAGGAACTGAAAATATATCACTTACCTCATTTCTGCAACACTGATTAATGTATAAACTGCTGAAAATGTTCAGGTCACATTTCTCCTGTGGACACATTTATATCTTGATTGTACATTTTCTTACCAGAAAGATAAGACCTCCAGTCCAGTCTCATTACTGCATCTATTGGACCACACAGGACATCATCTTTGAGAGCAGATGACAGCTGGAGTGCTATGGTTGACTTTGGCCAATCTTCACTAACTGTCACTGGAGAAGGGGTTCCCTAAATTTCCCTCCACCCTCATTGTCATCAAAGATGCTCTTCACTTGCAATGGAGAAAGAAAGTTGACAGCAGAGCTGGTGGCAATTTTGCTTTGAATTTGGAGTTTGTGGAGCAAACGGGAAATTTCATGCTGCAGCTGTGGTGGAGGCCAACTGAGCTTTAGTAACTTACATGGTGTGTCCACAACCTGCTTCCCGTGAAATTGCCTAGGAGTGCGGACAACCTGGGGAGCCACGGCTGAGCTGCTTGTCTCGAAGGCTCTCTGGATTTCATAACGAGGCTCACTCTAGCACTTCAGAAAACCGCACTCTCCTCTGTCTTGGACGGTCGAACTTGCCCTGCGCCCTATTCCCAGCCGCTTTGCTCCCTAAAGCAGGCAGTCCACTACGAACTGTCATCCCTTCATAAGGATTTCAGAGGGTCTCTCGACTCCTGGCAAGGGATGTGCTGTGTCCTCGCTCAACAACGTGCTTACCTTGGTCTAGAATTTACCCTGTGGCTCGAGTGCCTTTGGTGACATGTCTGTGCTTTTAATAATGTCTAAATGAATCCTCCTGGTGCTGGTCAGCCAATTGTGAGACTCTAGCATTCCATTTAGACTTAGGAGACCTTCCAGTTCAGAATCTTTCCCTGAAAAATAAACTTTATCATTTGTCAAATGAAGAGGCCAGACTAAATAATCGCTAAGGACCAATCTGGCCCTAAAGGTTTCTGATTTTTTTTGTTCTAGCTGTGCTCGAAGTTGAGAGCTACTACTTGCTCTCATTCAAAGACAATCTCACTCCCCCAGTATTGTTCTAAAGGCTGTTATAAGTCCCACATCCCCATCCTAGCTTTCTCTCTTTGCTCCTCAAACAAATCCCAATTTATTTGACCTTTTCTCAGAAGGACAATTTTCTCAAACATCATCTTCCATGTGTAGAGGAAACTCTTTGGGCCTCTCTCCAAGGTCTTCACCTTACTCTCCAGTTGCACCTTCCAAGCAGAACATCAATATGAGCTTGACTGCTTTGGGTTGTGTGGCTAGGGATGGATAGAGTCAAGTTCTGCCTTTCCAAACCTTGCTTCTGTGCGAGCTAAACCATATCGGGGAGCTTGCAGCCCACTGTCTTCTCCAGTTGGGGTCTTTTAGAGTATAGGCGGCATCAAATGTGTTATGAACATGGCGGCCAACAATGGATGTCCTGGACCAATTCCCCTCTTGGCTTGTGCAGAGAGAGGCCAGTCAGGTGGTGTGGAGATGTCGTTGGCAGGAATCATTGCTCCCTCTATTTGGGAATGAAGGACCATAAATGGTGGCTGCTTTCCAAACTACCAATAAATAAGTAAATGTAGAGAGCGTTGACATTGGTCTCCCTGCCAAACACCAGGCTGCTTCTATCCTCATCTTAGGGGGAGACGAAAGAGAGAAGGGGTATTGAATAGGCCGTTGAGAACTATCCTCTGTTCTCCTCGGAATCTCTCCTCTTGGAAACCTTTCAGTCAGCTTCTGGCCCTTCTTGGGGGATGAGACAATTCCGTCAAACATGAGATCATGTTAGCTCATTCATAACAACTATCAGCAATACCGTGAAATGGAGCTGTTTCTAAGGATGAACTGTTGTCAACAGATACTTAGGCTACAGTCTGGAGTAAGTGCTGAGCCCCTGAGGTGCGTGTGTTGGGCCTGCAGTGACCGGGGAGATGGTAAGACAGTTTAAGGCACTGCCAGCACACACACCTTAGGAACGCTCAGCTCTGGACTCAGTTTCCTCTTGGTCCACAGACTCACAATGTTTTTAACCTCTGCCTTCTGAGTGAGAGGATTTTGCACATTGAGTGTGAAGTCAGACAAACTGGTGGCTGTGCTTCTAAGTTAGGAAGGCATTGAGAAGAAATATCTTGTTTCCTTCTGCATGCCTAGTGCTTAACAGGGTGCCCGACACATCAGAGGCGCTTCCTAAATACTTGGGGAAGGAATGAGTGAACTTAGAGGTGTTTGCCTCCTCTCTGCTGTGATCTACGCTCTCAGACTGTGCCTGTACTTTGAGTTACTCCAGAGCCACCTTTCTGGGATGTCTTAAGCTTATGATTTGGCTCTGTCAGATGCGTCTCTTGCCACCAGGTCCGGCTTTCTTCCTCTTTGGACCCTCACCACCAGCATCGCGCAGGCCTCGCCATAAAGGCGGTTCTAGCCCCGGCTGCAGTCACCCTTTTCCTGTTCTGAAGCACATGCCCACAAATCCCATGCACTTGCTCTCTCTCTCTCTCTTTCTTTTTTTATTTTTTATTTATTTATTTATTTATTTTTTTTTGTGGGGAAGACTAGCCCTGAGCTAACATCCATTGCCAATCCTCCCCTTTTTGCTGAGGAAGACTGGCCCTGGGCTAACATCTGTGCCCATCTTCCTCCACTTTATATGGGACGCCACCACGGCATGGCTGACAGGCAGCGCGTCTGCAGGCGCCCAGGATCCGAACTCGCGAACCCTGGGCTGCCAAGCGCGGACTAAACCGCTGCGCCACCAGGCGGCCCCTCTCTCTTTCTTTTTTTAAAAAATTATTTCACTGCTTTCCCGTGCTTTTTTCCTTGAAAAATTTCAAGACCCTCTAAAACGAACAACACACAAAATCTAACTGAGAAAATGAGGAAAGAGAAGGCAAAGGGCTAATGGAGGAGCGAACAGCAGAGTGACTTCTCTTTTCTTAGGACTCATTGGGGTTTTCTCCCTCGATGGCTGGGCTCCAGGGCTGAGCCACTAGCCTTAAAGGGCCATGCACACTTCAATTTTCCACTCTTGTTTTGACAGCTGAAGTGAAGGAATTAACCTTTTGATCAAAGTCTTCTACAGTTTGTTTGGTTACTGCTTTTCTTCCAAATGTGATTTATTATTTACCTATTAAGGCGCGGTGTGGGGGCATATTCACACATACACATGCACACGGGGTATGACTGGGTTTTTCACTAGTTTAGAAATCACTGCTTTCCCCACACATTCTCATGGCATCTGAACGACACAAGAGCTCCTCTTAATGGTTTTGAGTCAAGACTTTCAGGTGATTAGGGAGATTCTGTTTTCCAAGAGAGGCTCATTTCTTCAGAACTCTGGTTCCAAAGAATTGTGGATTATTGATGTGGAAGGTTCGATGGACAGCCTTCAGCTTGGGGTCTGATATAGTTTAATGGGCAGTTTATGCCATGCCATAACAGTAAGTTACATAAATACGTCACTTCCAACTTTCACACGTTTTTAAGAATATAATAAGTATGTCTGTGTCTATAGAGACATAAGCCTGCATGACTGTTATTTTTTTCCTAGGGTTTTAACGTATATTCACTATTTATATTTTTAATTGTGTGAAAGTACCTAGAGGCTCAGTGGCAAAGGAAGAGGGTTGTAAAAATTGAATAAATAAATTAATTAAAATTAAAAAAATCTGAATTGGTGATGTCTGACTCCCTCTATTCACGTTATTGCTACTCTTGTTGCCTTTCGGTTTTTGTTTTGCTTCTTGACTGTTGTTGTTTTCCACCAAAGCTGTCATTTATCGTGAGAACAAGAGCAGCCATGTGTTGATTTTTCTAGATTCTTTTTGGATACTCTCCCAGTGCTAATGAAGGCCCTTCCAGAGTGCTAAAGAGCTGGTGCCAAAATCAGTTATGCTGAAGACAGTAGAGTGGTACCCAGACAGCGTATACATCCCCATCCACGTACACACGCTCAGAGATATTTGAATTAGTACTTGTGTGTGTGCAACTCCCTATGTTTATGCAGATACACATGCACATTTGTGCAAACATCGAATGCGTGCATAGGAGCTACACCAAGGGGAGTGTGGAGGCTACATTTTTATAAAAGGACTTTTACAACTGCTTGTAGAAAATTTTCATTGATCAAAGGATGAGCAGAATTTCTAGATTTTGCAGTGTCCTAATTTGTCAGTTTAGAAGCTGCTAGAAATGCATATTCACCAACTTAAAAAATTTAGATGTGACTATAAATATTGTTGTAGATCTCATTTGTTTTATTAAGAGATGAGTCTTCTACTTCAAGAAGCACCTGGAAAGCACTTAGCTTAGGCTCAGCTGCTGTGCTTATATTAATAAAGTCTGTGACACTGGTCTTTGAGCACTTTTGAGGTCGTTGATTACCTGAAAAAAGGGGAAATTTTGTAGGTGAGGCTGTCTCTATCCTCAGTAGAGTCTCCCTGTCTTTCTCCCAGTGTGTAATTATTCTCACCTCAATTTGTTTACCCGGCTTGGAGATGGGGACAGAGTTCTCTGGCGACCGTGCAACTGAGTGCAATAACCCTAAAGAGGAGCATTTAGAAGCTCTAAGACCTAAATGCCCTGCCATGCATCATTACATCGCACAGTTATTCAAATTTAGTAAATTAAATTAAATAACCTCAAATCACTTGATTTCGGGGCTTAAAAAATTCATCTCTATGATGCCCAGTCGTCAATTTCCTTTATTATTATTGTGCAGTATGTAGAATTTCTATTTTTTAAGAATCAAAATCCTGGTCTGCCTCCCCGGCCTGAGCTGCCCGCGGCTCGCCAGGCTGAGTGCGTATCTTGGTGCGCCATCTACCGGCCGCTTGGGGCACAGCCGCCCGGAGACCCCACGGCCGCCGGCTCCGGAGTTCCGGGTGCGGCGCTGCAAGCCAGTGTGGCCACATCGCACATGTCACTGTGCAAATCATAGGACGGTGCTCTCAGCTACTGTGCTAACTGCTCCCTTGGGCTTTGTCGTTGTGGGTCAACGTGAAGTCGCGGGGACAACCCAGAGAGATTTGCTGCTCCTGAGGCTGGAGGAGCTTTTTCTGCTCTGGCTGCAAAGGCCACACGTTTGGTCTGGTCGTGCTGTGCTGTTCCCATTCTTCTTAATAAAGGCCGGATGATCTAATCAAACTGCTGTTTACCCGACATTTCTGGGAAGCCATTCCCTGCTCGTGCACGTTACTGTTTGAAGAGGACATTGATATTCAGAGACAGTGGCTGCTGATGCCAAAAGCGTGATGTCCCCCCAAAAGCCAATACTGAATTTTGCCATGTGTTACGTTTTAAAAAGTATTTTCTTTCCAGGGGACTCTTTTCCCTTTCACACTTCTGAAACGGAGCCGAATTCTGGTGTGGTAGGGAAAACTGCCAGCTGAACGTTGTTTTAGAGGCTGGTTGAGATTTATGTAAAATTTAATGATAGTTGAGCAAATACACGGCCGTCAAATGATGGCTGTGTGTGTTTTCGGAGGGAAATCCCTTCAAAGCAGCATGAAAATACTCCTTATTTCAAACTTCCCTGACGCCTTTGTTGAATCTAACTTGCTTCACTAAAGTTACACAAATGTGCCACTTGCAGGCTTTCGCACATTTTTAAGAATACAGTGATCCAAGCATCCCAACCAGGCACTCATGAAGTCCCTTTCCTCCTTTAGGCTCTGGAGCAGAGGACACAGAGGGCATGCTCACGTGTCTAAGAGTGCCTTCCAATTCATCGGCTGTCTGCTCTCCCTCTCCCCCAGTCAAATGGTGCAACACAGCAACAGATGGTGTCTTGAGCTTTTCGCTGAGTTTGTGATGGTCTATTTTGTGCTTTCCCAGGAAGTTTTTGAAGATAAATCCACTCCGTTACTAATAAATTCAAGTGAGATGCTAGAACCATCTCTTAAAAATTAAGCTTACTTCACCAAGTCCCACGGTTCACCGTTGACGTGTTTTTCTCCTCCTCAAAAGGAACTGTCCTTCCCTCTCCTTAAAAGGAAACCTCTCCTCCTCCCTTACAGGGCCATTCCCCATAGTTTCTAAGCAGTTTCTTCAGATGTTTGTACAGAAAAGAAGTGTAAGGAAAAAGTTGCCATATTGGGGACAAAAGCACAGAATTTCCAGTTCTTTTGTGCTTGTTAGGTTGCACGTCTTTGGAGATTATAAGATCATTTTATCTTCCAAGCAAGAGTTAAAACTAAGCAACATCCTTCATTTGATTTAAGAAAAGTAGACTGAATGGTACTAGACGTGTTACTGAATTTGCATTTAACACAGAAAATCCCATTCTTGAAGGACCGCCCGAGAGCCTTCCTGCTTGCTCAGTGGTGGGAGGAAAAACCAGGGACTCTTCGGCCAGATTGTTAATAATGGAATCATCTTTCCTTCATCTGGTAACTGAAGGCAAGCTCTTCTAAATATCCTGGGGTTGTTGTTTGTGTCGTGTTGGTGTGATTAACATTAGCATCGCGTTTGTTATAGACGTGTCACTGTGGGAATGGTCCCGCGTTTGGTCCAGGTCCTGTAGGCTTCTCCAAGCAGCCAGCTCGCTGATCCAGGTGCCGTGCCCTGGAGTCACCCACCTGCCCAGTCGAATACAATATGTTTTTTTCTCTCTACTGAGTTTAAAGGAGTTGGCAAAGTTGGGGGCGTGAACTTGCTCCCCAAACTCAGTCTTTAATCTGTTTGTCTTATTCATTTATGGAGAACAATAGAAACAAAGTGACAAAAAGTTGTGCATTTTGATGCCAAAATACCCCTAGGGAGGTGTTATGGGCTGAATTGTGTCCCCCCGCCCCCCCCCCCGCCGAATTCACATGTTGAAATCCTAACCCACAGTATACCTCAGAACGTGGCCTTATTTGGAGACAGGGTCTTTACAGAGGGAATTAAGTTAAGTGGGGCCATTAGGGTGGCCCTAATCCAGTATGACTGGTGTCCTTATAAGAAGAGGAGATTAGGACACAGACGTGCAGAGGGAAGACCACGTGAGGACACAGGAGAGGACGGCCCTCTGCATGTTGAGGACAGAGGTCCTTCTTCCCTCAGGGCCCTCACAAGGAGCTAGTTCTGCTTACACCTTGATCTTGGACTTCTCACCTCCAGAACTGAGACAAGAAATTTCTGCTGTTTAAGCCACCCAGTCTGTGATTCTTTGTTATGGCAACCCTGACAAACTCTTACAGAAGGTGAGAAAATGAATGTAGCCGTCGGTGTATTTTGGTATTCCAAAATGATTTCCACTATTTCGAAAAGCCTGAGGCTCACCTTCCCTGGCCGGGAAATCGGTGTGCTTTGGTGGTGATAGGGGGCGGTCAACAGTCACTAAACGAGGCCCCTGAGGCCTCCAGCCTGGCCCTGCCTAACCAACCGCTGAATCCTGGGTAAACCATCACGTAGCACTGAAGTCTGTGGAGCATTGTCGCCGTGTAAACAGTGGTTAGTAACAGATATAAATGTCTTCTGTTTAGTTTCATATGTCTGGACACAAAGAGCACTTTCATGCAGACAAACTAAACACTTCAAAAACACAGCACTTTATGCTTCTCTTTTGCAGACCCTTACCATGATTTTGAACGTGGTTAAACTCTGCGGACCTGCAAACTTAATCCCCGGGTACTGACGTCCCTGCTGGTGTCATCCAGACAGAAAGCTAAGGTGAGAGCTTTTAGCGTGAGCAATGGAGGGTGGGGCCCCATCAGTGAATGTTCTTTAAGGCCTTGACTGACTCATCTTTTCATCCATGCAGCTGTTTTCCCAGGGGGTGCCTGATCAGATGCTTGATTCTTTCGTGGATGCCATGGGCACTGAGTTTACCCCATACGGCAGTTGTAGTAACCTTCCAGAAGCTAAACTCGCTCGGTGTCTGGAGAACACAATAGACACAGTGACTACTCTGGGACGTTTGATGGATTTGGTTTAGTAGATAAGAGGGAACAACTACCATTTTCAGTTGGATTTGTTCTCTCTTTCCATGTTAGTAAATAAACATTTCCAAACCAAGTCAAATTCTGAGAATTCAATTTCACTGAAAAATTGTAGAGCATTTTTTTTGAGGAAGATTGGCCCCGAGCTAACATCTGTCGCCAATCTTCCACCTTTTTTTCCTTTTTTCTCCCCAAAGCCCCAGTAGATAGTTGTATGTCACACTTGTACATCCTTCTAGTTGCTCTATATGGGACGCTGCCTCAGCGTGGCTTGATGAACGGTTCGCAGGTCCAAACCTGTGAACCCTGGGCCGCAGAAGCAGAGCTTGCGAACTTAACCACTATGCCCCTGGGCTGGCCCCTGTGGAGCATTTTTATGTTTATTTTCTTTAGTATACCTCACTACATAACATTGGCTTACTAAAGAAGTCCTGAAGTTTTTTTGTGGAAAAGTGGATAGAGCTCAAAATGAATCTCAAAAGGAATGGGAAGGCAATGGAGAAGTGGAGTAAAGAAATACCTTTTACATGAGTTTTCACTAAAGCTCAGTAGAATTGAAAAAAAAATCAAGTATTGTTAGTAGTGTCCCTTTAAGAACGTGTGAGGTTACTAATGGACACAGGTCATGGTGACAGCCTTAAATAAATCTTCAGTAATAAACAAATCATGTTGAGTTTTCATAAGATTACCATCATCTGGTGCCTGATCCAATAGGTCCGAGAATGCATGAAGGAAACGAACATGATAGATCGTATACGTCATACTGTCATGCTCACAAATGAGGCAAGCAATGTCTCAAGGAGACTCACACCGTCTTCCCGATAAAAGTCAACAAGAACACACGTTAACATGATCCTGTGCCTTACAATAAACTATTCACCACCCTGTGTTAGGTTGTGTTTTACATACACACACACACACACACACACACACACACACACACAGTGGAATAAAAAAGAATTCAGTAGACATTAGGCATTTGCTCTTGGGGTTTAGGAATTAAATACTAAAAGAGCTAATCAAATGTCAGAAATTGGAGTGGAATTAACAAAATGAGTTGTCTAACTCAAAATTATATATGTATGTCACTGTTGCTCTGGGTCTATATCTCAAGACCCCACATAAATTAAGTTTACAGTCTGACCCATTTAAAAATAACTCTTTTGCTGTTGAGTTCTTTAAGGTCAAGTTCAAGAAGTGTCAGCGCTACAGTGATTTACTGTTTTGTGTTTCTTTTCTGAATATCTTTCTCCAGCATTGGTGTGTTTTTTTCTCTCCCCATTCTCATTTGCACCAAAGAACTGATGGGCTGTGTTTTTACAATACCCAGTCTCTGGTTAGAATATGACAAATATCTGCGTAGTTTTTCATTTTCCACTTGTCATGAGGATATTTGAGGTGATATACTGGATATGCTTATATGAAGTCATATGAATTAAAATATCATTCCCCTGAAAGTAATCTGATTCTAATGTTCACATTTTAAAGTATGATTTTATTTATTGGTGAACTGACCACTCTGTGATATGGTGTATCACAATCAAGAGAATATTTTCATGGTTTAGTAAAAAAGATCCTGATGGTTTTTCTATCTGGATGGTCCTTGAGATGAATGTGGTGTAAAAATTTGATATATTTCACTGCTACAGAAGCAGCTCAGAAATCTTTACGTGTAATGATGGGCTGCAAACACAAGGTGACATCTTTAAAGATAAGGACACTGAGGTATTGATTAGACAAATCTATTTGGCAAAGCAGCAGTGCTGTATAGATAGGGAAAGAGGGTGTTGGAAGGAAACTGTGAATGCACGTATTCGAAAATACCTTGCACAGTTCATAAATAATAATAATTATAATAAAGCCTTTGCCAGTGGCTTAAGAATCCAAGGAATATGAATTAATTGTTAACATTTCACTTTAAAGATAGATTAATTAATGCTGAATCACACAGTAATTCTTATGAAAGTAGTGTACATATGACGTCGAAATTCATACCAAATGAATTCATTACAAGTGGGATAATTACAGTAAATACCCAATAACTTAATAAAAACAAGACATTTAGAATTCCAGGCATTAAAGTCTCAAGAGGAACAAGTCTCTGGCCACTGCTGAGGTGTCAGCCCACGTCAAGCACAATTCTAGAGGTTCCCAGCCTTTCAATGTGAGTTTCCCTGATGGCAGGGTTGGAGATTTCTCTGCTGGCCATTTGGCCTCTGCTGGGCCAGATACGCTGAGAGTGGTGTCGAGGTCACTTGCTCTTCTAAGGATGCCAGTTGCTCTGTGAATCTCCTAAGCAAACTGTTACCAAAGAAAAGCTGATGAGCTAAAGCAAATCACTAGGTCCTGGTTAACAAAGAACTTGCAAAGATTCTGGACCTGAGGCTCTGTTCTTGGGTCGATTTTTCTTATCATTCCTGCCTGCTGCCTAATTTATTGCATCCTGGAGCTTGCTCTGGCCTTCAAGTGATCTAGTAGAATCCTCTCATTTTGCATAGGCTCACGCTGAGACTGGGAGAAGTGGAGGGACTTCCCCAAGAGCACACATCTGTTAGTCTCCAGCCCAGGGCTCTTCTTTCTGGCCTCCAACAGGGCACCTTGACCAAGTAGTGAGCTGTGGCCAAACAGATAAAAATTCAAAGGTGTCCACCATACCAGAGGCTCCGTGTGAGAAACCGAATGATCTGGATACTTTATGAACGGTGTTAATTTCCTGCCCCAGGAGAAGGGCTCCTGCATCGTGTTGGAGATTTGGGCTTTCTAGGTCTGCTTAAATAATTCAGAGTCATTCCTACTTTGCAAAAAGCAAAGACCTGAGGCAGCTTGGAGCTGCCCGTTTGCTCACTCATTTGATAATTCATGAGTTCATGAGAAGAACAGAAAATGAAGTCTAAATATCAAATAGCTTCTCCCTTCTCTCAGTATTTAAGCAGAACTCTCTTTGAGAAGCCGGGAGAGGTCAAATTTCTTTGCACGAGAAGAGACCAGGAGTTGGAGGAAACCTCCAGAGAGAGGCAGGTGAGAGGGAAGCAGCTGGGGGCAGCTGGCTGAGGAAGGATGCTGTGTGGGGAGGGACAACCGAGAGAATTCTCAGGAAATCTTGCTGTGTGCCTTGTGATGTAACCCCCACTCCCACCTCCTGGAGGAATCTTGACTAAAGACTTACGTCATTGTTCAAGGCTCATGGAGGTGGTGTTGCTTTGCATGTGACACTATGGAGAGACTGGTCTCAAGGTAACCCAGTTTCAGGTGCTCTACCTTTAATTAAGCTTTTATATTTTGAGTACTATGCTAGGGTCTAGGCATAAAGAGTGACTAAGACCCCATTTCTGCCCTCACAATTGGGGTAAAGGGAGAGGTGGCACCCTGGACTTCTCAATTAACTCTTTGACTGCTGTCTGGTTCTCCCACCAGACTGTAAGCTTTGTGAAGGCAGGAAGCAAATCTGTTTAGTTCACCATACCTGAAGGATAGTTGGTGCTCAACAATATCTGTTAAATGCATGAGTGTTGTATTTGTTTCTTAGGGCTGCTGTAACAGAATACCACAAGCTGAGTGGCTTAAAACAGCAGAAATGTGTTCTCTCACAGTTCTGGAGGCCAGAAATCCAAAATCGAGGTGTTAGCAGGGTCGGTTCCTTCTTGGGGGCTTGGAGGGAGAATCGGCTCTTGCCTCTACTCCTGGCTTCTGGTCATGACTGTCAGGCCTTGGACGGTGGGGCAGCACTCCAATCCGGCTTCTGTGGTCGCATGGCCATCTTCCGTCTGTCTTCACATGCATTTTTCTCTCTGTGTGTGCCCGTCCCTGTGTCCCTTCTTTTCTTACAAGGACATCAGTCATATTGGATTTAGGGCCCACCCTACTCCAGTATGACCTCATCTTAACTGACATGTGAAAAGACCCTATTTCCAAATAAGGTCGCATTCACAGATACTAGGGTTTAGGATGTCAGCATATCTTTTTGAGGGAACACAGTTCAACCCACAACATGTGGTGAATAATATTAGTGCATTCCTGGGTGGGTACTTGCGTGAATCACCACCCAACCCAGTTTGGACAAGAACAATCTCCAAGACCCATATCTGCATACACTGAGAAGTGGACAGAGGCTGGACTGGGAGAAGTCTAGGGCACATCCCATATGGCCCTCATGTCCTCCCTGCTGACCCTGCTCCTCCCTCAGACTCCCAGCCACCGCCTCCTGCTCCACTGTCTCTCCGTTCATGCACACCCTCCCTCTGCCTGCTGCCCCTCCTCTGTTATTCCCTACATGCTCCCCTGCCAAGGCTCTTCCTTCCCCGAGTCTGTTTCTGCTTCAATGTTTCTGCTTCCTCTTCTGGCAACTCAGAGGAGGGTGAAGAAGAGACACAGGGTGCCCACTCTTCTCCCCCATTCTCATGAGTGCCATGCAGATGGTTTCAATGGCCAGGAGCAAACATCCCAGGGTCTGGGGACCTTCCTCTGGCCTCTGCGGTCTGACTAGGGGACTATGGGAAACATGATAGCTAACGTTTATTAAGCACTTACCACAAGTCCAATGTTGTGCTAGATGCTCTATATGTATCTTGATACCACCCTTTGAGGCATAAGTTAAGTAACTTGCTCAAAGTTACCTAGCATATTAGAGGTGAGTTGGGACTTTAAGCCGGGTTTGTCACTTGTCACCAGCATCTGACTCAACCCCAGGCTCTGAGGCTGCTGTGAGTTCCCACCTGGCGCCGGTAAGGGTGGGGTCTCCCTGTGAGTGTCTGGTTTACTGCGAGGCCCCAGCAGCTGCACCAGGAAGCTGGGTCAACTGTGAAGGAAGGACAGACTGAGGTGGGGCAGAGAGAGAAGCCAGTGGAACGTGAGTGGAAGCAAAACGTGTCACTTCCGAGCTGAGATTTTTAAGAATCAAGGATTCCTTTATCACTCTCTTTTCCTTTATCTGCCAGGAGACAGTAGAACCCTGAGATGAAAGGGGCCTGCCAACAGGAAGCCCTTGTGTTGGACTGTTATCTGGGTGAGAAATAAATGTTGATTGTGTTAAGCCACAAAAAATATTGGTGCTTATTTGTTCCCTCACCTAATATAGGGCGCAAAACAAGGCTGAGGTCTAGGGTGATTTCAGTTCCCACTTGGCTCAGTCAGCATGACTATAACTTCTACAAGTCATACTAGGACCCATGACAGTTTCCTGGGAGGAAAGACCCTCTTGACACCTATCCCCTATGTTGGAAGGTGTATTTGCATTTCAAATACAATTGAAAGTCTCCTTGCAATAATCCCAGAAACCACTGGAGTCCTCAGTGAAGCCCTGGCTCAGCATGGCCTCTGGACTCACCTGCGGGCTGCCCGTTAGGTGACAGATCTACTGCCCGCCTGTGCAGGGCAGCCCTGTGCAAACCACACGAGACTCATGCGCCTGTCTCCATCCAGACCGGAGCACTTACTGGCAACAGGACCATAGTTTCCAAACATTTTATTCAGACATAATTTCAGTCTTATAGAAGAAATGTTCCTCTCCACGGAACTTAGGTCATGCCCGGGGAGAAGGAAATGGGAAGGCCTGGGAGCAAAGTATGAATTGACTGAGTATTTACCTAAAAGGGACTGAAAAAAATCTAGAATTGACTGAATTGTCGTGAAATAGCAAGGCTAAATTTTCCAACTTTGATGGAAATGGGGAGCTGCAGAGATAACTAAGTTTGGTTATGAAGAAATGAAGGTGACTAAGTCTTTACACACATGGGTGCACTTCACATTTATCCTCCTACAGGTACGGGGCTAGTTAATGCTGGGCAAAGTCCTGGTCTCCTCTGGGGCTTTTAGAATATCTTGACAAAGCAGCTTTGGGACAGGATTCTGCCCAGTGATGGAGAAGGTGGCTGCCAACAAGGCGTTCATCCAACAGATATTTATTTTACATACTGTGTGTGCCAGGCACCAGGCTTTCCAAGGTGCTGGGAAACTCCTCGCCTAAAAGGATGGCTCCTTTACCACCTGAAAGTCCTCACATTCCTGAGCTCTGCTGCCTAAATCCTTTGCAGAGGTCAGCCATCATGAAGGAGGGGTGCAGAACAGGGAAAAGACGTAGGTTGGGGAGTCAGACTTACTGGGTCCAAATCTCAGCTGGGTTTGTAACTTTGGGCAAGTTATGGACCCTTAAAGCTTCAGTTTCCTCACTTGTAAAATGAAGATAATAATAACATCCACTTCATTGCAGGGCTGCTGCAAGAATTAAAAGCTCCAGAATATGTTAGCTTCAAGTCTATAAAGTTCTGAACAACTCAGTAAATTGTAGCTATTATAGTCGACAGAAAGGAATTTTGGTGAGATGAAGGAAAGAAAGGTTCTGCAAGGAGAACAGAGCTGGATGGAAGGTCAGAGCAGGGTGCGTGGGCAGCCGGCCCTCAGGTTGAAGGAGAGAGTGGACTGGGGGCAGAAGGGTCATGGGAAGGGGGCTAGGTGATGCACACTTGCTCTGTCTCCCAAGACACTGGGAGCCCACAGCACAGCTTGACTCTTGCTGGGCCCTTTGCATGGGCTTCTGGCGCCATTTTCCCAGGGATCGATCCTCCCCACCCAGGGGCTACCCACCTCTTGGATTCCCCCGCCTCTAGCTCTGTCCATCTCTCCACTGGACACGTCCAGAGCAAAATGCTAAAAGGGCGACTTTTGTGGCACTTTAGAAGTGAAAAGCACCAGAATAATTCACAACGTCCCCATTTTTCTCTGTGCCTTTTAAGAAAATCATCACTTTATTCCTTTGGGTTTCACATTGTTCCTCCCTCATTATTCTCTGTTTGGAGTGGTAAATGAACACAAAACTGCACAGCAGAGGAAATAAACCAAATAAATTGCAAAGTTCCTGGTCCCTGAGAAACTTGAAATCCAGCAGCATGAATGGTGTAAATAATTCAATGCAGAATGGGGACAAGGCGATTAGCGGCTTTTCCTGATGAAATCCTTTGTAGAACAGGTGGGGTTTCAGGAGGAGCAAAATGCAGTTGAAGCAAGAAAACACTAACATATGTTCTAAATGAAAGGAGAAAATGAGGAGAAGGATGCAAAGTTAGGATTTTATGATAGAGAAGGTAGAGGATTGAGAGTCTTTTGGATTTAGGTGAGAGGGTTCAAGGAAAAAAATAAGATGAAGTATGGGGGCAACGTGATGGTGGAAGGTTTTGGTTTGCAAAGATACTCTGTCTTCATATTAGTTCAGAGATGTTGTGTGTTAAGGAGATTGGGGGATGGGGAACAGGGTGTGCAATACAGCTGGCCCAGCAAGCAGAGCCTGGGCCTGGGAAGTGATGTAGCATCCAGGTTAACAAAACTCTGCTGTCGGTAAGACCTGCTTCTGTCCTGGGAGGAGAGACTGTGACCTGGGGGACAAGAAGGACATCAGGGGTGACAGAACAGGTAGGGGGCTTAGTCATGTGTTAAAACATTTCTTTTCAGCCCCGGTGGTCTTCATCATTTGAGCACCTAATGCTCTACTTTCTCAGACTAAGTGGAAGAAAGAAGGAAGAGAAATCAACTTGGTAACAAGGTGCTGCTAGGGTCTTGCTACCTTGTCTTCGATAAGCTTTGTGTGTCAGAGTCACTTTCTGAAACAACTTCCTGTCATCGATGTGAGTAACGCATGTGAAGCAGTCCAGCAGTACTGGCCAAAGGGCTGATGGCCATCTACAGGAGACGTCAACTACCAGTTAGTTCTTGAGGGATAGAGGGACATAGTGCAGGCCTCTAGGCCCTAAAAACAGGACATGGAATGAAGAAAGCCAGAGGGTTGCTTCTCTGTGTGTAAGCACCTCCTCCATTTAAGGGTCCTGCATGTGAGATTCGGGAAGGGGAGACCACAGAGGGAGGGCTGAGAATAAGTCAAAGCCTATTTATTTCTTCTTGCAGTGCCTTCTGGCTCCAGAGCCTCTGCTATTCTGAAGTACAATTGCGGTGCAGTAAGTCAAATGGGAAAATCCAATAGGATGTATCAGTTAGCTTTTCCCTCCAAATACTAACAAAGTTCCCCCAAACTCAAGAGCTTAAAACAACAGCCCTTTATTAGTTCTTCCATGTCTGAGGGCCTGAGCTCCAGCTGGAAATGGTTCTGGTCCTGGTGCCTTTCATCCTCCTTTTGGGCCAGTGGGCTAGCCTTGGCCTGTTCTTCTCATGGCGATGGCAGAAGTGCAAGAGAGCAAGTCAGTCACAAAAACTTTGCTTGCATTTGCTGCTGTCATCTCATTGCCCAGAGCAAGTCATGTGGCTGGGGCCAGTGTAGAGAGGTGGGGAAGTACACCCCGCCTACAGTGAGGGTGTTGGAGTTACAAGACGGAGGGCGGGAAGTGAGGAACCAGAGTAATCATCCAGGACCACACACGGGCTATTCTGTTGCGGAATGTCACTGTGTGCAACAAAAAGAGCTCCTGTCCTTTCTCCTTTACATGGGCACCTGGGTTTGATGAAGTGAGAAAGAGCTTCTGGAGGACACACCTCAGAGAGGGGAGAGGCTGCAGGAAGGGGCTGGGAGAGAACTAAGAGCAGAGAGTTTCCCAGAAGGGAGACCACTCAACTCCATCTCTTGCTGGATGGGGAGGGAAACCTGAGAGAGGTTTCCTCACGCAGGGGTGAGTGTGGGTGGGCCCTTCCTCTCTTTCCCTGCCTCCAGGGGCTTGTGAAGCTTCTGGGGAGCTGTCCTTCATCTGGTCAAAATCTGGAACAGCCCGAGAGTTTTCTGGTAGAAAGTCTCAGAGGAGACCACCCGGCCATGACATTGCTTCTGCCTCCAGAGAGGTCTGTAACCTTGGCTACTACTCAAGCAAGGAGCTCCCTCAGGCTGGTGAAAGAGAATCATATTTTCTGCTACAAGTCAAGGCTGGACTGACCTTGACTGATGAGCCAAGTCATAGAACAAATGACCTTTATATTGTTGTTTTTTTTTGTTGTTGTTGTTAGGAAGACCAGCCCTGAGCTAACATCCATTGCCAATCCTCCCCTTTTTGCTGAGGAAGACTGGCCCTGGGCTAACATCCATGCCCATCTTCCTCTACTTTATACGGCGTGGCTGACAGGCAGTGCATCAGCGGGCGCCTGGGATCCGAACCCGCGAACCCCGGGCTGCCAAGCGCGGACTAAACTGCTGCGCCACCGGGCGGCCCCGACCTTTATGTTGTTAACAAGATAGACTGAAGTTTAAACACAGGAATGCACAATGACACCCTGCAAATAACCACTGTCTTAGAGACTCGGGCTAGGTCCATGGGGTTGAGAAGCGGTCCTTTGCCGACTCCTCCAGCTGGGTCAGCTCTGCCAGGTCTTCTTGATGATCCCCAAGTTCAAGGGGAGAGTTTAGAGCCAGAGTCACATCAGGTTTCAAGCTGGGCCCATAGCTAAAGTTCTCAGACACAAATAATTCTTTCCTCAGAGCTGAGAAACCAGGAATGACCTTTTCACTCTTGGGACACCCAAGAGTCACCGGTTAAAATATTTCACCGATTCTCTCCTGCTCCCTCCCTCTGACGTCATTTGGTCAGCTTCCACTTCAGTGCTATTGTCAAAGTCAGGTATAAGTTTACAGAAAACTTTGCGACTTTATTTTACTTGAAATTGTTCTCTGGGAACTTTGTATTCAGTGGTTCCTGAGGGAAAACCAATACCACAGCTGCAAAAAAGAAGCAGAGGACTTGAAAAAAAGAGAGATAAATACAGAAGGTTCCAAAACTCAGGATAAACACACAATAAATGCACAACTTTCCCTGAGTTTCCAGATGTTTTAGATAGTAGATACAGTCTACTTTTTTCAAATCATTAATTGGATCTAACGCTTTAAATTTAGAGATACTTCATCTGAAAAGGAATCTGGAAGTTGAGGAAAAACATTGAGCATATTATTTGAAAATGTATATATACATTTCTTTTCAGAGTTGAACAGTATTTTATTTCCTTTTTTTTTATTGAGGTATAATTGACATACAACATTATGTTAATTTCAGGTGTACAACATAATGATTCGATATTTGTGTATATTATGAAATGATCACCACAATAAATCTAGTTAACATCCATCACCACACATAGTTACAAAATTTTTTCTTATGATGAGAACTTTTAAGATCTACTCTCTTAGCAACTTTCAAAAATGCAATACAGTATTATTACTATAGTCACAATGCTGTACATTACATCCTCATGACTTATTATATACCTAGAAGTTTGTACCCTCTTCACCCTCCACCCCTGGCAATTACCGATCTGTTCTTTGTATCTATGAGTTTTTGGGTTTTTTTTTAGATTCCACATATAGGTGAGATCATATGGTATTTGTCTTTCTCTGTCTAGCTTATTTCACTTAGCATAATGCCCTCAAGGTCCATCCGTGTTGTCACAAATGGCAAGATTTTGTTCTTTTTTTATACCTGAATAATATTCCATTGTACATATATACCACATTTTCTTTATCCATTCATCCATTGATGGACACTCAGGCTGTTTCCATATCTTGGCTACTGTAAATAATGCTGCAGTGAACATGCGGGTGCATATATCTTCTCATGAAAATGTATACTTAAAAAAATTAGTTTATTGTTATGTTTTCTGACTTTTTGAATACCCTGAAATTTGTTTATTTTTAAGGTTGAAAATAGAGGTGCAAATTGCATCAACCATAAATAAAACTCCTGAAATTCTTGGTCTTTAGTTTTTTCTTTTGACGAGATCTGCAGCCTTTTCTACCCTGACCTCGATAGGATTCTGGTTTGAGTAGGGGGAGGGGAGAGTCTGAAATTCCTCCCTCACTAAAGCTTCACTGTCCCTGAGAGCTCAAAAATCATAGTAACTCCATCACTTCCTTCTATTGTTTGCATTTTCCAGTCTGAAGTTTTATGTTTTTTGTTTTATTCTTTACAAAGGTGACTGATAAAATAAGGGCAAGACACCAAAGAGTAATTTTAAGATTTCTCAGCCTCATAGGCCAGGAGGGAGATTGCCAACACTTTGAATCTGATCCTGAAGAAGTGTGCAGTGGCCTTAGGCTCTCGTGGCCAGCCCCCTGGGTGTCCGACCTGTCTCACCATCACCGAGAGCTGGTCTGCATTGTTAGGGGATGGCCAGGATTCAGAGAGGGGAAAAAGGAAGGTCTGTTTAGTGTAATCTAAATATGAGCACAGAGCTGCAGGTGTCTACCCAGAGTAACACAAATACCATTTCTCTTAGGCACAGGAAGCCTTCCTCAGACTTGTTTAAAGAATAAAGACCAGCCAGACACTCTTGCTATGATGATAAATTACTTCTCAAAGAGAGTAGAGTGATAATAAACACAGACCACTCCCCTCAAATCCTTCCATTTTGCTTTTAAAATTACTGTTTATAAATATTATCCTTATGTATCAATTGGTTTAACTTGACGTTCTTAATAAACACATATTTACTAGAATAAATTGCAATTCAATGACATTTTTGAGTGCATCTGATGAATTTTTTTTACCAGTAAGCTGGTACTGTCTAGATCGAGTCGCATAGACTTTCTTTGTATAACTCCTCTCTCTGTGGCGTCCCTCCTTGATCCTGCCCTGCCACTGCTGCGTACCCCACAGTCCACACCACACACCCCGCATGGTCATCTTCCTGTAGTGTTGAAACTTCTGCATTGAGGGGATTGGTGTCTTTTACCACTTTTAGTATATTTTCTAAGATTCCTTAGGAGATGGTGACCTAGAGCAAAGGAGAATAGAAGGGTTGATTTTGCTCCCCCCTCCCCCATTGAGGAAGGGGAAAGAACAGCTAGAGGAAATGAGGTCTTTTGGAACTCCAAAATGGGGATTTGAGAACAATGTAGCCTTCTGGAAACTGTGGAGTGTTAAGGGAAGTTGTCCTCTTACAGGAAGAGTGAGTGAGGCCATGTGTGCTGTGGGACCTCTGGCCAAGCTCTCAGGGCAGCTGCAGAGCAGCAGCAACCTGGGAAACAAGAGGACACTTCATTTGGCAGGATGGCCTTGGACTGGAGGATGCCCCGGAAGCCCCACTCTGAGTTGTTTGTATTGAGATGTGAGCATTGAAATGGACCACATAGTTGAATATGACTTGGCTTTTAAATTTTAAGAAGCTGAACTAGAAGTTTCTTTTCTTTCTCTTCCCTTTCTCCCTTTTCTCCCTCCCTCACTCCTCCCTTCTCTTTCTTCAAGAGAGAGAGCTAGTGGGACAGATTGGTTAACAAAATGACATCTCTCTTATACCCCTGCTCTGCTACTTTGGGCCATGTGTTCTTAAGCAAGGTACTGATCTCTTTCTGCTCCAATTTCCTGCAAAACATGGGTAATAATAATGGCTAACTCGTAAACACTTGCCATTAAGATTATAATTATGATTTTTTTTTTAATCTTTGGGAATGAAACACTTCTTTAGAATAAATAGTGTAACACAATTTAAAATTCTGCCTTACTTATTTAAGATTCCCCTCAAATTTGATTATTTAAAAATAGTCATCATTTAAACATCTTTTACCAGAAAAGGGAATGCAGTGATTTGAGGAAATAAGGTGTCCTAACTACCAAAATCTAGGATACAAATTCTAGTTTCCATAACACACTTTTGAACAATTTTGTTTTTCACGGACATCCTTTTATTTATCTACCCACCTGTCTGTATACCCATGCATCCTGTCTGACGGCCAGCCATCCATTCAATGAGTATTTCTAAACAGCTGCCATGTGTCTGACACAGGGCTGTACACTGCGCCCCTGCGCCTCTCTGACTGGAAACGGGGAGAGGTGAAGCTCCAGTGAGATGGCAGCTGGAACACAGAACTTCCATTCACTATGTGACCAACATTTTCAGTATTTATATGTTAACATTTACACAAAATGTGCCCCACACTGCCATAACACCAAAAGCACGAATTAGTGTGGTAATAAACACTTCATATTTTAAAATATGTTTTCTAATTTTATTTTTTAAATTGTGGTAAAATATACATAACATAAAAGTTACCATTTGAACCACTTTAAAGTGTGCAGTTCAGTGGCATTAAGTACATTCACATTGTTGTGCAACCATCACCACCATTGGTCTCCAGAACTTTTTAATTTTCCCAAACTGAAACTCTATACTGATTAAACACTAAATCCCCATTCCTCCCTCCCCCTAGCCCCTGGTAACCACCATTTTACTTTCTGTCTCTATGAATTTGGCTACTGTAAGTGCCCCATATTAAGTGGAATCATATGGTATTTGTCCTTTTATGACTGGCTTATTTCACTTAACATAACTTCTTCAAGGTTCATCCACATTGTAGCATGTGTAGAAGGTCCTTCCTTTTTAAGGCTGAATCACATTCTATTGTGTGTATATACTACATTTTGTTCATCCATTCATCTGTCGATGGACACTTTGGTTGCTTCCACCTTTTGGCTATTGCGAATAATGCTGCTATGCACATGAGGGTACATAAACAATATTTTGATAATAACGATTATATCTTCAAAATTTGATAGCAAGTCAACTGCTTAATGGTAAGTAACAGGGAACAAAATATCAGTTTCATAAAGAGAACTCATTTACTCCTTTAACAAACATTCACTATCTTGTCAGTGCCAGGTGCTGAGGGCCGTGTGCTGGGGCTCAGGGTGAACCCCACAGCTATCACAGAGCTTCCAGTCACCTGGGGAGGCGGATATTAAACAAGCGAACATACCAATCAGCATGTAATTATTCACCGCAGTCAGCGCTGTGAAGGAAAAGAGCAAGATGCATTGAGAGAGCATCGATTGCGTGACCTGGCTCAGGCGGGGTGGTCAGGGAGGGGCTTTCTGACAAGGTGACATTTGTGCTGAGGCTTGGGATGAGAAGAAGCCAGGCCAGTGCAGAGTGGGAGGGAAGAAACTTCTGGGCAAGGACACAGCACAGACAAGCTCTGGGTAAAACTACTGGACTTTTTTCAACGCCCCCTTTGCGAATCAGTTCTGACTGTGTTTCTGGTTGCTCAGTCTGACTTGAGTTCCTGACATTCCAGTAGCTTGGAGTTTTGGTTTATGAATCAAGCATAAAACTGCCTGCTATTGACACGCTTTGTGACTCTGGAACTGCAGCATCTCAGGGGTGGACGGAAGCATGAATATCCTTTTTTCTCCAGGCTGCACATAACCCAGGCCTGTTTCAGGGCTTGGGGTCCTGGGGAGTCCATAAAAAGGATCCTCACCAGTGGTTCCCATATGGTGGGCAGTGATAGCAGAGCAAAGCCCCCAGAACCCTTTGGGAAGGAGAACGCTGTCTCAGTATGAAGCATACTCATAGAGGGCCCTCCCTGAGAGAAAAGTGCTTTGAAAACCTATACACTTCCTCCTTTCCATTTTATACTTTTTTTGACCCATAATGGAATAATTCTCAAGTCAAGAGACTTTGTGTTGTGGAGTAAATTGCTAAGGAAGAAATCCTGGATTTCTAGGTGGCCAGCATAAGTAGCAAACCAAAACAGTGTAAAGAGAGATTGAAAAATGACATTTGCAGTCTCAAGAAGGCTTCCTTTAAGCAGCATTGGCAAGTATCTCAAGCCCACGTCAGCCTCCTCTGCCCTTGTAGTTAATGTGTAGATCTCCCGCTCAGGTCTGTGCACCCAAGCATTTCCTCAGACCCACTTCATAGAGAAGTGAGCACTCAGCCTGTGTGAGTGGTGGCAGAAGTAGGCTCTTGGGGATGTGAAGTGACTCTAGACACTCACAAACACTTCTCTCTCTTGGATGATCCCGAGAGAGGGTCACGATCAGGGAAGGTCTAAAAGCATTAAGCTCTTTTTGTTGTTGTTGCTGTTACCTATGTTGTTATTCATTAATATGACCCCTTAGGATACAGAAACATTAGTAATTATATCAGTCTCAGATAGCCAAAAAGATACTTCGGTTTTAGTCATTCACTCTTCCCTTTATGTAATGCTAACTCGGTGCCTCCTTTGCTCTTTGGGCTGAGGTTGGCTTGTTTTGTTTGTTTGTTCAAATATTTTTATATACGCTCTATGCAGTCTTTTTCAAAATTTTTGTTACCACAACCCACAGTAAAAAATATATTTTACTTCATCTAAAGTAACAAAACTTCACAAAAGCAATATTTATTCTTTCTACAAGAGACACAAGTTTGTATTTTCTGTTTGATAATATTCTCTTAATTATGTTCCATTTCGTTTTTAAAAATGCTAGTCAAAACCTACTAGAGTATTGTCATGATTCACTCTTGGGTTGAGACCCACAATTTGAGAGAGTGTACAACTGGGCCACTGAGCCTTCTGTGGTTCATGACCTACGTGCGCAGTGCAGACAAGTTTGTCTCAGCGGGCTTGTGAGCTCCTTCAGTACAGTATGGCGGGTTTTTTCACAGGGCTCAATACATGGCAGGTGTTTCCAGTGGATAATGGTTGAATTAGGTGACTTAATCTCTTGAGTTTTGAACTTCCCGTCATTCCCAGGTTGACTTGAATCATAAGAGAAAAACGTTGTTTAGATGGTTATTCTCTACGAATTAAGAGTTCTGGAGAATTTGGCTTCCTCTGGTCAAAATTCCAACCAGCTTGAACCCCTTTTTTGTTTTTGACCCTTCTCACGTTTATTTGGCCATAACAGCATTTAGGGAGACAGGCTGAGCCTTGGCCACTTCTGTAAGCATGCATTTCCCCATCCACAAAATGAGAAAATCTCTCTCATAGGGTTGTGAGGATTAAATCAAGTAATACAGGTAAAGTACTTAGAACACATGATAATCCCTCAATATTAACCATTATTATTGTCATTGTTTTACTTTCAAATATGTTAGTTGCTTTAAGAATCCACAACATTCCCAATCTTCATATTCTGTTCTTTTGGCCTGTGGTGTTGAGAGAAGTGCTCAAGAGAAGGTGGAAGAAAAAAGTTCTAGGAGGTCAGGGGCTGTATCTTTTTGACCCTTATGTCTCGAACATCCAGCATGCATCATAGGTTATTTATTACTTAATCAATATGGCATTATAAGGGAACAAGAATGAAGAAGAGAGAAAGCCGAGGTACCAGTTGAAACTCATGATCTATTGCCCAAGTTCCATACTTGAGCCAGTTCTAAGACACCCATTGATTGAAGGTCAAGTCCTAATGAGGATGGATTCTCCAACATCGAGGCAAGTATAGAGTGGTGATTTCCCAATTCTTCCTTAAAAGAACACTATGGTCATTTACTTGGGTAACCATCCCCTCAGGTATGGGTTATATCAGCTTGTTCAAAGGCTGTTAGTTATAGCTCTGAGTTGATGTTGATCCCTGGGGACTCAAACACCATCATCATTTCTCTGTTAGGGGAGGGCTTTATGGGAGTCATGGCCCTGGTCCATTTCATGGTTGGGTCTAATGGATCCACAGAGCAACAGGTGGTCATTTCCCAAATTCCTGAATATATATTTGGTAAGAACATACTCAGCTTAGCAGAATACTCATATTGGTTTTTTGACCTGTGGGGTAAGAGCTATTGTAGGAAAAACTAAGTGGAAGTCTCTTCCCATACCAGAATAACAAATCAAAAGCACTGTTGCATCCTGGAAAGAATGCAGAGATGAGTGCAACACTAAATTACTTAAGTGATGCAAAGGTGGTGGCTTTCATCATAATTGCCAGTCTGGTCTCTGCAAAACCAGATGGATCATGGCAGATGACTATGGACTATTGCAAATGTAACCAGGTAGTGGCTCCAATTACAGCCGCTCTGTCAGACGTGCTGTCTTTACTAGAGCAGATCATCACAGCCTCGGGCATGGAGTATGCAGCTATTGATCTGGTCAATGCATTCTTTTCCATAAAGAAGGAGGAACAGGAGCAGTTAGCATTCATATGGGACAGACGACAGTACACACTCATGAGCTAGTCTGAGAGATATGTCGATTCTCCTGCACTCTGTCATAATGTAGTCTGAAAAGATCTGGATTGGCTGGACATCCTGCAGAGCATTGATCCCCTATGGCAAGTACTCTGGATGCCTTAGTAAGATAAATGCTCCAGAGAGTAGGAGACAAATTCTTTAAAGATTCAGGGACCTGCCACATCAGTGAAGGTCATAGGTGTCCAGCGGTCCGGTGTATACCAGGATAGGTCCTCCAAAGTAAGGAGCGAGTACATTGTTCTTAGTAAGGAACAAAGTAAGGGGCAAGTGGGTACCCTGCACCCACTACTACTAAGAAAGAAGCACAGCAATTGTTAGACATTTTTGGGTTTTGAAGGCAGTTTATTCTATACTTGAGAATATTTCTCTGACTCATTTATTAAGTGACATGGAAGGTTGCTAGTTTTGCATTGGCTCCAGAGCAAGAAAAGTCCTTGTAGGAAAAGCAGTTCTGTTGTCTGGACTATAGGATCGAGCAGACTCCACGGTCCTAGAGGTATCTGAGTCAAAAGAGATGCTGAGTCGAGGCTGTAGCAAGCCCCAAAAGGAGAATTCTAGCACAGACCTCTGGGGTTCTAGACCAAGGCCATGCATGCTGTCTGCAGCAGATGCTATACACCGTTTGAAAAATATTTCTGGACGTGTTAGGGCACTAGTAGGGAGAGCATCTAAACATGGAATATCAATTGACCACATTCCAAACTGCCTATCATGAGCTGGGTACTATCAGCTCCACCAAAATATAAGATCAGACAGGCCCAGCAAGAATCTGTTGTAGGATGGAAGTGGTACATCCTGGATTGGGCTTGAGCAGGTCCAGAGGACACAAATAAGCTGGTGGCCCAGACCTTCATGTCACCTACCACTTTGCACTGATGTCTTTCCCTCAGCTTACATCTATTGACACAAAGGGGATTTCTTATGACCAGCTGATAGAGGAGAAAACCTGAGCTTGGCTTAGCTAGATATATCAACACAAGCTGAAAATGGACCGTTGCTGCACTACAGCCTCTCTTGTGGCCCTGAAAGACGTTGGTAAGGGAAACCCTTCAATGGGCAGAGCTTTGCACCAGTACTGTATCTGGTCATTCACTTTGTATAGAAAGAGAAGTGGCTCAAAGTAAGAATATACATGGGTTCTGGAGAAGTGACAAGTGACTTGGTTGTTTTTTAAGGGGCATAGAAGGAGAGGGGGCAAGGAGTTCTGGGGGCAAGGAGTTCTGGGGACAAGGTGTGTGTGTGGACCTTTGGGAGTGGTCATAAAGGGTGAAGATCTTTGTATTGCATGTATGCACACACCGAGAGCCACTGCAGCAGTACTAAACAACCAAACAGATGGGATGACTTGGCTGGTTGATGTCAGCCTCTGCTCTTGGCTTCCCCAGTGCATGAGCAATGGGCTCATGGCTGGAGAAATCATGAAGGCAGAGATGGAGGCTATGCATGGGCCCCAAACCAGCCTCTTACGAAGGCCAGGTTAGGTGAAAGTCAGATCTGTTAGCTCAACGAAGCTGAGCTCCCTGAGCAGACCAGAAAGGCACTTGGGGCAAGTCTATCATATAGGTCCCCCCCCATCCTGGATAGAGCAGTGATTCATGATCATTGGGATGGATACATATTCTGTAAATGGATTTGTCTTTTCTACTCATAAGACCTTGGTCGTTACACTATCCAAGGGTTCACAGAGCGTCTGATTCACTGACACAGGATGACACATAACATCTCTTTAGACCAAAGACTCACTTTATGGCAAAGGAGGTGTGGTGGCGGGCACAAGACCGTGAGATTACTCATTCTACCTTATACCACACCATTCAGAAGTTGCTAACCTGATAGAATAGTGCAAAAGCCTTTTATCAAGGCAGCTGAGTCACTAGCTCAAACGTGATACTCTATGTGGATCAGGCACTATTCCTGATGCAGCAGACTTTTTAGGCTAATGCTATGATATGTGCTGTACCCCTAAAAGGTAAAAATGTGGCTCCAGGAAGTAGACGTGGCTTTGTTCAGCATCATTTCCATCATCATGACTGACTTGGGGAATTTGTGTTTTCCGTCCACACAATTTTAGATTTCCTGGTTCCCAGAGGTGGCTGCTTCTCCAAAACATTTCCCTCAGCTGATGGGAACAGCCTTGTCATGAAAACTTGCACTGCCCTCCAGGTTGGGAGGCCCGTGGGCAATGACTAACTGATAAAGGATATAAAAGGCATGATCTTTTGCATCAAGGTTGGGGGGATAACTCTGCAATTCTGTTTATGCTCTGAACTCCCTCCACCCCCTACCATGGATCAGGCCAGAGCTGGACTTTACCGACAGCCTTGCTCAGCTCTTCCTTCTCCCCCACCATGCTTCACTCCCTCCCCCCAGTTTTTCCTGTAGGGGACTCCCTCAATAAATCTCGAACACCTAAATCTCTGATTGAGGCTCTAATCTTTTCCCTCTTTTCTTCCTTGGGCCTGGGGAGAAGGCATTCTGTTCATTATCCCTTGAACAAAAATAAGAACCCTGGTGAATGCAGCTACCAGATGGCAGAATTTTCAGAACTGAAAGGTATCATAGGGGCAAAATTTCCTCAGGACCACCTTTTATTTTCACGTTTTGTATGGAAGCATAATGCATGCACAGAAAAGCACACTGAAATACACAGCTTGCTGAATTTTCACAACAACTTTGCAGGAGGGGAAGAGAAAAAGTACAGGTGCCACACAATCTTCCATAACTCAGCCCAGAAACAAGCATTACACTTCCATTGTCATTTCATAGGCTAGAGCTTGTCACACGACCTGCCTATAAGAGGAGAGGGGAACTGGACATGGGTGAGATTAGGAATCTCTACAGCAATAAACTGTAGAGTCTGGTGAAGTCATTTTTTCCCACTGAGTTTTCTTGTGTATATCAATTTCTCTCCTTTTCCCCAGTTTTGATGGCCAGCTCAAACCATCCCAACCCAATATACAGAAGAGAAGAGATTTTTATCTTCTGTATGTTCCTTCTGGTGATAAATTCTGAAGCTCTTGATTGATTTGATTTAGGCTAAATACCACTAAATGATAGTAAAGTCACCTTGATTATAATCTGAGGTTCAGTATGAAACAAAATGGTAGCTAATAAGCATTCTATTAGGCATATTTTCTGCAATTTTTAACAACTTGCAATGAAATTTTGCATATGGATAGAGGCTGCAAGGACACATAATTATACCAAGAGAGGTGCACAATTTAGGGAATCACTGATGATACCAGGAGAAATGTAAAAATAATTACAGATCCTTTGATATTGATGCACTTTGTCATAATGACCGCCATTATTGGCTTTAGGGCCACATTCCATAATGAGCTTTTTTTGGGACTTCGTGTTGCATTGAAGTGCCAGAGGTACTGTGTCTATTAATGAATGTGTAGTTCTAAGCTGTAACAATGGTAATACTGTATTATTCTGTGAGCAAAATTCTGCTGAATTCACAGCCAGGTGACATTGTGTGGGCACTAATGTATATGGAGCTCTCTGTTGTAATAAGGCTGCTATTACCTTTAACACAATAATGCTGAAAGTGCCCCGGACTTATCAGGAGGCGCTGTTAGCTAAAACTTCACTTAACTCTTTGGGGTCTGATTTAAGCAGCTCTTTACAGACCTATCAGTGATTCCCAACCTCAGAAATTCCTGTTCTTGTTTTTATTTCATTTTATTTTTTACCGCTTTCACTCCCCCTTTCCCTCTTTCCTTGTGTTTTGATAAAGACTGCTTTTGCATCCAAATTCTTCTTTATGTGGAAATGTATATATTGACCACTTGTCTAAGGAGATTGTTAACTTAGGTCTTCACCCATGGAGACTGGGGGAGATGCACCCTTGTGCTTTGCCTGTCTCCTGTCCCATCCCCCAGGTTACAAGGGCTCTATATGGCAGGATCATTTCTCTCAAAATAATGCATTTTCTAAGAGTATGACTGCTCTGGGCTGAAAAGGGACATTGAACTTCACCACTGATTAGACTTGGACCCAGTATGCTGGTCCAACGGAAGGCCATGCAAGGCAGGAGAAAAGCCCTGGTTCTTGCTGGCCCGAACACACCCAGCACCCAAGGACACGCATGCACACAAATCAGACACTTTCCACGCATGGAGGGGAGAAGGCTGACCTGGGGATACGTAGGTCCTCTGTGCAATTCCATTCTCCTCCATTATCTGTCTGCAGAGGATCCACTTTTGGGATTAGCTTTGGGGAGGGCAGCAACCTTTGGTCCATTTGGCCTTTTCCCCCGTCGTTGGTTTCCTCCCTTACCCTTGGTGCCTGTGCGCGGCTGGGAGCCCAGCAATCACAGGGACACGATCAGGAAGGAGAGTCTACCACATCCCTCGGCAGCTATTTTTGTCAACTGAAAAGGCCATTTAAGCAAAACACTTAATTACCTTTCCTCCTCCCTGCAACCCCTGGGAAAGTATGAGCCAGTCAGATAACGAGCTTAGAGAGAGCCAGCGTGGCGAGGCGGAGATTTCATCAGGCTGAGGGGTGACCTCATCCGATCCCGTCATGACATGGGGAGCAGCGAGAAGAGCAAGAGGGCGGAACGAACGGCTCCCCTGCAGCCGAGCTTTGTTATTTCACTCGTCTCTTTGCAAATTCCTAGAACCTTAGAGACCTTCTGCTTCACAGGTGAAGCAAGCAGGCCAGGCCTGTGACTGGGTCCTCTGAGACGGAGGCCACTTCCGACAGAGTGGCCTTGTGTGAAGGGCCCTCAGCTGAGCCTCTTCCTGCGCCGCCACGGCAGCGGCCTCGGTCCTCCAGGCCTCAGGTTTCTGATGGATAAAATGAGGACATCGGACTGGGAGGGTCTCTAAGGGACCTTTAAATTCTATAATGCCAAAAAAATGGCTTGGGGTGTAGGAGGGTTGGGAAGGTAGGGTCTCCTCCACGTTGGTGGCCTGGCTACGGCTGAGGAGGCAGTGTGGCTGCATTCCCCAAGACGCGGGCCAGGCCGGGAGGCCGCCCTTCCAGGGCTGCCAGAACCAGTCACTGGGGTCCTGCCTAAAGGCGTGCAGCCTGTGAAATGAAGACACAGGAGGTGAGCCTGCCGGGTGGGAGAAGTCGCAGCCCGAGGGGGCGACCGGTGACTTCAGACAGCTCCCGCCAGCCCTGGCCAGGAGGATGACAGATCTCTGCCTCTGTGGCCGAGCTTGCTGAGCACTGTGTTTTGGCCTCTATCCATTGTGACCTCAGTGTGTCTCGTGAGTTCTCTCCCCTTGTCTGCCCTGCCTGGACCTGGCATCTGCCCTGTGCCAGCCCAACCAGGGCTGAGGCCACCCAGCTCCTGCCCACTGCTTCAGCCCCCACCATGTGGCCCTGTCCAGCTGCCACCCACTAGCCCCATCCTATGACTGCGACGTCAGTCCACCCACGTGTTCCCTGCTGTCTGACCCTCCCACCCGCCCTCTTGGGTTTGGTCTCACCTTTCCTGGCCGGATGCTGCCACCTTGCCTTGGCCTGGGCCGTGAGTCTGCGCTGCCTCCTGGGCCCTGGGTGGTGACTGCTGGTGAGGGGGGTCAGAGGGTGAGACAGGAGGGGGATGGAAGGCTGTCGCACCCCAGCAGGAGCCTGACTGGGGGACTGAGAAAGAAGGTCGCTCCATTTCATCCACTCACTGGATCGCTGAGGGCCTGTCAGAGCAGCACTGGCTGCTGGGGTCGCAGCACTGAATCCAGACAAATCCACTGCCCCCCGCAGAGTCTAGCGCTGGGGAAGCAGACGAGGACTATAATAAATACGCACAACATTAAATTCAATAAATAAGCAAAAAAAAAATTAAAATAGAAAGAATGAGTGTGTTAAAATGTAACTACTACTGTGGAGAAAAATAAAGCAGTGAAGGAAGCCAGGAAGTGCCAGAGTCAGGAAGGGGTTTGCAGTTTTAGATAGGGTGGTCAGTGAGGGTCTCATTGAGAAGAGACGTTTGATTAAAAATCTGACAGACATGAGGAAGGAAGCCGTGTAGATATCTGGGGAAAGGGGACTCCAGGCAGAGAGAATAGCAAGTGCAAAGGCCCTGAGGCATAATTGTGCTTGGTGAGTGAGAGGAATGGCAAGGAAGCTGGTGTGACTGGGGCTGAGTAGGGGGTAGGGCAGTGGGTCATATCAGAGAGGAAATGTGTAGGGTTGCCCAGGGGGAAATGTGTAGGGCCTTGCAGACTACTCTGAGTGAGTCGAGGGTCGCTTCAGGGTGGCAACCAGAGGAAGTCGTTGTCTGAGCATATTCATAGGTCCACACTGAGGGCTGAGATGAGAGAACACCACAAGAGGCCCGAGGCCATGAGGAGGTGACTGTGACCATACTGGTGAGAATGGTATGACTGGGCCGACTGGCCATGGTGGTGAGGGGAGAAATGCTCAGAGTCTAGACTTAACGCTAGATGACACAGTTTGCTGATCACCTGAATGTGGTGGATGAGAAAAAGAGGGGAGACAAAGATGAGATTTTTGAGATTTTTGGCCTGAGCAACTGTAGGAATGGAGCTATTTAGATTAATGGCAGGGGGAAGGGGTTGGAGGAGCAGTCCAGGGGCAGGGACGGTCAGGAGCCCGGTGCTGGATGTGTTTATTCGAGATGCCTGTTGGTCGTCCAAGTGGAGGAGGACTCCAAGTGGAGGCTGGAGCTCATGAGAGGATGGTAATCAGACACAAATTTGGTGCCCACAGCCAATAGATGGCATTTAAGGTCATAAGACAGAATGTGATTACCAACGAAGTGCATACAGAAGACAAAAGAGATAGAGGTCAAGGCCTGAGCTTCGGGGCCTCCAGCACGAGGAGGCCAGGGAGATGACAAAGACCAGAAAAAGAGTCTGGGAAAGAAAGGCCCAGTTAAGAGGAAAACCAGGAGAATGGGGCGTGCTGGAAGTAGAGGCAGTGTTTCAAGGAGGAAGGAGTGGTTATCCATGTCAATTACAAAAAGGGCTAAAAATGACCGTTGGTCTTAGCAAAGTGGAGGCTACTTCTGAGCCCCATTTTCTGCAGAGACAACCCTTCACCGTGCTTTGATTGTGTCTCCTGGCCCCTACCTTAGCCACAGGGGCAGGCTCCGGGGTCCAGGTCTGGCCAATCATGTGATCTCTTCCCCTGGCCACAGTGATTGGTTCAGAGATGAGCACGTGGCCCAGACTGGGCCAATTGAACTTTTCTCTGGACATTTTCTCCTGGAGATGACAGGATAGATGTCTTTCCCCTGGAGCTGCTAAGTGTTGGGATGCAAGTCATGGCCTCCAGCAGACTTCCTGCCTGTCAGGTGGACTCACTCTTTCTAAGATGGAGAGAGAGAGAGATCTCCTGCAATAGTGTGTGAACCAGCTCTGGATCCAGCTCTGCCGAAGCCTGCTGCTTCCTTGTGCTAAATTTCATTTCCCAGCCAATAAGCTCACTATTTTTATGTTAGTTTGAATCAGCCTGTGTCTCTTGCATCCAAAAGTGCTCTAACCAATAATCCAAAGAGAGTTCTCTGAAGTCCGCTACTCAACAGTGGGAGAAAGTGTGAGGAAGGGCGTGTTGCTGACTCACTGGCCAAACAAAGACTGACCAGATAGGGCTTGGAGCCGCTGGTCAAAGACACTGGCAGTCCTCGCCATGCAGCCCTCTACATGAAACCTTACTCAGCAACCCCTGGATTCAAGACTATTCTTAGCTGCCTGGAATTGCGTAGAGGAGGCCAGCCTGGGCACAACCAAGCAGGGTCACCTCCCTACCTCCTCCTGCAGCAGCCTCTTATGCAGGCCTGAAATCTGGGGCAGGTAGGGTTGCGACCAGAGAAGCTGGGTGAGGGCATCAGGTTCCACCTGTGACCCAAGAGGTGGCATCCTGTGGGGCCGCCAGGGCTCAGTACTGGGAGTTCCCTAGGAGATTATGGAAGCCACGGGGGTGGGGGGGGGGGTGACTGCTGTGGGCTTGGAGGGGAACAAGGTCAGCATCTGGGGAATGCAGATGAAGTAATGGGAGACCAGGGCACAGGAAGCAGTTGCTAAAACAAGCTGACAATTCTGCTAGATGAGGTTTCTTTGGCCTGGAGCTGTTTTTAGAGCCACACACAAATTGCAGCATCTTCAAGATGCTGGAGCAGAGCACAGATCCACTCATGCTAGCTGTCAGCTCTGAAGATCCAGTGTGCCACCTTTGGGTGTCTTCTCAGTGTGTTGAAAGGGAAAGTGATTTGTTTTCACACTTCTTCCAGGTCTGTGTGCACATAAATCGTTCAGCCCGAATCATCGCTCTCCCCTACCTGGGCAGATGCATGAGTCAGCCCTGGGAAAGCTCTGATCTTCTCACCCTGCACCCTGACAAAGGTAAATTATGCTTCAGTGATAATCCCTGGTTATCTATGATATGTAACCCAGTCAAGACTTCAGAGAGCCCTGCAACATCTGTGCACGAAAGTCTTGGCATAAATCCCTTCCATCTAAGATTGTTACCTCATTGCTTGCTTCTATTTCAGGATTTCCTATGTTCTTGGGGAAGACCCATCTTTCCCACCAACCCTTTCATCATCTAACTATGGTTAAGACTTCTTCCAATCATAGACACCTCCCATCATGGAATATGAAGGATACCAATTCAATCAACCTTATTAAATGTAGCACCACACATTTGGAATTTATAGCATTTGATAGAAGCTGAAATGAAATTTACTTGTTGCTCAGATAATTACAGATTGTGCATATGACTAGACTAAACACATTTGTAGGAAGGGTGAATTGAAAATGTTTAAGAGAAAAACTGTTTTAAACACCCTCCAGCACTTAAAAATGTCACTTTGCACCCAAACATCTGATTCCAAGTACACATAAATCTTCTGTACTCACAAAGCAGGTCCTCGAGGGTTTCTGGTGGGCTGCTGTCGTTTAACCTACTTTTTACTTACTGCAATAAAACTATGTAAAAACCCTATCATTCACCCTTTTGGCTAATTTATTTTGGTCTTCTCCACAACTGGTCTAAAAAGGAATGTTTCACTTTATGACTTTACCCTTCAATAAAGTATATTCTTGGTGCCACAACTTAGTTCTGCTTCCTAAATCATAGAAAGAAAATGTTTTCCAAATTCTTTCCATGCTTCCTGTAAGTGGGGCACAAATTGCAAGAGAAAAAATCCTGGAGACTCAGAAGTAGACAGCCCTTCCTTTCTGGAAGAGGAGTTTTCATTCTCCCAGCTTGGGTGCGTTGAGACTCACATCATGATCTCTGGGGAGACGAGCAGAACCCAGACTCTGGTGTGTTGGTCAAGGGAGCGCTAGCTGTTATAACAAAAAAATGCCCCTGTCCTAGCAGACCTTCGTACTGAAAGTTTATGTCTTGATCACACAACAGTGGTGACACTTCTGGTTGAGCAGCTGTCCTCGACGATGTGACTCAAGGACTCCTTTCATCTTGTGTCTCCGTCAGGTTCAACACGTGGCTCTAAGATGGTCCCAAGAGTCGACTCATTCCAGCCAGCTGGGAAGAGAAAAGTCCAAGACAGACCGTTTGATCTAGACCTGGAATTGGTGCGTGTCAAATCTGCTCATTTTCTACTGACCAGAGCAGGCTTGATGCTGAACCAGGGCCACACCTTCCTGCAAGGGCTGGGACATGTAGTATAGCTGTGTTCCAGTGTTTAGGTGAACATGTAATAACTCTGCCTTCTGTGGCCGTAGTCAAGAGCTTTTGACTCTGGCAGTGGCCAGGCTCTCACTCTAAAAGTATTGGGGATACTCATTGGGGCAGGACTCCAGAGACTGAGTAAATTTTATTAAATTAATAATATTAAATTAACATTAAATAATATTAAATAAAACTTAAAAAAGGAAAAGACTATAGCAAAAAAAGTTGACTCGACACTGTTTTCTTATAAATCATCTGAAAATGACAGGCTCCACACTAAACATTCTAGTGGTCTGAGGCAGACAGTTTCGAGATCTCTCTCTCTGCAAGACCTGGATATCATTTATCACCGAGTACCTGACTCTCATAGTTCAGGACGTTGAACCTTGTGTAGAACCCTCCTACCCTACCCCCCACTGTTGAGTCAACTCCCACCCTCAGGCAGATGTGAAAACAAATCTCCAGCCCACCACATAGTTGCTGTGAAGTTTGGGCAATTTATTTAACCTTCCTGAGATTAAATTACTCTCCTTGTCACCGTATTCTGTGAAAATGGGGTTAATGGCTCCAGTCTTGTGGGACACTGTAAGGGTTAGATATTGAAGGAGACACAGGGCCTGGCATTAGCTTGACGATCCATCACTACCAGCTTCCTTTCTGTTCTCCACGTGGGGAAAGGTAAATGCCAGGCCTTTTGTCAGAATGGTGGTGCCTCTGCTAGTGGAGCTACCTCTCCTCCCCTGCCCCGCTGACTTCACCAAGATCCCACTGCAGCAGGAGTTCTTCTGTTCAGGCAGAAACAGAGGGTCTGAGGGCGAGGAGGGAGTTGGAGGCAGACAAAGGCGCAATTACCCCCACATGACTGCCTACTAAGAATTCTGGCTGGAGAAAGGCTTTTCTGCAGTTTGTTTCTGCTAATTCTGCTCCAAGAACCCAAGAGGTAGGGCCTTCAGTCAACAGGACAGCCCCAATCTCATTGTTCCAATATAATTCAACTTAGCTAACCTCTGACATTTTCTAACTCCATCTCTTCTCTCACATATTTCCTTGATGTATCAGCAGCTATCTACTCCAGGTAGCACAATTTCCATTGATCAATCCTGGCTTATCCTAGCATACTTCACACACACACACACACACACACACACACACACACACACACACACGCACAAAACACCCCTCCAAGAAAAATTTTGCCTCTAAATGGAGGGTGGGTGGTACCCTCTGTTTCTCAGGCCATGCCTGAGTCCACGTTGGAGGAAGAGGAAAATCACTTTCCCCAGCTCTCCCAAACTAAGTTTATGAGAATCAGCTATAATCCTAAAATCTTCTCATTCTTATATAGGCTTATTTCTTACTTAGTTCTGGTATCCCACTTTGAGCCAGTCAGAGAAAAGAGACCTTTGCATTGGCGATACCGCACAACTATGCACCAACAAGGATGACATTCTGGGATAAATCAGCAGAAGCCCTGGCTGTTTCAGGAGTAATCCTAAAGATCAACAGAAGAAATTGCTTGAAGTGGATGGATAAAATTCTTAGAATAATCCTGCCCAAGCCCTGTAGAATTCTTTTATGATGTCTTTATATATTTCAGCCTTTCACCTAGGAAGATTCCGAAGCGTCACCGAAATGATCGTGCAGTGCTGTTGGGAAGGAGCATGGCTGCTGAAACAGGGCTTAGACTTGAAAACATCTTTTGAAGGAGTGTTGGGAGAAAAATTTCCACTGACGCGAACTAAAATTCTGGGGAAAGGTTTTAAGCAAGTTTCAGTGGGATGCAGATAAAGTAACTTTTCTCACCCTGTTGAAAATGTCAGGGAAAGCAAAATGACCCACAGGGCCAGGTCAGCATTGACCTAACTAGAAACTTGTCCAGGGGGCTGAACTGAAGTGAGGCACGGTGCTGGCGGGGCTTAAGTGAAAGCTGTGATCTGGCAGTGGGGCTGAGCCTGGTGTGCAAAGTTACTGGCAGTGGGCGCTATAGATTGGTGCTGGGTGGGGGATTTGAATGGGATTGTGCAGGGTGGGAGGTGTTCACTACAAGGAATCAAGACCAGAGATGGAAGTTTGGCTGTTGCTTGAGAAGCACATGAGCCAGAAACTGGGGCTAGAGATGTAGATCGTCAACTAAGTCTTATTTCTCAACAAGAATCTTCCTTCCGTAGTCTCCCCTTCTCTGGTCCAGAATCTCCCAGAACTTGATAGCAAAGTAACAAAACGAAACTATATGTGGAGGATATTTCTGATCGACCACAAAATTCTGTTCTCCTCTTCATCCATAAAAATAAAGGGTATATACTTTTTAAATTGAGGTAGACTTGATATACAATAAACTGCACGTTCTAAAAGTGTTCAAGTTACTAATGTTGACATAATTCTACACTCATGAAAGTATCATCACAATCAAGATAGAAAATATATCCATCACTCCAAAAACTTTCCTTGTACCCCTTTGTAATTCCTTCCAACCCTGTCCCTCTCTGCCTTATCCCCTCTTCCCCAGGCAACCATTGATCTGCTTTCTGTCACAATATATTAGCATTTTCTAGAATTTAATATAAATCTAATCATACAGTATTTACTCTTTTTTGATCTGGCTTCTTTCATTCAGTTATTTTGAGATTCATCCATGGTGTTTGTATATTTCGAGAGTCCATTCTTTTTAATTCGTGAGTAGTTTCTCATCAGATAGATATTATACAATTTGTTTCTCCACTCAACTTTTGATGGACATTTGACTGATTTCAGGTTTTGGATATTACAAATAAAGCTTCAATGAACTTTCATGTGTAAGTCTGTGTACGGACAAATGCTTTATGTCGGGTGAATATCTAGGGATAGAAAGGATGGGTCATACAGTGAGTATACATTTAACTTTTTGAAAAACTGACAAGCTTTCCGTTTGGTTGTACCATTTTAGATTCACACACTAGCAAGGTATGAGAGTTCTAGTTCCTCCATATCTTTAAGGACAATTGATTAAGTCTATCTTTGTAATTTTAGACATTCTAGTAGAGCTGTTGTGGTATCCACCATGTCTCTGGTGACTAATGACTAATGATGTTGAACACGTTTTCATGTGCTCATTTGCCATCTGCCTATATTCTTTAGTGTCTGTTCAAATCTTTTGTTCATTGGTTTTGAGTTGTTGTTTTTCTAATTATTGAGTGTTGAGAGTTCTTTATATATTCATGATACAAGACTTTTATCAGATATATGCCTTGCAAATATCATATGGCTTGTTTTCAATCCTCTTAACAGTGAATGTACATCCATTCTGCAGCCTCTCTTCTTGCTGGGTGTGGCCATGTGACTGAGTTCTTCCTTATGGAATAAGAGTAGAAGTGAAGTGTGCTACTTCACTTTAAGTTTCAGTCCTCAAAACAGTGTGTGTGCTTCTCCAGACTCTCTTTTTCGTTCTCAAGCCAATGATCCAGCTTTGATTGTGCTGGTGATTTCAGAATGACCTTGTGCAACAGGATCACTCACCTTTGCACTACGGCATGGTGAAGAAGTAAACTTGTTTCTTTTAAACCACCGAATTTTGGGGTCTCTTTGTTAATCCTTAGCAATTTAGCTCTTACCCTAGCTAACGCACCAAGAAAGCTATTCCTGCTTCTTCCTTTCCTTCCTACTTTCCACCACAAGTTTAGGTTGGCTGGCCTGAAGATGAATTTATTTTTCTAGGTAAGAGAATAAAAATTTCTCGAGCAAACAATAAAGTTCTGTGCTATGTATCTGGCTTAAAAAGAGGAATAAAACCCAGCTCTTGCTCTTGAAAAACTGATGGTCCAATGACAGTCTTTGGATTTAGGTTTATATCTAGCCAGTCTGCAGTTATAGAGTTAGTTTAGGGCACTTTAGGGACAAGGTTTTGCTGAGCTGAGAAGAACCTGGAGAAATGCAGAAATTTGACTTCAAATTGGTGTTTTTTTCTTGATATTCTGCAGAAAATCACATTAAGATGAAACTGAACTTCAACCCCTTTGCCTGCTAAATTAGAGACGGTCTCCTTGTCTAGGTACTTGCAGGTCTGTATTCATTATATCTCCCCAGGTTAAGGGAAATCGTGCAGGTGCCATTTATTTGAGTTCTTATTATGGGCCATGGGCTCTTGATGTAATTCAGCTAACTTACTTCTCTCAAGAACCTAAATGATATTTACAGATGAGGAAACAGATTCAGAGAGGATGACTCATTTGTCTGAGGCCACAGAGCCAGCGAGGGATGGAAGCAAGCTTTGAAACCCATCCCGCTACTGAAGTCCAGGCTCCTTCCTTCAGGCTCTGCTGACTTCCATGGGAGCAGTTTTGGACTTAGATTATTAAGAGCAATGCTTTGGGGCTTTTCCTTTTCACGGAAGAAATAACCTCATAGACTGGTTCTTCTCCCACAGCCTCCTCAGCCCCAGGCTTGAGACCAGCCTTTATTACTCAGAAGAACTTGTGAAACTCCATACTTCTTTATATTCAAGCATCAGCATGTTTGACTATTGTTTTTAATGCAGAACTTGCCCTGTTTTTATAGAACAAAAATCCAGCTTCATTCTGAAAATGAAGTGACACTTGGTGCCTGGAAAACCACCCAGATCCCAGGCGCCCCCTTTAGCATAATCTGAAGTCAAGGTTTCTGGCTGGATACTTCCAGGATCAGCCTGACACCTGGGTAAGGGCTTTTAGACATATCAAACCAGGGAAAAAATAAAGAGATTTTTCTTTTTCTTGTTCCAGATCAGATAACGTTGCCTGATTAGTTCCTCCACCATGAATTCACACCGCACGTACCCACATGCCAGCCTTCTGCTAAAAGGCCATCAGCTATATTGCTTCCTGCACAATCATTTATATTTTGCCTCACGCCTTCCCTTCTCCACCTCTGTTTCCGGCTCCTCCCCCTGAAGTAGCAGAATGCTTGCAAAGAAAATGTGTCAACAGGTGAAATTTATAGGAGTTTCCTGGCCCACACAGAAATGTGAACCCCAGGCATCCCCAAAGGAGAGATTTTCTTACCCAGATACTTACCCTCTTGAATATGCCCTGATCCATTCACATGTGAGTTCTCTAGAGAAACCAGTTATCTTTTTTACGGAATCAGAGTGTGGAGCTCCTGTTTGGGAAGAGGGGCTTGGATGAATGCCAGTTGGGATTATTCAGTTGCGATTACAGAAAAATCCAACCCAAACTGGCTTAGTCACAAAGGGAATTTATTGACTCAGAAGCTGAAAAGAGGATGGTTAGCTCCAGGCACAACTCTATTCAGGGCTTAAGCATATCAGTAGCACCTGCTTATTTTTTAATCTTTATTTCTTTGTTCTACTTTCCATTATGTTGACTTTAGCCTTGAGTTTTATGGGTACCAGAAAGGTCCCTGCTAACCCATTCATTCTGTTATGTTTCAGGTAAGAGGTTATGAGTGAGAATCTCTTTCCCAGCAGACACAGTGAAAATGTCATTGCATCTCCTTGGCTCTGACTAGGTCATGTATGATACATGAAAGTCAATGGAAAGGGAAATGAGACATGGCGATGGCTTAGGCCTGGGTCACAAGCTCCACCCCTGGGGATGGGTGTGGAATCACCTTTAATGGGATGCATGGAAATTGTGTGCAGTCACCAGGAGGACTCTGACAGTGTTCACTGAAGTGAGTTTTGCCTTATAAGAAACTATGTGTACGTGTCACATAATGTTTTGTCTCTTCTGCACAAGCCAGCTCCATGCCTTGAAAATAGAAAATAAGAATCCTAGAAAATAAGAATTCACACCCAAAGCCAGGCTGACTTGGAGAAAGGGTTGCTTCCTGATTTAACTCAGAGGAGTGAGGCTAGTTTGCCAAAATTTTGATACAAGTGGATCAGTACAGAAAACTTAAAAGTCTCTCCAAGTCTATAGCAGGACCGTCTTATATTCTTTAAAGCATGAAGATTCTCCACTGGTTTGGTATTGAAACCTGTTGCAATAAGACTTTCTTATTGGTTTCATTGAGTTTTTGTTTTTGTTTCCTAAGACGACTGTGACATTTTAGTTGTAAGGACCTCGGCAGCCTGATCAGGCTGGTTCTGAAGGGAGTGGAGGAGTTTATGGCAGAAATTTGAAACTTGGGGAGTCCTTGGAAGTGTTTTAACTACATTATGGTCCACAAGCCAAAAGAAGTTCTCCTATATTGTTCTTTCTTCCAATCACTCATCTTCTTCATGTCTTTCTAAATAAACACCTGGGATTAGGTTATTCATCCTCGTTGTCAACTCTTGACCTTGAATGTTCAGGCTTTAACCACTGAACAATTGTTGCTAGTTCTGTACTTCCTTTCCTCAAACACTTTATTGTTGATTGTGTATCAGGCCCTCTCTAAGCACTTCACATGCATTATTTCATTTATTCCTCATAACCACTCTATGACATAGAGACTATTATTATTCCCATTGTATGGAAGATGAAATAGACCTAAAAGAGATTAAATATCATGCCCAAGGTCATGCAGTTTTAGCTAGAGATCTTAAAACTATGCTACCTAAATAAGACAAAGGTTTTGCCCCTGCCCCCCATAGGATAGTACAGGAATACAGACCTATAAATAAGCTACTGCATTTAATGTTATATTTTCCGTAATGATGATCAACACAGGGAAAAGTGAAGAAGCAAGAGAGAGAGCACTCATTTCCCTCGCGAAGGTTGGGGGGATTAGGAATGTGTGCTGGTAAAAGTTTTCTAGAGGAGGCTAAGCTGAAGTGCGTGAGAAGTTGTTTTCCAGCTGGAAGGTGGGGGCTGAGAACAGCACCCCAGAGATTGGAACCTATGGAAGCAAAGCACTGAGGCATCTAAAAGCAATGCATGAGATGGGAGAATTGCAAGCTGTTTGGCCTGGCTGGAGTACAGGGTTCAAGAAGGCTAGACAGGACGAGGAAGAAGGAAGGATAGGAGGAGACAAGCAAGACCTAGTCCTTGAAAGGCCTGCTTATGGTGAGAGGGATTTGATCAGAAGACAATGAGGAACCATTGAAGGCTTTAAGAAAAAGTTGATGCTTATTCATAACCAGCATTTTTTTCTATTTTTTAAGTTTCCAAGCTTTAATTCTTTTTGAAATTTTTTATTGTATAAAATACACATAATAAAATTTACCATTTTAATCATTTCAATTGTATAATTCAGGGGCATTAAGTACAGTCACAATGTTGTGCAACCACTTTCCATTTCCAGGAATTTTTTATCATCCCAAACAGAAAGTCTGTACCCATTAAACGATTACACCCCATGTCCCCTGATAACCTGTGTGGGTCAATGGAGGTTGCCCTGAAAAACAAGTATATAGGTCCTCAGTGTAGGTTAGTGCAAAGAACACTGTGATTTGTGCTTTTTTAAAAGGAAAAATGTCAGTGACACTACATTTTAGGGATGAGAAAGTCCACTTAGTGGCATGTGAATGTGTCGTTCCTGCCAAATGAGCAAGATAGATGGGCATGGTCCATTATTTCCAAGATGGCCATCTGTAGTTTTCCTGTAGAAGAAAGGCTAGTCAGTGTCCCAAGTGGCTGTCATGCCTAAAATTGCTGATGAGCATCCCATGGCGTCAGTCTAGCCATCAAACACTCACTGAGCACCTGCGGTGTGCAAGATCAGGAGTCAGGTGCCATAAACAGACAGGGGTAGGCAATGATCTACAACCTTCAAAGGAACTGTAATGTAGTCAGGGAGAAGGAAAGGTACACGTCGATCTGTGACCTAAGGTGGGATGGAATCAGTTCTCCCTCACCCACCGAACTGTGTCGATTACACCTCCTCATTGCTCTACGTACAGCTCTTTACAGCACTAATCACATAATTTTCTGTTAGTTTGAATATCTCCTTGTATTAACCATCAGGTTCCATAATGGCAGACACTTCATCTACTTTTGTTCATTATTGTCTCTCCAGTGTCTAGCCTAGTTCTTGGCACATAGAATCTGTTCAACAAATACATATTGAATGAATGGTTGCTGTAATTATACATATGTGTGTATACACACATATGTGTAACACACATATAATATATTATTGCTATAATATATGTGTATATGTAAACATATTCATTCAATATATGTATATATGTACAAGCCATATGTTTTGAAAGCACAAACGAAAAACTCACAACTATAATCCAAACCATTATTTAAAAAGCTACCCACTCCAGAATCAACAGCTTCTTCAAGGCCTTAATACTATTTAAATATGGCTAAGACTTCAGTGGTTGCAAAGCTCTGTAAGTTAGGCATGTTAATTGTCCCTGTCTCATAGGTCTTTGTGAGGGCACCACACACAGCAGCGGGCACAGAGCTGAGTACGTGCTACCCAATAAGTGGTTGCCGTCAGGCTTCTAGGGCGTTCAGACAGACTCACACTCACTCCCCAGTGCTAATTAGTTAGAAGACTATTTATAGACCTTAGCACTCCTCTCAAGACCGACTCTCAATTCCTGCCCCCTCGCTCTCAGCAGACAATCTCACCTCATGACTCATCGAGAAAACTGAGGTCATCAGTGTGCTTTCTGGTAACTTCCCACTCTCTGCCTACAATTTACCTACACCCACGTCTGTCCTCTGAGCCTGGCCTCCAGTGGGAAAGATAAGGCTGCCTCCTTCCAGCCACACCAAGCCTCTCTCAGAGTCTGTAACCTCCTCCCCGTGCTCTGTCATCCCCCCCACCCCCCGCCGTCTCTCTAATTCCTGAGTTCATTTTCTATGTGCCCTCTTATTTACAGGGCAATAAGTTCCACTTAAATAAGTTCCACTCTCATTGCTTTCCTGGCTTACTGCAACGGCCCCCTAACCTGTCTTGCATTTCCATTTTCCCTTTTCCACAGTGCAGTCAGAAGGATTCTTTTAAAACGTAGGGTCACGAGCAATTCCCAGTGCACTAGCTCCAACCCTCCTACTTTCCACTATTTCCAGAAATCTCATCAGAATGTAAGTAATTAAGAGTGATGTTAAATCCTCTCTAACTTTTCCCTTCCTTCCTTCCTTTATTCCCTCCTTCCACCCTCCCACTCTCCCTCCCTTCCTTCCTTCTCTCTGAAAGTAAATCATTTGCATACATGCGTGTTTATTAATAGGGTGCATCTTACAGCAGGCAGGGCACATGGGTGCATGGGACATCGTGACTCAGTCACCAGGCTTGTCTCTCTCCTCTGCTTGTCATGCACCTTGTCATGCACCTCCACTTCCTCTCTCCAGTTCACTTCTCACTCCCCTGCTCTCTGGTTCTGCTCCCAGCGCCCCTTGAAAACTAGGTTCACTCTGACCTCTTCGTGGCTACCATCCTCTGCTCAGTCCTCATTTACTGCTCATGACGGTGTCCATCCTGCTTGCCTTCAGACTTCCCACCCCACTCCCCTTGTTTTCTCACAGCCCTCCTGGTTCTTTGTTCTCCTCCTCGGATGTCCCTTGTTGAAACCGGAGTCTGCGGGGTTGCTCTCCTCTCTGCAAGCTTTCTGTGGGTGATTTGATCCCTTTTGCATACTTTGTGTACAGTCCTTATGTTGTGTACATTACTCCAATCATTCTTGTGTCCTTCTCTCGGCCTTCTAGAGCTTTAGCCGATCACTGTGGAGGTGTGCTTACTGGGCCGTAGGTGTCATCCCAAGAAGAATTATATCATGATTTTCCTAAAGTTATTCTTTTTGTTTTATTGTCAATACTGTTCCTGAGGACAACGAACATTTTGACAACATTTAAAAATTTTGATGACATTTTAAGATACAGCAGCACATTTTCTCAAGTCTTTAAGAATTTCCAGTTGTTTCCCTGTCCTCCACCGCACTACTTGCTGACGTTAGGATATGCTTCTCAGGTTTAGAGGCCTGAAGGAACCCCCCTTCTCTCTCACCCACCTTCATCAAGCCTCTTTCAACCTTCCTTCCCCTGCCCCTGCCCACAGAACAAAGATCCCACCACTGACCTGTGACCAAATAAGTGTTGAGCAAGGGCTCGCAGAATCTGTGAGCCTAGCTCTGTGCCGTGGAGGCAGCAATAAACAGAGAAAGTCTTACACACAGAGGACATCTGTTAAAAAGGCTAGTGTGCTTTTTCTAGAGAAAAGCATGCAACTACACGTTGTGCTACAAACAAGGATACTTTCCCAAACTGCATCTACATTAGTTTCCTGTTGCTGCCATAACAAATTATCACAACCTTGGTGACTTAAAACCACACGAGTTTATTCTCTTACAAGCCTGAAAGCAGTTTCACTGGGCTAAAGTCAAGATGCCAGCAGGGCTGGCTCCTTTTGGAGACTCTAGGGGGAGAATCTGTTTCCTTGACTTTTCCATCTTTTGGAGACCACCTGCATTCCTTGGCTTGTGGCCCCTCCGTCATCTCATCCTAACCCTCTTGCTTGCATCATCACATCCCTTACTTCCTCTTCTGTAGTCAAACCTCCCTCTGCCTCCTTCTTATAAGGACCCTTGTAATTACATTTAGAGTCCCCCAGATAATCCAGGGTAATCACCCCATCTCAAGATCCTTAATTTAATCATATATGCAAAGTCTCTTTTGGCCTATAAGGTAACATCCACTGGTTCTGGGGATTAGAATACGTTTATCTTTGGGGGACATTATTTAGATCACAGTATCACACACCGATTTCACCTGCTGGCCTCCATAACTTTGTGACACTTTCTTGAGTTTTATTCTGGCCATAGAATGTTACTTAATAAGGCATTCTCCTTCAAATATATGTATTTTAAATAAATATTTAAATTTTCCTTTAAATATGTATTAAAGGAAATATATATTCAATATTTATATATATTTAAAGGAAAATGCCTTATTATTTATCTACTTTGAAAGTCAGTCTTCAAGGTATACTGACACATCCTCAAGAAAGAAAACTCATTTAGAGGGTGAGGTTTCTATGTTGTCAGTGTTGTGTTTAACTTTGCAGAGAAAACATCATGCCAATCATCTATCCTTCTTCAGCCTGCTGAAAGAGAGCCCACGTGAGGACATGTGAACGAGTCAGGGGATATGTCTGAGTTGTGGGCAGGTGTTGGGCCTGCTTGCTCAGATGCCAGTAAGTGGCACCACCTTCTCTCTAGTCTCCTAAGCTCCAAAACCCAGAATGGCTGATGCCCTCACTGCCTGTTCCATTGATTGCACCAGCCCAACTCACCTCCTACTTGTCCCTCGGTTTCCTCAGCTTTGCCCACTGCCCCAACACTCAGTTGGAGATATTTCCATTAAGCTTCTATCCTTTGTCCACCTCCCTTTTTCATGACTTTCTTCTTTGGTAATCTTATCCACTCCCATAACTCAACCCTCATCCATGGGGATGAATTCCAGACCCATGTTTCTAATGTAAAACACTAAAAGTAAAGTATTTCTTTGATAGTTTCTCAAGTGCTTCTACTGTTTGTCTTGGTTTAAGATGTTTTAATGATTATGTTTTAATTTGTAGAGGTTATACATTTTAATGACCCATCTTGGTTGAATATTTGGTATGGTAATATTCTTATCGTAAACATACATATAAAACAAACCTTGTTTAATGTCGTCAGGTTATCTAATTCACTTTAATAAAGAGATAAACCCAGAAGATGCATTCAAAATTGTGACAAATTAAATCACCAAAAACTTGATTTAGAGTATTAAAGTTAGAATGGAGATTTAAACACAGCTAATGGGTCCATTCATTGCTTCCCATATATAGCATCAAAGGGGTTTTGATTATGGTACCCATCCAATAAATAAAATCACACTTCTCAGCTCACACCTTAACATAACATAAAATAATACCATTCACTATAAGTGTATGTTTGCTAGTAAATATACTATCTTCCACATAGATCTGCTTAGCTATTGTCTTTAGGGCAAATCTCTAAGAAAGCCAAGCTTTGTGAAAAGGAATAATAAATTCCGAGTGAAATGATAAGGATTTCCTTCATCGAAGTCTATAATTTTTTTTGGTAATTGGCTATCATTTATTCACAATATTATACTACATGTAGCTTTTAGTACTTCCTTTGAGTTGTTTCTTTCATCTGATTTTTATATTTATTATATTTATGATAAGAATGGGAGCAGTTATATATTGTTAGGTTTTATCTCTAAAGCAAAAGTTTCTTAATACACCCCTTGTAAGTTTTAGTTCATTTGCTAGTTAAATGGTTGTCAAGTTCGGAAAGAATCAGATATAAATCCTCTGCTTCTACATCTCTTCAGGAAAAAACATTTTATCTCCTTGAATATTAGACAAATTATCTTCTTGCTTATACTTATCATAATTTCTGTGCTTGTGGAAATTATCATATTCAGTGCTGTAAAATGTTAGTAGTCTTAGGTATATAAACCACAGGCTTTCAGCTTTCCTTTCATTGGCTTTTTCTAATAGCTTCTAAAACCATAACAACATTTTAAACCGATATATCATAAAATACATTTGTGAGGAAACTAACAAGCACACAGTTGAGACTCATCTCTTCAGAAGGGGGCGATTCATAGCATCTATCTGTCTACCGCCTTCGTAGAATGTACTTATTTCTTCACTTATTCCTTCCCAGCTCACAGATCTCTTCATCACCCACTTGGTGAGTACTCATGAGGTGCTACACACAGCTGTAAATTCCCTAAGAAGAGAGACATTATTTGGCATAGAATTTGCTCTTCATGAGCCAATAGTCTAATACAAGGCTTGTCATTAAAAAATTATAATTAAAAATAAAATCTACAAATATATTCTATCTCTTCCATTAGACCATGAGACCTGTGAGGCAGAAAGCTCAGCCTATCTCTTTTCTGTAGAAAGAGTGAGACCTTTGGGCTGATTCTGACCTGGGTTTGAACCTGGACTGTTCTGTTTACTGGTGGCATGATCATCACCAAGTTACTTAGCTTGTTCTGCCTCCACTTTTCCATCTTTAAAACAGTGGTGATGGTTGTGGGGGGATGGGTAATCACAGTTACCTTGTAAGGGTGTGTGTAAGCACAAAGATGCCTGTAAAGTGCCTGGCTCTTAATAGGCATTTAAAAAATGCTAAATGAATAAATACCACAGGAGTTCAGAAAAAGGAAAAATTACTCCCGGCTTGGCTGAACAGAGAGGGCTCCTAAAGGGGCTATTTGATCTGAGAGATTCTGGCGGTGGTGGGGGAGAGGGGGTAGGCACACTTTTGAAATAGAAAGTCATTCCCTCCCTTTTAAAATACTTTTCTATTTCCTTTTCCTCTTACTCAAGTGGGCACACACGGTTTCTATGATCGTGCTGTCATCTTTGCTCACACCTCTTCCAAAGGCAGCCATAGTCAATGGCCCAGCTTGTGGGGAAGGACTCTTGAGCAGTCTCAAGGAATGGGAGGCCTGCTCCAGGAGAATGGGATGGATTGATGCCACATGGTGGCAGGTGGCTCTTTTCTTGTAGGAGTCAGTGGCAAATGAAAGAGGTGTGTGGAGATCATTCTCCCCAGAGGGCCATTCATTTCCCTACAGCTGAAAGGGCATTGAGTCGATCCAAAACAGGACCAAAAGTTCGAAAGAATTATGGCAGATCGGTCAAGCACCCCAAGTTTATCTGGATAAAAATGCGTAAGCACCTTCCAGTGTTGACAAAGGTGTGACCTCTGTAGAGGCTGAAAGGGGAAGACCAGAGCTGAGCTAACAGGGCTGTTACATTCTTTAAATGCATGAAATGGATCCAAACTAAAATGAAATACCTTTTACATTGGTCACATCTTCCTAACCTTAAACTGTGATTGAAACTACTCAAAATATATCGCAAGTAAAGGTATTTCCCAGGTTATAAACACCTACTTTATGATTGTTCATAAAAATGAATGATTGGTTGGGTACAGGTTTCCCTCAAATATCCTTGCACCTCTCTTTACCTAGCCCCCTTCTTAGAAAGCACCCAAGCTGTCTTGGGCCAGCGGTGCTGCCTGATTACCAGTGGAGTATGGCGGACTCATTGGCTTGCACTATGTGCTTCCTTCCCCTCCCTCTTTTTACAGCTCAATCAATTCCAGCTCAGATAAACCTGTTCTCACACATCCTATTTAACTTCCTTCCTTCTTTCCCTACATCTTCCAATTGTTGCCCAATTAGATCAGAAAAAAATTAATATTCGTTTTTCCACCAAGAGTTTGATGTGATGGAATTAAACAAGGAATACAGGATCTGGCCCTTACTGAGTTTAAAATCTAAAGTAGAGAATCACTTATCTTTCTGTCTCTCCATCTGTATACTCATTATGAAATGAAACAAGGTGGGTACACTGATCTGACTCAAAAGAAAGTTATCATAATGAAAAGTCAGTTTTACAAATTTCTTTCTTCTTTCCTTTATGTTCTTTCTCCCCCTCTATATATCTCTCTATTTTTTGACCATTTTACAGCATCTGGTCTGTTAATACTCTTTTGCCTTATTTATATGACTGTTCTATTTTTCAGTTACACACTGGTATGGAAAATGTGTGCGTGCTGGGTGGGGACCTCTTTGTCTCTCATTTGCCTTTTCCTTTTCCCTGTGAAATCAGATATCCACAAGAGAGGGCTAAGATCACAGCACGTGTTCCCAAACGCACAGAGTAGCCTGTAATCTCTCTCTCCTTCTGTGCTTCCATTTCCTGACTATTGAACACATCAGTTAGTGCTTTTCTGCAGTGCTGGCAGGATCAAAAGTCAAGCAAAGATGATTCGGGTTCCATTTCTACTATGAAATAATTGTCTTATCTGCATGATAATACGCACATATATTCCTGCTAAATTACCTACATCCTAAGCATTCATTCATGCCCCAGAGAAGATGAGGAATGTCCCAGATGCTTACATGTTGTGGTGAGATCACCAAGACGGGTGGAGCAGGGCAGCTTGCCAACTGTTTGGGTGGCATGTCAGGAGAATGAGTCATCCCAGCAGCTCCTGCGGTACCACCCCTGACATTGGTCTTAATATTCCCACTGGAAGAAGGCCAGAGGCCCTATACCAAAATTTAGGCCCATTTTTCATCCTTTGGCAATAGTGTACTTCCTATATTACTCTCTCAAGCCTCCATTAAGGGCCTGTTTGGTGTTTCCCCAAGGCCTGGTAGGATGCTTGATTCCGAGGCTAGGACTCCTGTTTTATACTTTATACTTGGTCCTTGAAATATTTACCAAAATGTGTTATTGGGCTTGGCCAGGTCTTAGCCTAGAAACCAGATAATCTCCTTTTCTCAGAATCAATACCATTCAGCTACTCTTGAGCTCTTTCAAGTCAACAAGCCCTCTAAAATTAAGCACTCTAAAAGCCTTTGCCAGCAGACCGGGGTTTGAAGTTGGTGCTGGAAGGGGAGGAGAGGGAGAGGAAATGCTCTGCTCTGGATAAAGCAGAGCACATGTCCTCCCCTCGTCCCAGCTGCCGGAGCCCCGGGCTGGCCTGAGCGGGCGCGCCCACGCTGGAGCCCCCGACGGCTGTCGGTGGGGCCGGCGCGGCTGGGGGCGCTGGCGGCGGCGTTGCCAAGCAGTGGGCAGGAGGGGGCTCCGCCCCTTGGGCAGCTTTTGTGTTCTTGAGCTGGGCTGAGCTGGCTTGACTTGGGATCAGACCGCCCCTGCTGTCCTATTGTCCTCACAAGTAGTGCTGGGGGCGGAGAAGCCCAGGGGAGTGCGGATCTGAAGTTTTAAATAGAACCCCGTCCGGAGACTGTATCCAAGACAGTCTCGGTGGCCAGCCTGTCTGCCTGACACGGCCGCCTGTCTAAGGGGCGCACGAGGCGGCTGATAAAAGGAGCTGCGCGGTACAGGCTGTGGGAAGGAGAGAAGTTTCCTTATTTTGCATTCTGCATAATCAGCATGTTAGCTTGTCTGTGGGACCCAGGCTCACACAGTGGAATTGCTCCGCTTGTGCCCTGTGATGAGGGCCAAGTGATGACTTTTATTCGCTAAATTGGGACTGATTTGGACTAGGACACCTGGTTTATCTGTGAACTTTGGCGATCAGCCCAGGGAGAGGGGCCAGGCATGGCGAGATGTAAGTGTCTTGGTCAGGGAGTGTGGAAATTTCTAGTTTCAGCTTATATATCTTTTTATGGTTGTCTTGAGTTGTGTGACCGTTGGGTTTCTCTGAGCCTGGAATACACGCACTCCGTGAGATTCAGAGAGAAACCACAGAAGATTTAATCTAACTCATTCTGAAACTGGTTGTATTTTTACTCGAACAATAAATCTAACAAGTTCAAGGGATGCTTTTTGAATTCACGAATTTTCCTTCCCTCTTCTTTGGTGCAAGTCAACGAAATCCACCACTGTAGAGATCTCAGGCATTTTTATGTATCTCAGGCCACTCCTTCTATCTCAGTTTGCCAACTAACCCTGTTGGGCTAGTGTTTCCCAAATAATTTTCCAAAAGATTGGATATCATTAGCTCAAAAGAGTTACATAAATGCTTTTTTCTCGTTAAATTCCAATTTTTCAAAACCACCACATTATTATATAATAAATATTAAATGTTAAAATGGATAGCTACAAAATCAAATTAGTCCAGTTAGGGGATATTTACTTTTAGTATTTTCTGAAAACAAAATTTGTGAAGGTTGAGAAAAAGATAGGTAGGAATAATTTACCTAAAATCAAAAACATGCCAAAGACTACAGCATTATTTCTCTGAAAAAAGTTATTTGGAAAAAAGCAAAACATCTGGTTTATATTATAAAATATAAGAGTAGAAAAAGCAGCAGTCTTTGAGACATCAGCTTCTATACTTCTGGAATTTTATAATCGCTCTGTCCCTATTTCTTTAAAAAGAAAACAAAACCTCTGTTTTTACTATTTATGTTTTATTCAGTTGTTGGGGGGGCAGTGAGGTTGGGGGAACATGCCACAAATGATATTAAAGAAGGCCCATGTGATTTCTTTTCTTACTTTTCATATCTCAATTCCCTGGCCATTCAGTTTAGTTCCTGAGGTGCTGACAGCCGGTAATACGCTAAACTGTACTGCACTTTTCGGAAGTTATTGATATTTCCTAACTGAGGTTTAATGGTTTGACTTGGCTTAGGTGAAAATGTGCCAAAGTCTTGGGTCTCCTGTGCCTCATCCAGTTTTGTTATAGTTCCAGGAGCATGGAGCTAAGAGCTAGAAACCATGTCACCGCCTGGTCCTCCCAAGGCAAATGAATCTCAGTTACGTATTACTTCTAAAATGCTTCTACACAAACCAACAGAGGGACAAACAGTGATTCTTTCTTTTGGGCTGTTTATTTATTCAATTTACAAAAGCTGATGAGTCTAAGAGATTTAAATTATCCAATTCTGCAAAATCAATAGCTGCTTATGTTATAGAAAATAGTCCTAATTTATTTTAGCAAAAAGCCATTAGGAGAAGAAAAAAAAAAGTCAGTGGATCTGGGACGGACCAGATAGTGGTGATGGTTGCACAACATTGTAAATGTACTAAATGTCACTAATGGTAAATTTTATATGTGTGTTTTACCACAATAAAAAAAAGTCAATAGAAAAAGTTTTTCTTACTCTAGTGGCTAAGAATGTTGATATTGATTATCATTGTAGCTGTGATTTCCAGTGAGGTGGAGGGAGAAACGAGTGGAGGCAGGGGGTAATATTCCAAACTTGGAGTTATTTATTGTTGGCACTAAATTTTATCTATGGCAAGTGGCAGATAAGTTGAATATTCTTCTTAGTATAGTAATTTCTTAGTGATAAGGATTTAACAATTGTAATGTTCACTATTTGTAACAAAATGAAAAAGGATTAAGGTCCATAATTTATAGTAATTTGTCATTTTGGGGAGATAAACAAATAGCACATATTGCAAGAATATTTGGCTACCAGTATCTCTCCTGGCTATGTACTCCCAATACATGTATAGTATCATTCATGAAGTGATTAAAACCTTTGTTCTTTTGGGTAAAATTGTCATTAAGAGAAAAAGTTAAGTAAAGATAGATAACGTAGTAAACATCTGGAGAGTTGGTAAACGCAAAGCTATTGACAGAAACATAAAGGAAGGTGGGATTAAGAGCATATATGAACATTTCTGAGTTCTAGTATTTGGGATTCACCAAGATCCCCAGCCTTTCTCTCCATTGCGAATGTCAAGGATATGCTACAATTTATTGTAATACATCAAAACCATAAAGAATGTGCTTAAAACCATGGATTGCATTCATAAAATAACCTCATTTCAATTAAATTAAAGATATATTTGTTGAGCAACCACTGTTTGCAAAGCATTGTGCCAGATGTTGTGAGAGAATATGGAGATTAGTACGGCACGGACTTTGTCCTCAAGGGACTGGAACTCTCATAGACAGAAAAGACAGGTGCCCAGAGGACAATAGCACTCTAATAAAAGAGTGTCAAATGCTAAAAGTGACTCGGAGATTCAGAGGAGAGAGAAAGAGCAAACAAGAGTTAGCTTTTGGTTGGGAAGATGAGAAAAAGATTTATGAAGGAGATGATGTTTGAAGAATGGGTAAGAATTCAGCAAACTGAGAAAGCATTTTAGGTGGCAGAATTGAAATGATAAGGCAAAAGCACAGAATAGGAAATAGCCAGGTGTTAGGAAAATGTCTACAATTTTAGTTTGGCTGGGAATAGGTTGTTTGTAGGAGATCAGTGAGAGTTAAGATTAGAAATGTAGATTGGTCCTAAATGTCAAGACAAGGCATTTGTATTTAATCCAGGAAGCACTGGGAAGATACTGGCAGTTTCTGAGGAGGCAGTGAAATGATCCAAGCTGTGTTTCACTGATAGTGAGGGCTGAAGTGGGATGGTTTGGGAAGGGACCTGCAGAGAGGAAGCTGGTAGAATGCCCTGTGAGGAAGAGTGAACAGAAGGAATGCAGACCTGGGCCAAGCTGCTGGCAGCAGGAAAAAAGGAGAAGAGGCAGAATTTACATTTGATTTGGCAACTAACTGGGTGAAGGTGGATTAAAGAGAGTTCTGGGAAGATGGCAACTTGAATGTGTCCAGGCTTCCTCCCAGTGCATGCCCCTCTCCTGAGCTGATGCTTGCTGAGACCAGCAAGCTTGCCAAGCTGGAGGGTGTGAGGACAGCCCCACTGCTGGCTGGTTCTGGTGGAAAGGGTTGATGCAGGATTTCTCCCCTGTGTTCTTGACAAGAGCCTGGAGTTAGTGACAAAAGCCTTGATGAGGAAAATAATAAGATAAATTGTATCTTGGTCTGCAGAGATGGAAGTATTGTTGGTGTAAACAGAAGGGAGGACTTCTGGTTTCTGGCATGTAAAAAGCCTGGAAGTCATTACTCCCAGAAGAATAAAGCTTAATAAACTAAAAATCAACAACTCTTATTACCATCAGACCCATCGGAGAATTGAGGTCAAACTACTGGGCAGGTCAAACTACAGGGCAAACTACTGCCCCCAAAACTGGAGAGAGCAGAGAGGTAGATCACAGTTTACCAGGGCAGAAGCTCGGGAGCAGAAACTTCCATGGGAAACAGTCCCAGATTCCTTTTACTCAGTACTATATATCACACCCAGCCTTCAAGAAAAAATTGCAAGGCATACTAAAAGACAAAAAGCACAGTTTGAAAAGACAGAGAAAGCATCAGAACTAGACTCAGATATGGCAGAGTTGGAATTGTCAGACTCGGAATTTAAAACCACTAAGATTAACAGGCTAAGGGTTCTAATTTAAAAAGTGAACAACATGGAAGAACAAATGGATAATGTAAGCAGAGAGATGGAAACTCTGTGAATCAAAAGGAAGGCTAGCGGGGCTGGCCCAGTGGTGTAGTGGTTAAGTTCACATGCTCAACTTTGGCGGTCCAGGGTTTGCAGGTTTGGATTCCAGGTGTGGACCTATGCACTGTTTATTAAGCCATGCTGTGGCAGGCATCCCATATAAAGTAGAGGAAGATGGGCACGGATGTTAGCCCAGGGCCAATCTTCCTCAGCAAAAAGAGGAGGGTTGGCAACAGATGTTAGCTCAGAGCTAATGTCCCTCACCAATAAAAAAAGGAAAAAAGAAAAAAGAAAAAAAGGAAGGCTAGCAATAAAAAAACACTGTAACAGAAATGAAGAATGGCTTTGATGGGCTCATCAATAGGCTGGATATGGCTGAGGAAAGAATCAGTGAGCTTGAAGAAATGTCAATAGAATCTTCCAAAATGATACAAAGAGAAAAGAAAATGAAAAAGTCGGAACAGAATATGCAAGAACTATGGAACAACTAGAAAAGGTGTTATGTTGCATAATAGGAATACAAGAAGGAGAAGAAGGAGAGAGAAACAGAAATTTTTGAAGCAATAATGACTGAGAATTTCCTTAAATTAATGATAGACACCAAACCACAGAGCCAGGAAGCTCAGAGAACACCTAGTAGGATAAATACCAAAAAACGACACCTAGGCATATCATATTCAAGCTGCAGAAAATCAAAGACAAAGAGAAAATCTTCAAAGAAGCCCCAGGGTGGGGTGGGGGAATACCTTATTTATAGATGAGCGAAGATAAGAAGTACATCAGACTTCTCTTCAGAAACCATACAAGTGAGAGTGAAGTGAAATATTTAAAATATTAAAAGAAAAATCCCATTAACCTAGAATTCTGTATTCAATGAAGTATCCTTCAAAAGTGAAGGAGAAATGAAGACTTTCTCACATAATCAAAAATTTAGGAAATTTATCACCAATAGACCTATCTTGCAAGAAACATTAAAAGAAGTTCTTCAGAAAGAAAGATCTGGTCAGCAACTCAGATCTACATAAAGAAAGGGTGTTAGAGAAGGAATAAATGAAGGTAAAATAAACAACAGGGAGGAGAGTGACACTGGATTGGGTAAATATACATGGCATAGGATCACTGCTCCCCAAGTTGCACTGGTGGTCCTGAATAGGTAGCCTCCTGGTCCCTCTACTTCTGAGGCTGGGTGACTGTGAGGAGGCCAGAGAACAAAGAGGCATCTTCCTGGTGTCTTCCCTGGGACTGAACAGGCACTGGGTCACATGGGAAGGTATGACTGCATCTTCCACCATTCAAGGGGTCCCAACAGGTGAACCTGAGCCCAATGCAAAAGGAGAATAATAGCACACTTGAAGGGGTTCAGGAGCCAGAATGAGGGACTTAGACCTGATCTCTAATGAAAGTGAGCTGCTGTAGAAGACAGGCATCATCTTGAACAAAAATAGGAGCCTAGAGGAGAGTCAAGAACAGTACCAAAAAGATTTTCTGAGATGAACAACCCATGAAGTTACTTAACATTCAACAATTGCTAGGTAAATTGAAGGAGAAAATGGTCATTGTTGAGAAGCAAAGTGTGGAAGAGATATCTTAAAACACAGAACAAAACTACTAAGAGATGGAAATAATAGGGACAAAGATAAAAGAGTATATAGATCTATGAGACCTGACATGTGGACTAAAGGAATTCCAGAAGAAGAAAAAAGTAGACATGGAGGGGAGACAATAAAACCCATGATGGAAGAAAATTTTCCTAAGGTGAGGAAACATGAGTCTACAGTTTGAGAGAATTAAATGAATTTCAGGCAAGATTGATGGGGTAAAAAAAATAAAGATGTATATTTGGTGTATTCTCATAAAATTCTTGACCTCTAAGGATAAAAGGAAAATCTTACAAGTTTCTAGCTAGGAAGAAAAAATTACTAAGAAAGGAAACACAATCAGACTAGACTCAGGTTTTTTCAGCTGTCATCCTTTGTGCTAGAAAAGGAGGCAACAACGTGCTTAGACTACTGAGAAGATAGGGCTAAGACCAAGAGTTAATTCTTAGCCAAGATACCATTTTTCTAACAGAATGAAAGAAAAATATTGGTGGATTTGCAAGGATTTAAGACTGTATCACCCAGTAGGATGACTAATTTGTCCTAGTGTGTCCAGGGCTTTGTCTATCTTAGTACTGAAAAATTTGTCTCCTGGAAAACTCCTCAGTCGTAGGCAAATTGGGACAACTGGTCACCCTATAATATACTCCACATGAAGGAAACCAACATCATGTGAAAAAAAATAGAGACTTTGGAGTGGGGTAGTTCTCAACCAGGGACGATTTTGCTCGCCTCTCCCCTTTCCCTGGAATTTGGCAATATCCGGAGATATTTTTGGTTGTCACAATTCAGGGAGGTGAGTCTGCTACTGGCATCTAGGAATAGAGGCCTGAGATGTTGCTAAACATCCTACAATGCACAGAACATCTCCCCCCCACCCCGGAGAAGATTGTCTTGCTCAAAATATCAATAGTGACAAGATTGAGAAACCTTGAGTTAGGGGAAGATAATGAGAAATGGAGAGAGTGGTGAGCTACAAACCTTGTGATATTTACAAATATAAAATTTAAATGTAAGTGAAGACTTAAAGATTGTCTTGGAATGTGTAATGTAAGAGCTAATGAAAATTTCTTGAAATAAAAGAGAGGAGCTGCAGAGAAATCCTAACAATGATCTAAAGGTAGGAAACTGTCTCCAGAAAACCTAGTCACTGGGATGGGGACAGGAAGCTGGTGAAATAGGCGAGGCATTGAAGTATTTTAAAGGTTCTCAATTTATTGAGATGGGAATGCAAACAGTCAGGGTGTAAGATATCCTAGAGAAGAAAATCGTAGGTATCTTGTTTTCATATAATAGTGAAAAAATAAGCATGTTAGTAAGTGCCAGGGAAGGTAATTAATGGAATAGGAAAGTGTATCAAAACTCCCGTATTAACAAAGGGTCAAAGGGATTGAGCAATAACTTGACCAGACAGACCTGTGAAAATCAGAGGAAATGATGCAGATGGTTGGAGGACAGCAATCTCTTGCCAGCCATAGTTTGGCTAACTGTGGTTCTAAGATGTTTTATTTCTGTATAATATAATTTAAAACTCCATAGCCTTTTACTAAGTATGTGTGGTTTAGTTCAAGGTCCTTAATGAAATAATATAATAATAATTATTGCTTTTCCCCTCTCAAAAATCATGTAAGTAGGTGTGTGTGGTCGTGATTATTGGTTATCATTTGTCTCCTGTGCTAGACCCTAGTCTTCATGAGGATAGGAATCGTCTCTTCATCATTGCATCCCTAGTGCTCTATGAATATTTATTAAGCAAAAAAAATCACACCCTCTCAATTGCTAGTTAGAAGAGTAGATATGAGAAGAAAAAAGGCTCCAACACTGTGTTTGTGAAAAGTCCAGGAGGCTGTGTAATTTACTCAGATTTATGATAACGAAACAAAGGAGAATGTAAGAATAAAATGCGTGACATTTCAGGCTAGTGAAGGCTGACTTAAAAACTTGAAACAGATTCAATCTGCATAACATAAAACTTGTGAAAGAAACTTCCTCCTTAGACTAGAGTTGCCAGCTTTAGCTATAAAAATACAGGACTCCCAGTTAAATTTGAATTTCAGATAAATAATGAATAATTTCTTGCACAGGTATGTCCCAAATATTGCAAGGGGCTACTTATACTAAGAGAATATTCATTGTTTATATGAGATTCAAATTTCACTGGGCCTCCTGAATTTTATCTGGTAACCCTATCCTGGACCATAATCAAAAGAAATATTTCTTGAACTGCTAAAGATTATTCAGAAAAAGGGCTACATTTTTCAACTTAGTAAGTAAAAATATTATTCCAATATAACATCTATTAATTTTTTAGCAGCAAAGATCTTCTAGAACTTTTAATTCCTGTGCCCTTTGAATTATGTTTTATTTTCTCCCCAATTCCATATTTTCTGATACCTTGATCCTGCCTTCCAAGGTTATTTTCTGGAATATAACCTCCAAAGTTGTCAAGAAAGTGCTGTAATCATAACAGTAAAAACAAATGATATTTGTGAGGTGCTTTCACTCCGTATCCATCCAACACTCACCACAGGGCAGCAGGTAATAGTACGCCCATTTCATAAATAAGGCCCAAAGTTATTGTGCGCTCAGGTAGTTGCTGTGCTAGTGTGATGCTATTGAGGAGAAGCAGCACAGGTAGAGGACTCACAAGGACACTCGGGCCCTGAGCCCAAGGTGCTGACCCCAAGGAAGCCAGGTCTGAGAGTGAGATGCAAATGAAGGCAGGTGGGTTTTATAATCTATCACAAGGCTGCTCCCTTCCACTGAAAAGTGAAATATATGATAACTGTCAAAAGATGTTAAATTAGAATATTTGCCTAAGGCGTTAATATATAAAGATACCAAATACCAAAGTGAATTGAGAAAGACACCCAACATATAACTTTTTAAAGGAAATAACCAAGAAGCAATTACATAACTCTTGGGTTCCTCACCCAAATTATGCACATAAAAGAGATTAGATGTTTGGAGGAAGTTCTGAACTTGATTTCCTTGGTGACAGCTATTCTGTGATTTCTTTGTCCCACCCCTCACTGAGAAGGAGGTGTAGAGGGTGGGTGGAGGGTGTCAGCCCGGAGGCCCAGCGTGAGGACCTTCCATGTACTTATAGTCTGACCTCCACCCTCCAGCCCCAGAAACAGAGAAGGAAAGAGAGCAGGTCAGAGAGCTGCTCTGAGGCAGGACAAAGGAGAGTGGGGCTGGCCTGCACTCCCTTTGTTGGGGCCCAGGGACATGAGTGTTTCCTGCAAGACAGATGTTGACTACACAGGTGAGAGAGCCAGCCTGGAGCCATGTTGGGTCCTGGGACAGCAGTGGCATGCCAACAGAGAATCTGCGGGCAGTGGAACACCAGGAGCCAGGGGCCAAGTGGAGGGCATTAGCTAGAAGAGGAAAGTGCATGGCCTACCACATGGGTGTCATGGTTGGGTTCTTGCAGGAACTCCTAGAAGGACCCATGAAGGAGTCAGTTCTAAAATTTGCCATGTCTAGAGACCTCAAAGCCAGCTTATGATCTTACTGGTCAAGTTAGAACTTTCTGTTTCCCTTTCCCCCGCTCCTTCCTCACGCCCCAACTCAGAGGAGAATTTGGTAGGAGCTCTGGGGGGGTGGGGGTGGGGGTGGGGGTGGGGGGTGCGGTGGAGGTGACCCTAGAGCGGAGAAGCTGACCTCAAAGGCACGCCTATGATATGCCTCGCTGGAGGAAGTGAGAGAAACAGATCTCAGCACTGAATGAAGATTAAAGACGTTCAGGTTCCCGATCTGAGTAACGTGAGATGACTGTAGGAATTTCTATTACGTAGGCATGACCAGCAATGTCACGGGGCCCGGTGGCATTTTTATTCAGCAGTGGGAGGGGAAGGGCTTCCCTGTACCCTCATTTTAAAAAGACCGTGGGAGAATTTTAAAATTTTATCCTGGTTATACTTTAAAAATATGTAATATATATATAAATTACTAATCTTAATAAGAAAATGAGCCCTGAACCCACCAATTGACTGAAGAAATAGAACACGGCAAAAACCCTCGCAGTTCCCCACAGCCCTCCACAATCGCATCCTCCACTCTATCTCCAGTTGACCAATATCCTGATGTTTGGTTTATTTTCATTAACTTACTTTTCTTTACAATTCTATTACATATGTTAATATTCTATAATGTGCTGCTTGATTTGAACTTTGTTAAGTGGTATCAAACTATATGTATGTATTTTTCTATGACTTGCTTACCTGATGTTAAGCTACTAAGATTCATCCATATTGAAGCATGTAGCTGTAATTTCTTCATAGTCACTGCTGTACAGTATCTTGTGTGAATATATAACAATGTATTTATCAATTTTCCTGTCAATAGATACTTGGATTATAGGCATTTTTGTTGTTGTATACTCCACCGTCTTAAACATGTTAAAAGACGCCCATGTGCAAGGGTTCACTTATACCTTATACCTAGGTAGGGTATACACCCATCAGTGGGATTGCTGGTTTGCATGGTATCACTTTTTAATTTCTACCAAATTGTTTTCCAAAGTAGTTGAATTAAATTACAACCTCCTCCCTCCACAAACCCCCAAACCCCAATGAGTTCCCATTGCCACACATCCCAGGCAACACTTGGTATGGTCACTTTTATATTTGCCAGTCTGGTGGGCTTAAGATGATATTTTGTAGAGATATTGTGGCTCTAACTTGCATTTTTATGATTGCTAATGGGCCTAGTTTTCATTGTTCTAAATTAATCCAGTTCTATAATTTAATCAAGTTGGAATTGCAGAAATGGGATGGAAAGTCCAGCTAGATGATCCCTCTTTTTGCCTCTAACTTGTAATCCAAACAAATGGTTTACCAAAATGACAAATGACAAATTCTTATGAGACGAAGTCAACCTGATTTGGGGGTTAGCCAAAAATGGCACTGTGGGTTCCAGGACATATATGGTCACATGAGGTGGCCACTCTGCCCTTACTGCCAGAGGTGACTTGTGTGATGCCACTGACCACACATGTGCCTGTGTCTCTCACTGGTTTATTTTTTCCCTGTTGCTAGGTCAGTGGATGGAAAGTGAAAGGATGATTTGATCGTCACTTCTTCAGTGTCTGACTTGCCAGCACTGGGGACTCTAACTCAGGAAATAAAGTCCTCGATTCTACTACTTTCACAAGAAGTTATTAAGAATCTTGCAGGAAGCAGGTTCCACAGCTTCCTTACCATCCTGACGCTGGTTTGGTTTCCTACGAGGAAGTTCTCCCTAACACCTCCTGCTGTGATTTGAGCACCTCCCTCCTTTTTTAGTTAGTCTCTATTCGTCATCAACATCCTCTGGGCAGCAGGGTTTTTACTTTTTAGCACTCATTCTGACTTTTCCCTGTAAGGAGATATATCACAGTTGAAAGGTCTTTCAGATAATATCATGTTCTAGTGTATAACTTGAGATTTAAAGACCTGACATGCCTTAAATCCACATTTAAGAAGTTTGAATGATTTCGTTCTGTGTACGAGGTACTTTATAACATAGACAGCCTAGTCCTTCCTCCAGAAGTCACGTTTACTTCCCTTTATTAATTACCCTGTCCGGGCTATCTGTGGCAGGCTGAATAATGGCCCACAAGGTTTTTGAGGATGTTATACCAGCAAAACACTGCCAGCTTGGACTGAAAGGGACAGAGAGAGGATGAAATGAAAGAAGGCTGGTGGACTTCCGAAATTCCGCAGGTAGGAAGCAGGCTGATAAAATTACTCAGTTGTAAACGTATACTACCCTTCAAGAAAGAGGATGATTTCAAGAGTGGAGCTGTGGTCCAAGAGTCACAGAGCCCTGAAATGTCATGGAGTTTGCCTGGTTGCGTTTGGACATTGGTTGGGACCAGAGACTCCTTTTTTCCTTTTGTTTTCATCCTTTTTGAATGGCAGTGTCTACAACTGTTATCCTATGCATGTCCCATCATTGTTTTTTGGAACATATAATTTGTTTCCTAACTTCACAAGTCCACAGGAAGAGAAATATTGCTGATGAATTATATGCAGAGACTCACCTATACTTGATTTGGATGATTTAGATGAGATTTGAGACTTTTGAGTTGATGAGACTTGGATAAGATTTTGGACTTGAACTTGTAATGGGTTAAGACTTTTGGGGACTTTGGGATGGGGGTAAATGTAGTTTGGGGGTCAGAGGGTGGACTATGGAAGGCTGAATAATGACCACCCAAATATGTTCCTGTCCTAATCCCTGGAACCTGTGACTGTTACCTTACATGGCAAAAGGGACTTTGCAGACGTGATTAAGTTAAGGATCTTGACATGGGAGATTATCCTCGATTATCTGGATGAGTCCAGTGTGATCACACGGGTCCTTATAAGAGGAATGTGGGAGGAGTCAGCGACAGAGCAGAAGGCCATATGAAGCAGAGATTGGAGTGATGTGGTCAAGAGCCAAGGAATGTCAGAAACCTCTAGAAGGTGAAAGAGAGAAGGACGAGATTCTTCCCCGGAGCCTCCAGAAATAGTTCTGCTGACACCCTGATTTAGCCCTGCTAGACTCATTTTGCTCTTCTGACCTCTAGAACTGTAAAGTAATAGACTTGTGTTAAGGACTAAGTTTGTGGGAATTTGTTATAGCAGCAATAAGAAACTAACACACTATCTGTTGGGCTGGGTCCTGAAATGCTCTTGTACGTTCAAGAACACCATCTAGAGCAGTTTTGTGAAAATTAGTGAAGGGGGAGACATTTTTTTTTCCTAGGTGGACTATTTCATTATAATTGGCACACTTTCTTTTTCTCAAATAATGCCTTTAAACAAACTATAAAGAAGAAACTGAGTTATTTGAAACCGTTTATAAAACAAATGTTCTATAATTCAGCAGATACTATCTGGGATACAACACTTCAGCTTTTACTAAATATCTAAACTAACTTCATTAAAAAAACTTTCTCTCTAGAAAACCTAGGGCCTCTTAGGAAAGAAGCTAACAATGATGCATAACATTACCTTTGCCAAAATGGTGGGAAGATCACACTATTAATATCTTATGAAATCATAATAGGGAAAAATGTCATGGTTAAAACTTGTGAGGTGTGTTTTTGATGGCATTGGCTATTTGGAACAGGTTTGGGCAGATCTGGCAAGACTCGGAAGTATAATGTGTGAGCTTTTGATTTTAGGGAGTTCAAAAGTTATTTAGACTGTTGTCGTCATTCCCACATGTATTTTCTTCTTTTGATTGGTCAGAGATGCCAAGCATACAACATTTAACTCATTTACATTTAATGTATGGATGCAGATTCTTTAATTGGAAAAGATTTGTATATGGAAATGTTTGAAAAGTGTATTTAGACGCGGTAGTATCTATGTTGTAGAGGTAACTTACATTAGCTAGACTTTTTTCCCTTAGCATTTGAGCCTTTTTGATTAAATACCAGTTTGCATTTATGGTACCTGTGTCAGTCTGTCCACTCAGGAAACCAGACATGTGGGTTACGCATGTGATGAAAGATCGGAGAGCCAATCAAGAGCAGTGGGGAGACTCACTGATCAGCAAAAGCATGATGCTGCTTCCTCCCGTGGCTCTGGAGGGCCAAGAGGAAGGGTGGTGGATAGTTTCCTACCTGTTGTAACAAGGCACCATAACTGAGTGGGTTCAAATAACACAAATTTATCGTCTTACAGTTCTGTAATTCAGAAGTCCAAAATGGGTCTCACTGGGCTAAAATCAAGGTTTCGGCAGGGCTGTGTTCCTTTCTGGAGACTCTAAGGGAGAATCTGTTTTCTTGCCTCTTCCAGCCTCGAGGCTGCCCACATTCCTTGGCTACTAGCTCCCTTTCTCTGTCTTTGAAGCCAGCAATGGCTGGTTGAGGCTTTCCTACATTGCCTCTCTGTGACATTGACTCTTCTGCCACCTCTTCCACATTTAAGGACCCTTGTGATTACATTGGGCCTACCTGGATAATCTAGGATAATCTCCCTATTTTGAGGTCAGTTGATTAACAACCTTAATTCCATCTGCAACCTTAATGCCCTTTGCCCTGTATTATAACATATTCACAGTTTTTGAGAATTGTGACATGAACATCCTTGGGAGACCATTATTTTGCCTTCCACAAGTGGTACTGCTGGGGCTGGCAGCCAGGGTGATGCAGGGGGAACTGGGCCACAGCAGGAATTACGAGCACAGATGGACAGGCATGGACAAGACACATCCCTGAGAGTGTGCGAGGGAGAGAGACAAGTACCTCGGCTCCTCTCTACAAAATGAAAAGGTTTCACTAGGTAAATGTCTAGTTCTAAAACATCTGACTTCTCTCCTTTCCTTTTTCATGTGGAATCTCAAAAACCTTTTATTGGGTACTAGAGTATATATTTTCCTTCTGTTTATACCTCACTATATATATGACAACTATATGCAACTTTATGAAGTGTACCAATGTAGTGGAAAAAGGACTAAACCTATTGAAGTTGGCATATTGAGCCACACACAAATCCTTTCCTTATATCAGGTAAGAGTCTGAATTGCTTGTGTGGGAAAAATTATGTGATTAGAGCCATTCTCCATTAGCATTTTTCATAACAATGGACTGTGTGATGATTTCTAATCCAGCCCCTACAGCTGTAGCATTCTCCCTGGACAGAGGCCAAATGAGGTGAGTTTGGGGGGGTCTAAAAACTATGTGGCTTATTCAAGTCTTTCCCAAACACTGGAAAAAGATAGCTCATTATAATGTGCTCACTAATAAAAAAAAAAGTCATTTTTATGTCACTCTGCAGACATTTACAGCAAATGGCATTCAAAGGATTACTGCATGAAGGAAATGTCAATGTTAAATCTATAGACAGTCTCTTTAGTACTGAGTGTCATAAATTAAAAACAAGCACTGGTGAGGAGGCCTGGTGGAGGAGAGATCGGTGAGGCACAAAGCCGATCTTCGTTTACCTTTCTTTATGGAACACTCGGGCTTGATTGCCTTTCCTTGGGGCCCGTTCCCTGCCAACAAGAAATCACTGCATTTAAATGGCATGGCTTGCCTTTCTCAGGCTACGTTTGCAATGTCAGCATCAGGTGTCACACCACTGGGGTGACTGGGTTAATGGCTGTGCTGTTTTCCCTGGAGAAGCAGGGACAGACAGGCAAGCCTTTGTCCCAGCCAGGAGAGGTCTGAATTGAAAGCTTCATCCCAGACAACATGCCTGGGAACAGCGGGGGTCTCAGTCATTTGGCCATTGCTCCTTCCCTGCTTGGCCACCCGCTCTGTTACCGAGACGGGAGCCTGGGGCTCACTGCATGGCCAGGCTCTTGTTTGAGGGAAGGAAAAGGCATCTCCTTTTCTTGCCTTCTTTCTGAACTCAAGTTTGGTTTGCATTCTAGAAGTCAGACCTGTGCACGGACCCTCCTCTGCCGGAATTTCCCGTGGCTCCAGCAGTCTTCTGCTCGGAGATACCCGTGTGCCCGAAATGGGAGAGGGGTATGGAAATCAGGTTTTCATCTCTCTTTTTGCCCTGTCCATCCCTCCCACCACTGGATTCCTGATTCAGCGATACAGGGCACTGATGCTGGGTGTGTATTGTCCTCTTACTGTTACCCTGCTGACAATGAGGGAGACCACAGCGAGTATTCCCTGGGCTCTATACACTACTAAGTGCTTTACAACATTATATCAATTCATCCTCAGAAAAACTCCAAGGCTGTTACTATTATCTTTTCCATTTTAAACGTGAGAAAGCTGATGCTCACAAGGTTGGGTTGTTATGGGCTGAATCATGTCCCCCCCAGTTCACGTGTTGAAGTCCTAACCCCCAGTACCTCAGAACGTGACTGAGTTTGGAGTTAGAGTCTTCGAAGAGGTAATTACACTGAAATGAGGTCATTAGGGTGGACCCGGATCCAATATGACTGGTGTCTTTATAAGAAGAGATTAGGACACTGATGTGGACAGAGGACAGATCATAGGAAGACACACAGAGAAGGCGGTCATCTGCAAGCCAAGGAGAGAGGCCGTGGAAGAAACCAACCCTGCCCACACCTGATCTCAGACTTCTAGCCTCCAGAGCTGTGAAAAATTAGACCTCTGTTGTTTAAGCCACCCAGCCTGTGGTATTTTGTTATAGCAGCTCTAGCAAAGTAATACAGTAACGTCCCCAAGGCTTCACACTGGGGGAACCTGACTATAGAACCCACATTTTCAATGTAAACCTTATAATTTCTCTATAATATGTTTCAAGTAATATATTAAGCATTCGTTATTATTCTGAAAGGATATGTTTTAATATTGGATATTTCTCTATCTCCTTTCCTATTTATAACATATTTAACCAAATTTTGAAAGGAGTCACCCTCAAACCTGACTTTACACTACCCTGGTGTCCAGCTATGTCTAGGCGAGCTGTGAAATTTTCAAAACAAAACTTACTCAATTTTTCTCTAATTAAAGGGAAAAAAACTATGCAAAACAGCTTTTGGTTTTTAGGGGCAGATGGCAGGTTTCAGGAAATCAAACAATAAGGTTTGGAAATTCCCCAAAGAGTGGGGCTTTCTGACCCCAGCGCAGGGGCGGGGAGCCTCTCCCAGGAGAGGAGCACTTTTTGTTTTCCCAAAGGATTGCGACCCTGGTCACAGGGGAGTGCTGGGGCAGGAAAGTCCATCCAGGGGAGGCTGGTGAGTCATGGGACGGAGCTGCGCTGTGTTCTTTTCCCAACTGGGAGCCTGGGATAGAGATGGGCAAGTGGGCTGGGGTGGGGGGCAGCCCTGACTTGGCCACCCCCAGGGGAGCTAGGCGGCCTACTGGTTGATCCTGATCTGCTGGTTGGGAATGCTTGCCCTAGAGGATCTTACACAACTGTGTATTTTGAGTTTTCCACAAGACTGAACTGTAATGGCAATTGGAGACTTTCTCTTACTCTGTTCTCTGGCCTACAATGGGGCTTCACACTAATAAATTAACACAGAGACCCCCAGCATAGGAAGCAGAATGTTTGGTGTTTCGAGGCACATCTGGCTCTTTAATGCCTTATAAAATTTATTACAATACGCAGATATTTTTTTCTAGTTTATAAAAAGTAACATTACCCCGGTTTTCTGGTTTCAGCTCTAGACCCCGTTCATAGTTTTTCTGAATTTTCAGTGGGTTATCATTAGCTACTTCTTCATAGCCTTCTTTCTAAAAAATCTACCTGGAAATGATAAGAGAATAGTAAACAACAGTTTTTGTTGCATTCATGTAGATTTCAAAAGGGGAAAAATGAAGGATTCCATATGTGGTCAAGGTAAAAAATTGTCATGGTGGTGGCAAGTCTGATTGGGCTATGACCTTGGGTGTAATCAATAGGCTGCTTCCCCTTTCGTAAGGCAGAACTGACTTTCACGTATTTTTTTTTTTTTTCAGCAAAGACACTTGCCTAATGATATTAAAATTTTAATTGATTATGCTGTATGTTCTGAAAATTGAAGCAGCCGAACTCATTCACTCCACACAGCCGCCCTCCAGCCGCCATTGAATGTGGATGCTACGGCTATAAATAAATGCTGCCACCTACAGGAGAGAGTGGGGATGTGCACAGCCAAAGTTGTCCATTCTCAGTCTTTGATCTTTTCTGTCTCCAACTCACTGGTTTCTATGACTTTTACTTGTACCCACTTCTTCATACAATTAAAAAAAAAATGAATCTGTATTTGTTTGAATTTCTTGATTTTGTTTTAGAATACAAAGCGAAAACCCCATATTCTGTAGGAAAATATTCTTTGTAGTGAATCTTCAGATTCTCAAAGACCCATTTGCAATAAATAGGATATAAATATTGAAGAAGGAGGCTTGAGAGAATGATTTGTTAGGCACAGTGTCTGAACTGATAATACAAACACTTCACACTTTTCTTTAGTTTCCCCCCCCTTTTATGTCAGCATGTGACTCAATAATTCTTCTCGCTGTAGTGTCACTTAGTAAGATTTAAATCATGCTCCCTCGCCTCTGCTTGAGTTTAGGAAGTGGATAAAGACCAGCTCACTCCATCTTGGGTTAGTACCATTAGAAAGTGTCCTCCTATTGGATTAACATGTGTTTGCATGCTGGGCGTTGGGCCTGGGTCTGTGTTTTGGAATGACACAGAGAAAGCGGATTCCCTCTTTCACACAACAGTGCTTCCCATGTTTGAAGAAGACATCACAGCTTCTAGGGCCTTACCCCGTAGGCTGAAGAGCTCCTGATTCCTTTACCTGGTTTTGTAGACTTGACTCCTATGCCCTCAACCACGTGGCCGCCTGCTCCTCTGGATGTGGCTGTTCATCCCTGGGTCTCTCCACTAGCGCTGTACTGATGTTTTTGGCGTCCGTAGCAGACCCGCGTGGAGGTGACGTACCACATCACCTCCATTCTGCTAATCCTGTGTTCTGTTCTCTCCAACTCAGACATCAACTTGACTAGCAAAAGAGCACTTTACATGGTTGAAGTGCTCCCAGGCTGCTATTAAAAACACAATATATATGGTCATTTGGGAGAAGCGTTGTGAGTGTGATTATGTTTGAGAAGCTCTCACAGTGCTGTGTCTTTTCGCCCTCAGAAACTAGCAAGGACAGTACAGGTCGCCATTTCACTCCTGACAGTTTCTAGTACACGTTGCTTGTGCATTTCTATGGGGTGGTGTGACTGTGGGCTATTTTCTGGAGGAAGAAGAGAGAGTTCTCTATTTTGCAGACTATGAAGGAGGCACGGCTGTCTGTGGGATCCGATCTCCCCTTTTGGCACCCAGCCCATCTTATTTTGGAAGACCTTGTCTCTACTACTGAACTCAGGGTCATTTGTTCTCTCTTCCCTATTGAAACCTGTGCTGGATGGAGGGTGGCATCTGCTCCCATTTGTGTCAGGGTGGATGTAATTCACAGGCTGGGCGCTCTGCTTTACCATTCTGGGCAGTACTTGTGTTTTAAGTCTTCTCTATAATTTGAAAAGAGTTTTGTTTTCTATTAAAGGAACTTTAGGAATCCATGATCATGTGGGATAATGCTTTCGGGGCAGTGGATCTTCTTGATGTCCTTAAAAGTTCTTCAGAAAGCTTTATCTTAAAAGCGCTCACAGTGTAGCAGATGAGATCACCCTCATGCTTACATTAGCCCTGGGTCGGGGCAATAACTACACCTTGGGGCAATAATGGAACTATACGTTTACCCACAGTGATTATGTTGGCTCTGTTCATAAAACAAGTTAGTTTAGTGTAATCATGAGATCAAAGTTCTCTTTTAGAGAAAATGATATATATTTGAACACTGGTTTTGTGCTATGTCTAAATTCTGGTTATTGTGGCACCGGGGATTAACTCAGACCAACATTTCTCCTAGAGCTTTTAATTATGCATAATAACCATCACACTTTGTTCTTCTGTATCTTTCATCCAAAGCTCAAAGTGCTCTTCAGGCATTATTAACTCATTAATCCTTGCAACACTCCTGGGAGGCAGATCGGAGGCTAGGTGATTAGCCCATTTTCCAGGCAAGGACATAGAGGCCCCGAGGACTTCAGCAACTTCCCCAGGGTTATGTGAGTCAGACCTGAGTAGAAAACAGAGCCTATCCATATTCCACTCCCAGTCTGCCTCTCTGAACCTTCCTTCCTCTAAGGAGTGAAAGCCAGTAATGGTTGGATCTGAGGAATTGTTTATACCTGTTTTTGAATATCAGTGTGGAGCAACAAATGGAACATCTTACAAAAAGCCAAGTCAAAAATATTTTTTTCTTGAAATGTAAAATCTATACTCTTTAAGGGAAAAGAGACGTGTCTATTAATCACCAGAATAAAATTGAGTATCACTTAGATAGAACCCACAAGTCCTCGAAATCTTCTAATATAGACCCTTAAACTTGTCTTACATAGAATCAGGAAATTCCATTTGGCCAAGCAGAAATGAAACTTGAACTTCACAAGGGTTAGGATTCAGTCTGAAACTGAGAAGTACTAACATCTGTCTTTTAAGTTTGACAAACAACCTTTTCTCCTTGGTTTCACTTGAACGCAGGCTGGTTTCACATGGACTTCATTGTTGTTTTAGTGGAGCTAGAGGAGGGGGCCGCTGTGTGATCTGGGTGGGTGTCAAAGGGGATAGTTAATGTCCACGGAGCCACTGAAAGCCTGGGACCTGGGGTCAAAGGGTTCCAGAGACCGGCTTGAAAGGCAGAGTAGCAAATTCAATGGGCAGTCATGAGCCTTCTTGAGCCTTTGTCTTTATTTATTATTCACTTATTTATTCAACAAACACTTATTGAATATCCATTATATGCCAGTCATTGGCTGGGTGCAAGCAATTCTAAGATGAATAAGACATAATACTCATCTTTCAGGAGTTTACAATCAGAGAGCAAAGATAAACACGCAAACAAATAATTATTTGATAAAGTTCTGAGTAATATCATAGAGATATTCACAAAACCTAATCAGGGCAAATTAGCTTGAATGGCTCAGAGAAATCTTCCAAGAGATATCTCTTGAAGACCACATAGAGGATGGGTCTGAAGGGTGAGAAAGATTTTGCTGGAGGTGGGGCTAAACTTTTAAGGGTTATCCATTTGCTGAAAGTTTGTCATTAGGATTGAGAGTATCATTTATAGCAGCAGCAAGTAGTTACCAAATTCCTAATATGTGCAAGCTACTCTTCTGGGCTACCGGGGATGAAAAGACACACTAGAAATGATTTTGGTTCTCAGGCAAACTATAATCTGAGAAAACAGGATATACTTAAAAGGATAAATAACAATGTAATGTGATATATAAATAGTGCCACTTGAGAACTCAGACAATAAGCACAATAGAAATCCAGAGAAAAGAGAGTGGTAAGTTAAAATGCCAGAATTAGGGATCCTTATGGGGAGAAGAGGGAGACAGAGAGAGAAACAGGTGGGGCATATTGAGTGGACCAAGCACAGGCATTTGGCTAGAAGGCAGGGCTCCTGTAGAAGGGAACTGGGTCACAAACATGGAAAGAGAGGACAGGGCTGCTTATGCCTAACGAATATGATGCCTGGGTGCCCCTTCCCCTGACGATGGCCAACATGCCCAAACATCACTTGACTCTTTTGCACCAAGCTGTATTCTGAGACCTCACTTGCATGTTCGGAAGGTTGGGCTTTGATTTTAGAGAACTGGGTGCGCTCAAAGACTTTTGAGGAGGCAAGCCTAATGATTAGGATTAGGATTGGCTGCCAGTGACTGAACAACAAGAAAAAGGTTTCTTTCTCTCTTTTGTAAATGCCCAGAAGTAGCTTGTCCAGAAACAGCATCTGAGACCCAGGCTCCTTCTCTCTTGTTACTCCACTTTGCAAAGCTCCTGTTGCAAGGCCACGTCTTGATTTAAGCAGATGCTGGAGGTGAAGCCATGTGTTCACACACACCAGGAAGCAAGCAGGGTGGGAAAAAATGTACACCCCTTCTTTTTAATGAGAGATTTTGCAAATTGCATACACCGCTCCTGTTTCTCTCCTATCTTCCAGAACGTAGCCACATGGCCACACCTAGATACAGAGAAGGATGGAAAGTGCAGTGTATCAGACAGCCGTGTTCATAGCTTCCTAAGGAAGAGAAGGACAATGGGTATTAAGGGACATCTAGCAGTCTCGGTCACTATGGGTAAAAGGACATTTTTAAGCAGGTGATAAACATGTAGCTATTTCAAAAAACACAATATTTTGTTGAATTGAATGCCATTAATTACTCATGAGCCTCCAGATTTGCTCGGGGCAATGGGAAAGGTAACATCACGGGGGACACCCTCTGCTGCCTCCTTTTTCAGTCTCCAAAGCTGTTAATTCCACGGATGGGGAAATCGCATGGATGACTGAAGATGAACCTATTTTATACCCGGCCGAAGGGTCTTCTCTGAGATGTTTCCTTAGAGAAACAGAATTTAACTGGAAGGCTGGACTTCTGAATGTTTTCATCAGGCCAATTTGCCTGATGACTGTGGCAATGATCCTGGCTCACAAGACACTGTGAACCACTGACCCTTTGAGCTGTCAGTCATATTAATCACTGCTTTATGGTAGAGTCAAAAACAATACAAACAAAGCAAGTGACTGGTCTAAATTAGTGAGGAAATGCCAGGACTAGAAATTACCCCAGAACTTCAAATAGTATCCTAAATTTTTTTGCTACTCTGGAGAAGTTACTTTGTCTTCTCCACAAAAGCTTTCAAAAAGCACAACTTTCAAGTCACGACTTTTTAAAAATTTTCTTTAAAAAAAAAAAACAGCTTGAGATATAATTTATATAATATACAATTCACCCATTTAGGTGTTCAATCAATGGCTTTTAGTATATTCACAGAGTTGTGCACCCATTCCCACAATCAATTGTAGAACGTTTTCGTCACCCCAAAAGGAAATCTCATATTCCTTAGCTATCCATCACTTCCCGATTCCCCATAGGCTTTCCACTTCCCCCCAGATCTAGGGAATCACTAATTTACTGCCTTCCTCTGTGGACTCACCTATTGTGGACACTTACTGTAGATATATGGTCCTTGTGACTGGATTATTTTACTTAGCATGATGTTGTCAAGGTTCATCCATGTTGCACCATGTATCCGTATTTAATTTCTTTTTATGGTGGGATAATATTTTCTTGTATGGATATACCACATTCTATCCACTTATCAGTTGATAGACATGTGCGTTGTTTCCATTTAGGGGCTATTATGAATAATGCTGCCATGACCATTTGTGTACAAATATTTCTGTGCACGTATGTTTTCATTTTTCTTCAGTATATACCTGAGGAGTGGAATTGTTGTGTCATATGGTAACATTACCATATGTTTTAACACTTGAGGAACTGCCGGACTGTTTTCCAAAGTGGCTGCACCATTTTGCATTCCCAGTAGAGTGTGAGGGTTCCAATTTCTATACATCCTCATCAACACTTTTTGAGTCTAGCCATCCTAGTGGGCATAAAGTTGTATCTCATTGTGATTTTGATTTGCATTCCCCTGATGGCTAATGATGTTGAGCATCTTTTTATGTGAATGTTGGTCATTTGCATAACTTCTTTGGAAAAATGTTTATTCAGATCCTTTACCTTCTTTTTAAAAATCGAGTCATCTTTCTATTATTGAGTTGTAATAATTCTTTCAATAAATATATTCTCAATACAAATCCCTTATCAGATATATTATATGCAAAAATTTTATTCCATTCTGTGGGATCAAATTTTTTTTATCCCATTCTTGTCAATTTTTGCAAAGAAGTCAGCTGGGATTTTGATAAGAATTGCATCAAATCTGTAGATCAATTTGGGGAGCATTGCTGTCTTAATAAGTCTTAAGTCTTCCAATCCAGGAATATAGGATGCCTTTCCATTTATTTAGTTCTTCAGCTTCTGTCAACAATATTTTACAGTTTTCAGAGTATAAGTTTTATACTTGTTTTGTTAAATTTATTTCTAACTTTGTATTTTTGTTGATGCTATTGTAAATTACTTTTTTCTTAATTTCTGTTTTCCTCCTCACTGCCCGTGTATAGAAATACAATTGAGTTTTGTATATTTTTCTTGTATCCTACAACCTACAACCTTGCTGAACTTGTTTGTTAGTTCTAATAGTTTTTCAGCGGGGTCCTTAGGATTTCCACATACCAGGTCATGCCATCTGCAAATAGAGATAGTTTACTTCCTCCTTTCCAATCTGGATGCTTTTTAAAAAATTTTCTTGTCTAATTGACTTGGCTAGAAATTATACCTTCATGAGAGAATATCATGGATCATAGTGACAATCTCCAGGGCCGCTTGCAAGCTCTTTGCTCCTAAATACCATCCCTGGTCCAAGCTGTCATGTGGGATCTACTGCCAGCCCCAGACGGGGGAAAAAATCTTAAGAAAACGGGAAAAGGGGAAAGTGAGAGGGAAAAGAAAGAGAAGTGAGAGGAAGGAGAGAAAGAGAAAGGAGTTAGCTGGAGGAGGAGGAGAAGGAAAAGGACGGAAAAAACAGAGAGTTGGCTCCAGGGCTGAAGGTCGCCTCCCTGAGCTCTGTGGAGGCCGTAGTGACAGCAGGAAAGCTGCTGGTTTTTATGTACTTTCTGCCCATCAGCAGGAAAGGCAGGCAATGATGCTACAGCTCAGTGAAGGCGTCCATTTCCTTTATGTAAAGTAGAAGAGCATCAACTCCTCATGCAGGATGGACAGCTTTAGGGAAAATAGCATCAAGTTGGCAAATGATGTAACATAAGGGTCTACATAGAAAGTGGTGATGCTGTCCTTGTCAGTGACTTTGGGCCAGGACTGGGAAGGTGAAGCATTGTTTGCTGCTCTTCCTTGGTCACGGGTAAAGATCGGGGTGTAGGTCAGGGGTAGCAGTGAACAGGTAACCAAGGGGAGTACATTTCGATCTAAATGGCCCTACTCCAAAAGCTGCTCTTAGCTGAGTATCAAAGGCAGCCATGAGGATTATTGATCTGTGATTCATTTGTTCAGGCTCTGAGCAGAGTGCTTGTTTTAAATTGGATAAACTGAGGGCAGTTGGATCCAGAAATGGATTGGTATCTGAAAGAAGTATGATTTTTTTCAGAGGCTTTATAAGTAAATATAAAGGATATTTATAAGTAAATATCCTTGGGGGTACGTGACTTTTTAAAGAGAATTAATCAGAAAATGTGCATGTCTGAATGCAGGCAGCACAAGGCTGTGAACTGTGCCATTTCTGGAATAACAAAAGGCAAACGGGACCCTTAAGGAAATGGGCTGGCTTAGAATTATGAATCACTGAGCCCATTTCTTCTCGTGATTAATGATGAATCACTGTTTTAACTTTGGATGAAATAATAGGCTGCATCTGAGGAGCTCCATTAATCATCATAAGAATTAGGCTTGTGCCAATTCATTACTGCAGGGTCGACATGTGCTGAACAGTTGAGCCGAATTTCAGGAAGGGGTGAACTTTAGCAAGGGCTGGCTTAAAAGAATGCAAACATTAGGGGTCTATTCTCTCCTGGATGGGTGGGGATTTATGGGTGGAGAATAGATCCCATTATATCATCCTTCATCCAGACTCCTCCTCTAGAAGCTTAACAAAACACCAACTACAAAGTCTTTTGGCTTTTCGGTATTCAGGGGCATGATACAATAGATAACCAACATATATCATAAAATCTGATTCTTTTCTCTGTTTTTTACTGTGCATGTTTCATGTATTCAGCAAGTGATTAACAATCTACTGGACACTTGGATTTCAGCAGGCATGAAAGTAAGTAAATTTAGCCCACTGCTCTTTGAAGAGCAAATTCAGCCTTGCAAAATTTCTGCTTTCCTAAAATCTTCTTATAACAGTTAATGAAAACATGAGGTACAGGCAGCATAAAGAAGAAACTTGGTCCGTACAAACAAGAAGTCAGGCTGGATTCATCATTTGGCTAACTTCAAAACTCTTGAGCTGAAAGGGAGGTTAAACAATTGTTTGAACAGATTTCAAGGGATGTGCTTGAAGGATATATATAAAGCACGTACTTCTCTCTTGCAGTGACCAGCAGTGATGGGAAATCCAAGAGATTTTCCTGTAGTCCTTAACTCCAACGGATGTGATTTTGATAGTGTAGGAGAAAAACTCACCCAAGTTAAAAAAAAGATATATTGTTGCATCTTAATGTTAGTAGATCCAGTAATCTTTAAGAATCACAAAGCACATTCAAGTCATCATTTGGAAACTTGGCTTATCCTATACTATACAGATTTTTCTTTTTTGTCACATCAAATGCATATGGGGTTTTTGAAAGGAAACCAAGGATTGGATTAGGATTTTAAAATTTCTTTTATTTTTAAAAGACTAATTATAATACAGATATTTTTAAAACATAAATTTTCTTAAAATAGCTTTCATCAGTATTAATAGGAAGAAAAATGAAAGGAATTTGAAAAACAAACTTGAATCACTTAGATGTACATATAGAGCTATTGTGCATAGCTTACACACACAGACACATACACACACACACACAACTTTGCATAAAGCTTCTATCATTGAAATTTAATAGTTTTTCAACTGATTTCTCTGACCCCGGGTTCTTCCTTTTTCAAACCGACCAGAGGGAACTTCCTACAGCAGAGAACATATCTGATGCCTCCCTTATTGAAAACTCCAGTGAGGGAAATATTAACAGTTTCCACCACCCAGGCCTGGGCATCTGAGAGCATAGGAGGGGAGGAAGGCCAAGGTGGCCGGACATGGCCAGGGTCATTGGAGCCCATCTACACACCAAGCACCATCTGTGCCCTGAATAAGGCCTCACAAATACTTGTAGAGATTGTAAATAAATAAATTTATTTCAAGGCATGTATTATTGTATCTTTTTGTACGTATTTTCTAAATCATAGGATATTAAAAATGCAACTATTTTCATGTAGGAGGTCCCTGAACAATTTTTTTTTAAAACTTTAGAAGGGGAACTTCATACTCCAAAAACGTAGGAATCGGCAGCTTTAGGATAAAGCACAAATTTGTTGTCCTGGACCACATGACCCATTACAACCCATTTGACCTGTAGGACCCGTTGAGCCCAATCCTTCCAGTTGTAGCTCTTTCTACCATTCATCCCTAGCTCTCTGTTTGCTCCCAGGGTTCTCTTTCTGGAAGCCGATTGTAATTCTCCCAGCAGAGCTTTTCTTTTGCCTTCCTCTGCTGCTTCATCTCAGAACTTCCATATTCTTGTATACTAGAGTATTTTTCATATCATACAACAATTATTTGCCTGGCCATCTACCCCAGCAAACTGTGAGCAGATTCTGCCAGGCCTTCCTCCTTCAATCCCTCCTTTTCCTGGTTCCCCAGTGGAGTGGAGATCTTTTGTAGGCTCTTGCTCTCGGTTAAGATTTGTTTAATTGGACTACATTTTAAATATGAAGCCAGTACCTAAATTTAAAACTGGTAGGGGGAAGGCCATAAATGGAGCTCTCCAGAAAACAAAACGGCCCACAAACACACATCCACTGTAGGTGGGTGGCTAGCTCTCAATCTTAACAGCCAAATAAAAGATTTTTGGAAGGATTGAAGACACAGTACACTGGAAAGAAAGCTTGATACTTAAAAAGAACTTAGAATGGAGGCTAAAACAGATTTTAGAAGCCTAAACAGAAAAACAATCCTGGCAATAGGCTTTCAGACACAAGCTGGTCGTGGGTAAGCACACAGTGAGGGTGGGAGGATTAGAGATGAGGAAATGAGCACTGAGCCCAGGCCTGCATGGTACGCCGTGGAGGGGGTTGCTGGCACCTCCTTGCAGGCGGTGGATGGTGTTGGGGCGTCGGAGCCCTGGGCAAGTTGACAAGCAGTCCAGGTGCAGGCAGCTTAGACCGGCTGCACGGAGGCACTTGGCCATGAGGAGATGCCTGCTTTTGTTCCCCTACATGCAGGGGAGACACGGGTATCGAAATCTTACAGGGTAAACTCCCAGGCACTGTGATGCTTATAGAAAAAAATCAGCCTGAGTCAGCTTTAAGGGGCTTAACATTACATTGAGAAGAAAAGACCAGGCTTCTTATCTCTGGATACCTAGGGGCAAGCAGAGGGCCAGGTACTCAGTGCTGGTTGGAATGAATGAATGAGTGAGTGAGGAAATGGTGAACACAACGACACAGTTCCTTGTGATAGCATGCCTGGTGGAAGGCTCAGGCAACGACCCTCCCATAAAGAAAGTGGTCCCAGAAGGATGTAAGGAAGCAGGCAACTGCCACCCTCCCTCATTCCCGCATTTGTTGTCCTAATGGATCTTGGATACTTTGATTAGCTACATCCCTGTTACCCTGACTGAGAAAGCAGAACAGGTGAAAACTAGAAGGACGATTTGAAACCATAAGGCTGGTCAGCAAATTAGAGAGTGAGAAATTATCTATCTACAAACCAGACAGAATTCAGGTCAGAAATCTTCCTCCTCACTACTGAACCCAATTGAATGATACTCTTGGTCTATGAGAACTCACCTGGAGCTGGTAGATGGTTCTCTGTGAGGACGGGTGATGCTCCTTCTTCAGCTGTATCTCCTGCTGCTTAGCACAGCATTATTAAGCACAGAAATGTTCTTTGCTGAATTGAACTGAAATGTCATTTGAGCTATTTTGGAAATATTTCCCCCATTCTTTGCAGTTTTCAGAGTTCGAGTTACTGGCTTTTCCTTTGGATTGGGTGAAATTGTGAACCAATATGTTTATATGTTCTCTGGTTATTTACAAGCTGAAATTTAATTCATTCAACACATGTTCTTGAGGCTTACTCTATATCAGGCACTTGAGAGTCATCAGGGAACAAAAAACAGACAAGAGTTTCTGCCCTCTTGGGTCTTACATTCAGCACAAAAAAACCTGCAATATTAGTTGTAAATATACTGTAACACTTAAATTTCTCTTTTACATCAAAAGGAGTAACACCTGATCATCACTTTCCTGTGCCATTCATTATTGTTGACTACTTAATTTGATTTGTAATTCTGGTATCCAAAAGCTCTCAATGGCTCCATAGATTTCTCTTTCAATCTATTCCAGTCTCTCATTCTGTCTTTCTTTCTGTCTGTGTGTGTCTCTCTCTATATGTACATATACACACTCGGGTAATATGTGCCTCCCTGACAACATTTGGAAGAAAGGATGAAAGGGACATGTATTATTATACTAACGCGTGTAAGCCTAAGTAAGACTATTAGAACTTTCAAGAAGTCTTTAAGACCCAACCAGGCTAAATAGGAATGCAAATCCAGTGGCTGGTGTTTTCTCCTGACTTCATTGTTCCTTTCCAGTGACAGCCCTTCCAAGTGGATATGTCCTTGTCTATTTGTTATTACAAAGTTTAGCCCTGAATCTGGGGCTTAGTTTTAGAAGGCTCTTTTCTCTTTAGTGGGAGGCCGTCCTGCTGAGTCAGGGGCCTATGGGCATTTCCATGTCAGCCTGTATTTCAGTTTGCTCACCTCTGCTGGTTCTGAGCCATGTTGCCTTAAGCAGGAAAACAGCCCTTCCTGCAAGTGCAGAGAGCGTTTTACTCGGCAAGATGCCTGATTGGAGGAAAAGATATGAGGAGAGATTTTCCCATCTCTTTTAGGATTCACATAAGTAATTTTCTACTTGGGGTTTCTTACCCTTGGCTAAGCCATGGCCTGAGGACCTGGTGTGGTGGAGGAGTGTGACCTGAGGGATCCCATTCAGAGTGCTGGTGGAGGCTGTGTGCACCTCTGGTTCGGGGTCATCTTGAGTCCACATTCCACTTCTCTATTATTTCTGTGGGATCTTCCACTTTCCTCATTTGTAATATAAGGAAAAGAGTACTACTCTTTTTTTTTAAATTTAATTAATTAATTAATTAATTTTTTGTGAGGAAGGTTAGCCCTGAGCTGACATCCGTTGCCAATCCTCGTCTTTTTGCTGAGGAAGCTCAGCCCTGGGCTAACATCCGTGCCCATTTTCCTCTACTTTATGGGGGACGCCACCACAGCATGGCTGACAAGCGGTGCGTTAGTCCTCACCTGGGATCTGAACCCGCACATCCCAGGCCACCAGAAGTGGAGCACATGAACTTAACCGCAGCGCCACTGGGCCAGCCCGTACTACTCTTAAAGAGTTGTTCGAAAGTCTAAATGAAGTAATTTCCATAAAAGAGCCTGGTATCTGTGAGCTTTTGGAGTAGATGGTGTCGAGGCTCCACCAGGGTTGCCAAATTAAGCAAGTAAAAATACAGGATTCCCAGTTAAATTGGAATTTCACATGAATAACAGATACTTTTTAGTTATAATATGTAAATATACCATAACATAAACTACAATAAACTATATAACATAAAATATAAATATTATATATTAATATTTTAGTATAAATATTGCATGGGACATACTTATATTAAAAATTATTTGTTGCTCATCCATATGAAATTCAAATTTAATTCAAGAGGCAACACTAACCCTTCCTCATCCCTTCCCAGGGCCTGTGCACCCACTCCCAGCTCTCATGAGTGTTGGCTGCTAATGGCCGCAGCTGCCCCTTTCTCTTGGGGCTTTGGCTGAACGGTGTGTGTCGGGGGCGCCTCTCTTGGAAAATTAAGGCTCTTCCTCCCTTTCCCCAATGGGGGCAGCCTGTGGCTCTGACTGTTTGGCAGGGGCACAAAAGGCCAGCCCCCGTTTCTCAAGCAGGGACCCCCTCTGTAAGCAGTTTGTGCTGGAAAGCTGCCCCAGGGGGTCAGGCAGCAGCCAGATTCTAGCCAAGACCACACTCTGGCCCCTTCTTTCCCCTGCTCACTCCTGCTTCCCTCTTTCCCCTTCTGAGACCCATTTCTCAATCATATCACAAGAATCGCTGTCTCAAGCCCTATCTTAGATTGGCAACGAATCTAAGACATCTATCAATGAATGTGGATTGTTTTCCCCTTCCTATGGTTAAAAAATTGTGAACATTTCTCATAATAAGTAGGATTTTTTTCTGAAAAAAAAATGTAACGATGCTTAAGAGAATGTTTTCAGACAATTAATATACAACTTTTGCTGTGCCAAAAACTAGAAAATTTGTAAACATGAAATTATAATATTTTGTCAGGTTTTAAAAATTCCGTATGTAATGACAGTTCATCACAAAAGCAAGCTGCTCTTCTCCCTCCAAAAGGCACTGTCATTTTCCCAAGAGAAGGACGATGATTCTTGGAATTTACTTTTGATATAGGTAAATATATTGGATGTAGTATTATCTTTCAGATTTGGCACAAAAGAATTGGGAGTGGAAAAGAAACAGCAAACAGCATCCATTTGTGGTTTCATCTTTTACATTTAAACTTCAATTCAAATTAAAATTTAGTTTACTTAGCAAGTTGTTCTATCTATATTTATTGATCATTGCCACATTGATTTGAATGCTACTATCGTAATCTATTTGTTTATATGTGAGTCTATTTCTGGTCTTTTGTTCTGTTCCATACATCTTTCTGCCTAGTTCTTTGCTATTAGTTCACTGTTTTAATTACTGTGGTTTTAAAACATGTTTTAGTAACAAGGGAGAATGAATCTTCCCTTGATATCTCTCTTTTTTGTTTTTTTTTTAAACTACTGTTTTATATTTATTCTATCAAATAAATTTAAAAATCATGTTTATAGGTTTCAAAATATTTCCTTGCAATTTCTATTGAAGTATTGTTAAATTTAGAGATTATTTTGCAGAGACTTGGCATTTATTTTTGCGATACTATCTCTCCAATTAGTACTGTCCTCTTTTAGTAACTTCAGTGAAGTTTCTTCAGGTCAATGCTGCAGATTTCTTGTTATACGTCACCTAGATATTTTATGAGGTTTGTTTTTTTTGCTATTATGAATAGGTTCTCCTTATTATATTTCAGATGACTTTGCAGAGCTGCAAAAAAGAAGAAATAAACATAAACATAATCTACAATCCTACCACCTAGTGTGACCACCAGAGCGTAAAGTTCTCCATGCTACACACACACACACACACACACACACACACACACACAAAGAGATTCATATGTTTTTTTCCTCTGACCATTCCTGAATTCCTAGAATAAAACCTACTTGATCATGGTGTATTAGTCTCATTAATGTATGCTTGATTAAATTTGCTAACACTTAATGGAGAATTTCATGCATTTATAAGAATTGGTCTATCATTTTCTCTCTTTTTCAGTGCTATCTTTGTAAGATTTTAATCAGAGCTCTGCTATGTTGATCAAGTAATTGCAAAGCTTCTCACATTTTTAAAATATTGGAATAATTCAAATAGGCAGAGAGATAACTTTTTCCTTAAAGATTTGAAATAATTAGTCGATTAAAGACTTGTAGGTCAATACGACGTGTATTTCTACAAGAGATTAGAAATAAGATGCTTGCTGCCTTGCTTTTTCAAAAGATTTAGAGCAGAAATAAGTAAGTGAGAGTCTAAAGGGTTTGAGAGGTGGAAGAAAATGAGAACTTAATTGAACCCCAGACTGGCAAAGCAGCAGGAGCAGCTAAGCTTTGGAGTCTGACGGAGCAGGTTTTGGGCCCCGGTGCCACCAGTAGGTGAACCTGGACTCTCCTCTGTGAGTTTCTTTTCTTAATCTATCAGGTGGGGATAATCACACCAACCTTCAAGTAGGTAACAGATGAGCTCTTTCTGTGGGACTCTTTGGGAGCCTCTGGACACAAGCAGTAAGTTGGGGATGCCTGGCTACAGCGAGCAGAGCAATTTGGGAAGGTATCTTTCCCCTTTCTACAATTAGTAGTTTGGGCACTGCGGGGGTGGCGGCAGTCCCTTAAATGGGTGCCATTCACAGGGGCAGCCCTGTGCTTCCTCACGTGAGAAGTGGAGCTGGAGAGGAGCGGGGCGGATGCTCCTGGGTGACTGCGCTGACCAATGGGCCCTTAAGCACATGGGGACATCTCTGGAGACTTCTAGAAATACATTATGGGATCACTGGGGGGCCAGAGGTCTCTGTTAGCAGCAGAACAAGAAAAGGAAATTTGGGTTAATGCTGTAAAAGTGACCTTGTTTATACCCCCGAGCCGCTGAGCCCTGCGGAATGTCCAGGTTAAACAAATATCGTTTTGAGTGGTACAGATGAGTCAAACTAGACTGAAGGTAAAAACGAAGAAGATAATTTTTGAGGTGGGTGGTGCTAGGCAAAGCCACGTGGCAGAAGCCTGCCCCAGACTTGAACTTGCTAATTCAGTCTGCAGGAAGGCAGCTTCTTGTTGCCTCGGGAGGTCACCCAGCTGCCCATACTCCACTCCATCTACGCAAAAGAGGCAAAGGACCAAAAAACAAATAGGCTTCAGGAAGTTTTTCAGGAAAGCAAGTTTCAGGGTCAGCAGCCACGCAGAGCATCGTCACCTGGAAGGGACGCCCCTGCTCAGGACCCCTGCATCGGTGCCCCAGCTCCACCGCTACCACAGACCCTGGCTCTCATGGTGATAGCCCTGGTCAATGGGGAAGGCTGCGGTATGTCTCGCGAATTTGGTTTCAGAAGACAAAAAAGTATATGGCACATTTTTGACAATAGATGATTCATAAGGCCCTTTCCAATCTCAATGTTTATTTATTCTATAATTTGTGTAGCAGTTTAATGTGCTAAAACTTTTAACTCTTACCCATCTAGAAAGCTAAGCCATCTCAAACTGTACATTTCAAAAACTGTCATGTAAGGGAAAAAAAAGAAACTAACCACAGCACCGAAGGCCTCTGGTGTCTAAAAAAGCCATTCCCTAACTGTATTTATTCTTGGCACCATGGATCAGCCAACTTTCTCTGTAAAGAGACAGGAAGTAATCTTTTAGGCTTTGTGGGCCTGTCGCAACTATTCAGCTCTGTCCTTGTGTTTTGAAAGCAGACACAGGAGATGCATAAATGAATGACCATGGCCGTGTTCCAGTAAAATTTTATTTATGGATAATGAAATTTGCATTTCATATAATTTTCATGTGTCATGAAATACTATTCTTCTGTGTTTCTTTTCAATCATTACAAAATGTAAAACCATCCTTAGCTCGCAGGCCTTACGACAACAGGCGGTTGACCACAGTATATCAACCTCGGTGTTACCCACACAACAGACTCACTTGCTTTACGAGCCAGTAAACGGTCCTTTGGCAGGACCAGCCCCACCCATAGAAATAAAATTAAATAGCAGAAAGAGCTTGATGAGAATTCGATAAAGCATCATACACAGCAAGTTGCCCAGAAAGCCCTTTGAATTTTGAACTAATAGAGCCTTCCACACAAATGCTCTGAGGAAGTGACTTTAACAGAAATGATGCAAGGAAATACCAGATTCTTAAATAAAACCACTCTTGCACTTATGGTTCTACAGGAAAAAAAGTACAAAGATCAAGTAATTTTTGTACCAATAAACAATGTTTATCAGCAAGCTAACACTAAACAAATTTCTTCCCCTTTGAGCAAGATGTTGAAACTATCACCTAATACATCATTTTGAGGTTAAATAAGGGTTGCAAATGAAACATGTATTTACCAAGAGTTCTAGAACGGCCAAAAGAATTCTTGGTATAGGAAACGTCTTATAAACATTAAAAGAGAGTGAAAAAAATCTTCTTTATTTCAGCCCTCTCACACGTCCGGATTCATCTTTTGCTTCTGTACTTTCTGTCTAAGTAACATTCTCAAGTCACTGAATGGTACATGCAACTCTGTATTATTAACAAACGGCAAACAAAAATAAAAATGAAAAGCTTCCAGTGTGTTCACCTTAGTGTGAGACGGCACCGGAAGATACGACAAATCCCTTCACGCTCTTAAAAATACCATGGAGTTTTCTGGGTTGTCATTTTCAACCATGGAAGGTTCATGGAAACTGGCCTCTGCAAATGGCTAAAATGATTGTATAATGTTTTCCCACGGACACTTTAGGAAGCAGCCCTTTGCAGAGGAGACATTAAAGCCCAGTGTTCCAGGGCCCAAGCTTTGGCAAGATAGCCCTGGGCTCAAAATGCAGTTCTGATGTTTACTCCAGTATGACTTTGGATAAATCACTCTAAACCATTGGTAAAATGGGGCTGATAATAGCTATTTATCACCATCATTGTGAGCCTAAATGAGCTACTGTGTGCAAAGCATTTAGTACAATGTCTGGCAAATAGTAAGGGTTAGAAAAATGGTTTATTATTACAACTATTAGATTTACTCTGTGTGTGTGTGTCTGTTGAAATATGTTCCAGGAAGAATCACTGAAATATGTGTGTCTTATGGCACTCACAGATAGATTTAGACACATTCTGGGAAATAAAACTATCACATAGACTTCGTAATTCTGTCTCAGTCCATCAGGTTTTTGCAGAAGAATCAAAACTTGAGTGAACAGATACTGTGCCCTGTGAAATCAAAGAGAGATGCTGAGCATTTCAAGTATTTTCTTTGCTGACTGTCAAAGCAAAGTGTACACAGAAACAGCAGAGAAGATCATAACAGGAACGTGCCCACCCACACACAGACATTAATGCGGTTGGATGTACATTCTATGGCTTACAGTTACTTAAGATGGCACAAAATAGAAATTCTTGAAAGAGTCATAGAGGAATAAAAAGATGCATGAATACGTGCAAACCATTCATATTGGAAGTGTTGCCTTCCAGAAGAAAAGAATGCCAGTAAAATAAAGACACTGAAATACAATAACAAGACCACGCAGTGCAAGGTAAAGAATCAGAGCTAACTGAGGTATTAAAGTTCCCACAAGTAGAAAAAACTCTGAACTTCACGAAAGTCTCTTCCAGGTTTATCTATAAAACCCTCTGAAGAGTCGAAGGCCCTGTTCTTCATCGATAGCTGTATCTGCTTCAGTCTATCGCTGGTAGACATGACAGCAAAAATGACCCAGGTAAATGAGCTGACTCGGTTACTCTAAAGCTGCTTCTGGTTACAAGTACAGAGCAAAGTAAGGAGAAAGATTGACTATAGTAAGGATATTGGCAGGATTTTGTAGAGAGTGCCTGCTACTGCAAACTTCCTAGATGAAAGCAATGGGTGACACCATCACCACCGCCTTGAGCGGGGGACTAAATAAACACCACATATAGGATCCTTGCAATCGTTGAAAAACTCGGATTTTTTTCCAGGTACTCATGTCAGGAATATGGCTTGCTAGGAATTCTGTCAAGCACATTTTTCTGGCAATCTGGTGGCAAGCCTTTGCAAATTTGGCTTTTGGCTCTCCTTACTTCTTGCTGAACCCTATTTATCCATTTCCTACCATATGTGAAAGACATTGGCCTATATTAAGAAAACAAAAAAACAGCAAACCAAGAAATGAAAGACCACATAAAAATGTGAAGCTCGTTCTTGAATTTTCAGAAGACCATGAATGGGATAAAATGTTAGCACCAGAGGAGGCTGCAACATGTTTCCTGAGACACTAGATGCTTTAGACCAGTTTCAGTCCGCTCCTGGATCTCTGGCTCTTTGCTGAAAAAGGATGCTTGACTCTGTGATGACTTTACACACAGAAAATTTCACTTTCTGTGTTCATTGTTGATGTTCATATTTTCTTCAGTTTTTAAATTTTTGCATTCTTTTCATAAACTGGTAAAAACAAAAGAAATATCTAGTGCTTTGAAAAGTTTCATAGTTTGTACCTCCCTTTCTAGAAAATATTAAAACATTTTAAAGTGAATTCAATCATGACTTCGTAACTATCATTGTCACCTTCTTTCCTGGTTTATAGTAAAAATCACTGTGACTTTTGATACCAAAAAATGACAGCATTTTTTATGCTGTTAAGCTAAACATACATGTAGTAAATAGATTTCAAATTGTTCCCTAAATTTCCATTTTTTTAAACTTTTTTTTTTTTTTTGCTAGGAAAGATTTGCCCTGAGCTACTGCCGATCTTCCTCTCCTTTTCCTTTTTTTTTTTTTGCCTCCCCAAAGCCCCACTACATAGTTGTACATTCTAGTTGTAAGTCTTTATAGTTCTTCCATGTGAGCCACCGCCACAGCATGGCTACTGACAGGTGAGTGGTGTGGTTCTGACCCTGGGAACCAAACCCAGGCCACCAAAGTGGAGCGTGCAGAACTTTAACCACTAGGCCGTCAGGGCTGGCTCCTAAATTTCCACTTTTAACCCATAATGCTTTGGAGAAAAATTTTAAAATATTAAATTTTGCATGGTTTCAGAATAACTGGAAATAGTTATTCTCATCTTCATTATTAGTTTAACAGGAGACTTGGCTCAAATAATTGGGGAAGAGTATGCCATGCTGGTTTGGATCACTCTTTTGTAGTTTTATAAATTTCACATCAGTCATGTTGACGGACTAAGCCCCATGAAGGAAGGGCCTCGTGGGGGATAAGCGACCACAGCGCTCTCTCCTGACCCACGTGGGTTTCCACTTGGGCTTCGCTGGGCGTGTTTGCACCACAGCTCTGCACTCGCTGTGGAACAGCCTGATCATCAAACCAGACAAAAAAGAGAGTCAGAGCAAGAGTCGTGGGAGAAGAGCAAGTGCTTCTCCTTTCCATTAGCACCAAACACATAAAAAAGAAAAAAGAACGGACTCCAGTTTGAGTCTTAAAGGGGGGTTTAAAAATGTTTTGTTCTTGCACAACAAAGGCACAGAGACAAAAGGACTCTTACTTTTAAAGCATGAACTTATCTATCTTTAAAAAAAGAAAAAAGAAATGGACGAGAATCAATCGTTCAAGTCCCTGAAACTTGAGTAAAATATCCGTGTGTTTCGGAGTGAGCATGGTCACTGTTCCTTTGTGGTTATACTTGCACATTCAGACCTTTTATGGAAGAACAACACTCCAAAATTCAAAATCACCCAGTGAGTTTTAAAACAATGATTTGAACTGAAGAAATGAATACATAACCAAACAACGGGATTTAGGAGGTCTTAAAAAATATGCAAAGTACTCCATATAAGATTCTGAGATTAGTTACTAATTGTTGCCTGGAATGGGATGAATCATTTCCAATCACTTGTTGGACTGGGCTGGATTGCATTTCTTTGTTTTAAAGCTGGTTTGTGCATGCCTGGACAAGGCCTTCATTTCTTGTAAATGGAGCAAGCCATACGACAATATGTTTGATCAAAATTTGTTATTTTTAACAGGTCCTTTATCTTGTCTCCTTTCGAGTCAAGCTTTTCTATTTTCTCTACGACATTAAACTGCAACATGGTACTGTTGTTCCCCCAGACCCTTTAATAAAATCACCGGCCTCTGGCACTTACCAGCTTGTGATCTTTTGGAAGCTGCTTATGACCAGAGCCTCAAATTCTTTCCCTGTTAGAGGGCCAGGCATTCATCCGCTCATTCCTTTAAAAATTATGGAATGTCCACTAGATGTTAGGTGTCAGAAGCACAAAGACAAATAAGACACAGTCTTATTATTACTAACCCTCGTGCGTTATGCTGCAGGGGAGAGACCCACATGGAGATGCCGTAAGTGCCCTGGGGTCTTGTAAGCACCTCATGTACCAAGTGAGGGTAGGAGGTGGTGCTGGTCAGGAACATCAGAGAAGGATGAGAAAGGAGAGGGATAATGTTCGGGAAGTCCTTGGCTAATAATAGCGAACAATCACATGCTATGTGGTGGCCCTGGACTGGACATTGAGGAACATTCATGTCGTCTCAACACAACTCTTTAGTGGTCACTATTACTATCCCTCAGTTCAGGAGGAAATTGAGGCCGACAGAGATTAAGCAACTCGCCCAAGGTCACACACTCAAAATGACAACCTCAAGCTCTTACCCCAGAGTCCTGGCTTTTAACTGCCAAACCTCATTGTTCTCCCCTTTCTTTGCTGTGGTATTGCAAATACTCAATATTTGTCTGCCTCCCTGATGGTGGCAGCTGCACCTACAGTTGTGACAGTGTCTGGGGAAAGGGTGAGGGCAGTGTGGGAGAACAGGATATGCCACAAGGCTGCCAGGCTAAGAGAGCCAGGTTTTACCCGTAAGGGGTTACTCAAAACTAAAACTAAAACAGTTACGTAAATTCAGTTCCTCATTTTGGTTTGTCTCTTCCAGATGATATTTCTTTTCTCACTTAGTTCAAACTGACTGAAAAAGACATTGGTGATTTTGTTTCCCCTTTAAAACCGAAGATTAAAAGCACAGTGGGTCACAGGCTAGAGGCAAATGGACTCTCATTCTTGGGAGAGTTAAAATAAACAGACAGGCAACCAACTTTCAGCTATTGTTTAAATTCAGTCTGCAGGGATTTTCTAATCTAAAGAACTCCATTGTTTTATTTCAGGGTCAGAACAATTTCCTACTCAGTACACAGGAAGGTTCTCTGTGAGGAAATTTAAAAAAGAGATATGCAAATATAATGTGGAGATTAATAGGAAGACACAGCTACGAGACACACAAAATGAAATACGATGACAGATCATATATTTTAGTTTGATTTTTTTCAACATTATATAAATGTTCTTAATTAATATTAAAACAACAATTAATGAGAAATAGCCTTGTTGGTTTGACAAATGGAGTAGAATATTTTTCAAGGACACATTTTTCCCCCTGATTCCAAATGTAATATAGTTTATTGTGGAAGACTTGGAAATGAATGGTAAGTATACAAAGAAATGGAAATCACCTCTCTATTTTGAAGCTGCCCTTGGAGACCCCCTGTGAACTTTGTGGAGGTACGTCCTGCTGGGCTTGCTGGCACTATGATACATTCTCGCTTCTCTCTTGCTTTTCACACACACGTGTACATTGCCTGGCACATAATGAGTGGTCAATATGTTTGCTATTGTTGTAACTAGAATTATTGCATGCATTATTGTTTTATGAAACTGGCATCGTGAAGTATATCAGTTTTGTATCCAGTGGAACGGTATTAAAGAAATATTAAGATAATACTATAAGTTGTATTAATCAGGGTTTTTTTTTGCATTGCAAGAGTGAGAAACCCCAATTCATTTAATTTAAAGTCTAGGGGAAGGTTCTCTTTTTTGAATGGCCAAATCCAGAGGTTCAAACAATATTGTCATCGCTTTCTCTCTTCCCTTTCCTTTCATTTTTCAGCTCAGCTCATTTCTGTGTCTTTTGTTTGCTTGTTGGATTTATTCTCTTCCTGCTTTACACGACCTTTGTCTAAATTGCTGAAGAGTCTTGGGTTGACATTCGATACCATTTGTGATCCAAAAGGGAAAAGACGGTCTTTCCTTCTGAGTCCTACAGGCAGCATGGGGGACTCTAATTGGCCCAGTTTAGGTCACATGTCCATTCTGAACCAATCCCAGGGTCCTGGGGGTGTGCTTCCACAATTGGCCTGGGATCTTTTCCCCTCCTGCAGGATAGGAATGGGGGTGCCAGTGAGCTTGAAATCAGCATGGTGACTTCACTACTGTACAGGACCACAGGACTGAGGGAAGGAACTTTCCAAAAGAACCAAAAAAACGATGGTCCTAAGTGTGTTAGGCAAACAAAAACTTCAGCAACCAGAGTTGTCTCTCTCAGTTAAAAAAAAATTGATTCAGCTTAGAATTAAGCCTCAGATTTATATGTTTTAGGATAAAAAGGTATCCATAAAGTGAAGAAAATATAATGATTTTTATATTTTAAATTAATTTTTAACTGGAATATGCCTGATCATATCTTATGGAATCTTGCACATATATTTCGATGGCACACTGAGTATTTTGAGCTGAATTGGTTACTCATTGAGATATATTACACTTTAGGATTTACATATTATTCTTTCATTGTACATTCCAATTGGTTATTGGTTATCAAAGAGCATCCTTGTAAAGTCCAAACAAATATCCCCTTCTCTCATCCTTTTTCAAAATAGACAGTCTGTTCTATAAACCATGTAAAATAAGTACCGTTAGCATTCTTTGTAACAAAAAACAACTGTTACTATTAGAGGACCATTCCAATTAGGAGACAAGATGGGAAATACCTGTTCTTTAGGCTACTCACCAGCAGGCCTATAAACAATGCTTATGGGATGGGTTTTAGGTACATATAGATGATTTAGAAAGCAACAATAGTGGAAAAAAATAGTTATTTTTAAAACTCATTAACCAGCTGTCATGAGTTTTCTGTTGATTGATTTCATTGTTTTTTTTAAACAAGACTTTTGGTGTCAACATAACCAAACAGCTGATTTTTTTGAGTTCTTACTGTATGTGGTCACTTGAACCTACAGCTGTTTCCTAGTAATGATACGAGATTGATGCACAGATACGTCCAGGTCTGAAAGAGTTATTATGATCTAACTGTTCTAGGAAGTCGTTTACTCACTGAGGGGTAGGCACATGGTAAGGTTTTACTCCTTATGATCTTTTGGATGCTTTCAAATAAATTACTTCATAGTCTCTTACAGTCACACTGGCCACCGAGTTGGGTCTGTTTGGTGTGTCATTATCATCTATGCTTTTTGTGAAGTCTTTTCCTCCATGTGTAGGGTTCTTTCCTCCATATTCTTTTTTTTTTCCTAACAATTGTTTTATCTTGTTGATTGTTGCAGTCTCCTGCAATAAGAAGCCCTGATTTGATAAGTTATGTAACATGGTATGAAACCGAGGATCCAAAGGAGAAGGAGGCACAGGGTTAGCGCCTGGGCAGCCACCAAGTATGGCCTCCATCTGTGCTCCTTTGTCTCTGCCCTGGGGCTTCTCAGCGTGTTACAGTGTTTGGGTCAAGTTAACTTTCCATAGCTTTACTGGTACATGAATGTGCTTTTGCTTTTCTGCAGTATGTACCCTCCTTTCACTCTCTGGTCCAACCCCCTGAAAATCATGTTGCTGAATCCACACCTCTGCTATCAAGCTACAAGTCAATGATGGCAAGAGTTGACTTGGTCCCAGTAAGTTGTAGGAGCGGATGAGAAGCTCACCGTCCCGTAGTTTCTTTCCTTGCTCTTTAGACAGAGTAGTTCCATGGCTTTCCCCACACCCCCACAGTTTTTCTATGTTGTTATTGGGATTCTTTATGCTTGAGTGACTGATTTCTTTTTTATTGCATTAGATGCCATCCAGTCTTTTCCAGGATAATGTTGAGCGACTCCTATTTCTACACCAAGAAGATTCCATTTCTGAAGCCCATCAAGTTTGTTAGAATGTGAACCCTTAGCTGATTCATTTCTTGCAAGTTCAGCCACAGGCAAGCCACAGAGAGAGATGGAATTGTTTGTACCTAAATGGAAGTACAATATATAGACAGTTACTCATGGTCACTCTTGACCAGACAGTTTAACAGTGATTTATCACCTTATCTGTCTTGGAAAAGAGGAGGCAGAGTGGAGGCTTTCCCTGTGGATGAATGAAGTTTGACCATTTAAGTTGTGTAGAGATAGAGAACATTGATTTGGGCACCTGCTACACAGCTACTGAGTGGAGGAAAAATGCTTCTGTTTCTCTGTGTTCTACCACTGCAGGGATTCTGACGTTTACACATTGGCTAAAACTATGGTTACTGCTTCTTCCTTTAACTCTGCCTCTTCCTAAAATATAAGCAAATTGGAGTCTCTAATTATTTATGAAAAATCTTCTTAGTTAGAGTCAAGCACAGAGAGGCCCAATATTACTTAAGGGGCAGACAAAACATTAACTTCCCAGAGAAGTAACTGGCCAAATATAAGAAGACAAAGTTTGTTTGTTTTGTTGCAGTTAATAGAAAATGCTTTCTGGACCATTTCTAATGACAGCAGTAGAGATTCACATTGAAAACCCTCCCTTTTCTCTTGTATGAGTTATCTATTTCTGTGTAACAAATCATTCCCAAACTTAATGGTGTCTAACAACATTAATCATTTTATAGTCAGTCGCTGTTTCTGAGGGTCAGGAATTCAGGAAGGCTCAACTAGGTGGACCTGCCCTAGGGTCTACAAAATGGTTGCCATCAGACAGAAGGTGGAGCGGAACAGTGGAAAGCTAGAGAGCCAGGGGCTCTATGGATCTCTCTTTCTCTCTTCATGTAATCTCAGGGCCTCTCATGTGGTCTTTTCATGTGTGACAGCTTGAGCTTCCTCACAGAATGGCAGCCTCTAGGTGGAAGAACTTAACTACATGGAGACTTAGGGCTTCAGTGTGAATGTTCCAGAGAACCAGGTAGAAACCAACCACATTGCTTTCATGACACAGCCTCATAAGTCCTATAGCACCATTTCAGCCAAATTCTGTTGATCAGACAGTCACTAAGATTGGGCCAGTTTCAAGGGGAGGGAATACAGACTGCCACCTCTCAATGACAGGAGTGTCAAACAATTTTCAGATACATTTTAAAACCACCACATCTCTCTAAGACAATGTTAATATATTTTTTGGATTTGAATCTAAACACATTTAAAAAAAATAATCCTGATTGGTCAATTGCTTTAAAGAGTTAAAGAGCACATATACATTATAAAATTCTACTGCAAATCAGTGTATTTAGTGACATACCATGAACAATATGGAGACTTTGTACATATCAGATCGGCCCAATTCATGCCAAGCATTCTACGGACAGTTAATAAAGTATAACAGAATGAATGAATGAATATTTAGTGAATTAGTTCACAGATCTGTCATCAATCAAGAGAGCTCTTAAGCCAAATAGATTAGAAGCCAACAGAATGAATTATAACTTGGCATCTTGGGTGAGGAAGTATGTTTCTAAACTATAATTAGTATAACATTTGTTTTGCTTTGTTTTGTTTTATTGGTACATATAATTTAGTGAAAAGGCAGTTAACCTATATTTGAATAACTGCCTGATTGGGTGAAGGAAGGCAGAAGTAGAGGACATTTTCTGAAGACCATTAGGAGGCTCCACATTAAGTGTTTGAAATGTCCAGGCTGCAGGGTCCCCCAGGCCCCTCCACTGCTGAGGGAAGGAACACACGAATTCTTTCAGAAGGCTGGAAGGTAGTTGTCATGGGGATCCTTAGAGTTTACCCTGGGCCTCTTCATTTTCTGCAAAATCAATGCCAGGGCAGAGGCCTAAGATGTTTCTAAAGTTCCAGATGCATCAAATCATAATAGTTTCATTACTCATAAGGTTAAAGGAGTTTGTTTACAGGCCCCATTTTAGGCATGAATGTCCTGGGCCTTTTTCTACTTTCAGGTAGCCTTGGGTACACCCACCTGCACACCCAGGGATAGTTCTATGTAAGAGTCATATGTCTGACACTATTGAAAGAAATCAAGGAAGACATAAAGCAATGGAAAAATATTCCATGCACATGGATTGGAAGAATAAATATAGTTAAAATGTCCATTCTACCTAAAGCAATCTACAAATTTAATGCAATCCCAATCAGAATCCCAATGTCATTCTTCATGGTAATAGAACAAAAACTACTGAAATTCGTATGAGGCAACAAAAGACCCCAAATAGCTAAAGCAAGTCTGAAAAAAAAAAGAACAAAGCTGGAGGCATCACAATCCCTGATTTCAAAATATACTATAAAGCTATAGTAATCAAAACAGCATGGTACTGGTACAAGAATAGACACACAGATCAATGGAACAGAATTGAAACCCCAGAAATAAAACCACACACCTATGGACAGCTAATCTTCGACAAAGGAGCAAAGAACATACAATGGAGAGAGGGAAGTCTCTTCAGTAAATGGTGCTGGGAAAATTGGACAGCAACATGCAAAAGAATGAAAGTAGACCATGTCCTATCGCCATATACAAAAATCAACTCAAAATGGATCAAGGACCTGAAAGTGAGACCTAAAACTATAAAACTCCTGGAAGAAAACATAGGCAGTACACTAATTGAGATTGGACATAAAGGGATCCTTTCAGATTCCATGTCTACTCGGACAAGGGAAACAAAAGAAAAAATAAAAAGTGGGACCTCATCAGACTAAAGAGCTTCTACAAGGCAAATGAAACCAGGATCAAAATGAATAAACAACCCACCAGCTGGGAGAAAATATTCACAAATCGTTTGTCCGACAAGGGATTAATCTCAGTAATATATAAAGATCTCATACAACTGAGCAACAAAAAAACAAACAACCCGATCAAAAAATGGGCAGAGGATATGAACAGACACTTTTCCAAGGAAGAGATACAGATGGCCAATAGCCACATGAAAAGATGTTCAACATCACTAATCATCAGGGAAATGCAAATCAAAACTACACTAAGATATCACCTTACACCCGTTAGAATGGCTATAATCACAAAGACAAATAACAACAAATTCTGGAGAGGTTGTGGAGAAACGGGACCCTCATTCACTGCTGGTGGGAATGCAAACTGGTGCAGCCTCTATGGAAAACAGTATGGAGAGTCCTCAAAAAATTAAAAATAGAAATACTTTATGATCCAGCAATCCCACTCTTGGGCATCTACCCAATGGACATGAAATCAACCATCACAAGAGGCTTATGCACCCCTATGTTCATTGCAGCATTATTCATGATAGCCAAGAAGTGGAAGCAACCCAAGTGTCCCTCGACTGATGATTGGTTAAAGAAGATGTGGTATATTCATACAATGGAATACTACTCAGCCATAAGAAAAGACACAATTGTCCCGTTTGCAACAACATGGATGGACCTAGAGGGTATTATGTTAAGTGAAATAAGCCAGAGAGAGAAGGCCAGACACTGCATGAACTCACTCATATATGGAATATAAATGAACACACGGACAGAGAGAACTGATTGGTGGTTACCAAGGGGAAGGGGGGTGGGGAGTGGGCACAAGGGGTGAAGGGTTACATCCACATGGTGACGGACAAACAAAAATGTACAACTAAAACCTCACAGTGCTATAAACTACTAAGACATCAATAAAAAAAAAAAAGAGTCATATGTCTGAGCCCTGGGCCAGGGCCCCCCACGATGGCTTCTCACCACCTTGTGTCTCCCTCTGACGGCCCAATGTTGTTCCCTAGGGAGGCTGTTCCCACCTGTGGCCCTGGGCTGGGATATTATCACAACAGCCATGCATCTACAATTTGACACCAGAGGTTTTTGACCTGAGAACATTTGCATTTTGGGGAGTTCCCTCTGGCAGCAGGAGAGAGGAAGATTCAAGACGGGGAGGAGATGACTGACAGCGACTCCAGCTAGGGCGGCTGTGGTAGTCCAGGTGTCAGGTGACGCAGGCATGGATGAGGGCAGTGGTTATGCAGGTGAAAATTAGCGAACATTCATGAGAAGTTTGCAGAAGCAATGTGTAAAGTGTATAAGTTGCTTGGGGTTAGAGGGGCAATGTTGGATTGGGAATACACTGTTTGAGCTTTTCTGACCAGGTAGGTGACAAATGTGACTATGGAAAGGAATAGGAAGGAAGGTGCATTGGCTGGGGGGTGGGGTAAATAGAGAACGAGGAAAGTGGCTGTTGGTTCTGACACTGGGAAACCTGAGCACCGAGACTTTGTTACTGGCAGAGAAGAACTGGGGGTTAGCAAAGGGCATTTACTTAACGCAAAGAGCTCCCTTATCTGTGGGCCTGCACAGATTGTGTCTCTAACCATTATTACTCACAGAGCAAGATTTAAGTGAATGTTACTTTTTAAAATCCAGACTCTTTTTCTTTTTAAATAAAGATCCTAATCAAGGGAATGAAGGGGAAGAGAACAGGGTGAGAGCAGGAGCTCTAGGAATTGATTTATCAGGGTGGGCCAGACTTGCTCTCAGCCTGGAAAAATGTGAGTGAACATGACCTAGTGTTTCTGAAAACTGCATGAACTTCACTGCTGGGGGATTTCCTGAAGGTGGGGTCTTCCCCTAAAACCCCAGGGGCATTTGGGTGTGTGAAGGTAACCTGATGCACAATGACCAGGTGGGGGGGGGGCCTCTGGCATTTCACGGGGAGACATCACAGATGCCAAATGATCTGCTGTATCTGGACACTCATGCAGAAAAGAATTGTACTGCCCACAGAATGCCACCAGCATCTGCACTGAGAAATGATGAGGCTAGTGCTGTTAAAATGTGTTTGTCCTTGTGACTTTGTCATTCTTTGCTTTCACTTGAGAGGAGATTTAACGTGTCCTGCGCAAGAGGTGAAACCAAGATGTGAGAAACCAGCCCTAAACTGGCCCGGTGTTCTTGCCTGGGATCCCTTTGGGAGGGCGTTGGGGAGCTCGGCCAGGAGAAGCTGCTGGTGGTGATGCAAAGGGACTGGGGTTGGGGGCAGGTTGGGGAGAGGGAGCCTGCAACCAGAGAGACTCAGATGTTCTCCTCAGGCCTCTCACAGAAAGGCATTCACAGAAAGCTCTAGAAGCTGGAGAAGCAGAGTCCTGGGACAAGTCAGGCATGTGAGGGGCACTGAGGCTGGCTGGATGGGGCAGGCTTTTGGGATACCTGCCTCCAAGAAGCAGTTGCCCCAATTTTCACAAAAGAGAAGAGAGAACCCTTGTCTGTGCGCTTCCTTCCATCAGGGACATTAGCGTCTTGTAGCACTTGCCCGTCTGTGCTGCAGAGCTCAGGCTTGTTTGACTGGAGGACAACCTGCCCCTGGGATTGCTTAGTAATGAAATGTCCATGACGGATTCAGGACTGTCCTGGGGCTAGAGGCTGCTCAGCCAGCAGGAAGCCTCAGGTGCCCCGAGAATGGGGTGTGGGGCTGGGTTAGCTGCCGAGTGACAGGGGCTCCAGCGTCCCTGCTGAGACATCATGCCTGACTCCCATAGGTAAAACGATATGCAAGGGGGTGGCTCAGAATGCAGGCAGCGTGTCCTTAGTGCAAGGTGATGCAGGGTGTCTGGTTTCACCTAACAGGGGTGATGCATAATCCTGCTGCTGCTGGTTAGTCAGGCGTGAGATGAAGCTTTTGTGGGGAGGGCCCCGCACAGCACAGGCCTTCCCTTACAAAAAGGCCTGAGCAGCATCAGTCTTTTCATGAAAAGCAATGAGATTCTGAATTGGAGGAACAGTAACTGCCACCATCTGAGTCATGCAAGAGCCTGAGTACTGCTGTTGCTCTGTGGGGGGCTGTGTCAGCCCAGAGGTTAGAGTGTTTATAAGTCTGTGAAGCATCGACCAAGGCCCAGATGCTGTGCTTGGTCCTGGGGACACGGAGAGAAATTGTCCTGAAGGAGCTCTTAGCCTGTGGGGAAGGGAGACAGGAAAGAAAACTCCGATGGAGTGAAATACACGCCACTGGAGACAGAGTAAAAAGATACGGAGGTGGCACAAAGGAGGGAATCATCAGTTCTGCACAGGAGGGCACAGGAGGCAGGACCAGGGAAAGCTCACCAGAAGACATGAGTGCTGATGGGGGCTGGAAGAATGAGTATAAATCGGCTGAGTGGAGAAAGGACGTGGCAGTCCAGGAAGACACGGCGCACACAAAGGTGTGCCGGTGCAGAATAACGTATGTTTCTTGAAGCTGCAAGTGGTTCCTTATGACTGGTTATAGAGGGAGAGGGGGGAGCAGCAGAACCTGGACAGTCAGGCAGGGGCCAGGTCATGGGGGACCTTCGCGCCAGGCTAAGGAGCCTGGATGTCATCCTGCGAATGAAATGATACCCTGAAGGACTTTAGGTCAAGGAGTAACATAGTGATAGCAGTTTATATCTGCCAGAGGAGGTTACTCTGCTAAAATATGTTGAAAGGATTGGGAAGGGGCAAGACTGGCATTTGCAAGGTCAGTTTTAGGAGGCTGTTGCCATGGAGAGTCCTAGTGATGGAGGCCAGGATTAAGGCACTGGCCATGGGGATAGCTCAGGAGTACTTGTACGATACACTCAACAGGTGGATGGGAGAGGATCTCATGGTTGGCTATGGAACACGAGGGAGAGAAGGAGAAAATGATGGCTCTGAGTTCTAAATTGGATTTAGAATGAACTGGGTTCATCGTGGTGCTAACAACAAAGGGAAGGCGTATAGAAATTTTTTGTTTTGGGTTGAGGTGGTTGGGTTTGGGCGGGTGAGGAGAAAAAAGGTAGAGATAATGAGTTCAATTGAGCTTAGTTTCAGACATGGTGCATTTGAGGTGTTTATAAGATCTTCAGGTGGAGATGTCCAGCAGGCAGCTGAGTATATGGTGGGGCCACATGTCATTAACATATTTCATGTATGCAAATCCAACTACCCACAGTTAGCAAATGATACAGAACTATGGAGATACAGAGGAAGGAAAAACTAGTTCAAAAAGTGTTGTTCATGCCATTTTGCTCAGCAATCATATGCCCAGTAGATGGGAGACCCCAACCTTCTATCTTCTCAGTGGAGCCCCAGTGCCAAGTGCCTTTCCAAATCTGAGCATTTGGCCTTTCTGACTGTGACTCTAGGAGATGGGTTGGCAAGCTGTGGCCTGAGGGCCAGATTGGGCCACCACTGGTTTTTAAAAATTTTTAAGTGGTTAAAAAAAATAAAAAAAGACTATTTCCTTACATGTGAAAATTATATGAAATTCAAATTGCAGTGTTTATAAATAAAGTTTTGAGAGAACATAGGAACACTCATTTGGTTGTGAGCCATCTGTGGCTGCTTTGGTGATATAATGGCAGAATCAAGACGGAGATCGTTTTGTTCCCAAAGACTAAAATATTTGCTATCTTGCCTTTATGGGTCAAGTATGCTGATCCCTACTCTAGGGCTTAAACATATACTGTTTTAGCAACATATCACTAAGCACGAGCCAACTCAGGATACATCTGTGCATGCATGTTATTGCACATGCTTGTAGAGAAACATCCTTGCACATCTTATGAAAGATTTAAGGGATTTTCAAGGACATTTTTAGCTGGATGCAATTTTTGCCACATGTGCTAGCTTCAAAACATCCCTGCCATGTAAACTGTCTAGGATGGAGGCATATGTTTGGGAATCAATAAACTAAAATCTGTATCAGTTTCCTATTGCTGCTGTAACAAATTGCCACTAATTTCTTGGCTTAAAATGATACAAATTTGTGAGCTTACTGTTTGGGACATCAGAATTCCAAAATGGGTCTCATGAGGCTAAACTCAAGGTGTAGTCAGGGCCTTTCTGGAGGTTCTAGGGGAAACTCCATTTTCTTGCCTTTCCCACTTTTAGCAGCTGCCCAAATCCCTTCTCCATCTTCAAAGCCAGCAAGTGTGGTCAAGTCTTTGTCACATCACATCACATCACTCTGACATTGACTCATTGACTCTTCTGCCTCCCCCTTTGACTTATAAGGACATGGGCCCATAATCCAGGATACTCTCCCCATCTCAAGGTCAGCTGATTAGCAACCTCAATTCTATTTACAGGACTAATTCCTCCTTACCATGTAACACATAACATAGTCATGGGCTCTGGAAATTAGAATGTAGACATCTTTGCAAGGGGGCATTATTCTGCGTATCACAGATGGAGATACAGTCATGCACCACATCATGACATTTCGGTCGATGACGGACCGCATATACGATAGTGGCCCCATAACATTAGTACCATATAGACTAGGTGTGCTGTAGGCTGTACCACTGAGGTTTGTGCAAGTACACTCTGATGTCTGCACAATGACAAATATGCCTGACAATGCATTTCTCAGAACGTATTCCTGTTGTTCAGCGACGCGTGACTGTATATATTTGGAAATCTTGACTTAGGATGGTATTTAAAAGCTAGAGAATGGATGACATCCCTCACGGAAGAGGCATGAAGTGAGAAGTGGCCTAAGGAAAATGCATGGATTTAAGTGGCAAAAGAAAAGGATCCTGAAAAGGAGACTGAAACAGGAAGAGGGCAAGGAAAGTATGTAATCAAGAAAGCCAAAAGGAGACGAGAGTTCCAAGAAGGAAAGCAAATGCTACAGTGAAGTTGGAGAGATGCGGACGAAAACGTGCCTGTTAGATTTGGCAATTGGGAGCAATGGCAGACACCTGCTGGCTTGTAGAGGTCCGTTCTTAGTGTCCATGCTCCTGTCCCCTTCCAAGTCCTGTGATGTGTGTGGGGATCAAGAGTGGACTATGTGATTTAAGCCTAATGTAAATTGCTTTTTCCTGTCTGTACGTCGCAATTGTTTCAGGGTTGAGCACTTGATTCAATTTATGTCAATGAGAAGCAATAAGATTTGTGCTGGGAATCCTGGGAAAGATTGTCGTGTAAGAATTTGCCAGGCTGATAGCTTCAGTAGCCATCTTTAGACCCAAATGAAGAGGATTTTGATACTGGGGACTATATGAAGGGTCAAGGGAGAGAGGAGAGAGAGCGCAAGAGAGAGGAGAGAGAGCGCAAGAGAAAGGAGAGATTAAGACAGAAAAACTGGTTGTGGTGACATCATTTGAGCCCTGATCACGCCAGATCTGGACTTCCCACTTTTGGAACCAATAAATTTGTTTTTACTTTGCTCAAGTCAATTGGAGCCAGGCTTTCTGTCACTCAAACCAAATCCATCTCACCGTCTCTGGTATCTTTTGCAAGTACAGTATCCGTGAGTAAAGGCCTAAGGACAGTGTGCCAACAGTGAATTTCACAAAAGAAAAGTAACTCTAGTAGAGATGTACATGCCCTGGTGACTACCGTAAGTTAAAAGATGAAGCTCCTTGAGATATTGTCTCCAGATGGGATCCTTACTCTCCTGGGTTCTTGTGACTGACTCTCTTTGGCTATGACTGTTCTGGAATAGCGGTTCTTGAAGTATCAACCCTGGATCAGCAACATCAGTCTCACCTGGGAACTGGTTAGAAATCAAAATTCTTGGATTTCTCCAGGCCTACTGAATCAGAAACTGGGGCTGGTGGGGCCCGGCAGTCTGTTTTTTAATAACCCCCAACTGGTTGTGATGTACACTAAACATTGGGGACCACTGCTCCCAGAACTGTGGTTTCTGTTGCTGAGTACAGTGTCATTGGAAGGTCATGTGGGATGTGTGTGGAATTCCGTGGGTCTTGATGTCAAGGGAGACTTGAGATTTGACTTCCTTGCTGAAAAATGCAAATCTTAGCTCTATGCACCTGGTTCACAGTCTTATTGCAACACCATGATTCTGTGATATAAGTGGAGACATAGATCTGTGTTTTCCTGAAACACCAAAGTGCAGTGATTTGTGAGTTCAGATTTCTTTTCCGGAGACTGTAATAGTCGATTAGATCTCCTGAGTCACTGCTGTTTAATCCCACTGATGCCTAATGAAGTGCAACACTGTGGGACAGAATGTGATAAATGGGGCCTCATCTTGCATCTCCAAGTCAAATGGAGTATATGAAAGTGGATGTCTTCCGTATAAGACGGGAAATGAAACTCTTCAATTATTGATCCCCATTCTCTCCAGGGCTTGTCCGGGCTGGGAACTATGAAGGGGTCTGAATTATAGGACACCCTTAGTATTCGATGGCACATGTTTCAGAGGTGGAGAAACCCACCAGTGCTCTCGAGATGGAGAGGAGGATGATTTTTAAGAAAGTCTAGACGACTTCACTCAGAGGTGGGAGGTTAGTTCCTGCCTGTTCTGGGTGCTTTTGCCTTTCTTCTCAAAGCAGAACAGACGTTAGTTAATGTAGTGGGAAAATATGGTCTTGGGAGTCACAGAGCCTGAGTTTGAATCTTGGGGCTATCATTAGCTGCTGTGTGACCTCAGGTATGGAACTGAATCCATCTGAGCCTCAATATCCCACTTAGAAAATGGGGATAATAATGCCTATCTTCTACGGTTCTCATGAGGTTTAGAAGGAATAGAAGGACTTGGCACATGCACTGTACTCAGTCGATTTTTCTCTCCTCTAACCCCCAAGCTCCCACAGTGTCTTCTTTTCCCTGTGAGCCTAGTGCCCTAATATCTCTCTCCTGGGTCTCAAGTCTTTACTCCTCCCAGACCCAGCCTCGGCCAAGTACCCATGTCTCCAGAATTACTGTCTCCTCTCCTTCTCCAAAAATAACTTCCCTTTTCAGAGGTAGCCTGGCTTGATGTTGCCATCACCATCTAATTAAAGAAGCTGATGCTCCAGGGGAACTTGACCGTCCAAAGCCTTGCAGGTGGTAATGCTTTGCCCGTCTCAATCCCTGCAGGAGCAGATTACGTCACAGGACTCTCCAGTGCGCAGGCACAAGGGGATGGCTGGGCAGAAAGGTGCTTCTGGGACCTCCTCTCGTTTATGTACTCCTTCCTGCCTTCATTCATTCACTCATGCAACGAACATGCGGTGAGTCCCAGCTCCTGTGCTAGTTATAAGGTATAGAAAGATGAATCAGCCCTGGGATTCCAGAAGCTCAGACTTGGAGAGCAGATAGAAACATAAGCAGACACTCACGAAACTCTGAGAATAAAGTATAGACTATTGGGGAGAATAGAGTATTGGAGAGGGTCTGTTAGGTAAAGGGACTGGGTTTACCAGTGACAGACAGGCACAGGCGAACCCCAGGAAGTTACACTGCTGCTTTGTAACGGCTGAGAAAATGAAGATGAAGCTGAGGGTTAGGCAGAGACCGGCTCATTTTACCCAGGGATTGGGAGCCCCTAAAAGTGTTCACTAGGCAGGGAGTGGCCGATCAGATTTAACTAAATTTCTAGTTAGAATTTCTTGAGTGCTTACCCCATGCCAGGCACTGTATTAAGAACTATATGTCCATCGAGTCGTTTAATGCAGATCCCTTTGGCCTTTGGTGGAGGACGGACTTGGGAAGTGGAAGGCTGGAGGCCTGGAGACCAGTCAGAAGCAGGAGGACAGGATGTAGAGGGGGATGAGGGAGGAGTCAAGCTGGGGTGACTGCACGGAGAATGGTTCCTTGAAACGGGCCTGAGAAGGCCAGGGAGCAGCCAGGTTAGGAGGGAGGGGCTGAGTCCCGCAGGGAGTGCTCCAGGGAGCTGGGCGTCCTAACTGGGGGTGAACCTGTATTTATCACTGGACCCTGAATCTGGAAATCTTGTATATGCCCCACGTTTGACCTATTTACTCCAGGTGTTGTCGGTGGTTCCTAGTGGGGAACATCTCCCGCTCAAAAATATCTTCCTTCCACACGCAGATCTCTTTCGGGAAGGAAAGTCCTAACGACAATGATTTCTCATTCTGTGCAGTGGCAGCTTGAAAACGGGTGGAAGCGGCCGCGCTGCGGAAAGAGCAGCTGAACATCCATCCAGTGAGGCCCGGATGCCCTCGAAAGCGGTGAATTTCTGTCGCGCCCTCTTTTGTACAACTACACATCCCTTAGTTGTCTGCTCGCCCATACAGGCGTGGTCTGCATTTAAGCAGCACGGTGAAGAGCGCGTCCCATTTCCCGGGCGCTGCCCGTGGCGCCGTCCTCCAGCAGAGGGCAGCATTGAGACGCTAACGGAGGGAGCCCGAGCCGCGGGACCCCCGCCTGTTGGAGGCCCTAACCTTTTAGGCAATTCCCCGGGGAGCCCTTCCGGCCCTACGTGGGCTGCCCGAAAACGAACAGGGGATAGGAATGAAATATTAAACAATTCTGTTCCGTAGAATGAAGATGAGTTGTCATTTAGCGTTTTATCAGTTGATGACACATCTTCCAGCTTAAAGGTGGTTTTGTGGAAGCGCGGGAGCCGGGTGCGCGCGTTTGCCCCTGCACCCTCCGAGCACCGAGCACCGAGCACCGAGCACCGAGCACCGCCTGTGGGGGCGCCGCCAGCAGCCCGAGGGGGCGCCTGAGAGATGGAGGCTGAAGCCAGCAGGGACGAGGGCTGAGAGCCCGGGGTCTGCGGGAGGGAAGGGGCGCAGCTGCACTGGTTGAGGATGCGGGCACATTTCGAGCGAGGCTGTGATCGAGCAGAAGGAAGCTGAGAAGGCAGAAGGTGAGGGGAGGCAGGCAGGCTTGCTCTTCCCCTTGGCGACCGGTGGCTCCTTCCATGTTGATTCTGTTGATCAGCAGGGAGAAATGTTTAGCATTTTCTTTGTCCTTCCTCATCTCTTTTGCCACTCCTCTTCCCTGCTTCCAGGTGCTCTGCCGACTCCTGGGCACACCCTCGAGGCTGAAGGCGGCCCTGAATCCTTTCCTATTTGGCCAGAAGGGTGGGACTCTTTTTGTCTCCATTTTCTGTGTTTCCATGCTGTGGATGCTGAGTGTTCCAGAATCTGAGTGGCCCTCAGCAGAAAACATGCCGAGACATGTCTCCGCCATTGTCCACAAGCTGTCAAAATTAATTCAATTTAAAAGAGCACATTTACAGAGATCAAGAAGAGAAGAGCAAGCCCAGTTGGGGAACTGGGTAAAACCTGGTGAGGTCCTCTCCCTTCAGCCAGATTGAATAATAATTATATTCTTGGGCAAAGGCTCCTTGCTGCTACAATAAACTGGAATCTTTCCTGTTCCCTGCTGTGCTTTATTTTTTTTTTTACAGATAGTATTGATTCTTCCTCTGGATGATTACCTTCAAATCCCCAATTTTACCCATGCTTGTGGTCTGGCTTAAATGAAAGTCCTCTTGTTTGATAATCATGAGGACTATAAAAAGTCTACTTGCTAAGTGGTGTGGATTTGAAGCAAAGTATTTCTTCTGTCCCTTTAGAAGTGATATATTTGGTTGAATCAAATTCCTGCCTGACACAGGCAAAGGAAATGTTCGTAACTAGCTTAAGAATCCAAAGCGTATTTAGGAATATGTACTTTAATTTTTTTCTTTGAATTAAAATAGCTTGAAAAATATTCCTGTTGGTTGAACACGTGTCGCAGTGAGTCACAAGAGCAGAGGGGTCCAGTGAGTTAGGTCCTCCCTCCTCGTTCCTGAGAGAGCAGGGCTGGTGGATAAGAGCAGCATCTGTGATCGGACAAAATGGGCTTGGAACCCCGCTCTGCCGTAGACTAGTTTGATTATTTCACTGATCTGACCTCACGTGAACTCCCGTTTTCTCAAGTGTGAAATGGGAGTTATGATAATAGTTGTGTCCTCATGTATACAAATGTATGCAAAGTAAAATAATGTCTACAAAATAACTGCCGCGCAGTAGGGCCTCTGTCATGTCAGTCTCCCTTTCCGCCGCCTCCTCCTCTTTTTCTTCCTCCTTGCCTTCTGTTGAATAACCTCATTCAAAGAGCATAAACGTTGAGACAAGTGGAGACTTACCCTGTAATCTCAGTTGTATATAAATTCACTTAAGAAAAATCAGAGCATTCAGAAAATGGCATATATATATATTTGTATTTTCTATATTTATCTATATATTGAATATGGGCCAATTCAGTATTTTGAAATATATGTATTATCTGTCTATCTATCTATCTAATCTCCTCCTTCCTCACTTTCTTCCTCTCTCTCTCTCCTAGAGATAAACATATATGTCTATATTATATGAACTGAGTACTACTTACTCTCACAAAGAATATGTCACTCCCTCATTTATTTTCCTTAGTTCCCTTTGCACAGAGTACCAGGATTGGATGAGGCTTTACTCATCTCCTTCGACACTCCCTTTGGTAATTTCGGTGCACTCGCTACATCTGGTACTTGCCTCTCTCCACAGTACAGGATGAGTGGTTGTCCAGTGTCTGCTAACCCCCGAGGGAGTCCGATCCACTGTATGATAGATTTAGAAAGTCTATCTTTGTTCTGAGCTGAGCTCCCATTGGCCATGATCCTGCTTTCTGGAATACTCCAGACTGCAGGTGGCCATCTTCCCTTAAATCTTGTTTCCTGGTTAGGCCTTGCTGTTTTCCTCAAGAGTCTCTTGTATGGCATGGTTTCTTATGTGTACGGTCTCACCTCTGGATTCTAAACCCTGGCATGACTCTCTTTGTAACTCTCACAATCACTGGGACATTGGCTTGTCATAAGACAGTGGGTCCCACTTGAGTCCAACTGGCTGATTAAGAATCATCCCCAGGAAATCAGGGGAGGGAAGAATCATGCCTGTCTCTTGCCATCACAGATAAAGTATGTGGAGGTAAGATTGTCTATACTAATTAGAAATATGTTCCCTGTCCTTTATGTTGGGTGCTGGCCTTCAGGGGAGCTGTAGAAGCTGAGGGAAGCAGACCTCTCACATGTGTCTGGTCAACTTTAACTTTGGAGAATAAAACTGCCATTAGAGGAGAAAAAGGGGAAACAGATACTCACCTTCTTTATGCAAAGAGAGATTGCTCCTTTCTGGTTGTTCTAATCTAACAATATTTTCATAGAACACATGAGTCCGTCTTCCACATCTCCTAGACATTTTTAATGGACATACTTTTTATTAAATTGAGGACAATAGGATTATCTACTCAAGGTGGAGAGCTGAAATGTTTTACTGGAGGACTCAGATTAATAGCATTCTTTGTTTGAATTACCCAGACTAGATGAGTTAAATTTTTTCTCTGCAGCTATTCAGATAATATCAATTCTCAACTTCACTTTATCTGTGATGATGATCTTTAGATTTGAATTAGTTTAAAATCTTCCAACAGAAAGAAAACAAGGAAAAAACCCACCATGCTCACCAGGACAAATCAGAGGTCATAATGTCAACGTTGAATCAAAGATATTAAAAAAAATCCATCCATTGGAGTAAAAACGTTGGGGTTGGCATGTAGCTGGTTCTCTGAAATAATGAAAGGTGGCTATTGACACGTTGTCAGTACAAAGATCCCGTCTCATTTATGTCTCAAAACTGGGTTGAAACTTGTAGCTTTGAGTGTGCTTGGACCAGATGAGGAGGAGCCCTCAGCATGCTGAGCGGGACCCAGGCCAGTCCTTGGGAGCCCAGGTGGTGTTCTCCCTGTCCTCCCACCCTCCTGCTGCCTCAGCTGTCTTCAGGCTTCTCAATTACCGACGCTGTCCCCTCTGGCAAGGCACGCAGTGCCCATGACTGCTGGAAATAACGGTGGTCAGTGGATATTGGCAGGTTACGATCCCTTTCCTTACGCAGCAATTCACTGTATCTGATGTAGAGGCTAGCACGCCTCTCCTTCATAATAACCCTGTCAAGCAGGTATTATAAATTCCTTCTTACAGGTGAGGAAACTGAGGCACAGAAAGGTTAAATAACCAGCTTAAATTCCTGTCCTGGGTTAGTGGAAGGGCTCCTGATTAAGTTGAGGTTGCTTCTACCTAAACATGTTTTCTCAGACATGCTATTGCTGTGCAATTCAAAAATATTTACTTCTTTTGCTTTTTGTAATGAGTTGCAGCAATGCTCTGCTTGGTTATTGATGTGTGAAGGCCACCATTACCCTCTACATTGGTTCTAAAATCTTAGTTTTCTTGTAACATGTTGGTATATTGAAAAAAAGTTGTACGATACTTCAGATGTTTATGAGCTAAATTTTATATGTGAAATACATTTTTTAAAAAAAGAGGGAATAGTATCACTCCAAGTTAAGAAAATAAATATCTGTGCAGAAATCTATGAACCTGATGTTCCCAGTTTACTAAATATCTAGTAAGGATTAAATTAAGTTTCAGTTGCTATAGAAGAGGGGTGAAGAGGACTCGATTGTTAGTGGGAGGCAGGAAACAACCTCCGAGAAAGGACTCCGAAGAATGAGAGGGAATCTCTTTGGAAATGCAGGAAGATTCCACGCAATGCATCAGCCACACCATGGAGGGCGTCCTGTGAATGCCTTCTTGTTAGAGGAGATGCACACTCCCAACAGTGCCACTATTTGTGAGCAGCGTTGAGGAAATCACACGGCATCGTGAAATAGATAGTAATATTCAAGTCAGAAAGACTGTTCTTGAAGGAGCACAACTTCAGCAGATAACATATCCGTGCTGGTGCAGAATCAAATGAGGAAGAAGCAGGACAGCAGAACAGGAGCACCGCTGAATCCCAGGTGCTCTCAGGACCACTGCTGGCCGAGCTTCACCTGCAATTTCACATAACTTTGTTTGTAGTTTGTTCTGTCTTTCTGCATAAATACACATGTAAATAAATGTTCGCATTGTGAATTGTGTACTGTATGTACTCCATGGCACCATTTGAACTTAGTTCTTATCATCGACATGACTGCGGAGTCTTTATTAAGTCCTAAGTGAAAAGCACCCTTTACATATTTTTGGGGACATTCTGATTAGATGGGCTCAACCCACATTTGCAGTTACTCTCCTGGTGACCAGATTGATCATCAGGTCAGCAAAAACCCTTGCAGAAGGGTGACTGAAGTAGGACCTCCTTCTTCTGAGCATGTCCCGTTTATGAGAGGGGAACTTCTAGGTGACGAGTGAAAGAGAGATACAGAAGGGAACTTGTATGTCCATTTTGGATCTCCTGGCCTGAGAGAGGTGAATCATGTGCTCCCAATGCAAACCTCAAAACTGGCTTAGGGGAGAGATCTAATCATGAGGTCGGGCTTGAAACATCCAGACCTCAGCTTGAAGCCTCATTCAACGAAAACCGAGCAGCCGATAGATTTCTAACTTCTTTTGATGACTGTTCTGTTTCTAGGAAGTTAAAAGAAGCAACAATGGCTATTGCTACTGTGGAACTAGTTCAGATCAACAAAGGGGATGCTTAGTCATTATAAAAACCTTGGGTGTGAAAGAGATTGTCATCTGAGCCATAAAGAAATTTCTGAGCATAGTAGTTAGATTAGGCACATATGAATTTAGAAATTCAATTTTCAGAATATCTGAAGATTGGTGTAAAATCTCATTTATTTCTTATGTGGTCTTCCTTTCTGTCATTTTCTACTTTGCTTTCTAGAAACTTCTCTATATCCTCAAAGAAAAGGGATGAACAACAACAACGAAACATGAAAAGCAAAAATGGAGAAGTGCTCAATTCCTGTTTTCTACTTGAAATTTTTTTCAGGGATGAGAATCTTATGGAAATGGTAGGACTGACTATTGTCAAAGGGAATCAATATTAAGTCAATGATGGTAAAAGTGAGCCTGTTGTGGCTTGTAGGCTTTAAGTCTTTGGCCAAAATGGATTGTATCTTAGGAGAAACTTATATATACAAACTTTTTATATACATAAAAAAACATATATTCAACTGCCGCAGCACCGTCAGAAACCTCTGTGGGATCCTGGAGCCTGATCCAGGGGCCAAACAGTAAAGTTGATATTTTCAAAAAAGAGAAATCAGAACTATGTTCCCTAAACTGTTGAGCCCATATATAGATCAGGCAGGATTTAGAACACATGTTTAGACTGTAGTTTCAAAGCGGGAGTTTCTGAGTGCTCAGAGTCAGAAGCAGTGGTTGCTAGGATTCAGGGCTGGTTTATCAAGAAGGTCATGTTGCACTAACCTCCTTCCTTTTTCCTTTGGGTGATGAATGAATGTTTGTGGTATATTTGGATTTCAGCAAGTGTTCTGCGTCTTTCTCTTTTGAGTGGACTGGTTGGTCATGTTGATAGATGGATTGATAGCTGCTTGCGTACCCATACTCCTTCCCTGTCCCAGCCTGGGAGATGTTTTACCATGACTTGGATCTAGATGTTAGAGGTATGCTTATCAAATCTGTGAGTGACACGTAGAAGGGTAATTAAAATCCTAAATGACCATATCTGCAGTAAAAACAGAAAAAAGAAGAAAAGGAAATATTAGGTAAGTGGCAAGATGGCTTCAACAGAAAAAAAAGTGAGACTCAGATTCTACTCTGGCCTACTCCTCCCGACCCACAATTACACAATTACAGGGTATTAGTGATGAAGGTTGGCAATAGCAATAGCACGTGTGATAGACTTGCTATTTTCAGTTGGCTGAGAACTTAATAATGGGAGAACTAATGGGATACAGGTTTTTAAAGGCTATTGCAACTTTGGCACCCCAATATCTAGAAAAACAGAAGTTCACTTAATAGAAGTGCGGTGTCCAGAATGAGGGAGCTAGCTCGCGGACCCATCTTTCCTGTGTTGGTCAGGCCAAATCTACAGAGCTCCATCCAGTTTTGAACACTACATTTTAAGAGCAACACTGATAAACAGTTTGTTTGAGATGACTGAGGAATAAAGATGTTTAACCAAGAGGAAAGAAGACATTTGTGTATGTGTCCCTGTGCACGCGTGCTTGTGTGTTGTGACATCTGGTTTCAAGTGAAGGAAGACGCTGTGCACTGGAAATATGCTGTGTGATTCCAGGAACATTCAGGTTGCAGCTCAAATGTCGTCTTCTCAGATGCTCAGAGGAGCCTTTTACGACCCTTTATAGAAAGCAGCCCCTCCTCCCAGGCACCCACTATCTCGTTATCCTATTTAACTTCCTCTATAACCCTTAACACTAGTTGCAATTTTTCTTCATTTGTTTTCTAATTTTTTTTCTGTCTTTATCCACTAAAATATAATCTCCATGAGGCAAGGGTGTTTCTCTCTTGTTCAATGCTGTACCCAGGTGTCCAAGCCAAAATATAGCACAGAGTAGGTACTTAATAAATAACAGCTGAAAGGAAGAAATGAAGAAAGAAAGAAGGAAGGAAGGAAGAAAGGATGAAAGAAGGAAAGAAAGGAAGAAAGGAAAGAAGAAAGGAAGGAAGGAAATATGAATGGATTTCACTGGGCAAAAGAGGAAGTAGTGAAGAGAGTTACAAGGAGACTAATTTTAATTTATTGGGAAGTGGGATGTTCCAACAATCGCAGTTGCCTTGTGTTGGAAACAGTTCTTTCTGGAGATGGCTCCCTGTGGCTTGACATGTTCAAAGAGCATACTGTAGCCCAGGACTGGAATGAGAAATGGATTCCATGACCTGGACAATTTATTCTGACCTTGAGATTAAGCTAAAAGTATACTTTATATTTAAAATGTCTCTTCCTCTTTAGGAATTCAGCATTCTGTGACACTGACCAAACCTTATCAGCTTAAACCATTTGGATTTCGTACTCTGGCTATTAAGGAAGAAGTGTGAAGAGGTGAGAATATGATTGTGTTCAGAGTCTGTGACTGTCATGCTCCTAAAAATGCTACTTCTGAGGAGCCTTGGGAAAGTCACTTTTAACTTTTTGTTTCAGTCTTGTCATTTGAGGAAGGTGAATAATAATATACCTTTCTTATAGACTGGTCGTGAGACCTAATTAAATATTTCAAAAGTATTCCTGTGATCCCCAGATAAAAGGCACCTAATAAAGGCCGCCCTCTTGCTCTCTCTAAAGACACGTCTCTGGTAAACGTCCCCACCACAGCACCTGACCTTGAGCGTGCGTGCGTGCATGTGTGTGTGAGACTCTTCTGTGAGTGGATGGACTTAACCAAGGCTGGAAATACTTAGTGAGATGGGAACCCTTGAAAGACGTGGCTTAGCTTCCTGCATCCCAGTTTCACTCTTCTCAAGGCCCAAGAATGCTTCTGAAATGTTAGTGTCGAAAGGTAGGTTCTAAATCAGGGGCTATTCAGAGGATGTTTTAACAAACCAGAAAATGGAAAGGGGCCAGACTGATGCAACCGATATTTATTAAACATTTACTGGCTCTGGATCCTGGGCTGTATTCTTAACTACATTATCTTGTTCATCCTCAATAATCCTATGAAGTAGATATTTTCCCCATTTTACTGATGAGGAAACTGAAGCTTAGAGGGGTTGTTGCTCTTTCAAGACCCCACAGCCAGAAAGAGGCAAAGCCTTTATTAGAGTCGAGATCAGCCTTATTTCAAAGTTACTGCAAGCTTCTTCATGTGAAAGATTAGGGCCTTAAAGAGGGCTGTGTGTTCCTGTGAAGACAGAACATGTGTAGGGGTGGGGAACAGGGAGCGAGGGGGAACGCCAGGGCCCTGGGGCAGCCTTTCATAAGAGCAGGGGAAGGGGATGCGTCCAGTGATGGACACTAGAGTTTGAGGTGCCCTTACATGGTTCCCCACTGTGATCTCAAGGCCTCTCGCAGGGCCTGGCAGATAACAAGTGGTTCACAAACATTTCCTGAAAGGAGTAGTTTCCAATTCTTGTGTTTTTCCCTCACAAAGAGTGATCCACTTGAATGTAAGACCCGTTCTTCGCTGATTTTCAGATCTGAGGTCTTAGGGTCCTAGTTTATTAAAATTGAAGGAATGAGTTCAAGAGCTTTCAGAAGAGGGCAGCGATTCAGATGTGCATCCCATACTCTGCTCCCCCCTCTGCCTGTGGGCGGGCCTGGCAGGAGGATAGTTCACCCAATTCTCTCACTGTCTTTCCTTTCCTATGTCTTCTTCTATTGGCTGGTGTGGGGGTAAGACTATCTCTAGATATCTGAAAATGGTGAACATTAAAACTAAGAATAATCAGTACTAACCACGAAAGTATTTTCTCTATGCATAGTGCAAGTGAATTTTCAAAATGGTCAGTGACAAAACCACCCCAAATAAGCACTTGCCATGGACAGATTTGCATTTTAGAAATGCCATTTCAAATGCTCAGATACAGACTTTTGATGCCTAATCAAGAAGCTGCAATTACAATTTGAAATCTCAATGTTTCGGGAAAGCAGGGGCGACCTGTGCCAAATGGCTGTCTTCCGAGGCCTTTTGAAAATGTTTACAAGTTAGATGAAAGAAATGGCTCTCCCAGATGGCAGCTGCATGGGAGAGATTCCTCCAGGGTCAGAGGGTGTGAAGAGAATGGAGTGCTGTTGTGTTGTTTTCTGTAGCTGGCAAGGTAGACGTGAAAATAAAATCCTCTAATGGTAAGACTAAAACCAGACCAGAGAGCTTGTTTGCGCCATGGCGGGGGAGCCGCAAAACTGGGACCAAGACCAAGATGCAGCCCATGCCTGGGGTCCGCCCTGGGGAAGGTGCCCCATGGCCTCGGGGTTCGTGAGGGAGGCTGGGGCTGTGTGCTGGACCCCCACCTCCTGTTTGTTGTGCGTCTGTCCCCGCAACACGACAGTTCCATGTTTGTCCTGGGTTTCAGATTGTCTCAAGGATACTGCGGGAAGGGATGAACTTCAACCACCTGGCAGGGTCCTGGAACTGGTGTCTTGGGGGCTTTTGCATAAAAATTGCACCAATATGGTTAGATGGAGCTGAGATGAAGAAAAATAACTAGTACTTTCAAGGTGGTGTAAGTCATTTTTAGCTAGATCCCTAGGTTTTTAAGAGTGAATATCCAGGGAGCTGGAAAAAAAATCTATAAATCAGATATGTATTTATTTCTTTTCCACAAAGAAAAGAAAGCAAAACAGGAATTCCACAGCAGCAATGACAAGAGGCTCAGCACTGTCCCCACTGTCGTCGCTTCTTTTCTGTGGTCTGGTCTTTCTTCCCCTTCAGCATTCTCTACTACGCACAATATTAACTTGAAACCTGAATTTTTCTTTCTTTTTCCCTGGTAGAGCATGTCATTTTATTTTTTATGTAGGCAGAAATTGATTTTTGTCTGTTCTGAATGAAGCTAAAATGAAAGTGGCTGTATTCAACAACGCGATCAAATTCAATGGAGGTAATGTCTTCTCTGCCAAACATCCCCATGCAAAAATCAGAAACAACCGTGTCTTCATTCTGGCCTTAAAAATTGTAGCTGCTGAGGCTTATGAGGGCACTATATCATTTTTTTGGGGCGGGGGGAGTCATTTGTTTTAACATGTACTTTGATCTGGCAGAAAACAAAACGAAAAAAATAAATCTAAAGTTACATTGAGGAGTTTGCCGTGGAATGTAGAATGCATCATGGATAGGAACAGACGTTGACACCTGACAGCCCTTTGCTCCAATTCAAGACTAATTAGCCCTGTGGCCATGAGCAAGTGGTTGCATCTCCCCAAGCCTCTGTTTCTTTATCTAGAAAATAATAGTAAAACCTCTCTCATACAGTGGTTGTGGGAATTCAAGGAGATACTACCTGTAAAGCTCTTAGCACAGTGCATGGCACAGAGTAAAATGCTTAGCAAATTTTGGCTGTTGTTGTTCATCATTTCCTTGGAAATTCAATTACGGAGGAAGGAAAAAGAATGTGAAAAACAGAGAAAGCATGTGCTATCCAGTCTTACTGATGCCAGTTATGCTCGTGTCCATTAAAGGAGCTTGTTAGGATGATGGAGGTAAACAGTACATGAAGTCCCGGGTAGAACACATGTGACATTGCACAGGTGCCTAGAAGGTAGAGGAAAGTCTTTGGCTCCAGGAGTTGTGGCCTGGGCAGGACACACAGATGTTGTCAGAAACAGGAAGTAAAGATTTTTGAACAAACCTCACACTAAGTTTATGAGGCCTAGATGGCTACTGTGGGTTGTGTGTTGGGTGTTGTATATTCAGAAAGGCCACCAGGGTTTCTCTCCTGGAGGACACACATAGAACCTCAGCATTGTCCTGGTCATTTACGAGTATCTGCAAGGACTGTTTCTCTGCTGCAGGATTTTCTGCATTGTTGACAAAACTAAGCAAAAGACATACACACACACCCACATGAGAAAACAACCCTACTTACTTACGGAGCCTTCCTCTCTGCTGAGCCCACCAAAGAGATGGCCACTACCACTTGGTACTACAATATCTTCTCAGAAAGCTTTTAAAGAGAAAAATTGGGGCCAGCCCAGTGGCGCAGCAGTTTAGTTCGCTCTTTGGCAGCCCGGGGTTCGCGGGTTCGGATCCTGGGCATAGGCCGATGCACTACTTGTCAGCCATGCTGTGGCGGCGTCCCATATAAAGTGGAGGAAGATGGGCACGGATGTTAGCCCAGGGCCAGTCTTCCTCATACACAAAAAATAAATAAATAAAGAGAAAAATTATTCCTGACTCTTGTTAAACCGGTAAGGCAGGCTTTATTCAGGACTACTGCACTGGGTTTAGGGACCTTTGCTATGAGGATTTGCAGTAGGGGAGAGAGAGATCACACTCAACTTGGACTATAATAAGGGAAGGTGGGAATTTATAGCCAAGCAGCAGAGTGTGTGGGGGGGTGTCAGTTGATGGAAAATTACCAAGAGGGAACATTGTGGGTAAAGGGAGATTCTGACTAGACCAACTTGACAGAGTTCTTACTGAAGGCAGGCCAGGGTGATGAGACATCACTGGGGGATCACGGGAAATGAGGAATTTAGTCAGGGTGGGGGATTCTGGCTAACCTGACTTAGCCAGATTCTTGCGAAAACTGAGCTCTTGAGGATTCGCTGAAGGATGGAGCCTACTTGAAAAAGAGATCAGAGGAGCCTGACTATAGTGGGGTCAAGGAGAGAATCTTCGTCAAAGGTAATACCAGGAATCCATGCTTCCCTCGCTGAAATCCTCCCATGCTTTGGGGTGAAGTTGTGACTGGCCGTCTGATGGCGATTACTTAACTGTGCTGTAGACATTAACTTACTTTACAGCACTAGGAACATTCTCCTTATTTTAGAATAAGGCTTTCAGCAAAGTTCTCAAAAGTCAATGTGATTTAAAGCAGATATCTGTGTGTGTTTGTTTCTGAGTTCCTTTTCTGACCATTTCCAAGCACTCAATTTATATGCACAAGGCCCCTACACTATGACTTTGACAATGATAATAGGAAGAAAGACTTTCTAACAAAACTTCAAAGAGACATAACTGCCATGGATTTTTTTTTAATACCATTCTTAAAATGTCAGCTTCACTATGATAAAAATCACTTTAGAATTTATGAAGGGGAAATAGGAAAGTGAAAATCGGTCAGGCTACTTACTCCTTAATTCTGATTTAGGGCAGCAATAAAACTCTAAATATATCTGCTCAGTGCCCTGGCACTGATGAGGTTTCCAAGCAATGTTCTAGAAATGGGAGTAAATGACTGTGTTTTGGATCAAGAGGCCCCACAGGGCAGAGCTCCATGAAGCACCGAGGACAATTCTTTCAGTCAGGGAGGAAAACAGTGAAGGAGGACTCCATACTTCACAAATGCCAACGGCTCTTTTGACTCACTTTCCCTTGTATTTTCTTCTTCTTTTATCATCAGAGAGCTTGAAAAACTGGTATGAGAATCAGGCCTCAGGTAGAAATGCTCTCTAGTTTGTGCCAATCCCCTCTCCAAGTGGAACACTCCTGGGGTTCTTTTACAGCTGGTATCTTCTGTTTGGGGGCAGGGCAGATCCTGCTCCTCTGGAGTCATAGCAGACCTGGCATTGTCCTTGCATATGTGGTAGAATAGGCTTCTCTGTGCCCTTTGCTCCCTTCATACCTCCCCACTGTGACCCCCTGGTAGGAAGGTCCTCTTTATTGCATAAACACTCAAAGTAATGCTAAGTCCACACGTGTGCATTCAGATGATTTTTCACAAGGGCACCAAAGCAGTTTAATGGGGAAAGGAAAATCTATTCAACTTACTGTGCTGCGGCAACTGGATATCCATATAGAAAAATGAAGAACCTTGACCTATCTCACAACATACACGAGAATCAACTGAAGGTGGATCACAGACCTAACCAAAAAGGCTAAAATGATAAATTTGTTAGAATAAAACATAGAGACATCTTCACAACCTTGAGGTGGGTACATATTTCCTAGAGAGGGCATAAAACCCACAAACTATAAAAGAATAAACATTAATAAATTAGGCTATCAAAATTAAAAACTCCTGTGCATTAAAAAAACACCATCAAGAAAATTGATAGGCAATTCACAGACTGGGAAAAATAATTCACAACACATGTCTATGACAAATGACTTGCATTTAGTATATAAAGAACTCCTGCAGGTCAATAATAAAAAAGACAACCAAATAAAAAATGGACAAAAGACTTAAACACATCACAAAAGATGATAATGAAATGGCAGTAAGCATATGAAAAAGCACACAATGTCCTTCAGGAAATGCAAATTAAAATCACAATGAGATACTGCTGCACACCCACAAGGATGGCTAAAATGAGTGGTCGTGAGGGGCAATTAGAACACTCATACATTGCTAGTGGGGACATACAATGGTACATCCTGTTTGGCAATGTCTTAGAAGTTAAACATACATCTATCCTGTGTCCTAAATATTTATCCAAGAGAAATGAAAATAACATGTGCAAAAATGTTTAGAGAAGCTTTATATGTAATAGCCCAAAACTGGAAACATCCTGTACGCCCATCAATGGAATGGATAAGCAAATTGAGGTGCATCTATCCAGTGAAATATTACTCAGCAATAAAAATGAATGAGCTATCAATATATACAACATATAGATGCATCTCAAAAACGTTATGCTGAGTGAAAGAAGCCAGACCTCCCAACTCCCCAGAACCTACGTGTATGATTCTACTTATATAAAATTCTAAGTGAAGCAAGTTATGTTACGGTGATGGAAATCAAACCGGTGGTTACTTCTGGGAATTGAGTGGGAAGGGGCAGAGAGACTTGCTGGGCAACTTTCTTTTTGAATGCTCTGTGCTTTGATTCGTGTTTGTTAAGACTGACTGGACAGTCACTTAGGATCTGGGCATTTCATTGTGTGTAAATTCAACCTCAGTTAAAAAAAGAAAGTTATTGGAGGAAGGTGGTCAAAAGGTACAGACTTCTAGTTATAAGATAAATAAGTACTAGGGAAGTAATATACAACATGATGACTAGAGTTAACACTACTATATGATATACAGGAAAGTTGTTGAAAGAATGGATCCTAAGAGTTCTTATTTCAAGGAAAAAGATTTTTGTTCTTCTTTTCACTTTTTCTTTTTGTTGTACCTATGTGAGATGATGGATGGTAACTAAATTTACCGTGGTAATCAGTTCACAATATATGTATGTCAAACCATTACACTGTACACCTTAAACTATACAGTGTTGTATTTCAATTATATCTCAATAAAACTGGAAAAAAAGAAAGTTAAAATAAAAGCCACAGCCAAAATAATGCCCCGTTGATCGCAGGTAGCAAAAGAGAGCTTTGCTTGTCTGGCAACTGCTCCCCGCAGAAGACAGAGCTGTGCATATTGAGGGCTGGATGGTCTGGGTTAGCAGGACAGAGCACCCCACACAGGTCTAACCTACGGGGGCAGCAGCAAGCTGAGTCTGGGACAGAGTGTGGGCAAGGGTAGGAAAGAAAAGGGATCGAGAGAAAGATCTCATTTGCCATCTGAAATGGATTCTGAAAGACTGAAAAATGATGGTGGGGATCCTAAAGAAATATGTTGCGGTAGCATCTGGACATGATTGGCTCCTGGTAAAATTGCTTGCTTTGTGCTCTCAGGCTGTTCTTACAAGTGACAGTATTGGGCAGGGCCACAGGCCTAGGAGATGCTCAGTAAATACTTGTGAATCATGTTCTTCTGGAGGGAAACTTCTTCCCTACCTTAAACTCTTCTTCCTGCCTTAACCAGTGAGTCCTTGGGTAGGTGTGAGAAAGGCCAAGCTGCAAAGCCATGCTCAAGGAGATAATGCTGGAAAAAGATGCTAAAGTGGATTATGCCTGTCTCACTCTGCTCGGGCTGCAGTAACAAAATACCATAGCCTGGGCGGCTTAAACAATAGGCATTTACTTCTCTCGGTTCTGGAGGCTAGAAGTCCAAGATCAAGGTACGAACTGATTTGGTTTCTGGTGAGGCCTCTCTTCCTGGCTTATGGACAGCTTCCTTCTCTCTGTGTCCTCACACGGCCTTTCTTCTGTGTGTGAACAGAGAGGGAGAGAGAACTCTGGTGTCTCTTCCTCTTCTTATAAGAACACGAATCCTATCAGATCAGATCTCTATCCTTATGAACTCGTTTAACCTTAATTACTTCCAAAGACCCCATCTCCAAGTGCAGTCACATTAGGGGGTTAGGGTGTCAATGTATGAATTTTGAGGAGACACAAATATTCAGCCAGGGGAATGATCTTGGCAAAGACTCCTGGGTATGGGGGATATTTACTCCCCTGCTGGTGAATGGCTTTTAGATAATAGCCTTTCGTCTCCATTAACTAAATTGGATTTGAACCAGAGAAAAGCACTTTTATTTCCTCAGTCTCCTGAGCTATCTAGTCTTTCTACTGGGGTGGCTCCTTTCCAGGCACCCAAATAATTTCTCATTAATTAAATAGCTCATTGAGAATGCAGAATGCTGTGAGTCAAGGCATGGATCTGAATCAATTAGAGAAAGTCAAGGCTTCTTGCTCTTAATTGATTGCCAGGAAGAGAGAGAATGGCTGGTGTGACATCCCTCTGGGGCTTTGTCACATGTGCAACAGAAAGAAAAGTGAGCTGCGTCCTGAACAAAGCCCAGAGGGTCGAGAGCAAGGAGACATCAAACCATTGTCTGTATCCAGGAAAGGAGTTCAGAGTGGTAGGGCAAGGCTGAGTTTCCTCAACATTTTCCAGCAGTTGGTGGGGAGCCCTCAGAATTATTTATGGTTCTTTTCCACCTGGACCTGTTTCTTGCTGACACTATAAGTGACTGACACTTCCTGAGGCTGGACTTCACTGCTCATTGTAAGTGGAGCCAAGGCTGATGTGCTTCCACTTCTTCCCTGGCCTGACCTGCTCAGTGGAAGGAACTGAAGCTCTCAGGCAGAAGCAGAGCACAGACTGGGCCTTCAGATGAGGCTGGGAGGGCCCTGTGTGAACGACTTCCGGGATTCCGCTGAATTTTAACCTTGAATTTTTAAAAATGCATATTGATTACAGGAATTAATTGCAGTGTCTCTAAAATCAATATCAATATTAAGTCAATAAGCCATTAAAAAATGACTAAAATGAGTATCTGCCGCCTTTGTGAGGAATGTTTGCTCTTTTAGCCTTTGTTTTACCCGTTATGATTTCTTACTATGAAAAGGAATCTATATTCAGTAAACAAAACAAAACAACTACCCCTCAAAACAAAAATAATTCTACCAGGCCCTTCCTAGTGCCAGCCAATCCAGACCGCCCAGGAGAGGCCACCCTCAGGCTTCCAGCGGCATAAGCAAAAGGGAAAAGGGGAGGAAGATTTGCTTATATCTCTACCCCCAGGGCCTCTGGCTATCCCACCCACCCTTCCCGAATGTTGTGCTTCTAAATTATCTCTTAACGTCTCCCACCAGCTTCCTTTTCCCTCAGATGAATTAATAACCAGGCCTGAATGACAAAAATAAATACACTTTTTAACAGGCATTTGGTTTTCAAAAGAGTTTGTTGAGGCCAGGTGAATATTCAAAGGATGAAATTGACAAAGACTCTCTCCTTGACCAAACTTTAGTCAGGCTCCTCTGAGCCCTTGGTCCAATCTTTGCCGGGCTGGCATAGCCCAGTCTTGGCAAGGATTCTGCTAAGTCAGTTTAGAGAGAATCTTCCCATCCTTGGTATCTCATCCTCCTGACCTGCCTTCAGCAAGAATCCTGTTAAGTCAGTTTAGCAAGAATCCTCATATCCTTGATGTTTGCTCTTAGTAATTTTTCATCCATCCCCCTACACCTTATATAAATCCCCACTGGTCATTGTTGTATTTACAGTTGAGTCTGATCTCTTTTCTCTGTTGCAATAGTCTTGACATCTATTGCAATAACCTTGAATAAAGTCTTCCCTACTGTTTTAACAAGTGTAGGATAATTTTACTTTAACAGAATAAAAGCTCCTTGAGAGTAAGAACTTTGTCTTTCTGTTCTGCTAATGGATCTCCAGCACTGGAAGTGTCAGGAACCCAGTCTTCTCTCACTGGAGATTTGTTGATAAGCAGATGCTGACACAGACAATCTCATTTGCTCCTCTCATCAACACTGAAGTAAGTTCTTCTCCCCATTTTATAGAAGAAGAAAATGAGGCTGACATGGCTTAAGGGATTTAATTCTTGTCTACCAGCTAGTAAGAAACATTCCATGGAGGGACTGTTCTTTGCTGTGTCCTATGTTGCAAATATCTTCCAAGACAAAGGATTAAGAGATAGCTTTGATCAAGGTAAACAATACATAAATCTTCAGACAATAACAAGAGCAATAGTTTATTGAGAATTTGCCACATGCAGACCTCTAAGTGTATATTAGCTTTAATCTTCATGGCACTCTAATGATGCAGGAGATATTGTTATTATTATTATTTTAATAGCTTTGTTAGGGCATTAACATGTAATAAGCTGCACACATGTAAGTATACAATTTGTAAACTTTGACATACATACACTCCTGTGAAATCATCCCCACAGTCAAGATAATGAACATATCACTACTCCCCCAAAGGAGCGATTATTATTATTATTTTTTTTGGTGAGGAGGATTAGCCCTGAGCTAACATCTGTGCCCATCTTCCTCTGTTTCATATATGGGATGTCATCACAGCATGGCTTGACGAGCAGTGCGTAAGTCCGCACCCAGGATCCAAACCTACAAACCCTGGGCCGCCGAAGAGGAGCATGTGAACTAACTGCTACACCACTGGGCTGGCCCCGAAAGGAGCTATTATTATTCACACCATTTTACAGATAAGACAGTTGACTTCATTTGTATGATGTTACACAGCTGCTGTGTGGGGAGCGAGGACTTGAAGCCATGTCTGCAAGATCTCAGAACTCTGCCTCTCCCACAACATCAGCACATGTCTCTTTCTCTCCCCCTCTCCCTAGCCGGCTCTGTCTTGCTGTCTCTCTCTGATATTACTGATCACCCACGGTGTGTTAATGGCTCTATATTTAGATGCTCAACACTGTCACCACAAACCAACAACAATGATAAGCAGCAACGGCAATTACAACTAACACATAGGACAAGTCACTCTAACAAGCTCTTTAAATATGGTGCCATATTTAAAGCAATGTGGCCCTTAAGAGTGAAGCTTTGCAATCAGCCTGACCCAACTTTAAACCTCAGCCCTCACATTTACTGAGCAACCCTGCATGATCTTAGCCACCTTGCTGAGCCTTGGCATTCTCACTGGCAAAAGGACAGTAATAATGCCCATCTTAGAACTAGTGTGAGAACCACATGGCAGAATAACAAAGCACAATACTTGATAACAGCCAAGTACTCCAAAAGTCACTGTGAGTATTAAAAGCATCATAGCAATTTTGTAAAATAGTACATCTCCTGAAACTTTAAGCAATAATTTCTCTCTTTCAAGAGTACAGTTGTTTCTACACAAAGAAATAGATACACATAGCAGAGCACATCTCAATTTGCCATTCAGCAAACACTTTGTGGAACACCAGAAATATAATATTGTTGAAAAGGGGTAGAGAAAATTGGAAATGGTCAACATCTTGCTTAATTTCCCTCTTTATAAGTTTATTTTTAGTAAAAGCCTCTTGAGTAAAAGATACATCTCTTTTAGATGTTAGTAGTTTAAAAAAAGGAAAAAGGGGGCTGGCCCGGTGGTGTATCATTTAAGTTCGTGTGGTCTGCTTCGGCAGCCTGGGGTTCGCAGGTTCGGATCCCGGGCATGGACAGATGCACCGCTTGTCAAGCCATGCTGTGGCGGCGTCCCATATAAAGTAGAGGAAGATGGGCACTGATGTTAGCCCAGGGCCAGTCTTCCTCAGCAAAAAGAGGAGGATTGGCAACGGATGTTAGCTCAGGGCTAATCTTCCTCACAAAAAAAAAAAAAGGGAAAAGAATTTCCCATCCAACCACCCGATGACAGGCCAAGGGTGAGTTTCACAGCCTCCTATTAGCCCCCATTTCATTGGTTTTAAATGCCACGACTCTGTTTCAGCATAGAAGCACAATCATTATTGAGCAGATCAGCAAGAAATTTGAAAAACATTTTCCAGGTCTTGTGGTCAATACTAAAATCAAGTTAATGAATTATTATTGAAATAAATAGTGAGTCTGAATGTTGAACAGATCAGCAGGTCAAGACTGGAGAGAAATTAATCAGTATAAAGAGTGTGGTGGAGGAGGGCCAGTTTAAACGGATTTTTTTTTTATTAGCAAATGAGAAATAATCACAGCCAGGGTTACTCATCTCTATTTTGATGTAACTGAAATCTCATCTTGGAAATCTTGGTCTTCCAGACACGCTCAGGCAGTGATCGGAATGTAGATAGCCTACTTTGGAAACCTGGTCATTTGTCTTCTGTTCAATAAGGAGGTGGGATTGCTCCCAAAGCTACTCTTAGTTCACCCCAGCTCCTCTAGTGGCTTCGCTGACACTCTAGCACAGGGCAACACAAGACTGAAATGAGTCAGAAGGCATTTGCTCTTTCTTCTTTTCAAAAATAAGCATGCTAGGGGAGCAGGCACTGTAGGAGACTCTGAATGCACAAAGGAATGAAACCACAGTCTTATCTCTCAAGAGCTATAACTTTGATTCTAGCTAGGACAACTAAGTATGTCCACCCTAAAAAAAAGAAAAAATGATAGTGCATGGCTAAAAATAAGCACCACACGAATGGTATGGGTACAGAATACTTTTGTAAGGAAGAAATTACTTTGAGCTAAAGCTGGGTTGCTGTGGGGTGGAAGTCAAGCAAAGCTTTATGCAAGAGGTAGATTTTGAGCTGGTCTTAGGGTTGGATTTCACTGGGAATAATGTGGAGAATGGCAAAGGCAAATATTTGGAAGATGAAAAGCCCACTTCACGTTAAAAGTCGTGCTGATCATGTTTTCCTCTGCTCAGTCCACCTGCACCACAACACCTCCCAATCCACAGCTGTCTTGAAATAGGGTTATTAGATTTCATCCATCACTCTAACTAAACAATCTATTGTGAGATTTCATCAATAGTATCTTTTGTCTATATTAGCTATATCTTGCAGGTTACAGAAAGGGCTTATGATGAGGTGAGTGTTAAGAATGACTGAGGTTTTTGGCTCATGCAGTTTGGAAGGATGGTGGTGTTATGCAGTGAGGTAGGAAATATTAGAAGACTTTATTTCGGGGAAAGATCTTGAATTCAGTGTTGAATAAATTGAGTTTGAAGTGACTCGGAGACAACTGGTGAAGTTAACTGTCATTATCTTTGAGTGTTTTATTACAGAGGACTACTATTATCTCTTTTTCGATTTTCTACTTGCCAAGAGGAGAAAATTTTGTGAAATACATGAGCATGTACTACTTTAAAAGTAGAAAAAGTCATAAAATAACATTAAAAATGTGAAAAATTAAAGTTTTAAAAATTAATACTCATTGTGAGATTTTATTTTATGTTGATCCAAATAGTTTATAAAGATGAAAATAACGAAGCACCACATTGCAAGGCTCCCTTACATAGGGTATCTCCAACCACTGCAGAAAAATCTGGAAAATGTATAATGGTTCAAACACAATAAAAATTTATTCCTTGCTCAAATAAAGCACCTAATTAGTGAGCAGTCTCCTCCAAGGGAGATTCAGGAAGCTGGCACCTTCCATCTTGTGCCCCCACCATCATCAGTGTGTGTCTTCTAAGGTGGCCATACTTGTCTGCATCAGCTGACAGAAGAAGAAAGAGTATGCAGGGTTTTCCGTGGGATATTTATTTGCATCAGGCCTGACAGTGTAACGAACCACTTCTGCTCATATTCCACTGGTTAGAACTGCAACGGAGGCCGGGAAATAGGTTGTAGGTGTGTGCCCAGTAAGAAAAGGAGGAAACAGGTTTTGTGACCAGCTGGGAAAATTCTGCCTCAGATGCCAAGTGTGTGCATTTCATATTTTTCCTCTAGAATGGTGTCTGATTGGGATCTTTTCAGTTTGTTCTTTAGTTACTATCTAGCTAATGTTTCTGTACCACATACTCACCAATAGATAAAGTAAATAGAGTACTCGTGACCTTGATGAAACCCGGAGGTGTATTTGAGCACTCCACTGGAATATTGATCTGGTAATCTATACTAAAGAACACAAGATTAGATTGAAATGATTTGTTCTAACAGAACAAATCACTCTTTGGTTTTTTAGTGAATATCAATAATTACATTAAAAATTTATTTTAGAAATTGGTAGAGATCAATGTGGAATTCTTTTTGGTCTTGGTTCCTAGAATCTATAATTTGAATGTTAGAACCATATTTATAAGAGTTTTTAAAATCTGTAAATTCACACTAAATTTTGTGCACAGACAAAATAAATAATATGACTCATTAATACAGGTGCCGCTGTTTTTCAGATATATGTAAATATTGTTAGGATAAATAAAAAATGCATATTTGTTTAACAAAATTGCTGAATTTATAGTAGCTTTTTGCCATTGTGTATTTTGCTAATAATTTGATACTAGCAAATATAGCTATTATAATTATGAAATTTTCTATTTTGATTTCTCCTTTAGTTTCTTCATTGATCCATTGGTTGTTCAGTAGAATGTTGTTTAGTCTCCACATATTTGTCAATTTCCCAGCTTTTTTCTTGTAGTTGATTTCTAGTTTCACAGCATTATGATCAGAAAAGATGCTTGATATGATTTGAATCTTCTTAAATTTATTGAGACTTGCCTTGTTTCTGAACCTATGGTCTATCTTTGAGAATGTTCCATGTGCGCTTGAGAAGAATGTGGATTTCTGCTGATTTTGGATGGAGCATTCTATATATATCTATTAAGTCCATCTGGTCTAGCTTTTCATTTAATTCCACTGTTTCCTTGTTTGCTTTCAGTCTGGATGATCTATCCATTGACATAAGTGAGATGTTGAGGTCCCTACTATTATTGTGTTGCTGTTAATTTCTCCTTTTAGGTTGGTTAATAGTTGCTTTATGTACTTTGGTGCTCCTGTGTTAGGTGCATATATATTTATAAGTATTATGTCCTCTTGGTGCCCCTCTTTGTCTCTCATTGTCTTTTTTAACTTGAAGTCTACTTTGTCTGATATGTCTACTTTGTCTGATATAAGTATGTCAACACCTGCTTTCTTTTGTTTGCCATTAGCTTGGAGTATTGTCTTCCATCCCTTCACTCTGAGCCTGTGTTTGTCTTTAGAGCTGAGGTGTGTTTCCTGGAGGCAGCATATTGTTGGGTCTTGTTTTTTAATCCATCCAGCTGCTCTGTGTCTTTTGACTGGAGAATTCAACCTGCTTACATTTAGAGTGATTATTGCTACATGAGGGCTTAATGCTGCCATTATATCACTTGTTTTCCAGTTGTTCTGTATTTCCCTTGTTTCTTGTCTCGTGTATTTCCGACTGCCAGTTCCTTTTGGTGTTTCCCTATGACGGTTTCCCCAGTTTTCTCTTTATTTATCATTTGTGTCTCTGTTCTGATTTTTTGTTTAGTGGTTCCCATGAGGTTTGCATAAAATATCTCATAGATGAGACTGTCCATTTTCTGATAGCCTCTTATTTCCTTAGTCTAAGCAGTTTCCACCCCTTTCCTCTTCCCCATCTAAGTTATCATTGTCAGAACTTATTCTGTTTTGTGTTCTGAGTTTGTGGTTAAAATGAAGTGGTTATAGTTATTTTTGATGCTTTCCTTCCCTTTGTCTTTAATGTTATAATTGTTTGCTAACCTATTCTGACAGAGAGCTGTAATTTTCTGCTTTTGTCTGTCTATTTATCTCCTTGCTCAAGACTTTGTAAACCCTCTTTTTTTTCAGGTATGAGGGCCTTCTTGTACATTTCTTGTAGAGGTGCTCTTATGGTGATGAACTCCCTCAGTTTTTGTTCATCTGGGAAAGTTTTTATTTCTCCATCATATCTGAAAGTTAGTTCTTCTGGATAAAGTATTCTATCTGAAAGTTTTTGTCTTTCAGAATTTTAATATATCATTTCACTTTCTCTTACCCTGCAAGGTTTCTGCTGAGAAATCTGCTGAAAGCCTGATAGGGGTTCCTCTGTAGGTTATTTTCTTCTGCCTTGCTGTGCTTAATGTTTTTTCATCATTGACTTTTGCCAGTTTTACTAATATATGTCTTGGAGAAGGTCTTTTTACATTGATGTAATTAGAAGTTCTATAGGCTTCATTTACATGTAATTCCAGCCCCTTCTCCAGGTTTGGGAAGTTCTCAGCTATTATTTCTTTGAACAAGCTCTCTGCTCCTTTCTCCCTCACCTCTCCCTCTGGACTACCTATAATCCTATGTTGCATTTCCTAGTTGAGTCAGATATTTCTCAGAGAACTTCTTCAGGTCTTTATAGTCTTAGTTCTCTCTTCTCTTCTATCTGCAGTATTTCCATATTTCTGTCCTCTAAATTACTGATTCTGTCCTCCATAATATCAACTCTCTTTTTTAAGGACTTCAGATTTTTATTTATCTCATTCATTGTTTTTTTCATGTCCAACATTTCTGATTGTTTTTTTTTCTAGTTTCAATCTCTTTGTGATGAATTCCCTTTGTTCATTAATTTTATTCCTGAGATTGTTAAACTGTCTTTCTGAGTTTTCTTGTACCTGGTTGAGTTTCTTTATGATAACTATTTTGAATTCTCTGTCATTTAGATTGTAAATTTCTGTGACTTCAGGATTGATTTCTGGGTACTTGTCATTTTCCTTCTGGTCTGGAGGGTTAATTCTTCATGCTATTTCATGGGGTTGACTTTTGCTGTCACATAGTGGTAGTGTCTGGTCACAGGTTCCACTTGCCACCACTGGGGGGTGGGCAGGAGCTGTGTTTTCTGAGCCCTCTGTGACCCCTGGCAGATGTGCCTGTCTGTTGGAAGCTGTGCCAACAGGACCCATCTGTGTTTACTTGCAGGCTGCTGCTGCTTTACACACATATGCACAGGAGTTCTGGTGGGGATCCCCTGCTCTGGCCAACAGGCTGAGCTGGTGTGCCAGGTGGGAGGGGGAGGGGTGCTTTCTTTCTTGTGCATGATTCTACATGCCCCCACTCTGTACTCACTGTCTGCCCACCTGGGCTTCTTGGCTTGGTGTGGATGCCCCCATGATTGTTTAGCTGCCTTGGTGTGGAGTGTTCCCACAGATTGGGAGGCAACTCTGAGAGTACAAGCATTTCATGAAGGGCTGCCTTCTTCCCCTTCTCCTCTCAGGGTCATATGCTGGCCGCTGTGTGAGGTCCTGCCCCTAGATTGCTGCCGCTCGGGAGGGAGAAGAGATTCCCTTTTCCTCCTTCCACTGCCTCCCGGGGGGTCCAGTACCTCCACCTTCAGTTGTATGGCTGTGTGGATCTCTCAGACGTCTGCTGTCCTCTGCTGGTTTATGAATGTCCTTTTTCTAGTATCTCAGGGGAGAGAGGCTAAGGGAAGAGCTCACTTCACCATGATGCGGACCTGAAATTTTCTATTTTAAAAAGAGATCACAATTGCTATTTCCAGGAAAGATAGACTGACCAAAACTAGATTTACACTCCCACCAGAAACTGGAAAAAATGTATGAAATAATGGTTTGCAACATACTGAATGCTATGACTGAATTGTGTTCCTCCCAAATTCATATGTTGAAGCCCTAACCCCCAATGTGACTTTATTTGGAGATAGGGCTTTTAGGAGGTAATTAAGGTTAAATGAGGTCCTCAGGCTAGTGTTGTAATCCAATAGGATTGGTGGCCTTATAAGAAGAGGAAGAGAAAGAGAACTCTCTCCACATACACACACTGAGGCAAGGCCATGTGAAGACCATCTGCAAGCCAGGAAGAGGGTTCTCATTAGAATCCAACCATGCTGGCACTTTGATCTCAGATTTCTAGTGTCTAGAAATATGAGAAAATAAATTTCTGTTGTTTAAGTTACCCAGTCTATTGTATTCTGTTATGCTTGCCCAAGCTGACTAACACACTGGACATCAGACAACAAAGAACAATGATCCCTGAGAGATGGGAAACCAAGGTGAGCCCTATAACCAGCTTATCAACTTGAGAGTTTCCAGGCAGGGAAGGGAGGGGAGCCCAGGCTGGACCATGGTGACAGAGGTGGTTCAAGTTTGCAGGTCAGAGTACTGAAGGAGAGAGTTGTACAGAGAGGGAACTTTGGACATGTGCAGAGGGTCCCCTCAAGTATTCAGCTGAGGACTGATCAGCACATGCAGATGAGAAATCCACCTGAGTCTAGGAAAGAACCACCTGGAAGGGTTAAAGGGAATAGGGTCTGACACGTCCATATGATCCAAAATAGTGCCTATTCCTGCCAGGCAGACTGGAAACCTCATGATTCATGGGGCACTGAGTACAGTACACAGCAAGTTCTTGTCTCCACGTTGGGAATAATTCACCTGAGAATGAACACTGCCCCAGTCCTGTCTGACAAATATTAAAAACAAGATCTGAAATAATCAAATGGTTTTCAAGCAACTTAATTTCACCCCAGAAAAAAATTCAAGAATATTTTGAGGAAAACAAAAGTACCCAGGACTCAACATGACAAAATTCACAATGTTTAGCATCCAATAAAAATATTCCCAGACGTACACAGAAACAGGAAAACTATAATGGGGTTAAATCAATTGAAACTGACCCAAAGTGACACAAATGTTAGAATTAGCATAAAAGACCATTAAAAATAGTTATAACTGTTTTCCATACATTAAAAAAGTTAAGTAAGTTGAGAGACATGAAAATCAAAAAAAGCCCCATATTCAACTTCTAACATAAGACTATAATGTGTGAAGTGAAAAATACACTGTGTGATCAGCTAGGACTCTAACTAAGTGATTTATTCCACAACCAGTCTTCCTGCTGGGATTCAAAATGATTTCCTCACCATTACGAGTTATTGTGGATTTTAGGGGTTGCTTGAGAATGGTTGAAACCATAAATGTTAATTCCTCAACAGTTAAGTGTCCATTTATATTTACAAATATGAAATTGTACCTGGCCTCAAAACTTACAATTCAATCAGGAAGACTGAACACTCAAAGGCAGGAAGAGAATAATTGCAAAACAGTGTGGTGAGATGAACTGATATTTTCACTCCCCACTTCCCCATAAATTTCCCTCACCATTTGGGAATCAAAAGGTCTTCCCTTTTCTATCTACAAGAGGTATTTCTTCTTAACCCAAAGGTGGAGCAATAGGAATCAGGGAATTCAGTTTTACTGTTGTGTGCCTGAGGAATGTTTTAAGTTACTACTGGCTTGTAAGTCTTTCTAGGCTGTTGGTGTCCAGTGGAGACTCTGCCTAGTAAGTCATAGGTGGGTGTTGTGGGTTGAATTATGTCCACCTAAAAAGATGTATTGAAGTCTCATCCCTCCCAGTACCCCTGAATGTGACCTTATTTGGAAATAGAGTCTTTGCAGAAGTAAGCAAATTAAGATGAGGTCACACTGGGTTAGAATAGGCCCTAATCTAATGACTGGGGTCTTTATAAGGAGAAAAGTATTTGAAGACACAGAGGAAAGAAGGCCATGTGAAGATGGAGAGAGAAATTGGAGTTACGTTGCCACTAGCCGAGGTACACCATTGGTTGCCAGCAACCACCAGAAGCTGGACAATGAAAGGAAGGATTCTTCTCTAGATACTTTGGAGGAAGCATGGTGTTACTGACACCTAGATTTAGACTTCTTTTCTCTAGACCCATCAGAGAATACATTTCTGTTGTTTCAAGGCACTCAGTTTGTGGTACTTGATTATGGCAGCCTTAGGACTAATATAGTAGGGAACTTTCAGCCCCACATCTGCCTAATCAACACCCGCCCCCAAACCTGTAAGAGGGCAAGAGGAGTTATTCTCCCTTTCCAGAGTAGTTCCTGGCTTGCTAACTTTCTCCAGACCACACGCACTGTAGTGACAGACGTAGTTCCTTTAGTGAAGTTACAGATGATTGCAGCAGTAGCACTAATTTTTAATGTCTCCTGTATCCATGCCCTGTCATAGTACCCTCTTGTAGTGGGTTTGGACAGGGGATTTTTATTTTCCAAAGAGATAGTAAACTTGGCACAAGCAGAGATTTGAGATGTGCTTGAACGTTTGAATTTGCCCCCTTATTGTTCTTGGACCTCATTGCTCTGTGACTCGCCTGGGAGGGCTGCTGGGAAACGAGAGAGTGCATGGAGAGGGGCTCTGGCCATCCCTCCATTCCAGCTGAGCAAATCCAGTCAGCTCCGGTTGGCCCACTAGCTAACCCCAGACTCAGAGATGAGCCAAGCTGAGACCAGAAGAGCTGCCCAGCTGAGGCCAGCCCAGAGTTACCACTGTGAATTTTATTAATAAATAGATATTGAAAGTAAGCTACTATCAAGTGAGATTGTGAATTTTTTAATTTAAAAGAGGTTCCTTATATCAAAAAAGATCATCTATCTATCCATTGACTGTTTATCATTGGCTCTTAATAACGATTAGATGACATGATTAATTTGTTCTTAGTTTCCTATCACATTTATTGCCTCAACGAATTCTTTGTCTGAATTGTGTCCAGAATACTTAGTTTTCTTTAGTGACTCTCCTACTTCCTATGAGATGAGCTAAATAAATGGTTGTTATAAGCAGCTAAATGTTGGGGTGGTTTGTTGCATAGCAAATGCTAACTGGTATAGAAAAGTTAGCAGATCTCACAGAGAAGCTACAGTGACAGCCCTAAGGGAAGAAGCCTTATGCAGAATTAGGCCTTCAGAAGAAGGGTACATTATGTGGATGTTTCTCTCCTCTTGGCATTTGCGCTTCCTATTCCCCATTCTATTAGAGATGAGATTTGAACATCAGAGAGAAGCTAATTGTGTCTAATACTCTGCCCGACCCCTGACTACCATGGCTAAGTAGGAGTAATTCTCAGTTCTTTTGTTATATATATGAAACATGCTATAATATATATATATATATATATATATAGAGAGAGAGAGAGAGAGAGAGAGAGAGAGACAGAGAGAGAGAGAGAGAGACTCTCTTTCTGTCTCTGTTTCTGATATATCTGTATCTGATAATATATATCAGATGACCCTTAGCACACAAATGCCAGGGTATAATATAAGACATGCTAATGGGAGAATGTGTTTTTCTTGTATGAAAATAATGAGAATTTAATGTGTTGTTTTAGAAAAAGTAACGTTTGCTTTAGGGAAGTGTTCTGTCTTCATAGGAAACTTCGGAGGAAACCAGCCACAACTTCCAGGTGGGCAGACTGACCTGGAAGGAGAGCACTGACTACCTCTTCTCCCCAACAATGCCAGAGACCAGCTTGTGCCCTTTAGAGTCAGTAAAGAAAACATCGTGTTAACTCCCAGCCTAAACTTGAGGGACTTGAGCTTGCAAGACACAGAAAAGATCAGGGAGCAGAAACTCTTTCTCAAGCAGAGAGGGAGAGTCAGGGCACTTGACTGGGGTGCAGGGGAGGTGGAGGTGGGGACTGAGGGAGGATGGCGGAGGTTGAGGAGAGGAGAGAGTGAGCATTCGTGTGGACATCCTCTGTCCGATGACTGCATTCTGTCTGAGGGCTTTCTTCCTCTGCAGTGAGGTTGAGGCATATAAGTGAGAGATAAAGACTCAGTCTCCAGCCCTCACACACAGCATTACTTCGGTCAGGCGTTCAAGGCACAGCAGATACTCCAAAAAGCCACAAAAGCAACTGACATAGTAGGCTAATATGATCACCCTTTGCAAGGTTTAAGGGTGATACAAATGTTAGCTGTTAGTACTATTGCCGTGATTCCAAATGTTGTTTCCTCCCTGGGACCACTTGAATTATAACTGCCATAATCTGGTTCTGTGTGCGGCCATGGAGGTAAGGACAGTATAAGTGAGGCTGGGCCACAGGGCTAATGAATGGGCAGGGAGGCTTCCGTGCCTTCCACCAGAAATCCTTGTAATGGAAATTTATGTCTCTCCGACGTCTCACACCAACACTCCACGGCCTGTGGGGAAAAGGGTCACAGAGAAGTGACAGCCAGGCTAACTCATTACCATAAATGTGCTTGGAATTGAAGAAGGAATCAAGTAAGGGCAAATGGGATAAAGGCACTGTCTGTAGCTGGCATTTACCTTCTGTGAGGTTAAAACGTTCAGCTGAATGAATTGATGTCACATCTCTGTTGATTTGCCCGGAAAAATAATGAAATGAAAATGTAATGCAAATGCAGACTCCCCCTCAAGAAAAGGTGCAGTTTTCGTTCCTTCTCTGCATATCTGAAGAGCTATAAACATGGAGGAGGAAAGACAAGTAAGGACAAGCCTCTGAAGATGCATTGGCGGGACATGCAAAGTTGAAAGGGGAGAAAATGGCAGACAAATTGCCTTGTTGGAATCAGAGTCAGTCATACTAGCTTTCCTCATATGCATCACCCTTGGAGCTTCGCTAGGTGGGAAGTATACAGCAGAACACTGGAGACTGGGAAGAATAACTATTTGAGGAAAGAGAGGAGAGATAAAGGGAAGAAGGAAGGAAGGAAAGACTGTAATTGAAGATAGTTACAAGAAACACTTTAAAAGAAGCTTGAGATTCTGTCAATTGAACTTTTAAAAATGTAAAACCCCAAACATGTTTCAACTAGCTCTGTAGTTTCAGAAGGGATTTAACTGAGGTGTGAGGAAGGATTTTTGACAGAAAGGGCAGTTGGACTGAGAAAAATTGTAGTGTCTTCTCTGGGATCTTTAGAGATAGAGTGCTCTAGAATGTTGAATGTGGATGTGTCTGAGGGTGGGAAAAGGAAGTTCAAGACTCTTTTAGGGTTCTTATTCAGATTTTGCCATTCTGGGGCACACAGCTGGACTTCTTTTCATATATAACTGGCAACATGAAATGAAAACCTAAAGTATAAAACTGAGAAAAATTATACAGTGATAAGTGTTTCCAAACATTTTCCAAGGCATTAACATATTTTTTTTCCTCACGGAAAACTGATAAACAGTTTTATTCACCCATTCATTTAATAAGCATTTTGACTCTGAGGTGACATTTGAACTGGGTCTATAAAAGGTAGAAATTAATTATACAAGCAGACAAAAGGGAGCAAAATGACCATCTATATAAGCATGCCAGAAGATCCCATTTTCACTCCAGCTCAGAGTAACTAAAGATCTGTTCTTAAAAACCTCATTTCCTTATTGCTTTGTTTATTTTGCGGCTCCCACCTCAGGCCCACCTTCCTTCCACCAAACATTTGACCTAACTCAATATGTACGCAACTTCCTCCATGAAAAAGCTGTCAGATTGAATCATTTCATGTAATAATAAAAGGAGAAAGGCAACTATTTTGTACCAGGCATTATGACTTTATGAATATGGTACCTAACTCATCTTCTTCAATCTTCCCAACAAATTTATTTAGCAACTGAAACTCAGACAGATTTGATAGTTTTACCAAAGAGCCAGGATTTTGAGCCCTGCTTCCTGTCTCTTTCTTTACACTTTTTTGGATATATTCTCTTTCCAGTAATAGCAGGTTAGGACCTGCCGTTGGACTAACCATCTTACTTGGACCAACCATCTTACTGAAAACAATTAAAGTGAGTGAATAGAATATGTATATATTTATATTATAACATAATAATATATAAAAATATATTATATATAATTGTGTTATCTATAATATATATTATATATTAATTATAATTCATAAATATATTTCTACATAAATGTATTGAAGAGCTGAGACCGTGCTAGACCAGCATTGCAAGAAAACACCAACTCAATGGAAACTACGTGGAAGACACTTTTGTCTTGTGGTGATTTGCTGAGACTGGCAAATGTGAACTTTTGTTTTGATGGCTTTATGAGATGTGGGGACAGAAAGTAAAACAAGATCTGCATAAGGTGGGGAGTCTAACAGTAGACCCCTCCAAAATGAGCTGGGAACTCAAAGGACTATACCTTTAGTATATTGGTGAATTGGAAGTAGATCAATTCTCTCAAGGCACTGAAGCCCACGTTTGAATCACCTGGGTGTTGCATGAAATTTGTACGTCTTAAATTTCAATACCGTCAGTTCCCTCCGGCATTGGGCAGAAGCAAAGACAAGTGCTCTTTGGAGAAAGTACCTTCGTTCTAGAGCACCAATTATTCCTACAAATAATTTTTTAGGCATAATGACTACAAAGATAAACAGGCATACAAGAAAATTAGACTACATCAAGGACAACCAGCAGAAACAACAGAAAGTAGAAATAGACCTAAAAGACTTTAGTAATTGAAATATCAGAAACAGATTATAAAATAACTAGCTTTACCATGCTTAAATAAATGAAAGAAAAACTTGAAAGATATTTATAGGATGTACATGACTTTAAAAAGGAAATCAATAGATTTAAAAAGATAAATAGAACTGCTAGTAATAAAATCTAAAATTGCTAAAATTAAAAACCTAATGGAATGTTTAACAGTAGTTAGGTGTGGCCAAAGAGAAAATGAGTGAGCTGGAGGATAAATCAGAAGAAAATTTCCTGCATGTAGCATGGAGAAATAAAAAGAGGAAAAATACATAAAAGAAGGTAAGCAATATGGAGGATAAACTAGGGAGAGATAGTTTATATTAACAGGAATCCTTCAGAATTTATAATTCTTTGGAATGTCTTTAGAATTTCCTTTTAAGGAGAAAAGAGAGAAATGAGGTAGAGATAATATTTGAAAAATAATGATTAAGAACACTCAAAACTGATGAAAGACAATAAATTACATTTGCAAAATACCAATGAATCCCAAGCAGGATAAATTAAATCTACATCTAGACATATCACAGAAAAAACTACAGAAAACTAGAGATAAAGAAAAATTCTTAAAAGCAGTCTCAAAGAAATGACAGTAGACATATCAGCAATGAAAGTCAGAAGACAAGGAAATATCTTCTATGTGCTGAAAGGAAATAACTATAATTTTCTACAAAGTAAAAATAGCTTTCAAGAATGAAAATAAAATAATTTTCAGACAAAGAGAGATTTTGACACTTATAGAATTCCACAAAAAGAAATTCTGCAAGAGATACTTTAAGCAGAAGAAAAATGGCTGAAATAAAAGATCTAAATTGCAAAAGGAAAGGAAAATCTTAGGAAATACTAAATATTGGAGTATATTTAATTGAACATTGTGCTAATCAATAGTATTAATGTCTTGAGGGACTAAAAAGAAAGAAATAAAACACATATCAGTAGCATATATATTGGGAAATAAGTAAATGAAACTAATGTATTCTAAGTTCCTGCATTGTCTTAAAAGATAGTAAAGGTATTGATTATTTTTAGAATTTGAAAAAGTTATGTATGCATGCTATAGTGCACAAACACAAAATAAATAGAAGGAGAATATATTAATTCCAAGCTAGTAGATGGGGAAGAAATTGAATCAGAACACATACTCAATCCAAAAGAAGAAAAGGAAGAAGAAAAAAAGACAGAGCAAGTGTAACAAATGGAAAGCATACAATAAAATGGTAGACTCATCCCAAATATACCAGGAATTTTATGAAATGTAAATAACTAAAAGTTCCAATTAAAACACAAAAATTGCCAGATTGGCTAAAAAAACAAAACCCAACTGTACGCTGTTTAAAAGATCTAAATCTAAAAACTGAGGATAAAGAAATATTGAAAGCCAAAAGTTGGAAGGAATCTATGTCAAGCAAATACTAACCACAAGAAAGCTGGTGTAGTTACATTAATATTAGACAAATTAAACATCAAGTCAAAGGGCATTATTAGAGATAAATAAGGATATTTCATAATGATAAAAGGTTTAATTCAATATGAAAATTTAGCAATTTTAGCACGTTTTGTTTGCACCTACTCATATAGCCCCTTCCCCTCCCCAAAGGGAAATAGATGAATAAACACCGTAATGGGAGATTTTAACACACATCTCTCAAAAATTGATGAAAAAAGCAGAAAAAATTAGCTCAGTTATAGATGATTTAAACAACACAACAATTGATATATATATATATATCAATTCATATTTTTTGTAGGTCATATGAAACATTAAAAATGCCCCAAATATTGTGCTATAAAACAAACATTAGCAAATTTCAAGTATGTTCTTTGACCACACTATTAAACTAGAAATCAACAAAACGAAAACTGTAAAATTACTGTATGTTTTGAAATTTCAAAATACACTTCAATTAACCCATAGGTCAAGGGATAAATCGTAATGAAAATCAAGAAGTATTTTGAGCTGAACAATAATAAAAATATTACATTTCAAATTGTGTGGGATGAGGCTAAAGCAGAACTTAGACAAAAATGCATAGTATTAAATGAACACATTGGAAAAGAAGAAAAGCTGAAATTTCTTTGAAATATTAGAAAAAGAAGAGCAAAATAAAGTAAGTAGCAGGAACGATAACAATAAAAGGAAACATTAATCAAATATAAACAGAGAGAATCAATAAAGTCAAAAGGTTTTTTTTTAAGATTAATAAAATTGACAAGCCTCTGGTGAAACCAGGAAAGAGAGAGAGAATCCAAATTACCAATAGTAGGAATTAAAAAGGTGACATCATTACCGATTTGGCAGAAATTGCATTTTTCTCCTACTTTTACAAGTTATTTTATTCTATTTATTTTTTGTGAGGAAGACCAGCCCTGAGCTAACATCCGTTGCCAATCCTCCTCTTTTTGCTGAGGAAGACTGGCCCTGGGCTAACATCGTGCCCATCTTCCTCTACTTTATGTGGGACGCCGCCACAGCATGGCTGACAAGCAGTGCATCTGTGGGCGCTTGGGATCCGAACCCACCAACCCCGGGCTGCCAAGTGCGGACTAAACCGCTGTGCCACCGGGCCAGCCTCTACAAGTTATTTTAATTAATAAAGTATTTTCTCACTTAATATCTTGTAGTGAGTGCTTATTATGCAGAGCGCACAGCTAGTGCTTACTTAGTTTGTAGTCCTGGCTTTTTCACTGTAACGTGCTTACTCAAAATGAAGATGATATTTTTTTCCTCAATTATATTTACTTAAAATTAAGAATTATGTTATAAATGACTGCTATATAATGAAAGAGTAATTAGTTTATCATTAGATTCATGCAATATGAGTTCCTGAGAGTTTATAAGTATTAGACAAAAAGATATAAGAAATTATTTAGTTCAAAACTTATTGATAGAACCGAATGCTACTTGAATTTTAAAAAGTGAAAAAAAAGTGAAGATAGTGAATATGAATAAGTTAATGACTGGAAACATGTACGGTAGAAATGATGAAGAAGTGGTGAGACTTGTAAACTTGAAGAACCACAGTAATAAAGAGAAAAAGTAGAAAATCAATAATTTCAGGCAATTCACTTTATTTACTACAAGTAATTAAAACATTTGTATACAATCATTTCCATAGAGATTGTCTATTGGGGTTGTTTTGTGACCTTGGAAAAATACATAACTGCTTTGGATTTCAAGTTTCTTTTTCCATCAGATGAGCAGACAGGACAAGATTATTCCAAATCTTTGAAATAAAATGATTTTACTAGTTTAGAAAGGGAATTTTCCACAATGATTAAGAGCACAGATTTTAGAGTCATGAATTCATTCACTCATTCAGCAAATATTTACTGAACAACTACTATGTGACAGCACTGTGTCAGACCCTAGGGATATGGCCATCACTGTCATGATAGAATTTAGTTTTTATTAAAGGGACAGGCACCAAACAGGTAACCAATTATATAAAGAAGGAGGGATTGTGATGCATGGTATGTGGGTAAAGGGTGTTGTGACACAGATTAAAAGAGATGTTTGCAAGCATCTTAGGACTGTGCCTAACTCATAATAAACTTCCTGTAAATGCTGGTTGAGATTCTTATTATTAATGATAAAAAAACCACATCATAATTTTATACAAGCTTTTGTTCTCTAGTTGGGACTCATTTTGTTGCAAAAGGGGAAAACAACAGAAGTTGGTGTAAGCAAAAAAGGGTATGTATTTGCTCACGTATTTTAGAAGCCCAGGGTGGCTTAGGTGCAGTGTGACTTGGGGGCTTGAAGGATATCATCGGGTTTACTTGTTTTCACCTGTTCTCCCTACGCCACCACTAGAGATGAGCTCCATGAAAGCAGGCTCTCCAGCTCGTGTGTGTGTGTGTGTGTGTGTGTGTGTGTGTGTGTGTGTGTGTGTGTGTGTGGTGGGGGACAGTGGAGGAATGAATGTGTTTGTTGACTGCTATACTTAGGTCACTGTGCCTGAAGCAGGGACTGCTATTTGTCACCCACCACATATTTTCCTCTTTGTTCTCTTAGAAACAACACCCCCATAAGTTTTACCTGGGCACATGGCCACCTTGCTAGAGAACATGTTTCTCAGGCTCCTTTGAAGCTAAATGTGGACAATTTTTCAACAATGCAATGTGAATGGAAGTGGTACGTGCAACTTTTGCATCACTTTAAACAATCACATGCCCTCTGCTTGCTCTGTCCCTTTTCCACATGCTGAAGTGCAGACACAGTGCTGGTTATGCCTGGTTCATCCATGCAGACAGTATTCAGGCAGCCTTTCTCAACCAGGAGTTTCAGGAGAGAATTAAGCCCAATGAAAGCTCCCAGGCACCCATTGCATATAATGCATTAGGTTCTCTCCTATGCACCTAGCATGGTACTAGTTGTACATCACGCTTGGGAAAATTGAGAAGGGCTGTGAGGTTACAGCAAGGTGAAAACAACCTGGTCCCCCAGATCACCTTGTAGAGCAGAGAGCCTTGCCTGTCTGGGATCTCCTTCCAACTGAGGCCTTTGTCACATAACTACTGCATGCTTGGGCTTCGTTGTTACAGTGGCTTAGCTAATAAATGTTCAACTCTGTAACTGGGGGCTGAGATGGACTCTTGATGAGCAACTTTGGGAGTGGGGAAGGCTGGTGCTCGCAGATAAAATTGGAGTGGTGTGCTTGGCAGGCAAAATAATGCTTGTTACAAGCTCTCACCTATAGCAGTAGGGCTGAAAAAGCAAGTTTTGCCATTTCAAAAGTCTGTAATTGGAATACAGTCATCGTTTTTTCCCTTGAGCATTACCTTTTCAGGTCAGAAGTCATAAAGTACATTAGATTCTTCTTTCATTCAATTACAAGTTTTCTTTAAATATAAATATTTCTTGTGAATCAAAGAAGATGACAACATGATTGTGTATAAGTCTCAGATTAACTCATGAGAGATATTAACTCATGTTTTATTTATTTCCCCTCAGATGACAATGTGCGTGTATAAACATGAAATTATATGTAGATAATTATATACCTAGTATATTACATTTTTTCAATTTCCATTTTCTGTAGTTTGAGTTAAAGATTCCAGTGTGGTTTTCTAGTGTCTTACGGTTTCCTCTCCCCTAGCACCACGTAAACCGTTGTGTCTTGAATGGCTCTTCTTATGGTGAATAGTACGTTTGGTTCAGCCGTCTTCTTGCTATGCTTCATTTACCTCGTGCTTGCCTTTCGCTCCTCTGGAGACTCCTGCTGGTGGCTCCAGCAGCCCGTGCAGCGTGTAGCCTGTAACTCAACCAAGTTTTTATGCCAAACTGACTTGTATAAAAGTGACGGCCCAGAGACTATCAGAGATGGAGCTGCCTTTAATTCCAAGTGCATGGCTGAGTGTGGCGGCCCCCAACAAGTGGCCACGGGGCCTCACACTTGGGAAGCAAACACAGCCTGGGACACACATGTGGGAAAGGGGAAGCAAGAATTTTTCTTTAAGCAGCTATTTTGAGAGGAAGACTAGAATATAATCCTGAACAAAATACAGCACTCAGCATTTGTGCCCAAGCTTCTAGGCTCAGTTGTGTTTTATTTTCCTCCACCTTTGTGTTGCATAAATAACATGCTCATTGTAGAAAAATTAGAAAATTCAGATAAACAAAAAGAAAAGAAAATCATTGAAAAATCCTATTACCCAGAGATTACCACTGCATAAAGTTTTGATTTTCTGTCCTTTTCGAATTTTGCTTATGCAAACACATGCATATGAATATATAAAAATGGTGTACTCTCTTGCACACTGCTTTCTAGACTCCTCTTAAATAACGTAATCCTAATATACTTTAATAAGTCCAAGAGGTTCATGTTGTTTTTAAAGATTTGCCTTAAAGACCACAGAATCCATGAACCCAAAGTACAGTTCCATTCTGTCTTTGTGTTTCTTGATGGATATTAAGGGGAAATCTAATATACAACCTGGTGGTCTAGCAGTTAAGATTCCATGCTCTCACTGCCAGGCCCGAGTTCCTTTCCTGATCGGGGAACCACACCACCCATCTGTCAGTTGTCACAGTGGGGCAGCTTCATGGTGCTCTGATGCTGAAAGCTATGCCACTGTTATTTCAAATACCAGCAGGGTCACCCATGGTGGACAGGTTTCAGTGGAGCTTCCAGACTAGACAGAGTAGGAAGAAGGACCTGGCCACCTACTTGAGAAAAAGTTGGCCACAAAAACCCTGTGAATAGCGGTGGAGCACTGTCTGATACAGCGCTGGAAGGTGAGGGGATGATGAGAAAAGACCGGGCAGGGTTCCCCTCTGCTGTACACCAGGGCGCTAGGAGTCAGAATGGACTCGAAGGGAGCACACAACAAAATACACAACCCACAGCTGTACTCCTGAAAGCTGCTTCTTCTTTTCCTCATTTTGTTTTGTTTTGTTTGCACCTAGGGCTGCTGACGACATCTTCCAAGCCAAACTCCCAATGTCTCTGTCATTCCCAGAGCTGCTTTGCCCCATCCCCCTTTTTGCCATTTTATGTAGAGCAACATGTTTTCTCAGATAAGTCCTCCCCCTCATGTTCTGCCTGTGCAGTCTGGTCCTTTTATTAATTTACCATTCCCCAGAGTCTGCATTAGCAAAGACAAGGGACCTTGCTGGGAAAGTCTAGGGCGCTCTGCTGAGGGCTGAAAGAGGGAGGAACTGAGCAGGGAGGACAACCTTCTCTATAGGAAGTGGGGATGGGTGGTGAAGGAGGAAAAATGTAAACACTCAGGAGTTCATAAAGTTATCACCGCACCATTAATATAATGTGAAAGTTTCCATGACATAAAACAAATGCACACCTACATTGTCACTTTTAATGACTAGATGGTGCGATGGTGCATCATTCTATATATAGGTGTTATCTATTTCTCTATTCTCTATTTTTGAATATTTAATTTCTTTAAAAATTTTTTCATTAATGTAAAAACTCTGCTATGAACACCCTGTACATACATCTTTGACTATTTTTCAAATTATTTACTTAGAACAAGTTTCATGAAGTAGGATTACTGAGTCCAAAGGTATACACATTAACGAAAATTTTGCCTTAGTGGTCTCCGAAGGCTTCACTGATTTGTCTTTCATGAATGATGTATGAGATGCTTGTTACCCCACAATTATGCCACCATTAGTTATTATCATTCCCCTTAAGTGTTGTCAATTCAATAGGCAAAAATATTATCTTATTATTTCGTTTATTTAATCACTAGTGATTTTGAAATCTTTTGGTTGCTATCATGACTGACCACTGTAGGTCTGATTTTTGGAATTATGTATGAATTTTCCTTTTGGAGGTGAATTATAATTTAACATTTGGCAACATACAAAATGGTTCTGAAGTTGGAAAATCTTTTCGTGATATTATTAGCCACAGTGAATCATGTGAAATTTACTAAATTGCACTCTTTTCCTGGACTTCCTGTTCTATTATTTGCCTCTGTGCCTCACAAAGAAAAAAAAAAAATCTCCAGTGAAATGAAATAAATCCATCCAATAATTTTGATAAATCAAACCTTCTCCATAGGGTTTGTAACGGGACGGTATTTCTCTGATCAGCTAAAGGTCAGGGGCCTCCTGTTGTTAAGGAATGAAGTAATTATGATGGGTTAGCTAAGTGAAAGATAGGAAGTTCAGGCACCCCAGCTGGGTTAGCACCAGCAGCAGCACAGTACACAACCAGGTCCTGTGCAATGGCAGGTAAGGAAAGTTAGTGTGAAGAAGGGTAAATGCACTTCCCAAAGCCCCAGAGGAAGGGCAATGGTGGGACTCGAACCCAGATCTGACTGCAAAAACCAGTGCACTCTTCATAAAAAAAAAACCACAAACAACAAAGAACAAAAGAAGAGAAAAGAAAATCTAAAGAACAATGAGTAAAGCACAGGAATGATTATATTTTGTAGGATGGCTATGGTTGACAGAGTTGGCAGGACATGTTCAAATCTTTCTAGAATAAATAAAAGAATGATTTGGCCATGATGAGAAAAGTTATGTTTATGGCTGATAAGATCAAGTTTTTAAGGGTTCTGTGCTTTAGTTACTACATTTAGTACGCAATATTCTTTTCTCTGACAATCCAAACCCCAGTCATCCCAGAAGGCTGATGCCACCTAAGTCCTCTCTTCCTTCAAGGAGTCTCCCAGGCAAATCAAGCTCATAGGGAACTGCTTCAGCATTCAGACGCTGTCCCACCCAACTTAGCATTGATTATCCTACATCTCTTGCTTTCTTAACATCCTTGGATATTATTCTTATTTACCTCTTATAACAGATCAGAAGTTTAATCCCCAGTACAAAGCTAGGCATGCAGTAGAGTTTATTGTAAATGCAAATTGATTGATCTAATGGTTGCTTAAAACAGTTGTACAGAAAGATTCAACTAATACTTATTGAGCAACTGCTGTGTTCTAGGTGCTTCCACATAAGATATCTTATTTAATTCTTACAATCATCCTGCCAGGTAGGAGACAGCAGCCCATTTTCAGATGAGAAAACTGAGGCCAAGAAGAGTTAAGCAATTTCTCAAGATTCCACTGCTAGTCGGGCTGGGATTTGGATTCCAGTTTCCCAGCTTCAAAGCTAGTGCTCTTTTTCACAGTGTCACACTCCTGGGTTTGTTCAATACAGCGTGATGGTGGGTGGAAGAGCTCTGCACGGAGAAGAACTATCATCACCGACAAGCTTGTCGAGAGACACTGAGAAAAGACAAGCATGACTATTTTGGCAGTTCTTGCTAACCCAACCCTGCGGTGCCTACGTTCTTGGGCAAAGACTAATTTTAAAAAGCAAACTAAACAAGTATAGAGAAGTTGCCTTTCTGCTGAAGCCAAAATTGATGGGTTTTCAGGAAGAAAACTGATGTGCTTGTAATTGTTTTCTGCTGGCAAGATACCCAAGTAGAATTTTCAGAGGCTATGAGCACGAATTGTTTACACTATTGAAAAACGTAGTGGGGCAGGTGGGTGGCGTCATGGTTAAATTCACGTGCTCCTCCTTGGCCGTCCAGGGTTCACAGGTTTGAATCCGGAGGGTGCACATACGCACCGCTCATCAAGCCATGTGTCGCCACGCGACTCATATAAAATAGAGGAAGATGGGCACAGTTGTTAGCTCAGGGCTGATCTTCCTCACCAAAAAAAAATATGTAGTACTTAATGCACTGAGGGCTTTTTAGCAAGTCTACAGATCTTGACTGTTTCTGTAGGAAAATGTTAAATGTGGGAAGAATATGATAAAGCCCCCTAAACATTCTGCAGGTGACATTAAGTACATTATTGCTTAGTTGAAAAAAAAAGAATCAATGTCATAACAAAACAAATGTGAAGAGCCGCATATCACTTTGTACAGCATATCACTTTTTCCATGAGAGCGAAGTCCACTATAGGTGGGAATCCAGCCTCATTAAGCTTTCAGAAGGTCAAGTTATCTCACTAATAGATCACCTACAGTACTTAGCGCTATTTCCTTTGCCTTAAGCCAGAGGAAATAGTTGAACTTCCGTAAAGAATAACTACTTACAAAAGAAATTTTGGAGGTGGATAGAGTTGTTCAGTTGGTTGAAAGAACTGGAAAATCTGTCAAGTTTCATGAATTCATCCATCACAAGGGAATCGCTTAAGCCGAATGAGGAGAATGCTTTCTAAAAATTTTTCTAAAAATTTCAAAATTGTGATTAAATATACATAGCATAAAATTTGCAATTTTAACTATTTTTAAGTGTAAAGTTCTGTAGATTCACATTGTTGTGCAACTGTTACCAGCTGAAACCTCATACTCATTAAACAATAATTCCCCATTCTCCCCTCCCCCCAGTGCCTAGTAAAAGGTAACCTCCACTATATTTTCTGCCTCTATGAATTTGACTACTCCAGGTACCTTATATAAGTGGAATCACACAATATTTGTTCTTTTGCAACTGGCTTATTTCACTTAGAATAATGTCTTCAAGGTTCATCCACATTGTGTCATGTGTCAGAATTTTCTTCCTTTTTAACGATGAGTAATATTCCATTGTATGTATATACTACATTTTGTTTATCCATTCATGCATTGATGGACATTTGGATTGCTTCTACCTTTTGGCTATTGTGAATTGTGTTGCTATCAACATGGGTGTACAAATATCTGTTCAAATTCCTGATTTCAATTTTTATATCACTAGAGTGGAATTGCTGGATCATGTGGTCATTCTATGTTTAATTTTTTGAGGAACTACCATACACTGTTTTTCACAGTGCGCACCATGTTTTATATTCCAATTAGCAGGGCACAAGGATTTCAATTTCTCCACATCCTCCTCAGCACTTGTTATTTTCTGTTTTCTTTTTTTTAGTGTTCTTTTGTTTTTTATTGAGATATACCTGACATATAATGTTGTGTAAATTTAAGGTGTACAACATGTTAATTTGTACATTTATATATTGTAATATGATTTCCATTGTGTCAATAATTAGCACCCCTACATAATTATTCTTTTTTTCAGTAGTTGGAGCAATTAAGTTCTAGTCTTTCAGCAAGTCTGATGATTATAATACAATATTGTTGTCTATACTCACTGGGGGAGAATGTTTTTAATACTAAGCATTTCTTTTACTTTTTTTGTTTGCTCATGTCCTTTAAACCCATTGTTCTCTACTTACCTTAATTCTGCTTTTGTTTTAGGTGTAATTTCACATTTTTTTGAGTGTCATTATTTGACTCATTCTGTCTTTTTCATCAGTTTGTAAGCTCAAAAAGTTATGAACTGTGTCTAGCAAAATTTTCAAGCACATACAAGTACTCAGTAAAATAAGTATCCGGAGAGTGTATAAATAGTTGGATTAATTAGTAAATTCCGAGGCCAGCGTTTTTCTAATTCATCTCCATTCCATTCAGCAAACTTTATTGAACATCTACCATGTGCCAGGTCCTGGATTGAACAGTGTCGTGAGGATATTATTAATTGTCCTTGCCCACAGGTTGTCATTCTTAGACCGACTATCTTTGTTTAAGCCCTGACTTGAACCACCAGAATTTCAGACAGTTTGGGAGAGTAATATCCCCACTAAAGTCATCATGCGATGATTATCTCTTGAGGACTGACTATGTGGGGAGAAATCTGCAGTAGGTTTTGTGCGGGAGGTGGCATGTATGGTAACGGATAGAGTGAAAACACACGGCTGTCAGTTCTTTCCGCCCAGAGTGCTCAGAAATCTCTGTTCCTCACTAATGAATATTTTACTCAGCATTCAGAACTTAAATCAATGTCACTTCCACAGGGAAGCCTTCCCTAATTCCCTGAGCTAGATTAGGCCTCCTTGTTATATTCTTTCTCAGGACTCTGAACTGCTTTGTCGCACTTTTCCTAATTTTCATTAGTTATTGAATGATTTTCTTCCTACTAGATTCTCCGGTTGACGAAGGTGTGGCCGTATGTGCTTTACTCACCTGTTTCTCTCGTCCTGGCACAATGCCTGGCCCCTATCTGTCAGTCAGGAGGCGTTGATGAATGAGTGAAAGAGTGCATGCATTATCTTTGTCCTGAGTGAGCCTGAGGCCTCACAGGAGAGGTTATGAGATGACTTAGCATTGTAAATATTGGTATAAAGTTGCTGTGGAAGCAAAGAGAAGGAAAAAGTAATTGTAACTGCAGAGGGAAGGAATTTGAAGACTTCACAGAAAAAGTTGTTTCTGAGCTGTGCCATGCATGAGTTAAAGTGAGGTGCAGATGTGTGCGGGAAGGTGCTGGGTGGCGAAGAGAGAGATTTTTAAAGAACAGTGAGGTGACTCATGGCATGTTCAGGGGATCTCAGATAGACCAATCTGGTCACAATACAGCAATGGAGGGATCTAGAAACACTGGCAAAGACTCCTTCACTGGGCATGTATTTATCAAGTGCCCACCTTGTACCAGGGAATCTTTGATGCCGTGGCTTCTGCCAGTGTTGGTCATAGAATTTTTGGTTGGGAGAAATTCAGGATTTTTTCTGAAATTAACCAACCTTGACCTCCCTGAACTAGAACCTACAGTAGACAAGCTGTATGCTTCTAAGTGAGTGTGGATTCATCCCAGCCTAGCACCTGCCATGGACCCAGGAACCAAGCAGGGCAGCAGAGCCATCGATGAGCGCAGGGTATTTTTCTAATTTTATTTAAAAATTTTCTAATTTAATTAAAAAAACTTAAAGGAAAATTTAAAAAGAGAGAGAGTGATACATTTATTTATGACTCTAGCATCCTAATTCATGGACTCTTTCCATTTTTCTTTGTCCTCCTTTTGTCTCTGCCATGCACACGCACAGTTTTTACACTCTTGTGATCAATGTATATAAACTTTCATAGTCTGGAGATAGAACTCAACATTGTATCATGATTTTATATAAAAGTCTTACGTTTTCTGTGGCTGAAAAAATATTCCATTGAATTGATACCATAGTCACTTGGTCATTGGATGCCTTTGTTGATAGTACATTAGCTGGAGCAGGCAGGCTCATCTCCTTCCCTGGGTGGCCATGAAAGTCCCAGTCCGAGGAAGGGGGAGGCAGGGGTGAAGACTACTGCATGTGAGAAGTTCGTTTGCTTGTTCATCCCTCATATATTGCTTGTTGAGCAACTTCTGAGAGTTATAAGACCCATTCTGTCTCAAGCTCCACCCCAAGAGCAGTTGACATCAAGTGGAGGAGAGGAGCCACACTTTCCTGAAGAACTATAGGGAGGTGGTATAATGCAGACCTGGCATCCTTAAGTTGGACACACATCACAATCGCCAGGAGAGATCATTAAAACACAGATGGCAGGGCTCCAAGGGCTCTGGGACCAGGCCAGGTGTCTATATTTTTAAAGGCCCCTCAGAGATTCTGATGTACAGTCGGGTCTGAAAACTACTGACAAAGATAGAGAGATCTGGGCTCCAAGACTGGCTCTGTCACTGGCCAGGTGTGTGACCTCAGGTAATTCACCATCCATCTACTCTTAGCCTCCGTTTCCCAACTCTATATTGGGTTTTGGTGAGGAGGAAGTGTTTCTGAAGTACTTGGCTCATAATTTGACACCATTTTCATCCACACAGAACGTCTAGGTAAAAAGTTTGTTATATGTTTCTCAATCAGGATCAGCTCTGACTCAGTTTGCTCCTAGGGAGGGCAAGTGGAGATTGAGAAATTGCTCAGCCCCATCGCTTCACAGGCAGCCTGTCAACTTGGTCTTGAAGTACCAGCTTTCTGCCACTGGAGGTCCTTGGAAAGATTTCTTACTGATTGCTCAGGGAGCTACAAGAGCACATGCTAGCTGTGGGAGCAGACACAGCCTGGTTATTGCAGGTAGATGAAAGCCAGGGGAGAGTGGTGGGCTCAGCTACCACAGCCTGTAGCTCTTCGGGAAACTGAGATCCATCCCCACAACCTTTTGTCTATGAGTCTCGGTCTTTCAACAGAACTGAAAATGAGAAGTCAGAAAATAGAAATGCCTTCAAATATTTTATTGCATACAGATAGATCAAGTAGTTTTTCTCTGTGATCCATCACCAGTACTTTTGCTAAGAAAGGATATTTATTGGCTTCACAAAATGATAGATTTTTTCCAGGCACACAAGCTGATTTAGTTTCAACTATATGGCAAAATTCCTTAAAGACCCTATCTTTCATATACTTTGAGGCGAGGTATCCAGATCATTAATTCTAAAGAAAGGGTTCTGACAAAATATGAGATAAATCAGAACAATATTACATTCTTTCTCTTTCTTGGCAAGAGCTGCAATAGTTTAAGAAATTTGCCTAAAGAAATTGCAAAGCTGAGGTAAATTTTGCATTTTAGTTACTAAGGTATTTTGTAGTGTTTGAACATGAAAATTAAAATGTAAAAGTTATCAGAATCTACCAGATACAAAAAATAATTTAGTTAATTGACCACACACCACTTTTCTAATAGAATTGGAGAAATTTCCTCACAAATCGTTTTAGATTTCTAAGAGACGGCTGTCGGGAGGTGTACGGTCCCATTAAAAATAGGGTGGAAAAGGCTGAGTGATTCCTGAAAGATTATTCGGCTGGTAGGGCAGTGTAAGAATTTATGTCAGTTCTCCTAAATTTGGGGGTTATTTTAATAATCTCCTCCATTGCAATAAACAACAACATCCGTGCTCTACAGCACTGGCCGTGTTTTCAACCTGGTGACTCTAATAAGAGAGATGCACATGAATAGAATGAATGACAGAAATGTAGGCCAGACTTGAGGGGCCAGTCAATATCCAGCACTGGCCTCGGAGCCCAGCATCCAGCTTGTTCTCTTAGTTTGAAGCTGCTGTCTTGACTGCCAAACCTGGCTGCATCAAGCTCAGAAAGTTTTATCCCATCCTTATAGAAAATGCTCATTGTCACATTTCTATAGTGCTTCAAAAAAGTTGCAAAAGAAGATAAGTTCAATTATGATAGAACACTGACTATAGTGAGGATTTGGGCGCACAAGACTGTAAGCATGGGACCTGCTTAAAGACTTGAAGACTACTTCAGTTGTCCAGGTAAAAGAAGACCATGGCCGATTCAGGTGGAGGCAGCAGAGACGGAAGAAGGGGATCAATCCTGCTCTGTGTTTCCTGAATGTGAGTGGTGAGAAGGAATGAGGAGTCAAAGATGACAGCCATGTTTTTTGACTTGAGTGGTTGGGTTAATGTTAGCTGAGTTTTGGAAAAGACAGGAGGAAGGGCAAGTTTTGAGGAAAAGATTATTGATTTACTTTTGGACATAATTTGTTGATACCCATGCTATCTCAGATGTAGATACCTAGGAGGCAATCAGATGGATAAATTTGAAGGTCAGTGTGGTAGACAGAATTCTAAGAGGACTCCCAATGACTTATGTCCCGGTATAACCCTCTTCTTTTGAGTGTGTCTATGGGGTGGCCTGTAACTTGCTTCTAACCCGTAAAATATGGCAAAGGTGATCAGATATCACTTCCATGATTAGGTTACCTCAAACGTGAAGGGATTTTATAGATGTAATTAAAGTCTCTAGGAGTTGACTTTGAGTTCATCAAATGGGAGATTATCTTCAGTGGGCCTGAGCTAATCAGGTGGGCTCTTTAAAGAGCTTTCTTCCCTGAAAGAAGAGATTCAAAGTGAGATATTTGCCTGCTGGCACTGAAGAAGTGAGCTGTCATGTCATGAGAGGGCCTGTGAGAGGGCTGTGTGGTAGGGGATTCTGAGGGCTTCTAGGAGCTGAAAGTGACCTATAGTTGACAGGCAGTGAGAAATCAGGGACCTCGGTACTACAACTGCAAAGAGCTAAATCCTGCCAACAACCATGTGAGCTTGGAAGGGGATGCTGGACTCCAGAAAGGAATATAGAATGGCCAACAACTAGACTGAAGCTTTGTGAGACCCTGAGCAAAGCTAACCCCTGCCTGGACTCCTGAGCCATGGACACGGTGCGATAGTAAATGTATGCTACTAGGTTTGTAGTAATCTGTTCCCAGCAATAGAAAACTACTACAGTTAGCTTTGGGACTGGATGTATAGACTGGGCAATCCACACCACAGAGAAATAGATGCCATCACACAGGGAAAGCCTGTAATGTGAAAGAACCAGTGGGCCAAGGAGAGAACCTGGAGGAACACATACATTTTGGGAAGGAGAAAAGGATTTGCTACCAAAAAAACAAAAAGAAATCTAGAAGATGCTATCAGAAAGGAATGAGGAGAAAAGGAGGGAGTAAAGTCAGGAAAGCCTAGGAGATAGAGGGCTTGGAGAAATGCCAAGCGGTCAACCATGTTAAATGCAGCAGAGAGATCCAGGAGGGTCGAGATCAAAACATGGTCAATGTGGAGATCACGGGGGACCTTCTGAGCCATTTCAGTCAGGAGTGTTGGTGAAAAATATGGGGGGGTGTCAGATGCAGTGGGCTAAGGAACAAAGGTAGGATGATTTTTCAAGATTCAGTGAAAAGGACAGGCAGTCTCTAGAGGGAATCAAGTCAAGAGTCTTTTTCCTTTTCCTCCTCCTTCCCCTCCTTCCCTTTCCCCTCCTTCTCCTTCTTCAGAATGAAATAAAGTTGAACACATTTGCAGGTTGAGGGAAAAGATACACCAGACAGTGAGAATTTGAATAACCTCTCACTAATTCATTTAATATTTGCAGTTTTCTATTGTGCTGGGCTACAATTACAAATAAGATCCACGTCTTACTTTGACGGGGGCTGTGGTAGGCAGAATAATGTCCTCCTAAAGTTGTCCACATTCTAAGCCTTGGATCTGTGAATATGTTACCTGTTATATGGCAAAGGGACTGTGCAGATGTGATCAAGTTGAGGATCTCGCCATGTAGAGATTTTTCTGGATTATACGGGTGGGCCCAATAGAATCACAAAAGTCCTTATAAAAGGGAGTCAGGAGGGTGAGAGTCAGAGAAAGAAGATATGAAGCCGAGTCAGATAGATGCTGTGCTGCTGGCTTTGAAGGAGGAAGGAGCCACAGGCTAAGGAATGCAGGTGGCCTCTAGAAGCTAGAAAAGGGAGGAAACGGATCTTCCCCTAGAGCCTCTGGAGGGAGTATGGCCCTGCTGACACCTTGATTTTGGCCTAGTGGAACCTATTTCAGACTTTTGACCTCCAGAACTATAAGGTAATAAATCTGTGTTGTTTTAAGCCATTAAATATGTGGTAATTTGTTACAGCAGCAGTAGGAAAGTAATACAGAAGCTAATGGCAGACACAGCCTCAGGTGGGGAGACCATCTCAGAGAGAGGGAGCAGCAGGGACAAAACACAGGGTCATGACAAAGCTATGGAAACTTCAGGAAGAGAAGTGAGGCTGGACTCCAGAGTACCAAGTGAGGAAGGAGGGAGACGAGGCTGAGGGTTGAGCAGGCACCCACCGTGTCTGTCAGGCTAACTTGTTTGGATTATGTCTTGAATGCAAGGAAGAATCATTGAAGAGTCTTAAGTAGGGGAGTGAACGTGATAACACATGTATTTCTGGGTAAAGTGTGAGAATGAATTGGAAGGCTGGAAGCAGGAAGCCCAGTCACGAGGGGATTGTAGCATAAGAACTTGAGGCAGTGGTGGCTTTACAGAGAGTAGGTTATGGAAATGGGGGAAGGACAGTGCTAACCGTGATTAAGGTGGCAGGTGGGCCTGAGGAGTAAAGCAAAATCCTGGGAGAAGACAGAATATGGAGAGCCAAGTCAACAGGCAGCCGGAGAGAATCTTCAGAGGTGGGGCAAGGCAGGACAGGAGGAGAGGGAAACTTGCAGGGGAGCCGAGGTGTGTTGTGACTCATGTTAGATTGCCCCAGTTGCTGGGTGGTCTACGCCATCCTCTGGCCATGCAGGGGGCCAGGGTTGGGGGAGGTAAAACTTTGAAATACCTGCTTAAGAGAATTAGTAAGGATCTGACCAAGCCCAAGAATTGGGTTACTGGCTTCTTCTAGCTCATCCGAAACCTATATTTTGGTCTCACCACCCCCTCCCCCTTCTCAGAGGGTGTTAATACTTGAGAGTAGGCTGCACCTTCCTCCATCCCAGGTGCCTCTGGACCAATGAGAAGGAGGCTCTTCCCTTGCTGCTAGTTTCCCTGCTCTAAGCTTCTTGGTTTACTGTCAATATCCTGGGGATAATCAGGGCTCAGTTTAGGTTCCCCTTGTTCCTAAAAGTTGTGCACTTGCTTGGCTCCCAGCTGCCAGCTCTGCTGTTGCTTTCTAAGTGTTTCTTTTAGGGAGAATCTGATCTTTGCCACTAATCCCTGGAAAAGATTGGTTTGCCTTTCCAGCACTCCTGGCAGCGTGCAGAGCTGTAAAACCCCCTGCACCTAGCTTTCTGTAGGTGGGAAGAAAAGAGACTATAGCCACACAGGGCTCTTCACATTGATGGTGTAAACTGCCATTAGAGGTTAGGAGGGGTTCTTTCTCCAGGATAACCTATCAGTGTGTGTATGTGGTGGGGCAAGGGGGACACGAAGACACTATTTTGCCTCCCAATAGGGAGGTAGGAGCTAATTTTAAAGGTATAAATAATTTGTATATAGGCACTGCTCTTGGTGGCAAATTTACTGGTGGTGTGTGACACTGGGCAAGTGACTTACTATATTATTAGTCTTCTAGGGCTGCCATAACAAAGTACTACAGATTGGATGGTACAAACAGTGGAAGTTTACTTTCTCACAGTTCTGGAGGTTAGAAGTCCAAGATCAAGGTGTCAGCAGGTTTGGTTTCTTCTGAGGCCTCTCTTCATGCTTGTAGATGACTGTCTTCTCTGGATGTCTTTGCATGGTCTTCCCGCTTTGCATGTGCATCCCTGGTGTCTCTGTGTGTCACAAATTGGTCTTCTTATCAGTCAGATTGGATTAGGGCCCACCCATAGGACCTCATTTCACCTTAATTACCTCTTTAACCAGTGTTGCCCTGAAGAGCCCACACACTGCACATCTGCTTGGCAGGCTCACCTTGCAATGGGGATGGGTGCATGGAGGTACGAAAATGTCGGTGAACTAGCCGTAAAAGTCATCCATTGTTATGGGCTAAACTGTGTCCCTCCAAAATTCATTGTTGAAGTCCCAACCCCCAGTACCTGCAATGTAACTGTATTTGGAGATAGGACCTTTAAAGAGGTACTTAAGGTAAAATAAGGCGTTAGGGTGGGCCCTTATCCAACCTCATTGGTGTCCTTATAAGAAAAGGAGATTTGGACGCAGACAAACAGAGGGAAGATCATGTGAAGATTCAGGGGGAAGATGGCCATCCATAAGCCAAGGAGAAAGGAGAGAGGCCTCAGAAGAAACCAACCTTGCTGACATTTTAATCTTGGACTTCCCAACCTCCAGCACTGTGAGAAAATATGTGTCTGTTGTTTAAGCCGCCAAGCCTGTGGTATTTTGTTATGGCAGTGCTAGAAAACTAATATACCCATCTGACTCTTTGCACCTTGATTTCAGAGTCCTGGGGTAACTTTCTGTTTATATTTGACCTCCCATGCAGCTATTATTATGGGGAAAGAATGCACTAACCAGACATCATGAGAACCCTAGCCCCTTTGTCAGCTCTATTTCCCATTGTGAATTAGTTAATTGGGATTCCAGTGAAGGCATCAGTCTTATCAGCACGTTTATTATGGTTCAGTCTTTGAATCCCTCTCTCACCGGTGAGCACCGTAAAATTGAGTTTCTGGGCCTGCAGAGTCATTGCACATTGGAAATGTTTTGACCGTGTCCCCTATGGTGTGACATAAATAACTATTCAGCTTTTACAAGTGCTGTTTTCTAAGAAATGTGCACAACAGATAGCCCCATCCCATCCTCAACCCCTTAACTCCTGAAGCTTTGTGGTCAAAGATGTGATGGAGAAGTGGGATAAGGTTTTAGTACAGGGTGAGGATGTGAGGTATTCAAGGGACTTAGTTCAAGTCCTGCCTGGTGGCGTAGCGGTTAGGTTTGCGGGTTCTGCTTTGGCAGCCTGGGGTTCACTGGTTTGGATCCTGGGTGCGGACCGGCTCACCACTCATCAGGCCATGCTGGGGCGACATCCTACGTGGAAGAGATACAACTCTACAGCTATGATATACAAGTACGTGCTGGGGCCTTAGGGAGGAAGAAAAAAGGAAAAAGAGGAAGATTGGCAACAGATGTTAGCAGAGGGCCAATCTTCCTCAAAAAAAGAAAAACGTAAAGTTTAGTAGTTTGTTTTTAGGCTGCATTAAATATCCTAGTAGTCACTTTAAATTGGCTATATAAAAATAGTAGCATCAAATCTTCTGCTTTGGCAAGGCTATGTGGCACACAGATCAGTGAGAATGGACACAAAAACAGCTGAAGAGGTGAGTAATTGTATCAAAGTCACACTGTGTACCTGAACTTGACAGCCTATGAATTAAAGCTGTTTTCTGAGGGCCATTCTACTCCTATACTTAAAGGTTTCCAAGTCACTGCCAAGAGAGGTGGAGTTCAATTGACAACGAGATAGCTACGCTGTCCTCCAACTTTTAAGTTTTGCATGCCATTAGAATGATAGTTGTGACTTTGTAAAGGCAAAGGGAGGCTGACCTGGGAAAGGAGCTGGATCCTATGGTTGTGCCAGTGGATGGAGGAATGTGAGTTTCGTTTCTTCCCGGGAAGGTGACCTGGGGTCAACAGATCTCAATCTCCTACTGTCCTTGAGTCACTGCACTCCTTGTTCACGTCACTTCTTGGGTCCTTCCCAGGTGTGTGAACACAGTGACTGGGCAGAAATCCTAGTTTGTGAGTCAATCTCTTATAAAGAATAGATCAGACCAACACAGCAGAATTTGAGGGACATAGAAAATATCCCCTTGGCCTTTACTTTCTCCTTTCCAGGCCTGCCCTGGGGCTTGAAATTCCCTTACTGTCATCCTGAATTTAGAGTTCACTTAATGAAGAGTGTCTCTAACTGGATTGTATACTGGCTTCTCTTGCAGGGTAATAGATTAAATGTTTGCACAAGCTCCTTATTCCTTAAATCCATTAGAAACTCTGTCACCTGACAAAAACTGGGTGCCAAGGGAATAGGATTGAGAAGCTAGAATCCTTAAGACTAGGGTGGAAGAGCCCCAGAGAACCTTTGCTTTGCTGGCCAAACCCATGCTCTGTAAGCCACGACCTGCTCTCTAAATATATCTGCTTGGCCTCTCCACCCTCTAGTCTGTCTGAAGGGAGGAGTTTAGCAGACCTTGCTAGCATCCATCTTACACCTTCCTCACAAAGACAAAGATGCTGCCTTAGGAGGCTGGGCTCTGGATCACAAGCACCCTAACATGAATGCATTTAAATAGAGAAAAGAGGCTGATTTGTGAGGATGAAGATGGAGAAACCAGACTGAGTGCAAGATGGTAGTTTAGAAATAATATTTTACTCAAGGAAGTTTGAGAAATGTTGTAGACAGAATAGGGATTTGAACCCCCAGTTTTCTGTCTCCACTGGGACATGGCCTCTTGGCTCCTGCACAAGGAGGCAGTTTAACAGAGTTCAGCCTCTGCCCTGAGACAGGTCCTGGTTTGGATCCCGGGAATCTAGTGTAGACAGTTACTGACTGTGATATTTGGGCAAGTTTCTCACTGGCATTCTTCAATGTCAGTACATAATCTTTTAAAAAATATACATCCCACCTCCGAGCTATTCTAAATATACTTTCATTCAAAACAAAAGCACAGATTTAAGTGTTTTTAACCTTTCTTAATTATCCATTATGCAAAAAAGTCTGCTCATCACTTGTCTAGATCTAGATTTTTCCACCTTCTCTTTTCTAAGATACTATCCTAATGAATCTAAATTTCTTGAAATCTCAGCTCCTCTAAATTTTTTCATTATCTTTTTGGAGCCTTTTCCACTATTTTCCTGCCCTTTTCCAAGTGTTGTGATAAACAGCATCTCATAATTGTAGGTGAGTTTGATTTTGATTCACAGAAGGTCTCTCCTATTTACAGATTCGAGAGCTAGAGTTTCAGGTATTCCTAGCTCGCTGAGACATGTGTGCCCCATGAACCACAAGAAGGGCATGGGAGGGCCCAAATGAAGGGGCGACAATGCTGGTTGCCTTGCTTTTTATTTCCTAACAGACTAGTTAACATTAAAGGGAGAAAAGTAGCTCCAAATTGGGGAGGGGAAGTAGGCTGCAAGAAATGCTCAAACACTTTCTCCTCTTCTAAATGCAAAGGCTGTGAATGCTGCATTTTGGACCAAAGGATGTTTCCAGTCACCATTCACTTCTCTTTTAGAAGTTCACTTCAACACACTTTAATTAAGCACCTCTTGTGTGCCAGGCCATGGGCTCGGCACTAGGTGATATAAAAACAAACAAGAGACAGTGGCCGAGCTCAGGGCCTCACAGTCTTTGGGGGTGGGGGAGATGAATAGGGTACCTCACTAGAATGTGGCTAATGTTCAGACAGAGGTATTCGTAGCATCTCGGGGGTCACTGAGGCCGGGAGGGGGTCTCCTTACCTATGACTGCAAGACATTTTCTTTCATGCACCATGAATTCTCACCTGTAGCTTTGGGAGAAATAGAAATGCATGACGTCTTTGTGTTTTACCAAAGTAATTTTATAGTTTTGAAAACAGGGATTTCAAAAAATGAACATAAAAGCTTCTTTAGGTCTAGTGATTGTTAACTATGATCAACTATCATTTATACTTATCAAATCCTGGGAAACGGGTTTAAAAAAATCACGCATCTGCAGTCTTGCTCCAATGCTCTGAACATGCTGGGATTTGAAAGTGAGATTTTCCACTGGATTCTCAAATCCTGGTGAGGCAGTTTCAACTCCGAAGGGATTTTTCTAAATTCGTATCGCAGTTCCCTTTGCCAGTTTTACAGGGAATGAACCACTAGTGTGATAGTTAAACCAGAAGCAAAAAAAAATCTTACATTTTGCAGAATGTAGAATTCAAATAGCAGGAGAGGAATGCACTCTGTAAGTCAGTGTGTGCATTTCAGGCTATTTGCACAAGCTACAATAGTCTGAGGCACTTAGCTGGATAGCACATCCTAGGGCAAAATGATTAGTTGGAATTAATGGAATTTTGGTGTCAACTCAGTCCACTGGCAACCCCTGGGCTGTCATTAATCCCCAGGATGCATGTGCCTCTCCTGAGAGTGCTTCCTCCTGGGTAGCAATTTCTAAATGTAGTGCATGGGAAAAAGTCGTGTCCACTATTTCCATTAGACCATGAAAGATGGTGTAACCTTCGGGTTTTTAATATTATCCCTAAAAAGTCACCTTTGCTTATTTCTCAAGACATTTCATGTAAGCTTTTTAAGAAGTAGAAAAAAAATAAATTCTGAATTTCCAATTTGAGATACATGGGTGATAGCAACTAACTTTGACTACAGTGAACATAGTCACTAGGTTTGTTTTGGCTCCAGAGTATTGTAGGGCCAGCCCTGTTGGCCTAGTGGTTAAAGTTCGGCGCTCTCACCACTTCAGCAGCCCGGGTTTGTTTCCCAGTCACAGAGCCACACCACCCATCTGTCAGTTGCCATGCTGTGGTGGTAGCTCACATAGAAGAACTAGAAGGACTTATAACTAGAATATACCACTATGTACTGGGGCTTTGGGGAGGAAAAAAAGAAGTATTGCAAATGGAGCAGAGATGCTTACTGAAGTAAATTAATATGTTCCAGAAATGAAAAAGCAGAAGCTGTTCAAATAATAAATTTTTTAAACCTATTTGCTCTTTTTGAGGTAGCTAAATCAACTAGTAAATAATAAGTGTCACTTTTAAAAGAAAAATCAGCCCATGATTTAATTTTCAAAGGTATTATTAGAAGTTGTGTTTTTGAAGAGTGACTACACTCTTGGCTTGGAATGTATAAGACACTCAAAATTTTTTTTTAATTAAGGCAAATTTTTCAGACTTTTAAGAGCAGTGAAGTTTTTCAGCCTGAGCCAGGCCTTTAAAACTAGAAGACATTTTTCTCACACAGCACTTCATTTTTGCACATAGCTGACTTTGTTTTAACTTCATCAGAATGAGTGGGTGAAGAAATATCAAATTCTCTACTTTTGCATCGTGATGTATTCTTGTAACAGAATTTGCGACAGAACTCAGTTTACTTTTAAATGCAATGAAATTTAGAGTGAAGAATAGTCTTGGAGACTTCTCCATGTTGCCTTTTCAGATCAAAATCAGCTTCTCTTCACTGGTGATCACGCAAGCCATCTTGTAATGTTCATCTTTCATTTTAACCCTGGGACCGGGAGGAAGGAGGCTCAAGTCTGGGGTGGATGTTGGGGAAAGATAACTGGTTCCTATTTGCGATCATTGGTTTGGTGTCAGCAAATGAGAATTCATGTCCACCCAGTGAGCAGATCAGTAGGCACCTGAGGTCTAAAGATGGTCCTGCTGAGGTGATGACAGTTTCCCTTTGGAAAGTAAATAGAATGAATGAGAGTTCCTTTCTGATGATCTGCGATTTTAGAATTACATGAAGAAAACCTGCCATATTATGAAAACATATGTTTTTCTTTGCTCAGCTTCAGCATTAAATTTAGCTTTTCAAGACCAGTGCAATATTATATCAATGTCTGGTTCTAATTGATAAGATCTGATAACAGTTGAAAGGCACACTATAAAAGAAAGTGTCAACAACAGTCCCACCATGTCTACGTGTGTCCTTAGCTGGAAAGATGTGTCCTAATAAATGAACACTGAGGCAGATTGCCTCATAAAACAGGATCCTATCATACACAAGAGAGGCTGTATGGAGTGAATTCTCAGTGAGAATCAAGTCCACTTGGACGTGAGGAACAAGCCCTTCGAAGATTAGGTGAGAAACGCGATTCCCTTATGTGAGAGATTTTACAGTGTTTCTGATCCAGCACACAGCTGTAAAATCTGATTCCAAAAAACCATGTAATCATATTTCCAGCAAACCTTTGACATACCCTGAGTTGAAACGACACTGTTACATTTTCATGAGAACTTGCTGCTATTTGCCTCATTATAAGCATTTTGTCACATTTCCTTTTGTTTAATAATCCAACTTAACGAGAAATATCTGAAGGGACATGAGTCATTCTTTTTGTGTTAATTCCTGCTTTGGCTTCTGCCAAAAAAATTAGTATTTATTTCCTGTAAATGCAACACATTCTTTCTCACACCTCCATTTTTGCCATTGTGATTATATCCAAAAAAAGACACTGAGGTGGAAGGCTTATCTTGTTCTATGGCAAAGGTCAGTTGCAAAGGGATGAGTCATATTGAAACATTTTTTATGCAATGACTGGTACCCAAATGTTAAGTTTTTACAGCTCAAAGATGTCTGGGGGCCACTAGGGTGATATGAGGGGTTTTCCTGGACACAGGACTTTCAGTGCCCAAACTGTGAAGTCCTGGGCAAACCAAGACTGTTGGCCAACCTGGGGCTCAGACAGCAGGTAGAATAACGGAGCAGTAGGGATCAAGACAGAGAAGCCCTATGGGAAGAGGAGGTGTTTCCTGTCGGGAAAGAAAATACACAGAAATATAATTCCAGAAGTGGTGTGACAATCAAAAACCCTTAGAAACTGAGGTCCGTGGGATTCTGGATTGGGTTCCAAAGAGAAGAGACTTTTCTGAGAAACATCTGTTTCCAGGTTCCCCGAATTTCAATGAGTGAGTTAAAGCTAACAGCTAAGTGGTTTGTCTCATCCACTCACTCATTAATTTACTCAAAAATATTTATTGAGGATTTTTTTTCTCTGCCAAGCACTGTCAATAGAAATATGTACACCAGAGAACAAAACAGGTTTCCCCCTCTGGTGAGACTTACAATCAAAACGGCAGGGCTGGCCCTTATAGCACTGACCGCACGCTGAGCACAATGCACGTGTTCTCATTTAGTCCCCAGAATAACTCTGATTGTTGGATCCCACTGTTTGCCTACTTTCTAGGTAGGGAAATGGAGGCTCAGAAGCAAAATAAGCTGCCTAGGGCAAAATGGTGAGACTGAAGCCACCGTGAACCTGAAATGAAGCCCCCGTGATGCTATGCTGCACTGGCAGGCAGGTGAGGTCTGACCCTTGAAGCGAATCCCTGGATTCACTGAACAACTGAGTGACGGAGCATTCGCATTGTGCCAGGCATGGGTCCTCTGGTCTGATGTTTACATCAGCTAGGAGGAAAACGCTGAGCTATCTGAAAAAGACGTTCCTCTCTAAGATCCGAGAAGTTCTCTCGACAAGAATCCTACACTGTGGTGAGGGACCTCGGGAGCGGAGAAAGGAGAGTTAGGGTAAAAGAGAAGATTATCCAGAAGCAGGAAAAACTAAGAGGGAAGGCAGTGACAGATGAGGTTCTTGTAGCCTGTTTGCTAACCTCACATAGAGACTACCATGTAGTCTGTTTCTGCTTTTCTTTGTTGAGTAAGTTAGACATTTCAAATATTGATATTAACAGAGGAGTGGCATTTAGCACAGTGTTTGATCACACAAACTCTGGAGCCAGACTGTCCAGATCTAGATCCCAGCTTTTGCACTCCCTGGCTGTGTGACCTTGGGCCTGTGACTAACCTCTCTGAGCTTCAATAATCTCATCTATAAAATGATAATGATAAAGGCAGCATCTTCCTTAGAAGTCTTTAAAAGGAATTTATTAGGTAATAGGTAAAGGTCCTGAGAATAGTCTCTGGAACACAGTTAAGTACCGTATGAGTATTAGCTATAATTATTCAAGCCCAAAGTGTATTGGTAAGGCAAATATTATCTCTACTACTTAATTGTGTAGTTTATAATTTGCTGTTTTTGTTTACATTCCCATTTGCCTGTTCATCTAGTCAGGCTTTGTACTTGAGCAGGATTAGCCACTTGGCTTAGTATGCAAAACTGGACAATATTGTTTACTTGGAGATCTAGGACCCAGAAAAGCTATCTTCCCTAAAAGCTGTTTGGATCCACAGGGCTTGTTGGGCCAGTTCCCATGACAGAGTGCACTGGGTTCCTTACTTCCGCTAAAAAGGGCGAAAACTTCAGGTCAACTTCCACCCCTCAGCGTCTTCCCCTAACACACGTGCATGCGTGTGTGCACACACACAGAGCCCCGATATTGGGAAACATCTCATTTTATAAAGCAGTGATTTTCATCGCTGTTTGCACATTAGAATCACTTGGGGAGTCTAAAAAATACTGACGCCCAGGCTTCCCCCAGAACAATGAAATTAGAATCTGTTGAGAGTAGGGGTTAGGTTTCTGTGTTTTTTAAAGATCCCCAGGTGATGCTGATGTGTTGTCAAGGTTGAGATCCGCTGCTCTAAAGCAAATCCACCCCCCAACGCCCCCACCCCCCCCAGCACACACAGAGTTTCCATCTCCTGAGTGCAACAGAATGCTTTTGGAATTCCCCTGTTGTATCCTTTAAGGTCCTGTGGGCAGAAAACCTGGTAGCATCAGAATCGCCTGGAAACTTGTTGGAAATGCAAATTCTCAGGCCCCACTCCAGACAACTGAATCAGAAACTGGGAAGGGAAAAGCTGTCCAGGTGATGCTGTGCACCCTAAAGTCTGAGGACCACTGGCTTAGACCAGTAGGGACGCATACCTAGAAATGAGGGCAGGACCACTTCATTCAAACCTTGGGAGAGCTGCAGGAGTGGGTGTGTGCAGGGGTGGATGTCAGGGAGGCAGTCACAGTGACCTCCATGCATATATTTTGCTGCAGTAACTTTGGATGCTTCCAGATTCCTGTGGTCAAAGGAATAGCCAAAGAAGGAGCTCTGAAAACAGCTCTAGGATAATTTTAAAGTACAGTTTGCATTGGGAATCTACAGTTAGTTATATGAAGGAGGTGTGTTTATTAGGTGAGCCACATTTGTGACTTTTGTGGATATGGAAAGTTTGTGGACATTTTAGAATAGGAAGCTAGGGTCAAAATGAGATCTTATTTTACCCCCACATTTTTCCAGACTAGTTTCCTTCATTTGAAAGACATATCCTATAAAAATTCTACTGTCAGATCTGCAAGTGGTGGGATGGTTTTGGAGGTCACCGTGATATAATCCATAGTCTCTTTAATATGTGAATATTCATGAATCTAGAAACTTTCTTAGTGCGAGTCTCCCCACAATCTCAGTATCAATCTTGGGATATCCTTTGCCCTGGACTTGGCTCAACATCAAAAACACAGCAGTTACCATGGCAACTATTTGGCAATGTCATTGTATCTCCCCCTAGGATGAGCAGGGCTTCTTGAGCAAAGGGTAGCCATGTTAATTACATTTTATGCTGATAGTTTGCATTAAAATAAACCACATTTGATCATCTCTTCACTTAATGTTTGGGGTTTTCTTAATTTTTCTCTTGGTTTCCTAGATCTTTGGAAAATAAAACAATATATAAAAACTGTATAACTACGTATAGATTTAGCAGAGGATAAAATACTGTGGTTATTTTCTAGCATGTCTGAAGAAGATAGTAGTTGTTCTAATATCTTCCAAAAAACCATTACTTATTAGTCAAATGACAAACTCTGTGATAGGCATGTGAACATCAAAGATTTGAATTTTTATAAGGAAATCACTTGAGAGGGAATTGTGCACATTCTTCTCTCTCTGTCTAATAGTGAAAAAATTAGGCAATAGGAGATATCAGTTTATCTACTGGGCAAGTTAAGCAAGAGTTTGTCGTTTAATATTTCAATAGGCCAAATGAGAATTTACAGAGAGGACCACATATTCTGAATCCATTTGCCTTGTGAAGTACTCAGGATGGCTAGATATTTGTCATTTATATGTATGGCATTTGGTAGGGTACATACATGGAATGGACTTATTTTTCTCCCCCTCATTGCTGTCACCATTCTCTATTTCTCATTCATTAACAAAGTCTCGGGAAGAACCTATAGCTTTTTATAACTTTCAGTTATTTAAAAATCCAGGTCAGTCTAGTCTAGTCTAAAACTTCAAACTCATTTCTGGCTTACTGCTTATCTCTTTCCCTTCTCCCAGAGCAGACCTATTTCAAGCCTGCCTCCTGCTCTGCTTCTCCCAGCTGGGTACCCTTAGCCTCCCATGGCCTCCTCATTGTCCCCTCTCCTGGCAGCCTATCCTCTTGGCTGGAGAAATGGCCTGCTGCATCTACAGTGTCCATTCACCCTGCAGGAAATGTGGCCATCCTTGCCACACACAGGGGCTGCCCCTCATTCCATTCTTTGCCTGGTGGGTGGAGTGGTCTGCTGCCCAGCTCTACCCATGCACCACCCATGAAATGATATGCCAGCCCCTCCTCTCTGTATACCTGGGTTTTGGTTTGATTTTCTTGGAGACATTCTCTCTGTTTCTTTTTGGGGGGAGTCCCTCCAAACAGAGAGGAAATGATTGGAGTTTTGAGACTTGCCCTGATGGTAAGTGATATTCTATTCTCTCCGTACCCTACTTGGGAATGGGTGAGGAGAGGGGCTGGGGTAGCAGTTGGATGGATAGCAGAGTTGGTGGGTCGCATCTTCGTAAGCCACAGAGAGAGCATTTAGTCTCCTTATAACTTCCTTGAGAATATGGGGCTGGTGACACCCTTTGCTTTAGTTTTGTGTCCCAGCCACCCATCTGAGGCAACAGGAAAAGGCCCACTCAGCATCCTATTACCTGTGCCAGCTCCCCCTGGGATGGCCTCAGTCCAGGATCTCACCACAGGCCACTGGCATCAGGGCATACTGGCCCTTGTGCAGGCGTCCCATCAGACCAGGGAGTGGAGAACGAGCGTGGCTGGATCCTGTCTTTGGGTGGACAGTGTGGGCATCCTGGCTGGAGGGACAGAGCCTGGTTTGACTAGCACTTGTTGTCCCTTGTCCTGCTCTTCCTGCTGGAGTGTCAGCTTGGCACTGGATTCCTGTGTCTGTGCATAAGTAACCGCAGATAATTACTCCAAAGGAGGAGGTGAGTTATCCCCGCTGGGCCCATCTGTATCGATAGAGCTTGGACATGCCTTTTGTCTGAGTCCAGACAGGCAAGGGCCCAAAGCACATTTGAGCTTTGCTCTCATCCAGCTGCTCGAGCAGGAGGGAGAGTGTGCGTCCCCAGCAGTGCCATGCAGGATTGGAAGGGAGTTCCTGGCGTTTTAGGAAGAACTCTTTAGCATCAGTGACAAGTCATGCTTCCTGCTAACTGTTGGCTGCCTCTGCTCCTGCAGTGGAGAGAACAGACACTCACTCTTCCTCAGAATAGTATGTCAGTGTCTGAAATCCTCAGTGTCATGGGCACAACCTTCACAATAGAAATCAATAAAAATCAGATGGGAAATGGTGGCATCAATACATTTCTTAAGAATAATAATTATTTACATTTGTGGGTGCTTTTCACATGCCAGATTTTGTGCTAGGAGTTCAGGGTACATGGCGTGGAGACACATATCACCATAAGCCCAGGAGACCCAATCAAGATGGGGCATATATTAAGACTTTCTGTGACTTTCTATGTAACCTCCCATTTAATCCTCACAACCACCCTACGAGATTGGATAATTTGATTGCCCCCGGTTTTTCGGATGAGAAAGCTGAAATTTAAGAGTATACATAACTTGCCCTAAATCATACAAGTAGACAAGGACTGGCCAGGGTTCAGCCCCTGGTCTCTGGCATTGACATTAACTGTTTAACCTTCATATGATACTGACCAAGTCTTTACCAGCTTAGCAGACATGGGTCTCAGCAGGCAAACGGAGACGCGTGGAGCTGACAGACCTCAGCATAAATGGTGCAATTTTGCTAGTTTTCATAGTTAGGTCTTTAGAAAAAAATCAGAGTTGACAGAAAGGCTGCTGTGGCTATTTCCACCCTAGATCTCTAAGGAGCAAGCTGTCTTCTCTGCACGGGACATACAATTCCAGGCCACACCAGAATGATCGTTGTTGTCCTAAACAGAAAGAGATGAGTGTCGCTTTTTAACATGACCGGGCTAGTTGCAGCTCATAGGTGAACCTGGTAGCACTTCAATAGGAAGTCTAAGGAGCTGGGTAGAGGGAGGCACTAAAGAATTTGTGGAAAAAGCATCTCAATGACTTGGCTGTCTTACAAGCAGTTATTGAGAAACTGCCCATGGCCTGCAAACAGACCGGATTCCAACAGAAGCTCGCCTGAGCTGCACTGAAATGCCCCCTGCCCTTTGTTTTAATGGTCTTAGGAGGCAAGAATGTCAATTCAGAGATGCATTCACCTACTTCTGTGCTATTATCAATAACTACCATTAAAGCTCAAGAGAATGGAACGTGAGTGGACACGTTTTTAGAATAGTTTTGTTTTGTTTTATTCAAATTCAGCCCAACTCACCACTTTATTTTCTTAAAGCTTCTGAGTATGTCTGTTGATTAAAAAAAGTAACTATAAATTTTGAGGGTAAGATTTTCCAGAAAGGAGAGAGTAGGGGGGAAAGGATAGTTTTCTTTTTACCTATGCACAATTCCTCTTTCTGCACTGATATTCACCAGAGGTATTAAGAAAGGGAGCCTTCGGGGCTGGCCCCGTGGCATGGTGTTCCACTTTGGTGGCCCGAGTTCATGGGTTTGGATCCCAGGAGCAGACTTACTCCACTCGCCAGCCATGCTGCGGTGGCGACCCACATATGAAATAGAAGAAGATTGGCACAGATGTTAGCTCAGGGCGAATCTTCCTCAAGCAAAAAAAAAAAAAAAAAAGAGGAAGATGGTTAACGGATGTTAGCTTAGGGTGAATATTCCTCAACTGAAAAAAAAAAAAAGAAAAGAAAGGGAACCTTCTTTTGTAAGGACATCAGAACCCACAAATATCAGATGATTTGAATTAAAGGTTAATATATGAGTGCCTTATTCCCTGGCATTCTCTGAGTCCTGAAGTTAAAACAGAATGTACAAGCCACTTCTGTTGCTGGGGATAGAGATCACTGGGGCCAAGATCTTTTGAGACTCTCCTTCTTTGTTAACAGTTCCCAAGCCAGAAGCCCTATCAACAAAAGCGGTGTGTTGTCTGGCACATGGTCCCATGGGTCTGGCACCACTGAGCAGCCAGGTTTCAGACCAATGAAATCAGAGGCTGTGGTCCAATCTGTTGAGACTGGCTATCGATGTCAGGATCCTTTGTGAGCCTCCTAGACTGCTTTCCACAGTTGGTGAGGAAGCAGAACCTGTCGGTAATGAGTTGGTCGTGCCAGAAATCCCCAGACACCTGCGCCAAGCTTCCCTGTGTTCATCTTGGCTGTGCTGACCCAATGTTGAAATGAGGCAATGTGCTGCCAGGACCAAGGGTGGAGAGAGAACAGTACACTGGCCGAGGGCGTGCGAGATGGGCAGGACACTTCTCGAGCCGGAGAAAAGGTGAGTGAGAGCCTTAAAGGCTATGTGACGAATGTTTACACAGTGGCTCAAGGGCAATCGACACGGTGACAGCAGGCAATTAGAGGTGAATGTGCTCAGCTCGCACACCACGGGATCCAGAGTGAGCGCAGGTAGGCTTGTTTCCCGTGGCAGCAGGCCCTGGGAAAGCCTCCTTCCGAGATGCAGCCTGCAGCAGGGCATGCTGACATCCCTCCTACAGTCTGCCACTTGCTCAGACGTCCCTCTGGGACCCAGAAATCTGACCAAAAATGGAGCTCTGGAGTTGAGAGTAAAATTTTTACAAATGTAGTGGCACTCTTCCTTGCTGGGTAGCATTTTTTTGTGTGAAATCCCATCTCTCCTCCCAGCACGCAGCACCTGCTCTGTTCTTTAATAGCTCCCCAGGGCCTGGATCCAGCTGGGCTTCATTTACAGAAACAAGAAGGATTACAGGTTTCTAAATAGAAATGACTGTAGAGATCATCTAGTTCACTGACCTCATTTTACAAATGGTGGCCAAGAGAGGCTAAGTTACTTCCTCAAGGTCACACAGCTAGTACAGGGAAATTAGCTCAAATGGATGAGCCCTCACTTAGAATGTGAGAGATCAGTGGAGGCAACACCTGCATCCTCAACAGTCTGTTCTCTCCACTGCCGGTGGACGATGGAATGGGGGGCAATTGAGGAATGGAGTGCATTTGATTAATGAACAAACATATGTAAATGCTATAAATATGGAATCAGAAGCAATTTGGCCAGAGGATCCAGAAACACTTAAATCTTGCCTTCAATTAATCAATTCTTCATATAAGGTCCCTAAGAGAAGTATACCCATGGGACAATGATCAGGGAGGCAAAAGAGAATATTTTTTAATTAGCCCAGGCTTTGTTCCCAAACCTAAGAGAATCATAGTGAGTTAAAGTCAAATCACAGGATGATGTCAACGTTGGGCAGAGCTGGCTGAGGCAGCAAGGCCCTGGCCAGAGTGATAAAGTCAAGACTAAGGAGGTTATTGGAAATGTCTGAGAGAGAGGAAACGGAAAAGCGAGAAGGAGGTCCATGCAGAAAAGGAATTCTCCTCTATTCTGAGAATCTTCAAGGACACCCTGAGCTGGACACTGAAATGGACTCAGGGACCATTTCTGCCAAAGTCCTCAATTAGTAATTTAAGAACTGAGGGTCTTGAGGTCTAGGGAGGTAAAGGGAATTCTCCTCCAGCTTTGACCAAGCTCTAGGACCTTCGGACGGACCATAGAGAAACAGCCACTCTGGTGGGCAGTGGTTTGATAGGATCCTGCAGAAAACTGAGAGGTAGGGGAGGGCCCATGGGTGAGTAGAGGCCTGTGGTCACATCTAAGAAGCTACAACATTCAGAGACATCCAGACATGAGACAAATGACAGAACCATGTCATTCCCCTCTCCAAAGTCAGATGGACTCAAAGACAAGTGAGGCCCAGATGACATGTGGCAGACTTTCTGCTGCCATCAGGTCACATAAACCACAATTCTCCATCCATCCCAATGCTCCCATGAGGAGGAGCCTGGAGGAGGTCAGGACTCTGAAATGCTGAGTATTTGCTTGAGTCATCCAAGCAGAGACTGAAGTAGCTAAAGAGGTAGTTTAATTACTGGTTTAGCCAGGGAGAGCCTAATTTGTAGGGTTCCTCCTATCTGGTTCCACTCTTCTTCTGCCAGAGCAGGGGTCCTATAGAAGATCCGAGCAGGTATAAAGAAATGAAGAAGCTATGAGATCATTTGAGACTGTGCCATGAATATAAAAAAAGAGAAATAAAAATTACCTATAATTCTAACACTCAGAAAGGACCTACTGCTAACATTTTCCTTCCTTCCTTCCTACCTACCTTCCTTCCTTCCTCCTTCTTTCTCTATTTCCTTTCTTCTTTCCTTCCTTCCTTCTCTTTTCCCCCCACAAAGAGATATTTTATTGGATGGCTGAAACTAGGCTCCTGGAGCAGAGGGGACATCTGTTGCTGGGCCTCAGGAACAGATCTGAACTAGGGGTAATCCAGGGTGTTTCTCCCTGCACATGTACTTCATTCAGTACTCTGGATGGATGGGTTTTCTTTTCTTCTTAGAGCAAATGTGACCCACCCACGATCACAGGCTCCTGCATTGTGCTTCCAGCCATTTAGTCTCTTAATTGGAATCCCATTGCACATAGTTTTTTAAAGTCTTTGTTTTACTTAATAATATGTGCAATTTCTCACGCTACTAGACATTTTTTAAGAATATCCTTCCAAATGAAGATAACATGATTTAGTTAATCAGTCTGGTATTGTGGCCGTTCAGGTCATTTCTAATTTTTCACCCTAATGCATATCTTTATACAGCAATCTTGGTCCAGACCTATGACACTTTCCATAAGGTAAACTACAATCTTAGAAGGAAAATTCTCACGTGTAAAGATTCTCATATTTTAGTGATCTTGATCCATTCTGCCAAATTTCTTTCTGGAAGGAGCAAACCAGTTTGCACTCTCACACTGCCAGCGGAAAATAAGTCTCTATCCTACTGCAACTTCTTCAGCCATTTTTACCTTTGCCATTTTGACAGTTCGAAAATCGTGTCTAGCTTTTGTTTCAATTTATCCTTTTTATTTTAAGAACTCTTTAAATAGTATGCCATCAACTGCTATATTTGTTTTATTTTTAAACCCAGTTTATCCCCTCTCTGATCCTTTTGTAAAAATGTACTGTTGCTTCCTGGGATTGTATAACATAAAACTTACACAACTGGACATATCAGCCCCGCAGAGATATTTCTCAATCTTGTTAGAATCACATGTGGAATTTGTGTGTATTTCCTTTGTGATTTCTTTTATTGTTATTGTGCTTAGAAAGCCATGCCTTATCCACAGATCAATTAAATCCTAATATATGTATTTTTCAGTCTTTTAAGATATCATTTTTAAGGTACGAAAGCCAATTTTTGCAAGTGCTTCCTCTGTGCCATTCCTTATACTAAGCTTTCATGCAAAATATCACTTAACATTCACAGCAATCCCACAAAATGGATACCCTTATTATCACCTTGTTCAGAAAAGGAAGGCACTGAGCCTTAGAGAGGTTCGGTGATGGGCCCAGGTCACAAGCCCATCAGGTTGCAGAGCTGTGGACCTGGGCCATGCCCCTCAGACCAATGACAGGGCTTTTCCCTAGTAACCCGCATGGTCTCAATGCTTTTTATACACTGGGATTTATTTTTTTATGTAGCCACATCCCTCCACCATGGAGAGAAAAACCTATCTTTAGCAGGAAAAAATGAGACCAACAATGAAAAGTAGAGATGAGATAAAGATGGAGAGGGTCCAGCATGTTCTGATCTGCTTCAACCCTCCAATGACTGCACATCACCGTTGGAATAAAATCAAACTCCTTGATATGCGTGATCAGACCCCTGCTTTCCTCCCCTTTGACCTCCATTCTCCTCTGTGCTCACTGGGCTCAACTAAAATCAACATTTTTCCTGTTTCCTGTCTTTTTTTTAACAGGTCAAGTTCATTTCTGATTTAGGGCCTTGGCACTGGCCATTCCCTCTGTGGACTTCCTGTTGTACAGAACTTCCCATGGTTGCTCCTTCCTGTCATTCTAAAGCAGCCTCCTCTTCACTAATAGGTCACCCTCTATTTCATCACTCTTTGTAAGTTGTTTTTTTTTTTTGTGAGGAAGACCAGCCCTGAGCTAACATCCATCTCCAATCCTCCTCTTTTTGCTGAGGAAGACTGGCCCTGGGCTAACATCTGTGCCTGTCTTCCTCTACTTTATATGGGATGCCACCACAGCGTGGCTGACAAGCAGTGCATCGGCGGGTGCCTGGGATCTGAACCTGCGAACCTCGGGCTGCCAAGCGCAGACTAAACCGCTGCACCACCAGGTGGCCCCTCTTTGTAAGTTTTATAGCATTATTTCTATTCAAAACATGCATATTTATTTGTATATTTATGTATTTGTGTCCCCCACAAAAATTTATGATGCAATGAAGGCAGGATTCTTGGCTATTTTATTCATAACAGTGAATCTCAATTCCCAGCATTTATCTTGTATTCAGCAACTTTGCTAAATTCACATGTTAATTCTAATAGTTAACGTGTAGATTTCTTTTGGATTTTTTATGCACCTGAATACATTATGTTATCTGCAAATACTGACACTTTTATTTACTTCTTTTCAGCTTTATGCTTTTTCCTCTGTTATTGCATTGGCTAAAATCTACAGTGCAATGTTGAATAGAAGTGGTGATAGTGGGCTTTCTTGCTTTGGTCTTGATCTCAGGGGTAAATTCTCAGAATTTCAATATTAACGATGATGTTTGCTATAGCTTTTTTGTATATAACCATTATCAAATTAAAGAAGTCCATTTCTATTCATAGTTTATTATAAATTATTATTAGCAATGAATTTGAATTATAACAAATCCTTTTTCTACAAGTATTAAGATGATTATTTGCATTTTTCTATTCATGAGGTAAATTATTATGATGATGGATTTCAAATGTTAAACCACTCTTGCATTTCTGAAATAAACTCAAGTTGGTCATGATACATTATTTTTGTTATTTGCTATTGAATTCAGTTTGCTAATATTTTTTAATGGTTGCTTTAGAGAAGAAAATATATAGTTCAGTAAATATTCCTAACTTTTCACAATCGACTTAGGGTTAATATTGTACCACCTAATTTAAAGAATGTAAAAACCAAAAAAAAAAAAAAAAGTAAAAATCTTGCAGACATAAATATCTGTTTATCCTCCTTCTATGATTCTTTGTTATAATTTTTATATGAATTATGTCTACATATGTTATAAACAGTATTATGATTTTTACTTTAAACAGGCATACAGTTTAAAGAAATTAAGTGGAAAAGTAGTTATATAATTATGCGTTTATAATTTCTGATGCTCTTCATTTCTAAGATCTGATTTCCTCTGTAATCATTTCTGTTCTTCCTAAAGAAATTTCTTTAACATGTCTTGCAGTGCAGGTCTGCTGGTGATTACTTCTCTTAGTCTTCCTTTATCTGAACATGTCTTTGTTTTGCCTTCATTCCTGAAGAATATTTTCACTAGATATAGATTTCTGGTTTCGCAGGGGTTTGTTTTTTTTTTTTAGCATTTTAAACATATTGTTACACTGTCTGTGGTCTCTACTTTTTCTAATGAGAAATTTTCAGTCATTTGAATCATTGTTTTCCTGTATGTAATGAGTTGTTTTGCTCTGGCTTCTTTCAAGATTTTCTCCTTATTTTGTTTTTTTAACAGTTTAACTATGATGCGCCCAGGCAAGGTTTTTTAAAAAATATATCCTATTTAGGGTTTGCTTAGCTTCTTGAATCTGTAAATTTGTGTCTTTCACCAAATTTGAGAAATTCTCAGTTCAGTTATTTCTTCAAATATTTTTTCTGCTCCATTCATTGTCTCTTCTCATTTTGAGACTTCAGTTATTCATATATTAGACAAAAAGATTACCCCACATGTTCCTGAGTCTCTGTACATTTTTCCAATTTTTTTTTTCTTTCTTTTTCAGATTGGATGATTTCTATTCATCTACCCTCAAGTTCTCTGATTTTTTCTTCTTTCATCTCTCTTCCTCCATTCTGACTGTCTTATGAATTTTTTATTTCAGATATTCTATTTTTTCACTTACAGAATTTCCATTTTTAGAAAAATGTATTTTATCTTTCCCTATTGACATTTCCAGTCTTTCACTGTGAGCATATTAAACTTGACCTCATGAGGCAAACTTACAATGGCTTCTTTAAAGTCCTCAGACTGAGAATTCCAGTCTGGTTATCTAAGTTGGCAACTGTTGTCTTTTCCTTTGACAATCGATCACATTCTCCTTGCTCTTCTTATAAGGAGAAATTTTAAACTGTATTTGGACCTTGTGAATGCTATATTGGGTTCTATTTTATTGCTCAGAAGAGTATTGATTTTATTTTAATAAAGAAATTAATTTGGTTAGGCTCAAATGGCAAATTCTGTCACACAAGCAGTGGGTGGTTCAGATCCAAGTTTAGATTCCTTTCCAGCTGACGCGCATATGCATGATTCAAGGGCCAGCCAGAGACTTGGGTGGAGTTATACACAGGCTGGCTTTCAGTTCTCAAGATCTTTCTTTTACAGGGGTCCCTCCTGACTCTCTAGTGGTCCTGGTTGTCCCAGGCTCCTTCAAATCTCATTTTGCCAGACCAAAAGATGCAGATTTTTCTCTTGAGGCTTTAGTTGTCTGTCATTGTCACCATATCTGTGATAAAGCCAGAAGAATGTGAAACTTGCCCCATGCTGCTGGTTTCTTCCAAGTTTCCATTCCCCTCCCAAATCTGCCAGCTTTTATTTACTCTCCAGAGGCTTTGGGTAGTTGTCATTATATATTGCCCAGAGTTTATAGTTGTTATTTGAGGGAGGACCAATTTGTAGGAGTTTAGTTATCCACTTCAGGAGTGGAACTCCTATAGGAAATATAAGAAAATGTTTTTTTGTTATCGTCTGTTTCATTATTTTTGTTGAAAAGTCAGCTGTCAGCTCATTGTTGACAATTGGTTTTCTTTGTAATTATATGCTTTAGGCAAATAAGGTTTTGTTTTTTTCATCTGTTGCTTGATGTTGTTTTGTGTTTGGTGGATTGGTTTGGAAAATTATTGGCTTCAAATATCACTTCTGGCTCTTTCTTACTCTCTTTTTCTTCTGGGAATACAATTATGTTAGACCTTTTCAGTGTATCTCCTATGTTTCTTACCTTCTTTTCTTTATTTTCCATTCTTTTGTCTCTCCATGCTTTCTTCTGAATATTTTCTTTTGCCCTTATTCCCATACACTAATTCTCTCTTCAGCTGTGTTTAATCTGCCCTAACCCTTCCACTGAGATCATAGTATTGTATATTTCAGCTTACATTCTTTATTTCATTTTTTAAAAATTTTGTTTCTGTTTTTCTATCAAAATTTGCAGTATTTATTTATATCCACATATTAAGGATAGTCATGTAAAAGTGGTTGTCTAAAATTTTCATGATATAGGCTCTGTCTTTTCTCTTTTCTGTTGTGTCTTTTGTTTTTCCATAATATTTCTTGTCTCCTCATAGGCTTCATTGAGTGCCATATATTAAATGTGAAATATTGCAGAAGTAATTGAGACCTACATTGATTTTCTCTTGTTTTGAGAAGATTTATGTTTGCTTCTGGTAGATACCTAAGCACCAGCAATCCTGGCTCAACTTAGTCCAATTTCCAGAGATTGAGATGCTTTGAAGATGAATTTAGTCACCGAGAGGGCCATTCTAACTTTTGGTTCACTCATATTCCTAGGCTCTGACCCAGTTGGATCCCAAACTAAAGCTTGTGTTGACCAGGTCGACCCATTGGCAGGCCTAAACTCCACCAATCACCATCCTGATTTTGTGAGGCTGTCACAAGCTCTGCTCAGTCTTTCAGTCTCTTACCCACCTCCTCCAGACTCTCTAGGTTTCTTCTTCTCTGGAGTTGGCTCCATAATTCTCTACTGCCTTAAAGTCCATTAAAAATTTTTTGACCAGGATTTTAATTTGTTCTCAGGAGAACTTGTCTAAATTATATAGTCTGCTATTATTGGAGCTGAAGTCCTAGTGGTTCACTTTTTAATGTACTGTTGGGTATAATTTGCTATATTATTTTGGGTTTCTACTGTATGTAAGTAAGGCACTCTTACAGGCTCTGGGGATACAACACACTAAATAGTGACCAGGTTCCTGCCTTCATGAAGTTTACATTCTACTGGGGGAGAAGCACATAATAAATAATAATAATAATAGAGAGGAATACAGAAGAATATATATTATATCTGTATATAATATATATGTATACATATGACACATATATATTATATTATATTGGGCCAAGTATTATGAGTACTAGATTCTGGAATATACCAGTGACTACTGTAGACAAACACTCAGCACCACTGAGTTTAGATTCTTGTGTGTATGTTTGAAGGGGAACATGTAGTAACAAATAAACAAGTATACAATACAATTCCAGATATTGATATGTGCTCTTCTCTCTCCTTTATGAACTTCTCTTATAATCCTGTAAAGCTGGGAAATTTGGGGGGGGTAGGGGAGGGAGGAAGAGACGAGAGAGAATTTACATTTATTATCAATTTAAAAATTTTCTTTGTCCTTGTTTATTTTGACTACTTCATCAGTTATAAACTGTTAATACTTCAGTATGGTCTCCCATCCAATTGTATCTGTTCATTTTTCTTTGAGTTTGGAACATTTTTTGCTTTATACAGTTCTAAAGTATAATATTCAACATATAATTTCATCATTACTGTAAAGTCATCATTATTGTATTTTACTTTTTATCAGTATAAAATGACCATTTACCATTTTTAATACTTTTGTGTTGAAATTTACTTTATCTAATAAATATTTGCTGCAAAATCTTGTTGTTTTTCATAGATTTTTTTTTTTTAGGGAGGAGCTGAACCATTCTGGGAATTCACTTCAGTGCTACGGTCGGTCCTGCCCTTACTAGGGCCTTAGGGAAGACAGGATGCAATCACAGAATACTTCAGGAGAAGAAACTTGGGTCTCCTTTTATAAACAAGGGTATTGATTGCCAGAGGGTTGGAGGAAGTGCTTGAGGTCACTCAACTAAATGAACAGCAATGACAAAGCAAATACTAGAAATCTGATCTCTGGACAAAATTCTGGTACCTTCACATCACCAGATTTCTCATCAAGTTTCTTCATTTATTCATTCATTCAGTAAACATTTATTTATTTATTTATTTTTTGTGGGGAAGACCAGCCCTGAGCTAACATCTGTTGCCAATCCTCCCCTTTTTGCTGAGGAAGACTGGCCCTGGGCTAACATCCGTGCCCATCTTCCTCCACTTTATATGGGACGCCGCCACGGCATGGCTGACAGGCAGTGCGTCGGCGGGCGCCCGGGATCCGAACTCGCGAACCCCAAGCTGCCAAGTGCGGACTAAACCGCTGTGCCACCGGGCGGCCCCTCAGTGAACATTTATTAATCAGTTAATATGTGCCAGGAACCATGCAAGGTGCTGAGGGTATAGTAGAGAACGTTAACACAAAACCTCAGTACCCACAGAAGTCAAATTCTTGTTTGTGTGTGTGGAGGAGTGAAGGAGAGAGACAATAAACAAGTAAACAAAAGTACAGAATAATTTCAGGTATTGATAACTGCTATTCTATCTGCTTTATGAGCCTCTCCTTACAATCATTTTTATTCTGCAAGTAGATCTCCACCTTTCTTCTCTTAGGCATGGAATGGTCTGGTGTTTGGTTTCAAGGTGCGTCTTTTCAAGTAAGACAAAAGAGTAGGAGGAGAGGTTAAATAAATTTCTAAGGATGCACATTTTGTTCTAGCTGTCAAAAATAACTGAAATATTTGCCACTGAAATGTTCATAATTTTGTTTAAAAAACCCTGAAAGTTGATCTTACCATAAAAAGTAGACCCTACCGAACAAAGAGAAGATGTATACTTTTAAAATCTGAGTACCATCTTTGGCTTAAAGGAATACGTGACTCAACTTCCTTTCACACGAATTACTTGTTACTGTTTTGAGAACAAGGTAGATAAAATATTACATTAGTTTTATTTTTCATTGTGGTAAAATATATAACATAAAATTTACCATTTCAACTATTTTTACGTGTGCAGTCTGTGGCATTAATCACATTCACGTTGTTGCTCAACCATCACCACTGTCTATCTCCCGAACTTTTTCATCATCCCAAACAGAAGCTCTGTCCGGAGTAAACACCACCTGTCCTTCACCCCTGCACCCAGCCCCTGGGAACCACCCTCTGCCTTCTGTGTCTCTGAATGTGAGTACTTTAGGTATCTCATGTAAGTAGAATCATACAATATTTTAAAATATTATTTTTAAAACTAACCTACTCTATATAGAATCAAATAGTAAATTACTACCACAAGTAACTCTATTCTACCCATTGTTATTGATTGTGGTTTTTATGCATTTTGCTGGTTAAATCTGTGAGGTGGTTTTAGTGAAGGAGGCAATTTCAGAACATTTTGACAAAATAAGTCCCTTGAGCCTTGTCATGTCTTCCAGGGCATCTAAGTGAATTAAAGGAGGCAAGTTTCAGAACCAAGAGCTACTTAACTACTTACATGTTATTGTTGTTGATTTCCTAATTGGAAATATAAGTTTATATGAGCTTTAGGTCTTACATTGTATGGGTCTGGGGTGGTGTTTCTGGTGCAAATAAAAAATTTTCTCTGATATTCAAAATTATTTTCTTTCTTGAAATAACACTAAAAAACAATTTTGATTGATCATAGCACACGTAATTTAAAATGGGCTAAAATTGATTACAGCTGCACCATTTGGTTTAAACAAAACCCAGATTGTGGGGATAACTCCAACAAATGCATTAGCAGCATCACTTTCATTTTCTGTCTCTGTGCTAATTGAGTAGACAGAGTTTTTCCTTTGGAGCAAACAGATGTTGATAAAACATATTTAGCTGTTCTGTCACCCATTAAATTGATGGCGGGCAGGCCTTCAATGCCTATAAATTTTATCTATGTTCAGCAAAGCCACACATTTTAAATCTTGACTTTTAAAATTTTACAAGTCTTAAATACGTTTTAACTCTAGACCAGAAACACTTAAATTATATATGACTGAAGCACACTTGAAGAGGCTGGGTAAATCATTTTGGATGCTTTCAATTCTCTGTCCTCTGATTAAATTAACTTTGGAAATGCTCTCATCTGCCCACAAAGTTGAAGTGAGTGGATTTTGTATGCACAGTGCAGGCCACAGGCTGCAAAACCACTAAGCTGTGTACCCATGTTTCCAGAATGTTTACTGAGTATTTTTCAGCAAGTTAAATGGCTGAGGGCTAGGAGACTTAGAGAAAGGTGAGCAAGGAAAATGGGAAAATGAGAAAGCAGAACCTCATGAAAAAATAGATAGGCTAGACTTCTATGTTATGCTTATAAATGAATGTATTAAGCCAAATCTGGAGTCTAGAAAATAAATACACCTATTGTCCACTCATTGGCTCATGCTACCCTGAATTATTGTGTATATTTTATTCATGTGTCCTGTTTCTCTACCAGAGGAGACTTGCTGTGCATTGCTATTTTATTAAATATATATTTATGGTTGTTAATGGTCAGAGTGATAATGGTGATGATGATGACTTTTACTGAGAAAGCAAGAAATAAGGGTGTGAAGAAAGGCAAGGGACAGGATCTACTGATGGCAGAGCCAGTCAGTCCTGCCACTCTCCTCCCAGTGCCCACAATTCAGTTTTGCAAACACTCTTGCCTTTTTTCTTTAGATGGGCACAAATCTCATTTTAATTTTAAAAGCCTTCATTTACAGCGAATTTAATAATGAACAAAAAGTAGATTTGCTGGTGAGGATGTGGAGAAAAGGGAACCCTTGTGCACTGTTGATGGGAATGTAAACTGGTACAGCCACAGGAAAATAGTATGGAGGATCTTCAAAAAATTAAAAATAGAACTACCATACGATCCAGCCATCACACGTCTGGGTGTATATCCAAAAGAAATGGAACCATTATCTTGAAGAGATATCTGTACAGTCATGTGTTGCTTAATGATGGGGATAACGTTCTGAGAAATGTGTCGTTAGGCAATTTCATTGTTGTACGAACATCATAGAGTATACTTACACAAACCTAGATGGTATAGCCTACTACACACTTAGTATGTATGGTACTAGTCTTATGGGACCACTATCGTATATGCAGTCTGATAGATGGCGAATCATCGTTATGTGGCACATGGCTGTACTGCCATGTTCATCGCAGTATTATACACAATAGCCAAGGTATGGAAACATGGAAATAACCTAAGTGTCCATCAACAGACGAATGGATCAAGAATATGTGAGATATATACATATACACAATGGAACATTATTCTGCCTTAAAAAGAGAGGAAATCCTGTCATTTGCGACAATATGGATGAAACTGGAGGGCATTATACTAAGTTAAATAAGCCACAGAGAGAAAGACAAATACTGCATGGTATCACTTATATGTAGAATCTAAAAAAAAAAGTTGAACTTATAGAAACAGAGTAGAAAAGGGGTTGCCAGGGGCTCGAGGGTGGGGGAAATAGGGAGAGGCTGGTAAAGGGTGCAACTTTCAGTTTTAAGATGGATAAAGTCTGAGGCTCTAATGTATAACAGGGTGACTACAGTTGATAATACTGTATCGTATGATTGAAATTTGCAAAAAGAGTAGAACTTAAATGTTCTCAGCAAAAAAAAGGATAAAGGGTAAATATGTGAGATGATGGGTGTGTTAATTAACTCAGTGGGGGGAATCCTTTCACAATGTTTATATATATACACACATATATATATACAGTTACAATTTTGTCAATTATACCTCAATAAAGCTGAAAAAAGAGAGAGAAGTAGATTTGCAGATTTATTTATTTATTTTTTTGCTGAGGAAGATTGGCCCTGAGCTAACATCTGTGCCAATCTTCCTCTACTTTATATATGGGTCGCTGCTGCAGCATGGCTGATGAGTGGTGTAGGTCTGAGCCCAGGATCTGAACCTGTGAACCTGGGCTGCTGAAGCGGAATGAGCCGAACTTAACCAGGATGCCATGGGGCCAGCCCCAATTTGCAGATTTTTAATCAACTGAATGTAAAAAAATTCCTTGGTGTTCAAGAAGTCAAGATAACAGCATTCAAAAAGAAAGCAGCCCAACTCAGTTTTCCAGTTGATTGATTATTTTATATTTTAAAGTTTAACTTTTCTCCTATATCGTAGAAAGTGCAAAGCAGTGCCATGCATCTTGCAAGGAGAGAAGAAGAAAATGTTTCACATTATTGAGCAAATATCTATTAGGAGGACCTCTTTGAATCAGTCTTGAGCTAAATACTTAATGAAGGTGGCCCAGGGAAGGGTGGGGACCAGGAGACAGAAGCATCCCCCAAAGCACAAGCTGGCAGAATCAGTTCTCACTCCTGTGGCCCGGGCATAACGCCCACGACACAGCACAGACCCAGCTGTTAGCTATTGCTCTCCTTGCCTGGAGCCGCTGAATAGCTTTCACCTAAACCATAGAGAATATCCTTGGTAAGTGAACTCAAAATTGCCACTGAATTTATGTCATTTAAACGGAGGTATAAGTGAATTCCTGCATTACTTAGATTAGAAGCTCTATTTACTTGTCTAATGAAATTATTACATAATTAAAATTCTTGTTCCCATAAGAGCTTATCCTACACAATAGAATGCTTTGAAGAAGGGCAATGCCTGACTTGGGTCTAATCTAACACATTCCAAAGAGGTGGAGGAAACCCAGAGGATGAAGGTGATGCGTATCCCCTAACTCTGGGACCCAGCAGATACAAAACATTTAAAAAGTTCCACTGTCTGAGAAGTTGCATGTTAAAGATTCCTAAGCCAGACTTAGGCAAGAATTCTACAGCCAACTATTACAGTGTCCCAGCCAAAGCATATGTTAAAAAAATCACTCATCAAGTGATCTCATCTCTGTTTAAAAACTGCAGCATATCATTAGCAAATAACTTCTGAGAGCACATCTAAAAAATGAATTACAATAACTATTGCTTAAATACTTGGAAGGTCAAGCTGTCTTTCTTAGGTAGGCTTTCCGTTTGGGCGAGGGCTGACACGAGAGGTGGTCCCATTCACAGGGGGATGTTTTACGTCAATAACAGCACCAAGGTACATTTGCTGGTATATAAATCACAACTCAGAGGAGGTCCTGACCTTAGTGGATCATTAGAAGTTCCAAAAACACAGCAGGTCATGTAATCCCTAAATACCAAGCGAATGCTACAGGGGTAGGAATCACTATCATGATATCTTCCTCGCTAGGAAAATTGTTACAAGGCAGTTGTCATGTGCGATCCTGGCTGGAGTTTGGTTAAACGTGACAGTAACTGCAGCCAAGGTTTTTAGGGCAAAACCAAAGATGTGGTAACAGAAGAATGAGATGATGCAGGCAGCGTGTTGCTCATATCCGTCATGAGGACAGAGATGTCAATAGCGTGGCTTGGGAGGCATCACTGATGCATTCAAAGTCCCCTTTTAGCTTAGACCCTGGGAACAGATACTCACGGGTCTTCCCAGAGCACTCAGCATCACCGCAGCTCGCTGGGCATCGATGGTTAACAGTGCATGCTGAGCAGGATGTTTCCCATGAGGCAGCCAGCCCAGGGTGCAGCTGTTGGCATAGCACTGCATGGAGGGGTGCTCCGGGCCCAGCTCTCCTGGCTGCAGCACCAAGCTTGCAGGAACGGCTGCAGCTGCATCTCGCATCTCCCCCTTTGCCAGGGCATGAGGCACAGCCACTGCAGTGGCTCTAGGGTGCACCTGATGCCTCCCTTCACACAACTGTTGCTTCCGCCTAGAGTGCACGATCCCCCACTGCTGTTTCTCCTCCTCCTCAGTTTAAATGTCACCTCTTCCCTGCCCCCGTGCCATCTACAGTAGGGTGGCAGTCACCTGTCTTCATTATTCTCCATTCCAGTCCCTTCTTGGTTTCCTTCAAGGCACTTATGTGCCAGATTGTACTTCTTTGGACATCATTGAGTCCAATCCCTTCCTTTTATAAACAAGGATACTAATGGCTAGAGAGTTAGGAATTGCTTGAGGTTGCTCATCTAAATCAACAGTGGCGCCTTTAGCTAAGTCTGTAACATCTGAAAGTCCATTTGCCTCTCAATAATCCAACTATTAGGTGATAAAGCAAATACACAGTCCAAAGGAAGGAACAAAACCTTTTTTTGCTTTTTTCTTTAGATTTCCAGCAGACATCTGTTCTCCCTTCCTGTTCTTCCCATATACCAGCTGAATGGGAAGAAGGATTTTTACCTCTCTCTTCCCCACCTCCCCATGCCAGGGTTCCATCATTTCTTTCTTTAACCCTCTGGTGAAGCAGTTGGTTGGTAGGAGGGGCTGGCGGAGGGGCGGGGGAGGGACTTCAGATCTTCAGGGCCCTCAGGTCTTGCGTATAAAAGGAGGAGATGAAGAAGACTGGTCCTTCCTGGTCCAGCCCAAGCACACTGGCAACCTAGTAGGGTCCAAGTCCTGTGTTTTATTATGCTGATTCTCTCTTTCTTCCATTTCCTCTTACCCTAACTTATAAGTACCACTCCCCAGAGGAAGCACCGCTATACAGGAAGTGAATAAAGGAGAGGGAAGATAATGCTGGAGGAAGCAGTAAGGGTGGTGAGAATGGAGACACCAAAACACAGAGGTTTGCAAGCCTAATGTGCATGATGAGGAGCTTATTTAAATTCAAATTCCCCAAGTTTCCTAACTACTTGAAATTTGGATTCAGTAGATATGGAGTGGAAGTGTTGGATTCTAGAATCTCGCCCTGATAATATTGTAAAAGCGAGTCTTGTACCCTCACCTGTCTTAAAAGAGTCAAGCACCTGTGGCTTGAGCGCCCTGATCTAAGTCAGCACTTCCAACTGATATGTGCTCGGATCCTGCTTCCCCAAAGTGGCCCAAGACCCCGTCCAGAGGGATGACCCTTCACCTGCCTCCTCCACTGGCCTTGCTGTGCTTTACAAATACTATGGTTTGTTCTGAGTGTGCTGACGTGAGAGAGGTCGTGAAGCACTGGCTAAGCGACACTATTTTAGAATCCTACACAGGTTAACCGTCCCTTGGATAGTAACGTTAATTTCAGAACTTAAAGAGGAGAGAAGAAAGGGTATAGGTTGGAGAGCAGGAGAGGCCCCTGTCGAACATCCTTGTCCACTCTACAAATCTAGAGAGACAAAAGCCCTGGAATGCGTGAGGACTCCACGGTTCACATTTTTCAGGCGAGGGATGCTCTCCTCTTGTGTTGAATCACTGCTCCTCTTCTTTCTTCCACCTTCGGCAACAGTTCTCACTGCCTCGTGTTTTTAAAGCATGTCCTAGGATGCTGCTTGACTGTCCAGGAAAACAGGATCCACCCATCAAATGCCCCCTAGTGGATAAAGGATATAATCTTTTATTGTCATGTGTAATAAGTGTGTAATCATATCTGGTGAGAATTCAGGATTTTGTTCCTTGTTCTGAGATTGGAGAATGGCGCTCCTTCAATGAAAGCGCATCCACTGAACTTGTCTTTGACTACAGAGCCTGTAAAGACAGAGATTAGTCGCCCTTCCTCTGCTGACCCAGGTCCATCCTATATTATGACAAGTTTTCCCTTGACACAAATTCCCACCTCCCAGGCTGCAGGCAGTGTTCAGTGACAGGGTGGCAGGCGTTCCAGATGCTCTCCCCTGTCTGGTTCTTTGCAGTTGACTTGCCCTTTCCTGACTGCTGTCTGCCAGAAGGTTTGGAGCAACAGCAGCAAAGAGCACTTGTTGCTCTGGGAGCCTGTCACACACCTGCTTCTGCTGAAGGTGCGGGAACGGGAGGAGGTGGGGGGGGGTGCCAGTGATTTAAAATGGTCTTCTTGGCAATTTAGTTAAACCTGCTGTGCAGCACTGTCACAAGGCAGGAAGATAAATGCACCTTTTAGTGATTGAATCAGCTGGCATTTGAAAGAGGAGGAGCAAGAGAAAGACACCTCCATGGGAGGTGTGACAGGTGAAAAATGACCCAGAGAAGTCCCTGGTTAAATAATCAGCTTGGCTGGCACAAGATACTGAAAACCAACTCATATTTGCCATAGTTTGCTTAAGATTTCTTGCTAAAATTCCCTGCCCATTTCACCAACACACAGAAGATAGGGTTTGTGTTTTACATATTTTACCCATATGCTTTTCTTTGAATATCAATTCTCAATTATTTGTAATACTGCAAACAGACAGTTGTGGGTAAAAAAAATCCACAGATTATTTTTAGTTGAGTTTTAAATGTAGTTTTGTATTTACATATGAAAATGGATATGTTTTATGCTTTGAGAATTCATGTTTAACAAAGTCATGAAGGTCCACTGGGCAGATCTCCCTCCGTAAGTGTTGGAAGTCTGCCCAGTTCCTGTCCGACTCCTTCTACGGGCTCTTATCTATAATCCATGAAGTCTTGGGATTCAACATTATCAACCCTCAGACATTTTGGCTAGTAGGAGAGATAAAGTTAAGTGTTTGCATTTCTACCTTTTTCTTCTGACAAAATGAATGGGAGTTACAAATGTCATAATGAAGCGCACTGGGTGTGCTGAGCAGGCATGGTGTTGCAGAAAGGGCACAGGATTTGGTAGTACAAGATGTGTTTCGAGTTGCAGCTCTGCTACTTAACAGTAGCCTTAAGCATGTCATTTAATCTCTCTAGCATTAGACCCTCATCAGTAAAGGGTTATCATCATCAGTACCCTGCTTATGTCATTGGGTGGGTATGAAGGTCAAATGCGATGAAAGCATTTAGTAAATTGCAATGTGCTCTTTCATATTTCCGTCTAGGGCCCTAATACCAGTGGGCATCCTACATATTCACAAAATGCTATCTTAGGTTGAGAAGGCAGTAATTCTCTTAGAGATTGAGTGTGAGATTTTCTATATACAAAGAGATAGTCTGCCCCAAATAATTGCAATTTGATGTTCAGCATACTTTCAAGTTTCTTCCCAAGCTGTAACGGTATAAAATGAAAAGGAGGTATCAGAACAAATACTCTCATCCTGAAATCCGGAAAACCTGGAATAGAGACTTAAGACCAGCAGTGTCGCTGCCAAACCACTGACATACCCAGGGTGCAGAGCTTGTCTTTTTCTTTTCTCTCTATCTCTCCAGGTGACCTCATTCAGCCCCATGATGTTAAACGTCATCTATATGCTGAAGACGCTGAAAGTCACAGCTTCAGATTGGAACTTTCCCTGAGCTCCTAACGTATATCCAATTAAATTTTCAAGGCTGTCACTTGGTTGTCTAATAGGCATTAGAAAATTAACATGGCCTATACTGAGCCACTAATCTCCCCTCAAATCCACTTCCCACCAAGCTTTATTTAGCTCAACCAATGGCTCAGGCAAAAATGATAGGACCCAGGCATGCTGGACTCTGTACTGGAGCTCATCAGGGTGAAATCCCAGCTCTGCTGCTTATTAGCTCTGTGACTTTGGATAAGTTACCTAATCTTTCCGTGCCTCAATTTCCTTATTTCTAAAATGGGGACAATATAGTACCTATCTTTTCACATTTTTTGGTGAAGATTAAATGTGTTAGTACATGTAAAGCACTCAGAACAGTGCCTAGCACATCGTAGATTCTATGCAACGGTTCCCTGTGGTTATTATTACTTCTTCACGCCTCATCTAAATTTCATTAGCAAATATTGTCAGCTCTACTTCCAAAGCATAACCTGAATTTGATCACTTTTCACCATCCCAACACCACACCTCCAGTCCAGAGCATCATTCTATCTCTGTTGAATTCCTCGGCCCTTCCTAACTTGCCACCTGTCTTCCCTTTCCCTCTTCCACCTCTACCTCCCTTTTCTACCTTCTACCTCTTCATCCTCTGCAGAGCAGTTACAATCCAGGCTCCTTACCTGCAAAGTCCCACCTTCTCTGGTCCTGCTTTCCTTTCCAATCTCATTGCTGTTCTCTGCCTCATTCAGGATTGCTATTTTGCATCATTATTTTTCAACCCAAATGGCACCTCCTCCAAGAAACCTTCTCTCATCTCCACAGTCAGGAGACGCCTCCTCTATCAGTCATTGCCTACCATGGTCAATTCCTTCTCTTTTGTTCATGGGCTTAACAGGATCTGAAATGACCATATTAACGGACAGGTCTAAAGGTTCCTGTTCATCTCTTCCCATGGAATGTCAGGTCCTTGAGTATGGGGACCCACTTGTCTGTTTTGTTGCTATGTCCTGACACTGTTGAACTTTACCTGATTGTTGTGATTCTGGAAAACAGTGTAGACTAAGAAATGCCCCCATCCTTTGTATTCTGAGAAATGGCTTACTTGCAAAGAACCACCCTTCCTCCATTGACTTAGATAAGACTTATGGGTGCCCCCTTGTTTACCTATAACAAGGACAGCCATGGAAATTCCTATTCTTTGCCTCATAAGTGATTAGCTAAACCACTTGTCTCCACCGATCAAGTGGGACAAAATGTCTGTTAACCAGACTTTTGTTGATATTGTCTCCTTTCCCCAGGCCACAGAACTTTGGCTCATGCTCAGCCTGAACAAGAAGACAGGTAAGAATAAGTTGGCCACAGGGTAGAATATTCCTTGATCTACTGTTGATCAAGTCACTCCTTCATTCCACTCTCCCACACAGATGCTTTCTAGCCTTTTTACTCCTTCCTACAAAAGAAAAACCCTTTTTGCCTAATCCTTGAGGTGCTTACAGATCTTATGGTCACAGCGTTCTTCCTATTGCAATGTTCTTCCTTCTCCTATTGCAATAATTCCTTTCCTCCCTTGCAATAATCCTTTTGAATAAAGTCGCTCTTCAATAAATCTAGATTCATTTTTTTATTTCACAGTCCCCAGTGTCTAAAAGGTGCCTGGTACATAAGTGCCTAATGGATATTCCTTATGGAATAAAAATAGATTGCTATTTGGGATTCTAGTCAAAATATTGTAGCTTTAGTACAGCAACTCCAGGCATAGTGAATCCCAATGCTCGTTGCTGAAAACCCCCGCTGTGGAGCATGTAGAGGTAGTTTCACTTTGTGCTGACTTCTGGGCACAGAGACTGAACCTTAGGAAAGATAAGGCATTCAGGCTGAGAGTGGGTGGTTGATGCTAGGGGCGGAATTGCCATTCAACCAACAACTTGTTTCATTCTTATTCACTTGCAGAAAAGAACACATGCTCTGGTCCTCTCCAGATTTTAGTCCCCTCATTCCCCATCCAGTCCTTCACTGTGTACCACCTGGGTGGTATGCTGAACAAAGATGAGGGTACTGTGGGAGTGTATATTTGTATCTGCAGGAGGCTAAATATCCGTGTAATCAAAGGGTATTATTAAAAATAAAATCTCCCATTTTCAAGAAGATATTTAGCATCTTACAAACCTCGAATCTAAATTTGTGTTGCATTCCTGACTGTATTTAAAAATTAAAACCAACAGAAACAAAATAGAGTAAAATAAAATAAACCATGAATACTCCCTACCAACATACACGTACACACAACATTCTACTATTTTTAAAGTTTGTTTTAGATTACCCATGCTTAGTCTCTCATCCTTCAGCATGGAGTATATAGCTGACCATAATTTTATAGCAAAAATTATCTGCAGCCTTGAAAGATTGAGCGACTCCTATATTTTCCATTACTGCTTAAATAGCTGTGATTAAAAAACCAAACAACTTTCCATACCAGTTTAGCTTTTCCTCTTCTTGTGACTAATCTAAGCATCCTTCTCAATTGCAAATATATTAAATGATAATCATGATGGGAGTATATAGCTAATTTGGGTTTATTGCCTTTTTATATGTATAACAAATATGAGCTTTCTAAGTTAGTATAATTATATTTCAAGACTCATAAAATATGCTTCATTTCATTGTAACTATATTGTCGTTTTGAGTTAATTTATTTATGGAAATTCTGCTCACTGCTATTAAGGAATCTATCTCAGGGCTGGGCACGGAAAAGGCCATTAATTAACTCTTTATTGATGGATTGATCAGGGAAGGAGACTGCAACTCACAGCCCTGGTGGTTACTTAGACAATATTAATGTCCTGATGCCGGCTGTTTGGTGATATGAGAGTCATTTTGAACTTGAAGAATTAGAAATGGCTAATTGTTCTGGATAAAAATTCCTGAAAACAACATTCAGGTTATTTAAAATGTTTCACATGATGTCAGGCAATCAACAGTAATTTACTGAGTCCCTTCACTGCACCCCGTGTTGTGCTAAGAGTTGATGGGTGATTAAAAAATGGTATAAGATCCATTCTTTCAATGCTGTTGTAGGGAATCTATTTTGTTGCTGTTTGCTTAGAGTAAACATTCTTTGACTTTATTTTCCCTGTGTTATTGCTAGATGTATTCACTTATTCCAGCTGAAATTAGCTCTATTTCCTTGCATTTAAATCTTCCTGACAGTTATTGATAATGCCATATCTCTACCCCAATGAATCACTTAACCAAGGACATACTTAATTCCTTTAAACTTCTCTCTTTCTTCTCCTCTTTTTGCTTTCTTCTCCTCTTCCATCTTAACCAAATTCTGATTAGTGAGCTCATTAATATTTGTCCCTGGCTGTCTTTTAACACGTAGCAAATTTGAGATATTTTCACCGAAGCAGGGAAATTGCTACTTTCCTCTTTCATCACACTGCTATTGATTTTCAGGTCCCAAGAATTCATCTCCGTTTCGAATATACATCACGGCAAAGCAGTACACAATCACTAGTTATTTTTAAGTTTGGGTGGCTTAAAACACAACCTTTTTTTCCAGATGAAGTTGCTTAAAATTTGGTGCTACTTTCTTAAATTGATTAACACCTTAGTCTCTTATAGCTTCATAATTCATATTACAGACTCTGCTCATTTCTCCAAGTACAAATAAGGTTGTCAGGCAGCTTTAAAGACTGTAATCATTGAGCAATACATACAGAGTGCAACTGAATAAGTTATTTATGGAAGGGCTCTCTGGTGGTGCAAAGAATTAATGAAGTTTTCAAAGGTGCTCAATTTGCAATCAAGGGATAGCTCAGATGCTGGGAGATTTGACTTCAAGCCAAAGAAACAAAGACTACAGAATTATGAGACCTGGAGAGGGAGAGAAATATTATCTAACCCAGAGATTGCAAACAGAGACCTCCAGACTCAAACTGGCTTCCAGATTATTATTATTATTTTTGTGAGGAAGACCAGCCCTGAGCTAACATCTGTTGCCAATCCTCCTCTTTTTGCTGAGGAAGACTGGCCCTGGGCTAACATTCGTGCCTATCTTCCTCTACTTTATATGGGACGCCGCCACGGCATGGCTGACAGGCAGTGCGTCCGCAGGCGCCCGGGATCCGACCTCGAGAACTCCGGGCTGCCAAGCGCGGACTAAAAAGCTGCGCCACCGGGTGGCCCCCGGATTATTTTTATTTCTTTAACTTTGGTTCTGAATGCCTTTAGGGAAGGCAAACTGATCTTCCATCCAACACACTGCCCACCATTATCACCACCGGACCCCTGAGTCTATTCCCTCATTTATATTACCTGCCTGGCGCCTCAATGCATTTCAACCTATGCCCCAGTTTTTACAGATAGGGAAACGAGAAAACTGTGAGGGAAGTGATTTATTCAAGGTAACTGATGAGCAATGTGTTTCGTATGCACTTTACTTCTCAAATCTCCAAATTCCTCATTTCCACTTGATGTGCGGTAATATTTTTCTGAGAGATTAAGGTCAGAACCAACTAAAAATCTAGTTCATTAACATAAGTCTTCATACCTTTATGAAATCACGAAAGTATTTTAGAAGGAGTTATAAAAATGAAGTTCAAGAGGTGGAGTGATTTGGCAAAGCTGAGGGAGAAAGCTGGGTTTGAAGTCTTTCGTTCAACCCCCCACAGGTTGGGTTTATTGCTTGTTTTGCACAATAAAGGGAGCAGCCCATAAAAGCGATTAAATTATGGCACTTATTTCTATAAGCTAAAGGCACAGTTTCCAAATAAACCTCTAGAAGGTGCTTGCCTTTAAAATGCCATTGATCCCTTAAAAAAAAAAAAACCACTGAATAAATAATATATCAGTAAAATAAATAAGTAAAAGTCTATGGCCTGCTCAGAAATTATTTTCTCTTAGCCATCATGCTACCCACGCAAGATTTCTTTATGTCAGTCTGACTTCATTTAGCAAAGATTATTTGGGTTGGCGTAAGAGGCAGTAGGCTTTCTCAATTTAAGTTGCCATTAATGTGGTCATTAAGAGCCACAACTGCATCATAGAAGCATAAAAGAGAACAAAGAATGGTTTAGTTTGGGGAATTCTGGATTCCTTGCACTTTCTGACTCAAAACTAAAGACTCATTAAGAGAACAATAATTCTTGTGGTTTTCTAACATATCTGGAATAAGCCTTTAACAATCAGGGAGGATGCCCACAGAATGAAGGTCAAAGTCCAGACTGGTAATTAAAAATACACTCTCCATCATTCTTGGTCCAAACAGCACCATCAAGGTGCACCCATATTTGTTTACACTGTATTTTCAGTCTCTTCCTTTCCTACTTCTTAGTCACCATGTGGTCAATGGATTTGGAATACCTTTCTCTTCTGTTTGTTTACTTCTTTTTTCTCTTCTACAAGGTGATCCCGAACACTCACTCCATATGAGTTAGAAAGATTGCTCGAGAAACCCTTGCATTTATGCACCAGGAAAGTTGTATTTCTGGCAACACAATTCTCTTATTTGTTTTTAGATCTTAATTAAACTAGACTCTTAGTTTCTAAACCTCCTCTGTGCTCCACAGCATTTTTTCATACCTGTATCTAGCGCTTATCAGATGGCACTATAATTATTTGCTCACATATTCAGCTCCTTTATTTGACATTATGCATCTCAAGGACAAGAGATTGTCTTAATCAGTCTTGTATTCCTGGTACCTAACCTAGTACATGTGATATTATTGAAAGAAAAAAAATGAATGAATAAAAGCACACAAGATAATAGGTGCCTGTGAAGGGTCCTACTTTAAAAAAAGATTCAAGTTTTAGTTAATACGTACAAACAGAAAAAAGACACTATGGTTGAGTTGGAAGAATCAGAGAGGACAATTTATGTAGGGGGTAGTGCCATCAACGGCAGAGAAGCTGTTTTCAATCCAATGTCCCACGTAGATCAGAGTGGCTACCGTTGACTAATGATGTTCTCTCTGTCCCATGTCAAGTTCTCTCCTTCCTCTGGTGCCTTATTCCTTATCCATCGCTACCTCATTGATGCTTGAGTGAGATGTGGCCATATTGATTTGTCATTCAGATTCTCCTCTTACTATCCCACCAATACAGACTAAATTCCTCTTTGTCCATATCTTTTTACTTTACATCCGTTGATCTATCCCATCTGATTGAAGTCAGGTCCTCCTGGCTCAGGAGTCTCTCTCTCTCTGTCTCTTTCTCTTTCACTCTCTCTCTCTCTCTCCCACTCTCTCTCATCACTACTATGGCACCTACTAGGTACCAGGCATGTTCTAGACACCAGTACTTCCCTTAAAGCTGGGTAACAGGAGCTTTAGCCCTGGCCATGTGCAGAAAGTCCCCACGGGATGAGGAGCTCATGGTGCTCAGGAAAATGTCCACCCAGAGTCTGCACCACCCTTCCATGTTCCACGTACCCAGGATGCAAGAATCACCTGCCTAAATGGCCCCCAAACCTGCATCTGGGGCTTGTGTGGGCCTCTTCCAAAGGTCCTGCTTCCTGAGCATGCCTGTGCTCTTGGTTGGGAATAACATTGGGTGAGCTTTGTTGTGTGGGATGTCTGCACACCTGTCCACAAGGCCCCTCATCATACAGGACAAAGCCAAGGGTAAATGTAGAAGGGGGTGGTCTGTGGGTGGGAGTGGGGAGGCCTCTCCTTTTACTCGATCATCACATTCAGCTCCCACAAAAGCCTGCTATGTGCTTTACTTATGTTGCCTCATTTGTTCTTCACAACTCCATGTGGGGGTAAATCAAGGTCTTATGGGGAAAACAAAATTAGAGGAATTACTAAGGTCTCAAGTAAACTCATTCATTCAACAAATATTTATTGATAGACATGGTGGTGAGCAAAAAATAGATGACCTTTTCTCTCATGATACTTTTTACATCCACTACACGATGCAATAAAGACACCCCAGCAGGCAAAGGAAACGCTCTGTCACTGTACACTGCTTTAAAGAGCAACCACACGTACTGTAACACCAATTTCTATTTACCAGTCTTGGATGGCTAGGAAATGTTCAGGCTCAACTTTCTCTACCATTTCAAAAAGGTCTTGGTAAATTTGTTTCCTTTTTGTGAGTGTTTTCCTTGAGTCCAGTCTTTAAAGCAGATGTTCAAAATTTCTCTGATTTCATAACTTGGAGGTATCGGACACAACCCAAGTGCTCTGGTGGTGTTAGTAACACAAACTAATTTGGAGATATTTGTTGTTGGATGTCATCCAAGATTAAATTAATATATATATATTTCTCTTCTTCAGTTGAAACAGGAGTCTTATATCACTGAAAACATCTTCCCTCCTCCAACACCCCTAGTCTAGAATCGGGCTCTTTGGAATGACTTGGGTCTCCCTCAGAAGAGGAAATCATCTTGGAATCACTAAGGGTAGCTTTTCCCTGGACCCCAAGGATAGTTGTTGCCTTCCTAATCCCATGCTCCTGGGGCCTCTGGGCCAGGCTGGTGCTGAGCACTAGAGCGCTGATAGTCCAAACTTGGGACAGAAGCCACAGTAAGCGGTCAGGCACCTTCACTGACAGGACTGACACCACCTGAGTAGGACCAGGTTCCCAGAGACAGAATATGGCTGTGAGAAACATTGGCTGGAGTGGACCAATCACGCTGCCCTCTGGCTCTCTTGGGTGTGGAGGCAGCACCTCCCCTTTGGGCTGAGTTAGCCTCTGGCTTTTGGACAATGTAGGGGAAGAGGGGACGTCCTCTTGACAAGGTTTGGGGAGGGATATTTAAGTAATTGTTTTGCAACATAGGAGACTGGTGACCCTATTGCATTTATAATTTCTGATGTAAGTAATATAGATTTCGTTTGGGATTGGAAAAAGACCTGAGGCTTGAATAAACTTGAATTGTATTTCCTAACCCCAATCTCCCACCTACTAACAACGTAGCTCTGCCTGCAATGACTTCACGCCAAGGTACTCACTACACAGACGTGGCTCCTCCTTTGCATCCCGACTCCAGCTTCCCATCTGGCAGGGGCAACTCTTGGCCCAGATGTGCCTTAGTTTCCTCATCTCTCGCAAGTCTTCATGCAAAAACTCTGCTCCTCTCTCCCTTTTGCTTGCCCTCTCTCCTATTCCCAAAGACCAGTTCTTTTTTTTTGCCTAATGGTCTCCCAGAGGAACGACTTGCATGTTGCAAAGTCAGAAGCCAAATTCACGTAGTTGCTAAAAATACCTGCAAAAATAATTCTACATGTATTCTAATTTTTCAGAAAGAGGAACTCAGAACCCACTTAGAGGCTATTTGTGGTACTTATTTCCCAAACCACAACTCTCCTCTGATCCCCTATTGCAATATCCACTGAAAGCTTTAGGGGACTGGAAGGATGTAAATTTAACTGTATCACAGGAATATAAATTTGAATTACCAGTCCAATGAGATATACATGCAAGTTGGGTGTTTGATTTGTTGATTATTTATTTATAAAATACATGCATGTAATGTATATGTTAAACATATTGAGTACAAAACCCAGTAGAAATTTTACCTAGTTTCAGACTCTCCATAAAATTTTTGGTACAATTAGTGTAAATTTCAGAAATCATACTATTAACTTTTGAGTTGATTGATTTTCATTAAAAGAAGTGAGGCCTCGGGCTGGCCCCATGGCCTAGTGGTTAGGTTTGGTGCACTCTGTTTTGGCGGCCCAAGTTTGGTTCCCAGGCACAGACCTATGCCACTTGTTGGCAGCCATGCTGTGGTGGGGACCCGCATGCAAAATAGAGGAAGATGGACACAGATGTTAGTTCAGGCTGAACCTTCCTCAAGCAAAAAGAGGAAGATTGGCAACAGATGTTAGCTCAGGGCCAATCTTCCTCAGCATAAAAACCCAAAAACCCCTCTGTGAGGTCTAATCTAGCATGATTTTATGCCTCATCATGGAGGCATAAAATCACATGACTAGAAGACAAGTGTGAATTTTAAATGTCTTATTTTAAATAGGATAAAAACTCAGCATACTTAAACATTTTCTGTACACATTATTAATAATATTCAAAGCATGGGGCAAAAGGATTAGTTTTTAAATTAAATAGATAGTTTAAATATGTTAAATAAATAATGAACCTAACTAAATACACACTTGCTGAAGTTTATCCCTTGTATTAGACAGACTTTTTCTTTTGGAATTCAAAATGATGTCCAATTTCTGCAAAATCCAATTTTTAAAATTATCTTGTTGGTATTTGGTATTGAAGACCTATTTTACCATGAGTTTTGTACTAAAATATTGTTTTCTATTGAAATAGAAAGGAAAAATAAGTGAACATAGTGAAATCATTAAATATCTGCATTGACAAATATCACATATTTTAAAGTAAGAAAAAAAGTATTTTTTTAAAGAAACTAGATATAAATTTCCCTGGGCCTTTGCTTCATTAGTGGCAACAAAGCCCCCTATTTGCAAATATAACAGCTCAAAAAAAAGTTTTGGAGAATTTTTTATCATATACTTTAAATACTTAAGCCTCATAAGCAGTTATTTGCTTATTGATGTGTACATGCACATTTCAGAGCCTTCCCCTTTAAATGGCATTAAACCTCACTTGAGAAATGCGTGTGCTTTTCAGTCTTGGAGACAATGATACAGGCTCCCAAAGGATACCCAGAGACTTGGATTTGTACATTTATTCTATGCAGTTTCCTTCACTTGAGCAGAATCAGCAACATAATTACAAAAATTTCCAGAAAACACCAAAGAGGGGCTGGCCCCATGGTGTAGTGGTTAAGTTAGCACACTTTGTTTTGATGGCCCAAGTTCACAAGTTTGGATTCCGGGTGTGGACCTACACCACTCATCAAGCCATGCTGTGGCAGTGACCCACACACAAAATAGAGGAAGATTGGCACAGATATTAGCTCAGAGCAAATCTTCCTTAAGCAAAAGAAGAGGAAGATTGGCAATAGATGTTAGCTCAGAGCAAATCTTCCTCACCAAAAAACTCCCCAAAAGCCACCAAAAAGATGTGGTTCTTCCTTCAGTCCTGAAATGAGGTCTGCCGAAATGCAACATTGATTGTAGAAGTGTATAAGAAAGAGGAGGATGATTACCGGGCTGTTTATGATCCAAAGGGTAAGGAAAGGAGTTTGGTGGTGTTACCAACTGAATTGTGTCCCCCCCAAATTCATGTGTTGAAGCTCTAACCTCCAATGTGACTGTATTTGGAGATATGGCGTTTGAGGAGATAAGGTTAAATGAGGTCATAAGGGTAAGGCCCCAATCCAATAGGATTGATGTCCTTATAAGCAGAGGAAGAGACACTAGGCGTGTGCATGGACAGAGAGAAGGCCATGTGAAGACATAGTGAGAAAGCAGTTGTCTGAACCCAAGGAGATAGGCCTCATCAGAAACCAACCCTGTGAACATCTTGATCTTGGACTTCTAGCCTCCAGAACTGTGGGGAAATAAATTTTTGTTGTTTAAGCCATCCAGTCCATGGTGCTTTGTTATTAACTTAGCAGACTAATTCAGGGGGTGTTCTTCCATTTACCAGTTCATTGCTTTCTGTGTTTCTGCCATGCTTCCTATCCTATCCCACTAGATGTCCAAGGTCTTCTCGCTGCATCCTGTCTCTTCAAAGCGTTCATTGATCCCCCATAATCCCAACCTGCCCTCCTGACTCCAACTCATTTCTGACATTCCACCCACAAAAATATAATGATCCTACATCTCAAATCCCAGGAAACTTGCCAAGTGACTGGCTTGCCTATTTTAGTCAATAAAACCTGCGAAGATGTTTGTGAACACGTAGCAATAAACAACTAAAAAGCAATGAAGTTCTGAACATCTCTCAAGCTCCCTTTCTGAGAAAAGTATCTATGCATGTTCCATTACAATTATGTCACCCCGCCATCACTCTGGCCACAACCAATTAGAACAGGGTTGGTCCTGAGCAAAAGGCAACTAGCAAAGGGGACAGCCTTATCACGCTGCCTATGAAAGAATTTTATCTGAGAGGACACTCCTCACTTGCTAATGACTAAATGAGCCAATCAGATTGTGGCTTTAAGGAAGTTTGACTGCAACACACACAGAGAGTCTCAGTAAGTAGAGTGAGGAAAGACACAGAGAGAGGTGGCAGCAGGCATAAGGCACAAGTAGAAATCATGAAATAGAAATGAGAAAAGAGAAAGAAGCAGAGGAAGTAGAGGAAGAAGCCAAGGTAGAAACTACTTAAAAGACTACAGGAGCAGCATTGAGCTATGACACCTTTTAGTTCTCCAAGAGGCCCGATTGCCCAATTCTTCTGGGATTCATATAGTATAGTAGAACAGCGGTTAAGAGCATTGGCCTTGGGAACAGACAGGTTATGCTCCCAGCTGCCCAAATAATCCAGGCATGTACGTGACTTTGGGGAGCAGAGTCCTTCTATCTCCCTTACACCCCATCTCCCTGCCAGCTAGCATTCAACCTCCAGCATAAGAAATGAAACTTCGCTGTTTTAAGCCTCTAAGATCTTTGGGTTTATCTATTATTGAAGCATTGCCTATCATCTCCTGGAAATTAAGAGCTGTATTAAAAAATAAATTGTGTAGTGTTGACTTAATGGTAGGAAACCCTCTGTTAGGAAGCTGACATCAAAGGAAGAAAAGATAACAATCTGTGTTATGCAGTGGTAAAACATTTGGTAAAACTGTCACCTGCAATAACTTAGGAGTAAGACTGAATACTTAAAGAATTCACATTTCTAAGGGAAAGTGGATGAAAAACAAAGTGTTAATAGTATGTCTCAGTTGTTATTTGTTGTATTTTGCAAGACAGTAAAGAAAGAAAGAAAGAGATGGCTGATTTTATAAGTAGAAAAGGCAACAGAGACTTTCAGAAATTCAAGATCTTGCCATGTTGGGAAAACCAATTAATTTTTCCTTCCCCCAAAAGAGACAAAATTAAGAAGCATTTGAGGAAAAGTTCATTAAAGCCAAATACTTTTGGCAAGAATCAGATTAAGTGTGTGATCTTCATACTTACTTTATCTCAATGGTTTAAAATTTCTCAAGGAAAAGATCAGATAAAGAGTCTGGCTTTGTCATTGACTATTCCAGGCTCACATATATTGAGAGAAGTTTGGGGGTAAAAACAAGAAAAAGAAAAAAGCAAATAAACAGAGCAGATCCGAGATCTATGTCTCCAAAGGATCATGGTATATATACTGTAACATGGAACTGATTAAATCAGGCAGACAACATACCTCTAAAGTCTTCAGAGAAAACTTCCAAGGAAACCATAAACTAGGAGCAAAAAGCCTGTGAGCCCTAGAGAATTCAAATAACCCGTGGGCACTCAATCTCCTTTGGGAAGGGAGTGGGCTGAGAAACTGCATCCCCTGGGGAGGTTGAGGTATGTATGTTTCAAAATATGCAAAGGATGCCTTATCCTGTTTGTAATCACTTACTTGCACTTGCCTTGTGTGGGAAATTGGCTATATGTGACCTTAATTTGATCTTGAACTTTTTCGTGTCACTCTAAAGGAAATGGGTTACTTTGATAAGCATATGGCCACCTTGTCCAGGACAGATTAGAATATGGCAATCTAGGAACATTCCAGGTGATCTCGGAACATTCCAGCTGAACGATGCAACTCTGACTGTTGTAACTTTGAACCAATAGAATGTGAGGTATATCGATACCGTCCAGGTTCCACCTGGAAGAAACATTCAACCTGCCACAGCAGTGATGGAGCCATCTGTGACTTTGGCTCCTTGAATCTCTCCAAGAAATCTTGAAATGGCAACAAGCAGAAGACAGAACCATTGGATAGTGGTCAAGACAGAGAAACACTGACCAAATCAGAGATTCAGTTTGCACACAACTATCCACCTTTGTAGCTTGCTTACCCATTTAGCTTTTTGAAGAAATAAATGCTGGAATTTATAAATGTTTAACTATGTGGTTGTGTGGTTTCTTGAGTGCATACTGCTACTCAAAGAACTGGATGTTTGCTGTGAATCAAATAAAACAGAAATTGAGACTAAAATTGGAAACTTAATTTCAACTGAGGGTGTTTTTGTTGTGGCCAAGGAGTATAATGGAAAAAATAAGAACTTTTCAGATTGTGGTGGCAGGGGTCATGGAGAACAAAGGAAGAGAAAGTTTTTCCTAGAGATTAGAGAAAGGCCCTCATCAAAAAATCCTCTTGAGCCAGCCCTGATGGTTTAGTGCTTAAATTTCCATGCTGTCTGCCTCGGTGGCCTGGGTTTGTTTCCCGGTTGCAGAACCACACCACCGGTCTGTCAGTTGCCATGCTGTGGCGGCACCTCACATAGAAGAACTAGAAGGACTTACAACTAGGGTCTACAACCATGCACTGGGGCTTTGGGAAGAAAAAAAAGGAGGAAGATTGGCAACAGTTGTTAGCTCAGGGTGAATCCTTCCCTGCAAAAAAAAAAGAATCCTCTTGCCTACAATGTACGAGCTCATGCCTCAACTGTTCGGTGTGATTTCAGAATTAGTGGGTTCAATGACTGCCAGATATCTTCCCATTCTTCCCTTTCTGAATGGGAGGATTCATTGCCATTACCCTGTCCCTCTTCTACTATTTTATATTGGGTATGTTGGGGGAGGAGGTTGCAAATAATTTGTATTTTTGTTTATCCATCTCTAGAACAAGAGGATCACATCTGGATATATAGTAGAGATAAGACACCTGCACAAAACCTAGAGATCCAGAACTTGGCACAGGGTGCAGTGACTGAAGGAATCTTTGGAGATGAGTTGAGTGTGTTCAGTGTGTGTTAAGAAGGGAGCAAAGATATTTTTAGTAACACAAGGGTAGACTGTTGCAGAAACATTAGCTACTCACCAAATATCCCTATGCTTGTCCACATTTCCCAGCCCCCTTGTATATAAGAAAGGCCATATGACTTGTTCTGGCCAATGAGCTGTAAGCAGAAATGATGTGTGTTACCTCCAGGCTGAAGCATAAGAGCAGGCCCAAGTTCTCCATGCATTATTCTTCCCTGCTGTGGCAATTCCTCCTCTGGTCCCTGGGTGATGAGGTAGAACACAGCCCCACCTTCCCCCCAACTCCTAAACTAGTATAAACAAGAAAGAAACTATCCTTGTGGGAAGCACTGGGACTGCAGAGTCAATCTGGTTTTTCAGCATTACCTAGACTACCCTGGCCAATACAAAAACTCTAAAACTTCAAAATTGGCCTGCCCATTAGATATTAGAACTATCAGTGACAATCTCTTATGATAGTATATTGAGATGTACATCACAACATGTGGGAAGAAATATCATTATGCCTAATTAAAATATTCTTACTTTGGCAATTTGACTTTATTCCTCATACATTTCCCAGTCCTTAAACATCAAGGCGAGGCAGTTGTCTAGAAATGTGCTGTTTGCCATTTTGATATTATCCTAGCATCTCTCTCATAAATATCAAGATTTCTCTGGGTGTTAACACATTCTGCCTGGACTCTCAGACTTCAGTGCACCCCCACATAGATAGAGCCTTCATCTGTCACTAGCCAACCCACAGAAGGCACTGTACCTCCCCTTATCCAAACATAGACCACAAAGCTGGCCACTCTTTCACTGTTGGCATTGGCTGCGTATACACAAAGGGGAACATGGAGGAATTCTGCAAACAACTATGTAGGCAGCTGTATTGTGAGGAACTGAAATGGAGGTTGAGTAGAGTGTGCAAAATATCAGCATAATGTCAGTCAGAGGGAGTAAAGAAAAGAAATCCTTCACAGAAGCCTCTGGTTTTCAGTTTTCAGGCAAAAGCTTTGAGCAAAGACAATCTGGGTCCCAGGAAACAAAAACACAGTGAAGACACATGTACTCGGTAAAGGGCAGTTATTCTTTTTTTTGTGTGTGTGTGAGGAAGACCAGCCCTGAGCTAACATCCGTCGCCAGTCCTCCTCTTTTTGTTTTGCTGAGGAAGACTGGCCCTGGGCTAACATCCGTGCCCATCTTCCTCCACTTTATATGGGACGCCGCCACGGCGTGGCTGACAGGCAGTGCGTCGGTGGGCGCCCGGGATCCGAACCCGCGAACCCCGGGCTGCCAAGTGCGGACTAAACTGCTGCGCCACCGGGCGGCCCCCCGGGGCAGTTATTCTTAAATAGGAATTTTAAACCATATAGAAAGGTAAATATAAACAACACAGGGATACTACTCATGAATGTAAAGGGAGATGGTACACTTTCACTGGCACTTTGGGAAGAAGTAAATCTTTTACGATATCTAGCATATATGTTCTAATCATCAATAAAAGCGACTTTAAGCAAATTATTTTTTTCACTCTGATCAGTGCGAGTAAACTTTAAAATTGTTTTAAAAACTTTCAGAATATAAGACTATATTCTGACGCCAGTAGCTTTTGTATTTACGCTGCCTGTCTCGGTGGGTTCTGTTACATGATCAGCCAGGAGCACTCTGGGTTTATGTCTCAGCCTCAGATAAGGGGAGCTAGTTTTCCTCTATAAAGATTTCTCAGGAAGGAGTGTGCGTGCGTGTGTGTGTGTGTGTGTGTATCTCATATATGTGTGTGTGTATATATATATGATTTTTTCTTCTACCTCACAGCTTAGAAAATACAAATAAAACTTGGCTAGGTTATCACTGATGTCATTCAAAAGTCATGATCATTAGTGAAGAAAAACTGAAAGGGAACACCCGCTGAGCAAATGCATCCAAATTCATTTTAAACTTTGCAAAAGGATTTTTAAGTCATGAAACACTTAGGTCTTAGTTTTGGTTTGTATTTCCATTAGTGGTTATAGGGAAGAAAAAAAGGAAGAGAAACAGAATAATTAACATTAACATCTCAGAAGAAAGCAAAATCTACAAAGATTTAAAGGGATCAAGATCAAGATGAAACGAAGAGTATTAGAGTGGAAATTAACTGGAGAAAACTTTTTTCTTTAAAAAAATTCACATTCAGTGCCACTTTGCAAGTCATGTCCATGATTAGCTATACCTTTGAAGATGCCTCTTTAATTGAGCTTATATGTGATCAAAACTCAGCGGAAACTTCAGGTCATTTTTGGTGTGCTATGCCTTTTTGGATAATTTTCCATAATAACCTGGATAATATAACCTGTATATGAGAGGATTATGTCACTCATTCATTCATTCGTTTATTCAACAAATATTTATTGAACTCCTATGATGTCCTAGGCACACTTCTAGATGCTTGGGAAGAAATAGTGAAAAAAACGGAAGATTTCTACCACATGGTGCTTACATTCTATGGATGAGAGAGGCAATAAACAAACAAGTAAATAAATATATAATGCTACATCAGAGTTCAAAGAATTCTGACAACTTTAAAGTCTCTGTGAAATATATGATCAAAAGATTGCTTTAAAATATTTCCTAGGGGCCGGCCCAGTGGCGCAGCGGTTTAGTCCGCGCTTGGCAGTCCAGGGTTCGCCGGTTTGGATCCCGGGCACCTGTCGACTCACTGCTTGTCAGCCACGCCGTGGCAGCGTCCCATATAAAGTTGAGGAAGATGGGCACAGATGTTAGCCCAGGGCCAGTCTTCCTCAGCAAAAAGAGGAAGATTAGCAACGGATGTTAGCTCAGGGCTGGTCTTCCTCACATACAAAAAAAATTTCATAAATTTTCTTCTTTTACTAAATATGGAAACTTGAGATAAATACAAGGAAGAAAATCAAGTTGCCCAACTTGGTAAAAAGCAAAAGCAAATCTACCTATAATCTCATCATGCTATCCTATAATCTTACCAACTTGATAATTGGGGGGAAGTACTGTATTTGGTATCTTGCTTTTCTTTCTTTACCATTTTGTGAGCATTTTTCTTTGACAGTCTTCAAAATATGTTAATAGCTGCAAATATTACAGGGTCTATATACAATTTTAATGTTTCATTATTTTTAATAATTTCTGTTGTCATAAATTAAACTTATGTACATAAATCTTTTTCTGCATATCTGATTATATCCTCAGCATACGGTACATAAAGTGGAATTATTGGGTCTAAGTGGATGTATATTTTATGACACATGATGTATGTTGTGAAATAGATTTATAGAAAGATTACTCTTTTTCACTATTATCTCAACAATATGAGACAGTAAGTAGATTTAAAACCTCAGCCAAAACTGCACCTTAGTGCTATTTCAAATTACATATCTCTGTTTACTGGTGAGGCTGGTTTTTAAAAATACGTTTATTATTCATTCATTAGTGATTTCTTTGACATTTGCTCTTCCTCCTTTTTTCTCAGAAGCCATTGGTGTTTTTCTTTTGATGTATGAGATATTTATGTATGAAACATATATTTGTTGCAATTTTTTCTAAGTGGTCATTTACATTTATGCTTTCATGACATTTTTACGTTCAAAAGTATTTTTATGCACTCAAAGTTATTGATCTTTTTTCTTTGTGATTCCTCTTGTGCATAAAATACCTTCGCTATCCTGAGATCAGTAAAATATTTCTTATGTTCTTTTAGTTTTTTTTTAAATTTTCCTTTTTTATTTAGCTCTTTAATCTATGTGAAATTAATTTTGGTGCGATAAGGCTTTAATTTGAGACTTTTCCAAATCGTTCATTTTCTTACCACCATTTGTTAATAAAATAATCAATCCTTTTCCTTATAAGTCTGTGATACTTTCTATCTCATCTGTTAAATTTACACACACACACATGCACACATACACACACAAGGGTCTGTTTCAGAGATTGCATTAATCTTTTTGAAATATTGTTTTTAAGGTTGAGGGAGGATGATGGTTCCAGTATTTTTGTCCCAGGTGTTACAAAATTACAATAATTCTTGGTAATGTTTCGATGGAACGGGGAACGGGGGTGGGGGGAGAGGCGGTGGTGGGGGAGCAAAGGTGCGGAGGCATTTAGGACCCAGGGGAAAGCCAGGCTCAGTATAGAAGGACAGAGTCTCGGGCGCACACGCCTCCTATCAAAATCACAGCCCGGTGGAGCCGGGCTCTCATTCACAGCTTTCTAGAGAAATCTGAGCCCGAACCTGCCAGAATAGGAGATCTCACCCACTCGGCTCAGCAGCGAGGACACCTGCAGAAACACATTCACAAAGCAAGGCTGGGCGGCCGTGTGAAGGTATTTGTTGCCTGTTTTCTCCCTTCTGTATTTGCAGCGCCTCCCCACCTTTCCCCCGCTCTAGCGATGCCATGGCTGCGGCGTTTCAGCACTTCGGTGCGCGGACAGCTCCCATCTGCAATCCCTCCGCACTCCATCCCTCCCGCACCCTACTCTCCACCGCCTCCGTGGTCCATTCTCCTCCCGGCGCCCGCTCAGCCTGCACTCCCTTACACCATCTGCACCCCCATCTCCACCATCACCGTCATGATCTCCACCATCACCAGCGCCGTAACTATAGTCAACACAACTGTGTCTTGTCACTTAGACAAAGCCCAAGGTCCGCAGGGTAGAGGAAAAGAGCCCAAGTTTTCAGGCATAAGAAGGAAAGTTCAGGTGGACGACACCCCTGAAAACAAAGAGAGACTGCTTGAGAGAAAGGGAAAGTGAAGACCAGAGAGAGACCCCGGGCAGGGGGACAGATGGGGCACTTGCCAGACACCAGCAGTTAGCCAGCTGCCTTTCAGCAGATTAGGGACTGTTTAGTTCAGGAAATTAACATGGCCTGGGGTATAGTGTTATTCCGGTAAAACAGATACCCAAGCTCAATCCATGTCTCTGGTTTTCCAATGGAGAATCACCAGGAAGCAGGGTGGGGGTGACTGATGACTCATATTCACCCACACGCCTGTTTTCCTTCCTAAGCATTTATTGCAGAAACTCTGGAATTAAGTTTTTTACTGAAATGTTTTGTAAAATGGAGACCCCAAAGGTTAATTCTGTGACCAGAGTGAAAATCAAAGTGATGGTGATAATAACCTAACAAATGTGGCTCTCATTGGAAAGTGCTATTTGTTCAAATGTCTCTTCCTGTCTACTTATTTCACTTCAATTTTCCAATCTGAAACCTCTCTTTGAAGCAGAGAAGATAGATCCCTTGCCCAAATGGCCAAAGTAGTAATGATATTCAGAGCAGATGGCCTGGCTTTGTTCATCCCTAGTCAAGGACTGACTCAGATTTGGAAGGCGAGATTTTTGTGTGCTTTCTCAGTAATCAGGCGATAATACCATTTTCCTATAATAGTAAAGGGTAATAGAGAGCAAAAATTGAAAAGGCATTTTATGTAACTGTGTTCTACCAGGCTCTGCTTTTAGAGTGCTATCATTTTCCATCTCAGTTGAAGGGAAGTTGGAACACCTTTCAAATAGCTTGAAGATCCAAACCCAAGTCATAGCGCCTCTTTAATTTATCCAGGATCATCTGTTTTATAAGAGCTAACAAACATCAGAAAATAAATGCCTGAGCCTGTCATAAGTAAAAATCTTTTGGTGGGTATCCATTTAATCAATTATTACTGAACAGCAAAGTATGGGGGTCTTTTTTGGCAAATTGTTTTTCACAAAATCAACATCATAATTTAAAAAGAGATGGATCATATTTTCATATGGGAGTAACGTCAGGTCATATGTAACAACAAAGTTTAAACCAGGGCACAAAAAATGTTCTTTCAAAAATCACCCTTGTACCTTATTCTGGCTCTTTAAAAAGAAAAAGAGGTAGTGAAGCAAGTTTCATCTAAACCAACTTGCTCATAATTAGAGCATTGTCAAAAATAAACAATAATCACAAACAAGCATCTTCTGGAAGTTTTGAGGAAGAATTAACACCAAATACTCTTCTTGAAAGAAGAATAGTAGTATTGTGTCAAAAGCTACTTGTCTCTACTAACTACATAAATGTTGGCATAATTCTATCTGCCTCTAAAACTCACTCACTTTTGAACTCACACCAAGAAAACTAGTGAAAATATTTGGTGATATGGATTTTAGAGAAGAAGAGAATTTGGTCAGCCATATACTGTCTTTAGATTGGTAATGTCCATTGTAAACAAGACCTCTCAAGTCCCCAAGCAACAAGATTTTTAAAACTCCCTTATCAGTTTGCGAAGAATGGTTCAGCCCAGACAATTTTAAAAAGCATACATATTGCCAATTCTAGCTGCTTCAAACCAGAAACTCAGGCCAGGATTTCAGTGCCTCTAATGCTGCTGTCTTCCTGTGCTTAATACAATTTCCTGAGGCTGGGGAAATTTCAAAACAATGCTGCTTCGGTGAGATTTACAAGCATCTGTCTCAGAAGTGATGCCTTTCTCTGACTGAAATATTACACTGAGCTTATTAATTTTTATAGAGTGCCACTATCCTGGCTTCCTCTTTTACTTTTTTTTTCTATTAAGGGTTATTTTACTTTTTTTCATATTTTCAGTAACAGAATTTTCTCATTTTTATAATGGATTTAAAGGTGAGCAAGAAACATATTTTCCAGCAGAGTGGAAGACATGCTTGTGTAGACATGTGTGTAGACATGCTCACAGAGGGGTGCATCCTTTCAGAATCATGGAGCATAAAGCTAGAAGGTCCTTCATTTCCCAAAACAGGGAATCTGGAACTCTTCAGAACTGGTGGCATTTGCTCACTTCTTTAGGCTTTACAATGGGACACCTTATTAGTCCGGAGAAGTCTATTCACAACTTTACACACTCCCTCATAGCAGAGCCATCCTTAGTAAATGGATCCAGGCTGACTTGGATCTTCTCTGCTTTCCTGTTACACAGTGACTCAGAGAAGGTAGCATAGCAGAATGGGTATACAAAATATGAAGTTTGGCCACATGCAATTATCCCCGCAATCTCCCTCAACATTGCCAAGAGAAATCTTTTCCCCCATTACGTCTTTCTCCCAAATTTTGATTGTTTTGATTACTGTTCATTTTTTCCAGGTTTCACTGGAATAAAGTGGTTTCAGGAGAAGATTCATGGTGTGAATTACTGCAACCCCTAACGTCAGACCCAAGCATTATATCTCTCTAGAAAAAAATTGAGTTTATTTTCCAATCCAATTTTCCTTAGCTTAAGGGAAGTTGATGTTCTTTGGTTTGATTCTTCATGGATGTGAAAATCAACTGGTCACTCCCCTCCTCCCCAAATCACTTCCATTTATTCAGTAAATAAGTTCATTCTTCTTCACTACCTCTGCTGCCTCCCACATCCTTTATCATGTCTTCTCTGATAAGGTAACCCTATGCTCTCTCTCTCTCTCTCTTTGCAGACCTGTTATCAGGTAATAGGGAGTATCAAGGAAAGTTTTCTACGTGGAAGGCTAATTTTCTATGAGCTTTCCTTCTTCCTCACTTCTGAACCAGCAGGAATTTCCCCTTATGTGTTTGAGATGATCCACTCCTGTCTCTTGGACCCTTTTATACAGCCGTATCTCCTATTTGTAGATATTGTGCACTCCTCTTTCTCCATCTCTTCTCCTTAAAATAACTCACATCAATTCAGCTTCTATTGTTGCTCAAATGTCTTACATGAAGTTCCACACCTTTATATGTGTCAAGTACATAGTGTATTTGGTGTTCCTTTTTTCGTAGGAAGTAGGAGGGAAGCTGTGGGCCTAGGAATGGCAGTTGAGAGCTCAAATGACAGGCAATTGGGGGCTCGAAGTAAAAGGCCTCTAGTCTGATGTGTGGTCAAAATAAAACATGAAATTTTTCTCTTCCCTTTCTCTCTTCCTCCTTCCCTTTCTCCCTCCCTCTCTCTCACCCTCTCTGGCTTTCTCCCTCTTTCCTTTCTTCATTGCTTTTGGTTGATATAGACAGCATGCAAGCATGTGTGAGAACAATTAGTGGGGTGATTTGATAAGCTATTTTGAGTGCTGGTGCTCTGCAAGGAATGAACACACTGGGGATGCTTTGATGCTCTTCTTGGACAATGTAGCACTGCTAGCCACAGACAGTGTGAGCTTTGACTTCAGGGGCAATTAACCTCCCCTCTCAACCTCTGATTCACTACAAATCCTCTAGACTAGTGCTTTTCAAACATTAATGAGCATACAAATTGCCTGGGGATTCTGCTATCCATTCAGCAGGTCTGGATGGGTCCTGAAATTCTGTATTCCTAACAAACTCCTAGGTGTTGCTGATACTGCTGATCCACGGACCACACTTTGAGAAGTAAAGACAAAGAACGCTTTCCTTCTTTTTTTAACACTCCCATCTTTATGTCTGATTCTTAAATAATGGCACTCATACTAAAACAAAGCAAAACCACTCCAAGTTCTGAGGGAATAAGAGCTCAGAAAGCATAGCTCTAGTTGAGGAGAAAATTAGACAAATAGCCTTTTCCTCCCATGTCACCCATATGCACCCTGCTGCTTTTCCCTTTCATCAGGCAGTTTCTTAACTCTGATTACTGCTGCTGCCATCGTCTGCCCAATCACATCCAGAAGAAAGGTTCCAGTCACAGAGACGTGCTGGGAAAAAGACTGAGTGGGAAAGGGAGCAAGTGGATTTAATGGCCATCTTTGGTGACCCCTGCATTTCTGACATTCCTTCAGATCCTCTTCCTGAAAAAGAGTCTATTCTTAGAGAAATATCCTCCCCCAAGTGCTTTTTTTTCCTTCCCCTCCCATTGATACTTCTAAGAAGCACAACTAGTCTGTTTTTTAAATTGGGGCATTGGCTGCCAATGACTTCTTATGGGGCTAGTTTAATGGCATAGAAAAACATTCCAGCCTAATTTGCCATGTCTCAATAATTTTTTTCCCCTATACATTGTCTTTATTTAAAACAGAGACATGTAAGGTAAATACTATTTCAATTAAAAACTTTTCTACCTAACACAATGAGGAGGCAGAAAAATCCCACGCCTTCCTTACAAGTTGTCTTTCCCTTCAACTTGCATTATTTGTCCCAAAGCAAACTAAAAGAATAAAGGTTTCATAGATTGTTCTAGAACGTCAAATAGTTCCACTTCATCTGAGCCCCAGCCTATTCTAATTCTGGTCTGGCATCTATTTTGGGTTGAAGTTCTCAGTGTCTCTACTCTGATGGAACTCATTCCAATTTACTTTTAATCTTTCTTAAGAGCAAGAGCAAATGGGAGCAGATGACTGTGTACTTAGTTGATATTTTAAAGGGAGCCAAGGGAGTCTACACGATGAATATTTATGTGGCAAGGATAAGCCCTGGGTGAGGACTGAGTTAAAAGCGACGGAAAGTTGACTGTGAGCCAGGGGCTAAATTCTGGTCATGCTACACTTTCCGATGATTAAAGGTCTTCCCTTTATCTTTCCAGACTACTCTCCCTGCCACTGGTATGGATAGTTCATATCTGCAAGTTGGCTAACATTTGATAGAAAGTCGATGTGTTGGGGGCCACTTTGTTACTCATGGGGCTATATTCCTTTGCCAGTACGTATGCAGAGAAGTCCTACAAGCCCTAATGGTCAACCTCAAATGCATCATTTGGAGAGAAGACTCCTTTCTGGTCAGCACCAAAAAATGTTGTAGTCAACCAACCTCTGAGATTTCAATGTAGGCTCCATTGGCGGTAAGGGAGCATATTATCTTTCAGGAAAGATTTCAAATAAAGTCATACTTAAAAAAAGATTTTTGCTCACTGGGATTTTCAATTTTGGTCTAGATATATAGGCAGCATCTATTTTTATTTCGTTCAGTATAAAAATTCCTTTTGGCATTTCTAGGGGAAATCACATAGTCTCTTAAAAATTTGAAGTGAGATTTTAGAAAGGTGAAGAGCAATAAGGGTTAACCCTACTCAATATGGATTTAAAATCTGGAAACATAACTTGCACACCTACTGATGGCTGAGGTAGTTGACTTTCCTGTGGAAAATTCATTTTTCATCTTTTTCTTCTAAGAGAAGCCCACAAAACAAATATGGGTGTAGTTTCTCATTTATATTGGTATTAATTTAAATTCATGTGTTCTTAAAATTGTTCTTTGTATTACCAAGAACACCCAGGAGCAATACATATTTGAGGTATTGTTAATTAGTTACTGATGTTCTTATATCTCAAACATTTAGACTTTATAGATTTTATCTTTCTGGTCATGACAACAATATACTCTTTCCTCCCCCAATCTGGCCAATTTTACAGCATCCTTTAAATGATCTTCCCTTGGACTGGTGGGGTGTGGATGTGTGCTTGCTGTGTGAGTGAGTGATTGTGAGGGCAGTGGTACCCAGGGTGGAGTATGGAAAGCACCTACTCTGAGAGGCAGGGCAGGGTTGTTGACAGAACATGGGCTTTGGGTCAGGCAGGCTTGGGTGCAAATCTTTGTTCTTCCAGTTATACTTAATCTATCTAAATCTCAGATTTATCCTTTCATCTAACAAGTAACAACCTAGCTTTAATGGTTGGTGTGGAGATTAGCTCATAGAACATCAAACCCATAGGCACATAATAAGTTCTTAACGAATATTGGTATTTTTCTTTAACTTTAACACTAGCTCATTATCTGACTTTAAGCCAGGTGCTTAGATGTTCTGGTCCTCAATATTCTTTTATTTACCTGGAGACAACAAAATTATGATATCAACAAAAATATTACAGTAAATGTAAAATGAAGCTTTTCATTTCCAAAGTTCTCTTAGCTTCATTATTTCACATGATCCTCAGCGTCTCCCAGGGAATTACCTTTCTTCTACCTATTGCAGGATCATTGTCAACAATGAGAAAAAGATAATTGATGTAAAATGCATTGAAATAATACACACATATACATATTTTTAGCTAGGACATTGCTATTATTATTCTGAGTGTTTCCCACCATATTTAATGTGTTTCTGAAGATAATGAAATAAATGAGAATAATAGATTATAAAACAACCAAAAATAGATTTCATTTGAATTATTATACTTTATGAAATGATTTTTCCACTTAGACTCCTTGGTTCATAAATACTAGGGTGTGTGCAAATACTCTTTCTTAAGACTGGATTCTGTATGGAGAAATATACAAATAGATTTTTTTTAATGAAAACTTGAGATGAAGTGTGAATCTGGAATCTATGGATGCCATGATTTCAAATATCATGGTATGGAGACTCTTCTTTTCTCTCCCTCATACAAAAATACCACTACCTAAATTTCTAGTTCACTAGGAAAAGCATGGATTAGAAGTGGAAGTTGGCTTCTACCTTAGCCTCCCCAGAGGGTGTGGTGAGTTACTCTCTGTGTATTTGCAACAATCTCTAAATAAAGACTCATTGGGCACTCAACAAGCAATGGAAAGGATGGTTTCCGAGGCTCACGTGAACCTGCCTACAATGCCATTTTTGGTTATTAAGCACGTTTCAATGCTCAGGTAATTCTTGGTATTCTGCTAAGGATGGCAAAGTATCAATCCTTCAAATAGACTGGCAGGGTGTTTGATCTGGCATTTTAGCCAAAGGAAAATACATAAAGGAAGAGCAAAAATTTGTGATAGATGGAAAAGGCATAGACAGCTAGATTTTAAAAAGTTTCAGTCAAATTCCAATGAAGAAATGAGGACAAGATGGTAACTGGTCATCTGTAAGGTATGGTATTAGGCTACTTAAAAATGTCTGTTAACCCTTTAGGCATATTTAGGTTTATAGAATGGTAAATCTGGAAGGGGTTTGAGGGAAAAAGAGGGAAGGTGACTGAGAGGAAAGATGACTTGCTGAAGGTCACATTGGTATTAAATAGTAAATACTAGAACCTCTCTGCTACATACAAGAGGCAGAACAGCATAGTAATAAAGAGCGTGGGACTGGGGAAAATTACTTGAGCTCGAAGTGGGTTTCTGCTTCTTACTAGCTGTGTAACCTTGGGAAAGTCACTTAACCGCTCTATGCCTCAGTTTCCTCATCTGAAAAATGGGGACAATAATATACTCATTTCGTACAGTTATTCTAAAGATTAAATAATGGAATATATAAAAAGAGAATATATAAGTGCCCGGGACATAATAAACACAGTTGTAATAAATAATAAATTAAAGCTATTATTTTTATGAACACCACCAGGACAGAAAAGCACTCCTACTTCTTCATGTGATAACAAGTCCAATGTATCTTTTTATACTTGTTTCACCAATTCAGAAAAGTTGAATGAGAACGAAGTCCTTCACGTGAACAAAAGATTATAGTCAATTGAAAATGCTACATCCTGGAGAACATTCTCGAATAGCATAGCATTTTTAATGCCTTAAATGTTATCACTTGAAGTTGTCATTTAAGTAGCAGTCTGTTCTGACTTCTGAAGTGAAGGATTTGCCTTTCATGAAAAATATCTACTTCATCTTAAGTATGAAACCCAGTGACCCTGGCGTGGGTATTCTCCCCAGAAGCTTCCACTGAATGCTGAGCACAGAATAAAGACACAGATTGAGGCAAATTTATTTCAGATATTATAAATTGGAGGCATAGCCATGTGTGGAAGTAGGCCATGAAAAGTGCAACCTCAGGTCTCCCCTTGTACCTACAGTAACTTTTCCAGGAAACGTTGAGTTCCCTGAACTGTAAGGTAAGTAACTCGCTCCCAGCTGCTTTAAATCTTCTGTAGGGGACAAGCCATTGCTATGCCTGTGCTCTAAGCTCCCTGTGTCATGGCTTGGAACTGTGAACATCACCCAGCATGCTTCAATGAGGCGATGATCTGAAGTACAATGTACTTCGGCTAAGTTCTCCTAGGAAAAAGATACTTTGCAGGTGAGGGAGGAAATTAAAAGTTCTCATTTAAAGAAAACAGTCCCAGAGACACCCAAACAGTAGGAGAGACCACTTACTGACTGAAACAACATTTTGACTCCTTTCTTTATTCTTTTATTCTATATATATTTGTTGAGCACCTACTCCATGGCGGGCACTGTTCTGGGCACTGAGGAAGGGTGATGAACACAACAAAGTTGCTCTGCCATGAAGCTGATTCTCTTTGTGCCAGGTGCTGTACTGGGGACACATAGATGAATGAGATCCAGCTCTTGTCTGCAAGGGGTTCAGAGGAAAGACAGAGAGAGGAAAATGACAATAAAATGTGGTTGGCCAGGGCTCTGGAGGTACCCATGACCTCTGAAGGTCAGGCAGGGTTTTCCAGAGAAAATAATCACTAGGATGACTCCTGAAGGACAAAAAGGAGTTAATTGGTGGTCATTGTAGGCAGAGAGAGCATCTTTTGCCAAGGCCCACAGAAGTGAGAAGAAAATGCAAGTGGCTCAATATGGCCGCACGGACAGATGGTGACTCTGGAGAGACAGATAGGGACCAGGCACTGAAGGGTCTTGGACACCATGTTATGTAGTTTTATACTTTCTCCTAGGACAATTGCTAGCTATTGATCAACGTCAATCAAGGAGTGACATGAGAAGATTTCAATTGAAATACAGAGAATAGACTGGAAAAAGACAAGGTTGGCAGCAAGGAGAATGTTGAAGAACTAAACAGATGTGGGGTGATGTGGCCAAAACAAAGACAGTGAAAATGAATGGAAAAAAAAAACTGGGCAAATTTGAGAAATATTATGGTAAGGGAGAGGGTGGAATAATAGTTGACTCCCAGTTTCTAGCGTGGGAAACTGCACAGAAGATGTTGTCAGTCACGAAGAGATGGCAGTGGAGAAGCAAATTCAGGTGAGAGACTGTGCTTGGTTCGGTTTTGAACATATTGAGTTTGTGGCGTCTCTGGGACATCTAAGTGGAGGTGTTGAGTAGGCAGTTGCACATGTGGTCTGAAGATCAGAAGAGAGCAATGGACTGAAGTTTTCCACATGCAGGTGGTCAAACCATGGGGCAGGATCCTGAAAACACTACACTGAAGCAGTGAGCACAGAAAGAGAAGCTCGGCAGGAATGGACAGAAGGTTAGGAGAAAAATAGTGTCTGGAGTCACAGAAAAGAGAGTTGGAGAATGGGAGAGAGAGTTTTAAGAAGGATAAAGTAATCAGTATCAAATACTGATGGAGGTCATTCATAATAGATACTGAAATTTGTCCATTGGATGTAGTAACAGAAAGGTCATTCACCAGTAGGGTGATTGTCTGTCTGGGTTTGTTTGGAACTGTCCCTGTTTATGCCTGTTGTTCCAGCATTATTATTAGCACCCCAAGTGTCTAAATTTGGATAATAAATTATACAATCTTCCCAGTCATTGGTTGGTGAGAGCAAAGATAGATTGTAGTGGGTGTAGGGATGAATTGGAAGAGGAAGACACTAAACAAGGCAACTTTTTGAAGGAGTATGGTGGGGGTATTAGAGAGGGAATTTTAACATCAGATGGGCTTAGATCTAGATAGATTTTTGAAGTTTCTTCCAATCCTGGCAATAGGTCATAGTACTATTTTCCCTTACTATTCTAAGTCCCTATAAATCAGTGAGAATCAAGGCTTTGTTCTGTTTCTTATTTTTGCACACCACAAAGTTAAGTGCTATTTTCTTAAAAATTATTTTACAAAGCCAACATTTTATAATTTTTATTATTCTATTATCTTGAAAATGAATACCGGTTACTTCATCTCTCCCATTTCACAAAGGCAATATAAAGCAGAAATATGTGAGTTGATTGCCTCCCTTAAGAAACTACTGCTAGTCCTAAACTAAGCAGAAGAATCATTTTAAATTATTTTGTATGAAGCATTACCAATAATAATTAGTTTGGGAGTAAATATTTTCCCTCTTATTGAAGATATTGTTGACCTAGGAAAGCTAGGGAAAAAATACATGCCTCCAAGTTTATTTACAAGTATGTTTTCTGATATTTGGAACTTGCAGGTTAGACCAAACAATGTCTGAGGGAGCTTAAATGTTTATATCTAAAATAAGAAAGATGCAAATAACAAGGGTGTTTCTCTGTCTACCATTTAGGTAGAGAAATCTTAAGGGATGTGTCCGTGGGGATTAAAACACTCGATCATTATCATTAGTAAAATAATTCTCAGGACAACAGAAAAGTTATATAAAATGGAATGATTTTTAAACCTGTGTGGATATTGGGTTAGGTAGGGAGGCAACCCAGAGTTTCAAGTCCCTTTGTCTTTCCTGCAGAAGGATGACAAAGGCAAATAACAAAACTGCTTGTAAATGTCCACATGTGAGCATCCTTTCTCACTACTGTTCAGTTTGACTATCAAAGGTCAAGTTTCCAGCCATAAGCCTGCACCCTCCCAATCCCCACTGCTGTTTGTTCAATATGAGTAATTAGGTACCTGTGAGGTTAGGATGGGGTGACCTTTAACAGCCCCTTTTTATTGTTAAGATGAAAATGGCTGCCTTAAAAAAAGGTGGGGGAGGGGGTATTTCTGTGAAAGGTACTTCTCCTTGAGAAGAGAGGCTAATGGGAAGCAATAAATTGTAGAGCAGCCATAATTACTCTGCCATATCTAGTCTTGTGAATAGCCCCATAAAGCATGCTGTAACAGAAAGATCTTTCTCTCTGCTTACTGTTACTTAGGGCAATTAATAAAAGAACAATCTATTACAAATCTGACCATATACTATTATGTTAACTAGTCAGCTCAACTAAAGAGTTTCCAAACATATTTCAAATATTTGCATATTATGCGTTCAAGTTGTCAGTAATAAAATCATTCTAAATATCCCATTTTAAGGATAATTTACCCTTTATTTTTTAGATACCTAATCTAATCAGGCCCACAGCATAATACACTGATTTTCTATCTAAATTCCAGTTAACTTGCGCAGACTTCCTTTGTATCATCTCTGTTTTGTTTCTCTTGTGTGCGTTTGTTTTACAGTGAGCAATGGCCTCGGCTTTGCTTCTGTTTTGGATGGCTACCACCACATAGGACATGAATGTCCTACTGCTTCCCGGAAACAGAAAGAAGACCCTCTGTTTGTCTGTTTCAGGGGCCACTTGGTAGTAAAAAACTGTTGAATGGGCCCCGATTTCAGCAGACCATCACGTGAATGGGACCAGTCCCTCTTCTTCCCAAATATCAGAAATTAAGCACTTGGAAGGGAGATTTGGCCAAGATGACCCACTTACAGGCTGGACTCAGTCCAGAGACTATAGAGAAAGCTCGCCTGGAACTGAATGAAAACCCAGATGTTTTACATCAGGATATTCAGCAAGTCAGGGACATGATCATCACCAGGCCTGACATTGGATTTTTACGTACAGATGATGCCTTCATCCTGAGATTTCTCCGAGCCAGGAAGTTTCACCAAGCAGATGCCTTTAGACTCCTGGCCCAGTACTTCCAGTACCGCCAGCTAAACCTGGACATGTTCAAAAACTTCAAGGCCGACGATCCGGGCATCAAGAGGGCTCTCATCGATGGGTTTCCCGGAGTGCTGGAAAACCGCGACCACTACGGCAGGAAGATCCTTCTGCTGTTTGCAGCCAATTGGGATCAGAGTAGGTAAATGTAGATAGTGTCTTTACTTGGTTTTTCTTTTTCATGAGCACAGTCACTGCATGTTTGGGGCTGTATGGCTTTATAGATAGTGGGTTTTCATTTAAAAAATATCTATTCCACACACCCACAAAGGAAGTTTTAAGGTCACAAGTTTACTGTCATCAAAAGGCAATGGAATCATAGTGTCAGAATTGTTAGAGATGTTATTCTATTCATCAAAATGAGTTGTTTATTTTAATAAAATTGAAAGCTGGTCTTCTAGAAGAACCATATATTCCGTCTTTAGTGTTTTCTCATCTTTAACAACAACAACAAAAACGGATTCAGTAGATGGCTTTAAATCAACTGTTTTCAACACATACAATGATTTCTTGGATCCTCTCCATGACTTTAATATCCTGTATTTCTTTTGAGTGCCAGACCTTTCTATCCAAATATCTGCTAGACAGTTCTCCCTGAAAGTCCTATAAAGAGCCACAAACTCAACGTGTCCCAAACTGAATGTGTCGTCTTCCCCAGTACACCTGCTCTTCCCATCTCTCGAGCCAGAAACCTGGGTGTCGTCCAAGGCTGCTCCTTGCCTTTGCTCTTCACATCCAATTAATTGCCAAGTCCTGCCCCTTTCTTCTTGAAAACCTCTCAGATCTCCTTCACTTCCCTTTGCTCCCATTGCTAGTGCCTGAGTTTAGGTTCTCATCACTTCTCGGCTGCATTAGCCTCCTAAGTGGCATCCTGGCTCTGGTCTAGTCTCTTCTGAGCCATTGTGGTCCTACACCATAACCATAGCCAGAGGGATCCTTCCAAAATTCTGTTACATCACCCCCCTAATTAAAGTTCTTCAATGACCTGCAATGCCTTCAAAGTAAAGTAAGACCCTTGATGATCCTACTTCTGCATCTCTGCCCTTCTTTTTTATCCTCTGCCCTTCTTTTTGTTCTCTGGTCCAGCTGGTTGGAAGTATAAGCCTTGCCTTGAATAGCTGAGATTTTTACATGCCTCCAAGCCTTTGGACTTGTCCCATCAGACACCTAAAGGAGAGACCAACCACTTCTTGTCCCAATTTCAACCATCCTGGACAAAATCTGCCTACTGATTTATCTTTATTGTTCTTCAGGAAGGTAGTCTTCATTTACCCCCCACCCCACCCCTTTTTAGTTAGGTGCCCTTCCTCTGTTCATATTTCCATTAAAGCATTTACAATAGGAATATAAGAACCACTGTTATCATAGCTATTGTTTTTGAATACTCAGCACATACTTTGCTAAGCATTTATATATATCATCTCATTTAACCCACCAAGAATTTTGCATGACAGGTATTATTATTATGCCCATTTTATATTTGATGACATGAGGCTTTGAGAAGTTAAGTCACTCACTCAGTGTCACACAACTAGGGAAATATGGAGTGAGAGTTGAGCCCTGGTAGTCTGATTTGAGAGTGAGTTGTGTTAACCCAGCTTTACTGTAAATGTGTGTTTACTTGTGGGCTCTTTCTTATTCCTCATCCCAAGACTGCAAGTTCCTTGAGGGCAGGAGACTGTCTTTTTCATGTTCATCTCTTTGGCACATGGCACAATATCCAATAAATGTTGTGTGAGAAAGAATGCATGAATCAGTCTCCAAAACTTCACCTGTGGCTTGAGCTTTCATAGAGGTATCATCATTGAAATTTTTATGTTACTTGGGGAGACATAGGTTTAACTTAAAAAGTGTAGCAAAGAACCCCTCCCCCAGTATAATTAAAAGGAATTTCTAGAGTGCCCCTTCACTACCTCATATCATTACTCTTCCTCTTAAAAATGATGACAGTGTAGGACATCTTGGTGACCACTGGCTGTTTTCTAGTTAATAAATTGAAATAGGGCAATCTAACCCTGAAAAGGTATTTGAAAGTTTTAACACTATCAGTCTAGAGTTTGGTCAAGTTTGCGCCTGTGCCTGGGCTGCCTTTCCATGTTTCTGCTCTGTTATTCCCTAAGCATTAATGATGAGCCTCTCATTACAATGCCCTACTGATGAGAAAGATTTCGAGGTCTTTACAATCATTCATCCATCATTCACTCAACAAACATTTGATGAATATAGACTTTGTGCCAGGGCTTATACTAAGGTACTGAAGACAATGGTGAAAACACAAGGTCCCTGCCAGCAAAGAGCCCATTTGCAATCCACTGTCCAGCAATGGTGCAGACACGTAAATAGCTAACTCCCATCTACTGTAGGAGAATTCCTTCTGAGACACACAAACCGTCAACACAGGACATCAGTCTTAAACTAGAGGGAACAGTTGTCCTTTTGAGAATGGCACATTAACATTTTGGATAGGGAATAGGAAGATTTTGATGATCCTGGAGGGTAATCATGCTGACTTCAATCATGCTTAGTTGTTGTAAGTGTTCTAGAACTTCCATCTGCTAAGACTGATTCATAGAACACCAGTAAGTAGTGATTTACACATAAAGAAATAAATTATAGCAAAATGTCTTATTTTGTATCAGCATTTGGTATACATATATCTCAAAATGCATTAAGAAGTAATAGCAAATAGTAATAGTAAGAGGAAATAAATCTCTGAGGGAATAATCCAAGTGTTTATGATGATGATAACCTTGAACGAGTTACCTCCTTCTCTGGTCCTGTTTCCTCATGTGTAAAATATGAAGCTTGAACTAGGTAATCCATGAGATACCCCTCAGTTCTAATGGCTCATGAATGTGAAGCTCATTCAACCCGATCCTATGGATGGAAAGGGATTTTAAAATTCACTTTTAGGCTCCCAATTCACTAAGCTTTTTGAAGCAGTCTCTCTCTCTCTCTCTTTTCCATGTCCCCCAAGGCTGGGTCTAGTTGAAGCAATTTTTTTCAAACTATGCTATACAATTTGTTCCAAATATTTTGGTTTCAATAAGAAGGTGAATGGTAAAGCTATCCCATTGACAGCCAAAGATCATTAGAAGCAAACAAACCTCAGTTTGAACCCAGATACCGTCATGTAATTCACTAGATATATGACCTGGGACAGGCAACCTCTCTGAGACTTGGTTTTCTCATCTGTAAGGTCGGGATAGTAACAACGTCTATCTAATAATATAGTTGGGAGGATTGAATAGAATAATACATTTAAGGTACACAGCTCATTGTGTGGCACATGGTAAGCACTCAATAAATATTAGCTTCTAGTATTATTATTCATATTATAAAACACCCAGCTACAAAAATAATAGAGCACGGATGGTAAATAAATTAAAAGGAGAGACAGGAGTACAATATTCGAAAATGGGGGTCGGCTGAGGGTGCGATCTGCCCATCCTTGGCACTTTTTTGTTTTCTCCCCAAACAAGTTCCCTGTCACACAGACCCAGCCTACATGGGGCCTGAAAGACCTGGAAGAGTTGGCACAGCTTTGCAAAGTGATTACTTCTCTCGTTGGAAGGCTGAGATGACTGGGAAGTGATTTGAATGTCTCATATGAAAGGTTTACTGAGATTAAAATGGTTATTAATATTTATTAAAACTATGTAAATCTCATTCATCTAGACCCAGACACCATGAGCAAAAGCACAGAATAGCGAGCGATGGGAAGCACTATCCTCCAGAGGTGCATGCAGGGCTCTGTCTGCTGGGGTTAGGTGTGCCAACCAAGCAGGAGTGTTCCGGGCTATGGGAGCATAAACTGGCCTCCTTCGGAGATCGGGCCTCACCAGAGAGCTGTCTGATTTCTGTATTTTCTGAGGCTGCCAGGCTGAGCTGAAATGAGTTAGAGTAAGTCAGCACCCACATATTCATTCATAAAATGCAGTCAGCCCTTTCAGGGTCAGCAGAGTTTACATTTCAGCTCACCAGCTTGCTATATAATGGAGACCTAAGGGGACACTATCGCTCGATGAGCCTTTTGATCTTTCTCAATTACACTTGTATTAGCGTTGGCAAGAATTCACAATTTGCCCCTGAAGATCTGCTAAAAAAGAAATCTGTTTCTTGTTTCTTTCTGAGTTGCATACTTGCACCCGGTCATACAGCCTGATTTGCCCATGAATGCCCTTCCCATGGAGAAGGAACTGTGAGCATAGAGGAGCATGTCTATTTTTTCTAGATTTCACTCAGTTAAAGGAAGAGTTAAACTTGTTCAAGTTATTTTACTTTCTGGAGTCTCCATTTCATCAAGTGGAAATGGGTATAATATCTGGCACGTGGAACTATTGCAAGGATCAACCCCAATTGCCCTACTTGATGGTGTCCAAGACTCAGAATAGAATTGTGATTAAATGCACAAACTCTGAAGCCAGATGACTGGCTGCAAATCCCAGCTGCCTCTTAACCAGCCATGTGATTCTGAGCAAGTTGCTTAAATTCTTATTACCCTCAGTTTCTCACCTGTAAAATGGGGGTGATGATGATCATAGGTTAGCACTACTTGGTCTTCAATAAATGGCAGTCGTTTCTTAAGAAAAAAACTCAATCTGGCAAATATCGAGGCTATTGGATCACAAGATGTACTTTCTAAGGGTGGCAGGATTTGATGCCATTACCAACTTTCCTCCACCTGGAAAAGTATAAAAACTGCAACTGAGACCCCTAAGTCACCATGCTCCCAAGTCCTCTATGGTAGCTCACTTGTCGCTGGGAGGCTCTGAGAAATCACCTGGTCTTAGTGCCCCTATCCATTGTGTTTATTATATTCTCAGGATATAAGAAAAGCACTTATAATGAAGCACAGATAATGAAAGCCCCACAGTAGACTACAATAGTATTCATTAGTGCCATGTGTAGATCAGCTGGTCCCAGGTACTTTAATGCGGGAAAAACAATTGGAAATGCATTGCAAACCATAGTATATAAAATTACACTGGACATTCTTTTGTAGGTGTATTGTTGGCTTCTCATAATTAAAAGCTCAGAAATTAGCAGCCAGGTTGAAAATTAGTTGAAAAGTTGGTTCCTTAAGGAAGCTGAGGTGCTCTAAGGAATAGCTAAGTTAGGGTAATTTAGCAGAAAGAAAAGGGGGCTGATGAACAACTTGATTACTACCTTCAAGTATAGAGAAGGCTGTGAATCCAGTAGGCGCTTTCTCTCCACCATACAGAACAAGGGACAAAAGGTTTGGAATGAAGCACAACCAACTGGATTGAAGATTAGGGAGCCTTTGCCAAGACCTCAGACCCAGGGCCGGGACAAGGGTGAGGGAGCGGAGCATTTGCCTGGGGTGCAAAATTTAAGGAGGCACCAAAACACTCAGTAATCAAAGAAATAGTATTGTCATAAAATATTTTTTAAACCAAAATTAATGCAAAAATTCCTGATGAACAAAATACCAACATTTTTAGAAGGCAGGATAAGAATTATGGATTTTTCCTTGTGCCTCAGGCTCCAATATGGCTCAGCACAGCACTGCTCAGGCCAATCAGATTTCTCAAAGGAAGAGCCTTAAGTTGGCTCTTAGTCAATTATATTATAGCACATGATTCTTTTCTGTACATCCACCTCCTATACAGCTGCATAGGACCTTATGGTTCCCAAGCATTTCCACGCATATTTTCTGTTTAATGCTCATAACCATTTGGGGAGCTTCAATGTCACTAAGTGACAGATGACAAAGAAGAGGTTCAAGGAGGAGAAGGTACTTTCTAATCAAGGAACCGCATGACTCATCAATGGAAAAACTTAGACTCACACTCAGGACTTCCAATTCCAAGCTCATTCCAAAGACGTCTGGAGCCAACCGCTCAGCCCCTGAGTGATTAGATATTTCAGCATATCATGGAGTGTCAGATGGCTGTAAGTGGATTTCTGGGTGGTGGACAAGTGTGTGATGACTGTGATGGGTCCCAGAGAAGGGATCTGAGGTGTAGGAGCAATGATTCTCGAAAGGAGCACAACTGGCATTTGCAGCTGCTCAGTTCTCAGTGTGCAGGATTGTGTCGAGCATTGTGGAATGTTAGGAACCCCTCTCCCAGGCACTGTGACAACCAAAAGGCCACCTTCATATTTCCAAAGCCCTTGGGGAGCCAGAGCCCACTTTGAGAACCCCTGATGGGGAGCATCTAGAAATGTCCTAACACCAATGTCAATAACTACCCTTTGTTAAGCGCCTTTGTGCTAAGCGTTTCACACAAATAATATCTAATCCCTAACACAGTCCAGCAGGGATCTATGTCGTGTGTACAGGTAACATATACCAGAGATGGGAGTCTTCCCTATTCTCTCTGAACGTAAAGACTATGCTTTTCCACTTAGCCCTAGCTATGGTCTCAGTCCCACACTGAACTCAGAGGTTCCAAAACCTCTTACAATCGAAATCTGAATCACTGGCATGTTGCTAAGTGCCAAAGTGGCCCCAGGGTCCAAATTCAAGATTTTCACATCCTCCCCTCAGCTCCCTGTTCTAGCCAAGAGGCACAGGGAGGCTCAGTGTAAACAATAAAGTCATTCCTTGTGCATTCTAATGGGGCCCAGACAGTGAGGAAAGTGCATCAGAAGTTGAGATGATTCTGGAGGCTCAACGTGGAGGGCCTGTCTAGTCCCTGATATGAGTAGGAAGAAAGGAAGTGGAGAGGGACTCATCGCTTCACTCTGAGCAAATAAAAAAGTGGATGGGGTGCCGACCACGAGACGAAACTTGCTATTCTTTGGTGGGATGAATCCAAGCCTCATTCATCCTTCACGCGCTCAGTACACACACTGGACGGATACAGTGTCCCGGCTCTGCGTGTCGTCCTGAAGGTCCAAAGGCAGTGTTGCCGTTCTGAGCTCACGTCCCAGAATGGCACGTCACACCAGCCCCCCAGTCCCTCCAGGCATTAAATGACGAATGTTACTAGGGTACTTGACCCCCTTGCCTTCACAATTCTGAAAGCAAGGACACTGTCGTATTTGCTTTATAATGAAGAAAACATCCTGAAAGCTGTCTGCTCTGGGGTGCAGGTGCTGTTCCACCCACCGTTGTTTCCTGAGAAGGTGTTCTGCTGCCCCTCGTCCCCTCACTCCGCACAGTAGTTTATTTGATGGATACGCAGGAGATAGCAGCTCATTCAAACGTCACCAGTTATTGCTGACCTGTGGCGACCTCCGAAGGGCTGACGCGGGTGATGTCCCAACAGCTCTGTAGTGTGATTCGGCAGTGGGGGATGAGCTTTAAGTAGATTCCGTCTTCTGATTAAAACCCCGAGGCAGTAGGTGGGATATAACTCTAGACACTATAAATAAGCCGCTGATTGAGGTTCATCTTTAGCTTTTGCAGGAGCATAAAAGAACTTTTTGTAAGTGGAGGGGGGGTCTGTGTCTCATTCAGTTCAACTGTCCTCAGTGTAAGACCTTGTGGCACAAAAGGGGACAGACTGGTAATGTATCAATGCCAAATGTCAGCGAGGCAAGAAGAGACGAGGCAGGCCAGGTGGATTTTATGCTTCTCACCAGGGCCATGAGGTACCCCTCCTCCCCAAATCCCAGGCCTATTGAGAGAGGTTCGATAAAATGTTTAGCCGTCTACCCTTCCTGCAAATACATTCCTAGAATCGCTCCAGTAGTAATCTGTTTTCCAATTGTTTTGAGCTTGGGAATGAGCAAAAATGAACTGAAAAGAAGGAGAGTTATTACAACCACAAAAACAAATAATGTTGTGTTTACCAAGTGCTTACCATGTGGCAGGCAGTAATGCTCTTAGGTGCTATTAATATCCATATTTTGCAGATGATGAAATTGAGGCTCAGAGAGGTTAGGTAATCTATTCAAGGTCACACAGCTGGTAAGTGGCTAAAATGGGCTGGATCTCAGACCTGACTCCACAGTTCAAATACCATGCTGCACAGCTCACCCCTAGAACTCATTTGCCAAATTTGGGGGACACTAAATCAGACATTCAGGAGGGCTCTCAGTGAGGTATTAGTAAGCAAGCCTCCACCAGTCACTCAAGATCTCAAAAGATTTGAAAAGGACTTCGCAGCTCAACAGGCAAATCCTGTTGGCTACGTGCTCCAATAGCACAGAAATCTGGCCAATATTGAAAATCCTGTCTAATCTCTGCCCTAATTATTTGACAATAATAGTGGTGACAACAACAACTTTGAGTTAAAAAAATTCCAGCCCAACAAAGGAATGTGGATATTGCTTGGCATGTGTTACAAAAAGTGGTCCTGATATGAGCCTGATTCGAGATAGTGATGGAAGGCATCGTCTTTGCCCACCCGTTCCCAGAATTAAAATGAATTTTCATATGCAGACTGTCATTTGGCAAACAGAACCCCAGCCTTGTGGCCTCCCAGCTCTATGACCTTGGCAAGATATGTAACTCCTCTAACCTTCTGTCTCCCCCTTGTTTGCTAGTAGTAATAGCTGCTTGGTAAAGCTGTGAGGAGAAATGAAGTACTAGTTCAGGAAGGGGTCTGACAGAGACAACCATTTTCTTTCTTCCATAATTCAGGTGGGTTTCCCACTGCGACCTAATCCAGAGTCTAAAATGCCCAAGATATGATTTCTCATTCAGTTGGAAGATCTCATAAAATAGAACATATCTCTGTTATGTGCCCCTAAAAAGCTGTTGATTGATAAGGGAATGAAGTTAGGAGAGTTGACGTCACTTGCTCAACCCGCTGGATGAGTATATGGCTTGTCAGTGGGTCAGCCAAACAGTTCTTTGAATATTTCTTTTAAATACCCTTCTTCCTCCACAAAAACTCCTTCCCAGACATTCTTCAGCATTCACCCTCGAATTCCACTTAGTCCAGGGCTCAGCTGCTTTCTGGCCACTGTCAACATCCCTTTTCGATTGAGCTCAGGCCCTTAAAGCTTGCCTGCTAGAAGCCATCTCCCACGTGGACTGAATGGAAGAGAGAGCAGTGGGCTTCTGGTCTGAGATAACGCAGCCATGTATGTCCCTGCCTAATTGGGTGGCTTCCCTGCAGGAGGATGTCAGATGTCACACGGCTCCTGCAACATGTTAGAAAGGCAGGGCTGGTCTGCGGTGGGAAGAGGCCGTAAGGACTGCAGCACAAGCTTTTATTGGCAGCATATCTTTCCAGGCCAGCTGCTCCCCCCAGATTCTCACGTATAAACCCAGAAGTTTAAAAGACACGACACTCATTACCTTGTAAATAAAAAAGTCTCCTTTGATGGCTCGAAATTCGAGGGTCTAAGAATAACTTCCTCCTTCTCAGGCATGGCCTGGATAAAGCAGCCAGCGCTGAGCTTGCTCTCAATTACTGGACTTGAAATCGTGCTGTAGTGGGGGCATGACCTGTGTCTGCTCTTTAAAAGGCCGGTGTCAGTAAAAGAGGTCACGGAGAAAGGGCACTTTTTAGTCATGGTGTTGCCTGTATGCTGTGTTCCTTGTTAGATTGTCTTGTGGGCATTGCTGACTTCCCGAGTGAGAGCATTGCAAGTTATGGGGCCTTTTCTTGTGCAATATGAAGCTCTTCTGGGCTATTAAGTGCTTTCCCCAGTTCTCAGTAAGCCAGGAAGCATCTTTTGATCCCTTTCCAAGAAGGACTGCAGAGCTGAGAAGGAAACCCCCAGCCTCTGAGCCCTGAATCTTAGCTCTTGAACCAGCCACCAGCTCTCCTGCCCTTTAAATATGGTTCCTAGATAATCGCTCCTGAACGGTGATATACGGAACCTTAAACAGCTGCTGGGAATGATTAAATGCCTGCACTTTGCTCAGGTCGTAAATCAAGCTCAGAAGCCATTTACTGAGAGTGTACCGTAAAGCAGTAGAAGTTATTGCTCCTATATTGCAAAATGTAACATCAGACGGGAAAATAAAGAGAGGGTAAATTTTGTTGTGAAGGTTTTAAAGTGATGTGTTGTTTTTTTCTTTGCAATTCTCTCTCTGTTTCTCATCACTTTTCTCCTCCTTTGGCCTCTATTTCTTCCCTATCTCCAACACTCCCTGCTGAGTATCTCTGGATGTAATTTCGAATGTGGCACTCCCACAGATAGCACCCAGTGTCTTTCTGGATTAGAGAATGTTAGTATTAGTAATGCGCCCAGCCATCGAGCATCTTCTTGTGCCACGTTGTTTAATTTAGTCCTCACAACAATTTATGAAGGAGATATTATCTTTATTTTAAATAGAGGGTATTTAATTGTACAAAATTACAAGGCTGGTTGGTGGTTTGATCCTGAGTATTTCTCTTTCTCCTTCTTCATGACACCCGATTCTGTTTGGGGTCTGCTCTTCGGGATTGTGCCATCTAATCTCTGTTAGCTCAAAATTTGTTTTAAAATCCCTGCTCCCTGTGGCTCCCTAACTAAGTTGGTTCAGTCTCTTTGCCATACATTTTGCCATATAAAGCCTGAAAAATTTGGCATTACTTTCCTTAACCAAAGGACATATTCCACTTGGCTCAAATGAGTCTCCCTCTTCTCCCCTTTCTCTCCACCCCTTCCTCCCAGCTTTCCCCACCTTTATTCATGTGGTTCCTCCTCCTCAGTCTTTGTTCCTATAGTGAGGTTTTGCATGGGCCCTTCAGGAGCACAGATAAGAGGTGTTTAATGCAGCTGGGAAACTGGAGCCTGGAAGAAGTTTTCCTGGAGGCATTATCTGACTTGAAGGAGAAGTAAGATAGAGCAGGTGGAGGGAAGGTGAGGGAGGCTGTTTGGGACAAAAAGAGCACACTCTGGGGAGAAAGAGCTTGCTCTGTTGGGAGAGCCTCGGTTGCTTCCGTTGAACACAGAATATAATGGCTCACATGCAGAGATGAGGCTGAGGAGATAGACTGAGGCCAGAACTGAAAGGCCTTGCTTGCCATAAGGAATTTGGGCTTTATACTTGACGACAAATTAAGTCCTACTCATCTTTCAAAGCTCATATCCACACTAAGAAGCTTTGCCCGTGGCTAGGACAGCACTGATCTCTCCTTTGTTCTCTGAATGCCTGTCACAGTAATCTTCTTTACTGTACACTTTTTCATGATTCAGGGAAGCTCTTGGAGGCAGGACCCTGCGTCTTTTTCTCCTTGGTAATCCTGGGTACAGAGTAGGGCTCAGCGGTGTTCTATTGACTTGCAGGGGGAAGGTTGGGTTGGGAAAACCCAAACGAGAGAGTCTCTTTCTAGACTTTTCCCAATGACAATATTCTTGTTAAGGCCACTGGAGTTGTGTGCAGTTGAACTTGAGAATGAGGGAGAAAACAGACTAGGGTACTCTGTGCACCCCTTGCCCGGTGATTCTCAGCATGACATAAAGGAGACAGACAGTGTCGTAGAGGACGTGGATTAATCAGGACGCAAGAGTGGGAGTCGATACTGTGGGTTCTGTGGTGGCTCCATCCACTGTGTGACTCACGCTCGGGTGCTGACTTCTTCATCTAATGATGATGTGGAAGTACATGACTTCATTGTTTTCTCTAAGTTCTTAAATTCTATATTCTCTGTTTCGTTGTGCATAAGACCGAGTTAAGAAAAGGCTTCATGTTATAGACATCCATTGTTCCGGGTACTACCTTCCATGCAAAGCTCAGGGAATGGAAACCTGACTCCTGGCCTCATTCTTTGTGAATGGCTTCTTATTTCTACTCAGTGTCCTCCCGACAGGTCTGTGTGGATTTTGATGATCAGACCTTTCCTCGTGAGTTTCTGATGAGTTAATCCATCATAGAATTTTATAGATGCATATTGATTAGTATATTACACCACCACGAGTAGAGTATTTCAGTTTGATACTTGACCTGTGAAATCTCCCAGAATAATCCTGCAATGCCTCATTTACTTTCTGTCTTTGTAAGGGAAGAGGATATTCCAGAGAAGTTAAATCTTCAAATAGTCAAGGGCTGCCTTTTAAGGGTCAATTTGTAAATTTTATTTTATTCAGTTCTGGTTTAAAAAAAAATACCTTAGAATGCCTTATGTACTCCCTACTCTTGCTAAATATAATTGAATACATTCTTTATGACAAATGGTGACAGTGATGATTATAAATTATTGTTTCGTGGGCTGTGAAATAACTTTCATTACGAGGACTCTCGGGGCTTGTGGGCTTTGTGCCATGGCTGCATGGCCCATACTGCTATGCTATATGCGTTTCCTAATCTTTTTTTTTTCAGTACTTCTTTCTTCTCTTAGCTGTTAATTGGTTACTGTTAGTGGGCCTGGTTCAAAACCCTCTTTCCTCCTAATTTTCTGTGGATTAGGAAGCCAGAAAACTGAGCTTGTTGAATTATATGCTTTGGGTGAGGACCTATGGGGAATCCTAAGAAATAAAGTAAATGAGTTGTAGCAGTGTATGAATTTTATAACAACTCATCTGCATGCTCAGAAATATAGTTTTACCCGACGCACCAGCAGGCAGGGCATGAAGCACCTTCCGCTGCAGCATCTATCTGGAACTGTACAAAATTAAAAACCTGGGCAGTTTTTCTTCCAAGGTTTCTCCAACCTTGGATTCATATATCACACCCTCTCTGACGTATGCATCTTTCTGCTCTATAATATTTCCCCCAGCCTAACAGAAAATAATCTATACCTTTATTTATATTTGGACTAATATCCGGTCTTGCAAAGTGGTGACTATTCTTTGTGTTTTCATGTTTAGACGTTTCTAGGTACAAAATATAAATATAAACATTTGTCTCTCATCAAGAATATATTAGGCAAAATAAAGTAGCTTATCTTTCTGTTTATCTTTTACTATATCCCTTGTCTATATCCCTACTCTAAGGCAATGGGGATCCCAATATCATTGTCATTGGGCCCATTCCCTTTGGTCCCCTCACCTGAGCTACTGCCCCCTTCTTATATGTCATATGACCCTGGACCCACCACCAGGGCCACAATTTTTATATTTATAGATTTAAATTTCTACTGCTTTGGTCTCTCCAGTATCAAGACACGCAGAAGTAGGAACAGGGGCAGGGGCAAGGACATTGGCAAGGATGCCAATAACAAGAAGACACCTTAGTCGGGGAGAGAAACATGGAAGATGCTTTGTTCCTTGTTCTCCCCAGTGGTCTAGGTAGTTGAAAATGCTGAATAAGTGAGGTATCTTAACCTGGTTCATTCTCAACATGCAGCAATGGAGAGGCAAACATCCTATTGGAATAGCACAGAAGGGCTGCCAAATGGATTGATTGCTTTATTCTAAACAGGAAGTCTCGTGTGATTATAAGAGTAACCATTCTGATTGAAGAAAGTCATGAAAATAGAGAAAGTGTGAGGACATTAAAAATCATCCGTAATCCCACCGCTTAGCTATAACCACTATTTACACTGAGAGTTAAGGTATATTTTGCTCACACACACACAGTTGGGCTTATCCTGTGTACAGCTTTATGAATCGAGAGAGGCTAGTGCAGGGCCACAGAGCTCCAGGGCTGTGCCTGCATTGCCTGCTGTGAGTCAGAGCTCCACCACTGACTAGTGCCTGAGCTGGGTGGGTTACTTACTCTGTGCCTCAGTTTCCTTATCTAACACATGAGGAGCACAATGGTATCAACCTCAGAGGGCTGAAACGAGAACTAAAGGAACTGATACAAGTAAAGGCTCAGAAAAATAACCAATCCATACTTAGCACTCAATAAATGTCAACTATTGTTATTATTCTGCTTACTTTCCCTTAAAATTATATCATAGTTACTTTACTAGTTTACTAAATATACACTGAGCACAAAATTATGACCGGATAGTTTAAAACTCAATTAATGCTGGACACTAGGCTATTTTCAATTTTTGAGCAGTATAAATAATGGTACAATGAACATCTCTCTGTGCAAATATTTCCCATCTTTGGTTTTTCACTCTTAGGATAAATTCCAAGAAGTCAAATTAAAGAGCGATGGAAACTTTTATGGCTCTTGGTACATATAGTTAAATTGTTTTCCAGAAACGTCGTTGCAGTCTCTGTTCCCATCAGCAGTCTATGAGCTTTGCTCTGCATTCTCTCACGGAGCTCTGCTTTCTGTTGGGCTGATCAAGTGTTATTTTTTCCTGCTTTTCCCCACCTCCACCCTTCAGGTTTGGAAGTTATCTATTTCCATTATTTCACATGTTCTCCAAATTTTAGTATAAATCTATCAGCAGATTTTGCTAAAAAGTCCAAAGTGAGTCAATCTCTCTATTCTCATCCAGAACAAGGAAAGAAAGAATGCTTTACCTTCTCTCGTACTTCCCCATCTTTAAACTCACTGCTACTTTTTGCTTAGTCCCACCGTGGACTCAACCCCACAGTTACAACAATTTAATTTGTTGTTGTTATTACTTGCAATTAATGCCTGTTTACATTTACCAAGGTGTTTTACCAATTTCCTTGCTCACTGTTGAATCTTGCACCTGACTCCTCTTTATGAATTCATTTCCTCTTGCTGAAGTGAGGGACCGTGGCTAGTAAACCCTCTTAAAAGCTTTGTATGCTTGAAAATTCGTTTTCTTCCTCACTCTTAGATAATAATTTAGCTGGATATATAGCTCTAGGTTAAAAATTATTTTCCCCAACCCTCTGAAGATATTTATTAATTGCACTCTGGTTGCTCTAAAACAGTGGGTCCCTTCACAGGTAATCTGGTTTTTCTCTCTGGTGACTTTAAAATTTCTCTTGGTCTGTGGTGTTCTACAGTGTGTCTAGGTGTTTTTTATTTTTATATTTTTTAATCCTGTCTTTGACTTGATATGCTTTTCATCTCATTCATTTTATTCATTCTTTCAACAAGTATTAATTAAGTACCCACCACCTACCAGATGTTTTCTAGGTGCCAGCCACACGGAGTTGAACAAAAAGAAATCCCTGCTTTCAAGGAACTTAAGTACTAGTGGAGGAGTTTATAGTCTTACACTCAGATTCTCAATCTTAGGACTGATGAGTTTTTTTTTGTTTGTTTCTCTTTTTCTTTCTTTTTTGATTTGCTAACCTATGCATTGTGAAAGGATTCCCACAGTCGAGTTAGTTAACACACCCATCATTTCTCATATTTTTTTTTTTTTGGTGAAAACACTTAAATTCTACTCTCAGCAAATTTCAATTGTACAATACAGTATTATCAACTATAGTCACCATGTTATATAGTAGATCCTCAGACTTTACTCATCTTATAACTGAAAGTTTGTACCCTTTACCAACCTCTCCCCATTTCCCCCACCCCCAGTTCCTGGCAACCACCATTATACTCTGTTTCTATGAGTTTGAATTTTTTTTTTCAGTTTCCACATGTATGTGATACCATGCAGTGTTTATTTTTCTCTGACTGGCTTGTTTCACTTAGCATAATGCTCTCCAGGTTCATCCATGATGTCACAAATGTCAAGATGTCCCCCCTTTTAAAGGCTGAATAATATTCCATTGTATAATATACCACATTTTCTTTATCCATTCATCCTTCGACGGACACTTAGGTTGTTTTCATACCTCGGCTATTGTGAATAACACTGCAATGAACCTGGGAGGGAAGATATCTCTTTGAGATAATGATTTCATTCCTTTGGATATATACCTAGAAGTGGGATTGCAGGAACGTATGGTAATACTATTTTTAATTTCTTGGGGAAACTCCATACTGTTTTCTGTGGTAGTTGCACCAATTTACATTCCCACCAACAGTGCACAGGGGTTTCCTTTTCTCCACATCCTTACCAGCATTTATTATCTCTCATCTTTTTGTAATGGACATCTTAACAGGTGTGATGAAATAGCTTATCATGGTTTTGATTTGCATTTCCCTAATGATCAGTGATGATGAGCATCTTTTTATATACCTGTTGGTTATTTGTATATCTTTTTTGGAAAAAATGTCTACTCAGGTCCTTTGCCCATTTTTATTTGGATTTTTTTTTTTTTTTGCTATTGAATTGTATGAGTTCCTTGTATATTTTGGATATTAACTCCTTGTTGGATATGTGGTTTGCAAATATTTTCTCCTATTCTGTAGGTTACCTTTTCATTTTGTTGATGGTTTCCTTTGCTGTGCAGAAGCTTTTTAGTTTAACGTAGTCCCACTTGGTTATTTTTGCTTTTTTCTGTCTTTGGTGTCAAATTAAAAAAAAAAAAACACATTGCCAAGACCAACGTCAAAGAGTTTACCTTGTATGTTTTCTTCTAGAGTTTTATGGTTTCAAGTCTCACATTCAAGTCTTTAATCCATTTTGAGATGACTTTTGTGTATGGTGTAAGATAGGGGTCCTGTTTCATTCTTTTGCATGTGGATATCCAGTTTTCCCAGCATCATTTATTGAAGACTATTCTTTTCCCATTGTGTGTTCTTGATGCCTTGTCATAAATTAATTGATCACATAAGGATGAGCTTTTGCTGGGCTATCTATTCTTTTCCACTGATCTATGTGTCTGGTTTTATGCCAATACCATACTGTTTTGATTACTATAGCTTTGTTATATAGTTCAAAATCAGAAAGTGTGATGCCTCCAGCTTTGTTCTTTTTTCTAAAGATAACTTTGGCTATTCAGGGTCTTTTGTGGTTCCTTACAAATTTTAGGATTGTTTTTTCTATTTCTATGAAAAATTACATTGGAATTTTGATAGGGATTGCATTGAATCTGTATATTGCTTTGGGTAGTATGGATATTTTAATGTTAATTACTTTAAATCATGAACACAGAATATCTTTCCATTTGTTTATGTCTTCTTCAATTTCTTTCATCAATGTTTTGTGATTTTCAGTGAACAAATATTTCACTTCCTTAGTTAATTTATTCCTAATTACTTTATTCTTTTTGATGCTATTGTAGATGGGATTGTTTTCCTAATTTCTCTTTCTGATAGTTCAGTGTTAGTGTATAGAAATCAACAGATTTTTGTATGCTGCAAATTTACTGAATTCATTTATTAATTCTAACAGTTTTTTGGTGGAGTCTTTAACATACATTAATATCACGTCATCTGCAAACAGAGACTCTGTCCTCCCACCCCTCCCCTCTTGGACTGAAATGAAAGCCCCATTCTATGTTATTCCCAAAGATAGGCAGGCAGAACTTTCTTTATTCCTGTTACAACGAGGATTCCCCATTTTCTAGATCCTCATTTTATGTGGGGAGATAGTTCTAGTTCTGGTCCTAAGGCCTTGAGTTCCATCTCACTACCATGAAGGCATGAAAACTCTAGCCCCTAAGAGATCGATCTGGTTCAGCACTCCATAGGCTTCGATCCCTCATCCCTCTGATGGTTTCTACTTCATTTGTGACCCCTGGAGATTTCCCTTTCTTACTTTTGACTTCAGCTATGAACTAACACTTTAAAATGACATTTATCCTACATTTCTGTTTGTTTGGGGGAAGGTTGTTGCTTTCTGACACTAGCCTATTCTACCATCTTAAGCAGAATTTCTAATATTTGTATAAATATTAGATTTGTACAAATTTCTAAATATTTGTATATTTACCTTATATTTATTCATCTTATATAATTTTTTAATTTTCTTGGGTCTCACGCGTACAATTACATATTCTAAAATATTGATAAATTTGTTCTCTATTTTTATCAACTTTTATATCTTTATTTTTGCCTATGTATTCTGTTCTAGATTGATAGCATTGTGTCAAATTCTTCCAATATAATTGTATTTTTATCAATCTTTCTATGCATTTGCTTCCTATAAATGCTATATTATTCATTATATCTTCAGCATTGATTATAGCTTTTATCTGTATAAAATAATGCTCTTTTTCCTTTTCGGTTATTTTGACTTATCAAATATTAAATTGCTGCCTTTGTAACTCTTCCTTTGGAGTTGTCTGCTCTGCTTTTAGTCATCTCAGTATTTTAAGCTTTTCTGGGTTATTGTGTTTTAGATGTGTTTCTCATCTAAATCATTACAATCATTATGGATGGTGTTGTTACTATTTAATGCTTTGTATTTTTTGCTATTTATTTATGTGCTTTTTTAGCTTGTTCATTTTTGCCGTATACATCTATTTTTACATGCTTTTACTTTCTATTACCTTAGAAATAAAACTGATCATTTAATTCACTTAAAAATGCCTTTCAGTAATCAATTTTATAACCATTTAAAACAGACATTTAAATTCATCTCTACATCTTACTCATTTTTCTGCTCAATGCCTGTCCTTCTACCAAGATTTCTCCATCCTAGACTTGTTTTTATATGTGCTTCATTGTCGTGGCATAGACTTTCCAATAGTTTATTCAGGAAGACTGCCTTGGTGGTAGAAATCTGTGTGCTTGAATAGCTGAGGACATGCTTTTGTTGTTCTCACATGTGGAGAATGGCCTGACTGGGTATAGGCTCAGAGGCTATATTCTCCAGAGTTCTGTGGTTTGCTAACTTGCCTTCTAGAAGTTTAACTTGCTGAATAGTCTGAGAACAACCTGACTTTTTCTACGCATTCATCTGGATGCCTATAAGCTTCCCTCTTTTTCTCCTTCTTCCTCCTCCTTTCAGAACATGAAAATTCCTCCTTGTTATGCTTAGGAGCGTTTGTTATCCTGACATTTTATTTTCTTGGAACATAATGCACACTAAATTTTCTAACTAAAGTATTTCTTTGTGTTGGGAAATATTTCCTACACTGCTATAGTTGATTACTTTCTTGTTGTTTCTTACTCAGCAAGGGTGTTGTTCAGGTCCATGCAATTCTTTCTACCAGACTGACACCTCTTCACATCAGCTTCTTAGAGTTTCACAGATGCAGTATTCTCTGGGATATTTTTAAAATGATAAATGATAAATGTTCAAATATTTTCTCTTGTTTCTTGCAAAAAATCTACTTGAGAGGGATAAATATCTCTGACACTTTCTCTCCTCCTTCAAATCTTTGCTCAGATGACATATTCTGGATGAGGCCTGCCCTGACCATACAGCAGTTCAGTCCCTTCCAGACCCTTGCACTTCAGAATCCCCTGTTTCTGTTCTATTTTTCCTTTCTCTATACACTTATTACTTTCTAAAATATTGTCTAGTTTATTTATTTGTTTAATCTATTTTTTATAGTTGTCCCTCTTTTCATCCCTACTCTAGCCTCACTAGAATGTAAACTCCTAGAATGAGAATAGGGATATTTATATGTTTTGTTCTCTGCTGTATTCCAAGTACCTAAAACAGCACCTGACACATACTGGGTGCTCATTAAATATACATTGGGTGAAGGATTAAATTCTTTAGTGTGCCTAAATGTCTGGTGATTTATTTTCTACTTCCTCATATTTACAGAAGCAGATATGTTCTTCTCTAACATCCACTTAAAGGTGTGTAGAATTGAAATAGAGTAGATCTCTTTGAAGACCGATGTGGATGCTTGGCACGCTCTTTCAAGTCTTGGTAGAAGTAAGAAAGGAAAACGCACATTTACCGTAAACTGGGATCTTCATTCCCAGGATTGTCAGCCTTTGCTGAGGGATGAGAGGTGGAATGAAAGTAACAGAGAGTGGCATGCCTCTCCTGCAGAACTTCCCCTGTGTGTTTGATGTGGGTGCCTAGGAGCAAGTGTGCTTCAGGAATGAGCCTTGGGGGCTCCCAGTGCCACTGGTGGTGTCACAAGTCTGCCAGCTCACCCAAAAAGGGTTTTCCCTACTTGTCTTAACAAATAAGGAAAATAAGATAAGCTAGTGATTAACTGAAATACAAAGGTAGAGTAGCTCTTATTTTCTTCTAGAAACAGAGGAATGGACTATTGGTAAGTCAGAATGAGTCTTCCCATCTTCCTGGGCCCACTCTTGCTCCTGTTGGAAGCAGTAGTTCTTCTCCCCACACTTAATCAATGAGGGAAATTAGTGACCCTCTTCTCCAAGAAAACCCAAGATTTCTGTTTATGCTTCACTCTAGCTAAAACACTCTTCAAGATTCGGTTTAAAAATTGTCTTCTCTATAGATATTCACCAATCTTTCCAAATAAAGTTGGAACTTTGAACTCCCAAAATTTTAGCATTGTATCTCTTACAATACTTAGTATATTCATTCTTAAATGTTTCCTTAAGTAAGTGTGCATATTTTCTCTTTCCTAATACTTTAAAAGCACCTAAAGAACAGGAACTATCTGAGCCATCTATTGTTGCATAAAACTTGGTGGCTTAGAAAACAATTTATTATTTCTTACAATTCTGTGAGTCAATGGGATGGCTCTTTCCTGGTTTTGTCTGGGCCTATTCATGTGGCAGCATTTAACTGAGGGAGAGTGGTGTCATTTGGGCACTGGGGCTCAGCTGGAAGGGGATGGATGGCTGGGTTTCTCTTCCATCCCAGATTTCTTCAGGGCCTGGTATTCTCAGGGCAGTTCTCCAAGATGGCAGAGGCAGAAGCTGCAATGCCTATTGAGGCCTAGGCCCCACAGTGTCACTTCTACCAAATCCTATCAAAGAAAGTCACAAGGCCAGATCCAAGAGGTGAGGAAGTCAACTCTACCTCTTTAAGGGAGAAATGGTAAAGTGACATTGTGCAGAGATAGGCAGGCTGGAAGGAATTATTGAGGCTTTGATTGCTTGCAAAGATCCATCATCTGGCCAAAATAATTCACATTCCTCCCAAATGCAAAATATACTCACACCCTCCCCCAAAAGCCCCACCTCAATTTTTAGCATCAAATACCAAGGCCATGATCTCGTGGGTTCCATCAGATCCAGATGTGGACAAGGCTCCTCTGGTTCGGTACCTTGGGAACAACAACTCTTGATCTAGAGATCTATGAATTAAAATGTCAAGTTATCTGCCCATACCCACTCAGCATACCACAGTGTGGATAACTGCAATAAGCACTCCTGTTCAAAACAGGGAAGAGTAGGAAGCACATCGCAGTTCTGAAATCCAGCTGGGTGAAATTGCCAGTTCCCCCTACTTTAAGGACAGAGAATGTTCTTTAATTAGAGCTTGTTTCTGCTCCTTTGAAGTGATTTCCTGGTTTTTTGTTCTCCTTGACTCTTATCTCTTCCCTCTGCGCTGTTGGTTCTGCCCTCTGAAACATCTTTCTTTTTTCTTAATAAATGACCTATGTTTGCAGCTGAGTAGTTTTCTCAGCCTTTTTCTTGCCTACAGAACACTGGGGGCCCAGGGTCTCCTTTTCATTTTGAACTGTCTCAGCCTATTTTAGTCCAAGCTGTCAGTGTTTTTACAATATAACTTTCTTAAAAATGTTGTGAGTTTCCTGTGAATCTTATCAGTGTTCATGCCATGCTCCACAAACTGCTCCATAAACTATTCTTTTTTTGAGACAGACCACTCTGCACTTTAGATCGATAGCTGCCACGTGACAATACCTTGAGTTTCTTAGATGCTCTTTTGTCGAGCTGAAAGTGTTTATCAGGCACCATCTTAAATCTTTCTGAGGTTTAACAAAGATCTAATGGCCCCAGCCTTGATTTGACCTTTATTTTGAGGCCATTTCTTACATTGAAAATTGTTTGCTAGTGAAAGAGACTAAGAATATGGAAGAGTTTTATTTTCCAACTCAGCAAATTCTGGGCCTTTTACTTCCTCTCTAAGCTATGATAGCAACCTAAAGAGTTCTTTATTTAGTTCATCTCTCCCTTGACATAATTTCAACACTTTCAACTTTCTGCCATATCCACAACTTCCTTAGGTACATTTTCTGTGCTCTATGTAAATATTCTGTCACTCCATAACACAGATTGCATTCCTCCAAACTTTACCAACAGACTTTTCACTGCTTTTCAGCCTTAACCCACAACCCAGAACTAAAACCAGTGCCACATCGTGATGTTGTGACTTATAATAAGAAATATATATTTGATCTTCCTCCCCATTTCTGGCACAGAGCTCCTAAAACTCTTGGAATTTCCTAAGTGATGAGAGCATAAAGGTGTCTTTCTTTATGTTAATGAGGTGAATTTTGGAAAGCACCTAAGTCCCCTGAGGATGGGGCTGGTTGCCAGGGCAATCAACCATGTGATTAGAGGGTTGGAACTTTCAGTCCCATCCGCCAGATCTCCTGGGAGGAGAGAGGGGCTGGAGGTGGAATCAATCACCAATGGCCAATGATTTAATCAGACATATCTATGTTATGAAGCCTCCATAAAAACCCAAAGGATGGGGTTCAGAGAGCTTCCAGTTTGGTGAATATGTGGAGATTTGGGGAGAGAGGCACACTCCAAGATGGCATAGAAGCTCCAAGCTCTTTCCCCATACATTGCTCTATGTATCTCTTTCATCTGGCTGTTCCTAGGTTGTATCCTTTTATAATAACTTGGTAATCTAGTAAGTAAAATGTTTCTCTGAGTTCTGTGATCCACTCTAGCAAATTAATCGAACCCAAGGAGGGATTGTTGGAAGCGCCAATCTATAACTGGTCAGTCAGAAGCACAGATGATAACCTGGGGTTTCAACTGGCATCTGAAGTGTGTGTATTGGGGGCAGTCTTGTAGGACTGAGCCCTTACCCATGGGATCTGATGCTATCTCCAGATAGATACTGTCAGAACTGAGTTGAATTGTAGGACACCCAGCTGGTGTTGGAGAATTGCTTGGTGGTGGGATATACATTGGAATTGGGTGCAGAACCCTATATGTTTTAAATTTTTGTTACAGCAGAACTCCACTTTCAGGTACAGAGTTCAGGTCTGTTGTCTATTATTGCATAGCAAACTATACCAAAATTTAGTGGCTTAAAACAACAGTGATTTATTATTTCTCATGATTCTGAGGCTTGAGGGGGTGGTTCCTGGCTGGTTTTGCCTGGGTTCACTCATGCGGCTGCATTTGTAGGGTCAGCTGTGAATTGGGCTCAGTTGTAACAGCTGGAGAGTTGGGCCTCTATCTCCAAGTAGTCTTTAATCTCGGGCTTTTATGCCGTATGGTGGTCACAGGGTTCCAAGTGAAAAAGGGCAAAAGATGCAAGGTCTCTTGAGGCCTAGACTCGGGAACTCATATGTTCTTCTCCACCTTCTATTTGTCAAAGTGAGTGACATGACCAGACTGGTCAGAAGAGCTGCAGAAAAAGACATTACCAAGAGAGATGTCTCCTGAGATGGGAGGCAGTTGTGACATTGAACAATGTACCACGGAAGTCACGTGCTGTCAATTTTTGTATTCCTCACAGCACCAGGCAGATCATCTAACATAAAGAAGGGCTCTAATAAATATTTGTTGAAGTGAAGGGAGAAGACTTGAGGTCAGCAATTCCAAATCTGATTTCTGTTTAAAATAGACTTGGCATTCAGATACTTTCAAAGGCATTTTCTTCTGATGATTTAGGAGGATTTCACTCCACGTAATAAACGTGACCAGAAAAATGCTGATTTTATCTTTTAGTACTTGAAAACCCTAAAAACATGTCAGTTCAGGGAAAGGATTTTCGCTTTGACAGCTCTCATGAATACAATATTCAGGCTATTGTCAAAAGTGAGCTAAAGTAGATCTCTTTATACCGGAGGCAACAAAAATTCACACGCACAAATATATCTCCCCATGTATGTCTGAGTGAATGAAACTATTCAGAAATGTAGAGAACATGAGAGAATTCACAGTGAGCCTTTTAAGGAATAGAGCCATTTTTTCCCTCTTTAGTAAAAAACAAAAGAGGGAGAGAGAAAAGCATTGTTTCTATATATTGTGTTAAATTTCATCTTGAAATAATCTAAGTGACTTTAAATTCCAACAATTTAAAATATGGTCAGTGTTGAGTGTAAATCCATCTGGATAATGTCACAGTTAGTGTTCTTGTTGTTGTGATAACGCTCTATTGTGGAAAATCCAGAACCTCATTTTCCATTTCTACTTAGAAACGAAAGGAACAGTGAACAGAAAATTCCCAATCACTTTTAGTGCTATTATTTGTATGTAAATATTTTCTCTCCTAAATAAACTCTTTAAAGTAAAACACTATATATCATCCTCTTTCTCATGTCTTGCTCAGAGCATTACATGTACTCAGCGCTCAATATTTGCCAAATTAAATCAAATTAAGCTTCTAATTCCAATTCCAACTATGACTTAAAAGTTTCAACTTTTCTGTATGATTTTATACCTATGTGCACATTGGAAGTAAATACTTTTCACATACTTTTTTTTTTTTTTTTGCTGAGGAAGATTCACCCTGAGCTAACATCTGTTGCCAATCTTCTTCTATTTTGTATGTGAACCACCATCACAGCATGGCCACCGACAGACAAACGGTGTAGGTCCATGCCCGGGAACTGAACCCGGGCCACCAAAGTGGAGTGTGCTGAACCTAACCACTAGGCCACCAGGGCTGGCCCTCAGAAACTTTTGAAGGCATTTTTCTCTTCCTCATTTAAAGGGGTGTCACAACATAGTAGACCACTGAACCTGTGCCTCTGTGTCCTTGCTCCTGTGTCAGGATTAGGTTTGGCGGCTTCTCCCCACCCACCAGCATCTAGAACCACTTAAATTAGCAGCATGGGATTCTCCTTCTCTAAGCATTACAATGTGTAGTACCCATCCTGTCTTGATCAATCTACATAGATTCAGTAATATCCATCATGTGCCCAGCACTGTGACCCTGAGGAGGGAAAAAGACAAAGTCCCTGCTCTCGAGATATGATTGGTTAATTGAGAAAAGAATATTGACATAAATAATGATAATCTTGGTAACGATAATAGCAGCTGCCATGTCTCGCACACCTACTCTTTGGCTTGACATTATCTCTGTTCTTCCAATAGCATTTCAAGTTAGACAATTATTTTGCCCAATTTGCAGGTAGGGAAACAGGCTCAGGGAGTTTTGTGAACTTGCCTGCTACTGTAGCTGTAGTAAGTGGGTGAAGCAGGAATTCTAACTCAAATTCACCATCAAAGGCCACCCTCTTTCTGGGGTGCCATCCGGTCCAGAGAATAGCTGGATCGGGACACATGGCAAAAAATCCTAAATGTGCCCAAAATGAGGGTGCAAGACCCCAGCTAAAGGTGAAGAGGAGAGAGCAATTACTGTTGTCTTTCCTAACGGGGCACGTTTTGTGGCTTAGGTGGAGGTTGAGCTTGAAATGGAAGGTGAGGGTCAATTTGGACACACAGGATGGGCAGGATTAACACGGGCAAGTTAGAGCTGGTCAAGGTGGGTGGGTTGTCCTATCCCTTCCACATACTTGCCTGCTATCCCCTTTGACCTTGTCCTGGCCAGTCTTACTCTTCTTTATCTCCTCCCTGTCTCCATCCAAGAACTGTCTTGTATGCCTTCCTTCAAGGCCTCATACAAATTCATTACTTCCAGAAAGCCTCCTTCAGACTGCAAAGTCCCTGGGGCCTCGGAAGATCTCCAGCGTGCGTGTTAATTTCTAATCTGCTTTAGATGGATGTCTCTGTGTGTGTGTTAATTTCTAATCTGCTTTAGATGGATGTCTCTGTGTCTCTCATTTGTGTTTTCATGTTTTCCCACTTATGTTGGTTGTCTCTCAGCAGGAGGTAAGTTTCCTGGAAACAAAGTTTGTCCTTTGTTATTAATTCCCCTCCATCCTCACTCTGCACTCTATTTACTCTGGACATTTGGTAAATGTTACCAATAGACTAACTCAGAGGCATGTTATGAGGAATAAATTAAGGCAGTAAAATTAATGAACGCAATCCATGAAAGCTTTGCGGAATGGTGCACTGTGTCTAAAATGAAATTTTTATATGTCCACAAGTTGGAACTGTGCATTCTGTACCTTTTTATTTTTATTTAAAATTTTTTTGTCCTTTCCTTTTGATGTTTTTATATTTTCTCTGTTTTTTTCTGATTCATTTTTTCCAGTATTTCCTTCTAATGATCTTTATTTTAATTAAATTTTTGTTTTATCAAGGTAATAATGTAAATGGTTTAAAAGGCAAATAATAATAGCCTTGAACAGTAGGCAGCATCTTCCTGCCTCTCCCTCTCTATCTCTAATTCCCTTGTTCAGAGGCAAACGGTTTCAATCATTTTAACTGTATTTTCTGGTATTTACTTGCCTATTTTGAACTAACATGCATCTACTGCTGTTTGTTGATTATTTTACTTTTAATTGCAATTTGGTAATCCTACTATGAACGTTTAACCCCACCTTGCACATGAATTTTTCTTCTTCCCAACTTCTCAAAATAGTTTAAACACAATTTGGGGCTAAATCATTTTTAGTGTTTATATTATTGTAATTATATAAACATTATTCATAGCTAAGCCACATAAAAAAGCTGATTATATTTTAAATGTTTTTTAAAAGTAAAAGACTATGATGATATTTCCTTCCTTATACAACATTTTGCTCTCCTTTAAGTTAGTCATTGCTTTTATAAGCGTTCACTTGACATTTTATGCATCCAGTGTTGCCCTTAGACACAGGTAACAAGGGCCCTTTGCCCTTGGCGGTGAGCTTTAGCCTCTGGCCTTCCCCCATTCTCACCCCTCCATGACAAGGGATCCATGGGGGTTGAGGGGATGAGGACATGCTTACCTGGAGCCTGTGCCACTCTGGCCTCCTGGACCTTGCCTCTGAAACCCTAGACTCTAGAATTCCCTGCCCAGATGTTTCTGAGTCCCCTTCCAAGTGCCTCCTCAAGGAGGCAGATGGTGCTACCTTGTGCGCACTCCCGGGCCAAGGACCACCAAGGAGAGGGTGGTGAAGTGCTGTCCACAGGCTTGCGCAAGACCCTGGTGAAAGAGGAAGGAGCTGGGGTGGGAGGAGGGGCGGGCTGCAGGCCGTAGGTCTCCATCCTGTTCTTGGCCTGGCCTGCAAATGTTAGGACCAGTGTGTGTGCCTATCAGTAATTCATCCCCAACAAGTGACCAGACAAAATCTCCTCTCACTTCCTTCAAACACATCCACTAGTCCTGCTGTACAGCTGTAATCCATCACCTCTCTTCTCTATCCTTTTTGGAATCCCTTTTGCTTCTCCTTCGCACCATCTCTGCTGTTTTCTGGATCCTAGGTCGTCTTCTTTCTTGGTTAATTTCACCGTTTTGTTGACAGGGTACGCAGGAGATACACCGTAGGTTGAAAAATACTTTATTTCATCCTCACACTAAGCTTGGTATCACATTTGTAGGTTGAATTGTTTTCCTTCAGAATTTTGAAGGTATTGCTTTATTGGTTTTAAGCTTCCAATATTGCCACTAAATCCAATGCTATTTTAGTGCTTGGACCTTCACATGGAATCCATTTCTTCTTTCCTGGAGCCTCTCTCAGGAGACATTTCCTGGTGTTCTGTAATTTCATATTGATGTGTTTGGTCTGGGTCTCTTTCATTTATTCAATTTAACACTCTATGAGCCCATTCAGTCTGAAAATTCATGTGCTAAAGTCCAGGGAAACTTTCTTACTTTATTATTTTTTGTTGTTATTAAATCTCCTCCTTCATTTTCCCTGTTTCTTATTTTTGTAACTCTTGTTATTTGAATATTTGATTTACAGGAGTTAACTTCTAAATTTTTTACTCTTTTCTTCCACTTTTAAAACTTGTTTGTCTTTTCGTTCTATATATTCTTTTTGAGATTTCCTTGATGTGATCCTCTATCTTTCTCTGCGTTGTTCACATATGATATCGTACTTTTCATTTCCTAGAGTACTCTTGGTTGTGTTGTTAGTAACATCTTACTCTTTTTTCCCTCACAGATGCAATATTTTTATTATCTCTCTGAGGATACTAATTATAATTATTCTTCTTGCATTTTCTCATTTTCTCCAAGTTAATTTGTTTTTTCATTTGTCACTGATCCTTGGCCAAGTCATCGTTAAGAATGGGAACACAAAAACCTATTTGGAAGTTCTGCATGCATGGGAGGGGCCTGTCAACTTGATGTGCTCCGTGGTAGCATGACAGGGTGGTAAGCTGTCTTTTCCGCTGGAGGGCTCCCAAAGGTATCTGTAGGTCTCTTTTCCTGAGCAGATCAGCATCCCCAGAGAGAAGTCCTCCCAATCTCCTGACTGGGGGCCAGGGTGGCTGCCAGCTTTCTGGGAGCTGGGCAGGGAAGGAGGGCTGGTGGTTTTGCAGTTTCGGAAATAGACTTTCACTCAACCCCCGGGCCCCAGCCTCAGCTGGGCTTGGTGTCCTGGAACCTGTCTCTGTTCCAACACCCCAGAGAGTAAACTGTCCCTCTTCTGCTCAGTGGGCATCAGGGTGTCTAACTGCTCCTTTAAACTTATTCCATGGACTCCCCAGGTTTTAGCCACTTGTCCCTGCCTTCAGAGGAGACTTTTTCTCCCGAGCATTTCCAGGAGTTTGTGGTGCAAATGGACTTGCTTCTTGCTGGCTTCCTTCCTCTGGTCTGTAAGGTCAGCAGCCATTTGTTCATCTGCTTGCCAACTAACAAAATTTGCTGACATCTCTCATCTGCTTTCATCTCTTCATTTGTTCTCTTTGTTCCCTAGGTTTATGCATTTAAAAAAAATTCCTTTACTCTCATGTAAATGGGGTTTTAAACAGAGAAGACATAAATTCATGTGTTCAATCTGCCATGTTTAACTGGAAGCTGTAACAACATTTATTTAGTTTCCTTCATATGTTTTCTCACACTTTCCTATGAGTCTATTATTGATAGCTTGGGTTAGTATTTAAAATACCTATGAATTGTTTTTAATGCCATTAAAGTTTTTGAGTCCACTTATTTTCGTATGCATTTACTGATTAAGTTTTTTATTAGGTTGCTTAGGAACCAAAAAGTTTTAAAATACCCTTTAAATTAGGGTAAGAATAAAGTATGAGAAAATTTAGAAGTTTAATAAAGTATCTACTTATCCAGTGACAAAGAAGTAAACATAACAGTAAGAAGTAATTATAATCAGAAAGCCCTTTTAACAATCAAAGCCCAATCATCTAACTGTGACACTTGACAAAGTCCTGTAAAGATCTCAAGGATGAGAGAAGATGATGACTTAAGAGGACATGATTAACTGGAGAAAAATAAAATAGAAAGGAAACTTTGAGATTCATTATTAATTAGAAACATTGAGTTTTAAAACTAACAAAAGCAACAAATGCTTAAAATTTTTGCCAAGTGCTTACTAGGTGAGAATAAATATATTGTCAAATAAGAAACAAATCTGGACTTAGTAAGGCAGACTTTATTCAAAAAGATTATTGCAGGGGGGAGGAAATAATTTTTTACGATTCAAGATTTATACAAGTTTAAGTTACTTATGTTACTTATTTAAATTGCAAAATGCTGAAGCCAGTCTAGAAAAGAATCAAACACACGCCACTGCAAGGTAATTCAATGAGTTGCTCTTTCTTTTTTTTTAAACTAATTTGTACAGCAAAAATAAATAAGTAAATAAATAATCCCGGGTCACAGCCTGCACCATGCAGTCTCCCTGTCCAGTACGCGGGAAGCCATGGGCACCCACGGCAGGAGGAGCTGGGATGGGCCGCTGTACTGTGCAGCTGTAACTTCTGCTGACAGATGACATGTGGCGTGGAAAATTTTGAGTTCCCCTGTTGCAGTAGGGGGAGGGGGACTATTGCAACAGAAAGAACACTCTGAACATAAGATCTGCAAGTGTCTCAAGGGTTAGGCCAAAAGAGTTTCCTTTTATAGGGAGGAGTAAACAAGGCTGAAAAGCACAGGATGTGGGAAGCGGGGTGAAAGGGCGGCAGGATCAAGAGTAGATCAGACAATGTTTTACCCTGAGACCAGGTGAGGATGTGCCAGCACTCAGGGCCTAGGGGAAGGAGAGAACCCTACCCAAATCTGGTTAATAAGCATTTTGCTCCAATTGGTCAGTGGGGACCAGCAGTTCAGCTAATCACTTATGAGACAAAGAATGGCAAGCCGGAGGGTCTGTGTCTGGCCTGGTCACAGGTACACGAGGGAGGGGCATCTGTGTGAGTCTTGTCTGTCATATGGGAAGGGTTGTTCTTTGCAGTCAGCCCTTGTTTCGTGGAACACAAAGGATGGGGAGATTCCTGAACCTTTGCTGTTTTCCAGGATCACAGAAATTGGGTAAATTTCAATACTGTCAACATGAATAAACAAGATGGCTACCCCCGAAAAACTAAGCTGCTAATAAGGGCGATAATTGAGTCAAGTATTTCCATACAATGTAGTAAGTGGTGTGGTAAATAAATATGCAGGTTGCCGTGGCAATGCAGAGGAGAGACACCTCACGTGGGGGGAGGGCAGGGAGCAATAGCTGCGCTGGGTCGTAGTGGATAACCAACATCTATCGGGGGAGACCAGCGCGTCAGTCCTGAACCAAGAAACAACAGCGAAGACCATAAAGGCGAATGTGCTTTGTAAACTTTATGCAGCAGAGCTTATGTTCAAGTGGATGAGGGAAAAATAGTCTTTTTTGGCTGATGAGAGATTTTTCTCCTCCTTAGGGCTGCTACACCAATTTTCTTCAGAGTAGGAGGCTATTTATGAATAGGTAGTAAAAAGCCAGGTAATACATATGAATTTATCTAGAATTTATCGTCCAATTTAAGGCTTTTGTTGTCTCCCAACATCAAACTTCATATTCTAAGTGTCAAACCCGTACATTACTTTTTTTGAGAAACAGACGGCAGCAAAAGCAAATTTCTTCTCTTGCCCCCACAACACAGAGCATTGTGGTTGGGAGATCAGATATCAGTGGGTCCGGGGAGGGCCCACCTTTCCCTGGAGAGAAACCGCTTGTGTGTCAGAGCTCAACCAGCAGGCATTCCAAGTGTGGTGGATAAGGGACACTTTTGGGGGTCAAGGGGTTGGAGGCCAGGGTCAGGGCACAGATGGACTCTGAGAGGAGAGGCACAGCCTCTCTGAGTAGGATTCAGTGACGAAAACAAGAAGGTGGGCCCCGGCTTCTCCACACCTGCCGGACCCTCATTCCCCCTCTGCTGCCAACTTGGGTCGGGGACCCGCAGCCAGACCCAGAGTTGCCCCTGGCAGTTGCTATGACATGACTCAAGCTTCCCTTTAGAGTAAAAATTCCCACCTTCCATCCTTCCTTGAGAAGTTCCAGGCTTTGACCCAATTTGAGACTCGCATTTGCCTCTATGAGTGACAGGGTTTTGTTTGGTTATTATTTGATCTTTGTAGCTTCCATTTTCTAACATACCATCGCACTGGAACAAGAGGGAAACAAACACATTCTTTCAAGTACAGAGGATAGTAAAACACAACCCCTTCAGAGGCAAGCATCAGTCTTAAAGTGTTTCCTTGGCTTCCAGTTTGGCATCATGCCTTTTCCTGCAGGAAGGGTCCTCACCACCAGCGAGTCATCTGCCCAGCACCCCAGGGTACAACGGAAGTGAGTGTAGCTCTCACTGTCCTGTCACACCGGTCTCCGTGGGAGGAAAGGTGGGTATGAAAGGAGGAGGGGAGCAAGGCAGAAAGAGGAGACTTAGGGGAGTTACAAGTTAATAATAACAGTAATAATGGTCCAAAAGCATGAGAAAGAAAAGGATCCAAATGCCTTAAAAATCTATAAGTAGCCTAGAAAAAATAAGGTGGGAGATAAGAAGGCAGATGAAAAAGCTCATGAACATGAAGATTCATAAAGATTGACAAAGGGAGGTGGTGCAAAAGGCAGACACCTAAGGAAGGGTGAAGAATGAATGTGATCTACTGGTAGTAAATAAGAAAGAAAAAATAAATTAAAGCTAAACAAAAACTTCTGCAACTACAAATACAGAGGGAATAGAGTATGGCAGGAAGAGCAAATTGGGAAACACACAGTGAATTCAGAGTATTGGCCTTTGTCAGGAATTCAAGGTTCAGGGGTAAAAATTACCCTCAGTTTCGTTTCTCAAACTGTGGAGTCAGTTAGTAAGTTAGATGTGGACAGTTGACTAACTAACCCAGGGGATCATCTGCACCACCCACATGTCCACGCGGACTGCAAGATCAAGGGAACCAGGGGGTCAGAACTGGTGGCTCTTAATCCTCGTCTACTCCAACCTTTGTAGTGAACACTTTAAAGCAGCAGGTTTGGCCCTCCCTGGGATAATCCCAATCAAGTCTGCTGGTATTTCAGACATGTTGTGCAACCAGGGGGTGAGTTATGGAATAATTGCCCCTTGTGACGGGGGCCTTGTTTTACCCTAGTACCACCGGCTTTGCTGTATACGTCTAGTTCTTAGTTACCCTACAATCGCCTGCTGTACTTGAAGCCCAGTTCCCGGTTGAAGCCCTCACTCTGCCCAACCCCGGACAGTCCCTCCCCTCTGACTTGCACAGTCTGCTTCAAATAAAATGCCCGCTCTGTCTCTCTGCTGTTCCAGAAACCTGACCAGGACATCTGCCATGCTTTAGAAATTTCACTGCTGGGTCCCGCCTTCCAGATCGTCCTCCATCTGATCTGACCGGTGGTGGTACTGTGATCTGTGATACGGGCTGTGCTTAAGTGTCGTCACGTGCAGCCATTTAATCTGCAAAACAGATGGTGAGGTGGGCTGTTGTAGTCTTTCTAGACGAGGGAACGGGAGACCAGAATCATTAAAGAACTCACCTGTAACAGCTAAGGCAGGGCTGGGATCTAGATGCTGGTTTGGGTGATACCTAGAGCTTACTTGTTTTACCACCTGATCCAGATGACTAGAGAACACTTAAGCTAAAGCTCTCATTTTAAAAATGATGATAAAGAGAGCAAAGATCGCAGAAGTTGATTTGCCCAAGATTACGCAAGTGTTTAGTGGCAGAAGTGACTTTTAAAAGGTCTCCTCACTCCCTCCCAGACGATTAACCTGCAGCAGGAGACCCTGAGACTTGGCACCGTAAATTGGAGCAGTTTCAATGCCTTTCAGTCTCTGCATTTCCTCAGGAAACGTCCAGACTCCCTGTATGATACGTGGAGCCCAGCGCAACCCATCTTCCCTCAGTCCGCTTTGTATCCCTACAAGTGCCAGGTGCAGAGCCTCCGTTTCTGCAAATATTTCCATTGAATCGAATTGTTACGGGTTAGGGCAAATTTTAAGACTCCATAAGTCTTTATTTCTGAATGGGGAAATGGGAGAAAAGAAGGCAATTATTTGCCAAGCATTTACCATTCCAGACACTGTAATAGGCACCTTTCAATTGACCAGTGGTTCTCAAACATGAGAGTACATTAGCATCTCCTGGGAGGCTTGTGAAAACCAAAGACTACTGGGCCTCTCCCTCTGATCTTTCCGGCTCAGTAGGCCTAGGGTGGGGGTCAGAGAATTTGCATTCATAATAAATTCCCAGGTGATGCCGATGCTGCTGCTCCAGGGACCACTCTTTGAGGATCACTAGTATAGACTATTTACCTTAATCCTCTCAGTGAACCCAAAAGGATGCTATTATCCTCTTCATCTTACAGAAGAGGAAATTGTGCCTCAGAAATGTTAGGTAAATTCCTAAGATTACCCAGCTAAATAGGGATGCAGGATCCTAGCACAGAACTTTCTGGTTCCCAAATGGTGTCTTTGCTCTTTCAAAAATCATACTCCTCCATAAGCAGCAGATTTTCCAAGGAGTAGCTGAATTGGTGCTTCTCCCTCCTGGTGTGGGAACTGCACACAGGTCTTTTGAGCTGAGGTGTGGGCGTGGGAAGCTTGCAGAGGGCCCTATGCTCTGATTTCATGCTTCCTCTGCCTGGCGGAGACACTGCCTCGCTTGCTGGAGACCCAGTGGCAAAACATAGATCGAGTCAAGGTCTAATTTATAGCCAGCTCGGCCTTCCATTCCCCCGGGTCAGTGGGCTTGGTGAAGAAAGGAAACGTTTTGTTTGTATAAGTGTGTTTATCTTGAGGGGGCTGAGGACGCTTTGAAGATGAGGGAGGGGAGAGTGGTGGAGAGGCTCCCTGGGTGAGACTCACAAAGACTGACCTCAAAGAGTTGGGGGGAGCCCAAAGAGGGCGCCTGCTGCCCTCTGTGGGGTCAGGGGTGGCCAGCATGAGCTGCTGTCATGGGGCCTCCTCCCCTCCCCCCATCCTCCATAAGTGGAAACAAGGGGACTGTGGTGACCCAGGGAAGATGTGCATTGGCCCTCTCTCCCTGTAGCAATCTGAGCACTTTGCATAGTAAACAGAGCCAAAAGGATAGAGCAGAGAGGCAGATGGCCCGGGCATCAGCTCTAAGGTGCTAGGAATTTTGCTTGAGGTGCAAGAGATCTTTATATTCAAGCAATTAAGAACCAGGACAGCACCTGACCACCTAGGGCAGGTGTCAGCCCTGTGTCCTGTGTCCCAGGAAGGTCACTGTGCCATGTGTCCCTCACAGAGCATCAACTGATGGACCCAGAACTCCTGGACATAACTGAGAGGTACCTCACCAAATTGAAACGTTTGGCCTGTATTTCATCAGCAAACAGGTATTCATGAGAGTAAACCTCAGGTGAGCTGACGGACTGAAAAAAAAAAAGAAAAAAAAGAAAAAGAAAGCAAGCAAAGAAGGACCTCTCTTAATTTTCTGGTGGTGTTGGGTACATTTTTAATTTGGATGAATTTCAATATCATATTTTTGAAAGCAAATGGAAATTTTGTTTCCGAATAATCTCTCTTTTTTAACTGGTTCAATGATTTTAAAACTCTGGGGTAGAATATTTTCAGGTTGGCAGTTTGGGGAACGTGGCAACAATTTGTATTTCCTTGCTTTTCCTTTGTTTGCTTTGTAAACTAAGCATCCATTCTGTCAGCTCAGTGCAAACATCACAGACAGGATACAGACACTGAAGATACTGGCCTTTTCTTAAAAGTAGTGTTGATAAAAACATATACCTTTAAAACGCACTGAAAAGAATAAATTATGCCTAGTAGCTAAACACTAGGAAACATGTCCTTTTTGGCTTCTTGATGGTTTCAGTGTTTGTCATTTCTAGTCACCACAGCAGAATGAATTCTGTTCCACGTGTTGACAAGTCTATCATTCTGTTTAGAGGGAACGCGATCTGAAAATTACACCGGGACTGAAATTGGATGGAAGTCTGAAGCTGTTAAAGATAATAGACTTGCGTTAAAACCCACAAACGAAGGGAGCGGCTCTCTGGCCTACCGCCCCGCACTCATTGTCCTCCGTGGGCCATTTTCCACACACACAGTGAGCTCACAGCTGGCTGTCCGTTCTTTCTTGGGGCATTCGTGAATATGCATGCCCCAGATCACAGGCCTGGCTCCCAGGCTGGAAACTCACATCCATGCCCATTTCTTCCAAAATCTATCGGGAGGACCCCTAATCAATTCCACGCCCACCATCTGGTATTGTTCTGGTGGCCAACTCTTCCAGGCACTGCACGTCTCTGTGAATGGCAGTCCAAGCAGATTTATTTCAAGTCTCACCAAGGTGGACTTTTCCTTGGGGTTCAGAATTTGTTTCAGACAAAAAAGTATACACAGGAGACAGTCTGGCGGTATTTTCCACCTTTTAAGTCTGGAAGCAAAAGCCAAGTTTGTACTAGCAGATTGAGATGGGGTCACCAGAGTCTAACTGATGGCTTTGAAGGGAATTTTGAGAAGCCTTGGGTGTGAACGCCTCTGAATAAAAACTGCTGCTGTTTCTTCTCTTCGAGTGGATGCTGAACTCACTGCCGTTTCCTGGAGGGTTGTTAATGCTCAGCATCTTAAGAGTGGCAGATTCATGAAAATTTGTTAGTTGGCTTTCTGATGGAAAGTGATGGAATTTCCAAACTTCAGCTGGCCCCCTCTGAACACTGCAGATTCCTGAGGGGTGTTTGCAAGGAAAATGCTGGGTCGTGGTTTGCCCCAAATCTCTGTCAGCTCCAACTATGCTGAACTGGGCTGCCCTTGCTCCTCTCTCCTTGGAGCATTCAGCAAGGATTCCCTTAGCAGCCCCTCCTCTCGTGCAGGTCCCACCTTGGCTCCATTCTGCCCCATGCTGAGGAGGAAGCACTCTCCTCCCCAACCAGAGGGGGCTAGGGCCCTTCCCATTGCATCATTGCCTGGCGGGAGGAGAGAGAGAAAAAGCAGAGCAGAGCAGAGCCCTGCTAAGAGGAGATGGCGACGGGAGGGGGAGAGGACTCTGCCTCTTACTCAAGGCAGGAGGTCTTAGCTCCTCTCTGGCTTCTCCAGTGAGATGTGACGTGAGCATTTGTTGCCTGTATCCACTCAACACATAACTCCCTGGCGAGAGCAGCCTGGGCTGCCTGTTCACTGTCCTCTTCACCGTTACACGAATTACAGGAGATGTAGGTACTTCTTGGTTTTCTTCTTCGTGTCCCCCTGAATGGTAAGCTTGAAAACCAAAGCTGTGCTTCCTTTGTTTCTGTTGCCCCTGCACCTGGCACAGTGCATGGCACACAGAATTCAGTTAACCTTTGCTGAAAAAATGAATCATATTTATAGCATCTGTCAAAGTTCAATTATAACAAATTATAGTTATGTGGTGGTTTGGGAGAGCCATTCCACGCGTCAAATGGAGCCATTTAGGAAAGCACTCTGACATACCAGAGTGGCAAATCCCCAAGTGGGACTTTCTGAGGCCTTTAGGAGATTGATGTGTGTGCTGAGCAGAGTTTTCAAACCACCACATAATTATAATATGTTATAATTAAACTTTGAAAGGATGGAGTAATGTCTAAAGTTAAGAGACGTGTTGGGTGCCAAAATGATCAAAGGAAATCACAGTTGGGAGAAGAGTGAAAAGTAGAGAAAGAAATATAGGCACAATATTTTTGAAATCTGAATTTTTTAAATGCCACAATATTTTAAAAATTCTGTTTTTTTAACTGCCCATCTGGCTTCAAGCGTTAACATCTTAGGTTCTGTATACTATAGCAGGACAGAGACCTCGCCATTCCACCCAATTTAATTAAACAGATATGACTTCAAAGTAACTTTGGGTATATTTTATTTAGCATTACCTGTACAGAGTGATTCTCTTAAAGTACATAAAAGTGCTTTCTTCAGCTTGATCAGCCCTTGCCCACTCTGATTTTCGGATGATCTTTAGATTTACAGCAAAATATTTGTTTTCCAAAAGATAAACATACATGGGGATGTTTCATTGACTGAAGTTCCGGCTAAGCATTAAAATGCACATTTTACTACAGCTGTCGGTGGCTAGTCGTGAGGCGGAGGCACCCTTAGAATAAGTCTGAAGCGATTGACAGGTCAGCCATCTACTAACCAATGGAAACCTTGCTCCGCGGTCTGGCGCGGCCTGATTCCGTTATTGCGGAGGCTTCCCAAACGTTTTCGGCTCCGCATTTCCAGAGCTCAAGACCATGCACCCGGACTGCATACTTTCAGTATCATGCTCTTTTTAGCAAGTCTGAGTAATGAGGAGAAGCTTCCAAAAACAAAGAGGAGGATTAAAACCCGAGATCCAGAAATGCAAACATAAGGCCAACACTCTGAGCCAACTGTAAGCAACTGAGGGACAGGACTGGGTCTTGGGGCCTATTGCAAAGTTGATGCTGAATAAGGAGTCGCTCATCTCATTCTGAGTTCCTCTGTTTCTCCAAAGCAAAATCCTCAGGACACCTCTGAGAGAGAAAGTTTTTCATTTTGGTGATAAGTTTGAGAAAATAGCAACATTTTGATATCGTCCTAGAAAAAAAACACTGTATAAAGTAAAATTAAGCATTTCTGCTATTATCACCCTCAATTCACTTAAACCTTAATGCTAGGAGCTAGGGATGTAAAGAAAACTCAGATTCGTTTCCTGTCTTGAAGGAGGTTATTGAACATATATATATGCACACATACAAACATTTTTAATATAAAGTAGAATATGATAATATAACGAAGGACCAATATGTGCAATAATAATTGCTAATATTTATCGTGCACTTACTGTCTTAGGCCCTAAGTTCTTTAAATGTGTTAATTCTTTCACAAAAATCTTATGGGTTAGGCATGATCATTTCAATTATACAGACGAGGAAGCTGAGTCACAGAGAAATTAAAAAACAACAACAAACTTGACCAAGTCAAGCTCATAAATTCAGGCGCACATTCAGAGCCTCTGGCTGGCTCCAGAGCGCTCCCCTTCCCCACTCTGCCCACACGTCCCAAGGACCGTCAAGAGAACAGTGCAAGATTAATCTCTCCTTAATTCAGTAGGACCAGTTTGGGCACAGTGCTCAGCACGTTACTGTAGGGTTAGACATCTCCAGGGAATGGAGCCATCTAGTTCTGCGGGATAACCTCCACCTCCTCCGTGACCCCATAGCAATCTGCCCACCCCTCAATTCTGGCATCTTGCAGCATAGACTGGAATTTGTGCAGCTGTCCTTCTATCTCAGCTGTTCCAGCGTCAAGCATAGGGCTGGTACATCATGGGCACTCCATAAATAAATGAATGAATGAATATCCAAGTAGCATCTGAGATATTTTTCCCTTGTTGAAGGACCAAGCTCTATTTTTCCCTTGGTTCCAATACCTCCCTTAACTTTTTAGTGATGAAACATGATTCCTTGGTAACCGATGATTTTTCCTGCTCTTAAATTGAGGTTCTGCAAAAGACATACTATTTGGGGACTGAATTGCCCACGAAAAAGCACTATTCCAGAGAGAGTGAAAAAGTACCATATGGAATGGATAATATGGAATATTATACCCTTTTGACCCACTGTGTTACCAAAAGGCAAATGTCTATTTTGTTGGCTCAGATTTGTTCATCTGCTGCTCCTCTCTCCCAGTGTTTCCTTACTGGTAATTTTCTAAACTATCTTTATGTTCAAGATTTTTAATAAAAACAAATCTCTTTATTAACCTATATTAAAAAGTGCGTTGCTACAGAAGAACAATGGCACCCGACAGCACATCCACAAGAGCCAAGATGAAGCAAGTTCAACTTTGTTTCTCATGGCCATATGCCCTGTACACTTATCACCCACATTTTCCTTTATCATAATCCTTGTACGTGTGTTTTTCCATTATTGACAATAATCCTTATGACAATTACTTATAAAAATCACATTTGCATTTTAATTTTTATTCTCAGAACAAAGACTAGGCTGACGTTGCACTATTCAAGAACCCTCGTACAAGGGCACCACACTAGGATGCTTTGACAGGCTGAAGGGTCATTCAGAAAGATCACAGAGCATGCAGAAGATACCGTCATCTAAAAGCAAGGGGTGCTCAGGGACAGAGCAATGCTTACGAATCCTGGGTAAGAAAGAACTTACATTGGGAGGACTTGATGTTCTCTAGAATATGGTGCCTGCTCTTTTCTCTCTTCTCCAGTTAGGGGCTTCTAAGTTTGTGTTTGTGCGTGTGTTTGGCTTGAGAGTCTGTGCAGATATTTTCCAGCTGTTATAGAGAAAGAACAGGTCTTTGAAAGGCACATCCTTGACTAAGACAGAATGGAAGTAGAAAAAGAGAAGAGGAGAAAAAGAAGAGAGATAGGAGGAAAGAAAGAGGTATAGAAGAGGAAAGGCGAGTGAACAGCTTCTTCTCTTAGCTGGAGAGGGCTGTAGATGGTGGCAGCAGGTGATGGAGAAATTGGATCTGGAGGCTGGCAGGGTGACCTGAACAGGGTGGGGACCATCCTGAGCTTGGGTTGTAGGGCAGGTATTTCAGGAAACTCAGCCAAAATCAGTCAAGAGTGACTCTACTGCTCCAAACCCATATCCATTCTTGGTTATTTTAGACAATGACGAGAAAGCGCATTTAACTATTGTGATATACTTTTAAAAGAAACATATTGGTCCAATGGCCTAAAGTAAAATTGTGTCCATCAAATCCTAAAGAAAATTTATTTAAAAATGAAAGAGCTTCCAATTTCCCTGCATAAGGCATTGCACTGGAATCTCAGTCAGTGTTTCTTAGCCCAAGCTGCCTGGAACCTGCCCCAAAATGATTCCACCAGAATCCCTGGGGGTGCGGCAAGGCCGTCAGTATTTTGGAAAACTCCCCAGATGTGAAGCCAGGGCTGAAACCACTGCCTAAGCAGCCTCCGCATGGAGAAGTAAAGGTCATAGATAAGGAAACAAAATTGTCAAAGAAAAACCCAAGGATGGGAGTCTTCAGAGACCCTGAAGACCTGTGTAAATAAGTTTGTGCTCACTAAAATATAATAAGGACTCCTAGCAAACACTGATGATAACCTTTCGCATATCTCTAACTAGTTAAAAGGCGGCAAGCAATTGATTTCCGTTTGTTGTCACTTTCTCACTAGCAAGCCTTCAAGATTGTGCTTCCCCGAGGGTCCTTATAAACTGGTTTTGATGTTTTCCCCCAGATAATTTATTCATTTGAGAAACTTTGCGCCCCCGCTTGTGTAAAACAGTACCAGGAGCATGCCAGATGGCAGTCCTATCCTCATGGGCTTCTATTCTAATGGCAGAGAAAGTTGTGAAACAATTTATCACACAAATAATGTCCCATCTAATTTTTTAAGCACAAGTGCGGTAAGTGTTCAGAAGGGAAGAACGGGATGCTAAGGAATGGAAAGCAAGGGCCCCTGATCTGCTCTGGGGCAGAAATTTAAGATGAGAAAGCCAGGGTTAGCAACCCAGACCAACAGAACAGTCTGGGCAGATGTCCTCAGGTGGTGAAAGTGGTATATTTAGAGAAATTAAGAAGACTAATGAAGCTGAAGAATTGGACTTTAGATAGAGAATGGTACCTCGCTCTTGTAGTGGTACCCACATTCTTGTTAAATGTACGCATACTTGGAGTTGGTTGCACACCAACTCCCAGGGGTCACAGATCACAAGAGAGGGCTGCAGCAGCACCAAGAGTAAATCTCAAGTTGCATGAAATGATGTTGAGGAGGGCAAGACGAAACCATGCAGAGCCTGGTAGGTCATCCTAAGAAAGAGCAGTAGGAGCCCATTGAAGGTTTTAAGGAAAGGAGCAATATAATCAGCTTTGTCTCTTAAAAAATTCCCTCTGCCTGTCGGGTTGAGAGTGGATTAGATGGTTGTAAGAGTAAAAGCAGCAGAGATCAGTCCCAAGGCTATTTCCTGTGGAGATGAAGGTGACTGGGGGAGCAAGGTGGTGGTGGAGATAAGACGCCCTGGACAGACTGAAAAGTTATTCGGAGGGACAATCAACAGGGCTTGGCACCTGACTGGATATGAGTGAGGAGATGGGGAGGAGCAGAGGGATTAAGTTGCCTCTCAGATTTTACGTGAGAACCTGTGTTTGGGGGTAATGCCATCTCCCGAGATGGGGAATGATGGTAGAATCAGATTTGGGTAGTCAGATGGTTCAGAACACACACCAAGATGTTTTTTGTTTTTTCTGTTTGACCCCCCATCTAAATGCTCAGAAGCTTCTTGATTTACCACTTGGAATCAGTAAGAAACTATTTACAGTGATTTGCACTTCTAGTGTACTTAATTCCATCCTCCCAAAATTTCCTGGTTTGAAAATTCCAAAAAAGAAAAAAATACATAAATATAGAATAAGCCTACATACATTAAAGTTTCGCAGGGAAGGGATCACCAGTTGGTGAAGGATCACTCAGCAGTTTCATCATGCACCTCCTGGCTCTCCAGCGCTTTCCAAATATGACCTAAGTGTGCCCTACCCTGCCTGTGTCTTTTAAGCCCCATCCAAATAATCCCTGAACTGTATCAGTAAGACACATGCTCTCTTTGCCACGCAAGGAATTTTTTCAGAAAGGTTTAATTTTATCTCCTGCATAGACTAATAAGCCTATAGGGTATTAAATTAACTAAAACACATTAAACTGTAACTCCTCTCTACTCAGTCTCCTCCTGAGGGTTATTGACCACTGAAGAGAATCAGACGTCCCATATGGGTCATTGCTTACTTCACTTCCCAGAGGTCTAGTTAGCATCTCTCACTCGATACATTCTCTTTACTTCTCTCTCTTTCCCAAGTGAGTTATTTCTCTTGCCAGTCTGTGTATTTGGCATTATCTGATGTTATATTGGAACGTACTTTTCTCCTTATCATAAAGTAGAGTAATAATGTGTTGCAAGAGGGAACCTTTTCAAGAAACTGTTAGAAGATGTTTGGTTCCTGAATGGTAGTTTTTATTACTCTGAAGATAAGCTAATGGTGTAATCTACCATCTTGTTAAACGTACACATACATTCAAACAATTGTGAGACTCCAGGCAGCTTAGAAAATGTGCGTCCTCTTCCCGCCTTCTTATATCATTATGTTTTTGTTCATGTGCACTGAAATCGAAGATAAGGCAAAAACGAGTAAAGTAATTACCATGTTGAGTAGAGAAAATAAAGCTGAGTGGAAGCCTTTAGTTAACTCTGTGACTCCCAGTTGCCCATGTAGTAGTGATGCAGAGGGTGGAAGGGGCATCTGGTCCTTTCTTTCAAAGGCTTCCTCACTTCTTTCTGGATGTGGAGTTGAACAGAGATGGTGTACTGCCTGCCTGGTAGGCATGGTATGCTGATTGCAGTTTCTAGAAAAGTTTGGGTTGCATGAGGGGTTGGTGGGGAATGGATGCATGTCCTCATTTGTTCCAGGAACATGTGGTTGGCACCATGCTTGATCCTTGTAAGCAATTTTATGGGGTATTCCCTGAATCTTGTCCTTCCTCTCTACTTGCTCAGGTCTGAACTCCTCCAAAGAATTCCATATAGTCAGGAGCATCCCAGGAAGGCCTAGATTGAATAGATTCTTCTCCATGAGGCCTTCACCCTATATTGAACAATATCCTTTCCCCATATAGGGTTATGAGGTTCAGAAGGAGATTCTGGGGTGTTCTGCAGGGTGTTCTCAGGCTACTTTAGCTCCAGTCTAAGTGTTATTCACACAGATGCTTATTAAATGACTTCTCTATGCCAGGCACTGCTCTAGACTCTGAAGGTATAGCAGTGAGAAAAATGCATGGAGATGCTGCCATCTTAGAACTTCTATTCTAGAGGCTACCTAAACTCAGAGTTCTGATGAATATGCAGTTGCTGAGGCTCTTGTTTTCCTGGGTGAGGGGGAGCAAGGGCAGCCAGGAGCCCAGCTGAGTCCTTTCACGAAAACTCTTCATCTGGGCATAGCTGGTGTGGCTGTGCAGCAGGACCCAGCGATGAGGCTGCGCTGAGAGGAGGGCTTGACCCTTTTTATTGTGGTCTCCTTTGATACACGTATGAAAACTCCAGGATACAGAGAAAGGCAGATGCACACAAAGACACACACAAAATACAACGTCAGATTAAGAACCCCTGCTCTGGAAACAAGAAGCCTTAAAAAACAGTCTCTTCTGACTTCCCTTCCAGACAAAATGACAGATGGGCTTCTCTTTGCTCCTCCCCACCAACCACAAGCACAATCCCTGGAAATAGCACAAGAGACAACCAAAGGAGTACATGTGGTAGGAAGAAGGCAAATGGTTTAAGACTCCAGGATTGGAAAACAGACAGTGGTAGGGCATCTTCCATCCCCACCCATGGAAGAAAGGGACCCAGGCCCAGTGTTTCCTGACACCCAACCCAGCAACAGAAGGCAGCCCAGGTAGCCTCATTCCTCCTTCTGGAATCTAATGGCACTTTCTCCAACATCATGAGGAGAACCACACACCACGAAAAAAAGAAAATCTCAACAAAAGAATAGAACTTATAAAAAAGAACCAAGTGGATGGGGCCGCCCAGTGGCGTAGCGGTTTCGTCCATGCTTGGCAGCCCGGGGTTCACCGGTTCGGATCCCAGGCGCCCGCCGATGCAGTGCTTGTCAGTCACGCTGTGGCGGTGTCCCATATAAAGTGGAGGAGGATGGGCACGGATGCTAGCCCAGGGCCAGTCTTCCTCAGCAAAAGGAGGAGGATTAGCAACGGATGTTAGCTCAGGGCTGGTCTTCCTCACAAAAAAAAAAAAAAAAAAAAGAACCAAGTGGAAATTACGGAACTGAAAAATATAATAGAAGACATTTTAAAAACCTTGCTCGATAGTCCCGATAGTAGAGTGAGAAGAAAAAGGATAGAGTCAATAAACTTGAGGACAGATTAATAGAATTGATCCAATCTCAACAGGCAGAAAATAAACCGAGAAAAATTGAAGAGAGACTCAGGAATCTGTAGGACAATATTATAAGATCATATATTCATATGATTGGAGTTATTCCAAACAGTATAAAACAAATTAAGACACATCATAATTACACATTTGCAAACTAAAGACCAAGAGAAAAATCTTGCAAGCTGGCAGAGACACTCACTGATTCAAGTGACAGTGAGTTTTCATTTGAAACCATGGAGGCAGAAGGAATTTTTCCAATGCTGAAAGAAAAGACTATTCACTGTGAATTTTATATCTGGTGAAACTACCTTCAGGAATGAAGAAGAAATAAAGGTATTCTCAAACACAGAAAAGCTAAAAGAACTTGTTTCTAGCAGATCTACCCTTAAAAATTGGCTATAGAAATTTCTTCAGACAGAAAGTAAAAGATAAAATAAAGAATCTTGGAGCATCAGGAAGAAGGAACAACAAGTAGAGCAGAAATGTGAGTACATATAATAGACTATTATTTTCCTCAGGAGTTTTATAAATCATATTTGATGATTGATACACAAATTCAACACCATCTGATACTCAAGACAATGATATTTAAAAGTGAGGAAGGTAAAGGGACTTAAATGGAAGTGAGGTTTCCACACTTCACTGGAAATGGTACAATGTTGACTCTGTAATTGTTAAAAGTCATATATATATATTGTAATACCAAGAGCAACCACTATGAAAACTATACAGAGATACCCTAAAAACACTATAAGTCAGTCAAGACGGAATCCTAAAAAATGTTCACGTAACCCACAGGAAAACAAGAAAAGAGAAACAGAAGAATGATAATCAGAGGAAATAAAAAGAAAACAATCAATAAAATGGCAGATATAAGCACTAACATCAATAATAATGTTAAAGGTAAGTGGTCTAAACACACCAATCAGAAGACAGAGATTGGCAGTGAATAAAATAAAGCAAATCCCAACAATATTTTGTTTACAAGACTATCACTTCAAATTCAATAACGTAAGTGATTGAAAGTTAGAAAAAAAAGGTATATCATGAAAAGATTGACCAAAAATTAGACATGGCTATATTAGGATAAGATTGACTTCAAAGCAAAGGATATTACTAAGGTTATTAACATCACATAATAATAAAAAGATCAATCTGCCAGGAAGGCACAAAGACACTAAATGCATGCACATCAAACATGAAACAAAAACTGATGGAGCTGAAAAGAGAAACAGATACATCTACAGTTATAGTTGAGAAGTCCAACAATTAGAATTGTTAGTTAGTTAGTCCCTTTCAGCAACTGACAGAACTACTAGCAGAAAATCAGCAAGGATATAGAAGATCTGAGTGACACAATAAACCAACAGGATTTAAATGACATTTATAGAACATTCCAACCAGCAAGAGCAGAAAACACATTTTTTTTCAAGTGCCCAGGGAATATTCATCAAGATAGACCATATCTGAGGCCTGACAAATTAAAATAAATGAAATCATGCAGTGTGTGTTCTCTGATCATAACGGAATCAAACTAGAAATCAATAACAGAAAGATGACAGGAAATTCCCAAAGACATGGAAATGAAACAGCACACTTCTAAATAATCCATGAGTGAAAGAGGAAGTCTGAAAGGATATTTTAAAAGTTACATACAACTAAGTGAAAACAGAAGTACAAGACATCCACATATGTGGGATGCAGATAAAACAGTGCTGAGAGAGTTAATGTATAAGCATGAGATGCTGATATTAGAAAAGAGGAGAGATCTCATTTCAAAAACTTAAATTTCAACCTCTAGAAACTAGAAAAGAGAAGAGCAAAATAAACCCAAAGCACTCAGAAGAAAGAAATAATAAAGACCAGAAATCTAGGAAATTGAAAGTAGGAAAACAAAGAGAAAAATCAATGCAAAAATCTGGTTCTTCAAAAAATATTAGTAAAAATGATAAACCTCTAGCAAGACTGGCGAAAATAAACACGAATCACCAATATCAAGAATGAAGTGGTGACATCACTACAGATTCTACAGCCGCAACGAAGAAAATAAAGGAATACTATGAATAACTTTGTCCTCATAAATTCAACAACTTAGAAAAAATGGAGCAATTCCTCAAAAACCACAAAGTAACAAAACTCAGTCAATGTGAAATAGATAATCTGAATAGCCCTGTAACCATTAAAGTGATTGAATTCATAATTTAAGAGCTTCTGAAAAAGAATCCTCCAGGTCCAGATGGTTCCACTGGAGAGAATTTTACCAAACATTTAAAAAAGAATTAACACCAATTTACATAATCTCTTCCAGAAAAAAGAAAAGGAGGGAGCATTTCCCAATTCATTCTATAAGGCCAATATTACTCTGATGCAAAACCAGACAAAAACAGTAGAGAAAAAGAAAACTACAGACCAATACCTTTCGGGAACTTAGATTAAAAAATCACCACAAAATATTAACAAACTGAATCCCACAATATATAGACAGAATTATACACAATGACCAAGCCAAATTTATCCCAAACATGCAAGGCTAGTTCAATGTTCAAAATTCAATCAATATAATCCACCACATCAACAAGCTAAAGAAGAAAAGTCATATAATTATATCAGTTGATATAGAAAAAGCTATGACAAAAATTCAGTACTCTTTTATGATTAGAAAAAAAAAAAACTCAGCAAGTTAGGAATGGATAAGAATTACCCCGACTTGGTAAGGAGCATCTACAGAAAACCTACAGCTAACATTATACTTAAAGGTAGAAGACTAAATGCTGTCTCTCTAAGATTGGAAATAAGGCAATGATGTCCACTCTCACCACTTTTATTTAACATAGTACTGGAAGTTCTAGCCACTAGACAATAAGTCAAGAAAAAGAAATAAGGGTATACCAGATTGGAAAGGAAGAAATAAAACTGCCTATATAGGTTGAAAATTTCAAGGAACCTACAAATACTCCTAGAATTAATAAGTGAGTTCAGCAAGTTTACAGGCTAGAAGATCAACTCATAAAATTCAATTGTATTTCTATATATGAACAAGGAACACATGGAAACCAAAATTAAAAACATAATACCATTTAACAATAACTCCAAGGAAAGTGAAATATTTCGGTATACATTTAACAAAACGTGTATAGGATCTGTATCCTGAAAACTACAAAATATTGGTGAAATAAACCAAAGAAGTTCTAAACAAATGGAGAAATATTCTACATTCATGGATTCGAAGACTCAACATAGTAAAGATGCTAATTCTCCCCAAATTTGTATACAGGCTTAATGCACTTCCTATCAAAATTCCAGCAAGTTTTTTTTTTTTTGTAGATATAGACAAGCTTACTCTAAAATTTATATGGAAAGGCACAGAACCTAGAATAGCTAAAACAATTTTGACAAACAAGAATAAAATGCAAGAAATCTCTACCCAACATTATGGCTTACTATAAAGCGACAGTGTGGTATTGATGGAGGGACAGACACATAGATCACTGGAAGAGAGACTAGAACTCAGAAAGAGACCTACTCAAATAGGCCAAATAATTTTTGGCAAAAGTGCAAAAGCAATTCAGTGGAGGAAGGACAGCCTCTTAAACAAATGGTGCAGGTGTAACTGGGCATCCCCAGGTTAAAAAAAAAAAAAAGAACCTCAACGTAAACCTCACATCTTATGTAAAAATTAACTCAGAATGGATCATAGATTTAAATGCAAAACGTAAAACTATAAAATTCTTAGGAAAAAATCCTCAGGATCTAGGGCTAGGCAAAGAGTTTTTAGACTTGACATCAAACACATGGACCATAAAAGGAAAAGCAATGCTAAACTGCACATCATCAAAATTGAAAACTTTACTTCTGCAAAAGGGGATGAGAAGATAAGACACAGACTGGAGGAAATATTTGCAAACCACATCTCTGACAAAGGACTAGTATCTAGAATTTATAAAGAACTCTCAAAACTCAATAGTAAAAAAAAAAAAAAATCCAGTTAGAAGATGGGCAAAAGATATGAACGATGATTTCACTGAAGAGAATGTGTAGATGACAAACAAGCATCTGAAAATATGTTCAACATCACTAGTCATCAGGAAAATGCAAATTGAGACCACAGTGAGGTAGCACTATATACCTATTAGAATGGCTAAATAAAAAATAGTGACAACATCAAATGTTGGTGAGGGTACAGAGAAACTGAATCACTTATTGATATTGCTAGTGGAAAAGTAAAATGGTATAGTATTTCAGGATACAGTTTGACAGTTTCTTAAAAAAACTATACATGCAATTACCATACAACCCACAAATTACACTCTTGGGCATTTACCTGAGAACAATGAAAAACTTATGTTCACATAAAAGTCTATGCACAAATGCTTATAGCAGCTTTATTTATAATAGCTGAAAACTAGAATCAGCTCAGATGTCCTTCAATCGGTAAATGGTTTTACAAACTGTGGCACATCCATACTATTGAATACCACTCAGCAACAAAAAGGAACAAACTAGGTATGCAGCAACTTGGATGAATCTCCAGGTAATTAAGCCGAATGAAAAAAGCTAATCCCAAAAGGTTATATATCATAATATCTCATTTATATAACATTTTTAAAATGACAAAATTTTAGTAATAAAGGGCAGATTAGTGGTTGCCAGGTTTTAGTAATGGAAGGAGGGAGTTACGAAAGGACAACATGTAGGATCCTTGCTGTGACGGATCTGTTCAGTATTTTGACTGGGATGGTGGACACACCAACCTATATGTCTGATAAAATTGTATAGAACTAAGTACACATGCACACACATAAACGAATGACTACCAGTGCATGTGAATCTACAGTTATTTCAGTTAGAAATATCCTATTCTTTCTTCTTCCTCATAAATATGAAGGTGTCCTGGCACCAATATCTGCTGACCTTTGATATAGCCTTTGACTCTTTCTTAACAAGGGCTCTTGCAGTGACTGTCAGTTGTCAGAACTGGCAACGAATTCAAGCCTACTGGCACATCATCATATAAAATATTCTCTCCAGAAATATTTAACTGGAATCTAACCAAGCCTGTGGATCTCACTCCAGTTTAAGAGGAGCAAATTAAATGGCATAAAGAGAAAACAATAGGTAATCCAAAGTGTAAGATATTCTACAGGACAAGTGGCATGGAAATCATGAAAAAAATTCATGTAAGGAGCTTTCTTTCCACTTGCTTTTAGCTGTACATACACACACATATGCATATATTTGCATATGATAGATAAAGCAACTATAGAAAATGTTGACAATTTGTTAAAACAAATGATGGGTGTATCATGGTAGTATTCTTTCAACTTTTTTGTTTGCCTGGACATTTTCTTATTAAAGAGTTGATGGGAAACAAACCCCGCTGGCCATCTGGGGATTGGATGATCTTTCAGGTCGCCCCACTGTGATATTCAGACCCTGAAGTTCAAATCTCAGCTCTGAAATTTATTAACTGTGTCCTCCGGGCCTCCTTTTTTTATGTATAAAGATGAAATCTTTGGAACTGTTCTAAAATTCTGTATATCTTAAGGTCACCGGAAAAGTTGATTCTAAATCTTTTAGTAATCCATTCACTTTTGTTCCAACTTGAATCTTTCAAACAGTACTTTAAGAACTTTCCCTCTTCTTTTGGACCCAATAAGAAGAGAAGGAAGGAAAGTATTTTCAAATATTTAAAAAATGTTCTTTGTTGACCCCTCGCTTACCCCCTTTCCTAAACCAGTCATTTCCAGCAAGTCAAATCAATATATGCAATTATACCGTACACTGTGTGCAAGTCTCTTTAGTCTTCCCATTCTCAGTGTTTAGTTATATTTAACTTTCTTCTGTATTCTGCGGTCTGCCAGTCCAAGTTCCAGCCAATCTGCTCCTATTGCTCTGAGCTGCCTGATCAGTATGTCTTATACAAGGATACGTCCCAAAGTTGATCAGAATCCCAGGCATGACACCCTCCTTCACCTTCCAAGGTGTGAAGCTGAACGTGATTATGAAGACTTGTGCCAACAGGTGTGCTTATCCTTGATATAAAACCCAGCTTCAAGAGTGGAGAACTGAGAACCCATCTCCACTATCAAGGTCAGAGTATCCCAAGAGAGAGGCTGCCCAAATAGAGTTACGCAGGAAGAACCACAGAATAGAAGTGATCAAATGCCAAAAGGCTAGGGTACATCAGGCACTCAGATTTTAGGTTGTCCATCCTAACAAACAGAAGACCTTCTGAGGCCTTTCTCTTCTGTAATTGCTCTTAATAAAATGTACATTTTTATATGTTTTTTTGGACTTAATACTTTTAGAGTAGTTTTACATTCACAGTAAAACTGAGAGGGAGGTACAGAGATTTCCCATATATCTCCTGCTCCCACACGTGCATAGTCTCCCCCACTATCAACACTCCCCACAAGAGTGGTACATTTGTTAACAACTGATGAACCTACATGGACACATCATAATAATCCAAAGTCCATAGTTATCAGTGTGGTTCACTCTTGCTGTTGCACATTCTATGGGTTTGGACAAAGATATAATGACAAGTATCCATCATTATAGTTTCATAAAGTGTATTTTCACTGCCTTAAAAATCCTCTGTGCTCTACCTGTTCATCCCTTTCCTGAAGCCCTACTCTTAGCAAACACTGATCTTTTTACTTTCTCAATAATTTTCCCTTTTCTACAATGTCATATAGTTGGAATCATATGGTATGTAGTCTTTTCAGATTGGCTTCTTTCACTTAGTAATATGAATTTATGTTTCCTCCATGTCTTTTCACGGTTTGATAGCTCATTTCTTTTTAGCACTAAATAATATTCCATTGCCTTGATTCACGACAGATTTTTTTAGCCAACTACTGAAGGGCATCTTGGTTGTTTCCAAGTTTTGGCAATTATGAATAAAGCTGCTATAAACATCCATGTACGGATTTTTGTGTGGACATAAGTTTTCAGCTCCTTTAGATAAAAACCAGGGAGCATGATTGCTGGATCATGCTATAAGAATATGTTTAGTTTTGTGAGAAACCACCAAACTGTCTTCCAAAGTGGCTGTACCATTTTCCATTCCTACCAGCAGTGAGCGAGAGTTCCTGTTGCTCCATATCCCGTCCAGCATTTGGTGTTGTCAAGGTTCTGGAGTTTGGCCATTCTCATATATGTTTTTTCAGTTATGTAAGTATGTTCAGTTATCTAAGTATTTTTTCATGCAAACTTGAAAATTTGTATTATTATTATTATTTAAAAGTTTAAGTTCTTATTTATATTCTTTATTATAGGCATGTCTCTTTTACAGATTTTTGTTTCCCAAAGTCGTCTTGTTGATACAAAGAAAATGGTTCTTAAACTTGGCTTTAAGAAACATTTGTGTTCACTGATTATGGTTTATTATAACTATTATTTAAAATCAAGCCTGCATAATTTAAAGGACTACATTACCAACCACACTAGCACAGAGAGAATATTAGGTTTTTGTAACTTTATTATGTCTATAGCATATGACCAAGTTTATAGGCTCTGTAAAGTTGGCGTCTGCTAAAGAATTGAAAGAGGGAGAAATTGTTTATTTCTCTAATATAAATATAAAGATTTATAGCACTGTTTAATGGTACTATAATCAATTTAGAGGTAAGAACTCTGGATCCAGCATGAATATCATTTCATTTTACTAATGGTCACCTTGAGTCATGAAGAAGTTCCATAATTTATTTAAGTATATGCATTTAGCCTATGGCAAAGTCTGGTTTCTTTGCTTCCAACTCAATGTTTTGTCTAGACCAGTGATAACAAACTGAGGGTCCACAAACATTTATGTGGTCCACTCGGTGTTCTTTACATTTTGAATAATCTGGCAATAGCACTGTCCTTTGACCTTTGTAAAATGAGCTCCTGTTCTGGGCCTCACACTTTAGAGGACCTTTCTCTGGCCCTCCTATAGCTGTGCTCCTCCCCAGCAGGGGCTCCTCCCTACAGGAGTCTGTAGGGCCAAGGAGAAGTGCCCATCTGAAGTCCATGCCCTCCCCTCGTAGACTGTGCTCTGGAACCCAGCACCCTGGAGTTTCCTGTCCAAGTAGTCCCAACCCCACTTCCAAGGCCTGTGTGGGCCTCTTCCCCAGATCTGACTTTTCTGAGTGTGTGCAGATATGCACCTCCACGCCTGAGACATAAGCAGACAGCCTGGGACACTGTCTGTAGGGCAAATGGTTGGAACTTAGATGTGTGAACTGGGCTGTCATTCCTTTTCCTTGCGAGGCTCCTCTTACATCTGAAGAAGCCAGGGGTGAAAAAAGCAGGGGGTAAGATGAGATAGTTGCAAATAATACATCTGATAAGGAGTTAATATCCAAAATATATAAAGAACTCATACATCTCAACAACAAAAAAACATTTTTTTTTAAAAAGTGGGCAGAGGTTTTAAATAGATATTTTTCCAAAGAAGACACACAGAGGGCCAACAAGTACATGAAAAGTTGTTCAGTATCACTAATTATTAGGGAAATGCCAATTAAAACCACAATGAGATATCACCTCATGTTAGAATGGCTACTATCAAAAAGTCAAGTAATAACAAGTGTTGGAGAGGATGTGGAGAAAAGGGAACTCTCATACACTGCTGGTGGGAATGTAAATTGGTGCAGCCACTATGGAAAACAGTATGGAGACTCCTCAAAAAATTAAGAATAGAACTACCATATGATCCAGCTATTCCACTTCTGGGTATGCATTCAAAGAATGTGAAAACACTAATCCAAAAAGATACATATGTCCCCACATTCATCACAGCATTATTTACAACAGCTGAGACATGGAAACAGCCCATCAGTGGATGAATGGATAAAGAGGATGTGTTATATATGCACAATGGAATACTACTCAGCCATAAAAAAGAATGAAATCTTGCTATTTGTGACAATGTGGATGAAACTTGAGGGAATTAAGTTAAGTGAAATAAGTCAGATAGAGAAAGATAAATACCATATGATCTCACTCATGTAGAGCATATAAAAAACAACAACAAACAAATCAAAAACAAACACATAGATACAGAGGACAGAGTGGTGGTTACCAGAGGAAAAGGGGGGTAGGAGGAGGGCAAAATGGGTAAAGGGGGTCAATTGGTGATGAATGGAAAGTAGACTTTCGGTAGTGTGCACACTAGTATATACATGTGTAGTATATAAAGAAGTCGACTTAAAATGTCGTGTACCTAAAACTTATATAATGTTTTAAACCAATGTTACCTCAATAAAAAAAGAAAGAAAAAAACCCTCTGAACACCTTTGAAAATAAAATCGTAATAAAAATAAACAGGGAGAGGGTGCACTCAGGTACTGCGGCTGGCTTTCTCAGTAGTACCACAATTGGGCATGGAATTCAAAAGATCTCAAGGATCCCTAATTGGAACCTGGCCTTCCAAGTTGTCATGAAAGTATATTTGTCAAAGTGGGAGCTAGAAACATTTTATTTAACAATTTTTTGGCTTGGTTTCTAACCATTAAATATTTAGACATATGTTATGCGGACCTCTATCCCAGGCTCCGCAAATGGTAGGGGCAGACCTGTCAGTCAATGTTTAAACATGGGGAGATTCACATTAGAAATCCCAATTTCTAGCTTTTCTTGGTGTCTAGTAGTGGCTCCCCCTGTGGTCATATCCTCTCCAATGGGCCTGTGTTTCCCAACCTGCTTCATTTATTCGCAAGTCCTGCCTCATAGGCATTTGAGTTGTCAGCTGCTCTATCCTGCATCTAGAACTGGATCTCAATCTCCCTTACTCCTCTGGCTTACCTAGCACCAGCTATGAGCACTTCCCTACACTGAACACTGGGGTGACACACATATCAGCCCTCAAAACAGCTTGCAACTCTGGAGAGCCATTATGGCAGGTCCAGAGGGAGTTTGGGAAAGGGCAGCCTTGTGCAGAAATGGGCAGGAATCTGTGTATTGAGATATGGAGGAAAAGTCCAGAAAGAGACCACCTAGTCATGATTTTCATCTAGAAGGGGCAGCCTTGTTATGGCTTTAAGAGGCTTTCCTAGTTGCTGTGAGTGAATGGAGATAAATGCTTCTGAATCACCTTAAAAAAAAAAATGCTGAAGCAGAGTTTTATTTGGAGTATAGGTGATTCTGGAAGCCCTCTTTCTCCATTCCCATCCCGGAAATCCTTTAACTATGAAAAGCATCCCACAGTCAGAGATAAAAATCTTTAAAAACCTGGTTGAACAAGCATTTTGTGTGTACGCATTTAAAGCAGAATCATCAGTCAACCAATCACAGAACGTGAATGGCTCTCAGTCTCCAGTTTCCATTGCAGAGAATAAGAACAACGGGGCCTCTGGGGAGGTGAGGGGTATTGGGGGCGAGCACCAAGAAAAGAAGAAACCTGGGCTGGGAGACAGACTGGGAAGATGCCAAAAGTAGGGCCTGGGGGGACCCCGTTTACTTCCAGACATTTGAGGCAAAGGGAAGTTCCCAGAGCAGGCATTTCTCTGAGCAGCTGCAAATGGGTGCAATCAGGTTTTTCTCTTTACCTGATTTATGAAAATGTTTTGGGGAGTCAAGACATATTTTTGTAGGGAGTATTAGAGTCAGATCACATACCCTGTTCAAGATTCCTTCAGAGCAGACTGTAGACTATGCAGTTAGACACCTGGGTCTACTCTGTCTTTGCTGTGTGGCTTTCCACCAGCGACCACGTTGAGCCACAATTTCTACATTTGTGTGCACTAAAGCCTACTTTACAGGGCTATTGTGAAGGTAATGAGATGGTGCGTGTGGCACCTGGCATATGTTAGGTGATCCTTAAATGTCAGCTCCATTCTTTTCTTCTACGAGAGCTCAACCCAGATGAAATTCAATTGGACCAAAACAGTTTCTTTGGTCTGTAAACCAATAAACTCTGTGCTCTTCTGAGATGACTCTGTCCAAGTTACCAGAGCCATATAAATTGAGAAGAAGTTTCTGTCTTGTTAAGTTTCAGGATTAGCCTGGAGAAAAAAAAAGATATAACCTTTTTTCTTGACAACTTTGCATTAGGCCAAAATAAAGAATATGTGAGTTGTCATTTCATAGTACCTGGTGTGGAATAACAAACAAAAGTTCTTCCACCGATGCTTGAAGAATTTGTGACTTCTTGCTTTAAGCAATAACTACTAGAGTTGATTTTTCTAATAGATTTCTTCAGTCTTTCAATAATGACAAATGTGTTGGTGAACAATACATAAATTAGTACCAATGAATGCATCCATTCAGTATGGAATAATAACTGAAAGGGTCTGTTCTACTCAATGGTATCCTAGCCCTTCATTTCATCCACATAACCCCAAAGTACCAGATTGTCTCCTTCATAAACTGAATACCCCAAAGGATATTCTCCAAGGCTGGTAGAGTTCTACCTTTTCCTGTCCCATAGATTGACACAATTGGCCGCCTCGGCTACAGAGAAAGCTCTTAGCACAAATGAATGGAATAAGTCTTCCCCAGGACCAGTTTCTGGGAGCACACTGAGAGCTCTTCAGGGTCAGATCAAGACTACTGTAATAGGGGAGAGAGTTTGAACTCAACTCCAAATGCATGAGACAAGTGGGGATTTATAACCAACAGGCAGGGTGAGGGAGTGGATGGAAAATTACTAAGAGGAACTTGGTTAGGTGTGAAGGGTGGGAAGGGAGCAGAGAGGAACTTGATTAGATATCAAGGGTAGAGGGATTCTCATAAACTGGCTTAGTTGGATTTTTTGCTAATACTGAGTTCTGCAGGCCAACGAGGTAGACTAAGAATGAAGTTAGTTGAAAAAAAGAGCTCAGAGGAGCCTGACTAAAGTTTGGTCAACATGGGAGTCCTTGTCAATACTCTGCTACTTTCTGTGGTAGGAAAGTGACATTTGACTCAGGACTTAAAGAATGAGAGTTAGCCTGGTGAAGAGAAGGGAAAGAATGGTCTAGACACTGAGGAAGAAAGTGCAAGAGAGAGGCAGCAAGAAATAGTCTTGATTCCACACATTGCTCAGCCTCCCGTTAGAGTCAATATTTCTTCTGTGTGTCTCAGAGACGTGACAGGCATACTGGACTTGGGAGTCAAGAACCTTATTACAACTGTGCAACTCACTGCTCACGTGGTTTCATTGAGTTTCTCTGGATCTGAACATTATTTAAGATAAAGAAGTTATCAGCATTTGAGATGGGATCTTATTTTGGGGGCTGTACTGCACATTGCAGGATATTTAGCATTACTGACTGCTGCCCAACAAATGCTAATAGCATTCTCCAAATATTGTGAAAAGCAGTGATGACACCCCTCCCATACACACATTACTAGATGTCCCCCAAATTGGGAGGGAGTGATTCTACCTTCAGTTAAGAATCACCATATAATCACAAAGACTTCTGCTAGCTCTCAATTGTCTCATTCTACTTGAGTTATAAATCCATTCCGGAAGAACCAGCCTCCATCTTAATCCACTCTCTCTTCAAGCTTCCCCAGTACTTCCACTTGCTGTAGTCAGCAATTACTTGTGGTATTTATATGTTGCCTCAGGGACAAGAGAATTATGTAGGGGGGTAAGTACCATCCCCGATTCCTGAATGTGAGTGAAGGAAACAGAAAGTTCCAGTTCTTTCCTCTGGAGATGTTCTGTATAAGCCAGAACTAGGAAAACTTTCCTTGTGCCTTGGTTAATAGCAAAAGGGATGGATAATAGCCCATCAGTTTGCAGCAGGAAAGGATTAAAGCAGGAGGGAAAAGTTGAGATAGAACTTTCCAGAGCCTGAGAATTTAAATTTTTCCCCCTTTTCCTCTTTGGAAACTAAACTGCTGGTCTTTCTAAGTAGTCCTTTACAATCTCCGAGATTTTGTTAGGATAAATATAGGCAATGAAATCCTCCTACAGCAAACTCCCAAGTCCTAAGATTTTGTATTTTCTATTTGCATGAGTATTTAAAATACATAAATTACTTATCCATATACATATGTAATGCAATTTCCAAATTCTGTCCTGCTATTCAGAGTAGGATATTTTGGACCTATGTTGAAGATAAGTGTACGTTGATGTTTCACAGTATCTCCTGCAGTGTAGCTACTGTTAAGTGGCAGCAATAAATAATAACCACTGGCTCTAATTGCTTAGAGAATTGCCAAGTGATAATCTGTGATGTAATTAAGTAAAAGAAACCAATGTTGTCTTTAACCACCTCCATAAGATAATTCCCCAGAGAGGCATCAGCGCTTCCATGGGTAAACTTATCTTGTAGGCAAAATTAGCTCTCCAAGCACACTGTACCCTGGGGAGGAAAAGTCAACCAATCCTTTGTGGTTGTCATCATTCTTGTTACATGAACTATGTTGAGCCTGTGTTTGTTTTTCTTATTAATATATTAAATATTACATTTTGTTTTGCTTCTGATTCCTAGAATTAAACAGGGTGAAAATAAGGAGCCCGTGTTCTGGCTGGGGCTCAGTAAGTGGGTCCACTGGAGCTCCTAGCCCACTGGTTTATGAAGGGAGTGCAGGGAGAGGGCGTTAGCACTCGAGTCTCCATGATCTGCCTGATATGGTCTGGGTTGGAGCCCGGTGGGTGTGCATTCTCCTCTTTTAGGAGAATTCTAGGAATTCCCACATCTCTATTCTGACATGTCTGGTCCTGCCAATTTACTATTATAGGCACAGCACTCTAGGCTCTAGCTGTCTTCTGAAACTGCCAAAGGGGATTGTTTTTCTGCTGAAGTTAACCACACATTCAGTTCTAGAAGAAGTGTAGGTGAGATTTGCAGGAGGCTTTTCCACTCTGGGCCATGGAATATATTTATCCTGGTTTCAGAAGGATAATCAAGCTACTTGCCATTATTGTGATTTGTGAGCCATTATAGGACTTGATCAAGACCAGAAATTATTCCCATCTGACTTGGCTTACTGGTGCCAAAAGTCAGAAATCATGTAAACAGTGGTAAGGGTCTTCCCGAGTGTGATAGCTATGAAGGCCATGGGAGCCTTTTATCTTTCTCTCTCTAAGAATCCAATAACTTTGAGGTATCTTGAGGCAGATGACATAGTTGAAGAGTCATAGCCAGAGAGGAGAATGCCTATTTGGAAACCAGCCAACAAGTTGCATTTCTGTCAGGGTAGATTGTAAAGTATCCTGAATATACTACCTATGAAAAGAAGACTTCTCATTCCATTACATAATGATTTCCTGTGGCTCTCTCCTTTTAATCTTTCATGAATTTGATTGCCTGCTGCTGTTTCAGTAGCTTATGATTAAGAAGGCTGGAATTTTAAAAAGGAGAAAAGATAAAACAACTTGGAAAACTTCAATCAGATTGCAGACTCTCTAAATTTAATCAATCTCTATTAAATCTTCTGATGTGAATTACCCATATTTTGCAGGGTTGCAACTCCTAGTTATAGGCAACTTATTTTAGAGACTTGGGACTTCTCTTGGTTTTTGAGATCTTGTTACCCTGACAGAATATATTGATCTCTTTATTAAGTATGTAGGTTTGGACTTTTCACTGGAGGTAGGCAATTTTATGAATTAATCAAAATTATGGTATATTGTATACAACTCAAGTCACAGGTGTGTCTTCCATGAAATGCAACATCTATAGAGTTGTTCTGCTAATGTACTATTTCATTCAAGTTGCCTTGCACACTATTATCAGAGTTTGTGATTTCAAAAGGAACCTCTTGATTGCAAGAGTGATTGCAGTATATCACCCAGAAAGAAGGAACTCAGGAGGGTAAAATCAATCAAAGCAATGTAATACCGTGGGATGGATGTTTTCCTAAAACGCCTTCTCATTTTATTGTCCAATTTCTTATCTTGAAAGTGATTTTATGGTTATAAGAGCCAGCTAGGCTTAGAGGAAAGAATATCCCATTTTAGTAGTGACTGGTAAGTAGATTACCATGAACCCCACGCAAGATCTATAAACATCTATTGAATTCCACTGGAAGTAAGAGTAATGTGGCCATCCACATTAATTCACTCACTTCAGGAGAGATTTTGTGGTTTGTGACCCTGGTTAGGCTGATGTAATCCTAGCTCTGTGCCTAGTATTTAGTATTAAGTACTTTTTTGCATTCTTGAGACTCTCGCTAGTTTTTACTTTTCCAAAGCTCCTCAGCTAAGGGAGTTACCAGAATAGATAGGCGTGAAATTAATTTTTCATAGTCATTTAGTAATGGATGGAATGCTCATAGCTCACTTCCATTGAGGTGACTTTTTTTTCTTCTTTTGCTGCTGCCTACAGACCCTGGCCCAATCCACATCCAGAGAGCTGGATGAGATAAACCTCTTCCTCACTTGCATTTCAGGCTGCCTTCAAGTGATGTTTGGGGAGCAGTTCTCTCCCAATGGGCTAAGAATCTTGTAGTATACCAGCTTTCCTATCTGTGAACATACATCTAGCATTTATTATTAACTGTTCTAGATTGTCATTTTCTTCCTGTCTTCATTCATGCCCACACTAACCTTATGTGAATGCAGACATGGCCCTCTCCTAAACCAAACTCAAATCTTAAAGCCTAGTTTCCTTTCCAACTCTTGGATACGTGGTGCTCAGTAGCATATTATTCTATAACTATGAGCCATGATGGAAAAAGTGCTTAAGGACCCACATCTGACCTCACTGCTCCTAGCAATGAGCATGAGAGGCATCAAAGAGGAAAGAAATTTACCCATTAATGTTTCCAGAGTGAGTTTTATCTATTTTCAGTATTTCAGAGCTACTAATGCGTTGGTTTAAGATGCCTGCCTGTGTTCCTTTACTAAGAACCATTTGTTGAGCATCTACTATGTGTGGGTACTGGTAACTTCCAGGGATTCAAAGACAAGTACTACACGCTCCCAGCTCTGATGCTAGAGAGGTAAGTGGTCTCTTCTTACAAATCAGTCAGAATATATTCTCTCCTACAGACATAGCATCTGCTTATTTCATCACTTGAGGAGCAAGAACGCAGACCCCACACAGCCATGCACTTCTAGGCACCCCCTTGATGTTTCTGATGTCATCATATTATTACTAATGTTAACATTGTATGTTGCTGTCCTTGGTGCTGACTCTTACTGGGTAAGAACTAGATACTACAGCACTTCTGACTCATTTCCTACCCAGCAGAGTTCCTTTTGTCCTTAATAGTACCACTATCCTTCCTCTCTTCACACCCACATCTAATCTGTAACTAAGTCTTGGGCACTGTCCCCCATAGCCCTTCTCATATCTCTATCAATTCCGTTCAGCTCTCACCTAATGTACTGCAATCGCCTCCTCCTAATTGCACTGCATTGCTCCAGTGTCCTGACTCCAATCCATATAATCCCTGTTGCTAGTCCAAGTCTTTTTAAAGCATAATTATCATAGCTTCCTTCCTCTGCATAAACAGCCAGTAGTTCTCCCAGCAAGCAGGATAAAGATGGATCACAATTCTAACCTTATTTCTACATTCCTTTTCACTCGTCTCATGGCACAGGCAAACTTGCCATTGCTGCCAATACAATAGTCTCTACACTCTCAGATCTTACTGTTTATGTGCCCTTTTCCTTCTATGTCCAGTGTCCAAACCCTCCCATTCTTCATAGCCCAATTGAAGATGTTCTGAAACCCCCCAGCCATGAGTGATCTCTCCTTGTAACTCCCTAGTTCTTTGCAACCCCTATTACTTTCTACCTTATATTGTATTCACTTACATAATAATGAAAACCACCATGACAATAAGTTCCTTCTGTGGATTAGTATGGGCCAGTTGCTCTGCTATGGCTTTGTGTACATTATCTCACTTTATGATTACCAGTGAAGTAAGTGCTATGGTCCTCCTTCTACCAGTTTCCATCTACTAGCATCTACTAACACCTTTTGTGTTCTGCCCTCAATAAGCAAATAGTTGAGTTGGAGGTGTGTTGGTGCTGAGGATGACTGCCCCATACTCTTCCCACATATTGTTGTTATACTTGGTGGAGATAGACAAACATTTAAAATGACTATACTTGTTTTTTTTTAAAAATATATACCATGTTATAAACCAAAAATTCAGAAAGAAGGTGATATGTTTTAGCTTGCCCCTTATCTAAAACTCCACGCTGGGCTTCGTATGTTATAAGATATTTGAATAATGTTGAATACATTATTTCTTGTATCTGATGCTGAGACTTTGAGAGCCAGATAGTCCTATATTACAACTAATAATAAATCAATAGGCAACTCATTATTCTGGTGTTACAAGGAATTACATTCTTATGCAAACACAAATCCAAAAGTTTTCTTTACTGAACAGAATAGGGTAAAATTAATAAAGATCAAAAATTAATTGCAAAATTTTCTTTTCTTTCTTTCCTTTAACATTCTTTCTTTCTTCTTCCTTCCTTTCTTCCCTGCTCTCTCCTTCCCTTTCTTCCTTTCTTTCTCCTCTTGAGAGTATGAGCCTTATCAAACCATGTGAGGCAGAATTAAGTCCCAGGCTTCTGTTCTCTGGGTGATCCTCCCTGCTGAGAAAAGTAATTGTCTAACTTGACTTTCTGGCTAATGTTCAGGGTAGTAAATTTAAGATTAAGCTCTTGCAAATATTAATTCTACTACAGCAAAGCTAAACACTGTTAGCATCTTCCTTGTACCTAATATTTTCAGAACACAAACAATTTTAAAAGATTTTTCCTTGATTACCCCATTAAGAAATATGGATCCATTTGCCTAGATGCACAATGACACACAGAGACTGTCCAGCAAAAATCTGATTCACATAGGAATTATTAGAACCCTTTTAGGAAAACATATCACCAGAATTCCCATTCCAGACCATTTTTCAAAGACCCTCAGCCCTAGAAGAGGAGAAAATGGTTCACTTAGACAGAATGCAATTGAATTTTGCACATTTCCCATTGTCCTGCTGCCATCACCACCATGAAAGCAGTATAACCAAGACAGGTATCCCTATAGTCCATGCAAGTACAAATACTGCCTCCTATTGCGATGTGCTTTCCAATTTGCAAAGCTCCTTCACACATATCATTTTGCGTAACTCATGCAACAACCCTCTACATGAAGGAACAGGAAATTACCCCTTCCTAAACTTTAGTGTTCCACATATAGTTGCATGCTTAGTGTGTGGCAGAGCCAGGATGTCAAGCCATTGAATACAGGCTCTTTTGCCACTTGACCAAAAGAGGGTTCTTCCTATGTCCAGAGGCCAAAATGCATCAGAGAAGTTGCAGAGGGAACGCATGATCCTCTCCATCTTGGTTTAGGCATCATTATCAGCTAAGGGGCAAAGCATGCTTGGTAACTGGGAAAGTCATGCAATGGGTATTTTAGTCATTAACTTTGAAAGAAGCTTCAGATGGGATGAAGAGATAAAGAAGCATGCTCAGATGCAATGTTTCCGTCCCTGTGAATAGATATTTGGTAGCACACTATCTGGAAAACTACTTTGTGGTTTCAGGAAGACCTTAAATAATTCCCAAGAAAAAAATTATAAGCACAATGATATTGAATGTGAAGTTAAGAGTCAAGATAGAACTGGCCAAAGAGCTTTAACTACTAACATTAACAGACTTCTTATTAATTATATGCAGAAAAATTAGCATAGGAAAACACACTGTGATTTCAGAATTGACTAAGAGGCTTCCCACTGGTCCTTCTGAGAAATAGTATCACTGGCAACCACACTGTATCTTTATGTGGTTATCTGATCACAGTTAGCCTCTTTTTTCTTATATGAGTCTAGCCCCAGGATCTAGGTTTGAGAATCTCTACTAAAAATTCAAAGCACAAAGCAGTCATTTCTTGAAACTTAAATATCTTCTCTTTGGTAAAACACTTACTATTTTCCACTATTTTGTATCTCATTTGTATTATGCCGTTGACTTAGATTTTAAATCTTTGGTAGTGATGTTGGGCGCCCAATTCATAACAACAACAGTAGAACCTACAAATGAGTCACTATTCATAATCTCTAATTGCTCACAGTATAATGATGAACCCCCTGTAGATAAGCCATTAATAAGTCCTAATTAATATGAAATTATCCTTTTTTGGGAAAAGTTGAAGTTTTGTCTTTTCTGATAATACAGTTTTTTACATTTCATTGGCAATTTGCAGTTCACATAATGCTTTGGCATACATTATCACATTTGAACTTTTAATTATCAGTCTAAAACTGATATAATTCAGAACTGACTATATAAATGCTATGCAAATTATGGAAAAGGATTGAAGAAATGTAAATATTCATTTGTCACCTGTTTGCTCATTTTGATACAAGTGCTAAACTACCCTGATAGAATTGTAAATGTAGACAATATGGAAAATAATTTTTTTTCCTTTGGGTTGAGTTAAGCAATGTATCAGTCTAAATGAGTTGGTAGATTGAAGAAATTCTGGAAATGTCTTCTGTTCTCATTTCCACAATTTGCATGAAGTTGCTGAATTGTTTATGACCATTTCTGGTTTGCTTAGAAACCTTGTTATAAGATTATAGAAATTTACCATGGTGGAATACAAACTCTAATAAGCACTTTAAATAATAATAAACTTTTTGTTTAGAACAATTTTAGATTTGCAGAGTTATTGTGAAGATAGCAAAGAGGGTTGCATCCAGTTTCCCCTATTATTAACATCTTACATTAGTATAGTATATTTGTTACAACTAATGAATCAATATTGATACATTATTATTCACTGAAGTCCATACTTTATTCAGATTTCTTTACTTTAGTTTTTTTTTTTTTTGGTGAGGAAGATTGACCCTGAGCTAACATCTATTGCCAATCTTCTTCTTTTTGCTTGAGGAAGATTGTCCCTGAGCTAACATCTGTGCCAGTATTCCTATATTTTGTATGTGGGGTGCCACCACAGCATGGCTTGATGAACAGTGTGTAGATCCACGCCCAGGATCCAAATCTGTGAACTCCGGGCTGCCAAAGTGGAGCATGTGAATTTAACTACTATGCAACCAGGCTGGCCCCAGATTTCTTTAGTTTTTACCTCATAATCTTTTTCTGTCCTAGGATCCCATCCAAGATACCATGTTACGTTTAGCCTTCATGTCTCCTTAAGCTCCTCTTGACTGTGACACTTTCTCAGACTCCCCTTGGTTTTTTATGAACTTGACAATTTTGAGGAGTACTGGTCAGGTATTTTGTAGAATGTCCCTCAATTGGAATTTGTCTAATGTTTTCCTCTTGATTAATCTGGGGTTATCATTTTTTGAGAGGAAGATCTCAGAGGTAAAGTACCATTTTCATCACCATATCCAGGGTAACTACTATCAACGTGATTTGTCCCTGTTGACGTTGACCCTAACCACTTGGCTGAGGAAGTGTTTGTCAGGTATCTCCACTGTAAAGTTACTCTTTCACCCCCCTTTCCATGTTGTACTCTTTGGAAGGAAGTCACTATGCTCAGCCCACACTTAAGGAGTGGGGAGTTATGCTCCACATCCTTGAGGGGGGAGGAGCTACATAAAGTATTTTGTCTGGTAGGTATTTTAAATTAGAAAAAGCTGGGAGGATTTCACAGGTCAAAAATGTCATAAATAAGAAAGAGGAAAAAGGTGAGGAAATTCATATGAAGAAGTCAAGACGTAAGGGATTCAAGATGATCACAGCTAAGGTGTGAGGTGGTGTCACACTCCTCAACAGGGGTAAAGCCTCATGACTTGAGACACATTCCATTCAACTTTTTCCTGCCCATTCCATACCCTCTGGAAAAGTGAAGCATTTGAACACTTGGAAACTATAATAAAGTCCAGCATCCTTTTACTTTTCTCCTGGGATCATCCCATGAATATAATACTTCATTTACTGCCAAAGTCTATCCTGCAATAATAAGGTTCTGGTCCTAAAAATAAATAAAATGGTTTCCAGGTAGAATTCACTGTCTTTTCTTGGAAGTGGGTACAAGTGGACATGTGATGAGAAGAGGTATTCTCTCTCATTTATACAGGAGAAAAATAAGGTAGTAAATGATTTGCTAAAGATCTTCATAATCAGTGATTTCTATCTTTGCCATTCAACTAAAATTGCTATCTCAAAACTCTCCAAAGATTGACTTGTTGTCAAACACAGTGGCCCTTTCTCCTTCCTTGTTCTCCTTGACTTCTCTGTTGCATTTGACTTGGTTGACTAGCCTCTGGTATTGGATAGCTATTGCTGTGTAACAAACCATTGCCAAACTCAGGGGCTTAAAAAAGTAATCATTTATTATTGCTCATGCATCTGTGGGGCAGCTGGAGTTTATTTAGCTGGTTCAGCTGAGTGGCTCTGCTTCTTGTGAAGATCTGCTAGTTGGCTGGGAAGTCACTGGTCTGTGTTTTTCATCCTTCTCTTCAGTCCAGCGTGTTAGCTGTTACACGTTTTTACCATGGCAATGGCAGAAGACAAGAGAACAAGTAGTAACATCTGAGGTCTTTAAGATTAAGGCTCAGAATTGGCACATTGTCATATGCCTTCAGTTAAAGCAAGTCACATGGCCAAGGGGCAGGAAATACACTGTATCATCAATGAGGTCAACACAGAGCTAGTGTGTAGATGCTCAAATAAGTGAAGAATTGGGGTCAGTAATGCAATCTATCGCACTCTTACTTCTTGAAACACTCACCCTTGCTTTTTTAAACACAATATTATCTTGATTCTCTCACCTTTTATTTCCTTAATTCTTCCTTCAACCTCAGTACTCTATGTAGGCTTTACCTAAGGCTTAGCCTTTCAGTCCTGATTTTTTCCATGTGTTTGCTCTTCCTAAGAAAGTTCATCCAGGACTAAACTCTCTAATTCCCTAACAGTCATTTCCAGTTTACCATCGGGCATTTCCATATTTCCATTTGAAATTGCCTAAACTCATATTCTTTGGTCCCATGCTCCACTTAAATCAACATTTCTTCCCAATACAAAGCTGTATCTCTAAAAAAAGACTTGGGTTTTTAGATCATATTTGGTGTGGATGCAAAACCAAAACCAAAAAAAAGCCCTAATGAAAACTTACCCTGCATTAATAGGAATTTGACATCTCTAAAAATTAAAAGAGAATATATCTGAAAGGAAATGGTAATGATGAGAATATTTAAAACCATTTCCTATGAGAAATGGTTCAAGTTACTAATAATTTTTTTAATCTAGAGATTGTATAGGGTGTCGTGACTGCCATGTTTATATAATTGAAAGTGTGTGGTGTGGGAAAACCTGAGATTTTTTTCTTTGTAGCAGAACAACACCCAATGGGTGGATTTGGGGGAGGAAATTTTTAGCTTGATATAAGGAAGAAATTTTTAGTAAGAAGAACTGCATAGAAACAGAATGAGTTGATATCTTTATTTTTCTTGTGTCACTCCTCTCTCCTCAAATATCTCGCTCCTCCTTCTCCCAATTATCCATCAAAATCCTATCCATCCTTCAAGGCTTATCCCAAGCTTTCATCCCTCCATACACTCTTCTATGACTGCTAAAATTTTATTAATGTCTTTCAATTTATGCTGCTAATCTCCTACCCACTTCAAAAGAATTAAGGGCTCTTTGAAAGTAGAAATATGACATACTATTTTATAACTTCAAATATGAAACACAATGCTGAGCTTCTGAGCTTCTAACAGACATTCAGTAAATTCTCACTTGTTTACTGCTCAGTCACATATTTCCTGAATTCTAATCTGGAATCATTAGATTTGGTTAGAATTTGAGCCAGATTGAAATGCTCAAGAATCTGATCATTTTACGTTGATTTCACAAGGGGATATCTGATTTTAATGATAGCCTGAAGGAAGTAACAGTTTTGTCATAACTTGCCATTCAATATAAAAGCTTATATTTTACTACTTGCCAAAAAAAAAAAAAAGGAAGAAAAATTCAGTAATTCTAAGTAATTCTGTAAACTCAGTTGTTTATAGATCCTCTAAGATCTTAAATTTATAGCTCAGACAATTTGTTGGGAGAATAGACAGAATGAATATGCCATCATTTCTTCGTGTCTGAAAATTATTTAAAACAAAAATCAATTGGCGAATGGGAATATATGACTTGGAGAAACACATACGAACTGTCACTCTAGTTTGTATTCAGGTCTGCCTGTTGTCATAGTTACTGATGTATTCAAAGCGATTTCCTTCCTGAATCACACTCAGTACACCTTCAATGAAAATAAGCTATTCTTGCTTTATTTTTCTCTATCAATGACTTGAAGCTAAAAAATAGCGTCAATTGTAGTGTCAATTGTTTTCACACTTTTAGCAAGGTTTTTAAACTTACATACAAAAGGAATAAGAAGTTTAATCAAAACAAGCATCTCTGATTAAGGTCTCACCTCATTTGTTCAGCAATGATTAGTTAAGCAGCTAGGTACTAAGGACACAACTATGATTATGACCCTGTCCCTCCTCTAAAAGATATTAGAGCTTTGTGAGGGAGAGACATGTGTAAGGGATGCATTTCAACAACATGCAATCAGCACTGTGGTGGAAGCAGAGTACAGAGACCCATGGGAAAACAAAAGAGAGATGCCTGGTAAAGTTTGAGGTGCTGATGCAGTCAGATCAAAGGGAGGCTTCCCTCCCGTTAGTCTCGAAGCATTGTTCCTGTGAAATTTAGCAAATGTGCTTTCTATCACTTTGAGTACAGGACACAGATGTTACCCTGCAGGCTGGGCTCATGGAGCAGTGGAGGGAGGAGGCCAGCGCTCTTACACACGAAGTGCTATCACCCACTACTATTCACACCCAGCTCCTCCTTTCTGCTCTGGCTGCAGGAACTCCTTCACAGACATCCTCCGCGCCATCCTGCTGTCACTGGAAGTCCTTATTGAAGATCCAGAGCTTCAGATAAATGGTTTCATTTTAATTATAGATTGGAGTAACTTTTCCTTCAAACAAGCCTCCAAACTGACACCTTCAATCCTCAAACTGGCCATCGAGGGGTTGCAGGTATGTTCAACAATCGTACAATATGAGACGGTGTGTAACAATGTACCTTTTTCTTATTGCAACCAAAGTAATATTTGTCTTTTAGAATGGAAAAAGAAAACTTAGATAAAGTTCACCTGTGAATACTGTGTATTTTTACTCAGCCTGAGTTTAGATGTTTGGGTTTTTTTTAATTAGCCTTCATTTTCATTAATAACTCTAAATCACTGTTACCACAGGCACAAATTACCTGCTGTAGCAATTATGATTAAAGCTCAGAGACGGTTAGTCTAATCCGTCTGAGAGTTCACAAAAATTAAAACTAGAAAACATCTGCTTTATGAGCATGTGCTATATAGAGGTAGCATGGGGGCTTTCCAGGGTTTCTAGAAGTATCTTTACACCCCCAGAAATGCATCCTGTGGATCCTCACTTCCCAGAATGCAATGTGTGAAAGTGTTTGTGCTGAAACAGATCACTTCAGAGCAAACAAAGGAAGTAGATGAAACTCTACTTCCTGTTTGTATGACCAGTTGTCAGGACGTTGGGGAAGGGGTTTTTATGCTGTGTGGGGGTTAGAAAAGTCAGTCTCCAAGGTTCCTTCTACTTTTAAGGACCAGTCATTCTATGAAAAGTAACAGACTTAGAGAGGTGATGCTGCTTAGCTTCCTGGTGATACAACTTTATAGTACAAAAGTAAAGGCATAGTTCAGGAAGATTCAGAATCAGCATAGATAAAACTTGTGTCCCTTCTTCATTTATAGGAAGATTGACTCAATGGAGTGACCGTCCCCCCAATAGATGGCAGTTATATGACGCTTTGCAAATAGCAAAATATTTGCTAATTCTCAGATCAAGCAGCCATTACTCTTGTTCTTCAGATGCAAGACTAGGAAACCCATTTCAGTGACTCATCATACTCCAGTGCAATGAATAATTGGTGGGTCTGTTTCTTAAACTGTGGCTTATTTATATTTGGCCCCCAGCAAATATCTAGCACTTAGCGGACCTCTGATAAACATTTATTTATTGAATGGATCTTATTTTATTGAAATGGTTTTCTATTTCAAGGGGAGGAGGAGGAGAGCAGGCATTTCAGAAGAGGAGGAACAAGTACACACTCTTCCAGGAATGCCACATTATCCTGGGTGGCTGCATCACGCAGTGTACTGGGGGCGCATTTTTAAAGGTGCTTTTGCATTTCTGGACTGCAGGGAGGGTCCTGCCCTGCCTTAAAACTCCCAATCATAAACTTGTATGTCCTTTACTGCCAATCACTTTCTCTGAGCTCTAACTTGTTTTCTCCACCATCCTCTCATCTAAACCTCTGAACATCTAATCTCTCTCTCCTTAAAGCTCTTATCAAAGGGAGTTTTAAAGCAAGCTGCAAGGTTTATTTCATGCCCTATAATTATGCTGACCATATTTTCAGGATTTTCTGTGATAGTGTAAGCATCATTTAATTTTATCTTTTTTGAAAAAGACAATTCATTACTTGTATAAGTAACTGTGATTCAAGTTCTATGTATTTATAAGATTTTTTTCATAAATCAGGAAGGAAAATGTCTTTTATCCAATGCTGTATTCCAAGTTTTCTTTCTGAAAACGTGTGGATTATATATTATGTCTTTCGCCAACTTCACTAGATTCATGTGGGTCTTACTGAGTTAACGCACATGGATGAGTTTTAAAAGGTAAAGCGACACATAAGTTTGTAAGCTATTTTTACGACAAATACTAGACGACCTTTTGTGGAGTAAGGTGGGTCCCATCTGGGCCTTCACTTGTCATATACCAGGGTCCAGGATGAATTCCGCAATGTCCCACAGCTCCACTTAAGGAATAGCCTCTAGTGGGAGAAGAAGAGATTCATGAGGCCAGGGTCAGAGTGGAGAAAATGTATACCCTCCGGTCATCTCACAGAGCAATGGCCTGGACCCTTTTATTACTCTCCCCCTTTATAAGGCAAGGTAAACTCCCTTGACTGTGGGAAAGCATCAGGCCATCCTGGAGTCAGGCTCTCTGGACTGAGATGCAGCGTTTTTTGCAAACTCTGCCTGCCTGGGCCCTGAAGGTCTGGGAGCCCTTGGAAAGATGTAGTCCTCCTGCCAGGAGAAGGAAGCCAACAATCCCAGGGGAAGCTGAATTTGGGTGCAGCTCCACCATTTAGGATCTAGACTTCTTGTATCATTTAGTGTGTTGTCTTGGCAACTGTGAGGAAGCCCGCGGGTCACTGCAGACAGTTCTGCTCTTGCTCCACGGTGGATAGTCAGCTCTGGCCAGCCGCTGGCAACTTCTTGCCTCAGGCTATCCTCTCTCAGGCTTTGGGAACATTCAGACACCATAGTCACCCCACCACTGGCTCTCCTAGTGACCTTTCTTCATTGCAGAGATTGTTTCCATCCCCAGGGTAGCCATGAATCCCTTTGGATGTTTCAAAATAGTCATAACTGGCACTAAGCAGAATTCATGCATTTGTGGTCACACTGTTGTACAAGGAGGGTCCCATCCAGGTCTCCATTTGTCAGCCGGGAAGGTTCAGGATAAATTTCATGACACCACTGGCATAGACTTTAGTGTAGAAAAGGAAAGCTATATAAAGCCAGTGGCAGTGAGAGAAGAGAAGCCACTGTTCTCCCTTCCTCCTCTGCACCCTCAGAGAGGCCTGAAGAGGTCAGGGTGTCTGCCTGCAGGTGGGAGGTTGCAGGGGAGGGAGATCCTATGTTCTAGTGAAGGGAACTTGCTCTTTCTGCTCTTGTGCCTTTTGTAGGGTAGATGTGAGAAAGCAGCCTTGTCAGGGAGAAGAATCAGACCATTTTTGTGCTAGGCCATCTGGTTTGGGGTTTCAGCTGCTCATAGAATTTGTCTAGTATTACCTGCTGCTCAACCCATGGAGAATTTGGGGCCCTGGGATAGGACAGCTCCCCTCCCCCACAGAGGTAATACAACAACTCTGGCAGGGAGAAGAGGGTAGGGACCCACTGTTCAGACAGGGAGAATTTAGGGTCATCTTTGGTCAATCCCACGCCTTGCATCACAACCTAGTTCCAGAACCCTGAGTTTTAGCCCTATTACCTCCATTCTTAGTTCTCCATAAAGACAGTCAGTCATCCAACAAGGACTTCTATTACTAATTATTGCAGGTTGAGTTCTCCAGGGAGCAGATTCTGACATGGAAATTAACATGCAGGAGATTTATTAGGGAGGGCTCTTGGGGTCAACACTTGTAGAAGGGAAGCTAAGGAAGAAAGTTTGGCAGCAGGAAAAGTTAAGCTGGGATTCAGTCATTTGCAACGAAAGCCCCAGGTGTTCTGAAGCTGAGATGATCCTCAGAGTCATCCCTGACTGGGGTCATGGGGCTGGGCCTTTATAGTCTCACAATGTTCAGTCATTGCATGTAGGCTGCGCTGGGAAGTGGTTGTGAGTTTGGGCAAAGTGACTCTCTTCAACTTCAGATCCCAGAGGACACTGTTATTTGAGAACTTTCTCCTGGCAGCACCCCCTACAGCTGGGGAATAAACCCTCAGTCCTAAAGGAGGCCTGGAAGTATAACACAGTGTCTACTGCAATAAGCAAAGGATATTTGGAATATCCTGTAATGTAATGTCAAGGAGCTTCCTTTATTCTGAATCTGGATGTTTAACTGTGTTGGGCCGCACGCCCAGCTGGGCTAAGGCAGTGGGGTATCTTGCCGAGAGACCAAAGAAATAACCCAGAGATGGCGGGCAGGACATATGGGTTTATTAGGGAGTTACTTACAGGGAAGGTCCCTGGTGGCTGGCTGGACAGGAGATGTGCCCTGCTACTGCCCGCTGAGAGAAGCTTGCTTGAGTAGGCGGAGGAACAAAGGTACATGCTTGCCAAGTGGGATCATCCCTGTGTGAACTGCATTCCGAGGACCAGAGCTGCCCCAGAGGGCCTCTGTGTTCCCTCAGGCCGCGAGGGTCTTTGTGCTAACTATCCCATGAGAAAATAGCTAAGTTGGCCAAGCCCAAGACTGTTATCGTCATGTGTCCTGGTGCGTAACCCAGCCAAGGAGCCTCAAGGACACATGGTTTCTAAAGGGGCACACCGGCGAGTGCCCCTACACTCCACCCCCCATGTGTGCAAATGGCACTTACAATCTCATCCTGCCAGTCCTCCGCGGCTTCCCTCGAGCCAGACACGGAGGGGAGCACTGCAGCCAGAGACCACAACAGCAACAGAGAGCACAACACGAAAATAAAAGAAGCAGTAAAAAGACAAGGACACCAAAGAAGACATGTCGCCAGGTGGAGGGAGGGATTGTATCCAGGCGGATACTGGGTCAGTGGACAGGATGTCAGTGGCCTGTATGTGAGCACGTAAGGAGGCCATCGTGGAGGAAACATGGGCATCATCAGGGACATACACACAGCATTCTACCTTAATCAGGGCACAGATCCCCCCTTGGGCTGTGGTAAGCATGTCCAAGGCCATTCTATTTTGTAACACTACTTGTCTCATTCGAGTAGTTTTTTCGTTTAGCAGAGTTATTGCGTGTCTAGCATCATTGAGGGCTGTTGCCATATGTTGGGCTAAGGCAGACACTTGCCATTCTACATCCACAACCACAGCCTGTGGGGAAAAGATAGCGAGGGGGTAAAACCACCCTTCAGTGCATCTCACGTGATGGCATGCACGGACTGCGTCCCAGTTAGAAGGAAGCTGTTGAAGGGAAGACAGGATGCATGCAGGGATGTAGGGGTGCCCCCATGTGCACCTGCCAGTCTAATTATAAGGCAGATAGGGTCATCGGTGTGTGCCACAAGCCCACAAACACCCCTGAGGAGAAGCATAGACTCCTCTGATGGTGGTGTCTTGTTTTCCCGTCCACCTATCGGCAGTAATAAGAATTGTTTGACCACACAATGCTTTAGGTGTTCACTCCACATTTTTTGAAATATTTTCATTTGGTGGTGCAGAGTTATTGTGACGTTCAACGTACCAGGGAAGGGAACCTCTTAATTCTCTTTGCACAGCAGTTAACCATCCTATGCCATCAAAAAAGGAGTACCCTGCCTTTGGGGTTATATTAATCTGCTCACGCACAAGCTGAAAGATATACTTTAGAGAGGCAGCATAAGAGGGGAAGGACAGGTTACTTGGTGGGAGGGGAGTAGAAATGGGAAAGTGGGCAGCGATCCTCCATTCCCGCAGGGCTCTCCAATCAGAGGCGTTGGCAGCTTGGAGACGCCATGGTAACCCCGTGGCTGAAGAGAAAGGCAGCTCGCTGCATACCCAGCAGTTGGAGCAATTCTGCCTGCCAGCAACGGTCATGCCCAAGCAGCAAAATGATTGGCAGAAGTTGTCCTAAGGATGAAAAGTGAGACGTTTAGAGGGGACTAGAACAGGGAGGTCATGACCGTCCACCAAGACACACGCAGTTGCAGTGTCTTGAGTGAGGATGGTGCCAGCCTTGGTTTAAGGCCAGGTGGGCAATACCACACCACTTGCCCAGTTGGTGTGGGCACCACAGGGGCAGTGGGGTAGGATAAGGGAGGAAAACAACACACCAGAGGGAAAGAAGGAATGTGCCTTGGGGAATTGGAGGCCCTGGATTGGTAAGTTTGGAGGGTTTGGGTGGCCTCCCCACAATGAAGGGTGTTACTGTGATATCCTCTTCTAAGCCTGTTCCCCAAGGGGCTAAGAGACCACACCAGAGGAGCCCCACCTGCCAGTCCCAGGACCAAGTGACCACGTGGATCCCAGTAGTGAGTTCTTGTGGCAGAGGCAAAAGTAAGCTGTTTTGGGTGCCCATCTGTGGTTGTAGTACGTCTCCTTGACTAGCTCTTGTCTGTAGATGTAGTGTCGTATCGGGTCCTCGTGTCAATATCTGATATGCACTGGGTCAGGTGCGCCTTTCATGTTAATTCAGTTGATGTATTGCAGTTGTCAAGCATCTTGTCCAGTGGGCTAGGGTCCTGTCTTCTGTCCTCAGTTGTTTCAGCAAGCTGTTCATTCGTTCCACCAGCCCCGCGGCCATGGGGTTGTATGACAAATGAAAATGCCAATGTATGTCCATTTGATCAGGCCATGTCTGTACCTGGTGGCCAGTAAACTGTGTACCTTGGTCACTGTCGATGTCCGTGGGAACACTGTAAGCAGCACAGAGGTGTTCCAGGCCTCTCATGGTGGTCTTCTGTGTGGCCCTCTTGCTGGGGTACGCCTGTAACAGTCCTGTACATGTGTCCATGCAGGTAAGAGCATACCAGCAGCCATCAGAAAGGGGCAAGGACCCGATGTAGTCCACCTGCCAGCATTGAGCAGGCTGGTTGCCTCTGGCTATGGCCCAGGGAATGGCCTGGGGTCTCTGCAAAGAACAAGAAGGGCACAAGTGACAGACCTGCACCACATCAGCAGAGCACAGGGGGAGGCCCCAGGCCTTGGCAATAGCCCAGAGGGTTCTTTGTCCTTTGTATCTAGTCTTCTTGTGTAGCCACTCTGCTACTCTCTCAGCTGGAACTTCTTCCTGGAGATGAATCTGAACTAACTCGACTGCTTGTTGGTTTCCTGGTGGCGTTATCACCTGATGTGCAGACACATGGAATACTGTTATTGGCATTCCCTGGACCTGCTGCCAGATATCATCCCAGAGCTCTGCCCCCACAACGGGCTACCACTAATAGTCCACTTTTGTCGTGCCCATTGTGTCATCCACAGGGTGAGCCCCTTAGAGATTGCACAGACATATTGGATCAGGCTCATGAGTCAACACCATCCAGGCAGCCTGCAATTCAGCACATTGACTACTGTACCCAGAGTCAGAGTCCAACCACACGCTGTTAGTCGAAGGCTGGATGGCCACTGCCATCCACTGCGGGGGGGTGGGGGGGAGCGAGGGGGGGATATTTGCCCCTTGTGGAACCATCTGTATACCAGTCCTCCACCGGGATTGGCCCTTCTCCTTCCCGTACATTTGGCAGCATTTCAGGCATGGTCGCCTCATCTAACGGGGTTGTTTCCTCTGTGGTGTATGTTACTGGTCCCAGGGTGGCATGCAATTCTGCACTGAGGAGACTAGTGGTCAGGGCCCCTCGTTGTTATAAGTGTGCATGCCATTTTGCCAATGTCTGTGATTGGGTGGTTCCCAAGTGGGGCTTCTAGAAAGTGTCCCACAGCCATCCTGCAATGGGCAGATGAGGACGGACTGTGACCGGCAGGGAATGGGTTATGGGCTCCACCTGCTGGAGGGCCAGGTAAGCAGCACACAATTGTTGTTCCAGGGCACTATACTGGTTTTCAGCTCCTTTCCACAGTTGGGACCAGAAGCCAAGGTGCACTCGTTTACTGCCTTGCATCTGCCAGAGACCCCATCCGAACCCTCTGGGTAACTGGAAACATCCAATTCACACAGTTGTCCTTATGTTAAAACACGCAAGGACTGGATTTGTTTCACTGCTACTTTGGCATAGGCAAAGGCCTCCTGCTCAGTGGTCCCCCAGTCCCAGATGGCACCTTTCACACCAACTTATAAAGAGGACGAAGTAGTTGGGCCAGATGAGGAATGAAAGGGCGTCAGTAACCTAACAAGCCCAGAAAGGTCTGTGGTTGTTTTGGGGAGTTCGGTGTAGGGAAAGCCTGTATCTCATCTACAACAGCAGCAGGAACCACTTTTGTCTCACCCGACTGGACAGCACCCCAATATTTGACAGACAACCCAGGCCCTTGCACTTCATTGTTCACCACCCACCCTTGTTGGTGTAGGTGGGCGACGAGGGAGCAGGAGGCTTCCTGAAGGTCTGCAAAAGACTCAGAGGTTAACATGACATCATCAATATAATAAAACAAGGTAACATCAGGGGGTTTTGTCCACCGGGCCAAGTCAGCAGCCACAGGGCCATGACAAATGGTGGGACTATGGAGATACCCTTGAGGCAGAACAGTGAAAGTCCATTGTGTGTCCTGCCAGATGAAGGCAAACTGGTCTTGACTACCTTCTTTCAAGGGGATGCTGAGAAAGGCATTAGCAATGTCCAGGACAAGATGATAGGTCCCCAAGTTGTCCCCTATTTGCTCTAAGAGGGAGGCTATATTGGGGACAGCAGCATACATAGGCGGTGTCACTTTGTTCAATTCCCTGTAGTCCACAGTCATTCGCCAGGGCCCATCTGGCTTCTGGACAGGCCATACCAGGCTGCTGAACAGGCTATGTGTAGGTCTAATGATTCCTACCTTTGCCAATTCCTGTACAGTTCCCGTGATTTCATCTTGTCTCCCTGGGAGACGATATTGCTTTATCATCACCACACGACATGTTTGGGGCAACTTCACTGGAGTCCATTTGGCATGGCCCCTTATTACAGCTTTAATCACGTGGACCCAGAGGTGAAATTCTCCAGCAGTAGTCTGTAGAGTCAGGCCAGTGAGGACATCCATACCCAGGATGTAGTTCGGTATCGGGGCAATATAAACTGTTTATCGTCTTGGCAAGAGAAGCCCTATATGCAGCACCAGTGACACCAGTTTCACCTTGACTGTGCCCCCACCACAACCATCTATGACAGAAATAGGGCCATCAAAACAGGATGGATTGCCACGAATCAAAGTACATTCTTCTGTGTCTACTAAGGCTAAAATAGTCTGTTTATTGTCAGTGGACCAATAAATTGTCAGCTCTACATGTGGCCTCTGATCCCCCAAAACTCACGCTACATGCACGCAGTTATAGAGAGGAGTCGGGTCCCACGGCCTATTCCCTAGTCAAGGGGGCTGGGATGTTCCCATGTTGTCACAGGGGGTGCTGTGGAGTGGGCAGCCCCAGGGGCTTCCTGGGAAGTAGGCTTAGTAAACCTCTGTTTTGGCTCTAATTTTTGCCACAATGCCACCAAACCAGGGTTCAGCCGTTTATCAATTTTCTCCCAAGGGGTGCCCGCAGCCACCAAGTCTTGCCACATCTGCCTATGAGTCACCCTAACTGGACCCTTAGCACCACCCCCCTTTATCTTCCTTCTTTCCAGGGACCCCAGTAGCCCTTACCCCCTTCTTTCTGATTTTGTCTGTTTCTCCCAGGTCAGCTGTGGCTTGGGCCACCCAGGACACTTGTTGACCCACAAAAGGACTGAGAATTGAAACCGAGGCCCCATACCATTGGTTAGGTGCTGTTTGCAACACAGTGTCTTTCATGCCCGCAGTAAAATCTCACTGTCAGGCCCTCAGAAGTGTTTAGTATAAACAGCATGTTTCATACCTAATTCCCTCAATAGTTCCTGTAGTTCTTCCACGGTTTGCCAATGTAGGGGAGGCATGGGTATGTCCCCCGCATTGGGCCAGGCACCCCTGCAGGCAGCGACCAGCCACGTCAGGAGAGAGACCAGGCTGCCCTCACTCACAGTGGCATAAAGACATTGCCGCAGGGTGGGGTGGGAGGTGACAGAAGCCATCTTACTCATCTCCACCCCAAATAGCAAAATGCCTTCTGCTCCAGTGTCCCAGAGGTGCAAAAACCAGCTGGAGATAATTTCTCTCCCCTTCTGCCTAAATTTGTTCACCAATTCCACCAGTTCTGCCGTGGTATAATCCCTCATGGTGGAATGCATATGCTGGATGAGCCGGGGCGGGTCCATGGGATCTACCCCGCCGGTCAGGGCTGGTCAGACTTTAACTAATGTGTTAGGATGGGTCCTGAGGCTAGGACAGGACCCTCTAACGGTTCATCCCAGCCTTCAGCGTCCTCACTTTCTTCGCTGCTTGACTCATGTGGGTCCCATTGTTTTGGGTTCCATTTCCCTTGGGTCATGAGAGCTCGTACCTCTGCCCATGGCAGCCATCACCCTTTTATCTTGGCATGGCTAAGGTCTCTATCCCCCCATCAGACTCCCGGAGGCGTGTTGACAAAGCCTCGGTAGTTTTGACTTGAACCAGCGGTGCTTCCCTTTCTAATTTCAGTTCCTCCTCTAGCTGCCTCACCTTCACCTTAGCTTCCATTTCAGCTTCTGTTGATAAGCCAGCAGCCACACGGAGAGGCCATCCCACTGCAGCAGCTACTGCCCAGGCTTCTGGTTTTTGTTTCCCCACATCAGTCATGCCCAGGGCTTCCCCAAGACCCTTTGGGTTTTCAGGGCATCCCTGTACTCACGTGCTGGGCCCCATCCATCTAGGATGGCAGTAACCGGCCCCCACATGGAGGACACCGGCCAACCTGGGATTGCCCCCTGGGGATTTCCTCTTCCCATCGCCCATAGTCTCGGGGCTCACAGAGGTTCCTTTGGTCTCCTGGCTGGCTCGCCAAGTGTAGGGCCGCATGCCCAGCTGGGTTAAGGCAGTGGGGTATCTTGCCGAGAGACCAAAGAAACGACCCAGAGACGGCGGGCAAGACATATGGGTTTATTAGGGAGTTACTTACAGGGAAGGTCCAGTGGTGGCCGGCTGGACAGGAGATGTGCCCCGCTACTGCCCGCTGAGAGAAGCTCGCTTGAGTAGGCGGAGGAACAAAGGTACATGCTTGCCAAGGGGGCTCATCCCTGTGTGACCTGCATTCCAAGGACCAGAGCCCCCTGGTGAGGGCCTCTGTGTTCCCTCAGGCCGCGAGGGTCTTTGTGCTAATTATCCCACGACAAAACAGCTGTGTTGGCCAAGCCCAGGACTGTTATCGTGTGTCCTGGTGCGTAGCCCAGCCAAGGAGCCTCAAGGACACATGGTTTTTAAAGGGGGCACACTGGCGAGTGCCCCTACAAACTGTTTTTTTCTTGGATGCCTACAGTCCCAGTTAACCCTGAAGTGGAAGTGATGCCAGGTGATAGAGAGGTGATGGGCACTGGTCTGGCCACTTGATGACAGTCTTCAATTTGGGTCTGCCAGCTGTGTTTCTATGCTTCAAAAGGCAATTATGTACATTCAACTGATCTTTGACAAAGGAGCAACGGCAATACAATGAAGCAAGGATAATCTTTTCAAAAATGGTACTAGAACAACTGGACATCCACATGCAAAAAAACGAATCCAGACACAGAGCTCAAACCCTTCACAAAAATTAACTCAAAACAGATCACAGACCTGAATGTAAAATGCAAAACTATAAACTCCTAGAAGATAACATAGAGAAAACCCACGTGACCTTGGGTATAGTGATGACTTTTTAGAAACACCACCAAAGGCATAATACATAGAAGAAATAATTGATAAGCTGGACTTCATTAAAATTAGAAACTTCTGCTCTGCAAAAGACAGTATCGAGAGACTAAGAACACAAGCCACAAACTGGGAGAAAATATTTGCAGAAAACATGTCTGATAAAGGACTGTTAACCAAAATATACAAAGAACTCTTAAAACTCAACAATAAGAAAACAAACAATCCAATTAAAATATAGGCCAAGGACCTTAACAGACTCCTCACCAATGAAGATATATGGATGGCAAACAAGCATATGAAAAGATGTTGCACATCATATGTCATCAGGGAAATGCCAATCGAAAAAACAATGAAATACCACTACACACACATTGGGATGGCCAAAATCTGGAACACTGACAACACCAAATGCTGGCAAGGGTATGGAACAATAGAAACTCCCATTCATTGCTGGTGGAATGCAAAATGGTGCAGCCACTTTGGAAGACAGTTTGATGGTTTCCTACAAAACTAAACATACTCTTATCATATGATCCAACAATCATGCTCCTTGGTATTTACCTAAAGGAGCTGAAAACTTATGTCTACACAGAAATCTGCACATGGATATTTATAGCAGCTTCATTCATAAGTGCCAAAACTTGGAAGCAACCAAGATGTCCTTCAGTAGGTGAATGGATAAATAAGCTGTGGTACATCCAGACAATGGAATATTATTCAGTGCTAAAAATAATTGAACTATCAAGGTTATAAAAAACCTTGAATGCATATTATTGAGTGAAGGAATCTGAAAAGGCTACATACTGTATGATTCCAACTATATGACATTCTGGAAAAGGTAAAGCTAAGGAGACAGTAAAAAGATCAGTTGTTGCCAGGGGTTGGGGGCAGGGGCAGGGAGGAATGAATAGGTGCAACACAGAGGATGTATGACACCATAATGATGGATACTTGTCATTAGACATTTGTCCAAACTCATAGAATGTACAACACCAAGAGTGAACAGTAATGCAAACTGTGTACTTTGGGTGCTTATGATGTGTCAATGTAGGTTCATCAGTTATAACAAATGTACCACTCTCGTGGGGAGTGTTGATAATGGGGGAGGCTATATGTGTGTGGGAGAAGGATGTATATGGGAAATCTCTGTACCTTCCCCTCAGTTTAGCTATGAATCTAAAACTGCTCTAAAAGAAATAGTCTTAATGGAAAAAAAAAAAGGCAATTATAGTGTCTCTGACAACAATCACCAAAAAAATGGCATGTGCATAGAACTTTGGTTATGCACTTCATAGGCTGAATTAATGAGTTATAATAAAAATCACCTAGGAAACTGCTCTTTAAGCGATCATCAGGTTTTTACATCAAAAGTTACCCTGTATCAGCCAATCATGAAACTCTAATAGTGCATGTACTATATATTCGTCCTTTTAGAGCAGTGCTTTGATGAAATGTCATTGTTTAGAATATTAAGCTGTCCCAGTTACATAAATATTCTGTGAATATTATCAGTTCAAAGAACTTTAGTTAAATTGCTAATTTTGAGAATGCCGGGAAGTCATTTCCTTTTGCTCTGCCATTTGATCTCCTAAATGTGGTCAATAGTGTCTAAAAGAGCTGTTGTGTCTGTTCGTTACAACTTGTTTAAATTTCACTCAATTTTAAAGTAATATTTATGCCACCATTTTAATACAGCACAGCATTATTCTCAATTCTGCTGGGGAATTCTGGCAGAAGGAGCAACATGTTGAAATCCTGCTTTTGAGTTTTGTACAGTTTCCAAAATCAATTTTTGGAATTATTTCTTGTAAATCACTGCAGCCCAGCCATTACAATCAACACATGGCATCTATCAATGTTCAGCCAACCCAGATACTCGATGAGCTTACTGTACTGAAGTGTTTTACCTAGGAAGAGCTATAGCCTGTGTCCCATAGGCTATTTACAAAATATTTGATTCCTTTAAGGACCCAGACATTTGTTATGGGTTTAAAGAAGGTCAAGTTTTCACTCACCAGAGGAGATCTAGGCAGCACTCCTTTTTTCCTTCCTCATTTCTGTGCTTACGTCATTATCCTCTGGCCAGTCGGACACTTTATCAGTTCATTAGCTCTTCATTCAAGGTTGACTGCGTGACCTTTGTTGCTGTTGTTAAAGATGGTTTTATAATATTAACAACAACTTTGATTCAAACTCTTCCAACAACTTTGAGCCTGCCTATTGGAAAAAGAGGCCCATTGCTTTTCTAACTCTTAACCCAAAGGTGGGAGAGGACCTGGAGCAATGTTCGGAGGCTCGGCCAACTGCGCATCATCTATCTCCTGAGCATCTCTTTTTGTTACTCTGTTTCAGACCTTCATCCACGCTCTCTAGCCTCCTTCCTACACTCTACTTTTTCACCCATTTTCCAAAACATAAGATACGTTCACTTGTCTTTGGGGGATCCATAGTGCCAATTTTTTTCACTCAAAAAATTAGAACAGTAAAAAGTCTGTCAAATCAGTGGGCACATGACAGTTTCTTAATGTAAATGAATGGATAGTGGGGTTAGAAATCTGGAAAGGCAGTTTGGGCAGATGCATTTCAAGTTAGTAGTAGATTCACACCGAATCAACAGTCCGTAAATCAGACATGCAGACATACTGACTCATGATGTATTCATTCAACATCAAATGTGGGTCAGACAGTCTTCTAAACAGGGTTATAGCAGAGAATAAAGCTGACTTGGCTTCCTGAAGCTTACATTCTAGGGCTTTGTTACACTAAGTGTAGTCCACAAACCAAGAATACCAGCAGCACCTGGAGCTGGTTAGAAATGCAGACTCTCAGGCTCTCCTCCAGACCGACTGAATTAGAATCTGCACTTCAAGGAGTCCTCCAGGTGATTTGTATGCAAGTTAAAGTTGGAGAAGCACCGCTGTACACATGGTATTACGATATAATGCAATGGATCTTGATTTTAATCAAATGCATCAGACTCCCCTGAAGGGCTTGTTACAACCCCCATCACTGACCTCACTCCCAGAGTTTCTGATTCCTGTAGATCTGGAACAGAGCCCATGAATTTACCCTTCAAAAATGTTCCCAGGTGATGCTGATACTGCTGGTACAACTACACTTTGGTGTAGGTAAATGCAGAGTCTAACTATCTGGGCTTCAATCCTGGATCTGCCACTTGAAGACCTCAAGCAAATCATTTATCTCTCTAGGTTTAGTTTCACCATCTGTAAAATGTGGTGTCATAACAGTACTACCTCATAGGTTTATGGAAGAAATTAAATAGTACATGAAAAGTGCCTAGGCTATAGTCAGTGCTTACCAAGTGATGGAGTGTTTTTGAAAGAATGAAGAGTCCAGCCCTTATCTGTGGGTTCCTGTGGTTCCAATGCACAGAGTTAAATGAAATTGCTCTCCCTTGCCCCAGCTCTGTAAGTTTGGATCCCTGAAAATTAGACCTCACCAGCCTGTTCACTGTCCCTAAATAAGGGAGCTCCCTCTCCTTGCTCACCTCATTTAGTCCAGATTGGTGTCACTTGCCCAGGCAGTGGCATTTGAGGTGCCTTTTATTTCTATTTGTGTGTTGTGATCTTTTAAATTATCACTGAACAGTCCACTCCCAACACCTCTGCAGTGGGGTGATTAATGAAGTCGAAATTTACCTCACTCATCCTGTAAGACTCTTTTCAGCAGTAATATTTACACTGTCTTTTATTGATCCTTATAGTTTTCATGTATTAAAGAATATTAAATAGGAACAGAATGAAGGAGAAAGATATTTGTATTTTGCCAAGAAGATTCTTAATTCATATTTTCTGAACACTCCAGGTTTGCTTGAAGAACACTTTCTGCCTATGCAAACTACTTTTTACCTTCTCAGGCCACAAAGTTGTAATTTTGAATTGGCAATCGTGCAATGTGTTATCATGGAAATATTAGAGGGATAACAATGACTCCTTTAATGCTCTACCTTGTTAAGTATCAATTAAAATCAGGAAGATAATTAGGGCTAATGAGACTCTGGTGATCTTGAGGGCAGACAGTATGGCCCATTTAAAACAGTTCCAATTAAATAGGTCTATCTCTGGCATATTCTCAATAAATGTTTTTTCTGGACTCTCAAGCATTATAGACCTAGCCAGTGCTCTGATTCATCCATTCAAAAAACAGTTACTAAGCCTTTACTTTGAGTCAGTCACAAAAGTAAACAGATACAGTCCCTGCTCTTGAGAGGTCACAGTTCAAAGAGAGGCAGACCTATAAACAAATGATGAAAATGATGTAGCATGTGCAGAATGGGAGATATGCACTAGGTTAATAAAGTCCCAATCCAGGCAGGAGGGGTTAGGAATGGCATCCTGGGTGAGGCCACACCTCAGCTGATTCTTTGCAGATGAATGCAGAATAGCCAAGTGAAGGCAGAGTGGGAGAAATTTCAGGCAGAGGAGATAATATGGGCAAAGACACAGAGGCAAGACATAGCTCAATAAGAGAGAGAAACAGAATTAATTTCATATACCTGGAGTGCACAAGGGCCAGGCATAGAGTTTGGGTGCCCCTGGGCCATGCTAAGGAGCTTGATCTCTTCCTGCAGACGTTAGGGGCCACTGAATATATTGAAGCAGGATGGCAATACAGATTTATATTTCACGTGGGATCAATTTGGTGGGTATGAACAGGGAAGATTCAAAGGCAGGGGAACCAATTAACAGGCAACTGCAATAATCCAAGTAAGAAATAGTAAAAGTCTAAACTAGAGTGATAGAAGCAATTCGGTAACTACATAGGAAGTATTAAGGCATTATTTGGTGGATGGACACTTGAGAGTTTGATGGAGTGGAGGAGGAGTCAAGGAGGAAGCTTAGGTGTGCAGCTAGGGTGAAGGGTGGGTGGTGGTGCCAACCAATGAGATTGTGCAGACAGGGTTAGGCAGGTGTGGGGAGATAGTGAGCGTTACTTGAGTGTTGAATATGTTGAGTTTAAGATCTTGTGGGATATTTTAATGGTTTGCATTAGGTCTGAGCCAAGGGGAGAGGTCTAGGCTGGATTTATAGAATTGGTGGTATTTGAAATCATAGGAAAGGAACAGATCACTCAGAGAAAAACTATGGAGTGAGGAACTATGACTGAGAAAAGAACTCAAGTGAAGAGCAACATAAATGAACAAGTTAGATGAAAAAGAGCTCACAAAAGAGAAAGGGGAGGTTGAGGTGGGGAGCTATGAGAGAATCAGGAGCTCATCTGATGGACACTAAGGGTGTGTGGATTCCAGGAGGGAAAATGTTTCAGTGTAGTGGTGGGAATGGCATCTAGAGAGCTCTGGTTTGAGGAGGGAAGTGGAGAAAGGGAGATAACTCCACCAAGAAATATGTCCGTCAGACCACAGCGGGTGGGTGGATAGAGGAAACTGGAGGAGAGAGAGCAGGAACATGGTAGTGGAAGAACTATTCCATCTTACTTTTTTGTCAGACAAGATTTTCAGCAGAGGAATATATTAAGGGCCTTCACACCGCTATGGAAGATCAGTCTTGACAAAGAATTGACCTTTATGAATTGTTTAGTTCCAGGCTAATATTTCTCAGTGAACCAGAGAAGAGATCTCTGCCTCTTATAATTATGAAATGAAGTGGGACATGGTTATCCAGGGACTCAGTTCTGAATATATTATATATTTACAGTTTCTAGTCCTGTCAGTGTCCTAGTATCACAGAGTCAAGCAGTATTCAGCATTCTTGAAGGGCCCCCTGTTGAAAGAACCTGTGCGGAAAACCTTGTCCTACACAACCCAAATTCTCTGGTGATTAAACCATAGGATTGGGGCTGGCCCAGTGGCACGGTGGTTAAGTTTGTGCACTCTGCTTCAGCTGCCCAGGGTTTGCGGGTTCGGATCCCAGGTGTGGACCTATGCACCACTCATCAAGCCATGCTGTGGTGGCATCCCATATACAAAATGGAGGAGGGTGAGCACGGATGTTAGCTCAAGGCCAATCTTCTTCAGCAAAAAGAGAAAAATTGGCAACAGATGTTAGCTTATGGCCAATCTCCCTCACCAAATAAAAAAAGAAAGAAAAACCATAGGTATTGAAATAATACACATTGCCAAAGAACCAGTCAGAGCTCTTTGGTTTTATGGAATATAAAAACAACTCAAATCTGGCTCAAGCAAAACAAAAATGAGGAGGGGGGACATTTACACAACAGAAAAGTTCAGAGCTACTCTATCTTTCAGGCTCAGCTAGACCTGGAGTTAAAGTTGAAACAATGCCATAAGATCTTAGTCTTTCTTTCTCCGTCCATCTCTCAGTTACACTTTCTCGGTACTGACCTCATTTTCAGACAGGGTGACAATGAAGACTACAACAGTTCCAAGTACAAGTGACTCTGGTGTCTGCATTCTTAGCAGGAGGGATTGAGGGGGTGCTCTGGACAGAAAAGATTATGAGTCCACCCAAGGTGCTACACTTGAACCACATAGACTAAGACTGCTGGAGGCGTGCGTCCCAAAAGATGCTGTGAAATGACAAAAATTTTCACTTAGAAACTTAAGGGAGAAAATTAGAGGCAAGTTTTCTTGCAACTCTCTACTTGTTATCCAATGTAGCAACTAGGAATTAGGAAGTTGAGTTTTGTCTCTGTTTTGCAGCTAATTCCATGGGTAACCTTGGGAAAATGGCTTAATACCTCTAGACCTAAGGATCTTCATCAGCAAAGACCAATGGGATTGGACTAGAGCAGTGGTTCTCAAACTTTATCATGCACCAAAATCGCAGGAGGGCTTGTTAAAACTCTGATTACAGGATCCCAACCTTGGACCGTCTGATTCAGTAGGTTGGGGGAGGAAGAGTGAGAATTAGCATTTCCAACAAGTTCCAAGGTGATCCTGATATGCTGGTCCAGGGACCACTCTTGACAACACCGGACTAGACAATTTCTTACAACCCTTTTTATCACCTAATGCTACAAATTATATTTTACCTCCATGGAAATACCCTTAGTGCCTATGTCAGAGATGGGAAATAGCTTTGCCCTCACAGGCCAAATCTAAACAATTAGAATGCAGTGTTATGAAGAATTTTGAGGCAAACTCCACGCTCAGGCAGAAAAGAAGGCTGGCATTGATTTGTGATGTCTGCCTTCACATGGGCAAGCCTGACACATAGCCTGACCCGGGTATTCTAGCTAAACTTTTTGGAGGACAGTATAGTGTTTATGGTACAAGAAATAAGGAGAATAACCATATGGTGAGACAAACATCTTGAGAAAGCTCATATTTTCTGGTCTAGGCTAAAAATAAGCCAACATGATGATGACAATGGTGGTGGTGATGGTACCTATTGTTAGTCTGGCACTTAAAGCACTTTCACACAGTGCCTTATTTGATCCTCCCAACAACCCTTGGTAACAAGCAGAACAGGAAAGTGACAAATGATCACTTCAAAATAAAAACATGAAAACGATTGGTTGGAACAATCAATGAAACGTCAATTCTGGATGAGACTTTAGTTGCTTTGGAGGCCAACTAAAGACCCCAGACTTACTCTTACATCCATTGGAGAGAAGCTGGACTTTGTGAGAATAAATAGGTGATGAAGTGCAGTCTCCATTTCCACCAAAGGAAAGCATCTGTTGCTAAGAAACCAACAAAAATTATTAACCCCTTTTAGCCCAAAGACAAAATTTCAAAGTGCAGTTCCTTATTTTTATATTTAGAAGGACCTAATTTTTGTGTAATAAACTTTTTATTGATGTGTAACATACATTCAGAGAATTACCCAAAGTGTAAGTGTGCAGCCAAGTGAATTTTTAGAAATGCGATCATTTAATAACCCAGTGCAGATCAAGAAAAAGAACACTACCAGTAATCCAGAGGTCCCTCCTTCCCCCTCCCAGTAAGTGACTCCCAAAGGGAGTTACTATCCTGAGTTACAACACCATGGATTAGTTTTGCCAGAGTACAGTTTGATTTACAGGAAAAAAGAAGTGACTTACCCCCTGTGTCCAGCTGTTCCTGAGTCAATCTTTCTTTTGCGGTATGACAACACTTGGTGTACTATCAGCTTGTACGTTTTTCATCAAAGATCTAAAAAATTAATGTTCATATTTGTAATTTAATAAGTAAAATTATTCTTGGAAAATATTGAGGCTAAGAAATGCAGTAGCACATTGTCTTTGTGGAATTTAATTATACAGCAATTGTATCTCATAGAATATAGAATATGCAGCATCACGTGTGTTGCAAAATTGCTGCATTGAACTTATACAGTTCATTTTCAAGAGAACCCCTTAAACTTTCCCTGAGAGCCCATTTCTTCACATTTTACACATGGTTCTTGTTGATTCGGTCATGTGGTTTCTAAGCTCACCACATAGTAGAAGTCTCTAACAGGAATTTGGTTGAGGGGCTAATTCACATTAGTGTATCGACTCTGTTGAGAAGTAACAGCTGTCAGCCACGGAAGAAACATAAATAACATAAAATTTGACTAATGAGACTAGAAACGCCATGATTGAGGCCATCTAGCATAGAGGCTAACGTATCCTGGGAGCAGTGTGCCTCGGAGCCAGATGCAATGTGCACGGCCAAGACCCTGAGTTATCTGCAAGGGTCTCAGTCACATTCCATCAGCTTCACTGAAGACGCTGTGGAAATGTGTAAAAGTGCAAAGAGATTTTTATCTAAAATACTTATAACGTGATATAGAAAATTTTACAACTTAAGAGACAAATCCTTAGTCACTTGTATAACTTAGGAATCCCAGAAATTGTTAATTATTCGAGAGTTTTGTTATATAGTGAAAATAGTCTCCACGTTGCCAAGACAGAGCCCTCTAAAGGTCTGTCTTTTAGGATCCCTGAGATAGAAGAACAGTAGACGCTGTAAGTGCCTCCGAGCCGTTGAAATCTGTAACATCTCTAAACTCAACTTCCACTCCCAAAACTCCACTCTTGAGCTTTCATTATACATGTTCAGGATACAAAAAAAATTGTTTAATGTTGGTAATACTGGTAAATAAAAAATAAGAAAATGCAAATTACACATAACCCTACTCAGAAATAAAATTTTTAAAGGGCTTCTGCTCTTTTCACTTTATAGTACACTGTGAATAGTATTCTATTCTTTCAATATTTTACCTCAACCTGGTTTATAATGACCTCACAGTATTGCATCATTTAATTGTGTGATAATGTACTACCCAATTCCCGACCGTTGAATGTTTATATTGTTCTCAGTTGTTCAGTATTATGTAAAATGGTGATGTGAATGTCCCTATAGCTAAATTTTTGGCCGCGTGGATTACTTCCTTATGATCAATTTCTAGAGGTGAAATACATCTTGAAGATGCTCTGCAGAAGGGTTTTTTAAATATTCACCAGCAATGTTTGAGAGGATCTGCTTCTGAACCAAAACCCACACTGGGTAATAAAAATAAGTATGGGTCTATTTGTAACTTCCCCACGCTGCCTCCAGCACATGGCCCCTTATTGTTTTAGTTTGGATTACTCTGATCACTAGTGAAGTGGAACATTTTTCTATATGCTTATTAGACATTTGTATTCTCCTTTCTGTGTATTGCCTATTAATGTACTTCATCCATTTTTCAACTGAGGTTCTTACATCTTGTTTTATTACTAATTTGTGAGAGATTTTTATTATTTAAGCAAATTAACCTTTAATCACGTCACAAACATTCTTTCACAATTCGCATCTACAATGAATAGTGTTTATTTTTGCTATTCTTGTTTAAAGCAGTTTAAAAAGTTTATATGGTCAAATCTGTTAAGCTTCCTTTGCTAGGACGTAGAAAGTCTTTTTTTCTCTTTCCTAAATGTTATATAAAATTCACTAGTGTTTCCTTCTAGATTTAGATTTTTTAAATTTAACATTTTTATCTACCAGAAGTTACATATGAAAAGATGTGAGGAAGGGATCTAACTTAATTTTTTCTCTATGTATTTCAATTAGTCCTAATACCATTTGTTGGGTAATGCACCCTGAAATGCATTTTAGAGGTGGATAAATCAATGCTGAGGGAATATTAAGAAGGAGAGTGATGACAGAGCTAGTTATTCATTGAATGCTTTCTATAAGAAATTTGAGCCAAATTTTGAGGTGTGAGTTAACGTGAATCGGCAAAGGATAGGGAGGTGAGACTCACTTCGATTCAACAACTATTTATTCAATTTACCATGTGCCAGAATTCCAAGCAGGCATTCGTGGAGGGACCAGCTGGTCATGCCCCAGGGCAAGATAAAGATTAACTTGGTGTTTCTTTGGGGCCACATGGGAGAAAAGGAAAAATGAGATGAGTTGGCCAAGCACAGGGCAGCTGTTGGGCACAAAATCTGGACGGAAGAGTTTGGAAAATACCTTCCACTGCTAAGAAATTCTGAAATGTGTAGTCATAAAGATGATTTCTCCTGCTTCAATGGTATTAGAGTGGAGTTTAGTATTTTAGAGATGTTTAATGGAGACTATTAACAATGTGAGAAAACTTAAGAGATTAGGCTAATGCCAGCTCAACTGGAATGCCATTAATTGAGAGGAGTAATCCTTAATGCCTTAATCCATAGACTCATTAAGGATTTGGAAGAAATTATGAATAATTTGTTCCATTAACTGAATGAGGTTTTAATTAAGATAGTCTTGGAAAAACAAGACTACAGGACAATGTTAAAGTGGACTTTAAGACTTTGAAAGGGGGAACTTGGTTCTGAAAGAGGTCTAGGGAAGAGAAGACCTGACTCAGAATCTATGAAAGAAATGAAATCTTGATTGATCTAAGGCCTGAGAACATTCTGAAATACTTCTCTCAGGTCAGAGCATGTTGTTGTTGAGTACTTTGGTACAAAGTTCTATTTCTTGATTGTTCTGTGTTTTTTTCCTATAACACTCACATGTCTTTAAGTTTACAAAAAATTGAGTGTCTTATTACAGCACCTTCCATAAGAAAGTTAGCCACATATAATAACTCTAACTCCAAGGATAATAGATAGAGAAAATAATAAACTCTAAGCATAAACCTAATATTCAATATTGAAGAGCTACCATTAAGTTGCTCTACTCTACCCATCCAAGTTAATTTATCAGTGCTGCCCGATACTACCTCCCTTTCCTGCACCACTGGCCTAATTTCCTCCCTGGTCACAGATAAATTATAAATTCCCGTCTCTCCATTCCCATTCCCACTGGTGCCTCAGCCTGTAACGTGCCAATCCCCCTACCATTTTACCACTTACAATCCTCTCCAGCCCTTGTGATGAGTATGATAGCATATCACTAGATCAAACCTCACCACCTTGGTGAAGATTTCTAATTCTTGGTGACTTTTCTTCCTCTAAATTCTTCTAGATCACTAAATTTTAGATCTAAAAGGAAACTTGGGGATGGTATAGATCAGCAGGCCTCAAACTTTAGCATGCTTCAGAATCCACAGGAAAGTTTTCAAAATTAGAAAGATTGCTGAGCCTATCCACTGAGTTGCTGATTCTGTAGGTCTGGGATGGGTTTGAGAATCTGCATTACAATCAAGTGCACAAATGATGCTGACATTGCTGATCCAGAAACTCCTCTTTGAGAATCACTACGATAGGGCACCTTCTTATACAGACAATAAATCAAGAATCAAAAGGATTTGCTCAATATCACAAAACTAGTTAGTGACACAATTAAAAACTTCATTGTTAACTTCAGGAGTAGATTTTCAAGGTAAGACTTTGTGACTCTAAACCTGTGGATAAACACCATTGTCTCCTTAAATGAAAATTGGTTTTGAACTAATATATATATTTCCCTGCACTTGTCAGTTATTTCTAAGATATTAAAAGTTTCCACCATTCACACAATTATTCCAAATAGAAATCTTGACTGAATTCATGAATCTATTGTTTTTATCATGTATATAATTGGTTTCCAATTCCAAATGATTTTATCTCCTTAATGTTTTCAAATTTCCGTCATCTTCTCTCCATCCCCAGAGCCACCATTTTGGTTCAGGACCTCATCAGTTCTTTCCCAGAACACAGAACAGTTCCCTAATTGTTCTTTCTGCCTTGTTCTAGTCTTACTTTGATCCATTCTCAAGATTCCATAATTGTCTTTCTAAAAATCAAATCTATCTGGTGATATACAGTATTTCCTTTTGGTTTAATTTGAATAAATATCTTCCATGGTAAGTTGAAAAAATAAGAAGTGATAAAAACTTACTGGAGCATTTTGGAAAATTCAAAAAGATAAAGAAGAAAATAAAAATTAATCATGATTCCTCAGCTCAGAGAGAATCGCAGTTCACATTTTGGTGTACTTCCATTTCACCTTTTATTCGCCATATAATTCACTCATTTAAAGTGTATGGTTAGTGGTTTTTAGTATATTCACAGTTGTGTAACTATCACCACAATCTAGTTTTAGAAGATTTTCATCATCCCCAAAATAAACCCCATTCCCATTACCAGTCTTTCCCCATTCGTTGCTCCCTTCTCTCCTTCCAGAGCCATTGGCAACCACTAATCTACTTTCTGTCTCTATAGATTTGCATATTCTGGATATTTCACATTAACACAATCATACAATACGTGGTCCTTTGTGACTGGCTTCTTTCACTTAACGTAATGTGTTCAAGGCTTATCCATGTTGTAGCATCTATCAGTACTTCATTCCTTTTCACTGATGAATAATACTCCATTGCATAGCTATACAACTTTTTTATTCATTTGTCATTTGATGGCATTTGGGTTGTTTCCACTTTTGATTATTATGAATAATCCTGGTTGAATGTTTATGTACACATTTTTGTGTGGACATATATTTTCATTTCTCTTGGGTATATCTTGGAATGCAATTACTGGATCATATGGTAATTTTACATTTAAGATTTTGAGAAACTATCAAATTTTTTTCCAAAGTGCCTGCATCATTTTATATTTCCACCATCAATGTATGAGGGTCCCAATTTCTTCAGATCCTGGCCAACTCTAATTGTTGCCTGTTTCTTTTTTTTAAATCATAGCCATATTTGTTGGTGTGAAATGGTATCTCATTGTGGTTTTGCATTTTCTTAATGACTGATGATACTGAAGATCTTTTCATGTGCTTATTGGCTAATTTTGGAGAATTGTCTATTCAAATCCTTTGCCAATTTTTAATTGGGTTATTTGTCTTTTTATTATTGAGTTGTAAGTGACATATATATATTTTGCATAAAATTCCCTTGTCAGATATATCATCTGCAAATATTTTCTCCCATCCTGTAGATTGTCTTTTCACTTCATTGATAGAATCCCTTGAAGCACAAAAGTTTTTAATTTTGATGAAGTCCCATTTATCTGTTTTTTCTTTTGTTGCTTGTGCTTTTGGTGTCATATTCAAGAAATCATTGCCTAACCCAAGGTCATGTAGATTTACTCCTATGTTTTATTCTAAGAGTTTTATACTTTTTGAGTTAATTTTTGTGTATAGTGTAAGGTAGGATTCCAACTTCAATCTTTTGCATGAGGATATCCGTTTGTCCCCGCATCATGTGTTGAAAAGACTATTCTTTCCCAATTGAATGATATTGTTTCCCTTATTGGAAATCAATTGACTATAAGTGTAAGGGTTTATTTCTGGGCCCCCAATTTTATTCCATTGATCTACATGTCTTTCCTTTGCTAGTACAACACTTGATTATTGTAGCTTTATAATAAGTTTTAAATTGGAAAATGTGAGTTGTCCAACTTTAGTCTTCTTTTTCAAGATTGTTTTGGCTATCCTAGGTCCCTTGCATTTTCATATGAATTTTAGGATCAGCTTGTCAATTTTTGCAAACAAAACAAAACGAGCTAGGGTTTTGATAGGGACTGCAATGAATCTCTTGACCAACTTGGGGAATACTGCCATCATAATAATATTAAGTCCTCCAAGAAGAGATTGGTGGTTGCCAGAGATGGAGATAGAGGGTGAGCAAAATGGGTGAAGGTAGTCAAAAAGTACAAAATTCCAGTTATAAAATAAATGTCATAAGGATGTAAGGTATAGCATGGTGATCATAGTTAATAAGTACTGTATTGTATACTTGAAAGTTGCTAAGCGAGTAGGTCTTAAAAGTTCTCATCAAAAGGAAAAAACATAACTATGTGTGGTGACGGATGCTAACCAAACATTTTGTGGTGATCATTTTGCAATATATCCAAATATTGAATCATTACATTGTACACCTGAAACTAATATAATTTTATATGGCAATTATATCTCAATAAAAAATTAAGTCCTCCAATACATGTGTATGGGACATCTTTCAATTTATTTAGATATTTAGCTTCTTGCAACAATATTTTATAGTTTTCATTGTACAAGTCTGGCACTAGTTTTGTTAAATTCATTCCCAGGTATTTTGTTCTTTTGGATGATATTGTAAATGAAATTAATTTCTTAATTTCATTTTTGGATTCTTCACTGCTAGTGTATTGAAATACAATTGATTTTTGTATATTAATCTTGTATCCTGCAACCTTGCTATACTCATTTATTAGTTTTAACAGTTTTTAAAACTGGATTCCTTAGGATTTTATATATACTAGATTATGTCAACTGAAAACAGACAGTTTTACTTCTTTTCCAATCTGGATGCCTTTTATTTGTTTATTTTTTCTTGCCTGATTGACCTGGCTAGAACCTCCACTATAATACTGAATAGGAGTGGTAAGAACAGATATTCTTGTCTTGCTCCTTTTTTAGGGAAAAGCATTCAGTCTTTCACCATTACGTGTGAGGTTAGACATGGGTCTTTTGTAGATGCTCTATAGCAGGTTAAAGAAATTCCTTTCTATTTCTACTTTGTTTTGTCAGTCACCACCATCTTCTTTTAAAATCATTCAGTAGATCCCTATTTCTTATCAGATCAAGTTCATGCTCCATAGCCTGGCATGGAAAACACTCCTGGAGCTCCTCTTGCTTACTTTTCCAGCCTCATCTCTTGATACTCCCTCTGCACCATCTTTTCGAACTTCATCTCCAAAATGTTGAGCTCCAGCTGTAGTAAACTGCATGCAGTTCCTAACATTTCATGCTACCTCGTGTCTCTCTGCTTTATCGTCTGCTTTGTCTCTACTCTTCACCTCCTAACTGCACTTTAAGACACAACTCAAGTACCACTAATTTCAAAAAGGTGTCAAATAACTAGATCTGGCTTAAGTGCCCTTCTTCTTCTGTATTCTTATAACACATTGCACATATTTCTCTGCTAGAATTTAACATACTGTTCTGTCTGGTTGATTTAAATTTCTGCCTCTCCAAGTAGGATAAATTCCTTATAAGTAGGGGCCATATCATATGCATCTTTCATCCACAGGACCTGAACCCACTCAGTAAATTGATGGCAGAGGGATGGATGGATGGATGTTAAGATTCATGCCATTTTTTTTATCTTGAGCATACATAAATGAATGAAAAAGATTCACACAATCCTAAAGTTCTTAGCAGCCATAAAAAGCAAAAGACCCTAAAGGCAAATGGAGTTATTCTAGACCTATGAAATATAAATGGGGGGAAATGAATGGCAAATGAAAAGAAATTTCAAGCAAAAAGAAAGGGTGTTGGAAGCTAAGGTTTCCACAGAACTTGTCTCAATTGCTGGAAATAATGCATATTCATATTCTATGAATAATACTTCCTAAGGACGCTCATCCCCCTTCTCTCCCACCCCTCACTCACAGTCTTCACCACCAGTTATTATACACTTTATTGAACTCAAAAAATATGATAGAACATATATTAGGTAATCAACCATGTTCATGTACAAAAGAAGTAAGTGTTGCAGCCTGTGATCACAATAAAACCAAGTTTCACCAAGTGGTCAATGCTCACACATAAGATTAAGTAAGACATTAAAAGTAGCCAATAAATGGGGGCCGCCCAGTGGCACAGCAGTTTAGTTCGCGCTTGGCAGCCCGGGGTCCGCGGGTTCGGATCCCAGGCACCCGCCAACGCACTGCTTGTCAGCCATGCCGTGGCGGCGTCCCATATAAAGTAGAGGAAGATGGGCACGGATGTTAGCCCAGGGCCAGTCTTCCTCAGCAAAAAGAGGAGGATTGGCAATGGATGTTAGCCCAGGGCCAGTCTTCCTCAGCAAAAAGAGGAGGATTGGCAATGGATGTTAGCTCAGGGCTGGTCTTCCTCACAACAAATAAAACAAAAACAAAAACAAACAAAAAAAAGTAGCCAATAATTAAATGTTAAAATGGGCAATACAGACAATTGCAGTTGAGAGGACAGATTCATTTGGTCAACAATTATTGACTGTATGCTAACAACATGCCAGGTACCAGGCTAGCTGGTGAGTATACCATGTTGAACGATTCAGAATCTGTGTGCTCAAGGAATTTATAGTCTACTGAGGGAGTAATGTGAGTTAACATAAAACTTATTTATTCATTCAGAAAATACTTATTGAAAACCATCCTAGATACTATCCCAGGGGTGCTCGTGACACAGCAATAAATATGAATAAAAAAGACCAAAATCTTTGCCCAGATAGAGCATACATTCTAGTGGAAAGAGGCTGGTAATAAACAAATAGATGAATTATATAGTATGTTAAAAAATATAAGTACTATGGAAAAGAAAAAAAAAGGATTAGGGTGATTAAGACTACTGGGGCATGGATGAGAATGGATTGCAATTTAAAGTAGGGTCATTGTGATTGGCCTTATTGAGAAGGTGACATTGGAGTCAAGACTTGAAGGAGATGAGGTTGTTGGCCATATAGCTATTGAGGGAAGAATGTTCCAGGAGGAGGGAACAGTCAAGCCAGTGTTCTGAGGTGACAGCAGGCCCAGAGTATTCACAGAATAGCAAGAAAACGCTAGATCTGAAGTCAAGGGACTGGGAGCAATGGTAGGAGATGAGGTCAAGGAGGTTGGAGTGCCCTGTGGGCCTTAGAAGGACTTTAGTCTTAGTAAAATGGGGAATTAGTGCAGAGCTTTAAGCAAAAGAGTGATGCAATAAAATTTACATTTTATACAGATTACTCTCGCTGCTTGTGAAGAGTAGGCTTGAGGTCGCAGAGCACATGTAGGAAAACCAGTTAGGAGATCACTGGCTTAATTTAGACTTAAGATTGTTCTAGTGGCTGAGAACAAAGTGGAAATAGTGCAGGTGGTGGGAGGATACCAGATTCTGGATATGTTTAAAGGTAGAGCCCCCAGAATTGGGTATGTGATTTTGGAAACAGAGAAGAGTCAAAGATGAATTCAGGGTTTTGGTGGGTGCTTCTACCTAGGGAATGGGTAAGGATGGGGAGGAGGGCAAAGATTTCGGGTGAAACTGACTGGGGATGGGGTTGGGGAGATCAAAAGTTCAGTTTTGTACATTGTAAGCATGAAATCTTCCAAGTGGAGACGTCACTTCAGCAGTTGGATATATTAGCACCAAAGCAGAGGGTAGCGCAGGATTCTATGGGAGCGCGTAGGAAGGGCACCCATGTGAGACTTCTTGAGGAAATGACAAGTGCTGCCTCTAGAGAGGAGCAGAGTTGGCTGGTGTGATCAAGAAGGCTTCAGGACGTGAAGTGGTCATTAAAGAACTGGGAAAATTTGACTACAGAGAGAGTAGTAAGAGAATTCTGGACCCAGGGAATATCTAAGCAAGATCCTTGGAACAGGAACAAGATGGTGAGTTTGTGAGAGTGAGCAGAGAGCCCTGCTGGGGTGAGGAGTTCTTACTGGAAACACCCAGGCAGGAACATGGAAAGGTGACTTGGGGTCAGAATTTGGGGGACCTTGAAGGCTAGGTCCTCCTCCAGAACAACTATCCCTAGCCCACCGGTCAGCTCGGGACTCCTCCCAAGCCCTCCACAGCCAGCGTTCCCTCTCCCATCTCACACCATCCCAGAGCATTCTAAGAGTCTGTTTACTCTTCTCTCAGTCTCCCCAGATTGTAATTCTTTGAAGGCAAAGGCCTTATATTTTGACTGTCATCTACCACAATGATTTATTAGTGGAATTTTAATACATATTTCTTCAAAGAATAAATTACATTTGACATACATACCTCCTAATCATATTTTCATTTCAATGCCTATGGGGGTTTTTAATTAAAAGAAAAATCCTCATCTTTATTGAAAAGATTGATTACAATTAGCCTATCTTATGAGAGCTAACACACAAGAAAAATTGTGGAAAACAGGATTTTTCAGAACAGCAACTACCAAGTAACAGAGAGCACAACACTCCTCAAGCTGTTGGGGAGGAACCTTTGGAAACTTAAAGGTAGAAAACAGATCAGGTTGTTGTGAATTAATTAAAGAGAGGGAAATGGCTGGTGGATTTGCAATAAGGGTATTTGTCTAGGCTAGTTGCTCACCTTATAAGTGTGAAAGAACTAAAATGCTCCCTATACCTTAGATACTAAGAACTATGACATTTGATACCTATCCTTTCAGAGACCTGTCAGCAGAGCCCTGGGCTCAGCTTGCCCACAAAACTCCCTAGATGATAGCCACCCTTTACAGGGGAGGATATTCAAGGTCAAGCTCAATCCCCAGCCCTGGCAAAAACAGTAGGACGGACTACCACGAATGCTTAAACCAACCAGTTACCACTAATCTAGCGAGTGGCCACTAGAACCAAATGGGAGCTCTGCTCAACACAAGCTAAGGGGAAATGGCTGCCATTTGAGTCACCAACTTGGTATGTTCGAATGTCACAAAGAACTCTCTAGGGGCAAGGAATATAGGCACTAATTCATTTAAAAATATTTCTGTGTTAATTACAGTACTAGCCCTGCCACTAACCCTGACTCTTCTGACTTGAAAATATTATCACTTGTTTTCCTTGAAATGCAGGGTCACTTTGTTCATTTTGGAGAAAATATCTGCCAAAAATCTAAATCAAATCTAAATATCCATAGCTTGCCTTTTTGGTCATTTTTTCACATAAAAATGGTGTTCCATCTAAGAAGGAGCTAGTTCAGCTCCCAAATCAAACAGTGACACAAGGACATTTCCTCATGACAACTGTCATACCTCAGTGCACAGCAGAAGTGCATCACATGTACTTCCCATCCTCACACAGATTGTTAAAAATATATGTATTCAAGGGTCGGGATTAATAAAGTTATTAATTTTTACTGCTTTGTCAAGGACATCTTTAAATGGAAATGACATATTTTTTACTCCTGGAGCATGGCAGTACAGAAGGCAATGAGTTCTCGTATAGTTTGGTGCCACTGTCTTAATTCGTGTTGCACCATTGATGCAAATGACAACACAGCGTGAAAAAGGCAAATAATCTTAATATTATGAAAATAGTTTTGGCCTTGTGGTCTTCCTAAAAGGGATCCCTGCAGGATGGCAGCCCATAATTTAAGAACTGCTGCTGTATACAACTCCTTTTGTGTGCCTTCAAATTCTTGGGTCATAGTCTACACATATATTAAGATGCCTGTTACACATTAACAAATTGCCTTTCAGACATGGTCCATCAATTTGCACTTCCCTCTATAATGTACGGAAGTCTATTTTATCAGGCAAACACTCTACAGAACTAAAGTTCCTAACTATGTCCTGTTTATAGGTAAGATAAAGAGTCCAAATTCTGACTCATGGCTCTGTTGTGTCTGAGGGGGAGAGAGTGATTTCTCTTCAATTTCTGTTATTTCTCCCAACTCAGATATCTTAACCATTCAATACATTGCTCACGTGAGCTCTTTACCATCTTTCACAACAATATCTATCACACTAGATCCATGAATTTAGAGAAGGAAAGGAATAGTGCTAAATATTAGTGATAATGCATAGCCCATTACTTTCCTGTCACTGTGCTCCAAGAAAACCCTTCTTTTTTTACTAATTCACTAGACAAAGACTAGTAATCAGTTGTATTTCAGCTCCTTTGATCTAAAATGTGATTTTTAGGCATATGTTCATTATAATAAAATTCCAAGGCAAAAAAAGTTAATGTATAATCAAAAGAATGGAAGAGAACTTAAGATAGTTGCTGATTAATTGACATGATTCCCAGAAGTTACATAAAATTCTTTCTAGATAAAATCATCTTAATCAAAAGTTCTCCAAAAGATAAAATTCTGTATTTTTAAGGATTTTACAGTATATTGAATCTCATAATTATTAGTGATAAATTTAATAAAATTAGATTTATCTTGAACACAGATTAAAGGGATTTAGCTAACTAAGGGACTGTCTCACAGTGTAGACTACATCACACAGAGTAACTCACAAGGGCTGTTCTTCAAAGGCTGAGTGGTTGACAGAAAACTCCAGAGAACATTTGGTTGGTCCCCAACATATGAAGAATACCCAGCACCATGTCTAAAATATGTCTAGACATGCAATAGATTCTCATTCTCCTTTCCAAAACCTGGCTCACTGTCTGTAATTTCACCTCATCAGAATTTAAATTTAAGGCTCATTAAAAAACACAGATATTATTTGCATTTTTAAAATGTAACTAATTATGTCTATAGGACCATTAATATTGTAAAGGTAGCCTTGTGGTTAGGATTTACCAAACCAACACATCAATAAACTCTAGTTGTTTATACAATTTAAAAATCTATTTTCACACTTATAAAAGTAGCATTTGAAATTGGAAAGAAATATTGCATTGCTGATGACAAAGAATTTTGTGCAACTGATTTTTAAATCAGTTATTGAAAGAAAAATAGATTCAGTTTAGTACAAGTTCCATTGATTCTCAAGGAAGAAATTACATGTATAATAAATATGTTTTCTGATAGTCAAATAAGCCTTTTAAGTTAAATAAGCCTTTTAACACTGATTGGAACTTCTTAACAAATACTAAAATTACAAAAGAAAGCTCTTTTTTAATTTGGAATTTCAGAGATCTCAATAACTGTCCTAAGTGTGATAGAAAAGAGTGATCACTGAACAAGTAGGGTCAAGCCAGAGTCTTTTCTTTGCCAGACTTAGTGTTTTAAAGGCAATGTCCATGTCTAAGGAGAGTTTTCTTGAATTTATGCATTCACTGAATGACTATTGTTAAATGCTTTTTATTTGCTAGGTTTTGTGTACAAAACCCAATCAGACATGGACTTTAACCCTCCATTTATTCATTCCACAAGTATGTATTGAGGTCTTATGGGTCAGACACTGTTCTAGGCACTGGGACTACACGGGAGGGCAAGATAGACCAGGTCCCCGCTCTTCTAGAGTCTATAGTCTATTGGGTGGGGGAGAAGAGAGGAATAATAAATGATAAACAAGTAAACAAATGAATGAGCAAGACCACATCAGTGATTAGTGCTATCAAGAAGATAAAACAACAGGAGTGATGTCAGCATCATGGCAGAGTGAGTAGTTCCCTTTGTCTCTCTCCTCTAAGTTACAACCAATTGGACATCCATTGACTCATAAGAGATTCACGCATTTATACATTTGAAAGTGGGTGGACTGGACCCCTGGGAGGCAGAGGAACTAGGGTAACAGCCCCCTCCTCCTTCCCTGGCAGCAGCATTCCAGGGTGCAGAGCAGAGGCAGCGGGCACTGCAGCTTGAGTGACTGCAAGAGGACATGATGGGCCAAAAAAAAAAAAAAAACAGGTGTGGCTTGCTCCCTGCCAGTTTCCCAGCAGATCCAACATGTGCGCTCCCTCCCCCACCCCTGGCAGTAGCTAGATCTTTCCAACAGTTGGGATAGTATACAAAACTCAGACTTTCCTGGCTGGGGCAGGGCAGCCTGCCTGAGTTTTCAAATACACTGGCTAGCTCCAGAGACTAAAGGCTGTGTGAAGGAGCAGCAACAACAACCTCTCCCTCCTTAGCCCCAGCTCCCCCCAAGGGGTGGCAGGTAGAATCTGTGACTGGAGGCTTCAGGAATCACAGCAGAATCAGTGACCCAGCCCCCAGTGGCAGCACAACTGACAACAGCTCCACCAGCAGCAGGGGCTATATATGAGTTTCTGGGTCCCTGGGGCCCCAGCAGCAACAGCAACACCCATGAAGCCAGCACCCCTGGCAGTGGTGCAACCAGCACCCCCCAGAAAACCTGGGGGCAGCAGTGCAGGTGGTGCATGGGGCAGCAGCATCTGAGCCCATGGAGAGCCTGTGGAGAGCCTGCAGAGACTCAATGGAGAAACATGAGACCCAGGTGACCCCAGAAGCAGCAGAAGTGCTTGCAGTCTGGTGACCCTGGTGGTGACACCTGAGCCTGCAGTGACATGGTAATAAGCAGCAAGGCACCAGCGACCTCAGAGACACAAGTGGCACTGACAATGCCTCTAGCAGAGACAGTGGAGGATGGAAAGTGCAGGCTCTCAAATACCAGCAGAAGCAGCTCAGAACCAAAGTAACAAAAGTCGTACCCAAATAAGGAAGGGGCTTACTACCACAAATGCATTGGCAGAGGATCAATTCATCAAACATCATGAAGAACTACAGTAACACAGCAAAACAGAAGAAGAATGACAGCTCTCCAGAAACCAAACTTGAAGTCACAGAAGATTACAATCTACCTGACAGAGAATTCAAAGTATCTACCATAAAGAAACTCAATGAGTTACAAGAAAACTCAGACAGTTCAATGAACTCAGGAATAAAATTAATGAACAGAAGGACTACTTTACCAAAGATATTGAAACTCTACAAAAAAAAAAAAAAAACCCAAACAAATTCTGGAGATGAAGAACACAATTAATGAGATGATAATGAGATAATGAGAAAAATAATGTAGAAAGCATTAAAAATAGAGCAGACTACATGGAAGAAAGAATTAGTGAGCTTGAAGATAGAAACCTAGAAATGATTCAGGTGGAGGAGGAGAAAGAACTAAGATTTTTTTAGAATGAAGAAATTCTTCAAGAAATATCTGACTTAATTAAGAAAAGTAACATAAGGATTATAGGTATCCCAGAAAGAGAAGAGAGGGAGAAAAGAACAGAGAGCTTGTTCAAATAAACAAGTGCTCAGAATTTCCTAAATCTGGAGAAGGAACTGGACGTGCAAGTACATGAAGCTAATACAAGTTCTAATTACCTCAATGCAAAAACACCTTCTTCAAGGCTTGTAATATTAAAACTGTCAAAAGTCAATGACAAAGAAAAAATATTAAGGGCAGTAAGACAGAAGAAAATAACCTAGAAAGAATCCCCCATCAGGCTTTCAGCAGATTTCTCAGTAGAAATCCTCCAGGCTAGGAGAGAGTGGAATGATATATTCAAAATACTGAAAGACAACAACTACCAGCCGAGAATACTCTATCCAGCAAAATTATCCTTCAGATGTGGCAGAGAAATAAAAGCTTTCCCAGAGGACAAAAAGGTAAGGGAGTTCATTGCTACTAGACCTGCCTTACAAGAAGTGTTGAAAGGAGCCCTCCAACCTGAAACAAAAAGGCAAAGGCTTACAAAGCTTTGAGCAAAGAGATAGATAGACAGAATCAGAAAATAATAGCTCTATATCAGAATACATTAGTAAACACTTAATTATAAAAAAAAAGGATAAAGGGAAATAAAGCATCAAAAATAACTATAACCACTTCAATTTGGTAACAAACTCACAATACAAAAAAAGAATAATTTGTGAAAACAAAAACATAGAAGGGAAAGAGGAACACAATAGAACCTGCATAGGCTAATGGAGATAAGAGGCTATCAGAAAAAGACTGTCTCATCTATGAGATCTTTTATACAAGCCTCATGATAACCACAAAACAAAAAAATCAGAGTAGAATCATAAATCATAAATAAAGAGAAAACTGAGAAAAACATCACAGAGAACCACCAAACTGAAAAGACAGACAGAAATACAAGGAAAAAGAAACAATAGAAATATAAAACAACCAGAAAACAAAAGATAAAATGGCAGTATTAAGCCCTCATGTATCAATAATCACTCTAAATGTAAATGGATTGAATTCACCAATCAACAGAGAGTGGCTGGATGGATTTTAAAAAACGGCCCAACCACATGCTGCCTCCAGGAAACATGTCTCATCTCTAAAGACAAACATAGGCTCAGAGTGAAGGGATGGAAGATGATATTCCAAACAAATGGCGACCAAAAGAAAGTGGGTGTAGCTATACTTATCTCAGACAGAACAGACTTCAGGGCAAAAAAGATAACAGAGACAAAGATGAGCATTATATAATGATAAAAGGGACATTCCACCAAGAAGACATAATACTTATTAATATATATGCACCTAAAACAGGAGCACCAAAGTATATAAAGCAACTGTGAAGAGACATAAAGGGAGAAACTGACAGCAACATAAGAATAGCAGGTACCTTAACACCCCACTTATATCAATGGATAGATCATCCAGACAGAAAGTCAACAAGGAAAGAGTGGCCTTAAATGAAACACTAGACCAGATGGACTTAATAGATACATATAGAATATTCTGTCCAAAAACAGCAGAATACAGATTCTTCTCAAGTGCACATGGAACATTCTCAAAGACAGACCATATGTTGAGAAACAAATCAAGCCTCAATAAATTTAAGAAGATTGAAATCATATCAAGCATCTTTTTTGACCACAGTGGTATGAAACTAAAAATCAACTACAACAGAAAAGCTGGAAAAGTCACACGTATGTGGAGACTAAACAATGTGCTACTGAACAACTATTGGATCGAGGAAGAAATCAAAGGAGAAATAAAAAAACACCTGGAGACAAATGAAAATGAAAACACAACATACAAAACCTATGGGATGCAGCAAAAGCAGTACTAAGAGGGAAGTTAATAGCAATACAAGCCTACTTCAACAAACAAGAAAAATCTCAAATAAACAATCCTGCACTGTACCTAAAAGAATTAGAAAAAGAACAAACAGCCCAAAGTCAGTAAAAAGAAGGAAATAATAAAAATCAGAGCAGAAATAAATGAAATAGAGACAAAAAAAAAAAAAAGAAAGGATCAATGAAACTAAGAGCTAGTACTTTGAAAAGATAAACCAAATTGACAAATGGTTAGCCAGACTCGCTAAGAAAAAAAGAGAGAAGACTCAAATAAATAAAATTAGATATGAAAGAGGAGAAATTACAATGGACACCATAGAAATGCAAAGGATAAGACAATACAATGAAAAGCTATACGACAACAAATTTGATCACCTAGAAGAAATGGATAAATTGTTAGAATCATACAACCTCCCAAAACTGAATCAAGAAGAAATGGAGAATCTGAATAGACCAATCATATGCAAAGAGATTGAAACATTAATCAAAAACCTCTCAAAAAACAAAAGTTCAGGAGCAGACAGCTTCTCTGGTGAATTCTACCAAACATTCAAAGAATGTTGAGAATACCTATCCTTCTCAAACTATTCCAAAGAATCGAAGAGGACAAGATGCTTCCTAACTCATTTTACAAGGCCAACATTACCTGATAACAAAACCAGACAAGGACAACACAAAAAAGGAAAATCACAAGCCAATATTGCTGATGAACATAGACACAAAAATCCTCAACAAAATATTGGCAAACCGAATACAGCAATACATTAAAAGGATCATACACCACGATCATTCTGGATTTATTCCAGCTGTGCAGAGATTGTTCAACTTCCGCAAATCAATCAATGTGATATACCACATTAAAAAAAGGAAGAATAAAAAGCACAGGATCATCTCGCTAGATGCAGAGAAAGCATTTGACAAGATCCAACATCCATTTATGATAGAAACTCTCAATAAAATGGGTATAAAAGGAAAATACCTCAACGTAATAAAGGCTGTTTATGACAAAACCACAGCCAACACCATACTCGGTGAGAAAATGAAAGCTATTCCCCTGAGAATAGGAAGAAGACAAAGATGCCCATTCTTGCCACTCTCATTTGACACAGTACTGGAAGTTTTAGCCAGAAAAATTAGGCAAGAAAAAGCTATAAAAGGGATCCAAATTGGCTAAGAAGAAGTAAAAACTCTTACTATTTGTGGATGACATAATTCTATATTTAGAAAACCCTAAAGAATCCACCAAAAACTTAGAAACAATCAATGAATATAGTAAAGTTGCAGGGTACAAAATCAACATACAAAAATCAGTTGCATTTCTATACACTAATAACAAAGCAGCAGAAAGAGAAATCAAGAATAAGTCTCCATTTACACTTGCAATAAAAAGAATAAAATGCCTCAGAATAAATTTAACGAAGGAGGTGAAAGATCTATACACTGAAAACTATAAAACATTATTGAAAGAAATCAAAGAAGACATAAAGAAATGGAAAGATATTCATGCTTATGGATTGGAAGAATAAACATAGTTAAAATGTCCATATTACCTGAAGCAATCTACACATTCAGTGCAATCCCAATGACATTCTTCATGGAAACAGAACAAACAATCCTAAAATTTATATGGAACAACAAAAGACTCTGAATAGCCAAAGCAATCCTGAGAAAAAAGAACAAAGTTGGAAGTATCATACTCCCTGAATTCAAAATATACTACAAAGCTATAGTAACCAAAATGGCACAGCACTGGCAGAAAAACAGACACACAGATCAATGGAACAGAATTGAGAGCCCAGAAATAAAACCGCACATCTATGGACAACTAATTTTTGACAAGGGAGCCAAGAACATATGAGGGAGAAAGGAAAGTCTCTTCAGTAAATGGTGTTGGGAAAACTGGACAGCCACATGCAAAGAATGAAAGTAGGCCATTATCTTACACCACATACAAAAATTAACTCAAAATGCTGAAAGACTTGAATGTACGACCTGAAACCATAAAAGTTCTAGAAGAAAATATAGGCAGTATGCTCTTTGACATCAGTCTTAGTGGTTTCTTTTTGAATACCATATCTACTCAGGCAAGGGAAACAAAAGAAAAAATAAACAAATGGGACTACATCAGACTAAAAAGTTTCTGCATGGCAAAGGAAACCATGAAGAAAATGAAAAGACAACCCACCAAATGGGAAAAAATATTTGCAAATCATATATCTGACAAGGGGTTAATTTCCAAAATATATAAAGAACTCCTACAACTCAACAACAAAAAAACGAACAATCTAATCAAAAAATGGGCAGAGAATATTAACAGATATTTTTCCAAAGAAGATATACAGATGGCTAACAGACACATGAAAAGATGTTCAACTTCACTAATTATTAGGGAAATCAAAACTACAATGAGATAGCACCTCACACCTATCAGAATGGCTATAATTAACAAGACAAGAAATGAGTGTTGGAGAGTGTGTGGAGAGAAGGGAACCCTCATACACTGCTGGTGGGAATGCAAACTTGTGCAGCCACTGTGGAAAACAGTATAGAGATTTATGAAAAAATATGGTATATATATATATACAGTGGAATACTACTCAGCCATAAAAAAGACAAAACCATGCCATTTGCAACAACATGGAGGGACCTCGAGGGTCTTATGCTAAGCGAAATGTCAGACAGAGAAAGACAAATACCATATGATTTCATTCACATGTGGAAGATAAACAAACAAACACATAGATAAAGAGAATAGATTAGTGGTTACCAGAGGGGAAGGGAGTGGGAGGAGGGAGAAAGGGGTAAAGGAGCACATATGTATGGTGACAGATAAAAAGTAGACTGTTGGTGGTGAGCACAATACAGTCTATACCGAAACTGAAATATAATAATGTACACCTGAAATTTACACAGTGTTATAAGCCAATATGACCTCAATAAAATAATTTTTTTAAAAAGAAGAGGATGTGATAGAGTAAGGGAGGGGGTGTGGGGAAGCCAGAGAAGTATATCTTAAGAGGCAAAATCTGAGCTTAGACCTAAATGACACAACAAAGACAGACATTCAAAGATGCAGGGCAGCAACTTTGAAGCAGAGAAAACAGCAAGTGCAAAGACCTTTAGAAGAAGAGAGTTAAAAAAATCAGATTGGAAAGATAGGTTAAGTGGAAGCTTCTTCCTTCCTCCAACTCCACACCTCACCTACCCCAGGTTTGCTCTGCCTAATGTTAGAATCTGACCCAGCTCTCTTCTCTAGACCTAGAAATCAACCCATCAGGCCAAGGCACTGATGGGTTTTCATATGCCTACAGCAAGTTACAGACTATTTTATTTCACCTACGTAGTTGCATTTAGGAATTCTTATATTTTGCACAGAAACATTATTAAATCAAATGATATATAAATCACAGTTTATAACTGAGGAAAATAAGCTCTGGCATATAAGAGCAAGTACCTGGAACCCCAGTGTTTTTCATCTCAATGAGAGATGTTGTGTTTACCTTCAGCCACTCTTGGGCTGAAACATGACAGCTGTTGATCTACTCAGGTGTTGTTACCCGGTTGAGAACAGTGATCTATAAAGCAAAACATTCAGTGCATTAAGAAAAACTGGCATCTCCGAGACAGATATCTAAAGTTAATAGGGAAAAATGGTAGTCTCTATATTGTTGACAGAACACCCCAAATCCTCAACTGTGCTGATGAGCACAGTTATTTATCTTCTTCTCCAAGTCAAAGGAAGAAATATGTTAGGCTTGAAAGCCCTAATGGGAGCAGAAAAAAAAAAAAAAAGAGAGACAGGGTAATTTGTAAGAAGCAGTTCTGAGTTTTGTTTTGGTTTCCCTAAAGAGGACTTTCTTGGTGATACTATTAAAATCAGATGTATTTCACTATGACTGACATATATATATAAGTTTTGAATAATCCATTCACATAGTGTATAAGTCAAAACAATATAAAGAGGTATTCAGTAAAATGTTTCTACTTCGTTCCTATCATTCGTTTCCATAAGGGTAATTTCTTTTATTAGTTCCTTGTGTCTTTTATATAACAAAAACAAAAGTATATATTCTTATTTTTCCCCTTATGATACAAAGATTCCACACGCTATACAGTGTTATACATCTTGCTTTATTATTTAAAAAATATATCTTGAGGATGTCAGCATTTCATTTCATAGGAAATCTTTCCACATACAGAACATTCCCCCTTATTTTCTTTTACACGTGCATAATATTCTATTATGTGGATGTACCACAGTTTGCTAAACACAGTTCTTTAAAAATGGATATTTGGTCTAATTCCAATCTTTTGCTATTGCAACCAATGCAGCAACTAACAAGTTTGTACATACACCATTTTGCACATGTACAATTATATCTGCAAGATAAATTCCCAGAAATAGGATCTTCATATAAATTAAAAATTATGCATTTGCAATTTGGGTAGATATTCAGGACTATCCCTCCATGGGGGATGCACTACAATATCCACTTCCATCAATAATGTATGAGAAACGCCTATTATCCAAGGCCTTGCTAACAGAATGTATCCTCAAACTTATGCATTTTTGACAGCCTGATAGAAGGAAAAATGTCTCAATGAAATTTTAATTTGCATTTCTCTAATCATGATTGAGGTGGAGCATCTTTTCCTATGTTTAAGTAGGATTTGTATTTCTTTTTCTGTTAATTTCCTGTTCATATCCTTTTCTCATTTTCTCTTTTATATTGTTGGCTTATCAATTTATATTAGGGAGATTAGTTCTTTGTGATATGAATCACAAATATTTCTCATAGTTTTCTTTCAATTGTCTTTTGATTTTACCTGCAAGATTTTTTGCTTTGTTTTGTTTTTGCTGGATGAGAGTATTTTTTATTGTAGTATTTATCAATTTTACATGGCTTCTGGATTTTCTCCTAAAATTTTGTGGTTTCTTTTTATTTTACATTTAAAATTTTATCCATTTGCAGTTTATCCTAGTGTACAGCCTGAGTTTTGTTTTTCTCAGAAGGCTGCCTGATTGTTCCAACACAATTTATGGAAATATGTATTTTCCCCCTTCTAATCATACATGCCATCTTCATCCTATGCCGTATATACTTGGGTCTCTTCCTACATAGATACCACACTGCCTTAACTATTGAGGCTTAAAAATAAGTTTTAGTATCCAGTAGATCCAGTCCCTTTAACTTATTCTACTCAATATACATTCACTGGCTGTGAAAAGAAATAGAACTATCTGAAGCTGACTGTATGATTTCTTGGGTCAGAAGCCACATGGCCTCCGTCAGAACAGCCTTCCTCACCCTTCTCTGCTCACTGGGCCGCTCTCCACCCCGTCAGACTCCGCCGTTAAATCTGGTATTTGTGGGCACTCAGAACTGCTTCCTCCTCCATCCTCTGAGCTTTCCCCCTATTTGTCAGATGGCCAAACGCGGTGCTTTCTAAAGCTTCCAGATTTGGGGGCACTTATAGCTGCATTCCACGCTGTTGGATCCAGATCCTGAAAGTTGCTCTGAGCAGCAGATACCACATTTTTCCAGATTGCGTATAGAAATGTATGCTTCCAAGAATATATTTAGGAGAAATAGATATAAAGGGGGTAGGGTGGGAAAAAAAGAGAGAAAAAGGAAAAGAAAATAGGAAAAGGAAACAAAGGTGTTTTTCAGGCTTCAGAGCATGCTTGACTCGGAACAAAGCACTGAATTCCTCCGAATCTGCAAAGCGGCCTGGCTCCTCCCCCTCCCCTCCAGGGCCTGCAGTGACAGTGGCCCCTGACAGCCTGGAGACAGGAACGGGGGCTCAGACCCGGCGCCTCCTCCCCTTTCTGAGAACAGAGAGAGACTGGGGGAGACAGAGAGCCAACAGGACGGTGGAATGCTTCAGGAACTCGCGGCCGAGGCGGCAGCTCCAGAGCTGGCAATATTGCAGTCACTCCTCAGAGCGGCAGACGCGGACGGCGACGGGCCCGCCGCGCCTCCGGGCACGGGTCCGGGGCTGCGGACACGCGCGCACGTCCCCCGCGCGTGAGCCCTCCGCTCGCGCGGGTTCGGGGCTCCACCCTCCTCGCTGCCGCCAGGGCTCCACCGCCCCTCCCAGGGCAGCCCGTGCGGAGCCCGGGGAAAGGAGGGGGCCGCGCGGGAACCCCTCTCCCCTCCTTCCTGGCCGTCCTCCGCTCCCCACTGCTGCAGTGTTGCACCCCTCAGGGTGCCTCCACCTGCCTGCGGCTCTCACTTGACGCTCTCGCACTCCCTGCTCACAGTCACACGCTCCGCCACTCACACTCCCTCACACGCTCACACTCCCTCAGTCACACACTCACACTCCCTCAGTCACACACTGACCCACTCACACTCCCTCACACGCTCACACTCCCTCAGTCACACACTCCCCCACTCACACTCCCTCACACGCTCACACTCCCTCAGACACTCCCCCACTCACACTCCCTCTCACACGCTCACACTCCCTCTCACACACACTCCCTCAGTCACACACTCCCCCACTCACACTCCCTCACACACACACACACTCCCTCAGTCACACACTCCCCCACTCACACTCCCTCACACACTCACAGTCCCTCAGTCACACGCTCCGCCACTCATCCTCACACCTCCTTACTCACCCTCACACACTCACGCCCACTCACAGTTGCCTCTCATGCACTTTCTCTGACACTCATCCTCACTTGTGCATCTCTCACTTGATGCTCTCACCCTCCCTTGCTCATACTCAGTCCCTCAGTCACACACTCCCCCACTCACACTCCCTCTCACACATTCACACCCATTCACTCCCTCGGTCACACACTGCCCCACTCACCCTCACACCCCCTTACTCATCCTCACACACTCACCCACTCACACTCCTCACGCACTTTCTCACTCTGGCACTCATCCTCACGTGTGCATCTAGTCACATGTTCTCATCTCACACACTCTCACTGGTTCACACTCACACCCTTACACATTCTCACTCCTCACTCACTCTCACTTATTCTTCCTCATTGTCACTCCTGCTCCCTCATCTCCATTCACGCTCCCACACACTCACTTTTGTCCACGCTCCCTTTCTCTTCCAAATCTATCCTACTTTCCTCGGAATTATAGCCATTTGTTGGGAGGGATTAAAAGAAGCCTGCTCTGATCACAGCTGGCATGTGCAGCCATGTTAGTGCTCTATCGTAATCAAAGAAAAATAAGTGCAAATGTTTTCAAGTAATTCCACCAGTATTTACAGAGCACCTGTGCTAGGCACTGAAGGAAATAAGTGGGTGAAGAGGAAGCTGTGAGTCCCCTGAAGGCAAGGGCTGGCCAGTAGAAGCGCTCAACTGCCTAAAAGGCAATCATCCTGCATCACTCTTTCCATAACACTTGTTAGCAAATATTTACTCTACATTCTCTGTGGGCTCGCACCACACTAGGTCCTGGGGATAAAATGATGGGAAGACAAAGTTCTATCCTTAAAGAAAGTAATGGTTTGGTGGGGAATGTCAGTATATAAACTAATAGTTAAAATGAAATACAAATTTGCGATTATTTCTAATCAAAAAGTTAAATTAAAAAAGAACACACATACTATGAGATATGCACTGAAAGTAGTGGAAACACAGAGATAAGTCAAGTCAAAGAAAGATGAAAAACAAAGTACTGTGAAGATTTGGTAAAACCAAATAACCACATGTGGTGGGGGTCTCAACGTAGGCTTTGTGAGAAGGGAGATTCGACTCAGACCTCAGAAATAAGGTTGAATTATAACAGAAGCTCTGAATTGGCATCTACGCTGGTTATGGGAATGGATTACTGGTAGAGATGGGGCTGAGAGGCAATCTGGGATATTATAATGAGTCAAACCTACTTGGGCAAAACCCAAGTGCTCTCAGGTGTGATGGCATTCCATCCTCGTAACAACCAGAGAGGGCGCTAGCTTCTCCTCTATCGCCCTTTGGAGGTTACCTATCACCGGGCCGGCAGAGAAGTGTGGTCAAGGAACCACGAGGAGCCAGTTTGACCAAGACTGGGTGGCACAGAAGGGTAGTCAGGAAGAACAAAGGCTAAGACCTGGATTGAGTTATTTTTTTAGAGGGCCTGAATGTCAGCGAACGAGTTAGGAACTAGTATTGGGAAGTTCTGAATTCCCTACGCCTTCCTGTCCGAATCACCATAGAAGTCTCTAAATTGCAAATCTTTGTTCTCCTTTAATTACACATGTTTTTTCCCCCACTAATAATGGATACTTATTATTTCCTCTTCAATTTTTGCCTTCCTGATTTACATTCAGAAGCCTTTGCACATTTTGGGAATTAACATTTTGATTTAATTTATATGAATGATCCTTTAAGGCCAGGGCAAACAATTTGTCATTTTGCTGAGGCCCTTGAATTTGGTGCCCTGTGAGGCTGGAGGAGTAGCGTGTCCCTTAGCCACGGAGCAGGCTCGGCTCAGGTCCACATCTCAACCTTGTCTGAGTTCTGTTTGACACTCCTGCTGAAAGATTTATTTTATGGGGCAAATCATATGCTACAGTAATATTCAAAAAATGCAAAGGATATACTCCATTAATACTGCAATAGAATTGCTATTGGTTCTTCATAGCTAATATACAGGGTGCCTCCTTGGTCACAAATACTTACTTGGAGGGAGTTGTTAATGATCAGGAATGTAACTGCCATTCTGGACAGGGAGCTTATGGGAAACTTCGTTTCTAGTTTTGAACAACTGGTTAATAAATTAGCCCCAGGAGACCTAGTCAGTCAACAAACACTGAGCACTGTGCTAGGCCACCAAATAATAATAATAACAAAATAAAAATGCGAGAGGGGAAGAAAAATAAATAAATATGGATTCCTGCCCCAAAGTGACTCATGGCTTTGTAAGAGCGATAGATCTATAAGTTAATACTTGCAAAGAAAAATGAGATGTATGAAAATAAAGGTGTGCCCAAGATGCTACGAAGCTCTAAGAAAGAAATGCAAACCTTGGGAGTTTATGTAATTAGACAAGAAAGGCTCCATGAAGTGGGATCTGTAGGGGACTGAGCAATAAAGAGATTATACAAGATGAAAAAGTAAAAAAGGGCACTCAAGCTGCATGTGGAATTTATCAGAAATTTTTTTCCATATTTTCCACTCTTTTTTTTCTCTATTTGTATAGAGGCTGGGAAATTTTTAGGATGTAAAGTGCAGACAGAATGAGGCAACTTGAAAAAGGTGTCATTGTGTCCTGCCAGGTCTCAGAGTTGTTTTCCAAGGGATGGAGAAAGGGCCTCCTCCTTGGCTGGGACTGTGGGTGGGGTGTAGGGCTCCATATTGCTATAAGGATCTGCTCTTACCTTGGCCTTCACTCTTACCAGCCTGTAATCTACTGAGAAAAGTGGTGGGAGAAAGAGAAGGCTACAGAGGAAGAGAAAGAGAAACATTGTTAAGGTGCTGAGAGTTAGCACGATTAGAATGAGCCCGTCTGTGCAGGAAAAATCTCTCACTGACCCTCTCAGGCAGGGAGCTTCCCCAGGCCAGTCGGATGGGGGGTCAAATGCAGCTCGTCCTCACAGCACCTGCCTCTGCTTTAGGTCTCCCAGCCAGGGACAATCCACCTGCTTTTCAGGCAATTTATTAACCTCTTATAGATTCATAAGGTTTAACTTATTCTCTACACTCCACTGTAAGCCATAGAGGGAGGCAGAAGTTAGGTGCCATTTGGGGGTTGGGAAATGGAAATAGTTAACCAAAGTTTTCCGCTCAAAGGAAACAGGAGATTGAAATGTTGCTCTGGGCAAAGGCCCAAGGCTTTTGGCTTAATTATCCTCACTGGGTCTTGCCTGATCTGTATTCTAAGGCCTTTTCCCCCAAACCACTTCTCTCTGCATTTCTCCGCTCTCACTTCACATCAGGCCCACTCTTTGCATTATGCATTTTTGCCTGTTAACACTTTCCTGAGAGAAGGAGCAAAGGAGAGGGGGCTCCCAAGTGGTCCAAGTGGTCACCAAAGGTGGCCCAGTGCTGGAAGCTGGGGCAGCTGCCCTGTTACCAGCCTCCCAATCTATTTCACAGTCATAAATTTGTGCTGGAATATTATCTCGTAAAAAAGGGTAAAGTCTATAACCAAAAAAATGGACACTAGGAGATTCTTAATTGTCTTTCAAATGGTGGTGGATAAGTCATCTCAAGATGTAAAACTTTATTCAAGGCATCAAAATAATCAGCCATTCAATAGATTGCCCCATCCTGTTCATCAATAATGCCTGGGCAACTATGAACAGGAGGGATGGTAGAGCTGCTGGAATGGCAGCAGAACTGCAAAATTCCAGGGACCTTATAGGAGCACCAGCTCTCACAGGGCCTTCCATGGGTGTCAGTATATGCTCCATGCTGTTTGTTGTCCGGAAATGCAAAGTATTTCCAATAAGTGGCCACCTATCCTATTCTTCCAGGCGATGAAGCACACCTGTTGTAATTAAGTATGGGACACTGTAGTGGTCCTCAGATGTTACACAAGATGATCCACTGATGTATAGGAAGAAAAATTTCTATTTTCTATCTTCATTGATTTTATCTCTGCATTCAATTTATACATGAGTATACACTACCAAAAAGTTTGGAGACCTCTGAGCTAGACCCCGACCAGCACAAAACAAAGCCTGGTGAATTCCCTGCACCACTCACCCAAAGCACACACAGGAGGCTGCTTTATTGCTGCATGTGGGCCGACCAGAGGTTCCCAGACAACACTTGCACTAGAGCTAAGAGGAACCCCAGCAAGCCGAAGACATGGAGGTGTGCCGTTGAATAACAAGATTATGGAAACCGTAACAGAAGAAAACAAGAAATGACAATCTTCTTGTATGACATAGTTTCTGGGATTAGTAATTTTTGTTGTGGAACTACCTCTAAATATGGAATTTGAGAATTACACATTTATTTAAAATAGTGATATTTGTCTATTATCATGTTTTTTCTTCTTGATTTCAGCACTGGTTTCTTAAAATGCTTTACTTGAACAAGATATAGATATATGATGATGATGATGAAGAAGAAGATGATGATGATGATGATGATGGAGAAAGAGAGAGAGAGTCCAATGCATAGAATAAATATTAGAAACAATAGGTGGGAAAAATACTAAATTCTGCATTGGTTCATCCCAAGGTGATCTGTCACTTGTGTTCAAGGCCTTGATTCCTCTCTATTTTTGCTATATTGCAAACTATGAAATATTTATGTGAGATACACTAGGTTGAGTCCCTCATCTCTTCCTATTGAGCATTACTTCGATCAAAAGAATGGGCCTCAAACAGGTAATCAGTGGACACAGCTTCCACTTAGGAACGCAAGAATGGAAAAGATGCAACTCACATAGTCATGGGAACCTTCTTTGATGCCATCTCCAGCTGAAGCATTTCCACCTTTCTTTGCTTATTCACTATGATCTACCAGGTTTTTGTTCCTTATGTTGGGCTTTAAGGTGAAAATCAGTCTTATGAGGTGGAAAGTACTGTCAGCCAGAATTCTGGTGGGTTTGGAGTGAGTGGAGGGGGCATTTGGCCAAGGCAGGATGGGGCTGATTGTTAAGAGAATAGCAATACAAGTGGCACTTTGTGGCACTTTCCTCCCCACTGTGTGGCAGGAAATGTTATTTGTCTGGAGAGGTTTCACAAGGCCAGGGAAGGAGGACGTGATCCAGAGACACACTTGGCCTAAGGAGACCGTGAGTGAGAAGAGAGACTGAAAAGCCAGGCGGGGTGATTGTCAAAGAGAGACTGGGGACTGGAGAGAGGAAAGAAACCTTGTTTGGGAGTTGCTGCAGGACATGGAGAGAGGTGGAGAATAAGAGTGATATCTAAGCATAAAATAAAGAAGTGTGGCTGTGCATTAAGAAAGTGCCCCCGATCCCCCACCCATCCACTGTGTGTGTGCCTGTGAGCATGTGTGTTCTGAGAAACACTCAATATATCCGAATTATTTGGGCTCTATTTTTTCCACCCCACTTTTGTTTCGTTATATGTGATGCCAGGCAAAAACTGAACCATGTAAAGTTCTTGGTTTAAGTTTGGGCCTACCTGTTGAACTTTCTCACTTTCTGGGAAGCCTGCCTCAAGTGCCAGATTCTTCTAGTTGCTCATCTGCTCAATTCCAGGTGCATTTAATTTTTTTATCACCCTGAGATGTTAACACCATAGTGTCTCTCCTCTTTTCCAAGACTCTTACATGGGAGAGGTGAGGACCCCTTAGTATGTAAATTAATTTTCACTGGCATCAAATATTAAAATCTATACTCAAAACAGAAAAGAAGAAAAACATCCTACGCATTTCCCAGCTAGGCACTCATAACTCACACAATTTTCCATATCTGCAAATAAGAGTAATCCTTACCCTACTTCCTCATGTCAGAGACGGGGTACCCGCAACCAAGAGTTATTTGATGATATCTGGGGGCTCCTAGCGGGTCTCTGAACTCAGAAGAAGAAAATCTGAGAAAGTTATGAAGAACTTGATGTAGTCAACTTGGTGTCTGACATCACACCCAGAGCCAACTGGTCTATTGCTGGTCCCTTTAAGCAAAATGTCTTGTCCCTCAGTACCGGAGAGTCTTATTTTGCTTTGGGACACTGTCCCAATTCCTGACAAGTTGTGATGTGTTTGTTCTTTGAAAAGGAAACAGCTGCTGTGGGCAAAAATCTCACTGTCCTGCCAACCAGAAGATTTGGGATGGAGCCTGGCTCTGCCTGTTTCTGGCCCCATCACCTGAGGAAGACCCTTGCTTTCCCCCAGGTTCAATTTCTTCACCCACAAAAATGAAGAATTGATAGTCTCAACCTCAGGATTGTTCATTTTTCTGTTTGTTTTTTAAATGTAAAAATTTTATTTATTACTTTTTAAACTACAAAAGTCATGCATGCTTATTTTAACTAGTGAAACAGATGCTTACAAAACAAAACCATGAAAAGGCGAAGATGACTTTTGCCCTTTCCCTCCACTCCCACCCTCCTGATACAGGCAGTGCACACAGCCCAGTGTAAATCCTTCCATCCCTTTCTCCTTGCTCATAGAAACAAATAAATAAGGAGGAATTTTGTTTGTACCAAAATTTATTTATCATATATAAATTATTCTGTAACTAGGCTTTTTTTCCACTCAATATGTTGTTGTTTTGAGGAGCAAATTAAACGAGACACATGAAAGAGCTTGGTAAACTGTAGTCAATACCCTTGAAGGCTTAGACTTCAGGTATTTTGTTTGTTGGGTCAATCGGCTTCCTCCCCCTAACAGCAATGAAATCAGCTGAGTGAAGGAACAGGTGAGTTTGTTGAACACAAGGAAGTCGGTACCTTTGTTGCAGAGAAGGCAGAGTTGGCCCATCTGCCCAGCCCCGACGCAGAGTGCCTGAGTGGGAGCAACACGAGGGCCCAGGGGCTGGGGAAGAAGAGAGCCAGGGCCACCTAGTCCACATTTGTCCCCAGAACCAAGCACATTACAGAATGCTTGACCAAAAAACGTGGGACAAGATGGGGATGTAGGAAGAATTAATGGATAGATCAATGAATTTAAAAAGGAACAAATGAAGGTACAAACAAGACTACAAATAAGAACCATTTCTTTAAGAAGTGTTGTGGTGAAAATAATGAGAGGAAATAGGGAATTTTCTCTAAGAGACTTGGGGATGCATTTGAATAAGCAATTTAAAAAAAATGCTGACATGCTGAAGGCTGATGGCAAGGGACCTGTAATTGTTTCACCAGCCAAGGGAACTCCAAAGCTGAATTGGAAATCAGGTTTCTCTTTTACCCTCTCACATTAATACGGTTTAACATAATTCTTTGGAACTTCCTCAGGGAATTCTGCCTCTGGAAGCAGCTGACTCAGAGCTGATGCCTTACGCTCTTTATCTTTCTTTACATCTCCACAGGCTCTCAGGCTTTTCTGGCATAACTTTCTGATTCTAGATTCTTCTAGACTCGGTGTGTTGAACTTCATATCTGCAAACCACTAGTTAAAGATATAATATTAAAACGGCCCAAAACATACTTCTAGAGTTTCTAAGAATATTTCCTAACCTCTTCACACTTGCTATTTACCCATTAGTTGTGCTAAATAAGCATGTTAAGGCTGATTGGATAAGGTAACAGGCAAGTAACCTATCCAGTATTTAGATAAGTCTGGAATTTTAAATCTGATTATTATTATCTAATATCTTCCAATAACGTTCCTCCTTTTTATTTCATGGAATTCATATTCAAAAAAGGAACTCTGGAGTTAGACTGCCTGGATTCAAATCCTGACTCCAAAGCATATTGGTTGTAGGTCATGGGGTAGATTAATTAACCTCTCTGGGCCTCGATTTTCTCATCCCTAAAATGGAACTAATAATATTGCCTTTCATAGAATCGGTATGAGATTTAATTGATACACTTAACAAAAGCACATAGCAGAAGGTCTGACACATGGTAAATACCCAATAAAGTTTGTAAAGCAAGCTATTCAAAATCATTGTTATTATTTTAGGGATTATGTTAACTAACCATTGATTTATTTTTATATTTAATACTCAAAAACTTATGCAACTCAGAGTGCAAGTTGAGAAAAATAGAAACTAAAACTAGCATAAAATTTAGGATTGTTTTTGCTTGTTTGTTTGAGGTAGTTGGTGTTTTGGTTGGGATGTAAATTCTCTTCTGAGACAGACTCTGAAATAGTGAAAAGAGCTGGAAGGATGCCCAGGACCCACTTCCTCAATAGACCCCAGCTGGATGTCACTGCTCAAGCTGTGTACTGAAGAGCTGTGAATTCATAGCTGTGTCACCATGAACCTCACTCTCTGCTGAACAACCAGGAAATGGAGTTTGTGCTGGTGCAGCCAAGTAGGCATGGTGAGGGGGTATAAAGCAACACTCCATGGATGTCTATAAAGACGTCATAGATACAGCAATACTACACGAGAGCTGAGAGTCTGCTCTGGTCTTCTCAGAGTTAGCAGAAAATATTTGGGGTGGTTCTTCCAGGGATAGAGCCATCCACACACAGGATAGCCCATAGCCGGCTGATTCTCATTGAAGCAATTCTCACCACGGCTGAATTGAATTCAAGGAGGTTCTGGATTAAGCTAATTATATCACCATAGGACTATGAAAGGGCCTAACCCTTCTCAACCTCTGATTACCAAATGGTAAGCATTCCTAGGCACTAGGCAGGCAGGCCCAACTCTGGTGATGTAGTATCCAGCAGAATGAGCTGCCAAATGAGCTCCAGGCGACTATAGGACCAACTGCATAGCTCTCGCTCAGTTTCTGTTTCTTTCTCTGGAAACAAAACGATAGGAGATGCTATTGATGGCTCTTTATATGAGAAGTAAATTTTTGCAATTAAATATGAAGAGAAAACCAAATGTTATTTTATTCCTCTGTGGTCATGCTAGGATGCCTTCACTGTGGAGTGAAATGGAAGGATCCAGTTAAGGTGGACTCCTTCATGAGGTGAGGAATTTGCAGTGCTACTTCCTGCTGTGAATACACAGACTGAAATACCAGACCCACAAATGAAAATATTGGGCTTTGTCGAGAAATCATGTTCAAATAATAAAAGAGGATTTTTCTTGCTTGGGAAATAGTGTGAACTAGATGATTCTACCTTAGTGCTGAGTGTGGGATTTTTTTTTTACCTGCTTGACTTTTTTTCTTTTAAAGAGCATTTCCACTCAGCCTTAGAGTGGGTTATGTTCAACTTTCTAATTAGAAGGAATAAAAAGCCTCAAGAATTTGTCAATAATCTAAAGTAATGTCAATGAAATACACATATATGTGTGAAGCTGGAGATTACACATCTACTAACATAACATTAATTCATTCACTCAACGACTACTTACCAAGCCCTCGCGTGTGCCAGATGTTGAGCTGGGTGCTGGATTTGCAGAGTGCAAAGCAAATGTGGTCACTGAGTCAGGGGGATTGGGGTCCCGAGGAGAAGAAAACAGAACAAATAGATACGCAATTAAAGATTATACTCAATGCTATGAAGAAGAGAAAATAAATCAATGTAACTTGGTATGGTAAAAAATTCTCCTTAGTGAAGAGTTCCTCCTACTAGCCTCAGTTGTTTTTGCTAACTGCTTCAACTGTTTTCTTTTTAAAGCCTAATTTATATCCACTACCTGCTTCTCAAACTGCTGACGTTCCCAGAGGACCCGTCTGTAACTTGAATAGGGTTACCTAGAATGTGGAGGAAACAAGGGATGGGATAAAAGTAAAACACTGTGACAATCACATAGTCAATCTTCATAACTGAAAAGCATCTTTAAGACCTATAATCAACTGTGTGTGTGCTCTAGAAAACTTTCTAAAAGAGAAAAAGCAAAGAAAATCCACTTAATAGTATCCGTTAGTCCACTCGCATAAGTTAGTTGAAACAACAGGAGGTATTGAAAGAAGGAAAAGAGGCTTATTTACTGGGGGTAGAGGTGGAATCGGCCACAACCACCCTGTCCTCCCAGCCCCATGTCCATCCCAGGTGGGCTGTCCTCTGTCTGGGAATGCTCCCTCAGGAGAACTGGCAGTGGAAGGGTGATCAGGAGTGAGCCCTCTTGGAAGAGGAACTGACTGCTACTGGCCTCTACTATCTGCTGATTGTTCTTAATGGGAAACTATGAGGATCAAAGGGCATCTCAAAGCACAACTGGAACGAGCAAAATGTGCCCCGCACCTGCAGTTCCCTCCTCCCTGGCCCTGCCCTGCGGATGAGGCCACCTCCCACTGGTCTACTTCCCCCGCTGCCCCCTCTCCCAGGCTGTGGCATCAGGACCAGGTGCTTATTTCTTTATTAGCTCATGTAATCCTAAAAGTCATGAGTAAGGGTCTAACTGCTTTAACTTTAGCAGAGTTTAGTAATACTAAAAATTAAGACATTCTTGAAGCCAGGCCATATAGAAAATTATCTAATTCACAGAACACTTTAAGCTAATGATGCTCATTTGCTTACTCAGAACAAATTCATTATGACTTTTAAATCTTTTCTAGGGCAGGACAAGCATAGAAAATATTCTAAAGGGATTTCTCCCTGCAAGGGGCACCTGCTTTCCTTTCTCACCTAATTATAGATATCTTCCAAAATGTAATCTGTGTAGTGTTATATAATTGTGCTTAAAAATATTTTTCAATAAGGGAATGAGTGGTAATGAGGAATGTGTCCTAAAACCGACCAAAGATAAGTCAAAAAATAAGTGTATAATTGTAAACCTGTATGGGAAAAATTGACAACATATCTATGCTCCAAGTTCTACAAAATGGGCATGTGTGTACTGCCCACATAGATTTTACACAGGTTCTTAGTGTACTGTAAAGTCTGTTTATTGGCCACCAAAACACATACGTACAAGTAAAACCTTATATCTAACAATACAGTGCGTAACAGTAATTTTCCTTGCCTAATTCAATTTAATGAAATTTCTTTTTTTCTTTTGAGAATGATTTTTCTTATCTAGCTTCCCTTAAAACGCTCTTCAGGGAGATTTCAATTGTGCCCTTTTCCTCTTGTCTCTCGATAGAATTTATTACCTAACAGCTAGTAGAGGCATTCCAAATAATTGTACTGACTATACAAACACATTTTCCAAAAATTACCAGAAATGTTCCCTTTCCGCCACTTAATAGTGAGCCGTGTTTGACCAAAGTGTCTCTCAGGTAAGAGTGGACTGAACATAACTTGAGCAATATCAAAGGATTAGAATGGTTAATTTCCAAATATGAGAATACTGATTTTCTGTATGTAACAAAGGGGTCTAATTTACAAGTCAAGAGTAATCTGCAGAGACTTGAAAACATTTATCAATGTTTAAGATTATTATATGAGGCTCTAGAATGCAACCATCTCCATCTATCTTCATTTCTCCTCCCTTGCACATACACACACACACATATAAAGCCACCCTGCGCTATACACAGATATGCCAGTTGAACTTTCTATCACAATAAAGAGGAATAATAAGCAAATTCATGAATTAGTTCCTGTTTTTTTCCCAAAAGTTGTCAGCTGTAATAAGTAGTTTTCCCAAATTGTTTGTCATTATTATTATTAGTGACTCTCCGTGAACTCTTGGACTTCACAAAGATCTTACTCTTTCTGCAGAGCAAAGCTTTCAGTGTACCAAGAGTTGTGGGTAAAGCACAGAATTTTCTTTGACAAATGGCTGCTCTTTGGCTTAGGGTACTTAACACAAAAGACTCGTTCCTAGTTTGTTTGTTCTGCATCACCAGCAGCAAAGAAGCATAGACAAAGTTGTAGACACCAAAATAGCTTGGACTAACTTTCATAACAAATAGGATAATTAGCAGATTATTTGTTGTCATGTAGCAATAGAAGCTGTGTTAACCAGGTAGTAGTCTGTAGACTCGCTTTCAAATACCTATAAAACTGTACACGTTCTCCTACATGCCCTACTAATCAAATATCACAATCACAGCGTGTATAACATTGCTTTAGTTACTTGTTTTCATGTGTCTTTCCCCTACCAAACTGTGTCTCTCAAGGGAGGCTACTCAGTCACTTCATCTTTGTATCTTTAATACCTCCACCCAGTCACAGCGGGTCTCATTAGATAATTGATGGCTAAGGGGTTGAAGCACGTGTGAGTTACTCTGGAAGACTTGGGTTTTCTTCAGCTGGGACTGTTCACATAAAGGAAATGCACCTAGAATGTATCCTGAAGATTATATCCCTACCTTTTATGCAGTGCAAATGCAAATGCACTTATCTCTTTCTCCTTGCTATGAGCTCTTTGTCCACGTGGATATTAAGAATATTGTTTGAAAATGACTAAATTATGTCTGGGCAAAGGGGTCCAGCAGTTTTTGCTCCTTCCTGAACATCTGGTTCAACTCCCCAAACATTCAGTTGTGCCTGTATGTAGCCACAGCCACATCAGCCTCTGTGTAAGATTTAGCGCTTGATGTCCAGCTACACAACCTGTCGATGGTCAGTTGGGATTCCCCTTCAAAAAAGAAGTCTTGGTTATAGAAGGGTGTTAAAAGTTCATATCGACTGAGGGTTAAATCAGCTTTTAAATTAATATCTCAAACCTGATTCTCGTAACTCCCCCCCCAACTATGACAGCAGTTATGAAAAATTAGTAAGAGGAGGCTTACCATGCCTCTCTCTTCACCTCTTTTGATTTCATTCTTTGTCACCTTCCCAAGGCTGAGTCCCTTTGTTGTTCATCCTCAGGGAAGGGATAGCTACATCTGGGACGGGGAAATATATTTTATTTCACCCAGTAAATCCAAAATGGTGTCATTTCAACATGTAATACAGATTTTCAAATATTAAAGAGATATTTTAGAGTTTTTGCACTAAGTATTCAAAATTTGGTGGGTATTTTATACTGACAGCACATCCCAATTTGGATAAAACACATGTCAAGTGTTTAATAATCACGTGTGTCAAGTGGTGCCTGCACCGGACAGGTCAGGGTTATAGAAGTTGACTGCCTGTCACCTACAGTCTGATGAAGCTTACAGTGGATGTCAGATAGAGAACTGATGGAGTGCTGGGCCATAAATGTTAGAGAAAAGTCACTATATCCAGGAAAGAACTCCCATTTTTCTCTTTGTGGAAGCATCAGGATTTTCGCCAAGATGAACCCAATTCTGTTAGAGCTGTGTAACTCTTTCTCCCAGTTTTCATTTGAGAGACCCCCAGAGTCTTGCTATAGTAGGAGATGGATCTATACAGCCCACTATGTAGTATATTCAAGTGGTCTTAGAGAATTTCAAACCTTTCTAGTGCTCAATGATTCAGCCAGTGCTGAGACAGCTCTCAGGATCCTAGAAAAATACTGCTACTTAGACTTCTTAATAAATGTTTGTTGAATGAACAACCAAATAATCCAACAGCTCACCTACCAGTTCTGATGCACAAACAAATTATTTTCAGCTCTTGGTTAATGAGCCCATGCTCATTTGCATGCTGGTCTTCTGTTTCAAGTGCTTTCATATTTCAACAGAAGAGTTTTTTTCTCTGTTTTAAGGTCATAATTTTCATTGGGCTATAATGTAAATCTCCTTTTCAAGAATAAAACTAATTTATTACACTATGCACAATGAGCTATATTTGGATTCTCGAGTTATAATTTATCTCAAGACTGAATCTCAACTGTGATTTTTTTAAGACATAACAGCTTGAAGTACAATATACTATCACTGTTTCCCATTTTTAACATATTTATTGAAATATAATTCACATATCACAAAATTCACCCTTTTAAAGTACACCATTCAGTGGGCTGTAGTATATTCACAGAGTTGTGCAACCATCACTGCTATCTAATTTCAGAACATTTCGTCATCCCAAATAGAAATTGTGTACCCATTAGCAGTCGCTCCCTGTACCCCTACCCCCCAGCCCCAGATAGCTTCATCTCAATTGGAAAAATCATCTAAAAGGCTGAGTACAAAGTTTTTATAATTAGAATAGACCGTGGATTTTTTGGTGTGGTGTTTTATGGTCCCATTACATTCTCTTATTCATTTGCTCTACAAATATTTGTTGAATAGTGTCTGGGGCATAAGGATGGAAGAGAGGAGACAGTTCTGCATGTTAGATGTGATCTTTTTTGCGATAAGCTCAGAGTACACAGATTAGATCTCATTTCTGTGCTTGACTGCTGTAAGATCAGACACAACACTATTTTGTATAAAGTTAGAATTTTATGTTGCTAGAATACCATCATTTAATATCTCTAGCTCTGTATAGCTGTGGATACATTTTTACAAGTTTATTTAGAGTTAGAACCTGGCTCCAATCAGGTTTGGCTCACTTCCATCTCACACTCTACCATCTCACACTCTATCCTATTTCAGAGGAACCCAACCAGGGTATCACACTCTGCCTCTACTCTATTCTATTATTTCAGGGGAAATCCAACCAAGGTATAGCCCATGGACACCAATCCATCATTCCTACACACACATCATTCCTACACACACCCCCTTCTACCAGGCAGTCCATGGTGTCACCTTAGTAGACTCAAAACATTCTATTGCTGTCTCATGAATTCTTTGATGTAGGAAAGGCTTACTTGACAGACAATTCCCACAAGACATAGCCACTTCTAGCTCATGATTTTATGCTTCACTATATATGGATTCATGTTATTTGCTAATTTTATTTTGTATTTGTCTTATCTTCCCAAACAGAATGAGGTTGCCTTGAGAATAGAGAACAGTGTGTCCCTGTCCTGTGCCAGCTCCGTCAGATGGTAGTGTGTCCTCATGACAACTGATGGACTTGGTTTAGCTGTCAGTAGAAAGCTGTAGGTTGAACTGCCTTTTCCACAGACTCTCATTCTATTATAGAGCTTAATGGTGGGTTGGGCCCCTGCCAAGTGGTGTTGCTGTGTCCCTGCATTTGGTCTGCAGCCCCCGCACGCTCTATTACTGGATTGGCCCTGTGTTTGAGCAACTACTGTGTGTCTGGCTCTGTGCTAGGTGTTTGAAAACAGCGCCCTCCTCTGTGCTCACCTGGTATCCTCATTTCTATCACTACATTTACCCCTTGGTGTAATGGGTGTTTTGTTTTCTGGCTCCCTCCATGGACTGTGAGCTCCTCACTGGCAGAACGGGGTTTTTCACAGAGCCTGGTACACAGCAGGCCCTCAGTCAATGTTTGTCATGGGAATAAATAAATAAAAAGGCAGTTGTCAGCAGCTTTCTGCCTAGATGAAAAGACAGCACACATACATCTGAAACAATGGGAGAACCAGATAGTATCACTTAAGCTACTAATTATGTACAGCAGACAAATGTGTAAACCAAATAACCTTCAGGTACCATATAGTCTGGTTTAAGCAAAACATTTTTAAAAAGTATTTCCAACTGTTAAAACTCATTTTAAAGTACATCAGATTTTATTTGGTTTTAAAGATCTTTAAAGGAGATGGAACTCACATTCAACAGCCACACTTCATAAAATCACCCTCTTTGTCCTCCCCTCTTCCTCTACCCCCTGCTACTCTGCAGCCTCTCATTCTCCACTCCCCAAGTCTCTCCCACAGCCAACGGGTGTCTACTTTCTCGGTATCTCCCCCTTCCTCTGTCTCAGTGGCAGACTCAGCCTCTCTGGCTTTCACTCATTCCCCCAGTCTGCACTGCAAATAAGAGCCTGGAACCAACCCACTGAGCAAGAGAATCCTTCCTTTCTAGAAGTGGGTGGGGATGGAGGAGCAGTAAAGGGGATTTATATGGGTGAAGATTATGAATACTCCAATGGTAATGATGTAATTTTCAATAAATATGGTGGTTTTTTGCTAGTGTAAAATATAAAATACTTATAAGAATTTGTGTTACTAATAAACAGGAAAGCTGTTTTTCCCAAGGTATATTATAATGGTGGTGGTAAATTCTCTGTAATAGATAATATCTAATTTTATTAGTAATAATCTTCTCTTACTTGGCCCTTAAATTCCCAAAGATTCTCATAGCTGAGTTAAAAGCACAAACAGTAGAATTTAAAATTTAACAAGTTATTTTCTCTGGGACCATTTCTATCATTTTTTTAAAACTATCAATGTAAGCTGCTCTTTCCATGAAAAAAATTGCTCAAATATTTACAATGGTCAACATTTACTAAGGAGCCAATTGTACTTTTTAAGTTGTGCCCTAGAAACAGCACTTGGGCCACTGCAACACATAAATAAGTGCATAAAGACTGTTGCAAAGTCTACACACCTGACAAAACTCTTTTGCAGATGCCTTTATGAATCATAAATATACGAATGCATCAGATGTCTAGAGAAGAGATGTTAATCAAATGTTAAATTTCGTGGAACCATTTGGGTGGTTGTTGTGTGATTTAACGAGAATTTTCTTTGGATAGTGGAGTAAGTGGTTTCAAGACAATTAGGCCCCATTCAGCATGGCAGACAGACGAGCAAAAAGAAGAGGTGTATGAGACAGTTTTACAAAGACGGGAAATGAAATTCTCCCCAGGGTCACTTATTTACTTTCCACATTCAAGGCATGTTTTTTTTCCCACCCCGCAAAGCCGCAAACTCATATTTAGGCAGGAAGAAGCAGTATTCTCTGCGTATGTGAAATGAGTCTTGTACCCAATAGGGGGCTTTCTTCAGGTCCAGCCTGGCTCTTCTCAGAGGTCTCAGGTCGCGGTGACCTGCCAGCTGTCTCTATGGGCGCTGCTACCGTCAGCACCGCACTCTGAGGACAACACCAAATCAGAGCTTGACGTGTCCCCGTTTAAAGGAACGATAACGCTCTATCTTAACCACAGAGGAACACGGGTACCGTTTGGTCTCTAATGGCTGGTGCAGTTCTTTCCCAAGACCTGAGGTCAAAGAACTGAAGTAAAACAATAGACAGACTCCTCAGGAGAAGGCTCGGTTCCCTGTTCTTGCTTCGTTTGAGCAAGAAATCAGTGGGCTCTCTTTCTAAAGACCGTGGGCAAGCTGGGTGAAATGTGAATAATAATGGTTTTCAAATGACTAAAATGCAGTTCAAACTTTAAAAAAAGGCAAAGTAGTTCTTTAAATCGCATGCTTGCCTGCTTCTTATAACTACATGGCTTTCACAATAGATTTGTTTAAAATAGTATCTGACTAGATTTAAAGTGTCACATTGACAACTCAAGTCTGACAGATCTGATACCTGAAGTACATTGTTTTCTGACTTACATAGAGAGAAGAGTAAGTCAAAATTTCACCTTATGGATTTTCTAGAATATTAGTTTTGGTTAATAGATAACCTCCAAAAAATGGGTCCTATGGTTTAAAACACATGGGAAACAACGGTTTAAACAAAATTCAGTTGGTTTCTTTGCTACCAGAATTTTTCAAAGGCTTTAACTAAATAGAGAAAGATGTCCCTTTACTTCCCAAGAGAAGGTCGAGTAAGCAATGTTTAACTTGGAATCCTTTTTTTGTACGGGGAGACCCCTCAGAATTAATATTCTGCAGTCCTCACTTTGGGAAATGCCAGTTTAGTGGATCCCTTTCTTCAGAGGGTGAAGGATGAGGATGCTTCACCACTGGCTTTTTCCCTGGTTCCCTTCTCCTGAAATTCTAGCCCCAGGCAACCACGTGGCCAGCCTCCCACACAGCCCTCAGCCTTCACTCAGAGGTTACTTTCTCAGTGAGGCCTTCCTTGACCAACTTTTTAAAAATGCATGTCCGTTCCTCAACATTCCCTAGTGCCTTCTTCCCTGTTTATTTTCCAATGTAGCACCTTTTAGCTTTTTTTTTTTTTAATTCTGTTTATTGTCTCACTCTCTCTCCCAACTAGTCCTTGAAGGCAGGGACTTTCACAGTGCCACATTCAAGGGATATTTCTCAGTCCTCATCTTATTTAGCCTCTCAGGAGCATTCGACACCATTGAATGATCATCAATTGTGAAAATACAGAGATAGTCTGAAAATGTTCCCTTGCCTTGGCCTCCAGGACACTGCTCTCTTTTCTGCCTGGCTGGCCACCCTTCAGACATGTGTCTTTCAGACTCTTCTCATATTTCTGCCCTTTACACGTGACAACGCTGAGGGCTCAGTCCTGGGCTCTCATTTCTGCTCCATCTTCACTCACTTCCTGGGTGACCTTGCAAATCTCATGGATTTAAATACCATCACAAGCTGATGACTCCCAGGTCATTTCCGCAGCCCAGATGTCCCCTGCCCTTCGCTGTTAGTGTCCAGGCTCATCAAGGCAGGATAAGTTATACTGTGATTAGTGATTCAAGCAAGCTGGGTTTCTCCACAGATTGGCTTTTAAATAATGAACAACAATCACCTATTTACCACTTAGGGGCACTGAGGGAAACTTGAAGATGAAGTATTGTGTACTTACCACAATGTATTTGCTATTTAATAGTCAAATATAAACCCTTTTAAAGGTCACTGGTTAGAGAAGCTGGAAGTGATTTTTATGGCAAATTAAGTTTCCGTTGCTTGAGCTCAGCTCTGCTGACTCACAATGACCGGGCTGGATGGACTTGCATCCCACCCCTTCTCTTCTCCCAGTAGCGGTCACCTCCTCGAGTATAGTCACCTCCTTGGTCATCTCGCCAGGCAGCAATGAGATTGCCAGAGAGCCAAGGAAGGATGCGGTTCTCCCAGTTGGAGCTCTATAAAGTAGAAGGTTAAAAAAGCAACTGGGATTATCGTGGTTTTCTTGTTACCGAAGGCTTTCCTACCAGATGCAAGGCAGGTACCAGTGTAATGGAGATATTCTTTAAATTTATAGTCACATTTTCTGTTGTCCTGGCAAAAATTTGACAGGTACACACCATGAGATGAGCTTTTATCTATTTCCCTTCCTTCCTTTCTCCCTCCCTCCCTCCTTTCCTTCCTTCTTTTATGTTTTTATTTTTTTTTTACTAGAGATCATCTGTAAGCTTATTCTTAGAAAATAGTGAGGCTAGGCAAAATTTAGGGACTCCTGGTGGCAAATAAACTCTTGAAGACTCTCAAACATAGTCATATATGTCTATTCATTACCAAATCTCTTGTTAGCTCTTTTATATAAGATTTTTTTATTTGGCCTCGGTGGGAGATCCAGCCTTCCCCTGATCTTCACCTCTGGTTATCTAAGCTGTTTATTAGCTCTGTTCTAAGGAACTACTATAAACCACAGAACCTAAACCCCAAATCCAGTCTTTCCCTCCAACACAGCATTGTCATTTTCCTGTCTCTCCCACTGGAAAATGAATTGATTAAAGCCAAGGACTGTGTTTCATACACCCCTGCATTTTGCTCATAAGAGGAGCTTAGTTGAACTGTTGAACAGAATTGAATATGAAAGAGACCATCACGGAATATTGTTTAGATTACAGCTAGGGGAGGTTCTGAGCTTGATCTGCTGGTCTGGGCCAGTCTGACAGAAGGCCAGTTTTAGGAGAATTGCCAATGGTTTATAACAATTCTAGGATCTGCAGATAAAACTTTATCCTCTATCGTGTTCTGATCTGAACCTGCACAAAAAACCCAAGCCCTTGCTAACTCAAAAGAACATTGGGTTGGTACAGCTTCTCGGAAGTGAACAATGCCTTCTAGGAGTATATATTGAAAGAAAATCCATAGCCTGTAATCAGTTGAAGCAATTGCCCAGCTGCCTTCCCGTTAAGCACATTCTCTTCTCTCTCAAGCTTGCTACTGATATATACATAAAGCATTTGGCGTGTGACTGCTATTGCATGAACTCTTCGTTTCCTTGCAAATAAGTGGATATGTGACTTCCCCGCTAACGACTACCATGTGGTATAATAGAAACCCATTACCATGAAATATAGCATTTTCAGAAGGCTCTCTTGCATCGGTGAAGCCCATTTATGCAGCTGAAAATGTTTTATCTGTCTGCTTTGATGTGGGAAATGGGTGTCATTAGTAGGACATGCATGAACTGAATAGAAAATGCCTAACTTCATGCTGTGTCTTTACGCCGCCTGCAAACCTACATATATGCAGTTTATGAATGAATGGATGCCTGCTGCCAAGCCCGAGAAAGAGAGTCAGAGGAAAAGAGGTAGAAAGTCTCAAAGATAGCTCATGTGCTCATCCCCTCCCTTTTCTGCTTTACATTCTTCATCTTAATAGATGAGGAAGTTCATAATATTTGTGAATTTGGGTGGCCCTGTTCTAGTTTTCACATAAGAGCAGTAGAAGAAGTGAGAAAGGATGAGGGAGAGGGCAGCCAATGTGAGCTAAGCTCCCCAAGCTTCACAGGGCAATGTGATTTTGAGGTCAGATGTGTTTTGTAGCCCCGTTGTGAAGTATGTTAGCCTGCAGGCATTACAAATCTTAGAAAATAGCACTAGTAAGTGCTTTATTATCCAGCAGGAAACATGGCCAACCGCCACCAGTAACATCTGTATCTTATTGTCAAACAAAGAAAGAGGAAATAGTTTTGCCTCCATCACATTGCTCCTAAACCCTGATCAAATACAAGAGAAGGCAGCCAAGGGATGCTTGAACAGTGCCAGGGTGAAAATGAAGTGTAAATGAAGTGCCCATTTAAAATGAAGTGCATTTCTGGAGCCGGCACGAGGGCCTAGCGGTTAGGTTTGCACGCTCTGCTTTGGCGGCCCAGGGTTTGTGGGTTCGGATCCCGGGCACGGACCAACGCACCGCTTTGTCAAGCCATGCTGTGCCAGAGTCTCATATAAAGTAGAGGAAGATGGGCACAGATGTTAGCCCCGGGCCAATCTTCCTCATCAAAAGGGAGGAAGATTGGTGATGGATGTTAGCTCAGGGCTAGTCTTCCCCACAAAAAAAAATGAAGTGCATTTCTAATGGATTGCAAGAATCACTTAACACTGCCCAAAATTCCCAAAGAAAATGAAGAGCCCCTTAGAATGTCCTGCAATGTATCTTGTGCCTTATAATTTACCTTGGCACTTTTTGTTCCGCCTAACATTCCATGTAAGGCGGAAAAGATCGTCCTTAGAAATGCTTCTACTATACTTAAAAATATAGCTGCTCGCATTTGGGGGAGTTTTGAAATATTCACAATAATCATATTTTTTAATTTTGAGATAATTGTAGATTCACATGCACTTGTAAGAGATAATACAGAGAAATCGTGCATGGCCTTTAGTTAGTTTCCCGCAATGGTAATATCTTGCAAAACTGTAGAGCAATATCACAACCAGGATATTGACATACATACAGTCAAGATACACAACATTTTCCTCACCGCAAGGATTACCCATGTTCCCTGTTACGGCCTCACTCAATTCCCTCAACTGCCACCCACTCCTTAACCCTGGCAACAACTAGTCTGTTCTGTTTCTATAATTTTGCCATCTCAAGAATGTTATGTAAATGGAATCATACAATATGTAACCTTTTGGGATTGGCTTTTTTCATTCAGCAAAATTCTCCAGAGATTCATCCAGATTTAATGGATCCTGCTTTTGGAGTCATGTCTAAAATTCTGCCTAGTCTGAGATCTTAAATATTGTCTCCTATATTTTTTCTAAAATTTTTATAGTTTTATGTTTTACATTTGAGTCCATGATCTATTTTCAGTTAGGTTTTGATGAGATGTGTGGTTTAGGTTTATTTTTTTGCCTGTGGAAGTACAATTGCTCCAGCATTCTTTGTTGAAAAGTTTTCTTTCCTCTATTGAATTGCTTTTGCATCATAGTCAAAATCAGTTGGGTGTATTAGTGTGGATCTATTTCTGAGTTCTCTGTTCTGCTTCATAGATCTATGTATCTTTCCCTTCTCCAGTACCACTCAGCTTGATTTCTTTAGCTATACAATAAGCCTTGAAATTTTGTAGAATGATTCCTTCTACGTTGTTCTTGTTTTCAAAATTGTTTTTAACTATTCTAGGTCTATGCCTCGTCATATAAATATTAGAATAATCCTATTGACGTCTACAAAAAAAATTTACGTGGCTTTTGATAGGTACTGCATTGACATATTTAGTATGTTACCTTCCAATTCACAACATAATATGTCTCAACATAATCTGCAATTTCAGCATACAAATCCTGGATATGTTTTGTTAGATTTACGCCTAAGTATTTAATTTTTTGAGCAATTATGAATGGTAATATATTTTTAATTTTGATGTCTTCATATCTGTTGTTAGTATATTGAAATACAATTGGTTCTTTATATGTTTATCTTTTATCCTACAATGCTGATAAATGCACTTATTAGTTATAGGAGGTTTTTTTGTTGATTCCTTGGGATTTTCTATGTAGATAATCATGTTATCTGCAAATAGAGACCTACTTTTCCAAGAGTTTTTATCATGAATGGGTGTTGAATTTTGTCAATTGCTTTTTCTGCATCAGTTGATATGCTCACGTGATTTTTCCTCTTTGGCCTGTTAATATGATGGATTACTGTTGTGAAAGCACCTGGGATTTGTTTTAATCAGGTATAGACATATAGACATGGAAATGACTGTCCTAAAAGAAGAAATTTGTTCTATTCACAGATCCCTGGAAACAGGGGGAACAGCACGTCACATAGGGGATCACATGGGGAAGCACCAGAGTCAGTCAGAAGGCAGAGGGAGTGAGGAGAAAACTTGGGCAAAAGCCTTTATTGTGGTTTTCATGGGAAGGAATGAGCAAGGCAGGAAAAGGAAGCTAGGCAAGTTTGGGATTGGCTGGTTCGGATAATTTCAGTGGGCTCCTGGGTAGGGGCTGTGTCTAGTTGGCTGGTACCTGGTCCTGAGGGTGATTAGGGCAAAGGAATAATAGCTCAGAGTGTAAGGGCCCAATAAAGAATGCAGTCGGAGGTGTGGATGCTGGAAGGGCTATTGAAATTACCTATTTCATATTGGGTGAGTTGTGGTAGTTTGTGTTGTGAGGAATTGGTCCATTTCTCCTCAGCTGTCAAATATATGTATGTAGCGTTGTTTGTAGAATTCCCTGATTATCCTTTTGATGTTGCAGAGTCTGTAGCAGTATCTGCTGTTTCGTTTCTGATCCTGGTAATTTGTGATATCTCTCTTTGTTTCTTTGTCAGTCTTGCTAAAAGTTTATTTTATTAATCTTTTCAAAGATTCAGCTCTTTGTTTCATTGATTTTCTTTATTTTTCTATTTTCAATTTCACTGATTTCTGCTTTTATCTTTATTATTTCCTTTCTTCTACTTAATTTGGCTTTATTTTGTTCTTCTCTTCCTAGATTCTTGAGGTGGGGGTTTTGATTGTTGATTCAAGATTTTTCCTGTTTTCTTACATGTGTTTAGTGCTATAAATTTCCCTGTCAGTACTGTTTTAGCTGTGTCCCACAAATTTTGATGTACTGTATTTTCATTTCCATTCAGTTTTATGTATTTTTAAATTACCCTTGATACTTCTTCTTTGACTCAATCATGAATAATTTAAAGACAATTTCTTTAGTTTCCAAGTGTTTGGAAAATTTCCTGTTATCCTTCTGTTATTGACTTCCAGTTTGATTCCATTATGGACAGAGAACATACTCTGTATGGTTTCACTTCTTTTAAAATTGTTGAGGTTTGTTTTATGGTCCAACTGTGGTCTGTCTTGGTATATATTCTATGGGCACTTAAAAAGAAAGTATATTCTGCTGGTGTTGAGTGGAGTGTTTTACATATATCGTTTAAATACCGTTTATTAATGATATTGTTGAGTTCTTTTATATCCTTGCTGATTTTCTGTCTAAAACTCTACCAATTGTTGAGAGAGGGATGTTGAATTCTCCAATAATAATTGTGGATTTGCCTATTTCTTCTTTCAGTTATATCAGTTTTGCTTCAGATATGTTGCAGCCTATATAGTTATATTTGAAATGAGTTTCTTGTAGACAGAACATACAGTAGATCAAGTTTTCTAATCCATTCGGCCAATCTCTATCTTTTAATTGTTGTATTCAGACCATTTAAATTAAAATTAATTATTGATCTGTTAGGGCTTAAGTCTGCCATTTTCTTTTCTATTTGTTCTCTCTGTTTTGCATTTCTATTTTCTTTCCTAACTTCCACTGGGTTACTTGTACTTTTTTCTAGTATTCTATTTTTATTTATCTAGTGTATTATTGAGTATATCTCTTTGTATAGCTTTTTTAGTGCTTGCTCTAGGTATTGCATTATACATTCATAACTTATCTCAGTTTATTGATGTCAATATTTTATCAATTCAAGTGAAGTATAGAAACCTTATCTCCTTTAACATCCCTTTTTCCTCCCCAATTTATGATATAAGTGTCTTAAATATTTCCCCTTCCATATATATATATATGGGGGGGGGGTGGTGAGGAAGATTGGCCCTGAGCCAACACCTGTTGCCAATCTTCTTCTTTGCTTGAGGAAGAGTGGCCCCAAGCCAACATCTGTGCCCATCTTCCTCCATGTTATATGTGGGTCACTGCCACAGCATGGCTTGATGAGTGGTGTAGGTCTGTGCCCAGGATCCAAACCTGAGAACCCGGGCTGCTGTGGCAAAGTGCGCCAAATCCAACCACTATGCTACTGGGCCAGCCCCCCCTACATATATTTTGAACCACATCAGACAGTGTCATAATTTCTGCTTCAATTTAGAAAACTTAAAGAGGAGAAGAAAAGCCTATCACATTTACCTATATTTTTGGTAGCTGTGCTCTTTCTTTCCTCCTGATGACCCAAGGTTCCTTTCATCCTTTCCTTTCTGTTTAAGAGAACTTCCTTAAGCCATTCTTTTTGGGTAGGTCTGCTGTCAACAAATTTGCTTGGTTTTCCTTCACCTGAGAATTTCTTGACTTCCCCCTCATTCCTGAAGAATATTTTTGTTGAGTATAGAATTCTAGGTTAACAGTCCTTTTCTTTCAGTACCTGAAACATATTGTGCCACTTCCATCTGGCCTCCATGGTTTCTAATGAGAAATCCACTGTCATTGCATTTTTTTTCCCACTATAGACAAGACATTTTTTTTCCTCAGCCTACCTTCAATATTCTGTCTCTAGTTTTCAAAAATATAGTTATAATGTGCCTTAGCATCAATTTATTTGAGATTATACTGTATGGTGTTCACTTAGCTTCTTCAATCTGTAGGTTTATGTCTCTTGCTAGATTTTGGAAGTTTTCAGCTACTATTTCTTGAGAATTTTTCCAGCCCTGCCTTCTTTCTCCTCTCTTTCCAGGACTCTGATCTCACAAATGCTAGATCTTTTATTATAGGCCCACAGGTCCCTAAGACTCTGTCCATTGTCTTAAGGTCTATTTTTCTCTCTGTTGTTCAGATTGGGTAATTCCTATTGTTCTATCTTTCAGTTCACTGACCCTTTCCTTTGTCCCTTCCATTCTGCTATTGAGCCCATCTGGTGAGCTTCCTTTGGGGGGGGGTGTTATTGTATTTTTCAGTTCAAAATTTCATTGTGGTTCTTCTTTATTGATTGATTTATTTTTTTGAGGAAGACTAGCCCTGAGCTAACATCCACTGCCAATCTTCCTCTTTTTGATGAGGAAGGTTGGCCCTGGGCTAATATCTGTGCCCATCTTCCTCTACTTTATATGGGATGCTGCCACAGCATGGCTTGATAAGCAGTGTGTTGGTCCGTGCCTGGGACCCAAATCTGTGAATGCTGGGCCACTGAAGCTGAGGGTGCAAACTTAATCGCTTTGCCATCAGGCTGGCCCCTCTTCTTTATATTTTATATTTCTTTGCTAAGACTTTCTATTTCTTTTCTGAGATTTTTTTCCTTTTTATTTGTGTCAAGCATGTTCATAATTGCTTATTGAAGCATTTTCTATGATAGATAACTTAAAATCTTTGGCAAGTAATTCTAACATCTCTATCATTTGGTGTAACTCTCTATTGATTGTCATTTTTCATTTAATTTGATATCTTTCTGGTTCTTGGTATGAAGAGTGATTTTTAAATTTTAATTTGGACATTTCTGTATTGTTTTGGTATTATTCAGTATTATTCTGAAATTCCAGATTTTATAATTAAAGCCTCTTGTTTTAGTTGGCTTTTTTGGATACCACTCTGGCAGGGGAAGTGGAGTCTGCTGCCTCATTACTGCTTGGTGGAGGTAGAAGTCCAGCTTCCTCACTTGGCCACTGTTGATGCCCAAGGAAGGGGACTTCCTCATTACTGCTGGGCAGGGGGTGGGAGTTCTGGCTTCCCACATGGTCTCCACTGACACCATGGTGGAGGTGGCCTCATTACCACTGGGCGATGGTCAAAAGTCCTGACTGTTCACGTTTCTGACAGCACCCCAGTGGAGAAGGGGAGGGGACCCTCATCACTGACATGCAGGGGACTGGATGCTGTTTAGTAGTATAATCTGAATGCTTTGCACAAGTAGACACCTGGTCAATGGCTGCTATAGCATGAGATCTCAGGAGAGTTTTGGCAGCTCTGCAGTTCCTACCGGACACGTCTATTTTGATAAGTGGCAATCTGGGTATTAACAATTATCCTCTCCCTGGGAATTCCTTCCAGGGAGCTGACCCTGATTCTTTAGCCAGACTCAGTCCTGACCTCAACAGTTGCTCCCTCTACCCAGGCACTATGCACGACTCTGAAAGGGTCCTGCCACGTCCAAGATGCTATATGTCTCTGGTTCACGCTCTTATTTTCCACAATGAAGGCCCACCTCCAGTAATTATTCCACTGTTAGATTTATGTACAATAGAATTTTCTCCATCTTTTTCCCTTTCCTAAAATTTACTTTATCCCACTCAACTGTTTTTTTCAATTTCTTTTTTAATTTTTTTCCTGCATTGTTAGACCTATTCTTTATTACTCCATCACTCTCTTGGTCACTGGCTCCTCCTCCAGTCCTCTTAAGTCAGTGTTATTCTACTTCCCACACTCTCTGATATCAGACCCTTATTTTAATAACATTTGGATGCTATCACAGTTATCTGATACAGGAAAATATGGCAGATGGATGAAAAGAGCCTTACTCTAAATATTCAGAGAGCAAAGAGGGAACCCTGGACATGAGTAAGGGGAACTCAGGTTTTCAGGTCAATTGTTGAGCCAGTATTCCATTTGGGAAGGATTGAGAACGAGCACTCTTTGAATGTGGATTTAGAATGCCTTAGTTTGGAAGATGTGTTTGCTAATTTACCTAGTTTGAACATGTACTTGTGTGACTCAGGGGTTGGAGGAAGGATTGCTTATAGAGAGTTTAGCACTACATGCTACTTCTTGGTGTCACCACTATTCCAAAGAAAAATATTAGAGAGGCATGACTGAAATTAAAAAGGGGAAGCCAGTGAAGGCAAACCTGACCTCAGCAGCTAAAGGTGTGGGTAGAACTCAGGTAGAGAAGGCAGGAAAAGGAGTCAAATTCACCGAGGGCCCTGGTCAGTGGCAGTTTCTTCAAGTACACTTTAGAGAATAACCCAGTGCTTGTCATGTAGTGGGTACTCATGAATTGAAGAGGTGCAAGATATGAACTGATTGTTTAGTAAAGAATTAAAGACACTAAACCATTCATTACATAATTGCAATTTTCCATTTTCCCCACTACTTTGAAACTCTATATCTATACTGTATTACCAGTGTCCAGCTGGCCATCAATGAATAGTTATTAAGCCCAATTTAAAAAACATGATCCCATTTAGAAAGGAAAGAAGGAAGAAGGAAATGAAGGGAAGGAAGGAAGGAAAGGAGAGCTTGGGTAATCATTAGTGCTGTTCACCAACACTCTTGGTGCTTCCCCTACTGGGCACCGAATGGTCGGATTCCACTTCTTGATCCCTTAGAAGTCAGGCAGGTGTTTGGCCTGTAAAATGTGGCAGATAAAGCATGTCACTTTCTGGTGGCCAACCTTAGGAGCTAAGGTGGGACTCCTCGCGCGGTTTCCCTCAGCGATGGCAAGCAACTCTGCTCTAGGTGGGAGAGGCTGCCTCCCTGGCTGAGAACAAACCAAGCACAGCTCCCGATCAACCCAGCAAGGACATTTCGTGTGAGTGAGAAATAAATCTTTAGACTTTTAAATAAGAAAGAGCAGGGGTGTGTGTTACTATAATATGACATAGCCTATCCGGAATGGTAGAAAATAGTAAGTGATGTCTTTAGCAGTGGAAGGATAGGTGATTTTTCTTCTTTCTTGTCTTGTATTTTCTAATTTTTCAAGTGATTTTTTTAAATCTATTTTTGATTTTTCTAGAATGGATATTATTTTTGTAATAAGGAAATAAATTAATTTAGAATACACGGGGAGACAAATTTTGTGATCTGTATATGTTTATAATTTGAAATGTTGTTATATTTTTATTGATAAATGCATGAAATGTACAGAAATTAATACATTTATTGAGCCTAGGGTATGTTTTGGTGCATACTCTTTAGTCGCCAAGAACTCTGAAAAACAATGTTACCCTGTCATTGAATCAAGGCCTACCGTCGTAGACAGATCTGCTCCAGTCCCTAAAAAGTGCACTTTCATGAGGGTGCTGGATACCCTGGGGTCCTGGGAAACATTTGTGTGACAGAGAAATGCCCCATTATCTGTAGTTTGCTAGTGAGACTAGGCAAAGCAACCAAGGAACATAGGTATTGCTCAGCAGAGGGTTGTGTTTGCTAATTTTCCTTTCCCTCACTTTTCCCTTTGCACAACACACACACACACACACACACCCTTATTAATAACACAGTCAGGCTCATTCGAGAATACCCGGAATATTGCCTTTATTACACAGGAGGGCCTTCCATTTGAATTTATAGGAGAGACCTGAAGAAAAGAGATCGTGTGACCCCGTTTCTACTGGGGCCCAAACTTAGAATTCTGAGGTGCAGGATATTATGTACATTTTTCTCCACATAGTTGCTGGTTGACCTGGATGAGATCAATAAAACCCCACGCCTTCAAGCTGGCAGACTTGAAGCGAAGGCCAACCTAGAGAGAACTGACAGTCTCAGCCTTGTATTTTTTCTTTCAAGCTCCTCTGACACAAACAGAACAGAGTTTTGATGTCTTTGATGATTGAGGTTTCATAGATTAAAACGAAGAGTCTCTAGATGTTTCTAAAAGGTTAATATTTTCTTTGAGATTTCACCTACTTCCTCTAGAAGTAGTATTTACAGTTTTCTTCCACTTTACTAAGCTAGAAATGTACAGCACAATAGACTCTCAATAGAAATAAAACCATCCTATTGGTCCTATTAGAAAAGATAGTAAAGTCCTGGTTTTATAAATAAATGCTTTACTCTCACTCTTCTTCTATAGCCCTCAGAACCTGTGTTTCGTGTGTGGGGTAATGGATTTTACTCTGAATAAGAAGTTCAAAAGAACCAAGAAGAGTGATGCTAGTACTTAGCACCTATTGCAAAGGAAAAACTTTTGGAAAGTTCTTTGTTCTTTTTTAAGAAACCAAAGAAATCTGGTTCCTAAACTGTACCTAAAAGAAAAGACAAACTTATTAAGAACTTTTACATTTCTAAAACCAGATTTGGAATAGTGAGAGATTGTCATAAATGTACAAATTAGTATAAATGGTCTCTCCACCCCTACTTGGTGGTTTTATTGTTTTTTTAAAATAAAATAAAATAAAAAAATACCTACCCTGGGGCCGCCCGTGGCGCAGCGGTTTAGTCCGCGCTTGGCAGCCCGGGGTTCGCAGGTTCGGATCCCCGCCGACGCACTGCTTGTCAACCACGCTGTGGTGGTGACCCATATAAAGTAGAGGAAGATGGGCACGGATGTTAGCCCAGGACCAGTCTTCCTCAACAAAAAGAGGAGGATTAGCAACGGATGTTAGCTCAGGGCTAGTCTTCCTCACAAGAAAAAAAAAAAAACCTACTCTGCAAAACAAAGACTTTTACTGAAATTGTCTAGTTTACTTTCAAAATATTTAACTCCTTTGTACTCTGTAAAATATCTAGGCAAAAATTATTTTTAAGTTTTTTAAAATGTCAACCCTTAAGCACAGTTCCATGTACTTACATTGGAAACTAGGTCTCAGTGTGGAAGATCCTGGGATCCCCTAGAGTCAAAAGGTTCTGAAAAAAGTTAATAACGCTCTTTCCTTGTTACTAAAAAAGACCCAGGTGAGGCATTTCCTACACACTCAGGGAGCAGCCAGCTGCCTGAACTCTTAGCTCAGTCGACAAGGCTCCTTCTGCTTTCGTCTCATCTTGCTAACATTTTACAGAGATGTTTGTTGCAACGAAATTGATTGCCAGCACACCTGGCAGTTCAAATTGCATTAGATCTTCCTTCTTTTTTAACTCCATTAACCAAGATGAACGCAATGCAATCTGCAGAGGCGCTTCATCAGGATCTCAGGACCGGGTGCTGTGGGGCTAGCACAGACTTTATGGTCAAGGTCCCTTATTCTGTGGATCTAATTAGCAACAAGAGCAGCTTCTAAAACAGAAGCTTATGCCCTGATCTGGATTCTAAAATTGGAACCATTTCAAAAATGCTCTTATTTCTTAATATTTACAAAATATGTTGATCTGCAGAAAAGGAGGCCCATATTCCCTAAATTAGAGGAATCAACTAGCCCATCAGTTGACAAGTGTCTTTTCCCTGGAACCTTCTGTGTGAGTCCCAGGATGAAGCAAGGAGCTAGTTCTTGAATTTGTGAAAAAGTAGCTGGCAAACAGGGTCAGACTTTGGTGGATTCCAGAGAGCCCTACCTCCTAAAATCCTTAGAAATCCTTCTCCCACCCCTCCCTACAAAGCACTCACTCACCCAGAAAATTCAGCTATTGTCCTAACTCCATTGGAGAAGTTTGGAGCGGGAGAGCAGAGAATGAGGGTGAAGGGAACTTGTGTTTAGGGCTTGTGGGAACTGAAGCCTTGGTTCCCTAAGGCAATGAAAAATCCCAACTCCCTCGCTAACCAGGCTGCACATGCTCCTGTGTCCCGCAGGAGGTCATATAACTGTGACTTGGAAAAGACAGGCCTGGCACCTATGCATGAGTTTTAAGTTGCGGAGTCAAAGGGGAGGAGGGAGGCAAGGGGAATAGAGGAAACCCTAACAGCCGGGAAGAGGTATGTTTTCTGTCTTTCCCACCATTAGCTAGTGCTTCAGGCAGAGAGAAGAAATAGGTTGTTCTCAGGGCTGCTGGTCCAGTCTAACCTGGAATGCGTGCTAATTGGTGTGTTTCTCTCTTTCCGCCCCAGGACAGCTTTCCTGCCCGCTTTGGAGGAGTTCATTTTGTCAACCAGCCCTGGTACATTCATGCCCTGTACACACTCATCAAGCCATTCCTTAAAGACAAGACCAGGAAACGGGTAATGAAAACAAACACCCAATGTGGGGGGACGCAGAGGGACAATTACCATGCCTTTCCTCTCAATCTCTCCCTCTCTCCTTATTTTTCACTGTGGTTTTTCTGCAGTCCCTAAGCATTTGAGCCTCAGCTGGAGTTTGCAAATGACCTGGAGTTAATCAATAATTTAGTAGAACTGGGTTATTTTCAGAGTCCCAGAGACAAACCAAAGGAAGCTTTGAAGGCGTGCAAATACCAGACGCCCATTTTACTGTAAATGCTTGAGGGAGACGTGGGGTCAAGCAGCTTCCTGTTCATGGAATATTTTAATAGCTAGCATTTTGTCCTGCACATGTGTTATTGCTATGAGGAGTGCTTATAATTTATATCTTTCCCCGTGGCTCTTGGGTCATAGCTGCCAGCCCCATCACCTCTGAGGCTGGGAAAGCATTCTTCATGGAAATAATAATGCTCCTACGAAGACGGCTTTTAAAATCTTAATTGCATTAGTTGATGACATTTGGGAAGCCAGTGTCTTCCATCAGAGCTGGACATTTTCGTGGCATTCTGATTAGCTGAGAAACTGAACATTCCAAAACCACTCTGAATCTCAGTTCCTTTTACAAACGAGGAAATTAAACCCCCCATCACAGAGTTGCTGGGGTAATTTAATGAGACAGTGTGTGAAAGCAGGTAGTATAATGCCACGCGTATAGTAGAGACTCAATGACCTTTATTTCTTTTTACCATCTAACTCTCTTTTCTTTGAAACTTTCTGATTTTAGCTACCTGCCAGGTCAGGAGCACCACCTCTCAAGGGAACCCGGCTAAAGTCATTTCTTACAGCACTTTACATATGCCCCTATAGCCAGGGGATGCCATGCTGGGGAAGAGCTCTGAGTGTTCAGGGGGTAATGATGATGTGAGGGACCCCCCCCAACATACACACACTGAAGGGTTCCTAACTCCTAGACCTCAGATACCTCCAGGTCCTTAGGAAACATTGCAGTAGGGTATGGGAGGGGTAATTCCCCTGTCCCCAAACAAGTGTGGAACTAGGAACTAGAACCCACCAGCCTCAGGGGGTAGAGACATTCTGAGGCATTTTGCAATCTGTCTGGGGCTCAGGACAGTGCTAAGGACAGAGAAGTGTCTTGGACTGTTCCCAGTGTGGCTTCAGGCTTCCTACAGGCTTTATCTTCTACTCAGGAAGGAGTCATGGGGCAATTCCTCCCACAAAGGAGTCCACACTTGCTGCTGTGCCCTAGAAGGGAGTTCCTGGAGCTCTGGGCAGAGAACAGAATCCGACAGGTGGAGGGTTCGGCCTCCTACCTGCTGACTTCCTCCATCCCACAGGACCCCCAGGAGAGAGGCCAGTTTCAACAGCACTCCTTGTCCTTTAAGAACTGGAGGTATTGGGTGGGTGGGTAGAAATGTTTGCTCTTAACACCAGGGCCAGTCTTTAGCTCTAGGTTTTCCATGCTTCAAATACTACAGTTTCTCGTGTGTGGAATTTTACAAAAGCCAGAATATGTGAATTTCTTCCAAAGAAAGAATTCTTATTAAAATTCGGTCATATCCAATCCAATGTCAGCAAATATACATTGTTTTCTGAAGTGCTGCAGTACTCTTCTGAAGAATTTAACACTTAGCTTCTTGTCTTCTTCATCTTTAAATGATGCCATTACATCATAAGTTAAAATCAGTGCAAGAGAACAAGGTAGCAAGTGTTTATAATATATTTATTCTATATAGTACATTATAATTTAGTATGTAGTATATACCATAATATATTATATGATATATTATTATACTATATTTAAGTATTTTTAAAATCACATTTAATTCATCATGGTTAAGAGGGCATGTGTGTGTGTACGTGTGTGTGTGTGTGTAACTGAAGGTCTTATAGTTGGATACAACTTATGTGTATTGAACCTGCAACATGAAGTGTGGGAACCGATGTCGTTACACAGATGCTCTTTAAATAAACGTCAGGAGTCAATTCCTGAATTGCAGGCAATGGTAATTATCAACTTGTGGCTTATTCGCTTTGCAGATTTGTCTGAAAATAATTGTAATTTGGGCATGTTTCCTCCTCTGCTTGACCGATTTCCATCGCCTTCCATTCTGAGGCACATGCTTAGAAGACACTAATTTGTTTGGGTATTAACCCTCAATCCAGACAAAAATGGAAAATTGCTGCAAAAATATCCTACAATAAGTTCTCAGGGCACAATTTTCAATTCCATTGACTAAGGATTGATCAAGCTTTGACCTTGTGCCCACATCACCCAGGGAGCTAGGAATGTATTAAAAGAATAAGAAAACATCACCCCTTTTCCTGAGTATTCTTCTCTTCCTGTGGGGAAGGAAGACATAAATGAACAAATCAGAAAAAAATAGAGGTCATCACATAATAAAGACTTAATTGGAGGGAAGAGGCGGAGGACGAGAGCAGGTAGGTGTTACTGGGACATACTGAGGAAGAAGCTGCCACTTGGTGTAGGCCTGAGAAGGATGGGAGGATTGAGGGGGTACAGAGGGCAGAGAGTGCTCCAGGTGGAGAACAGAGCAATGTGGAGACGCACGTGAAGCGTGACTGGGGGTCTGGATGGTCTGCATCGCTACTCTTTTCACCAGCAGGGGTAATTAGGAGATGACTGTATGTGTAAATTTGGGCCATGGCCAAATAATACCCAATTTGTTCATAAACTTCATTTTTAAGGACTATTAATTCAGCCCCCTTTCTGAGCAATAAATTAACATTTTATGAACACTAAGCCACAGACACAAAACTGAATGCCTCTTTAAACACCATGATCACCAGCAGTGCATCCAATTTGTCATTGCTAAATTGTGTATTAGATTAAACGCTTGGTCATATATTTTGGATGTTTTATTGCTAATTACTTTTTCTTTCCAGATTTTCCTCCATGGAAACAACTTAAACAGCCTTCACCAGCTAATACACCCTGAATTTTTGCCCTCGGAATTTGGAGGAACCCTTCCTCCTTATGACATGGGAACGTGGGCCCGGACATTACTTGGTCCTGACTACAGTGATGAAAATGACTATACTCACACTTCCTATAATGCAATGCATGTGAAACACACATCCTCCAACCTGGAGAGAGAATGCTCACCCAAGCCGATGAAGAGGTAAGGCCTGGTTATCAGAGCCTCCCAGTTAGAGGCCAAAGGCATTTTTGATTTGAGCCTACTGTGGGTTAAGTAATTGAAGACCTTTATGGGCACAGAACTTGAATAAAATAAATTGCAATACATTCTCAGCTGATTTCACTAGAATTGAAAGCAAATGGGGCTTGGCTTGCCCAGAAATATAGTTGTCCCCATCGTATTAAAGAAACAGTTAAAGGCTAGGACCTCGCTCATATCATGATTACAGTCCCAGGCTCCAGGGAGTCTGTTAATATACACAGAATGAAATGTTCAACCTTTGAGATACACTGGATGAAAATGCAACCTGCTAGAAAACGTTCCTATCATCCATGCATTTGGAACCATTTATTGAGCATTTACTTGGCTGCAGGCACTGGTTAGGCACTGCGAGTACAAAGAGAAATAAGACATTAAAGGAACAGAGAAGTGTGTCTCAGGAAGATCTGACAAGCAAGACTTCTAGCAAGGTGTTTATAAAGCAGGTCACATTTGAGTTGGGCTCTGAAGGATGAAAATCAGCAGCCCAGGCTTAAAAAAAAAAAAAAAAAAAAAGGGAAAAGGCATTCCAAGCAGAGGGGACAGACAGAGGCATGGAGGCATTAGAGGGATGGGATATACTAGTTTGGCAAATAGGGTCGAAAGAGGAGAATGGACATGGAATAATGTTCCAAAGATGGTTGGATCCAGATGGTGAAATACATTGCATACTGTATTCAGTGGAGTGCCAGAAGAGGGGTTTTGAAAACTGAAATGCAAATAATATATGTGTGCTTTCTCATCGTAAAAAGTAAAACCTTATTTTTAAGGCTAAAATCCCCTTCAACCACTATCCTCAATCCCAATCCCAATCCCTCCCCAAAGGTAACCACTGTTGTCAGATCGGGATGGACGCTTCCATTCTGTTTTCCATACATTTACAAGCATCTATGCACACCCATAGTTTGCTAGGGCTGGTGTAACTAGATGTCTTAAACAACAGAAATCTATTTTCTCACAGTTCTAGAGGCTATGAATTCAAGATCAAGGTGTGGGCAGGGTGGGTGTCTGCTGAGGCCTCTCTCCTTGGCTAGTAGATGGCCGTCTTCTCCCTGTGTCTTCATATGGTCTTCCCTCTGCATGTCTGTGTCCTAATCTCCTCTTCGTATAAGGACATCAGTCTTATTGGATTAGGGACCATGTCATTTTACCTTTACCTCTTTAAAGGCTCTATCTCCAAATGCAGCCACATTCTGAGGCTGAATCTAGACCTATCTCATATTTTTAATGCTGCATAGTATTCCAGAACATGGATATATCACAGTTTATCCATTTCCCTATTGATGGGCATTTAGGTTATTTGTGACTTTTTTCTCTATCCCAAACAAGACCCAATTATGCCTTGTTTGCCTCCTTGATATGCCTTCTTCATTCTCACAGGAAAGTTCCTCTGGGTGGGCTTGGAGCCGGGAAGTTGCTGGGTCAGAGGGTGTGTGCATTTTAGATCTTACTCCACACCGCCTAGAGCCCTCCAAAATGACCGTCCTGATTGACACTCCCACCAGGAGTGTGTGAGACTCTTCTTGCCCAGACCCTTGAAAAGTACTTGATATTATCAGACTTCAGTTTTAATCATAATCCCAATGGTGGTACATCCGTATGTTATTTTTGTTTTCATTTGTTTTTATCCATCAGACATAGTTAAGCAGAGAAATGACATAATAAGGTCTGGGTTTTATAAGGATCATGGAATTAGCAGGGAAAAGGAGATTAAAAGCTATCAGAAGGCTCAGGTGGGAAGATAAGGCCTAGAACCAGTGCTGCAGCAGTGCAGGATGGGCTGAACTCTGGAGACGTTTGGGGGAAGAGGAGTGTCAAGGTTGAAGTCTCCTTTGGATAACTGCACTCGTGTTGATCCTGAACCAAGAAAGAGTGTCCAGGATCCCCACACTTCCTGCTCAGTTCTGAGTACTACACTCAAATGTCTGGAAAACCTGTCTGCTGGTACTGCAGGGATCTGGAAATCCATTGACTCCCCAGGTTAACAGCTGACATTCTCTGGGGAGTGTCGGTCGTGGTGGCTGAGAGGTTGGCTTTGTGTCTCTACAGTGAAGGGACTGACCCTACTGTTTGGGTGAGGTGGTCCAGCCCTGGTCCTGACCTGCTCTCAGTCCAGATGATGGCACAATAATGACAACGATGACAAGTCACACGACTGATACTGTTCTAAGCCCTTCACCTGCGTTACCTCTTTAAATCCTCATCACAACTGTAGGAGAAAGCTATTATCGTTATCCCCATTTTACAGATGAGGAAACTGAGACATAGAGAAGTGAAGCAACTGCCCCAGGTCATGCAAGTAGTAAGACCTGGGTATACAAGTCAGACCTGGGCAGGCTGCCTCCGTGCTCGGTGTTCGTGTCCTCTCTAAGGTACAACACACTGCCTGCTTTTCCGCATGCTTTCTATCCTCAGCTCTAGTGCCAGCTTTTTCTCCCTGATCACTCACTGGGCAGGGACAATGACATCTCATGTAGCCTGTCCCCACATCCTCTCTAGAGACTTTTAGATAAGTCCATCATACTTCATATATGTCTGAACTTCCAACGTTAAGTGGCATAAAATAGGAATTTGCCACTCTTTCCCCAGATGATCAGTTACAAAGTTACATCTCTTTTGGGTGACCAGACATGTCCAGACTCCAAGTCCCACCTCTGAATTGATGCTGAGGATCAGAGGAGGTGACAGCTTCCATCACTAGATGATGAGTTCTGGAGGGTAAAGTCTTTGTAGAACTTTTATTTACCTTACCCTCTCCCCAAGAATCCAACTCAACGCCTGACACACAGTAGACACACCACAGACATCCTATACACGCTCACTGCTTATGAATGAATCAACATTGAATGAAAGCTACTACTTCCAAAACCCATCCTTGGTGCACTTATTCAATTGCTTCAACCAAATTGTCCACTCCTAGACAGAAAGAGATAATTTCCCCCGGCTTTCATGGCTCTTGCCTAATAGGATCTTACAGTCCAGTAAGGGAGATAAAATGTGCCCACAAATAACTAGAGTACAACGTAGAATGGGAGAGGTACTACAAAGGAGGTGTAAGAATCTGTCCCAGTGTTCTGAGGAAGCATTCACTAATTTCAACCAGGAAGACTCGTAGAGAAGTCTTGGTGGAGGAGGCATAGCTGCCCCAGGTTTTGGAGAATGGTGAGATATTAGAGGCAGCATCCAAGACTATGCTAGAGAAGCTGGTAATTGCATACCCATCTCAGGCCACCAAGGTGTCCTGCCCGCTCCTGCTGTCCACTGAAGGTGGTGGCATCCTTGAGTCTTTGCAGCAGCAGCAGCAGGACAGGCAGTGAGGAGACTGGTACCAGCAGTGACGCTAGCAAGGAGGGACCGCCCCCACGGTTGGGCTGTGCCTGCCGTCAGATGCCTCATGGAAGGAGGTCCGCAGAGACTGAGAAAATTGCAAGGACAAAAGAGCCACCATTTGTAGATTCTTTTGACCCCTTGAAACCCATAGGAACCTGGGAAAATTGAAAACAGAATTGGAGACCTTAAAGATCATGTCTTCAGTTACCCACCTGGTATGGTGGTCTGTTCTCTGGCCCGGGCTGTCGGCCAGCCTCAGTCTGCACTGTCCAGAGAAGGTGAGCAGACAGCTTCTGGGCCGCGTGCTCCTTACACTGTGGCTTTAGGAAGCACATTCTTATTCTGAGCCGGATGTCCTGGGTCTGTCCTCTGGAACAGCACCGTGACTTCCAGTGGGTAGACCCTGCCCTTAGTCCTAACCCTGCCACAGTTCCCAACAGGCTTCAGGGCCATTTGGAGTCAAATAGGCTTTTGTGGACTGTCCTTGGGACCTACTCGCTTTTTATAATGTGGCTTCTGAGCACAAATGGCCTGAGTTCCAGGTGGCTCAAAACAATGCATTCTGACACACATGTGGAGTAAAATCCAAGATGCAGGAAATTCTCAGTGCACGAGTGATTCCAACAAGCTTTTTTCTTTTCCCAGATAAATTTGGTGCAACCCTTAAGAAGAAAAACTTTTAAAAATTATTAGTTTAGGTGGAAATTTCTCTCAGCAGATTATTTCAGTATCGATCTGTTCTTTCATATAATGACGCCTCTGTGAGCCTTGGGTGTGTGACACTCTCTGCCGTGATAGTAAATGACCTCGAGCTTTGCATTTTTAACTTCTTGTTTCTGTTTTCAACTTTATTTTTCAGAGTTTATTTCCTTGCTCTCAGGCCATTGACTGTCACTTTCTGTTCTTAGGACTAGGTATGTCTGAAGCTCCCCAATTCCTTCTATCTAATTTACTACTGGAATGTGTTTTACCTTGGAAAATAGGTAGCCAAACTTGCTAAAACTGTCCAACAAGTAATAGTCAATAGGCTTTGTATTCACTATGATTATTTTGGCTGAAATAAGATAAAACTCAAACTGAACTGGTGTGACCAATAAGGAAAATTTATTTCACCTGATGAGAAGTTGCAGCATAAGGTGGCTGCATGACTTGGTGGTGGCCCCTAGACCCCAGGTTCTTCCTGCTGTGTCCAGAGTGATCAGAGACTTCTCAGGCAGGAGTCCGCCCCTGATTCACATGGGAGGATGATGCCCAAACCAAAGGAGCATTGCCACCCAGGAAAGAGGAGGGAATGGCTTGGGATTGGGAACCAACAGTCCTGCTTCAGGCACAGGAGCGCAGGCCGGAAATTTCTGCCCCATGAAGTAGATGCATGGTCTCTTAAATCAGTATGTAGATTTGGTGACATCTCTTTCAATTATTAGACATTGTTTATTAATTGCTTTCTGGTTCTAGCCTTTATCTCTGAAAAAGTAATTAAAATGGCTATAGATATTATTTAAAAGGCGCGCACACACACACAAAGAGAGAAACACTATCTTGGAGTAACTACTGGTAGATGATTAGTAATTTTTGGAGAGGTTACATTTAAAAAATATATATATATTATATGTGTACATGTATATATACTCATACATATATGTATATATAGGTTGCATATATGTATATGTAAATGTATATTGAAATGTGTACTGATATGTACATATACACACACATATATACTTTTTTTAAAGATTACTGGTAATAAACCTAACGTAAATTTTATCCTAAGATCTTGATTCCGGGCGAGGAACTGGGGCCTCTCCCTGGAGCTGGAGCCCTCTGAGTGCAGACTGCCGATGCAGAGGTGGGGCGGTTGGGAATAGCGCGGATCAGATCCGGCACTCAGAAGCAAAAGTGGTGCTCAGCCCTCTTGCAGCCTGTGAGAGATCACAAATTGCTCTCAGGTGCATCATTTCATCGGTTTCTCCTAATCTTAGTCGGCACCGATGGGCACTATTGACAATGGAGTTGATGACGTCAGAGAAATAAAGAACGTCTCTCCCGGTATTTTTGAGCAAGTTAAAGAGAGGACTCTGAAAGCCAGGCTTCGTGCCCTCTCTGAGCCCATCACCGTGGCAGGGGAGGGTGCATCTGGTTTTCCAGGCCTGGGGCATGTGGTCGCCCCGGTGGAGGGGCAGGATGCTATCCTGGACTAAACAGGATTGTTTTAGAAAGCGAAAGTGGTGCGGACCAGGTCAAAACTCTGTGTCCCCTCCATAACGGAAGGGCAGACGGTCTCTGCCAGGGCTGCCAGGGAAAGAAAGCCTAGATTAGGCCATCCTGTCACTGATCTGGAGTAGGTGCCTCTTTGCTGTACCACTGCAGATAGCTTGTTTGCAGGATAAACACCCTCCACAGAAACTGTATATAAAATATTAAAATTTTACAGAAAAATATATTTAATCATTCTCCTTATTATCAGGGACTTAAGAAAATTTTAGAGCCAGAGGAGGTCCTTAAAGGTCATCTAGGGGTCATCAGACTTTCCACCACCAAGGACTTCTTCTATTCTCCCCAACATGGCACATGCGAGTGTGTGTATATACATATATATATAAAGATGTGGGCTACTGAGGACATTGCATTTAGTAAGTAATCACAAATTCATTTTGCCATGATGTAATCACTGTTTTTTCACAGAATTATCCTAAGATCTTTAATTTTAATAAAAACAAAGTTACTTAATGTTTAATTTAAATTTTAATCTTACAGATAGTAAATTTCCATTGTTTTATGGAATATTAACAATAGTGTAAAAATATCTGCCCCATCCCCTTGCCCATTACTGCTTGTGTGAAATCGCTGGGACTCAAGGTCCAGCCTCTTATCTTTGAGTCTGGGGGTTTTTTCATACAGCCAGGGCTCTAGCTGTTTCCAAAAGCGTGGTGTCTTTCTTGCACATGGCAGATGGTCCACACATATTTAATATTTTTTAGCTTAAAATATATAAGTAAATGGTGCATAGATGTACCCTTTTTTCACTGATACTAAGATTTTAAAAATATTTTTATTCCTCTAATTATAGTCAAGGTTCTTAGAAGTGTTGCAGGAAAAAAAGCTGCAGTGATAGAGCTATTTTGTTATAGGACTCTTTCCGGATAGGACAGCTGTTAACATGTCACAGGACACTTGTCTCCCAGAGACTAGAGTAGGAAACACTGCTCCCATGTTTGAAAGGGAAAGTCAGGAAGCTGATTTAAGTTCATGGAAATCCACTGGTCTGACCATTGACTGACAAGTTCCATCCTCATTGTTTCCCGGAGGTCCCTTCGCAGTGTGCTCTGATGCATCTGCATTTTGATCTCGGCTCAATCTGGCATCCCCGCTGTACAAGAAAAGGGATTTTTTTTTTCAATGTACTATCTGGTATTCCAGTCATTCAGCTCATTAATTTTCCAAATAAACATTCATGTCTCAGCACTGAAAGAGAAACTCCAAGCCTGATGATAGTGGAGCTGTGGCTCCTTCTCAGAAGCCTGGAAATGACCACGGGCAGAAAAGCACATTTTTCCCTCCTTGTGCAGCAAGTGAGGGGAGTGGAGTTATCACTTCACCCAGCCCGTGACGCAGCTGTACAGACACCCAAGCCAAGCAGAGTCACTTTGAGGAAAAGCAGAGCCAGAGTGACTTTGAAGATACACGGAGAGGCGTTTTAACCTGCAGAATCCAAAGCAGAGAGCAATGCCCATGCGCGCACTGGCCATACGCGTTCCACAGATATTTAGTGAGCATCTCCTCTGTGCTGAGATCACAGGCCCCGTCTTTCAGGGAATCAAAAGACCGTGTCAGCAAAGCACCTCAGTGCAAAAAGTGCGAGTATTGCACCACCCATGTGGAAGAGCCCGAACAAGACGTTTTGCTTATTAATTCTGTACTCACTTTATAAGTTGACATGACATAGCAATGATTCTGCTGCTTGAGTAGTATTTACACTTAAAGATGTTTGTTCCCAGGGTTTATTATTTTTTTTCCAGCTATGTGAGAACACCATTCATATAGTCAAAACTGTCAATTCCTGTTATTTCTGGGAATGTTGGGGTTAGTTTTTGATGCAGCCTGATCATAGATAAAGATTGGCTGAGTGTACGCAATAACTCCCACTGTTATTTATTTATTACACCTTTAGCATTTATCAGGGATCCAGACAATTATTTATAGAGTAAGAGCTCTAAAAGACCCAAGCTGCACCACCACTTGCACCGGTAAAGAACGGCCCCACTTTCAGACTCATCCCAGTCTACCCTCTATGGTGGGCAATAGAAAGGGGCCAATGCTGTGGGGTCTTGACCAGCTCTATCGGGGTAGGACTACTTTTGATCCTTTTGATCAAATACCATCATCCTTATCTTCCCTAAATACCCCTCCTACATCCCACATGGAAGAAGTGAGAAGACGTCATGAAGACATTGTGAGCCATCTGATAATTTGCGGGGGAGGGGTGGAGAAAGTGGGGAACACCTGGATTGAGCTCAGATTTTTGAGCCAGAAGGAAATTTTAGGTCGCGTTATGCCCTCTTGGCCCCCTGGGTGGGTGGTGAAAGTCAGTTTAACTGTTTTCAGCTGTCGGTAGAATTGGCTATGACCTTGGTGATCTTTCAGCATGTAGTCCTCTTGTTATAGGGTGAATGGATACATTTGCTGGATAACTACTCCTTTCCGGCAGAAGTAATACATCATCATGAAATAGAATCCATACATCAAGGATGAGAGATGGCAGTGCGGGAACAGGAGGACCCTTGTCTTCTAAGCAGTTAGGGCAAAAAGGGTCCATTTTACTGTGTGGCCCGGGAACAGATGTCCCATATGTTATGTTTAATAAAATTACATAATGCATCATTTCTTAGTGAATGACCCATAATCTCTGCTGCCCGCTAAATTGTCTTGTGACTGGTTCCCAGCTCAAACAGAATTGAACTTCTTAGTTTTGGGGCGTCATTCCTACTCAGGCAGCTAATGCCTGAAATATCATTGCTTCTAGAAGTGAAGACCTCTTGGGCAAGTCATAAACGCTCAGTGTTTTGTGTAGGTTATTGGATATTGATGTGTTTCATGGATGCTGACAGGAATTGGTTAACATTTCTTAAACAAAGAAAAATAGATGCTTAGCTTCGTCGTTACTTGTGCATCTGGCTGAGATGGATATCCTGCTTTCATACAGCTTTCTTTCCTGCGGCAGTAACGAAGTGGGCCGTCTCCTTACAAGCACATCCTATATAGCCATGTAACGTTAGAGTGAAAGGAAATCTATACGATGAATTTGGTCAATAAGAAAATGAACGAGGCTAGATAAAGTGTTGTGTACAGGGGCATGTTTTCTTTTTTAAAGAATGACATGACAAATTATGAGATAAAGAGATCTAAGCTCCTGGAAAAGCAAAGCAGGAGGGTTGAATTAGAGGGGAATGAACAGATGTGGGTGACCTGACTGGGTGTAGCTTCAAATGCGAACTGTTTGGTTACTCACAGTGTATGTTCTGAAAAAGACGCCTGTTTGCTGAAGCACCACGGTCAGGCGCAATTACTTGGAAAGGGAGCTGTAGTCTAGGCAAGAGAAACAAAGAACGTTTATTTCTCGTGGACATATTGCTGTTGGTAAACAAACATTTTGCCTGATTGCAATAAAGCTGATGCTGTTTGTGCCCAACATCTAGCCAGCCTTTATTCTCTCTGACAAGCTTTAATGATTGTATGGATGAAAACAAATATTTGACATAATATGTGATAAAAATCTTTTCAATATCATTCTTAAAAACAGTGTGCTGCTTCCTTACAGAATTACAGTTCCTTTTCAGGTTTAGGCAAACCTTACTGCAGATGTCATTTGGGCTTAAGGTATCCAAACTGTGGTGTCTGCATTTTTATGTCAAGGCCATAAATGAGCATTGTTGAGCTTCCAGCATCTCACTGGGAACTCCTTCACTGCCCCACTTAGCCCTACTGAGCCCTGCTTCTCTTTGCTCTGCTGCTCTGCAGGGTGGGCCTCGGGGGCTCCGTGCACGTAGCACTGCATCCTAATCCCGGACCCTTGCTCCAGCTTTGTGACTTTGAGGCAGAGGTTACACTTTCCTTTTCCTCTCTATTGGTCTTTATTTCCCAGTCTCCCCTTATCAGACCAGATGTGGGTTCTGATCACTTTCTTCCATTGATTTTTCTAGTTGTGGGACCTTGGGCAAGTCATTTAACCATGTGGAGTCTCGGCTTCCTCCACGATAAAGTGGGTATAAACTCAGGGATTGCTGTCAAGAGTCGAACGGCAGCAGGGTGAGTAAGTAACTACAGCCCTGTAGAAGAACACTATGATGAATAGTACCTTTCTTTCTTCCCCAGCATTGTACAGAAGGATTTCCATTTTGTTAGAGTTTTGATTTCTTTCCCAATGGAAGTTTCTAACAGTGAAAATCCCCGGCTCCCTAACAAAGAAGCAGGAGATGATTAGGCATGGTGGCTTGAAGAGAGATGCCTTGAATTCCTGGTTAGAAGTTGGACTTATATTGACCATTTCCCTCTTCTTGCCTTAATTTATGCATAGGGCCAGTATCAGGCCCTTTGTCCCCTTGGAGCCCTGCACCCAGAATGTGTCCAGGCACGGTGGGGGTAGGGCAGAGAGAGCAAAGCCAAGGAGAGAGAGGAATTAGCAACATAAACACCCCAGGGTCTCTTCCTGCCTGTCTACCAAGAGGGCCTAGTCTTCAGATGAACCCCTATTTCCCCTGCACCACCCTGCCCTAGTCTAAGCCTGCCCTCTTTGGCTTGTATAGCAATTACATGGGTCTTTGTTAATGTTGCTCCTTCCTCTCCATCCCTCAAATCCAAACTGTTATCCATGTAGTCTTGAGTGTAATCTTTAAAAATCATAATGAGGCCATTCCTTTGCCTAACACCCTCTAAGGTCTTCCCACTGGTCTCCTGCATCAGATAAAGGCTGTTTGCCGTATCACAGGCCCCAGCCACACTGACTTCTGTTCACCCTCTCAACGTGCCAGGCTTTTTCCTGCTCCCAGGTCCCCCCTGATCTGGGACGTGCTTCCCCTCACTCCTGGCCAACTCCTCATTCATCAGATCTGGCTTCTTCATCCACTCCCCTGAAGGGAGTTCTTCACCCTCCCTATTCCCATGAGCCCTCCCTTTCCATCCTGCTATTCTCTATCACTGAACTCTGTTTCCTTCTTAATAGGGAGCACAATTCCATAATTATACATTTGGTTTTACTCATGTCTTAAATCTCTCTTCTATAGATTATACACTCTCTGACGGCAGGAGGGACCCTGCTGTTTTATTCACCAACATGTATCCCATGCCTCACGTATTCTCTAGTGTATAATAGATGCTCAATACATATTTCCTCATGAAGGAAAGAAGAGGGGAGGGAGCGAGGGAGGGAGAAAAAAGGAGAAGTGAAATAGGGAAAAAAGAAGGAAGGAGAAAACAGAAGAAAGAAGGAAGGAAGAAATTGTATGACAGTAGATGCTGTTAGGAACAGGGAACTTTGTAGAGTGATGAGGAAATTATCATCAACTGTCTATAACAGAATAAGACAGTAACACAGTCTTTGTAACCAGTTTGGTCAGAATATGAAATTGTCTCTAAGGTTATCAATAACCCACTCCTTAGTCTTATTATTTCTCACAGTTTCTGGATTTCCATTAAAATGAACATTTATAATACTTATCTTTTTGAAAATTTTATTCATTTATTCATTCAACAAATATGTATTGAGTACCTCCTAGGCACCAGAGACAGTATAGGATAGAGAGGGGATAAGAGACCAAGATCTGAAATCAGATTCTATGGGTTTAAATTAGTAGCCATGTGACCTGAGTAGCTATATTTCCGTGATGTTTTCCTGTCTCTAAAAGGCAAAATAATAGATCTGCCTTATTATTGTACTGCGAGGATTAAACGAAGTGAGGGCGAGTTAGCTACTGAGGATAAAGTGGTTAGCAGGTCAGACAATGCTCCTGCTCTCAGAGCCCATCGTCTACTAAAGGAGACAGACTTTAAACACATCACTACACAGACGGCTGTTTCATTACCACTATGGCAAGTGCTGTGAAAATTACAATGTACTATGAGGGTGCATAATGAGGGTCCTAACCTAGTCTGGAGTGGGTGGTGGTCAGGAAGGGCTTCCCTGAGTAAGTCACACAGAAGCTGAGGCTTGAAGGATGAGACAGACTTTCCTGGGCAAGAGGCGGAGGAGTGGAAGTGGGAGCAATCACCCTGCATTTGGAAGGGGCAGGGCCCGTCCCAGGCACTACTGTGTTTCCCCAATTGTAAGATGAATTGTTTTATTTTACATTAAAGATTCCTGAAATCAGACATGTCCTACAATTTATGGCATCTTAGATTCAATGAAATACAGAATTAAAACAAAAGCAAAAACAGAAAGGACCAGAGAGGCTGGAGAACAGAAAGGAAAGGGAAAGGGAAAGGAAGGGCTGGGGAGGTGGGGGGGGGGCCTGCCGGGCAGAGCCACTAGGTCTTGATAAGACTTGCTTCATCCCATAAGCAATGGGAAGTCATAGAAAGGTTTTAAGAGTGGGAGTGATATGAATATACTGAGTTTATTAAGAAGCTCTCTCTGTCTGTTGTGAGAAGAGTGAACTGGAGTTGGGGAGAGCAAGTGCAGGGAGACTAGCTGGCGCTCTTGCAATAGCATGGGCAAGACACCATGGTCGCTAGGACTGGGTGGTGAGAGTGAAGGTAGAGAGAAGAAGATGGACTCAAAAATATTTACTGGGTAGAATCAACAAGCCCTGATGATCAAGTGGTTATGGGGAATAAAGAAAAGAGAGTTGAGGGATGACTGGAGGCTTCTTGCAAGTGTAACTGGATGGACAGCAGTCCTCTTTCCCAAGATAGGGAACTCTGGAAGAGGTGCTGATAGGGGAGAAGGTTATGAGTTCAGTTTAGGACATGGCCAGTGTGAGAGCTCGTGTGGCATCCAGTTAGAGTAGTAGGCAACTGCATATATCGTTCTAAAGCTCAGAAGAGAGTTCTGGAGTGAACATAAATTGGGGGCTCAAAAGCATAAAGAAGGAATGCAAGCCATGGGAATGGAGAAGAAGTCCAGAGCAAGCATCCAGAGTGGCAGGAGGTAAACCAGAGGTGGTGTCCCTGAAGCCAAGAGGCTAAAGTGAGAGTTTCAGGAAGGATGGAGTGGTCAACTCTATTGACTGCAGCTGAGATGCCAAGTAAGATGAAGATTGGAAGTTATCCATTGGACATAATGACCTGAAGGTCATTGGTAGCCTTAGCAAGAGCTGTGGAGTCACATGGGTGAAGGTGAGAATGCAGCAAGCTCAGAAGTAGGTGGGAGGATTAGAGACAGAGAACATAATTATTTTGTGAAGTTTGGAAGGTGGAGGTGGAGGAGATGTTTGTATCTGAAGAGGCATGGGAGGATCCAGAGGGTTTTCTTGTAGTTTGTTGTTTTTCTTTTCTTTTCCTCTTCATCATTGTCTTCCTCTTCTCTTCTTTTTCCTTTTTTATCAAAAATGGGGAGGGGAGGATATTTTAAGTCCAATAGCAGGGATCCAGTAAAGAGGGAGATGTGAAGACATAAGAGAGGGAATAATTGGTAACACCAAGCAGATGAGATGGGTTAGGACCCAGAACCAGAATGGAGGAGGTATCTGCCTTTCCAGGAGGAGGAAGCTCCTTCTTCAGTAACCAGACAACTAAATACAGTGGCCAGAAGCTAGGGGAGCTCCCATGGGCTCCGTCCGTTTTCCCCATGAAGTAGGCAGGTGGTGAATGAGATCGCAGTGGTGTGCAGGAGGTGGTGTGAGTAAGGTGGTACAGAGGTATATGGGCTGAGATTTGTGGAGAATCAGGGAGGGCTTGAAATTGCTTTGAGGGAAACATAGAACATGGAAGGCAGTTTAAGGGCTGGTGGGAGTGGTGATAACGCATGTACAGTGACCTCCATATTTCTAGGTAGTGTGAGCTGCATATCTCATTAGCTTCCAAGCTGACATGGAGAAACCATATTGCTGGGACTATTCAGGGCTGGGATTTGCTGGATTTGATTAAGGAGCTCCGTGTATAGCCAAGAGAAAGATTAAAGTGCTTGACCATGTAATCTTAGCTTGCAGGGAAGGAAGGGAACCTGGGAGGGCCTCATGCTTAAGGAGACATGGGTGTGACCTGTGAGGGCTGAGTAAGGAGGCAAAGACATCCACTGGCTAAATGATCTAATGGAAAATGCTCATGAGTCCAACACCCTGAGCCCCGGCTCTGCCATTTGACACTTAAGAAAGATGATAAATGGTGGAACAATACCTTGTCGGATGCCAAAGGGGAGGGAAACAAGAACACAGGCAGGGGGCTCAGCTTTGGAAAGGGGTACTCGATGGGGCAGGTAGCCTGTTTGCTTTTTGCTTAGTTTTGTTTCTCAAGGTCTAGCTCAGAAATAGGCCAAAAATAAATGTCTAATACATATGCCTTGAATGAAGAATGAATGAATGAACAGAAGACAATGTTAGTAGAAATATTTTCATAAGAAGTCACCTACCTTAGGTGTTTATACCCCTAGTTAGTCTTTGGTATTTGACTAAAATCATAGTTCAGGCTATAAATCTGAATGCATTGTTTTAAAATTTGACTTTTGTGTTATTTTGAAAATCAGTCAGTACCTTTAATTTGAACCAAAGTAAAACAATAATCCAAATTGAATCATAGTAATCTTTCATGTAGCTTAAATTATAGACTTAAAACATCTTCAAAGTTCAATAATGAATTGCAGTGTTGAAAATGGAGGAGTTGAGAAGGTATCTGTGGATCAGTCGTATGAAGGGAACACTGCATTCTTGTGCCACGTGGAGGATAGAATATGAGGTGGATAACTGGTCCCCACCATGACGTACAATGTCATGGAGACTCCTCTTGGTGGAGGTGCATTCTCACTAAAGCAGGGTGACTCCCCCACCCTCATTCCCTGGGCCCTCTCTGTCACATTGCCTTGATTAATTTGCTTCCCAGAACTTCTCACTTTCCAGAACTTTCCATTTGCTCACATGTTCATTGTCTGTGTCAGCCCCAACCAGCTCTGTAATGAGGGGTTTATGTGACTGGTTCAGTCCTGTGCCCAGCACCTAGACTAATGCACAGCTGTGACAAGGCACAATTCAGACTCTCCGGGCATGTTTCTTACCTGTGTGTGAGCTGTTGACTGCTGAGTCTTGGCATACTCTCTCGAATGAGTTTATAAACAGCTGCCAGAAGTGACAGACAGGTATTTTTATATTAATTTATGTCTCTTTTATGTGAATATTTTGAAGACAAAGATTTTTTTCCTTCCTCATTTAGCATATAGTATGTGCTCGAAACTTTTCAAAGAATTTATTGTGACATGAACACTGACAAAATGTGAAGTGGGGAAGTAGGATGGCCTCAGTTTCCCAACTTTGGATTTCCAAAATATTTTCCTGCCCCTCAAAGTATTTTCCAGATGTGAAGACAGATTTTCCTAAACTGAGAGCTATTCTCTAGTAATAAATTCAGCACTTTATGAACTTTTGTAACTTTTTAAGATATTGAATAAACTAGTGAAGAGAATCAGGAATTTGGTTTGAATGAGCCACATCTAATGAATCCTCACAGCTCTTCTTGAGGTAGATGGAAGCAGGATCTTTTTTAGGCAAACCAAGAAGGGGAGGGCTTCTAACTGTTCCACAGTTACTTAAACAGGCAGAGTTAGCTCTAGAGCAATGCTTTGAAAATTTTAATGTGTGTACAAAGCACCGGGATCTTGCTAAAAAGCAGATTCTGACTCAGTGGGTTTGGGGTGGGCCTGAGAATCTGCTTTTCCAACCAGGCCCATGTGGCACCCATACTGATAGTCTGGGGACCACACTTTAAGTGGAAAGGCCCTGGACTGTAGTATTTTCCCACATGCCAGACTGGATACAAATGTTCCATGGACTTATCTGAGGGTTCTTGAAAAATGAGCCTTTCAGGCTTTGAGAATTAAAAAAAAAAAATAGGTATTTAAACAAACAGATGATTTTTAAAAATAATTTAAAATAGATAAAAATAGACAGATTATCATCCCATTGTATAGATAAGTGGCTGAGGCACATAGAAGTTAACTGACTTACCAGATCACACAACTGGTAGGTGGCAAAATATTGTAAATTCAGTTCTCCTCATTCCAAGTCAAACGCTCTTTCTCCTATATCACCTCTGCTCTCATACCACTTGGGTATTCATTCGTTCATTCTTTCATTAATTCCAAAGGGTTTATGGAGCACTTTTCTGGGCATCTGCCTTTGCTCAAACCACTGCAGCTGTCTTAGATGATGTCTGTTTCCCTTTCTGCCCAAATCCCACCCTGTCATCAAGACTCAGTTAAAAACCAACTTCCTCCATCCCACTGTCCACGCAATGTGCTGTTCCAAACCCCATTCTGAGTGAGAAAGATGCAGATACTCAGGAAGAAAACTGGTATTCAGGCTAATCTAGTAATATCAAAGAAGATACATTAACACACTGTCACTTCAATCCATTAACATACTGTCACTTCAATCCATTAACATACTGTCATTCCACTAACAGAATAGACCTGTGGAAGGTGGTTTTTATCAAGAGCACCAGCCATCCATTTCGAACTCAGATGGAATGAGTCATCTTCATTGTCTCAGCTGTTGGCAGCTTCTGGCATTTCTCTACCTGCTTCAGAACATCATATTCTAGTTCTACCATGGTAACTCCACTGAGGGTCTGCACCACCGATTTCAGAGGGAGAATAATTAATTAGGAATGCCTTGAGACTGACTGGCAGCTTTCTGTGCCAGTCTAATTCTAATGAAAGACGACTCCATATGAAGCAGGTGATGCAAGCACCTGCAGCCATTCACTGTGCTGCTATTTTAAGTTATAATTGGTAGTAGAAAAAAACCTCTCCAGAAAGATCTGCATGTTAAAAACCTATGATTTTAATGCTCCTTCTGACCATCTCAGACCACTTGAATCCACATCAAAGTACATAGAGCAGCTCACTCCATTCCTCAAAGCTTTGTAAATCTCAACCACACCGAATGTGGGAAGATTGCAAGGACAGTTGACTGGGTCAGATACAGGTGGGGCCCTAAGAACGTCCGTGGACTTCACTCTGATACCCGGGTCCCTGTGAAGGATTTGGGGACAACGCGCACTAGCTGTGACCTTGAATACTCTCATACCTCAGGGGCACTAGGACTACTCTGCTATAGAAATTATTTGGTAAATTGCTCAGTAAAATTAACAATAGTTTTGTAATGAAAATAATCTACTACTCCATATCTGTTTTCTAAGTTTGCAGTTTTTTCTTCAGTGGGCAGATGTGGGCTATCTCTGTTATCAGACAAAGCAGAGCATCCGTTGGTCGTGCTCAGAAGATCACACACAGGGAAGTGTTAGTAAAATGATAAAGTCTTCCAATTTAAATAATTTCTCTTGGGGCTGGCCTGGTGGCGTAGTGGTTAAGTTCACATGCTCTGCTTCAGTGGCTCATGGTTTGCAGGTTCAAATCCGGGGTGCAGACCTATGCACCACTCATCAAGCCACGTGTGGTGGCATCCCACATATAAAATAGAGGAAGATGGGTGCAGATGTTAGCTTATGGCTAATCTTCCTCAGCAAAAAGAGGAGGATTGGCAACAGACATTAGCTCAGAGGCAATCCTCCTCACCAAAAAAAAAAAAAAAGAAAGAAAAAAAAATGTTTCTCTTCCAAAGACCTCCAAGCCCTTTATTACATCTTTAATATCTCATAGCCCAGTGGAGAATATGGTAATAATCTCTCCTCATTTTACAGATGCAAAGCTGTGAGTTAATATGACAGGAATGCATAGTGTCATAAACAGCAATAAGCCTCTTTGTAAATAAATTAAGCAGAATGCCCAATTGCAGCTGCCCGTTTCTACCATGGCCTTCCTTGGTCCCTTCTCACCTTCCTTCCTCCCCATCTCCAAGTTCCTGGACTGATTTGTCCTCTGGCAGCTGAGCTCTGATCTCAGTTAAACCTAATCTGCTCCCTTTCTCCACCCTCATCGGCTTTCTATGTTGACTGATTGCAGTTCTGTAGAGGTGTTCCCAGGTATTTGGGTGAATGCTGGACATTGAAAAGAGAGGATCTTGAAGTATTATTAAATACTTTACTGGTCATTATATGTGAACAGAACCTATAGATTCCAGAACCTTTACATCATTGGAACATTTTTTTTCTGAGTGAAGTTCTGCTATTTTCTGTTCTGATTTCATCCACTATGCCTAAAATAAAGTTTTTATAAATAATAGATGATTGTGTTAACTTTTGGATTCATCAATAACAGTAGGAGAAATGCTTCTCTAAGAACTTGAAGATTTCCAATTCCTGATATATATGTTTATGTCCTTTGGTTTCTTACCAAGTTGTAGATATTTTATACAGCATAGCATAGCGTAGTGTTTAAAAATGTAGATTAAAGAGTCAGATTTGGGTTCAGATTCTAGTTCCACAACTAGCTATGGAATCTTGAGCAAACTAATTAACTTCTCCGAGGCACGGTTTCCTGATCTGCAAAATAGAATTACTAATACCCACTTCAGAAGATTATTGTGATGATTAAACAAAAGTAATGCAGGCTCAATACTTGGTGCAAAACCTGGCATGTGCTAAGGACTCAGTGAATCATTGTGGTTGTTGTTAATGATGATAATAATGATGATGATGGTGATGATGACAATAATTATAATAACCAGCTGTGGAGATGGGAAATTCTCCTGTAGGTGATAATTCTAAAAATATCCAAATAAACTATGTGTTGAAATCTTTTCCAAAACATTCTCAAACTGATTTCAGAAGGAGCAAACAAGATTTACTGGATGCTGATGGACTTTTTGTGCATGCTGGAACACCCTTGGTGGCTACAGATCAGATGAGAGCAGCAGGAAACTATGACCTGAGCACAGATCAATTGTAGCAATAAGACACTTTAAATAAACTAAACATTTTAACAATAATACAGGAAAATAGTTACTAAGTAGCATGTGGCAGCTTTGAATTCAACATTTAGAAACTTGTGGAAGTGAAGCATATTTTTACAAGGTAAATCTTTTGGGCTTATGAAATCTAAATGTACTGAGCACATACTAGCTTGAGAAAAGTCTTTCCATGTCTGGCCAAACTTTGTCATTTTTATGCTTTTCTAGGAGGAGGTAAAAACACATGCTGAGGTAGAGAGGTACTTAGACTATTTGAGCAAATCAGCTTAACGTCTAGGCTGTAGAACTTTGAAAAATGAAGTCTAATTATTTTCAAGGACAAATGATGATTGTTACCCAGTCTGTAGAGTTCATGAAATCTTGGGGCTAAAATATATCACCTCATCCAAGATAATAAATTTACGGTTGAAGAAAGTGGGATCTGAGAAGCTGAGTGAGGTGATCCATAGAGTCCCACAGGGAGTTAGTGAGACGTGTGATAAGAGGCATTTAACCCCTAGCCTAGTACTCTTCCATCAGTTCATCCACCTCTCAGAGGGCCCTTATAATTGAACAGCAAGAAACATCTGTAGTCATAACATAAAGTTAATATTAATTTTGCTATATGTTCAGAAAGTACTTATTTCTTTTTCTTCAAGTAGTTTAAATTTCTTCCTGAAGTTCTAGTCATATTATTTATTCATTTAAAGATATGTGTTCACCATTCTCTAAATGATAAGGAATTAATGGAGTTTAAACTAATAAAGTTCCTTTCTAATTAGAATTCAAGCAACAACACTGATACTCAGAACACGGTTCTCATGTCACATGGGGCTTTGTGTGTGTCAGCGGGAGGATTCAACAAGTTAATACGTGGGGAGGGCTTTGTTGTTAGCACTGTCCAGTTGATCCTGACTCCTAGTGCCCCTGTGTACAGCAGAGTGGAATCCTGCCCAGTCTTTTTGCGCCATCCTCTCACCTTCCAGTGCGGTATCAGACAATGCTCCACTGCTATTAATAGGGTTTTCATGACCAATTTTTTCAGAAGTGGGTGGCCAGGTCCTTCTTCCTGGTCTGTCTTGGTCTGGAAGCTCCACCGAAACCCGTCCACCCTGGGTGACCCTGCTGGTATTTGAAATACTGGTGGCATAGCTTTCAGCATCACAGCAACACTCAGCGTGCCACCAGTATGACAACCAACAAATGGGAGAAAGAGCTAAGAACAGTGAATATTGGCAATGAGAGATAATAACGTTGTTGAAGTTCTTTAAGAAGACTATGAGTTTCCAGATGAGGATGAGCATATTACTCTGGGCTCAGCCACAAACGTGATGGAGTAAATGAGACTCTAGACCAACGCAGTCCAACAGAAATAGAATGTGAGCCACACGTGTGAGTTTAAGCTGTCTTGTAGCCACATCACGAAAGTAAAGAGAAACAGGTGAAATTAATTTTAATAATATGTTTTATTTAACCCAATGTATACAAAAATTATAGTTTCAATATATAATTTAAAAAATTATTGAGATATTTTACATTCTTTTTTCATACTGTCCTTGGAATCTGGTGTATACATTACCTTCACAGCCCATCTCAGTTCAGATGGTCCCAATTTCAAGTCCTCAACAGTCACTTGTGATTAGGGTTCCATGTTGGATAGTGCTGCTCTGGTCCTATTGACATATGAGCCCAATTTCACAAAAGCAACCTGCTTCCATCCTTTCTGAGGGTGCACGTGGTTTCTCTTGGCTCTTTCTTTCTTGTTATAAGATGGGTAGTCAGTGACCAAGCCCATCATATTTAAATAGAAATACATTATATATTTAAATTTGAGTTATAGTACATGCAGGCAAGGGACCAGTTGAATGTTTGGCTCACTCTAAAAATAGTTCACTTCAAAAGTAATAGGATATTTATCTTTCTTGGATTGGTTTCTTTATATTTCCAGTTCAGTATGTTGTGGCAAATTGTATTGTAAAAGTAGAGGGAGGTTTATTTTTCATTTGTTCACTTTGATAGGAAAAGGTTTGTTGCTTTATGTGAGAAATACTTAGGTTTATCTTTTTTACAAAAATTGATTTATTTATCTGGTTCAGTAAACATTAATTGTTCCCACTGAGCATGATCATATTGCCTTCAAGGATGATTTTGATTATGAAGAGTTTGTTAGCTGAACAGAAGAATATATGTCTTAAAAATGTTCCTTAAGACTCCTTATCAAGGCCATTCTTGAAGGCATTATAATAGAAAGAAACCCCATACTGCTTTGCACAGTGGAAACAACTACAAAAGTGTTGCACTGAAAGCTACATAAATGATTGTTAATCAGATGGAAATTTCTGTTACTTCTAAAAATTACAAGATATAAGGTAAAGTAATAAGGTTAGCTTTCATATAGAATAGTCTCATCACTTATTTTGAATTTTTAAACTATTAGTCTTTATCCATTTTGAAGTGTTATTCTTTCATTTAGTGTTAGTTGATACAATGCATCAGTACACACGTCTCTCTTGTAAGTTTCATAATGAGACTGTGGGAACTTTGAGTTGAATTCATGCTTCATGGTCCAATTTGTAAATGAACTCAATATCCCCAGACCTTAATTTTTTTTTTATCTGCGAATGGGGAAAATAATAAGAGCTAAAAATGAACAAGCACATATACCAAACTGACACTGGTTTAAACACATTACATGCCTTAATTCATCTAATCCTCATTACTCCCACTTCCTATGATGTAAGCACTATCATATCTCCATTTTACACATGAGGAGGTGGAATCTGCCCAAGATCACAAAGCCAGTAGTGGAGCCATCATTCAAGCCCAGGCTGGAGCTCCTGGGGGAATTTTCTTGATACTTAAAGTTATAGATAGAAAAAGAGGCTGAATAGAATTACTTAGAAGAATTCTTTAAAGATACCCCTTATTTTCTTTTTAACATTCTCTCTTTCAGTTTAGAAGCCCTTATATAGGCTCACTAGTATATTAGACAGTTCTGTGCTATTCCACAAAACCAACCCCATTGTGGACTTTAAGAAATAAAACCAGGACTATGGAATATTTCCTGATGAAGTAAGGAGGTTGGTCTCTGGAAAACGGGTGGGTAGGACCTGAGTCAAATGAGGGTTTGACTGCATCTCCTCTGAGGCTCCTTACAGCACTGGTCTCTGTGACTCTTGATGAATGCCTGGGGTTGAAGGGTGGAGTTCCTGTGCCCTTATTTGGGGTCCTCATATCCCAAGCCAGGCAACAGCAGTTCACTAGTAAGGAGAATGTGTTGACATAAGGTAGCCAAATAAAGTTTTAGAAATAAACCTCTGGCTGAGAGCAGAACTCTCAGTCCAATTGTAGGTCTATGCAGAACGGACTAGCTCATGGTGAATATTTTCCATCTTTGTCTTGTTCTTTCTGGAACTTAATTCCCTTTGGAATCAGTAAAGATTAAACCATGGCTAATCTTTGATGATATGGAGTGGGGAAAGTTCTGAATTTTGGAGAGGAAAAGGGGAAGGTAGAAGGTAGAAAGGGAGAGGGAATGGGATGGGGAGAGAGTGAGAGAGAGAGGGAGGGAGGGGGGAGAGAGGGGGAAGAGAGGCAGGGGGAGGGGAGGGAGGGGGGAAGGTAAGGAGGGAGAGAGAGAGAATATAATAGCAGGGAAACAAAATGTGGCCATCAAGGCTAGAATGAAGTCTTTGTCAGGGTAGTCTGCTACACCACTGAAATAATGATGGCTGAAATAGCTCAAATCACTCCCTTGCCTGTTCTTGGGATTAAGCTGGCTTTCAGTGTTGGAAAGAGGACCCAGGGGAAAATTCTGAAATATTTATTTTAGCAGAAATGTTACACTTCTTGTGAGAAAGCAAAGCCACTGAATGGGGAGATTGTCACCAAGAATGATCTGGACAAAGGAGTTGCTAGGCAAGTGGCTCCTCCAGTGTTAATGCATCAAAATGCCCAATTTCTGAGCACTCTGTTTACAAGTGGTGGAGACATTTTTATCAGTGGGCAGTTGTTCAGTCTTCCCAGAGTACTTTGACTTAGCTAAATGGACTGAGGACAAGATTTAAGAAGGGTGTTTGTCTTGGCTTTATTTACACTAGATTTTTTAAAAAGCAACAACTGCTTTCTGTTTTTCCAATGAATTTCAAATACTTCACAATATAGTGTGTTGCTTATATTAGATGTTCATTGTGTGACCAGAGAAATGGAATTATGTTATTCTGAAAGTAAAGAAGCTATTGTCATCTTCTCAATCAGGGAAAATGCAGACAGGAAGAATAAATTGCTTGGTTCCTCATGTCCAGTTCCTCAGAATTTTTCAATTGTTACTCTCCACTTACCCAAGACACAGTTTATTGGCTGAGATAAGAGAGCTTGCATTCTGTGTTCCTGCTGTCAGCACAGGTATTGAAGGAAATCATGTAGATCCAAATCTGACCTCAAGTGGAGGGGAGAGTCATCTGAACAAGGACTGTGAAAGATGTTGCTGTGAGAATAATAACTTTTTCCTTCCTTCCTTTCCTTCTAGAGCTAATGCCTCCCCTCCCCTGAACACTCTCCCTTCGGGGTGCCCATCATAGTAATCTCACATGTGTTTGTGGGTCTGTGGCTGGGTAACAAGCAATGTTTCCACAAAAGAATCAAGATTTCTGAACATTTGCTCGCAGTCCCTGCCATAAAGAAGGAGACATTCACAAACATTTCTTACCATGAGTGAATGTAAATAAATGACTACTGTTTGAAAATTCAATATTTGAGAATTTGTTGATTTTTTTTTCCACAATGGCTCCCAAAATAGAGGTAGAAAAAGTTTGAAAACAAATCCAATACTCATTAAAATCACAGACAGTAATTTGGATGGATAACAAATTTCAAGATCCAAAAGGATGGAGATAGGGTGGAAATATGAACCAAATTTAAAGAGATGGAAATTAATACTCAACCTTGCACCTTCAAGATGGGAGAAAAATGGTTAAAACCAGCATGTGTAAACATAGCTAAATTTTCCCTCGGCTGTGTTATGTGAGTGCCAGAAAAGCTAATGCAATTCTAGGTGCATTTTCTATGCTTCAATAGAAGCATACAAAAAAAAAAAAAAAAAAGGAAGCAATAATTTCACTCCATTTTGAGGTCACATCCTGTGGGCAACCAGTTGATGAAGGGATGCAGGAGAGTGCGGAGTGGTGAGTTTTAGAAAATTTGGCACAAGAGGAATCTGGTTAGCTTTGGTGGGGGCAGGGAGAGAACTGGAGGGCACTAGATAAATATTTAAAGGACTGTTATGTGGACCAGTTGGATTTCATGTATTCTGTTGACTCCAGTAGACGCAGTATATAGAAGCTGCAAAAAGACAGGTTTTAGTTCAATGTTAGAAAGAACTTTCTAGCAGAGTTTCCCCTCTAGAGGCATGGAGGAGTGGGTTTCTCAAGTTGGATATAGTCAAGAAGAGGCTGCATGGCCCCTTACTGAATATTTCCTATTGGGTTAATCTAGATAGGTCACTAAGGTCCTTTCTAACTCGGTGACTGTAATTCACTTGCCATGTTGTAAAATAAAGCCAACTCATGTGAAAGAAGAAGAGAAATGCAGTTTAAAGTCTGTACAGTGGAATGGCCGTCAATATCCTCCATTTTCACCAGGGCCTGTGGGGCAAAGCAGTTAGGCAGCTGTCTGAGGTGCTAGACGGAGATGGCCTGGGTGGGCACTTGTGTTTCTCTGTTTTTTTTTTTCATGTTTGTTTCACTGCCTTCTGTGTTTTCAGCTTTTCTGATCCTTGTATAAACCTATTAACCTTCCCCCACCTCCACACACACAGATTAGATCCGTAACTAAAGCAAAGAGAGAAATGCATAGAAACTGTGCAAAAGAGCTGAGCTAAACTATTTCCTGGGGCTTCCTCTGCCCTGTCCCAGGAGTAAACGAATCCACTTCACTTTCAAAGTTTAGGCTTGGTACCTAAAGTTGGACTGTTTGCCTGGATTGATATTTAGAGTAGAAAACCATTGTTTTGAGACAATTGTACTGATTTGCTTCTTGATTTCTTTATTTTATGCTTTCTACAGTATATACATATCCTGAATGAAGATAAGAATCCTAGGCAGAAAATTATTTTTACAGTGAGGTGAAAGGAATACTAAATATTTCAGCCAAACAGTTCTTTGGCCTTAGGTACACCCAGGAGTGGTGTGATGGTGATAAACCTGTCTTATTCTCCACTCTCGCTACATGATCCGTTCCTATGCTACTTGATTTTTTTTTTTTTTGTCCCTTAGTTTTTTCCCATCCATCAAAGGGAGACAATAAGAGCACCACTCCTTAGGGTTGTGAAAATGAAATAAGTTAATACATGTGAAGAACTTACATCAATATTAGGTGTACACATAACAAATATTAGTGTTACTGTATATTGTTTGGGGTCCTCAAGACTACCCAGGTTTAATAATTTTCTAGAAGAACTCACAGGACCCAGAAAAGCTGTTATACTCACACTTATGGTTTGTTACAGCAAAAAAACAAAACCAAAACAGATTAAAATCAGCAAAGGAAAAAGGTGCATGGGAGAGTCCAGGAGCACTGGACCAGTTGCAAGCTTCCAATTATCTTCCCAGTGGAGTCACATGGACAGAGCTTAATTCTTTCAGCAATGCTGTGTGACAAGATGTGCAAAGTGTCACCAAACAGGGAAACTCATCCATGCCTTGGTGTCCAGGGTTTTTGTTGGGGGATAGGGGGTATCAGTCATATAGGCATGCAGCGTGTGACTGATCTTAGCTATTCGATCTTTTGCTCCTCCGCCCTGCTCCCACAAGAGGTCAAACTGATACATTGTGACCCAAAGCCCAGGCATACAAAAATAGGCATTCACTATAAATCATATTGTTAGCATACTATATGGCATTACCCAAAGTCTCAGGTATGCAAAGACACTTTTATCAGGCAGGATACTCCAGGGGTTGAGAGGAGCCAGTCAAGGGACAATCCTGAAAACTTTTGGAATGTGGAGGGTTTGGGTAACTCAGGCCTCCTGAGTTAGCCATTTATATCACATATATGTAAATTTTGCTTATTTGAATAAACTAGTTCAACCATTTTCTTAATGTTTTGAAGGATTTTCTTTTAGTAGTAACATTTATTAAATGTCCATTGCATGCATCACTTATATATAACGTTCTCTATAAGCTGGAAAATAAGTTCAGTTTCAACCCATATTATAAACTCAGGAAAGAAATTGTTTTTACTCCAGTATGAGAGGACACATCAGAAACTAAAGATCACTACTATTATTGCAATAATGGTAATAAAAGAGTGCTCTGTAAATTTTAACTACATGTCAAATGCTTTTTGTATATTATTAGTTTTAGTCCTTATCAACAGCTGTGGGAGGTAGGTAATAGTTCAGCTTTACAGGTGAGAAGATAAAGATCCAGAGAATTTTAAGAACTCTCCAGAGGCTCCTCAGCCAATATGGGGTAAAATCTACATTTACCATCTGATTCCAAAGCTCATGGTCTTAATATCTTGCATTAGAGTTTCCTATGACCTTGAGAAACAAAGGCTCTAAAAAGCACTTTGTTGTCACAGATGGCCAGATTTCATCCTTTTTTATGGCTGAATAGTATTCTATTGTGTATATATACTATATCTTCTTTATCTATTTGTCCCTTGATGGGCACTTAGGTTGCTTCCAAGTCTTGGCTATTGTAAATAATGCTGCAAAGAACATAGGGGTGCATATATCTTTATGCATTTGTGTTTTCACAGTCTTTGTATAAATACCAGCAGTGGAATAGCTGGATGATGTGGTAGTTCTAGTCTTAATTTTTTGAGGAATCTCCATACTGTTTTACATAGTGGCTGCACCAGTTTGCATTCCCACCAGCAGTGTATGAGAGTTCCCTTCTCTCCACAACCTCTCCAACACTTACTTCCTTTCTTGTTATTATAGCCATTCTGACCAGTGTGAGGTGATATCTCATTGTAGTTTTGATTTGCATTTCCCTGATAATTAGTGATGTTGAACATCATTTCATGTGCCTGGTGGCTATCTGTATATCTTCTTCAGAGAAATGTCTGTTCAGGTCTTTTGGCCATTTTTTAATTTGGTTGTTAGTTTTTTGTTGTTGAGATGCATGAGTTCTTTATATATTTTGGATATTAACTCCTTATCAGATATGTGGTTTGCAAATATCTTCTCCCAATTGTTAGGTTGTCTTTTCATTTTGTTGATGGTTTCCTTTGCCGTGCAGAAGCTTTTTAGCTTGATGTAGCCCATTTGTTTATTTTTTCTATTGTTTCCCTTGCCCAGTCAGATATGGTACTTAGAAACATGCTCCAAGACCAATGTTGAAGAACGTACTGCCTATGTTTTCCTCTAGAAATTTCATGGTTTCAGGTTTCACATTCAAGTCTTTAATGCGTTTTGAGTTAATTTTTGTGTATGGTGTAAAATAACGGTCTACTTTCATTCTTCCGCATGCAGCTGTCCATTTTTCCCAATTCCATTTATTGAAGAGACCATATGATCTCACTCATAAATATAAGATAAAAACAACAACAAACAAACACATAGAGACAGAGAGTGGATTGCTGGTTACCAGAGGGGAAGCAGGGAGGGAGGAGCATGAAAGGGATGATTAGGCACATGTGTGTGGTGATGGGTTGTAATTAGTCTTTGGGTGGTGAACATAATATAATCTACACAAATAGAAATATAATGTACACCTGGAATTTATATAATGTTATAAACCAATGTTACCCCAATAAAAGTTAATAAATAAGAAAAAGAAAAGAAAAAAAAGCATTTTGAAACATTAAGAATCCAACAAAATTTACTTGACTTTGTATATTTCAAGATCCATAGAATGTTTAGACTCTGGGGCAGAGCCGTGGCTAGAACACCTGTTCCCTTTACCAATCCAATAGAAGAGATTTCTGCAAAGAAGTTTCCAAGATGCCTCTCCCCATAAAAATGTGGTGTAGAGGACACAACAGCAAGGAAAACAGATACAAAAGAGGGGAAATCGTATAGTTGAGCGTCTTGATTAATAAGGGTAACATAAAACCTGAATGTCTTCCAAGGTTCCAAAATTGTTGCCACCATGAATTGTTTGTAATCGTATCTTTTTCCTTCCTCTATTATTAGATCTCAGTCTGTGGTAGAAGCTGGGACCCTGAAACATGAGGAGAAGGGAGAGAATGAGAACACTCAGCCACTCTTGGCTCTGGACTGAACCCCGAGTCATCCATGCTCCTGCAGATCGCCAGCCTTCAGTGGTATCAGACACCCAGGAAGCACATGTGCAACTGACCCCCACAGACACGTGTGTTCGGTTTGACACAAGGCCCTCCACTCCTGCCACCAGTAATGACTGTCACCAGCCATTGGTCTGAGCAGCCAAAGTTGAACAAAGACTTGAGAGATGTTTTTTTTTCAGAGGGCGATTGGCGGATGAAGCAAGCCAGTTATGTAAACAAGATCCCCCCTCCCCCATATTTATGATATTAAATCAATTGAAAAAAGAAGAACCAAATTTGATGCACACACTCCATTAGGACAAGGATTTTTTGAGGCATCGCACAGAGACCCTCTCTAGTTTTTGCAACTTAACATTAAGTGCATTTCCAAGTAGATACATCAGAATTAAACCATGCAGACCCAATTGTCAAGTTTGATGTAGTACAAAGGCCCGAGACAATAGTATTACCAGTAGTTTCCATTCTTATTGAATTATTTTCTTTGACCTCATCACCAGCATCGAATTGTTCAGCCTAAGATCATGTTCTTGTAGGTCTGGCTATTTGCAGAATTTTTGCTTACTTTGATATCCTGCAAAAATGATTTTGATGTCACATCTTTTCTCAGGCCACCAGCTGATTATCATGAGCTGACTTTAAAAGAAGACACACAATTTGAAATACAATTATTTCATCTTAGCAATGTGACTTCCCACAGGCAGCGTGTGTCTGCAGATGGGGGGGGGGGTCTCATTGAAAACACATGTCATTGATTACTGGAGCCATTCAAGTTGCCTCACTTGGGTCACTACAGCAAAGAAAAGTGCTACTAAAGCATTTAAACCCCGCCCTCCTGCAACCAGTAAAGGTGTAGAGAAAGGGCCTGGCTGTTGCCAAGAGGGTAGGTATTCAATCTTGAAGGAAGACCCTTCAGGATGGCTACATATGCAAGAACTGAAAATAAGAGAAGACTAGGAATGCAGGATGAAATGCCAAAGATCATTTTATTTCTTTGTCTATTCTCCTTAGAAATGGAGTCCCCAACTATCCATTCAAAGGAAATTAGATAAAAATAAACAGATAGCATAGGATATGATATTCTTACTTGTGCCCTGTTTCCCAAAACCGGTTGTATGTTTTCAGATATCTCTTATTCTTCCAGCCACCTGCATGACATGGGCATTCATGTATGACAAGTTGGTGCTCAATGTCAAATAAAAAATATGTTAGTTGATAATGGGCAGTAAAATATGATTTCACATTTTAAGTATTTGGGAGGGTTAATATTTGTTAGCAAAAAAATTCAAAGGAAAGAGGTGATTCAATTGGCTATATTTACCCTCAATAGATATTACTAAACTTAACCATTTATTACATCTCTTTCTCAATGGATCTAGCGTTTTAATTTTTTTTCTACTGGTAGAGAATAATACAGAAGTAATTTTTGTATTCCACTCTTGAAATAAAATTGAAATAGAATTAAACATATTTCTCAACCAATTGCATCACAGTATAAATAAAACCTATTCATTTTGTGTAGACATTTCAAACAACAAAATAATAACATTGAAATAATTCTACCAATGCAGTGACTGAAACACTTTTCTTACATACCATGAAATAGGGAAGAGAGATGAAGAATTAAAGTGAATTAGAAAATCCATTTTATTACTTGGGTTTATCAAATAGTTATGGGATTCAAGTATTTAAAATGCTATTGTAGTCAGTTCTTGCCAACATTTTGCAACAGTAATAACAATTTTGGCTTTTCAATTGGCAATATTTAGAATCCTACTGTAGTGACCTGATTTTAAAGACCATATCATAATTACTAACTTAAGAGCTAGTTTTCATTCTATTCCATGATTTCATTAAATGAATGTAAGATGATGGTTCAACAATGACAACTTATACTTTGAATTTCTTTATGTGTATGCAACATACATACAAAAACCAAATTCAATAAGTGACATGAATGTTACTACATGAGCATTGGATTGTATTGTCCTTTTGTCCGTCATTTCCTCTGTTCAATAAATCCTGAAGGACACAAATATCTTTCATTTTTCAAGAGTTTGCTTTTTCTTCTGGACTTTGATAATTAATTTTGATACTTTTCCTCACATGGTGCTCAATCTATTTTAGTGAGATTTTTGAACGCTGGCAAGACAGGGAACAAGACAAATATTTTGCGAACTCTTCTACTGGAAGCTAACGTCCTTAAGGACAAGCACAAAGGGTCCATTTCAGTTTTAAAGAACTGTTTTTTAAATGAGATAAAGAAAACATCCTCTTTTGTCCCTAGATGGAAAAGAAAGCACAAGTGTTTTTCTACCTGTGAATGAAATCTGGTATTCTATGTCTCATTTCTTCAGCATTTTTGTTCATATTGGCTTAAAATTCAGTGCATGAATATCACTACATTCTTAGAGCTAATGTTTCTAGTTAGCTTTGATTTAAAAAACACAAAATTCCATGCATTAAAACTCTACTAAATTAATGACTTGATCATATTTGGAATGAGTAGGCAAGACCATTTTTCAGCTGTTATTTGTATGCTGTGGGTAATATTAAACCTAAACCATGGATAACAATTGCTATTTCCAAGTGATGTTTAAATGGCAGAAGTGTCTCAAGCTAGGGAAATGGAAGCATCTTCCAAACCCTTTCAAAGAGGAATGCAATCCTGACATCCTACACCCAGGACAAAGATCCTGGCATTCTTGGTCTTCCACTCTGCCAACCTGCATATTTTTACAAAATTGTGTTGGGAATCCTCTCAAAGACTTCATTATCCACATGCATTTACAACAGGCAAAGATAGTCTGGATTCCAGCCCTGTCTCATAGACGGCAAAGAGGCCAAGAGCCAGAGGTCCTAGCAGTCACCTATGTACCTGACCCTGAGAAAAAATTTTTACTTGGAGAAATTTTACTTTTTTTGTTTTTCAAGCCCTAATACTTGGCACTTAAAAAATTTACATGTGGCATTTTTACAACTCAATATAAAATGATTCCATGTCCTTTTTCAGTGTTAAAAGTTCCTCTTAGAAAGAAATATGATTTTGATAGCTCCACCGTTCACTTAGTGAGGAAAGAAATTAAGACACTGGCTCGCAATGAAGATAAACAAGCAAATAGACTCACTGGATAGGGACCAGTACAGTTCACAGACATTTGCATAATTACATCTTTCTCCTTTGCATTAGGAAAATAAAACTTCTTTTTTCATATGAGTGTCTTTTACTAAAAATAATTAAAAGAAGGAATTTGAGTTCACCAGGAAAGTTATCATTAAACAGCCGGACGTAAAGCATTTACACAGCTTATCATCAAAATCAACAAAAAAGTAGTGGTACGTGATGACAAAATCATCTAGCTACCCTAGAAAAATATAACTGTATAGAAAAGTTATAAACTAAAGCAATCTATTCACAGTTTCTACATATATCCTTATTGTACACTGATTTAGGCCTATTCTAAGTGGAAAAAACTCTTTGGCTGGCAAGGTAGAAGCTATCCTGCAATCACCTGAAATAAAGATATTGGATTGGTGCCGTCATGGGATGAAACACAGCAGGGTATTTTCTAAATGAATTGCAGTGAGGCAAATATTCCCTTTAGTGTCTTCTAACCCTAGGAAGAGGTTGAGAATTTTTCAGTCTGCAAGTCAAGGGAATTAAGGGCCTTGGTGTTCAAACTTCTACCCCCACACCCAAGGAGATAGACCCAGAAAGGCAGCCTCTCTCCAGTGTGTCCCGAGCCTGCAGACGTGCTAAATTGCAGGTAGGCTGCGTCTCTGCTGGGGCGTCAGCTCTGGGTGCCACACATCCACGATGAATATCAGCCGGAAAGATGCAGCATCCTGCCAGACCTCATGCTCAAAGGAGTCGTCAAAGATGAGCACCTTGCCTTCTTCCCACGTCCTGGAACAGGAAAACATGGGTGGTTGTGATTCAGATGACAGAGGATCGACTCATGCCCATGTGCAGGAAGGCACTTTCATCACCACCTTTGCAATATGACCAGATGACTGGAACACCAAGCCTGGATTTATTCTTTTCCTTAGTGATTAAGACAGAATTTGAGGATTCTTACTACGAACATCCATTGTCAATGCTCAGCACTGACGATGTACAAAGTGCAGGGGACTGGAGAGAAGGGCATACCTATTCTTGGTACAAACCTGGGCAGGGCTTGTTCAGGGAGGCAAGCATTCAAATGCGTGGGCTCAAGCCCAGGGTGACTTCCCAGTCAACGACTCCCCAGTATCCGCCCTGGAGTTTCAGAGACTGGTTTAGACCTACACACAGCAATGGAGTCTCAGGCCTCTCTATGCCTCGTGGGACGCCTGGCATGGTGTTTGTGCATCTCCACATGGTTCTCTTTTCAACCCATTCCATTTGTTCAAGTTCCATTTTATGGAAGAAAGTTCCATAAAGAAAGTCCCTTTATGGAAGGGTACATTGTTTACCTCTAATACCACCTGCTATGCAAGAGGGTTATCCATGGAATATTTTAAATCAATGCTGCAAAATATCCTTTAGGGCTAATAGCACTACTTCATAAGATATCTGCATAGAAGCTGAGATCTAAATATAGTGTTAGTCTAAATAAAGCAGTTCAGAGAGAAATATGCAGGGTCAATTACACAATGCCTTTCAAATCCAAAGAAAGTTTATTAACTATGCTGATGTTCTCTTCTTTTTCAAATTAATTGCCAATACATTAAATGCTAAATTATGCTTTTAAAATGAAATTTTTACTAGGAAATTTTCTTTAGACATTAAAATTCCACTCAAATATTTGAAATTTTATATCCTGGATTAGCAAATAATTAAAATTATAGGATGGAAAATGCTAGCTGGATTTCAAGTTACTGCATTATCAAGTTTTCTTTAGCAAAATGATTTGTGTCTTTTTAGTTCATTACTAGGTGATTAACCAATATTAAATTAAGTAATATTACATACTGTGGGGTTTCTCAACCTTGACACTACTGACCTTTGGGGACAGAAAATTCTGGTGTGGGGGGCCGTCCTATACTCTGTAAGATGTTTAGTAGCATCTCTGACCTCCACCCACAAGATGCTAGAAGTATCCCCACCAGTTATGACAATCCCAAATATCTCTAGTCATTGGTAATGTCCCAGAGGGGTGGGAAAAATTTGTCCCAGACATACAGAATGAAGCTAACAATCACATTTCCAAATATTTAAAGTAACTGATAAAGTAAATGAATATATGCAAGTTAAAAGTTCCTTGAAGTTGGGAACCAAATCTCAATTCTGCTGCCCCTGCCCCCACCTTGAGTGAAGTCTCACACACCTAGCCTAATGTCTTGCATTCAATAAACACGTGTTGGTTGGCTCTTTGATACAATTCCTCTGAAGGTTCTAAAGAGTTCTTCAGAGTTCTATTCAAGTGTAACAAAGGATAGAAATATATAAATTCAGGAGCAAACAACAGAATATGTATTCATTGCCATGCAAAACCAAACTTGAAAAGAAAGGCAAAGCTAAGAAAAGAAAAAAGAAATGACAAAAAAAGGAAGTGAAATGGTCCATAGCTTATATAGATAGGTGGTCATCTTCCAGGTCATAGTGTTAGGGTGGGACTAAACAATGTGAACTTGTACCACTGACAAGCCTACAATACAGGCGAAAGGTAAGGGGGGAACAGTGCACTCAAAAGGGAGAAGTCATGTAGCCACATTCACAGCATGATTCAAAACAGCCAAAAGGTGGAAGCAATCTAAGTGTCCACTGACGGATGAATGAATAAACAAAATGTGGCATACACACACAATGGAATATTACTCAGCCTTGAAAAAAGAAGGAAATTCTGACACATGCTACAACATGGATGAATCTTTAGGATATTATGCTAAGCGAAATAAGCCAAGTCACAAAAGGACAAATATTGTGATTCCAGTTACATGGGTAGCTACAGTAGTCAAATTCATAGAGACAGAAAGTAGAACGATGGGGAGTCATTGTTCAGTGGGTACAGAGTTTCAGTTTTACAAGATGAAAAGAGTTCTATGGATGGAAGGTGGTGATGGTAGCACAATATGAATGTACTTAATGTCACTAAATTCTATACACATTTAAAAATAGTTAGGATGGCAACTTTTATGTTATGTGTATCTTACCACAACTAAATAAGAAAAAAAGGGAGCAGCAAAGGGGAGCACGTGGTGGAAGAGAAAGGGGGAGAGAAACCCCGTAGCACGATGGAAAAGTCACGGTCTCTGAAGGGAAGCAGATTTAAACCTTTTGGCTCTGCCATTGACTATGTGACGGAGGGTGAGTTTCTTAGCATATTTCAGCCTTTGCATCTTCATCTGAATAATTGATATTAGGATTAGCATATGGTCAGCACATAGTAGATATCCAATTAATGGTAGAGAATATAAAACAGGGTAAGGAAAATATAGAAAAAATAGGAAAAAGACAAAAGATAAGAGGTGATAATGTTGGGAAGTGGTAGAATGTTAGCAAAAATTGCCTTGGCATCATTCCCTACGAATTTACCTTCATTTGAGAAAACTGACAACTTCCCAGGGAGTAAGATATCAAAAATCTTTAAGAGAATCTGTGAAATATTTTGTGCTGCAATGACAAGTGATTCTCAATGTTTCTGGAATGGCAGAGAATCTGGGACCTATTTAAAATACAGGAAGTAATTAAAGTAACTAAATAGAACATTCTAGATTGCACAAAATGACATTTTTCACAAGATTCTGATAGATGTAAGAATGCCAAAGATTTAGGAAGTGCTTTATGGGAGAAAAATCTTGAGCATTTTATTCATTAACTTAAATTCTCTGTAACCTGGAAAAAGCTGTTAGTGCTGGAACATACTGGTTCATTCATGGACACCAGTGCCTGTAAGAGTGAAATTTGTTACCACTGGTTTGTAGCTTTTCAGTTATTTTAAGTCACATATGAACTAGTGTAAACCATTGAGTAAACAATTTTTTAACAAAAAATCTAGGAGGTATTCTAAAGGGTTGGCTTCCTTTAGGGCCATAAAAATCATGGAGAACTGAGCCCTCTTAGACTTATATTTGCCCTTCCATTTTCTTTCATACATTTTCCCAGAAAATAATAAAGATATTCAATTACTTAATGTAGATTCTCAAATGTAGATTCCTTCTGAATACTTAAAAAAATGGTGTCTTTCAATCACTCCCCAGAGCTAGAATGACTAAGAATGCTGCCCTAATTAACCTAAAAGGGGAAAAGGGAAGGACAATAAAACCCTATCCAAGAGATGTGCAGAATGAAGTGACCTAGGGTTAACTAGAGATATATGACCTGCCTAGGAAAGGACAAGGGTTTTACACAACAAAAAGAGACAGAACATTAAAAAAAAAAAAAAAGAGAGAGACAGAACACAAAGATGTCAAAGGTCTTTAGCTCTCTTCTGAAGGAAAAGCAAAGACTCTCATTGCAATGCAAAGGAATAGCTTTCAGGCCACTCGCTTTGTGAGCAAAGCTCCACTGAATATGATTAAGTTGTGCTCAAATTAGGACATGGGAAGAGCTATCTGGAGAAAAAGGTTTTCAGGGCAGCCTTTGAAAGAAGTTTCCTGAAAGTGCTCGCAAAGCCTTTCCCCGAGGGTTCAGAAAAGCAGGATTGGAGGTGGGGAGCTGGACTCCATCCCTGTTCAGCTACCTTGGCCTACTCTTAGAATTTCTTAACATGATGAGAAGAACGCCTCTCTCTGGTGTGCCAAGAATATCTGGTCACAGGATAAACTAATATTATATAATTCCTCAATTTCTCAAATTATTATAATTGTAATTAATGACAATGATATAATGGTGGCAGTGCCTACCTAACTATAATTTTGTCATAGAATTATCATCAATATTAATAATGCTAAGTAATGATACTAGGTGCTTATAGAGTTTTCCACCTAAAAACTTTAGAGATCATATCTGAAATGTTCTGGGGTAGGCAAATGACATGGCTCTAATTTTCCAGGAAAGGAATCTCATCGCAGTGAGTTCAGACGACTGAAGTGATAGTGTGATTTTGTGGAAGAAGCAGAAAGTCACTAGACTTGCTTCATCACAGCCCAAACGTTTCGCTTCAGATCAAGGTACCAGGGGCTATTCTTAGTGCCTGTAGCTGCTATGGTGAGGTGGCCCATGAGGCGTTTAAACAGGCTGAGTGGAATGCAGGCAAGGTCAAAGAGCCCAAGAATAAGGCTACTTAACACAGTTCTTATTAATTCTGATCTACTGAGAGTCCTCAGTTCTGACCACATTAGACATGCTGGCACGTACTGGAATTGAAACGTAAAACTGCATTATTACCACCTCCTCTTCTCTCTCTCCTCCTAATACACAGAGACAGAAATACACACACACATTCTCTCTTTCACGCTATATATCTCTCTATTTGGACAAAGCATTTTTCCAGAAGCTAGGACACTGGTGTTCTCGTTCTGACTGCTGCTAACTAGCCACGTGACTGTGACAAAGCACTTCACCCAGGGGCCTCAGTTTCCCCATTTGTTCAATGATAGAGGGGGACACGATGGCCTCTAAGGCTACTCTCAGTACTAGAATTCTCTTAATTCTCTGAGCCAAGTTGTTGATTAGGACTCTAGTCTTCACGTTACATTTCACAGGACATATTTAACAAGCTTTCATCTGAGAAATGGGTATAGTATTTGCTACTTTAATGTCAAAATATTAATTTCAATACAAGGTAGCTAACTTCACAAAGACTCTTTTTTCCCAACAGGTTCTGTATTTATGCACCCCTGGCATATCTCACAGCCCTGCATGGGGAGAGCTCTTCCAGCCAGGCTGCCACAAGGGTTCCCTCCTGTCCAAGTAGGCCTGGGGATTCCAGACTCAGCCCTGCTCTCCACCCCCGTGCTGCCTCTCTCTGTAGCTTCTGACTTCCTCCTCTAGGTCCTAGGTCACCCGGCAGCAGAGGGCTCTGTAACACAGCTAAGAAAGACGAAAAGAAGGACAAAGAAAGGGAAGATGGAGAGGAAAACTCACGAGGCTGCAGAGATGGGATGCCACTGCTCCTTCCCACATATCTCGAGCTCCAGGTCGGGGGCATGGAGAGCAAAAGGAGAAATGGAGGGAGCTATCAGCTGTGCTCCCGCCGTGCCTCCTTCCCCAGCATCCCTCCTGGCCCCAAGTCACACAAATCAAATCAGAGTCTCCACCTGTATCTGTACCACTCTTCCACCAGCCCTGGCCCCTCAACTTCCTATTTCGCTCCTCTTTCCCAGCTCCTTTAAGCTCCCACCCTCACCCCTGTCAGAGTGTGCACTCCAGGTTACAAGAACCACCTCCAGTGTTGTAGGAGTGCTTGGTCTCGCTTCCGGGAATGTAAGAGACAGAAGTCCCCATTTCTGCAGCAATCAGACACTCAGATATACTGAGTGCATTTACTATGCGGTGCTTTGTAAATGCAATTCTGAGTGCATCTACTTGGATTACTTTAATACTCAAAACCACACAAAGACATACTTTTATTCTTCCCATTTTACAGATGAGGAAATCAAGGCTTAGAGAGGTTATGCAAGTTGTCTAAAGCTACACAGCCAGGATTAAAGTTACAAACTTACAAAGCTAGGAATTGAAGCCAGGTCATGTGACTTCAGTGCTCTTGATTTGCTTTTATGAAGATACACATTGTTAAAATCTAAAGCAAAAACTGGAGACGTATTTTCCCATAGAAACATTATTATAAACAGTCATTGGTGCTAGAGCCCTATTAATAAAGATCATGGGTTAAGAAGCGTTTGGGGGCAGGCCAGGAACCTCCACATCATTTATTATTGCCGTTGGAAAATGGATTCCACCTTTCCAAATTCTCAACAATTAGTTCAACAAATATTTGGACACAATCGCTTTTGAATGTGGGAACTGCCATTCCCTGTAGAGATGTAGATATGTATCTGTGTGTATGAATAGCCATAAACATACCATGCTAACCAGAACAGGGGTTAAGAAACTACAGATGCTTTTAATTTACCAAATTGTTTAAGTGAAAGAAAAAAGAGGACAAAATGTCACTATTCAATAAAAAACCTTCCAGAACACATTCCATCCAGTTAAAAATGCCATTTTTGTCCTACAGTCCCAGATGGGCAGGTTTGAATGGCGACTTGTGAATAAGGTCACATTACAATTTGGATGGAAGATGGGTAGATTTTGTGACACCAAAGATCTACAGTTTCAGGGAAACCAGCAAAAAACCATGGGGACTGGCCTCATGGCCTAGTGGTTAAGCTCAGCACACTCAGCTTCAGTGGCCCAGGCTCGGTTCCTGGGTGTGGACCTACACCACTAGTCAGTGGCCATGCTGTGGTGGTAACCCACATACAAAACAGAGGAAATTGGCATAGATGTTAGCTCAGGGTGAATCTTCCTCAGAAAAAATAAACAATGGAAGAAGGGGCAAAAATATTTGCTTCTAAATGATTTGGTAATTCACAGCTTCTACAATGTGATTAGAAAATTTTAAAATTTACTTTATCTTCTTGGACACTTTATGAAAACAAACAAATATCATCTATGGACAATTCATGGTAGATTTAAAAAATGAAGTGTCTCTCTGACTGTTAATATTTTAGCATGACTTCCACGTAATCTTCCTAATTGGAAACTTAAAACATTAATGAAAAAAAATGTTATAAAATACTTGAGGTATGTGGGAAAAGGCCATTATTTCTAGAACAACATAGAGAGGAATTAAATGACATTGCCAAGTCATTTCTTCAGTCTGTTGCTGACAGTAATGCCAATACATGCTTTCCTGGCTACACATTGGTCTTGTCCAACATTTCAGGCTGGTAATTCAGAGGCAAAAATGCTGGGTCTCCAGGAGAGCTCACCGTCACCCTGCTTTCCCTTAGCCTGGTTCCAGCACGTCTTAGAGGCCCGCCTGGAGACTGGAAGAAAGAATTCCTCTCTGGGATCATCCAAAGCTCACACAACTTGGCCACTCCATGAGGGTAACAATTAATTCCCACTTTCCAGGGGCGTGTTTATCCACGGACTCAGGTTCACTCAGCTCTGGATCAAGATCACTAACAGGGGCTGGCCTGGTGGTGTAGCAGTTAAGTTCACGCTTTGGCAGCCCAGGGTTCGCAGGTTCAATCCTGGGCATGGACTGACGCACTGCTCCTCAAGCCATGCTGTGGCAGTGTCCCATATAAAGTAGAGGAAGATGGGCACGATGTTAGCCCAGGGCCAGTCTTCCTCAGCAAAAAAGAGGAGGATTGGCAATGGATGTTAGCTTGGCTAATCTTCCTCAGAAAAAAAATTTAAAAAGGTCACTAACAGGCTCATCTTAGAGACCACAATGGCCTGTCAGGGATGACAGCAACAGACGACCCAGGGATACAAACTCCCCAGTTGCTTTCTCTGCTTGACATCCTGTTGTCTGGAAATGAAAATCAGCATTCAGAGTGATTACCTTACAAGTACTGTATAGAATGATGCTAATTTTGTAAATGACAACAAAAGCCCAAAACCTATATACAGCAGGCTATGGGGTTGAGGCTAGGAGCACAGATTTTCAAGCCAGACTGCCTGGGACCAAAGCTCGGTTCCAATACTGCAGTGAATTGAAGGTGGCCCCCCAAAAAGTATGTCCACCTGGAACCTGTGAATGTAACTTTATTTGGAAAAATGGTCTTCACAGTTGTAATTAAGTTAAAGATCTTGAGATGAGATCATCCTGAATTAGGCTGGGCCCTAAGTCCAGTGATAAATGCCCTTATAAAAGAAGAGAAGGGGGATGACACAGGGAGACGGTGATGTGATGACAGAGGCAGAGACTGGAGTGATGCGTCTACCAGCCAAGAAACACAAAGGGATGTGGCAGCCACCAGAAGCCCAGAGAGAGGCAGGGAACAGATTTTCCGCCAGAGCCTCTGGAATAAACCAACCCTCCTGAGGCCTGACTCAGACTTCTGGCCTCCAAAACTGTGAGGAAATCAATTCCTCTATTTTAAGTCATCCAGCTTGTGAAAATTTGTTATGGGAGCCCTAGGAAACATACAAACATCAACACTTACTAAGCTGAGGGACCCTGGGGAAGTTACTTAGCCTCTTTATACCTCAGTCTTCTCAGCTGTAAAACAGATTTTAATAATCCTTACAATGATGCTGTGGGATTAACAGGTTAATGTATGTAGAGTGCTTAGAATTGTGCTTTGCACATAGTAAACACAATATATATTATTACCATGTTCATCATCATCATCACGAATATACATATATAGGTACTGAGAAGCATCTGGACAATCTCTCTGAGTACTGAGATCAAAAATAATTGCTTTTTTACTGTATTTCTCTGTGTTTTACAAATTATATATAAGGAACATGCATCAGTTTTGTAATCAGAAAGCATTTATTAATGTCAAATGATCATTTTATTTAGTGATGGAAGGCTGCATATCTGCAAGTTCATCTTCAGATAGAAAAAGCTCTGCTGTTCTGCAGTGACGGAATATTTAACAAGATGCACGTTAGCAGGAATTGCAGGTGCTGGAGAAATAGCAACGTGACTATTAATACCTGAGAACTATAATGCACAAATGGCTACAGGTAACCTACTCTGTTGGAAGTTGGGAAGCTCTGAAAAGTTGCTTCCTGTTGCCTAGCACAAGGAAGCCTGATTCCTTGGTGTATGTGCTTCTCTTTCCACACCAATAGTACTGTTACAGTAACAGCATGAAACTTCCAGATTTCATATCACAGCCTTTCTGTCTGTAGAGTTTATAAACTGACCGCTATTCAGATATCTGGCTATTTTCACTATGAGCATTACACAGTACTCTAATTGACCCATTTCTCTTATGAAGAACACTAGTTTTGTAATCAAGTTCCTAGCCTGACACCACCCTTGAGTTAAGGATTATTAAGGATAAGAATGTAACGCAACATAAAGCAGGTACAACAGGAGGGACACGGAGAAGGACGCTGACCAGCAATCATGATGAGGTGGAAAGGCACTGACGCTTACCGGCTCTTCAGGGACGAGAGAACTTGAAGCACTTCATCCTCTACACAGTTGCCTCCCTGGCTCAACAATAGGTAGGAGGGTGGCAAGTACTTTTTAATAATCATTGTGTAAAATACACCATCTGAAAATTATTGTTATCAGCAGGTACTTACTGTCAGGTGAAGTAGGCTGTATTTCAGCACAGTGGAAACTGAGGGGCTGCCAACTTAAGGTTCTTATTCAAGATCACCCTCCAAGTGAGTCGAGGGACTGAGGCTTACAACCCTTCCCTACTTCAGGTAGGTGAAGACAGTTAACCTCATCATGTTTTAAACCTGAGGGGAGGGGCTGGCAGTCGTCATTTCCTTTGTCAAGCATGGGCACCAGGTGTTTGCTGGGAGCCCGGGGTGGGGATGCATCTGTGGATGTGCCACTGGGGGCAGGTCTGCCAGCATCACTTCTGCATTGTGAGCCCTCCCTGGCTTCTTGTTTAAGCCTCTGGCACCATCCACCTGCTCCCCTTCTTGAGTGCCACATCCATTCTTTCACCCTGGGCTCCTCACGGCCTCAGGCCTCTGTGGACTAGGATCAGTTCCATACATTTCCCTCTCCCTGCCTGTTCCTAGGTGAATTTTTATCTAGTGATTTTTTTTCCAAGTATCTACAAGCAGAACATACAGGAGATTTTAAAAAATAAATAAATAGAGGGCAGGAGGGAAGGAAGGAAAGACAGAGACAGAGAGAACAAACAACAGGTTTAAAACCCTAAGGTAGTACTCGGGAATGAGGCCTGGTGCTCTTCGTCTTCCCCGCCCCATGGTTCTTATTTGATCTTCAAGGAGTTGGCCTTGTCCATCTTTGACTTCCCCAGCATTCCCCCACCCCCTCTGTGCATTCCCTGGGTCCCTTGCCATGTTCCTGCTCATCTTCCCCTTGGCAGAGAGACCCTGCAGACCCAAACTGAGTTCTCAATAGCTTGACAAGATCCACTCCATCTTGGAAGAAACCTCTCCCTGTCCAGCCATCTCTGACTCCTCCTCCTGGTCCTCCCAACTCTGCCCTCTGCTGCTCCATCTCCTTCCTGGTCTCCCTTGTCTTTCTGTCTCCTATACGTAGATGCGTTCATGGATTCTCAAGCTTCCCCTAGAACCTCCTGCTAAGTCTGCCTCTCAAACCTTTATGTCCGGACTTGACTTGTCTCCTGAGCTCCAGGCCTCTATATCTAGTCGACTCCAGATATGTCCACTACCGTGTCCCAATAGCAATTTGAATAAAATATATACAAACACTGAACCCATTATCCTTTCCCCTGAACTTGCTTCATGCCTCCCAAGTTCTCAGTATTTGCTAAAGCATCAACACCCTCCTACTGACCAAAATGGAAACCACCAAGTCGTGCTGGACTTCCCCCTCCCTCGTACCACACACTCAAGATCACTTGGGTCAGTCTTCATAATCTCTCCTGCATCTGCTCTTTACTCTCCTTTTCTTTCCAGTATCTCAATTTCAGCTTTCCTTGAATGGGCCTCTGTGTCAATCTGTTAATTCTTCTTCCTACCTCGTCACAGGATTCACCCATGGCTTCCAGAATAACTTCCTAACAAAGGTCTCATCCCATTAGTTTGCTTCTAGGATTCAGCTTCTAATCCACTCGTTTACTTTCCAACCTTATTCTATCTGTACTCTTAAAAGTATTTAAACAAGAAGGCCATTAGACTGATGGCTCCAATACCTTGGTAGCCTACGTAAGCAAACCAAAACTTAAGCCAACATCAATGCACTCAAATCGGAGAAAGTGAAACTTAAGAACAACCAATCACAAACAGCCAACCAGGCTTTCCCAAATAAGGCAACCGCTGATGTTATAACCAACAAGTGAAATAATTTTTTTGCTTTGCTTCAGCGTTTTCTCTATAAAAATCTTGCCCCGAGCTCCTGTCAGTGGAGTGCTCCTAGCTGCCTTTGGTTTGACACTGCCTGATTCGAATCCATGTGACTCAGACAAACTCTTGAAAATTTTAATGTGCATCAGTTTACCTTTTAACAGTATCTTACATTCCTGGCTGCTGAAATCACTCGCTATTCCTCATATGTGGCCTGTAATTTTGGCTTCTGTGCCTTTGCAGATGCTGTTCTTTCAGCCTGGGATGCCCTTCTCTCCCAGCTTTCAATGTCCAAATCCTTCCTATCTTTAAAAATCAGCGCTGTCAAGATTCCCAAACCTCAGTGGCAAATGAGCTACCTGGCCATCGACCCACTGTAGCATTGTTATCCGTGTCTCTCTTACGATTTACGACATTCGAGCTTGTGTTATCTCCCTGATTGGACACGTCTGGCAGGGGAAGTCCCCATCTGATTCATCTCCCACAGCACTCTGTGCTGCTGCCCCATGCCCAGGGCAGCGAGGTGTCTGCAATAACCAGATGAACACCTGTACACTCCTCTGAACACTCCCCTCCAGCAGAACTTTCCTAAGGACCATGAGAAATACATAAGAAGACAGCAACTTGGCTTCTGCTCTCCAGGAGCTTACAGCTCAGTCATAGAGATGAGGCTAATATACACTAATTAATAAAAACCAGTGGAAGATAAAGAGTAGGATCACTGAGAACATACACTATACATCCTCTAAGAAGTCAAAAGAGAGGTTCCTTTTTATGAAACTAAATTGGATCATAGTAATAGGTTTATTTTGGATGGGAGAAAAGATGGGCACTCCAGGTGAAGGGAGTAATAGGATTAGGACAGGAAAAGGCATAGGGAGAATGGGCCCTAACATTCACTACATCCCGACTCATGTTAGGACCTGGGCTAAGTGCCTGGTAAGCATTATTTATTGTAATCTGTACAACAATCCTGCAAAGCAGATAGTTCATCCCCAATTTTGTAAGTAAGGAGCTGAGGCTGGAGGGATCAGTAACAGGCCAAGGTTACACAGGATTAGGTGGCAGGGCTGGGATTTGCAAAAGGCAGCCAGCTTCCATTGTACCACGCTGTCTCCTCCGGAGCAAAACACATAAATATCACCGGGTGTTGTCCTCAGGAGGGGGACGCTTTGTGCTGATGAATAATTCAAGTTGTAAAGCAAGAAGCACAATGTATAATACGTGCAGGGCTCAGTGCAAGTTAGCTGACTCTGCATGCAAGCCTGTCCATCTAGAAAGGGAAGTAAGAAGGCTCACCACCAGATGATGGTGCTCAGGGGAAAGGGTCAAGGAGGGCAGCCCTAGAACTGAGGAGTGTCTCCCGACCAACAGAAAGCATGAAGAAGGGACACAGGCGAAAAGTGCGGATTAGCATCACCCACCCCAGTCTGCTTCAGTGACAAAGGGAGAGAAGAAATCCCACTGCATATAGCTTTGTTGTAATAAGCCTCCATCCTCAGAGGTGAGGAATAAGAGGGAAAACGATGGGAGCAAACGTACTTGGTCTCATTGGCGCATCGGATCTTGCAGCCTTCCTTGGGAATCACCAAGCCTAGGTGCATTCGGAGCCTGCAGTTTGTGGGCCCCGTGTGCGGCCACACGTGAGTTCCTGGGTGCATGACAGAATATTTGATCTGCGCAGAAAATACAACACACCGTTCATCCATTTATCAAGGTGTGGGGGAACTGCTGAATTAAAGTGACAGTACAGAATTACTGTCAGTCTGGATGAGAGCCTTTGTAAGACTCAGAATTCATATACTTGTCTTATTTCTTTGTGAGGGAACTAAAAATAAGGATTCTGCTTTTTCACAAAGCGATAAACACTGAACATTTTCCACCTCTCAGTTCTGACGTCAACCACATGAAATGATGTTTCATTAAAAAGGGAGGGAAAAATGATGCATTCACTGGGCCAGAGGAAAGAACCATTTCTTTGTAAACATCAGCATTCCCTTATTCCTAACAACTAAGTGTGCTCTTCCCAGCGCTGACACACTCTCAGTACCTGTCCTCTTCTGCATCCTGTCGTCTCAGGAAATTTATCTAGCAAAGAACAGGTTTTAGGAGCTCCTTTACAGGCATTTTCATTTTTTCTTCCTAGAACAATAAGGGATAAACTGCGTCAGAAACAAATCACAGTAAAGCTTTAACTCATCCTGTTTTGACCATATGTGATCTACATTGTCATTCTCACTGCAGGAATGAGAAGTAAACACAAGACAAAGTGTTTTGCTCCAGTAGACAGGGACTGGCAGGGCAAGGACCAGAATTCTCCACTCAGTGTCGGACTATTTGACTAAGGATGTCTGATGGACAAGGCACATGTTGAATACTCATTTTTTTCCCCCCGTGGCAGGAAGAATAATGGCCTGCTCCCAAGGATGTCCACACTGTAAGTCCAGTAACCTATGAATGTATTATGTTACACAGCAAGGGGAAATAAAGGTTGCAGATGACGTTGAGATTTCTAATCAGCTGACCTTAAAATAAGGAGATTATCCTGGATTAACTAGATGGGAGCAATGTAATCACAGGGTCCTTCAGTGTGGAAGAGGGAGGCAGAAGAGTCAGTGTCAGAGTGATACAGAATGAGAAAGACTTGATTGGCCATTGCTGGTGTTGAAGATAGAAAGGGACTAGGAAAAGCCGAGGAATGTGGGCAGACTCTAGAAGCTGTAGCCTCCAGAAGGAGTGCAACCCAATGACACTCTGATTTTAGCCCAGCAAGAACCACTGTAGACTTCTGACCTCCAGAATTGTAAAGATAATAAATTTGCGTCATTTTAAGCCACTAAGTTTGTGGTAATTTGTTACAGCAGCCACAGTAAACTAATACACCTGCAAAGGCAGGAAAATAGCTTATATTTCTAACCTAAAAACACATTTCTAAGACTATATTAAAGAGTTACCTAAACTTTCTTTTTAATTGGAATTTAATGTATTTTTCAATGTGCAGATCATCCTTTATATGTTGATAAAGAATAGGATTTAAATAAAGAGAGGAGGTCTTTGAGAGATGATGTTTTCTACGAGTGACTGCGTCAGGAACACAGATTTTGGGACATAGTCTTAACCTTCCGGGACTATGCAAATTTCTTCACCAACTGCAAAATCACTGTTTCTTAGGGAAGATGTGCTCAGGATTGTACACAGCATCATTTGCTCTCATGGAGGAATAAAAAAATGCATTTTTTTTTGTTTTTGTTTTTGTTTTTCAAAGCACTTTTATTTTCATTATCTCATTATCCTATGACCAGTAAGTAAGAAACAGAGAACCTATAGATTTTTTTGAGAGTTGAGAAAACTGAAATATCAAAGTTAAGTGATTTTGCCATGATTACCTAGCTGAATAATGGTGGATATAGACTAGATTCAGTTCTCTTGACTTTTAGTCTGGTATTAAAAAAATGCATTTTTTAAAAGAAACATTTTAATTCCCTCTTCCAGATTCCTACAAGGGACTGCTACATCTAAAGCTGAGTTTAATTTTATTTAATTTATGTTAGTTGTGTCCTAAGATAATCATATACTGAGAACAAAATGAGAGTTACAAAGAATGTAACTTAAAGGTAATCTCAATCAAATGGACCTTGATATTTTAAAAAACAACTTTTATACCCATGTCAGTTTTTCCTAAGTAATATTTTGGCCTCTTGAGTAAAATGTTAGTTGCTGTTTTTAGCTATTAATGGAATACCCCAAATAAGTCGAAATGATAAATGTCAGTTTGACCAAATAGATTCCTGTATATGCCATCAAAAAGCATTTTTAAGCCCTAGCTTCCCATATGCAGGATCTGGGGATGGCCTGGCAGGAGTCCCACTTCTGGGTTCTGTGCTGGTCAGTTAAGTGAAGTCTGGTGGCTTGAGGAACAACCAAGCTCCCACAGGCACAATGGTAAGGGCTGAGCACGTGCCACTTGGAGAACAGACATGTCTTACCTAAATGATAGGTAATGAATGGGTAACCAAATGGATTGTATCACTAGGATGATACATGATCACATGAACAGGACTGATTTAGAGAACACCTCTAGCTATTTAGACACAGACATCTCTTCTGGTTTGTGGAAGACACAGATTCTCTGGAAGGGGAAAAGCTGTGTAGTAGATGCTTGACATTTGTGAACTGACATTGGTAGTTTTAACTATTCACATGTGATCGTGAGGACTTAAGAATGCATTAACAGTTCTATGGTGCTCACTATAGGCCAGGAGCCACTCAACATGCTTTGAGTGACTCATCTGATGCTCACAAGACCTGGTGAGGGAGGAGCTATTAGTGTTCTATTCTATAGAAGAGAAAATATAGGCACAGAGAAGTCATATGGTAAGTGGCAGAGCAGGAATTCCAGCCCAACTGAACACAGTCTACCTTCTTAACCATGACCTAAGGCTGCCTCTCCATTACAGTTATTCTTACAGAATGTATGATTATTATGTAATAAAAAATAAAAATCTTGTTGGCAAAAAGCTGACAGAGTCACTTGAAATGTGATCTCTCTTCTGATGGATGTATCCTTGAAAATATCGCTGAAATAGTTCTTCCTTCTCTTATGTGTGAACCATTCTGAAAGCACACTGAGAAAAACAACTGTGCTTATTCGTCCTTTAATGTAAACTGGACTGCATATCATCCACTTCATTTATTTTGTGTAGCTAAATATGTGCAGCACGTGCTGTTTAGTCCTCAAAATGGATTTACTTTTGTACAGCTATTGTAAACCCAGTTTAACTTGATTTTTCAAAAAGAGGATTGTAAAGAGCCTTAAAGATAAAATTCGATGCTTCTGATTTTAAGGATAGATTGATATATTCATTCATTGAACACATACATATTGGAGGCCTGGGGTCAGCTCAAGGATTATTAGGTTGCATATGAACCATTTCCTATTCTTGATGAGCTCAGACACTAGTTATTAGTGTCTTGTCACTTTGGTGTGTTATCAGTTCTAACAACTCTCAGTCGTGGTAGTATCACGCAACTTCATCCATTTTCCAGGAGCAAATGAGGCTCAGGGAATCTCCTTTCTAAGGCATCGATGAGCACATGGTGGACTTTTCAGTTATGCCTATACAGTAGGGTTACTCTTTGTAACACATTATTTTAACAGAATAGACCAGGAAATCAAAATACTATATACATATATTTACCCAAATACACATGTGAGTATACACATACCTACACACATATATTTATATGAGCGTGCAAACACACACAAATAAGTGTTCAAATGTAGTTTTAAAAAACAATGAATAGATTTTGATAATCTAGGTTTTCCAAGCAGTTTCCTTTAAGCCAGGAATCCTGGCTTTGGGAAATATCACCAGGAGATTTGTGCTCACTTCCCAGCAGGCTGCAGAGAACAATCTAGAAGGCAGGAGCTCACCTTGCTGCCACAGCGTAAACTGGCTCCAGTCGCCCTTCTCCCTCAGGTTTTCATCTTCAGGCAGGAAGAGGCCTTTGCCTTTATCCATCACAGCAAGGCCTTCATCGCGGATGAACTTCCAGTTTCTTTCTAAGGACTAAAGGGAAGATTCTGGTCTTACCGGACTTAAAATCTGCCTGGTAGAACACCTTATATTGACTCTCAGCCTTTTGTTTGTTTGTCTGTCTGATTAACAAAGTAATGAAAGTTTTGTTTTCATCTAGATTGCTTATTTCAATTTCCTCTAGGACCTCTTGTCAAGGGTGTAAAAAGAAAACAACCTAATATTATTTTTCAGAATCAAATGCCTCTGCAGTATAAAAATTTCAAGGAACCTCAGAGAATAATTCCCTCTATAATTTGTGTTTAGGTTTGCATAATGGTTTTTTTTCTTTTTCAAGACCACAACCTAACAAGAATATTGATCTTGTTGATCATACTCCGTCAGTATACCACAATACACTCCACGTGACAGGCCAGCATCCAAACTGGAATACAAATCATGGACTTAATTTCCTCTTTCAATAGAGGTCCTCATAAAGACGCCAATCAACATGGTAAATATTAATTAAATTTCAAAGATATTGGAAAAAAGTCCATTGGAGCATTTGATGTGTTATAAAATTAACAGCAAAACAAAGCAAATAAATGCCCTAGTGTTTAGGATTCAGCCAAAAAAAGAAATATTTCCTTGACTTTTCATTTATGAGGGTGGTTCAGGCCCTGTCAGAAAGTGGGCGAACGGCCAGCAGAGTCTCAGAGTGGCCGGGCTGCTGCTGGTAGATCTGGTGGAAGAAGGAGCGAGAGGGAGCTCTCTCCTTCTGGTGACCCTCCCTATCACACTGTGATGTCAATTACGGTGGGGTGACATCGGGTGGGAGCGGAGGGGGAAAGCAGGCCAGGGCAAGCATCCCGAGTGGCAAACTGAGAGGAACTCCTATCAGGAGAAAAGAATAAAAACTGCTTTCCTACTGTATGAAAGAGACTGAGTTGTATAGATAAACCAGGATTTTGAAACGTTCATAATTTCAAACATTTCTATGTTGAATGAGCAGTGGATGGAATAGCTGAGTACATGGAGAGGGAGGAACACAATAGCTGATTTCAACAAGACTCAGGGCTCAAGAGCATGGAACTCGAATTAATAAGTTACAAACCAAGAGAAAGATTTCAGCACACAAAAATGAAAACAACAATTAGCACTCTCTGAAAATGGATAGAGTTGCCTTGTAAAACATGGTTCTCTATCTTTTGAATTAGTCAAGTGAAGCCTGGATAACCAATTATTGGGTAGACCAATTATTGGCAAAGCACGAGGTAATGTGTCAAGTGTTTTTACCAACCCATGCTTTATGAATTTAACTCAATGTGGGAAAAATGATAAGGAGCCAGGAAGACTGCACAGGCAGAGGACTCCACGAAAGAGAGAGAGCCTTGGAGATTTGTGTGAAAACATGGTGCCAACTTCAGCCAAATCCAGGGAACACTTTTTATATTGTGTGATAACATTAGGTTTATTAAAATATCCTAGGGTAAGAGAGAGATTTTAAGATTAGATGTTGATTTTATACTTCTTTTTCCCCTTATTTCTTTGAATCTATTAGTCTATTTCTTTCTTTTCATTTCAGCTTTACTGCGATATAACTGACATATAAAATTAAAAGATATTTGAAGTGTACATTGTGGTGATTTGATATATATATACATTGTGAAAGAAATCCCCTCATCTGGTTAAGACATTAATCACCTCAGATATTTATCTTTTTTTGGTGGGAACATTTAAGTTCTACTCTCTTAGCAAATTTCAATTACATAATACAGAGTTATCAACTATAGCTATCATGTTATATATTAGAGCCTCAGACTTTATTTATCTTATAGCTGAAAGTTTGTACCCTTTACCAACCTCTCCCTATTTCCCTCACTGACCTCTCAGATCCTGGCAACCACTTTTCTACTCTCTGTTTCTATGAGTTCGACTTTCCTTTTTTTTTCTTCAAATGTAGAGTCCACATGTAAGCAGTAGCACACAGTATTTGTCTTTTTCTGTCTGGCTCATCTCACTTAGCATAATGCCCTCAAGGTCCATCCATGTTGTCACAAATGGAGGATTTCCTTTCTCATGGCTGAATAATATTCCAGTGTGTGTGTGTATCTCCCATCTTTATCCATTCATTCACTGATGGACACTTAGGTTGTTTCCATATCTTGCTTATTGTGAATAATGGTGCAATGAATATGAAAGTGCAGATATCTCTTCAATATTTTATTTTGAATGTTCTTTTCTTTTTTTGGTTATATACTCAGAAGTGGGATTGCTGGGCCATAGGGTAGTTCTATTTTTAATTTTTTAAGGAACCTCCATATTGTTTTCCATTGTGGCTGTACCAATTTACTGACTTTATACTTCAATTTCTGTGAAACCCACGCACTGATTTATGTCAATATCTACAGCTGCTCCTATCATCCCCCTGCTTTATACTGGTGCTGGTCATCTGTCCACAAATAATTTCAATATTACTTCATCCCAAGTAGGTAATTCATAAATAGTAAGACAAAGATTGAACTTCAATGAAGAGATGCTCAAAAGCCCTCACATCGGCAGGTCTCCAAAGTGAGAGAATACCACGGTTTTCTCAAGAATCCCAAGTTTATAGAAAAGAAAAAATGCACCCTAGATATTCACATCTTCTGAAATGCACCTAAATTGCCAACACTCCCCACGGCTATTGTAACTAGTTCAAGTTGCTGGATAAATCTGCTAGAGTCTTGTTAAACTGCCACACAGACAAGGGGAGAATTACCTCTCTAACACAGAAAATTAGTTTTCAAATGAGGTTATTGGCGCCTTCTATGGCAGGCTCCTCCCCTCTTGCCTCCTGGCATTTAGAAGCCTCTTTCACCTCTTTTGAAAGCTGATTTTAGGGGCATCTTTGGAAAGAGCTGATCTTGTGTTACTAAAATAGGGCACAAAGCCCTAGGGAAAATGTTAAAGTGATTGCATCACTAAATAAAATTAAAAAAATTTTACTTAAGAGCAGACTGTCTTTTAAACGTGAAATACTGTCATTCCTGCTGCCCCTCACTTCCTCTCCCCAGTGTCTCCCAGGGAAGTGTTGTTGAGGTTCTTTTCCACGAGCAATAACGATTTTTTTTAACCTTTTTTGTTTTCCCTTGTTAAACATGGCACACAGGTGTTGGATGAAGGCTGGTGCTCAAAGGAGCAAACTGGGAGAGCAGGGTCTCCCCAGTCCCAATTTGAAACACCTGTGCTACAGTACCTCAGCCCTGCTCAGTCCAAACACCGCAGAGGTTTTTAGTTTATTTTCATTATAAAACAGCCACTGATCATTTTCTCTTTTGAGTTCACCACATTGTCACAGCATTTTAGAACTGGAAGGATCGGTACTGTTAACCTAGTGGAAACTTTTGCACTTTAGGGATGACAGAATGACTTTGGAGTGGTTAATGAGTCTAGCATCTCAGAGTCTAGTGGTCGGCAGAACTAAGGCCAGAAGTCGGCTCTGCCACCCTCCCTTGATTATTCCTAAGGCACCTCTGAGAGGAGAGAGGGTCAGGCTGTGGTGGGCTCTGGGGGTGCTGCCCCCCTCTGGAGCATAAAGCAGCTGCGGGTTCCCAGAGTCTCCTGTGCAGTGATCCCCGGGGCACCCGCTGGGCCTGGGGACTTGCAGAGCACTGTGCTCCCCCTGGGGCACTCTGCGCACCTCAGAGAGTTCACCTTCGCGACAACTGGGAAAACAGGGCTAACTGAAAGATCACACCGGTTAAACCTGGCGACGTAATGAAAAACACAAAAATAACAACAATGGTGATCTCCTACGTGTTCAACGTAAACATTTTTTCTACCAAAGTAATGACTGCACTTGGGGGTGTTTTTCAACTTTGGAAAGACATGGCAGGATAGGGTCTCTTTTACGGGCACTGGGAGAAATCTGGGATGGGACCTGGGAATGTTATTTTTTAAGCACTAACCAAGGAACTGCACTGTATAAAATTCACATGGTTACAGGGGATTAAAGACCAAACCTAATTAAATATGTGTGTGTGTGTGTGTGTGTGTGTATGTGACAGAGAAAAGAGATGTGAATTTTCTCTACAGTAATATTACTCAGTTGTCTAAGATGGCAAAGAATTCCGCTTAGGAAATTTGAACAGGCACTTGAAGGCTCACACAGAGAAGGCCATGTCTACATTTTTTTTATTGATGTCATAATAGTTTACAACACTGTGAAATTTTACTTGTACATTATTGTTTGTCAGTCACCACATAAATGTGTTCCTTCATCCCTTGTGCCCACCCCCAACCTCCCTCACCCTGGTAACCACCAAACAGTTCTCTCTGTCCATGTGTTAGTTTATCTTCCACATATGAGTGAAATCATGTGGTGTTTGTCTTTCTCTGTCTGGCTTATTTCGCTTAATATAATATCCCCCAGGTCCATCCATGTTGTTGCAAATGGGATGATTTTGTCTTTTTTATGGCTGAGTAGTATCCCATTGTATATTTATACCACATCTTCTTTATCCAATCATCAGTTGAGGGACACTTGGGTTGCTTCCACTTCTTGGCTATAGTGAATAATGCTGCAATACACATAGGGATCCATAGCCTCTTTGGATTGTTGATTTCAGGATCTTTGGATAAATACCCAGTAGTGGGATGCTGGATCATAAAATATTTCTTTTTTTAACTTTTTGAGGAATCTGCATACTGTTTTCCATAGAGGCTGCATCAGTTTGCATTTCTACCAGCAGTGTATGAGGGTTCCTGTTTCTCCACATCCTCTCCAACGTTTGTTATTTTTTGTCTTGTTGATTATAGCCGTTCTAACCCGTGTAAGGTGATATCTTAGTGTAGTTTTGATTTGCATTTCCCTGATGATTAGTGATGTTAAACATCTTTCCATGTACCTATTGGCCATCTGTATATCTTCCTTGGAAAAATGTCTGTTGATATCCTCTGCCCATTTTTTGATCGGGCTGTTTTTTGTTTTTTTCTTGTTCAGTTGTGCAAGTTCTTTATATATTATAGACATTAACCCCTTGTCAGATATATGATTTGCAAATATTTTCTCCCAGCTGGTGGGCTGTCTTTTCATTGTGATCCTTGTTTCATTTGCCTTGCAGAAGCTCTTTAGTCTGAAGAAGTCCCACTTGTTTATTTGTTCTTTTGTTTCCCTTGTCCAAGTAGACATGGAATTTGAAAAGATGCCTCCATGACTGATGTCAAAGAGTGCACTGCCTATATTTTCTCCTAGGAGTTTTATAGTTTCAGGTCTTACCTTCAAGTCTTTGATCCACTTTGAGTTAATTTTTGTATATGGCAAAAGATAATGGTCTACTTTCATTCTTTTTCGTGTGACTATCCAGTTTTCGCAGCACCATTTATTGAACAGACTTTCCTTTCTCCATTGTATGTTCTTAGCTCCTTTGTCAAAGATTAGCTGTCCGTAGATGTGTGGTTTTATTTATGGGCTTTCAATTCTGTTCCATTGATCTGTGCGTCTGTTTTGTACCAGTACCATACTGGTTTAATTATTGTAGCTTTGTAGTATATTTTGAAGTCAGGGATTGTGATGCCTCCAGCTTTGTTCTTTTTTCACAGGATTGGGTCTTTTGTTGCCACATATGAATTTCAGGATTCTTTGTTCTATTTCCATGAAGAATGTCATTGGGATTCTGATTCGGATTGCATTGAATCTGCAGATTGCTTTAGGTAGTATGGACATTTTAACTATGTTTATTCTTCCAATCCATGTGCATTGGATATCTTTCCATTTCTTTATGTCATCATCGATTTCTTTCAATAATGTCTTATAGTTTTCATTGTCTTTCACCTCCTTGGTTAAATTTATTCCTAGATATTTTATTCTTTTTGCTGTGATTGTAAATGGGATTGTCTTCTTGAGTTCTCTTTCTGTTAGTTCATTATTAGAGTATAGAAATGCAACTGATTTTTGTAAGTTGATTTTGTACCCTGCAACTTTGCTGTAGTTGTTGATTATTTCTAATAGTTTTCCAATGGATTCTTTAGGGTTTTCTATATATAAAATCATGTCGTCTGCAAACAGCAAGAGTTTCACTTCTTCATTGCCTATTTGGATTCCTTTTATTCATTTTTCTTGACTAATTGCTCTGGCCAAAACCTCCAGTACTATGTTGAACAAGAATGGCAAGAGTGGGCACCCTTGTCCTGTTCCTGTTCTCAGAGGGATGGCTTTCAGTTTTTCCCAGTTGAGTATGCTGTTGGCTGTGGGTTTGTGATATATGGCCTTTATTATGTTGAGGTACTTTCCGTCTATACCCATTTTGTTGAGACTTTTTATCATAAATGGATGTTGGATCTTGTCAAATGCTTTCTCTGCATCTATTGAGATGATCATGTGGTTTTTATTCCTCATTCTGTCAATGTGGTGTATCACATTGATTGATGTGTGGATGTTGTCCCTGTGTCCCTGGTATAAATCCTACTTGATCACGGTGTATGATCTTTTTAATGTATTGCTGTACTTGGTTTGCCAATATTTTGTTGAGGATTTTTGCCTCTATGTTCATCAGTGATATTGGCCTGTAATTTTCCTTCTTTGTATTGTCCCTGTCTGGCTTTGGTATCAGGGTGATGTTGACCTTGTATAATGTGTTAGGAAGTGTTCCATCTTCCTCTATTTTTTGGAATAGTTTGCGAAGGACAGGTATTAAATCTTCTTGAATGTTTGGTAAAATTCTCCAGGGAAGCCATCTGGTCCTGGACTTTTATTTTTTGGAAGGATTTTGATTACTGTTTCTCTTTACTTGTGACTGGTCTATTCAGATTGTCTATTTCTTCTTGATTCAGTTTTGGGAGGTTGTATGAGTCTAAGAATTTATCCATTTCATCTAGATAGTCCCATTTGTTGGCATATAGTTTTTCACAGTATCCTCTTATAATCTTTTGTATCTCTGTGGTATCTGTGGTAATTTCTCAATTTTCATTTCTAATTTTATTTATTTAAGTCTTCTGCCTTTTTTTCTTAGTGAGTCTGGCTGAGAGTTTGTCAATTTTGTTTATCTTCTCAAAGAACCAGCTCTTTGTTTCATTGATCTTTTCTACTGTTTGTTTGGTTTCAATTTCATTTACTTCTGCTCTAATTTTTATTTTTTCCTTCTTTCTGCTGACGTTGGGCTTTGTTTGTTCTTCTTTTTCCAGGTCTCTTAGGTGTAGTTTAAGGTTGCTTATTTGGGATTTTTCTTGTTTGTTAAGGTGGACCTGTATTGCTATGAGTTTCCCTTTCAGGACCGCTTTTGCTACATTCCATATGAGTTGGTATGGTGTATTTTCATTTTCATTTGTCTCCAGATATTTTTTGATTTCTCCTTTAATTTCATCAATGATCCATTGGTTGTTCAGTAACATGTTTAGTCTCCACATCTTTGTCACTTTCCCAGTTTTTTTCTTATAGTTCATTTCTAGTTTCATAGCATTATGGTCAGAGAAGATGATTGTTATGATTTCAATCTTCTTAAATTTATAGAGGTTTGTTTCCCACCATATGGTCTATCCTTGAGAACGTTCCACGTGTGCTTGAGAAGAATGTGTTATCTGCTGTGTTTGGATGGAGTGCTCTGTATATATCTATTAAGTCCATCTTGTCTAGTTTTTCGTTTAAGGCCACTATTTCCTTATTGACTTTCTGTGTGGATGATCCATCCACTGATGTAAGCGGGGTGGTAAGATCCCATGCTACTATTGTGTTGTGGTTAATATCTCCTTTTAGGTTTGTTAATAGTTGTTTTATGTATTTTGGTGCTCCTGTGTTGGGTGCATAGATATTTACAAGTGATATATCTTCTAGGTGGACTGCCCTTTTTATCACTATATATTGCCTCTTTTTGTCTATTACCCTTTTTATCTTGAAGTCTACTTTGTTTGATACAAGTATGGCAACTCCTGCTTTCTTTTGTTTGCCATTAGCTTGGAGTATTGTCTTCCATCCTTTCACTCTGAGCCTGTGTTTGTCTTTAGAGCTGAGATGTGTTTCCTGGAGGCAGCACATTGTTGGATCTTGTTTTTTAATCCATCCCACTATTCTGTGTCTTTTGATTAGAGAATTCAATCCACTTACATTTAGAGTGATTATTGATATATGAGGGCTTAATGTTGCTATTTTATCACTCATTATATGGTTCTTTTGCATTTTCTTTGTTTCTCATCCCATGTGTTTCAGACTACCAATTCAGTTTGGTAGTTTTGTATGATGATTTTCTCTTTATTTATCATATGTGTCTCTGTTCTGATTATTTGTTTAATGGTTACCATGAGGTTGGTATAAAAAATCTCATAGATGAGATAGTCCATTTTCTGATGGTCTCTTATTTCCTTAGACTGAGTCAATTCCATTTCATTCCTTTTCCCCTTCTAAGTTATTATTGTCACAACTTATTCCACCTTGTGTTGTAAGTTTGTGTTTAAAGTGATGAGGTTATATTTATTTGGGGGGTTTTCCATCCCTTAATCTTTGGTGTTAAAATTAAGTGTTTGCTAACCTATTCTGATTGAGAGCTGCAATTTTTCTGATTTTGTCTACCTATTTTTCTCCTTGCTCAAAGCTTTGTATCCCCTTTCTCTCTCTCTTTTTTTTTTTCAGGCATGACAGCCTTCTTGAGCATTTCTCATAGTGGGGGTCTTGTGGCAATGAACTTTCTTAGCTTTTGTTTATCTGGGATGGTTATTATTTCTCCATCATATCTGAAGGATATTTTTGCTAGACAGAGTATTCTTGGCTGAAAGTTTTTCTTTCAGAATTTTGAATATATAATTCCACTCTCCCCTAGCCTGTAAAGTTTCTGCTGAGAAATCAGCTGAAAGCCTGACAGGACTTCCTTTGTAGGTTATTTTTTTTTTTGTCTTGCTCCCCTTAATATTTTTTCTTTATCATTGATTTTTGCCAGCTTTACCACTATATGTCTTGGAGAGGGTATTTTTCAGGTTGATATATTTAGAAGATCTATTGATTTCATTCACTTGCATTTAGCTCCTTCCCCAGGTTTAGGAAGTTCTCAGCTACTATTTCTTTGAATAAGCCCTTTGCTCCTTTTCCCCTCTCTTCTCCCTCTGGGATACCTATAATCCTTATGTTGCATTTCCTAAGTGAGTAGGATATTTCTTGGAAGATTTCTTCACTCCTTTTTGGTCTTAGTTCTCTCTCCTCCTCTATCTGGAGCATTTCTGCATTCCTATCTTCAATATTGCTAATTCCTTCCTTCCTCCATATTGTCAGCTCCGTTCCTTAAAGATTCCAGATTTTTCTTTATCTCCTCCATTGTGTTTTTCATTTCCAACATTTCTGATTGGTTTTTCTTTATAGTTTCAATCTCTTTTGTGAAGAAATTGGATTTCATTGAATTGTCTATCTGTATTTTATTGTAGTTCATTGAGCTTTTTTATGATAGCAATTTTGAATTTTCTATCATTTAGGTTATAAATTTCTGGATTGATTTCTGGGTGCTTGTCACTTTCCTTCTGGTCTGGAGATTTAACGTATTTGTGCGCAGTGCTCGAGGGTGTGGGCTTATCTTTCCTCATTCTGGAGCTATCTGGTTGCAGCTTCCACCTGCTGCCACTGCGTGGGGGTTAACAGTGGTGTATTCTGAGCCACTGTGATCTGGCTGTGTTGGTGCTCTGGGTGGGGGGAGGGGTCTTTCTTTCACCTGCTTGATCTGGAGGCTTCTCGTTCCCTCACTACTTGCTCTCCTGGGATGCTAGCTCAAACAGTTCAGTCCACTCCATATGGGAATTCCCCACAGGCTATTACAGAACTTGGAGAGCAATGGTTTTCCCACAGAGGGCTGCCCCTTCTCTCTCTGAGAGCTGTGTGGCTCTGGAGGGGAGGGGCTCTTTCTTTTGCCTCCCCTGATCCTGGGGGTATCTCATTCTTCCCTCATTTTCTGCTCTCCTGGGGTGCTAGCTTGATGAAGACACCCCTGCAACAGTTCAGTCCCCTCCGTATGGGAATTTCCCACAGGTTGTGAGAGAACTTGGAGAGCAATGGTTTCCCCAGGGAGGGCCGCCCCTCCCACCTCTCTCTCAGCTGAGTGATCCTGGTTCCAGGGTTGCTGTCACTGGGGAAGGAGAGGAGTTCTCCTTACTTCCTTCCACTTCCTCTGTGGGAAGCATCACCTCCACCCTCAGATGTAAGGCTGCATGGGTCACTCAGACGTCTTTTGTGTTGTGTGGGAGTCCTCTGTTGGTATATGAATGTCCTTTTTGTTGTATCTTGCGGGGGAGAGTCAGAGGGAAAGCTCACTCCACCATGATGCTGATGTCTCTCTGATGCCTACATTTTTAAAGGTTTCATCTGAAATATTACTTCCTTGACCCTAAATTCATCCATTTCATATAACTGAAAAGAGGAACTTCTGGTTGCCCAGAAGACAACAGCTTCAAATTCACATTTCTTCTTTCAGCTACACAGACGTTAGAAAACAGAGATTTGATTATTTTTACTGTGCCATACGACTTCAGAAACCCAGCAGCAGCACCTGCCTTTTGAGTTAAACTTTTGGAGCTACATTTGGAGCTCTAGTCATCTATAAGTGGACTTCCCAGGTTCAAGCCTCATGAACCCCACACTCCACTCCAGCTCCCTTTAATCCAAATCCTCATCCAGTTCAGGGCACTTTCCTCACTTCCCAGATGTTCTCATCACTCCACCTGGATGGTGCACCTTTCTCTTCAACATCAAATTAGATAAAGTCCTATTGTTAAAGTCTACTCCTAAAACCAATTACTTGTAGAAAGTCTTTAGAGAGGCAAAGCCAAACTAATTCTTATTTAACGATTACCTGTACTATTTTCATTCAATTAAAAAATACACATTTTTTTAAGTCAGATATTACTACAGGTCTTCTAATGAAAGCAGCAATCTCTTACTCAACTCTTCCCTGGTACTGGTTCCAACACCCAGCTAATTCCTTTAAATATTTCTCCTGACATTTACCTGCTTACATCTAAATAATACATTAATATTGCTATTTCTGTTTTTTGCAAGGAAGATTGGCCCTGAGCTAACATCTGTGCTCATCCTCCTCTGTTTCGTATGTGGGATGCTGCCACAGCATGGCTTGGTGAGTGGTGTGTAGATCTGAACCTGTGAACCCCAGGCTGCCTAAGTGGAGCATGCAAACTTAACCACTACACCACTGGGTCAGCCCCAATATTGTTACTTCTTGATTTATTAATTCCAGACATTATCACTCATCTTTCTAAGTTAACAATTTGATGTCTTCTTTTCGCTCTTCTCCATCCTGCAATATAGTTAATTTCACAAATCTTTCCTACATCTGGGTGAATTCACATTCGGGTTTTGGAATATTATGACAGTGAGCTATCATTCACACTTGAGTTGTATTGTAATGATTACACTTCATTTCACATGCAGCATTTTTTATTCTGCCACCTTTCCCTTGGCTTAATTTTGTAATGCACTTATCACTGTTTCTTCTTCATAGCACTGAAAGAGTGCCAAAAATATCATACAAGCTATTACTTTCTTTCTCTCTCTCTCGCTTTCTGAAGGTAACCCTCCAGTAATCACCTGTCTTGCTTTCATCTGGACTGGCTGGCTGGGCTTGCAGGACAACTGTCACCAGGAAACTTCCCGTGGCCTCTGCTGGGTTTTGGGCTCCCTAATTATTGGATTCTAGTTATTCCTGAAAAAGGACACAGCACAGATACAAACGAACTTCTGAAAATATCTGAAGCTATTCTTACACTTGACTGAAGGCTTGGCCATGTACAGAATTTTAGGTGGGAAATAATTTCTCCTTAGAATTTTGAAAGCATTGCTCCATTGCATTATAACTTTAAGTGCTATTATTGGAAAATCTGATGACTTTTGGATTCCTTTTTTTCCTTTGTTCCCTCCAAAAGCTTTATAAGTCAGTATAGTGCAGTGGTTAGGGGTATAAAATCTGGAGCCAGACTGCCTGGTTTGGAAATCTGACTCTGCCACTTACTAGCTGTGTTATATCAAGCAAGTTACTTAACCACTCTGTGCCTTGGGCTCCTCATTTATAAAGAGGATAAAATACTATGACTTCCCTCAAGAGTCTCTAAGAAGATTAAGTGTGCTAAAAAGACCTGTGCTATATATAAATATAGCTATGATGATGAGGATTTTGAGGTCTTCTCTTTATTTCTGGTTTCCTGAAATTTTATGGAAATGTGCTTTAGTGTACATGCTGGGACCACTTAGTGGTCCCTTCAATATGGAAACTCACATTTTTCAATTCTAGACTATCTAGTATTATTTCTTTAATAATTTCCTCTCCATTTTTTCCCTATTCTTTCTGGAACTTCTTTTGTTTGTATGTTGGACATGTTAAATTGAGCCTCTAATTTTCCTAACTTTTCTATTTTCCATCCTTGTCTTCTGTTTTTCCCTCTGGGAGATTTCCTTATGTCAGCTTCCAATACTGTTACTAAATTCTTTTTTTGCAAATCACATTTTTTAAAATTCTGAGAAACTCTTTGAGTCTTTGGTTGTCCCTCTGTGTAGTATCCTATTCTTTTTTTGTCACTACACTACCTTCTCTTATTGCCCTGAGGATCTTAGACATATTATTTTAAGTTGGCATCTGCTCCTTGCATTTTCTATTTCCCCCGAGCTACAGCATTCTTTTGGTTTATTGTGTTCTTTATCTCCTTTCACGCTGAAGGGTCCCTCCAGTGTTTGGTGATCCTTGAATGTTAGTCCAACAACACCGAAGTAGTGACGGGAAGCCCTGCGTGAAAGGGTGAGGCCTGTGATGGACGGGCCTCATTGCTGGGCACAGCATCGAGCCAGTTTTTTCACCGGGCACCATAAAGTGTGGACAGGCCTATTCTTGGAGGCCATACAGTTTCTTGAGTTGCTGTAGTACCGGGTGCCTTAAATTCCTTCTCTTTGGAAGCCCCACTGCAGTTACCTACTTCAGTTTCAGATTTCTTCCATTTGCCAGGTCAGATACTTGTCTTTTCCATTTTCAAAAAAACATGCTGACATTGTTTATCTGTTATTGTCTCCCTCCTCTCTCCTGTTTTTTCTTTTTTTGTGTGTGTGGTAGGTTTATACCATTTTTATCGTTCTATTGTCATTTAAGCAAGGTTTCATGTGGGAGGTGTTAAATGCATGTGTTCAGTTTTGCTTGATCCTTCCTCACTCATATTTTCTATACATCTCTAATAGTTGATTAACTGTTTTCCTTCTTTTCTTTACCTTCTTTTCTCTTAGACTAGAAAGACCATGTAATGTTTAATCCAACCTTGTAGGGAAGTTTAGGAGCAAAATCCTATTAGCCTGTAAAGCTCTTTATTAGTCCCCGAAATGTGTCTTCAAAAGATCACCAAACGCAAGGTAATATTTCATGTGATAGAGTTAGGTAGCAGAGAGAGAGAAGTAAGAACCAATTCTCAGCATATTTCATACTTTATATCAAACTCTGCTAATCCATGATTGATTTATTGTCATCCTAATTTCTTTTCACCTCTTGGCCTAAACACTTTCCTTGCATCCCTTGGTTGGTATACCCAATTCCCTGCTGTGCTCAGATGATGATGAAATTGATTATGATGCTTGAAGCTTGACAGAAAATCACTTTAATTTTGTCCTAATCAAACAAAATTCATCTAACTGAGCTTTAAATATTTTCTTCTTTGTAGGAAAATGGGACCGTTCAGAGAAACATTTTTACTGAGGCAGTTAGTAAACCTTGCAGATCGCTAAGTAAGGAGAGTTTATTAGTGTTTATTAGAGTTTACTAGTGTTTATTAGTTTGCCAGGGCTGCCATAACAAAATACCACAGACTGGGTGACTTAAATAACTGTGAGAAATTTATTGTCTCATAGTTGTGGAGGCTGGAAGTCCAAGATCAAGGTGTTGTCAGGTTTGGTTTCTTTTGAGCCCTCTCTCTTTGGCTTGCAGATGGTCTTCTTCTCTCTCTGTCCTCACATGGTCTTTCCTCTGTGTGTGCACACACCCCTCTGTGTGTCCAAATTCCCTTTTCTTATAAGGACACTAGTCATACTGGATTAGGGCCCATCCTAATGGCCTCATTTTAACTTAATTACCTCTTTAAGGGTCCTATCTCCAAATGCAGTCACATTCTGAGGTACTGGTGGGAAGGGGTTAAGGCTTCAACATATGAATTTTGGGGGGACACAATTGACCCATAATACTAATGAAGATTCATGTTAGAACTAGCTCCAGCTAAGAAAGCAAATAGCAGATGGAAGGAGATCAGGAATAAATTCTTACCAGCATGGAAATAAGTAAATTTATAGGAGCAAAATAAAACAAAGTCATGGAAAAAGGCAAGAAGAGCTATGCTTTTAACATGTGGAAAAAACACAATACAAGGACTCAGAGCTCAGATTCACAGAAGCAAGATTAGGTAAGGAACTGTGTACAATCAGCTATTAAAAAAAGGGCATTGAGAAAACAGACTGGCAGTTAAGAATTCCCGAGGTGTGTACGTTATCTCGAAAGGTTCTGACTCTTAATTCAGACAAGGCACGTGGTCAAAGACTATTCTAGGTAAAGTTTATGCATTAAATTGGAGTTAGAATGAATTGATAACAATGGTGCATTAGTACAATGTATATCAAATTTTATTTAATTGGCTACAAACATGCTTGCTATAGTTAATTATTTTCGGAATTACATATCTAACTTTTAAGAGATAAAATCAGCTTAAATCTTAGCCAAAGCATGCCTATACTTTACACCGTGATGATAAAACATAGGCAGCAGTGTACTCTGCCTAAAAGAATACCCTGGGGGTGGGGGGCATCCCCCCGAGTGCTGAGCTGAAGTTATGAAATCAGAGCAAACACCATAGTGAGTGTCATGCTTTCACAGCAAACTCTTTTTGCAATAATTTTAATAAAATCTCTGAGGAAATTAGTAGCATTAAAGGAGCAATCTCTTGCTGGTCCTAATGCAATTTAATCAGATCTCTTGTTTTTCAAATTTGAATATAAAAAAAGGAAAACATCTGACATTTCTTATTGTGGAAATAAAGACCAACTAAATGGAAGAGCAAAGGCTATTTATTCAGAGCTTGCTGTAGCAAGGGAGACCGCCACCATCATGTATGTTTTGGCAGAGAAGTGGGCAAGCTTTATAGTGAAGAAAGGGAAGGCTTCATGTGTGGCCTAATGGGAGGCTATCGGCAAGGAGAAGCTATAGGTGGGCTAACTAGAAGTGGGCGTCCTATATGATTGGTTAGGGGAGCATAAATGGCTTTCTCTGGTTAGTCCTAAGTATGAAGTGGAGACAAAAATTAAGGAAGTTGTCAGTTATTGGTCAAGTCTTGGCCATTTTGGGCTGATTGTTACAAAAGTTATTGGTGAGCGTCCTGGATTGTCATTAGAGATAGCAATCTGGCTGCCTGCAAGTCTGACTTACAGCAGGCTGGCCTCCTGGGCTGATTATTGTAGGGGTTGGTTGCCTGGGCAGCTTGCTCAGGTTGCCGGTTGAGGTTCTATCTTTATATATAGCCTGGCCACTGTCCATTTATTTATTCAGTTTCTCATTATCATCACTGAAGGAAAATAACATTAGGCACCCAGCACCGGACAAGAGAAGAGTCTTGAGGAACTGAATTTTGCTATTTCTAGAGAGTGGGAGAAAAAGGGTGTCTTGGAGGAGGAGGAGGAGAAAAGATATTCCATATTTTCAGGAGAAGCATCCGGCCTGAGGACTTCAAGGCCTCTGAGGGCAAACGAGACGCACATTCCTCATCTCCTAGATCAGAGGGCCAGGGACACCAGCCAACAACCTCAGTCAGAGGAACGTACGAGGGGAGACAAGGTACCGTCATCCCTTCCCCACTCTGCCTTCTGGGAATAGTGCACTGAGCCATGTTCTGAGGGAGCTATGGCCACAAGCAAAAATCCCAGAGTCCCCCGACTCAAGGGGCTGAAAGTTTTATGGGGAGGCTTCTGTGTATATATAATATAAATCACTTCATAAACAGATAAATCATCTATAATGCATATGTGTATATTTATATTTAAGACATCAATCTGTGCGTATGTGTATTAAGACACAGATCATGACCTACTGGATAAAAAATTTTGGAACTGCAAATGGAGCACCAACCTACAGGTATAGTTGGTAATTATTCTGAAAAAGCAAACACTGTACTGTGAGTCCCCAAAGAGAGTCACAGATAAAGCCAATTGTTAGGCATTTTTTTTTTTTTTCACATTGACAAATACTGAAAACTCACCGATTTCACTGTGAGAAAGAAAACAACTTTTTAGTTTGAAATAATTCAAAGACTATCCAATATTTTATTCTTTTGCTACGTTGCCTAATTGGCATTGTATGCAGTCCTATACCCTGCTGACTCTTATTAAGAACGCACATTTAAACATGCACGGGAACACCCATGAGGGTGGGTTTTTGTTGTGTTTTGTTTTTGAGCTTTATTAAAACCTTGTAGGAGAGGAGCAACTGAGGTCATTATTTGGAATTTAGAGGTAAAGAAACTGAGGCTCAGATGGGTGAAATGACTTGCCCAAGGTGTCAGAGCTGAGGGCAAAACTAATCTGCTTCTAGTAGCAGAGTCTTTTTAAAAAGCTCGCCTTTAAATCACATAACCCTCAAATTCCCTGAGTTCCCTTAACTCCCGTTGTCATTTTTAGTGAAAGTATCATTGGAATCCCAAAAGTTTAAAGTTTGATTTAGAAAAATAGGATTAAACTATGACATTAATTTTAAGGAATTGCTTTCAGCACTTCTTTATGCTATGATCCTTACTTTTCTATGTAATTGCTAATCTTCTTAATTTATGGCTTAATTTCACTATAAATCTGACATTTTTCTTTCTCAATCCCTTTCATTTCAAAAGTAGTTCAATGAAAACATTCATATATTTAATCACACAGATAGAAATGCTGAACCACTAATGTATTACTATATATGTCTTACTTTTGTCCAGGTGACAGACATTATCCATACACAATGGATTTCTTTTTTTTTTTGTGAGGAAGACCAGCCCTGACCTAACACCCTTTGCCAATCCTCCTCTTTTTGCTGAGGAAGATTGGCCCTGGGCTAACATCGTGCCCATCTTCCTCCACTTTATATGGGACGCCGCCACGGCATGGCTGACAACCAGTACGTTGGCAGGCGCCCGGGATCTGAACCCGCAAACCCCGTGCTGCCAAGCGCGAACTAAACCACTGCGCCACTGGGCGGCCCCCACAATGGATTTCTTAATTAATAAAAGCCACAGTCTGAAGGAAAATGACAGAGTATCATTCTAATCAATCATTCTTATGCCCTGTGTCACAACATTGGCAAAATATTACTGGGCATTCATCCAACTGTAATAAAACTACAACATGAAGAAAGGAAAACTTACCTGTAATGCTGTTTGTTTATATCAGAGCAGCTGCTCTGAGAAACTCACAAAAAGGTTGCAATAGTTTTCCTTTTTCTCAGTGATGAATGCAAAGAGTTAGGTAGCAGGAAAAACAAATCCGAAAGGGGTATTTTAAACTGTAGTTCAGTTGCCATTGGCTGTTGCGTTTTCAGTGTGACTACAGTGGTTTCTATGCATGCATGTTTACATCTAAATTAGCTATGGAATAATGTGGATCAAAAAGGGAAAAGCAAAATTCTTATGGTAGCTTCTCTCTGGCTAGAAGAGATCTTTTCTATTTATAACCTAGCAAAGACTTTAATCCATTTTTGCTTCAATTTCTATGTTAAATACCCCCAAGGCACCTTAGGGCTTTGATATTTGTGATTTGGGCAGCAACCCACTCAATTTTAATGAAAATACACCTTAAAAGAGAAAACTCTACTGGAATATTTTTCTCTAAATTTTTTCATTGAGTTGCATAACCTCTTACCACCCTCAGAGTTGCCAAATTGCAAACTACACAACGAGGAGGAACAATGAGAATTCAACAAAAGAGAAAAACAGAGATGATGCATTTTACTGAACACTGTCCTATGCCATCAAGAAAATTGCACTTTACATCTCACTGGAACACATAATGAGAATAATTTAAATGAAAATGTGCTATCTTTGGTAGTTACCTGTCACCTAAGGGCCAGAATCTGGGTAATTACCCTAAAAGGATTTTGGCCAAACACAGCAGCTACCAGATCTAGCAGGTTTCCGGTTTAAGATGTTCAAGTCTGGGTGATGATCCATAATCCATAATATTCCAATCTGTAACTTGAAAACGGAAGAACATTTTGTGCAAGTGTCAACTAAATGGTCATGGGCTCTGGTTTCCCACCACAGCAGGCTCTCTCTTGTCACAGTCATTATTGGCAAGTGGTCACCTTGAAATTACTCTCTTTTTTTTTTTTAAGTCATAACCAGATACCATATTAACATTTCTGCAAATAAAGGGAGTTAGGAAAGTAAAGCTAACTTCCAATCACAAAGCACCGAGTTTTCAACACAAGATGTTACGCACTCTGAGATTCCACGCTACTGGGGAACCTGAGATTAATGCTCAGGCCTTGCTCTTTTTCTTAAATAAAGCAGAGCTTAAAACAGGCAGGGCTGAAATCAAAAGGCCCAGAGAAAGAGAATTTTGAAATAAGGACTTGATTGGCAAAAAGCAGAAGGACATGAGACGCAAGAACAGGCATCAGTAACTTTGAGGGCGTAGCGGGGTACTGGCAAAGGTATGGATTTTTAGGACAAGGAAACCTCAGATCAAATCTCAGCCCTGTCACCATTAAACATGGGACCTTGGGCAAATTTCCTAATTTCGCTAATCCCTCCTTCACTCATCTATAAGTAGGCACAACAATACCTATCTTGCAGAGTTGTTGTAAAGATTCAAGTATTATATACAAAAGTGCTCAGCATAGTGATGAAGCCAGTGGCGAGATAGCCATAATGACTAGGTAACTAGTAACTAATGTTTTTTTCCAGGTAGTTATTAATTGTAACCTTTAGTTATTTGCCCACCCATTGTTAGCTGTGCTGCTTATTCTTAAAAGTCATACAGATAAGCAATATATTGTCAGACTCCCACCAGGTTCCTTATAGATGACATCTCTGATGCCTGGGTCACCATGGTAATGGGTGCTCAAGTTGTTTCTCAGGAACTGAGAGTCAACTTCTTGTCCAGTTCTAATTGGTTAAGACCAGCAACCCAACTGGGCCTGTGCCAGTAGGTGACCCTTTGACATCAGAGGGGCCGAAAACTCTACCCTAAAATCATGCTAACACCACCATTTTGCGAACATGCATCCTACGAAGAGCCATGAAGCTTGACTACGCTTGTGCAGGTCATGGATTATCTCACTTTTCCTTACCTCCAATCATCTATCTCCACCCTTCAGACCACCCTGCCCCTTTATGCCATAAATATCGCTAATCCCCATTGTGGGGGAGGCGGATTTGAGACTTGTTCTCCCACCTGCTCGCTTGGCTGTCTTGTGAGTAAACCCTTTCTCTGCTGTAAAACTCATCATCTAGGTGATTGGCATAACATGTGGTGTGTAAAACAGGCCTGGTTCGGTAACACTGATTGCAAATAGGAGGCATTTAATACATGACAGCTGTTATATTATTATTTCAGTAACAGAAACTAATTCAAAATTCGCTTTCTCAGTTATTTTTTAGAAACTAGAAAATATTTTCCTATGAAAAAAGATAATTATAAATCATGATAATAACAATAACGAATATTTATTGAGCTCTTCCTACTTATTAAATCTTCTGAACAATGATGGAACAAGTACTATTTCCATAGGCACTTTGCAGATAAAGAAATCAAAACTCAAAGAAGTGTTGCTCGATGTCACATAGCTGGTGAGGAATAGACCAAAAACCAAAACCAGACAATGTGGTTACAGAGCTGATGCTCTAAACTGCTTTACTATATTGCCTCGCTGATGAGTAAATCAAGTGTTCTTCACCAACCCCCAGAGACTTGTTTCTTTTTAACATACTTGAGGTACAATATACTATCAGTTTCCCATTTATAACAGATTTATTGAAATATAACTCACATACCATAAAATTCGCTCAATTAGCTTTTATAATTCGGTGGTTTTTAATATATTGACAGTTTTGCAACCATCAATACTATCTAATTTTACAACATTTCCATCATGCCAGAAAGTAACAACATACACATTAGCAGTCTCTCCCCTCTACCCCATCTCCGTGGTCCTTGGCAGTCCCCAATCTACTTTCTGTCTCTATGGATTTGCCCAATCTGGACAGTTCATATAAATAGAATCATGTAATATGTGGTCTTTTGTGACTTGTTTCTTTCACTCGGCATAACGTTTTCAAAGTTTATCCATGTTGTACCACGTATCAGTACTTCATTTCTTTCTTTTTCCATTGTGTAGATATACCAGATTTTGTTCATTCATTCATTCATCATTTAGACGGCCATTTATGTTGTTTCTACTTTTTTGTTATTATGAATAATGCTACTATGAACATTCATGTACCCATTTTTGTATGAATGTATGTTTTCATTTCTTCTGGGTATATACCTAGGAGTAGAATTGCTGGGCCATGTAATTACTCTATGTTTAACTTTCTGAGGAATTGCTAAACTATTTTCCAAAATGGCTGCACCACTTTACATTTTCACCAGCAATGTCTGAGGGTTCCAATCTCTCCACATACTTGCCAACACTTATTAATATTCATCGTTTTTGTTATAGCCGTCCTAATGAGTGTTAAGCGGTATCACCTTGTGGTTTTGATTTGCATTTCCCTAATGATGAATGATGTTGAGCATCTTTTCATACGGTTCTTGGCCATTCATATATCTTCTTTGAATAAATGTCTATTCAAATCCTTTTGCCGTTTTTTAACTGAGTTATTTGTCTCTGTATTATTCAATTATTAGAGTTCTTTTTATATTCTATATATAATTCCCTTGTCAGATATATGACTTGCAAATATTACCTCTCATTCTGTGGATTTTATTTTCACTTTATTGATTGTGTCCTCTGAAGCACAAAAGTTGAAGTTTTGATGAAATCCAATTTATTTTGTCTTTTGTCACTTATGCTTTTGATGTCATATCTAAAAAAACATTGTCTAATTCAACATTATGATGACTTACTTCTATGTTTTCTTCTAAGAATTATATAGTTTTATCTCTTACATTTAGGTCTACTTCCATTTTGATGTAGAATATTTTTGTTTATAATATGAGGTAACTTCATTCCTTTGCATGTAAATATTCTGTTGTTCCAGCATCGTTTGTGAAAAAACAATTCTTTCCCCATGGCATTGTTTTGGCACCTTTGTCAAAAATCAATCAATCATAAATGTAAGGGCTTATTTCTGGACTCTCAATTCTACTCCACTGATCTATACGTCTATCCTAATGGCATTGTCACACTGCCTTGATTACTGCTGATTTGTAGTAAGTCTTGAAATGGGAAAGTGTGAGTTCTCCAAGTGTGTTCTTTTTCAAAATTGTTTTGGCAAGTCTGGGTCCCTTGTATTTTCTTATGAATTTTAGGATCAGTTTGTTAATGGTTGTAAAAAAAAAAACCCATAAAACCCAGCCATGTGGAATTTTGATGGAGACCGTATTGAAGCTTTCAGTCAATTTGGGGAGTACTGCTATCTTAACAATATTTAATTTCCTGATTCATAAACATGGGATGTGCTTCCATTTATTTAGATGTTTTTAAATTTCCTTCAATAAGGTTTTGTAGTTTTCAATGTACAAGTCTTGCCCTACTTTGCAAAATTTATTCCTAAGTATCTGTTATGGGTCAAATTGTGTCCTTCCCCTCTCCCATTCATCTATTGAAGTCCTAATACCTAGTACTTCAGAATGTGACCTTGTTTGGAGACAGGGTCTTCACAAAGGCAATCAAGTAAAAAACGAGCACATTAGGGTGGGCTCTAGTCCAATGTGACTAGTGTCCTTATAAAAAGGGAAAATTTGGAGATAGACATATAAACAGGGAGAATGCTATGTGAAGATGATGGCAGAGATCTGTAAGCCATGGAACTCCAAAGACTGCCAGAAAACCACCAAAGCCAGGAGAGAGGGATGGGACAGATTCTTTCACAGTCCTCAGAAGTAACTAACCCAGCTGAAACCTTATCTTAGACTTCTAGCTTCCAGAACTCTGAGACAATGACTTTCTAATGTTTAAGCTAATCAGTTTGTGGTACTTTGCTATGGCAACCCTAGCGACCAACATAGCATCTTATTCTTTTTTGATGCTATTGCAAATGAAATCATTTTCTTAATTTCATTTTGGGGGTGTTTTTTGCTAGTGTAAAGAAATACAATTGATTTTTGTATACTGATCTTGTATCCTGCAGCCTTGATGAACTCCTGTATTAGTTCTAATAGTTTTTTGGTGGATTCCTTAGAATTTTCTATATACAAGATAATGCCATCTGCAAGTATAGATAACTTGACTTCTTCCTTTCAGTCTTTCACCACTAAATATGATGCTAGCTATAGGTTTTTCATAGACGTCCTTTTACAGATTGAGGAATTTTACAGATTCTCTTCTATTCGTAGTATGTTGTGTATTTTTTATCATGAAAGGGTGTTGGATTTTGTCAAATGCCTTTTCTGTGTTTAATGAAATGATCACGTAACTTTAATTCTTTATTCTATTAATATGGTTTATTATATTGATTGATTTTCATTTCATTCCCCAGGAAAATCTCACTCGGTGATGGTATATAATTCTTTTCATATGTTGCTGAATTCAGTATTTTTGTGTGTTTGAGAATTTTTGCACCTCTATTCATAAGGAATGCTGGTCTACACTCTTCTTTTTCTGTGATGTCTTTGGTTTTGGTATCAGGATAACACAGGTTTCATAAAATGAGTCAGCAAATTTTCCTTCCTCTTCTATTTTTTGGAAGAGTTTGTGAAGGATTCGTATTCATTCTTTATTTAAATATTTGGTACAATTCACCAGTGAAGAAATCTGGGCCTGGGTTATCTTTGTGAGAAGCTTTTAAATTACTAACTTAATCTCTTTACTTGCTACAGACCTATTCAAATTTTCTATTTCTTTTTGAGTCTGTTTCAGTAGTTTGTGTCTTTCTAGTAATTTATCCATTTCATCGAGGTTATCTAATTTGTTATCACATAGTTGTTCATAGTATTCCCATATAATCCTTTTTAATTTTGTAAGGTTGGTAGTGATATCTCCTTTTTCATTAGTGATTTTAGGAACATTGAGTCCTCACTCTTTTTTTATTAGTCAGCCTAGCTAACTATTTTTTTTTAAAGGACCAAATTTTCATTGATTTTCTCTATTTTTTTATTCACTATTTCATTTATTTCCACTCTAACCTTTATTATTTCCTTCTTTCTGCTTGCTTTGGTTTATTTTGCTCTGCTATGTTAGCTTCTTAAATTGAACAACTAAATTATTGTTTTATGATCACTCTCCTTTTTTAACATAGGCATTAACAGGTATAAATTTCTAAGAAATGCCGTAGCTGCATCCTGTAAGTTTTTATGTGGTGCTTTTGTTTCATTTATCTCAATGCATTTTGTAATTTCATTTTTGACCCATTGGTTACTTAATAGTATGTTATTCAATTTCATATATTTGTGAATTTCCCCAATTTCTTTTGGTTAATCATTTCTAATTTCATTCCATCATGGTCAGAGAACATGCTTTGTATGATTTCAATACTTTTAGATTATATGAGGCTTGTTTATAACCTACCACATGGTCGATCCTGGAGAATGTTCCATTTAAACTTTTGTTGGATGGAGTGCTCTATACATGTCTCTCAGTTCTAGTTGGTTTATAGTGTTGTTCAATTCTTTTATTTCCTTGTTGATATACTGCCTAGTTGTTCTATCCATTCTAAAAAGATAGGTCTTAAAATCTCCAACTATTACTGCTGAATTGTTTATTTCTCACTTCAATTTTATCTGTTTTTCCTTCAAGTTTTTAGGTGCATATTTGTTTATGATTGTATGTCTTCCTGACAAATTAACCATTTTATCATTATAAAATTTCCCCCCTTGTCTCCAGTAATACTTTCTGTCTTAAAGTCTATTTTGTCTGATATTCATGTAGCCACTTCAGTTCTCTTTTGGTTATTGTTTGCATGGAATATCTTTTCCCATCCTTTTGTATTCAACTTATTTGTGTCTTTGGCTAAAGTGTGTCTCTTGTAGGTAGAATAGAGTCAAATCACTTTTTTTAAACTATTCTGCCAATCTCTACCTTTTGACTGGAATATTCAATCCATTTACATTTAATATAATTACTGATAATGTCTGCTATGTTGCTATTTGTTCTTTACATGTCATATCTTTTCCTGTTCTTCTATTCCTCCATTACTGCCTACTTTACATCAAATATTCACTAGCTATCATTCTAATTTCTTGTTGTTTATTTCACTGTATTTTTTGAGTTATTTTCTTCCTAGTTGTCCTGCGCATTAGAATTAGCATCTTAAATTAAAACAATCTAGTTCAGTTTAATACTAACATAATTTCAATAGTATATAGAAATTATGCTCCAATATAGCTCTGTTCCTTCTTTGTGCCTATTATAGTCATACAAATTATATCTTTATATATCATAAGGCCATCAACACATTTTATAATTATTACTTTATGCGGTTGTTTTAGAAATTAGATATAAGAAAAGAGTAACAAAAAATTACCTGTACTCTCTCTTTTATGTTTACCCATGTAGTTATCTTTAGTGGTGCTCTTTACTTCTTCATATAGATTTGTGTTACTGTCTAATATTCTTTCATTTCAGGCTCAAGAACTGTCTTTAGTATTGATTGTAGAGCAGGTCTGCTAGCATTAAATTCTCTGCTTTCATTTATCTAAGAGTATCTTAATTTCTCCTTTATTTTTGAAGGAGAGTTTTGCTAGATACAGAATTTGTGGTTGACAGTCTTTTCCTTTCAGTATTTGAATGCCATCCCACTGCTTCTGGCCTCCACCATTTCTGAAGAGTAGTCAGCTGCTGGTCATGTTGAGGATTCCTTTTCTGCCGTGAGTCATCTTCCTCTTTGTGCTTTCAAGAATCTCACTTTGTCTTCAGCTTTTGACAGTTTGACTACGATGTGTCTAGGTATCTTTCTTGAGTTCCCACCAGGAGTTCACTGAACTTCTTGGATGTGTAGATTAATGTTTTTCATCTAATTTAGGAGGTTTCAGCCATTATTTCTTTAAATAATCTTTCTGCCACCTCTCTTTCTCCTCTCTGTCTGAGGATTACATTACACATATGTTGGCACTCTCGATGGTGCATCACAGGTTGTTTCCTTCATTCTCTTTTCTTTTTATTTCTCAGCTTGGATAGTCTCAACTGACCTGTCTTCTAGTTTGCTGATTATTTCTTCTGTTAGCACAAATCTGTTGTAGAGCTCCTCTAGTGATTTTTTTACTTAAAGTGTTGTACTTTATGACTCCAGATTTTCCATTTGGTTCTTTTCTATAATTTCTGTCTCTTTATTAATATTCTCCATTTGGTGAGACATTGTTGTCATAATTCCCTTTAATTCTTTGGACATGGTTTCCTTTAGTTATTTGAACATATTCATAACAGCTGATTTAAAGTCTTTGTCAAGGAAGTTCAGCACCAGGCCCCTCATGAACAGTTTCTATTGACTGCATTTTTTTTCCTGTTATGTATATATTTTCCAGTTTCTTTGTGTGTCATGCAATTTTTGTTGAAACTGGATATTTTAGATAATATAATGTGGCAACTCTAGAAATCAGATTCACCCCTCCCCCAGCATCTGTTGTTGGTGATTGTGATTTTGTTGCTGCTATTTATTTGTTTGGTGACCTTCTTGGATTAATTCTGTGACATCTCTATTACTCTACTGTAGTATATGACTACTATAGCCTCTTCTTGGTTAACTTAATGGTCAGCTAATGAATGGTCAGAGATTTGCTTAATTGCTCTGAACCAATAACTCTCTCTTTGTTGAGGGGCTCTGTGTGACTTTTGGGGCATGCCTGCAACGCTCCGGCAGGTTACAACTCTGCTCTAGCCTTCACTTCTTCCTTGTGCAGAGCCTCAAGGTAAGCCAGAGGTGAAAGATTATGTCCCTCTCAGGTATTTCCTGGGCATGTATGCCACCCTGTATGCCTGTATGTGCACTGGCCTTCTACATCCCCAGGAATATGTCAGAGCTTTTCAAAGCCCCTCATGGACATCTTGTTCACCAGATCATCTTTTTTAAGCCTTTTTCTTTTGGATAGGTTCTTGTTTGCCCCAGTTGGTACTGCTACCTTAGGCAGCTATAATATTAAAAAAATGGCCACTGACTGTTTTGACTAACAGCCTGGGATAAAGCTTTACTTATGAGTGAGGTCAAATAAAAAGACTGTCCTGAGAAAAGGGTTTTCCAAGAGGCACAGGATAAATCAAATAGTGACAATGCTTTGGGTATGGAACTTTGTGACGTGCTTCAAAGCTGATCTGCCCCCACTGATGCCTGCAAGGCTGTGGCCCTCACAGCTAGTGTTGTGAGACAACCAGTTTTTAAGGCTACTCCAGAGCTGGGGGGAACGGATGGAAGTAAGTCAAGTGACTATGCTATAAATCCTGCTATTCTTACTGAGGTATAGCAGGTTTCCTTGAGTAAATGCTCCTCAGATTGTGGTAAGCCTTTGGTTAATGTACAGAGTTCTGAAAAAGTTGATTTTGACATTTTTTCTCAGTGTTTTCATTGCTTTTATGGAGGCATGGATTTACAAAGATATTCTCTCTGCCATTCCAAAGTCCTACCCCAATATTATATAAGCTTTTAAACGCTTGAAGTTTCAACAGGAGCTCTGGACATGCTAAATACCCTTCCCTATTATGCAGCAGCAATTTCCAGAACAGAATGCCTTTATTCCTTGCTCCTGAAATAGCAGGGAGAGGGGATATTTCTCTTCTCTAGGCCTCCTTCTCCAAGTGCAGTAGCAGCAAGAGAGAATTTTCCCCACATTCAGGAAAAGCCAAGAAGGATGCTAATCGTGTCAACTGCTTATATGTAAGAAATGCTAAGTAGTAAGATTTTTATATCCCCGAGTCTTCTGGCACATCTATGAAACAACTAGAGAAAAGAGAGTTTATAGAAACTCATACAACAAACCTAATTTCTGAGCACCTCTCATGTATTGCATACTGTGCTGGTCCTAAATAAGATGGGCATGGTCCCTGCTGTCTTAGAGCATACGATCTCGTGGGGCTACAGAGAACTAAAGAGCTACTAGAATACTGTGTGTGAAGTGCTTAAAAAGGATGCACAAGGTGCCTTTGGGTACACGCGAGGAAGGGACCCCTCCCTTATCCTCCAAAAAGAAGTGACAATTATCTAACCTCTGAAGGATAAATAGGAATTGTCTGTGAAGGGGACAGGAGAGAAGGAAAAAGGGAAGGAGTAAAGCAGAGGAGATTATCATATGAGAAGGTCTGGTGGGAACAGAAATTTTGGCTGAATTCAAGACAGTAAAGGACAACGGTAAGACATAAGGTAAGCCTGATATTTTGGGTTAAGCTGAATCATTGACCAAATCTATAGTTGGAAAGGAGTATTAACCATGAGATTACGGGGTAAATTAATTCTCACCTGGAATGTTAATGTTTCTATACGGTTGGAGACTGAATAGAAAGAGTGAGAAGTCTATTTGGGAAGCACAGGTTTAGCAGAAATTTTAGTTGCAGTTGAACCAGAGTGGAAAAGGTTTCTTAGAAGATGAATAAGAAAGGGAGAACTGAGAGCAGAGAACAATGTTTGGGTCTGAGTGCACGGCCAGTCAGCAAGGGCACCAAACACTGTAGGTCGCCTTCCAAACATCCATTGTGCCTCTGACTCTTTCCTAACAGATCCGTGATTAAGTTCGGGTGCTCACCCTCCCCAGATGATCCATTCAATTTAGAGGAATCTGACCCTTTTCTGGCTCCAGGGGTTAATCTGTTGTTTTAAGGAAAATCTCATAGTCCCTTGCCAGTAATTCATCCAGAGTGGAAATGTGACTTAAATGGGCTCAATCAGACTGAAGGGAGAGTTTTGTTCTCTGCTTGATGGGGAGGCACATGCTTCCTCCTGATGAACTTAGGAGGCGCCTCAGACTCCCTTGTAACTGTGAGTGCCTACGAGACATGACTATGACCAATAGGACGGGGTCTGCTAGGTGGTTTCTAGAAGGTCATTTCGGGCTGCTGTGGTGGCTCAACAATGTTATGAAGCCCCGAAACACTTTCCAACCCTCCGTTCCAGTTGCCGCGGGCAGCCATCTTAAAGGAAGCCAGCACAAGGACAAGGGTGACCAGGAAGGAAGTGTAGAGCCAAGAAAATCTTCCCCCTGATTACATTACCCCTGAAGTCTGCCCTACTGTAGGCTTCCTTCACAGGAGTCTATCACATTCCTTATTGTTTAAGCCAGGTTCCAGCTGCACTTCAGTCACTTGAACTTGAAAGCATCCTAAAAGCAGAGATGCTAACAGCTAAAAGCAGAAAAGTAAATTCACAAAGAGACCAAGAAAAAAAGATCAGGTGGGAGAGGAAAATCAGAAGAGCTCAATGTGATATCATCTGAGATAGGATGAAATTATACACAGGAAAGAATCGCTCACAGTGTGAAATTGATCAGTGTAGATTTATCAAGGAAGATGTTTTTCCCATACCATTTCTGCTTTGGATATAGACCCTCTTTAAATCAATCTGCATTCATTGTCACCATACTATGGTTTTCTGATCTATAAAATATTCAAAGGCTAACTGATGACAGTCTACTTTACAAATGGATTATGGTGATTAGAGAGTGTGCTTTTGCAATGAAATACAGAATAAAGATGGTCAAGTAAGACTTATTTAATGTAGGTACCTTGAAACCACATTAAAACTTTTCTTTTCCCCAAGTGGGCCAAATTAATCAATGAGGTCTTATAAGCTTTATAGATATTTTATTCTAGACGTTCTTTAATAAAAATTATGAAAAATGTAAAACATATAGCTAAAGGTAGAGAGAAGAGTATAAGAAACCTCCATATGTCCATTACCTAGATTCCAAAATTATCAATATTTTGTTACTCTTGCTTTTCCCTTCTCACCTAATGAGTGAATGTAGCCATACTGCCTGGTGATAAAAATAGCCCACTGGTTCTGCACCTGTGTAATCTTACTCTATCTGAATGAGAGTGGACTGAGGAGGAGGGATTTGCTAGACTAGTATTGCTGCCTGCAACACAGACCAGCACAGTGGCTACACCTAATGTCCTTTCAAAGGTGGAAAGTTTGGGTATAAATGAAGAAAAGGAGGAATAGTAGCTGAGGGTAAGGGAATGAATAAATAAAGTAATGAGGGAAATCCAATATTATATCAACACCTCAAAAGAGGCTCAGGTCAAGAGATGATATTGTCTCTTAACTCAGTTATACCAGCTGTCTGAAAGGGTAAAGCCATATGTCGCTGAGACCACTCTTGCTTCTGGAATGTGACAGGATCTAATGGAGGCCTGCCAACCTGAGTGGCCCCGCCCTGGGAGATATTTTCATACTATATGATGACGGACTGGACTAATTATTAATGACTAAATGCGACTCTAGTAATGTGCCAGTGTCTATTAACTGTTATGAACCTTTTGTTATGAGGGATCTGTGGTCCAAAACCAGGGGGTAGCCTGTGGTAATATAAGAAATGTATTTGGTCTTTCTCAGTGGTTCCTGGTACAAACCTCCTAAAATCCATGAGATTTCCTGAAAAACAGGAGTGTCTTTTGTCATTCATAAGGGGCCCTCTTTTAGCACACCTGAATTTATGTTAAGAGGTGACTTAGCGTGGGGCCCCTAGATAACCTCAGGATGGGGGCTCATCACCAGAAAGACCAAGTGACTGGAGGGCTGGAACTGTCAGCCCCACTCACTGATCACTGGGAAGGGGAAGTGAGTCCTGCAGATTAAGCTCTACAAAAACTCTTAAACAACCAGATTTAATGAGCTTCTGGGTTGGTGAACGTGTCCACATGCCAGGAGGGTGGTGCACCCCAGTTCCATGAGGAGAGAAGCTCCTGTGCTAGGGGTCCTTCTGGAAATCACCCTATGTACCTCTTCATGTGGCTGTTCATCCGTATCCTTTACAATATCCTTCATAATAAACTGACAAACGGAAGTAAATGTTCTGAGTTCTATGAGCCGCTCTAGCAAATTATTTGAACCCAAGGAGAGGGTCATGGGAACCTCCAATTTTGTAGTCAGTCAGTCAGAAGCACAGGTGACAACCTGGACTTGCTATTGGCATCTGAAGTTGGGGGGCAGTCTTTGGGACCGAGCCCTTAACCTATGGGATATGAAGCTATCTCCAGGTAGTGTCAGAATTGAGTTCAATTTGTAGGACACCCAGTCAGTGTCCACTGAGAATTGAGGAACTGCTTGATGATGTTAGAAAACACACATAGGAGATATAAAACCAGTTGTTTGAAAACCAGAATGTACTTTCTCATATGAGCGCTGTATATAAGCAGTTAGACTCTCAGGCCAGACCAGTGAAGCCCATCTAACCCATAAGATAGACGATATCTTTTACGATATCTTTGAGTAGAAGAGAATATTACTGAAACTATGAGTTAATCTACCACTCATTTTATTACCGTGTCTAAGAAGAAGGAGTTTACCAAAGCAATAGTAAACTTCTGACCAGCCTGTACTGAAATCATAAAGTAGACGTTTTACAGTTTGGATTTAATCGACCAATCTTAAAGCTTCCAATTTTTTGTTTCTTTTTTAAGCCATTAAGTTGTTAGAATCATATAATTTCTCTATCCTACATATCTGAAGCAACATTTTCTAAAATTATATCTAATTTTTTTTATAGGCGCAGGACCAGTGGTTCTCAAAGTGTGGTCCAGGGATACCTTGGGTTCCCTAGACCTTTTGAGGGGGTCTGCAAGATCAAAACTATTCTCTTAATAATACAATAATTTGCTCTTTTCATGCTCATTTCTTCACAGGCACACAGTGGAGTTTTCCAGAGGCTACATGACATGATATCCCTGTTCTAAAGGGTGTATGTGTGAAGCAGTGGTGAGAATGCTCCTGTCTTCTATTAAGCCAGACATCAAAGAGATTTGTAAAAATAGAAAATAATTACCATCTTCTCACTTCATTGTTTTGTTATGAAAATGTAATTATTTTTAAAAAGTTATTTATATTAATATGTAATGGAATTATTTTATTTTTAAAGAATTCATAAACAAATATTACATTTTCTTTCAGTTTTAATTTCTAATAATTATATTGATAGACATAACCAGCCCCCCCAAGACACAAAAACTCCTTGGGGTGTTCAATAAGTTTTAGGAGTGTAGAGGCCAGCCCGGTGGCATAGTGGTTAAGTTCACATGCTCTGCTTCAGCAGCCCAGGGTTTGTGGGTTTGGATGCCGGGCATGGACCTACACACCACTCATCAAGCCATGCTGTGGCAGCATCCCAAATACAAAGTAGAGGAAGATTGGCACACATGTTCGCTTAGGGATCATCTTCCTCAAGCAAAAAGAGGAAGATTGGCAACAGATGCTAGCTCAGGGCCAATCCTCCTCACCAAAAAAAAACACCAAAAAAAGAAACACACTCTTGGCCCCTGACCTGGTGAGCCTCCACCTGCGTTTCCAGCTCAGCTCCTCCCATACTCTCTCCCCTTAAAAAAAAATAAAGTTTTAAGAGTGTAACAGGGTCCTAAAGCCAACATGTTTGAAAACTGCTCTTCAAGACAAATCCTTTTCTTCACCAACTAAACTATCGGCTAATGGGATGAAAAGATTCTTTTACAATATTTTTTGCAAATGTCACTGTAAATTTCATCCCTGACATTCCTTTCCATGAGAAGCATCCTCTAATTTTGAGAAGGAAATAGACAACGATCAGGTGATGATAAAGTCTAGGTTGACACTCACCTTCACTAATTCGGTATAGCCCGTCTCCTTTGGCGTCCACCACGGCTGGGCCTTCAGTCCATGCACGTTGTACAGTGAGCGCTGCCAAACAGATGCAAAATGTCCCCTCTTGTGCCCAAGCTCATACCACTTATATGCCTGAAAGAATTCAGAAAGATCGAACTCCAAATGAAACATTTTTATTAATTTTAAAATTAAAGTCACTAAAAATAAGGTATTCCTTTGTGACATTTAAATAAAGAACTTGCTAGACAGGTGCTCAAATCTGTCATGCTGGCGAAAATACTGTTATTTGACTGGGTTTCTGATTATGACCTATTATTATAAATAAATGTGTGTATATTGTTTTCACTCTTAGGCTGTAAGCTCTCTGAATACAAGATTCATGCTGCACTCATTTCGGTCTCCCCCTGAGTGTCCACCACGGAGTCCAGGACTTATTTGTTGAGTAGAATAATAATTTAATGTGGACTACATTTATATTTTAGCTTTCATTTCTTAAGTTCTGTTTCTATGTTTTCTTTAAAAGGAAAGGATTATGATTTTAACAATTTCTTCAAAGATATTTGTATTTACTGAATTGGAATGCTAAAATGGAGAGCAACATCATTTCACATGTACATTCTTTCCACACCCACATTTAAGAAGGCTACCTCAAGGTGACAGAGTACAAATCTTCCATTAAATTAAGTAGACAGAAAGGAAATACTATTCTGAGTTGGCAATAAATACAGTGATAAATCATATTAGATTTTTTAAAAGGGAATTTTTGTTTCCTTTTGTTTTTTTTCTGCCATAAGGGATAACATTTGTGGCTTTCGGCTGGCTGTAACATGATACGACTTGCCTGCAAGAAGACTAGCCTTTTCAGGGACAGCTGGCTGCAGAGTCTGCTGCTCCATATGTCTCCTTCAAATGACGCCCTAACCATATGCTCTCCTAGTGGCCCTCCCCATACGCTTCCTGCCCCGTTCACGCTCCATTGTCTTGAGAATGGGAGACGATTTTGGTGGTGGACATAATAGTATCCCCTCCATTATTATAAGCTTGATCTAATGATCACTTTTGAAGAGTGATTTCAAATACACATTTTGCTCAATTAAACATAGGCATGTAATTTCAAGTGGATTATGAAGATATTCAAGATGAACAGCTTCGTAAAACTCTAGATAAAATTTAGATGCAAAAAATAATAACTTTTAAAAGTCTTTTAAAACTCCTATGTCAAAGTTTCCTTCGTTAGAAAATCAAGAGTGACAGCAGCATCACTTCATACTCTCAGCGACGCTCTTCAGCTTACCGCTTGCTTTCACATGTGTAATCGCATTTCATCTTTCCAAGAACCCCAAATATCTCCACTTTACAAATGTTGGAACTGAGGTTTAAAAAGGCTAAATATGTTGAACTATAATCCAGGCTCCAGGGCAACTTGTTCCACTCTCCTACCATGTTTGTCTAATTAAAAAAAAATTGCCCAAAGTGATCTTTTTATTTAATTATCTATCTCAAATTAAGAACATATATGCTAATTACTGTTATATGGTTTCCTTGAAATACCTGTAAGTGGTAGCCATAAAGTAGTTTCTTTAAAAACCGGAAACTTAAAATAGCTAATTATTGTCTGATTTTAAAAACATAGCATTTTACCTTTGAAATTAATTTGACTTTGAGTTATTTTTGTCCAATTTAAATTTAGGATTTTATTTCCTACACTTTTCAGTGTTGAGGTGAACAACAATACTAACTAACGATTTTTTGAAACTCTTACAGTTTATTAATTTTTGAATTATCAGCAATTCATTTTAAGGACTAGGTATATTGTTAGAAGAGTGTGAAAAAAAATTATTACTACAGGAAAATCACAGCAGCAAACCTCATGGCTCTAGTTCAGGAGTGAGAAGTGTTAGATTTCAGCCCCAGCCTTAACACTCACCATGCTGGGAGCCTGGGCAAGGGACTTTGCTTACAGTGTCACGTTCAAACTATCTGCAAGGTTTTTTTCCCTGACACTCAAAGTTAGGACTGGTGTATGAAACAGGACCCTTAATTTTATACTCCTCTGCCATTTGACTTTTAGAGAAACAAAATCATGACAAATATATCAGGAATTTTAAAAAACCATCTTCAGTGCTATCTTCAATTATATAGGGGACCCAATGAATTCAGCCAGATTTTTTTACATCTAAACTACCTTAAAATAAAAATTGCTAGAAAATCAATGATCAAGTTAGAATCCTCTGAAAATTTCCTCTTTACTATTTTCTTTTTATACTTCTAATCAGGTATACGAAAATAGAAAGAAAGGACGCCTGGGGCACCTTCTGAAATATATTTTATATCAATGTCTACCATACTTCAAATTATTGCCAGTTTATGGTTTACACACACACACTCACACACCCATTACACAGAAACAGTGTGTCGAAAGATTCCAACTCAGAAAAGCCAGCCCCCGTCTGGAGAACACGCCCATCACATGTGGCCCCAGCTGGAGCCGGTTCCGCCTGGAGAGTGGTGCACAGTGGTGCACAGGGGACATGCTTGTGAGAACGGTCGGCTGCAAATGGCCTGTAGAGGATTGTGAATGCCACCAGTTGGAAATGGGCCTTTATTTTTATTTTGCACTGTGGGGTTTTTGAGCATAGGATGGCCTAGAAGAAAGTGAGACTAAAGCAAGATGCAACAGTCGGTTCTTAGAGCCATTGTTTAAGTGCAAGGTAACAAATGACAACACTGACCAAGCAAGAGGGAAGACGAGATGGATGCGGAAGACCCGGGGAAGCTGACTTCCCAGAGCACGGCCTGACTAGACTGGAGTGAGGTGAGGGCCTGTGGAAGGAAATGGAAGAGCTAAAGCTGATTCAAGTCCAGATCCTGGGAAGTTGGCAATATCATCAAATGACAGACAGAACCCAGGAAGAAAAACAGTTTAGAAGAAGACAAGTGAGTTGTCTCTGTGACATCGTGTGGTGACACTAAGCAGGTAGTAGACATATGAATCTGAACTTTGAGTAGGAGACGAGAGCTAGAATGGAGATTTGGGAGTTACAGAAATACTGGGAACACCTGAGCTGAACTGCTACAGGACTGTCCTGGTCTGTCTTCCTCCCTCTTCCTGTCCATATGAAACAAACCTGTTAGAAAAATCTTTCTCAAAAACAATTTCATTGTCAGCCCGGGTGCCTGGAGCATAGCTCCATGCATAAGAACATGAAGGATGCTTGCTTCCCAATACGCAAACTCAGAGCGTCAGAGTCGTCAATTCAACACCTAATATTGAGAATAAACTAATACGGGGTTTCTACAGGCCTGTTTTTGTTCTCCTATAAGGATGAATCCTCGTGAACTTTTTAAATTCAAGAACTGTTGGGGGCCGGCTCGGTGGCGCAGCGGTTTCGTCCGCGCTTGGCAGCCCGGGGTTCGCGGGTTCGGATCCCGGGCGCCCGCGGACGCACTGCCTGTCAGCCATGCCGTGGCGGCGTCCCATATAAAGTAGAGGAAGATAGGCACGATGTTAGCCCAGGGCCAGTCTTCCTCAGCAAAAAGAAGAGGATTAGCAACAGATGTTAGCTCAGGGCTGGTCTTCCTCACCAAAAAAAAAAAAAAAAAAAAAAAGAACTGTGCTGTTCTTTGCATATTAATGATAATTAAGCTGATAGAACAGTCTCATAGTTTCAAATCCCAAGCCCTTAACAAGTGTTTAGTAGTGAATTCTTTGTCCTTGAAGTAGGGGCTGTTTTCATCTAAGATGTGAGAATAAATCAGACTTCTTTTATGTCTTTGCCCTGGACCCTGAGATGTTCAAAGATAAATTAATTAGTGACAATTACATTTATAGCAATCAGATATGAACATTTATCCAGTGTTAGATACTGCAACAAAATCTTTCTTATCCCTCTTATTCAAAAGAGGTACCAGACATTTACATCTAAAGGAATGAAGGAACACAAAAGTGATACTGATCAGCAATTTCTTCTCTCTTCTTTCTCTTCACCTCTCATCTCATTCTAATTTCAGTTGACTGACTGGTAGGTTAGGGGAAAGGTACATATAGAGAGAAATATATAAAGAAAACAGCGTCAATTATCCAAATCTCTATTACTCCAAATTGGCTCATGTCTCTAGCTGGCAGTTACCCTGTCACAAAACCCCTTGCTCCGATGAACCCTCAATTGTCCAAATGGTCCCACGTTCTTTTTTTTTTTTTTTTTTTTTGGTGAGGAAGACCAGCCCTGAGCTAACATCTGTTGCTAATCCTCCTCTTTTTGCTGAGGAAGACTGGCCCTGGGCTAACATCCGTGCCCATCTTCCTCCACTTTATATGGGACGCCGCCACGGCATGGCTGACAGGCAGTGCGTCCGCGGGCGCCCGGGATCCGAACCCGCAAACCCCGGGCTGCCAAGCGCGGACGAAACCGCTGCGCCACCGAGCCGGCCCCTCCCACGTTCTTATTAATTTTAGAAACCTGAAGCTGTGTTATCCTTAGACGTCACTTTATCACATTTACGGAAGGCAGCAGTTACAAGGATTCAGTGTCTCACTTCACCCTTTATCCCTGACTCTAAGGAGAGCCCAGATCAGAGCCCTGTGATGCTGTAGGATGGGAAAGGCGGGCTGCACCATCCACCAATGCCATGTAAATCACGGTGGATTGGGAGGGTTTGGGAATTTACATATATGATGTCATGATTAATGATCTAACGATATGTTTAAAGAAGCTGACACTGTACTTAGAAAAAACTAATAATCACAAGAAAACGTATCTTGTTTTAGCCACTACATTTTCTGTGTCAGTACCTGTCATGACTATAGCTACAGGTGTTTATCTTAAACTTTGTATTAAATATTTCAGAAGGTAATTTACACAATTAACCGCTGGGTTCAGTGAACTCAGGAACAAGTTGAATAAAGACTTCATTCTAAAAATAACTACTTTTTAAATTCCAAAATAAAATAAAAATAAATCTAGGAAAACTGTTAAAACATTTTTTAAAATATTTAAACAATTTCAGAGATATATCTTCATTTCATAATTTTAAAATATTTTTCCAAGGCAATGTTTCTCTCTCCATATACACAGACATACATACACACAGACACACACATACATACATATACACACACTAATTTAGAGGCTGCTCCTATGAATACTCAGCTACTTTCTTTTTTTTTTTTTTTTTTTGTGGGGAAGAGCAGCCCTGAGCTAACATCTGTTGCCAATCTTCCCCTTTTTGCTGAGGAAGACTGGCCCTGGGCTAACATCCGTGCCCATCTTCCTCTACTTTATATGGGACGCCGCCGCAGCATGGCTGACAGGCAGTGCGCGTCCGCGGGCGCCTGGGATCCGAACTCGCGAACCCCGGGCTGCCAAGCGCGGACTAAACCGCTGCGCCACCGGGCGGCCCCCTCAGCTACTTTCTTGAAAGAAACTATGAAAGTCAAATCCCAAAAATTCTTTATAGGATTAAGTAGGAGTTGTTGGATTGTTTCAAAAAACAATTAAAATAGCTAAATAGTTTCAATCACCACCTTTAAAAGTTTATGCTCAAAAAAATTTGTCAACTGTAAATTTCTCCTAGAAAGAATTCGCCCCCACTCCATCCTCTGTTAAAGAGAACAAAAGTCCACAAACTCATTACCTCTTTGTTCCCGACCCTCTGCATGGCATCCCCCAGGTGGAAATAAAATCGCCCATCATCAGTGCCAGGATCCCCAGATTCTATTCCTTCCTGTAGAAAAGACAGTGTTAGTATTTAGGAAAGGATTAAATACCAGATTTAATTCATTGGTTTACTTAATCTTTATACACCACACGAAAATCTAAGAACCAGAAAAATTCATCTCAGTATTAAAGTTTGGCAATTAGGCTACTGGTCAACATTTACAATGCAAAACCAAGAGGAGGTGATAAACCTAAATTTAACAATATATTCATCATTAATTAACATTGGAACAGCCCCCAAAATTAGCATGATGCTTTGTGAATTGTCTCCGTGGGAGCAATCGTATTTCAACATTTCAAGGAACTTCTTTGTCCGTGTGTCTATCACCTTCCTTTTGCTCTCCAAATCTGACCATATGTCACCTAGAGGCTTTTTTATTCCTGAACCAAATTGTTCAGTTGCTCAGAGATGTTTGAAGTCATAGAGACTCGACTGCAAGTAATATTTTCCCCACTCAAAACAAACGTGTCCTCATCTTTTAATGAAATCTTTTACAAAATGTACAATAGGATTAAAGTCAATTGGAATCTTTAAAAATGTAACTGTTATTAAACAAATCCTACTCTAAAACACTTAGGTGATATCTACCTCATCTCCCACATAAGGACTGAAATTGAGATTTATGTAAAAAAAAAAAAGACAGAGAGGGAAAATATGAAAGGGAATGAGTTTACAAAAGTAAAAAAGGACATTTAAATGTCAAGGAATTCTTTCTAAAACTCTACCTTTGAGGCTTCTTCACAAGAAGCCTATTATCTTTTACTGAGAAGAAATGTTATCTGCATAATGTTGGGAAGTAGCAGCAAGGAACAGAAGCATCGCTCAGGAGAGGAGGAGAGCAGTGATCAGGGCCTTGACTGACAGACACTTAATAAATGTCCCTGCTCTTAACCAATCAACCCCGCCCTCCGTCTCCCCATCTCTGAAGCAGGGAGTTACTATTAGGCCTTTATTATGTCAAAGGAAATCTAAGGGGAACACTTTAAATCAGAGGAACCCACATGTCCACAGGTCCTGGCCAGGAATGTAAAGGACTGCAGAGGGCCAGTGCAGCCAAGACAGATGGGGTGCATGCCCACCTCAAGGGGACACTGCTGCTCAGCACCCATGCTGGGATGTGGGCCAGATATGACCTTTCATGTGAAACTAGAAATCTGCATGATTATATAAAATGTTCATATCCTCAACTAAGACAAGCAATTAAAATTGTTATTAACAGAATTATGTTGGCCAAATAAAACATGCAAGCTATTAGCATTCAGTGGGTTGGTATTTGGGATCCCTATTTAAGGCCAGTGAAAGAAAGAGATCGTAAAAGTTTAACATACTGATACTTAGAAAAAGTTCACAGGTATTCAATTAGCCACCTTTCTAACAAGGTAGCTGCTAGCTAATGTTACTACTTAAATTAAAATTAATTAAAATTAAAAATTCAGTTCCTCAGGGCCAGCCCAGTGGCATAGTGGTTAAGTTCGCGTGCTCCACTTTGGTGACCGGAGTTCACGGGTTCAGATCCTGGGCGTGGACCTACACACCACTTACCAAGCCATGCTGTGGCAGGTGTTCCACATATAAGGTAGAGGAAGATGGGCATGGATGTTAGGCCAGGGCCAGTCTTCCTCAGCAAAAAGAGGAGAATTGGCAATGGATGTTAGCTCAGGGCTAATCTTCCTCACACACACACAAAAATTCAGTTCCTCAGTACACTAGCCACATTTCAGGTGTTCAGTAGCCACACATGGCTAGTGGCTACCATATTGGAGAGTATAAATAAAGAACATTTCCATTGTGACAGAAAGTTCTGTTGGACAGCCCTCAGCTAGACCAAATGTGATTCTGGTGAACTGACAAGGATTCAACTAGAGATGTGAGGAAAAAAAGGACAGCATATTTTAATCTGAATATTTTGAACTATTAGGCTTTTGGGGATTTTACCTATTCAGTCTGCATTTGTTACCTCACTTTGTAGAGGTTGTCATGAGCCCTATTCAAACTAGTCTCAATGTATACTTAAATTGTAGAAGGCACGTTTAATGGATTGCCCGTATTTTTAAATATTATATCAATAATTTTTGTCTACCTTTGACATTTAAATAAAAAACAGTCACTGCAGTTTTAGGAATTTCTTCATAAAGTCTTTTTCAAGTAGTCTCTGTTCACATGGTTGGTATTTCTACGTCTGACACTCAGTTACAGTGAAGGTCCATGCTGCCTAAGAATGTCATGGTCAGAGGGGGTACATTCTGATGATGAAAAGACTCACAGTGCATGCCAATCAATCTACAATGTATCATCAAGGGTGTCCAAGTGACTCAAAGGAATCTGAAGAAGAAACAAGAGGAGGGGCAGGGACAGTTACCTTCAAGTAGGGAATGCTCTCGGCAATCTTATTCTGTGCCTTCAGGATGAAGCCGTAATGCACTTTAGCAAAGCCATCATTAGGTGTCACACTCAGAACCTAAACTCAAAGAAAACAAAAAGCTTTTGTGATTGACTAGAAATTCCACAAATGACTGTCAAAACAAATGCTAATGTGCTCTGCTGTACCTGGACTGGATTATGATTATTACAGTTTATAACACTACGGTGTTAAATCTCATTGCAATATATTAGGCTTAAATTAATGGCCCCGTTTTCCATCAACTCAAAATGTTCTCACATCTACACATTAGTTCCTCAAGAATGAGGAAATGAATGAAAAGGCAATGACCACCAAAGCATTGCTTTAACAATGCAAATCGGCAAAATAGCTATCAATTGATAGGACTTCAACATTTTTTTAGTGACCAGGAAAAAACTGCTTTAAATTTGCTATACCTGAAGTCAACTCTGAATAGTCATTATACACTTTTTTATATACATGCTTTATACATTGCCTTAATTAAGAGAAAATTTAGATTTACATTTGTAACATATCATGAGCCATTCATTCAACATAAATTTCTCGAATGCCCAGACCATTGTAAGGACTGAGGATAAAGTGGTGAGCAAATCCAACATCCTGTGATAAAACCCAGGTAAATATTTAATATAAACCAAATCATTGTTTACTATCATATGCATTTATTATGAATAAAGATAAATTATGCAAAATGCCTATAAATTAAATATTAGCATTGAGAAATCAACACAACAACACTCAACTTGTGAAGCTGCTGAGACAAACTAATTTACAGAACAAAGTGAAAGGTGAAGAAGGTCTGAGTTGGGTGCATGTAGAGTAAAGACGGATATCTTGTAGCTGCTCTTCATCCTGGAGCCTGAGTAGGAGGGTGAGTAGCAGCCACCACGGGTTCCTTATATAGAAGGAGCACGTGTGCCGGGAGAGCGGACCCCACGCCCTTTGCGAGCTCACAGTACACACTGCCAACACTTTAGTGTTTGCCAACTTGTAGTTGCTCTTGCACCTCATCCATTAGCAAATCCAGCCACCACTACCTTCAAAATATATTCAAAATCTTACCCTTGTCACTTCCTTCACTGCTGCCACCCTGGTCCGAGTCTATCATCTCTCCCCTACCTTCTTACAGGAGCCTCCTAACTGACAACCCTCTGCCTCCCAGCCCCCCTGCACTCCCAGCCTCTCTCTCCTGTAGCCTGTTCTCCCCCTGGGGCCCTGAATGGACTCACCAAATCCAAGGCGAGATTTCATCTCTCCTCTGTCCACAACCCAAATAGGTTCCATTTCACTAAAAGTAAAAGACCAGGTTCTAGGAACAGTCTCCATGGCCTCCCTTAAGCTGGGCCTCTCTACTTCTCTGGCTTCCTCTCCTACCTGCCTCCCACCAGCCACTTTGAGGCACCCTGGACTAGTTGCTGTTGGGTAGCAAGCCAAAGGCACCCCTGACTCAGGACCTTTGCACTTGCAGTACTCCTTTGCCTCAAACACCCTTTTCTCAGACATCCAAATGGCTCCCTCCTTCCTTGATGAAGGTTTTGCTCAAAAGTTACCATGTCAGTGAAAACTACACCCGACCACCCCCATCACTAGTCTTTATCCTGACTCCTTTTTCTTCACAGCACGCATCACCATCTGACTCATGATTTTTTTATTTCTCCCTCTAAGAAGCAAGGGATTTTGCCTGTTGCACTCACTGCCGACCCCGAGTGCTTAGAACAGTGCCCGGCATGTGGCAGGTGGTGGAGAAATCTGCACTAACTGAATGATAGGTGCATGCCGGGCTCTCCGCGCTAACTAGATCTCTGAAAGCACAGACCCTGCTGCTTCTGCACCTCCCACAGCACCTGTGACTGAACACCTCTGGAACTGAACTGAATTGAGGCTGATCAAGTTTCTGGTAGCATAACTATGAAGGGATTATGACAACTATTGCAGCTTCACAGATGACATTTTTGCCTACTGTAGACACACAGCCATCATCCCAAGTAAACAGCAGATGTATTCATTTATGATATTTTAGAACACACAGAACTCTTGTAGGCTCTGGACATTAAACATAAATAAGATACACTCTCTTTTCTCAGGGAGCTCTCAGTCAAGGGAGGAAGAGAGACTCACAGGCAGACAGTGGTAATGCAATGTGGTAAGTGTAGCCATAGCGATAGACAGGAGGCACGCAGAGGGTATACAGGAGGAGCATTTGCTTATTCTAGGGTGGGTGTGGCAGGGGCATGGTCTGAAAGGTGTTTAGGGATGAATAGCAGTTCACCGGGGAAAGGGAAGATGGGGAATAGTGGGGGAGGAGGCATTCAAGACATAGGAGAAAGTGAGTAAAAAGGAATAGTGGGCCAGGAACAGCAAAAGGGAATGAGACTGGAGACAAGGGCAGGAGGCAAATCACAAAAGGCCCCATTTAGAATCACGTGCAAGATAATCCTCTGGGGAGTGGAAAGAAATTACAATGCTTCTACTTGTATCTGCCTTTGAAATATAACATTTAGCATGCAGCAGGCTCCAGGGCTCTCCTCTCATCTGCATGGCAGACAGTCACACATCACATTCAGACCCATGCTATTGTGAGGGGAGGGTGGGCGATCAGGCTCCAGAGTGACCAACAGTGCTGCCGTCCCTGTTTGATTCTTACTATCACCTGCTTTGCTCACCGCAGTTCACACGTGGATGCAGAATGGATGCGCAAGTTGTATTATCTGATTGTAATCAACAAACTCTCAGAAAATAAGTGGCTTCATAAGATTTCTAAGAAACCCAGATTGAGATTAATACTAATAATATTACACAGCCCCTCTCTCTCTTTCTTTACACACACACACACACACACACACACACACACACACACACACACACAACAAAAACCTGGTACAGCTGACATTTCTAGCCCAGCACAAACTCTTTGCATGACACATTGCCACAGTAAAAAAATCATATCACATAACCATAAAGAGTATTGCACACTGACATTACTAAAATATTAATTTTTCAGTGAGAATGAAAAGCTTTTTGGCAGTTAAATGAAATTTAAAAAGTATTCGAAATATTTCATTTCATCTTGAAACTTATTTTGGGGTGTGCACCTTTTATAACATACATCATACATTAGTACATATACATACGTATATAATATATAAATACATATACATACATATTGCAGGTATTCGCTTGAACATTTTTTACTGGAAGGGTCTGCAATCAAACATGTGAAGACCACTGCTGTGGAAACTGGGAACCCCTGAAGAGTTCAAGCTGAGGGTGGGATGGTCAGATTTGTGTTTTGTGTAGATGAAGGTCAGAAGAGAGGAGGCCCAGGGGTCAGCCCAGTGGCATAGTGGTTAAGTTCGCGCGCTCCACTTCAGTGGCCCAGGGTTCGCAGGTTCGGATCCTGGGTGTGGACTGACACACCACTTGTCAGCCATGCTGTGGTGGCGTCCCATATAAAGTAGAGGAAGCTGGGCACGGGTGTTAGCCCAGGGCCAGTCTTCCTCAGCAAAAAGAGGAAGATTGGCAATGGAGGTTAGCTCAGGGCTAGTCTTCCTCAAAAAAAAAAAAAAAAAAAGAGAAGAGAGGAGGCCTGGACAAAAGCTGTCCTAGTTCAGAAAAGAGATGATGAGTGCCTGAGTTATAAAAGGGGGGATCTGAAAGGTATTCAGAAGGTAAAATTAGGAGAAATTAGTGATTTGGTACCACTCCATGAGAGCCAGGGGAGGGAAGAGTCAGGAATGATGCTCGACCATAGACCGTGGGTGGTCCGGGTAACTGGCAGTGTTGCTAACGTGGGGGAACACAGGAGTGCCTCCCAAAGCTACAGATGTGAGCAATCCACATCAAACCATTTTAAAAGCAGTCTTTGTAGAAACTGAAAGCAGCAAAAACCCAGAAAGGGAACTATCAATGATAGTTACTCAAAAATAAAAATCAACATGAAGAAAAATATCAAATTACAATATCAGTTTTCTGAAAATGATCTTTACTGAGACATAAACACACCAGGATAAACTTTGGTTAAGGAAAGAGAACCCATTAGATACAGCTTATTAACTTAGCAGTGAGAGGAGGGAATAAAAGGCAAACCCCACACATATTTTCAGTCTATTAATGCTTCTTTAAAAAGAAACCCACTGAATTGTATAATGCAGCTATATTTTAGACTTTCAGCATTCTGTTATGCTTATTCAGATGAGATTATGATTTCAAATGTATAAATAACAGCAGGTAAATTTTATTTTTCAGGATGAAGTAAAATGTTTCACACAGCCAAGATTTAGTACCAGGTAAAAAGAATGAATGTATTCAAGGAAGGTTTTATAAAGGTGAGGAAGGACAAATTCATAGTGGGTGAGAAAAACTAGTTGCTTTCGGATCCTGCCCTAACCTCAAATGTGCCTGGGACCCAGTCAACACTTGATCATGTTTTTTTGGAAGGAAGGAAAGAAGGAAGGAATCCTATAATTCCATCTTTGTGGCTTCTGATGGTGACAGAATAATGGGTTTGTCTGATATACTTTGACAATTCATACATTCATACGATCCTGAATCACTGAAATACATGATGTTTCCCTTAACCAGACTTTGCAAGACAGGGCACCCAGTGTAATGTTCTAGCCATTAGCAAATACAGTGCCCCATATGGATTTATTCTATGACCTGGAACAGGTACTTTAGTACATGGCACACATTTCCAATATTGGAGGTTCAATCCACTCTGTGTAGAGATGCTATAAACAGCAAAGGCATTATTTCTGCTCTCTCAGAAAATATAAAAACTATGACAAGGATGAAAAGACAACTGTTCCAAAATTCAATGATTTCCAATTAAGTATCAACAGCAATAAAAGGAGGAAAGCACCACTTTGTGAGTAGACCAGTCCCTAGACTGAGTAGAAAATCACTATACTTGACAGCATTGTTAAAACAGAAGGAATCATACTGGCTATTACTGAGTAGTAGTATTTTGATGTAAAGCGCACCAGCTTGAAAACCACTGACTAAAAGGCCTAAATTGAAGAATAACAAGTAAATGTGTTCACCTTTCTTTTATAGAGGCATTAACTTTCTCCAACTTCAAAGTTCATTCGGTATTTTGTTTACGCTGGACCAAATAAATTCCCTCATTGCTTGAAGGAGTCACAGTTTTCTAGATTTTATAGTTACTTGTGACGTAGAGGTTATTTATTAAAACATCCCTTATAAGGTAGAAATCCTTTTAAAGGCATCCTTGCTAGAGGATCGAAGAGTTAATGCCCTCTGAAAGGTGAGTAATTTACTCCATATGTCCAAAAGACTCTTGTTCTGTAGTTTTTCTCTAGACCAGACTTCTAGTGAAAAAAGGAAAGGTTCTGTTTTTTTACGTTTATGGAAAACTTGAGTTCCTCTCCCTATCATAAAGAACACTTTTAGAAAGGCTGTTTGTGGACTGATAAATATAAATCTTTAAAATATCACAATTGTAGGCTGAAGGTTTTGATGAACCAAGTGTTAACTAAAATTGAAAATCTTCTGATCAAGGGGAAAGACAGGGATTAAACCAAAACTTAGAATATGTCAACTATAATACTACTTACATTCTATTTAACTTAATTTAAAATAAAGAAAGTGAGAGATTGGGTGTATTAGATGCAATTTATAAATAACACTAGAACTTCATGTTCAAAATAATTTGATGTAGTTCATAGAAGATATCTGCCCGCCTACCTCTTCGTAAACCTTCTTGGCATTGTCATTATCTCCGATCAAGAGGTAGCCCACTCCAAGGTCATTCTTTAAGGAAGTGTCATCAGGAAAGAGTTGAACTAACTTCTGTAGGGTAAGCAGGGAACCTCTCATGTGACCTGATTTGGTGGGAAGAAAAGAAAACCAATAAAATTTTAAAGATTACGTACACCTTTGTATTGAGACTACAAATCACGAGAGACTGTTCAACAAAGGCTGAAGACCAGTTGAAATCTGACTCTATATACTGATAGCTAAGAACCTATTAGGATTTACTCCTGCAGTTGTGATGGTATCAATAACTCCTATAAGTAGATACTGAATATAATACTGATTATAAACATTTTAAAGACATTCTCATTTTCTAAATTCATCAACATTTACTGTCTTATGTCCCATTCCCTCTTTAGAAAGTTTTAGTTACCAATTCCTTGGAAAAAATATTTTACTAAGATACTTTTGGTTTATTATGATTAACTTTAAAATTAGGAATAGAGAACAGACAAATAAAAAGTCTATCAGATTTCAGGGTCCAGCACCCCGTATGAAACTTAAAGAGGCACTGAGGTGACACCGTTTCCAATTGAGTGTCCTCGTCTCTAGGTAATGACCTAGTCATGGAGCGAAGGAGACATCACCCGGTGTTATGGGACCCTCTGGTGGACGAAAGGATACTACGCACAACATGAATCACGACAACCCCAGCTTCAATTCATTTTTAAGGCTGTCTGATGGAAATTTACAATTTCTGGGGCCAACTGTTTTCACTGCTCGCCATAGTTGGAAAGACAAATTGAATAAGGGAAAAGGTGCAAACTAAGACTAGTGTACATGACAAAATTAATTACCTAAAGGTCTCAGTTGCCCACAAACTGAGTATTAGCCAAGAGTGTGGTAGGACCATCAGTAAGCTAACGCAGGTGTATGCCCCACTACCAGATGAACTATTTGGCATAAAACATCGGCAACTTATCCCCTGGCCTGCTCCCCATTACTGGCCAATCTGGGATGAGTTTGCTCAGCCATTCATTCTCTCACTAAGACATCAGACTACTTTTCTCCACCCTTCTTTCCCCCAATCTGTCCAAATTAGGTTTTCTTCTGCTTCTAAACTTCCTCTACTAACCACTACAAAGCCCCAGGTGAAAATCCCCCCTGTGGCCATCTCCTCTTGTCCCTTCCACTCTGCATCATGGAGCCCTGTTCTCCTGAGAGTGACCTTCATAACCTTGTCCCTTTCACTGACATCGTCTGCAGACAATTCCCTCATCACAGAGCCTCCTCTAGTGAACTTGCCTCACTCTCATTTGGAGGAAAAGACTACATTCAAATACTGAAAGACTGTTGTGGAAGAGGGTGAGGTTTATTCACAGGCTGTCTTGTCCCCATGGCCAGGAATAGGGTGAGGCAATGTGACACTCGGTGCAAAGTTTAAGAGGGTACCCCAAAATTCAGCAATCAAAATGAAAATTAATGTAAAAAACCCATGGTGAACAAAATATCAGAATTTTAAAGACAGAATCAGTAAACAGTGCTTAAGAGAGCCATCGTGGAGCCTGAGGCAAGAGGACAGCTCAGTAATATCAATTTTGTGCCCAAGGCGAGTGCCTCCACTTGAGTCCCAGCCTGGCCTTGTCCATCCTGCACGTGTGCTGTATGTTTTTCTTCCCCTGGACGGGCCCTTATGAACATAAGTCTGATGGACCATTTCTTCTAGTTTCTAATCATCACTTGGGTTCAACTCCTATCACAGATTTTGGTCCTCTACCAAAGTGACACAACTACCTTTAATTCCATCCCTCAGAAAACTGATAAAAGGGTCAGTTGGCCTTGACTATGACTTACATGAACCTCTCCTACTGGCATCAATAATTTGTTCATCTAACATCTTATGCAGCCAACCAGGCACCTGTCTTAGCAGTTACCCGTGGTGACAAGAGTAGATTCTTCCCTCCTGGTTTACTGATGATGTGGAAGGTGGGAGAGAATCATAAGCCTGGTTATAATAAAGTTAGGCCACAGCTAGTCTTACTTGCCTTTGGCATTGGGAACCTGGGTCAGTCAGAGAGGATGCTTTATGCTGCTCTTTCCAAAGCATTTGCAAATTTCCTTAGTGATTAAAAATTGTTTTTCTATCATTTTCCTTGGTATAGAGTCACACCTTACAGGTAAAATTTTCAGTGCCTGAAACTCCTAGTATTCCTCTACAAAAATTGTTCCACTGATAATTTCAGCCTCCATGAATCAGTTCGTTACAGCTAAGAGAGAAACAAATTTGGCATGACATGAAGAGTTTTTGATTCCAGACCTATTAATTTATTAGCTATGATTCCTTAGGCAAACTATCCAACCCCTCAACATCCTATTTGCCTCATCTTTAAAATGGGGGGCGTTGGAGGAAGGTGGTAAAAATACCATCTACATCTTTGTGATTATTAAGATTAGCATTGCTATTTCAATCTAAGACACACACACTCGGGTAAGTTACCTGAAATTAGTTATAAAATTCAGATTTCCTTCCATGTAACTAAGGCTCTTCAAGATAAAAGCATGGTATTTGCTGCTGAATTAACTTTTATTCCATTTTACCTAGAAATTGTTGTCTTTCTGACCGTCGCTTCAAACTCAGCTTCACCAGGTCTGCGGGGACATTGGGCAGGCTGGCCACCTCTTGATAGGTCTCGATGGCCCCACGTAGCACCTCATTGCTCCTTCTTTTCTCAGCCAAATCGTCTTCACACTAGAGGAAGTCCCACACTGGATAAATGTCCCATGACAAGCTATATTTGTAATCAACCAACACATTCATGAAAAGTTAACTTTTGGACATGCTTTAAAAGGAATTCAAGACAGATTAAAATTTTCTCTTTATCAAGAGATAAAAAATAAACAAAGGAAAGCAACACAACAGGCTATTTTAATAATATGAACAAAAGTTAGCTACTAAGCTACAGATGAGAAAGAATATCATAAAAGCAAGACTAATATATGCTAGGGCTAATGGAGACTGATATCACGTTATACATTAACATCAGATAGACAGGACTTCAGTCCATAATTCCTGTTCTTTCATTAGTTTATTCCTGTGTTCCGTCCTTCATTCAACAACTATTTTCTGGGAGCCAGGCACTGTTCTACACATGTGGCAGACAAATTAAACATAACAGACAAATCCTTTTTCTTGTTTTGCTTCATTCTGGAAAGGACAGAAAGTCTGGTGGCTGCAAGTGCTGTGGATAAAAATAAAGCAGGCTTAGGAGTGCTGGCAGTGAGGAGGTCTGGAGGATGCTTGCTTAATCAGGATGATCAGGAAGGGCATGAACGAAGTGAGGGAGTGAGGCATGAGGATATCTGGGGGAAGAATGTTCCAGGCAGAGAGAATAGCAAGAGCAAGGGCCCTGGGGGGTAGTGAGGAATAGAGGAAAAGCTGGTGCAGGAGGGGCAAGGAGGAGACTGATGGGGGGTGTCAGGGAACGAAGAACCTGGTAAGCTACTGCCAATTCTACCACACTAATTCCACGTATGATGGAAAGAACTAGAGTTTTTTGACATGACCTGATGTCTGTCAGGAGGATCACATGAGCACGGGTATGGAGAACAGACTGAGGGGTGGAGGGAGATGCAGAGAGCCCAGTTAGGACATTCCGGCAGAAATCCAGACAAGGCATGACGATGGCTTGGACTAGGGTAGTAACGGAAGTGGTAAGAAGTGGTTGGATTGTAGATAAATTTTGAAGGTCGGAGGCAACAGATTTGCAGGTGATCTGAATGTAGGGTGTGAGAAAAAGGGAGAGAGAGAAGCCAAGGATGAATTCAGGGTTTTTGGCTTAACAAGTACCAGGTGGAACTGTCATTCCCCGGGAATGGTAAGTCAGGGCAGAAGCAGGTTTGAAGCCATGTGGAATCAGGAGTTCAGTTTTGGCCATTTTAAACCCCAATGCCTATTAGGGACCCAAGTGGAGATACTGGACAGGAAGGTACATAAACGAGTCTGAGGTTCAGGAGAGAGTCAGAGTTCGAGACATACACTGGAGAATTGTCAAGGATAGAGATGGTATTTAAGCCAAGAAGCTAGAAGCAGTTGTGAGCGTAGATAGAGAATAGAAGAGGTCCAAGAACAGAACTCCAAGGAACTGCAATGTTTCAAGGTCACTAGAGGTCAGAAAGACGGGAGAACCAGCAAAAAAAAAAAAGGACAGAGAAGGAGGGAGGACAGAAGGAAATAACAACAAAACAGTGGTGTTCTGGAGGCTAAGTGACGAAGGGTATCAAGAGGAAGTGATCAATTGTGATAGAGGTGGCCATCTGGTGGGGCAAGATGAGAACTGAGGGTAGGTCGTGCTGGATTGGGCCACGGGGCGCCTCTCATGGCCCTGGCAAGAGCATCTCCATAGGACTATGGGGGACCTGCAATGAAATGGAGCGGGTTCAAAAGAAAACAGGAGGGAAGGAGGTGCAGACAACTCTTTCAAGGAGTTTCACTGTAAAGGGAAGCAGAGAAATGGGCCAGTAAGTGGAAAGGAATGTGGAGACAAGAGAGTCTTTTTTTAACAATGGGAAATATTACAGCATGTTTCTAAGCTGATGCAGAAGACTCAGCAGAGAGGGAAAAATCTGATGATGCAGAAGGGGACACAAAAATTAGAGTGATGTTGGGGCCGGCCCAGTGGCACAGCAGTTAAGTTTGCATGCTTCGCTTCGGCAGCCTGGGGTTTGCAGGTTTGGATCCCAGGTGCGGACCTACGTACCAATTATCAAGCCATGCTGTGGCAGGCGTCCCATGTATACACTGGAGGAAGATGGGCACGGATATTAGCCCAGGGCTAATATCCCTCGGCAGGAAGAGGAGGATTGGCAACAGATGCTAGCTCAGAGCCAATCTTCCTCACCAAAAAACAAAAAAAATTAGAACGATGTCCTTCAGCAGGTGAGAGGGGATGAGAAAGGGGACCAGAACAGTTCACCCATGCTAACAGGAGGGAAGGCAGGGCGTATGGGAGCAGGTGGAGGCAGGCTGTTAGTGCAGTAGTGCGACCATGTGGAAGCTCTTTGGATACTTCTCTTTACTTAGTGAAATAAGCAAGATGCTTAGCTGGAGATTGAGAATGGGAAGTGAAATACTAGAGGTAGGAAGAGAGAGGAGAATGTGTAAAATGGTCATCAAAATCTTACCAGATTTAGTAGACTACAATTTGAAGGTCACCATTTGAGGAAAAATAATACCACTTAGATGCTAAAAGTAGTATATAAAATTTCTTTCTCTGAATATACTATTTAACATGTTTACCTTTTTAAAGTAAAGTGTGTGCTGTAGTCAATATATAGATGCCTGCAGAACCAAAATAAAGCATAACTCCACAGTTTGAGGAAATGGTAAGAAAATGATCCATTCCTCCTCCACCCCAAAAACTAATAAGAATCCATACAAACTGTAAAATATGTGTGGGGAGCTTTTCAAAAAATAATACATCAAAGAAATAACTTGATAATATGTACTGATTAGGTAAGTTTCCCAGGATGATGAGGGCTAGGACTGAAGCAGTGGTGATGGAGAGAAGCAGACAGATTTATGAGAAGGGAAAATAGAAAAAAATCTAGATTTGAAAAGGGCAATTCACCCTTGCTTGACAGAAAAAAACTTCAGAACACACAACTATCTGTTCAGATCTGTAAATGGTCTCCAGAACAGACTTATCTACCAGGAGAGGACGTCCAATGTCAATGACCCATACTGGTCACTCTGCCCGTACGGCCTTCTGTATATTCATAAGCTGGCTTTTCTGTTTAGGCATCAGTTTCTTGTGAGTTTGGCTATGATGAGTTAACTCCCTAAAACATCATCATTCATGGATGACGTCACAGAATGACAGAGTCCTAGAGCTGAGAGAGGCCTTTGGAGAATATCTAGTTCAGCCTCTTCATTTGGTAGCCTCTCCAAGCTAAGAAATAGATCCTGGAACTGGAAGGTCTCTTCAAGGTTAGTACAAGGACAAATGTCAACCAAGGCAATCCTTCCTTCTAGAGTTAGGAATAGATATCTAACTAAACTCAACCTGAAAAGAGAGAAAGATGATACAATCTATATTCCTTGTCCCCTTCTCTCCTTCCAGCTCAGGTCTTTTATTTTAATGAAGTATAAACATTTTACAACCTCTAGAATGGAAAAAATATCAGTATTAAAATGGCACATAATTCTTTAAAATCTCTTAAGTGAAACTGACAGGCTTTGCTTTGAAAATCAAATTGTACAGATTGATTTTTATCAGTTTAGCATCTGTAGATACAATGATTTGAGCTGAAACTGAACATTTGTTACAGGACGTTAACATCGCAAAGCCTTTTGTTGATTCAAATTAAGTCACCCATCCACCCTTCCTAGGAGATGTGTCATTTTCTGCCTCAGAGGCATTAATGGTTTGTGCAACTGTGTGAATTGAGTTTATAATTCAAGATTTTGTGTCCAATGTTGAGGGAACTTGGTCAAAATTGATTTTCAGAGTGATCCAAAGAATAAGACAATATCAGTGCTACTTTAGAAACGACAGATACTGTAGTTTATATTTAACTCAATGCTGCTGAATTTTTAAAATCTTGGGGGATATTCCAAAGTAATTACTTAATCTTCTAACAAAGAATGAAAAAGCCATCACTTATCCCTCCCTATAAAATCCATCTTATGTTGAAATTTTTATTTTTAAAACTCCTATGAATTTAAAATTTCTTTTAAATTACTCTATTAAAATTTAATTTACCATGCCTAAATCTTGCTTTATGCCACATTAATATCAATACCACCTTGGAGCATAATAGTTTAGAGATAAAAATTATTGCCTGAGGCTTAAATCTCAAATTCCTACTGTTAAATCAGGATATAAATACAGCAATCACCATGTGCAAAAAGTACTGCATTTACTTAGAGTTTGGTACCCACAATTAATATCACATATAAGAAAAGTTCTAAAGCACAAAACATTTTGCCATAATTAAATCAGCATTTGCATCAACCATTATTTTCTCTAGTTAATATGCTTTCCTTAATCAAAAGACTGTCAATATTAGTGACAAAGCACATCACTTACTGGAACAGGCATGATCTTTTGGTAACAAGCACATTCTCTCTTGCTTAGCAATACGATTTAGCAATTTTGGAGAATTACTGACCAAATTAATTTACAAAAATGATACAGTTGTTGTCTGCTAAACCTGTTCTCTATGATGGATGAGGAACTTATTTGCATTAATTTTTCACAAAATTAACTTATTAAAATTTAATTAGTAATTTAACTATTAAGTTTTTAATGGGGAGATAGGAAGAATTTGGATATCTGGATCTCAAGTGGTCACCACCTTTAGTTCAGAGCAAAACATACTTGTTTTAGCTATAGATGTGTTAGTTCCTAAGTGCCGGCACTGACCCCCTCCAAAGGGGTGTTGTCAGCTTCTCCTTGGTCTAGAAAATTTCTGTAGCTTTGCATCTATTTTGTTTCCCAGCAGGGCTGACCATCTCGTCCCCCCAGGCAGGGCTGTAGGAGCTTGCCTGCTGACACCTTTGTATATCAGTCCTGGCTTTAACCTGAGCTCCCAGACTCCATAAATCCAATGGTCTACTTGACACGTCCACTTGACTATCTACTAGGCATCACAAACTTACCAGGACTAGAAGCTGCTTGATTTTGCACTTCCCCAAACCTGTTCCTCCACCAGTCTCCCTGATCAGTAACTAGTATCATCCTCTCCTCAGTGGGCCACACCAAAAACCCAGGAGTTACTTGGAGTCCTCTCTTTCTCTGACCCTTCTATCTCATCCATCATAAAGTCCTTTAAGCTCTGCCTTCAGCCCACTTCCTGACCTCCATGGGCATGACCACCGTCCGAGCCACTGCATCTCGAGTACACTTTCAACAGCCTCCTCTCTTCTTGCTTCTACTTTTGCCCCATAATCCATTCTCCACCCAGCAACCAAAGCAATATGAAAAACCACCAGACAGTCATGCCCATGCCTAACCCTCCAGTGGCTTCCCAACGCCTGGAGAACACAATCCATGAGGCCATGGCCTCACCTGTTCCACGTCACCCTCCCTCACATGCCCCTCTTCCTATCCCCCAGCTTATTATGCCAAGGCTGTTTGCACCACGGCCTTTGCCTCTGCTGTTCCCTCTGCCTGGATAGCTCCTTCCACGACCTTGTCACCCCCAGAGAGACCTGTTCTGATCACCTTATCTAAAGCATTGTCTGCTGTACACTCTCAGTCACATTATCTGCAGCCAAAAATCTTAATAGGTATGCTCTTTATTCCATTACTTTCTTTCCTTATGGCATATACTATTATGCAAGATGATCTAATATATTGATTTTTAACACTATAGTATTCTTTAAATATATATTTATTTATAAAGACATATATTTATATTATATTACATTTATATTATATTTATTTATGTTATATATTTATTTATAAAGATTTTCAGGGCTTTACTCAAATGTCACCTCCTTGGTGAGGCCTTTCTCTCCCACCCTAGCCATATTTCAACTCCCTCACACATCCTGTAGCTGGACTCTGCTTTATCCTTGTTCTCCTTAGCACTTATCACTAGCGAGCATATATATTTTACTTTGTCTCATGTGTAGTCTTCGCCATTACAATGAAAACTCCATATGTTTCGCTCATGGCTGCATCTGCAGTGCCTAGAACAGAGCCTGGCATAGAGTGGGTTTTCACCAAATAATTTTTAAGTAACTTTTAAAATATCTTCCACTGGAATATACGATCCACACGGACAGAGACCTCTAGAGCGTTTATTATGATAATCCCAGGGCCCCAAACAGTATATGGCACATGGTGGGTTTAGGCAGCTATACAGGAATGTGGGAAAGCTTCATGAAATGAGGAGCTGGAAGGTAGAGAAACATAAGAAAGGAGACGGCTGCAGTGGGAGACAGGGAGAAGGTAGCTGGTAAGAAACAAGTCAGTAGAAAGAAACTATAGAGAAAACAAAGTACATTCCACTTTGTATCTTAAAAAAGTCTTTCCTAAGCATACTTGCAACCTCTAGTTATAAAACTGAGTTTCTTAAGTCACTGAGGAGACTAAAGTGAAAACCATGTGATGGGTCTAATTGGAACGAGACGTGAGGGGGATGGGAAATCAATGACAAAAGTGTTAGTCTTTATTTTCTTTTTGAAACGAGAGAGAAGTCATATGGAGGGGGAGCAGAAAAAAGTTACTCAATTCACCAGAACACAATAGCAATAATTAATTTTCTCATTGAAAACAGTCTTTCTTGCTTGAGTTTATGCATGAAAAATTGATTCTGTTTATAAGTTAGAAGGGAAAAAGAAAATTCAAACAGTGGGCGGTGAAAAATCCAATTACACAGAACACAAGGACATCACAAACACTGCTCTAAGCAGAAGGGTTTTAGAATACCTGTGCCTTCCCATATCTTGCCCGTGGACTCTGAGGGTATTTGCGAACCAGTTCTTCAAAGGCGTTCACTGCTTCCTCAATTTTTCCCTGTTAAGAAGAGGCATGTATGTAAATACAATAAATTCGAATGCATAACGTTATTCAATATGGTTGTTCAATATTCACCAAATAGCTTTGTCAAAATTTCCTGGACTTCATTCTGAACTTAAAGACAGTTTTAACTAAGATTTAAAAAAAATTAACTGTATTATGGCAAACATAAAACTAGAAATGAACATAAAAATAGTTTTTAAAAGACAGAACCTGACAAATGATGTACTGTGAGACTTTATTAAAGAAACTGTATTTTCCCTCCATATGTACAGTGCCTCCACGTATTCTTAAAGAAAATATTCGGGTTTTAAGTTGGGGGAAAAATACTGCTGGCAGCTAGAATGTCTTGGGGTCTGCAGTGAGAAGCCTGAAGCAGCTGTTAAAACAGTGGGGAATAAACACACAGGATGAGAGGGCCACTTGGTCATGGTACCTGTCACCCAATGAACATCAGGGTTGATTTGGCTCATCTGGTTGATGGGAGCCTCACTGCCTCTGTGTCATGTGACCTGTCCCAAAGCTCACACAGGCCCTTAAGAAGATGGTCCGAGCACCTCTGATAGGTCTTTGACAACCAATGTGTGAAAAGAGATGGAGGATATGCAACAGGTAAACTTGGTGAGGTTCCTGGCCTGGGGGCGAGGAAACCTCTCCCACCTCACTCCATGCAGTGCCATTCCACAGGTGAAACAGATGTCTCCCGGTTTCTCTGGATGGCAGCAGGTCAAGGATATTGGGAACCACAGGATAGAGACAGATTTTTTGAGCAGAACTTTCCCAGACACTTCAGCTCCCTATAAATTGGTAAATCCATTCATTCTACATGTAAACGCAAGCTCGCTGTGGTTTATATGTTTTGACCTTCAGTGAGTGAGTTTTCATACAACAAAGTTGACCTCACAAATGTGGCTGTGCAAAGCAAATGGCACAGTACTACCCAACTGTTAAGTACACCTACTTCTGAAAGACAACTAAATAGAGAGGAGTCAGGCATTATCCATATGGAAGTTCCTTGAAATCATTCCTTTAGGTAGATATCATTGAGGAAGAAGGTTTTCCTTTCCCTCTCACATGCTCATAAGTGGTGCTGAGGGGCTGGTGGAAAATACATGCAGCGTGTAGTGGTCACGAGTGCAGCTCTGGAGCCACTGGTCAGAGTCTGGGCTCCACCACTTACGAGGTGTAGGACTTATGACAAGTTATTTAGGACTTTACCTTAGATGCCTCATCTGTAAAATGGGGATAATGAGGGTACTTGACTACCTTGTGGGGTTGCTGTGAAGCTTAACTCTGATAACATACATAAAGTGCTTGTAGACACTGCAGACAGCATAGAAAGCATCGAACAATGTTAGCTATTATTATTATTGTGGTGTGTGGGGATATGTGTGCCAGCACAAGATAATGGGGCCCATCCCAGATAAGTCTCTCATCTGACAGACAGATGGGTTAATGCAAAGAGAATGAGGATTTAATCCTTCCAGGAACACATTCTCTAAGTTATATTTATTGTCAGAAATAATTGTATTGCTATTTAAAATATGCTGTCCCTCTCATAATATTAATTTTTTAAAGACTTTATTGTTTTAGAGTAGTTTGAGGTTCACAGCAAAATGAGAGGAAAGCACAGAGATTTCCCATATACCTCCTACTCCCACACATGCGCAGTCTCCCCTATAATCAATATCCTGCACCACAATGGTACATTTGCTATAATTGATGAACCTACACTGACTCATCATAATCACCCGAAGTCCACAGTTTACCTGAGAGTTCACTCTTGGTGGTGTACATTCCATGGGTTTGGACAAATGTATACTGACTGCACCACTGTCATATATATAACCACAGAGTAGTGTCACTGCCCTAAAAATCCTGTGCTCCGCCTAGTCACCCCTCCCCCACCCTCCAGTTACCCTCGGCAACTACTGATCTTTTCACTGTCTCCATAGTTTTGCCTTTTCCAGAATGTCATGCAGTTGGAAGCATAGAGTATGCAGCCTTTTCAGATTGGCTTCTTTCACTTAGTAATATGCATTTAAGGTTCCTCCATGTCTTTTCATGGCTTGAGAGCTCATTTCTTTACAGTGCTGAATAATATCTCACTGTCTAGATGTACTATAGTTTACTTGTCCATTCACCTACTGAAGGACATCTTGGGTGCTTCCAAGTTTTGGCAGTTGTGAACAAAGCTGCTATAAACATTCAGGAGCAGGTTTTTGTGTGGACATAAATTTTCAACTCCTTTGGGTAAATACGAAGGAGCAGGATTTCTGGATTGTATTGTAAGAGTATGTTTAGTTTTGTAAGAAACCACCAAACTATCTTCCAAAGTGGCTGTACTATTTTGCATTCCCATCACTAATATATGAGACTTCCTGTGGCTCTTCATACTTGTCAGCATTTGGTGTTGTCAGTGATGCAGATTTTGGCCATTCAAATGGGTATATAGTGGTATCTCATTGTTTTAATTTGCATTTCCCTCATAACAAATGATGTGCAGCATTTTTTCATATGCTCATTTGCCATCTGTATATCTTCTTTCGTGAGGTGTCTGTTAAGGTCTTAGACTCATTTTTTAATCAAGCTGCTTGTTTTCTTATTGTTGAATTTTAAGAGTTCTTTGTATATTTTGGATAACAGTTTGTTTTTAAAACCATTATTTTATTTCTTCTGTTAACGATTATAAGGGATGAAGATTTATGTTAAATATTTTTCTGTGTGACCTTCTTCCGACTACCCTATGTTAGTTTCCTGCGGCTGCTGTAACAAACTACCACAAACTTGGTGGCTTAAAGCAACAGAAATTAATTCTCTCACAGTTCTGGAGAACAGAAGTCCAAAATCAGTTTCACTGGGCTGACATCAAGCTGTCCGTAGGGCTGCATTTCCTCTGGAGGCTTTAGGGGAGAATCTGTTCCTTGTCTCTTGCAGCTTCTGGTGGCTGTTAGCATTCCTTGGCTTGTGGCTGCGTCACTCTAATCTCTGCCTCCATCTTCACATCACCTCCTCCCCTGTGTATGTTTCTTCCCTTCTGGCTGTATAAAATCTCCATCTGTCTCTTTCTTACAAGGACACATTTGGGGCCTGTGATGGTTAATTTTTGTGTCAAACTCAACTGGGTTAAGATAGTTGTTATTATTTCTAGGTGTGTTCCTGTGGATGTCTCCAGAAGAGATGAGCATTTGAATCAGTAGACCAAATAAAGACGATCAGTTCTCAACACTGTGAGTGGGCATCGTCCAATCCAGAGAGGTCCTGAATAAAACAAAAAGGCAGAGAAAAGGGGAATTTGCCCTCTCTGCTTGAGTTGAAACATCCACCTTCTCCTGAGCTCAGACATCAGCACTCCTGGTTCTCAGACTTCTGGACTCACAGTGAGACTTACGCCATTGGCCCCAATTCTCAGGTCTTCAGGCTCAAACTGAATGACACCACTGGCTTTTCTGGTTCTCCAGCTCGCAGGGAACAGAATATGGGACTGCTTGGCCTCTATAACCATGTGAGCCAATTACTATAATAAATCTCCTCTTCTATATATCTCTACATATCCTATTTGTTCTGTTTCTCTAGAAGACCCTGACTATTACAGGGCCTACCAGGATAATCCAGGAGAATACCTCCTTCATAAGAGCCTTTCTTAATCACATCTGCAAAAGCCCTTTTCCCAAATAAGGTAACGTTTACAGGTCCAGGGATTAGAACATGGATATCTTTTGGGGAAGCCATTTTTCAGCCTACCAGAGTCTGCCTTCTGGCCCCCAATGATTCACATCTGTCTCACATGCAAAATACATTCACCCATTCCAACATTCCCAAAAGTCTGGACATACTACATCATCAACGCAAGTCTAAAATCTCATCTAAATCTCATTAACTCCAAAGTCCCAAATCTCATCATCCAATTCAATTCATCTAAATCACAAATGGATGAGACTGGTTATAATCCATTTCTGGGTAAAATTCTTCTCCACCTGTGGACTTGTGAAACTAGAAAACAAGTTATCTGCTTCTAAAACACAATGGTGAGATGAGCATAGGATAACATTTATAGACATTTCTATTCCAAAAGGAAGAAAGGAGTCACTGACTCTAAGCAATTTCAAAATGCTGCCAGACAATTCCATTCCTGATTTCAACACTTACTACAGGGGCTGGCCCGGTGGCGTAGTGGTTAAGTTCGCACGCTCTGCTTCAGTGGCCCGGGGTTCATGGATTTGTATCCTGGGCACGGATCTACATGCCACTCATCAAGCAATGCTGTGGTGTCGTCCCACATACAAAAAAATAGAGGAAGATTGGCACAGATGTTAGCTCAGGGACAATCTTCCTCAGGCAACAAGAAAAAGATGATTGAAATAGATTTGATCTACACATTTTTTTTTTTTTTGGCTAAGGAAGATTCGCCCTGAGCTAACATCCACTGCCAATCTTGCTCTTTTTGTACGTAAGCCGCCACCACAGCACGGACACTGACAGACAAGTGGTGTAGGTCTGTGCCTGGGAACCAAACCTGGGATGCTGAAGTGGAGCATGGCAAACAACCACTAGGCCACTGGGGCTGGCCCTGATCTATACACTTTTGAAGGAAAAATAAAGTAACCTCAGACTTTCACGTGGCACGGTGCTTGAAGCTAGGATGTGAACTGAGACTGGACCTCCTCTGCCAAGGGCCTCAGCTACTCCAGTGCAGTCCGCTGCATCGTTTGAAAATACCAGCTATAAAAACAACCTTAAAAGACTTAATTACGCTAATGATTCAGTCAATAATTCACCTCCCTGTTGTTTCAGAAGCAAGAATTGCCTACGTGGCCACTTCTTCCTCCCTTATTTACCTCCTATAGGCTCAGGGTGCTCCTTGAGGAAAGCATCATAATTTCTCCAAATAAGCAAGAACCAGAGAATACCCCCTGGATTTTTCCAGCACTTTAATGTCCCACTGACTTATGTGCCCCTTGATAACCGAGCCCTTCTTTATTGTTCATTGTAATTACATAAAAATCCTACTCTAAAGCTGTTCATTTGTTCTTCATCCCAAAAGTCACCTGTGAAATAGGCACCTCACATTTTCATATATGACATTTAGTACTGAGAAAGTGGAGAATGCCAAACAGGCGATAGAAAAAGAAGATTCCTATTTCGCTTCTACTAAAAAATGCAAATTTCCTACAAACAGTAGATGGTTTCATTTTATAAAGCTAAACAAGATAGACTCAGAAATCACTCCATATGGTTAATTTAGCGAACAACGATTTTGCTGCAACATTCTTTGGAGTTACTATATGTTTATCGGCTGGTAAAGAGGGTAAGCCAACCTTGGCTTGGGAACCTGGTCTAATGCTAGTTACAGAAGCCTTCATGCTCATTGGTACATTTCCCAAAAAATGTATGGGAAGCACATTCTTGTCCCACTTCAGTTCTAACGTGGGTGTTCTTATTGTTGTTGCTTATTTACTCACAGTCCCCTAATCCCTTTTTTGCAGCCAATGTCTACTGAAACACAGCATCTTATGGGAAGAGTAATGAGCATTATACCGAGTATAAATTCAAGTACAGAGTAGAGAAAAAGAAATTTCTATGAAAAACAAAGAGGTGATTAAGTGACAATATCATTCAATACATTATCATAAGTATTTGGCTTGATAATTAGATGGATATGACTGAGTTAAGAGAACAAATAACTTCAATTTAGCGTCAATTCACTGTTTTCAAAGACTGTAATATCTAGAAAGAAATGCAAATAGTATTTCAAATTAACTGATGACAAAACGAAACATAAAACAATCACTCTGAAAACTGGGGGTGCAGGAGGTTAACCCAAGTGAGAAGAATGTGAAATCGAATGTCATTTCACCTAACAGTGACTATCCTAAGAGTGTTGGACTAACGTGTTTTTTCTCTTTGCATGTAGGTGCTATAAAATTAAAATGTCCACTTGCATGGTACTTAACAGTATTAATATATATATATTTAATCTTATTTGATCTTTACAAAAGCCAAGAAGGAAGTAGGAAGAGTACTTATTACTCTAATTTTTTAAAACAAGAAACTGAGGCTCAGAATACCAAGTGATGATCCAAAACCACGTGACCAGAATGTGACGGAAGTGGGTTTACTCCCACGTCAGCTGGCCTGGAGGTAAGCTCTGTTTCCATTTGGCCATGACAGCTGCAATTCTTTTCATTTGATTCGTTTCACGTGGAATGCTGACGTGCCTGGGGAAAAACCCACTCTACTCAAAGGTTGTGTCTCTTACATTTTTTTTTTTTTTAACAAATCAAGAGCAATGCCTGAGTTTATTTAACAACTAAACCATTGCACATTTCTGTGCAAAACAAAAATATCAACCTACCCTTTTACGGAGTTTTTCTGCAGCATCAAGTTCAGCTTTAATAGTCTTATCAAATTTATTTAATAGTTTAGGCTTCTTTTTCTTAACTGAAAGAAAAAAGAGGTTTTTATTTATTTATTTTTTTTTGTCTCGAAATAGCTATTAAGAATAGCAATTTATAAGTAGTGAGAAACCTAGCGTTGGTCCCGAACCTCTAATGGTAGGAGCAAGCACAATCCTAGCTCACCTTCCCATCCCCTTACCCACGTCCACTATGACACAGTCAGTAACTGCCAAGCCACAGCCACAAGGGAGATAGTACGGCCCTTACTTATGCCCAAAAGTGTTCTTGGGAGACTGGGTGGATGCTGGTATCCTGCAACTCTCAGGGATACTGGCCTAGTTTCTGGAGTGAAAATGGTAGCTGTGATTTCTAAACCCTTGTGATCAACTTCTTGACTAAGTCCAAAAGACTGCTTAAAATAGTTTCTGCATATATCTACAATGTTTCTAATCAGATAAAATGGGAAGCTATTCTCAAGAGAGTCAAGGAAACAGAATTTCTTAGCCTAGCACTCAAGGCTCTTCCCCTGAATCATGGACCCACCACTCCAGCTATATTCCATCCTTCAGCCAAATTGGACATCCCCATGTTCTCCAAATAAGCTTTGTGCCATTTGTGATTCTACTTTCTCCAGGTAAAATGGCCTACTCCTTATCTTTGTCTGTTGAAAATATGCCCATCCTTCAACAACTAGGTCAAAACCACACTCCTTGTAAAGTTTCCCCACATATCACTCACTCAGGTGCTCAGTTCTCCCTCTTCCTCTTTCTCTCTGTCTGTGTCTCTCCCCCTCTCTCAACTGAAGTCCATAGCACCCTGCATATTTCTCTTTCATGGTGCTTCTTCCATATGACTTTTACTATAAGCATTTGTGCACTGATCTTAGTCCCTCGCCAAACCATAAGTTCCTGCAGAGTGGAACCATGTCTTAGATGCCAACTGAATTTCTTCATGCTTACTTAGCATGAAGTCACAGCCAGCAGGCGAGAGGGCGGGTCCTACTGGTACATATCCAGCAGTGCCTGTGGAGTGGACTGATATCAAGTGCTCCCTGGAAGCTCAGGAGAGTGACAAGAGCAGGACCTGGAAGGGTAAGTCAGATGTTCCCGATAGAGAAGAGGACTGGTGGTGGGCAGGAGGAGGAGTGGGAGGGATGAGAAAAATGAGCACAGTCAGAAGAGAACGTTCTCAATGTTCTGACATTAAACCTACACATTCAGTTACTTCTGCTCTATCCCGCCATGAAGGAGGAGGGTCTCTCCTTCCTAAGGTTACCCCCTCCACACGCACACCTGCCCTCTGCTTCTGTGTTTCCTCTGAATGTCTCCTCACTCTCTTGCTGGCTTTTAGCTCCTACCGGCATGTAACAGTGCTGACGTCTCTGTGTCTTAAGGCAAACCAGCCAACCAACCAAGACCAACCTCAGCCTGCCCTCCTCTACTTGCCGTCCTCTCTTCCCCTCCACTCATGCCTGTCTCTCTCTCAACCCACAGAGCCCTGGCTCCTTCACCCCACACAGGGGCAAAAGCAAGTGTTCCGGAAGGAAGGGGAGCTCAGTGGTTGAGAGTCATGCCAGGGGTCTGAGTCCCAGCTCTGTCACGTCCTGGCTCTGGCACCTAAGCTGGCCCTAAACTTTTCTGACTCTCACTTCCCTAATCTATTAACTGAGTGTAGAGTTTTTGAGAACTAAATTGCTGTTGTATGTGAGCAAACAGCACAGTGCCCGGCAGAGACTAAGTGTTCTGTACCTGAGAGCTAGCAGTGACTACGGCCTTCTCTGCAAGGCCTTTTCTTCCTATCCTACCTGACCCCTCTGCAGCATCTGACACAGCTGACTCTTCCCTCCTTCCTGAAATGACCCCCTCCTTGACTTTTGCATTGCCCACTTTCCTGGTCTTCCTCCTTATTCTCTGGCCTCTCCATTTCCTCCCCATCTCCTCTGTGGCTCCTGCCCTCTGCTGACCCCTGGGATGTTGTGCTCCTCAGGGTCAGTCTTCAGCTCTCAAAAGAGCTTTAACTGTTAATTTTCCAACTGAGCTACAAATTAAGAAGTTAATTTTCTCTGTATTACAAAAATCATAAAACCAAGTGCCTATGATTTACGGCACAGGTGCCTCAAGCTCAGTAGATCAGAAGTGGAATTCACTATTGCTCACAAATCTATTCTTTCTCATATTTACCCTACTTTGGAGGATGGAGCCATGTTCACCTGGTTGGAGAAGGCAAGTAAAACAGGGCAAAGAAGGAATGAGTGGAATTATCCAAATGAAGAATGAGCGGAATCGCTACTATTTTTTAGCGCTCACTCTGTGCCAGTCTCCTTTTACTCTCTCAACCTCCCGGACACAGGGAATTTAACTTCACAGATGTGGCCAATGAGGTTCCAAAAGGGTCAGTCTCTTGATAAGTCCCCTCTCTCATCCACACAGGAGGAAGGGGACACTTATTTCCCACTCATATGGTTTCCAAAAGGAGGGAAGTTTCCTAGAAACCCTTAGCCTCCTGCCTCTCCCCACAGGGGAGGTGGTGTGACTCATCTGATTACTGAGGTGGGGCAAGGACAAGCTTGCCCCAAGCTTGCTCAGTTCCACCCTTTTCTTCCTCCCAAGAGCATGCGCCCTGCACTGAGCTGATCATACATCCTACAGGGAGGGGTACCATACAGGAGACCTAGGGCTGTTCCATACCGCCGGGCATGGGTGGGAATGTCTAATTCTGAAGTTCATTATTAAGATACCTATTCATCCTGCTCATCCAAGTCCCATCCTTCAATTCAGCTCTCATCAGTTAAAGAAGCAGATACTTTAACCCCCTTTCCTTTATTTCATTCCTGTGCCTCTTTTTAAATTGCTATGCTCTTTTATTTGTTTATTCCACCTTCCTCTTCTCCCCTCTCCAAACCCTCAGGCCATCTATTCAACAAGAAATAAACGTGTAAAGAAGAGGCTGAAAAAAATCGTGAATAACAGGCATTTTCAACTGCATGTCATTACGTGTTAGCATACATGCTGAGGACATGGAAAATGAACTGACATTTGACTGAGATGCGGATTTATAGCGGTGGGAGTTAGTGTCTTGTCAGCTCAGCACTGCCTTCTATCTCTCAATTGCTCATTCTGGTTTTGGAGAAGTGTCTGTCAGCAGAATGCCCGCGGGACCAGGCAAGCCTGGAGGGCCCTGAGTAGAGGATGTTACTGCTGACATCATCGGTTTTCCCAAACATGTCCCCCGTGTTACACAGTTAAAGTTAACATGAGATTTATTTATAAGAAAAAGAAACTATTGGCAGTTCAGGATATCCACAACAGTCAACAGTAAAATAATGTCTGTTAAACAGCCACACTGTAAGTGTTTCAGTGTCAAAATAGTTCACTATCATCACAAAAAATAGATAAAATATTAAAAATCTCATAGCACCCGTTACCAAGAAATTACCTTGTCCCATCTTTTCATATATCTTCCTGTGTAATAGCTCCTAATTATCGTCCTCTCTTTGACATTCAAGTTTTGTTCTAGCATGACTATTTTTATTTTTAAGTGTAGAAAAAGCCTAAAGCAATTTTCCCAATTGTTAGAACACCAGATCTCTTCCTTCCTGTTCTGGGAAGGCACACGGTCTGGCTGCAGAAACAACCCCGGGTTAGTGATGCGACCGGGTCGAGCGCTCTCAGGCTCCCTCAGGCCTCAGTTTTTTCTTCTACAAATGAGTGACTTGGGCTGGTTCTCTTAAGGTCTCTTTAAACTCAAAAATCTTGTGTTTCTAATTTTCAGTTGATTTAAATTATCTTAATAATCTTTCAAAACAGACCTAGAAGGTACTGGAATGAATTGTTAATTTTGTTGAATATGGATTTTTAAAAATGGTTTAGGAGGAAGCTGTCTATGCTACATTAAACTTTGTATTTTTTTAAATTACTGCCATGACAAGTATTTTACTCTTTTCAAAAACCACAAAGAAAGAAAAAAAGTGGCCAGTTGCATTTCAAATCCTTAGTTCTCTTGTCATGCCATGGTTGAAACATTAAGATCAAATAAACTGGAAAAAAAGGAAAATAAAAGAATAATTAAAGGCAGGAGAAGGGTACTAATGATGCACACTTAGATTACATACTAATTAGTGTTGACTCCCTTTCGTTTCCACTTAGTCCATGGAAGATGTTTTTATCTTATGATGCATGGAGAAAAGCTGAACACCAATAAAGACACAGAATCTTCGTATTACTCTATGTCCTAGACCTGTTCCATTGACAAGTGACAAAAATGGCAGTGTCTGCCACAAGGTAGACAGACAAGCAGCAATTTCCTAACCAGTCTCCCTGCGTCCAGTCTGTCCCCATGTTCCACACTGTCCTGAGGATCTTCCTGTAACACAATCTGTCCATCCCTCCTCCTGCTTAAAACACACCCACGAATCCTCCAAGCATACAAAATAAAAGCTAAATTCTTTAGACTGCCATCCTAGCAACCCTGCTCCTAGTTATCGGCCCAAGAGAAATGAAAACATCAGTCCACACACAGACTCGTAAGTGCATATTAACTGCAGCACTGTTCACAACGGCCAAAAAGTAGAAAAACCCCAAAGGTCCATCACCTGGGGAATGGACAGACAACCTGTGGTACAGCATACAGTGGAGCACTACTCAGCCATAATACGAATAATGCAACCAGATACTTCTCAAATGCATTATGTTGAGTAAAAGAGGCCAAATTCAAAAGGCTACTGACTGGCTAATTCTCTTTACACAGCGTTTAGCAAAAAGAAAAACTGTGGGGAAAGAAAACAGATAAGTGGTCTCAGAGGCTGGAGTAGGGAAAGGGGTTGACTACAAAGGTTACAAAGAATTTTCGGGTTACAAAGTTCTATACATTTGTTGTGGGGAATAAACTGTATCTGGATGTCTCTGCATACGTCAAAACTCAGACACGCGCACTACAAAAGGTGAATTTCACCGTATGTAAATCATACCTCAATATCTGACTTAACAACAAAGTTATAAGGAAGAGACAAGCCACGTGATTCTCAATGAAGACTCTTATTATAGGTATAATAGTATAAAAAGCACTTGGGAATGAAGACGTCATACTTTTAAAAATAAAATTAAATCTGGTTTTGAGCTCCCGCCCCGCCATGAACCTATTGGGAGGTAATTCAAACTCAACCATGCTTAAGAGGCTCCTTCCTGCACAAAAAAAAAGAGAAAGAAAAAAAAAATGCACTTCTAGACCTAACTTGGCCCTCAATGACATCTATATATTTTCCTTATCTAATATCCCAGCTACCTTTTCTGCTCCTGACTGCCCCTCTTCCTTACCATTCATTCCAAGTACCCTACTCTTTATTTAAAAAATTTTTCGACTATTCTTGAACTACATCAAACCACTGCTGTTCTTCAGTGCATGACTGTACACAGAGGAGAGAGCCCCAGGACTCTGGATTGAGACCAACCTTGTTCACTGGCTCATTCATTCTTTCAACTATTTGCTAAAATGTCACTATGTTCCAAGGATTGCTCTAGGTGCTAAGAACTCAACAGAACCTTCCTCAAGGAGGCTTACAGTCTTACTGGGGAGAAAGATGTAAATGGATAATTAACCCTCAGGGGAAGATATAAGGGTGGACCAAGAATGGTGCTAATGTAATGGGGAAGGGAGGGAGAGTGAGAGCTGAGGGATACTCTGGTAGAGGCAGCATTCTAGGCAGAGGTAAGAGTATTGACTTTGTAATTCAGTCACAATTGGGAACCTGTACTGTCACTTTAGTTATTTTTCTTGTAAGTGAAAAGCTAAAAATCTCCTCCTGCTTGGATGCTATGGTTTGGTGCCATTTATGTGAACGTTCTTATTATAGGAATCTGGGCTTTCCAGAATTTTGGAAAGTTGAAGGTGGAGCTTTGCTCAGGGATCCCAGGCACTGACCTACATTCTCCCCACATCTGAGGTCGTGGCCTTAGTGATGCTGAGTCTGCTTCACGAGCCAGGAGAGGCCCGAAGAGCATGTTTGCGTGTATAAGTTTTGTTGAGAGAGGATGTACTCCCTGACTATAAAAGGGCAGTGGTGTAGCAAGAATTGGGCTTCTGACCACATGCAAGACAAAGAGGACAGTTGTGGCTCCCACCCCCACCAGACGAGGGATTCTAGATGCCCATGAAACCACACTGATGGCCATGGCACCTGCTCCTGCCCTAGGCTGCCATTTTGCTTTAGACACCATTTCGTATGCTTAATTAAGGACATAAATTTAACTTTACTCTGAGAGTAAGAGGGAGAGAGATTGAGAATTTCTCCCACCAACTCAAAACCCACCTGAAATGCTATATTTATTCAAGAAAATAATGTATGTCTTCAGCTGTTTCACAGTTGTGTTTCCTTGAATCAGCTTTACTGCGTTTCACAAAGTGGCCCATAGTCTCTATCTTCATCCCCTGTTACCTACCTGTAAAGCAGTTTACATCTCCTATATACAGCCTCTCAAATATGGAGTCAACTTTGACACTTCTGTGACATTTCTCATGGTGTTTCTTTTCCTAGAAAACCCTTCCCTCTATTTCTACCAAAGAATACTCCGTATTTTAACTTTCAAGACCTAGTTTGAATGCCATTTCCTCTCTCAAGTCATCTGAGCATCTTCATACAAAAAAAAAAATCTTTCTCCTCTGTGCTCATATAACATTTTGTTTCTGGAAATAGTAAGGTTTTCAGGCTGCGTTTATGATGGTTGTATATATAGTGTGCGTTCACTCACCCTCTCTCTGTCTCTTCCTACCTGCCCCCCACCTCCTGGATTGTTCATTTTTGTGAAGAAAGAACTGTGCCTTACTCGTAATTTATTTCCAGCATTTAGCACATGGCCTGTCCTATAGAAAGTCCTCAACGAATGTTTCTGAACATATGAACGCATGCAAGCATGAATGAATCAAGACATTCTAGAAGGGGAAAAGGCAATGTCAATTTGAAACTTAGGCATATCAGCTGTTTAAAAAAATTAGAAAATTATAAGCAACCAAGATAGAGAACGAACTGAGAGTAGCTTACTTTATAAAGAAGGTCTAATGCAAAAAATGTCAATGGATAACAACAGAGGAGACAGAGGAAGAAAATAAGAAAAAGGCACAAGGTACGTATGAGACAATCTCCACTGAAGATCTTAGAGAGAAGATTGATGTTTATTTCATACGTCTTATTCCATTTAAGTTTTTTAGTATATTTAGCAATTTAGAACACAAATGGCAGAATACTAAACACAATTAACCAGTAAGTTTTTGGACTGCAAAGTTCAGATAATTTTAGAAGAACATAAAAACTTCACTAAGCAGGTTGCTTTTACGTTCTGAGTCATTGCTTAATGCCTTATCAAATTCTTTCCTGATAATAACAGTTGATATTTATCGACCACTTACTCTGCTAGACATGTGTGACTCACCCAGGCTGCACAAATTGTCAACAGTAGGAGCCAAGACTGGAGCTTGGGGTTGTCTTGACTCCAATGTCTAAGCCTTTGATCATTTTGCTATATCTCTGGCATCTGGCCCAGAAGTTAACACCTTAGGGCATTCCTAAGGGCTTTGAGAGTGATGACAGAGTGGAATTAAGTATAAGTATCATGTTGTGTAAAGGAAGTAGCTGAACTTTGTACTACTTGTCTCAAAGGATAAAGGTAGTTAAATAACCACAGTAATTTTTCTTCATTTTGTGTCTCAAAGACCCAGCATTTACACATTACACAGAGATACTCTGGCTTAGCAGCAAAACCCCAGGGTATGGCGCCTGGAGGCCAGGGTGTGAGCCTCAGTTCTTCCCTTCTTGGGCAACTTGCTTAATCTACTTCTGTGAAATGGGGTAATATCAGATCTCCACTTACCAACCATAAGGGAGCATAAAACATCACATAAATGTTAATCATGCCTTTTATCTGTAATACTTTATCTTCACTTACTTTAAAATTCTGCTCTTTAAGTAAGTGGGAGAAGAGTATGACATACCTTATTAGTAAATGTTTGAGGAATTATTTTTTTAAGATACGACGTTTGCATCAAAACTACATTGTGATATCACCTTACACCTGTTAGAATGGCTATAATCACCAAGACAAAAAATAACAAATGTTGGAGAGGATGTGGAAAAAAGAGAACCCTCATACACTGCTGGTGGGAATGCACACTGGTGCAGCCACTATGGAAAACGGTATGGAGATTTCTCAAAGAACTAAAAATAGAAATACCATATGACCCAGCTATTCCACTACTGGGTATTTATCCAAAGAACTTGAAATCAACAGTTCAGAGACTTATGCACTCCTCTGTTCACTGCAGCATTATTCACTATAGCCAAGATATGGAAGCAACCCAAGTGTCCATCAACTGATGAATGGATAAAGAAGATGTGGTAAATATATATATACCACATGTGTGTATACACACACACACACACACACACACAATGGAATACTACTCAGCCATAAAAAAGACAAAATCATCCCATTTGCAACAACATGGATGGACCTTGAGGTTACTATGTTAAGTGAAATAAGCCAGAGAGATAAGGACAAACACTGTATGATTTCAATCACATGGGGAAATAAACAAACATGGACAAAGAGAACAGATTAGTGATTACCAGAGAGGAAGGGGGTTGGGAGTGGGCATAAGGGGCACATACATATATGGTGACTGACAAATAATAACGTACAACTGAAATTACACAATGTTATAAACTATTATGACTTCAATAAAAAAGAAAAAAGATACCACGTTTGCTCTACGGTCAAACATTTCCCTGGCAGAGATCTGGGGCAACTAATAACTTTGCCACCACAGTCTCCCTGCATCCAGCTTCTACCTCTTGAAGGCCTCCACAGAGGCCTATGGACCAGGGGGGCCACACTCTACTTCCCTGCTCCTCAAACCCTACTACGTGTTTTCAAGCAGGACTGCGCTTTTTGTTATCAGTATCCAAAGGTAGAATTTGATGAAAAATAATCTAAAAATCAAAATGATTAAAGGGAAGGAAAAGTAAGACCAAAATAAGATACTGAAGAAAAATGTGCTTTATATCTGAGGATGTAGCCTGAAACTGAAATAGTCACGTAATTGCTTTATTGCAACATTATTCATATTAATTCACAGTTAGCCCGAGAGACCCCACTACGTATTTTTATCTTCCTGTATTAGAATTGGAAGTTAACTTTACTTTTTTAAAAAAATTAATGATAATTTCAATATAAGAAAAAAAAATCTCCAAATTTATTTGGCAATGAGGTAAATCTCTAAATTAAGGCAAATGATAAAAAAAGAAGGAAACAATAGAGCAAAACTTTCAAGATTTCAGGAATCCAGTATGAGGATTTTTGATGAAATTCTACCTGCTGGGTATCAGGAAAGCATCCACTTGTGTTCCTCCAAGGCACAGGCAGGCGACATGGGTAGGAGCTCTGAGTGCTTTTCTCTTTCATTTAAAAGTGGGAATTGTGCAAGGCATTCTATTGCTGTGCTTCACACTGGGGTCTGAGATAAATCCACTATCATATCAAGAGAGTCATGTTATTTGCTGTTGAGAAACCCAATCAGCAGACAGCCATGGAAGTGCTAGGGGCAGGAGTCTGTATTGTCACCATGAGAAAGGAAAATTAATGTGTGATCCAAAAAGAACCCCTCCTGAGCTATTCCTCCACTGCTATCTACCTGGTAGGCACATAGTACTGGGAGAAGAAATAAATCTGGGCAACTCTGGGGAGATTCTCTGACCTGCCAGCCTTGACTGCAGATTGGCAGGGAGAAGTGTGGTGAGCCCTTCCTTTGCCTCCTACAGCTGAGGAATAATGGACTTTGTTCTCCTCATAATTAAATATAAACTACATACCGGCAGGAGTTCAATATTCAAAGCTTAAACCGAATAGTTAACATAAATACTTTTCAGCTGAGAGACACTAATACTACAACACAGTAAATATTATATAAAGGGCAATTGTTTTCAACTGCCCTTTCTATTGAAATAATGTGGGATTCAGCTGGGAGCATTCAATGGCGTCAGCAAGTATTCCAGTTTATTAAATGTAGTCTGCTGTCTCCCCACAGGGTTGTTTTAATAAATTATACATCACTCCCCTTCTAGAGTAATAATCCTTGAACAGATGTGACCCCATATGTTAAATTAGAAATTTCAGAGACGCTAAGTGATGTGTTTTCTATACATAACAGAAACCCCTTCAGTGCCAAGGCAGTCCACAGTCTCACCAACAGCTGCTTCAGACACTATAAATTTCATCTCCATGTGCAGTGTTCCATGAGAGAATAGCCACCTTCCTCAAGTTTTATTTTAGATACAATTCTAACAATCTTGGTCTTCTGGTTCTCTAGGCCTTATTACAAGTAACGAATTAGAAGGAGTGAGGGTTGCTTGAATCAGATAAATACTCAGCAGCAGGAAGTAAAAGCTGACAGACTGAAGTAAGATAGACAGAAAAATCACCAGAAACGAACCCAGCTCAAAGAGCATTGCAATATGGGCCAAACTCTAGAGGGAAACAGTACCCTGCACTTCAACAGCCCAAAAGGCACCACTGCACAAAACCTGATGTTCATTAACATGGGCATTACAGTCTCTTATCACCACAGAAAGTTAAATTATGTGCAGCACACAATTCAAAAAGGTGAAGATGCATAAAAAGTCTTTAAGAAAAGAATCTACCAAATTTTGTTAAAATGGTGCTTAAGGGTATTTAAAGCCATCTTTAAATATGTTTCTATGAAATATTGATTTCCCAGTAATGTCAAAGAAAACAACAATTTCCAAGCCTGGCTGTACATCAGTATTACCAGGGGAACCTGGAACAAAAGAGACATTCCCAAGCACCATCAAGTAAGTATCACAGGGATCTGGGGAAGGGAGTATGGTGGCAGGGAGGCAAGAACCTATACTAAAAAAAACAGTCACAGAATTCTGCTCTGGAACATGTCAGATAAATCTAAAGATCGGTATATATTATATGAGTAAATAATTTAGGTATTTGTAAGCTTAGTTTCTAATGCTACCTTATTTTTTCAGTTGATCGTTCAGACGTCAACAAGGGTCTGTATGTTTGATTGGTGTTTGTCAACATTGATATTGACTGGTTTTGATTATTATATCTTTCAAGACAGAAGTTATATCCGAGTCATATTGTTTTAGACATCATGTGAGATTTCACCAAACTCAAGTGGAAATCTTTAAATATAATTTGATCGTTGCAATGAGAGAAATCCCAGGAGTGCCTTTAGAGTTTCTCCTTGTGTGATGAAAATGAAAATCTCATATGACAGAATTTATTAATCTTTGTTTGTAAGATAAGATGACCACAAACTTGCAACAAGCAACCTAACTGTAAAGATCTGGATGTCTGGGAGATGAGAAATAGTTGAGTTTACTTGGGCAATAGCAGGGTGATAAAGTGACAGATCTGATATTTTAACAAACATAAAAGACATGCTTAAATGACTAGATTTTCATTACAGAAAAATGTGAATATGGATCAGTAACAAAGAAATAAACTTATAATTCAATATATTGAAAAATAAATCCATTAACTTTCTGAAATAGAGGTAGTGGAATTAACAATAAAGAAGAGGATATTATCTTCAAATATTAAGGTTGACAACATACTTTAAAAACAAAGTCAAATTGTAAATATTTCCATATCACATATGAAAAAATGGTTTGCCAGACACTGTACATCAAATATGAAGAGCAGTGATCCCTGAGAGACAGGAATCAAATTTTTCAAAACCAGTGATGAAAAGAAAACTCTAAATGTAGACAGAGAGAATAGACATGTTACATACAAGGAAAAAAACAAACAAAAAAAAGGATGAAAGATTTCTCATTAGAAAAAAATGGAAGGGAGAAGAGAATGGAACAATATTTTTAAAGTACTGACAGAAAAAAATGTCAACTGAGAATTCCATACCCAGCAAAAATATCTCTCAAAACAAAAGAGAAATAAAGGCTTTTCCAGACATACAAAAGCTGACAGAATTCATCACCAATTGGTCTGCACTACAGGTTACACTAAATGACATCCTTCGGACAGAAGGAAAATGATAGCAGTTGGGAATATAGATCTACACAAAAAATGAAAGGACTGGAAATGGTAACTACCGGGTTACCGTATGATTTCTTTCTTATTATTTAAAACTCTTTAAAAGATAATTATTTTAAATAAAATAATTGTCTAAACAAAAATAATAACAATGTAATGTAGGCTTTAAAGCATACATAAAAGTAAGATGTATGACAACAATAGCAGAGATTCAGAGGGGAGAAGTGGAAGCATATTATTGTAAGGTTGTAATAAATATTGTAATACATATATAGTAGATGTGAAGTAGTATAGTATCATGTGAAGGCAGACTGTAATAAGTTAAGGATGTATGCTATAAATCCTAAAACAATCACTAAAATAACAAAACAAAGAGTTATAGCTAATAACCCAACAAAGGAGATAAAATGGAATCAGAAAAACTATCCAATTACTCCAAAAGAAGCAGAGAAAGAAGAAAATGGAACAAAGAAGAGATGTGACAAATAGAAAACATACAGCAAGATGACAGATTTAAATCTAATCATATCAATAATCAGATATAAATATCCCAATTAAAAGCCAAAGAATTTCAGCTTGGATGAAAAAGCAAGACCGAACTACATGCTGACTACAAAAAAACCCACTTTAAATAGAAAGATACAAATAAATTAAAGGCAAATGGGAAGGAGATGGCATGCCATTCTAATAATATCAAAAATGTCAAAAGAAAGCTGGGTGCCTATATTATTGTCAAAGTGGATTTCAGTCCAGAGAATATTATCAGCAGTAAAAAAGGGTTATTTCATATGGCAAAGGCATCAGTTCATTAAGAGAACATAATAATCTAAATGATTATGCATCTAGTAACAGAGCTTCAAAATCCACGAATCAAAAACTGACAGAACTGTAAAGAGAAGAGACAAATTCGCAAATCCACCAGAGATTTTGATACTGCTCACTCAACAATTGGTAGAACAAGTAGAGAGACTATCAGCAAGCATATAAAATATCTGAGTAAGAGTATGAACCAACTAGACCTAATTGACATTTCTAGAACATTCCCCCCAACAACAGCAAAATACACATTTTTGCAAGTGCACACAGAACATGTTCCAAGCTTCCATCTGAAGAAACCAGAAAAGGGACAAGTTAACCTAAAGTAGTAGAAGAAAGGAAACAGTAAAGATCAGAGCAGGTATCAACAGCTTAGAAAGCAGAAAAATAATGAAGTCAATAAACTTAAAGCCGATTTTCAAAGAAGATAAACTGAGAAAACCCCAGCCAGACTGATCAGGAAAAAGAGAGAGAAGACATGCATAACCAGTAACAGGAATGAGTCAAGTGATATCACTATAGATTCTACAATCACTAAAAGGATAATAAGAGAATATTATGAATAACACTATGCCAATTAATTCAATAAATTAGATGGAACAGACACAATTCTTGAAAGACACAAACCACTAGAGATGATTGAAGAAGAAAGAAATACCTTGAATATCCTACATCAATTAAAGAAATTGAATTTGTAATTAAAAACCTTTGCACAAAGAAAACTTTAGGCCCAGCCATTTTCACAGGTGAATTCTACCAAATTAAGGAAGAAATAATGCATAATACATAAATTCTTAAAGATGAGGGATTGCTACCCAACTCATTCTGTGAGGTCAGCATTACTATGAAACCAAAACCAGGCAAAGACATCACATGAAAAGAAAACTACAAACTGATTTCCCTCATTAAGATAGATGTAAAAAATTCTAATCAAAATTTTAGCAAATTAAATCCAGCAACATATACAAAAGATAATGCATCGTGAGGTTTATCTTAGGAATGTACACAGTTGGTTTAATACTTGAAAGTCAACCAATGTAATTTATCATATCGATACAATAAAAATGAAAAACCATACGATCATTTTATTAGGCACAGAAACAGCCTATAACTGAATCCAAAACCATTTCTGACAAAAGCTCTTGGCAATGTAGAAATGGAAGGAAACTTTCTCAATCTGATAAAGAGCATCTATGAAAAATTTACAGTTGACGTCATACTTAACGGTGAAAGATTTTTTTTCCCCCTAAGATCAGCAACAAGACAAAGATGTCTACTCTTATAAATTCTGTTCAACATTCTACTAGAGGTTCTAGGCACTGAATTAGGCAAGAAAAAGAAAGAATAAGCATCCTGATTAGAAACAAAGAAGAAAAACTCTTTATTTAGAGATGACATAAATATCTCTGAAGAAAATCTGACAAAAGCTACAAGAAAGCTATTGGAATGTATAAGTCAGTTTACAAGGCTCCAGAATATAAGATCAATATAGAAAAATCAATTTTCTTTCTATATACTAGCAACAAACAACAGGAAATGGAAGTTATAAAGTAATCCCACTTATAATCATGTTCAAAAATATGATATACTTAGGGATAAATCTGAAAAAAGTTGTAAAAGACGTATACATGAAAAACTATGAAACTAAACTGAGAGAAATTTTAAAAGACCTTAAATGGAGAGACATATCATGTTCATTGATTAGAAGACTCAACAGAGTAAAGATATCACTCCCAAAAAAGTACACACATTCTACGCAATCTCAGTCAAAATTCCAGCAGGCTTTTTTATTTGGTAGAAATTGACAAACTAATTCTAAAATTCATATGGAAACACAAAAGACCTCTACTATAACCAAAACAACTATGAAAAGAAAGAACAAACTTTGAGGACTAATATTCCATGATTTCAAAACTTCTTATAAAGTTACAGTAATCAAGACAGTGCAGTATTGGTATAGAAATAGATAACCAGATCAACGGGACTGAACAGAGTCCAGAAATAGACTCACACACATATGGACATTTTCAACAGAGGTGCAAAGGCCATTCAGTGGGAAAAAAAAATCTTCTCAGCTATTTCTGCTGGAATAATTGGATATCCTCATTTTTAAAATGGACTGTCATTATACCTTTACCATATACAAAAATTAACTCAAAATGGAACAGAGACCTAAATATAAAACCTAAAACCATAGTACTTCTAGAAAAGTCATAAGAGAAAATCTTTGTGACCTCAGGTTAGGCAAAGACCTCTTAGGCATGACTCCAAGGGCACCATCCATAAAAGAACATATTCATAAATTAGACTTCATTAAAATTAAAAATATCTTCAAAAGCTACTATTAAGAAAATGAAAAGACAAGCCAGAGTCTGGAAGAAAATATTTGCAAATCATATATCTGATAAAAGTGTTATAAAAATAATATAGAGAGAGCTCCCAAAACTCAAAGAATAAAAACATAAACAATCCAAAAAAAGGGGGGTGGGCAAAAGATTTGAACAAACACTTCACCAAAGAAGAGATAAGAATGATAAATAAGTTCATGAAAAGATGTTCAACATCATTTGTCACTAGGGAAATGCAAATTAAACCCAAAATGAGATACCACTATACACCTATTAGAATGGCTAAAATTAAAAGGATTGACCATATCAATTACTGGTAAAAATGGGGAAGAACTGGAATTTTTATATATTGCTGATGAGAATGTAAAATTAAGTTGTAAATCCACTTTGGAAAACAGTTCGAGAATTTCTTAAAAAGTTAAACATACAACTACCATATATTCTTACCATTCCACTCCCAGGTACTTACCTAAGGGAAATGAAAGCATGTGTCCACACAATGACTTGTACGTAAACGTTACCACCAGATTTATTTGTAATAGCTAAAAACTGGAAACAATCCAAATGCCCACCAACAGGCAAATGGATAAATAAATGATTATAAATGGACACTATTCATAAATGGACACTATTCATCAATAAAAAGGAATGAACGATATTACATACTACAACATGGATGAATGTCAAAATAATTGTTGAGTGAAAGAAGCCAGATAAAGAGAGGGTACATACTGTATGATTCCACTTACACAAACTTCTAGGAAATGTAAACTAATGGACGGGGGGACCTTAGTGGATGGGGATGGGAGGAGCATGTAGGACAAGCACACAGGAGAGATTATAGAGGGGCACAATGGAACTTTTGGTGTCATTGCATAGGGTCGTAATCTTGATTGTGGTGAGGATTTCATAGCTGTATACATGTCAAAACTTATCAAATTGTAGGCTTTAGGTGAAGTTTATTGTATGTTAATTGTATCTCAATAAAGCTGTTATAATAAAAATAAAAACATAACCACAATACTATAATCATATTTAAAAAGAAATGAATAATAATTCCTGAATATCATAATTGATACTTTCACTGGATAGTCAGTGTTTACACTTCCCTCATTGTCTTATTTATATTCTTTGAGTTTGTTATTCTGAAATGAGATTCAAACAAGGTCCAAAGATTACAATTGGTTTTGTCTCAAATTAGTCAGAACTTCCCACAGAATCTTGTGAAATATTAATTGCCCAATAAGAAATACTGAAAAAAGTGCCAAGAATATTTTATAACATCCATAGCTACCACCTAGTAGTTCTATTAAAAAAAAAATCCACCCTAGAATCTGACAATCTGCTCTAATCTGTTAATCTAAATTTCTCCACTGCATTCATTTGATTATAGATTCCCCAGAGGAATGTGGATATCAGTTTTCAAACCATTTTGACAAACATACATGGAATACCCCATAAGGTGTTATGCTGGTTAATGTAGGGGATACAAAGATGAACAGGATATAATTCTGCTATAGATTGAATGTTTGTGCCCCCTCAAAAGTCATATGTTGAAACCCTAACCCCCATGGTCATGGTATTAGGAGGTGGGGCCTCTCGGAGGTCATTAGGTCATGAGGGCTCAGCTCATGAATGGGATTCGTGCTTTATTAAGAGATTCCAGAGGGCTCTTCCATCATGTGAGGACACAGCAAGAAGGCGCTGTCCATGAAACAGATACAACCAGACACATCTGCTGGCACGCTGATCTTGGACTCCCCAGCCTCGAGAACTATGAGAAATAAACTCCTGTTAAGCTACCCAGTTTATGGTATATTTGTTACAGCAGCTTGAAGGGACTAAGACAAATTTCTATCCTCAAATAATTTTCAAATAATTTAGAAAGTGAAAAAAAAGTAAATTGATAAGAATAGAAGGTTGAAAATTATCAGGCAAAAAAAGAATTAAAAAATACTTTGGGAACACAAAGAAGCAAGGCCTTACTTCTAATTGGAACAAGAAAGGAAGAATTAAGGAAGAATCAGGTGTTTTGAGCTGAGTCTTTTTTTTAATTTAGGAAGACTGGCCCTGAGCTAACATCTGTTGCCAATCTTCTCTTTTTTTCTCTCCCCAAAGCCCCAGTACATAGTTGTACGTCTGTCCAGTTCTTCTAGGTGGGACGCCTCCTCAGCATTGCTTGATGAGCTGGGGGTAGGTCCACACCCAGGATCCGAACCAGTGAACCCTGGGCTGCTGAATTGGAGCGCGCAAACTTAACCGCTATGCCACCGGGCCGGCCCCTGAGCTGAGTCTTGAGGCACAGAGCTAGTTTGGGATGAGGTAGAGGCAGGGAAAAATCTAGGTGGAAATGTGAAAGAGGCAAGTTCAGGGTCTGTGAAAAGTCAGGCAGAATTGCATAGGGTTCTGGGTCAGGAACAGTGAGGGGGAAAGCTACACAGGTGGCTTGGAGCCAGCCTATGGAGTTTCTTGAACGATATTCTGAGGAATTTAGACTTTGTTCCACAGGCAATGTGGTGTTACTGATGGTCTTAATGAGTGACTGTAAATAACCCGTCTTTTAGAAGCTTCTCGTGTGAGTACGTATAAGTGGAAAGGCAAAGATCAGAAAGAAGCAGGAAGCGATCGCGAGAGTCAGAGGAGAAGTTGTCCCAGGGCTGAGGGAATGGCGGGGCAGGGAGAGAGGTACATTCCCAGCTAAATTAAATGGCTAACTTAGGGGAAAAAGATTTGAACATAAAACTCTCAGAAATAATTAAATTTGAAAATATCCAACAAATTGTAATTTCTCCCCAGTAAAACTTACATCCAGACAAATCTATTTTCACTTGAATAAAAACATATACAGTAATTTTATTATGTTTATAGATTATCATGATTTTTACCATAATGAACTATTGAGCATACTGTCACTTAGAGAGAAGGTAGTGACATTCTAAAACAGCACAGTTTACTGTCAGCTCAAAAGATATGATATACGTTGTGATTCTTTTTATGAATAACATGCAGTTTATTTTTACGCAACGCCACACCACATGTTTTGGTTTTTAACAGATGGCAAACTCTTTTCACCACAGTTTTAAACTTGCACACTGGGAACGCAAACTATTTATACAATAAACACTTTAGCTGATCCTATCTTTGGACAAGTTTAATTAAAGAACAAGATACCAACAGCACAATCAAATGGACTCAAGGGAGGAAGCAAGAACTTGCTGAATGCATTATTTTACCCCAGCAATTTAAAGCATACATGGAAATTAATGGCACTATTGAGTTTTGTAATAAATCCCTTAAACATTTAGTTTTTGTTAGCTGTTTTCAAACTCAGTGTTAATAAAGCTTTAACACCCAAGGCAGAATGAAAGAATAACTTACTCTTTAATGAGATGCCACTACAAGCACACTACAACAGCTCTCCAATATTCTCACACCTTCTTCAGCTTGTAGATGTTCATTTTCCACATAAAAACACTTTCTAGAGGAACATCCCTGAAGAATCAGTATTCTCCTCTTGCACTTAAGACATTAAATATATTGGGATGTTGTGAAGATTAAATGTATCAAATTCATCAAGAGCCTCTTAGAAAAGAACCTATACAAATAAACAATATCAAACAGCATCTGGATTTGGGGATTATGTGTATTTTATATAAAGAGGAAAAGTAATGATAATAGTTGCTCCTATCTGTACAGCACAACACCAGTGACAAAGTGAAATGGTCATCCAACCTACCCAAAAACTGCAGGAGGGTAGGCAGAATCATCTCCATATTTTACACATGGGAAAAGAAAAGCTCCAAGAAGCTAAGAGATTTATGCAAGATCAAATAGCAAATAAGAAGTTCAAGATCAAATGGCAAATAAGAATTGGTAGAGCTGAGACTAAAATACCTGGTAAAGGACCCCTTTCACTGTACTACTACAATTTTCTAGTTTTGATCAAGTGACTTCACACTAGTAAGAGGGATTTAAATGTGTATGAGGAAAATGTTCATGGATAGAAAGAAAAAAAAAATGATGGCTACTTTAAAGGTTGATATAGGCTGAACAATACTCTTATATCCTGAAATTTCCTGTAATGTTGTCACGGACCTCAACCTCCAAACACCACATTCAGCCATGTACTTTAATCTAAAAACAAAATAGATGAAATCAAAAACTCAGTCTAAAGTGAATGACCAGGAGTGGTAACACCACGTTGAGTATTTCTATCACTCTAGTGCCAATGCACTGAGTACATTTGATACTAATAATCTAAAAGGCAACTTTAAAATATTCTTCATTTTTTCCTTCTTTCTAACAAGTCTCTTCACTCATGTTTTATAATCACAGGGAAATACTCCAGGAACTGCATTGTTGAGCTATTACCATACTTCTGGGGGGTGATAGACGATCTGCCTCTGGCCTCCCTCCTCACCACACACGGAAGTACGCAATTCATGGCACAACAACATGTGCCCTGCTGGGTCTTACTCTGCTTGACTCTCGTGACTGTCTGCAAGTGCCATGGGAAAATACTGTGGAGAAATGCACATGGGGTTCAAGGCAGCAGTTAAAAAGCATGATGCAGTATGAATCAAAGTGACAAGGCACAGAAATAAAAATCTCACCCAAGTTCATTGGTTTTATGTTGAAGCTATAATTTGCAATTAACGCTACTTCCACCCGACGACTAGCTGAATGACGTTAGTAATAACAGCACTAATACAGTGGTATAAATGCACAAAAAAGTCAGTGATCCTTGGGGGAGAGGAGCCAAATTTCAATGAGGCATAAACATCAAGGTTATTACCTGAAACACACCTGTATCAAGCCTTGGCTTTTATGTAAAGCATGTCAAGTAAAGGCATCTTGCTGTATAAACAGATTTCATCCACCTTTATTTCAAGTTTAGCTTTGAGTGTGTTTCACACAACTTGAACAGAGTTCGTATTATAATTGCGTTAGCTAACCAGCTACCGAAGGCTCCAGATAAATAATATATCAGAAAAAAATGAATTAGAATAATCTTTTCCCAAAAAGTGGTCAAGAGTTTCAAGACAGGACTCTAAATCAGTTTAAATTGTTTTATAGAGAGCATCCCCCGTGACACCCTAGTAGTACTGCTCTTGGAGTAAAGATGAGCTGGCTGTACACAGAAACACCTATGAGCTGTTTTCCATGACAATCCACCATCCCTGTCATTAAAAATAATTAAGCATCTGAATCTGCAGGTCAAGGGAAAGAGAACTGCAAGGATACAACCCTTGCTCACTACTGGAGGACCAGCTCAGATGTTGCCCCTCCATGAAGACTTCAGCTGCTTTCCATCTCCCCCCAGCAGGGAGTTACTCTCTCCTCTGAGCTCCCATGGCATTTTGCTCCCACCCTCCACCTCCTTAGAGTGAGTTTTCTAATTTGTTTTGTTTTCAGGGCCCCCTCCACAGAGCATGGCAAACAAAGGAAGCTGAAATGTTTGTTAAATTAATAAATCATCCTCTTAGCTAGAAGCTGTTGTCCTTTTATTCAGTTCCCATGTCCATTCTTTAAGGGTCACCACAGGAGAGGTGGCTGGGGTCCCAGGACCTGGCGAAAGAGGCTATACCTTCACCCAACACAGATGAATCCCCTGGAAAAGAAAATGTGTTAGAATCTATGCAATTCCTTCCTTACTCCCTTCACCTACACATACTGACTTCTTAAAAATTAACCCAAAGGCAAAAATCAGTGTTTGCTGACTCTACCATAACCAAGTGGACAAATGTACTTAAGATTTGAAATGAGTTTAGAATTTTCAATATAAATTGTTGCATATTTGCCTTAAGTGATTAATATCTCTAGTAATGAATAAATTTGGATTATGAAATAGATGCCTTTAACCACCTCAGGGATGTTTTCTTACTACTTTAATGATAAGAGTTTTTAAAAAGTTCTCCCCAGCAACCCAAGAATGTGTCTAAGGCGGCAACGACCTGTTAAATGCTGAGCACCTTCTGTGTGTAGGGCACAGCCAGGCCCCGCTGGAGAAGGCAAAACGTGAACCAACAGAGTGGAATGCACTTGCTTTTTATTATTAGGTTTATATTTTTTCCCAAACATCTGCATCCCATATAGGAATATATCTTCAATAAAGGATAGGTCCTAGGTCCCCAGATGTTTTGTAACCCACATATGATGAGGGTTAAATTAGTTCTAACAGGTGAGTAGCAAAAATCCCAAAGAGGACAGTTTCTGCCCCTGGCTGCTGCAGAAAGGTGGATAAAGAGGACTGCAGTGGGGAGAGGGCCTGAGCATTGGTCAGCCCGGAAGGGGGTCTCTCCTAGCCACTGTCCTTCCCAGGCAGCATATCTGTAGCTTTGGAAAAGGCTCACCTTGCTTTCAACATTTGCTGGCATCAACACAATAGTAACGAACTGTAACAGGAAAAGCTAGACCTATGAAAATGTCATTGATAAAAATCACGTGTTTTTTGTTGTTGCTTTTGCTGAGGAAGACTTGCCCTGAGCTAACATCCGTGCCAATCTTCCTCTATTTTATACGTGGGTCACTACCCCAGCACAGCTGCTAATGAGTGGTGTAGGTCTGTGCCCGGGAACCAAACCCGGGCTACCAAAGTGGAGTGCGCCAAACTTAACCACTAGGCCATGGGGCTGGCCCCCAAATCATGTTCTTTAATACCTGAAATTTGAGCATGTGTAGATGGCAACTGAGAATTTGTTAACACTATTCTCTTAGTCCTGATTCCAATTTGTGAGGTTTAGCAAAGGAACGGACCCATGTGAGGTGAGAGGAGAGTCTACAGATGAGACAGAACATGGGCCATGAAACAGAAAAAGGGTCCACAGTCAGATTCAGACCCAGACACCTCCCAAACCCAGCCCCGTATCCTACCAAACCCATGAGGAGGAGGTAGTCAGTTTTCCTCAGATCCACAATGCAGCTCGGTTTGCTTACCGTTTGTGGCTCACAGACTTCTCTGTTTGATAAACTTACAGTGGTTCTTCCCATAGTATAGGTTCAGCTTGTCTCAAATAATCCTTTCATTGTCTTTATATTTTATTAAGTTAAGGAATCTCTTTAATGGGATTCAAATAATATCAAAGAATGATATCTGAACCAAGTGGATCCAGTGAAGAATTTTTAGTTAAGATGATCCCAGGACACAGACTAGACTGAGCAGGTAAGCAGGACACCTTACCGAGCACCTTGGAACCATGACTGCACATTAGACTTACTGTGTCCCAGAGCTATGAAATCAGAATGGTTGGGCGTGGGACCCAGGACATTTTCTGAAACATTCCACAAGTGATTCTAATATGCAGGCAGGGTTGAGAAATGCTGTATTATACACTGGTGGCTAAAAAGAATCTACCTGTGTTTGGGTGCCTGGCTAGTTTCAACAGCAGTTAATTATCCATATATTAGATTCACATGTTCTAGAGGGTGGGCAAGGGGGAAAGTGGAAGGTTAACGAAAAGCGTTAAGACGGCTGATAAACCATGAGTGTTGCTGATATTCCTGCATCCACCTCGCGCCCTGCTGCCGTCAGCCTGGACCAGCTCCACGGCAGGGCTCGCGGTGAGGCTCTGCAGTATGCCAGCGCCTCTGGAGAATTCCAGTGCTACTCCTCTCCGTGGAAATCCTGCTTCTGTCAGCAAATGTCCTCCTGCTCCCAGCTTGACTTGTGGTCTGCTCCTGAACCTCTGTGATAGTGGCTCCTCCTCATTTCTGAGATAAATTTGCCTGCTGCCTACTGCCTGGCCACTCAGACACCACCTGCTGCTTGTGCCTAATTTTTGGTTCCATCTGTGAGCTCTCGCCACTCCCACTCTACTCTGTGTCACTGCTGACCAGGGTCGGGAACAGCAACGGGCCTCAGGATCCGAGCAGACGGAGAGGAAAAAGAAAGAGCATTCCAGCAAAGGAGAAAAACATGACGGACATTCCATGGTCTTAGGGACAAGGCTTCCTGGGCAGAATGTAATAAAATCACCCAAACTGAAACATAGAGAGGATCTGATTTATTTTCACTATTACTAATACTTTCTATTGTCAACACATATTTGATTTTTAAGTGAAAAACATATAAACATATGGCAAGAATTACTGCTGTAAATGACAGTACAACCTACCATTAATCAGAAGAATGAAAAATGCTGTGGGGAAGAGCTCTGAATCAGACTGAGGTAATTTTCAGTAATGCATTTTTCAAACTAATGCACTCTCCAGTTTGAAGTCTTGTTTAAACAAATGAATACATTCAACCACCGACAGCTCTGTCCTTTTATGGCACATTTTTTGAAAGCTTAACTTGAAGCTAGCTTGGGTTTATGTAGCTAATACGTTAATCTTTAATTTGCTTCAGTATACAAATAGACAATGTGTTAATACACAGTAAAGTGGATTATTCTGATTTGAAGACAGGGTCACATTTCCCATCAATTAAAAGAAAATTTAGATCCTAATGATAATTTGAAAACACACTAATATCTGAAGTTTTTTCCTTAAGAAACCTATTTTGCTTTCCTGCTAATGTTGTCACAATCATTACAGAAATTAGCTTTGTAAAATGTTGAGTGCTCAATGGGACGCATTAGAATGGGATTTTAATGATAACGAAGAATTTGCTATTACTGTCCTGTGGTGTGTTTAACTGAAGATGCATGCTAGTAGAAACAGGTGTCCTGAATTATCACTGGTACTAGAGTATGGCTAAAATCATGAAATGAAAAATAAAAACACAGCGAATGTGCACTTCAACACAGCTAAAAACCTCTACTACACTTGCTGAGACTGGTAATATATGCTGAGCTTATTTAAATCACTAAAATTGCTGTAATTAAACTTCTCTCTAAATCAGACTTGTATAAGAGTCAGAAATCTCCTATAATTAACTTATCTGTAGAAGTAATCAGACAATAACTGCTGGTGTATTTTAGGAACCACTAAAACTACTGTAGCTGTTTCATGTAATGACTATAATAAATCTTTAACAGTAGTTATCTCATAACCTCTTTGCACAGCTGCAAGGGTGGGAGGGAGATTGTTTTTTCAAAGCTTTTTCCTGAGTTGGTTTAAGTGTGCTATTTCTACAATATGGGAAAATTACTAAAGCACAGTGGTGTAGCCTGAACCGAACTGCCAGCCTGTGCTACATCCAAGTGGGCTGTTGGTACTACTAGCAAGGAACATAGTGTTTTAGGGACTGCTAAAGACAGTGAACCAAAGCACCTCCAATGCACAGCTAAAGGACAGAAGACTGACCCATATGGACCATGCAGTGATTAAGTTCAAGGCAGTGATGACTTGGTTGAGCTCATGTGCATCAATGGAAAGGACCCTCAGAGACCAAATGATTGAAGCCTGATGACAGGTGTCTTCATAGCCACGGAGTACAGTTCTTATCTCAGTAAGATAAACGAATGAATTCTTTGAGGGGAGGACCAAATGAATTCCTTTGAGGGAGGAAGCTTCACAGTGCCCAAGCTCCCCAGCCAAAACCATCTGCATCAAGGCTCTCCAATGTTTTTGTACATATTTTATTATTTTGTAATAGAAAAATATACGAAAGCAAGGAGATACTGTTGGACCTGTTCAAAGTATAGTAACAGGCCAGATAACACAATTCTCTCATGCATCCATTCATAAATTCATTTATTCTAACCATGATGTATCTGGAAGGCATCGTACATGAAGTTAATAGATAAAGAACCGATTAGAAAATATTTTTAAAATATAAAAATGCAATAAAGGATTAATATCAGTAACATAAACGAAACCACTGAAAATCAACATAAAAATAAGATATGAATAGTATCACAGTAAGGGAATCCAGAATGGCTTACAATTTCGAGATATTTAGCTTCTCTATATTCAGAAAGTGTTAATATTTGTACTTCATTAAATCAATACTTCATTAAATCAATGAAGTATCTCTGAAACATTAAAACAACTATTTGAAGGCACTGAAAAATGACTAAAGACAGGCAGAAACTTATAAACAGAAGAGTTTATTCTTGAAAGACTGTTTCTGCACTGGGTAAGAATGGTGAGCTCCCCAACCAGCCCCAGCCAGGCAGTGGGAAACTCTGTTCTTCCCCACTGAAAGGGACAGATGACAGCATTCAGAGAAGCAGAGCAGAGGGAAATTTAAAGGGGAGATTTTGGAAGCAGGAGAGCCACAGAAGGGCTGAGCTCCAAAATCCAAAAACAAAATCTACCCAAATCCCTGGTTGACTGATAACTTTCCATCTCCATGGGTAGCCCTAGGGAGCCTGGTGAAAAAACAGGCAGAAACTCAAGGAGGATGGAAGAATTTGCTTATATTCATAGTTATATATGAATGCAAAACAAACTATCCTCAAAGTTAGTAGCTTACAACAACCATTTATTACCTTATCCAAGTTCGTTGCTACTTAGACCTGTCCAAAGTGCTGCTTGTGTATTCTCATGACATGGCAGCTGGTTTCCCGCAGAGCGAGTGATCCAGAGGAGAGCAGAATAGAAGCTGCAACATCTTTTATAACTTAGGCTTGGAAGTCACACTGTCATCTCTGCTATGCCCTATTGGTCACACAGGCCAGGCTTATTCAGTAGAGAGAGTCCCGCACAGAGGATGAGTGCTAGCAGGCAAGCATCACAGAGGGCCTTCTTGGAGTCTAACCACTACAGAAATCTACCTTTGAAAGATGGACTGCTTCTGGGGAAATCTGCAAGTTTGTTGTGTTTTACCTAAATACATTTCTCAATACACACAGTTTGGGTAGCAGAAAAAAGAAGTCCCACTGCCTTGAGGTATAAGACAGCAGAACTTGGGGCTGGCAAAGCAACTGGAAATTCAGATGGTAAGTCCCAGACACAAGGAGAAATTCCAGAAGCAAGCTCCAAAATATAAGTATGAATTCTTCCCAAATCTTCAGGGGACCACTAAACTATGGGGCACAGGGCACTTCCACCCCCACCCTCCACAGGTCTAGACTTAAAAAAACAGCAGCTGGAAGACAAAAACCTGAGGAGACAGTACCGCTTCCCACTGCAGGGGAGAGGGATTTTTCAGTTTGAGTCCAGGCAAGTTAACCATCTACTAGACACCAACAACTCTCAAAAACAGAACAAATTCCAGAGTTGCTACAATATATTTTATATACAATCCAGCTTTGGACCAAAAATTACTAGACATGCAAATAACAGGAATTTCCTGACCCACATTCAGGGAAAAGAAGTAGTCAATAGCAACTGTCTCCGAGTGTGCCCAGATATCGGGTTTCTTAGAAAAACACAACTCAGTGATCATAAATGAGTACAAAGAATTAAAGAAAAGCATGGTATTAAGGAGTGAACAGATATGGAATCTCAACAGTGAACTGGAAATTGAAAAAAAAGCAATTGGAAATCTAGAGTTGAAAAGAACTGTAGCTGGAATGAAAATTTTACTAGATGGGTTCACAGCAGATCTGAAATGGCAGAAGAAAGAATCACTGAACTTGAAGACAGAGCAATAAAATTATGCAAGCCAAAGGAAAAAAAAATGAACAAAGTTTTTCAAGGAACTGTGGGACATTACCACGAAGTCTAACATATAATTGGAGTAGCAGAAGTAGTGAAGTGAGGAAGGAGAAAAAAATGCTTGATGAAATAATGGCTGAAAAACACTTAATTCACAAGATTTTTTGGTAAGGATTAAATGAGAGCCTATGTGGAAATAATTTGAAATGCAGTATACTGATAGACACTTAAAGTTCATTCATACTTTGATATTTCTGTCTATAAACTCTTCCTGCCCACCATTTGCATTTCACATTATCCCTATGAGAAAAGACACAAGTAAAGGGAAAGGGATTAACCACATTTTTTCATACTATAACTATTTATTCAGCTCCTTCTATGTTACGGTTAAGTGCCACTGGAGGAACGTGATGGTTAATTTTATGTGTCAACTTAGCTAGGCCATGGCACCTCGATATTTGGTCAACTACATCTGGATGTTGCTGCGAAGTTATTTTTTTAGATGAGATTAACATTTAAATCAGTAGACTTTGAGTAAAGCAGATTATCCTCTATAATGTGGGTGGGCCTCATCCAATTAGCGGAAGGACTTAAAAAAAAAAAAAGACCCCATCTCCTTTCACAAGGAAGAGGGAATTCTGCCTCCAAACTACCTTTGGCCTCGAGCTGCAACATCAACTCTTCCCTGGGTCTCCAGCTTACCTGCCTACCCTGCAGATTTTGGACTTGCTAGCCTCTGCAATCACTTGAGCCAACTCCTTAAAATAAATCTCTCTGCATCTCCATCTCTCTCTGTACCTCCCTTTCTCTCTGTCTTCACACATGCACACACACACACACCCTATAGGTTCTGTTTCTCTGGAGAACCTTGACTACTATAAGGGGGGAGGGGAGTCATGGTTCCCATCCCTAAGAAGCTTTTTGTCTAAAAATTAAGGGAAAAACTCAAAATATGTGCTAAAAAATCTGTAAGCACAGGGTGTCTTGGGGGCACAGAGGAGAAGCACATCTTCTGTTCTGGGGTATGAGACGGAGGTATAGTCAGGGAAGGCTCTGTAGCAGAGAGAACCTCTAAGTTCATTTTAAGGACTAGGAATTTGCCAGGTGAACGTGAATTCAAGAGGCAAGGAAGAGCATTCTGAACAGAGGAGAACCAAAGGCAGGAGCCAGATCCTGAGATGCTTTCCGTGCTGTATTAAGGAATTTGATGTTTATCCTCAGGGCAGTGCAGAACAACTTTGCTCAAATATGTTACATATGGTTCTAAGAATCACAGGAAAGACTTCACAGGAGATATTTTTTAAAAATTAATAAGAAAACTTAATGAGGTTGCTTACTGCCCACGTTGTTTCTATTTCTATTCTCCTCATGACCGCAGAAAACTCCATATAATGTACGAGCTGCACCAAGCTGATTTAACGGCTATTATACAGCCGTCTCAGCCTTTTCTTTAAGTTGAATTACAAATGTGATGTCTGTTAGTATAAATGTGACCTATTTTCTAGTGCCATCTGGTATGTTGTTAGTGCACTCATTATTACTTTTTAAAAGAATACAAATAGTAACCAGGAAATCTTCAAATGCCTTCTTAACGATATTCACAAAATATACTGTTTAAGTGTAACCTTAATTATAATGAATAATATAATGGGATATTAAATATTAGTCTAAATCAAAGAGAAATTTCAGGAAAAGTCCCTGACCCAAATGCAATTTTGTCTAACACACACACACACACGAAAAAACACATTTCCTTTTTGCAGGCATGGGGATTCTGTTGCTCCTCAAATTTCTTTAAAGGCTTACAAATCCTCCACTAATAACTGACATTTGACATGTATTAAATCAGGAACACACTGCATACTTCTATGTTCAATGAACTTGTTAAAGCACATCTTTTTAAGAAGCTTAGAGTCATTTTTGACTCCTCTCTCTCATGCCCCACATCCTATCCATTAGCAGATCCTACTGACTTCACCCACGAAGATCTGCAGAATCTAACCGCCTCACCACCTCGACCCCACATCCCAACCTCGGTCGTCATCACCGCTTGGCTGGACAACTGCAACTGTCTTCTAAGTGGTCTCCCTGCTTCCAATCTTGGACCCCTAGAGCCAGAATGAGCCTTTTAAGACGTAAGGCAGATCATATTAATCTTCTGCTCAGAATCTCCCAGTGGCTTCCTATCTCTCTCAAGATAACATACAAAGCCCCTACAGTGGGTGCCCTTCAAAGCCTCACAGCCCCTCTGATCTCACCCTTGCCTCTCTCTCTCCCCTCACACACTCCTCCCCAGCGCACTGGCCTCCTGGCTCACTAACCCTCACACACGTGCTCAGCACACTTCACTATAGGGACTATGAGTGGGCGATGCCAACCCGGGAACTCTCTTCCTCCAGGTGGCTGCACAGCACACTCCCTCGCAACTTCAAGTGTCACTGTCCCAGAGGCCTATCTATAGAGCAGCACTCCTGCCCAGTGTCAGTCTCTGTCCTCTTTTCCTCTTTTATATTCCTTTTCAGACCTATCACTGCCTATTATATTCTAATTTTTATATTCTGCCTATTCTATTCTCATTACATATCTACACACACACACACACACACACACACACACACACACGTAAGCATGCTGAGAACTGGGGCTTTGTTTTTATTGACTGTTTTGGTCCCAGTGCCTAGAACAGGATCTGGCACACAGTAGGTACTCAATATGCATTGAATAAATGAATTAACATGAATAATTGTTTGACATCAACATCTAATAAGCCATTTTTGCATTGCATTACTTTGTAGTTCACTCTAACATTTTACGGTTGTGGAATATGGAATACGTGGGAAAAGATGACATCCAGTGGGGAGAAACTGATATAGCAACTTTATTTAAAAGAGATATAAATAACCTGATTCAGTTTAAGGCTCTGGCATCTCCAAGTGAGGGCCTATTTGGAATAAGCCCTATCCCAAACCTATGAACTCTATCGAAATAAACTAAATCTGATTCTCTAAAAGAAAGGGCTCATATAATTATTAGTTCTAAGTAAAAGCAAAATCTTCCCACCCTCATCTGTATTTCCTCATACTTGAAGGGAGATGATAAAAGTTGAAAATTAGGCAACCTAATAATTCATCTTGAGACAAATTTTTAAATTACCCTTAAAAATAATCTCCATATCTATTATGAAATTAAAGTCTATTAAAACACATTCAATTTTTTCACATATATTCCAAAAATGGAATATTTCCCTTTCCCTCTTCCCTATCAGTTAACAGCGTCACACAAATCTGAGTAAAAAAATAGATGGAATTCCCAAAGCTGATAATTTGCTCACACAGGGTTTTCAATGAATCTGTAGTAATATTGAGTTATCTTTTAATTCTAAGACCATTCCTGCATTTCACACTCAATAAAGTACTTTAGTTACAACATCTTTTGTTTGGTACCGACATAAACGCCAGTTTCACGTGATGGAGAGGGATGAACCGCCAAGCAAAGCCGCTGCATTGATTCTCTCCACTGTTTCCGGGAAGAAATAGCCAAGAGAGCCCAGCCCCACCTCACTGGAAAATTCCCATTAGGATCTGAACCCCTGGAGGATAAAGCTGTGCAGAGTACATCTACCAGGCAGTGCGAAGGAAGGCACAGCCCCAAAGGATGAAGTGGATCCCCTGGAGAATGAGCAGAAGGTGGCTCACAACAACGCTGTGTTCCCGTCTGGGACAGCATTTGCACGTACTCACCATTCTCAATAAATGACGCCCACCACCCACCCTCCCTGTGTCTCTACCTTCGTAAGAATGCACTGAGATGGACCCAGAAGCAAACCAGTCAATGTATGAATGAGAAAGGCTCTGATTTGCAGACACTGCACGGGCTGGGTATGGCATCCCACTGCATGAAGAAAAATATCCAGACTCTCTGCCACGCTCTGGTCCCAGACTTTTCTCTCTGACTGCATTGCACACACTCTCGGCTTATGCAGGATGCTCCAGCTTCTCAGGTGCTTGATTCCTGCTTCAGGACCTTTGCACAGACTGTTCCTCTGCTCAGAGTGCCCTTAGCCGAGCATTCAAATAGCTGCCTTGATCTCATCACTAACCTCCCCAGAGACCTTCTCCCCATATTCACCCCTTTCTCCCTCCAGCACACTCTCCTACTTTGTTTCCTTTAGAGCACTCTCCTGTTTCAGTTTGCCTGTGTTGCTGGGCCCTCTGGGGAGACGTGAGTGCCGAGAAAGCAGGAACCTTGCCTGTCTTACTCTCACCTGTGTCCATTTGCCTGGAACAGTGCCGGGCATGTAGCAGGCATGCAAATATGTAAGTGGATAAATAAATCAGTATATTTTTTGTGAATGATGAGAAGTTGATAGTTTTTTAACAAACATATTCTGATGACCTATCAAACTTTTTAGCATAGAACAGTGGCCATCTTTCTAAAATATGATGATAGAGTATATCTTGGTAACAAAAGGAATGAAATACAGCATGCCTAAGACTGCTACTGCTGCTTCCTCTCAAGAGTCAATATTCCCTTTCTCCTTAGAACCAGAACCCTGAATTTTAGCTTGAATAAAATTCTGTCAGTTAAATGTAGTTCTTCTCAGAAGCCTACTACTTCTCTCTCTTTCCTTCCTATTATCTGGATGTGGCTATAATGACTGGTGCTTCAACAGCCCTTTTGGAACATGAAGTGATGGACTAAAGATGGCAGAATGGCAGGAGAGGAGCTGGGTCCCTGAGGAGCCACTACACTGGTCCTAGGTTATTTATGTGGGTAAGAAATAACCTCATCTTATTTAAGCCACTGAAATTTGAAGTTTTAAAAAGTTATATGAAACTGAATTTAATTGTAATGGGAATGTGGTGATTTGTAGGGATGGTGTGATTTTGAAATATAACTCACCTCTTGAAGACATGGTAGGGAGGAGGGTAAAAATAGGGGGCTGTTAAGAAAACCAGCATTTTCCTCAAAAGTGTTTATTTCCCTAACCAATGTAGGACAGGAAAACAAGAATAAAAAGACAAAGAGGATTTGTCTTCTCTCCCTTCTCTCTTACACTCTGGGTTGGTATCTGGGATCGTAGAGTGAGAATTGGATAAACTTGGTCCCAAACAGCGGCCTCTTCTACATTAGTGGTCTTTGCCCTGAAGCCACGTCATGAAATGTTCACTGGTCCAAGGCAAACTGAGTGATGTGGATCATTTTAGTGAGTTTTTTATAAAACTAAATTTATTTGATTTAAAAAAAGTCCTTATTCTTAGATTATGTGTCTTACTTTTTGGGCTAAAAATACCTTGGCTTTTCTAACTGATTATGATAGTACCTGTGGATCTTCTAAAAGTCTCGCTTTAACAAAATTTAAAAATTGGCACACCTACATTAGATCTCCAAATCAACCAATTCAATTGCTAATGAAGAGCAATGCAAAATCCAGATATTTGGATAATAATAGTAGTAGACTGAGGTTTGGATAATAATAACAGTAGCAGAGTGCATTTATTATTTACAGATATTATTTTCATTTTATCCTTCTGCTATGAAGTATGTCCTGCGAGGCATATGAATCATTATCCTCATTTCTGGATGAAAAAAACTGAAGGTTAAAGTGTTTTTTAAATAAAGGTTTACTCCTCCTTGTTAGTTGTGTTCCAAATAGTATGGGTATGACGATTCTGTGTCCACTGAGCTGAGACACACTAAGTCACAGAGGAGACCACATAATCACTCTGGTTTCTCTAGTGATGACGATAGCAGATTCTTCTTACCCCAATGTCACCGAAGTTTTTGGTCTCCCATAGATTTCTCATGGCTTTTGGTCTCCTACAGATTTCCCATGGTTTTGGGTCCCCCAAGATTTCCATCCTAGGAGTTCTATCTGGATCTGGTTCTTATTCCTACAGTTTGGGTCTTATATAGCCTTTAATGTCTGTTCATATTAATGCTTAGTAATCAAAAAATAATAGAGATTCATTCAACAAAATTTACTGAGTGTCTACTAAGTGCCAGGCACAGGAAATGCAGCAGTGAGCCAAAGAGACAAAAATGTGTGCTCATGGAAGCCTGATCTCAGTAAGAGGTTCACGCAATAAACATAAAGAATTAAACTATCAAATATAATCACAGGGTGATAAGTGCTACGGAGAAAACAACGCAAGGAAGCAGGGGTGGAGTGTAAGGGGGTCGCAATCTGAAACAAGATGGGTAGGGAGGCTCACTAGGAGGGTAACAGTTGAGCAAAGACTAAAGGACCAAGCCATGTGGATGTCTGGGGGAGAACATTCAGCCTGGAGGGAATGGCCAGTGCAAAGGCCCTGAGTCCTGAGCTTGGCAGGTGAGCCAGTGTAGCTGCAGAAGAGTGAGCAAAGGGGAGAGAGAGTCATAGGACACGAGGTTGGGAAGGATGCCCACAGATGAGGGAGAAGGAAGAACAGATTGTGTGAGGCCTTGTAAACCACTGCAAAGGACTTTGTTTTACTTTGAGGAAGATATGAAGATGCTGGAGGCATCTGAGCAACATGATATGACTCAAGTTTTAAACGGGTCACTGCGGTTACTGTATTGAGAAAGACGACATAGAGACAAAGGTGGAAGCAGGAAGACAACTTAGGAGGCAACTGGAATAACCCAGGCAAGAGCCGATGGTGGCTGGGACCTGGGTGGTAGTGGGTGAAGGTGATAGGAAGTAGCTGAATTCTGGAAATATTCTAAAGAGAGGACTGACAGGATTTGCTGATGGGATGACAGGGAGGCATGAAAGAGAAGACTCGTAGGAGGAGTAGGTTTTGAGGGGGGAGGGTCGGGAGTTCAGTTTTACATCTGTTAAACTTGAAGTGATTATTATGCAGCCAACTGAGGTCATCAGGTAGACAGCCGGCCGTACCAGTTTGCAGTTCAGGGGAGAGATCCAGGCTGCACATAGATGTGGTAATCTTTGGCATAGAGAGATACTTAAAGCCAAGAGATTAGATGAGATCATCAAGGGAGTGTGTGTAGAGAGAGAAAGGCTCTGAGGATTGAGTCCTGGGGCTCTCCACTGTTGGACCGTCAGGGAGATGAGGAGCATTCACCACAGGGGCTGAGGAAAAACAAACAGTAAAGAGCAGGAGAGAAAACAAGAGAACGTGTTACCCCCCAGCAGGCCAAGTGGAGGAAGTGTTTGGAGGAGAGAAGTGATTCGTTCCATCAAAAACTGCTGACATCCTCCTCTCTGCTCTGTTTTTTCTCCTTGGTACTTATCACTGTCTAACAGAGTATGTCATGAATGTATTGGAAGATCGGGGAGGAAAGGCAGCATGGAGAGCTTGAGTGAGTCTGACGACTGAGCTAAATCCCAGTCATCTATAAATAAAAGTCAACTGACAGTTTCCAATATCGAGGGGAAACTTGCAGAACTAACAAGTTACTTAGAAATGTGTAGGTAAGTACTAGAAGAAACAGCTAAAACAAAGTTGGGAATGGGACTCATGGATGGGGAGAAGTAGGGTAGAAGACTACTGTTTTTCTTTATAAGTCACAACTTTTAAAACTATATCTCTATATTACTTTGATAAAAAATTAAAAACTAGTCAGAAAAAAACCATGCATGAGCTAGTCTAGTTCCCAGCCTCCGGGCTATGAAATTACAGCCAGAGGCCTGGAGCTCTGTACGCTCATCAAGTATTATTTCCATCCTGAGTAAGAACTTGTATGTTCTGTGTACTGTATCTTTTCAATGTAGACACTGCTTTCATCACCACAACTAAAGGCATTCCTGAAACTGTAATAATGTTTAATCATTGAAGATTTTATCACTCAAGCGACACTAAAAGTATAATCACTATTCTATGATCATCCATACAATTTTTTTTGAGGGCGATTGGCCCTGCACTAACATCTGTTGCCAATCTTCCTCTTTGTCTTTTTTCTCCCCAAAGCCCCAGTACATAGCTGTGTATCATAGTTGTAGAGCTGTAGCTTTTCTATATGGGACACCACCTCAGCATGGCTTGATGAGCAGTGAGTAGATTCGCGCCCAGGATCCAAACCAGCGAACCCCCGGCCTCCAAAGTAGAGCACGCGAACTTAACCACTATGCAACCGGGCCGGCCCCATCCATGTAATTTTTTAACTTTAAAAATAACTCCCCACTCTAGGTTTAGGAACCTTTGTGAGAGTTGAATTAAAATTCTACTGGGTTATTAAATTTATTAGAATGCCTTTGTAACAAACTCTTGGAAGACAGAGATGATCCTTTCTATACGGATATAACTTTGCATGTCTGTCTTTCCAACAATGCAGAGTTCCTTGAAAAAGGACACCATGTTCTAGTAATCTTTGGATCTCTATACCTAGCACAGTTGTCAACATAGGTGGCAATAAAGAATATTTAACATTTCCTAAGTGCTTTCCCTGTGCTCGACACTGCTTTAAGCACTGTATAGATTTTTTCACTTAATTACTATTGTGGAATCAATAGTCTTATGGTTTCTGAAGTTGGTACTAATATCATTATTATTAATATTAAGAGGAAACTGAGGCACAGACATTAAGTAGTTCTCCAGGACACACATATAATGAACGGCAAAACTAGGATTAGAAGCCAGGCAATCTCTCTCCAAAGCCTTAGACCTTAATGGTTAAGTAGAATATTAATAAATGTTGGTTGATAAACTTCTTGAGATAATAAATCCAGTGGCAATTTATTTTACCTAGTGATATAAAATAAAACCACCATGTTATTCAAGGATGGTATGATGACTTTGTCATTATGTAAATTTAAAAGGCTGTTTATTTGATAATCTCACCTTTTTCTTTTTGTTCTGGATCATCTGTTTTTCTATTTGTTTCTGAAAAGTAGAGACGAAATGGAATAAGTACTGTGAAAGTCACCATTCAATATCTCAAAATACAGGACTATAAATGAATGCAAATAAATATAATTTAAGAAAAAATATTTTTGGGCAAACAATTTTCCTAAATCCTGAATTCTTTACACATGAAATTTGTTATAAAATATTAAGATTAGATTGGTTTGAATTACTTATAAAAGTCACCAAGCAGTAACTAGGTGCCAGGCACCAGACTGTGTCCTTGTCTATGAGAGGTGTCGTGGGTCATCTCCATCAACTCTAAGTGCCTCTACAGGTAAAACGCAAGGAGAAGGGGAAGCCCTCATCAAAGCTTGTTCAATATTTTTACTGTCCCCTAAAAACACAAGACTACTTTATAACAGGCACTGTGTGCTTTAAAGGAATGGATGTCACACTACTGAGAACACCGGTCTTGCTCCTCTAAGGACTTCACACATACACAGGTGACCCGTGGCGGGGAGCAGGAGTCCTGCACTGAGCCCAGGTGTGCTCTAGCTCACTTACTAAGGAGCCAAGATGGGCCTGAGAGCCCAGTGTGTCAGCCTCTCACTACATTAATCAGTTAGTGGCCTCTCCCACCTCGGGCTACAGAGCACAGTGAAACCCACCAAGAACCTGGACCAGCCGAAGAATATCCACCCCACGTGCAAAACAGCAGCATATGACCTGACCATGTGTTTATAACCTCACTTCTGCATTCATAACCTCATATCTGACCTATTGTTTAACATAGATCAGGATCTAGTTAATTTCCGAGGTAGGCCAGTCGATTACAGTCCCAGTAGGTACTTATATAGTCTTTGGGTATTTCTAGGAACACGTGTGTACACCTATGTGTTGGAGTGGGGACTGGGCAGAGTTTCGGAGATTGATAAAAATCATAGACTCCATCCTTTCCCCCCAGTAGACAGGAGAGGGTGTGGGTGCAGTGCAGGGTGGGATCAGAGATGCAACTATAGATCACTTCATTTTTTGGTCCCCAGTTTCCCACAGTCATTCATATAAAACATTTAACTTTTTTGAGAAGTAAATCTGAGGCAGGCTTCTGATGCAACGAAGGAATTTTTACAGACCAAGTATTTTTCTCCTTTGAGACCCTAGGTGAGAGGAAGGGAATTACCTTCGAAAGCTAGTGTGCCAGGCTTAGTGCTAAGCACATCACACGTGTCTCCTGTCGCTGACACCCTATGGGGAAGGTCTTATCTCCCTGGGTGTGCAAAGGAGGAAGCTGAGGCTGAGAAAGTAGGGTGCCCAAAGTTATCAAGGTCAGTGGTTTACATTATTCCAGAGCATATCTTTCCACTGTGCCATTCTCCTCCTTTCTTGAAAGAGAAACGAATAGAGAAGTGCAGGTCTTGACTTAAAGAGTAGGTTTTATACAGTTGACTGTCACACACTTTCTGGCCAGTGCTGCAGGAGGTACATAGGAGATATATTAAAAAAAAAAAAAAAAGACTTCTAGATCTCTGTTGAATGTTTTAGAATTTCTGATCTTATTAACTATAATCTCCTTGTCATAAAGTTAGGCAAGTTAGGCAGTGCATCATTTAATAGAACGCACTCTCATGGCCATCAACCATACAGGATGATGAGTGTCAAAAATCACAAGGAGCTCTTGACCAGCATCAGCAATGCCTGAAGGAAGGCTGTGAGCCCCCACATCCTCCAGTTAACCCTTTACCTGGTACATGTTTAGTGTCATTTGAAAAATCAAGCACAAAATCCAAGTCTCTAATCTGACTAGAGAAAACAGGCAGGTGCTGGTCATGATGAATTTAGGCTCTCCACAAATATTGCCACCCCTGGGGGGAAAATAAGGAAGGAGGAGTGGTTTGAACTGGTCAGATTTTAAAAAGGTATGGGAGGACCATGGCCTGGCATGCTTCCAGGAACATGGGCCACCATCTTTCTTCCTCCTCCAATGCAGTACCTAGGATGGGGCGGTGAGCCTGATCTAAGGTGGCCTAGCCCAACCATTCCCAGCCCTGGGGCAAAAGATCTCTCTAGTGCCCCCTTCTGTCCCTCACCTCACATCAACGTGCTGAGATCTGAGACTGATGTTTGGATATGGGAAAATACACAGCAGGCATTTTAGCCTCTCTGGTTTTCAGTGCTTAAATTTAGCTTAGGTAAAGGAGTTTTCTAAGAGATCCAGCTTACCTCACTAGCATTCTGCACGGCTAATAATGAAGCGTTACTTTGCTTTACTTCACGCTGTGTACATATGCTTCCCTGGGAGGCCTGACATGGACCTCGATGTGCCAAAGGAGAAAATGCCTTATTGAGCATTTACTCTGTGCCAGGCATTGCTTTAAGCACTTAATGCAGATTATCCCATTTAACTCTATCAACCCTGAGAGGTAGATTTAATTTTATAGGTAAGGAAAGTAAGGCTTAGAGAGGCTAAGGAATCTTGCCAAGGGTTACAGAATATATAAGACTGATCAGAAGGCCATACTCTATAACAATACTACCTTAATCAGACTTTGTATATTCCAATAATGGGCACTTCATAATTAAAGGAAGCTATATGCTCAGCCCAACCCTGAAAATGACAAAAAGTATAAGCTTACTTGTCACTGATATTTAGTGTTCAAAAACATATCCAGGGGCTGGCCCAGTGGCGCAGTGGTTAAGTTCAGCATGCTCCACTTTGGCGGCCCAGGTTCACAGGTTCAGATCCCAGGTTTGGACCTACACCACTCCACGCTGTGGCAGCAACCCACATACAAAATAGAGGAAGACTGGCACAGATGTTAGCTCAGGGCCAATCTTCCTCACCAAAAAAAAATATATATATATATATATATACACACACACACACACACACACACACACACACACACACACATATACACATATATATATCCAAAAAGAAAAAGATGTCACACATTCTCTAACTTTAATAACATTACTTTTAATTCCTTTCAAGACTATTTTATCAGGATGACGAAAACCTTACTAAAAAGAATGGGATCTTAATCTTTTAAAAATTGTTTGTCATACAACCATTAAAAAAAAATCACTTTTGTGGATTCAAATATCGTGAACCCCATTATGTTTCAGCCACTGTGCTAAGCTGCCTACTAGGCAGTTCTTGTTGGATCCACCCCACGTCCAAAGCTACTCTCCATCCAGGCCCATCTGTCCTTCTGAGTTCCTCATTTCACCAGCATCTGTTCACTCCCAAAACCAGACCTGGGTTCTGCTTTCTCCCTGACCACCTGCACGACCCAGTCTTGGAGTCCCATCTTTCCTGTCTCTCTCTCTCTCTCCTAGCACTTCCGGAAGTCAGGCCCTCTCACCATCACCTGGACTACTACTGGTTCGTTTCCTAACTGCTCTCCTGCCTGCTCTTTGGCCTCCCTCCTATTGTTTCCACGTGGTGCCCATGTGCTCACTCTAGAATACCACGAACGACCTCGGGCTGGCAGGTGTTTCAGTCTCTCTGACCCTCAGTTTCCTTGTCTGCAAGCAGGGATAACATGCATTTGCTGGGAAAACTCAGCTCTGTAACACACGGAGCCCTTAGCAGAGTTAAGTGCAGTCAGTGTAAGTGGGTCGACTTACCCTTAAAGTCTGTTTCTTATTGTTTCTTCTGGGCATGTTGGAGGAGAAAACAATACTTTCTAGAACCCCAGAAGATTCTTCCCTAACTGTCTAGTTCTCCTTTTCTGCCCAGAGAATGAAGATCGGAAGAAAGAGAACTGTCTGTACCCTTTCCTGTCCTTCCATCCACTCAGACTCTTTAGTCATCTCAGCGAGGATGGAGTTAAAATCCTCACAGTATGATGGTCGCGGAGAATCGGGATATAGGGGAGGGGGGAGGCCTCACCAAGGAATTATCAAAACTTCTAGGTGTTGGACAAAAACCTACAAAGGATGGGTGTAGGGGCTATTTCATTTTAATCCTGCCCCCAGAAATGTAGCATACTGGTAAATGTTCAACAAAATAAATAAACATTACCTATTAGAAATAGGTGAAGAAAAGGGTTGAAGGTACTCCTTTATGAGTTTAGTCATCAAAAACACCCTAATATTCAAACACTAGTAAGTATAAAGTGAACTGATTTTTTTATGTAAAAAAATATATATATACTTCAAAATAATGACAATATAGAGAAGAATTCTTCTGTGTTTTATTGCACTCAAGTAACATTAAACAGAAGACATTTAACATTATTTTTAGAAAATCCACTGATGTTGCCCAGCTTGGCATATATTCGTAAAGACAAGGCTCATTAAGTCAGATATTTGGAATTAAAAAGTATCTGAAGTTGACCACAGCATCCTGAATCCTCAATTTCCAGAGTTCTAGAGATGATTATATACAAAAATCCAGTAAAATCTATTTTACTCATTTATCAGTTCTATGTCACTCCTAAGTTTCCCTAAAAAAATATGGCTTTATAAAAAGTAGTGTTCTATAACTCACAATATGAATTAAGAGGTTTATTAGAATTTGAATAGCAACTCTATATTCCCCATATCACAGCTTTAGAAAATTATTGCTTTTCTTACTAACTTATTTTGGTTTCACTACACATTGGGTCAGCATGCATGACTCGCTACATTGTAACTATGATCCATAATGATAAAAATATAAAATCTCTTTGTTTTTAACCCCCAAAGCAGGAAAAACGTCACTTTATCTTAAAACAATGTTAACATAAATCAAGAGCTACCCCTGACACATAAATGAAACCACTTCTTATGGCTTTTTTTACAGCTCATGGTCCTTTCAAAATGATATTGTAGCTACCTTCTTTTCTAACAAATGAATATTTTCATCATAGAACTATGCCTGAGCCACAAATAAGCCACATTAAAAATAGAAGAAACTCGTCAGTGTAGAAAGAAAAAGGCTCATATTTCATGAAATAGCAGCAGGCACCTGGCTCTGAGTGCTTGTCACACGTCCTGAATCAACCCAGTGAGTGGCATTACCGACTTTCTTCAGTCAGAGCACTGTGCAGCCTTTAGCGTTGCGAGGGCATTACATAATCAGCCACAGGCAGAACAATCTTTAAGTTATGCACCAGTAATTGATATAGATTTTCTAAAATTTAACCAAATGCCGAGTGGACTACAGCTATTATATGATGAGTCTGAGGTGCCAAAAAGCGTTTTCACATGATATAGCAGGCCATTCCTTTTCCCTATGTCCTAACGAGGAATGTTTTCCCCCCTATTAACTGTGATAATTTAAAACTTCCATTAAAATGTTAAATTTTTCTAATTAACAGGCTAAAAGCTACAGGAGTCTCAAATTTTGAGTTTTACCCTGAATACTCGAAGTTAATGTAGAACTTTTTTATACGGATATCAGTACAGATATATACAACTCAAATCTTCACAGCTAACTATGACCTCTATTAGTGTTTCTAAGAGTGCTAATGCAAGGCACTCCTAATGGCTTTAAATCACGTTTAATGCAGGTTACACAAGTCAGTCCAACATAGTGTTAATTACTAATAATACATATTAAAGCCCTGCCAAGTCAATTGCTGCTACATCATCAATATAATTATTGTCTGAAAAACACATGTAAATGCAAGACTAAAAGCTGTGTCACAAAAAGAAAATGAAAAGAAATCCAATGGATCCACTAACGCTATCAAAAAAGGACATGCAGGAATGTAACATTACAGGTAATTTTTCTTTCTAAAAACAAAATACACTAAAATGCCAGTGGACTATGATTCATTCATAACATCTTTAGTGTTCATTCCCAAAGATCTTGATCTGCTCAGTAATTGCTTCACAAGATCTATCACAGCCATCTTTTGGAGCGTATGGTTAGGCTGGTCCTCCTTTGGTAGTAGGGGCAGTCTTTTTGATGCTTTAAGTATCTGCAAAAATAAGGGGAAATCTAAATTAAAGGACTAACTAGACATAGACTGTGAAATTGCTTCATTTTCATTATCCTTTTCAAAAACCCACCAACAGAAGTAAATGCTTTTTTCTGTGTTGTCGTTTTTAAGGGTAACTTGATAATAGAGTGATGAACTACCTAAAGAAGTTCCTGGGGATTACTTGCAAAGCTGCTGATGAAAATTTGAGGTTCTTTAGAACATCTGAGAATTAAAATTGAATTTACATCTTTTGAGAACTATAAAGCATTAAATTTCATTCTCCCATCAATGTTTTCACTGTATTGAAAAGAAACACAAGAGAAAAAAAAAATCTAGTATGGCATTTGAAAAACAAATATATGCAAGATTTTCAAGGAGCAACTGGATACTGTAAGTTGCAGTTAAAATATATTACTTTAATAATCTTTTGTCAATTTTTAATGTTACTGACAATATAAATGATTGGCAAAAAAAGTATACAGTATTTTAAAAGAAGTAAAATTCATTCCAGTCCAACTTTTTACAAATACTTTCTCATTCCAAACTTTAGTATCTGATTTATTTTACTATCACAGCATTGGATCTATGTTAGTTAGAGTAGAAAAGAAGCGACTGCACATAAAGGCCCAGCCAAATTTTGATAGAATTTCTAAAGCTGGATTATGACCCTTCCTTCCTTCCTTTTCTTTCTTTCTTTCTGTCTACATAAGCGTATGTACATGTGCGCGTGTTACCAGAAATTTGTATATAAGCAAAATTACTTGGTGCTAATGTGAAGTAACTAGAAAATATATGTATACTTTTATACATCCAACAGAAATGAGTTTATGTCCACCAAAAGACATGTACAAGAATATTCACAGCAGCTTTCTTCTTAATAGCCAAAAACTAGAAACATTCACTACAGCCATCACCATACAATGGAATTTTTAAAATGAAGTATATTTATAGTAAAGAGCAATGAATAAGACCAATTACACATATAACAAAGTGGATGAAACTCACAGACATGATATTGAGCAACAGAAACCAGTCACAAGAAAAGTATTTATTTGTGTGTGTGTTTCTTATGGTTCTACTTAACTGAATTCAAAAGCAGGTCAACCAATCTATGATGACCCAGGTCAGAATACTAGTTACTCTTGGTGGGATGTTATTAAAAGCGCGGGGGGGGGGGGGGGGGGGCGGCGAATTCCCAGGGTGCTAGAAGAACTCTGAGTAGAGGGGACAAGTTCATTGAACTGTACATGCAACATTTGAGCACTTCCCTGCATGTAAATTATACCTCAATAAAAAGTTATTACAAATGAGTTTGATTTTAGGTTCTCTTAGAATTTAACAATTACCTAGACTGTGAGAGGAACAAGCATTTCTGTAACCTGTGCAATCAAAAGTACCCTGAGACTAGGGAAAGTTGTTCAAAGTAAAATGATGGGTATTGATAAAAAGGCAAATAAACTAAAAGCTCATTTACTATTTTGAACAACTCAAACATATGCTCCTAAATATTTTCAAGTCTCCACTCAGAAGTGGTTCACCAAGTTGCAAACCCAACATCTCCAAAATCAGGCTTCATCTCTGCTACTCTCGGTTTCTTCCTGCCGTCGGTATCTCCTTTGAGGTTCCATCATTCATTCATTCAAGTCAGAAACAGAGGAATCACCCTTGACCCTTCCCCCTCAATCAGCCCCCTCTCCCATCTAATTATTTCCAGCTCCAATTTCTATGAAGTCGATCCCTCCTCTCCACTCCTACCACAGTTCACACTCCCACCATTTCTGGCTTAGATAATACATCTGCCCCCTTACCAGTCTCCACCTCCTTGCAGGACTGCTCTTTTCAAACCTGGATTTGATCACATGACTCCTCTACTTGGAATTTTTCAGTGGCTTCCTGTCACTTTTAGGCCCAGATTCAAATTTTTAAACGTTGTATATGGGACATTCCAAAAAGTGACTCCTGCCTACTTTTCCACTGTGTCTTCTCACACCTTCATATGGCACACTGTCTTGGTCTTTGTTCTGCAAGCACTTGCGTCCCCTGCTCCCCACCTGCCAGCTCCTGTCACTTCTGTCAGCACCTCAAACCTCAGCTCTAGCACAAAAACATGTGGGAGGCCTTACCTCACTCTCTGCACCCTCGACCCCCGAAGCTGGGTTAGTTATCCCTCCTTCTGCGGGCTGCCTGCACACCACTCTGAGAAATTAAGGACATCGTACTTTTTGTTTTACTCAGCTGTACGCCCACAGTACTGTGAACCGCTACGAGACAGGGGCTATATTGTTGATCGTGTATCTTCATGGCCCAGTGCAGAGTCTGTACCTCAATAGTTGCTTGATATGTATTTCTTAAATAAAGGATCAAATTAATAACAACAAGACGCATACTAGGCACTTATTAACATAAGCTAAGACCTCTAGTGCTGCCAGCCTAAAGCTGGTTATGGGCTTTATTGATCATGTCAGAAGATGCTGGGTCACAGGGGAGGCATGAGTGAAAGTTCTGGACAGATGCAACTGTGTGAAACCGTCACCACCGCTAGAATATTCAACAGCGGGATGAGTTACTAATGTTATCTCCATTTTCAGAGAGACAAGAGCAGCAGAATCACCCAGAAACACTGATGCTCACATATCTCCATTCTGAATAACATGATTATCATCACAAAACATAAAATTAACTTTTTTTTCTGGCATAGTATGACAGAAAAATTGTTAATGGAACCAGTTAGCCAAATGGCCTTAGAGTACTGTTTGGAAGGAAATTTTACTCTGATGAATTTCCTAAGCAATTCCTTCATAAATCATTCAATTTGTGCTATGTACATTTGTGCTGTCATATTGCTAGAAATATGCACTATGATTTCAAGTAAAAATATGAGTTTGAGGGGAAAGGTGAAAACCCACTAAAGAAGCAGGGATCCCCAAATCAATTTTCTCTAAAAATCTGGTATTCAAAATGATTGACTTCTAATATCAGAATGATCAATTCTTAGGATTGATCTTTTACATCCTTACCAAGAGTCCACCACCAAAGCACTTATAAATTTACAAACATAAAGAAAAGATGGCAAAATTTAAACTATTGGACAACTTATTTTTCTACAATGAGTTATAATTAATCTTCAACATTCTGAGTCTTAACTGAAGTATTAATGTATATTAAGAGAAAGATGCCAAAGAGTACCCTAGTTTTACCACATAAAAACAGCACCCAAACTCATCAGCTCTTAGCCTTCATTTACTTAAAGTCCTCTAGGGCACAGCAGCTGAGAGTGTGACCTCTGGAGCCAGGAAGCAAGGATCAACCTCACTTCTATCTCTTGTCAGCTCTGTGACCTCAGGCAGCTTACTTTGCCTTGCTGCGTCTCAGTTTTCTCATCTTAATAGCATGTCTATTTCTTGGGCTATTGGAAATAAAATGAGTTAATTCATGTAACATGCCTAGAAGAGCACCTACGTGATGCTTAATAAAAGTTAGCACTGACCGTCCCCTATGTGCGGCTGGATACAAATGGTAGATTAAGACAGTTACTGCCCCATGAGATTATCACACCAATAAATATATTATTATGAACTTTAATAAGCAATATAAAGACTGTATAACCTAGTCTTAGAATGATCAGGGAAGGCAAAATAATCATCAATTAGATTCTGAGAGCCAGGAAAAAGTGAAATAATATCCAGTACTTTGCAGGGGTCAATTTGAGTTTTCCACTGAATAGTAGAACTTTAAAGACTGAAAGGTAGTAAGAAAACAGGCCCTACAATTAGTGTGTCTGCAGTTTCTGCAATCACATACATAATTAAGCACTACTACAAAAGCAATAAGCTTAATGTACAAAAAGATCATAAATATAGATTTATGAATATTATTCTTTTGTAAGATTGAATAATAAAAAAATGTAATATAAACTAAGACTAAGAAGATAATAGGAAATAAGCAAATCAAGTGCAATCACTAAGAATAACTATTACTAACTCTTGGCCTTACATTCTCTTTTGGCAAGGTCAAACTAGACTGTGCAGTAGGTAAATCAAATTTTTATGACACCAAATTACAGGTTACAACTTCTTTAGCAGGTCATTCAGAATTTAGCTTCTCTTGATCCACCTCAAAGATCACTCTAACTAATTACTAAACAATAACAGCCATAGACACAATTTACTGGGAGTTTTTTATGTGTCAGGAAGTATGTATATTAATCAAATCTTCATTTTTATGTTCTTCGGTTGTTAAATACCTCATCTAAAAAAGCACCTATTCCAGCACCCTAACCACTTGGCACTTTATATTTATGTTCCAAGGAAATTCTTGGGCTTAGTTTATAAAACATGGAAATAAAAGCACAAAACATTTTGGTCAAAAATAATATGACTTTTCATACCTTCACTAAAATTAGGTCAATATCTAAAAATATGAACTGTAACTAAAAAAAAGTCAATATTGTAGAAACTCATTGTTTTTATCACTTTTTTTTTTTTTTTGGTGAGGAAGATTGGCTCTCAGCTAACATCTGTTGCCAATCTTCCTCTTTTTGTTTGAGGTGTGAACCCCGGGACGCCGAAGTGGAGTGCGTGAACTTAACCACTATGCCACCACACCGGCCGCATGAAACTCATTAGTTTTAGGAATCCTTATAAAACAATTTTCTTTAAAGGAATGGATGGTAATCAAAATGGTAATTCAGTAACCTGCTCTGCCTGCTCAAGATAGAAATAAGCACTCTATGAAGCATCGCCCAACAATAAAGAGGAAACTACGAAAGTAGGACAGAAACATCAATTTTCCTTGCCCTGTACATCTTTCCTAAACACAAAATATACATTTATTCCAGCAGTCATCATGTAAAAGATCAATTCTCCATGGATTTATTTTCTCATTCATACCATAATACCAATAATTCAGTTCTCTTAAGTATTTGTACATATTGTCATAAATGTACATGGTATGACAACCATCAAAACCTAAAACATCCCAATTGTAAAATAAGCAAAGACGAGCTGAGGTATAACTGAAAATATTCTTTGCTTAAAAAGCTATTTTTTTCCTTAAAATTTAGTATTCAATAAATTTTGGCAGGCTCCATTATTTCTACCAAAATCAATAATAGTAATGCACATCACTGCTACAAAATTCACATTGAGCATGTGAAAAATATGAGTAAAAATTGAACCAATAAATGACCCAAAAAGAAAAAAATGGAAATAAAACACAGAAACAAGAAGAAATACAACTGGGAAAGAGGTATTGGAAAATTCTCTCTTAATAAAACGTTTTTTTCCCCACTACGAGAACAGGAGGTTTATATGATAATTTCTGATTGCAGGTATAGTTAAATGTCATCTCTAAAATGCATTTGAAAGCACAGACCTTGGCTGAAATGCCGTTCCCATTCTTTAAATTCACTGATGATGAGAGGGGACGTCTGGGGGAAGGTAGGGAAAGCAGAGAAATGGGTTCAACACAGTGGGCTGAAAGCAAAGCCTGGGGGGTACTGCCAAGTCCCAGGCAGCCTGGATTGCCAGTGGGCACTAAGGATGCTCGCAAGGAAGATGGCGGAATGGGGAGGGTGAGGAGGGATGTCACAAATCTATGCACTATTAAACTTTCATCTTAAGGCAATTCTGATCACATATCCTCCATCACATAGCCTGTCGGTCAAGAAAAGGAGGAAAAAATCCCCTGATTTCTACTACTACTACCATCTATAATGGCAAAAATCATATGGTACTTTGATCATTAATACTCCTCAAATTCTGCTCAACAAATACGTATTAGACTGAGTCTGACGTGTATTTTCCGTTACTTTGGCTCATCTGATTAAAACATAGCAAATTTTCTTTTTAAATTTAGGTATAATTAATCCTTCTCTTTGGGGATTTTTATTCTTCATAGATTTTCGACACAGAATATTGACAGCGTATTTTAAATTAAACAACAAGGAAAAAAGCAATATATCTAACAAAATCTCCTACCTGGTGGTATCTCCTGCTGTTCTTCTGCAGGGGGCACACGGACTTCTAAAATAAATGACAGAGTTACAATCCATTACATATTGCTGACCAGGGTTTAAAATACAAATTGCTGGCATTTAAGTTATGATGATTATTTTTACAGACTTTTTTGGGATTCGATTGCAGTTATCATAGAAGTCTTAGGTTTTTACACCATCACAACAAAGAAGAATTAGCTATAACTTCATAACATGTTGTAAATTTCTCATCTCTTCTGCACCACAGGCTAACCGATGTGCCTAACGACTAACTTCAAAACTCACTGCCCAGCAACGGAGATAGCAACAAACCCAGGCTTTCACAATTTTGCATCAGACTTGATAAAAAAGCTGAGGAAAGACATTTAGAGTATCTTGTTTCTTCTTTAAAAGTTTTTACTTCATAACCCTAGTTTTAATGTGAAAGAAACAACATAAAGAAATTAAACTGAAATAGAATCTTAAAAATAAATTGCTCTCCTTAATAAAGTGGTTTTTGAAAAATGATATTCAAGATAACATATTCTAAGACTAGCCAAAAATGTGGATATGGATTTTTAACATCTTGTCTTTTTCTCTGTCTGCTTCATCCCACTTAGAACTAAGGAGACTGTAGATCTCACCACCCAACGGTGTAATGACATACTGATCCGATCCTCTCTATAAAATTACATCACATATTAATATCTTCAGACCTAACAACCCATTTGACATTACCCTAATCTAGAGATAAGATTATATTAGCTTTCCTTTTGCTCCTTAAGATTTGTAACAGGCTTTGGTCAAAAGAAAGGATTTTTAATAGCATTTTCTAGAACTCAAAAATATTTATGCAGCTATTTTAATCATTTTTTTTCTTACATTAATTTGCTTCTAATTGTAAGAATGATACATGCTCAAAACAGAAGATTTGGAAATATTTACAGAAAAGGAAAAAAGGAAACAGAAAAATCTCCCACCTATGCCCACTGATCACTGTTAGTATTCTGGCATACTTCCTCCTTTTAGTGGCAGTACTCGCTGGCTGTGTTGTGACTGGCTTGTTAATGGTTTGCCTATTTATTTGATTCTTAATAATTTACAAACATATTAGCACTTTACCAATTTTACCAATATTTTTCTCAGAATTTCCTTTACTTCTGTCATTTTAGGTACAGTTGAAAAAATTGTGTACATCATAAAGTATTAATCTCTTCTGTTGTTATTTCTATCACTGATGTTATACTAAGAAAGCCTTTGTTATTATCGCAAGATAAATTAAATTTTCATCTGATTTAATTCTGAAAAAAAGTACAGTTTAGGGGCCGGCTCAGTGGCCTGGTGAAGTTTGCGCACTCCACTGCAGCAGCCCAGGGTTCATGGGTTGGGATCCTGGGCGCAGACCTACACACTGCTTACCAAGCCATGCTGTGGCAGGTGTCCCAAATAAAGTAGAGGAAGATGGGCACAGATGTGAGCTCAGCGCCAGTCTTCCTCAGCAAAAAGAGGTGGATTGGCAGGGGATGTTAGCTAAGGGCTAATCTTCCTCACAAAAAAAAAAAAGGTACATTTTAAAAAACTTATCTGAAATTTATTTTGGCAATGATGGAACAAGAGGATTTTTAAAAAGGAAATAGCTGGGGCCGCCCGGTGGCGCAGCGGTTTAGTCCGCGCTTGGCAGCCCGGGGTTCGCGAGTTCGGATCCCGGGCGCCCGCTGATGCACTGCTTGTCAGCCATGCCGTGGCGGCGTCCCATATAAAAGTAGAGGAAGATGGGCACGATGTTAGCCCAGGGCCAGTCTTCCTCAGCAAAAAGGGGAGGATTGGCAACAGATGTTAGCTCAGGGCTGGTCTTCCCCACAAAAAAAAAAAAAAAAAAAGGAAATAGCTAATTAATTATATCAGCACAAACTGAAAGAGCTGCCTACTGATATAGCCTACTTCTCCAGGACTTTTTAAACCCACTTCAGCACGGCTTTCACTCCCATCAGTTTACTCAAGTAGCTTTTGCTAAGATCACCATCTCCATGTTGCCAAATGCAATTGATACTTTCAGTCCTGAAATTCCACTGGCAGTAGCACGGAACATAATCCCTCTTTCCTTCTGCTCTTTCACATTCTTCCCCACTGGTCTTCCCGACGCTTCACTGGTTGTTCATGTTCCACCAAACCTCACAATGTTGGGATCCTCAGAGCTCAGTCCTGGGACTGCTCGTCTACTCTCTGCGCTCACCTCCAAAATGATCTTATTTGTTTCCATGAAATTAATATCATCTTCACGATGATGGCTTCCAAATGTTTATGTCCATCTCAGATCTCGCCCACCTAGCTCAGACTGGCATATCCAACTCCCTACTTGATACCTCCACCTCACTATATCACAAAATTCCCAAACTTAAAGTATCTAATATGCAGCGTTTGATTTTTTTCCCTAAACCAATTTCTTCTAGCATTCTAGTTTTCTTCTCAGCAAACGGCCCCATCATCCAACAGTTATTCAAACAAAACCAAAAGCCCCCTTTATGCTTCTTTACTTCACAACCATCAGAGAGTTCTATCAGTTGTAATTCTAAAATATATCTCAAATTCAAAACTTTCCCCTCCACTTCCACTGCCATGATCCTGCTCCAGGCCACCATGATCATTTCCCTGGATGAGTACACAATAATTTTCTAAAGGAGGGTCCCTGCTTCCATTCTTGAGCTATCCAATCCATTCTCTAACTAGGAGTGAAAGTAATTCTTCAAAACATCAAATCAGATTATGCCATCTGTCACTTAAGTATTTCCATAGATTCTCACTGTACTTAAAATACAATCCAACTTCCATACTAGGTCCTCCAAGGCCGCGACTGATCTATCTCCTGTCTCTTTATTGCTTAAGCCAATTCAAGTCCAGTTTTCTGTTACCTGCAATAGAAAGTAACCTCACTGACATAGATGGAGAAGAATAGAAGGGTTTAAACACAGGATTGATATAGTCAGATTTGTACTTCTGAAGAGGTTATCCTAATGGCATTATGAAAGATGGATTTGAAGGGGACAAGTATGGAGTTAAAAAGACTAGATGGCCGTCTACTGCCATTGTCCAGGAAGATGGTGAGGGGCTGAACTAGATCACTAGAGCTACAGAGAAAAGACTGGATTTGAGAACCATTCAGGTAGCCTAGTCAACAGGACTTGAGATTAGCTATAGAGACAGAGGGAGAAGAGGACTCAGTGATGACTCTCACATTTCCAAGTATATATTGGGAATCTAAGTATGTATTGATGCAACCAGCCAAGATAAGGGAAGAGGGGGAAAGAGAAGGTTGATGGGCCTGGGAAGATGATGAGTTCCCTCTCACTGTACACTCAGGAGCTACAGAAGCATAGAAACTGCAGGTTAGGCTGACAGTACACAGTCCAGACCCCCAGTGTCCACCAGAAGAAATTCCCTGAGCAGTCTCTGTCGTGGCCTCTACTGGCTTATTAAAATGCCTGAAAAGTCTTAGGAAAAAACTGTTATTTCTAATACAAGAAAGGCAGGGCCAAGTTGCACATGGTGATGTTTAGTTCTTTCATACAAAGTAATATATGTGGCGGGGGGGGGGGTGGGATGAAGTTCTTGCTAGGGATTTTGGGTTTCCATTTTCTGATTCTAACTGAATGAAAAAAGAGACTCAGCTATATTCTTCATAGAGAACTGAGTAATGGGAGGAAGGAGAAAATCTGAACTCAATCCACCCTGCTACATGGAGATGAACTTGCTTGCACACAGTGGTCCCACAGCACCTGTGTAGGGGTCTCTCCCAGCAGCTAAGTGGACAATGAGGGCAATTCTAATGTCCCCCATTCCCTCCACCCCTCTCTATCTGCTCCCATTAGTCGACTGCACTATTATCTCTTCTGCCTAACCAAGCTCAAAAGCAGTAACATCTAATCTGATAACTGACAATGAGTGGCTCATAAATGAATTCTAAGAGTAATTCTATGAGCAAAATCCCCCTTACAAGTTCCTTGTGGCAACCCGCTGCTGCTAAAGCACGAGGACCCCAGAGTCAACTGCAGGTCCCAAGCCCGGCCTGAATACCAGCCTAGCCACTTCTAGCCGGTAACCTGGGGCCAGCCCCTTGACCTCACTCCAGTTTCAGTTCTTCATTTGTGAAGTAAGTACAACAATATTTGCCCTACCTCCTCTTCAGTGTCTTCTGTGAGGAACGCCTGAAATCACATATGTGAAAGAACTCTGCAAACTGTTAAGAACTATATTAATCTAAGTTGTGTCAAAGTACCACTGTGTAATATACGCCACAATTTTATTTTTCAGAAACCATCCCTTCACTTTCAAAAATATTTTTTCCCAGCTGAATAAACAACATAAAGGACCCAACGTTCAACCCATCTCTGCCCACGGCTAACCCCTTCTCACGAGATCACCTCCTCCTATTTAGAGTAGCCCTCCTCACTCTCACCAGTTATTTTTCATTACACCATTCTGTTTTTATGTCCGTCATTGCACTTTTCATAATCTGTAATTACTTTATCACATGTTTGGCCACTAGAATGCCAGCCCTGAAAACTGGAATTCCATCTGCCTCATTCACTCTCGCCTCCCCAGCCCCTGAGCACTGCATAGACAGCAGAGAGTAAGTGCTCAATAAATACTGTTGAATAAATGAACATAATTTTCACATGAAAAGTGAAACTATCTCTGTAAAATTAACTTACCTTCTAAAATTATGTTTGAATCTTCTACAGCATTATCTAAAAAAAAGAAAACACATCTTACATTAACTTACCTCCACTAGGTCCTTAAATTTACTTATATCCACTCAGAGACCTAAATTTGGCTCTTTTGAGACTGAGGATTCTTATAGAGAGACTCACAAGTATTTATACTAGAATATCAACTTTAATTTCTAAATTATATTCAAAGAATACATTAATAGGCGGATATTATCCCTGCTGACATAAACCTTGCACTATAAATAGGAAATAAGTATACTGACAATACCCAATTACTTCCTTGGTGACTTGAAAATGTTTCCAATTTTTTACTACAGCTATACTTGTTCCACAAGTTACACGAGTTTTAACAAATACAGTGGGGCTGACTTGCAGGAAACATTTGCTTAAAGAAAAAGCTTACCTGAACTTTCCATCCTTTCATTTTCTGATGGCTCGGACACTACAAAATACACACAAAAAATAGTCCTTTGACACTGCATAACTCTCATTATAACACAATATTGGCTGTATGAGTCAGGAGCGGGGACAAAGTCTAATTTGTCCTTGAACTTCTGGGGCTTAGTCACTGGGAAAAGGCAGGCTACTGGGCAGGGTGGGGAAGAGTCTGGTCTGGAGTGAAATGGGCCCCGATTGAAATTCCACGTCAGCCACTTTTTAGCCATTGGAGATGGGCAGTTACATACGCTTCCTTCCTGTAAAATGGGGGAAATTAAAAGTTCCTCTCCAATCACTTGTTGCCAGGATCCAATAATTTGTTTACTCCCAGACGGCACGAATTTCCTTCATTATCTTCATGTCTGCGGTGAATGTTCTGAGTTACCCGAGGCTCCACCCTGCTTATCACTCTGGGTCCAGGTTTTCACCAAGCAGATTCTCTCCTTTGTTTAGGGAACAATTCTCAGATCTTTCTCCTGGGGGCAAACACCCCTACTGCCAGCCCCTTAGAACAAGGCTTCAGCTGGAAGGCCCTTAATTCAGTACCCTAACCACAGCCCACCACCCATTCCTCCTATTTGCTGGTGAAGGGTTTACTGCTTCTCTGCTCTGCTGCAAAGAGGGCTCTTGTCTGGCGAGCAGTCTTCTCTCACACCCAGTTGGGTCGCAGCTTTCTTAGTCAACCTGACCCTTGCTTTTCCATCTTTCAAAATGCCTCAAATTTTCTGATACACTAGGAGCAAACTTTCTAATCTTCCCAGCACAGTTATAAATTTATTCTTTTTATTCACTTAATAAAGAAAAATTCTGGAGCACCTACTATCTTTCAGACATTATTCTCAGTGCCGTGGGAGAGCAAGGAACAATTTTTAACGTATCGTTTTTCTCTCCTTTTGGTGGCATCCGGAAGATGAAGGAGCAGGGAATGTTTGCTCACTCTGTCACCCCGAACTGTGTAAGCATTTGACTATGCTCGGGTCTCCACCAACTAAAAAAAGAAGCCCTTTCTTGAGCTTGCTTCCCCTTGCCCTCTCCGTCCTCCATTTCACAACCTAATCTCTCCAAAGAGTCATTTACATTTGCCATCTCATCTCACTTCCTCTCCTCAGCCCACTCCAATCTGCCCTCCAGCCCTGACCAGAGCAGGCTGAGAAGGCTCCGCTGAGCCCACGGGTGAGCACCTCACTGAATCCAATGTACTTTCAGTCCTCACCCTATTAAAACTCTTAGTAGCTCCTTCCTTTTCAAACACTATTGCCCTGGGGCTTCAATGTGACCATGCTCTTCTTTTTATCCTTTTACTTCTCCTTCTCAATCTTCTTATCACTTCATTCTTTTCTTACGAAGCGTTAAATGTTGTGTTTCATCAAAGTCCAGCCATAGCACCTCATCTCTTCCCACTCCATCCTCTCTCCTTAAGTGATCTCAGCCTTTGGCTTCAATTACCACGTATATACTGATGATTCTCAAATTCACAACCACGAATTAGCCTTTTCTTCTAAGATCCAAACACTATGAATCAGCTTTTTTGATATCTCCCCTTGGATGTCTCAACATGCGCAGACTGGACCTGTTCCTGCTTTCCAGCCTTCCTATCTTAGGAAGAAGGGCCACCATCCATCAGCTGTGTAAGTCAGAACAATGGACGTGCTTCTCGACACTTGCTGTCTCTCCCCAGCTACACCCACACATCAAGCCCTGTCGACTACTTTCTAGATATTTCGCAGTTTTGTCCACTTCCCTTCACCTTCACTGCCACCACCCTGGTTTAATTCATCTCTGTCCAACTTTTGTCCACTGAAAGCAGTTCTTGCCAAGGTCCCTGATGAGGCCTCTGTAGAATTAGATCAAATGCACGTTTTCAGTGCTCACCCTGCGTGGGTCCTCAGCAGCACGGAAACTGCTCAACATCCCTTTCTTGAAACTCATCTCCCTTGACTCCTCTTATGGCAGAGATGTGCCTCAGGGCAAGATCAGATTTGGATAACTGCAGTAACTAACTGGTCTGCCCAGTCTCTCTCTGTCTATTTGCTACTGGTTAGAGCCATCAATATTTACAAAATGCAGATCTGAAATTGTGGCGCCTTGAATAGCACCCTAGGGTGCAGATGAACACCTGTGACCTAGCGTACAAGCAACCCCTGGACCCGGACCACCTCACAATCTCAGCCCATGTCTCTCTTGTTACTCGCAGCACTCCAGACACATCTTCCCACCTCAGAGGCTGCATACTACTTTCCAGCCACCTTTCCTCCTGCCTTGTCAATTGCTCTCATCTTCAGCTCAAGCTTCAGAGAAGCCTTCCCCGGTCCACACACTAGTTAAGGTCTCTTGACTATACATTCTTGTTACACACTGTACTCATTCTCATCAGCACTTAGCACAAGTGTAACTGAATACTAAATTGACATTACTTGTGTAATTTCTACCTCCCGCTAAAATATACGGCCCATGGGAATATGGCCCATGTGTGTGTTCTTCACTAGATCTGCTCCAGTGTTCTATATCTGAGACACAAGCTTCTTAATACATATGAAGTGTATGAATAAACGACTCAATTAGACATAAGATGTACTGTCATTTCCCAGATTTATCCAGTGTAGGCTTGAGACTTTCTACGATGCTTTTTATGTGGTAAGCCAGTTCCCACTATAGCTTTAGTTAAGTCTATGTTTTCCAGGTTCTAGAGTTTGGGGAATTTAATACAGAATATATTCTGTTCTCCCACTAAAAAATGGTTTTGTTTCCATCCTACTTACAGCTTCATTTTACATGACAGCCACTTGGTTTCCCTAGTTTGGTTCCTGAATTTCCTGAAAGGTATCGTTTTAGCACATAGTGAATAAATCCTCAATTAGATTTATTTTGTTTGAAAAAGTCTATGTTCTGTAGCAGGGTAATCCAAAGTATCTCACCAAATCTTAATGACACCTTAGGTCATATTTATTACTCTTCGTTAATATTTTAAATTATATTTGATATTTTGCCTATGAAAATACATTTATTTTTACATCTTTTTAAACATGGTATCTAATTTTATGTTTCTTTCAAGTTTAATTTTAAAGTTCTCTAGATCTAGTTTGCAAATTGCATTCCAAACATGTTCTCTCCAGCATGTTTAGAAAAACACTACGACCAGCAGAGATTAGAAAACTATCTCAAATCCCACTTCTACATGCAACGTTTAATTCCCAAATTCCTATTTTCTCCCTCAAATTCAAAATTGAAAAGAAAAATCTAAATGCAAAGTGGCCAAGTTCTTTAATTTCTTATTAAAAATATCAGTCCCTAAAGATACAATTCAGGATTCTTCCAATGGTATCATTCATATCCCATTAGAAATAGCCACTGTGGATGGCAATCTTGGTAGGGTCTCACATCTTAAATACACACACTTAATAAATTAGTGTATCAGGTCTATACATAGCCATTCCTAATTTTCTTCAATTGAGATTCACCAACTATTATGAGACTACAAATTTCTTGAAAGTAGAGACTCTTTACTATCCATTTTTGAATACTAAGCCCTAAAATCACCTAGCACATAGAAAGTCCTCTATATTTGACTCAACTATATTTGACTCCTACACATTTCCTCATCCTTCTTGCTTCACACACAAAAGTATACTCAACTGACTTCTTTCCTTCTACGGAGTCATCTTTGGAAATTGGAACGAAAGGGTACACTATTGGCTCTATCATTTCTTGGTCATATGAAGTTATGCAAATTATATGCTTTCTCTGAACCTTATTTCTCTCATCTGGGTAGTAGGGAAAATATAATCTACTTAATGGAGTTTAATAAAACAGCAGAGAAGTGCTTGGGCAACAAAAGGAATTTGTTTTTTGTATATTTGTATAATTGCCTAAATTTGAATCTGCTGCTACTCACACCACAAATATGCCAGAACTATTTTCTCCATGCTGCCTTTAAATCTGGAATGAATTCTTTTGTACCTTTCTCCATGCAGGCCAATCAGTCATCTTTACTCAAGAGAGGGATGAGAGGGATTAATTCTTAGAAGCAGCTAGAGCAGTTAAACTCTGAGTAGTTTTTCAAGCACAAGATATATTTTAGTCAAAAGAGAGCGATGACTATAAAGTAATGAGAGAGAATTTTTCTTGAATAATTTTTAACCTCTTCCTAAGGCAACTTGCAAAGAGTTTAAGAAATTATTGAGGCAATGGCAGAACCGCTGGAATAGGTAAACAATTTCCCCAAGTAAAGTCTTTGAAAACTACCATTCACTTGGATGTTTTGAGTTATGGGATTTGTAACTTAAAACATCACTCTCCATACTTCACAGTCAAATTATGAGTAGATTTTAAAACAAAGAGGTGGCTTAAGGTTAAGAAGCATTTTCAAACCTTGTTCATCATACTCTTGGTATGTTATACCATCTGCAAAAAAGAGAATAAAACCAAAATAAGTATTAAATGAATCATTCTGTGTAATTGCTTAGCTAAAAAAAATAACAATCTGAAATATAGAATTCTATTCTTTTAAATATTAAGGTCTGCACAGTCAGTGATAAACGCCTCTGCCCAAAAGCAACTAGAGGAAAGGGTAGGTAAATTATTTTCATAAAAATTCCTCAAACTGGCACAAAGCAAGATATGCAAAACTAGCATTAGGAATTAATATCCTGTTTTGTTGTGGAGCCAGTGGTAGACGAGGCAAAATACAAAAGCCTGGTATTTTATTACTAATCTAATTTTGTTATAAAGCAAAGCCTTATATTAGGTGTTAAAATTACTTCTTTGACTCCATTGAAAGAAAAATCACCATGTTAGCACAGTACTGCAACTGTAAAGTCTTAAGTAATGTTTAAAATCTAATGAAAATGTTGACTAATACCTGCATCATGGAACATTCTTTCATCATCTACTACTACTGGTTCAATGGAATCTAAAAAGAAAAAATATACACCTTTGCCAAATGTGAAAAATACAAACACATTACTAGACACCATTCTAAAATAGTTATAAATTAAATCTAATCTTCACAACCATGTAAGACAGATATTACCCTTATCATTTCATAAAATTTAAGCTGAGTAAAGTTCCACAATTTGCTAAGTCACAAAGACAGGAAGGAGCAGAACTAGGATTTGTACCCAGTTTGACTCTACTACATATACGGCCTCATTAATTTCCAAATATTCTTTCCAGTATCCTATCGATGAAGACCAAAGTCCCAATGGACTTTGAAAAACAGATCTTCTTTTTTCCTAATTTCTTCATGTAATATTAAACTATATTCAGAAATTTCTATAAATATCTGGGCAACTAAAAATGATTATGAGTATTATAAAGAGTAGTCTGTGTTGAATCAGACTGAATCATTAACTCTGGGTTAAAATGGCCTTGGCCACTGCCTCAGATAGAAACACGTATCACAAACCTGGATTTTCCTGTCCATACATCATCTCTTCCACATCCTGATTATAGGCCTGTGAAGCTATAAAATAGAAAAAAATTTAGGAAATTATAACTATGTCTCAAATTAGAAGGATTACACTTGATATTTAAGACAGGAAAAGAACAATTTTTAGTAATGATAGAAATGTAAAATCAAATTATAACATGCTCAAACTTTCATTCACTCATGGAACAAACAGGCACTAACTGTGCTAAGTGCCAAATACAGTGATGAATAAGACAGTCTTCAACATCAGTGGGTTTATAATTGAACCACAAAATCATGGAGCTATATTCTCATTTAGCTTATGTGAATTCAACTATATTCAGCAAAGCAAAAATGAGACAGAGAGAGCAGTGCAGGTGAGCCCTCCTCCCATCTACTCAGGAGGCAGCTGCCACACAGTGAGCCTGAGTGAAGGCACCCACATCCCAGACCCTCACTTGAACTCAGTACCTGAGTACCCCCAGACTGCAGTAAAATTCTAGTGCTTAACAGACACATATTGTTGAAATGATACAGGTCCTAAACGCCAGCCAACAATATCACGTGCTCCTCAAGCACAAAAAGAAGGATCTATTCCAACACTGGCAGAAAAACTGGCCAACAACTCAGGCTTCCTGAAAGATGATGCACTCATCTCCAGCGTGGCTATACCTTCTGGGGACGCATGACATGTGACAGTACACATTTCTGACCTTTCTCTGACTTTGTAATTTAAGACTACAAAACATGCAGCTCTACTGTATCTTTTGACCTAGTAATCCCACTACTGAGAATTTATCCTTAGGAAGTAGATTTCAAAAGCTAGGGGCCAGCCCTGTGGCATAGTGGTTAAGCTCGCACACTCTGCTCTGGCGGCCCCCAGTTCGCAGGTTCAGATCCTGGGCGTGGACCTATACTCTTATCAAGCCATGCTGTGGCAGGTGTCCCACATATAAAGTAGAGGAAGATGGGCACAGATGTTAGCCCAGGGTCAATCTTTCTCAGCAAAAAGAGGAGGACTGGCAACAGATGTTAGCTCAGTGCTAATCTTCCTCACCAAAAAAAAAACAAACCAAAAATAAACAAACCAACCATAAAAGCTATATTTACAAACATTTATATACATAATTATCATATAATATATATTAGATATAACATTATTATATAGATATTAGATATACCATAAAAGATAATATTAATAAATAATCATAGATAATGTTATCTCTTTCTCTCTCATGATGCTCTTTTATAGGAAAAGACTCATTCTAATTAAAAAATAGTATTAAAATCTCACCTGTCTCTTTTGCATGGTTACTATCTTCAGTTTCTGAAAAAAGTAACATTAAATCAGTATTACCACTTTCATAAAGTGGTATGTATATATACTGTATATGTATATTCTGAATCTATCTTATCATTGATTTTATTTTGAAAGCAAATAACTATTAAAACAAAACATGAAAATATCAATTAAGTATCTGCTAAACACTTTAACTAGAACTACACTTAGAAATGTCTCAGTGTTCTCTTATTTGATCCACTCAACAACCCCACAAGGTTGACACACACCATAACCTGGGCTAAAGAGAGAGGATCATTTAGACAGAGTAACACAGTGACAAAGGCTGGACCCAGGAAAGGGGCTCATTTCTGGTCTACTTCATATTCCAGAATGGTGTTTCTGTTTTCTAGAGCAAGACTACCTTGTCTATACGTGGGAACACAAAGGAAGAACACGGGGACTTTCTAAGAGTGGGGAGCTGGAAGGTAAATGTGTTGATAATTTAACATATATACCCCGATGGTAAAGTAAAGTGCTGCCACCGTATGATCCTCTCCACTCGTGCGACCCTTGCTAATTTTATTTAACAGCTATATGAAGTGTAAATATTTTAATTTCTGGAGACTTTTAATAAGCAACTTTTAAGTTCAAACTGAATATGTCGCAATTAAAGAAAATAAGGTTTTTCAATTTATGAACTTTTTAGAAATGTTTCTTCCTATCCCCGATCTCTAACTCCCAACCTTAAAAATATCAAATTCCTTATGATTCAGATTATTTGAGTTTCTGAACTGAAATCTGTTGTGTAAACAGCATCTACGACACCAAAATTCTGAGCAACTGTAATCTTGCTGAACCACCTTGGTCGAAGGCAGGAGGGAGCAACAGATACCATGAAAATGTGGAAACTATTTTGTCAGCATTCCTACTCAGAAATTAGAAACATTTTCCCCATAGAAATCATGACATACATGATAACTAAAGGTCTAGCGTTCTAAAGCTAGTCTATAAATGCCTATTTTCAATGCACAATGCAGCTGAAATCATAAACATATTCAAAAGCATTAAGAGTTGATACTTTTCACAGGAAATTATGCATTATACACAATTTTGTAGGTTGGTATGGAAACCAAACCATCACTTAAAACATAATTACTATGAAAAAGTGCATTTCCTGCTCTCAACAATAGGCATGAATACAAACTTTTGGAAATACATTCATTTATAAATTAGGAGCTGCTGGCTTGTAGTTTCCAATATATTAAATATTGTGAGTAGATATATCTTACATTTTCATAACTTTTATCCTTTAAAATAGTCCTGCAACTATTTGCCAACTGTATTGTGTGGAGGCTTCCTCTCCACTCAATCCTTAGCCTGGACAGCAGAGCGGGAGGTGTGAGGTGGGGCACAGGAAAAAACAGCCTAGCCATACTTCTGCTCAACCCTGGCTGCATTTCAGTATCACCCAGGGAGCTTTTACAATTATCCATTTTGGGGGCCCCACACCCCAAACATTCAGAATTCACTTTGTCACAGGTATTCTTTTAAAAGTTCTCTGGGTGATCTTAATTGCATCCAGAATTGAAAACTATTTGTAGGGATGTCAGTCCATCTTAGTGGATCTTGTTCACAAGAGGGTCTGCCTCTGAATCCATGCCCTTTTGGCTCCAGACCTTCCTACCTTTACTAGTGCAGTGGATCTGATCTACTGCCTGTTTCTCATCATTCTGTCTACCTTTCTGAACTCGATTTAGGCTTAGCTAATCCTTGAACTTTGCCAAGAACCTCTGGTCCAGATCCTTTGTGGCTTGTGGTATTGTGTTATTGCATGGGTTGTAAGGTAACTCAACCAAAGACTCTGATTATTATAGGGTGGCATGTAATGTGTAATGTGGTTAATTTCGTGTTGGTGCCATCGCCTTTTCCCCCCAATTTCAGGCTTTGTTTTTCTTTTATTACTCTTTAGAAATGAAACGTCCATGTTAAATAAACAATGTTTCATTACTATTCATTTTAAGTATACAATTATATCATTTATATGTTTATATATTTTAAAATAAAATGACATAAATCAATCAGAGTTCAAAACTTGTGGCTTAAAATCTTCTAAGAACTCATAAGATCACAAAGGACTCCTTTAAGAAAAGAGGACAGAGAATTGATACCATAAGAACAAAGCACGTGTACTTCATTTAACAAGGTTTTGAATAATCACGGTAGTCTTACATTAAAGCACAGCAGAGCACAAAATATATGGATAAAAAGTTTTTGTCATCAAGGAAATCACTTCTTCACACGTCAATGGTGAATAAATATAACTCTAGGTTGCCTACTGCAATGATACAAGGTCAACTATTCAACTGATATTTAAATAACTAGCATTTAATTTACAATATTGATATACACAAATGTCCGCGGACTATGGTCCGTAGCCCAGACCAGGCCTGCCTCCAATTCTGTAAATACAGTTCTGGAACACACCCATACATGCCCATTAGGCATTGTCCACGGCTGCTTTTGCGCTACGATAGCAGAGCTGAGTAGTTGCGACAGAGGCTATATTGTCTGTAAAGCCTAAAATGTTGACACTCAGGCCGTTCACAGACAAAGTTTGCCAAAGCCTAGTGCAGAAGCTAAGAATTGTGTCCTACCCACTGTAGCCACAGATGTCATGTTAGGACAAGAGCCTGTGATAGACTGTCAAGTAGCATATTTCGTGAGTTGTTCGAATTTCTTATAACACTTGATACTCTAGACAGGAGAATAAAGTAAAAGTAATGTGCTGAAGCATTTCACTTACTTTTCTACAAGAAATTTATATATTCTGAGAGTTTCCCTAAAAGTACTATCAATCAAAATTGGGATATCTATTTATTTTAGGAAAAAAATTCATTGTAATTAAGTTTCAGTTTCAACTTAAAAAAACTTTAGATAAAAGTTAAATATTGGTTTTAAAGGTGTTTAAGAAAAAATTCAATAATCATAATTACAAATTGCCTATTGTATTTTATTCTGAAACCAAAAAATGTGTTCCACCTTCATGAAATGTTCCAGTTTCCAGGGCCTCAAATCTATCATCTGCATTACTTCCCACAAGGAAATCATCACCTTCTGGTTGCAGTTCTCTTGCTGGCTCATCCTCCTCTTGCTGTGGGTCTTCTCCTTGAACAGAGATAATAAAGTGACAGAGGTCGATACCAAGGGCCCACAGGGAGCAGCCGACACAGACACATAAGCCCCTCTGAAGGGCTGCCACACACCCGCTCCTGCTGCCCACTCTGAAGCTCTGTTCTCACTCTGGCCAAGTGCCAGTCCACCTGAGCAGGGAACGGGTCTTCTCTCATCAGAACATGAACTCACCAAGGACAGGGACCTCACGTATTTTGGTCACTACGTATGCCCAGCACCCAGGGCCATGCCAAGCCATAGGAAGTGCTCAATAAATAATATTTAATTAATGAATAAGTGAATCCATAATTATTAATATATTTGCCTCTTCAATTATCACGAGGTTAGAGAAAGGGTCATACTGTGACCTTTCTTTGAGATACGCAAAGATGCCCATCTTCTCTTCTGATACTAACTTTTAGGATACACTGAACTGTTGTTTCTTTTGTATAGATTTTGAACATGCTACATTACTCCACTGCAATATGGTTTAGCTTGTTATTGTGGTGTAAAACATTCTCCCAATACACACTTGACATGGCTTCAAGCAGAGTATGTTCTGTATGGAACACTCTAACCATGAACTCAAGTGAACTAGACTTGGCTGTGCAGTGCCGCACAGCGGTTAGGAGTGTGGGGTCTGGAACAGAAAGCTCTGGATTTAGGTTCTTCCACACCAGCTGTGTGACTCTGGGCAAGTTACTTAACTACTCTGTGCCTAAGATCTCTCTTTCATAAAAAAGAAATAATAAGAGTACTTACTCATAGCATTGTTGTGAGGATTAAAGCACTTAGAAAAATACCTGGCCCATAATAAGTATTTAGGTGTTATTGTTGGTGTTATTATTTTTACCATCATCATCATCACGGTAATAACAATATTACTATTTCTACTGCTACTGAACTCTCCCCCAAAACTGCAGGAAGGTTTCCTTAGTTACTTTACTCTCACTGTGGCATAGTGACGCTCTCTGGTGTTACTGAATCATGTAGGCCCATTTATGTTGATACTACACACATGTCACTTAACAGTGGGGATACGTTCTGAGAAACGTGTCATTGTGTGAACATCACAGAGTGCACAAACCTAGATGGCACAGTCTACTACACACCTAGGCTATACGGTACTAATCTACTAACCACCGTACATGCGGTCTGTCATCGACCGAAACGTCACTAGGCAGCACATGACTGTATTTATTTGTCTTCTATCTTCTCATCACAGCCTGCTACATCGTTTCTCCTCATTTCAGATTTTCTGCTACTCAGCAAACCAATCACCAATTCTAATTTCTGTCCTAATTTACGACTCTTTTTCTTCTTACCATATTCCTCTTTCCTTACTCTCATTTTACCCCGTGCAATTTTATGGTTTTTACCTGAGCAAGATTTAGCTCTCTCCGCTATCACTATTCAATAGAAAGTCTATTTTCAGCAGGGAAACCAACCAAACGTCATACACTATCTGTGAGTCCCCAGTGCTCAGGGACAGCCTGGCATGAAGAAAACAGTTCCCTGAGGGTTTACGAAACTCAAGGCACTGCCAAGCCCTCTGCAGCCGGAACATCGACCCTATGAGGTAGGTACTATTATCCCACTTTGAGGGAGGAGGCACTTGAGAAACTTTGCTGAAGCCACACAACTAACAAAGGGCAGCCGCAGGACCTGAACCCAATAGTGAAACAGAGTGATGGGGACAGAGTCTACGTGAGAGATGGTGGTCACGGGGACCATGTTTGGTCTGATAAGATGTGAGGACTGGAACACACACACACACAAACCCACACATACACACCAGCAGAAGATGTAACAAGTATAAAGGCTCCAAGGCAGAGATGGGCCTGGCAATTACAAGGAAAAGAGAGAAGGCCAGTGGGCTTCTAGAGAAAAGTGACTGAGGGGAGAAAGAGAGCAGCTCAGATAAGGCACAGCAGGCCGGGCCACATCAAACATGGGCTGTAGAGGAGCAAGAATGGAAATAGGGGCCCAACTGGATGCTCCTGCAGTGGTCATGGCAAGAGGCCACAGTGACACTGACACCCTGCAGAGTCAAGACGTGTGCTGGAGGCAAAGCCACCAGGACCTGCTGATGAATTACATATGAGGGGAGACAAGGAGACAGAAATCAAGGGAACTCCCAGATTTTTAGCTTAAGCAACTAAGTGGATAGGGAGACCATTAACTAAAATATAAAAGACTGGAATAAGAGCAAATTTGGGGGTGGGGGAGAGCTGTGATTTGGAGAGGAATCAAGAATTCAGTTTTAGGTACATTTTAAGTCTGAGATACCCTAAAACATGCAAATGGAGGTAAGCATGCAGCTGGATAAACCAGGAGCTTAGATGAGAGATCAGGGCTGCAGATGTATATTCAGCAGCAATACAAATAATATTTAAAGCCATGGCCTAAGTGATTTTCTAGGGAGAAACTCTTGATAAAGAGGAGAACAGGTCCAAGACCAAGGCTTGTGGTAAGAAACACAGGGGCTAGACTTGACTCCTCCCTCTTCTGTCTGGCTTCTTACACCCACTCACCTAAATGCCTACCATGTCTTTCCACTTTTCTCTCTCCCCACCTTTGGCTAAATTTAGTTTGACTAACCATCTCAACTCACTTGGGTTACCAGTACCACCTCCCATCTGATCTCTCTGCTACACAATCCCTTCAACTCATTTTTCATGCTGCAGACAGAATGCACAATGCTTCTTAACACCCTCCAGTGGTTTCAGTTACTCTCAGAATCAAGTAAAAATACCCTTTACATCATCACTCTCCACCTATGTTTTCCACATGCCAGGCATCCTGAACTACTTTCAGATCCTCTTTTGCCTCTGGACTTTCACACATGCCACGCCCTTTGCTTAAAACACTCCACTAACAACACTTGCCTGGCAAAGCTCTACACCATCCTTCAGCTCCTAAATCAAGATGTCATTTCCTCCAGGAAGCCTCTGAAAACCCCAAAGTCTAAGCAAGCCCCACAGAGCATCCTGTGTTTCACCATTACAGCACTTACCTCATCACACTGAAATCACTTATTTATTTAGACTGCATCATCCATGTGTTAGGTTAAAGTTAAAAAAAAAAGATATAGGAAGGGAAGGCCTGCGCTTGCTCACATGGGCAGATGCACACCCAGGGGAAGTAGCTCTCCCAGCTGAGAAGAAACTGGTAATGAAAGGACACAGGCTCCTACACCTCCAGCAGCCAATGGCACAAACCTACAACGCAGCCACAGCTGGTCTCCCCAGCCGAGCACAGATGGAGCCGGGTGGATTCTCTACACTTAACCCCAAACATCCAAGACTGAGTAAGACAGTTTAGGAGGCCTGCTGAAGCCCAATTTAAATGACAGGGAATTCTGCTTTTTGTTTTTAAGAAACATCATCTTTGCTTTAGAACTACCTTCAGCTCACGCCAAACCATTAGGAGGATCAAGAGACCATGTGTTCTGCCCCCTGCAAAATCCATTTGTGAGTTACACTTTGGGGTTATAGTCTCTGCTTTTATTGAGGGCTATTTCAAGAAAGTCTTATAAAATCTTAAAACATTGGTTTCTAGAGTATCATTTAATATTCTCTGTACAGAACTTCATATAAGAAATTTTTTAGATGTAAGAGCTGGGAAAATGCTTTATATTCTCTAAGTAGAAAGCATGTTTATTTCTTCTCTGGTAATAGGACCTACATAATTAAAAGTTTCTCCTTTTTGCTTTGGCGACCACTCAAGCATGCAGTAAAATCTGAGGGTCGATGACAGCACCCAGACAGCCCCTGACAGCTTGCCTGGTTGTGCTCTATTTTCCTCCACCCTGCTCCTGCCATCTGTTCTTGATGTATCATTGGTCTTGATTTGTTTATTCTCATTTATTCCTACCATTTCTTTATTAGATGTACACAATAAGTTCCTTAACAGTAAGGTGGGGTAAAATAAGTATAGAGCTATTTCAGAAATACTTCCTCGAATAAAAGAAATAACCACTCAATTATTATTTAAATTTTAAAATAATGTCCAAGTCATTTTATATAATTAACCATTATTTCAGTAATGCATGAAAAAACAGTAGATTTTAATTCATACCAGGTTCTGTGTATACCATTTCATGCAGAAGGGAATGAATTTGTTCTTGTACTTCATCTTCAATATTCTGAGGTCCTAAAATAATTACAAAACATAACTAAGCAGAAAAAATCTAGACATTAATGTAGAACATGAAATATGGCATCCATGGATACACATTCAAATGAGTACATTTGGCTAATCAACTATTCATCCTTTTCACATCAGTTTACCACTTTTTTTCCTACGTTGGCAAATACGGTAGCTATTTAAAATTGGTTTTATTTTGACAGCAGTCATAAATGTTAAAAAAAAAAAAAAACTCGAGAAGATTTAAAAAAAATAAAACTAATTCGGGTTTAGATTTAAAACAAAAAACAACAAACCTCACTCAGAGAAAAATTACTTCAGTTTCTAATTAACAAAATTCACACTGATGATAGAATAAAAAAATAAGAAAAGCAAACTTTCAGAAATGGAAGTACTGGGAAATAAGGATAAAAATGTGGAAGGTGAGGTCAATAGACATTAAAGTTTATGGTCAGCCACTGTCTTCCCTGACACATAGGAGAAAGGGCCCCCTGGCTGCTGTGAGGGCTGGGGTGGTCGGGGTTGGCTGACCACTCCCAGAAGTTGTCAGAAAGCGTGACTAGAAGACCTTAAATTATAACTCACCATCCCTTCAGCTTTGGAGAACCCCATCTGTCAGTCAGAGCCACAGAGTCAAATAGATGTAACTTATAAATGTGAACATTACTAATGACATTCTGACAACACTGTGGTGCTTGTCAGATTATCAGGTTTATTGCAACATCACACAAAAAACAAGAAGCTATAATTACTTTGACACTATTATAAATTTTCTAACAAATATCATCTACATTCAGTAAACAGAAGTAGTGCTACACTTAGTATCATGAATGCTGTCACACGAAATAATGCCAATGACATCAGTTATACTGATGAGCTAATCTTCAATGACAAAAACAGAATAACTTTACTTGAACTTCAAGTAGGAAAAAAATTTAAGAATCTGTTATGATAATCACACTACAAAACCATTTCTGAAGCACAAAATGTACCTATTGTTATAGACGTTTTTATTTCACAAACCACTTTCATACATATTCTCAAATAATTACAGAAGAGCCTGCCAATCTCTATTCCTCCCTCATCATCTCTCACAATGCCTGTGATAGATTGCTAACTGGATTCCCAGTTTTACACCTGGGGACAGCATCACCCACAGATAACACAACGTAAGTAACATAAGGAGAGTGGAGGGTGGGGCTCTGCTCCTTCACTTAACCCTCCACTGGCTTCCTTTGCCTAACAGATGAAAATCTAAGCTCCTCAGAAGAGAATACAAGACCTCCACAATCTGGCCATCACATGCCTCTCCAGAATATCTGCTACAGCACTGGCTTTGAACTTGGTGAGTGCATCTTGCGGTTTCATCTTTCCATGAGCCTATGATGCTCCTCCTTTCCTTGGGGGAGGATTGGCAGAGGCAGAATCCAGACTGTGATGAGTTAAAGATTGAGTAGAAAATATGGCAAAAAAAGCAATTGTAGATTCTTCTTTCAAAAGACTGGCTAGTGCAGCAAGGAGAGGGACTGGAGGGCAGATAGACAGAACTGTAGGGACCAAGAGGGAGTTTACTTTATTGTGTTTTAATGAGAGGCATGTACCTATGTCTATAGAATAGGCAGGTAGTCAGAGAAGAGAGAGAAGCTAAAGAGCTAGGAGCAGAAAGGGAACATTTAAACTAAAACCAACATGGCCAAAAAGTTGCAAAGGATATGAGCCGATAATAAATTGATGGATTTAGGAGCACCAGTTATCAGTAATATGCAAAGAGCAGTATTAACAAAAAATAAAAAAGGAAGAGTGGAAGCAAATGGAACAATATTTCAGACTAGGTACCAGTTTAAAAAACAAGATTTTTAAATTATAAATTTACTTAGTACAAAGTAAAGTTTGAGGTGCTAAATCCAAATACACATTTAATTATAAAACTTAAAAAAAATCAGTCTTGCTCCAGAGCCATGGTATGATTATGGCAATTCTGTAGGAATGGGAGGGAGACAGTAAATTCTCCTGGGATTATGATTTGAGCAAATAAAAAAAATCAAAGCAACATATTGATCTTAAAAGGAAGGACGGTATATCAAATATTACTCATCAGTACACAGTGATAAAATCAGCCAAGTACCATTTGGACCCAGTATGTAAGCTGCCAGTAAATATGCAGTGTCATACCTAACACTTCCAATAGGTGGCAAAATGAAACCAGATTTTTGAGAACTACTGAGTAAATAAAAATGTGCAGAAATTACAGAGTACTTTGTAATAAATATCACAGCATAAAAAGGAAATGATAGTAATGGACTCAAATTTCATTTACCAATTTATTACGGGATTTCAGGAGTTTCCATCCTATGGGTCACAGGCCCTTGGGTGATAGGGAGATATTTGAATTGATCTATGAATTCATGTAGATGCAAAACAGGCTTCACAGACTATCACATGGAGGTCTGGGAAGTCTTCTGATGTAGAAAGGAGACTCTCATATTAAAAAGACTGGGAACCCAGTAGACCAGCTCTATTAAATAATGTGACACAATGACAAAACTAGTGTACATTTCTAATCTTACTTTCAATGTAATATGGTCCAATAGTCCTGGAAGTGGAGTCAAGAAACACAGCATTTAGTTCATGATGTCCCTAACTGTGTGATCCCAGGCAAGGAGCAACCATCTGCGCCTTCAATGCGTGATCTCAAAAATTAAAATTATCCTGTGTAAATTTTTACTAGAAAAAATTAAGTTCACTATAAAATTTTAGAAGAAGAAAAGGCAATTCATGATTCTGTAAACACTGTGAAACAAACTGTGGGCAAAATGTGATTCTGCAAACTGGGATACCTGGCAGGGTGGGGCACATCCAGTCAGAATGAGAGAAAGCTTACCTGGCCCCTCGAGAATCTGATCCTCCAGCCACGGGTATGACTCAGCCTCTTCTGGTGGGACTGTTGGCTTTGAAGCAGATCTTTCTTTAAGGCCTGCATTTTTATTCACAAAGTTAACAAGTTTTTTTCTTTTTTTTTTGACATGTTAAACCAGGAAGAATAATATTCTCAAACACTTCCTCAATACCGCAGGTAATCTGAAGTTTCCAAGACTATATACTACAGGAGAATGTTGATATGCTTAAAAACTGAAGTAGGAAAATAGTTTGCTCTTTAATCTGACAGGGGCCTTTAACATCTCTTTATCTAAATTAACCTTTCACTTAAAAAATAATAAAATATCATTGTTTACATGCTCACGAATTGCTAAAATACAGTCATGCCTGAACTTGCCAAAAGAACTTCACTATGAATTCAAGCTTCCTGTGTTCATAAGTGACGAATTAACTCCTAGGTCTTGAACTCTGAATCCAGCAGTAACACAACTAAGATGCATTTGAACTTTCTCTTATTTGTAGGCACTCTATATTTTGATTTCTATGTAATTATTTACTCCTCTTGAAAATTACAGTTAAAAATGAGAAATAATACATAACTCACTATTTACAGTCTTCTAAAGGTAACACAAGCAATCATATTATTCCATAAGAGCTCAAAGGTAGGGAAAAAAGTTCTTTTTTTGTTTTTTATGTCTTAAGGAAAATAAAACATCAGGGTAAATTAACATAAAAGCTGATTTTAAAATCAATGCTGGTCCAAAATGTATTATACTAAGTTAGTTCTTTGATATTTTATATGTAGAAAATTAAAACATATCCTCAATTAAATATAACTATTTAGAAAGCTAAACTGACTAGGTTAAAGAGTCTGACGATTCCTGGGTTCTTCACAACTCCGCTGAGGGTGGTACCAGGAGTTGTTACTAAAGGGAGTGTGATGTGCATGCCAACAGCCTAGAGGGAAAAGGTCAAGACAGAATGCAGAGGCATTTTTCTACTCTTAAGCCCCTTTATCCAACTCTTAATGTACATATACTATTGTCTGGAAAATTCTCATTTCAATGTCTTTTACTCTTTTGATTCTTTATATTTTCCTTTATCATTTTCTTTTCTCTCTCTTCATTTTTCTGTCATTGACAAAAACATAGTCCCACTTTCCTCTCCCAAATCCTAAAAAGACAGAGAGACAGGGATACACAGGACTCCACCTCATCGTTCACAAATCCTCTAGTTACTTATTTCCAACACTACGTACTTAAAAAACCTACCACTAGTAAAATGAACACCAACACACACAGCTGTGTTCTACTCCTAACTATAAAGTGACTTCTAACTATAAGATAGATTCCAAAGAGATCATACACCAACATCCACAGATCCCAATGTAGCTCAGGTTCAGGGGGCACAGAGGCAGAGATGAATGCCTATTAAAACACACCACATTTCGAGCTCCAAATTCAGGGCTGAAAATCCCTAAGCCCTTTTTCATTTAAATAATCCACTCTTACATCTCTCAACTGTTAAGGGAACTACTCATTGCCATGAGTTGTTGGCTAAATGAACAGGGTAAACCTTGAGAATCTTCAGAATCAAGTAACATATCTTTGCACCCTCAGCACCTCAGGAAATGCCTGGCACACAGCAGGTGCTCAATAAACACGTGCTGAAGGGCTGAACACACCCTACGGTGTGACCACACTGCTCCTTTAAATGGTACAGAGATTCTTCGCAGGGCCAAGCCTTCTCAGCAGCTTAGGGCTGTGAAGGTGGGAAGGGGCCCACATCCATTTCCCTACTACTGTTTACCAAAGAGATTCCCATCTGCGCTCCAGCATCCACCATTTACAATGCCACGGGCCTAATCTTCCTGGGACTGTTCCAGTTTATGCCTGTTGTCCTGGTATAATTGTTTCACTCTCAGGAGCATCTCAGTTTGGATGGAAAATTACAGGGTCATTCTTCACTAATCCCGTATGTAGCAGGTTTTCAAACTGTGGGTTCAATAAGCAGTAAAATATTTTTCTGCCAAACAATAAAGACTTCAACTGCCTGAAAATCCCATTCTAACTGGATTTTGAGAAAAGTTTCATTTGAAAATAAATTTTGTTGCTAAGTGTTTGAAAACTACTAGTATACCAATATTCAGACACACAATGCCCCTAACAGTCAGCGTTCTCGAAATCAACTGGAAGTTATTTGTCTCTAAAGCTGAAATTGTAAAACACATGAAAAACAACAGGAGAAGGTGAAGGCATGGAACAGGAGAAAATACCGAGCAGTTTCCTTTTCTGTCCAAAGTGGCAGCTGAATTGCCAATTTATTGATGCCTGGTCACAGCTGTTTTCCAGAGGTGAAGTCAGCACAAAAATATTGTCAACTTCAAAGCTAAAGACCATATTAACACATCGCCTTCCCTAGACCCCTATGAACTTTCCAATATTTAACAGAAACACTTTCTAGAGTAATTCTTGTTGCTTTGATAACCCATATGGAAGAATTAACCCTACAAGCTTTTATTCCGGTGTTCCCCCCAAAATTTTCGCCACCCACATCCATTTTAATGGGTCCACGAATAAGTGCTCCTCAGAGAACAGTGGTAAATCCATGTTTCATATAAGATTTTAAGCAAAAATTAAACAAGGAAAATAAATACATATAAGGTCAATTCATGATCAAAAGAATGGTTTTCAAATTGGATTTATTATAAGGCACAAGTGGCAAGGATACAGCACTGAAATAAATATTCAAAATTATGTTATGAAATGAAGGTTATCAGTTTGGATGTTCCTGGGGCTGCATATAACAAACACGAACTCACATTGGCTTGAGCAAGAAGGAAATTTATTATCTAACTTCACAAGAAGTGTGGAGGCAGCACTCTCAGCAACAGCTTCATCCTCAGGCCGGCAATCCGGGCTCCCTCACCAGCTGCGAGCTCCTCTTCCAGACAAGGTGATGTCCAGAAGAAAGAAAGGTGCTCTGCTTCTTTCTTAGGCATGAGGAAATCTTTCCTAGAAGCTCCCAACAGTCTTCTCTTTTGGTTTTAATAGTCAAAACCAGAATCCACTTCCCTCCCTAAGCTGGCAAGAGGAACAGGATGACCACAATTGCCTGACAGTAGTTATCGAGGGTTGAACAAATGTTGCAAGTCAACCACAACAGCCCCTACGTGATTTGGAAAATAAATTCATTCTCTTAAAATGTACCTTGTTTTTAGATCTTTGGGCACATTAGATAAATTAGGAAATTTAAAAAAACGTTTGCATTTAATACATAATTTTTCCTCCAATTTTAAGTAAAAATGGAAGAAGTTACAAAAAGTAAGTGAGATGAGCACTTTAAATAACTGTTCATAGCAAATTTGACTATCTGACACAATTACCCTAGGCCAGTATTTCCTTACTTCATTCACTGCTACCCAACTACACCTGACCATATGGGAAAGAATAAACATATTTTCTTCCCATAAATATGTAATAGTTTACTTACTAAACTGCATATTGCATTTATTCATTCAACAAATAGTTAGCACCTACTAATGCAAGGCACTGCTCTACAGAAAACCAACACACAAAACCCCTACCTCCCATAGAGGGAACAATTAAATAAATAAGAAACATGAAATATTTAGAGTATATTGGATGGGGAAAGATGGGCTGGGGAAGACGTGGGACAGGGAGTGCCAGGCCCTTAGGGAAAGGGGGCAGGGTTACTTACAATGAATTGTCAAGGAAAGGACTCACTGATAAGATCTGAACAGACTCCTGAAGGAAATCAGGGATGTGGCCACGTGAGTTACACTGGGGAAGAGAGCTGCAGGTAAGGCTCTGGACCAGCAAGTTCTATATTCCTCAGCAGAGAGGGTACTGGAAGCAAGGAAGGGCCAAGTGGCCAACACAGCTGGAAAGTGAGCAAGGGCGTGGGCGTCAGAAACGTCCTGGGTGACCAGATCACCGAGGCCTTTCCTCTGAGTGAAAATGACACTTTTCTTAAGAATTACATACAAACTGCTTCCTCAACAAAATCTGGGAAAGTAAGAATTAAAAATAGTATTTTGCTTCATAGGATTTCATATACTAAGCCCATAAAAGCTTTTAAAATTTAGTTTATCACTTTTAAACATTAGTTTATCAATCTTTGGCTTTCTAATTTAGTGGTATACAGATTGATGAAAATGTTGATTTTACTAACCCAGGTTACTCCAGCTGCTGCTCCTCACGAAGGGGAAGTGCTTGGGACTGCTACTGCTTCAAATGCAAGTACAGACACCCCTGACTTAGGATGATGGTTCTACTTACGATTTTTCGACTTTACAATGAGGAGAGAGTGATATACATTCAGTAGACACTGTACTTGGAATTTTGAATGTTGATATTTTCTCAGCCTAGCAAGGTGCAGTACGATCCTCTCTCATGACGCGGGACAGCAGCAACGAGGCCAAGCTCCCAGTCAGCCCAGCGATCACCAGGGTAAGCAACCAAGACGTGTACAACCATTCTGTACCCAGACAGCCACTCTGTTTTCAATTTCAGTACGGCACAGTATTCAATAAATTACACGAGAAATTCAACACTTTATTATAAAATAGGCTTTGTGTTAGATGATTGTGCCCAACTGTAGGCTAATGTTAAATGTTCTGAGCATATTTAAGTTAGGCTAGGCTAAGCTATAATGTGTGGTAGGTTAGGTGTATTAAATGCATTTTCAACTTATTATATTTTCAACTCACGCTAAGTTTATCAGGACGTAACCCCATCGTAAGTCAAGGAAGATCTATAGTGTAACAACATAAATCAATATACCCCAAGGATAACCCTAACAGGTACATGAAACTAGAGAAATATTCTGGGAAATCAAACCAGAAAGGCATGCACACCAACTGACCATGCTAATCCTCGTTGTTCCTTCCTTGTATAATCAACCAACACAGATCTTAGCAGGTATCCCAATAGAGGTCCTAGAACTTATCAAAATTCTGAGACTGCCAGGGACTAAAAGAGCGGCCCCATGATACACAATGAGAGCCATTCCAGATGCAATGCATCTTCACACAATCCAAGTGATGAACAGGACAATTCAGGAAGAGGAGGACGTAAATCTCCAAAGAATTAAACACGGCCAAAAAGATTCCTAAGAGCCTGAGTTTCAGGACCACAAAGACTGGAATGGAATGGACTCACATTAACATCTTGCAACACAACATGGTGTGTAGGAGCTTGGACATATCACCAGGAGGGCTGCCTTTGAATTCCATCTGAATCCCATCTCGAGCACATTACCACTGCTACAACTTCTGTTCCCACAAGCACAGAAGGGGAATAAAACAGTACCTCCTTAGAAGGGTTTTAAGAATTAAATGAAATAATATAAACCCAGCAAATATATATTTTTTCCTGCCAATTTATTTCTTCCTTTGTTTCTTCTAAAGAAACAAATATAACTCCGCTCCCTGCACACATACACAGAGCAACACAAACACAGAGACAGGCAACTTCCAAGGTGGTTAAAACAGTTACTGAAGAAACTTCTGGGCTTTTCTTTAAAAAAAATTCTTTTTCTTCTATTACTATTCAACAGTATAAACAGATCTGAAATATTTTTAAATGATCTGTTTTATATGTTCCCCATTCAGTAAACACACATTGAATGCCTATTACTCTCAGTTACTATGATAGGTACTGAACATAAATCATAGTCTGATAGCAAAGCAAAGTCTAGGGATAAAGCAAAGTGACAAGCATAGTAATGGGAAGATACACAGTCCACCCACCTGGGAGGATCAGAGAAGGCGTGAGTGCAGATGTGATGACTCAGCTGGATCCTGCAGGAGAGACAGAAGGTGGCCCACCACACAGAGTGGTAGCATATCCTAGGCAGAGGGGAATAGGAGGCAGTACTAGCAATAGCTCCAGTTTCATTATTTTCTTCCTCAACTCCTTGTTTATTTCATAGCATTTCACTGGAAAGACTGTAGCCAACTTGATCACTTGTATTGACAGTGCCTAGCAGCCCCTGGTACGCTGCAGATACTCAGAATATTTGTTGAATGAATCAATAAATGGGAAATAGAGATGACACAGCATGTGGGCATTTATATAAATATCAAAAATAACACAGAAGCTTTAAGTATACGTCTTCCTCTAATCTCTAAGGACACAAGAAAACTAATGTTTGAGGCAAGAAAGAAGTAAATGATAGACAGACCTCTATGATGTATGGATGCTGATAAAGAGTCATAAACACATACATGAAGTGAAATCAAAGGACAAAAAAAAGGAAAATAGATGACTTCTGCTGTGTAGGGCTTATAAAATTGAAGCTTTTGTAGAAATTGATTTCTATGTAAAAATGATATCCAAACCAGTAATAAACATCTAGTTCAGGTAGTTTTATCCGTAGGTAAACGGAGGAGGAAGGACATGAGACTGAACATTGTTACTGAGGATTTTTCCAGATTACCCCAAATAAGATTTTCATCAGAATAACTCTTAAGGGTCTGCTATGTAATACCCATCCTTCAGTTTCCTAAGAACGAAAACTTTCTCTTTAAGAACTCAAGAATACAATCCCATTTACAATCCCAAGAAAAAGAATAAACTATCTAGGAATAAATTTAACCAAGGAGGTGAAAGATCTATACAATGAAAACTATAAGACATTTTTGAAAGAAATCGATGATGACATAAAGAAATGGAAAGATATCCCATGCACATGGATTGGAAGAATAAACATAGTTAAAATGTCCACACTACTCAAAGCAATCTACAGATTCAATCCAATCCCAATCAGAATCCCAATGACATTCTTCACAGAAATAGAACAATGAATCCTAAAATTCATATGTGGCAACAAAAGACCCCAAACACCTAAAGCAATCCTAAGAAAAAAGAACAAAGCTGGAGGTATCACACTCCCTGACTTCAAAATATACTACAAACCTATAAAAATCAAAACAGTATGGTACTGTTACAAAAACAGACACACAGATCAATGGAACAGAATTGAAAGCCCATAATTAAAACCACACATATACAGACAGCTAATCTTCGACAGAGGAGCTAAGAACATTATTGGAGAAAAGAAAGTCTGTTCAATAAATGTGCTGGGAAAACTGGACAGCTACATGCAAAAGAATAAAATAGACCATTTTCTTTCCCCATACACAAAAATTAACTCAAAATGGATCAAAGACTTGAAGATAAGACCTGAAACTATAAAACTCCTAGAAGAAAATATAGGCAGTACACTATTTGACATCAGTCTTCGAGGGATCTTTTCAAATTCCATGTCTACTCAGACAAGGGAAACAAAAGAAAAAATAAACAAGTGGGACTTCATCAGACTAAAGAGCTTCTGCAAGGCAAAGGAAATCAGGAACAAAATGAAAAGATAACCCACCAACTGGGAGAAAATATTTGCAAATCATACATCTGACAAGGGGTTTATCTCCAGAGTATATGAAGAACTCACACAATTGAACAACAAAAAAACAATCTGATCAAAAAAATGGCCAGAGGATATGAACAGACATTTTTCCAAGGAAGATATACAGATGGCCAACAGGCACATGAAATGACGTTCAACATCACTAATCATCGAGGGAATGCAAATCAAAACTACACTAAGATATCACCTTATACCCATTAGAATGGCTATAATCACCAAGACAAAAAGTAACAAATGTTGGAGAGGTTGTGGAGAAACAGGAACACTCATTCACTGCCGGTAGGAATGCAAACTGGTTCAGCCCCTACGGAAAACAGTATGGAGATTCCTCAAAAAAATTAAAAATAGAAATACCTTATGATCCACCGATTCCAATTCTGGGTATTTATCCAAAGAACTTGAAATCAACAATCCAAAGAGGCTTATGCACCCCTATGTTCACTGCAGCGTTATTCACTATAGCCAAGAAGTGGAAGCAACCCAAGTGTCCATCCAATGATAGTTGGATAAAGAAGATGTGGTATACATACATACATACATATATATATATATATAATGGAATACTACTCAGCCATAAAAAAGACAAAATCGTCCCTTTTGCAATGACATGGATGGACCTGGAGGCTATTATGTTAACTGAAATAAGCCAGGCAGAGAAAGACAAACACTGCATGATTTCACTCATAAGTGGAATATAAATTAACACATGGACAGAGAGAACAGTTTGGTGGTTACCAGGGGGAAAGGGGTTGGGGGGTGGGCACAAGGGGTGAAGGGGTGCATCTATATGGTGACTGACAAATAATAACGTACAACTGAAATCTCACAATGTTATAAACTATTATGACATTAAAAAAATGCTAAAGGATAAACTATTTTTTAATTGGTAGCTTTATGTGGTTGTTTTTAATACCAGCTTTATTGAGTGAGATGTAAGTCGTATACTGTAAAATTCACCTTTTAAAGTTCATAATTCTGTGGGTTTTAGTATATTCTCAGAATTGTCCAAACATCACCACTGTCTAATTTTCGGACGTTTTCATCACCCCCAAAAGAAACTCAGCACTCGTTAGTAGCCATTCTCCATTCCTTCCTCCCCCCAGTACCTGACAATCATGATCTACTTTCTGTCTCTATAGATTTGCCTATTTTGAACTTTTCATATAAATGGAATCATATAATATGTAAAACAAACAAAAAACTTTCTCTTTGGCTAGAACCGAGGGAAATGGAAAGAGCTTAACAACAAAATAAACCTAATTGACCTGATAACTAAATGGTAATATTTATCATATGGTAATATTCTCTTATATTCCTTCACTTGTTTAACATTACTGCTGACCAAGGGTTGGGATGGGTTCTCTCTATTCCCCATGGTTCTAACTCTGAAACACCCACTTAGCCCCATCCCATTCAACTCTTCATATTTGGGCAGCAGCAGAAGTAGGAATGGGGTGAGGGGAAGAGAAGGAGAAAACAAACTCCAAACGCTGCCTGCGCTGGTGCAGAGGAAGCACAGGGTACAAATATTCACCATGTAGCCCACCCTGCACCTATTCCTCCTTCTGGTAAAAGCACACTAATTTTCTGCTGAGGAACTGGTTTTCCTTCACCCCAGTTTTAAGGGTGGGCACTCACCAGACCCATGTCTTGCCAATCACAGCTTTGTTCCCCCATTCCACTCTTATAAGGATTAGGGTTCAGCATGAGCACATGAGACTCAACGTGGGGCCAGCTGCCTGAGAAGGAAGCCAGCATCTCAGAAAGTCCAGGGATGGAAAGAGAGGTTCAGACCATTGGTTGAACACTGAGATCCAGCATAACCAAAGGAAAAAAAAAATCACAACTACCCCTGGGCTTTACAATCATGTGAGCCAATCAATGTTTTTTTGTGCACATAAGCTAATTTGAATGGATTCACATATTTAACCAAAAGAACTCTGGAGAATACTTAGAAATAAAACCGAATATGTTCCTAATATTCTGAGGAAGAATGATGAATGCCTTTGTCTAAAGAAACAGTTACCCTGAGACTTGCAGAACTGGACATTAGGGATTAAATAGATTTTGTGGACTGGAGTAGAAAATCTTTCAAGATCATAAAATTGTTTCTGCAGAAAAACATGTTCTGAGTACAAAGCAAACTTATAAAAAAGTTTTTGACAATTAGGCTTGTTATGAAATTTCTCAATTGTACCATATACCTAAGACTACAGTTTATTAGTTCATAACTTTTTTCTAGCCTTTACATTTTATATCTTGTGTTTTCATGTTGTAGCAGTATCCTGTAAATAACTATGCATCCTTATGGCTTTACACATATGTAACATCTAAAATTACTTTTATTTGCCCTCTCAATTATCTCAGTAGAACAAATCAGGACCCAGTATACCCATTTCACAAAGATGCATTAGTTATGAAGGATAAAGGACTTAAGTATTTGTCTCACAACCTGTTGACAAAAGAAAGGGTAGGAATTACAGCCCCAGTGCTTTGAAATTTTTAACACCTGACTGAAACACCTTGGCACGATTATTACCATTATGCTATCAAAGGAAAGGAAAACATGATGAAGCCAGGTACCTGAGGGTTACTGTAAATATTCAATAAGATTACCTTTCAACCTTGTTATGAAAAGAAGTTAATCTTGTCAATTTGCTGTTGTCTTGTTTAACCTGAGGGGTAACTCAAAGGTCACAAGGAATTATGAGCTTGTTTTACAGAAGAAAAAGAATGCCTTCAAGGAAGTTATGATCACCAGATAATCAGCCCTCAGCTGCTGATTAGATGGATTGCCCAAGGGCTTATCAGGAGTTAAACAAGGATTACCCCTTTATTTCTCTGAAACTCCTCCTCCCAAGCCCCTTAGCTCTATAAAACTCTCTGCTCTCTTCTCTTGTTAAGGTGGATTTGAGAGAACCTATGCTCCCACCTTCTGGTGTTGGCCAATTCAAATAAACCTTTCTCCATCTCCAAGTACTGATGTCTCAGTGACTGGCTTATTGCACATCACTGGACACACTTGAGATTAAGAGATTTGGTATCAATGAGTGCCAGCAACGTGCCAGCTGCTGTGCATATGCAACACCAGCTAGTTCTCAAAGCCACCTTGAGGGAATGGTGTGATCTTCAATTTACAAATGAGGAAAACTAGTATTTCTGAGATGCACTTTACGTTGAAGTAATCTGATTAATCAACATGGAGAATTGTTCGTGGGCACTAGTGGGCAGTAACATGATGGGCATCAACAGGAGAAGGAACAGTGACGGATACAAGAGAAAGGAACCAAAGTCAGGAGCCACAGCCTAAGTCACCACACCCATTGCACGGAAAATGACCTTACGGTTAACTTTTAAAAATCACACTTGTGCACTACCTTTCTTTGTTTTTTAATGGACATATAGATAGGGAGTCCTTATCCAATAGTCCATTATCCATAATGCGTAACCAAGTAAGCATGATGAAAACCTCTGAAGTTACAAGAGTGTATGGCTAAGCAGGCCATAACACTACCAAATATCCTCTAAGAACCAAGCACTTACAGAATTAATCCCCCTGAGTTAACTCAATCAAGCATTCATGCTGACTGATTTAAGTTACTTTCTTTACCAGTCTCTCCCTCACTGTGATAGTTGAGAGAACCATCTATACACAATGCATATCACCCATAAGGTAAAAAGGAAAACCTTGTCAAAAAAAAATAAGATTTCAAAAAGTTGATTACAAGTGATGTTAGAAATAAATTCACAAACAAAGCCATTACCAAATTAAACACAGAAGTTACACATCACAAGAAATGAAGGAAAAAAAAATCAATGATGATAAAATGCTTCAAAAGAAAGTAATCTGAATATTAAAGGATAAAAAAGATTCTTGGAAAAACTGACAGGCTCTCAAATATTTTTGCAAAACTGACCATCTCTATGATGACTGTGCTACTCACATGTGAAATGCTATCATACACAGTTTAAGGAAAATTATGTCAATAATGTCATTTTTTTAGAATTCAAAGTATCATCTCATACTTCAATTTAAATAAATAAATTGTTAGTGATACAACAAAATAAACTTACATTCTTAAGTATTTAATTCTCACTTTTCGGGACTTCTTCTGACTCCCAACTACTTTGTATTATGAAATTTTTGTCCCTGTTTTCAGCTTACTTATTTAAGAAGGGTAACCTTTCTGGTTTTAATTATCCTTAGATAACAATATGAAACAGAATACAGAAATAACTACATACTGAATAAAAAAATGCAAGTAAAACAGAAAATGCAAGCATAATTTTAACTCACTAATCATGACCAAAAGCTTATCTTACACTAAGTTTTTTAGTTGAAATAATAAGTGTCAATGCAGTTGGGTAAAGTGTGACCTCGACTTCAATAAAATTCAGTTGAAGCCTTTATTTACTGAAGAAAAGGGAAGGAAAAGGAAGAAAAAATAAATCAACTCCCAGTTCACAAGAGCTCGTGAAGTATTTTTAAATGTTTTAGTAGAGATGTTTCAATTCAATTCCTGAGCTGACATTCACAAGAAAACTTAACGATAGAACTAAAGTACTTCCAAGCGCTTTACTAAACAGCAACAGATGTTTATATGCACATGCTAATTAGTTTATCTAAAATTTTTTTCACTCATTTTCTTAGAATTTAGCATTTATGTACTTTATACCCACAGCCATTGTCCTTCAAAGACTAAGGTAAAAATTATTAGAATGCCCTTAGTAAGTGTAATTGTAATTCTCTGCCCTTCTGCAAGTGAGAAAAAAAAAATCATCTGTATAGAAATTAACACTTAAAATTTGGTACATAAATTTAAAAATCACTCCACTTATCTTAGCAGCAAGATCTAACATCAGGATTATAGTTTTTAAATATTGTAACCTTTATGTGTGTGGTGGATACAGTTTGCTTCTTGTTTTATCCAGTTCTCAGTCAGAGCCTTCCTCATCTCCTCCCAGAAGCCTTCCTTCCTACAGGAAACATCTGATGTGGTTTGAGTGGGATCCACTCATCCCCACCCAAAGCTTTGTGCATAGGAGGCAGCCTGGGAAAACTAACCCGTCTCCAACTATAGGAAGGGTCACAGATGGTGACCAGGCCTAACCAGGCGAGTGGAAATTCTCCCAGGGACTTTTCTCCCAGAGCCATCCCAGAAAACTGCCTGTTTGCACCAGGATTGCTAAACTAGAAGGACATGTCTGGGGCCTGCTGAGGACCATCTTCTTCATTAAGTGGTAACTTCTCCATATAGAATAAAGTCAAGCAGAAATCAGCAGAGCCAAGATCTGAGAAGACAGCTAGGAAGAAACAGAGTTCTAATTACAGGGATCTATTTACTTGAAGCCAGTGCCCCTTTACCTACCACCTAAATGAGCCACAAAATTCCTTTCCGGTTTACTGTGTTCCTGGAACTTACTATAAAGACAGAAAAATCCTGGGCCGGCCCAGTGGCGTAGCAGTTATGTTTGCACGCTCCGCTTCGGCGGCCAGGGTTCACAGGTTCGCAACCCGGGAGTGGACCGCTTGCCAGCCATGCCGTGGCGGCATCCCATATAAAGTAGAGGAAGATGGGCACGGATGTTAGCCCAGGGGCAGTCTTCCTCAGCAAAAAGAGGAGGATTGGCAACGGATGCTAGCTCAGGGCCGGTCTTCCTCAGCAAAAAGAGGAGGATTGGCAACGGATGTTAGCTCAGGGCCGGTCTTCCTCACAAAAATAAATAAATAAATAAAAACCTGGCTAATCAACATATGAAACCCCAAGTTACCACATGTTACAATTCCTTTGGATCTCAGTTTTTAAACAATAAAATAATAGGATTGCTTAGAGAGAGAAATTAATTAGATATTCTCTAGGATTTCCCCCTTGCTGTATAGTTCTATTATGTCAGTTGGAATTTTTGTCAACTAATGTCCAAGTGTTTGATTTTAAGCAGTAAAAGATGCTAGCATTTAAGAAAAAGGTGCACAATACTTTTAGAAACATTTGCACTTCATACTTACTCATTTCTGACTTGAAATATCTTGCATTAGGACCAAATCTCTCTTTTTAAGCTCTTCATACAAAAAGTTGAAGAATTATTTAAAAAGATAAAAAAGTCTTTGTGGCAGCACTTTTGATTCTGTTACAACACACCAGGCGGCTCCTCTCAAATTCAAGACCCAAACTTCACCAGTAGTCACAATTAGAGATTTAAGACTTCATGCACAGAATAGTACAAACCATTTGTAGAAATGTATTCTTATTGAAATTTCATTTTATTAAATGTTTTCCGATGGATAAATTCTGATCTCTAGTTAGATCTCAAATTTGCAACTCCTTAGAAATGGTAAACAATCGATACAATCAAATATGAAAAATATACGCCATGACACCAAAATATCTGAAAAACATGTGATATAAAATGAAAGTATATCCTAATTTGAAATAATTAAAGCCTTTCTGTAACTATTCTGAGTCTGTAAAGACATCATAAATAAAAGTGTTCTAAATAAAATTCTCTTTTATTCATGACTATCCAGAGTGCTCAGAACAGTGTATCTGACACACAGCAGACACTGAGTATTTATTGCGGGACAGAAGAAGGTGGGGGAGGACTCTTGGTAGGAAAGGGAGAGGTAGTTGAGGAGGGGTAAGGAGTGAGGAGGCATGGAGGAATGAGAAAGGAGGTAAAAGAGATAGTAAGACTGAGGAGGAGAGATTCAAAAAGAGAGAGATGGGAGGAGAAAGGAAAGTTGAATCAGGCAGAACTTGAGGGAGGAGAGACTGGGGAGGGAGGAATGCAGGAGATGTCACAAGAGTCTGAGGAGATGCCCTCAGAAGAGTTGGGGGAGGGGAAGGGAAAAGGGAAGGAGAAAGGAAGTGGAGAAGGAAAATGGTAGGTGAAGAAGAAGGGGGAACAGGGAAACAGGAAGCAGTAGGAAGAAAACCGAGGGCAGACAGAGAAAGTAGATCACTTCCTATCTACCTGAGTATTTATCGAACCTGAAAGTTAGAAGTCACTCTGCATATAAATACTATTTAAAATCTTAATATTCTTATTTAACTCCAATGAAAGTATTCAATATATTAATAAGCTCATTACAATTCACATTATACATACACATTTATCTGGATACATGATCAATAAATTAATACAAATAGAAGTTATTACATCACATTTTTATTACATACTCTTTTCAATTTAGAAACAGGAGACAGTGTACTTAAATTTCCAAGAATTTACTTGCGGAGCACCAATGAATACATACATTCAATGGCTAATTGACACATCTTCCCCGACAGTAATACTAAATTTTCTGTGCTCTTTAGCGGCGAATCACGATGAAGAATATTACCATTTCCTGGGATGATGCTGTTAGAGCTTTAGTTCTTTCTTTTCTGGTTATTTCCCTTTGCTAAGTGTGCGTGTTTGGGAGAGCTTCTACTTTCCTTTCTGTCATCTTTGTCTCTGGATGCCATTTTACTAGAAAGATCCTTTATATCTGCTGATTTTGTCCTATTTTCCTTGGTTTTAACACCTTTATCTAGTCCCATTTTCTCCTTCTCTCTGTCCTTTTTACCCTTAGGAGACTCTTTCCTGGATAGATCTGAATCAGCAAATTTCTTATCCTTGCGGTCATCCTCTTTTTCCTTCTTCCCCTTTTTTCTCTCTTCATGCTTACTTTCCTTCCTTGACTCAAGTTTCTCTTTTTCCTTCTTGAGTTCTTCTTTAGAGAGTTCTTTAACTTTCAGGTTTTCCAATCAAAGGAAAAAATGTTTATTGATAGCATCTCTTAATTCATAGAAGAGCAACTTAATGCAAAAGTATTCTTTTTTTATCTCCCCACACACATGAAATGCTCATTCAAAAAGTGACTTTAATCCACTCTTTTCAAATTGGCTCAAAACAGACGCAAACCTCTATAAAGTATCAGCTATAAAACAAATGCTAGAAACTTGCATTGTATTTTTCCAGCTTGAAATATGGTATGACTTGTCTTAAAACAAGGTTAACATGCAATATTATTAAAATGAGTCCATCCATAAAGGCGGTATTTTACACAGTGTTAACAACTCACATTTCAAAACTATAATGACATATTTAAAGGAACACTGGCAACATAAGAACAATTTTCCATAATTTGCAAGTATTTGTACAAAGATAATTAAAACTTGTTTAGCTCTAACAAAAAATTATGTCTTTAAAATATTTGTGCTTACAATCCTTGAAAGCAAGTATAATGCACAAAAAAAATTAAATACCATTTAATTTTCTTGGTTAAGAAAAATACAATTTCCATGAATATAAATTTTAAATTCATTATCTATAGTATCTGAAATGACAAGTAGATTTTTTTCTGCTTATATTCAACACTATGAAATCAGTATTCCTTTAAGTACGTTTCCTGTTAATTTATGTAGGGCTGCTCAAACCAGCACATATGTTGTCCATGCTCAGAAAGGAGAGAGTAATTAAGTGCAATATACAGGTAATTTCAAATCTTGTGTAAGATGCTGTTTTCGATTTGTTTTACATAGTTTAACAGAGCTGCTAGCAAAATCTTTGCATTTCACCTTCTTGCGCTCTCACTAGGAAATCATAAGAGGAGCGAGGTGTTTACTGTATAATGTAATATTTAAGCAGAAACAAAGAAAATGAAAGATTTCGTTAATATAATAAAATGTCGAAGACATTTTTGCCCACCAAAATCATGTAAAACTCACATGGCAGAAAATATTATTCACTTCTTCCTGAAAATCTTATTAAAACCTTACAAAAATACAGAATAGCATTCATAAAGAATCAACCAAGAGTCCTCATTCTGTTTCAGTGCTATTTATAGAGTAACATAGACAATGACACCGCAAGAGTAGAATGCTCATGCAATTTTTTAAAATACTTAATGTGTCATTTAGTAGTTTAATTTGCCTCTCTAGATCAAGAAGTAAAATTATACTTTACTGGCCATTTATTTCATTATTTATATAAAAATAAAATGGTGAAAATTCTGTTTTCTTCCTGGGAATTATTCAGGTGGGATACAAAGTTAAAACATTAAAATTTCCTAATCTTAAAATTAAAATACAAATCACAAAACCCTGCAAATCACATAGTGAAAGTCTCACCTGTAAATGTTTCACCAAAAACAAACTACCAACAATATGTCAAGCACTTGAACACAAAACACTATTACAAGTTTATAAAGAAAAACATGCACTTCCTACATGCCCCTCTCCCTAAATATTTACATGTGAACAAGAAAAACCACAGGGATATAAAATAAGGCTGTAATAATAAGCTGTTACTCTACATATACTGGTTGACAGGTATAGCAGTTTTTAAAGAATTAAAATAGCAAACACAGCAAATTCTATACCAACATAATACAGTGTTCCAGATCATAAATCTAAGTTTTCATTTTCCTGAAAACTACAAATTTGATCACACTAGCTTTTATCACGCTCTAAGAGAGAATGTCATCGGAGCTGTGAAGAAACAAAGTCAATGATGACGTCATCTTTTTTTCCAACAGTAATTGAAAAATTCAAACTAAGAAAGGTTTTTGGTTGTACGTAGGATGTGTATATGTAAATTTATATATACAATATCGTGACATTATTATATATATTCTTAAAGACTTACAAAGTTTTGATAACATGAAAAAGAGATAACTTAAAATTATAGGCTTGAGGCAGAAAATTCTTTAATAAAGTCTTAATAAAACTACTCATGACCAAAGGGGCACCCCAAACCAAAAAGCAATAATGTTTAGCATTAGTAGCTGCATTTACACAACATATCTGGAAAACGTCATGCATTTTCAAGCATTAAAGTTGATGCACTCAAGACTAATTTGAAAAAGAGAAAATACCTTTAGCCTTAGTTTTTCTCTTGGCTACCCCACCAGGTCCTTCTGTTGGTATTTACAAGACGAAAATAGGTTATAAACAGAAAATATTAAGGGAATTTAAAAATAAGGATCTATAAAATAGTTAAAATCGTGTCTGTTAAGCAAATTAAGTTACTTAAATTCACCATTTAAAATAATGCACTCCTTCAACATATAAATACCTATCATTTACCTGTCATTTTAGAACCTTACCTTCATTATCTATAACAGAAAAATGCATTGTAACCAGCCTATGACTAAGTCAGCTTCACAACTTGCCTTAGACCTGAAAGAATCGTTGGCTTTAGAAATGCCTAATAACCACTGAAAATGGCGTTTCCCTCTCCATGGTGCCTGGACAGGCAGTGGACTTCTACTGGGACACAGATGATCATTATAAGCACCAGAGGTGCTTTAGTGAGACTTGACTTCCCCAATCACTGCCATCCAAAACAGGACAGCATATTATGATAGAATTTTAATCCCTACTATTTGAACAATCATTGCTTTTTTCCATCATAGTTTCAAACTTTCTTTATAAAAAAAATTACACAAGTAAGAATTACACTTTTATGTGTCTACCTTTTTACTCTTCATCTAAAAACTTTGCAAGGGCTTTCTATTTTCTCTCTTGGCAAATGAAAGTTCTGATAATGGGTTTATTTTTAACCTTCTAACAAACATCAATACCACCTACCTATCAGTACACTCCTATTCCACCAGGCTGTGCTTAGCGTCCCAGTCAACTGATGTTCCCAATTCCATCACCTGGTCACATAAATGCTATTTTATACTCATGTATCAGCGAACTTTCCAAAATGGCATCCTAAGTTGCCCAATCCATCTCCCAGGCATATGAGGATGGGAGGTACAGTGATTACTGTTCATTTCCTGTGGGGGCAGCACCATGCACAATCTGTCACTCAACAACTAAGGTCTAAGGTGGTGTCTCAAGAAAGCCCCCAAACCCTTTTACACTATTCCTGCTGGAAACTGTAGAACTCACTCTACACGTTTCTCAACACCGTAATCACACCCCCACCTTCAGTATGAGATGTTTTCACCCCATTCTGTTATACTATTCAAATCATTCTCCATTCCTGAATTGCTTCCCCTTTCTCTAGTCACAGCAATTTGTTTCCATCAAATGAGATAGTCCATTTGAGAATGGCAATTTATTTTGATTGAAATATCATCATCATTATTCGGGAAAAAAAGGTGTTAGTATGTCTCACTACTGACTACATAAAAAAAGAAATGTGAATTAACTGTTTCACAGGGCTATCTATATCTATCCAATTACTTGATATATATATATACTATAATCAGTGTGTGTATGACAATTACTTTTCACAGACAAAACTTGATTCTTTCCTAACCTCTATTAAAAACAGCATGCCAATACTGAATGAATACTATCTTGGACCACTCCCCACTAAAGTTTATTTCAGAATAAAACAGACTTATTCTTGTAATACCAACTTTTAAACACATGGTTATTATCCAAAGTGCAAAAGAAATTAGACAGAATAAGCATTAAAATACACTTTTAGTGATGCTAATGTCCCCTCTTGACTCCTGCATATTCTTGAAATGCAGGCCCAGGTGTTCCTGTTAAAAAGCAGAGAGGTGGGCTGGAGCTGGCACCACGGTTTAGGTCGCATTTTGACAGCTCAGGGTTCTTGGGTTTGGATGCCGGGTGCCAGCCCACGCACTGCTTGTCAGCCATGCTGTGGCGGCGTCCCATATAAAGGAGAGGAAGATGGGCATGGATGTTAGCCCAGGGCTGGTCTTCCTCACAGAGAGGTGGGAATGAGACTACCCCTGCCCCTGTTATGATATAGTCAAAATGAAGTGTTCTAAAAGTCAAAAGAGTAGTTTTAGGAAGGAAGGCATGAACAAAAGTTTAGGATGAGAACACTACTGAATTATGTTAATTATTAAATGTCTTGTAAAGTTCTTTAGATTACAGTTTTACAAGCACAGAAGAGGCGGTCACATTACAATGAGGAGAAGAAAACAGGTGAAAAGCAAGTGAGCAAAAACCCAGGGTGCTCATGAGGGCCTCTCTGACCTCCTTAGAAGAAAACTGATCATATACAGAATTTCCCAAGATTCTGAGGGGGCAGAAAAGGAATAAGGTTTTGAAGGACTTTATCTCTGTTTGAATGTTTTGAAAGCTAGAGGAAGCAAGGCTCGTCTACAGGGGAAAAAAAAAAAATGAGTTAGCGAGAGAGGAGAGAAATGATGTGGCCAGAAGGACCAGGTGCAGACACAAGGGAATGGGTTAGCTTTGGAGACCAGAAGATGCAACATCTGCAAAAATGACCGATGAGAGAGGAAATAATGACTCAAGGAAATTCTGAGAGCAAAGAAATATTGTAAAGTGGAGAGAGATGAAGATAATGGAACACAAGCCAGAGATGACGATCTTGGTAAAGCAGAAAGCAACACCACCTCTACAGAAGAATAAAATGACCCTGAGAGAAGGAAAAGCATGGAAAAGGTTTTAAATACCTACTAAAGAGAATAGCTGTCGCAGAGCACAGAACGCCTCACAAAGGTTTGATTCAGATAAATTTAGAATAGATCTTTTCTCAGCAAAGTGAAGCCCAGTGGTGGAGCAGATGTCAGTGGTGATCCAGGATTGGTGACAGCATGTAGAGGAAAAAAACAAGTTTGGGGACAACACAGAAGTGGCCCCAGAGAAAACCACAAGGCAAGTATGTAAGACTTTGCTTTCACATAATTCCTAATTCTACTCAGAATTAAATTTTTATCATTTTAACTATGGTTGATGTGGACTCTCCCTACAGTGTCAAACATCAACAAGCATGCCCTATTTTCTCTTTTTCTCTCTCTATGACCATAGCCAATGCCCAGAGAGAAAAAGGGAACAATTCCATCAAACAATAAAATTCATGACAATAGAATAACTTCTTAAAAATAGTTTCCAAGTAGTACGGAGAAAATTATATCAATTAGAATTAGAGCCTGAACAGGAGGCATCTTGGTATTCTATAATCCATCTGGACAGAAGTTGTTTTGATTGACAGAACACATTCCAGTTGAAGGGAGTCATCAAAGAAGCACCAGGATGTGGTCACAGTCAAAGAGAACGGCCAACAATAAGTAATCACCATGTTCTTTCCCTCCTTTTTGCCCTGTATGTTTATTCTAATGGTTTTTAAGGTGATTACTGTTAATAGCTCTGTTGACTATTTGGGAATTCTGATACAGAAATTTAAAAAAGAAGGTGTCATAGTCTTCCCTTAGAACATGAAGGAGTCGCCTAAAGGTAATTAATGTTACCCTGGCAACTGCCTCAGCCCACTATCCCACACACATTTTCAAAATGAAATGTTCTGTATGAAATTAAAATGCTGAATCATTAAGCCAATTGTTGGACCTGTGGTTCCACCACATGCAACGGACTTCATTTTAGGAAACTGGCTCTGTTAACAGAAACCCAAGCAGCTACTGCAGACTGTCCGAGTTGGCCATAGAATTGGTAGGCTGGGTATCACTTCATACTTAGGTCACTTCAGTCACGCCCATAGTCCCTGGTGGGACCTGAGTCACTTTGAGTCTCAGTTTTCATCTTCCTCCTTTCCACATGAGACATTATAATTTATTTCAACACTAAGAGACTACAGATAGAAAAAGAGGCCCCACATGCCTAAGCAAAGCTTCTGTGAGCTAGGCGGACTGTTGCTCTAGAAGGGAGGCCTAGTCTTGGTAAAATCCTTGTCAGGACACTACACCAATTTCCTTTTTATTTTTAAATAGATGCTGTAACAATATTATCACAGACATTTTTGAAAAAAGGAAGCTACAAACCTTCCAACCCTCTATGATAAGTGGAGAAGGGAGGATAACATAAGAGAACATAAGAGAACTGGAAGGTTACAAGTTTAGGAAGAGATTACCTCCAGAGACTGAGAGTTTGAATGGAGATAAAATGCAGACTCAAATGCAACCGTGATGCTGGAAAGGTCACCTGCGGACCTCTGTTAACACAGGTCCGTTTATTACATAAACTTCAAAATGTCATCCCTCTTGAGAAAAATATGTCCAATAATTTTTTTCACTTATTAAGCTCGTTTTCAAAAAAAAAAAAAACCTTCAGTGTTTTATTATACAATGGGTAACTCCTGAGGTTCTCACTCATCAGAACCCCCCAAAATATTTACTACATATCAAGTGAGGCTCACCTTTGAAGAGGGAGTCAAATGAAGCCTAAGACCTGGTCCCTAACTCCCGGGGGTTCACTAGCTAGTTAATACCCACTCCTATGCATTACATGGTTTTCTCAGCAAATAACAGAGGCAGAGAACTCGGCATACTATTCCATCAATCAACTTGTGATAATCAAGTCTGAGTCACTAGATTTCAGAAAAGTGCTCCAAATATGCATTGTGATCAAAGAAAATTCCACAGCCCAAATCGCAGAAAACTTCTTGTTTTATAGACCAGAATCTTATCTAGAAAGGGTCATTGAGTGTCAATCCCCAAAAGGTGTAACTGCCAAGGGGTCGAATTAAGAATAACTGGCTATGCCTAGAGCTGCTTTTCGATAATTCTCCAAAGTTGTAAACATCAGGATAGACAAGGAGACATTTTGTTCAGTCTAGCTAACTGTAAATAAAACCAAGCCGAACTCAAAGAGAAAAAAACGTTTTTCTCTCATGTCTGGATACAGCTCTGAAGACAGGGAGGTAATTTCTAGAATATAGAATCCAGCACCAAATGAAACAGCAGGATCCCCAGCATCCCGTCGCATCCGAGGCGTCTGCATGATCCCCACAGGCAGCAACCTGGCAGCTGGGCCTCAGCACCTGGAAGATGCTTCTTCAACTGACTACGCCCCCACGCCTGCCCCAGGGACAGCCAGGGCTCAAAGAAGCTCAAGTGCAGAAAAGAAATCCCGAGTGCCACTTCCCTGTTTCTGCACCAAACTCCAGGGAACCCAGGGCTTTTCACCTGGACAAAGGGCAGTGCGTCCGTCCAAAGAAGCAAGAAGGGCAGCTCTGGGGAGACAGCACGACGTCTGAGTAAGACCATATTCCGCAAAGTTCCTTTGGTTGTTCAAAATTAGAAAAGCAGAGTAAATATAGTACCACTTAAAATTCCATGACTATAAATAAATATTCAAACGTACAGAATACAATTGTGCCTTTGTAAGTAAGATGCTAAGTTTAAAAGATACAGGCTAGGAAAATATCTATATTATGAAACAGAAAATTACACAACAAATCCTTAGAAAATTAAGAATTATATATAATAAATAAAATTTAAGCAAAGTAATTTTGATCAGTTTCAAAATACTCTATACCAGTTTTGCAAACAGTTTTATTTTCTTTCATCAAAACAAGCCTTAGGCACAAGTTGAAGGAAGTCACAGAAGTCAGGGGTTCATGAGCTACTGGATTTACCTGCATCAGAGGCTTTTCAGAAGAGTGGATTACTAAATAAATGGCTAATTATTATCTCACATCCTAAATGCTAAAAAAATGGGGGGTATTAAATAAATGGCTAACTATTTTCTCACAACCTGAAAGCATAATTAATTTCTGTACATAAAATGTGCCTTAGTATCATGACAAAAAAAAAGAGCCTGATGAGAAATTAATGATTCCAAACATTTTTAACACACCGATTTAATTATTTAGTTCTTATAAACTGATCAAACATCTATAGTTAGTAGCAATGAAGCATTAAAACATAAGACTGCTTTAAAAAACACACCTCAGACATTTGGCTAAGTGAATTTCATTGAGAGTGAGACCTAAGATTGCTTTTGAATTTAAACCTAATGAACTTTGATATTTCACAGTACTCAAATTCAGAGAGGAAGATACAATAAATGTGGACAGACACTGCATAATCTTTCAGAAAGAACATTATTAAATCATACCCATTTGTTCTAGAATATTAACATTTCAAAATCAGAAGCTTTTGACTGTCAGAAACATTAACAGAATGAAACACTTTCCCTGAATAATTAGCAAAAGACAAACGGGAGTTTTAATAGCCATTTAAGCTTTAGGAGATCACCGTCCAATGTACAACACACACATCCATTTCCAAAAGCAGCTTTAGAATAATGTTTTTTTTTTTTTCCCTAAGATTAGCAAATTGGACAGTTCTCCCTGACACACGTAAATGGTGAGTGGAGAGGGAAGCTGATGCGCTTCCTGTGTTCTAATTTGAGACCTTTACCTTCAGGCTGTCGTTTGCATAGCCCACAAGAGTGACTTCTAATGAAGAAACTAAATTTGTCATATTCCCCTCTGAAAAAATGGGTGAATAATCCACTTACTGAAAGCAATCTGATTAAATATGAAAAAACAAGGAATGAATATTGGAAAAGTAGAAATTATTATAGCTAAATAAAATGTTAAAAAATGCAAACATTTTCAAATTTTAAGCTCTATGAAGAACCAAAGCTAAGTTTTATAGAAGCTCAAAGAGATTTAAAAACATGAAACACCACTCCCTAAGAGAGGAACAGAAACCAAAGGTGTTAGGTCTTGTCAATTTCAAGCCACAGAGCTTTGTTTGAGGGAGGAAACGGATAAAATCTCATTTTAAGAAATGCATGTTATATATGACTAATACAATTGCTTTTGCTACTATTGAAGCAAACATTTTAAATGAATTGATTCAAAGATGTTTTTAAGGTTTTCTAATGGCAAAAACTTATTCTCCTAAAAAGAATTACCACTTTAATAAATTTAATTTATAAATCCAAAAATCATATTATACCCTAAGCCAAAGTTGATAGCCAATTAATAAGATAATACAGGAAAAAAATGGAAAAAGACTATTATTTAGGATGAATAATTTTAATTTGTACAACATTACTTAAGATACATATTCACATTTTCCCTCTTGTGTAATATGCCTACTTAAAAAAAAAAACAAATTACTTTCTCTGGATGTATATCTGAAAATGAAATTAAAAATAAATTTTGCTTTTATAGACAGAAATATTCAGACATACTACTATCTGAACACAGTAATTTAACTACCCTAAGGCAAAAACATGGGGTTATTTTCAAATTATTTTAAAAGCACCATTAATACAAAATTTTATATTGAAATTTGTATTAATCTATTCAACAAATCAGTTAACAAATTACAAAAAGAAAATCAGTTTTTAAGAGCCATCATTTTACACATCAGTCATGTTAAAGATCAACAGAGAAGCATTTAATTTATGAATCATGCTAGAAATATTTTTATAATCAAGTCAATTATAATTATTTTAATAGTGTGTTAGGAGGACAAACATCAAAGGTTAATAACAAAACAATTTGCTATTAAGTTACTAAATTTAGTTCAGTGAATACATAAGTTGAAACAAAACGATACAGAAACCAATTATACCACCAAGAACATCATTCTCAATGCACTTTGTAGGCTACTACAAGAATGAAGAATGCTACTTTCTTCACTAGACATGGGGGAGCTGAGCAAGGGACTAGCTAGGAGCTGTACTGGGGGGAAAGATCACATGGTTGCCTCGTACTGTAGGATCACAGCTGCCCCACTGCATGTTAAGCCCTGGGTGAGCAAAGGAAAGAAGGAAAAAGGAGACTGCTTCAGGTTTTATAAGCCAATGACTTCAGTGCCTGAATCAAAGTTACTGGTTATGTAAATCCAAAATGACACAAGTCTTTCCCTGAACCCCTTCATTCTGTGACGTACCATCAACACCATCTGTGGTTTCGCTTTCTTCTTCTTCTTCTTCTAGCATTTCAAAAGGAGTCATTATATCATAGAGAAATGAGAGGAAACCATAAAACCAATCTGAACTTTCCTCTGCTAAAATATTAAGGACTTCCTCAAGGGAATCAATATTTTCATTACTGCCATCTTTGGTCAGGCCTACATAAGAATAAAGGAAGAGAGAAAGAGAAAATAAGGAGAGCAGTTAGGCAGAAAAAGAAGTTGAGGAAGAGTGATCTCAAAAAGGATGTGCATCATGGTCACAGAAGTTTATAGAAAAGATATTTTGGAAAATAAAGAAATCAACTAAGATGCACACCTTACAATCAACTCTCAATCATATGTGCTCAAGGAAAGGCACAATTTGACCAATCCTCACCATTCCTACCAGCCCCTAACCAGGTTTGTCTTTCTCTCATTAGAGAATCTAGGGCTGAAAAACCCCAAATGGTATCAGCCAAAATCGACTGACTCACATCAATGGGAAGAGTGAATAAAAGCAGTGTGAGGGTAAAAAGATAAGATACTTCTGACAAGCTCTAGATTTGCTCATTCACCAACCAGATATTATCGAGAGTTGATTATACACACATTTACATATATCAATACATATTCACTGAAAATATAAAGGTTCATTTCCTCACTTTTCCCCTTAGGACCTGGAGGTCACTCAGGAAACTCTGGAACTAATTAGGATTACTGTTCATTACCTCCACAGATGGGTAGAAATGCACTCAAATTAGGTAATTCAGATAATTCACTTAAATTTTAACACTATAAAATACGTTAGCTCTATAATGCTCTGGCTCCTGACTAATGGTCCTATAATTCTGGCCAATAGTAAGAGTCAGCTATTAATAATAATTCACTCTGCCTACCAATATGAAATTTGATCAGGCCTTAGCTAGTCATTTGCAGTAGAAACATTTCAAAGCTTTCTCCCCATCAGCCCATGAAATTAGCTTCTATGGCAAAGACCCCTGAATCTTGCTGTTTTTAAGTGTTAGTCCCAAAATAGGCCCCCATGATGGAAAGAAAGCAAAGGACACACTGCTTTTATCATTTGTCTTTTTCCTCTGAAGAACTGGCTTTGAGGAGGAAAGATCTCTTGGCTTCAGTAAGTATTAAAGTCCACTAATAACTGCCAAAATCTATGCAGCAAGACCCATAATTTTGAAGAGAAAAAAAACCAGGGTGGAGGGTTCTGGCTGCAAGAAATGTGAACATTCATGACTTTAGAGCTTTTCAGATTATTACCACTAAAGTAGTATTTCGGGCTTTGGCAACAAAGAATTTCTCCATGTAGCATAACTACCAGCAATCAAGACTGGCACATAAAGAATAATAAGGCAACTGGTATAAATATCAAACATCATAGTAAATTTTCCCCACTGTAGTCCATAGAACTACATCATGCCATTCTTCACGTATTTGCGGGGAAAAAAAACACAAATTGCAGTTGGTATTTAAATTATTTTTGACAAACCCGGAATGTTTTTTCACTGAATTCAGCAGACGACAAGTATTATGAACAGAGGAGGGCTGTACCCCTACCCAAGTCCTTGTGGGAATAACGCCATTTCTTTTCCTGCCTTAAAACACCATAGCTGTATATTTAGAATAAATATTTTTATTTTTGTCCATTTTCCAATATACATACTTCCAAGTATCGAATATAAAACATAAAACTTTACCACCCTTCAGTATGACAGGCTGACACGTACATTAAATAGGCAAAAGTATTTGAACAAAACTATTTACCCAACTATGCAACCTTCCTGTGGTTTTTAAGATAAAATACTAGTCCAAAGAGAAAAAGAAAATACTTTGGATACACAATTCCTTCCTAACCTCGAAGAGCAGGCCAACCCACAGAGCAGGGTGTGAATGCCTTTGACGGGGCAAAGTCCAGTCCTCTCCCTTCAGCTCACTCATGCGTCTGTCCAGTCTGCAAATGTTTGTCAAGGCTCTAGGAACTGTTGACTGGATTCCCTTTTGTTCTCCAGCCATACCTGCTATGGTGCCAGCTAGGTGCTAGTCATGGGACAAAGGGATAACCACGTAATCCCGAGGCGGTGTTACTCTAAGATGTTACTCTCGGCATTTAGTCCTCAGATTTTCCTGCTGATTTTATTTGGGAAACAAGTTTCCAAAGAATACATTTTCAAACAATGTAGTTTTCAATAATCAAAACCAAAATCAAAGATACTTTATTTTTGATAATTTGGCCACAAAAATGGAGCTATGTAAACTAGAACAGACTTAGAATATTTTCAAAGTATATTGTAAGGGCCATGGCCAGAAACAATGAAATAATAAAATTAATGATGGCTATTGATCTTGATTTACTCACACATATTCCATTCTCTCTTTACATTTCACAAGAAAAGTCACACCTTAAAATGTAAAAAAAATGTAAACATGAATGTATATATTTCCTCAAATTGGGAACCAGCAAGAAGTACTAATGAAATAAATGACAAACCTACAAAAAGTTCAACATAACTATTACTACACCTACCATGCCACGCTCTCCTCCAATCTCTGACTTCCCACCTTTCATCCTTCCCTTTGGACTCTCCCTGCCTTAATCCAAAATGCTTACCCTCGAGCTGCCTCTCCAGTGAGAATGCAAGGTGCTTACAACCACCTGCCAATAACAGAGCCACAACTAAGCTCCAGTAACCTCACAAACTAGAAAAAAACTTTAGTCATAAAATTCAATTCCAGTCAAGGTTATATTTTGTGCAGAGAATTCAAACACTACAGAAATGAAGTAAGGTTAGAGGACATAAGTGAGCCTGACAATTCATCTTTGGTTTAGTTTCCTCTTTACTAAAGCCACAGCCAACTGTGAATTAGTACATATATACAGTAAAATAGTTGATCTTAGCCTTTGCGCATTTAATAGTCAAATTACCAAAATGAAGCCTCAGATTTAGCAAATTTGGTTTGACCTCCAAGTATATAATTTTTGTAAAAGGAACAAGTTAAGATTTGTCCATACACTTACATGCCTACCTGCAAGTGGCAATGTTCTAAATGACAACTAATTAAACTCTTAGTGCTTGCTTAAAAACCTTAAGGGGAATAAATTTTTTAAATCTAAAATATCATGCTAAAAATCAACTTATTAATGTAAGTTTGCTATAGAAATCAGCGTGTTTTGTAGAATAAATAACATGTTTTAATTTTTAATAGTTGGCATTTCCTAGCTGACAGACCAGATAGCTGATTTTAAGCCCCTTTCCCCCCAAAATCAACAAAATACAGTAGATGAGAAGTAATATTGGCCCACATGAAGTTATCTTTAATATAAAAAGCTTCACTATTCAGAATCCAACATTTAAAGTAATATAATAGAGTAATAAACCATTTATAGGCAAGCAAATTAGCATCATTCTAAGTTCCATATAATTTTCTTTCTTTCACATGCCTAGGATTATAGTCTTCTGAGAATTTACTATATTTATAGAAACTCAAATTTAGATATGTAATGACAGACTTACATAGAAAATTCTATTAAGGTTAAGACAGGAAAAAAATTTCATGGATAGTAAGCTTCCACTGTTAAGTAGCAAACAATTCCTACTGAGCAGTAATAAGAAAACAAACTAAAGTCAAAATTAAGAGGCTTTATTACATTTAATGGCAACTAAAACCCTTTTTTTCATATTTATAACTTAGTGTTTTATAAAGAGGTAAGACAAATCTACTGAAAAGTTTCACTGGTTACAGATGTGGTATCCTCCCATTTTTTCATATCCATAAAATATACACAAAACTGTGTGTCTAGGAAGAATTTCTTTTGTGCTATTATTCTATTAAACTTGGTGTATAATACCATGCCATATTCATTATTTTTCTAAAGACTTTAATATAAAAAGTTTTAATACATATTACGCTATATACTAAAGCAAAGGAAATGATGCTATTTAACAAGCAGAAATACATATCTCACCAGGCCAGAGTATATAAAATTTGCATATTAAAATTAGCACCATGCTTTCTAGTAAGACATTTTAAAACAAATGAAGGAATATCACATCTTTATTCATTAGAAGAAACATCTCAATGATAAAGACAAATAATTCTGGTGATAGAAACAGAAGGGTCCAAGACTTCCAGAATAAAGAAATAGGCCAAAGACTGCTAGTTCATATTTTAATGTTACCTTTCAAATATGCATAGGACATTTTTATGTAAGCCTTTAGAAATTTACATTTTCAAATGGAAGTGAATTATGTCAAATGATGCTAAAGAATGGCTGCAATTACCATATCTGAAAACAGACTAGGACATTATCTATATGTTCAAATATTAAGTTCAGAATATGAAGGGCTTTGAATCTGAAAACACATATGAAATTATTATACTTACTAAAAATATATGCACAAGAGCTATATACTTATCCATTTATGAAAGTAAACTGAAATGTGACAGTCTATGGAAAAATAATTAAGCCATTTAACATCTCAAGAATGAAATATATGATTTAAGTGGGAAAATCTTCCATAAAATGTATATGATTACATATTATTAAAGCAAAAATATTTTTGTTTCCAGCATTTTACCACCACTACCAAAAAGTAAAATGTGTACTTGCCTAATAAAACTTTGGCATCATCCACATCAAAATCTCCATCACCATCAGCATCATAGATTCCTAGTTTTCCTACAAGAGGGGAGGAAAGACGGACATGGGAACAAAGGGGAAATAAATTTAATAAGGTATTACCACTTATTGCAGTCCTGCATATCAGCCATAAATGCTACCAATCAATGCAATTCTTTCCTCCTTTAATCCTGAAAAACAGTGCTAAATGAATATCTTCCCTAAAAACGACAGCAATTCACTTAGAGATTCAGGAAATGTCCACCTAACTAATCTAAGAAATATAACTGAGATAATATTTTCTTTAAAGGTTTAAATTTAATCATTTCAGAATAATTTTTTATTATACTGCTAAAAATATTTTAGGTAAAATTTTCAACATATATAAGAAACAATATTGATCCATTGCTAAGAGTTTCATGAAATGCAATGTTTCTCAAGTATGAAAGTTCCTCACACCATCAATATTCAAAACAAAAGGAACACCCACCAAGCCTCAAACGAAGACTAAATGGAAATCATTAACATTGAGTATAACACTAAAAATAAGAGGACAATTAATTTTACATTTTACAATAATGATTTACAGTAGAAGCATCATGAATTAACCTTAAAGAAAGACTGTTCTGGAAATAAAGTATACAAAACCGGCTTCTTGAAATTACAAAAGAAAACTGGCAGTTATCCTACTTAAAAACTTAATTAGCACTCACCATCTACTACTAAGAAAAAAATAAGGCTTTTAAAACAGATGAGCTGAGAAGACACCACCACACCCTTTCCTCAAGAATGGTAAATATGTACTTTAAGGCTTTCATGAAGCTTTATCATCTAGGAGCACTATTATGTTTAGCATTCAAATATGAGTCAATTACATTCAAGTCCCTAAAAAACATGCTAAAATCAACATGATTTATAATTCATCACTGGAAAATGGCTGTGAAGAGACAACGTAGAGTATTTTAAACGACATTCACAAATATAGTAATATAAAAAGCCAGCTGGCGGCACTGTCACCGTTTCTTTAATAAAATGTCATTCAAACCATTGCGTAAGAGCAGGAACTTTTGGGGTAGAATAGCTATGACCATTCTTTAACCGCCCAGAGCCCTGTTCTACTTCGGAAGATAGTTAACTTGCTATGGAGAAGTCTGGTTTAGAAAGTACACACGCATTACAAATGATGAGAATAATGATAGTGGAGAGAGAAGCAAGTTATCACTTCTACTGCTAAGAAAATATAAATGAAAAGCAGTGATCTGCAGGTCGAGGCTATATATAGCACAGAGCTTAGATAACATTGAAAAGATAGAAAATACTACATCTTCTGACAGACTTAAAAGGGGAAACGGTCCTACCACTTACATTCTCTGAGGGAGGTGATAACTAAACTAGTAGGAGGAGGACGTTTTAGACACTAACACAAGTAGACTTAAAACGCATCTCCAATAGCCTACCTTGAAGTACCTCTGATAAGTTATAACGGAAGTCCTTTGCTTTGGCTGCATGCATGTAAAAACATGAAAATTGTTACTTGTGCTCAAATGTACAAACACTTTAAATCTCTTCTTCTGTTTCACAGACTTTCCCTAGCAACATATCACTGTGAGTCAACAAAAGCACAGATCTACTCAGAAGTTTGTCTCCAAACTAAAATTCTTCCTCTATCACTCTATCAATCTATCCAGAGACGCTTTCCTTAAAGTAATAAAAACGTGAAGCTTCAACAAAAGGCAGATTACACATGTGTTTTGTTATTCTTTGCCTTTTTTCCCCCAGAAAGATGGCTATAATCTAACAAGTAAAGCAGAAGTACAGGAGGTTCTGCGGAAGGGAGGGAATTTTCTATGCAATACTGTACATAGAGATCATATGCACTTTCTCCAGTGACAGGGTCCACATCTTTCACTGGATTACTAAAGATGAAGGCCATTTATTCACACCAACCAAAAAGTGGAAACAACCCAAACGTCCACCACCGATAAATGGATAAGCAAAATGTAGTGTGTCCATATGATGGAATATTAGTCAGTCTTAAAATGGAATAAGTATTGAACTTTGAAGATATTATGCTAAGTGCAAAAAGGCAAACACAAAAGGCCACATATTGTATGATTCCATTTATATGAAACGTCCAAAATAGGCAAATCTATAGATACAGAAAGTATATTAGTGTTTGTCAGGAGGGGAAAGGAGGAAGGATTGGATGCTTTGCATTGGAGGGTGACAGAAATATTCTGGAATTAGATAATGATGATGGCACAAAATGATGACTATATTAAAGATAAGTGAACTGTACATTTTCAAATATTTACAACACTGAATTTTATGTTATGTGAATTTTATCTCAAAATAAGAAAAAGACTTAGTGAAGTGAAAAAAAAAGGAGTGTGATTCCAAAAATGGTAAAGAATCATTAATGCAAAATATCATGAAAAATTGCAATGACTATGGGGAGAGAAAAGGAAAAAGGAGGAGAAAGGAGGACAACTATCAGAATAACATAGCAACTTAGAACAGCATACAGACCACACCAACACACACACAAACTCACATCTACACGCCATCCCAGCACACACACACACATCCACACACCATTATACCAATACCTACACACACACACCTGTCCCAGCACCTACACACACTCACATCCACACACCCATATCCCAGCACTTACACACACATCCACACACCCTTTTACCAACACCTACACACCCATTCACATCCACAGACTCCTAACCCAGCGCTCATACACACACACACCCCTACTCTCACTGATTCCAACAAAAGACAAAAAGGAGTGTGCTTTAAAATGCTCTCTAAGGCAGGGAATTGTGTGTTTATGATCCATTAATGGATCCTTAAATAAATTCAATGGCTCATGACCAATATTTTTAAAATTCATAATATAACAAAATAGAATAGAATTATAGAGTATTGCATGTAGTGAGAGTAAGTACTGTTTGATAAAACTTTTCTGTGTGATATATATACAACATAAAGCCTATTTTTTTTTGCTACAGATCATGGTCAAAGAAGTTGAAAAGCCACTATTCCAAGGTAGAGAACCACTGAAAGGCTACAGAAATTAACAGTATCAAAGATGATGATAAATCTTTAAGATTACTAAGGGATGTCATTTGTGCTCTTACAAACTCACATAAGAAATGATATCAAAATTCTTACCTAAAACTTCCTCATAATCAACAAGATCAAACCAGACGACAGCTACTGACGTCCAAACTCCCAGCAATGCGATGACCATAAACCATGTAAAAAATGAACTTCCAGAAAGTCCTCCTTTCTTCCCATTCTTGTGTCCTCCATGCTTTGTCTCTGTTTAAAAATAAAATAGATGTACCACGTCATTATATAAGAATAAAAAGCTTTATTGAACACCTCTTTTAACTGAATCATTTCTCCAGTAATTTGATACTACTTACATGGTAAATCATTTCAAAAGTAGTTTTCGCTTAAATTCCCAAAACATGTTACACAAAATAAAGATTTTGAAAACAGAAAAGATTCTGCTTAGACAACACCACAGTAAAACCTTAACTTCAAAGTAATAAAGGAAATAAACTACTGATGCACTGACGATAAACATTCATATAATATGTATATTTCTTCCTTCTAAGTTCTTTATCCAAACTACCTAAATATAACCTCCTTCAAAGTTCAGAGCATAGCAACAATTTAATGAAATCATATAGAAATGCAGTCAAATCATTTTCTCTGTCCCATTTAGTTTCTGTAGAATCTTAAAAACTCTGTTAACTGCCACTGAAAATACCTCCCCCAAAACCACTCCATATTCTTAGCCAAAGAGAGACAGAAGGAAGGAAAGTATTTATAGGAAATGGAGGTCAGGGAAGCAGAGAAACAAAACAGTCCAACAATTCAGTCCTCCTCCTTTACAAGATCCACTGGGACCTACGGAAATAGGAAAAAGCTCGCTCACAATTGGTCTCAATGCAGGAAACAGCTTTGTAAACTGCTGTCCACCAAAAGTGTCATTTATCACATTTGATATGTTTAATACACCTTATAGTCTTTGGGAAACATTCTTTTTACAACCAAAAATAATTAGAGTCAAGTGATATTAATAGAAAATGGTCAATACTGTCCTTAAAAGGACCACAATATTCAAATTCCTCTTTAAAAGGAATATAATAAAAACTACAGGAATATGAATAAATAAATTAAAAGGATATGTCATATCCCAAAATGCCCTTTGAGAAAAGGAAAAGATTATCCACCAAGTAGAAAGTAGGACACTGTCTTCTATTGTTGACATGTGTCATCTCTTTCAAAGTGCTTTCCATGCAAGGCTGCATGTGAGTCTCACAATGGTCCTCTCAGTGTTTCTCCACAGGGTGTTGCTGATGTTTACACAGGACAATTCATCCTGTGCACTGTTCTTCATGCTGCAGGGCAGCTGACACCCCTGGTTTCCTCTAGTCCCAAAGGTAAGTAGCTCCAAGTGATTATGACACACAAAAACACCCCCAAACATTTCCAAGTGTCCCTACAGGGGTAGTGCCTGGTTGAGCACCACTGGGGGCAAGGAAAGGAACAATCATCTCTGTTTTACAGAGAAAAGATTAAATGATTCACCCTAAGTCACCAGCACAAGTTGGGTGGAGCTAGGAATAAATCCTGACTTCTGTGGCCATGAGTCCCTTGATGCAGATGAGTAGGCCAAATTACATGATTTCAAACAACCTCACCAGCTTAATCTAGAACCTGCTTTCTGACTCCTAAATCCATTTCTAATTACGGAATACTGGTGGTAGTTTTCCAGCGGCTCAAATCAAGAATATACTGCCAATTCTTCTGGAAGAAAAAAATGAAATGAAATTCTTCTTGTTAAAAAGATATACACATTTTTTAAACCAACCACTAGATCAACTTTTCAAAAGGGGCCAGAAAAACTAAAGCAATCTGAGACAGCGTGTGTATATACACATTCAAACATATATACCATTATCTAAATATCTATATTTAAGTACATAAAATTATGATGACTAAATAAGACAAATTTCATTCTTAAAGAAAAAGTCAATTTCCTCTTCTAATGTTCTTTAAATATTAACAGACCCATCAAAAGGGCCAGATTATAAAGTAATCATGTGGTCAATGCACCGAAGTGTACTTACCAAATAACACATGGCCATCTAATTTGTTTCTAACATGATCTATTAAAAGTCTCCTAAAAGCTGGCTATAGAAAAACATAATTATACATTTAAAAAATCCTTGCTGGGCACAGATCACAATGTTGCATATTAAATCCACTTAAAACAGGCGTCACTGTTTCAGTATCTGAACACAGCCGTGGGAGGGGGTGACTCGATGAAAATTTCTGCAGTGTTGGTGGGGGGAAATAATGATTTCTGATATTCTTACATGTCTTAAGCATAGAAATTATAAGAAGAACAATATGAAATAAAGCACCACTGAAATTTTAAAAAAGAAAAGAAAAAAGTGGGTAAGCTTCAGTTAGGGCAGGGAAGTACCACAGATTCAGTACCAGTGTTGTGTGTTTAATTTATTAAACTTCTATAAACTTGAAGACATTTTTTAATACTGCATTTAAAAACTCTTATTTCTATATAACATATAGATATATGCATAATACCCATTTGGATAGAATACTAATTATAATAAGAATAATGCCTTCGGGAATATCCTTTTACTTCCAAATATGGACCTATAATAGCTAATGAATAAGAATGTTCCTCCCTTGGCTACTTATTGCCTCTAAGAGTCAAATTTAAATTTTCTATTTAAAATGAGTGCTAAGATTGCAGGAAAACTGGATTCTTGTCTCCTCTTGGATACTTTGTAATTGACACTAGTCTCTTGTTCCTTATTAACTAGAAAATGGTAAGGCTATATAAATAGTTCATCCTTTGATTCGTTCCACATATTTATTCAGCATATATGTGCCAGATATGATACAATTTTTACTCAATAATTAAGTTTTCAAAGTGTGTACCTCAATAAAAGTACACCCAAGACAATGCTACTTAAAATAAACTTATAATAAAATAGCTAATAAAACAAAATAATAATTTGAATTCGAAGTTCAATTCTTTTCTCCATTTCTATGTCCTTCTTAAATCAGAAATAGAGAAGGAAAATTTCGAGATTCTCAAAAGGAAAGTATCATTTATCCAAGTTAATTCAGTAACATTCATCTAAGTTACTGACCTACAACACCAAAAATAAGTAATAAGTGGAAAAAGGTCTTTTAAAAACACAGAGAAGGGACTGGGAGGGGGAGGAGAGAGAAAGCCAAACACAGAAGAGAATACACCTTTACCTAGAATCGATTTACATTTATTTTAGACATGATTCTAATAACTTCAATCAAGTTTCCTAACTCACTGTACAAAACTAAGGAATAAAGAAAATCTAACCCAAAAAAATTAAAGCAACAAAGTGCTGATGGAAGGAAGGCCTATAAAAGGTATGAATACCAGCAAGAGTAGACACAAGAACTTGAAAAGAATAGTGGCAGGAGGCCATTTATGATTGATACTTGCAGGCAAACTCTAAATAGTCCTGAATAATCTTTAGTAGAAGGAAATGATATTCATATTGATTCTGTTATTGAAATATTATTTTAAACTGCTTAAGAATGCAAGAAATGTATAATAAATCTTAGAAAAATTTTCATTCGAAATATTTTTTATTTATCACTTTAAAAGGTGAATTTCCAAAAAGTGTAAATATTACTTAGCTAGAATATGAAATTATTAGGAATATTTTATCTATCCCTTCATAATGTCAAATAAATGAGGTGTTACTCTGGTGTGACTAATCTTATTACCATTAATATTGACTAATTCCATAAAGGAACAAAACAGTAAATTATAGAAAAGAATCTTTCCTAAGACATCTTTTTTAGGGGAACTTTTTAACTGACACCAAATCATACACTCTTGACATATGTCAGTTTCTAAACATGGTGTGCCTAGTCCCAAAAGGCAGATCAGTTTCTGTCCAATTAAACTGAAAAAAACATAGTAAGATAAACCCTTCAGGAGGGTTTAAAACTCCCTAAGCAAACTTGAAAACAGTACTTTGTTTCAAAGGTATTCAGAAAGAACATCTAGTAGTTGTCCCTATTTTCTAAGGTCAGAATAAATCTAAGAGTCTTCATTTCATTTTCTCGCTCTATAGCTGACCTGTAGTCCCAGACATTAGTCAAAAAGATTTTTTTAATGGGGGGTAAGAATATGGCAAGAAGTATGTGATTCATTGTTTTCCATGTTGACCCATCAAAAGTAATGACCTCCAAATCAGAAAATGTTCTTACATACTACCAAACACAGAAAATTACCATGATGAGCAATGGAATGTGTCCCTCTCCAAAATAAAGACTGGGCTAGGGACAACAAGTGATTTTATTTATTTGGTTGAGGAAAGGGAAAATTGAAGAATGTACCCCAGCACCTGAACAATAGTCAATTACTTAACAGGACTACAACTAACTGAATTACAAATCAACCATTTGCAAGTTTTGATTAGCATTGCTGGTGATTTCATATTTATACATAAACTCTGCACATTTAAAGTTTTTAAAAATTGTCAAGCAATTCATCAAACTGATTATTTTTCCATGTTACAAAATGTCACCCTTTGGGAGCCAAGAACTTTTAAAAGTGGGTCAGAAGTAACAGCTGACTTTACCTCACTCTATAATGTAATCCATGGAGAAGGGGAGAAATGCGTTCTAAAAGAACTAAAAGATATATATCTCGTATTGTTCTTCATGGCTACATGAGGCAGTTTATCAGACTAGTCAAGTGACCCATTCTAACCATTTATTCAAAACAGTGTTCAAAGTAGAAATACTCATATTCTCCATATTAATAATAGACTCCTTCCAGGGGCCGCTTAGGCAGGTAAGAATTAGAAGCAGTCTTAATACATCTATTTTTTTTCCTTAAATTTTCAACATAATGAACCAATGTAGCTTGCTTTCAAACAAATGGAAAGATAACCTTAACTTACAAAGTAAAGCAAAAATATACACAAAAATGTATATTCAACACATTGTTAAAGAACACTTGAAGGTTAATGTTTCAATTTTAAAAAACAAAATAAAATCCTAGTGTCTTTTCTTTGCATTTATGGTCTGCTTCACCAGAATTAGGTCAGTTTCCACATATGGTTAAGTCTTTGCTTGAGCCAACTAAGTGTGCTCATCAACACAAGATGGGACTTAGACATCTCTTCAAAACAAGATGGGACTTAGACATCCCTTCAATTTCCTATAATTTTGTATGAGATCTAACTACACACAATTCTTTAAATTCAGTGTAATTAATTTATAAGACTAAGAAGACTAAGACTGCTTCTACATTTTTCTAAAGTTTGTAAAATGCGGTCTCTGGTAGTAGAATATACTAAAAGATATTGTAAGTTAAGACACCAAAACATATTTAGATTAAATACAGATTATTCCGTGAAAAACTAAACTACCATGAAAATCAGGAGTTCAAAATGGAAAATGCAGACGAGGCAGTCAAAGCACAGTCAAAAATATTTTAACAGCACACAACCAAAAATAAAGCTAAAAATTGTCAGCTAGATCCCACACCACTTTTAACTCAAACAATAAAAATACACATTTACCTTCAGCCATTTTGATTTCTTCAATCCATGAATAACATATAAGGAAAAAAAATCACTGTGCAACCGGCAGGTATCAGGCAGGCCGCGTGCCCGTCCCTACCAGAGCTCTGGACTGGCCACCCGCTCCACAGGCAATGCCTCCAGACCTGAAATCGGACCTGCCTGCACACTCTGCTCACCAGTTATTTTTAGAGGCCGCTTCCTCACGGCTAAATACTGCTAATCACTCAGGCTGAAATGCACTCCTAACAATTCGAAAGCCTTTCTCCTACTTATGGGATTCCTTTCTCAGTTGGTCCTACCTCCCAAATCCAAACTCTTAAAAAATCAAGCATGCTGGAAAAATGAAATGGAACAAACTGTACTGCCAGTTTTGTTTTCTTGGAATCAGTCTTTAATGGTTTTAGCCTAAGTACCAAATCATCCAAAACTGAAACAAGCCTTGCTATAAAATGTGGCCCCACGCCCAGAAACAGCATGATTTGGCCCTTCAGAATCTAACCAAACGCCTACATGAAAAGACCATTACTTTGTTTGTTTGAATGAAACAGAAGCCTAAATGGTAAGAAATTAATTAATGCTCTAGAATTCTGATTCACAGGCATAACCATCCCAAGACTAATTCCTCCAACAGCAAAGGTAAAGCAACAATAAAAAAAAGTTTCACTAGACAAGGAGGGAGAGAGCTGGGAAGGCAGGCATGGGGGGAGGGGAACAGGAGAGGAAGTGAAGGAGGGAAAGGATGGAAGGAAGGCTGGAGGGAGGGGACAGGGAAAGAAGGGGCTCTTCAGCAGTAAGAGTAGTGAGCTAAGAAACACTATCCCAGAGAGGGAACTAGAAAGAGACTGCACAACTGCGTTCTGACTTTTCTCTACTTCCCTCCAACAGCATCCCCAACCATTCTCTTCTGGGAAATAAAACCAGGCCAATCCTAGTACCGTTTCTTCACTGATTTTAGATTAGCAGTTCAGAGAATTTATCAGAGCTCTGATTAGTATACTAAATTAATTTAGCAAAATAGTCCAGAGCAATGCAGTAGTCTTTAAAGTTGTTTCTAAGTCTTTCACTTTTTTCAGTCAAATTGAAAGCTTCACATGCAAATCAAACATTTAAATGTTCTGAAGAGGAGTTAGCAACCTACAGTACCAATATTCGATGGCCCGGGGCTGGGAGAGAGTGAAGAAGGCACCAGCGTCAACGAAACAAAACTGACCAGTGTCTCAGGTGTCCTCTGACCAAGGGCCATGTCCCCCCCTTCCTTTCCTCAAGATCTGTCCCACTGAAGTTAGTGCTGGCTAAAATGTTTCAGGATGATGAATCATTTGCTGACAGGGGTTTAAGATGACCCATCATCACACAAATTTATTAGACAAATATTTTGGAAGCTTTCTTTGGTTTTGTTGTTTTCAGAGGGAGAGTGAAAGTGACAAGAGACCCTTCTTGGGACCTCTGGAAATTAAACTACACTCACATGGCGGGTAGCCCATTTCAGACTTAAGAGACTTGGATTCAATTCCCAGCTTCCTCACTTACTTTGATTTGGGGTAAGTCATCAAACTCCTGGGCCTCCATTTCCTTGCCGATAAAATGCATCTTGGCACAAACTAGGCATGCAAATATTTGTTGAAGTCACCCATCACATTTTTATTGAGTAATCAGGATGAGTGCCCAAGTCTCCTCATCTCCAATTCACGGCTCTTTTCACGATCCTAGCCTGCCAGCAAGACTGCCGGAGCTGCTGGGCTTTCTTCTCTCCCTTTACCGGCCTGTGCAAGGCCCCGCAGCATTCTCAACTACAGGTCTGGGGTCAAACGTTGAACTGAGACAAGAGTCACCACTATTAAAGTTGGGTGTCCCTTACCCCCAGGCTTCTTCAACACAGTTCTGATTACTCCTCCTCGACAAATCTTGGTTACACATATTCACACATCCTTCAGTTAATCTTCTCCTTCATCTTTTGAAAGTTTTACAGTTATTTCAGTAAAATATCTTCCCTCCTCAGTTTCCCAATAATGGCATACCTGTGATTCTAGATTAGGATAAATCTCTCTGAAATAACATTTAATCTAGCACATTTCTTAAGGAAAAAGAAATTATGAATTCCAAGTAACTATCTCTTATAATAACAACTCATCTTTATGATGGAAAATTTTATAAAAAGGTTAAAAATAAATTTAATTTGCATATAACAAATCATGTTTTTAAAACCCTAGCGAAGACAACTAAAGTAATAAGTTAACTATTCCTTGTAACAGCTGCTGGAACTCATAGCAAACTCCTAGGTCCAAGTAAAGACCCAACTTCTAACATGTGCTGTGAGACTATTATTACCAGTCTGACGCCACTGGAGACCACAAGAGCCAAGACCAATGTCCCTGAGGCCAGGGCTCTACCTGCCCCCAAAACCTACCAGGTGAAAACCCCTCAGACCATTCATGGGTCAACACTGACTACTTCCCTCCCCTCACCCAATCAGCTATCATTTCCAGCAGTGGTTCTCAAACTTTTGAGCACATCAGAGTCACATGGAGGGCTTGTCAAAACACAGACTGCTGGGCCCACCCCCAGAGTTTTTGATTCTGTAGGTCTGGAGCGAGGCCCAAAGAATCTGCATTTCTAGCAAGTTCCCCAGTGACTGATGCTGCTGGTCGAGGGACCACACTAAGGAGAATCATTGCAGGACTGCACTAGCCATCCCTAATTCTCAGGGTCTGAAGGAGGGAGAAAGGAGCTCTTGTTTTTAACGATTCCCAGACCATCATTTCCTGACGACCTGAAAAAGAAAACAGCAGCAAAACCCTGTTGCTCGGAGGTCCACACCATCCAATTATACTACCCTCCACCCTGCCTCATCTCTGTCATCGACCACCTCCAGCGCCCCCTCCCCTCAGTGAAGTGTTCCATACCTTGATTCCAGCCATAACCACGTGATTTCAACGTCTATCTGTGTGGCCAACATGACAGGTTCTCTTCCCTTCATTTCTTCATCTCCAGTGACCTTTTTCCCCTCCATTCTATAATCAACACTCATTCTTACGTTCTTACCATGGACCTAATTCACCTTCCTAACCACATCTTCATTCTTATTAAAGTATCTCCAAAGCTCTCCTGGCACAACCATCCTAAGGGATTCTGTTAAAAAGCTCTGCTTATTTGGGTCTATCATAGGCTGCAGGACGTCATGAGATACCAAAATACATTTCTTTTTAAAAACAAAAACAAAAGCAGGGCCAGCCCAGTGGTGCAGCAGTTGGGTTCGCACGCTCCGCTTCGGTGGCCCAGGGTTTGTGGGTTCCGATCCCTGGCGCGGACAGATGCACCGCTTGTTAGGTCATGCTGTGGCAGCGTCCCATATAAAAAGTAGAGGAAGACGGGAAGATGCTAGCTCAGGGCTAAGCTTCCTCAGCAAAAAGAGGAGGATTGGCAACCGATGTTAGCTCAGGGCTGGTCTTCTTCACAAAAATAAATAAATAAAGCTTCTCAGCTACATATAGTCTCCAAAGCAAACATGAGCAAGTTTTACCATTCTAAACCTAATATTAAATTGCTAGTATTACAGAAATAACAAAAGGCAACTCAGCAGACACTGCATAAAATCTACTTAGACCACTCCTGCCCAAGGACCACCACCTCTATATGTGAAGGTTTAGGCTCCACCAAGTACGTGATACGCATAGAATGAAAACATCCACTCTGATCACAACCCTCCTATTTTTCCAGCTTGTTTACTCAACAATGTCTTAGATCTTGTAGCTGTCTTGCTTCTACTTTCTTCTTATCCTCTCTTCACCTCCTGCCTTCACATGTCTCCACATCCATCTTAAGAGTCTGCAGTTCATTTAAATCACTCCCTGACTCACCAAACTCCCTTGCTCCTCTATCCTTCCATTGCATCTATCTGCCATAATTGCCTCCCTGGACGAACACAATTATTCACCCTCTCCATGACTGCAGGGGCAGCTAGGCACACCAAGGGAAAATCAGCCACAGGACACAGTGGAGCCAACCACTAACGGCCCTTAGGACTGCCTGTCAATCCCACCATACCTCTGTAGAAAACTCACGTTCCCAATCTCCACAAGGACTATTTCAAACTTCTCTGCCCCTAAAGTATTCTATTTTCTCATACTCAAAAACTGCCACAGCCTCTTACATCACAGAGAAAACAGAATCATCAGCAGGAAACTGTGTTGACTGTGCACTACCAACCATTACAAACCTAGATTCACCTGCATTCCTTCTCTGCTTTCCTCCTAATTCCTCGGCTCCCTTACACTCTTCATCTTTACCCTGTCCTATACCACCAGCCTCTCTGCCTTTACTACATCCTCCCTCAACTCCACAGTTGGACCCTGCTCTTTCTCCTTCCCATCACAGAAAAATCTCTCAACAGAGCTGTTATTTCATTTTCTAACTGCCCATTCACCCCTGACAACCTAGGCTGCCAACTAGCTTCTGCACAGTGTAGGAGCTCTAATGTCACACCAATGACTTCCAGGTCATGAAACCCAATGAAAAATTTTCAGTCCTCATTTTACTTACCCTCTCAGAAGAATTCTCCCTCCTTCTTAAACATTCTCTTCCCTTGACCTTCATTACTTCAGAATCATCTGGTATTTCTTCTGCCTTTCTGGACTTTCTAATTCTCAATCTGCTTTGCTAGTTCATTCTCCTCTAGCTGACTTTTAAAAGTGGAAATTCCATAAGCCTTGGTCCTATGCCATCTCCCTAGTTGACTTCAGCTACCTTCTATATGGCTTCAATTTTTCTCTCCTTTGAGCTCCAAACCCACAGATCTGTCTAATCAAGATCCCATTTGAATGACTTATAGAAACCCCAAACTCAGCACATACACGACTCAACCCAAGATCTTTCTCCTCTCCTCCCAGTGTTCTAAATCTCAGAAGCACTGCAACCAAGCCAGCTGCTTAAACCAAAAACTTGGGACTTATCCTTGACTTCAGACTCTTCCTCTTTTCCCAAACACCCATCTCTCAAATCAGAGTTTCTCCATCAGGCTGTTGCAAATAGGTTACAACTATGCCCAGATATGAATTCTCCGCAGTACCTGAGTCTTCCTTGTCTATTTACCCCAGTACGTTATTTTTCAAAAGGATTTGTGTGTGCCATGATATGAAAAAGTGGGAAACCGTGTCTCAGATTACCCATATGTCTGCCTCTCTACTGTGATCATCCAAATCCAAGTTACCATCATCTCCTAGGCTATTACAATACTTAACATAACCTTTATCGCTCCATACAGCAGCCAGAATAATTTTTTAATCTGATTATATCATTACCGTTAAAAATCCCTCAATGGTTTCACACCAGTCTCAGGATAAAATAAAAATCTTCAGCGTGGCCTGTAAGACTCTATTTGACATGGCCCCAGCCTACCACCCTGGCCTTGGTTTTGTGTCATTTCCCCTAGCTGTGTATATCCCAGATACAAAAAACCTCACCAGGCTCTTTCCTGTCTCAGGATCTCTTCAGAGGCCTGGAACATCAACACTGTTGCACCATCATGAATCTCCCCACAGCCTAGCTATCTCCTGCTCACTCTGCTTAAACCCAACCTCTTCCAGGAAGCCTCCCCATACTACTGTGAGAGCATTTTCTTATATGCACTTTTCCTTCATAGCATTATTTCATTGGTAATTAAGCAATTATACAAAAATTAATTTCTTAACCTTTTTACCTCCAGAATGCAAGTTTCACGAAGCCAGGGACTGAATCTGCCTTGTTCATCACTGAACATTTGCCTTGCACCTAGTAGGAACCCAACAAACATTTGTTAAATAAGTGAGTAAACTCCCCTCAGATTCTTGCTATTATATGAGTAATCAAGGCTCTTCCTACTAACACTTCAGAAGTGAGGGAGCAAAGTTTAATCCAACAACTGCCAGGTCCCTTCAAGTTTCCTCATCTCCATGAATTTAATTATCCTAAAATTAATTCACAAGAGGACAGGACCTACAAATAGTTAAGAGGGATATCAAGAAAGAAGCCCAGTGGTTCCCAAACATTGGCTATGAACCCAAATCGGTCCATGATCAGTTTTCACTGCTGTGTCAGACAAATTCCTCACTGATCAATCTTGGGTGATTCACCCCCAGGGTGAACATGAGAAACCCAAGCAGGAAGGGTACTGTAGCCTCATTCATCTGGCCTGACAGCCAGACCCCTAACGCTGCTCTCTTAACTGACCCTGTGCAGAAAAGGCTGCAGGAGTGACAAGGGGCTGCCATGAGTTTCAGAATTTAGAAAAACAACTGCGAAAGGCATTTCCATTTTCATCAGTATAAGTACCAGAAAGTGAAATATCAGCAATACCTATCTATATCAGCCTCCAGATATTCTTTGGAACCTTTATTATCCTTTGGAACCCAAACCGAGGAACCACTGCCCTCGTGCACACCTATGTTTGTGCTCCTACTGATTCACCGCAGAAGAGAACAACGGAATCAGAAAATGGGTCCATCAACCCCCACTTATGAACCTGTAACGTACCAAAACTGCGAAGGTAAGAAGCTAAACACACACAGAAACAGTAGTTAACTCCGAAAGCTAGTTCATCATGCCAGACCTAATGAGTTAGCTTTTTAAACTTAACCAGTTCTCCCTACAGAACATTCAATAAAGAGAGGACTCAGTCTCAGAGGGAAAACCACTCCCCGGCCAGTCAACCATCCGTCTGCGTGGGTAACAGTTAGGACGGTGTTCAAAATGAGACAGTCTCCTGCTAAATGGGGGCGGCAAAAGGTATAAAGAAAAGTGAGCTTTGGTATCCATTCAGAAACTCTGAGGTGGTGAAAAGTTGTTAAAACAAAGAGTTCTTTTTTCAAAACTAAGAACAATAACAAAAAAGCCTACCCCTACTCATTTAACTCTAATTTTGAGGAAATGAGGCTAGGCACAAAGCCAGTATGTATGACCATGACTGATGTACAGCTGTGTCACCGAAGCCTTTGTGACTTTAACCCATTTAGACAGCAGAAAATCCATAGCCACCTTCCCCACAAGTTCCCACCTTCTGGGGCAAAAGAATTCAGCAATTACAGTAAAGTGATCTATAGACGCAAATGGAGAAAGAAGAGAGGGGGTATATAAAAGCACTAGCACAAAATACACAGACGATGCAGGAATAAATTACAAAACATACATCTCAGAGTCGAGTTATTAGAAAATTGTAGGCCAAAAAAATAGTTGATGCAATTATGTATCACAATACATTTTGGGGTCAGCCAACGACCCTTTACTAAGTAAATTAACAATAATGAAGCTGAACAACAGTAATAAGTAAAAAGCAAGAATGACTGCAATTGAAAGCTACATAGTAAAGAATTAACTTTACCCAAAGAGAGGTCTGTCTGGCTTTGCCATTGCCTATTTGGAGGGAATCTCTAGGTCCCTGAAATGCCTTATAGGAATGACTTTGTTTGCCTGGGGGCTTTGGCCACGGAACAGTCTAACAGTGTGATTTATGATGAGGCTTTGGGACAGGCAGTATCAGTTCCGATCTCAGAAGGAACTGAAGCCTAAAGGTCAGCCACGCTTGCAGTACGTGATCGGAGCCCAGTAAAAACTCTGGATGTCAAAGGCTCGATGAGCTTCCTAGCTGGCAGTACTCCCATATGTATCGTCACACACTGATGCCAAGGGGGTAACATGACCTGGAGAACAATGGAAGCTTCATGTCTGGAACCTTCCCACTTTGCCCTGTGTGTCTCTTCCTTGGGCTAGTTCTAATTTGTATCCTTTCACTGTAATAAAACTGCAATGGTAAGTATCACACTTTCCTGAGTTCTGTGAGTGGTTGTGGGGATCCCCAAATTTGTGGCCAGCTGATCTGAAGCGATAATGGCCCAAGAGACCTCCCCCAAACTTGTTGCTGGTGTGTGATGTGGGCAATCTTGTGGAGGCAGTTCCCTCAGACTGTACAGTTTGCCCAATTCCTTGCGGAAATCATGACCAATTAAATAAACTGACGATTCGCTAACAAGTGTCCTTCCCCCAAATTACATGAACTGCAACCATTCTTAAATAAATTTTACATATCTTCAGCAGAAATTTCACAACTTTACCAAAAGCTAAATAACCAAACTTCTGTAGAATAATGAATCTGAGTTTTCAGCAAACTTAGTAAGATACAAATAATCATTTATAAATTCTAAAAATCCCCTGCCTAAAGCCAAGTGAGAGAGGTCCTGCAAGAGAATCCCTTGTGAAGACTAGGTGTGCTGCAGGAAAGGAAGACTGACTTGTCACTCCCCAGGGGATGTTTCCTTAAGCAATGGACTCAATGGCCCACCCCATGCCAAGCTGCACAGGAGAACTGGAGAGGGCTGACTGCAGAGAAAAGGGACAGCCACCAAGCAGCCTGCACTCCTGGCAGGATGTCAGCTTCCCAGGGACCGAAGTGGGCAGCACGGGAGTAGGGGTTTGTACCATCTTGCAGCATCTCACTCAAATGGGTTGACTGCCACGTGAGGGACTCCCAGGAGCAAGAGAGGGTGGAGTGTCCTGCCAGAAGTGGACGCCCAGGAGGGCTGGAAGAAGTTGCATGCCACGGGGAAGGTCCTCATCAGGCTCTCCAGAGAACTCACAGAGGCAGCGTCTGGGTACCTGTCACTTGTAGGTAACCATGGCCAGTTGATCTTATCAATGAGCAAAGGAGACCCTGACTAGGACCTGTGAGGTGACAGAGGCCTTTCCCACTCTTCCTCTCCCTACCCAGCACTACTGACAAACTAGAGCCTAGGAGAGGCGAGGAGGTCACTGCCCCAGAGCAGACCGTGCAGACAGCGTGACTCCCCTCCCCCACTGCAGGCCCTCCTGCCTTGCTGCCAATGGGAGACAGGAAATTCTGCATTGAAAATGAAATCATATTTAAACCAGACAGACTTTTAGAAAAGGAGAGTGACTGGGATGTTAAGGAATTTGTCCCGGAGACAGTCAAGAGCCTCTGCCACCCAGAGATTAACCTACTCCAACTGAGCACGACGACTGGAGGAAATGAAGTTTCATACCAGTACCCTGTCGGAAAAAGACTGTAGTTGCATGTTAGGCTGACACATAAAAAACTGCCAGTATTTCATTGTTTTGGCCCACAAAAATGACTATTTCATACGATGCAAACAAATATATGAGTATTTTCCCAATATTTTATTATGAAAATTCCCAAACACACAACAAAGCTGAAAGAATTTTACAGAGAATATCCACATACTTATCACTTACATTCTACCATTAATATTTTATTATATTGCTTACGGCATGTCTATTCATCCCTCTATATCCATCCATTAATCCATTTTATATGTAGAATGCATTTCAACATAAATCGTAGACATTAGTTCACTTCCCCTAAGTACTTCAGCTTCTGTATCATAAACTACACTTCAATATCATCTTTATGTAGAATTTACATAAAATGAAATGCTCTAATTTTAAGTGTACATTCCGAGTTTTCACAAATATATACACTATGCAATCCACATCCCTATCAAGACATAAAACATTAACACGACCCCTAAGTTCTCTCATGGCCCTTCCCAGTCACATTCCACCCCAACCCCAACCCCAACCCCAGGGGCTCCCCCATTACATTTTTCTGCTTTTTTTTCACTGTAGGTTAGTCTTGCCTGTTCTTGAAATTTCATAAAAACGGCATCGCACAATATATGCTCATTTGTGTAAGGTTTCTCTACCTCAGCTTTACGTTCCCCAGAGCCATGTATGTTTTGCGTAGCACTAGTTCATTCTTTTCTGGTGCTGGGCAGTATTCCACTGTATAAATATACCAGAGTATACCAGAGGTTATCCATTCTGCTATTGGTAGAAACCTGGACTGTTTCCCATTTTGGACTATTACAAATAAAGCTGCCAAAAATATTCTTGTACAAGACTACTGCTTGCATATTAGAAATATATGCTTGCATTTCTCTTGGGTAAACACCTAGGAGTGGAACTGCTGAATCATAATGAGGGCACATGTACATTTAGTGTTACAAGAGACTGCCAGACCTTTTCCCAAGGCGGTCCTACCATTTTATATACCCACCAAGAATGCAGGAGTTCTTTTGCTCTGAGATCTTGTCAACATTTGGTGTTATCAGTCTTTTTTTAATTTCAACCATTCTGGCGAGTATGCAACTGTATCTCACTGTGGTTTAATTTGTATTCCCCTAAGGACCAATGTTTGCATGCTTTCCTCATGTGCTCATTGACCGTTTATTTATCTTCTTTTGTGAACTGTCTGTTCAAATCTTTTGCACATTTGCCTATGTTTTTATTGCTTTCTTTAATTGAATTGCAGTTCTTTATATTTCCTGGACATCTGTCCTTTAACAGATACGTGTGTTACAAAATTTTCTCCCAGGCTCTGACTTTCTTATTCACTTTCTTAAAGCATCTTTTGATGGGTAAAAGTTTTTAAATTTCATGATATCTAATGTATTAATTTTATATAATATCATCAGATTGGAAAATGTTACTTTAACCTTAACAGGGTTTCCAAACTTCACATTCTGAAATGTGACATCTATTTCAGCATTTATACACAGTCATCAGCTCTGTGACACACAGTCATTGACAGAAGCCCCTTTACTGGTTCAAACACTGTGCCAGTGAAAAGACAGGTCATGAAATCAAAGGCCAGTATGTCGACTAGACGTCTATTAGTGGTAGGTATCGCAGATAGTAAAAGCAAGAGACATTTTGATAATTTTAAGGAATACTTTCATTAGTTTTAATGAGTCATAAAAAATTTCTAAGCCAGTTATTTTCCCCTCAAATTCAACTGAATGAAATAAATCTAATTCCTCTGCCACTCAAAAGTCCCGCCAACACTTGAACCCTTTGACTTCCTTCAAAAACTAGTTTACCTGTGTTTTTATTGGTATGTTCCCCCGCAACTTTTCATAGTCACAAATTAAATTACCAGACTGCTGTAATCAGAAGAAATCAACAAGTTTCTCTTAACTGACTCGTTTCCCTTATCTTAACTCGTAAAATCTTTAGAAAATTACAAAAAGCAACATATTTTAGAGGGACGGCATATAGTTTACCTGTGAGACTTTGTGGGAGAAAACCTAATAAAAAATCTTTATATAAGAGAGACAGTAAGAATTTAAAGGTGGGTTAGAGGGTCAGTTTAAAGGATATTATTGGAATAAATTAGGAAAATTTGAATACTGACTTTATATTAGGTAACAGTACAGCAGCAGTGTTAAATTTCCTGAGTTTGATGATTATATTATGTTGTTGGAGCATAGCCTTGTTGTTAGGAAAAACACACTGAAGAATTCAGGGGTAAAGTATCATGATTTAACTTTCAAATGGTTCACAGCAGCAAAATGAATAAGTAAGTAAAATGGTGTGTGTGTGTCTAGAGAGTCAGAGAATGCAGAGGCATCAAAATATTAATAACTGGTGAATCTAATGAACCTTTCTTATAACTGTCTTGAAGGTTTGAGTTTTTTCAAATTAAAAATTGGGACAATACAGATTTCCAGGCCCATTCTGGTCCTAATGAATCAGATACTCCAGAGGGTAATGGCCAAGAATCTGAAATGTTAAAAGGCCCAGGTTAACTCATGATTGGATTCTGGATAAGTAAAAAATTTAAAAAAAAAGAAGAAGCTTCAAGTTTTAAGGATGCTTTTAAATTTTAAATTTAGATAATACTGTACTATGTAAACGGAGTACCTTTAGATAACACGGAGTGTTAACACTCTCTGTTGTGATTATGCAGGAGAATGTCCCAGTCCTTAGCAGACACATGGGAAAGTAGTTGAGTGAGCTAAACTGTCACGATGACGACAGCTTACTTTCAAAGAGTTCCAAAAAAGAGAGAGAGAGAGAAATGAAGGAAGGCAGACAGACGGACACACACACAAAGAGAGCAAATGTGGCCAACTGCTAACAACTAGTTGGTAAATCCAGATGAACAGCATACGAGTCTTTCAATGTATGAGTCTTTTTGCTATTAAATAGGTTTAAAAGTTTCAAAACAAATCGTTGGAAAAAATATAAAAATAAACACAAAATTAAACTGGTTTTAAAAAAGATAAAAGAAGTCAAGGATCAAGTCCTAACCCAGCAGTAATGAAAAATACACCAATTCAGCCTCTGGTCTCAAACTTACTAGCAACCAAAGGGAAAACTGTCTCCAGGTGACGTCGCCTACATGCGAGTTCTGCTCACATACCTCCATCTGCTTGCTGGGCGTTTTCTACTGGATGCTCTGAGTTTCACCTCAAATTCACCTGGGAGAATAAACCTAACTCCTCTGCCACCTGGAAACACTTGGGGATAGTGATGTCCCCTGGAAGGAGACTCTCCAGTCCAGGCCAACCGGCCCCAGGGTTTTCCCCGCCTCCGTCACATTAAGGCTAACACACCCTCACCCCAGGCCCTCATTCGAAAGCTCATCCTTCTCTGAGCAGTAGCTGTCATTGTCCCCTAACAGGCATCCCCCACAACTGAAACCACAGTTCCAGATGCAGCCCGACCCACACAGACTGGGATTTCCATCTCGCTCGCTGCGGTCCCTAATAACACCAACACTGAAGGGGAGTCTTCCTCAGCCACATCATTCCGGCAGCTCCCTCTGCAACTGCAAGCGATTCAAGATCCAAGCCCAAACAAAATACTGGGCCTTCTTAAGAAATATATCTACTACTTCAAGCCTCTCCCAGCTTATCCTCAACAGGGAGTTCACTTTGCAAAAATGTGCTAACCCTGTTCAAGTCCACCTTCCCAGCCAGGCCAGTCTTTTGCAGAGTGTCTCTTCCCTCCGGTACTAGCTTCCCTCATCGCTCTGTGCCACACAGAATTCCATAAGCAGCAACTGGCAGGGCTCTCTGGAGGTTGACATCAACCCATTAAATCAGCACTCTGTGGGTAGAGTTCTACATCAGCTGTGATGCAAACTCTATCATATGACCAGTGTCTGACCACCTTAGGCACAGGGGAATTTTCAGAGATGGTGTTCAATACTTCAGTGAAGTCAGGAGAAATTACAAGCTTGTATCCTGACCACTTAGTCTAGAAAGCTTATCAAAATGCATAATTATTAGTTTTTGTTTGTATTTGTTTAAATAATCTGCGCTTAGTAAACCTGTACTGTCTCCTAGTGTTCATGGCTTTCTTTTCTAAACACTTAAAAATAATTTTTAATTCTAGAATTTGCTCAGGATTGTGATGAGACAATGGCTTATAGCTGCACTGAATCTACCTTTCTTTCCTTTAATAAAAATGGGCCATTGTCCTTTGAGTGTCTTTGCCGCCTCTTCTAATTTCCAGGATTCCCCAAAGATTAACTCCCTAGAAAACTTTAGTTGGGGCTATAGTTCTGAGAGTCTTGAAAAGCCTCAGCTCTTCCTCATTTCAGTCTTCCTTTCCCTACTCCTCGATCACGCACACCTCCTTCATTCAACAAATAGTTACTGCTCTGCAGCCCACAGGACAGAGACTTTCCCAGGGTGGGTGTTAGAGTTTACTGCTGTCCCCCCATTACTGAGCACAGGGCTGGAGCACAGTAAGTCCTCATGAACCTCACTGGACAATTTACATGGTATTCCCACAAAAATCTAAAATGTAAATATATTTTTTTAATTATTTTTTTAAAATATTATTTTTGTCCCATCTAAATGGTAAAGCAAATCTAACATACACGAAGTATTTTAAAAACAAACCCAAACCATATAGCAGCAGAGGACAGGCTGGTTTTGAGTAAGGGACAGGAACGGCCAAGGCGGATACAGCTAGAACCCTGCCAGCTTCAATGACTCAGCTGCCCCGCCCCTCATCCCAAGTCTCTCCTTTTCCTCCCAGTTCCCCCCAGTTCAAAACCAAAGTGATGGTCGATGTCACCACGTGTTCAGAGATGTCCCGTAACCCTACTCTCACTGACCCATTTTGCTCTGAACTCCCTCCACACCCCATCCCTCAGCTCCAGCTTCGCCAAACGCACTCTCCCATCCCCTGGCTGAGGTCACCCAGAATAAGTCAAGAGGCACCCCGCTGTCCTGCACTGACAGGCTGCACTGCAGTAAACACTGATTCAAATGGTCATCTCTTGGCTATGTTCTGGAATAACCGAGTCTGCTGCTGAAGGTTCCCAGGAGCAGGACCCCTAAAAGATTTGATGAAGGAAAAAGGCTGATGTCCCAAAGCTTTATGCAAGTCATAGAGAAGCTCACGCTCAGGGAGTAAGCACGGGCGCTGGCCTTCTGACCAGGCGGGGCCTCTCCCGCAGCAGTGGTTACATATGTTTAATATCATCCCGGATAAAAGTATTACCCTAAATAGAACACTTCGGGTCAACATATAATTCATATCAGCAAAACAAGGTGCTTTCAGCTCTATAAGCTAATACAGATTTTAAGACACAAAGTAATAAAAATCACACGATGGTAAATTTCAAATGGTTTCCATGGTTTTCTCCACGCACCCGAATATTCATTCATTCAACAAAACTCTTTTAATCCCTACCCTGTGCTACAGCGATGAACAAGAGAGGCCACTTAGTCCAATGGAAGAGAAAAAACAAATAAAAATTCACTTGGGGAAGTATACTATATGAGAGTTAAGGGGCATATGGGCAATATGGATGAAAACAATCATTTGGGAAGAATCATAATCTTGAATTTTAAAGTTCCAAACTGTTCTTTATAAATGTTACCACTGTTCACTTCATAGTTTTATATTTTTTAATCCAAATCAACAAACCTTAGTCTTCAGCCAAGGAAGAAATACACTCACAATTCTTACAAAGGAATGTTAAAAGCAAAACCCAAAAAAAAAAAAACCTAGAAAAATTTATAAGTATTTCTTATACACACAAATAACTTTAGCCTATCCTTGAGTCATATTTAAAAATAAAATGAGGGGAAAACCAAAATCTTAAGGAAAAACCAAAATTCTAAATTCACAAAACGCAGAACAAATAAAACGCCTGCTTCTGTCCAACCTTCTTCCCAATCAGAACGCACTAACTACAAATGAAGGGGTACCAGGAATGCCTCTCAGGCTTCAGAACAGCTTCGTACAGGTATAACCCCAAAAGCTCACGACGCTGAAACTACCAGCATGGTGCCTAAGCAGTACCTATTAAAGGACCCGATCTATTTAAACAATTCTCCACATTAATGAAGTATACGCATTCGTAATAATTTTACTGTTTGTGTCTTTAGTTCCAACATTTATAAACATCAGTCGGCCTTTTTGATCTGTGTTCTTGCCCATAACATTAATCTAAAAATATCCACCATAAAACACATAATTTTTGAGCACTTATTACATTCAAGGCAGTGTAGAAGACACAAAAGCCCAGCGCCCACCCTCAACGCCCTTTTGGTCTACCACAGGGAAGTAAGACCTTTACCTGTATTTGTTCATTCCAACATTTACTTAGGACCTACTATGTCCAGACAATCATTTAAGCACTAGCGATAAACAGAAAACAAAACATGGTGTTTACTATATAAAACATAAGGAGCAAACTCTTCTAATCCTAGCCTAGCCTGAGGATATTTTGTTGTCTAATACCATGATTGGGTCACACTTTCATCTGCTGAAGGAACCAGTAAATGAATGAGGATGCTAGAGGGGCGATATGCAGAAGGTCCTACAGATGCTCGTGCTTGGGGGGAGCGGGGGGTGGGGGTAGTTACAAAACTCAGTCTCTGGGAAGATGATGAAAGGAGAGTAAGGAGGAACTGAGGAAGGAGCTGAATCGTGAAGGATATACAGAACTCACACAGGGAAAGGGAAAGTGAGGAGCTGTCCTAGAAGAAACAGCTGGTGCGAATACAAAGACCACAGAGAGTGACTGACTATGGCTAAATTAATACAAATATAAAGAGGGTGAGGCAGAGAATGGCTAGAGAGGGTAAGAGGGGCGAGATCATGAAGGGCCTCCTAGATCATGCTAAGGAATTTAAACACTATCTTGAACACTTTGGGGAACTACTCAAGGTTTTCAAATAGGAAGGGACATGATCTAACTTCAACTTTATAAAGATGGCTATGACAGAAAGATGAAATAGGACCAGTTAGGAGTAAACTACGCAACAAATGAGGACCTAAATTGTTCATCTAAAGCAGCTTTGGAGTCAAAACAGATGTCTGAACTACAGTTCCTACTTATACTAGCTCCATGATCTTTGACAAATTAATCTAAGCTTCCATTTCTTCATCTACGAAAAGAGAATTTAGATAAATACTGTGAGAATAAAATGCTAAAAATATAAAGTACACAATGTCTGACATAGAGCTTGCACTCAGTAAGTGGTAGCTATGTTTTTCCTGGGTCATTGTTGTTACCATTTAAGTCTATTCCTCAGGAGTGCTATAGAGTTGGGAGCCATCAATAGATAGGAGTTAAAGCTATGGAGACTGTGTGGCATGGGATTTGAATAGGGCCAAGCAAAGAATCCTGGAAAAGAGTATCCTTTAGGAGCAGATAAAGGAACAAGAAGAGCCCAGTGGATATTGGGATTAAGGTAGTCTCTGTTGACCCCAGCCAGAAAGACCCGGAGGGAAGAAGACAAGGAGACCATACTACTCATTTGTAATATCTGGCTGCGCAGAGTAGGCAGAATAGAAGGTTTTCGTGTTTTTTGTTTTGTTTTTCATTAGATGAGAAAGACTAAAGAAAGGGTGCAGCTGTGGGAGGGGTGGAGAAGGAGAGTTCTCAGGGAGAAGATAAGTGAAAACTCAAGATCCCTGAGCAAGTGGTGTCCACTAAGGGTTCTCTCCGAGAAGCCCAGACTCTTATCACACACTTTGCTTTTCTCTTAGGTAGGTGGGGGCCCAAAGGTCCATAATAGCCATGACTGCCAAGATTTTAAATCCTAACTGTGGTACTGGCTCATCTCCACTCACCCACCACCCTACTGGGCCTCCTCCTCAGCCTCAGTGGAGAAGAGGGGCTTTGCTGAACTACACATTAAAGACATACCTCACAAGCTTAGTTGTTGGGTACTTTCATGTCCAAAGTAGAGCTCTCTCTCCAAGATTCTCAACTGTACTGGCTTTTGCAGCCATCCTAGGTTCTAGACCCTATCTCCCCACCAGGAGGGCAATCAGCTTCGTGTCAGTTAGCTCCCAATGTCATACAACTCAGAAGCCAACCCCATCCACCATATAAGAGATGGGCAAACTCTTCAAGGATGTTCTGGTTTCTCTACAAAATGGGAGGAAAGCTGTCAAAATTAAAATTAAATGGGAAGTAGTAAGGCACTGAGCTCAAGGAGATGAAGATTTAAATAGTATGTTCTTAACTGAGAACATACATGAAAGACTGCAAGGGGAAATGCCAAACACTGCCACTAACATCAGGAATGTCTGCTGTCATCATTTCTATTCGACACTGTATTGGAGGTCCTAGACAGCGCAGTAAGGCAAGAAGAAGCAAAAGGTACACAGACTGGAAAAGAAGTAAGACTGTCTCCATTTGCAGGTGACATGATATTTACATAGAAAATCCCACAGAATCTATTTTTTTTTAAATGAATTTCCCAATTTCACATGATAGAAGGTATAAATATCAGTTCTATGTCTAAATACTAGCAGGAAATAATAGGAAAATTAAATTTTTTAAATACCACATAATGTCAAAAAGCATAAAACACATAGAAAAATATTTAACAAAAAAATGTGTTAGAAAAAAACAAAAACTACAAAACAAGGCAGAAAACAATTAAAGATGTAAATAAATGAAGAGCTATACCACTGCCATGGATTGGGGGACTCAATATCAGTAAGACATCAATTCATCCAAACTTGGTCTATGCATTCAATAAATTCTAATCATAAACCCTAGCATGCTTTATTCTGTGGAAACTGACAAGCTGATTCCAAAACGTATATGGGGATACAAAGGACCTAGAGTATTCAGAGCTATCTTAAAAGGAACAACAAGGTTGGAAGAGTTACGCTACCCGATTTGAAGACTTACTACACAGCTAGAGTAATCAAGTGTGGTAAAAGCATAAGGACAAATAGATAACAACAACAACAATAAAAAACAGAGTAGAGAGCCCAGAAATAGACCTATAATTATACTGTCTTTTGCTTCTGACAAAGGCACCAAAAGCAATCGAATGACGAAAGCAAAGTCTTCTCAACAAACGGCACCAGAACAACTGGATATCCATACGAAAAAACATAAAACTAATCCAAAATTGATTTGAGATGGATCAGAGACCTACACATACAACTAAAACTATCAAACTTCTAGAAGAAAATACAGGAGGATAGCTTTGTGACCTGGGAATAGGAAAAGTTTCATAGATGAGACACAGAAAGCAAAAACCATAAAAAAAAATAAACATCAACATTAAACATACTTGCTCTTGGGACCGGCTCAGTAGCGTAGCAGTTAAGTTCACGCGCTCTGCTTCAGTGGCCCAGGGTTCACAGGTTCGGATCCCGGGTGCAGAGATGCACCGCTTGTCAAGCCACATTGTGGCACCATCCCATATAAAGTAGAGGAAGATGGGCATGGATGTTAGCCCAGGGCCAGTCTTCCTCAGCAAAAAGAGGAGGATTGGCAACGGATGTTAGCTCAGGGCTAGTCTTCCTCACTCACTCACTCACACACACACACACACACACACACACACACAAATACTTGCTCTTTAAAGGATACTATTAAGAAAATTAAAAGGTAAGCTATAGACCAGGAGAAATATTTGCAATACATACATCTGAAAAGAACTTCTATCCAGAATATTTAAAAATTCAGCTCAATAACAAAAAGACAAAAGAGCAATTAAAAATAGACAAAAGAGCTAAACAGAAACTTCACAAAGGAAGATACTACATATGGCCAATAAACACAAGAAAAAGTGCAAGACATCATTAGTCATGTAGGAAGTGTAATTTTATCTTTTTTCTTTTAATAACTGTATTGAGGTCACATTGGTTTATAACACTGTACAAATTTCAGGTGTACATTATTATACTTCAGACTCTGTATAGGCTGTTCACCACCAAGTCTAGTTTTTATCCATCACCATACCTGGGTGCCCCTTTACCCCTTTTGCCCTCCCCCACCCTCTTCCGCTCTGGTAATCACCAATTTGTTCTCCTTATCTATGTGTGTGTTTGTTTATCTAGGGAAGTGTAATTTTAAACTACAATGAGATGCCACTGAACCCCCTATTGGAATGGCTAAAATTGAGAAGACTGACAACACCAAATGTTGATACAGGTGTAGAACAACTAGAATTTCCATATACTGTCGGTGGGAGTATGAAATATACTTACAACCACTCTGGAAAACAGTTTGGCAGGTTTTTTAATAAAACTAAACATACACCTACCCTATAACCCAGTAATTCCTCTCCTAGGTATTTGCCCAAGAGAAATGAAGACATATATCCACCAAAAAATAAACTTCTACAATACTATAATATTCATAGAATTTTCTTCACAATAATCCAAAACTAGGACTAGCTTAAGTGGCCATCAGTACAAGAATGGACAATCACACTGTGCTATGGTCATTCAATGGACCACTTGGCAATAAGAAGGAACAAGGTGCTCATACACACAACATGGGTGAACCTCAGAAATAAGTTGAGTCAAAGAAGCCTTACACAAAAAGTACTTACAACATGAAGTTTTAGAACAGGCAATACCAATCCATAGTAAGAATATTTAGCACAATAGTGGCCTCTGATGGCAGAGGTAGTGGCAAGGAAGGGGACTGAGAGAATTTTCTGGAGTGATGGAAATATTCTCTATCTTAACTGGTTGTTGGGTTACACAGATGTACAATCTATTAAGACTCAATCACACACTAAGATTTGTGCAATTCACCGTATGAAAATATTACCTCAGGGAGGGGGCCATACACAAATGTTGAGCTCTAATGACAGGCATGCATAAGTGCTCAGGAATGAGGTATACTGATGTCTACAACTTACTTTGAACTGCATAAAAGTAAGATTAATTAATGGATATGCTATAAAGCAAATATAGTAAATGTTAACCACTGTAAAATCTAGGTGGTGGGGTCATTATACAATTCTTTTAATTTGGGTGAATATTTTAAAATTTTTATAATCTGTTAGTTTAAAAAATATAAAGTACCTACACTCAATCTAATAAAAGATGTATATGACTTTTGGGTAAATTTATAAAAATTAGTTATAAGATTTAAATAAACAGGAAATTATACTATGTTCATATATAGGAAGACTCAATATTATAAATGTGTATTTGTCCCAAATTGTTCTATAAATTCAATACAATCGCAGTCAAAATCCTGCAATATTTTTCATGAAACTTTCATAAGCAGATTCTAAAAGGCATAGACTTAGATGAGGAAAGGTCCAAAGACAGCGAGGACAACGGTGACAAGGACAGGGTAGAAGGACCTGCCCTATCAGATATGCTACAGACAGCAAGTCAGTGAGGTATTGCTTCTACACACTTGGAACAGAGCCACACGTATTTATACACAACAGGTAACACTGCAGATTAGTGTAGAAAGACACTTCAACTAATGGTACAGGAAATTTTCATTATCCATTTTTTAAAAATATTGAATTAGATCACAATATATACAATAAAATCTACACCCAGTGGTTTAGACATCTAAATGTGAGAAGGCAAAATTTAAGACATTTTAGAAGAAAACAGAGAATGTTTTATGATCTCTGTGTTAGAAAGGATGTCTTAAAGCACAAAAGCACAAACTATAAACTGGAAAATAGAAAAAGTCTACTGCTGATATATTAAAATCTTAAAATTCTATTCAACAAAATATACCACAGAAAATGACAATGTGAATACTCACAAACTGGGGGAAATCCTTTGCCACACAAATAATCAAAAGGGTCAAGATACAGAAAGAAATTCTACAAATCAAAACTAAAAATACAAAACAAAAACAACACGAGAAAAATAGGCAAAATACATGAACAAGCAATTCACAGAAAAGGAAACACAAAGGGCAGTTCTCACTAGTAATCTCACTGGTGATCAGGAAAACCCAAGATTAAACCACAAAGTACTACTTCACACCCACTAAACTTGCAAATATTAAACCTTACCAAGTGTTGGCAATGTGGTTGCAGCGTGAAAGGAGCTGCATTCATTGTGGGTGTAAACTGATACCACCACTTAGGGGCAAAAAAATAGCAATATCCAGTAAAGTTTAACACGTGTATTTGCTCTGACCCAACAATTTCAATCCTAAAGTATGCTCTGGAGAAAGTCTTAGACACATACACAGGGGACGGATAGGTACAAGAGTGTTCAGGGCAGCAGTGTTTGAAGGAAAAAACGAAACAAACCAAGTGGTCTTTGACAGCAAGATGGCTAAATGAAAACGGCACATTCACACAGTAAAGAACTATATAAACGAAAATAAAGAGCCGTAGTTTGGTAGAATCTCAAACAAATGGAGTCAAACTAGTATGCCAAGTATGAGCCTATTTACAAAACTTTTAACATGTGCTAAACAAGAAATACATACATTTCTATATATAGGGATATAGATATACTTCCTTAGCAGTTGTTGCTTTTAACATTGTTGCTTATATGTTGCTTTTAACATTACATATATTTTTACATGAATGGATATGTAATATATAATATGCAACATAACATTATATAATATATATTATTTGTGGATATATATATTATAAAGAAAAGCATGAGAATGGTGATCACAAATGTCTATGGGTGGTTGGGAAGGGATAACACAGGAAAAGAGAAACCAAGAGTCTGGTAACATTTTATTTCTTCACCTGTATGGTGGATACATGGGCATTCACTGCATTACTCTTTATACATTTATAGTCTTAAATACACAATATTTCAAATAGAGTTTTAAAGAGCAGCACATATTATATTCTAGAAGTTAGAGCTTTGGCTCATTGTCAAAAAGCATGAAACAATTTATAAAATTCAGTAAGCGACAAGCATCTTATTCAAAATGATTTGATTCAAAGAATGGAAAAGTAAAGTTAAAAGCTAGATATTCTTCCAACACGCATTTGCAACACAGATTTTTATTACCATGTTAGAAAAAAATATTAACTGCTCCTAAATAAAATTTACATGTAAACCTAAGACCAAAAAGGCTTTCCAATATACCATTTCAGGAAAAGTGAGATTAAAACAGAGTGTGAAAGACGGGGAGCGGGGGGAATTGTGTCTATTAGTGGTATAATAAACAAGAAACAGAAGTTAGAAACAGACAAAACAAAACAGCAGTGAGCCTGCACTATGGAATGGCAGAAACAGATGCCAAACATATAAAATATGAAAAAAAAGGCAGTTACACAATATTAGTTATGGAATAAAATTATTTTATCAAACCATATTCTCTTGTTTTAAAATTAAGACTGACAGGGGCCGGGCCAGTGGCGTAGCAGTTAAGTTCATGTGCTCCGCTTCCGTAGCCCGGGGTTTGCAGGTCGGATCCTGGGCGCGGACCTGTGCACCGCTTGTCAGGCCATGCTGCTACAGGCGTCCTACATAAAAGCGGAGGAGAATGGGCATGGATGTTAGCCCAGGGCCAACCTCCCTCAGCAAAAAGAGGAGGATTGGCAACAGATGTTAGCTCGGGGCTAATCTTCCTCACCAAAAAAAAAAATTAAGACTGATGCTTGCTGGCATCCATTCAGAATGAGTCACTGGGTTACATCTGCAGGCACACATGTGGGAGAGAAGTGCTGGCATTTCTCCAAGTACAGCAACAGTGGTTTCACTTTGTTCTAAGTGGACACCCCTCCAACCCCACCCCCCACCCCCATTTAATTCACTACCCTATCCATGTTAGAGCATAGAGGGAACCTATGGCAGATGATGACAGTCACACTACAGCCAGAACAACTAGGTAAGCCACCTGGATCTCACAGGGAGTCATAGAACAGCCCAGATCCTTCAAAGATCTTATGTGACTATTTTTTAAAAGATTTATTCACCAAGTGAGCTCAAAATTTCCTCTAACAGGTTATCTATAGTAAATCTGTCCTCAGCTGTCATCAATCTGATCAGAACTAAATTACATTCAGTGATTTGCCATTAAAAGAGAAACACATCAGCCAAAGGTAACCAAGTCACATCCCTGAAAACGAATATCAAATGCAGACCAAATGCATGAAGCACTTTCATGTAAGGAAAATTTTTTAAAAATTAATAATGACTAACAAGAAAATACCATCTTGGCTCCCAGCACCACCAGAAGAAAGTTAAAAGGCGAAAGCACTGAACTCCAGAATATACCCCTAATCTTGAGTCCTCTAATAGAAATGGCCAGAACTGTAGGACTGAAGCAGACACGGGTCCACCCAGATAGACTGACACCCATGTGTGTGGTGCTGAGCAGACGCTGGACAGCAGACACTGAAACATATGAGTGAGCCCAAGCACCCCCACATCTCCTGGCAGGTGGCTGAGGCTTCCCCCAGAGATCTGGGTAAACTGTAGATGGGTTCTAAGTACATACAGGTTTTATTTAAGGGAAGTTAATCTACAAAAATACTTTTTATCTTGGTAGAGAAAGAAGTCAAACCACTCAGGAGATGTGAAAAGTATCTAAGACAAAACTAGGTTGCATATTTTCATGATATCAAAACAGTATGCTGGAATAGCATCAAAAGACTAAAATGTAACTGAGCTCTGGTAAAATAAAATAATTTTACCAGACCTCGGAGGGATTAGAGAGTAAATTAGCAACTTGAAGGTTGATGTGCAAATGCAGTACTTATACCCCCAGAGGAAGACAGATGTGTCAACCAGTTCTCAAAGCCACAGTATAAACATGACCTCTAGAACATCCATTTTACTTAAAACATAGAAGCTACAGAATATAACAAGAAATGATTTTTTACAATGTATCATCAAAAAACATCAAGCATGTGGGGCTGGCGCAGTGGTTAAGTTCACACGTTTTGCTTCTGTGGCTGGGGGTTCACAGGTTCAGATCCCAGGTGCGGACATATGCACCGCTTGTCAAGCCATGCTGTGGCAGGCGTCCCACATATAATGTAGTGGAAGATGGGCACAGATGTTAGCCCAGGGCCAATCTTCCTCAGCAAAAAGAGGAGGATTGACAACAGATGTTAGCCCAGAGCTAATCTTCCTCACCAAAAAGAAAAATTTCAAGCATGTAATGGCCTGCTTAGTTCTACACCTTATATTCTCCAAAGTCTTGTACTCACCCTTACCATTAGAAAGAATTTAATGAAAATCTCTGAGAAACAGGTTCAAAACAGAAAATTGGTTTTGGGGCTATCACAACTCTGAAAGGAAAGGAGAGAATAATTCTTCCCATTTGAAGACACTAGAATTAGAGATTTTGAATGACTTGCTACACGGTTCTTAAACGGATATGAATCCGGATCATCAGACTCTCCCAAACCACATTGCCTTTCTGGAGGAAAAAAGATTTATTCTACTGGGACCAGAGAGCTCAGGGGTTAAATTTCTGAGACTGACTAAAACTAGGGTGGAGTGCACACAAGAGCCTTTATCTCTTTCGTCTGAGTTACTCTGCTGGTAATTAGCTGAAAAGGAAAACCTCCCATTTTCTAATAATCTCTCTGAGACACATGATGTTGAAGCAAGACTAAAATATAGATCTTTCCTTCTACTTCCTAAGCCCAACGCAGGTTAATATGCTTGATCTTTTTAAAATGTGTTCAAGAATTCCCTCAGAACATTTTTTAGTACTTTTTTGGTTTCATATGATCTGGCCAGGCCAACAAAAAGCTGTTCAACTGAACACAAAATAGCGCACAGTTCTTATAGTGGAAGAATGATAGCCTTTCTATCTTTTCATCCTACAATGACTAACAGAGGCGTAAGCAACTAGCCCTAACTGATAGTCTCTGGCTAAAGAAGGAAATTCTCACCAAGGCCTCTTTACTCAAGGGAAGCAGAATGCAATCAGCAGTGTATTGCACCCATTAGTTACTAAGTAATCTAAGAGATACTGAAAACTAGAAAGAAAGAAAAAAAATTCTAAATGATTAATGTCCATCAAATAAATCTGCAAATGTGTAAATTTTACAAATAGTATATGAATGCATTTAATTCTAAATAAGATAAACCTTAAAAAATAAGGCTGGGAGGCACAAACTGTTACTACTAAATTTCAAAAAGAGACTTCAAGAGAATTAAACAGCAGTGGCTAAGAGTTTTTAAGCAGTTGCCCATCATAGTTTTGAGAATGTACAGGACTGATTAAACAAAACAAAACAAGTGATGTTACATAATCTGAAGCTTCAAATGGAAGGAAGAAAAAGTGTTCTACAGCGACACCTACCGGTAAAGAGTAATGTAGTAGCACGACACTATCAGAGAAAATAAATAGTCAGATGTTTACACCCCTGCAGCATGGTAGAAACTAGAGGGAAAGACTGAATTATACCCAAAGGAAAAAGCGAAACAAACAAAAACATTACACATACCAGTGTCTGTGTACTACAAAATAAGCCCAAAAGGACATCGTAATCCTTCTTAACCAAAGACTTTCAAATCAATAAATCTGAAAGAGGTTTCCTCTGACCCCAACGGGCCACGCAAGTCAAAATTTTATATGCAAGTTAGAAGTAAGATGTCCAATTTAGTTACGTTTCTTTTATATTTTAAAGAATAAAACTGAAAAAGGTAAAATTGAGCTCTGTAGGAAACTAGACATTATCATTTTTCAATTTTATTTGAAGAGTTAAAAGGAGACATTTAAAAATCCAAGTGTTATATAAATCCCCCAAATTCCAGTTTCCAAACATCACTTTTCAACATAATGACCACCAAGACAAACAGAAGGCCAGATAATCACCTTTTCCCTAAAATGCATGCATCAAAGGACAGTGTCCATTTTCCCCTATACTTTTATATGAAAATTTAAGAATAACATTTAATGTGACCAATGTCATCATCAAGGATGATGGAAAATTTAATTGGTGATATGATGAAAACACACTTTTCGTAAATAACTAGTTGTAGTATGCCACAGAGAGATCCAGAAGGAAATTTAAGACAATCTACTTCAATTCCAAGATTCCATTAAAATCTTACAAAATTAGAGAACCTAAAATTCAAGATTTATGGTATAATGAATGAATAACAGAAAACATGGGTTCTAGTCTTGGATCTTCCATTAACTAGTTGGGTTTCCAAGAACTACACAACCTTTAATGAACTAGACAACCTTCCCGGGCAATCATTTCCTCATCGACAAGATTAGAAGGAACTGAATGGGCTTCACAGTAATGCCACTGCTAAAATTTCCTCAGCTTCTATGATTTCCCCAGCACTTGGGAACGGTTTGGGCATCAATGTCTATGCCTCAATGACACTGCAGCAAAAGAGAAGTTGGTTTTATCTTTTAGGTATATCCTGCTACAAGAAAACAATATAAATAGAATCACACTTCCACCCTGCGGTATAACTGTTTACGACTGAAAGAATCCTTGTTTCCATCTCCAGTGGCTTCTACCTGGCACACAGTCAGAACTGAATATTTACTGAAAAAAACGGCTGCGGAAAAAGAATAATCATTATGTAACATGCAAGACTCCAATAATAACTCTTTAAATGTTTTTGAGTTTTTTTGTTTTTTTTTTTTTTTGTAAAACACTTTTCTCTCTTACATACTATGTCTTTCACGATAATTTATGGAATCAATGTGTAAAATGCTTAAAAGGCTGTAGATGCTCAAATACGGACAGAGCTTGCTCTAAAATGCCTGAATATGAAAGTCAGAATACATTAATTTAGGTCACAACATTTCCTGAACTTACTACCTGGCTGTTAAAAGTGGTTCAGTTATGGAACCAGTGGGGGTGGGAACACAATATACATTTCCCAATACTAATTCTTACTAATAACAGGCCACATAAAGTGACGTCCTCAGATGCAATCAGTCCTCTCTACTCATGAGCCCAAAGGATAAAGTGGAACAAGGGATGTGCTTCATTTGTAAATAGTGCAGAAAACGTTAAAAAACAATTAACATTAAAGTCTCGTTCCTCAGCTTTCTCTCCTTGGAGGTTAAGCGGCACAATGGGCTCTTCTCATTTAGCAACTTTAAAAAGTGTAGCTAGAGCAGCCTGTGACAGTTCATCTATTCTTCAGACTGTTCAAGTAACTGGCATTTCAGGACAAGTGACAAAAGAACATAAACTTTTACTTGTGTCAAAGGTGAATTAATACTTGAACTTCAAATTGTGTGTATCTTTTTCCATTTACAATACAAATATTAGTTCTGAAACTGTAAATTTGTGCAGTGACTTTAATTGCACTACTTTCACTGCTTCAATTTATTCATTCATTCATTCACTAATCAAATACATACTGAGCACCTATTAAGCGCCAGGACCATTCTAGCAGTTGGGGATAGGAATGAACAAGAGGAGAGAGAAAGACAGGAAGACAACACAACCGAAAATAAATAATTTCAGATAGTGATAAATGCTGTAAAAAAAAAAATCCTATGAAGTATGACTATAGTTATCTGATTTATTTTCTTGATATACACGACTGCATGTAGACCTCGGGAAACAAAAAGTCTAAATCATTTCAAAAAGGAAAGTGTACAGCTCACATTCAATACACATGTGCACTGCAGTTTCAATATCCTAAATATGAGTCAAAGGAAATATAAAAGAAACCGAGAACCACTGAAATATGAGATGAATCAGATTTAAAACATCTGTTCTCTGTCTTTGCTGGGTAAACACATGGAGGAGAAAGGTGAACATCCGATAGATTTTTTTAAAAAGAAATGACAAAGGGAAAAAAACAGAGAAGCTCGCCCAGTATTCTAAGGTATTCTGTGATACTTTCAAGGTAACTACAACGCCCTTTAAGAAAGCTACATAAAGGCAAAAATACTTAAAATCATTTCCAAGAACATTCAAATGACTCCCCCTACACACCCCACAGCCCCCACAGAATGTTATCCTTTGAGTCGCTCTTAAAAGCTGCTGGTTTGGCAGGAACTTATTTTCTCTGACTTTGGCTCATTTCCAAACTCCCCAAAACAAGGCAAAGGTAAACTGCTTCTCTTACTCCCATCTTCAATCCCCCGGAGAGCCAAGAAAGAGCAGGTCAATGACCTCCATCCAGGCTGCGCCCTGCAGGTGAAGGATCAGCCGGGGGGTGCAGGGGGGTCCCCGGGTCCCCAGCCCGAGCCCGCGGACCCGCTCCGCCTGGCCCCTCCCGCCGGCCCGCCAGGCCCACCGAGCGCGGCCTCCGCCCCGCGCCAAACACGGGAGCGAAGCGGAGGATGGAACAGACGGCACCGCAGCGCCCGCCGCCGGGCCCCACCCTACGGCAGGCCCCGGCCCCGGCCCCCGGCCCCCGGCCCCAGACCCCCGCCCCGGAGCGCCTCTGACCTCTCCGTGCCCCGGGGCTGCTGCTGCCGCCGCTAGTGCCGGCGCTCGGGCTGCCGGAGCCGCTGCTGCTGCTGTTGCCGCCGCCGCCCTTGGCATTCTTGCGCGGGGCCATCGCGCGCCGCTGGAGCAGGCGAGGGGTAGGGGGCCCCGTCAGTGCGCGGGGGACCCTGGGGGCACGGGGCCGTTGACGGCGGGCGGGCGCTGCGGCGCGTGCGGGCCGCGGCTCCTGCAGCAGCGCCTGTGCCTCGGCACCGCCGGCCGCGCCTCCGAGGACTTTCACCCGCGTGCCGGCTGCGCGCGCCCGGACCTGGCGTGCGCCGAACCTGACTCCCTCCCGAGGCGAGGGCGCGCGGCCGGCCGGGCCTCGGCCACGCCCCTTCCCGGCTGAGCCCGCCTCCCCCCCCGCCGGAAGGTTGAGTGGCGGGAACTGTAGCCAATCACAAAGGCTTCTATGAGGGGGCGGAACCTGGCCGCGCTTCCCCGCCCCGTGCAGACTTGGGGCTGTTCTGGCGCAACGCAGGGGCCTGTGAGCGCGAGCAGCTTTCGACTTTCCAGTCTGTCTTGATCCTTTGGAACGTGGCAAACGTGGAAGCCGAGATGGCTCTCGCGAGCATTGGCGGACCCGGCTGGAGCGGGATGGGATGGGGCGGGGCGCGGGGGCGGGGCCGGCAGGCACGTGTGCAGTGTCTGGGCGGAGCGTGGCGCCTCTTGGCCTTTCTCTGGGAATTGTGTTCACTTCCCACTTTCCTGTGCGTACAGCTTCCAAGCATTGCAATCCCGCTCTTGCGAAAGAGATGTGGTTCTTGTCAATATTAATATTAAGGCATTTCTGAAATGGTGATATTAGGCGTAGTTCAGTGCTTAAGCCATATGTATTTGATCGGCTCGGTTTTAAAGCAGGATTTCATTTTGTTTGTGGCATTAATATTTTCAGAGAATCTTAGTTTAAGAGATGCAGGTGTAATGTAAAACAAAAAGTTCACTTTTTTCCTTGGATGGCACCCTCTATCTGACATCTCCCTCCGCGGGGCTAACGCCTACAGTCATCTTTCGTTAGTATCCCCAACCATGGGTCCCCTCTTGTGCAGTCACACAGTGCCTGGGCCTGAGCTACCTCTGAATTCCTCGTGTGGTCTAAAAACTATCTGGGCCCATGGGTAAACCAGACAGGGACTTGAGATCAGGGACGTCATCATCATCTTTCTGTCGCCAATTGCCAGCACAATACCTGGTCTATAACGAACAAGCAAGAAATGTTTGGTGATTTGATACATTTCTGACAACTTCTTAAGACCTTCCCCCAATTCTTGATCATGTTTTGGAACACCTCCTGGGAGTGTCTCAAGGAGGATCAGGAACCAGATAGAGTGGTTGCAGTGTGGTATCTGGTCTTATTCCTCTTCTCCAGCCCCACCCTCCCCCACCGGCAGGTGCCCAGGCCCACCCGCCTCTTCTGCTGTGAATGGCTGGGTGCTACAGGGCACTGTCTAGTAATACACAGGAGCCCACAGAGGAGTGTGTTGCATAATGGGGAGAAGGTCCCTCTTTCCTTTTTGTGAAATAGTGTTAAATAGTTACCAAGATACAGCAGGGGCAGCGGAGTTCACAGAGTTTTTACTGAAGCAGCTCTTTGTTTTTATCTTATGGCATCTCCTTCTGCCTCCACATATCCTTTCTCTCACCCAGGCTCCTTTACATTATTTCAATGAAGAGGAGAGGGGGAGCTGGGCTAAGAGACAAATCCAAGTGATAGTAGTTAATATAAAATAATAATGAGAGTTAAGCTGAGAAAAACAGTGCTCAAGATATTTGAATTCTTAAATTCCTACAAAACCCTGTAACTGTTAGGTAACTGAGGCCCAGAGAGGTTAAACAAAGTAACTGAGGTCACAGAGCTAGTAAGTGATAGAGCAGGGATATGAACTCAGTCCATCTGGCTCCAGAGTCTATGGTCCAAATTTTCCTTCCAGGACAAGGATTAGTTTTGAGCAGAGAAAGTCTCACCTGGCTTCCACTTCTCTTAGCAGATGTTTCCCTGAAGCCTCCTTGGTCCTACCTGCAAAGATAGATCTGAAATCTGTTGGTGGGTGCTTAGCAAAGTCCACCTCTTTGAGGAAATCAAGTTTCTTTGATGACTGACTCCAAAATGTTGAAGTGATGCTTTGCTCCTGCACTTCCAGAAACCAAATCTGGGACCACTGACAAGGTACATTGCTGCAATCTTAGGCAGTACCAGGCCAAAAATAGAGGCTTTGTAAATATAGATCACAGGAAGTTAAAGGTTACCTGACTTCCTCCTTGTACCACAAGGAAACAGCTACAATGACGTTTATACACTCAATAGTATAAAATGAAATTTATAATATCAGATGCTGTTGGTTATATATACAGTTTAGTTTCGGGGACTAAATTTCCCCAAGCGAAGTATCAGTTTTATGCCTTTATGTCTGTTTGTACTTCCCACTGTGTGAGCATTAAAACCCACAAAACTTGCCTGGGATCCATGACTTTCTTCACATGGGTCATTTTCTCAGCATTGAGGTGGGGGAGGTTAGCGAGTCAAAGTATCTTTGAAATTAAATAAAAGGTCAAATATCGCTTGTTTGCCTATCCTCATTTCTGTGATTTCTGAGTAAGCTATGAATGAACCCTGGGTGAAACAATGTTAAAAGGGCCATGAAGACAAGATTTAACTAGGACAATGTATTAAAATACTAATTTAATAGAGCTTTTGAACTAGGCCAAATGTGCCTTTCAGATATTTCCATAAACTTTCCATTGGCTTCAGTGGGATTTGCAAGTGAGAACTTGAGGACAAGATTTGTCCTAGATTTTGGTTTTTTTTTTTTCTTATGTTGACCCTTCACAACCTCCAGTCAAACGCTTTCCAAATTAGATATTTCTGGACTTACTTATACCTACAAGAACACGGTTTTAAAATTGCATTTTAATCTGCTTCCTAGAAAGTGGCTCTCATCTGTATGCAGTCCTTCTGATGCAAAATTTTATTACTGCAAACTAAAAATGAGTATTTCCTCATCTTTATTTATCATGGTAAATTCTGCCATCGTGGAAAAAATGAATTTCATGATTCAACTGTATGTTTTCATTTTACATTAGTGGAATTTGTTGTAATGAAGGTTATATTGGTAAGTACAAGAGCACTTGTAAGGCATTTTGTGTTCAAAGTGTTCTCAAAGCAATTATTCCCATATGAGTTATGTCTCAACAAGGAAATGAACTATTTTCATCAAAAGCTTGACTTTATATTATCAAGGAAGAAACAAGCCTGGCTGGTATCTACATTATGAATACATAGAATGAGTTTATATGAGAATTAATTTTAAATCTAGTCAAAATAGATTAGAATTAGAAATACTGTGTTGTAATATGGAAAAATAATCTGAAACCATATTAGCTAAGAAACCTATAATTTCTTTCTTCATTTCAGGTCTTTACATTTTTCTATCAGGATTGGTACTTCTTAGTGCCAAATTCCCTCCCCACTAAATAGCATTTAAGTAATGGCTATTGCTAGTCTTAAGTTTCCTAGTATAGGGAACTGATAGAATTGATTCTTCTTTAGCCTCAAGCGTAATGCCAGAAAGAAGCTTAAGCATGAAAAGAAAGTCAAATATTTAGAGAATAACAACTGAATGTAGGCAATGGTAATTCTGTGATATATAAAAGGAAATATTAATGTGATTTAGGAGTCTTTAGAAAGTAATGGAGAAATCAAGAAAAGAGAAAAATGTGGTGAAATCTCAAGGATTGAATTTGTTTGCAAGATAATTTTACTTAAACTATATTTGCCTCAAGGATCTAATGAGTGTGTGTATCTATAACTAACTGGTTTCTATGATCCTTCAATTTCATCATATCTAATGAATAGTGTTATTACAATATACAAAACTCAATCAGTCAACTTATATCCTTGAAAGTTGATGGGAAATCATGCATACCTTACATAAAATCAGTATTAACTCAGCCCTTTTTATGCTGTCATCAGTCTGATTTGAATCTGCATTTTCATAAGCACATGATAAACATTGCTGAGCCCACACAAAAAAAGAAATCCTAAGAGACTTTGCCAAAGAACTTGCTGGCGTGGAATATAGGGAGGGTCTCTGTATCCTTGCAATAAGATTTTATTAACCTAAAGACCACTGCTAATATATCTGAAATCTACTGTATTTCTTTATTTAACAAGTACAATATTCATTACTTTAAAAAATTGTTTAGCATTATATTGTGGCTATAAACTAATAGTCCTGAATATTTTGTAATTCTTCATGGAACTGCTACAGTGCTGATTTCGTCACTTGAGAAACTCATTTATCCGTTGGCAGATCCCTTTGAGTTAGAGACAGATGCCAGGACCCTAGATGTCCCCTGAGGCTACTCTTCCCAGCACCAGAAAGCATATTAATCTGGTAAAACAGTGGAAATCATTGCCCAGTGCTATCTCACAAATTATATGGTTCTGTTTTCTCTACTTTTTTATGGCATCCATATTACACTTAGTTTTTCTGTCTCCAACACAAAAGAAGAGTTGAGGAATGCAGCTTCCAGAAGGTATCCTTAGAGAAGCTGTTGTGTGAAAACCGAAGTGCACGAGATTCAACTGTTTAGACGTATCCCAAGAGATTGTTTAAAAAAAAATTTCTCTTTCCCAAATTGGAAAAAATTGAAATCAAATGTGAACAGCTTGATACAGTGCTTAGGCTTATATGAAAATAAACTCAGTCACAAACAATGTTTAGTGAACTACGTGCAGGCTACAGAGCAGGGGGAGGACTGCCAACCTCATCATCTACGTACCCCTGGTGACTCAAGCAGTGTCTACAGCAGAGTAGGTATTACATAAATGTTGCACCTCAGGCTCTTTGCACTTGCTGTTCCTCTTCCTGGAGGATGCTTTCACCAGACAGTCCCGAGGGCCACAGGACTCTTGTTGCCCTCTCGGTTTAGCCCCAAGCCCTATAGTACCTCTCGAGCTGAAATGTTCTTGGGGAGCACTCTATGCATAGATATTAAGTGGTTAGCCATTAAACCACTGGGAAACTTCTTATATTTGTAAGGTAAGGGCTTATATTTGATAGTAATGCAAAAAATATATATAAAATCAATGTCGTTTTGACAGAAGGGAAATTTTTTCAAGTAGCACACAACCTATCATTTTAATCATTTTCTTAAAAATAGGAAGGGATAGCCCATTTAGCATTTGTCCCATCACACAACAGTGGGCAGCCATGAATAGCTAAAGTGAGAAACTAAAAAGCAAGCACAGGAAGAGAAGGAAGCATTGTATGAATCTGTTCAGTAATCACTTAGGTAGCCTGAAGCAGAGAACTCCGTGTAACAAATACCTCCAAAACGTGAAATCTGACCAATTATAAGCAGATAAAATGACAGCTCTCTACAATTAGAATGAGAACTTCAGAATAATGCTGTGACTTCTAAATCAGACCAGGATGGAACAGAGAAGAGAATCTGTGAATGACATAGAACTGGGATGGAAAAAATATCCCATTATCCCATCATCCCATTAGTTGGGTTTGCCTAGGTTGTCTTCTTTTTTTTCTGTTTCCGAGTTAGGAGAAGTTAACTCTAACACCAGAATTGTGCTCAATATTATTTATAGTTGGTTGGACCTGTGTGCCCGTGCATTAAGGATCTGATAAATTTACATAGGTTGTTGTATACTGTCGCTTCAGATTTTCATCTAATCCTTAAAAAAGGAAAGTCAAGTCTCAAAAGGATCACTTCAAGTATTAAAGATCTACTATAACTGGACCCATTAGACTCAAGTTCAGGTTCTCAGAAGGAGCAGATCTTATAAGCAGCAACACTCACTGAATTATGCTCGTTCAGGTCTGACTCCTGCTTGTGCATGTGGTAGGACCCATAACACAGGAGTTCTAGAGCAGGGGTGACCAAGCACCAAGCACCGAGATGTGCCCCTCTCTCTTTTATCATCCTTTGCCTCAAAGCATCAAGGAAGGGTGTGTGAGAGCCTCTGCTCCTTCCCCTTCTGTTGTTCTTTAATGGCTTTCCCCCTTCAAAGCTCCTCATGATGGTGACCCCACTTCACTCTGGTACACATGTTGGGCACAAAGGAAAAGGGAAGCATTCAGAGTGTGGTTGTCTGCTGTTGCACTACCCCTGACCCTTTCTCCCTAGCCTGTCAACAATGCAAGTCTAGATATTTTCAGCCTGGGGGATACTATGGACTCAGAGCTAAAATGCTTTCCATGGCTGAGGCTTAGAAAGCAGGAGAGAAGTCCTAGAGTTATTGGGAAGAATCTCACCAATCAACAGAGAGCCCTCCTTCCTCCTAGCCCAACACTTAGGACCCCCAGGAAAAATGCAAGTTGTGAAGGTGGAAGGATGGCATATTCAGCATGACTGGCAAAAACTTGGCCTGCCTCTGGCTCTGATCCTACAGAATAACAACTCTGCAAATAAATAAGGCACCATGCCAGAGACACTGGCCAAAAAATTTGAGAGTGGGGGATGGGGAGACCTTACCAACAGGCAATGGTGCAAGACCTGCAGGAGAAGCATGACTGGCACTTTCTACCTCCCCGGAGCCCACTGCTTACCCCAAGGCAAGTGCACCCATCACGTCAGAGCCCTTACTCCAGATCGGGTATCCCTCTTCTTGATTATTCTAGCAGGAGTGGATGGGAGGCTCTTGCAGCTGCTGCCATCAGCAGGTTGTAATCATATTTTAAGATGGTTAAGGGAAAAACTCCATATTATCCCTTTTCAACACTTACTACAAGGCCCTACACTTAGTAGGCTGGCCCTTGTGTCATTGGTGGCTAATGGAACAACCCTTTGTGATACCTTTCTAAAAGATTTCCTGCTCCGAAAGGATTACCAGTCCCTAAGGCCATAATTCTTGGCTGCTCTGAACACTCTCCAGTTTTCTGGATGGCCAAAAGCTGGAGCAGTAACCACGAGAGGGAAGTGGCATCTCCCCAACATTCTTCAGTATCAGTCCTATGACGGTGACTGATGGAGGGCTTCCCCACACTGTGCCTGACCCTTTCTCCACCATTTGCTTACTTCCTTATCTCCCACTCGTCTCACTCAGAGAGCCCAATACAGCTAGAAGAACTGTAAAGGTTTCCAGAGGTCCATGCCTTCATCCGTGTATCTTTGGGCTCCACCATCAATCCCTTTCTTCTAAAGTAACAGGGAGCAGAGCCACAGGAGTACAGATAGCCAGTTCCACCTCTGCATCCCCCAGTGCCCCCCACCCCCAGTGGTTATGACTCTTGGTGTCCAAGGCCTCTCTCTTCTCCATCTCTCTCTCGCCATCTGCCCTTCCGGGGTGATCTGGAAGCCTTTAGAAGAGTGGGGAGTGGTGCTTCCTGTAACACTTAGGGGACCTTTGTTGGTAACCAGAGAATGTACTCATTGTGTCTCTCTTCCCTTTGAAGCTTGTGCTTCCTCTCCTTGGATCCACACTCTGTATTTGGACACTCGCTGATAAGGTAATACCTGCTTTTGGGGGTTTTTTCCCTGCAGTTTTTCAGATTTTGGCAGTTTGCAATATAGACGTGACAATATTATCAGGGTTTATCTTTTATTATCATGATCTTTTTGTTGAGAGCTAGTTTTGACAGGAGGACAATACATGGCATCTGAAGATCTGAGTGGAGGAAGGAACTAGAATAAAGGGTGAGGACAAAAGAGGTATAAAATGCCATTTTTTAAAACCAGCTACAACTGTTTCCCTATTCTTACATAAATTAGGCATCCAATTAATTGCTTATCCTTAGATTATATTCTTGCTGATAACTGTATATTTTTTAAAGTACTGTTCAGATAATTTGGGCAAATTCCCACATACAAAAACTAGGGGAAATATTATTTCACATAATTCTATGAATATTTCCTATCTTTTGACTTAAAATTTTAGCATTGTTGCCTTTTAAAAATTCTGTCCGTGACATTTATATGATTATAATAAGCTTTTTCAGCATCCTCATTGCTGCTTTTTATATATATGAGTTAAAGCTGTTTCAGGTTACAAATGAGATTTGCTCCCAATTTCTTAATTCTTAAATAATGGCCTCTGCCCTAACCGTTGCCGAGGAAACTGAATATATGTGTTAATCTGGATTCATGGAACATTACCAGTTCTATTCAAATTTTAATGCATACTTACCATATTTTCACCTTGTGAAATGACTCATTTTCTGTATACTTTACTGCTGAGATTGTATAATTAAGACAATGCTAACTCATCGCAATTAAATGCTGGAATCTTAGGATAAACTAGGCAGGTGGGTGCAAGACCCTTTCATATTCTAATTTTAGGAACACACAGATGTAACTATTCCCTGATCGGGGTCAAAAATTTATGGTTCTGAAGGCCCTGAGTGACAGGGGGGAAAGTATTTAATTAGGAGTGCCACAAGTCAAATTCTACCTCTAACTAGTTGTGCCGTGGAACCCCAAGAAATTCTCTTGACCTCTCCAGGCTCAGTCATTTCACATCTAAGTGGTGGGCTGTCATCATGGAGCCCAGCGGCTCCATAATCTGATGAAAGCTATGGACTGTTAGGAGAAACATCCTCATAGCCATAAAATTTTCTAGTCAATTTTAGGGATTCATGTACCTAATGTTAAGGATGTCTGCAGCAGAAGATAAAGTTCCTTCTACCTCTTGCATTCTATGATGTTAAGTCTTGGTAGCTACTAATGGGAATGGTTTCTTACATATTCTTAGTTTATTCACAGGTTTGGTGGCTGAGGTCGAAGAATGGCAAATGAGTTATATAGCTATCCTATATCCATGGCAACTTTGAACACTATCAACTAGTCTGTGAAGAGAACGCTTAAGACATCTACATAAAATACAAACGTGGTTGACAAAGGAATGATCCTATTACTGGTTCAGTGGATTTACTTAGTTTGACTGCCTTTTGCACCACATGAAACTTTTCTGGAGCCTGCAGTGAGATAATTAATGAAAAATTCCCTTGGAAACAAGAAAGTACAAATGTAAGCAATTGTTTCCCTCTTAATTTTGATGACATAGATTTATACTATAAAGGGCACAAAATTTTTCAGTGGCAATATTCCTGCATGCCCAATTTTGCCCAAGCTCATTAACTAACCTGCTGGATCTTTGGCAGAACAATCTGGTAAAGCTGGTAAAGTTATATTTTTGAAGATATATAAAATTGATAACAATATGACTTTTCTGCTTTTCCCCTCTCTTACTGCCAACTTTCCTTCCTTCCTTAAACATTTCTTGATCTCTCGACATGTCAGATACGACGCTGTGAGCTACAGTACAAGGCAGGGGCCATTTAATTCCATGGTGCCTGAGTTAGCATATATATTTGACATCAAAAAGGTCTAACATTGACAATTTCATCTAGTTCAACCTGTAAGTACACTGTGTAGCCCATTCCACAAATGTCGACCAAGTGCCTACCTCCTGCCGCTACTGTACCAAAGGCATGTGGGCTTTCTTCAAGGAGCTCATGTCATTTTGGAGGGAGACTGGCACACAAACTAGCAGTCACAAGAAAGCGTGCTGCCTTCTCCTTGTGCCTGCAAAGGTGGGTGGACAAGGGGACAGGGAGGGCCAGAGGAGTGAGCTCCGTGGGTCCGTGCATACCACATGAAAGTCACAGGACTCCAGGCCTGCAAATGAGTCTTCAAGAGCATCTTGTTCAACCTCCTCAGTTTACAAATGAGAAAATTGAGTCTCAAAGAGTGAGAGTGACTTGCAAAAGACTGAGTAATCGGTTAATGCAGAACTAGAACTCAAGTTACCTTACAGCACGTCTTCTCAGCAAGGACAATGTTGCCCCCAGTGGGGTAAAAATTAGTTCTTGGGGGCAAAAAAATTTTAGGTATTACAACAGTCACCTCCAAAGGGCTATAGTACAGAAACAGATATGTAGCATATCTGTGGTATTAAATATTCGTGGGGTGGAGGGATGATTACGGAAAAAGAAGTACCTAAAAAGGCCTCTTGCAGGGTGGGGGACAATAATGTTTTTTAAAAGTTTGACTTGGTTGTGGTGATTTCATGGGTATATGTTCAAACTCATCAAATTGTATGTATTTAATAAGTGCAGGTTTTTATATATCACATATTCTTCAATGAAGTTGTTAAAAATATGTTGAGAAACACTGCCTTACAGCCAAGCCACTGTTCTTTCCACTGCTCTACTTCACAAATTCAGAAAGAAACATCCTTCTAGATTGATACTTTGTCTTTACTCGACAGTCTTGAATTATTTTATTTATTGTCTAGCTTTCTTTCTTCTCTCTATTTTTTTCCCTTTCTTTTTTTAAATTCTTTCTTCCTTCCATCCAACCATTACAGTCTATGAAGGCCAATTTGTTCTCAGTGGACTACTTATGTTCAGCTCTATGCACTCTGATGTGGCTTAACTATTCCTGTGAAACGTGTGTAAATTTACAGTGATAGGAAACACAACCCCTTCATTTTAATTTTATTCTAATTTTAACTTTAAACTTATTTTAACTTTTTAAAACTGATTTTAACTTTAATTTTATGTATTCATTAAATTTATTTTAAAAATCCATACTTAAAAACTACATTTATAAAGTCATCCTAATTGACTGGAAAAACATTTTGTGGCTATATATGTAATAGCAGACATTAATAAGCAATGAGTGTTTGCTGTGTGATTGTTATCTGAATTTTACAAAGCAAAGGAATTGAAGAACCAGTTACTTAAAGTCACACGTCTAGCAGCCAGGAGCACATTTCTAATAAGTGGCAGGTTTAGGGTCTGCACCCTGGCAGTCTGGCTGCAGAGCACATGCTTTTCCCTCCACACTACACTGATGATTGTCACCCACGCTTGGAGGCTGTCTGGGTGGTTGCACAGTTGAATTCTTATTTCCTTGGTAGTGTTAATATAGGGGATTATGACCCAATTCTTGAAGTCTTCTGTATATATATTTCCAGGAGCTTGGACTGTTTAAGGAGCTGGACTAGTGATGGCCTGGGGGTGGCGGGCAGGGATGATGGACCCTATGCAAAGGTGGAGTGAAGAATTCTGAAGATCACAGGCAAAACCACCCTGGGAAATTGTTTGTATGTGCTCCAGGGGTCATAGGTCAAAAGCAGTTATGGGAACAGAAGTTTTCAAGCGTGGCTAAGGTTGAACCAGCTGCTCACAACGAAGTCCGTACAGAGAGGCGGGCCGGTGCCCCGCATCCTGGTGAGAAGCAATGCTGGAGCCCTCAAGAGCCCTGCCCAAGGTGATACTGGTCCCCAATGAGGGCAGCGTGTCAGTTAGGGTGCTACGAGAGACTGATGCCAAGATGCAATTAGACACGCAAGAGGTACACTGGGGAAACAGCTGTGAAGGATAAAGGGCTAGAGAGCAGGAGTAGGCAGGGAGCACCTTCAGCCTGGGATGCGGTCTGCCTTGTGAATGGAGAGAGAAAAGGAAAGACGATTGGGTAGAAATAGTCATGGGTTGTTCAGAGCTGCGCTGAGAAAAAATCTCAGCCAGGTCAATGGGAGTCCTCAGCAAAGTTTGACCTTTAGAGGTCAAGTGGCCCAGCTGTCTTCAGTCGTGGGTTGGGATCAATGGCCTCCATGTAAATACCACAGCGAATCCGAAGGTGTGGTAGCCAGAGCTGTTGGCCAACTGGGTTCCTTACAGCAGGATTTCTTGAAGGACATTCTGCGTGGTGCATCTCTGTCACCACCACAGGCACTTACTCTGGGCCATTTTCAAACATCTCACAAGGTAGGTATTGTTATCCACACTTAAAGATGGAGAAACATGCTCAGAGAGGCTAAGCAACTTGCCAGAAGTCACACAGCTTGTAAATAGCAGAGACAGGACTTAAATCAAGGTCCTTCTGTCTCTGTTTCAAACATGTCCTCTTTAGGATATCTAAAACTTTATTGAGGTTCTTAACAAATTCTCAAAAGTAGGCAGGGGAAGCTTTGCATTGCCATAGAGCAGACAGGGAGGGGTCTCAGACAGCACAACTTCACCGATACCAGATAGAATATAAAACTAATTAGCAGAAACTGGAAGTGATTAGTTCAGACAGATCATTGACATTCCTGGATTTAAATTTCATGGTGTTAACCATTCACGAGACACCCTGTTTCATAACTTGAAAGAATTTCTAATTTTACTGATTGATACAGTTGAATATTTCAGGGAGAGGCAAAACTGAGATTCCTGAGTGATCTTACTTGGCTGGTGGAAGATGCTGGCAGCTCACTTAGCAATCTTGTCTTGACTTGGCTTTCTGATGCTGAGTCATTGTCCCACATTCAGAAACGCTTGTGAGGTGAAATCAATTCTATTTCTCTTTGGAAAGTGGCCAAAAAGAAACCCACGGCTAATGCGGATGATGGAAGCCAAATGCCTAAAAGAATCCTTACCTGAAAATTAAAAGTTCCAAATAAACTAGAGTGAATGTCAAATTTATCTGTGGAACGGTCACACCCCGGGTGGGTGCAGTATGTGCTCCTAGAGAACAGTAAGAAAAAGACATTTGTGACACCATTTCACGAGACCACTCTGGCCTCGGCCATAATTGTTCTCAAGCAAGAGAGAGATCCTTAAGGGACTAGAAAGGAAGAGGCCGCTATACTGTGTTTACGGGAAATATTATAGGTTATGGTAGTATTTATGAATTTGGGGGACTCCTGAAGAACCTACACTTATCTCAAAAAAAGTGTTAAGGTCAAGTATTTACTGGATCGGGCTTTCTTGATTTCTCTCCAGAGACCTGCTTCTCCCATTTCAGAAAATGACACTGCTCAGGCTGGAAAAACTCAGCATCTCCCTTGACGCTTCTGGTTTCCTCACACCACTCGTTTAACTCATCAGCAAATTCTTTCAGCTTAAATTGGAAACATATTCTGTATCACAGTTCTTCTCATCATCTCTATCACAATTACCCCTTCCCAAACTACCACTGTGTCCTAGAAGAGCCTCCTAGATGATCTCCCAGTTTCTACATGTGCCCCCTATAGCATCCAAGGTGATTGTTGGAAAGTATAAGTCAGACCTAGGCAACCAACAAAAAGCGTTCAGTGGCTTTCTACCTGGTTTAGAATAAATCCAATATCCTGTTCATGGCCTCTAAAGCCATAAATTATTCGGTCTCTGGCTTCCCCTCTGACTTTATTTCCTTTTCTGCTCCCTCACTCTGCTTGAGCCATGCTGGCTTCTTGGCTTTTTCAAATATAACAAACATGCTTCTACCTCAGGGCCTTTGCACTTGCCTGGGACTCTATTTTTCTACAGATCTATAAGTCCCCCTCTCTTCTCTTCCTTAGATCTCTATTCAGAGGTCATTGCCACAGAGAGGCCTTCCCTGACACATCTATGACCTTTCACCCTGTCAATCTCTACTTTCTTATCCATCTTTATTTTTCTCTTTGGTATTTATCCATGTAGCATTACATCATATATGTGTATATCTTTCTACTTGTGTACAGTCATGTGTTGCTTAAAGACAGGGATATATTTGGAGAAATGTGTCATTAGGTGATTTTGTCATTGTGTGAACATCACAGAGTGTACTTACACAAACTTATATGGTATAGCCTGCTACACATCTAGGCTATATGGTACTAATCTTATGGGACCACCATCGTGTATGTGGTCCATTGTTGACTGAAACGTCATTATGCTGCACGTGACTGTATTTATTCATTATCCATCTGTCAACCTGGGAATATAAGCTCCATGAGAGTAGAGAATTTGTTCCTTCACTGCTGTCTCTTCATGCATAAAATATGTGGCACGTAGTAGGTACTCAATAAATATTTATGGAATAAATAAATGAGTGAGTATCTGGACAACGTATGTCCTGTCTTTAATTGGCCATTTAAGATGAGCAAACACTAGAAAGGAGGTAGAGCATCTGTGGAAGATCATGGTGGGCTTGGTTAGAGGTACAAGGGCCATTTTTCTCCTGGGTCAACCAAGGCTTCCCTGGTCTTTGAAGGTACTGGATACGGCATGCTACGCGTTAGCCACCACCACACTGGAATACATCCTGATGGGGTGGTTCATGCAGATGGCTGGGAAGAGGAAGAAGTGGGGAGAACTGAGCTGTGGTGCAAAGCAGGCTCAGGGTAGACATCTTGTCCTATTTATAACTGAAGAGTTAGGACTGTTGAGACTGATGGGTGGAATTTGCATATTTCCCTGAATGACTGCATTGTATTATACAAGGAAACAAATGTTATTATTCCTGAAGACTTCCCTTTCTATTTAAAGTTTCGATCACCTTCAGGATGAATCTACAATATTTATATTGCCATTGTTTATTTTAAACAATGAAAAACACATTTTACTCAGTTGTACAAAATATTAGTAGCTGAAAATGGCACAGACTTAAATTATGTGAGAGGTAACAAAGTCACCCTTTCCTGAGAAAGCTCTTATAAGCATTAAGACATTAGAAGCCAATGGACATACTCTGTCTTCATATTTGGAACGTCTATTTCCTATCTGTAATTTGGCAAACAGAGACTACTGACGGTTGAAGAAAAATATTAATTCATGGTTTAAAAGGTAATCATTAGGCAAAAATACTCATATCAAATTCAAAATGAGTTTAAAATAGGGTAAAAATTTTTTCATTCAATAAGAGTTAATCATTTGCTACATTAATTTTGCTTATTGAAATTTGATCCCACTTGAGTCATTTTTCAATTAACTTCATTTGATTTTTCTCACTTTTCTTTTACAGTTAGGTAGTTTATGATTCCCTAAGACAATCAGATAATACTTTTAAAAATTCTCTTCATTCCTATCACCAAAATATGAATGAAGTTATTTGGCAATAAGTTATGCAGAAGTTTGTCCTGAGACATAGTTTGTACTTATTTGCTCTGAATGTGAAAGATCTTTATATAGAGACTATCTTTCGTTTTTAAACCATATTTAGTTTAACACTCTAGGTCCAGTAATAGTTCAATTAATGTCGAGTAACTGCTAATACTAAAAAGATTCTGTCTTTCTAGGCTACCCCTTTCTTCATCCTTTGGCTAAAGAGAGCAGGCTTGATGTGTCCATATGATAATTTAAAGAAATTATAGTCAGGGTTAAAAAAAATCAATCAGCTACAGATTAACAATATATTGATTTCCTCTTCTCAAATAGTGCTGGTTCAGAGACTTCTCCCAGAAAGATGGAATAGATGCAATTTTCCTTGGTATTTACCTAAATGAGATGAAAACTTACGTATTCACAAAAAGCTGCACGTGACTGTTTATAGCAGGTTTATTTATAATTACCAAAACTTGGAAGCAATCAAGATGTCCTTCAGCTTGCGAATGGGTAAACAAACTGTGATAACACCCATACAACGGAATACTATCTAGTGTTTAAAAAAAAAAAAAGAGCCACCAAAGCCACAAAAAGACATGGAGAAATCTTAAATGCATATTTCTAAGTAGAGGAAGGCAATCTGAAAAGGCTACATGCTGTATGATTCCAACTATGTGACATTCTGGAATAGGGAAAACTATAGACGGTAAAATGATTGGTGGTTGCCGAGGATTTGCGGGGGAGGGAGGAATGAATGGGACTAGGTCGAGCAAGGGATTTTTAAGGCACTGAAACTCTTCTGACACTGTAATGGAGGATACATGACATTATGCATTCGTCAAAACCCATAGAATGTACAACCCATAAGAGTGAATCCTAACGTAAATGATAAACTTTTGTTAATAATAATGTATCAATATTAATTCAACAACTGTAACAAATGTTCCACACTAGTGCAAGTTATTAATAATAGGGAAATTGTGGGGAGGCAGGAAAGAAGGAGAGGAAGGGTATATGAGAACTCTCTACTGACTGCTCAAGTTTTCCATAAACCTAAAACCTCTAAAAAATAAAGTCTGGTAATTTTTTAAGGTTTCAAAAGCTGACACAATTATATGCTGTCTATAATAAATTAAGTTCAACTATAACAATATAGGTAGGCTGAAAGTAAAAGAATGGAAAAAGATGTATCATGTAAACATTAGTCAGAAGAAATCAGATAAAGTAGACTTGAGAGCAAAGAAAATTACCAGATACAGAGAGGACCATAGCGATAAGAAAGTCAATCCACCAGGAAGACCTAGCAGTCGCACCGCTAGGCATTTATCCCGGAGAAATGAAAAAGGATGGAATGGTTCTATATCTCAATTGCAGTGATGGTTACATGAATCCACACGTATGATAAAAATGGAGTAGAACTATACACACACGTTGTACCAATGTCAATTTCCTGGGTTCGATATTGGATTGTAGTTACACAAGATGAAAGCCATTGGGGGGAAACTGAGTGAAAGGTACATGGAGCCTCTCTCTATTTTTGCAATTTCCGATAAGTCTCTAATTATTTCATTTCAAAAGCAAAACTTCAAAAAAAGATGATGCTGGTTGAGAAGGTGATTTTTTAAAGTACAGTTTGTCATCTAAGTCAGTTTTATCTGTGGGAGTCCTGCCAGCAGCTGTTTCATGATTCCGGATGAACTTCCTTATAGCGGCTCTGTAAGCTCTGCCAGCTGTCGCTCTGGGGTTTCTGGTGAACCTCATTACCACACTCCTGCCAGCTGGGGCTCTATGCTCACCATTAAACGTTTTAAAGCAAGTTATTGCAGGTGTGACTTTTCCATCAAAGGTGTTTCTTTCATTTTGCCTTTTTGAAGTACCTAAGAGTGGGGATTTGCTCTTAACTGTTTCTCAAAGGACCTTAGGTGTCTGTTTTCCTCATTTTCAGTTGACTTGTTTAGTTAAATTTCCCAAAGGAGGGACAAAAAAGCAGACACTGAGAATAGGTGTATCAGGGTTCTAGCAGTTGGTGATGATCTGGGATTTGAATAACCAGGTATTGAGGATGGCTGGGACATCAAAGGTGGCAGGAAGGTTAACAGCCAAGAGAATGCCTTGATATTCATGGAACAAAGGAGTAAGGCTCCAAAAATTCCATTTTAATTTACCTGAGTTGATTACATAGAATACTGGCTGATCGTAACAATCACCTCGGGAGCTTTCAAAAATAGCAATGCTCACATTCTACCACAGACCAGGTAAATCAGAATTTTTGATTTAATATATATGAAAGATGCATGAATATATGTGTGTATATGTGTTTATCAAATTTCACACATACCAGTGGTGTAGATAGTATGTTAATAAGTGCTATGGAGGAAAATAAGGTTGAAAGGGGAATGGGCGATGTAGGTGTGTGTTTGTTGGAGAGGTTGCAAGTTAAAATTGGGATTCAGAGAAGGCCTTCTTTAACTGCTTTATGCTTATTCTTCTGCATGAAGTTCTTTCAATACAATACATAACCTTAGAAAAGGAAGTCGAGTAATCCATCAATGTCAATCTCCATTTATTAAATCAACATTATCAAAATAAGGAACTTGTCTCGAGAGTAAATATTTATAAATCCAAATAATTAGGCCCAATTGCCATCTCATAGTTTAAAATGAGCCGGACAAAGAGTGACTCATTGGAATTACTGTTTGTATTAGGTGGTCTGTACTAACACATTGCAAAATGTTCTGTAGTTCAGAATATTACTTCCTTTCAAGACTAAGATATCCTGAAAGAGCAAAGTTCATTTGGGGTAGACCATTTTCTTTTGAAGTGTAAAATGTATGTCCTTTTATGATTGTAGAAATACTATTTGCCTGTTATATGGCATTTGGAAAATAAAAGAGAAGAAAAATTAACCATGATCTCACTGTTAACATTTTGGTTTATGTTTATCTAGTCCTCTTTATCCATATATACATGTGTGCTTTTTCTATTTTTCCTCCCTTTTATGTTTTCAAAAATATGCTGGGTATGCTAGGCAACGGATAATTATAAATATACACTATATATGGTGTGTATTTATAAGCCAGCGGTGATGCTTATGCGGTGGGAGGGTAAAGTAGGAAGAATCCAGTAGAGTTCTGCTTTTGCGCTTCTTCATATTGCCTTGGGCCACACAGTGCCTGCCTGGCCACCTGCAGAAACGCGGAGCTCTGGTTCAGGGTCTTTGGAGGAAGATCAGGCCAGTACAGGTGTCCTGTGCTTAAGAAGAGCCGAGAAAAACAAGTAGGGACTGACTTTGGGCAGTGGTCTCTCCACCCCTGTCCCTCCACAGCCACCAAGTGGAAGAATTATTATCTAGAGAGTGTCCCAGGCTCACACTACTTGGAGTGGGTGGAGTGGGAGGGACTAGTAAGGGCGAAGAAGCTCAGAGCTGAGGAGTTGTTTCAGGCATGAAGGATTGGTTGATTGACGTGGTGTAGTGGTTGGGACTCTCCACCCAAGTCCATCTGCTCCTCCTCTCAGCTCACTGGGCTCATGCTCGCTGGGGTCTTATCTGATACACTGCCCTATAGGTTCAGGACAAACGGGAGCTCACTAAACAAAATAACAAGATGTTTGAGAGGCATTTCAAAAGAAAAACATACTATGTTACAGTTCCCATAAGAGGTAGAACTCTTAGAACAGATGGACCAAGAATTTAAAAGTAGCCTGATAAGCATGAAAAATGAGATGAGGAAAGGTATTAGCAATAAGAACAAGAAAAACAAAATGAGAACCAAGCAGAAATATTTGGTATTTCCACATTTATACTTTTAATAAACCACATGTGTGCGAAGAGTGACAGAATGGACACAGCTGAGGAATTGGAAGACCAGACTGGGAAAATCTCCCAGAAGGGAAGAAAGTGTAAAGGAATAAACATTATAAAGGAAAAGTTATGGGATATGGAGGATAGAAGTAGAATATCTAAATAATAAGTGCTCAGAAAGAAAGAAAAATAAAAAATGGAGAGGTGGAAATAGTAAAAGAAATATTTGAAGAAATAATAAATAAATTCAATCAACTGATCAATTAATTATATTATCAAATTTTAAATTTATTTATATATTTATAAATATAAATGTATTTTGTAGAATTAGTTAAAAAATAGGTCTTAGATTTAAAAGATACATAGACTACTAAAGAGGAGAGATAAAGAAAAACATCCACAACTTATAGTGCAAGTTAATCACACCAAGGAAAAAGAGAAAATTCTAAAACCTACATATATAGAGAGAATAATACAAAAGAACAAAAATCAGATTACTATAGAAAGTAGAGTTGTGTTTTAAAGTTATTGAAGAAAAAAACTTAGAACATCGAATTTCACATCCAGGCAAACCGTCTTTCAAATATGAGGGCATGAAAAAAATATTCTCCAGCTTGCAAGGCTTTGGACACCTTGTCATGCAAAGATCCTCATTGAAAAACATTTTATGGGGCTGGCCCAGTGGCATAGTGGTTAAGTTCACATGCTCTGCTTTGGTGGACCAGGGTTTGTGGGTTTGGATCCCAGGCACGGACCTACACACAGCTCATCAAGCCCTGCTGTGGCGGCATCCCACATACAAAATAAAGGAAGACTGGCACAGATGCTGGCTCAGGACCAATCTTCCACACCAAAAAAAAAAGAGAGAGAGAGAGAGAGAAACATTTTACATGAAGTATTTAAATAAGACAGACAAATGTAGGAGATGTTGCAAGAGATGGTGTGAAAAAAAGACGATCAAATATTTTGATACTCTATGCTGTCTTTATAGATAGCTATGACTGAACACCAAAGGTTTGCATGGTATTAACCTGATGAGTATTGGGGGTGTAGTAAGCCGAGAAAAGTGAGAACATGCTAAAATTCTTGTCCTTTGGGGTAATTAAAATAAAGCATAGAAAAAGTGAGAACAACTGAAATAATAAAGATAGTAGAAAGAGAAATATATACCAGTTATTTCAAAAAGGCAAATGAACTAAACGTGCCAGTTAAAAAACCAATATTGACAGACGTATGAAGTTTACAAAAGACACACCTAAACATATTAGAAACAAAGGTTGAAGGTAAAAGGATGTTAAAAACATGTGAGAAAGATACTGACTAAAAGGGAGTTGGTATATTCATATTAACAGGGATTTTAAGATGAAGAGATGAAGATTGTAACTGCATAATGAGAAAATGTTCAAGTCATTAAACGCCTAATAAGACTTTCAAAATACGTGAGGCAAATTGACACAACAGTAGGAAGATATTGATAAATTCACCATTATAATAGAAGGTTTCAACTCACCTCTCCTAACTATTGAAGGCTAAACAGACAAAAACGAGCAAGTAAATAGAACTAAACAACAAAAACAATAAGTTTGACCTGGTGAACATTTAGGAGTTCTGCTTCTAACGACTATAGAATACATATATTTCTCCAGCAAACATAAAACATTTATAAAAATTGATCTTTTACTCAGCCATAAAGAAAGCCTCAAAAATTTTGATGTAGAGATATTATATTGACTACGATATTTGACCATAATGCAAATAAGGTAGAAATTAATAACAAAAAATGATAAATGAAAAATTCTCAAATATTTGGAAATGAAAAATAACACTGTTGTATAACACATGAGTTAAAGAGGGAATCATGATGAAAATTTAAAAATACCTGGAACTGACTGATAATAAAATATACATATATATTTATTAATATTATTATTTTTTAAGAACAGCCTAATGGTTAATTTCACACGTCCACTTAGCTGAGCTGAGGTATACCCAGATAGCTGGTAAAGCATTATTTCTGGGTGTATCTGTGAGGATGTTTCCAGAAGAAGTTAGCATTTGAATCAGTAGACTGAGTAAGGGAGGTTCACCCTCACAAGGGTGGGTGGGCATCATCCAATCTGTTGAGGGCTTGAATAGAACAGAAAGGTAGAGAGGAAGGGCAAATTCTCCCTCTTTTCTTGAGCTGAGACATCCATCTTCTCCTTCCTTTGGACGTCAGAGCTCTGGCTTCTTGGGCCTTTGGACTCAGGGGCTTACACCAGCACCCGTTGCACCCCCACCATAGCTTGCCTGCTTCTCCAGCTTGCATACAGCAGATCACGGGACTTCTCAGCCTCCATAACTGTGTGAGCCAATTCCTATAATAAATCTCTCTCTCTGTCTCTCTCTCTCTATTTCCTATTGATTCTGATTCTCTGGAGAACCTTGACTAATACAAACAGTTTTAGATTTACAGAGATAACGAGAAGATAGTACAGAGAATTCTCATATACCCCACAGCCATTTTCTCTTATAATTAACTTCTCACGTTAGTATGGTACATTTGCCTCAATTAATAAACCAATTAATACAGGATTATTATCTAAACTTCATGCTTTATTCAGATTTTCTGTTTTTCCCTAGTGTCCTTTTTCTGTTCCAGGATCCCATCCAGGACACATTACATTGAGTGGTCATGTCTCCTTGAGCTACTCTTGACTGCAACAGTTTCTCAGACTTTCCTTGGTTTTGCTGACTTTGACAATTTTGAGGAGTACTGGTCAGATTTTTTGTAGGATGCCCCACTACTGGAATTTATCTGATGTTCTTCTCATGATTAGACCCGGGTTGTGGTTTTTTGGGGGGAAGACCTCAGAGGTAAACTGCCATTTCCATCACATCATATCAATGGTAACTACTAGCAACATGATTTACCACTGTTGATGTTGACCTTGTTCACCTGGCTGAAGCAGTGTTGGTCAGATTTCTCCACTCCAAAGGTGTATTTTTGTCCCCCTTTCTTTAGTGTACTCTGTCAAAGGAAGTCACTCTGGACAGCCCACACTTATAGAATGGGGAATGAGAATGCTATATAAAAAATGATGCTTTGAGGGAAATTCATAGCTTTAAATACTTCTACCAGAAAAGAGTTAACCATCAAAATTAATGAGCCAAGTGTCCATCTTTAGAAGTTAAATGATGAACAACAGAACAAACCCAAATAGTAGAATAAAAGAGAAAAACTAGAGCAGAAATCAACACAATGGAAAATAAAGATATGATAGCTAGCAACAAAACTAAAAGTTGGTTCTCTGAAATACTAACTAAAATAGGCAAACCTCTGGAAACATCGATCAAGAGAAGAAGAGACGAGACTGCAAACAATATCATGAAAGAACTGGATATTATGATCTGTATGGTGGCTCCCACGACAAGTTTTGCATTCTGAGTTTGTGGACTTTTTTTTACCATGGTGCTCATGACTCACTCCACTTTACCCCAGTGAGCAAACAGATCCCTGTAATCAAGAATATTGGTTTCTGTTCTTAGCATAGAAACCAGGAGAGCAGTAGGTATTGAAGACAAGATCTTATTGCAGGTTGGGGGCTCCTGAAGCAGATCTGGAGATAGACATTGAGGAGCAAGACGTTTACTAGGAATCAACACCTGTGAAAGGATGGACATAGGGAGATGTTGAACTGCCATATTGTTTGGCAAAGCCTCAACCAACCTGATGGGGAGCTCAGGAGTGATGGGTATTGGCTATCAGAATGTCCTGCACTGACTGAAATGGCCACATCTTTCTATATCTGCATCTCACAATCACAGGATGCAGGCTGCTTCAGGAGAGGCATGACCTTGGGCAAAGTGGTTCTTTACAGCTGAGGGAGACTCTAAAGGAGCTGACAGCTGGGCACTCACAAAACTTAATCCTGAAGAAATGAACATGATGAGAAGGCTAACACTACTGGATATCAAGATTTATTATAAAACCACAGTAACAAAGACAGTAAGATATTAGCATAAAGATGGACACATATACCAATGGAACTAAAAGGGGTTCAGAATAGATCCACTCATGTATGGTGGTTTGATTTGTGCAAAATGCTATTGCAGTACATTGGAAGAAAGAATAGACTTTTAATAAATGATGCTGAGTCATTGGATGTTGTATCAGTCAAGGTCCAGTGAGGAAACCAGAAATCGCACCGTTTATGTCAACAGAGAGAAGTGAGTGTCGGGCATGTGGTAAACAGCGTTAGAGAACGGCAATGACAAAAAGGGCACACGTTAAGTAACAGAGAGAGTAAATGGGAAGCAGCTGCCACTGCTAGGGCTTAGCAGCCCAAAGGGAAGAGCTGGTGATTACCAGAACCCCGAAGCTTGGAGGAGAGGCCCTGCAGAGTGGGGACCCAGACCTCAGAGGAAGAGGTACAAGCTTGCTGGTGCTGATTTCTTTGAAGGGGTTCAGTGGGGCTAGTTCTGGGGGTGTGGAAAAAGCCAGAAACTGGAACAACTGCTACTGAAAACAAGGCAATTGCTGTGCTGAAGGGGTGTGGCTGGAGTAACGCCAACAGAGCTAATAGGAAGGAGCACATTCCTGGTCCATCTCAGACTTCTGGTCTCCCTCCGTGGCTTCCTATTGGGGGGATGTGATAGGGAGCAGGGGGGCAAATGAGACATGGGTTTGTTGAATTCCACCCCAACATCACAAAACAGAGTAGAAAAGAGGAGGGTTTATAGCCCAGAAAATAGCATTAAACAATATAGCACTGATATTCACGTCCCTTTTACATTGAAGGGGAGAAAGAGCATTCTCTACCTACTCTGGGTCCTTGCTGGCTGGGCTACAAATGAAATTGACATGAGGCCGAATAGCAGGAGAAAATCAAGCGAAGCTTTGTAACATGTATACATGGGAGAGACCCGGGGAAACTGAGTATTTCTCAACAAAATGGGGGAGGTTCTCCTCTTATACAGACAAACGAGGATATTGTGGGTGGGTCAGTTATGGGAGATTACCAGAAAAGCACAGTAAGGTTATTATGCAGATTTATGGCCTCAGCTTCCACACTGACAAGTTTCTAGAGATGAGGTCATCTGCCCCTCTTCCCAGTGCAGAGAAGGAGATACCTTTACAAATGGAGACTTTGCTTACAAATGTAAATGTCTAGTAAACAGAACTTTGATAAGAATGGGCCCAGCAAAGACCCTCCCAGTCTACCAATACCCAGAGTCATCCATGGTGATGGCAGGTCCTGGGGACAGGCCTTCCGTCCCAAATCCCTTCAGACGTTTAGTGGGGGCGGGGAAGGTCAAAGCCTCCTTCAGTGCTTGAGGTGGCCAATTCTGGTCCCCACAACATTATACACAAAAATCTATGCCAGACAGACTTTTGATTTAATTATGAAAGGCAAAACATAACTCTTTAGAAGAAAACAGAGACAGTACAAGAGTGAGAGCAAAAGTGACAAAATGTTACCAGAGGATGAATGTAGGTGAAGGGTATATTAGTGTTTATTGTATTACTTTTTAACTTTTTGTAGGTTTGAAATTTTTCAAAATAAAATGTGAAACAAAACAAAAGGACACTGATCAATGGCAACAAAAAAATACAGTAGTATCCCTGTTTTCTAAATTACTTCCCAGCCTGATGCACTTGTAAACATGTTTGTTCAATATCAGTATTACTACACTTTGCCCAATAACTAGCTTAAAAATCCCCTTTGCCAGTACAATAAAACTTAAACATCAAAAGTAATTTAATAGTTGCAATTCCAATGGGAAAGGAAGATTCATTCAATTCTTATGGAAATATGTATCAGATGATTTAATTTGACTGTTGCTAGGGCCAGCCATTTACTTACCATCACATTTAAATTGATACAAGCATGGTGGCCAAGAATGATTTAAGAATATTTTAAATATTCATAGTCTCAAAGAAAAGTTGAAAGGAAATGCAACAAAAACTAACAGGTTCTTAAAATGCTCTTTCTCCAGTTATCTCTCTTTGTCTCCTAAACATTCTACAAGTGCCAAAATTCTTCCCCAAACCTGAAAAGTCTCTTATTTCACAGCTTCAGTGAAGTTTCCTTATCTTCATGCAGTTTCCTACACTTTTAAATCCAGTTTTTCCTCTCTCTAGTATTTGTTTTCATTTTCAATGTAAAATCGTACCTCCCAGCTTCTGGCTTTCCCAAATTTGCGATTCTTTTCACCTTTTCCTACTTAGGATAAGATGCCAACCTCTGCAACAAAGAGACCCAACAATCCAGTGGCTGAAAGAACAGACTTTTTTTTTTCTCATGTTAATGATTCTGAGCCAAGTGCTATAGCTTGGTGAGTCAGTTCTGACCCACGTGGTCATCCAGTGACCCAGGCTTCCTTCATTGTATGACTCTTCAGTTTCCTAAGACACTGTTATCATCTGCATGATTGAGGTTTGGTTAATCTGAGTTCCAGTGGAAGAAAGGGGGAAAATAGAATATTGAGGAGCCAGTCCAAAGCATGTATAGTTTTCACTTGTGAGAATTTAGTCACACAGCCACACTCAAATACAAGGAAGTCTGAGACATGTGATTTAGCTACGTATCCAAGAATAGGGATGATAATGAACAGGCTTGTTGAGTAATCAAGTTTTTCCACACTATCCAATTATTCCCTAAGAAAAAAAAATCCTGAAGATCAGTAAGAGAGTGTTGTGGGGGGTCTGTGTGTGTGTGTGTGTGTGTGTGTATCTTAGAGGTGTCCAGAGTTGTGGTTGTGGATAGGCCAATGTCACTCATGCTTTTCTTGCTATTGCAAATGATTTTAATGTATATTTATCTGCTCAGTTCAACAAACATTTCTTGACCATCTGCTATGTGCTAGGTACAATGGCAGCCACGAGCATGACAAATCTGAATATCACATAATTGGTTCTTTGGGGAGTTTGCCATTCAGTGTAAGAGATAAACATAGAAAGAAGATGTCAACACACTATGGTATGTTAAAGGGAGTTTTTGATGGAAGAAGATACGTTTGATTTAAAAATAATGAATTTTATTCTCAAAAATATATATTTCTGTTTACATTTTCTAGTTAGTAATTGAAGTTAACGTTTGTTTTGCTTATAATATAACTCCTTCTTTTTTGTTTCCTCCAAAGTATTTCTTCAATCCATGTGGTTCTAGAGGTGGCCAGCAATTTTGACTTACCACCTTGTGTGCAGTAATTGAACTAGAGCTTATCACATGACCAAAGACAGGCCAATCAGAAGTCTCCCCTGGGGAGACTTTTTCACACTGATCTGGGGAAAGAGTACACTTTCTTCCCTGGTTGCAGATCCATTAGGATGTGTGCTGTGAGTAGCTGACAGTCATGTCCCCTGTCATGTGAAGAAACCTACCTGCAGCTTCAGAGAACTTGCAGAGAAAATCAGAAAAAATAGGTAGAGATAAATACTTGATAGATTATTAGTCTTTGGTTCTCGTCATACCTAAAGCCATGAGGTTTAGGCATGTGAGCCAATAAAATCCCCCTTTTCTATTTAAATTAACTTGAGCTGGGTTTCTATCATTTGCAATCAAAAGGACTTCAGATAATTCAGTAATGGAATTTATATATGGCATCATATTTTTTAAGGTAAAGCTTTCCTAGGAATAAACTTATTTCTAACTTTTGAAGTAAAGGCAAAATAAAAATAAGATGCTATTTTGAAATGGAAAAGAATGAACATGAATGATATAAATAAGTGTGTCAAGGCAAAATGCACAGCATCAGAACTCATTTAAAGTCTATTTAAAAGTCTGAAAAGTCTCCAAAAAACTATATAAGAAAACAAAAAATGTAAATTAGTCTCAGATTTTAAAAGTGGGAATTTTATTTTAAGTCAAGTTTGAGGCCTACTACTCTTGTCTCCAAGTACCAGATTCTATTTTTATCGTGTTAAATGAGTCAGTTCCAAATGTTGGTCTTTTTAAAAATACTATTATTATGATAGCTGAAGCAAAACAGATGTGAAAAAACGACAATTTAAACTTGTGATCCTTCAGCCTAAATTAGTTGTACCAGCCATGTGTTAAACATTATATTGTGCTAAAATTAAAAATGGAACTGAATTTTGGTATGTGTACTTTATAGATAGCAAATGAAAGAATAGCCATCAAGTTCTGAAACAAAGAGTGACAGCTTCTGAGCTTTTACAAGGTAGTTTGTTTCTCCATCCTCTTCTGCTTTCTGCTTTCATTGTCTTTTTTGTCCACACTCAAACTTAAATGTTGTCCTTGGCTCTTATTTCTAGAACGACCAGCCATTGTATAGGCATCCTTCAATCCTGTCCTCAAATGCTCTCAATTCTTTCCCCATAGCCCTAACCTATGTGAGTTAGCTTGGCCATCTTCCCCCAGACTATAAATGTTCACACATTGGAAACTCCAGGTCAATACAAATTTTTGCAGAGTTCTATAATTTGCCCTGTAGTGCTATTGAGAAAAGCTATCAAATGGAAAGATCTAATTACCCTATAGGAACTGGCTTTCAGATAACATCTAGAATACATAACATGGCTTTTAAATTCTCCAAAACCTGGCTCCTGCCTGTCTCAGACCTCATCTCTTACTGCCTACAGTCTTGTTACCTACCCCTCCAGTTATACTGTGGTCCCTTCAGTTTCTTTGGGTCTCTCTCATCTTGGGGTCTATTGCTTCTCTCTCTGCCTGGTCAACATTCAGATGTCAGTTTAACCACTGGTTCCTCAAGGTGGCCTCTCTCACTGCCCGGCTCAAGTTTGGTGTCTCTGTTTATAAAATTTGCATCTGGCAGATACCACATCTGCCTTTTTGCTGCCGCATCCCCAGTACCCAGCATGGGGCCTGGCACGATAAATATGAATTAATGTTCCCATAGACCAAACAGTTGTGAAAGGGATTCAGTTAATTCAGTCACTCTGGAAATATATTCTACAACCAAACCTAATTCAATAAGAACTCTTCTTTGGAAGAATTCCTGGGTGAAATTTTCTTATTCTTGACCATTTAGTGGCCACATTTCCATGGAGCAGGGTGAATTTATAACTTTCAGCTAGGTGACTGGATTGTAAAACTAACAATTAACAGATAGTATGTGTTTGCTTTAACAAGAAAAACAAGCACAATTGATCATATGAGCTGAGTCATTTTCAGATAACTTGTATGCTAATTAAAATGTTTACTGAAGTTCTAATAATAGCTGATGGTGAGAAGAAAACACAGATAAAATAATACTGCAACTCACATGAGATCTTAAAAATATCTAGAAATGTTATCTGTCCATTTGGGCCACTGGCCTTAAATATTTTTGACCTTAAACCACAGTAAGAATTCATTTTGCATTTATGTTAATGTATGTATATATGCGTGTCTGTGTATATATGTCTAATGGACTATATCTATACCTAGCAATATATCTATATCTATCTAAAGCAAAATTTCCCAAAATAACACTTGTCCTTACCATACGTGATATACTCTGATATTTCCGATTCTATTCTGTTCTGTTCTGTTCTATTCTCTTCCATTCTATTCTATGTTATATTATATTAAAAGGAATACTGGTTGCCAGTGGACTAACTTGCTTTCTTCTGCTCATGAATGGGTCATGACCTCAAGTTTGAAAAACACCGATCTAGAGTACTTTACCTTTTCCAGTGCTTGCTGCTTACTTCTCTCCTCCCTCACGCTTTATTGTATAATAAAGAATTTGTCTGGTCTTTGTCCCTGGTTCCTGGCATGGAGCGTCTGAAACCTTTGGAATTTCCCAAGTGGTAGAAGTGTTGTTGTTATTCCTGAGCCCCTGGGATCACACCTGAGTTTATGCGAATGAGGTCAGTCATGGTTGGTGCCTAGATATCTTCAGGGTGGGGGCTGGTCACACGAAGACCAAGCAACGATTAGAGGGTTGGGACTTTCAACCCCCCGACCTCTGAGGAAGGGAAGAAGGCTGGAAACGGAGTTCAATCAGGTGGCCAGTGTTTTAATTAATGGTGCTTAATTTTTTTTTTAAGATTCACCTTGAGCTAACATATGTTGCCAATCTTCCTCTTTTTTGCTCCTCCCCAAAGCCCCAGTACATGGTTGTATGTATCTAGTTGTAAGTCCTTCTAGTTCTTCTGTATGAGCCGCTGCTACAGGATGGCAACTGACGGACAGGTGCTGTGGTTCCACGGCCGGGAAACAAACCCAGGCTACCGAAGCTGTGAGAGCACCAAACTTCAACCACTAGGCCATCAGGGCTGTCTCTAATTGTGCTAACTTAGTGAAACCCCATAACAACTCTGAACACCAAAAAAGAAGTTCAGTGAAGCTTCCTGGTTGGTGAACACATCAGTGTGCTGGGACGGTGACTTACCTTGGTTCCTTGAAGAGAGAGGATGAAGCCTTGTGTTTAGGACTCTCGCAGACCTTGCTCTATGTCTCATTATTTGGCCATCTCTGGGTTGTGTTCTATATAATAAAAGTGTAATCATAAGTATAGTGCTTTCTTGAATTCTGTGAGTCATTCTAGTAAATTATTGAGACTGAGGGGGGTTGTGGGCACCTTTAAATTTGTAGCCAGTCAACCAGTCAACCACAGTGGTTTGGGGATCCCTTGAAATTGTGGCTGGTGTCTGAAGTGGGGGCAGTCATGTGGAGGACTGCGACTTTGACTTGTGGAGTCTACACTAATTCCAGGTAGTTAGTGCCAGAACTGCATTTAGTACATCTGTTAGGGTTGAAACAGGATACCCCTCTATTCTCAAATAATCCTCGACACAAACACTCTCTGTGTCCATGTGGATACACATAATCCCTCTAAGATCCATTTTAAACAGAATAAAATGCTGTCGCTTTTCTAGTTGGGCCCTTGAAGTGTCAGCCTGATGGGTATAACAATATCTCAATTACTTTTTTGCATTTTCCCATTTATTTCAAGTTTCTTAACCATTTGAACTTGGTTTTCTGTGAACTTTATTTCATAGCCTTTTTCAGTTTTTCCAATAGGTCACTGGTATTTCCTTACAAAATTTTAAGCACTTTATGTTAATTATAGATAGTAAACATTTAATAAGTCACTGGTATTTCCTTGCAAAATCTCAAGCACTTTGTGTTAATTATAGATATTAAACATTCATTTGTTGTCTATACTAAAACTAATTTCTCTGGTTCTATCTGGATGTCTTTGATCTGTAGAATCAGGATCCAGTAACTCTGTGCTGCCTCATATACTGATCTCCTGATTTCAATGAATCTCATACCAGTCCCTGCCCAGCCTAGATCTTTGTGATCATCTACATTTTAATTTTTTTCTTTATTTTGAAGTTTTTCTCTAATTTAGGGTTATCAGATAAAATACAGGACCCCTGGTTAATTTGAATTTCAGAATACAGGAGTTCTGTATTTTTATTTGCTAAGTCTGGCAACTCTAATTAGTCATCTAATGATAAAAAAGAATAACTGGCTTTTAGAAATTTTCAGGTAGGGTACATAGCCTCTGGATGCCAAAACATCAGTCATGCTTAATTCCATACTGAATTCAGTATTAAACTGGAAATGCTAGATTTAACATTGAATTTAATACCAAAGATGTGAATTTTAAAGTAGCCTAGGAGACATTCAAGATTCACTTTTCTATCTAATCGTCTTTAGCATTCTTTTTTTTTCCCCCTTCTTCCAGAAAACTTTATTTATTTATTGTGGTAACATTGGTTTTTACATAAGTGGTTTTTTGTTTTTGTTTTGTGATGGAAGACTGGCCCTGGGCTAACATCTGTGCCCATCTTCCTCTACTTTATATGGGACGCTGCCACAGATGGCTTGACAAGCAGTGCGTTGGTCCGTGCCCAGACTCCAAACCTGTGACCCGTGGGCCGCCAAAGCAGAGTGCACAAACTTAACTGCTACGCCACTGGGCCAGCCATCTTTTTAGCATTCTGAATTTTGAAAAAAAGAAATCTTTTTTGTTAAGTCTCCAAAGGAGTTTTACAAACATTATTAGATGAAAGCAGGTCCCATCCCCACTGTGGGCTATCCTATAAAAATTGTCCAAGCTCACACAATTGCCAAAAGGCTTATCCAGGACTGAACTGAAAGTTTCTCCTCCAGCTGATCAGTTCAGTAGCCACTTGAATAATTAGAATTGGAATAATTTGATGCATCTTAGGGGTCCACTTGTCCCAACCAAATCCAGAGTCATCTTCAGCTAAGCCCCTTTCCGGGAGTTGCATACACTACACTGGACTGTGTATAGGTCCTGCCTGTCAGCTGCTTCTCATGGACCGGAGCCACGGGTAGCTTGCTTTCTTTTTTTTTAAACAAGGAGTGGACAATGTTTGGAAAGGAACCTGGAAGTTTGACACTTTTTATTTAGAAGATCTTGGAGGGTAAAGTGAAGAGGAGAGAAGGGGAGTGAGCTGGGGAGTGAATTTCCTTTAGTGCCCAGAGGAATGGCAGAGAACGCAGGTCAGGCGGAGGTCAGGAGGTGTGGTGTCTTCCTTGGAACTGACACAGGATGCAGAAATTGCTGCTTACGGTCTGTCAGTTTGTATTAAGTTTCAGAAAGAAAAATAAAGGCTACTTTGATCTCTTCCTGGTCATGCATGATAATAGGGCTCAAAATGCTTGTCCCAGTTCAGGGACACACCAGCTCCCAAATCAAATGAGTCATATGCACAAACAAGAGAGACCATGGCCATGAATCAAGTGAGATAGTTTAGAACAAAACTGTGCATACTGTACACATAGCAAAGGAATTAAAGGTTTTTAGGAAAGCTTTGGTACTGTCCAAAGTTCAGATGTGTATAGAAGTGACAATCCAAAGTTAAAATCATTTGACTTAAAAATAGTTGTTAGTATTTCATAAGACCAGCCTGTGTAGTAAGCATTTTAAGGTAATTATCTCACTTAATCTTCACAACAGCACTAAGAGGTACACATTATCAACCTCATTTTACAGCTAAAGTAACTGAGGCTCAGAGAGGTTAAGTGACTTGCTTAATGTCACACAGCTAACAGTGGTAAGTCACTTTTAACCATTCTGTATTGCCTATGATGTCTGTGTTTTCTTTAATTAAAGACTGCTTAGCTGCTACATAATTGGTGATGGTCCTTTTATTATTTTTATTTTATTTATTTACTTTTTTCATGCCTAGAAATGCCAAATTGATGTTGGTCTTGAGAGCCGGCAAACTTGGCTGTTTTGAATAACTCTGCAGGTAAATTTAATCTTTAAATGAGATTGTTTTCTTAGCAATGCAATGAGTGTAGGGACAAAAGCAAAGAGTCGTTTCAGAGGAGGTGGGAACACTTTCTGTTCTATTGAAGGCTATTAATCCAGCATAGGCAAGTCACAATAAAAAGCCATTGAAGGTAAGTTTAGTTTGTCAGACTTTGGCAGTGGTGAAGAAGTAAGGCTGAGGAGAGGGATGTGAATGTGAGTGGATAGAGAAATATAAAAGAATTACAACTCATTGTAGAAACTAGGAGTAAGAATTTATTATTTGTGAAACAAATAGTTATTTATGCAATAAAGAAAGCACAAATTAAAACACACACATGCATAGATATGAGCTCCATATTATGACTAGTTGAGGCAAAGACACATAGAGCCAGAGAGGCTGACAGAAAGAGAATGACAGGAGTGGTTAACCAGAAGCTTTCAAGGCCTCCGGCTCACACAGAGTCTGCAATTGGCTACCAACAAGAACAACAACACTGGCATTGTCTACTAACCCTCAAAGACCCCTTATGTGCTAGCACCTCTTCTATGTGTTAACCCATTTAATACTGGTAAAAGGTAAACTGAGGCATATTGAAAATTTCAGAGTTTATTGGAGCAAAAATCAATTGGAATCAAGCAGCATCCAACTTAGAAGAAAGAAGGAGCTCTGAGGAGCTATAAAAAAATGAAAGACTTTTATAGGCAGAAGAGAGTGGGAACAAGGACGATAGGCAAAAAAATGGGTTGATCACGGCAAAATTACTTTCCTTTAGCAGATGGCATGGTGGGGGCCTATCAGGCAGATGACCCAACTGGTACTGATCAGGTGCTTCCTGATCAACTGGTTTAAGATTCATTTCTGGGAGAGCCAAAACTGTAATTAAGATAAGTCTCAGTTTGGTGACATGGGGTTTAGCATAAGCGACTCCATTTTGGGGCTGTTGTCTTGTTTTTTAACAATGCTTACAATAATGCCAAGTGCTAGAAACTGTCATTACTCCCATTACAGACAAGGAGACTGAGGCAGGAGAGATTACTTTATTTGCCCAAGACTTCACAGCTGGTAACGACAGGTGTCCTTGTTTGGAAGTCCAAAATTAGCTTCAGCTAGAATTTTCTCATGCCACACAGAAAACAGGATGAAGTAGAAAAGGTTTGGGCGTTAAGACTTCTTAGTGTTGGATCTTGCTCTTTACATGGTTCCAAAATGAGATTCTTGGTGACTTTAAAACCCTTAAATATTAGTGTACAGAGACTCCTCATATTCATCACCTTACTCTGTTGTTGTAGTGCCACTGAGTGGATTCTGACTCCTAGTGACCCTGTATACAGCAGAGCGGAACCCTGCCCTGACTTTTTGCACCATCCTCTCACCTTCCAGTGCTGTACTGGGCAATGCTCCACTGCTATTCATAGGATTTTCGTGGCCATTTTTTTTCAGAAGTGCATGGCCAGGTCCTTCTTTCTAGTCTGTCTTAGTCTGGAAGCTCCACTGAAAACTGTCCACTATGGGTGACTCTGCTCGTATTTGAAATATCGGTGACATAGCTTTCAGCATCACAGCAACACGCAGCTGCCACAGTATGACAACCCACAGACAGGTTGTGTGGTTTCCTGACTGGAAAGAAAACTTGGGCCAAGGCAGTGAGAGTTCCGAACCTTAACCACTAGACCACCAGGGCTTGCTATCACTTCACTTAGTCTTAGCAGAACCATATGCACATAAATTATTTCCCCCATTTTAAAATGGAGAATTTCAATGAGGTCGAGTCCTTTTTGGTCACCAGGTACATTGGAAAACAGCCTCAAAAACTAGGTCCTCTAGGGGAGGAAAAAATAATCTTTTCTTCTACTCATCTTAGGTTCTCCAGCTGGGTCCTTATTGTGGAAATTACTAAATAGAAACCTCATTAAGTGGAGTTGGGAGGCCAAACGGGTGAGCTCTCATGCCCCACCTAGATAGCAGGGCCCAACAGGAAGAAGAAAGACTTCCTCTTCTTGACTGGCAAGAAGCTCAGCCAATGAGAGGCTGTCACAACTCAGCCAATGAAAAGCCACTACACCTTGAACTCTTTATTTACCATAGCCCTCCCAACTTCCTCTTCCCCTCTATAAAAGTTTCTCCTTCCCTTGTTGGGGGGCAGGTGGTGATTTGCACGTGGCTTGCCATGGTTGCAGACCTCTAATTGCAATTCTTTGTTGATCCTAAATAAACCCATTTTTGCTGGAGAAATAACTGGCTGTCTGTTTGGTTAATGTCAACCCTGTAAATGAGAACTGCCAGAGTCAGAGTAACATGAGAAAAACAAACAGAGGTTTATTTACAGGTGCATTGTGCTTACACATGGGGCTACCCAGAGAGGAGTAACTAAAGAGGTGGTTAGAACTTGGGTTTATCTTTCATTTTAGGTCAAAACAAAGGAAAAGGTGAGTTGGGCTTCTAGGAGTGGAGGCTTGTTATGGAAAGGTGACCAGGAAAAGTATGGTTAACAAAGGTTGTTTAGTAAGGTTTGTTACACAGATTTAAGTAGATACATTTTCCATTGATGAGAGTTGTTAAAGTTCCTCCTCTTCCTGGTAAGGTATAGGGAGACATCTCTACAAATGGAAATTTTCTTTATATATGTGAATTTACTTTACAAAGTAAAACTTGTACAGAAAAGTACAAAAACTTGTACTCTGTTTTCAGAACTTTTCCTGCATCTGCTAGTTCCCAATGGCCGTAAGCTCAAAATAATCCATAAGCTGAAGAGATGTATTTTGGGGTGGCATATTCTGGTAACCCTATGGAGAAAACCTAGATGACCTTGGGTTTGGTGATGATTTTTTAGATACACCACCAAAGGCCTGATCTATGAAAGAAATAATTGATAAGCTGGATTTCATTAAAATTAAAAACTTCTGCTCTGCAAAAAACACTGTCAAAAGAATGAAAAGACAAGCCACAGATTGGGAAGGAGAAAATATTTGCAAATACCTATTTGATAAAGGATTGTTTTCCAAAATAGAGAACTCTTAAAATTCAACAGTAAGAAAATATACAACCTGTTTAAAAAACGGGCCAAAGACCTGAACAGACACCTCTCCAAAGAAAATATACAGATGACAAATAAGCATGTGAAAAGATGCTCAACATGATATATCATCAGGGAAATGCAAATTAAAACAACAATGAGATACCACTATACACCTATTAGAATGGCCAAAATCTGGAACACTGATAGCACCAAATGCTGGGGAGGATCTGAAGCACAAGAACTTTCCTTCATTGCTGTTGGGTACGCAAGATGGTACAGCTGTTTTAGAAAATGGTTTGACTGTTTCTTATAAAACTAGACATACTCTTACCATATGATCCAGCCATCTTACTCCTTGGCATTTGCCCAAATGAGTTGAATACTTATGTCCACACAAAAACCTGCACATGGATGTTTATAGAAGCTATATTTATAATTGCCAAAACTTGGAAGAGATCGAGATGTCCTTTAGTAGGTGAACGGATGAATAAACTGTGGTACATCAAGACAATGAAATATTATGCAGTGCTAAAAAGAAATGAGCTATCAAGCCATGAAAAGACATGGATGAATCTTAAATAGATATTGCTAAGTGAGAGAAGCCACTCTGAAAAGGCTATATACTGTATAATTTTAACTATATGACATATGAGATTTTTAGGGCACTGAAGATGCTCTGTATGATACTATAATGGTGGGTACATGCCATTATACATTTGTCAAAGCCCATAGAATGTACAACACCAAGAGTGAACCCTAATGTACGCTTTGGATTTTGGATGGTAATGGTGTCAATCGATGCAGGTTCATCAACGGTGACAATGTACTACTCTCATAGGTGATATTAATAGTGGGAGAGGCTATACGTGTGTTGGGGAAGGAAATATATGGGAAATCTGTACTTTCTGCTCAATTTTGCTGTGAATCTAAAACTGCTCTAAAAAATAAGGTCTATTAAACAATAACAGCGCCTAGGCCCTATGGTTGTAAATCCCGTTCTTTTTCAGGCCCAATCTCTTGCCTTAGCCTTTAGATTGGCCTGGGACCTAATGTCCTCTTGGAGCAGTTTGCTTCTAGTCCCATAACCCTCTGCTGACCACTGTGCGTGGACTTGTGGCCTCTCTGACTTGGGTGCTCCCAAGGCCCTGCTGCCAGCCTTCCCCTAGCTTCCTCGGACTCATCTGAGCTGTGCTGCCAGCCCGCCCTTCTTACCCTTTCCAGCCTCTGGGATGGCATCTCATCTCCCCGGCTCTGACTCCTCACCCTTAGCCTCATTTTCTAGCACCGTCTGAGAATCACGATCAAGATAGACATTCAGAGCCAAGAAAAGCAGAGAGACACACATTCTTTTGTAAATATACGTCTAGTTGCCCACATAAACAAGAGCTGCTGGGGGGCAGAGACTGTCCCCCTATTCTTTTTTAAACCAAGATATCATGAAAGTTAAAAGCATAAACTTGGGAAAGATCTGGATTTGAATCCTATATCATAAATAAAACTGCTAGAAGCATTCCTGTACAAGTCTTTGGATGGACATGTGTTTTCATTTCTCTTGGGAAGAATTTCTTTAATAGAGTTGCTGGGCCAAAAGCATTTGTTCAGTTTTATGTAAAACTGTCAAATTGTTTCCAAAGTAGTTGCATCATTTTATATTCTGCCATTTGATCTTAGAAAAGTTAATTTAACCTCTCTGGGTGGTAGTTTTCTCTTCTGAGGATAATGGGGGTAATAATACCCACCCCTCAGAATTTTGAGATTAAAAAATAAGGTATTATGGGGATAAATAGAGAGCATGGTACAAAGTAATTTCTCACTAAAAACAGCTATTCTTTTTTGGTTGTCATTCCTGATTTTTTTGAACATTATGAAAAATTTCAAAACTACCAAAAAGTGGAAAGAACAGTGAGCACACATATACCAACTCCTAGATCCTACAATTCACATTTTCCCACACTTACTTCTTCATCTCTCTATGCACATAGTAATCTATTTTTTAATGCATTTCATAGTAAGTTACAGACATTAGTACATTTCCCGCTAAATACTTCATTATATGTACCATTAATTAGAGTTCAATATTTGTTTATGGTTCTTTTTTTTTTCATTGCGGTAAAATTTATGTAGAATGAAATGCACAAATCTTAAATGCACCATTCTATGCATTTTGACAGATGCATAAAGCTGTGTAACTCAAAACCCCATCAAGATACAGAATTTTTCTTCATACCAGAAGGTTCCCTTACCCTTTTCCAACCAATCATCATCCTCACTCACCCCCAACAAGGCAACTATTCTTTTCCATTTTTTTCAACTATATAGATTAGTTTTGATTGTCCTAGAACTTCATATAAATAGAATCAACTATGTTGTCTTTTAATAAGGCTCCTTTGGCTCAGCATAATATTTTCTTGTTCATCCGTGTTTATTCCTTTATACAAATGGGCTAACATTTGTTTACCTAGTCTCTTACTTATGGCCACCTGGATAAATGCCACTTTTTGTCTATTCTGAATAAAGTTGATATGGACATTCTTGCACAAGTCTTTTGGGGGACATATGTTTTCGTTTCTCTTGGGGAAGATTTCTTGAGTGGAATTGCTGGGCCATAAGTATTTGTTTAGTTTTATATAAAACCACCAAACTGTTTTCTAAAGTGGTTGTACCTTTTTATATTCCCACCAGCAATTGCTCTTGAAGGGGAGAAAGAGTGTTCTCTACCCACTCTGGGTCCTTTCTGATGGGCTACAAATTAAAGTGACATGAGACCGAATAGCAGGAGAAAATCAAAGAAAGCTTTATAACGTGTATACATGGGAGAGACCAGGGAATCTGAGTTTTTCAATAAAATGGTGGAGATTCTCCTCTTAAATAGGAAGACAATGGAGCATGTTGGGGGTGGGTCAGTTATGGAGATTACCAGAAAAGCACAGTAAGGTTGTTATGCAGCCTCACCTTCCACACTGATGAGTTTCTAGAGATGAGATCATCCCCATTTCTTCCCAGTACAGAGAGGGAGATACTTTTACAAACGGAGATTTCCATTATAAATGTAAATGTCTGGTAAACAGAACTCTGCTAAGAATGGGATTAGCAAGGACCCTCCCCAGTCTATAGATACCCAGAGTTATCCATGGTGATGGCCCATCCTGGTGACAGGCCTTCTGTCCCAAATCCCTTTAGACAGTTGGGCGGGGGAGGTCAAAGCCTCCTTCAGAGAAAATAATCAAGGAAAAGAGACATATTTTGAGGTGGCCACTTCTGATCCACCACACTCTACATCCCGATCAGAAGTCGATGCTTTATTCTTTTCTGTTTTAGCCGTTCTGGTGAGTGAACAGTGGCTTCTCCTTGTCGCATTAACGTCCACTTCCCTGATGACTAACGATGTTGAGAATTTTTTATGTGCTTATTAGCAATTTGCATGTCTTCCTTTGTGAGTGTCTGTTCAAATCCTTTTGCTTGTTTTATAACTGGATTGTTTGTGCAGTTAACATCGTTACCAGCAGGACACAGGGGAAAGAGGCAGCCGGATACTCTGATGGAGAGAGAAAGAGAATGAAAGAAAGTGAAGTGAAGGCAGCAGGCGACACACATCTTTGACAGCAAGTCCTGGAGTCACTCAGACACCACTCTGTTCTCGTCCACGAGAATCTGCATCCAGATAGACACTTTCTAGTTTGCTCTTTGTCAGGCTGAACCGAGGGCATAGTGCCCTGCGCCTGATGTCTTCACATTCCATTCACACAAACACAGTGAAGACTGTCTTAGTTTTGAGTTCTCCACGAAGCAAACTGAGATGAGACTTCAGCGCAGGGAGCTCATTTGGGAGGTGATCTTAGGAAGCTGGGAGAGGGAGTAGGAATGTGAGTGACAAAAAGAGGAAAAATCAAATGGTGTGTCATCAAGGTCACTGCTGCAGACAGCAAGGCTCCATTCTGGCAGGACTTCTGCGAAATGAGCGCCTCCAAGAATCGTTCACAACAGGACAGTCATCTCCGGCTCCTGGTGGCATGAATTCCCCTGCACTTCCAGGGCCCACACTGGCTGAGTCCATCACAGGGCTGGCTGTGATCCACGGGGCACAGGCATGTGACTCGAGCACCAAAAGGACCTGCTGGTGAGTACTGCAATTCTTTCTGAGGGTTTCATCATGAGGTTCTTGCACCACTCCCTGTGCAGGAACAGCTCAACAATCCCCATTGGCCAGTGACGCTCTCCCCTAAAGTCACCTCCTGGCTTTGGCCGCCAGAGCTCCCTTTCCGCCTCCTCCCCCAGCTCTCCCTGGGACTCCTCCCTTTGCCTCTGGATTCTATACCAACGTCAGATTCCTCTCTCCTCCCCGTGCAGAGCAGCCTCCTTCTTGCCCTGAAGCTTGGGTTGTAGTGGGCACTCAGGCCCTGGGGCTCAGCTTCTACTCCAAAGTAGCTTTATCTATAAATCTCCTCAAAAAAGGCAGCGACAGATAACATTTCTTCTCATTATTCCACCAGATTTCCACACTCTTGTCCTGCTCATGTGTGTCTTGGATGACTTCTTTAGCCCACTGGGACTTTTATTCTTGCCAGTCATAGCCCTGCCTACTCTATGCTCCACTGAAATGTATCCATCAATCAGTCAGGGACAGGAGCTCTCGTGTTTTTCAGAGAGACGATTAGGTCATTTGGTGATGAAATCTTATTAAGAGCAATGGTGTAATGACACTCACCTCCTGTCAATCACCTCGTGTTTACCATGTGCCAGCTCTATGCCGGTGTCTTTACTCTTTCCCTCTGATTTATCTTTACGTGCACCTTTACCTCCACGAGGCAAAAATTTTGCCTTTTAATTTTTCCCACATCTCTTTAAATCCACCTTGATCCCTGCTTCTGCTTTTGCCTCTTAGCTGCCGGCAAACCTCCTCTATGTTTACCTGAATATATGCCACTTAAGAAGCATCACTGAGCGTAATTATAGTGGTGCTTTTCCCTTTTTCTTTCTGCTAGCATCTGTTTCAAATCTTTGTCACTCCCAACTGTAGACTTCTCTTAAGGACACTGTGGCTTCCCCATTTTCAGAATAAACAGAGTCAGACTCATAGCTCCTTTGGCTGATATAGCACAAGAGTGGTAGGAACTCAGCTTGTTTAGAAGTAGAGCACGGAGCCACAAGAGCTGAAGGGTAGCTGGAGTGTACCAGGTTTCCCCGGCAGCATAGCAAAGTTGTTATGAGCACAAACTTTGGAACCCAGCTGCGTAGGTCCAAATCTGTGACTTACTTAGCTGTGTGACTCAGGGCAAGTACTCAACCTCACTAAACCTCGGTTTATTCATCTTTACAACGGGTGCAATAATAGTACCTATCTCACAGGGCTGAGTGAGCGTTAAACGAATTAATAGATACAGAGCACACCAGAGGGTGCTTTATATAGTAAGCACTTAATATATGTTTGCTACTGTTCCTGTCACATTACTCCACCAGAGGGCACAGACACCATCTACAGGACCATTGATTCCTTTGCTGCCTAAGACTCCTGTGTCTTGGGATAGAGCTGCCTTGACAGGGTGAGGTATTTACTCATTCCTTTAGACAGTAGGATTTTCAGACGGCCTGAGGTAGGTGGTTCAGAACTAAGAGTGAAAGATGGAGAGAAAACACTGATACATCCCACTGAGATGTGCTATCCTCTGTTCCAATTTAGAAGATTGACACTTTCCTATTTCTCAGGTGAGGGTAGCAGGGTGGTGCATCATATCGGGTTTCTGCAAGTCTTGTAATCGCTGGCCAATTGGTGCAATAAAAAAGACTGTAACATATTATATGCTACGATTTTTTATTTTATAGGGGAAGTTTTTCTTCTCTTGTTTTAAAACAGTCATGACTTTTACACTTTGCAGCTTTAGAAATCTTCTCAAAGTCAGAGACAGAACAATCTCTACATCCTGTTTTCTTCTTAACTCTGCTCTTTCACTGAGTTTTCATTTTAATAGTTTAATAGTAGCAGCTAACATTTAGTAATCAATTATCACATACCAGAGGCTGAGTGTTTTACATTGATTATCTCATTCAATCCCCCACTGAGCCTGTAGGAGGCAGTATAACAGAGTAATGAACTGTGATATCTTTGAAGTCAGTCATGGGCCAAATGGTGGCTTCCCCACTTTCTTGGTGTGCCGTGATGGGACAGTCAGTGAACCTCTCTATTTCCTCATATGGCAAAAGCTCATGAGTGTGTCCTCCTCACTGGACCGTTGTAAAGAATTAAATAAAACACTTAAAACAGTGTCTGGAACACAGTAGGAATAGATCAAGAAATATAAGCTAAAAGTATGCAGATGAGAAAACTGAGACTAAGAAAAGATAATTCTGCAGTTTTGGTCACACATTTAGTAAGCTAAGGAGCTGGGATTTGAAAATAGGCAGTGCATCTCCAAAGCCCATTCTTGCAACCTCTCTGAGGTTGTTTATGATGAAAACCAGAACCGACAGAGTTTTTCTTTCTGTGCTAAACAATTCTGGGAGAAAGCATACTAGACAATACTGAGAACAGGCAAAAATAACTTAGCAACTTGCTCCAGGAAATAATTGCTCCTAGAAGAAAAGACTGTGAACTAACTCAAATTGCTTATTCATCAAGACTAACAGCTTAATCAATAGTCTCTTTAAGACCCTGTCCCTACTATGCCCACCCATTCAAAAACTTTATGGAAACTCCGCCCAATCCCAACTAGCTTCTTGCCTTGCAGAAAATCACCCAGCCCAGCCCTTTAAATGCCATAAATATCCTCCCCTGACTTCTCCTTTCTGATTCCCTGCTAAGACTGACTGTCAAGGTGGTGTTCTCCCTTACTGCAGCAAGCCCCATAAACTTGGCTTTGTTTGAGCAATAGATTTTTCTGGTGGTATTTTGGGGGGTCAGTAGTCAAGAATCCTGGAAGTTCCACTGGGATCTACTAAAGACCTCCTTGCTGCTGAGGTCCAAGATCCTTGACGCAGGAGTGGGCGCTCCCCAGAGACCCCCTGAGCCTCCCACTCAGGAACCTCTCTAACTGTGAGAATAGGTGGGAGCCGGGTTAGGTCTGAACTCTAATTTCTTATTTGCTGTTACTGAGTTTATTTTCAAATAAGTTTATTTTGTCCTCTAGGTACAAGGAATCATATTAAGAATTTTTCATTATCTGATTAAATATGAAAATTATTATCCATGGTGAAAAACTAACACCTCCACTTTGTATCTCTCTGTCCACCCTCCCCACTTTCTCCTCTGAGTCCACTTGAGGAAGTCAATAGGGAGGACAGTACAGGCTCTAGAAGTCCATCCTCCAGACCACACCAAGGACCGATGAGGTCAGGTCTCATCAGAGTGATGTTCTTTGCACAAACTTTGACTTGGGCCACCTTTTCAAAAACTTGTAAGAACTTTCCTCAGTCTTGTCTTTGTAACCTTGAGAAACGTTTTATTTAGTCTCTTCTGCCCATTTTTGGGAGTTTCCTCGGGCCTCCCATTACTGATGACTGGTCTGTGGCCATATTCTAGAGATAAGATGCATAAGAACCATTTCTACTGTTTATTGCAGTTCTTATGAGATTTTGTCAGGGTGTGTGGCCCTCTGAGACAAACACTTACTCCCTTGAAGCTTTAACTTAAGTTCATATCTCTCTAACTGGCATAATTCCACCATAGTTGAACTGGAATTGCAATGATCACTTTGAGAAACTTTTGACATAATCATGATTATCTATTTGAGATATACTTTAGAACAAAAAAAGGAAGAAACCCTCAAGAAGAGATTGTCTGCCTTGAGAAATAAAGAGAGATCACTTTATTTAAAATAAGGGACCCTTTTTTACTTTATAGTGCATGTGTCTGAGTGTTTTGTGTGTGTGTGAATGTGTGTGAGTGTGACTACGTGTGTATATGTGTGCGTAAATGAGAGAAAGAATGGTCTTTCCTGCATCTAGGCCTTTCCTCTCCTTGTGGGGAGAAGATAATTAGCTTTTTATAGTGATGATTTCATTTTTAAGCCCACTTTCTCTCATGTCTTCTTTTCCTTCCCCTCCATTTTAACCTCTCTCAGAAAACTTTGGAAATAAATGGATCATAAATTTTTGATATATGTTTCAGAGATTCATTTATATTAAAAAGGGACTCTTTAGAGCCAGCCCTGATGGCCTATTGGTTAAAGTTCAGTGTGCTCCACTTTGGTGGCCTGGGTTTGGCTCCTGGGGATGGAACCATACCACTTGTCTGTCGGTAGCCATGCTGTGGTGGTGGCTCACCTGGAAGAACTAGAAGGACTTACAACTAGAATATACAACTGTGTACTGGGGCTTTGGGGAGGGGAAAAAAAAAAGAGAGAGGAAGATTGGCAACAGATGTTAACTCGGTGAATTTTTCCCAGGAAAAAAAAAAAGAGGACTCTTGCCAAATAAGAGAAATTTAGGGGCCGCCAGGTGGCGCAGCAGTTTAGTTCGCGCTTGGCAGCCCGGGGTTCGCGGGTTCGGATCCCGGGCACCTGCCAACGCACTGCCTGTCAGCCATGCCGTGGCGGTGTCCCATATAAAGCAGAGGAAGATGGGCACGGATGTTAGCCCAGGGCCAGTCTTCCTCAGCAAAAAGGGGAAGATTGGCAACAGATGTTAGCTCAGGGCTGGTCTTCCCCACAAAAAAAAAAAAAAAAAAAAAATTAAAAAAAAAGAGAAATTTAGTTTTAGTTCACAAAATCTCTACATGTTTTTCTCTGACCTTTTTGCCACGTAAAAAAATGTTAGCTCAATATATTAGTTGAGACAAGATTTGGGTATAATTTCTCATGATTAAAATTTGAAAAAAATTCTATATTAATTCTATCGGCCCAATAAGTTATCATTGTAACCACAAATTGTTTAATATTAAAAATATATAATTCTGCTTAGTCCAATGAAATTTTAATTATGAATGTCTTTTAAAGATTTAATCTTGTGAATCTTATGAAATCATAAGGGCTTAGTAAATTTTGTAATTTCTGGATCTTTTGTTACCTTTAAGAACCTTACACTAACATCACATTGAGCTAATTAGTACAGAATATATGTATACCTCAACCATTTCTAAGTAAGAATAAAAAGACAATTATCATTCCAGAAACGCTACTTTGAATTTCCCTTGTTCCTAATCTTTATATATACAAAATGCTACAGATTAACAGGACATTTACATGTCTTTGAATGATACACATATGAATGTACCAGATTTATTTATTTGATGCATAAATTTTTTCTCAAATTTATTAAAATAGTACAACATATGTACTCACGGAAAAAATTAGGTAGACATTTTGTGGTGTCTCATCTTCTAGTTTTATCTTGAGTCCAGAAAAACAAAAGTTGATTAATTTGGTTAAAGGTGGTAATTAATATAAATGGTTGATATTATACTATACTTATGGAGAAATACAAATGGTCTGTAAGATAATAAATATATTAGTTTATTTCCTTCTTAAGGAAACTGTTATTTTTTTTGTTTTTGTGAGGAAGACCAGTCCTGAGCTAACATCTGTTGCCAATCTTCCTTTTGCTGAGGAAGACTGGCCCTGGGCTAACATCCGTGCCCATCTTCCTCTACTTTATATGGGACGCCCCCACGACGTGGCTGACAAGCAGTGCGTTGGCAGGCGCCTGGGATCCGAACTCGCGAACCCCGGGCTGCCAAGTGCGAACTAAACCGCTGCACCACCGGGCGGCCCCAAGAAATTGTTATTTATTAAGATGGCAAATTCCACTAGACACACACACACAATTTTAAAATCTAATATGCTGACAGTTGTATCTTAGAACTAAAGTTAAGAAATTTAATGTTATGATCCATTTGCTTAGTTGTACATTGTGTATGTTTAAATGATAAATATAAAAATCTCTTTAGAATAATTTAAAAAGTTTATAAATAATGAACAAGATAACAGACAAATTTGAAGACATGCTGTAAATCTAAAAGACCTAAATAAGATGATAATATAGGTTTCTAATACCAAAGATATTGACTTTGAAAAAAACAAGAATTGTGTTAAACAGTTTGTTGTGTTTGATTTTGTGTTTTGATAAAGTTGGCTCCGTGTTAATAGATTTATTCACAAAGAGAAGGGCTTATGTATTCTTTACTGCAAATCACAAAAGGGATGATATGCAAAAAGTAAAATTAGAATATGAGGGTTTTTTTTTTTTTCCTGTAAAATGACCATGTTATTCTCTGCCCAGATAACAGATTTCTTTTTCTCAAGATATTCTGCTACCACTCTGAATTTGTTGCCATACTCCTGATCATTTTGAAAAAGGTTCCTCATGTTTGAAAAAAGTTGTTTTGAGGATCATTGTTACTTTTTATTGTATGTTTTCAAAATATTGCTTGTAACCATTTTTTGCCTTTGATACTATTATTTATATTTTGTCTCCTTTGACAACTTCTCTTGATTTTTGTCTTTTTCAAATTTAGACCCTAAATTCAGAATAATCAAACTGTTAAGGTGCCCTTTAAACCTAAATTATCTTTTAGTTTTCTGGAATGGTCACCAGGTAACATAAAGATCAACTCCTTTGCCTTGCAGGACATTTGTTCCTGTGCAAGACATCTATAAGACATTGGGTTCGTGCCAAAAGGCCCATGATGTTTGGTCATATTTGGTCCTGTCCAATATGTCCATGGAGGCATTTGGTCCACACCAAGGGGTCTTGGATATTTGGTCCTGTCCACAACCGTTTGGCATGGACCAAATATGCTCATGGATGTTTTGTACAGGACCAAATGTCTTATGGACCAAATATCTTATGGACATTTTGGGCAGGACCAAATATCAAGGACCTTTTGGGGGTGGACCAAATGTCTTTTGTATGTTTTGGACAGGGCCAAATGTCTGTTAATCCTCATTTGTCTTATAAGAAATGTAATAAAAACAGGTTATTTTGGTATTCATCAAATTTTAATTAACTCAAAAATATTGAGAGTTCTTTTGTCTCCCAAATTTAGGATTATAATGAAGAGAAATTGGTCTTTCTTTGTTAATTATGCATAAATAAGAAAAATCAATATGATACAATAATTATAAGTTTCTCAGGAATATAAATGTTTTCCATGCAAAAATTGGTAAAGTAACTGTCTACAAAGATACTTTGCTTCTAGGGTACCATGTTTCAACCAGAGGCAGTGCTAGTACATTTATGGTACAAATCAAAAGGCCCTGGGGATTTGTCAATGTCCTCTCTGTTTAAAATGTGTTCTTGTTCCTAGAGTAATTGTTGATTACATCTTTGTAAACTAATTTTGTGTTACACTATGAAAGAAGATTGCATTCTTTTCCATTCTGATAATGTTTCAGAGATTTGGCTTTCTAGAGAAGACATTGGAGAAAAATTGCTCTTAGGTCTTGTTGAACAAGATCTCATCAGGTACTGTTAATAATGAACACAACAGTGAAAGTTTAGGGCGATAATCGTAGACTTAGGGAGGTCCATGGCTGTCTATTAAAGGGACACAAGCCATTCCTGAATCACTGAAAAACTGTCCCTTACATCTGGTTTGGTAGGCTCTTTGGATTGAGTTTGAGATCTGTTCTTTTGGTTTAAGTTGAGCCCTCTTTACCTCTGGCTTTAAACAGACTACACACTCTGGTTATAATCTTCCACTTATTATTTGTCTGTGTTGCAGTGCTCAAAGTGTGGTCTCCAAAGTCTTAAATGCTGCTGTGCAGCTACTGTCATAATAAGGGAGCCACAAAATAATCCTCCCATAACAGGAAGAAAACCTAACGCTTATGTAAAATCTTCACAAGATTAGGATGCATCAAGCAGTGGTACAGACCTGGATTGATGGTATCCCCAGGCAGTAAAGCTCTATTCTCCAGCCTGGGCTGGAGCAGTTTGTCTTCTCTTTTTACTGTTGTCTGTTCTAGGCTCCCACCATTAGGATCTGTGCTCTCTGGCCTTCTGCTTCCATCCCCAGCCATATCTATATTTTAAATAAGTAAAACTTTTCTGGCTATTCTATGATTCCTCCTGCTCTGGACAACTTCCAGGGTAACCACTATTTAACTTGGGGAAGGAATGATCACAGGAAGGCCAGTGACTACACTTCCCTCTCAGGTAAAACCTGTGTTTGATCAGGGGTCTTCTGTGTACTACACTTTGTCTTCACTTGCTAATGGTGGAAATTTCCTGGGTTATATGTAGGAGAATATTGCCTTGGCAGGTGAGTGCATGGTAATTCTGGGCAAGAATTTCAAAACACACCCTTATGAAATGTCTTGTCTTTCCTATGAGATTCTGCCTGCTCTTGTTTTGAACTCTGAGAAATATGAAGTTACATATTCAGCTAGATGCCTAAAGTGAGATATACATCTAAGACATTTCATCTCTCTCTCACAGATGGTTCTGCTGCAATATCTTTGGCATGGAAGGGCCCTTGAAATTGTCTACTCTAATCTCCCGAGCACCTATTGTTAGCAAATTAAGACATAGACGCTCAGAGAGGGTAAGTGATTTGCCTGAGCTCGCAAAGCTATTTAAAAACAAGAACAGGGCTAAAACTCACACTTGCAGACTCCATGCTCTTTTTACTGTATTCCTCTGAATTTGGAGGGGAGAAAAGGTTACTTTTACAGTGAGAACAATGAAACTCAGAGTTTCAGTAAACATCTAAAATAATACTTTAAGAGGGAAAGGGATCTAAATCAGGCTAATTATAATGTCTGTGATCAAGTCACTTGGCAAATAATTAGATTCCTTAGAGGACTGGAAATTTTAATAGTAGCTATCAGCTGCCATTTATATTATATAGATACACTGAAATTTTACTTTCTGTCACTTTACCTCCATGTCTTCAACTTTTATAAACCCGAATTAACAAACAATGGAGATTACTGTTTATTAAATTTTAGCTTTAAATAAATTTTTTTTACCTGATTTGAAATTCTTAGAGGTAATGTCATCTGGATAATTCTATTAATATTCAGTTTTACCTTCAAAATGGAAAATTAATTCAACGAAATTGTGTAAAGTTCTTCCTTTTTTGAACATATCATATCGATTTATTCTTAAGATGGTCATAAAGATATGTATGTCTTTTTAGCAGTTTGTAATGCTTTTGTGGATATTATTTCATTTTGTAATGCTTTAAAATAATACGTTTGCAAGACATTAGCTCTGAAAGGCACGCCAGTGATTTCCTGACTTTATTGATGAGAAAGCAGGATCAGAGAAATTAAGGGACTCACCTACAGTTACTGGTGAATAAATGGTAGAGCTATGCTTGCATCCGGGCTTTGCTCCAAATCTGGCCCTCTGTCCATTGCAAGAGAACCAATGAGCTGACACAATTCAAGCAACCCCCATTTAATTCCATATGGCATGACCTGTGATGTATTTTTTAAGTGGGTATTGTCCAACAAAAATGCTTACCCTGAATAAAATGCCTTACAAAGTTAACATCTGTTCCAGAAGAGCCTGCTTCTCTCTCCACAGCATCGAGCAGTTTTTGGTGGTGTTCTTATGTCTCTGGAGCCACCGGCTGGAGGAGATAGAGGATCCTGAAACTGACATCATCTGTGGCTACTAGAGACCTGAAACTTCTCCATCACCTAAGAGTCTGTCAACCATTCATATGCACTTGACCAAGGTATTTGTGTATGATGGCTCAGTCCAGGGAGTAACCTAAACACCGTGATGGGCTGGGGATGGTGGGTACCCTTGTGTTGCTGACTAATGCAGTAAGCAGGCAGTTTTTCTAGTTTTCTCAAGGCAGTGTCAGTCTAGAAGGTCACCGGGAGGCATTAGCAATGGAAAGGTACACAAATATTAATTTCAAAACGAATAAAATGGATAGAGCAGCTCTACAACTGTGCACTCTGAAACACACAGAAATGACTTCTTACATGCTTAGGTGACTTGAACCATAAGTATCAACAGTTTGCGTGGTTTTTTAACCACTTTGAGGAATCTCTCCTCTGAGAATTTAATCCATTCCTACATAGCTATTATCTTCTATAATAACCTAGTGAGAGATTAGGAAGTGAAGTCTAGTGGAAAGATGCCTGCCTTGGTTTATGAATTAAATACTAATGATTGAAAACTTTTTTTCCTAACAGTCAGCTAGCTGGTGGGAAGTAGCAGACAGATCAAAGTGCATATATCTGTTCCTTCTCTTCCTAGCTCTGTAACTTCAAGTATATTATTAAATATTTCTGAGTATCATTTTATTATCTGTACAATGGAAGTTCCTATCTGCTCACATGACTGTTGTATTTGAAAGTATTTATTGTATTTGAAAATGTATTTAAAAGTATTTTGTAAATGGCAATATATTTTTAAAAATAGTGTTTATTACTGAGGAAAACTTTTGCCAAGTTAGTTTCAATATAATCAAGATGAAAACACTCTTATCTTGCTAAAATAAACGTGATAAATATGGCATTTAACTCATCTTTTGCTCTGCTAAGGAGATTTTTAGACCTTTATCTTATGTATCTTCCTAACTGTGATAATGTTAATGGTGGAGTAGAAAAATAAATGAGATCTTTGGTCAGATGCTTAAAAAATGTAGAGTGGCTGACTTTGTAATTTTGAAAATAATTCTTAGGAAGCTGTCCTCCAAAGAGCAGGTGAAGCATAGATCCCTGGTGATGCCAGGCCAGGAGGGAATGCTTCTAGGGAAGTCAGAACTTTCTCTCTTGCTCCTCTTTAAAATGAAGCTTGAAGAGTGTGAGTAGCTGCCATTAAGAATGTACCTGATGTACCTGAATGTAGTCTGAGGTGGTCTGGTTTTCATAGAGGGTCCACACGGGGAGCCTTCCTTCCTTCCTTCCTTACACTGATATTGATCATCCACTCTATGTAACGCTACTAAGGTCTGGGGATATAATAGGAAAGAAGACAACACAGAACCATCCTTACGGAACCTACAATCTAACAGAAGGATAGACATTAGCCACTCATCACACTGGCAGAACAAATAAGGACTCTTTTCTGTTGTTTGTTTTTGAAGTTTACTATTCCCATTGGCGCTGTCTTGCGATTAGAAAGACTTAGAGACTCTTTGTCTGAATGGGACAAAAATGTTTTTTATTACCTCTGTTTCTACTGTCCAAAAGCTGATTTATTAGCTAATTCTCCTGATTGTTGGAGTGGGATCCACTCTAACAATCCAATTATCCTCATTGGATCTTTATAACTCTACTTCCGCTGGAAAAGGCTAAATTCATAAAAGCTTTTACAGATTCCTCAGTGTAATTTTTACTTTTTTGTTTTGAATATTTATAGGAAGGTAAAGCAACCAAAATTGAATATCACATCAGCCATCTGAAGTATTTAAATGCTTAATTAACATGACATAATTGTTTTTCTCCATTAAAAACTGACATTTGAATATTTGAGTGGATAGTTTAAGAACCCTACATTTTAATAAGGTACTTCAGTCCTAACACTAATGTTTTATATGTTACCCTCTCTGCAACAATAATTATGGGTTTTATGTGCTCCTGAGCTGAGAAATCCATTTTCCCACTACTGTTTGTTAAATGTTGGAGAATGAATTGGAATGGTATGGATTTTTGGATGAGAGTGTATCCCAAGGGAAGCCTTAGGTTCTATCTGAATAAGCAAAGGGAAAGGCTGGGAAAGATGCACAGTAAACATTTCTGTGTAGTTACCCCTGGGGACTGAAACTGAGGTAGGAAATACCACTTACGTTACTTAATTTTTTAATTGGTGGGTTTACAGGGTTTTTTTTTTAACTTTTTCATGTGTGTTGATGATTTTTAGGAAGTCTGCCCACCTTCCCACCCCCGCAAATGATAGGTCTTTCCTTCCCCTTCCCACCATCACCAGTTATCTCAGGCCCCAGGCTCTCTTGAGTGACTTCAACTCTGAACTCTCTACAGATGCCTCCCTGGCCTGTCTCTTTAGGCCTCTCTTTCTCCTGAGTCCACCCCCACATTTACACCGGGCACTTGCATCCAGATAACCCACAGTTGCTTTGAATGCAATACATCCCTAAGCTCATCATCCCTTCAGTCAGAACTCAGCTTACCTTTCATACTTATTATTTTTTGCCAATAGTGCCACCATCTTTTTATTCACTTGGATTTGAAATATAAGCATTTTCCCAGTTGCATTAACTCTGGATTGCTCTGGGAAGCTAACTCAAAGCCAAGTAACACTGGTCCATTTCTGTTCCTTTTCCCATAAAGCCCATTCTGCATTTCAAGCCCTCAATGCCTTCTGCTTGGAGGATTTCTCTGCTCCTCTTCCAGCCTTCACACAACCCAATCTGTCCTCTGCACTACAGCCCGATGAATCATCCTCTGCTTGTGATTTGATCATTTCAACCATTCTCCCTCCTAGGCCCCAGCTCAGAAACTTTCAATGACTCCCCACTATCGACTGAATTTTTAACTTTTTAACCTAACACTCAGGTTTTCTAGGATATGGCCTTTGCTGTCATTTCCTCCATTCTTTCCCTTCTCCCTCCCTCCCTCTCCTTCACAAATGATTATTACATTTGTGTACTATAAAAGTCTCTGTACTAAATGCTGGGGATATGCTGATGAACAAGACCAACTCCACCCCTGCCTTTCTAGAGTGTTCAGATAAAAGAGAGATAGACAGATAGGCAATTCCAGTCAAATGTGATAAGTGCTTCAATAGGAAAGTGTGGGGGTGAAGGGAGGATGCACTGGGAACCCCAATTAGTTGAGTAGGGTGATGTCTGAATAAATAACACCTAAGTTTAAATGTGTGAAAATTAATCAGCAGAAGGAAGGGATTGACCTAATTTGCATCTTAGAAGGTGAGCTCAGGTTGTAGTGTAGAGAAATGATATGAGGTAGTGGTTCTCAAACTTCAATGTGTGTCAGAATCTTCTGGAGGGATTGTAGAATACCTATCACTGGATCTCACCTCTGAGTAGATCTGGGAAAAGCCCAAGAAGCCCCATTTCTAACAAGCTCCCAGGAGATGCTGGAGGAGGTCCCTGCTCCTGGGTCCATACTTTGAGAATCATTCCTTGGATGGAAGGAAGACTGGAGGCTGAAGGGCCACGTAGGAGGCTATTAGTCCAGGTGAGTCATGACAAGTGACCTGGACTATAGGAGAGGTGGAGGTGATGGAGAGAAGTGCAGAGATCATGAAAACTATACAGGAGTCGGACAATTCCAGATTTGGCAATTGATGGGATATGGAAGGGAGGGAGGGGAAGGAGTCAAAGATGGTGTCTGATTTCTGGTATAAGTTCCTGGGCGGATGGATGCTGTTTACTCAGATAAGGTAGACTCTTCTCCAGGAGGAGACGCACAACTAGAGCAGAAGGTGCTGAGTTTGGTTTGGGGTAAAACATGATGCTTCAGTTAAGAATATGGGCTCTGGGGGCCGGCCTGGTGGCCTAGTGGTTAAGTTCGTGTGCTCCCCTTTGGCAGCCAGGGGTTTGCAGGTTCGGATCCTGGGTGTGGACCGACGCACTGCTTGCCAGCCATGCTGTGGCGGTGTCCCATATAAAGGAGAGGAGGATGGGCACAGATGTTAGCCCAGGGCCAGTCTTCCTCAGCAAAGAAAAGAGGAGGATTGGCAATGGATGTTAGCTCAGGGCTAATCTTCCTCACACACACAAAAAGAAAAAGAATATGGGCTCTGAACTCAGACTTCTGGGGTTTGAACACCAGCTTTGCCCCTTCCCACCTGGAGAACCTCAAACAAGTTACTTATCTCCTTATGCTTTGGTTTTCTCATTTTATCATCATGATAAAAATGGTACCCACCTCACGGGAGTGTGGTGAGGGTTAAATAACATACTGTGTGTAAATGTTTGTAACAGTGCCTGGCATATAGTTCATACCCAGCTGTTATGAGTAATTTCCTTCATACACACTGGCTTTTTCCAAACTGATTTCACTTTCCTGAAGGGTATCTATCCCATGCTCTTCTATCTTTGTTACTTTGCTTTTTCTGGCTCCTCTGTCTAGAATTTCTTTCTCTCATTCCTACCTATTTCTACATGTCCACATCATACTTCTTCTCAGGATCCAAATCAAATGCCACTTCCTCCATGAAGCCTTCCCAATTGCCCTCTGGTGCAGCAATCTCTCTCTTCCCAACTCTTACCACCCTTCATTTATAATCCCACTTTAGAACAAACCATTTTCAACCTTGTGCTCTGATTTCTTCTACATATGCCTCACACTGGCAATGATGGGTCCTATCATATTTTACCACTTTCATTTATACACTAGCCCACTTCTTGAGTGAATTCTGAAGTTAGTTTGTAAATATAATGGGTAGCTTCTGCTTTTAATTTTCACATATGTACATTTGGATTTGGAGTTGGGGATACTGTTTTGGTTTCTTTGTGTTTAATCAATCACACTTGCACCTGTAGAGACATGGGTTTATTTGTGGTTTATTAGTTCAATAGTAATTCATTAAATCAATAAATCCTCTATTGCATTGTTTTCTTCTCCTTGGGGAAAATTGTTTAGTGGTAAATAGGAATTCTTGAAATCTTTTCCTGCTTTTCAGTTCTAAAACACTAAAAAGCAGTTCTAAAACTGCTTTTTAGTTCTAGAGGAAAATGCACTTTTTAAAATTGAGTAAGGATATCTCTCTTTCTCGACAAATGCACACCCACATACCCTCCCCCCCAAACAGTGTTCTCCTCAATAATTTTCAACACTCAGTTCTGTTTTGATTTTCTGCCTTGGTGGCATTTCAACATGTTCTACGTGTGGAATGCTCTTGTTAAAGAAGCTTGTTCCTACCATCTCTGCTTTATTTCTACCAACTAATAGGTTCCAGAATGTTTTTTATTTCAAAACAAGCTAGAACAAATCTAGAGCATTTACCAAGAAATATTCCTTGATGATCTTTTTCCCTGAGGAGGGTGTAAGTGGATTATAGCAGTAAAAACAGGAAATACTTTGGAAGTTGCTGAAAATCAGTGTGGGAAAATAATAACGCAAAACATTACTCTCAAAATTTTTTCATGCTTTAGGGAAGGAAATAGTAAAAATGATTTTAATCTTGAATTTAATTATTATGTTACTCCTTTAGAAGAATAAACTTACTCTAGTAAATACAAACTCTTCCCTTCCTTGTGATAAGAGGAGATATCAGGCATAAAATGATACAATTTATGATTAAAGAAAGTTTTTTCCTGTTAGACCTGTGCCCCATTAGATATTCAAAACATACGGAAGTCTGATATTACTCCTATGCACACCTGTGGACTCTTCTTTCCTTTTATAACTTGGGAGCTCTAGCCTGTGTTTGCTTGAGCATGAAATGTTTATCTCGCCCCCTTCACGATTTTCCAAGCAACCGCTCTTCTGCCCAGATGCACCAGTAGACAAGCTCCTTTCTCCCAAAGTTAGGCTTTGCATGTTAAAAGAATTTGTATAACAAGGCCCTGCCAATTTTGAGAAAAGCCATGGCCAGTTTCTTGGGGAATCATCATAAACAGTGTTTCTCCAATTTCCAGCATTTACCTACTGTCTTCATGAGTTCAGAAATGTCCATTCAGTAGCTCTGGGACACTCCTGCGGTCCCTGCAGTTCGTGTCAGGTGGGTAACAACAAAGCTTACTACTTCCTCCTCCTCGTCAGCAATAATATTGTGAAATTGTGGGTCCGATGCTAGATACATATTTTAAATGCATGGAAATATATATATAGCCACACAAAGAAGAAGACATCTCTCCAGTACTAGCTAAATCCCCTCCAGTGCCTACAGTGGTGTGTTTAGCACATATGGGGGAACATTGATCTTGGCGACAGCATGGCCAGATCCTTCCTCCCTCCCATCCTGAATGGGGTTGAGCTGAGTTCCCCTTCTGAACGGTGGCAGCCTCAGCCCAGGTGCTGCTTCCCTCTTGGTCAGCTCCTTCTGCCTGCTCGTCTTCCCCCCCAGATCATCTCTGATGTGGCTCCTGAAGTCACGCATACGCAGCTTTATTTTTCACTTTTTAACAATGTCCCTTCCCTTCCTCTCTCTCCCCTTCCATAGAGGTCTCTGACTCTCATTCCTTACTGATTCCCCCAGAGTGCTGCACTCCATCTCTTTTTCCTGGGACACAGGACATTTGGAATATTTGGACACTTGGTGCCTCCTTTATCCTGTTCTTAACTTGGAGCAGTTTATTTGGTGGCACCTTTCCCCCTTCACTTAGGAAACTATTTTGCACACATTATTCCAACAGTGTGAGTAACCTTGTGACCTGTATGACGTCTCAGATGTGTCAGAAAAGACCACATGGATTTTCTTGCTTCATCCCATATGAACAAAATGGACTTCCCCTTATCAAGCCACAGATCCCTTAGCACAGTCCTAACTTTCCAAAAACACAGTCACCGCTGTTGTATGTACAGTGTAAGTACTTTGATCTGTAGTGATGTGCTGCTTTCTGTTGCATTATCCAACAATAAAGTGTCACAAATAGTTATGGAGCACCTGCTGTATGCAAGGCATTGCATTCTTACTGGACATTGTGCAAAGATGGGTAAGAAATGATTCTTGTTCTCAACGGTGACTGGTGGAGGTAGAATCATCCACAACTAGCTGGGAATCAGATCAGACACCTCCACCCTCATTTTCTGTTTCCTGTTGATTTTTGTTGAGGCGCTTGATTTTTCTCGAAGCAACTACTGAAAACATAGCTTTGCAAAGATACAATAGTGTCTAAAGAAATGTAGCAAAATTGAATATTGAAAATATGAACTAACTGGAGTTAGTAGTTTGCAGGGTGACTGGCAGGTGTTGAGTAGAACTGTGTTTCCCTTGAATATTTAAAGTATCCTGCCATATCCCTTTGAGTTCATCACGTTACCCCAGGATGTCCCAAAGCATATTTTGGGGTATTTTAAACAAAATCAAATTATCATCAATACGTGACCTCACAAGTCTTAAAAAAAATTTTATTTTTGTAGATGTTGCTGTTTAAATTACAATTTGCTGTGCAATTTAATGTCTGATTCTAACTGTGTGTACTCTACATGCTTTTATTTACTTACAGTACTCATTTCTGCATGCACGATCCTTGGCGGAAGCCAGTTGCTACTGTTGAGTGTTAGGTCAGAAAGCTGCACTTCGTTTTATGCAGACAGTTGTGAAACAGTGAGGTATTTTTGTTGCCGATCCCTAGTGAAGATGGCCCAGCATGCTGTTTTTTTGTTTGGTTTTTACTGTGACCAAGTGTTTTCAGATTTCAATTAGACAAGTAAAGAAGAGCAGGGAGTGAACATCCAATAGTGTTACAAGTGTGTTTGATGTCACACACATGCACGCACACACACTGCCCGCCAATCCTCTCCCTTTGCCGTCAGCCTCTGTCAGAGTGGTGGAGATGCTGTTCTATCCGGGCAGGGTCTCCCAGAGAGGGGAAAACTTGAGCCATCGCTGTGGAAGAGGATCCAGGGGACACCTATCTTCTCTCTTGATACCCTCAGCCATCCATTTCCCTTGAGTCCCTGCAGGTCAGTCTTGGAGTAGGATTCCCCCTCGGCCACCTGCCCCGGCAGAACTCCTGGTCTGTGAACATGAGCACGTGCTTTCTGGCAGTAGCTGTTCAAATCTTTATCCTATGGCTCACAAGGATCCTGTGAAAGATGGGCATTTGTCCCCTTTCTTGCTTTTATGGACACCTGCTCTCTCTAGTAAATGTTTTATTAGAGGTAGAATTTAATGATGGTGATGTAATTCTTATACTCACTATTAATGCAATTCACCTGTTTAAATTCATAATTGGCAGATGATAGCACGTTACACATTATTTGGGGTCTGAGTGAAGATGAGCTTCAAGGTTCTGCACTACTCTACACCATATTCCTGCCTGTGACCTAATTATTAAAGGTAAGGTAAAAATAAATACCAATGAAGACATGAAATTCTAATAATGATGAGTCTTTTAGAATATCGTTTCCTAAGAGTTTTCTATAGGATACAGTGTTACTTGTAATAATGAATTCCAGAATCAAACATATGCTAGGCTACACAAAATCTAGCAAGTTTCTCTACCGCAGGAATTCTCAGAGCCTTTAATATATTCATATGAATGGTTAAGATTCATAGGGAGGACATACTGTTCAATACTTCCCAAACTTGATTTGTTCTAGAAACTTTTACCTACAGAAACAAACCTGGTTGAAGTTCACAGAATATATGTTGGAACCAGCATTCTCTTGAAGTCAAGCCCTGGTGTTAGAAGCCAGATGTTTGGACTCTCGCTGCTTCCCCTGGGCTGTACTTTCTCCATGAAAGGGAGATAGTCCCACCACCTGTTAAATACGGGGGAGACCTGTTGGGCCAACCGGGTTTATACCAGCACAAAAAGGCAGAATAAACATAAGATATAACATTATTTTTCAGTTGTACATCTTACACAGAATCCATTCTTATCCACTCTTTGTAAAAGCATAATTGTAATTTTATAATCTACAGACGTTGCTTGCAGATAAAAGGCCAAGCGTTCCAGAGGCAGCTTCTCTCACATTCCGAAGGCAGTGCGGAGGCAAACACCGCATGCGCAGTGTGCTGGGGTGCCAATTCCCTGCCGAAGTCAGCTCAGAACGGCGGGTTGTGTCTAAGAAAAAGAAGGCTCTTGAAGAATGATCTCCAGATACACAGTCTCTCTCTATCTTTAAAAAGTTACCTATTAGTCAGATATTAACATTCCCGATGATTTGGGATGTTTCATTAGAATGTCATTTAAACACTTAGTGACTCACAGTAGAAAATAACCTGTGTGTTACTACAGGAATCAGACTTGAAACCCTCCTCGCGTGAAGGTCTAGAAGCTGAAAGCAGCTCATTTTACACTTGAATATCTCATCTACAGGTTGCTGAGTAAACTCTGCTTTGTTGTGGAGAAAAGATTGACTTAGGGTTTGAAATTTTTTGTGTGTAAGAACAATGAGATACAAACGTATAAATATTTATAAGAAGAAACTTTGAAAGACATAAATTGAGACGTTTCTATTTAGTTTATTAAATTGCAGTAAAATACACCAAATATATAATTTACCATTTTAACCATTTTTAAATGTACAGTTCAGGGATTTAAAGAACATTCATAATGTTGTTCAACCATCACCACTATCTAATTCCAGAATTTTTTATCACCCCAAATGGAAATTCCTTGCCCATAATCAGTTGCTCCCCATTCCCACCTCCCTCAAGCTCCTGGCAACCACTAAGCTGCTTTCTGTCTCCTTGGTTTTGCTTATTCTGGATATTTCAAATACATGAAATTGTATGCAATATGTGGCCTTTTGGATATGACTTCTTTCATTTAGCATAATGTTTTCAAGGTTCATCCAATTGTAGCATGTATCAGTACTTCATTCCTTTTTTATGACTGAATAATATTCCATTGTGTGTATAGTATACCACATTTCATTTATCCATTCATCCATTGATGGACCTTTGGGTTGCTTCTACCTTTTAGTAGTGAGTAGTGCTGCTATGAATGTTATATAAGTTTTGTTTGAACACCTGTTTTCAATTCTTTCGAGTATATATCTAGGAATAAAATTGCTGGGTCATAGGGTAATTCTATATTCAACTTGTCGAGGAATCATCAAACTGTTTTGCACAGAGGCAGCGTCATTGTACATTCCCATCAGCAAAGTATGAGGGTTCCAATTTCTCCACATTCTTGTCAACACTTGTTATTTTCCATTTTTTTTTAAATAGCCATCCTGGTAGGTGTGAAATGGTGCCTCATTGTGATTTTGATTTGCATTTCCCTAGCGACTAATAACACTGAGCATCTTTTTATATACTTATTGGCCGTTTGCATATCTTCTTTGGAGAAATGTCTATTCAGATCTTTTACCCATTTTTAAATTGGGTTTTTTGTTTATTTTTGTTGCTTCTATTTGGTTTTTAAAAATGAGATTATTGCCAATTGTTTTTGGATACTGTAGTGGGTGGAATGGTCTCCCAAAGATGTTCATATCCTAATCCCCCAAACCTGTATGTCACCTTACATAGAAAAGAGGACTTTGCGGTTGTGTTAAGGATCTTGACGTGGGAGGTGATCCTGGATGACCCGGGTGGGCCCAGTGTGATCACCTGGGTCCTTACAAGAGAGAGATAGGAGGTCAGAGTGGGAGAAGGATGTGACAATGGAAGCAGAGGTTGGAGTGACATGCTTTGAAGATGCAGGAAGGGGCCACAAGCCAGGTGGCCTCTAGAAGCTGGAAAAGGCAGAGAAACAGATTCTCCACTAAAGCTTCCACAAAGGAATATGGCCCTGCCGACATGTGAATTTTAGCCCCATAAAACCCATTTCTGACCTCCAGAACCGTAAGATTATAAATTTGTCTGTTTTGAGCCACTAATTTTGTGGTAATTTGCTATAACAGCAATAGAAACCTAAAACAGATCCAGTATTTTTGAATACAGGAGACGTATTTAAACAGTATAATAAAAAATTTAAAGCTCTTTGGAAAGAGGTGAAAGAGTGATTTCAATAGACTGCACTCCAAGGCAAACAAGTTTTGAGTCCACTAAGCATGGCCAATGGGCATATGATTATCCTGACCCTGCAGATTGCTCTACTAGCCATTCTACTAGAAATGTATGACTTAGATGCAATAGTTTTAATAAACATATATATCTGTGGAGAAACAGTTACTAGTAGGAAGGAAATCTATTAAGATAAGGACTTCTAAATTTTCTTGTAAAATCTACCTAATGCTCAGTAGAGGTCAGTAATGGAGCATGGCAGAAAAAGAGAAAGAAAGGAGAACAATAAATATGAAGAATTGGGGGATATTTTAAGGTTTTTTTATATGATTGTCAAAATTAAGGTAGAGATATACCTTGGCTTAAATACACACACATATATATATATTGGAAATGTTGTACATACGTTTGTTTTGTTTTGTTTTTTGTCATCTTTATGGAAGCATAATTTACATTCCATAAAATGCACCCCTCTTAAGTGAATGATTCTGTGGGTTTTGACAAATGTGTGCACCCATGAAGCCACCATCACAGCTATGACATAGAACATTTTCATCACCCCTCAAAGTTCACCTGGGCCCCTCCTCAATTATCCCCCACCCCTATTCCCCAGCCCAGGCAACCACTGGTCTGATTGCCAGCACTATAGATGAGATTTGTTCTTTCTAGAGTTCATGCACATGCAATTGTATTTTGTCTTCAATTTTATGTCTTAAATGTGATAGGAGACACATCCATTAAAATATGGCCAAAATCCTAAGTGAAATGTATAGTAATTTTTTGATAGAAATAATTTCCTCTGAATTCTTAGTTTAGGGTTCTATTAATTTTTTTAAAATAGATTTGTCTTGTTAAAATAATTCTCTTACTTTAAAGTAGTTTTTTCTTTACCATTAATAAAATATTTTAAAAGTTCTATTGATATTTTAATAGGTTTGATATTTTCCTTCTCATTTTATGTTTGCTGATGAAGAAATCACTTGGTTATTTTAAAGTCCAAGTTGGTGCTTGTTTTCAAGCAAGCAGTCATGGTTGTTTACAGAGAAAATGTGGGTTATAGGTAAGCAGAACAGCACATTTTGAGATGATTCCAAGCTAGGGTACATGAAAAAGATTTTTAAACAAGCCTTGACATTTCCCAAGATATATCACTTAAAAGTGAAGAAAAATACTCTAGTAATGGGCCAGAAATATGGTCTATTTTAGAAATGTACTACACTGATAAAAAGGTAGAATTTTTAAATTTGTGCACCTTGTGTATGCAATATTTTCTCTCTACATCTTCCAACTTTAATAAATCTGGAATATGGGCTGTTACTGGTTTCGACAGTGTTTGGACAATTTAATCTCAAGAAAGAGGTTACAACGTATGTCTCACACGGGGCATAATTCTGAACTCATTCTAAATTTCTTTCTCAGCAAAGTTGCACATCTTTTACCTCTGATTTGTTTGGGTCACCTTAACAAATGAAGTACAGAAAAAAATATAAAAAGTGTACAGAAAAAAATATTTCAAAATATATAATATGAACTATTAGATCTTGTACCATTTTATCACCGTTTGCCAAAGGCTGTGATTTGGGGTACAGGATGGAGGGTCAGCAGCTTCCCTAAGATGAGAACTATGATGCCAACACAGTTCTAAAAAGTAATCACCAAACCACATCTAATTAACAGACCATGGGGAATGGCCTTTTAATGAGCTCATCAAATAAACAGAACTAACTCTTCTGGGCCCTCACTAAGTATCAAAGCCTCTTTCAGTAAACTGACAGTTCTCAGAGGCAATCTGAGAATTCCAGCTTCTTAGAAAATCGCCATTTCCCACATTAAATGCTGAAGTGGAGAAAAGGAATGGAAATGGAAACAGAGGTTGAAATAGACCACGGAGACGCATGGACGACAGAGATGTTGAGTAAAAAGTTGACAATGCTCAAGTAGGTTGGCCTGAGTAAAGGCAGTACGAAGTTAGTGCTAGACAAGAGTGTCTTAGCACAGACACCTGCAAATCAGCAGTAATCCAGGTGATGGGCTGGATCCATGGCCCCATTCCCACTATAGGGTAGTGGCCCTGTAGGGTCCAACCATCAGAGGGCCCCTGTGGGGCAAAGGTATGTGTGTGTGTAACAGCCTACGCCAAAACTTCTCTTTGGGAAAATTTCTTGCCCCTGATCCTCTTTCTTTTTTTTTTTTTGTGAGGAAGACCAGCCCTGAGCTAACATCCACTGCCGATCCTCCTCTTTTTGCTGAGGAAGACTGGCCCTGGGCTAACATCGTGCCCATCTTCCACTTTATATGGGACACCGCCACGGCATGGCTGACAGGCAGTGCGTTGGCGGGCGCCCGGGATCCGAACCTGCAAACCCCGGACTGCCAAGCGCGAACTAAACCGCTGCGCCACTGGGCCAGCCCCTGATCCTCTTTCTGACAGTTTCTTCTCTGGTAGCCAACCCAGCTGGAGAGAGGATGATCTACACTTTTTTTCTCTTTGGAAGCTGGGTGAAGGGGCCTTCTGCTATAAGTAGAAATGGCCCAGTGGCAGGGGGAGGAGCATGCTCTGACTAAACTAAAGGCAGGCTACTTGGCCTCCCAACATTGCAGCACTTAAGTTTCTGTTACTTTAAATGTTTCGTAAGAAGTCTGTAGCACTTGATACTCCTCAAAGTACTTTCATGCGCACCACGCAGCAGCTTAGTGAGTAAGTGATTTTCTCTTTGTTCCACAGATCCCAGGGCTCTGTGGGAAGTTCTTAGCATTCATACACTAGTTAAGCCACATCAACTAGGTTTGTTCATTTTATTTGTTTGGGATCTGGTTAATTGTTAGATAAAAGGCATTTGCTACTGAAAAAGAGTTTGAAAAACATGAATAAAGTGGGGTAAAAGTCTGGATTTGAATCCTAGCTCTACCACTGTCTAGCCATGTGGCCTTGGGTAGTTTAACTCATCTCAGCTTCAAATAATCTGTCTGTAAAGTAAGGGTAATAATATGTTATAGGGTTGTTATGAGTATAAGAGTTGACTATGAGCATAAAACTTTTACTGCGGTGCCTGACACAAAGTTAGCACTCAATATGCAATCGTGGTTGTTAATAGCATTGTTATTATTTCAGGTCTAGAAATTTAGGAGGGCTCTATAATGGTCTTCACCATTCTGAGGTCACAGTGATCCTTGGGTGTGGCTTTAGCACAGAGCAGAGTCTGGTCTTTAATATATTCTTAGGACCAGTTGTGGACCCTGTATATAGAGGTCTGGGGTCCTTGCGGCAGCATTGGTGTGAAGAAAGTGGACCTGTGGACAACCAGCAGCAAAGGTTGGGCAGCAAGAAGTGCTTTTTCATGGTAGTGGGCTTTGGGGTGACATAAAGGTGTAGATTGCTTTAGATACTTCTCTTTTAAAATATCCCAGAAGCCTGAAAGAACTAAAAAACCTATCGAGAAATCATTAAAGGATGTATTTTAGATTTGTGAATTATATTTAATGCAAACTGATTAGTTCATAAAATCATTTACAGATGCAATAGCGGCTACCACATTTCATACTTTACTTAGTTTTTATCCTCATTTTCTTAACACCCTGCAAGGCGACATTGTAAGTGGGAAGATACTGCCCCAAATCTGAAGCGAGAAAGTAACAAAGTCTAGATTAGGATCCACGTCTGCCAGACCCTAAAACCCATGCACTTATTATGCTACCACACCTGTGGTTTTCCAGAAAATGTCAAAATCTCAGGGGATGGGAGCCTTTGCATTGGGGACAGATGCTCTGTTTCTATCTGCTTAGGTGAGACTTTTTGCTGCACTTTTTCTGGCGCATCACTCTCAGCGCCTCCTCCTTATAGGAAGTTTGATCAGATGTGGGCATCAGACAGGTTACAGATCACAGCATCTTCCTCTGGCTCAGTCTTTGAAAGGTAAGAGGGAGAGAAACTGCTCCTCTCATTTTCTTACACCTATTCCTCTTCTATGTGGTCCTTGTTTAAAACAATCAGAAATACTGTCCTTACAGAGAACATCAAAATTCTAGAACCAAGGAAATATAAAGTTTATACTTAAACCATCCCTGGGGCATATTCCTGTTAGTGTCTTCCTAAGAATTGTTTTACATGAATATGATGATATAAAATGTTAAAATTTAATTTAAAAAGGGAATAAGCACTCTACCAGATGTACTTAGATTTGGTGGACATTGAGCCACACTCATTCCTTTGTTGTTGACACAGAGGCAGACACAATGTCTTTACAGAAAGATAATTGTCACTGAGTGACACATTTTTTTCTAGAAAAACTTTCAGCCACTATCACTTTTCTAGAGAGTGGCAGTCAATGGGTAAGACTAAATGGAAAGGTTAGTGCTCACCTCAGAGCCTAAATCCTGATCTTGGTTTGCAAGTGAACATTTAGGAGGGAGCCCACGGCCCGAGAGAAAGCTGGTGACCAGGAAACAGCAGAAGAGTGATATCCATTGCCACCTGCCATGATGGGCTGCCAGTGGCACAGCAGCTGAAGCTGCAGGTGCAGTGATTGTGACTGTGAAAGATTCAAGCAGAAACACAGCCCTATGCATCAGTAGCCATGGAGCAGGTTAGTGGTCACACTAACTCTGGAACTCTGGAATTCTAGAAGGGTTTTGTTGTCATTTTCAGCTGGGACCCCAACCAGGTAATGAATGCTCCTACTAAAAAGAATTTGAAGCGACTATTGCTTCCAAAGTATCTAGGAAATTAATGAGAGCAGAACGTATCCATAGAAGACTCTAGACCCAGGTCAAAGGACATTTGGCTTGTGACGATCACACAGAACCAAGTAAACAGACAAGGCTACTCCTGGGATAATAAATGACAATGAAATCAACTGGTTACAAGCTTACTGACAGTCACTGTTGAACATTTGCAGATATAAAGGCTAAGAACTTACTACAAATAGTAGTAAAGGCCCAAATGCAATACAGAGAGGGTATAGCTTTGTGTTCATGATAATGTTTCATAATTATTCATCCATTATGTGAGTTACCATTATTAACAAGTGTTTTTTTCTCTTTAAAACATCTCAAGTTAAATCATTGGTCAGAAGAAACTCTTTCCTGAAGAAGCAGTGTCTTGGGCTTTGTTTGTCCCAGGAATCTGGTCAGGTTCAATGAAAAGTAGGTATATGTGAAGGGGGTCAGTCCTCCGTGGGCTGTATTGCATGGAACTCAGGGGGGTGAAACAAGTAGTGGGTTCATGGGGAAGAATTTCAAATGAAAATCAAGTAAACCAACCAACCAATTTATTTGTCAGAGAGAGTTAGATAAAGAGAGAGAATCCAGGTATGAGGCAAAGGTACAGAATCTTAAAAAAATGGATGAAAGCAAGTGGATTCTGAGCAGTGGCTGGTTGGGGGAGCCTAAGGAATGCTCTGAACCCAAGAAACTCGTGACAGCCTTGTTATATAGGACCGTAGTTTTCAGGCAGTGGTGGTGGGAGCAGGGGTACTGAAGAGCTGGACAGCATGAAGTGTTTCAGAGATCCATTACTGGGCAACTGACCCCCAAAGAGGCAACAATGATTATTTCTCATGGTTCTGCTGGTTTGCTGTGCAAGTGATTCTTTTGCTGATTGTGGATGGCTTGACAGGGGCCTCACTCACATGTCTGGCGGTTGGTGCTGGCTGTTGGCTAGGGCAGCTTGGTTCTCCTCCATGTGGCCTCTTATCCTCCAGGGGTCTGGACCTAACTTCCTAACAATGTACTAGCTTCAGGCTTCCAAGAGAGCAAGAACGGAATCTGCAAAATCTTTTAAGGACTAGGCTTTGTAATTGATGTGATGTCTTACCTTGTGCTCTATTGGTCAAAGAAACTTACAAAGTCAGCCCAGATTCAAGAGGGTGTGTGTGTGGAGAAACAGGCTCTACTTTTTGATGGGAAGAGCAGCAAGAACACATTGTAAAGGAGCAATCTAATACATCGACTACATGGAGTTTTTGTCTTCACAGGGCTTATTTCTTTTGGAAATATACATTACATTACATAGATAGTCCCGATTCTTTCTTCTCATTTTCTTAAAATCATATAGGCCTTTCAAAATTTATTTAATAAGCATTTATTAGGCACCTATTATATTTTTGGCATTGTGCTAGATGCTGGGGACATCATGGTGACTAAGATCAGTCACTGTCTTCGAGAAATTTTCACTTTCTTACCTATAAAATCAGAGGAACAATATATGGATGGGGTCAGAAGGGGGAGAGAGACAACAGGACAGAGCATGGTAGGAAAGATGGCAGTAGAAAGCCAGTGACATGGTAAGGTGGGTTGTAAGGGAAGCAGGATTACATTCTAGGATTTTTCCAAAAACTGCCCCATAAGGGAGGATTTTATTTTTCCAGACATAAACTCAATTTTTCTTTTTTCAGGAATAATCTCACTTCAAAGAAGGGAAAATTCAGCATGGGGAGTTCTTGGTTCTAGTGGGAAATAACTTTAATGTTCTGGGATAACTCCTAGAGAAAGGAAATATCCAGTGATGACTCAGAACTATGGTAAGCCACATGTGGGTCATCCATGACATTTGCCAAACTCAGACTTAATGCCAAGCCAGCCTGTACAAGCAACTGTGCCCTAAGCCTACACTCCTGGAGCAATCTCATATGTATATGGAGCCATGGCAGTCCCTGAGTATGGCGGTGAGGGAAGAGCCTCCCGCACTGGCAGATCCTATTGGTGCAAACATGCCATCTGTCGCTTGTTTGGCCCATGATTACCCCTTCAAGTATGCCAGCATGGGATGAAATATGGGAAACAGAGCTCAGCTCTGTTCACTCCTTTGTTAAGCAGAAATGGCTGGCAGGGTGCCACCCACTCAACTATGAACCCCCAGGGTGTAAAATAAGCAAAATTTCATAGCCTCTCAAATCTCATGCCTTATGTTGTGCAAAGAAGTCTTAGAAAATGTACTGTCAGCTGGCACAATGGAGATCTAAGTGGGTTTATTACTTTTTTTTATGGGATTGAAACTCTGATTATGATAATTTAAATAACCTTCTGTTTCCGGAACACTTGATTGTGGAAACATCAGAGTTTTCTGCACTTCCTTTGTGAATCCTTGCAATATTTTCCTGAGGCAGATGGAGAACAAATACCTTCATTACAGGTGCTCAGACGCTCTATTATACTGAATTATACTGAGAAGCATCAGGTACATTTCCTGACCTACACGTGCACTCATGTACACATGCTCTGATGTCGGGATGGTCCTAAGTGGGGCCCCATCTCCTGTGAAACTGTGGCTGCATTTTCCACAGCCTTTCAGAACATCTGCCAGTGCTACCCAAACAAATCCTGGTGTAATTAGGCAGTTCTAATGTAAATGTTTAATAGAGGCATGGGATTCTCATCTGATTACTTTGCTGCTTCAGAGAAACAGGACCTAATTTAACATTAAGCCTATAATTAGCAAATAGAGCTCTTTTACTAGGGCAAACTAAACCCCTTGCATTTTGATAATGACTTGTATTCAGAATTGAAGTTAAACTAAGCTGGAAAATCGTAACTCTACCTTAGGGTAGCACCCTAAATCAATCTCATGGAGACTGTTTAAATGTAAATTTACTGGAGTTGACTTTACTGGGGGAGATGCAACTTTTAAAAATTTACATTGACTCTCTTGCTGCTTCTTGCTTGTTTGTTTGTTTGTTTATTTATATTTGTTTGTTGGTTGGTTTACTTAAATGCCCTTGTAAAGAATGTGAGTGGATACTAGACAGTCTGTGTATTTTATTTAAGAGCGAAATGGTGTTAATAACACAAATAGGCCCTGATGTTCATCTCCATGAGGGCCTCTTCATATAGAACCAAAGACCCTCCCTCTTTTATTTTTGAAGTGGAAGAAGTAGGTTTGATCAGATTAGTGTTTCCGAGTGACCGGTCATTCATTCTTCAGTGTTGCTCTAAGGGTTTTTGTCGATGACCAGGGCAGCTCTCCTCTCCTATATCTGCAGACTGAGGGCTGAGCAGAAGCTGCTGTCCTGTTCTGCAGTTACGGGTAATGACAGATCTGGGATATCACCATGGGAGGGAGTGACTGAGGTACAGTGGGTGGGCAAGATCGTTGTAGAGAAGAGAACAGGAACAAAGAGATCAGGGTGTTGTAAATTGAAATTTGCAAGAATTAAGTCAGGAGAGTCTCTATCCCAGGGAAGAATGGCAGTGATCCAGGAGCTAGAGTCATTGAGAAATGTAGGGCAATGACCTGGGGGTCCATAGGTGACAGCAAAAATGAAGACTTACAAGTGGTATTATTTTATGATGTGATCTTCGAATCTGGAAGGTTTTGGAAAAAAGAGAGAATGATTTAAAAGTGAGAAGGAGGATATTTACCCCAACTCTAAGTGGAATAGTACAAGGATGGTAGGAGAAAAATACTCATTTCTTGAGAGTGTTACAGGAGTAGTGGCTCCTGGGAGAGGCAGGCTTTTGTTCTATAAAGAAGGTGAAAGGAACATCTAGGGCCGAGGTCGAGAATATGGAGGCTTTTGCTGAAGATGGATGGTGAGTTCTGAGGGGCACAGTGGAAGGATTTTTGGAATTAGAGATGGAGAGAGGTGAGAGAAGGAGAAAGAAAAGGGACGGTGAAGGGTCTTCCAGGGATTAGGGACTGGAGGATGGATGAAGGATGACTGGGAGTCTAGGGCTTCTGGTCCTGACTGGCAAGGAGGAAAAACAGGCATAATGAGTTTAGTTCCTTTGGATAATCAAGGCAGTGTGCGGTGTTGGGGGCTAAAGAAGCATACATTTCAGGACTTCAGGAGCTCCCTCTTCATCCCTGAGGAGGAGGGACAGGGTCTGAGGAGGAGAGCCCTGTTCCACTTGTAATCCCTGTTGAAGGAGGAGGAGGTGTGTGTCCCATATCTTGACCGTCTGAGGATGGAAGAGAAACTTCTGTGAAAGCCTGATGCACTCCACACAACCAGGCCTTTCCTCCACTGATGGTCGGGATAGAAGTCTTACGTAGGAGGGATCCTGTCCAGTGCTCTGATTCATTTAAGACTCTGGGATACTATGCTCTATTACCAGAATTTGAGTTATTCTTCAAATTGACAGGGACATAGACTATTTAAGGTATAAGGAATCTAAGAAAATTTCAAGTTCAATTCCTTAGTTTCACAAGAAAGAAAACTGAGGCTGAGAAGGATTACATGCCTTGGCTAAGTTTCTTCTAATGATAGCAAAGATTATAACTCAGATATCCTGAATTCTAGCCTATGACATGCAAGTTCCAGCTACCGTATGTTGGCGCTTAGATGTTCACAGTTTTAATTAAAAAAAAAACAAACAAAAACTTTTCCAATTGGAAAATATACAGACTCTTTATTACCCAAACTAAAAGTTTTCTTTTAAAACTTGTGTTTTGATTTAACAGGAATAAAGAGTTTTCTTATATTTCAAACATTTTTCACAAAATATAAAAAACCATTACATGGACAATATTAGCATGTGTTCAGAGGATGTTCTTCTGAGGACAAAGGCTGAGAGTAGAGTGTGAAACTGAGGTTTCCATGGAGACTGTACCTTAAGAAGGTCTTTTAAATTGCTGAGGGTAAAGTAAAGCCTCTCTTTCAATGTCCCTTAAGGTATGAAACACATTAGGCAGTCAGCTTTCTGCATTTTATAGCTGTGTCTCTTTAGTTAATAGTTTTTGTCCTCTCTTCTAAGGAGCTGTTTCTTGGGCAACTAGTGGCTCTAGACCATCTATTTAGAACAATGGATAGTCCTTGACTGGCATGCCATTGTAAACCTGAGGCATTAGCTAGTTACATGGCCAAAATTCACTATATATTGTGTTTTTCTTACTGCAAAAATTCCATCCTTTCATTCTTAGAATGCTTTCTTTGAAGGGACTGTGTTTTGAACTCCTTTGCTCCTTTGCAGGAGGGATTCAAAGATATGGGGTAAACAGAGATTACAGGTTATCCAGGAATACAAGTATTATAAAGAATCAGTGGAAAAACTTACATATGCTACATTTTAAATAATAGCTTTATTGACATATACCTTACATACCATAAAATTCATCCATTTAAAGTATAAAATTTGTGAGTATTATATGTAGGATTTAGTTTATTGGAGAATTGTGCAATGATCACCACTACCTAACATTAGAACATTTTCGTCACCCCAAAAAGAAACCTCATATCTACTAGCAGTCACTCTCTATATACTCCTCTTCCTAGGTGCTGGCAACTATCAAATTTTTGTTTCTATATATTTTCGTATTCTGGACATTTCATATAAATGCAATTATGCAATAGGTGGCCTTCTGTGACTGGCTTCTTCCACTTAGCATAATGTTTTCAAGGTACATCCATGTTGTATCAATATTTCATTCCTTTTTATGACTGAATAATATTCCATTACATGGATGTACCACATTTTGTTTATCCACTCAACCACTGAAGGACATTTGGATTGCTTCCACGTTTTGCTATTGTAAGTATTGCTGCTATAAAAATTCTTATATAAATTTCTGTTTGAACACCTGTATTTAATTCATTTGATGTATATATGTAGGAGTAGAATTACTGAGCCATATAATAATTTTATATTTGACTTCTTGAGGAACCACTGAACTGTTTTCCAAAGGGTCTGCATCATTTTACATTTCCATCAGAAATGTGTGAGGGTTCTATTTCTCCGCATTCTTTCTAACACTGATTATTGTCTGTCTTATTTATTTTTGTCATTATAGTGGTTGTGAAGTGGTATCTTCTTGTGGTTTTGCTTTGTATTTTTCTAATGACTAAAGACATTGAGTATTTTTTTCTGTGTGCTTATTGGCTATTTGTACATCTTTTTTTGAGAAGTATCTATTCAAATCCTTTGGCCATTTTCTAATTGGATATTTGTATTTTTACTGCTGAGTTCTGAGTTGTTTATGTTTTATGGAAACTAGACGTTTATCAGAGATATGATTTACAAATATTTTCTCCCATTCTATGGCTTGTATTTTTACTTTGTTGATATGTTTATAGTTATCATATCTACTTGATGACTGTTGATACTTTTATCATTAGAAAATGTCCTGCCTTGTCTCTAGTAACAATTTTTATCTTTGTGTCTATTTTGTGATATTATCACAGTCATGCATCACTTAACAGGTATACATTCTCAAAAATGCATCATTAGGTGATTTTGTCATTGTGTGAACATCATAGAGTTTACTTACACAAACCTAGATGATATAGCCTACTGCCCAACTAGGCTGTATGGTGCTAATCTTGTGGGACCAACATTGTATATGCAGTTCATCATTGATCGAAATGTCATTATGTGGCACATGACTGTATAGCTACTCCAGCTTTCATTTGATTACTGTTTATATGGTACATCTTTTTCCACCCTTTTGCTTTAAATTTATTCATGTTTTTGAATGTAAAATGTGCTTCTTAGGTAACATACAGTTGGAGCATTTAAAAAAAAATCTATTCTTCCAATCTCTGCCTTTTGATTGGAGTGTGTAATCCATTTACATATAATGTATTACTGACAAGGTAGGCTTTGTGTCTGCCATTTTACTATTTTTTTCTATATGCCTTTTGTCTTTTACACTTTTATTCCTCAATTACCATCTGTTTTGTGTTAAATAGATATTTTCTTGTGTACTATTTTAATTTCTTTATTATTTATTTCACTAAATTTTTTTTGAGTTATTTTATCACTCCCAAGAATTACAATTTTGTTAGTACCAAGAGTGTTAATTTAAAAATTTAGTTCAGATTAATGTCAACAATATACAAAAACTTCACTTCTATATAGCTCTGTTACCTCCTCTTTCCTTTTTGTTATTTTTCTCATATAAATTATATCTTTATATATTATAAGCCCATGAACACAGTTGTATAATTATTGCTTTATGCAGTTTTCTTTTACATGAGATAGGGGAACAAAAGAGTTATAGACAAAAATACATTTATACAGTCTTTTATATTTATCTAGTAGGTATCTTTACTGGTACTGTTTTTTTTCTTCATGTAGATTCAAGTTACTGTCTAGTGTTCTTTCATTTTAGCCTGAAGAAGTTCCTTTAATATTTCTTGTAGGAGAGGTCTCAGTTTTTGTTTACCTGGGAAAATTTCGATTTTTCCTTTATTTTTTAAGGCTAGTTTTGCTAAATACAGAATTCTTAGTTGACAGTCTTCTTCTTTCAGCACTTTGAACAAGTCATCTCACTGCCTTTGGCTTCTTCTTTTTTTTTGATTAGAAGTCAGGTGTTAATATTATCAGGGATTTCTTGTGTATGACGAGTTGTTTCTCTCTTGCAACTTTTAAGATTTTTTTCCTTTGGCTTTTGATAGTTTGGCTATGGTGCACCTATGTGTGGATTTCTTTGAGATTATCCTCCTAGGAGTTTGTTAAGCTTCTTGGATTTATAGATAAAATATTTTTAATCAAATTCACCAAGTTTTCAGCCATTATTTTTTCAATCACTCTATCTACCCCTTTTTCTCCCTCCTTTCTCTCCTTTTGGGACTCCCATTATGCATATGTTGGTGTGCTTGATAGCATGCCACATGTGTCTGGGGACTCTGTTTATTTGTTTCATTCTTTTTTCTTCATCTTCTACAGACTGATCTATCTTCAGATTCACTTGATTCTTTCTTCTGCCAGTTTACATCTGCTCTTGAGGTTCTCTTGTGAATTTCTCATTTCAGTTATTGTACTTTTCAACTCTAGAATTTCCATTTGGTTCTCTTTTAAAAATATTTTCTATATCTTTATTGATATTCTCTATTTGGTGAGACATTGTTCTTATACTTTCCTTTAATTCTTTAGACATAGTTTCCTTTAGTCTTCGACTGTAACAGCTGCTTTATTATATTTGTCTAGTAAATCCAACATCCGGGCTTTTTTGCAGAATATTTCTGCTGGCTGCTTTTTTTCCTTTGTGAATGGGCCATCCTTTCCTGTTTCTTTGCATGCCTCACAATTTTTTTTGTTTAAAATTGGACATTTTAAATAATACTATGCAGCAATTCTGGAAATCAGACTCCCACCTTACCATAACTTTTTGTTATTGCTATTTGTTTAGTGACTTTTCTGAGCTAACTCTGTAAAATCTGTGACCTTTGTTATGTGTAACCACTGAAATATCTGCTTGGTTAACTTAGTGGTCAGTTAGTGATACAACAGAAAGTTCCCTAGATGCTTTGAACCAATGAGTCTCCTATTCTTTGCCGAGGGGCTCTGTGTGTGTGTTAGGTCATGCCTTAGATGGCAGTTTACAACTGTGCCTTAGCTTTTGTTCCTGCCTTCAAAGAAACTCAAGGTCAGCCAGAAGGGAGATAGTAGGACTTTCTCACATCTTTCCTTGACATGTACAAAGCCTTACACGTGCATGTGGCTTTCCAGATTCCCATGAATACGTCAGAGCTTTTCAAAGAGCTCGATGGACATTTCATTCTCAAGTCTTCTTTTATGGTTTTTGGCCCACTTCTTTTTAACATTACTTTCTTGAACTATGATTTTTAAAGAATTTTTCTACACTAAAAAATTAAAAATAGTCTTTTTTGAGTTTGTCCCACAGATGGAAGCCACTCAGATAATGTGCTATTGTTTTCATAGACACATCTAATCAAACTGGGTGTACAGATGATTAAAATCATATAAATATTAGCCTTCTACTCGCTTGTGTCCACTCCAATTCTTTAGAGGCAGGGACCATATCTTGTGTGCCATTCTATCTGCAGTAAGTTAGCACAGTGGCTGACACATAGTATTCAGTCAATAAATACAGAGAGGCAAATTGGAGGACAGGGGAATTTATTTAAGCAAATATGATGAATGATTGTCTCTTTAAGAAATGCCTGAACATTTTAATACTTTCGTGGTTGATGGTAATTTCAATGACAGAAAAACAGCTTTTGTCATTTCTATAAAAAAACCATGCTGAAATATACAGCACTGTATATGATATTTTAAACCACTACTGACATGTCCCACATCAGTTCTCATATTTTAGCATCCATTGTTTTCACGAGATATTTCTGTGCACCTTGGAAGAAATTGCTCCCTAGCTAGCTTTGGGTAGCTCAGCTGATCGATTGGAAATCTTCCACTGTCAGAGGATTAAAGTGTTTATGAAACTAATCTGTCACTAATCTGGTGTACAAAAATTCTCCTGTTGCCCTTGCCAAGGACGTGTATCATGCCTTCAGGTGTAAATGTTTTGAAATTTGCATTGTATGCTTTGCCATTACTCAAATGGAAAATCCTTGTGTGGAGAACAATAGTATAGTTTTATTACAGTGTATGGTACATGTCTGATGATGCTTTTCAAATGAAATGGATGGATTTTTCAGATATTCTTTTGTTTAACCTCCAAGTTTACCTTCTTTCTAATTCAAAATTCACATCTGTGTTATATTCATGATGGCTATAAAAGAACTTACACGTTAGCCTGAGCGTCAACCTCTGAAAAGTGTGATGTAAAGTTTCATACCTTTCTTTTTATCAAGTGACTGCTTTAACTTTAGGGGGGATCTAAATGGGAATTTGCATGGAAAATATTTGTCATTATGGGCTCTGGGAAGACATACTTTCTTTGGTGTTGATATATTTGAATGGTATTTTTGAATCTAGTTTCTGAATTGATGGAAAATGAGTACACATATGTACACAGTGTCATAAAGTTAAATATCTCCTGTAGGTTTATTTAGCAGAAGTAATCTTATTTTAGTAGAAATATCATTTAAAAAAATCTGAATTCTCTAAATGTTGTCCACTCTCTCAAAGTCTTCTAGACTTAAAAATTCAAGTCATGGAATTTCTGTAATATGGCCAAAATTCAGAGTAGTATTTTATTAATTTTAAGAGACATAAATCAGAATATCTTCCAAATGAATTGTTATGACATTATATAATTCCATCATGATTAGCAAAAGCCACTGGGAAAATATCTTAGGAAAGGAAAAGTTTATGTTCAATGCCTTAACTTATTAAAGAAGATAATAAATTTGTAGGAAAATGGCTTGGATAGAGCAATGATTTACTTTTTTCTTTCCAGCTCCCACCTTTAGTTGCTTCTGTGGTGAAGGTTAAGCTTCTTAACAGCAAGGAGACAGCAAATATAGAGGTTAGGCACAGAGACAGGGGAGCCACATTACTTGGGTTTAAAATCCAGCCTAACTGCTAACTAGCTGTGTAACATTGGGCAAGTCACTCAACCTCTTTATTCTTAGTTTATTCATCTGTAAAATGGTGATAATAGTGGTTACCTCATAGAGTTGCTATGAAGGTTAAATGAAATAACATGTGTCAAACACTTTGAACAGTGCCTGGCATATAATACGTGCTAGATGTGTTTGCCGATATTACTATTAGTAAATCATTGTATAGGACATAAGATATTAGAGATTTTAAGAATAATTTATTAGTTATCATTGCTAAAGAATATCCTTATATATTGCTTTTACTTTAATGATCTGTTCACCATTAATTTAGAAAATAAATACCCCCCTTTTTTTCACCTCTCCTGAGTGTTTTGCAGAATGGAAACATCTGGGACATTTTCACTAAATCACTCATCAGAAAGTCCCTTATCATTAGTTGAACTAATGACTACCTTGCGCCATTAGCTTAAATCAGTTAATGGGCAGGAGCAATTTCCTCAGCCTTTTTTAATGAGTGTTTTGGTTTAATTCTAGATGAGTCACTGAGGATTTCTTTCTCTACTTACGTATTTGAAAAAAATTTAACAAATACTCATACATTTCCTGCACTAGATTCGGTGCATGTCTTTTAAAAGCCTAAAAGCCATTACTCAGAGAACATAAGGAGGAAGACCAAACTACTGGAAGTGGAAGCGATGGAGAGCATGCCTGAGCAACGCTTCCCTGACTGTTTGTGGTGGAGTTGCAGCTGTTGTTTTGTTTTAAATTTCTACCCTGTTGCTGACCCAAACTTTTACAAAATACAGGAAAATTGAACTTCTAAGAAAAATGATACAGTTAGATGACATGAAAATGTCAAATTACTATAAAAGTTTCTAAGCCCTTACTGGTAAATCCTGTGTATATCTTGAAATGGAGTAGTAACAACCACTTTGTGGGTGGGCACCTTGACTGGTAGCACTGATATGGAGTGTATTCAGATGGGCATGATTGTGAGGGTTATTTTAGGATATCAGATTTGGTTTCTGAGTGGTGACAAATTTCCACCATCATTCATAGAGCTGGCTTTAATATAATTATGTACTTCTCATTCTGTATTTAAATTCTAATTTGAAATCTAATCTGTAGTAACAGAAAACAGGTCAGTATTTGCCTGTGGCCTGGAGTGAGAGGGTATTGGCTACAAAGGGTCACGAGGAAGTTTTTGGGGTGCTGGAAATGTTTTATATCTTGTTTTTGCTGGTGGATAAATAGACACATGAATTTTTCTAAAATTTTGCTTATATGCTTATAATGAGTGCATTTTATTGAATGTATGTTATGTCTCAGTAAAGTTGGTTAAAAATACAGATTTTAGAAGGAATATTTTTGACATTGGGAGGGGTGAAGAAATTGAGGAATAGACCTAATTCTCTCCTGACCTCTCTAAGAAGGCATTATGGACAGACATCCTTTTTACTCTACTCTGCGTCATAATCCTACCACCTACTAGGCACCACATGGCTTTCCTTGGTAACAGGAATCTCATGGGGTTGGAAGCTGCTTCACATGGGAAAAGTGCACTTTGTGCTCATTGCGTCATTATTCTTGATTGGCCTGGAAAGTCCGTTTCCATTTTCACAGAAGCCATCTCTTTAAAATAAGAAGATCCTAAGTTATTTCACAAGAAACTTTGGACTCCCTTTAGAACTTATTTTATTGTTTAAAGGTGAAATAAACCTGAGTTTCTCAATGAATAATTTTTAGTTAAAATTTTAAAACATTTAAAGAGGATTTTAGGAAGTTATACAATATATAAATATTTTTGGTGAAGGAGTAACCATGCATCAAAATATGTAAACTTGAAATTGATCTACATAAGAAAATCACAGAATAAATATCCAAAATACCTCCATAGTCTTTATATTACAGACACAGTCATGATTTCATTACTAGCAATAAAACTCTTCTAAATCCAAGTTGAGAATAATTGTTGATTACTTAAGGAAGGCTCAGAATAAATTTTTTTTCTGCCATAATTCCACACTAAATGAGCATTTATGAGCAGTAAAATTCTTTTAACCAATAAACCAATGTATTGTGGATTACCTAGAGTCTCAGACTAGATGGGAAAGTCATTTTTCCTCCAAATATCTTATGTTAATGCACACTCAAGGTTGACAAAATTTTTTATCTTTGTATCTCTGTCTGCCTGTTTATCTAACTATCTATCTTTCTATCTTCCTGTCACCTGTATTGGCAGGAGAGAATTATTTTCTTTGTATCTTTGGGGTTGTTTCACTAGTTGCAACAATAGAGTTCCATATTAAAAATAGTATTTGCTTTTTCCCTGATTATGTTTATTGCATAGAAAAGTGTGAGAAAAAATTAATTTCACTCTTTTTTTTTGTTGAGGAAGATTTTCCCTCAGCTAACATCCATTGCCAATCTTCCTCCCTTTGCTTGAGGAAGATTTGCCCTGGGCTAACATCTGTGCCAGTCTTCCTCTATTTTGTATGTGGGTTGCTGCCACAGCATGGCTGATGAGTGGTGTAGATCCCCACCCAGTATTCAAACCTGTGAACCCAGGCCACCAAAGTGGAACATGCCGAACTTAACCACTGGGCCATGGGGCCGACCCCCTAATTTCTCTGTTAATTCACAATACAGACATAACTGGTACTAATATTAAAGTGTATATCTTTTCATTTTTTCCTGTTGACCACATATACATATGTAAAGCAGATATTTGAGGCTATACTGCTTCTTAGGTGTAGATGTGATTGGCTTGAACATTCACCCAAATTCACACTGTTTATGTTACGGAAAATGAATTGTTTAATTTTGTCTATTAGCTATTTTATCTGACTTGATTTTTACAACATAATTAAACAAAAATAAAGTTTCATTTCCCTTACAAAAGACTTTGAAATGAAACATGAATGGAAAATAAAGATGAGATTACAGAGTGATCAACTATATACAGTATATGATAAAGAGTCAAAAAGTAGAGGAAGGTATATTGGTACCTGGGACTAACCCACCTAGAAAAATCCCTAAAAAAGTAGAATAAATATGAAACAACATCTATTTACAGAATTGTAAGAGCTAATCAGATTGGGAGAAATTCCTGGAGAAGATGAGAACCCAGAGACAAGCTCAATACTCAAAGCCACTTTCATTTGCCAATATAGAAGAAATTTATAGAGCTGTAGTTTGGACAGCAAGGGGGAATGGAAGTCAATTACAGGGCACTCAGGGTGCGGAGTAAGATAAGCTACTTCCCCTCTTCCCTACTCTAAGAACATATGTTAAACTGGGCTTTCAAAGGGCTATACCCACAGGGTAATTGTAAACCAGTAATAAAACAGCCATCACTTTAATTTATAGTTCTTGCTTTCATTATGAAAACCTCAGTCTTTGAGCTTACATTAAGCTACTCCTGAATGTAATTCCACTTGCAAGACAAAAACTTCCTGGAGGAAGATATCTAATCCTAGGTCTAAAATTATTTCTAAAAATAAAATTAAAAATGCAACACAAAGATATTACCTATACAAACAGTCAAGACACTATGAATAATAATATGCATAAACAAAAAAAGTAACAAGCCCCCAAGTTTTACATATAGAAATTATTGGATACAGACCATAAAATGACATGCTTTCAGGGCCGACCTGGTGGCTGAGTGGTTTAGTTCTCACTTTGGCAGCCCGGGGTTCGTGGGTTCGGATCCCAGGTGCCAGCCAACGCACTGCTTGTCAGCCATGCCAGGGTGGCATCTCATATAAAGTAGAGGAAAATGGGCACAGATGTTAGCCCAGGGCCAGTCTTCCTCAGCAAAAAAGAGGAGGATTGGCAATGGATGTTAGCTCAGGGCTGGTCTTCCTCACACAAAAAAAAGAAAAGAAAAAAAAATAACAATGCTTTCTAGGTTTAGATATGTAAAAGTAAAGCTTGAAAATATCTACAAAGAATGGAAAAGTATAAACAGTGACACAGCAGATCTGAAGAAGGAATCAAGAACTCAACGGACAGGTTGATAGATTAGGCAGAGCTGAAGAGAGAATTAATGAACTGAAAGATAAATCAAAAGAAATTATCCAGAATGAAGCACATAGAAATTTTTAAAAAGATTAAAAATACAGAAAACAAGGTAAGAGGTAGAGAGGAGAGAGTGAGAAAATTTAAATATGAGTCCCTGAAAGAGAGGAGAGAGAAGATAGGCCAAAGTAATATTTGAAAAGATAATAGGTGACAATTTTTAAAATCAATCCATGAATCAAAAAAACCCAAAAACCAAAATCTTAAGTAGGACAAGTAAAAATAAATATACACCAAACTACATTCTAATAAAATGGTAACATTTTTTAAATCTTAAAAATATCTAGAAAATAGATTGCCCCAGAAGACCTGCACTAAATGAAAATGATCCCAGATGAAATACTAGAGTGCAAGAAAGAATAAAAACTAAGAAAGTGGTAAAAGTGTGGGTAATCTAAAAGAAATTACATTTTTCAGATCATTTTACCTTAAATGTGATTGATCTTTAGTCTACATTGTCAATGAAGCACCAATGATTATGTATTAAAATTCTCTGTTGAAAATAGTAAATATGACCTCTCGATATCTTAAGCCAAAAAAAAAAAGATGAAATTTATTAGTAGATATTAGGAACTCAGTTTAAAGGAGAAGGCTGGATGAAGGACAGGAACCCAAAGAGTTCTGGAGGACTTAGCAGCATGCTCTGCAGCCTTGTTCACACAGCAGGTGCCAACTTAATGAATCAGACTCCCAGTTGTCCCCTCTTCCTTCAGTCACTTCAACTTCCCCCACAGAACACAATTTTCCATAAGCCAGGGAGATGGAAGATCAGCAACTCCGGCTTCCACAGTGGGAAGTGGCTACTTCTTTTGCCAGACTCCCACAGTGGAGAATTCCCCAGAGGAGTTTGGGATGCTGGCAGAACTGGGCGGTTGGGTGCCAGACAGCCAAAAACTGACCAGTGTCCACTCTGGGCTTCACATTTGCGCATCCAACATCCACACACACCATCTTTACATATGTACACTTCAAAATATAACCTACTTCCACTAAACAGAGTGAGATTATTTCTCACACAACTAAAGGGAGATTCTCCAAAGTCTAGTCAGTTCCTATAGGTAGGTCTGAATGATCCTATGACAGTTTTCCATCATCAATCCTGTGATTATGGAAGAAATTGCACAACTGTAACATTAGTTACCTGCAATACATCAGATATTGAAAGGCTGTGGAAAGAGGAGAGAAATTGTCTTAGTCAACTCAGGCTTCTATAAAAAAATACCATAGACTGATTGGCTTAAACAACAGGCATAGTTCTAGATGCGGAGTCCAAGATCAAGGTGCTGATAGGTTCCATTCCTAGTCCCCTTCTCGGCTCGCAGAAGGCTAACTTTGGTCTGTATCCTCACATGGTGGGTAGAGGAAGCTTTGGTCTCTCCCTCTTCTTACAAGGACACTAATCCCATAATGGGGACTCCACCCACAACACCTCATGTAAACCTAATTTTCTTGAGAAGACTCCACCTCCTAATACCATCACACTGGGGGTTAGGGCTTCAGCATGTGAATTTTGGGGGCACACAGAAATTCAGTCCATAACAGAAATTATTAAAAAAAAAATTTGTGATATAAGAAAGGAAGAAAATGCAGGAGGAGGGTATACTCCTGGTTTCTACAATTTGTCGCTAGGCTCTTTCTGATTGTTTTTACTTATTTTTTCTACTGCTCATTCTATGTTCCTTTTGCCTTCAGTCTGCACCTCAGCTAGTCTGGGTTCTTTCATGGTGGAGTGGTACAAACTTTCATTTCTGAGGTGGCTGAGCTCTTGATGATTACACTTGTGTAGGATCACCAATGTCTCCTATTCAATTATATCCCTGAACCTGGTAGTAAAATGAAGCATCCCAGGGGATCCCCTAGGTTCCTTTCATACTCCTCTCTGCCCTCAAGGTGCAATAGCTACCCTGTTTCCTCTTGATAATCAAGATTTTACTCAAGTAATGACTTCTCTCATGCTTGTTTGTTCAGTGGTGCCCAGCTAAATGACCCGATGTTGCCTTTTCACACTGCACTGGGCAGTGCTCAGCTAAATGACACAGATGTCACCTTTCACCCTGCACTGGACAGTGTCAAAATAAATGACCTGGATGTTACATTTTGACACCACACTGGAGGGTGCCCAGCTATATGACCCGGATATCATTGTTTCACACTGCACAGGACAGTGCCAGGCTAAATGACTCTGACGTCATCTTTCACACTGCACTGGACAGTGTCCAGCTAAGTGACCTGGATGTCAAATTTTCCCAATGCACTAGACTGTGCCCAGCTAAATGACATGATGCAACCTTTTCACACTGCAGTGAACAGTCCCCAGCTAAATGACCTGGACGTCACCCTTTCTCATTGCTTTGGGCAATGCCCATATAAATGATCTGATGTCACGTTTCCACACTGCAATGGACAGTGCCCAACTAAGTGACCCAGATGTCACCTTTCACCCCACACCGGACAGTGCCCTTCTGAATTACCAGGATGTCACCTTTTCACACTGCACTGGAGAGTGCCCAGCTAATTCACCTGGGTGTCACTTTTTCAAACCGCACTTGACAGTGCCTAGCCAAATGAACTGGACGTCACCTTTTCACTTCACACCAGACAGTGCCCAGCTAAATACCTGAATGTCACCTTTTCACACTGCACAAGAGAGTCCACAGTTATACGACCCAGACTTCACCTTTTCATACCACTCTGGAGAGTGTCCAGATAAATGACCCAGACCTCAGCATTTCACACTGCACTGGACATTGTCCCTTAAATGATCTGGACACAACTTTTCCAAACTGCACTGGAAATTGTCCAGCTAAATGACCAGGTATCTCCTTTGGAAACTGCACTGGACCATGCCTAGCCAATATACCCGGACGTGACTTTGCACACTGCACTTTTCAATGACGTGACTTTGCACACTGCACTTTTCAATGCCGGTTATATTAACCGGACACCACCTTTTCAGCACGAACTGGACAGTGCCCAGCTTAATGACCTGGACGTCACCTTTTCACACTGCACTGGACAACACCCAGTTATATGACCCGGAGTTCACCTTTTCACACAGCACTGTAGAGTGCCCAGCCAAATGACCCTGATGTCACTTTGTCATATCGCACTGGACAGTACCCAGCTCAATGACCCAGATATCAACTTTTCACACCACACTGGTCTGTGCCCACCTCAATGACCCAATGTCAACTTCTCACATCACACTGGACAGTGCCTCGCTAATTGTCCTGATGTCACCTTTTCACAATTCCTTGGACAGTGCCAAGGTAAATGACCCAGATGTCACCTTTTCACACCAGAATGGACAGTGCCCAGCTAAATGATCTGATGTTACCTTTTCAAACGTCACTTGACAGAGTCCAGCTAAATGACCCACACGTCACCTTCCACACTGCACTGGACAGTGCCCATATAACAGACCCAGATGTTACTGTTTCACACTGCACAGAGCAGTGCCCAACTAAATGACCCAGACGTCACCTTTTTATAATAAACACTGGACAGTGCCCAGCTACATGACCCGGGCCTCACCTTTTCACATGGCACTGGACAGTGCCTATCTAAATGACCTGGATGCCACCTTTTCACGCTGCCCTGGACAGTGCCAAGCTAAATAACCCACATGTCACCTTTACACACCACACTGGAAATGCTCAGCTAAATGATCCAATGTCAACTTTTCAAACTACAGTTGACTGATGCCAGCTAAATGAACTGGACATCACCGTTTTGTGCCGCCCTGTACAGTGCCCAGCTATAGGATCCAGGCGTCACATTTCACTCTGCACTGGACAATGCCCAGCAAAATGAATCAGAAGTCATCTTTTCATACTGCACTGGACAGTCCCCAGCTAGGTGACTTTATGTCACCTTTTCACAAGGTTATGTGCAGGGCCCTGCTAAGTGACCTGGACGTCACCGTTTCAAACCACATTGGACAGTGTCCCACCAAATCACATGATGGCACCTTTTCACACTGCACTGGGCTGTGCCCAGCTACATGACACGGATGTCACCAGTTCTCTCTACCCTGGACAGTGCCCAGCTAAATGATGTGGACATCACCTTTTCACACCACAATGGACAGTGCTCAGGCAAATGAACAAGACATCACCTTTGACACCGAACTGGATGGTACTCAGCTAAATGACCAGGTGTCACCTTCTCACACTGCAAGGGACAGTGCCCAGGAACATGACTTGGATGTCACCTTTTTACACTGCACTGCAGAGTGCCCAGCTAAGTGACGTGGATGTAACCATTTCTTACGACAGTGCCCAGCTAAATAACCTGGACATCACCTTTTCACATGGAACTGGAAAGTGCCCAGCTAAGTGACCCAGATGTTACTTTTTCACACCACATTGGACAGTGAACAAATTAATGATCCTGATGTCACCTTTTCACACCACACTGTACATTTCCCAGGTTAATGACCCGAGGTCACCTTTTTACACTGCACTGGACATTGCCGAGCTAAATGACCTGGATGGCTCCCTTTCACACCGCACTGGGCAGTGCTCAGCTAAATGACCCAAAGTCACATTTTCACACCGCACTGGACAGAGCCCAGCTAAATGACCTGGTCATCAAATTTCATACCACTCTGGACAGTGCCCAGCTAAATGATCTGGACATCTCCTTTTCACACCACATTGGATAGTGCCCAGCTAAATGATCCAATGTCACCATTTCACACTGCCCTGGACATTGCCGATAAAAATGACCCAGATGTCACCTTTTCACAACATACTGGACAGTGCCCAGGTAAATGATCCTATATCACCTTTTCAAACCATATTGGACAGAGCCCATCTAAATGACCTGGACGTCACCTTTTCACACTGCCCTGGACTGGGCCCAGATAAATTAGTTTGATGTCACTTTGTCTCACTGCACAGGACAGTGCCTTGCTAAATGACCTGGATTTCACCTTTTCACACTGCATTGGACATTGTCAAGCTAAATGATCCAGATGACACCTTTTCAAACCGCACTGGAGAGTGCCCTGCCAAATGATTCCAACGTCACCCTTTCTCACTGCCCTGGACAGTGCCCAGCTAAATGACCTGAGGTCACGTGTTCATACCACAATGGACAGTGCCCAGCTAAATGATCTGGATGTCACCTTTTCACACTCCATTGGACAGTGCCAAGCTAAATAAACCAGCCGTCACTTTTTCACACCTAATACCTAACACACCTAACACCTAACACACAGGTTGGAGTAAACTGATTTGAAATTTTTTGTATTTAGTGAAAAAGAGAGGACAACATTCGCTAGATAAACAACTGTGTACCAAGTGCGAGGGTCTGTGTAGATTTGCTTCAGATGATACAATCTGAAACAGCAGCCTGCACTTGTGTCATCACCTGATTAAGTCTATGACAATTCACTGTCATTCTCAAAAACCCATTCACCTTTGGTGTCACTACACTGGAGAATTAAATGGGGACGTGAGAAAAACCACCAGCCCTGTGCTGTTCAGGTTGTTAGTGATGCTCTTATCCCTACGATTATCCTGGGAATGTACCATTGGTAGGAGCAAGGAATTCCAGAGACCTCCGCTTGGACCTTTCCACCACCATAGCCATTGATCAAAGAATCAATGTGGGAATTCTGACAATTTTCAAGAACGTCTACTCAAAATATGTAACACAATGAATTTACTGCAGAGTTCTTATTGAAGAGTACTCAGTCTTCTCTTTATTCAAGGAGCTCTTTGTCTATGAACTAATTAATATCTAGAGGTTGAACAAGGATTGCACTTCTCCACTGTGGTAGCTGAAGAGAGCCTTCTGTTCCCCAGATCTGGATTTTTTTTTTTCCATAAAAACAAAGCAGAATCTTATTGAGCTGCTTATATATGTTGGTTCCAGGAAATCCTTGCTCAATTAAGCATCATCAATGTTATTGGGCTCAGACCATGTGATCACCACGTGGCTACCTGCTGTTTATTAGGATAACCATGCCCACTTTGCCTCTTTTCCTTAAATGGTGCTACTTAACAGTCTGAGGTCCTTACATTTTTCAAACTCTTTTCATGTCAGCAGTGCTGCAGCCACCTAAAGCCTTACCCTAAAAAGAACCTGATTTTGGATGATCATAGGTGATAATGTTAGTTTTTGTACCCATTTTACTCTGTGAAGTTCTAAATTCCTATGTGAGTTTATTATTGGGAATTTCACTCCCTTCCACTTTATCTTAGACAGTCGACTAATTCCAAATTTCTTCTGTTTCCTTGAGAGCCTGTTGTCTACAACTCACCCTTTAGAAATAATTTCTGGATCAGGTAGGGTTTTTGGATGTAATCAACGGAAATCATCTCTTAGCAAAAAGAGGGATTTATCAGAATACTATTGGAGGAGCTCACACAATTGATGGGGGGCTTGACCCTGGGCTTAGAAAGCAGGCTGAGATCAGGAAGCCCAGAAGGCCTGGGTGGGAGGGGTGACTGTTGTGCTGAGACAAGGACAGAGATATTAGAGTCCACTATGGTTCATGGTTAGAGAAGTAGGTGCACTCAGGAATGATTACTTTTATCTACTGCTTTTGATCATGACAGATTTCTAAACACAGCAAACAAACTTAAATGTATATATATCCCGCAAAATATTTGAAGAATTTTATTAAAAGTAGTATTCAGTCTAGTAGATAGAGGCACAAGAGAGCAGAGATTAATAATCATCCTTTCTTCAAGCATGACCTTCTTTGAGCCATTTAGCAGTATTCCCAATGAAAGAATTTAGTGTAATTGGGACACTAGTTATATAGACCTCTGCTAAACAACCAATCTGAAAGGTTGTATCTTGTCTAAAGTATCTTAAAACAACTGAGGGAAAATTTCCTGGTTTAAAATTAGAGAAATTAATTAGGACAAATGTTCATATTAATTTGGAAACAAAGTTGAGTGATTTGAAGATCTAAAACTAGACACACAGCCTTGGGAAAAGATCTATGAACTGGCTGAGTTCAGTACCCAGTGAAGAGGATGAATGTTTGAATAAAGAGTGTTTTAAGAAGACAGATGTGGAGAATTAAATTGAGGATTGTATGGAGCATGAAGAGGAAAAGGGACCAAAAGTAACAGATGCTACATGTCACATGGAAAAAACCAACAGAGAACCACAAACAAACAAGCAAAATCAACAGAATGCATTCTCCTTTTTGTTTTTGAAGCCGTAGGAAAAAATATAAACCACTTGTTGATAATTTCACATGGTGTGACATTCCATGCAAATCTTCAGACGGCTTCCAACTACAAGAAGAGATTATCCACAAGTAGAGAAAATGATGAAGAAAATACAATTGGTTGAATCGTAAGAAGCTCTGTTTCAAAAAGAAAAGCCATGTAAATCGTGGTTGGCGTGGACAATTACTAAGCAATCACTTCAGTTCACCATAAGGAAAGCAGAAACGGGTGAACTAGGATTGGGCTAAGAAAGACAGAGTTCTGTTTCTCTTTCACTTTGCTTGAGTAACATCTATTTGTCCTCACAGCCTCAGGGAGGAAAGAGCACCTGTTTCTTGGAAAAGGGAGTGGTCGTGGTGGATGTCAACGTTTGTCCTGGTGATGGTGGTGATGCTGCTCAGGGTGGTGGTTGGGTAGTGGTAGAAAAGTTTGAAAACCCAAAGGTCATCTCCCTGCCCTTGTAGAACAAGCTCGGGACCAGTGGAATGAGGGAGATAGAAGTCCTGACAACAGTCTTTCTCAGATTTCCCTTCTATCAGATGCAGTGGCTGAATTTGAAAATATCTAAAGTTCCTCCTAGTTTTGTGTTTCTGTGCTATGCATACAGTTTAGTGAGGGTAAATTATTATTCTGGAACACATTTTTTTTTTTCTTATTTCGAATGAAACGAAATGTTATTTCTTAAAAGAAACTGCCAAGTTTTTCTTTTGGTATTTTAGGACTCCACACTTACTTGCTGCAAACAGTAGGGGTCAGACAAGGAATAGATGTATTTTTTCCAGTAAAGCTCAAACTTCAGTTGCTATTTCCTTACCTTGTGTAAAGATTCTAAAATAAGCTATAGTGTATGTACTGTGGATATTTAGATAGGAGATTTTTTAAGTGAAGTCTTTTGAATTCCCATTTTTTATTACTTTAATGTACATTCACAGTTTATTCATAATGAAAAATCTTTCTCAAAAGGTTAAAGTGGTAAAAATATACTTTTAATACTTATGCCAAAGTTTTGCCTGATAACATCACACAATGCAAGTAATAACTTGAAGAAAATTTAAATATAAATCTTAGAATCAAATGAATAATAATTGGCAATCCACATTCTCATTACCTAAATATGCAATGTACGTTTTCGTGGGCTAACTACCCAATTCCTTTCCCCTCTGCTTTTCGTATTACTTAATGATAGAATCACAAGTACAGCAAGAGTAGCAACTATAATTTCCCACACTCTCAGAAAACTCTTGAAAATCCAACAAAAGTAAATGAGATAGAATTAATAAAATTCTTATTAAACTTATTTCCTAACTGATTTTAACATCTGGACTGTGGTGCACTTATGTGGGTATTTTTAATTTATTGAACTTGAGTAGTAAATGAAGCTTTCTTATTTGTTCTAGTGTACCATACACACAACCACACTCACACTTGTATACACTGGAATGAATAAACACTGCATTAAGGTCTTAACTGTTCCATTTCTAGGCAAGATGAATTAATCCCTTGTTAGTTAAACTAGCTAATCCAAAGTAGCAGCAAAGGAAGAATATTGAAAGAGAATAAAAACACATAGAACAATTTAAAAAAAAAATGACAGTAGGGTTGAGTTTATTCCAAAGAGCAAATGAAAGGATTCCACATCCCTCTGACCTTCCATGGACAATGAGGCTAAATTAGGTCAAATTCAGGTGGAAAAAGTTTCTCTGCAGACGAAATGTACCTCTTGCCTTATAGGAAAAAGATCAAATAAAAAAGCTTTAAAGCATCTTTTTCCCTTTAAAAAAATATATATCTTCTCCACTGAATTTAATTAAATTATAAATTTCTAGAGAGCAGTCACTAAGTCATTTTCTATTTTGCCAACATAATATCACACACATGTGGATCCTTAAGAAGTCTACACTCCTCTAAAAATGAGAATTAATCCAGAAAATATTCTTCAATTTTCAGTTGTATTGGTTGACCAATATAATCAACCATCTCTAAATCAGAGGGTCTTTACGTGAAGAATCATTTGATAAAGAAGTGTCAAGTCGCTGTGCAGAGGGAAGATCTTCCTAACGAAGTTCTTGGTGTTGAGACCATCTGAGCCAAGGAAGAATGATTTTCCCCGTCAGTCATTTCAAGCTTGCACTGACCCGGTGCTCTGTAACTGCAGCCTCGCTCTCCTATCTCTGAGGGGCCCAGGCAGTTGGGATCAATTGACCTTTAATGGTTTTATTGTTTACACTGCCCTTTCAATTATCCAGCATTTTTTTTTTAACTCTAATCTGGGGATCTTTACAAACCTAGACAGGTAGGATGCCTCTTCGTCTGTCTATGGAACATGATGACTCTTCTCAGAGCTGAGAGGTAGGGATGAAGTCCTGAGGTGGGGGCTAAGAACAGGGCAGACATTCCCTCCCTCTTTCTGATGCTGCTGGTAGGGAAGAAAAACTTCTATATGTTTTTGCTTTTGGGCAGATCTCTGTCTTTTTTATCCTAATAGCAAGGTCATAATTTTAAATTAAAAAAAATACATATGCCAGCCAAGAACACATTCTTTAGCACATTCTCCACACTTGTTATCCCTCTGCCCCCAAATATGATAACAGGGTGAGACACCTTTATTTTACTTTTGTTCCTGAGCTATCCCTCCACCCAGGTGTCTGAGTTTCAGGGGAGTCATGTTCTTCTCTCTGAATCTCTTGGGGGGCCTGTGGTTATCGTGATACAGCAAAGAACAAAGCTCGTGGGGAAGCAGAAATCAGAGCAAAGTGGTATTTAAAAATTTTCTTCATTATATCTTGCATAACAAATCTTTATCAACCCTGAAAAATATCAAGTTGGATTATTGACCTCAGTGCTGTTTTTAATATAAGCAAATATATGACAAGAGGGACAGCAAGTGTCATAAATCCTGGTCTGGTCTCATTCTTTTTGTTAACTCTTAGCTTCCCTCAAAGGATAGACTCTTACTGAGGGAGAACAGACTTTTTCTTTCTTTCTTTAGTTCCTTTCTTCTTTCTTTTTCTTTCTCTTTCTTTCTTTCTCTCTCTCCCTTCCTTCCTTCCTTCCTTTCTGTCTTTAGTTCCTTTATTCTTTCTTTCTTCTCTCTCTCCTCCTCCTCTCATCTCTCTCCCTTCCTCCCTCCCTCCCTCCCCTCCTTCTTCCTCTCTTTCTCTCTCTTTCTTTCCTTTTGGTTTTGATGTTCCTGCAAAGCAAGCCAAATAGCATTCAGGTCATAAGTCTTAGCATCCCAGTTTATAGATGTCTAACATTATATCTTCTATTCATTTCATTCCAAGGGCATCTCTCAGGAGGAATATCTTTCAATTTGTCAGTTTTCCCAGTTGTCTCTCCTACTAACTGATCACATTTTCTATTCTGCCTCCTAGCTTAATTCCCTCACTCCAATTTCTCTTCTCCTGAGTTCTTAGAGACTGTTAGGTTACTTCAACAATTGTTTTTTTACTACCTCCCCACCAAATATGGGGGCTGCGTATAATAAATTACTCATCAGGCAGAGAGGCACCTCCAAATAAAATCTAGTCTAGAAGGCTCACGACAAGTTTTCACCCCAGCCAGTCCCACTATGGTAGTATCTCTTAAACAACAATTGCATGTCCACACCTTCCAGGGATTTCTAAAGCAAGTGATGATACTGCTAAGATCCAGCAGGCACCCAGAGGCCAAAATTTTAGTTGCAAAAATCCTGATATTCTTGGATCCAACAACTCTTTCCTCCAAAATGCCTAGATTGTAGAAAATAAATCCCTCTTGTTATAAAGCTTTAGGTTTCTTTCCTTTCTACTATGAGGAAGAAATATGGTAGAGATAAGGGGACTTGGCTGTTGTAGTGGGGTGAATAGTGGTCACCAAAAAGATATACCTAAGCCCCAGCACCTATGCATGTGACCTAATTGGAATTAGGAACTTTGCAGATGTAATTAAGAATCTCATGATGCGATCACCCTGGATTTAGAGTGGGTCCTACCCTAAATCCAATGACAGGTGTCCTTATAAGAAGAGAGGAATACAGAGAGCCACACAGGGGAGAAAACCATGTAAAGACAGGGGCAGAGACTGGAGTGATGAGTTTATATGCCAACGATTGCCAACAACCACCAGGAGCTAGGAGAGAGGTTTGGAAGAGCTTCTCCCTTAGAAGCTCCAAAAGGAATCAACCGAGCCCACACTTGATTTTGGACTTCAGGCCTCCAGAACTACGAGAGAATAAATTTCTGTTGTGTTGAGTCACTTAGTTTGTGGTCCTGGGAAACTAATATAGCTATTTAGCATCAATAAATGGGGAGGATTTCTTTCATTATACCGTCATCCATGTCCTTGACAACAGATCTAATTGTTTCTGGAGACCAGACCATCAAGATTGACCAGAGCATCCCCTGCCCAGTCTGGATGGGGAGGGTTGTTTTTCCCAGAGATCACTCCTCTTGGGATAGTGCTGTGACTTAAGTGGCACACACTAGACTAAATTCATCAGTTAAGTTTAGACATGGCAGAGTCTACATACTGATCTGTATTGCACTGTTATTTGTGCCCATATTTCATCGCCATAAATATATTTTAGCTCTTTGAACAATCATGTCATATATTTTGTACTCCCCTGCTTCCTTCATAGCACCTTGCATCAGATCTTGCAGAAAGCAAGTGGGAGATGTCACAAGACCAGCCTCTTCAGTATTCAGCAGTAGTACTGCTAGGAGGGGAATGCTTTCAATGGGTTCAAAGAAGCAGGAATGGGAAAGTAAGCAAGGGGGCCAAGTTTACATCACATATTAAACCTCCTAGTGATCCCATTAGGAAGCTGGAATAGAAGACAAAAGCGAAACCCACAGGTGAGCATTATCAGTGTCTGCTTTGCTTCTGCTGTCTCTGCCATCCCCAGACCTGTCTTCAGTTATGGTCCAGGCCTGGATCTATTTCTCAGTCTATATTGCGCCTATACTGCAACTCTCATCCTTTTTATTCCTTGTTTGTCCTTGCACCACCCTCCCTCCTTTTTCAAATTCTTCACCCTCAAATTAAGTTGAGATCTAAAACCTGGATCAGAAGTAGTCTTTTGCAGAACATGGGTTCTTTCTCTTCTGATTGGGCCACATAAGGGTGAGAGCCAGCATTCACTCACATGGGCCCAGTCTCAGCACCCTTGCCCTCCCAATGATCCTAGTTGAAAGTTGTGGCTTCTGCCAAGGCTCCTGGCCCAGCTCTGGTTTAGAGACTCATCTTGAGCTCCCACATATTCACTTACAGCCTTGTTCCTTGTCCAGCTGATCAGTGGCCATCACTTTATCCTGCCCCTGCTCTCCAATCAGCCTTGTACAGCCAGAGTCCAGGAGCAACAACGTCTGCTCACCTGGGTCTCCATCTGCTGGTGGCTACTTGGTTGGAAACCCTAAGACTGACAGACTCTAAAAATGGAGCTGGGAATCTTGGGGCCCTTTGGACATCTAGGAACTTGATCTTTTCTGCTCTGGGCTCAGCCTCTAAGACCAAATCAGCTCTTCTCAGACTAGTAAAAGGATGACTATGGAGGCTGCCCATTCCATTGCGGAAATGGTTCAATGCAATTAACCTACCACTAGGTTAAGTGAATTATTTCTTCAAGAAATGGTCCCATATTGAGGACTCAGTGTTGGTCTTTGTTGTTGGCGGAGTGGACACTCAGCAGTGGCTGTAGTCAGATCTGCCTTGGTTTGTGGAAGTCTGCGTTGCTGAGTCCCTGCATGACTTCTCTCTGCCACCATAGCCGCTTTGTTCATTAGCCCATCAGGCAATGACAGGAGTGGCTGGGGAAAGGCGCTGACTGGTCTCTATAGAACGGGTCATCGTGTTCACTTGATTATTAAAATTATCCTCTGCTGAGGTCACCCTTTGATGAGCATTCACAAGGGATACAAATACCTTCACATTTGGTGTCCATTAGAGAGGACCATCCACACACCTCTTCCCCAGATCCCTTTTCACTAATTTTCCAATCATGTTCCTTCTATGTCCCTCATCTTCCAGCCAAACGATTAGCACAGCCCATGAATTGATATAGACTCATACCTCTGGCCATTTCTCCTTCTAAGCAAAATGAACAACCAGGTGCACTGCTCAAAGTTCTGTCCATTGGGAAGATTTCCCTTCTCCAAGGTCCTTCAGGGGTGTCCCAGAAAGAAGCTTTAATGCTGCAGCTGTCCACATTCAGGTGGTGCCTGTACATTGCACAGAACTATCTGTAAACCAGGCCCAAGTTTTACCTTCCTCAGTCGACTGGTTGTAGGTAACTCCTCATGAGGTCATAGGTGTAGGCTGTAAAGAGAAGGTAATGTAGCAGGAGTAGGGGCCATGGGCATTTGGTTCACTTCCTCATGCAACTTACTTGTGCCTTTATGGACTGATTGAGCCCAATCTCATATGTACCACTTGCATTTGATAATGGAGTGCTATGGTGCTTGCCCAACTTTATGGCTTGTGGAACAGACAACCTCCAGTGTATGATGGAAAGCTCTGGTCACATGGTAACTTGGTGGCTCATGGCTAAGAATTCAATTTTTACTAAGGCCCAGGAGCAAGTCAAAAGCTATTTCTCAAAAGGAGAGTTTTAATTGACAAGGAATTATAGGGCTTTGCTCCAAAATATAAGAGATCCGCTGTGATTCACCTACAGGTGCCTGTCAAAGGCTCCAAACAGTGTCTCTATCTGCCACTGACACCTCAAGTACCATTGGCTCTACTGGATCGTATCACCCATATGGCATCTTGCACATCAGCCTGGACTTTCTTCAGAGCCTTATCTTTTTCTAGATCTGCCTCAAAACTAGCAGTTTTCCAGCCCATTCAATCAGAAATGGGCTGGAGTGCCACACCCAAATAAGGAATATCACACCTAAACAGGAATATATTCCCTCCATAATCCAAAGAGGCCCACAAAGCATTGTGCCCCTTTTTTGATTATAGGAGGGGCAAGATGCAACAACTTATCCTTTACCTTAGAAGGGTATCTTGACATGTCCTACACCGCTAGACTCCTAGAAATCTCACTGAGGTAGAAGGCCTTGGTATTTTTGTAGGATTTATTTTCCACTCTCTAACATGCAAATGTCTTTCAAGTATGTCTAGAGTAGTTGTTACTTCCTGCTCACCAGGGTCAATCACCATGATGTCATCAATATAATATATGATGCCATCAATATATGTCTTGTGGGAGGGAGAGGCAATCAAGTTCCCTGTGGATTGAATTATAATGGGACTGATTTGTGTGGACTAAATATAAGGCTAGAGAATTGATATACTCTCTGGGGTGGGATAGTGAAAGTGTATTAGTGGCCTTGCCTGCTATAAGAAAACTGCTTCTGGTGGTCATTACTATCAGATATCAAGAAAAAAGCACTTACATTAATAGCTGCACACCACGTACTGGGGTATGTGTTAATTTGCTCAACAATAAAACCACATCTGAAACAGCAACTGAGGTTGGATTTGCCACCTGGTTAACTTTAGGATAATCTATAACCATTGTCCAAGATCCACTTGTTTCCTGTACAGGCCAAATAGGTGAATTGAATGGGGATGTGTTGGGAATTATCACCCTGCATCTTTCTAATCTGTAATTCTTTCAGGAATGCAATATTGCTTTTGTTTTACTATTTTCCTAGGTAGAGACAGTTCTATTGACTTTCTCAGGGCCTTTTCTTACCATAATAGTCTTTACTTCACAGGTCAGAGAACTAACGTGGGAATTCTGTCAGTTGCTGAGTATGTCTATTCCAATGTGCATTCCAGAACTAGGGAATTAACCACAAGATGGGTTCAGAGACCCAGTGGACCACTATGAGATGAACCCAAACTAAAACTCCGTTGATCATCTGACCTCCATAAGTTCTTACATTGACTGCTAGACAAGGTGTTTTAGGTCTCCAGATATTAGTGTCAGTTCAGAGATAGTGTCTAGTAATCCCCCTGAAATTTCATCATTTCCTTTTCCTCAGTGCATAGTCACCCTGACAAAAGGCCTTAGGTCCCTTTGGGGAAGGCTGAGAGAAAGACTAACAATATAAAATTTTGACTGTGTAGCAGGTTTTTTCCTCAAAGAGACAGAACCTCTTCTTTATTTAAAGAGTTCTGGGTTGATAAATTGCTCAGGTTGGAAAATTGATTGAGGGGTTGAAACTCTGTGTTTGAATGATTCATTTTAGACTTCTATTCTCTAGACATAGATCTATTCTGTTTATCCAGATCAAGTAATAATTTAGTAGACTTTTCATCCATTTCTTTTCTAGTGGCACCAAGATCAACTAGACAATCTCATAGATCTCTTAGAGTCAGACTACTTTAACTACTACTTTGGCTCTGCTGACCTTTATGGTAACAACACCCACCTTGTTTTAGTTGATTAAGTGCCACCATTTGGCCCTTAACACTCTGGAATCCCATTATTCCCATTGCTCCTAGGGATCCCATTTTGTTGGTATCAATCCCCACTGTACTTCCTGACCTACATAGAAGAGGGACCATAGAGCCCTTCAAGGATGCTGAGGTACCTCCCTCAAATTTATTTCTCAAAGTTGTGGTGAAAGGTCTTCTGGGCCCTGCCAGTGTAGTTAGCAGATCTTATGTGATAAATCTACTCTAACATTCCAGTTTCCTTAAGTCTTTGGATTCCTTACTATACAGTTTACTAAGGCAGTTCTGGCATTCAAATTCATTTAGTGCAGGCCAATTTTGGATTCATGTTTCAGCCAACCAACCAACCAAACTGTTAGAGCCCTTTCTAATCACGCAAGCTAAAACATTGAATCCAGAAACTCTGCTTAGTGGTCCATATCAATAAATTTGACCTGATATAATTTTGTATTTCTTCTACCATGATCCTATACCCTTGCAATGTATTCCCACACAAATTCCCCAGATTTCTGTCTATATAAATTGAAAAAATTCATGCAGTTATTTTCTTGTGTAGTACACTTTCATGCAGGTCATACTTTGTACCTCACCCTTTGGGACCTTCTGGGACTTGAGTCTGGTTATAGATCTAGAACCAAAGAGGATTAGTGGGGGTGGGTCCTGAGGAGAATCAGCAGTGTCTTTCAGGGCAACTACCTCAGGGGAGGCTGTTACAGTTTCCTTAGGTTAATCTCCTCAGGCCGGGGTGGAAAAGCTGCTTCTACTGGCAAAGAAGACTCAGAAAAATTTAGGGGTTTGATATTTCAGCCTTATTAGGATCTACCTATATGTCTCCATTCAAATGTTCAGATCCCATTTCTTTCCAATCAATGTTCTCTGTCTAACAAAAGACTCCCTGCAATGTTGATAATTCAATTTGTGATGTAATTTAGCCACTCACAGGATGATACTCTGGGTTTGATTCTCAGAAATCTTGGCAATATGGCAATAAGTGATAATGGTTACATTCAGAGCAGATATAGAAGCTTTCTGGTTATTTATTTAAAGATTGAGCTAGGAATTCGAAACCCTGACCTCATGTTATTCTTTCCCTACTTCCTCTGGCATAGTTAGGAGTAACCAGCCAATCTCACTACACTCCTTAGTTTGACTAAAATTTTCTAAAGCAGAAAATACATGGTAGCTCCAACCTCACCTTCTATAGGTATTTGATTAGGAAGTTCCAATGGCTATCTTTTGTGTATCTCTTTGCCACACTATACCATGGACTACTCCTGCTCTTTTTACCACTGGAAACATAGCCATAAATGCCTTTAAATATAACCACTTTAGAGAATCAGTTCTAGAAAACCCAGAACCAACTCAGAAAACCCAACCTTAAGATAATATTCCTATAGAACTTCTCTTAGTACCAAAGTCTGCATCAGCCAGGATTCTCCAGAGAAATAGAAGCAGTAGGAGATATATACTAAGAGATTTATTCAAAGAATTGGCTAATATGACTGTTGGGGCTGGCCAGGCAAGTTTTAAGTCTGTGGGCAGGCCATCAGGAAGGGCAGGCAGGAACTCTTGGGCGTGAGCTGAGGATGCTGTCCACAGGCAGAATTTCTTCTCCTTCTGGGAAGCCTCAGTCCTGTTCTTCAGGACTTCCCTGATTGAATCAGGCCTACTCAGATGCTTTAAGACAATCTCCCTCACTTAAATTATGGACTTTCATCACATCTACAAAATACCTTCACAGAAATGTCCAGATTAGTGTTTGATTGAATAACTAGGGCTTCAGCCTAGCCAAGTTGAAATGTAAAACATACCATCACAGTTTCCGTTAGTCATGGTACCTCTTGGACTCATGTAAGGTGGCTGGCCACCCTTCTGTCATATCCTGGTAACGCTGATGAGGAAACTGGGAATATGAGAGATTATAAAGGACAGTCGTTGGGTTGTGGCACACCAAACCTAAGATGACCCTAAGTCATCCCTGCTTCTGGCATTCGCACTCTTTTATAATGCCCCTCCTCTTCAGTGTGGGCAGAATCTGTGACTTGCACCTAATCAACAGAATATGACAAGGGTAATGGGATGCCATTCCAGGAATTAGGTTATGTTATGTAAGACTCCATTTTAGTAGCCAGTTTGCTCTAGAGTATTGCTCTCCTTGCTGGCTCTGAAGTACAAGCTACCATGAGTCCTACAGCTGCAAGGAAATGAACTCTGCTACCAATCTGAGCAACCTTGGAAGCAGACTTCCCCCAGTTAAGCATCCAGATGAGAATTCATCCCTGGTTGACACCTCGATTACAGCTTGCAGAGGACCCAGCTCAAGCCATATGTGGACTTCTGATCTGTAGGAACTGTGAGATTAGAAAATGTGTGTTGTTTTAAGCCATTAAGTTGTGGTAATTTGTTGTACAGCAATAGAAAATTAATATAGCGGTATTGAATTCTGTCCTGTCTGGTCTCAAGCCTTGTTCCTTCTCTCTTAAGCTATACTGTGCCAAATAGCGTAGACATTGCTTTAGATGAAGGTGCTCAGGGTCACCTGCAGGGGCCAAGGACACAGTGCCTGTATCCGTGGAGCGCTGGATTGGAAGTATTCTTCCATTGAAAATTTGAGCAAACTAACTGAGGGGTTTGTGACAAACCTGAAAGCTGGAGCTAAAGTGATTCTGCAGAAGCAGTTGGTGTTAATGTTGTTAAAGATGACCAGAAGGCAGAGAAAGATCAAGATAAATGATCTTGCTTTCACAGCACAGAGACCTTTGGAAAATGAGAAAAGGGTAGTTTCTATGGACTAGAGGGAGATAAGTTAGATTAGATCAGGGAGAGAATGATGAGGTGTTCAATTTCATGCTTATCAGTATAAAAATGCAGACACTTGAAGTTTCAGGGAACTGACATTGGAGACTTAATATGGCTTTTATTTGTAAATCGTACCTTTTTATGGGATAACATATTAGAAAATACAGTGGAAATTGTGATTACGTGAATTCTTTTCTTTTAACTTAAATCAATGAGAACATCACACGATTTTGAAAAAGAAAATGACCTGTTCAGTATAAGAAATCTCCACTAGACTGGAGTCAAAGTTATTCTTGCTCCCTTGTAAATTTCTAGCATTATACGGGAAATATAAGAGCAGAACTATTGGATGAGGGAACTGTGAACATCTGATAGATGGGCTCTAAGTCCCACAGAGTCCTTTCCTGGTCATGTAGCACAGACACTCTATCACTGTTTCAGTGGTGTGGTGAGAAGTGTTCTAAAATGCAGCACCCAGGAGCAGGGAGTGGAAACCACCACTCTCAAAGGCCAGGAAAACCAGTCTGAGTGTCCAAGTGAACCACTGACACAAATGTGAAGACCTTGAGAATTTTAAAAAAATTATCTTGATGTCAGTGACAAAATGATGAAGATCTTTACCTTTTAAACTCTTCTAATAGGTAAATTTCACATTCTTCTTCTTTCTTTCTTTTTTTTTGGTGAGGAAGATCAGCCCTGAGCTAACATCTGTGCCCATCTTCCTCTATTTTGTATATGGGGTGCCGCCACAGCATGGCTTGATGAGCAGTATGTAGGTCTGTGCCTGGGATCTGAACCTGCGAACCCTGGAGCGCTGAAGTGGAGTGCCAGAACTTAACCACAATGCCACCAGGCCGGCTCAATGTTCTTCCTAACTATGGTAAAACTTAATGAGTATTTTATTAAAAACAAGATGCTGCTTCATCATAATGTTTTCAAAATGGGCAGAGTTGCATCATCAACAGAAATTTTTAAAAAAATTTAAAAGAATGGGTAAATATAAGAAAAAGTCTTTTCTTCTGTCAATGTGGCCAAGAGCAGGAAAGGAAAGTTAATTGTGCATTCAGGGGGGATTTGTGACTGTGTTTAGAAAGTGAACCAGCACCAAAGAACTCTGTTAACTGAACTACATCAGAGTCAGCTGGATCCCAAATGCCAACCAGGGGAACATTTCAGGTCAGAGGATGAGAGCAGAGGGAACACTTTCTAAGGAGTCACTGCTGAGACCTCAGAGCGTGTAGGGAGGTTTGGCACAGGAAAGGCTGTTCCGGGTGAACATCCCAGGAGTACGCCTTTAGCACTTCACAGGTTTGCTCCTATATTGTAATCAATGTGTAAAATTCACTTTGTTTCCACAGAGGGCATAATCTGTTACTGCGATTTTCATACTAAACCCTGAACTGTGGGGTTTGGACCAGCCCTTTAGATCAGGGGCCTACGTCTTACAATTCAGGGGTTAAAGCAGATAACTTAAGTTCACACTGGAAATCGATGGAAATTTGAGTGTTTTCTGTAGCAAAGGAGAACTTTGCCTCTTGAATTTGTATTAGAACCACATAAAGCCATCACGCATTTGAACAAAAACACAGTGCATGAAGGTCTCTAAGGGGAAAATATGATAATATTTTTTCAATTTTATGAAACATGCTTCTTTTCATTAAAAAGGATTTTTTTATACAATGGAATATTATTCAGCAAGAAAAAACATGGAAATCCTAGCATTTGCAACAACACAGATGGATCTTGAAGGCGTTATGCTAAGTAAAATAAGTCAAAGACAAATACTATATGATCTAACTTATGTGTGGAATCTAAAAATAAACAAACAAACGAAAAAACACCAAACTCAGAAAAAGAGATCAGATTTGTACTTACCAGAGGCCAGGGGTGGAGGAGGAGGGAATTGGAGGAAGGTGGTCAAAGGGTACAAGCTTCCAGTTATAAGATAAATAAGTACTAGGGATGTAGTGTACAACATGATGACTATAGTTAACACTGCCGTATGATATATTGGAAAGTTGTTCAGAGAATAAATCCTAAGAGATCTCATCATAAGGAGAATTTTATTTTCTTTTCTTCTAATTATATCTATATGAGATGATGGATGTTAACTAAACCTATTATGGTAATCACTTGACCATACACATAAATCAAACAATCGTGCCGTATACCTTAAACTTATACTGTGATGTATGTCAATTATTTCTCAATAAAACTAGGAAAAAAATTCAAACATACAACAACAGACAGAACAGTAAAATGGAGCCCTATGCACCTGTCACTCAGCTCCAACAATTAACTTGTGGCCAATCTTGTTTCACATACACACCTACTTTCTCCATCACCTGGATTACTTTGAAATAATTCTGAGACATTATATCATTTCATCAAAGAATGTGAAACATGCTCAAAAAATTGGTATCCATATTTTAAATCTCTCAAGTGTACCACTAATATCACTGAAATGTGAAAGTGAGCCAAGAATCTAAAAATGCAGGACCTGGGTCATGTTGTATTGTGTAATCTTCCTATTCTATAAACTTTCATGCAAGTGAAATTGTATTAGATATATATCAAGAGAAGTCTAAAAGCGAAAAAGAAACCAGAAAACCTACATATAGACTGGAGAATATTTGCAAGATATTTGTAGTTGATTGTGTGTGTGTGTGTGTGTGTGTGTGTGAGTGTGTGTGTATGTGTTTGTGTATCTATCCCTCTATCTATCTATCATCTATCTATCTATCTATCTATCAATATCTATCCAAAATCAGGATTTTATTTTTGTGGTAATGAAAAACACATCTCCTTTTCCTACACTTGTCACATTCCTAGACACTCTTTCCAGCTCACCGGCCATGTGCACCCAAGCCAACCTCTGGATCAAGGCAGAAATGTGAATGATGAACAAGAGATCTGGGATTGACCTGAAGTCCATGGGGAGCATATAATTAATTCTGTTGCCTCAAATTTTCTAGAACTCTTGGATATTTGTTGGTGTTCGTGGGCTTACTAATAATTCACGCAAAGTCATGTGGCTTCTGGCTTGATATCTTTGTACTCTCCATTCCCTCTACCAGGAAGCTCCACCCTCAGTACTTCCCCCAGGGAACTTCCCTCAGCTCAGCACTTGGAATCCACTCCAGACACCTCCTCGTTTCTCATGAATGTTTCCGTCAAATGGGCCCTTCCATTGTATTGAAATCATGTTGCTGTTTTAGCAAGTTGACCCTAAATCCCTGTGGGCAGCCTATAGAGCCCATGGTCAAGAGCACAGCTTTTGCAGTCAGGTGGGCCTATGCTTGAACTTCAGTTTTGCCATGTTTTATCTGTGGAAGCTTAGAAGAGTCCCTAAACTCTGCTGAGTCTTAGTTTCTTCATCTGTAAAATGGGAATAAGAACATATTTTAGGATTCATATTTGGATGAAGTCAGATAATGATACAAGTTGTCCTTGAGTGCCAGGTATAAAACATATTCCATTGACTCTAAGGGCACACATTTTACATTTAACGTCTCTGAAATGGAGTCTTGAAATCACTGTTTGACGGGTGGCAGCTCTACAAAGTTGTCATTGCCTCTGCACACGTCAGAAGGGCTGAGTCAAAACTTACAGAATGGATGTGAACCCAGGAAGCAATATTGAAGCAATCTAGTAACCAGCGGCTATTAGTCTAACTTTATGAATTGTTTGAAGTGCTACATCACGGCTACTGTTGATGACACAGTATGTAGAAAAACATGGACATTGATAACTCTGTGTTGAAATGTGATTCAGAATAGTTGGGTAGGAAATATGAAAAAGTCTTTGAAATACTTTTCACTTATAGTTTTTCTTTTAATCTATACATAAAAGTATTATACATTAAAAATCCATGTCTAACTAAATCTAAAAAAGATATTTCAATAAATATAACTAAAAATTCAAAACAAAAAGGAAACGTGTCATAGTTTAATTCACAGGTTTTTTTCCTTCTAAGTGTTCAGAAAGTAATGTTACCTCTTTGAATTGATATTACCTTAGATTTGATGAAATAAATAATAACTACATCAATTAGGATTTTTCTTAGCACTAAGGAACAAAAAATTTGCCCGATGGTGGCTTAAATAGAGTGTTTATTATGTTTTTACAAGAAGTCCAGCACTTAGAAGGAATCTCATATCTGGCTTGGAAGCTCAGTGATGCCATCAATGATCTGGATCTTTTTTCCCTTTCTCTCTGTCATCCACGATGTGTTGGGTTTTTATTTTCTTGCTTGCACAATGGCTGCTCCAGCTTCAGGCATCATATACTCAGGGTAGAAAGAAGAGACAAGCATCAGCTTAAGAAATCTCTTCTTGCAGAAAACAACTAACACTCCTAACTAAGGTTCTGATTTGCTTATGTTTCCTTGGAGAGAACAGTTTGATATGGGCAACCACAGCTTTAAGAGAGGCTGAGAAAGTATGTAGTGGGATTTCTCATGGTTCAGTAAAAACATTTTTTTCCTAGGTTTTATACGATTGCACAACCTGAACCACCATCCATGGTGGGGACTGGGAAAGGTAGAAAGGCAGGTGTATAGTCCTTTGGCTGAACTGAGTGACTCAGGACATGGTGCCTTTGTAGGACGAGGGAGATTAGATGAAAACAAGAGGGCAGGAGTGAGGACAAGGGAAGAACTGGCTCCAGACTTTAATCAGCAGACCTTCTCCACTGTAAGGTCGTGGACAAATTCTGTCCAACTCACTGGTCAGCATCCTACTCTTCCAACAGATATTCTATGGAAGTTCTGGGCGGTGACATCTTCGTTAAGATTGCTGATGTCTCACCTGATGTTACTGGCTCTTATGTCAGGTAGCCCTCTAATTTTCCCATCTGGATCATTTGGCACTCACTTGTAGTTCCTTTCAAATGTAGACTCTAGAACATTCCTGGTTCAGAATGCTTAGTATAATATCTAGGGCTCAGACAGAATTGGTCTTCCACCAATCCCATACAGATCCTGGTGTAACTTGGTTGTTTTAGCTTGCTATCCCATATCTTGCTTCTTAAATCTCAGGACGGTCCCTTACATAGATTCCTAAGACTAGAGGACAATCCCTTCTACCTACCACATACCTGTTGCAAACGTTTTCTCCCAGTTTGCCACCACTTACACATTTTTGCACTGCAAAAACTATTTAAAAATATTAATTTTTACATAATTATACATAATATATAATACATATAAAATACATAAATATTTATAAAATCAAATTTATTTACATTTTCTTTTGTTGCATCTGTATTTGATTCATGAATAGAGTCTTTCCTCATCCTGAGTTAAAGAAGAATGAGTTCTTCCCACGTGTTCTTTTAGTACTTGTTTCATTAGACTTTTTCTTTATTATCATTTTTTGGGGGGAGGAAGATTGGCTCTGAGCTAACATCTGTGCCAATCTTCCTCTGTTTTGTATGGCATGGCTTGATGAGTAGTGTGTCGGTCCTTGCCTGGGATCCGAATCTATGAACCCTGGGCCACCAAAGTGGAGTGTGCGAACTTAACTCACTACGCCACAGGGCTGGCCCCAGTTTCATTTTTAATGTTTATTTCTCAGATCAGTTAGAATTTATTGTTGTGATGGTGCGAGTTAAGGATCCAATTTTGTCTTCTTTCAAATGGCTTTTAAAAATATTTTGGCCCAGCGCAGAGGATATGAACAGACATTTTCCCAAAGAATATATACAGATGGCCAACAGGCACATGAAAAGCTGCTAAACATGACTAATTGTTAGGGAAATGCAAGTCAAAACTACAATGAGATATCACCTTACACCCATCAGAATGGCTATAATTCACAAGACAGAAAATAACAAATATTGCAGAGGATGTGGAGAAAAGGGCACCCTCATACACTGCTGGTGGGAATGCAAACTTGTGGAGTCACTATGGAAAACAGCATAGAGATTTCTCAAAAAAGTGAAAATAGAAATAGCATACAATCCAGGTATCCTATAACTGGGTATTTATCCACAGAACATGAAATCAACAATTCAAAGACATTTATGCACCCCTATGTTCATTGCAGCATTATTCACAATAGCCAAGACATGGAAGCAACCCAAGTGCCCATCAACTGATGAATGGATAAAGAAGAGGTGGTATATATATATATACAATGGAATACTACTCAGCCATACAAAAAGACAAAATTGTGCCATTTGCAATAATGCAGATGGACCTCGAGGGTATTATGTTAAGGGAAATAAGCCAGACAGAGAAAGACAAACACCATATGATTTCACTCATATGTGGAAGATAAACAAACACATGGATAAGGAGAACAGATTAGTAGTTATCAGAGGGGAAAGGGATGGGGGGCAGGGTAAAAGGGATAAAGGGGCACATATGTATGGTGATGGATAAAAACTAGACTATTAGGGGTGAGCATGATGCAGTCTATACAGAAACTGATAAATAATAATGCACACCTGAAATTATACAACGTTAAAAATCAATATGTCCTTAATAAAATAAATTAAAAAATTTTTTTGGCCCAGTGATTTGAGATACCATCTTTATCATATATTAAATTTCCATTTTTTATAGGGTCAATTTTTGGATTCTATTCTATTCCACTGGTCTGTCACTCTATTCATTTGCCAGTACCACACTGTTTTAATCATAGGAGCTTCAAAGTATGTTTGCACATCTGATAGGGTTATACTCCTTCATAGTTTTTCATTTTTAATGTTGTCATAACTCTTCTTGCATTTTATTTTTCATTATGAACTTTGGTATTGACTTGTGTAGCTCCAGAAAAATGTCAGTTATTTTTCGATCTTCTTAAATTTATAAATCAACAGAGGGAGAGATAACATCTTAACCACTATTAACTTGTCCTAGCTCAAGAGCAAAGGATGTCTTTCATTTGTTCAAGAGTTCTTTTGTCTTCTTCAGGGGTGTTTTAAAGTTTTCCTTACATAGGTTTTGCAAATTTCCTGTTAAGTTTATTCCTAAATTATCCTCCTGCTACATCACTGAATTAGTTTATTGAGTCTAATTTAATTTTGTTTAAAAAATAAAGTTAAAGAGTTTCGGGGCCAGCCTGGTGGCCTAGTGGTTAACTTTGCATGCTCCGCTTCGGCGGCCAGGGGTTCACAGGTTCGGATCCCAGGGGTGGACAGATGCACCGCTTGTCAAGCCATGCTGTGGCGGCGTCCCATATAAAGTAGAGGAAGATGGGCACAGATGTTAGCCCAGGGCCAGTCTTCCTCAGCAAAAAGAGAGGAGGATTGGCAACGAATGTTAGCTCAGGGCTAATCTTTCTCACATACACACAAAAAAGTTAAAGAGTTTCTTTCATTGCCAATGTACTATCTTTCTATAATATTATGAATTAAATAAACTTTTCAAGAAGAGTCTTATCACAAAAACACCATTGTTCTTTAGAAAAAAGCATTTTTACTTCCTAACAGCCAAGTTACAAAGAAACTTTAGAACACAACTCATGTGTAAATGGATAACTGCTTGAACATTTTAACTATGAACATAAAGAAATTAGAAACTGTTATACGTCATTTAACCACCAATATGGCGTGATATTTACCAATCTATTTATATATTCATATTCTTTCATAGTATGAATTTAGTGCTATCCCTTTGAATGATTTTTTTAACTATGATTTTGCTGTTAAACGAGAACCTGATCAGAGTTACACTTGGAATTTGATGCTATTTCCTTTAAGGAAAGACTTTCCCCATCTTTGCCACATTCAGTGTTATATTAAATGCTCTGTGCACTTAAACTTTTTCCCAAGTGTGTTGCATTTCTGCAGTCTTTGCAATGAAAGAAACTGGGTAAATCTCTTTGCTAAGGCAGCAACACTTGTTTAGTGCACAATAAATGCATATCCACAATATTTTAGATTTATTTTCTTCACAGACTGGTAAATGTAATTTTTCTCAGCTCAGTGTATTGATTTTATGGCCCCTATCATAAAGTCCCAGGCTTGGGAAGCACCTTGAGAGGCAACTATTCAGTACTCCTGGCTCCACAGAGAACTGAAGAACCAGGCACGAATATATCCTGCAATTTTCTTCAGAAGCATATTTTAGTGTTTAATAACCCATAAGATTCTCAGAAAATTTTTTCCTATATCCATATTAAACTGACAATGTTGCATGGATTTTGAGTTTCAATCCTAAATAACTGGAATAAATTATCTTTTCTAGGGAAACAGACATCCATATAGGATCTGAAGAAGTGCTGTGTGAAATAAAATGAAAATATTACCTTTCCAGGCGGGAGCAAGAGATTTTCAATCAAATGCCCTACTCCACAAAGTGTTTGTGCTGCAGTAAGGTGGATGACTGTCATCAGTGTTTTTGGATGCAACCCTCTTGGACCTTCATGAGTAATATTAGCACCAGGACTGAAAATGACAGCTCAAGATGAACTGCGACATGGAGTCAGACAAATGGTAGTTCTGTTGTCAGGATGATGGTTTATGCAGAAAGACAGTCACTCCAAGCTGATCTCAGCAGGCACTCTGCCTCTGAGCGGATGAGGATGGGTTAAGCCAAGCTTCCTGTTGGTGCTTGTGCTACCTGAGCAGAGACTCCCTTATTAGCCGTGCCTCCTCCCATACTACTGGGAGTCATTTCCAGGGCAGGACCTCCCCTCTTTTTGCTTGTCCTCTAAATGCTGATTTGCATGATGTTTGATCTTGACATGTCTGATGATTTCTGATTGTGGATAGTCACATATCTACAGGAAGAGGCAGAAATTCTAGTGACTGGATAGCATGGTGTTTCAGGGAGGAGTGTCATTCATCCCGCACTCCTACAAAGTAGCAAGAATGATGGGCAATACCTGGGACAGCGGCTGGGAGAACCTCCCCAACATGCAGCCGACTTCTTGTGAGCAGTAAACAAACTTTTGTTGTCTTAAAATACTGAGATTTTTAGGTTGTTTCTTACTGCTATGTGACCTAGCCACTTCTGACCAACACAATTTTTTGGTGAGGAAGAGTAGTCCTGAGCTAACATACGTTGCCAATCCTCCTCTTTTTGCTGAGGAAGATTAACCTTGGGCTAACACCTGTTCCCATCTTCCTCTGCTTTGTATGTGAGACACCACCACAGCATGGCTTGATAAGGAATGCATAGGTCCACACCCAGGATTCGAACCTGCGAACCCGAGGCAGCCAAAGCAGAGCACGTGAACTTAATCACTAAGCCGTCGGGCTGCCCCATGACCAACACAATTTTGAATCACAATTTGAGTGTTGCAGTTTGCTTTTCTAATTTAACATTCTGTCATTAGTGTTTCCTCATTTTGCAGTGTTTTAAAATAATCATTCTTTAAAACAATGAAATGATAATCCCTCAAGTAGATGCATCATCATTTACCTAACTAATTCCTTATGGTCAATTATGGACCACGCTGAGGGAGGCCAACACACTGAGCCTAACAGATGAACTCGACATTGGTTGTAAATGTGTATACCAAGCACTATGCCCAAGTCCTTAGGTGCTCCACCCCAGACTAAGGCAGTAGCCTTGCTTTCTGGCTGGAGAGCCCTTGGCAGTGGCTAGTGCTGCGGTCACGGGCGTGGCCTCATGGTTGCTGCAGCAGCCATCTCCACTACAAAGCAGAGTGCGTTCCTTGGCAGTTGCTCCTAACCGCGCTCACACCCAAGCCAAGTGCCCTGACAGTGCGTCCTGCAGGGCTCCTGCCTCCGGGGAAGCATCCTTGATGCTGCAGAGGCTTAGGGTCTCTGAAGGATCTGATTGGACAGGAGGTGCAGAGACGTTCCTGGCCCCGGGAGAGCTCGACCAATGGGAGATGGAAGCGGCGGATACATTTCTCTAAGGTCTTGCTCTCTGAATTTGAAAACAGTCTTTTCCTACAGTCTCTCCGAGGACGCGGGGCAAGAGAAACTGCTCAACTTGTCACCAGGCTCTGTCCTTCTGTAACGCGCTCTGTGTCGCCTGCCCTCTTTCCCGGTCTTACTGCGTGTTCCCCTCACTCTTGCTACCCTGGCTGAGCTGCTCTCAGAACCTGTGAGCATGTGAAGTTTTGCCTCAGGCTTTGTTTCCTAAGGAACCTAGGGCACGAAGATTACTATTGCTTGAAAAGATACTGAAAAAAATGAAGGAAAAAGAGTTAAGTTACTCCTCTTTATGTAAACACTTTGATGCTTCTCTCACTATTTTAACATGGAGACCAAAATTCCTAATTCAAATTCATGGTAACTTACTTATATCACCAAACAACTTTGGGGTTTGTACAGCTAGGCTAACCGAGGCTTTTTAATTTTCTATAAGCTCAAGGAATGTTCTTTGTGCGTGTAACTGGGATATCTGGAGCAGCAGCAACAAGGAGAGAAATGTAACCTTCCAGGAGATACAAAAAGGAAGGAAGGGAGGGAGGGAGAGGGGGAGGGAAGAAAGAAAGCAAATATGTTAGATGGTGTTTCAGTGCTGGGGTAAACTCCCCTGCATCTAGAATTTTTTCTTTCTTTTAAATGTAGATCTAACAAGCTATATAATTATAAGTGAGTGGAAGTAGTATATTTTATGTTAAACTAATAAAATATGTTAAATATAAAACGCACAAATGTAATACATTTTGCTAATGGCTTTTTTGTTCCCTTAACAGGTAGTTTGTTTATTTAGGGTTTGTGGTTGAAAAGCAAACCTGGGAGGAAAGGAAAATCTTTTATAGTGCTGTCCTGCAAACTGAAACCTTTTAAATCGTGCATACAATTAAAGCAACAAGCAGAATGTTTATGTCAGACCCTTGGATGGATCTTGCTCACTAACCGTTTAAATCATGTGGCTTTAACCCCAATCCTTGTCATGACAGATTAGTAGGAGGATGTGCAATACACCCACCCAAGAGAGGCGGTGTAGAACATGCCTCACAGTGATGCCGGGAGAAGCTGAATATTTATCCTCCAACCATCCATCTGTCATTGACTGAATGTTGTTTCCAGAGTCATTAACTGTCCTGCTTTGCATGTGGGCACAGAGAGTTCCCACACCCAGCAACAAGCTGTGTGACAGATGCCCATATTCCTTAAAGCCTATTATCCTGTTATTCCGATGAGCTGTCTTCCTGTGTCTGAGGGCTTTTTCAGGAAGCCCTGAGGGCTGGGCTGTCTGAATATACACAGCAGGCTGGAAGGCCTGCGAATTAACACCAGCAAATCCCCCTTCTCTCTCTATAACCAGTAACTCTGGGGAGCTGCGGGTAAATACCCCGGCTCCCTCTCTCCTTTGGTGAGATAATTCTGAAATTCTGAAGTGTTTATTTATACCAGTGCTTCTCAAAATATGCTCCGCTGTCTGGTGCAAAAACTTCCTAGTCTGCTTTGAAAAGCATCACTCCATTTGACTAGATGGAGCATGGTGCACACGCAGGAAGTGTCATTTCTGTTCTCTACCTGTCTTAGTCTGCTCAGGCTGCTGTGACAGATTGTCATGGTCTGGGTGGCTTAAACAACAAACGTCTATTTCTCACAGGTCCGGAGGCTGAGAAGTCCAAGATCAAGGTACTGGCGGGTTCTGTTCTTAGTGAGGACTCTCTTCCTGGTTCGCAGATGGCTGTCTTCTCACGTGGCTGAGAGAAAAAGGAGTCTGGTGCCTCTTCTCTTTCTTATAAGGACACTAATCCCATCATGGGGGCTCCACCCCATGACTGAGTTATCTCCCAAAGGCCTCACCTCCTTATGCCATCACAGTGGGAGTTAGGGCTCCAATACATGGATTCTGGAGGGACGCAAACATTCAGTCCATAGCACTATCCTCTCTTCTATCTTCACCGATTTGCTTTCCATAGTGCTGCTCTCCCCAGGTGCACGAACGTCTTCATAAACCTACAGGCTTTTAGCAGATGTTGCCAGTTCAGATCCAGCTTTTAACTCTTTACCTTTCAAGGGAATTATATTCATCCACTGCTGGGTTCCACAAAGTGTCAGCGTCATTTATGAGGTAATATTCACTTTCCTGTGATAACATTTCATGCACAGTGCCAGGAACACATTAGGTACTCAGTAAATACTATATTCTTTCTCTTTAATCAAGTAACATATGTATGAAGACATCTATGACAATAAGTTAAAGGCAGTATGCATTATGGTTAAGAGCTAGAACTATGAAGCCAGACTTCCTGGGTCACAATCCCGGTTCCATCACTTACGAGCCAGACAAGCTTGGGAAAGTCAAGTAACCATGTTTTCCAAAATTTCCTTATCTGTAAATGGGGATAGTAATAATGCCTAATTTATAGGATTATGAGGATTAAATAAAGTAATATATGCATTCTGCTTGGAAGAGTACCTAACTCAGAGTAAGTGCTACATATATCTCGTTTTTAATTATTACTATGGAATTTCGCCCCTTGCTGCTTTCTCCTGAGGATAACACAGTGCCTCCTTTTTATTGTTTATTTTTAAATTCTTTTGTTCCTCCATAGTTCCACCAGAATTTCAAAATTTAGTCTGGGATTTTGTTCTGTCTTCCACTTTTCTATTTATGTTCAGAAGTTGATAAATCTTCACAGATGGTAGCACACTGGTTCGTAAGTCATTGCATTTTCTATTATCTTACCTACAGAGATCATCTACCACTCCATTCAACTACATGGCTTCCAGATTTGCACCAGCATCCCCCGGGGTGCTCTTCAGACATATAGATTCCTGAGCTCTGTCTCTGATCAGCCAAAGCAAAATATCTGGGCAGGAGGGCTCAGAGACCTGAATTTAGTAAGGGACCTGAGGAATTCTCATGATCCTGCTTCTTACCTGGATGCACGTGGATATTAGCATTGGTTATTTGGGAATGGATCTCAGAATCTACCTTCTTATGCCCGTTTAATTTTCCTAAATACTCTCAGTCTTGTAAATTATCTCTTGTCATTGAGAGTTTTAGGCTGAACACAATAAAGGGAAGGGAAGGCAGAGGTTGCTCTATCATTTATTTGCTCCTGGAACGGAGAACTCAGCCCAAGTCTTACTCTGATTGCCATAGTCCTGATGGTTCTAAGGTGAATCGCTAGTGTGCATAGCTGGGCTTATGTGACCTCTCTGGGGCCAGTGGCAACCCAGCTACTATGGCATCTAAAAGTATAATGTTTTGGCAGCCTGAGCTGTGAACAAATCCTCCCATTCTCGTAGCTCCTAAAGCTACGGAGACTCATTTTAGATTTTCGAATGTAGAATTATGCACTTCCTTCACACAGGATTCACTCATTTCTTCTGCATGTACGTAATTTTAAATTCCCTAGAATGTATACACACTTCATTGTCTCTAAGATCATTTTAATGCAAAAAAAAAAAAAAAGATTTAGTGCTTAAGTAGTTGAAGTAAGAATTAAATAGTTTGAAAACCTCATAACTTAATGGCTAACATTCTTGCTTTTAATAGAGGTTTACCACCTGTTTGGCATATTGAAAACAGCGCAACAGGCATTCCTGGGTTATAGGATAAAAACTCCAACAGTATACCTGTGAAGTACTCATGAGCTTCCCCCTCCAGCTCATAAAGAAAAGCAATAGTTTACAGAAGCACAAATAGAATGCACAATTCTCTTTTACAATCCTATATAAAAGTGTTAAAATTCTATTTTAAAACGTGGCCAAGTAGAGGTTATTTTAAATTTGTAGTGTTAAAATGTCTTTTAACGGTTCTTCTCACACGTATATACAACTTGGATGACAAGTCGTTTCAAGTGAAGACAGATAGAAATTCAGGGCATGATACACTACAGATTACTTACCCTTATACCAACTGTTCTGAATATCATCCATGGAGATTGGACTACTTGGCATCCGATATCCCTTTCAACTCACATGTTTTATTTATTTGGTGTTCAGAAGAGTCCACCAAGATGCGTTCAACATCTTGTTGCCCAGAAGCCACTGTAGCTTCCCTCTCCCACCAGGCTCTCTGTTGAATGCAGTAAATAGGAGTAAATTCTGCATAATCTGCTCCTTAAGAGTCCAAAGCAAATTTTATGTCAAGATGAACTCCCCTTTTCAGTTTTCTTTTATGTTTTACCAGAGGGAATAATTTCTTATTATTAATCACATCAAATTAAAAATGAAGCAACATTTGGTTCCTAAGTGTACATTGATCAGACTGCCATTCATCTCTAAAGAACTGAGGACAGGGTCTCTTTACTCCAGTGATTTCTCATTCACTCTCACAATGCCACTTCTTTAGAAACAGTATCTTAAATGTTGGTTGAATGGGAGAATGTTCAGTATGACAACAGAATAATAAAAGTAGTTTTGTCATATACGACAGAAAATAATGTTATCTCAAGTGACAGAGAATAATGTTTGGGCAGGAAAATCATTGTTACCTTACTAAAATAAGGTAATTTATGAGAAAATAATACTAGCTACTTACATAAACCTGACTATGTGCCAGATACTCTTAAATACGTTACAAAGGGTAACTCATTTAATCTTTAAAATAATTATATAAAGTAGAAACTATTATTTTACCCACTTCACAGATGAGGAAACTGAGGTGAAGAAAAGTTAAGTGATTTCCCCACAATGACAATTAGTACATCATAGAGCCAGGGTTTTCCCCCAGACAGGCTCTAAAATATGATTTCTTAGCCAACACAGTGTATAGCAGAGCAATTCTCTAAAAGATGATTAACTAATATGTATTTATTGCTACTTAGTAATTTGAACAACAGTAATAGATAGGAATGTTATTTGGAGTGCCTGGAAAGCTAAAGTAACATTTCATGCTAGCATTTTTTGTTCTTTGGGTCCTTCTCATCAGATATGTTTCCTACACATGCAATATTATGAGTTTCTTCCCAAATGTATGATATTGGGATTATTAATAGTTATATAAAAGAATGCTGAGCTTCATCTTTCTAACATGTACCAAGACTCCTTTTGTATTATTTCTTTTCTGTTTTAATGTCTTTGTCTTATGTGCTTTTTTAAACAGATTTATGTGACATAATTTGCATACCATAAAATCACTCATATAAAATATATAATTCAGTAGTCTTTAATATATTCACAGAGTTGTTGTACAATCATCACCACAATCTAACTTTAGAAAATTTTCCATGACCGCAAAAAAAGAAACTCCATATCCATTAGCGGTCACTCTCCATTTCTCCCTACTCCCTTAGCCTACATAACCATGAATCTACTTTCTGTCTCTATAGATTTGCCTATTCTGGACATTTCATATAAATGGAATCGTACAATATATGGTCTTTTGTACCTAGCTTCTTTCACTTAGCATAATGATTTTATGATTCATCCATGTTGTAGTATGTATGAGTATTTCATTGCTTTTTAATTGTCAAATATTATTTCATTGTATGGATATAACACGTTTTGTTTATCCATTCATCCATTGATGGACGTTTGGGTTGTTTCCATTTTTTGGCAATTATAAATAATGCTGCTATGAACATTCATGTACAAGTGTTTGTGTTGATACATGTTTTTATTACTCTCGGATATATATCTAGCAGTGGAATTGCTAAGCCTTATGGTAACTCTACGTTTATCATTTTGAGGAACTGTTTTCCAAAGTGACTGCACCATTTTACATTCTCACCAGCAATGTATACAGGTTCCAATATCTCCATATCTTGCCAAAACTTGTTATTGTCTGTCTTTTTCACTTTAGCCATCTTAGAGGCTATGAAGTGGTATCACTGTGGTTTCTATATAAATTTCCATGATGGCTAATGATGTTGAACAGCTTTTCATGTGCTTATTGGCCATTTGTACATCTTACTTGAAAAAATGTCTACTGAAATCTTTTGTCTATTTTTTAATCGGGTTGTTTTTCCTTTTTATTATTGAGTCATAAGAGTCCTTCATATGTTCTGAAACAAGTCTCATCAGATATATGATTTGAAAATATTTTCTCCCATTCTGTGGGTTATTTTTCATTCTTTGATAGAATTGTTTGTGCCACAAAAGTTTTTAATTTTAGTGTAGTGAAACATCTATTTTCTTTGTTACTTGTGCTTTTCTTGTCATATCTAAGAAACTGTTGCTTAACAAAATATCATAAATATGTACTCCTATGTTTTCTCCTAAGAGTTGTATAGTTTTAGCTCTTATGTTTAAATCTGTGATCCATTTTGATTTAACTTGTGGTGTGACATAAAGAAGGGATTTGTGGTAGACAGAATAATGGCCCCTCTAAGGATGCCTATGTCCTAATCCCTGGGACCTGTGCCTATGTTATTTCACATGGCAAAGGGGAATTAAATTTACAAATAAAATTAAGTTTTCCAATCAGATGATCTTAAAATAGTAAGATTGTACTAGATTATCCAGGTGGGTCCAATATAATCACAGGGTCCTTAAAAGTGGAAGAGGGAGGTGGAAGAGAAGAGTGAGAGGGAGATGTGAATTACAGAAAAATAGTCAGAGAGAAATGCAACATGAGTGGCTTCGAAGATGGAGGAAGGGGTCCAAGAGCCAAGGGCTGCAGGCAGCCTCTAGGAGCTGGAAAACTTATCTTTCCTGAGAACCTCCAGAAAGAAACACAGCTCTGCCAACACCTTGACTTTAGCACAATGGAAGCCACACTAGACTTCTAAACTAAAGAGCTGCAAGATAATAAATTTGTGTTGTTTAAGCCACTATGTTTGTGGTAATTTATTATGATCACAATAAAATAGTGCAGGGCCCAACTCCATTCTTTTGCATGTGGAGATTCAGTTGTCACAGCACAATTTGTTAAAAGACTATTCTTCCCCCATTGAATTGTCTTGTCACCCTTGCCAAAAGTCAACTGACCGTAAATGTGAGTGTTTATTTTTGGACTCTCAATCCTATTCCATTGATCTGTATATCTATCCTTATTCCAGTATTACATTGTCTTTATTACTTTGGCTTTTTAATAAATTTTGAAATTGGGAAGTATGTCTTCCAATTTTTCTTTACTAAGATTGTTTCAGCTATTCTTAATCCCTTGCATTTCCATCTAAATTTTAGGATCAGTTTGTCCATTTCTGCAAAAAGCAGCTGGGAGTTTGATAGGGATTGCTTTCAATCTGTAGATTAATTTGGGAGGTATTTCTTTCTTAAGAATATTAAGTCTTCTGATCCATGAACATAGGGTATCATTCCATTTATTTAGATCTTCTTTAATTTCTTTCAATAATGTTTTTGTGGTTTTTAGTGTACCAGTCTTGCACTTATAAATTTATTCCTAAACATTTTTTATGTACTATAAGTGGAATTATTTTAATTTCTTTTTTCAGATTGTTCATTGTCAGTGTATAGACACAGAATTGACTTTGTATTTTGATCTCATGTCTTCCAGCCTTGCTGACTTTCCTTATTAATTTTAATAGTTTTTCATGGATTCCTTAGGGCTTTCTCTATACAAAATCAAGTCATCTGTAAATAGAGATAGTTTTATGTCTTCTTTTCCAGTCTGTATGCCTTTTATTTTTTTATCTTGCCTAATTGCCCTGACCAAAACCTCTGGTACAATGCTGAATAGAAATGGCAAAAGTGAACATCCTTTCTTGTTCTTGATCTTAGGGAGAAAGCATTCGTTCAGTCTTTTATCATTAAGTATCATGTTAGCTGTGGAGTTTTCATAGATATCTTTCATCAAGTCTAGGAAGGTCTCTTTTATTTCTAGTTTTTTATCATGAAAGGGTGTTGGATTTTTTCAAATGCTTTTTCTGCATGTCTTGAGATTATCATGTAGTTTTTCCCCCGTTTATTCTCACAATCTGATGTATCACATTGATTAATTTTTGTATGTTAAACCAACCTGTGTTCTTGGGATAAATCCCATGTAACTGTGGTATTTAATCCTTTTTGTATATTTCTGAATTCAGTATGCAAGTATTTTCTTGAGAATATTTAAATCTATATTTCTAAGGGAAATTGGAACCCTCATAATACAGTCCCAGGGTTACTCCTCTGGCTTCTGCCAGTACATGCTTGCTAATTTTTATAGCTGGTGTAAAATTGCTTTTCTCCCTTATCAGGCCCAGTCCATCTCCAAATGGATTATGCTCTAGTTATTGTCCCAATAGACATGAGAGGAGGTGGGGTAGCTCCTAAAAGGTGAACCTGTTACCTCTTAGCCTCAGAACAAGTACTAACTTAGTAGATAATGGATAATGGCTGCAAACCCTGAGGCTTCAGGGGAGCTTGCAGGGGGTCATTCAGTTGACCCCATTCCATGTTTCAGGATCTCATGATTCCCAGCAAGGTCCCTTACTTTACCAAATCAGTCAGGCCTTGACTGAGCATTTAAATGTCACTGGAGCTCTGCAGTTCTCTTCGATCTGCTTGTTCCTTTAGCTCTTTCCACTTCAGGAGATAATGGCCTCTGTGTAAGCTTTCTGAGAGATCCTCTGCTGTCACACACCTTAGTCTTTATTTAATAGTCCTCAGTTTCTTATCATTCTTCTGCAAGACACAGAGTTGAAAGAGGCAGAGCCTTTATTTGAACTATCTCAGTTTATTTAGGCCCAAAGGCAATACGCCTCCTGTCATGTCATGCTGCCTATCATGGAATCAGATGCTAGTGCAATATAAGAACTAACTTCCTGAGCAGTCCAAAAGTTCTAAAATTCATTCTCTCATGAGTCAGTGAATTTTCCATCACTGACATTATGGACCCAGACTGACCATCAGTCCAGGACATATTGTAGAGAAGACGGCAGAGGAGGCTGCATTAGAAAACTTTTAGTTTCTTGCCACATGCTGAGGTGGCAGAATTATAGCTTTGACAAGCTAAACCATATCATTTTTTTTTCTTCTTGTTTTCCCCCGCTGTTCTTCTCTCTTTAAAGCCAATAGTTGTTCTGTGCTTTTCTCAGGAGAAGGAGATCACAGATCCAAGTATAGAAAAAGCCTGCTAGCTTTTACTCTGTTTCAACAGCCTAATCACTTAAAAGAACTTAGAAATTTGGGAGAAGGTCCAATGAAGAGAACCAGTCTCTCCACTCAAACTTAAGAGAAAGACCCCTGGGCTGGAGGAGAAGATCAAAGAAATTAAAATGTTTTAATGACATTAAAGAGTCTGATGGTTCTGAGAACCTTCACCTTGCTGGGGATGATCCCTGGGAACACTGGGAAGACCCCAGGAAGCTTGGAATTCTGTAGACTGGAAAAAATCAGGACTGGTTTCCTGGGTAGAACTCTGGAGAAATAGGAAGATACAGCAGAGTTGTCGTTATGAGGTATCTAAGTAGACTCAGTTACAGAGAGCACCAGGCTCAAAGGGACACTCCCCACTCCAGGGCCTCAGCCCTAAGAAGACTCCCCAGTCTTAGACACAACCCTGGGGGAAGAAATTAGTGGAATGGGGGCTTGATATAAAAAGTCAGCTGAGTAACAGAAAAATTAATTTTTTATTTTGTATCCTGAAACGTGGACTGAGATTCATATCTATTACAAGAGAAAGTGGAAAAAGTCTTAGAAAATTTATACTCAGAATTCTCTATGGGTAAGATAAATTTGTTCTGTGGATTATTTTTCCATTAATTTGTCTAGAGTAACGCAGACAGACCAGACAACTCTGCTGATGATGGGGACACTGGTAAGTACTCAAGAACGGCCAATGCCTTTAGCAGTCTCAGGCCCTGGCCTAGACATGTCTAATATCTGGTTTGCTCAGAACTCTGGATCTTAAAAGTGTGGGCCTATTGGGTGGTATGTAAGAATTATAGCATATTGGAGTAGGATGCACTAACTCCTACCAGGCTTGGAATGTGGGAAGAAAACTTCAATGAATCAATCTACTGGCAGGTTGGAAACTGTGCTAACCTTTCTTCCTTTTTTTAAAAATTTTATTTGCCCTTTCCTTCTTCAGGAGCTTTGCACAAAATATGTCCTCTGCCTGGAAGACTCTGCTGTCACTCTTCATCTAATTAAGGCCTTCTCATCCTTTTGACCTCAGTTCAAACCTCAGTTTCTTCGGGAAACCTCCCCTGAACCCCCAGCTTGGGTCAGGCCCTACTGTTAATCTGCTCTCTTTGCACTCTGCTCTGCTCCTCTGAGTCAGTTATCCCCAGAGAGACCGATTAATTGTGTGTTTAATTCATTCATTAATCTCACCAATGTTTAATAAACTCCCACTATGTGGCAGGCTCTGTGTCTGGCGACAGGGACACAGCAGCAAGCAAAGCAAGGTCTCTGCCTTCATCGAATGGACATGCTTGGAAATGATGGACAAGTCGCATGTAAACCCTGCAGTGCACATCAGTGCACCAGGGAGTAGAGAACACTGGTGAATTTGCTGCTTCGTGCCTGCCTCTCACACTAGTGTGCTGGTGCTCCACCACGGCTGACCTTGCCTGTCGTGTTCCCTGCTGCGTTCTTGGCCCGGGTCCAGCGCCCAGCACACACTGGGTAGATAGTAACCATCGTGCAATGAATGAATGAAAAAGTGAATGAAGAGTAGTTATTAGTGCTCAAGCTCTGTATGTGCTGGAAGGATCTGAAACAGTCAGCAAACCATTATTAAGCACTTGTGTGTGTGAGGCCTTGAACATGGGGCTCTGTGGGGGGCTTCAACAAAGGTGTAAGGCGTGGTTCTCAGCCTCCAGGTGCATGGTAAGGAACAACACGAGTGTGCATTTAAAAATGGACATTCCTCTCAATTTCTGGGAGTAAATTTTTTTTTCATTTTAATAGACTATTTTTTAGAACGGTCTTAGATTTACATAAAAATTGAGAGGATAGTGCAGGGTTCCATATATCTACACCCAGATTCCCCTATTACTGACATCTTACATTAGGATGACGCATTTGTTCAAATTAATGAATCAATATTGACACATTATTGTTAACTAAAGTCCAGAGTTTATTCAAATGTCCTTAGTTTTTACCTAATGTTCTTCTTCTGTGCCAGCATCCCATCCACAATGCTACATTACATTTAGTTGTCATTACATTTAGGTTCCTCTTGGCTGAGACGTTTTCTCACACTTTCCTTGTTTTTGATTACCTTGACAGTTTCGTGAGTACTGGCCAGGTATTCCCAGAATGTAACACTATTGGAATATGACTAATATTTTTCTCATGGTAAGACTGGGTTTGGAGGAAGATCATAGAAGTAAATTACTATTTTCATCACATCATATCAAATGTACATACCATCAACACGATTTATGACTATTGATATTGACCTTGATCACTAAGGTAGTATTTTTTAGGCTTCTCCACTATAAAATTACTCTTTTCCCTTCCTTTTCCATACTTTACACTTTGAAAAAAAGTCACTATACACAGCCCACACCTAAATAGTGGGAGTTATACTCCCCCTCCTCAAAGGTGGAGTATTTACATAAATTACTTGTAGTTCTTCTACATGGAAGATATGACTCTTCTACCTCATTTATTAATTTATTCAGTCATTTATTTATATCAATATACACTCATAGATATTTATTTTTATTTTGGGCTATAATCTATTAGTACTTTATTGATTTTGTTTTTCAAATTGTTCCAATGGCACCTGGGAGCTCTTTCAGTTGGCTCCTGTGCTCTTTTGACATATCCCCATCAGTGTGTTTTTTTCTTTTTTGAGTACTTCCTTAATTTCTGGCACTACAAGATGGTCTAGTCTTATTTTGTATATTTCCTGCCCCAGGACTAAAATCTGCTATTTTTCCAAAGAGTCCTGATTCTTTTGATTGGAGAATGGCATTAGAACCAAGATCTGATAGCTAAGTGTGCTTATTACTACTAGAGAGAGATTTCTTAGTCCCTCTCAGCTCAAAGAGCAAAAATATATGTGTTGACGCTAACCAGTGTATTTGTATATCTATTGATATTTCTCTGTGTAACCATCTGCATCTATATTAAGCTGAACATGGGTTCATACTGATGTCTCCAATCTATTATCACATGGATCACTTTAGCTTCCTCCTCTTTCTTATTTGTAAACTCTCACTCTATTATTGAAAAACCTGGATCCTATCATCTTCCATCCATTTACTTGATTTTCCATTCCAGTATACATATATATAGCAGTATCCGAATTGTAAACCTAGACCCCTATGAGGAGTAACTTTATCAACTAGAGTACAGTGCTTATGTGCAGCTTTTTTTGCCTTTAGCTTTTTAGACTCCACTCATTTCCAAAGATTTTGGTCAGTGCCTTTCAGCCCATCCCCTTCAGTGAGGTTTTTCATATATTTGTAATAGAGTTGGATTACGTAGTCTGTATTCCTTCCTGAGACCTCCCAATCTCCTAAACTGTTTTTTAAAAATTTGCATACATTAAGGGTCACTCTTTATGCTATAAAGTCCTGGGGGTTTTGACAAATATATAATGTCTTATATCCACCATTACAGTATTATGCAGAATAATTTTATTTCCCTAAAAATCTTTTGTGTTCCACCAATTCATCCTTCCTCTCTCCCTCTGAACCCTGGTAACCACTGAATAATTTAATATCTCTATAGTATTGCATTTTTCAAAATGTCATATCAGTGAAATCATACAACATATAGTCTTTTCATACTGGCTTCTTTTGCTTAGAAATATGCATTTAAGATGCTTCGGTGTCATTTTGTGGCTTAATAGCTGATTTATTTTTATCACTCGATAGTGTTCCATTGTGAGGATGTACCAAGTTTATTTATCCATTCATCTATTGAAGCACGTATTAGTTGCTTCCAGCTTTTGGTGGTTATGAATAAACTACAATAAATAATCTTTTGCAAGTATTTGTGTTAGCTTAGGTTTTCAAATTAGTTGGCTAAATTCCTAGGAGTGTTGCTGCACTTTATCCTTGATAATTTCCATGGTTGTGAAGTCTGCTTTGTCTGAAGTTAATATAACTACCCCAACTTTCTTTTGATTAGTATTAGCATGGGGTGTCTTTCTCAGTTCCTTTACTTTTAATCTACTGTCTTTATAGTTGAAGTGAGTTTCTTTTAGACATAATATAGTTGGGTCTTGTTTAGTTTTTATTCACTCTTAAGAGTCCTGTCTTTTAATTGGTGCATTTACATTTAAAGTGATTATGATATAGTTGGTTTACTATCTACCACATTTGTAACGGTCTCCATCTGCTACATTTGTTCTTTGTTTCTTTTTCTTTCTTCCCCTCTTTTTTTGTCTTCTGTGGTTTTAATTGAACATTGCATGTGATTCCAACTTCTCTCCTCTTTTATCATCAATTATACTTCTTTTAAAAAAATTTTTAGTGGTTGCCCTAGAGTGTGCATTGTACATTTATGACAAATTTAAGTCTACTCTCAAGTAACACTATAATGCTCATGGGTAGAACTGGTGTCTTATAACAGAATTTTCGTAATTTCTCCTTCCTGTTTCTTATAAAATTACTGTCATTAACTTCACTGATCCATATACTATAATTGCCCAATATATTGTTAGTATTATTGCTTTGAACAGTTTTCTATTAGATCAATTAAGAATAAGAAAAATAATTGTTATCTTTATTTATTTCTTCTCTGGCACTCTTTCTTCCTTTATGTAGATCTGAATTTCTGCCTGTATCATTTTCCTTCTCCCTGAAGAAATTCTTTTTCTTTTTTTTAAGCTGAAATGTTGTTGGGGAACTTATTTATTTATTTATTATTGAGGCCACATTGGTTTATAACATTACATAAATTTCAGGTGTACACCCTTATATTTCAGTTTCTGTGCAGACTACATCATGTTCACCACTCAAAGACTAATTACCCCCCATCACTGTACACTTGTGCCCTGTCACCTCTTTTATCCTCCTCCCTCCCCTGTCCCCCTCTGATAACCACCAATCTAATCTCTGTATCTTTGTGTCTGTTTGTTGTTGTTGGTGTTTTTATCTTCTATGTATGAGTAACATCGTACAGTATTTGACTTTCTCCATCTGACTTATTTCACTTAGTGTAATACCCACAATGTCCATCCATGTTGTCACAAATGGCGAGATTTCATCTTTTTTTATAGCTGAGTAGTATTCCATCGTGTATATACACCACATCTCTTTATCCATTCATCCTTTGATGGGCACATAGGTTGCTTCCAAGTCTTGGCTATTGTTAACAATACTGCAATGAATATAGGGGTGCATATATCTTTACGCATTAGTGTTTTCATGCTCTTTGGATAAATACCCAGCAGTGGAATAGCTGGATTGTGTGGTAGTTCTATTCTTAATTTTTGAGGAATCTCCATACTGTTTTCAATGGTGGCTGCACCAGTTTACATTCCCACAAGCAGTGTATGAGGGTTCCCTTTGCAACACATCCTCTGGAACATTTATTTCTTGTCTTATTAATTATAGCCATTCTGATCGGCATGAGGTGGTATCTCATTGTAGTTTTGATTTGCATTTCCCTAATAATTAGTGATGTTGAACATCTTTTCACGTGTCTATTGGCCATCTGTATATCTTCTTTGGAAAAAATGTCTGTTCAGATCTTTTGCCCATTTTTTATTTGGGTTGTTTGTTTTTTGGTTGTTGAGATGTATGAGTTTTTTAAATACATTTTGGCTATTAACCCCTTGTCAGATATATGGTTTGCAAATATCTCCTCCTAATTGTTAGGTTGTCTTCTAGCTTTGTTGGTGGATCCCTTTGCTGTGCTGAAGCTTTTTAGTTTGATGTAGTCCCATTTGTTTATTTTTCCTTTTGTTTCCCTTGCCTGATCAGACATGGTATTTGAAAATATGCTGCTAAGACAGACACTGAAGAGCATACTGCCTATGTTTTCTTCTAGAAATGTTATGGCTTCAGTCTTACATTCAAGTCTTTAATCCATTTTGAGTTAATTTTTGTGTATGGTGCAAGATAATGGTCTACTCTCATTCTTTTGCATGTGGCTGTCCCGTTTTCCCACCATTTATTGAAGAGACTTTCTTTTCTCCATTGTAGGTTTTTGGCTTCCTTGTCAAAAATCAGCCGTCAATAGAAGTGTGGGTTTATTTCTGGGCTCTTATTACTATTCCATTGACCTGTGTGTATGTTTTTGTGTCAGTAACATCTGTTTTGGTTACTATAGCTTTGTAGTGTGTTTTAAAATCAGGGAGTGTGATACCTCCAGCTTTGTTCTTTCTTCTCAGGATTGCTTTTGCTATTCAGGATCTTTTGTTGTTCCATATTAATTTTAGGATTCTTTGTTCCATTTCTGTGAAAAATGTCATTGGAACTTTGATAGGGATTGAAATGAATCTGTAGATTGCTTTAGGAAGTATGGACTTTTTAACTATGTTAACTTTTCCAATCCAAGAGCATGGAATATTTTTTCTGTTTCTTTGTGTCTTCTTTGATTTCTTTCAACAATGTTTTATAGTTTTCAGTGTACAGATCTTTCACCTATTTGGTTAAATTTATCCCTAGGTACTTTATTCTTTTTCTTGCAATTGTAAATGGGATTATAGTCTTAATTTCTCTTTCTGCTACTTCGTTGTTAGTGTGCAGAAATGCAACTGATCTTTGTTGATTTTGTATCCTGCCACTTTACTGTATTCATTTATTATTTCTAATAGTTTTTTGGTGGATTCTTTAGCTTTTCTATATATAAAATCATGTCATCTGCAAATGGTGACAGTTTTTCTTCTTCCTTTCCAATATCCAAATTTCCTTTTATTTCTTTTTCTTGCCTGATTTCTCTGGCTAGGACTTCCAATACTATGTTAAATAAGAGTGATGAAAGTGGACATCCTTGTCTGGTTCCTGTTCTTAAAGGGTTAGCCTTTAGCTTTTCTCAGTTGAGTATGATATTAGCTGTGGGTTTGTTGCATATGGTCTTTATTATGTTGAGGTACTTTCCTTCTATACCCTTTAATTTTTTTTTTTTTTGCTGAGGAAGATTGGCCCTCAGCTTACATCTATTGCCAATCTTCCTCTTTTTGCTTGAGGGAGATTGTCCCCGAGCTAACATTTGTGCCAATCTTCCTCTATTTTGTATGTGGGACACCACCACAGCCTGGCTTGATGAGCAGTGTGTAGGTCCATGCCCAGGATCCAAACCCGCGAATCCTGGGCCGCCAAAGCAGAGTGCATGAACTTAACTGCTATACCACCAGGCTGACCCCACTAATCTTTTTACTGTCTCCTTTGTTTTGCCTTTTCCAGAATGTTATATAGTTGGAATCATACATTATGTAGCCCTTTCAATTGGCTTCTTTCACTTAGTAATATGCATTTAAGTTTCTCCATGTGTTTTCATGGCTTGATAGTTCATTTCTTTTTAGAGCTGAATAATATTCCATTGTCTGGATGTACTACAGTTTATTTAGCCATTCACTTACTCAAGGATATTTTGGATGATTTCAAGTTTTGGCAATTATGAATAAAACTTCTACAAACAGCCTTGGGTAGATTTTTGTGTGGACATAAGTTTTCAGCTCCTTTGGGTAAATAACAAGGAGATGATTGCTGGATCATATGGAAAGAGTACGTTTAGTTTTGTAAAAAACTGCCAAACTCTTTCAAAGTGACTATACCATTTTGCATACTCACCAGCAATGATAGTTCCTGTTGCTCCATATCCTCTTCATTGTTTTCTGTTGTCAGATTTTTTGATTTTTGCCATTCTAATAGATGTGTTGTGGTATCTCATTATTGTTTTAATTCACATTTTCCTAAGGACATATAATGTTGAATGTTTTTCATATGCTTACTTACCATCTTTATATCTTCTTTTCTGACATGCCTGTTCAGATTTTTTGCACATTTTAAATCAGATTATTTTCTTATTGTTGCGTTTTAAGCACTTTTTTTATATGTTGGATAAAAGTGCTTTAGCAGATATGTTTTTGCAAATATTTTCTCCCAGTATGTGGCTTATATTCTCATTTTCTTGAAAGTCTTTCCCAGAACAGAAGGTTCAAATTTTAATGAAATCCAGTTTATCAATTATTTCTTTTTTGGATCATGCCTTTATTGTTGTATCTGAAAGTCATTGCCAAATGCAAGGTCATCTAGATTTTTTTCCTTTTATCTTCTAGGAGCTTTATATTTTTTTATTGTACAGTTACATTTGCATTTTAAATTTAGATCTGTGATTAATTTTGAGTTAATTTTGGTGAAAAGTGTGAGGTCTATGTCTAGATTCATTTTTTTCATGTGATGCTCAGTTGTGCCAGCTCAATTTGGTGACTATCTTTTCTCCATTGTTTTGTCTTTGCTCTTTTTCTCAAAAGTCAATTGACTTCATTTGTGTAAGTCTGTTTCTAGGCTCTTTATTCTGTTCAATTAATCTGTCTGTTTATTCTTTCATTAATACCAGGCTATTTTGATTACTATAGTTGTACAGAGTGTCTTGAAGTCAAGTAGTGTCAACCTTCCAAGTTTGTTTTTCTCCTTTAATAGTGTGCTAGCCATTTTGAGTCTTTTGCTTCTCCATATAAATTTAGAATCAGTTTGCTGATATCCACAAAATAACTTGCCAAGACTTTGATTGGGATTGTAGTGAACCTATAGATCAAGTTGAGAACTGACATCATAACAACATTGAATCTTCCTATCCATGAACATGGAATAACTCTCCATTTATTTATTTCTTTATTAAGTTGAGGAGTTCCCATCTATTCCTCTCTACTGAGAGTTTTTATCCTGAATAGGTTTTGTATTTTGTCAAATATTTTTTATGCATCTATTGATATGATCATGTGATTTTTCTTCTTTAACTTGTTGATGTGATGGATTATATTAATTGATTTTTGAATGTTGAAGCAACATTCCATACCTGAAATATATCAGTTTTTCATGAAATATAATTATTTTTATACATTGTTGGATAAGATTTGCCAATATTTTTTTCTGATATATTCACGAGATATATTGGTCTGTAGTCTTATTTCCTTATAATATCTTCTGGTTTTGATATTAGGGCAATATTGGCCTCATAGAATGAATTAGGAAGTACTCCCTCTACTTCAGTCTTCTAGAAGAGATTGTAGAATCGGTTCAATTTCTTCCTGGTAGAATTCATCAATGAAACATTTTGGACCTGGTGGTTTCTGCTTCAGAAGTTTATTAATTCTTGATTAAAATTTTAAATTCAGTATAAGCCTACCCAAATTGTCTATTTCTTCTTGTGTGAGTTTTGGCAGATTTCGTCTTTTAAGGAATTGATCCTTTTTATTAGGTTATCAAATTTGTGGCCATAAGGATGTTCACAGTATTCCTTTATTATCCTTTCAATGTCTATGGCATCTGGATGTTTCCACTCCTACCTGGCAGCAATAAAGTACCCTTCCACTTTTCCACTAGGGTGGTTTCAGAGGAGGCCTAGTTGAGTATGGATTTCCACCACAGTCCAACAGGAAGAAGGCCATCATGGTGTCAGTGTCATCTCCCCCATGGTGTCAGTGAAGATCAAGTATGGAGCATTAATGAAGCACTCCAATCCATGCCAGCCAGGAAGGTATACATGGAGGCCTGGTAAGGAACCATAATTTCCACCCCATTAGGTGAAAATAAATAGTAACAAGGAACTCCCCCATCTGGTGCTAATAGAGACTTATAGGGAACCTGGACTTCTACGCCCACTTGTCAGTAACAAGGTAGTGCCCCATCTTCCCATCACAGACTAGTGTCAGAGGAAGCCAGCTAAATCAGAAAGTTTAAATAAGATCTATAATCTAATAACAAAATATACAAAATGTCTAGGTTTTAATAAAGAAAATCACTCATCATATCAAGATCCAGGAAGGAAACTGAAGGAAAAAAGACAATAAATAGATGCTAACACTGAGATAACAGAGATGTTAGATTATCTGACAAAGAGTTTAAAGCAGCCACAATAAAAATCTTTCAATAAGACATTACAAACCTATATGAAAAAATGAAACAAAATATAGAAAGCCTCATTAAAGAAATAGAAGATTATAAAGAATAACCAAATGGTTATTCTAGAACTGAAAAACATAATAAATAAAAACTACATGGATGGGCTAAATAGCAGAATGGAGAGGACAGAGGAAAGAGTTAGTGAACTTGAAGATAGAACAATAGAAATTACCTAATCTGAACAATAGAGAAATTAGACTGAAAAAAAACAAACCCACAAAACAAACCCATGGGACTGAAACAAAAGATCTAATCTATGTAACATCAGAGTTATGGAAGAAGAGAAAGAGGGAAGATGGCAAGGCAAAAAAAGTACTTGACATAATGGCTGAAAACTTCCAAAATGTAACAAAAGCCGAAACCTGCAGATTCAAGGGGCTGAGTGAATATCAATCAAACAAGATAAACTCAAAGAAAACCACACAAAAACACATAAACTTCTGAAAACTAAAGATGAAGAAAAAAATCTTGAAACCAGCAAGCGAGAAGGAATATCTTATGGGGAAAAACAACTCAAGTGACAGTGGGTTTCTTATGAGAAACTATGGAGGCCAGAAGGAAGTGACACTACATTTTCAAGTGCTGACAAAAAGTACTGTCAAACCAGAATCCTACATTAAGTGGAAATATTCTTCAGGAATGAAGGGGAAATCAAGGTATTCTCAGATGAAGGAAATGTAGGAGAAGTTTTTTTGTGAGGAGATCTGCCCTAAAAGAATATCTAAAGGAAGTTCTCTAAACAGAAAGGAAATAAGAGAAAAAACATTACAACATTGGGGAGGAAAAAAGAATATGGTAGAAAATATGGCTAAATATAATAGACTCTTTTCTTTTCCTCATGAGTTTTCTAAATTATGTTTGATTGGTAAAAAAAAATTATAGTATTGTCTAATGTGGTTCTCAATGTATGCAGAGGAAACGTTTAAGACAATTATAAATGGGGAAGGGTAAATAAGTTAAAGAGAGCTAAAACTTCTATACCTCACTCATACATCAGTAGATGTTTGACACCAGTAGACTGATATATTTTGTACGTATACTTTAATACCTAGTACAACCACTAAAAATTCTATAAAAATATATACTTTAAAACACTGCTTCTAAATCAAAATGGAATTCTAAAGAAATGTCCAGGTAACCCATAGGAAGGCAGATAAAAGGAAACAAAGAAATGAAAAACAAAGAGAACAAATAGAAGACAAAAAATAAAATGGCAGGCTCAATACCTAACATGTCAATAATTTTGTTAAACGTAAATGGTCAAAATATACCAATTAAAAAGACAGATATTGGAAAGATGCATTAAAAAACATGATCCCAACTGTGATGACAGAAATCTAAAAATTAAATAAATGGAAAGATATTCCATGTTTATTGAAAGGAAGACAATACTGTCAAGAAGTCAGTTCTGCCCCACCTTATCTATAGATTCAATGCAATCCCAATCCAAATCCCATCAAGTTATGTTGTAGATATTGACAAACTGATTCTAAAGTTTATATGGAAAGGCGAAAGACCAAGAATAGCTAACACTCTATTAAAGGAAAAGAACCAAGTTGGCAAATTTGGTTTGCCAATGCTCCATATTATATGTTATTAGGGAATTGCAAATTAAAACAACAATGAGATACCACCATGTACCTGTTAGAATGGCAAAAATCCAAAACATTGAACAACACCAAACTCTGGTGAGGATGTGGAGCAACACGAACTCTCATTCATTGCTGGTGAGAATGCAAACTGGTACAGTAACTTTGGAAGACAGTTTGGCAGTTTCTTACAAAGTTAAATATACTTTTATCATATAATCCAGATATCATACTCCTTGATATTTACCCAAAGGAGTTGAAAACTTATGTCCACACAAATACCTGTATATGACTGTTTATAGAAGCTTTATTCATGATTGCCAAAACTTGAAATCATCCAAAATATCCTTCATTAGGTGAATGGCTGAATAAACTGTGACACATCCAGAAAATGGAATATTATTCAGTTCTCAAAAGTAATGTGCTGTCAAGCCGAGAAGAGACAGGGAGGAACCTTAAATATATATCACTAAGTGAAAGAAGCCAATTTGAAAAGGCTACATATTCTATGATTCTAACTATATTACATTCTGGAAAAGGCAGATGGAGATACTAAAAGGACCAGTGATTTCCAGGGGTTGGGGGTGAGGGAGGGATGAATAGGCAGAGCACAGAAGATTTTTAGGGCAGTGAAACTTTTTCACATGATAATGTAATGGTGGATACAATCATCCAAACTTGTAGAATGTATAACAAGAATGAACTATGGACTTTGGGTGAAGATGTGTCAATGTAGGTTCATTGATTGTAACAAATGTCCCACTCTACTACAGGACATTGACAGTGGGGAGGTTGTGTGTGGGAGGGGTAAGGGATATATGGGAACTCTCTGTACTGCTGCTCAATTTTGCGGTGAACCTAAAAATGCTCTACAAAATAAAATCTATTTTAAAAGATGGCCCAACTACATGCCATCTACAAAAATCTCACTTCAAATATAATAATGAAGGAATATAGGCAGGTTGAAAGTAAAAGGAAGGAAAAAGATATATCATGGAAACATTAATAAAAGATAACCAGGAATAGCTATATTACTATTAGTTAATTAGACTCAGATAAAAGAAAACTATCAGAGATAGAGAGGAGTATTCTATAATGACATATGGGTCAATTCAGCAAGAAGACAAAGTAGTCCTAAATGTGTATGCAACAAATAACAGAAGTGAAAAGAAATAAATGAAAAAAAGAGGTGATTTTTTGGAAAAGATCAGTAAAATTGATTAAACTTTAGTGAGACAGACAAAGAAAAAAAGAGAAGACATAAATTACCAATATCAGAAATGAAACATGGACATCACTATAGACATCAAAAGGATAATAAGACATCAAAAGGATTAATAAACAACTCTACACACATAAATTTGACAACTTAGACAAAATGGATCAATTCCTTGAAAAACACACAATAAGAAAATTCACCCATTATGAAATAAATTATTTGAATAGCTCAATAACTATTAAGGAAATTGAATTTTAATTTTAAAACTGCCCCCCCCCAAGACATCTCCAGGCCCAGATGGTTTCACTGGAGAATTCTAAATTCTCCAAATGCTTAAAGAAGAATTAAGAGCTTTTCCACACAATCTCTTCCAGTAAATAGAAGAGGAGGGAACACTTCCCACTTCATTTCATGAAGCTAATAATACCCTGACTAAAAGCAGACTAAAATAGTACAAAGAAAGAAAATTACCGACTAATATCACTGATGAGTATCGAAGCAAAAATCCTTCAGAAAATATTAGCAAAAATACCTCAGCAGTGTATAAAAAAATTATACACCATGAAAAGTGGGGATCATTCCAATAATGTAAGATTTGTCCAATATTCAAAAATCATTTGATATAATCCACCATATCAACAGGTTAGAGAAGAAAAATGACACAATCATACCAATCAATGCAGAAAAAGCATTTAACAAAATTCAACACCTATTCATGATAAAAGCTCTCAGAAAACAGGAATAAAGGAGAACTTTTTCAGTGTGATAAAAAGTAGCTACAAAACAACAACAGCTAACATAACACAAACTGGTGAAAAACTAAATGCTTTCCTCCTAAGATCAAGGATTGACACAAGATGGCGACTCTCACCGCTCTTGTTCAACACCTGAAGTGTTAGTCAGTACAATAAAAAAAGATCAGAAACAAAGAAATGAAGAAATACAACTGTCCATGTTTGCAGATGGTATGATGATCTATGTAGAAAATCTCAACACATCTACATAAAAACTCCTCGAAATAATAGGTGAATTCAGCAAGGTCACAGGATACAAGATAAACATACAGAAATCAATTATATTTCTATATACTGGTAATAAACATATAGTCATTGAAGTTAAATATGGATTCAATTGGCAATCACTCCAAAAAATGAAAGATTTAAGTTAAATCTAATAGCTCTTGCACAGGACTTTATGCTCTACAAAACACTGCTGAAGGAAATTGAAGAAGATCTAAATAAATGGAGAGACACACTGTGTTCACGGATTGAAAGACTCAACGTAGTAAAGGTGTCAGTTCTCCCCAAACTGATATACATGTTTAATGCAATTCCTACAAAAATCCAGCAAGAATTTTCTTTAGATATAGACAAAACTATTCTAAAATTTATATGGAAATATATGGGTCCTAGAACAACCAAAACAAATCCTGACAAAGAACATAGTAGGAGGAATCACTCTACCCAATTTCTAGAGTCATATAGCTACAATGAATGTGACTGTGTGGTGTTGGCTGAGGGATAGACACATAGATCACTGTAGCAGAGTAGATCACATAGACACACAGATCAATGGAACAAAGTGAAGAACCCAGAAATAGACACACAAATATGCCCTACTGATTTTTGATAAAGGTGCAAAAGCAGTTACATGGAGGCAGGACGGCCTTTCAACAAATTGTTCTGGAGCAATTGGACATCCATGGGCAAAACAACAAACAAACAACAACAAAAAAACCTTTGAGCTATATTTCAGAGCATATAAAAAATTAAAATAAATCATGAACATCAATGTACGAATGTATAGTTTAAAAGTAAAGCAAAAACTTTGGAGAAAAAAAGGTGACACAAACTACTCAGTAATAAAAAAGAATGAACTATTGATACATGCAAAGCCTAAATGAATCTCTAGAGAATTATGCTGGGTGAAAAAGTCACTCCAAATGATTATAGACTGTGTGATTCCATTTATTAACGTCTTTATTGAAATAAAATTCACAAACCATAAAATACACCCATTTAAAGTATAGTAGTCAATAGTTTTAGTATATTCACAGAGTTGTGCAACCATCACCAAATCTAAGTTCAGAATACTTGCATCACTCTAAAAAGAAACCTCATACCCATTAGCGGTCAGTCCCGTTGTTCTCTCCTTTCAGGCCCTGGAAAGCAGGCCTCAGCTTTCTGTCTCTATGGATTTACCTATTCTGGACACGTCACATAAATTTAGTCATATAAGTGGTCTATTGTGACTGACTTCTTTTACTTAGCACAATGCTTTCAAGGTTCATCCATGTTGTAACATGTATCAATATTTCATTTATTTTTATTGCCAAATAATACTGCATTGTATGAATATACCACCTTTTGTTTATTCATTCATCAGTTGATGGACTTTTGGGTTGTTTCTACTTTTTGGCTACTATTAATAAGTGCTATGAACATTTGTCTGTAAGTTTTTGTGTGGATGTATCTTTTCATTTCCCTTGGGTATGTGACAAGGAGGGGGATTGCTTGTTCACATGGTGACCACATATTTCACTTTTTTGAGGAACTGCCCATCTGTTTTCCAAAGTGGTTGTACTATTTTATAATCCCACCAGTAATGTATGAGGGTTCCAATTTCTCCACATCCTCACCAATGCTTCTTTTTTTTTATTATAACTACCTTAGTTGATGTGAAATGGTGTCTTATTGTGATTTTAATATGGTTTTAACTAATGGCTAATAATGTAGAGCATTTTTTCATGGGCTTAGTGGTCATTTGTAAATCTTATTTGGAGAATGTCTATTAAAATTTTTTGCCAATTTTAATTGGGTTATTTGTCTTTTTATTATTGAGTTTATACATTCTGGATACCAGAATCATGTCAGATACATGATTTAAGGGTTGTATTTTCACTTTCTTGTTGGTGTGGGTTGTATTTTCACTTTCTTTGTGGTGTGATTTGGGGCACAAAAGTTTTTAATTTTGATGAAGTTCAACTTACCTATTTTTTCCTTTGTTGCTTGTTCTTTTGATTTCATAGCTAACCAACCAAGGTCAGCTTGGAGCAAGGAAAGTGTCCAACTTTACTATTTATTGATTATTTAGCCATTGTATGTGGAATCTAGTTGTTCCAGGCTCTCTTGTTGACAAGGCTATTCTTTCCCCATTGAAGCATCTTGACACCCTTGTCAAAAATGATATAACATTTGTGAAATGATGGGATTACTGAGATGGAGAACAGATTAGTGGTTGCCAGGGGTTAAGGAGATGGTAGGGACAGGAGGGAAGTTAGTGTTGCTATAAAAGGGCAACACGAGGGATCTATGTGATGATGGAAATGTTCTGTATCTTGACTGTATCAATGCTGTATATCCCGGTTGTGATATTGTACTATCATTTTGTAAGTGTTCCCACTGGGGGCAACTGGGTAAAGCATACATGATATCAATATGTATTATTTCTTACAAGTGCATGTGAAGATAAAATTATCTCAAAATAAAAACTTTAATTAGCAGGGATTAGGCAGAAGCTGTGGCCCAAATCTCACAAGTGACCACCAGTGACTGGGAGAGCAGCTAAAGGGTGAGCCCCTCGTTAGCGGGACTGAGAGAGCTATTGCTTATCCCCATCAGCCTTCCCTTGTGACCACTCAAAGGGAGACCTGCAATCTCCCTGATGGAGTGCTCGTAGCCTTCTGCTTGCCCCATCCCTCTTCCGCACTCAGCATAAGAGCGATACGTGGCAAGAGGTGGGGAGAGGTCCGTGAGATCGAGAGCACAACCCCAGCTACTCCCTGAGCAAAGGCAGGATGGACAAAAGATCTTTGAAATATTAGTGAGACTGAAATTTCAAAATGAACAAGACTGAGATTTAAGAACCCAAAGCAATTGTTTTAGTAACTAATATAACTAAAATGTTATGATTCTAGCTATGATCATGTTATGGCAGTTCACTAACCAGGGGGGCCAGGGACATATTTAATATAGCAAAAATTAGTGGTGGTAATTATTGAAAAATAACATGATTTCATTTTCATACTCTGATGAATTGGCATTCTGAAATAAATCAGTTATACATATAAAAATGATAGAAGAAATTACGGTCAGACTACAGGGACCGAGAGAGTATCTGCATAGTCTACCATTTACATTTTTGCCGTATCTTTTAGAAGCTCAGTCCTCTTCTTAGGAGGGCTTCATTATCCCCTTGCATGAGCTGAAATCTCTCTTCCCTTCACCAACCTCCCACTATATACCCCAGGTATTTCTCATTTTGTGGATTTGTTCATCTTTCTGCTCATATCCTTTTCCTTCTCAGTTACCATTTTAGTAAAAATATGTAACATTCATTTGGATCTTAGTATTTTTCAGGCATTATGAAACACTTTACAAACATTATATTATTTAATCTGCACAGCAAGCTATGCAGCAGGTACAGATATTATCCCATTTTATAAACAAGACAAACTGGATTGTAGGGAGTTTAAAAAACTTGCCCAAGTTCATGTCATCTTCCAAATTAAAACATGTCCCTTAGAAGGTGATTTTAAATTATTCTCTATTTATTAAAAGAATCTTTAATTTTCCCAGAGTAGCTTATGGGAAAAAATTTGTCTCTACAATAAATATGTGAAAAGACACAGTTTTATAATACTGTTTTTTTAAAAGGCTTTCTGCCCACTCCTACCTGTTCTTATCCCCAATCCCACATTCTTGCCATTCAAAAAGAAACATGAAGACTGGCCCACATTTTTTTTCATTTAATATTTATTCTAAAGAGTTATGAAGATATGCTCTCTAATAGATATGTGGGAGAAATTAAATTTGAGATTTTTTATAAGATTATAAGATATGTAGCTGAATATGAACCTTAATCTAGGACACAGGCCAAAAAGGATAAAAAATAATGAAGGAAGAAATTAATTTTTTTTTTTAGAAAGAGAGATGACCAAGGGAAAATTGTAACATGGGGTCATCTTTATCCAATAATTACAATGTGCTTTCTAAAGAGAAAATAGTCAATACGTTATAGGAAGAAAAAAATTGTTGCATGACATGTCCAGGGAGATTGGCCTGGAATCGGTGTGGGGGCAGGGGAATATCTCCTGTGGTCCCTAGAGTGACACAGACTTGGCATAGTGAGCCAATGATGGTGCAGAGAGATTATGGTCAGAATAAAAAAGTCTCAGCTTGAACAAATAGCAAAAAACTAGAAGGGAGAAAGGTGTGTTGGTGGCTGCCAGTCTTTGGATGACCCAAAGATTCAGTCCTATTTCCTCCACTTCCAACTTTAAATCTTGGCGTCACATAAATCCACATAACTGTCACCAGCCTGGAGAAATAGATGGGGCGGGACCTTAATTTAAGGTTACGCTTCAATCACTCAACAGAATGATTTCTCTAAAATGCAAATTATGTTGCTGGAGAAATATGAGGAAAAAATGCTTTTAAAACATACATGGGTTTGCGGACTGAGACTTTTACCTGTATTCAAACCATAATTGAACAGTGAGAATCAGAATTACAATTTAAGGGCATATGGTCACTTTTAATTCAGACTTTTCAACAGAATATCTCAAAATTTCTCTCTAATTTATATTGAGTTCTTACAGGCATCATTTTTTTTTTAAACTCCTGTAGACAGAACTGCATGATTCATGATTAAAACACAAAAAAGTTGTAAAAGTTCTCTAACTTTTTCAGGCCTTCAAATTTAGTTTGAGACAGTGTCATTTCCATTGCTTTACTGGACCTCAAGTTTTGATAAGCACAGTTATTGTCACATTTTAAGTGCTTTAAAAATATTTTTAAATGAGGAAAAATTATTTAGAAGTCATACACATATTTTTTTCTCACTAAAATTTATTTCATCAAACTGATAATTACTTTCTTGGAAGTTTATAATATAAAAATATTATTGAGTTTTTATGCATAGAAGCATTAAGAGATACATAATATAACCATCATATTTTAATTCAAATTATCGTTATGTCTAACTTCACTGATTTTCAATATTGAGGAAATGGAAATTTTTACCGTAAAAGTTTATACTATAAAACTGTATTCACAATGGGAAGTCACTTTGGCCTCTCTCCTGGTTTTGGATATGAGAAATTTGGGGGATCTTAAAATGTTTCTAGGTTTTTTTTCCTGAAAAGAAGAAAGGAAAATAAAGGACAAGGGCCCACTCTCTCAACAAGACACTGAGATCTCTTAACAGTTCTAGCGAGTCAGCGTCTGTCCGTGACAGGTGTTTCCTATTAAGGGTTGATCTTATCTCTATCCTCAGATCTTTTGAGACTGCCAAATGCACCCTCTTACATTCACTGCCACCTGAAAAATGCTTCCTGCTGGAAATGGCCTCACTTTCCAAGATTTCATTCTTTCTGGCCTTTCAATTCCACTCTTCCAGTTGCTTTATAAGGTCCCTTCAGCTGTGGCCAATGATCTATTTCAGACTGTCTGCCTGGACATTAGAGTATCTGATTATTTTTCCTTGTCCAGTCCTGGTTGGTCAGCAAGTCTTCTGAGCCTGTGGCCCCCGTCCTGGGATCTCCCAGTGTGTCTTTCAAGAAGGTCTCTCTCCCTGATGATGTCTCCCTGCTTCCTCAAGCCACGCTTTACTTTCTCTGGTCCTGGTCCCACTCTCCCATCCTTTGCTGTTTGTTTATCTGAATTTTGACACGTTTATTACATATAGTTTAAGCAAGCACTCACATATCATGATGATATGATAATACAAACTCTCAATTATTTTCCAAAATTCTTATGTCTGAACTAATTGGAAAACAAACAAAAGTATATACCAATTGAGTCAACTAATTATAAGATATTTTTTTAATAAATAGTTGAATTACCTTCCTGTTACACTAATAATTATTGTTAACATGTTGTAAATGACTGGGCTATAAAATGTTCAGTGTAGTGATTTAGGTGATTTTAATATGCAAGCTGGATCAACAGTGTACTAATCTAATCAGCTATTTGATGGTTGGTTATTACGAATAAGTGGATAGAGTTCAGAAGATACTGCTAAAAATTTCTTAAAAGATAGTGTCAAGTATTATGTGACCTTATTCAATTTACAAATATTCTTCCTGTATCCACTGTAGAAAATTCATTGTAGTATAAGAGAGCAGAAACGGATTTTACTTCCACAGTCTATTTCAGAGATTGGCAGACCAGCTGCCTGTCTTTATGTATGTTTTATTGGAACACAGAGACACTTATTTATTTACATATTGTCTATGGCTGCTTTCATGCTAAGATGACAGAGTTGAGTAGTTGTGACAGAGAGTATATGACCTGCAAAGCCTAAAATTTTACAAATAAATCTCATCCTTTAGAAAAAGTTTGCTGACCTCTAGCCTATTATGTCACAGTTATCATAGCAATATCCCAGGTAAATCATTAAAGAAATTGAGAAGAAAAATAAGAGACATTCCAGGCATTAGGAAAGATGCCTACTCTAGATTAAACACTTAAAACTGTTATTAAATATATTGAAGCTAGCATTTGATTTGAACCTTGAAATATTTGAACTTGGGAGGGTTGGAATTTATATCTAGCCATCCAGTCAAGTGGAAACATGCAAACAAAATTTCAAAATGTCTTCCTCTATGGTCCCTCTACATCCCCACTAATCTCGTCACTGACTGTGTTCCATCCAACAAGAGTTTTCACTCTTCTCCTCAACACTCCTACTCTGTTGCTTGGCTCACACTCATTGACTTTGTTGAATGTATCTTCTCATTCTCTTATCATTATCTGCCCATGGACTCCTACCCAACCTTAAAGATTCATATAAAATATTATTTTATTCCTATATAGCCTCCTCTCCTTATCTTCATTTTTGGAAGCAATTTCTCCAACATTTGTCTTCTCTGAACTTTATCCACACTTTTCTCATGTGACTTTTCACACTGATGCATTGTTCCTGTATGTGCACAGTAGACTGCTAGGCTATAAGCTTGTAGGGGGCAAAGTTTATGGTTTACTTGTTTTAGTTCCTCATGATAGTTACTGACAGACTGTCAGTAAGGATACAATAAGTGATATAATAAATGACTGCTTCCACTTGGCCCCTCCCTGTTTGAACTTTCTGCAGAACATTTATTGCTATCTAGTATTTTCTTATTGATTGTTTTGTTGAAGGGCTGTGTCTCACCACCAGAATGTAGACATCATTTGAGTAGAGACCTTGTCTGTCTTTTTCATCACTATGTCCCACTGCCTAGCACACCCTAAGTACTCAATCAACATGTGTTATGTGAATTAGTGATTGAGTGAATGAATGAAATAGCTTCAGGAAGTAATGGTAGTGCCTTCATAAACTAAAATAATTTTATTTGGTATTTAATAATAGCTTTGATGAATAAGATTCCCAAATTATCTAGGACCTGACATTCTCACAGGTACAGGTTCCTAAACAATTATATAGGAAATAGTATGCAAATTCAAAGCCATTAATTCTTCAAATGTAAATATCAATTTATCTGTAGGAAGGTACAGCATTCTTCAAGGTTAATTATTATAAAATATGGGCATTTTTAAAGGTTTTGTACTGATGTTGAAGCTCACGAGATTGGCGAACTCGATAATTATCTACTAATGCTTCCTACTGCCTGATAAATTCCAACAGGATAATTACTAATATGCTCCATATTCTTCTTAAGGATAAGACATAATGGGCAAGAAATTTCTAGGCAATTATTTTTCTCTGGTCTGATTAGAAGGTACTAGGTAGATAAGGGAACCATTTAATCATACAGGAGAAGCACTCATTTACTGAAAAAGGGGTGTGAGACTTTTATCATGACTCTGAAAATATAGAAAAGACACTTCAAATGGAGAAATGCACACAATTGCACACAATTGACATGGCTTTAGAAATGACAAAGGGAAGAGATTTCTGGTCAGTCATTTGTTATAAAAGCTCAGGAAAAACAGAAATTTCTACTTAAAATTTTCTTTTTATTGCTTGCTCATTTTCTCCAACTTGCTAAATTCACGTTTAAATCATATCCATATGTTCGCAGTTTAAACTACAACCATATTTCTAACCTCACCCATTTCCCAGCTAGAAAAATGACTCCATATCACTTTCAATGCCTCCTTTTATGTTCTTGTTTGATAAAGAGTACACACACTTAGAGTCTGTGTTGAGCAGAAAAAGCTTAAATGACAAGGCACATTTCACACTTTCCCTGGAAGGTGGAAGTGACAGAACTCTCAGACTGTCATCTCAGACAGACCCGGGCTTGAATCCTGGCTCGGACAACCCTGACTGTGTGCCCTTCAACAACTTATTCCAACTCCAGTCTACAATTGGGGAGTAACAATAGTACCAATTTTAAAGGGCGTGGTGGGGACGACATGAGAAAATACGCAGAGGCACCAACAACAACTCGTGTGCCACACAGTGTGCTAAGCATTTTCAATTTACTGTCCCACTTAATCCCCACAACAGCCCTGGACGATCAGTACTGCTCTTATCCCCACTCCCAGAAGAAGAAACTGAAGCATAGATGATTGACTGAGACGTGGTAAGATCTTAACATATATTATTATTTTTGTTAGTATACATGGAATACTCATTACTTGACTAAAAATATACTAAGAGTCAACCAACATTACATTGACCCTGGAACTAGGCTGCACGCTTTACATGATTTTCTAAATTAATCCTCACATAATCCATCTGCAATACTACTGTTACCCCCATTTTGCAAATGAGCAAATTGAGGTTTAAAGAGGCTAAGTTATATGTCTGAGGCATGAGAGAGATATGAAATCAGCAGCCTGATTTCAATGACAGCAAAAGTAACCTGTGTTACCCTGTACTAATTGTAGCTCTTTACCCAACATCCAGGTGATTAAACAAGTAAAAGGAAATGGATTCAACAAAGGGGTAGACAGGGGAATAAGAAGGAAAAGAGCATCCAGAATGACTAATTCAATTTAGCATGTATATATTAATCTTCTAATAATACTATGCCAAGCACTTGGGGAATACAAAGTAATATGATATTTAATTGACTCTAAGATGCCACCATTTGTAATATGGATCATTATTCCTTTTTCACTTAAGGGAAAGAGTGCCCGGGTTGGGGAGGAGTAATAGGAGGCCCTGCATTAAGCTGAGACTAGGGTTATACACTTGTATAAGAGTAAACAGGAAATAAACCTGACAAGCAGAAAAGGACAAGGGACATTGCTTGTCTCAATCTCGCCGCCGGGCAAGGGAGGAGAAAACAAATCTCACCTGAAAATGTAAAGCTGGTGCTCACTCGCCTTTGTGGTCTGAATATACACCACAAGTTTAAACTAAAGTGGTTTCAGATTGATAGTTTCTGACAGAAAGAAACTCAAATACTCTCTACATGAGCTCACTGCAATTCGAGCCTAAGATGGTTTGAATCGCCATTGATTGTAAAATGCATTCTGATTTCAGAGACGTTAAAATGTGCAGAAAATACATCTCAGAGTAGATGAAAGAGGATATGAGAAACACTTCCTGCCTTAAAAGAGCTTAGAAGCATCTGATTTCATTATGATGAACAAGATAAAACACAAACAACCACACAAGTTATTATATCAAAGTACAAAGTGAATGCTGCAGATGTGTAGGGAAATGAGAATTCAAAAATTGACAAACTACCAGGAAGAATAGTGAGGTGGGAAGTCTTCATGGGAAGGTGAGAGTCAGTATGGTCCCAGATACCAGGGTTGGGTTTGGATGAGGAGGGAAGATATATGAAATAAAGTGTAGAGTCAGATTAAATTACAATATTTTTAGATTGGAGGAAATGAGGAGGCCAGTCTAGCTGGAATGGAGAACTTGTATTAGGCAGGTAAGTTTAGGAAGTCCTATTGAGAAGATATTATAGAAGACTTTTAAGAAAGGCCAAGGTAAGGCATTAGGAATGGAAATGATATAATTCATTCATTTATTCAGTTAGCCACCTGATCAATCAACTGCCCAACCAACAAGCATTAAACAGCTGCTACATGACAGGTACTGTGCTGAGAGCTAAGTGTAAAATGATGAATAATACAGTATCTTGTCCGGTAAATTATTTAGTGGAACAGCCAAGTAAACAACTGGGATTATATCACAGTATGTCCTATCATAATAGCTGCAATTTTTTGAGAAATAATTATTTCCCAGGTACTAGGTAAGTAATTTATATGTTATATATTACATTTAAAAAGTAAAAATATATTTTAGAGATGAAAAAACTGAGGCTCAGAGAAATGAAGATTTTTCTACATCCTTCTCAACACCTAATTTAAAAAGGATTCTATTACTTATGATATATGCTTGATTATACAAATTGTGCAAATTCACAATCATAAAATAATGAAAAATCCTGGAGAACGATTTTGCCACTTCTTTAAAATAACCAAGAAACTTGTATCCTGGTATTAAGAAAAATACACTGAGTGATGAAGTTTTAAGTCAATGAATACACCTCAACTCTACATATACTCTGGGATAGAGTTTGGTCAAAGTTATTTTGAAAACAGCTGAGGCATGGCAAACCAATAATGTAATCTATTCTCTGTAGTAGATCATTAACGTGTATCACCAGTTGTATTAAATTACAGTCACACAATAATAGATGGAGAGACCAATTTTACATTCAGTTTAGTGAAAGCTGTGACGTGGATGCCAAATCCCTCCCAGTACCATTCGAGGCAGAAATGTTCCTTCCCCAGCTGCTGGTGGCACAACTGACAGCTCTCAGTGCTCTCAGCTCTCTCTGGGGTGTTCCTCCTATGACACAAGCTGCCTCACCCAAGATTATGTACCCTTCCCAGGGGTAGGCCACGTCCAACGACCAGTCCATGAGGGCTGTGAAGACTTATCAACCTAGTTCCAGTTTGGGACAACTCTGAAGGGTCATCTTCTCTGTAGGATAACTGAATTCATTTCAACTTCTCCATGGTAGGCAGAAGAATGCCTCCCCACCTTTCCAAAAGATATCCATGTCCTAATCCCCTGTGCCTATGAATATCCTACGTTAAATAGAAAAGAGGAATTAAGATTGTACATGTAATTAAGGTTGCTAATCAGCTGATTTCAAGATAGGGAGATTATCCTGGATTATCTGAGTGAACCCAATGTAATCACAAGGGTCCTTGAATGCAGAAGAGGGAAACAGAACAGGAGATCAGAGTGATGCAATGTTAGAAAGACTCAACCTTCATTGCTGGGTTTGAAAATGGAAGAAGGAGGCAGGAAACAATGCAGGTGGTCTCCAGGAGCTGGAAAAGGCAAGGAAGTGGATTCTCCTAGAGCTTCCAGAAGGAAACTTATCCTGGAAGACATCTTGATTTCCACCCAGTGAGACCCATGTCAGACTTCTGTGGAACTGTAAGATAAAAAATTTGTGTTGTTTTCATCCACAAAGTTTGTGGCAATTTGTTATGGCAGCAACGAAAAACTAATACATTCTCCGTCCGATCACTTCTGCTTCCTTCCCTCCCTCAGGGGTGTTGACTCTGAAGGGATTTCCCAGTCAACTTCCTGTGGCAAATCTCTGTTTCAAAGTCTTGTTTCCATTGCTGTGACCTATGACACTAACAAGTATTCGACTCTCATATTTTTTCTGCTTGAAATGTAGCTCTCATATTCACTCAATCACTGGAGGCATTGCTGAGACTATTTTCTCAGCTCAGAGGCATGAGATAGTGCAGTTTGTTTGCAAAGTTGTAGCTTGGTCAGACCACGTCAGCCTGTGAGAGACCATGGTCAAGAATGTGACTGGATGGGGGAGGCTGGCATACACTGAGTCAGGGAGATCAAAGGCCTAGTTCGACTGTCAGGGAGGCACAGGTGAGCACTGTAGGCCATGTCAGCTAGGGTCACACTGGGGAAAATATCTAAAGCAGGTTTTAGGAACCCAGTCCAGAAGACTGGGAGTCAGAAGAGTAAGACCCAAAGGGCCGGTCATCAAATTTCCCACATGAAGATATTAAGGCTGGCATGAAAGAGGCAATTAATCACTGGGAGCTCCCTACTTCTGTCTTCTTCTAATCACTTCTGAGCTCCCTACTCCCTCTTCTGAGAAACTGCTCTATTGCTTGGGAATCTTCTTCAGAGTATAATTTCCACAGAGCAGCAGGAAAAAGTACTTTTTGTTTGTGGGTACTTTATAGCAAATAAAGCTATTATAGAGGGTAAAAGGAAAAAATGACAAAAAAATCGTCTCCTTTCTAATTTAAAAACGAAAGCAAAATAACAAGGCCCAGATGTATGTTTAAATGTAACTGAAGGGAACACACAATGTGGTCGGCATTATCACCCACCAATGCAATGTATGGTGTACAGTGGAAGAGGGGATAAAAGCTACCATTAGTGTCACTGAGAGTGCACTGGGGACCTGTGAGACATAGGAAATGCATTAGGCACAAAATGTGTTCATTTGAGCATTTTCTTAAGATGTCATGAGGTTTTTTCACATTAGTCAGTGTTGAGGCTCACAGCCTTCTGAGCTGTCTTGAACAGAATGCTCTGGTACAAAATGGACTATGGTGAAGACCTAACTTCACTCACGTTGTGAATTCATCTCAAGGTTCAAATTATCCCATCCCTGGAGAGAGGGATAGTGACTGTGCCAATTGCTCAAAGAGGTCCAGAGAAAGAGCGATCTGATGCATAGCGGGCTTTCTCTCTCTGTGCTCTCTAAGTACCGCATTTCTCACTCCCTGTTGTGTATCATACTTGTGGTGTGTATGAGCATTATCTAACAGACGGACCACACCTTAACACGAGGGTCTGGGTTTGATGATTTCATTTTTTTAATTTAATTTTCTACACCATCTTTCATGGCAGATGCTTATTGAGTGAAACATAGCCACCTAAGGGGAACAGCAGTTTGGGTAGAAAATAGTCTAAATAATTGCTAAAAGGCATAGTTGGCCTGACTGTGGTCCATAAACGATGCCAGGTGGATTTGATGAACCCGAGATAAGATGGCCCCCTTGGCTCCATAGAAACTTCCTACCAGCCCATCATCACCTCCTGCCCAACCCCAGCAGCCTTTGCCCTGTGGTCCTGAGAGTCAACCTGGCAGCCTTTAATGAAGAAGGGAGGGGGTCACAGCTGCTGCCCCAGTTCCCTTCTTTCTGGTCCAGTGAAGTTTCAGGATCTCTGACTTTGAAGTTTAGCAACAGAGATTTTTCGGGCATCTGTTCCCTCACTGGGGAGAATGGTCTAAACTTGGCTGCTTACAACTTGATTTTTCCTGGTGCCCGCACAAATCGGGCCACAATGATTTTGGATGAATTTTTCATGATTTTACCAAATATTATTAAAAAAATTTACACATTCCCACTAGAATAGAAGAGTCTTTGCAAAAATTGTTGGAATTACAGTGTACTATAAAATTTTCAATTTGGTTGCTAATGTCTGTGTTAGTTTGCTTGGATTGCCATAACAAAACTTCATAGACTGGGTGGGCTTAAACAACAGAAAATTATTTTCTTATAGTCTGGAGGCTGGAAAATCCAAGATTAAAGTTCTGGCAGGGTTGGTTTCTGGCAAGGTTGCTCTTCCTGACTTGTAGACAGGCACCTTCTCTCTGTGTCCTTCCATGGTGGAGGGCGGGTGCTGAGACAGAGAGACAGATAGAGAAGGAGGAAGAGAGCTCCCTAGTGTCTCTTCGTATAAGGACCCCAATCCTATTGAATTAGTGCCGCACTCTTACAACTTCATTTAACCTTAATTACTTCTTTAGAGACCCCATCTTCAAATGTGGCCTCACTGGGGTTTAGGATTTCAACATATGAATTTTGGGGAGGCACAAACATTCATTCCATAACAATGTCTATCAGGTTGATTTGGAAATATTGATTTATTGATAATTAAAAAGTGCAGGATTCTGAATATTTTATAACGCACAGAATTTCAAAACAATTAATGGCTATGACTATTTGGCTATTTTTACAGATAGCCAAAAAAATATCATTTCACATTTTTATTGTGCTTTTCAGTTTACAAAACTCTTCCATTTATATTAATGATCGCAGGAATCCAATAAGTATTTTTAATTTTATTTCACAGATCAAACAGTTTAAGGCACAGAAAGAATGATGCAAAGAAACATTAGCTCCAGACAACAGGTAACACATCATGTTATATAAACTGACAGTCACAGTAGAGTCTCTAAGTGAATATTCTATACGTATTTGAAAAGAACGTTGTTGGGTGGAGTGTTCTATAAATGTCAGCTGGCCTGGGTTCAGTTTGTTGATCATATTGTTCAGGTCTTCTTTATCCTTTCTGATTTCCTCTTGACTTGTTCTATTAATTACAAAGACAGTGGTGTGGAAATCTCCAAGTAAAATTGTGGATTTGTCTACTTTGAGTTCCAACAGTTTTTATTTCACATATTTTGAAGCTCTATTATTGACGGCATACATATTTAGGAGTGTGATGTGCTCTTGATGCATTTCCCCCTTCGTTATTATGAAATATCTTATTTTTTTATCTAATAATATTCTTTGTTCTGAAATCAGCTTTGTCTGATATTAATATAGGTGCTGCCGCTTTCTTAGGGTTAGTATTTGTCTGATATGTATTTTCCCAACCTTTTTTTAAACTTATCTACGTCTTTATATTTAAAGTGGATTTCTTGAAAAAAAAAGTATGTAGTAGCATATTTAAGCATTATTTTTTATCCAGTATGACAAATTTCTGTCACATCTCAATTCTCATACCTATGTCATGTATCAAATCTTTTCAAAGGAGTGTTTAAATAATTTCTGTTAGTGTAATTATTGATATGGTTGGTTTTAAATCTACCATCTTGCTATTTGTTTTCATGGTTTATATTATTGTTTTTTGTTCTTTTTTTCCTGTTTCTGCCATCTTATGATTTAATTGAATATTTTTAAGACCCCTTTTACCTCCATTGTTGGCCTATTAGATATGCCTCTTTATCTTGTTTTTAGTGATTGTTCTAACATAAAAAAATGCATTTTTAACTTATCACAGTCTACCTTCAAAAAATATTATACTACTTTATGCTACTTCTCAGTCTACTTCCATTTATCCTTCTCAACCTTTGTGGTACTGTTTTCAATTATTTTACTTCCACATTTCATTCAAAAATTCTATAAAACATGGTTATTTACTGCTTTAACCAGTCTTAAGTTCCAAAGAAATTTAAAAAGTAAGAAACATAAGATAAAATATATCTTTCATATTTATCCAAGTATTTTCCATTTCTGATGGTTCTCATTACTTTCTGTAGATACATGGTTCCATGTACAGTAGTCCCCCTTTTCCACGGGGGATACATTCCAAGACCGCCAGTGGATGCCTGTAACTGCTGAGAGTACTGAGCACTATATATACTGTTTTTTCCTATACATACATACCTGTGATAAAGTTTAATTTATAAATTAGGCACACTAAGAGATTAATTATAACTAATAATAAAATAAAACAATTATTACAATATACTGTAATAAAAGTTACCATAGATCTTGGCAACGTCAGCATATGATTTTTTTCTTCCTTATTAAGTTGAGAACTTTCCCCTTTTCACTTAAAGGAAGCATTATACAGCTTCTCTTTGGCATATGCGAATTGCCAGCATCACTACTCTTTCACTTTGGGGCCATTATTAAGTAAAATAAGGGTTACTTGAACAGAAGGCTGCTACTCAGTGACTTTGGGGTGGGTAGCGGACAGAGCGTGGATAAGCAGGACAAGAGGATGATTCACCTCCTGAGTGAGAGGGAGCCAGATGGCACCAGATTTCATCACACGACTCAGAACAGCGTGCAATTTAAAAGTGAAACCATGAATAAGTGGGGACTACTGTAGTATCTTTTTCCTTCTTCCTGCCACATGCTCCTAAACATTTCTTGTGGTGACAGTCTGCTGTGATGAATTTTCTAAGCTTTTGTTTGGCTTAAAAGTCTTACTCACTTTCATTAGTTTGAAAGATATTTTCACTCATTATATCTTTATAGATAGGCTTTTTTTTTTCTTTTAATACTTTATAAAGATGTGCTATGTTAGCCTCTGGTTTGCAGTTTCTGACAAGAAAACTGTAGTCATCCTTATCTTTGTGTCTTTATATATAACGTATTTTTTCTGTGTCTGGTCTAAAAATGTTTTCTCCTTATCACTGATTTTTGGCAATTTGATTATGATATGACTTGCTTTGGGTTTATTTATTTTTATTCTACTTGGTTTTTTTGGTTTTGTTATGCACGTCTCGGGTCAGTAGGTTCATAGCTTTCATCAAAGTTGTTAATTTTTCAGCTATTATTACTTCAAATATTTTTCTGAATATACCCCTACCCTCAACTTTCTTCTCTCTCTCTTACCCTCCAATCACACATAGATTATTTGATACTGTGGCACAAGCCATTCTTTTCAGTCTTTTTTCTCCATTTGCTTCATTTTAGATAGTTTACATAGTTATATCTTTATGTTCTTTGATCCTTTCTTTTGTTACGTCTATTTTGATGCTTATCTCCATATTTTATATATTGTATTTTTCATCTGTGGAGGTTCATTTTTGGTCATTTTTTGTTTTTAAAAAATTTCTCTCCTCATCTTGTTCTCTACTTTCTAAAACATGTAAAGCATATTTTTAATGGCTATTTTAATGTCCTTGTTTGTTAATTCTATCAACTGATACAGTTTATATTTCCTAATTTTTTGTATGTCAGGCCATTTTTGATCAAATTCTGCATATTGTGAACTTTACATTGTTGCATGCTAGATTTTCTTGTCCCTTTAAAGAGTGTCGGGCCTTGTTCTTGCAGACAGTTATTTGCAGGCAGTTATTTGTCATCGGTTTGGTCCTTGAAGGCATGCTTTTAAGCTTTGTTAGGGGATATCCAGAGCTGTCTTTGGTCTAGGGCTAATTGAGTCCCACTATTAATGTAACTCTCTTCTGAGAACTCTTTCAAATATCTCAGTATTTTGAAATCTTTACACTCTGGCTGGTAGGAAAAGACCTATTCCCAGCCCTGTGTGAACTCTGCGAATTGTCGAGACTACTGCTGTCTGTTGGTTCTTTGCTCAGCCTCACATATGAACCAAAGATGTCTTTCCCTCTCTCCCTCTCTGTCTGTCTGTCTCTGTCTCTCTCTCATTCTGTCTGTAGCTCCCTTTTCTTGTACTGGGCCCTGAAAATTCTATTTTCCTTGGGCTCTCTCAATTCTAATCTGTCTCTTAATTCATTGAAGATGCTGGTCTCGGTTTGGGTCCCACTGCTCTGCTCTGTAGCTTGGGAACTGCCTCTAAGATATGCTTTGGGGAATTTTTGGTGCATATCATTTGTTCACTTGTCTCAGGGATCACAGTCTTACACTACTACTTCATAACCATAAATTAATATGCAGTCAGCTATCATAGTTATTTGAGCTTTTTTTATTGTCCTATTTTAAGATCATAATGTATCTTGTTTTTTCTTCTAAACTATGCAACATAGGGACTTGCCCACTGCCAGCACAAAAGAAATACATATGATAATTAATTAACACCTTTCAATAAAAATTGATACAATAATTTAAAATTTTTAATTTTCTCCAGCTATCTAGACTTTGACATCTTAATAATTTCAGAAATGATGGGAGAACACAAAGCCCATCTTAATATGTCCTCCTGGCTAATACTTGTTGAAAGGGCATTGATGTTAGAATCACAATAACATGGTGTTGAATCCTATCTCTATCTAATTAGATTTTGACATTGAGCAAGTTGCATGACCTCTTTGAGCTTAAATGTTCTTTGCTCTAAAATGAAAATCATACTATTTGCCTCATTTATGCTTAAATAAGATCATGTAGGTAAATGCTTGGCACTATGCCAGCAATGGGCACTCAATCAATTAAACATCCCTTAATGAATTAAAAAGAAAGTTTAGTAGTTAAGTCTGCTTACATGGTACCTAGGAGGAAAAATAAGATTCTGCCCAATTCAATTGACTTCAATACATAATAGGCCATTGGATAAAAACATATTTCACATGGATGTGTTTCTGGGCTAAAAGCTTTGATTAAAGATATTTGTCTAGAGAAAGAGTGAATCATCCAGAAAAGGATATTGGTCAGCCACAAAGCAGAGATGAAGGAGTCTCTGTGGCACCCTTGAGCAATGCCCACCCAAAGCCTATTCTCAATAGAAGGTGGCTGGGCCGAAGTCCACACAGGACGTGCAGGCATCAGACTTTAATGTCCTGATGCTACTAAATAACTAAATTATAAAACTAATCACTCTGTTCTAGTTCCACATGTACGAGGCAGTGTTTGGGTAATAATTTGACTCTCCTTGGAGCTTGTCCATAGGGGGAGAGTGTGCTGCTTGGAGGACGCATATGTTTGGCCCTTGTGATCAACAGTATTTCTATTGTTAGTTTAAATAAATTGGATTTCTGAGTAATACATCAATGTTGTATGAGTCATTATGGATCAGTGGATCTGTATCTCTTGTTCCAATTGCTCTGGGGCACACAAAATCAAAATTCTGGGACTCTAAGAGAAAAAGATTAGAATAAGCAAATTCAATGCTAGCTAATCATTCCAGATAATGCCCAGCCTTGAGAATATAACTTGTTCTACTCAACATTTTACTTCTAGGAGTGGAGGAAAATAGGTATTACCTATAAATCAAGTTCCATAAAATGAGGTAGACTTTAGAAATACTCTACAAGTGTTTAATACTACTGAGAAGAAGTGAGGAGCAGAGACAGGAGAGAATTTGAAACAATAGATATTAAAATTTCAATTCCCATCTTGAAGTAACTTTATCAGTCAGTTATCCTTATCAGCTGATGAAACACTAAATCAATTTGTTCTGCATTTCAGACTGTACAGATTAGAACATTCCCATTCCATGAAAGATGTGCCTAAAAATGTTGTTTAGGAGGGAGGACAAAAGATAAGAGAAAGGTTTCAGCTAAGTGGTTCATGGCTCTGAAAAAGATGGCATTGATATTGAAAAAAATTTACTAAGATGTCCTGGAAGTATTAAAAACAGGTCCTTATCATATTGAATCTCTATCAATCCACTCCACGTGAAGCACACTTTTGTTGGTTCAAATCACAAGCCCTGTTTACAAAGTGATAGATGGTGAAGATAAACTTCACGTGAAACATCTCGATGTCAATCGTGTTACCTTACAATAGCAACATAATGGAAGACAACCTGTGAAGTTGCCTTTTCTTTCTCCCCCTTTTCAACAGCTTCCAATTTTCTTTTGGGGACTCATGTGTATCCGGGAGAGCTGTGCTCAACCGCCATTGCTACAGGAATGGGACAAATGATGGAGGGTTAGCCAAGCAGCATATCTCATTACTCTGGCTACTGATTGATTCAGTGATTGATTCAGGAGTTAACATGTGATTTAATTCAATTGAACTGGAGTGAATCTTTGAACTATTGCTTAGAACTGTGGGATGACACAGGCACATTACTCTCATCCAAATGATATAGGGTACAGATATGAGGCCTGGGACTGTAGCAGCCATTTTTAGGAACACCAACAGAAAGAAAGGAAGAAACAACAGAATTAGAAAGACACAGAGACAAAACCCCAATGACATCATAATCCTAAGGATCAAGCCATGTCTAAATATGGATCTACATCTGCACATCTCAGTTGTATAAGCTAATACATTTTTATTTATTGTTTATGTCAAGTGAGTTGATTTTAGTTTTGTTTGTGTGCAACATAACGTATCCATGCTAATACAGGAACATACTATATACTGTGCTTATTGGCACTTTATTTTGAATATTTTATTTTCTCTAATTTTTTAATAAAAACTCTCAGAGGTGAATAGAAATTTCTAAGCCCATATCAATTTTTAGTGTTATAATTTCACTCTAAACAATGTTTCTAGAAAAGATTCTAACACAGTCTTAGAACAGTCTTCTAATTTCACAAGTGCTTACTTATCTGTAGCATCGAATCAATATATCTTGGCACTAAAATTTCAGTTTTACACAGTTGTTTAATGTTGAACCACTGTGAAGAGCACCTAATGGAAATAACAGAATGTTCTTGGACATAAATAGATCTCTTAAAAGCACAAAGTTGCCAGATAAGCTCTCAAAAAAACCCGAAAAACCAAAACTCAATTCATCAGAGAAAGTAGGATGAGAGGAAGCCTAATTGCATTTGGTGTTATGCAAATTTGGTTGAGATTTTTTTTTTGCATTTCCCATATAGATTTAACATTTAAAATTTTTGAGAATGAAGGCAGCACGCTAAAACGTTTCATAGAAAGGTGAAAGTGTCAATGAAAACATAATTGTATCCTGAAGGGGTTCAGAACAGGCCTCCCCAAAATGTGCCACTTTGGCATGTAGAATATTTTGAGCTAAAGGCAATCAAGACTCTGTGGGTTCAAGAGAAACTTTTACCTCTCCCTTTAAGAATTTAAATTGGGGGCCTTGCCCATAATAACAATTATTACCAGAAATAACTTTTCATGGCCTATCTGTATGGTAGGTCAAACCTCTAATGAGTGAACACCTGCTTTTCTAACAGAATCTTTTTGTGTGTGTGTGAGGAAGATTAGCCCTAAGCTAATATCTGTTGCCAATCCTCCTCCTTTTGCTGAGGAAGACTGGCCCTGGGCTAACATTCATGCCCATCTTCCTCTACTTTATATGGGGCGCCGCCACAGCATGGCTAGACAAGCAGTGCCATGAACATCTGCTTTTCTTATCATCCTGTGAATTACCCTCCTCCCCTTTGAAGCTTTTGGCCTCTATTACATTCCTTAGCTCAAGATGGCATACCTCACTTTGTCTTTTTGTCTCTGAATCTCTCTTGTATGTGAGGTCTCTGACTCTCTTATATATGTGGGGTTCCTGTACATACAAAATTATATTTGATTTTCTCCTGTCAATCTCTCTCAGGCCAATTTAATTCTTAGACCAGCCAGAAGAACCTAGAAGGTAGAGGAAAATTTCTTCCTCCCCCACAATCTTAAGATGCTGCATGAACTTTTTTTTACTCTATAACACTGGTCATGCTACAGTTTTTAATTATTCACAAACTTATTTATGAATGTTCATCCTTTGAAGACTGGGTCAAATCCATACCTTCTAGGATTTTGGCTATCTCCTTTTCTATAGGATTTAGAATTGTGGCATCAGTATCATTTAGTGTTCTTTGTCACAAACAACAGAAATTAGTTCTAACTTGAGCAAAAGGGATTTGTTTGTGAGAAAGGATATTAGTGTGTGATCTCATGTGCGGGGTCTCACAGAATTGATATGAGGCTAACATAACAGGATTGGGAAGAGGAAGTAGTGAGGGGAGAAACAAAGGGACACACACATGCATTCAACAGGAAATAGGCAGCACAGTAACCATCTCTAAACATTAACAGCCTGGGCAGGAATCCCTGCCCCCTACAAGAGGGATGAAATACCTCCAACCTTTCCTTTCACCACCTCACTTGGTCAAGATGCAAGTCCCAGGAGATACGGATCATATGGTCAAATGCAGGCAACTTCCAGGGGAAGAAAGGATCTATTCTCTTTGGCTTCTGCTTCTGCAATAAGAAGTGGACACCTGGAGTTACTCTCCCCAGAGTAAATTGGGGTACTATTAGGAAGGTGCATGGACTCTGTCCAGACAAAATGGTGCAATGGCAGCTGCAGTATCTACAGGACTGGGATCCAAAGTCATTCTCAGCTCCTCAGATAGCCAGGCTACGAGAGGAGTGAAGACCACAATAACTGTCATTTTGTTTTGCTATTTTAAATTGGTCAGAAAATTAAAATCTTTCTGGAAATACACATCTCAAAGGTAAAATGCCACTACTCTGGTAGGACAATATCGGGGAAGGAATTACTTAGAGATAATATTTGTGATCAAGCTGTGTGACTCTTTGAAATGTTGTAGAAGGAAAAAGCTGAAGATTGCAAGCCTGCAAGCTATGTTCAGCTGCAAATAAAGAGATTGGGCCCCTTAAGTCCCCTGCAGATAATAAAGAGTAGCTTTCCTAAGAGAAAAGGGCTGACTTATTGATGACTTCACCTTTAAGGAGGGAATAGCAGATGAAGTAGGTTAATTCATGAAAAATACTTTTATTGGCATTATCACACTGAGCAAGAAAATAAGGTAGTGTATTTATGTCAAGTCTTTGTCCTCTAAGTTTCTGGTAAGCAGTGTGGTTTCTTCTCCTCTATAGAATCTGGCACAATGAACCAGATTTCCAAAGCCTGTCCTTTTCTATATCGGATTATTTGAAGCTGGCTGAAGAAGAGAGAGTTCATCTTTACACTAAAAGCCTGTGGACAAAAGCCTTGGGGTTTGCTTCATTGTAGCTAAGCAACACAAAAGAGATGGTAGGATGAGGAAAATGAAATTGCATCATTGTTCTTTAACCATGAGCCCATTTCTTTAACACTCAGAAGAATAGTCATAGAAGTGCAATCACACTTTCCTATAATGCAGCCTTTTGTAAATGTAATTCACTGGTGCAATATCTAAATACTCTGTGGCTTCTGACAGTTCCATCCATCACAATACAGCCCTGCTGTGTCACTGCCTCAGAAGAATGGATGCAAAATGACAGCCATTCAACTAGCTAAATAGAAGAAGCCAGGGGAAAATATACTGTGAAGTCATTTAGACCCTTTGATATAGCAATATATATCTTTTCCCCCATTCTTTGTTACGTGTATGTGTACAAGCCAGCATGATTACACACTTTGCACAAATTTATATAACAAAACTAATTTCCTGAAAAATAGAAAAAATATAAATTTAGAAAAGGCTATAGCTACATTAAAATCTATTCAGATTCCACTATGACCTAAGAAGGATTAGTTAGAGATTGAGATTAAAAGAGAAGTGTCATCTCTTCACGTTGTCTTGTTTTTTTTTTTTTATGTTGCTTTTGAAGATGACAGTCTAAAATTTGTAGGCAAGTAGAATATAAAAAGAAAATTCAATTATAGCATTTATTCTAATTTTTTTCTTTTATGCAATAGTTCTACCAAAATATTGACTACATTTATATGCCCATTAAAGGAAAGTATTTATAGATTCACTGAAAAACAATTATTAATAGTATGGATATATCTATATATCTGTAATTAAAAATAAAAAAAATAAACTGAAAGTCCCTATTCTCTCCCTTTCTTTTCCTATGTTTATTTTGAAATAAATTGCACTGTGTATATCAATATTTAGTATGATCGAGTGTTGACTTCATAATATGTCTAACTTTTGATCTAGATATCTTATTGCAGACTATTACACAAATGCATGGAATCTCAAATAAACACATTTTTATTTAACACATCATTGAGGAAGACAGCTTGAAGGGTATAATAGAAACCGCACCAGGTATAAAGTAAGAAGATAGCTCTAGTCTCAAATTACTCTCTTATAGCTCATGAGGCTAGTTAATATCTGTTTCAAAATATAGTTTCTGTATTCCATTGCAAATTTCAATATGGATTCTTGTTTTAATAATATTAAAATACACAATATCAAAACTCTTGAAGGATATTGTTTCATTCATTCAACAAATATTTGCTCAGGCCCAGCTCAGTCCCAGGCACCGGGAATACAGCAATGGACAAGACGGAGAGCACGACCTCTGGAGCTTCAGTTCTACTGGGGGAGGCAAACGTTAACAAGAAGCAGGTGATATTGTTTGTGATAGAAAAGTAAAGCAAGGGAAGGGGAGAGAATGCCATTATGGGAGGCCTCTCTGAGGAGGGGGAGTTGGAAGAAGAAAGACAGTTAGATGACACGGGGGAAGAACATTTCAGGCAGAATGGGGAAAATTCTGGAAGTCACTTCTATCATGGAACAACACAATAATTTAACAGGACTCAGAAGTGTCTGCGAACTACATAAATAAATGCCACTGGACCCAAACTAAGTGTATCCCCAGCTCAACTTCCTCATAGACTAGCATCATTTCTCACATCACCTGACTTGAGGAGAAAAATGACAGAGGGGAAATACAAATGCAGAGAGACAGAGTTCTAAATCTATTGTGGTTTAAAACATCTGCCTTATACCAAGTTTACAGAAACTTGTGGGCCCTCCCAATACCTTGAAAGGGGCCTGGATGGTGCAGGGCCCTCAGCTTAAGCTTCATTAAGTTTATAGTAAACCCTCGTTTAGTCAAAGGTCACAGTTTATTTTCATCTTTTTCTTAGGTGAGGAATAAATCAATACTTAAATATATGGTGAATACAAAGGGTCATTAGTCCTAATGAAGGGAATTCTGACTTAAGATCTCCTGGAACATAAGGAGGAGCCAGTGTGAAAAATGACAAATTCTGTTTTGGACATCTTAAGTTCCAAGTGTCTTGTTAGATAACCAGAGGGAGATGCCACAGCTCTAGTGCTCATTAAAGATGTATGTTTGAGAGTCATCAACCTATGGACAGTCTTCAAAACCAAATGACTGGATGACATCACTTTAGGGCTTGAGTGTAATAGAAGAGAAATAGGCCCACGGTTGAACTATGGCACTCTGCCATTTATTTGCCTATGATAGGAGCAACTGTATTGTTTTTGGATACTAATACAAATGCAATAAAGAGAAAAAAATGAGAACACAGGGACATGGGTCATGATTGTAGGAACAATGGGCCTGAACTAGGGGACAGGGAATGAGATTCATTAGAAAAGTGGGGGAGCTGGCCTTGGACCAGGACAGGGGCAGTTTACCCATTATAACAGTGGGAAAGAGGGGTGTGCAAACAGAGATAGGCTTATAGTGAAGGGAAGGGAAGCACTGAAACATCAGGACACCCACGCTTCTTCTACCCGCTGCTGTTCCCTCAGGGCCACATGCATGTTGCTCCACACAACTATTAAGATTTTCATATCCCTATCTCTAGCTATTGATCTATCTTCCTCTGTTTTCCATAGTCAAATAGAGAAGTTCTTTGAAGGCAAGAGTTATCCATTAATGAACATTCCTCCTAACACACATACATACAACATCTGTCTGTGTGATTTGCACATAGTAGGTATCCCATGAATTTTGCATAAATGCCGGAACCAGTTAGTTTATTATTGAATTAACAAAAATAAAGTAAACAATGTTTGGTTACAACTGAAGGTATGCTTTATGAGGGCAGGGGCTTTGACTGTTTTGTGGACTACTCTATTCTCAACATGAAGAAAAGTGCCCAGCTCCTTAAATACCTGTTGTGTGCAAACATTATGATTGAGTTTAAAGACTGGATATGTAGACTTTGAGGACTGTTGTGTACCAGGTCATCTTGAAGGGTAGAAGGAAAAGATGACTCCTGTGAGGGGGGTGATAAAGCAAAAGAATTTTAAAGGGAAAGAAAATAAAAAAAATTAGAAACATGGACTCAGTTATCACTACTCTGGGAATGGTTGATATGTCTAAAAGAAATACCTATTTCAAAGAAATCAGTCAGTCATAGCTAGGGTCGGGAGGTGTGGGTCTGGGCTTTATAAGAACCTTGTGGGAAAGTCTGAGAGCCAGGGCATTTGCCCACCTCCCATTGTATATTTTGTAGTGAGGGCCAAGGCTACGATCTGTAGAAACCACAGACAGTAAACATGGTAGCCGAGTACATCTGGGCAGGAAGGGGGCTGGGTTAGCACTCCTCAGCGACTCTGGGCTTTTGTGTAACAGAAATTACTGTTTACTGTGGGGTAAGGGACGGTCATGAGAGCTGGGGAGCCTCATAGGGGCTTATTTTGGCATGGGCTAAGTGACCCTGAATCCAAGGGCTCATGGACCAGCCTCGCAAGACTCACAAATGACCTTGGAGGGTGAATTGCACTAATCAGAGCTGGACAGAGGCCTGCTCAGCAGCAGGGGGTGTTGGGCTCCCTAGGAGCATGGCCTGGCTGAGCAAACGCACCAGGAGTTACACCAGTCAGGGCTTGAGCAGAAACACAGGCGGGACTCTTTAATTACTACTGGATCCACCCCCATCTCAGCAGAGACCAGCCAGAGGACAGTGAGGACCAGAGTCAGTGCAGGAGGACCAGCCCAAGACCTCACATGAGGCCAGGGCCCCTTCCCCCATCCTGACATCAGGAGGACAGGAAGCTTCCCTACAGCCAGCAACCATCCAGGGAAGGAGCAGGGGAGAGAAGGGAGGAACAGGTCTGTTAGGAGTGAAACTGCATCAATGAACTATTTACCTAATGGAGATGATCTGCACTAAAATAAACTGCAGCACTGCAAAGTTTACATCTCCCCTATCCTTGGTTCCAGCCCAGGGAAGTGGAGGCTGGTGAGGAGGAGTAGATCAGCTAGAGAAAGTAAAATGGTGCCATTTTATTTGTTTTTATGACCCTAGTGTGTTAAATTGCAACCTGTCAACTTGGAGGTCCAGGGGCTGCGAGAAGTACAGCTTCAGCCAGAAACCTGTGGCTCAGACAGAAAAGGGCATCACCATCCTCAACAGTCATGATGGCTCAAGGAGAGCTGAGCCTGCCTGGGAAGGAGCGGAGAGAGAGAAACAGGGGAAGGTCCAGATCACAGAGTGAGCTTGCTGACCCAGGGAGGAAAGCTAACCGACCTGGAAGAATGGTATCTGTCCTTCAAATCTGCTTTCACCTAACTGAATCATGTAAGTGTGGTTCTGCAACTACTCTGAGCTGTGGATGTCTATCTTACCTACGCTGCCTCTACTGAGTATTTTGAAATCCCTAAGAGGGTGGTAGGATTAAACTGTGCACCTGACACCATGCTCTACTGTGCTGTTCGCCATGCGTGTTCAGTTAGAGGAATGGAAAGGGGTAAGGCCAACAAAAGGAAAATCTCCTGATGCCCAGAAGGTTACAATGGAAAAGTTTCCCAAGAAAGCAATGACCGAATTGGCTCCTGGCTGCTGTTGGGAAGCCCTCGTTACTCCCGCAGCTTCTCCTTACCTGGACTGAGGAACGTGGACCTGAAGGAGGTGAGGGAAGGTTCAAGGAAAGGAGTTCTCCAGCGTTTTTTGAAGGCTCTACCATTCATTATTCCCTCATAAAATCCCCATATCCAGGATTGGGTTAAGAGCCTAACCCTTTAATCTGTAAATATGCCCTTGATAGCTTTTCTTTGTGAGTTAATGTTTAATCATCTTTTGCCTTTAGTTTGGAACATCTGATCTGCACGTGATCCTCCATCAGCAGCTTTGTTATCTCACTGGAAAGTCTAAGTTTAAGGCTGCATTAAGGCCATGATCTTTGTTTGTTCCAGTTCATCATCTTGATGGAATAAATGAAAAGCAATAAGAAAAGTTAATATATATTGAGGTACATGAGGAAGTCATTTGGTTTAAAACTAATTCAGCCAGATCTTATTCCATAATGGGCTGACATGGCCTGTCAAGCATGTATTGTATATCTGCTTTAAACATTTATAATATCCTAAAGCAAAGAACTCTACCTCTAAAGATAGGGATGAACGCCTCCCCCCACATCAGCATTTCTTTAAAGATAAGCATTTCTTCCCAGAATTGACCTGCTGTGTACATCTTGTGACCACTGATCTCCCTTGCATAGCAAAACATCTTGTGACTGTTGTAAGGGGGAAAAAAAGGTACTCCTGTCATATTTGATGTATATTCCTTGTTCCAAAATGGTACATAACCATGCCGTACATCTCGCTTTGCTGGAGTGCTTCCTCCCTGGTGGAGGTTGCTTCTCCCGGCCTACAGTCCTCAGACTAGCTCATATAATAAACTCACCCCAATTTTGATTTGTAGATTGATTATGATTATTTGCATCAACAATCTCTACAAATATTACCAAATAATGGGTCCTCATTTTTTTTAGAAAGATTTTTTGAAAAGAGAAGTTTCATTTTTAAATATATCATTCAGGTGTGGATACCTCCTCACTATTTATAGACTTAATTATAGATTATAAAACTAATTATAATCTCTGTGGTGTTTCCCTCGGAAATTGCTCTGGATATTCTAAATTAGTCTTTTCTACATCTTTGTGAGGTGTGACCATAAAATCAATTATTTCCCTTTAATAGAAAGAACAGAAGGGAAGTGGTTTGCCCAAGGTCACTCAGCAAATTAGTGCTGGGACCCAGCATAAAGCCCAGGTGCCATGATTCCTGCTTCTGTGCTCAATCAGGAAACTCTGTTGTCCCCCAAACCATGACATCACCTCAGGAGCGGCTCCAGTTCAGCCAAGCAGGCAGACCTCCCCCTGAGGTGTTTGGCTAGCCAGAGAGGATGCAGCCCACTGCATGGCCACGTCTATGCTTACCCTCAGACCAGAAAGCAGCATAGACTAAACAGATTACAGATGACAAAGAAGCAGCCTCCCGTCTCCACCCAGCACAACAGACCATGCCAGAGCACCTCAGTCTCATAAACCCTTTGTCGTCACAACAGCAAAAGCAGAGGTGCAATGTACCCTTCAGTCACATTAATCTACTGAAAAATTGAGAGTTGAATACACGCAAGGCCTGAAGATATTTCTCATGTATCACCCCATTTAATCCTTACAAAACACCGTGAGGTACATATACTTACCCTAACACATAGCTGGTAAGTCCCAGAGCCGGGTCTGAACTCAGGTCTAACTTCAGCCTCCCCTGTTAGCACAGGAGGCAGCATGAAGGTGCGTCCTTACAGGTGAGTCCTTGCAGAGTGGGTCATTCCTGCCCATGGCGACAGGGGAGAGAAAGCTGAATAAGTCACTCTTGGAAGCTGGCTCAGTAGGCACCAGGAGATGGAGTGGAATGAGTGTCCCTCATGTTACCTCTTGGCTGTGGTACTAATTTAACTTTGTGACCTTGGCATAGTCAAGCTTAGTGTCAAAGTGCTTGCACAGAGATCTGAATGGTATTTAAACAAAATAGATGCTGGAGGAATGGAATAATGATAAATATCCTTCTGGAGGAAGGATACATGGACATCTGTCTCTCCAGTGAGTTGGCCTTTTAAGTTTTGGCTGTCTTTCAGGGCATCACTTCTCTTTTTTCACGACATTGAACTGTCACTTCTCTCCAGATATGCTCCAGCATAAATACTTAGCATATTCTGACATTTAAATATAAGCCCATCCAAACCGGGACAGGTTGGAATTAAAGTGTGACCAGGAAGCAAAATGAGTGAGTAATATGTTATTTTCTGAAGTGTAGAATGAATGGTTCACCAGCCCATTGCTGTGTGGTGAGTGTATCGGCCATTTCTGTGCAACAAGCCACCCCCACACAACCATTTAATTAGCTTATGATCTGTGAGTCAGCAAACTGGTCTGGGCTCAGCTGAGTGATTCTTCTGTTGGTCTTATCTGGGCTCTCTCATCTATGAATCTTTGGTAGCTGCCTGTCAGCTAGGTGGCTCAGCTTCCAGGAGTTCATGGGGCTGGCTGTTCAGCAGGGGAAAGGTGGTGATCGGACCATATGTTTCTGATTATCCAGCCAGCTAGCTCAGACTTCTTCTCATGGTCCCAAAAGCAGCAAAAGAGGAATCCCCGACGCACTTGCACTTTTCAATCTTCTGCTTGCATCATGTTTACTTCATAGCCAAAGCAAGTCACAAGCCCAGCATAGACTCAGAGGTGGAGGAACATTCCACCTTTGATGGGAAGAGCTACAAAGCATTATGGATATTTTTGCAATTTACCTGTGCCTTCTGGTCACAGTAACTTAACGTTAATCCTCACATGCAAAATATGTCCCTCATCTCAAATTGCTCAAAAGTGTTTCTTATATGATTAGGGTATCAGATTTGAAGTCCAGGCTCTCAGCATCTCCTCAGGTATGAGTCTTCTGTATCCATAGACCAGTGAACTAAGACAAAATATATGCCCTCCATCACACGTACTCCCTACATCCATGCCATATAGACACACCATATAGATAAACATGTCATAGTAAATACTTTCAATCAAAAAGACAGTCACTGGTTTGTAGGAATTCCAAAACTCTGCAGGACAAATATGCCAGATCCCCCACTTTATAGGCAGTAGGAGCTTCTTGATTGGAGCTTGTTTCTGCCCTCTGGGAGTGGCTCCCATCCCATTTCCTTTACTGTATCCTGGGCTTTCTGATCCTTTGCTCTCCAGAGCTGTTAGCTCTATCTTTTGGGATTTTTGTTCCTTCTCTGAAATGTCCTTTTGTTCTCATGAAAAAAATCTCCATTTTGCAGGTGAGCAGCTATCTCAACCTGCTTTCTACTAGTGGGATTTGGGGAGTCTGCAGGCCTTCCTGCACTTTGAACAATCTTAGTCCCCTTAAGTTGATGTTGGCTGCTCTTTTGCTATGGTAAAACCCTTAAAACATGTCTTTAAGTTTCCTAGAAGCCCTTTTATCTAGTTAAAAGGTGTTTCTAGACACTGCCTTCAATCTTTTATAGATTTTAACCATTGATTTTACAGCCACACTCTTGATTTGATCTTAACCATTAATAATTTTTTACAGTATGGAGAGGTGGCATGTGAGAAGGTAAGTCCTGAGCCTTCTAAATTCCTTCTAAATTCTGCTTTAAAACTAAATAATTCTTTCTCTAACTCATCTCCCTCTCCCCACACCTTATTATAAAAGAAATGAGAGGACACTTAGGATTCTGTCTGGTGATCTCTTCAGCAAATCCAAAAGTACATTAGGCACTTCCTCTTTTCCAAGTGGTCTCAGGCATTAGTTTTGTCAATTGTTGTCCTTCTGTATATAACTCGGATCATCATTTTTCTAAATTTACAAACAGCTTCTTCACTGTTTTCCCAGCTTCTGCCTGCTGCCTAATCTCAGTGCCACACATTTTCTTTTGGCAGCACACCACATCTAGCTTCTAATTGCATAATCAGTTGTCTCACAGCATGAGAACTACCCCCAGAACTCAGTTGCTTAAAACAATCACCATGTCTGACTTATAATTTTGTGGACCAGTAGTTTGGGCTGGGCTCAGCCAACTGGGTTTTTTTTTTTTTTTGCTTATTTCATTTGTGTTCACTCATGGGTCTGAATGGCATTTAGCTAGAGACCTCTGGCTCTGGGTTTAACTGGCTGGGCATGTTTACTGGGGGAATGACTGTGCCATGTGCTTTCCATCACCCAGCAGGCGAGCTGAAGCTTTTGCACACGGTGGAGATGGCAGGGGTCCCAGGAGTGGTAATGAAGAAGCTCTGATACATAAGCACTTTTAAGCTTCTGCTTCTGTCACTTTTGCTGCTGTTTCATTATCCCCAGAAAGTCGCAGGCCAGTCCAGATTCAAGGTTAGAGAAAGCCCTTCTCTATTATTTGCCATCTTCAGTTTCCTGTAGTCCATGAATTTCTCTTTTTCTTTTCCATTTTCAAGTTCCTCTTTTTTTGAAGCAGAGTGAAATGGTGGGTTTTTTGAGAAATTTCTTGTTTGAAAATGTCCTTATTTTGTTCTGGCTTGATTCACAATTTGGCTTGGTATATAATCGAAGTAAGAAATATTTTTCCTGCCAAATTTTGAAGGCATCCCTCCACTGTCTTCTCTTTCGCTGTGACTTGAGAAATATGATGAGACTCTAAGTTTTGATCCTTTCTATTTGACCTGACTCTCTTAAGTCATGAAACTGTGACTCAGTTTCTTTCTGCAAAAATAGGTACAATAATCCTACCTTTCTCAACATGCTATGTGGAATCACAGAAGAGGGTACTGTTTGTAAAGTGCCTGGCAGAGGTCTGGCATACAGGAATTGCATCCCGGAATGGTAATGTAATTTTCCACACTCACCCTCCTCCACCAGCATAATTAAAAACAAAGAACCAGGGCTTGGCATGTACCAGGCCGCCCCTCATTACCCCACGTAACAAACCTTTTCAAAACATCCTCAGAAATATTTTGCAAATTGACTGACTGAAGAGGAAAAAGGATGGCTTCGGAGCTTTACTTTTGTCCCGTCATTTTTGGATGACAAGTTTTCCCTTATCAATCGATAGCAATAACACCGTTGTGCATATGCCTGGCAGTGCCTTAGACAAAACTGCTGAATCAAAAGTGAGGGGAGAACTTTTGGATCACATGCCAATCAAGCTAATGCTGACTTCTGTTAAGAGAAAATTCAGATGATTATTCTTATCATTGAAGGCCCAAACTTCCATTACAGAGGTGATCCCATCAAAAAAAAAAAAAAAAGGATGAGATGACATTATTGAGCTGCCATGAAAATCTGAAAATTGTGATAACATATTCATTCCAGACCTTCCAAGAGGAAGATGGTTGTCTGCCACTGCTAATTAGTGCTGAATATTGGAGGATTAGGGAAGCTGATCCAATACGAGATTGAAAAATCCTTACTCTTTTTTATCTCTTAGCTCTCTTCCTTCAGCAATTCAGATGATAAAGAGGTGTTTAAAAATGACATGGCATCTCTTTATCATGCAAATGTGAATATAAAATATGAATAAAAATTAAATCACAAGTTATAAATTAAAGAAAAATAAAAAACATTAAAGTCATTCTGAAAACCCCACTTTTCCCAGAGGAAATTAACTTTGCAAATGTGTTCCCTTTTCTTTTCAGAAAAGAATTTATTTTTTGCAGGTGCAGATGGGAAATCAGAAAATATATTCAAATAAATTTTGATTTTAAACATATACATCTTATTGTTCACCATAGATACTCTGTGGGTTTGAGAAAGAGAGTGAAGTCTCAGTCAAGATCCTGCAAAAATACAAAGCAGAAAGAGACTTGGCAAAGGAGATTTTTCATTTAAAGAAAATGTTGCGGGCCAGCCCTGTAGCCTAGTGGTTAAGTTTGGTGTGTTCCGCTTTGGCGTCCTGGGTTTGGTTCCTGGGCGCAGATCTACACCACTCGTTGGCAGCCATGCTGTGGCGGTGACCCATGTACAAACTAGAGGAAGATTGGAACACACGTTAGCTGAGGGTGAATCTTCCTCAGCAAAAAAATAAAATAAAATAAACATTGCTTCAGTCAATCATTTTTACTCATGCTCACACCAATTTTTTATTATCTAAACACATAATTAGTAAATTAGTAAAAATATAGGACTAAGACTGATATTGTGCTCCCTTTTGACCAGGTCCAAGTAAAATGATAAGCAAAAGTGTCAGGTGTCAGACCACACTTTCAATAGCTAGTTTGAAACTCAATAGCTACCTGCCATATGCCAATATTTAAGGAAATCTCTTTCCACTTAATTGCTTTGTGGCCTTATGAGTGAATTGAGGCCCACTGAATCATCCCCCAAATTCAAACAATTTACTATGTTTTATGAAAGACTGACAGATAAACAGAAAGACACAAATGACAACAGCTAATTGTGATAAAAGGTTGACTGTTAAAAGTGCTGCAACAGAAGTATAAATACTCTGTAGTTATAGGGTCATTCAATGCCTCTGCTTTAACTAAGGCTCAGACATTTGATGAAATTATGAAATTATTAACTTCCTAACAAGATGTAGAATGATGCATAAGAGAAGATAGTGACTTGAGGCACAAAGGCCAATTAGGACGTTGGTTCTCCATGTTAGGCCAGAGGTAATGATCACCTGAGTCTGGGAATATAACTTGAGTAAGAAAGGAGTGGATATGAGAAATGTTGTGAGAGAAAACTGAGGTTTGAGTAAAAGATTTGTTACCATTTTAAGGAAAAGAATTGAGAAAGGGAAAGAATCATAAACTGAATCTAAAAAATTTTACATCTATGGCCTTAAGAGTAATCAGACTTTGGAAATTTGACCAAAATATAACCTTCTTCACCCAAAGAAGAACATCATATTCTGTGAAAACTCCAGATTGAGTGACTTATGTAGGCTGCTCCTTGCTCAGTGGGTCAGGTGTCTCCAATGAACCCATACTTAATAGAAGTCCACTATGTACCTGTTACGGGTTTGGGTACTCAGAAGAAATACAAATTAAAATCAAAACTATTCATTTCCATGGAGTCCTTACAATCTGAAAACTGACGGGGGTCTGCTGTGTCCTGGCAGTGCTGTGGAGCCCAGTGAGAGGAAGCACCCCGGCTCCCAGGGGAGGTCCAGAGCCAAAGGCTCAAAGATGCCAAGCAGGCTGCATTTGTCATTTCTACTTCTTCCTATAGGTGTTCTATGTATTTCTATAGGTGTTCTAAATATTGTTCCTCTCAGTTATACAAGTAGATGAAACAGCGTTTTAAGGGTTGAGGAAAAAGGATGAAGTACTAAGAATTATCCTGACCTTCTATCAGCACCACTCCACTGAAATCATCCTCACCGCGGCCACATGGGCTTTGTAATCAAATCCAATGGCTACTTCTCTGCCTCTGGAGCAGTCACCGGTGGCAGAAATGTCAGAATGACAGAAAAACTAACTGACTTAAATGAAGCAAGGGCATTCATTGGTTCACAAAATGTAACAGTCCCAGGTTTCCAGCTTTTCACCAGTTGTTCCAGTGAGTTCCTGGCATGGAGTCCCATTGGCCTGGTTGGCTCACAGGCCATCCCTGTGCTCAGGGAGGTCACATACTGATGTCTGCATTGGGGAACCACTGGATGTGGTTCCCTCAACCCAAACCAAATGAACCAAGAGTAGGGGAGGCGTGGTTCCCACAGGAAAACTAAAATACTTACCAGAGGCCCAGGGAGTCCATGCACATCCACTTCAGTGTTTATTGTATATGACTTGACGGAAGCACTAGGGACACCCTCACTCTTCACTTCCGTCTTTGACGCCATTCTGCTTTCTTCCACTTCTCTAACTCCCCAGTCTTCCTCACAGGATGTACCAGCCCCATTTTCATTTTGCACTTTCAAAAATTTGTTCAGTACTTTCAAAATTTTTTTGACCTTTCAACCTTTTGCCTTGATTCTTAGCTGAGTGAGACAAGGAATCAAGTCTCTCCCAGTGACACTCATGTCATTTCACCATTTGCTAAATGCCAGCCCCTTCCACTAGAGCCCCCTCTCCTGACACTGTCATCTGTCTCAGGATCTCCTGAGGGTCGGGCTTTGGCAAAGCCCCCATTATGCCCACTGTGGAGAGTACTAGAAATTCTAGTGTTGAGACTTGAGAAAAACAGATCGACAGAGACTTTTGCTTCCTCCTTGACTGCCTGAAGGGCTGGTTGACACAACCAAGAAATCCAGGAAAGTTAGTGTACTGGGAAGCTGAGTGATTAATGAGAGGCAGTAGGTGAGAAGGAGCTAGAAGATAAACTGCATGCCCTTTCTCTGCCCGACAGTCTATTTCAAAGGCAGTGTTTACAAGGGTCTCTCTGGTGACTGCATGACTGAACACCAGGCTGGGGTTTCTTGTGAGGCTGTGACCAGTGAGGTAATGCACGACCATATTTTTGCTTTCCACCCTGTCCTACTTCACTCCTATTTTTCTGTTATTCTTACTGCCCCACTCTGGTGCCTCCACACCTCTCCAATAAAGTGTTAGCATGGAGCTTGGCTTCGGCTTCGCTTCTTAGGGAACCTAGGCTAAGACACAGGGCCATCTTTCTCCTCGAAGTTCCTCTTAGGTCATTTCTCTCCTCACAAGACATTCTTCTGGGGAGACTTCACCCACACCCAAGATTTCTATAATATATATATTAAATACTTATATATATTTTTGTATGTATCAGTATATATTATATACAATTTATATAATTTTATATATATATAAAATGATAACTGTCATCTGTAACCTGATGACTCCCAGATCTCCACCTCCACCCCAGGCTGCTCTCCTGGACTCCAGTTCCACGGATCCAGCTCTTACTGGACATCTCTCCTTGGAAGGCTCACAGGGATTTCTAACTCAACAGGCCCAAAATTCCTCCACCTGCCAAACCCAAACTGCTCTTCCCTTGACATTTCCTTTCTTAGTGAATGACACCATCATGTACCCAGTTGCCTAAAGCAGAAACTGGGAATCACCTTGATTCCTGCCTCTGTCTTGTTCCTCATTAGCCACATCCCATCTCTCACCAGGCCTTGGCAATTCTACCTTTTAAATACACTTTAGCCTCATTGTTATTCCATCTCCACTGCCATAACCTCTCTAAGCCATCCTCCTACATCTTTTGCCTTCCTCAGCACATTCTTTAGAGTGATCCTTTTCTTTTTTCTTTTTTTGTGAGGAAGACCAGCCCTGAGCTAACATCTGTTGCCAATCCTCCTCTTTTTGCTGAGGAAGACTGGCCCTGGGCTAACATCCGTGCCCATCTTCCTCTACTTTATATGGGACACCACCACAGCGTGGCTGACAAGCAGTGCGTCGGCGGGCGCCCGGGAACCGAACCGGCGAACCCCCGGCTGCCAAGCGCGAACTAAACCGCTGCGCCACCGGGCCTACCCCAAGAGTGATCCTTTTAAAACATGTATCTCAAAGGCTTTCTTGTTGACTTTATGTCAATATTCCTTAATGTTGTGAAGTCTGCATTTTATGCCCTATCTTCTACCTATATTTTCAGGTTCATTTTTTGCCTCTCAACAATCTAGAGGGTCTAGGTTCCAGCCCTATTAAACTTTTATTTCTTTGGGGCTCCATGATCTTTCTGTCTGCACATAAGCTGTTTCTTCTGCGTTTTTCCCTCTCCTCTTCGTCTTGCTAAATTCTACTGACCCTTCAGGTCTCAGTCTAGATATCACTTCCTCCAGAAAGCCCTCCTGGATCCCCACCCCACCCCACCAGTTCAGGTCAGGGGTTCCTGCTTGGCTCCCACTGCACCTATACATCTGCTCTCATTGCAGTAGAGCACTTAATCAGAGGGGTTGTTGAATTGTCCTTTTCCTTTCTGTATAGAAATGGGCCTCTGTCTATATTGCTCATAACTGCTTTCCCCAAAATGGGCACAGCGATTGGCTTAAAAATATGTCTAATGTATAAACACATTTGTAAATGGTTTCATCTTCTCACATTTTGTCAAGTCCAGAACATGTAGTTTTCTTTCCCAAGAATTTTAGAAAACTGGTATGTGCTATGTTGCCTTTGCAGATTCTTTTAACAGCTTTCTTTACAGAATTATGTGAGACAGTATTCTAATAACTTTTAAGGCACTAAGCTTCTAGTTAGATTATATCATCAACTACTAAGAAATATTACCATGAAAATGTGAATAAAATCATTATTACATGTTTCAAAGTTTGTTTGCTTTCTCTTCTACATTTTGATTTGCTGAAATATAGAGCTGAAAACCTTGGGTTTTTAAGAAATGATTTCATTGCAAGTGAAACACTCATCTTTATTGTCTCTGTCACCTATGCACAGAGAGCCCAGGGTACAAGTCACCTTTTTATTTTTATATTTTTTCCCCTTTTTTTGGTGTTGTTTTATTTATTTATTTTTTTTGAGGAAGATTGGCCCTGCACTAACATCTGTTGCCAGTCTTCCTTTTTTTTTTCTTTTTTCCTCCCCAAAGCCCCAGTAGATAGTTGTATGGCATAGTTTTACATCCCTTTAGTTGCTCTATGTGGGACACCGTCTCAGCATGGCTTGATGAGTGGTGAGTAGGTCCATGCCCAGAATGTGAACCAGCAAACCCCGGGCCACTGAAGAGGAACACGCGAACTTAATCACTACACCACCAGACAGGCCCCACAAGTCAAATTTGTACATATTTATTTTACAGTACAGATAATTTTACCCATGTCTCTCTTTCTTCGACTTTTTATTTTGTGATTGGCCTAACCTAATATACCCTTAAAATGTTTCTCATGCAGGTGTTTTTTTAGCATGATAATTATTTTATGCAGTGGTTTAAACCTATTGTTTGAAAGTGGTCAAAAGGCACTTAAAAAAGTTTTTAAAACATACTTTCTCACTTAAAATAAGTAAGTCACCAGACTTTAAAAAAATTCATGACACTACGACCATACACGTTTTAAAAATTTCAAGACATGAATATTCACTGCTTAGCACTAAGACTAATTTCCTTTTAATAATATATTGTTAATATAGATTATTAATTTGCAGAGTTCTGAAAAGTTATTTAAATTTAACTAATATAAACTGAATGCTAGAGGTAAGAGACTTGAAATAGAGCATAATTCAACTTTAAAACTGGTTTTAGACTTGGATTCCCTAAGGATAAGTTGTAAAATTTCTTATACCAATCTGTGCTAAAATTTCTATTTCAACTTTGATGTATAAATGTAACTCAATTTTTTAATCAATAGAGACAAAAACTAAACGGCAACTTGTCTCCCATTCCTTAAGTCTATTTCTAAAGGTCTACTATAAAGAAGTAGAGAAATGAGGCAAATGAGTTTTGTTTTTTGAGAGAAAAGGAGGCAGGAGGAAAGAATCTAAACTTTAATTTCAAACTTTATTTTTTTAATGATCACTTATCTAAAATTAGTTTAAAATGCTAGTTTTCAAAATAAGACAAGCATCCTGAAGGCTAGCAGGCATTACTCTTAAGATTTACTTTCAATCTCATAGGGAAACAAAGTTCATGGTTTAAAAGCTATCAGTAACTGATACAAACTCTATTCTCACTAACAGCACTCAAATCACCCTTGTGAACACAGTATTAAGGGTAGCTAGAAAATGGAAGTTTTTTAAGAAGGAAAAAAGGCCTTTAAACAAAGAAATTTACATTCTCAAAGAAAGAAATAGTTTGATGAACCAAAAACTTAAATGCAGAAGAAAAGCTAGCCATGAAAAAAATCTAGTCAATCAAATACAGAATTCTTCCATTTATAATAGTGCCTAAATTTGGTATGAACAAATTGGTAGGCTCAAGGAAATGAAAAAATAATATGCAAACAATTATGAAATAGCCACTTAGGAAATTTAATGTTGAAGTCTAATTAATATATTTTTAAAATATTAAATATTGGTCACTGGCTTATTTTTTAATATAATTAGTTACAAAATCTCCTCTGGGTATTTAATAGTAAATAATCAAACTCTGGGAGAAAACCTACTTTTTAATCCATGCACATTCCACTAGAACATACAAGTCTATTGTTATTAGAGGACAGAAGCCAGCAAAAGCCTTTTGAGACTACGCCAAAATCATTTATCCAAATGAGAAAGATCTTCTGTTTTTAAAAGATGGTGAATAAAACATCATCATCAGGAAATCTGGTTTTGTATGCTGCGTCAATTTCAGATATGATTTTGCTCTATTGGATCATATAGGACAGTCAACTGATTCTTGAAAGTGATGAAATTTTTAATTGATAATACGAATTAGCAGGAAAAAATTGTACATATTATAAGACAGAATTTTGCTACGTTGGGGAAATAGCATTAAAAGCAAAATCTTCTCCCAACCCAAAAAGTCCTCTCCACAAAAGTAGTAAAGACAGAAAACAGTTTTATTATTGAACAATCATTAAACCAGAATGCAATGATCATCAAAGGCAATCTGCTAAGGGATTGCAAAGACAGAAAGAAATCTAACCCTTTTGTAAAGCCAAGCAAATACAATCCATAACATACATGTTCTCAAGATAAACTGTAACTAGTCCTCATATCAGAGGACTTATTTATTACATGTAGTTTATCCTAAATTCACCTGATAATCACAGTGACCATACATCTGTGCTTGTTAAGTGGTTTTATACTAGGGAAAGTGAATGCAACTGGGAGCAAGGTGCTCACTAAAGTTAGGATCCTTCCTTCCCACAGAAACCGGAAGATAGGGGGGCAACCTTCCTTGCTGATAAGGATGATGATTGCAGTTCAAAGATAGATGGCTCCCAGGTCTTTGAGAAAGATATTCCTGGGTCCTAATGCTGGCAAGAGGCTTATTTAGTTTCTAAAAAGATTTGTACACATTTCAAAGACTCAAAGAAAGTACTTATGATTACAAGTTTTCTCAAGTAAATGCTCCAATAAAATAGAGTGGGGAGAAATCTCTCCCCTTATTTTCAACAGGGAGAATTAAGCTTCTTAATTTTCATCTTCGTTTGTCCTTACAGCTACCTCTATTTAAATTTTTTACTAACAACTGTGGGCATTTTTAGATGTAACTCATTTATGAATTCTTTTAATGAACTAATATGTACTTAATACTTAAGAAAAACCAAAAAACTGTCCTGCTCCAATATGGAATTACTAAGTTCCAAGAAATACAGATTTTACTGAGGGCCCCAGTGTTAGTCACTCTGGCATTCGTATCAACGTACTAACAATGTGAAGGAAAATGAGAAGCTAAAGAATTTTGCTGAAATAAATATTCTGTTGACCCTCTAAATGAAATTGTCTTTAGAGTTTTTTGCATTTAATATACAGTCATGCATTGCTTAACAACAGGGATACGTCTGAGAAGTGCATTGTTAGGTGATTTTTGTCACTGTGGGAACATCACGGAGTGTACTTACACAAAGGTAGATGGTATAGCCTACTACACACCTAGGCTATATCGTAGTAATCTTAAGGGAACCGCTGTATGTGCTGTCAGTATTTGGCTGAAACGTTGTTGTGCAGTGCATGACGGTAGTGTGATCTTGGACTACACTGATTTAAAACATGCCTTACCTAAATCTTTGAAAAATACCTAATTATTGGTCAGTAATCCTCAAGGTGGTCTAAGGATGGTTTGCATCAGAATTGCCTAGGGCAGTGGTTCTCAAACTTTAACATGAATAAACCTCATTTGAAAAGCCTGCCGAAATCCTGGTTGCCGAAGCCATCCCTAGAGTTCCATCTGGTAGGTCTGGCATGGAGCTCAACGATTTGCATTTCCAAGTTCCCAGGTGCTGCTGCTGCTGCTGGTTAGAACCACACTGACAACCACTGACCGAGGATATCTGGCAAGCACGCATTCTCCTGGGCCCCATGCGAGCACCAGACTTTCTGGAAGTGGAGTCTTGAGATTTTCATTTGAATGAGCACCCAGGTAAGAGTTTGAAAAAAATCACAATTTGAGAACCACTTTGACAGTGTGCCAGGTTAATTTAATTATCATTGACCAACAATTCCATGAAGATGGAAGTGTTGGGTTCCAGGGCAGGCCACCCCAAAATATGCCACAGATATTGATTATTTTGAATTAAATTGACTTGAGAAGCAAAAGGACATTCTGACCCTCCTCTCTCTCTGTTCCCTCTGAAAGCAGGAAATAAATCTCCTATGTGAAAGGTGTTCTCCCTACATCCTTACCACCAGAGCTACAGAATTCAGGGCCAAGAAGCCTATATAAACAAACTTCGTTATTCACTACCTCAAGCCTAAACTCCGTTTAAATTCCTTACTAATTATGTACCTCAAACCTAGATTTATTTGTCCTGTCATTCCTCACGAATATATTGTTTTATCTTAAGGTAAAAGATACATATACGTCTGCTTTGTTCACTCTTGAAGCATCATTTCTGTATGATTTCCAATACATACATATTAAATTAGCATTTTCCCCTGTTAATCTGGTATCATGTCAATTTCGTTAGTCTAGCCATAAGAACACAGAAGGGTAGAAAGGGACATTTTCTCCTCCCCAACAGAAATAATTCTAAATGACCAACTGCAAGGCTGCCATGGTGAAAAGAATGTAGAAGGTTTCAAGTGTGAATAGAATAATGATAAAATCTTATATTAATTGACTACCTACTCTGGGCCAGATAGTGTTCTAAGAGCCTTATGTATTAGCCCATTTAATCCTAATACAAATACAATTTACAGAAGATGAAATGGGAGCACAGAGGGTCTAAGCAAGTTGCTCAAGGCTGTTGATCACATGTTGATTTCCTGTGTGTAAATTTCAAGATCTCTTAGATGTTTACCAGAAACTGTGTGTGCTTACAGCATAAAAAAGTATAAATGAATTGATGTCCACGTTAATGTAAAGAGTTGTTTGAAAAATGGATCTTAATTTTTTCAAGCTTTGGTAGATGTTGCCATCAGGAAAATAACAAATTTAATAGATAAATATTGGTGAGTGTTTTCATTACATAGAGAGAACACTCTATGATTAGTCACTAAAATGAGCATCCTTCCTCAAATATGCCATCCAAAATGGTCATGGTTTTGACAAGTTTGGCAAATAAACATAAATTTTTTGGTCATTTAAAATTAGCAAGATAAACATCTAAGAAATTTGTCATTTTTAACTTTAAAGATAATCTTATAGAAAGTCTATAAATTATTCTGTTATGATGTACTTGGATAGTTTTGCTAAATCCAATGAGAATTGAAATTTTAATTTTTTTCCAGAAACTACACAGAGGATCACTAAAATTAGAATGAAATATTTGTGAGTGTATTTTGGAAGACCATCTTAAATGTGTATCCAGTTATTTTCTTATCCACTGGCAAAACTTAATATTCAAAGATAGTAAAAATTAGCAAATTCAATTTACTCATAAATTATTTAGTCTTTTAATTTCTGACTTTTTAAAGTTTATTTAAGCACTCAACATTTTCTGATGTTTTCAATTAATTTTTATCAAAATCCTGCATTCAAACTATTTTGTCAGTATAACTAATGACCACATCAGATACTAGAAAGGAAGGATTTTAAAATTGTTTTATACAAGGCGTGAAAGACACAAATAAATTCTCACCTCTCAGCATGATGAGAATAAGAAGAACTATAATTATATACCTGGAAAGAGTTCTAATTAATCAATTATAAATGCATTTAGGAATTTCTGGGAGTGGCATAAGTGGCACTGATATACAAAAAGTGTTAAAATGACACTAATGTAAGAAATGCCATTAACTTTACTATTTATTAGTTTTTCATATCTAACAGTGGGTAAATTTGGGTCAAAACATTTTAAAATGCATGTTTATAGAACACTATTAATATCTGAGTAAATAAATATTAATAGCAGACAATGGACCTCACATGTTAAGCGTATTTAGAAAAGAAACCACAAGGGCTAAGTGAACATCCTTCTAGCAAAAGAATAATAACTAATTAGAACCAAATATATAGCATAGTCAAGGTCCAGGATAATTTCAACATGTGATTTTGTTAGTGCATTTTTAGGACAAGTGGCATTCTTATTTTACTTTTTTTCTAGAAGAAATACTGCTAATTATAAATAATTGCAATGAAATTTTTATTAAACAGAAATAATGTGTGTAGGAGTGAGTTTGTTTCATTTATGTCACATTGTGATTCAAACATACATCTTGAGTTTAAAAACATGCTGACCATCAGTATTTTCTTCTAGAATTTTCATTAGGCAAATCTGTATAGCATCATGTACCTTTTACTTTACATGATGCAGCGTAGTTTTAGTAAGTTTAACTGCTTTATTTTCTCAGTGACTGCCACAAACATCTGGTTAGACACAAGCAACAAAATCTCTCATTCTGACCACAGTTTTAAAATACAGTGTTTTATATATATACATATATATAAACATTACTGTATCAGAAACACATTTTAATACACTTCATTGCTCCTGCCAAAGCTTCAGTTTACAGCCATTCTTGAAAGATTTCTAGTATGGAATGTTCCCTTAGAAAGACTTGCTCACTGGGACTCCAGTGCCCTCTTCAAAGACCCTGAGGTCATTTTCAGTGCAATGTTAGACACTCTACCTTTGTTCTTTCATGGGCTTCTTTCAAGGGTTTCTTAAGTTTGCTTTTGGACCTTTATTTTTGTTTGCTTTGCTTAGTTCCTTTAGCAGATTTCAGGTAAGGCAGGTTGACATCTGTGTGAACCATAGACGGAGATGATCAATGAGATATTCTAGCTTGTACACAGATGTTGCATTAGTGTAGTAAAAAGAAACTGCAAAATCAGAACAGCACCCGGGACCCCCCTACAGGAGGATCATAGTTACATTTCCAGTACCAAAGTGTTCTGGGTAGAGAAGCTTAGATTAAGTGGTACTTTGGCAAAAAGGAATAGAAAGTTTCTTTTCCAGGGGGATCTCTGGAATCCCCTACTTATACGTTTTGGATTCCCAGGCATTTCCCCAGCATCAAGCCACCATCTCAAGCTGTCTTGTCTGACTTAGGTGTCATCACCAACTTTCATAAACCAGTCAGTGTATTTTAGATAATGAATATACTGCAAGGCTTTAACTGTTTTCCAGTACAGATGGTCTCTGCCTTCTTTGGTGTTTCATCTCACAGCAGGGAAGACTTTATTTTCTTCTGAGCTCATAAACAACACTTTATTACTATGCTGGGTCCATGCAGCTCTGAAGTATTTGGTCATTTGTTCTAGATTTTGAGGTCCTGTCCTAACCCAGCAAAGAATTTTCACCTTCTGACAGAAGTTTTTGGTGACATCTGTGTTCTTGTGTTTATGATGACTAGCACCTGCATTCAACTTCAGGACTCCTTCTAGATGATTCTGTCCAGTATCATCTGAATATCTTGATTGAGGATAATTATTTAGAATATTAGGCTGGATATCACTCTGTTCTTCCAACAAAATGCTAAATAGAGAGAACATTAAAAAAAAATCCAATTGCTGATTCAAAGATGGAAAACAATGCAGCCAAGAATTCGAGGCCATTTCCGTAAGTGTATTTCTGCATCTGTGGCTGTTTTCTCCCGCTCATGGGAGGTCGGGGGAAGGGGCTGGGGGGAGAGGGGTGACACGATGGCAGGATCCCCCCTGAGTGGTGGTCCTGGCAGTGGTGGAGGTGGGGAAGGCCCAGGCGCTCCTTCCCATGCGCTCCACCCTCCAATAGTATTTGTAATGATCTATTTGTGTGTGCGCACATGTATGCAGGATTCTGTTACTTTATATGAGCATGTACATTATTTCCATTAGATTTGTTGCTCTGTAACAACTTTGACAACTGTCATTTTTATCATCTGTTGAATCAAAGTTCCTGATGGCAATTTTTAGGGTTATTTAAATGTAATAGTATGGGCTCAGATCATAAATGAGAATTTAAAAAATGGAATAGATTTCCAAAAAAGTCAACTTAAAAAATACAGATAAGTCTGTTAAGAATGGATATTACAATGACTTTTAATAAACATTAGAAATATGTAAATTAACTTTCCTTTACAGTTTTATGTTCAGAAAAAGCTATTATAGGCTTAATAGGACATTTTTATGTTGAAGCATATGATCTTCTAAACTGATTTTTTTTTCGATTACGTCTCTGAAAATCATTTCTAAGTCTTCAGTTATTTAAATGTGTGAATTGAGTTGATTATGGGGGTGGAAGAAGGGTGACAAAAGTTAAAGACCTTTCCTGTAAGTAGTATTTGCCACATCGTCCCTCTTTGGGTGTTATTTTAATCTATCTAATGAGACAATGCAAAAAAGGTCACACTTTCAGAGGAAATAAAGGTAAGGATGGCCTGCTTGCATACACAACTATAGAACTGACTGTGGACAACTGCATAGACAATTAATTCTGCAAACAAATTAATCAGCCAGCAGTTATTAATCAACTATTCTGTACCTAGCATTGTGGTGGGTAGTGTGAATGGTGCAATTAATGGCCTTCCAAATACATATTAATTTCTCAGGAACTATCTGGGGAAAAAATAACAAAAGCTATTCAGAATAAAAGGCAAACTTGAAATCAGTGTTCAGCCATGATTTAGTTTTCAGCCATAACCAAAAATAACCGCTCCATAGTTGTGCTTTCCACTGACTTTATGAGGTGAACATCTGATTCATTTAACTTTACAAAGAGCCCTAAAAATCATAAACATGACTCTTTAGTAACTGTGGGATGATTGGATGATATTCAGATAGACACAGAGATGGATAAATAGTGGTATGTTCTCCTGGCTGTCAAAGAATACCATTTTGAAGGATTCGGCTATCTCAAATACTTCCTTAAAAATCAAACCAACAATACAACAATGCCAATGACGGACTACGTATACTTCTTAATGGGAATGTTATGTTCTAAGTTCCTTTTTAAACAGTATTTGGCCTTTGGATCAGTCAGATACCAAGAGGAAAGAGATGGCATGCTCGAATTAGGATATTTCGAGGAGGCTTTTATTTACAAAGGAAATATTTACTGGGGTTGGCACAGGATACATGGAACCACAGGGGATAGAGCAGGAATCCGGCAGCAGTTGGGGTGTTACCACTCCCAGATCTGAAAGGTGTAACCACACATGCTAAGAGAGAGCAAGAATGTTATGCAGGCAGAGCTTGGAGCAGAGACACTGAGCAGAATGCACTAGTGGCTGTCAGTTCTCTTTCTTCCTGCGGATGCCTTAAATATTTCAAAGTTGTCCTTCTTAGGCTTTTCCCAGTAGATGAACTAGTGTTTGAAGTTCTAGTATGTGAAAGAACTAGTTGAAGAACTAGTGTTTGAAAAAGAGGATAAAGAGATAATTAATGTAACCCTGACTTCTTCGAACATTGCATCGCTGCAACTGTTCTCTCCGAGGTCCCTGTGATCCTGGTGCTAAATCAATCCACTGGACACATTTCCACCCTTGTAGTTCTCAGGAACCTCTCAGGTACAAGTCATAGAAATCCAGCTAAAACCGGCTGAGGAAAAAAGGAGCATTGGATCATATAATTGAAAAGTCTGGGTTTATAGCTTTTCCCTAATTGTCCCTTCAAAAGTCATGACATAACCTAGTTGGGTGACATTGCAACCCTGTGACCTTGGAGATGAATTTCTGATGATATGTGTCTGGGTCACATTCTAACTCTGGAGCCATTATGTGGACTTGAGCCAAGAGCAGAGGAAGCGTGGTTCCCTACAGGAAAGTTAAAGTGTGTTTGCCAGAAGAAGGGACACTCCATTAAAATCCACTACAGTCGTTATCCTATTTGACTTGTCAGAAATATTTGGCATAGATGACCCCTTTATGAAACACTTTTTCTTTGCCTTCTTTAGCATTATTTAACTTTTTATTCACCTTGGGCCATTTCTATCAGACTTCCTTACTGAAAGGACGTACTCTTCACACTTCATGTATGAACTAGTGCCCAGATTTGTTCAGACCCACCTCTCTCCTTAGTCTTGGCAGTTTATCCTGATCTCAGGCTAGATAAACCCAGTGGTGGGTTGCACTGTTCTAGCAGTCGTAAAGTCCTGGCTGCCACTGCCATTGCTTTGTCTCTTGTCATCTACTCTTGTCTCTGCCTCCAGAGGGGACAAGGGTCTGATTTCAGCATAGCCTGTATGGTGCCTACCGTGGGGAAACTGTAGCAGCTCCAGTGCCCAAGTTTAACCCCATAGAACCCCTCGGGGCTCAAACTTTCCAGGAGTTGCTTAAGAGGACAGGGTAATGGAACCTGGAAATGCCGGAGCAAACCTTGATCAATAAGAGACAGGAAATGGGAAAAACCTAGCAGATAAATTGCTTGACCTTTGTTATCCTGAAAAAAAAAACCTGTTTCATGGGCTTCAAATGGCCTTTCTGGAGATGCCCTGCATGAATAAGCACTTGCCTATGTTATCCTGTGAGGCTGTGGCTAGTTTGGCAATGCATCGACTTCTATTTGCTTTCCCTCCTTCCTTGACCCAGTTGTGTTTCTATCCTCATTGAACTTGCCCAGGCATGGCACCCCAAAGAAAGTGTCAGCTCACAGCTTTGTCTCAAGTTTTACTTCCTAGGGAACTTGGCATAAGATACAGTACTGTCTGTCTTTGCCCATCACTCAAATTTGGCATCCTTGGGGGTACTTCCCAGGTCCTCTTCTTTTCTGCCAACCCACAATCTGCATGAGAGATCCCATCCACTCTCATAATTTGAATTATTGAGGACTCCCAGATCTCCACCCTGAGCTCCAGAACCATGGACATATATTAGTGGACATCATTACCTGGATGCTCCACAGGTATTCAAATTCAACATGTTTAAAATTTAAGTAATAGAAATCTCCCCCTTGTCACTTCAAATTGCTTGTGCTCAACATTTCATATCTTGTGAATGACATCATTGTGTAGTCAGTTGCCTAAATCAGAAATCTGAGAATCATTCCTGACTCCTCCCTCTTTTTTACTTTCCACTCTGCACATTCAGTCTTTCACCAGGCCTTGGCAATTCCATCTCCTAAGTGCACCCCAGTATCACCCAACTTCATTTCATCTCCACTGTCATAATCAATCCAAGCCATTCTCCTCTCTCTCCTACATTCCTCCAGCCCATTCTTTAGAAAGTGATCCTTGTAAATCACACATCTCAAAGGCTTTCTTTTATTCTCCAATATTCCTTAATGTTGTGTAATCTTGCATATCTTTCCAGGTATATTTCCTGTCTTTGTGAAATCTAGGCTCCAGCCTTATTGAATTTTTTTTTCCTCTTAGCCTCGTGGTCTTTCTCACCTCTAAGTCTTCATATAAGCTGTTTTCTCTGCTTGAAACAGTCTTCCCTCTCCTCTTCACTTTGTTGACTTCTACTCTTCCTTCAGGTCTCAGCCTAGATATCACTTCCTCCAGGAAGCCCTCTTGGGTCTCCCTTTTCCCCAGTTCAGGAGAGGTACTCTTGCTACAGTTCCCACTGCCACCTGTATGTCTACTCTCATTGCACGAGAGCACTTAATTAGAGAGTTTGTTGAACTGTGTTCTCCTTTCTCCATAGGGGTGGGGCCTCTGTCTACATTTGCTTTCTCCAAAACCTGGCATAGTGACTGACACATAGTAATTGCGTAAATATATGTTTTAAAAAATGAAAACAAAGCCAACACCTTAAAGATAAAGGGAAGGAAAGCTTCAAAAGTAACCATAAGCACTTCAACTTAGTCACAAACTCACAACATTAAAAACAGAATAATTTGTAACAACAATAACTCAGAAGGGGAAGAAGAAAGGGATGGAACCTGCTTAGGTTAATGGAGATAAGAGGCTATGAGAAAATGTTCCATTTCATCTATGAGATCTTTTATACAAACCTCACGGTAACCACTAACCAAAAAATCAGAGCAGAGCTATAATTCACAAAAAAAGAGAAAACTTCCTCAGAAAACCACCAAAATGAAATGGCAGTCAGAAACACAAAGGGAGAGAAACGATGGAAACATAGAACAACCAGAAAACAAGGGATAAAATGGCAATATTAATCCCTCACATATCAATAATCACTCTAAATGTAAAAGGATTGAATTCTTAAATCAAAAGACACAGAGTAGCTGGTTGGATTAAAAAAACAAGATCCAACAATATGCTGCCTCCAGGAAACACAACTCTAAAGACAAACACAGGCTCAGAGTGAAGGGATGGAAGATGATACTCCAAGCCAATGGCAAACAAAATAAAGCAGATGTTGCCATACTTATATCAGACAAAGCAGACTTCAAGTTAAAAAAGACAATGAGAGACAAAGAGGGGCAGTATACAATGATAAAAGGGACATTCCACCAAGAGGACATAACAGTTGTTATTATATATGCACCTAACACAGGGGCACCAAAGTGCATAAAGCAAGTATTAACAGACCTAAAGGGAAAAATTAACAGCAACACAATAAAAATAGGGACCTCAACACTCCACTTATGTCAATGGACAGATCATCCAGACAAAAAGTTAACAAGGAAATAGTAGATCTCAACAAAACACTTGATCAGATGGACTTAATAGATATATACAAAGCATTCTATCCAAAAACAGCAGAATACACATTCTTCTCAAGTGTACATGGATCATTCTCAAATATAGACCATACGTTGGGAAACACACCAAGCCTTAATAAATTTAAGAAGATTGAAATCATCTCAGGCATCTTTTCTGACTACAGTGCTATGAAACTAGAAATCAACTACAAGAAAAAAACTCAGAAAGTCAGAAACACACTCTCCAACAGATACTGCAGAGATACAAAGTGTTATAAGAGAATACTATGAAAAACTATATGCCAACAGATTGGACAACCTAGATGAAGTGGATAAATTCTTAGATTAATACAACCTCCCTAAACTGAATCAAGAAGAATTAGAGAATCTGAATAGACCAATCACAAGTAAAGAGATTGAAACAGAAATCAAAAACCTACAAAAAACCAAAAGTCCAGGACCAGATGGCTTCTTTGGAGAATTTTACTAAAGATTCAAAGATTTAATTCCTATCCTTCTCAAACTATTCCAAAAAATCAAAGAAGATGGGATGCTTCCTAACTCATTCTATGAGGCCAACATTACCCTGATACCAAAACCGGACAAGGGCAACACAAAAAAGGAAAATTACAAGCCAATATTGCTAATGAACATAGATGCAAAAATCCTCAACGAAATACTGGCAAACTGAATACAGCAATACATTAAAAGGATCATACACCAGGATCAAGTGGGACTTATTTCAGGGGTGCAGGGATGGTTCAACATCTGCAAATCAATCAATGTGATACATCACATTAACAAAATGAAGAATAAGAATCACATGATCATCTCAAAAGATGCAGAGAAAGCATTTGACAAGATCCAACATCCATTTATGATAAAAATTCTCAATAAAATGGGTATAGAAGGAAAGTACCTCAACATAATAAAGGCCTTATATGACAAACCCACAGCTAACATCTTACTTAATGGTGAAAAACTGAAAGCCATCCTTTTGAGAATAGGAACTAGACAAGGGTGCCCCCTCTTGGCACTCCTATTCAATAGAGTGCTGGAGGTTTTGGCCAGAGCAATTAGGCAAGAAAAAGAAATAGAAGGAATCCAAATTGGAAAGGAAGAAATGAAACTCTCACTGTTTGCAGATGAAATGATTCTATATATAAAAATCCTAAAGAATCCATCAGAAAACTGTTAAAAGTGATCAACAACTAGAGTAAAGTTGCAGGGTACAAAATTAACTTACAAAAAAACAGTTGCATTTCTATACACTAACAATGAACTAACAGAAAGAGAAATCAAGAACACAATTCCATTTACAATCACAACAAAAAGAATAAAGTATCTAGGAATAAACTTAACCAAAGAGGTGAAAGACCTATACACTGAAAACTATGACATTATTGAAAGAAATTAAAGAAGACATAAAGAAATGGAAAGATATTCCATGCTCATGGATCAGAAGAATCAACATAGTTAAAATGTCCATAATACCTAAAGCAATCTACAGATTCAAGGCAATCCCAATCAGAATCCCAATGACATTCTTCATGGAAATAGGACAAAGAATCCTCAAATTTATATGGAACAACAAAAGACCCCAAATAGCCAAAGCAATCTTGAGAAAAAAGAACAAAGCTGGAGGCATCACAATCCCTGACTTCAAAATATACTACAAATCTATAGTAGTCAAAACAGCCTGGTACTGGTACAAAAACAGACACACAGCTCAATGGAACAGAATTGAAAGCCCAGATATAAAACCACATGTCTATGGACAGTTAATCTTTGACAAAGGAGTCAAGAACATACAATGGAGAAAGGAAAGTCTCTTCAATAAATGGTGTTGGGAAAACTGGACAGCCACATGCAAAAGGATGAAAGTAGACCATTATCTTTTGCCATACACAAAAATTAACTCAAAATGGATTAAAGTCTTGAATGTAGGACCTGAAACCATAAAACTCCTAGAAGAAAATATAGGCAGTAGACTATATGACATTGGTCTTAGCAGCATCTTTTCAAATACCATGTCCACTTGGTCAAGGGAAACAAAGGAAAAAGTTAACAAATGGGACTACATCAGACTAAAAATCTTCTGCAAAGCAAAGGAAACCATGAACAAGATGAAAAGACAACCCACCAACTGGGACAAAATGTTTGCAAATCATTTATCCAACAAGGGTTTGACCTCCAAAATATGTAAAGAACTCATACAACTGAACAACCAAAAAACAAACAATCTTATCAAAAAGGGGTCAGAGGATCTGAACAGACATTTTTCCAAAGAAGATATACAGATGGCCAACAGGCACATGAAAAGACATTCAACATCACTAATCATCAGGGAAATGCAAGTCAAACTACAATGAGATATCACCTGGCACCTGTCAGAATGGCTGTCATCAAAAAGACAACAATAAGTGTTGGTGAGGATGTGGAGAAAAGAAGCCCTCATGCACTGCTGGTGGGAATGCAACCTGGCGCAACCACTATGGAAAACAATATGGTGGTTTCTCAAAAAATTAAAAATTGAAATACCATATGATCCAGATATCCCACTACTGGGTATTGATCCAAAGAACTTGAAATCAATGATCCAAAGAGATTTATGCACCCCTATGTTCATTGCAGCATTATTCACAATAGCCAAGATGTGGAAGCAACCCAAGTGCCCTTCTACAGATGAATGGATAAAGAAGATGTGGTATATGTATACAATGGAATACTCCTCAGCCACAAAAAACAAGGCAAAATTGTGCCATTTGCAACAACATGGATGGACCTTGAGGGTATGAGGTAATGCGGAATAAGCCAGACAGAGAATGACAAATATTGCATGGTTTCACTCATATGTGGAAGATAACAAATACATGGATAAAGAGAACAGATTAGTGGTTACCAGAGGGAAAGAGGGTTGGGGGGATGGCGAAAGGGATAAAGGAACACATATGTACAGTGATGGACAACAATTAGACTACTGGGGGTGAGCACAATGAAGCCTATCCAGAAACTGATGAACAGTAAGGTACACCTGAAATTACTCAATGTTGTAAATCATTATGATCTCCATAAACTTATTGGAAAATAACAGAATACCTACATACTGCAATGATTTCATCTATGTAAAGTTCAAGACACGTGGAACCTACTGGTAGGGTTAGGATATGGGGCCTGGGGGAGGTAAGTGTGGGTGGTGATCGGGAGGGCAAGGCACTGGGGATTTGGGGGCATTCCTGATGTTTTATTTATTGACCCAGGTGGGGGTTGCATATGTGTTTTGACTTTGAAATAATTCAGCAAACTATGCACTTTTGATTTGTGTACTTTTATCAAAATCTGTCACAGTTCAATAAAAACAGCTTTCAAAAATTGTAAACAGAAAACAACAAAGCCAACACCAAAACCTCACTTAAAGTCATTTTTCTGATAGCAGGTCCTCAGAATTTCAGCAAACTAGTGTGGATAGTTTTGCCTGTTTAGGTTGTTTTAGCAGCTCTCCCTACAGAATTACAGGAAATGACATGTTAATGGCTTTGAAGACAACAAGCTAAGATAGGACATATTGTCACCAATTCTGAGAAATGACACCACTGAGATGTGAATGCAACTATTACTATGTATTCAAAGTTTTGTCTGCTCTCTGTTTTGAATGCTGGATTTGACAAAATGTAGAGTTTACAATTCATCAACTTAAAGAAGTTTTAAGAATGGGTGTCACAGCAAGTGACTGAGTGAAGCGCTTGGGGTGGATTGCCTGCCAGGCCATGGGCCCTCACCCTGCACACACGCCAGGTGACACACCGCGTTCTTACTCACTGGTGTCTCTCAGTGTTAACAGCAATTGCTGTGTTAGAGCATGGTTCTCTTTGGGTTTTTAATTTCACGATTGAAACTGAGTAGCTTTAATGTACTATTGTCCTTTTTTTTGTGAGGAAGACTAGCCCTGAGCTAACATCTGTTGCCAATCCTCCTCTTTTTGCTGAGGAAGACTGGCCCTGGGCTAACATCATGCCCATCTTCCTCTACTATATGGGAGACTGCCACAGCATGGCTTGCTAAGCAGTGCATTGGTCCACGCCCGGGATCCAAACCTGCAAACCCCAGGCTGCCGAAGCAGAGCGTATGAACTTAACTGCTAGGCCACTGGGACAGCCCCTACTATTGTCCTTTTTAAAAAGTTTTTGAGTATCATTACTTTTTTTTTGGTGAGGAAGATTGTCCCCAAGCTAACATCTGTGCCAATCTTCCTCTATTTTGTATGTGGGATGCCCCCACAGCATGACTTGATGAGTGGTGTGTAGGTCCACACCCGGAATCTGAACCCATGAACCCTGGGCTGCCCAAGCAGAGCACATGTACTTAACCACTACAGCATCGGGCCAGCCCCATTGAGTGTTGTTATTTTTGTTGATTTTGTTTTTATGCTTTTTTGCTACTTTATGTGGGCACATGCAATGTTTCCATTTTATATGTTTCTGTATTTATAATTTATCACCCTTCAAATAGAAATTAATCATGGCAATTTGTAGGGTTATAAAATGAACTGCAGGTTCATAAAAAATGAGAATTTAAAAATGTAATAAATTTCCAAAGAAATCAAAATTAATAAAATCTAAGTATGTTGAAAATGATACAGTATCGTATAGACATTATGCTATAACTTTAAACTATAAACATTAGGAGTATATGAATTCACCTTCAGCATGGTATACAATGGGGGGCTGGATGTGGCACAGGGGGTGGTCCATCTAGACAGGGACTTTTACTTTTCAGTTCTAGGTCTGGAGCAAGCACTACATATTAAGCAAGGACATTTTAATATCTAAGTATATTATATCCTGGAATTGGTTTATTTTTAGTATTTAAATGCTCCAGTTGGCAATTTTGGAAGTGAATGGGAAAAAAAGAGTCCAAGGCATCATAATACAGATACAACATCCTATCCTGTGGACAGTTTTGCAGTTTTAAATGTAAATAGGCATCTCATATATTATGAAGAGAGTTGGCTTAAGGCTCTGAAAATAGTCTTCTAAGCTCTATTTTATTTGTACCTCTAAATTAAGTTGGACTGTAGAAATTAAACTGTCTAGAACACATATGACCAAAAAAGTCCTGTCAGCCAACAATTTCTACATTTGCTTTCCCTACAGGATGAGAAAATAACTCTGAATTTTAGGCCATTGCATCTATAAATAACTCTGTTGAGCTCTCTATGAAGAAAAATTCAAATTAGTGTCTTCTTCAATCTCAAGATTAACTCTCTTTTCTAACACAGCTCAATTGTTGTCCTTCTATGAACTTTCTCCATCTCACCTCTCCAGGCAGATCAAGCTCCACAGAGCTGCTCCGATGGCTCTTGGAAACCATGTTATACCCTGTTACAGAATTCCCACGCCCCTCTCCCCCACTTAGACTATGAGTACTTCAAGGATCAGAGACTGTATTCTGTTCCTCTTTGTAGCTCTGTGTTAAGCACAGTGCCAGGTGCTATACAGATAATCAATAAATATATGCTGAGTGGTAGATGACAATTAAAAAGGCCTCTTCCAGTGACTATTTACTAGGAAACCAAAGACTGAGATTACTAGGATGCTGTATTAAGATATATTTTAAAATATAAATTACCATTATTTTATCCAAGTTGTGGTTAGCCTTGATTATTTTAAATGTGTCTAACAGTTAAGATGATTCATCCCCAAAGATCTTTCAATTCATTCCAAACTAATAATTTTCAAGAATTGGTTATAAAACAAGGAAAAGCTTTAGAGAACAATAACATCTTGGGAAAGTATATTCTTAGGAAAATAATATTAATTTCTTGTGTATATATAAATAGATTTTAGATTAGATGGGAAATGTGAATTTTGAAAGTTGTTTTGGTGCTAAACAATCACACTTAAAATTTGAGTTGAAGATTATTTGCGTCCAAAAATTGGTCTTTAGGCCCCAAAATGGAAGTACAGAGTGGAAACTCCAATAGATTCCTAATTGTCCAAACTAAAGCAGATACTACAGCAGGAATGCACTTTACATTAGATCCCAGAGCATATCTACTTAAGAAAAGGAGATCTTTGAGTTTCCAGCGAATTGAGCTCTTAGTATCACTTCTATATTTAGCAAACACTCAAAATCAGTACTTTTTCATGTTCGATCTGGGAGGGTATTTGAAAAATTCAGATATAAAAGTATCTTTGAGTGTGTGCATGTGTGTGCATTCATGTATGTGTGTGTATTGGTGTAGACAATATCTTTACTGCTTCATTACTCTAAGTATAGTCATCCTCTTTCATATTTAAATAAGATCCCATTCAGAAAAAACAAGTTTTCTTTTTACTGCTACCGTCTTCTACTCAAAAATCAACATGGCTTCATTATATTTATCAAATGTAGATGAGTAAGCAATGTCATTCACATAATTGGTAGAATTTAGCTTGATTTCCCTCTCCCTAAAAAGGTGCAAGAAATGAAGTAATAATTTTGAGTAAAGGCAGGGATTCAGGTCGAGTTCTTACTCAGTACAAAACAAACATCCTTAAAAAATCGCCGCGTTTCCCCAGAATCATCCTTCATCTTGTGATCCCCAACCTTGCGATCAAAATGATTACAGAGTGATGTGATATTTGTAGTAGTTACCTCAGCTCTATTCTTGTATTGATCAGCCCCCCACCCTGTCAGCTCCTAATTAGCGTTGGGAGCAAGGAATATTCTGCTACGATTTGACTTAGTGAGTATATCCTAATCAAACAAAGTCTTGTGGACTCTTTCTATGAGTAGTATTTGCCACATAATCCTTCTCTAGATGTTATTTTAATCTTTTTAGTGAGAAATTTTTAAAAATCAGATTTTTAAAGGTGGTGAAGCTGTGAATGGCAGGCTGCATGTACAACTACACAGCTGTATGCAGACAACTGTGTGTATAATAATGGAAACAAATCAGCCACCTTCTGCCTGCCACTGTATTAGGTGCTCTGGACAGTGCAGAACAAAGACCTTTAAAATTTATATTAATTTCTGGGAAACTGTTTTAAATAAACATTGTAAAATTATTCACATAAAAGACAGGATCAATATTTAAAATCAACACGTAGCCATCATTTGGCTTTTAGTAATGACAGACATTGCTCCATCATAGTTGCTGTTCCCAATGCCCTATTAGGGGAATGTCTGATCCACTTACTCTTTCAAAGGCCCTAAAGGCCATAAACCTGAATGTCTAGTAACTGGGATAGAGTCAGAGACAGACAGATGCTTGTCCGGGAACGCCATTTTGAAGGATTTAGCTGTTGAATGGCCTACTTTCCAAACAAGGAAATAAACACAAAACATTTTTAGTTCCTATCTGAAAACTGAAAGGCGTCAGTATTCCCTAACAGAGATAACGATATAAAACTTTGACATTTGTATCAGTCAGGATCCCAAGAGGAAATAGATGGCACACTGAGATCAGGATATGCTGAAAAAGTTTCACTGACAAAGGAAATAATTACCAAGGTAGGGGGAGAGTGTAGGGATCATACAGGTTAGTGCAAGAATATGGAATAGTAGTGAAAATGTTGCCATCACTAGGTCTGAAAGAGGAAGAGATTGTTGACATGTGGAAGGAGGGAGTCCTTTAGTGGAGCTCAGCCTGAGAGGAGCAGTGACCTCTGGGGGATACTCAGCTGGCCAGAGGTGAACTCACAGGAGCTGGGCAGGAGAAGAAATCCTCTGCCTTCACTCTCCTTCTTCTCTTTGATCTGTTGCCAGCTCCTTATTGGCCAAATCTAACTTGAAGCCTGAGAACAAGGGAGCACTTTTGTGTCCTTAAAATTTGGGGCGAATGTTTATGGGTGGAGAAGCGTGGAGAGGGGGCCTAGAAGGGCAAATGGAGGATATATCTGGGACAATGTCAAAACAAATCACTCCTTAGGTCACTGCAATTATTCCACTAGAATGAGAAGAGATCTAGTGACTTCATACCTTTTACGACAGGAATAGTTCTTTCTCAATAGATGGGAGTCTACATTATGAAGGTTTGGTGTTGAATGAGAAAATTCCTATGAGTGGGTGTCAAGTTATAAGGGCAAGTGACCTAACAGGGTAGACAGTGGACCTTATTGATGGAGCAGGTTTACAGGACCCTCTTTGTCCACAGCTTTCTGGACAGCACATGGGAATCTAACAAGGCCAGACATCAGACTCAAGGAGGGAACCCCAGCCTTTGGACAATAGGGCTCTTAAGCTCTACGACTGGGGCAGCACAGTCTGTCCACTGGCACCATCAGGAACTGGGTCCAAGCCTTGGTGCTTCAGCTGATGCGACTTGGTCCTGTGGTATAACAAGCGGTCTCAGCATCCCACAAGGCTTCATTGCAACAAAGGCATGGATACGGACAGCCTCCTGGGAGACCAGCTGCAGAGAACTGACCTTACCTGTGTGGGTAGAGTTTTGTGTGGTAACTTCCCAGCTGATCAGTATGTTCTGTTTCTACCAAATCAAGAGTTCTTTAAGCAGTGTTGGAGTTCGTGGAGGCTGTCAGTACTAGGAGTCAGACACTCTAAGTCGTAGGTTCTAATCTCAGAACTGACTCTAATTAGATGAGCTTGGTCAAGTTGTTTCCTCTTTCTGGCTTTAAGTTTTCTTTTGTTTTGGAAGACCAGCCCTGAGCTAACATCCGTTGCTAATCCTCCTCTTTTTGCTGAGGAAGACTGGCGCTGGGCTAACATCCGTTTCCATCTTCCTCTACTTTATATGGGACGCCACCACAGCATGGCTGACAGGCAGTGCGTCGGCGGGCGCCCGGGATCCGAACCCGTGAACCCCGGGCTGTCAAGTGCGAACTAAACCGCTGAGCCACTGGGCCGGCCCCTAAGTTTTCTTAAATAAAGTAAAAGTTGTGGAGGGATGTGGGAGCTGGATCAGGTCATCTCAAGTGATTCTTTCTGTTCTAATATCATGTGGTTGTACCCTTATAATGGTTATCAGTGTCTACTCTTTTATCTCTAGAATGTAGAAGAATGCTCTTCAAATTATCACTTGAAAAAATTTCTGAAGATGACCTGTCTGTGTTTAATGCTTTGTATAAGGTAGATAGTCAGTACTGGGAGAATTTTGCATGTATTATATAATACAATAGAAAATTTATGTCTCCTTTTGTGTTTACTAACAAACCTTTTGTGTTTAGAACTGGTTTCCCTATGAACTACTTGAAAAATGGTAGTAACAGGACTTGTAAATCAACTCCAAATATCAGGAAAGGTAAATAGGAGGGATATGCATATTTAGAGAAAGTTCTGTTCTAGTTGATCTGAACTTAACATGATCTTTGATGAAATAATTTGCCTACTTCCTCTGTACTTCAAGAGAGGAAGACGAAAAGAAGCTAAAAGACAAAATGGAATAACAAAATTCCTTTAGATATTTTTTGTTATAAGTCATGTAATGAATATATTTTGATTCATCCAAATAATAATGAGAACTAGTTTCTATATCAATTAGAGAAATGTTTGTCTCTGAGGGATCATATTTTGCATGATGGTTCTTTATAATTTTCTGAATTTTTAATAGTGAACTTGAATTATTTTTCTTTAAAAAGTTACCATTTTCCTCACAGTACAGATTGGTTTCACACTTATGGTGACAGAGTGCCCCCTACACATCCCCACACATAAACACTGGGCCCCTTCTGGCCACGAACAGTAGGGACCTGCCCTGTGGCTGCCAACTATTTCCACATATGGATTTTAAAACATAGAGGTGATTGCTTTTACATTGACCTTAGATTAACGTGTCATAAAATTAAGTGGAAAGTAGTTCTTTAGAGAGAAGTCTCTGGAAAAGTTTGTGAGCTCTGTGGTATAAAGGAAGATTATATCTAAAGATTTCTAATTATTAGTCCTCCTAAGTATTTTCATGAAAATAATTCTGTAATTTCCATATTTAAAAGTGATCTCTTCTTGGACTTGCACCTTACTCCACCCTAGAAACATTTCCCTGTGCTTGGGAACTTAGTGCCAAGATTAGCCTTTAAGTGACGCTAATGCAGTTTTCCTTGGACCAACTTATCACAAGCCCAAGAAGAGTGAATGTGGTGCAAAGCATTAACGGGCTCCTGGGAGCATTGTTGTTACTATGGCTACATCTCTTAGCTACAAAGATCCATCCATGTGGATGAGTGCAGCATCTTTTTTTGTTGTTTGGACTGTCTCCTTGTCTGTTTTTTTAATTTTAATTATTTTATTGAGGTCATATTGGTTTACAACATTGTTTAATCTCAGGTGTATGTTATTATATATCAGTTTCTATATAGAATGCATCATGCTCACCCCCAATAGTCTAGTTTTTATCTGTCACAACACATATGTGCCCCTTTACTGCTTTTACCCGCCCCTTCCCCTCTGGTAACCACTAATCTGTTCTCCTTATCCATGTGTTTGTTTATCTCCCACATCTGAGTGAAGTCATCCAGAGTTTGCCTTTCTCTGTGTGCCTTCTTTCACTTAACATAATATCCTCAAGGTCCATCCGTGTTGTTGCAAATGGCACAATTTTGTCTTTTTTATGGCTGAGTAGTATTCCATTGTGTATATATATCACATTTTCTTTATCCATTCATCAGTTGATGGGCACTTGGGTTGCTTCCCCATCTTGGCTATTGTGAATAATGCAAGTGCAGCTTCTTTTAACCAAGGTTCAGCTAGCCTGACAATTACTTTAATAATCTTCTTGTTTCATAGGTCAGTATTTACCTAGCAGAAATGCAGCAGTACTAAATGTCTTTATGAACATTAGTCAAAAAAGTCATTAAATATTTCAAGTGTTTTCTAAAATCATTAGGTAGCATAATTGCATAATCTTATTTGGGGACTTTTTTCATCTAAAAAATGAAGCTGTTCTCTTCAATTCCTAGGGCAAAGTCTATGGAATTTTTTTTATCATATTGTTGAGAGTTAGAAAAGAATTTGAAATGCTCTGATATAACATTCAAAGGAAGTAAACTAGAAACAGACTGCCACAGGGATGCTTCTTCATGCTCTGGACCAAATTTGATGAGCAGAAAACATATCTAACTTGGACCTGCCTCAGGGACATCTTCAGCAGGGACCTATCAGATTCCTTTGGTGACACAAGTGTTAGTGGCATAATCAAAACCCACCCTCTGCACAGGAGAGGTGACAACGAATTCATACAACATTTATGTTAATAAGATACAGAAAAAAAGGAAAAAGTGTTAGAAACATTTCCTGAAGCGTTTCATTTGGTTTATTCAATCTTAAATTCCACAGTGTTTATGAGAACAATGTTTACTGGCCAGGACCCTGAAGTATGCTCTGGAAAAGATAGTAAGAATTGTAACCATCCTGCCTTTGAAGAACTTGTAATCATTTTGGGATGACATGATTTTCACATAGGAAATGGTTAATAGTGTAATATAGAAGATGATAAATGTCAAATTACAGAAAAATACTACATTTTTATCCCAAGTTTTGAATTGATACAAAGTATAGCCCAACAATCCTATTAACATTTCCTAGTAAGTTTTTCTACAACTTCTTTGTTAAAAATCTCCAAATACCTCTCACTCTCAGCTGTTGACGTCATCTCATTCATCCTTGAGGATATAAAGCAACCAGAAGAAAATCACTGCATCTTCCCATCACCCAATCTGATTCCCTACACCCCCTGCACCCATAGTTTCTTTCTTCCTTCTCTTTAATGTCTCTGTGCCTAAGTCAAATCCCTCAACTTGTTTTTTAGACTTCATTATGTCTAGTTTCTTGAGACCACACTCTGCAATTATCCCCTCTCTTGCAAAAACAATATTTTTGCCCAAGTAGATGATTTCCATTGACATCCAGATATGCTTTAATACTTCCTATATTGCAATAAACCAAAAGAAAAATCCAGTGCCCCTTGAATCTTTATCTTTCCTCAGTTACTGCTTCATTTTTCCATTTACCTGGGTAACAAAACTGGGAACATTTGTCTTTAGTCATGGTCTCCAAGTCCTCATCTTTCATTCTTCCTTCCATACAGTGTTCGAAAGCTTTTCACCTGATCATGACAGTGTGAAAATTAATAAAGTGACACCTCACTTAGAATGGAGTCAGGAGGCTAGAAGGGAGAGCAGAAAGAAATGTATCTTTGAGAATTGCCTCTCAAACAGAATTGACTACCCCAGCAACTCAGCCAATGAGAAGCCATCACCACTTTGAATTCCTGCTTTTCCCCAATGGGCTTTGATCCAGAACAATCCCTCCCAACTTCCTCCTTTTTCCCTATAAAATAACATTCCTCTCCCTTGTTTGCTGGATTTGCCTATATTTCACCATAGCATGCCTATTCTGAATTTAAATTCTTTGGCTATTCCCGAATAAACTTGTTTTGCTGGTAAAATAACTGGCTGTTTTATTTTCAAGGTTGACATCAGGGTTCTTACTGAAGACAGCAGAGAATTCTATTCTGTCAAAACCAACGGTCAAGTCTTCCTCCTTATCTTATTAGAATTCTCAGTAGCATTTGGCCTGGTTCACCACACCCCCCCTTCTGGGAAAATTTTCTTCTCTTCCGTGACATCAACATCACCCTCCTGGCTTTTCTCATGCTTCCCTGTCTCAAACTCTTTTTCAGATCCTTTGGTGGCTTCCCTCTATCTGATTAGCCTTCACATGTTAGAATTCCCAGGCCCAGCCTTGGTCTCTTTCTCTTTTCTCTATCCTCAAGCCATGGGGGATCTCTTCCAGTCCCTGGGCTTTAAATACCATCTTCAATAGGATTGTGTGTAATTCTGACCGAGAATTTTCTCCTGCCTCTGGAGGTGACAGAATAGTGCAGAGATTTCAGCTGAGGGAGCACACTGGTGCAAACAACGTCGTTAACCTCTCCAGGGCAATTTCTAAGCCAGCCCAGTTGTGGTGTGAGACTCTTCCATGCTACAGGGGCAAAAGAGATGGAGCCACTTAAGCATCAAGAGATGTCAAAGGAGAAGTAAGAATGAGGGAGAAAGAAGTTGACTTTGAGGGGAATGTGGGGATAAGGGGACACTCAAGTTCCTTCATATAAATTTATGGGAATCTGAACCACTGGTGACTGATTTTCTCTGTCTGAAAAGTGGTTCTGCTTTAGGTAAAACAGCCAGATAGCATTTGATTGTGGAGTGAGGGTAGAATCAGTAGCTTTTGACAAGCAGCCTGCTGTACCCATGAGAATTGGGCTGCTTTGTGTTATAATTATTTATTTGGGGTGGACTTGAGAAACAGTAGCAGAAACATTAATGAGAGTTGCCGTTTTTCCAGTCAGAATCTGGTCCCACAAACACTCTATAGTTCTGATCTCCCTACTCAGTCTGCTACCCTGAGGTTTAGCCCAGCGCTCCTGCTTGTAGATCAGAGGATCCTGTCAGGCAACTTAAAGGATGGCTCCTCTGCACCAAGGAAGTTTTAGGTGGGATATAATTGACACATCTCATAGCCTATCTCAGACCCCGTCTGACTCTCTATGTCTTTGATTTTTAGTTACCTCCCTTACTTCCAGCCTCTGGAATGCAGATGTGGAAGATCTAAGCATAGATCATGGATTCACCGTTCCTAGCCTCCCCTTTGTGGTTCTCACCATCTTGCCCAAGACAGAAAGACCTCAATCCCAGACCCCAGTGTGACTCCCTCAATCCTATTATTTGTACTGTCGTTATGCATCTTGACTCTCTAGAATGAATTCACCAGGCCAAGAAGGGTGGACATGGACCACTAAATGCAGCTATGAGGACCTCCAGTGGGGCCTACTGCTTGATCTCTTTATTTCCCTCTGTGCAGGAAAGTCCAGACTTCATTTCCATTGCTCAGCAGTAATCTTATTAGCGTCTTCTTCCTGGAGCTTTCCTGTGCGTTGGGATGTGGGCAGAAATCACCTGGTCTCACAGCATTGGCTGACATGGGAAGCTCATTTTCATGCACATCCTACTGCACGAGATGCCAGGTATCGCTCTAAAGCTTGCTTGTCACATACAGCAAAGAGGTGACAATTGCTCGGAACCTTTGAGCAACCTCAAACGTTCAAAGACTCCTGCTCATGAACGAGGAAAATATTATTTTATGTCTCGTTTTGTTTGCTATTAATTTTTGTCATGAAAATATTCTTCACTAGAATAATAAACTTTAAACAATACTTTCCCAGTAAAATACTGAAATTTATTTAATTTTTAAAAAGGAAATTGATTTCTATTGGTGTGTACATGAAAAAGGAAATTCTACATTTTTTATAAACATAAAGAATATACTTCATTGCAAATAAATCAAATTTCTAAAAAAAAGTGACAGAATATAGTTTTATGTTTCAGTTACTTTAGTGCAGCAATGAGATGTGCTAATAGTTGTGCGACTTACCAACAATAATTACTATCATTATACTATATGAATTTAAGATTAATTGAATCTACTTAGTTCTCTCATGCAGTCCTTTGTAGCAGAATTTATGCCATGATGTAGTTTCCTTTTATTTAGAAAATCAATGCACTGAAAAATGTATAAATAATGTATTTCTCTAGCACTTGTCAACCACACTTTTATAAGGGCAATCTAATGTCCTGAGGAGATAAAGGATTCAATCAGTGTCATGAAGTTACTGAAGGACACTGACCAAAATGCTGTCACCTAGGTAGCTACAATTTACATATACTCGAATTAGTCTTAATTTACTCAATTTACATAGAATATTTACATGTGTTCAATTTACATATACTTAAATTTAGTCTTAAAGAGAGCCTGTATTTAGGCTGACTCTTTTCTTAGAACTGCTAAGGATGTGACTTCAAAATTTCTGAAAGATTTATATTTTAAAAGCTAGTCTTTACTATTGCATATTTCATCTTTGAGGGCAGAAAGATATTTACTCTGGTTCTACTTGGTAGGGCAGGAGAGCGTCATAATGGGTGAGGTGAGCTTGTGGTTGTAGGCGTGTGTTTGTGTGTTGGTGTGTGTGCATGTGTATTCTTGTGTCGCTTTAGACAATAAATTATTTGAGTCTGCAGAATTTTTGAAATATGTAAGTCTGGTACTTCTATTTCTTGAGATAATCTCAAGAAACCCTCATGACGACAGACTGATGTAAAATATTTGGGGGATAATTATGTCACAGATTGAGACATGGTCACTGGAGATAAGTTAATTATTAATAGAATTGAAAACCTGGCATTCCCAATCATGATTCCCCGGCCTAAACTATGTTTTTTGTTGTTTTTAGCTAAAGAGGAAAACAATTATTGATACCTTTTGTTATTATTTTTATTTCCCATCTCTTTCCATTGTAGTTACCCTTTCCAATATGAGAAAAACTTTTCATTCTTCAATCATCTCTTCACTCATTTATTTGATGACTATTTATTGACCACCTGCCAGATGCCATGCACGGTGCTCAGGTTGTATGAACAGAGATGAAAACAACAGAGTTCCTGTTCCTAGGCACTCACAGCTGACTCGAATTGTCCAGGGGCAGAGGGCAGATGGAAAGCAGCAAGGCGAGAGATGATGCAAGTGTCCACTTAGTTTTTCTTGATGACAAGAAATTCAAGCATTGTTATTTTGCCCATTGCAAGAAATGTGGGACTTCAAAGAAAATTCAGGGCTATAATAGATTTGATTTTTTTACACTTGGAACCCCCATCCAAAAATGTGAGGTTTCCAACATAGAAGCTTTAGAGCTAATTAGGGAGTTCATTTCCCCAAAATGGTGAGAAGTGAAATTGGTAGTAGAAACACAGAAGAAATAATGAAAGAGATAATTACATGGAGAATGAGAAGAGTAGGAATGTGTATCCCCAGAAATGATTTTATTGTTAATTTCTAAAATATTGTTGAGTAAGAACAACAAAGATTTACTGTGTAATAAATTTACCCTTCAAATAGTGCCCAGAGCAATCCTGTGAGATTTGAACTAATTTTTACAGAAGCAGAAACTGAAACTTGCTCACTCACCAGCTGTTGGGCAACAGAATGAGGATTTGAAGCAGGCATAGCTGGCTGCCGAGCCTGCTCTTATCCTACACTTTGCAGCCTTCATGCATATCACTTGAGAAAGCTTTAGGAGCTGCCCTGCTCGGCTCCTGTAGCTGACGGTCATTCTTTCTCGGGTCCTTGGCCTCCCACTGCAGAATGAGATAGAGATGGAACATTTTCCCTCGGGAGGAAAAACTGACAGGAGTGTGTTTTAATTAAACTTGAGTAAAATTTCCATTTCAATAAGGGTGTGAATTTATTCTCTCTTTCGTAATCCTTCAGGGCCATTTAAGCCCTATCTCCTAATTAAAGATTTTGTGCCAAAATTGTATTAGTGGATACTTAGCTCTTCAAATTCTCTTTCAATCTAAAAGAATATATTTTCAAACCTACAGAAATGAAAATAGTAAAGCATTTTAAAATTCAAGTTGATATACTCAAAGGGAAGCTTTGTATTTTCATTTTAAACCCTGGCTCAGCATTTCACAATGTATTTTGGGGGGACACTAGTGTTTCCTAAGAGTTCATTGGTAATAGGAATTTCATTGGAAAAAAAATGCTAACAATATATTAAACTGTAGAGACATACATGTATACAAACATATGTATATATAAAATGTAAAGACTGCTAAACAAATTCATATTTTTAAAAATTTATATGATGGCTTGTTTTTAAGAAAAGGGGTATTGTGCCTGAGAAAAAGAGCGTCACCTGAAAGACCCTCTGATGAAGAAGCCTCAGTCCCCTGGGCGTGAAGTCTAAGTGGCCTTTCCAGCATGTTCTAAGAGTGACACTGTGCTTGTCTTTTCAGTGTTCTGTGCTTCCATATCCATGATTATGTAACTGTGTTATACATTTGACAGATAATTTTAAGATGTGGTTGTGATTTTATTTGATGTCTTCTCTGTGCCAACTCTTCGATATGTCCCAGGATGATAAAGACAAATAGGACGTTGAACAGCACCTGGCCAGAGACAGTGAGCCAACCTGCACTGGAGCCGAGCATCGGCAGTGTTGACATACGGGTGGGCACAGGAAAAGTGGTGCTTGAGCGGGATTTGGAAGGTTGAGAAAGTAGGCACGGAAGAGGCTATCTCTGTCTACTGTCTCTGAATAAGGCTATCGCTAATTAAGCCAACATTTCCCCTCTGAAATTACTTCTTTTTCACATTATGGCTACTCTAAATTTTTAAGGAAGAAAAAACACAAAAGTATATGATTTAACCAATTAGTCTCCAAAGTCAAGTTTGTATGAAGAATTTTAGAATACTTTTCTACTTGAAATATTTTGAATATAGTCATTATTTTTGGGGACTAAAAGGGTTTAAGGGAATGGAAATCTAAGTTTTGTTAGCTCTCATTGTAGATGCTTGGTATTATATTATTAAGTTTATTTGGAAAAATTGAGTGAAATTGCCAATTGCCATTCCAAAACCATGCTGAGTTTTTACCTAACGTAACATGAGTATGCCAGTAACATACAATCTGAAATCTGTCATGATAAGCCCTACATGGTGAAATAAAAATGACAGCTGAGACAGTTTAGAGCTGAATTTGTCAGTCTTTACAAAGTCTTTTAAAAGTAGACCAAATATCCCTAGTCCATTCATATGCATATTGGATTTTTGTTTTGTCTGTCCACTTATCTGGGTGTATAATTCTTCTTGTAGAGTGCAGTGTCAACTCTGATGATTTGCTTTAAACAAATAATTGTGTCTTTTTGCAACAGCAAAAAACCCAGTCTTAAGTAGAGTGAGGATAATGGTGGAATAATAATTTCTATTCACAAACCACTTCAATGTTCGACTTCTACCACCAAATCTACCATTTTACATTTCACTCTTAAAAACTGAGATCAAAGATAAAAAAGTAATTTATTAAACAATCTTCAGTCTTTTCCCTTTTGAGAAAAAATTTAGAGGAAAAGAGTGATTGAAATAAATCAACAGAGTTGACATTAAACTGTAAGACAGAAGAAGCTATAAATATCACTCTTCAAATACATTTTGTTGCTAAAGAAAAAGGACATGTTGCCTTGTTTCTTATATGGAAAACAAAACTTCAACTTATATTTTAAACGATGACTATTGGCATATGTAATTTTAGTGTAGGAATTACAATGAAAACTCTGGTTTACAAGGTTTAAACTTTCTGGGAAATATTGAAATCTAATAAATTAATACAAACATTGAAAATAAATTTAGAAATATATACTAAATTTGTTTTTTTCTGAAGCACAGAGAGATGATCCAACACAGAGTGTACCCCCATTGCATTTGAATTATGGAAACCTTCTTCCATACATGCTCTTTGAGCAGCCACCATCCTTGAGGACATCTTGGAGTTTATAATTTTTACTGCCAGTATAGCTTTATGTGGCTTTTTTAAAATTCAAAGAAAAAGACTTCTTGTTTCTAACTTTAATACCAGTAAAACAGGTATCGAAATAATTTATACTAATAGAACACATGGATAGAAGTTTACTATAATTCTCAACTGTGTTAGTTTTCTAATGTAACAAAGTAGCACAAACAACAGAAAACAGTTTCACAATTCTGCAAGCTAGAAAGTCCAAAATCAAGGTGTCTGCAGAGCTATACTTCCTCTGAAACACGTAGGGGAGAAACTTTCTTGCTTCTTCCTAGCTTCCAGTGGAGGCTGGCAATCCTTGGTGAACCTTGGCTTGCAGCTGCAACACTGTAATTATTATCTCCATCATCACAGGGCATTCTTCCCTTGTGTGTCTGTGTGTCTTCTTAAAAGGACACCAGTCATATTGGATTAAGGGCCCATCCTACTTCAGTTTGAACTCATCTTAACCAATTACATCTGCAAGGATCCTATTTCCTTCTGTGCTCAGGTATTGGAAGAATTAACATAGTTAAAATGTCCATACATCCTAAAGCAATGTACAGATCCAATGCAACATCTATGAGAGTCCCAACAACATTTTTCACAGAAATAGAAAGAAGAATTCTAAAATTTATATGGAACAACAAAAGACCCCGAATAGCAAAAGCAATCCCAAGAAAAAAGAACAAAGCTGGAGGAATCACACGCCCTGATTTCAAAATATACTACAAACTATAGTAATTGAAATAGCATGGTACTGGTACAAAAACAGACACACAGATCAACGGAACAGAATTGAGAGCCCAGAAATAAATCCATGCATGTGGACAGCTAATTTTCCACAATGGAGCCAAGAACATACAACGGAGAAAGGAAAGTCTCTTCAACAAGTTGTGTTGGGAAAACTAGACAGCCACATGCAAAAGAATGAAAGTAGACCATTATCTTACACCATTCACAAAAATTAATTCAAAATAGATTAAAGACTTGAATGTAACACCTGAAACCATAAAATTTCTAGAAAAAAAACATAGGCAATATGCTCTTCAACAGCCATCTTGGAGCAGTATCTTTTTGAATACCATGTCTTACCAGGCAAGAGAAACACAAGAAAAAATAAACAAATGGGACTACATCAGACTAAAAAGCTTCTGCACAGCAAAGGAAACCATCAGCAAAATGAAAAGACAAGCTAACAATTGAGAGAAGGTATTTGGAAATCATATATCTGAAAAGGAGTTAATATCCAAATTATATAAAGAACTTGTACAACTCAACAACATAAAAACAAACAACCCAATTAAAAAATGGGCAAAGGATCTAAATAGACATTTTTACAAAGAAGATATATAGATGGCCAACAGGCATGTAAAAAGATGTTCAACATTATTAATTACTAGGAAATTATTCACAATAGCCAAGATGTGGAAGCAACCTAGGTGCCCATCAATGGAAGAATGGATAAAGAAGATGTGGTGTATATATATATATACATATATACAATGGAATACTAGTCAGCCATAAAAAAGATAAAATCTTGCCATTTGTGACAATATGGATGAAACTTGAGGGTATTATGCTAAGTGAAATGTCAGACAGAGAACCAAATAGCATATGATTTCACTCATAAGTGGAAGATAAAAACAACAACAACAAACAAATACATAGATGCAGAGATTAGATTGGTGGTTACCAGAGGGGAAGGGAGGAGTAAGGAGGGCAAAAAGAGGAAAAGGGCACAAGTGTGTGGTGATGGATGGTAATTAGTCTTTGGGTGGTGAACATGATGTAATCTACACAGAAATCGAAATATAATGATGTACACCTAAAATTTTAAAAAACAAAAGGATCTTATTTCCAGATAAGGTCATATTCTAAGGCACTGAGGGCTTAGGACTTCAACATATCTTTTGGGGAGCACAATGCAATTCAGAATATCCATTGACCATTTTCTTCTTAAAAAAATTCTTTTTGTATTAAATAGTTTTAGATATATAAAGTTTAAAAGGTAGGACAGAAGAATCTTATATCTTTCACCCAGTTTCTACTAATGTTAACAACTTTCATAGCCGTGGTACACGTATTAAAACTAAAAATTAACATTAGTAAAATTCTATTAACTAAGCTACAGAGTTTATTTGTATTTCACTAATTTTTTCAGTAATATCTGTTTTTAATTTTTTTTTTTTTCGGTTCCAAGGGTCCAACCTAGGATACCAAGTTTCATTTAGTCAACTTAGTTGCATCTCCAATCCGTGACAGTTTTTCAGTCTTGATTTATATGAACTTGGCATAGAGACTTTTGAAGAATACTGGGTAAATATTTTCTAGAATATCCTTCATTTGGGTTTTTCTGATCTTTCCTCATAATTAATTAGACGAGGATTATGAATTTGGGGGAAGGATATCATAGAGACGAAGTGCCCTACTCATCACTTCATATCAGGGGCACCTGAAACCAACATGGCTTATTCTTGGTGATGCTAACTTTGATTATTTGGTTAAGATGCTGTCTGACCAGTTTCTCCACGGTAAAGTTAGCATTTTTCTTTTTCCATGCTCCGCTCTTTGGAAGCAAGCCACACTGAAAGGAAGGAAAATTGTTTCACCTCCTGGAGAGAAGGGGACTCTCAAAGAATTCGTGGACATAGGTTCAAATGGATACAATTAAAAAATATTTGGGGATAGACACTTCGAGGTTATGAGGATAACCTGTTTCTCCTTAAAGTTTTGCTCACTAATTGTATCATTTTTCAGTGGATCTTGCCTGCAGCAATGATGACTCTGGTATCCAAAGGTGATTTTGTACTTTGCTCATACCATATTCTTTTGAAAAGCAACTTGTTAGCGCTGTGGACTTGATTCCAACTCCTAGTGACCCTGTGTACAGCAGAGTGGAACCCTCCCCAGTCTTTTTGCGCCATCCTCTCACCTTCCAGTGCTTTATCAGACCATGCTCTGCAGCTATTCATAGTGTTTTCATTGCCTTTTTTTTTTCAGAAGTGGGTGGCCAGGTCCTTCCTAGTCTGTCCAGTCTGGAAGCTCTGCTGAAACCTGTCCACCAAGGATGACCCTGATGGTATTTGAAATACCAGTGGCATAGCCTTCAGCAACACGCAGCCACCAGAGTAAAGCAACTAAAAAAATAAGAATGCTGGTGCAGGCTTAAAGTAATTATATCTATCAGGATGGCTTAGGACTGAATAAAAACTATTCATCGTGTTTTCTTTGAAATAACATCAGCTCTAAGAAATAAAAGCCCGTCGCCATGCTTTCTCATGGACAAGTGCTCATTTGCATACATGCATTTAATCCCAGCGGGGGGCGTGCATTCAGGGGTCTCCTAGGGCAGAAATGTAGACGTTCTCAGGTAAAAGCAGTTCTTGACTAAACTTTATAACCTCATTCCAAACTCCAGGTGTCAGTTAACAGCTTTCCAGATTGACATCTTAAATCAAGAAAATGTCACACGTGTACAGTAACTGGCCTAATCTTTTCTGTAAATTGCTGCCTGTGGTTTTCAAAAACAGAGTAAATTGCTGGCAATTGACAATGTGTCTCCCTGCATCGCTAACTTCACTTCTGCACAGTTAACAAATCAGTCTTCAGTTATTCATCAGATCACCCAATGTCTAGGCTTTGATTGACAGCCATGGATTTTAGGGACCTGTAATTGTCTCTCTTATACTGAGGCAAAATTTTCCCCCTGATTGTTTCCATTCTTTTCAAATGTAAAAATTAAAACTGTAAGCAGGAAAAATAACTATACCCCCGTCTCAGCATCTCAGTTAATAGTGAGCACAATTCACTACTCAGTTAGGAATTCTGCTGTCCTATGTTGCTCTGAAGAAGGACAGGCTGTTTTCTCAGACTAATAGACTTAATGTCCCCTAATATTTCAAATACAGAAGAGGATTTCTCTATTAATTCTATAATCATAGGACAACAATAAAATGATTAATTATATGTACTAACTAAAACATCATATGGTCCATTAAGAAATGGTATTATTACACCCTTGGACGCTGTTCTTCGAACAGGGCTGGATCATCTCAAATATCTTAAACAAATAGAATATTGTTTCTAAAATAAGTTTAAGGGATATAGTACTTTGTTCTGAAGAGACTTCTTAACACCATTTTTTCCCCTAGCAGCATATTTTCTTAAGGGGATTTTTCCAGAAGCATATTTACATTTCCTTGAAACACTTTTTGAATCAGAACTAGCTCTAAGGTAAATAATACACTCAGGCCATGAAAGAGTCTTGTACTTGAGTAGCACATCTGTCCATATTTGCTTGGAAAATTAACTTCAGGGTGCTTTAAAAGGAAGCCCAGCAAGAAGGCATGTCATGGTTGCTCTGATCCATCACATAGTCGCTCAGCAGTTTTGTGTAGAGTGAGTCTCTGCTAGACCACCTTCTAAGGGCAGTGATCCACATTCTGATCCATGATGGCGTGAAATCGCAAATACAGATTATAGGTAAAAGAAGAGTCTGGAAAGAGTGTGGGATGGAGAGGAACAGGTCAACACAAATTCATCACAAGGGATAGAAAAACAAACTCCTTTTCTCATATGTGGTGGGTCATGAACATTGTCCTCACACGTGAATATTAGCATTAAATATTAAGTATTAAGGCTGTGTTCTCCTGGTTCTTAAACACAGTGATGCATAAACCCATCAGATTTTCCTCAAAGAGAACTTCGCTCATCCTGTTTGTATTTAACACTTCTGCTGAAGTACTCAGAATAAGAAAAGTCCCTTATTATAATACCTTCCCAATTCTATTATTATTATTTTCAAACTGTCTATGTTTCCATTATGCAGAAAATCTCATGAGAACAGAAGCTGACTATCTGGTATCTGCTTATGTTCTCATTGCCATACTCATAAATTCTCAATTAAAATTTGTGTGTATTGCTTTGTATTAGGTTGGGTTGTGTACTACAGAAAAGCTCCAAAACAATGGCTTAAAACAATGGCTTTATATTCTGTCATATAAAAGAAGCCCAATAGTAGGCCGTCCAGAGATGACATAACAGTTCCACAAAGAAAGAAGGTTCCAGGTTCTCCTCCTATCTTTCTGTTCTGTTATCCTAATCAATGACTTGTCTGCTCAAGAATATCCTACGGTCCAAGCTGACTGTTCAGGCTCCAACCAATTCTTTTCCCATCTTCCCCTGCATATTTGGTTTGATTTCCTCATCCTTCTACTTAACCTGCATTCTCAGCCTTACTCTACAGCATGAGGGATCTAGAACACTTGTGCGTATCCTGTGACGGCCACACCAGTCAAATCAAAAATCAGATGTACAAGTATCTGGTGCTCTCATATTCAAGGCCACTCCAAAGCCTTTGCCCACGATTTCTCATGTATCAACAACAAGCTTTCTCTGTGCAAAGAGAAATTTTTAGATATGCCTGTAAGATAAGCATGATTCTTGTCAAATGAGTTACAGAGGCAAATTTGTATAAGAATTCTGTAACGCTTTTTTTTTCCTTTAAAAAAACCTCAAAAGGCAGTGTTGTATAATCATATTGTAAGCTCTTTTCCTACAAGGCTCTTCAGCTAAATGTTCATCAGTTATCATTTAATTTTGTGGCAGTATTCTTTATTATTGTATAAAACTACTTGAAGACATAAATTGCTATTATGCAAGAAAAATAAGCGGCACGCAAATAACCATGTTTATCAACCTCTCTTTTATAATCTTATGAACCATTGCAAATGTCACCTAAAATTCTTCATTTGGATTTTCCTCTTAGTTGAAGTTTCTCAACTGTGAGATTGTATCCATTAAATACACGAATTAACATCACAGCAAGAGAACCCACAATCTTAATGGCACTGACTGCTGTTCTGTTTGTTCTACACTGTTATCGTAGAATGCCCTTATGTTCAATTTGCTCCATCAAGAATTTCCCCCGTATATTTGAATTTCCTTTAAAAAAGCACAGCAACATATTGTACTAGGCACTATTAAAGTTGTTTTCTCTGGAGCACAAGACTGCTTTCATTGAAGTTTAGCAGCCGTAGCCTACTCTCAATGGTTTAATTTTTGCAAATGGTGGCCTAACTCCTATATATTGAAATAATTATAGATTTATTAAGAAAGAAATGTTTTTATTGGTGCATTGAGCAAAGTGGATAAATTTGGAGACTATCACATCAGCAGAGCCGCAAGAACATTAGAGAAGCTGAGTGGGAGCAGCATTGCCTCACAACCTCCCTCCAGCTTTAGTCTGGTTGGGTAAGACAAGCACCACCGCTCCATCCTGTCCCGTTCCCAGGTGGCAGTCTGGGAGAGGAAGTGTGGGGAGGGGAGGAATCCCTAAAGCCACAGCCACGAGTGTGGTTTGCTTGGCCAGGGGAGGAGACGTAAGAGCAAGTTTTGACAACCAAGTTTTAACAGCTAAAGTTGGTACCGAATCTATGTATGATCTATTAAGGAATTGGAAAGGGGGATTTGACACAGAAGAGTTAGGAAGTTATTGGAGAAAATAAAATCATTTCATACTTATACCTGCAAAGTGAAATTATGAAACAAACTAATTACACAGATAAAACATTTACTTTCATTTTAAAAATGGTTCATTCTCATATGTTAACCAGAGGGAGACTATAATATAAAATAAAAATGGCAGAGACAATATCTTTTAGTGTAGTTATTCAATTATATTTGCACAGACCTGTTCAATACAGTGACACTAACATAGAGCAATAATTGTGGCTACTGTTGATAGAAAATTAACCCAATTGCTTTTTAGAAAAACAAAAATAAAGCCTACTTGCAACCACTAAAGAGATACATATCAATGTTACACGAATTTCTGATTAACAGTAATTAATACAACCCAAGCCACAGTGGTTGCTTAAAAGTTTAGTTTGCTTCTGTTTGTCATTAGACTGTGTAACCTAGCAGTAAATTAAATTTTCTGGTTGTCTCCTGAGAAAATATCCCTCCAATCTTTGTATTTTCATTAAACATGAGGATAAAATAACATACAGATTTCAACTTGCATATAACTTTCCTTTATTGTGGAAAAGCTACAGAGGGAAAAATTAGGTCACTGTCAAGGAATATTAGAACTTTATTTTTCAGAAATTATGCTCAATTAGAACTTTAAGATCTTTGAAATAAGAAACATAACTATATTTAAGCTGACTTGTCCTGTTTTCTCAAATGTAATTGCATCCCTTGGAAAAGTATTGTGAAGCAATAAAAGTAAAAATCAATATCTATGGGCCTATAGCCTTCTTTAGAATTAAAGCCCAAAGACAGGTTTAAATATAAAGATTCTCAAAACCTGGACAGACATCTATCCCCATCATCTCCCTCCTGCCACTTCCCTCTCCCATCAATATTTGAGAATAAAAACAAAAGAGCAGGATATATATAATAGGATATATCATACCTACATAAAAAAGTTCTGGTGATCTAAAAGTGTTTACGCATTTTAAAAAATGCCTACTTGGCACTAATATTAAAATATTAAGGAGGATATGATTCTTGTAGCTTCCAAAGAAGGCTTGGCCTTTGCCTGACTTCTGGAATTCTTTTTCTATCAAGGCTTCTAGATCATTTCCTTGAGATATTATTCTTGAATATAGGTATTAATAGTCTCTAGACTTCCATAAATATCATTTTTCAAGATTTCTTTTAATAGTTGTCAGGTAGGAAGAAATCACCCATGGGAAAAGCTAAAAGTAAGTTTAAAATTTATTACTAGATTAAAGAAATTGTATCTATTTAAATAAAAAATGAAACATACAAAACAGAATTGCCTAAGTTTAGTGGACTGAAATTAATAAGAAACCCATGAGGCATAAAAATATTTAGAAAGTTTATTAAATACAAAATAGATGGATTGCAGCCACTTGGAGGAAACTGGTATTTTGGTTTCCAATGTTTAGAACTCTTATTTGGCTCTCTTAAATATTTCCAATTCAAAATGCCATGTCCAACAGAAAAAAGAACGAGTCTTGAAAATTAGAAAGAAATTGAATCTTGAAAAGACAAAATGTTTTCCCAGCAATGTTCAGAGGAATAATATAAATTAGGTAATAAGAATGACTTGAAAAAGAAGAATCATATCATTGACCCCGTCTTGCTTCTCAGCTGAAATATACAGGTGAATTATTTCATGGGAAAAGAGAGCTCTCATGGGCAACGGTGTCAAGTTAAAACAGGAAAATGAAACTCTGTGTTTGCTCCTTTGAAAGACCGTTTAAGTTTCTTGAAGAATCAAAATATTAGTGAATCAGGCCACTACAGAAAAAGATCGCAAATATTGTACATAACAAAAATAAAACAAGTACACACTCAAAAACCTGTATTTGCTAAAAGGTATCATTTGTGGACTAAATCTGTGTGGATGGTCACCTGGTATATTAGGCACAAATCTGGTTGTCAAGACCTGGAGATAAGGCCCACCTTCCCCGTTTCCTACATGTGTCTTCTTGGTACCTTACTTAGACTCCTTGAGGTGAATTTCCTTATAGAATAAGGAAAATGATATGTGCCTCGAAGCGTTGTTGTAAGGACAAAACAAAAAACTTAAATATAAAGTAATATGTACAGAGTAGGCAAACAGTAAATGTTGGCCCTCTCTCCTATTTTTGTTTTTATGATGAAATTTCATGACTACTATAAGATAAATCTATAGAATTTCTTCATATTGACCTGTCTTATTTCTATGTCTAAATGAGTTTATGCATAATTATAAATATGCTGACTACTTTGAGAATTTGACACATTGAAAACTCTCCATGATCACTAAGGGAAAGTTGCACATCTCTCAAGAAAAACAAATAATAGGAAAATTAGCCTATAAGTTTGGTCATCATCAGGATGGAACTACAGTGTCAGGCTAATTCCTTCAGAAAATAGAAGTATGAGTTAATATTTCAATATATTTCTTGATATCTTACACATGCCAAAGGAAAGATTTCATATTTACGTGCTGTATGAATTGGAAGAAAAATGATTCCAAGTCATGTAATTTCCAAGGAGGCAGCAATAACTTAATTATTCCCTGTTGATAGTATAGTGTAGCATGAAAAACAGCCTTGGAGACTTCCAAAGATGCCTAACATACTCCTAGGGGGAGCAGAAGGGACACGAGGACAATCTGGCTGTGAATGTATTGCAGTGTTAAGGGATGGTATTTAATTAATACTGTTACAGCTGTGAAGTTAATGTGCAGATCTGCGGTCCTATCACAAGGGACCATTATATGTAATTAACATGCCACTTAGTCCTACAATTTCCCCTTTTATGGTAAGGCATAGTAATGAATATACATCCCCAAGTATTGGATGAGTGTTGTGATGGCTGTTAATCAGAACGGTAAAAATGAACATAATGATAACTACCATTTATTGAATGCTCAGAATATGCTGGATCCTTTCTTTACTAAGCACTTTCTATGCATCATCTCATTCAATTCTCTCAACAACCCAATTAAATTGATGCTATCATTATCTCTGTGTTGAAGAAAAGGAAACTAAGGCTTGAGTAGATTGAGTAATTTGCTATGGAGGGTACTTTTGGTTAAATATCCAATTGTCACTCCTCACTGTGCCCCATAAATACTTATTCCTTGACAAAGAACATCAGTTTTTTTCAAGCATGGAAATGTCTGGAGAGGTTAGGTCCTTCTCTAGCTCCAAGGACTGGAAGTTGAGCAGTCTCATTCCAGCACGGTCGCTCCATCCCCTTTGGGACTGATTGAGAAGTGAGCTTGGACACATATCTCCAAAAGAATGTAGGGTTTATTTTTGCTGCATGACTTGTGGAAAATTTTCTCACGTTTTAAAGGAAACAACAAAAGCAATGTTCTATCTTCTGGACTTTAGATGTTGTGAGGATGTAAGATCTAGATCTGCCATCAGCATCTTGACCCCACAAGATGCCTGAAACTTAAAACAAAGCCCTCAAGCACCCCCTACCCAACCCCCCACTACCAATTCCTCTTACCCTGCTTCATTTTTTCCCATAGAACTCATCACTTTTTAAACACTATATAATTTGCTTTTGTTATACCATTGCTTATATATGTTATTATGTATTCTTATAATCTTTGTTTATATATGTTTTCATGTATTACAATTATACTCATTGTTTATAGGCTCCCTCTCTCCCTTGGCAACAGTGCCAGTTCCACAAGAGCAGGGGTTTTACGTCTGTTTCTTTCACTAATACATCCTGAGTACCTAAACAGTGCCTGCCCCTGGGGGGGCTCTGCTGAAGACAGAAGAGTGGAAACAACGGGAATAACCTGGATCACTGAGCTGCTGAATTAACCAACCATCTTACCGCCAGACTTCCTGTTTTGTGAGTACGTTCCCTTGAAATGAGAGTTATTTGCTGGTGGGCACTGGTTTACTCAGAGTCAAAAAACATCAAAAGTAATGCACTTTTCAAGTTGCTCTGCTAGAAAATACCAGATACAAGATTCAAATGCATGTCTGCCCAGCACTCAAGACCGTATTCTTTGACCGGCATGCTATACTGCGTTAAGGACTGGGAGATGCTACAAGATCACCTAGAAGTTGGAGAAGAAGCTAGTGATGAAGTAATCATTCCATAAACTGTTGACTGCTATGTGTTAGGCATTGGGATGGACACCAGGATACAAGGGTGCACAGAACTTGCTCTTCATGCTAATAATATACAGGGTGATATATAATGAGCTTGAAGGAAACATAAAGAAGTAACCCACATCTATCAATTAGGATGCTTTCAATGGTGCACAACAGAAAATCCCAGTTAAATTCATCTGCTCAAACATTATGGAATTTATTGAATCACATAATTAAGGATTCTGGAGGTTGGTGTTTTGGGGTTTGTTCAGTTCAGTGATACAGTAAATGTTATTAAGGACACAGATTCTTTCATCTTCCTGTTCTGTCACCCTTAACTGACTGTTTTCCTCATTATCTCAAGGTGACTAAGTAACTCCAGCCATCTCATCTTCCCCCATATCAATGTCAAGGAGTAGGAAAAAAATAATGAGCTTTCCTTTGGCTAGATTTGGATATATGCCCATTCCTAAGCCGGTCAAAGAGACTATAATGACCATGATTAACTTGAGCAAAGACAGATTCATGCCCTGAATCTGTAGATGTTTACCAGGGGGGTGCACTTTATGTAGAACAAGGTCACACACCAGAGGCCTGATATCTGAAAACATCTCAGTGCTCTTAGTGAGGAAGAAAAGGGGAATGGCTATTGAGTGGATGTCAACACTGTTGGTGACTTTGGTTTAGTTCTCATGTTATATGATTCCCCGTGGGCATTTGACAAAATTACTCAAATGCTTTTCCTGAAGTTCTATGACACAACTTTCTGCCATCATTTTCTAATTATTGTAAAAGTTAAATATAATGAACACCAAACAAAATATCAATAGGATATTGTTTTGGATATTAAGGCTACATAAAAATTCACCCAAAACTTAGTTGTTTAAGATAGCAACAATATTTATTTTCCTCTCAATCTGCAATCTGGGCAAGGCTTAATGGAAATAGCTTGTCTCTGTTCCACTGGGTGCTAGCTAGAAAGGCTTGAAAGCCGGGGGCTGGGATCACTTGTGACTTACATATGTGGCGCTTGTGCTGGGAAGACAAACAATTGAGGCTCCTTGGGCATCTCCCTCATTCTGTATACAGTCTCTCTATGTGATCTCTCAAGCTGTGGGCTCAGGGATTCCAAGGTGTGTCTGCCGAGAGAGAGAGAGAGAGAGAGAGAAAGATAGCTAGGAAGAAGCTTTATTGGCTTTAAACTTGGCCTCGAATGTTACATAGGATCTATTCTAACATAGTCACAGCCCCTCCTCCCACCCCCTTAGACAAGGGAAGGGAACACAGAATTCAGCTCTCTGTGGAGGAGCGTCAACATCACATCAGAAGAACATGTGGAATGGGACATACTGGAGCACAGATATTTATATATTTTTTAGAACATTATTGGCAATATTATTGAAATTCCAGCAGAATAGACATATGGACAGACAAAATATGTGATCTATTAAAGCATTTACAAAATTAAAATAATATTGGTGGCATAATAGATACAAATATTAATGAAATCAAGTAGATATATTATAAAAAGTCCCTAAAAGAACTTAGCATATATCATTTAGAAAGTATGACAAATCAATGGAAAGACTGCTAAGTAAATATTGTTCACACAATTGTTTAACTATTAGCAGAAAGTATCTACAGTCATGAGACAGATAACTACATTTTGGTCAATGATGGACTGCATATATGATGGTGGTCCCATAAGACCTTCCAATGGGACAAGATGTGGAGGTGAGACAGCAATATTGATGATACTGACCCTGTGTAGGCCTAGGCTAATGCGTGTGTGTGTGTCTCAGTTTTTAACAAAAATGCTTAAAAAATAAAAAAAATAAAAAATTTAAAAATAGAAAAGAAGCTTATAGAATAAGGATATAAAGAAAGAATATTTTTTTTGTAGAGCTGTACTATATGTTTGTGTTTTAAGCTGTGTTACTACAAAAGAGTCAAAAAGTTAAAAAATATTAAAAAGTTTATAAAGTGAAAAAGTTATAGTAAGGTAAGATTAATTTATTATTGAAGAGAGAATTTTTTTAAACTAAATTTACTGTAGCTTAAGTGTCCAGTGTTTATAAAGCCTACAGCAGTGTACAGTCATGTCCTAGGCCTCCACATTCCCTCACCTCTCACTCACCCAGAGCAACTTCCAGTCCTGCAAGCTCCATTCATGGTAAGTGCCCTATACAGGTGTACCACTTTTTATCTTTTATATTGTATTTTTACTGTACCTTTTCAATGTTTAGACACACAAACACTTACCATTGTGTTACAATCACCTACAGTATACAGTAACATGCTGTGCAGGTTTACAGCCTAGGAGCAATAGGGTATACCCTATAGCCTAAGTGTGTAGTAGGCTATACCATCTGGGTCTGTGGAAGTGCACTCTATGATGTTCCCACAATAGTGAAATTGCCTAATGATGCATTTCTCAGAATGTATCCCCATCGTTAAATGACACGTGACTGTATTTGGATCTTTACCTCACAAAATTTTGCAAAATTAAACTCTAGAGGAATAAAGCAAAAACACACAAAATATTATATTATCTAAATGTATAATGTTAAGAATACATAAACAATTAGAAAATATATTAAAAAAGCTGTTCCTTTAGTGTGTAGGAAGATACTCTGCTGGATACGTAATCAAAGAAATCCCCAGCCCTGCAAAAAAACAAAAACATTTTTCACTACCAAAGTAGCAAAGGTAAGAAATGACATTAGATAACCTTAATGATAGCTATTAATGTATTCTTGTGATGCCATTTATATTAATTACCTATTATTATCCCAGGAAACTATCCCTAAAGCTAGTGGCTTAAAAGAGCTATTAACATTTATTATGTCAACATTTTCTGTGGTTCGGGACATTGAGGAAAATTAGCTGGTTCAAGATGAGTTTCTAGTCAAGATATTGCTTAGGGAGGCTTAAAAGCTTGTTAGGGTTGGGGAATTTATTCCCAAGATGGCACAATCCCATGACTCCCTTAGTTTCTCATGGTGTGACTTCTTCATGGGGTTGTTTGAGGGTCCTCACAACATGGTGTCTGGCTTCCCCCAGGGTGAGTAATCTAAAGTGGAAGCGGTAATTCCCTTTATGAATTAAACTTGAAGACACACATGGTAATTTTCATAATATGCTCTTCATTAGAAGCAAGTCAGTAAGTCCAGCCAATATTCAAGGGAAAGCGTCAAAGACTTTGTAACATATTTTTAAACCATCATACTATTTTTTGAGGACTTAGCAAAAATATATCAGGAACCTTTTAAATACACAGCCTATTTAAGTTCATAATTTCTGCTCTGGAATTCTAATAGATAAAATGAATTTAAACAAAGAAAACTAGTGATTTTCATTATATTTTTAATTATAATAGTAACTTGGGAAGCAATATAATTGTTGAAAAATACTGAAATAGTTAAGAACATTATATGTCTTCTTGATTAATATGAGGTAATGATTAAAATATTTTAAGAGTTTATAACAATATGAGAAATGTTTGCATTATGTGAAATGAAAAAAATCAGTCTATAAATTTTATCTATAATTTAATCACAGTAATCTAAAAACTTAAAAGTAAAAATGGACGCTTCTGGCCATGACATGTTGACCGGTACTGGAATTGTTCTTTTGATAAAAATAACAGCAAAACCGGAAAAAAATGTATGAAGTAACTATTCCCAGGCATTGAACCTCGGGCAGGTGAGGAATGTGATCTTGAAGGAAGGAAAATATACAATGTGATACCCAAAGCAGGTTACCCAGGTTTTCTGACAGGAGATACTTTCCTGCAATGGACCAGTGTTCTTAGTGAATGGAGGAAGAAGATTGGACATTTGGTTGTTGAAATGTTGCAGATTTATGTGGCAGGACCTGAGAAAAGGGAGGGAAGCTGTAGGGTGGAAGGGAAGACAGAAGTTTTCACAGGAATTCGCTGCAGGTCAGTGGCCAAGAGTTACACGGCACGTGTGCAAGGTGATTCACCATGAAATCTAGTGAAGATCACCCGCTTTGGGGCTGAGAGATAAAGCACTACTAGAAGTCAAATGGGCCTGGGAGATTGAGGGCTCTGATTTCACCAGGATTGAGAGACTTAGCTGAGTACCTTGAACATTCATTTGAAACTCCGGAAAGGGTGTGTCTTAGAAGTAGGAAGCACACCCTAGAGGAAGGGCCATGCTGCAGGACTAAGCTGAAGACTGAAATAGACCTGCTCTAGCCAATAATTAAACCAAGCTTGACAGAAACAGAAGGACAAAAGGATTTTCCAGCAATGAATTCTCTGCCAAAACAAAACTGAACACCATGTAAAGGAAGGCAACATAATCCAAACTCTCTGCGATGTATCGCTGAGACTGTCCTGCATGCAACAAAAGGTTACAAGATACATAAGTGAGAATATGACCCACATCAAGAAAAAAAGGATTTTTTTAAAAGGACTCAAGATGATGTTAAAATTAGCAGACCAGGACTTCAAAATGCAGATATGAAATCAGGTACATATTAAGAAATGCTAAAGGGGGGCAACTAAAAATGGTCACAAATATGATCCTTTGAGAAAAAAGTGACCAGTGTTAAATTTCCTGTGAAAAGATGGTCAAGGATTACTGATGTCTAATGTTCAAGTTCTTACTCATCACGTGCTATTCTGTCATCTGTTTTCATCACAGGTCCTCAATCAGTGTTTGCTATGCACAACAATCCTGTGTTCGTGCTGTTTGAGGGGACAGAGGAAGTGAGTGGAAGAGGAACAACATCTAAAGTGACAATGAGGAACTTAGTCACAGCAGGAAAACACGCTACAAGTTGCCAATTCCACGGGACATACCTTCTCTAGTCTAACTGACAGTCTATGTCAAATCAGGTTAAACAGAAGTAATTAAAGCAAATTTACGTTACAAGATGCAAAATGGGTTGAAATAAATAAGGCATAAAACTTAATGTACATGATTATTTTATTCATAAAATCTGAAATTATTTTATAGTCTGCATTTGATAGAAGATCTAAACCACAAGGGCAAGTGGAGGCTCTTGATGGTATCCAGAAAGCTTCGAGAGTAACTTGGAACAGCAGCATATATTTGAAGAGCATAGTTGGAAATGAGAAGTTTAAAAAATAGAAATTTTTAAATTTCATCATACTATTTAGGTTCTTCTTTATAATGACAAATTATTCTATATACAAGAAAATATTTAAATCATTTAAATAAAAATTCAGCATAAGCTGCTCTTATATTTGGATGGCAATCAAGTACTGCTACTGTAGGAATCATAAAAATCCTGTGCTCTGATCACTTCTGTGCTAGATAGACTGACAGAACACGTGTATAGGGTGCACCCCGGCGACTCTCTGCTATCTGATTAGGAATTAGAAATCTGAATCACCACAATAAAACATTCAGTTGTTTGTAAATAAGTGTTCCACTCAGACATGTAGAGATGCCATCCTTCATATTACACACACTTTTCAGAATTTACTCAAACCGTGATACCAATTTGCTATGCATACTGTTACATTAACGTTCTTGGTCAATCCCTTTTCCTGCTTTAATAACAAGAATGTTTAAAAGAATATTTCACATACTCATTTGGAGCTGTGGCCATGCCAATATTACTCATTTAAAAATGTACACGAAGATCCCTTGGAAGCCAAGCCTCACTTCAGTGTGAAAAACTAAAACATAAGGCTACTGTTTTGAAGTTTTACTATATTTACATATTTCCAAAGTCATTATTTACTATTTAAATCAGCATTCCTTTATAATATTATCTTGATTGTTACATTAATAATAATGTGTCATAATAATTTATAAATGCACTCTTTCCAAACCAGTAGTATGATAAAACACATGATAAACTTACCATAGAAAGATGACCTACTTCCAGATGAAAATAGATAATAAAAACATTCCAAGTGACTCAAAGGGCAGTTCACACTGTACACAAGACAAAAAGAAAATAAAAAGAGGGAGAAGAAAAATGTGGAGATGAAAGGCATATGAACAAAACAGGTCAATAATAAAAACGTCAATTAGTTTAAATCTTCTGTGGAGAAAGACAGGGAACCCTCAGAAAAGTGTGCTCTTTATAAGGTCTGCTAAGATCTTTCAAACCCTGTAGTCCAACAGTTTCTACCACTTTCAGTACCTATCAGTAAAATTAGATTTATTTTTAAAGTGCTTGGCTGGCCTGAAAATACAACCTTATCCTGAATGCTGACTTGATTACTCTTTTCAGAGTATTCTCCTTTTGTAACAAACAGCATTATGCAGATTTGCTGTGAGGCCACCCATAACATCAAAATAAATTATACTAATAAACTGTCAGGACTAGAGATAGTAAATGACAGCATTTCCATAGTCCTGATAGAAAGCTAATCCTAAAAACAGATATTTGGACTAAGTAAGTAAAGCTTATTTTCTTGGCCCATTTTATAAAGATAGAAAATGTGCTTTCTGTGGATCATATAAAGATATTAACTAAAAACCCATAGAACTTCAATGAATAGGATTAGGATGAATAAATTAACAGCTGATTTCCATAACGAAGGAAAGTCTTCCAATCAAACCCAGGAAACCTGTAAACCTGTTGACATCACAGATTAATTGGTTTATATTAATGACTCTTTTCATATTAGAAAATGCCTTAATTACTAGAGAGCATTGGTTATCTTTAACTTAACTGGTTAGCCCTAGATGGAGATCTTGGAGCTTACTTACTACTTTTAGACTCAGATAAGGAAACTATGTCTCAGAGAACTTAGTTATAGAGCAGCCTGAATGACTGAGAATGGCAGTTTCCTTGGAAAAAAGTCACCACATTAAATACAATAGTTTCCCCATTCATTTTACTTTATCAGAAAAGTCCATGAATTCTTGCTTTCCTTAATTTTTGTTATATGGGCACAATAGTTATACTATTGTTTTTTATCAGTTATGATAATAAATGACCTTTAAGTGATATAAAATAATAAACAATATTATATTTGTTTTATTCTATTTATTTAAGTTATTTCATACTCTACCCATTATTAAAATTATGCATTGTGGGCAGTGCCTATTAATAGTTACAGTTATTATTAGAAGTCTTCTCAGAGGCTTGTCACAGTCACAAAATTTAATTTACATTCTCTGTGCTTTTGTCATTTATGATTTTTTTAAACAGTGTAGTTCCCAAATTGGCTAAGTTTGATGTCATATCACTCATTTCGCCTTTGAAGTGGAGGTTTTCCTTTACAACTTATTTTTAAAGGACCATAAAACTGCAAAAATGCCCTAGGCTCCTGGCTCTGGAGATTTAGAGAAGTTGGATAATGTAAATATAAAGTTAAAAATAGGTTGAGGAGACTTCCCAGTTCAGCTTGTACATGTACAAGAAAAGCTGGGCAAATTGAACGTCAAGAGTTTTATTGAACTCCTTGGAGAACTGAGGTTTCAGAGCAAACTGCCACCCTGAAATTTGGAGGGACAGGCACATCCAGAGAGATAGAGCTGAGATCCCCCTGCCTGGAGTAGAAGCTGCTGACACCATAAACTGGCAGGAACACTTAAATGGTGATTTTGATGAATTGTTGGTGGCTGAGTGTGGATCAGCATGACAGTAAGAAACTCCATGGGGCCACAGTTTTAGGGACTTCCCATACTTCCATGGACTTCTCCTCCAGAAAATCCACTCGGTTCTCAGGTGAAAATCTGAGAATGATCCTTTAGGACTAGGAGGGTGGAGAGTGGGGAAGAGGAACCACCGTGATATATGCCCAGAGCCTTCTCTGCAAAAACCCATGCTCTGGGGGAAAGGACTTTGCCAGAGCCTTATCCCAGCTTGGATTCTTCCCCACTCTAGCCCCCTCTAGACTTCTAGCCTCAACAAAATGGGAAAACATAGTCAACAGGGGTCAGGGCTTCAAGGAAATGGATTGGGAATCAGGGAAGGGAGTAGGCAATATGGGGAGGTAGGGGTAGGGGCTATCCAACTGGAGAAATACTTGTGAGGTCATAGTCCTGAGACATAGCCTCACTAAAAGACTGAGGCCTTAACTGGAAGATTATGAAACACTTCCCCTTCCCCACACCTTACCACCACACCAGTAGCTCTCCAGTATAGTAACAGTGGATTACAGTGCAAAAGCTGCAAGACAGACTCTACGACATGAATTACATAGGAAGTCCAATATCAAGATGTCACTAGACATGGACCCTAACCTGCTTCTCTTGTCCTGCCTAAACTTTAACCTTTGTGTTTGACCTAATTTTCTTGTCTTCTTGAAAGTGCAGGTGTTCCTTTATCTAACACCTTGGGGCCTTGAGCTTATGTGGTTTTCAGCCATTTTCCAGGAAGAAGCTCTAAGCAATAGCCACCCTGGACCCAGCTGCTCTAAACCAGACCAGACCGGCCCAGACTGCAACCACAAGACTGACACCTGTACAGATAGGCAGAGAGTTGTACTAAAGTAACCTGCCCTCATTAGTATCATAAATTCCTCTCCTTTGGGAGGGGTGAAGCAGCCATTTTTAGGTCATGCAATATATGTGGAAGCATGATTTCCAACCACACATGTGCAAGCTTATGCCCACCTCTACATGCAATGATGAAATTCCTCTTTGAATATTCATTCCCTACTCCAAATAAAGATACCCACCTCCCTGTACTTGGGGGCTATAACTTTGTGAAACTTCCCCTTATGGTCTCCATTTTTCTTTGCTGCATGCCACAAGTAAAAATTCTTTGTAAAACAACTACTTCTGGTGCAGTTTGATTTAATTTGCCAAGAAAGGACCCATGTTTGGTCTGGTAACAAAGAGAGGAGACACAAAGACACTAAAGGAATTTGAAGCCTCTGGTAACTATAGCTACAACAAATGTTAAACAAAGCCCAACTCCTAGCCAGATTAGTATAAATCCTCACGTGGAAGGTCTATTTACTTCATTTCTTATTATCTGATAACTGTATGTCTAGCTTTCAAAAAAAGAAATCACAAGGCATGCAACAGGCAAGAAAAACTACTCTCTGAAGAGACGCAGCAGTTGTCAGAACCAGACTCAGATGTCACATTAATGTGGGAATTATCATAGTTAATATGTTAAGGGAGGGATACCATAGTAAAAGTAGCATACAAGGAGAGATGGGTAGTGTAGACAGGTGGAAACTCAAGGAAAGAATCAAAAGGAAATGCTAGAAAAAGAAACACTGTAGCAGAAATGAAGAATGTCTTCAACGAGTTCATCAGGAAACTTGGTGAGAAACTCAAGAAACAGCTGAGAAAAGAACAAAGGCCTGTGAAGACAGATCAATGGAAACTTCCCACACTGAAATGCAAAGAGAAAAGAAAATGGAAAACTAAAACAAAACCAAAAATCAGATCATGACCATTCAAGAACTGTGGGACACTATCACATAATTGGAATACAGAAGTGGAGGACAGAACGGAACATGAGAAATATTTGAAGTAATAGTGGCCAAGAACTTTCCAAAATTAAAGGAAGACACCAAACCACAGACTCAGGAAACTCAAACACCAACAGGATAAATTAACCACAGTATATTATATATAGTACACACAAACAAATACCTAGTCATATGACAGTCAAACTGCAGAAAATTGTAGACAAAATCTTGAAAGAAGCCAGAGACAGGGAAAAAAAGAAAACAATGTTATCTATAGAAAGCAAGGACTTCTCATCAGAAAACACACAGGCAAAAGAGAGTGGAGTGAAATATTTAAAGTGTTGAAGAAAAAAACACTAACTTTAAGTTCTATATCCAGCAAAATTATCTTTGGAAAATGAAAGAGAAATACTTTCTCAGATAAACAAAAACTGAGGGAAATAATTGATAATAGATCTGCTCTACAAATAATATTAAAAGTTCTTCCAGCAGGAGGAAAATGATATAGATCAGAAACTTGGATTTACATAAACAAAGGAAAGTTTTATGTAAAGAGAAAGAATAAATGAAGGTAAAAAAATCTATTATTTTTTATTCCTAATTGATCTATAAGGTAACTTTAAAGCAATAATAGTAACAAAGTAACTAGTATATGGACAAGTGAAATGAACATCAGCAATGTCATAAGGGACAGGAGGGAGAAATTGGGAATATTCTCTTACATAGTGACAACTACATGTGAAAGTGTATAGTAGTATTTGAAAGTGTACTTAGATTAATTAAGAATGTATATTTTAAACTAGGGAAACCATTAAAATATTTTAAAAATAAGTGTATTTGATATACTAAGTGAAGATAAAATGGAATCATAAAAAATGCTCAATTAAAACCATGAAGGGCAGAAAATGAGGAGAAAAAAGAAAAAACAAATGCAATAAATAGAAAGCAGTTACAAACATGGTAGATATTAATACAACCGTATCTATAATTATTTTAAATGTGAATGGTTTAAATATACCAATAAAAGACAGAGATTGTCACAGTAGATAATAAGACTCAACTACGTTTTCTAAAATAAACTCATTTTAAATATAAAAATACAGATAGGTTCCATGTGGAGGGATAGAGAAATATATACCATGGTAACACTAATCAAAAGAAAGTTGGCATAGCTATATTTATTTCTGACAAAGCTGACTTCAGAAAAGGGAAGATTATCAGGAATCAAGAGGGGTACTACATAATGACCAAGGGGTCAGTTCTCTTATATAGCCTAACATATATGCAAATGTGCATATACATATATAGCATAACAATTGTTATAACATAGCATAACATTAATATGCTAAATGTGTATGCACCCAGCAAAAGAGCATCAAAATTCATGAGGCAAAAACTGACAGAAATGAAAGGAGAAATGGATAAATATACTTTTATAGTTGGAGTTTTCAACACCTCTTTGTCAGTAATTGATACATCAAGAAGGCTGAAAATATATAAGGATGTAGATGACTCGAACAATATTATCAAATCAACTTGGTCTAATTAACATTTCTAGAATACTCTGTCCAACAATAGGAGAACATACATTTTCCCCAAGCTTGCATGGAACATTCATGAAAATAGTCCACATTCTGGACCACAAAACGCACTTAACAAATTTAAATGAACAGAAATCAACCTGGTGTGCTTTTAAACCACAATGGAATTAAACTAGAAATCAATAATACAAAGGTAGCTGGAAAATCCTCCAATATTTGGAAATTAAATAACTGTTAAAAGATAAGCTGAAGCACATTAAAATTTTCGAGGGTTCTCTGAGCATGCATTGATTTGAACTGGGCAGCATCAAACCAAAAGTGGTCAGGAGTGTTGCAACAACAGGACAGAGGGAAGAGATTCTTTAGAGAAGATGAGGAAGCAGAGCAAGGACAATATTTGATTGTCCATATGAAAGCAATTGCCTTCTTTGGGAAAGCCTAGTTAGCTGTTTGTGATTGGTTGTTCTTAAGTTTCACTTTCTCAGGTCCAAGTGCATTGATTTTGGCTTAAGTTTCCATAGGCTACCAAGGTATTAAAGCCACCTCAGTTTAATGACCTCCTTATTTAATTACTTTAACACAACACACTTCTAAAGAACACATTGGTCAAGAAGAATTCTCAGGAAAAACTTAAAAATATTTTGAACTAATTAAAAATAAAACATCAAAATTTGTGGTATACAGCAAAAGCAGTGTTTAAAAGGAAATTGATAGCATCAAATGTATATATTGGAAAAGAAGAAAGAAGTAAAACCAATAACCTAATGTCCCCTCATAGGAAACCAGAGAAAGAAGAGCAAATAAAAGCTAAAGCAAGCAGAAGAAAGGAAAAAATAATTTGAAAAATACAGCATGAATCAATGACATTGAAATAAAAAGGAAACAAGAGAGAAAAATCAATGAAACCAAACACTGGTTCTTTGCAAAGATCAATACAATTAATCAATCTCTTGTCAGGCTTACAAAGAGAGAGAACACAAATTATCTGCTGTTCCCTCCTCATGCTTGTTAAGCTTTCAAACCCCAGCTCTGCTGTCACTACCACCTACTCTAAGAGAGCCCTAGACCTAGCTCCTGCCTCTCTAATTTGGATAATTTACTATGTAGAGAATAGTGTCTCTATATTTTGTATTCTTTTTTATTTCTCCAGCACAGGCATGCATAGTTAGGACCTCAATTGAATGAATGAAAACTACCAGCTATTGACTTCCTACTTCTTGCCACATGGTAGAATAAAGCCCGTAAAATCTTCCTGTCCAAATCCCTTTTGCCTAGGTCAATTTCTCCCATGGTACATCTTTTTTGCACAATGTGCTGCTTTGTAGCACGTGTCATGTTTGCAATTTAACATTTATGGAGGAATTATTTGGTGGAAGTGTGTTTCCCCTCACTAGTCTATACGCCTAACAGAAGATTGGTCTTTTTATTCATGAATGTACTCCAGAGTTTAGTACAGTGCCTATTGCATAGCAAGATCAAAATACATATTTCTAGAATGAGTAAATAAAAGAAGGAAGGAAGAGATAGAGGAAGGGATGCTAGGAAGGAGGAGCAAGGAAAGGAGAAAGAAGGATGGGGAATGGTATGAGAAGAGTTTGGTCATGTAGGTCGACCAGGAAAGAGTATTTTGGCCTATTTTTTTTTTACTTCATCCTGCTGACAATAAAGGGCCAATAAAGAATTTTAGGCAAAGGAACAACATGGTTTAGGAAATAATGCAAAAGATGAATTGTTGGGGGAAAAGAGCTAAAGACAAACAACAAATCACAGTCTAGGAAAGAAATGATGGGAGCAAAAATCAAGGTAGTATTCGTGTGGAAATTATGAAGGGCCGGTATTTAGAGGGTAAAAGCAATAGGACTGAAAACAGTACTACCATAGGGGTTCTCTGTCCAATAGAAGCAATTGGTTTCTGGGCCATCTGCATTTGGTGACTGAGCAGAATCCCAGCATCATAAAATAAAAAGTAATTGATAAGTAAAAGCGCTTTATGTTCCCAGTAACAAACTACAGCAGTCATCTGAAACGCATCACCACTCTGGCAACTCCAATAAGATGGGACAAGTTTTTGGCAGATTTTGCAGAAGATTGCAAATAATAGCTTCTCAGAATTCAGAATTGCTTAATGCAGGAAACGAGCGAGCTCATATCAAAGTCCCCAGTGTGTCCCATGGCAGGCATTTTGAACACAAAGACTATTCTGTGGTCCCAGTTATTTTCACCTGTGATGTGATAGGAAATAAGGTCTACTTTGAGTTTCAGAGAAAGAGGTTGTTGCTTTTGGAGAATTATTTGTAGTTTTATTTTGTAGACAGGGATAAATTTAAGTTAGCACTGAACACTGGCATGTTTTTGGGAGAAAAAATATTCCATAAGGCCATAGCACTGCTAAGGAAAACAGTAATTCTACAACCAAACTGAGTATTATATGTTTAAATAGTTTCATTGAGAATTTTATTCACATTTACCTATAGCACTTGCTATTTTGCACATTTTTTTGCACAAGTAATCTTAAATACTGTCTTTATAGAAAATGAAATTAAGTACAATAAATAACTCATTAGACTGAGGCTCATAGTATATGGCCTTTGTATTGGCCTAGGGTAGAGTATGTATCAACCATGTTTGGGAGAGTTGGAATATAGAATTCTTTTGTTTTCTTTTTCCCCCCAAAATTAACAATGATTTGGAGAAATATTTAATAATACATAGGCTGAAATGTATTATAGGTGTGTCAAAAGTAAATTCAGTATACATATTTGTAGTTTACTAAATCCATTATAATTTGAATTACATTGTCATTTTCAATCTTCAAACAGGAATGATTTTAAATGGATTCTCAGGGTTTTTACATTTATAATTTATATTCCGATCAACACCATGTTCATTCCTTTTTGCATGGCCAAAATCTGTCCTCTGATTCCGGTCAGACTCCATTTTAAATTCCCCAGGCAAACCTTTCAGATATGTTGTGAGACAAATTGTGCAGCTTTATGCTTGGTGTCCTGTTGTTTTGTTCTCACTGTAAAATATTTGATATGTGCAAGCCATTGTTATCTTCCTTGGAGATAATCCTTTCTTAATATAATTTTTGAGTTCTAGAACAATAATTCTATAATAACGTGTCAAAGTGAATAACAAATTGTTTCATTCATCCTCTTGTAACAATTTGGTAGTGTTATTATGAAAAGACATGATAAAAATAAGACTCTTCCAACCATTATGTGTTAAGATCTATGCCGACAGGTTCTGGACAAACCCATACAGCACTATGATACGTAGAAAATTACCAATAGTAGGATCCCAGTGGAAGTCAAGGAAGTCAAAGATATGCCTCTTAAAAAAGACTGAAAATTTCAATGAAAAAACCAACACAACAATCTAGTCGTGTTTAATTTATGTACACTCACACTATTTTGATATTTCTTTCGTGGTTAATGTGGCAGATTATAGTTTCCAAAAATGACCACAGAGTATTTCTTGTCCCACATGTTCTTCCGGAACCTTGCCACCCCTTCTTCAAGAGGGTGGAGTCAATTCCCACCCCCCTGGAAATTAGACAGAGCTGTGGCTGCCTTGACAAGGAGAATATGACACAGTGGTGCTTCAAGAACTCCAAGGCTAGGTCATAGTAGGTTACATTAACTTCCACCTGGCGCCTCTCAGTCTTTGAATGTTCTCCCTTGGACCCAGACACAATGTTGGGAAGAAGTCCAGCCTACACATTGAGACCTATTATAGGAGTTCTGATTGGCAGCACCAGCTAAGGTCTTGGCCAACAGCCTGCATCAGCTGCCATATGTGTGTGTGAGCAAGCCTTCAGATGCCCTCTTTTCCAGGCTTTGAGTCTTCCAGCTGAGACCCCAGACATCATGGAGCCAAGGCAAACCATCTCCAAGGGCCCCTGACTGAATGTCTTAAACCAAATTTGTGTGCATAATAAATGGTTGCTTAAGCCCCTAAATTTCACAGTCATAATAACTGGAACAGCCAGTGAGGTCTGCATATTCAGTTTCATATTATGGCATCCTAATAATAAATGTTTGTTACCAATTTCATCAACTATTTTATTCAGCTTCTCTCGGAATGTGCAAAGAATCTTGTGAGGATTATGATTTCAATTCTAAAATATATGTTGAAGCTATATGGAGAAATATGTACTTAAGTTATTGTCCATACTATTAGTAAAATCTGGGAAGATTGAAGATTTAAATTTCCTACTAAGCTTGATAAAATGGTTGGCTTATTATACTTTCTGAACAATAACTTCAGCATACAACAACAGAGCTAATGCAATGTGGAGGAAATTATTTCACATTATGTGCAAATACACACTGCCCTTTTTTTTCTTAAAAGAATGGCAATTTTGATGAGAACTAACCACTTATTAAAAACAAAATCTTCCCTATTACTTACTATGTCATCAGGCCCTAGTGCAAACTGGAGGAAAGCAATCCCTTTGAACCACGTTTTGTGGAGACCTAACCCTTACAAGGAAATTTCTCTTAAAGTAAGTAAAACTCTTTTGGAATAGTCAAATGAAAATTACAGAGCCATGGGAGTTTCGAACATGTCAGTGCTAGTCCATTTTCATTATATCTGTGACATTTTTAAGCAATTATGAAATTTACTAAAATATGTATTTATATAATTGATGATGATGATGCAACTGAATTTCATCAAGTTCAATGACTATCCAAGATCATTATGATGTATAAATGAATTTTATATTCCATATCTATGATTTTTACAATCCCACCTGCTGTATTAGGATACTATCTGACATATTTCAGGCATTTTTCCTCCTTGATTTACACTGATGAAGTAAAATTCCAACAAAATGAACCAATTATTGGTTATACTGATAGCACTAGAAGCAACAGATTAGAAGTGAAAATAGCACGTGAATTATATTGCTATATATGTGTGGCAGGTGTTTGGATTGAATAGATTCAATCTTCTTCGACAAAAAGAAATGTCCTTCAACCAGTAAGCTGAATCCACCTTGGTTAGGATTCACCTTCAGTCAGCTTTGGAGGAGAAGAGAAAAGAGCGAATGCCTAACACAAGCACACCAGAACCACATTCATGTCATGGGTATCTCCTAACTATGAAGTGACTTGTCACCATCTCCTGCATCCACATATTGAAAGATATATGGAGATGACCAAAAAGCAAAATGATCACAATTCTGTAAATAAAAGGACAGCCTTCCAATTCCCTGTTTGTCCTGCTTGTGATCTAATTAGTTCCAGGAGCAGTCCACTAAAAACATAGCCTTTTGTTTCTCGATCCATGTGTGGCATGAAGGTACAAACGTGTGCTCACAAGAAAAGATTCTGGAAGAGCAGCTGCAGGGAATACTGTCTGAAAAGCAACATTATTTTAAAGCTGTCATATAGGACAAAACATTCAAGGTAAAATTTTCAAACAGATAAAAACACAATTTCCTGTCAGAAAATGCATGGGTAACATTCCATTTTATGATATTAGACAAACAGTACATAATGAAAGAGACCCTAAATAATGACAACTATTAGGAGATCTGTATTTTTTTTACTGAGGAAGACTATCTATCTTTCAACCTATTCCACGATTACCTCAAAAATACATTAGAGGTGGCTTGAAATAAGAACACAAATAAAAGGTTACCTTAGATAATTCATGCATAATAAGAGACAAAACAGTAGGAAATGAAGGGAGAAAATCATATCAAGAAGAAGCCTAGCTGAAGAAAACCTATAATAATGGTTGCTATAAAATCTATTAAAAGCATATTTGGGTACCATACCTTAAGAAACAAACTACCAACAACAAAAAGGAAACAAGCAAAAGAACTTTTTAAATCCTTTGGGCCATTTAGTCTACTAATTTCCCAGCAAAGTTATCCCTGCACTTCAAAACCTGTCTAAAGACACGATTTTATTATGTTAGAGTAAAAAAAAATTCTTATCGCTCTGTTGGCACAGAAGGAGTTTGAAATATATATTGAAAATATTTCTGTCAAATAGTTATAATAAAAAGTGGAGTTAATGAGTAAGCTTAATTCAGTGTCAAAATGAACTTAAGTTTATCAACTGACTACATATGATCAATGAATAAATCCAGATTTTTTGTTCTATCAATTTCCTAGCAACAAATAAATATTTCCAATAAAGATATATTTTCAAACTCTAACACAATATCACCAGAAAAATACAGAATATAATAAAAGAAGATCATGAACTGAAATAAAATTTTGCAAATTTAAAACAATTTAAACCCACAACATGACTAGTTAAGCATATAGACGTATATATTTATACATATGTCTATGTATATATATCTATATACATATGTCTAAATCTATCTATAAATCTTATAATCATCACTGAAAGGAAGAAGAATTTCTAAGCCTTTGAGTTGGAGGGGTCTGAGTTACAAATGTTCTTCTGACTTTGAAATAGCTGTATCTCCTGGGTCTTGAATTTTCTTGTGCTAGAAACTAAGGTACATAAGTGAAACAGAGAAAAAAAACACAAAATTTAAAAAAAGAATTGAAGCTTATATATAAATTTTGTGCTGATAAATGCTAGAAGAAAATAAAACATTCATGCTATTTACAGATAAACCCATTTCCCAGAATCATGAGTATTTTATGCCATGCATAGAGAGCAAAACCACTTTCCCTGAAATCCAGCTTAGAGCAACTTGGAAGCTAATACAGAAACACTGAGGCTGGTATAAGTATATTGCTACTTGCTTAAGAAAAAAATAATACCCAGATTCTATCACATAAATTAAAGAGTACTAATTAGTAACTTCCAGGTGTTTTATCTCTTGAGTCCTTGATGTGCAATTCTTTTTGGATCCACAGGAGAGAAGGAAAAATCAGAGCTTAGCATTTGAGATATGCTGATTCTGTACCTCGATCTCTGCATTATATCCCTTCAAGATTAGTAGATTACAAAACCAGTTCAGAATGAGTTTCATAGAGTCTTATGGTTTTGAGGTGATCTTAAAAGGGGTGTTACTTTTGGAGGACAAAATAGATTTTGTAATTTATAAGGTACTAATAAGATACCATTATTTCACCCATTATATTGGCTAATGCTTCCAAAGATATAAATTAGAAGGTGTAGAAACAGGCATTAATACACTGATCATACGAGAATGAACTGTGAAGAACTTCCTCAATCTCAAAAATGTGCATCAGGGTTTCCAGGTCAATATTCAAATTGAGAACAGGTATTTGTAACCTATCTTTCCGTGGCATTCTCCAAAACTTAGTGTAGGAAAAGAAAAGTATACCTTAATAACAATGAAGAGAATAATAGGGGTGCTCATTTGTGGATGAGAAATTTCACTACATAATGGGGAAACAAAAAGCAGACAGAAGTAGGCTAACAGATGATGAAAACTAACCAGATGGAGCCTGAAGAGCCCCAGACTCAAAACAGCAAGTTCTACAAGTGCCGGTCATGAAAAGCCTGTCTGAAAACAGGAGAAATGAATGGTCTGTAAATAAAAAGTCTCCCCATACCTCACCCTGCACGCGAAATCCAGCAGCTAGACCACATTTATCTACTTACCCTAAATGAGGGAGTAAACCAGGAAAGATGAAGATATGAGCTCTGAAAATAGTGGCTCTGACCCAGGAGAGCAGTAAAAGTCAGTCACTGGTTAATAGTAATTAAACCTAGTAGGAAGTGACCACTCCAGTTCAGACTGGAACAATGGAGGGACCTTAAGGGAATGACACTAGATTCTATACAAATAGGAGAATGAACTATAGGGGTGCTCATAAATAAAACCTGTCCCATTTTATTGAAACATAGCCACACCCATTCATTTACATATTATTGATGGCTGCTTTTGTGCTACAGTGGCAGAGTTGAGTAGTTGCAACAGAGACTGAACGGCTTGCAAAGACTCAAATTATTACTATCTGCCCTCTTCACAGGAAAAGTTTGCTATCCTGTGATGTATACAATTAAATAATTTAAGGGTACAATGAAGTTACAGAATTCAATAAAAAAGAATGGCAGTTACACACTCTAGGAGATCAAAAAGCTGAATCTGAAGCAATCAGTCAACCAGTCTGAACAAGAAGCAGGACCTTGAAGAACAGTGGAATAATTTCTATGTGATAGGCAAAATGTACAACAATCAGATGTTATTAGGGATATGATAAAGATGTATGTCTTATTTCCCCAAGATAAAAAGATGAAAGGAAATCAGATATCTCCAAAAAAGAAAAAAAAGGAAGGAAAGAATAAATAAAGAATACCAAGCCAACTGTTACTTGAAAGATATGGTTCACATAAAGAGAATACTAAAATTGTTGTAATTTTGAGTGTAAGAATGTAAACTACATGAACACAACGGTTGTGATGTTGAAAGTATAGAGGAGGAATGTGATGTTAGCTTATTATTTGTTTCTGCGTTAAGTATGTTCATATGTTAGTATAAAATAAATGTAATTTATTGGTTGAAAACATTTAGAATCAACCTATAGAAAAAGCATGAAAAACTTCATTAGAGTTCTAGACTAGACTGTAAGTGTAAGCATATTCAACAATGTTTAAGTATATAAAACAAAAGGTGTGAGGTGCTGAAAGTTCTGTCATGTATTATGCATGTTACAGCAAAAGGAAGGTGTTTTTAACCTCTTTTTACAAGGTCAGGCATTTCTGTATCGGGCATGAAAGTGGAAATCACTCTTCTCATTGGACACCAATGTATTTGCCATCACGTCAGTCATTAAACTTCTCCCTAGCCATTTCCAACACTTCCAGAGATGGACCTACTTTGCCATGTTATGCCCAATCACACACACACACACACACACAAGAGCTCCTAAAAGCAGTCTTTTTATTGATCTCTGTATTGCCTAAAATGCTTAATATGATACTTTGCACACCCATGCATGATAAGCATTTTGTCTATATTTGCTAAATTCAGTTGTTACTTAAATAGATACTTACAAAAATTCCAACAGGGCATGTTCCTAGACATTTACCAATGCTGAATCTATAGAATTAGATTTTCCCAAATTAAAACTGGGTAAGAATGTTGTTTCTTAAGGACTGAGTACCCTACCTTTGGAAACTCGACTTCGCTACAGGTCAAGTGAGCTGCCTTTGATTCCTATTTTTCCTGATGACTAGAGGCAGAAACAATAAAATGATTGTAACCCGAGGACAATACAGGCCCACTCACAGCTGTATTGACAGTCATGAATCAAACTGTGAAGTTTAAGCATATTGTGTAAACTGATGCTCTCTTCTAAACAACCTTTATTTAATAGTTGAGGAATTCATGTCCAAAATTATTTTATAATCACTATACTATGAAGCATATACTCTTTCTTTAAAATGAGAATTTAAAAGCTCAAATTAGAATTCAAATTAAGCTGATAATTTCCCCCCAAATTTCAAATAATAGTCTTGAGTTATTAATGTAACATATCTTTAGACCTGGTAAGTCCTTGTAGCCCACAGATCCACCACCACCATCACCACTGCTCACTCTTTCTTTTTGTGCTCCAAAAGTTCCTCATGTCCAACAATTTCCCAAAAGACTTTTCATGATTGGAGTTGATGATTCCTGGCTTCTATGCATAGTCAGGTTCTAGAACAACTTATAATCTTATATTTCAAGTCATTCCTCTGAATATTGCTTGCAGCTCTGAGACGTAGGAGATACAATGGCCCTCATATCACAGCCCTACTTCATAGAGATTTGCTACTAATAGTCCTAGTGACTTGGAGATTATTTACTTGGAGATGTTGAAGTGGGTCCAAATTTGAAGAACCTTCTATGCAAAATGTCTACGTAGATTTGTTTAGTTATGCGGGTTCTCTATTTGGGCTGCTTAGAAGTTTTTTCATACAATAAAGGTAGTGATGGTGTTCAGGACCTGACAGATTCTATGATTTTGTATTCCTTTGCTTTGATTTAATGGCAAAAGTTATGCCATTGAAATAGAAACCAAATATTGGGTGAAACCAAATAAAGCAGATAAAGGGCAAAATAATTTAATGTATTACCTCTTTTTCCTTATTCTTTGACTTTAAGTATGAGATCCAGTGGCCTGAATGACCATTAGTACTTATATAGGGCTTATGAATGAGGAGGAACTATAAATACATAGAGGAGGTAATTTTTTAAAATATCAAATGTAATCGTATAAACTGTTATTCAAAATAGCATTACTAAGTGAAGTAATTATCCTAGAATATTTGAGATAGGTTCCTGTAAGTTCTGTCTACAATTTGAGTCCATATACCTTAAGGGAGTTGAATGAGCATAACCTACCCTTGGATTTAATTGATGATTCATAACAGATGTGTGAACTGCATGATCCTGGTTACAATTTTGGAAGCTGGAGAAATGTTACATGAAGTGTTGCAAATTTTCTCTCTGTGGAAACAGGAATTGGGAGTAATACATTAAAGCAGTTTTCACATTGAAAGCACACAGTTCATTGTGAATGGACAAATTTGTGGAGGCTGAAGAGCTGAAAGAGTGCACATGAATGGCATCTACATACCACAACTGTGCTCCGAAATGTTCTTAAGAGCATCCTGTGCACTGACTCAGCAATGATTCCTTTTAACAAGAATGACTTAAGTGCAGGTAGGTTCAGTGAAGCGCTGGTCTACTCAATATTGGATTGGTGACAAATGACAACCAGCGGGGTGATAAGGAAATGGGAAACAGGTGACTTCTAAATATATCAGGAAGTAAGCCAAAATATCAAAGAAATGCTCTAAATACTATGGATAAGAAATTACATAACACTTTAATTTTTTTCACATCTGTAAATCTCCTATGATGCTAACAAAAGTAAGGAATGTGTTATTCCTACTGGATATACGAGAAATAAGAACTATCAGCCACTTAGTGACAGAGCTGAGAATATAAATTTCATCTCTTGGTCCCATTTTATTTCTATCATACCACCCTGAAATCAGGCAGCAAAAAAGCTCTTTGTTTGAGTGTGAATTCCAAAATGAACTTTATCACCAAGGGTAGAAAGGACGCAGGAAGCATGATGGAAATTTTGATCATTTGATCCCCTCCACTTCCCCACCTTAACCCTGAGCACCTAGGTGGAGCAATGCACATGTCTCTATCCTGCAGAAGAGTAATAAGGCACTTTTTAGAAACTTATTGTCTGTGTAAGCTTGGTCAAGTAACAACCTCTGAGCTTCAGTTCCTTTGTCAAATATATACAACAGTAATCCTTGCCTTCCAGGTAGTTACTAGCAAATGAATGCCTGTAAAACACTTAGATGACAGTCAAAAGTGGGAGATGCTATCTGCTGCCTGCTTGACCTAGAGATCCCTCTTGGATGGTACTGGTGGAGACGTACATATGACCACAATCTGGAGGACAAAACTCAGAAAACATCTTTCCCTGAGCAGGCCCACACCAGCCCTGGCAAAATCTATATCCTCTCTTCTCTCAATTTCAAAAATCTATGTCTGAGTTAACATTATTATCTTTTCCAGCTGCAATTGTCACCAATCCAATATTGAGTGGACCGGCACTTCTCCAAACCTACCTGCACTTAAGCCATTCTTGTTAAAAGGAATCATTATTTCCTAAAAATTTCATTGATATAGCATTTTTCTGCAAAATCTATAATATAGTAATATTAACATCTGACATAAATATAGACCTGACTCCACAAAATATAAAGCTCTAACAACAGGACTTAAATGAAAGGAATGATAAGTGTTTCCAGCTCACCGACATCAGACATTGATGCTTTTTAAAATGTCAATATTATGAGTAAGTCCTCACCCTTTGCCTAGAGAAAATTGCTTTCATGCCAGTAATGAAGAGAATCACTTGTGTTATGTCGAGTGATTTTTAATGATCAATAACAATACTTAGCACTTATGTAGTAGTTTTCATCTTCAAACCAATTTACTGGCATTAAACAAATTCAAGATGCTGCCATTTTCTCACAAGAAAATTCATGAGATGAAAAGTTGTCATTCGAGATTCCAGGATGAGAATGATAGAGATACGTATTTCACAAAAATCACGTGGTGATAGATCATTTTAGGCAGTTAATGACAATTATCTCAACTATAAACTTTATTTGTAAAAGTAACAGATATTTTTATCATCAAAAATGTGAAGCTACAAAGAAGTGTCTAGAAGAAAATAAAAATCACATAAATTACTCCCGATCCCATTTACATAAATAGACACTATTAATACATTAGTACCGTTTCTTCCCATTTTTAAATGCATATGTATTGCATATGTTTATGGTATATAAGTTTATTTTTGTAATGTGTATATTCTTTGTAAAGGTGATCATGATGATTATCTAGTTTGTTGCTCTTGTTTTTCACTAATAGGCACAAACCTTGAAAAAAACTTTTCAAAAATGATTCTTAATGCCCATATACATTCAGGTTGCATGAATGTATCACAATTTATTTTGGATTTTCACTCAGACATCTAATTAGTTTTCCTTTCTTTTTTGCTACTATATAATACATATTTTTGCTGCCTTATTTACTAATGATTTATGTATACTAATATGTCTGTTAGAATGTCTTCTCTCCTTATCCCTCCCCACCCCAATATGGGTTCAGTATTAGGAACTGCCAGGTCATGAACTGCAGTTTGAAAAACATAGGTACTGGCACATGATTCTGGAAAAATGGCTTAGGGGCTGAGTCTGGGGAGTACCGTGGGCTTCAGGAGAGAGTTCGGGAGTTATAGTGCCAGGGAAGAAACTACTGAAGGTCTTGAAATAAGACGTCGTGATCAGAATTGTGCTTTAGAAAAAATCACTCTTAAAGCAGTTTCAAAGGGTTTCATTTTGATGGAGGAGGGTTTGCACCGGAAATGGGCAAGTGGTGGTAACTATTGTCATCATCCAGGAGAGAAGACGAGAGCAGGGCTGTACACAGTATGGGACACAGAAGCCAATGATGGACATTCTCTCTCCTTTAAGGACAACTGAAGCCTCGTGTGGATGGTCCACATGTGGATCATCCACTTTGATAATCCTCCAAAGCTTCCTCATCCTGCTCAGGAATAGTCCTGTCCTCCCCTGCTTTCAACATGTGCATAGAGAAATTAAGTGCATTTCAGTCTTTTAGTAAGTCAAATATAAATAGAAATATTTAAATAAATATTCCCATGTGGATATGAAAGATCATATCAGGAAATTTAAAGTGCAGATTTGGAACTTAGGATTTTGGATGATTCACAGTTTAAGATTATTTTAACCAGCACTCCTCTAATATTACAGCTTCCTTAACTCAACATACAGAGGTTCAGACTCGTGATTTAATTATAGGAAATCAGTTTCCCTAAGTAAGTAAACTCTTAAAATCATTGACTTTGGCAATAGTCTTACTTTGTCACATTATAAAAAAAAAAGTTCTGCATTTTACCAATAGCTGCTTTGTAAAGAGAAGGGTTTAAGGCTAGTTTTCTAAAGAATATATGGTGGAATTAAAATTATTACTATAGACATGAAACTCATTATGCCATGATTGAATAAGGGGTAAATATTGGCGTTTCTTCAAACATAACAAGGGATTAATATTCCTGGCAAGAATCTCACAGGAAATGTTCCAAAGGAAAATTTGTCATTTGCTTGAGGATGTCCTTTAATACATTGATGACTAATAAGATACTTCTGTTAGTTTATTTCTGCACTTATATGATTAATATAGTAATCTAAGCCTCGTAAGTATGTATGATACTTTTCCATATATTCTCAAACTCGACGTAACATTTACACTGACAGAAACCATTCATCCTTTGTCTTGACTCAATTGTCGCCATTAGTATTTTACTCAGAATCCACTTCTCCATAGCAATGCCCACTGACTTAGCAGCGCAGTTGCAATTGCGCGTCAGATTTTATCTAACTCAGCTATTGTCAACCAGAAATCCATTTTTCCTTCTTTACTTTCAAAGTCACCTTTCAGTGGCTGTGTTGCTGTATTTTAGAGCACACCACATGGAGGGCAGAGGTGGGATTTTAAGGGAAAAATGCCATCATCACACAGGCAATCTCAGGACCAGAACTATTGCACCTCTTCTGTTTTTGTTTGTGGTAACAGTCAAGATCCAGTGGCCAGGAAAAGTGCTCACACTGTAAACAGCAATAACAGATTCCAGCATAGTAAGTAACAGGTATATGAAGCAGGGGAAGCATTAGGGTTGGGGGGATGCAAAGTAGTGAGAATAGACTCACCGCTTAGTCATTGAATGGTCACCGTAAATAACAACAAAAATGGGTATAAATTTCACATTGAGAGTAGACGTGCTTTCAACTTTCTAGCTCAACTAAGAGGAATTCCAAAAAGTAAGACGGGTTTAGAGGCTTCACAGAACGGCAGACATCCCGAACACAGGGTTTTAAACTGTTCAGAATGATGGCACATCTGTTAGCTGAATATATTATGAGTAGTCTTTTTACAACGAAAATCTAGATACACGTACTATAATAATTATTTTTAATTGACATAAACTTCATATAACATAAAATGCATCATTTTAAAGTGTACAGTTTAGTGGGTTTTAGTATATTCATAATGTTGTGTAACTATCACCACTATCTAATTCCAGAACATTTCCATCACTCCCCAAAAGAAACCCTGTACCGATTCCCTACCAATTCCCTCCTCTCCACAGGCTCTGGAAACCACTGTATTCTGCTCCTATGGATTTACCCATTCTGGAAATTTCATAGAAATGGAATCATAGAATATGTGGCTTTTTGTGTATGGGTTCTTTCATGTTTTCTTTCTTGTGTATGGGTTCTTTCAGCATGTTTTCAAGGTTCATCCATGTTGTAGCAGGTATCAGTATTTCATTCCTTTTTATGGCCAAATGATATTCTGTTGTATGGACATACCACATTTTGTTTATTCATCAATCAGTTGATGGACATTTTGAGTTGTCTCCTCTTTTTGGTTGTTACAAGTAATGCTGCTAGGAACACTTCTGTACAAGTTTTTGTATATGCATATGATTTCACCTCTCTTGGTTTGTTACATGTGTAGGAGTGGAATTGCTGGGGCTTGTGGTAACTCTCTTTAACTGTTTAAGGAACTGCAAGATGGTTTTTCACAGACACTGTACCATTTTGCAAGTGAATCAGCAATGCATAAGAGTCCAATTTCCCCAATCCTTACCAACACTTGTTTATCTCTTTTCCTTTTGTATTAGAGACATTCTAGTGGATATAAAGTGGTTTCTCATTGTGGTTTTGATTTGCATTTCCCTAATGACTAATGATGTTGGGTATCTTTTATGTGCTTATCAGCCACTTGTATATCTTCTTTGGAGAAATGTCTGTTCAAATTCTTTGCCCAGTTTTTAACTGGGTTGTTTGTTTCTTCTTATTGAGACTTTTTTTATTGTGGTAAAATACACATAACATAAAATTTACCATTTTAACCATTTTAAGGTGTACACTTTAGTGACATTAAGCACCTTGTTGTGCACAACGTTGTGCAATCATCACCACTATCAAGTTTCAAAACTTTTTCATCATCCCAAATGGAAACCTCATACTCATTGAGTAGTTACTCCCCATTGCCACTTTCCCAACCCCTGGAAATCACAAATCTGATTTCTGTCTTCATGGATTTGCCTATTCTGAGCATTTTGTATAAATGGAATCATACAATATGTGGCATTTTGTGTCTGGCTTCTTTTACGTAACATAACGCTTTCAAAGTTCATCTATGTTATAACCTGTATTACTACTTCATTCTTTATTATAGCTACATAATATTCCATTGTCTGGATATATCACATCTGGTTTATCCATTCATCTCTTAATAGACATTTGGGTTGTTCCCACCTTTTCATTATTGCGAATAGTGCTACTATGAACCTTTGTGTGCAACTATTTGTTTGAATACTTGTTTTCAATTCTTTTGGGTATATATCTAGGAGTGGAATTACTGGTGGTATGGTAATACTGTGTTTAACTTGAGGAAGAACTGTTTTCCACAGTGGCTGAAACATTTTGTGGAGTTTTAAGAGTTATTTATGTATTCTGAATATTAGAACCTTGTTAAATATATAATTTGCAAATGATTTCTCCCATTCTATGGGTTGTATTTTCACTTCCTTGATAGTGTGCTGTGATGCACAAAAGATTTTAATTTTGATGAAGTCAAATATATCTATTTTGTTGTTGTTGCTTGGGTTTTTGGTGTAAAACATAAAAAAACATTTCCTAGCCCAAGGTCATGAAGATTTATACCTACATTTCCTTCTAAGTGTTTTATACTTTTAGTTTTTACAATTGGTCTTCGATCAATTTTGGGTTAATTTTTGTATTTAGTCTGAGTTAGGGAGCCAAATTAGTTCTTTTTCATGTGGCTATCCATTAATCTCAGCATTGTTTGTTGAAAAGACTATTCTTTCCCTATTAATTGTCTTGGCACCCTTGTCAAAAATCAATTGGCTATAGATGTATGGATTTATTTCTGAATTCTCAATTCAATTATATTCTATTGGTTTATTTATATGTCTATTCTTATGCCAGGACTATGATGTTTTGGTCATTGTGGTATTTTGATTAAGAAAATGTGAGTCCTGAGCCAGCCCTGACGGTCTAGTGGTTGAAGTTTGGTACTCTCACTGCTTTGGAGGCCCAGGTTCGTTTCCCGGTTGTGGAACCACACCACCCATCTGTCAGTTGCCATACTGTAGTGGAAGCACACATAGAAGAACTAGAAGGACTTACAACTAGGATATACAATCATGCACTGGGGCTTAGGGGAGAAAAAAAAAAAAGAGGAAGAATGGCGATGGATGTTAGCTTAGGGCAAATCATTCCCTGCAAAAAAAAAAAAGAACCCATGAAAATGGGAGTCCTACAACTTTGTTCTTTCTCTAAACTGTTTTAGCTATTTTGGCTCTCATGCAATTCCATATGAATTTGAGGGTTGGCTTTTCCATTTCTTCAAAAAAAAAAGGCTACTGGATTTTTATAGGGATTGTTTTGAATCTGTAGATTGAGGAGTATTGTCCTTTTAACAACATTAAGTCTTCTGCTCCATGAATGCGAGATACGTTTCTATTTCTTTGACTTAATTTCTTTCAATAATGTTTTGTAGTTTTCGGTGTACAAGGCTTGCACTTTTTTGGTTAAATTTATTCTAAGTATTTTATTCTTTTTGATGTTCTGTCGATGGAATTTGTTTCTTCATTTTTTTTCAGGTTGTTTGTTGCCAGTGTATAGAAATAGAACTAATTTTTATATATTTGTATCTTGCAGTTTTGCTGAACATATTAATTAGATCTAATAGTACTTTGGGGTGTACTTTAGGGTTTTATCTGTCTAAGATCATGCCATCTGCAAATACAAATAATTTTACTTCTTCCTTCCCAATCTGGATGCTTTTTGATTATTTTTCTTGTCTAATTACCATGATGAGAACTTCTAGTTCATCGTTGAATAGATGTGGTGAAAGTTGACATCGTTGTCTTGTTCCTGACCTTAGGCAGAAAGCTTTCTGTCTTTCACTATTGGGTTTTCATGGATGTCATTTATCAGGTTGAGTAAGTAGCCTTCTAGTTCTAGTTGAGTATTTTTTTAAATCATGAAATGATGTTAAATTCTATCAAATACTCTCTCTGCACATATTGAGGCAATCATATGATTCTCTTTATTCTATTAATATTGTTCACATTGATTGATATTTGGATGTTGAAAAAACCTTGCATTCCTTGGATAAATATCACTTGATCATTGTGTACAATTTTTTCAGTATGCTGATGGACTTAGTTTTAAAGTATATGTGAGGAATTTTCTATCCATATTTGTAAGGGATATTGGTCTGTAGTTTTCTTTTCTTGTGTTATCTTTGTCAGGATTTGCCATCAGGGTAACACTGTCCTCGCAGAAAACATGGGAAAGTGTTCCTTCCTTTTCTATTTTTTGGACGAGTTTGAAAAGGATCAATGTTAAATAATTTTTAAGTTTGGTGGAATGTCCCAGGAAGCCATCTGGTCATGGGCTTTTCTTTGTGGGAATGTTTTTGATTACTTGTTATAAGTCTATTCAGATTTTCTACTTCTTTTTGAGCCTATTTTGGTAGTTTGCATGTTTTCAGCTATTTGTCCATTTCAACTATGTTATCTAGTTAATACAATTGTTTATATAGCTCTCTATATTTCCTTTATGCTCTTTTTACATTGTTTTTATCACAAATTACATCTTTATACATTGTGTGCCCATCAACATAAATTTATAATTATTGCTTTCTACAGTTGTCTTTTAAATCAGATAGGAAAATAAAGAAGTCACAAATAAAAACAGGAATTAATGTTGTATTTTATATTTATCTATGTAGTTACCTTTATTGGAGTTTTTAATTACTTTGTGTGGATTTGGGCTGCTGTGTTGTGACCCTTCATTTCAGCCTGAAGGTCTCCCTTTAGCATTTCGTGTGGAGTAGGTCTGCTAGTGAGTAGTTGACTCAATTTTTTTTATTTTGGAATAGCTTAATTCACCTTTGAAGGATGGTTTTACCGAATATAAAATTCTTGGTTGACATCTTTTTCTTTTTCTAGCACTTTGAATATGTCATCCCACTTCTTTCTGGCTTCCATGATTTCTGACCAAATACCAACTGTTAATCTTATTGAGCATGCTTCCCATACGATGAGCTGCATCTCTTTTGCTGCTTTCAAGATTCTTTCTTTGTTCTTGGTTTTGATAGTTTGATTATGATGTTTCTTGGTGTAGATCTCTTTGAATTTATCCTACTGGAGTTCATTGAACATTTTTGATGTATATATTAATATTTTCATCCAATTTGATGAGTTTTCAGCTATTATTTCTTTAAATAGTCTTTCATTCCTTGCTCTGTCTTCTTCTTCTGGGATTCCCATTATGCTTATGTTGGTATAGTTGATGGTATCCTACAGATCCCTTAGGCTTTGTTAATTTTTCTTCCTTCTTTTATCTTTCTGTTCCTCAAATTGGATAATTTCAATTTACTTACTTTCAAGTTCACTGATTCTGTTTTCTGCCAGTTCAAATCTGTTATTGAGCCTCTCTAGTGAATTTCTCATTTCAATTATTGTATTTTCAATTGCAGAATTTCTATTTGGTTAGCTTTTGTAATTTCTATCTCTTTGTTAATATTTTCTATTTGCTGAAACGTTGTTTGTCACTCTACTTTAGTTCCTTAAAACTAAAATCATTTGCTTTAGCTCTTCAAATATATTTACAAAGAGCTGATTTGGAGTCTTTGTTGAGTAAGTCCAATATTTGGGATTCCTCAGAAATAGTTTCTATTGTTTGTGATTTTTCTGGTGCATGGGCCATACTTTCTCGTTTCTTTGCATACTTGTAATTTTTTGTTGAACACTGGAAATTTTTTATAATATAGCAACTCTGGAAATCAGAAATCTCTTCTACCTCTGCTCCTCAGGATTTGTTGTTGCTTATTGTAGTAGTTGTTGCTTGTTTAAGTAACTTTTTTGAACTAATACTATAAACTCTGCTTTCTTTGCCATGTGTGGCTACTGATGTCTCTGTTTCATTACCTTAGTGGTCAGCTAATGATAGAGATTTTTAAGAGATTTCCTTAAGCCAAAAGAAAATCCATCTTTGCAGATGGGTTCTATTTTTGTTGGGGCATGCCATCAACATTCAACCAAGAAGTGTGCAGCTTCTGAAGTCCTTTGCCTTCACTCCCTGCTTGACCAGTGCTCCAAGGCCTGAGAGCTTAGGGTGTTCTTAGGTCTTCCCAGATCATATGCACAATGTAGGTATGCATGTGACTTCCAGTTTCCTAGAAATATATCAGGGCTTTTCAAAGCACTTATTCCCCAAGGTATCTCACTTATTGGTCTTTTCACTCAGGATTTTTGTTAGTCTATTGTTTGCCCAACAGTTATCCATTGTCTCAGACAGCAGCAACTAAACCATTTTCCTGTAAATGTTTTCAACAAATGCCCCTGGATAGCAGCATAGCAAAGGAGAGTTCCAGTCGGGTGAGATAAAGACAAACCTTTTGACAGGGTTTTCCAGGGAACCACTAGACAGGTGAACTAACAACAATCTGCAAATCAGATCTGTTCTCTTCCTTCTGGTATCAGTACTATGAAGGCAGTTTGTTAATTTCAAGGCTTTCACTGAACTGGGAAGTGGGATTTTACAGTAATTTAAAACACCAAAAATTCACTATTCTTACAAAGGTTTTGTTTAGAATCCCTCATCAGATTTCTGCAAGCTTGTCATTATTCTCCAGAGTTGTAAAAAAGTTAATTCTGGTAGTTGTGTGCCAGTTTTTTCTTGGTTTTTATAGAGGAAAGGGTTTAGAAATCCCTTACTCCACCTTTTTTCCTAATGCATTCTTGTACTGCTAATTTTAAGAATGACTAAGATAATTAAAATAAATATTCATGTAAATAAATAAGAAATAGGAAGTAGAAAACATCACAACTGTTCTTGATTTGTAAATGTTTCCCAAATTAATATCATGCTATATTAACAAGGCCCTTGCTCTGTGTTTGCCAAAAGATTATGTATGTCTTGCAGTACGATATTTATAACAAGTGTGTATGATAAAACTGTATCCTAAGTGAATATATTTTACCCTGAATTAAGGCATAAGGAACTAGTGGAAAGAAAATAATGTCTTCAACTGTGTTGATATTACCAACATTATTTATTGGCACATATTAAGGATTTTCAGAATATGCACCTCTAGGGAAATTTGACCTAAAAAGTCATTTTTGTACCTAATTAAAGGTATAACAAGTGTTTCCAGAAGGAGATTCATCAAACTCAACAAGCAAAACAATAAAAATGTACTTGGCCAGATATATGTCTGATAGCAAGATTATTTGCCAAACTGTAGGGAATAATCTCCTTTTTTTTTCTGACTTTAGAACCTGAAATATTTTCCTGAAACTACTTGCAAGGTGACTGGTTGTATCAGTTGTTTTTTATGTGTGTGATGATAGAACCCTTTTTCCTGTGAATCAAGTTATAAATGCATTTCACAAAGGTCAAAAAACAACTCTTCAAAGGAAATAGCTTTCAATCCTCTCTGACATGTGTGGACTGGATCAAAGTTTTACAAGTAACAGTCTACCCTATTCCAGTAACAAATTTTCAAACAGTTTTGCTGATGTTTTAAATGTTTAAGACACATTCTTATTTTTCCCTTTAATAATAATTACTAAGCCATAGATCATTATGATGTACAAATCTCTTTATTGTGTTTCAGTTGCATCGGATATTTCAAACTAAACATTTTCAAACCTTCAGGGTCATCAACAATATTTTCACCTTTTTATTAACCTTCTCACTTTACTTCAAACCTATTGCTACAGGTCTAATTCAGTTCCTTAATCCCCTGTTGCTTAACATCCTCAGACATTTGAGACATATATATATAAATATATTCATTGTGATATATTAATTGAAATGTTAGTTGTTAGAAAAAACATAAGTGTAAAACTTTGGTACGAAATAGATCTCAGAAATGTGATGTAAATTAAACACATTGAACAGAACTAAAGTGAGGTTAGAAAGCCTGGAGTCCTCCATATTTGCTGTTTCTTCTTCACTCCCCACCCCAGCCCCCACCCCATGCATCCCTGTTCCCTAGAGAGCTGTGAAGAACATCAATTAGTAACACCTGAGGTAGATTAAATAAACTTCTTCTTTCCATAACTTTATTGATTTTTGTACCTTTTATGTAAACCAACAATTCATTACTCATTACCTCTACTCTACTGGGACCAGAGTTTACCTAGAGCTCACAGTAAAGTTGAGGATATGATAGATCAAACATCCTCAACGACAGTGTGATGCATAGAAAAGCTGAGGGCTACAGAAGCCACCCTGGGAGGCGACCAATACTTCTGAAGATCTTCTAAGTCGTCAGAAACAGTATAGTTGATCCTCATTATTTTCAGATTCCATATTTGTGAATTTTTCTACTTGTTAAATTTTTTTCAATTATTTTATTGAGATCATAATGATTTATAACATTGTATAATTTCAAGTGCATAATATTATGAATCAATTTCTGTATGGACTGCATCATGCTCACAACGAAAAGTCTAATTTTTATGCATCACCATATATATGTGCCCCTTTACACATTTTGCCCACCTCCCAGCCCCCTTCCCATCTGGTAACCACTAATCTGTTCTCTTTATCCATGTGTTTGTGATATGAGTGATATCATGCACTATTTGTCTTCCTCTGTCTGGCTTATTTCGCTTAACATAATACCCTCAAGGTCCATCCATGTTGTTGCAAATGGGACAATTTTGTCTTTTTGTGGCTGAGTAGTATTCCATTGTGTGTATATAAGTATATATATATGTATATATGTATACATATATGTATACATATATATATACCACATCTTCTTTATCCATTCATCCATAGAAAGGCACTTGGGTTGCTTCCACATCTTGGCTATCGTGAATAATGCTGCAATGACATAGAGGTGCATAAATCTCTTTGGATTGTTGATTTCAAGCTAGCTGTATCAAATGGTATATCTATTCTTAATTTTTTGAGAAATCTCCATACTGTTTTCCATAGTGGCTGCGCCAGTTTGCATTCCCACCAGCAGTGTACAAGGGTCCCCTTTTCTCCACATCCTCTCCAACATTTGTTATTTTTTGTGTTGGTAATTACAGCCATTCTAACAGGTGTAAGATGATATCTCGTTGTAGTTTTGATTTGCATTTCCCGAGTAATTAGTGATGTTGAACATCTTTTCACATGCCTGGTGGCCATCTGTATATCTTCTTTGGAAAAATGTCTGTTCATATCCTTTGCCTATTTTTTGATTCGGTTGTTTGCTTTTTGTTGTTGAGTTGTATGAGTTCTTTATATATCTTGAAGATTAATTCCTGTTGGATAGATGATTTGCAAATATTTTCTCCCAGTTGGTGGGTTGTCTCTTCATTTTGTTCCTGGTTTCCTTCGCCTTGCAGAAGCTTTTTAGTCTGATGTAGTCCCATTTGTTAATTTTGTTTGTTTGTTTCCCTTGCCTGAGTAGACATGGTATTTGAAAAGATGCTGCTAAGACCAATGTCATAGAGTCTACTGCCTATACTTTCTTCTAGGAGTTTTATGGTTTCAGGTCTTACATTCAAGTCTTTAATCCATTTTGAGTTAATTTTTGTGTATGGCACGAGATAATGATCTGCTTTCATTCTTTTGCAAGTGACTGTCCTGTTTTCCCAACAAGATTTATTGAAGAGACTTTCCTTTCTCCACTGTTATATTCTTGGCTCTTTTGTCAAAGACTAACTGTCTATAGCTGTGTGGTTTTATTTCCAGGCTTTCAATTCTATTCCACTGGGCTGTGTGTCTGTTTTTGTACTGGTGCCATGCTGTTTTGATACTATAGCTTTGTAGTATATTTTGAAGTCTAGGATTGTGATACCTCCACCTTTTTCATTTTTCTGAGGATTGCTTTGGCTATTCAAGGTCTTCTTTTATTCCATATAAATTTTAAGATTCTTTGTTCTATTTCTGTGAAGAATGTCATTGGGATTCTGATTGGGATTGGATTGAATCTGTAGATTGCTTTAGGTGGTGTGGACATTTTAACTATGTTTATTTTTCCAGTCCATGAGCATGGAATATCTTTTAATTTCTTTATATCTTCTTCAATTTCTTTCAATAATGTCTTATAGTTTTCAGTGTATGTGTCTTTCGCCTCTTTGGTGAAATTTATTCCCAGGTATTTTATTCTTTTTGTTGCAGTTGTAAATAGGATTATATTCTTGACTTCTCTTTCTGCTAGTTCATTATTAGTGTATAGAAATGCAACTGATTTTTGTAAGTTGATTTTGTACTCTGCAACTTTGCTCTAGTTGTTGGTTATTTCTAATAGTTTTCTGATTGATTCTTTATGGTTTTCTATATATAGAATCATGTCATCTGCAAACAGCAAGAGTTTCATTTCTTCCTTTCCAATTTGGATTCTTTTTATTTCTTTTTCTTGCCTAATTGCTCTGGCCAAAACCAACAGTACTATGTTGATAGGAGTGGTGAGAGTGGGCACCCTCGCCTTGTTCCTGTTCTCAGAAGGAGGCCTTTGAGTTTTTCACCATTAAATATGATGTTGACTGTGACTTTAACATATATGGCCTTTATTGTGTCAAGGTACTTTCCTTCTATACCCATTTTATTGAGAGTTTTTATCATAAATGGATGTTGGATCTTCTCAAATGCTTTCTCTGCATCTATTGAGATGATCACGTGATTTTTATTCCTCATTTTGTTAATGTGGTGTATCACATTGATTGATTTGTGGATATTGAAATATTCTTGCATTCCTGGTAAAAATCCCACTTGATCATGGTGTATAATCCTTTTAATGTATTGCTGTATTTGGTTTGCCAATATTTTGTTGAGGATTTTTGCATCTATTATCATCAGGAATATTGGCCTGTAATTTTCTTTCTTTGTGTTGTTTTTGTCTGGTTTTGGTATCAGGGTGATGTTGGCCTCATAGAATGAGTTAGGAGGCATTCTGTCTTTTTCAATTTTTTTGAATAGTTTGAGAAGGAAAGACATTAAATCTTCTTTGAATGTTTGGTAGAATTCTCCAGAGAAGCCATCTGGTCCCGGACTTTTGTTTTTGGGGAAGTTTTAGATTACTGTTTTGATCTCCTTACTTGTGATTGGTATATTCAGATTGTCTATTTCTTCTTGATTCAGTTTGGGGAGGCTTTATGATTCTAAGAATTTACCCATTTCTTCTAGGTTATTCAATTTGTGGGCATATAGTTTTTCATAGTGTTCTCTTATAATCCCTTCTATTTCTGTGGTATCCATTGCAATTTCTCTTCTTTCATTTCTGATTTTATTTATTTGATCCTTGTCTCTTTTTTTCTTAGTGTGCCTGGATGAAGGTTTGTCAATTTTGGTTATCTTCTCAAAGAACTAGCTCTTAGTTTTATTGATCTTTTCTATTGTTTTTTAAGTAACTATTTCATTTATTTCTGCTTTAATTTTTATTTCCCTCCTTCTGCTGACTTTCGGCTTTGTTCTTTTTCTAGTTCTGTTAGGTATAGTTTAAGATTACTTATTTGAGATTTTTCTTGTTTGTTGAGGTGAGCCTCTATTGCTATGAATTTCCCTCTTATAACCACTTTTCCTGCATTCCAAAAGAGTTGGTATGTTGTATTTTCATTTTCATTTGTCTCCAGGTATTTTTAAATTTCTCCTCTCATTTCTTCATTGATCCAATGGTTGTTTAGTAGCATGTTGTTTAGTCTTCACATATTTGTTACTTTCACAGGTTTTTTCTTGTAGTTGATTTCTAGTTTCATAGCATTGTGGTTGGAAAGATGCTTGGTATGATTTCAATCTTCTTAAATTTATTGAGGCTTGCCTTATTTCCCAACATATGGTCTATATTTGAGAATGTTCCATGTGTACTTGAGAAGAATGTGTATTCTGCTGTTTTTGGATGGAATGTTCTCTATATATCTATTAAGTCCATCTGATCAAGTTTTTCACTTAAATCCACTATTTCCTTGTTGACTTTCTGTCTGGTTGATGTATCCATTGACATAAGTGGGGTGTTGAGGTTCCCTACTATTATTGTGTTGCTTTCAATTTCTCCCTTTAGGTCTGTTAATAGTTGCTTTATATATTTTTGTGCTTCTGTGTTAGGTGCATATAGATTTATATGTGCTATGTTCTTTTGGTGGAAAGTCCCTTTATCATTATATATTGCCTCTCTTTGTCTTTCATTGTCCTTTTTATCTTGAAGTCTGCTTTGTCTGATATAAGTATGGATACATCTGCTTTCTTTTGTTTGCCATTTTCTTGGAGTATCATCTTCCATCCCTTCACTCTGAGCCTGTGTTTGTCTTTAGAGCTGTGATGTGTTTTCTTGAGGTGGAATATTGTTGGGTCTTGTTTTTTAATCAATCCAGCCACTCTGTGTGTTTTAATTGGAGAATTCAATCCATTTACATTTAGAGTGATTATTGATATATGAGGGCTTAATCCTGCCATTTTATCTCATGTTTTATGGTTGTTCTATAATTTCATAGTTTCTCTTCCTTTGTATTTCTGACTGTGATTTCATTTTGGTCATTTTCTCTGGTGGTTTTCTCTTGTTTATGAATTGTGTCTCTGGTCTGACTTTTTATCTAGTGGTTACCATAAGGTTTGTATAAAAGATGAGATAGTTCATTTTCTGATAGCCTCTTATCTCCATTAGCCTAAACAGGCTACATCCCTCTACTCTTCCCCTTCTGAGCTATTGTTGTCACAAATTATTATGTTTTGTGTTGTGAATTCGTGACTAAGTTGAAGTGTTTATTGTTACTTTTGATGCTGTCCTTTCCTTTATCTTTTAAGTTATAATTAATTGTTTGCTAATCTGTTCTGAGAACTCCATTTTTCTGATTTTGTCTGTCTGTTTATCTCCTTGCTCAAGGCTTAGTATATCTTTGCCTTTTTGTTTCAGGTATAAGGGCATCCTTGATCATTTCTTGTGAGCCGGTCTAGTGCTGATGAACTTCCTCATCTTCCATTTATCTGGGAAAGCTTTTATTTCTCCATTGTGTCTGAAGGATAATTTTACTGGATAGAGTATTATTGGCTGAAAGCTTCTCTCTTTCAATATTTTGAATATATCATTCCCTTCTCTCTTAGCCTGTAAGATTTCTGCTTAGAAATCTGCTGAGAATCTGATAGGTGTTCCTTTGTAGGTTATTTTCTTCTGCTTTGTTGTCTTTAATCTTTTTTGTCATAGGCTTTTGCCAATTTTACTACTATATGCCTTGGTGAAGATCTTTTAGCATCGATGTAATTAGAAGTTCTATTGGCTTCATGTATTTCTAAGTCCAGTTGCTTGCCCAGGTTTGGGAAGTTCTCAGCTATTATTTCTTTGAACAAGCCCTCTGCTCCTTTCTCCTATAATCATTATGTTGCTTTTCCTAATTTAGTCAGGTATTTCTCAAAGATTCCTTCATTTGTTTTAAATCTTAGTTCTCTCTCCTCCTCTGCCTGAAGCAATTCTATTTATCTATCCTCTAAATCATTAGTTTCTTTCCTCCATAACATCAGCTCTATTTCTCAAGGATTCTAGATTACTTTTTATCTCATTAGTTGTGTTCTTCATATCCAGAATTTCTGCTTGGTTTTTTTTTTTTTTTTTAATAGTTTCAATCTATTTAGTGAAGTAGTCCTTCTTCTCATTAATTTTATTCCTAGCTCATTGAACTGTCTTCCTGAGTTTTCTTGTAACTCATTGACTTTCTTTATGACAGCTATTTTGAATTCTCTGTCATTTAGACTGTAAATTTCTGTGACTTCAGGGTTGGATCCTGGAGACTTGTCATTTTCCTTCTGCTCTGAATTTTTGCTGTAGTTTCTCATGGTGTTTGATGAACTAATCCTTTGCCAGTCCATTTGTATTGGTATCAGGTCACAGATTCCACTTGCTACTGCTGGGGGGGAAGCAGGAGCTGTGTTTCTGATCCTACTTCATCTGCTGGAAATTGTAGGGGTACAGCGGGCACTCCCACCGGCTGGGAAAGCATTTACGTGCAGGCTCAGGGCTGCCCCTGCCTCTTCTTATAGCCACACCAAAGCATGTTCCCACTTGTGGGGCTGCAGCAGTACTATGGGTGCTCCCACTGGCTGAGAAAGTGTTCACGTACGTGTGTAGGTCTGCCACCGCCTCTTTTTATGGTAGCACCAGCCACTGTGCTTGGTGAGTGGGGCTTCTTTGTAGGGTCTGAGCCTGGGGCACTTGTGGGCACTGAACCTGGGAAAGTGTATGCAGGCTCAGGGCTGCTGCCACCTCATCTTACAGTTGCGCTGAGGTGCATTCCCACTTGGGGGGCTGCAGCAGTACTATGAGAGCTCCCACTGGCTGAGAAAGCATTTGCACTTGTGCATAGATCTGCCACTGCCTCTTCTTACCATCGTGCCTAGGCACGTTGCTGCTAGCAGGACCACAGTGGCACTATGGGCACTCCCAGTCATGAAAGCTTTCACAAATGTGCACAGGGCTGCCGGGGAAGGGTCAGGGCATCCTCACTATTTCCACTGCTTCCTGGAGGCCCAGTCCTCTACCTGCAGATGTGTAGTTGCAGGGGTCTCTACGGCATCCTATTATGCTGTGTGGGATCCTCTGTGGGTCAATGAATGTCCATTTAGTTGTAGTTCAAAGGGGGAAAGATAAAGGGAATGGCTCACTCTGCCATACTGCTGATGCCACTCCCCTCTACTTGCTAAATTTATTTATAACTCCAAAATCAGCACTCATGATGATTTTGTGGTCACACATGGACATGTGCAGAGTGGCAAAAAATGTGAGTCGCCCAACATCTATGTACAGTAAACAAGTGTCCTTTTAGTGGCCTATTTAGTGAGGCATTTTTCAGAAATTGTGATTTTTGTTGGTGATTTATCTATTTAAAATGGCCCCAAAGAGTGCTGTCTAGAGTTCCTAAGTTCAAGAAGGTTGTGATGTGCCTTATGGAGAAAATATGTGTATTAGATAAGCTCTGTTCAGGCAAAGTTATAGTGCTATTGGTTGTGAGTTCAATGTTAATTAATCAACAATATATATTAAATCAAATGTCTTTAACCAGAAGCACTCATAAAACAACATTCTGTATTGATCAGTTGATAAAAATATTGAAAACAGAGTCTGGCAGCTACCTAAGCCTATATTACCATGAGGAACAATGGTTCAGAATTCACTAATTTAGTGTTTGTGGTGACTTTACAGAACATAGCTACTGAGAATAATGAGAATTGACTGTATTTAACAATATATAAGAAATTTACATTATTTTCTTTGTGCTTATCCTTTTTTTAAATTTGTTCTTCATGCGTAAATTTTCTCCCTTCCCCATCTTCTCTATAAAGCAGATCTTGGCCTAAGATTCTCTAAAATATCTTAGAGTGTACACACATCTAAATTTTTGGAAGTTGATCTAATGCACCAAATCTTTTTATTTGTATAAATATACAATATACTTCCAAAGTTTTAATAAATATAATTCTTTTCTTAAGACATTTAATGTAATGAAAATGATTTTTACTCTGTTAAAATATTTTAAAGTCTCATGATCTCACTGTGATTAGAGATGATTTCAGATTCAATAATGTTTGAAGGATTAATCTAGTCACTGCCAGAGATTTAAAACCTAAGAAACATCATCATTGTCCTAATGAGGCTTAGAAATCTAATAGTAGTTAAGAGATAAGTCCTTCAATAAATAATAAAAATTAGAGAAAACAAATAACATTAGAAAAATGTAAACCAAGTGTTTTCATGGACAAAGAAGAAGATGGAATTAAAATTTCTCGATTTTTGTCTATATTTTTTAAGTGAAAAGAGGGGACCCGAGAGGAAAATATAAGCTCTCCTTTTAAAGACCAAGTACTGATATAAAGCAGCAAAACAGAGGAGAAAGAAATACTTACTAGCAAAGAACTAGGGGGTGAAGACATTAGCCAAGGGGCAATCAACATGGACATAGAATATTATTGTAAGAGTTTTCAAATATTTACCGCATTCATTCATTATCTCATTTATTTATTCAGTATATATTTTTTGAGTACCTATTTAGTGTCCAGTGTTATTCAAGCTATTAGATGTACAGGAATGAGCAAAAAGAGACTTGCCCTTTGTTCTCATGAAATGTGTACCTCTAAAATTAATAGAAAAGTGCACAACATACATGTGCAAATCTATGCATTTTATATGTATATATAATTTCTCAAATATTTGAATAAAAGTCAATTCTAGCACATTTGCTTATAAATACTGATTATGTAAGATTAGTGTGGGAGATAGAGAGACATTAGGAGATAAAGCTCCCAGAATCTGAGAAAAGAACCTAAAATCTCAGAGAAAGAGTTGGTCCTCTGCCAGCACAGTGTTTATAGTCAAACTACTTCAATAAATACCCATGGTGTCAAGTACTCAAGGAGAACTTGCTCAATGAAATTGTAAAACATAAATAACTGCTATTGTTTTAAACAGTATTATTCTTAATGAATGTTCCCAAATATTTAAATTGCAGCAAAATATAAAATATACCATGAACATTAAAATACTGAATATAATCTCCAGATTACACATTAAAACTCAATTTAAACTTTTCTGTTTCCTTTGTGAAGTCTTGAGTAGTAAAACGATAGGGCAGGAAAGCATGTTAGGCACCTTCTGGTCTTTATAGAAATAGTGTTTCTATCCACTTAATCCAGGTTATAGAACCTTACCTCTCTGCTAAGGAGTCAGAAAGTTGCAGGACATGAACTATTTCTATGGAAATGGATATTGCAAGGCATGACAAAATAACATAGGTTTTTCCTATATATTTAAATAAATTAAACCCTTAAAAATTAAACATTTTAAAATTATACTGCCTATGTCGAGTTCTGCCAATGGTTTCTATATAGTAATAGCAATTCAGTAAAAATGTATGTCTGATGAGTTTATAGAAACTCATCAGAGTATTTAAGAAAAAATTGTGATTGCGTAAAAGATAATTCTGCATTTAATTTTCCGTTCTTGTTTTCTAAGTCAAACTATACCAGGCCTTCTTACGAGAAGATTAATTACTCAAGTCCTACCAACCAATCTATGGAAATTCTTTTTTATTGAGCATCTTAATATTTAAAGTGTGTGCTACTTTATTCACCAAGTCCTATTGATTCCATTTCTCAGGTTTTTCTTAAATCCTCCCACTTCTTTCCATCTCTACAGCCACCATCTTGAAAGGATCACTAGCATTTCACATCTGGACTGTTGCAAAGCCTTCAAACTGGTTTTCTCCCACTTCTGCCTCACTTTGCTTACATTCTCCGCAAAGCAAGATGAGAAATATCTTTAATATATTATCTCACTACATCACTCCTGTATTTAAAACTCTTTAATGCCTTCTCACTTATTTTAGTATAAAGTTCAAAATCCTTAACAGGACTTACTGACCACATCGAACTTTCAGCAGTATTGTCTCTCTTACTTCTGGGTATTCACACATGCTGGTCCCCCCTTTGAAAGCTCTTCTTCCTTCTGTCCCATAGTTACATTATTTTCTAGTCTCAAATCAAAAGTAATATTTATGATATGCCTTACTGATTCTTTCTTTAAAACCAAATTGTTTTTTGCACCTTCTGTCTAGAATGTGCAAAGTCACAGCAGAACATCACTTCCACGCTGACAACCAGGAAACAACAGGATAATTTACAAAATCGTAAATTTTCTTGAGTGCATCAGAGAGCTGAGGTTGCATTGTTGTCAAGTGAAATGAATTCCAAATAGTGACAATCCATCCAAGGAAAGACAGAACACACGAACTGTTTCACCGTTGGCTGAATGTAGTAAATAGAGGTAGCTACCAAAAAAATGGATAATAAGAAATCAGTTAAAATTTTAATGAATTCTTAAAGACCAAGAATGGGCTAGCATGACACTTTAGAATAATTGGAACCATAGACACAAGGGAAATCTGTATTGACTTACAACCTCTTTTCTACAGGTCTCCACAGAGTGTTCATGTGAAATATTGAGGGCTGAGCAAAAGACCTCATGGGTTAGGCATGCAAGTCATGACTGGTTATCTCTGGGATTACCCACTTCCTGTATACTTGTCTAATAAGAAGCAAAAGACTTGCGGCACTGGGGAAGGGAACCAGAGACCAGGCAAGGATGCTAGGAGGAGTAGAAGCAAATGTCTTCCTCTTCTGGGAGAGGGACAGGGAATCTTCTTAGAACAAGGTTCCTGCATAGCTATGAAGCAGAGGTCTGAAACCACTGAAGGAGGGCCAGGAAACTCTCAAGATCCATCGTAGGGTTAGCTACTTTTGTGAAGGAGATAAAGGGAGGCTTAGAATGCCACACCCCCATATCCCAGGCTCACAGGCCCTGCCTAAGTCCGAGACCAAGCCACAAGACCAAAGAACCCCCACCTAACCCCTACTATGATCCTAGCACCAAATAATAAGCAGCAGCTGAGTACATCCAGAGAAGGAGCAAGAGCATGGGGAGAGTGATCAATACAAAATTATTTCATTTATGTTACATTTCATTGATTTAGTTTAGATCCAAGTGTGTTCCACATAAAATCTGGTTTATGTTACAATAAATTTAACTTCAAAAATATATGTAAAGGCAAAAGACAGCCATTTCAGTTTATTTTAAAGAATTACATGGAGTACAAATAAATAAAAAATAATTAAAACAAAAGGCACATTACAGAATTATGAGATTATAACACCAAGTTATATAATACATATTGCCTGATAGTTTAATCTAGACTATCACATTTTTTCCTGTAATTCCAGGTTTACAGCATCCAGAAACTATAATGATTTTTCTGAGACAATGGTACAATTACCTATATGTCTGCAAGACCTGCTTCAGATAGACATACACACAAAAGCCAGATGGCAGCCACACCAGATATCTAGGTTGACATACCTATCCTGCTTTTCCACTAGCAAATTTGTCTTTAAAACCAAGAAAGTGGTTCTCAGCTTAAAATGTTCTAGGCGAGATCTCTCAGTAATTGACAAAGCACAGGAAGGCATTTTTCGCCTGAACCACTGATTCCAAATAGTTTTGCTACTCTAATTGTGGGTTGTAACCCAGCAACATAAGCATCCCCTGAGAGCTTTTTAGAACTGCAAAATTTTGGACTTTACCTCAGACCTAGTAAGTGAAATCTGCATTTTAACAGGATCCCAGATGATTTGTATACATATTAAAATTTTCGAAGTACCATCTTGAAGGACTCCTTCATTTCCATTCCATGCCACATTGTATGGCAACTCATGGCTTACTCTGCAGTCTGAAGCCCAGTAGAGCTGAGGCCACCATAGGGTTTTGATTGTTGGTAATTAGAGTAGGAATTTTATTCCATTTTAGATCATCTTTGAGCTAGTGCTCAGGGGCCATTTTAAGTAACACTAATGGGAATTCTTCAAAAATTTTAAAACGGAATCAAACATTAGAACATTCCTAGTCACTAAGGTCAAGGAATATAGGTCAAGGAGCCTGAGTTTTCCTTCTTGGCCGTGTGTAGGCAATATGCTTGACCAGGAATGAGTGAGCAGGCATGGCAAGAAGGCCCTCACTATCTACTGAAGCTCCCATAAGTTGAAATTTCACTTTTACTAAATGTGAATGATATTATTCTTTGGACAAATAAATACCTGTTTAATTAAACTGAAATTATTACTTTGCTTTCGGGAAACTCATGAAGGAGAATTGTGTGTGTGTGTATACATATGTACACACACACATATATGAACACACATCTTATATATTATATATATTATATGTTAGAAAGATGGGGATAGTATAGTCCTTTAATAACTGATCAGAAGGTAGAAATGAAACTCTTACAACAGAGACTTCTCTAGGGACAGGAATGAAAACACCACGCTACTAATGCTACTAATCCAGGCATTCAGGCACTAGGAATGATAGCAAGCCATTAAAAATGTATTTGATTGTAGCAGTTGCTGGTGTCATTTTTGGGCACAGCTGTAATTCATTAACAGCCTCACCCTTGTCTGTCTTCCTCAAGTGAGTCCCTCAATCCATCTTTAGATCTTAGACACCAATGATGACAAAAGAGCAGTCTGTGACATAGGCTCAGCTGCACTAGGCCTCAACAACCCTGCTTCCTCCCTGGCACACACATCAGATAATAGAATATTCGTTGTTCACATAAAACCATATGCTGCATTGGCACACATCCTATCATTCAATATTTACAGCTGTGATGCTCCTCTGTCAGAATTCTGGGGTTGGAACGCTAAGTGTACAGCAAGCCTTAAACATTTGAAATGGTATTTTCCTCTCTCACTGTTTCCCAACATGCTTAAAATTTACACTTAAATGGAAGGAAAATGACACGTGTTTCACTTCAATAAACAACTCAAAGAATTCTGGTCTCCAATGGCAACTGACTTGGAGTTGTGTAACCAGATGAAAAACACAACTGGTGGCCTATGTGGGCTTGCTACTCAGAGACAAACCAAGCATGGATGCTTGAAACTGGTTTGTAGAGGGTCGACCCCAACACTGCTCAGTTGCTGCTCCTGAGTTCAGACATGAGTTCAACTATCAAACTGACTTTGGTCTTTGGAGGCAGCCAATCTTCTGTATTAGCCTCTTCTAGCCCACCTCTGTTCAGAATGCAATGGCCAGAAAACCCTGGAATTGAGAACGGACTGGGAGAAAGTTCTTGAATTTTTATTTGTGAGTTACAAAGTCTCGCAATTAATGTATTAATGGTAGAGGCATGGCCAAGACAAGTTCGGAAAGCAATGCATTTTGAAGAATGTATTTTTCATGTGCTATTCACAGTGTCAGACAACCAGGCAGTGGGTTTATGTTAAGGATCAGGAAAATATGGCTCATGGGCCAAATTCTATCCACGGGCTGTTTTTTTAAACATGTTTTCTTCGAGCACAGCTATGACGGTTGATTTATGTATCATCTATGGTTGCTTTGAGCTATAATGAAGAGTTAAGTACTTTCAACAGAGACTCATGTGTATGCAAATAAAACTATGAAACAGCTTCTAGTTAATGATAGTGATTGAGCACACTCGTTTCTCTAAATTCCCAACTGAAACTCCACTAAAATAAAAATATTTTAGGGATTAATAAAGGCATAAATCCACCAAGACAGAGAAAATATAAGTGAAGATGATAGCAACCAAATTTTGTAAGCAAGAAAGCAGGATGAGCAGGAACTGATATAATGGATCCAAGAAAACTGGAATCAAAGCACTGAGTGGAGAAAGACAAGAAGTAACCTAATTTGCATTGCAGAATCTCAGGTGTCTCTGGGGGAGATGGGGTGTGGTGGAGCACCAAGATGGATATAAAAAATATTGGAAAAATTCCCGACAACATGAAGCATTGCCAAGGATTTGAAATGAAGGGGCAAAGGAAGATTAATATACTGCTAATGGGAGGGTACATTGATGTAACTACTTTGGAAAACAATTGGTCAATATCTAGCAAAGGTGCAGATACACTCACTTTATGATCCAAAAATCCTATTCCTAAGTATGTAACCCATAAGAACTGTAAAATATACACATTTGAACACATGAATAGGAATATTTATAGCAGTGCTGTTTGTAAATAAATAAATACAACTGAAATGTCTATGAAGAGCAAAATGGTTAAACACATGGGATATTATGCAAAAGGTTAATATGAACTAACTAGAGTTACATGTATAGATTATTCTCAAAAAATAATGTTGATTAAAGAGTTCCATGTTTAAACAGCAAGGAGACATTTTATGTGACTTGGGCATACACACCCAGTAAAAGTCTGAAGTTGCCAGTTTTTAGGTAAAAATGGTTAATTTTTAGAAATTTAATAAACTGTTTCTTCTGGAGAGCAGGAAATAGGAGTAGATGTGGTCAAGGGACTGCTATTTGTCATAAGCGTTGCTAAAGTGGTTCATTTCTAGGATACATAAATGTATTTCTTTGATAAAAATTTTAGAAGTCAATTAAATACCGTGAACTCCTCAAGAGTATGTTATTTCCCCTCACGAGGTAAAGCTGATTCAATATTCATAAACAGAACAGGGAGCAATTCCTGGATCTTTGATTGTCTTTGTTTTGAATGTGATTGACTGACTAAACACGTTGGAATGTATCCTCCTGAGAGAGGTGGGAAGAAAGACAGTTTGCCGAGACATCTTCCCGTGATTCATCAGAAGTCACCTTTCCAGTTTTTTATGATCTGTGCAGCATGTAGCTCAGATCTTGGTGACTTTTAGCAAGAGTCTATGACAGATGGCCAATTTCATATTGCAGGAGACCTGAAATAAATCACTGCCCTTGTTTTTGCCAGTTTATAGTTTTACCTTTCAGATATGTAAGGTATATCTATTTCAATGCTAAAATTTTAACTTCCCTTTTTTGATTCTAAATCAAATATTTCATATTTATATTTTATAGTGCCTGTAAATTTCCCCAAGATGATTCAATTACTCAAACAAGTAATTAATCCTCATAGTGTCATTTGTCATATGGTGTTGCTAATTTTCCATAAAGGGAATTGATGTTCAGTTAGGATAGTTCAAAAACTGTTGTAAGGATGACACACATATTTAATGTCAAAGAAAGTGGATTTAGTGTGTAGAGTGTATCAGATTTTAAAACCAGGAGAACTAGAAGCCACACTCATCTTGCTCATTCCTTCAACAAATATCTATTAAGTGCCTCCTCTGTTCCTGGCACTGCTTTAGATGCTAGAGGAGAGGGATAAAAACCCCCATTTTAATGGAGGTTATAATAAGTGTGTAGTATGTCAGATGGAATAAAGTGTAACATGGGGGAAAGGGATGCTACTTTATATTTCAATGACCCTTTATATGCATTTGAATGAGTTCTTCTCCTTTTTCTTTTCCTTCTTATTCTTGGTTCAAATTCTAAACACTGGTAAATGTAGAATTTCACTAGATAACAAGGTATTATAAAGAGTTTGTACAGAAGAATATTAATGACAAAGGATAGAGAAATCATCATTAACTTTAACTGAATACCCAGGATTGAAATCATATTCAGTGCTACAAATTAATTGAAATTAGTCAGTAGTAGAGAAATCTTATAACACCACAATGTGGAAACCTAAGGAGAATCACTTCTGTGGCTGAAATTAATGTGATTTTTATGGCAATAACATTCATTCTGAAACTGCTTCTTTTATGAACATCTATTCGCAAGCTATTTTGGGGAAAACAAAATAAAAAGGGAAAGAAAGAAATATACAACCTATCTTGCAGCAAGGACAATTATTGCAAAGTATGTGTTTACAGGTCAAGTCAGAACTACTGTTTTCTGAAACTCCTTGGGGCTGATTTCACTCCCTTCTCCCTGTGCTCAGACACCTGATTTCTGTCAGGGGAAAGAGCTCTGGCAGAGTCGCAGAGCTCTAGGGAGGCTGGGCTGTAATCACAGCTGCCATCACTACAAGGCACAGCACAAAGATCATAACTGATCTAGACAAAATCCTCAGGCTCAGTTTGCATCCTTTTATTCATAATAGTGACAGCAAAGAGTGGCTTGGAGGAATCCTTTATATCCCTGACACTCTCCATCAATATCTCCAGCTGTCTCACACAGAGAAAAAAATACATAATAAACATAATTTATATTATTTCATACACTTTAATATTATTTATATTATATATAAACATATATTTATATAAATAATGTTCTGTAAAGTATAGAAAAAGTATCATTAGAAAACTTTGCTAGTATACTTTAGGTAAAAATATTACATTTATTTCAGAAGTCACTCGGCATCTCCTTCCAAACACATTGTCCTTTCTAATCTCGTCCATATGGAAACTCTGCAGTGGCCCCTGCTTAAATGACAGCTAAATTACAAAGGTAGTTCTTCCTAACTCCTAGGATGTAGTAGTATTTTGCCATCATCGGAAATGGGCCGTTACCCAGAGTTCATTCCAAAGAAAAGCCAAAGGTAGGAGACTTACTTTCTCTTTTCTGAATTACTGTTCTACTTACCATAAAAATTTAACACTAAATAATGCAGCACCAAAGCCATCAGTAATTTTATGCCTGTCTGTTGGTTCCCTCCCTCTGAATGTAACATAAGGAAAATAGAGGTTCTTGGTGACGCTGAACAGAACGAGCAGTTCACATTCATCTTGGTGTGAGAATCTGGTAGGTATCAGAACTCAGGCTGGGAGGATTTTATTTGCATTTTAGGTAAGAAAGACCCCTGAACTGAGGTCTAATGCCGTCATGGCTGACATCAATATAAATACAAGCTGGGCAAGTTGCCTGACTGAAATTTAACTGTCTCCTTTGCTAAATGAATACAATTCGGATGACAAAAATAAGTGAAAAATAATTCAGAAGAGCTTGACATATTGTTCTGGAGAGATCTTTATGGCCATGGAAGCTTTTTCTGGATAAATGTTCTTCCAGCCCTCCCTAGGATTGTGTCAAGAGCTCCTTAGAAGCCAGAACACTAGAGAGAAAATCCAGGGAAGATAACTCTTACTGTTTTACTAGTCCCGTATCTATTTTTTACAAAAAAATATAGACAAAGCAGATATTATCATATAAGTTCTCCTTGCTAGGTTCTACCACTTGCAGTATGGAGACAACTGTTTGAGAGAAGAGACTGCATATAACCACCAGTTTTAAGTCAGTGAGCAGCAGGCACCTTGCACACAGTATTTAGTAACTGTTGTTGGAAGTTAATGTCACTGATATATTTTTTCCAGAACCAAGAGAGAAAGCAGTGGGGGTATGCTTCATCTCTCTACTTGGGCTAATGGCCTGTCGTCATGAGTCTTATCTTTAGAAATGACTGCAAAATTACTTATGGTCAGTTTTTTTAGTGCAAAAAAATAGTTTCCATCAACTTTAATCCTTGCACTAGGAAACTTAAATGTCAAAAACAAAAGGTAGAGACATCACATATACTTCAAAGAGTTTATGGATTCCATTCAGTGCTTATCTCTCAGTTCTACCAATTCTGGATGCAACAGAGAAATCATTTAGCGACTGTCTGAATGATTCCATGAAGAGGGTCCGTGTCACTATTTCATAAATAGTGTACTCATAAGCAAAGTGTGCACACAAATGAACTTGAAATCCAATGAGTATATATCTGTAGTGGGTAGAGTTGTTTCGCCTACCGTAGTTTCACAAGTAGCTGTTTGTTAATTCTTCCTTTGGAATCAGCTGTGTTTCTTTTAGATAATTAGAAAATCCATGAAGAGAGACAAACAAATAAGATGTTATTAAAAGTCTTCCATAAAGAAAAATGCCCTTTTCTGGACAGGAAGTGGCAGAGCCTTCTGAATCTTACCCTCATGGAGAACAGGGATAAGCTCTGAGATATTAATCATAGAGAAAGGCTGTTATGATTTACAGTTCACATGAGGGATTTATCCCACTTTGGTAAGAGGGTTAATAATCTCATATTTCATTGTAATCAAAATTACAACAAACGGAAAGGGCTGGGTGGTCATCGTCTCATCATTATGGCACACCTAGACAGAATTGTAGGAGAAACAATTTTCCAGTTTAGCATCCACTGTGTGGTATTTCCTTCTGACATTTCTGGTCTATGTTTGAAAGAAATCGACTTAATCCTGCCCACATTGTGCCCGGTGTTTGGTGCAGAGCCAAGTGTCTGGTGCTTGCTCTTATTGGTGCCCACTGATCTACTCATTGAGCCAGCTCTCATTTCATGACCATAACCAGTAATACAGAGGAGCAAAGAAAACACTCCATATTTGGAGATGGCACCAGATTTGTAGAGAAGACGTCTCGAATACCAGTAGCCTGCTCAACCCACCCTTCTCATTTTCGTGAAGTTGCTGTGGCAATGACGCATCTGAAATCAGGGACAATCACCGCCCAGGCACTTACAGGACCCTACATTCTCCAGTGTGCTCGAGTACTCAATTACAATCTGCTACCTTTCTTTCATGTCTAACAACTTGCAAGTGTGGATGATATTGCAGAGTAACCATTATCACAACTTTGTTTTCCTTAATTCCATAGTGGAGGAGTTCTATTTACTGAGAGTCCAGAGAGAAAGACTTAAATTATTCCAGACGTAATTTACATTCCTATGAAGAAAATATGAACTTCTAGTGTATTTTCAGTAACTCTCTGTCTTTATCTAACTAGTGATAAAGAAGTCAAGAAAAAATGAGAGTAGTTTTAGAAATTAGGATTACACAGTTACATCAACCACAAAGGAAAAATTAATCAGTAGGGTTAAAAGGAGAAACTTCAGTGAGATCCAAAATGAGGAGAATTCTTCCTTTCACCCTTAATGTATGGTTGCTAAAGAATAATTCCCCCATTCAAGCATCATGAAAGTTTGGTTTGGGAAGTAGGAGGATGGGGGCTAAGCTTGCTGTAGATCAAACTATGAAACAGTTTAAGTTTCACGGTTACACTTAGCAGCTCTAATTGTGTAAGTCTGATCAGGTACTCTGTCTTATTCTACCTCACCTTGCTCTCCAAGAAGATGTTAAAAGCTAAAAACTTTATTTATGTTTGACTAGAATGTGTTTAAATTCTTTTTGACTGAAGATAATTGCATTTTATCAGAATAATCTTTCAATTGCCACAATCTCATTGGAACCTTCCCTGACACACAATTTAAAATAAAGCCCTCCACTCCAAACTCTCTCTCCAATATCACTCTTCCCTGCTATTTTTGATAGTACTGTGTAAAACCATTATATTTTATACATTTACTTGATCTGTTGTCTGCCTGCCCCTCAAAGAATGTAGGCTCCGTGAAAGTAGTGATTTTTTTTTTCTCTTTTGTAAACTGATGTATCTCAGGGATTTGAAGTGTGCCTGTCAAGTTGATGCACTTATATATACTTGTGAAATGAATGAATGCTTGTGCTGGAAGGTAAAATTATTTAGACGGCAAGCATTGTCAGCAACGCTAGAAGGTCAAGATCATACCTAACAATAACATTGGACAGAGGGTGAGTTTGTCTTAGTCCCTCAAATCAACAACCTCACTCAACTAGTAAATATCATCTGGAACAGGGAGAAGGACAGAGACATTGGTGTGGAAGGTTCCATGGATTGAGACTACATTATTAAAATTACATAGAGTGGAATCACATGGCAGACCTGGGCCACAAAACTGTAGCTTTATTTTTATTTTTTGTTTTGCTTTAATATGGGTATCAACAGGGTAGTCAAAGTATAGTACCATGTTAAGCTTTATATTGCCAAAATGCTGATACAAAGAAATATACTGCAAAACTGTGTATCATCACAAAAACAAATGCAAAATGCTAAGCCTGTGTGTCAGGGACAGTAATTTTTTAAAAGATTAAGATCTATGGAAACATGTATAATTATCGCATCACACTTATTATGCTTTAGCTAATGGTAAAGCACATATTCATTTATGATGCAGTTTTTCCCTCGATCTTCAGTAGAAATACAGATGTTGTCTTTTGAGCTAAATCACAAATTAAAAAGCCTTAGCCCAGGCGAAGCAGTGGGAGAAGCTGAGTGAAACCAGATCACAGCCTTGACAATGATGAAGGACTTTGCCTCCCCGGGCCAGGCCCTCATATTTTCACTTGTCTCATCTTGTACCATAAGGCCATCTTTCTTCTTCAAGTAACCAGCCATGATCAGTGTGACCACATAGCACATGTTAATTGATTATCTTATTTAGCATGGACACTCTTGTCCACACTAACTTACCAGAGTCTCAAGCCATTCCTAATCCAAGAGTGTAGATGACAAGGTCAGTCACAAGGAACACATCTGTTGGGGCTCAAAAGGTAGTTCTTAATGACAATGTAATTTCCTAGACATGTCAAAGTTTGGTATAATAATCCTCAGCTTCCTTACTGTCAACTGAGGGAACTAGGCAGTCATGATAACATTTGGCAGGAAGCTGTATGCAGGTAGTTTTATGCACCTGAGGGCTAGAATTCATGCTAAGGAGGTAGGTGATGGTGCTACACAACCACACAGAAGATCTGGTTATTTTACCTAAACTTGCTTCTTCACCTCCAAGTGGACATCAGAACTAGGCCTCATCATTGGAGCATTCTGGGAGAACCAACCATCAGATGATTGTCACTCAGTCATTTACTTCAGCCCATCTCTGGGTCCTTCACATTGTAAAGTACATTATAAATAGAATCATCAGTTTCATTTTTTTATTCAACACACAGTATCACCCATCAATAGGATAAATACTGTGCTGAAGATATGAATATAAGAGATATTCTGATCTTTACCCCTCAGTAGGTCACAGACTAGTTGGGAGAAGAGATGTGTCAATATATCCCTACACTGCAAGTCAATAGGTGTTGTAAATGTGAGCAAAGCAAATCCTCTGGGGTAATAAAAAGGGAACAATTAAAGATATTTTAGTCTCAAGGAAGAAATTAAGTGATATTTTAAAATGGAATAGATGTAAACTATTTACAAGGTTAAATAATATCTTCATAGGAAGATTAGAAGAGGAATACATTTTAGTCTGTAGGGCACACACAAAAGCACAGTAAAATGGAAGTATGGCGCATATGGGAGTATCATCTGAGGACAAGGAAAATGGGAGGAACTGAAGTGGGGAAGTTATAATCATGAACACACACACACAAATATAATTTCATTCAACAAAAATTTAGTGAGCACGTACTCTATGCTAGATAGAGAATTTGTGTTTGTTCATGCCCCCACTATGTTTAGCACCCCTCTATGGTAGGCCTAGATTATATATCAGTTTTCACTTAAAATTAAGATTGGAACAAAAGAAGGGCACTTACTACTATTTAACAACATTTTGAAAGTTTTGGCCATTAAAATAGGGAAAGAAAAACAAATACATAATAGAGTAAAAGAGATATTAATCTGGACTATATCGTTATAGATTAATATGACAATTATCATCCTCAGGGAAACCACAAAGAAGATAAACTCAGAAATACATAATGAAAGAAATGACATGGGGATTAAAATGATGCACTAGAAAACATCTGTTTAAAACAAAAGAAGAGACTAATGGAGGAATTGAAAAGCAAAAACAGATATGACATATAGAAAATATATAGCAAAAAGGCAGAAGTAATTCTTTTTATCAGTAATTACATTAAACGTAAATCTATGAAACTCTCTATTTTAAAGGCAGAGATTGACAGACTGGATTTAAAAACAATATCCAACTATACGCTATCTACAATAGTCTCACTTTAGAGTCAAAGACACAAAGAATTTAAAGGAAAAGGATGGTAAAAGGAATTGCATGCAAACAGTAACCAAAAGAGAGCTGGAGTGACTATACCGATATGAGACAGAATAGACTTTAAGACAAAAATCATGAAAGACAAAGAAGGATATTATATAATGAAAAAAAGAGTCAACCCTTCAAGAAGACATTGCAGGTATAAACATATATGCACTTAACATCAGAGCCCCAAAATATACGAAGCAAAACTGACAACACTGAAAGAAATGACAATGCAACAAAGCTAGTTGGAAACTTTAATACCCCATTTTCATTAATATATAAAACAACTAGATAGAAGATCAGCAAGAAAATAGAAGACTGAACAGCACTATACAGCAACTAGACCTAACACACCTCTATAGATCACGTCAGACAACAGCAGAATACACATTCTTATAAAGTGCCCATGAAACATTCTCCAAGATAAACCATCCATTAGGCCACAAAATGGTTTTGATAAATTTAAAAAGATTGAAATCATTCAAAGTATGTTCTCTAATCACAAGGGAATGAAATTAGAAATCAATAACAGAATAAAGTTTGGAAAATTAACAAATATTAAATAACCAATGGGATAAAGAAGAAATCACAAGGGAAATTAGAAAATATTTTGAGATGAATGAAAATAACAATATAATATAACCAAAATTTCTGGAACACAGAAAAAGCAATTCTCAACTAGAAATTAATGGCTGTAAAAGCCTACATTAAAAACAAGAAAGACTCAAACATTAACCTGAACTTCCACCTTAAGAAACCAGAAAAAGAGAAACAAACTAAATCCAAAGCAATCTGATAGAAAGAAATAATAAAGACTAGACCACAAATAAACAGAATAAGAATAGAAAATCAATAGAACCAACAAAATCAAAACAAGTTCTTTGAAAAAGAAGGGGCCTACAAAAAGTAGTGTTCTCTTTGTCATTCTTGACTTTAGTAATTTGAGTCTTGTTTTTCTTTGCTAGTCTAGCTAATGGTTTGTCAATTTTGTTTTCACACTGAGATATAGATGTCTTTGGTATTTTAGGAAATCATTATATTCTTCCCAAATAAAACCTGACCTAGGAGGTCTGGTGAAGTTGACTAGAACAACGTTCTCAAACAGTCTGTGGTGAAGCACCAATTAAAACATGTTTTTTCTGATTTGGTGTGAGTCAGTACTTCTATAAAATACAATAAAAATAAGTTACTAGGAAATGAACTATAAATCATTGAAATACTACCAAATTTTTTATTATTCCATTCCACAGACATAGAATTATTCTTTTAATTGCTGTTAAAGCTTTTAAAAACTTAGTCTCAATTTCTTTATCTCATTGTGGACCAGCACACACACAGTCCCCAGTCCAGCGCTTTGAGATGCACTGGTCTAGTAGCATTCTCCTTTTTCTCCACAGATCCATCCACACCTTTTCCTTCCTTTTTTTTAATATAACTATCCTTATTTAAATCCTTTTTCTCCTTTTTTTTTTTTATTGTGGTAACATTGGTTTATAACATTGCATGAATTTCAGGTGTACATCATTATACTTCTATTTCTGCATAGATTACATCATGTTCACCACCCAAAGACTAATTACAATCCATGACGGCACACATGTACCTAATCATCCCTTTTGCCCTCCCCCCTCCCTACTTCCCTCTGGTAACCACGAATCCAATCTCTGTCTCTATGTGTTTGTTGTTGTTTTTATCTTCTACTTATGAGTGAGATCACACAGTTTTTGACCTTCTCCCTCTGACTTATTTCACTTAGCATAATACCCTCAATGTCCATCCATGTTGTCCCAAATGGCTGGATTTCATGGTTGCTTATGGCTGAATAGTATTCCATGTGTATATATACCACATCTTCTTTATCCATTCGTCCCTTGGTGGGCGCTTAGGTTGCTTCCAAGTCTTGGCTATCGTGAACAATGCTGCAATGAACACAGGGGTGCATGTATCTTTACATATTGGTGTTTTCATGTTCTTTGGATAAATACCCAGCAGTGGAATAGCAGGATCCTATGGTAGTTCCATTCTTAATTTTTTGAGGAATCTCCATACTGTTTTCCATAGTGGCTGCACCAGTTTGCACTCCCACCAGAAGCGTGTGAGAGTTCCCTTCTCTCCACATCCTCTCCAACACTTGTTTCCTGTGTTGTTAATTATAGCCATGCTGATGGGCGTGAGGTGATATCTCATTGCAGTTTTGATTTGCATTTCCCTGGTAGTTAATGATGTTGAACATCTTTTCATGTTCCTGTTGGCCATCTGTTTATCTTCTTCAGAAAAATGTCTCTTCAGGTCTTTTGCCCATTTTTAATTGGGTTGTTAGTTTTTCTGTTGTTGAGATGTATGAGTTTTTTATATATTTTGGAGATTACCCCTTATCAGATATGTAGTTTGCAAATTATCTTCTTGCAATTGTTAGGTTGTCTTTTCGTTGTGTTGATGGTTTCCTTTGCTGTGCAGAAGCTTTCTAGTTTGATGCAGTCCCACTCGTTTATTTTTTCTATTGTTTCCCTTGCCCAGTCACACACAGTACTTGAAAATATGTTGCTAGCACTGATGTCAAAGAGAGTACTGCTTATGTTTTCTTCTAGAAGTCTCATAGTTTCAGGTCTTAAATTCAAGTCTTTAATCCGTTTTGAGTTAATTTTTGTGTATGATGTAAGATAATGGTCTACTTTCATTTTTTTGCATGTGGCTGTCCAGTTTTCCCAACACCATTTATTGAAGAGACTTTCCTTTCTCCATTGTATGTTCTTGGCTCCCTTGCCGAAAATTAGCTGTCCATAGATGTGTGGGTTTATTTCTGGGCTCTCAATTCTATTCCAGTGATCTGTCTGTCTGTTTTTGTGCCAGAACCATGCTGTTTTGGTTACTACAACTTTGTAGTATATTTTGAAATCAGGGAGTGTGATTCCTCCAGCTTTGTTCTTTTTTCTCAGTATTCCTTTAGCTATTCGGGGTCTTTTGTTGTTTCATATAAATCTTAGGATTCTTTGTTCTATTTCTGTGAAAAATATTGTTGGAACTTTAATAGGGATTGCATTGAATCTGCAGATTTCTTTAGGAGGTATGGACATTTTAACTATGTTAATTCTTCCAATCCAAGAGCACAGAATATCTTTCCACTTTGCGTCGTCTTTGATTTCTTTCAACAATGTTTTATAGTTTTCAGTGTACAGATCTTTCAACTCTTTGGTTAAGTTTATTCCTAGGTGTTTTATTCTTTTTGTTGCAATTGTAAATGGGGTTATAGTCTTAATTTCTCTTTCAGCTACTTGATTTTTAGAGTATAGAAATGCAACTGAGTTTTGTATGTTGATTTTGTATCCTGCAACTTTGCCATATGCATTTATTATTTCTAGAAGTTTTTTTTTGTGGATTCTTTAGGGTTTTCTACATGTAAAATCATGTCCTCTGCAAATAGTGACAGTTTCACTTCTTCCTTTCCATTTTGGATCCCTTTTATTTCCTGATTGCTCTGGCCAGGACTTCCAATATTATGGTAAATGGGAGTGGTGAAAGTGGGCATCCTTGTCTGGTTCCTGTTGTTAGAGGGATAGCTTTCAGTTTTTCACAATTGAAGATGATATTAGCTGTGGGTTTGTCATACATGGCCTTTATAATGTTGAGGTACTTTCCTTCTGTACCCATTTTATTGAGAATTTTTATTATAAAAGTATGCTGTATCTTGTCAAGTGCTTTTTCTGTATCTATTGAGATGATCATGTGATTTTTATTCTTCATTTTATTAATGTGGTGTGTCATGTTGATTGATTTGTGGATGTTGAACCATCCTTGCATCCCTGGGATGAATCCCACTTGATCATGGTTTATAATCTTTTTAATGTATTGTTGTATTTGATTTGCTAGTATTTTGTTAAGGATTTTTGCATCATGTTCATCAGTAATATTGGCCGGTAATTTTCTTTTTTTGTGTTATCCTTGTCTGGTTTTGGTATCAGGGTAATATTTGCTTCATAGAATGAGTTAGAAAGCTTCCCCTCCTCTTCAATTTTTTGGAAGAATTTGAGAAGGATAGAAATTGTCTTCTTTGAAATTTTGGTAGAATTCACCAGGGAAGCCGTCTGGTCCTGGACTTTTTTATTGTTTTGATCTCCTTACTGGTGATTGGTCTGTTCAAATTCTCTATTTCTTCTTGATTCAGTTTTGGAAGGTTGTGTGATTCTAAGAATTTATCCATTTCTTCTAGATTGTCCAATTGGTTGGCATATAGCTTTTCATAGTACTATCTTACAATCTTTTGTATTTCTGAGGTGTCTGTTGTAATTTCCCCTCTTTTCATTTCTGATTTTACTTATTAGAGCCTTCTCGCTTTTGTTCTTGGTGAGTCTAGCTAAAGGTTTGTCGATTCTGCTTATTTTTTCAAAGAACCAGTTCTTGGTTTTATGATTTTTTTCTTGGTTTTTTAGTCTCTAATTCATTTATTTATGCTTTGATTTTTATAATTTCCCTCTTTCTACTGATTTTGGGCTTTGTTTTTCTTTTTCCAGTTCCTTTAGGTGCACTGCTAGCTTGTTTATTTGAGATTTTTCTTGTTTGTTGAGATAGGCTTGTATTACTATAAACTTCCCTCTTAGAACTGCTTTTGCTGTATCCCATAAATTCTGGCATGTCATATGTTCATTTTCATTTGTCTCCAGGTATTTTTTGATTTATCCTTTGATTTTGTCATTGACCCAATCGTTGTTCAGTAGCATTTTGGTTAATCTCCACATATTTGTGGCCTTTCCAAATTTCCACCTATAGTTGATTTCTAGTTTCATACATTGTGGTCAGAAAAGATGCTTGGTATTATTTCAATCTTAAATTTATGGAGACTTGTTTTGTGGCCTAATATGTGATCAATCCTGGAGAATCTTCCATGTGCATTTGAAAAGAATGTGTATTCTTCAGTTTTTTGCATGGAAGGTTCTATATATACCTACTAAGTCCATCTGGTCTAAAGTGTTGTTTAATGGCCAATGTTTCCTTGTTGATCTTCTGTTTGGATGATCTATCCATTGGTGTAATTGGAGTGTTAAAGTCCCCTACTATTATTGTTATTACTGTTTATTTCTCCTCTTATGCCTGTTAATAATTGCTTTATATATTTAGCTGCTCCTATGTTAGGTGCATAGATATTTATGGGTGTTATATCCTCTGGTGGATTATTCCCTTGATCACTATGTAGTGCCCTTCTTTGTCTCTTACAGTTTTTCTTTTAAAGTCTATTTTGTCTGATATGTATATTGCAACCCCAGCTTTCTTTTCATTGCCATTTGCATGGAGTATCTTTTGCCATCCCTTCACTTTCAGTTTGTGAGTGTCTTTAGGTCTGAAGCATGTCTCTTGTATGTGGCATATATATGGATCTTGTTTTTTTATCCAGTAAGTCACTCTATGCCTTTTGATTGGAGCATTTAGTCCATTGACATTTAAAGTAGCTATTGATGTGTATGTACTTACTACCATTTTTAAACTTTTTTTCTTGGTGTTTTAGTAGTTCTTCTCTGTTCCTTTCCTCTTCTCTTGCTCTCTTCCCCTGTGGTTTGATGGCTTTCTTTGGTATTATCTTTGGGTTCCCTTTGCTTAGTTTTTTGTGTATTTATTATAGGTTTCTGGTTTGTGATTACCATGAGGTTCACATATAATAACCTATGTGTATAGCAATCTATATTGCAATTGATGGTCTCTTTAGTTTGACTTCTATCTGAAAGCTCTACTCTTTTACTCCCCTCCTCCCACATTTTATGTGTTTGGTATCATATCTATCCTCTTTTTTGTGCATTTGTATCTGTTACCTTCTTATCATGGAGATAGATAGTTTTTTTTTTCTATTTGTGGTCTTCTCTTTCCCCCTTAAGTAAGTCTCTTTAGCATTTCATGTTGGACTGATTTCTTGGTGATAAACTCCTTTAATTTTTGCTTGTCAGGGAAACTCTTTGTCTGTTTTTCCATTCTGAATGATAACCTTGCAAAGTAGAGTATTCTTGGTTGTAGGTTTTTTCCTTTTAGCACCTTAAATATATTGTGCCACTCTCTTCTAGCCTATAAGGTTTCTGCAGAGAAGTCAGCTGATAGCCTGATGGGGTTTCCTTTGCATGTAACTTGTTGCCTTTCTCTCCGTGGCTTTTACGATTCTCTCTTTAATACCAAACATTTTAATTATGATGTGTCTTGGTGTGGACCTCCTTGGGTTTATCTTGTTTGGTGCTCTCGGTGCTTCCTGTACCTGGATGTCTGCTTCCTTCCTTATGTTAGGGAAGTTTTCAGCTATTATTTCTTCAAATAGATGTCTACCCCTTTGTCTCTCTCTTCTCCTTCTGGGACACCCATAACATGGATGTCTGTGTGCTTGATGTTGTCCCCAAGGTGCCTTAGACTGTTCTTACTCTTTTTAATTCTGTGTTTGTGTGTGTTTGTGAGGAAGACTAGCACTGAGCTAACATCTGTTGCCAATCCTCCTTTTTGTTGCTATGGAAGACTGGCCCTGGGCTAACATCTGTGACCATCTTCCTCTACTTTATATGGGACGCTGCCACAGCATGGCTTGACATGTGGTGTGTCTGTCCGCGCCTGGGATCCGAACCTGTGAAACCCCAGGCCACCGAAGCAGAGTGCACAAACTTAACCACTATGCCAATGGGCTGACCCCTAATTCTTTGTTCTTTTATCTGTTCAGCTTGGGTGACTTCCTCTAGTCTTTCATCCAGCTTGCTGATCTGTTCTTCTGTATCCTCTACTCTGCTTTTAAGTCCCTCTAGTGAATTTTTCATTTCCAGTAATGTATTCTTCATTTCTGACTGGTTCTTTTTTATATCTTCCATGTCTTTGTTGACGTTCCCACTGAGTTCATCCATTCTTCTTCCAAAATCAGTGAGTATATTTATGACTATTTGTTTGAACTTTCTGTCAGGTAGATTGCTCATTTCTGTTTCATTTAGTTCCTTTTCTGGGGTTTTGTCCTGTTCCCTTATTTGGAATGTATTCCTTTGCCTCCTCACTTTGCCTCTTTCTCTGTGCTTGTATCTATGTATTAGGTAGGTCAGCTACATCTCCTGATCTTGGAGAGGTGCTGTTATGTAAGAGATGCCTTATGAGGCCCAGCAGTGTGCTTCCCTCTTGTTACCAGTTCCAAATGTTCTGGGAGTGACCCCTGTGGGGGCTACTTGTGTCCTTCTGTTGTGACAGGGTAGCTCTTGCCATAGATACCCAGGGAGGCTGAGCTGTCCCCTGGCTGGCTGGTTGTAATGCTCAGCTGTGTGTGGTTGTTGTAGGCCCTCCAGTCTCTTTATTGGGTGTGGGGAGCCCCAGCACAGTTGGCTTCAAGGTCTAAAGCATCTAAAGCACATTCCTATTGCAGTTTTTCTATTAAATGAGTAGGCTCCCAGCATGGCTGGTTGTTAGGCTCAGGGGATACAATTACTATAAGCCTCCAGACTATTAGGCTCTTGTCAGCTCTCTGAGGACTGCAGCTGGGTGAGGCTGGCCACAGGCACAGGAGCAGCCAATGGTTTCAGGCTTTGGAGGGTGCGGCTGATCCCCTATATGGCTGTTTGAGAAGCACAAGTCTTCTGCAGCTGAGAAGCCCCACCACCCACTGGGTCACACACACAGTCAACACAGTCCTGCCCCGTGCATGTGCCCCAACCCCCTAAAGTGGACCCAGTCACTCCAAGGCAGGGGCCCCACACTCTCTACCCACTGCTTGGGCTTGCCCTGCCCCACAGAGGTGGACCCACTTGCCAGGCTGTAGAGAATCCAGGCAGCTCCTTTAAGCAGGACCACAAGTTGTCTGAGGGCTTCTTGTTGGGTGGGGCCAGTCCCGACGGCAGGCTGCTTTCCTTGGCTGCGCTGGATTAAATCAGTGCTCTAGCGGGTGGGGCCGATGCTGGGCTAGCAGGTCACAGGGAGACCTCCAATGGTGTCTGCCAGCATCTGTGTCAGCATGCCCACACCAGGTCAAAACAATGGCCGCCACCAACGTCCTAGTCCCTTGGGAGGTCTCACCTCTCACCAAGATGAACCCAGAGGCTATAAGTTGAGTCTGTCTTCACCAAAGGACTGTGCACCTTTCTTTCTGGTGATTTTAGGTTGCTTTCCAAAATGGGTGAATTTGTGCATGGGTCCTGTAAGAGCTGGCTTTGATGCCTTTGTGTCCCAGCTTTTCTGGGGATATTCCCCATTGTTATCATCCAGCAAAGTCAGATATTTTGACCCTTGTCTTGGTTGTGCTGGGTCCAAAAAATGCCTATAGTGGTAACACTCCCCAGCTCAGGTCCCCCCTCCTCCAGGAAAGGCTGTGTACCTTTAGATTGCCCCCTGCATGGCTGTGAAGCATTGCGGCCTGTGAAGGTAGAATTTTTTTCTCTCCAGAAGGGAATTTCTACCACTTCCACTTCAGTTAGGACTGTCATTTGTTGGGGTCCCTCTTATCCAGTTTTCAGTTCTCTCTTAGGGGTAATTTTTCCAAGATTAGTTGTAAATCTGCTGTGTCCATGGGAGGAGGTGAGTTCAGAGTCTGCCTCTGCTGCCATCTTGACCTCTCTCTCCAGATCCATACCTTTTAAATGATCCAATCAGAGAATAGATGCCATCACCTTTCGGACTAATGCAGAGCACCCACTTTAAAAGAACTATCCTATTCTCCCTTATCTGGAGCAAGCAAGGAGTTGAGGGTTTTAATTCCAAAGCTGAATATAGAGTAGTAGTAAACAGAAAAAAGAGCTGTATTAAAAATAAACAGAGTTGGTGGCATTGTCAGTCTAATTAAAATAAGGTTTCAATTGTTTTACTCTGAGACTATAATTAAAAGTTTATTGCCAATAATTTTTCTAATCACCTCACGCTACAGTTGATTTAAAGTCTTTTCTGTAAATCCAATGCCTGGATTTCATCAAGGCTGGTTTCTGTTAATTTTCTTTCTTGTGAATTGGCCATACTTTCCTGTTTCTTTGTATGCCTTGTAATTTTTTGTTGAAAACTCGACATTTTGAATATTATAAATTGGTAACTCTCTAAGTCAGATTCTTCCCCTTCTTGAAGGTTTGCCATTGTTGATTGTTGAGGGATGGAGTCATCTATTTGTTTAGACTTTTCCAAACAATTTTTGCAAAGACTATTCCTAATCATGTGTGGTCACTGAAGTCTCTGTTCTGTTACCTGACAGCTGGAGCACTCCTTCAACACTAAGCCAGGCTGCACACAACTCTGCCTTATGCTTTATTTCTTACTTGCATGAAGCCTGCAGATTAGCCAGAGATGCAAGCCGATCACCCTCTCAGGTATTTTCTAAGCATACTTCTAGGCCCTGGGCATGCACATTGTACTTTGGCTTCACTAGTATACACAGTAGCCTTCAAAACCCTTAGTGCCCCAAGAATCTTCCTCCTCAGTCTCCTCCCCAAGCTTTTGAGTCTGTCTACTATTTGCCGCATCTGCCATTGCTTGTTCCAGGCAGCTTCAGATAGTGTATGTCTTCAAATGCTTTTGACATATGTTACCACCACCAGAAAGCTGCTCTTGCCCTAGCAGGCTCAAAAGAAAGTTTAGACTTTGTGCCAGTCCCTCAAGGAATCACCAGTCAGGTCAAAATTACAACCACAGTTTTTTTAGAACAAAGTCTATATTGCCTCCTTGGCACCAGCAAGTCTCACCAGTAATGTGGGCCACTGTCCAGACAGCCACTACTAAGCTGGAAAATGAAGGATGGTAGGCAGGTATGCAAAAATACCAGAGTGCTTTCTTATTGAGCTTTACAGTCTTTTTTTTTTTTCTTCATTAAGCACTCACTTCATTGCTGTAAGCTTTTGTTTAGATTTCAGAGTTTCAAAAAAGTTGATTCTATCAGTTTTTGCCAGATTAATTGTTGATTCAGTTGAGGCACTAATTGTTTGAGCTTTTAATGTCTTCATTTTCCACGACATCTTAGTGCAGCTTAATGTAAGGAGAATAGACTTTTCAATAAATGGTGCTAAGAAAACTGGTTGTCCACATGTGAAAGAATGAAGTTGGATCCTTATCTCACATCACACACAGCTCAAAATTGAAGTAAGACTTAATGTAATAACTAAAACTATAAAATCTTAGAAGAAAATATAGGAGTAAATCTTTGTGACCTTGGATTTGGCAGTGGATTCTTAGCTATGACATGAAAAGCACAAGCAACAACAACAAAAAGTAGATAAACGTGGCTTCATAAAAATGAGACACTTTTGTGTTTAAATGGATACTATCACAAAGAGAAAGATAACCCACAGAATGGGAGAAGATATTTGTAAATCATATGTCTGATGAGGGATTTGTTTGCAGAATATTTAAAGAACTCTTACAACTTAGTAATAAAAAAGGCAAATAATACAATTAAAAAATAGGCAAGGAACCTGAGAAAACATACAAATGGCCTACAAGCACATAAAAGATGCTCAACATTATTAATCATTAGGGAAATGCAAATCAAAACCACAATGAGATACCATGTGACACCCACTAAAATGACTATAGTCAAACTGGAAATAGCAAATGTTAGCAAGAATGTGGAGAAATTGGAACCCTCATCCATTGCTGGTGGAAAGTAAAATGACAGAACCACTTTGGAAAACAGTCTGGCAGTTCCTCAAAAAGTTAAACATACAGTTATCATTAGATTCATCAATTCTACTCCTAGGTATATACTCAGGAGAACTGAAAACATATGTCCACAAAAATATTTGTGTACAAGTGTTTTTACTGGTCTTATTCATAGTAGCCAAAGGTGAAAACAATCTAAATTTCCATCAGTGATGGAACAAAATGTGGTATTCTACACAAAGGAACATTATTTGACCATAAACAGGAATAGAATGTAGTGATAAATACTATAACATGGATGAACCGTGAAAACATTATGCTAAGTGAAGTAAGCCAGTCACAAAAGACTACATATTATATTTTTTTATTTACATAAAATGTCTAGAATAGGCAAATCTATAGAGACAGAAAGTAGATCAGTGGTTGCCAAGTCTGAATGAGATGAGTTTTGGAGATAATAGCTAAAGTATACAGATCTTTCTTCATTTTGGGGTGAGGAAAATATTCAAAAATTAATTGTGGTGATGGCTTCACAATTCTGTGAATATACTAAAATCCATTAAATTCTAACCTTAAATGTGTGGATCATATGCCAAATAAGTGACATTTCAATAACATTATTACAAAAAGTAGATTATAAATCCTTGAATAAATTAGGAAACCATTAGTCCATACTGATGTACGTGGAAGAACAGATAAATTGACATTTTGATACAGAATAGGACATTTTAAATATCAAAGTACCTCCACAGAATCAAACCAGAAAACTCATTCTTAAGATTCTGTTCTTCCTAAACCATTCCCAGTACCAAAATCTTTATCAGTCAGATCAGTCAGTGTTCTACGGAGAAACAGGACCCAAAGAATTGTATATATATATATATGTAAAATACGTATTTTTCATTTAACAATTAATTAGTAATTATTAAGATGTTATATAAATCTATTAAGAGATTCATTTCAAGTGATTGGCTCTTGATCCCTTGAATCATTTTTGTGGGGCTGGCAAGTCCAAATTATATAGGACAGGCCAGCTGGCTGAAAACTCAGGCAGGAGTTGATGCTGCCATTTTGAGGCAGATATATTTCTTCCTCAGCTTTTGCTCTTAAGGCCTTTCTACTGATTGAATGGGTCCCACTCTCATTATCCTTTAATTAAAGTCAGCTAATTTTAGATGTTAACTACATCTACAAAATATCTTCACAGCAACATTAATATTTGATTAAATAAATATTAGAGCCCAGCCAAATTGACACATAAAACTATCTCCCTACAAAAGGCTTATTAATTATAAAAGGACTAACTTACAGTGGACCTTGCCAGACACCACATCAATGAAGTAACTGAGGCAAACATCATCAGTAATGGTATGCATAAAAAATATGTGCCACCTGATAGAATACAATGAGAAAAATACTTCATAGTATTTCTGTGATATCCCTGTCAAAGATGAATAAACTGAAAATAATCAGGAAAGACATCAGTAAAACTCCAGTTTAGGGAGAATCCACAAGATAAATGGCCTTTGTCTTTGTAAGTGTCAAGGTCATGAAAGTGAAGTAATATGTATCTGACTTCCCAGTGTGACTGGCAAGTCCACAGCTATAGACCCGACAAATAGAAGAAACATCGTTGCAATCAGGTAAGTAGATTGTAGGGAATCTTATTCTTTCAGGACAACAGTTCAGATTTCTATCTGGGAAGGAGACATAGATGATTGGCAGTTACAATTTGACTCTTAAAAAGGTAGAGAATTTCTATAACCAAAAGTCATTATGTAGAGAGTGCTCTGGGTCACCAGCAGGGCCCTTTGAAGTTAAGGCTTTCCATTTCCATATAGCACAAATGCTACCCATTGATGGCTCCATAATTTTTAACCTCATATCCTGTTCTATTAATTGTGACACACTCATCGGCTGTAGGATGTATTTTATTTCTAATACTAGTTAAAGCTTTAAGTTGTAAAAGCTTAGAACTCTAGTAGGGCAAATTCAAGATTAAATCTATGATAATATTACTCTTTATCACTTGTGTTTCCATGTCCCTTTCGAGCTGCAAAGAAAATGGTGTAGAGATACAGCTGACAGGCCAGGGGCTGATTTCAGCTCTGGAAACACAAAAGTAGAAGCGTGTTGCATTTAAAAATCATCTTCCATGCATATTGCTATAGAGAAAATGTTGAGAACTGATCTAACTTAGAAAAGATCCATTTACCTAAAGGATCTTCAAACTGACTACTCATTCAGGTTAAACAGAATGATAAACAGGATTAAATTATTAGTAGGGAAGATATGGACTGAACAAATAAATAAGACAAAAAGCTTTTGCAATGACTTATATGCCAAATAGCTATAGGAACACTATCAAAATTTAAAAGTTTCTAATGTAAATAGCTCAGACTAATTCCAGAAGCTTTTGCACTCTTAAGGGAAGCAAGAAACTGGTGGACAAAACAGGAGAAAGAGATGCTTGCACATGGAATGCCTTCGCAGGTTACCAGGAGCAAGGGGTCCTTCTGATGTTATCCTTTCTTTGTTATGAAACTCCCTCTTCTACTGCATTCTCTTCTAACTCCTCCTACTCCTCAATTATTTTGTAATTTCAATTTCTGAATTGCTACAATTCGCCATTAAGTATGCTTCCCTGAGAAAGCATTTGAAAAATGTAATCAGCTCTGATTAGGTTTTGTGGAAGGATTCTTGGTACACAGCAAACCCATTAAAGCTAATCTGAGTAGAGTTGATGGCTCACAGCAGGAATAATAAAGATGTTGCTGATTTTTTAAAAATGTATATGAGTTTATTTACCTATTATTGGTTGATCCTCCTTCCAACATCCCAAGAGGAGCCTCTCCAAAGGATGAGATGACAGAGCAATAAATGATCATACATGAGCTCTTCATAGAGCTTCAGTCAGAGTTAATCCCGATGTGCAATTAATACATCTTCAACATGACCATATATGTCACTATATGAGAACAACTGTTAAACCCGAGTAAATTTTACTTTCTCTTTAGGCCTGAATTCATTCTCAAAATGTCAATATACACTTAGTTGTGAGCACAGAGTAACTAAGCTTCAAGTGAATTGGAAGAGTGCTCTTAACAATAAAGAGTTTAAATATAAAAGAGTTTAAATATCACAGTTGTCCTGATTAAAATCTTTGCAAAGAAAAGAAGACAAACTTGAAAAGTTCTGGATAACTATATAAGTATAGAAATGTTATTGACTGAAGAATGCCATTAAAAATTATTAACATCAGTGGGATAAAGTTAATGGTGAATTGAAGGCAAATAATATGTTGCTTCCATTTCTGTCTTCTGATCATCAATACAGAATTAGTTATCATTGATAATTTCTCTTCATGAATATTCATTTTGTCAAATTCGTTTCCAGATGAATCCAATCATTAATTCACAATTAGACCAAGTGGCAGCATAATCTTCATAATGGAAAATTTTGGAGATGACACTAGGGATATTTACAGATCAGGAATATAGCATGTTTGTCTTTCTTAAATATATTATATCCCTAATATAGCATCAAATCTTCATTGCCCTTAAATCTTTCTGTGATGAAAGTAAATTGACTAGAATTTTATTTGAATGGATGCAGTCTGATAAATTTAATTTTTTTCAATTCTTTTTTTTTGTGTGTGTATATACAAAGTTACTGTTAAAGATTAGTAGGTTTTTCAATATTGCTAATATAAAATATCTTGTCTTAATCTGGGTATGCTAAACCAAGTTTACAAAAAAGATCCATGCACTTAAAAGGTTAAAATAGCCCTTTAAGACTCTATCATCACTCTTAATTATTAAAGCTACATGTGAGAAATTCCTTGAAGTTACTATAACACTTAATGCACTATAAAATAAGCCAGCCAGATTTCTACTTAATCTTCCAGTCTAAACGGTTTGATATTAGTCTCAGCCTTTAATTTAGTGCTATTGGTGTCCAATTCAAAATCCCTACATCTGGTTTTGTTCCACTCCACCCACGTAAATACAGGTAAACCTGTTCAAAGGCTCAAACATGCAAACCTGTTGTTGGAACTGAATCCTTTCCCCTCTTCCAACATTTAGAGTGCCAGTGTCCTTGGGACTACATAGTGTTGTGGCACTCTGCAGAATCAAGATGTGTCCTTAGCAAAATTTAGTTTCCGTGTCAAAACTGATGATGTCACACACACACACACACACACACATACAAACCCCAAGAGGGTATGAAAAGGTTTATTACTTACATAATGAGGCTTTCTAGAGAGAGCAAGGCAGGCTTCCCAAGGTGGTCTGAAAATGACTTGAGAGAGCAGGGGGTTTTATTTTGGTTAGTGGGTGGGGCTGGTGTGAGAATTCCTGCATGTGGGTGAGCAGGGACTTGTGTAGTTTGAATCTCCCACAGGTGCTTAAGGAGGGAGCACCTGAGCTTTCTTATCCATTTTCCCAGATGTGGTGCATGAGATGAAGGAGGAGGGGTGAGGCTTAAAAGCACTTAGTAGTTAAACATGAAAAAGAAGGAGTCAGACCCTTTATGACCTATAGAGACTGCAGCATCTCCTCCATGGTGTCTTGGGGACTCCAGTGTGTCCCATGTTGGGCACTCCTATGGTGTGGACATTTCTATTTCCTTCCTCTGCACAAACAAACCTTTCCCCATGCAGATCTCTGCTGGATAATAGTGGATGGTAGTGGGTTATTCAACTGTTCTATATTAGGGAGTTAGCTAGGTGTTCTTTTCTCACTGAACCACTTTACCATGTTTTATGGATTTAGTTAAATCAATAAGAACTATTGTGAATAATAAGATATCGAGGCACCGTGTCAGGTGAGCAAAAAAGCAATTTTGGTTCAAGCAGCAGCAGTTGCCCCATCTCCTACCAATATTTAAATAAATATTGTTACATATAATGCATATGATGAAGCTTAATGCTCCTATCTTAACTCTTTGTGTCCATCATATGCCTTCCAAATTACTTCTCCTAGTCTGTGTCACCTCCACGAGTGGAGTGGTGTAAGTTTAGACTATGAGCTCAAGCGCTATTCTTGTCACTGCTTTCTTACATCCGACTGGTTCAAGGAGCCCATGTCTAAACTACACCAATACAGTGAGGTCTTCTTGTTCCATATTTCATGCATTTTAATGCAATCAGCTTTTCAGAATGGATACTTCTTTAGCATTCAAAATAGAGTGAATTAGGAAAAACTTGATTTATAACCATATTCTGTGAATGTACATTATATCAATTCTTGAATCACTCTAGAATTCATCTCCCATAAGTTCTTTGCATTAATCCATCTCCTGAGATAAAGTAAAAATGATGGGGTAGAGAACTAGATGCTGCAATGCAGGCGTTGATTTAAGTGCTCTTTCTTTGTCCACAATTCAGCTGTACTATAGATTATTTGAAACCATTTGCAAGTGAGCATCATTTGTAAGCGAGGTCCGTGGACTCCCCCTCTGCATTTACTTGAACATGGATGTACCCTTAGCCTCAGGAGTTCTCTGCAGGCCATTTAAATGGATTCTTGTGTGCCCCTCAAAGATAGATGGAGAATTTAATGCCTATTAAACATGATCACAATTGTTTCCATAGGAGACAATTTTCCTACCCGCTCAGGGTTTTTCCACTATTATAGTGAAGATCCTACTCATTTATTAGCAAATTTTCAAGGCAAAAAAGAAAGAAAGAAAAGAATCAAGAAATTCTATAGCATTAGTCGCGTAATCACACAGATTAATTGTTCTTCCAACAACATTTAAAAACAGCTGGCATGTGGCCTCTCTACCCACGGGTTGTCCCAGAATCACAGAATCAGAGCAGGAAGAGACCTTGAGAGAACATGGATGCAATCCCTCGGTCCTTCAGGAAGCCTGCAGCTAAATCATTCCAGACAGAGGCACATTTGCCCTAATTTTAATGAGCTCCAGGGACAGAGCTCTCGCGACTTCCTATTCTGAACAGAGAGAAACCCTTTCTCACAGCTAAACAATCTCTCCCTTTAGAGCTGAAGTCCATTTATCTCTCAGCTGTATTTCGAGATGAAGAGCCTTTCTAATAATTCCTATATCACACACTCTTTCCACACAAATTGTAGCCCATTTCTTCTTCATGGATAGTGTTTTCCAAAACTTTTATGTCTGGCTTATTTCACTTAGTTAGGTTTCTTCCTTCTTCTTTTGTTTCAGCTTTTGAAAATAATAGACCAGAAGGTGGAGTCAGAATATGAAAAAAATGCTGAAAAGGGAAATTTGGGATTCCTCAAGATGTCCAGCTAGTGTCAGAAGATTTCCAGAATTAGGCCTGTCTGCAGAGGGCTGTCCTAAGTATGATGTGAAAGAACAGGTCTGTAGTGTCTTATGTCTTGAGATTCAAAGGCTAAATTCTTACAGACAAGAATTTCTGACTAATTGAAAGCTTAAAAAGTAACTTTGAAAGCAACAGTCTGGCTACAAAAATATTAGTAGCATTATTACCTTAAAAATCTGGGGCGGGGGGCAGCCCCAGTGGCGTAGTGGTTAAGTTTGGCACACTCTGCTTCGGCAGTCCAGGTTTGTTTCCCCGGGCATGGACCTACACTACTTTGTCTATCAGCAGCCATGCTGTGATGGCAGCTCACCTACAAAATAGAGGAAGATTAGCAACAGGTGTTAGCTCAGGGTGAACCTGCCTCAGCAAAAAAAAGCAAAAAGTTTTTCTAAGTCGTTAATCATGTATTAGAGTTGAGAATGGCCTGTCACCAGAATCCCATACCAGCCAGGTGGAAGCCAATCATGCAGAGATGCCACAGCGGTGTCAAGTTTTCAGTGAAGAAATTCACTTCTATCACCACATACAAAAACTGCCTTTTGCATGGTACCCATTCAAAAGCATGCACTCCTTAAGGTAAAGGTAAGCTTTACCTTACCTTCTGGCATTTAGAGGACATCTTGTCTTAGGGAATGTCTCAGTTCTAGGCACATGTCTCTGATTTCCTTTTTCCCTTATCAGCCTTAAAACGAAGAAGATATGAAAAAGTAACTATCTGCATTTTGCTCTATGCAGAAGTCCCTCTCCCTGGAATATACAGGGGATCTGGGTTGATACCACAGGATGAAGCACAAAAATACATCCATAGGGAAGGGGGTCAAAGGACCAGACGTCCAGAGGGTCTCCTTCACTGTATACATTGTATATGCCAGCTATGACCTAAACTGAGCACATATTTTGAGTTCTTTATCTATTCACCTTAGATATGCCAATGATGCATTATTAAGAAAAAAAAGCAAGTTGAAAAGTACTGTCTATAGTACTAACACATTTTCTTAAAAAGACACATTAACAATAAGGCCTTGTATGTGTGTATACATGTTTAAATATTTTTAGAGTCCGGCAAAGACTGTTAATATTGATTACCTATGGGAGATAGGGATTAAAATGGAAAAGATTTGGGGAGAGCATACATTAACTTTCTTCACACACCTTTGCATTATTTTACCAGTTCTTGCACATAAGTATTACTTTGGTAATTTTGAACAAGCAATTTGGCAAAAAAAAAGATTAGTGTATTTTTATGCCTTTTCACACTTAGAAGGCTCAGCATTTTAACCAATAGTTGAAATTATGCTGAAAGAACTCCCTTTCATTTATCAGTTATATGTAGTGGAAAGAACATGTAATAAAACCAATAAAAACAAAACCCAAAAAAAAGAGATTCTTTTTTTTGTCTCTTTGGGAATCTCCTTGAGTGTGTTTTTCATGACACCAAACACACATCAGGCAGATCCCTCTGTGATTGTATGCATGAATAATGGATATGTTCTCATAGATTCTAATCTGCAGAGAAAATAAACTGTGAAGTGACAGGCAGCTCTTCTTTGGTGTGAATTTTTTGCTTTGTTTTGTTTTTAATGGCAGCATTATTTTAAGGATCAGAAAACTGAATCTGACCCTACTGAATGGCACTACACTGGAGGAATAGAACAGAAGATATGAAATTTCTGCTCTCAGTTCTGCTAATGAATCATCTTGAGAACTTTATCAAGTCAACTTACCCCTCTGCCTCTTCCTAGACGTTTTGTAATCCTAGCACTTATTTACTTCATCTGTTTGTGATGTGTTAACAGTGCAAAGGCTTTAACTTCATGGATATGGAAACTGTTCAGGGCAGGAATTTTGTCTTCAACTTTAAAAAAGGGTTTTTTTTTTTTTTTTTTTTTACCTGCAAAAATCATACTGTTTGTATGACCTATTCCAGAACAATGATCTATACGAAGTATGATTTAGTCTAAGAGGGAAGTTTTCCACCTCACATTTTAGGGTAGCAATTAAAGATGGGAATTGGAGGCTGTGGAGAATCCTAGAGCCGACCTAGTTAAATCTCAGCCCAGCTCTGGTCCAGGCTTGTTAGGCCATTTCCAAATCTCAGAGCTAGTGAGTTTAGGAGCTAAAACTAGAAGCCCAGTTCTGACCACTTAAACATTTGGAAAGTAATCTTAAAAAATAGTCTGGCTATAAAAATATTAGTAGCCTGTGCTACTAAAAACAATTTATTTAAGTGATAACTTGTGGATTAGAGCTGAGAGTGGACCCATAATCAGAAGTGAACACAGGATGTGAGGTTTACCATTAGCTAAGATTACATAGGTGGACTTTTATGACCAACACAAATACATAGCTAAAACTTTTTAAAACTTAATTTTCTCTTTCTGCTTTTAGTTGTGAACTTCATATAGTGGCTTTTTAAAAAAAATTGAGTTAAAATGTGCATATAGTAAAATTCACAGATTTTGAGAGTGCAACTTGATGTTTCAATGAATTTATACACCAGAGTAACCACCACTCCTGTGAAGATATAGAACATTTCCATCACCCCAAAACGTTTCTTTATGCTGCTTTCCCCCAAATCCCCACTCCCCATAGGTAACAACTGTTCTAATTTCTATCATCATCAGTTAATTAATTTTGCCTGTTCTTGAGTTTCATATAAATAAAATCATACAGTGTGAATTCTATGTCTGGATTTTTCATACAATATATTTTGGGGGTTTATCCTTATTTGTGTGTATCATATATTTCATTATTTATTGTTGAACAGATTCCCAAGTGAATACATCACAATTTGTATACCCATTATCAGGATAATAGACATTTGATTACTGTTAAGTCTATGATATTTATCAAATTAAAAAAAATTATTTTGATATAATTTCAATATTTAGAGAAAATTGGAAAATAGCACAAAGAACACCAGTGTACTATCTAATCAAATTCAGGAATTATTTTACTTTCTGCTTCATTTGCTTATTTTTACTTTTATAACTTACAAGAAATTTGTGGAGGAATGTTTGATAGTAAGCAAACATATTGGTCTTCATCAAATTTTCACCAATAATTTTAGTACCTATCAATGATTTTCTGACTCCATCATTCATTCTAAATTTATTATATAAATTCTATAAGGAAGAGTTGGAATTCTATAAGGAAGAGGTTTCTCTTCTCTGCATTTGTGTGTTTATATCAATATGGACATATGAATTCATTTTCAAAATATGGTAATTTGTAACTTATTACCACCACAACTTATTTTGGTACTCAACTTACCCCAAATTTGGATAGTGGAGTATTTTCAAGGTAAATCTCACCCACTGGGTTTCTCTTCTTTCAAAATTAGAGTCCCCTAGAGTTTTTGCCTACTTTTACTAGTTCTTCCTTGGTTTAAAAGAGTTGTGTTATATTTTGTCCAGAGTCTGTAACTGTCATATATGGTAGGGTTAGTTGATATAAATGACTTTGTAATTACTGAAACTGGAACTTCCATATTGTGTGTTATTTTATTTATCAACTTTATTGGAGTATAATTTACATACGATAAAATTCTCCATTCACAAGTATATAATTTGATGCATTTTGGCAAATGTATATCCTTATGAAACCACCACCACAATCATGATATACAAGTTTTATCGTGCTAAAAGCTCCTTCAACCCACTTTGCAGTCAATTCCCAGATCCCTACTATCAATCCTTGAAACCACTTATCTGATTATCATTATAGTTTTGCATTTCCTAGAATTTCTTAGAAGTGAAATCAACTGTATGTAATGTTTTATATTTGGCATCTTTCCCAAAGCATAATGGTTTTGAGATACATTCATCCTGTGTGTGTCAGTAGTGTTATTTTTAAATTGAAATGTTGTATTCTATTTCATGGAAATACCACAATCTGTTCACCAGATCGATGGAAATTTGAGTTCACTATTATGAATAAGCTTTCAATGAACATTAACATGGTACTTTTTGTGTAGACACATGCTTTTATTTCTTTTGTATAAATGTCTAGAAGTGAGATTGCTGGGTTATAATATATGGTTAATTTTGTATAAAAGTGCCAAACTCTTTTTTCAAAGTGTCTGTACCATTTTGTTCCAAGTGCTATACATCCTAGCCAGCAATTAGTATTGTTAGTTTTTTAAAATTTTATCTGTTCTAGTTAGTATGGAGATGCGCCTCATTGTAGTTTTGCTTTGCATTTTCCTAATGACTAAAAATGCTGAGCAACTTTTTATGCACTTATTTGCCTTTCCTGCATCCTCTTTGGTGAAGTATCTGCCCAAATCTCTTACCTATTTTTTAAATTGTGTGCTTTATCTTCCATTACTGAATTGCGACAGTTACATGTTCTTTGTTTATTGTAGATACAATATGTTATCACTATATTTTTTGCAAATGTTTTTTCCCAGTTTGCGTCATTTCTTTTCTTTTTATTAGCAGTGCCCTTCAGAGAGCAATAGCTTGAAATCACAAAATATGATTTATCATGTTTTTTATGGTTAATACTTTTTGCATCTTATCTAAGAAATCTTTGCCTAACCCAAGGTCACAAGGGTTTTTATAAGTTTTGTAGCTTTAGCTCTTACATTTAAATCTGTGATTGATTTCAGGTTATATTTTGTGTGTGATGTGAGGTATGGGTCAGATTTTTATATTTTTTTAAATGGAGATAAATTTTTCAAGTGGATATACAATTGTCCCAGTACTCTTATACTTGAAAAGATCCTCCTTTCTCTATTGAATGAACTTAGTACTTTTGTCAAAAATCATTTGACCATATATATGTGAGACATTTTCTAAACTATTTATTCTGTTCCATGGATCTACATGTTTATCTGAAGTACTATGGTAGATTTACAGTAACACCTGAAATTAAGCAGTGTATGCTTTCCAGAATTGTCATTATTTTTGAATAATTTTAGTTCTTCTAGGTCCAAAGCAATTCCATATAAATTTTTCTCAAGTTCAATGAAAAAATACCTCCTAGATTTTTATCAGGATTATATTTATAAATCAATTTGGGGCACTAATGTATCTCTTCATTTATTTAGATCATCTTTAATTTCTATCAGCAATGTTTTGTTAAATTGATTCCTGAGTATTTTATATTATCTATACTATTAAAAATGGTATTTTTAATATCAACTTCAAATTTGTTACTAATTGCCTGCCCTTTCAGCTCCCCAATGCCCAGGCTAACTGGGAGCCCAATCTTCAGGTAGCAGCTGGGAAAGTTAGGATGCCAGAAACTGAGAGCTGAGTATTTTTGCCTCCTCACTCTGTGCTGAGCCAGAGAGTACAGTTGCTGGGAGTGCTTTTGCTCCCAAATAGAATAGCCTCTTTGTTTTGTGTGTTCCTGGGTGACACATGAATGCTGAGCCCCATCAACACCCACAGCCACATGATTTAGATGCCAGTCACTCAGATGGCAATGATAACAGTTTGGGTGCTAGATGTGTGGACAAGCTCCTTCTAGGGAGAAGCTGGAGATGTGGTCTTATTGTTGGAGGGAGCCAGAGGGAGAGGGTGGGGTAAGTGCCCACTGGCTCTTTTGGGCTCCAGGCAGGATCCCAGTCAGCTCTAAAATGCAGGCTGATTATAAGCCAGACCCTCAGACAGCAGCTAGGAAAACATGCAGTCATCAGCTTTATTGAAATATAACTCACGCATCATACAAGTCACCCATTTAGAATATACAGTTCAGTGGTTTTTAGTATATTCAGAGTTGTACAACCCTCACCAGAGTCAATTTTACAACGTTTTTGTCACCTCAAAAAAGAAAACTTGTACCCTTTAGCTATTACCCTCCTATCCTTCCAGCCTCCCATATTTTTTGAGCTACCATCCGTCACCAATCCTCCTCATTTTGCTTGAGGAAGATTTGCCCTGAGCTGACATCTGGGGCTGATTTTCCTCTATTTTGTATGTTAGCCGCCACCACAGCATGGCCACGGACCAGTGGTGTAGGTCTGCACCCCAGGAACCAAACCCAGGCCACTGAAACTGAGTGTGCTGAACTTAACCACTATGCCACTGGGGCTGGCCCTATCCTCTCATATTTAAGTAACTACTAATTTACTTTTTGTCTCTATAGATTTGCTTATTCTGAATAGTTCATATAAGTAAATCATAAAATTGTCATGTTTTTTGACTGGCTTCTTCCACCAGTCATAATGCTTTCAGGGTCCTTCCATATAAGCAAAGAATGTTCCACTGTATGAATGCACCACATCTTGTTTATCCATTGAGCAGTTGATGAATGTTTGGATTGTGGTCATCTTTTGGCTATCATGAATGAAGCTGCTATAAATATTTACGCACAAGTTTTTGTGTGGGTATATGTTTCCATTGCCCTTGGGTATATTCCTAGGAGTGGAATTGCTGGGTCATATTTAATTCTATGTTTGCAATTTGAAAAACTGCCAGACTGCTTTTCAAAGTGGTTGCTCCATTTTACATTCTGACCAACAGTGTATGACGGTTCTGACGTCTCCATTTCCTCACCAAAATTTGTCATTTTCTCTTTTTGATCATAGCCATTTTAGTGGTTGTGATGTCATATATTACTGTAATTTTGATTTGCATTTGCATTTATAAGAGTTTTTTATATATTAACGATGCAAATCCCTCATCAGATATGTGATTTGCAAGTATTTTCTCCTATATTGCTGGTTAGTTTTTCACTTTCTTTTTTTTTTTAAGCATCAGCCTTGCTTTTTTTCTTTTTTTTTTTTTTGAGGAAGATTGGCCCTGAGCTAACATCTGTTGCCAATCTTCCTCTTTTTTTCCTTTTTCCTCCCCAATGCCCCAGTAGATAGTTGAATGTCATAGTTGCACATCCTTCTAGGTGCTCTGTCTGGGACGCCGCCTCAGCATGGCTTGATGAGCTGTGCATAGGTCCATGCCCAGGATCCAAACCAGCAAACCTCAGGCTGCTGAAGCAGAATGCGTGAACTTAACCACTATGCCACCAGGCCAGCCTAGCTTTTCACTTTCTTGATCATGTTCTTTGAAGCATAAAGGTTTTAAATTTTGATGAAGTCTAATTTATCTATTTTTTCTTTTGTTGTTCCTGCTTTGGTGTCATATCTAAGAATCTATTGCTAAATCTGAGGTCATGTGAATTTAATCCTATGCTTTCTTCTAAGAGTTTTATAGTTTTACCTGTTACATTTAGGTATTTAATTCATTTTAAGTTATTTTTTGGTATGTGTTATAAGGGTCCAATTTCACTTTTTTGCATGTGGATATCCACTTGTCCCAGCATCATTTTTTTTAAAAAGTCAAGAATTATTATTCTGTATAATAATAAATAGGTACGATTTGCTAACACTTGGTCATGGAATTTTGCATCTATTTTCTTGAAAGATACTATCTATAGTTTTATTTTCTTGTAATGTCTCAGTGCTTTGAGATCAAGATAATGCTGTCCTCTTAAAATGAGTTGGAAAGAGTTTTTCTATTTTTTTGAATGATTTTGTGCATAATTGGTATTATTTCTTCTTTCTTGGAAGTATTCACCAAGAAATCTCTCTAGTCCTGAAATTTTCTGTATGGGAATGTTTATAATTATGAATTCATTTTGTAATAGATATTTGGCTATTCATATTTTTCTATTTCTTCATCAATGAACTTGAAAATTTGTATCTTTCTAAAATTTATTTCGTTTAAGTTGAATTTAATGGAATAAAATTTAGTTTGTAATATTTCTTTGTTATCCTTTTGATATTTGGGATCTGTGGTGATTTTTTTCTCTTTTATCCCTGGTATTAATAATTTTTATCTTCTTCCTATGTGACCTAATTTTAAGAAGATCTATATGAGGAGCATTGACTTTATGGTCTATGTATGTTTAAAGGGTTTTTGATCTACTTTATTTTGTTTTCTGTGCCACATGGGGGGAAGGGTTTTTGATCTACTTTATTTTGTTTTCTGTGCCACATGGAGATTTTGAGACTAGGTCCAAGATTGAAATCTCTCTTTTCTGATGGAACTTTGACAATAGCACAATCCTATTGATCTCATTTACATGGCTGGCTTTGTACATAGCACAATCTTAGAGGTCTGAAAAGCACCTCCACCAGCACAATGCTTCCCACATTCACATCTATCTCTGAAATTAGACATGTTAACATCTGTTAAACTATAAAAATCTAGGAAGGCCAGATCTGTAATGAATTAGACCACTGGCCACATATACCTGTACTAGGACTGAACTCACTGGACCCTTCCTGAGAGCAGGTTTGTGCAGAGGAATAATGAGGCAGAGAGGGGAAGTGGGCAAAAGGCCTAGTTGGGCAGGAGCAAGCCTGGGTAAAGGAAAGAAAAAAATCTCAGACAAGAGCAGAGAAATCTCCTCTACAGCATAATTTTCCTAGGATTGTTTCTGCCAGAAAAACTTAAGTTATTTCCATTTAGAGTAAAACATGAAGATATTATCTGTGGTAGGCAAAACAATGGCTTTCTGAAGACATTCAAGTGCTAATCCCCCCAACCTGTGAATATGTTATGTTATATGGCAAAGGGGAATTAAGGTTCCTAATTAGCTGACCTTAAGATGGGGATATTATCTTTGATTATATGGTTGGGCCCAATGTAATCACAAATGTCCTCTAAAATGGAAGAGGGAAGTGGAAGAGGAGGTCAGAGTGATGTTACGCGACGCGGACTCAACCCACTGTTGCTGGCTTTGAAAATGGCAGAAGGGGCCCATAAGCCAAAGAATGTGGACATCCTCTAGAATTTGGAAAAGGCAAGAAAAAAGATTATCCTTAAAGCCTCCAGAAGGAATACACACCTACTGACTCCTTCATTTTATTGCAATGAGACCCATTTTGGACTCCTCATGTTTCAAACTGTTAGATAGTAAACTTGTGTGTTTTAAGCCACTAATTTTGTGATAATTTGTTATAGCAACAATAAGAAATGAATAGACTACCCAAAGTAGTTTAAAGTACAATTGGACTATTATTTATCTACATTTAAATAGTTGGTTATTATTGAAATGACTATATACTCGTATTTGTTGTTATTTTAATAATGAGCTATCTAAAAACACAAGAAATAGAATAATCTATTATTGAGACTGTTTTAACCCAGTAACTTGCTGAATTTCACTTTTCTCTCTATGATATGTTATTGAATATCTGCCTTGTGTGTGTATACAATTTAAAATAGAGTTCTAGCTGTTAATAAAGTATTTACTTTAATTATTTATTTATCCTAATCATGTATTTCAATTCCAAGGCATCTCTCATGTGACAGATGGAGTGAACTGCACAATTAGGGGGATGATTTTATTCAGACTATTGCAGTAGGGAAAATATTCATTAAAGCAGAATGTCTCAAAGAAGAAGGAGAAAACTTGGGATCTCATGGAGGCAAATAAACAAGGTGATCATGAAGAAGGATGGGCAATGAGTCTTATGAGAGTCATGAGGTGGGACAGAGGTGGGTCTTATCTCTGAATAAGGGAGAGTAGGGTGGTTCTTTGTGGTTAGTTGTTTCCGGGAACATAAAAGAGTAGAGAGATTTCTTAACCATTTCTGATTTCAGGGGGCACCAGGCTCAGACAGTGTTCAATATTTCATGCACAAGATGAAATATCTCAGAGAACGGGGTTGGTAGCGCTGTCAATAAGTAATTAGCAGAGAGTGCAAACAATACAATTAATATGTTAGAATAAGAGGAGTACAAATGATAATCACTAATGCTGCCAGACCTCCTATTTCTATTTTACCTTAATTTATTCAATAAAAATATTTATGCATAATTAAAAACCACCCTTAAGTGATTGTTCACGATGAATTAAAATTTACCAGTCAATCAATAATAAGCATTTTAATGAATTAAAAATTTATTAAATCCCCATTTGGTGCCTAGACAAATAAGATCCACAGACACTTGTCCTCCAAGAGCTCATATTTTAGTGGATATACCATGCAAAACAATTTAATCTGCTAATACAGGTGGATCTATGAGACAGAATGAATGTAAGTTACTAGCCTAATTGAATAGACCTGGCCCTACCATCTTCACTATATAAATAAATCATGTGAGAAATCTCTGGAGCGAACTACGTATACCTTTAGCTATATTCTAATACAGGAAAAGCAGTATCTTAAAAATAGAATAAAGAAATTCAGATGAACATACATCATGTATTTTAGTCACAAGTGCACTAAAGATAATTCACTTCAAATGTAAATATTCTTGTTTCCTCCTTCTTGTAAGTTTGATGCTGTGTGAGCTGATGTGATAGGATGTAGTTTTGTAGAAGTGTAAAAGAAATCTGCATTACGATTGGTGGCAATAAACTACTTAGTGTTTTCTCTTAGGGAGGTATGAGATATCTATGTATCATAATACATTATAAGTATGTGTAGGAGGCTAAATAGCAGTACTCTTGTCCATGTGTATCAATGTTTTGACAAGAAAAGATGATTTTTTCCCCACTAATTGTCTTGGAAAGGAGATATGCTATCCAAATCAGTTTCATTTAACATTTTGTATTTTTCTATAATGGCTTTCATAATGTCAATAGGATCGAATTGTGTGATAAAGTCATTTTCATAATGATATTTTATACACCTTGCTGCCACAACTTTTAAAAAAGTGTCTAATTTCTAAATAATCATTGGTAATGTGCTATGTGTTCAGAGAGAGCGAAAATGAAAATGATGATATATAAGTTTTCCTGATGAGTAAAAGATAGTCAGGATAAGGTTGTAACCAAGAATTAACCTAAACTTAAACGTGTGGTTGCACAAATAGACTCCACAGGAAAGAGCCACATTTGTAATTGAAGAAACAGCTCAGACACAAAAATTAGGACTGAAGACACAAGCTGTTCATTGCAAAGTAAAGAAGATTTTCCTGTGGAAACAAATCTGGCATACTCTCGTAGTTTAGGATGTAAGCTCATAGTATTGCTGAAAAGTACCTTCTTTCCTGTCATTTCTAGACACGAAAACAAACAAGTAGAATAGTGGAATTTCAGCATAATGGATGAGATAGAGAAGATTAAAAGGTACAAATGAGTAATAGCCTTGTTTCAATTATCTATTGTCGTGTAACCACTACATACTATAGCGACCTTTAAAACAGCACCAAGTTATAATTTCTCAGGATTGTATGGGTTGCATGGGCTCAGCTGTGTAGTTCTCCATGAGTTGCAGGGTAAATCATTCTTGCACTGTATGCAGCAGGGAAATCATCTGAGGCCAGAAAATGCACAATGGTCTCTCATCCTCTCATCCTCTCATCCTCCTGTGTGGTGCCCAACGAGTGGTTCATGTTAACTCTACTATAATCCCACAAGGAAAATATTTCTGGAGCCCCTAATCCAGGGAGGGACTGTTGCTTGATTAGGGCTAAGTTCTGGTCCCTGGCATTAGAATTCCCCAGTTCTTGAATCCTCCCTCTGGGCTATTGGGTCTACTTTTATAGTCATCATTCCTTTCCATAAAAAAAAATTGGCAATATTTTCAGTTAAACAATAATATCAGTGTACTTCCAGCTCTTAGAAATATCAGGGTTCAGAAGCTTCTTTTTATTTTGAACTTTCTATGTTCATTTTAGTCCAATTTGGTAAATGTCCATTAAAATTTTAGGGGCACCTGTGGATGAAATCCTTTTAATTAAAAAAAGTCATACACATTATATAAAAATTAACTCAAAATACATCATAGACTTAAATGTATAAAGTAAAACTATAACTATTTTAGAAAAGAACATATGAGAAAATGTTTGGGATCTAGTGTTAGGCAAAAAGTTCTTAGACTTGACATCAAAAGTACAATTTATAAAAGGAAAAATTGATAAAGTGGGCTTTGTCAAAATTTAAAAGAATATTTCTCTATGAGAGACCTTGTAGAGAGGATGAAAAGGCAAGCTGCAGACTGGGAGAAAATATTTGAAAACTACATATCTGTCCAAGGACTAATATATGGAACATATAAAGAACTCTCAAAACTCAACAATAAAAATCACCATACAATCCAATTAGAAAATTGGCAAAAGAAATGAACAGACATTTACCAAAGAGGATATACAAATGGAAAATAAGCACATAAAAAGAATTTCAACATAATTAGCCATTAGGGAAATGCAAATTAAAACTATAATGGGATATTACTATACATCCATCAGAATAGCTAAAATAAAAAATAGTGATAACACCAAATGCTGTCAAGGATATAAAGGAACTGAATCACTCATACTTTGCTCTTGGGAATATAAAATGTTACAGCTACTCTGCAAAACAGTTTGGCATTTTCTTTCAAAGCTAAACATACAACTACCATACAACCCAGAAGATTCACATGAAAATCTATACACAAATATTCATAGCAACTTTATTTGTAATAGCCCCAAACTGGAAACAACCTATATGTCCTTCAATGGGTAAATTATTAACCAAATGTAGTATATCCATGCTGTGGAATACTAATTGGCAATAAAAAGGAACAAACTGGGGGCTGGTCCAGTGGAGTAGTGGTTACGTTCGATGCACTCCGCTTCGGGGGCCCAGATTCACAGGTTTGGATCCTGGGCATGGACCTACACCACTCACTAAGCCATGCTGTGGTGATGTCCCACATTCAAAAAAATAGAGGAAAGATTGGCACAGGTGTTAGCTCAGGGCCAATCTCCCTCACCAAAAATAAATAAATAAAATAAAATAAAATAAAAAAGAACAAACCATTGAGAGATGAAACAACTTGGATGAATCTTTAGAGAATTGTGTGAAAAAAATTGGACACCCAAAGCTTCCATACTGTATAATTTCATTCATATAACATTCATGAAATGATACAGTTTTAGAAACAGATACTAGACTAGTCGTTGACAGCAGTTATACGAGGGGTTGTGAGGGGTAGGAGAAGAGAGGTGAATGTGGCTACAGAAGGACAATAGGAGGGATCCTTGGTGATGGAACTGTTCTGTGTCTTAGCTGTGACAATGTCGGTATCCTGATTTTGATATTCTAGTATAGTTTTGCAAGATATAGTTACTGTTGGGGAAACTGGGTAAAGGGAATGCAGGATAGCTCCCTATTATTTCTTACAACTTTATGTGAACTATAATTATCTCAAAACAAAAAGAAAGATATTTTTCAAAGAAAAGGTTTCTTTAAGGCAGGTCTTCTCTATCGTGGACAGAGCTAAAGTGCTGTAGGAGGATAGTGAAAACAACTTTGGTAGTGAAAATAACTTTCATTTTCAAACTAAGAAATTCTGTTAGAAATATATTTTGTAAATTCTGCTTGAAAAATGCCTATTTATTTATTAGTTTTCTCATTTCTCTGTTGCAATCCCTCATAATATGCCACTGTAAGAAGCCAATTGACTCTTTGAATACTCTTCTGGGAAATTTCTTTAGCTAGATCCACAAATTCATTTTCTATCTCTCATTTTACTGCAGGTGGAAGTCTAGTTAGTTGCTCCAACAATGCAAAAATGAATCCCCCTCTCTCCAGCCTACAGCAGCAATTTTCAAAATGCTCTTCAAGTCTTCCCACTGTCTTTGTCATTGCCAGTGTTCCAAAACCATTGCCACATGTTTTTGGTTTTTGTTACGGTAATGTTACTGCACTGTGGGTCCAGGTTGCTCGATGTCACGTTGTAAAAGAATTTACAGAACAGCAATGACGAGTACAGACAATAAGGAGTTTATTAGAAAGATACACTCCACAGACAGAGCGGGCACTCTCCAAGAGAGGAGCTGCCCTGAGTGGTTTTGCCATTACGCTTATATGCTTGCTTTTGGGTAGGTAGTCTTATCCTGCTTGTCCTCACTGCTAGATTCTTTAGATATTCTTAGAAATGTCAAGTTACTTCCTTTGTGGTATACATGTTAACTTCTTATCTTCACACCTAAGTGGAGCTCATCCTGTAGAGGCAGAGCCTGGGGCTTATCAGGCTGCCCATCAAGACAGTGAGAGACAGTGGGTCTGGAAACTTGCAGTTACCTTAGCTATAACGTCTTAAGCTATAATGCAGTATAAAATCTCCTTGAGCTTGTTATGTTAACTATGTCTTAGCAATGTTCTAGCAATGTCTTAGCAATGTTCCCCCCATAGCACCAGGCAATCTGCTGACGCATGACCCTCTTGTTCCCTTGCAGTGCCAGACCCCTATACTAACCTGCCTGTCTCAGTAACACCTTATTTCCAGATACCTGTTTCTGTATCAGTCTGGGCTCACTTGGAAAGCACACCGACAATGTAGTATGGAGGATAAATTATTGACTCTAGGAATTAAATCTTATGTAATGGTGGAGAATGAGATCTGAAATGCAGGGTCAGAGGATCAGAGTGGTCACCAACCAATCAATCTGACCAGCTGATGGAGAGGTGGAAGGAGTGCTGGTGCCAAATTCCAGGGGAAGCTGTTGCTGCTGTAGGTCTGCAGACAAATATCCGGTGAATGGCCTGGAACTGCCGTGGGTTAGCAGAGACAGCAGTTGGGAGGAATTGTTGGACATGAAATGAAAAAGAATGAAAGAAGCTGAAACATACTGACATCAGAGGGTAAAGGCTGCCGCTTAACTTCTGCCTTCCAAATTTCACACTAATTTCTCCATCGTCGACTCAAACTTGGAGACATATAAATAAGGGGAACCTAGGAAATGCAGTTCTGGTTTAACCAAGCTGACACAATGCAACCTAAGTCAAAGCAGATAAGAGAAGAGGGAACAGAAAAACCAAATCCCTTAAAATCCAAAGAAAATTATTCTTTAATTTAGTGATTCACCAATAACGTTTATAACGTTCATGTGTAAGTACTGTATAAAGTCCTAAATTTCATAGAATAAAATAGAAATACCAACATTTATTGATTAATTTAATTTACAAAACAAGCATTATGTTTATCAACATGTAAAAGATGCTACTAATTGTGGGAGACACTGTGAATACAAAGATGAGCAAATGTAGATACCATGCTGCTTTTATAGGGATTACTGTTAAAGAGGAAAAGATAATCAAATAATCACACAAACAGGTGTATCATTTCAAAGACAAGCACACTGGAAGAATGGGACAAGTCTCTATGAAAACACATAACTGAAATGTTAAGGAGTGCTCTTAGCAAGCGATCCCTGAGCTGTGATCATATAGCTGAGTAGTGACCATATAGATGAGTTTATTTGGTGAAGGTGGATAAAGGAAGGAGCATTCGTAAAGACCCCATGTCAGCAGGAAAAACTTTTGAGAAAATGAAAGATGCTCCATGGGATTGGAACAAGAATCAAGAGGGAGCAAATGTGAGATGAGTTTGGAGAGAGAAGCACAGGCCTGGCCCTATGACGTTCCTTGCTCTTTGTCCTAAGAATAACAGGAAAGCTGAATGTTTTTAAGTAAAGTAAGCTATCATCTAATCCATTAGAGCATCAGGAAGAGTTTGTAGGATGGCCAAAATTGATGCAAAGAGATTTATTAGAAGCCTATTGCATTGATTTTGGTGGAAGATGATGGAAACATAGACTAGAGAGATTATGGTAGATTTGAAAAGAAGTTTTCTCTAAAAGAATGACTACAGTGAGAAAATAGGGTATCAGCTAGCAGAAAGAAGAATCAACATTAGAAAATTAGAGAGCGTCCTGACAGGGATGACACTTGAACCACGGCCTGAATGAGAATGAATTTACTAGACCAAGAAGGGGAAGGCGATCACATTCCAAGTAGAGAGGGAATACATAAGTGAAGCCCAGAGGTATGAAATTGATTGGAGGGACTCTAAAGGCAGAAATGAATATAAAGGCAGAAAAAGCAGTTTGAGGTTTGTGCTAGAGACTTAGGAGCAATAGAGCAGCAAACCTATGTAAGACGGCACGCAACTTTCATCTGGAAGAGTGAGAAGAGGCAAGGAATTGGAACAGAGCCAGGAAATTGACATTTTTGTGAGAAGCAGGAGAAGATCACCAGCAAAATACATTGAGAAGGAACAACTAAAGAGGAAGCAGGAAAAAGTTGTGACACAAAGAGCTTAATGAAGAAGAGCCCAAAGAGAGCGCTTAAGAAGGAAGGTGAGTCGATGGTGTCAAAGGTCACCAAGAGGTCAGCTTCATGTAAGGCTGAAATATATCCATTGGATTGAACAATATGGGTTGGTCTCAAAATACTCTTCCTAAGTTTTCACCCAGTGTATCTCTGAAAACACTAGAAACCCAAAGTTTAAGCCAAAGGAAGTATGGCAGACATTGTCAGTTGCCTACCAGATTACCTACCCACAGCCATGGCCTCTTTTATTTTCCTAATTCTCCTTTTTGTTGGGGAAACAACAGTGCTTCAGGGAAGGAATCAGAATGGCATTTGTCATTTCCATTCCTTCTTCCCCAGGGTCTAGATATGGACATGCAATTCAGTTCTAAAAAATGACACACAAGGGGGAAGTTCAAGGATAAAGGAACGTGGTAAAGACACAAGAGCGGAAGGATGGAAATGTCCTGCGTCCTTGATGACAGGACTGAGCCAAGGAACTCATCCTGAGCCATTCTATCTTCAGGTTTCCTGTAAATATACTACAAATGCTTTTATGTTTAAGCCACTGTTTAGCTGAGTTTCTTGTTAATTACAGCTGAAAGCATTCCTAACTCATAATCTATTTACTGTTCCCTCTAAAACAAGTTCCATCTTTCTCTTGATTCATACTGTTTTGTCTTCCCAGAGTATTCTTTCCCTTAAACTTCACATATCCAAAATCAAAGCAATATTAAAAGGCTTATTTTAAAAGTCAATCCCATTGTGGAGTTTTCCCTTCTCCATCCAGGCCAAAAGACTCTAGTTCTCTTCTGAACATCCATACTTCTTTTGTGTAAATTTTTTGCACACTTAAAAAAAAGACATTTATATAAATGTCCTGACTCCTATTGTTAGATAGTAAGACAAACAAGGGGAGGATCCATGTATAAACTATGTCCCTATTTCCAGTGTCTAATACAATGTTTTGCCCATAGTAGTTGCTCCATAAATACCAACTTAGTAAGTGAATGATTGAAATGCCCAAGATGATGTGTCTTGAAGTGTCTCCATATGAGCAAGGCTAGTAATAGAGGAAAAATAGATAATACGATATTTAGTAAAATTACAATAAGGAAGAAATTACTATCAAAAGAACTGAAGTCAGAAGAGCCAGGTAAAGCTACATGACATATTTGCAATCGTGGGCGCAGATCTCATGGCGATCTGGTGATTACATTATGCTTCTGTTGCTTAGATATGAAACTGCAACCACTGCTGCATTTTACTAAGATCCCGTTGATCAAAAATACCAGACACAAGACTATTTTTGTGCAATCAGGGACACACAATGTAGACTAGAAAGAAAGGTAGCATATGGAACACAGCAATAGTGAAAGTGACAGATGAAGGATGTGAAGAACAAGGGCCACGATCTCATTGAATGGAAGCCTTCATCTGGGCAGATGGTATGATGTGTCCTCAAAGTTATCTCAATGAAATGAAGCAGAACTTGAGGCATAAGGGACAAAGTGAGATGTAAAATAAAAAGAGAGCTGTGTCAATGAATGTCTTTCTCCTCATTTCAATGTTGTGGAAAAATCTTAAATCTTCCCACTCCATTCCGTCTCCTGTCATCTTTGATCAGTTTTATTTGCTACATACAGAGTTAATTGTGTGCAGTATGATCTTGCACACACATAGTTATTTCCTGTAGTTGTCTTACTTGTTTTCTTTACTTGTTTCTTGTTTTCATTGCTCTCATCAATAAGACTGCACATCAATCAGCAGGAGGAACTATTACCTAATCACAGTGTAGAAAGCCCATTTCTCCCAAAACTCAGTGTAGATTCTACTTACTATGAGTGAACAATACATGGGTTTTGAGTGATAAAATTGAATGAATTATAAAGAGATCCTTTTTGAGAAACTTATTTGATTATCCTGACCCAACATTGACCTAACACGGTCACGATGGGACCATCTTACCCAACAAGATGACATAGACTTGTTTCTCCCTGATCCTTCTTGGTAAGTACAACTACAAACACTGGAAAGAGTGCAAGTGACAATGAAAGGTGAACCCTAAAAGGTGGTAAGAGGAACAACTGGTTTGGGACAAGGGGACTGAAGGAAGAATGAAGCATTAGGGCATCTTATGATGGCCCACTCATCAGAAAAAGACAACCCAGGCCCAGTATTTCCCCACTCCAATATAGCAACAGAAGGCAGTCCAGATAGGCTCATTCCTCCCTCAGGTGGAACAGGAGTCCCTCCTATAATACCAGCAGAGCCCAGCACCACCAGAAAGGGGATCATCAGAGCCCTGCTAACAATAAGCATTAGGGAAAGCAGTCCACTCTCCCCCCAGTGAGAAATGTGGGGATGGGGCAGGCAGCAGTAGCAAGAGAATTTTACTTCAACAAGTGCTTACACCAGGGAAGCTTCCTGGTACCTGTGGACTGGACCTGAGACTTGAGACTCCTTCCCCCACTGAGAGATACTGGGCTCCCTGGCCCAGGGGAAGCCCTCCTGTCCCCTCAGGCAGTACCAGCATGGGACCCCCAGCAACACCGGAAGATCCAAGTAGACCAAAACGGCACCACAAAGATTCTGAAAATTAAATTGCCATTGGAACTATAATCCACAAAAATAGTTCTAGACCTACATATGAAATCTAAACAGGGTGACTTCCTACTAAAATAAAACATTAAAATAGGACTCAGAATCTCCTAACGTAACAGACAGGATACAACAGAAAATCATTCATCAAGAATCTGGAAGGTTAAATTTGAATGAGAAAAGAATCAACTGACACCAACACTGAGATGGATCTTATGTTGGAATTATCTGACACGAATTGTAAAAGAAACCATCATCAAAATGCTTCAGCAATCAATTACAAATTTTCTTGAAACAAATGGAAAACAGAAAATCTCAGCAAAGAAATAAAAGGTATAAAAGGAAGCTGAATAGAAACTATAGAACTAAAAAATACAATAACTGAAATTAAAACAAACAAACAAACTTGCTGGATGGGTTCAATAGTAAAGTGGAGATGACAGAGGATAGAACCAGTGAACTTGAGGTCAATTTACCCAATCAGAACAAAAGAAAAGAAACAGTCCTTTCCCCCTCAAAATGAACAGAGTCTCAGGGCTGTGTAGGACGATAACAAAAGATCTAACATTCTTATTATCACAATCCCAGAAAAGAGGAAAAATAAAGTGAGTGGGGCTGAAAGAGCATTCAAGGAAATAATCACTGAAAACATCCAAACTTGGCAAAAGACACAAACCTACAGATTCAAGAAACTGAGTGATCCCCAAAAAGAATAAACTCAAAGAAATCTATGCCAAGACACATTGTAATTAAACTTTTGAAACAGAAGACAAAGAAAAAATCTCGAATACAGCCAGAGAGAAATGGCACATTACCCATGGGGGACCCCAATTCAAATGACAGTGGATTTCTCTTATGAAACCATGGAGGCCAGATGGAAGTGACATATTTCCAAGTACTGAGAAAAGAACTGTCAACAATGAATTCTATATATGAAAAAACTATCCTTAAGGAATGAAAGGGAAATAAAGACTTTCTCAGACCAAGAAGAACTAAGAAGATTTACTTCTACTAAGAGTAAAAAAAAAGATATACTTTTACTTTTACTAAAAAGTTACTAGCAGACCTACCCTCAAAACTGGCCACAGGAATTTCTTCAAACAGAAAGAATCTTCAAAAGGAAAGAATCTTGGAGCTTAAGGATGGTAGAAGAAACAATGGAAATAGCAGAATTGAGTACATACAATAGACTATCCTTTTGTTCACAAGTTTTATAAATCAATTTGATAACTGAAAAAAAACTTGAACATCATCTGATATTCAAGATAATGACATGTAGAGCCAGCCCTGACAGTCTAGTGGTTAAGGTTCGGGGCTCTCACTGCTTTAGCAGCCTGGATTCGTTTCCCAGTCACAGAACCACACCACCCATCCGTCAGTTGTGTGCTGTGGCAGCAGCTCACATAGAAAAACTAGAAGGACTTACAACTAGGATGCACAGCCATGAACTGGGGCTTTAGGAAGAAAAAAGAAGAAGAAGATTGGCAACAGATGTTATCTCAAGGTGAATCCTTCTCTGCAAAAAAAAAAAAAAAAAGAGATAATATTTCAATGTGGGGGATGGTAAAGGGACCTACATGGAAGTAAGGTTTCCACATTCCACTCTGAGTGGTAAAATACTGATACTAGTAAAATGTGATGTCACGTATTATATTGTATCATCCAGCGCAACCAATATAAAAACTATACAAAGAAACACACTCAAAACTTTAGAAGTAAATCAAGATGGAATTCTAAAAAATTTTCAAGTAATCCATAGACAAGAAAAAGGAAACAGAGGAATGAGAACCAGAGGAAAATAACAGAAAATGTATAATGAAATGGCAGACTTAAGCTCAAACATATCAATAATTATCTTAAATGATTGTATATATAATATGTATATAAATATGATGTATATACACCCATAAAAAGACCAAGATTGACAGAATGAATAGAAACATGACCTGACTATACACAGTTTACAAGAAACTCATTTCAAACTCAACAGTATAGGTAGGTTGGAAGTGAAAGAATGAAAAAAGATGGATGGTAATGAGACTTTGTGTGGTGAACATGATGTAGTCTACACAGAAATTGAAATACACCTGAAATGTACATAATGTTATAAACCAATGTTACCTCAATAAAAAAAGAAAAAAGATATGTCATGCAAATATTATATATGTATAAATATATTAATTACATATCAATTGTATAAGCCATATATATGGTATATATGCCATTATACATATATATATATAAAACCTATTAATACCTATATATAACCTATTAAAGGCCTGAATGAGAACAGAGTGAGGGAGCCAAATCCGTGTGCATCACTGAATCTGGGTAGGAAGCTCACCTCTATATAATGCTATAGAGTTTAACAAGCATATCCAAAAATATCTCATTGGATCCTTCAAATACATCTGTGGAATAGGCATGTCTAACAGGCTCTCTCCAGCAAATAAGCCACCTGCAGAATGTCTCAAGCTGATATTTCAGGTGCCAAGGCCACTGTGAGCGTGGTTGGAATTTGACATGTGAAGCAAAGGGAAACTCTGCAAGGCTGGGAGTGAGAGGTGGGCAAGAGGAAAAATGGTGCCTAAAGCAATCTGGCAACAGGGACGAGGCAAAATTGAGCAAACATTACTCTGAAGGCTTGACCTGGAAAGACTGTTTGGGGCAAAGAGTGAGTCCATTTTATGAGATGTCGGTAGAGAAACTCAAGGGCAGAAGAAAAGCTATTACGAGTTCAGTTGGGTATGCTGAGAGGATTCTCGTTTTGTCAAAAATGAAATGAAGTGACTTGTCTAAGGTCACATCATAACTGGTAGGGTTGGGATTGGTATTTAGGGATCCTGGTTCAAATGCACATTTTTTAATATAAGGGACTTTGCATCTGAAGAGAGGCTTCTTAGGGAATAGGACATATGAGGAGTTACTCCCTGGAAGTAATGATGTATCACCTTCCTTCAGCAAGCCTGGTCAACAAAGTTGTAACTGAGATATTTTTCGGAACTGAGCCTGTCTTCTACATGTCAAAATGCCTTTTTAGTACTTTTTGTGCCATGCAGCTGAAACATGGCATTTTTTGGAAACAACATGTGAGCCAGAAGGATCTCTTCATTCTCACCACGGCCCCACCTCCCATCTCTTTTCATGGGTCTTTCTGCAAGTTATCTCCTTTCTGACATTTGCAATAGGCTGTCTAATACAGGCATCATGACTTTTGAAAATCCCATCAAGCTTTTAATCTGCTGGCTAATTTGTTTCAACTGAGGATGTGTAAACAGGAGGTAGTTAAAGAAAGAAAGAGTCCTATTTTTTTAAGTGAATTTTTTTTTCAGGGAAAGATTCACTCTGAGCTAACATCTATTGCCAATTTTCCTCTTTTTTTTCTCTCCAAAGCCTCAGTAACATAGTTGTAGATTCTAGCTGTACTTCTAGTTCTTCTTTGTGAGCTACCGCCACAGCATGGCTACTGACACACGAGTGGTGTGGTTCCATGCCCAGGAACCTAATCTGGGCAGCCAAAGTGGAGCATGCCGAAATTTAACTGCAAAATTATCAAGGGCATGAGCAAAAGAGCCCTATTAATACTGTGTCCTTCATCTAATTAGTGGGCCATCCCTCCCTCCACCAAAAAACAAAAGAAGAGAAATCCAAGTCAGGCTTACTGTTCTCACCTGGTGGAATATAGTTTTAATATTAATGAGAAGGGTGATAACACCCTTCAGCACTCAGAAAAAGATCTAGTATGCTCTATTCTATAGAACAATAAAAGATGTCTAGTGTGGGCATTAGCTCCAGAGAGAGCATGTGTGACTATAGTGATGTGTTATCTAATCATCAGTGTCAATTATTTCTACCTGATTTCAAATTCCATGTGACTTGGCAAGAATATAAAGGAGACTAGAGAAAATAAGAGTGGAAATACTTCTATTATTTATATATTCAGTATTTATTAAGTTCCTGCTTTGTACACAGAACTAGACAGTTGCTGAGGCAATGCTTGCATGGGTTTCAAATAAGTCCCAGTGAGTAACTCATAATCTAGAAGAAGCATGTTGCTTTTTTCACATTTAAGACTAAATCGAAAATCTTCATGCATTTGGACTTCCATCCACACTATCCAAGATTGGTAAAATTTTGTAAAGTGAAGCCCGTAGATGCATAGTAGCAATATGTCTCCTGACCACTCACACACTTTGGCAAACAATGGAAAATCAGTCACACAGTGAAAAATTATCTTTATTCAGCAGATCACATAAGCAGCATGTTCACAACTAAAACTGTCTTACCATAAGAATAAAAATCAGTGGTTTAAGAGCTAACCACTGTCAGTAGATATTATTATTGTTTCACTTTGCTCCAGTTGAAGAAATAGAATAGATGTTTTCAACCCATTATCCATTACACATTAGGTGGGAAACGCAGAAAACTAGGAAGAGAGAGCGGGGAAAGGAATGGAAATAATCCCCAAGAAGGAAACAGAATCTTGACAGACATACAGGGAGAAACCTGCAAGAGCACATAAGCTTACTGTTCTGATTCCAAAGACTAACACTGAAAGTCAGAAAAATGCAGACAACCTAAATTAAAGATGCACACACATACATATAGTTATTTATGAATCTAAGAAAAAGTAAGACTTTTTTGTCTCAAGAGGTGAATGCAGATTTATTTCATACAGTTTACTTATTTGAATAGTTAATTAGTTGTTATAGTTGCAATCCACATATAAATTGGGAAATGCCAGTAATAAGGACTGTTAGTTAAGAATTACTTTTTGCTAGTATAAAATAAATGCAGAGCCAATTTGACTAACGTATTAAAGATGCTGTTGTTATTGGATTTGACTATATTTAATGAAAATACTGGTGAACAAAGACACTATTGTTTTTGAATATTACATATAACATAGTTATATAAATTTCTTTTTAACAGTCATATGGAGCTTTGCGTCTATATTTTTGTAAGAGAACTGCTGAGGTTCCTGACAATTATTTTTTTCAATGACTCCTTCATAATGTCTCAGTGAGAAATTTCTCTCAAACATTAATATTGAAAGAAATTTTGTTCCTTATAAAGAATGTTATGTTTCTTTCTCTCAGAAAATTTGAGATATATAACTTGCCATTCTAAGTTCCCTATGAACTTTGCATTTGTATCCAAAGGATCTGGCATAGCATAAGACTTAGGGAAGACATTCAAATTATATTTGTGAATGAATGAATGAATGATTGATTGAATTTTGTTTACTGAGAAGTTCAGAGTACATGATCACAGCAATGATATTGAGCCATTATGTTGGTACATTTCCTTTTCTCAGTCCTGGTTTTTCCCCTTTCTTTTTTATTTTACTAGCTTTCTAGTATTGTCATTTCTGCTTCCAGTGGGCCTAGCTTGTGGTGAAGAAAGACACCCACATACCTAACTACAACGTAAGAGAGGAAAAGTAAACACTTAACAGAGATACAAGCAACATGTTACATGAACCCTGAAAAAGAAGCGTTTGAGTCTAACTGGAATTTATTAGGGGAAGAGAGACCTTGCAAAGGGAGGAAATCTATTGAGCGTGCCTCATTGAGCTTCTCTGGAGAACACTTAGTTGACCGATCTGGCTAGAGCAGAGAGTTCATAAAGAGTAGGAAGAAGAGATGAAACCAAAAGACAACTAGGAATCAGATTGAGACGGACTGTGATTGCTAGGTTAAGAAATTTGGTCATTATACTTCAGCCAATTAGGAGCCACTGAAGCAATTTGAGGGAAAATGTAAAGCCATTATTGCAGTTCCTTAGGAAAATAACTTAAATGGCAGTATTAAGAATGATTTGGAGGAATAAGAGACTGAAAACAGAAGAAACGATTGGAAAGTTTTGCAATAATCTCAGTTGTAGAAAATAAGGGCCAATATAGATAAAGATAGGTATGGATTCAAGGAAAAATGAACAATAAAAAAATAGAATTAGCATGACTTGACCACTGATGGAATATGAAGATAGAGAGTGAGAAGAAATTGCTGTGGGATTGTAACAATGCTATTAAAGGATATAGAATCCCAATAAGAGAAAGAGACATTGAACTGAAGATAATAACACACAACATCTAGGTATTAAGTGCCACCATATTTCAAATAGTGTGTTAGATATTTAATCCTCACTGTAACTCTGTAAACTTGGGTGCTTTTCCCCCAAATTATAGCCGTATATACCATTTAAGTGTCTTTTCCATAGGAACACAGCAGATTAGTGACCAATGCAAAATTTTAAGTCAGGTTTGTCTGAGGCCATGTTCTACGCACTATTCTTCATTGTCGACTTTCATTTTGAACATGCTGAATTTAGGGAGAAGTGAAATACCCCATCCAGCAAAGGGTTGCAAATGTTGATGTGGTGTCTAAGAGAAGAGCCAGGCTGGAAATACAGAGTTAGAATCATCTGAAGGGAAGTGAAGGTTGAAATTGTGGTGGTGGCTGAAAGCACTAGGGAGAACATGTGAGAGAAGACAAAGGATGTCACCTTGAAAAAGTTACACCTAAAAGGCAGGCAGAGGAAAAGAGGTCATAGAGGAGGCTATTGAGTAGTAGAATAAGAATCAGAAGATTACAAAGAAGCAGCGTGTCAAGAGGAATGAATGGTCAGCAATGTCGAATATTACAGAAAGTCACACAAGAGTGAGAGCCAGAGAGATGCATCTGGATTTTACATGGAGGGATTCATAAAAGACTCTGAAAGAGCAGCATCATTAAGGTATAAGAGATTGTTGAACTCAAAACAAGCCTTCAGAATATTCAGAGATTAAGATGCATTAAAGAACTGAAAGCTTTTTCTTTGTGATTTTTGGCAGCGATCAAAGACCAGAGATAGAAAAGAGCCTGGAGGTAAGGCACAACATGAAGAGGTTTTCATTGTGGTTCATGGTTTTGGGTTTTGTTTTCCTTTTTTATTAACTATAATGAAGACTAACTGAAGTACAAGTGGTGAGGAGGATGTTAAAAGCAGGAGAGAGAGAAAGAAAATAAGGAAGACGTATTACCCTATGCTCTAACCACGTGGCCTCTGACAAGGGGGCTGCAGGCAGAACTGTGGCAGCTGAACAGCAAACTCAGCAAATTGGAACAAGATTAACCCTCCTTGACTTAGACATCATGTCTAATCAAGTTTTTCTGGCATGAAAAATGCATCCACTCTGACAAATGATGTATTCAGACATGAATCCCTTTTCAGCATGTTTGTATCATGAAGAAATTAAATTAAAGATGTTTCCTCAAGCAGATGATTGTATGATGCACACGTCAAGAGCACTTGTTTGGGTATCAAAGAGTGGAAACGTATTTCATATTTACTACAGAAATCTCTATATTTCACCTTTTAAATAAGTGATTGTAAACAAATGTCTCAGGGTCAAAAAAGATTTAAGGACCCATAAGAAGAGTATTTGTAAGGGTCACAGGCTTTTGATCTAGTTGATGGCAAGTAGTACACACAGTAGCAACAATGCATGTTTTGCATAACGGCCAGACATACAGAGAGAGAACTTCTTCTGAAAGAAGAGCTACGACAGCTTTGCAGTCAGCAACTTTGAAATCATGAGAAATGAGGAGAATAGAAAAAGACATGAGTAAACCAAAAGCCTGAAAATTTGGGGGGAAATTGAAAAGCAAATAAAAGGTAGCAAAACAAACATGGCACCCCCAAAGGGAAGCCCCAAAGGAACCAAACCCTTGGTGCATCCTAGATAAAAGACAGCAAAGGATTCCTAGGAAAGGGATATATTCCCACCAGCAACGTAGGAGAGCTCCATTTACCCTGCACCCTCACCAGTCTTGGTGTATTTAGGATTTTTAAAATTTAGCCGTTCTAATGTGCATTAAGTGTATTCAATATGTTTAATATTGTAATTATAACATAACACTGAGTTATTTGGAGATAATGGAAGATAAAGCAAAAATTATTCTTCACAATTTCACAATCATAATCTAGTTTGGAATAAAAGAAAACCCATGGCATTTGTTCATTGGTTTTAATAAGCAACATAAAAGAACTTATGTTTCTATTTAGAAGGTTACCATTGTGCTTATTCTTAACTTTTCTCAAAATTAAGGGTAATGTTTACTTTTCCCTTTACTTTATCATTAATTTAGATATAGTGAACCATCATTCCTCACTTCTAATGGTGTATAAGTCACATCCAGGATGCACATTCTGCTCCAGCCATATTCTCTGAGTTCATTTCTGTTCATAACTGCAATTCTAAGTACTAGGAGGTAGTAGATGACAACAAACACAGGCTGGGTACATGAAAAGGCACGCATTGTCTCATCACTTGGGTATATTGAGTTATCGGACCGCATCTTCATCCCTCCCTGCTCCCCCCTTTGTGGTGTAACTTTGCAGTTCTGCCCGTAAATATCAGAGTGTACTTTCCCATCTCTTCAATTTTGGCTTGGCCCTGTGACTTACTTAAGGCAATGTGTTGTTTGCAGTTGTGACACACGTAGAGGCTTGACATGAGCTTGCACAGCAGGGCTCACTTTATGTACTTTTGTCATTTTTATGAGAAAAATATGCCAGCTAGTCTGATGGGCCCAGGACAAGAGACACATGGAAGTGACCTGCTCCAGTGACTGCAGCCTGAACTTCAGTCACTCCTGTGAACCCACTACCTCAGGAGGGAAAAACCAATGCTTATCATTGTATACTACTGAAGTTTTGAGGTTTTTGTTTTGTAGCAGTAAGTGACAGATTCCACACTTGTACATGATAAAGAATAGGTTGACTGTGAAAACTGATGAGACATTTCAGAAAAGGAATATAATGAGGTTGAAGAGCTTTGATGCTGTTTGTGGCATGTGTTAGAGAGTTCAGAATAGGGCAAAAGCAGACTAATTGAGAATATACCCCATTATATTTCAACGGGGTAATCTGTTGAGAAAAAGAATGAAATAATAGAAATACTGTGTTTAAAATGGAGTTGAGTAAGATGAGGTCAGAAACTAAAGGCTACAGAAATAAAATATTTTTTAAAGAGTACTTCAATGCTCCAGAAAAAGGATTACAATTCCCTATATTTCTTTGGCAAAACCTAGATCCTACATTACGGCATGTATGCCATGTATTATTCTAAAAATGACCCTGGCTAATTGTTATTCTCATTCAATTGATTCCAAAAGCCTAATGACTGTCCAACATCCCTTAATATTGATGATAGTTAGAATCATCAATATATATCTATTAAATAGCACACTGAGTGTCTGGCACTATTCTAAAAACTAAATAAAAGTAACCAAGCAACAATGGAGATTTTGAATTGACTGTGCCAAGTAACAGGCATTAGCCACTTATCACGTTAATCACACAAACACTTCAAGTGGTATGCACAAAAAGAGTTACCAAGTTTAGTACTAAGCCTTTTGTAGATAATAAGCCTAAACTGGCTGAGAACCTGGCCAGACCAGAAGTCCAAGGATGTCAGAGTAAGTCCTGAGTCCGCTGTGGGAGACAGCTAGACTTAGCGCAAATTCAAATTTATTTCTCAGAGTATTTTGATAGGAACGATATTCTGCCTGGGCTAGATATTTAGGATCCTCTACAAATTAGAATAGGTCTCTTATAATAGGAAGATGATTCTTGGGGACAGAACTCTCCATTGAAAACAGATTTGGAACTACGCAGGGCCTTGGAGGTAGGAAGTGAGTTTAGGATTAGCAGACAGGATTTTTCCTGTGGTGGGAATCTATTCTAATCAGGCTACTTGAAGGACTGGATTCAGACCTCTGCAATCTCTGTGAGGTGCTTCAGAAGAAAACTCAGAATATACTCGTGATACCCGCCAAGTACCACACCTTCCACTGAGCGTCATGTTGAAACGCTTGCTCCAATTCTATTTCTCAAACAGAAAATAAAAATAATAAGCTTTTTTCCTATTATTAATATTGGAGTCCAAATTGAAAGCAGAATTCCTATGTGTATTGGTTCATTCTTTAAAAATTGTGACTTTTTCTTTCTCATGTTATTTTTTTTAATAATTAAAAGATGATTATATACATTAAATATGTATCTATGTTCACTCTAATATTTACTATATATCATAGCACAGATATTTCTTATGACTGATATAATTCAGTATGTGACATGGCTATTTGACAACCATTACACAAACCACTATTTATGTATATCTGTGTTATATATATTATGCTATCATATATTTAATATTTTATATAGATATATATACACACATGCATACACGCACATATATGCACTTTTCTGTGAGGGTAGTCAAATAGCATTTCACATTTTGAATTATCTCAGGAAGAAATAGGAATAAATTGTTGTCTTTGAACCTTAAATTTGAAGAAAAAGACCATGTGTATTACTAACTCAGACGGCTATGCTATGATTAGAAAAATGTCTTTCTCCTTATAAGACCTTAAACTTCAATGTCTTTTAATCATGAACTCTTTAAGTGTTCAGAAATGACATTATTTTCTAAAGCTCATGCCCATTAAGCAGGGCACAGCCATTCCATTGCAATTATTAAGATACAAGCAAATGTTGTCCTGGAAAAGAAGCTGGTAAATGAGCCTCTATTGAACAAAAATACAATATTTCTGACTAGGAAACCAATTACATAAAACAATGTAGACAAATGAAGCTTCTGCCTCTAGAAAGAGGAGGAGTTAAAGTTAGTCTAATCTACTCTGCTTCTTAGAAAGGAGATCTCTAGTAGTCTTTCAGAACTCTTCCCATATTTCCTGACACAATTGCAACCTACCAATCGTATGGGCTCAACCATGACGACAAGTTGAATAAATGCACAAATGAATGAATTAATGAATAGTCCTAGCTTTGAACATGGAATGCTAGAGATGCTTCCTGCCGAGCTCACTGCCAACATTTTATGTATTAACCAGAATCAGTGGATAAGAAGACAGGGAATGGCACTCTTTCCCACACAGATCTGGCTCTTTTTGCAGGAGCCCTGTCAGTCTCTCGTGAGCTCATAAGGACCCTCTGGCCCATTCCTTGATATTCTGCTCTCAACGTCTTTTAGATAGAAACAGAAATTGACATCATTGGAGTTATTAACTGTGGTATCCCCTGCCCTCCCCCCAACCCAGTTATGTTACATTAGGAATGTTGGCTGTTTTGCATTCTGATTAGACTGCAATCAGGGGTAGCTTAACATAGCTTATTTCATCAGGTACTGTTTCATGACTTTCTACCTTTCCATTTATGTTCACAGTTGTAAACAGTAAGCATATCATTAAAAGCTGTTAAATTAATAGGGCATAATGATCCTAATGAAAGCATATAATCATACCTTACAACCTGCACATAAAGGCCTCCTAAACCTCTCTGCCCAATTCCTGGGCTCCAGTTTCTGAGGCTCAGCCACTGGCTGCCAGAGCTGTGGAGCGAGCCCCAGGCTGAGAGTCGGCAGAGCTGGGCCTTATCACTGATGAGAAGCACAGCTGTGTGACCTTGGATAAGTTGCTTAACCTTGATGAATTTCTGTTACCTCATCCATTACTTGGGACTCATTTCATAGACTTGTTGAGACCATTAAATAAGATAATGTGTGTAAATGATTTAAGACAATACAAAATAAGTGATTCACAGATGCTATTTAAGTAGTATGGACTAGTTGAACCTCTCCATACTTCAATCTTTTCATTTATAAAATGAACAAATTAGACTGAAATATAAGTCTATAAATCCTACTAGATTGTGTACCAAGAGTAGAGACAATCTCTACTTTTATTTTCTTACCAGGGATAGTGTTGTCTGAATGAATTTTCTTAACAAACAAAAAATTTTTCAACTGTTCACTGTCAAGAATATGTACCTGAGCAATTGTCATAATTCTCAGAGCCAAATCTTATGAATTCCAAGACAGTGGTATTTTTAATATGCTCATATTCTGCTGTCCTTCACCTACACATTTCCTTTTCTTTTGTGGGAATCGTGTCCTTGCTGTTGTTGTTTATAGGAACCACTGTCTCATGCTCATATCACAAGTAATTGCCTTTCCTCCTTTAATCTAGTCTCAATTATTAATTCAAAAAACATTTAATAAGATCTCCATATTTTAGGTGTAAGTGGGCACAGGAGAGTGAAAAAGCAAAATCCCAGTGCAGCATCAAGCAGACAATTTTAGCTACAGCTGCTATAGCCAGAGGGAATTCTGTACAGAGAGAAACATAAAATAAGATAGAGCAAGGGATTTCTTAGTAATGGAGAAAAGATGTTTTTCTCTTCCCTCCAAAACTGCTACCAAAAAAGTCAATAAAAGTATTCTCTGGCACTAAAGTACAACTTCAAAAGGCATAACTGCAGATTAATAGAACACTGAATTTAGGATATTTTCACAGATTTGTGAAATAACAAATTAGAATATTTGAAAATCAAAAACAATATAATTATAGTTGATGTGTACTTATTTATTTAGCCACATGACCCAGCTTGGCTGGCACCATTGCTGCAGAGCTGAACTGTCCAGCTGAGCCCTGATCAAACTGCCATTCTACAGAATCACATTGTCTTGTGAGACCTGGAACTAATCATCTTGGTACCATAGGAAGAGGTGGCTAAAAAAGATGAGTCTATCCCCTGTGAATGTAGAGACAGAAAAGGAAGATTCTGGGTCCTTAGTGACATAATTAAGTCACTGGATTTACCAAACCTGGGTATAACAGTTAGATGCATTGGCTCCAGTTGTCTTTTTCCTGTACTGGCATTATTTTATTCATTATTTCAAACTCACAGGAGGCAGAGTCCAGTTGGTTTGCTTTAGGCCGCATGTTCACACCTAGGTTTCTGGAAGGTAGGCCATCTCAGTCGGCACTACCACCACAGCATTACTTTTTTTGTCTTTACAAAAAGTAATTCCTGGAAAAGAAAATGGCGCTAGAGATGCTTTAGTACAAGACAAGAGTGTAGAAGCTTAGTAGTAACAAAACCAAGTGTTTACTATATGAAGAGGAAAGTCTAATTTTTCCTCAAGTGTATAGCTTTATATAACTAAGCATTCTGCCTTAACCTTCATAAATTTAATTTTTAACTTAAATCGAAATTACATGTTTATGCAAGGATTTTAGATATGCAAAATGGTATATCCAGAAAATTACTTAAGTTCTATCTAGATTGTTTTTTAAACATACATGATTATCTTCACACAAAACTTAATTTGAAAATATGGGTATTTTTCACAAGTTATATGAGTTCAGTAAAACTCTACAATCCAAGTTGAAGGATGATATTTTTTAATGGTCTTCCTAATATTATCATAAATACATTCCAATTAAAGTAAGCCCACAATGTACTCTGCTAAGAACATATAAAAGCAAAGTTTTCAGATTTAAAGTGGCTAGTTTCAGAGAAAAAGGGACATGTGGCTCTTTTTCTTCCATTATTTCCAATGCACTTTACTAATAACAGATAGTAACTGAAAAGTGGTGAAAGACACAAGCAATAATAATGATAAAGCCTACATGGTCAGGGATTGGGGCAATAGATTTATAATACATTGTTCTACCAATTTGAGGAACATAGTCTGAAATACTCTTCCTCGGACATTTAACGTCTCCTTTTTTTTTTTTTGTGGTAAAATAGGCAGGGAATATGTGAATGATGATAGAAAATGATGAGCTCTGCTAAAGAGACTTGGTGTCTCTGCAGTTTCCTGGTAAGAAGTACAATCAAGGAGGAAAAGGGTAGCGTGCTGAGAACACCCAGTTCCAAGGGATTAACAAGCGGCTATACTTAGAGAGCGCTTACTGTAGGTTAAGCACTATACTGCATTATCTCTGATTCTCACAGCTCCCATAAGATGAATATTATTATCCCCAATTTACTTAAAAAGATGTTGAGATTCAGCAAGGACAGCCAGCCAACAGTAATGGACCAAAGCAGGATTCCTACCCATGCCTGCCTGGCTTCAGGCCCTTGTTCTTTCCATGACAATGGGCCGTCTCTACCATGACACCAGCATTGTGACTTGATTAACAGATGGACCCTTCCTTCAGCTTCTAGGATCACCTCATAATCATTATGAACGTCTGTTACTTAATGATTAAGCCCAGCACCACATAGCTAAACTGCTGACTGTTGCTTATTTTTATTATCTTCCATTGCAGTCCTTCCCACTGTAACTTTTCAGGGAGATTTCGGTTAGCTGTTCATAACCTTTTATTTCATCCTGTTTTTGTCTGGGCTTTCCATCGTTGCTTTCTCTACAAAGAAAACAACTGTATAAAATTTTATTATTATTATTATTATTAATCCTTAAAACAACTCTGAGGTAATTGGAAGAATGTTGATTATCCCCAATTTATAGCAGAAGACATGACGATCTGAGGGCATAGATGTGCAGGGTCCGTGAGTTAGACAACAAAGGAGTTGGTATTTGATCCCATATCTGCTTTTGCTGCCACCTCCTGATGGAGGTCACTGCATCAGTTATTCACTCAAGGCACTGGGCAATATTCACAAAGCGGTAATGCTAACGCTTCAATCTGCAGTGTGTCTCAGACCATACTTTTGGGCCAACGTTAAAGTCAGTGAATTATGCCCCTCATTTAGTGATTGCTTTTTTTTTTTGTGGGGAAGACAAGCCCTGAGCTAACATCTGTTGCCAATCCTCCCCTTTTTGCTGAGGAAGACTGGCCCTGGGCTAACATCCGCGACCATCTTCCTCCACTTTATATGGGACGCCGCCACGGCGTGGCTGACAGGCAGTGCGTCGGCGGGCGCCCTGGATCCGAACTCGCGAACCCCGGGCTGCCAAGCGCGGACTAAACCGCTGCGCCACCAGGCGGCCCCTAGTGATTGCTTTTTATGTTTCTTTTGTGAAAAGAATGTAATTAAAATATGATACCACCTTGCAACACTTTAAACAAGACTAAGTGCTTTATTATTTTTCCTATTTGCTATTCCTTACAATCTATCTGTAGTTAGATTTGGATTTTTAATCTCTATTTTCCAGATAACAAAAACAGGGCAAAGTCTGCCCACAGTCACAAAAGCCATTAGAGTTTCGGTCTAGTCCATTGCTTCTCGTCATATCTCTCCTAATGTAATATATGAGATGGTGTTGATATGTTACTAAAACATAAGGTTTTCATTATTTAGAATATTTCAGAATATATTTTTAATTGCATGGTCGTGTATACACATATTAATTTAAGCTTTGGGCATGCGTGCTTAACTTGAAAACTCAAAAGAGCAGAAATCGGATGGAAGGTGAAATCACACATAAAAAGAATAATAATAATCGCTACAATTTAGCAACCAGCACATGCTGGGCACTTTGACAAGCACTTCATATGATATTTATCTTATTAGTCATCCTCTGTTATGGTCTACATGTTTGTGTCCCCCTCAAAATTCTCATGTTGGAATCCTACCACCCAATGTCATGGTGTTAGGAGGTGGGGCCTTTGGAAAGTGATTGAGTCATGAGGGTGGAACCTCATGAATGGGATTAGTGCTCTTATTAAAGAGATTCCCACAGAGCTCCCTAGCCCTTTCTGCCGTGTGAGGATAAAATAAGTCTGCAACCCAAGAGATGGCTCTCATCCGACCATGGTGCATTCTGATCTCAGATATCCAGCCTCCAGAACTGTAAGAAATAAATTTCTGTTGTTTATAAGCTGCTCAATCTGTGGTATTTTGTTACAGCAGCCCAAACGGTCTAAGATAGCCCCCAAACTTTAGAAGGTTGGCTTTAGACAACAGGAAACTGAGACTTAAAGAGGTTAAAACTTAGCTTTGCTGGTAAGTGGCAAAGCCACAGTTTACACAAAAGATCTAATTGACTTCAGGGCCAACATTCTCAGCCTCACTGGCCATACAACCTCTCTCATCAATGCTGCCCTTACTTATGCTTCTTTAAAAACTCAAGTTCTACAAAGATCCTATCCTGGTCACAGGAGTCTACTTTTCTTCATTGCTGCTAGTAACAGTACTTGCAGCCATTCTTGTATCTTTTTATCTATTCAATTTCTTCCACGTTAAGAGAGGTCTATGTTCTAAGAACTTCTCCCTAAGGCTCTCCATGAAATTTCAAAGAGAACAGAACTCCTAGTAAATAGAATTCTTAAGTCATTAACTCACATATTCATTCACCTATAACAATCATTACTGACTTAATGTGCTGCACTCGGGTAAGTACTGGGGATACGAAGATGAGGAAGAGGGAATATTTACTCTCAAAGAATTTGATGTCTGGTGAGTGTGTGCTGGGGAGTAGACAATTTGTAAAATGATAAACAAGTGTTATAATGAAGGCACACACACCTGCTGTGGGAGATTGGAGGCAGATGTTAGAGAATAATAATGCTTGAGGGAATCTAAAAAGATTTCTTCTCTAGGTAAGTGTCATCTGAGCTTATTCTTTAAGGATGGAGTAGAATTAGGCAGAATAATGATGGAATAACATCAAAGCACATGAAAGAGTACGTGTTCTGAACAGTAGATGCTCTCTGTGTATGAATGAAAGAAAGAGAACAGTACATGATGAGGTTTTGGATAACTTAGAGGTGATGTCTTTGGACTCTGGAGGGGTTGGGCTTACACATGGATGGGTTATGGTCAATTAGTGACATCACTGTATTCTATTCAAATTAAAATTCTTTAAATTTTATAAAGTTCCAATTTAAAGATGCAGTGCTTAGTCATCAAAATAAAAATGAAAATTATCATAAAACATTGCTAAGAACGAAATGACCAATAAATCCCTAAGTGATCCAACTCTCTTCCTAGAAATCTAATAAGGTACAAAAGTAAAGTTGTCCCGTCTATTAACATTATCAAGACCCCTCAAGAGATTTATAGTTGTTTTGTTGTTGTTGTTCTCCTGGTTTTCTCCTCAACTCTATTCCCATGGGTAGTCTGGGGCTGCTGGTCAAGAACTACGTAGGGCTTAAGTGCAGCTTTTCTAGATAGTGATGCGCTGTACATATCAAAAGAATGTGATTGGTTTACAAGATGTGTGGTAATAATAGGTTTGAGAATGGTACACACATTAATAGATCTAGAGTAAGCCACATCTCCCTAGCTCTTTGTAAATTAGTGAGTTATAAATGTAATTGTTTGTCATCACATCTGAAAATGCAAATATCCCATCTTCTTGAGAAAAAGTCAGCTTTAACGAGGCTAGCAGCAAAACATAAAGTAACAATAGCCATTAAGCCACATGTTCATTTTACCATGATTCTTTCTACTTGCAACATTATTTTGAATTACAACAGAAAATGCCGTTGTATCCTCTAAAAGTATATATCATCTTAAAGTTTTTAAAAAGATGACTATACTTTATAGAAATGTCCCTTAAAGAAATGAATGGAACAGCTGTACATTGGATATGTTGCCTCAGTGTGTAACACCTCATCAAGCCTTTTACCACCTTGTCATCCCTGAGTGGCCCATTGCTGTCCTTTATCCCCTGAACTGCCCCTCATAGTTCTGAGTTTGTGCTGTTTAAAAGAGTAGCACAGACCTTTCCAATTCCTTAGCACATTCTGTGTCACCTTGGCAACTAAACGTGTATATCAGAAATCCCACTCTCCAAAGTCAAGTTCATTACGTGCCATAGCCATGCCCCAATTACAGCACCCATCGCCAAGTGCTTGTCTGAAATGCAGGCGAGTTCTCAGTGTAATGAGGATAATTATTACCTTTTAAGATATTTTAAAAAGTTAAGCTCTTATTATAATTCATTACAGAGAATTCTCTTATCTGGCAGGGCCAGGGAATGGGGTATTCAGGTTAACGGTTCAATTGAAAGAGAGAGAAAATAAAGGATGTGAGTGTTCCTGAGATTCAGCCTGAGTCTACGAGATGATTGGATTTTGCCCGAGTGCTCTCCCTCATCTAGAAGACCATTACGTTGCACCATCAGATATCTAAACAGCAGCAAAAGAATTTTCAGAATTGTTATCAACCCAGGTTTAAATGTTACCCCACATTCTTTCCTTCTTTTAATTTACAGCCTTTCCTCAGAGAAAGGACGTGGGAATGAAGTTGTTGCCAGTCATCATTTATTGAACCTTGAGACGGTGTAAAGCAGTAATGGGAATAGCAGTGGATCTACCCTGGGAAGATTAACATCTTTCTCTTTTCCATTCATGTCTCCTAGGAAGTTTTCTTTGTGTATTTGTCAAATTGTAATAAAGAATATTGCTTTTTCTCATTGGGTTAGGTCAAGGATTCCATGTCCAAGATTAAATGAAAGTGGCCAAGATGCTTCATTCTAGTTAGCAGTGCAAGAGGTAAAGCTTGCCCCCAAGTCGAACTTGAACAATATTTCAAGTTTCCCTGGTACCCTGTTCCAAATATCTAATATATTGTTTGAGCACCATTTTTTAAGATTAAAGTATCCACAAAAGGTTTTAAAAATGTAGTTTAAGAAACACTGTGACCCTGAGCTAAGAGTGCAATGAATTGCCGTCCTAACATGAGGGTACCCGGAACAAGGTACTGACCTAGGGAAGCCTGCCTTCCTTTTGGCCTCTTGACAGCCTCCATTCTTAAGGTCCTCTCACAGCCTCGACTGTACCACTCTCACCTACTTGTCCACCCATCTGGCTTTCTCCACCTTCTTTGCTCGCTCATTTTCTTCATCTTGCCTCTTAAATATTGTTGTCCCTAGGACTTTGTCCTCTACTCTTTTCTGTTTTGATTCTGCTCTCTACTTGTGTGACATACTTCTTTCATATAGCTTCAATTATAGAACAAAAAATTCTCAAATCTAATTTGATCTCCAAGTCCAACCTTTCCCCTTAGAAAGAGTCCCAAATGCAATCACATACTTTAGCTAAACAGCATAGAAAACGGGGTTATTGCCACCAGTCAACCCTGCTCTCCTGCTTCATATATCTACTAATGCATTATAATCACCTGGTCATTCAAATTAGAAACATCCCCATATCCTTCAAAACTGATTTGTTACTAAGTCTTGTCAGATCATCCTCCAAAATGTGTTTGAACCCATTCCCTCTCTTGCTTTCCAAAGATCATTGCTCTGGCTTAGGTTTTGGTTTCTTCATCCTGAGTTTATGCTAAAAGCTGAAGCATAAACTGATCTCGTTCCTAACTGTTCTCTATCCTACCCATTGTAAATGCTCCTTCCAGCATCATCTTTATGACACAAGATATTATTGTGTCTGTCCCCTGAGATATTGGTTTTCCAGTCTCACAGAATCAAGTCCAAACTATTTGGTGCAATATAAAAAGTTCTTAAAAATCTGAGCCTAAAATAGACACCTAATCTTTATTTCTCCTGTGGTAAAAACAAATTATAAGAACTTAACCCATTTGACATTAAATCATATCTATAGACTCCATGCAACTTCCCAATGCCTCCTAAAAAATAAACTTTAAAAGACTGTGGTTTAAAGTTAATTCTTGAGTCCTCACTACCACCATTACCAAAACCTCTCTCCAGGGTTTTTGTCATCAGTCCAAACTTGCGACAACATAACAAGCTATAAGTGGGTTGCACACACTCCATACACAAAGAATTCAACCCAGGAGAGGTCATGGCTTTGCCCACTCCCCTGGAATTTTATATCCAGTAAATATATCCTTCAAAGTTGGTGATGAAAAACAACACATTTTCAGATAGACAAAAACTGAGATAATTGATGGCCCATAGATTTGCCATGCAAGAAATGCTATAAGAATATCTTTAGCCTGAAGAGAAACGATGTCATACGGAACCCTATATCTACAGGAAGGAAAGAGAAACAGCCAAGAGAGAAAAATAGTTCAATAAATATAAAGGCCTATTTTTTAACACCCTAGTTTTCTTATTTTCTGTAACTTGTTTAAAAGATTATTGGGGAGTGGTGTCAGCAAGACGGCAGAATAGGAAGTCTTAGCCTTTATCCCCCTCTTACCACTCTTCCATGACCAGAATCACCAATTTAACAACCATCCAAGGATGAAAATAGTTTTATGAAATCTTTGGAATCCAGGTGAGAGATTATAGCACCCAGGTGGAGCACAGAAAGAAGAAAAGATGAATTGAAAAGACTAAGAAGAGCAGTTTCACTTTACCTATGTCACCCCTCCACAACCCAGCACAGGACAGCACTGAGATCGATCCTCTTGGCCAGAAAGTTCTTCCATGCCTCACATGCAGGGAGGAGAGCTCCTTTTCATTGCAGAGTAGAATTCTATGGTTTGAATGCATCACTGTTTGTTTAACCATTCATCCTTTGAAGAACTTCAGGGCTTTCCCGTTTGGGGCTATTATGAATAAAGCTGCTATGAACATTTGTGTACAGGTTTTTGTGTGAACATACCTTTTCATTTCTGCAAAATAAATGCCTAAGAGTGCATTTTCTAGGTCATATGTATTTGCATGTTAATTTTATAAGAAAGGGCCTAGCCATTTTCCAGGTATCTGTACTGTTTTACATTCCTACCAGCAGTGTATAACTGATCCAGTTTGTCTGCATCCTTGCAAGCTTTTGGCATTGTCATTACTTTTTATTTTAGTCATTCTGTTAGGTGGATAGTGATATTTCATTGCAGTTTTAATTAGCTTTTCCCCGTTCACTAATTATGTTGAACATCTTTTCATGTGCTTAGTCTCTATCTGTATGTGTCCTTCAGTGAAATGTCTGTTAATGTCATTTGCTCATTCCACAGTTGGATTGTATGGGGTTTTTTACTGTTAAGCTTTGAGGGTTTCTTATATATTCTAGATAACAGTCCTGTATCAGATATGTGGTTTTCATATATTTTCTCTCAGTCTGTAGCTTGTGTTTTCATCCCCCTCATAGGGTATTTTGCAAAGCAGAAATTTTTAATGTTGATGAGGTCCAAGTTATTAATTTTTCCTTTTAGGGTCATACTTTTTGTGTCAAATCTAGGAGCTCCTTGCTTCATCCTAGATCACTAAGATTTTCTGCTATGTTTTTTTCCAAAAGTTGTATAGCTTTATGTTTTACATTTAAGTCCATTATGTATTTCAAGTAATTTTTGCATAAGATAAGAAGTTCAGGTTGAGGTTCACTTTTTTTTTTTTCACTACAGATTGTCCAATTGCTCCAGCTTTTGCACCTTTGCCACAAATCAATTGTGTGGATCAATTTCTCTATTGAGGATTATCTCAGCATCTCTACCAAGCAATTGCTCTATTGAGCAATATGTCTATACTTCCATCAGTACAGACTTTCTTGATTACTATAATTACCTGTTAAAACTTAACATCAGATAGAGTGATTTCTCCTATTTTTTTCTTCTTTGTCAAGATTGTTTTAGCTGTTCTAAGGCCTGTGACTTTCCATACAAATTTTAGAATAAGCTTGTCTATGTTTATAAAAAACTTGCTGGAATTTGATAGGAATTGCATTAAGCCTATGAATCAATTTTGGGAGGATTAACATTCTTACTATGTTGCATCTTCAGATCCATGAATACAATGTGCATCTTCATTTATTTAGGTTTTCTTTGTTTCTTTCATCAGCTTTTCATAATTGTCAGCATGTAGGTCCTGTACTTATTTTGTTAGATTTATATCCAAACATTTTATTTTGGGGGCAGCAATTGTAACTGGTGATGTTTTTAATTTCACTTTCCACATTTGTTTTGAATATATAAAGATGTGTTTTACTTGGTGTACTGTTCTTGTGTCCTGTGACCTGGTTAAAATTACTTCTCAGTTCTATGACTGTTGTGTTTTTTTTTTTTTTAGAATCCTTGAGATGCTCCACATAGAAAATTACATTGTCTGAAAAGAGAGAGAGTTTTATTTCTTTTCTTTCAGTCTGTATGCCTTTTGTTTCTTTTTCTTGCCTTATTGCAATGGCTTGAACTTCCAGTACTATGGAGTAAGAGTGATGAGACTGGAGATCCATGCCTTTGCCACTATGAACTGAATTGTTTCCCTCCCAAATTCATATGTTGAAGCCCTAATCCCCAATATGACTGTATTTGGAGATAGGGTCTTTAGGAGGTAATTACTGTTAAATGAGATCATAAGGTTGGGACCATAATCTGATAGCACTGTAGATTTATAAGAAGAGGAAAATCTTTCTCTCTCTCTCTCTGCCTTGTAAAGACACACTGATGCCAGCCCTGATATCAGTTCCCCTACGTTAAACCCAGCATATATGGAGTTAAAACCAAAAGCATTCATCCCCTTTCCCAGCTTCTCTATGTTACATTCATACGTAAATTATTTGTTCTTTTAAGCCTTTGCATCCCCGAACTTCACAAGGCAGATAGAAGTTACAAATTTTTTAAAGCCCAGGTGGACTCATGCTGGGCTTACACTGAAGTTTTGGCTAATTACCAGTTCTTGAGGTTTGTTACAGGGAAACTGATATCCAGAGAATGTCAAGAAGCTGAAGCTTCCCAGACCTCAACTCTTTGGCTTTCTAGCACCAGAATCTACCCTCCACCACGGAGGGAGATAAATAAAGACACCCACCTGTGGATTTCCTTATCTCACCACCCTCCTCCCTGCAAGCAGCCTCACAAGGCCAAATGCAGGCTGGTGGGAAAGCACCAACCAGCAAGGTCACAGTCTTCCCCTCTCTACAAGCAGCCACATTCCTTGCAACCTTTAGAACCCCTTGCCTCCCGTCTGTTGGGGAGATAAGACAAATTTAAGGGCTCACTCTCATCTCCCAGCTGATGTCACCCAAAATAAAAACACTTTCCTTGCCATAAGACTGGTGTTCCAGTTTTTATTTGGCCCCTCTTGTGTGGCAGGTAAGGAACCTGTGTTTATGTCCAGTAACAACATAAGAAGGTAGCCGTCTGCAAGCCAGGAAGAAAGCTCTGACCAGAACCTAGGCTTGCTCTGATCTCAGACTTCCAGCCTCCAGAACTACGAAAAAACAAAGTTCTGTTGTTTGAGCCACCCAGTCTATGGTATTTTGTTATGTCAGCCTGGGCTGACTAAGACACGTTCTCAATCTTAGAAGGAAAGCATTCACTCTTTCACCATTGAGTTAGATGTTAGCTGTAGATGCTCTCTATCAAGATGTGGAAATTTCTGTTTATTTCTAGTTTGCTGAGAGTTTTTTTTTTTAATCATTAATGGGTATTGGATTTTTTGAAATGCTTCTTCTGTCAATTGAAATGATTACATGATTTTTTTTCTTTATCTTGTTCATATGATTGATTTTCAAATGTTGAACTAGCCTGGCATACCTGGAAAAACTCCCATTTGGTCATGGTATATAGTTCTTTCTACACATTGTGGGATTTGGCTCACTGATATTTTGGTGAGAACTTTTTTGTTTCATCTCATGAAAGATACTGGCCTGTAGTTTTTTTTTTTTTTTTTTTTTTTAACTGTCTTAGTCTTGTTTTAATATCAGGTTAATACTGGCCTTGTAAGTGAGTTAGGAAGTGTTCCCTCCTATTATATTTTTTCAAAAAAAATATGCAGAATTGATGGTGGTGGTTTTATTTAAATGTTTGGAAAAATTAGCCAGTACAATCATCCTGGCCTAGAGATTTTTAGGGGTTACATTTTCCTTTTAATATTTCTATTCTGATGGGTTATGCACAAACACTATCACTGAGATGTCTGCCCCTGCCTTTTGTTTTTGAGGAAGATTGGCCCTGCACTAACATCTGTTGCCAATCTTCCTCTTTTTCTTTTTTCTCCCCAAAGCCCCAGTACATAGTTGTGTATCATAGTTGTAGAGTTGTAGCTCTTCTATGTGGGATGCTGCCTCAGCATGGCTTGATGAGTGGTGAGGAGGTCCATGCCCAGGATCTGAACCAGCAAACCCCAGACCACCAAAGTGGAATGTGTGAACTTAACTGCTATGCCACTGGGCCAGCCCCTGTCTGCCCCTTTAATATATTGTCTGTTGCAAAGAAATATGAAAACTTTATTGGCTTATTTTTCCAAACATCTTAATGTCTTCTCTTCCCAATTTTTCTATTTATTTATTTGCTTATTTACTTACTTATTTACAGTTTGATTGAAATGTAATTCACATACCATACAATTTACCCATTTAAAATGTACAAGTCAATGATTTTTAGTATATTCATAGATATGTGAAACCATCATGACAGTTGATTTCAGAATATTTTCATCACCTCAAAAAAAGGGCCGGCCCAGTGGTGTAGTGGTTGAGTTCAGTGCACTCTGCTTTGGAGGACCCGGTTCGCAGGTTCGAATCCTAGGCATGGACCTACACCACTCACCAGCCATGCTGTGATGGTGACCCACCTACAAAATGGAGGAACTCTGGCACAGATGTTAGCTCAGGGTGAATCTTTCTCAGCAACAACAACAAAAGCCCCATACCCTTTAGCTAGCCTCCTACTCCCTTCCTAAACACTAAACAACCACTATCTACTTTATGTCTCCATATGTTTTCCTATTCTGGACTTTTACATAAATGAAATGGTATAGTATGTGGCCATTTTTGACTGGCTTTTTTGACTTAGCACAATGTTTTCAAGGTTTACCCGTCTTGTAGCCTGTATCAGTACTTCATTCTTTTTTATGGCCAAATACTATTCCATTGTATGGACATACTACAATTTTTATCCATTTGTCTATTGATAGACGTTTGGGTTGTTTCCATCTTTTGACTGTAATGAATAATCCTGCTAGAAATATTTGTATACAAGGTTTTGTGTGGGCATGTGTTTTCATTTTTCTTGGGTATATACCTAGGAGTGGAATTGTTGGATCAAATGGGATTATGTTTAATCTTTTGAGAGATGGACAAACTGTTTTCATAAATGGCCGCACTATCTTATATTTTCCAGCAGCTATGGATGAGGGTTCTGATTTCTCCACATCCTTGCCGACATTTGTTATTATCTACCGTTTGATTCTAGCCATCCTAGTGGGTGTGAAGTACTGTCTCATTGTGATTTTGATTTATGTTTCCATGAAGACTCATGGTGCTGACAATCTTTTCACATGTTTCTCGGCCATTTTTATATCTTCCTTGAAGAAATGTCTATTCTGACTTTTTTTCATTAATATCATTAATTACCCTAATCTTAGACTGCCCTTTCACTTACCACCTCCAATGGGATTTCATTTTTGCATAGTTTTTTCCCTAAAAGACATATAGCATGTATATACATTTTGTGAGCTATTCTTTCCCCAATCTTGTTTCCTGTGCAGCAATTTCTTTTGCAGGTCATAGAAGAGTGTCAGCCAGAATAAGATCTTGTGTCCACAAAAGCCAAATAATTCTTCATCTTTTTGTCATATTATATCACACAAAAACTACAGTGAAACACAGATTCTCCTTTTACCATTATTCTTGTCAGTGTCCATACTCCTTCAGTGCGGTGTGGCACATAATGCTGGTATTTTACAGTTTTCCTCTTTAGAACTTTCTATTAAAATAAAAAAGGACCGTGCTTTCTTTTTAGTTCACGAACGCTAGTTCGTTTCCCTAGATTGGATTCATGTTAGGCAAACAAAACTAACAGTTTTCTTTGGCAGTTGGTCAATTCTTGATTTACTAGAGAGGTATTCTCCTTCCCCTGATCCCATAAGCCTTTTCTCTTATTCCCCAAATTTTGGACTTCCTTTAATCTGTTTTATAATTTTCCCCCTTTGTATACATTGCAACCTGTGTCACAGCTATTCTTCATGCTTTTCTACCTAGTTCCTGTATTCCATTCATTCACCCCCAATTCCTTCTACTTCTCTGTGATGTTTCCTGAAACCTGCAAGAAACACCCCAAGATCCTCTTCTGAAGGTCTCACTGTTGCCTAGGAAGCCTACGTCCTTGTCTGCATGTAATGCTGCTTCTAAAACCCAAAATACTAGAGTGTTGGGAGTGTGAAAATGACAGCTTTAAAATACCATCCTCATGGAAATTGTCTCCTTGGCTTATGGCAGGCATGTGAGCCACAGTGCCCTTGGAGAGCTAAGAACTCAGTCAAAGTACTGGTGGCAGGAAAGGCCCGAGGTTCTTCACCTTCAGAAACCAACAGGAAAGTCACAGGACATGATGGGACAGGGCAAAATGAAGTGCTCAGGGCAAATCCGTCACAGCCTAATTTATGGGAATTGTGAAAATAACAGCCTGTGCTGCTCTGTCCCTCAGTTGCCTCTGCAGTGGTCCACCCAGGGACAGCCCATGGCTCTCCATTCATCCCACTCATGAGATTAACATTTCTCACTGCCAGGGGAGCACGGATATGCTGTTGATGCCGTCCTTGTCAGAGGACCCTGGAAATGTATGTGTGTTGGTGTGCATGTGTGTGTGCATGAGTGGGCGGGGGTGAGTATGTAAAGTTCTGCCCATCCCTGCCCTCATGCCAGCCCTGGCAAGGAGCCTGTACCCTTACCTGGCTCAGCTCCTGCATATTTCCTCATATGACTGACACGCTAACGTTTTAACCAGCTGTTTCTTCCCCACCTCTCTGCAGGAACATCTCTCCCACTGAGTTTTCCCTCTGCCCAGGAGATCTGTAAGTTTACTCTGCTCTTGGACCTTTCCTACATTCCACCTCAATCAAAGCTGCCTCTGCATCTGCAGTCAAACCAAAGATGTTTCCATCCTAAAGCATAGTGTGTTCCCTTGCCTCTCATTTCCCCCCTTATAGCTGTATCAATTTGGTTAAGTCCCCATGACCCCTTTAGAATGACAGAGAAAAGTTGTATGTTATTTATGAAAGAGGTAAAAGGAGATGAGGAAAAAGAGAGGACAGTAACATATAAATTACCAAAAAGAAAAGATGGAGGTGGTGAGACAAGTATTCCACGTATGCTCAGAACTGCTAGAGAAATGTACACCTACCATACAAAGTGCACAGTCATAGCAGTGCTTGAACAATGAAAACACAGGAGTCATTCACTTCTTCCACAACGTAAGTCTTCCAGTGTGCAGATGTCTCTGTTCTCAATCCCATCTGAAAGAAAAAGTAAATTACTCTCTTGATACTTCCTATGTTTTCATGAATCTATTTCTCGGTGGCCCAGTATTCATATGAAATAAGTATCATCGTACTGGTTCTGAAAACTTCAACCTTCTTATTGATCCTGGAGCAGAGCAGCAAAATGCTGTAAGCTGATGCTAGTGCGAGTCTAACTGGTGAACGCATAACTGTAATCTACAATGAGGATAATAAGTGTTTATGGAGTGTTACCATGTGCAGGCATGCTTCTAAGCTCGTTATTTATTTTGCTTAATTTAAGTCTCATTTCAGCTTTGTAAGTACGTGAGGTGACAGTTGAATAAATTGAGGCTCAGAGGTTTGACTCTTTGTCCAAGTTCCTCAGTAAGACATAGGGAGAACCATGACTTGCCTGCAGAGAGTCAAACCACAGAGCTATGACTCTTGACCACACATTTACGCAAGTCTTTAATAAGCTACACTATCTGTTGATACTCTTTAGCACGAATTTTCTATTTGAATCAATCTGAGTTTACCCGGGGCAAACACACTAGGGGGCACCACACACACAAACACAACGTGAAGTGTGCGCCTTGGAGATGGGCGGCAACAGGGCCTTCAGTGCACCGTGAAATTCCTAGGGGATTGTTCTCATCATCATCATACTTCTGAACTTCTGAAGCCTAATAAACAGGTAAAAGGAAACATTTTGATTAGAAGAGAAGAGTTGATGTAGTGCTTCTCCAGTTCTAGTTAAACATGCAGATTTCTGGGCCAATCCCCAGTGCTCAGTGCCAGTGGGAAGGTTACCAAGGATTTACAGAAATGCTGACACAGGCAGTTCCCTGAATGCATAAGAAATGCCATGGTTTGTGGGGAGAGGACAGGTGAGGAGAGCAGTGAGCAGCAGCAGTATCATCATCTCCGGTATTATTTCCCTCTTCTTTGTCTACTCTATCAGCATGAAGCTTAAGAATGTGTTCTATACTCCATCCTTGCTTGCCCACAACCACTGGCTGCTGCAGTATGGGCAGAAAGTAAATCAACAATTTCATCCCTTTCAACTTAGCTGCCAACCAGCCTTCATATTCGTATGCTCAGGTGGGCTCTAAGGTTTATTGTTTCCTTGATATTTTGGTCCATGTCACAGGACTGACCTGGAGTGTTAATCCCCTCATAGCCAGCATTTTTTCAGATTATTCTCTCCCTACTACTTTGGGGCATGACTTCAATTCCAGTCCACATGGTACCCTGACCAGGGGCTGATGTGGCTGAGCTTGTTTCCTGCCACCCTCCTTCCTGTCTATCTCAGGAGACCTCCCTGGCCAAGAGAGTTCCCGCTGATTCTCTCACTTCGATGCTTTGCCCAGGATACCAGGCTCACTATCCCTTCTGGACACCAGCTCTCCCTCTGATCACCTTGCCTTGATCTGGTTTCTCTAGAAGGTGTCCAGACTCTGGAGCTACTATCTCTACCACCCAATGTGTCTAGAAGAGACTTAAATAACCCAGATAAATAAAACATGATTTTATTTTAGATTACAACTTGTCATATTTTTTTCAACAGGCTATTGAGTTGGGCTACCTATGGATAGATACAGAACCCAAGGAAATACTAAAGAACTTGGGGAAAAACTTTTTAAAGACACAGCTTTGTAGAAAAGGTCTTCTGACTCTAGAGAGAAAGACGGCTTTTAGAAGAATAAGATTGTTTTCTCTATCACCTATGAAAAATAAAACAGTATATTCCAAAGAGAAGACAAGAAGACATGATTTCTATACGCAATAAGCTGATAAGCCTGCTTGAGGATATAACACCAAACTTGCTTGAAAATAAGAGGTGACAAGTGACAGACACAGATGCTACACATCACAGGATTTCAAAGGAGCTGAAAAAAAGAAAACTGTGGTAAGTCAAAAACGGATTCAGAAAGGAGACAAAAATTGCATTGAGTTGCAAAGGATGAAAATAACTTGGGAAAAAATCCCAAGATATCCTATTTAATTGTCATATAACGTATATATAGGAGAGCAGGAGGAAAAATGATGAGTGAAATCCATCTACCAAGTTCAAAAACTGTTGCGGTTCTTAAATGCCAGTATAAACATAAAAATAATGAACTTTATTTTACTGTCAAAGGACAATGAAAGGCTTTTTCAGTAAATTCTTCAAAATTGACCCTTTTGAAGGTATCAGTAACAATAAGTATAAATTTTATGCTGTAGACTTTCCTTAGAGAAGTTCTCGTCGGATTTTATAGAGCTGTCTGCTTCAGTAAGATCCAATTTTTGTTTTCCTTTTATCCGGCTAAAAGAATGATGATGCCACCATCAGGAATATGAAACATAAAATTTTCTCTCAGATAACTAGAAACCTAAATGGTGTAGAAATTGTAAATGCTGAGCAAAAGACGTTTAAGCAACTTGCTGTACTTCAGTATGCAATTAGAAGTCCTCCTTTCAGTCTTCTCAGATATTCAGACTAACTGCTTTGGCGGAGGGAAGGTGTGGCAACAAGATTCACAGTTTCTGAATGGCTGGAAGGTATTCAATTTGAACAACAGAAGAATTAAAGGGCAGCAGTTAGCAAGCGTATCAGCAGATGGAGTATGCTGTCTAAATAGTTCTCATTCAATTTCAAAATTGAATTGCCTGAAGATTTATATTGGAATTTTTTTTTTCACATTAAGAGGGCCTTCCATTGCAAATACCAGCAAGGGAAGTCATGACACTGTACTTCTGCATTGGAAAAGCTAATTTAGTGTTTCTAGTCTGCAGTAACACATGAGTGGGGATGAGTGGTATATGGCAACAGGATCTGAACAGCCAGGCTTCTGCCAAGCCTATGTAACCGAAGCAAATGATCATACCAGCCCACCTGCAAACAATTATCTTTAAAAACTGAGGACTGTCTCCAGGATCTATTAAGTGTCCCTGCCACTACTGATCTATTCTGCATTCCACCCTCAGCCGCTGGTCTCAGAAGAAGCAACTCACTTTGAGTTTTTCTTGAATTTCTTCTGAATTAGTCAGAGTTCTCCAGAGAAAAAGAACCAACAAAGAGATATATGTCCATATGTCTAGATCTATCTATATGTACATGGAGAGAGAGACAGAGACAGACAGAGAGACAGAAACAGAGACACACAGAAAGAGACAGAGATACAGAGAGAGAAAGATTCATTTTAAGAAATTGACTAAACGCAAATGTAGAAGCTAGCAAGTCTAAAATGCAGTGTAGATGGCAGGCTGGAGACCCAGGGAAGAGTTGATATTGCAGCTCAAGTCTGAAGGTCATCTGGAGGCAGAATTCCCTCTTCTTCCCGGGAGGTCAAACTTTTTCTATTCAGGCCTTCAACTGATTGGATGAGGCCCACTGACAAGATGAAGGGTGATCTGCTTTACTCAAAGTCCACTGATTTGAATGTTAATCTCATCTAAAAAATACTTTTACAGAAATATCTAGGTTAATGTTTGACCAAATATCTGGATTCTGTGGCCTAACCAACTTTACACATAAAATTAACAATCATACCTTCTGAGAGAGAGAGCTCCAGATAAAGACTCAGTACTGGTCCATTCCTTACCCATCTCATCTCCAATTTTATTGTCTTTTATAAAAGAGCAGGACCCTAACCTTCATTGTGATGCCAAGATCTTTACACATTGCTTCACTGAATCCCCATGAGGATATATTTGAAATGGAGAAACTGAGTCCCAGAATCTTTCAAACCCAGGTCAGCCAACGCCAGCCCAATTGTACCAGGGTTTCACCTCATGGCACAGCCTTCTAGAACTGCTGTGACTTTCTTTGTATCTTATCCTTGGCTCATTTCTGATTTCCTGTAGAGTTAAAGATGTCGATAGCTTCCTTCTTACCTGAGTTGAGTGCAGCCTATGACCTAGTCCAGCTAATCCTGGACATGAGATGAACTGTTGTCGGCAGGACCTGTGGCTCTCAGGTCCCTGGTCATGAGGATGCCCGTGTGCTGCCCCAGTCCCAACTCCAACCACCAGAGAATTAAAGTAGAAAGTGCTTGGATTAGTTTGCTGTGGCTGCTATAATTAAGTACCACAAAATGGGTGACTTAAAACAATAAAAACCAGGGGCTGGCCCAGTGGTGTAGTGGTTAAGTCTGGCACACTTCACTTCAGTGGCCCAGGTTTGCTGGTTCAGATCCCAGGCATGGACCAACACCACTCATCAGCCATGCTGTGGCAGCGACCTACATATGAAATAGAGGAAGACTGGCACAGATGTTAGCTCAGGGAGAATCTTCCTCAGCAAGAAAAAAAAACAATAAAACTTAATCTCTCACAGATCTGGAGGCTAGAAATCCTATATCAGGGTGTTGCCAGAGCCATGCTCCCTTCCTAGGCACTAGAGAAGGATCTTTCCTTGACTCTTCCTACCTTCTGGTGGTTGCTACCAATCCTTGACCCTCCTTGACATTTGGCTGCATCACTCCCATTTCAGCCTCTATCTTCATGTGGCCATCTTCCCTCTGTGTGTGTGTGTGTCTTTTCTTTTTATAAGGACACCAGTTATTGGATTTAAGATCCATTCTAATCCAGTATGAACTCATCTTAATTTAACTAATTACATCTGCAAAGATCCTTTTCAAATAAGGTCACATTCTGAGGTTCTAGGTAGACATAAATTTGGGGTGGACCCTCTTCAACCCAATACAACACTGTTTGGTTTTTTAACTATGTGAACTCCACTGTTATATGTCATTTTTCCATGGCTGTGTTTTTTTAAAAAACTTATAGCTAACTTCTTTCAAATGAGGCAATTAGATACACTAGTGTAATAAATCCTTTCTTCTGTGACTCTAATGCACTTAGAACACATTTGGACTGTCTTGTTCTGAAAAGCATCCTAAACTTGTTCATAGAATTTAAGATTGCTTTGTAAATTATGGGACATTTCAAGAAAAGTATGGGAAACAATAAAACAGACACCTATATAACTATCACCAAGACGAAACAGACACAACTTTTACTTGTTTGTTTTTAATTAATTTTAAAGAAGAAAAGGTAAAGATACAGTTAAGCCCAACCTCAGTCTCTTTCCACATCCTTCACTCCTGAGAGGGGACTACCAGCCTGAAGCTAGAATGAATCATTCCCATGCACTTTTGTGCCTCTTTTCAATAAAAAATGTATCCATAAAAAATTTAGTGTTATAAAAATTTAGGTCAATTGTATCCTACTGTGCCCATTCTTTCTCAATTGTTTTTTCTTGGTGTCTGCTCCAGAGAAACCAGTTGTTCACAATATCTGCATAATTTTTATCACAGTACTGTATGTAAGAATGGAAAAAACTGTAAACAAGCTAATCTTCCCACAGTAGAGTTAATATAAATAAAAATGTTTTATCAATTATAGCAAATGAAATACTATCTAGCAGCTAAAATAAATGGATAATGTCTACAGAATTTAAAATTTTTTTAAAAAAAACTTAAACCAAAAGAGTGATGTATGTAAAATGATTTCTTAAAATTCTCTATTTTTTAAGGATCACTTCTTTGATAATATAAAATAGTGAATAATTTCACTCAAAAAAAAAAAAAAACCTTTGGTGCTCTCACCATCTTCTGTATGTGAATATACGCAAAATCTTGTATTAAAGTCAGCTGAAGGATGCAGGAAGGATACAAGTCAACATGGTACAAAATCTTATTCGACTCTAGTCATTGACTCTAGCAAGAAAAGTAAAGATAAAAGAACTTCTCTTTTTAATTTCTGAGAACGGTTTCCATATGCTATAGCTGTGAACAATAATCAGATCAGTGATGCTTTTTAGAAGCTTGGTCTCTCTCAGCATCTTAATTGATATACATCAACTTATTTCTGCAAAGGCTTCAGATAACTCATCATGTGCATTTCCAAACTGGCAGCTGTAACCATTACAGCACCCAAACTGCCATACTTAGGCAACAGTACGTTACTCTCACTGTTACCCCCAGACTGTTAAAGCTATAGCCATGCAAGAGTAATGCATGTGTGCATATTGCTACTGTCAGTAGGTATGCAATCAATAGAACAATATTGCTCAGTATTTCAATACAGCAGAGATCTGATAAGGCAATGGTAGCTTGAAATATGTTAATAAATATTCAGTAAAACCTCACACAGGGAAGCAAATCCCTGTGTAAGTCAGAGAGTAAGAAGTGTGCCCTCCAATTCAGGGGATGAGGCACGGCAGCCATTCTCAGACCCACCAACACAGGCCAGGTCAGCCTCACTCTATGCTATGCTCTTCCTTGATGGAGCTCATCACAACAGCAGTTACGTAGCTGTTTGTATAATTACTCGATTAAGGCTTTTCTCACCTACCAGAGACTCAGCTGGATGAGGTCAGGGACTATGCTCAGGATTTTCAAGATGTCAGAAAAGGGAGGCGAGGGGAATACATTTACTAAAATGATTCAAACCAATAGTGTCAATAAATATTCATAACAGATCAGATAAATTTTTATTATTTGCAAAGAGTTTGTCTCTGTACAGTGAGAAATTATGCAAAAACAGTGAAGAGACTTAGAAGAGTCACTGACAACCATAATCTTGTACAGAAATGGCCAATACACTCCACTTCTCAGTGCTGCGACCTCAGCAGACCTCACTGAGTGATCCGTGCCTTCCGCCTCGCTGAGGCCAAAGGTGGCCTCAAGAAGATCCTCGTCACAGTGCAGAGCTTTCAACCAATCAGATTTGACACACAAAGGAGGACCTCCTTGCCATCCCTGATCTAAATCAACCACTTTGTGTTTAAACGAGAAAAGCAAGTCCACGACAGCAAAATCTCTTTCGAGGAGCCAGTTTGCTCACCTCCCCCAGTTGGTATCTTTCCCTTCTCTTTTTTATGATCTTCATTTCTATGTCTAATGTTTCTTCAATTAGCTTTATTGTGAGAAGCTACTTCAAGTACAGGTAAGAAAAATGTCAGTGTCTAGCAATGTATAAAAATAACAATTTTCCTGAAGTCACATTACTGGTTGCTAGCAAGTGAAGATTCCCACCAAACACTAAGTAGCTGTACTTGTGATTTCAAATAAATTAACTATGGAAGCAAGTATGAAAAGGAACCTGTTGGGTTAGTTTTGTTTTTAAAAATGCCTCTCAATGGGAAAATACATTTTTTTTTTTCTTTTGGTGAGGAAGACCAGCCCTGAGCTAACATCTGTTGCCAGTCCTCTTTTTGGCTGAGGAAGACTGGCCCTGGGCTAACATCCATGCCCATCTTCCTCTACTTTATATGTGGGCTGCTGCCACAGCATGGCTTGATAAGTGGTGCATATGTCCACACCCAGGATCTGAACCCATGAACCCTGGCCCACAGAAGTGGAGTGCACGAACTTAACCACTATGCCACTCAGCCAGCCCCAAGAAAATACATTTGAGCATCTTCACTATCTTTTGCTGATGCCAAGAAACTCACTGCAAATGGAGATCTAAATACAAGCTACCATCAGCAGCTTTTTAGAGAGATCTATGCATTCCAGATCATTTTTACCAAACTCTTAAAAATTTGAAGCAGTAAAAATAATAGATGATTAATGTTAAATACTGATTTTAGCTTCCTGTTTGAATTTGGATCAGATTTATTACAGAGAAAATTGTGTGTGTGTTTTGTGTGTGTGGGGGGGGAAGACTAGCCCTGAGCTAACATCTGTTGCCAATTCTCCTCTTTTTGCTGAGGAAGATGGGCCCTGAGCTAACATCCATGCCCATCTTCTGCTACTGTATATGTGAGACGCCTGCCACAGCATGGCCTGATAAGCGGTGCATAGGTCCACACCTGGGATATGAACCCATGAACTCTGGGCCACAGAAGCAGAGTGCACCAACTTAACTACTATGCCACCAGGCTGGCCCCGAATATTGTATTTTTTTATCAGGTACTTAATTTATACATTGATTCAACAAGGAGTTGCAACTTTATAGTATTTCAGCATACATTAAAATACTTATCGGGATTTATAGTGCATATAGCCTTGCTTTTATATCATTTTTAGTCATGACTATGATTTATTTGCTAAGAAATTCTTGATCCTAATGGCCTTAGTTATTTTTCAATGAAAAAAAAATGCGATCTATTTGTGATGTAGTTTCTAGATATATATGGAAGTTGTTCAAAGAAAGTGCTACCTCAGGGGCCAGCCCCATGGCCTAGTGGTTAAGTTTGGCACACTCCACTTCAGCGACTGGGGTTTGGATCCTGGGCATGGACCTACACCACTCATTGGCCATGCTGTGGCAGTGACCCACATTCAAAATAGGGGAAGATTGGCAACAGATGTTAGCTCAGGGTGAATCTTTCTCAGAAAAAAAAAAAAAAAAGAAAGTACTGCCTCAATCTCTGACCTGTGTGGGACTTGAGGACAGGAGAGCAAGAGCCAACCTTCAGGCAGAGGGAAGAAAGCAAGAGCAAAGGCCACAAGGCAAGAAGGAGGTTGGCATCTTTTGGAATAAACAAGTAGCCCTAAGCTAACATGTTGATAATTTTCTTGTTGTACTTAAGTAATCTCTTGCCTATTAGCCTGCATTTAATAGCTGTGATAATTACTATAGCCATGGACACAGGAAAGGTGGTGTGGTCAGAGAGCTAGAGCAGCCTAACCTTGGAATGTCATCCAGGTCAAGGCTAGGAATTTGGATTTTAATATAAGTCTATTGGGAAGCCACAGTTGAGTTTTATGTGGTGAAGTGACATGATCTGATTTATCTTTTTTGTGTGTGTGTGAGGAAGATCAGCTAACATCTGTTGTCGATCCTCCTCTTTTTTCTGAGGAAGACTGGCCCTGGGCTAACATCCATACCCATCTTCCTCTACTTTATATGGGACGCTGCCACAGCATGGCTGACAGGCAGTGCGTCGCTCCATGTCCAGGATCCAAACCTGTGAACCCCTGGCCACCCAAGCGGAGTGCACGAACTTAACCACTGCACCACCAGGCCGGCCCCTGATTTATCTTTTAAAATGATCATATCCTCTTTAATTTAGAATTATTGTTATTTTGGTAAATAAATTCCTTGTAAACTAGCCAGTAAGCATCTCAAGGTCAGGAACAGGTTTTGATTAATCTCCAACTCTTCCTTTCATAACTACTTGTGCTGGTTAATTTTATGTGTCAACTTGGCTGGGCCACGGGGTTTCCCAAACAATTCTGGGAGTGTCTGTGAGGATGTTTCTAGATCAGATTAACATTTGAATCAGTGGACTGGATAAAGCAGATTATCCTGCCATTGTGGATGGTCTTCATCCAATCCACTGAAAGTCTGAATACATTAAAAGGCTGGGTAAGAAAAAATTCTTTCTCTATGCCTGTCTTTGAGCTGGGACATTGGTTTTCTCCTGCCTTTGGACTCAGATTAGGACTGGAACTTACATCATCAACTCTCCTGGTTCTCAGGCCTTCAGTCTTGGACTGGAATTCTACCATTGGTTCTCCTGGGTGTGGACTTCTTAGCCTCCATAATCACATGAGCCAATTCCTTTCTATATATGTATTTATATATAAAGCAGTGGCTCAAACTGGGCCTGAAGCCTGTACTGATTCTGGTCCTATAATATATATATATTATTGATTCTGTTTCTCTGGAAAATCCTGACTAGTACACTACTCATAACAGAATTATGATCAGGAGTAAACATTCATCAAATGTATGGAAGAATGAATGACTGTATTCCTAAATAAATAATTAAATATGAGAACAGAAGTATTAATATGGATAGGATTAAAAATGCATATTGGACCAATTCTGGCCACATCTAAAATCTGAATGAAAAGGAATAGGTCTTTACATTCGTATGCATTTATGATTTATTGTTGGAGATGTAATTAGTCCCTAAAATTATCCTTCCCCAGAGGTTTATTTATTCTCTATTTCTTATGTTAATTTTCTTGTTATACTTAAGTAATCTCTTGCTGATTAGCCCACATTTAAATAGCCAGGATAATTGGTTAAATTACATCTTTATAGAGAGGTTAAATTATTATAATTATACTTTTGTAACATACAGTTATAAAATAAATATGATGATATTATCTGAACAACAATAGATAGGATAGTCTCAATAAGATATAAACTTGGAATATTAAGTACTATTGATTTGAACTCAAATATTCTCAAAATTAAAAGCTGCAGAGTAATAACTCTCATTTAACTCTTCGAATATACTCTATTTTATCTGCCAAAATGCTTTCCAAATGAGTACAATGTAATTTAAAAGATTAAAAAGAAGCCAAAAATTTCCTTTAAGTGATGAAATCAGTTTATTAAAATATTCTCATAGCATTTCCTAATGTGAATGATAGCCTCAGATATGTTTGCAAATTTTTATTTTCACTGTTTAATAGTGCTATGATAGATAATTCACAAGTGTGTCTCCGTTATCATGTGGCGATAATTAATTTGTGTATTTAGTCATGTAAAATGTAATCAAGTGCATTTTTTCAAAGCTGGCTTTCCTGCATGTGCTCTTCTGCTATGTGGCCTGGCCACTCCCTATCAAGAGATGCAATCTATTCCTCCTTCCCCTTGAACCTGGGCAGGCCTGTGACTGCATGGACCAATAGAATATGGGGGAAGTGGTGCTGTGCATTAGAAAAGGGCATTGACCTCTTGCCTGCTAACTTCTGCTTCCTACTTTTTGGAACGTTCAACCTTGGAATCCATTCTCTTACTTTGAGTTATTTTCTCCATAGCACTTATGATTGCCTTCCAGATTACATATTTAATCAATTATGTATTTATTTAATGTTTGGATCCTTCTAAAAGAATGCAATCTGTTTTTCACTACCAAATCCCTGATACTTGGTAAGTACTCAATAAATATTTGTTGAATCAATAAAATAATGCCTGGAAGGGAAAAACCCACCTGGCCTGAAACCATGCCCAGTCTGGAGGACCGGCATCAGTGCAGCCTTCAGGCCCAGTGGGAGCCACTGATTTCCTGCAACAGAGACCTTCTGACAAGAACTGACACTCAGCCTCTCAAAGACCAACTAACTTTCAAAGGATGGAGGCCGTCAGGACCCAACGTCTTTCTCTTTACATTCAATAGAGAGAAGGAGCTGAGTCTCAGAAGGAGGAATATTTTTTCTCTTCAGCCCAATATGCATGAAATCCTGACAGATTTAAGCAACACAACATTAATTAGAGGTAAGAATTGGTTGGTTTCTACAAAAATGCAAACTTAGCTACATTGCTAACTTAACAAGTTCACCAACGTTAAGGCAACAAGTTCTATCTTCTAACAGGGAACACAACATAAAAATATTTTGTAAATATAACAGAAAATCAAACTTCCACTTTAGCCATGGTGGAATAACTGGAATCAGACTTATCTTCCCACCATAAACAACTATTAAACTCTGCTAAACATATGAAGCAACTATTTTCAGCATTGGACAGCTGGCAGCACAGGACTGTGATTCATGAGAGAAGGGAAATCCACAAGGTGAAGGCTACATTTGTCTTGGCTTTCTGCCTGGGAGTGCTGTATAGATCCCAGTGCAGGAAAACGGAAACTGTGGAGAAACACGGTCCCACCGAGCTGATGGCCCAGAGATTCAAGTCAAGTGGTGCAGAGGGGGCTGTAATGTAGGTATTAGGTCTGAGGAAGAGAGAGTTGTATCCTTTTTATGACCTGGTCTGGGAGTCACTAGGGTCGTTTCTGCCATAGTCAGAGGCCCACCCAGGTCCTAGGGAAGGGAACCTAGGACCCATCTCTTGGTGAGAGAAATGCTAATGGCACATTGTAGGAAGAGCTTGTGAGATGGGGGAATTTGTTGTAGCCTTATAATTTGCCATTATATTAGCAGTTACTTTGCATGGAAATGAACTAAACATTTTGTCTCATATCTGGTTCCCCAGGAAATATTACATGAAAATCAAGGAACAGTTAATAAACATTTGTTGTATTTGGGACATTGATTTCACCCTTAGAGTTTAGAGTTGACTGAGAGAGGCAGAAAGTAAGAGAAAGAATGGAATTTCTTCTCTTCCATGGTCCAGGGTTCCTTTGTGAGTGGGCCCAACAGTACACACTCACCACGTGGGAGAGGCCATGGGTCTTCATCTAAATTGACAAGTGCTGGCCTTTGATCTCCTCATCTTCCAGAAGCTGCATAAATTAGACTCCTACGTTTCAAGATGAAACTGTGAGTAGCCAATGTTGCTGCTAAGCTCAGTACCACCTCAACTGGCATTTCCTTATTTTATAATCATTCATTACTATGATATATTTTTTATGTCATGAAGTTAGCTTTACTTTATTTAATAGGATTAAATTTTCTTCTGTATATCTTTGCCTTTGTACACAAACATTACCTAAAAGGCAAGATTCTCTACTTGCATTAGGCTTGTCATTAGCTGTCTTTAATCATCATACCTAACCTTCAATGACAGCTCCCTTTAATAATTATACTTAATCTTCAGAGAGTTGTATTTTTCATATCCTTGGAGTAAAGATGTGTGAAAGGGAAAATGCCTGCATTACTTAAGTCACAGAAGGGCTTTCTTAATTTATTTGTGCACACCTTCCAATATAATTTACATTTTCTTGGATATTTATAAAGGCTAGAAAGTATAAATATTGTAAATATCATAACACTGTTAGTTTAATATTTGAATGGCAGCATTATGATATACAAAGAAGATAAGAGCAGAGGACATAATATTTGGATTTTAGCTTGTCACCTAGTAGCTGTGAGACTCTGGGCAGGTCACACCATCTCCTGGAGCCCCTAACTACTTATATGTAACATACATGTGCCAGACCAGATCATTCCTAACGTCTGCATTTCTAATGACAAGCCGTAGAAAACCTTAATCCTTTAGTAATATTGGTTTGAATTTTATAAAACTTCAAAGACTTTTTTTTTACAAAAATATATATATAAGGTTTTTTTCAGTTTGCAACTAGATTCTTCAATTTATATGATTTTCCATGGATGTCCACAAAAATAGAATTTTCGTTCTGATTGGCACGAATTTAATTTAACTATACCTTATCAGGAATGTTTTAATATACAAAGTAATGTTTTGTGTACCAAATCCACTCTGCTTCCTATTTTTGTCATAAAGCTTTATTGGAACACAGCCACGCCCATTCATTTATGCATTATCTATGGCTGCTTTCGTGCTACAATAGCAGAGATGAGTGGTTGAGACAGTAACTGCAGTGCTACAAAGCCTAAAATACTTACTTTCTGGACCTTTATAGAAAAAGTTTGCAGGTCCCTGCTTTGGGACAAAGAAAGTGAAACCCAAAAGTGAGTCAAAATCTTCAGAAATTCTCATCCCTAGTTTGAAATATCTCTGGTTGAATCGAGGTACCTCAAGAGGCTTCCCAAATCCTTAAGCAGTTTTCAAAACAAAAAAAGTACTTTAAATTTACATTAATATATATTTTAAAAGATGTCATAGTAATGGGAATGAGTATGGAGCCCTGGGATGCACATTAAGTTTGTCCCCAACTTAAAATGGTACTTTCTGGTGATTAACTGAGGTCATCGAGACACTTTATCTTTTCCACATCATTTTTCTTATGTCCCTGCTAATCCACATATTACTCTTTCTTAAGTGGTAAAAACTATCTAGGGCTTTCAATGCCCACCAATACCATCACTGGTTCAAATTAATGACAGTAATGAAAAAAAAAGAACTTTCTTCAAATTGAGAACAGTAGTGCTATATTACATAACTTCCCAAGTTACTTTGATTCATTAAGAAAGTGACTTTACAGATTAAATGAAATTTTTAGAGTACACATTGCTACATTATCCTAGTATCGGTTCATAGCTTTAGTTTTTGATTTGAAAAATCATGACATTCTTTAGGAGTTACCAAATTGTACTGGGGGAGAGGAAGCGTGAGACATAACTATAAGTGAAGGACTGAAAAATATAGATACTCAAAGTAGGATATAATTGCTACATGAAACACCACATAGGCACAAAAACTCACCAGAAGTCTAAATATAAAGAACATCGAAATTAAAATGAAATTATTTTTATTTCCCAGAGATCCTGTTTTAAGAGACTGTGATACCCGTTCCTTTTTCAGATGCACTCAGGCAAAGTCATGTGAATGCCTTATTGACATGTGGCAGCCCCAGCATGGAAGGACCACATGGACAGTGATGATAACTTTACTTGTGGTCCATGCATAAAATGAATAATCTTAATGTGGCTCATTAGAAGTTTGAATAAACACAGGTTTAGTGCATTCTGGCAACACAGAAAGACACGATATCAGCAAGAATTAAATGGGCTTGGAAGTGAGGGGGTAATGTAAAGTTAATTTTCTCCCTTAAACTATAAATGTATTTTCTAGGTGTTTTTAATATTTAAAAATTACTCCTGCAGAGAACATAATCTGCCACTCTAAATCATTTGCACATGACCTGAAGGATAGAAAATAAAAGGAACTTTAGTATGTATCAAAGTTTATTGTTACTTTTACGATACAACTAAGTGAATATAAGAAAGCAGCACTGTAGCTATAGCTAACATAAAGGGGCAGTTCTGACCTAAAAGCCACAGCAAAGGGCTGTGGGTGTGAAATAGATCATTCTGACGGTCCTAAGTGCTCCATAAGCTTTAAATATTTTATACCTTCCCTATTTCTGAATGTTTCCAGGCAAACACAGATATAAATTGGAATACAGCAGGTTGACTGGAGCAATGGTTCAGGAAATCAGGCAAGTATTTAATGGACTATGGATAAAGTAAGCTTAGTTTCTAAACTTGGTTTTCAAGTGTATTTTTCTAAGATACATTTTTTAAATTTTAATACCTTTGTTGTTTTGTTCAAAATGAATCTATCCTCATAATGGAAATTCAAACATAACAGAAAAATATAAAATATATAAAGTAAAAAGTGTAAGATTCCTTTGATTACCTCTTTCTCCCAACCAGAAAAACAATTGTTAACAATTTGATATATAGTGTTACAGATTTTTTATATGCATATACTAATGTAAATATAAACACACACAAATAATATATACACACATATATAAATGTGTATATATATATGTGTGTGTGTGTGTGTGTTTATATACATACATACATGTATGTTTTAAATAATGGATTTTATTTTTTAGAGGAGTCTTTCATAGCAAAATTAAGCGAAAGGTACAGAGACTTCCAATATACCTCCTGCCCTGCACATGCATAGCCTCTCCCATTATCAACACCTCCCACCAGAGCAGTATACTTGTCACAACTGATGAACCTGCATTGACACATCATTATCACCCAGAATGCCTACTTTACATTAGGGTTCACTTTTGATGTTATATGTTCTATGGATTTGGACAAATGTACAATGACATTTATCCACCAAAGTGGTATCATACAGAATAGTTTCACTGCCCTAAAAATACTCTATGTTCTGCCTGATCTGTGATGTTAACTTTAGTAACTTGAATACGGAGGTATCTGCTGGATTTCTCCACTGTAAAATTTACCATTTTTCCCTTTGTAACTAATGAATATCTTGGCGAAACATTTTAAGACAATGCTAACACCCTATTTCTCTAAAAATTTTCTCCCACAGATTTCAGCATCCATTTGTGGATCTTGACTATAAAAATTATTGCTGTGATGTGTACAGATGTGTGTATACAAGTACATATGTATTTATACACACACATATATATACATATACATGTGTATGTGTGTGTATAGCTGAATTGGAGGTATCAATATTAACTCATGACTCTGTGTGTGTGTGTGTGTGTGTGTACAGCCATGAGTTAATATCGATACCTCTGATTTAAATCAAACACCACAAAATTCCTTCTAGATTCCTTTTCCCGTTCCTTATTTCTAACTTCTTTGTAAGTAATAAAACTGGCTCTTGTTATCTGTTATATATATTCACTGATTTATTTCATGCTAGTAACCTAATAAAGTAGTTACAGAATTGCTAACACATACGCCTGTGAGAAACAGATATACTGACTAGAGTACAGTATTTCTGTATAGGTATTTCTGTACAGTATTTTCTTGTCTTTAGCCTCACAAAACCCAGTTAAAATACAGTTTTCCAAAGTTAAGTGGGTTAGTTCTTTCCTTCTCTGTGCTTGTCAGTATCATTAAATTTGTTTCTAATATATGTGGATTCATATGTTACTCTTTGTGCTTTGTTTTGGATTCTCCCACATCCAGTTTCATTTAATTAATTAATTTATTTATTTATTTATGTATATATTTGTGTATTTATTGAAACGTTACTATATTTCTAATGGTCGTGCTCTAAGGTGTCACTCCCTTTCCATTTCTACTAATATATCCTCATTCTCCTCTTCCTTCCTACCCACCCACTTAAGCAACCAATGTCTCTTTAGTTTCTGCTTTATCCTCCAGTATTTCTTTGGACAAATGAGCAGATATATTAATATTTTCTTATAATATCCCTTTCTCTTACATGAAGAGTAACATACCGTAGATACTGTTTTCTCACTTTGCTTTTTTTGACTCAACAATATGCCCCGAAAATTACTCCATAACAGTTAACAGAGGTCTTCCTCATTCTCTTTTTTGTTTTGGTTTTTTTTTTTTTTTTTTTTTTACAATTGCATAGTTTTTCATTGTCTGGATGTATTATAGTTTATTCAACCATTTTCTAATGTACAGATGTTAAGGCTGTTCCCAATATTTTGCAACCACACACGTTTCCATGGATAACATTGTTCATATGTATGCTCATACTGTTGGAGGTATATCTTTAGAGCAGAGTCCTACAAATGGAATTGCTGAAGGAAAAGATAATGGCGTATGTAGTTTTGTTAGGTACGCCAAATTTCCTTGTGGAAAGATTGTATCATCTCCATTTTCATGATTAATGTATGGTCATGCCTGTTTCCTCATGGCCTTGCTGTGTTGCATGCGTTCTCATCCTTTACAATTTTTGCTAGCCTGATCGGTGAGACTAGTGGCTCCATGTTGTTTTAATTTGCAGTTCTCTAATTGTACGTGCATTCGGACAATTTTATTCATATGTTTAAGACCATTTTTAATTATTTTTTTTGAATTCCCTGTTTACGTCTGATTTGAGGACCATTTTTATATCATTTGCTGTAAATCTTCTGTTTCCCATTTTCCTAAAGGGTTATTGATTCCATATTCTTTAACTTTTAAGAGGTTGTCTTAATATACATTAGAAATATTAGTCTCTTGTCTTGTATATATCGCAAATAATTTTGCCCAGGTTGTCAGCTATTCTTTGATTATGTTAAAAAATTTATGTAGTCAAATTTATCAGTCTTTTCTTTATTTACCTCTAGATATTCAGTCTTGGTAGAAAGGTATTTTCTACTTCCAGGTTAAAGAGGAATTCAGATATTGTCTTCTATTACTTGAATAGCTTCGTTTTACCGTGGCAGATTTGTCAAAATTAAAAATGTATGTATATTGGTACAATGGTACTAACTAAACTACAGATTTTATATTCAGATTTTACCAGTTTTTTCACTGGTGTCTTTTTTCCATTCCAGAAAATAATCTGGATACTATATAGCATTTAATCATCATATCTTCTTGGCCTAGTCCTGACTCTGACAATTTCTCCATTTTTTCTTTTCTTTTTTATTTCCTAGACCTTCCTGCACTGTTTTTACAAAATATTGGTCAAGTATTTCATAGAATATTCTTCAGTTTACATTTATCTGATGATTTCTCATGCTGGATTAGGGTTATGGGTTTTGGGAAAGAATACTAAAAGGCAAAATGCCCTTCTTATTTCATTATAATACCAGGTATATGATATCAACATGACCTATCACTAGTGATGTTAACCTTGTTTACTTGGTTAAGGTGGTGTCTGCCAGGATTCTCCACCATAAAATTACTATTTTTCCTTTTTCATACTCTATTCTTTGGAACTGAGTGATTAAGTACAGTCCTCGCTTAAAGTTAGGGAAATTAAGCTCCATTTTCTGAAAGGAGGGAGAGCATCTACATACATTATAAGGAAATATTCTGTGAGAAAGATTAGTCCCTTCTTTGTGTTATAATCCCATACTACTATCATCATTTGCTTTTTTCTCTCAGGTATTCCAGCTTCAGCCATTGAGGACTCTTTCAGGTTAAATCCTATATCCCATGTCCTTTTGACCAGTCCCAGTCTTTTTTTTTTTTTTTTTTTTTAAACACTTCCTTACTTTTTTGGTACTAAAAGAGAGAATGGTATTTAGAAATTAATGTCTGGGCATTGAGTGTGCTCGTTGTTACCGGGTATCACTGCCTTGGCCCTCTCAGTGAACCAAGCTAGGAAATGAACGCATCTGTACTAACCTATGTTTACACACATATTTATAATTAGTTCTGTATCTACACATCGGTATATATCAAACTAAACATACGTTCATACTGATATCTCTAACTCTTCTCTAGCAACAGTGTTCATTTTAGCCTCCCTTCTTGCTTATCTGTAACTTCTTTCTCTGATAGTAAGAAAACTTCCTCTCATTATCTATAATTTGTTGACTTATTTCTTCAACTCTAGTGTATATGTAAACTAGCTTTAGAATTGCTAACCTCTACCCCTGTGAGAAACAAACTTGTCAACTAAATTATAGTAAATTTGTATAGTTCTTTTGTCTTTAGGCTTACAACATCCAGTAAAAACACCATATTCCAGAATAACTTACTTTTTCCCACTCCCTTCATTGAAGTTGAGTCACACATTTGTAATACAGTTAGATTCGTTTATCACAGTCTGCATGCCATTTTAGGATCTCGATATCTTAGTTGATTTATTTTACATTTGTTTAGAGTACCGTTCACATTGCATGAAACTCATACAAATGCATAGAGTCACTTGCTACTAGCCCAGTTTCATCCAAAATATTTTCCATCACCCTAAAAATTCCTCCGTGTAGCCCCTTTTTAGTCAACTACTTCCTTTCCACAACCCTGGCAACCACCTATCTGTTTTCTATACCTATAGTTCTGCCTTTTCTAGAATGTCATACAAATGGAATCATATAATATTTAGCCTTTTAGGTCTGACTTTCTTCACTTAGCAAAATGAGTTTAAGATTAATCCATATTGTTATATGAATCAACAGTTTACTTTTTATTGCTGAGTAGTGTTTCATTGAATGGATATACCACTGTTTGTTTATCCATTCATCTGTTGAAGGACATAGGTTGTTTCTATTTACTTGTTGACTATAAATAAAGGTGCTATATAAATATTGGGGTACAGGCTTTTGTGTGAACCAAAATTTTCAATTCACTTGGGCAAATATCTAGGAGTAGTGTTGCTAGATTATACGGTAAGTGGATGTTTATTCTTTTCAAAGAGTAACAAAGCATCCTCCAAAGTGGCAGCACTATTTTGTATTCTTACCAGCAATGAGTGAGAGTTCATGTTGCTGTCCATCCTCCCTAGTAGTTTGTATTTTATTTTATTATTATTTTTATCGATTCTAACAGGCATGTGGTGATATTTCATTGTAGTTTTAATTTGCATTTCCTTAATGACAAATTAACATTTTTTTGTTAACTTATCTTTATGTGTTATTTAGTGAAGCAACTGTTCAGATAGTTTGCACATTTTTTATTTGTGCATTTAATATTGTTGAATTTTTTTTTTTTTTTTTTTTTTTTTGTGGGGAAGACCAGCCCTGAGCTAACATCCGTCGCCAATCCTCCCCTTTTTGCTGAGGAAGACTGGCCCTGGGCTAACATCGTGCCCATCTTCCTCCACTTTATATGGGACGCCGCCACGGCATGGCTGGCAGGCAGTGCGTCGGCGGGCGCCCGGGATCCAAACTCGCGAACCCCGGGCTGCCAAGCGCGGACTAAACCGCTGCGCCACCGGACGGCCCCTAATATTGTTGAATTTTTAAGAGTTCTTTATATAGTCTCAGTAGAAGTCCTTCATCACAGACATGTGATGTACAAGTATTTTCTCCTGGCCTGTGGCTTGTTTTTTAAATCTCTTAACAATATCTTTCAAAAAGCAAAAGTTCTTAACATTGATGAAGTGCAATTTGGCAAATTTTTCTCTTATGAATAGAGCTTTTGTTGTATCTAAAAACTTATTGCCAAACTCAGTCATGCAGATATTTTTCCTATGCTTTCTTCTAAAAGTTTCATAGTTTTGTGTTTTGTATTTAGGTCTGTGATCAGTTTTAGTGAATTTTTGTATAAGATGTGAGACGTGTCAACAAGGTTTATATTTTTGCAAGTGGACATCCAATGGTTCTAGCACCATCTTTTTAAAAAGACTGTAATTTCTTCATTAAATTGTCTTTGTACCTTTGTCAATAATAAGTTGACAATATTTGTGTGGGTCTGTTTTTGAACTCTCCATTCTGTTTCATTGATCTATATGGCTATTCTTTTGCCAATATCACACCATCTTGGTTACTATAGATTCATGGAAAGTTTTGAAACTGGGTAATGTAAGTCCTCTAATTTTATTCTTCCTCTTTAGATTTATTTCAGCTATTTCAGTTTCTTTGCCTTCCACATAATTTTAGAATCACAATATCTCCAAAACTCTTTCAGAGATTTTAATCGAAATTGCAGTAAGACTATAGATCAAATTGTGGAAAACTGACATCTTAACAATATTGAATCTTCCAATCCATGAACATGGAATATTTCTCCATTTATTTAGATCTTTGAATTCTTTCATCAATGTTTTGTAGTTTTGAGCATATAGATCTGTACCTATTTTGTCATAATTATACACAGTTACTTTATTATATTTTAGTGCTTGTTTAAAGAATAGTGTTTTTTAAAATAAATTCCATTTCTTATAGTTGGTATGTAGGAAAAAATTGACTTTTGTTTATTTGTTTGTTTTTTTGACACACAAAAAGCTGAATATATTTGATGTATACAACTTAATGAGTTCGGAGATAAGTATACACCCATTAAACCACCACCACAATCAAAGTTTATGGATGAACTTATCCATAAATTCCAAAAGTTTTCTTCTGTCTTTTTTATTGATTTATTATTTTAATATTTCTTTTTCTTTTGTGGTAGGAGCACTTAACATAATATCTATCATCTTAGCAAATTTTCAAGTATATAATACAGTATTATTAACTACAGTCACCTCATTTTATTGTGCTTTGCTTTATTGCACTTTGCAGATAGTGTGTTTTGGACAAGACCTGCTAGCAAAAAGATTATGGCTCACTGAAGGCTCAGAGGATGGTTAACAATTTTTAGCAGTAAAGTGTTTTTTAATTAAGTTACATACATTGCTTTTTTAGACATATTGCTATTGCACACTTAATAGACTACAGTATAGTGTAAACATAACTTTTATACGCACTGAGAAACCAAAAAATTTGTGTGACTCGTTTTATTGAGATATTTGTTTCACTGCAGTGGTCAGGAACTGAATCTGCAATGTCTCCAAGGTGTGCCTGTATAGGCTCTATGTTGTACAGCAGATCTCCAAAACTTATCTTGCATAACTGAAATTTCGTGCCCTTTAACCAACACATCTCCATTTCCCCCTCCACTCAGTCCCTGGTCACCACTATTCTACTCTCAGATTCTATGAGTTTGACTATTCTAGATTCCTCATAAAAGTTGGATCACGCAGTATTTGTCCTTCTGTGTCTGGCTTACTTCACCTAACATAAAGTCCTCCAGGTCCATCCATGTTGGCACAAATGTCAGGATTTCCATCTTTCTCATGTTGAATAATATTTCATTGCATGTATAGATCAGAATTATCTATCCATTCATCCATTGATAGACATTTAGGTTGTTTCCATATTTTGGCTCTTGTGAATAATGCTGCCGTGAACAAGGGAGTGCAGATATCTCTGTGAGATGCTGACTTCAATTCCTTTGGCTATATACCAAGAAGTCTCACCAACACTTGTTATCTTTTGGTTTTTTTGATCGTAGTCATCCTAAAAGGTATGAGGTGACGTCTCATTGTGGCTTTGATTTGCATTTCTCTGACGATTAGTGATGTTGAGCACATTTTCATATACCTGTTGGCCCTTTGTACATCTGTTTTGGTGAAATGTCTGTTCAGGTCCTTTGTCCACTTTTAAATCAGGTTATTAGTTTTTCTGATATTGAGTTTTATGAGTTTCTTATGCATTTTGGATGTTACCCCCTTATCAAATATATGGTTTGAAAATATTTTCTCCTATTCCGTAGGTTGCCTTTTCTCTCTGTTGACTGTTTACTTTGCTGTGCAGAAGCGTTTTAGTTTGATGAAATCCCACTTGTCTACGTTTGCTTTTGTTGCCTTTGCTTTTGGTGTCATATCCAAGAGATTATTGCCAAATCCAATGTCTACAAGTTTTGTCTGTATGTTTTCTCCTAAGATTTTTTTGTTTCTGCTTTTACCTTTAAGTCTTTAATCCATTTTGAGTTGATTTTTGTGTGTGGCATGAGATAAGAGTCTAATTTCATTCTTTTGCATGTGGCTATCCATTTTCCCCAACGTCACTTATTGAAGAGATTGCCCTTTCCTAGCTGTGTGTTCTTGGCACCCTTCTCAAAGATCAGTTGACTTTATATGCATGGGTTTATTTCTGGGCTTTCTATTCTGTTCCATTGTTCTGTTGTTGTGTTATTTTTATGCCAGTTCCATAACCTTTTGATTACTGTAGATTTGTAATATGTTTTGAAATCAGGATGTGATTCCTCCATCTTTGTTTTTCTGGCTCAAACCTGCTTTGGCAATTTGGAGTCTTTTTGGTTCCAAATGATTTTTAGGATTTTTTTTTTCTATTTCTGTGAAAAATGTTATTGGAATTTTGGTAAGGATTGCATTGAATCTGTAGATCACTTTTGGTAGTATGGACATTTAAAAAATATTAATTCTCCTAATCCATGAACTCAGAATGTCTTTCTATTTATCTGTGTCTTCTTTAATTTCTTTCATCAATCTTTCATAGTTTTCAGTGTACAAGTCTTTCACCTCTTTGGTAAAGTTTATTCTTATTTTCCACCCAACAGCAGCAGAATACTCATTCTTTTCAAGCTCATAGGGAACATTCCCATGGATAGATGACATAATAGGTCACAAAACAAAGTCTTAACAAGTATAAGAAGATTGAACTTATTCCAAGTGTCTTTTCTGATCAGAATGGAATGAAATTAGAAATCAATAACAAAAAGAAAATGGGAAATTCACAAATGTGTGGAAATCAAACAACATACTCTTAAACAATCATTGAGTCAAATAAGAAATCAAAAAGAAAATGAGAAAGTATCTCAAGACAAATTAAGATGAAAGTACAACATATCAAATCTTATGAGATGCAGCAAAAGCAGTACTACAAGGGACATTTATAGAGATAAAAATCTACATTAGAAAAGAAAAAAGATCTCAAATAAAATATCTAACTTTATATCTGAAAGAAATAGAAAAAGAAAAACAAACTAAGCCCAAAATTAGTAGAAGGAAGGAAATAAGATGAGAGCAGAAATAAATAAAATAGAGACCAGAAAAGATTAATGAAAATCAGAGCTGTTTTTTGGAAAAGATAAACAAAATTGACAAACCTTTAGCTAGACTAAGTAAGAAAAAAAGAGAAGACTCAAATAAATAAAATCAGAAATGAAAGAGTAGACATTACATCCTATGCCACAGAAATAAAAAGTATCATAAGGAACTATTATGAACAATTATATGCCAACAAATTGGATAACCTAGAAGAAATGGAGAAATTTCTAGAAACATACAACATACTGAGACTGAATCTAAAAGAAATAGAGAGCCTGAACGAACTCTGAAAGGCTTCCAAACTCATTCTATAAGACCGGTATCACCCTGATACCAAACCCAAACAAAGACACCACAAGCAAAAAATCTTGCAGGCCAATATCCCTGAGGAATATAGATTTAAAAATCCTCAACAAATAATAGTGAACCGAACTCTTATATGTAGAATAGTCTCAGGATTCCACAAAAAAAACTGTTAGAACTAATTTAAAAAACTTGGTAAAGTTGCATGATACAGAATCAATATGAAAAATCAGTTGCATTTCTAGTCACCAACAACAACCTATCAAAAAGGCAATTAAGAAAACAGTCCCATTTATAGTAGCATCAAAAAAATAAAATAATTGGGAACAAACAATTAACTTTTGTCCATTAACTCTGTAAACTATGACCTTGATAAACTCATTTATTCTAGAAGTTTGTGTTGGTTTGTTTGCATTTTTTGTAGATTCCATGAGGTTTTCAACACAGACCGTATCATCTGCAAATAAAGGCAGTTTTATTGGTTCCTTTACAATCTGTGTCTTTCTTGCTTCCTTCCCCGCCCCCCATTCTTTCTTCTCTTCTCACTTCTTTTTTCGCTTCCCTTCTCCTCTGCTTCTCTCCTCTCCTCTCCTTTCCTCTTCTCTACTGTCCTCTTCTATTCTATTCTCTTCTATTTTGCTTTGCTTCATCAGCTAAGACTTCATGTATTACATTGAACAGGAGTGGTGAGAGAGAACATCCTTTACTTTTTCCCGATCTTTGGGGTATAGTATTCACAATTAGGTATGAAAACCACTTACATTTAATATAATTATTGGTATGGTTTAATATACCTCTGCCATTTTGCCATTTGTTTTCTATATATCCCATGGCTTTTGTTCCTCTTTTGTGTTAGCTATTTTCTAATGTACCATTTCAATTTTTTGTTGATTTTTTCACATTATATTTTTTGAGTTATTTTCTTTATGTTCAAAGGATTATAATATGCATCTTAATTTATCATAATCTTTTTCAAATTAATAATAATTTGATTCCCTGGAAATTTGCCTTAACATAACTCCATTTCCTCCCCACCTTTGCGCTATTATTGGCATATATATTACTTCTTCATATGTTGTAAGTGCATCAAGACAGTTTTATAAACATTGCTTTATGTAATTGTCTTTTAAATAAGTTAAGAAAATAAAAGGTAAAAAATGTTTTCTTACTGTGCACTTCAATAATTATCTTTATCTGTGTATTTTATTTCTGTATGTGGATTCAAGTTACCATCTAGTGTCATTTTCTTACAGCCTGAACAACATCCTTTAAAATTTCTTGTAATGCACATCTGTTAGCAACGAATTCTCTGTATTTGTTTATCTGGGAATGTCTTTATTTCATCTTCCTCTTTGAAGAGTTAGTTTTGTTGAATACAAAAATCTTGATTGATAGTTTTTTCTTTCAGCACTTTTAATATGTCATTCTATTACTGTCTGAACTTCATTTCTTCTGATAAGTCAGCTATTAATCTTATTGTGATTCCCTTGTGCATGTTCAGTTGCTTTTTTCTTGCTGCTTTCAAGGTTTTTTCTTAATCTTTGGCTTTCAAAAGTTTGATTGTGACTATTATTTTACTTGGAGTTTCTTGTGATTCTTGGATTTGTAGATTAAAGCTTTTCTTTAAATTTAGGACATTTTCAGCTCTTATTTCCCTAGACAACTTTTCTGCCCTTTTCTCTCTCTCTTTTCTTTCTGGGACACCCATTATGTATGTATTGGTATGCTTAATGGTTTCACACAGGTCTGCAGATCTCTATTCATTTTTCTTCATTAATTATGTCCTTTCTGCTCTTCAAAGTAGATAGTCTCTATTCATCTATCTTCAAGTTCAGTGGGGTTTTTTTCCCTTCTGTTGGCTCATATCTGCTGTTGAGCTCTTCTAGTGTATTTTTCATTTTAATTATTTTATTGAATGCCCATTTGATTTGTGTGTGTGTGGTATATACATACATATATGTGTATACATGTGTATACATATATGTGTTTTTATATAAATAGATAATTTCTCTCTTTTCATTTATCTTCCCTATTTAATGAGTCATTGTCATTATACTTTCCTTTAATTTTTAAAAACATACTTTGTTTTATTATTTTTTTTTTTTTGGTGAGGAAGACCTGCCCTGAGCTAACATCCGTTGCTAATCCTCCTCTTTTTGCTGAGGAAGACTGGCCCTGGGCTAACATCCGTGCCCATCTTCCTCTACTTTATATGGGACGCCGCCACGGCATGGCTGACAAGCAATGCATCGGCGGGCGCCCGGGATCCGAACCGGCGAACCCCGGCCTGCCAAGCGCGAACAAAACCGCTACGCCACCGGGCGGCCCCTGCTTTAGTTTCTTGAATATATTAATAATAGAAGTTTTGAAGTCTTTTTCTACTAAGTCCAACATCTGTGTTCCCTCACAATCAGTTTCTACTTACAATTTTTTTTTCCTCTTTGTGGACCATACTTTCTTATTTCTTTGCATGTCTCATTATTTTTCATTAAATGTCAGACCTGACATTTTAGATAATGTATTATAGCAACACTGGGTTCTGATCCACACCCCCACAAGTTTGTTTTTGTTGCTTTTTGTTTGCTCATTTCTTCTTTATTTAAAAACTTGCCTGGACTAATTCTTTAGAGTCTGTCTCCTTAGTCAATCATAACTCTACTAAGTTTTTTTTCCTTGTCTCTATTTTTAAACTTAGATTTCTAGATATTACCCTTAGGTTAGTATAGCTTGGTCAATGATTGATCAGAGTTTGCATTTAAACACTTTGAACTAGTAAGGATTCCACTCTTTGCTAGATGGGAACACATTAAAGTTCAGGCAGTTACAAGTCTGCCCCAACTTTTACTTCCTGCTTATGCAAGACCTTATGTTCAGCCCAGGGTGAGTAGATAGCTGGGTCCCTCTCTGGTCTCTCCTGAACCATATGCATTGTCTTGGACAAATATGTAGCATTCCAATCTACCAGGAATATCTTGAAGCTTCTTAAGTCTCACTATGGCTGTCTTATTCCCCAGTTCTTCCTATATTTCTGACTGATGTGTTCTTTGCCTTAATCAATATTGAAGCTTTAGACAGCTGCAATGTTGGACTTCCTCATTTGTTTGCCATGAAAATTGTTATTGTTTTTGGTAACATCCCTGGGTATGTGGTTTTCCCTCACTCCTCTTCAAATCAAGCTGGACCCCTCAGCAGCATAACTGCCTGTTCTCACAGCTTTGTCTATCTGGGTAGAATTACTGCACCATAGAGCTCAGAAGCAGAGTGGGAATTGCCCCAGGAAAAACCACCACAGATTCTGTTATACTTAGAGAAGTTCAGTAGTTTTTCTTGAATACACTTCTCAAACTGTTGCATTTCTTCAGTCCTTTTCAGAGCCACAGAATAGTTGATTTTGACAATTCCCTTTTTTTCACATTTTTATTATTACATTTTGGGGAGAGAATTTTCAAAGCTTTTCATTCTGACATTCCAGAAGTCCAACATCTATGGGTTTTAAAAAAATGTCTAATTAGCTTTGGTTTTAACCAATTTGACTCTGTTTTGTCAAGGCATTATTTTTATTATATTTATTCTGCTTGGGTTTTGCTAAAACTTTTTTTGTATGCATGCTACTATCCTCCATCAATTTTGGAATATTTTTTGCCATTATATTTTCAGAAAAGTCTTCTGCCCTCTTTTCTATATCCTCTTCTTTTGGAACTTAAATTTCAAGCATGATAGATCACATGATATTGTATCACATATCTCTGTTGTTCTGCTATCTTTTTGCAGTCATTTGTATTTTTTTTTTTTTTTGCTTCTCTTTTTATAATGTCTTTGGATAATCTGTCTTCAAGTTTACTGATTTTTTTTTTTAATTTTGCTGTGTCAAGTCTGTTGTTAGGTCCACTGGATAAATTCTTCATTTCAGATATTGTCTTTTTCAATGCTATATTTTTTCTGCTGAAATTCCTATTGATTTTATGCTATTACTAAAATATTTTCTTAAGTTTTTAAACGTAGTTTAATGTAGTTAGCTTAATATTCTTTTTTGTTAAAACCAATACTTGTTTCTACTCTTTGTAACAATATTTTCCTTTATTTTTGATCATAGTTTTCTGATTTTTGTTTTGTTTTATTTTTGCATATCATGTGATGTCATTGTATGTTGACTCTTCTATATTAAAAAAATAGTAGGCAGGAAATCGATGATAAAATTTCAGAACAGAAAATATTCCTTCTTCTGTGAGACTGATCTCAGCTCTTATTGAACTGGATCTGTTATGGGTTAGAGCTTTTGTTCATTTGAGTTTATGCTTGGCTTCAAATGTTTTGGGGATAAGATCAGGACTCTGCATTTCAGAAGGACTTTGGCTCTAAGGATTGTGAGGCTCTCAAGATCTTTTTATGCATTGCAGGCAGCTTTTGGGGCAGCTAGTGAGTTCTCCAACCACACTCTGTCCAACATTATGCACCTCAGGAAATGATGCACTGACTTCTTGTTTTGGCCTCAGCATTTAGTATATTTCCATATATTTGGAGCCCTTATAGGAAAGAATTTGTGAATGGTTGAAGAAGTAGTTTTGCTTCTGGGACTTTTTGGAACCTAATACACCTTGCCCTTTCACATTTTCCGTTAGAAATTTGAGTGGTTTCCTCATACTTATGGAACATCCCCTGCCTATAGAAAGTTTTACCCTCTGTTTACTCTTCCCCCAGGCATAAAAGTAACCAGCAACTTCTTTTCTTCTAGGAAGCACTAATTTGTCTCCAGAGTTTAGTTCATTTAAAATTCCTTGCATCTTCAGATCTCTAATGGCTTTTACAAAAAAAACTATGACTTTTTTTTAACATCGAAATTTTTAAATTTTTAGTGAGAGTTATGGCCTTTTGCAACCCTTTAAATACTAATCCAAAGTAGAAGTTTGACCCCAGCTCTCTTGATGGGGAAGAGAAAGGAAAGAGATAATATGCCATTTAGAGAGGAACTGGGGGTCTCAAGGAGGGAAATTATATATGCACTTAATCTGATAAATTGAAAAGTAAATATGTATAGTGGATTAAAATATATATATATACTTTAATCTGATATATAAAGGATATACTTTCTACATATATATACTTTAATCTGATATATATATCAGACTGAATGCAAAAAAATGTTGGAAGAAAGGTATTTTTAGTGAAGTAAAGGAAAAATTCTTCCTGGTATATTCCCAGATCTCAACGACAAATACAAATTGTTTCTCTGTTGATTGCACCTCATTTCCAGTGGCAATAGTTGTCTTATGCAAATTTACTGAGAAAACTGTGATGAGAAAATATCTGATAACATCTGTCTAAAAATGTTCAGAGCGTTCAGCATTTGAATCGATGTGGGTTAGAGCAAGTGTAAATGTTTCTGAGTTATACCGAAGGAGTACGGAGACTGCCAAGTTTGACATGGCAGGTATAATATGAGGGAGATACAATCTGTGAGTGGAATATTTTTCCTCTCAGGACGAATGCTGCATGCAAAGACCTTTGAGGGAAATTTTTGTTAGCTGTGCAGTGGTGCTTGTGTTTTAATTTGGTATTTTTATTTTATGCTCAAACATGGCTAAATTTGGTGTCTCTATGAACTGAGGAGGAAGGATGGATGGAATCAAAATAATATTAACAGAGAAGTTCGAGCTGCATGGTAATTTTCCTAATAGTCTTCCAAAAGGCACCACTTCTATTATTGCTAGATTCAAGAATAGTGCATTGCACATATGTGAGCCTTCCTTGTGGAAAGAGAATGCATTTTAGAAAACAGTAGGTCTTGGATAAAAATATCTATATCCTTTGCCAGCTAGGTGAATTTAACCATATGCACATTAGAATATGTCATCTTTTTTAAACTTAAAACCTTTCCAGAACTTCTTAATGAGATTCCTTAACACATTCTACAAGATTGTACCTCTCTTTCCAGTCTCACTGGGGCTATACAACAGGTTAATTTTTATAGCACAGTCATACTGGTCTTCTTTCAGTTCTCCAAACCTCAGGATTTCTCTAGCATTGTAAGGATAGGAACCCTTGGAAATATCAGGTAACAATACTCTGAGAACAGACTTTGGCATTCTACACTGGTCATGGTCATCTATGGCAGCACAAGGATTCCTGACACTGGTTTTGTAACAAACTTAATTAGTGTGAGTCATGGAGGAGAGAGAGAATGTAGTAGGTCTTGAGGTGATTCTGACTGACACATCAGTCTAGGAGCTCAGAGAATTTCAGATAAATTATGTGTTTATGTGCACAAAAGGGATAAAAGAGGGGTGCTCATAGAACTATAATTTGATGTAGATATTAATGTTATCCTTTTCGAGATCAGAGGAGATAGTTAATAAACACTTAGATTCCAAGTATAAAAAGATTGTTCAAAGTTAAGGTAAAATAGAATATTGGTTTGTGTTCTTACTTGTAAAGATCTTGGACGTCATCGCTCCGTTCTTGACACAGAAAAAGCAGAAAAAACTGAAAATCAGTGAGTTTTCTTGCAACCATCAGAAGACAGAGGTTTCAGGCAGTTCATCACCCTCAAATCTGAGAGAGATGAATACAGAGAGTCACAACTGAAATCAGCCTAGAGCAGAAGCTGCTGGAACCATAAACTGGCAGGTACACTTCAATGGTAATTTTGGTGCATTGTTGGTGGCTCAGTGAAGACTAGCTTGAGAGTGTGAAACTTCTGGGGCCCCCATTCATAGAGACATCTCCACACTTTTGTGGGTTTTAGCTTCAGGAAACCTAACAAGTTCTCATGGTGAAGTTCCAAGAAAGATTTCCTCTTGGCTCTGACAGGGGAAGGGGAAGAGTAACCATTGTAAAATATGACCAGAACATTCTCAAAAACAAAGACCAGCTCTTCAGGAGAAAAGCCTTTACCATTATCCTACCCGATGGAAAGGCATTTCTCCGATTACAGTACCATCTAGCTTTCTTGTCTTACCTAAAAGGAGCGAGAAAGCTAAGAAACAGTTGTGAAGGTCACATCCCAGGGACACAGTCCCACTAAAAGACTGACATTCAATCCTAAAATTGTAGAATGCTTCCCTTCCCTGAGCTTACCACTACATCAACTGGGCTTCAGTGTAATAAGAGTGGATTACAGCTGAAAGAGTTGCATGATGTAAATTCCATCTAAAAGGACTTCACAGGCAGGCCCAAAGGCAACAAGAAAGACAATAGCCAGAGGAAAGGAAGCCTCTGGCACCACAAGCCACAGTAAACATTAAACACAGCCTTACTGCTAGCCAGATTCACATAAAGCCTCACACTAAAGGCCTATTTACCTCAGTAAATAAATAATAAGTAAATAAATAAGAATTACAGCAGATTTCTCCTCAGAGCCATACAAATATTAAGACAGCAAAGTGAGAGAAAGAGTTGAAAGAAAAAAAAAACTCTTAGAATTCTATGTCCAGTGAAATTATCCTTTAACTTTGAAGGAGAGAGAGACTTTCTCACACAAATAAAAACTGAAGAAATTCATTACCAATAGACTTGTTCTGAAAGAGATGATTAATGGAAAGAAAGAAGGAAAGCAATATAGGTCAGAAACTTGGACAACCATTAAAAAAAAAAGAAGAGCATTAAAGAAAGAAAACCTGAAGGTAAAATAAAATCTTTTATTTTTCTAATCCTTGATTCATCTAAAAGATGTTTGTTTAAAGTAATAATAGTAAGAGAATATTGGATGATTACAGCAATTGGGTAAATGAAGCAAATGACCACAATGTAATAAGGGATGAAATGGAGGAATGGGGATACTTTTTCCCAAATTAGCTGAACTATATGTAAAGTGGCTTAGTGTTATTTGTGGCGGATGTAGACTAGTGTAAATATACATTGCAAATTCCTGAGAAACCACTAAGAAGTCTAAAAGAGGCAAAAGTGATATGCTAAGAGAAGAGATAAAACCAATCATATAAAATTCTCAATTAAAATCAGAGAAGGCAGAAAAAGAAAAGGAGAAAAAGCAAAGAACAGAAATAAATAGAAGTTTCCAATCATGATAATATTAAATCAACTACTTTAAAAATCCTTTAAATGTAAATAATCTAAACAGACCAATTAAAAGACAGGTTGTCAAAGTGGATACCAAAAAACAAGAGCCAATTATATGTTGTCTACAAGGAACCCACTCTAAATACAAAGACTCTGATAGTTTCAAAGTAAAGGGATGGAAAAGATATACTCTGATAAATGAATCTAAAGAAAAATGAAGTAGTTATATTAATTTCAGACAAGTAAGCCTTCAAGAAAAGGGAAATTTTCAGGAATAAAGAGTGGAATTACGTGATGATAAAGACGTCAATTCTCCAAGAAAGCATAACAATCCTAACTGTATAGGCACCTAACAGCAGCTCGCCAAAATACTTGAGGAAACAACTGATAGAACTGCAAGGAAAAACAAACAATTCCGCTATTCCAGTTGGAGATTTTAACACTGCACTTTCGGTATTGACAGATAAACCAAACTAGAAATATTTAAGGATATAATTGACCTGAAAAACATTACCAATCAACTGGATCTAATTGACATCTATTTACTACTGGCTCAAACAGCTGCAGAATAAACATTTTCCTCTAGCTTGCATGGGACATTTATCATGATAGACCTCATTCTAGACCATAAAAAAATACTTAACATATTTTAAAACAGAAATCACACAAAATTTGCTTCAGACTAACAATGGATTAAACTAGAAATCAATAACAGAAAGATAGCTAGAATAACCCCAAATATTCGGAAATTAAGCAACATACTAAAACACATGGGTCAAAGAAGTGTGGAGAGAAATTTAAAAATATTTTGAACTAAATAAAAATGAAAATACAACTTGTTCAAAATTTGTGTATGCAATGAAAGTAGTGCTTTAGCAGAAATTTATAGCATTGGATGAATATATGAGAACAGAAAAAAGATATAAAATCAATAATTTATATTTCCATCTTAGGAAACTGGAGAAAGAAGAGTAATTTATGTATAAAGCAAGCAGAAGAAAAGAAATCATAAAAGTTAGAGCAGAAATTAATGAAAATGAAAATAAAAAAACAATAAAGAAAAATCAAAGCTGGTTCTTTGAAAAGATAATAAGAATAAGAATAATAATTCTCTGGCTAGGTTAACCAAAGAATAATAAAGGAATACTATAAAGAACTCTATGCCCACAAATGTGATGACTTAGGTGAAATGGATCAATTGCTTGAAAAACACAAATTGTCAATACCTACGCAAGGAGAAATAGATCACCTGAATAGATTTATATCTGTTAAAGAAAACTGAAGCAATAATTTAAAATCTTCCAGAAAAAGAAAGCAGCAAGCCCAGACAGTTTTACTAGTGAATTCCACCAAATATTTAAGGAAGAATTGATACCAATTCTCTACAATCTCATCCAGAAAATAGAAGCAAAGAGACTACTTCCTGATTCATTCTATCCAGCATTACTCTAATACTAACACCTTATAAAGACATTACAAGAAAGAAAACCTGTAGACCAATATCTTTTATGAATGTAGATGCAAAAATCTTCAACAAAACATTAGCAAATTGAATCCAACAATGTATGAAAAGAATTATATATTACAACCAATTAGGATTTATTCCAGTTACATGAGGCTGATTCAATATTTGAAAATTAATCAGTGGAATCCACCTATCAACAGACTCAAGAAGAAAAATTATATGATTGTATCATTTGATACAGAAAATGAATATGACAAAATTTACCACACTTTCATGATAAAAGATCTCAGAGAAATAGGATTAGAAGATTGACTCCTCAATTTGATAAAGAGTATCTACAAAAACCTACAGCTGACATCATACTTAATGTTGAGAAATTGAATATTTGCCCCTGTGACCATGGGGAAAACAGGGATGTTCTCTCTCACCATTCCTATTCAATACTGTACTGGAAGTCCAAGCCACTGCAATAAGACAAGACAAGAAAAGAAAGAGAATTCTGATTGGGAAAGAAGAAATAAAACTGTGTCCACTATGACATGATTCTTTATGAATAAAATCCCAAGGAATCGGCAAAAACATTCCTGGCTCTAATAACAAGTATAGTAATATTATTTCTTCAACTGTTTATTGGCTTTCCTCCATTTTGGGGACTCTAATTAAACATAGGTTAGACTGCTTTATATTTTCCCACAGGCTGTAGAGGTATTATTTAATTTTTAAAGTTGTTTTTCTCTCTGTGCTTATCAATCTCTCTCTCTCTCTCTCTCTCTATCCATCATCATCTATCATATATCTATTTAATTTTTGCTATGTATTCAAGTTTACCGAATGATTTTTAAGTATCTAATAACCTGTTAAGTCTATATAGGAAATCTTTTTTTTTTTTTTTGCTGAGGAAGATTGGCTCTGAGCTGACATCTGTGCCCATCTTCCTCTATTTTGTACGTGAGATGCTGCCACAGCATGGCTTGATGCGTGGTGTGTCAGTCCGCTCCCAGGATTCGAACCTGCAAACCCCGGGCCACCAAAGTGGAGAACATGAACTTAACCACTACACCACCGGGCCGGCCCCTAGGTCTTTTTTACTTCCATATTTTATTTTTCTTGTCTAGAAGTAATATTTGGCTCATTGTTATAAATTCTATCTCTCCTGCCTTTAGGTTTACATTTTCCTTAAATTCTTAATTCTGTTTGTAATTCCTGTATTAGAACTGTTTTCTACTGATTCCATCATCTCTGTCATATTTGGTTGTTTCCATTGTCTTATTTTCCTTCCAGTTCTGGGTAAGATTTTCCTGCTTTTTCATATTCTAGTACATTTTAAATGGGTGCTGGTGATTTTATTTGATGCACTTCTGTCTGGAATGTTTCATCTTTCTTTAAAAATGTTGTTTGTCTTGATAGTCAAGTTATTAGTGGAGCAGCTTGATCCTTTTGAGGCTTCCTTTTCAAGCTTTTTAGGGTGAGTCTGGACTAGGTTTACTGCAGGTATAGGTTAGCCCCATTGCTGAGACCTGATCCTCCTGATTTCTCTGCTAAATACCCCAATGGTTCAATGAGGCAGGCTGTAACTTGAACATCTTATAGCTCTGGGTGATTTCCGGGAATTGTTTATCTTATAACTCAGAGTATATCTTTGCCTGGCTTCACCCGACACATGAACAAATTAATGTTCAGCAACAAACTCCAGTGGCACTCTGCAGATTTCTGGAGCTCTTCCTCTGCATACCTCCCTTCTCTCCAGTACTCTGTTTTGAAAACTTTGGCTGCTGGGGCCTCATCAAAATTCAACCCCCGTCTCCTCCATCCAGCAACATCTCCATGGTCTGCTCTATACTCTGGTTCTGGAAGCACCTCCATGCAAAACCTCAGGGCGACTTATATGCTGCTTTGTGTTAGTTTTCTCGGGGATCACAGTTCTCAGTGCCTTCTGTCCAATGTGTAAAATCAACTGTTGTATAAATAGTGTCAAATTGTTTTTCTAGTTGTTTATGCCAAGAAGCAAAATCTGATACTGGTTACTCCAACATGGCTTACTGTGCTTTTGCAGCTTTTCTGCCTTAGTCTCATTCTTACAATCAGAAGAGCAGTCTCCTGAGTCCATTTGCCTTCTAGCTAGATGTAGAAATCAGCACTACAATATCTGTTAAACTCTTGCGAATATAACAGGTTCTATGAAATTGTAAATTAAGTATTATTATCCCACTTGGGAGTGCACCACTCTGCTCTAAGAGTGGCGAGTGGCCTCTTGCGTGTCTCTGAATGAGAGGGATTCAATTCCCCAGTTCAACACGTACCACGGCATCAAATGAGACTTAGGGCATAGAGTAGTGGTTACTACTGAGCCCTGATCAAATATGAAAACACCATGGAGAGAAGAGTCCAGAGGAAGTCTAAAATGCATTGCAGTCTTCCAGATGGCAATGTTAAGGGACATAATATTCATTGTTTCTTAGATTCATTGCTGCATGCTCACGTCGAGACAATCTAATCTTTGGTGATATAAAATCGGTATTCAAATCACATGGTCTGGGACAAGCAGGTAATTTTTAAAGTGCAATACATTTTAGTTAGGCTATTACCCATGAAAAGATCAGAGACGACATGACAAAATATAATGTATAATATTACAAGGCATAAAAAAGCATGCTAATGTACCATGTCTTTCCCAGGTTACTCTGAAGCATAAGCCCTTAATTTACATCAGTGTCACAGAGAGAATTTGGGGTGACAACCCTTTCTTTTTACACAGTATTTCACTAAAATAATTCTATAGTAACAGGTAATTTAAAAAAAAATGCTCCCAAATTTCTTGTTTAAAGAGCTCAAAATGATTGATGAGGACCCAGGCTGAGTTTTTCTCTACTAGGGGGGTAAGACTGAATTGAGAAATTAAATAAAATGTCTAGAGGGATACTTACCAGTAGTTTGTGATGATTTCTGACTTGAAAATAATGATCATAATGATCTTGTATTCCCTGAGCATCTTTACAAGGTCAGAGGCCTTCTGCATGCATTCCTGTGGTTTATTTTGGGCCCTTTGACTACCTTCTAAGGAAGAATAATTTAAGGGGAAAATAAAGAGAAATTATCAAACTAGAGGATATACCTTTCAAGGGAACCAGGTAAGGTAAAGTAACTGATTCTAAATGTTTTTATTGCTTATTTCTTCCTTTTGCATAAATTATCTATCATATATCAAACAACCTATGGTGAGTTATCATTTTATTTATACTTTAATTGGGTGGATATAGTCCTTAGGACAAGATAATTAACTTTCCTTTTGATAATCTTCTCTTCCAGTTGTTCTCAGAGGATCTCAAGAAGATAATTAAGCATTCTCTAAGGCACTTTCACAGTCTTTATTACCATTGATTGCTAATAAGACAGCAGAAAGTAATTCACTTTTTTTCAGGTTAATAGAATATTTTTTGGAAAGTGTTTATTATTTTTGAGTATGATAAAATCAATTACTACAGCAATAATGCTTTTCAGACACAAGTTGGGGTTAGAGCAAATATAGAGATGCCCTTTGTTTCATTTTGTTTTATTTCAATCTATCTGCCAAAAGGCTCATGTATGTGAAATTAAGAGTGTTTCCTCACCATTCACAATTCAGAACTCGCAAGTTCATATACATACTGGTTACTACAAGTTTTATGTCTCAATAAATAAAGCACAAATCAATTCAGCCTGAGCTCCAGGTGTATAAAAGAATATGATTGTCACAGAAAAAAGTGTTGTTAATATTTTTATTTTGAATTATGTACAGGCTACGTTTAACTGCAGGAGTGTACTAGTTGATGCATTTTTATTAATTCATGATCTTATATCTAATGAGCATTCTAGCTGATTGAATGAAAATGTCAGCATATTTAGACAAAACTTTTATAATCAGGAACCACAAAAACATTTAGAGAAAGTAGAACATGCCCCTTTAGCTGTCTCCAAACCAAGTCAAGAGCAGACCTTTTAATTCCTCATGTTTTTTCCTGATTTAAGCTGGTGGTCCCTATACTTGAATGCAACCATTCATTCATTCATTTAACAGACACTTGTCTAGAGTAATCCATCCCTCCCTGGGAAATTTTGATAAAGAAAGTGACACATCAGAGGAAGCCTCTGCTCCAGACTTTAAAATCTATAATCGCAAGCAGAAAGTATGCTTTCCAACCTGAAGAGATGTGAAGCAAACAGCTAGAGAACTACTCCCCACAAAGTCAGTGTCCTGACGCATGCTGTTATGGTGGGTGCACCATGCTGCTTCACACCTTCATGCTTTTGCCCAACTGCCTCTCCACTTTGAAGGCCTTTGTCAGCCTCTCTGCACCATATCACACCTGCCTGGTAAGCACATTCACTGTTTAAGACTGAGTTTAAGTTCACCTCGTTCATCAAGTCCTCCCTGAACATTCCCTAATCTCAGCCCAACTGACCATTCTGGTTTTTCTATCTGCCTAGTAAAAGCATGACTGTGTCCTTGACTAGTTAACTAAATTCTTAAATTTTCATTTATGTAAATGTATACGTCAGGCAGAAATGGAAATTCTCACTAATCACCACTCTTTCCTGCAGCCACATTACTTAGTGGTGAAGAGTGGATGTTCTGGGTTGGACCAGCTTCCTTTGAATGTTTCATCACTTACCAGTTGCAGAATGTACAAGTTATAATTTATTTAACCTATGGTGCCTCAGTTTTCCCACTTAGAAATTGGGGATAATAGTAGGTATGTTATAGGATAATTGTAAACATTAACTTATATAAATATAAAGCACATTGTAAGCATTCAATATGCTTTAGCTATTAAGTAGAGAAATTCTAAAGATCTATATCCACAGGCAAATTCTGAGAGAGGAGGAGGCACCCACGGAGAGAAAGTCCTTTGGGAGCTCTGTTAGCTGCTCCAGAAAATTAAACTCTGCCTCACTGCAGATGGAGAAACGTTACCCAAACAGGCTGCTTTTCCAAAGAGCAAAGCCACGGGGCATCAGATTCTTTTCTGGCACCAAGGCAGCGCAACACATGTAAAGTTTAATTAAGTAATTGGTGTTTGGGAGGGAACCAGGAAACAGGTCCCTTCATATGCACTAAAAAGAGTATAAATTGGTACAAACATTTTGGATGATAGCTTGGCAATATGTGTATCCTTGAAGATTTGCATACATTTTACCAGGAAATTGTACTTTTAGAAATATATCCTGGTAAAATCATCATTCATATATGCACATATATATATGAAAGACTACTAGAGCTTTATAAAGAAATAAGTAAAACTATACAATGTTCAACAATAAGGTTAATATGTAAATTTTCCAACAATTGGGTTATTTTATTTCCACAAACAGAATATTACATAATCAATAAAATTATATCACAGAACAATATATAATAACGTAAAGGATTTTCATAAAGTATTATGGAATAGTCACATTTTACATTTATTTCATATACATAAGGTAGAAAAGAACTAAAGATTTATCTATCTATCTAGATCATAAATTTATGCACACACACACACACACATCTCAAAGGGGTCTAGAGAGCTCTATACCAAAAACCTACTATGGACAATGGTTATCAGTAGGTAGTGTCATTATGCTTATCGATATTTTCTAAATTTCCTACAATGAATTTCTATGACCTTTGTGAGGAAAACAATTGAGTAATGCTTGAAATATGACCTGTGCTTCTTTTCTTTTCAGTAATGCTGTTTAAGTCAGGATCCTAATGCTTTTTTTTTTTGGTGAGGAAGATTGGCCCCAAGTTAACATCTGTTGCCAATCTTCCTCTTTTTGCTCAAGGAAGATTGTCCCTGAGCTAATATCTGTGCCAATCTTCCTCCACTTTGCATGTGGGACGTTGCCACAGCATGGCCTGATGAGCAATGTGTAGGTCCACACCCGGGATCCAAACTCCAACTCCTGGCCACCGAAGTGGAGCAGCAAACCCAACCACTACACCACTGGGCCAGCCCCAGGATCCTAATGCTTTTAAAGAGGCTCACACCATTTATTCCTCAATACTCCTTAAGGGGTGATCCTGGCTTTGCCAGAGAGGGAATTTAATCTTTCAGTAGAATTTCCTGTGTATGAGTCCTTTGTGGAGTAGGAGTCAGGGATTCTGAGGGAGTTAGTCTTACAAGAATAGTCACCTCTCCTCTTACAAATACTGACCTGGTTAGGTGGATGCCAGGTGAGTTTCCAAAAGCACAAACAAATTAGCAATGGCCTGCCTGGGACTAGAGAGCTGGGAGAAAAGTCCAGTTTGGGGGATAGAGAATTCTTGGCTGCCTGGCTACTTTGGGTTATGACCTATACCTCTCTGTGGTAAGTTTGCTAGCTATATAGACAGGGAGGATGCACGACACGCAAGGTGGATCATTTGCCATGTTTTAATGCTTGTGCCTACAATCAACAGTGAATTGTTTAAGAAAGTATTTAACTCTGAGTATAAACCAAAGAGAATATCAGCATTTTTCTAGCATAAGAACAAAGGGAAAATTTTCTACTTTAAAAAGTCTCACATCTATAAAACTCTAGAAGTAGATAAGACCCAACATAGTTATCTGTGAAGTGATAAAATCTGCCCTTTGATTTTTATGCTATAGTCTCTAACTTCTGTAGAACAAAAAAAGGTCACTGCATGAAATAACATCATAGCAGATTTTTTATTAAAGACTTCAGTGTAAATTATATCAATTATAACATAAAAATATGAATTATTAATATAGTATTAACTACCATTTGATTATCTACTTGTGTCAGATGCTTTATATGATATTCATTCGTTCTTTCTACAGGTATATATTGAGCATCTACTGAGGCAGTGCCTTTACTAATATACAAATGATCCATGCTGTCATAACCAGACTAATGGGGGGGAAAGATATTAAATAATAATCACTGTTAATTAATTTCAACTGTGGACAAACCATAAAGGATAAGTTCAAGTGATAAGGAAAGACTTTATTGATGAAATGATATTAAAACTGTGAACTACCAGATTCCAGGTGAACTGGCAATGAGGGACAGAGAGACAGTCCAGATAAAGAATACGGCATGTGGTGCACTGCCCATACCTTTGCATTCCTTCCTCACCATTATCCCAGGAAAGTCTTTGCATCTCAGCATCTTTAAAGGTAGACCAACCCCAAGTCCAAATTTTAGTCATAAAATCCTGTAAGCTTTCAAGTGTACTCATTAACACATCGAATCCAAAATTTCTAGTAAGTCGACACATATTGGTAATTTTGCTCTGATCCACTTTTGTATTGTCCTTTGTCTAATACCCTCAAATCAACTTGCAGGAATATTTTCCTATGTTTTTGCAATGCCTTTGTTATATTATTTATTTCCTCCTGATTTAGACTTTGTACTTATTCTTCTGGTACATGTTGACATGGACACCAGCATCAGCCCAACATGGCCCTTTCCTTAACTGTTAGGGTCCCAGATTATAGGTCTCCTTGTCCAAGCTCAGAAACACCAGAACCAGCCAAACAGAATCAATTCCCTTCTTAGAGGTCCCAATTCCAGCTTGCTGGGGCTCGTTTCCCAAGCTTCTAAGTTTTAATGATTTCAACTTTCCCCTTGATTTATCTTTCCCTATAACAGTAGATACTTACTATATATTGGTATAGATATATAATATACCTAATATAAGATATATTGCCATGATACCTTAATTTTTTTTTGCATTTTGTTACCTAGCTAATAATTCTGTATACCGAGTTAACAATTCTTCATATTAAATTCTCTGTTAAAAATAACTGCTGTAATTTTTGTCTCCTGAGTAGACATTGACTGATATAGTAGTTTTTATCAGGAGTGGTTCCAGGAACGGGTACCTCAGAGATGGGATTTGGGAGTTGCCTTGCTCACGTGTCAGAGCACAAACACAATATGAGGCTCCTTGCCACTGGGAAATGGGATGCTAGTTAGTCAAAGGATGCAGCAGAATTATGAGTGATCACCTTGGTTGATTTTGATGAAGTACCTTTTCAACCAAGTATCTTGGGGACCATTGGTTTCTGCAATGAACCTTAGAGTAATGTTGACTACAAAAATAGTCACGTGGAATTAATGTTGGCCTGGTAGATGTTTAACAAGTAATTCTCAAAAAAAAATCTTATTTATAGTCATGGCCAATTTCCTTGGTGTAAATATCCCCACCATGGCCAATATGAAACTATGAATGTGCTGCCACTGAACATGGAGTTGGGAAGACATGCACCCGTCACTTCTGCCAGCTAGTAGGAGCCAGCTCCAACACGTGGCTGCATGGGATGGATTTTTCAGACTGCCCTGGAGTGCTTACAAAAACAATGACAAACTCAAGAGGGTAAACTCTCAGATCAAGTCGTGATCAGAGAACCAAAGAACTTCTAAAGTAGTCCTAGAAGAATCTCTCATTTAGGAAGCCACAGGGACAATTTTTCTGAAAAACAAACACAAGACTTTAGTTGTGAAGGTTGCAGAACTACAACATAACTTGGATTCACAGTCTTGCCAAATTTTTCATGTAAAAGTGAGGATTATCATTGGGAAAGTGTGGGACCCTGAGACGTGGAACAGGGACATCTGGGAAGACTAGATGAAGCCGAGGACCCGTAGTCACTCTAGTACTCCCTTCCAGTGAGAACAAGCTACCCTCCTCTTTCTGAGAAAATCTGCAACTCCTTGTTTGAATATCTTGTCTTGAATAAAATAATCGTGAATTTTTATCTCCTCAGACTTTTTTGCCTTTCTCCATCATACTTCTTGGAACATGGCGGTAGTGTGACTTGAAGTAGCTGATTTTTTTCTCCCTAGGAGAAAGAATGCTGTACATGCTGGTTCTCAACATATGTTTCTAGGAACGGGAAACTTGTTAGAAATGTAAATTATTGGGTACCACCCTGCACCTAGTGAATCAGAAACTCTGTGGATGGGCTCAATAATTGTTTAACAACCTCTCCAGGAGATTCTGATTCATGCTCAAGTTTCAGAGTCACTGCTTAAATTCTACCTTGAGCAACTTACAATTTTATTTCCCTAGATTAGGGGAAAAAAATCTTTAGCATCAATTAAATGTTATGGTTTTTAAAAAACTATATAGAGCTCTTCTTCTTATGAACTCACCTACACAGTTAATATATTACAGGCAAATGCAAATTTCAGTGGGGGGTATCACTCTCTCTTTTATGTTCTAAAAATATACGTAATGAGGGGCTGGTCCAGTGGCATATTGGTTAAGTTCGCATGCTCCACTTTGGTGGCCTGGGGTTCACAGGTTTGGATCCCGGGTGCAGACCTACACATCACTTATCAAGCCATGCTGTGGCAAGCATGTATGTTAGCCCAGGGCCAATCTTCCTCAGCAAAAAGAGGACAATGGCAACAGATGTTAGCTCAGGGCTAATCTTCATCACCAAAAAGTTTAAAATATATATATATGTAATGAAATTATTTACATATTTGCCAAATCAAGCCAACAAGTATTTATTGAATACCCTGTATGTACCCACTCAAGCGCTAGGCATAAAGGACAGAGTAAGGATAAATATATCTTCCCTAAGAAAATGCACCAAAATGACATTTCATTCATCATTTGTGGTGATAAATGTTGTTTAGTTGTACTCTAGCAAGCTCCATTAATTGAAGATCTCACAATCTTACTGAGGAAATGAGGCTTATAAAGTAGAAACAATTAGTAATTAGTACAAAATAATTTCTAGTCAAGTGACATCTTGTATAGTATAAATTATTAATGCTTCATTTGTTAGAGTAGAGGAATTATTCTGGGTTAAAAGAGTAGGAAGGCTTTATTGGAAACACTTGAAATGAGCCTTAAACATGAGCAAAATTGTGATAGGTAAAAAGGAGAGGATGGAGGATTTAGCTAAGGAAGAGCATGTAAGTATAATGGCATGAAGATGGAGATGAGCATATGGGCAAGGCAAAAAGATGGCTATTTAGAGTAGTTGAAAGAATAATTAACTTAAATATGAGCTTAATTATATTAAACATTAATATAATCTAGTCATGCTTATATTAGCAATTAACCTGTATTAACATTGTAGAGCCCATAAATCATGGAGGATTTGCAAATGTGACCTGAAATGAATGGACATATGCTAATTTACCTGAATCTAGTGAGGAGCAGTGGAGTCTAGCCAGGAAAATGAAACAAGAGAAAGTATTGGGGTCATAGTGGACAAATGCGCCATTTGATTATTGATTTGAACAAGAGGTAAATCTAAAACATGAGAATAGCTTTAGGAAAGGAGAAAGCAGTGTGGCAAAATCATATACTGCTGGGACCAGACAAAATATACGCATGTATTATCGTCCCATACATTTTTTTCCATTTGTCCATCAGTGAGTATGCTAGACTTCCCTGCTCAGTTTATTTCGCCCCTTACCAAACATATTCATCCTTTTGAATTTTATGTTGCAGATTGAAAATGAGAAGGGGACACAAGGAAAAAAGATGCGGGTAGTATTGGACATGGGAATAAATTTGGGGGATGGTAGATATAGTCCATGAGGTATAAGGGATTTATAGGAAAAAGAAAGGGAAGAAAGCCAAGTATTGCCATCGACTAAGTATACTCATCACTGCAGGTGAAAAATACAGACTACTTGAGATTTTTGTAGTTGTTTATAGTTGTCGGTCTCTTGTGTTCTTTGCTGAGACTGGACCACGGGATTCGTGATGTCAGTTTAGTTATAGTGAGCATCAAGTTTATACCGTGACGTTCACTACAAGAAAAAAGTTGTATATCTTGAGCTAAAAGGCGAATCAATGTCACTCTTCAGCTTGTTCATACCTCTAATTTCTGAAGAGGATCCACAGTCTCCATAACTTCCAAAGAGCCATCCACTGTTTTCTCAGTCACTCTACCCTAAAAATATCTCTGTATGGAGAAGGGAGAGGGAATGAGGATAAGCAGAAATGTCTCTGTACCATTCGAGACAAGTCTAGAACAGCCTCTGGATAAGACACCCTACTGTGACTCATCTCATCCTGACAGGGACCCTGAATAAATCACAGCAACTCCAATCACCTCTAATTTTACCATTATTTTGTAGGAAATACAGATATGGTTCTTTGATAGGAAAAAAACATTTTTCTTTATGGAATCCCCCACAAATCACCAGTAGTTTTCTCTGAGTAGATAATTATAACAACAACAGTTAATGTTTATCGAGTGCTTACTATATGCCAGAGTTTTGCAGGTTTTACCTGTAAAACAATCCCCATGAGAAAGGTTCTACTATTAGCATCACTAACCCCACATAGTGAATGGCATAGGCAGGATTTACCAACAGGCCATCTACTGCAGATTTTTTGCTCGAAATATTAAAATAAATATTAGTTGATGAATGATACATCTGAAAAGATTCTCACAAAAACACCTGCAAACAATTCATCCAGAAAAGATGGTTCAAATCTTTCTTGAAAGGTTTAAGAATAGAATATAATATTACTTCCTATGTAAGTATAGTTGAATATTTGCAATATTATTACAAATGAAGCATTATTTTATACATCTAATCTAATGGTTCTCAACCAGGGAAGACTTTATCCCCTGGGGACACTTGCTAATGTCTGGAGACATTGTTGGTTGTCAAAATTAAGGGTTGCTACTGTAACTAGTGGGTTGGGGCCAGGAATGGAGAGTCTTCCACAACTAGGAATCATTCAGATTAAAATGTCAATAGTGCTGAGGTTGAGAAACCATGATGTAATCTAAAACTGTTCTCTTTGCATTATTCTTAAAATGAAATAAGAGAATTAATTTCAGTAAGTATTTATTGATTTCTCTCTTTCTTTCACCTTCTACATTTATGTTGCCAGATGGCCTCAGGATTCCATTTCCCAAATTAGATCAGAATTCTGCCAATTATCACTCTAAACCTTAGGTCAAGCATTCATCATTTATGCTTCCATTCCTGTTCCTTCCACATTTCATTAGTAGCCGTGCAATTTTTCTAAAGCCTATAAGAACACGGCTCTCCTCTGCTCCATAATCTCCAGGGGCTTCCTCTATGATTTAAAATCAAATCTAAACTGCAGCTATGCCTTGCAATATGCCACAGGATTTGGCTGCTGCCTAAGCTCAGTTCTTATTATCCATGATGCTTCATTTTTCACTACTTTCCAGGCACTGGTCTTTTCATTGTCCGATGTATACACCAAGCTCACCCCCATCTCGGGGCTCTGCACTTGCATTTCCTCTGACTAGAATATGCTTTCTGCTGAATTTGACATGGATTTTCTTTTTCATTTATTAGGGCCCAGGTCAAATAAAACTTTTTCCAAGAGGCCTTATCCTTGACCTATGATTGATTTTCCTCACAGTATTTGTCACTTTCTGAAATGATAGCGTGTCTTTATGTCTCAGTTGTCTATATTAATTACAAGAGGGTAAGTCTCAGGAGGAAAGGACTTTGTCTTACATTGCTATTGCATCCCTCATGTCTAGAACAACGCCTGACATGTAACAGATATCAATAAATATTTATTGAATAATGAGTAAAAGATTGAAAGAATGAATGAAATCTAAAGGCTAGGAATTTGCTTAATGCTATGGGTTCAACAAGGTAAACACAATACCTATGCTCCAATCTTAGGATATGGTCACTTTTTTCTCAGGGAATTAGTGTAAAGTGACACTCAAAGAACAGGAATGAGTCATCCAGGAAAAGAGTGAGGAAAAGGGCTTTCAGTATAAATGGACTATGAAACACTGAGGCTCAGAGTTAAGAGGGAGCTGAGCCTACTTAAGGCACTGAAAAAGGAGCAGGGTGGCTGCTCTGTAGACAGGAGGGACCAGAGTTGAGGCTGGAGGGCAGAAAGGCAGATCACAAGGGCCATTTAGACTTTGTTAAGTGGACTTTATCATGAGGGACTGGAGAGTTCTTGAAGGATTTTAAAACAGTAGGTAATGCTATCATATTACATAGTGATCAAAGCAGAGAACCAGAATTAATCAAGGTTGCAACTCAACTGCATTTGCATAACAGTGAGACAGTAATTTGGGTAAACAGAAGAGTTGGTGGAGAATGGAGGGTTCCTGCTAATGTTTATAATCTAACATTTAGGACTCACACTGGGTGAATGACAAAATGGCTCAGTGCCAGTCAGATCCTGGGCCAAATGACACTCTCTCTTCGGCAGTATATTAAACATTTCACATATTGCAGAAGATGTTTTTTGACTAGTGAGATTACTTCAGTTGTGAACTGTTCCAGAACTTTCCATTTAAAAAAAATAGATTTAATTTTTCCTCTTCTATTCATGTGCAGATCTGCTAAATTATGTTTCACAAAAAGTAAAGTGGTCAGATTCAATCAGACCATTCATTCATACCAGCCAGGACTCTCAGTAATTACTTTTTCTCTCAGATAATTTTCATTTGCCTTTCATTTACATAATGAAATCATTTTGTATTACTCTACCAAGACCTCAGGAGGAATATTTTTTAAAATCAATATTCTGTATTTATTATTTCACTTGTTTAGTAATATTTATATATATTCTACTATGTGCAAGGTGCTGCTGCTTGGGCACATCAAGCAGACAGATCGTGATTATTTGTAAAATACAAAGCTAAACAGTGATTTGGATGTCTATGAAAAAAATAAGCTAGATAATTCAGGGCCCAATGTGACTTTTAGGGGGAATGTGTAATCAGGTTTGATCACCTTCACAAAAATATCATTAACTAATTTTAGTTTCACTTTCAATTTGTAGACTAAAATTAATGAAAACTTATTTGTGCATGTGTTTTAAAAAATGGCTTAAACTTGATCCATGAGTTCCTGTAGCTGTAATTGTTTGTAATCAGAAACTGAATCTTACTTATCTTTATATTTTTTGTATCCAGCACAGCTCTGGGCATAGAGTAGACGCAAAATATATATTTGTTAAATGGAACACAGTGGGAATAATCGTCTTTTCTTCCTGCAAAGTATTTGGCTGTTAAATTTGACTGTTGGACAATTTATTTAAATGTCTATGAAATCTCATATTGAAAACTTATTCCACATTAATTGTGTCCTCACTCCAGTTAACATTTGGTACTTATAAACTCAAGCTTGCTGTCATTTTTCCCCTTGCATATGTACCCTTTTCTGTCATTTTCATCACATGGACACTTGTGATTCCCCAAAAATTAGCTTTTGTAGAAAAACAAATGCTTTGTTTGTACATGTATAATTTATATTCACATCTTATTCCACCTATCAGTTTTACTGACATTGAAATGTGGACAGTTTAGGGCATATCATTATTAATATTAAAATAATGTGAAACTAAGATAGAAGTTTGTTTTGCATTAATAAAGCCGTTATGCAAACTATTCTTCCATTGTCAAATTAATAATGCAGAAATGTAAATATTGTTCTCCAAGGATTTGTGAACTTGGAATGCATGGTAAAACAGCATTTTCATAGCTGATAAAAAAAAAAAAAAAACTTTTGCTGAAAATATATACAGTCATGCATCACTTAATGACATTTCTCTTAATAAGAAATGTGTAGTTAGGCCATTTCATCCTTGTGCAAACATAATAGAGTGTATTGAAGGGGTACAAAATTTGCCACCCCAAAATGTGTCTCTTTAACATGAGGATTATTTTAGGCTGATTATTTTTAAGGAACAAAAGACTCAGAAAGTTTCTCTTGTTACCTCTCCCTTAACTGCCTAAAAGAACTCAGATTAAAAAACCTATCTCAGGAAGCAAGCTATCACCTGGGTATAATATGAATTAGGAGGTAGTCAGGGAGGAACCTAGAAAAGCCTGTTTGTTGGGCTCCCCTCTCTGTTCTTCTGTTTCTGTCTGGCCAAACACTTGTTTTCCAACATTTCTTCTTGTCACCTACCTGTGAATTACTTTCCTTCCCTTTGATGTCCCTGACTCTTCCCACCCCCAACATCTTCTTTTGTCTTTAGCTGAGGAAGATATTTAAGGTGAGGGCTTTGGCCAGGTTGGTGAGTTACTTGGTTTTCCTGGGTTTCTCCCATATATACATGTTATTAAACTTTTGTTTGTTTTTTTCCTGTTAATCTGTCTCATGTCAATTTAATTCTTAGACCAACCAGAAGAACCTAGAAGGGTAGAGGAAAATTTCTCCTCCTCTACTGTACTTACACACACCTAGATGGTATAGCCTACTACACACTTAAGCTACATGGTACAAACTTATGGGACTATCGTCGTATACGCAGTCTGACCAAAACATCATTATGTGGTATATGACTGTACTTACCAAATTTTTAAACATTGAAGTAAGATGTAGGTTTTAGGTTAAGCAGATGTGAGAAACAAATCAGTCAGATTGAAAGAGAGCAAAATAAAATGAAACTTCCAGAATTTCAAACTCAGCAAAATGTTTTTATGTATTGTCTTCATTTATTTCTCTAAATAATTGAATAAGTAATAACATTTGAAATTGTATCTAAAGAATTATATCATGGGGATATTAACAACAGCCATGATACCTATTTAAGATTTATTGGGTTTATTATACTATAACATATATAATGTAATATATTATTTACTATTTAGGATTGGTATTGAGTTTCATAAAGAGATTCACAAAAATAATGAATGGTCAAGTCTGATTTTTCTCAACACCCAAAATACACATGCAAAATAATTCATATATAAAAAAAGTCACATAAGGTAGTGACACATCTCCTGATTGCATTAAACTAACAAAATTTTAGATACTGTTTCGAATTTGGTGGCAAAATGTTAGAGCCATAAGAATATTTTTGTTATATTTTTTAAACTTTCTTTTATAAGAGGCAGAAGGCTAAAATGACATCTGTAATCAAAGAAAACATCAAAATATGTGCTGATACCTTGAAGTTCTTTCTTTGTTAATCTACATTTTTCTTAATATTTAACTTATTTTTTTTCCAATTTGGATTGGCTCCTTGTCCCTATTTTCTAGTCTCCATTTCTTTAACCCCTATATATTGAAAACTTTCTTACTGGCTCATAGCACTCCATTCCACCTTGAGTTCTCCTTGAAATCTGGGTGATTTCAGTGTTGATGAAATGACTCATCCCATGCTGTGGCTCCATGACCCAGCTCTGGACTAACCACCTGATTTCCTTCTCCACACCTGGGGAAAGCCCATACATCCGCAAATCAATGACTCCACGTTCCCCGTCCTCGTGCAGAATGCCCATATTCCTTGGCAATTCTATTACACTTCCCAGCTCACTCTCTCCCTAAATTCCTATAGTAATTACTCAAGTTACTATCAGCAAAGACTTAATTCATAGAAAAATATAGAACCCATAATACAGAAACTTTCTCAACAGACTGCTGCCATCTGGCCTTAACTGTGATCTGCGCTATATTCTTCACTTTTCATAGAATGGAAAACTCTTCTTTGTTGTTTCTGAGGCTAATTCTTTCACCTCTGCTTAGGGTCTCATCTCCTCCTACCTCCTCAAAAACCTGTCCATCACTTATCCTCCTCTTTCCCGGTTATGGGTGATATTTTTATGCTTCTCCACATGTCTAATCATTTTTGATTTGATTCTTAAATTTGAGAATGCTGCACTGTTGAACTTTTGGTCTTCCTTTGAAGAGTTTTGGATTTTGTTTTGACAGTTAGTTATGGGTCTGCTTGAAACATTAAAGCTTTGTCAATTAAAGCTTCTTTAATGTGGATCAGACCCACTTTCAGGGGTATGTGACTGGTTTTCTCGTTGTTAGTGGGGGAAAGAACAAGATCACTATCAGTTACTCCACCGTGGCCAGAAGTGGAAGCTCTGTCATTGTTTACCACCTTTTAAATATGCTAAGGTGTCTCCCATATTAAAAACACTTCTCATTTTCTTAAACATTGACCATCATCTCAGTCCAATAAAACCAGGAGTTCAAAGATCAGTGAGATAATTAGTAAAACCCAATAACAATATATTATATTCACATTGCTACTATTACCAGCAAGTTCTGTTTACTCTGCTTCCAAAAAATGTCTCTAATTTACCTACTTTCTATCTGAAATCCACAGCCAAGCCATTGTTGTGTCTTATCTCATATGGCAATGACCTCTAAACTGGCCTCTCTGGTTTCAATCTTGCCCCATTCTTCACAAACTAAACAGAGCAACTCTTTAATAGATTAGATTAGATCACATTACTCCTCTGGTCAATACATTCCAATGGCTTTCTTTTATTTTATTTAGAATAAGATCTAAACGTTGGCCTTGACTGCTTTTCTTTATTTCCCCTTTGTTCAGAACACTCTGGCCACACAGGCCTTCATTCTTTTCTCTTTTTTTTTTTTTGTTCAGCTTTATTGAGAACTAATTGAGAAATAGTAATTGTATATAATTAAGGTACACAACTTGGATGTTTTGATATATGTATACATTGTAAGATGATCACCACAATAAAGCTAATTAATATATCCATCACCTCAGATAGTTACCATTTTCTTTCTTTCTTTTCTTTCCTTCCTTCCTCCCTTCCTTCCTTCCTTTCTTTCTTTTGTGGTGAGAATTAAGATCTACCCTCTTTATGTTCTTCTAACACATGAAGCTCATTTAGCTGTGGGCTTCCCTTGTTTGGCAGGTGACTTCTTCCAATCAGCAGACGGTGTCCCACTAGCAATTAGAACACTTTAATAAGTACTATATTTTAATTTAAAAAACAAAGGTAAATTGAAGAATCTGAATTAAGAAAAAAAATTATGAAATTTCTGGATTTAGAGAAATTTAGGTTTGAATCCTTGCTCAGCCACTTTTTGGACTGAAATCATCCTTAAACCTTCTGAATTTCAGTTTCCTCATCTATAAAATTTGGATAATAATTTCTGCCTTAAAAGGAAAACATATTAAGGACAGACAATTGAAGGCTTAACGTATATAATAGGCACTTAATGAATAGTAGCTATTAACATAATAAAAAGGAACAAAAGAACAATAGTGATTGTATATGCATATACAAATATATGTGAAGTGATTATTTACACTCAGATAAATGCTGTTGGAGTTTTAATTACTAACAGATTACTCCTTTGAAAGGTTTTAACCCTTTATGAACTGTAGTCTATAGGACTCTTTTTTTTTTTTTTTTTTTTTGGTGAGGCAGATCAGCCCTGAACTAACATCTGCTGCCAATTTTCCTCTTTTTGCTGAGAAAGATTAGCCTTGAGCTAACATCTGTGCCCATCTTCCTCCACTTTTTTTGTATATGGGATGCCACCACACAATGGCTTGATGAGCAGTGCATAGGTCCATGCCTGGGATCTGAACCTGTGAACCCTGGGCCACCAAAGCAGAGTGCACAAACTTAAGCACTATGACACTGGGCCAGCCCCTATAGGACTCTCTTTTAATATGAGCATTCCTTAGATCACTCTACACTATTAATTCTCTGTCCCCTTACAATTTTACTCTGTCATTTTCCTGTATTAGACAGAATAGAGGCAGCAGGAAGTTTAGTTTATCTTTCCACTAAATCTATACTTCTCTTTTTTCTGTTTATTAGATCTACAAATCTTTTTACTGCACGTTATTTGTGTAAATGTATATGCCAATTAACATAATATTCCATGTTCAGCTGACAATGCTTGTATTCTAAACACAGAGAGTGCAGACAAATGAGATTCAGGGTAACTTCATTCAAATACAAGCCCTCCAGCCTCTGGCTTCCTCCGGCTCTTCATTCAGGGCTCACAGTGAGAGGATTCTGAGGGCAGAGCTGAGCAAATCAGCCCATGAGCCTTCTGTTCAGGTATGACAGGTATGGCTACCTGAGCAACCAAGTGACTGCACCCAGAGGGAGCATCATGACACCTTCGACATCCTTATAATCAGATCTCCTGAGTATGACTCTTAAAATGAAAAAAGAAATTCTAACAATGGCCCGTGGAGGTACTTTTCTTCTCCAATGGGCATCAGTAACATTTTCACCAAAAGCAGAAAGATAGCAAGTGTGCCATTCCACAAGAAAACTAACCAAATGTATCTCAGCTGGGTAATATTTTGAAATTTAACTGATTTTTTTTACTGCTGTTTCGAATAGTTCCTTTTCCCTCATGGCCTTCCATAATTAAAATTATATCTTAAACTGAGCCTTATTATCTCAGAAGAACTGAAAATATAAAATAAAACATGAAAATTTGGTTCTTGACCTATAAAATAGGACTTAAAAATATCAGATAAAATGTAAAGCATCAACTTTACCAGCTGAATAATTAGGCTTTTCTTGGGAGAAACATTTTTGAAACCCCCAAATGCTAAGGGCATGAAGAAATGAGAACACACATTTGAGAAGGAGGCGTGATATTATAGGAGTGAATGTTTCTGCAGAGGCGATGAAGCTCTAAGGGAAGGAGAAATTGAGTTCAGGAGAGCAGGAGTTAGTGCTTCATTTGCCCTCTTCTGAGTGAATCCCCAGTGGGTGGATATGAGAATAAAAGGGCCCTTACATATACTTTAGAGGTGGCAGTCTAAAAGTGGATGGGACCTGGATCCCATTTCCTTAGTGAAGTCTAAAGTTGCAGTGGAAGAGGGAGGTAGCAGACAAACCGAAAGGGTGGCCAAACAAGGCCAGGCACAAGGGGCGTTTGCCAGTCTCAATCCTCCGGGTCCACAGAAGGTAAAGAAAGAGCCTAGAAAATCTCTCATGACTCTGCAGGGGTTTAAGTGTGGCATTGACCTAGTAAATTGTCTTCAGCGATAGGTTCAACAGAGAAAAGATCAGCACATGCTAAGTATGCTAAGTATGCCTTGGTGTAGTGGCATACTCTCAAAGTATGGTCCCTAGACCAGCAGAAGCTGCATCAGCTGGTACTTTGTAAGGAAGACGGATTCTCAGATCCCACTCGAGACCTCCTGAATCAGAACCTATGAGAGCAGGGGTGGCAGTCTGTATTCTAACAAGCCCTCCAGGGGACTTTGATGCAGACTCAAGACTCAAGTTTGAGGACCACTGCAAGTGGATGCCTGCAGGGGACAGGATTGTCAGGAACTGTGGACCAGGAACCAAGTACACTCTGAGGGACAAGTCAGGAGGTGGGGTGGCTGGGCGAAACTTTAAATTGGTTGAGTTTAAAACTGAATTGGCTGAGAAATTACTGAACCTGAGAAAGTCAACTTGTGATTGATTAAGTATTCTGTATCAGAAAAAAGAAGACTTACATCTCTCAATAAAAAGACTTAAAATTTTGCATTTCTTGCAAACCTTAAGGCTAGCTTTGGAAATCCATATATGCCACACATACAATGTCTTTATTTCAAGCCTTTGAATTCTTTACTAGTATCCATATGAAAATATATACATATATAACATATACAGATATTGTATAATATAAATTATGTATAATATACATACATATTGTTTGTGAATTCTACACACACACATGCACATATTTGAATTTTTACCACTGTCTACCTAACACCTGTATATGAATAATATCTATATCTATATAGGTAATACATATGCAATATCTAGGTAACATTTATTTATGTTTGCCTGCCAGCCTGCCTTCCTTCCTTCCTTCCTTTCATTCTTTTGAGCTTCCCAAGTTTCTAAACACTTTTTATATAAGTCTGTTATGGAAACTATAAATAATTACTGACTCTTCTGATTCATTCTCCTGTGTGTGGGTCTGGTTCCGTCTGTGGGTGTGTGGGTATGTTCGTGTGTGTGATTTCTTGAATACACAAAGGCCTTAATATTTAGCTGGTTGTCTACTCACTGTGACATACTTTAGTTAGTCAGAGCACAGCCACTGGTCATTTACGGCCTCTATAATCACTAATTTTGTATAGACTTTCTTTACAAATTTTCATGATGCATACAAAAACTGGAAATCATAAATTCCATAACTATTATTAAAATAGTAAAACCACATTGGGAAGGAAATTTTTTCCTAGCCAAAAAGAAAGACAGACATGAGAGAGAGAGAATGAGAGAGAGAAAGGAAGAAAGGAAGGAGGAAGGAAAGGAAGGAAGAAGATCCCAAACTCAAATAGCTCACAATGAGGTAAATAATTGGCCTTAAATTCTACCTGTGGAATACTGAATTATGTTTCAGACATTTTGGTTCTTCAGAAAACAGTGAGAGTGCATTCCTGGGATGTCGTTTATCAGTTAATACCATTTATCACACAAGCACAGCCTCTATGAACAGCATACAGGATTCCGCACCTTGAAAGGTTCCTTTCCATCCTGCTTGCTCTCTTACTTTCCTGCTGATACACCAACACCTCCGCAGGTGCTATCAGGATGCAGATGTGTGTAACCTGTACCCTCTGGTGTTGCAGTTCAGGAGACCCTAGTGCTCAATATGAAATCAACTTTCGTAACTTCAATTCCTAGAATTTATTAGTAGTATTGTTGAAGAAGGTGGTTATAAAATTTTAATTTAATTCTAGTCAGCATCATCTAAAGAATGCAACCACATAAGAATTATGATGGATGAAAATGGAAAGGCAATTGCAAAAAACTTACTGCTTCCGCCTTCACTCTGACTGACAGGTACAGAACTTGACAATTAATCTCCTCAGGTTTTTGGTTTTTTTGTTTGTTTTCCACTCCTATATCTACCCTAGTCCTGGCTGACCAATTAATTTTCATAGCGCACTGGACTCTCATTTAATGGTTCAATAAATATAATACATTTGTGGTTTTCATTGCATAATGAAGTGATCCAGTGAGTAAAATAACTTTTGAAGTTAATATACTCAGAGGCTCCCAAACTGATTCAAATATTTCACATTTCCATTAATATTATTATTAAAATTGCACTCTAAATTCTCCCTGTAAACTTGTAGTTTGGCTCCAGAAATGAGCTTTTACCCACTAAATGAATCTCCTTGATAATGTCTGCACTTTAAAAAAGGGTATAAGCTTTCAGTTATAAGAGGAATAAGGTTTCAGGATCTAATGTACAACATGTAACTTTGGTTGATAACACTGTCTTATATAATTGACATTTGCTAAGAGAGTAGAATTTAAAGGTTCTCACCAAAAAAAAGTGGGGGTAGGCCGCCCGGTGGCGCAGCGGTTTAGTCCGCGCTTGGCAGCCCGGGGTTCGCTGGTTCGGATCCCGGGCGCCCGCCGACGCACTGCCTGTCAGCCATGCCGTGGCGGCGTCCCATATAAAGTGGAGGAAGATGGGCACGGATGTTAGCCCAGGGCCAGTCTTCCTCAGCAAAAAGGGGAGGATTGGCAACAGATGTTAGCTCAGGGCTGGTCTTCCCCACAAAAAAAAAAAAAAAAAAAGTGGGGGTAAATATTTGAGGTGATGGATGTGTTAATTAACTTGATGGGCAGATTCCTTCCACAATATTTAAGTATATCAATTCATCATGTTGTACACTTTAAACATCCTATAATTTTATCTAATTATACCTCAATTTAAAAAAAGCTGTTTAAAAAATTTTTTTAATTTATACAATTGGCAATATTCACTTACCATGAGGAATAAACTTATTTCCCTGTCTAAATTACATATTTATTTCATTTTAAATTTAACTCATATTAAAAATATTCAGTAAAAAAGAACTTTATTAAAAGAACAGGTGTTCCACAAAGCTTCTCAAGGCCTGACTCATATAAAATATTGAAATATTATGTCAGGTCATGGTTATATAACTTAATATTTTTAGTTTCTTCAAAATAATTTTATAGAGTTTCAGTTACTAAATCTTTCATAGTATGTTTATTAAGTGCTTTATTTAAACACAAAGAAAACGTTGTAAATTAGTGATTTAAAGATATATTATAGCAGTTGGCCAGAATAAGCTAGGTAACAATTTTACTATAATAGAAAATGTATTAAAAACATATTTGAAACAAATCTTTTTGTCACTATATACATTTCCTAACTGAATCTAGCACTTTTTTTCATTCTAGTTGTAAGTTTTTAGAGATACTAATATTCCTTTTGCAAGGCTATTATGATAATTAGAAATACTACATGAAATACACATCCCAGAGTGTTGGATAAATGTCTGCTGTTTTTATTTGAGTACCCCCAATTTTTCCATACACTTTCTTTTCATATTCATTTCCAGAGAAGAGAATGATCAATTTAAATATTGGAACAGTTGTGTCTCCATCACAAGAGTGATGGAAGTTCATGCAGTGTCTGTCCTTCTGTCTCTGGCTTATTTCACTTAACATAATACCCTCTAGGTCCATCAATGTTGTTGCAAATGGAACAATTCTGTCTTTTCTTATGGCTGAGTAGTATTCCATTGTATGTATATACCACATCTTCTTTAACCAATCATCAGTCGAGGGACACTTGGGTTGCTTCCACTTCTTGGCTATAGTGAATAATGCTGCAATGAACATAGGGGTGCATACGCCTCTTGTGATGGTTAATTTCATGTCCATTGGGTAGATGCCCAAGAGTGGGATTGCTGGATCATAAGGTATTTTTAGTTTTAATTTTTTGAGGACTCTCCATACTGTTTTCCATAGAGGTTGCACCAGTTTGCATTCCCACCAGCAGTGAATGAGGGTCCCCGTTTCTCCACAACCTCTCCAGCATTTGTTGTTATTTGTCTTTGTGATTATAGCCATTCTAACGGGTGTAAGGTGATATCTTAGTGTAGTTTTGATTTGCATTTCCCTGATGATTAGTGATGTTGAACATCTTTTCATGTGTCTATTAGCCATCTGTATATTTTCTTTGGAAAAATGTCTGTTCATATCCTCTGCCCATTTTTTGATCGGGTTGTTTGTTTTTTTGTTGCTCAGTTGTACACTGCATGAACTCACTCATATATGGAATATAAATGAACACACGGACAGAGAGAACTGATTGGTGGTTACCAAGGGGAAGGGGGGTGGGGGTGGGCACAAGGGGTGAAGGGTTACATCCACATGGTGACGGACAAACAATAATGTACAACTAAAACTCCACAGTGTTATAAACTATTAAGACATCAATAAAAAAATTACAAAATAAAATTTAAAAAAAAAAGAGTGATGGGAAAGTCAAAGGTAACAGCAATGGAAGTGAAAGTGTTTTAAACCATAAGGTTTGCATATCACACTGGCCTAGACATTTCAAAGACTTGGGAAACAAGGTTATTGCTGCCACCATAGAGTGAGGAGCCAGAGAAGACACCAGCCGGACCAGCTGGTGGCACAGGTAGGGCAAGGTGGCAGTCAGCTTTTAGCTTTTGGTTCAGAAACTGGATCTGTCGGTGCCTCGGAGATGATCAAGCCCAAGTAGGAGGACTCACGGTAAGCAAAAGCACAAGACACTGATGTATGAATCAGTTTGCCTGATTACTTAAATTTAAAATTAGAATTAAAATGATCAAAGGGTTCAGAGCATTTCCATCTTCTTGATACCCATTCTTAGCTGTAAACTATAAGGAATCTGAAATATGAAAATACTTGGGAAGACCTCAAATTGGCTTGTGTTATTAATGTCAAGCTTTTAAATTATTTGCACAGATGGCTAATTTATCCATTTTGTTATGCCTTTTCCTACTTCCGTTCTGAAAATTAGGAAAATGCCTTACTGTCTTTCTCAAATACTGATTATCGTCAATACCCCAGAAACTCCAAGGACTGGTTTACGTCCAGGAAATATAGACAGTAAATGCTAGTCAGTGTGTGTGTATGTGTGTGCCTGTGCGTGCATGCATGCGTGTGTGTGTATGTGTGGTCAGTCTGTCTTTGGGGAAAAAAAAATGGCAGGAGATTGGGAAATAAAGAAATGGTAGAAAACCAGTTTGAGTAGCAAACAAAATGCCATTACCAACACACGGGCTCATATTCATGGTGTCACTAAACTCTGGAGTTAGAGGATATGTCATATTTATATTCTCGATTCTAAAGTGGGGAATTGTATCTCAAAGTTGAATTTTTCTCTCTTTTTTAAAAATTATTTTTCCACGTCTATTTAGAAATACCATTTTCACATGTATTTTTCTTTCTTATCCGTAGGATTTCATAGCTTTTCTCTTTATTCCGTGTTCAATCTTTTCTCTTCTTCTCTTATTGTATTCAAATAAACTGTCTTCACCTTTAAATTCCTTCTTCCTATGCTCATTTCTTTGTTCTCATTTTCACCTATTCTCCAATTCCAGGTATTCTCTTAATTTTACCTTGTCTCTGGGACTCTTATTTCACAGCCTGGATTATATCCTTATTTCCATCACCAAATTAGTGATTTCACTAAACACCTTTCATAAGGACTGTGTAAATGAACCATCCTTTGTCCAGTAACATCTTCAGTCAATATACCTTCAACACTCAGGATGTACAGAATATCCAACTTGGCCTCCCCAGAACAGCCCAAGAAAGTTACCAGGATGCCAGGGCTCTCGTTGACATTCCTAGAGGTGGCAGCAATGATTCTGCTTGTCTATCCCCCAAAATGAAAAGGTATATGGAACTGGGCGGATAACTACCGCTCCCAGAATGCTTATCATTACAGGAGCTATAACAGCAAATACTCTTCTTAGACTAAACTCAATGTCCATTTTACTCAGAGAAAAAAATAATTGAAAATTAATTCTTTAAGATAGAAATTACTACCTTGCATTAAATGATCCCCAAGAGGCCTGAAAACTTAACCGTATTCCCTGTAATTATGAAATTGTATCAGGAAGCAACTCAATAGACAAGATATTCTTCTCTTTGGAAGAGCAAAGACATTGCATAATTTTCCTTTGTTATTCACACGCATTCATGCCTGTATCCATTCAAGGAATGGAGATATAAAAAGTATTTATCATGTCTCTCTTTATAAAAGTGTTTATTCATGAAATTTTAGAGCAAAGGGAACGGTTAATTATTCAGCAATATTGAGCCCTTCCTGAATCCTTAAAGCATGATTTCCCTACTTTGTATGGGAGAGATTGGCCAAATTAAGAAGTTCTTTGAGAGTAAACTTGGAAAGGCTATGGAAAATCATTGCCTTACTTTTCTCATTTTCTACCTCACCCTATACAGGTTAGTTCCAGATAGAGGAAACCTCCACTTTCATGTTCCAGTCTTCCTCCTCTCACAGGACAAGTCAGTCCTACACTCATCATTACGGCTGTGAGAGGCAAGCACTCTTGTGGTCGTGTCTCTCTCTTGGGTGATGTTAACGCCTCAAAGCAGTGCTCATGCATGTTAAGACGTTGTGGTTCCGTTTCCCTGTGGCCCTACTGGCTTCTGGTTCCATGGCTTTGTGTCTACAATCTTCAGAGAGAAACTTCTCCTTCCCCAGCTGGGACTCTCAGAAAACAGGTCAGTCATGCTGCAGCTTCTCCACCTCCATCTAAGTGGGTGAATTCAATTCAGACTTGTCTTGGGAGGCCAACTGGAGTCTTTTTCCTGGCTTTGTCAGAGAGCTCTGTACTTTGTGGATTTGGGGAACTTCTGTGGCCCATTAATAACACTGAGAAGCTGGCTTTTCACTTGGCCACAGAATTCTTTGCTAATAAGTGACTGAACCACTTTAAGTCCAACATGGTCATGTGGTAGGTAAAATAAGGCATGTACTTTAGGTACAGAAAGAGCCGGGTTGATTCTCAATCCAGAGACTACTTAACTGAAAATATTTAAGTCCACTGAGCCCCTGATTTCTTAATTTTGTTAGGATAACTTTACTGTAGCAATTGTTTGAAAATTATAGGTAAAAACTATAAAGAGCCTAGAATAACACCTTGTAAGCAATATATAGATTTAGGGTTTGATAAAAGTAGCTGATTAGGTGTGAATAAAAATTAGTCTTCTTATTTGTGTTGGCTTGTTTGTGATTATTTGCCATATTCGTTAGGGCTTGAATAGTCAGGAAAGAAGCATTATGAACAAAAATTCACTTGGAAAAAGAAAATAAAATTTTCACATCATGGAATAAATCCTGGCCCCAAATGAAATCTCCAACTACTTAAAGATATAGTCTAAATGCCTAAAAAAAATTACAGCTTTTATATATCAAAGATAAAAAAGACAAAAGTTATTAGTCTGAAAAGTCACTTTTAATGTTCCAAAGTGACTCATAGGAAAAAACTTCAGCATCCCATTTGGAAAAATTATTGAAGCATAGCAAAGAGAAGTTACACTTTTCTTCTAGTATTAAACCTCTGCAAAAAAGTCTATAGCTCTTAGAAAATATGTAGGGAAAACTAATTAACATTTCAGAATTCTGTGCTAGCAGGTAATAATTTCCTCTATTAAATAATAGGGTACACGAGTTACATATCCCATGATGAACAGTGTGGCCTTTGAGGATGTTTGAAAAGTGATTTTCATTTCTATAAGAGAAAAAAATTTTTCCTAGCTATTTACCTAGGCAACAGAAACCTTAAAAATAGAGCAATTTACTTTTCCTCACACAAAACACCTTCATATTTTTTTGTGAAAACAACCCCCCAACCCCCCACCCCCACCCCGGGCGCAGGCTCACCGTGAATTCCAGGCATCCTCCTTGGACTCCAGCTGGTGCGCTCGCTGAGGAGCCCCGACCCCCAGCCTGCCTCCTCCGTCCTCTTGGGAAGATGCCAGCAGCCCACACGAGGCCACATAAGGTGCCAGACTCTTGGCTAAGCTCTTTTCACGTTGCTGGAGGAGGTCATCTAGAGGACGTGACTTCTGGTTGACCCACAAGCAATAGGAGGTTCCTCACCCCCTCCCCGGTCCTTGAAATGTACCTTCCCTTCCTGCACGAGGAGTCATTTCAAGGACGCAACCTTGAGAAAGCAATGCGTCGTTGAGACCATCTGCACGGTGTATGTGACTGAAACCAGTGAAGGCCTCTGTATAAACTTTTAAGATTCTGGCAGGTGGGTGTAGAGATCTACTCGTCTCGCGTCCGCCCAGGACAAACCTTCTATGTAAGCTCCCCTGCTTATTAAACCTGTCACCTACCAATCTGGAGTGGCCTGCCTCTTTCTTCGGTCCCTCCGTGCCCTCGGGTCACTTTTGAATTTCACTCGGGGAACTCCTGAGGTTGCAAACCAATACGTTTTATTGTATTGAATCCTCACATACATATCAGGATGTTGATTATATCTTTCGTAGCCAAGAGATTTGGAGTTTAGGGAGATTAACTCACTTGCCCACGGCTGTGGGGTTGATGCAGCAGAGCCACGATGCAGACCCGGAGCAGTCTATCCCCAGAGCCCCCACTCTTGGCCACCTGGACAGGTGCTCTCTCCCTCACTGAGGACCTTGGGAAACTTGGACACTGCCTTCCACTCCAACAGAACGATTCGCCTCAACTTCTTGACCCCAAGATTGCACGGTGGATTTGCATGAGGATATTTAAAGTGGACGTTTAAAGATTTGATATCTTCTTTTTTCCTAATATAAATTTTGTATATTTTCCCCTATAAGAGCTTGTTGAGTTGCATCTCACAAATTTTGAAATGTGTTTTTATTTTAAATTAAAAATATTTTGTAACTTCTTTTTCTGAATGCACATCTAACTGTCCAAGAAGTCTGTTTTGAAAATCCTTTACTTTCTTCATTGGATTGTTTTGATGTAGAAAATTGGTGAGCTGTATGTCTGGGTGTATTTCTGGAAACTCTATTATGTTGTATTGATCTGTTCTTTATCTTTATGCTGGTACCACACTTTCTTGTTTATTTTATCTTTATAGTGGGTCTTGAAATCTGATAATGTGGCCCCTCTACCATTTTTCTTTCTAAAGAAAAATTTTATTTAGAATAGTTTAGGTTATTTGCATTTTCTTATAAATTTTAAACTCAGTTTATCAATTCTAAACAGAAGAAGAAGGAGGAGGGGGAGGAGGAGAGGGAGGAGGACGAGAAAGTAAAAGAAAAGAAGCCAAAATCTTTTGGGGATTTTATTCAATTTATATACCAATTTGGAGAAAACTGACATAATGATATGAGTCTTTCAATCCACGAATATGGAATCTGCCTATTTATTTAGGTCTTCTTTAATTTCCCTCAGAAATATTTTGTACTTTTCAGTATAGGGACTTACATGATTTCTGTTAAATATATAATTATTTTTATGCTGTTGATGCTATTGTAATTCACTTTTCTTAAATTACATTTCCCAAAACTTTACTACTGACAAAGATTCTCTCCTTGACCAAACTCTGCTCAGCCTCCTCCGAGCTTTTTAACTAGGCCTTGACTTTTGGACTTCTGTGTTCATTTCTACACTGTCCAATCTTAGCAAGAGTCCTGCTAAATTTTGTTTTAGCTAGAATCCCCCATCCTCCATATCTGATCACCCCTGATATCTAGTTAGTTACCTCATCCTCCACTGTCCCCAGGTGATGTCTGATCTCCCTGGCCTGCCTTCAGCAAGAATCCTGTTAGGTCGGTTTAGCCAAAATCTCCCCTTACCCCTGATATTTTCTCTTAGAAATCTTGCATCCAATGACCCCAACCCTAGTCCTTAGCTATAAATTCCCACTTGCCCATACTGTATTCAAAGGTGGGTTCAATCTCTCTCCCCTACCGCAAGACCCCTTTGCAGTGGTACCTACACCTACCACCATGACCTCCCTTGAATAAAATCTTTCTTACAGTGCTTTAACAAGTATCACTGAATAATTTTTTCTTTAACAGTTGGAATGAGTATTCTTCCCTTAATACTGCTAGTATGTAGAAAATATAATTGATTTTTATATATTGACCTAGTAACCTGTGATCTTGCTAAATTCACTTAGTTCTTGTCATTGTGCTATACATTCCTTTAGATTTTCAATATTTTAAAAAATATTGCAAAATATGCAAATGGATGGAATTTAACTTTTCTTTTCTGATCTTTATACATTTTATTTATTTTTCTGTCCTTGTTTCACTGACTAGGATCTTTTGTACAAAAATAAAAATGATGAGATTGGACATCATTGCTCTGTCTTAATTTTAGGAGGAAAAAGTTTAGTATTTCAAAATAAAACATGATATGAGCTATAGGTTTTTCACAGATGTCTTTTATCAAATTTCAGAAATGTCTATTCCTGGTTTTCTGAGATATTTTACCATGAATGGGTACTGAATTTTGATAAATGATTTTGCTGAATCTATTGAAATGATCAACCATAAAGAAAAAATAATATTTCTTCCCTTTTATTTTGTAGGTAGGGTTTATATTGTATATCTATTAAATCAATCTTCCTCCTTGGCATAATCATATTTAGTTTTGTGGCATTATCCTCTTCATATATTTCTGGAATTTATTTGCTAATATTCTGTTAAAGATATATGTGCCCTTGTTTATGAGGGATATTTGTCTGTAATTTTCTTATTTTGTAAGTTTCTGCTCAGGTTTTGTTATTAGAGATAAGCTGGCCTCATAAGATGATTAGGAAATTGTTTACTCTTTTTCTGTTTCTAAAAGAGTTTGTATATGGTTTGCATCATTTCTTTTTTAAATATTTGCCAGAATTTACTGGTGAAAACATCTGAGTTTGGAGTTTTCATTGTGAGTATGGTTTGATCATGGTTTCAACTTATCATGTGTGAATATATTCATATTATTATTTTCATTTCTTTTTGTGTCATATTTGGTTTTATTTTAAATAAATTTTCCCATTTAATCTAAATTATTATACTTGGCATAAAAGTTATAATACATACAGCATACATAATATCTACAGTTTGTCAATGCTATTTTGTGGAGGGACAGCCTAATAGGAGCAAATACTGGAAGCCATTATTGGTTTGATTTGATTGTCGCAATCATACAAAAGTCATACATTTAAAATAATTGAAAATGTCAATAATAACTGTCACGAATACTAGAAATGTATCTTTTTCAATTTACTAACCTCTGAGAAGAAAACATATTCTCTTTAGAATTCTCCGTAGAATTTCAAATCCTTTAAAGACTACTTATTTGATGAAATATAGATTGTCACAATGTTTTCTGTCTCAGAAATCGTTACGTAAAATCTTACATATCCTGTTGTGAACTGCAAGTATAGGCACTTTCAAAATTCTATTTTTTTCTTATCTTCAAATGACAAAAAATAAGTTCACGTGGTGAATGTTTAATTTTAGTTGCGTTGCGCCCCTTTGTAAACATTTGCTTTTTTTTCACAAACATATTTTATTGTTGTTATCTTTAGAACGTTCATCCCATGTTTCCTATCTTCAACGCTTTGCATATGCTGGTCCTTATATCTAGAATTTCGTGTCCTCATGTTCATCTTCTCTGCGTGTCTGAATCGTGCTTGTCCTTGATCAAACACACTTCCTCCACGCAGCCTTCTCTGATAGCCCCCAGTCACTGATTCTCACTTTACTTCTGCAGACATTTATTATCCACATTGTGGCCAAATCACTTTGAATCTTGCATTTAAATTATACTTGTGTATGCCTCAGTTCTCCACACTAGGAAGATTGGTACTGTCTTCAGTTTTATAGCTTTCATTTATACTCCAGCCCTCTTGTTGAGTAAATTCTGAGGTTAGTGTATAAGAGTTAAAAGACATGACTGCTTTTATTTTTTAGACACATTTTGATTTGAGATTGAGATATTTTGATGGTCGCTTTGTGTTAATTCAATCACACTTGCATTTTTAGAGGCCTGAATTCGTTTGGTGTTTATTAATTCAATAATTTATTATATGTACTAATGTAATATTCCATTGTCCTACATGCCAAATAATTTATTGGCAAAAGACATTTGAAATAATAATGCTTTCTACTTATAAAAGATAATTCACATTTCTTATATTGACTAGTTATGTTTTTCTCTCTTTGTCTCTCTCATGCTTTTTAGACACACACTCACACAGTCTAATTTTTAATATTCCATATTTCATAAGATTCAGTTCTGTTTTGATTCTCTGCTTCAGTAAAGCATTTCAGTGAATTCCTTATATAATAAATGCCACTCATTTTGATTCTACTCTTCTATCTTCATTACAATCAATTAAGATATCGGGAATGTTTTCTATTACAGAAAAAAGAACTAAAATAATTACAAATAATTTACCAGGAAATATCCCTTGATCCTCTTTTTATTTTCTTTCTAAAGAAGTAATAAGTAGTAATCTTAAATCTAAAAAAGTAATAAGTAGCAGTAGAAAGAGGAAATTCCTGAAAATCACTAGGAGAAAAATCATAAACATTACAAAATAATGCTATTTTTAGGTTATTCCTGAAGGTGTTGTTTAGGGACTAGGATGAATACTAAAACTCTTTTCCAAATTGAATTTTTAATAATGTTTCATCACACTATTCCCTTGGAACAATAAAACAGAACTATAAATGTGAACAACTCTCTTTTGTGTGGTAAAGAGGAAAGAAAAAATACATAAAATTATACAATATTTTTAATTAAAGAAATCCTTTTGCTTTTAAGTTTGTGTCACAAAAGATATTCAAAATACCTGTATAACACAGTTATTTTTTCCTTTCATATATGGGAACTAAGTCTCATATTTGCCCGAGTAGATGATTATTTCAACTCACTTCACGTTTTCCAGTGCAACCAGTTTATACCCAGATATAGCAGTTTTCTCTCAAAGCTAAGCATCACATGGCAAAGATTTGGTAAAAAAGAATTTTTGGCATAAAGTTGTTCATTGTACTCCCTTACAATCCTTTTTATTTTTGTAAAGTCAGCAGTAATGTGCCCTCTGTCATTCCTAATTTTAGTAATTTGCTGTCTTCTCCCATTGTTACTGATCAGTATAGCTAAAGGTTTGTCAATTTTGTTGATCTGTTTCCAGTTTTAGTAAAGCTAGAGTACTTTGCGGAATTGTCAGTTTGAGACATTGTTTCTCAAGTTCCATTTCTTCTTGTCCTCTCTTCCTGATTTTAGCCATAGGTCCATACCACATGTGATTCATGCTGTCTCTGTTGGATGGATCAACACTGCTTCCTTTAGTCACCCTCTAAGCAATAGTATCAGTAAAATTGTGTGTTAGGTACTAGTTATAAATATATGAGCCATAAAAGTAAATAAATTTTAAAAGTCTCTGGTATGATCTAAAATTAGGTGATGTACCCACAGTGGTCTGTTTACCTCCTTTGAGGAAACGTGGACCACAGAGACAGCATGGCCAGCTCCTCCCTTCCCTCCCAGGTTCTGACCAGACCACATCCTGAATGAAATTGGCCATTTGTGCAAAGTCTTTTCCTTAGCTTCACAATTACAGGTTCAATGCAGGCCTGACATTTCTCTCTGGTCCAGGCTATTTCCACCTACACACCTTACCCAGTCAATCCCTGAAATTGCTACTGAAATCACACATCATTTTTCTTTAACTTTCAAAAAATGTAATTTCCTCTCTTCTCTCTCACATCTTATAGTGAAGTTTCTAATTCTTATTTCCTACACTTTTTGCCCATCATCTGATTTTCTTTTTCTGGAACAGACATTGCGCTGACATTTGGAAACATAGTGCCTCCTTTATCCTATTCTGACCTTTTAGTGGTTTGTTCGGTGATGCCTTTTTCCCTCCAATTACCGAACATTTTTCATCCATTATACCAACACTCCAAGAAAGCCTGTTGCCTGTATAAAAGCTCAGATGGTTTAGAAAAGAACTGGTGACTATTCCTGCTTGACACCGTCTGGAAAAATCTGATTTCCTCACTGACTACTTGAATCGATCCTGATTTGAATAAATGCATTTAACACTTTTGTATACATAATGCCAACATTTTATTCTATTAACCATTGATTAACAGCTTTTGCTCTGTTACATTATTCAATAATTTCAGACTAAAGTTATATATTTTTAAGATTGTTATATAAGAACTTTATTGAGATATAATTCTCATATCCTAAAATCCACACATTTAAAGTGTACAATTCAATGAATGATTTTGAGTATATTCAGAGAGTAGTACAGTCATCAACACAATCAAATTTAGAACATTTTCATCACCCCAAAAAGAACCTCCATACCATTAACAGTCACTGCCCATTCTCCTCTAAGTATCTGCTTCAGGCAACAACAAATCTACTTTATGTCTCTGTAGATTTGTCTGTTCTGGACATTTCACATGAACTGAATCATATAATATGTAGTCTTTGTAACTGGCTTCTTTCACTTACCATAATTTTTTAAAGGGTCTTTCATATTTATCATGTATCAATACTTTATTTCTTTAATTGCTGAATAACATTCCATTGTTGGATATCCCACATTTTATTTATCCATACATCAGCTGATAAACATTTGGGTTACTTACACATTTTAGCCTTATGAATAATACTTCTATGAATATTTTTCATAAGTTTTCATGCAGACATATATTTTCATTTCTCTTGGATATGTATCTATGAGTGGAATTACTGGATCATATAATAACTGTTTTTAACATTTTGAGGAACTTCGAGACTATTTTCCTATGTGACGTCACCATCATACATTCCCACCAGCTGTGTATGAGGGTTTCCATTTCTCCACATCCTTGCTAACACTTGCTATTATCTGTCTTTTTTTATTATAGCCATCCTGATGGGTCCTAGTGGGTGATATGATATCTCTTTGAGGTTTTGATTTGCATTTTCCCCATGACTAATGATGTTGAGATTCTTTTCATGTGTTGATTGGCCTTTTGTATATCTTCTTTGGAGAGATGTCTATTCCAATTCTTTGCCTATTTTTAATTGGCTTATTTGGCTTCTTATTATTGACTTGTTAAGATGTCTTTATATATTTTATACAAGTTCCTTATGATATATATGATTTGCACATATTTTTTCCTATTCTGTTGATTGTCTTTTCCATTTCTTGATGATATCCTTTAAAATACAAATTTGGTAATTTCTATGAAGTCTTATATTTCAGTCTTCTTTTTCACTTCCACTTTGATGTCATATCTAAGAAGTCATTGCCTAGTTCAATGTCATGAAAATTTACTCTTATTTTATAGTTTTAGGTGTCTGATGCACTTTCAGTTAATTTTTGTGTATGGTGTAAAGTAGGGGTGCAAATTCATTCTTTTGCCTGTGGATATCCAGTTGTTTCAGCACTATTTGTTAAAAAGACTATTTTTTCTTCATTGAATTGTCTTGGCCACTTTTTTGAAATTCAATTGACTGTAAATCTTAGAGCTTATTTCTGGATTCTTAATTCTATTTCATTGATCTATATGTCTATCTTATGCCAGCACCATATTGTCCTGACTACTGTAGTTTTATAGTAAGTATTAAAACCAGGAATTATCAGTTGAACTTCTTGAAATGAGTTTAACTCAGTACAAATTTGTTCTTCTTTTTCAAAATTGTTTTGGCTAATCTGAGTCCCTTGAATTTTCATACGAATTTTAGGGTCAGCTGTTGATTTCTTCAAAGAAGCAACTGTGTTTTTGATAGGAATTATACTGAATCTCTAGATCAATTTGTGGAGTATTACCATCTTAAGAATATACATGAAATGGGATGTCTTCTCCTTTATGTAATTCTTTTCTTTAGTTTTTCCACAATACTTTGTAGTTTTCAGAGTGTATGTTTCATAATACTTTTGTTAAATTTATTTTTAGGTATTTTATTCTTTTTGATGCTATTGTAAATGGAATTGTCTTTTAAATTTTATTTTCCAATTGTTTATTGCAAGTGTATAAAAACACAACTGATTTTTGTTTGTTGACTTTTTTACAACATTGCTGAATTTGTGTATCAGTTCTAATTTTTTTTAGTGAATTTCTTAGGATTTCTTATATGTAACATCATGTTATCTGCAAGTAGAAATTGTTTTACTTCTTCCTTTCCAATCTGAATGCCTTTTATTTTCTTGCCTGTGTGCTCTGGCTAGGAACTCCAACACAACGCGGGATAGAAGTAGTAAGAGTGGACACACTTGTCTTGTCTCTCATGTTCAGAGACAGATTTCAGTCTTTCACCATTATGTATGATGTTAGGTATGGGATTTTGGTAGATGCCCTTTATCAGGGTGAGGAAGTTTCCTTCTCTTTCTAGTTTGTAGAGGGTTTTTATCAAGAGGTGTTGTATTTTGTTGAATACTTTTTCTGTGCCTACTAAGATGATGATGTGTTTTTTGTCCTTTATTCTATTGATATGGTGTATTACATTTTTTATTTTTGGATGTTAAAACTAACCCTACATTTCTGAGATAAATCCCACTTTCTCATAGTGTGTAATCTTTTTTATGTGTTACTAGATTTGGTTTGCTAGTATTTTATTGAGGATGTTTGCATCTTTATTCATAAGAAATATTGGTCTGTAGTTTTCGTGTGATTTCTTCGCTTGGTTTTAATATCAAGCTGGTATAATATTGTTCTCAAAAATGAGTTGGAAATTGTTCACTTCTATTTTTGGAAAAGTTTGCGAAAGATTGGTGCTAATTTTTCTTTAAACATTTGGTAGAATTCACAAATGAGGCCATCGGGGCCTGGATTTTTCTTTGTGTAAAGTTTTTCCATTACTAATTTAATCTCTTGTTATAATACTATTCAAATTTTCTATTTCTTCTTGAGTCAGTTTTGGTAGCTTGTGTCTTTGTATGAATTTGTCCATTTCATCTAAATTATCTAAATTTTTGGCATACAGTATTTCATTGTACTCCCTTACAATCTTTTTTATTTTTAGGTCAGCAGTAATGTGCCCTCTTTCATTCCTAATTTTAGTAACTTGCATCTTCTCCCTTTTTTGCTGATCAGTATAGCTAAATGTTTGTCAATTTTGTTGATCTTTCAAAGAAACAACTTTTTGTTTCATTGATTTTTCCCATTGTTTTTATTGTCTAATTCATATTTCCTTCCTTCTGATTGCTTCAGGTTTAGTTTGCTCTTCTTTTTCCAATGTGTTAAAGTGGAAGGTTAAGTTATTAATTTGAGATATTTACTCTTTTTTAATAGATTTATTTACAGGTATAAATTTCCTTCTAAGCATGCTTTTGCTGCATCCCATGAGTTTCATTATCTTGTGTTTCATTTTAATTCATCTCATAGTAGTTTCTAATTTACTTTGTGATTTCTTTCTTTGGCCCATTGATTATTTAGAAGTGTGTTGTTTCATTTCCACATTTGTAAATTTCCCAAATTAATACCTGTTATTGATTTATACAATACATTGTTATAATTGTTACTTTATATAATATTGTCTTTTAAAGAAGCTGAGAAAAGAAAAAAAAGCAAGTATATATTTTTTAAGTATATATATTTAAATACATGTATGTACTTTGTTATATTAACTTTCTTATTTAATGTTATTGGTTCTCTTCAATTCTTCCTGTGCATTAGAGTTACCGTCTCCTGTCATTTCCTTATTTCTATACAGATTTTTCTCCCACCTACCTTCATTGTGCTGTTATTGTCAAATATACTACATTTCTATATGTTATAGTCCAGACAATAAAATTATGCACATTATTTTTATAATGTTGATTTTTAAAATCAGTTGAGAGAAGAACTATGTACTTACAATCTCTTTTATAATTGCATAACTACATTTTTGGTGGTTATCTTTTTTCTGTGTGGACTGAATTATTGTCTAGGGTTAGTTGTTTTCAGACTGAAAAACTTTCACATTTCTTGTAAGGTTGGTCAGCTAGCAATAAGTTCTCTTGGTTTTTATTTAAATTTGAATATTTTAAATTTGCCTTCATTTTTTTGGAAGATACTTTTTCTGGATATACAGTTCTTATTTGTCAGTTGTTTTTGTTTCCTGCACTTTTAACACATCATCCCAATGCCTTCTGGTCTTCACTGGTCTTGATGAAAAGTACTCTGTTAGTCTTACTGGGGTTTTCTTATACATGGCCAATAGTTTTTCTCCTGAATTTCTTTCAAGATTTTCTCTTTGCCTTTGGTGTCTAATGTTTTCCCTATTACGTGACTGATTGTGATTCTTTTTGCATTAATTCTATTTGGAGTTTGAGCTATTTTGAGAAGTTATTTTGAGCTTCTTCGATATGTAGATTAATGCTTTCATTAATTTTTGGAAGTTTTTAGCCATTATTTCTTTGATTATTTTTGACGCTCCTTTCTCTCTTCTCGTTCTGGTATTCCCATTACACATCTGTTGGTGGTCTTAATTAATGGTGTCCCACATTCTCTGAGGCTCAGTTCATTTTTCTTTGTTCTTTTTTCTCTCTTCTTTTTGGATTGAATAATCTCTATTAATCTAATAAAGTTTGTTGATTCTTTCTCTCCACAGTTCACATCTACTATTGAGACACTCTAGTGAATCTTTCATTTCAGGTATTATAATTTTCAACTACAGAATCTCCATTTGGTTCCTTTAAAAATAATTTCTCTCTCTTTAGTGATATTCTCAAGTTAATGAGACGTTGTCACTATATATTCCTTTATTTCTTTAAAAGTGGCTTCCTTTAGTGTTTTGAACATGTTTTTAAGGCTGCTTTGAAGTCCACCCATGAATTTCACTATCTGGGTCCTCTCAAATGTAGTTTTTGCTGCCTGCCTTTTTTCCTTGTGTATTGAGTCCACATTCCTGTTTCTCTGCATATGTCTTATATTTTTTTATAATTGGACATTTTAGATAGTACATTGTCACAACTCTGAACACTGATCCATCTCCCCGCTTTCTGGGCTTATTGTAGTTTGCTTATGTATTTCTTTACTTACTTGACTGGACTATTTTAGTGGTCTATTTCCCTTACAGTGTGAAGCTTCTGATATTGCTCCTCAGAGGGTGCAGACTTAGGTTGCACACAGTCACCCGTAGATGACAGAGGTCTTAGTAGGTCTCTCTCTCTCTGTCTCTTTCCCTCATTTATGTTACACTGTCTTCTGTTGGTATCATACTCAATAGTTGTTTTAGACAATGTCTGTGGAGACATAAATTGCCTCACAGTCAGAACTTATGAAGTTTGGGTCCCTTTGCAGAAATATGGTTTTGTTCTGACTTCAGGAGGACTCTTCTTACCTATCTATTTCTCTGGTCATCTCTGGTAAACTAGCTGTCTTTCAGTTTAGCCTGTTGTTCTAATGGAGCTACCAGCCTCCTCTTAATTGTTTACCACCAAAATATCTATTGTTTCTGAGAGGGCCTTTAGATTTAAAATTCTGCACACTCTATTCTACATAAAGTCAGTTCTTTTGGGAAGAACTTCAGAGCTTTCTGTTCCTAAGGCTTTCTTCTCTCTCTTAGCCAGTGCTCCTTAGCTGAGGGTGGGGACAGATCCCCCTTCTCTTGGAATAAAACCCCTGCTTTATGCACAGGGCCCTGAGTGAAGGCAGCAGCCTCTGGTCTTCACATCTTGCCTCTCCCATAGTGGAACCTCAGTCCTACGAGTGGGCTGAGGGAAGGTGATTGAGGCCCCACTTTTCTTGACTTGCCACACCTGAGGTAGAGGCTTGGTCTTATGAATGAGGGATGGTTAGAGGAAGGAAGCCCTGAATTCTCAGTCACACTCACCTGGAATTAAGTCTGTGCCACCTGGAGCTGGGGAAGAGTGAGGAATGCTGGCAGCTGTTCCTCCTACAGAGATATCCTACCTCTTGACTGGGACCCTGAAGAGAAGGAGCCCTATCTTCTTGACAACACTGTCTGTAGTGGACCTTCCATCACATTGAGCTGGGAGATGGGGGTGGGAGGATTTGGGTCATGGTTTAAGTGCCACAGACAGTTCTTACTGAGATTAAGTAGAATTTCTTGAATAAATATTTCCTCATTTGCTTTATGTCCTTAGGACAACTTGTAGGTATTTTAACTGTGTTTTTTAAATAATAATTTTCATCTGTTATTTTTGTTGCACTGGGGAGTGAGTTTATAAAGCTCCTCATGCCACCATTCCAGCAGTCAAAGCACAACTATTTATTTTACAACTTCTCTCTGCAAGGCACTATATGACCTTCTGAATGTAATGCATACTGGATAAATAAAATTCCTGTCCTCAATAACTTAATAGAAGAGGCAGAAACTTTCACAATTAGCTATTTTGTAGAGCACATGTGGTAAGAACTAGAGAAAAAGCGTGAAAAGCTGTCAGAGCTCAGGGTCAAAGCTCCATTGTATTTGAATCAGCCTAAAATGCTTTCTTAGAAAATAAGGAAGTGAGATAACTTTGACAGACAAAGGTGGGGGAAAACGCAAGAGTGAGGAAGGATCAAGATGCACAAGAAGAGTGATGAAGAATCCATTGCGTTTGCAGTAGAGGGCGAAAACCTCAGACACTGGGAGATAAATCTGCAAATTAGGCCAAGAATATTTTGTAAAGATTCTTTGATTTCATCTAGGACATATCTATATCATTTGAACCTAGAAAATATTTGTTAACTAAAAGGTGACTAGATACTATTAAATATCAAAATAGTGCTTGGAAATCTGAAGAAGAGAGAAACGCACGATGTAACCATCTTAGTAGTGCACTACATAATCACTGGTAAAGCTGAGCCTCATTCAGAGGAAAAAGTGCAAAGAGAAGATAAACAGAAACTCTCAGTTTAATGGTATTTTTTCATACATCAACGTATATCGAGCATACATACATAGAAAGTATTGGGCTGGTTTCAAACAGAAAACAAAGGTGAGTTAGATCTTATCTTTTTCCAGTTTACTGTTTATAAGGGAGTTAAGCCAGGCAGAAAAATACATACAATTCACAATTGAAAGTATTAAACAGCATAAGAGAATTACAATAAAAATATTATGAGGATGCCAAGGAGGACAAAATTCCTTCTGGACAAAAGAAGTAAAGAAGACATCCTGGAAAAGAGTGACATTTCATCCAAGACTTGAATTTAAGAAAACTTCGGTTATGCTCAGTGAAGGAAAGTGAATTTCAGCTGTAGCAGAAGTAACATGAGCAAATGCAAAGATTTTGGAAAGCTTAGTGTCTGTTTGGAGAAAAGCAGATAATTCAGACTGAAAATATTGTCAGTTCTATAAAGGACCCTCACTTCAAGGGCACACTGACAGGTTGGACACTTTGTTTATGCAATAGTTGTAAATGAGTCAATAATTCTTTTTTTTAAGCTCTGATCATCCTTTTATTCATATTTCACTTACACCAATTTTACAAGTGAGGTAGAGAATGGAGGTTAAAAGAGTAGAGAGTCAAAGTTTAGTTGTATTATGGTTGGATTTAGGGACATACACACACAGACTGTTCTCACAATCCCCTCCTTATGCTTCCAGCCTCTGTTGGAGTTGATGGTTATGCTGACATGGGAAAACTTAGGCTATAGTTGCAATGTTTGATTGAAAGGATGCTGCTCTTGGCCATTCCTTGGCTTTCAGTCCATCTAAGTCAACCCTGCATGGAAGTCCACCTCAGCCACCTGCTCTAGCAGCTCCAGCTCTGTCAGTCTATCAGTATAACTATGTTCAGTGGCAGGTAGTGGATCTTTAATACTTTTATTGTATTGCTCAGGAAGATCCTGTAAAGAAGGAGCATTTGCTTCTTCTACTGTTCCTACCAATACCTGCTCTCTAATAGATGTATAAGTAGTAGTAGAATTAAATGAGGGTAATAAAATTCTTAGAATCAATGTTTATGCAATTTACGATTACGAATCATCCTTATGTTAGCACATCATTTGGATGATGGGTTAAAATAAATTTCTGGCTTCTAAACAATACTTTCTGTGGACTAATTATCAAGAATAAGAAGAAAATACACACCACTGTGTTGGGATTCAGCACTCTAAGTTAAGTATTAAAAGGGTATGATGTCAGCAAGATAACCAAATAAAACATCTCTTGTTCATATTCACTCCTCAACAACAATAATTTAGCATCCATCCATTGACAATAGTGCCTTTGTGGAAGCTGCAGGATTCAAGGTAGGAGATTGTGAAGCTTTAGTGCAGTCCGAGAATGAGGAGAACCATTTTAAGAAGACAAGTCTGCACCCAGGCAGTTAACTCACCCACTGTGGTCCTGGCTATAGACCCGAAAACAGCTCCATACCCAGGAGGACTCAACTACAGCCCCATCTGGCTTTGTTTCTATCACCAGCACCCTATGCCAAGGGATCCAGGAGGAGTCATAAATATAAGAGAACACAAGCGTGTGTAAATGTTATCAAGTAGCAAATCTAAAATCACTAATTAACAACACTGCCATTTAGGTGTCATCAAAAAACACCTTTATTGGCAATTGTTTTAGAATCAGAGTTTTTTTGCAAGTAAAGAAGTGTATTTTTTTTTAAGTTCAAGTTATTGAGAGAGTGGAGAATGATGTCTATTGACCATCCACCAAAGCAAAGAGCTTGTTTTCTGCATATGTTAATCTAAGACATCAATTTGTGTCCCCCACAGAAGACTTACATCATGGGGGGTTGATCATCCTCATACTACAAGTTTCCTGTCATTCATGTCACTCTGACAGCTCTTCTGTGAGGGTGATTCATATGAGATGCTGATATTCAGTAATATAAATGTATTAGTAAATACAAATATAATGATAGAAATAACCATGTATCATTTTCAACATCGATTATAGGTGGCTTAAACAATAAGTATAGTGCTGAAAAATAATGTGGATCTTTAATATTTATAACCTAAAAAGATTTTATATATCATAAAAAAGCTGTATAAAAAATATAGTATAGGGGCTGGCCCAGTGGCATAGTAGTTAGGTCCTCACGCTCGGCTTCAGCAGCACGGGGTTCATGGGTTCGTGGGTTTGGATTCCGGGTGTGGACCTACGCACCGCTTGTCAAGCCACGCTGTGGCAGGTGTCCCGCATTAAGTAGAGGAAGATGGACACAGATGTTGGCCCAGGGCCAGTCTTCTTCAGCAAAAAGAGAAGGATTGGCAACAGATGTTAGCTCAGGGCTAATCTTCCTCACACGCCCACAAAAATACATAGCATAACCTTAAGTAAATCTATTGTACTTTTCTGATGTGGACAATTCCTTCTGAATTAATCATTGGGAATGTGGGTTTAGTAATTCTTTTTTCATAAAAAGCAAGTATATTTGAATTTCATTAAAAATAGTCTTCTAGAGTCAAAAAATCTTCTTCTTCCCCATGAGTAAAAGAATAATAAAAAAATCCTAAGAACACTTTAACCAAGCTTGCCATTTCCCTTTATATTGTAACATTTTCTCATTAAAAAATCATTTAATTTCTTTAGAATCTAGGTTGGTGCTTATTTTTCAAGCAAGCAGCCCATGATTGTTTACAGAGTGGATATGGATTGTAAGTAAGTAGAGCAGAACATTTTGGAATAATTCCTGCTCAAGGTGAAAATGAAATGAAAATGATATTTAAGCAACTCCTGAGATTTCTGTAGAGATTTAGCTTAAAAGTTTAAAAATAATCAGGTAATGTTGCAGTTCTAAAGCTGTTTAAAACACAGTTTTTATTGTGCACATTTTGTGTGCAGACATTTCCCTCTACCTCTTCCAGCTTTAATATATCTTAACTGTGCTTCATTGGCTGTTACCAGTATCAACAATGTTTGGGCAGTTGAATTCCAGGAAGAAGGTTCCAAACTGTGTCTCCTGTGGACTGGAATTTTAACTCATTTCTTGTTATTTTTTCAGCCAGGTTTGCACAGTTGTTGTCTTTTTTTTTTAACTCTGGTCTATTTATACCAGAGTTTTATTTGTTTATAAATTAAACAAATTATAGAGGAAAGATGAAGTGAATCTGCATATGGGTTGTTCGAGTTCACATCAGTTGACCTATTCTTTACCAAATATTGCAGTTCAGGACAGAGTTTCAGCAGTTTTGCCAAGCTAAGAACTATGAGTACCAACACAGTTCTAGAAAGTAATCACTAAAACAGCTATAATCATTTGATGGTAAAGAAGGACTTCTTTATGTACCAAAAAACAGTGGTAGATCCTCTTGACCGTCGGCAAGAATCAGAGAACTGAATGCACTGAGCACGGCTGCTTTCAGTAAACTGACAGTTCTCAAAGGTTAATTAGTAAATTCCAAATTCAAAAAATGGGCATTTCATCCTCAAATGTTAGCAAGGCTGAAGCTGAGTAAAAGCAGTGAAAACGAAACCAAAGGCTGAAATAGGATCCTGAGAAGCAGCAGAAGGAAAAACCTGTACAAAAAGTCGGAAATGTCCACGTTGGTCATGCTAAACAACATCAAACTGAGATCTATGATACACTGGGTGCGTGTGCATAGACAAGTGGAAATCTGTAGTAATCCATGTGCTGAGTTGGTGCCCTGGGTGGAGAAATTCCCTCTGGGTAGTGGCAGTATTACCCCAAATTATTTGTGAGATTCTCAGTGCATGCATGTGTAGTGATGTGATTGAGAGAACAGAGTATAACAACAAAAAGTGCTTTGAAAACTCTCCTCTGCATTCTCCTTGCTCCAGGCTCCTTGCTATTTATTGGCTCACCCAGTTGGAGAATGAGTGATCCACGTTGACTTTCTCTATGGAAGCTGGGTGAAAGGGCTTCTGTTGCCAGTAGGAATGGTGCCGTGAGCTTGTCTACACTGGCTAAACACAGAATGGGAAAAGTGCCCAGGCTGCTGTGCAACCTGACAGGACGTCCTGCCCTTTCCATTACGTTAAATATCACGTGACATCATGTAGCCTGTTTTTACTTCTCAAAGCAGTTTCTGGGAAGCACCTTATATTAAAGCAAATGCTTTTCATTTTGTTCTACAGGCCCTAAAGTTCTGAGCTTAAACCTCAGTACTGTCTGTTTTATTTATTAGGGATCTAGATAATATTATAATAAGTGGGATTGGGAAACATTTTGATAAAAAGCCTGGATAATATTTTGGTAAAAAGGGATATGCTGGCTGAAAAACATTTTAGAAAGACTAATACAGTGGATAAAATCCTGATTTGGAGTTAGAGTGAACTGGATTAGAATCCTGGCTCTACCACTTTCTGTGGAAGTGTATTTGGGCAGCCTAACCTAACCTGGCTTCAAATTGATTGTCTAAAAATAGGGATAATGTTATTTCATGGGCTTGTTATGAGAACAAAAGAGATCGATGAACTTAAAACTCACTATAATGACACATAGTCTGCACTCAATGGCAGTTGTTACTGTCATTTTTCCTTTATAGAATAGAAAAATCCAGAAAGGCTTGGGATGGTTCTCAATTTTCTAGGGCTAATCCCGATCCTTGTATGTGGCTTTAGCACAGAGCAGAGTCCAATCTAGAGTAGATCCCTGACCACAAAACTAGGTCCCACCTATGGAGGCCTAGGCAACATATAGGTATTGCTGTAAAATGAGTTATTAGTAATTATGGGGCCTGGGAGGCAGATATTTTAGAAAAATTTCCAGGTTCCAGGCGGGCTGAGAAAATCATTTCAACAAAGCTACAGATCAGTGTTAATTGGTGCATTTGGTTTTCTGAATTATAAATAATTTGAACTCTATGTGGTTATGACAATAGCAATTTTTGAATAATTTGTATGCATTTCTCCCTCAAATCCTATAACAACATTTTAAGATAAATATTATTAATCACATTTCAAACATTAAGACACTAAGGACCAAAACGATTAGGGAACACTGAAGATCAGAAGCCAGAAATGGCAGAGCCCAGATTAGAACCCAGATCGGTCTGACTCTAAAAACCTGCTCGTTTCACTCTCCTCCCTTCTTGGATTCCCAGCAAATACTAAATACTACACTTACATGGGAGCCCCAGTGTTTGTAGCAGGAACACTCCAGACTCTGTGCTGCCGTTTCTCTGGTGCACTGCTCCCCAGTCCTGCCTTCCTAAGATCAGTTCAGGGAGGCTGTCTCAGTGACCACAGATGGCAACAACACTTGATTTGACTCAGCTTTGGGTCTGGGGAGAAGGAAAGTGTGCTAGAGCTACCATAATAATTACCCCAAACTGGTTGACTTAAAACAACAGAAGCCAGGCATCAAGTTGTCAGCAGGACCACTCCCTCTAAAACCTACAGGGGAATCCTCCCTTGCCTCTTCCTAGCTCCTAGTGGTTTGCTGGCATCTTTGGGATTCCTTGGCTTGTGGCTGCATCCCTGTAATCTCCACCTTCATCCTCACCTGGTGTTCTTCCAGAGTATCTCTGTCTTCACCTGGCCATCTTCTATAAGAACTTCAGTTATATTGGATTAGGGGTGCATCCCTCTCCAGGATGACCTCATCTTAACTAATTAATTACATCTACAATAGTCCTATTTCCAAATAAAGGTACATTCTGAGGTATGGATGGTTAGGATGTCAACATATCATTTTTTAGGGGACACAATTCAATTCATTACAGAGAGAAACTTGATTCTCTCATTTTTCTCTTCCATTCTTCCTAAAACTTAGTTTAACCTGTCATCATGACCCTGGTTTGGAACTTGACCAGAAATATTGTCTTTATAGAATACAGCAGAATTCCAGAGCCAGGGAAACATAAAGCTCATACTCAAGCCATCCTTATGGAAGATCTCTGTTGGCTTCTTCCTAAGAATCATTGCATATATTAGTAATAGGATGGGAAATTAATAAAAATTAAGTGTTCCTGATATACTTAGGCATAGTGGAAATTAAGGCACAGCCCTTCCATGTCTTTCCTTTGTCATTGGAATGGAGATGTGGTTTTTTTATAGTTAGGTCATTGCCACACTTATTTTTTCCAGGAAAGTTTCTCTGCCTTTATCACTCCTCAGTAGAACAATAGTCAGTCCTTGAGAACACATGAAAATGTTAGAAGTCAAATCAGAGCCTGCATCACAATCTCATTTATGATCAAACATTTAGGAGAGAGCCCAACGCCTGGAGGGAATGCAGATGACCAGAGAAGAGCAGATGGAATGAATGAGTGGCCACGGCGGCCACCCGCCAAGTTGTGTTGCCACAGGTATAGCAAATCACTTGCAGCCATAGACATTGCAGTCATGAAATGGATCAAGAAGGACTCAACCTCAGCTGCAGCTGCCATGAGAGCAGTTGACTGGGGTGACTCTGGGACTTGGACCCTAAACAGAAGACTATTATTCCCACTGAAAAGAGTTCGAAATGGTTGTTAATTCCACACCATCTAGAAAATCAGTGGGAGCAGAAAGACACTATCCAGAAAAAGTTTTTTAAAGGTCAAAGAGCTTTCTGATTGGAAAGATGGAAGCAGAACCAAGGAAACAGAGGAGGTCATTCACAGGATGATAAATTAATACAGCCAAAATCAATGGTAAAGATTTCCCTGGATGGCATCTCTGCACACTTGCAGCTGGAAAGACTAAGAATGAATTCTGCATGTTGTAGGAAAGGTCCTAATGGGGATTAGAGAAGGGGTTGAGTTTATGTTCAAAGTAATTCTGCATAATGGTAGTCCAACTTTCGTAACTAACTTTTTGCCTCCAAAAGTCCTATATTAAAATATTTCTACATATAGGTATTATCTGAACTCTCTTCCTGAAAATGCGGGGCCCTGGGCACTGTGTGTCCCAGAAATGTGGTCAGGTTCAATGGGAAGTAGGTGTATGAGAAGGGGCTCAGTCCTCCATGGGATGCACTATGTGGAACCCAGGGGGCATCACCCAAGGAGGAGGTTCATGGGGAAGAATTTCAAATGAAAGTCAGGCAGACCATCCAACCAATTTATTTGCCAGAGAGAGCTAGACAGAGAGGGAGGATCCAGGTATGAGGCAGAATCTTAGGAAAATGGATGAGAACAAGTGTATTCTGAGTAGAGGAAGTTTAGCAAGCTTGGAGGAATGTCCCAAAACTGAGAAAGGAGCTTATTATAGAGAGATCTTGGCCTCAGATAGGAGGCAGGAGATAACACAAAGTAAACCCGGACCAGGAGCTTATTTCTTTATGCATGAACTGTTACCTAGACAGTCCCAATTCTTCCTTCTTTGGCTTGTCTGACCCATGATTAGCCCTTCAAGCATGGCATCAAGAAACAAAACAGAGGAAACAGAATCAACTGCTCTCTTTTTTGAGTGGCAATGACTGACCAGGTGCCATCTACTCAACTATGAACCATTAGGGTTTATAACAGTAAAATCTCATAGCATTACAAGTAGTGTGTCTTTGTGAAGGTAAAAAGATCTTATGAAATGTGTGGCCAGTTGGCACAAAGGAAACCTCTGTGGATTTTTTTTTCAACATTAAAACTCTGATTACAATCATTCAAATAGCTTTCTATTTCCACAGCGCTGAGTTTTGAAAAGCTTAAAGTTTTCTGGGCTTCTTTTGTGAAGCCTTGCAATATTTTCCTAAGCAGATGGAGAACAAATACCTTCATTACAGGTGCTTAGACGCTCTATTATACTGAATTATACTGAGAACCACCTTGTACATTTCTTGACCTACGTGTGCACTCACGTACACATGCTCTGATGTCAGGATGCCCATAAGTGGGTGCCCATCTCCTATGAAACAGTCACTGCGTTTTCCATAGAACATCTTTCAGAACATCTGCCAGTGCTACCCAAACAAATCCTGGTGTAATTAGCCGGTTCTAATGTAAATATTTAATAGAGGCATGGGATTCTCATCTGATTACTTTGCTGCTACAGAGAAATATGACCTAATTTAACATTAAGCCTGTAATTAGCAAATAGAGCTCTTTTGCTAGGGCAAACTAAATCCCTTGAATTTTGACTATAACTTGTATTCAAAATTTAAATTTAAATAACCTAGGTAATCATAGCCCTAATTTGAACACACTAACCTGGTGAATATCATTTAAGTTGCTTTCAAAAGGTAAATTCATATCACTATTTTCTTGAGTGGATTTTACTAGGAGCTGTTTTTTTGTTTGTTTGTTTTAGTAACATAGGAATCTTTTACTCCTTCCATCACCCTTATTTTTGTTTTTGTTTTCTTTTTTCTTCAGTGCTTGTAGAGTGCATGTCTGTGTATTAGAAAGTTTATGGATTTTATGGTTCAAGTTAAATAGCACAAATGTTAATGGTACAAATAGTCTTAATACACATCTTTGTTTGGTTCCGTCTATCAAGAGCAAAAGATGCCTAGTGATTCCATCTTTTATGTTTTAATAGGGAGAGTAGTTTGGGCTGGCCTGAATTCTCAATGTCTTAAGGAACTTAGCCTTGGCTACTGTTGAACAAGTTTCTGTTCATAACCAGGGCAGCTGATTGCCCTTATACTTAGTGCCACAGATTGGGATCTGAATAGAGGCTGCCATTTTGTTCTACAGTTATTGGTAATGACAAGATCTTGGGTATGGCCATAGAATGAGGGTCTGAGAAAAGTAGGTGCATAAGATCATTGTGGAGAGGAAATCAAGCAACTGAGAGGCCAGAGTGTGGGAAGGATTAGCTACATGTATACTGAAATTGCCAAAAATTGAAGCAGGAGAAAGCCTCCTGTTTCATAAAGGAAGTGATAGGAGCTAGGGTCTAGAATCAACAGAAATGATTGAAAATAAGGAAGCAAAGAAAGTTATAAAAAGAATTATCTGATATATAAGATTCAAAGCTTGAGGGTTCTTTAGAAGAAAGGGAAGAAGAATAGTTTGAAAATAGCAAGGAAGAGCAAGTCAACCACCTGCCCCACTTTCCAGCACAACGTACAATGCAGAAGAAATATAGCCACCATTTGAGAGGGTTAAGAGGAAGCAAGGTTCTCAGGGGAGAGCCAGGTTATGTTACATCAAGAACACAAAAGGAGCATTTAGGTGAGAGGCTAGGAATACAGGGGCTTTGCTGATGATGGAAGGTGAGGTCCAGAGGGCACAATGGAAGAGTTTCAGAAGTTAGAGAGAGGTGGAAAAAGGGGACAGAAAGGAGAAGGACAGAGCCTTTTGGGGATAAGAGACTGGAGGGTGACTGATGTCCTACATCTGGGGCTTCTTGTGGTGACTGAAGACAGAAGAATCAAGCTTATCTAACTTAGCCCCTGTCTGTTCAAAGCAGGTAGTGGTAGAAAGGCTGAGAGTGTTGGGGAATAGAGAGGAGTGGCTCCCTGGGGCTCTCTTCACCTCACATAAGGGTGTAGAAGCTCTAGAAGCATTGCTGTTGTTAGTTCCAGCATGCTGGTCAACTTGTGATCCCTGTGGGAAGGAGGAAATGCTCCTGGAGCCTGAGTGCTATGGTTGCGTCCTCATTGATGAAACAGAGACTGATGAAACAGAAAACAGAAACCCCAGAGAAACCTGGTGTTACTCCAAATGAGCAGGCCCAACTTTTCCTCCTGATGATGAAGGCAAAAGTAGACGTGACCTCAGGCCCAGTGCCCTGATCCACTCCAGATACTACGACAATATTCATTTCTGCCTTGGTTCTCCAGATATGGGGAATTCCTCAAATTGTTCTATGGTCTATACCTCAAATACATTATTTGAAGTATAAGGGAGCTTCATTTTACAAATGAGAAAATTGGGATGGAAAAAGATTAAGTACCTTGGATAATGCCTTACTGAAAGTTAATGGACAAGTCAGAATTATAACTCAGATATTTCAATTCCTAATCTTTCACTTTTAGGTTTCCAGTGCCCTCTGTTGGCTTCAAAATTTTTATGGTACTCATCAACTTAGAAATTGTTTTAGGTCAGAAAAGTCACAGATTATTTAATTCATTAACTAAAACTTTTAAAGTAGTAGTGTTTTGATAATAGGAATATAGAATTTATCCGTATTTCAAGCATTTTTCACGAAATAGTTAATACTATTGCATGAACAATCTTAACTCGTGGTCAAGGTGATGTTTTGGGGGAACTAAAGGCTGAATAGGGAGTATAAAATTGGGGTTACCATGGGAACTGTACTTGAAGAAAGTCTTCTGAATTCTCTCCTTCAATCTCCGTAGCAGTAAGGGACACCTCAGAGAATCAGCCCTCCTGTGCTGGAGGTTGTATTTCTGTAGTCAGTAGGCTTTGAACTTCCTTTGTGAAGGATTTTTCTCAGGGTGACATTGGACACTAATCCATATGTTTAAAATGACACACATAAAGCCTTTGACTGGTATGACAATATAAACTAGAGGCATCAAGTTAAAGTTCACTATTTGTTGTGGTTTCTTTATTGCAGAAATTCCCTCTTTTCATTGATAGGATATATTGCTTAAAATATTATATTTTATGCTGGCCTATTTGGGGGGTGTTGCTGGCAGAATTCAAATATAGAGGGTAAACCGAGTATAATTTGGAAAAGAATAAAAGAATTATGAATTAGGTGGAATAATTTATGTGATTACATTATGACCTGTGATTATTTGTTTTTCTATAATGAAAAACAAAAGATACTATTTAGGTTGAATTTTGTCCTCACATACACAATTTTCAAGACAGAGTAGTGTGCAAATTCAATCCAACTCAACTTTATAAATGATTAAAAGCATGAATATATCAGTTTCCAATATTACTATGTCCCCTGAACCTCCTAAGTGATTTAAGCAGTTAAAAGTCAACATATCAATACAAAAATAAAGATATCTGATTCATCAGATAATTACATTGTAAACCTTCCAGAAATATAATTTTCTGTATTATTAATTTTCTGTAAAGAATTTCAGTTTCTAGAAAAGCAGCTTTTAGAAACTCTCATGCTATTCTGAATCAGTTGCTTGATAATGTCATGTTATTATATAGCTAATCAAGGTGGAAGGATAGAAAGTCCCCTTTTCTGGGTTCTGCCTCTTCTGCCTTTGTATTTCCTATTCTCTATAAGTTGAAGTAGGGGAAAAAAGATAAATTAAATATAAACAACTTGTGTATCAGATCCCAATATTTTCTTCACATTCTGGACACATCTTTTAATCTATAGAGATATCCTTGTTAATATTTTGGATACTGATGGAATTAATGTTTCATTGGGATCTGTCATTCAAATTCTTTAATCCTTGTTTCAAAAGATTGTGTAGTATAACATATCAAACATTATGTTATTAACAGCTCAGAAAAAACCCTGCTTGCCCCATGGAAATAACTGTCATTCAGATATTGAGATTATTGGCCCAAAACCTTAACATATTTTCAGTGGCATCGTAGTAATTATAGACAAGAAGGCACCAGAAAGTCTCTGATTCTTTTTTTTTTTATTGCAGTAACATTGGTTTATAACATTATATAAATTTTAGGTGTACATTATACTTGTATTTCTGCATAGACTACATCACGTTTACCACCCAAATACTAATTATAATCCATCACCACACACATGTGCCTAATCATCCCTTTCGACCTCCTCCCTAAACTCTTCCCCTCTGGTCACCACCAATCCAATCTCTGTCTCTATGTTTGTTTGTGTTGTTTTTATCTTCTACTTATGAGTGAGATCATACAGTTTTGACTTTCTCCCTCTGACTTATTTTGCTTAGCATAATACCCTCATGGTATTATGGTCCATCCATGTTGTCACAAATGGCTGGATTTCATCATTTGTTATGGCTGAGTAGTATTCCACTGTGTATATATACCACATCTTCTTTATCCATTTGTCCCTTGATGGGCACTTAGATTGCTTCCAACTCTTGGCTATTGTGAACCATGCTGCAATGAACACAGAGGTGCATGTATCTATTACGTATTGGTGTTTTCATATTCTTTGGATAAATACCCAGCAGTGGAATAGCTGGATCATATGGTAGTTCCATTCCTAATTTTTTGAGGAATCTCCATACTGTTTTCCATAGTAGCTGCACCAGTTTGCACTCCCACCAGAAGTGTATGAGAGTTCCCTTCTCTCCACACCCTCTCCAACGATTGTTGTTTCCCGTCTTGTTAATTACAGGCATTCTGATGGGCGTGAGGTGATATCTCATTGTAGTTTTGATTTGCATTTCTCTGATAGTTAATGATATTGAGCATCTTTTCATGTGCCTGTTGGCCATCTGTATATCTTCTTTGGAGAAATGTCTGTTCAGGTCTTTTGCCCATCTTTTAATTGGGTTGTTAGTGTTTTGTTGTTGAGATGTATGAGTCTTTATACATTTTGGAGATTAACCCCTTATCAGATATATGGTTTGCAAATATCTTCTCCCAATTTTTAGGTTGTCTTTTCATTTTGTTGATGGTTTTGTTTGCTGTGCAAAAGCTTTTTAGTTTGATGTAGTCCCATGTGTTTATTTTTTCAATTGTTTCCCTTACCTGGTCAGACACAGTACTTGAAAACATGTTGCTAAGACTGACGTTGAAGAGCATACTGCTTATGTTTACTTCCATAAGTTTCATGGTTTCAGGTCTCACATTCAAGTCTTTAATCCATTTTGAGTTAATTTTTGTGTATGGTGTAAGATAATGGTCTACTTTTATTTTTCTGCATGTGGCTGTCCAATTTTCCCAACACCATTTATTGAAGAGACAGACTCTCTGACTTTTAATCCGTGCTTAAAAGATGCGAGTAACACAGGGTCATCATACTGAAAATTAAAGCTACGTAACTGAATCAGAACTTTCTGGAGGCATCTAATTCTATTCTGGACAAGAGAAAAATATTAGTAGCTAAACCATTCCAAATCTCAGGGAAATGAGATTTTAGTGTCATTATTCAAATTTTTCTTACCAGTTCCTTACAGCAATATTTGCTCTTTCATTCTCTTGCAGATGAACTGGTCAGGTCTTTATGAATGATGAGACAATCAGCTTATGTGGGGCTTTCTTCACATGACCTAAGTTAAAGTCATTTAATTATAACACAAGCTGTATTTTGTTTCTGAATTGCAGCCAGTTTGTGTGGGAAATGTAAATTATCTCATAGCAAATGGGACAAAAACAAAAGTTTAAAGAAAAGCTTAAACTTACTATATTTGCTTGAAATTTCATAGGAAATTAAGAATGAGAAATGTTAAATTGAAGTTAAGAAATTACTCTCTATATAACTCTAATTTCTTTGAATGTTTCTTTTTATAGTCACCTTGCTTCATATCTCTCATATTTTATAAACAAAATTGAGAAAAATAAGTCCCACATTCTCCCCCTTTTCTCAAAATTCTTTAAATTTTTCACTCCAACATAGTACACAAGAAGTTTTGTTTTGAGTTAAGGCAGAATAAGTCATTCAGACAAGACTAAATCTAAGAAGAACTAGAGAAGATGTACAACATATTTTTAAAAATCCTTTGAATGGTATCAAAGAGCTACAAAGCCTATGGAGAATCAAGTGACCAATTTCTAAGGAAACAAAAATACTCAAGAGGTGATTCTGGGTTTTGGGAGGAATCAATTTTCTTTTAGATTCCCAAAGCCTACAAGATTGGGACATATTCACAATCATAGTACATGTTAAATATTTATGAAAATTTGTTACACCTTGGGCAACCTTTCAAAGGACTCATATAAACAATTTGCTATTTGATCACAAAGAGTTAACCAGAAAATTACCATTATTTGGATATTAAGCAACATATCACTAACTCTCGAATTAAAGAGGAATCACAATGTAAATTAAAAATGTAAATGAACTAAATGATAAAATTCTACATTATGAGATTTGTAGCATGTAGCTAAAATCATGCTTAGAGAGAGATTTACAGCTGTTAATAAGTACTTTAGAAATAGTAGAAAAGCTTAAATATGAGCTGAGTATTTTTCTCAAGAAAACAGGAGGGTTTTGACAAGAGGGTTAAAAACAGCAGGGTTAAACCAAAGAAAGAAGAAGGAAGGAAATAAAATTAAGAGCAGAAGTTGGTGGTATAGAAAACAAGCACAGATTAGAGAGGACCAAAAGAGCCAAAAATTGTTTATATGAAAATATTAATAGAACTTTTCTATGAAAAGACTAATAAAATAAAACCTCTTTTAAGCTTATAAAGAACAAAAGGAGAGAAGATACAAATAACCAATACTGGAGTGAAAAGGGAATATCACTATGTACCCTACAGACAACAAACACATAATACAAGGACATTAGGAACAACTTTATGCCAATTAATCAATAGTAAATGAAAAGTACAACTTCATATAATAATACTATTTACCAAACCTGATTTAAGACAATATAGAAAAATCTGAATAGTTCTATAACTATTCTTTCCACAAGGAAAATTCTTCACCCAGAATACATCAATGAAAAAATTCTACCAAATATCAAGCAAGAAATAACACCTTCATTACATAAGCTCTTCCAGGAATAGAAAAGGGAGAACATGTCAAAACTAATTTTAAAAGAAGTTCAAATTCTTTGAAAATAAAATATGTCAAGGGCAATAGTAAAGTAAAAATTATAAGCCTATACATCTTGTGATTTAAATTTAAATATTCTAAAAAAATTCTGGGAAACCACACCCAGCAATATTTATAGAAGTTAATATATCTTAAACAAGTTGGACTTATTCCAGGAATTTAAATTTAGTTTAACACTAGAAAATCAAGTAATATCATGCACTGCTTTCATGGAATATAAGAAGAAGAATTATATGAGCAATGCAATACATATAGGAAAACACTTTTGATAAAATTCATCACTTATTTGTAATTTTAAAAAGCCTTTATCCATCTAGAAAGGGAAGGAAACTGCTTTAATCTGATATAAACAAATATCTGAAAGTAATCTAATAATTAAGTGAACTGATAATTGTAAATAACAGTATATATAATTTTTTTAGATGTCAGTAAAGAACACACATTAATGAAATATTGAATGCTCTACCTCTAAGATTAGAAATGGGATAAGGATATCTCCTACAACCATTTCTATTCTACAGAGTACAAAAGGTCTTAGTCAGTGCATTAAGGCAAGAAAATATATAAAATGCTCAAAGATTGGAAAAAAATAAACAAAATTGGCATTATTCAAAGATGATTTAATTTTATATTAAGATAATGTACATATATTTACAGATAACTGATTAGAATTAATTCATAAGTTTGGCAGTGTTGCTGGATAAAATCTCAAAAATTATACAAAAAATCTTTCGCATTTCAACATCATCAATAAATTGTTAAAAAATGAAATAAAAATTATCCTTTATAATTGCAGAAACATCAAATATCCTACCTAAAAATCCATGTGGAAAAAATATGGATCCATACATCACCCCATATAGAGGAAACAATTCTGAGTGGGTGTAAATGTGAAATGTAAAACAAACAAAAAACTTTTTGGAAGATAATAAAGATGGGAAACAACAGGAACTCTCATTCATTGCTGGTGGGAATACAAAATGGAACAGCCACTTTGGAAGACAGTTTGGCAATCTCTTATAAAGTTTACACATTCTTACCATGTGATTCAGCAAACATGCTTTTCAGTATGTACCCAATTGATTTGAAAACCCGTGTCCACACAAAAACCTGCACGTGAATGTTTATAGCAGTTTTTTTGGTAATCTCCAAAAACTGGAAGCAGCCAAGGTGTCCTTTAATAGCTGAATGGATAAACTGTGGTTCATCCGTACATTGAAATATTATTCAGTGATATAAAGAAATGAGCTACAAAGCCACAAAAACAAATGGAGAAATCTCAAATACCTATTGCTAAGTGGAAAAAAAACCCAGTTATATGACATTCTGGAAAAGGTAAAACTATAAAGACAGTTAAAATATTAGCAGTTGCCAAGGATTTGAGGGGACAGGAGAGTGATAAATAGGTCAAGCACAGGGAATTTTTAGGAGAATAAAACTATTCTTTATGATACTGTAATTGTGAATATAAGACCTTATGCATTTGCCAAAATTCATAGAACTATACAGCACAAAAGGTAAACCTTAATGTATGCAAATTAAAAAATATCATTTAGGAGATTGGAGGACCTTAGGAAGAAATGTAGACTGTGACAAAGAATTCTAACTATATTACAAATGTGTAAAAGAATCTCACTGAAGGGGTTGGGGAAAGGTGCCAAGCTAAGTATTTTTGGAAATAAGTGGTGTCTGCAAATCTAAAGATGTAAGGAGCTGCACATAAGCCCTGTACTGTAGTTGATAAAGTTCTTTCCCACAGGGTTATAGGTTAACAATTTTGATACTGCTATACATGTATATTGGAATGGAACAATTAAGTTAATGGATAACAGATAGTGAATGCCACATTTCTCACTGTTGGACTGGGAATTTACAAATAAGCAAGAGGAAGGGGCTAGAAATATCCATGTGGCAATAGATTAGAGTTGGAGACATCATATGAATTCATGTTTAGCTTAATATAGATATAGATATTGCATACAGAAATATGTATAGATATATTTAATACACAAGTTAGTATAAACACATGTGTTGTTTTGCTTTTTTAGCTGAAAAGAACTAAAAGAAATGACACTGCTGTAGCAACATGCTTACATAGCATCCACATTTTGGTTTCTAATACCATTCTCCAATAGAAGGACCCAGTGCTCTTTGGTGAAAGGCTGATTCTAGGACTGGGACAGAAAATACGGAAGATGAGTCTGGAGCATCTGTAGTGCTAGAAAACAAGAAAGTGCTAAAAACAAAACAAAACAAACAAACAATCAAAACCCCACACATTGATAGGAGTATGTCAAAAGAACACAGGGGCCAACTGAAAGAGCTCCCAATGGCCAAAGCTGGAACAATTTGAACATCAAAATACATCAGTAGTATTGGACTATTGCCAAAAACATAAAATAAATATCATGTATTTATACATATATACATAAAATATTTAATAAATTAATAAATGCGTAAGAGATGAATCTCTCATGCAGAAGATTTCAAATAATTTTCATTGATACTCCCTACTCAAGGAGAAGGAGCATAGCTCCCATTCATTAGGTGTGCTGCACACAGTGACTTCCTTCCAAAATGTACGGTAATGGGGGGTATAACTATACAGTGGAGAAGCCTGGAAAACACTACCTCAGCCAGGTGATTAAAGCCAGTGTCGACAAGTCATAGATCATACTGATGGTATGTATGCTCAATATGATGTGACAATGATGGCCCTTTACCTCTGTGACCTTCTTCCCAATACTCATAATCCCAATGTAGTCATGAGAAAAACATCAGACAAATTCCAATAGAAGGGCATTCTACAAAATACCTGACCAGAATGCATCAAAACTGCCAAGGTCACCAAAACACGAAAAGTCAGAGAAACTGTCACAGCCAAGAGGAGCTAAAAAGACATGACAACTAAATTTAATGTGGTATCATGGATCGGAGCCTGGAACAGAAAAAAGACATTAGGTAAAATCTAAGGAAATTTAAATAAACTATATTCTTTAGTTGATAATAATTATCACTATTGGTTCATTAGTTTTAACAAATGTATCATAATAATGTAAGATGTTAATAGGAGAAACTGGGTGTGGAGTACATAGGAACTCTGTACTAGCTACTAGCTTCTCAATTTTTCTGTAAATCTAAAACTGTTGTAAAAATAAATTCTATTAAAAATAAATTAACTAAAGTAAATATTTGTTGAACATGTTAATAGCAAATTAGATATAACTGAAGGGAAAATCAATGGGGATCAGAAAATCAAGGTAGATCAGAAGATATCATTCAGAATAAAGAATAAGGAGACAAAAAGATGTAAAATAGAGAACAGGTTAAGAAGCTAACAAAAGAGAGTGAGAAGATGTAAACCTGAGTTCCTGAAGGAGAGAAAAGAATGAATGGGATAGAAGCAACATTTCAAAAGGTAATGGCTTATAGTGTTCCAGAACTGACGAAAGATCTCACACCTCACATTCAAAATCCCAATGAACCCCAAGCAGGTTAAATAAAAAGAAACACATACCAAGAATCATCATAGTGAAACTGTAGAAAACCAAAGAAAAAAAATCAAAGTAGCAGCCTTTAGACTGTCAAGTGACTTCTCTGAAGCATAAATGACAGCTAGAAGAGAGAAGAATATCTCTGATGCGCTAAAAGAAAATGACTGGTAACTTTGAATTTAATGTCCAGGGAAATTACCTCTCAAGAATCAAACCAAAATGAACACTTTATTCAGATAAACAAACCCCAAAAATGTCTGCTGGTTTAGGCCTGTTCACTTTTGCATCAGTTAAATTGCATAATTAAGCAGAGATGTGAGATATGTTACCACCCCTAAATCTTTTAAGTTGTGATGGTTCCCCTAGGCCCTTACTATTTCCCTTAACAGGATACAGTACTGAGATTCATGATGCACCTCTTGGTAGGAGGAGAGGGCTCCAGGGACTTTCACTTGGCCCCATTGGTCTTAGTCGATGAGGGAGGCATCAATGTAGGGACACTGCCTGCTTCCAAAGGTGTCTTTTCAAATGATACACTCAGGAACTGTTAAAATGACCATAAAATGGGATTGAAGTCCTTTATATTTGCCAGGATGCTAATGTGAAAGCTCTACTATTTTCCTGCTGCCCATAAACCCCAAATAAGACTGGGAGTATGCAGCAGTGTTTTGAGTTCCCAGGAATTAGCTCTGAGTCAGTGCTTGATAGCCCTTGAAAGATCTGGTATTTCCATTCCATTAAAGAATTACCCGGGGAAGTAGCTTTAGGACCCTTTGATTATGGTCAGGAAAATTTTCACGGAGTATACATAATGGATGCATTGCAAGGTTTGCTTTGAAGTCCACCTTGCCTTTCCTGGTTCAAGAAGCTCTTGTCTGTGAACTGTTTCAGGACTGGGTATTAAGAGAAGACCAAAACTATTTATTATGGTGGCTCAGGACAGACTTTTGTTCCCCAGACCAGAATTTTTATTTTGATTTGCTTCCAGGAAGCTCATGTTCAATTGACCATAGCAACATTGTGAGTCAAATGTGTTTATTGTGCTAGCCCTGCTGCTTCTTATGATGACTATGTTTGCCTCAGAGTAGGCTGCAGCTTGGCATTTGTCACTCCGGGGTCTGGAACATCTCTTATTCTTCATGGCAGAAGCAGCACAATCTCTCCAAGTCTTGCCATAAATAGGAATTTGATTTTGGATGAGCACAGGTGGTAATTTAATTAACTAATCTAGTCATTTCATCCCATACAGTGCTATACAATAGTCTCCCCTTATCCACTGAGGATACAATCCAAGACCCCCCAGTGGATGCCTGAAACCCTGGATAGTACCAAACCCTACGTATACTGTTTTTTCCTGATAATAAACTGATAATAAAATAGAACAATTATAACAATATACTGTAATAAAAGTTACCATAGAGTTTAGCAAACTCAGCATATGATATTTTTTCTTTCCTTATTAAGTAGAGAACTTTCACATTTTCACTTAAAGGAAGCACTTGATGGCTGCTCTTTGGCATATTCGAATTGCTAGCATCACTACTCTTGCACTTTGGGGCCATTATATGTAAAATAAGGGTTAGTTGGACACAAACGCTGCAATACAGAGAAAGTCAATCTGATAACCCAGACGGCTACTAAGTGACTGTAGCATATACAGTGTAGATACAATGGACAAAGTGATGATTCACATCCCAGGTGGGATGAAGTGGGATGGCTTGAGATTTCATCGCACTACTCAGAATGGCATGCAATTTAAAACTTATGAATTGTTTGTTTCTGGAATTTTCCATTTAATATTTTCAGATCATGGTTGACCATGGGTAACTGAAACCATGGAAAGCAAAACTGCAAATAAGAGGGGAATACCGTATTCCTCTCTGAGTTTATGGATACGAATTGTCACTGCCACCTGCCTTATTTTGCCTGATACTGATTCCAGTTTTTGCTTGTTAGCTCTAATGTTGCTAACCTGGGTTAATCAGGGCTTTTGGATGCAAGCAACAGAAACCAATACTAAAAAGTAAGAGAGGTTTATCAGAATACTATTGGTGGAGCTCATAGAATGGTTAGGTTGCTGGACCACATATTTGGAAAGCAGATAGAAATCAGGAGGAGTGAGTAAAAGGACAGCAGTTAAGCTGATTCAGGGACAGGGGGATCTGAGTCACCGTAGTTTACAATGTGAGAGTTTGTACTCAAAAATTATCTTTATCATGCATGTTTCTTCTTTAATCCTTGCAAACTTCTTAACACAGCAAAAATTCAAATGTATATGCAACATGCATCATTGGCAATTGCACCATCAAAAATTCTACCAAGTTTTATTGTAAGTTTATTTTGACAACACCTCTAAAAGCACTTTTTTATTATATTATTTAAACGTTATTATTGATATTTCTATCAACACACTAAGAGGCAAGAGAACAAACACTAAGACAATGAGATTTGTGTCGTTTTAAGACCAATAATAACTAGGCTAGCTCTAAGTATGACCTTGTTTAATCAGCTTATAAATGTTTCCAAGATATGAAATTGAGTGGTAATTGGAATATTAGCTACTGAGACTTCTGTTGAAAAATCAACTTACAGGTTACATATTGTCAAAAGTATCTTAGAATACCCTGGGGACAATTTCCTGTTTTAGGAAGCAAATATGTTTATTAGTTTGGTAATAGGAAGCAAAGTTGAATTATCCAAGATCTAAAGCTAAGCAATCACCATTGGGAAAAGTGTTATAAACTGACTGAGTTCAGGATCAAAAGAAGTATAAGCATTCATAAATAAGAAAAAATAAATAATGCAGATTTGGGGTATTAAAACAAGTATAGTATTTAAGGGCAAAGGAGATCAGAAGAGCTGGATGTTCTGGATTTTCAGAAAAATAAGCAAGCAATTCACAATTCTCCTCTTCCTTATTTGCCAAGAACATATCACCAGAAGTCATGGATAAAAATTAACCCCCGGCTGATAACTTCATTCAGTGAGACAACTCATTCAAAGCTTCAGAGGGCTTCTGCTATAAGAAGAGATTTCCCCTACAGAGAAATGAGGGAAACACTTTAGCTGGTTGAATTATAAGGAGCTATATTTAGAAATGTCTCATAAATAGGTAGATAATTACTAAGATGGCCTCAGTTGATAAAAGTCAGACGACTCTAAACTCGGACTGGATTAATAAAGAATAAATTCTTTGGCCCTTTCTGCTGTGCTCTTTGTGTAATTTGAACTTGCCTGCCAACTTCAGAGCAGGCAGGGAGTGTACCTACATGTCAGCCACAGCAGGGCTCAGGGAGTGGTGATGATAGGGATTAAAAGTCAAGGATTGTCTCCCCATGGTTGTAAAATAGGCTTCTGGCCAGGGGAGTGGGTGCAAAGACTGAAATGCAGCTCCACAAACTAATCCAGACTAATTCTGTGATCCTGAAACCAGTCAGCCTCAGGCGTCCCTTCTATCAAATGAAGGTGTTGATCTCTGTGCTCCTTCTGGGTTGATGCTTCTGTGCTAGGCATTTATTCACTAAGGATAAATTATTTTGTAAAAAAAATAATTATTGTTATTTATTTCCTTTTAAACATTTTTTTTTTGGTCTAATACTGTCAGACTCCACACTTGTTTGCTGTCAACACTAGGGGTCAGTGTAAGAATAGTCCTGTTTTCCATGCTATTATAAGCCATGTCATATATTATAGGTACCTTAAATATTTAGATTTTTTTATTTATGGCTTCTGAATTTCCATTATATATTGTTAGGTTACTCATTCACACTTTTTCAACAATAAAGGTAATAAGAGATTTTCCCTATAAACTAAAAAATTAAGGAAATAAAAAATATACTTCTGTTTCTAATGCAAATATTACAAATGAAAGTTTAACAGACATTTTGAAAGTAAATCTTAAAACCAAATGCATAATAGTTAGCAATCTACACTATCTTTACTTAAATATACCATTGTTATGTACATTTTCCTAACCTTCCCTGTTTCTTTCTGCTCCCCTGTGGAATTACAAGTACTATGAAAAAAGCAACAATTTGTCATAAACTCAAAATAACCTTGAAAATCAAGCAAATGCAATCATAAAGATGGGAAATTAATAGCATCCTCTTTAAGGTTATTTTCTCTTGGATTTTAACATCTTTAAGGCTCCAGGTGTTTATGTTTGTTAACTTAGTAAGAGTTTAGGTGCGTCTTATACACAACCAGTCTCACACACAAGTGCAGACAGAAATAGATGCAATATGATTTTACACAGAATTAATGAATGATTTCACCTCACACTGGTAATCCAAAGTAGAGCAGGGAAGGACATGAATATGTGGTTAAAACTCAAAAGAGAGGGTCAGAAAACATTAAGCTGGCTTCCTGGGCCTTAAAAGTAGAACTAGTCTCTAAGAAAATATAAACAGATAAATTGCATTCCGTGAACAGAAATTCACAGAAAAAAAAAAAAAAACCCATCACACGTGTGTGTGTCCCATTCATTCATTTAGTTCATATGCGCCTAGATAGTAGCAACTGTCTTTTTATTTTAGCCAGTATAAGATCGTGCCTGTGGTTCTTTAAGGACATTTGTACTTCCTAAAAGAGCAGGTGCTTCAAGAAATTATTCTCTTTTCAAAGAACCAATGTAATCAACCATCTCCACGTGACACGTGACAGTTTTTACCTGAAGAATGATTTGATGAAAACCAAAGTCAAGACACTGTGTAGAGGACAGTGTGTAGAGGACAGAGAAGATTTTCCTAAGTCAGGTTCCTGTGGTTGAGACAAATGTTCTGAACTGCAGGAAGAAGAACCGTTTTCCCTGTCAGTCATTTCAAGTGTAATTTCAATTCAAGGGCCCTGACCCAGGGCCCTTTGTAACTGCCCCAGCGCTCTCCCAGCGCTGAGGGGCCAGCAAGCTCAGGCGGCCAGACTGGATCAATTGACCTTCTATGTTATCTGTTTTTTCTGCTGCCCTTTACATTCCCCATCAATGTTTTGTTTTCTCCAGAGCATCTTTTCAGCTCTGGATAGTAAGATGCCTCTTTGCATACAAAAAAATGATGACTTCTCACAAGATGGAGCTTAAAGGAGAAGGGCTAAGAACAAAGCAGGCACTCCCCACCCCCCTCTTTCTGTTGCTGCTGATAGAACAGGGAAAACCTCTCCATTCACTTCAATTTTTTTGGCAGAAGGCCTTTGCTTCCTCACCTAATGGCAAGGTTACAATAGTACTAGAATTAAAAAAAAGAAACAACCCAGAGTACATTTCTCAGAACCACTTTCACCTTTATTCAGGAACCATACAATAACCAGGTGAGGCATTTTCTCTTATTCTTGTCCTCTTAATCCTGATCGGCTCCTCCACCCAGGCTGTCTAAACCATGGGATGGTTACGGTCTTCTCTCTAAATCTGAGCAGCCTGGTCCATTGAGCCCTAAAGAAGAACCTCATCGTGCCCTGACATTAATAGTCACCTGGAGGGAGAAGCAGACACTAGCACAAAAGGCATATTTTTTTTCTCTGTATTGCACACCTGCACAACAGGATTAAGTTTGAGAAACTTTGGAAAATATCAAGTCAGGTTGTTAGCATTAATATTTTTTAATATTATAAAATACAAAGCAAAGAAGAAAGCAAGTCAAATATAGCCTTTGCCTGTTCTGCAGCTGATTATAATCTAGAATTATAGTGTATACACTGATGCAGATAAATAAAATGTTCAACAGCTTTAGCATCATTAAGAATGACTGACATTACATAGATGTGATATGTTTATTCTTCTTGTATATAAATCTTAATTGCTTGGTTCTCTTTGTATATATGTGTGTTCATTAAAGGGCTTTTTGGAATTACTTATTAATAAAAAGTAAATGTACTACAGTGCCTTACAATTTGAGAAGGTGTTGCTGTGGGTCTGTTTAATGAAGTGAATAATCCTTTCTTAATTATTTATTCCATTTATTTGTATGGAATACAAATAAATTTTGTATTTATTTGGGTTTGATACATTTATATAACATGTGGGTTTTGATACACTTATAAAACATGTTGCACAAATACAGGAGTATTTTGTGTTAATAAGAGAGATGAATAACAGGAAAAAAGGTGGTTTATTGACTTCTGTCATATACCAGGCACCATGCCAAGCATATCATCTCATTAACTTTTCACAACAAAGCAAAAAGAAGGTTCTTGTATGATCCTTACTTATAGGTGATGGAACTGAAGCTTGCAAAGGTCAAATCACTCATTCACAGTCACATGCTGAATACTGGGCAGAGATAGGACTCGGAAACGACTTCCACTTGATCCTGGAAGCCCATGCTTGATTTGAAGGGTGGCTTTTTCAAAATGATGATGGCAGTAGTCGCTATTGTAGAGAAAGAACTCTCAGCCCCTCACCTTCCCTGCGATCCTAGGCACACATATTTAACCCAAGGATGATAAAAAGAGGTAAACTGCCTATGGGCAACGTGAAAGGATGCCAAGGGTGTTTTTGAAATTTTCTTTTCCAATTGGAATAGTAGAACTTGTGAATTTATAATAATTTGGGTAAGGAGAAGGGTGAAAAGTCACCAAAAATATTACTGTCAACAGTTTTATTTTTCAGTCTTTATTTCAAACCTAGTTGACTTCTTTCCAGTATAGATATAGTTATGGTTTTAAAAACTGCATTATTCCATGTTCATGGATAGGAAGACTCAATATTGTCAAGATGTTATTTCTTCCCAGTTTGATCTATAGATTCAATGCAATCCTGACCAAAATCCCAGAAAATTATGTTGTGGATATCAATAAAGTAAAGTTTATATGGACAGGCAAAAGACCCAGAATAGCCAATTCAATATTTAAGAACAAATTTGGAGAACTTGTACTACTAGACTTTAAGACTTACTCTAAAGCTACAGTAATCAAGACAATGTGGTATTGGTGAAAGAATATGCTTTACTTCAGTTGGACAGAATAGAGAGCCCAGAAAGAGACTCATAAAAATATAGTCAACTGATCTTTGACAAAGGAGCAAAGGCAATACAATGGAGCAAAGACAGTCTTCTCAACAAATGGTGCTAGACATCCCCATGCAAAAAACTGAATCTAGACACAGACCTTACACTTTCCACATAAATTAATTTTAAATGGGTCACAAAACTAAACGTAAAATGCAAAACTATAAAATTCCTAGAATATAACATAGCAAACCTCAATAACCTTGGGCTTGGCAGTAAGTTTCTAGATACACCAAAGACATGATCCATGAAAGAAATAATTAATAAGCTGAATTTCATTGAAATTAAAAACTTCTGCTTTACAAAAGACAATGTCAAAAGAATGAGAAGACAAGCCACAGACTGGGAGAATATATTTGCAAAAGCCATGTCTGATAGAGGACTGTTTTCCAAAATATACAAACACTTAAAACTCAACAATAAGAAAACAAACAACCCAATGAAAAGGCAGACCAAAAGCCTTAACAGCCATCTCACCAAAGAAGATACACAGATGACAAATAAGCATATGAAAAGATGTTCAACATCACATATCATCAGGGAAATTGAAATTAAAACAATAATGAGATACCACCACACACCTATTAGAATGGCCAAAATCCAGAACACTAGCAACAACTAGTGCTGGCAAGCACGTGGAGCAACAGGAACTCTCATTCATTGCTGATGTAAATTCAAAATGGTACAGCCACTTTGGAGGACAGTTTGGCAGTTTCTTACAAAACTAAACGTACTCTTACCATATGATCCAGCAACAATTCTTCCTGGTGTTTACCCAAATGAATTGAAAATTTATGTCTACACAAAAACCTGCACACAGATGTTTATAACAGCTCTGTTCATACTTGCCAAAACTTGGAAGCAACCAAGATGTCCTTCAGTAGGTGAATGAACGAATGAACTGTGGTACATTCAGGCAATGGAATATTACTCAGTGGTAAAAAGAAATGAGCTAACAAGCCAAGACAAGATATGGAGGAATATTAAAATGCATATTACTAAGTGAAAGAATCCAATCTGAAAAGGCTACATACTGTATGATTCCAACTATATGACATTCTGGAAAAGGCAAAACTATGGAGACAGTAAAAAGATTAGTGGTTGGGAAGAGTAGGGGAGGGAGGAAGAGGCAGAGCACAGAGGAATTTTAGGGCACTGACAACACTCTTTATGATACCATGGATACGTGTCATTACACAAATGCCCAAACCCATAGAATGTACAACACCAAGAGTGGACTGTAATGTAAACTATGGACTTTGGGTGATTATGATGTGTCAATATAGGTTCATCGGTTGTAACAAATATACTGCTCTGGTTGGATGTTGATAATGGGGGTGGTTATGGATGTCTTCCTCATCCAGTTCAGCTCCAACCACTCTCTCTAGGCTATCATGATTGCCTCTCCCTTCTGGAGCAGTCATCCTTGTTCTGCCCCACCAAAGATCTTTTGATGAATCAATCTAGAAGGGAAGAGAAAGAGGAAGAAGAAAAGGAAGAGGAAGTAGAAAAAAGTTATTTCATCCTTTACTTTTTATTGCTTTCATGATTTTAGCCTAATTTTCTTCTGATTACTGCTTTGAATGTATATAATATGTAGTTATTTATTATTATTATAAGATATTTGGTATTTTCAGTTTGTATTATCTTTATTCAAGAAGATTATTTCAAGAGTTGTTTAATAGAAGATTTTTTAATACATTTTGGTTTTTTTAATTTCTGCTCTATAAAGGTAGTAGCATGTCATTTATTTGGTGTACACATATTCATAACTGTTACATCTTTATTAGGAATTGTGGCTTTTATCGTTAAAACTGTCCTTCTCTGTCACACATAAGTTTGTTTCTTTTTTTTTTTTTTTTTTTGGTTTGACTTTGCTTATCAGGATCACAAACCCTATTTTCGTATTGTTTCCATCTGACCAATATGTCCCTGAACTTTCTTTTATTTTAGCCTTTTGAATCACCTTATTTTAGGTATATTACTTACACACAGAATCATAGCTTGGCATTACTTTGTTAATAAAATTAAAAGTTTTCTTTTAATAGCTGAGTTAATCCCATTCACATTTATTGATATGACAACTCATATTTTATAATTTTTATAAATTTACATAATTGTGATTTCATAATTATTGTACATATTATGTCACATTTGCTTTGCCCCTTTCTGCATTGGCTGTGTTTACTTTGTTCTTTTCATTTTTAAATTTCATTGGTATTTAGAATAGTTTACATTTTTTTCTGGTGATTACCTTTTTATTTAAACTTTTCTAATGCTTTTGGTATCCCAATTTCTTATATAAACATTTATTATTTGATTTGTTGATTTTCTTTATTTTTTCACTTTTTGGTGAGGAAAACAGCCCTGAGCTAACATCTGTTGCCAATCTTCCTCTTTTTGCTGAGGAAGATTGGCCCTGAGCTAACATCTGTGCCCATCTTCCTCTATGTTGTATGTGGGATGTCACCACAGCATGGCTTGAAGAGCAGTGCGTTGGTGCGTGCCTGGGATTCGAACCTGCAAGCCCCATGTGGCTGATGTGGAGCATGCAAACTTAACTACTATGCCACCAGGCCGGCCCCTTGTTTGTTGATTTTTAATAGTATCTTTTGCCTTCTGCCTATTGCCTATACAAAAATCAATGAGCTTATTTCATGTTCCTCTTTTGCTCTTCTTTCTTCCACTATTTTAGTTGCATTATTTTTACTTGGCCAAAACACATAACATTTATTCACCATTCTTCCACCATCCTCCACACCAAAACTTCAATTTTAGTTTTGCATTTTAATAAATTAGATGCTTATCACGATTCCTTTTGCTGAAGAATCCCCCCACTTAATCTCTTGGTTGGCTCATCCTCTAGAAGATTCTTCAAGGAGAGCTTAAGACTGCAGTATAACCTGGGTTCTTGCATGTTTAAAACCATTTTTCTATAGCCTTGATAGTTAAATGACAGTTTTTCTGAGTATAAAATCTTGGATTCACATTTTTTCATTGAAAATGCTGCTCTGTTGTTGTTTTGCTTTTTATGTTGCTGTTAAGAAATCTGATGTCAGTCTAATTCTGTTGTCCTTTTAAATTATTAATCTTTTTGCCTGTAAGTCAAAAGGATTTGCCTGTAAGCCCTAAAGATTTTTTTAAAATCATTGAAGTCTTATAGATTTATTAACATACATCTTGGAGCTGACCATTGTTAAGATGCAGCCCAGCCAGCTCCAGCCTTTGAATGTTATTATATGTCAAAACACACCTCACCACTTTGAGTGAGTGCAAGTAATTCAAAGGTTCATTACTCACTCAGGCAAATGCAAAGTGAGGGGAGTCCCTGGCCTGGGACCCTTTGATCTCCAGGACTAGGGAGAGAGACCAGAGGTCCTGGTTACACATATGTGACAGGAGCCCACCAAGGATTTTTAGATAATGCTGGGGTGGACAGATTTCTAGCAGCCGTCCTAGTGTGGGGGAAGGTGAATAAAGGAGCAGAGCAGTAGTGAGTCATGCTGAGGTGTCTCATGCTCACCCCCAGGAGGTCAACAACTTATCTAAGTGTTGTTTTGTTGTAACTTATTGTTTCCAACTTTATTTCTCTGCAGTCATTTCAAGAAAAGGACTCAGGTACCTGTTGGGTGTCTTCCATATTTAGAAAGCGTTCTTATTACATATTTTATATATAATTTAATAATATTTTATATTTTTGTATTAAAGAATTAAATACTGGTTCTGTTTTATTATTTGTTTTTCATTGTCAGAGACTCCATATTATATGATTTCTATTTATATTTGCCTATTTTCCATTTTAACCATTTTCCTTCTCACCCTTTTTACTTCTTATTTTAACTCATTTTCATTCTCTTAGTTATTTTCCTACCTTCCTCCAAAGTCCCTTATCAGATGCTCGTTTCAGCCTATTCCCCCTGGGGTACCTTACAATTTAGTCATCATTGCTATTATAATTTCCCCCTCCTCCTCCTCCTCTTCTTGCCCAAGTACCATCAACTTTCATTTCATTTCCTCCTTAATATATACATTTCTTATTCTGTCTATATGTTCATAAGTGTTTGTCTGAGGATATTTAATTCAGTTTGGAATATTGTGTTAGAGTTTTCTTCTGCTTTGTGTGTTGGTTTCCTGAGAGAGACATTTCATCAGTAAGATGTTTGCTTCTCACTGTTTTCCTCCTGTAGTAGTGGTGTGCAGATGTGGTGCACAGATGTGATGTGTAGTAGTGGTGTGTAGATGTGGTGCACAGATGTGGTGTGCAGATGTGGTGTGCAGAGGAAGACAGCTTACATCCATGCAGTTTGTGGACAGGATGCCAGGGGGATGGGTTACACATTTCCTTGTACGTTTCAAGAATGGGGAATTCTTGGTTTGTTTGGATTGTTTATTTGGTTAATGTGAAAAGAGATAAATTGTCTTAATTTTGTTTTTTATTCTCTTTTTTTTTTTTGGCAGGATCACAATTTTTCCCCTTCACCTTCCAGTCTCCAAAGAATGCCACTCTCTTTCCTGTATCCTCATCCTTCAGAAACAATGCCTCTCAATCTTGTCACTGTGAGCCCCGCACAGTATTACGTCCCTTCTCTGCTGTCAGTGCTCTGATTTATCAGAAATATTTTTCAGTAGTTTTATACTTACAGTGGATTTTCTCTTTCTAGGGGATTTTAAATTAATCATGATCCTTTCCTCTCCTATTCCCTCTTCCTCAGCAGTTTGCCCAAGCCCTCCTCCCCAGCCCTCTCCCATCTGTCTGCAAAACTTGAGAGATGGCTCTGCTGAAAATTGGCATTTACTTTTGTACTTATAGGTAATCTGAAGTTTGTTGTGTTCTCTGAATTCTAGTTATGCCATTCTTCTGGTTTTATTTGTTATATTGAGCAAGAGATACTCTGAAGGAGTGGCCAGTGGGGAGAATGCAGTGTCACAAAGTCAAAGGATAACATTTCTCAAGAACAACAGACTGATCAATGTGGCAAGTGCTGCTAGGTTGAGTAAGATGAAGGCTGGAAACTAACCATTGGTTTAGGGTCATTAGGGGCCTTGAAAAGAGTCCTGCTGTTGAGCAATGGGTAGAAAAGACCAACTGAAATGGGTTCTACAAAGAAAACAGTGTGAGAAAGTCGATACAGTAAATGCAGCAAGTATAGAACACATTTCAGAAGGCTTACTACGAAAGATCATATACAATTGTGGTAGTTGAGGGCACTATGGGGTCAAGTTTTTTTTAACTTCTAATTTAAGCATATACTTACAAAACGTTCACATTTAAATATATCTCGATGAATTTTCAGAAACTCAACAGCCTGCAGATCAAAGAACAGAATATTACGACCTTCCTAGAACCCTCCCCCCTCCCCAGTGCTCCACGCAGTCACTAATTATCCCGCAAAGAGCAACACCTATACTAATGTCTGACACTACAGTGTTGGTTACTCGTTCGTATCTGACTTCTTTTGCTGTGCATTAAGCTTGTGAGAATTATTCACTTGGTTATGGGTAGTTGGTTGCAGGTAGGGTTTTCATTTTCATTGCTGTTAAATTTTCCGTGATCTGAATATACTACAATTTATTTATTTATTATAGTATTGAAGGGAATTTGAGTAGTCTACATGTGGAACTTTTATGAATAGTGCTGCTATGTACTAGTCATAATTTTCTAGTTTCTAGTTATGTATTTTCTAGTACATGACTTTAGGTGAACATATGTATGAATTTACCCAGGAATGGAATTGATAGATCATAGAAAACACATATATTAAGTAATTATAGCCAAACAATTCTATACAGCGCTTTTTTTAAAGCACTGTATAAGAGTTCCAGTTGCTGAATAATTTTGCTTACACTTACTTGCTTTTTTAAAATTTAATTTTATCAATCGTGATATGGTTTTAATTTGTATTTTACTAAAGACCAATGAAATCATATTTACTGGCCAATTGGACATTGCCTTCGAGAAGGGTCAGTTCAAGTATTTTGCCCATTTTTCTCTTTGGTTATAGCTCCATTTTCCTCATTGATTTGTAGATATTGTTTTTATATCCTGGACTTGAGTGATTACTGGTTGAACACTATTTTAAGATACGGGGAATATTAAAGTACATTTGTATACTGATAGGAATAATTTAGTGATTCAAGATATAGAAGGAAAATTGCAAGAGAGAAAACCTGAGTGGGCAGTAGGGGTAGGACCCATCTACTAGGAGGAGTTGGCCATTGTGACTATATCATACTCAACTTAAACTTTAGTTTATAGTCAACCTTTCTGACATCTTATTATTATAAAAGTGATGAATATTTTATTTAACTAAAATTGTATCCACACATTGGATCATTTTCACTTTCAAAAAAAGAAAATCTTAATTTAAAAAATGAGGAAATAAAGGCTTTTTGCACATATACAAAAGGAAAGCGTTCTGTGCTGTACTCACTGGCTTTCTGTCTTGAGGACATATGCCACTGTGCCATGGTAGTAAATCTTAGAATATTATTATTGCATCATTTAACTTATTCTTTTTGCTCCATTTGTTTTTCTTCTTTAATCTAGTCTTTCAAATAATATTCCTTTTGCATTATTTTTACCTGATTATATTGTCTCCTTTTAAACTTGTAGCACTTCTGTTAAATGTTCTAATGTATATTTTTAACCACTCACTTGAAATTGTCTTAGGTTTTGTTTTGGTTTTTTAACACTTTATTTCTTGTGTTTATTTTAGCAAGTTTTAAGTTCTTTTGAATTTTTAAAATTTCTTTTTTACCCTGTTTATTTTCGTTGTCGTTAATTTCTGTCATATTTTTATTTTTGCTAAATTTGTTTTTAGTTTTTCTTAATTTGACTAGTAGAAAATATATTAGGAGCAGGTATACAAATAATTCATGCCCTAGTTTGAATATTTTTATTCCTTCATTTGGTAATCAGTGGAGTTTTGGTCCCTGGCAACCCTATTTGTAGCAAAATATGTAATCGAAAATATGTGGTCTTTCTTGTGCCATCATGACTCATAAAGCAAGTCATGCAATATGTAGCTGTTTAACAGAAAAGAGATGTTGGCTGACAATTCTATTCCAGGAAGGTGCCTCCCTCTTGGATTAACTTAATCAAACAATAAGTGTTTGTGAGATTTTGAGGATTTCTTTTACACTGCAGCATGCTAAGAAGAAATTGGCTAGGGCCAAGTTTCCTCATTATGTAATTTTGGAATGAAGGCAGTTTTTCCTTTGTGGGATCACCTAACAAACAAAAAACAATCCCCCCAAAAAGGAGCATAACCTCGTATGATATTTCAGGGCAAAAAGAATCTCGTTCTCATCTCTTACTTTAACCCTCAGTGGTCCTAAAAGAAGGTTAGACTTCTTAATAGTTACACTTGTGACTTTAGAAAGAACAATTTATTTTATAAGATCTCTGTCCTTGCAAAGTTAGTGGGAAAGCATGCAGGAGATAGGCCCCAGTGAACTATCACTGATAACTGAACATATTGTCATTTCATTCTGGGTCCTGCTTTAAGGGAAATGTCTCTTCTTCCTCAGTTCTGTCCAGCTTCCTCCCTCATTACAGGACTATATTTTCCACTCTGCCTCACAATATAATTGCACCTTCAAATCCCTCCTCGTCTGCAGGATTATAGACCCTTAGTTATCCTCATTGTTCATTATCAGTCAGCCAAATGTGAGAGCTGTAAATGATAATTCTCCTCGGCTGACTTATTTCTCAGTTTGCCATGCACCTCCAAATAAAACCTAGCCTAGAAGCTGCGGGACTTTTCCACCAAAAAGAATTGGTTAAACATGAGATATCTTAACCTGCATTAAGACTGCCATATCCAGTAAGCAGTGATGTCTATCAAGCCACAGTTAACATATTTTCACTTTCCAAATATCTCTAAAGCAAAGGATAGGTTATTTTTTTTACTAGAAAGACTCCCAGACTTTACTTCCCAACGGTTAACTTTATAAGTATAATAATTCAGATATTTTGCCTTTCCTCTTTGGGTCTAATTTTTTCTCCCTTAGATGCCTAGATTTTAAAAAATTAATCTCCCGGTGGTGCAGCGGTTTAGTCCGCGCTTGGCAGCCCGGGGTTCGCGAGTTCGGATCCCGGGCGCCCGCCGACGCACTGCCTGTCAGCCATGCCGTGGCGGCGTCCCATATAAAGTGGAGGAAGATGGGCACGGATGTTAGCCCAGGGCCAGTCTTCCTCAGCAAAAAGGGGAGGATTGGCAACAGATGTTAGCTCAGGGCTGGTCTTCCCCACAAAAAAAAAAAAAATTAATCTCCCTTCTTTAAGACTTTTGGCTCTTTCTTCTCTGGCTATACAGGAAAAAAATGTACTAAAGATAAGAGACCTGGCCCTCTTAATCCTAATTAATGGCAGGTGGGGGGGCAGATTATCACTGACCTCACAGGCTCAGGTAAGCATTTTATATTTTTAGCATTTTGATTCTGACAGTCCATAGTGAGAGACAGCATGCTTTATCATTTATAGCCCTCCTGCCAAAATTGTCTAGTATCTTGCTTTTACGAAGAAAGCTTCTGTCCATGGTATCATCTATATCTTGACAACTGGCATAATTATTTCCCAAAATCAGAGCACCAGACTTGGTAATGGCGTTTTTAAAGGCTGATGATGGGCTAGTCTAGACTTGGAAGGTTGTTTCTGATAGACTGCTCACTTCTTGATAGCTTGTGACTCCAGGGAGACACACCTGACCAAATAGACCAACTGAGTTTAGTCAATGATGTCAAAGAAAGAAGTTATCACTCAAAATCTAAAGGATGCAATCTTGCAGGATGCAATCTCCCTGAATAGAGCAATTGCTGCTATTATATAGTGTTTGGAGAAGCATGGAGTTCAAGATTGGTGAAGGACAGAAGCAAGATCTTCTGGGGATGAAGTGATCTTTAGTTGTGCAGGGCTGGTTGTTGGAGTGTAGCTGTTGCTGATACTTTCAGAAGTGTGGAGCTGTCACAAAATGCCTGGCATCCAGAAATGTGATTACTGATTCAACGTTGTCCTTGACGATTGGTATTAATACCAGATCTGGGAGTTACTTGTTACTATGGTCAAAGAATAATCAGCCTTTTTCTAGGAATATTAAAATATTTCTGTTCTTATGGAATATTTTTACATCCTGCTTTGTAAAAGAGTTATACATGCCCATGTTTCATCTACTTGACTATATTGAAGTTCCTTGAGGGACCTTGTCTCACAAAATGATATCCCCATTCCCCATAGCACCCTGCATAGTCCCTTACAATAGCAAGTTCTCAGTAGGTTGAGAGATGCTATATGACCAACCTCTTCAGGAACTTAGCAGTAGTGCTACCAGAGAAAGGAGGTAGAGAATCCCTTTAATGGGTTCAAAGAAACATGAATGGAGAAGTAAACAAAAAATTCAGAAAGAGGTGGCTATAATTACATCAGACATTAAATTCCCTGGTATACAGTAAGGAAAGGAAAAGCTTGGATAGAAGCCAAAAGCAGAACCAGAAGACACAGTTTTTACAGGCTCTTCTTTGCTTCTCTGGCTCCTCAAACCTCCCTTCATCTAAGATCTTACCTGCAAGTCCAGGTCTGGCCCAGCTCCTCCGCCAATTCCGACCGTCTTCATTTTTCCCTGCCCTACCTTTTCCCAGTCCAGCAGCACTTCAACATAATTAAGATCTAAAGACTAGTTGAGATATGATCTTTTCCAGAACATAGGGCTCTCTTTTCCTCTCCGTGAATCACATAGGGTTGAGCACTGTCCACTCATACTTGTAGCCCTTGAGTCCAGCAAACCTTATCCTCCCACTGATGCTAATTTAAAAGATTAGGTTATCTGCCAGGCTCCAGGCCTACCTGTGGGTCCAGGGAAGCATCTTAAGATTCTGTGCTCTAGTCTCTACAGGCTCATCTACAGCTCCAGATTTTCAACTCTAGGAAGAGGATCTCTAGGGGCACCAGGTTTGCTTTCTTCATGCTGACTCTGTGGTTTTGAGCATTCTTCTAATCTCCAACTCAAGCACTCCCAAGATATAACTAACAAGATATAATTTAAATGTTAAAAAGGTTAACTGACGAGAAAGGATACAAAAGCAGTTTGGGGTGTGAGGAGGCTTGCTATGGCAACACGATTTACAGTGCTGTGTAACTACGTGAGCATCACTATCAGGAACGTCTGTTATAAACTGAATAACGAATAAGATAAGTTTGGCAAATTAACAGAATCACTGGTTAATATCAAACTGAAAACAAATGGAAAGAAGACTTGGTAGATATTGTCAAATATTTACATTCCATATGAAATATACAAAGATGATGATATTAATAGTGTGGTTTTAGACTGGAGTATAAGAAGAGGGTGTAAATTTTCCTTAGGGTTCACTCACACTTTGTGGTAGATAATGAGTCATGAAAAACAAAACCCAAAGTGAATGAGAGCAATAAAACATCACCAGCCACACACCAGCTAATTCCTGCTGGAATTCCAGGTTGTAGGAGCACACCAGAAAAGCAGGATTGCAGCAACTTTCCAGGGCTTACCACAATTAATAGCTATTTCTTGGATGAACAAAAGAATGGAAGATGTTCTAAGGCATGTTTCTTTTTGATAGTAAAAAAAAAAAAAAAAAAAAGAAGAATATGGCAAACTGTGGGCATGATACAGAAGAGGCTAGTATCAGGGAAGTTTTGCAAGTAGAAGAGAAATCAATAAGGAAAGGTTACTTTGAATACATGTATTTAATGAAGCCGAGAAGATCAGTAAAAAGAAGAGAGGTGGAGTCACTGCAAGTCTAGAGTTCTAGGAGTTTGTAAACCAAATGCTGTTGCTTAGGAAAGATGGAGAAAGGTCTTTGGGCTAAGGGTAGGGACCTTAATAGAGTAAAGCCAGATGTGGTCAAAACAATGATTTGTGCATATAAGCAATTCCTAAGACTCAGAATTTTTAGTTTACTTTTACCAATATCTCCAGTTATGTAGTGCCTGCTTATTAATCTATAGCTTTATTCTGAGACTAAGCCCAAAGTAAGGCTGTAATGCTTGAGATGGAAAATAAGCATGGAAGTTATAAGGATTTGGCTATAGAAGAGAAGAGCAAGAAAGTAAAAGCGTGTAAGAGAAACTATGGTGGTAAGGTCAGGAGAGTATAGTGAGACAGGCTCTCACATTTATTAATGGTGGGAGAGAAAATTGTTAAAAATTTTTGCAAAATTAATTTGTAGAATAAATCAAGTATTAATTTGACCCAGTAATTCCATTTCTAAGTATCAATTCTAAAGATAAATTTAGATGAGAATTTAAGTAGAAACAATAGGACACATGGTGCAAAAATACTTATCTTCATTAATACAAAGTTCAAAAATAGAGGTGAATTAAAGATGTTAAATCCATAGAATGGACTATTATACTCCTACTAAGTTATGTTTTTGAACTGATTTTAGTGATGGCACTCAATGACTATTATATGAAGCTAAGAGAAAATTCAAGTGTATTATATTGTTTATGTATGATTGTATGTAAACATATTCATAGAAACATATATATCTAAAGAATAAAACCAAGAAGATACACCAAAATGTTAATATTGCTTATTTCTGTAGGGATAAACTTTAGCTTCTTCTTTTTACTTATTATTTTCTGAATTGTCTACAATAAGCTTAATCTATGTATTATAATTTAAAGAAATGAAGCAGCAGGATTGAATGGCAGCCTGAGGGAAGAGGAGACATAGACAGCGATATGTCCTATGATTGGGCCCTCCAAAAGTGGACTGACTATATTTTTCTTTCTGATAATTAAACAAAGCTTCTAGGCTCTGACATGACTGTTGATATGTACAGACTATAATAAAAAGTACTAAATTTCGGTATATCCCACGAGTCACTAAGCAAATGTTTTAATATTCCTAGAGATAGCACAACTAACCCAGACTGGAAGATGACTAAAATAATATCATCACTGAAAATCATAGCAAAAATGAATACATGGAAGCATTAGTTGATGGAAATACTTTGTAAATATGATTTGTGTAGGGAAGACAGGAGGAAGGGAGCTAACATTCATGTAGCCTCTGATCCAGGCTAACCACTGTACCAGTACTTTATCTGAATCATACAATGTTCATTTTACTGGTAAAACAGGCAAAGGTTTTTTTTAACTGAACCAGAACTGAGACTCTGAAAGTCAGTACATACAACAGGCAACGGTGTCCACAAGAAATAAAAATGAGTCTTACCCTACCACTGGGGTTCAGATACATAGTGATAATGTACAGCTATGTCTGGCAGACATGATGGTGAGGAGGCTGAGCTTTCAGGGACATCTGGCTGAGAAAGTAGATTGGCAGTGACAGCCAGATTGTGGAGTAAGCCTCCAAGGGTTTGTAGAACCTTTCATCCATTGAATATTGGCTGAACCTATGGGAGTGGGCACAGAGTGTGGAAATATTTGTGTCACAGGTTAACACTTACCTGAGCGTATCCACTGTAGAAGAGGCACTAAACATTCAAGTGGATAAGATGACTCATCTGGTAGATGTCAGGCAGCCTATGTGATCAGCCATCCTGGTACCTTAACAATGGGCTCCAGAATGGAGTAGCCATTTTGGTAGAAGATGGAGGCTATAATTGTGGCAACAGCATGGTGTCCCTCTATATAGCTGCTATAGATAAATCATAACTCAGTAGGAGTATAATAGTCTATTCTATGGATCTAAGATCATTTATTTAACTTACTTCAATTTTTAATCAACTATGATAAATATTTTTGCACAACATCTCTTATTATTTCTACTGAAATTCAGATCTAAATTTATCTTCAGAATTGATCTGACAAATGGAATTACTAGGTCAAATGGCATTAATACTTGGTTTATTCTACAAATCAAATTTTCAGAAAATTTTTAACAATATTCTTTCCCATTATTAATGGATGGGAGAGCCTGTCTCACTATACCATTTTCTGATCTTATCACCATAGTTTCTCTTACACACATTCACTTTCTTGCTCTCCAACTCTATAGCCAAATCCTTATAACTTCCATGCTTACTTTCAAGCATTACAGATTTTCTTTGAGATACCAGTGCTGGGCTGAAGAATAATCTGTAAAGGAATCAAATCAGCAACTTGATAGCAAGTTGGTTATAGCTGACATCCTTCACATTTTAACAGACAATTTTTCATTCTGCTCAGAATGATACCTATTCTGGGCCTAGTTTCTTGCCTGCAGTTACCTCAGCTGGAACCACTATCCAAGGATCCACAGAATATCTGAATACTAACATGGCATCTTACACAACATCACCATAGACCACCACAGGGACTCATTTTACAGTAAAGAAAATGCAGCAATAGGCACATGATTATGGTATCCTCTGGTTCTACATATATTGTACCACAGAAAACTGTTTGCTTGATGTAGTAGAACACTCTCTTGAAGTTGCAGCTGAGGTGCCAGCTTGGAAATGCTATGCCATTCGTCAGTGTGTTTTACACATCTTAAATCAATGGCCAGTATATGGCGCATTATCCACTTGTAGAATACATTGTTAGAAAATCAAAGTGGAGTAGTAGGGGTGGCCCAATCGACATCACTTGCAGTGACCTACATGGTGCATTTTTGTCACAACTTTAAGTTCTACAGATCGGGAGATCCTGGTTTCCAGAGGAGAGTGCATAGTGAGGTCCCATTAGACATAAAAACTATGACTGCTGCCAGTCACTTTGTACTTCAATAAATTACTTCATCTAGGCTCTGCTTCTGGAAACTCTGATGTTAGAAAGGATGAAGCTTACATTCACTGAGGTGGATCTTCCAGTTGGGGCAGAGACAGCAGTCCTGACATAGGAGTCACTGCCTGCACTAAAGGTATGAATTTCAGAAGCCTCAGCAAGTGAAAACTTTCAGAATGGGTGACAGTGACTTGGAAGAAAATCCCAGGGACAATAGTTGTAGGAACCCAATTATGTGGAGAGAGGATATTGGAAATTATTAATTATATGTGTTTAGGGACATTCTCAAATGTCCTATAGGCAAAGCAGGCTCAAGAGCCCCAAAACTTGCATTAATTACTTTATGAATTAGTTGAAGAAATACTGCATCATCCACACTGTTGATGACAAGGAATGATATCATGTAGGAAAAAAACATGGAAATAGCAGACTATGGGTAACAAAATTATTCAGTAGAGCTGTACCCTGAAGGTGAAGAAGTTTTAGGGCACTTTAACAAATTCACTCCACTTATGTTTTTAAGTGTATTCACAAATGGAATCTATGATAAAAATCTATCTTTTCAAATGGAAAATAGTTATTTTAAATAGTATAAAATAAAAATTATGTGATAAACACTTTTGTCATGTGCAAATTGCAGCTTATTTTCTTGCTCCGTGGTATATTAAACAATGATATAACTTACAATCAGCTGCATTACATATTTAATGAAATAAAATAATAACTATATCAGTTAGTATTTCATTCCTCCACAAGTATCAGAAAACCTGTCCAACAATGGCTTAAGTAAGAACGTTTATTATGTCCTTAACAAGAAGTCTCATGACTGATTTGGAAACTCAACAATGTCATCAATGACCCAAATCTTTCTTCCTTTCTCTCTGTCATCCTTGTTGTGTTGCCTTTTCATTGTCGCAAAATGACAGCTGCAGCTTCAGGAACCACATCTATATTCAAGGTAGAAAGAAAGGAAAAGAGGCAGCTTAAGAAATCTCTTCTTGAAGAAAACAAATTATCTTTCCTAACTAACTGGGGGAGCCCTAGTGGTCTAGTGGTTAAGATTCGGGGCTCTCACTGACGCAGCCTGGGTTCATTTCTCAGCTGGGGAACCACACCACCCATCTGTTGGTTGTCATACTGTGGCTGCTGTGACACATGAAAGCCATGCCACCGGTATTTCCAATACCAGCAGGATCACCCATGGGGGACAGGTTCCAGCAGAGCTTCCAGACTAAGACAGACTAGTAAGAAAGTCCTGGCCACCCACTTCCAAAAAAAAATGGCCATGAAAATTCTGTGAATAGCAGCAGAGCATTGTCTGATACAGCACCAGAGGGTGAGAGGATGGCGCAAAAAAGACCAGGCAGGGTTCCACTCTGCTGTACACAGGGTCGCTAGAAGTCAGAATCAACGCAACAGCACCATCAACAAACTAATTTGCGGAGATTTTGTATGTTTCCTTGGAGAAAAATGTTTGATATGGCCAACCACAGCGGCAAGAGAGGCTGAGAAAGTGAGTATTGAGGAGGGACTTTTTTTTTTAAAGTTTATATATTATTGAACAGCCTGAACAACCATACATGGCTGGAGCTGGGAGAGGTGGGGAGACAGGTGGATGAGTCCTTTGGTTGAACTGAGTGATACAGGACACAATCAATTTGTAGGAGAAGAAGGATTGGACAGAAACAAGAGGGCAGGAGTGAGGCAAGTGGAGCACTGGCTCTGGTCTAATCAGAAGCATCCATCATAAGGTCTTGGACAAATTCTATCCAACTCATTGGCCAACTCCTATTATTCCAACAGGGATTCTATCGGAACTTTGGGCAGTGACATTTTCATGGGGTTACTGACTCCTCACCCACTGTTACTGGGTCTAGTCTCAGATGGGCCCCTAATTTTCTTCGTTGGAGTAACTTGGCACTCACTTGCAGTTCCTCCCAAATGTAGACTCTAGTATCTTCTTGGTTCTAAATGCTTAGTGGAGTAGCTAGGGTTCAGGATATAACAATTTTGCTGCAAATCGCAGAGACCTTGGTAAAATCTTTTCCAGTAACTGGATTCTTGCTTTATTCGTCTGTCCTTGTCTGGTACCCTAGTCTATTTAGGAACTGATTTCTTGCCTCTTAAACTTAGGGAGCCCCTTGACTAGGTTCCAAAATCCTACAGTCAGTCAACCCTATCCAAACACCAGCAACATTATTTTCTTTTCTGCCTTAGAGTTATTTCAGTCCTTGTCTGATCCTTTCTACCCTACTATGAGTCCTTAGAGCAAAAAGACAGCATCTCCTTCTTTGTATCCCTAACAGAACCTTGCACTGAACTTGCATAGGTAGGTGGTACAATAAGTATTGCTGAGTGAATGGATATAATGAGTTAAGTAAGAACTTTTAGCGAGTGTCAGAAAACCTCAGAGAGAAATCTGAATCTCAGGTAAAAGGTCAGTCATTCTCTAGGATCTGAACTCCTGAAGACCCACCTAATTCGTGCCTCAAATTCATCCAGGATCATGGCCAAAGTCTTATAACGATGGATACACTCATAAAATTTATGCACCAATAGTCATTACTCATATGGTCCATCGAAGATCTAATAGTCATCAGCTATTTGCTTGTGTAGATTATAAATCTATAAATGTTCCTAGCTGCCTCAGCGTCATTGTGCCCTCTCACAAAAGGTCAATCCTTATTCTCAATCCCCAAAGCTTCTATCTTTAATGCAGTCACTGCTTCCACTGATGTAAATATACACATTCCGCTCTGATTTCTTAGTTCTTCCTAACTCAGTTTCTTAGGGGGCTGTGCCAATTATCTCCTACTGCAAAACTAATTACTTCAGAATATAATGGCTTGAAACAAAATGAATTTCATTATGTCTCATGGTTTTGTGGATCAGAATTTGAGCAGGCTTGGCTGGGTGGTTCTTCTCAGTTTGGCATTGACTGGCCTCTCTCAGTGATATTCCGCTGGAACATTTGGAAGGTCCATATAGCTTCATTCACAAACCTTGGAAGAGGATGTCTGGAAAGCTGACCTCAGCTGGGCTCCTCACATTCCTCATGTAGTCTTAGGCCTTCTCCATGTGGTATCTCTACCTGGGAAATCAGATTTTTTAATGGCAGCTCAGAACTTTGAGAGATCAAGACAGAAGCTTACAGTCCTCTTAAAGTCTAAGCCTGGTACTGTCAGAACATCATTCCATCCCACCACGTCATAATGCTCAAAGGAATCTCAGTCCAATGTAGATTCAGTAGGAAGGGAAATAGATCTGACCTCTCAAAGGGAGAAATGTCAAGGAATTTGCAGACATTGTTACCCTGCTACCATCTCTGCTACGGCCACAAATTATTTAGTTCTCCCACATGCAAAATGCATTCACCTGCTGCAAGATGACCAAAATCTTACCCCGTTATGGCATCATCTCAAAGTCCAGAATCTTGTTATCTATATCGGGACCAGGTTTAGATAAGACTCCTTAAGAGTGGTTCCTTGAGTATGGTTTCTTTTAACCTGAAGACCTGTGAACTAAAAAGACAAGTAATCTACACACCACACACTCAACATACAGTGTGAGACAGAGTTAGGGCAACCACAATAGACACTCGCCTTCCAAATGTGGGAAAATAGTAGGTCCGTAACTGTCACTGACTCACAGGAACTCTGCAACTGGCCAGGTACATGTTGCCAGTTCCTTGATTATAGGTCTCTCCTGATTCTGCGAAATATTCTCAGTGGTATTTGGATCCACCCTTCATGAATTTGAGTCATCCTTCCTTTTCCATGAGAAAAGTACCAGGATTGTAGCTGTGTAGTCCTCTCAGCCTACTTCCTGTCCATAGATGTTTAGGAGATCAAATACCAAAGTTTTCTTTTACTTCCTGTCCATAGATGTTTAGGAGATCAAATACCAAAGTTTTCTTTCTTTCATTTTCTACTGTCTGTGTCAGTTTTAATTCACAGTCTTTCAGCTAGTATAAATCTCCTAAAATTCTGTAAATGTCTAATATATCAAATTATATTTCGCTCCGTTAGATAAACTCCACGCTCATATCACTTCCCAAGATGGCCACTTGCCTGCCATGGGCAACCTGTGGGGCTACTGGGAAAAAAAATTCTTAAAAATACTATTGCCTAACAAAAAGGATCTGTGAGGTATACCCTTATATCTTTCTGAAGGATTAAACGAGGGGTCTTACAGTCTCACCGTGGCTTCAACCTTTCCCAGAGACCTAGTCGTACTGCATTGGGTTTGAATTTTGCCGTAAGGCCATTTCTTACTTCGAGAATCTTTTGCTGGCTAGAAAGACTGTCCTGGATACTCTATATGTTCTTTAAATTCTGCTGAAAACCTGAATAATTTCCACTTCTCTTTGTATATTTCATAATAGACTAGACTATTTTATTATAGCTAGAAGAGTCAACATTTCAGCACTCTACCTGGAAATCCCCTTAGCTAGATCAATGAGTTCATTAGTTAGGTACACTTCTTATCTTCTACATTACTGCAGGTCAAAAGTGTTGCCAAACTTTCTGGCACTACATTCCCTTTTCTTCAGTTCGAATAATGCTCTCCTCTTTGTCTTTCAAATATTCGTGAACAACTTCCCCAAGGCTCTTCCAGCTTTCACCAACAGTCTCCTTGAGGTCCTTCTTGTTTCTTTCTGCCTGGTCCCACTGCCACTGGTTTTAGATTTTTGTATTGTAACACCTCACTCCTGGCAACAAATACTGTTCTAGTTATCTATTGCTCTGTAACAAACTACCCAAACTTAGTGGCTTGAAACAACAACCATTTACTGATACCTCACAATTTTCTGGATCAGGGATTTGGGCAGGGATCAGCTAGGTGATTCTTCTGCTCAATGGGGCATCAGCTGGGGTCACTCGGTGGTATTTACCTAGTGGGGAGCCTTATCTGGAGGGTCCAAGTCAGCTTCACTCACGTTCTTGGCATCTTGGAGGGGATGTTGGAACCTTGGGCTCACTTGACCTCCTCTTCCTCTTTATGTAGTCGCGGAGCCTCCCCACATGGTTTTTATAGCAGGGTAGTAATATTTCTTAATATAGTGGCTTAGGAATCTAAGGCAAAAGGCTAAATGGCTAGTTTTCTTAAAGGATTAGCCCCAAACTGGAATAGCATCATTTCCACTTTACTCTATTGGTCAAACAGTCACAGGTCAGCCCAGATCCAAAAGGAGAGGAAATAGAGCCCACCTCTTGATGGAAGGAGTGTTAAAGAATTTATAGCCCCTGATTGTACTCTCCCCAAAGTTTAGTTGCATAATGTGAGGTCATGCTATGAGTCAGGCACATGAATGCCCCAAAGGCTTGCATCCCAAGGTCCTGGCAGCCTCAATTTTAGAAGTTTTCACTTCCAGTATATAAGCATTTTTATACAGAGTAAGTTTCATACTGTCTCATGCTCTTCTATCTTCCATAATCAGTCCATCTTTTTCTCATATATAGCGAATTTTTTCCCTCTTCCCACTTTACCCCAGTTCACATAAGAAAGTCTATCCAACTGTCTCTCCCTCTTTTCTTCTCTTTTTCTTCTTTTCTCTTTTATCTATATGCTAAGCAAAATATTCCGCTTAATACTCTTCAATGTGTCCTCATTGCTTTTAGTGCCTGTTCTTCAGCCCCATCTCACGCAACTTTCCCTTCTGCTCTGTGAATTCTCACACATCTTTTTGCATTTTGCAGTCCCTTCCTGCCTAAAACATGTGTGCACATTTGAAACAATCTTCTGCTGTGATTATCTTGTCACTATTCTCTTCTAGTGGCTTGTGAGATGCATGAAGACAAAGATTCATCTTGTTGATCACTATTATATGCCAGCAGCCAGCACAATGCCTGATATCTATTCATTCAATAAATAAATGGAAATATGAACACCATCAAAGTTAAGTGAAAAATTAGCAAAAATGATACACTATCTGCTGGAAAAAAAAAGTCAAAAGTGTTAATGAAATTACAAATGGCACTCAGTGTCACACCAAGTACCAAAGCCTGTGAAAATGCCCAGAGATTCTTTGCAGTATCTCTACATAAATGTCCTTCTACCTCCTCCAATTCCAATATTCAAGATGAAGAAATGGAACACATGGCATCAATTTTCAATTCACTTATTCTTTTTATTGTTAAGATTAAAGCAGCATTACTTTTATTCATTGGGCTAAATAACCTTTCAGAGGCTAAGCAGGCAAATAAATCAATATTGTTCATCAAGAAAATTGCACTTCCATTTCCCAAAGCCCCAGATTTGGAGGTAAAACTACACAAAATGGAGAACTGCCTAAATAATCTATGAGTATGGAAAAATAAATAGGTTATAAGCCATTTAAAAATAACAAGGTACAATCTTTGAGAGCCATTTATATCTTCAGTTTCTTTTGTAATATGAGTACAGGGACAGCATTTTGGAAGGTTTCTAACCCCTCTCCTGTTTATAGACGGTAAATGAAAGTAAGTGTTTTTGGAAGACTTTCTCCATTCTCATTGCATGAGTTTTAATTGCTACATTAAAAACTGTAGGTTTTCCCCCAAAGATTGTAGTATCACTGCCACATTTGCAATCAATAAAACTTGGTAAATATCTTCTATGGCAGCACTATTGGTTTAGTACACTGTAAATGCGTATCATCGCCTCTAGAATATTTTATGTTTGCTTTCCTCACATACTGATGAGACATAATTTTTCTCAACACAGATCATTGATTTTAAAGCATGAATCATAGAATGTCAGCCTGGTAAGGGGCCTTGAGAAGTCATCTATTCCATATCCTAGCCTTCATGTGAATCCTCCCTAGTCCACACTGGATAATGTTCACTGATTCCACTTTTAAAGACCTTTGCAGGAAGAGGGTCCTTCAATTTTCTTCTGTAGCACATTTTGGTGTTTAATAACCCATAAGGCTCTCAGGAAATTTTTCCTTATATCCATCCTAAATTACCAATAGCACATGGATTTAGAGTTCAATCCTAAGGAACTGGAATAAATTACCTGTGCTATGGAAACAGACATCCACCCTGAATTTGAAAAAGTGTTGTCTGTGTGAAATAAACTGAAAATATTACTTCTCAGGGATGGAGTAAGTGATTTTCAATCAAGTGACCCCAATTCCACAACATGCTTGTGCTGCAGTAAGCTGTGTGATTGTCATCAAATGGTCTTGGCAAAGCCCTCCAGGACAATTTTGAGCAGTATAAGCACCAGGGCCAAAACTGAAAGATAAAGATGAAGCATGACAAGGAGTCAGACAAATTGTGGTCAAGCCGTATGGGGGATAAGTTATATACACAGACAGGCACTCCAAGCTGATCTCAGCAAACACGCTATGTCTGAGCAGATGAAGACAAGTTGAAGAAGATGGTGGTTAAAAAATAAGCTACTGGAGTTGGCTCGTCATGGATCAGAATCCTTATTAGTTGAGAAACTTTGAGTAAATCATTTAACCTTTTTACAGCTCAGTTTTTTCAACAGTAAAATAGAGATAACCAGATCTACATGACAAGTTAACATGAGGAGTAAGTGACATAATTCATGAGAAAAGCTTAGCACTTTTAGCTGTTATCTCTGCCAGTTAATGTATGCAAGCATGAACATGCTAACATTAATTTTGTCTATTTTTATTTATTTTATTTTTTATTTTTTTGTGAGGAAGACCAGCCCTGAGCTAACAACCGTTGCCAATCCTCCTCTTTTTGCTGAGGAAGACTGGCCCTGGGCTAACATCCGTGCCCATCTTCCTCCACTTTATATGGGACGCCGCCACAGCATGGCTGACAGTCAATGTGTCGGCGGGCACCCGGGATCTGGGCCCGCGAACCCCGGGCTGCCAAGCGCGAACTAACCCGCCACGCCACTGGGCTGGCCCCAATTTTGTCTATTTTTAATTCAGTAACCATTTGCCTATCATCCACATAAGCACAAGACCCTGGTTCAGACTCTTTGGTGGAATCAAGAATGAATTAGAGAAAGTTCTCAATTTCAATTATTTTAAGAGATGTGAGCCCTATCTAGCACAATGTAGTTACTCAATAAATATTTCTCAATCAGTATTTATCTCAAAAAAATGAAAAAAGTCATTATAGTGCAATATATAGAGAAATTGGTTGTGAGAAAAGTAGAGATAAAGGGTCATATAGTTTTGGGGAGAAAAGGGGGAAATGGAAAATTTCCAGATATGTAGATCAGGAAGGTATGATGAAAAGGAACATTTATGTGGTTTTTGGACTAACACAGACATCATTGGCCCCATTTGTCTTCTGAACATCTCACAGTATTAGCACTTCCCAATCTCTTACTCTGCTGGTTCAGCTGTCCACCTAAAAGGTGATTGACATCAAGCCTTACTATGTTTATACATCTCTAGAGATGAGTAATACAATTGTCACTCTCCAGTGAGGAGGGTTTCACCATTCTATTTAAGGATACTTCTTTCATCCATGCTCAAGTTGCGTTCCCTTCTGTCTGGTAATCCATCTGGTTCTTCCTCTTCTCCATTTGCAACCTCTTCCCTCTATTGGTTCTGTCTATGCAGCTAAAGTCTCTAGCACTGAATGAATAAAGTCCTTTAATCATTCATCTTTATTACATTCTTTCACATCTCAACTATGCTACTTAAAAAGTAGTTTGTGACTTTTCTGGCTTCTGGTCCAGTATGTAAGTAGTTTAATAGTCACCACTCCATCCTAAAGAAAAAAAAAAAAAAAAGGGAAAAAGCTGAACAACTCTTCTTAGATCCAGAAGAAAAGTGAGGTCACAGGGCAAATTGATATCCCAGATGAAGTGAACCAATTCCTTGAAAGACAGAATCTGCCAAAACTCACACAAGAAAAAATAGACTATCTGAATAGGCCTATATTTATTAAAGAAATTGAATCAATAATCAGTAACCTTCCAAAACAGAAAGCACCAGTCCCAGATGAGTTCACTGGTGAATTCTACCTAAGATTTAAGGAGGAAATTACCCCAATTCCCATACCAAAAGGGAGAAAATGGAAAGAATTAAGAATTCACGGGCCGGCCCGATGGCGCAGCGGTTTAGTCCGCGCTTGGCAGCCCGGGGTTCGCGGGTTCGGATCCCGGGCGCCCGCGGACGCACTGCTCGTCAGCCATGCCGTGGCGGCGTCCCATATAAAGTGGAGGAAGATGGGCACGGATGTTAGCCCAGGGCCAGTCTTCCTCAGCAAAAAGAGGAGGATTAGCTACAGATGTTAGCTCAGGGCTGGTCTTCCTCACAAAAAAAAAAAAGAATTCACTATTCCCAAGAAATTTTGAGATCCAATTTTGAGATGGAAACATCCATCAGTTTCTAGGCCTGAGAATAATCCTCTGTGTCACCTTGGATTGGCCCAACGATCCACCCTCTAGGACTGAGGTTCTGCCCTCTAGGACCCTTTTTGTGCACTCTGAGTCATTATTCCTTTTTAATGAAGGATAACATATGTTTTATCATTCTGAGTCATTTTATCATTCCGTTTCCTGTCTATAGAATCCAATAGCCTTCTTTAATTTCGTCCTCTCTGTCCCTTTCAGTCCAAAGTAGCAGTGTTTCTGCTGATATAACATTTGCAAAACCTGGTGGGTTTCCCACATATGTTGGAGGTATTCACTTCACTAGACAAAGGCTCATTCAAAGGTCTTTTCTAGAAAATCTCATGTCTATTCCTGGTTTCTGCTGATATGGCTGAAAGAATCCATGCCTCATATGCCTAATCTCTTAAAAAGAGACCTCTGTGTAACTGAATACTTTGACCTTTTGATTCTTCCTAGGAACTAGCAAAAGGTTGTCCAGGTACATCCTTGGCTTTCTCTCCAGAGCATTCTTTCCAGACAGTGAATGTCCTAATTTTAGCATCTGTTGCACTCCTGGCAGGCTGAGAATTCCCCAAATCATCAAATCCTCTTTCCTTTTTGCTTAATAGTACTTCCTTCAATTTATCTCTTTCCTCTCTAATTTGACTATAATCACCATGAAGAAACTAGGCCATACCTTCAAAACTTTACTCAGGTAAATATCCAAGTTCATTACTTCCATGTTCTGCTTTCCATATAACTCTACGACACAATTCAGCTAATATGTCTGCTATGATATAACAAAGACTTTCTTTCCTCCAATTTCCAATAACATGTTCCACATTCCCTCTGAGTTCTCACCAGTAGCACCTTTAATGTTCATATTTCTACCAAAATTCTGTTCATGACGATTTACATATTTGTTGTAGTAGCACCCCACCTCTGGTACCAAAATGTGTATTAATCTCCTATTGCTGCTGTACCAATGACAGCAAACTTAATGGCTTAAAACAACACATATTTATTCTCTTAAGCTTGTGGAGGTCAGAGGGTCAAAATCAGTTTTACTGGGCTAAGGTCAAGGAATCAGGAGAGCTACTTCCTTCTGGAAGCTCTAGGGGTGAATCAGCTCTTTGCTTCTTCTAGCTTCTAGAGGCTGTGGGATTCTTTGGCTCCTGGCTGATTTACCCTAGTTTCTGCTTCCATCATAACACTGCCTTATAATAGCTAAATCAGCCAAATGTTAGCATATATGCTTTTATCTTGATCTCTCTTTGCTGGAGAACCTGAGCGAAAGCAATCATTGTCACTTGAAAAGCTACTGGAGAAATCAGAAAAAACACCAAAACGTTGAATTACTCTCCCGTGTATGCTTCATTGTTATCCTTTTCTCAAAGTTCAGGTAGTTAAAGAAGTGGTGTTAAGAAGGTCAAACTTCCTAACACAAAGTCAAGTTAGGAAGGGTGATAAACTTTGCTATTGAGTTTGTGGGTTATCCTAAAATGCAGTTAGTTATTTAAGGTTTTGGCTTAAAATGTAGGTATAGGAAAAACCTCTGTAGGGAAAGTCCTGCAAACTTACCCCTTTTTAACATATGAAAATTTACCATGTCAGAAACTTTGCTCCATGAATTAAGATGGAGTGAAGATTCTGCCATTTAAATATTGTCACCTTAACAACATTTCTTAGGAATGATGTATTAGGAATAGGCATTAGAAAATAGAGAAAATGGAAGACTTCCAGCAAGCTGTGACATAGGCTAAGAAACATGACTAAACTTGTGGCTGGTAAAGAAATTGGGGGAAGGGACGATATTGATTTGTTGGACTGTACTTCAGAGTGTAATGAAGATTATAATAGGATGTATAGTATTCACAATGTTAGGTGTGTGAAAGGATAAGAAGAAGAGGGTGCCTGAAGAGAAGAAGTCAAAATCTGAAGAGGTGATGCCAATACAATGGAGACCTTTTCTGTGAGATGAGCTATTTCAGTATTAACAAGATGAAGTGGGAGAATATAGACATGGGAAGTTGAGAGCTGGAAGAGTGAAAAATAATAACAGGTTACATAGGTTTTTGTACTAGCCGATATGCATTAGGGATGAATTTTAGAGGAAGGGAGGAGGAGGATAGGACAATGAGAAGGAAAAGGAGAAAGGGAGAGAGAAGAAGGAGAAGGACAGCAGCAGCTGCAATGGCAATGACAACATGAGAAAGGTCTGATAAGCTGAGCTGATTTGATGGCATGGCTCTGGAGAAACTGCATAGACAGAAGCCTCTGAGGCATCAGACTGGCACCGTTAACACCTCAGCAGAAACTGAGAAGTAGCTTGTGGCACAGGCTTCTCCTGGAGGCAGGCGTCCTTCCAGTAATGGTCAACACTTAAAGAAAGCTTAATCTCTGCTAGGGGTTATACCTTAATTAAATCATTTAATAGTTATAACAATGTTATGAGAAAGGAACAATTATTATCCTTATTTTACCGATGAAGAAAATGAAGAACAAAGAGATTAAGCAACTTGCTCAAGGTAGTAAGTGCCAGAGCTGGGATTTAAATCAAAGCAGCCACATTCCAGAATCCATGCTCTTAACTACTATGTTGTACTGTCTCTCATACTAAATTAGAACAGGGAGCATTTTTTAACGAAAGTCCTCATTACTATCCACTCAAGTCACTGATCTCTGGCCAGCTGGGCAGGGTGGGGACAGATCAATGCATCTCATTTATAGGCACGGCCATCAGTGCTGATTCAGCAGAAAAAAATAACAGCAGGAATCTTAAAGAGTTATTTTCAATCTGATTTTAAAAATGGTAAGGTCTTATATTTGTTTTGCAATATATGCCATCTCATTTAATTTTCACCAACAACCCAACATCAAATAGGCATTATTACACTCATTTTACAGATGAAAAATAAAAACTAAGTTTTAGTGAGGTTGGAATTTGCTCAGGGATATTATTTCTAAAAAGTAAAGGAGAAGTTCTTAAGAACAGGTTTTTCATCAAATCATGTTCTCTTTCAATTATACCATGTTGAAAATTAACATCTGTTGAAAAAATTTATCAATGAGCACATACGGAATTTCCTGCATCATTATAAAGATAAGTACAAAAGCCACTGATAAGAGATCATGGAGGAGACTCTTTCCCAGGGTCGTTCTTCCCTGCTTGCCCTGCTGGAGACTGGTTGCCCTTCTTGGGCCAGTAGAGACCTGAGATCACAGATAATTTCACTGGCTTTCTGCTTCCTTAACCCTCTGATCTATAAAAGTTTAAAGCAAAAGGAAATGAGACTCCTTAGTTCTCCCAACCTCTCCTCATTGTCAAAATCCTCTGGCCCTACTGGAAGAAATTCACTGTCCTGTGATTTCAGGAGTGATATTCAAAGTTTTGAACAAGGTATAGCTCAGGCACCCACAAACAACACAGAGGCTGGCCTTGGAGCCAGGAGTCACTCCTTCAGTTGTTGGGTCAGTGTGGGGAAGGTACCAGGTATCCAGGGGATGCATGGCTTAGAGGGGAGAGTCCTTGAATGGCTTGGGACAATGGTCACTAAATAACTGGAAAAAATATTTCAATATTTTGACACCAGTGTGCGCCTATCAGTATGAACTAGCTGAATATTTACATTTGTTGGGTTCCTTGAGAGTAGAAACTATGTTCTATTTTTCATGAAACACCACAGGTCCAAAGCCTTTATCTATAATTCTGAAATCTAAAAAGCTGTAAAAAATAAAAATTGTCCTGTAACTCATTTGGCTGCAAAACCTTGTCTACCTTGATGTGAGACCATTTATAAACTTCATTATTCCTAAGTGAATAGTCATGATTTTCACTGCTGACACGTTAATGTGTTTGATTATAGGATACCGCTCAGGGTTCCCCTGGGAGTATTTTGAAATGGAAGATGCATGCACTATTTTACTTTCCTAAAATTTGAAAAATTCTGCATTTATAACACATCTGGTCCCAAGGGTTTGAATAAAGTGCTGTGTATAGATACCATCCAGCACGGTATATGCTCAACAACAAATTCTCCATTGTTAAATGAATGTGCCTATGTGGCTTTCAAAATTTTGCTTTGACAAGAAAAAATTGTGAAAAGAATAGAAAAACCAGTTTCTGCTCAGACTTAGTTTTAAACACCTAGTTTATCTAAAGTCAGAACCAATAATATTAATGGGATTTATATCACTCCATTGTTTTTCCACAAAGGGCAGGACTAATTATTCACATATGGACCATTTCCAAATGTAGATCCTAAACAACAGACCCATATGACTAAGTCATATGATTTATGTATATGACTTATGTATATACGGAAGAGTATAAGAAGAAATTATATAATTTCTCGTGGTCATATGTAAAACCTGACATATAGAAGACGTTCACCATCTCTTACATTAGTAATAGTATTAAGAGGAAGATCAATGTCAATGCACTTCACTTTGCCCAGAAACGTTTCCAGTGTTCAAAACTACTCTGACAATACATTGTGAATGGTCAAATTGCCTTTTATATGCTTAAAGTGATTAAAAATATATAAAATGGGGGCCGGCCCGGTGGCGCAGCGGTTTAGTCCGCGCTTGGCAGCCCGGGGTTCGCGGGTTCGGATCCCGGGCGCCCGCCGACGCACTGCCTGTCAGCCACGCCGTGGCGGCGTCACATATAAAGTGGAGGAAGATGGGCACGGATGTTAGCCCAGGGCCAGTCTTCCTCAGCAAAAAGAGGAAGATTAGCAACGGATGTTAGCTCAGGGCTGGTCTTCCTCACCAAAAAAAAAAAAAAAAATATATATATATATATATATATATATATATATATATATATATATAAAATATTAGCCTTTAAAAGGACCAGAAATTGTCTCATGGGAATAACGTGAAAGAAATATCATTCAAGATGAAAGAAAGAGAGATGAGAAATCTCAGTATTTTAAAAAAGATTCTCATGAATATCTCTGCAAATGAATTAGCTTGAACCCAATGGAAACTCATCAAGTTTTACCAATGAAGGGTCCTCATCAAATGACAATCACATAACTTGGACAGGAAATGGCACGAAGCCCAGAATAACAGGATGATGGGAAAGGCAAGGGAAACCAAACCCAGGTGGCCTTTAAATCTAAAGAGATTGAAAGCAGAATGGGGGGCAGAGGATATTCCCTATGGATGGGCGGGTGGGAGTAGGGCAGAGTGGGTCAAGAATCCAAAAGGCTTGGTAACGCTGCACAGGGAGAGAGCAGAGTGCAGGCCTGAAGCACTTTCTGGAACATGTGAAGAATGGATTTGGAGGCAAACATAAGAAGCAGGCAAATGAGCTGGCAGACCATTGCAGTAAGTCAGGTTGGGCGTGATAAGAAACTGAACCAGGGCAGTGATAGTGTGGACATAAAGCGTAAGAGGAAGATATAGAATATATTAAATTTCTTATGTTGCCCTTAGAATCACACTAATGGGTTAATAACTCTGGGCTGATGGGCTAGACGCTGATGGACCTTGCCTCTTTTAGGATATTTCTACATCTTAATAATGAAGGAAAACTGAAGATGGATGAGTTTACGCATGGCAATGGTTAGAAACGTTTTGTGAATGTTTCATGAGGAACTGAAGACATATAGCAGTCCTTGCACAATTGTCATAATCTGATGTATTTTACCATTGCTCTCTGTCATGTTTATGGGGAAAAGAGTAAAAGAAAGATGTGCAGGCCTGCCCTTGGCAAGGTCTGACTACAGCAGTGGTGATGTTCCTTTTTTAATCAAAGCATCATTATTCTTCATGATAAACTCAGAGAGCAATGGAAACCACATCGAGGAAAGGGGACTACGATTGTATGAGGTCCCTTTTTGCTGTGCTGAAAACAAGTGAGACAACACTTCATAGTAATTGCTTGCACTATACCGTAATCCATCAGGGTATGAAACATTTCTTTGAGGATAAAATTCTAAGGTTATTAATCTATATAAAACCAAGTTCTTCAGTCTTGAGGAAAGCTGAGAAAATTTCCCAAGGGAATTGCTACTCTTTTCTATACCTGAAGAAAAGGACCAATTCAGATTTCTATCAATAAACTTTTACATAAGACAATGCATATTCTTTTTTAAATGAGACACCCCTTCAGTTAGGTTTATTTATTTATTCTAGCTCTGCTTGGAAGCACTTGCTAGAGCTTTTGTGACTTGAAAAATTTAGTGACATATCAAGAACTGAATATACCTTTCTATTTGTCCACTTAAAATTTCCCTTACTATCTTCTATATTGTATTGACAGTGGGAGGTGTTGCTCCATTACATTTTATAGTATCTTACAAATACCTTAATATAGCTAAGCTGTTTACTAGTATTGATAATGTAAAATTAAAGAGCATTATTTCTTGATGTGTATTTTGTGAAAAATGAGTTTGCATATTTGATTATTGGGTAAGTTTATTGCTTACAGTAGTATGGGAGCTGGCTTGTTCTATGACTTCTCTTTATATCTAGGCCTCAGTTTTTATATCAGTAAAATTAAGAACAAATCCGAGTGGTCTCTGCCCTCAAGGTATACAATATACATTCTGGGTAAATTAATTTTTCCACCATAATTAAAATATCAATAATAAAACCTAATGTTAGGAATACTTATGCATCCATTTATGATATATTGCTGGCAATTACTAAACATGTTTTAAAGAGTAGACTATTCTTTTATTAATTTTCCTGAGGCTTAACCCCAATAAACTGCCTATGTACTATTACTTAAATCCTCGTGGACAAAGACAATGAAGAAAACCTAATCATAAAGCATCAAAACAGTGATATCTTTTACAATTGAAAAAACCAACATCACAGATTTGTATATTTTCTGATAAACTAACAAGCGATTCTGGAAATGCAGGTAGATTTTCAGTTAGGTTTCTTTCAGAGTCTCTATTAGCAATTCCTCTGAGCCTTCTGATTCAATGATAAAAATGTGAACTCAAGATTTCACTGTCCACATTGAATCATGAAGTTCTGGCCATTGGGAAACACTACTGGAGAAACTTATCCAAGGAAGAAATAGTTCAGCAATGTACTTTGGAAGATGGTCTTTACATGTATTTTAAATGGAATATAAATCAGTCGTTGAAATGTCTCCTTAATATCTACTCTTAATCTTTTGAGATGAAAGAAACTTATGAAGTATGTAAATATGAGCAGCTCTACTGTATTATACTTGTTTTAATATCAACTTAGAGAAATCACTGATTTGCTGTCTTCTCTGATAAGTCTTTTCTTAACTCTAATCCTCATCACCACTGGGATTTCTTTGAAAAATACAGAATAGTAACTTCAGTCTGCCTATGCGTTCTTATTCCTTCAGTATTTGTTGAGCTATATATATAGTCTTGTAATATCAGCTACCCTTATCTAAAAGACATTTATTTGCCCCTACATATTTGAGGATCACACTTCATGCTTCCTGAAGCATACTAGATTTTTCAGAACTTAAACATCTTTTGGGGATCCGTGAATCTTACAGCTTTTTGGCTTTTTCAAGCAATAATATTCTACTTTGGATATAGGACTGCTTTTATAGGTTAGTACCAATTTGATTCAACATTTATTTCATGTTTATTTAATCATTTATTTATTTAATCTAAACCAGTACTGTGTTAGGCTCTGTATGAGACCAAAAAAGAAGAAAAAAGTCTGAGTCTGGGGCATATTTCTTCTGCAGCTTCCTTTCACCCACCTGAGTTCAAAGATGTCCTCCAACTGCATTGTCTCTCCTGCCCCAAGTCTCAAACCAGATCTCACATTTTCAGCAAGGGTATCAGTAACTGCCCAGGGAACCTAAGCTTACTATTAAACCAGGTTTCTCCAATGTCAGATGCAGAGGTCTGATTGGAATGGCTGGGTTCCCACACACTGTACCAAATATAAGTCACTACTAATCAGAGGCACGAATGGAGCAGAAGTGACACCACATACTTCTGTGGTCTTTGAATCAAAACACTATCTCATTCCCAGGCTGACTAATTACACTTAAGTAATTAGCCTTAGTGTGCCTGGTAAGCTACTAAGTAAATAGATTGTCTAGTATAATGATCCCCCTTGCCTTTACCTCTGTGTAGTACAACTTCTGCGAAATAGGCTATCAATATCAGTTTTCCTTTCAGTTTGAATAGTTTTTCCATTTTACAAAGCCAATGCAAGTAACATTCTCCTGATTCCAACCACCAATCTGTGAACTGTTATGTTGAGTCGAGTCACAGAAATTATTATTTTATCTTGTTCCTGGGATTGGAACTTCTTTTCCCAATGATCCCTGGAATCAGACTCTGAATTCTGCACATTGAGCTATCTGCTGGTTCTCAAAGGAGATTAATAACTTTAGATTTTTCTTTAACACGGGGAGAAAAATATTTTTTTCAAAGCTAAAATCAAACCCACCAACCAGAGCTAATTCCTGAAATGGTGGTGTGAGGGTATGAGTTCCTTATTTTCAAACATCTTCTTCCTTTACAAATCAGTCTGCCCTCCCAGCACATGTCATCCTTTAATAACATCATCACTCTTCCAGTCACCCAGACTTTGAATTTCAAAGTCATCTTTGGCTCATCTTATTCTTTCCTGTCCTGTATCCGCTTATTTTCCAAGATCTAATTTTCTATGCTTGTCATTTCCACTGCATAATTATTATGTAGCTTCCCTCACCTTATATGTCATGCATCATTCTTTTAATTGCTCATCTAAACTCCACATTTCCTGCTTCAATCCATCTTGCATACTAGAGCCAATCTTTATCAAGCATTACTTTAATAATATCAATTTTCTGTTCAAAAGTTTCCAATGGTTTTATATTTTCCCAAAGAATTCAGATTAACCTAGTTTTAGATATTGTGACCTTGCTGATTATGGCCTCACTCTATGTATTCTACCTTATTTCTCACTTATTCAAATTATACCTTCTTATTCCAGTCTAGCTGGCCTCCTCAATGTCCCATGAACATGCTAGAATCATTCTCACTTACTAGTCTTCCCTCATTATGTTAGTTAGGGTCTCCGCATGAAATAGATGGCAAATTCAAAATGGGTAATTTGAAAGGTTTTAATAAAGGAATACTTATAGAAGGACAGAGGTAAGGAAACCACCAATGATAACCTAATTCCCTAGGGCTAGTATCAGTGGGAATTGTTACCATCTGTAGATCAGAAGAGGTCAGAAGAAGAAGTAGATGCTGGAAAGTCCAAGCAGAGATTCATGTTGATAGGATGACTGGAGGAGTCTCGGTGATTGGTGGAAGATCACAGCCAGCCTGAGGCAGTCCCACAGGGAAGGAGCTAGGAGAATCAATGACCTACCAATGCCTTCCTCTCTCCTCTGATCTTATGATGGGGGCCCCATGTGGCGAACCTAAGCAAAAGACTGGTGGTAAGGGAACATGTTCAGGTAGCCTGCTGGCACACAGAGGGGTGTGAAGAAGGAGGGAGAATGATTTTGTAGCAAAAAACAAGAGCTATCCAACATATTTATTTTATTTTCCTTGAATTTTTTACCTTTACTCTACATCTTCCTGCTTCCTAACTACTTTATTTTTATATTTATATACACTGAATACACTCTTACTGGTGTCCAGTTTTGTGAGTGTTGACAAATGCATACAATTGTGCAACTACTGTCACAATCAAGACACAGATCATTCCATCACCCCCCCAAAATTCCTTCATGCAGTCCCTCTGCAGTCAACCCCTCTCCCAATCCCCCAACTTGGACAACGATGATATAGTCTCCCTCCTCGTAGTTTTATCTCTTCCAGAGTATCATATAAACGGAACCATACAGTCTATAGCCTTTTAATTGTGGCTTCTTTTACTTACCAAAGTGTATTTGAGATTTGTCTGTGTTGTATGTATCAATAATTCATTTTTTCTGAATTGCTGAGAAGTGTTTCATTGTATTAATGTACTACATTTTCAAAAATCCATTCACCAGCTGAAGGACATGTGGAGTTTTTCCAGTTTGGGATAATTATGAATAAAGCTGCTACAAACTTTCCCATACAGGTTTTGATTGAATCTCACCTAAGAGTGAGAATGCTGGGTCACATGGTAAGTGACGTTTTACTGTACAAAGTGACTGTGACATTCTGCATACCTGTGAGCAACGTTTGATTTTCACTTGCTCCACATTCTCACCAGTGCTTGGTATTTTCACTTTGTTTTGTTTTGTTTGACTATTCTAGTATCTGTAAAGTGATATCTCATTGTAATTTAAATTTGCAATTCTTGATGACTAATGATGTTAAGCCTCTTTTCGTGTACTTATTTCCTATTCAAATGTCTTCTTTGTGGACTTGTCTAAAACTTTTATCCATTTTTTTTGTTGTTGAATTGCTTGTTTTCTTATTATTTTGACTGTAACTTATATATTTGGAAAAAATTCCCTTATCACATATGTTATTTCTCCTAGTCTGAAGCTTGCCTTTTCATTCTCTTAATAGTGGCTTTTAAAAAGCAGAAGAGCAAAAGTTTATAATATTGAAATAAAAAGGAAATTAACCATTAAAATAGAGGAAATTTGTTTAAATCACAAGAAACAATGTCTTATAACATTGTTTGTATATGTTTGAAATACTAGATGAAATGCATAATCTTCTAGAAAAAAATGCAATTCACCAAAATTGACTTCAGTAGAAAGTCAGAAGAATTGCCATAGAAGAAACAGAAGAAGTAGCTAACAACAAAAAAGCACTACGCCCAGGTGGTTTTGAAGGGGAATTCTAACAAACTTGTAACGATTAGATAACACCAATGCTACTTAAACTATTTGAGAACATAGAAAAAGAAGAAAATTCTCAAATTTCATTTTATGATTTCCTTCAAAATAATGCAAGGAGATCAGGTGGAGGGCTTGTGGAAGGATAGATGAAACAAAACTGGTCTTGAGTGGAAAACTAGGTGATAGAGATACAAGGGATAAATATACTCTGTAGTTTTGGATTGTCTGAAATATTGCATAATGATGGTTTTTAGTAAATAAGGCCATAATTTTGCAGTGAATATCTAAAACATTTATGAATATAAATGAAAAAATAGCATATCAATAACTTTCATAAGACTATAGGAAATAAACTTTAAGAAAACACCAGAATCCCACCAATAAAAGATTTGAACAAAATATTGGCAAGCTAAAGCAAGTAAGTAATTGGAATAAAAAAATTAATAAATAAAGATATATAAGTTCCAACATATAAAAATAGGATAAACTTTAATCAATTTTATTAAAAAGAAATAATACAAACAACATTCTGTGATCATGATACATTAAAGTAGAAGTTAATTTTTAAGGAGGGTGTAAAGTCTTTATAACCAGGATTTTAAAACTTCCTTATAAATGTCTCTTGAGTCAAAGGGAAAAAACAAATCAAAATTGAAGAATTTATTTCAGAAAGATTAAAACTGTACAAAAGAGAATCTATAGAATACAGTTAAAACAATGTTCAGAAGGAAATTCATGGCTCTTAATACAAATAATAAAAATAAGAGGGGGGATCCACTTCATTAAGCAAGAAGAAGAACAAAATAAATACGAAGAAAGCAGAAAGAGTAAAATAATAAAGATAAAAGCAGAAATTAACAAATAAGAAAATATAACTAATATATAAATAAACAAGCTGGTGTTTTGAAGTAAGCAACTAACAGACAAACCACTAGCTAAGATAATCAAGAAAAAGGGAAGGAAACACAAATACACAAAAAGAACTTTTGAAATTATAAAAATTTAAATAAATTCCTAAGAGAAGACTTCACACAGTTCTTTGTAAATCAGTTTGAAAACTTAGATGAAAAGGTAAATTTCTAGGAAAACAAAATTTGCCAAAACCAACTCCAAGAGGAAGAGAAAGTTTGAATTTCACTGTCCCTAGAAGAAATGAAAAACTGCCAAAGTGCTACACCCTTAAAAAGGACTTCATTCATGTGTTTTCACAGGGACTTCTGTCAAACCTTCAAAGAACAAATAATGCTATTGCTATTTAAACTGTTCTGGGGTTTATAAAATAAGGAAAACTTCTGAATTAATTCCATGAAGGGATTTAATAGTAATCCCCAAACCTGACAATGATTGCAACAACAATTACAAACACAGAAAAAACCAAATTGCAAACTAATCTCACTTACAGATATTGACGAAAAGTTATAAATAAGTCATTAGCAAATAGAATCCAACAATACGATAAAAAAGATTCATCTTGACTAAGTGGGGTTTATTCCAGGAAAATGAAGATAAATCAACATCAGCATCTTAATTAATAAGGAAACGTCTTTCCCATTCTCACTAAAACCATGAACAAGGCAAGAATTACTGTAATATTCACTACTATTTATTACTGTATTGGAAAAATTAGCCAATCCTTCAGACAAGATCAATAATTTGAGGCATGACAATTAAATGGAAGGAAGAAAAATTATTTTTATTTGTTGATTATATAATACTATACCTTGAAAATCAAAGGCAATCAGTGCAAAAATTAATATAAATAACAAAAGAATCAGTAATTTAGCAGGTTATAAAAGTTAAAATACAAAAACCAATAGCCCTTTTATAGATCAAAAATAATAAAGTATAAAATATGCTAGAAGAGAAAAACACCACTTATTATAGCAACAAAAACAGCAACAACTATCCAGAAATATTTTTAACAAGACACATGCAAAGTCTACGTGAAGAAAAATCTAAAATACCACTGAAAAGCAGAGAAAGAAGGCTCAATCAAATGGAGAGACCTTCTGTGATTTTGAATAAAACAACTCAATCAAAAGATGTCAATACTTCCCAGGGTAACGTATAAATTTGCTGTGATAACACAATCCAACAAGTTTAATTTTATTTTCTTGATTTGGAGCTATATAAGCTAATTTAAAATTAATAAAATCAAAAAATAAATAAAGAAGAACTGCCCAGAAAACCCTGAAAAGTTAGAATAATTGAGTTGCAGGAGGCTAATCATTTAAAAACATAATATAAACCTCCATAATTAAAAGAGTATAGTATTAGCTCATAAATAGATTGATATACCAATAAAACAGAATGGACTCTGAAAACAACTAAAATATATGTGGAAAACTTTTAAATGATAAAGTTGCAATCTCAAGTACCTAAGAAAGAAGGAATTTTTAATAATTCCTAAGCAACCTAAGCAACCATTTAAAACAAGGTAATTCAGAAGTTATATCTCACACAACCCACTTCAATAAACTAAAAATGATTGCAGACCTAAATGTAAATATTAAATCATACAAGTACTAGGGGAAAATGAGTGAATTATTTTATGACATGGGAGTGGAGAATACCTTTCCAACGAAGATTCAAAATCTAAAGTAATAGGGGAAAATAAGTAAGCTATATACAATTTCATTTTAAAATTTCATGCTGAAATAATACACCACAAGTGGTGTAAACATACAAATAACAAAGTGGAGGAAAATACTTGCAACCACTATCACAGACAGGGATGTCAATTCTGTAATGTGTTAACGGGTCTGAAAAATCAAGAAAAGAGATGATTTCCAGAAGTGCAGTGTGAAGAGCTCCACAGACCTGTTCCCCAGCAACACAACCATAACTGATGAATATTAATTTAAAAAAAACCCAAACATTTTAAGTCTCTGGAAATTATGCTAAGAGTTTACAGGAAATGAAGAAACTTTTTTTTTTTTCAAAAAAAATCTACTAAACCTTGGTTAGAATAGTCTGTGTCACGTGACTATGACCTGCTTCCTCTCTGCCAACCCAACCCTGCGTGAGTGAAGCTCCACTCCCCAGGTGAACGTGGTTAGGAAAATAGGGCTCCTTCTCCTCTCAGCTCCTAATCAAGGGATGTGGTATCTTCCCAGGAGGAACAGGCTGCCGGGATTTCTTATTGTCTCCCAGCTCCGTGCTGCAGAGGCTAAATTCCAAGTGAACCTAAGAAGTTAGGGCTCTTCCTCCACCCAGCCCCCACTTAGGAGGCAGAGTCTCTACTCTAGGCTTGGCAGGTCCTAATCAGCTTCTCCCTAGATCACTCATACCATTTGTGGAGGTTCAGAGCTGAGAAAGACAAGCTGATGACCTGACTCTGCTGCCCCCACCCAGCGTCCCCGCTCCTAAATCAGGAGGGTCACTCTGAAAGGAGCAGGAGGCCACTGCCCCACCCCCAGCTCAAGAGCAGTGGCTCAGAGGTTTTGCTCAAAGAAAGGGGCAGATCGGAGCTCCGAAGATTTTCCCCCCAAAACTGACTTTATTTGGAACTGAGTGTGGATATATTCAAGCCTAAGGTTGCTTTCAAAAACAAGGGAGATTTTTGTGGAAAGCTATGAAGAGAAGGTTGGTAGCTCCAGGAGAATGGCAAGCTAAATTGAAGGCCAGCTACTTAAAAAAAAAAAAGCCCTCCTGTGGTCAGAAGAAAACTCAAAAACTGACCTTAAAAAATATCCCCGCAAAAGATATTAGACCTTGGAGAAATTTGTCTCACGGCATTATTGAAAACAATAGAGCGATTAATCAGCTATTAGTGCAGCCCAAAAGCTACAGATGATACAATCAGAGGTAGACAGCTTAACAGAGAGATCAGAGAAGGAAACAAAGAGAACACAGCTAATACAACTGTCATCCCCGGATGACCGTGTGCGTGCCCTAGGCTGCACTCTCTGAGGAGTGACAACAGGGGTTTTAACGTGAGCTGAGCAATATTTCCTGGAGTAAGGTAACAATCCTGAGGGAGGGGCCAAGAGGACCTGCAGACACTGGCCCGGGCACCACAGAACTGTTGGAGCAAAGCCAGCAAGCACCTACACGCAGACTTCTTGATACGTGAGAAAAATAAATCCCAACTTAGTATGCTTTTATAAATCAGACTTCACACAACTGGCTGCTGTCCACACATGGAGATCAAGAATACAAGGAGCGGAGTTTTGTTTCTCCAGACTTCGTAGGGCTCAGCTGGTAAGTCGTGCTGGCGGAGGTGGAGGTGGGAGTGGAGATTTTCAAAAATACAGATACCTGGAGTCCACCCTGGGACATTCTGATTCAGTGGTCCTGGATGAGGTCCAGAAATCTGAATTTTTAATAAGCATCTCAGAGATTTTTGAGAAAATGGCACTTACGTGTCAGTTGGTTTCAAACACTAGGAGAATTACTTTATGTTAGTGTAATTCTCTCATTCTCAACTCTTACGTTTTCATTAGCTTCATCTTTGTTGAGAAAACTGTTAGTTTTTCGGGGATGTAACTATGCCCAGAATTTCAGGATTATGTCTATGTGAAAAGATCATTTAAAATAGTTTAATGAATGGATTCATTTTAATCACATTTCAAAGGAAATTTTGTAATACATAAAAAATGAATTCCTCATACTTAACATTCTGCAATGAGCACTCTAAATGAAAAGCTATTCAACTCAGTAGCATAATAAAAAAAATGCCTTAATTTTGGATTACTTGTGGACATGTAATAAGAGGTCAGTTCCACTCCCTGTTCCTCCCTGTCAATCCACTCCTTCTACTCTGAACCTCCTCTTCTGTCTATTCGAAATAAACAAAGATTAGTAAACATTCTTTTACTGTCTTCAACAATGGTTTTTGAGTTCTCCGTAACCCCTACCGCCTTTCAAGTGCAACAAAAACATCCATCACTCTCCAGAGCTCAGAGCCAAAGCCTCCCATTCAAAGAAGTAATTGACGTCATTTTCTTCTGGAACAAGGAAGAAATAGCACACAGAAAAAAAAAACTTCTTGGATGACGCATAAGTCCAGTTTGAATTCTTCAGACTTAAAGAACCAAAGGAGATATTCCTGAACTCAGAAGCTACTGAATTTCAAATTTTTATTTTTGACCGCTACATTACTAAATAAGCCACTTTTAATCTATTTTCCTGTATTCAGAAAAATGAGGGCAATATCACATATTCCAAAGGCACGGCTATGGAATATACAAGATTTCAGTAAATAATTTGGGACTGGAAACTGCTAAGTGCCAAGTGTTATTTTAACTGCTGTGTCTCAGAGCATCTGTCAGCATTGCACTTGGGGGCTGGGAGTTCGGTGAAGGCTAGTCATCCCATTTGGCTTTTTCATGACTCATTGATCTAAGCTTTTAGACACTGCTTGAACTTCATGTTTCTTAGAAAGTGGTGAGAGCTAGCAGCAGACTGCTCACTGGGGACAACTTAGAAGGCCCCAAAGCAATATTAATGATAGCTTGAACTGGATATGTAAGGGAATCTGAAAGGTGAAAAATTATAGGCCTATAAGGTATGTTCCCTCCAATGCTTCCAATTTTGCTCTGGGGTGGATTATCTCTAAAAATATGTTATCTGAATGGCTAAAAAACTCCAGTAGCAATAACTCGTGTGGCTGTGACTGTGAGTTTTCAGCATCTCTGCCAAGTTTTATCATGAAGATTCTGCAAAGCAGTAGAAATCTGAAATCTGGCAGATACCCCAGACTCGTACTGCTCTTGGGCTCTAAATAATAAATATGCCTTATCCAATATTCAATCCAGCTACCCTTCCCGCAGGAGTGAGTACGTTTGCCATAAAGCAGAAAACATGAAGATTTTGGAGACATTGTGTGTGTTTTAGTTTGGTTTCCTCTGAAAGTAGAGCTTGAGAAGGGGTTTCAGGGCAGGTAATTTGTCTGAGAGATGATCTCAAGACACAGAAGTGTGGAAAGGAGGGAGACACAAAAACACAGAAGGAGGAAAGGCCAATAACATAAATATGCATTATTGTTTCCACTGCTAAGGCAATTGGGCAATTCATCCGGCACCTCTGAGAAATGGACAGAATACTTCCCAATGTCCTCACGAAAGTCAGGAGGCTGAAGCTTTTTTACACTAACATCATCTCCCGTTGGTTGAAGGTCACTTCCACGTGTATTAGCTTCAGGCTGTGCCTACAAGTAGGCCAAACAAGTTCTGTTGGCCTCTCAGAAAGCCCTAGAGCACGATGCATAGATTCAGGCATGCTTGTCTGAGGTACAGCGAGGTAAGTCAGGGCTCATAAGCCGCCGTCCACTGCAGGTGATGCTAAAAATGAGATAAGCCAAGTGGCATCTGCTACAGTCCAGCCTACTGCACTCTTCAGATTGCATGTCCCTCACTACATCCCTTCTGTCACTGTATTTTGAAGGTGGGGACTGGCTGCAATTTCCATCAAAAAGCTTTATGCTGTCAGATTTAGTAGAACAAGCTATCGTCCCCCCAGCTGCAACTGGTATCAAGACCACAGTGGGAATTGATCATCTCCCTCCGTAACCACACCCTCTAGATTTCCCTCACCCTCATCCAGCAGCACCACAGAACTGAATTGCTTACCTGGTAGAGCGACACAGACCTTCATCCCAGAGGATCTGCATTGTTGACTGCCTTGCCCTTTCTGTGCAATGGTTGTTACAGTTGTCTGTTCGGTAATCATCAGGCACAGAGCACCAAAGCACCCCAGGCAGTCCTCAGGTTGCAGCCATTCTCCCCCCTTAGTTCCTGATGGTTATCAGAATCTACACTCAAAAATATAACAACTCCTTTTTGTGCTGAAATAAGGAGTCGAAAATGACTAAAAAGAGTTCCAGTTTCAGGGAAACTGTCCCTTGGTGGAATGGGGTTTTTTTGGTTATTCTTTTCCCTTGGACGTCTAATCCAATGGGGCCCAAGTTCTGTATAGCACACATTCTGCAGGTGTGTTGTGGGAGTGATGGGGAGTGAGGCAATTCTACTTGTACACTTGTCGGATGCAGATGTCTAACAGCCCCCATCCCAGGCCTCAAGGTGCCCTTGTTTCCTATGAGGGCTCTCACTTTAGCGGAGGATACCTCTCAAGGTTATACATGCAGTCTCCACGGAGCTCTCATCCTAACAATTTAATTCTGGTGTGCATTTCTAGCACATTTTGCCCTATGGCTGCAGGAGATATTTAAGTGTTGCCGGGAGTCCTGGCTGTCACAGCATGCCCTGGGTAGATAGTTGACTAAGCTGAGCCTAGATTCTCTTTCTGTGTTCAAGGCTTCTAAGGTAGTTAGCAAAAGTCAGCCAATTCCATATCCGCCGTGTTTACAGTTGCCCCATATGCTTCAAGTGCTGGCGCTGCGGCATCACCCAACACTCACCCTGCTCTCCTGTCCCTCACCCCAATCACCTCTCATGTGGTTTAGTAATTGTGATGCTAGTCACTCTAGGGACTATTGCCCCCCTCTAATAATCAGAAACGGAGTAATGATCTGTGATAGACCAGTTCTAGAATCCCATCCTGAGTACTTTCTAGAATCACTTCCTATACCAACTGTCTTAGTTTAAGTTCCTCTGGTAGGAGAGCCTGTGACAAGGATTAGCGTGCAGATTAGATATTGAGAGGTGATCACAGGGGGACGAGGAAGCAGGGAAATTGAGACAAAGAAAGACAAAAGGCCAATATAAGGGCACATTTTCTAGGATGCTTCTATAATCAACAGTAGCTCAATTCTGCTGTTTCTGTTAAGAGGCAAAGAGAATGCCGCCAGAATTATCCAATGGCTCCCTTCCCCTAATGGAGCTACTAAGTTTTCTGCACTTCTAGGGTGCATATGAGCATAGGCTGAAATGGGATTCCACTCAGTTGGATAAGGTCTTATGAGAGAAGGACAAAAGATGCAAGGTGCTCGATTAGTTGGGACGCTGGCAGCACAAAAGCAGGCTGAGCTTCATTGGAACTATCTACCACAGTTAAAACTGACATCAGAAGTGGTCCAAGCTGTTGTGAAAGAAGCACATGATGTGTCTGCTATGATGTGGCATTATGGGGAAGGAGTAATCTCATCATCTGACCTAACCCTCCCCCTTCTCATGTTGAACCTTGCCCCGCTAGCCACTCTGCCCAGATACACCCCATCAATGAGGGGTCTGTGTTAGTGCTTAGCGAGCAGCCAGAGACCCACAGCATATTGTCCTGCACTCTCATGGACCACCCTGCAGATGACGCTGGTTGCACGTGAAAAAGGCCTGCAGGTCATTTTGCAAACTGTGACCTCACATTGTGTAGAGGGGACCCTTGTCTCCTACCACTCCTCACAGTGCACTTTAAAGTCTGGCCAAACTGAACTTAAAATCCCTCCCCAAAGACAGGAGGCAGGGGGTGTGGTTAGCACAGGGCTTGAGGATGATAGACCTTATTTTAGATCCTGGCTCTTAACCAACAGTGCATTCTTCACCAGGTTAAACCAACTGCCCATGCTTTGGCTTCCTCAACCTTAACAAGGGGAAAGCATCTCTTTCCCAGGCTTCTCTGAAGGATGGCATTTGGTTTTCCGCATATGTTGATATACATTTCGTATGCAATGTGTTTTATACACTGCCTGGTGCATAGTGAATCTTCTGAAAGTATCCCAGGGGATGGCAGCTTGTAGCCCACTGGATCTTTACCCAGCTTTCTCCATCTTCCCCTATGCCCCTCTCCCACGCATCCTTCACAGCCTCCCCTCTGAAGTGTCCTTTGGTTGGCTCAGTCACAGGTAGTCACAGTGCTCAGTACCATTCACAGATCAAATGTCGTCATATGTGAGACATTGCCAGATGCCACTGGAAATTAAAAATATGTTCGGTATTTTCCCCCATGTGTCACTCCAGTAACCCTGTTGAAAAAGAAAATCATTTAAATCTTCCATGACTCACAGTTAGAAAATCCATGCTATATTTTTCTAACTCTAGACAAACATTTTGATAAATCACTCTCATTTCTCCCTTAGGTAGAATCTGCAGCTTGTAGGAACAAAGACTGGTGGCCATCTATAGTTTATAGATACAAGCTTGTGCTAGTTCAGGTCCCAAGAAGCAGTTACTGGGCAGAGTTAGACATGCAGGCGATTAATTGCAGAAAATTCCGTGAAGGATAAATAGGGAGGGAGCAGGAGCAGGAGAAAAGAGCCTTTAGACTGTCATGCAGGTGTGGCACCTGTGAGAGAAGGGAATAGAAGAATTGGGTAGGAAGGGCCCCAGACCACTGTGCTGTTCTGAGACAGTCTCACCAAGCTGGCAGGAAGTCCCCAAGCAAAGCCGACCTCAAGCAAAGTCCCATACCAGGCATATGTCCTGCTTCAGGAGTCCTGCCATGCTCAGTGGTTGAGGGAGCAGCAGGCCCTCAGCGTGTGAAACAGAGCACTGGGAAGTGCAGCAGCTGGAGGTTCTCAGTCCCCTGCAGGAGGTTCCTTGATGGGAGCCATTAGCGGAGCATCTCCATGGTTGCCAGGAACCTCTCTCTTTTCAAAGCAGCACTATCCCATTTTTGAATATGCGAGCATATATGACTTCTGGCCAAATTCTCTCAACAGCTTGGAGTAAAATTTGTCAAGGCCAGCAGACTCAGACTCATTTAGAGCTAAGTGTGTCAGCCCACACATCTAGATCCCATGCAAAGTTCAGTAGCTCTGAACAAGGCTTAATCTGCAAGGAAGTTTTGAGTCAGTCAGGAAGAGATGGCTGTTCTGATATTCAGCACTCATTCTCTCCCCCGTGAATGACATTCGGCTCAGCCCCTTCAGTCTTGCCCTGCCCCACATGTGTAGGATTGTAAATGAATAGTCAGCTAAGTTTTAATGCTAGTGGAAAATGTGGATTTAGCACAGGCAACCCAGTGCTAAATGTTGATCTCCTCTGGGCAGTTGATTGCAGATTTTTTTGCTGCATCATTGGGCTTTGGCATATAACCAACTCCAGGCATTTCAGGCAATGCCTTTGATCTGGAGCTTTCTCCAGTGAATCGTTCACTCATTCCGTGAATCGCTCCTTCATTTTTCCACCCCCTGCATGTTTCTTGTTAAGAGATGTTCATGTTAGCTGCAGTTAGCAGTATGAGTGGAGAGTCTCAGACTGTTCTTTTAACAGAGAGCTTCGTTTCTGTCCTGTGGTTGATCAAACAGCTTCACTGGCACTATAATGAGTTTGTCAAGCTCATCGTTTGTGTCTATTGATGAGCATTTGGCTGCAATTTTTTTTTCCAGGAGGGAGTTTTTCTCTGTCTACAGATAAATTTGGACTTGACGTTTAAAGCTAAGACTTCCTTCTATTTCTGAGCAGTGTCATTGATATCACTTTCTACACTCTGTCAGTTCCAATGCTGTTTAGTATCTTTTCTAATTTAGCGTTAAGAGCATTGCAGAAAATATAAACAACCTGGCACTTTTGAGATTTCTGACACTCTGGTATTAGTCAGTTGCAATTTGTCTGTTTTTTCTTTGATAACCAAGGAGCCAGACAGGTTTTATGTTTTCAACGTCCTATACCATAGCAAACTGAATGCCATGAGTTTTCCCTTCCAGATGGAGTGACATAGTTAACTAATTTTCAGTTCTTGGTGTGAGGATGCACAAGTGACTCTTGATTTTATCTCCCAAAAGAGAGCTGAGAGTGGCAGCTTTGGTCTGATAGGGAGATGAAGTACTCGGTGTCTGCGAGTTGCTGTGGATAACTCCTCGCTGCTCCCCGAGAGATGAGGTCCAGGTATTAGAATACCATCCGGCCCAGGCAGCCGAAGATGTCCAGAGATGATGTCACTGGATAAAACCTGTTCATCTCTGAAAAGAATACTTCCTCCTGTGACCATCATCTGCCTTCCGATTAGGCTCATTATTTAAGGGTATAAGTGCTTCATAAACAGCAGTTCATTGTTTCTCAAATCAATGTGTGAGGTAGAAAAGGAAATGGAAGCTTAAAGGCATAATCTCTATAAGGTCTGAGATGGTGATTTAAAATAATCCTTTGTACCCTCTACTTCCACCAAAGTGGTTTGATCATTCGACTTAACATTTGTTTTCACCTTTCTTTTTATACGCTCTCTTATTTTTAATTAGGTACCAATTGTCTGGTGTAAGGAATCAGAGAGAAGTATATCACTGACAAAAATACATGGATAGTGAGTCACACATTACAGAGTGCCTTCCACTGTGTGTACACTTTTCTTCTGTTAGCTATTTTATTCTATTTATTTATAGTAAGAGAAAGGTGCTTTCTTCTGTTTCCTGTGGATACAGTATATATTTGTTCTGTTTTTACTGAGGTAACATTGGTTTATAACATTATATGAATTTCAGGTGTACATCATTATATTTCGACTTCTGCATAGACTACATTGTGTTCACCACCAAAAGTCTAGTTGCCATCCGTCACCATACAAATGTGCCCTTTTACCCCTTTTGCTCTCCCCCTACTTCCCCTCTAATTTGAAAAGATATCTGCACCCATATGTTCATTGCAGCATTATTCACAATAGCCAAGACGTGGAAACAACCTAAGTGCCCATCAATGGATGAATGGATAAAGAAGATGTGGTATACATTGTATATTTGTTCTATTGCATGTTCTGTGTGCTTTTCCTGGGGACAATGTCTGCTGTTTTATATCTTTGTTTCTTGCCTTCCTTCAGTGTGGCCACTTAGCACACTGCCACATTTCAGGACAGGAGGGAACACAAAGGCAGTCTTTCTCTTCTCCTTGACCTTGACCTTGAGGTTCGATATTGAAGGGGCTGCTTGCACTGTGTCCCCACATGACAGCGAGAGCACTGTAAATGCTCGGAACCACTTTCAGTTCAATTCCATTAAGTAAAAATTTATGGAAAGTAGTTCCATAGAGTTATAGGAACACTTTTTAGGATTGTTATTATTGATCATAATAGGTTTCACGGCCATTCTAAACCTGGTATCCAGGGTACATGGAGAGGATGGAGAAGGTGCCTGCAACCTTGAACTCAGCTATTTGTTTTCCTATCATTTGTCCTTGAAGTACAAGCCACGGGAAGTCTGTTCTAACTATTTTATGTATGCTGACATGGATTTTAATTTTTCATTGTGGTTTTACTTCCTAAAAGCTATAATTTAATGTTTAAGGATTAAACTTCTTTAGGTTATATTCTCAATGCACTAAAATTGAAAGCGGGAACAGGTTTGAATGGCATACACCAAATTCTGACATCACTGGGGCTGGGTCAGACAAAGAAGAGCTGCAGGAAAAGAATTTGCAGGCTGGAGGCTTTTATAAAAACATTCCAGAAGAAGAGAGGAAATAATCAGAATTGATCTGTGGGCATTTATTCTGTACTCTCCCTTCCAGTTTGATATAGAATAACTTTTTTAGATCAAAACCAAAAATTGCAGTAATGCTTTTGGGAAGACAAACATTCTATAATGTAATCCTTTGCAATAGACTAAAGTACTGAATTGCAACAATCAGGAAATAATAACTGATGTCCCACAAAATCCCCAAAGAGGAAAATTAGTGTATCTGGGTTCTCTTAACTGGCACATTACACTAATGAGAGTACCTGTGTGCCAGGGGCCACTCAGGGTCCATTAGCAGTGGTTTCAGCGAGTGCAAGGGAGAATGTGGTCACAGCAGCACGGTAGAAAATGAGTGTGGGGCGGAAGTGCCAGACTGTGGAACAGAGTGGTCCAGGTCTGCACCTGCTTCGAGGGCTGTTGACAGCTGATGGATGCGTGAAGGGGTAGGTTCCTGCACTGGGTGACCTGTGTCAGAGTGGAAAGTCCTGGGAGGTGGAAAAGAGCCTCATGACTGGGCTGGTGAGGCTCACGAAGAAGCCAAGATGGAGAAATCACCTCTACTGGCTCCATTGTCCATGCTGCTGGGTTGTGGTCTGGGACCTGAGATCCCACTGTGATTCCAGGATGAAGTCAGTCCAATTCACAGGATTCCATATGTTACTTCTTTTGCAGGTGATACTGGAAAAAAAGAGCTGTGAAATCAACAAGATGAAGGGAGAGCTTCACATCTCAAATCCCCCGTCTCTCTGCCACATAATGCACCTGTGCCGAATCTCAGCATAATTGACACCTCACCTTCCCTACCTCCATGACTGTGCACCACTCTGCCCCTGCTCTTCTCATTCATCTACGTGCCACCTTATATGGAGATGGAGAATAAGTGAGAGGACACCAGGGGGGTTCATACCTGGAGAGGAAAGGAGAGATGGGCAGAGGTGCAGAGAAGTGGTTGTGACCCTGAAAGTAATGACAGACCACTATTTTCCTCCCTTCCGGACTTGCATGAACCTTTCCACGAAGATGTGTGTTTGTTTGCATATTTTTAAATTTTCTGTATATCATAATGTTTTCGCGTCTTAAAAACCTTTCTGACTAGGGAGAGACTGCCTCTCCTGGAGCTAAAAGATCCCCCAAAGCATGCATTTGATATGCAAACTAACCAATCCAGAGCCAAACTCCTTTATCAGCCCATGCACATCAGGAGGCAATACGCCTTTGCCTTAACCATCCCAGGCCAGGTACCAGGCACTAGGGACCACTTCTACAGCTAGGAGCCCACGGAAATTATTCAAACTAGCCAGGCATAAACTGTTTACCCTGCTCTGCCTTGCCTTTCCCTTGGAACCCCCAATAAAGGGTCCAGCCCCGGCATTCCCCTCGCTCCACTGCTGCTTTCTGCCTCACTGCCCTGAGTCTTCCCTATGTGGCCCTGCATGGTGTGCCACGACCTGTGAGTATAATAAACTTTGTTTTCCTGAATCTCTCCTGTGTCTCCTCTTGTGGCCACAGCTGACCGACCAACACATATAATAACACAGAACAGCATGAAATGTTTTAAATGTGCTCTGAACTATTCAGAAATATCCAGAGAATCCATGACAAGGGATACAAAAGTGGATTTTCTCTTAATATGGGAATTCTTCAGCTATCCTTTTCATTTTATTGAGCTCACATACCTGTCCAAGCACTGTCCCTGGCCCTGGGGCATACAGGAATGGAGAAGTCATGGCTCTGTCCCTCAAGGAGCATGCAGCCAACTGGATAAGATACATAGAAACAAATAAACACCCTTTGGGCATTTGGTGCTGTAGGAGAGGTGGAGAACTTGGGGGACCCAGGAAGGAGAGGTCACATACCCTTTAACAGAGAAGGTTGTCTGAAAGAAGGGATTCTTGTTTAGCCACCAAATACTTTACTCTTTAAACCAGTTGTGGTGTTGTATTGATGGATGTCCAAGATAAGAGGCTATATGTATGAATTTCCAGGAAAAGTCAAGCATTTTCAAGAAGTTTCCTGAAGAAACAATTTCTCAAGCTAAAGGAGTTCAGAACTTATGGTGCTTGGGTAGTAAACCTGGGTGCTGAATAAAGCTTGGACATAAAGCTTAAGAAATTTCAGATCTTTAATTATAGATCATTTCTTTAGGTTTTACTCTACTCCTGTAGAAAATATTCAACTTAACGAAGAAAAATTATTATCCTTATCTGTACACAATAATTTCATTTACTTTATATGATACATTCTGATTAATATTTGTATGGTTTAAAAAGAGACAGAGAAAGAGCCAGGAATTGCCAACCATATTTTAATAAAAACTATTAGCAAATGCCCTCTGAATCATTGAGTCCCTGGACGTGTCAAAGGCATCTATTATTGATCTTGTAATTTTTAAAACATGTAATACACAGAATATGAGACTTTTTTTTATGTGATTCATTAAAATTAAGCTCATTGCTTTACGATCCCCACAAATACTGAGTAAGGTAATGAGTCTCTTCTAACTCCATCTCTTAGGAAAGTGTTTTGTAGACTGCACGGACTGGTGGAGTTGGGCATTGCTGCTTAGCCAAACCCACGTTGCAAAGAACACAGGATGTGTGTGCCATCTGGATCAAGAGACGGTGCACAGCCTGGCTGAACAACTCCTTCATTTAATTCTCTTTCCTTTTCATCTCTCTGTAACACAATAAAGGAAATTAAAATCAGTGATCGATTGTGTTTGAGTGCATTATCATCAAGACTGAATATATAAACAATGCACCAAATGAGAAGCTATTTAATTATATTCCTTTTTTCTGTGTATCTAACTCGGTATATCATGGGCCAACTGACTGACATTTATTTTATTCAAAATAGGAAAAGAAATTCACTTATTCCATTTGAGTGTTTCTCCTATGTTAAAAGCACATTCTATTTTCCTTGAAAATTTTTATTGAGGAAAATATACAAAAATCTTTATTTAGTAAGTGGAAATCATTATCATATAAGCCTTTTGATAATGCTGCTACTTCAGTTTTTTCCTTTGACTGTTTGATATTAGTTTATTTATTTTAGTTCATAGAAATCTTGGGTGTAAATTCAGACATTTCAAAAAGGGCAGGAAATTAATTTTCTTCATTAGAAAGAGCATAGAAGTGCTCTTCCTTTTATTGAATCAGATTATTTTAGTGCCTTAGATTTTATTCGGGAATTAGTTTGATACTCCTAAAATAGAAAAAAAAAAAAGGTGATCCAAACTCTTTTAATTATCAAATTTCCTTCCTGGGATAATTCGTTCATATATTGCCTTTATTTGGTTAATTACTCCTGTGGTCATGAAGACATTTGGTATTTCTAAATGGGTTATGGTACCCACAGTGAATAAAATGAACTGATGTTGCATGTAAAAATGCAAGATGAACCTGGAGGAAAATTTAAGACTGTTTTTAAAAATGGTCTTCTCTGTCCCCTTCAGAGTATTTGTGACTTGATATTAAAGTGCTATTCATTTATTCAGTTAACAAGAAGTTATAGAGTGATAAATTTTAGGGAAGGGGAATCTCCAGCTTCTCAGTGTTTACAGTCTCTCTAAGGTGGGTTATGATCATTCATGAAAGACAGTGATGTACTGATGCAGCAGCATTTCCCAGAATCCATATAATTGTCACTTTTCTAACCATCTACCTAACAGTTTTGTTTGAAAAGAAAGTCCTGTGATAGGACTAGAGTTGTGGATTTGGGCCAGTACTTAAGTATGTTACACTATCCCAAGTCATAGAAGAGTGAAGAGTAGGATTTAAACACTGCCACTCCCTTAGACTCACAATGCTACCCTGGGCAAGTTAGTTAGCCTGCCTGGGCTCCAGTTTCCTAGTTTATAGAATACGGATAAACATGCCTTCAGCCTTTACGTAACTTCAGCCCTGTAGTTGTACGTTGCAGGAAATATTGCTCCAGCACTGGTGGAGGGCCTTCTACCCAGAGCTGATTATCCCACTTTGATAGTTTAAATTGATGCGTGAGGGTGGTGCATTTGATCAAAATGCCAAATGAGGCATCCTTATTTGTCCAAGACTTTAGACAATCAGAGAAGGTTAAGCAGGGCCACCTGGGTGAACAGCAAGACAGGCTGTATCACCTTGATTTATGGATTCATAGATATTTTAGTATCAAGTTACTTTACAGAGTAGACTGTCCACAGGTGGACTCTAACAAATTTATATCCTGTGAGAGTCTCATCTGAGGAAAGAGACATACAATTTTCCAGAAGTGGGTGTGGCTTGAGCCAAAAAGTTACAACACTTTCATTAGGTAAGTTACTGTGGAAATGCATTTCCTTCAGAGGAAAACCGATATTAAGTAGGAGGACCTGAGGAGTCCTGGTGCTGTGTTCTGAATGTTTGTGTCTCCCCCAGATTCATATGTTGAAATCCTAATGCCCGATGTGAAGGCGTTAGGAGGTGGGGCCTTTGGGAGGTGCTTGGGTCATGAGGGTGGAGCCCTCATGATGGGATTAGTGTTCTTATAAAAGAGGCTCCAGAGAGATCTCTTGCGTCTTCCAGGATGTGAAGACTCAGCAAGAAGACGATAGTCTATGAATCAGGAAGCAGGCCCTCAACCAGCCACCACACCCGAATCGACCAGCTCCCTAATCCTGGACTTTCAGCTTCCAGAACTGTGAGAAATAAATTTCTGTTATTTATAAGTCTGTGTATTTTGTTATAGTGGCCCAAACAGACTAAGACCTGAGAAACCTGTATCTGCCTTTAGACTATTCTAGATTGAAGACCGGGTGCCAATAAAAGATACGAAGGACAATAAGAAGAAACACCAAGAGCATCTAAGTTCAGTATTTTGCCTGACACTGGGTTGGTTGGCATGTACATATGCTTCTGGGAGGCAAATCCTGGGTCTGTGTATGAAAAATATTTAAGCCTTTAAGACCAATATAAATAAAAGAGGTTTTATATAGAAGAAAAATCTAACAGTGTTAGTTTCCATATATTGCAAATTACATACAAATAATATGCACTGATATTAGGACAAGCAAACACAAGATAATATAAAAATTAAAAGAGCTCCTGACATTAAATTTGTTAAAATCATTCTTTCCTTCTTCTAATGTTTCTTTATTAAAACATACAAAGTACATATTTACCATTTTTGCTTCAGATCCTTTTTTCATAAGAAATAAATCTTACAAATATAATTGAAGCTCCCATTCCCACCCTATTCCCCAAATATCCAAAGTTTAGGTATGTCCATGTGTATGTGTAGCCATAAACAATCTGTTACTATACGTGCTTTTACATTTCACATAAATTATATCATTTTTTACACATTTTTTGACATTTGCTGTTGTCACTCAACATAGTTTTCCAGATTTATCCATGTTGATCCACATATATTCAGATCATTAATTTTAACTAATGTATAGTTTTACATTCTATGCACATATCACAATTTATTTTTCCATTTTCCTAATAATGGGCTTTTAAATTATTTCCAATTTTTAGCTATTACCAATAATGATCCAACAAACGTCCTTTGGCATATCTTTTTTTGTACTTGTGTGTGGATTTCCCTAGAAGACTGGTTATTATATATATATAATACATATACATATATTATGTATTATATACATATATTTTATGGTTTTTTCAACTTAATCATTTATTGCCAAATTACTCTCCAAAGTGGCAGATTTAAACTCCTTTTAGCAGTATATGAGTTCCTGCCATAGTTTTGTATTTTCATACTGGCAAAGATCATAGTCTTATAGTTGTTAAATTGCACCTTACTGTTTTAAATTGTATTTCCATAATAATTCACCATTCATTTTTATCCTTTTGTGACGATTATGTCAGAGTATTTAACCAATTTTTTCTACTGAATTACTTATCTCACTGATTTGTTGAGATCCTTGATGTATAACGGATAGTATATTTTGCAGTTACATATTTTGTAAATATCTTATTCCATTTTCTGGCTGGTATTTAACCTTTGCTTAGAATGCCTAGAATTTTTAATTTTTGTATAGTCTAATTTATCAGTCTTTTCTTTTGTTCTTCATATTTTCTGGTATTTGTTTAATAAACCCTTCCTTACACCAAAGTCATTAGTTTCATCTGTACTTTTAGTTTTAGAGATTTGCTTTTCATATTTAAGTCTTTAACCCAAGTGGATTTTTGTGATACAATATAAAATACAGATCTTATTTATATATGGACAATCATCATTTATTAAATAGTATGATTTTTCCACTGATTTGTCATACCTTACCTCTCATTACAAGTTCAAAATATTCAGCATATCCATGGATCTATTTCTTGATGCTCCATTTTTTTCCCCTATTGGTTTATTAGTGTATCATTAAGCTAAAGCAAGCAATTCTAATTATAATGTTTCAATATTTGATAGGGTATTATATTTCAAAATAATCTCAGCTCTTCCTTTCCATTGATTTTTCAATGTAACTTTTAAGATCAAATTCTAAGAAAAATGCTAGTGGAGTATTTACCAGAATAAATTTATTGATTGCCATCTTTATGATTCTATGCGTTTCCATCCATGAATATGGTATACTCATATTTTATTTTTTATTTACGTATATATAGGTATTTATGTCAGTCAGTAAAATTAATTGAAAGTTCTTATGTGTGTTTTCTGGATTAATTCTTAGGTACATTAATGTTTTATGTTGTTATAGTGTTATATTTTTAAAATAATATTTTCTAATTGGTTGCTGCTGTTTTATAACAATATCATTGATATTTTTTTTTCACTTTGACTTTATATCTAAAAACCTCATTGATTTGAACAATGTTAACTACAGATTTTCTATGGGTAATTTTAACTTCTTCCAACAATGGCAATTTATGGTTTTTTTTCTGTTTCTAATTTTATAACATTTCTTTGTCCTGTCTTACTGCAGTGGCCAAGAACTCTAAGACAATGATAAATATAAGCAGCGTTAGCAGATATCTCTTTCCTTTTCCTAGCTTTTATAGAAAATATTGATTATGTTTCAACATTAAAAATGATAGCATTGATGGTTTTATCATAGATAAACATATAAGATTAAGAAAGTTGTCTTCTAGTCCTAGTTTGGTATAAAGCTTTTAATATAAATGGATATTGGATTTTTTATCATATGTTTTTTCTTGCATCTTCTGAAATAATCCTACAGTTTCCCTCCTTCAATCTGTGAATGTGGTAAATGACATTAAAAGACTTTCCATTGTTAAAGCATTCCTGTGCTACTAGATAAAACCAATGCCGTTACTCTGTATTACTGATGGATATTTTTTATACTGGCTGACTTAGGTTTCTAATATTTTTTGGAGAATTTTGCATGTACTTTTAAGCAAGTTGGCATATCATTTCTATGTGATTTGCCTATAGGAGGAACTGACTGAAAATCATAAGCTAGAGGAGGGGAGATGTGACTCTCTTCCTGCTTCCAGCATCTGACGCTATCTCCAGAGGGAGCCTCAGTGATGATAATGCTGAAATGGCAACAGTTCTGGAAGCAGTGACAACACTGATTTCAGCAGCAGCAGCACTGAGGGATACCCTGGATGGAGGCTACAGGGGCCGCAATGGGAATAAGTCAGGAAGTAATGACAACAGTCGCTTCAGCTGTAGCAGCTGATGTGCGAGGCCCCATGGTGGCAGCTTCAAAGACAGCGGTAATGTCCCAGCCCCAGACGTGCAACTTCCTAGGCTCCTGCTTAAGAAGCTGAATTTGGCATCTGAAGCCTTGAGGCACCTGCCACTGACCTCTGGGCAACATTTTCACTCCTCTAACTTGGAGGAAGCAGAGATTCCTTGCAGTTACTAATTTTTGAAAACCTGACCTTTTTTCATCTTTTGAGCCACACACCCTTGTAACTGATTCCTCTATGAAATATGATCAATATAACTTATTTGTTTTGTTAGGCTACACAGTGTTTTAATTTTTTAATTAATTGCAATTGTGGGAAAATGGGGAGAGAGCACATAAAAATCCAGTTTCAGCCTTCTCTGGATAATCTTGCAAGCTGGCCATGCTGATTCAGCTGGCTGCAAGGCAACACTTGGCTAATGCTGAATAATTGTTGCCCCCTTTAAACAAGGCTGTCCTCCCCAGCTCACCACATTCCCCACCCAGCTTGCTTCCATTATCACACCTCCTGGGAGCCCTACACACAGCTATATTTGCCACACCCACTGTAAATTGTCATCAAGCATAGCAAAATTTCCAGAATATCATTTATTTTCTTCACTTACCAAAGCAAGATGTATTTTATAAGTTACATAAAGATAATCGACTTAAACTTGAATAGTAATATTTAGGGCCACCTATATCTATTAAATGACAAATAAATAGACATCAAATAAATATAGTTTTAAAATGAATTGTTTGGAAACAGCAGGGTTTTGTTTCTTGGGTTTTTTTGGTTTTGGTTTTTAGGCTTTAAGGAAAAAAACGACACTGTTTGTGCCAGATTCTCAACTCTTTGGAGCTTTGGATTTTTTTTTTTTTCTTCCATGTACATGACTCCTTTGAAGTCAACCAGGGCTGACTGCAGAGGACTCTTTGTGCAATCCAGTCAGGCTAATTTCAATTTTAGGTGCAGGAGGCAGGCATGCTTTTCATCGACTCCTTTGTAAAGCTTTGATGGATTGACTAGCGTTGAGTTAGTGAGATTTCCAGGAAAGGATGGGACAAATGCTGCCCTAAGCAGCCTGTTAATAAATAGACCTCGAGTCTTAAAATCTTCCACTTGCTATTTTATTTTAAGAGTGGAGTAAAGCTCTGCTAAAGCACAGAACACGTTTCACTCTGCAGTTTCATCTGAAAAGCTGCCAGTATTTACATTCCCACATGATTCTAATAAGAAGTGCAAGTAAGGAATCCCTGTCTAAAATAATACACAGACTTGTAAGAGCAAGAACTGGTAAAAAAAAAGACATAGAGTTTCATGGTAATTTAAACATACTGGCTAAACATATTCCTATTTTGCCTTACCCATCTGAAAATACTTTATAGAAATTTCTCCTTCAAGGATATGGATAGAATACAATGGGATAAGCTCTTAACTAATTAAAATGATTTTTAAATGATTATACATGTATTTGTGTGTGTGTTCTTAAGTATAAAAAAATTAAATTATAATTTGAAAAGAAGCATGAGCTATATTAAGTTTAGGGAAAATTAGAGTGTTTCCTAATAATTTCCTTTTTATTGCTTGAATTCTCCCAAAAGAAAGAGAAAAACAAAAGTATACAATAATGAACAAAAACAAAGGAAAAACAAAATCGATTATGTAACCAATTCAGCATCAATTTTCAATTAAAATCAAGCGAATTTAAAAAATTGTACTAATCAAAATAATACCTGCCTCTTACCGCACATTCACCATTGGTCTGGGGAAGTTCCAATGGCTTTATATTAACTTACTCTTCTAATTCTCATAACACTTCTGTGTTAAATACCTTATCATAATCTTCATTTTACAGAGAAGGAAATGGAAGTAATATGAGTTTCTCAATGCCATGGAGCTAATCCCTGGGAGAGCAGGATCCGAGCCCAGGCAATCAGGCTTGGGGGTTTTACCACAACATGGTACTGGCTCTCGTTGGTCAGATATATATGTTTACATGTTGATTTACAACCAAACTTTGCTAATGCTTTCTCCATTACACATGGACATTAGATATGTCTTTAGGGGTCTCAGGGCACATCAATTCTATCTAATTCCATCCAATTCTGCCCCTCTAGGTCCCTTTCAGTTTGCTTGAAGTGCCCTGGGAACTGTTTTGGCCTGAAGGTGGAGTTTGGTGAAGCTTAGGGAGGGGAGGAGCACTGGATAAGGCTTCATAGAACAGTGGACATTTCAACTGATGCTTGAATTTGATTATGAATTCCCCAGATAGAGGTGGAGAGGACATGTGCTTTGTGCCCCTTTGAAGCTTGGTTGTGGAAGGGGCAATGCTGTTGGACATTTAGTTATTCCAAGGAGAAATAGTAGAAGATGATGATGGATAATAAAGAGTTTTGTAAACCATCCTTAGGACCTCAGCCCATACCTGGACCACAGTTCAGCAAACCGTGTTGCCACAACATCTTTCCACATGCTATGGGACACTTAGTGTGCCACAAAGAGGACAGTCTTGCATAGACTAGTCCCTGATAACACTTGAGATTTGCAGTCAATTCTAGCATTAAGATAATGTTAATATCAAATTTAGGAACCTTTCCCAGCTGGTAAATTCCTTCCATTCTTCTCATCTTGGGCCCAAATCGAAAGTCAGTCCCCTCTGGTCATTTCTTATGGCTCTACTCTTCCACCCTTGGACTCACTCTCAAACACTGCTTGCTGTTTATCCTTACCTCTTAGACTGTGTCCAGTGGAATCCAACATTATGGTAAACAAGTTGTATATTTTCATAATCTTCATAGTACTCTCCTACCATATCCTAGCACTTCCAAGAGAATAAAGATTTCCAGGAAGGTGGGAGCTGCTCCCTTCCCCCTGTAATTGCTGATTTTTGAACCTAGAGCAACCTACCCTAAGGCTTTTCAAATAATTACTGTCCCATTCTTAAATAAAAATGTCCCAAAGCCCACGGTATCAGGTTATAATACTACCTTCCTGCCCACTTCCATGTGATCTTCAGTCTCTGGGTCACTCCTCTGCATTTCGGAAGAACTCGTGCTTGGTTCATGGATTTTTCTTTCCATCCCAATTCATGCTAGTTTCAGGGAGGCAGAGTTCTTTGACCACTTGATTTCTAACTACTTTCACTTCCAATCAGCTTTAGCCACTCCCTCCCATGATCGTGACCCAGACCTTTATATCAGCCATAATTCCTTCATCTTTGACATCTCAAACTTCTGTAGTCCACTCTCTGAGTCTAACACTTGTTAGAAGTAGTTTTGATAAGGATGCTCTCAGGTCTTCCTCACACTGAAATATTGGCCTTCTTGTCTCAATTTATTCTGCTACCATGTCGCTCCTTTCTGAAAGTCTCCTCTGGTGGTCTCTCTGACTCCACTGGTTCAGGATGGCAGTCTTGTTTCTTAGAAAGACTCCAGCAGACAGTGACGGGGTTTCATAATGCAATCACTAACAGAAATTGCACACCAGAAGATAAATACCTATCAAATTTGCCAACAGGAAAATAGCTTAGGATGGTGAGTCTGCTAAGCATGTATTATGGAAGTAACAACTGGTGAAATTCCAGGGTCCCGCTCTAGTGAGACTATATTAAAATTTTTATTCAATGATATGTTTATTTTGGCTTAATAATCAATTTCACATAAAAAATAATTGCATTTTTTATATCAACTCATGATAATCTGTCCTTGTGTGCCCAGCTGGAAAAAAAATTTTACTGATAAAGCAAGGTTTTGTTTTATGTGTATTTCTCTTTAAAGACACTTTATTTAATATATATTGTTGATTCATTAACCTTGAACTCACAGTCAACAGCCCTATAACTCAGGCCTGAACAAAGCTGACCTAACACACATATTTTCTCCAGAAGGCACATCACAGCCTTCTTGCACTTAGGAACACTAGACAGTCCTTCAGCACTATGCGCAGGGCCATTTAAAACAGCAGAATCCCCGAGGCTGGCTGGGTGGCGCAGCGGTTTAGTTCGTGCCTTGGCAGCCCGGGGTTCATAGGTTCGGATCCCGGGCGCCCGCCGACGCACGGCCTGTCAGCATGCCGTGGCGGCGTCCCATATAAAGGAGAGGAAGATGGACCAGTCTTCCTCAGCAAAAACAGGAGGATTGGCAAGGGATGTTAGCTCAGGGCTGGTCTTCCTCACACACACACACAAAATAATAGTAATAAAAAAAAATAAAACAGCAAAATCTCCAACAAAAATGCAAAAAACACGGCCCTAAATGAACTGTGAAAAGGACACTTGCTTACAGTGGGGGAACTGAAACAAGAAGGCAAAGCGTGCCCTTGTTTGACTTCAGTTGGGAACTGTCACCTCAGGCATTCAGAATTTTTTCCCCTGCTGTGCGCATGTCTGCAAATGACTGCAGAAGTGCTGTGAGTGCTCATTTGGAGGCTGCAAGTAAGTTGTAGCTAGCAGGTGAATTTGCAAATACAGATTCTGTGAATAATGGGGATTAATTTTGTGTGTGTGGGTATGTATATTCACCGGTGTATTCTCAACATTTTTTTACTGATAATGGTGCCTAAGACACGTTTAGATAGAACCGACCTATGGAATAACGCTCAAGCTACCCAGGCAGAACTTGAATAACCCAGTCCCTTACTACTAGTTTACTACTACTGCTGCTGCTGCCACCACTACTTACATGTTATAAGGTTTGCAATGATTTCTTTGTAATCTCATTTCTCCTTCCAGACAGTAAGCTCTTTAATGGCAGGGCACGGTTTTATTCCCCAACACCTATTACAGTGCTTGGTTCATTGTAGAGTCTCAATAAATATTTGAACCACTACTGTTGTTATTACATTATTTTTAGGAAAACTGCATTGGATCATACTAGAAAAGAATACTCAGACAGGTGGGAGAAGACAAGACCAGAGAAGAAGGTCAACAGTGGATTCAGAAGAAACACGGACTAAGGAAAAGCAATAGGATTTGAAGATGGTCATAGCTGTTATTCAGAGGGTCTCCCTCCCAGTCAGTCTGCGAAGATGGGAGTCAGACTCAGACGGGTCTGTTTGCAAAGCTCATGCCCTTTCTCCTCAGGTCATATGTCTCCATCTCAGAAAGAGGCATGGAAGGAGAGGAAGCCAGATTTACAGTAGCTTTTGGAGTTTTATATTAGGAAAGAGTGGTAGTTAAGTTTGGATAAGTGGCCCGACCCAGCCTGTGACTTACTTAGTAACTTACTCATTGGATCCCAAAGGAGGTCCCGAAAACAATGTCCTTTCTAATTTCCTGTAGGGAAGGTGAAATTCAACAGTCTGCTTTGGTGAAACTTGCATCCCGGGGCTGAGAACTAGCTGACAATTTTGGACTAGGGAGATAAACCTAGGCCCCCTTTAGCCAAATGCTTGAGACACAGACTGTGTTCTGGGCAGAGCTGCAGGACACCATTAGCCAGACTTTTGCTTCAGGCATTAAAGATAAGGAACATTAAGATTCACACCAAACTTGTAGTTAGAACCTGGCTGGGAGTGCCCAGAGCTTTCCTTTCTCATTCAAGATCAAAATTAGCATTATTGTGTGCTTTTTAATATGAGAACTAAGCCATCCACATTTCCTTTTTTTGATTGTGTAATGATGTTTATGCTTAAAACATGGTGCTGTGTATAGAATATTCCTTGCACTTACATTTACCCTCATCCTATGACAGACTCGGTAGTAATAAGAGGAAATTTTGCCTGAATTCCTGTGCCTTAGACCAAGTGATAATAAGAGAAAACACTACCTGTCTTCTTTCAGTTAAGCTCAGAGGATCCACTCCTATTTTCTATAGAATACGTTAAATTGACACAGATTAGTAGCAGTTTCATATGTTGGTTATAGTAAGAAGACTGCTTTCTTCAGCCCCATCCTTTTGCAAAAGCATCTAGATAAAACTCTTCCTCTCAGTTTGCTTACAAATACTTAGTAACTTACTCATTTTACATAACCTGCTTCAATTTCAAGGAAGAATGTTATTTCCTAGCACGAGATATAAACGTATATGAATTTCAAATTAGATCATCTTTATATCCACCTTTTAAAGGATATATTGAAAATAGGATTTGCTAAAAATACTGATGATACTATAAAATATTTAATAGTGTCCATACAAAAGATAACAGAGGATGAAAGCCCTCTGAAGCACTGTATCAGGGTCAGCCCGCATCTGAGGAAGTGACAGTCTGATCTAGAAGACTTAATCTACATGGGCATCTCAAGAAGCCCCCGGCAATGAGTGAAAGCATGAGACCCTCCTTGGACAGGGACAAAGGGAAAAAGTTTCTGGTATCAAATGTTTGTTTAACCATTTACAGAGCTTTCTGGATTAGCATTCTCAATCATTCCCATTTGTGCTCAGCAGAAATCTTCCCTCCCCTCCATTGTCCATTTGCTCATCCATTCATTCAACAAACGTTTATAAAATTAGGAACTAGGCTAGGAGCAGGGCAAGCACAAAGAATGAGCCAGGACTGCTGCCTGTGACAAACTCTAAAGGAGTCCTGGAGGATTCTGACATACAATGCCTGTCCTTTGGGATTACAACTGTATTTGAAATGAACGTTACTCTCAACTATTTAAAAAAGAAATCATTCTAATCTCCCTACCTAATGTGATTCATGGATGTGACAAATTTCTCAGTGTTCTTACGAGTAACTCTTCTTCCTTTTGTACCGTGAGAGGAAGAAACAAGATATTTATAGGGTGAAATATATTTTTCTTCTCATTACACCTTCCCTACTTTGCCAAAGAAATAGTAAAAGTCAAATTCCTTTGTCACTTATTAAACCATAGCATATAAGAACAGCTATCATGGAGTCATGTTCTTTTGTGCCTATTGCAAAGCCTCAAATCATGAACAGAGAACATATATCACTGGAGAAATAGTATGTGATGATATTAGTAGGTCCAAAAAAGAGGCATAAAAAAATCACTTAAGTATGTTAAAAAATAGCCACAATAGCATCCTATATGCCAGACATGTAGGGAAAGATATCTTGTACATATATGAAATAGGAATTATGCTACTCACAGTTAGCCACATCTCTTATTACTAGACTTACATGCAGAACATAATTATTTTACCTTTAAAACATATTAGCTAATGATTACAGAGAATAAACTGATCACATAAGATTTGGTAATCTGGCCCTTTTTAATACTGTGGGAAACAATGAACTCAGGTTGAAAGAAAAAAATACACCATCGTACATCCCATGTAGGCTCATATGGCCCACATTGAGGTTGGAAGTGAGCAGTACTCGCTTTCAGCTTCTTCTGCCTCCCAAATCCCCCACTGCAGCTGCGCTCATGTTCAACTGCCACTTGAGAACTTCTGGGATCCTATCTGAAGTCATGTACCCTGGCATGGGATTGGGGAAATGGCTGACAATAAAAATAAAGTCTTTATAGATGACCTGTCCCATGGGCTTAAATATTAGGTTTTTCTCCTATTGAGTAGGAGACTAGTGTGCACAACAGTCTCCAAGTGTGACTGGTTAAGCATCCAAATCACCCTGGGGGCTTTTAAAAAATACAGATTTCCAAGTCCCACCCTGACCAATTATAAAAGAATCAGGTGGGAATATTTATAAGCTTTTGCTTCAGTAATACTGTGTAACAAACACTGCTAAAAAGCTCAGTGGCTTACGAACACTTATTTCTTCCTCACAGGTATGCAAGTTGGTGGTGGCTCAGCTGGGCTGGGCTGGGCTTGGGTTCAGGTCTGCTCCACATGTCTCTCATTCTAGAACACAGACTGAGGGAACAGTAGCCATCTGGGGCCTGCTCTTATCATGGCAGATGACAGGAGCATAAGATGAATGAACACTTGATGGACCTTCAAGCCCCTATTTGGAACTGATTCACCCTCACTTCTGCCCACATTCCATTAGTCAAAGCAAGTCACATGACCAAGCCCAGGGTCAGTGAGGTTGGGAAGTATACTCTGCCATAAGGGGGAAGGGAAGCAGGTTGGTGCTAGGGACCAGGTGTGATAAAATCTACAAGTGATTCTTATGAAGTCAGTCATGCACCTGTTGGAAGATTGCCATCTTGGTGCCACTAGAGAATATAAAAGGAAAGATGGGCTTCATTCTTTCAGTAGCTCAGCAAATATGTATTGTCCCTATTATGCACTGTCCAAAGATAGAAAATGTTGATAGAGCTCATGTAATTCAATAATAGAGAATAATTAGGAATGAAAAGGGAACAAGAAAAGGGGCACCTTATACAAATTGAGGATGCGAATGAATGAGTACATCAGGGAAGACTTCTCAAAGGAGGCAACATCTGAGCTCAGCTACTATGATAGTGGACATTTCCTAGAGAAGGGAAGTACGTGAAGGGGAGGGAGTATTCTAAGTAGAGGAGGTTACAGGACAAATGGGGAGTTTAGAAGCAGCATACTTGGCAGAGAGTGCCATGTGTTTTCCAAATCCTGCCTCTCTTTCCTCTTGGTCCCAGAGCTAGCTCACCTTTTCCAGCCTCCCTTGCACTTGGGTGTAGCCATGCGACTGAGTATTGGTTAGAGAATAAGCCCAGAAATGATGTATTCCTTTCCAGGTCTGGCCCTTTAAAACCTCCCACATGCAAACCTCCATTCTGTCACCCTTTCCCCTTCAATGGGCTGAGGCTGAAGGGGAGGAGGGTGGAGCCACAAGACTGAAGGAGCTGGGTCACTGGATTATCACATGGAAGATCTTCCCCAGCAACTAGGAACCTTTATGTGAGGGAGAGGGAAAGTTTTATTGTGTAAAGGCACTAAGATTTAGGATTTGTTTGTTATAGCAGCTAATATTACTTGTCTTAACGAACACAGTTTACATATGTTTTGCTGATGGTAAGTAACAGCTCTGAGGCAGAAAAAGATATAGCAGCCACTGAGTATCTGTATTAGTCACTTATTCTAGATATCTCTGTAGTTATTTAGAGAACCAACTGAATTAAAAGATATAATAGCACCTTAGAACTATAAATCTGGGAAAGCATTAACGTTGACATGTAATCGTGCCCAGTTTAAGGGGTGGTTCATGTTGCAGAGACTGGCTGCCAAGCACAATCATTTATAGTCTGCATTTATGGCAGAAGAACCGTGACAGCATTGTTCTTCTGGCAGCTTTTCTGTTTCTAATGTGCTTTGACGTGTGTCCCCATAGATTCAAGTTTAACTGTAGCTGAGATGGGCCTCTCTCTCCATCTTTCAACCTTGGAAAGGTCTGTTACCCAATGAGACCTAAGGGAGAAAACCCAACACATTAATCAGTATGTCATCACATGGCTAGAATTAAATAGGAAAACCTGAGTTGGAGCGATAGCAAGTATCACAGGTGTATGTCTTTGCTTCCATTTCAAAGTAAGACACCATCTGGAAGTTGTTCTTGATGCCAAAAGGAGTAGAGATATAAAGGCTCCCCTTTCCTTTTCAAAATGAGGACTCACAGACAGAGAACTGAGCTCTGCCACATAGGGAAATAAGCCCTCACTGGAGACAGGGAGATATAAGGGACTCACCAGAGAGGCAAGCAGGAGAAAACCCTTGTCAGCAGCAACTTTTTCTGAGCATAAGCTATAGCTTTGTATTGAAAATAGATTTTGAGGTACACACAAGCAGAGACTGAATATTTGGCATACAATTAGAATAAGAGTCTTGATGCAAGGAAGGGCAAGATGACTTCATGGGAGATCATCATGATACAGATTATCTAGAAGCAGGCTTGGCAAACCCCATCAGTGCTGGAAGAGAAATACATATGCTACTAAAACAGAGTTAGTTTTTCTAGTCACCTCTTGCTAAGAGTGTTCCTGATCCTTAGTGAGGAGGAAATGGGAAATTCATCTTAGCACTCCCACTGTGTAAAATTTCCGGTACATGTGTGGTATATTGTGATGCTTGGGTTAGTGAGCATGAATTTTATGCAGTTCTGATCCTATGTTGTGGATTAAGTCATTTCCTGCTAATATTTTTGTTATCTTTGCAAAATCTGGATTTAAAGAATCCTTCAAGTTGTTTTCATGTACAAAATATGGGATTGAATCTTACTGATTATTTATTCAAGATGCTGGTGCCAAGAATGGAAGACCAGATGAGTGTACTGTGTCTTAGTTTGGGGTTTTATGGAAAGCAGACCCTTAGACAGGAATTTGAATGCAAGCAATTTGTCTGGGAGATGATCCCTGGAAACCACAGTAGAGTGAGGATTGGAAACTAAGAAGGGGAAGGGCCAATGAAAGGTGGGATATGAAACAGATTACCCCGTGGGCTGAGGAACTCTGGAAGTGGTACGGAATATGCACTCTGAGCCATGCTGAGGTATTCATATACCACCTCCTATCAGTTGGGGTTCCAGAGTTGCTCCTTGGAGGTGGTAATTCTCCAGAACTGCAGCTTGCCCTGCATGTGAAACACAGGTGCTGCTAGGAGGAAGTTGGACCCATGTGCACTAAAATGGTGAGGGCAAAGAGACATGAGTGGGATGGCCAGAACATCTATGACAAACACCTATTGGAGGCTCTGGTAACAACGTTTTTTGTAGACTGGATGTGCTGCTTGGGAAAATGACTCTTGTGCATTTCCCATTCTGTCCCAGCACAGTGATCTGGCTACACACCTGAGGACCTGTTTGCAAGTACTCAGGGTTGTGTGCAACCAAAAATTGGATTTCTATGCCTTTTACTTTTTATTGTAATCAATTTATGTTTATACATGACCTATATTAAAAACTGAGCTATATTTACAAACTGTATTTGAAATCTGTCCGTTCCTTACTACTGCTCAGTATATGCACACTGTGGAAAACGTACTAGACAAATCTAAGACACAAGGACACTGTGTAATAAAATGTGCTCTCCTTGGTGAGCTGCATTTCCTTCAGGTGAGACCATAGCCTTACTGAAGGCACATCTGGGATCTAGTAAATGCACAAGGAATTTGGGCATTCGGCTCTGACGTCACTTCCACTTTTCAAGACTGCCTCAGAATACCACAGTGATTTTACTAATGATTACTCATTTTCTCTCACCAGCAAGTTCATTTCTTATTTTCCCATTCAAAAATAAAGGGAAATTAAAGGATTGTACTGTAATGGTTGTTTAAAATTTTCTAATATTCTTGAATAAAAATGTATGGGAAAAGGCAGCAGCATGTTCATTGTGAATCGTAGCTTGTATCACCGATTTTAAAAACAAAACAAAGGTATATTTATGCGCATTGGTATAATTTTGGGGGTTTTTATATGTATATTAAAATACCATGGACAAATAAAAAATATATCATTCACATATTACTGAAAAATACTTCATTCCATATTAGCCTGAGCTAATGTACTTTATGTTAGCTTTTATGTTTTTGGTGGGCAACCAGCTCTGTATTGCACATGCCTGCTATACAGTGTAACACATTTTATATGACCATTTCTTATTTTAAAGTATTTATTTTGAAATAATCTTAGACCTACAAAAAGGTGCTGAAGTAAATTACAGGGATCCCATATACCTTCCTCAGTGTTAACATCTTAATGAAGCATCAGACAATAATAGAGGACTGGTCCTAGCACCAGGCAAATGTGAGGAAGTCTGCTGCACAAGCTCATCTTCTTATTGAGATATTCTCTCCATGTATGGTACTGCAATGGATCAAAATATTTTTTAACTTCCTTGGTTTAAAAATGAGGGAAAAAGAGAAAAAAGTTTTCTCTTTGGAACACTTAATGTAATCCAATAAATAAATAGATAAGTAAAAACATATATGCATGATACCCGCTCAAGACAAGGTTGACATAAGGGAAGCCATACTGTAGAAAAGAAACCCTATTGTAACTTTGAATGACCTCTGATTAACTAGCCCAGACATGCTCTGTGGGTTTTATGGCCCCTCCCAGTTGCTATAAGGTGATAACTTTGTTCTTTTTAGTTCCTCAGGAATGTGATGACCCCTCAGCAGAGAGTCTATGCTGATAGCCATCATCAATGCCAACCAAAAGATCAGGGTGTAGGGCATTGCTCCAGTCTCTGATGCATATCCAATAAAACAAAAGAGTGTCAGGAACTAAGAACAGATGTCTGCCCCACCTGGAGACCAGCCCCCTATATAACTGGCCCATAGTCTTTGTTCTGAAAGATGGTTCTTTTGGACATGAGTCAGCCATCTTCCCCCTTGCTAGCAAGCTGTAATAAAAAGTATTTTCTCTCCTACCACCTTGCCTCTTGACTATTGGCGTGTCTTGCAGTGGGCAGATGAACCCCCTTTTTGGGCGGTAACATGCATACATACAACACATGCATTGGTTGGCATCAGAATTCATTAAGACTTTGTATTAATGTTTGCTTTTTACTTTCAGTCATGCTACCTTCTCTCTTCCTTTGTTACTGCCAGTTGTTAGGGGTCTAGCCAAGCCACTATGCAGAGGAGTCTGATTTGATGTGCTGGAATCTTGAGAAAAGCAGAGGGCAGGGGAGCAAATTGTAATGGTCGCAAGGAAGGGTTTGTGTCTCTGATATGAGGACTGACACAGGAGGCATGCAGTAATGTCTGTTGCACAGAAATCCCCGGTGGTTGCCAACACTCAACAATAAATTACATGGGGAGAAATGCTTGAACTTTTAGGTGTCAGTCGGGGCTGGTCAGTGCGTGACATTAGAAAAGCTCTAAATGCACATCATTGCAATACTAATATTGATAATAGTAACAACAACATCGGTGTTGTTAGAACATTGAAAAGTGAGATACATAAATATTAATTGAGGCTTATTTTTGAACCCAAATAGAAATCAAAAAGATGGTGCTTGGCTATTCCTTTCAAATTTTAAAACTAGTTATTACTAACATTTCTTGAAGCAAAATATACCAAAGGAATTTCCTTATTCTTTCTCTCTTCAATTCTCACAATCCTCCAGGCTTTCCAGTGTCCTTAAAAACATTCCCATACCACATATCTGTCTCCCACTTCTTTCTCACCTTACTTTCCAATAAAACAGCCCTCTTGGGGGTGACTTTTAAACACTATGATGTAAAGTGCTTATAATAAATAGCAAGAGTATCTCTGTACTTAGGGAGTAAGAAAATATTGAAATTATAACTGCCATGTCTTCCCCTGCCCCCAACATTCTGGGACATTCATTGCTATGCATAACCAGTGAATCAGCTCTAGCTAGAAGGACGGCACTGGGCAGCACATTAATGTACCGCAGCCTCCACAGCCAAGCTTCAAATTCTCCACACGTGTGTCTCCAAACTTTGCTCCAGTGTAAACCTTATCTTTGCTTCACCCGAGCAGCCATACTGTTATTACAATGTCTGACGGATAATCATGAAGTTAAGCTAGTTGTAGGAGGAGGTATAGAGGATTATAATTTGCTTGCTCCAAGAAGGTGCCAAGGAGGGGCCTGACATCAGCAGGCACCAGAGAAAAAGCAGATATGTAGTGGCACATTTAGGAACTTTTCTCAGTGGGGATAGAAGGACACTTGATCAGAATGAACACTATTTCACTCAAACAATAATGCTGAACTGGACGGCTTCAAAAAAACCCCAAACCCACAGTGAAATGATAAAGGACGAACTTTAATTCCTTCAAGCTGGCGTCTCAAATCCTAGTATTTGAAAGTCCCGTGAAATCCAGAAACCTGTGCTTCCAGGTCTGCTCTCTAGGTGTGCTGTCTTCCACCTAGTTATCTTACTCTTGGTGTAGACAATTTGCTTCTCTCTCAACTTTAGGGAGACAGAACTGGAGTTTCTCAAAAGGAATCTTACCAAAAAACTGAGAAATAAAAAAAGATAGAAGAAAGAAAAAAAACACCATAGATCGAATGACAATAGGGTACGTGTACATGTGTATATAGATATACGTTTACCGCATACATGTGTGTATACATATATATGCAACACTATATGTGAAGCATTATGCTAAAAATGTGCACACATTATCTTTTTGCATTCAACAGATATTGAGTTATTGTTATAAGCACTGGAGAAACAGCATTATTTTTGATGTGGGAGACAAAATTATAAACAAATCAATGTTTGAATGAAAATACAGTAGAGTGACTGAGATGTTATTTCAGATAGTGTGGTCAGGGAAGGCCTCTGTGAGAAGTGACATGAGTTGAGACCTGCATGAGGCAAGGGGAGGGTGCAAGACCCATGTAGACGGGGGATAAAGAACAAATGGCAGGCTTAGTCCTATAGAACAAGTCACACCATCATACCCACTTTACATATGAAAAAACAGACTCACAGGGAAGCAAAGTGACTTGTCCGAGATTCGAGATTCGACAGCTGGGAAGTGGCATAACCACCCATATAGGGAGTTGGCTATTCTGCTTAGATTATTATTTCCTCCTCAATCAACTTATCCAAACTCCTCTCCAGGCTGCACCCTTTCCATTACTCTTGTCATTTTCTACTCTTTTCTCCTCTTCTCTCCCCAAGAGAAAGGCAATTCCTCTTTTAAACCTTCCCTTGCCCTCACAGAAGAAAATTCAATGACGGCACTTGGTGCCAACTTCTTTGAGTGTGGGTTTTACTTCACTGACGCATCTGCTCTCCCTTCCTCCCTCCAAGCCCTTGAGGGGAGGGCAGGGAGCGCTATCATTTCTTTGCAAACCTGGCAACTAGCATAGCCCTTGAAAAGAAATGAAGCAAGTAAGAAATATTTGAGGGCAGGATGGAGGAAGGAAGGAAGCAAAGAAGGAAGGCAGGAAGATGTTTAGCTCAGGATGCAGTTCAATTTAGAAAATGACAATAAGAGACTGCAGAGACAAATAAAGGTAGTTTCGCACAATTTCTAGACATGTCACTAGCATAGTGTTATGTTTCTTCTCTCTTCCTCTCTTTGGAAGCCAAATGCATTCTCAGTTGTCTTAAATTATACAAAGAAGAACCTCCAATCTACATTTAACAGTAGAGGGGGCAGTGGGAAAGGGAAAGGTACAGGAGGACCCACCTGGTCCCCTGAAATCACACCACAGGGGTGGCACTGACTGTGGAGGTGGGATCAATGCAAATTACCATGCCTACTTCCCAGCAAGCAGTTAGGTCCGGTGTAGGTGTTACTTGTGTCCTAAATTTCAGAGGCAGCATGGCGAATGCATAATCAAGGAGCTCTAGAGGCAGATTACCTGGCTTTGCATTCCTCTTCATCCATTCAGTAGCCTTGGGACTCCCTGTTCCCATTTCTACATCTTTTCACTGGGGATGCTCCCAGCACCCATCTTATAGGCTGTTGTGAGGAATAAATAAATGAATATACATAAAGGACTAAGACTGATGCCTGGCAAGGACCCAATACATGCTAGCTGCAAATTTGGTACTTCCCAAATAAATAAATAAAGTGATAAGAAAAGGATATTGGGGTAAACATGTAATTTGGAGGGAAGGAAGGGTCACTACATTTATTATCATCATTCATCACAATCTCCGGAGATGAAGAAGCTATAATAATTCCTGGAAGTTGTGGATAGACTTGTTCACGTCCTCTTTCTCTTCGGCTGCCTCCTACAGCGTTCAGAGGGGTCCATGGCCTGAAACTTTCTGCATTGTCCTTTTCTATATGCTAAATCATTTGTCAGGGTCCATTTTTTCCTATTGTTTTCATTCATCATGAATGGAGATGGTTATGTTTATTTTGTGTAAAGGAAGCATACCCTCATAATCCTTTTATTTTCCTTCATTTTTAAAAATTGATGTAACATTGGTTTATAATGTTATATAAATTTCAGGTGTACATCATTATAATTCGATTTCTGTGTAAACTACATCATGTTCACTACCCAAAGACTAATCACCATCCATCACCATACACATGTGCCCAGTCACCTCTTTTGCCCTCCTGCCTCCCCCTTTCCCCTCTGGTAACCACCAATCTAATCTAATTTTGCGTAAAAGGAGCACACCCTCATAATCTTATTTTTTTTCCCCAAGATTGGCCCTGAGCTAACATCTGTTGCAATCTTCCTCCTTTTTTTTCTCCCCAAAGCCCCAGTAGATAGTTCTATGTCATAGTTGTACATTCTTCTAGTTGCTCTATGTGAGAAGCTGCCTCAGCATGGCTTGATGAGTGGTGCACCTGTCCGCGCCCAGGATCAGAACTGGTGAACCCTGGGCTGCCCAAGCAGAGCCGACGCCCCTATGCCACCGGGCGGGCCCCCTCATAATCTTTGATCACTGATGTCTTAAAGGATGGGTTAAAAAAAAAAGCTTCTGACTCCATTTTTCCCTTCTCTAAGACAATGGACAGAAGTGGAGCTGAAGCAATAAATGTTCTTGACCCTTTTATTGACCCAAATCCTGAGGTTATTCGTGTGTCTCTACTAGGATTTCAAAAATATTATGCAAGAATTTTCCTGGGCACTGTAACTGTTTTAAGTTATAAACATAAGTCCCGAAGAAACGGTTCAGAAAGAGCCAGTTAATTGCAAAACAAATAAAAACAGAACTCCCTTTAATGCCTGAAGGAACGGTTTAAGCAGAGTTTCCATGTATGGAGCAAATGTTTTTTAAAAAGCAAAGATTTATCTCTTGGCTTTTTTTTAGTAACCTACCACTAAGGACCCAGGAGGGCAGCAGTGGGTTAGAAATGGGGTTTCTGTGCCAAGTTTTGAAGAAAGCCTCTTCTGAGACAATTGGCCTGGAGGCTTATTCCCTGTTCTTGTAGCGTACTCGGGCTCCTTGCGTACAGAGTTCCATCAGGTACAGCAAACGTGCCCATGAAATCTGACACCGAGCCCGATGCAACTGAATCTTCTGCAGAAGGCCTCCGCTCTGTTCTGTTAGGTGAGAGAGAGCAAGAGTCTCTTTGGAATTCATGGAGAGTTAGTCCGGGATTTAACTATCCGGGACCAGGTTTTATTTCCAAGCCCTTCTCCAACAATTTAAGTCTCTCTGGGAAGAAATTATATTTATCCTTATCTCGAAAACATTCCCCATTCCTAGTAAAAGCCACGCATCCTCTTCTTTGTCGCCTTCTCTTCTTTCACGCCTGGTGACAATTTCAAAGAGCCTTGTATTTGAGAAACCTAAGCCAGGTCTCCTTGCAGCGTCCCGGATTATGTCCGCGCTCCGAGCCGGCGCATCAGTTGGTCGCTGCCGCATCGCCTCTCGCCAAACCAACTCGGTCTAACTTTCCCTCCCAGACTCCAGCAGGGGCGCCCTCCGGGCAACCGACTGCGGCAGGCAGGAGCGACCCTGGCCCCGAGACCCCAGAGCTGCTCAGCGCCGGGCGGAACGGACTCGCCGCGCAGCGCCCACAGGCTCCTCTCCCGCCGCCCGCGCTCGTAGCCCCGCGCTCTCGGAGCTCGGCCTGGCGCTCCGCCGCGCTCGCCCGCCCGCCCTTGGTTTCTCGCCTCTGGACCCTTTGTCCCCGGACACCAAGCCATCCCAACTCCCACTCTCTCCACCTCCGGGGCAGCTCAGCAAAACCTTGTCCCCTCCTTTGCACACGCCTCTGACCATCCTTCCAACACCCAGCACAACCCCTAGAGAAAGCCCAGCCCGGATCTCTCCAAACCGGCCGCCGAGGATCTCCTTCACCACCAGCCGCCCTAATTCACGTTCATTCATATTCATATTCATTCTCATTCTCTCGCCCTCTTCCTCTCTCTCCAAAGACTCCTAAAAAGACTGGCCGATCCTCCTCAGTGGCACTCCCTTTCATTCATCCCCTCCCTCCACACACATACACACACACATACACACACACACACACACCCCAACCCAAACAGCCCACTCCACTTTTCAGACGCCCACCTCCTACATACTCCCCTCCCCTAAACAGACTTCCACCCACTCACCATCTGTAGCCTCCCTTCCGCCCCCCGCCCCGCCCGCCCGGCTCCCCCTCCCCAAGAAGCGGACCTGCACAGTGGGAGGCAGGGACCCCCGCCAGACGCTCGGGTCTTGCGCGCCGTTCTGACCCCTGCCCGCCCGGGAAACTAACAAAGGCGGTGCACGAGCCCAGACCCGGAGAGCTGCGAGCGGCGGCCGCGGGGCGGACGAGCTCGGGCCAGGCCGGGCCGGGCGAGCGCCGGGCGGGGGCTGCTCCGGAGTCGCGAGGCAGCGGCGCCGCAGGACGCGGATCTCTCGGCGCGCGCGCCGCTCGGACGCCGCCGGCACCATGGGCTGCTGCACCGGGCGCTGCTCGCTCATCTGCCTCTGCGCGCTGCAGCTGGTGAGTGCCCCGCGCGCCCCAGCCCGGGACCGGCCCCTGCCCTGGGACTGGCCTCTCCGGCCCCCTCCGCGGATCCGCAGCTCCCGGCGCGGGGCGGGCGGGCGTGCAGGGCGGTCCTGCCGACCCCCTCCCTCCCCGCCGCTCCGACTCGCACTGCCCTCCCTCGCGGACACTCACCAGGTCGCCCCTGCCCTGCGGGAGGGCGCGGTCTCCCTCTTGGCCCCACGCGCTGGGCTTCCCCGGGCCCCTGCGGGATGTCGCCACAAGGTCCAGGGGTGGCTGGCGAGGCGCCGGGGGAGTGAGATTTCCCCGCCCCTCGGTTGGACAGCTGGCTTGAGCATCCCCCGCATTCCTGCTGAAGTTTCACGGGGGCTTGTGGGCTCTGTCTTCTTGGGATGATTTCCAGAAACGTCGTTTGATTAGAAGGTGCGTGGGAATGCCCAGGTTCTGAGGAGACAGAAGCAGCTTCAACTCTTAGTTGAGAATGAAGTGGTTCGCACCTTCAGCAGGTTGAAAGGTGGTGTGTCTTGGAGCTCCAGGAAGGAGGTCTGGCTGTGTTTTTAAACAGGGTATTTCAGCCCCTGCCCGTCCAATTTCTCTTTAAATTTTGTTGAAATGTTCCCTGTTCAGATAGCGACAGACTGACAGCTGTCATCAGGGAGAGAAGGTAATGAAAGGCTCCGTTGGCCGGCGCTTGCCAGGGGAGTGCATGTAATGCGAAGTTAGAGACTAGAGGGGAGAGTAAATGGGCTTTCAGTGTGGCGCGAATGCTTTTCTTAACATGTGTCCTATTGGGACCTAGACTGGCCTTGTGGTCTATTCCATAGTCACTTGAGATCAAGGCCATAGACCTTTTGTGTCAGACTTTTGTATGAGAGAGATTAATAGACATCTCCCTTTTATTACGCCTAAGAGATTCTGTAGACGCTCTGCCAAGCTTTCTTCTGTGTTTGTTTTTTAAAGTCACAAACATTAACTAGCATATTTTTAACTACCAAGAGGAAAAAGCTTTTCAGCGAACTTTACTGGGTAATGTCAACCCTTGCAAGGCTCATTAAGTGAGGGATAAAATAGTGCTCTTTCTTTAATAGTTAGTCCTTGTTCCCATGAATGTTTTGAAAGGTTTCACTTTTCTCTTGCCACAGTGTTCCATTCTCCCATAAAAACCTCACTTCAGATGTGCTCTTCATTGTTTCCACAACTTTTCCATATTTATGTATTTATAGATTTTAAATCAGTGGCTACTTTTCTTTAAATCTATGGGACAGTCCCTTCTGTCCTGTTAAATAGGGCATAGTTTATAGAGTTGTCCTGAAAAAATAATTTAAAAATTCACTTGAGCATGAATATTTTCTTTCACTGAGGAAAGACTGCCAGAGGATAATATACATTTTAGTTATTGGAAATTGACATAGTTTACAAATTGGAAAAACTGAATAAATATTTAGTCAGCTCTTGAATATGCAAGATTCTGGATAGGCACACTGGATTGTATAACCTATAATGGCATAATTCTTTTTTACATGGAAATAACGTATAAGGGTTTTTAATGCAGCAGATTTATCAGTATAATTATAATTTCCTTAGTTGGTATTACAATATTTGTGATGCTATTGTGTTTGGTGTTTCATCTGTCAGCCTGGAATGCCTCCATGGTCCACGTACACCTTCTCAATTGATACAAATGTAACTTACTCTTCAAAGCTTAATCCAAAATTCCATCTTTATGAAGTGTTCCCTGGTGCTCGGTAATATCACTTGCTTCTTTTCTTCTAATTGCATAGCACTTTGCTTTTTCCTCTGTTAGAACACATTTCATCTTCCTAAATTGTTTCAAGTTATTTACACCTATCTTTATCACTAGACTGTAAGCAATCTGAGGATAAGGATCAAACATTATTCCTCTTTGCAAACCCTGCTGGTCCTTAGGAGAGCTCATATTAGGAGCTGAAATGTATTTGCTGAATTTATGATAGTAATTAACATTTGTAATCCCTACAGGGTTTTTGCATAAACATTATTTTATTTTACCCCTAAAATTATCCTCTGTGGAAGGCACCCATTTCAATAGTTTGCAGACGAGGAAGGTGGTACTCATAGAGCTAAACAACTTTTCCAAATCAATAGTTTTTGGATGTTCGAGTCAGTGGGTGATGTGATGTGATTATTAAACACTTAATCATTGGATCTCGGACAAACAAAACATATATCTTTATATATATTACCTTATCATATAATGCATTATAAATATTATATATAACGGACGTGTAGTACTCACTTGACAATAATAATAAAAAATGCAATTCTCTTTATTGTAAATTCTATTTAGCCAATTAATTCTGACAGCATCCTTTTGTTGAACTTGGTAAACTTTTGGTTCTGTAGTGCTGCCATGAATGCTGGTTAATATTTTTATTTAGTTTGAGGAGTAATAGGAAAGTAAATCAAGGAAGCCAGTATTGGAACTTCACTCCATCATGACATGATGTTGGTTCACAACCTCGGGAACTTCCCAAGTGAAATCAAAACTGACCCCTGTACACGGAAGGCAAGGAGAGACGGAAGAAAGAGGCAGACCACTCCAGACTGGTAGGTGACAGGTTTAATAAGCAAGGGAACTAACATACAAAGTTTGTCTTGAGCGGCGGAAAGATGAGTAAATCTCCGCACCCACCTGCCAGTATCTTAGAAGTTTCTTTAGAAGCCTTAACAGGGTTCAGTCATGTATACCATCCGGATGGTCTCAACAACGCATTGCTCTCTCAGGGCTGCGTCCTTGAAATGGCTCCCACTGTGGGAATGGTGGGCAGAACATACATTTCAAGGACAGGGGAAGGGGTGACATGCCTCCAGTTGCCCTGGTCCAGCTCGAGGGTCAACTGGGTCATGACCTCTCAGTGACCCATGAGCAGATTCTTTGCTGAATTGGGTAATAGTTTTCAAATACTGGAAAATGATTTCCTCAGTTTTTTCCTGCTATTGACAATGTAATGGCATGACACGTAACAGTGTAAGCACGTGACACATTTTAGGTTTAATATGCGTTATTAGAAAACAATTCTCCATTGCTTTCGTAAGTCTCGACAATCAACAAAACAATGTTACACTGTAATTTTTAGCATTTGCCAATTTCTTTGGTATAAATACTCCCACCCTGGCCAATTTGAAATACATAGTATTTCTATCATACAGATAAAATAGGCGTAAATAACCTCAAAAGCACAGAGAAAGTAAAACACAGTAAAATAATTAGGAAGGGGTATGTTTTAAATATTTAGTACCCCTGTTTTTAATGTGATTTGCTTAAATTTAAATTTATGTTATTTAATTTTTAATAATGGTTGTGTTTAACAAGTGGCTCACAAAATCCTAAAAATTTAATTGACTCTCTGAACTGGTATAAGTCTACTCCAGCATACCACCGAATAGGGCTCCCAGATCTAGTGTCTTTCCACTGAAGACAGCTGTCTTTTTTGCTCTTTCATGTTTTTTTTCTCCTCCCACCAACTGTTGGAAGATGGAGGTTATGAAAAAGTAAATAAGTGTGGATGTTGAGAAGGGAATGGTATTCGGAGAACATATTTGCTGAAGAGAATCTACCTGCTAATAACTAGAAGTAACTGTGTAGGTCATTAAAAGATGGCACATTAGTTCCTTCTAAAAGTTAAAGAAACAAATGAAAGGTTTATATTATCTCATTCACATTTCCTTGGAACTACCCTCCAGAGTGAAACATTAGATTGGGAATATAATGAGAGAAGTTATCATTTTTAGGCTCGTGTATTTGGATGAATTTGGTTTGCAAAATCTCAGTCTTCCTTCTACTTTCTTCATTCCACTGCTCTGGCAATCCCCCATCATTACTTTTTGTCTGTGCTTCTGCACTCAAGCGAATTTGTGTGTTTGCCCCAGATTTTACATTCATGTTCTTAATTCTGTTAGATGAATTTAATGAGAAAGTGAAAAGCATGAATACATGCCCAGAGAAAACCGTGCAAAGTAAATCTTTTCTGAAAAAGCAATTCATCACTGTGTAACAGATTCATCAAGTCATCCAAGAACTTTTAAATATGTTTTTGTAAGGATGCCTTTGGTTTTGCTTATTTTAGAATAATGTGTATTCTATTATCATATATGTGTAATCTAGAAATAAAAAAACACCTGATCTTGGGGCTGGCCCAGTGGCGTAGTCGTTAAGTTCGCGCGCTCCGCTTCTGTGGGCCTAGCATTCGCTGGAGGGTTTGGATCCCAGGTGCGGACCTACGCACCACTCATCAAGCCACGCTGTGGTGACGCCCACATACAAAATGGAGGAAGATTGGCACAGATGTTATCTTAGGGCCAATCTTCCTCACCAAAAAAAAAAAAAAAACCCCACCCGATCCTATGCTTTTAGTAAATTATTTTTAGTTGCCACATTTAAATGAGTCCTAACTGCATGTTTTTAAAGTCTAGAATTTACTCCACATGTCATTTCAGAGCCTTCTAAATAGTGGCCTCAATGAAGTGTTGAACTTGGGTCAGCAGAAATTGTTCCCACAGAGTGTTAGACATCTTCTTGACATCACAGAGGTCAGACTCTAAGACATGTTCAACAACATTTTCTCCCTGGGTGGTGTTATCACCAGGGGAGATTCACTGCACCTGGTATCACTGATGGAAAGATGACAGCCATATTCCATTAGGCCTCATAATCAGTGGGACAAAATTCAAAACTCTCACTTTACGTATCTACAGTAACAGAAACCTTGAGAAGATTGATAGAAAACAAGCAGTTTTTAGCACATTGATGGGATGTATGTTTTACTTTAGAGAACATCCTCTCAGATTAAAGAAAACTAGAAATTCTTTTTCTCACAGTGAAAACCAAATTGAGTTAACTTTCCATACCACAATCAAACTGTCTTGTGCCCACCTGGGACACTGTAATGATGAGATAAAATGTGTTGAGAGATGTCTGAATGTCTGAATGATGTTGCTGTAGTCGTGGTAACATGTTTTTGAACTAAGTTTTATGAAATGTACCATTCACCTGTCATAGATATCGGGCAGCGGATGCAGAAATACGTTTATTTTACTATGTACATATATTGATACTTTTGCTAACATGTTTTAAATTTTAATAGCTTTCTCTTCTCCCGTGAAATATAATTCTTAATCATTTAGTTTTCATTCTTTTTTTTATATTAAATACACTGGTTCATCTCGTGGAACTCAGAAAAGATTAGGAAAATTAAAAGTATGGCTAATAATGAGACTTTAGTTATCACGTGATTGATGTTGAAATCATTATAGTATTCCACATTAGCCAGTTTTCTACAAATTTGGATCCATTTGCAGATCTCTTCTCTTGTTGTTTAAGTGTGTATTCAGAGTATTGAATTTACTCAGGAAATATTGTCTTATGACCTTGTTATGGGTTGACTTGTGACCCGCCCGCCTGCCCCCCATTCTTATATAAGTCCTAACCCTCCATAACTCAGAATCTGCCCTTATTTGGAAAGAGGGTCATTGCAGATGTAAATAGCTAGGTTAAGATGAGGTGATATTGGAGTAGGGTGGACCCCTACTCCATTGTGATTGGTGTCCTTATATAAAAGGGAAATTTGGGCTCAGGCGTGCACACAGTCAGAATGCCATGTGAAGATGAAGGCAGAGATGGGGGTGATGCTTCTGCAAGCCAAGGAAAGCCAAAGATAGCAAGCAAACCACCAGAAGCTAGGCGAGAAGCGTGGAACAGATTCTCTCGCACAGCCCTTAGAAGGAAACAACCCTGCCAACACCTTGATATTAGACTTCTAGCCCCTAGAACCGTGACACAATAAATTTCTGTGGTTTAAGCTACTCAGTTTGCGGTGCTTTATTATGGCAGCCCTAGCACACTAATGCAGGTCTTTTATTTTTTATTTTCATAGCACACTAATCACATTTCTTTGTGTTTATTTCTTTGCATAAGTGTTATTTCTTTCGCTGGATTTTAAGTCCACACAGGGCAAAGACTTTGATTTACCCACAGAGTCTTCTATTACACCTTGCAAAGGGTAAACACTTAGAGAATACATTAATGTATCAATAAATGAATAGCTACACTTTGTTGTTTTTTTTTTTTAATGTGCCAGGCGTTGTTCTGGGTATTTAATATCTATGAAATCGTGTAGTTCTCACAACCACTCCTTTTAGACATTCAGAAATTGAGGCAAAAAGAGTTTAAGTAACATGCCCAAGACCGTACAGCTGGTAAATGACGGAATCAGGGTTCAGGTTTGAGTCTGCACTCTCTTTATTGTGTTCTGTGCTTCTTGTCCTTGAAATAATCAAGAACATTCAAAAAATATTCATAGAGTCCCAAAGCAGTGGGTGTACAGGTGTAAACTATTCAGATGTAGGTTCTTAAGGGGTTTACTATATCTGAGGGCAGAAGGGATGTTTACATTTAAATATGTAAATAAAGATTACCTGATTACAAATACTGTTAAGTGCCATTAAGGAGATAAAAATTGTAATATACACGGAGAAGGAGGAAGGGATCTTCTTAGATGATGTGGTCAGGAAGACTTCCCAGAGATTGAAAGCTGAGTCTGAAAGAATGACCAGGAGTCAGTCATGCAAAGAGAGGGGAACCATTCTAAGCAGAAGAAACCAAATGTGCAAAGCCTCCAGTTTTGAAAGAGCGTGGTAGGTCCCTAAATATGACAGGAGTCTGGTGTGGCTGGTTGCAGTGTGAGAGAGAGTACACGCAGTGAGATGGCATTGGACACATGCAGTGGCACCAGATTTCATTCAGAGAGCAATGTGAATCCACTGGAGCATTTTAAATAGAGACATGATATCGTCTGACTTGTGTTTCAAAATATTCTCATTGCTGAGTAGAGAATAGAGGGAAACAAGAGAGGAAATGGGAGAGAGGACGCTCTTCTGTTATTTTGAGCAAGAGATAATGCAAGTCACACACACGTAATAACAGAGCAGATGAGGGAAAGGATGGACTTGAGACGTGATTTAGGAGGAGAAAGCCTAGGACTTGCTGAGGGGTTGACCTGCACATCTTGTGTAACAGAATGTAATTGTGGTGCTTTTTACTGAAAGTGGGAAAATTGAGCGTTGTAGGTGTGGAGGTGGAGCAGGAGTGTTTGTTTGTTTGGAGATATGAGGGTTCTGTTTTAGACACTTTAAGATCCTAATACCTAAGGCCAAGTAGCTGTCAGGCGTATGAACTTGGAACTCACAGGACATGATTGGACTGAATGTTCAGAATTGGGAATCATGAGCAATATTGGGATTTAAAGTCTTGGATGAGGTCACTTCAAGAGAGAGAGAGAGTAAAGATAGATGAGAACAGTACCAAAACCAGGACTCAAAGTTGTAAAGCTGAGAAAATGGAAATGAATAAAGGTCACTGAAATGGAAATATTTATATATACTTGTGCTATTTTATTCTTCATAAAATATCAAGTGCTATTGATCTTTTAAAAATGTTCCCCAATTTTAATCAAATCACTTTCATTTTGATCACTTCCATGTGTTTTGCCTGTGTTTTTTCCCCCCTAAAAGGATAGTCCTTATCATAAGATTTTGAGAAATAAGTTGCTTTCTATCCCTAGAACCTCAATAGTACTTTCTATTTTAAAAAAAATGAGCTGTTTTATTCATAGTTTTTCACCTTTCACTCACAAATTTTACAATGTATATTTTAGATCTCCAGGAAAGATTTGAACAATTATCCAGATAACATAAGGGAAGAATTTCAATTAATTGAACATAAGAAATTTTGAGTCAATATTACTTAAGATTTAGCATTAGAGACAAATGCACAGTAATATGGACTTTGCATAGTTTCTTTGCAAGAGTTTGGATGAGTGAGCAGAAAAAAGAACATCTGTAGATGTATATTTTTACTGTTTTCTTAAACATTTGTTTTCATCAGATGAAGTGCGTCTTGCTTACAAAAGCAGGATTTCAAGTGCTTAATAAAAATTACTCATTGAAGAGAAAAATAAAAATCAGAATGGAAAACAAAATTGGATGGCTTTCAGAATAAGGTGACAAACAGTAGAAGCATCCACCTTCCCTTCTTCCCAAGGTCCCAAAGTCCAAAAGAAACAGTAATAGTGCTGAGAAGGAAAATGCAGCAAACAGATGACCAGCAAAATTGAAGAATCCAGGAAGACAAGAAACAGAGTGTATTTGATTCAGAGCCTTAATATGAGGTCGTGTGATTTGTACACTACACAGACGTGTTCCATGTTGGGCTGGAATCCAGCACTTGCTCTGCTTGTCGGGAGGGGTGCCCTGGCATGGGGCTGGGGAATTGGGTGCCTTTTAGTTTTTGTGTGTGTGTGTGAGGAAGACTGGCCCTGGGCTAACATCCGTGCCCATCTTCCTCTACTTTATATGGGACGCTGCCGCAGCATGGCTGACAAGCAGTGCGTCGGTGGGCACCCGGGATCCGAACCCGTGAACCCCAGGCTGCCAAAGCGCGGACTAAACCTCTGCGCCAACACGCCGACCCAGGGTGCCTTTTAGTTTTGTGTTTTGAGAGTTAGCTGCCTAATATCATTGTGAAGATGATATGGAAAAGGAAAATAAATATGTTAATCATTTTGAAAGTGAAGCTGATTAATGTGTAAGTTAGGGTTTATAGTAGTTTAGACAACAATGACAAAATTGGAAAGAAAAGCATGAATTATTTTTTTAATTGCTTATTTTCATTTTCTTCTAATGCTGTTTATGTTGCACTTTAAAGTAATTTTAACATTAATTTTGAAAAAAAGGAGAGATTTTTCAAACCTAATTTTGAAGATGTTTTGAATGTCAATTTTAGGGAGACTATTTGGCAAATACTTGATAAGGTTAAAGTGGACCTTCTTTCTTAGTTGCGTCAAAATTCATGCTTTTAATCCCCATTAACACTAATTGGTGTTAATGTATGTGAATCTTCTTACATTTACAACAGAATATGACATTAGACTAAAAGATAACACTCATCAATGATTAGTATTCAAAATGTCAGTTAAATGGTAGTGCAAGCAAATGACACAGCACAAACTATGTAATTTACATTTTTAATTGGATATATTTTGCAAAGATACTAAACTAAAGTGGGAGATAGGCCCTAAATGCCCTTTAATGGAACGTTTTAATCTTAGATCCAGGTAGAGAACTGCAGAACAGATATTTTAAGATGGGCATAGTAAAAAAAAAATCTGGTAAAAGCATTGAGTCTAATTCGATGACATAAGTTATGGAAGGTAAAACCCTTGAACTAGTAGATTACTGTTCTGTTTGATGCTGGTAAGAGAATCCCCAGATCCTTGATTTGGAGGAGAAGCCTCTATCTATTGGGAAAGGGAGATTTGAGGGTGAAGGCCAGTGTGCAACAGGGGTTGGGAGTTATGACAAGGGCTCTGCTTGCAAGAGTTAGATAGTCCCTTGTTAAGGAAAGCAGGGGCAAGATCATGGTGGTGGTAATGACCTTGTTCTTTTTTTCTAGTTTTTTTTTTTCTTTTCCGCATAGAGGGCCATGCTTTAGAATGGTTTTCCTGATTAATTGTGTTCCTGAATTATTGAGTAGAATTAAATGTTTGAGTTTCTTCTCTCCACTCCCTCCACAGGTACTTGCATTATGAATGATTTCATACAGATGCCCAGTTCCTTTATTAACAAGAGGTATTGGAATGGGATTTTAGCTATCAGATTCTCGTAAGAGATATGAGCTCAGTGGATGTGATGATAAGTCGTAAATATGTTTCTGACTGTTTCTCTCTATTCCAGTAATTAGAGACTTAGTTGTACTTTGGTATTGATTAATATGTAGTATAATAAGTGCTTGCATGTGGGGAGCTCCAGGCTATAGGGGTTGATTGGTTAAATCAGTTAATTAAGGTACAAAGAGGAATGCTCTACACCCAAGTTATGTTTCCTGTACTGATAACTAGCTGTAACTGATCATAATTAAGATAATGTGAAATTTGAAATTCTCATTAATGGCAATTCTTTATAAATTTGTATTTCAAATGTAAATTCTTGATGAGGGAGCTCTTTCAAATTATACTTTATGGAAGGTAATGTATCTTAGATTTGAGGGGTCTTCAAGAAATTTTCTAGACCTTTCTTTAGTCCACGACAGGACTGTGCATGAATCTTCAATACTGAAGACTCTCTCGTTGATTCTTAAATATCTCCGAGAGTGGAAACTTTGACTGGTAGCAAAGTTCTCCTTATGTCTAAATCGAATTTCTCACATTTCAATTTCTATCCTATCTTCTACACACTTGCCTTTCGTCTGGATAATGAGTAGCAGATGGAGGCAGTGGTATACTGGAGCCCACTCATACCAACTGGGGAGAGTTCACTGTTACATTTCCAGAAATTCTGCGAGCCAGTTGTTAAGCACAGACTTTATTAAAAATTAATTATATAAATTTTAAATTATATTAAAAACAAAGGTAACAAATACCCCAAACTCAACCTTTCCTAATTATTTGACTGCACTGTACACGTTATCATACTCCAGGGGTTATTTTACGTCTATTGTCTCTTTGGTAGAAATTCTATATAGCAGTGTGCTGTTGAGCATCTCCTTCCAACTCTGCATCTAGTGATGTCATACTGGTAGCTAAATATCTATTTTGGTGGAAGTATTTACATCATGAAAATACACAAACACCACAAATCAGACCCTCTTCCTACCCCTCAGAGCCAGTTATTAAACATTTACCAGCATGCCACCTGGCAGGGGCTTTCATCAGAAGAAAGCCGATTTTCTTCCTTGTACAGGTAGGAACTGATTTATAAGCCTTTAACGTTAACTAATTAATGCATGAATAGAAAGAATATTTCCTAACCTAAGGTTTTATTTATTGCTTTGAGTGTATCTGTAAAATTGTTTGAACATAATGGAGAAGTTTTTATTTTCAAAAATTCCAGTATTAACTCCTTTTATACAATAGCTTTTGGATCTCCCTAAACATTGTAGTAGATAACTGATTTGCGACAGAATGATCCAGAATTGATCCTGGTTCATAGGTTTCACTTCTAGTGACTGACTAGACTCTAGAATCCCTCACTATGAGGGAAAGTCATTTCTGCCTAATGGGTGTTGATTGATTCCCACTAGGGAAGGAGGACTTACTGCAATGCCCAGCTCCTCCACTTGTCTGTTATTGGTCCTAATTAGCTTCTTCTACAAGGATGTCAAGTAATTAATGGCAAAGGGATCAAAATACCTTCTTATATCACATCTGGTACTTCCAGGCTTTGGATGAGCTTGAGTTTTCCATTGTCCCCACATTGAAATACTGAATATTTAGTCTTGAAGGAGGCTGTGAGAAGGTGATTTATTTGAGAACACACTAAAAGATATTTGTCTCAAAAAGTTTATTTTCTGAATTTTAAAAAGTAATCATTGTTACAACATGGAACAAAATCCTATTTCACCTCAGTTCCCTTGTTTCATTCTGATAACACCCCTATGAGGCAGGTATCAATATATTCCCATTAACAGATGAGAAAACTGGAATATGGAGAAATTAAGCAGAATATTGAAATCATATGTTATGGTATGGCTTAAATCATCAGAAATGTAGAAATGTGGATAACAAAATTTTGTGTGTGTTACCTTATGACTGGATAAAATAAAGAGTTGTTTCTCTGGGCTCAGGCCAAACCTGTTGGAAAGAGTATTTAAGCAGGCAATTTCTTTATGTAAAATGTGATTTTAAAATGTGATCCAGGTGACTTGAGTAATTAGAAAAGACATTGTAACTCTTTGAAAGAGCTTTTTCTTTCTTCCATATCTGTTGGTAGAAGGTAGTTTTCCTCATGATTGGTATCTATTTTTAGAGTCCCTCAGGAGGCACCCCAATTTATCCTGAAACAAAAGAATGAAATGCAAGCTTTCTGCAGACCAAATATTCTGCAGTTTTTGCATGCTCTATTTTCTTCAACTGATGAACCACTTTTGACAATGCTTTCACTGTCCAGATATATAATCTTCTAATATCATCCGGACCTCTACTCACACGTATCCTCTCTCTCCGTAAAAGTTTAAGCCACAAATTATTTTTGCTCTCTGATGGGAAACTCTTCCTTGGCCTTGGAGTGTATGATTGCCGAAGATCTGAAGGTTGCAGCCACATCATTGACTGAGCATCTTAAATGCAGGGCCAATTAGAGGAAAGCATTAGGCGAAGCCACTGAACCATTAGGAAGCCTGTAAAGATCCCCTAACAGTCTTTTCATCTAAAAGAGAGCTGTGGTTGGAAATACACAGATGGAGTCGTCCTCGGGGATCTGTCCTTCATACACGTGGTTCTGTTGAAGCATTTCACAAGTAGAAGACTTAACATTTTGTAACATTTCACAGACTGCATCATACAGAGGAGCAGTGATCATCTATTATTAATATGTTTGTTTGACTAGTCCAAAAGTGTCTTTATACATACTTTTTAACTCCTTCACCACTAGTGATACTTTTTGGGTTTTTTGGGGGGAGGAAGATTGGCTCCGAGCTAACATCTGTTGCCAATCCTCTTCTTTTTGCTGAGGAAGATTGGCTCTGAGCTAACATCTGTGCCCATCCTCTTCCATTTTGTATATGGGACACTGACACACATGGCTTGATGAGCAGTGCATTGGTCCACGCCTGGGATTCAAACCTGCAAACCCTGGGCCGCCGAAGCAGAGTGCGTGAACTTAACCGCTACACGACCTGGCTGACCCCTACTAATGATACTTTTATTGGAGGGTAAAGGTTTGGGGGAGTTTGATTTAAGATATAAATAATGGCTCAATTTTCTTTCAAGACAACATAAAGTAGAGAATCTTGATTTTCTTAGTATATTTTTCCTTATTGAGGACAAACTGGTTTGGTAGTTAAAAAAATTCTGCATGGATTCTAATTCATGTTGCTCTATTTTTTTCCCCATTATATCGAGGAAATAGTATTATTTTTATATTTAGAGAACTCTCCCAAATCTGAAGAGATAATTCTATTTAAACATATTTTCAGACATTTAAACTTTATATTTATTATGTTTTTAGTTATCATTAATTTGATTTCAAAGTGTCGATTAATTGCCATTCTACCAATGAAAGGTTTAAAATGCTCTTAGGAGAATGGTAGTTAAAGCTCTTTTTATAAATAGAAATACAGTTCTTTAGTTAATTTTTTTTTGCATTATATTTAATTAAGAGGTAATCTAAAATTTAGATTTGGGTCAAGCCTCCCCTGCAATGGCTGTGTGCTTTCCATGACCCCAAACGAAGGAAAAGCAATGGAGAACTGTTATCCCACAGGGATTAGAATTAGTGGATGGATGATTAGCTGCTATGTAGCCACTCTTTTCTCCAAGGTGCTCGAGGAGTACTGGAGGCTGACTTCGTAGGGGGAATCACAACTAGATGGCATGATTAGTGCTATAAGAGCAATATTTCACGTGATATAACTTCACCCAAGATAACAGCAGGAAGTCAGATGACATTAGAAATATGTTGTCTGGACTGAACTAAATGTGAGTGAAAAGATAATGCAGTAAATCATGGCAAATTTTATAAAGTTCATTTGTGAGCCTAAGGAATAAAATCATTGAACAGTTTTGGGAGTCCCTGATACTTGGACTTATTTTTTTCTATTACATTCAAATATAAGAGAAATGGTGTTTTTGGCTGGAGAATAGTAATTTGGGAATAATTCAGAAAGAAAAATGAAGGAATTCAGATTATTTAGCCTAATGGTGGATTATTAGTATCACAAGATACCGTCTCAGAATGTTGAAAGGAAAATATCCTCCCCTTTCCCCGGGGCCCGACCCTGCTTCAGTCTCTGTTGTCTTCATCCCAGGAATCACTGTCCCAGTCTGTGTGTTCTGACCCACCCCAGTTACTGAGCCGATATTGACAGAGTCAGGAGAGTACATATATCATTATCATCAGCTCTTCACTTGGTTGCTGTTAAGACTTTAAATCATATGCCAAAACTTCTTTTTCTTGGAAGAGGAAAGAATGAAAGACAACAGTACATCAAGATGGCTTACTAGAGACACTTGGGTACCTTACAACACTCTTTGCTTTGCCTCCTTACACACTTGGTTGCCAAGCTTTCTTGATGGTTTTCAAGGTCTGACAACTGCTAACTCGTGATTCTATCCTGTGTGATTGGAGTAAGATGTAGATGTAGATATTACTGTGCTGTATCATACAGTAAGATGCAGTTGATGTTAACTCAGCGCCACATTTAGCTACATCTGTTACCTGGGCTTCCTGCTTCAGTCTCTGACTACTGAGAGAGATGCAGACAGTGAAGTTTATATCCTGATTTTCATTATAGAGCACCCCTACCCTACAAACCCTAGCAGCAGCTTGAACTGCTCAGCTGTCCATTGTGATGGTAGAATTACAACACAACGGTGCCTGTGCCGCTGCTCTTGTGACGGCTGTCTGCCTGTGTCACGCCGTGAATTCTCTCCTCAGTTGTATTTCTGTGAGTGTGACACTCTTCTGGAGACTCTCAGAGGCCACCTGGAGCAGTGTTTTATGATCTGGTCTTTTCCACCCATATGGCTGAGAAAGGAGCCATGTGACATTTCCAACACGGCCACTTCTTCACATAAGAGAAAAGTGGTACCAGAAATCCGTACCTGATGGCAGCACACGGTGGATAAAACAGGTGCATAAAAGGTGCCATTACAGAAAACGAGTTTGACGTTAATTTAGGTGTATAAGGGATCAATTCTTAACTGTCTGCTTCCCGAATCATTGTTTAAAATTACTACCTGGTGCTTGAGAGTAGATGCATGTTTCTTTCTACTACTCTTTTTAATTTTTTTCTCAATAGGGAATCCAAGGCAGTGACTGCTCTATAATTATTCTCCTCCACAAAATGGTAGGCGTGATCAAATTCTGTAAACACTTTCTGAACAAGATGTGTTGTGAAATTTATGGAAGAAGATTCTGGAAATTATTTCTATAAAGATTTGAGGAATAGAATAGATTGGGGCTCCTTTTGTCCAAAAGGATAGATATAGCCTGTATTAGTGTTCTCCAGAGAAACAGAACCAATATTATATGTATTATTATTATGTGTATATGAGGAAATTTATTATAGGAATTGGTTTACATGATAATGGAGGCTGAGAAGTCCTGCTATCAGCCATTTGCAATCTGGAGAACCAGGAAAGCCAGTGGTGTAATTGAGTCTGAGTCTGAAGGTCTAATAAGAACAAGGAGGGCTGTCCCAGGGCAGGAGAAGATGGATGTCCCAACTCAAACAGAGAGAGCAAATTCTCCCTTCCTCTGTCTTTTTGTTCTATTTTGGCCATCAAAGGATTGAATGATACCCACCAGCATTCCTCAGGGTGATCTTCTTTACTCAGCCTACTGGTTTAAATGCTAATCTCTTCCCAGAGACACCCTCACAGGCACATTTAGAAATATTGTTTTATCAACTATCTGGGCATCCCTTAGCCCAGTCAAGTTGACATATAAAATTAACCACCACATAGCTATCATTGGAGGCAGAGAAATAAACCCTGCAGCTTTCAGTAAACATTTACAGACACACAATAGGTGCATGCCACTTGCAAAGCAAGCATTTTTGACATTTACTTTTAAAATTGTAAATCTGAAACGATGTAATTTCATTTAAATATGATATAAAGTATAATGTATATTTGAATCATCTTTAAGCCAGTTCGCTTCTCTTTTTGTTCACACTTAAATTTTTAACACTCTGAATTCAAGTCTCTGAGAAGCTCTACATTGGTGAAACTTCTTTGGTTGTATTTTTTTCAGTATATATTTTCATTTATGTATGTGGCATCAAAACCATAATCAGGTGATTTCAGATTTGGAGGCATGAGGGAATTTAAAACAATTCCAAACTTTTAATATCTCATGATGCCTTCCCCATCAGTTTGGCTTAAGATTTTTAAGTATCTGAAAGTCAATGGATTCAAATATGCAGTGTAATTCCTACATTTATCATATATGACCACAGTGAAAATAAACAGTATCCCAGAGATGTAGTTCTCAGGATATCCCATGCCCCATGAAACTGATTTAAATTGAGTTCTTTACTTCAAGGGAGCTCATTCTTTCTCTCCCTCCCACCTCCCTCTCTCTCTCTTTTCTTCGTCTATTCTTCTTCCTCTCTGTCTTTCCTTCTGCCTTTCCTGTCTTATGTTTGTTTTCTACCTTCTATTAACTTTGTGTAGAGAAAAGTGAGTTTAAAGGTTAATAATGTATTATATAATAGCACATATATTTCCTGAGTGCTAAGTCATTTCTGAACATTATTATTCCCATTTGATAGAATTGTACCACTTAAAATTAACTCATGTCCACCAATGTGATTATTTGTGAGGCTTTTTAGAGCCTCATCTATGGAATCACAACAGGGAACTGTGATTAGATAGATCTGAACTAAATTTTAGAAGACATTATATTCAGTTATTCATTCATTCACCCATTCATTTACTCATGAATTCATTCAAGGCTATTAACTGAGGGCCAACCATGTGTCCTGCACAGTACCAGACACTGGCTGGCTGGGGCACACATACCCTCCCAACGTGGCGTGTGGTGATATGATAATAAAACATGGTTTAGTTACAGTAAATGTCTGAAGCACAGAGGATTATAACGTGAGTAACTGCTATAACATATGTAGGAGTTTTTTGGCTAATGCTTGTAATAGGATGGAGGTTAATATTCACATTACCTGGAGACAGTGTCAAGATGGCAGCATAGGCGGACTCTGAACTCACCTCTTCCCACAGACACAGCAAATTTACAACTACTCTTAGAACAATTACCCCTGAGAGAGAACTGAAAACTTGATAAAAACAACTGTCCCACAACAAGGGACATTGCTGACTGAAGTGGAAGAGGCAGAAATTCCTTTCTAGAGAGAAAAAAAGGCACCTTCATGAGTGGTGGCCCTTCATGGCCTGCTGGGAGCAATCCTAAGGTAAAGGGACAGGGGACAAGTTGCTCATGATGGAGTCCCAGGGGATAGACAAGGAGGCTCTGAGCCTGGGTCTGCCAGACCAGAGAGCTATTAGGAGAGACAGATGTGGTTTAATGAAATAAAGGTGGCAAATTGAGCCAGAAGAAGGACCTGCTCCATCCCTAGAGGCCCACTTCTGAAGATGACTCAGTGGACTGGAGACCCTCCCTGGGGCCACCTGGGGAGGCATGGGCTGAAGATGGAGGGCCACATGAGGCAAGGAGCCCCAGTCACTGTATCACCACTGGAGCACAGTCACACCCTTCCAGAAGCATCTGGAATGAACAGGGACAATCTGGCTCCACAGAAAATTCATGAAATTGTAAGATTCTTCCAGTACCAGTTGATTTCTCCAAAATTGTTAGGATTGGAATCCTGGTCTCTTAGTTAATATCTTTGGGGACACCCTTCAGTCATAAGGCCCTGTCTGCCCATAGTGACCAAACGCGAAGAAGGTAGGAGTCATACAGGAGGGAGACCCCAGGGATCTTTGTGGACAGCAGCAGGCAACCCTGCAGCAGAAGGAAACTTTAAATCAGGAGAATGGACCTCTCCTGGGGATGAGGCCCTGCCATCTGCCCTGACTTGTTCTTGTGCACAGAAAGGGACATGGCCCAGCCCTGCTTTGACCCCCCAGGTTTGCTGTAAGGCCAGGTGGGTCTACCGTGGCTGAGGTCCAAGCTCCGATCAGTTCTTTCCACCTCCCCCAATGCCTGGAAAGGGAGATCACTTTCTATTTCAGAGTAAAGTTAGGGAGAACTGTTTTCTAGAACCTGCTGGCCACTCCCTCCCCCAGCTCAAAGGACCAGCCCTGGTTGTTGGGCACCTGTTTACCTTAGAGATGGAACACTCCTCAGGGTTCTGAGAGGTCAATTGTGACCAACAGGACACTGGCACTCGGAGGCAGAGCTGTGGAGTCCTACCCAGCCGTGGAGGGCCTGCTGCCTGCCATTGGATCCACTTTTCAGCTGATCCTGGAGCATCTGTGGGGTGCTCTGCTGGTGATTTCTGAAAGCTTGAGACACATCCCAGTTCTCCCTGCATTCCTGTGGGAGATCCTGGTATGTACTGTGGTGCTGGTTTTGATAGGAAAGAGAGGACACACTTAAGAAATGTGAAGGCGCTAGGCAAAAGATGTTCTGCCCATGATGAAGTCTGTGGTAAATGTAGTGAGAATATTGGACCAATGACACAAGCTGATGACAGCCTCAGGCTGCCTGGGATGGAGCCCAGTCCTCCCACATTAAAAATCTTGTGCCTGTTGGCAATAAATACAAACCTGAGCAGGTCGTCATTTCAGGCCACCGTCCACCTTCTGGAAGAGGTACAGAAAAGCCAGCCTTCTAAACCTTCCCAAGTGACTGATGAAAAACCCATCTTAAAAGCATCAGAGAAGGATGGAGAACAACTTCAGAAGAAAACAACGGATGATTTGAATGAAAACACTCATTTTCCAGAAAGTGTGGAACTGCTTGAACAAGAAATTGTAAGATGGAAGCAGAGAGTCCAGGAAAAGGAGGAGGAGAAAGAAAGGCTGGAAAAGTCCAATGCACAAATGAAGCAGGTCCTGAAAGATCAACTCAGCCAATTAAAATCCATGGCTGAAAGCCTGCTGCAGACCATCCTCTCGCCTGACTTCCTGGGAGATCATGTGGATGGTGGGAGCTCGGAGGTCGAGCAGAAGAGGGAAGCAGAACCTGGTGATCAATCCATTCATACGTCAGAAGTTGATCTGAAGGGTACCACTGATGATGCTGACTTCCATGTGTCCCTTAAGAGTCCTGAAGAGGAACATCAAGAAATAGCCAGACAACTGTGGGAAGAAGAGCAAATGAATGAAGAGCTTATGGAACAAATAACGAGTCTCCAAACTGAGGAGCGTCTTTGTTGCGTGAAAATGGAAAGCTTGAAAGTGAGATTCAGCAGCTGAAGCTGAAGCTTCAAATTCTGCCTGAATTACTTGAAGATCATCTAAGGCAACTTCGGAAAAAATTGCTTGAGGAGGAAAGGTCCCTCTTAGAAATCAAGAAGAAACTTCCCAGCTTGTATAGCAACATGAACTACACCTGTCAGACTTGCAACCTCGACAAGAAGATGGCCGAAGACATGCACAGAGAAGTGGAGAGAACCACTTCCTGTGCTCGCAAGGAGATCCTTTTCCACGTGAAAAGAGCTCAGGAAAGCTGCATGGCAGCCATGTTAACGAGGAGCTAGGAAGAGGAAACGACCATACCAGACAACTGGCCAAGGTCAAGTCCACGTCCCAGCCTTTCCCAAGAGGCCCTTCTACTTCAGCTGCTCCACCTACAGCACCCAGAGGCCCAGAGACATGGGAAGTTCCCGGGGGTCATCAGGCCCCCCAGCAAAGAGGAGGGTCTCACCCTGAGCACTCAGGGGTGTGGGGTCACCTGCAGGTTTGACTCAGCTCACAGCAGCTGGGTCCTGAACCCCCACAACCATGCAGAACACATGCATGGATTTTCTCTTTCAAGTAATTGATCTCTTTTTATTTAGCTACTGGTATTTAATTGATGCTACAATTGTTCTTAGGGAAGTAGATGGAGCATGATAATTTTAAGATAGTACTTGTCAGTAAAGATTCATTTAACATTAAAAAAAATTCACATTACCTAACAAAATGTTTGAAAAAATTTTTCATTACTACTTTCCACACTTCATTTATGCCTGTGTATGAGATGAATTAAAAATCATCCTTATCCTGAGGAGTTTGTAGTCTTGTGACCAGAGACAATGAAGAAAATACATAATGTCAGTGTAACATGCTATGATGGAGAACTAAGCCTCGGGAACTCTAGGGTCCTAAGTGGGCAGGGGACTCGGGAGGCTTCCAGGAGGAAGTCATCTTGGACAAAGTGCGAAGGTGATGGCCCAGTGTCAACCAACTTGGATCAGATTAACAGATTGACACAATATTGAGTAAATAATTTATGCATAATATTATTGTGAACAAAGTAGAGGGTCAAACCACATGGACCATTAGCAATATCTAAAATAATGAGAAAAATCAATAAGAAATGGAGTTTCCAGGAGACAAAACAATCTAGTTTACCCTCTTCAGTAGAGGGAATAACAGGTGTGAGCATTAAAATATATATCATTGCACCCATGTGCTCCTTCACACATATACTAAAATGTCCTAAGGAGTCCTAGAGTCCCAGAAAATGCCTGTTGGCTGCTCAGAGGGGGGCAATGAGGGAATCTGAAGCAAGGGGCCCTGGACTCCACTCCTGATCTCATTCTGTAGGAAATGAAAGCTCAGAGCATTTTAAGCAGAGCAGTTAAGATTCTCTGTTTTATAAAACACTGAAGTGTAAATAAGACTTTATTTGGGAAAAGGATTCTACAACTGAAAAGAATCTTAAAATCATGAGTTTAGTAAGTGTGAAGTGCTTCTAGATTTATTAAAATCTAGATTATTTCTATTTGTTAAAATTTAAAAATTTTTGTTTATTAAAATTCTTGCTAGGAATTTTCTATGTTTAAAAAATTAAGATTTCTCTCTTCACATGCATACCTTCTTATTAAATTATGTCAAATCCCTTTAGAAATATACACACATATGGAATAAAAATGATTATTTTAAATACATATTATCAAAACTTCCAACATGTTCAAAGGAGAACAGAGCACGAAAGAGTTAATCTTATCTAGTCTGTCCTTTAGCCTTTTTTTTTTTTGTGGTGAGGAAGATTGATCCTGAGGTAACATCTGTTGCCAGTCCTCCTCTTTTTGCTTGAGGAAGATTGTCCCTGAGCTAACAGCTGTGCCCATCTTCCTCTACTTTATATGGGACGCCACCACACCATGGCTTGATGAGCAGTGTGTAGGTCTGCGCCCAGGATCTGAACCTGTGAACCCTGGGCTGCTGAAGCAGAGGGCACAAACTTAACCACTATACCACCAGGCTGGCCCCAGAGACTTTGAGAACTGTGATGCATATCCCATTTAAGAGTTGAAGTGGGCTGCACCCATCATTGCCATTATACAATAATTATACATAAAGCAAACATTTTCACTATATTGTATTATTTTCAAAAGTATAACTCTGGTTTCTGAGTTATAACAAATAATACATAGAACTTTCTCATTGTGTTCTGCAGTGGAAATCTGGCTTGTATAGATATGATTCAAAATTGTGGCAATATAGCAAATCACTCAATTCAGTTTCCTGCACAGCATTTTTCCTTACATGGAAAACTTACCCATTTGTTTCCTCTTTAATAGGTTACTAATTTAGTGAAGGCTGGTGAAATTTCAATGAAATTGTAGTGGTTTTAGGTCAAATATTGGCAGTTACTTATGTTTCCCCTAATTATTTGTCACGATTCTATCTGCAGATAACATGCTACGTTCACATGAATGTTTTCCGTTTGAAGATGCTTATCTTTGAATTATTACTCTGTGCCAATGTCCCATATTGTTAGCATTTTTAGTTTTTTTTTTTTATTCGTGTATATTTCCTCCCTGTTGTAGGGGTGGAAAGGTTCCTGCCCTGCTCACAGTGCCTGTACCTGACTTGCACATAGGAATTACTCAGTAGATATATATTGAATTCTGGGTAAGTGAGTTCTTATGTTTCCTTTATCATCCGGATGTTTTTGGTTGCAAGAAGCAAAGCATGCAGGTAAAAGTTGGTTAAGCCAGTGCTATTCAAACTGTGACCCATAGACTGGTATCTGTACACAAAATTCATTTCTGATCTGCAAAGAGCTAAGTACTTGAGGAAGCATTTAGAAATATTTACAGCAATTTGAATTTATCATGACATTCAAGTTTCTATTATCCTAGGAATTTTTTTATTGTATTTTACAAAAGTTTTTGTCCTCAACTGATGGAAAATTAAAAAGAACCCAACAGATCCTTTATGATAGTGTTTGAGAACCACAAGTTCAGACACTGTTTATTAATAAATATCACATAACAGGAAATCGAGAGGGAAGTAGTTGCTGGGGTTGGATTACCAGTTCAGAAACGCTAGGGCTCTGGGTTGGTGCTTCTGAGATTCTCTTGGTCTTGTACCCTGGTTACAGTATGCCTTCAGCAGTTCCAAGCCTCATATTTTGTGGGGGGTTTTTTGGTGAGGAAGATCAGCCTTAAGCTAACATCCACTGCCAATCTTCCTCTTTTTTGCTGAAGAAGATTAGCCCTGAGTCAACATCTGTGCCCATCTTCCTCAATCCTGCATGTGGGACGCCACCACTGCATGGCTTGATGAGCAGTATGCAGGTCCACACCCGGGATCCCAACCCACTAACCCCGGGCTGCTGAAGCGGAGCATGCGAACTCAACTACTAAGCCACCAGGCTGGCCCTTCCAAGTCTCGTATTTTCACATGAAAATATTCAACTCGGGAAGGAAAAGAGCAGATAAAAAAGAGACTTTCCTCTCTCATAGCTCTCTTCATCTGGAAAGAGAATCTTTTCCAGAGTTCTCCCTATATTCAATGGTCCTGTGCCCTCCCCGGAACCAATCCTGTAAAACTGTCAAAGCCTAATGCAGCATGATTCATCCTCTGGGCAGGACACATAGCTGTGTGAACAGAGCCAGGCTTCTATCAGTAAGAAGGACTAGAGAATAGCTGTTCCTCACATTTCTCTAAAGACCTAAACTTTAGGTCTTCATTGAAATTGACATTATCACTGACAATGTTTCAATAAGTAGGGAGGTAAAATAATAGCTCAACTTTATAACTTTTATATACCCAGAACTTTTGTCTAGGTATTTTACATAATTCTTCATATTTCATATAACTACCCTACACATAGCCAATGTTATCCCTATTTTATAGGTAGAAAAAATGAGACACAGAGAGGTTAAGTGTCCTGCCCAAGGTCACATCACTGGGAGGTAAAGCAGAACTGGGAATCCAGCCCAGCATCATGAATGTCTAGACCCAGGTTGTCTCTGCTGTGCTACAAAGGCTGTTTTTGCTTTGTTGGTGGCCCAACGGTGTACATGATATCGAAGCCCGGGAAAGTCTGACCCAGGAAGACTGACTTGAGAGATACTCTCTTTTAAATAGGTAATGTGAAATATCTTACCATATCTAAAGATGATTATTGCATTTCTGTCAAATAGGTGTATACTTTTTTCTTCTCTGGTCACTAAAATGTGAACCCTCTCTGATGCTGCCTGAAAAGTATCCGTTTATACAACATCTGTCACTGTCATTGCTGCCCGAGGGGTCAAAGGCCCCTCTCTTATCGTGGGGTTGGATCTAATATGTAGACAGATATAGTCTCTGTAAAAGAAGACCATTGCTCAATAAAACTCCTGTGAATGGTGGGTAAGTATAGCTTGACACTTTGCTAATATGACAAAACTATATATCAGCAGCCCTGTGGCTTACCTAGGCTTTCAAAAAACATTTTTAGCCCAAAAGAGTGCCACACAACCAACTTTCAAACATTTCTTTGCAACAAAGCTCTTTGGTAAACTGAAAATTGCCCAGTTTATGGAATTCTCTCTCAATATTATAGTTTCTCATATTCCAATTCCCTAGAAAATTGCTTTTGAGAAAGTTAGACGATATATCTCTGGAGCAGTCCATTTTTTTCCATTCTGCTGCTGAGCTGGGCATACAATCCTAATTATCTTTGACCGTGTTCCTTTCTGCAGGTGATATAGTCTGTTCTGGTTAATGCATGCAGCATAGCAAAGTTTAGAGGGCTGTGAAAATAAGCTTTGGGACATTCATCTTTAATGCCCAAATATGTAGATTTTATTATCACATTTCTGAAGATTTTAGCAATTATCAGCTATGTGGGTCTACTTTAAGATACATTTTCCCTGTCTCAGCCATATATTGTCAGTTATACTCAATTGTAAGTTACTTCAGGTCAGCAACTTTGACTTGTGTGGCATTTGATAATACTCATTAATGTTGCTGACACTGCCTTTGGGTGGAAAACAAGGGCATGTACATAATGCATAATTAAACATTCTCATCAGATTCACCATTTCATGAGAAGTCATAAAAACAAAACTTGGGGCAAAATAAGCCCATCTATCTTCTAAAAATTTCCATGTACTTTAGGTTAAGTAAAATGAAAGTAATAATTTATGTTGAAGTATGAATAATACAAAATGATTTAATTATTTTATTTTAGCTCATGTAGAGGCCTTCATGCTTGTTTCTATTGTTTGGTAACCCATATATCAAATTTTTCTTTGAGAACATATTGCAATGAGTTTCTTTGAGAACATATTGGTACTGCAATATTGAAAGGGTGGCTACATTGAAGTTTAGGGTATCTTGTGAAATAATTTATTCTTTTACTGTTCTTTTGAAAAATCTGTGAAAAGATTAAAATTGATATTAAAAATATAATATTTTTAGGTGTCACTCATAAGAACATACATATTCCTTCTATTTTCTTGGCGTTGAACATGAAACATATTCAGAGTGTTCTCTCTGAAAATTTTTTCAAAGTATTTACAGGCTGCTTAGTTTTAGTTAGAAACAATACAGAGAGTCAAAGACTGAAATTATAAATCTGAGTGGATCTGTTTCTGTCAGAATTGGAATGCAGCATGAATAAGGTTTATTGTGACCCAAACTTTCAACAGAGTAGTTTATGACAGCAAGATAGGGCCACAAACGAGATTTTTTATTGCATTAAACTCTTTGCTTTGTCTCTTCTTAGTATTGTCTTTAAGCCCAAGATTTCTGACAGGCCCAGAAATTGGGGATTTTAGAAAGAAAGCTTTACCCGGGGCTGACTCAGGGAGAGAATTGAGAATAGCTTGGTTTTGTTGTCTGTGATCAAGTGTCAGGGTGTGCCTAAGAGCTGGGGTATATAAATAAACCCCCACTCAACTGGTAGTATTAGAGGTTTTCAGGGTAGTATGAGCTAAAAATTTCAATTATACTTTATTAAGCCAATAATGTAATTCTTTCTTAATGCTATATTTTCCATATAGTAAAGAGTACCAAGAGTTACATTTTAATTCTTTCAGGATATTAAGGATTCCATTGGTGTGACAGCACTGGAAAACTCTTAGAATCTTTCCCCTTTTTTAAATTAATTTATTTATGCTTTAGAGATCATCTATCACAATCCCATTCTTCTGAGAAGAGAGAATTGATTTCAGCTTTCATGTTTCTTCAAAGGGTGTGCTAGCATGCTGAAATCCTGGGGTTCTTCCACTATATTGTCCACAACACTTAGGGAAAGTCCACAAGGATCCATGGTGAGCCAGAGGCAACCTGCCTACCCACTGGTTAGAGGCAGGATTGCTGGATGGAAGTGTTGCTCACTTGCATAGCTTAGATGACCAATTCATAAAAAGATGTGGCTAATAATAGAGGGAGTAACTGGTGGTTAAACTAGAAAAAAAGTCTGCCCTCCAGCCAGCCTCAGATGAAACAGTAGGATCATAGTGTCTTGTATATAAGAGGTGCTCCATAAATGTTTGTTGTACAAGTGAATAAATGAGGGACTTTTGGAGTGGAAGTGAATCCTAGATTCAGATCATTCAATAATTTTCCATTGGAATTCCAACAACATATCACTTCAGCTTCATTCTTAACCCAGGGCAGTACTGCACCCTCCACTCACCTGGGATATTTGGACCTGTGTGAGGGCATTTTGGTTATCAGAGTGATGGGAGTGGTGGGGTGTATGAGGTGCTGCTGGCACTTAGATTCTCAAAGGGCAGAGATGCTAATGCACTTCAGTGAACAGGAAGTCCTGCACAATGAGAAATTCTTGCCTAAAATAATAAATAGCATCTCATTGAGAAGCAGTGAGTCTCCATCTGAGTTCTCTAATAGGAAGGTTAGAGACACAAAAGTCATCATTTTCTCAAGTAACCTTGTTGGACATATAACATTCAGAAAAAAGATTTCCTCATGTTTAGCCCAAATCTTGAAAATTCTACCCATTGACGTCAGCTCTACTCTCCAAAGGAATAGAGACCTGCCAGCTTCCTTAAATATTACTCTTACTACTCATTTACTGACATTCCCCATCCTGGTTACTATCCTCAGGATGCTACTCAGGTTTTCTTTGTCCCTGTTAAGGTGGGGCAATTGGAACTTGACCCAGTCCTCTAGCTATGGCTTGACCACGCAGCACAAAGAGCACCTGTAGCCTTAGTAATTATAAGTAACTTACGACTTACTTATAGTCGTAACTACTGTTATTTCTATTAATGCAACCTAAGATTGCATTAATCTTTTTTTGTTTTTTATCAGCTTATTGTCAATTAAAAATTCAAATCTTCTTCACATAAGCCGTTCCAATCTAACTTTAATCATTCTGTACCAGGGATTAGCAAACTTTTTTGGTAAAGAGCCAGATAATAAATACTTTAGGCTTCACAGGCCGTTGGGTCTCTGTTGAAACTACTCAACTCTGCCATTGTAGCATGAAAGCAGCCTTAGACAATATATAAATGAATGGGTGTGGTAGTGTTTCAATTAAATTTTATTTACAAAAACAGCTTGTGGGATAGATTTGGCTCATGGGCCACAGTTTGCCAACCCCTGTTTTGTACTTAAAGAATTATTAGATTAAAATCCAAAGGTGGTGTGTTTTTGTTATATCTATTCATATTATTGTATTGATTTCAGCCAATCATTCCAACCAGCTGAGAACCCCTTGGATTCTAATTATTCCAGTTCTGTTATCCAATAAAAAATTAGACTCTTTTTCACTTTGTGTCACCTAACACATGACTTCCATGCTTTTATCTAGTTATTCTCCATACCAAAACAAAAACACCTTGAACAAAATAAAGCCTAAAAAACCCCCTACACCACGTAACTAGTTTTTTAGTTTAAGATGTTTAGTGGTCTAAGTGATAAACATATTTGATTACTGTAGTTTAACCATCAATTAATTCATGAAACTCCACCAAACTTCTGTTATGCAGCACAATTACTCCTTTTCTTTACAAGAATCATGATGGGATTTTTTGTATTTTCTTCTTGAAATCAAGATGTATGTCTATGACAAGTTCTTGTCATGCCACTCTGTTAATGCCAACAAAATTAGTATTGGTCATGTAAAACTGACTTTTAGTAAATCATCTGTTTAGTCATATATTCTTGCAATTTGCTGAGAAGAGATGTAAATCTTACCAGTCTGGTCTCTGCACTTGCCCCTTTTGAGATATTTGCTCAACTGGGGTTTTCATACTATTGTAGCATGACTATGTCTGACTATGGTTCTGAGATCATAATTATGGATCCATTAGTGCCCTATGTGGGACGGAAAGAGTTAACAGTGGTCTTAGTTCCTTCCTCCCTTGTCAAGGACATCCTGGGCCACATGCTGACCTCCACCAGACATCCTGTAAACATTCCAAAGAGATTTAGTAACAGATTATCTAAGAAGCTCATATCTAAGAATGTTTTTAACAGGGAATTCTTTTTCTATATTGATTACCTATTATAAATATACCTGGGATTTTTGTGATTCAGGTGGCTGGAGACTGGAAGTTAGTCAAATGAGCTCTTTATCTGACAAATGAGTTATAAAAGCTAAGACACCCTAAACTAAGAAGCCCTAAGTTTCTGAGATAACTTGCACACACACATAGTTACACTCAAACCAAATTGCATCCCATTTGAAAAAGGGAATTTTTCAGGAGCTGTGATGGATTAGGGCTCTTCATTATTGCAAGTGTGCCTGTAGTTACTGTACTGTCAAAGATAAAAAGTCCGACGCTACTTAAAGTGGTGAGAACAGATTTTAATTGGTAATAACTATTGCACTAGGGAAAAGAGTCCAGTGTGAATTGAACTCAACTTCAATTTGTACAGAGATGATGGGGCATTCTAAAGGGAGAATGAGGGAATAGGGAGGGGGGTCAAGGGGAGCTCTGTAGAGTCAGGGAAGTGAAAAATTACAAAAATCGGGAACCATTTGTTGGTCCATGTGAAACCCATCCAGGTTTGGTAACTGACTTTTATGGAAGTTCAGCTCCAATCCTCCCACAGGGCCTGGGAGACACCTATCTTCAGGTGTTGGCTGGAACAAACGATAAACTCTTGGCAGCCTTGACTGTTCTCAGGCAGGCACTTTAAGGGCAGCTAGGGTCATCCTAGGGACGTAGCCTTGAGCTGTTAGAAACTATGTTAGTGTTTGTTCAAGGCTTTATAGACCACAGTTGATGGGCCTACTCAAGAAGCAGGCTCAGAGGACGCTGGCTAGAGTTTTCAAAGAGACTCTTTGTCAGTCCACTTCACTAATCTTTAGTGAATCTGGGCGCTGTCCAGCCCATGATTCCTGTGAATCTGCTGTGATCCTATAACTCTTTGGGATTCTGCATTATGATAAAATTTAGTTGGGCCTGAGACTTTCTCTGAATTTTCTCTGCCATTTTCCCCAAGTTGTAAGCCTATTACTTCCATTGTCACAGACGTAATTCAATTTCTTTTTTTTGTTAACCATATAAATCCTGCCTTTTCCAGATTAAAGACCAGTTTTGATGAAGAACTAATAGAGTAAATCTAAGTGCTGTGAAACAGGGTAAAATATTTGTTAGAGGAATAAGAGAATCTTTTGTAGTTTATATTTAAGTATTATTTAGTATAATTTAGTGAATCACAATGTGCTTTTTTTGGGAATATATAATTTTTCAAATATAATTCTATTATCAGAAAACTATTTCTAGGAATATTACCATAATGTGAGCCTTTTAATTATTTTAATGTTGCAGTGGAGGAAATATACTGAACAATATTCATTCTTCTGAATTTGAAGCTTTCCATTCATTTTCCTTTTGGAATTTCCCATGACTTTTTAGATGCGGAAGAAAGGTGAACTGTCTGAGGCTATAAGTTAGCTGTGTAGAAATTCAGGGTGTCTTTTTCTTGGGTTTAAATAAGACCCAATATGTTGTAGATGTAGGAAAAAATTCAGATTTGAGAGCATGGTAGGATACTAGTATAGGTCTATTATTTCAGTTCTGATTTTTATTTCTTAAATTAGTAATTGAAGAGAAGTATTTTAGAGTGGTGACAAGTTTCTGCATTTCTAGGCAAAATCATTGGACTTGAGAAGAGAAAACTAGAAATAAGACACTTACAGTACTTCTAATGACCTCAAGCTCTATTCTAATGACCAGTTATAAAAATGAGAGATGATGTGCCATGATCTATGCATATGCTTTATATTAACTTTGAATTTACCTATATATTCAGTTTTGTCTGTTAAAATCACTTTTTTGGGGTGGCTGGCCCTGTGGCATAGTGATTAAGTTCTCTGTGCTCCGCTTCAGTGGCCTGGGTTCACAAGTTCGGATCCCGGGCATGTACCTGTACCACTCATCAGCCATGCTGTGGCAGCAACCCACACACAAAATAGAGGAAGATTGGCACAGATGTTAGCTCAGGGTGAATATTCCTAAGCAAAAAAAAACCACAACACTTTTTTTCATATTAGGTTGGCAAATTTCCCAATTTATTAGTTCATTTATTTCTTCCAGGCAATATTCAATAGAGTGCTAAGAAAGGTTAAAATTAAAAGGCCAAGAATTTATAATTACTAGCAGTCATGCTTAAATTAATGAGAATGGTAATTTTCAATACTTTTTTCCAATAGGAATAGTTTCAATTTGTTCAGGTCAATCACTACAATAAAATAATTATTTTGACTCTTTTTAGAATTCAACTAATATTTCTCTGCTTTATTTTCAATGGTTTATAAAATGAATATTCTCATTATTTTTCTGGATTTTATTCTTTCTTATACTCCACACTCTTACTGTATAGGATTCTATTCTTTTGATTTTTGACATATAATTTTTGCTTTGATTTATATAACTTAATTAATTTTTGATAATAGTTAAATTTTATTGATCACTGAATTTCAGTTTTAATAATGATGTATAGAATGCCTTTTTCAGAAAATGTCCAGAAACTAACTACTTTTGAAAGTCAAGGATAAATACTATTGAATGTAAGTTTGTTATCGAAGAACAAGTGCATTTTAGCTAAGTTTTTAATGAAGTTGTCAAAAGAGTTATTGGATAGAAAATTATATAAACAAAATACCTTTTTCTTAGGATATTTTCTGAATCTATGTAATTACTAGTTTGTAATTGAACAGAAAGTTTGTATTTTTAAGTGCCTAGTTTTCTCCAAAATTAAACTTACACGTGGGCAGGTTTATGAGGATGTGCAGGGATTTATTGATGACACTCCTAAGTCAGTCACTTACACTTCTGACCCCTCTGGGCAGCCCAGTGTTGCAAACTGTCCTGTGGGCTGTGGGCTGTGAGTGGTAAATGACCTCTCATCTGAAAGGAAGATGAGTCATTATCCTTTATGTGACATAGCTTGTGTGGTATTAAAATTTATCATCTTCTCTGAAACTGTCTAGTATATAGTCATCTTTAAAGTTAAGAAGAAATTTATTTACATAAAGCTATTTTCCCAGTTAGAAATCCAAAACAAGGGTATTAAATTTTTTTATTTTATGAAAAGGATTAGGGTAAGTTAAAATGGATTTAGGATATGTCCTTGAATAAAGTTCACTTTATTTTTTTTTAGATCCTCCTTTAATTATCTGTAGACGTCTGCTTCTGGTGGATGAAGTAACTAGTATTGACTAGTATTTACTCTTTTGACACAGACAACTATAACACTGGACAAAATAAAGGAGGCAATGGTATTTAGGCGATGACCCACAGGCAGTGCAGTACCATACCTTGAGAAAGGGGAGACATTAAAGGGTACTTTCTGAATGTGAAGCAGGGGTCTGGAACCTTCACAGAGAGCAGTGGTTTCCCTGACATGAGGAGGCAGGTATTGGAGGTCAGGACTGAAATATATGGAGCAGGTAACACAGAGAGGGTGTTGCACAGTGGGGAATAAGGAGTCGGTGTGGTTATGTCTCAAGACGTCGGCTGTGGGCTGGATCACAGATGCTCAGAGTGAGACTCTGTGAAGCCCACCACAGAAATACTGCTGCAGGACTTAGAGATGAACATAGAGATGGAGACCGTGCAGTCCTGGGAGCCATTGGATTTCCAGTGGAGCAGAGTGAAGAGGCCTCCCTGAACACTCCTCGGGCAACTGGTACCACAAAAAGCCATGCTCAGGGGCAAGAGGCATTACACCCTAGAGTAAGGGTCACATGCTAGAACTAAGGAATAAAACAAAACAGATCTGCTATATAAAGAGAAAAACCACACTTGGCAGGATACAGAGATCCTACCATTAGTGTGACTGGCTGCCAGAACAAATACCAGTGCCCTTTAAAGGAGGACAACATAATTCAGACTATGCATGACTCCACTCCATGATGTCCAGAGTAAAATTAAAAAATTATTAGGTTTTCTAAGAACCAACACAGAAGGCAAAAAATTGATCCATAATTTAGAGGAAATGTAGTCAATAGAAACAGACTTCAAGATGATCAAGATATTGGAATGAGCAGTCAAGGATTTTAAAAACTCTATTATAAATATCTTCAGAGATTTAAAGGAAAACATATAAATGATGCACAAATAGAGAGGGGAACTCAGCAGAGAAACTGAAAGTAAAAAAAAGAACCAAAAAGAAATTCCAAAACTTAAAAGTACTATATCAGAAGTGAAAAATATATTTAATGGGCTTATCAGCAGAATGAGCACTGAAGAGAAAAGAGCCAGTGAACTTAAAGGCAAATCAATAAAAAAGTGTAAAACCTTACAAAAAGAGAGAAAATGTTGAAAAAAAAAATAACAGAATCTTAGTGATCTGTGGAGCAATATGAAATGGATAGAGAGAACAGAATGGAAAAGAAATGATATTTGAAAAAATAATGGCTGAAAATTTCCCAATGTCATGAAGAAAAATCAACTTACAAATTCAAGAAATCAGTAAACCCGAAGTAGGATAAATACAAAGAAAACCACACACTATAATCAAACTGCTTATTACCTAAGATAAAGTCTTCAAAGTAGTCAAAAAATAATAGACACTTTACAAATAGGGAAACAACAATGTGAATTATGCCTAGCATTTCATCAGTAACAATGGAGACCAGAAGAACAATGGATGTCATCTTTAAATTTTTGGAAGGAAAAAAGTAACATGATAACTTAGCATGCTATACCAAGTTAAAAATGTCCTTCAAAAGTCATGCTAAATTAAGCACAATTTCCAGATAAGCAAAATCTAAAGGAATCTGTTGCCAGGAGAACTGCACTATAAGAAATACTAAGGGAAGCTTTTCAAGCTGGAGAGAAATGATAACAGAAAATAAGATCCACAAATAGCAAAGAATAGCATCAGAAATTATAAACATTTGGATAAATATTTTTTCTTTATTTCTTTAAAAGACAACACAACTGTAATAGTGTTGTATTATGGGTAATATATCACACATAGATGTAAAATATATGAAAAAGAGTTGGGATGAATAAATGGGATTAGATTGCTGTAAGATTCTTATATTTTATATGAAGTAGTACAATATTAATTTCTAAGTAGACTGTGATAACTAAAGGATGCATATTGTAATCCCTACAGAAAACATAAAAAATAGTTCAAAGAGGTGTAGCTTTGAAGCCAGCAGAGAAAATAAAACTGAAAATGATAATGACCCTAAGCAAAGCAAGAGGGGAGGAACAATGATATAAAAATCATAACTGACAAATTAGCAAATATACCATGATGATATGGAAAATCACAAACAAATCAATAATTGTATCAAAAATAAATTGATTAAACACTCTAATTAAAAGGTGTGTATTGTCAGATGGGATAAAAAAAATCAAAACCCTGATATATGCTATTAAAAATCAAAGATGGGGGCCGCCCGGTGGCGTAGCGGTTTAGTCCGCGCTTGGCAGCCCGGGGTTCGCGAGTTCGGATCCCGGGTGCCCGCCGACGCACCGCCTGTCAGCCATGCTGTGGCGGCGTCCCATATAAAGTAGAGGAAGATGGGCATGGATGTTAGCCCAGGGCCAGTCTTCCTCAGCAAAAAGAGGAGGATTAGCAACGGATGTTAGTTCAGGGCTGGTCTTCCTCGCAAAAAAAAAAAAAAAAAAAAATCAAAGATGGGAATAAATATACTACACCAACAACAAACATCAAAAAGCTAATGTACTTTATAAATATTAGACAAAATGGAAATTGAAAAAAGAGTATTGGCAGATACAAAGGGGAAAGTTATTTGTAAGTGTTAATTCAAAAAAATCCTAATGTTTATCCAACTATTAACAGAGTTTCAAAATATACTAAGCAAAACCGACAGAACTAGATGGAAAAATAGATAAATTCACAATCAGCCATTTTAACAACTCTAAGTAAATAATTGGAAAATCAGACAAAAAGAAAATTGGTAAGGATGTAAAGATTTAAACCACACTTTGAACCAAATTGACATGATTGGTATTTATCAAACAATACACTCAACAACTACAGGATATAGATTCAACACAATCCCAGTCAAAAATCTTTTTTTTTTTTTGTACAAATTGACAAGCTGATTCTGAAATGTATGGAGTGTAGAGACCCCAGAATATCCAAAGCAATCTTGGTAAAGAAGAACAAAGTTGGAGGACTCATACTACCTGATTTCAAGATTTATTGTAAACATACAGTAATTAAGACAGGTGGCTTGGCATAAAGATAGACACATAGATTAAAGGAATATAGAGTTCAGCAAAAGACCCACACATAGTTATCTACTAATTTTTGACAAAGGCATGAAGGCAACTCAAGGGACTAAAGAAAATCTTTTCAACAGATAGTGCTGTAGACATATGGAAAAATATGAATTTTGACCCCTATTTCATTCCATTCACAAAAATTAATTTGAGATGGATCATAGATGTAACCATAAAAACATTGGACTCATAACTTATGAGAAGAAAACATAGGCGAATATCACTGTGACCTTGGAACAGGCAGACAGTATATAAAAGCATTAACCATAAAAGAAAAAAATGATAAATTGCGCTTCATCAAAAAAACTTTTGTTCATCAAAAGACAAACTTTGTAAACGAAAAGACATACACTACAGAAAATATTTGCATGACATCTTCCTGACAAGGGGTTTGTGTTTAGAATGTTTTAAGAACTAATACAAACCAATAATTAAAAGACAAATAGCCCAGTTAAACAATAGACAAAGGACTTGAATAGACACACAAGAAGATATACAAATGACAGTAAGCATGTGAAAAATATTCTCACTGTTATTGTTCATCAGAAAAATGCAAGTTAAAATCACAATGAAATACTATTTCTTACCCTTTGGAATAGCTAACATTAAAGGACTGACAGCACAAATGGTGGTGAGGATGTGGAGTGACTGGAACACTCAACATTGTCGACAGAATGTAAAATGGCGCAAATACTGAAACTTTGTTTGGCAATTTCTCAGGAATTTAAACATATACTTACTCTATCACCCAGAATTCCACTCCTAGGTATTTGCATAAGAAAAATGAAAAGATATGTCAAAACCAAAACTTGTACACAATTTTTACAGTAGCTTCATTCATAACATCCCCAAACTGGAAACAACCCAAATGTCCATCCATGGAAGAATGGATAAACAAACTGTGTTTTTACTCACCAAAGAGAAAGAATAAACTGGTACGTGCAATAACACGAGTGAGTTTCAAAAATATTATATTGAGAGTAAGAAGCCGGACGTAATCTTTTAGAAGAAAACATGGAAGTTCTTACTGTATAATATATTTATTTGAAGTTCAAGAATTTCTATTATGATAGAAATCAGAATGGTGATTTCTTATGGGTGGAGAAGGAGGAAGAAGAGTTGACCGGAAGGTGGCAAGTGGAAACTTTCTGGAATGGTGGAAGTGTTCTGTACTTCCATTGGGTTGTTGGCTAAAGGGGTGTATACATTTGTCGAAGTTCGTTGAATTGTATAAATAAGATCTTTGCATTTCACTGTGTGTAAATGTTTCCTCAGTCAAAAATATTTTTAAGTATTCAGTTATAGATTCCCTTTCAACACTCTAAAGGTCTGAATTTTTTTGATGTTTCACATTTAATAAAAATTGTTTTTACGTGTTGCAGAGTTACCTGCTAATTGGCTTTCCTAGTGCCTCATTTTGATGACTACAGACATTCTGCTGTCAGCAGTCTTGAGTCAGTTCTGCATTTTGTCCTTTCATTAAAAGGCGTGTTAGTGCAGAGACCATTTCTTCCATCTTGTTAAACATTATGTCCATTCTCTGTAATGACCAATTGATTGTTAATAAATTTCTCATGGACTCGTGGAAAACAGGTAATTAGACTATTTTCCTTTCAAGGTCTGACTTTCCTTTTCTTTTGATCTGAGGATCCTGTTCTGAGGATTACTGGCTGTAGGAAACAGGCACAAATAGCCCTCATTAGAGTTTCAGATACTTTGTTTATTAGGCAAATTGATCGCCAGAATAGCCATGGACACAGACCTGTTTAAGGAATATGCCTGGGGTGGCTTAACGGCTGCAAGAATGGGAGGAGAACTGATGGAGGCACACAAACCAGAGCTCCTGAAATCACACCAAATAGAGGCTGCACTCAATAACACTTTCCTAAAACCAATGATCTGTAATGCTTTTGTGTACTGAATTTTCAAGTAAACTGGCAATATTTATTCTTAACACTTGCATGCCTGCTTATGGATTGGAAAGTACTCAAATTCAAGCCATGACTTATAATAGTCTACAGATAACAGTAAATATTTACTCCCTATATGCGAGGTATTTGCTAGATACTGTTGGGGACACCAAAATGAGTATGACACGGTTCCCATAACCATAGGGGAGTTTACAGTTTAGTGAGCGACATAACTGTGTAAAGACGAATCAAGACCATGGTAAGTGCTATGAGGTTAGGAAGAGGAAGAAATTTGTTCATACTAGGATTGAAGGAGGCTTCATGGGAAAAACAGCATTTGAGCAAAAGTCTTTCTTTTATAAAAACTACTGCTTTTTCCTGATTATAAAGATAACTCAAACTGGTGGAAAATTTGGAAAATAAAGGCAAGTATAAAGACATACATAAAAACAATTGCAATCTTATCCAAAGTGGTTACCCAGTTAGTATTTTAGATTTTATGTTATGTTTGTTTTTTAGGTATGTTAGGTGAATGTGTTTATATATGTATATGTAAATGTGTGTGTGTAATCCAGATATATTGCCTTGTGAGTTCACATTTCCTTTTACTATTGAACACATATGCAAATTGAATGCAGAAAGTCCAGGCATTTTTTTGGAGTTTGCATGACAAACATCACAGGAAAGGGCATAAAAAATGTGTGCATGTTCCGTCCACATCTCTTGTTCTGTTACTGCCACTTCACCTAACTTCTCCGTTCTCCTGCATGTTATCTCTTGCTGACTCCAGACTGTCTTCCCTTAGATAGCTGTCTTGTGGGATTCCCTAAGTACCTTTGCCTGAATGGTGGGCACAAGACTCATCCTTCATTTCCCTGAAGTGGTCGTAGAGACTGGTTGTTCCATGGAATAAAATGTTAGTCAAGGGTCAGAGATAGCAAGGAAATTGCACAAAAAGAAAATTAAGCTGAATCCTTGGTTTAGTCCACAGACCCAAGTCTTTACATGGGATCCCTTATTGGGCTGCTCTGTGTTCCCTGGCTTGGCCCGGGGTTGCTATTTTAAATTACATATATACCATTATATTTTCTACCTGATTATTGAAGATATATAGGATGTCATTGGATTTTTAAATATCTTGTATATGTCCTCTTCGATCTAATAGTGTTTCAGGAGATTTTCTTTAAAAAATAGTATCAGCTGCAAATATTGACAACTTTTCTTTCATCCTCCTCTTTGTACAGTGTGGCACAGCATTTCTGTGTTTCCCAGAGTATAGTTCTCAAGGTCATTTTAGGTGATATGTGGGCAAACACTTTATTTTAAAAATTTTATATTGTATTCACTTCAGAAATAAATATAAGCCTGTGAAACTATTTGATTCCTTTGGGGATACATTTGTTTATTTTTTTATAACATGTTGATTTAAAGAGAAATCATACAACATGGCAGCACAAAACTGGCAAGAATTATGAAGGGAATATGTGAAAATTAAAGTTTGTAAATGCTATTTGTATAAATGAATAAACTGAAATGCCTCCCTGCTTCCTTCTTCTACTTTTCCTTTCTTCGATCTTGAGACCATACAACCCAGAACGCCACCTGCCTCCTCTACGTCTGGATGTGTCCTACACGGGAAAGGGTAGTCCCTGAAAGGATGTAAGAAGAAAGTCTGTGCTGGGCGGGGTGGGCCAACATGGCATCAGTGCTGGCTGGCTCAGAAAATTGTGTTTGTGGAACTCTGGGAAGTTGTCTAATTTTTGGTCATTGTAACCCCTGTGACTAGGACTTCGGGGAAGACAGTGGCGGCAGTGGTGGCTATTTGGTCTTTTTCTACTTTCTTTGGTGGTGTCCTTGCGATTCTGGTTAAGATGGTAGGCTGTGTGGTGCTTAGTCTCAGAGCGCATGACTCATTCAAGATAGCACAATGGGTAGAATTTCAATAGAGAAAAGAGGTAAAACATGAATGTGGTATAAATGAGATGCAAAAATAAACTGTGAAACTGGAACGTCTCACATATGTAATTACCTAAATATAAGCCAATAAGAATTCCTGGATAAGTGTGGTACAGATGGCTTCAGTGACATCCAAGTTTGGGGGGTTAGACATGCATCTGTGAGCAAGCTGGTGGAAAAACTGACCTTTTAGTTTTCAGATTCTTTTTGTGAAAAGTGGCAAAGCAATTTTTTAAAGTATTGGTCAAGGAATGCACTAAAATGACACTATAATTTCAAGTATACTACTATTTCTGGAAAGTAAAGAGGCACTGTCCTAGGACCCTTCAATACTCATCATAAAATCTCCTTTAATCTTTCCCCTGATTTACCCCAGGCTTCACAAATGCTGAAGCCCCCAAAATATAGGTCTTCATTGGAGAAGAAAAGATGACTATAAAATCAAGAATGTATGCTTGATCTGAAGCTGCCAGCTCTAAAATCTCGGCAAAATAATGCTCCGCTGAGTTGTATATTTTATAATGGAGAAAAATTGAGAGAATATACAAATGTATATTGTGCTCACCTACAAACATAGCATCTGTTTCTTTCTGGAAATTAAGGTGTATCTCATTACCAGGAGGTATGATGTTCTTTTAAGGGGTCCCTGGAATAGGAATTGCAGTTTAAGAGGCTGAAGCTAAACCAGCTGAGGCAGGAGCAGATTATGTGGGGCAGTTCATCAGAGATTCCTGGAGTACTGTCCTGGGCTTTGCTCTCTCCTCTCCTGTTCCTGGTGAGGCTCTGCATTGGGATTTCCAGCTCCTCTCAGAGCTCTCTGCTTGAGCACAGCTGTTGTTGCCCCCACTGCACATTTCTGATGCCACCTCCTGAGTTTTGGATAAAACTTGACACTCAGGGGCCTTCAGATTCCATCCCTGTCCAGTCCCTTTTCCCCAGGAGTTGGTAGACTAGGCTAACGCACATTCCTACAGAAATATTGAACCAGAAAGCCTGAAAGCAATTGCAGCTTCTTCACTTAGGATTTTACATGATTTATCAACTCAATTTTCTATACTTGTATATTGAAAAAAAAAAAAAACCAAAAGGAAAGGCTAAATTAGACACAACTTTTCTCCTAGAAAATTGAATCTGTGTATTATGCACGTGAGCATCTTTATGATGTATATTCTTCCATTTACTGGACTTGTGGTAGCTCACATTTTTTTTTTAAAGTGCAAGATAAAATACTTATTTATATCTGCATCCAAAATGTCTAGGCAAGTGCTTAGTATATTGTAGATACTCAATACATGTTTGTTAAATCAAACTGAATTTAAAATAGAGCAAAGATGGTTTAAAGGAAGGAAGTGATCATACACCAGACATCTGAATGCAACAGAATATTATCATTGGCCATTGATTTGACTCTGAGCGTCCTAAATTCAGCACACTATTCCCTGTGTAATAAATTGGTCAGGATTTAGTTTCTGACAAAACAGCATATAAAGTTTACCTTGAAAGCAAAAGAATATAAAATTTACCTTAGCAGACCTCATATAAAGAAGTGATGAAATACAGTGGTCAGTATCCTTGACTATGGTTTTTTTCTTTGTATAAAAGAAGATGCAGAAATATTGTTTAAATGAACAGTTCTCATATCCCACTCTCAAAGGTAGAAGGCACAATACTACACCATATTTCAATGATGGGGTTCTCTGTGGACCAGAGATAAGACTGTCTCGGAATCCTCTGTTTATATTCCAATTTAATATGATTGTGTAATTTAAATGAATAGATTCCTATTAAACAATCACTTTCAAATATTAGTGTTCTTGGCAAGTTCCCCGTACCAGTAAATCGTGATTCTCTAATGAGTACCTGTAGCCCAGCTAGTCGTGGTTTCTGATTAGAGAAACAATCCCACATGAAGAGGCGATGTTGGCCTTCAGGGGTGGGCAGGTTAGGAGCCTGACTTGTGTTCTCACCTGGACAGAAGCCAGTTCGTTTCAGTGCAAGACTGAGAAGCTGGAAGCTTTTGTGAGGGGGTTTATGAAAACAAGTCAATGGCATTTGTCTGCTCTTGGGATATAGGCACTTGGAAATACGTTTTCTATTATTGTTTGGTTTTCTTTTAGAAAATTTATTGTAGAATATTTCTAAATCCCTCACAGATCTCTTTTCAGAAAACCTCTTAGAAGAAAGAAAGAAAGGCTGGTCTCAATGTATTTCAAGTGGGACAGTAATTCCTGGATTATTCCCTCATGACCATCGATTAAAAATCTTTTGGCCGGTCTCCATAGCCTAAAGAGCAAGTCGAGATTCTTGGCATAGTCCTTCTACTGTCTGATTCTATCCTTGCAGTGTCTGTCTCCCTCTACCCACCCCCTCCTCAACTCTCTCCCTCCCTACTTCCTTCCGTGGAGCACATATGTCTCATGCCTGCTGTTTGTGCCCCAGCCACACTGGCTTGCTCAGCCTTTGCATAACCTGTACTTTCTAGTCTCCATTTTCTCACCTAATGACTTCTTTTCTTCCCATCCTCACCTGTCAATAACATATCAAGACTTCCAGTCCCAGTTTACATAGCCTCTCCATCATGAAACTTTCTCTCATCCGGCTAGTAAAATAAATCTTTCCACTTGCGTTGTGCTTCCAGTGCCTTTGGTAGAATCATATTCTGCTTTGAGGTGTATATTCCTGTCCTGCACACAGACTGTAAGCTCCATGAGAACAATATTTTAATCAGCTTTATCATACGTAATCCAGTTCCTTGCCCACAGTGGACATTTGGAAAATACTTACTGAGGTGAATTTATTTGAAGAGCTTTGACGGAAAATATCTTTACTTCATAGTCAGCAGTGCTAACTGAATTACACAAAATATAGTATAATAAAAATTTTATGAACATTAAGCACCCTGCTCAATTCTTTAACAGTTATGTCCTTTCTGTTCTGAAATTCTCCTGTAGAAATCGAGTCAAAATAATCTATTAATTCATAGTTGAGATTCTAGAAAGGCCCCAAAGCTGCTACCCTTCCTAAAACACACAACACATCTTACGTTTCTTTTTTCCTTTTGAATCATGTTTCAATGTTTGTGTTATGTTAGGAATGAGCTTTTAAAGGGACCCTTGGATCACTTTTCTTTTCTGAACATCCATGTGGCCCCTGTTCCTCCTCACGTTAGGAAGAATGAGACTAGGATTAGTCTGAAGGGAAGGGAGGCAAAGACTTCAGTGGAATGGTTTCTTTCCTTGAATTTGTGTTTGGAGTGCCTCATCTCAGTATCGATGTGGCAGACCAAATCAGGACATGGATATAGAGGAATGCCCTCTTCTGGGACACGGGGGTTATACTAGATCCCTTGTTCATATAAGGTTGTGCAAATGTAAGAGTAAGATTAGTTTCTGACCCTTATTTTTATAAGGTTCAAGCTCTAGTATGAAGCATAAATGCATTAGCAAAACTGATAGGTGTGTCAGGCAATCATCCTAATGGTTGTAGACTCAATGTTATTTCATGGCAATAATATATGCTTTGGAATTAGACAGACTTGGGTTTGCATTCACTGACTAGCTATATGACCTAGGACAACACGATAACTTCTGAGCTTCAGTTTTGTGATCTATAAAAACAAGAATATTAACACACATCTTTGATGATTATTCATATACATATAGTACATGTGTTTCCATTTCACAGCTTCCTTAGACATTTTTGAATGCTTCTTCCATAGAAAATTTAAGATCACTTCATCCAGTAAAAAAAAAAAAAAAATCCTGGTTGCTGAATTCTAATAAAAATTGGATTAAATTTATGTATTAGTCTTAGAAGACTTAATGTGTGTGTCTGATATTAAATCTTCCTATCCAAGAAAAAGTACATCTTTCCGTTGATTCCTGTCAGTAAGATTTTCATTTTTTCATAGAATTCCTGTGTCTTTCTTATTAAATATATTCCTTAATATTTTATAATGTTTTTCTATTTTTTTAACAGTTGAGAATGGAATATATTCTGATTTAAATTTCTAAGTGCATATTGTTGAAATAGAGAATAGCTATTGACTTTGGTACATTTATTTTGTATTCTACCACCTTACCAAAATTGCATTTTAATTCCGTCAGTTACTTTATACTAGAATATCTTATATTTTCTAATCCTATCAGCAAAAGAGAGAGTTTCATATTTTCTTTTTTTTTGCATTTGTATAGATTACTTCATTTTCATGTTTTATTGTGTTCACTAGAACCTCTAAGACAATGTGAAATGACAATGGGATAGTGGTCATGGCTCTCAAATCTCTGATTTCAAATGAGATAAAGAGTAATACTGAGTTAAAATTGAGGATATTATATCCTGTTGGTTTTTGCTAATTTTATTCTCTTCCTATTTTACTTAGTATTTTCTTTAGGATTAAATGCTAATTTGATTTTTTAAAATGCCTTTTAGCATTTGAAAAACATCATGTGACATATGTGACATATTTCCCTCCTTGAATTTGTAGATATAATGGATTTTGGCGGCAGACTTTTTGGTTGCTTACCCAACAGCTGTTCCTTCTACCTTTTTCCCTCGCTAACTGAACTCTGACTTATACCCTGATCTGGAGAAGGGTGGCCTCCCACTCCCAGAGGTGGTGAGTATTACCCCTGGGTAGTTGGCATCCCATTTCCTTTTGTCAGTGTTTAGTCTAATTCCAAGCATATGACTTATTCAAATCAATGAGACCAAAGAAGGATCCTTTTCTGGATTAGAAATAGACAGATCCTCAGGAAAAGAGAGCTTTTATACTTCCACCTTCATTCCTGCTTGGGGCTCTTGTGTGAGGACATGATTCCAGGAGCTGCAGCAACCCTATTCCAACTATGAGGCAACAAGCTTGAGAATGAAGAGTCAGTGCCCTAAGGGTGGTAGAAGAGAAGAGTAGAAAACAGCCTGACAGAGATTCTGGGCAACTGAACCGAAGCACCATATGACTCCTTGTTCTGTAAGAAATGCTCTGTGGTTCAAAATCCCAAATCCTGCATGGTCTGGTCCCGGGCTTCTCTCCCGTTGTATTGCCTTTCCCCATTGTCATTGTGCCAGCCACACTGGGCTTCTTGCTGTCCCTAAAACACAGTCTCAATTCAGAATGTTCACTCTCAGGTTTCCTTCTGCCTTGTTAACCTTTCCAAAATGTGTATGGCTTGCTCCCTCACTCTGTTCAGGTCTCTGCTCTATTGTTGCTTCAACAGAGTATTTAAGATAGTGTCTCCTTTCATGTTCTATTCCCTTATCCAATTTTATTTTTCTTCGACTTTTATTACCATGTGAAAATACATTATGTATATATCTTATTTTATATCTTTCCTCAGTATAGTAAAAGCTACATGATGACAAAAACATTTATGGCTTCATTTATTGCTGTATCTTGGCGTACTGGGAAAAGTAACTTGCATATAGTAGGCATCCAATAAATAGTTGTTGAATAAATGAAAATATGTTTGTTATAAAATTATCTTTTGTTCCACCCGTTCTCTTCATGAGATCATTCGAATTGCTTTTACTTTTCCATATTTTTTCTACCCCCATGTACACCAGCCTTCCTACCCTCAATTCTAGGGTTTACTGAAATGGTTTAGTACTTTTAATTCTAGTCTATATTAGACTTTCTCTTGCAGTGTATCTCCTCAATTTCAAGGTTCCTTATTAACCCCTTTTATTACCAATTCCCAGTCAACTTATGTTTACACATTTTTGTATAGGGCAAAGTTCATTGCTCACCACTATTTCCCCTCCTGTTTATCATCAGTATCAGGGTCCTGCAGCTGGAGACCACTTGGAGCATGCCAGTAGTTGAACAAGTTGAATTTATTGCTTGTTACAGTGAGGCAGAACACACACCGTGGGGCGCCTTAGTCAGAACGTGTTAAAAAGGACTTACAGAATTTGGGCTTATGTCCAGTGATTTGGGGGACGTTTAAGCCTGTGGATTGGATGCTCCAAGGAGTGGGTGTACTTCTATAATTGGGCATCTTAATAAATCTTACCTGCAGGGAGGGCGGGCTAGAGTGAAGCTGTAGCTGTCACTGGTAAAGGAGCAGCAGTCACTCATATTAGCTGGGAGAGGGAGATGTCTGGTATTGTGTGGTTTGGACATTGTATTTTTGTCTGAGTTCAGACATGATTACGGAGTGGTTTTCTTTTTGTCTTGACCATCAAGGACAGAGTGTCCTTGTCTGATGTTGATGTGCCGTGAAATTGTTTATGTTCAGTGGGAGAACGCCAAGGCCTGGCTCTGAGTGCCAGGCCAGCTACCATACACCAGGGCTACTTTCCTCTTTCTGTTTCATTTGTTGTTCATTTAAATTGAGTTATGTATTTTTCTCCTGTAAAGAATATGGATGGTGTACTATCTGAATTTTGCATGTTTTCCAATATCTTCCTTTCACTCTGACAGATAAATGATATAGGATTTTGATTTTCATTCCCTCCTCTCAGTAGATAGTAAATGGTATTCCACTGACTTCTAGACTCGATAGTCAAAAACATATGACACTGATGTCAGATGACACTGATACTTTCTCCTTTGTAGGTGGCTTGTTCTTTCTGCCTGGAACATTGTAAAATTTTCCCTATTTTTGAAGTTTAAAAATGTTTTTACCAGAAGTTGCCTGACTTCTTTTCTCTTGTTTACTTTTCTTTTTCAGATTAAGAAATCATATTTCCATTATTTGTTTAATTACTGCTCCTGCTCCAACTGTTTCTTTTTCTCCTCTGAAACTATTTTTTTCATCTTAGATCTTATATATTCTCTGCTCTCTTCTCCTTTCAGATATATGAGTGTGTGTGTGTGTGTGTGTGTGTGTATCACATATATGTAGATGTATATACATATACATCTAGTGTGTGTGTAACGTTTTAAAGAACTGTGTATTTTATTTATTTATTTTTTTGGTGAGGAAGATTGGCCCTGAGCTAACATCTGTTGCCAATCTTCCTCTTTTTGCTTGAGGAAGATTGTCAATTTTCCTCTGAGCTAATATCTGTGCCAATTTTCCTCTGCTTTGTATATGGGATGCCGCCACAGCATGGCTTGATGAGTGGTGTGTAGGTCCGCCCCTGGGATCCAAACCTGCGAACCTTGGGCCACCAAAGCAGAGCGCTGAAACTTAACCGCTACGCCACCAGGCCAGCCCCAAGCACTGTGTATTTTTTGCAGTTGATCTCTGGGTCACTAATTTGGGTGTCAAACATAATCATACTCTCCTTATATTCATCTACAAAATGTCTAATTAGAAAATCATTTTATTAGCTCAAGAAGATCTTTGTAGTGCTAAATTTGAATCCTTTTAATGCTCTTTTAGTTCTATATTCAGGTTGTCTGTCTTCTCCAACAATGCTACTTTACTGGGTATGTGTTCCTGTTTTGGCTACTGGACCCCCTTAAATAGGTTGTTTTTGTGTGTTTGGGCTCATTGCCCAAATTTACCAGGAATTGGTTTCCTATAAGTGAAGACAGTGAAAACGCAGAAGCAGATTGTCTGTTCTCTCCTTCCTGGAACAATCTTTTCTGTTCTGCATCTCCCCAGTCTCCCTGAAATCTCACTGCTTCAGGGATCAGGGGCACTCAGGCCGCTGGTTCAGCTGCTTCTTGCTCTTTGGAAGGCCAGGATGATCTGGTCCTCTGTGTAGAGCTGATGTCGCTCTTCCCCTAGGGGTCTATGGGTCCCTGAGGGCCAAACTGATGCTTCTTGATGCTGATGTCTGCCTGAGAACAGGGAAGAAAGATTTGCATGGGGCATTTCCTCAGACATTGGAACAGCCCAAGGCCTCCCTTGCTCCCACCTGCCCACAGACCTAGAAACCATGTGACTGTGGAGGAGCTGGCACACTGGAGTTAGAAGTAGAGGGTAAGGGAGCTGCATCCAATTTCCACATCCCCAGAATTCTCTGCGTGAGATTATTTAGAGCACAATCCCGTCTTTCTAGCTACTCTCTTTGGTTAGAAAGTCTACTAGATGTAAAGGAAAATTTCTCACATGTAGTTTTTTTATGCTTGTTTGTCAAGATTTATTAAATTAATTATATTTATTTGTTTATGTATTCATCAATGTTTACTGAGAAGTTACTTTGGGCTATCAAGCTTCTATGTGCTGGGGATACAGCAGTGAACTAGACAGGCAAATCACTGCCTTCATGGTGTTACATTTTTAGTAAACTCACACCCCAATGTAGATGTTCTGTTTTAGTCAAGATCAGCTTGCACATCAGAGGATTAAGCTAGTGCATATTTTTGGTTGATCTGCAAGACTACATCAAATCATTTCAAAAATCACTCCTGGCTTTGACTAGAGCAAATTCTGTGTCACTGTTTCCTGTGACTTGTGAAATTCCATTTGGGGCTAAAAATATTTTTGTGTTTGGAGAAAAGAAGACTTTTTTTTTTAGTGGAGTTATAAGGATATATAAAGACTCTTTCATGAAGAAATTGAAGAAATGAATAATGATAAGTTTGCTGTTATTTCCTGCTGGGATACAATTAAAGGTGGAAAAAGGTGAAAAATAGGAACAGTGTGAATAACTTATATGAGGAGGCCATGTGAATATGACTGCTGGAAAGGAGCTTGACTAACTTAAATGTAGCAGTGTGCACTATCTACAACCGTCCCATCATGACCCACCACTAATCTGTAAGATAGTTGACTGTGACAGGAACTTTGAAAATGCTATTCCAATAAGCATTTAGAAGAAATTCCATGTGACTCTGTTTGGAAATCTTTGAGTTCATTATCTGATATTCAAGGATGGATGATGTAGCATATTTACTGGAGTAAAAAAATAAGAGATATTCTACGGTTATTTCAATTAACATCACCAAAATAGCAAGAAAGGACAAGATTTATTTCAAGTGATTGAAAACTTGAATTTTCACAGTTGAGTGTTAGAGACACTATGTTAGACTTGTAAATTTGCACATCTGCATAGAGTGGAGAGAAAACAAATACAGTCCTTTGGTATCCAATTGCTGTTGAAGGGACATTTTTCAATTGGGGAACTAGATTGTATCTAAATATGTGTGATTTGTTACAATAGTATCATATTTTTTAAAAATAAAATGCCTTTTGTCTACCTTTTTGTCTTTCTAGATTGAATTTGTACTTCAATGATATCAAGACTCCTTATCACCATTTTGAAGTAAAATGACTATAATGGATTTACTCCTGTTCAGTCACAAGACTTCTCCCACCAGATTCCATTACAATAAAATGGTTAACCTTCCCACCCATTAATCTGTCTCTTATCTTAAACAGTGTTTGATGTAACAAAATTAAATACTATTTACCACTATAAAATAGTGGGACAAAATTACTGCAAAATCCTTTGAAGTTTATTAAAATGCTTCCTGAAGGTATTCTTGAATTAAAAAAATAAGCTAGTAATTATCAACTTACATTGTCAACATTGCACATCTTTTATTTTCATGAGAATAACCCCAACCAGAGTGTATTATAAGTTTAAGTATGATTGTTAGGAGAAAATACTTTTTCGGCATTATGAGAATCCCTTACCTAGGCAGACTCTGAAAAATGTTTAATCTCTTCTCTCTTTTAACGAAAATGTTGAAATGTTTAGGATATAACACAGTCCCCACTTAATAATAATTTTAGTTTCCATTTTTCTAACTCCCCAAATCTTTGAAAGTATTAATCTTTATAGACTTTCTTTAATTTGAAAAACACTTTCTAAATGCCATACATGTCCTAACAGCATGTTTTCCTGGAAGATACCTGAAGTTGCGTGTCAGGCTGTAGTACTTTTATAGATCAATTTTTCAAATACTGGGGAGGGATGGGGTATTATTTTGTTAGACCCAGTGACTTTTATCTTTTGCTTGTAAAAGTGTCATTTGTTTTTGTTTTTTGAGGGGATAGGAATAAACCAAAATTGGAAGATAAGAAATATTCAATTAAGTTTTTAAGTTTTATTTATATAGTTATTACCACTTTAGTCAAAATTTAATGAATGGATATTTTTTCTTTTATGTGGGGGTAAACTAATATTGACGAGAAAGATTTATTAGGAACATTGAAGATACTTTTGAGGGTCATATATTGCTCAAAATATATTTAGAGAATTATTTAAGGAAACTTTTTTCCTGCTTTTCTTTTAATTAAATCTAGGTCTATGTAAAATAGACTAGAGCACTATGAAATTAACCCAGAGAGCTAATGTGCTTAGGCCAGGAGAACAGAAGTTGATTTAATTGTGGAGCACAAGATAAGCTAGCTGGCCAACCTAGATCATGCGTCAAGTATAAAGTAGATCTCAGGAGTATGTCTAGTGTGTTTTTCAAATAGCTTCTCTGTGATTATTAATTCACCTGTGCCTGGTGGATACAGGAAAAATACAAACTAACACTTGTTTGGTGCAATATACAGTGCAGTCCTTTTCTCATTCAGTTTTTAAATTAGTTCTACAAGGAAAGTACTAATATTTACTGCATCTTACAGAGGAGACAACGAAGGCTTCTGGGGAAATATGTAGCTTGTCCAAGCTAGGGAGTGGCCATTTGACTCCAGAGTCCTAGCTCTCCACCAGAGAACTATATCGGCTTCTGTGCCCTTAACCACCACTCTGTACTGTTCATTTCTTTATTGTTATGTGGATATAGAGGCTCGAAGACTCATCACCCCTAATAATACAAGGCCTGGGAAGGAAAAAGACCCACATTAACCATGTCTGTCCAGATGTGCAGAAACATACAGACTGCTGATTTCTTGAGCTCAGGCCCTAGAATTGTCTTTGAGTCAATTGTCTTTGAGTCCGCATGGCCTCACACTCTGTGAAGCTCATCATGAACCTCAGAAAACCAGAGCGTTACGCAAATTAAATCATGTCTTCACCTTATTCTCTTTTGTCTACTGGAACCTCATTTTTTGAACCTTCCTATTTAGCTACTAGTTCCCAATTTTTAGCAATTTTCTGTAATAGTCACTTAAATTCTCATGTTGTTCAAGTGGGACCCTTAAAGTTCCTAAGAGATGCTGAGTTTATAAATAAAGAGGATTACATGGGTATTCTGAAAGTCATTAGTATCTTCTATCACTTTTCTTTGCTAGCAGGAGAGCTTGTCAGACTGAGTTGAGGCCTAAGCACATTTGTGAATTCTAGAATTTTAAAGTATGTATGAGAAGCTGTCTAATCCAGTCCTCTCATTTTAGAGATTAGGAAAATGAAGATCAAAGAAGTTATCGAAGATCAGACAGCCAGTTAGTATCACAGACCAAATCTAGTGCTCTATTTATCTTAGTCCAGCCTTACTTAATCAGTGACTATATCTAAATATATTTATCTCTCACTAAATTCTGTATTTATGCATCAATGATTCATTGAACACCTGATATGCTTCAGGTGCCTTAGTGACGGGGCTGTCTTCATGGGTTTGTGACTTGTGTGGTTGCACAAAGCCCTGTACTTAGAAGGCCCCCACACTTACTTTATTGCTCTACAATTACCATTTTGAAATTCTTAACAATATTTTAACAAGGGGCCCACATTTTTATTCTGCCCTGGGCCCTGCAAATTATGTAGCTGGTCCTGTCTACTGGACATTGGTGACACGGAGGCGAACAGACACTCTGCTTTGAGGAACTCACAGTCTAATGGGGAGCTGGACACATCAAAGTGCTAAGACTGTAAATGAAGGAATAAATTAACTTTGCTTAGAAGGAGAAAGGGAATTCCAGGAGGAAACAAAGAGGTATAGAACCAAGCCGGTGCCACAGTGAGCAGTTCCAGGGTGTGGTGAATAAAGTCGCAGGTAGGGGAAAGATGTCAAGAGAAGAGAGTCTGGACCACAGAAAACTGAAAGTTACTGTAGCTGTCTATTCCGGTGATGATGAGGGGCTGAACAAGTTCAATGGCGGTGGGTCTGGAGAGTCTGGAGTTTGAATGTGTAGGGTTGATGAGCAGTTGGGAGTACATGCAAAGGGAGGGTCAAGGATGAGCGTTCGTGCCCAGTGCCTGGGTGGGTGATAAATGCTGTTAATTTAGGGAAGAAATAGAGGAGTATTCAGGAAACTTGGTATATTGATGCTGCTATAAAGTTATTATCACCTGTTTCACCACAGTCTTCAATCTTTCCATGAATTCCCAAACTGCAGTGACTTCCACACATTCTCCACCTTCTTCAAACCTTCTAGTCTTTTATATCTTGTCCTTTTGCCCCACCTCCCACCCTCACTCATCTCACATTCTTACCAAGTGAGAAAACAGATGTCATCAAATAGGCCCTCTATTATCTCCCCACCATCAATCGCTATATTTTCTCCTTTCCTTCTATTGGCCCACCTTTCCAAGTCTGGCTCATCTGCTCTTATCCCATAGCTTCTGGTTTCTTAGGTGGGCATATTTTCTCTCTCTTGAATTCTCCCCTTTTCTAGCGTATCATCCCTCTAATGTACAAATATGCCTTTTATCTCCCATCTAAAAAAAAAACAAAGTGCAATGGCCTATGTTTTACCTTATAAGAATATATTTAGGATATTCTTATAAACAACTTTTCTCTCTCTATATTTTACATCTTATCTTCACTTTCTTCCAATTTACTCTTCAACCCACATCAAAATGGTTTCCTGATATTTTATTGAAATAGCTCTTGCTTATGGCTTCCTTTTTGCTAAACCTTACATTTACATTTCATTCTTCAACTTCCTTCATCTTTCAGCAGCATTTGCTGCACTCGACCACTTTCCTTGAACACTCTGTTTTATTAACTTCTGTAGTGCTATTTTTCACTTCCTTTCCTTACAAGATCTCTTTATGCAGTGTCATATGTTATCATATGGCAAGAGTCAGTCCCGAGAGGCAGCCTTCTGTTTTACTCTCTCTCTTGCCGAGGGCAGTTTCACCCACTCTCCCTTCTTCACATGCCGTCTACATGCCAGTAGATCCTCAATTCATGTCTCTAGCCCAGACTTCCTTCTGTGTTCGTGATCCAGGCAGCCAGTTGCTCTCTTCCTCACTGGCCTCCCTATTGTAAAAATTCCAAAGTGTAGACCTTGATCCCCTCCCTTTCACCCACCTCAGTATCTTTGGCCATTTTTCCACCTCTGGCACCGTTTCTATCCAGCTGCTCATTACAGAAACCTGAGAACCTCATACTCTCCCTCATCTCTCATACCTGATCCATCAGCAAGTCTGTTAGATTCTATCCTCAAACAGCTGTTTAATGTGTAAGGGAGGAAGACTTATGCTCTACTCACTCTGGGTCTTTTCTGGCTGAACTACAAGTTAAGTTGACATGAAACCGAATAGCAGGAGAAAATCAAACAGAGCTTTATAACATGTATACATGGAAGAGACCCAGGAAACTGGGTAACTCGACAAAATGGCAGAGGTTCTCATCTTAAATACCATCCTCAGCTAAAGACAAAGGAGGATGTTGGGGTGGAGGGAGTCAGCTATGGGAGATTACCAGAAAATCACAGGAAACAAGAGGTTAATATGCAGATTTAAGTCCTTGCCTTCTGCACTGATAAGAGTTTCTAGAGATAAGGTCATCCTCCTTCTTCCTGGTACAGAGAGGGAGATACCTTTACAGATGGAGATTTCCCTTATAAAAGTAAATGTCTCTTACAAAGGATAACTTCTCCTTTTACTTGGTTTTCAGAGCTTTGATAAGAATGGGCTTATCAAGGACTCTCCCATTCTATCCATACCCAGAGTTATCTATGGTGATGGACAGTCCTGGGGACAGGCCTTCTATCTTCAATTCTTTTAGTCAGTTAGTGGGGGGGAGGTCAAAGTTTCTTTCAGAGAAAATAATCAAGGTAAAGAGACATATTTTGATGGCCAATTCTGATCCCCCACAAATGTATTTGCTTTTCTCCACCACTACGTCTAGCCTGCAGTAAGCCACCACCTATTGCTAGACCACTGCAATCACCCGCTAAATAGACTGCTCTACCTCTTCTCATTCTCCACTTGGCGGCCATGGTGATCTTTCAAAGAATAACTCAGAGCTGACTCTAACATGCCCCAATATCAATTCTGCCAGCAGCCTCCCACTCCAATTAAGATGGTAAGCCTCAATCAACAACTGAGACTGTCTGACTCTTGCCTTCCTCTCTAACCTGAACTCCTGCTGGCCTGACCTCCCTTTGCCTACTTTGCTGCAGCCACTCTGGCCTTTTTTCTGACCTCCAAAGCCCCTTGCTCTTTCTACCCAGAGCCTTCCCACATGCTACTCCTCCTAAGTAAACTATGTGCGTCTCCCCACCCTCTTCTTTTAGGGATCAGTGAAATGTCACTTTTTCTAAAGAAGCCTTCTCTTACTGTCCAACCTAAATCTGTTCCTTCAGTTGTAACCCTTATTTTTGTCTTTCAGGGCATTCATCATAACTTGTAGCTACATATTTATTTAGTATGTTTTATGTACCTCCAAGACCATGAGAAATCCACGTGCATAGGGGACCGTCTCTGCTTTCTCACTGCTACATCCCTATCACTCACAGAGTCCTTGAGATACAATAGGTGCTCAGTAAATATTTTTCAAATGAGGCAATGTTTAGAGACGAGAAGATAATGTTTTCCCTGTATTTCTAAGACATAGCTTCTCCGCGTTAAGGAAACTTGGCTGTCTCATCTAGCTAAGCAACCAGTGTTTTTGTATTAACGTTAAATTCCTAACAAGGTCGAATATGTATTTTGGTTTGGTCATTTCTCTCTTGCTAATAAAATGTTTTTAGATGGTGAAAAATATTTTGCTAGTCTATCATTTTTCACCTTTTTATGCACTAGTGTGTTTTTTTGTGGTGGTGGTTTTCTGGTTTTGGAATTAGTATTTAGCACTCTATGTAAAGAGAAAAATCTCTCTTCTTTCTCACAGCTGCTTTCATTGCCTCGTGTTTCTGTGGAGCAGTGGTTTTAGTGTGATCGGTGCTCAGATGAAAGCAGTGTCGTGGGCCTGTTTTACAGTAAATGGAGTCATGATGGATTGGTTAAATAGCCCATGCCAGAAAGACAGCCTCTGACAACAGACTTGGAAACGTCTTCCACCATTCAGACAGGTCTACCTCCCAGGGAGACTGAGTGTCCTGTCCCCTTGTGAGAATAAAGTCTCCTCACATGGAGAACTCAGGATTGAAAGTCATTTCCTTTGAGGATTTTTCCCCCCTTCACAGAAAGGTGTACTTAAATGAGTTTTACTTTATCACTACACTTTTTCATGTATGGAGAAGATCTATATTCAAGATAGTTTTAGAGAAACAAACGTTAGGTTGTGAATTTAGGAGTTGGTGGTAATTCAAAGAAGGGAAATCTCTGGATTACTCAGCGTCTTTTGCTTCCTTTATTTAACAGACTTTATGGCAATGGTCATATATGGCATATTAAAAGATGGTTTTTTTAGTTACTTTTAGAAATATGACATTAATTCAACAATGTGTAGATGTAGAAAGATTTTATTTTTATTGCTTTTGCCACATTTTTCCTCATTTAAAAAGAAACGTATTTTGTTATCAATTTTGTGGTATATTTTTAGCTACAAAATGTGTTACTTTGAACTTGAGTGTTGATCAGGAAATTCTAAATCAGAAATTTGAGGAACGGTGGTGCTATCTGTGTTTAAAATCATAAACAGAAAAAGACTCATTTCCCTTCCATTGGTAGGACCTGAGTGGCTAAATGGCTTTCACATCTTGTCATCACTGTAACATGTTGATGCTGGTGAAAGGAAGCAACATTTGTACCATCCAGTTGGTTCCTAACTTGTACATGTGGTGGTGGTGGTGGTATCTGTGTGTGAGTTGGTGGGGTAGGGGAAGCCCTCCTGAGAGGTGGCCATGCAATAAAAATGAAAAAAAAAGTTATAATAACCTGAAACATAATTGTATTATTGTTATTCATAGTAGACAAAAAGAACCATTTTGGAACAGATGTATAAGCAAAATTAAATTAAAAGAAAAGCAACAAATGAAATTATAACCCTACTGATATATCACATATCTTTATCTGGGGAACATAATTAGATAAATGTAGGTATGGATTGTAATGAGATTATCCACTCAAATGGAAAAGCAAAGACAGACTTCAGTAAAAACTTTAATTTATAATAATAAAAAATAAAAATCATGGTCAATTTTAACCTATTATTACCACTTTTAAAATATATAGTTCTAATGTTTAAAAATAAATCAAAGTCAGGAAATAAAAATATTACAGATAGGATAAATAAAAGGAGTTTAAAAGTATCCTACTCAGTTAAAGTAATTCTCTTTAGTATCGTTTTTAGAGATTATCTTAAATTTTAGTGCTTGACATCAAATGGGAAAAATGACCAAATATATTTTTACATAAATAATTTAAAAGGTTTAGAGAAGTCACTGTCAGCTAGCAAGGAACATTTTTGCTGGAGCAGAGAGTGTGCGATGGGGTCAGAAAGTACTCTGAGCGTTTTGGTCCATTGAATCATTTTCATGTTCCCTAAATGTGTACTTTCTTTTCTCCTCAGCCAGATTTTGAAGCTCCTTTAATATAGGAACCATTATGAAGTATAAATTATAATGAAAAAGAGAGTGTACTATTAGAAAATAAAATATATATTATGATAGTAGTAAAATTAGAAGAAATTGTGTAGGTCTACAAACAGAAGACTACCAAATCTCCTAAAGAATAAAGATTTTAGTATACAAAGAGACTGGTTATTGCTCTATTTTGAAAATATTAAATGTATAAAAGTACGAATTCTCTGCAATCTGATTCATATGTTTAATGAAATTAAATCAAAATCTAAAGAGGAAATTCTGTCATTTCAAAGAAATTATTCACAAGTTCACTTGAAGTAAACAGTAATAAAAAAATAAGAAACTTAAAATGTTATATAAGGGGGACATTTCTACAGCTAGTGTAGACATATTAAAAAGCAAATTAATTTAACAATGGAGTTTTCCGTTTGGGCACAAAAATAGACCTCTAAAACAGAACAAGTTTCCTAGAAATATATCTTTATATTTTGGAATTTAATAACTATTGAAGGAAGCATTACAAAACAATGAAGGTAGAGGAGGATTACTTAATAAGTAGTACTGCAATTCTGATTAGAAATTTAGGAAAAGGTGAACATAGAACCTCACCCTAAGCTGTCACTTCCTGCAGGAGGATAATTCTCTATTTTTTAAGATTGGGAAATCATGAAAAAAAGGATCTATGATTACCCGAAGAGTAAAAATTGTGTGGCAAAAATTAAAAAGGCAAGCAAAAGATTAAGGAAATGTTTGCAGCAATGTAATGAAGATATTTTTGTAACGAATTCATAAAATTAATAACACAATTCTTAAAACCCAATAAATTAATGCCAAAAGCTGTTGTTTAGTGTGACATTCTTTAAAAAATGGAATATAACTATCCAACAATAAGGGGATAGTCAAATAAATTATAGAATATCTTCTGGATAGAAAAATAGGCAGCCTGTTAGAATAATGATAAAGAAAACTAGGCAGTCACAGACAAAAATTCTTGATGCAGAGTGATAAATGAGAAGGCAAGATGCAAATTGTATGCACTGTTATTATAATGAGGTAAAAAAATGTCTAAAAACACAATGAGGGAATATACACGTATTGTAAAAGTTGTGTAAAGACAACAGGATGTTATATTTTTACTCTCTATGAAAAACTTTCCTTGTCACCATTTTATAGTTCCTCAAGTTGAGAATAAGCTTAAAGTTTAAAAATTAGATTTTGGAAAAGTTCATGTACTCCAAAAGTGATAAGCAAATCATAAAATTTTTATAATTATTTTTATTCTAAAAGGTTTTATTGTACACATAAATATAATATTTCCCACTTGAATATCATGTTAAATATCAATTTGGAATAGATATTTTTATTATGCAAGAAAGTGCAAGTGATATCTTTAGGAATGGATGATGTACAGTGTTAAATATATTTTTAGCACTAGGAGGATAATTATTTTGTTCTTCATTTGAACTAACATTCTATGGTATTATATAGACGGATTATTTTATTTAGGATTTTCTTGTAGAGTGCCATTGGTATAAAATCTGGTTATTGTAGATGTCCTTATTTGTCCTTCTTTTTATATATCTAGTGTGCTCCTCTCAGAGCCGGCTCCCATCTAACTATGCTCATTTGTGAGGACCAACCCCACAACCTGCTTTCTGCTTTCTTGTCCCTTGTCGTATATCTGCAGTATTCAGCTCGCCAGAATAGAAAAGAATCATGGAAATGAAATCTGGCTCCACGTATTCTGTTATTTTCTCTTCTTCATGTTTCCCACATGTCTGGGTGAGGGGTGATAGGTTCTGGGTGGTGTCTGCAGGGCCAAGGAGTTGGGCTGAGCTTTTTTTGGAATACAGATTAATCCAGAAACCAAGTAAGGGAGCCTCAATTCCAGAGTGGTAAGTCAGGGAGAGGCTAAATCCAGGAGGGAATTTGGGAGGTAGAGAGGAAGACTGAATTCAGATTAGTAGAGCTGGGAGAAGAGATTATACGAGACCAGGTTCGAATCAAATGGGAGGAGGACAGGGAGAGAGGGTTCCAAAGGCAAAATAAAGAATAAAGACACTTTATTGGTACTTTTATTCATCTCTCAAGTATTTACTGATTGCCTGCTCTGGGCATACCCACTCTATAGGAATAGAGTGATGATTGTAGAGTGGTAGAGAGAGAGCCTGAAAAGAATTTGTGCTTTGAGTGGACAAGTACTTAAATGATCTGCTTTAGATATGCTGTGTGCTTGTGGTCAATAGACCTGGTCATATATGGGTTGTGATTGGCAATCCCTTTCAAGAAGAGTTGAGACAGCACTAACATGTCATGGCTTCAGGAATGGGGAAAAAGATTTCTTTCCTTAATAATCTGGATCTTGTTCTGCGTTGGGAGCTATATGTTAGGAATCTAATTTAGTTTAGATTAATTTAGGAATCTAATTTAATTTATATGTTAATGACATAATTACTATTATTTTCTGAAAATGTTCAATGTATTGGAATGTGCACATTTATATATACCTTATTTCAAATAGACCTTTTCAATTGCTAACTTTCAAGCCATTTTGTTCTCTTCTTTTCCTAGGAAAGAAGTGATGTCTGTCAAACGTATTTTCCTCTAGCATATTTTGTCATGAGATATGCCAGTCAAAGTGGGAGGAGAGTGGTGATTCATGGTTCTTGGCCTTGTTGACATCTGTGTCCAGTGAGAGATTAACCCAAACAATACAAATCGAAAGGGAAAATTTGAAATCACAAGCTCACGCTGAAATACTCATTTAAAGAGATGAACTGGATATGGAGATGGATAAAAGCTTTGACATTGTGTATTAGAATTTTGAGTCCTAAGGGGTATGAAATTAGGCTACTACTCTTCCTCATTTTCGGTGACTCAGCCCTTTAAAATACTCACGGGTGCACTTGGGGATAATTAAGAATTATAGCTTCAATTGCAGCCCATTTTGATTCCGTTCTCCTTGTCCCACTGCAGATCTGAGTGAGTTAGTGTGAGCACTGTCTCTGTCTGACTCTGGTCAAGATTTATGGGTTTTCTTTTAAATACGTTAGCTGTAACTCTAGGCTCTGACTGGCAATGATGACGATGATGATGGTGACAGCAATAACTACAGCCGCATTTCTGGACAACTTATTTCTCTAGTAGGAGCATTTCAGCTTTAGCCTTCCTGTCACTTTCCCACTGAGAGTGGGAGAGGATGGATATCCTGAGGCTTACACTTTGGGAACAGTGCATAAATTGCAGAAGAAATGAGTTTTTATTGCTTGATATGTATTGGTAAAATCAGAACTTATCTACCACGTCTTCCAGGATGTAAAAGCCAAGAGTACACTTTAATATAAAGATGATGAAAACATTTTAATGAGATGTAATACAAGTAAGCACAAACATAGCACACATATAACAATAAAAGATTCTATTTGCTTTTGAATTCCTCTTATTGGTTCTCACAGGTCCTGTGGAGTAGATGTGAAAGGCTCAATCTAATCATCATATTTAAAAAGTGAGAGAACCAAGGAGTAGAGAGTCTAAGTGACTTGCTTGTAACAGGGAACTTGACAGGAAGATCTCCATGCACATTGGCATTCATAAATCGTATTCAAAAACAAAACAAAGCAAAAAACAAAACAAAAAGAAAGAGTACCTGGTTTTCATGTTACTCTATCAGTTTCCCTTTTGTCTCAGTGAGTCTTTAATAAAGTCTTAATATTTCACACCTGGTCTCAGCAGATCCAGGGATAGTTAAGTTGAGTCCTCACTTGGTCCAGAGTTGTAAGGAGAGAAGAGGTCAGAGGCCTGTGGCAGCAAGAGTCACTGAGAGATGCCTATAGGAGAACAAGCGTGAGGGCCATCAGGGCTGGCTTCCCAGGTCCTCACCACAATTCTTGTTGGAAACCCTGGGAGGTTTGAGTTATTTTATGAAGGAGGCCAAGTCCCTTCTCCAGGGACTAACACCACTCCTGGCCATCCTGGCTCTTAAGCACATCCTGAATGTCTCTGGGAACTGCCCGACCTCTGAAGTCTTACACATACTCTGTTTTCTCAACCCCAGCCCCCACCATCTTGCTTCTCAACCTCATTGAGATAGCCATGTCAAATCCGTCATCACCTTCTTTATCTTCCAATTTATTTACTCACCTTGGAGTGTTTTCCTTTTCTACATTTCTGGTGAAACTATAGCTCAACTGTTTCTTTGTCAGTCATTTCAATGCCCTTTATCAGTCTGTACAGCTACCCTAAAATTATTAACGTTGAATCAGTCTAGCTTTCCACCTGCACTCGGGTTTTTGAATGATGTGAAGAAAATAACACTGTTGTATAATTTGTTGCTGATACACAGTTGAAGTCTACAATTTAGGTTGACCCATAAAACTGTTAGGGGAATTATTTTCTTGTTCTGAAGAGTGTGGACTCCCATTCCTCAGAGTGATTATTCTGAATTTTAATGAATAGTGAATGAATAGTGAATTTAATGGGTAGACACTTTAAATCCTTATGTCACTAACAGCTTCTCACATACTGAATAAAAGACAGGCCTGAACTACCGTAACTGCTCACTCTCAAACCTCCAGATACCTCTGCATCCACAGTCCTTCACACCTCCTTCCCAGTAGGGTTGTATTGGTGCCTCATTGTTGTCTTAATGTGCCTTTCCCTGATTATTAGTGTGGTAAAGCCTGTATACCTGTGGGCCTTCTGATATACCTGTGGGCCATTTGAATTTCCCCTTGTATGAAGGCCTGTGCCGATATGTTTTTTTTTTTAATTCATTGATTATTAGGGGTTCTTTATTGATTCTAGATATCAATCTATTGACATTTATGTATTTTACAAATATTTGTTTCCATGTGTGGCTTACGTTCTTACCCCTTAACATTTTCTCTCTCTTATATTTTCAACCTCTTCCTTTTTCCACTGGCTCCTTCACCTGATTCCTTCTAGCTGTTCATCTATAGATTGTTTTCTTAAAATGTGTCTCCACTTGCCATCTCTACTTCCTCCACTCTAATTTACTTCTCAAATAAATGCAGTCTTCTTTTACCCCCTCATTTTTCTAATGCTGGCCTTAATAAAGACTTCTTACTGACAAACGCCGTAGATACTTTTAGACTTCTTTTTCGTTTTGGTCTGGTTTGAACTTCCCGGAGCATTTTACACTGCTGACACCTCAGTCCTACTTGACTTCTTTTGTGTCCGTTGACTTTCCTCTCCTGACTCTCATCTCATGTTTACTCAGCATTTATTGAACAGTGTTGTGTTCCAGGTGCATGGAACTTAACCTCGTGGAATCTTCGGTCGAGTGGTAAAGATTGACTCTAGAGAAGTGGAAAGTGGTTCAGGATGTACAGGAGAAATATCAAGGCTTTGTGGGAATAAGAGGGACCCAGACTGGTTTGGAGGGTTGTAGGGGATGAGGAAGGCTTCTTCAAGGAAGTGATGTTTATGCAGAGACCTGGAGGGAGGACAGCATGGTGACAATCAATCTACCAAGCTTTATAAGACTACAGAGTTATAAATTGTAAATCTGTTTCCTCTGTAGTAGTGGGGGCTCATTGAAGATAGCATGGCTTATTCTTTGTTGCATTGTTCATCACTGGTACTGTGACTCACCAACTGGGTAAGAGTAATAAATCAATAAATAACTGAACTAATGCATATGTGATGCTTATTTTGAATCATATCAGATATATATAATGCTATCTCTTTAATCCTGAGCAGTATGAAATTTTGGATGACCTTAGTATCAGCAAAATACTTTTGAAGGAGCACTGGCCTAGAAGGCTGCAAATATAAAGAGTACCCTCTAATTCTTGTAGTGATGTCCACTGCAATTTTTTCTACACAGCACATGGCTTTAATCTTCCCCATGTAAAAGTGATTTAGTGGGTTACTGCCCTTTGGCTCCAGAGCCTGGCCATTTGGTCCAGGTCAGTAATAGTCCCAAAGGAATAACCCTGTGCCACTGGACCATGGAGACTTGGACATAAAACATGTTTCCCCCGACATATTTCTTCTCCATTATCCTCAAGCATCTTATAAGCAATATCCTTTACACATTATGTGCCAGACACTTTACAAGGTGTTCTGCTAATGCTATCTATTCTAAGACCTCACATAATACTATAAGATAGGCATTTTATAGATTAGTAAAATGAGACACAGAGAAGTTAAGTTAATAGTAGCAGATCACATAGCTGGTGGTGGTGGGAAATTTGAGCTGATGTGTCTCTGACTCCACAGCCTTATAACTATACATCTCTTTTCAATCTCTGCACTGCTCTTTTCTCTGTAATGAGATCAACCTGGCTAAGGTTTCATTTGCTCTTTGGGTAACTGAAGTGTTCAAGAGGAGCTAAATTTGATTTCATCTTTATTCATTCATTCCACAAAATGTTTTATGTATCATGTGTAGCTGTGTGTGTCACATGTCATGCCATGTATTGAGGTTATACAAAGATGAATATCACACAGTCCCCATCTTCAGTGGACTCACAGGTGACAGGAAAGAGGAGCCAATAAACAAGTCATTGCAGTCAAGGACTACCATAGACACATATACAGGGTGGAGTGGAGCACAAGCAGCGAGCAGGAATTATGTTCGGGTTCGTAGGCATTTAGGAGTTCATTATAGCTACTATAATTTGAGGCCCAGGCACCTTTAATTATAGCCCCAACATACTGGAATATACAGCTAGACTTCTCAAACAAAAAGGCAACTGGCTGAAGTGCTAAGGTGGTATAGCTCAGCCTGCAGTGATTATAACTCTTAGAGCCTCACCATATAGATTTGTAATTCTTCCTTCCCCCACTGAGGACTCTTCTGGCATGCTGTGAAGTCCACACTTCTGCTGGTCCTCTCTATCTCTATCCTTTTCCTAGTGTTTTGGCACATGTCCACCAACCAGAGCCAAGCTGGGAGTGGGAAGAATGCTCTCCTCATGAACACATCCCCATCACCTGATAGCTGCCCGATTACCTTTCCCAGGAGATCTAGGGCTTCATGCAATTTACAGCCTCTTAGTAAAGTCCTGGGGGAAAGAGCAGAATCAGGATTTAGTCACCTCATTAGACCTGCCATGCCTCAACTACACTTGAAGTAGAACTAAAGCTGTTCAACTTGGGCAGGGAAATGGAGATATACCCAGATTTTTCTGTTTTGGACCAATTCAACTTCACTCATTCTCTCTTCTCTCTCTCTCTCTGTGTCCCTCTGTTTCTATCTCACACACACACACTCACAAGCTTTGTGTTTACTGTTGGCCTTAATTTGGCAAAAACAAAGACAGAACTCCAAAATTAGTCCTTCCAATTTGAGTTGGTCTTTTTAGGGTGGCATATAAAAGAACAACAGCAGTAAATATGAATGTTACCTTGTACATAACCAAAGTCAACATCAAATCAGGGTTGTCAATAGGGCCTTAAACTTTGGATTTCACCTTGACAAGCCCTACTGAGTGCTATCTTATCCCCTTTACCTTTTAGAAAATTCTCGGTTTTCAGCAGCTGACACCACAGTCTATCCTAAAAAGAGCCTGAATGCCACTCCTTACTCAATCTGAGTTTTCACACTTCCCTAATTACCCTACAAGGTCTCCAAGATGAATAAAAACATGTTCATCTAGAACTGCCCCCTTGACATGCTCAGAATTCTCAAATGAAGCTATTCATTGAGGCATGACTTGGCAGTGTTTTCTATTTCAGGTTCGCCAAATGGGTAAACCAAGAGCATTCATGTGGGTTACCTATTCATTAGGAAGAAAGCACTTCTCTATTCTTGCTCATTAGTCTTTTCTACTTCCCTAAACCACATGAATAAAAGGCATCCTTTCTTCTTGCCTCTGCTGGGTTCCCAACTTCTTTTGCAGTCCTTTTTATCAAAGGGAAACATACAGGTCAGTATTTCAAAGAGTAGGCATTATTTCTAGGTGCTATACAGAAAAGTAATTAAAGTTCACTACACAAAAGCTGTTTCTCTTTAGCTTCTCTTTAGAAGCTGTATCAATAACAAGGAAAATTAACATTAATTTTAAAATATCATTTTAACTAACCTTATGCTTTGTTGTAGTTACAGACCAGCCCAAGTTAGTGACCATAAGGGATGTCAGTATGTCCATTAGAGGTGGGCTAGACATTTCTGGCTTTTGTCACAGTGCCAGGCAATAGAAGATACTCAATGAATATTCACTGCATAAGGATGTAAATCTATCCTCTACATTGTTTCAGAGGTGAGGAAAGCAATAATACATGTCCAGAGAACATGTTACAGAGTTTATTTTCTTCTTAGTAAACAAACACATAAGGGGAAAATAATGATGGTAGGGTTTAATCTGATCATAACAAAAGATTGTTTGGGGCATCTTTGTGAAAAGGTTCGTGTTTTGTGTTTGCTCACCATCCCTGAGGTTTCTTTTACAACAGATATTTGAGGTTTGAGCTGTTAACTCCTTCCACTTGTGCCTCTTAAGAACACAGTGGCATTGTGACAAATTCACGTTGCAGATAACTTGAGCTGCATGCCTGAACTCTAATGGGAGGAGTGGGTGTACAATGAAGAAGTTTTGTTCCCCGGTCATGGTTTTGGACTCCTTGGGACTATTAAAAACAAGGCATAGAATTCAAACAGAGCAGGGACAATTGGGAAAATGTGTTCTCCAGGGGTTGATTTACTGTTTCTCTTGAAAACAGTTGTGCTCTTTGGTCACTAATTCTGTGACAATTAAAATGAAATGTGTGAAACTGTTGAATGATCCCTGGATAAGCCTAACAACCCTGGAAGTGCTCCACTGTATGAGCAAATCTCCCTGTCCTAATTTGCTGGAGTTATCACAGGACTCTCGAAAAACAGCCAGTGACTGAGGATTTAATTTCTAGGCCATTCATTTCATGCATTTTTTATCAGATTTTCCCCAAAAAAGGTGTTTTCTAACACCTGACTGTACTTCAACGTACCCAAGTGAGCTTTATCCAAACCAGATAATGCTAATTGCAGAATAGATTGCCTTAAAATGAGGACATTTTGCAAACATAATTTGGAAGCTATGAAAGAATGTAGTTGACTTCTCAAAGAATAGCATTGACAGGCACTCTATTGCTTTCTCTCAAATTGAATATAATAATCATAGGTAGGAATCAACTTATTTTTTGAAAGTTTTAACTTGAAAAATAAGGTAACTTCAAATTCTAAGTTGTTTGGATTGCAGAATCTTTAAAAATAAGTACTGAAAATATTGCCTGATTAATAAAAGAAATACAGAACTTAAAACTCAAAACCTAATGTCTTAATTTTAGTATTATAGAAGTATAAATGCATAGAATAAAAATAACCAATATAGATCGCAAAAGTTGTTACAATTCTATAGGTTTAATTTCCAAGGGAATATTTAATAACTTTCTATTTCTAATTTCATTTTTTAAAATAAAATGTGGTTAGAGTTGTCTTTTTAAGAAGTTGCCAGGAGCAGGGAAGTAGAAAATGGAACATACTTCACCTTGTCCCCCACCAGCCTCAGCATCCTCAGCAATATATTTTTTTTTGGTGAAGATAGGCACTGAGCTAACATCTCTTGCCAATCTTCCTCTTTTTTACTTGAGAAGATGGTCTCTGAGCTAGCAGCTGTGCCAGTCTTCCTCTACTTTGTGTATGGGACACAGCCACAGCACGGCTTGATGAATGGTGGTGTGTAGGTCCACGCCCGAGATCAGAACCCACGAACCTTGGGCCACCAATGCAAAGTGTGCAAACTTAACCACCACGCCACTGGGCAGACCCCATCTGGGGAATATTTTTTATATTTAAATTGGAATAGCACAAGCATAGTCATCTACAGAAATATTTCCTAGGGGATGGTGTGAAAATGCATTGCTGAGGAGATATGTATCTGTCCAAATCCATCTGCTTAAGTGTGTTATCCTGTAGAAAGGGAACTAATACAAGCAGTTGTCAGCACTCTGCCAGTCCCAATCAGGGGACAGAGAAAGGTAGTGTAGTTTGATGGAAGTGTTCTTTGTGGAGGTCCAATTTACTCTGTTCTAATACCATGCTTAAGAAGCTGTTTTCCAATGCATAATTCAATCTTCAAAGCTGATTTACCTAGCACAGGTAGACACAATGCGTATTTGCTCGAACAAGGAATCGAGAGCCAGCAGGTATAAGAGACTAGTCTTACTCTATTGTAACTGACCTGTGTCCTGGGCTGATTACTTAAACACTCCAGAACTAATATTCTATGATTTAGCTGTTTCACATATTAGGAGTTTAAGCACCACTGGATGCTGCAGAAAAGCATCTGCCTTTGTTCTAACTTGACTAGAGTGACAGCATCCTGCTGTGATTCTGTCCTTGGCATATGGACGTCCAGAGTAAAGGTCATAGGTCAGCAGAAGCTACTGCAAAATCACAGGAAAATCCATTTTTGGGTGGACCAAACCTTGCTTTGGAAAATCTCAGTTATAGTGGAAAGAGCAAGAGGTATGGGAGGAAGATGTGATTAAATCCCAGTTGTAAACTTGCCTCGTTAGCTATGTGACCTTGGGTCAGTCAGTTACCTTATTGATAAAGTGAGAATAGTTATGAGTTGTTTTGAGAACCAGAAGGAGTAAAGGAAATAGCATGTTGCCTGGCACAGAATAGCTTCTTCATAAACAGTGACTATTCTTAGCATTATATTTACCGTAACACATGGCTTACCCTTGGTTATACAAAACTTGAAGTATTTTCTCATCTTCCAATCCTCAGAGTTATGCACACATTTATATTGCTGTTTAAATTATTGATAACTGTTTTGAAAACAGATATTTCTATTAAATCTGACCTTAAAGCTATAATGGTTATAGATCATTCAGCAGAAATTGGGTTTTAAGAGAAAATAGAATTTGAGTTAGGGAATTCCATAATGTACGGAAATATAATTCTGCCAAGAGGATATTGCAAAAACCTTAAAAACTCATCTTAATGCAGAATATGGTAGTTTGGATAAACATGTATCAGTAAACTTCACAAAGTGCCCACCACCTTTGTTGTTTCTCCTTGACAAATGCTCTCTTAGAGGCCACTGTTTTTTAAAGGGCAAGTTTTGACTTCATTTCTAGAGACAGTGGAAGCCAGTCCTCTTTCCCTGCATGTCCCTTAAAAATGTCTGTCCAGTGTTCTGGAAATTTCCCCCAGGTCTAAGCACTGTGGTGTTGCCAGGCTCTCCTTCTCAGTCCGTGGGCACTAACGTGTGGTCATGGATGAGAAAGAATGAAAGACTGGTCTCTACTCCTCTTCTCTATCTGGGGCTTGAGAATTTATGGTCCTTGGGTATGTTATTAGGTTTGAGGACCTTGATTCATTCTTGACCATCGAGTCGGCAAATGGGGAATTTGATCTCTGAGCCCTGAGCTGTCGGTACTCTGCTGTCTCATGTCCCAGACATTTCCCCGAGTTCTAGTGAAGTGGGTTGGACGGTGCTCAGAGTAACACATAAGAACATAGTGGAGGATGGTGATGCTTCCTAACTTATCACGATCAATGTATTCATCTTTCTCGAACTATTAATATCTCTTTTGGAATTTTGATCTGTAATCAAATATTTTGATCGAACTTCCTTGTCATTTATTAATTTTAAACTGTTTCAATGTTAAAAGATTTAGTTTATACCTGCCATTAATTCAGTTCTGCCTGTACTTTTTCTTTGTATTCATTTAATTTCTTACTATTTTAAGTCCTCATCATTATTTTCTTACTATTTGTTTTACTGAATTTTAGTATTTGGGGAGAGAACTAAATTTCATAATTTGTTGTCAAGAAGTTCTTTTTTTATTGAGGTATAATTGACATATAACAGTATATTAGTTTCAGGTGTACATCATAATGATTCAATACATGTATATGTTGTGAAATGGTCACCACAATAAGTCTAGTTAACATCTGTCACGACACATAGTTACAATTTTTTTTCTTGTGATGAGAACTTGTAAGATCTACTCGCTGAGCAACTTTCAAATATTCAATACAGTATTGTTAACTAGTCACCATGCTGTATGTAACATACCAGGACTTATTTATTTTATACCTGGAAGTTTGTACCTTTTGACCACCTTCAAAGTTCTTAAAAGAGTTCTTGAAAGGAGGACTTTTTTTTGCCTTTTACTGTACATGACGGGTGGGTAATAATTAGATATCTCCTAAAATTTAGAATTAAGAATAATAAAACAGTTCAGAAAGTTAAACTGTGAAAGCAGAATGAATAAGTAAAAGCAGAGCTGTGAAAACCTTAATGAGATAGTTTTTCCTAGCCAGAGAAATACCTGACTGAATATATTCATAAGATAAAGAAAGGACGTGTCAATCATTAGAAGGCTTTGTGTGTGTCGGGGGATGGGAAAGGGGGAGGGAGTGGAAGTACATATCAATCAGCAATAGAACGTAGAAAAGGAAGAGTTAGTGTCAAATTTTGACACTGATCATTCAATAACTGATCATTTCAGTGGAGTGATAGGTTTGGCCAAAGAGCCAGGTAATAGAATTCCCTGTTCACGATGAATGGCCACTGAGCAGACAGACATCGCAAACCATCCTAGCCTAATGCTGTTCCCTTTCAAATCATTTAGCAGACTTGCCTGGTTCTGATCCCAGTGCTCACCAAGAAATATTAACCTTAATATTTGACACTCCATGCAGGTGTGACCACAGGGAGAACGTGCGCTGGTCATGACCCCATCAGTTCTGCAACAGTTTTATTTCTCTGTAGGCATTAGAAGAGTCAAGGTGCGCTCTAATTCTACCACTTTGATTTTCGTGAGCTTGGTAATTTGAATATCCTCCTGAGAAGTGATTCACTGCTACAGCATGCTCACATTTCTGAGCCTGTGGAGCTGAGGGGCCTGTCCCTGTCAATCTGCTGCCGCCCCATGAGGCCTTGGGTAGCTAAGCAGCTGGCTTCTGGTGACACACTGACCACCCCAAATGTGATTCCATTTTCAATGCCATCTTACCTCATAACTTTTAAAGAAACAAACAACTCTTTTTTCCTGGTGGTTTAATTCACTCTCTTCTGTTAAAAATGCTGCACAAATAGCTTTGTTGTTCTGAAATTCAGTGGAGATCAACAAGCCAATTTTATGTATAAGTGTGTTCTCTCTCTCTCTTCCCTCTTTCTCTCCCCTTTCTTTTTTCCTCTTTTTCTTCCTTTCTTTCTCTTCCTTCCTTCCTCTCTCTCTCTCTCCCCCTTCTTTCTTTCTTCCTCTCCCAGTCCCCTTCTTTCTTTCTTCCTCTCTCTGTCCCCTTCTTTCTTTCTTTCTTTCTTCCTTCCTTCCTCTCTCTCTCTTTTTTCTCTGTCTGTCTCTTTCTTTCCTTCCTTATTTATTTTTCTTCTTTCCGTCCTTCTACATGCATTATTTGAGCGCTACTGCATGCCAGACCCTACTAAGTACTGGGGATACCAAAACCTTATAATCCTGTAGGAAGAAAAAGACACATAATCAAATATGCAGTAAAAGGTTAAATATATTTTTCATTTGTGGCATGAATTCAATTTAACTCCACAAGTATGTATTATGCTTCTTTTGTGTGCAAGCACTGTTTTGGGTTTTGTGGAAGATGCAAAAAGCATTAAAGCTTGACCTCAAGTTGTTGTGGTATTAAACATGTAGGAAATATAAGGAAAAAACAACTCTAGGCAGAATGTGAGAAATCTTACATGTACAATGTGGATTGTAAGCAAGGAGAGATAGCACTTCTAGTTGAAGTATTCTGGGGTAAGGTGAGTGGTGTTAGGTTGAGCAATAGGTCTGTATGAACTGAATTTAATTTGAATCAATAGTTAAATCAGGGGACTGGGGTTAGGGTAGGGTTGTGGGGAAGTTAGAGTAAGACAAACAGAGCTGGTCAGAGTTGACTGAGGTGCTTAGGCTTAGAGATAACATTCCCTCAAGCTCAGGACAGCACACATGTAACAGGTCAGGAGAACACAGCATTGAGTGAGGAGCTGTGGTCTGGGATGAGAAGATAGGGCAGGCTTGGCTGGATAGCTAGGAAGAAGTCAGAGCCAAAGGCAATTTCCTCAGGAAGCTCTGGGAGAAGCTAGTTATTCTGAAAATTATTAAAGAAAATTATACCTTTTTAATTTTAATTTTTTTTTTCTGGAGATAGCCTTGAGTGGTCAAGTTAAAGACTTGTTCGCCTGGTAGAGCTCTCAGCCACCCAGCTCTCCTCACTCTCCATGTCTGAGGATAATATGGTAACTTCAGGACTTGATGTTTATGAGGAATGATACGTACTTCATCCAAGCTGTTGCATAGGGTAAGTGTAGTTGTTAAGATAGCTGAGTCAGGGATGAATGAGAGCCTTAATTCAGGTTAAAGAACTGGAAGTTAATTTTATGGCAATGTGAAGAGTTTGAAGCTTGTCAGAGAAGGCCGTGATCAAGAGCTGTATTTTAGGAAGACTATTCTGCCAAAAGCAAATCTGGGTACAGGAGGACATTTATGGATCTATTGAACATCTTTGGAAGAGGCCAACTAGAATAATTTTACTCTACAGGAAGGGTCATTCTCATGGATCATGGTGGAAATAAAATCAACAGAACTTGGCAATCAACTGACTGTGGGTAACAAATGAGAAGCAGGAGTCAGGTAATTCAAAGAGCTTGAGTCTAGGTGATAAGCCAACTTCTGTAAAAAGGAAAGTACCATTAGCAGAAATAGAGAAATAAGCAAGTACATGAAGCGATTTGGAAACAGAACTTTCAGATCTGCTGAAAAATCTTGCATTTCACAGGTGAAAGTCTACGTGTATAGCCCGTTGACAAATGGGAGGACGTACTTTGTTTACCTTCATAATAAAGTATATATTATTTTGCCTCACTCTTGGAAAATAAATCACCTACTCAACCGTATACTGAAATTTGAAAGAGCATTTTTATTTGCACCAGGTTATCTTGAAAGTTAGTAAGATTCAGATTGGATAGAAAACATCCTGTGTTGTACCTAAAGAAAAAATTGCATAATTTTAAAACTCAAAATATCCATTAATTAAGAATAAGTTTGAATTTCAAAAAATAATAGTATTTGCTCATCTGTTGTATGTCCAAATTAAAACAAATTTGTTAAATCATGATTCAAGAAGTTGCAAATGTAACATTAAAAAAAAAGATTAAAATTGCTGAAAAAATTTCATTTGAACTTCTAAATCACATATGCCTATAAGAAGCATCTCATGTTCATTGAGAAGGAAAACTGCCCTGCCTGAATACTTCCTATTTTGATAACGTATGTACAAGGCACATTCAGAAGGGTTCGAAAAGGAGCTGAAGTTCTACTAAATTCTAATCCATGGCAGAAAATAAAACCATTACTCACTTTGATCAGGGTATTTTTCATGAAGCTGGTAGTTAACAGGTCCTAAGTTATATTTCAAGGGAAAAATACTAGACCTGTTTGCAATATGAATGCTAATCCTAGAGCTGTAATTTCCAAATCCTTGAGTCTGTTACCCTCAGAGAACTCAATCATGGGACTCCAGACCCTTCTAGTTGTGTATTTGGATGATTTTCAGTTGAATGTAGATAAGTACGATCATTAAGATTTTTTGAATTGTCTGAAATAGAAATATATTTTGCATAATAATTTCACAGGAAGGCAAGAAGGACTCTTAGTTCTTTGAAGCAGCCTCAGTTGTTTATAATGAAACTTTTGACATATCAGTAGATTTCCAAAAATCCCAAGCTATGCTTAAGCTACATACTATAAAATAGACAGGATGGGATATCCCTGAAATTTGTCTATTTTTCACAATTTGGCTTGGAACTATATATCTTGCATTATACCTCAATTATAAATTATTTCATAAACCTTGATACATGAAGAAAAATTCTAAAGGTGATATTTTATAAAATAGAAAAGGATTAATGATACAGTGTCAACCTGGTGACCTAGTAGTGTAACTTGTTTGTTGCGTTCATAAAATAAAATAGGATATACTTTTTTTCAAATTACCTTCTTTGTACTGAGTCTTATAAAATGTCTTAGTGTGAGATACGATTTTACGCTAAAAGGAAAGGGAAACTTTAAGTGAGAGTTAAACTAAAAAAAATTATACTTAACGGCTTAAAGAAATAGTAGATGGTGTTGGATTCATTGCCATGTAAGTAAGAGCAAATTTTTGGCTAGTTTTGAAAGTACGGAAACTCAGCATGATCTTTGAAAGCCATTTGGTTAGGAAGAGAGCTAAAGGACAGAGAAGACAGCAATGTTTAAAACATTACAGAGCAAATTGTAGCTATTAATTCTAAAATTGTGGAAAAGAACAATTTTAGATGAGGCTTAGTATGTTTAGAAAGTATTTCCATAAGTATTCCCACATTATGGAAGGTGCTAGAGTACATGGGACTTTCTCCTTTTTTTTTAAAAAAATTATTTATTAGCTTATAAATGATTAGTCTATAAGACTCTGAGGATCAAACAAAGTAAAAGTGGGTGTTGCTGTGGTTTGGAGCGTCTGATCAAGCATTGTATAAGCAGAGGAGCTGCCTCTGTTTGCCCCTTCTTGGGAGTTGTGTAATCAGATCCACACAGACCTGGAGTCCGCTGTCTTCTGAAATGGAACTAAGCTGTATGTGTGAGACCCAACATCAACCAGGGCAGTGACCCCTCTACTGCAGACTTTGCCAAAAAGCTGGGAGTGGGTGTGGGCGATGGCGGTGACTCGAAGATCACTCTGAGGATTGAGACTGTTCCCCTCCAGGCCCAGAGGACTTTGGCAGTCAATCTAGAGTCCGCCCAACATGCAGATAGAGTTAGAACAACCAATACTGTATGATTCCTGGGCAGTAGGGAGGCTCTGTCTTCCTTCAGTTTCATTTCCCTACTGAGTTATACCTGAAATCTCAGCCTTTGAAGAATCGTTGCTTACATGCAGGCTGTAATAACTGATTTTAAAAACCTACCCAAACAAATCAAACAAAAAATGTAAACGTGGAAAATGCAACATTTAAGTTGTTTTCTGCCATTTTATATTTTAACTTTCAGGTAGATTTGATTAAAATATATATATCTTGGTAAGGAGATGGGAGATGAGCAGAGGGGGATGCTGGATAGCCTGTGGGGAAGGGTAGAAGGGGGCAACGGAAACAAATGTGTTGTGTGTACTGTGCTAGGTCCTTCAAAATGCAGTGCCTCATTTAATCCTCACAAAAGGCAGATACATTAGCCTCATTTGTAGGGTGAGGAAACTGGGGCCTGGAGATTTAAGTAGTTTGACCAAGTTCACTCTGAAAATAGGTGGCAGATCTATCCTTTCAGCACATGTCTGTCTGCCTGCCAACTCCATGATTAGTTCAGTACCTGAGACTGCATTCAATGGGAGGTCAGGCAGTGGGCTAGGAGCCCATGACTTCATGAGGCCGTCTTGATAACTTATGGACTAATGGGGCAAGAAGGCATAAATGTGGGAGCCAGGTCTAGGAAGTTACACTTGTCTAGTTAGCCTTTTATCCGGGGCATTTTCCAGACTGGCTCAAGTCCATGCGAGATTGTTGGTGCCAATGACCTTTTAGCTTAGTGGTTTTTAGACTAGAATATGCACGCCACCCGGGGCGCTCAGAGACTGCCCGAGGTGTACCTGTGCATGAAGACTTTCGGGAGGATCAGTTTCCAGATCCTTAACTTTCATATAATCTTCCATAAAATTGATCGGCCTGAAATGTGCCTGTGGTTGAAATGGTCTCCCTTCCCCATGCCCCCATTCTCAGATTCCATTTTCCCACTCTGCAAAATAAAGGCTTACCTCTCACCCATCCCTAATTTTACTGTGGTGTGTGATTCCAAGCGGTAAAGTCCACAAGAACACCAAAGAAAGGAGCATTCAAGATACTGATGTTAGTGTTGAGAGAGAGAATGATACATAGGGACAAAAAATTAAAATCTCAATTATAGACCAAATTTTGCAAAGAAGTAGGATAGTTTGAACAAAAGTTTTTCAGAAAAAATATATTTATTCATGAGAATGAAATTCTTTGGGGATGTGAAATGTCAATATGAGTTCAAGGAGAGAAAGAAGCTATGTAAAATTTCTGACTCTTAAGGATGAGATTCTTCATGTTTTTTGAAATAGATGTTTTATTTAAAAATGGAATTAATTATAGTACAATGGAAATTACACCTTTTGCAACTACTTAATCTTTTTTTAGATGTCAGATACGTAAAAATGTATGAGGGTTTGGAGGAAAAAACATTAGGGGTATATAAACAAAAAATGTCAGTGAGCACAATCGATTCTGGGTGTCTGTGGATTGAATAAACCATCCCACTGGGATCTTCTTTATCCCCAAGCTAGATATGATCAACTTTGGGAAAGACAGAGGAGGCAAATATACAAGGATCTCACCCTCCCTACTCGCATTCCCAGTATTGCTTTTGCATATGCACTTTAAAGAGCATGCAGGGATGTGGGAGATGATCTGGGTTTATAATATCAAGGACTGTGATCCTCAAGCAACTACTAAAAGGAATCTGAGGATTTGAAGCTGAATATTCAAGTCTTCTTCCTAATGAATTGTCATGTATGTTTCTGCCTCCAATTTTCAGGAGGAGAAAATGATTGGTAGTTGGCATAAGGAGGGGAGTATGAAAAGAAGTCTCAGATGTGTTGTGAGCTGACATGGGAACTGATTGAGTTTAAATCAGCTACTACTATCCTCCATCCCATTACCAACTATTATTTCCACAAAGAAACAAGAACCACTTACTTTTTGTCTCTATTACCAACAAATTATGGATGTGTGGCTTTAATTCATGAAATTGTTGGAAAACGCTAATTTATGTAAACTCTCTCTCATTTTCCCTGTTATTCATTAAATAGATAATTGAGACTTTCCTTCAGGAAATCAGTTCTATGGATTGAATGAAGTTAAGTTTTTGCTGTAAGTCATTTAAACACAAAGTTGTGTCTTTGAAATACCAATATATATTTTTTTGCAGAATTTTATTTAGCATTCTGATTTTTCTTCCCTTTTTCTGAAAGCTGGAGAAAAATGATAGTACAGGTATTGATACACAGCTGGCATATAAGTCAGAATGTTTCTTTGTAAGAGCAAGTGCTAGGTGCATGTCAGGAATTTTGAAAAAGCTAGTATTAATTATAAGGGGCCCAAGGTAAAATAGTAGATATTACTAATGAGAATAATAGACACAAAGAACTGAATGCATAAAAAGATTTGGTTCTATTGGGGGGAATTTCTTCATACTTCACTCACAGGTTCCAAAAAGCATAAGAGTCTGTCCTTTCAGAAACTGTGTTATAAGAATTCCAGCACCTTTTGTAAAAAGATACAGACATTAGCACAACTGTTCACAGTGCACGAAGCCCATATTCAGACCAAATGTCAAACTACTTTTGGTTCTGAATTTCCATACTCTTTCATTCATTTATTTATTCATTCACAAATCATCTATTGGGGATACTGTGTTCAAAGCACTGGAGACATTATTGTCCATAAGATAACCTGCTCTGTGGCACAGAGGAGGGACACAACAGTGTTTACAGTTAAGGAGACCTGTAATAAAATGTATGCATGCATTTTTGTCATAATTGCTTCTGTTAATTGTCTCTCTCTGTTAGACTGATTATAAGCATCCGTTAGTGGGTAGATCTATCTTCTAAAAAACTATCCATCTCTCAAGTTCCTATGCAGGCACTGAGAATAAGGTGATAAGGGAAGATTTAAAATATTCTGCCTTTAATACAATATTGAATTAAGTGTGAAAAGCATAACTGAATGAAAATTTTGAAATTTCTAAATTACTAGGCAAATTTTAGCTCTTTCAGTATTTAATAGCATCCCAGGAAATGCTTTTGCTGTATTAAACTGTCATTCTGCTGACAAGATCTAGAGTCACAGTCTGGCTGGGGTGGCAGTCCGTGTAACTTGGGTGTGCCACTGTCCAAGCCTTCAGTGGGGTCTTACTGTTCTCATCACATTGAGCAAGTGGAAAGGCCTCCTTCTTGCTCTAAGGAGAGCCCCAAGACTGAAGGAGAAACCAGACTCCTGTCCTTCACCTTAGATTAGTGCTTCCCTGGTAGGCAGCCCTAACTCTATTGATAGGAAGCTGATCTTTCCTTGTGAAGGGGATTCTCCTTTTGATGATCGTTACCTGGCTCTAATTACAATGCTAACCTGTACCACATACTTCTTCCTCTTTGGCAGAAGTAGAATCTAAGCATTAGCCCCCTCACTTGTATTACATTAGGATTTGGAATTTTCTTTGATAGGCAGTCTTTAGTTGAAGAGAATCCTGTCCATTTGAGGTCCCCCTATGATGTCTACACCAATAATCAAAACACTGCTTCCTCTGGAGCAGATATTTTTAATATGCATTTTATGCTGTATTTAATGCTAGCAAGCTCTTATGTGGCAAGGATCTATAATCATGAACACTGAACTCAAAATTCTCTTGTGGAGAAAAACTCTTTGTCTCAGGAGGTTAAATCTTGAGAGCTCTAAATTGTTTGAGTTGCAAGTGAGATGGTTTGCCCAGCTTGCTTGTTTTCACTAGCTGTGCTCAGCTTGTAGGACTTTACTGCAGACAGAATAGCCTGGTGTTTGGTGTAAATAGATCACAGAGGAAGACTTAATAGATTTTTTAAGACACAGTCATCATATAGAACACATTTCCTTTTTCTGACAAGGATAGCAAATATGTTTTAGCATGTTGTCTAAGTAACAACTCTTGCTTAACTATATATTACAGTTGTTTAAAAAAGAAACTAGAAAGGAAAATACTGTTGAAAATGAAATTCATAGAAAGCTCTCACATACTTACTGTCCAGAGTTCGACTACAAACACGCATTGTAATGTGAACATAATGTCATGAGTAATACTATTTCATAGATTTCTGTAACACTCATTCAGAGAACTTTCAGCCCAGGACCCATCTATTAAATGTCTTGACCTCAATTTCCAGGGTAGCCTCAGGAATTCTTCAGGATTTGTTGCAAATGCTAAAGATGGGTGATCTTTAATTCTGTTAGTCACCCCGTTGTCCATAATACTTCATTGGAGTTGATTTAGCGTGGGAAATATTTTTTAAAGTCTGTTTATCTTCCACAGTTGGAAGGAGAGAGTAACCCTGCTTCCAATATCTAAAATGTAAACGGACCTGAAAGAAGCAGGCATGATTAGCTTGGGGAAGGGCAGAAGTCAGCGATGTGGCCATCTTGGTCTAGTGCAGCAATGTAGTGGGATAAATCTTTTTGCACTGGTGGCTGGTGTCCAGTTAGAAACAGATGAGTTTTCTTACCTGAAATGCAGGTAACTCTGTGAAAGAAGTGGCCGTCTTGAAAGTAGATTGATGTATTTTCATCAGAATTTTCCTCTGTTACAAGCAAACTCAAATTTTATTTTTAAAGGGTGGATGGAAATATATCAGCATTTATTCTCAATGATTACCTCAGAGTATTTGAAAATGTGCCTACACTAAGCTTTTTTTTCATGCAATCCCATATTATAGTGGGAAAGCACTTTAAATGGGCATTTTCAAACTCTTGCTGAATAAATACTATATGAGGGACCTAGTCTAAGTTTTGAAGGTCATATAAAGGTGAAGGAGAAATTCATTAACCTATTAAAAACAGATCATACCATAGACAGGGAGAAAATATTTGCAAAAGATATATCTGATGAAGGATTGGTATCCAAAATATGCAAATAACTCTTAAAACTCAACAATAAGAAAACAAACAACCCAATTAAAAATTGGGCAAAAGATCTGAACAGACACCTCACCAAAGATGTTATACAGATGGCCAATAAGCATGTGAAAAGATGCTCAGCATCATACCTCATCAGGGAATTGCAAATTAAAACTACATGCCTATTAGAATGGCTGATATCCAAAACACTGACAACAGGAAATGCTGGTGCGGATGTGGAACAACAAGAACTCGAGTTCATTGCTGGTGGGAATGCAAAATGGTACAGCCACTGTGGAAGACAGTTTGGCAGTTTCTTACAAAACTAAACGTATGCTTAATGCATGACTCAGCAATCATGCTCTTTAGTATTTAAGCAGATGAGTTAAAAATGTCCACACAAAAACCTGCACAAGAATGTTTATAGCAGCTTTATTCATAATGGACGAAACTTGGAAGTAACCAAGATGTCCTTCAGTAGGCGAGTGGATAAACAAACTGTGGCACATCCAGACAATGGAATATTATTCGGCAATAAAAATAAATGAGCTATCAAGCCGTGAAAAGACATGAAAGAACCTTAAATACATGTTGCTGAGTTAAAGAAGCCAACTGAAAAGGCTACAAACTATGTGATTCCAACTTTATGACCTTCTGGACAAGGCGAAACTATGGACACAGTAAAAGGATCAGTGGTTTCCGGAATTTAGGGCGTGGGGAAGGAGAGAGGGGTGGATAGGTGGAGCACAGAGGATTTTTAGGGCAGTGAAACTATTCTGTATGATACTATAATGTCATTGTACATTTCCCAAAACTCGTAGAATGCACAACACCAAGAGTGAACCCTAATGTAAACTATGGACTTTAGCTAACAATAAAGTATCAATATAGATTCATCAGTTGTAACAAGCATACCATACTAATGCAAAATATTTATAATAACTGCGGGGGTGGGTGAGGAGGGTATGTGAGAACTCTGTAATTTATGCTTATATTTCTGTAAACCTAAAACTACTCCAAAAAATAAAGTCTATTAAAAAAAAGAGACCATAAACCTTTATTAAACAGGCTTAGCTGGGTGTCTAACTAGAAACCTATACATTCTAAACTCATACAATCTAAAAAATATACTTATGAATAATAAAATTATATTAAAAAATCTTATTACAAAATCTCCTTCTCTTAGTAATTCAAACTGACCTTTCTACCGGTAGTTCAAGACTGAGATTGATTTGATAACCATGTATTGAATTAATAACATGTGTATTGGAGGTGGGCTATTTTATACATATTTTTTTCAGAGAACATTCATTACAAAAGAGTGCTAAAACTTTAAGTGCCAGTCTCCTTTAAATGGCCTTAAGTTAAAAAAAAAAAAAAAAAAAAAAGAAGCCAGAAAAAGCAGAAAGAAAGCACTAAATTCCTGACAAGTCAACAGAACAATAAGGCATATTTAAACCATTTTGACTGCTCCTAGTAAAGGAATGGGATCTTGGAAGATTAATAATTTGATAAATCGCACCATCCCACCCGTGAAAATGAAATGTAGCTTTCTATTTTGCTGATAATCCAGAGTAGGAAATTGGTTATTCTCTCTCTTGGCTGCAAGCTCGGACATCTTGGAACTCTATGTCCTTTACTGGTCTAGAAAAAAAGATACAATATAAAAAGAAATGTCATCTTGTAGTGTTTCTCCCTGCCTCCAACTGTCTAATTACTAAGTATATAGAACATAATGGGTATTTTCAACTTTCCCATGAAAAGGAATCCAGATGGAATTGGTTCAAAGAAACTAAATGTGTGTATTTTAATATCTTGAAAACGATTGCTGCCACATAACTTATTCTATGTAATGTAGCCTATAAATAATTTGTCTTACATTACACATCTATTTTCTGGACACATTATAGTTTATTAAATATAGCATCACAGTGTTATCTATACACTTACCTCTGTAGACTGGTTTTGGGAATTTTAGTCTTCACCTTGTGATAACTATAATTTGTTTAAAAACTAATGTAAGCTTCACGAGAACCAGCACATTGCAGGTGTTGAATAAATGCGTGTTGAATGACCGAGTGAAAATTTAATCAGATATGCGTATGTTAACAGCCGATAAATTAAGTACTAATTTTAAGCATTACTAACTTTTTGAAAAATATGAAAAACAAAGCCCAACAACTATGAATCTTTGTTAAATGAGTACTATAGGGATTTCGATTTCCTCTGCCTCCTGCTATTATATCGGGTGAAGTGATGCCTGGATAAGAAAAGGCTCCTGTAGCCTGTAATCTCTTCCTTCTGTCCAAGTTTCTCTACTAAAGCTACTACAGTTTAATAGAAAGCTAAGTCTAAAGAGGATCCCACAGATAACCAGACATAATAGGTTTAACTGCCAAATGCCCTTCCCCCTATGAAAGCAGGACTTGGGATATTGGAGCTCCTTTTTGTCCTAATACTAAGATGAGTAGAGCTATGAAAATACAGCTTGAAAATCCTCAAAGGTTTTTTAAATAGTTTCAGTTCTCCGCTGCGTTCTAAAATGTGGGGTGATCCTAAACTTTAGAAAGATGTCTTCATGATCCAGCTATTGCTTCGTAAGAAAGAGGAGAATGAAGCTCCGTATTCAGAACATGGGACCTCTGCTCGTGACCGTTCTGCTGGTGCGCCCTTTTGATTGTCCGGCCCTGTGAGCCACCGGGGGGAAGGCGATGGTGGTTACTGCAGTAACTTCACAGGAAGATGTTTTCTCAGACCGGGAGAAAATCTCAGACTCTGTGTTATCTCAAACTTTTTAAATTGGATTGTAGCTGAAAAGCAAAAGGGACTGTTTCTCATTCTCCTGGCCTATTAGTTTAGTTGGTATTGATAAGCATTTGTGAGGATTTGAATTGGACCAAATTTAAACCATGGGTAGGACGTGCATGAAGCTGGGAGACACTTGGCTTCTTCTGATAAGTGCTGACTTCACACAGAGAACCCAGTGGTGTAATGCTTAAGAGACACTGAATCCTGTCAGATCTGGGTGAGAATCCTTGCTCAGTCATTGATACCTACATAATCCTGGACAGGTTGTTTTAATCTCTCTGAGCTGCTTAAACTCGCTAAGTTACACGATCAGCTAGCAGCTGTGAAGAATGGACTAAAGGGGACTAGGATGTCAGCTAAGAGAAACAAGTTTTTTTTTAAATTTTGCTTTGCAATAATTTAAGCTGTACAGAAAAATTGTAAAGACAGTACAGAGAGTTCCCCGTATATCCTTCAGATTCCCTTAATGTTAACATTTCACATAATAATGGTGTGTCAAAACTGAGAAATTAACATTGGTACAATACTATTAGCTGAACTACAGACTTCCCTCTTTTTATGGCTGAATAATATTCCATTGTGTGTGTATACCACATTTTCTTTGTCATTCATCCATCAATGGACGTTTAAGTTGCTTCCACGTCTTGGCTATTGTAAATAATGCTGCAATGAACATGGGGGCACGTATATCTTTTAAAGTTAGTGTTTTCATTTTCTTTGGATAAATACTCAGAAGTGGAATTGCTGGATCATATGGTAGTTCTATTTTTAATTTATTAAACATTTTTTATGTTAATTAAAATTTTTATTTTGAGATCATTATAGATTCACATCCAGTTGTAAGACATAATACAGTAGTTTACCCAGTTTACTCCCATGGTAACATCTTGCAAAACTGTAGTACAATATCACAACCACGATATTGACTGATAAAAATCAAGATGCACACACTCTGTTATCATGCAGATCCCCCCTGTTGCCTTTTTTCCTTTCTTTCTAGGTATTTTTTCTCCAATATTTTATTCTGATAAAATACATAACATAAAATTTATCATCTTACTAATTTTTAGGTGTATAGTTTAGTGGTACTAAATACATTTATATTGTTGTGCAACCATCACTACCCTCCATCCCCATAACTCTTTCTATCTTGCAAAACTGAAATTCTGTACCCATTAAAGAATAACTCCCTATTCCTCTCCACCCAGCCCTTGGAAACCACCATTCTACTTTTTGTCTCTATGATTTTGACTACTCTAAATACCTTTGTAAGTGCAATAATACTGTATTTGTCTTTTTGTGACTGGCTTATTTCACTCAGCATAATGCCCTCAAGGTTCATCCATGTAGTGGTATATGTCAGAATTTCCTTTCTTTTTAAGGCTGGTTAATATTCTATTGTATGTATATACCACATTTTACTTATCAATTCGTCTGTTGGTGGACACAAGTTGCTTCCATGTTTTAGCTATTGTGAATAGCTGCCATGAACATAGGTGTACACATATTTCTTTGAGACCCAGCATTCAGTTATTTTGAGTATATACTCAGAAGTGGAATTGCTGGATCATATGGTAAATGTATTTTTAATTTTTTGAGGAGCTGTCATGCTGTTTACCACTGTGGCTATACCATTTTACATTCCCACCAACAGTCCACGGGGTTCTAATTTCTCCACATCCTGGTCAGCACCTGTTATTTTCTGGTGATAGTAGCCATCCTAATGGGTGTAAAGTTATATGTCATAGTGGTTTTGATTTGCATTTCACTAATGATTAGTGATGTTGAGCATCTTTTCATGTGCTTATTGGCCTTTGTATATCTTCTTTGGAGAAATGTCTATTCAAATCCTTTGCTCATTTTGAATTGGGTTGTTTGGTTTTTGTTGCTGAGTTTTAGGAGTTCTCTCTATATTCTGGATATTAATCCCTTATCAGATATTTGAATTGTAAATATTATCTCTCATTCTATAGGTTACTTTTTCATTCTGTTGACAGTGTCCTTTGAGGCACAAACATTTTAAATTTTCATGAAGCCCAATTTGTCTGTTTTTTTTTTTTTTCAGTTGCGTATGTCTTTGGTGTCATATCTAAGAAATCATTGCCAAATCCAGCGTCATGAACATGTTGCTTTATGTTTTCCTTTAAGAGTTTTACAGTTATAGCACTTACATTTAGGTCTTTGATTCATTTTGAGTTAGTTTTAGTTAATATAGTGTTAGGTAAGGATCCAACTTCATTCTTTTGCATGTGGATATCCAGTTTTCCCAGCACCATTTGTTGAAAAAACTGTCTTTTCCTCCATTGAATGGGCTTGGCACCCTTATTGAGAATCATTTGACCATATGTATGAGGGTTTATTTCTGGACTCTCTATTTCTATCTATTGGTCTCTATGTCTGTCTTTATGACAGTACCACATTGGTTTGATTCCTGTAGTTTTGTAGTAAGTTTGAAATCAGGAAGTGTAAATTTTCCCACTTTGTTCTATTTCAAGATTGTTTTGGCTATTCAAAGTCCATTGAGATTCCAAATGAATTTTAGTATGGATTTTCTGTTCTGCAAAAAATGTCATTGGGATTTTAATAGGGATTGCATTGAATCTGTAGATTGCTTTGGATAGTATTAACATTTTAACAATATTAAGTCTTCAAGTCATGAACATGGGATGTCTTTTCATTTACTTATATCTTTAATTTCTTTTAGCAATGTTTTGTAGTTTTCCTTACCCAGCTTTCTTTTTATAAATGTTGTTATTTTAAAGCAATTACCTTAATATTGATTTTTTTTCTTATTGGTTCAGTCCTTAGCACATTAGCATTATATTACAATGTTGCATTGTATATTGATCCATCTATTATGCCAGCTTATTTTATTTATGAGCAGCTAGAGAAACACTAATTAATTGTACCCATGGGCTAAACATATATGAGAACAGTTAAATGAAATTTAATGCAGTATAGTTAAAAGATAGTGTCAGTAGACAAGACTGTTATAATTTAGTTTTTGAATTACATCTCACTAAGCTCAGCATTATCTTCTACAGAATTCATGAATCCACTGAAAGGTAAAATAGTTTAATATCCTTTGCATTGTGTACTCATTTTCTTGCTTAATGGACCTACTACTTCCGACATTGTTTTCCTTCATCTTCTAATCAGTTTAAGTGTATCAAAATACCTATAATGAGACAAGTCCTGTTGCAAGTAAAACATGAGAATCTATGAGTAGCAACATTTTTTTTTCTTTTCAAGATGTGAAGAGATGATGTGGATATTATGTCACAGAGCTTTCCTGTCTGCTCAGCCTTCATATGCCATAAAACCAATTCTCATTGCACCAGATGTCTTATGCAAAAGAATACCTCAATATCCCAGGGATTATGGTATTCTCTTTCTTAGCAGAAAAATATATTGAAAAGTTAGAAAGTCTGTCTTTTACATCTCTGCATTCTCTATAATTAGCCCCAAACTTTGCATAAACTTATTTACCTTTATTCATTTATTAATTCATTCTCAGATATCTATTAGTACCTCTTATGGGCTAACTGCACAGTTATGCATTGGATACTGTGAGATCCAGCCTCCAAGACCACCCCCAATGGTTCCTTCCTCCCGCTACTCACCCCTTTGCGTAGTCCCCTCCCACATTACACCAGGGTTCGTCTGTGTGACCAATAGAACATTGCAGAAATTATGGCGTCACTTCTGAGATTGGGTAGTAAAGGACTGTGGCTTCTGTGTTGGGTTTTATCTCTTGGACCCTGTCTCCAGGGACGCACTTTGGTAGCAGCTTCATGAGAGGCCCTGAAAAACTTCTCTGGAATTCCTGACTCTGAGAAACTATGAGATAATAAATATTTGCTTTTTTACTCTGATACATGTCAGAGAATTTTTTACACAGCAATAGAAAAACTAATACAGAGACACATGGATGAAGGCCCAGGGCAGGGAGAAGCAAGTACAGTACTTCCCAGGGATAGGGTTCATGTGGGCAGTGGGAAGTGATGAAAAATGAGCATGGAGGGGGAACAGTAGAGAAGGAACATGGGTGCTGTAGGAAGGAGTTTGATTTTTGTCCTGAAGTTCTAGGACAGCCACTGAGGATCTTTAGGCAGGAGCAAGGCTACAGTTCAGGGTGCAAGACAGAGTAAGTCCAGAGACAAGGAGGTGCTGGCCCAGTAACAGGAAACTGTGGTGGGAGCTTGATAGAGGGTAGTGCAGGGGGATGAGGGTAGATGGGATTTGAGGCATGAGGCATGTTAAGAGGTTAGAATTGGCAGAATTTGATGCTGACATATATAATTAGGCATATTGTATTTCACTTTCTATACTAAGAACCCAGGAAACCTAACTCATACCTGCCCCTCCTCTAGAACAGCCGTCTTGGTGAGAGGCTCCACTGATACCCAGTTGCTCAAGATGGAAACCTGGAAATCATTGGAAACAGCTCCCTTTTCCTTACAAGTATATTCAATTAATAACCAGATTTTCTTTCTTTCTAATGCCTGAAATATTCCTTTTAGTTTGTCCCTTCCCTTCTTTCCCACTAAAGCAGTGTTCATAAACCCTTCCACCTCTTCCCCTAGTTATTGTGATGGCTTTCTAATGGTTCTACTCCTAACCACATACCTTCTTTCATTTTCTGTTCTCCTGCCAGGGCTATTAAAAAAACAGCAACACACTAATGTGAGCACTCCCCCACCCTGCTAGGACAAATTTCACCAGTTCCCTAAATCACTGAGGTCACAGTCCAGTCTGTAGTTGGACACAAATCCCTTTGCTTATTTCTCTAACCTTCTCTTGTCCCCCCTTTTAGCCCCCCATTCAAAGCCCTCTGCATGGCTGGCTGTATTAAACTACTGGGGACATTTATGCCCCTTCAGACCTGCTCTCTCCTCTGACTGGATCTCCCTCCCTCCTTTCCCCAGCTAACTCCCTATATCTATGAAGACTCAGCTTATGTGTCACCTCTTCTTGGGTGCATAAGCTGGTGTCTCTGATTCCCATCTATGCTAGCTCTCATTCCACTCTAAAATAATTTGTGATTCACATGACAGTGTCTCCCACTGGATGGTGAACTCCTTGAAAGCAGGAACCATCCCTCATGTGTCTGGTACCGTCAGCACAGTAACTGGCATAAAATAGACAATAAATGGTATGAAATGGCTGAATGGCTAGAAGGAGCATTGCGTTCAAACATTCCCCTTCTTTTTCTGAAGAATACAATCCAAAGAAGAAAATACTGATCATAAGAAGCCTTTGTTCTTCTTTAAGAGTTGGGAAAGCTTGAATAATTCTTTCTTATCAGCTTTAGGAAGGAGTTTGGTTTTATCCTGGATGCATTGGAACGTGAATTAATGAGCGTTAGAGGCAGACATCTCCCAAGTGAACTCTTAACAGCTACTTTATAGCTCTCAGACTGATAGGTTATTGTGTCCCCTTGTCTTTGTTTGTGAAAGACCAGTTAAACAGTGCTTTGTAAGAGTACTTTTAGAATGATAAAAAAAATCCTTTCTTTTTTTATGTTTAATTCTGTCTTCAAATAGGATTCAGCTGATGTCTTCTCTGAGAGGAGCTTTCTTTGAAGTCAGGGGGGACTCCCCAGCTGGATGACCTGGGCAGAAACATGCTCTGACTGATCATGATGTGAATTTGAAGGGAACAATTAAGGAGTTATTTCCATGTTGATTCTAATAGCAAGCCTTTTTACTTGAATGCCCTTCAACCTGTCTACATTCCAGCTGAAACTTCAGTGGAGCCTTATGTCAGAACTGTTAAAAGGACTTTCAAAAGGGAACGTGTGAAATCATAAATGCTTCAGAAATAAGGAAATGTTTCTCAGTCCGTTACATTCTTTTTTTTTTTTTTTTTTTTGTGGGGAAGACCAGCCCTGAGCTAACATCTGTTGCCAATCTTCCCCTTTTTGCTGAGGAAGACTGGCCCTGAGCTAACATCCGTGCCCATCTTCCTCCACTTTATATGGGACGCTGCCACGGCGTGGCTGACAGGCAGTGCGCGTCCGCGGGCGCCTGGGATCCGAACTCGCGAACCCCGAGCTGCCAAGCGCGGACTAAACCGCTGCGCCACCGGGCGGCCCCCCAGTCTGTTACATTCTTAACTCCTTGTTTCTGCTTAACAGACTTTGTTAAAGGTCAATAAGAATGTTTCACCAGCGTATGCTTTCGACTTCCAGGAGAATGTATTGTTTCTATTCTAAATACCCATTGTTAATAAGTGACTGGTTTGGTATATTCTGAGTTTATATTTTGAGTAAAACCAAAAACTCGTCATCAGAAAAAATTAAGCATAGACCAAATTGAAACCTAAAGTTCAAATTCTTAAGTTAGAGAGAATGTATATGAAAATTTGTAATTTGGGATGACTTTCCTAGTTAGACTAATGAATAACGTAACATCTGCATAATGCTTTGCAGTTGACAAGGTAACTTTATGTACACTATTCTCATTTTTCATTCTGATGATTCAGTGTCATTTATCTATAATATGATTTCATTCTCTATACAGGGAGGCTGAAGTCTGAGAAGGTTAGGTGACTTAGGTAACCCTGCTGAGCTATGAATAAGCTGCCCTGTGAACCCAGGTCTACAGTCACAAACCTCTGCTTCTTCTGTTCAGTATGACACAATGGTTCTGTTTTTGTTTTTGTTTAGTAGTATCTTTATAAAAAGCTTTTCTAGCACAGTTTTCAAGACAGTTTTTGAAAATACACAAGCTAATACTCATACAAGTATTTTCAGGTTTCCCATTACACTAGTAAAGAAATGTGTCATTTATTATCAACTTTTCCCCTAAGAAATTAATTTTTTTAATGTCTAGAAAAGCTAGAGTTACCTATCTCTGAAGGATATTTCCTGCAAGTACTCATTGGCATTTTTGACGTTGTGGTTCATTTCACCTTTTTATGACTCCAAAAATTAAATGATTCTTGGCCATACATCAAAAGATTATCATGTAGTTATTATTTATTTTTATGGCTCAGATGAAACTGGTACTAGCTCATTATAGTCCATGTCCCATTGGCCAAATGAATACAATCTGGAAACATGACATGCATTTTTAATGAAAATAAGGCAGTAATTCTGCATTTTGCATGGTGTACTAGGAGCTACTTAAGTGAGGTTTAATATTAATTACGATTTACTGCGATGGCCTTACTGTGACATCCTGTGATAGTCACATTTATCTGGTCTTTTCCCGAAGTCAGGTGTATAGAACCACTTTGGAAGAAATTTACTAAGCACTAACTTGATGTATCATTTTTCTTAACTATACATATTATATTAAAAATAAGCATCATGAACTTTTCTCCTGTTTTTAGAGTAATAGGCATTCTGAAGTATTGATAGAGACACAAAGGTCCATCATTAAATGTTTTACCTATGGCTTTGGGCCGAAGTATCATCATCTGGAAGTATTTAGAACGAGTAACTAAAAGCCATAGAAAATTTCCAAATCTCATTTTAGAAAATAATTACAGTTGTCCATCACCACACTGCTGGCAAGTAATGGCATTGCCTCATTGGATTTTACCCCTTTTTACGGCTCAGGGCCCCTTCTCAGGTGTAAGATCTATAAGCCATTAAGTGGATTTGAAGGGCCAGGAATACTCCAGCCCTGTGACTTCAAGAATCAGCATAAAAAAAGAACATTGGCACAATAAGGAGAACAGCCTAAATATTTGGAATGTATATGTGCCAGACTGTGTAAAGATTATTACCCAGTATTCATAATATTCCAAAAGATGTGTTGCATGTTATCAGTAATGTTTGTAATAGACATATCATTCTACTCTATGCCACCTGCTGCAGGAGACTATATTAGAAAACCAGGACTGCAGTAACAAAGTACCACAAACCGAGTGTCTTAACATAACAGAAATTTATTCTCTCACAGTTCTGGAGGCTAGAAGTCCAAAATCAAGACGTCAGCAGGGTCACGCTCTCTCTGAAGGCTCTAGGAGAGGATTCCTTCTTTGCTTCTGGAGACTGCCTACAATCCTTGTCATCCCTTGCCTTACAGATGCATCCCTCCACTCTCTGCCTCCACGTTCACATGGCCTTCCTTGTGTGTCTGTGTCCAAATTTCCCTCTTCTTATCAGGACACCAGTCATTGGAGTAGGGCCCACCCTAATCCAGTGTGACTTCACCTAAATTTGATTGCTTCTGCAAAGATTCTATTTCTTAATAAAGTCAGATTCACGAGTTCTGGGAATTAGGACTTCAACATATCTTTTTGGGAGACACAATTCAACCCGTAACAGAGACCATACATCCACATGCAATGACTTTGGAGATTAGGTATATTGAAAACATAATTGTGTATTTTTAGTATGAAGTATATGTTTCTTACCTATTGCTGTATAACAAATTACCCCACAACTTAATGCTTTCAAACTACAACCGTTTCATTACATCTTAGGATTTTGTGGGTCAAAGCTTGGGCAGGGTTTGGCTGGACAGTTCTCCATGTGGTATCCATGGCAGTATCCAGCTAGTGGCTCTGTTGGAGAGTCAAAGATGGCATCATTCACAGGAAAAGACTGTGGATTCAGGACCGTTCCACATGCTGTCTTGAGCAGAGTAGTTAGAGGTCTTATCTGGCAGTTCAGGCCTCCAAGAGTAAGTAACCCAAGAGACAGGAACTAGAAACTTTCAGTCTCTTAAGGGCCAAGCCCCCAAATTGGCCCAGTAAAGCTTCCACCATATTCTATTGGTCAGTATAGTGACAGAGCACCCCCGGTTTAAGGGGAAAGGGATGACTATGGAAGGACTGTTGTTCACCTTCTGGCCACAGATTATTTCCATTCCTCCCACATTAAAAAATTTCACCTCCTTACAACATTGCCTTGAATTTCAAAAGTTGATGATTAAATCAAAGCCATGTATGGATGAAGGTCCTTGAGTATGATTCCTCCCAATCTGAAGACCTGTGAACTCTTAGGAGGTTTTATCTGCTCTCCTCTCATACAATGGTCAGAAAGGGACAGGATAACCACGGGGCCTCCTCTTCAAAAAGGAAAGAATGAGAGGCACGTAGCAGTTACTGTTGCACGCTAACTCTGAAATCAAACCAGATACAGGTCACCACGTGCTTAATTAGGGTCTAGTGTTCTTCCCTAGAAATGATTGCTATGGCTCTTGGTTCTGCTCTCTGAATCACCCCTCCTTTTCTATAAAACGTTTATAGGACTCCTGTGTATCAAATCGTCATCCAGCTCACCAAATAAAAGCCATGCACACATTTGTTTCTGACATAGTTCTTTTTCTACTTTGGGTTGAAATTTAGGATATTCTGGGAAAATTATACAAGGAAGTTTTTTTGTTTAGTTGAAAGGGTTTCTAAGCATATCTTAAGATTCACAGAGGCCCTCTTTTCTGGCAGAGAGGGTCTGAGATGTACAATCTTTAAGGTTCTTAGAAGCCCTCTTAGACTTTCCCTCTAGTCTTTTTGAGATCTCAACAAAGGAGCACCCTTGAGACTGTTTACCCCATTACCTGTTTTACAGGTAGTAGCCCGGATTTAACCTTTGTCTTGAGGACATTTCTGACTTTGCGAGTTTATTGCTAGGAGAGACTGGGATGACAAACAGTTTTATTTTCATGCCCAGCCTACCCTGGCTCCTTTGTAGTTCCTCTGAATCCTGCTCACAAACTCAACAGTCCCTTCTCTAGTTCACCTCTCTTCTCATATTTTACCCTTGGCAGCTAGAAGCCAGTTGGCATTTTCTCTGTTCTGCCTGTTAATCTTCTCTGCCAGATCCACAAATTCATTTGGTTCTTTTTCCATTTAACTCATTATCACATGCAACACTGATGCCAAACTTTCTGCCAGTACAGAGAGAGTATCCCATATTCTCCAGCTCCCAATAACATATTTTCACTTTCTCTCAAGGCCTCACCAACAGTCTTTTCAATGCTCTTGCAGCTTTTACTAACAATCTCTTGAAAGTCCTTCTTTCCACTAACAGTTTCCATGAGGCCTTTCCAGCTTCTGTCCACTGTCTGATACCAAAGCCGTTGATACATGTCACAGGTTTTATACAACAATCCACACTTCCAGGTGATGAATTACATTCCAGTTTTCCACTGTAGCATCAAAATCTACCCTAAAGCAAGTGGCTTAAAACAATAAGCATTTTATTGTACTTCATGATTTTTGTAGATTAGAAATACAGGCAGCGTGGTTGTATTCTAATAAAATTTTATTTACAAAATCAGGTGGCTGCCCCATGGGCCATAATTTGCCACCAACTGGTCTGTAAGACCCAAGAAGGTTTCACACACATGCCTTTTACTTTCACGAAGATGGCTAGGAGGGTGGGCTCAGCAGGGCTTCCCTCCCTCTCTAGGTCGTCACGGGGCCTCTCTCCTTGGCTTCTCCAGCAAGGTAGTCCAACTTCTCGCACGGAAGCTCAGGCTCCAAGAGTGAGGGTTTCAAGAGACAGGAAGTGGGAGCTGCCAGCCTCATAAGTCTTAGGCCGAGAAACACATACCACATCATCATTTCTGCCATTGTCATTGGTCAATACAGTCATAGACCTCCATTCCCAGATGGAAAGGGAAAAGACCTGACCCTTAATGGACACTCTTAATGGAAAGAGTGTCAGATAACTTGTGGACATCCTTAATCTAACATAATGCGTGACCTTAATTCAATTCATTGATGACTAAGACATTTTCCTACCCTCAACGAGCTTACCTTATAGTTGGAAACAGATATGGAAACAATTGTCTAAAATACAAGGCAGAATGAAATGTATCGAGGACGGGAACAAATAAAGTGTGTGAGTACTGTAGGGAAGGAAAAAGTTTTCCTTGACCCTCTCAGAGTCCCTGGCTGGGTCTGAAAATTAAACTGATGAAGACAGATTAACAGGAAAAAGGCATACAAATTTATTTAATGTAAGTTTTACGTGACGTGGCAGGCTTCAAAAGGAAATGAAGACCTGAAGAAGCAGTTAGGCTTGAGTGTTTTATGCTAGGTTTAATGAAGAGTGGTCAGTCGTGTAGAAATATGAGAGGTCGGAGAGTGTGAGGATAGGACAGTAAACTGGGAAATTCAGTAAGTCCTGTTTGTTAGGATAAGGATACTCCTTTCCTCTGGGTGAAGGGAAGGCACCTCTCACATGAGGGTTTTAGGACCTGTTTCAGGGGAGAAGAGTAGAGGGAAGGTTGGAGTGACCTTTCTGCTTCTGCTGTTTTTGTAAACTCCTTCGGTTTAATATGCCAAGGTGCCATATTTTTGGGTAGTGTGTACTGAACCCCATTAGTATCCTTATAGGAGTGTAACAAATCTGGATATATGCATATATTTTACAAGTAGTCACCTGCTCTTGTTTCTATCTCTTTCTGACAAGTAGAAGTGTTTTCAGCTGCAACCTATGGTTTACAGTGTGATTCAGAATAAGAATATACAACACACACATAGTTATTCAAACACATGACTAGAACAAGTTTCTTCAAATAGCAGTTACCCTAAATCTGTTCAAGGTACTTTGATATTTTCCATTCTTTTCTATTGTATTTAATTTTTTTGAAATTCTGGTCATTGACCACTGAATTGATTTCAGAACTATAGTTTGATTTCATAAACTACAGTCTGAAAAATAATTGTCTAGAAGAGGCAGAGGACAGAGTCTTGTGGGTCGTAGTTACACAATAACTTATTGTTAAAATTTACTCTTTACAGGAAGATCTGGGAAGTGATCTAATAGGGGAATGTGAAAGAACTTTTCACACCAATTCTTTGCCCAGTAACTTCTCTGACAAAACATATGCCCAGTATCTTTTGATATCTGTTATTTGATTCTCTGCTAATGATGTGTCTGCTCATTTTGAGCTGTTCTGATAAGACATTAGTTTGAACGAGCCATAAAACTTTGTTAACTTTGGTAGATTGTGAAAATACCATTATGTCCTTATAGAAATCATCACATTTTATAAGAAAAGTTTATAATTTTTCTAGTTTGTGTAGAAACAGTAGATTCGTGCTGAGGATTTGAAATAGGAAAAAATATGGGAAAAATGACCATGAAATGAATTTGACTATAGTGTTACTATGACAGTGATAAAATTTAGAGTCATTCTTTAGTTCTCAATGAAACAAGGGTTTACTTTGTGCTTGAAATGCAACAGTAAACAGGACAACACAGATCTGCCATCATGGAACTTACATTCTGCAAGGACACAGAGAAGAAAACAAGTTGACAAAATAATTGTGAGTTGTGATGAATGCTGTGAAAGGACCAAACGTGAGCCGAAATAGAGAATATTGGGATCAGTTCTTGACAAAGAATAGTCAGTGAGGGCCTCTCTGAGCAGGTGGCAATTAAGAAGAGGCTATAAGATGAGAACAACTGCCTGTGGAAAGCACATTCCAGAGAGTGGGTACAGGTTCCAGGGTCAGGATATGGCTGTTGTATTTGGGGAACTGAGACCCCTGAGTGAGTGAAGCCTAGTGAGTTAGTCTAGGGAGTCGTATGAAATGAGAGGGAGAGGAAGGTGGACAGGAGCCCATCTATCAGGGTGTCATAGGCCACAGTAAGGAGTCTGGATTTTTTTTCCTTAACCTAATAGGAAGCTACTCAGGTGTTTATGCAGGAGAGGGCAAGGTCAAATTTATGTTTCAAGAAGCTCTGTTTAACTGCTGGGTGGAGATAGAACTGGAGTGGAGCAGAATTGTAAGTGAGAACACTAACCTCATTCCTTTGAACTGTGGGGGAGTAAAAACAATTTTTCTTTTATCCTTCTAGGTTCTTGGCTGAGACAAACCCCTGTAATAAAAGACAGATTAGCAGGAAAAAAACAGAAATTTAATAACATGTTTACCTCCTATATACCCAGGAAAACTGAGTAACTCCCCAAAATGAACCAAGACATCACCTTAAATAGTGTCTTCAGCTAAGGACAAAAGAAAGATGTTGAGAGTGGGGAGAGCCAGTTATTGGAGGTTTGGAGGCAAAGCACAGTAAGAGAGGGTATGATTGTTATGCAGATTTAAGTCCCTGCCTTCTCCATTAATAAGAGTTTCAAAGATTTAGTCATTCTCCTCTTCCTTTCCCTTACAAATGGAGATTTCCCTTATAAATATAAATGTCTCTTACAAAAGGGTAACTTCTACTTGGTTTTCAGAGCTTCTTCTGTGTCTGCTGTTTCTTAAAAATAATCAGCCTAAAATCATCCTTATGCCAAAGAGGCATATTTTGGGGTGACAAATTCTGCTCCCTTTCAGTTCTGCCTTTAATACTTCAAAGAAGTTTCACAGTCTAGAAGCTGAGTTGTTCCATGTTATTGAACCAGTCTCTCAGTCCTGAGAACAGGTCAGTTCAGTTTAACAGTTTTGTCTCATTTCAGGATATGGTGTTGCAGGTGGGCTCCCAAAGTTAGGCCTATATGTTGCAAGCAATCAGATTTTTTTTTTTTTTTGTGAGGAAGACCAGCCCTGAGCTAACATCCGTTGCTAATCCTCCTCTTTTTGCTGAGGAAGACTGGCCCTGGGCTAACATCCGTGCCCATCTTCCTCTACTTTATATGGGATGCCGCCACAGCATGGCTGACAGGCAGTGCGTCGGCAGGCGCCCGGGATCTGAACCCGCGAACCCCGGGCTGCCAAATGCGAACTAAACTGCTGCGCCACTGAGCCGGCCCCACAAGCAGTCAGATATTTAATAAGAGGCATTTCTATGGAAATAGAAAACACCTCAAAGGTTAATGATTAGAGCAGATTATAAACCCCCCCGAGTCCTCAGGGCAGCCAGATGAAGATATCTAGATTTCTAGATGTCGAGGTCAAAGCAAAATTTGCAATTTGAATGTCTCTGATGATGTTACTGGTTATTAGGGTAAACTTTCTAAATGGCCCACACAGCAACAAGCATGAAGGTTGTCTAAACATGAACTAGTGTTACAGCAATTTCTCGGAAGTTCATATCAAGTCACTCACATTCAGTTTGCAGGGTTTCAGGGGAAAAGGACAGTTTATGTTCATAGTGATTCCAAGTCAAAAGAGTGGAAGAAAATTGGGAATGTTAGCTTGGAGAGTTTTAGCCAGATTATTTGAGGAAACTAGAAGAATTCAGGATCAAATCCACTTTACAGGTAAATAATGAAACATCACAGACAATGAACAGGAGTAGCATCTGATATCCACAAAGGTATATTATAGTTTCTACTAAAACAGAAATTTTCTCTCTATAATCACCCCCATTTCTACCAAAGATAATTACAGTAAGAGTAAACTAAATCTAGTTTAGATTAATTTGGCCTCATTATTTACATAAGTTCAGCAAGAATAGTGATTGATCATGTAGGCTCTTTTAAATCTGCTTTGCTGGAACTCTTCATAAGGAGTCTCAGATCAGACTCTTAAAAGCCCTGAGACTAGGAAACCAAGCAGAGAACTCACCATCATACTTCACCTGCAATACCTATAGATGTGGGTAAATTCTTCTCTTCTCCAGGTCTCCAAAATATCCTAAAGTTCCTGAGTCTGCCAGGAAGTGACCTTCTTTACTTATCTGGTTAGGATGCCAGGAACCCTGTAAGCAAGGTACAAGGCTGTTTTTCCAAGGGGCTTTATTGGATCCATAAAGTCAACCTTAGTTTCTTAAAGCTGTCTTGTCATATCTGAGTCTATTCATACTCTCAAATATGACATTCCTGTCAAAGCCTTTGTAACATAACCAATGTTTCCAATTGTTACAAGAAGAACAGATTCTTATTGAAGTTATGCAAGTGACTGTATTGCCATGATAATAAGAATGCTCACTCAATAAGAGTTTCCAAATCTTGGAGGGATCAGGTAGGGAGAAAAATTGTTTCATCTTTGTTCGTGAAGATATACTTTACCAAATTGCTGTAAGTCATAGATAGCTTAAGAGAAAGGATTTCCTTAAATCTGGAAAAACAAAACATTAAAGAATCAGCAATGTTTCAAACAAAAAGTAGTAAAAATTATAATCATCCCGATTAGTTCATTCTGTCCCATGTAATTAATTCTTGATCTTGATCTTGTTAGCAATTTTATAAATCCAGTTTTTCTTCAGAGTTCTGTAAATTCTTACCCAGTTCAATGGTATGATCTTAAAGTTATTAGTAACCTGTACTTGTCAGAGTCCTTACCATGAATCTTTCTGAAGATGAAACACATTTGCAAAAGATCAGAGTAAAACAATAACTTCCATAAATGACAAAATGACTTAAAAATGGCCATGGTTAAACTTCTGATGAGAGTTCACCATAATGCTATTGACAATGAAATTTGGTTATTTCTGTAGCATACAATATTTTAAGGTAATAACTAGAATCACATGTGATAATATTATATGATGAAATATCAGATTTTTAGGAATTTTATACAATTTCTGAAACACTTATACTAACATATACCTATACAAATACAACATAAGGATGGCTCAGCATTAGTTCTTATTTGACAATGCTTCCCAATGTAATTTAACATATCAAATAAGCCTAATTAGTTTAGCATCTCTCTTTTATAAGGAGAGAGAACAAATCTTTTAAGAAGTTCCAGGGGACTTCTGGAAAATCCAAGAGTTACTTCCAGATCAAAAAGACTTCATTTAAAATTTGATTTTGGGAAGTTTGTCAAAAATATCAAAGATTTTGGACACTTGCTAAATAAGATCACAGATCATTATGAAATAATAATAATTATCTATTTAACTAAAGTGGCAAAAGATTTTAAGAGCAAATACAGAAGTTTATATAGTTGTGAGCCAAACTGAGCTCTTTTAATAGTGAGAAGACTCAGGTTTTTTTTAAGTAATCAAAGACCTGATAAGACAACATGAAGCATAGGAAATTATTTTGATAAATCATAAAATCTTTTCTTTCTAGGCAGATTACTTTAAAGGTAAAGAAAGACCTTTCATAATCTCATATCAGGAATAGACCAATAGTCCAATAAAACTTTGTCCTTTTAACAAATGAAAGAAAATTAAGATCTAATTTTACATAAGTACACTATTGATATTGAAAGTTACTTTTAAAACCTTTATAATAACTCAATTTTAGCCAGCTTGATTACACCAGGTAAAATTCTGTCTCTCTTCCCAACTTTCTATACCATTTTGTGCTTTATTCTCCTTTCCCATTTTGAAATAACTGGTTTTGCTTTAGGGCAAATTCACTTTCATTTCTCTTAACAAAAATGCATTTCCATACCTCAAACATTTTCTTAGCCAAAAACAAATCCTACTTTCCTTGCATATAGTATTGTTTCCCTTATTGTTTCTAGTAGCTTTAACTAAATATATTAATTAGAATTCTTAACCCTTAGGAACCTTAATTTGTAGTGAAAAACTAAGAAGTAAGCAAGTGTAAACTGTCTATTATACCAGCCTTTAGATAGGCAAATTTATGAATACATTTGATAATTTCTAGAAGCATATGCCTCCTCATAGTATGCAATCATGTGCCACATAATGACATTTTGGTCAACAACAGACAACATATACAACAGTGGTCCCATAAGACTAGTACCATATAGCCTAGGTATGTAGTAGGCTATACCACCTAGGTTTGTGTAAGAATATTCTGTGATGTTCACACAAAGACAAAATCACCTAACAATGCATTTTTCAGAATGTATCCCTGTTGTTATGTGATGCATGATTGTAATTTTTCGTAAGATGGCATAAGATTTGCTTACCAACAGACCCAAATATCTTAAGTTCCTCTGTAATAGGAAGCCAAAAGTAGATCAGCCTGCATTCAATAATTAATGTTCAATATATTAACTTATTTGGAAGTGCTCTAGATATTCAATGAATTTCCCATCCTTTAATTTAACTTAGCAAAACTCTAAAGTTTCAGGTTACCAGGGAGATTTGGGAAAGCTATTTTTAAGTAAACATACCATAAAACATAATTATTGCTGAAAAGTTCACCTAAAAACTCTTATCCTACTTACATCTGTCTAAATCACTTGCTCCCGACAATTATGTTTAGACTACTCATGAGAACTTCATGAGACATTAGACAAAATCAGCCATCAACCCAAGCTGTTTTTCATGCTGACAAATTTTGGAACAGAGATAACATGAACTTATGACTAATAAACCCACGTAAAATAAAAGTTGTATATCTGCATAATATTTTATTCTGAGGACATGCTTATTTTAATTAAACCAACAAACTTAAATTAGCTTTTATTTACCAAAGATTATCTCAGATCACATTAACTTGAAAAGCACTTGGTTTAGTTTCTCTATATCTGAGAGTTTTGGAATACCCAGTCCATACAATCGCTTGTCCTTCAAGCCAACCCCATAGAGCTCTTTTACAAATTAATTTTGACACTACTATCTGGGGGTAAGAAAATGCCAGACATCTACAATATATATCTAATAGACTCATGTAAACATACAGACAGACACAAACAGAGATCTTATAGCTTTCATTCTAAAATTTTAGCCATGAGTCAGGTACAATAATACAAAACTCACAGTTTATAAAAGAACAGTTGGATCCAAATTGTGTTTCTGGCAGTTGGAAAAAGTTAAGTTTACCTGCTCAGATGGCTAGCTTTTTTACCAATATTTGTGGAGAAGATTTTTAAGATGTTTTCATTTGCCTAATTTCCAAATAGCTCCATTTTTTTCCTTCTGATAAGAATCATTTGCCTAAAATTTGCATGTCAAAGAAAGGCTCTTAGATTCTATAGAAGACAGGGTAGAAAATATATGTCTCAAAGGCACAGAGAAACCATCCAAGTTTTCTCCAAGAAGTTGTGGGACATATTTGCCTATTATCAGAGGTCTAGGGTAATTTCTAAATTTTTCCTTCTTTTTCTTAAATGTGAGACAGTTTTCTTTCCAATGTCCTAATAAGTGCAGAACAATTTTCTTCCCAATCTCCTAATATTTTACAATATCTAGGGGTATTTTGAGATGAATAGGAGAGGTTCTGGGGTTGGTAAGGATAAGTGGACTTTGAATTGCTTCTAGAGCTGCATTTCTGGTTTTGTAGAGATTTGCAAGGCAAAGATACATGTTTCCAATTCCCCAAAGAACTAGATTGCAGCCTGAATGATAAAGAGGCTGACCCACTCATTAAACTACATTTTCCATTTGCTTCTTTATATCAGGGAGAAGATTTCCATCTGAATGGAAATCAGAAGGGTCCTGTGTTTGGGGCCGGCCCGGTGGCATAGTGGTTAAGTTTGGTTCACTCCAGTTCAGTGGCCTGGGATTCAGGGGTTTGAATTCTGGATGTGGACCTATACCACTCATCAAGCCATTGCTGTGGTGGTGATCCACATACAAAATAGAGGAAGATTGGCACAGATTTCCACTCAGAGCTAATCTTCCTTGAGGAAAAAGAGGAGGCAACAGGTGTTAGCTCAGCACCAATCTTCCTCACCCCCCTCCAAAAAAAAAAGATTCCTATGTTCTAGAGCTTCAGAGGTTAATGCATTATGCCTTTGGAAGGTCTGTATAAAGTGTTGAATGTAAGCCTTTGAATGTTCTCCTTTTTTTCTGAGTTTACACTTCAACCTTAGACCAATTCATCTAGGGGGAAGAACCTTTACTGTTGCTTCTATCAGCCCCTAAACATTGACCTTCAGCTGATTCATTTCCTGATCATTTTTAAGAGGGCTGGGAGAAATTCTGGTCATCTGCTTCCTCTGTGAGGGGGATTTTCCCCAGGAGCCGTATGTCTTGTCTGATAACTACAGTATAATCATGGGTGGGAAGAACACTCCTTAGCAGCCAACTGAGGTCCCTGTGAGCAGGTACTGAATGGCCACTGATCTTTCTAGCTCTTCTCTAAATTTGGTAGGATCTCCTGAAAGTGCAGGGGAAAAAAGGTTTTATAAGTTCATCCTGTTAAGGGAGTCCTTAAAGCTAACCACCATTCTCCTTCATGCCCTTTCCAATTTGATCTTTCCACAAGTACCAATAAGACAATTGTTTAGGATGAGAGCTCTCTAAAAATTTTTTTCAAATGTAGAAGTGTTTCCAGTTCAAAGGATCCATCATCTGGCGATTGACATAGACAGTCTTCATTTCAATAGCAACTCAAACCAATAAGCCTTTTTATGGCTTAATGATGTATGCAAAAGGCATCCCAAAAGAGAGTGCAGAAGAAGCAGACCCCACAAGATCCAGAAAGTTTACTCCCAAAGTTAGCCTAAGAAAGCAAAGACCTTCGTTGTCACAGGGTGTAAGAATGGTGTAGTGAAAACAGTGTCTCCAGTTTCCCATGAGAACGTGAGGTGCCTTCAGTCACCACTAATCTGTGACACTAGGCAGGCACTATTAGAATGAGACCTTTCCAGCACTAACGAGGCTAGAGATATTGAGATGACAAAGGCCCCTTATGGACCAGGATCCCTTATGACAAACTCCCCCGAGAGCTGGCATGGTTGGACAAAGAGAATGCAGCTTCTTGGATCCACAGCCTATTGCGCTGTCTGACAGATGCATGATGATACCTGCATCTTCCCGCTGGCAGACACCAGAGAGAATATTCTCGCTGGTCACAAAGCCAAGCTCTCCACACATGGATAAAGGAAAACCTCATCAAACCTTTAGTTCTCCTCCTTATGACAAAGAACACAAAGACAGAGGCAAAGACAAAGACCATCTCTGAGAGGGACGGGATCAATAGAAACAAGAGTACCCACAATAGAAATCTTTACCAATGTTGTTATACCCAAGAAACTTCTTGCACAAATATTTTCTCTTGCTAATCTAAATTTGTAAAGGAAGGGACAAGGTGAAATTTTACCATCCTCTCTTGGCTGGGCACTACAGGGAGAGAACTAGGAGAGCTGACTTTGGTAAGAATTCTTACCCTTCACTGGCTTTTCCAGAATCCCTTCTGCAGGCTCCAGAGTGGGTATGGTGTCTCAGAAAGTCCTATCATAGGTCACCAAACTGTGAGTAAGTGAAAATAATTTTCCCTCTCCCCTTCTAGATTCTTGACTGAGACACCTCCTGTAGTAAAACATAGATTAACAGGAGAAAGACAAACAGAAGTTTAGTAACATGTATACCTACTGTGTAAGTGGAAGATACCCAGGAAAACTGAGTAACTCCTGGAAATGACCTAAACCATCAACTTAAATACCATCTTCAGCTAAAGACAAAAGAAGGATGTTGGGGGTAGGGAGAGCCACTTATGGGAGATCTTTAGGCAAAGCACAGTAAACAAGGGTATGGTTCTTATGCAGATTTAAGTCTCTGTCTTCTCCACTGATAAAAGTTTCTAAAGATTTAGCCATTTTTCTCTTCCTGGTACAGAGAGGGAGACTCTCTTACAAGTGGAGATTAAATGTCTCTTATAAAAGAGTAACTTCTACTTGGTTTTCAGCACTTCTCCTGTGTCTGCTGTTTCTTAAAAATAATCAGCTGAAAATAATGCTTATGCCAAAGAGGCATATTTTGGGGTGACAAACTCTGGTCCCCTTCACAACGTTGAGGGATAAATGTTCAGTTTCTACATTGACTATTTTCTATACAATTTTTTGCTCTTGGATGTTAAATCACATATGTAAATATGGAGACATCTTAAATTTAAATTAAAAAGACCAGGTTTTTGTTTTGTTTTGCCTAACCTATCCTATAAATAGTAGTCAGTTTGCAAATTAATATTTATATCTTTTATTTTTCTTTAAAAACATGTAGCTTCCTTTGAATTTAAATACAGTTTCTTCTATACAAATGGTAATAATTCCTAAGAGGTGTCAGAGAGCTACATGTGTTAGTCGTTCCTATCCAAGTGAAAAAAAAATGTATATTTTCTTTAAGAAAGGATTTTTAAAAGTTAGAACTGAGTGCATATGCATTCATTCTTTAAAACAGGCTTGAGATATAGCTGCTACAATAATATGATAGATTGATGGTTGTATTTTATGTGCTACTGTAGGGGAGGAAAGATAATTTTCACTCTATCCTTCTAGGTTCTTGGCTGAGACTCCCCTGTCATAAAAGACACATTACCAGGAGAAAATCAAACTGAAGTTTAATAACATGTATACCTCCTGTATACAGGGAAGATACCCAGGAAAACCGAGTTAACTCTCTAAAATGGCCCAAGCCACCACTCTCAATAACATCTCAGGCTAAAGACAAAAGATGTCGTAGGAAGGGGAGACCAGTTACAGGAGGTTACTAGGAAAAGCACGGTAAACGTGGGTAAGGTTGGTATGCAGATTTAAGTGGTTGCCTTCTACATTGTTAAGTGTTTGTAGAGATTTAGAGTCATCCTTCTCTTCCTGGTCCAGAGAGGGAAACACCCTCGCAAAAAGATTTGCCTTTCTAATGTAAATGTATCTTACAAAAGGGTAGCTTCTACTCAGTTTTCAGAGCTTCTTCTGTGTGTACTGTTTCTTAAAAATAACCGGCTTAAAATAATCCATATGCTGAAGAGGCATATTTTGGCATGGCATATTCTGGTCCCCTTCACTACCCATTAAAGTAATTACATTTTTATTTATCTTGCAGCATGATAAATTGCATGAACTTTGGTGCTGTTAGATTACCGTTGGGACTACTATTGGCTGCAGCAAGATTTCTGGTTGTTTATTTTAGAATTCACAGGACATAAAGATAGCTCACCTATTAGCTATTAATCTGAGCCTTTCAAAGATGAGGTATAAAAATGGCAGTGGGAACTTTGAAATATTTGTTTTTGCTTATCAATTCAACAGGCATTGTTTTTCAAGCACTATGGTAGACCCCGTCTCTTAATTAAAGCACGTAACTTGGTTCCAAACACATGTATAATGTTAGTTTTATGACAAAAAGGAGGTGACGGGAATCCCTACACTGTGGGCACCCGGGCTTCCGTGGCATGTTAACCATAATAGAAAGTCCAAATGAAATTAATCCTAGCAATAATGGAATTTGTGAGTTAGAAGGAACCTTGGAATTCATCTAATTAAAATCCCTATTTTACCGACTAAGAGGCAAGAGAGGTCACAGAGCTACTGGGTGACTCCTTCCATCAAGGTAGAGCATCAAAAGCAATTTACTTGAACTACAGTGGATTAACTCTCCAAAGAAATTACCTTCACTCAAGTTCAATTCAATAAAATACCTTTAACCTTTATCCAGAGCTTTTGCATTTTCTAAAGAAGATTCTAACTCGATGCCTTTTTTATACAAAGATCTACAAGAAAAAATTCTTTCTAAAATTTAGAGCCAGGAAAAAAAACAAAACAAAATAAAATAAAAAACAGAAACTTTTTTTTGTCAAGAATTGATGGGCTTTCCTTTACGGGTAGACCTATGAAGTTTATCATGTTTCCCTCTTTTACTTTGTGTCCAGGACCCTCAGTTAGACGAAAAGAGTTAAGGAAACTTTCTCCCTTTCTAGTCTATGTTGTTTCTGATTTCCCATTTAACTCTCATGTTATTTTGTATGCAAGCTATGCAAGCTATCGTTCTATAAATTATTCAGAAATAAATACTTAGGGGCAAAGTCAAGACTACAATTCAGGTCTTCCAACTCTTAATCCAAATTGTAATCCATTCTGTCATTATTGGGAACCATTCATATCTCTGACTATTTTTTCCCAAAAGGGAAAAATAGTTGTCCCAATATTTGTGTAAAAGAAGGATATGAAGCAAAAGAAGTGTCTACCTCATTCTATAGCTTTGGCTTGAATTTCAAAACTTAATAATCATACCTCTCAACTGTCAAGCAGAAAAAACAAAAAGAAGATGCTCTTTTTGTTTGTTTTATTTTATTGCTTTGTATTTGGAAATATTATTCTATTGGCACTCAGAACTTTTCATGGTCTTATATAAATGTTATATATTCACAATGAAGTTAGGGACAGATTTGGGTTTTCCTTTGAATATAGACAATATCCACAAAGACCAATGCAGTAGAAAGCTTTTAAATCAAGCTTTTCCTTTATAACAAAAGTGTCTGGTTTCTTGCTTCCTGAATCCGTTAATGCATTTTGACTATCACCCAGTCACATGCTGCTGGGCATCAGCTTGCTTACCCAACAGGAAGCCTGAGACTTCGGCACAAAGGAACCCTCAGAGCTCTTGATGTTTCTCGTCTGGTGACGCTCAATTACAGGGCTGCTCTTTCATTGATATGCTGAGTTGAAGAAGGGGTATCACAGAAGCCACAGCCAGCATGGCACAGCTGTCTGCTTTCTTTATAATGTTTCTGAAAAGAATATATTAGTAATGTCAAAAGTTGGGTTAGGACATCAGTCACAGAAAGAGTTGCCCTTGAGAGGTTAACATTTGCTTTCTTAGAATTTCAGTGGGAGTCAGGGTAGATGTTAGAAAGATGGAGCAAAGCATACTTTAATATAACTACTAATGTTACAGTAATAGATATTTGGAGAAGAAACTGAGAATATTTATAGGGAGCACATCTGATGAGAAGACCTCAGAGTAGAAAATATAAGCATGGAAGGTTATTTTCGATTTCTAGCTGTTGTATGTTATATTTCCTTTATTATCATTATTATTGCAGAGTACAAAAAAATAGCATTAGTTATTATTATTAATCCTTTAGAAAATCGCTTTGCAGCCTGCATAAGGGCACTGAGTCCAGAGTCCAACTAGCTGCATCTATATCCTGGTTTTGTGATATAACTCCTGGACTATTCTGGGCAATTTACTTAACTTCCCTTTGCCTCACCTCTTCCTCTGCGAAATGAGGATAATAATAATGCCTACTGAATAGGATTGTTGTGGGGATTCATGGAGCTCATATTTGTAAATTGCATAGAACACTGCCTGGCATAGAGTCAGCATTATTTGAGCAGTTATTATTTTTACACAAATTCTCCTCTTTACTCACATGACAGTTATTTTCCTGATAAAATATTATTCTCTCATTTATGTATGCAAAACTACTATCACAAAACTTTTTTTTCTCCTGGTGCTCAAGTCCTTACAGCTCCATCTTCTGCCCCAGGAGCCACCCAGGATCACCCAGGAACAGGCTGTGGCAGTAATGGCTGGTCAGAAGTCCAGGCACGTGGGTCCTAGCACCTCCCAGAGCATCCTCTCACTTTTCTGTTTGACCAAAACCCCTTCCCCTAGGCTCAGAGGGTAGGAGCCTCTCCGGCTGTCTGCTCCCTTGCATACTATCTAACCCAGAGTTTCTGGACCTTTTTTGTCCAAGGACTACTTTGTCAATCTATTGAAGCCAATAAATGGCTTCTCAAAATAGTATTTTTAAATGCATAAAGTAAAACAATGGATTACAAAGGAAGTCAAAAATATTGAAATGCAATTATCAAAGTGTTTTAAAAATGTGATATAGGAGTATATGTGCTTCTTTATTGTAACAACTTCCATAATTTTAAAGTAATGATGAGTGTGAATGAAGTTTGAGATATCTGCAATAACTGCAATGTGAAACAAAATTAAAATATCTGTGATTTTTATTGTTAACAAAGTCACAGGTACTGCTAATAGTGCTATAACTTGTTACCAAATTTAATAATTGAAGGAAATGATAAATTTCAATTAGTCAGTGAAAATAGAAATATATTATTTTCTCATTTAATTCCCAGAATTCTATCCAAGACTTATCCGTGGACCCCAAGTTAAGACCCCCCGTTCTAATCCAGACTGAACTAATACCTCTCGCCTTCTGGTCTTGGAGAAGGAAGGAAAGAAGAACTTTTTAAGTCTGCACCTTGACCCAGGCTGCCCCTGTATCTGTATAAACACAGGGTTCTTGAGCCTTATCGTCCCAATACCTTACCTCCACTTTTTTACCATAGGCTATTTTCTAGAACCTTGGCTTCCTACCTGCCATTAGTTTTATTCTTTCTTTCTTTTTTTTTATTAAGATATAATTGACATATAAAATCATGTAACTAACTTTAAGGTGTAAAATGTGTTGATTTTTTACATTTATAGATTAACAATATGATTACCATCATCGCATTACCTAACGCCTCTATCACGTCGCATATTATCATTTCTTTTTTATGGTGAGAACATTTAAGATCTAGTCTCTTAGCAACTTTCAAGTATATAATATAGTTTGGTTGACAATAATCACAACGCTGTGCATTAGAGCCCCAGAACTTATTCATCTTCTAACTGCAAGTTTGTACCCTTCAACCAATATCTGTCCATTTCCCCCACCCTCTAGCCCCTAGTAATTGCCATTCTACTCTTTCTTTCTATGAGTTCATTTTTTAACATTTCACATATAAGCAATAGCATACAGTATTTGGCTTTCTCTGTCTGAATTACCTCGCTTATTAGCATAATGCCCTCAAGGTCCATCCATATTGTTGCAAATGGCAGGATTTCCTTTGTCATGGCTGAATAATATTCCATTGTATAAATATATACCAATCTTCCTTATCCATTCATCCATTGTTGGACATTTAGATTATTTCCATACCTTAGCTATTATGAATAATGCTGCAATAAATATGGGAGTGCAGATATCCTTCTGATACACTATTTTCATTGTCTTTGTATATATACCCAGAAGTTGGATTGCTTTATTGTATGCTAGTTATATTTTTAATTTTTTGAGGAATCTCCATACTGTTTTCCATAGTGGCTGCACCAATTTACTTTCCCACCAACAGTGCACAAGGGCTCCTGCAAAAGAGATTCCTGGACCCAATTCCAATGTGTGTGTGGAGACTTCCCCACACCAACAAGCAGTTCTAAGAATTCAACTCAATTCTGACATTATCTACCAGGAGATAGAATCAGATTCCACAAGTAAAGGGTTCAGTCCCACAAGACGCTTCTTCACTTCTGACACCAGCTGCAAGTCCAGGTTGTTACCTGTGCTTCTGACTGACCAGCTACAAACTGGAGGTTCCAATGACCCGCTCCAACTCAAGATGCCAATCCCAAGTCCAGGTTATTACCTATAGTTCTGACCAACTGGCTATAAATCAGAGGTTCCCATGCCCCCTCCTCAGGTTCGATTAATTTTCTAGAACAACTCAGAATTTAGAGAAACATATCCCGGTTTATTAAAAGATATGGTAAAGGATATAGATGAACATCCAGATGGAAGAGGTGCATAGCGCAAGCTTTGACGGAAGGAGTGTGGAGCTTTCATGCCCTCTCCAGGTGCACCTCTCTCCCAGCACCTCCCTGTGTTCACCAGCCCTGAAGCTCTTCAACAGAAAAAGGGCCAATGAGCAGTCCTCTTGGGGTTTTATGGAGGCCTCATTACATAGGCATGATTGACTAAGTCATTGGCCATTGGCAGTTTAGTCAACCTCAAGCCTCCCTCCCCTCCCTGGAAATCAGGGGGTGGGACTGAAATTTCCAATCCTCTGATCACAGGGCCAGCTCTCCTGGCAACCAGTCCTCACCCTTGGGTGGGGTCCAAAAGTCACCCTCATTAACATAACACAAAATTCCAGGGGTTTGGGGAGCTGTGAACCAGGAACTGTGGGTAAAGACAACATTTATATGAGAAATATATATTTGGTCATATGAATGACCAAAAATATATTTTTCATAAATTGCAATATCATAGCTCCCTTTTCTCCACATCCTCTCCAACCCATTTTAACAGGTATGAGGTGATATCTCATTGTGCTTTTGATTTGCATTTTCCTGCTGATTAGTGTTGTTGAGCATCTTTTTATGTACCTGTTGGCCATTTGGATATCTTCTTTGGAAAAAGGTCTATTCAGTTCCTCTGTCCGTTTTTTAATCAGATTTTTTTATTGTTATTGAGTTGTATGACTTCTTTATATCTTTTGGATATTAACCTGCTATCAGATACATGGTTTGCAAATAAACAGTTTGCAAATATTTTCTCCTATTCTGTAGCTTGTCTTTTCATTTTGTTAATTGTTTATTTTTCTGTGCAGAAACTTTTTAGTTTGTGGTAGTCCCACTTGTTGATTTTTGCTTTTGTTGCTTGTGATTTTGGTGTCACATCCAAGAAAATAGTTGCCAAGAGCAATGTCAAGGAGCTTTTTCCCTATGTTTACTTCTAGGAGCTTTATGGTTTTAGGTCTTATGTTTAAGTTTTTGATTTTTTTTTTGAGTTAATTTTTTGTAGCTGGTGTAAGATAGGGCTCCAGTTTCATTCTTCTGCATATAATTACCGGTTTTTCCAACACTATTTATTGAAGAGACTAGCCTTTCCCCATTGAGTATTCTTGACTCCCTTGTCAAATATTAGTTGACTATATATGTGAGGGTTTATTTCTGAGCTCTTGATTCTGTTGCACAGGTCTATGTGCCTGTTTTTATGCCAGTACCATACTGTTTTGATTACTATAGCTTTGTAATGTAGTTTAAAATCAAGAAGTGTATGCCTCCATCTTTGATCGTCTTTCTCAGGATTGCTTTGGTTATTCAGGGGCTTTTGAGGTTCAGTATACAGATCTTTTCACCTCCTTGGTTTAAATTTATTCCTAAGTATTTTATTGTTTTTTTCCCCCAGTTTTATCAAGATATAATTGACACATAACAGTATATTTTATTGCTTATGAAGCTATTGTAAATGGGTTTGTTTTCTTTATTTCTTTGGATTGTTTTCTTTATTTTTCAGATATTTTGTTGTTAGTGTATAGAAACACAACTGACTTCTGTATGTTGATTTTATATCCTGCAACTTTACTGAATTTGTTTACTAATCCTAACAGTTTTTTGGTGATCTTTAGGATTTTCTATATGTAAGATTATATCATATGCAAACAGAAGCAATTTTACTTTTTCCTTTCCAATTTGGATGCCTTTATTTCTTTTACTTGCCTTATTGCTCTAGTTAGGACATCCAGTACTATGTTGAATAGGAATGGTGAGAGTGGGCATCCTTGTCTTGTACCTGATCTTAGAGGAAAAGCTTTCAACCTTTCACTGTTAAGTATGATGTTAGCTGTGGGCTTGTCATATATGTCCTTTGTTATGTTGAGGTACATTAATTTCTATAGGCAATTTGTTGAGAGCTTTTGTCATAAAAGGATGTTTAATTCTGTCAAAAGCTTTTTCTACGCATTTCTTTCATTCTATTAATGTGGTGTTAGATGTTGATTGATTTGTGTATGTTGGAGCATCCTTGCATCTCAGGGATAAATCCCACTTGATCATGGTGTATGATCCTCTTAATGTGTTGCTGAATTTGATTTGATAGTATTTTGTTGAGATTTTTTGCATCTGTACTCATCAGGGATATTGTCCTGTGATTTTCTTTTCTTGTAGTATCCTTGTCTGGCTTTGGTATCAGGGTAATGCTGGCATCATAAAATGAGTTTGGGAATGTTCCCTCCTTTTCAATTTTTTGGAAGAGTTTGAGAAAGATTGGCATTAATTCTTCTTTAAATATTTGATCAACTTCACCTGTGAAACCATCTGGACCTGGGCTTTTCCTTGTTGGGAGGTTTTTGATTACTGATTCATCATCTTCTTGCTCATTATTGGTCTGCTCAGCTTTTCTGTTTCTTCATGATTCAGTCTTGGTAAGTTGTATGTTTCTAGGAATTTCTCTATTTTTTCTAGGTGGTCCAATTTGTTGGCATATAACTGTTCATAGTAGTTTCTTTTGGTCCTTTGTATTTCTGTGGTATCGGTTGTAATGTCTCCTCTTATTTCTGATTTTATTTTTTTGAGTCTTCTCTCTTTTTTTCTTAGCTAGTCCAGCTAAAAGTTTGTAAATTTTGCTTATCTTTTCAAATAACCAGCTCATAGTTTTGTTGATTTTTTCTATTGTTTTCTGGTCTTTATTTCATTTATTTCCACTCTGATATTTGTTATTTCCTTTCTTCTGCTAACTTAGGGCATAGTTTGTTCTTTGTTCTCTAGTTCCTTGAGGTGTAAAGTTAGGTTTTTTATTTGAGATCTTACTTTTTTCTTAATATATGCATTTATTGCTATAAACATCCCTCTAAGAACTGCTTTTGCAGCATCCCATAGGTTTTTGGATGTTGTGTTTCCATTTTCATTTGTTTTGAAAAAAAATTTTCTTTTTTTTTTACTTTAGTCTTGGCATTGATTTTTTGTTGTTGTTGTTTGAGGTAACATTGGTTTATAACATTATATAAATTTCAGGAGTCCATCATTATATTTGATTTCTGTGTAGACTACATCATGGTCACCACCCAAAGACTAATGACCATCCATCACTGTAAACATATGCTCTGTCACCCCTTTTGCCCTCCTCCCTCCTCTCTTTCCCTGTGGTAACCACCAATCTAATCTCTGTATCTGTTTGTCTGTTTGTTGTTGTTGTTTTCTTCTTCCAAAGCCCCCAGTACATGGCTATATATCCTAGTTGTAAGTCCTAGTTCTTCTATGTGAGCTGCTGTCACAGCATGGCAACTGACAAACGGGTGGTATGGTTTCATGACTGGGAAATGAACCCAGGCTGCTGAAGTGGTGAGATTCAGAACCTTAACCACTAGACCATCACGGCTGGCTCTGTTGTTTTTAACTTCTACTTATGAGATCATACGGTGTTTGATTTTCTCCATCTGACTTATTTCACTGAGCATAATACCCTCAAGATTCATGCATGTTGTTGCAAATGGCAAGATTTCATTTATTTTTTTATTTTATTTTTTTGTGAGGAAGACTAGTCCTGAGCTAACATCCATTGCCAATCCTCCTCTTCTTTGCTGAGGAAGATTGGCCCTGGGATAACATCCATGCCCATATTCCTCTACTTTATATGGGACGCAACCACAGCATGGCTTGACAAGCAGTGCGTCTGTCCACGCTGGGGATCTGAACCCACAAATCCCTGGGCCGCCAAAGCACTACACCATTGGGCTGACCCCAAGATTTCATTTAGTTTTATAGCTGAGTAGTATTCCATTGTGTATATAAACCGCATCTTCATTATCTGCTCATCCCTTGGTGGGCACTTAGGTTGTTTCCAAGTCTTAGCTGTTATGAATAATACTGCGATGACAATAGGGGTGCATATATCTTTACACATTTATGTTTTTGTTTTCTTTGCCTAAATGCCCACAGTGAAATAGCTGGATCACATGGTAGTTCTAGTCTTAATTTTTTGACAAATCTCCATACTGCTTTCCATAGTGGCTGCAAGGTACAGTTTACATTCTCACCACAGTGTACAAGAGTTCCTTTTTTTCCACATCCTCTACAACACTTCTTAATTCTTGTCTTGTAAATTATAGCCATTCTAATGGGTGTGAGGTGCTATCTCATTATAGTTTTGATTTGCATTTCCCTAATTATTAGTGATGTTGAGCATCTTTTAATGTGCCTGTTGGCCATCAGTATTTCTTCTTGGGAAAAATGTCTGTTCAGATCTACTGCCCTCTTTTTTTTTTTTGGTGACAAAGATTGCCCTTAGGTAACATCTACTGCCAATCCTCCATTTTTTTTGGCTTGAGGAAGATCAGCCCTGAGCCAACATCAGTGCCAATTTTCTCTACTTTGTATGTGGGTCACCACCACAGCATGGCTGGTGAGTGGAGTATGTCTGTGCTGAGAATTCAGACTGGCAAACCCAGGCTGCTAAAGTGGAGTGCATGGAACTTGAACAACTTGGTCACGGGGCCAGGCCCTTTTGCCCATTTTTTAATTGGGTTGTTTCTTTGTTGTTGAGTTGTATGACTTCTTTATATGTTTTGGATATTAACCCCTTATCAGATATATGGTTTGCAAATATCTTTTCCCAAATGTTAGGTTGTCTCTTTGTTTTGTTGAAGGTTTCCTTCCTTTGCTATGCAGAAGCTTTTTAGTTTCATGTAGTCCCATATGTTTATTTTGTCTTTTGTTTCCCTTGTCCGGTTAGAAATGGTATTTGAAAAGATGCTGCTAACAACGATGTTGAGGAGCTTACTGCCTATGTTTTCTTCTAGAAATTTTATGGTTTTAGGTTTTACATTCAAGTCTTTAATCTATTTTGAGTTCATTTTTGTGTATGGTGTAAGATAACGGTCTACTTTAATTCTTTTGCATGTGGCTGTCCAGTTTTCCCAACACCATTTATTGAAGAGACTTTCCTTTCTCCATTGTACGTTCTTGGCTCCCTTGTTGAAAATTAGCTGTCTATAGATGTGTGGGTTTATTTCTGTGCTCTCGATTCTGTTCCATTGATCTGTGTGTCTGTTTTTGTGCCAGTACTATGCTGTTTGGGTTACTATAGATTTGTAAATTTTTATTGAAATCAGAGAGTGTGATATCTCCAGCTTTGTTCTTTTTTCTCAAGATTCCTTTGGCTATTCAGGGTCTTTTGTTGTTCCATATATATTTTAGGATTCTTTGTTCTATTTCTGTGAAAAATGTCATTGGATCTTTGATAGGGATTGCATTGAATCTGTAGATTGCTTTAGGAAGTATGGGCATTTTAACTGTGCTCATTTTTCCAATCCAAGAAAATGAAATATCTTTCCATTTCTTTGTATCTTCTTCAGTTTCTTTCAACAATGTTGTATAGTTTTTGGTGTACAAGTCTGTCACCTCTTTAGTTAAGTTTATTCGTAGGTATTTTACACTTTTTGTTGCGATTGTAAATGGGATTATATTCTTAATATCTCTTTCTGCTAGTTTGTTATTATTGTATCAAAACTCAACTGATTTTTTTGTGTTGATTTTGTATCCTGCCACTTTGCTGTATTCATTTATTATTTCTAATAGTTTTTTGGTGGATTCTTTAGAGTTTTCTATATATAAAATCATGTCATCTACAAATAGTGACAGTTTTACTTTTCCTTTCCAGTTTAGATCTCTTTTATTTCTTTTTCTTGCCTGATTGGTCTGGCTAGAATTTCCAATACTATGTTAAATAGGAGTGGTGAAAGTGGACATCCTTGTCTTATTCCTGTTCTTAAAGGGATAGCTTTCAGTTTTCCATCATTGAATATGATATTAACTGTGGGTTTGTCATATATACCCTTTATTATGTGGCGATAGTTTCCTTCTCTACCCATTTATTCAGAGTTTTTAATCATAAATGGATGTTGTATCTTATCAAATGCTTTCTCTGCACCTATTGAGATGATCATGTGATTTTTATTCTTCATTTTGTTAATGTGGTGTATCGCATTGATTTATTTGCAGATGTTGAATCATCCCTGCATTCCTGAAATAAATCTCACTTGAACATGATGTATGACCTTTTTAATGCATTTTTGTATTTGATTTGCTAATATTTTGTTGCTGATTTTTGCATTGATGTTCATCAGTGATATTGGCCTGTAATTTTCATTTTTTGTGTTGTCTTTGTCTGGTTTTGGTATCAGGGTAATGTTGGCCTCATAGAATGAGTTAGGAAACTTCCCCTTCTCTTCAATATTTTAGAAGTATTTGAGAAAGATATGTATTAAGTCTTCTTTGAATGTTTGGTAGAATTCACTAGTGAAGTCGTCAGGTCCTGGACTTCTGTTTTTTGGGCGGTTTTTAATTACTGTTTTGATCTCCTTACTGGTGATTGATCTATTCAAATTCTCTGTTTTTTCTTGATTCAGTTTTGGAAGTTGTATGATTGCAAGAATTTATCCATTTCTTCTAGATTATCCAATTTCTTGTCATGTCGCTTTTTGTAGTATTCTCTTATAATCCTTTGTATTTCTGAAGTGTCTGTTGTAATTTCTCCTCTTTTCTTTCTGATTTTATTTATATGAGCCTTCTCTCTTCTTTTCTTGGTGAGTCCAGCTAAATGTTTGTCAATTTTGTTTATCTCTTCAGTGAAGCAGCTCTTAGTTTCATTGATTGTTTTTTCAGTCCTTATTTCATTTATTTCCACTCTGTTTTTTATTATTTCTCTCCTTCTACTGATTTGGGGCTTTGTTTGTTCTTCTTTTTCTAGTTCCTTTAGGTGCACTGTTAGATTGTTTATTTGAGCTTTTTCTTGTTTCTAGAGGTAGGCCTTTATTGCTATAAAATTCCATCTCAGTACCACTTTTGCTATATCCCATAAATTTTGGCATGTTGTATTTTCATTTTCATTTGTCTCCAGATATTTTTTGATTTTTATTTTCATTTCTTCATTGACCCAATAGTTGTTCAGTAGTATTTTGTTTAATCTCCACATATTTGTGGCTTGTTCAGTTTCTTCTCGTAGTTGATTTCTAGTTTCATAGTGTTGTGGTCAGAAAAGATGCTTGGTATTATTTCCTCATCTTAAATTTATTGAGACTTGTTTTGTGGCCTAATATGTGATCTATACTGGAGAATGTTCCATGTGCATTTGAAAAGAATGTGTATTCTGTGGTTTTTGGATGGTATGTTCTGTATATACCTACTATGTCCATCTTGTATACTGTTTCATTTAACGCCAATATTTCCTCATTGATCTTCTGTTTGGATGATCTATCCATTGGTGTAAGTGGAGTGTTAAAGTCCCCTACTATTATTGTATTACTGTCTATTTCTCCTTTTATGTATGTTAAGAATTGCTTTATATATTCCGGTGCTCCTATGTTGGGTGCATAGATATTTACAACTGTTAAATCTTCCTGTTGGATTGTTCCCTTTTATCATTATGTAGTGCCTTCTTTGTCTCTTGTTACAGTTTTTGTTTTAAAGTCTATTTTTCTGATATAAGTATTGCTACCCCAGGTTTCTTTTCATTGCCATTTGCATGGAGTATTTGTTTCCATCGCTTCACTTTCAGTCTGTGAGTGTCTTTAGTTCTGAAATGTGTCTCTTCTTTGCAGCATATATATGTGTCTTGTCCTTTTATCCATTTAGCCACCCTATGTACTCATTGCCATTTTGTTACTTTTTTTCTAGGTGTTTTAGTACTTCTTTCTCTCTTCCTTTCTTCTTCTCTTGCTTTCTTTCCTTGTGATTTGATGGCTTTTGAAAAAATTTTTGATTTCTCTTTGGATTTCCCTTCTGATTCATTTGTTGTTCAGCAGTGTGTTATTAATTTCCATGTTTATACATTTTCCAACTTTCCTCTTGTTGATTTTCAGTTTCATACCATTGTGGTCAGAGAAGATAATTGGTATGATTTCAGTCTTCTTAAATTTGCTAAGGCTTGTGTGGGTGCCTATCATAGGATCAGTCCAGAGAATGTTTCATGTGGACTTGAGAAGAATGTATATTTTGTTGCTGTTGGTTGGAATGTTTTATGTATGACTTTTAGGTCCATTTGGTCTAAAATATGGTTCAAATCCAACATTGTCTTGTTGTTTTTCTGTCTAGATGATTTGTCCAGTGCTGAAAGTGGGGTGTTGAAGCCCGCTACTATTGTTGTGTTTTTCTCCCTTCAGATCTGTTTGTATTTGCTTAACATGTTTAGGTGCTCCAGTGTTGGGTGCATATGTATATACAATACTTACATCTTCTTGATGATTTGACACCTTTATCATTATATAGTGACCTTCTTTTTTTGTGTTACCATTTTTGGCTTATAGTCTATTTTGCCTGATATAAGTATAGCTACTCCCACTCTATTTTTGTTTCCACTTGCAGGGAATATCTTTTTCCATCCCTTCACTTTGATTCTATGTGTGTCCTTAAAGCTGAAGTGAGTCTCTTGTAGGCAGCACATAGTTGCATTTTTCTTTATCAATTGAGCCACTCTGTGACTTTTCATTGGAGAATTCATTCTATTTACATTTAGAGCAATTATTGATATGTAAGGACATGCTAATGCCATCTTCTTAATTGCTTTCTGGCTGTTTTGTAGGTTCATTGTTAGTGTTTACCTCTCTTGCTGCATACTTTTGCGGATTGGTGATTTTCCATGGTCATATGCTCTGATTTCCCTTTTTAATCTTTTCACAAAACTTCTATTATTATTCTATTGTCACATTGAACATTCCCTTGCTTAACAAACATTTAAAAACCTATACAAAGTATACCGTTTATAGGAACTAGATATTTGAAAGTGAATGCAAAATTACTGTAGTATAGCGACCACATTTTGATTCTTTATAAAGACATGGGAGTCATTATGGTCAATATATAATTAATATCCAATTGTTGCTTAATATTTTTAAAGTTAATGATACTAACATTAGGGAATTTGATCAACAAGTTTAAGATAAGAAAAAAAACTTGAAAAAGCTTTTCGTCTTTACATGAAAGCATGGATTGATTGTTGAAATTCAGAAATACATTTGTCAGCCAGGCTGGTGCGTGGAGGGTGTTGTAATGGCTTCTGGGGCATCATAGTCCTTGAAGTGAATCTTGACGGACTCTTCTGAAAACCAAATAAATCAAGCACTTTTTGAAGTGAGTTTATAGCATCATTAAATATCAAGTAGCCCAGTTTCTATGACTTACATTTAGAACAGCTGATGTAAATGGCAAATATACAGTACATAAGCACATTATGTATTTATATACATTATGTACACATATTCATAAGTGTGTAAGTGTGCACTATATTTCTAGACATCTATATTTTGAATTATTGTTATCACAACAGTGCTTATGTTTGTGGTACTTCAAAGTTCTATACACAAGGGGGAAGAACCATTAAAAGGCATTTTAAAATGAGAACATTAGATTACCTCTGCTTTGGAATTTTTTTCAGCTAGAAAGTTTAACATTTATACATATATATTTTTTTTTAATGTTTTTTTTTTTTTTTTTTTGTGGGGAAGACCAGCCCTGAGCTAACATCTGTTGCCAATCCTCCTCTTTTTGCTGAGGAAGACTGGCCGTGGGCTAACATCCGTGCCCATCTGCCTCCACTTTATATGGGACGCCGCCACGGCATGGCTGACAGGCAGTGTGTCGGCGGGCGCCCGGGATCCGAACTCACAAACCCCGGGCTGCCAAGCGCGGACTGAACCGCTGCGCCACCGGGCGGCCCCTATACATATGTTCTTAATAGAGAATGATGCATTATATTTTCTCTTCTCTATACTTTGCTTTCATTTATGAGTTGGCAGTGGGAGGAGTGAACTGGATGATCTAATAAGTACTTTATAGTTCTAATTGCTATATTTTTTATTCTGCAACTCAGTTGCCTATGTGTATTGAGTGAAGTCAGTTTTCCAGTTTGCTAAACAGGTAGCAAACCACTGTTAAAACTAAGAAATTTGGAATTGAGTAATATATCATATTAAGCAACAAAATATTAAATTTCAATTATTTTAAACCATATTCAACTATTAAACTAAGTCTTGTTTTCCTGCATTAAAATGATCTTAGAAATAATTAATCACATGTACATTCCAAAGACTTTGAAATTATATTCCTACAGAAAAAATGAGAGTCTTGTGTGAAGGGGATGATGAGTTCCATTTTGCAGGTCTAAAATCAGTCCACATAGCTTTAGAAGGTAAGGAAATGGTGAGACTTGGCTACTGCTGAGTCTGCCAGAGGTTTCTACTTTGCTATTTCAGGAGCTGGGCTCTCCATGCCACCAGAAGGTGGATGTGAGTCATGTTACGCTACTTTAGCAGTTCACTGTGGAATGAGCAGGGCCTCTGCAGACTGTAAGACTTAGACTGAGTTCTCCATGATTCAGGGAAATCACAGGGCACAGTAGTTCAGTGACCAGTCACACAGTGTTTGAAATGGGCACAATAGGTGCTCAGTCACCTTATTCCAGGAGCAAATGAATGAAGTAACATCCCTAGTTTACCTTTCATTTATTATGGTCAAATTGAAAATTCTAATGAGTGATAATACACAACAGGAGAACTGAGGACATTTAGAGAAATGACAGTGGCATCCATTCTTGAAGAACCAATGCAAATATCTACTATGGACAGATATAGTTACAAGTGATGCTTTCCAATACAAATTATAAGTTGGCTCTGGAGAGCAGAGTAGTAATCGAGGATTTTAATGTGAAGACATCTACTGTAAGTTTAGTTCACTAAAAGCAAGGTACTTGACTTACCTTTGTCCTACGTAACTCAAAATGACATTTCTATGAAGGAAGATAGAAGCTTTGTTGGATTAATTCTATCCAAAGAAGAAAATGTATTGGTTAAAAATTTAGATCTTGTGGGAACCTCAGGAGCCTGTATATGATGCTATTAACTTAGAAGCCATAGTGGAGAGAAAGGGAACTGTTGGGCATCTCCAGATATGAATCCTGCCTTTTCTAAAGAAGATACCAGAAAAGTTTAGAAAAAATAGATTCATTTCCATGTTCAAAGATTCTAAAAAGAGAGATTATCCGAGAACGGTTAAGAGACTTTCAAAAGGCAAATCCTGACTATATAATTACAAATGATCCTAATGAAGATCAAAAGCTAAAGATGTCTGCAGGAATAGAAGTAGATTTCTAATAAATCAACCTTTTGAAAGGAGATGTACATAAAAAGATCAAAGGAAAGGTGCATAACTAAGTAAGGATTCAAAAAAAAAAAAAACAAAGAATAAACATTTCAAAATAATACCAGTGCAAAGCCTAGAGTAGGGTGATGTTTTGAAAAATGTTACAAGAATTAAGTATTTTTGCAAGGCTAGTTGGAGCAAGAATAACAAGAAGGATGTGATAGGCTCATTTCTGGGATGGATAAGCGTGAGTTTACAAAATCACAATGAGAAAGCAATCTTCATTTCCTATTTTGTCCAAGTAAGAGAATGAACTTTAAATTGGAAGGAAGAGACTCGTCATCATTCATATAGGACCAGAGAGATCCTATGAGAAAGTACTCGGTGAGAAATCTCAAACAGAATTGTTAGGTCTTAAAAGAGTTTGAAGAGAGGATTTTAGATTTACTGTCAGTACTTTTTTTTTTTGAAATCTCATTGTCTGTGAAAATACAAGGCTTTTAGAGATAGGCAATCTTGATCCTAATTACCAACCTTGAGGAAAAGAGAAGTTAAAGCAACTGTAGATTATTACACTATTAATCTCCAGCAAGGGGCTACTAAACAGGGAGCATAACGTGAGTGTTTGAAAAGTATATAGTAATCACTAGGACCCCTCATGGGTTCACTAAAAACAAATCATCCAACTTAAATGATTTCTCTATTTTGTAGGGTTACTAATGCCAGAGAGCCTGCTTATCAGATTTGTAGATGACACAGTCTTTTAGGCATTGCAGATAAATTTAGTGACATTACCAAGATTGAAAGATGTTTCTGTTGGCTTGAATGTTGGAAAGAAACAGACAAGACAATTTTTTTTTTTTTTTAGAAATCAACCTCCCAAGCACAGGATGGGAGAATATATATTTAACAATACTAATGTTCAAATAGCCAGAGATTTCAGTTGCTAACATTTGCTCAGAGTTTGTTTGGGAGCCAGTTGCATCTCTGATTCCTAAAAATAGCTAACACAATCGTAGGTTGCTCTATAGGCATGCGGTGCTGAGACTAACAGAACTCTCCACTGAGCAGTCCTCATCTGGTGATCTGGCTTGCTTTTGGGCTGTGAGTTTTAAGATAGACCCTAATAAACTAGAATTTCCTCATCTGAGGAGACAGAAAACCATGTTGTATGAGAAACTATTGAAATAGTTGGAGAGATTAGTTTGGAAATGAATAAGCATGATGATTGTATTCAAGTATGAGAAGAATAATTTGATTTACTCATTGCTTGTCCCAAAAGTAGAACTGACCAAGAAACATGAGCCAAAGCCCATCTGTTTCATTCAACAGGCTTTTAGATAAGTCCTCTCTATTTTCAGATAGACGTTCTCTTCTTCCTAAGTGGCTTCATAATCCTTGAATGGGCTATTACTCAGACACACCTTATCCAGAGTAATTACTAGTATCACTACTAGTAATTCTAGTAGTGATCAGTTTTAAAAAGCTCCATGTGGGCAAAGAAAGAGTCTGAGTATTTCCTGAGCCTCATATTATTTCTCAATATTTCTCATTTTGTTTCTCAAAATACATTATTGTATTTCTTCTGCTATACTTAATTGTGCAACTGAAGCTGAGTACACAAGGCAGGTCCAGGTGTCTTCATGTGGAAGTGCGGCAATGAGATTTTTAAAAATACTTTATCCCACTAGGGAGTGTTGGAGCAAGCTTCTGTGTTTTAGAGAGGCAGAGAGTCGAGACTGCTGAAATTGGAGGAGGGAATAAATTCAGGAAAGTTAAAGCCTAGGTTTGGGCAAAAACCTAACTAGACACATAAGGATTAGAACTGGGCATGGGTGATATAGAAGACAACTGTAATTTGTTCAGCTGGTAGAAATCGGGACACATATAGTGGATAAAGCTGGCTGTAAACAAGATTTAGGTAAAATTGAGGAAAAGATGAAACTTTAGGAAAAGTGTGTTTGGAAAACAAGTTGAAACTTGGTGTAGGCACAAACACTAAACCACAACACTGAAGCTGGGGTCTATTTAGGAAGAGGAAGCAGGCTCAGTTACCAGGCCACTGAAGTCCCTGCAGTCCTTCTGAGCACAAGCTGAAGAGAATGTGGCCTCTCAGAAGACATCTGCTCAGCCTGTTCCAGTCTCAAAGAGTGAATGAAGCTAGATATATCAGGACCCTCCCCAGGTGAATCACTGTCCCATGCCCACCTCCCACTTCTCCCAGCACCTGAAGAGACCCTCACTCTCAATGTTCTTACTCCTTTGAGGTTTGCAATTGTGTTCTGGCAAGGTGTCCACTTTTCTTGACAAATTAATATTTACATTTAATTTTGTGTGATCCAAAATATGTTGCCTTATGGAACTCTTGCGCAGAGCTGGTGGGTATGTAAAATGGTGTGGCCGCTGTGGAAAACAATATGGCAGTTCCTCAAAAAAATTAGACGTAGACTGTCATATAGCAATTCCACTTCTGAGAATATACTAAAAGAATTGAAAGCAGGGTCTTGAAGAGAGATTTGTACACCTATGTTCATAGCAGCGATATTCACAGTATCCAAAAGGTGGAAACAACCCAAATGCCCATTGATGGATAAATAGATAAACATGGATGAACCTTGAAAACATTATGCGAAGTGAAATAAGTCATACACAAAAGGACAAAGACTACATGATTCAATTATAGGAGGTACCTCGAGTAGTCAAATTTATAGAGACAGAAAGTAGAATTATGATTTCCAGGAGCTGGGGGGAGAGAGGAGAATGGGAAGTTATTGTTTAACGGTACAGAGTTTCAGTTTGAGAAGATGAAAAAGTTCTAGAGATGGACAGCGGTAATAGTTGGTCAACAATTTGAATGTACTTAATGCCACTGAATTGTACACTTAAAAATGGTTAAAATGGTAAATTTTATGTCACGTATATATTTTGTTTGTTTTATAAAGACTTTATTTTTTTTAGAGCAGTTTTAGATTTACAACAAAATTGAGAGGAGGGTATAGAGATTTCCCATATACCCCCAGCCCCCCCACATGCATAGCCTCACCCATTATCAACATTACTCATCATACTTGTACATTTTTTATCAAGGATAAAACTACATTGACACATCATAATCACCCAAAGTCTATAGTTTACCTTAGGGTTCACTTTTGGTGTTGTACAGTCTATGGGCTTGGATAAATGTATAATGACATATATCCATCATTATAATATCGTACAGAGTATTTATGCCCTAAAAATCCTCTGTACTCTGCCTATTCATCCCCCCCCAACCCCTGCAACCACTGATCTTTTTATTGTCTCCATAGTTTTACCTTTTCCAGAATGTCATATGGTTGGAATCATATAGTATGTAGCCCTCTCAGATTGGCTTATTTTACTTCGCAATATGCACTTAAGCTTCCTCCATGTCTTTTCATGGCTTGATAGCTCATTTCTTTTTAGCACTTTATATGTCATGTATATATTAATCATCATAAAAATATCAAAATATGTTGCCTCAGAGAGTAATGAGCTTTTCATCACTGACACTGATCAAATAGAGGCAGGATATATATATATATATAGGGAGAGAGATAGAGATAGAGACAGATTTAGAAACAGAGATAGAGTTTTTTGGAGAAGTATCTTATAGCTAGAGAGACTGGAGGTGGAATCCTGGCTCAGTCCCTTACTAGCTGTGTGACTTTGGGCAAGTTATAACATTTTTCTCCTCAGATATCTGATTTATAAAATATAAATCACAGTTCCTAAACTGAAGACATGTTAGAACAACCAAATAAAATGATAAATATGACATTTCCCACAATAGCTTTTGTGGTTTACCAAATGCCCATTAAATGTTAATTTCTATTAGACTTAGCATACTGAAAAGTACCTTTCGACCCATCAGAATTTGTGATTTTAAGGGGAAATAGCATCACCAAAAAGTCATAATATATTCACTGTGAGATACTATGCAGGTGTCTTGGACAACCATGGAAGAAGCAGGGTTGCAGAAGTCATATTCCAGGATGGAGACAGAGATGTTCCTCCTGGGCTGGGTCAGTACAAGTTATGATTGACTAAATAGGGATGAAGTTGATGGGTTGGTCAAAGACCAGGTGTGAAGGCTGGCAACACTTATCAGACAGGGAAATGGACTGAAACTAAAGAATCAGCTAAGAATTGGAGAGAGGACATACTAGAAAGAGAGAATTATGCTACTGGAACAAGTCAGACTTCTTAGCAGAGGAGGGATGTTTAAGGAAGTCAGGTAAGGGTGGGGCTGTAGGTGCTTTGATACCTCTATTTCATGCCTTCATGTTGCTGAGTTTTGGCTCATGTTTCTCATCTCCTTTCTTGCACAGTGAACACTTTTCTTTCACTGTTCTCATCAAGATCTCCTCTAAGGTCTTTCCAACAACCCCTGATAGAAATGACAACTCCCTTCTGCACCCTACATAAATTCATCTCATAACACATGGACCATTTTATTCACTTATACTGATTCCAACCTATTTATTAAACTTTAAGTGCTTTGTAGAGGAGGCAATGTCTTCTCTGCCTCCTCAGGAGTTATGGAGTAAATGAATTAAACAACAAAGATGAGCAGAAAGGGAGGCTGAAAAATGCATGAGCCAGTCAGAAGATCTGGAAGATTCTTTGAGGGAAAGGAATTAAGCTGAGTATCATCTACTTAAATGTCCCCACTCCTTCCAACATTAAAGATAACTGACATTTTCTCTAGATCTTGAAGAATCAAATAGAAAACAGTTGCTTTTTTTCTCTTGACATGACTTTATCTCACACTGTCTGAACCTTATCTGAAGTTCCAACCACCATGAGGACATGGCACATCAGGTTCCAGTTCCTGGTGAGCACGCCTGTCTCGCTTCTGCACTATAGATTCCTCCATAAAGAGATTGTTCATCCTTTAAGCATTCCCACTACTTTCCTTCCTAGACAGTGGCTCCCTTGTAATAGGCACCACATTGGTAATTGTGAAGTGAATGAATTAATGATGAAAATGTCAAGGATTTAGCCTGTTACAAACACTTACTGCATAATAATAACTCTATTCTAGCCTCAGAGACCTAGACTTTCAATTCTCAGTACATTCAGGCAGATTGGTGACTTGGGGGTCTGTACCAATAGGAAGAATAAGAGTCCATCTGCCTTCTTAATACTTGATCGGCAGTCAGATCAAATCAAGAGCCTAATTCCCAGATGTAGTGTAGTCTGTGTCTTTAAGATCAAAACCTACAAAGCCTCAGTGTGTAGCCCAGCCCCAGGTAGGCCTGTGGCATCGGTATAAGAGATCTGTGACAAAGGTTAGTTGTACCTCGGCGTAGATCCTCAGGTGAACCTTTGCTTGCTTTATGCAAGGAAAAAAAGTAGTCGACCCTAAGACAGAGTTAGTTTAAGTGTAGTTTAATAGTTTCAATGTGCATTCTTAGTAAGAAGTATTAGCTCAGGGATTTTAATGCAATTAGAATTTAAATTCTACTTTCTGCAAAGAAATGAGTTTTCATTAGCGCTACTGATCTGAAATGGTTTCAGAAATCCCCAGGCTGCCAAGGCATATATTTGATGCATAGCCTGGATTCTTTTCAATTTGCATACTTGTATTTATTCATTCAATATTCATGTATTCATTCATTCATCTATTATTCAAAAATTTTTGTTAATGTATGAATGGGATATTATCTCTTTTCTAAGGAAATTCAGGCTATAAGGTATATCACTAGATTATAGATTCCTCTATTTTATTGGACACTTTATGAAGGCAGTAATCATGTTTTATTAATTTTTATATCATAGCATCTATTACAGTTCCTGGCACATAGTAGGAACTCAATAAATATTTATTAATGAATGAATAAATTTCCTACTCTTATAAGGAAACTTTTATCAAATGTGAGTGTATACTTTTTCTTTTCAAATGTGGGGAGTAACATTTTCTTGTGGCTAACGTCACTGGAATTGAAACAGCAACAAAGACAAAATTTAGATATAAAATAGACCAGCTGGATTCGGAAGTATGATGTTAATAGACATTTTCAGGTGCTGGGAGAACCTTCAAAACTAAAGCTATAATTGAATGACTTCTTACAGGAAATGAGTGTGCATGCGGGATTTGAGAGGAGACTGATTACAGCTCAATCCAAGACTGAAGAGCTGAAGTTTTAACTGAATAGAGCAGATCGTGTTTTGAAAAGTAAATGGGAAGCATTCAGGTCATTGTTGGTTTGTTTGGTTTTTTTTTAGGAAAGAGGGAATATATTTAACACAAAGTGTTAGACATGTAGAATTCTTTTGGAAAAACAACTTGAAGAATTATTAAACAATAAAAATGTAAACACCATTTTTGCCAAGGCTATTTATATTCCTAATGTAAAGTATATGCACTTATTGAGCTGGAAAGAGAACTAAAGTTCATCTAGCCAAACTCTTTTTATTCTAGACAAGTAAAGAGGGAATGGAGAGAATTTCAAGAAGTGTGGAGGGTCTGAGGTTTCACCCTACTTGCAAACTAGCAAGTGAGCTTGTCACAGTTTCATGAATGCTGGTAGAAGACCCAAGACTCCTGGGTCAGAGGTGAAAGACAGTTTATTATACACAGGACTAGCAGTAGCCAATCTGTCAGCATCTGTGCACCCAATCCCTCAGCCCTAGTTCCTCAGGAGGATGTAGAGAAGGCCATCTGACATGTACATGCAGTGGGTTGCACTACAGGAGAAGAACTCTGAGCTTAGGGACTATGAATCTTTTCAAGTGGGCAGAAAGCACATCTGCCCTTCCCTCTGCAAGGAGATTTATCTTTATTATACTGGGGAGTAAATATGCCTCCCTTTTCTCTGGAGGGAGATACTGTCTCCATCTTCCAAGGCTATTTGCTATCCAAACATCTTTGAAAACATGGTCTAGAATAAAGGGCAGACAATGCCTCACTGTTGAGATGTGCAGAAATGTGAGAGATCCATGGAGATTTGTCTCCCAACAGAGATGAGTCACTTGTAGAAGATCACACAGTTATCTTCGAGCCTAGGGCTCTTTTCACAGCACCCTACTATTTCCCCATAGACAACCAAGTCACAGCACATATAGCTTTTCATTTTCTAGAAGCCTTGTTCCTCCTGATTTCAGAAGCAAACTTTGAAATCTTCATGAGAAGATCTAGAGAATCAGTACCATATAATCATTCCTAGCTCCACCTTACCGCCTCCCTTGCTTCCAAGGTCACCATTGGCTTCCTAGTGTCAGCTTTGATGGGATTTGATCAGGTTCTCTTGAGTCAATGGAAACAGTCATGGTAGTGAAGAATGGGACAGGATTCAAATGTCAAATAAGCCTGACTAGAAGGCAGTTCAGCATGAAAGATGATTTCTCAATAGGAACTAGTATTTTTGGCCAGTCTAAATGTATAACTCTGAGAGGTGTAGAGGAAAGTCTATGGCTTATTTATGATACTTAATTTATAATTTTATTTACTCATACATACTTCAAATCATACATACTTAAAATACCTGCAATTATATGGCATATTAGTAAAATTGCTTTTTCTATTTCCTGAAACAATGTCATTCATGTTTTTCACATGCATCTTCAACATTTAGAGCCACTTTGGGGTCATCTAATGAGGTTTTTTTAGGACCATCATTTCTACATTTATATAAGTTCTTTGAAATTCAATAGTTTTTGTTTCTGTGTGTGATGTGGCCACTATAAATTATGTCTAAAACCATAAATATTTAAGGAAAATTCTTTTTACATCTATGTTGTCGGTATGTCATGATATCTGAAATGTAACAATGCAGTCTATGACTTTTCAAAGCAATATTTTGAATCTTTGAGTACAGTAACTTTCAACAGTGGCAGGTATGAGGACATAACCCTAAGAATTAATCCTAAATCCAGGTTATATTTCTTGCCCCCCCCCCCTTTCTATCAATTTACTCAGCTGAGCTCCAGAAGCATCTCAACTAGAATTGGTTGAGAACACGTCAGGCTAATGCAATTTCTTCAAAAGACGGTCGGTTATACAGTGCCCTGAACTATAAGAGATATTCTAAGAACTTGAATATAAGAAAATTTCCACTTTACTGAGAGATGATTTGAGGAGTGGGGGAGGATCTTCATCTTATTATCCATGAGATATGAGCTTACTTAGTTGAGAAATTTAAACTTCTGATCACATGTTTCTCATCATTGAAATAATGAAAACTATGTATACTACTTATGTCTTAGAGTTGGTATGAGTGTTGGATAAAACAATGAGTGTGAAAGAACTTTATAAACCATAATATACCTGTGTTTGTGTATTTGCTTATGAGGTCCCTTCTCATTATTCTCTGTCTTAATTATTGGCACCCATATTCACCCAGTCATCTAAACTTCAAATTTGGGAGGCATCTTTAATCTACTCCTTTATAAAACTAATTGCCAAGTCCTACCAAATTTTTCTCTTAGATATGTCCTAGTCTTTATGCTTCTCTTTGCCTAACTACTACTGCCTTCATTCTGACCTTAATCATCTTGACAGGCTCCACTATCACCTTGCAGCCTCTTTTCACACAGCCATCAGAGTAATCTATCTTAAATGCAAATCAAACCGTGCCACTCCTAAAATTAAAATCTCTAAATGTCCCCCATTTGTCTAAACGTGTCTAAGTGCGTTTTGTGATACCAAGTTCTGTAAAGAAATATTCTCTTAAAAAAACATTTGATGGTAAAAACAAAATTAGAAATTCTGTAGAGTATATTCAAAATTCTTGTTGCTGAAAAATGTTCATTTGCATATTAAAGGCTCTTAGAAGCTCTGGAATAAAGACATCTCTTTGTTTTTCCAAATAATGTGATAGTCCCAAATTATTTGATAATAAAATTCTTTTGTTTGGCAAAACATCTGTTTCTGCTCTAAGAAAGGCACATAAGACAATGCAGCCTATAAAATAAAGCCAAACTCTGAAACATGTTCCAGGGCCTGCCCTGCTGTCTCCATCCTCACCTCTCACCTGTCCTGTTTCCCTCGACCCTCAAATTCTAGTAATTGTCAGCAGAGTTTACAAGAAAAAGGTTTGACTTACTCAGAAATTGAGGTACTGCCTATACTCTTAAAATGCTAATGAGTTTTATCATTTGTTAGTTCTACTATGTATTTAAAATTGTTCTTAGATGATAACATATCACCCAGTCTTCTTCTTTGACGTATATAGACATCATCAGGTTATTTCTTCTTTGTAGGTAGCACATATATTTTAAAGGATTAATTAAACACTAGGTTTCTTATTGTGGTTGATATTTTAAGAGTAAACATATTGGAGCACATTACAGATTCATACTATGGAGGTAACAAATGGAAAAGCAGCATAAGGTACATCTAATGCATGAAGCCTCGGTGTTGTTAATATCTCAGGCACACGTCTGGAGGAAAGGCTGGAATTATGTCACTGGTAGTTTCACCAAGAAGTACATAAGTTTGTAAGATTGAGAGTTGAAGCTAATTAATGTTCTTTGACTTTTTTTTTTTTTTAATACTCAAAGGACCTGAAGTTAGTAGTTTGATAATTAGGCTGTTCTTCATTTTCAGACAGAAATTAGACATGATTAGGAATGCTGAAGTACTGGGCAGGTCAATTGTGCATCATTATTAGAGTCTTTTAATGCATTTTAACGGCGGTTGATAAGGTACAAAATGCTACGTAAGCCAAAAGAAGTTTTATTCCATTATATGTTAAGCGTAGATATAAATGAGCTCACATTTGCATTTTTTATGCATTAGTTCAAAAAATGAAACATTTTCTCTCAGATGTGAGTAGTAGAATATGTAATTTGTGAGAGATGAGCAGTGCTGAAGCCGGCACCTCTTCACACAGTGCCCCTCAGGATCCTCAGATACAAATTGTCCTTTAGCAGAGGCTTAAGAAAAAGATGTCTTCAGCATTTGTGTCACTGAAGAATCAAGCTTTAAGTTATAAGTCGATTGCTTGTGTAAATAGCTTATTCTACTTATTTTCTCACATTTATTAATAAATGTAAAATAATAACTTACATATTATTGTCTTATTTACATTAGGCTTAAAGATTTCACTGATTTATATAGATTAAAAACAAACAAGCAAAAACAATAGTGCAAAGACAATTCCTAGGGGAGATTCTATTTTCTCAACCATGCTTTTAAAGTCTTTTACTAATTCCTATGTAATTTAGATAAAATCCTCACTTTTTAAAATTATTTTTCTTAAAGTATCAAGTGTTGGGATTGGAGGAGATCAAAAATATCATTCTTTCTATCCTTTCTATTTATCTGGTTTGGAAACAATTGAGACATAGGCACAGAGAGATGGAGATCAAAAGATCATTTTCTGGTTTTTAACTGATAAAGGGCTATTGGAGCTTGGAGCTTGTATCTGTCGGCAAGTTAAGTGGACATACTAACACTTCCTGGTCTCCAGGCTGGACTGTGGACCACTGCGTCAGAGGGTTGATTTAGGACTGCAGAGCAGAGATACTCACTCAGGATTGTTGTCTCTGTTTGGTCCAGGGAAGGAAGACAGATAGATCAGATTCTTCATGCTCCACCCAATGGAGAGGACCAATGGCTGTCATCTATCATCTGGTTGCTCTACAGCTCCACAACTGTGGAGAGAAGTAAGGATGAGGCAGGGGCCAAAACAAGTCTTCTCTTAGAAATCAGAGGGGAGCAGTAGGCATCTTCCCAGCTTATAAAGTCTCAGGGATACTCCTGATGTGGGTAACGCGGGTGTTTGTGGGCGGAGTACATGCACTGCACACTCTTCTCTGAAGATGCCGCTGCCCTGTGTTGTCTTAAGGGAAGCAGTGGGAAACCCAACTACGCCTTCATTCTGTTTCCTTGCGTGAAAGGTAAATGCAGCTTGGTGGTAACTGGTTGATAGGACAGAGGTTGATTCAAAAGTTATTATGACATAAATGGCAAAGGAGGAACAGTCTCTATGTCAAGCTCCTCAATGTCCAGTAATATCGGCTAAGTCTGTGACCCACACCGCTACTCAAGGACGCCCACATCACAAAACTCACCTGAGCATAATCAGTCTCCCTGCGAATGTACTTATCCTGGAGCCCTTTCTAGGTTCCACACCACACAGCGACCCAGGGCAGAGGCTGCGGGAAGAAGGGGAGGAAGTGTCTGTCCAGAGTATGAAGTTGCGGGGTAACTGTTCACACTGAGCAGCTGTGGTTGGTGTGGGAATGAATGTGCGTCTGGGCGTGGGAGCTCCGTGTGGACGGCCGGTTACTGGGGGAGGTTCCTAACCAGCTTGTGCTTAACCCCCTGATTATTTCGTGTCAAAGGAAAATTGCTGTCAGGACATAACCAGACAAGGTTGTTCAAAAGAAAACCAGCTGCTTACCGTTGGGAGCAGTGACTAGCTCTTTCATGATACCTACTGAGCGCATAGGAAGGGCGTAGGAACCTCATGGTGGTCCTGAACAGCAAGGGCCTCACTGTTCTCTTAATGGATTATAAGGCAGGGAGCTAACATGTTTAGAATGGGCTGGGCACTGTTCTAAGAGCTTAACATGAATTAACTCATTTAATGTGAATTGACTCATATTAAGCCTCAAAACAACCCAACAAGTTTGTACTAACATTATTATAATTTGTACCTTCATATTATAAAAAAAGGAGTGATATTCTTAAAGGGCTAAATAAACTGCTGAAATTCATCCAGGTAGAAAACGGCAGGAGGATTGAGCTTGTCTCTACAGCCAGAGCACATAACCCCTCACGATGCGGCTTCTCATCAATGTATCATAATCGTTTGTTCTCCCTAACAAACTGAGTCCAATTCTAGAAAGTGACTCTGTGACTTGTGGTTATCTAGTAAGTTGTAAAGGAAATATGACTAATGCCATTTATTAGAAAGAATTTTTAGTGTTTGGTTTGATTTCAACAGCATTCTATCAAAGGAACTTTTTTATGTGACTTGGGCTTTGGGTTCTGGCTCATTTGCTCTGCTTTGCCTTTAATGTTTATTTGAAGTGCTACATGATTATTTAGTTGTTTACTTGTTTTAGTGTTGGTCTTCTCTTCCCTCCACTAGCATGGTAAACATGAGAGAAGTGCTTAGTAACAGTAGGAACTCACTGTTATTTAATATTTGTACAATGATTAAATGAATGAATGAAGTTAAAAACTTATTTATTTACCCTATAGTGGTCCATTTTCTTTCTCATGATACCTTTAAACAGAAAATAACTGCTAATAACGCCAAATTTTTAGGGAGTTGAGACAAATGAATTATTGAAAATTTTTGCAGGTCCATGATTTTATTCAATGTTGTACTTAATGACTCATATCCTTAATACAAGTATGTGCTTAATGATTCATATTCTTAACGTAAGTATGCACTTATTTAGTTTTAATTGATGTAAAGTGAAATAAGCAGTGAAGAGTTAAGTGTTTAAAGATACAATTTCCTCTGCCATTCCCAGCAGCTGCAGTAACGAGCGGCCTCGTGCACTTTTCTTTCTGCCTCTAGACTTTGTCCCTGTGATTTCTTCTATGTAAAACGCTCACTTCCTCCCTTTTCACCTTGTTAACTCCTTTTCTTCCTTTAGGGCTTAGCTTCCTGGTCTCTTACTCCAGGAAGTGTTCCTGGGCCCTCCTAGATGGACCAAATACACATTCTTTACTACCTGTTCTGGCCCGCTTCATAAGGCCCTGTAACTTACTCCTCTTTTGGTCTGTTTCCCCCAGTTGGATCATATAGTTCTTGATGGTTGAGGTTCTCTCTAGCACCTAGTGCAAAGTCTGGTCCAGCAAAGAATTTCGATAAATATTGAATGAGTAAATGAATGAATGAGCTAAGCAAGTGGGCATGCTAGAAGAATTACTCTCAGGTAACAGGATGTGAATTTGGAAAATAGGAGTACAAGGCAGGAATCAGAGGGACAAACTCAGACTGTTCAACATAACTCAAGTGGCCGTAATGGTTTCTGGATTTTAAAGAGCTGTGCGTGCATCTATCAGCTCATGCCAGGTAATTCCAGCCTTCTGTGTCAATTCCAGAAGTGAGGAGAGTGGAACACAGCACCAGGAAAAATGAGCACAGACAACAGCTCGTGAGGAAACAGCAGCTGTAGAAAGTGCACTGTGTGTCTAAAGCAGGGACGGTTTCCCGACTGGGTGGAGAAACCCGTGAGGCATTGGAAACAGCATGCATAACAGGCAAGAGAAACTGCAGAACAGAAGAGAAACCATACAATACAAGAAAAAAAAAAAAATAAAGTGAAGTACGCCATAAGGTGGAGTCAGATAAAGGAATAGTGTAGGAGGGCAGGAAAGGAAAAGTACGGATAAATATATGCAGAGGGCAGTAAAGCTCTGAAAGAAACAGTTATAACTGAGCTCTGTTCTGAAGACAGAGGGAGAAGTGCCCTGCAGCACGTGCTTGGTGATGCTGTTCCCTTTCATCGCTCATGATGGCCTCTGCACACCTAAGGCATCTTCTGGGACTTGTGAGTCTCTTGATAATGAATCAGCATGATGATGACCAGGGTCTTATCACTGGAGGTCACTTTCTGGAATGCGTCTTCCTCTAGCTTTGTCATCCACAGTTCAGATTTCATCTTGCCTGAGCCCTTATGGTGGGACCAGTGGGTGGCTACTTAACCATCTGGAACCATAAACATTCAGTCTCTCTCCTCCACACACTCGTCCTTGATGTTGTTCTTGTAGCTGTTCTTCTAGAAGAGTCCAGTGACGCTGCAGTACTGCCCCATCGAATGAACATATCATAAGCTGTGTGATGGTATATTCCAAAGCGCCACTCAAATGTTCATGATTATTATTGGGGTAGATAAAATACATTATTCAAACAATAAAATACAAAACTATGTAAGTGCCTTAAATTGTCACGTGAAGGAGAAATCACTTCTGCCTGGAGTAATCAAACAAAAATGCCAGGATTAGAGGAAAATTATTTTGTGTATGTCCCACAGGCCAACTCCTGGGCAAGCCAACATTTATCATAAATTCTGTTGGTGAATCTGCTATCTCAAAAGCTAGTTCAATTTGAAAGAGTTTCTTTTTTCAAGGGGAAGAAATGAATTGCTAGCCTGAAATTAGAAAGATGTTCAATTAGTTCTCATTCTCTTTCTATTTTTCAATATAGATTAGAAATAGTAAAAAAGAAAACCTACATAGAATGATGCGGTGTACCATAATAATGGGGAACAGTTTCCCAGAGGATATTTCTCATTTGATTTGCCTTCTCTGTCTAGAGGTTTGCATGTTTAAAATTTTTCAGGTATCCCTTCCTTTAAAACCCATTGGAGTATAAGGAAAAGTGAATGTTTATTAGGCATGTTAATGAGTGAATGAATAGTTTTCTATATGTGCTCTGTGGTAAATTCCATTAAATGAAGGCACTAAGACAAATTAGGGCATTATTTAATGTGTATATTAATAGTTTCAAGCCTATTAACATACAAAAAGTCAATTAGCAAATTAAGATTTATAGCAGTGCCTTAAAGGTGATTGTAAAACTTTTGTTAAAGTTTTTTCCCCCCCAAGTCATTTAACTTCTCTAACTTAAAAAGTTTATAAAATTATGGAATACAACCATGAAGAATTTAGCAAAGTCAGGGGTCTTTTTTTTTACTATACTTGTGGGCCCTACATGTACACCCTTGTAATTTTAAACATTGTATGGAATCCAGAGTTTGGATTTCATTTATTTTTAAGGGTAGTAGCTTGTATGATGACTCCAACATTTTCACCCAGTGGTTTCTCTCCTCCATGGCATTTAAAATTATTACAGGAAATTCTACTCTTCTATTCTTCCCATCCTAATCGATTATTTTGTCTATGGGACATTTCAATTCCATAGTTCACTTAAGTTTTTCTTGCTTCAATTGATTAAAATATACATGTGTTAAAAACTTTTATTTGTAGAGTCATTATCCAAGCTGACCTTCAAGATGAATCAGTAGAGCTTAAAGGTGATTTGTTAAAAGATCAAATCTAACAGGGAACTGATTTGTAGCTCTCTAAAGATATCAAAGGGTGAAGAATCAAAATACATAACATCTAAAAATCGGTTGAAATCTAGAAACTGTTTTTCAAATGACTTTCTTTCATTTTATAATTGAGAAGATTGTTTAAATTAAAAAGATTTGATCTGATTATAGTGCATTATTATTTTGATATATTTCAAGCATACGGAAAAGTATAGAGAAAAAACCCAAACACCTGTGTATCTCTTGCCAATTCCTTTCTCTCCTGTCCTACACGTGGCAGCATTTGGTGTTTATTTTTCCCAATAATCTTGTTATACTTTATACTTTAACAACTATTAGCATTTGCATTTTAATGCATTTCCTTACTATCTCGTTTTTCTTTGAATATTGTTACTCATGGTATGACTATACATTATACATTTATTTTAAATAGAATTAATTCGGGAACATTCACTTGTTTTAGATGGAAGATAAGAAGTCAGCAAATATTTGTTACTGGATAAATTATTAGTCTTCGCTGTAAAAGAAAAAATGACCAATGCCATTCCATAGGCTTCAGATTTGAAAAAAAAAAATTCCTTAAGTACTGTGACAATGTTGATTACTGTAACAACTTGGCTTTTATGAAAGGAAAAAAGAGTCTTTTCAATTAGCAATTCTCCTGGCACCATGTTCAATATTGTTTGTTAAGGAATATTACTGAGGATGGAACATCCAACACTATTCTATTAATTAATCATTAAAATTGCAAAACATTCTATTTGAACCATGGGCGAGAATGTGGTTTAAAGAACTCATTTCCTATGACTGGGAGTGGAGCAGATCCAGAAAAAAACACTGCGGGAATTCTGCAGTCTAGCTGCCTCAGGCTGCACAAAACACTATGGAATTGTTTCTTTTGAGATTTAAAGAAAAGACAGTAAAGGTAGACTCACCAGTCGAGTCTTGTCTGAGCCCTGAGTTGTGAATTTGTTTCTTTTCAAGATTGACCATAGTAAATCGTAAAGAACATTTATAAACATAAGCACATAAACATGACGTGTCTGGAGCCGTAGCACAAGTTAGTTTACCCCTCTGTTGCTTTAATATGCCAATAAGAATGGGGCTGACATCTCACCATGCCACCTTATCCACAAAGCCCTGTCAACATTATGCTTCTGTCCTCTTGAATTTAATACCCCAGGAAAGCCATACCCTGACAACATATTTTGTTGTTATTTTGAAGGCATCTGTTTTCTTAATTCTCTCTCTTTTCCTGTCTGTCTCTCTCCTTCGAAGCATCACTTCTCTTCCCTTTGTCTATCCTTGTATTTTACTTCCTTTTTTCTTTCAAAATCCATCTACATACAGGTTACTCTCTGTTTTTTGACTGGAACGAAATTAGTGCTTTTATGCATAATAAGGACATTTTTAAAAATCTTGAATAAAAATTTAGTTCCTTTTTCTTTTATTATGACTTCTACTTCACTTATTGCTTCTTCCTCAGGGACAACTACAATCCGTAGGTTAGATCACTGTTTTCTGTCCTCTGTGTTTATCATGGTTTTCTTGTTTTAGTATCTTTGGTTTTTCTTCTGAAATCTGGGAGAGCTTTCCACGTGCTCCAGTGCCTTAGTTTTATTTTCTGCAATGCCTATTCTGTAATGTCAATTTCTGCTCTCCAATGTGGATTTTAATTCTGCTTTTGCATATGGTAGTAATTTCAATACACTTGAATTCATTTCTATTCCACACGTCTCCATTTTATTGCATTCTGTTGTTAATTTCAGCCTGTTCTGCATTCTGTGCACTAGTGAGAATGCTAAAGAAGTTTCTAACATTTCCTCCTGACTCCTATGGTAAATTATTTTCAGTAATTTACCCCTCCTTTATTTTTTGCAGGCTAGGCTTCCCTTTGCTTTTTTGACAAGGGATTATCAAAATGTTAGAGCTCTTCTGTTTTACTTTTTTCCTATTTTCTGATATTTGATGATAGAAAGATGAATCAGAGATAAAACTTAGTCCTGGTTTAACCAATCAACATAAAATGGCTTTACTTCTAAATAGATTTTCTGGAATTGAAAAATGCCATATTGATTAGCTGTGGGACCCAGGGGATTATAACAAGGAATTTATGAAGACTTTAGGTATGTATGTGAATGTTTTGCCTCTGTGTATATGACTGTTTGTTTAGAAAAGAAAAAGTAAAAAAATGTATTTTAGGTTACTCAAACAAATATACTTTAAATAATATAACTATATAATTTATATATAATATAACTAAATAGAATAGTTATATACACAAGACACATTATTAACTTCTACTAATATTTCTCTAAAAAGACATAAAATGTCATAAGTCGATGCATCTTGTTTTAATGGTGTTCTTTTTTAAATGGGTAGGGGGTTAGTTCATTATTTTCTCTGAACTTTGAAATAACAAAATACGTGATTTTCTGCTTGAAGGAGGAGAAAGCTGTCCCCTGAATGAATATCTTTAGACTTTTACCTGGTTGTGGATGTTCACATCACACATTTTGTGTCAAAATTAAGTAGCCAGAGCAATAGATGTTGTTTAACTAGGGATAGACTTTCTTGTGGTTTTGATAGATATAATTTGAGTTTTATATGCTTGTTTATATGCTGGCCTCATCCTAAATGGTATTGTTTTCAATTTATTTTATTTAATGTTTCCAGGTTGTTTTCCAAAGATGGCAATCAATTATAATCTCATAAAATCACAGCTTTATGAAGTATTTACAGAAGAGCAGATCACACATAAAGGCAGAGATAGATCACTTTTTGTACCACTCTCTCTAATATGAGCGATAGTTAATATTTTATTAAATTCAATTTGCAAGAAGACATTTACTTTTTAAAAAATAGCTAGCATTTACTTTCATCATGGCACAATGACAAAATTTCCAATAGTAAGGGAAGACTGACAGGAACTCTTGTTCCATCTCCTGTCTGTGAAAGAAACACATTGCACATGTTTGCCTAAACATAAAGGAAAAATCAAACATCTTTCCGTTTACCTATGCCTGATTTTTAAGGTGTGATAATAGGTTCAGATAGGCTCTGTTGTTGGGAACATATGCACTTATTTGAAGAAAAATAGGCTTTGAGTGTGAAAGTGATCCTTTGCAAGAAGTGATGCTACCTTCAAGTTCACAATAATAAGAGAATGAAATAAAAGCCACAATCAGAAGACTAAAAAAATTCAGAGTAAAGATAAGAATAATCTCAAGACCAGAGGCTCTAAAAGGGAACATAGCCTAAGAGTGATTCAAAGATCTAAAAATGGAAATTTTGACTAAGCTTAAATTTTCTTAATGAAGAAAAAAATGAGATATATAAAATTGTGGTTTTATAGCCCAAATATCCTTCAGTTTTGGAATGGGTAAATAAACGGTGGTATGTCCATGCAATGGAATACTATTTAGCAATATAAAGGAGTGAACTACTGATATGCACAACATGGATGAATCTCAAATACACTATGCTAAGTAGAAAAAGCTGAACTCAAAGGCTACATATTACATGATTCCATTTATGTGATATTCAGGAAAAGGCAAAACTATCAGAAAAGTGGTTGCTGGTGGGGGGGGGCTCACAAAGGAGCAAAAGGGAATTTTCTGGGGAAATGGAAGTGTTCTATATGTTGACTGTCATTTATCACAATTTGCAGAACTGTCCACTAAAATGGCTGAATTTTACTATTATAATTATACCTTAAATTTTAAAAATGGAAGATATGTGGCTTCAAAGTGGAATTCAAGTTCACAAAAAGGCCAATACAAAAATAAAAGAGCCTATCAATTTGTTGTATTTGTAGTGTAGATATAAAAATAAGTAATGAGTTAAGAGCATTTGTTTGTGTGTAATCATTTCTAAAGTCTTTCCTAATAAGTCAGATCAAGTAACACTGAGTATGTTCTGACACTTAAATTGACTTCCACTCTCCGCCCATGTAAACCCTAGAAGGACAGAGCTTCAGAATCTAATCAGTGATTGTGAGAAAGAGATGATCTAGAACTAGGAGCAGACTTTGCTGGCAACTGTGAAGCACAGTTGACTGAGCATTGATAGGATCTGGTTTTGACTTGACCCAGTCAGGAAATTCCAGTGGAAGTTCTGATAAGTGAAAATACAGGCTCTAAATCTCAGAAACTGCACAAGCTGCATTCTCAGCTGGGCTGCATCACCCCTGACATATGTCACCAAATCCCTTTGTCTTTCCAAGGTGTTTTGGTTGCAGTTTGAATTGAGTACAAATGAGTTTTCTTAGATGATCAAAACAATTTTTACTAATGAGTTAAAATATAGAAGACTCATGATCCTATGCTGTATGATGTTGTTTTATTTACTCCTGGTGGACTGTTGGCACCGACTAGACCTAAGAATTTACTGCTGCTGTCCTGCGCACCCAGAAAGGCAATGCTGCTTCTAAACTTGCCGAAAGTAAGCAAAGAGAGAATTTCACAATATGTATTATGTTCTCTCCTTTCCCCCTATATTTTGCACGTAATTTCTTTTCTCACAAATCTTTCAATAAGCAGGCCAAACTCATCTGCTACTTGAAAAGGTGTCTTCATGTCACTTTCAACTGACTTCCAGGTTTCTGAGTTAGTACTTAAATATTTGTGTTAGTGATGCGTGACCTAAAAGTCCTGTTGGATATGAGTCCATTGAGTAATGCTGGAGAATGGCTACAATGTGGTAGAGCATTTCATTGAATTTTTATCTTTACTTAGATGACTTACCTTTACTTTCTTTACAATTAAAAGAGAGACAAAATAGAAAAAAATCTGAAGCAGAAGGATAAACAGTAACTATGACCTCTTGTTTCAGTTCTGCCTTTATTGTCCTTCACCTTGTGATCTTAAAAATCAGCCTTTTAACAGTTCCCTTTCCCACTTTTTGAAGAGATTTTTTTTTTTTTTTGGTGAGGAAGATTAGCCCTGAGCTAACATCCATGCCTATCTTCCTCTACTTTATATGTGGGACGCCTGCCACAGCATGGCTTGACAAGTGGTGCATAGGTCCACGCCAGGGATCCAAATCTGCGAGCCTGGGGCAGCTGGAGCAGAGCATGCAAACCCGACCATTACGCCATTGGGCCAGCCCCTGAAGGGATTTTTAAAAATTATATTTCCTATTGTTGTTTTTTATTTAGGAAAATAAGCATTCTTATACTTCTTGTTAGCACAAGCAAATTCTGGAAACCAATTTAGCCAAACATTTTTTAAAAATTGTAGAATTTGTGCATTTCCTTTGACTCAGAACTTCTGTTTCTAGAAAATTAACCTAAGGTAATAACCATGGGCTATTCTAAAATATTACTGGACAGAGAGTCGGTAGGGAGCTATTCATGAGAGTTAAATGCCAGGATCTGTGTGAGGTTCTATGTTTCATCCCAAACATTATTCCTTTTTGATCCAGATAAGTAGAAGTTACTCTAAGGGACTGTCACTTTTGAAAAATGGAAGTTTTATGTTGATTGTTCTATCATTAAATAAATAAAATATGGGTTAGAAAATTTTTCTGGCCAGATTTACTTTTAAGATCCCTATATTGAGATTCTCTCTTGATTTTAAAAGTCAATATGATTTTATAAGAGTTAAAGAGTTCTTAGAGTAAATGTCAGAAATCGTGCCTACCTACCAATATTTTTGGGTCCTCTTATTCTCTCCGAGAAAGGAGACATTGTGCTAATCTATTTTGCTCCCATGTCTTATTGTATTCTGCCGGTTTGGAAACTTAGAACCCTTCTAAACCAAGGCTTTTTGAATAAATTATTTCAGACTTACAATTTAGTTCCTATGAAGCATCTTTACAGTTGACATAATGGATCATTTGATGTAAGGTTGCAAGGCAAGCAAAGCGAATCAAAAACTTACTTACATGATTTAAGTTACATTTTATTGCACCGAGGAAATGAGTTGTCATTAATTGCAGCAGTCCATCTACAAAGGCACTTTCTTGACACAAAGGTGTTCATTGTCACTTCAGTGAGTTGTAGACTTGACTCTCAGTGCCCTCTATAGAAATTATACTTCTTGATCTCAGAAAGCCATCTTTAAAATACAATACTCAAAATGAGAATGGTATTAGTGGCCATCTTTGGAAGAGTTTTTGGCTATTAATAGCTCACTTTTGGCTAGTGCTATTCACTAAAAATTCCTTTTAAAATATTTTCCATTACTAGACCACAGACCTTCCACAGTGTCTGAGTGTAATTCATTAGTGTTGCAATTGCAGCCTAATGCTAGTTAGCTTAAATTGTCAGAACAAGGGACAATGATGCTTTAGTTTCCCCAGGAGTGGTGCAATACCTCAGGTGCCCGAGAATTCAGGAGTCCAGGCTAAGGAGGATTGTTTGGCAGCTTTAAGCAAGATAAGGAGTGTTTTCCCCCCCTTGGAAGGTTGCTGCTGGTTTTCAACTGTGAGTTTGAACCATGAAATGAGGGCTTCTTAGTAGCAAATTGCACACTGATGCAGTCAGTTTTCATGGTTTTACTTTGTAGCTTCACAGTTTCAGCGAGTAAAGGAAATCTTGGCAAATTGAGTAATCCTAGGGGGTGGGGAGTAGGATTGGATTTTGAAAGGAATCTGGCAAAGCCTAAGTCAGTGGAACTTCGTGAAAGTGTGTGTTAAAATGAGAAGGTTGCGCCTAACTTTAGGCGGCAATGTTATAGCATGTTATCTGGGTATTCCATTTACTTGGAAGGAAGTGGATCATTTGAATACAGGGCATTGAACTTCAGGACGAATAATCACAACTAAAACCCACATGCACATGAAGAAAGCATCATAGTTTCGTGCCAGCATTTGCACAATTTTTGCTTCCTTTTTTTGTGGGATTATTAATCCTTTGCGTATTCCATTTTCATTATTTCTTATGTGTAAATGCTCTGTGCCCCCCACCCCAAATAAAATAATCTGGGCTTCTTTAATCAAGATGCATTATTTGAAACAAATTGATGATTCTCAGTGCTGAATTCAAAGTCAATCTTACACGTTTTGCATTAACCAGACTGACTTTTTTACCCACCAGCTGCTTGATCATAAGCAAGTCATTTCAGCTCGGAGATTCAAATCCGTCAGCTGTAAAACGGGAGCAATGTGATCGGGCCTATGTCCCTCGTACAGTATGAAGATCAATTATATCAGGTCTATGAACACCGTGCAGTACAGTACAAATGCTGTGTGTTAATATTGTTAAGTGCTGCAGGTTTTCCCTTTGAAAACATGTTTGAAACGCATGGCTGGCATGCCCTGGAAATGAATATATACGAACCACACACCGTGACAATGATTCCAGGTGGTGTGCTGTGGAAAGAACTGAGACTTGGGAGTCAGAGCTGATTCAGACATTGTTCAGGCTTCTTAGTAGCCGTGAGCCCACAAGTCATTTATTCAGCCATTCTGAGCTCCATTGATTTTTGATTCGTAAGAGTAGATGATAGTGCTATGTTTAGGACTGTCAAATGTCAGTCCTACTACCTCATTTACCAGTTAGAGAGACCAAGAGTGAAATTGCATGAGCAAAGTATATTCAGAACATATCCTACTGCCTGGACAGGCTTCTTGGGATAAAGGCCAACCAGTTCCAGGAAGAGTCTTGAGTAATGTTAAAAATGCTTAACTCACATGCACTCTTAAAACACTAATTGAAAAAAAGAATGATATTTAAAAGTAATAAATTCTCAGGATTTGTTTTTTGACAAAACGTCAGTCTGTGAACCTTGGTGCTGCTGTTCTGCCATTTTTGTCCGCAGTAGCTATGACTTCTCCTCTGTTTGACATCGTGTTTGCTTGAGTCCATGCACGGAGTCCACTTCCTGTTGGGTACTACGTTAGGTGCTGGGAGCACAACGAAGAGCATAACAGAAACAGTTCCTGCCCTGACAGTGCTTACATTCAGCCACTAATGGAAACCACTAGAATAAAATGCACAAAGTAGAACTGCAGTTGTGTTGAGAGCTATGAGGGAGCAGTGCGCTAGGCTATGAGAACTTCCCTATCAAAGAGAAAGTCACCCTAGAAGCAGGAAACTTCTTTCACTCTTCTTCACTCTTAATCTAAGTGTTCTACGTTCATGGACACTCAATGCGTGTGAAATGCTGTGAGGTATGAATGGGACTTCAACAACTAGCATCTAAGATGGAATTTAAAAAACGTTCATCTCTGCAGAAAGGCCTTCCCTGATGACCTGCTCTTTAGCCTCTTTCCTTGCCTTACCCCTGAACATGTCCTTTTCATGGTGGCTCCCAAAGGGCCCAGGCCCAAGCTGCACATCTCCATCTGCTCCATTCCTGGCTTGTCACACCTCAATGCGATCTCCAGTCCACTAGTGTTCCCAGCTACTGTAATCCCCACCCTGGAAAATGAGTTTTTCTGTGATAGAGACTCCCAAGTGATACCTTTCTAATCTGCAGGTGCCTGCCATTGCCTGAGACCAACCCACATCTTGGCACATCTCTTGCGCTTCCATGGTGTTTTCCCTGTGGACTGATCTAGATGCAGACTCTTGTTTCCAAATATAAAGCTGTGAAAACTGCCTCTAAGTCCTGTTTCTATACTCAGATGTCCAGACTAGGATCCACATGGACGGAATTCGTAGAAGAGTACAGACATCCCTGCACTCTTGTGTTGCACTACTAATCCAGATCTGGTTGTGACAACAGTTACTTCCTGAAGAGTCTAGGCAGCAGTGGATATTTAGAAGAGGTTCTGATGGCCAGATTTATGAGGGAAGTGGTATTTAAGTTCATCCTTAAAAACAGATTGAATTGAAATGGGCAGAGATAAAGGAAAATGACCTTTTCTGGTTGACAAAATCTTGTTGAGGGGAATAGTTGTGCAGAGAACAGTGAATAACTCTGTGTGACCTGTCTGGTTCCAGACACATTTATGGAGTACTAACCATGTACCGAGCTCCTTCTAGATGTTGGGAGTATCAAGATGACAAAAATTCTCTATTCTTCAGAAACCGACAGGGAAGTCAGGAGTTATATATGAAAGGATGAGAGGGATCATATTATGGCACTTTCAAATGCTAATGTGTTTAGACTATTCTTTAAGTAAAAGGGCATTTTTGATGTGGTCCTAGGATAATTTAGAAAATATAGAACTTTTTTTTCTCCAGCTATTGGTAAATTCATATCTAGTCTTATTCTCTTAGCTAAAATGGTATCTTTGTGGAAGATACTCAAGTCACGGCTACTTTATACTTAATTATTTTACGTATATTTTGTTTTTTTCTCTAGAGAGCACAAGATAATAACCCTGTAGGAAGACCTACATTTTATGCAGATAAAGCATTCTGAACTTTTTTTATGAAGGTCTATCATTAGAAAACTTTAGTATATAAGCATAAGTTTTGATGAGAAGGTTAATGTAATGGAAAATTAACAATAGAATAAAAACACATTTTACTACCAAATTAGCATTTAATTAGGACTGAATTTTCATTTCTACTATGAAAAAATGTTGATTGCTGAACACATGTAGACTCTTCTTTTATAAAATTCTTCTCTTTGTCTCTCTCTGTCTCGCATACCTACCCCCACACACACAAATGCATAGTTGCATACACATAAACACAACTTTTTTCTCTACTCTTTATTCTTCCTTCAAAATAAACCTCCCAAATTCCCTTATTTAGGCTTTTAAAAATTATTGAAGACTTTTTTTTAAATGCTTCATTTCTCAGAACCATTTTCAGTATAACAGCTGTTTCTTTTAAACATCATGTTCAATTATTAAGCATATTGTAGTTTGAATTTTTTTTTCTTTTTGTGAGGAGGGCCAGCCCTGAGCTAACATCTGTTGCCAATCCTCTTCTTTTTTGCTGAGGAAGACTGGCCCATCTTCCTCTACTTTATACGGGACGCCGCCACAGGCATGGCTGACAAGCAGTGCATCGGCCCGTGCCCGGGATCCGAAGCTGCGAACCCAGGGCTGCCAAAGCGTGAACTATGCCATCGGTGGGCCCCAGTAGTTTGAATTTTTAATGGGCTCTGTACATACATATCCAATATAAGGGATCAGAAAAGAGAAGGCTAAAAATAGAGGCCATGTTCAAGTACACGAAGGGTGTTAATGAGCTAGTCTCTATTATTGCTTTTATGGAGGAGAAAGTGTAAAGCGATGGACTGTGAATGTAGCACAGGTAGAGATAACCTGTATTTCTTTCGGCACGGAGTCTTCACCAGGAACTCTTACACAGGTTATCTCCTCGAGCTGGCATTCCCGTGTTAACAGAAGAGCATAATGAGATTCAGGCAGGGCTCGTCAGTTGACGGAGCTGGGACTTGAGTCTGTCTAGATCTCCCTGGCGTTATATCTCACTGTCTGAGACAATTAACTATATTCAGAGAAAATTGTCTTGGCAGCTAAGGTTGTTAAACAGTAAAATGGATTGGAGTATGGTAACTAGTATGTTCACATGGTTTAAAAACATGATAAAATACTTTGTATGAAATGGCTGAGATAGACTTCTTCTGTCTGAAGAATGAAAAATAGACACCTTAGCCTTTACTACAAGCTAGAATGTCATGAGAAGATTTTTTTAAATTAATAAATATTTTGTTCTTTCAAAAGATAAATGAACTCACTCTCATGCCTCAATAGGATAACCGAGACGACTCCTTGGACCTCTAGACTTTCACTTCTGTCATAAGTGTAGTTGTTCCTCTTGGTTACCACTTCCAGATAATGAGCTTTTCCATCTTTTTCTGCTGTCAGATGACAATGGAAATATGGGCTAGAGCCTTCTAGGGATATCAACACACTCTGGCTTATCAGACAAAATCCAGCAGGTGGATGCCTCACCTGCCAGCACTAGTCATGAGCATCCAAGGCCCTAACACCCCCAGCTGCTGAGCATGTGCCTGTGTTCTGCCTTTGACAAAGGTGACAGTGGACAGGGCTGCATAGCTCCTGTGCTGGTCTCAGGAAAGCCTTGTCACAAGACATGGGTAGGGAAGGTAGTCTAAAATCTGTGAGATAAGCGAGCTTCCATTATCAACTCCCTACTTTCCAATCTTAAGTAATTTCTGTTTAATGCTCAAGTGAGATAAAGTGAGAGCAAAACAAAGGAAAAGCTCCCTCAATTATTTTAAAACATTATAAAAGCCTTGGTTTTGGCAATCTACAGCTGCTACTGAAAATGTGGGCACTTAAAGCAGATCACAACAGGTGAGCTCCATCAAACGTTCATGTGTGAAATATAAGCTCAGTTGTAAGCCATTCTGAAGAAGTATTATGCCAATAAAGAGCAAATGGTAATGGATTTTTTCTTTCCTGTGAGGCACAAATGGAGACTTTATAATTTACTTCTTATGGGGCCTATTGAAAAACCCATTGTGATCTACTTTTGAGTATCCCTGTTTTTTAAAATATCAGTTACTTGGTTTTGCAATTAAAAACATAAATTAACTGTGCTTTATTCCATATTACATTTTCTAGAATCATAAAGGTGAATAAAGTACTATTTCCTTACTTTCCAAGATCCTTTATCATTTCTGGATGTTTGGAACTTTAATTAGTTTGCTTTTTCTTCCCCTTAGCGTTGACAGTTATCTCTGTAGTTAAAATTTTTACCTACTTTTTCTTTGTATGAGGACCTTTAAGAATACTGAGAATTAGTTTTCTTCTCTATTCACCAAGACATTTTTATCTTGCCAATCACATTCAAGCTAAAATTTTACTCTTTGCCTAAAGCTTCAAGCATGCATGAAACCACTTTATGCAAGGATGCTCTTTTACTTCTTCATTCACTACCCCCAGGAGTCAAACATCTAATCCTTTAGGTTTAGAAAGTACTGTTTGACTAGGATGGTACTTTATTTAAATTAAGAAAAAAAACTTTATAAATTAAATAGAACAAGGAAATGAGGTGTTGTTTAGCAATGTAAAGGTACATCGCTTCTCCATGCATGCCCTAAAGTAGGTAAAATGGCCAGTTATATAAATAGTTGAATTAAACGGACTCACTGCAATCTAGATCTCTGATAGATGGAATAGAGAGGCTGATCTGTAGCCAGGAATAGTCTAGTTCTCCTGACTCCTAGCTTAGTGCTCTTTCTAATATATGATAGTTGGTTAATATCAATGACTATATACATTTTCATGAGCTCTCCCCTAGACATGAATATTTTCATAAAATTTTTACTTATCTGCATATGCAGGTTGCTCTTTCTCTCTTCTAACTTCTGGTGAAACTTTATCAATTCTAAGCTAAGAAGTTCCTTTGTTAGGGAGGGCAAGGGAGCTGGAGACCCCTCCTTGCCCCCGTCAGTGAAGGATCATCCTCTATCTCTTGGGACTGTTCTGTGTTCGGGTGTGAGCTAGTGCCATGTTTAGTATTTTGAGTATTAATCATTCAAAGATTCAGTGACCGTAGATAATTTTCTTGATTCTAGGAATTTGATATAGGCAAGGAAACCAAAATAATATAAGTAGCTTTCACTATAAAGTCATAATCGTAGATGCAAAGACTCCAGAATTCCACAGAGCTTTAGGGCTCAGAGCCTGCGGATCCCAAATATGACCTCAGAGGTAACAAGTAGGGTTACAGGGGACCTCCTAAATCAAAGATAAGTCAAAGATCTATAAGATATCATTGTAGTTTGTTGAAAGAGATCTTTTAGAAATTATAAATGCAATTACTACATAGAACACCTGTTTGACAGTGTTTTATATAGAGTAGGTACCTAACATGTATCTGCTGAATTCATTCATCTTGAAAGTCTCCATGTATTAAAAGTCTCATTACCCATAGGACACAGGATTTTTTAGGAGGATATATGAGAGAATGTATATTTAGAATCAGAACTCTGAGAATCCTACTAGTTTCCTAGAGGCATTAATTCTGTCCAAATAGTGCTCCTCTAATGGAGATCATCATTTTATCATCACCATCATGGTGAGCATCTACACCATCATCATTGCCCTTTATTGAGTCCTTACTTTGTGCCAGACCCTCTACAGACATTATTTCATTTAACACTCAGCTGTATCTCTAGAGAATATTACTTGCCTCATTTCACAGATTAAGAATGGAAGCATAAGGTGAGTATTATTATTTCCATTTACATATTATAAACGGAGGCTCAGAGACATTATATTTACTTACATCACCCGGTAAAGTGCAGATCCAGAATCTAAACAATCCAGGGCCTTTTAACGTCAACTCCACCAACTCTGCATGATTCCACAGTTAATATGGAGGAGGAAACAGTATTTTTAAAATTTTGTTTTAGTTTCCATGCAATACAATTCACTCTTTTTGGTTACAGCTCTATGAATTTTGACAAATGCATAGTGTCATATAGCCACAACCCTGATCAATGTGTAGAATAGTTCCATTACCCCCCACATTCCATTATCTTGTCCCTTTGTAGTCGAACTCTCTCCTATCCCTGACCTCTGGGAACTACTGACCTGTTTTTTGTCTCTATACCTTTGCCTTCTCCAGAATGGCATATAAATGGAATCTACAGTGTGTAGCCTTTTTTGGTCTGGCTTCTTTCACTTAGTATATTGCATTTGAGAGTCATATAGATTCCTGTATGGATGGGGATGGATGAAATGGATGTGTACATCTACCGAAGTTTGTTTATTCATTTAATATTCCAGGTTGGCCTCGTCCTAGGAGTAGTGGTTACCAGGCTATCGGCCAGGGAGCTTCAGTTCTCCCTCATATGACCTCTCCTACAGTAGCTTGAGCTCACTCCCATGGAGTTCTCAGTGTTCCAAATGCAGTGGATGGACTAGTGCTTGTGCCCTGGGACTTCTTTTCTCTTGCTGTATAAGCATTTCTCCATCCTCTGCTGACATTTAATTTGCTACAATTCTATAGACCAAAGAAGGTCACTTGGCCAAGCCCCAGAGTTATGATGTGGAGGAATAGACTCCCACGTGATTTTTCAATAAAGCTGGAATACTAGTGTTTTTTTTTTTTTTTTTTTTTTTGGTGAGATTTATGTCCCAAACATGGAGCTGATCAAAGAAATATATGTCTATAGTGGATTCAGCATGCAGGCTACCATTTTTGACTGCTGATTAAGTCAGTCACTGTCGGCTCATTTCTGCAGTATTTATTAAAGCTACCATGTAAAGCAAGTGCAGTGGTTCATCTTACCTTCAACATCAGTGCTTACATTCAGAAAAGACTCGTTATTCCGTGGAGGACACGTACAAACAAATAGATCACATTTGCTCATTTATCACCTCTGTTCCTCTTAAGTATGATCCTACTCCCAATTTGGAGGAGAAAAATGCAAAAACCTGTTAGTTGTGATAATATTCCTCCAGTTTGGCGCGTTTTGGTGTTGCTGTGGTGCTGTGGGAAAGTCACTTAACCACTTTCCTTATCTATAAAGTGAAGGCATTAGACTAGATTAAGTCTACAGTGGCTTTCACCTCTAACGTTCCATGCGTCTATAGTAGGATTGGTAATAATTGTAATTTTAAGCACACAATTCAGTGTGCTTTCCTGTTTTGTCTTGAGAAAGACGAAACAACAACTCTGCTTATGGCTTACTTATTGCCTAGATAAATGCCTGGTAGCAAAAAGATTTCTCTTTTATATGAATAAAACAATTATTTTTCAAAAGTCCTCCCATAGGCCATGGTGTTTTTAACTTGGGTAAATTTAACTCATATGCCTCGCTATTTAATGACATTGTGGGGTATCAGAGTAAATTATTTTCTGTTACCATAGAGTACTGACTTTTTAAAATATTTAATAATTTTCCAAAATGTTTGTTTTTAAATGGTTATAGACCTTATTTTACTAATTTGCACTAAAATAATATGAAATGTAAGCTTCCTGTGAACCAACATTTACATTATAAATGTTATTGTGAAGGTTTTACATGTTGGATGAAATGCCTTTGTTTTTATAAAATGTATTTTGGGACCCCAAAGTGGGTTTTTTTTTCGGATTAATAATTTATATTGATTATTCCTGACATATAAAACATGTTAGATTGCTTTATCCTCCTTCATTTATGAATATAGCCACCTCCAATTTAGTAATTGAACGTTATATGTGGGGCATGGATTTATTTCATGATTTTGAAACAAAAAAATCTAAGAAGAAAATGGTTTGTTTGTAGTACAAAAGTAATATATGGAGAACAAAAAAAACCCCAAGTATTTCAGAAAATCTTCAAGGGTAAGTGGACTAATTGTAGTTTACACCTAATTAGGTACTTTTTTTTATCAAACCCGGGCCATTATATTGCACACCAAGTTCTACTTCAGGCACTTTGCAATCATTATCTAAATTAATTTTTAAAACAACCATCAAGGTTGCATTTCCTAATTTTAAACTAAGGAGACCAGAGCTCAGTGAGATTTCACAACTTTCCCAATTACCTTGTCTCCAGATTGGGATTTAAGCCGGATCTGACTGCTGTCAGGTCTCCGGGCTTCCATTACGCTGTTGAGTGCCGTTGGGTAAGGCGTGCATCCATTTTCAGGGCCTAGTCCCTCCAGTCATAACACAATCTCTAGTTGACCAAAAACTCTCTGATCAAGCAAAGAATTAGGTTATCAGCTTTATTAATAGGCCAGCTTCATACCCCAAAATGCAGACTTCTTTGGTAAAACTGGACAGAAACCTAGATCAGGCCCTCCAGGTACAGCTGATATTGGCCTCACCCACTTAGCCGCAGGTACAGAAACTGTGAAGAGCAGACACCGCGCCTGAAAGGATATGCTAGCCAGTGGGAGGGAGGGTTGCTACATGGAAACTGGAGAAACAAAGCCCCCCAACCTGAGTGCAGTTGCATCCGCAGAAGAATAAGATCCACAATATCATAGCATGCACAAGTCCTGCTCTTTAACACCTTAACTCCACCCGATAGAGAAATGTGGCCAAAGGAATGCTGGCTCTCACCCGGCATTTGATTCCTTTTCCTGTGGAGAAGAGAAATGGGGACAAATAAAGGTAGAAATACCCCGCCAGCATTGCACTGAGGGAAAGAGGTGCTGGTAGAAATGACTTGCATATTAAGGCCAAGGTGGGAAGCGAGAAACCTGTCAATAGTGACTGTCTCTAGCCATCGCGGGGCAGCCTCTGCTGTGCCAAGCTGAGGGAATTCTCTGGGCTGCCCTCTTTTTAGGGTACAGCAAGGGTTTACTATCACTGAATATTTATCACATTCCTCTTCCTGATGTCTTATAATAAATATATTTGCAGAAAACTGAAACTCTGAGTCAACTTGTGTAGCATATTGGATGCGGGAATATGTATAGATGGGTGCCAGGGAGAGGCGATGCAAAGAAAGCAGAGTAACTGTTCATTGTGTAGCTTCCTGATACGTACAGGTTAGTAGTTGAGGGGAACGCAGTTAAGTTTTTAGATCACTTTTGTGTTACTTATTGGGCAGTAGTAGTAATGACTTATCTTGGATCATGTTGTTCTGCCTAGTTTGTTTTGTTTGTTTGTTTATTTGAAAATAATGGAATTCAATTCAATCAAAGGAGAGCCTGATTTGCCTTCATAGCCTCTTCGGGGATAGACAGTCCTAGAAACAACAGTGGCCTGTGCAGGAGAATACACCATCTTCTTTTGGCTCCTTGGGAACTTTCCTTGGCTGTTCTGTGGAGGCCATGACTCTGTCACCACCTTAGTAGTCAAAGAGATGGCTTTATTTAAAACACACCTTTACAAGGGACTTAGCTGAAATGGCAGTAATTTGGTTGATGGAAATAAAGATCAATTTCAGGCTGTGAAATAAGGTCAAAACCATGAGACAACATTAAATAGAAAGGATTAGCATTAAGATTATACCTGGAGTTAGAGAATAGATGAAAGAGGAGAACTAAAGAAAAGGGAAGTCAGCCTTTAAATATGCAGAAAAGTAATTTTGGACACAATGAAGGAAGAAGAGAAAAAAATACACTGAAATGGCATAAAATAGGAAAGTTAGGAATAAGAAGTGAAATGGATATAAAGTCTGACTTTAAAGTAGATTTTAGTGAAAATAAAGCAACATGAAAATAAATGAAAGAGAAAGTGCCAATCTTTTAAATATAATTTGAGGATTGTGATGGGATATATGAAATATTAGGTAAATTTTTACAACCCCATATTGTTTAATACAGTCTGAAGTGAGTTTGTGTGTGTGTGAAAAAATGTTAAATTCATTTGTGAAAATTACATAGTGTCAAAATGTCACAAACATTTTCTCATGTTTCATAGAGGGAAATTGTTTCCTGACTCATTCTGTCCCAATTGAGATAACTTCGTTTTGACCCTTAATCTCTGACCCTCTCTTAGTAACAGCAACACCAATAAAAAGTACACTAGATGACTTGAGAAAGTTCTACTTAAAGCCCTAAAAAAGTAGTTAGTAGAAAAAAATTAAGATTTATAAAATGTCAGAGCTGCCAAATATTTCAACATTCTAACAGAATAAGCCTATGGAAAAATTTGTAGGACGTGTCTATACTCTTGAAAATTGTCATTGCTGAATATTTTTACTCTGAACAGTAAAGTTTATTGGCAATTACCTGATTCCAGAGTAATAAAAAACTAAATAAACATGTAACACAGAGAAATAAATTTATTACTGCACCATCATAAAGAGTATTTTGCTAACTATAACATTTTAAAAATGTATATAGTTTGAAGAAGGCTTCTGTAATTGAGTGAAGCTCACTTTTAGAGCTGATTTGCAAGTTCATGGATAGAATTTAGATGTTTTACTATTAATTAAAATGAGAAGTTGAAATATTTGAATTATTTGGGGAACCTCTAGCTATATAAACTTCAAAAACTTATCTCGCTTTACTTCCCCACTTCATTATGCAAAGAAAAGCACAAATGTATTATATTCATTGAACCATTAAATGGGAGTTTAGCGAACCATTAAAATTAATAGGTCATCCAGGAACAGGATAGATACAGAATGAAAAAAATTAAAACTTATGTGGATTAGCTCTCAAAGTGTTGCATCTGTTTGGAAGAGGAACAAAGAAGCAACAGTTTTGGGTAATTATGTTTCCATTTTCATCATCCTAATTCATATGTGTTGTCATCTTTAGAAGCTACAGATTAGATTTAGATAAAAATATTCTAACTACTCTCTTCAAAAATACTAGAAATAAAATATATAACTTGGAGCTAAGAAAACTATATTTCATATTCAGCACTGTCAGCCTCCTGAGCTGTAACAGCAGAATAAATTTTCATGTTGACCCTGTGTTAGTTTATTGGCATAAAATGGTAAGTAAAAAGATAAGAAAGGTTATCACAGTGCAGGACTCTATATTCTGTTTTATATTCATAGTTCATAGAAAATGTAAATTAAGCATGATTAGTTAGGAAGTGACACTAGAATAATGCACACTCACTATTTTCTTGAAGGAACCAAAATGTTTTCATTTGTAATATCACTTAATATTCCATCGTTTGTGTTTGAGGAAATTCTTTGCCTCATTTGGAATTCTTTCATTATGGTATAATTTGGTCTTATAAGTAGTTTTTGGGTAAGAAAACATTCTTTTAAATTAGATGTTGCTGTTTTTGATAATTGTCTTTCCATTTTTTACCAATGACAAGGAATTCAAAGATACAAACTTGACTAGGATTATAGAGGCTTGTAAAAAGAAAAGATATCATAAAAGTTACTGATCATGGAAAGTCATTAAAAATATTGGGTCTGGCCCCGTGGCGTAGTGGTTAAGTTTGTGTGTTCTGCTTCAGCAGCCTGGGGTTCACAGGTTCGGATCCTGGGCGCAGACAGACGCACTGCTTGTCAAGCCATGCTGTGGCGGCGTCCCATAGAAGAAGATGGGCATGATGTTAGCCCAGGGCCAATCTTCCTCAGCAAAAAGAGGGGGATTGGCGATGAATGTTAGCTGAGAGCTAGTCTTCCTCACACACACACGCGCGCGCGCGCGCGCACACACACACACACACACACACACACACATTAACAGTACCTCACTGATGTATATGTGCCACAGTCACTAGACCAGCAACAGCAAAACAAGGGCTTGGTGTATGTGGGAAAGGACAAATGTGCAAACACACACACAAACACATACATCCTAACAACAGAATGGGGCAGAATGGTCTTTAATTTCTTACAGTTTTCATAACATAGTGTTAAACCATTAAAAGTATATAGAAGTTAAGGAATATTACTCCAGAAGACTGGAAAATACCAATAAAATATATTGGTAATATTCTACTAAAGCTGTCAAAATTTATTCCTTCTTTAATATGAATGAAAATGTGCTATATTCCAGATCTTATAAAAATTATAGATGAATATGTAATCTAGGAGTGGTGGTAAAGAATTCATAAACTAGAGATAAAGGCAATTTATATGTAGTAGTCACAGATTCAAGTGGCCAAGGATGCACCATTATTTTTTATAAATGTTAAACTACAGAATTCAAGTCCCTATTCCCTTTGATGCAGACAATTTGATCTAATTACTTCTGGATAAGACTGGCAAATTCAGGAATTTTCATTCAATTCAATTCAAGGTTTAAACTCAACCAGTTCTGAGTACTCACCCCCACTACCATCCCCCCATACACATACTTCTCCCTCTGGTGGCAGCTGAATTCCCGTGTGGAGTGAGGAGGCTTGGGACTGTGGATCATGGCCTTTGGGAAGAGGAACATCTGGTCTGTGGTCGTTCTCCATCCTCTTCTGACATTCAGATTGGTATTTTGGAGCTGCTGATCTTTGCTAACCTGTCTCTATCTTTATTGCATCCACAGCTAGAGATAGCCCACAGGATCCAGACCACAACTATACACCTATATAAGTCATGGACACTTCCCTACATTCTCTGAGACAACAGAAAGTTCAGAAGATTGTTTTAGGTCCTCTGCCTGGACATTGTCTGGCCATTTCTTCTGTTAGAGTGGTGCTTCACTATTCTGCTTTTGGCTTCTTTCCTAGGAAGCTTGCTGTTTCAGTCTTCACCCGGAAATCAAACATAGGTCCTATCACCAATCAGACACTTCTCCAAAAGTAAAATCTATGTAGGGCTTCTTTAAATGCCCACCATACACTGGGACTTTTCCTAGAGGAGTGGTAAAAAAAGAGGTCCCTCCTCAGAAACCTCTGCTATTAGCTAAGTCTCCCGCCTGCCTGTACTCAACTGCCTGCTTGTATCAGTTATCTATTGCTGTGTAACAAACTACCCCAAATTAGTGGCTTAAAACAACCACCACTTATTTGCCTGTAATTAAGCAATCTGGGCTGGTTTTCTGCTGACCTTACCTGAGGTTATTTAAGTGACTGTGGTCATCTGGAGCCTCAAATCAGGCTGAATGACCCAAGATAATTTTACTCACATATCTGGTGCCTCAGCTGGGATGGCTGGGCCAGCTGAGACCTGGCTGGACCTGTCTCTCACAGAGACTCCCCAGCAGTGTGGCTCAGCTGCTTTACGTGGCCACACAGAAATCCAAATCAGTGAAAACTGAAGCTTCCAGGCCACTTCCACAGCACTTTGTAGCAATCTACAAGCAAGCCATAAAAGTAGCTCAGATTCAGCAGAAAGGGAGGGGAATGAATTTACAGGAATGGGAAAAATTGATACAGACGACCCCACTGATGGCAGAACTTTATCTTCTTTGAGCAGGAAAAGAGGTTCTTCTGTCAACATGAATTCTCACCGACTCTCAGTCCTTCATGTTCTTAATATTTTGGAGATTCAAAATATTGAATTTTATTTGCTATGGGTCTTGAGACTTATTTTACATCAAAAGTTAAAATTTGATTGTATTTGCATTCTCTAACAAATTACACCTCAGCTTCAAGATCTAATTTGAATAGTGGAAAGCCCATGGGAATGGGAAGGGATAAATTTTATAAACAAATTTAAATAAATTATCCATTAATATTTTAAAATTTGACTCCACTTACATATTTTGGTTAGTTTCTTTATGATGTGGCACACTTATCATCTTCCCATTCTTAGTAAAATACTTACTTTAAAAAAAGATGCACTGAGCCAGCCCTGATGGCCTAGTGGTTAAAGTTCAGCATGCTCCGCTTCGGTGGCCCTGGTTTGGTTCCTGGGTGCAGAACCACACCCCTCATCTGTCAGCAGCCATGCTGTGGCGGTGGCGGTGGCTCACAGAGAAAAACCAGAAGGACTTACAGCTAGAATCTACAACTATGTACTGGGGCCTTGGGGAGGGAAAAAAAGAGAGAGGAAAATTGGAAACAGAGGTTAGCTCAGGGCAAATCTTTCCCAGCAAAAATAAAAATAAGAAAAAAAAGACACATTAATTGAAATATTGCTAGAATTTCGCCTGTCATTGCAAGAGTCACCTTTGAAACCTCAGATTATAAGAGAAGTCAAATCTGTAATGATGTCCCCTTTGGAGAAGGTTACTCTGTGATTCCAGGGGCAGATCTCCGGTTACCAGAGAGCCCGCTCAGAGTTGCTCAGTCCCGCCTTCACTGTGGCTCCCACTGTGGGCTTTGTTTTGGATGGAGAGCCTGAAGAAGCTGGAGGCAGTCAGTGATGTATCCAAATGAAATCACAGTGACTCCATTTTCATTGCACCCTCCGTTTTTAGAGTGCAGGCAGTTTGAATTGAGCAATTAGCATATGCATGCACACACATAATCTGAAATAATATCACTACGAATTTAAGCTAATTTATCTGCTGTTTCCTTTCTTTCTAATGGAAGAGGATGATTGGAACTAAATCTGTATGCAATAGAGAACTAACAGTGCGATGTGTGATAGGGAGAGGAAATACACTTAGACTGAAAAAGATGATACTCCGCGGAGTAAGTCTGTACTGTCCAATGGAGTTGCCACTGGCCACATGTGGCTGTGAGCCCTTGAAATGTGACTAGTGAGACAGAGGGACTGAATTCTTAATTTTAGTCGATCTTAATTACCTTAGTTTAAATTTAAAAACAATAGTATAAAATATTTTTCCATTAAGCATAATTTTACCTTTTTGGTAGGACTATTTTTTGACTTGAATGGGTGAAAATTTAGTATCCAAACTGAGAAAAAAATATGTATGAGATTTCAAAGACTTAGTCTGAAAAAAGAATGGAACCTATCTCATTAACAATTTTTATGTTGATTACATGTTAAAATGATAATATTTTGGATCTATTGAGTTAAAATATATTAAAATTAATTTCACCTGTTTCTTTTTACTTTTTCAGTGTTCCTATAAGGAAATTTAAAATTACCTATGTGGCTCACATATTTCTGTTGAACAGCACTGGAGTAGACTCTTATAGTTAAAACTCCAACATCATTTATTTGTCCTGGATGTAAATTATTCTTTAAAAATAGAAATCTCACTTTTTGTTTTATTATCTTAGGGTATAAATTATATTTTGATTTGATATTAGCAACAATTTATTGAGAACCCACTTTATATTAAGTTGTCTCTGAAGCATGTGAAATGTGTTGTCTCTTTGAGGTAAAGTTTATGATCCCAATTTTACAGATGAGGAAACTGAAGGTCATAGACGTCAGGAAAGATTTCATTGCAATAAAAGGTAGAGCACAGATTCAAACCGAGGTCTCTCTGACTCCAGAATTTTCCAGATTTGCTTTTTTTCTTGGTTAAAATTCTACAATTAATCTAGAGTTTTCACATTTAAAGCAGTATTCATTAAACACCATGCTGGATGTTGGTGATAAAACCATGCACAGATTTGAAGGAGTGGTACTCCAGACAGAGGGAACAGATAATGCAAAGGTGCTGAGGCTTCAATGGGTGTACTGAGTTGGAAGAAGAGAAAGAAGGCCAGTGGCTGAAGAATTTTGAGCAAAGGGAAATGAAGTTGGCAGGGACTCGATTATATAAGGCCAAGGTTGAATATAATTCTGAATGACACAGTCCTTGAGGGGCATTGACCGGAGGAGTGACATAAATTGATCTTCATTTTTAAATGACTGCTCTGGTTTTTTGTAAAGAATCAGTATAAAGAGTCAATACAGAAGTCAGAAAGGCCAGTGAGGAGGTGTCTTTGACATTGGTGTGAGATGAGAGCTTGAGGTCAAAATAGTCGCTTAGAAATATGTTTTGGAAGTAAAATTAAAAGAATCTACTAGTGATAATTATTAAGCAAATTTACATTGTTTTTTAAAATTGTCTTTCTGAAAATTTAACTTCTGGATTGTATTGAATTGGGCGTTTCAGTGTCTATTTCTAAAGGCTAAATGGCATGTAGTACACAGAATTAAGGACACATGAGAGATACAGGAATGTCAGATACTTTGGCAAGAAATCTCAACAAATTAAAAACACTGTTAGGAATGTGGGCTGGGTGTGAGATGAAGATATGGGGTCCACAGATGTACCATCAACCATTCACCAATTATCATTTTGCATATACTATGCCAGACTCTATGATAGGAACGGAAATGCAACGGTGAATAAGAAGATGGAAAGAGTTCCTTGCTGTCGTGGAAAATTTAGTCTGCAGCGTGGAGTGACTTTAGGGAATTCTTGTCTGGTGCCCACAGGGCTGTGATGAGGCTCTGTTGGATTTTGTGTTTTCTTATCTACATGGTGAGATGGGGCATTGGGTGATGGTGTGGAGGAATCCTCCAGTGTCATAATGCAGGCCAGCACTCTCTCCTGGTTTAGGAGTTTTTGAATTAGTCCTCTCTTGCTGAGCACAGTGGCGGCAGGGGGAGTGTGGATGGTAACTCTTCTCACTCCCTAAAGTGAGTCTGGGCCAGTGTAACATCACCAGTTCACCCAGTGAATTCTTTCATTTACTCAGGCAGTAAATGAATTAATGTTAGTTTTTGCACATAGTAGTTCCTAGGTTAATTTTTTGTTATAATTTTGCATGCACATAATTTAATAAAAGGATATTTTAACATCCATCTTCAAACTGTATATTTATTTCTTGTTTACATATCACTAACTTGAGTTGTAGAATTATTAAATTTATTTGCATCTTTACTGAGGTATAATTGATGATAATCCTCCATTGTAAGTATACAGTTCAAGTACTTTGGTAAATATATACACCACAGTCAAGATTTAGAACACTTCCATCGCTCCAAAAAATTTCCTTCTGACTCTTTACAGTTAGGACCCACACCCACCTTGGGCCTAAGCAACCACTGGCCTGCTTGTTCTCTCTATAGCTCAGCATTTTCTAGACATTCCTCTAAAGAAATTGTTATAGGATATAGTCTATTATGTGCAGCTCATTTGACTTAGCATAATATTTTGGAGAATCATTCATGTTGGAGGTTCGTTACTTTTTATTAATGAGTGTTATTCCACTCTATGGATATACCATTGTGTTTCTCCATTCACCCCTTGATGGATATTTGGCCTGTTTCCTGTTTGGAGCTATTATGAGTAATACTACTATAAACATTCACATTCAAGTCTTTATGTGATCATTCATTTTCATTTCTCATCAATAGATACATAAGGAGTGCAATTGCTCAGTTATATGGCAAGTGAATGGTTAACATGTTTTGAAAACTGCAAAACCATGTTACCAATTGGCTGTACCACCCAGCAGTGTGTGAGGGTTCCACATTATCTCATTTAATTTCCCTAATGCAAATGATTTTGAGTATTTTTTCATATGTTTGTTTTCAATCCACGTTTGTATCTTCATTTGCAAAGTGTCTGTTCAAATATTTTGTGCTTTTTTTTATGGAGTTGTTTTATTATTTAGTTGTAAGAGTTTTTCTGTATTCTGGATATAAGTCAAATGTATGTATTGCAAATATTTTCTCCCAATATTTGACTTGCCTTTTCATTTTCTTAATGAAATAATTTGATTACCAAAATATTTTGGTTTAATTTTGATCAAGTCTAATTTCTAGGATTTTTCTTTTATGGTTGACACTTTCTATGTATCATATTTTAAAAAGTTGACTAACTAGAGGTCATTAAGATTTTCTCTTAAGTTTTCTTCTAAAAGTTTTTCAGTTTTCACTCTTATAGTTGGGTTGATAATCAATTTTGTATTACTTTTTGTGCATGGTATGAGGAAAGGGTCAAATTTCTTTTTTTTTTTGTAGAGATATCCAGCTATTTTAATACCACTTATTGAAAAGACACCTTTACCCTATTGAATTTCCTTGGCATCTTTGTTGGAAATCAATTTACAATATAGTAATTGTGCATATATATCTGAATTCACAATTATTTTCCATGATCTGTATGTCTATCTTTATACCAATTCTATACTTTCTTAATGTATTTTTATTATAAATCTTAAATATCAGCTAATTTGATTTCTCTGACTTTTTTTTCTTTATTTTAAAACTTATTGGGGCTACTCTAGGTCCTCTCCCTTTCAATTCAAATACTAGAATTAGCTTGTCAACTTCTTCTATAAAGACTGCTAGGATTTTTATCCTGACTGCATTAAATTTATAGTTCAATTTTGGAAGAATTGACCTCTTAACAGTAGTGAATTTTCAAATCAATTAAAATGGTATATATCTGCATTTAGATCTATCTTTAATTTCTTTCAGCAATATTTTGTAGTTTTCAGTTCACAGGCATTGCTCAACTTGGTTAAATTAATTCCTAAGAATTTCACTTTTTATGGAATTTGGTGTCATGAATCAAACTTTTATTTCATTTTCAGGTTATTCATTGCTAGAGTATAAAAATAAAGCTGATTTTTGCATTTTGATCTTGTATCCTAAGACTTTGTTAAACTCATTAGTTTTAGTAGTTTTTTAAATAGATTCCTTAGGCTAGTCTACATGCATTCTACATACTTACCATGTCATATGCAAATAAATTCATCGTTTCTTCCATTCTAACCAGCGTATCTTTCATTTATTTCTTTTTTGCTTTGCTATACTGGCTAGAAGTGGAGAAGGTGGACATCCTTGTCTTTTTTCCCAGTTTCAGGAGAAAGCATTCTGGTTTTCACTGTTGAGTATGTTGTCAGCTCCAAGTGTTTCATAGATACCCTTTATCAGGTTGAAGAAGTTTCCTTCTATCCCTAATTTGCTGAGAAATTGTTTTATCATCAGTGGGATTGAATTTTGTGAAATCCTTGTTATTCTTCTATTAAAATGATCATACAGTTTTCCCCTTTATTATATTCAAATGATATGGTATATTAATTAATTTTTGGATTTAAGCCAACTTTGCATCCCAGGGGAAAAGTTACACTTGTTGTTGGTGAGTTATCGTTTATATATGTGTGTTTGTGTGTATATATATATATATATTTGGACTTAATTTGCTTATATTTTTAAGGATTTTTGCAAATATGTCTATAAAGCAGACTGAGAATGATCCCTTTGTAGAGATTTGTAATTGTTTTAACCAAGAGACTCACTTTTTTTAAGTTCTATTTCAAAGGATTTCTGTTTTCTGGATGTTGATGTGGTGAATTTTAGAACATCATGTTTAATCATAATAAAGATATTCATCCAAAATTCTATACACATACACTTTTGATAGAACACTATGCAGAAATTAGTGCTTACGGGAAAAACCTTAATAATCTTTCAGTGTACTATTATTATTTCCCTTTTAGAAGGTGAGAAAACTGAGCTTACTAAAGTGCCAACTGCCCAATTCTTATCTGAGTAAGCCATAACCTGGTCCCTAAGCCTGTTCTCTCCTTCTAGTGGATCAAGACAATTCAGTGAAAAGCTTGAGTTTCCTTACATAGGCAGTTTGCATTGGAATATGAATGAATTTAAAGGAATTAATTATCAGACATCCCTGTATTTAAAGGGAAGGGTATTTCCTGGGCCCCTCTTAGTTTAAGATACTAACATATTTATTACAGTATTTCCATTTCACTTATTTGCTTAAGCAATGGTGGCTCCCACTTTATATCAGAATACATTTGGTATGTATCAGATTTCTACTATCTAATCTTCTATTTTAGCCCTGCTCACTTTATCTGTTCTGCAGGAAACTAAGCCAAATTACTTTACACTTTACTACCAGAACCAGTCCTTCATTTATTTTGTCCCTGTGACTTTCCTTGTGTTGATTACTATTAGGAAAATGTCCATCTACCCCTTCAGAGAACCTTCTTATGTGACCTTGTTTCCTGGGCACCAGGTTAGAGTGATTTTCTTTGGCATTTTTTATGCTGAGTGATGGTGATACTTAAGCAGCTTTAACCTCAGTTTATCATTCAGGGAGAGAGGACGGAGCCCTTGAACAGACAGTGGTATAGTATTTTGGGTATTGAGATATTTGGGATATCTTTGGGATGTTCTAGGGGAATCATCTTAAAACTCCCAGCTCAGAAATGACATGTCTATTATCAGTGATTTCCTTCACAATCTTTAAGATTTTAGAGTTTTATAGGGACGCCATTGACCTTGCTGCTCTAAAGATACTGATCTTTGCTAAGATCCTGACATTTAATTAGAGTGGGAAATAAAATTTATCATCCTATCTGTACCTTTAATTACTCATTTCCTTAAAAAATAAAAAACAAAGCTTCTAAAATTCACATTTTGTTGTTTTGCAGAGAGAGTATTGGAGTTATTTTGTTTAAATTAAAGCCTTTCCAGCTTGAAGTACGTACTTCTTTTGTCCTCAGGAGCACAAACTACTCTACAGGCAATAACTCATTTAGATCTTCAAATTCTGCAGAGGGTTGTAGGTGATAAGTAGTATATCCAATTTACAGGGAAGACAATTGAAATGGAGCGATGTGGCGAATTGCTCTGAGTCACAGAGCACAGCTATAATGGGACTCAGAATGGAATCAGAGTCTCTTGACTCCCAATTAGTTCTCTATCCACTACATCACACTACCTGCCCCCTCAGTCCTTGGAAAATAGATGATAAATTTTATATAAAGCTAACTCTCAGTTACCGACAGTTTATAACGGACATCTACAGACCCTGGCTTACATTCGTATTACTGCTCACTAGTCGGTTATGAGGTGTCTGCCAGCATCTTTCAGGTCAACCGTCTCATTGCTGCTATGGCAAAGGCAGGAAGAAAGGCAAACAGGAAGATGGTGATGGGAGTAAAAGGGTCTTGCGTGTGGGAAACAAGTAACCTAGTAAGTTTTGGGAAACAGAATAATATGCAGAGTTGGATGGTGAGGTTTGCACTGCCCTCTGTTTGTGCAGATGGATGCAAACTGAAATGACCTTCCATACTTATATATATCATTTTTCACATGTGACCCTGGAAATTTAGTAAACACGAGGGCAAATCTAAACCACAGAATATGTAAGCGATAGTTGAAGCTAGAGCTTTCACAGCTCTGCAGGGCTATGGCCTTTCCAAATACACAGGCAGATTTCATGTGAACTCTTGGCTCTCTAGTATCAAGGGTATGACGGAACTGAAGGGAAAGATAGTAAATTACAGATTTCCAGACAGGAATGGTGACAAGTAAAACAAATATATCAAAAGGTTCAATACGGAGATTATTTCAAATTCTTACATTTCACATAAGTAGTAATTTGGTCATGGTGCCTTGGAAAAGTCAACTGAAGCATGTTCACCATTAGCAGAATGAACTGTTGCTATGCTGTCTTATTTATTATTATGTTTATTTTGATTTCTCAGTGATTTCTAATGTATCTTCTTGAATATCAGCATTGGTTGTGCTGTTTAAGAAATTATAGTCCAATTTATATGGGATAAATCTACTAAACTTGATTTTTCTGTTTCTATTACTGGAGACATTTTAAATTTTTTTTTTTCAGAAAATAAGGTAAACTTACGATATGAACTATACATTCATTTCTGAGATTTATTTAGACAAGTGATAATTGTGTATAAAGGGGAGAATGGCGAGTATGGTAAGGGTTGGAGAAAATATAAAAGACTTATGTGATCTCTGCAAGGGGCTTCTCGTAAGATTCTGGATGCGTCGAAATGTGTGTCTGATTAACTGCCGTCTTCCAGCATCTAGAACAGCACCTTGTGCATAGTCAGCTCTCAGGCAGTATCTGTTGACTGTCTCAATGAATGACACAGAAAATCCAGATTTCAGTGAGTTGCAGAATGCAAGGGAGGTGAGAAAATGGAGGGAGTCAGCATAGAAATATCATTTAAGATGCCTCAAGTATGGAGGAAATCAGAACTGTCTCATAGATGAAAGAGCTTTTATAGCATGATTAAAAGCTGAGATAAAGGGTCCAAGAAAGTGAAGCCAGTGCATGATACAAGAGAGAGAAGGATGATAAATAAGACAACGTTCCTGAACAGGTAGGAGGGGATGGGACCCCAAGCAGAAGTAGTGGGCTAGTCTCGATGAGAGAAGGAACTCCTGTTCATTCAGGAGTGGAGGGGAAAGGGAAGATCACAAGTAAGGCTGGTCAGTGGAGAGAGTTCCTGTATGGTGGCTGCTGTATCTTCTACAGATTGCTCCTCCGTGGCAAGTGACTGGAAGTGTTAACTGTAGCGATGATAAAAGGCGCGTAAGAGAGCCGGAGAACCCTGGAGTCCACCTGAAGATGTGGAGCATGAGTTCGTGATGGCACCATCAGCAGAGCTGTGGGCTTTCCAACGGCCACTGCAGTAGGAAGGCCTGGGGGTGGAGAAGGACACGGGAGGTCAGTCCAGAAATGGTCCGTGGAACCGCCACATCAAGGGGGTCATCCCACACTCACCGAAATCACCTAGGTGATAGCAGGACTTGGGTGGAGCAGAAGACTAGAGACTGGTAGTAGAGTCGTCAGTAAATGTGGGAAATGACAGGGCACATACACAACAAAGATGAGAGTGGCATAGCCATGTGGCATCATTACATACAGACTCAAGTTAAATATTCGACAAGATCAGATCATAAGCCAACAAAAATGTTAACTGGCAACTGTAATAACCCTGGCTTTACATTTTCTTAATTGTAAATATTTGTCTTTTTAGTCTACTTCTCTTTGTATAAGGGTAAGTGAGAAAAAAATACCACAGGAATATTTCCATGTGTGCAATAGTTTGCTCTCAAATTAGAAAGGGGATCTAAGCTATAGTTATTTGCACACATCCAAAATAAAGATTTTTTAAAAGTATAGATTTTTTAATGTAAGCACCAACTACATTTCTGTTTATGTGCCATTTATACTAAATAAATTATTTTACACATATACCCTGAATGTTGTACCGGAATTTACATTTTATTATTTATCTAAAGCCCTTTATGAAATGAAATAACAAATCTTAATATTGAAAGTCATTTTGGTACTCTCTTTTTTATAACTGTATGATATTATCTTTGTAAATATAGATTCAAGTTGGTTATTTCTTTTTCAGTTATTTAGGGAAATAAATGAAGAAAAAAATTATAGACATTGTCTATATTTTCAAGTGTGATTTAATTAATTCTCACAGCTGCAAAACCAGAAATAAAAGGGTTACTTCAAAGTTTACAAATCTGCTAGGTCAGTATATTCAACAAAAACTTTACAGGAGTCCCAGAAATACCTACATTCCACTGCACTCAAGTTCTTGCATCCTTAGAGAACCATATTTACATTTCTGCATGACTAATTTTGATAATGTGAAAATATTTTACATTGATAAGGACTTTTATTAATGCAAAAAAGACTTCTGGCCCAGTTTTATGTGGCTTTAATATTAATAACAATATGCCTGAGATTATGCACATTTCAATGTCAGTAAAATTGGTGGGTGGAACAAAATGAATAAATTATTCACATACAAAGAAGAACATTCTTGTTTTTCTTTTATTTATTTACTTATTTTTGTGAGGAAGACCAGCCCTGAACTAACATCCGCTGCCAATCCTCCTCTTTTTGCTGGGGAAGACTGGCTCTGGGCTAACATCTGTGCCCATCTTTTTCTCCTTTATATGGGATGCCCCCACAGCGTGGCTGACATGCAGCGTGTGTCCCACGCTGAGATCCAAACCCGCACACCCCAGGCTACCAAAGCACGTACTTAACTGCTAGGCACCGGGCCGGCCTCAACATTCTTGTTTTTCAAAAGCTGGTTATTGGGGAATCACAGGTATAGGTGAGATAAAAACATTGAAGACGATACAGCTGCAAAAGAAAAAGGACACCAATGTTAATTTTGCAAGTATTGCACATTGCTAACTTGTATGTGGGCATCATTAATATGGAATCAGTTTGCAATGTTAAATTTCATAGACATTTAATAAATAAATTACAAATAGTGAAGTCTAAGAGCCAAATGTCAATTTTATCCCCCTCTCTCTATTCTATCCAGTAAATATTCAGTTGGTGCCTACTTTGTGTAGGCACTGTGCAAAGTGCTGACGGTACAAATGAGTGCAGGACCCTGCTGATGGCTACAGGCGGAAGAGCTTATGGGTGACTTCTATTCCCTAACATATATACTCATTATGTTTCAGTAAACTTGGTTTACAAAACTGAATGTGAAGAAAAGAATCAAATTATTTAATCAACATACTTGTAAAGACAGGCAAAAGTGATTACAAATACATTCCAAAAAATGTAGGTTATCTGGATCAATTGTTTACAGATTCTCAAATCTTAGTTGGGGGGCCGCCCGGTGGCGCAGCGGTTTAGTCCGCGCTTGGCAGCCCGGGGTTCGCGAGTTCGGATCCCGGGCGCCCGCCGACGCACTGCCTATCAGCCACGCCGTGGCGGCGTCCCATATAAAGTAGAGGAAGATGGGCACGATGTTAGCCCAGGGCCAGTCTTCCTCAGCAAAAAGGGGAGGATTGGCAACAGATGTTAGCTCAGGGCTGGTCTTCCCCACAAAAAAAAAAAAAAAATCTTAGTTGGGTTTTATTTTGAAATAATCATGATCTCACTACTTGATATGCCTATGACCACAGCACCTTTCACTAGGAGGATTTCCATGAATATTTTTAAAAGAATTAGTGGAAAAAGTGAAGAATGGACAGACATTATATGTTTATAGTCCAAAATGTTCATCTCAGAGAAATACGTATTTTATGCAAAGAGAAGACAAAGTGAAAATATCCAAGAATAAAAGACCGGTCCTGAAAACCCTGCTAGAAGGAATGAACGGTCCGACAGAACCATGCCAGCGTCCTCTTCTGAAATACAATTTAGCCCGTCTGAATTACATTCCCCCTGAATAAAAGAGGAAAAATAGCACCGAACCCTTTCTATAGAGGCAAAATATAAAAATTGGGACTAATTCATAACTGAAATAGTCTTATTAGCAAAAAAAAAAATATATGCTTCTAAGCTTTATGAAAAGAAATTAAAGAAAAAAATGTATGTAAAGAAAGATTTCCATTGGACTTGCCACTCACCCCTCTGACAGCACTGAGTCTTCGTATCATTCATGCAGGGCAGAAGTAAACTGTGAGTCTTGAACTACAACTCTGTACATTCGCAGGAACCCCCACTCACCAGTAACCCTCCCTACCCTTAACCCATCCCATCGCCCCATGAGGTTATATTTTTGATTTTTTATTAAAATGTAGTTTAGGAGGCCAGTCTGGTGGCGTAGCAGTTAAGTTCACACGCTCCGCTTTGGCGGCCTGTGGTTCACAAGGTCAGATCCCGGTGCGGACCTATGCACCCCTTATCAAGCCATGCTGTGGCAGGTGTCCCACGTATAAAGTAGAGGAAGATGGGTACAGATGTTAGCTCAGGGCCAGTCTTCCTCAGCAGAAAGAGGAGGATTGGTTAATAGATATTAGCTCAGGGCTAATCTTCCTCACCAGAGGAAAAAAAAATGTAGTTTAATTGTAACTAGCTGAATTCAAGTTCCAAGCCTTTGTCACTACTATATCACTTCCCTGTTTAAAACCTGTCTAGAGCTCTGCGTTCCCTCATGATAAGGTCTGTAATCTTAACAAGGGTTATATGGCCCTGGGTGATCTACCCTCCAGCCTCAACTCTGGTTTCTCTGTGTTCATCCCCAAAACAGCCAGGCTGCTGCCCCTCTTTCAGGGCCTCCAACAGGCTCAGCTCCCTCTTAACTCTGGGACTTGGTGTTTCATAGTCCATCTTCGTAGAAAACTTTTCCCACACTCTCCACCTAGCTGACTCCTTCCTGCTCTTGTTTCAATGTACACTTTACTTTCTTAGGGAGAAAATAGGTAGATCCTGAGATTTGATGGCAGGTATGGTGTCTTTCTTACTTGCTTTTGAGTCCCCAGCAGCTGACACTCTTACTGGCCTGTATTAGTTATTCATTCATTCATTCACTTACTCATTCAACAAATGTATATTGAACACCTCCTAAAAGCTAGACATTGCTCTAGGCCTGGGGAACATGGTAGTAAATTAGATAAGGTCCCTTCCTACTGGAGGTAGTAAGGAAGATAAACAGTCAAGACATAAGATAATTTCCGAAAGTGATAAATGCCGTCAAGAAAATAAATCAAGAAGAGGATAAGATGCTCACAGGCTTTAATTTGAGCTGATACTTAAATAATGTAAAAGAGATAGCCATGTGATGCTCTGAAGACAGAGCATTCTAGTAAGAGGTAATAGCATGTGCAAAGGCCCTGAGACAGACAAACTAAGCATAGTCAAAGGACAAAAAGCAAGGCTGGGGTGGCTGGAACACAGTGACAAAAGTGTGGGATGATAGGTCACGAGGATGGAGAGTAGGCCAGAGTCAGTTCACCTGTGTTGTTGTAGGTCATGGTACAGTGTTTCCATTTTGTATGTATTGCTTTCAGAAACCTTTGGAGAATTTTGAGCATGATCTGATTTGTGCTTTAATAAAATCACTCTTATTATTACTTAGAGAATGAAAAATAGGGAGATAAAAGTGGAAGCAGTGAAGGTGGGAAGAAGGCTGTTATAGGCAAGAGATGATGAGTCTCAGACTAGGGTTTAGCAACAAGAAATGATTCGTTCAGGATCTCTCTGGGGAGATGGAGTTGGCAAGACTTTCTAATAGAGTGAAGGTGATGGGTGATAGAAAAAAAGATTCTATAAATACCTGTTTAATTGGATTTTGTTGTTTCAATTGAAGCATTGTGCAAAAAGAAAAGCTCTTGTTTTAGAACTTTGCAAAGATATTACCAGTGCAGTAATTATGTTTGCAGTAATTATAAGGCAGATGTTAATACTCAAAACTTTCCAGTACACATTATATAAATTTCTCCTAAAACCTACTAGTGTACAGCTCTGCCTGTGGGAATCTCTCCAGAAGTATCAGTCACTCAGTGTTTATTGCTATTTATTGAGAACAAGGACTCTGAAATTAAACTGCCTAGGTTTGTAACCTGGCTTTGCCTCTCAGTAGTTTCGTAAACTTAGGCAAATTATATAATATCTCTTTGCATCTTCCCTCATCTATAAAATGGAGGTAATAGTAGAAACTTTTTTCATATGTTACCATGAGAATCGAGTCCATACATGTAAATCGCTTAGAACCGTGGCATATAATTAGCACTCAAAATGTTAGTTATTTTATTATTATCTACCATGGGCAGAACTCCGGTGACCTGTAGTAAGCCCATGAAAAAAAAACTTTTCTACCTTGAAGTCAATATCTATATTTCTTATAAAATGTTGGTATGGTAAGAGCTGGCTGCATTACTACACTACGTTACTACAGCAAGATCTGTGTCACAGGTAGATCTCCCAGCAGCTGCTCTAGTCCTGTCTCCTTATTCATTGGGATCCTTCCTACATATCCTCATTCCCCTTCCCTTTTCAACATGGAGACAGTCCTAGAATGGAGTGGATAAAGAAAGCAACTTCAGAGTGGCTCCAAAAACATGCCTTTGGGAAAATGGAAACTCTGTGAAAGTTTCCTCAAAGATTAGGGTCATGAAGGAACCAAACAGTGACATAGATTAGCCTTAACTTTACTTGCAGCAAATACCACCGTGAAAACGAGAGGATGTACTCTTTTACTCTACTGATGTCATAAGCCGTGTGGTCCCATGTCAGAGAAGTGCCCTTGATGAAAATTACATAGCCCAACCACCAAAAGTGAATGACAGAATAACAAATATTTGTTTTTTTTTTTAATTTGCCTTTTCTTTCTCATTTGAGTTGTTTTTACCTCACGCCTCACATCTCTCCCCTTAACCACTCCCTGAAAACAAACATCTTTCCTAGTCCAGTTTTGTATGTTGTTCTTTATTCCCTCACTCTTTCTTCTTGATTCTGAACACAAACTGCAAGAGAATAATTTCATTAATGGTTGAACTTTTCTCAGAAGTTGGGAAAAGAGAAGAAACTAAAGCATGGTGCTCTTTAGTGGACAAGAAGAGGGAAAGGCAAGGAAAGGTAATACATAAATTTATTATTCATTTATTGCTTCCATAATGTATATTACCCTCAAATTTAGTGGCTCACACAGCACACACTTATGATCTCAGAGTGTGGGTCAGAAATCTGTTTCATTGTCTTTCACGAGGCTGCAATCATGATGTCACCCAGAGCTGATGTCTCATCTGAAGGCTGACTGGAGAAGGATCTAGCTCCAAGCTCATGTGGCTGTTGCAGAGCTTCAGTTCCTCGAGGGCTGTTGGACTCTGGGACTCAGTTTCTAACTGACTGTTGGCTCGAGGCCATCCTCAGATCCTCGCCATGTGGCCTCCCCAACATGGCAACTTGCTTCATCAACACTATCAAGGGAGAGTCTTCTAGGAAGACAGAAGTCACAATCTATGTATCCTAATCTCAGAAGTGATAGCCCATCACTTTTGCCTTTTTCTGTTGGTTAGAAGGAAGTCGCAAGGCTAGCCTACAGTCAAAGGGAGGGGATTATACAAGGTGTGAATACCAGGAGGCTGGGATCTTTGGGGACCATCTTAGAGTCTGAATGCCACAATTAATAATTTTTGTTTGGTCATAGAAGTATAAGAATTTTCCAATCTCTTTTCTTCTTTCCTAAAGCTACTCTCAAACCTTAGATTTGGCTTTCTTTCTTTATTACGTATGGTGTATATGTCTGCTATGGCCTCAGTTATTTCTCTCAGTTTCATTTCTCTGGCCGAGTTGTCTACTGATTTTTTCTATCCCCAGGTTAATTAACTCTTGGCTGCTTTCAGGCTACATTTGCACCTTCCCTCATGGCTCTAAATTAATCATATAAATCAGATTACTAATATGCATTTGGTTAAAACTTGCTAATAAAATATTTTACTCTTTTATAATTCTTTCATCTGTTATTCTGAATTACAGAGCACCCAAATTTACCTTCCACATATCCTGGCTTCTCCCATCTCTATGCCGTTTCTCTTGTGCTTTTCCCTGGCTATATCCTGCACCATTTCCTCCCTACCCTAATCTTGCTTATGTTTAAGTCTAAAATCAAGTGTTCTTGATGAGTCTTTCTCCTTTTATAAGCTCACTTATTTCTCCCTTCTCTTAACTAAGTATTAATAATTTATACCATACAAATTATCACTTGACTGTAAGTTATTTTGAACCAGTATCCAATTGTTTGAAATTTATGAGTCTCCTTTCTCCAATAAGTTCTTCGATCAATATTGCTCACTACAATATAGCCAAGGATGATTTATCTTAGTCACCACAAATGTTTAATGAAATATTGTTCCAAAGTCTGTCTTGGGGAAGTCATGCCATCTACTTAATTTGTATCCTCAATGCCTACCACTTGGCTGAGTACATACCAAGTATTCAATAAATGCTTTTTTACCTGATATGGGAAGCTATTAAATATGTAATGCATGTAAATAACTTCACTGAAAATATTTTCAACATCTTAAAATGCAGACGACTGCACCTTGCTAGAATTAGTGTCTGCTGTAATATATGAACTGTGAGTGAGCTCTTAAGAGGAACCCTACATAAATTTAAGAAATATATAAAATTTATGTGATGCCTAAGATTTGTTTTCCAAACACAAAAAAATAAAGTTGTGAGTTGCTCAGGTATAGGGTATAAGGCTAAAGCATTCTTTGCCATACAAAGAAAAGTAGGATACTTTCGTCACTCTAAAATATTATCAATTTACATTCTTAGGCTATTGTTGCCTAATTTCTGGGCTATAAACTTTGCTCAAACACTGGCCCTGTGAAAGAACCAGTAATTATAATGTTAAAGTATTCTATTAAAAATATCATGTTTACACACATTGAGATACTATTTATATCATTTTTATTTAGATCTAAAAATTTTAATAAATTTCCACTGATTAAGACAAAGATCTTTAAGCACAATAAGTATTTAAGGAGTTTCTTCTTCCTACTATGTATTCCTGTCTCTACTTCTACATCTGAAAAGGAGAATTGTATTTTTCTCAAATTTGTATGTGATCATGCAAATAAAATAGACGAATTTATTGCTCCATAGGTATTTTTCTGGGAAAACTTTAGTGAAAAATATTAATTTAGAATAAATTTCAAGTGATGTTCCAATTATTTTTAGTTGTGAATAAGATTCCTTTTCCTTTATCACACTTTAGTGAACCACATTACTTACCGATGCTGTGATCACTGACTGCCTTAGTCCATCAGGCTACTATAGCAAAAATACTACAAACTAAGTAGCTTATAAACAACAGAAATTTATTTCCCATGGTTCTAGAGGCTGGAAGTCCAGGATCAAGGTGCTGGCAGATTCAGTGTCTGGTGAGAGCCCACTTCCTGTTTCCCTGTTGCCCTTAGAGGGCACCTTTCCTCTGTGTCCTCATGTGGTGGAAGGGGCTAGGGAACTCTGGGGTCTCTTTTGTAAGGCACTAATACCATTCATGAGGGTTCCACCCTCATGACTTAAGCCTCTCCCAAAGACTCCACTTCCTAATACCATCATTTTGGGTGTTAGGATTTCAACATACAAATTTGGGGGTAAAACAAATCTTCAGACTATGGCATTGACTAAGTTAGAATGTTCATAATAAACTAGACATTTGAAGATGAAAAATTTGCAACAATTTTTCTATGCAGGATTCAGTTGGAAAGATTTTTAAATATTTATTTTTACTGATTTTCAAAATAGTACATGAATATTGTAGTAAAAAGGAAATAATAGGAGATGTTAATAGAGAAGAAATAAAAAGCACCAACAGTATCGCCACTCAGATAAATATATTAATATTTTTATATATTCCTCCCTTTTTTCTATGTGCATATACTTGTATGTCTTTTTCTACTTCACAAAAAAACTTGGGATCATGGTATAAAGAGAGTTTGTTGTTGTTGTTTTCTTGTGAGGAAGATTAGCCCTGAGCTAACATCCGTTGCCAATCCTCCTCTTCTTGCTGCGGAAGACTGGCCCTGGGCTAACATCCATGCCCATCTTCCTCTACTTTATGTGTGGGATGCCTGCCACAGCATGGCTTGATGAGTGGTGTGTAGGTCTGCACCTGGGATCTGAAACTGCGAACCCTGGGCTACCGAAGTGGATTGTGCAAACTTAACAACTATGCCACTGGGCTGGCCCCTAGATAGTTTTTTTAAATTAACTTAGCATTGCATTGAATTTATTATGTAACAATGGATACTTTTCAAAAATATAATGTGTAGTGGCTACATTATAGTCTATCATATTTACATACCATAGTTTATCATCTTTTTTAGATATTTTGATTGTTTCTCTTTTTTTTATATAATGAAACTTTGAACACGAGATTTTGAACATAACTGTAGGTATTCACAATATTGAATTGACACTTCAAACATCTTCTTAGCTAGTCTTACTTATTTGGTCTCCTAGATTTGTTTGGCCAAATTTTTTAACAGCTAATTTACTTTTGATTGGGATTGTATTAAAATGTTAAGCTAACTTTGGAAGAATTGTTTGATTTGTAATATTCCACCTTTTTGTTTACAAGCGTGAGTCTATATTCCATTCAAATCTCCTTTAATGTCTTATTAAAGCCTTGTAATTTTTTAAATGTAAATCAAGCACATTTCTTTCATAGTATTTTTAATATTTTACATTTTTATTGCTATTGGGAATCAAATCTTTCTTCCAATATAACGGTAGCAGGAAATGCTAATGGTTGTTAGGCATCCATCTTTTACATGACACTTTACTGAACTATCATGTTAATTGAAATAATTCCTCAATCAAGTGTCTTGACTACACATTCTATCTTTCCCTTTAAAGAAACTGAATCTCTTATTTCTGTTGCACGCCTTAAAGCATTGGCCAGAATTTCCAGAAAAGTGATAAATAATTATGGCAATACCCATCCTCCAAATTTTGTTCCTAGTTTTAATGGGAATCTCCAATATTTCACAGATTTCTGTGTGCCGCCCTCAGAGTTCTGATTCAGTGGATCTGAATGAGTACAGAACGGTGGTGAGAAGGAACTGGATAATGTAGACATGAAAAACATCCATTGGCTTGATCCATCACTCTAATGAACTAACTAGTGTTTATAAATCTAAAAATAAAATTTTTTTTTACCACTTTTGGAGCAAAGGTCTCCATCCTCCCTTCAACCAAAGTAAAAAACTTGAAAATTTTTAGAATTGCCTTTTGACAATGCAAAGGCAAGAAGAATAAGAAGTTCTGATAGGCTGTATTAAAGGTTAAAGATGTATTTAATGTTTGAATTAGAATTTACAATGTGGCTGTGTTCCAGCTTATGCAAGTTGATGAGCAGTTAGTTTTATTCGAAGGACGTTGTGCATTTCAAATATACAGTGTAAAACAAGGAAAATATGGTATAAAAAGGTTTTCTATGTTTAAATATGTATATGTTACAATAAATTTGATTTGAATGATCTTTTTATTCTTACTCTTAAAAATTATTCATACAAAGATTTAAAATATAAAAACATTAAAATGTCCGTGACTTTCTTTCCTGGATATATTGAGAGTTAAATGAGCTCTCAAATTTTTCTATCATTCCGCTATGAGTGAGGATACAGCTATCTCTCGGTCTTAAATGGACGAGTGTTTTTCATATCTGAAGATTGTCCATAGATCAATAAATTCCACAGTATCATATTAAAACTTTGTTCCTTCAATTAAATTTTAGTTAACAAGAGCTAAATAAATTGAAACTGATGCTGAAACTTGATTTTTTTAAATCCCTAAACACATTGAAGGAGAAATGTAAAGCAGAAAATTTAAACCAAGACTGTTCGAGAAGGGGCCAGCCTGGCGGCACAGTGGTTTAAGTTTGTGCGCTCCGCTTCAGGGGCTTGCAGTTTCGCAGGTTGGGATCCCTGGTGGGGACAGATGCACCGCTTGTGAAGCCATGCTGTGGCGGCGTCCCATATAAAGCAGAGGAAGATGGGCACGGATGTTAGCCCAGGGCCAGTCTTCCTCAGCAAAAAGAGGAAGATTAGCAACGGATGTTAGCTCAGGGCTGGTCTTCCTCACACAAAAAAAGAAAGTCTGGATCATAATAACACTGAGCAAATAGTATTTCTTTATCATTATCTCACCATTGTCAGGATTAACTTTATACAGATATAAAGGAGCTTGTTTTTATTTTCTAACGTAGTGATTAGTGATACATAAAAAGCTAGTACAATATTCTAATATTAACTATGTCCAGAGTCTATCTTCCAACACTTTTCATTTTTTATTGTAGGTTATATCACAGGTGATTCAAACCTGAGTTTTGCAGTGAGGCCTTTGTTGATGTTTATGTATATTCCTCAAGGTCATTTTGATTATAATCTATAAACTATGGAAACTCCATTCCTTTTGCTAGTAAAAATGTCTCAGTATAATAATTTTATTAAGAATTATTCTTTTTTATACCCATGAGGAGGTGAGTCCCCTTTCCTCCATCCCCTTGTTGCCACATCTCAGACCTTGATCTTGGGATGGAGATGCTTTCTGGGAGCATTTTGGAGTTCATATGGCTTCTGCTCCACTCTGCACCTTCCAGAAAGTTACAGTTCGCGCCCACCAAGGATTCGCTAGCTGTGTTGAGCCCAATGTCCTCCTTCTTCTCTATAAACTCACAATTGCTTCTCTCTAGTTTTGTGAGGGTGAGGGGGCCTGATGCTTTCTCTTGCATCACTATCATCTTCCATTGCTTAGTCTTTCCCTGTCTTTTCTCCTCAAAAGATATTTTTTTCTCTTTTTTTCCTAGATGGTCCTCCAATGTGCCTCCCTTTGGACATATTCCTTTTATAAGAATTGTCAGTCTTTTCTTCCCAGACAGCAGAGCTTGACTAAAAGGGCCGACGGCTGATATTTTATTAGAGAAAATAATCCAGAAAGAATGAGTGAAGAACAGGGGGAGGGAAGGAGAGAAGGAGAGCTAGTGGGGGATCTGATCTTGTCTTTATTTAAAATTCTTATATTTGGTTCATCATTGATTTTTTTCATTAATTTTGAGTTTTAAAAAATTGCATTAAAATATTGTTTATGTTTAGTACTGAGATTTTTGATGTCACCTAAATTTTTCATCCAAAATGAGTGCCTCACCCACCTCACCCCAGTTCCAGCCCCATGTCTGAGCTGCGGTATCAAGCTGGCTGCCAACAAGTGACACTGCCTGATCTAGGAACTGTGTTCCTCAATATGTACAGACTGAATTTTGGGACCATCCACCATTGAGGAGTAAGGGGGAAGAAGGTATCAATCATTTTCCATTTCCATTTGTTTGTTTTATTCCATGGATTATTATCTCCTCTGTACTTCAAGGCTGTGCATGTGGGAGGATGGGAGATGAGAGGCACATATGTGGGCAGAAGATGAGGCACCATCTGGTTATGCCTGCATGAAGATGGTCAGAGGTCATACAAGCTGGAACAAGGGGCAGGTGAGGCAGAAAAGATGTAAAATGGTGATGAAGAGGTATCTGGCACAATCTTTCCTTGGCACTATTCACCTACTTAAGTGCCCTCCATTATATCTGGCTCCCATAATAAAATGAGAAGAATTAAATGGCCCTCACTTCTTTCCCCAAAGAGAAGGAATAAGTCCAATCAGTCAGAGAATTTCCTTTAGGCTAGTAGCCAGATGCACCCTTGGAAAAGCTTGATGCAAGTGGGCTAGTGAAATCAGCTGTAGTCTCTGTTTCTGTCTTGAGACTGTAATTGACATTATTATCTCCCTTCTCTACCATGCATTCTAGATTTCCCTCACTCAAACAATACTTTGGCTGATCCAGTCCACTTGCCTGGTGGGTTGATCTAAATCTTCATTTCAGGTTGTCAAATTTCCCTTCTTTTTGCTGCTTCCGTTTCTTTGGTGTCTTGGGGTCATGATTACTGCAACCTCTAATTTACTCTCAAACCTAGACATGGAAGTATCAAGAGATGTCCTATTGAGTCCCTTGAGTATCAGCCTTACTCTTCCCTGCTCCCATTGTGTAGCCACAACCCTGACTCTTCATGGTAATCGTGAATGTTTACCTCCACCAGCACAGCAACTCCTTTATTTGCTGCAGGTCAACTAGCATGAGGAGCACTGTGTGAACCAAGGAAGGTTGCAGCTTCGCATTCAATGGTACCTTTAATATGTTCCCTAGCAGAAGCATTTACCTACTAGGATTTATGATCTCTATTCCTGCAGCGCTTAAAGGGTCAAGGAGAGGGAGTATGTAGTCTATAAGTGGTTTACTGGAAGTGACGGTGAAAGGACCAATCCTACTCTGTCCCTTGGCTTCAGACCCACATAGTCTAGCTATTGGGGACATAGGAGTATATATTAACCATTGTTTCAGTAAATGTACTGCATCCTGGAGGTCAGCACCTCGACCCCACAAGGTATTGGTTTTAAGCTTATACTTTAGTTGATACCTTATCAGACCATTTCACCAGTTTCTTAAGCTGACTGCTTCTGGGTAACTGGGTATGTGAATCCCATGTGGATGTCATGATTGGTACACTTCCTTCTTTTTAAAATGGGTCGCTTCAAGTGAGGCAATGCTCTATGCAATACCACATTGACAGTTCGTGTACATATTGGGAAAGTCCTGCTACCAGAGGCTCTATAGCCAGGAAGCAAATCTGGAAGAGTTGTTACATTGGGTAAGGACAAATCACCACTCTCCAGGGTGGAAGAGGTCTGATGTAACTGACCTGCCAATAAATGGTCACGTGACATTCCCAAGTAATGGTGTCAAAAGAGAGGGCTTAGTCTAAGTTCTTCCTGCTAATAGATTGGGCATTCAGCATTGGCAGTCTAGATCAGACTTGTAGAGAGAGAGTTTGTGCTATTATGTTTATTCATACCCGTGATGGGTAGGAATCTGCATTAAGATCTATTGTTATAGCTGTGATTTTAGAGATATTGCTATTTGGCTAGTCAAAGAGTATGATGAAGTTCTCATTCCACTCTTTTGCAGATAATAAGGAATTCGAGAAAACTAAGCTATGTCAAGTTCTTTTGTTTTGGGCCAAAATGTTATATAGTAAAGTTGCATATTCTGTTTACTTTAATATTGAATGAAATATGTCCTTAAATATTTAAAGAAATAACAAGAGTTTTAAAAATGTCCTATTATGATGAGAATTCTTTCTCAAGTCTGTGCTATCTTTCCTAGCAAAAACATGTGAACAATACTTTAATTAATTTTTAAGATTATGAGTCTTTCCCTTGGAATGACTACGAAACACTGTAACAAATTTGGAATGTGACAAGTATTCTGAGTGCAAGGTCAAGCAAACGAGGTCCCTGGTAACTCTGAGAACAGTTTAAGAAAAAATATTAGCTATCCAGATTTGGTTGACGCTTTGGCAAAGTCTTACATTTTAACTTGGTTTTGAGTACCCTACTTAGATGACCTAGAAAATCACAAATGGTGAACACATGGCACATGTCCCATCACTCCTGTCTTGCACTCATGTGAGATATTACTAATCACACACTCTTTCTCATTGAAACTGAATATTATCTCAGAATTTTTTTCAACACAAGGCTGAGGCAGCACTTACAGTTGACTGTAGTTAGTGGAGGTATTAAACTTATTTTACTTCTCTGACATAGTCAATTCACTGCCAACAGCTATATATATGGTTAAAAAGGAAATATTTATTGATCGCTTATTACATTTTATATACTATGCTAGACAATGAAAATAGAACAATTGAAAAATTGAGATTGTTTTCTATTCAGAGTAGGTAAACTGCCATTAGAAACAATCCCTAAGTCAATGACTTCAGCAAATAAAAATTTGTCACTTCTGCAAAGCCCATTGCAGATGTTACTGATTGGTTGGCTGAGTGATCCAACATGTGGCTCTGCCATCACCAGGCTTGCTGAGATGAGAATAAGAGAGCACGTAGGATGTTTAACCACATCAGCCTGGAAGTGACACAAATCACTTACATTAACGTCTGTTGGCTAGAAAAAGTCACATGACCCCGACTAAATGCAAAGAGGCTGGAAAATAGTCATTGACTGGAGTTCGTCTTCCTAAAGGAAATTGTGGAAGGACAGCCTGAATGTTTTAGTGGTCAGCTAGTCAACTCTGTGAAAAATAGGCATGGTCCTTTACTTATAGAATTGACCATGAATGTAAGTTTTATTCAACATCTGTGCTCAGTCTCATGTTTTTTTAAAAATCTTAGGTCATCTGTAAATATATTTATATAACATTCACATTATAAATATAGATACACATACATATATGTATATATGTATACATATACATACTTTTATATATGTAGTGTCTAAACTTGAAGCTATTCATCTTTCTCAAATAAATATGAACTTTTGTGCTTCTCTATTTTATCATTGGTATTCTTATTCTTCATAGCTTTACCAATATAGAGCTATCTTCCACTTAACCAGCTCTAGCCAACCTAGAAATAAATGTTAAGATTATTTTTCAGCAGTGATTTTTTTTTTTATGCTTTATTTCAATTTCCCTAATTCTATGGCAATTTGAAATGAGCGTGGCCTCTCTCAAGAGATCTTCCCGTTTCCAGCCAGTTCACATATTATTCACAACTGGCAAATTTAGCTCCCCATGACTTTATCTAACATATCCTTTTTATACTAAAAATTCCATTTTTATGCTAAAATTTTTTCTTACTTATTCAACAAATATCGACACCTTCTCCTCTTGTGAAGACCTGCACCAGCATAATGCATTCCATCACACTGTGCCTAGGTGATCACTGGCTTTATGGGAGTGGTTCTCCAGCTTTTGTTTCTTGTCTCCTCTTCTTTTGAATAGAATCCACACCCTCCACATCCTGCACTTGAATTTTGAGGACAAAAGGAGAGGATTCCCTTCTCAAAGGTCAAGTTCTTTAAAACCTCCCAGGAAGGGAAACATTACTCTCGACCTGCACTGTTTAATATGATAAATGTGAGCCACATGTGGCTATTGAACACTTTAAATGTGGCTGGTCTGATTTAAGATGAGCTGTAATTATCAAATTCAGACCAGCTTTTGAAGACTTCGTACAAAAAAAGAATGTAAAATATCTCCTTAAAATTTTTATATTTATTTTTATTGTTGAAATGGTAATATTTTGGATACATTGAATTAAATAAAATATATTATTAAAATTAATTTTATTTTTTAAGTATAGCTAATAGAAAATTTTAAATTACACATACAACTTATGTTATGTTTGTATTACATTACATTTTAGACAGATTCTTTCGAAAATATGATTGAATGAATGCATTTAATTATATGGGCTTTGTGGTTAAAATAAGAGTCATGCTATATGTAGTTAAATAAGACATGTTACAAGTCTGTTATTGAATTGGTTTGGAGTCAACAAAAAGGATACTCTATTTTCTATATTTTTTTGTTGTTGTTCCTGATGAGTTTAGTAATGAAAACAAACCTGTAAATATTCTGAGTGTAGTTAATTTGGTTTGAAAAGTCATTTGAAAAAGAATGGTGAATTAACATACTAGGTGTCTTAGTATGCTGGCTTTCTTCAAAATATGTCTTGGCATTCGACGGGACCTTTAGCGTCAAAGACATGCTTCCTTGAGTATCTTGCTTTGCTCTAGTATCTTCTGCTTCAATGTTACATGTCTGTTTTACTTATACAATATTACCTGAAAATCTACAATTATACTCTACAGTTACAAAGAGTTGGGTACTCAGATGTCTTAATTTTATGAGAAATTAGGATATGTGTCAGAATAGAAAATAGCATTTAACATCCCATCTACTTTAATGGTTGATTGATGATTCTAACAGCTAGTCAAATGTCTTTCACATTCTCCAAAAATTTACTTATATTTTTATGAGAAATCATCAATTGCATTTAATCAGATTGGAAATATCAGGTCAATATCTGTTCAAGTCTTTGGGGTCTAAAATGAAAGTTTCCTTCATTTAGAAAGGATAATGACCAGAACAGTGAATCTGCCATTGGCGAAACACGGTGACTTAATTACCCTAGTTTCCAATTTCATGAGGATAAAAGGTATACATGGAAAATTGGATCATGGATATTTGTTAAGAAATCTTTGTTAATTTCTTTAAGTGACCCTTACTAAAAAACTCCACTAATCTATGAGGTAAGGTATAATTTTTAAAAAGCTAATTATTTCAGAATATGAATTTAGAGTGAGAATCCACTTCTTTGATGGTCAGACAACGTAATTTTAAACTGATGGAGTATTTATGAAAATTCAGTCGTGGCTAGTAGCCATTGCCATGGAGATAAACACATATAACTATAAGGTGGCCTTTTGCAGATGAGAATATTAACTTTTCAAAACACCTTTCCTTTGCACTATAGCACTTCTGATTGGTCATTTGCTCTTGAGAGAGTTTATGTACCTGCAGTGCTTTCCCAAACTTGCTCCATTTTCTCCTTGACTCTTTGTACATGGTTGAGTGGAGTGCATTTTATTAATTAAGAACTTTAGTGAAACAGCCTCAAGTGACTATTTCATGGAGATGTTCCAGAGAAGCAATGCTGAAGAAGTTTCTGACTATAGTTTTCCTTGGTTTGCTTTTCAGTTTGTTGTTTTATTCTGTTCTTTATTATATGTATCCAGGAGATGTTATCTCAGAAGTTGCTAATTTTGGTAAGAAAAAATTATTTTCTGCCCATGTCAGTTAGCTTGACCACTATGTAGATAAGGGGGAAGCATGGGTAATAAATACCATACTGGACACTCAGAAAGCACCTGTACATCCTAAGGATGCTCCTGAGTTTGAGACTTTGTATAACGTGGTATGTGTAGAGGTGACATCACCCTTGTGATTGATGGGGGCTACTGATAGTGTTGCTGTCAATCAACGAAGGGAGGTCAAGATGGCCATTTAGCCCAGTTATCAATCCAGGGAAGTTGTAAATAGAGGTTTTTGATATTATCTGCAAATGAGGTTATTTTCATGTCAAAATTATTAGTATATTAAATGTGAGTTTAAAGATATCACAATTTTTGGAAATCTATGGGGCTTTTTTGACATTGAAACAAAATATTCTAAGATCCTCAAAATTAGAAATGTCCTAGACCTCTCCAGATTTCTACAACGCGCTGCTATCAACTAGTGGAAGAGTAGCTGAAAGACACCAAGGCTGACAGGCAAAAACCTCTGAGGCTATACTGTGGACTCAGATCCTCGCTCCACTAATTGCTGGCTGGGAGAAGTCCCTTGTCATCTGTGAGTTTCAGTTTCCTCATCTGAAGTATAGATAATAATACTTTAAAGAATTTTCTGAAGAAGAATTGAGGTAATGTGTGTGAGGATATTGATTATTACTGGATACAAAATAATCATTAGCTAACAATGTCATTAATAACAGAGAAGATTTATCAGTAAATTTTTCTATGCACAGAAAATGTCTGTGTGCAGAGCTTGCTGCCTTTGGCTCTGCCTCCAAGAGTCAGATTTCCATGTCTTTTCTCAGAAGAACCCATTCATTGTTGGAAATGTACCTTGGGCCACCTTTGTTTATTGATACACTAGGGTGGAGTGAAGGCATCGATGTTTCACGTCAGCATGGATGTTGCTTCCAGTACACTCCAGTCTATGTGCCATGGCTGCATTGGTAACTACAGCCATTCTTTACATGTCTTTAAAAGAAGTCAAAATGGAAACTTTGCATTTGAGAGTAGTACTTTTCTGAAGTAAGAGGATAGATTAATGAAACTGTATTAAATTAGAATTAGGAGATTAGGGCTATAAATAGGTTATTATCAAAATCAGCTGGAAACAGTGAAAGTACATGCAAAGTACATGAAAGTACATAACATGAGTTATGAGTAAGTTCCATCCCTTGGGATACAACCAGTAGGTATGTATGAAGATGGCAACCTCAGAATAGGAGGTGACGTCTGTTTGGAAAGGCGCAGCCAGGAAAGAATTATGGAAGGGATGGAAGTCCATGTGGATATTGAATAATTGGTAGGGTTTTTATAGACCCTGAAGAGGCAAGCAAGCACCACAGGTGTGGGGCATAAAATGAGTACAGGTGGCATGAACTTGGTTTACTGAGAAGTGGCACAACGATATGATTTAGGAGAAAGATTGCGTTAGAAAGATAGGGAGATAAAGCGCTCTTTAACATTTTACAAATATGTTTATGACTTTGCATTTTATATTAATGCTACTTGGAAGCCATCCTTCCTTTCATTAGGTGAGTTTTCTTATGTCACATCCGAAGATGATCTGAGTCAAAGAGTGATTCCTGGTTGGGTTGCTTTAATTCTAGCCATTAATTAGGCTGTATCCTTTGAAGGTGGATGTTCTGAAAACATGAAAACAAATTCTCTAAATATATTTAACAAAGAACATAAAGAACTAAGATGCACCTGGTGATTTTTTCACTCATATCTCCACTTTTTAGGTTAAATATAGCTTATATTCAAAATAAACATATTAATAGCATTTTCTTTCTGTCAACCATATTCTTTTATTTGCCCTGAGCTCTGGCTGAACAGATTTGTGTTAAATTGACTAAGATATATGACCAACAATAAACCAATATTGTATTTGAAATTGTGAATTCAGAAAGATGAATAGTGGGGAAACAATCATAATTTCAGGTACAAGCTTCTTTTAAGAAATGGATTAAACGATCACAAAATGAAACAAAATAACATCTTTGTGTTTGTTCTCACCCAAGGCTTGTATGTGAAAAGCACTATTGTTGTAGCAATTGATTTTCTTGTATTCTAAAATAGCAAATGATTCTTTTTTTAATGTTTTCAGGTAACCTAAAATAAAAGGTGATTTATTTTCTGCTAAGACTTGTTAGCAATCGATGATAACAAGGACTGTAAAAGTGCCTTAGAGAATGCTTAATTATCTGCTTGAGATGCTCTAAGACCAACCAAAAGAAAGGCATATAAAAAGGAAAAAGTTAATTTGCTCTAAGAACTATATCCACCCAAATAAATTTTTAACTGACATGTAGTTATCCATATCATAGCCTTTTAGATATTTAAGTATATGAGTGAGAATCATCTTAGCGAAAGAAATAAAATAAGCAATAAGAAAGAAATGGAGAACCAAACAGTTGACTATGTGGGTTTATCCTCAAAAAGCTTCTAATTTGATCATTCCTCTTATAGTCGTCTCAATTTGCTTGTCCCTAAAAGATAGCCAAATCACTGAAAACAACCCAAAGAAATCTACAAAGAATGTCTCTGATGTTGTAAACATACTAAGGGAAAATGAGATCATTATGATGGTTCTTGGCAAGTCTGAAATCATCAGAAACTAGAAATCCCTGCAGAAGTGGTTTTATTTAATTTTGCAGCTGAGTACTGCCTTTCCAGTCAAGGGAAAACAGCCTAAGAGCTCTTTTATCACTTGGAGAAACTTCAAGAAATAGGGAAATTATTTCCTTACAACTAGACGGTATTTTAATGAACTACTTCTACGTTAGAACAGAGGACTGTAGAATGGTTTAGATTTGTGACCTAGAAAATCCTCTATGATATTGATGTGACTTAAGGGCTTAGGCATCAAATTAATCTGTGACAGAAACTGCACATTAGCATGATATTTGTCTGTCGTAATATCACACATTATCTTTTTTCATGCTATTTTTGATCTTTCTTGAGGGCTATATCAAGGGAAATAGCCTATCCGAAATATAATGCATTATTGAAGAGAGAATGCATCCCAGTTTAAACCCCTTAGCCTCGACCATGTGAATTGAATTTTGAATATAGATTTTCTATTTGCTCCAAACATTTGCTTATCTCTCAACCTGAACATGCAGTAATGAGTCTAAGAACAGAAGACTGTTTTGTCCCTTGGAATCTGACTTGCCATTTAGAAGATCACCATGCATTCACACTACCTCAGTCTTATTGATCTCAAAGCAGTGCTTTCCTATTTGATCAGCACTGAACAGTATCCATTACACATGAGCTCCTCCAGCGACTTGGTACATTCTAAACCAGGGAAATAAATCTGTCTCATTCTAAAGCATGTGACAGCCCACTAACCACTCCGAGTAGTTTGTTTCCCCCTCAATCCCAAATGGAATAATCCTTAATTAATTATTTTGACAAAGCCTTTTATGTTTTTGAAAGTTAAAATGTTGTGGCCTTTTTAAAGTAATTGAACTATTTTGGCACTTCTTTATTCAAATAAAATTGTAATTATTTTAGTTCAATACAACTGAAAATGTAGTGTCATTAAAGGGCATTTCCTGGTAAATTTCGAATTGCAAGTTTGTGGGCCATCTCTAAGCAGAAGCATCAATTTCAACTAAATATCCAGTTTATTAGTTCAGGTTATTGACGGTCTCTTGGTAGGAGGTGGGGAACAGGAATGATCAGCTCATACACAGAATTTGGTTAAGAAAGGGAAAAAACAATAGGTTCATCAATTGTAGCAAATGTACTATTCTGGTAGGAGATGCTGATAATGCAGGAGGCTATGCATGTGTGGGGACAAGGGGTATATGGCAAATTACATTCCCAATTTTGCTGCTCTAAAAAAAGTAAAGGCTGAAATAATGCAAATGTCAAAGTACTTACAGATATTAGTGAAATAAAATACAGTGTCAAGTATCCATCTTTTAAATTACTCGGGAAAAAAATACAGGTAAAGTTATAGCAAATGCAGTCTCCACCGCTCTGAGTAACTTTATTTCCATTTTATAGTGATTTCTTAAAGTCCTATGTCCAATGAAACCATTTTAAAAAGCTCTATCAGAAATGGAAATTTAGATACCTATTACACTTTTTCTTTATATGTTGACAGGGATTTTTCTCTAAGCAAGTCTCAAATTTGGCAGTTATTACTTTAAATTGCACTTGACATTAAATTTAATTAAGTAAATTAATTGTATTAAGAGAAGTTAAAAATTTCCTTGGCAGAAATATCTGTAGCTTCTCCCTTTTGTAGCTTTTGAAACTAAGTTTTTAATGAATATGAAAGTCAGGTCAGGGCTTGAGTCAATCAGTCCCTTCATATTTTGTCAGCTTTTTGTGCTTTTCACTTTCAGTCTTCAATCCATTTATCCACCTTGTCTGTTGTGAGTACTTACCAAGTGGGAGAGTCGATGCCGAGTCCTGGGGATACAGATACGAGCAAGACAGATACACTGTCTCCTCATGGAGCTTACAGTCTGTGTGAGCTTGATGCTGACCATACCAAGGTGAATAGGACAAGATCTAGTGAAAGAATTGCACATAAAATATATAATTACAGCCTGGGATAAGTGCTCTGATAGAGATTTGTATTGACTTCATAGGAGAAGAGCTCTACTCTTCTTAAGAAAGTCAGAGAAGTTGTCCTTTGGAAGGTGACACTTGAGCTGAGTCTCAAAATTGAGCAGGATTTAGACCTTGTTGCTATCATTGAGTCATGAGTGTCTCAACTTCATTTCTCCTCATTTTTTATTCATTCAACAATACTTAAGAGGAATCCAAGGTGTGAAAGACATTTTCCAGCATGCCGAGGGTGCTACCGAGGGAAGTCAGTCAAGGACTCTGCTCTCAAATTTCACAAGGAGGGAGAGAGAGAATGATGAAACAAGGAAGGAAGTGATGGGCAACGTGTGGGGTGAGAATGCAAAAGATGGGACTTTACTTGCATTGGGGGAAATCGGGAAATAATTCCTGGGTGCCTTGACATTGGAGGTCGCTACAAATGTGGCTGCAAGCTTTTCAGCCCCAAGTAGGTCCTTTTGGGTAGGAAGAGCATTCTGCTCTATCAGAACAAGGGTTTATCTTAAGATAGAGACCCAGTGATGTATAATTTGATGAAAACTTTAGGAAAGGACAACTTCTCCCCCACAAGTCTCTGCCCCTATACCTGATACAGGTAATGAAAGAAATTATGATTAAGTCATTCCTTTCCATAAAGGCTGTGAAATCTACCTAAAAGGAAATACCACTGGATTTAGGCTAGGGTTTTCAAAAATGTCTCTTGAAAAGCATTAGTCCTAGATAGGAAAAGGGTTGTGTGATTAAAAGGGTTTTATGGTAATTAAATTTGGGAAGTATTCAAACTATAGACCTCTCTTGAAAATTAAATATACACATATGCATTAAGGAGCAACCTTAACTCCTGTGGTTAAAAAATAAATGAGCTGACCATTTTTCACAGAACATCTGTCAACACTGAAGCAACTTTGAGATGCATCAATCATTCTTACACATCAAGATAGGCTCCCTTTCACAATAACAGACATCAGCCAGGAGAGTCCTTTAAGACACTGCACTCTGAGCAGTAGATGGAAGGATGGAGGATGGGGACAGGGAGGAAAAGTGGAGGAGAAGAAAAGAGGATGAAAGTAAAGTGGAGATTTCTGACAAACTGACAATTTTCCAGTCATCCTTAATACATCTAGCTGCTGACGGAAGACAATTCAGGCTCTGAAATGCTGCCCTTGGGTTTGCTGTCTTTTGTGGTCACCTTCATCTCCTGGAAGTGGGAGGACTTTATTGGACCTCAGGGTTGGCTTTCTGATGGTTAAAGGCAATTCTTCCTGGGGGCCTAATAACCAGTTTCTGATTCACAGCCACATCAGATTCTGACAACTGAAGGTTGTAGGCCTAGTAAAATCTTTCCAATACAAGCTTCCTTTATTTGTACCCTTATCAAAAATTACACAGATTTACAATGTGAGGGCCATCAAGGTTGGATTCCTGGGCAAATGGATCATATGAAAAATAAAAATAGTCAAGTTAAGTAGACATATGAAGTCAAAAAATAATTTTAATCCCTTACAAACTCCATTGAAAGGGAGTTGTTGCTAAAAATAACTATGCTCATTATTAATTAGTTGTGTCCGTGTATATAAGTACATATAAGGGGCCCAAGATAAAGTTCACCTCTTTTAACCCCCTTAAAATGTTTAGAAATTAATATATATTGTTGTCAAAGACTACAAAGTAATATATGTTCATTAGAAATGTATAAAATATAAAAAATATTTAAAATATAAAAATCTCTCTGGTGATAAATAATGATATTTTGATGTATATCATTTTAGGATTTTTTTTCTAAGATACACATCTAAGCAAGTTTAAATTTTTTTTTAAACTTCACATCCTACTACAAAAAAATGTAATGACGGTACTTTCCCTAGTCATTAAATGTTCCATATAGTTTGCCTTTGTAGGAACATACTATAATTCTTTAACATGTAATTGTCCCCTGTTTTATAAAGAAACACTGAAATAAAGATTCCTACATGTGAATCCTCTCGCTTGCCCTTGATTTTTTTTTCTTCCAGATAAGTTCCTAAAGGCAAACTGATGGGTCAGAGTATATGAACATTTTAAAACTATAATGTAACAGATTGTTAAATTGCCCTTCAGATATTATGTATCTCAGAGGTCCACCAGAGGTTATGTGGAAGAGCCATTATCTCCCTATCCTCACTAGTAAGTGGAGATTTTAAAGTGCCAAGAAGAGTTCTTTAAAAGTCGTCTTTCACTCATATTTTACCTCAGATCTTACTAGCTGTAATCTAATTAAGGCAATCAGGTGACTTTTTCTTGTTCCTGACTGGAGTTGAATTCAGGGCTGAGAATTTTACATAAATGTATTTTCTGAGAAGAGTCTAAACTGTACAGACATCTTTTACTTATTTAAATAGTACTTAATATGGAGATCTTGAATGAGGCAGGATAAAGCCATTACATTCTTTCTTGTCAGATTAAGTGGTTATAAAACAGCTGTGAGCACCAGCTTCATGAATACAGAAATTTTACTTAACTATCAGTAGATTTCAATCTTCATCCTTTTTTGTTATTACTTGTTAAATACACAATAAAGCAATTATATTGACACATAGAAATTGGAGACAGTCTCCTTTTTTCGGAAATCTTAGTTTGTTCACTTAATTAGGAGCTCTCACATGTTGACCAATTTCCTAGAATAACAATGATATAAATTTCAAATAGCTTTTCATATAAATAGTATGGAATCAGAAATCCACCTTCTTGTGGAGTGAATGGTGGTGTCACAGGCTACTGAACAGATGCCATTTAACTCGGAAGTTAGCATTTTTCATGTTTCTCAAAAGTACCAGACTTTGCACAAACAGAATTAAGGACTTAAAATGCCTGCAAAGTGAAAAAATGTATATAATTTGATGTGTGGGACACACCAAAAGGAGTGCTGCACATTAAAATGAATTAAGTTATATTTAAATCTAAATAAAATGTACCAAAGCAAACTGAAGATTGTTTTAGATTCTTTAATGTACTGTTTTCCTAGTCACTTCGTTTCATTTCATGAGGTTAAAATAGAGGCAAATAAGTTAGAAGGGAGAGATGTATGATTACAAATTGCTATTATTAGATGTGGAATTTTCAAGATTATCAGTATGGACTAAAGTAGAATAGCCTTGACCCAGCCCTGATGGCCTAGCGGGTGAGGTTTGGCGCACTCTCCTTCAGTGGCCCCGGTTTGGTGTCTGGGCACAGAACCACACCACTCCTTTGTCAGTGGCCATCCTGTGGAGGCAGCCAACATAGAAAACTAGAAGGACTTACAACTGGAATATACAGCTATGTACTGGGGCTTTGGGGAGGAAAAAGTAAAGAGAGGAAGATTGGCAGCAGATGTCAGCTGAGGGCGAATCTTTCCCAGGAAAAAACGCAACAAAAATAAACAAGAAAAACCCAAATTCAACTGAGTAAATTTTAAAGATCTTATTGGCCTTATTCAATGATTCATGAATCAAGCAGCATCCAATCTAGCAGATTAAAAAAAAAAGTAGAATAGCCTTCTTTTGATATAGAGAGACTAAAAGTGCATGAAAAAATATGAGACCATTAATGACCTATAATATCACACAGAACAACCACTGAAATAAGAAAATAGGCGTGGCTAACTTACCTGAATCATCATAAAATTTCTTCTGAGTGGAAACAAAGCTTTAACACTCTTAAAGAAAGAGAAGTTAAATTTGCTTTGCGAAATAAACTCCCCCAGGCTTACGGTTCTACACAGATAGCAGAATATCGAGATGTTTTATTTACACACAGTCTCCATTTGAGCTGTGAATGTGGACAGCCTGAAGTGTTGACTGATGATGACTGGGCAATGCTTTTCTGTCGCTTCTGGAAATCACTTAAAATGACTTACAGATGCTGCAGGGCAAGTCCTTCTGTCTTCCAGTGCAAGGAATGGTCTGTAAAATTCTAAGTTATGTGGGCCATTGAGAGCAGTACAGACAACACTTTGGAAGTCCTCAGGTAATGCTTAGAATCTGTGAACTTAGAAATGTATGATGGCAAAAATAATTGCCACAAGTATTTATATATGTAAAAAACTGGGAAGAACTTTAATATCCAAGTAGGGAACTTGGGTATATATACGATGGTCCATCTTCCTGGTGGAATCAATGTAATTATTTAAATTGAAGTTTAGGAAGAATTTATGATAGCTTGGGAAACTGCTCTAAAAAAAGTTGTCAACTATGTAAAAACCTAAAAATAATTCTAAAAACTACATATGTCAAAAAAAGTCTGGAAGAAAATACAGCAGAGGTTTAACATTTGCTTTACGGTGCATGGACTTTGGGTAATTCTTTTCTATCTTCCTACATTTCCAATTTTCCAGATTTTCTCTACTAAACATATATTAATTATTTTTATAATATGATGCTCCCTTATTTGAAAATATAGTGTGGGTCCCATGAGCAGGTGCGTGGTGGAGGCAGTCAGTGCATCTTACAGGAGAAGTGGCTGCACCTGGCTCCATGCTCCTCCTTTCTGCTACTCTGTCATTCCTGTTCCCTTCTCCTCCCGTCTTTTCAGCCCCCTTCTCTGTGCTTCTTTCAGCAAGTTTCACCTTTTTCTTGTGTATCTTTCCACAGGTAATGGTCCTATCCTTATCTGGAGGAAAGAATAAAATCAATTTTTGTTTTCTCTTTCTTTAGCTACACTTTGGGGAATCAGTGTGCTAAAATCAAATGCAAGCTGCATTCACAAATAGAGTGGCATTTACATTTATGCCTATTACAATTGCTGTGAGCCCCCACTACCCCCTTTCTGTAGTTTATGGGTGCCTGAGTGAGTCTCTTAGGTCACAGGTCAGTCTGTCACCCAGAATCACTTCAGATCACCTACCATATTATCTCTCTGTTTGGTTTGTAACTTATCAAAAATGCCCTTGAGACCAGAGTCAGGAGCAGCCACCATGAAAATGCCAGTGTCTGTGCTCAAGACTGCTGATGGCCCTGAAGTTGCTGATCCTAGGTGCCAGAGCGGTGCTGGTGCTGAGCGATGAAAGAGCCAGTGTGGCTGGAGCACAGACAGCAAGCAGGGCCGTGGCACAAGTGTAGACTGGAGAGGTGGGCGGCCAGTCAAGCAGAACTTTCGAGGCCAAGTTAATTAAGGATGTTAGGCTTTATCCAAGGGTCACTAGGTAGCTCTTGAAAGGTTTTAAGCAGGGGTGAGTGATGTGAACTGATGTGAAAAGTAAATGATGATTCTGGCTGTGGTTCACATTTGTACAGCTGGAGATGCACCAGGGTCTTCTGGATTGTGAAAAGTGGACCCTTTCCACCACTGCAAAGAAGGCTCAGTTAAGTACAACTTGCAGTTCACCAATTGTAAGGGAGGGGCCCCATTTTAGGAGACTCTTAGGACAATTACTATGCAGCTCCAGCTTCTCTGTTAGTATAATTTTGATCCCAACCAGCCCATGCTTTTCAGTTCTTAAAAAGATCAAACTTAGCAGGTGTTTGAGCCTGGAAGCAAGAAGGCACATTAAAAACACTAGCATCATTTTGGCTAACGAATAGATTTCCTTCAAGTGTCTCCGCACTTCAGCATTCATCCTGAGTAAAAACGTATCCAGCACACAGATTGTTCCCCTCACGTTACTCTCCGTGTCAGACTTGGCAGTCTCAGTCTCATCCAATCTAATGCCGAATCATTAACATTTGTACTTAGCCACACGGATTCAAATGCTGAGTGTTCTGAACATTTGCAGGCAGATGTTGTCAAAGATGTTCTCTTTTCACAGTTTCCTCAGTTCATTTGCATAGAACAGCCATTGCCATTGAACATGAGGTTTAGTCAACACAGAAAGCATTTTTGTTTGTTTGCTCTTAAGTGAGCATGAGTTTGTAGTGGGGAAGCATTTACTTCACTGCATCAAAATAACTATTTTTCCATCAATGGTTTATTGTTGTTTTCCTTAATCTTTTGGGAAGCAGATATTAATATGAAAAGAAATGCTTGTTTGCTTACATTTGGTTGTTGATTTTAATGGAAAGTAACTCAGGACCCACTTTTTCATTGAGTTCTGCCTTCCTCTTTGTACCCAAGATCAGATCCTCTGCCTTTACTAAAATGTGCATTTTATTTACCCCTTTATATAGTTCCAAGGTCAGGGCAGTTCTTGAATTAGGAAAACATCATTATCTCTAATATTGATTTGTCAGACTCTTCTTATTTTCCTTCCTTACTGAACACTGAAAGGATCCAGGAGATAAATACCACAACAAAATCCAACCCCAACTAAAGGTGCCCTTCATGTGTGAATTTTATTTCTTTGGTCTTGTTCAGAAATTAATGTCAATCAAAGGATCCTTGTCCAACCTTCACTGGGGATGAAAAGCTCATCAAGATTCAGACAAAATTTGCAGCTGACAAGGCAGCATTTTTATTTGTAGGTATGGGAGGACTCAGTTTAGCTCATAGATTGACAAGTGTGTCACTTCACTCGGTCTTAGAGACTGACGTTCCCTCCTCCAGTGCTGGGCCGCAGTCTCCAACTGCTCTTCCTCCATTCCTTTACCATCTCCTCTCATTGTCATTGTCTCCCTCATCTGCAAACTTTTTCTACTGGCTAGTTTCACTGCAACCTACATACATATTCATGCTTAAGTTTTTGTTTTATATGTAACAAAATATATATATTTGCTATATATATATGTATATATAAATTCTCCTGTTCTTCTTTCTTTGTTTTGTTAAGAGAGAGCTAAGGACTGTGAAATAAAGATGGCAATGAAAGATCTTTACCATCAGACATTTTTGTTCTCCTGACATGCAGTGTCCCGGAAAGATTCATCTGGCCATGGGATGCCAGAGGCAGGCAGAGCAGTTTTGTGGCTATTGCAAGAGTTTATTAAGTGTGCGGCGACGAGGGTTTGCACAAAACTTCTGTTCCAAATATCCCGACTTCGCAAATTTTACCCTCAAAATCATCCTCAGTGCTGAGCCTGTCTCACACTGCCATATATCCTCCTTCACTTCTAAGGCTTCATCTGGTGATAATAGTCAAGACAGTCAGCTGGGTTTGTTTTATATTCTATTTTGCTTTTATCTCTTGCTTGTCATTACATCTACAGTTTTATAGATGTAGGTTTACATCTAGGTTTATGTCTCATTGGTTCAAGCAAAGGACTAAGCTTTTTATTCTTCTTTAAGAAGTAGTACAGGGCCGACCCGTTGGCGTAGTGATTAAGTTCGTGAGCTCCGCTTTGGCCGCCTGGAGTTCACAGGTTCTGTTCCCCGGGCACAGATCTACGCACTGCTTATCAAGTCACGCTGTGGCAGGTGTCCCACATTTAAAGTAGAGGAAGATGGGCAGGGATGTTAGCTCAGGACCAATCTTCCTCACCAAAAAAAAAAAAAAGAAGTAGAAGAAGTAGCATATAATCTTACTGATTTTAAGAGATAATTAACTTCCGCACTATTTTTACTACTATACCGGTATTATTTTGTTTTGTTTTATTTTATTTTGTTTTTTCTGTATGTCTTCATATCTGATGATGAGTCACTTCCCCCAAGTCTTCATTTTAAATGTGTTTGAGAAGAATTAACATCTTTACAATGTTGTGTGTCAATGAACAGAGTAACTCTCCATTTATTCAGGGCTTTTATACCTGTTAGAGTTAATCAAGTTTTAAAATCTAAAATTTTCTCTATAATGTCTCATGCATTCCTTATACAAGTTTTGCAATAATTCCTAGGTATTTATTGTCTTTTTTTTTAGTGTGAATAATATTTTATTTTCTATTTGGTTATTCCTGGCATAGAAGAAATTTTGAAAGTTGATCTCATATCAGAATGCTTTCCAGGACTATCTTATTATTTCTAAGAATTTGCCTGTTAACTCTATTGGGTTTTCCTTCTAGACGAACATATATTGGTAAATAATGACTCTTTTATCTCTTTCTTTTCTTTCCTTTTTTTTTTGCTGAGGAAGATTGGCCCTGAGCTAACATCTGTTGCCAATCTTCCTCTTTTTGCTTGAGGAAGATTCACCTTGAGCACATCTGTGCCTATCTTCCCCTATTTTGTATGTGGGTTGCCTCCACAACGTGCCTGCTGACGAGTGGCATATGTCTGCGCCCAGGAACCCAACCCAGGCCACTGAAGTGGAGCATGTCAAACTTAACTACTAAGTCACGGGCTGACCCCTTTCTCTTCCTTTTCTAATTCTTATATCTCTTTTTGTTTTATCTTTTCTTATTGCATTTTCCAGGACCTCAATACCATATAGAAATAATAAAATAAAATAAAAAACATTGATAAGGAACATCTTTGTCTAATTTTCTCTTTTAAAAAAATATTCACCAAAGTCACCCCATTATGTTTGTGTGGGTTTTCGGTACATTGATTTTATCAAGTTGAGGAATTTCCTGTTAGTTTTACTTTTCTCAGAATTTTTACTATGATGTTGAACCTCATCACTTTTTTTCCATCTGAGAAAATTCTCTATTTTTACCATTAACTCATTATTTGATGAATTGTATTGATCGACATTCTGATATTAAAACATTCTTGTATTCCTAAATTAAATCCTTTTTGGACATAGTGTATTATTTTTGTTAAATTGTTGTTAGAGGAGCTAATTTAATTAATTTAGATTTTCTTTTCCACCTGAGAAATACCCATACAATTTTCTATTTTCATTTTCTGGTTTAGATTATATGTCCCTTGAAAGTTTGGTAGAATTTGTTGTAAAACTGTCTGGGCCTTGGGTACTTTTTTGGTGGAAAAGATATGTTTGATTCATATTTTAGTTTGTAATGGTCATTCATTAGACCAATGCTGCCAGTTTTGATGTTTTATATTTTTCTAGAAATGTATCATTTTTTTAGATTTCCAATCTTATTGGTATATGGATACACAAAATATTATTTTAAGCTCTTGTATCTGGAGATATTTCTCTTATTACATTCTATAATTTGTTTGTTTAGATCTTCTCACCTCCCATCTACATTTAAAAAATATATATTAACAAAAGTTTGTCTAACTTTTAGTATTTTCAGATAATCAGTTTTGGTTTGTTCATCTTTTTGAATTGTTAGTGTTTCTTTTTTATTTCACTTGTTGCTCCCTTTAATTTTATTCCCTTTTTATTTTTTGGCTTTATTATCTATTCCTTTTCTTCTTACCTATCTAGTTTGTTCTTAATTGCTCTTGTTTTCTGATAAATCCATTTAAAGCTATAATTTTTGTATAGGTCCCTTGTGAGCTGTGTCCCACAATTGTTGATATGTAGTTTTTTGAATTGTCATTTAGCTCTAACTGTTCTTAATTTCCCATACTATTACCATTTTACTTAGTCATAAGTGTTTTAGTTTACAGATATATACAATTTTTAGTTATCTTTGTTATTGATTTCAAATTATTTTGCATATGGTCAGTGAACATAATATTTATGATATTGATTCTTTGAAGTCTATTGAGGTTTTCTATGAGATTTAATTCATCATTGACTTTTGTGTATGTTCCATGTATACTTAAAATGTCCATTCAGGTTTTTTGGTGTAAAATTATGTATATATCTATTAATTTAAGCTTATAAACCATCTTATTCAAAAGTTCTAATTGTTTTCTTCTTTTATATTTATCATTTTCTGAAGGAGTTGTTTTATAAATCACAATCATTCGTTAATCTATTATTCATTAATCTATTTTTCCTATCAATGTGAAAATTGATGCATTTTTAAATTTCAAGTATAGATAAATACATTCATATTTATGATTATTATGACTGCTTCACCTATTATTGCCTTTAGTAATACATGTTGTCTTTCATCGTTGCTTTTGATTTACCTTTTGACAAATTCTATTTTGTCTGGTATTTTAATTGCCGCCACAATTGTCAATTAGTTTACATTATTTTCTTATTTTATAATTTTCCTGCTCTCCTCAATTAATTTTAATTTTTTTCTACGTCTTTTTGTCACTAATGTGTATCTCTCATAAGTAATATAATATCATTGAATCAATTTTTAAACATCCTATTTGAGTCACTGATTATTAATTGTATCTATTTATATTTATTGTAATTAGAGTTATAATTCATTTGTGCCATCTTATATCAGAACTTTTATTTCATACAAAGTTGTTTTTCTTCTCCTACCTTTGAAAAGACAGAAGCTTTTTTGTTAGTAGAATTATATATTTGATTTTAACCTTTCTGTTAATCAATATAATGTATTTATAGTCCTTTTTCATATCAATGTCTTGAGTATATCATTATCTACATCTTCCCCATGAATGAGATATGTACCCTGAGACACCCTCACCTAGCTCTGTTCGCCCAACTTTCCCAACCCTCACCCCTAATCACCACGTAGCATGCCATCTACAACAGTGCTGTTGAAGAGACCTTTCTGTGATGATGGAAACATTCAATCACGGTGTTGCCCAATACTGTAGCCACCACCACAAGCCCAGTGAGCACTTGAAGTGTGGCTACTGTGACTGACTGAGGGACTGAATTTTTTATTTAATTTAAATTTTAATATCCAAATGTGGCCATTGGCTACTGTAGTGAATAACAAGGATTAAAGAAGTTATTTTGGGGTATTTATAGATATAATTTTTTTCTTGGTAGATAGGGCAAATTTTTATTTAGACAATAAACTTTACTTATTCATTCATCCTTACTTTCCATATCTTGTAGTACCTTTTTGAATTTATGCTCTTCTTGTTGATTTACCTTCTTCAGGAGTGTCTTCAAAGAGTATCTTGTTCCGGGAGAAATTCTTAGATTTGGTACACTTGAGAATGTACCCCTTGAGAATTTGTCTCCCCTTCATTCATTTTTTTCTCTTATTTTCAGACTGTTTTTTACAGTGTGGGCATATGTATTTTCTTCTCCACAGTTCATTTTTTCACCTCTGACTCCTGATACTTTCTTTATAATTCAATCACCTGACCATTTTCAGCTGTGTGCTTCGCCATCAAACCCATCAAATTAGGTCTTTATTTTGACTATTATATGTTAATACCTGTTATCTCCAGTTAGTTCTTCATTTAAATTGTTTATTCCTGACTCATGTTTTCATTATCCTTCTATATATCTTTGAGGATATTTCTTATGATTATTAAAAATTATTGTCTCTTGATTCTATTATTTCTGCTTCCTCCAATAAAGGTTTTCTTTCTTATTAGTGTTTGCAGTTCACAGAGATATTTCTTCATCAGACACTATTTGATAAGCCTTGGGTTAATTGTTTTAATACACAGAAAAATCTTACAAGATCAATATTCTAAGTATTCCTATCCTGAGCATTAGGAAATTCTACAACAAGTAGCTTACCCAAGTTTATGCAGCTAAATAACTTATGGAACTAGGATTAGAACCCAAGCACTCTGACTCTACGAATACTCTCAGATGCTATTTTGTTAACCACTGTAATATATTTAGAGGGATGAAATAGATGTATTCCTCTCAATGGCCATGTACAGGTAAATATAATAATAATGGGAATAAGAAAGAGTGACTAATCAAGGCTTATACCTAATGATTAAATTATTTGGAATAGTTTCCAGAGAAACTTAGAGACACTGGAGTTTGAGTTACTATTTTTCATGAAGACAGCGTATGGGATGACCAAATGGTAGAAGAGATCATGTTCATAAATATAGTTAATAATACTTGACTTCTTCCAAAATGCCAGGCATTACCCTAAGCATTTTACATATACCCTCTGAAGTAGGTGCTGTTATTATCTCTACATTTTTGTAAGGAAATTAAACCCCAGAGAGGTTAAAGAAATTAATAGTAAGTCGCATAGTAAGTGTTACTTATGTTGAGATTTGAACTGGAGAATCTGGTTCCCAAGCACACACTACTTTTGCTTTACTTTTTGTATTAAACAGTTATGCAGAGCTAAGAAGATGCAATACAAGTTGGGGAGATACCAAGAATTCAAGGAATGAACTAGAGGAGGCAAGTTAGGAATAGAGGCTAGAGATAGCATAGTCCCATTCAGTACTGGCCCTCCCAGTCTCTGGCCTCTGCTCTTCTCTTGTCCAGTCTTTCATATGGTTTTCTCTTACCCCAGTAAAAATCTGCTTTCAAAATGGGATCTGAAACATCCATTCACAATGAAGTGTGGGGCCTGGTGAGTTAGTTATTTCTTCTGGGCCTAATGGTTAGAGATGATCGTAGAGGAAGGTTATAGACTTCAGAATATTTCAGGCATATAGATGTGCTTGATAATCTAGAAACCGAAAATCATAGATTATAAATGGTACAATTAAAGAGATGAGTAAAGGAAATGTGGCAGCAATTCAGAGTGGCAAGAGGGTGATGAGGTTTTACAATAGCAATGAGTACCCTGTTATAGATACTAACTCAATACCCTGAAAACATTTTCTGTTCTGGTTTGAGGTAAAATGCCCATATATTCACTATGATTACTGATGTTAGGATTCAACTTTAAGTTAAAGAAGTTTAGATGAAACTAAGAAAATGCTTTTGATAGTTGCTGAGTCAGATGACTAAGCTAATGTAAAGTGGCTGTAAAGTCTTCCTCAATAATAGCATAAAAAAGAGATCTTAGGCATACAACCATAGACGTGATTATGACACTTGAGACAGAGCTCGAATTGTCAAAATTCCTCATGTGGCATTAAGATTTTGACACATGGTTAACTTTTACTGATTTTCAATGAGAATATCTATAATGAATTATTAAAACAGGTCAAAATTAATTAATAAAACTTCTTTTGTGAGTATTATTTTTAATACGTGCTTCCTTTTTATTGTGGTAAAAGATACATGACATAAAATTTACCATTTTAACTATTTTTAAATGTACATTTCAGTGGCATTAAATACATTCACATTATTGTTCAACTATCACCACTATCCCTCTCTAGAACTTTTTCCTCATCCCAGACTGAAACTGTGTACCCTTTAAACAATAACTCCCTATTCCCCTCCCCCCCACCCCCCCGTGCCTGGTAACCTCTACTCTACTTTCTATATCTGTGAATCTGACTACTTTAGGTACCTCATATAAGTGAATCATTTAATATGTGTCCTTTTGTATCTGGTTTATTCACTTAGCATAATGTTCTCAAGGTTCATCCATGTTGTAGCATGTGTCAGAACTTTCTTCCTCTTTAAGGCTGAATATTATTCCGTTGTATGTATATACTGCATTTTGTTTATTGATGAACGTTTGGATTGCTTCCACCTTTTGGCTATTGTTAATAATGCTACTATAAATGTTGGTGTACAGGCTTGCTTTTTATAAGTATATTATTTGGGTATCTAAACAAGATATCTTTTAGGCATTAATGCATATTGACAAGACGTGAGAAATCTAATGCTTGGTGTTACTGAGGTGCCATTCCTGGTGAAATTTTTGAAGCATTTTGTGAATATCAGTTATAGTTAAGATGATGATATACTGGGTCATCCAAACCAGGGTACTTTTGAGGATAAAAAGTAGTATGATTAATATTTACCCAGAGAAAATAGACATAAATCAATACTGTCTCAAGTAAACCAGACCATGTGGACCCTTTATCCTTTGGAAGGTAGTTGAATAAAAAGAATCTGTAGTTTATAGTAACTGGAAACTGTGAAATGGAGACATTTTACTTAATCTCATTGGAAAGCGAGGTCTATTTCTCAGTTTAGGAAGTATAGTAGTAAATTTAAACTGTTAGGATTCTATTTAGTGAAATGAAGTCAAATCCATCTATTTCTCCTGAGTTAACCACTTAAACAGTCCTTTGATGTTATTTGAGGAAATGGTGATTCCCAATAGAGTTGACACCAAACAGATATGTCTAGATGAGTCTATTGTTTTCCATTGCTAGCACTTTTGTCATAGTCAACCCAAATACTCCATGAGAAGAGAATAATTGAACACAATAAAAAGGAATTTTGGACTTTTGGTTCTTTTCATTTTCTGACATGGACACAACAACCAACACATATAGTAAAAGTATACTAATCACTTCTAACAGTAATGAATTATGTCTGGGTCTCATGGCTTCTCCATTCATCAGAAGCAGAAATTCAGACATTCCAGTAACCCATTGATCCTGGTAGCTAATTTGTTTTTTTCCCATCTTTGGATATCTAAAAATAGGGGTGCACTGGTTATATCTATGTGATGAATCTTCCAAAGTCAAATGAGAATAGAAGAATCAAATCCAGCCATCTTTAACTCTTTGGGAGATGATGAAGATAGGTGAGAAAGTGTTTCATATAGGTGGAATATTGTTTGAAATATAAAGTCTTTATTAGAGTCCTCTGGATTAAGACTTGTTTTTTTGTTGAGGGGATGGAGAATATTAGGTGTTATTATTCCTAAGTAGAGGAAATAATCTTGATAAGTTAACATAAGGGAGAAAGTCAGCCTGGATTTCTAAAAATTCTGAATTTCAGAATCTAATCAAGACATGAAATTCTATAAATTTTATTCCATATAGAAACCATTATTGTATAAAGAGAGAAGAAAGTTGTGAATTAGTTCTTTGAAACTAGTAATAATTGGGTGTAATTTATTAACAAATTGCTTATTATATATAATAGTTTACTGTCTTTGCTCTGAGATATGCCACATTTATGTCTAAGATGAGTTTTTTTCATAAAACTGTTCCTTCAGAAAAGCAAGGGACCCCATATAGTCGAGTTTTGCTAAGTCTCTCATATTACAAGATGATCTCTAAATAACATTATTTTTAACAAACTAGTTTAAGCAACTTTCCTATTATTAATCAAGTAAATATTTGTGTATTGTGGTCACTTTATATTGGGACATGCACAATATTATTAACTTTCTTAGAAAATTTATTTTATAAGTAGCTCAAGCTGTTGTTTGACCTACTCCCAAAATTATCCCTTTTTAAATAAATTGTCCTGTGAATTCATGAGGCTTTATTGATATAGGGGAAAAAATGTGCATATGTAAATACTTTCCTTACTTTTTATACACTCAAAACTTTTTGGGAAATTATGTAGTGAATTCACTCTGTCTCTCTCTCTTTAGATATATATATACATATATATGTATATATATATAGGTTATGTCTGTTATATACATCAGACATATATAATATATGTATAAAGCAGTTTCTCAATTTCTAAATTATACTTTAAAGGAAAAAAACAACATCTGTATGACACAGATAGGATAACAATTTGACTATTGAAAAAGACAAGTGAAGAAAATAGAACAGTTTTTAAAATTCAATTATAAATAAATAACTGAGGTGTTCAATGATCCAGCTATACAGTCAGACACATAAAATGAGATTATTTTTTCCAAAACTAGTGATAGTCTTTCAAGTTCAATTTCATAAATATAATATTATTAAAGACTAACCAGCCCTAAAAGTATGATGTGTAAAATAAAACAAATTGTCATCTAAAATTTCAGTAAAATTACTTTTCCTGAGTTACCAGATACTATGTTGGAAAATCAAAACTAGAGGGAACCATATATTCATTGCCTGCCTGTATGTTAGAATTTAGTGAAGATACCTGTAATTATTTCCATTTTGGAGATGAGGAACTGGCTCAGAGAGGTTAAGTAATTTACTCAGAGTTGGGATCTCCCAAGTGGAGGAGGAAGAACTCCATCATTGTCAGTTTGACTTCAGAATCCATCGTGTTTACTCTCATACTGCTTGCTTAGAGTGATGGAAAAAGTTTACAAAACAAACAACCTTCCTTTTAAAAGCTTTTGTCCAAGGTCTTGAGGCAGGATGGTATACTGGAAACACACACACACACACACACACACACACACACACACACATTATTATAGGAATCAGAAGAGCTTGTCTAATTTGAATTTTGTCAATTATTAGTAGGATGGATAAGTTTACCTCTCTGAACATTAGCACTTAGGAATAGTAGTGCTTGTCCAGCCTCCCTAGGTTAGTCTCATATAAGGAAGCATCAGATAAGATAATGTCCAATTATAGCACTTTAAAAATTATAAGGACTTTCAAAGGTAAGGATTTAGTGGATCTTATTGCCAATAGAACTTGTTGCAACACTCTAAAAAAAGAACAGTTGTTGGTATCTTTTTTGCTCTGACCTATTTAATCGTGAAATAAAATGTCTCCTAGGTCACATCTGAACTCTCAATGGCACTGGATCATGATCATCTCATAGAGAGCATTAAAGCCTTATGGAAGATCTTAAAATTTTTACTTTATTAGAGATACACAATTCCTCACGTGAAATGCTTAGGGTGAGATGTGTTTCAGAATTCAGAACTCTTCAGGTTTTAGAAATGTAATGTGAAACATACCTGTAAATTTTATAAAAACCCCTGTGGAGTCTGGGACTGAACTCTATAATCAAACACATTAGTATTTCTGCAGGGGAATAGATCAGAATTCTCACAAGGAGAATAAAGGCTATAAGTAGCTTCTTACTTCTGTCATGTCAGATTGTGCTGCCAAATGATGGAGTACCAAAATTATGAAAAACTCAGTTTTCGGAGATTTTGGATTTCAGATACGTGGATAGCAGATTAAAGGCCTGAAATAATGTTTACTTTTAGAATTATAAAAGTAATGCCAATACATTTACAAGTTTTAGAAAGTGCAGAAAAATACAGAGAAGAAAAGAAAAGCCACACATATTAGGGAGAATGCCTTCTATCTGCCTGTGTCCATCCTTTTACACAGTGAGATTGTCTAATACATACAGTCTTATAGTTTGCTTTATTCTGTTAATATCATGGATATTCTCAAGGGAATTTTTGAAACAAACACATTAGAAAAACTGAAGAAAAAAGACAGCAGAGCTAGAAGAGGCAGCTCTGCACATCAGTGACAGAGATATAGAAGGCAAGTGTCATAAGAATCTGAGTTTTTTGTCAAGAGCCATTGAACTTAAGTCTAGATCGACTTTTAAGGGTATAAAGGATATGATGTAGTATGGATTTTTAAAATGCACAGAAAATTCTCAAACTTCATTTTAGTCAGTCTTTTCGGCTTTCTTTCTTCTTTGGTGCTATTACCAATGAGAACACAGCTCCTAGTTTGAGCTTACATTGTCCCATCCAATGTCTGTTGAAGGAGCAGATGTTGTCTTAGGATTTCCAAACTCTGTTGCTTGTCTTTCTTCTTTTGTAGGGTTTATACTTGCTAATTCAATGGTTTGCCACGTGAAGATGTCTGTAATGTGATCGTTGAAAGAAACTCTGAATATTTAAAGCGCAGCAGAAATCTCAAAATGCTTTTCTTATCTGGGGTTAGACAGCTTCATTTAAGTGAAAAACAAGAAGCAGTGCTTTAAAAGTTATGGGATCCACTCTTCTGCATACTTTTCCAGGATTACAAATCTAAGTTTAGAAGCCAGGCCTACTCTATCTATAGTTTATTAAATCTGTGTCTGACTTCTGGACCTTCAACCCGCTGTATTCTGCTCTATATCTGTATTTGACTGGAAGCATTAACAAATGGAGAAGACATAAAATATTTAGAACTCATGAAGCACTCAGGACTGTCGGAATGATCTGCTTCACATGCATGGCCCTATACTGGGGCTTTTAGGACAAATTTGTCCATTTATGTCAAATAAAGCTACTGTTGCTGCTCTCTGTTTCAATGAGTTCTATCATAAAACTAACAATAAACTTTGAAAAACACTTGACATTCCATTTCTTTTTTCTTTCTTTTCCAGCCTTTGGGTCATGTGTACGTGATTGAGAGAGGTAGGCTATGTCTTTAGAATGAGCAAGTTTTCAGTCTTAAAATACTGAAAGGTATGTTTATGGTTTAGACAGAGAGCAACCCCTGAGTGTTCCCACCTCCTCCCTTTACTTCTTGAGGAGTTTATGCCTTACTGAGTTGTCAGAAAAACTTGTCTTTACTGAAATTTAGTAAGCCGCATTGCAACATCACATAGCATAGCCCACAAGGAAAGCTGCCACGTGTGGTCCTTCCTTACTGGGTTTGCTATGTGTCAATAGTGGATATAAATGGCTTTGACTGAAGTGAGTCTTAGAAGATAAATGTGTATGCACAATACCTAAGACCGGAGCCTCAAGGAGAAGCAAAATAGTATACTTTTAATGTCAATATTCTTTGTATTCAGGTTACTAGTGGGTTTTAATGCTTATTTTTTGTTCCCTATACCTTTGCAGGGGAGGATAATTGTAGTGTGCTTTTGGTGACTGCTTTGTTGTTTCAGTCTTTATTTGAGTCATTTACTGCCCTCCGCCTTGCATCCTCTGTTAATTCATGAAGAACATTGTAACCTTACAAATCAAAAACTGGGGTGAAAACTTACTCTAATGCATCAACTTGTACTTTAAAAACTCCTCTAAATCTGCAAAGTCACCATCTCCATAAATCAGATGACCAAGGTGTGATGTTGTTATTGTAGTCTTTAGCTTGAACAGATATCTTTTTACTGCTCATATGATTGAGTGAGCTAATGAAAGATCTAGCTTGCCTTCACTATTTTCTAGAACCTTATTTAAGGACTGGCAAGAACCACCCCCCCAAAAAGAAATTCATCTAGATTTATTAAAATCATCTGAATGACGAATGAAGGGAATGATGTTTGAATTAACCTGAATGTTCATCTCCAACATTCAAAGCAGATGGCTACTTATTTTTCATATGGTCTTAACATCTACATTGTGTAGAAAGTACTCGTTAATGTGAACTGAGGATGAGAGCTGGTGTCAGGGTACAGGTAAAGTGGGAAGGGCAAAAAGTATGGCTTTCCCAGACTCAAAAAAACTAGAGGAACAAGTGCTGGAATCCTGCCTCCAGTGACATCTCAAACCTGTTAAATCTACAACAGGCCAATAGTAGCCTTAGGTCTGCTTCCTCAAGGCAAATGACACTTAATCAATACAATGATAATAATTATTATGTATATAGGGGCTTGCTATATGCCAGGCACTGCATTAAGCATTTTAAATAATGACTCATTTAACCTTTAAAACAACCCAATGAGGAGATGCCATTATTATCGACACTTTACAGGTGAAAAGTCACGGCTCAGAAAGGTTGAGTAGCCTGTCTGGGTCACACAGCCAGTTAACTGCAGAGCCAGAAGATGGAGCCCAGACAGTGTGGCTCCATAGTCTTGGCTACTAATCTCTGCCATACTGTTTTCTCATATATCTACAACATAGCTCTGGGTCAGAAACTAGAACCTTGAATCCCTGCGGAAGAAATTTCGATCCAATTCCTAAATAGTTAAAGGTATTTGGAAGAATGTTGTATATTATTTTGGTGTGATATACTTTGAAAGCAGGTCACTACAACCTTGTGTAAGAGTAAGGGAGAGATGATTAATCCACTTTGTAGATAAAGAAATAGATACAGTGAACAGTGAGAGATACAGTGATTCCCCGCCCCCCCGCCCCAAGATCATATAGATGGGATTTATGCAATGCAGAGTGGATGTTATGTTTTAACATCAATTTTGAAAATATTAAATTGAAAGATGATTATATTTTTCTTTAAATTAGTTTGGATTTCATTTGTTTGGAGAAGAGGCAACTGTCATTCATGACTACGGTTACAGAAATTTTAAAGCAGCATATATTTGTCATAAAATACAATAACTAAGAATCAAAAGCTCGCCATTGGATAACCTTCTCTTCTCCCTTGAAAACAGTTCTAGGTGCTGAAAAGTCTGTTTAGCTTAAAAATCCAATGGCCATCCCAACATGGATATCAAGGAAAGCAATGTGATGAGCCTCAAAGGATTCCCCAAATCAATCTGTAACTGTTTAGATGATTATTCAAAACATTCATAATGTATGATTATAAATTTATAATCATAGATTTATAAATTAAGTGGATAGTTAGATAACTTACATAGAAGTTAGGCTGGAATTCTCAGAAGTACATGTTTTCTTATGAGATTTATAGAAGACAAGCAAACCAAAATTTGCAACACATTTTCTAAATAACATGTATATTGCTACCATCTGAGGAAAATAAGTATTTCTAAATAGTATTTGAAAAAGACATTGAGTTCTGTGTATTTCCCTCACCAATCTCATCCTGAGCACATTACACACACACACTCTCTCTCTCTCTCTCTCATATACATTTCCAGACCCACAATGACATTTGTAATTCCCTCTTTCTCCAAAGAGGTAGGTATTCCAACTGACCTTTGGCCAGCTAGGTTACTACCTATGTCTGATAATTTACAAAGAAAGGTAAAAACACGTTAGGCTAGGCAAGAAGTAAAGTAGAAGTTATTGAATTTGCAAAACAAAAATTGGGTTCAAACAAATGTCAAAGTGATGCATGATAAAATCCCCACATCCATGACATCTGCCATTTGTCTGCATTGATTGTTACTGTCGGAACAGTTCAAGCAGCAGTTAACAACTAGCTGGACAACAGTTCATCCAGAAAATTCAAAGTGGAAATAAGCACCATGTGAGCAATCTGTTTCTAGACTCATGCTGTTTGGTGGACGTTTGATGGGATGATATGTGCTAAAATCTGCCATAAAAACATTTTGTAGAAACCTAATAACTGAATGTTTCAAACGGTGGAAATAGATTACTTAACATCATTCACAGTCAAGTATTCTTGAGACTTTTAAAAATTTGTCATGTTTTATATTTTAGTTAGTCTCCTAATTACCAAAGAGTTTCTTTTCCATAACTTGTGGAGGTGGTGATAGGAAATTAATCTAAACTTAATTAAACAGAATTCAGATTCATAGGGCGTTAAAGCTGAAAGCAACTTAAAAAGATTCAGAAATGACCTCTCATTTGCTAGTCAAAATATAGAGGTCAGAAAAGTTAAAGGGGCACAAAGATTACACAGCTGCTTAGTAGAACACTACCTGTTATGCATGCTGCTTCTTACTTAATGTATTTCCCAGAATACCTCAATTAGTAATGAAGAATGTTTGAACACCACAACATGGTCCACTTAGGAGAATAATGCAACTCATTCACCATGCTCAGGAAAATACAGCAAAAACACATGAAGGTGAGATCTATGTCTGGGCATGATGAAGTTGGAGGAAATTCTGGGAGACGTCCCTAGGGAATATGATTATACATTCGGTCATCTTTATGTTGATTTACAATTGCTATCTTATTAGCATCAAATAGTTTAATTTGAGTTTTTCATTTTGGCTATTCTTCATTGTTTTTAATATGTGGAGGGTCTTAAGAAATGGAAGTGGAACAGGTCTTTCTCTATCTACATGAGGTCCCTGTTCCTATTATGCACATTGGTCATCTGAACTGGATGCTAACTAATTGAACTAGGGGGCTTCCTTCTGAATTTTCCCTCAGGATAGTTTGCACTTCCACCTGGGGCAGCATGGCATAGCTACAGGAGTCAGCTGTATACCAAATTTTTGGTTTACGTCAGCCTTAGCGTGGGTATTTCCCACTCTGTGATGTGACCTCTGAGTCGTCACAATCTCGGTCAAATTAAAAGAATCATGGGTTGGATCAAGGAGATGAATCACCCTAATGCACCGCACCTTCATTAAAACAATTCCTGGTAAAACAATCTACAGATCTAGGACTTGTTTTTAAGAATTGAAGAGTGCCCCTGACCTTCTCCTTTGTGCTCATTGCATTTTTAATTCTCTTGCTTAAGGCATTTGCCTTTCTTAGTAGACTTGAAGCTTCATGAGTGCAGGTACTGTGTCATTCTATCCATCAGCACATCTCCAATGCCTGGCTTACAGTGGGTGCTCAATTAATATATATTAAATGAATAAAGGTGGAAACTAAAATGATGAAAGTTAGGGAAATCATGCACATGGGAAGTGGTTGAATGGAGACTGTTTATAGAGACAGGATTACATTAGGGAGATATATGAAAGTCATCTTCAAATATTTGGAAGGTCCTTGAATGCAACAGGTATTTTTTATTTCATGTTACTCTAGGGGACCACATGGAGATCTGGTGCTGAGTTAAAGCTACTGATGAATGTTTTAGTTCAGGAGGACTTAAAATTAGAATGCTCACACATGAGCAAAGACAGCTACTTTTGCAGAGTATCAAGTTCTCTGCCACTAGCAGTGTTCAGAGTACAGATAATCCACTTGCAGTGATGGGTGATACAGTGGATTCTTTCAATCTGTTGGAGGGTGGGAATGCAGACTTTGAAGTCCTCTCCAACCATGATTGTGTGACTTTTGAGGGGAATGGGGTGGCTTGTCTGATTTTTTAATTTTAATTTCACCTTTATGGAGCGATATGATTGTGTGACTTTAATGTAATTGTGCGCACAATGATTTCCACTTGTGGTTTGTAACTCTTATTTTTTTCTTTTCAAGACACTTCCTAATTTCATTTGACAATGTTATTTTCTCATTTTTCTAGCTGTGAGTTCTTTTTTCTAGGTAGATAATGATTGATAAAAAATATCAAGTAAAGCGTGATTTGAGCACGGTTTACCATCGATTCAAATTTACACCAATAGTTCTTAGTATATTAAATTAGTCATATGTGGATATAATCAGAGACAATTTGGGTCTGTCATATATTGTGTATTGCTTTTTCTTATCATGGCCATTAGCACCTGCTTACACTCAATTAATTTTTATTCAGGGACTATTTATTCAAGTCTTCTTTAGGTGGATAAAATAGGCTTGTGGCCAGAAATACCTAAGCCACTACACTGTAATAGGTCCACTATTGATTACCTACAGATTTTCTGTCTCTTTTGTTTGGATTGTGTCTATAGGTAGGTCCCAGGGGGGGAATGGTTAGTGTATTAGTCCAGTTTTATCTGGTCTTCAAATGCTCTCGTTTTACATAAAAGAAAAATAACAGCACTACAACAGACAACTCAGAGCATATCATCATCCTCCTGTCTGAACATCAGCAAGTCTGACTCTCAAGATTAATCTCTCTGTTCTTCAGCTGCTTAGTTGAGGCTGCTGCTTCTGAAAGCCTTAAATTCAGCCCTTTGACTTGATTGCTTACTGCTAGTGCTATCTCTACAAAAACGTATTTGCCAAACCTAAGAAGCAAGAAAAATTAAAGAGAGAGAGTGTGTGTAAATGACCACGTTAAGTGGATTGATGTTTATATAAAAGGACTAAGGCATTTTAAAAATACAAATATGTCAAAACATGTCTGCCCATAGCAACAAGACTGGGTCATGATGTGTGGTTAGATTTGGAGGTCATCGGCCCAACCTTTGATGATGTGAATAATGGCTGTTGGTAATTTAGCTCCAGACCCTGAATCAACTGTCACTGTGAAGGACAGGAAGAAAGCATGACCTGCTGGTCATCTTGAGTTGGAAAAGCAGCTGAGGCAGATGGTTTTCCAAATCTTTGCCTTTGTAGAACAATATTTATTTGTCAGATGGAAAGTCTTTCTGACGCTTCTAAAATGTCCATCCATTTGACAGCTAGCCTCTTCAGACTCCATATATGCACGTCATAGGCTGACTTTGCAAACCTTTGTTCATACCATTTTCTTTTCATGGAATGACCTTCTCTCATATTACTGATTGCCCAAAACATTCCAGTCATTCCCATAGTCTAAAGGCTGCTTCTCCCAGCCACATGTGTTCTCAAAGTTCCCACTGCATTTCGTGGGCTCAAATCTTAGAGCACTTCTCATATTTGGATTTTTATTAAATCTTGTTTATTCTGACTTTGTCTCTCCTTCTAGATTTTGAGCTCCTTAAAGGGAAGGCTGGCATTTTTATTCATCTTTGTAATTCTACTCAGAGCTGATAAATGTTTCTGTCTAAGTAGGAACAACAAAACATGCAATGAAAGTAAGTTTGGTCCATTAAAATTCAGTTTAATAGAATCCAGCAAATTTTGAATCTATTTTAGGCACAGTACAAGGCTCATTAGCAATTAGCATTGAGATTACCTTGGAAAATGTTGAAAATCAGTGGAGTTCACCTTGAATGCATAGCTGCTTAGCAGAAACACAAAATTCCTATTATGTTCTACATTGTAATATTGTAACTCAGTGCTTTTTAAGTCCTGTCATAGAAGCTAGCAGATATAACGTAAAATGCCCCAAGGTTCTGTTGAATGCTAATTTGTTATTAAAACTCATGCCCTTGGACTGAATTTTGTAGTACCTAAAAACTATGTCACAACATGGAAAATTGTATTAACTCTTGGTGATTTGCTCATTCTCCTTGTCCCTAAGGCTGAATTTTTGTCCCTAAATGCTTTCATTTTATATGTAATCTTTCCCTTACTTTGTGTGTATTAGTAGATGGATATCTATATATGTATATCTATCCATATCTGTATCATCTATCTATCTATATCTATTTATCGATCTATCTATCATCTATCTATCTATCTAATCTTCATATCTCAGGACAAAAAGTAGGTTGTTAACAATGGGGAAACTGGATGAGGGGTATACAAGAACTCTCTGTACTGTCTTTGCAACCTTTCTGAAAATCTTCAATTATTTCAAAATAAAATTTATTCAAAAATAAATAAATGGAAGGTACTGTGTTTAGGAAGTATTCTTAAATAAAAACTCAGAAACCTGGTGTATCTCGTGGTTCCTCTTAGATCATGAAGTGAATAGAATTACTCTTGATAATAGAATATTTTATCAAAAATTATTAATGTATAATCTCTTCAGGCATGAATATACGTGCATGTGTGTATTTGGATTCACATAGAAGGAAGTTAAAAAGGGAGTAATTGATATTATTTCATTCATAAAAGAACATTTTTTTAAAAGTCAGTCAATATGTGGGCCTTCCTTTTTTCTTGTTTTCAGCAACGTTTTGATGCTTGTGTGAAGTGTGATGCTAAAGAGTATAGCTTAAATGCCAGTTAGAATGTTCCATTTGGAGATGTTCACAGATATATCCTAATGATATTCTAAATCTTCTAATATAACAAAACTCCCCCATGATGGGTCAGGAGGATCTTCAGGTTTAACTATTTTTGGAAAACAGTTGTTTATTGTCAAGTAAACTTTCCAGTTATTCAATGCTGAGTCTGAAAAGTATCAGAGATGGAATCTTTCTTGATATCAATGACATTTCACATACCTGAATATATAATTTAGTTATTTGCACCTTGAAACAGAGATATACCTGTGAATTATTTATCATGGAATATTTGTCATAGTCATCATTTTTAATAATGCAACTTACAATTTGTTTGCAAAAATACCTGGGACTATAATTCATATGTGGATGTGGAATGGGTATTTCAGTATCCTGAGTTTAGCATGTAGAAGGAATTTCTGTTTTCTAATGCAGTTTCCTAAATGGCTTTCTGCCTATTTGGAAAACATTGTAAAGACAGATATACTATAGCATTTTCAATTATTAAATGGGAAGGTAGCAATATGTAGTTTTCTGTTTTAGAATATTCAAACTCAAACATTTTTATAGACTAAAGGGATTGCTGAAGTCAATAGTATTCAGAATTCTCAGTTTACAACATCTTTCTTATATTGCCATTGTCGTGTGCACTGCAAGTAATATACCATCATGAGATTTATACTCTAATTGTAAATTGCAAGTGTATAATTAGTAGAATTTAACCTTTCCAAATTGATGCAATTCAACCTAATTATCCTGGCTACATAATGTATGCTAATCAGCAAGAAAATACTTAAATAAAACAAGAATGTTAACATAACAACAACTAGAGAATAAACAAACTTTTGAAGAAGAAAAAAATTCAGGAACTAATTACCTTTCCAACAATAAATCATAAGTGCATACTCTTTTAAAGTTTTTTTCCTGTCTACTCAGACTTAGAAGTGGCCAGAATTATTTCACTATTTGTTTTGAACTCTATCCACATTGACAGTTCTTTTCCTGTAATCATTTCTTCATTCAGTAAGCCATTCAATCTCTTATTTATTTAGTAAACATTTATTCTATATCTGTTATGAATTGGACAATGTGGAGGTGTCAGAGATGAATCAAAAAAGGTCCCTGTCTTGAGTCTAATTAAGTTGCTTAAATAACACTAATTCAAGGAAAAAATATATCATCATTTTAAAAGGTTAATCAAATCATGCATTTACCTGCTTAGCTCCCTCAAATGACTTCTCGAGGGGCTTAAATTCAAATCCAACTCATATAGCCTACAAGACTCTACTTGACTTGGCTCTGACCTCTCCCCTTGATTATTTCTCTGCTCTCCAGGTCTACTATGCAGCAACCACAGGAGGTGCATTTTTATTCCTAAAACATGCCTAACTCATTCCTGCCTCAGGACCTTTGCACTTGCTCTTATTACTTCTTTGTGGAAAGCTGACTCTTGCTCCCTCACCCCCCACCCCCACACAAGTGAGAGATTCTAGGCAATGCTTTTTTCATATTACTTCGATATATTTCTTAGAAACTGTATCAAATAGATCAACAAATAGATCATATTTCTCTAGCAAAGGAAAAAATTGGAGAATTCCTAACCAAGGATTTTGTAGCAAAGAAATCACAGCCACGATCAGGTCCAAACACTCTAAACTCCTGTAACCAGTTTAAATTCTTCTGAAACCTTACAAATTGGTGTTTCTTTTTGATCAGTGTCTGTAATAATACTTGATACAAACATACAATTGTCTCTGTCATAAATTTATGTGAAGTCAGTACAGACAGTATAATAAAGCATTACCCATTTCATTAACTATTATTTTTGCTGTTTAGAATTTATAAGACTTTAAGGGAAGATAATCTGGATGGTTCAGATAGATCTCTCTTAAAAGCTGCCAAAGTAGGTTGTGTTTATGTCTTCTTTTTCTCTTTATGACTTTCTTTACATCAAGGAGAGTCACTATGATACTCAAATATTATGTGTCTTCCATTGAAAAGAGTTTTTATTTTTGAATTTACTCAACATTTTTCCCATTTGTCTTTTCTTACATGGTCAATGAATTCAACCACAAGTACTCAGTGTTTGCCCAGAGTCCTGGTCTATGAACTCAGTCATGTCACTTCAAGAAAGATCATTTAATTAATTAATTAATTTAATATCTTATATTTTGCCTACATGCATTTGATGTAACAATAGTGTTAACAGAGTAGAAATATAAATAGAAATGAGGATCATGAAAAGAGGAGGGGAAATATACTAACCAGGAGAGGTGCAGTAGGTGGCTCTGAGATGTTAAGAGGAAGGTGGTTTTGCCTCATTAAGCCCCAGTTTTCTCATTTAAGTACTAAGGTGTTAATCTAGATCAGGGAAGGCAAGTAGGTCCTCTCTTTTGCTCCAAATCAGTTTGGCTAGAAGAGGCTGCTGCGCTGTATTAAGAAATGTCTTGAGGCCATATATGGGCTCACCAGGGAGGAATGCAGGGATTATTCCTTGAGGTCAGCCAAGGACACAGAATTCAGAAATGGCAACAGATATGCCAAGTAATGGCAATTCCTGGACAAGATTACAGTTGTTAGTGATTAGTTTTAAGTTTCTTCACTGTGTTTGCACAATTTCTAGGTGGTGAAAACTGTTTGCCAAAAGTGAAAAATAATCTAAATCCACAATCCACATTCATTTCTATTTTGTTGTGATTTAATTTCAGTAAATGTGTAACAAATGTATGGCCACTGCTCCCCTTTCCTGATGTCCTTGAAAGTTTAATTCTGCTTGGTGTCATATTTATGTCATTGGATAGGCCTTCCTCCAGTAATTGGCACCACCAGAATGAATTTGTCAGCTCCTGACTTGTTTCCTCTCTCTGTGCAAGCTTCTCAAAATTCTCTGAACTAATTCTGGGTAAGGTAACCCTAATCCCAACACCTGCTGGAGATCTGTTGGATTTCTGCATTCTTCCCAACAATCAAACTTGTTCTTATCTAACCCGGTGTTCTGTTGCTTTTCCTCAAGCCCTGAATGCCTAGAACTTCATCACCCTCCCCCAGCCCATCACCTCTGTGTTGGCCTCGACCATGAATCTGGGTTGTTTTCTGAAATATACTGGTGATTCCATCTGAGACTTCACATCCCTGAGACTGGAATCCCATCCTAAACCAGTACTAGTCGCTGGAGCTTGTGTCATGCCCTCTTATTTCTTATCAACCCTCATTCCTTAAGAGTGGATTCCAATCTTCAGTAATAATGGTAATAAGAGACATCATGTTTTGAGCTAGTACTATATGCTAAGCAATACCTGGATTATCTCGTCTGTAAAACCAACATATGAGGGCCTGGCTTGATGGCGTAGCGGTTAAGTTCATGCGCTCTGCTTTGGCGGCCGGAGTTTTGCAGGTTCGGATCCTGGGCGCGGACAGACGCGCTGCTTGTCAGCCATGCTGTGGCGGCGTTCCATATAAAGTAGAGGAAGATGGGCACGGATGTTAGCCCAGGGCCAGTCTTCCTCAGCAAAATACAGGAGGATTGGCAACGGGTGTTAGCTCAGGACTAGTCTTCCTCACCAAAACAAAAAGGAAAATGAAAAACACATATGAAACCATCATTCATTTTACAGATGGGAAGGTGGAGGCTTTGGAAAATTAAGTAACTTGCTCAAAGTCACACAGCAGGTGAATAATGCAGTTGAATATGAACCAAGTGGCCTGAATCCAGACCTGTGCTCTGAACTCCACTCTATTGCTCCCCTGGAATTACTGACTTCCTGCTCCTGCTGTATTGATCACAAATAGGGTGGAGACACAGAGAAGACCTGTCTTTCAGGACTGGTGCCTGATAGAACCTCTACAATGGGACTCTTCGCCTCATATCTCTTTAAATATTTTTATCATTCTGTTATTAAATGTGTTCAAGGAGCTTTGCTTGACACCGGGGACGTGTAACAGACAAGACAGGCACAGTCCCTCCCATCCAGCTCAGCATCTGGCAGAATAAAGAAAATCACATAATCTTACAAAGAATTGCATACTTCGTATTGTGAAGAACTCACTGAGGAAGACTGCAGTGCACAATAAAAGCGTATAACAGGACAACCTGACCTATTCCAGCAGGTCAGAGAATTGCTGCTTTGTCTCACCAACTCAATTGGATGGCTCAGTACTGACCGTCTGGCTCACACCTCACCTCCCTTCCAGGATCAACCACAGCAAAGTTTCTTCAGCAGAATTCCAGCTCTGAGCTACACGGCTCCCAGCATGCTTTGCAGCTCTCCCAGTTCAGGGCAGCCTCGTCTTCACTAGTAGAAGTTTTACTAAATACTTTTATTAACATATTTCAAGCCACCATTACCTTATCAGACCTCTGCTTTGCTGAAATACTGAACAATATTGTTTTATTGATTGGGTACCTACTGACGGTTGCAATATGCACACATGCATTATTCTCATACCGCTATAGCTTTAACAGTCTAGAGGTAATACTGAAAGTAATTTACTGTCATCTATATATGGCAGTTCAAAGGCTGTGGTAGTTAGAGCTGCCAATTTGGAAATTCTGGTCTGCATACAAATGAGTTATCTAAAGTCTTTTCAGAACTAACTTGATAAGATCAGATAGCAAGAAAGACCAAGCTTCTGAAAAATATCTCTGGTCTGATTGCCATACACAAATGCAGTAAATGGAAACAATTTCTTAAGAATGAAAGAGAGACATATCTTCCTGTATCCTTAGTTTTTTAGCAGAGTCAATGGCAGGGGCTGAATGAGAGTTTGCTAACGTGTTGACTTAATTTAGTGTCAAATCCTGCATCTTTCTGCTACCTGCATTGCAGGATACAGCACATGAGCTGAAGATAGAGCAGAGGTTTAGATAAAGAAAATACTAAAATACTGCCTTTTTTCCCCCAGTGATAACACTAGGAATTTTTATGTACTAAATCATTCAATATTTTATATTATCAGGGGATCCATCTTAAAAAGAAGTAAGCAAAAACTGACTATTGTAAAAACTCACTTTACATTCATTGCTTTCCCTGGCCTAAATGCATTTTAAAGAAAAAGAACCTAAATTCTATAAATGTGTGTGGATCTTGTTGATCCATTTTAATTGCTGGATAGCACTGATAGCTTTCCATTACATAAGTCACATTTATGTAAACATTGCAGAAGAGAGGAACAATTACGTTGTTTTCATTTTTTGTTTTACCAGCGTACAGTGATTCAGTGAAAATCCTTGTGCGTATCTTTTTGAGCTCCTCTACTTTCTCTAGGATAGACACTCATAAAAAGTGGGAGAAAAACAAGTTGTGAAAAGATATATGCAGCTAGATTCCAATTATATAAATCTTTAAAACTCACAAACATATTGTGTATAGACGAATTTATTCGTATTACAGAATTTCAGAAACATGCACGGAGATGATCCACGCCAACTTCAGGAGAATGGATACTTCTAGGGGGAAAAAGGTAAGAGATGGAAGGAGCATTTCAGCAATATTGGTAACATTCTGTTTCTTAAAAAAATGATCTAGAGTAAATTGCAATACATTAACGTCTGTTCAGTCTTGGTGATAATTATGTAGATGTATTTTTCTTATACTTTTAAGTAAACTTGGAATGTTTCATAAGTTCTGTTAAAATTTCTATGAAAAGTTGCAGGATATTATTTAGAAGAGGAAAATCTTGTGTGTACCATACAAACACTAGAGTTATTGGGAAAAAAATCTTATATGCATAGACTTCGCTGCCTCCTGTGGGAGGAGGTACATATGAGTTGGAAAACTAGCTGTGAAAAATAATCAAATCCTCACATAGCAGGAGGATTCGCAAGGCTCTGAACCTAAATAGCACTTTCTGCTCTAACTCTCTGGAGCTAAGGGCTGGAACTAGAGGAAGTGCCTAGAACTCTTGGGCGTTCAGGGGGCTGACTCCCATGTGTCCTGATAAGACTCCTGGGATGAGCTGGACTCAGTTACAGACAGGACTCAGCCTTTGGGGGGAAGGAAATCATAGGGGCCTTTAATTCCACATGAACTCAGAACTGAATCAGAGATAAGCTAAAAACAAAGCGAAGGCTGTGTGGTGAGACTGTGTGGTGAGGTGGGAGCCAATGCAGTTGGAGTCAGCCCACCTGGGTTTGAATGATGGGCAAGATATTAAAGCTTTCTGAGACTTAGTTTCTTTATCTTGAAAATAGGAGTAACCCTACCCTGGTAATATTCTTACAAGAATTAAATGAAATAACACATGAAAGTTCTTGGCACCTCAAAAAAAGTTATTTTCCTCTCCACTTTTTAAGGTGAGTGTAATTGGGGGTGAAATTGGGAGGAGACAGAGAGAAGCAGCCAGAAGACTTCAGTTGAGTTATCTGAAGTGCTGTCTCAGAAGGGATCTAAGAAAAAAACCCATCTCTGCCACTTCTCAAACCTGGGAGGAGGATCGGGGTGAAGGGTTAGAGTGCACAGTGGCTGAAAACAGCTAGAAATCAATGCCCAGGGTACCTATTAGATTATGCGTGTATTTCTCAAATTAGGAGGCAGCAGTCTCTTGATTCAGCTACACACGTTAGGGGAAGCTTAGCTGTTCTGACCATGGTGCCAAGCACTGAGCATCTTCGTTCATGTTCTGACCCTGGGTCAGAAGAGCAGGAAAGGTGCTCAAGGAGGCATGCCAGTCTCAGCCCGGAGCGCTGCACCAACACAAACTCGGAGTCATGCTCTGTCACTGCTATCTGCTGTCTTACGCTTTAAACCATTCATCCCAATATAAATTTGCAGTGGACGATTTTGAAATCAAATAAAAATCTTTAATGTAGGCATTCTCTGTCTGCTACCACTCTTGCTCACTGCTGCTTTTTAATTCTCCTTTTTTTTCAAATTAAATACCTTACAGTCATTCAGAAACTGTGCCTTATGTTGCCACATCTTCCCACTGTCAGAGCAGTTAATTAGCTCTTGGCAGGTATGAGATTCTGAAGAGCTTGAAAGGATGCTTTGTAATTGTGCACTGAAGTACAGCAAGTTGCTTCTAATAAACGTGGTTAAAAGTCTATTGTTTGGCATTTGTCAATTTCTACACGATCTAGATTTTCATTTGTTTGGCAGAAATGGAAAATCTTATTTGTTTCACATTCCTGAAGGTTGAGCCATCATCATTTCTTATACCTGAACAAAGGAAGACTGTAAAAAGCTAAGGAAAAACATAAAAAGGAAAATGGGATCTTATTTTAGCAAAAAGCCCTGTAAAATTTGGAAAGGGTTTTGCCATGGAAGACCTATACCATAAAACTGATTCTTATTGCTACCTTTACCTTTAAAGAGCTCAGAAATGAAAAACTTACAGAGTATCTTTCTTATTCATCTTTGCCAGCAAAATAGAGTCCATTCTTCGTAGGATAGACACTCCTATCCTATCCTATCCTTCTGGCATTCAGAATCCTCAGGGGTTTTGAATTTGACACATTTCTCTGATAGTTTCACTACTTATCTGTATACACATTAAGTGGTAATTTTTGAACATCTCACTCCTTCCTTAACAGCCTGCGTCAACTTTTACCTGCTTCTAGAACATTTTTTCCCTATTAGTAGTCCCTCTATCCTAGGGAAAAATTTAGGAAAAATACAGGATGTCCAGTTGGATTTGAATTTTAGATAAACAAAGAATATTTTTCAATATAATTGTATCTTGTGCAATATTTGGATATACTTTTACTAAAAATGTATTCCTTGTATGTCTGAAATTCAGATTTAACTGGATGTCCTGTATTGTATCTGGCAACCCTACTTCCTCCTCTGAACTCTTGGGAGATTGATTGTCCTTATCATTCACTTATCACCTGGCATGTCTAACCTAGTTCTGTTGTATGTCTTCAGTCAGATTTTAAGCTCCTTGGAAACAGAAAGGAGTTCCACTTCCAGTTTGGATACAGAAGGATGTGCAATATCTTCATTAATGCAATAAAAATCAGAAATCACCAGGCAAACTTGCAAACAAAAACAATCATAATTTCTTTTAAAGACATGGAAGAATTGTGAGCACAAAGAAATTTTAAAGAAATAACACCAGAGGGAGAAGCCAATGGAAGTGAGACCAGTTTCTGAGGCTTTGATCAGGGAGCACGGAGGAGGCCACCAGCCAGAGAAGGACTATCTTTGCTCTGACTACCAGAAACCAGCAAATGGTGGGCAAATCTGTGGGTGGGGCATGTTGTATTTGAGTCTGATGGTGCCCCAAACAAAGATAATCCTCTCTGCCTAGCAACTTCCTCTAATGAGAATTTTTCTGAGTAGGCAGAGGCTGGGAGCTGGGGTGGAAAGTGGAAAAAGACCTCATGATCTCGCAGCCAGAGAAAAAGAGGAATGCCTACAAGGGAATAATAATAAATATGACATTATAAGAAACAATGGAGGCAAGAAGAAAATAGAACAAAACCTTTGAAGTGCTAAAACACAAAAACTAAACAGTATTGCCAACCTAGAATTCTATATACAGTACAAATATATATATTTCAAAAATTATGGTTGAATAAAAATGTTTTCAGATAAACAAAAGATGAGGGAAATGGTTGCCAGCAGATTCACACTAAAAAATGCTAAGGAGAGTCTTTTAGACTGAAGGGAGATGGTATCAGATGGAAATTCAGATCTACAATAAGAAATGAAGAACCTTGATAAGAGTAAATATAAAATATTATTTCTCTCAAATTTTTTAAAAGTCAATTAAAATGTCTTACATTATATGTGAAAACATATAATATTAATTCAAGGTTGATCATGGTAAATTAAGAATGTATATTCTAATTCCTAAAGCAACGATTATAAAAATAATAAAAAGAGGCATAGCTAAAAAGACAGTAGAGAAGATTCTAAAACATACTCATTTACACCACCCCTCTCCAGCAAAAGAAAATTAAAAATGGGAAGAAGGAACACAGAATAGAAAGGACCAGAAAGAGAATAGAGACAATGTAGCCCCTCTGTAGATCTCTATCTTTGTCATAAACTACTTTAATTTGCTAAAGTGAGTGAGCAAACCTCCAACACTTGCAGCACAGAGAAATGATCCATTCCAACCCTGTTTGTTATGGGGACTCTGTGAGGCTATACTCGGAGGGACTTGCGTGGACGACTGTGCCCTGTATGGTCATATCTGCTCATGATTTTTTTTCAACAGCTTTATTTAGATACAATTTATATACCATATAGTTCACCCGTTTAAAGGATACAATTCAATGTTTTTAAATATATTTACAGAATTTTGCAACCATCACCATAACCTAATTTAAAAATATTTCGTCATCCCCAAAGAAACCTTGTACCCATCAGCCCTTTTCTTGTATCCACTCTGTTTGTTAAAATTTTGGAATCCTGGGATTTACCCTAAACTCACTGAAACCGAATGCCTGCTGGGAGACTGGAACATCTGCATGTATCACAAGTTCCCAAAGGTGATTTTAGAGAACACTAAAGCTTGACAACCACATCAGCAATCCTGCTCTCTTCTCACCAAATCCATTTCACTTTGCCTCCTCCTTAAATCTTAGAAGTTCACAAAGATCTCATTATTCACTGATGAGAATAATCTCATTGATATGGATGGTATACCTGAGTTTCTGGCATTGCCCGACTCCAGAGGCACGCCCTACATTGCATTGTTTATGATGGGCTCCCTGGTGTGGTGCAGTCTTAGGTCCCTATGAAAACTCATGTAGAAGTAAAATGAAAAAATCTTGCTGAAGAATATGTACAAACATTTTAACTTATTAATATAAAGCATAGTAGAGAGTAGTGGTTAAGAACAAGAGCATGAAGTGTGATGAGGTCAAATCACGACTTTCTATCTTTGTGAACTTGAACAAGTTACTTGAACTCATGGAAAATCATGTCCCCTCTCTGTAATATCACATTCTTCATGAGGTTGTGACGAAAATAAAATAAAACAAAAGAAGTCAATTATTTGGAAAAATACCTGGTACAGGGTAAGTACTCACTAGATGTTAATTACTATAATCATTGTAGGTTATGGCTACGAATTTCAGGTTAGGGTTGTACTAGGACCAATTTGAAGCATTTTGCTGCTCTGTTCCACAATCAAGTAACAGGCTTAGAATTTTATAACCACAGCACTTATTTCGCAGGCATGTTGTCACTGAGAAATAGATATATGAAACCCAGAGGGAAGAGGCAGGGCAGTAAATTGTTCTTCTTATTCAGATGGAATTTAGAAGAGTTGAGTCTGCACAGTTTTGAAACTATTATTGTGAAAATACAGAATACAACCAGGTATTGTTTGGTGTTAAAGGATTGCTAGAAGCGTGCGTGTACATGTTGTATAGTTAGTATCTGTTTGTTTCTTTAGTAATTCAAAAGCCATCTTACCCTCCCCCACATACAACTTTTTGGGGTAATATATATATAAATTTTTTTTACATCTATTTGTCCCTTTCTCTTGTTTCATAAATAATATACTGCTTCTCTGACTCTCTAAAGCAGTCACAGGAATTTTAAAATGGGTCACTACATCAAGACAAGGGGAAATGAGAGAAGAGGGAGTGCGCTGTGACTTTAGGGTGGAAAGCTATGTGATTTGATTACAAATGCAGAGGTGGCTTTGATTGGGGCAAACACAGGAGAGGTACAGGAGCAATCAGAGGAAACTCTTCCAGATCTCCTGGGCAGAGGAAAAGTCAGTGCAGGAAATGTTCTCGTGGGGAACAAACAGCTGGTTAAAAATGTTAGCGCATCAGTCATGTGGGGAAAGATCCATGGAGCCGAGCAGCAGGAGAGTACAGGCTCTTTGCCAGGACTGGAATAAGGGCAAGGATGGACTTAGATTCACGTACTCACCCACACACACCTACACACACGCACGCGCGCGCACACACACACACTCCAGCATCTTTTGGAGTCATTTGCCAAGGACAGTGACAACAGCACGCCCTTTTTCCAGTGGCAGTGAGAAATGTGTACCCTGTGATGGGATGAATGGAGAGCCATGGGCTGTCCCTGTGCCGGCCGCTGCAGAGGCAACTGGAGGGAAGAGCAGCACAGGCTGTTATTTTCATTGATTTCATGGCTCTCAGAGGGCCCTGCTGCTCTCTCATCCAGCCACAGAGTCCAGGAAACAATTCCCCCAACAGGATGGTTCTTATGGCTATCTCTTTTATGCTTGCACACATTGAGCTTCCTTGGGTGAGAGAAACAGCATTTTAGGAGACAAGGGTGCTTCATTGTGTGAAGGGGGCATCTGGGAGTTGTATATTTTAGGACCCGGAAAGTCCCACAGAGAAAGAAAATGGGAAAGAGGGATTCAGCAGTAAAACAGAAACAATAGTTGTGACTCCCATTGAAATATAATCAACAAGGCAAGAACTCATGTGGATGCGGGCCAGAAGTTGAGAAAAAGAGAAATGATGTTCTAAGAAATGTCAGAAAAACAGGCCCACCTATAAAATACAGGAGATTAAGGAAATATTAGAAAAAAAAATGCATTAAGTAGTTTCCAGAAGCAACTTTGTACCTAGGAAACAAATGAACTTCTATGAGCTAGAATTTATACATAAATAACAGATTATTTTTATAATAGAGGCATCTAAAATGGAAAACTCTTAAAAAAACCTCATCATACTTTTTACTGCAGTGACAAAAATCTGAAAATTGATAAACAGAAAAGGTAAATGGAGGAATGTTCTATTGTACTTTGTCGGTGCGATAATAAGGAAAGGATGGGAAATAACCAGGTTTTTGTGATCATTCTATCTTATACCTAAGATGCTCCCATGACCTGAAACAAAAATTGTTCCATAGGAAAAAAGATGAGCAGAAAAACTAGCTCATAAAATGAGTCCATAATACTGTGTGCTCTGGGGGAAGTAAAAAATGCCTTTGTAAAAAGTGAAGCACAAGAGGGACAGAAGGTCAAAGTGCAGAAACATCAGAATAATAAGTTACCACAAGGGGAAGAAAATGTCACTTCAAGTAAAAGATAGAAAAATCCTGAGATGTTTAAAGAGAGAGTTCCAGATTTCATTCCTATAAATAAATCAATTAAAGGTGAAAACATGTCTAAGCCAGATATTTAGTTTGAGAGAGTATCACATACAGGAAAATATAACCCCTGAATAAAACAATGCAAATCAAAGACACCAAGATTACAGAAATGATGGGTTTTTGAGTGTGTACTTTTGTACTATCTTTAGCACTGTATAATCCCAAATTAAATGGGATAAAATCTTCCCAGAGTGCTTGACACTGGCCTGGGGAGAGTGATTTTTTTTCTCATGATAAGCAGCCAGTTTTATGGCCTATAAATAGTAATTCAGAAATGAAAGCAGGATATAAAAACTAGAAAAATTGCACAAGATGCCCAGCCAGGATGGACCCTATTTTAATCAATGATACCTTCACTAAAGAGAAGTTGAATTTGAAATTGAGAAGTAAAGCATCCACAGATGTATCCACTAACCCTAAATTAACTGTGGTTACTGTGGAAATTATGAAATCGAGAGGGGTAACCTAATTCTCTACAGAATTATGAGCTCTAAAATCTCTCATATATGAAAAGGTAAATGAAAGGTGCATTGGATTAATTAGAAGGACAAGTCAAAAATATAAAATTAGTTCGTACCTAACACTTCTAAAAACAGGTTTTTTTTTTTTTTTAAAAAGGAGGAAGCTGAGGCCATATTTTTGCTTGTCTATTGTCTCCATTCTCCAGTTGCTCTTCAGTCCAAGAATGTCTATTTTTAACACTAGCTTCATCCTCACCACTATGGTTATAAAGTCATTATATGCTTGTCAGTTTTCATGTTATGGATTTTTCACAATGTTTTTACTCTTAATTAAAAGAAAGAAAAATCATGCATAGCCCTATTATCCTAACACTTTTTAAAAATGTGTTTGTTTTTACTTTTTTCCTTCTATTGTTTGTTCATAAGCTTACATATTTCTGACACAATAATAATTATAGCATAGCTTTTTAAAAAATGTATCCTGCCTACAGCCTGAGGCCCTGAATTTCAAGACTGAAAGCTGTGGTGTGGAGTCCTCTTGCTCTACCCCTCCGTCACCCTCTCTCCTGCCCAGCAAAACTGGGTTTCCGTTGGCTGCCCCTTTTACTGTCCAAACATTTTCCCTCCTGCTTCCTTTTCAAATTTAAAGACAACTTACAACTGTCCTTTTCTCTCTGACTTTATGATTAAAATCTTTCATATGCAATCACCCTGGACTGTATCCTGCCTCCTAAATGTTCCTGAAGGGGGTGTTGTTGCCATTTGGGGGTAATTCTCCTTTGAGTGGAACACGAAGTAACCTTGGTTTTAACCCACTACATATGAGTAGGGCTCCCCTCTTCCTTGTAACAAATGAAAATGCCCCAACACATTCCAAAATTCTCTTTAGAAGGTAGTACCACCTCCTCGGAAAATCACTAACACGTGTAATTCACTGTGTGTGCTAAAGATTCAGAACTGAGTTGCCACAGACATGGCATGTTTGTCAAGTATGTCAAAGAGCTAACCATCTGAAATTGTCTCCCCTGACAGGCTTCCATGATTCCTGAAATTCCCACCAATGGTCACTGCCTCAATTAAGTATACAACAATAATTTAACAAATGCTTATATAGCTCTTTTTTTTTTTTTTTTTTTTTGGTGGGGAAGACCAGCCCTGAACTAACATCTGTTGCCAATCCTCCCCTTTTTGCTGAGGAAGACTGGCCCTGGGCTAACATCCGTGCCCATCTTCCTCCACTTTATATGGGATGCCACCACGGCATGGCTGACAGGCAGTGCGTCCGCGGGCACCCGGGATCCGAACTCGCGAACCCCGGGCTGCCAAACACGAACTAAACCGCTGCGCCACCGGGTGGCCCCTATGTAGCTCTTAACCATATGCCAGATACTGTTCTAAGCACTATACATGTATAGTAATTTAATCTTCTACAATGAACTCTGTAAGGTGCTATTATTATTAATATTATTATTATTATCATTTGCATTTTACAAATGAGGAAACTGAGGAGCAGAAAGGTTAAACAAATGGTAACCAGTAGAGCCAGGTATTCAGTTGGTTAGTCATAGGGCCAGTATTTGAACCAAGGCTCACCAGGTCCAGAGTCCATGCATGCTTTTAACCACCACCTTATGATGCCTTTATATAAAGCCAAGATCACAGGCTCCAGTGGTCATTGCTAAAATGACTGTACATTAGCTGGGAAGAAAGTAAAGTCATGCAGTATACTAATTTTCAGCCATAGTATATGCATGGCCCATCAAATATAAAATTAAAACAAGCCACATACATGATACTGGTTAAAAATACAAGCATTGAAATCATTCAGACTCAGCTTCTTATCCTGAAGCTACCACCACCAAGTTGTGTAACCACGCACTTAGCATAGTAAGCAGTGTGAAGTAGACCTTCAACACATATTAGTGTTAGTGTTATGTTCATTGTTATTATTTGTTTTTTGAGGAAGGTTGGCCTGAGCTAACATCTGTTGTCAATCTTCCTCCTTTTTTTTTTGCTTTTTTTCTCCCCAAAGCCTCAGTACATGGTTATCATATTTGTGCATCCTTCTAGTTGCTCTATGTGGGACACCACCTCAGCATGGCTTGATGAGCAGTGAGTAGGTCTGTGCCCAGGATCCAAACCAGTGAACTCCGGGCCGCCGGAGTGGAGCTAACTGCTACGCCACCAGGCCGGCCCCCTATCCTCATTGTTATTAATCATCTTTATTATTAATATAAGTAAAGTAGCACTTTTCCACAGTGCTTCTCAACCTGGTATTCCTTTAAAATCGACTGAAAAGGTTTAACAAAATACTTATTTCCTGGGACATACACCATACCAAATAAGCCAGAATACCAGGGGTGGAGGAGTGGTGGGGGGCTGCTTGTCAGTATTTTTGTAAAGCTCCTCAGGTAATTCTAAAGTGCAGCCAGGATTAAGAATAGGGTTGGTCAACTAATATCAATCCATACGACCTGCAGGGCGGTGTGCTGGGCGTGGCGGTGCGCTAGGCGTGGTGGTGCACGGGGCACTATACTAGGCACCGAGGAGGTTCTCATAGCACCGAGCACCCTGCCGTGCAGAGCACACAGCGTGGAGATTTACTGCACAGACCCCAGGATCAGGCAGATCTGGCCTCAGACAGGTTCTCTGCTGCTCTGTCTTCTAGCTGCTGCATCTGTTTTCTTACTGTGCATCTAGTGCGGCTGCAAGTCTAGTCTCTGGTTTCATAAGGGGCAATAAGATGTGGTGTTGATGCGTTACTTAGGCTGATTATTCACTGAACCTGAGGAGTCTAGTAATTAATTCCTGGATGTGAGTGTTTTAGCGGGAAGTGACTTAAATCGTTATGGATTAGTTTTTTTTTTTTTTTTTTTTTTTTTTACTATTATCACTATTATTAGAACTATAATTTATGAAACATCTGTTCCATCCCAGGTTCTACATAAATTGTCTCATTAATCCAGAAAATAACCCTTCAAGATAGGTGCTATTATCCAAATTCTGCAGGTGAAGAAAGTGATGCAGAGAGAAATCAAGTTTCCCAGACTCGTGTAAGTGGTAAGTCAGAATCTGAACCCAGATCCTAGCTCCGAAGCCCCCTCCTTCTCTACCATGCTCCTGTTGTCTTGGCTAAGGCTGCCTGAGTCACCGTTAGGACTGCTAGCACCATCTTGTCAGGTCTGGACTCATCCCAAATTGTCCTTAGTCTTGAGAATAATAGATTAATTTTGGTTCCTGAGGGGAGGGGAGTACCAGTAGGGACTAAGATGGTTCTGGAAACAATGGGTGCACCCAACAGGAACCTTTTTCAAAGGTGAGGGAGGAGACCAAAGGTGTCTATTGTCTCTCTGATTCTGAGAGTTATGGCTCTTCAGAGAAGTGATAAAATAAGGATTACTCCAGCCCTCAGGGGCCCAGAGTAAACTTCTAGAAGTAAATCAACCTTAGAAATGTTATGTAACAAGCTTCATTTGGTGCAATGTTGGTGGGCATATTTTTGCCCCCCTACCCGCAGTGAAATTCTAAACAACAAGGAAACAAAGAAAAAGGTAAAGAAATAGGAATGAAGAGGAACAATGAGAAAGATCCTGGCGTCTCCCCAGAATATTCTAGAATTCAGCTTGATTTTATTTTGAATCAGATTTTTTTTTTTTTTTTTTTAGAAAAGCAACACTTGATTTTTATATAACATCTCTCTTTACAGGAATTTTATGGGAATTCAGTCACTCATAATTTGGCATGTTATAGTATTTGTTTTCAGGATAATGTTGGGGAAGAAGTAATTAAATTATCATTCCTGTTTGGATGTAGTAATTAGAGGACAGAGAGTTGAGATTTCCCAAAGTCCCCAAAAGAGAAAAAAGCCCAAGACACTTTCAAATCAGTGCTAGAGGAGGGACGCCTCAGGGCTTGCTGAGGAAAACCTTGGGTTTCTATTTAAAGGACAGCCCTGAACTGTGCCCAGAAAAAAATATTTCTTGAATGACTTTGGGGCTTTCTTTGAAGCTCGACACCAAAGTCATGGACTGACCGAGTCCACTGAATAGTGATGAGCAATAGGCCCCAGAGGGGGAAGAAATGAGGGCAGGGGATGCTTCTTCTCAGTGTCCATGGAGTACAGAATTTACAAAGACAAAATTGAGGAATGATCAGCATGGAATCATTCTCCAGGGATCTGAAAAGGGGCTGGAAAGACGATCCTGACAGAGAAGTCACTAATCCCAAGAAAAAATGAACAGCGCCACCTTCCTGGACTGACAGTTACTGTAAGATCTGGATGGCTGGGCATAGTCGTTTAAAAACCCAACATCTCTCATGCTTTTCGTATTTATAATCATGAAATCATTGTCATTTCATATTTACTGATTGATTTTGTGACAAGAAATGCTAAACTCTCCCTTGATTTAGATATTCGTATTCACTTTTCTTTGCTTCTAACCTAGGTGATGTTAATTGTTCAAAATATCCTCTGCTGCGATTCCCGCGCTCTTACCTGATGCTCCAGCAACACCCAATTGCTTGTAATTCCTTGTATATACCAGACTACTTCTGACCTACAGGCTTCCTTTTCCTCCTCCCTTTGTGTAGCTGTCTCTTCTTCATCCATTAAGACACCTCTCAAGTGGCACTTTCTCTAAGAAGGCCCCATAGACAGAAAAATTCCTCTGAATGACTCTGTCATTGGACTTAACCCATTATATAATAACTGTTTATTTCTGTCACCCTAACTAGAACTGTAAGCTGCTTGAAAGCCATGACTAGATCTTGCCCATCTTCAAATCCCCATCAAGTAGCTCGGAGGCAGTTCCATGGTAGTATTTGGTAAATGTCCATTGATTTAATAACTGATGGAATAAAAAGAATGAAAATTTATAGGAGAGCTTTTTTAAAGATCATTTAGAAATCTATAAAAATAACCCAAGCTCAAAATCTAATGCATTGTCTCCTTATGACCTGGCAGAATACAAGACAATAGGTCCACTAACCAGAGAAGTCATCATATGCTTTGAGATACAATTAAATGTTGAGTGTGATAAAATCCTATATTAAACAGAGAATTCTTCACTTGTGAATAGTTTAGTTTCCACTCAATTGAAAATCTCATTTATTTGAACCTGAGAATGTATTTACTGAATGAATTGGGCTGTGAATGATGGTTAGGTGCTCGCACTAGCCTACCAGCCCATAAAATCCTAGGTAATCTTTTTCTGACTCTTTCTCTCCAGCTTGTTTCTCTTCACCAAACATATTACGAATCCCGGAGGCCTTGTCAAGATTTTCGTATCTCTCCATTGTCACTTTCAGAATGATAATTTCCATTCCTACACAAAACCTTTCTTTCTTCATTGCAATTTTCTATCCTCTTCTTTTTCACTCCTTCTCACACATTTCTATCTTAATGTCTTAGACCCAGGCTGCTATAACAAAATACCATAGATTGAGTGACTTAAACAGCAAACATTGGTTTCTGACAGTTCTGGAGGCTGAGAAATCCAAGATCAAGGTGCTGGCAGATTCCGTGTCTGGTGAGGGCCCTCTTCCTGATTTGCAGACTGCCGTCTTCTCATTATGTCCTCATGTGACCTCTCCTTAATGTGTACATGTGGGGAGAGAGAAAGAGAGATCTCATGTCTCGTCCTCTTTTTATAAGGACCTTAACACCATCATGAGAGCCCGATTCTCATGATCTAGTCTAACCCTAATTACCGTCCAAAGACCCCACCTCCAAATACTGTCACATTGGGGATAAGGGCTTCAGCATAGGAATTTTGAGGGGACACAAGCATTCAGTCCATAACACTAGGTTCTGGCTTCTCAACACTTAGAATTTTCCCCTCCTCTCCATCCCTATAACTGCTCCCTGCATCAGGCACATGCATTCTCAGAGCACTGTATACTAATTGGTCTCTCTCTTTCAATTCTTGCCCTCCACAGTCCATGCTTCACCTTGCAGACAGACTTACTAGCACACAAACCTGTTATATACAGATCTCTGTGATAAATCTGTTATGATTTTTAATAGAGAAGCAGCATAGCATTTACTCTGAACTGGATCTGATTTCAAATCCCAAATTTCCACTCACAGGCTTTGCAATTCAAGACAATTTGCTTAACCAAAAACTAAATATTTTTTATGGTATCTCTATGTGATGAGTAGAAGAATGTGCTCTAGCTCATCCCTCATGGTAAACAAGACTCTCTTCCCTTTCTTTTCACTTTGTATGGAATTTCCTCTCCTCTCAGAGGCAGACAGGGACCCAGAGTGGGGAAACCTTGGTCTTAGCCTGCAGCACAGAGGGGCCCACAGTGGTATCTTCATTCGTAGCCAGCCAGGCACAACCTTTGCTTAGGCAGCATCAGCAATGGCCCCAGCAGGGACTCCATTCAGGTGTAGACAGGCATTTACTGGGCTGTGGACCAACCCACAGCAGCCCTTCCCATCCAGCCAGGACAAATAAATCCTGTGCACAAATCTATTGTTGGACTTACCACATTATATGTTAATTATCTGTTTATTTGTGTTGACTCAACAAGAACTGAATAGTCCCTGCTGGGTGAGCCCCTGGGCCATAGGGAGACAAGGCCATGACTACCCCAGGGTTGGGTCCTTTGTCATAGCATATCTATAGCCCAGGCAACTCCTGCTTGCTTGTTCTGTCTTCACAACATCAGAATAGGGACAAAAACCCTAGAGAGAAGCATTGGTAATAGTGGTAGTGAGAATCTGTGGGTGAACTCTGAGGTGTGTTTTCTTAAAATCCATTCATAAGAGGCTTTGGAAAGCTATGTGGGGTTTGTATACATAATTTCAGGTCAGATGTGTTATACTCTTTTCATTTGTTTTCACCACATTGAGAGGAAAATAACATTTTTTAGCACAAATATGCTAAATTCTGTTTAAAAATCATTTATTTATTTATTCATTTGGTAGATTTTCATTGTGTGCTCACTATGTTTGTTGTTTACTAAACTAGAAGGTAGGTGATAGAGATTAAGTTATACATATTGCGGTCAGCTTTTTAAGGACCTTTTTATTCTATGCCAAGAAGTTTGGGCTTTGTTCTGTAAGAGCGTGGAGCCAAGAACACAGTGGACTGATGCGAACATAACGTTGTGTCATATCGAGCTGCAGTACTGAGGATGGGTTGGAGGGACAAGACTGGGGAGCTAGGGAGGTCAGTTAAGAGGCTGTAGCATTGATTCAGGCAGAAGAGACTAAAATCTAAACAGGGCAATGACCCTGGGAAAAGAGAAGAGAGAATAGATTTGAGAGTGATTCTTGAGAGATTTAATGACGGATCAGATATGAAGCCTTCAGGGAAGAGTTTTAGCTTGAGTGAGCAGGGGATTGACAATGTATTAACCGGTTTATGAAACATGGATAGGGGGAAGGGCTGAGTGGTGACAATAAGTCCATGTTAATTAGGTAATAGGTGTAGGCCTTTTGGTTGAAAATATGCCGTGCAAGTGAGAGTGTCAGTTTAGGAGTAGGATCGGGGCTGGAGATGAAAGAAAATTTGGGAAATTGTTGGTATGTAGTTAAAGCTATGAGAGAGGATTAAATCACACAAGACAAGTAAAGCAGAAAGAGAAAATGCTGAGGACAGAGTCCTAGGGGCATCAACATTTAGGGGGCAAAGGAGAATGAGCCAGCAAAGACTGAGAAAGTCAGGCAAGTGGAGGCTCAGATGAGACTGATAGAGTGATGCCGTGAGAGAAGAGAATTTCAAGGAGGGGAGGTAGACATTGAAGTCAGGAAGAAAGGGGACCTCAGATAAGTTGGGTTTATCTATTTATCTGAAAGATGAAAAGTCATGTAAGGAATCAATTCATTGCACGCTTAGCTCTGAGTCATAGGGCTGCTTCTTCATCTTCATTTGTTTTTCTTTTTTGTAAATTCTTTCATCTGAATATTTGCTGCTCAAACAGTTAATATTGTAGATATTTGGAACATCCCCTCATGGTAATTTGAAATATTGCTCAAATTAATCTTGGAAGCAGGTTTCATCTCTGGTCTAGCTAACCATGAGGTGAATGGGATGTCTTGTTCACTTACATTTGATTTTTGACATGGTATCTTTGACCTAAGGCAAGGTGAAAAAGTAATATCCTTTATTATAGTTTCACAAACACACACAGAGAAAATTTCTGACACACACCATGGATTGGAAAAGTGAGGAAGATGTTATTAATCTTCCCAGGGCAGTTCTCCTCCTGGTCTTATTACTGCTTGTGATTGTCTTAAGACTCAATAAATGGTGACTGGCCACAACTTCATTCCACATCCTTTTTCTGAGGAAAGGCTGCAAAGTGGAAGAATGAAAGGAATGGAGAAGGGTGAGTATTTAAAATAGAGTAGATGAGAGTTTTGGAAGTTTCCTTGCTGCCATTTAGAGATCTGAGGGTGCAATGCAGTGGAGGTGAGCAGGCTGACAGAATCAATCATTTCATGCAGACCCAGCCTGAATCTCACAAGCACTAGCATCTTTCACACCTTTGCTTTCTCTTTCTTCCAGTTAGACCATTAACTGGAACACCCGATTCCCAGACCATGCAGGATCAGAGAGTTCACCATAATCAAAATAAAGGCCTAAACATTGACAATATCACAAAAGGAACTGATTAGCCTCACCACACTTCCCGTACGGCTCAGGCAGTCATTGGCTGTGGTGCAGCTGATGAACTGGAGAGGCAGAGCAGGTTTTCTGACATGCCAGGTGTGGCTTCCAAAATGGCACAGGTTATGCTAAGGAACTGAAAGAATCTGTGCTTCCTTTGTAATCATCAAAAAGTGAGACCTATGGGGGTCACTCAGTGGATAAAGAATAGCAATGCACTGCTCGTGGATGGCAGAGTTTGGAAAAGCCTTGAGGAAACACGACACAGAGACAAAGCAATAAGGGGAATGTGGACATGGACCTTTTGGGGGAGGGCTGATTTTTAAAATGAAAACTTCTTCTTTTTTTATATAAATCTCAAGCAAATGGTATATTTTTAGAGGTGAAGACAGCATTTCATGTTATAATTCAAATAGTGACGTCATCATGAAGAGACACGATTGACTTTTCATATTGGCTCAATGGTTACCTTACTGCTTTAATCTTTTAGTGATTCTCATTTGAAATTTTTTTCAAGAGTTTTAAATATCTGCACTGTTAAATATGATCACAAAATACACATGACAATTCAACGAATTATGACCAGGTAGAAGGGGATTATTCTGAAGCTGTTCATAGTAGTGTCATTCAATCTCATTATCATCACACATCTTGTAAATTGGTCACATCCTCTTAGTATGTGCCCATTGTCATTCTTTCTAACAGCTGCATTTCAGCTAGTTCCATTGCCAGCTGCAAATTACATGTGGGAATAGAGTTCGGGGGAGTATACCAGGAAAATGACAAATATCTGTAAATCTCTCCAGGGGTCTTTATATTGTCAATAAATGTGAGAACATCACTTCTGTAGCTTATTAAATTTCCAGGAAAGCAACTGGACCACTGGGGGATTTATTGATCCATTGCATCATTGGAAATGTTTTACCTTAATATCTAATTTTTATTTTTATGAGCTTAAGCATTGCATCTTTAAACTGAAATTTATAAAATCAGATCATTTTGGCTGAATGGAATCCAGTGCTACAATAAATTTGGCAATAACCCAACCAAGTTTTAGCCCAGCCTCCTCATATCCCAAACATACCACCTCCTTACCTGCTTTTGCTTGCTTACCCACAGAGTGTTCTGGAAACATTTCAGACTCTACCTTATCTTGGTGCCACTGTACATACTATTCTATGTACTTTGAAGACTTTCTTTCCTTCCTCTTCCTAATTCAGACCTATTCTTCAAGGATGAGCTAAGTGTCAACTTCCTTGTGATTTCATAGCACCTGTATGCCTCTTTCTCATGACACTTGACTTATGGCTTTATGTAATTGTCTTATTGCCCCATGTGGCTAGACAACAAATTCTTTGAGAGCCAACATTCTTTCTTTTTCATCTACACCATTGCCTAGCTGAATGAGTAACACATCATCTCAGTAAATATTTATTATCAATGATGAATGAACTAATTAATAAGTGAGGTAATGACTGATTTCTGTTGTTGTTCACTGGGAGTCCTGTTCTCCTTTCCATTCCATGAAAGGCTTGTGGTAAAAGGTATCAGTGTATGGGCTTCTTATGAGCCTGGAATAATGGGATCAGTAGAGGGAGCTAAGGATACCTGAAGGAGCTGCTACTATAGAGGAAAAAGAACAATAGGCTACTGTGAGCAAAACAAAACCCTTGTAAAGTTTGAGATTTTGAGGAATATCTATGTATGAGGATGCATTAATCAGGAAAGTGTTAGCTAGTGGGCTAAGAACTGAGGGCCTGGAGTTAGTTAGACCTTGGTTCAAATTGGCTCTGTCACTTAACAGCTGTGTATCCTCAACCTCCCTTATAACTATAAAGTTTGCTGGGAAGATTAAAGGATATTTTGTATTAAAGTATTCTAGCAAAATAGCAGACATGCTAAGAATTCAATAAATGCTAGCTATTATTATTATTCTATTTATTATATGACAATCATCAATTTATTTGATTTGAAATTTTAAAAGTTACATGTACACTTGTCTGTCTTAAATTATGCACTCATAACATTAAATTAAAAATATATCCTGAAATATTTAAAATTATAGAAACACATTAACCTTATTAATATTTGTTACATGTTATATAGGAAGATGTATGAGAATAAATGAAAACACAGGGTCTCTGAAGGTCCTTGTAGATAGGATCCCCTGTGCCTTGCTTTTAATATCTGAAAAATGGAGATTTAAAAAAAAAATCAAATACTACTATAGATAGGTTCTCAGAAATAACAAATTTGAAAAATGATGACAAAACATTTAGCATATTCAAAAGAGCTGTGTTTGCATTTTAATTATATTCTCATAATTGCTCATAACAAATATCAATAAGGCAATTAATAAACCAAGTACGTGATACACTGAATTTAAAATAACTTGTAAGAGCTGTCTGAGACAGAACTTGCCTACCTTGCAAATGGAAATTCTAACGTCATCCCTTCATTACAATTGTCTGGTGCCTTTGGTAAATAGTTGGAGCAGTGACCTGCATTAGGGTGTGCTGCCAAGAGTAGACCGTGGCGCCAAAGGTCTGACTTCAAGTCCAACTCCATCATTTTCTTACATGTGACCCCAGATAAATTCAAGTTATCTAAGCCTCAGTTTTCTCTTTTGTAAATTGGGCACAATGAGCCCTAATCCAATTTTCTCAGAGTTGTTGTGAGGATCAGATGTTAAATAATTTGAAAACATGTAAAGTATAATAAATATTATTTATTCATGTTAAAAGCAGTGATAGTAGCTGTGGTAGTCTTTTTGATGTGTCAGTTTGGCTAGGTGCAGTCTTTAGTTATGCAAATACTAATCTAAGAGTTGCTGTGATGGTGTTTTGTAGATGTGATTAAAATTCCATAGTCAGTTGACTTTAAGTAAGAGAGATTATCCTAGATAATCTGGCTGAACCTGATTTAATCAGTTAAAAATCCCTAAAGGCAGAGCTAGGCTTTTCTGCAAGAAGAAATTCCACTTGTGCCCCTGCCCATGGAGTCTTACCTGCCCTTCCTGATGGCTTGTTCTATGTCAGATTTGCTTAGCTGGGCCTCACAGTTGTATGAGCCAACTCCTTGCATTAAATCTCTCCTACTGGCTCTATGTTTCTAGCGGATACAATAGCAATTTCCATAACTAACCTCTTTGAAAGGAAGGAATGGTAAGAAATACAGGAGTTAATAAGAGATGCAACAATCATATTAGGTGCCTCAAGGATTCAGAATAGTTAATAGAAACCTTCAAAAGGTTGGGTAAGAAGGAAGACCATGGGAAGTGATAAGAATAAGTACTCATTCAGAAGTTTAGGAATATGGGACTGTGTTAACTCACCAAAAACCAGAAATTCCTGAATGTGTATGTGTGCCTTATAAAGTGTAAAGTTGATACATGGGTGCCAAAGGAAAGCCCAGCCCATCAATCAAGTCACAACACTGATATCATGGGAGAGGCAGCATGTCAAGTCATAGTGAAAGAGCGAGGACTTTGGAGTCAAACAGACCTGGATTAGAATCATGCCTTGATGAGCCATTGCTAGTTGCCCGAACTTGGAACAAGTTATTTAACCTCTCTGAAGCTCACTTATATTACTTTTTAATGTAAATGTGGGATAATAACACTTTTCTCTCAGGGATTTTATAAGACTCAAGAGATAATGCATGTGTAGGGTCGACATAAAGTAAACACTCAATAAATAGTAGCTAATAGTACTTCCTCGGGACTGTGGATTTTCAACTCTCTCTGCCCTTTCTCATTTTCTGAACTTCTTACTAAGAACTAACACTGATGAACAAACATCCTTAGTGGGTAATTGTTTACAGTTTAAGAGCACTCACATATTGGCTACCTATTGTGCCACAGGAAGAAGAAATAGTAAATGTCCAAAGAGAAATCATCAGATCATGCTTCCTAAAATGTGCAGAAATATTTATTATAAATCTCACCATACTTCTTCCTAAGAAGTGGACCCCTTAGTATATCCACTGGCAATGTACAGTTTCCTCCACATCATCACCAGACAGTTGAAACTGCAAGCATATCACAGATAGATCCTACAGGCCAATGGTCAACTGTTGTTCCAGCCTTTGCCCATGTGGTCTCCTTTGTTATTACGGCTAGATCACTTTTTTATTCCTACCTCTTTATAAGTTAGATGTTTTGTAAGTAACTGAGTGTAGGGGCTTCCCTCACTCTCTCAAACTAACCAATACATCTAAATTGTCTTTTGAAAGACTTAATCTAGACTTTTCTCCTTTTTTTCTTTCTTGATAGAGGCAAACACAAATAATGGTCTCTGGGGATTTAATGACACAGGCAGATATTAGCAGTCTATTGCAGCCTAGATAAAATTTAAAATGCATTGAAAAGTATATAAATAGAAGAGAAAGAACAGGTGTCATGTGTGGGAGGGTGAGGATGGCAGAGACAATTCCATTCAGACATTAAGTCTTATTTGAGTGACTGCAGGAAATAAGAGTCTACACTAACAAAAATTATCTGAGCATTGTCACCAAATCCTTGATTAGTTAGGAAAAGCATCTAGAGTGGGAAAAGAGGGGGACTGAGAATAGAATCCTGAAGAGCACCAAATGTTAAGTTCCAGGAAGAAAAAGAGAAGCCCATGGAGGAGGCCAAAAGTAGAGGTAAAAGAATGTGGCTGTTTTAAAGAGGGTGTAGGCAATAATGTCAGTTAATTCTGAGGGGAGAAACCAAAAAAAATTGGAGACTAAACACTCCTTAGATTTATTCATTAAGGAGGTCACCTTAATGAGAACAGTTTAAGTGGAGTTGTGAATATAGAAGATGGAATGGAATAGCTTGAGTCAAGAAGGGTAGATGAGGAGAGGACATAGAAAATTGTAGAAAGCTTTCCCAAGAAGTTCAGCTAAGAAGGCCATGTCAGGGATTATAGTAGATCTTAGTGGCGCATGATGGTGTTCAACAAAAAATGTGATGCAGTTGCTTCTCCCCAGAAGTGAAGAGTGTAGTATTTGTTTAGATAGTATAATGTTGGGATGTGGTACCATTTGGTGTTGTTGAGGCACTATGCCTGAACTACTTGTGAAACTTTGTAAATATAGATGCCTAAACCCCACCTCAAATCTGTGAACCAAAATCTCAGGGATAGCGTGAGTCTTCTTTGGTCCTGGTTTTCTTCTTATCTTACCAGGCACTGTGTATACGGCCCAGGCACTGTGTATATGGCCCATGCCCTGCTATGTTCGATTGTTTTCTTCTTTATATCAGAGCTAACATACTAATTTCAAGATGTTACCCAATTCTATCTACAATTGCTCAAATTTCAGTCTGAACACATACCTTCCAACTGTTGTTCTATTATAGCAGCTAGTTCAAATGTTCTGACTTGTTACTACACAAATCTGTGAAAATGTCAGAAGTACAATTTTCTACCAATTTTGCAATTATGCTCTTTGCAGCTGCATGTGAATAACAGAAAATGCTATCAGTCATTTAATTGGTAGCAATTTTGGAGGGAAAGAGCAATGTCTGGTCTAAGGTCTACTTGGAAGTCTCTCCTTCTATTATCAGAAACCCTTTATTCCGTGGTTACTTCCTATCTCTTACTATCCATTATCATAGTTTGCTACAGCAGCTGTAGGTAAAACTGTCCACTTGCTGCACTGCAGTTTTGCTGTAACCGTTTAATGCCCAATTACATGTAAGTTATGTAAATCCTTACTAAATATTTTTGAATCAAAAATTAAGAACAGACTTGAATAAGGGATTGACATTAATAGAATAAGAATATGGTTATATAGTCAGTAAAAGCAGCAAAAGGAAAGGAAAGGAAACCTATAGCTGAGAACTAGAAATAAATAAATAAATGAGTGATGAATGTGAATTAAATGTTAAAAATCAGCACTCTGAGAATTACACAGGTACATCTCTTTAGTGCTACATTGGCTTTTTTCAGTAAATTTATTTGATCAGTGAAGCAAGTGTTATGTGGGATGCAAAAGTAGAACTGCTGTCTGCTCCTGGGGAACAATGAAGTAGAGAATATATAAAAATATATTTAAATATATACTCTTACCGGACAAGGAAAGTCTTAGAATTTTTTTTAATTAAAAAATGAGAAAGAAAACTAAACTACAAAGAGTTAACTGAAGCACCCAAAGTATAGATATTTTTAGCTATCAGTTATTGACTCATCTTGTACTGTGCTAAGCAATTTACCCACATTGCCTAATTTAATATCTCAACAGCTCTATGAACTGAGTCCTAACTCATGGATAAGAGGACTGAGATTCACAAGGGTTAGGTAACTTGCTCAAGGTCACACAGCTAATAAGTTAACCTAAAGGCTGACTTCCAAGCCTGCTCCTTTCCACTGGAAAGCTCTTTAGGGAGGAAGCCCCAACTGTGCTGACTTACAGCACAGTTTAGTCAACACTTGCCCATTAAATTGGTCTAAGCAAGGAATTCTGAGTCCAGTAATTGGACACTGAGTTTTGGGGCACCTTTTCTGTGTGAGTGTAATTTGTGGTTTTATGCTTTATTAAAATCATCATGCCCTATTAATTTAACAGCTTTTAATGATGTGCTTACTGCTTATAATATGTAAACATAAAAGGAAAGGCAGAAAATTATGAACACACACAAGAATAAATAAGCTATTTTCAACTAGATTACTAACAAGGCTGCTCTTCTATTGCCTTCCAATAGGCATAAACACCTGATATAGCCAGCCTTCTTACCATACCTTCACCATATGGGGAAAAAAATCTCATAGTTTAATAACTCCAGTGAGTTCTGATCTTTACCTTAGTCCTGTCTAAGTGATGTTGAGAGCTCTGGGTATCAAGGCTTGTCCAGAGTGTTCCTGCTGGGTTGTCAGAGAGGGATAGAGTTCCTGTGAAAGAAGCAGTACTGTAGAGAAAGGAATTTCATGGATCACCATTTTGCCCACTGATTCCCATGACACAGAAAACTGCTGAAATAAATTTACTCTAGTGTTGCTTGTTCAAAGCTTAGACTCATCCATTCATTTATTTCCTCATGCATGCTTTTATTCAGCAGACTTCATGATAGGGATAATCTGAAGAGTAGGTTTCAGTGGTGTCAGGGACTGTGGGAAGAGTCCTAAAAGGCTACGGGAGACCCCCTTTCAAAGAAGCAGAGCTACAGTAGGTTATGTGACATGAATAGAGTAGATTGGACTGATTTTAGCTCCTCTTTTTGGGAGCAGAAGTTTCATTTGCTCTGTGTTGTTTATGCAATTAGTTTCTTAGTGGGAATGTTTTAATTTCAGTCTGTGGCCTCCTATTTTCCTGCCTCCTTACCGGTGCAGTGATTCCCTAGTAACTACAATGGGTATGCTCTGCTTAATGTGTATGAGCATTAGAGAATAATGTCATTTTTGAACACTTAATGAGTTTTACAATTAAGAAAGCATCGAAGTTCAAGGTCTTAAAAAGAAAAGACATTTTCCTAATGATACAGCTGCCAACTAAAGACTTGATGGTCTGGAAAAGAAGTTGTTTCTTCTGCTTTAAGGCTAAAATAAATTCTTTATTTCTTACCTGGACAAAATACAAAGTGTTTGAAACATGCACTTTAACTACTATTACAGAACAGAAAAAAACTACTAAATATATAATTCAATAGTTTTTAGTTATAAAAGTATAGAATTTGAGGGAAGGAAAATGACAAATTATAGAAAAATGAACTACTAAACATAGAATGTCTGTCTCAGTTGTAGACTTGAAAACTAAGTAATAGCGAAATAGGCTATATATTCTGGTTTAGCAATAAAAACCAATAATGATAATTGAAGCAATATTCTGTGGAATGCGAGATATGTGGGCAGTGACTTCTAGATATACCCTGAAATTTCTTATCAAACTCTTGGCAGAAGTGGGAAAGGTATCCATTGCCTTGCAGGCAGTTTCAGCTAGAGTAAACTCTTACTATGGGGGTAGAAAATGGTCTACTCATCCTACAGTTGACTTCCTACCTACAAGTCCTTTCTTGATTCCAGACCTGTTTTCAATGGGGACACACTAGAGACTTTCATCTGTTTCAGAGAGGCCAATTCCAATTAGGAGAGGACTGTAAGGGCCCCAAATGCCCCTGATAATATGCACTCAGAGCCAAGTTTGAGCTTGGCTTGTTGAAGTCCAAGAGTCCTGTGCCGTGCAGTTGTGCCCTTGATTACGATGCCTTTGGACATTTGTCACTCTCTGGGTTCCCAGCCATAGGGAATTCAGTTTACTAATTTCTGCAACCTGAGTTTCTGGCATTGCCAGCTTGGATTTATTAGCTACAAAAATCTTAGGATTAACATCAGTAAGCCTGCTGACTCCTACCATTGAAGTAGCTGAGTGATTGAGGGGAAGGTGGCTGAGCTACTTTACTTGGCATCCATGAATTCAAATCCTCTCTTGTCGCTTAGGTTCTTTTATTTGGTTTTTAGAATGATGCCAGATGTGTGTATGTGTTTAACAAAGGTATACTGATTACGGTTGTAGACTACTGTCACAAGTAAGGAAAGTTGGTAATCATCAAGCCTTTGGGTTGGATTGAGAATAATATTTTGCGAGTGTTGTTATGTAACACGTTGTGAAACAATGTCTCTGGTTATTACATAAAGATAGCAGATTGCAACCCTTGTCATTGAGCAGGGCAGAATTGGTCTGAAGAATGCTTTATTTTTGTAGCCTCTAGTTTCTGGTTTATCTTACTCAGCTCCACTGTAAATGTTCTGTAATGTAATTGCTTTTCTCCTCAGAAGACTCCCTACTGAAATATGAACTTTTAAACTTCATTATGAAGACTATCCCTCAACTGTTTTCTCCTCACCTCATTCCTACTTCCAGCTCCACACTCTAACATGTACGACCTTATACTGCTTCAGCTTTGTTATATTACTCTGTTCAGCTGCCTCTTCAGCTCTCACACTCTACTATCATAAGCACTCTGCTACGTATTCCTTGTGGTGTTGGCAGAAGCACAAGGGACAAGGCAAACACATTTAAAGCTTCTGCTTGGATCACCTCTACTGTAATATCATTGGCCAAAGCAAATTACATGGCCAAGTCCAAAATCAATGACTGTGTCTTAGTCAGCTTGGGCTGCCATAACAAAATACTACAGCTTAGCTGGCGCAAACAACAGACATTTATTTCTCACAGTTCTGGAGGCTGGGAAGTCCAAGATAAGATGTGGGCAGATTTGGTTCCTGGTGACAGCCTCCTCCTGGCTGGTAGATAGCCGCCTTCTCACTGTGAGCTCACATGGCCTTTCCTCCATGCTTGTGCCTGGAGAGATATCTCCCTTCCTTTTCTTCCAAGAGCACTAATCTTCATGACCTAATCTAAACCTAATTACCTTATAAAGGCCCCACTTCCAAATACCATCACATTGGGAGATAGGGCATCAACATATGAATTGGGGGTGGGGACACAAACATTCAGTCCATAACAGAGTGGCGAAGTACGCTCTACCATTTTAGGGAGGACCTGAAAAGTTACATTGCAAAGGTGGTAGATACTTGATGGGCAAAAAATTGGGCCAATGATTCAAGCTACTAAGTGATATATGTCTTTTCCTTCATTCAACTCATATTACTATATACTAGGAGTTGGGATTATAGCTATAAGCAAGGTTGTGTCTCAGAGTTGATGGATCTTACAAACAGTGGGGACAACTGGCATGGAGCAAGCAAAGTACAGGTATGATAATTATTGTGATAAGACTTTCCTTGCCATATGATATTCTTTTTTTCTGGAATGTCCTTCCCCCTTAATACCATTTATTTGTATCTAATAACAGTTTCAAAACTGACTCAAATGTCATCTTTTGTAGGAAGTTGATTTCCAACTGTAATCCTTTTGATTCTGTATTCTCCCACTTTTATCAATTCAGATTCTCTAGTGCCATGGAGGGGTTTCTTGTTGATACATAATATTATAGTAGTTGTCAGATTGTGCCATGTGATTGTCCTAAACATAACCAAGATGGAGGTAATAGTGGCACCTACACGAAGAAGTGCTATGAGTATGAAAATGTATTCCCTGACCCATGGGGAGACTCGGTAAAAGTTGGCTGCAAGTGTCACACTTTTCAAAGATAGAAACTGTATTTTCTGTTCTTTTTGCTCCCTGTCTAGGACAGAATGTCGTTGAATGATTCCCAAATCCAACCTTGTAATACTCATGGCATCTCAAATTTATTTGAGAGATGTTTCATTAAAAGTCTCCAAGCAAAATTAAATTTTATTTGTGTTAATTTAGATGAAAATTATGTCTCATGTACCACTGTGGAGGGGAAATAAAGCAGCAAAGGATATAGCATCATGCCTCCCAAAGGGTTGAAAGTCACTGTAAACAGGTGCTTTAATCAAGGTTAGTTAATGACAAGATTAGGACTTGTGTATTTCCCTTCATTAACAATTGAGGCAGTATACTTTTGAGGATGTAAGCTGGCCATCCCACTAATAAAACCTTGAAACCTGAGATAAACCAGGACTGCAAAAGAATGAGTGGCCAGGGGTTTTTTTCTTCTCTCTTTTTTTTCTTTTTGTGTCCTTGTCACTGCAAGGATTTTCCAGTTCATCAGTTTATCTTCCTTTTTATTATGTCTTGTCATGGTTGAAGCATCTTCTAAGACTGATAACAGGAGGGGAGAACTGATGATTTATTTCAAGAGGAAGATCAGACGTAACATTTTAAGGTTGACACAAACTTCAGTGAACACTCCACGTCAGCGTGTTTGGGTGGCTCTGAGTGTGCATACTGCTTATCACTGAGCGAGGTCGAAGGCCCTTGGGATTGCAGAGCACCAGAGAACTCTATCATCATCATCCCTGTATTTTGCATATAAACAATCCGAGGCCCAGAGAAGTTGATGTCCTGTTTTAGAGCACACAGTGAGTTGGTGTCAGAGCTCGGATTTGAACCCAAATAATCTCTCTCTAATCCTGTGCTCTTTGAATCTTGTCAGCTTTCTTGGAGATTTATTTCAGCAATTGAAAGCCTTAGATAATGGTATTTATCATGTCTTCCTTAACCAACTTCAAATGCTACAAGAATTTGAATCCCAGAAGAGAAATGTCAGACTTTATTCTAAAATGTAAGAAGTGATGAGAAAATAATTAGATGTTACTTCTGTGGCACCACATAGCAGTGGGAAGGACTAAGAGAGGGGCATAGCAGTGGGGCAGGATTTGATCAAGGAAATGACACTGTAGTTGGACCTTAAGGAATAGGCTATATTTGATGTCAGTGTGGAGGGAGATGGCTGGAATATCGCTGGAAGGCAGAAGGAGGTCATCAGAGAGAACCAGAGAAGGCAGAAGGCCCAAAGTTCCCAGGAAGGGAATGTGGCCCCATCAGTGTTCACCCTGGGAGCAGTGGGGATGACTCATACTCTGTCGTAAGGGAGGGAGTGGGTTTGCTATGCCAATGTAATTGCTGAACAAAAGCAGAACATTGCAGTTTTTCAGAAAATTTGAGAATATATCAATTATTCTTTTGTTAAGCTAAATATATGCACATAAACATATTCTTTCACATGTTCCTTTTCTCTAGCTATTCCATTTATGTTATTATTTTTTACTGTTTCTAACTAGATTGAATTGTGAATTTGGGGAAGGCAAAGATCATTTATAATGTAATTGTGTTAACCCAAACATCCGAGTATTGTTTTATGGACACGGTATGAAAACATATTGAATGTGTGAAAGAATAGGATGTAGAGGAAGAAATCATGCCCCGACTCTCCATGAAGAGTGACTGCTGGAGGTCCGATCCCCCTCCCTCACCCCCATAACCTGACCAAATCCTCCTGTCTGTATTTTCTCTCTCTTTTTAAAATTGCTCTTCTAGGACAGAGTGATTTAGGATGCGACACTGGTTTTGTTCCTTTTGGGCTTTCTCTTCAGGGCAGGCATGCACCCTTTGCTGTCTTTCATTTGCTTTCTCAATTACGTCCAAGTTACAAAGCTTTCTATTTACACATATCTTTTCCAGTCTCCTCATTTCTCATATTTGTTGCTGATCCCAAAGCTTTTGTGGCTCTTGTAGCTCCCCTTTTGGAGCCAAATTCTCTTCTACTCTCTCCACCCTTTATGTCTAGTCATTATACAAAATGTGCATTATTTGCTATTGTGTATTCTGTGCGACATTGGGTGAGACCTTTGCAGATATTCTTCCTGTGGTACTCTAAACATTTGTTTTGTGATTGCTCACTTAAAATCTATTTCATAGCAAACATAAGCCACTGGACTCACACTTACTGTGCGTAAGCATTCAAATCAGTGCTACTATATGTATGCAAAATAAAATCATAAACTTGAGTGACTGTCCTCGGTATTTACTAACAATACAACTATGCTAAGTGGTAAGTCATGTCTGAGATACAGCATTTTTCTCGGTGGTTGCATTTTATTTTTAAAAATTTTTCCCAGTAACTTTATTGAGACAATAATGGTTTATAACACTGTGAAAATTCGGGGGTACATTATTGTTTATCATTTTCTGAGTAGATTTCATTGTGGTCATCCCAAGTAGTCTAATTATTGTCCATCACCGCACATATGTGTCCCTTTACCCCTTTCACCCACCCCCCACCCACCTTCCCCTCTGGTAACCACTAATCTCTTCTCTTTGTCCATGTATTTGTTATCTTCCACATATGAGTGAAATCATGTGGTATTTGTCTTTCTCTGTCTGGCTTATTTCACTTAACATCATACCCTCAAGTTCCATCCATGTTGTTACAATTGGGACAATTTTGTCTTTTTTTATGGCTGAGTAGTATTCCATTGTATATATATACCACATCTTTATCCAACCATCAGTTGATGGGCACTTGGGTTGCTTCCATGTCTTGGCTATTGTGAATAATGCTGCAATGAACATAGGGCTGCATAGAACTCTTTGAATCATTGATTTCAAGTTCTTTAGATAAACGCCAGTAGTGGGATAGCTGGATTGTATGGTATTTCTGTTTTTAATTTTTTGAGAAATCTCCATACTGTTTTCCATAGTGGCTGCACCAGTTTGCATTCCCACCAGCAGTGCATGAGGGTTCCCTTTTCTCCTCAGTGGATGCATTTTAAATACCAATATAACTTAGTTGGATATTATGTTTAAGTTAGAGAGGGTTTAAGTGGTCCCAGTTTTCTAGATTTGTCTTGGTGCTGCCCAGAGCTCTGTCTTCAGTACATCCTGTAGTAACCCATGTGGTCACAGCAGATGGCCGTCAAAGGGATGTGGCCCAGCACTAATGTGTCATCACTTGCACTGCCAGCAAATGATCTCCCAAGACATGGGGAAAATCTCTTTGTCCCATATTCATTTCCTTTCCTCTCCACTGCATTCTTATACCCAAACAAGCCTTCCAATAGACATTAAAATATAGAGAAAAAAAATACCATATCTTTTTTCTCCTTGTCCCTACATCCTCTGTCCTATCTCTAGTCTTCCTGTCATTGCTAAATGTCATGAAGAACAGGCTGCATTTCTTCACTACTCCTGCTATCAACCCTACAGTCTTGCTTCTGGGCTCTACCGACACCCGATGATTGACACCATGCTGTGCTGTCAGAGTCTCTAATGAATTTCCTATTGCAAAATCTGGAGGCCCCTTCCCAGTTCTCACCCTCATGTAATTTTTCCAGCTGGCCATCTTATTCCAGCTGGCCACCCATTTCTTCTTAATATGCCCCCTCTTGACTTCCATGACACTGTGCTCTTCTCATTCATTTCTCACTTCTCATTCTACCTCTCAGGTTCCCTTCTGACTTCTCTTTCTCCACTTACCCTTTAAGTATAACATTCTTGGTCTTCTCTGTTCCCATGTGTTCTCCCTAAATGATCTCAGATACTTCCCCAGCCATCATCTACCCTCAGATGATTTGAAATCTGTGTGCAACAATTATGCTCCTAGGCACCACGTGAATATTTGCAATAGTTTGCTAGGCATGGATTTTCTGGCTTTCCAAATTCAACACGTCCAAATTGAAATTGGACTGTGAAGAACAGCATAAAGAGCATGACCTTTGTAGTTGAACAGACCGGGGTTAGATTTCTGGCTCTTAATTACGACAGAACCTTAGAGAAGCTACTGAAACTTTTCATGCAGCTGTAAGATGAGGGCTAGAAAAACTACTTTGTAGAATAACTGTGAATATAAAATATCTGACATAAAACCTGGCAAATGTTTGTCATTCAATACATAGGAGATATTCTGCAATATTACCTTCTCTTCAATGCCCCTTTCTTCTATTGTATGCCTATTGCTTTTGATCAAAATGTCATCATCCCAGTCATTCTCTCTTCCCTTCTATCCCAATCCTTTGTGTCCAATCACCGGTCATGTCATGTTGGTTTTACTCCTTTAGGTTGCCTTGAATTTATTCCCAGCTGTCTATGTTTTGGTGCTTAAATATGTTCCCTGGATTATTGCAATAATTTTCAAACCAATTTCTCTGCTTTCAGTTTCTCATTTCTCCAAACCATTCATTGTATTGTCATCAGAGTTTCGTTTTGTTTCATTGTGCTTTTCTGAAACACAGCAATAAACAGGTTTTCTGAAAGCCCTCCAACAGCTCCTTGTTGCCTGTTGTATAATGCCGTGATTCCTTGGCTTAGCTCTCATTGTCCTTCACAGTGTTATTCCTACTGTCCTTTCCACATTCTTCTCCCACGACCTTGCTGTAACAACCCTAGATTATTCACTGTCCCCCAAACCAGCTGTCTGGGTTAATGACATTCCTTCATTTTGGAATGCCCTTCTTCCCTGAACAAAATGCCAGCTACTTTTAGCCACTTCTTCCTTTTGGTTTCTGTAACACTTGAGTATCTGTTTGGTGCTTTTTCATTCTATTTTAGTTAGTATATAGTGCTTCCCCTACCCCCCCACATGCTAAGTCCTTTGAAAGCAGACAAGACAAATGTAGTAAAACTATGAAAAAGAAATTAAAAAATGGTAAAGGCAGAACCAAGAAAATCAATGCCAATAATAAGGTCAATATGGCAATAAGGACAATTATTCTGGCTTTGTACACAACCTAGCTCTGAACCTCTTATCAGCCAAGTTTAGTCATTAGTTCATTTGCTTCACAAGTAATTTTGTGCCTAGCATTAGGTTTTGAAAGGCAACTAAGAACAAGATAGATCAGCTCCTACTCAGAAAGAATTTATAGGAATAGGTTATATACATAAAATGATCTTAGAGGAATATATACAGCAGTTCATCCCGAAGAGCAAAATTTCTCTGGGTTCTAAATTTTGAGAGGAATTTCCCATTTGGGACCTTACAAGGTCCGTTGAGTGAAATAATGAATAAGGCCCTTAACATTGGTTTCACAATAGAAATAGAAGCATAGCTTTATGTGACTATCAATTAAAGCATAATATTGAAAAGCAATTAATATCCCCTGTGGTATAGTAAAGACTTGCTAAATGGTTGTTGAAATCAAGCACTGTGTTTTATTTGAGATTTTGGCACCTAGAAACCCTTATCTGCTGGCCCATATATATTAATTTCCTATTGCTGCTGTAACAATTTACCACAAAATAAGTGGCTTAAAACAATCAAATTTATCGTCTTACAGTTCTGTAGGTTAGAAGTACCTACAGTTCCCACTGGGCTAAAATCAAGGCTCTGGCAGGGCTGGGTTCCTTTATGGAGACTCTAGTACAGAATCTGTTCCAATGCCTTTTCCAGCTTCTAGAGAGCACCCAGATTCCTTGGCTTGTGCCCCCATCTTTAAAGCCACTGACATTGCTTTTCTCTGGTCATTATTACATTGCCATATCTCCCTCTGACTACAGCCAGAAAAGATCCTCTTCTTTTAAGGACTCATGTGATTAGATTGGTACACCTCGATAATCCAGAATAATCTCCTCATTTTAAGGTCTTCAATTTAATCACATCTGTAAAGTCCCTTTTGTTCTATAAGGTAATGTATCCAACAGATCCTGGGAATTAGTATGGTGACATTGAGGGGGAGCATTATTCCACTTGCCATAGCATTTTGCTGGCATGTTCTAATTTACAATCTCCATTGTAATGAATTACATAATGAATTCCCAACTGCCTGTTCAGAGGAGCAAATTGTATGATGTAATTCTGTACCCTTTTCCTAAAACAACAACAAAAGTTACATTTCCTTAGAATCCATGGGTAATTGTGTAGGGATATATGTGCATATGTGACTTAGGTCGTATACATTTTCTTCTGCTTTTGTGAGGTTAGAAATTAGAAGAGGGTTTCTGGGGTGGCCATGTCTGAATCTGCTTCCTTTACAGGGAACATTGGAGGTCCCTCCTCTCCTCCCCCATCTCTTTCTAATACTTTGCATTTCCCTACTCTACACCTGATGTAAAATTGATAATGGGTTAAAAGCATCTATTACATTTCTTTGACAGAAGCAAAATGAAGCAATAAAAATATCTACCAACCCTGGGAAGCTCTTGCATAATGACTGGTGTTTATTGCTAATATAAAATGTTTTTGATGGTGAACATGCTGCTTATGTGATCTTCTGAATACAGATAATTTTGCACTGTGTGAATAATTTCCCATTGTTTTCCAAAGTGTGTGAGTGGTTAGAAAAAAAATATTTCTATTATGTGTTTGTCAGTTTCACTTTGCAAAATTGAAACAATCTTGGATATTGTGGATACAACCAGATGGATGAAGATTTCTGATTTGAATCTGGAATATGAACAAAGCACAAAATGCTGCTTGTGGATTATGAGTTACTCACTGGGATTTATCTAAATCCACTGTAATCATGACATCAGCAACTATCTAGTTTTGCACACAGTAGACACTCGATACATACTTATTTGAATAAGAGAATAATGTTTCACTTTTTCCCTTCAGTCAATAGTTGTTTGACTAGATTCTTCCCTGTCAACCTAATTAGAATCAGGTAGAAATGACTGACATTCCCGTCAGATTAGTGCCTATTACTACAGTTGTTCACGCCATACCTCAAGTTGATGCCCACTCCCAATTCCTTACAAGGCTTTCTGCTGAATGCTGTCACCTTCTCAGAAATGTTAAAATTATACTCCAGTGTTTGAGAACCACAGGTTACTATCATTTCTTTCTTTCTCTGTCTCTTTTTTAAAAGTAGTGTCCCAGGTTGGATGGATGGAGGAGACATTATTAATATGACTCTCTCTTCCTTTGTATTACACCTGCTTTCACATCCCACAGTTGGAACTAATTATTTAGTAGATTAAAAGCCATTCCATGTGGAATCTCTACAAGTAACCATGCCTGTACCAGGCTGCCCAGTGCAAGGGCCAGTGATAGAGTAAGGGCTTACAGAAAGAACATGTGAAAAGAGATGGGGCTGAGATTGTATCTGGTGACCTTTGGAGAGATTCTGCTAGCTCATGCATTGGTGCCTGAAAGGGCCATATTCTAGTTCCACGGTATAAAAAGTGCTGAAACCATCTTGGTGTGTTGTTTTTCAGGCTCAGCTAAAACAGACATCTGTCATAACTTAGTGATTGGGCTTCCATAGAGAAGGTGATACATTATTACTTCTAGGAAATAATTCTTTTTATATCTCATTTCCTAGATAGTCATTGAAAGTTGTGCTCTGGGCCCGAGGGACAGCAGGTCTGTGAAAACCTGGGGAGATTTTGATTAGACAGCAGTGAGGCCTTCCCGTAAATGCAAAGAGGAGGCGCAAGGAAGAGGAAGGTAATCCTTTCAGGTGGTAAACTGGAATCATTCTAGGCTAAGTCTTCACAACCAAAGAACATTTTTTCGCTGGATTATAACACATTCCTTGTTTACAACCCTTTGCGTTAGACCCATTTTTGCCCCTCCTCCCTCCACCTTGGACATCACTTTTTGGATCTTCCTTTACTTTACCGTTTTCCCTTTGCTCCACATCACAAATGTCCTGTCCATTGTCACATTAGACTTTGGCTCCTGCAACTACAGTTGTAACCACATGCCAACCCCCTCACATGCTGGGGACCAGTTGGACAGTGTAATTCATGGGTTTGTTGGGAGGACCCCCCCCAAAATAATGTGTTTCAGAATGCTTGGCCACCTCCACAGCACTCTTCCAAGGTGACATAGTCAATAGTCTACAATGATGATGACTTAGTCCTTCACTGTCCTTACCTCTCAGTCGGACCCTCATATTCATATGAGTTTTATTTTGGCTTTTCTTTCAGAATAGAGATATTTCAGCACGACTTTTTCAGTAAGTTTTTTCTAAAGTAAAATTTTATTGAAGTATAATATACATACAGGAATATACACCAACTGTGAGTGTATAATGGAATGAATTTTCACAAAGTAAATACACCCATGTAACAGACACCCAGCAAAAAGAGAGAACATTATCATTATCAGTATCCCAGTGTTCCTCTCATGGTCCTTCCCAATTTAATAGGTTTTTAAAGAAGGGCCTTTTTGGAATTCCATCACTCCTTCTCTCCACGGCCATGCCTGGGTCCCCAGAGTATGCACAGTTCTGGACTATATTTAGTGAAGAGATGGCTTTCTCTGTGGGGTCCAGCCTATAGTCTTGTTGAGAGAGCAAAAATACCCAGAATGAGGGAAGGGCAGCTGAAGGACTGGCTGAAATGTGTGCAAGATCAGCATGAGCTATATCTGAGAGGACCAAGGAGAGGGTAGTGCAGGCGGGGAGGGGGCGGGGGGGCGGTTTGTCAAGGAAGGCTTTGTGAAAGGCTGAGAAAGGCATTTATAGACACAACTCTTCCTCTTATCTTTCACCTCGCTTTATAGTTTGCACCTCAGACCTGTTTTGCTGTCTTAGAATGACTTTGACCACCCACCATGCCATCTGTCCAGGTGAAGGGTCTCATCCAGTGAGATTTGTGGCCACATCCTTTATCTGTCACTTTCACTTATGTCTGTGCTCCATATGCTCCCTTCCTTTATTGCCAATGTTGCATGTCCCTGCCTTAACAAAGACAGCCTTGGGCTTGGTATTCCTGATCTATGGGCTATTCACAAAATGCAACAGTGGTTACATTCTTATCTCTAAGCACCACAAGCATCCAAATGTCAGAAGTGTACTACGGTCACTAAATTGCCATAAGATACGGGTCCACAACTCCAGTAATATGCCATTTGCCATGATGCTCTGTCTGAAATTACTATTAACTCTTTTCTCTGACTTTGATTATTCCACTAGAAATTTTCTTTCTCATCATAACTGTCTTAAATATTATATTATCCACATATCTCTATTATTAGCTTCATTTATATCAAGACTTTTTAGACATTTTATTAAGTCACTCAATTTATTAATGGCCTACTATTAGGCTACAAAACATTGTATTAGGTGCTGGGAAATTAAAATAGTTTGGACAGGGATCTTGCCCTTGAGCAAATTAAAGTCTAGCAAGGGACATAGGACAGTGTATAAATATCTACATTTTAAGAGGTCAAAGAGATTTACAGAAAGGGAAATAGATGGTTGAGGGATGGGAATGGGGGCGTAGTTCCTTAGGACTGGGAGAAAGAGAGGAAACCACATAATAGAAGTGACATTTAAAAGGGACTTGAAAGTTGGGTTGATTTGGGATATGAAGATTGGATAAAGAATCTCTTGGCAGAGGAATGGAATGAATAAAGGGAAAAGTGAACACAAATGGAGTTTATGTAAGGACAGTGAATAATTAGGTATTATATCTGTTAGAAATGATTTGAGGTGGAAGGGAAAACAACAAACATTGCCAAGCTAGCTTAAACTGAAAGGACATTAAGGTTTTATTCTACAAGAAGCCTGGAGGTAGTTGGTCCCAGGATCTGTTCAGGGCCAGCTGGGTCATCAGGACCTGGCATTTTCTTCTTTCATCCATCATCCTTAGCACATTGGCTCTTTTTGCCACTTTGCCCTGACAACTCATGTCAGTACTGAGTCTCATGTCCACCTCTAGGCCAATCGTGGGAAAGGCAATGGATTTGCTATGGCATTGTCTTAGATCAATTGTGATTGAATTTCTTACAAAAACAAGGTTCCTTAGCAAGAAGGAGGAGGAGGTAAAAGAGGAGGAAGAAAATAGGAGGAGGAGATGGAGAAGAAGAAAAAGAAAAAGAAGAATGAGGAAAAGGGGGAGAAAGGAAAATGGCTTAAAAGTTGAGTTTTAGTAGCATAGTGAGAGATCAGTTTGGATAATATTTGGGGTCCATATGATGGATAAACCCCATGTTGCTAAATTCCATAGTCAGCTTTTAGTCTTCTCACTTGACCTCTTCTTGGCATTTGATTCTGTTGACTCACGTTCCTTTTGTGTCACCCTTTCTCTTGTGTTTTTCTTCTGCAGCACTGGCTGCTTCTTCTCAATGTAGTTTCCTGGTGCCCGTTCTCTGTTTCTCACATAAATGGCAGTGCTCCAAGATTTCTGTCCAGTTTCTCTTCTCATCTCACCCCCGCCCCAAAGGAATCCACATAAACTAACCGGCTTTATACTTACTGCTTGCAAATCTCCAGCACAAACTTTTGACTGTTCTTTCTGCCCTTGGCCTGGCTCTCCAAACACATCTCGGCCTCTCTGTCTCCCCTCATGCTTTTTGCATGCCCTGGAATACCACCTCCTCTCCTTAGTTTTATTCAACAAATAATTCCTCATTCATGACTTCATTTAAGAGACATTTCTTTCAGGATGTTTTCCTGCACTCTAATTCCTATCACTCTCCTCTGGGGTCCCTGTTACCTCCACCCACCTTTTATAGTGCTTATCTCACTATATTAAGTCATTGATTCAATGACCAATGACTCTTCAAGGCCACTGTAACCTGCCCACTCTGGGCCACCATCAGCTCCTACCCAGATCACTGGAAAAGTCATCTTATTAATTTCCCTGCATCCATCTAATAGTTCTCCAAACTCTTCTTATTGCTGCAGCAAAATGATCTTTTCCAAATAAAGACAGTATGATGACTGTTCTCTGCTTAAAACCTTTCAAAGGTGTCTTGTTATTCTCAGGAGATAGACAAAGGTCCTTTCATTTCATACAAAGCTTTACAATGGGCCTCTCTCTTCAACCTTGATACACATTTGTCTCCCTCTTGTTGTCTCTACCAAAATCCCACAGACTTTCTTTCATTTACTCAATGCCATGCCATCTTCTTCCTCCACAGGATCTTTATAAATTCTTTCCTTTCCAAGTTCTTTCCTTTGCTTGGAATGTTACCTTTTCCACTTACACCAAACTAACTCCTATTCATCTATCTAATCACAACTCAAGAACCACTTTCTTGGGGAAGCCTTTCTTAACATTCGGGTCCATGTCTTCAGAGAGCCTTGTCCCACTCATTCGCTGTGCTTATCTTTATTTATGACCATGGAATTGTTTTTGTGATTATATAACTAGTATCTAGAGTATCTATAGATACTATAACTAGTATCTCTTTCCCCATCTAAATAGTAATCTCTGTGAAAGTATCAGTTGGATCTGTCTTGCTCACACTTACATTCCCAGTGTCTTGCAGGGTACCTGACATGTAATAAATGCTCAATAAATATATTTCTCTTAGCAAAACTAAATGAATGAATTGACTTTCTATTTTATACCATGAAATTCTGGAAAACCGAGACAATCCTGATTTAAATGGTATTTCCAGGACCTTGAAGGGTTCTTATCCATGACAGTTACTAAAATTACCTATGGATGGTAGACTTAACAGATGAATGATTGTGACCATCAGATTAATGAATCTGTGGCTATCGATGGGAGATTGTGGGTTTGTAAGGAGTTTATTGCCCTAGTCGGCTAATCCCTGGGGCTTTCAACTAGCACTTCTCTCTAATGCTCCTAAATCATTTGTTTTACTCCAATATTCTCTTTTAAATAAATAATGAGGGCCTGGAAACGTGTTCTCATTTCTGCTTCCTATGATCAGATCAAGGAAACAGGACCCCTGGTTTCCCTGGTTTTAAAGGATTTGGTGTTTTAGATCCCTCTGACTTCTCTTCCAACTTTATAGTCAGTTCTGTTTCAGGTTGATATTTATTTCAGTTTTTTTAATCCTCCAAACCACTTCCCTTGATCTCAAATTGCTCTCTTATACTTGCTCACCCTTCCATCTAGAAGCTACATTGGGGGAATAGGCACTTTGCAGGACTCCCACAGACCCAGGTTCTAAAGGGCAGTGTCCACACTACAGTTTCTGATGCTGGGAAATCTTCATTTGCAATGAACAAACTGCACGTTAGTCAGACTGTTTGTATCTGAGCTGCTGCTACAAGTAAAACCATGCCTTTCACCCGGGGAGACTATTTATGTAACCGCGTGTTTACGCTCAGGTAAATCCTCAGTGTCAGCCTTATCTTGGCTGTCCTTTATGATGAGGAAAACTTTTATTTATCATATTTTTCATTTTCTCTCAACAGATGGTACATTACCAGCAAGTGACAAATAACTAGCTTCCCAACGAGTATTTAGAAACAAATAAAATTAACCACAAAAAAATATGGCATCAGGGTGTATGGGAAACTCACTAAGTAAATGAGTTTATCACACTATTTGCTTTCCTACTGGCACCATAAGATCCATTTTTTAAAAAATAAAAAATGTCAAAAGAAACTGAATTGGACAGCTCAGTTAGCATTATGTACATTTCCTTTGGAACAAAATTATCGGGAAAAATATTCTTCTCTTGTCAAAGCATTGGCTTTCCTAGAAGACAGAGATCCTATTTAGCCTCGTGTATGTAAATAATGGTAATGCATTATGATAAATAGATGCCTCATACCTTGCTAGGAAAAAATGCTAAGGCCATTTACTGCAGTGAAGTGTAATGCAGGATTCAGGCAACGCATCTACAGAGCTGCATGCTGTCACATCGGCTCATGCTCAGCATCAGACTCTTCACTCAGATTTGCTAGAGGTAAGACACGAGAATAGTTATGGCCAGGATACAACAGTACGCATCCACTTGTATTTCTGAATTCCAAATGTCTAAGTATTGCTTTTCTAAATCAAATTTCCCTTTTGGAATATAGCTATGCTACACATAGTCTTCTCTATATTTCATCAAAAATCGTGTTTGTGTAGTGAGGATATGTGGAATCGGGTCTGCTCCATTGGGTTAAGTATAACTTAAATTATATGTCAGTTCATAGATTTACTAATAGTAGTGGCTTAGTTTTTTTTTTACATAGAGCATCCTTGAATATGAATATACCATTGCAATATTATTTTTGTCTGAGAATGTTTCCAAGAAAACAAAATTATGCTAAATTTAAAGAAAACAAAATTGTGCCAAAGGGTCATTCTGATTCTTAACATTTTTTTTTCTATTCAACACTATTTTTTAAATCTATGCAAGTTACTGTATGTACCTGTAATGTATTTCTAAGTTCCACAGCAGAAACCTTACTTCCTCTCTTCTAAATTGCCTCTCTCTCTTCTATGCCATACACAAAACTATGGTGAGTACCCTACCCATATTCCCTTTTATCATGAGAAAAATGTAATATATATATCCATCCAGGAGCAAATCTGTTAGCTCATAGGTTACAGCAATAATCAATTGCATCAAATACTGCCAGATTGCTTTCCAGAAAGGCTGTATTAATTTGTACTGTCACCAAAACTCCACATGGGTTTCAGTTTCCCCACATCTTCACCAACACTTGATATTATTTGGGCTTTCTCATTTTTGTCAATCTGATGGAAGTGAAGTCATATCTTGTTTTATTTGCATTTATTAGGTTGTTAGCGAGGTTCAACAGTTCTTCATATACATGTTACCTATTTGGATTTCACTATGCATTCCCTATTTATATCATTTGCTTGCTTTTCTATTGGGTTTCCTATCTTCTTGATTTGTAGGAGTTTCTTTATATTTTTAAGATATTAACCCTTCTTTCTTTTAGACATTGTAAATCTTTCCCACTCTACGATCTGTCTGTCAACTTTGTCAGCTGCCTTCTGTTGAACAAAAAGTCAAAATTTAGATGTACGCAGGTCTTTTGATTTTTGGAATATAGTTGTATATTTGGGAGTCTCAAAATGTTCTCCTATATATCCTTGTGTTAACCTTATAGTTCCACCTTTCACAATCACCTTTCTAATCTATCTTGATCCTCTCTCTGTGTGGTATACGGTTAGGATTCAGAGGGATTTTTTCCTTAATTGGTAAGCAAGTTTTCTCCCGATATCTTCTGCTAAACAATCTACCATTTCACCATCGAATAACGGTGCCATCATGATCACATATCAAGCTAACATAGTTATGCAGTATTTTCAGAGTTCTTTCTCTTGCACCAGCACCATGCCTCTGTTTATTACTAGGACTTTGAAGGTGCCTTCATATATGATGAAGCAAGATACTTATTTTTGCTCTTCTTTGTCAAAATAACCTAAGCTTCGCATTACTTCTAAGTAAGTTTTCCAAGGTCCTCAAAAAGGTTTTTCTGCAAATTTAATTGGCATCATATCAAATTTACGGATAAACTTGAGAAAATGAAGATCTTTAAAGTGAGAAACCATCCATCCATTAACAAAGTGTATTTCTCCTTTTATTTACATATGGTTGATGTCCTCTAACAGAGTTTTAAAAATAGGCTCTGTGCAGATCTCATGGGTTCTTGGTTGAGTTAATTTGTAGATGCTTACTAATTTTATTGCTATTATAAATCTGTATCAGTAATCCAAGTCTTTTGAGAATCAGCCCTGTATCTGCATCAAACTCCCAATTTGACATTTCCATTTTGGAAATCTCTTATTATCTAAAACTTCTTGTGTACTCAACTGAGAATTTGATCTCCACCTCACAGCCAAAATACTTCCGCCTTCAGTCTTCTATATTTTAGTAGTTAGTGCCACTTTCAGCAACTTCCAGACATCTCATCATAAATCCCTTGGTGATTTCCTACCTACACTATCCTCTTTTTCCACCATCTCATTTACTCCATCACGAAGTTCTATCTTAATGTCAAAATTACTTATGTGTCTTTTTCAAAATTAGTACATAAATATTGATTGAATAAATGAGTGAATTGTTGTAGTCATTTCCTTCCTCCGATTGCACAGGTTGGTTTTGACTTTTAGATGTGGCAGTAGTATTTTTCTTGCTTAAACATAAAATAAAATAATGCTTTGTCACAAGGACAATTATTTTCCCACTAAGCTTACTCTCAAAAACTGCAGCAGTGGGTATTAATTAAGAATAGTCTAAGATACACTGTGGTAGCAAATATCACCAAATTCTGAAGGTTTATTTCTTATTAAGCGAAGTCTGCTACAGTTCTAGGCAATTCTCTAGGACAATTGCTCTCCACACAATTTTGTAGTGATACAGGCAAATGGAGTCTTCACCATCCTGTAGATGCATAATCCAGAACTCACAGCTTTTTATTAACATTGAAGGTGAAGAGAATGCTGTATGGCCTTTCATCAGTAATTAGAAACTTGAGTGGAAGTGACACATTTAATTTCTACTCATCGACCATTGTCCATAACTGGCACCTAACTACAAAGAGGCCAGGAAGTTTAATCCCCCATGAAGAATGGGATGTGGGCAAGCACTAGTAGTTTCCGCCACACATCATGAATGACTAGGAGAGTAAAAGTAAATATTTTCACCTGAAACCTGATGGCCTTCATGTGTCCTTCGAGCGTTAGCATCTTTTGATGTATACGCTTTGTTCTCTCAGGACCATGGATTTTAAGTCCTCCTGAGATACTGTGGTCAACAGTTTGTTTATGGTGAATCTATTTTTAATGTTTGCTTTTCAGAATTTCATTAGAAAGGAGATCTATCCAGGAGAAATATATCTACATCTAAATCTACATCTATACCTATATCTCTATCAATATCAGTATCTATGTCTCCCACTTCAAATGGCATGGGAATCACAGCGTGAGCTCACCTGAGCCGAATGAGTTGAACATAAGAGCAGATGTTGAAGACTCAAGTGTTAACTCAGCACCTGCATATGCCCAATTAATTCCACCATTGAAATAGATTAATGTTTGACTTGGGGTTATTTGGTTACCTCTCTATGCATCGGTTTCCTCATTGCAAAATATTAACAGTATCAGTGCCTGTCTCCTGGGATGTGGAGGATTAAATGAAATAATGCACATGAAATGTTTGGCATGGCTCCTGGCACACAGTAAATGCTCTCTAAGTGACGCAGGGTATGAAGGATGTATGATTTCATCATATATTTAACATTTAGTTTTAACTTTTGGCATCGAGAACATTAGGCATCAAAAGATTAAAAATTGTTTTTCTAAAAACAAGTTAAAAATTACTTTTTTATGCCATAACTCTTTAAAGTTAAAAGGAGAGACCAGAAAATGGACTTTGAACTATTTTGTCTGTGTATGTGAATTGTTCATAAATGACCACCTATATAATCTCAGCTGTTGCTAAGACGGCATAAAGAAGCAAGTCTTTTTGTGACCTGGATTCTAGCTGCGGTTTTCTGCTAACTAGCTAAGGGATTTAAAAGTGACATTAATGCCTGAGTCCTGGCTTTGTCAGTTCTACCATGACCGGATTTACTAGGCAATCTCTCAGAGTCATTTTAGCATTCAAATTCTAATATTTAATAGCTTTATCAATGTGTGAGGTGGACATATTTTTCCCAAGGGTAAAAAAAGATACTCTGCAATATTTCACGTACACCTTTGTACCAGATCACGTACACAGCAGGACTTAGGACACACAGGAGATACAGTCCCTGCCCCCAGGGAGCTTCTAGTATCAGTGTGGTTAAATTCCTGGCATGTTAGCATATTAAAAACAAATGGAATAAGAAGTTGGTATTTCAAAATGTCAAGAAAATTAGAGTGGAAAGTTGACTTGCTAAAATCCTCATGATGATTCATTAGAAGATCTGGAAGCAGAAATCTCGTGTCTTCTGTTTTCATCCTCAGGGTGCCTCTCTGTCAGAACAGGCCAGATTCACTTTCCTGACCCTTAAAATGGTGCTGTCATGAATACATGTCGCATCAAAGAAAAGCTGCTGGTCATTACACGTTTTACTTTCTTAGAAGATCAGAATTCATGAGAACATACACAATATTAATGCCTACAGTCACAGGGGGTACACATAGAGTGTGTTCTTTTGCTATCTTTAAAAGACAACTGAAGGGGATTCCAAGAAGAAATAAAAAGCAGCTTTTAACTCAAGGTGATAGAAGTGAACACCAGCCTGCCAAAATTAACATTCTGTGGGTATCTCTGGATGATCAGCTTTCCTCCTCGACAGAGTTGGGTCTGCTGATGGGCCCTTTCTCAGCTCTAATCCATGAGGTAACACTTGAGAGAAGCATTTCCAAGTTATAATGCTGCTAATATATTCATGGCCATTGCATTCAGAGTAGCTTCCTAAATTTTCAAGTTGCGAGGACCTGTTACCTCTGTGAATTTGACCTTTGAATACAAGTCTCAAGCCACAAACTTGTAAACACACATCACAGGATATGCAGCCCAGCACAGCCCTCTTCAGATAGGCTGGTCCCAGGCCTTCCCAGACCAGCCAGATGGACTGAGGATTTTTTTTCCTTTTTGGCATTCTCATTTTTTTGCAGATTCCCACTTCCCCTCTATCATATGCAAAATCTGAAACAAACAGACAAAAACCAAAAAAACTCTTAAAATTAACTTGTTTGTGTACATTAGATGTGTGTCCCTGGGCCTTAGGTTTGTCACTAGCTAGAGTGCTGAGACCATGTAGACGACCTTAAATCTTCTTTCCCGGGCTGCTTCTAATCATGACCTTGTGGCACAACATTTAAAATCTTGCTGTTCTGACTTCCTTCCTTTCCTCTCTCAACCTTTTAATCCTGTGTTAGATTTATGATGCTTATGAGGGGAAATATAATAAGAGATAGAGTACCCATTAAGGAATTTTTTCAGAATTGTGATTAGTTACATTGAACATAGTAAAAAAACAGCTAAAATCAAATGAATTTTGATAATATATTTTATTTAATCCAGTATCTTAGTCAGCTCTGGTTGCCATAACAAGATACCACAGACTGGGTGGCTTAAACAACAGATGTTTATTTTTCTCACTTCCGGAGGCTGGAAAGTCTGAGATCAGAGTGCCAGCATGGTCGGATCCTGGTGAGAACTCCACTCTCATGACCTAATTACCTCTCAAAGGGCCCACCTCCAAATAGCATCACACTAGGGATTAGGACTTCAACATAGGAATTGTTTTAGGGGAGGACACAAACATTCGGTCCATAACATCCAATATATCCAACCTATTATAATTTCAACATATGAAAAATATTAATGTGATACTTAAATCCTTCTTTTCATATTAAGTCTTCCAAAGCCTCTGTGTATTATAGACTGAAAAACATCTCAAAGTGAGTGCCAAATTTTCATCAGCAACACTTGAACATTATTTTTATGTCAGAAAATTTACATTTCAAAAAAGTAGATTCACAAACCCAAATTGTTGCAAACATATTTAAAGTCTTCCAAACACTGTAGCAAATTCCAGTCTTTAGATCTAAACTTAAATTAAGTAAAACTAAACAAAATTAAAAATTCAGCTTCTCAGTCACTCTAGCCACATTTCAAGTACACATGTGGCTAGTGGCTGCCATACTGGGCAGCACAGAGATGTTTTATTTTACTCAGATCCGGTTAGACTTTACTGAAAAATAATATTTCAATCTAGACTTGAGCTAAGAAGTAATAGAGATAACTTTGAGAAACAAGTGAATGTCAAAAAAAATCATTTTAATATTTCTAAAGTTGGGAAAATATGATTCGCAAGGAAGGAGCCGACTTTTTTGTGTGTGTGTTGAGGAAGACCAGCCCTGGGCTAACATCCGTGCCCATCTTCCTCTACTTTATATGGGACGCTGCCCGGCATGGCTTGACAAGCAGTGTGTCGGCCGGGCGCCTGGGATCCGAACCCATGAACCCCGGGCTGCCAAAGCATGAACTAAACCACTGTGCCACCAGGCCAGCCCCCAACTTCTGTTTGTGCGGAAAGAGTGTGTGATACAGTTAGAGATGCCCTTTTCCTTCTCAAACAACAGCCAGGCACGATGAATAGACTTCAACTCTAAAGGGAGAGATTGTTTAGCTGTGAGAAAGGGTTTCTCTCTGTTCAGAATAGGAAGTCGCAAGAGCTCTGTCCCTGGAGCTCGTTAAAATAGGGCAAATGTGCCTCTGTCTGGAATGATTTAGCTGCAGGCTTCCTGAAGGACCAAGGGAATGCATCCATGTTCTCTCAAGGTCTCTTCCCGCTCTGATTCTGTGATTCTGGGACAACCCGTGGGTAGAGAGGCCACATGCCAGCTGTTTTTAAATGTTCTTGGAAGAACAATTAATCTTTGTGATTACCTGACTCGTTCTATAGAGTTTTCTAACTTATTTTTCTTGCCTGGAAATGTGTTGATAATTGAGCAAGTGCTTAGCTATGAAAGCAGAGACGTTCTAGAGTGGTGGAGGAGTCTTTTCCATGGCCATAAGTATGATCATGGTCAATCGATAGTGAATCCCATGTGTATCTCTGAGGGACACATGTACATCCCATTTAAATGGTCTGCAGAAGACTGCTGAGGCCAAGGACACATCCATGTTGAATTAAATGCAGAGAGTCAGCCCATTGACCCCACTTTCAAACGATTTAGAGTTGCTTTAATTGTTGGCAATGTAGCTGAATCATGGACAAAAAGAGCATCTTAGATCTGGACCTGAATTGCAGCGTCTGATTCTCCGTAACGTCAATTCCCATTTGTCTCAGATGACTCATTAGGCGTTGTCAATTTAAGAAAGAATGACTTTAGAAACTGGGAAATATCTCTGGCTGATGTCATCAAAATTTGTATTCCTGTATAAGATTTAGTTTAGGTTTTCACTAAATCTTTGTTTTTCTTACTCCAGGGAAGTCTGAATTCTTAACTGCCATAATTTCTTTTAAAACATTTGACTGTGAGACTAGAAATTCTCAATGTTTTGGTTGAGATTAGGCTTGGATTCTTTTGACCAGACAGTTATTAGTAAGCAGTGGAAGCAGTGACATTCAAGTTGCATGGCTCCCCTAGTTCGCCTATGGGGCTGAGAGTGACTAGGAAACAAAGAGCCAAAGAAGGCAGCAGTGTAGGATTTTCTCTTTAGTTAGATCTCATCATTTCACACAGGAGACGTGTATCCATTTAAATACTGTGTTTGGTGAGAGAAGGCTAGGGAATGCTGGCCCTTGGAACACAACAACACAATGACCAAGTTTCTCAATATTGACCACGTTCCTCAATATTCATTAGACTTACCTAACAGATATAAAGTGTTCAGGCAGTTCAGTGAGAAGGGAGCAGCTAGGCAAACTTGTGAGAGAGAGTAATTAAATAGCCCAGTGGTATTAACTGTTGCATACTAAAAGTCGAAATGTTTAGGACTGGGAAATATTTTCCTGGTGCAGAGAAAGGGAAATGGTAAGGTCCACACTATAGGTGTGCACAGCATTCCCATGAGATCTCACAGTGGGGGATCTCTGGGTTTTCTTATGACTGCAAAGGCACCAGGGTTGTGAATATTGGAAGAAGGTAAGGAGGTAATGCATCAGTAGTAAGTTTGTTTCACACTTTCGTGTATGGTCAGCTGTACTTACGAGTGTGCAATGGAGCAAGGAGAGGAAGAAGCAATGAATTCTGACTGTGATGCTAATAGCCAGGACTTCTCCAAGCCTCACAGAGAGGAGGGTGAATTAGAAATCCAGTTGGCTTATCCAGCCTTATTATTTTATAGTCCATTATTTCATGAAGTTTTAGCATAGCCACAAGAAATTTCTCTTGTGTGGCTTTCGACCTCATGGATGATGATCAGACTTTAAAGTAACAATAGTTGCTTTCATATAATATTCCCTATAACTTAGAGCTGATGACAAGACTTTTTATGTCAACGACATCCGCAAATCCACTACTCAAGAATCACCGTCATGTATATATGTGAAAAAAAGGAAAGATGAACAAAAGCAGTAAAAATTTCATCATAATAAGCCCATCAAAAAAAATCTAGCTAATATATCTTGACCAAGATTTTAAGCCAAGATTCAATTGGTTTTAAGGATAACAAGCACACTGTATCTCTGGTTTGTCTAGAGATTCACATTGTCTTTTCCAAAGTTTTCCACTACAAAGATTTATGCTGTCATTGGATCTAATTATGAATTAGTGATTGATTCATTTAGGGAATAACTCAACCAAATGGCAGTGAATTGAAAAATGAGCGGAGCCTGAAGGGACACATTGGCAGTGATAAGTAATGCTGTCTGCTGATGGGACTCAGCACAGGTCATTCAGAAAACAGCCCTGGATGGAACAAATTATTCACCTTCAATCCACAGTGAGTGGTTTCCTAAGCCTTGCACTACTGACATCAATTAACCCTCATGGCATTCTTCAATTATTTGAAATCTCCAGACATACCCTATCCTTCTAAGGTAGCTATCCAGGACTTTTCACATTTGTTTTCCTTTCTTTGCAAAGGTTTTAAACTGAAGAGTTGTGCTATTTTCACTATTCTTAAGAGCGCTCTGACCATCACATGTTCATTACTTGTTTACTGCTGAGTATATCTTGAGATTTACAAAATGAATGCAGGCCTTCAGAGAATTCTTGAGATACTCTGGTTTAATAGCTGCATTAGTTTGGTGATGTATATGTTCATATTAAAGATGTATTAATTGCACATAAAGATTGATTTTACTGAAGGGTGCATAAGAAAGAACCCACATAGAACCATCTGTTGCTCTGTCACTTCATCCTTTGCAGAAGCTACTGTGGTGGGGGCGTGATGTGGAGAGACCTTCAAAAGGATAAATGATTCCATATAAATTTCTTTAATTACCAGCAGCTTTATAATTCCTGCTGTGAGCCATCAACTACACTCAGATTACTTTCATGGGGAGCTGTGTACCAAGAGTTCTGCTACAGAACCCCCTAATGAGAGCTGATTACATTTTTTAAATGCTTACTCAGGGATGCATACTTAAGAGTGAATTGTAACCTTTTCAGAATTGACAAAACAAATATTGAGTAGTGGGAGGAGGAGGAGAAGGAGGAGGCGGTATAGAAGAGGCAATTTCACAACTAAGAGGAAAGGAAGGAACCCTTGTTCCTGGTAAACCTGTCCAGTCACTCTATTGGATCATCACCTCTTTCTCTTCCATTTTGTACACCAGCTTCTTGCTCCTCTTTGGAATGGGATAGGATTTGGTGCTAATCAGAGGAGTTTACATCAAATGTTTCATTGGAAGAGTTCCTCCTATCTTTGACCATATAAATAATTGAAAGTTATATTTAATCTGATTTATTTTTCCAGCCCATATTTTCTCTATTAAAAATTTAATTACATTTATTTTACCATTAAACTTAACCTGAGTGAGTGATTTGAAGACTTTAATCAAATCCCTCTATTTAAGATAGGTCAGTTCTTAATGTTTCATATTAGGCCTGGAAGATGGTAAACATGCTTCTGCTATGGGTGAGATCACACTAATTGTAATTACCAATCTTCTCTGTTTCTTTCTCAAATAGGAATCTGGCAACTTTGTTTTTTCTCTATTTGTCAGGGCTGCAGAAGTAGACTTTGCCAAAGTACATATTATCTATACTGACTGGGGAGTCAGGAAGAATGAATGAGCACATTTCACTCAGAGCTGAGAGGAAGAAATGAAGGATGGGTAAATGAAAGAAGTAGACGTGTTGTACGTGGTGGAGGAAAGTAGAGCATAATAGGAACTTGAGGCTTCTCTGTTCTCTGTGATGTAGGAGATGTGGTCCTGCCTTGAAATGGGAGTGATGATGGGTGGGAGAGGCTACTGTGGGGAGTAGGAGAGGTAATAGTTGAACAGGTACTTGTGGAGGGCTGAAGATAGGGAAGTTGAGCTATCTGAAGCAGAAGAGAGATGGCCAAGAAGTATTTGGGGAATATTAATTTAGCAGCAGTTGGCAGCAAGAAAGATGACAGGATTGGGGGGCTAAGATTAGAGAAATCAATGAGGAAGAGATCACAGTTGTCTAAGAATGAGACGAAGGAACCATAAGCAATGGTAGTTGTACAAGAATGAAAGATGAATTCCCATAGAGAATGCAAAAGAATCAATTACATTTCGTGACTAAATATGTAAGATGAAGGGGTAAAAGAGTCAAAGATAATGTTAAGATTGCTTAAACTTCTTAGGGGGCAAGGATTGTGTCCACTTCATTTTATATTCCTAGCAGTGAGCATAGGGGGCATATTAAATCTAAACACTTATGCCTACTAAACAATCTATTATTTGCACTTGAAATAAGACTCAGAAAAACTTCAAATTTCCATATTAAATAATAATATTTTATAGGTGAGGTTGTGAGGGGACTGATGGGGATTATAGAGGTGGAATCCTCCTTCCTCACCATCCTACTGTTAATAATAATATGCATAATTACCTTTATTATGAAAAATAATCAATAAAATGCCTTTGTTGGGATATCAGAAAGAGGAGGCTATTTTGTGAGAAAGAAGATGGATTTTATTTTAGAGTTTGAGTCAGTTGTAAGTCATTTAACTGGAAATGTCTAGAAGGTAGTTTAAAAAGCAAGACCAGAGCTTCAGATTGAGATTGTACTCAAAACTTACTCACTTTTTCTTTGTTTCATTCCCTCATTTATTCTTACACACCTCACTTTATTCCAAAAGAGATTTGGGGAAGTTCATACAAATACTAATATTATCACTACATGAAATAAATTCATTGGAAAATTTGGTTGGAGGGAGGATATGAGTAGGAAAAGAAATGTGTGCCAAGCACAAGCTTATTCTGCTGTTTTGTTTTGCACTGTTGCCAATGGCAGGTCACACCTTGCTTGTGTGGTCAAAGCTTCCAGTGGTCAAAGGAAAGAGGAAAATATTAACACTTATAAAATGTACAGAGTATGGAGGATAAAATAAAACCAGATGTCAAGAAGTAGTACAGCTTTTCTACAGTCCCCACAAAGGAATCGTTTCCATAGCATCTACAAAGGAGCCATGATGTAATACAATGGACAGCAATTACAAGAGCATTTCTCCCTGTACTAACTATGGTGGAGAATTTCACAAAACTTTTTCTTATAATGTTCCTCAGTGCATACATTTGACCAAATAGTGCCTTAGAGTTTGGACTTATTTTTTAAAATTATTTATTTTTTATTTGTCTCCTTAAACTAACCCATAGGTTTATTAGACATTCTAGGCATTTTACTTCTCATCTGACAAGAGGAAAATTTTGTCTTATCTTCATATAGAACATTATCTTTTCTTTTTGAACATAAATATAACCATTTGGAGAGCAATTTGGAAATACCTACAGAGTTGAATACATGTTGTAATCTGACTTCACAATTCCACTTTGAAGGGTAGACCCTGTGAAAACTCTCACATATATACCAAAGAGATGTGTATAAGGTTATTCATTGCAGCATTGGTTGTAATAGTGAAAAATTGTATACAATCAGTTGACATTTCCATTGAGGTATGCTAATTAAACTGGCTAGTTATTTAGAGATTTCCCATAGATACATCAAAATGAATGAGCTAGATGAACATATATCAACATGAGTAAAACTGGAAACATAATACTGAATAAAGAAGAAAAGTTGCAAAATGATACATCCAGCATGATACCATTTACATAAATGTTTAAAACACAGAAAACAGTATTATATATAGTTTATACATACACAAACACATAGTAAAAATATAAAAATACACATGGGAATGATGGACACCAACTTCACTTAGTATATACCTCTAGAGAGGACAAACAGGGAAGGGATTATGAAAGGGATGTTAGCTGTATCCATACGCTTAATGCCTCAAAAAAAAGAAAAAGAAATTCTGGTACAAATACAATAGTGTGTACATTGTATATATTTGAAATAATTCATAATTAAAATAAAAGTGGAGAAAATGAGATGACATAATTTAAATGTTAATAACTTCTCTCCAAATATTTAGATTTTTATCAGGTGATCTCATGAAGGTTAAATCAACTATATAAAGCTTCTGGAGCAATTAAAATCTATGTTAAGACTTCTGTAGATGTTTGTAAGATTGTTGCTATTGGTCTTTCTATCTAAATTTTCGAAAACCTGAGTTACTTATTTGGTAGAACCACAGTTATATGGTCTTTTCTATTAATTTAGAGATATCTAAGGAATCTGACTCTGGGCTGACACCAGGCAAGGGCATGCTGATTACCGATAATTAGTGATTTGTATATGCTTCATATTAAACTTTTGGATAGGAAGCAAACAGCAGTTCACATTAAATAACTGAGGATTTTAACAGGTCACAAGTTACAATGTGGCTTTTAAAAGACACATACCCCAGTTTTATGATCAGTTTGTAGGTCACATCAAGGTTTATGGAGCCATACCCCATCTGGAAGATTGTGTCTGGCACGTTTTATGGGAGGCATTTATCGTTTCCAGTGGATCACAGGGGGCAAACTGCAGGGTCAAAGGCCTGGGAACTATAGAATGAGAGAAGTGCTGAAGGAGTAAGAACTGGAGTGAATGAGGACAGGAAGAGCTAGAAGGGACATAAATGACAATAACATCATCCAGTGTACAATACAGACATAAATATGAGGAGGATGACTACAAAGGGCAGAGGGGGAAAAAAAATATTTGGATTCAACAGAGAACCAGAGTTCAGCTCAAATATATATGCACCTTCTAATGTAGAGCACTCCAAAAATGGAATAAGCCCCCTATAGCACATTTTCCATTAGAGCAAGAAGTCAGCTGTTGCTTAATCAAGAGCATTTTGGAGTAGAATTCTGCCTTGGAGTAGAGGTTGAAATGGATTACTTCTGTTTATTATATATCTGTTCATATAGAGGGCAACATTTTAAATAATGGATTATTTAATTTCTTTGTTATACTTTGCACATACTTCCCAGAAACCAAATCAGTTTCTAGGATATTCACATAGGAGTGCTTAGCATTATAAGAAATCCCAAAACCTTATTTGATGGAGAAAACAAAAATGCCACGATCCTGTGTAAATATAAAACCACAGAACATTAGATCTAAAATGGACTTCATTTTAGAAATGAGAAGTAAAGGCTCAGAGAGTTTTCAGCCCTTCCCAGGGCTTTATGGTTGGTAATGGGCAGAGCACTGTCCTTGGTAACCACTCCACAGTTCTTTCCACCCAGTTGGTTGAGGTTTAGCTCACGGTAATCTGTAGTTCAACAACAATAACAGCAAGGAAAGTCCCTGAAGCCACCCTCCTGCCCCCACACTTTCCCTGACATGCACCCCGTAGAGGAAGCAGCATCGGGAAGCCTGCCTCTGCGTCAAGCACTAACCGGGTTTTCTTCCACCCACCCACATTGCAGCTTCTGGCTTTTCCATATGTGCTCACACCAGTGTCTCTAAGAGGTAAACCTCAGTCTTTCTGGTCCTCAGACTGGAATCCCATTATGGTCCCCAAACCAGAGAGAGAGGAGCTCATGATTGGATACATGACAGTCCAACCAGCCTCCCATCCTGAGCTGAGGTGAAGACCATCATCTCCCATCTCAGTTTCAGCCAGATGACTCAGCAGTCAAATGACTGGATCCTTGACTGAAGTTAACCAAAGGGGGCAGTCAGATCCACTTTATTGAGCATTCCTGTGAGGTTTACTGTTTCTTCCATTGTTGAAAATGAAAAAGTAAGTTATCTTACGTACAGATGAAGAGCTGACATATTAAGTCACTGTTAACTGAAATTCCAGGCTAATCAGTCCTTCTTCCTCAATCAGAACAACAAACCAGGAACCATATCTTTACAAAATAGTAACGGGGATAGAGCATCTCATTTGAAACAGGAAGGTAAGATTTTTGAATTTGTGACTGTTTTGGAAGTTTCAGGACATACAACCCCTGTATAATTAGCAGAGCATTTACTATGTATTTGGGAGTTAATTCACTGATCCTCATTTTTTTCTCTGTATTTCGGATGTGAAGAATATTTGCTATTTAGTAAATGCTATGGACAGGTTAAGAACTAATGTGGTGAAAATTAATTAGTGTGTACATCTCTGATCCAGTCAGGATCCAATAATAAACATTAATCAGAGGTGTTTATGCTTTATGTATAAAACTATTTCAGAAATGTCAAGAGTATAATGAATCCACAAGATTCTTACTAGGTCTGATTGGTGACTTGATAATATCAATATGAAATTGGTTGCTTATGAAGGATTTAATAAAGGGATTTTTGATGTTGTTGGTGTGTGTTTTTAGTGAGGAAAATATATCTAGTTCTTTCTTGGCCATTTTATCTATATATGTGATACTATGAGAAGAAGAAAACAACTAAAGAAGAAAACTTCTAAAGAGAAGATAAACACTATCCTTGACCCCCACACTTCCAGTCCAAGAGGTGATGGGACTGTGTCAGAGTGGCCACCCACCACTGATCTATGGTTTCTCTCTATTCTCCTTAGAGTAAAATCTTCTTTTCAAATATGTATATATATGAAATGTACATCTATATATATATATATATATATCTGTATTATAGAATAAATGTAGTATATTTTGTATATTTTTTGTAGAATAAATGTAACATAAAATGTTTCCATAAGGACTTTAAAATGCCAGTTTGTGACTGTAGTGGACTTTATGGTTACCTCCTGGGCATCTAATCTATATCACCACTCTCCCTCTGTGTAGCATCCATAATGTTTGAGTGACATTGACACTGGCCATTGTTGATAAATAGTGATCTCTCTCTATCTCTCTTTGTTTGTCTCTCTCTCTCAGGAGCTCATACTCCTGAGAGCTGTAGATAGCCATCTTGTAATAGGAGGGCAGTCAGGCTCTGTTAAAAGCAGAGCTGAGTGGTAAAAATAACAGGTTCTTGGTGATCCTCTTAGCCAGTAGACCGCAGCACCTGACCTACATGGTTTTTCAGTTATAGGGCTAGTACATTCCATGTGGCCTACACCAGTTTGGATGGTTTTTTATTTGCAACAAAAAGCTTCCTAACTTGTACAGTAAGTATTCAGAACACTTGGGGAAGGAAAAGGAACTAAGTCATATATCGAGTGCCTACACTTTATATCATTTTATCCCACTAAATGGTAGATACCATTTTCCCAATTTTACAGATAAGAAAACCAAGGTTCGTGGAAGCTAAGTGATTTGACCGTCGTCACGGTGGCAGAAGCAGAATTATAATCAGGACTGTCTGACACCAAGGCCCATTTTCATTCTGCTAGACCAGCAGTTGTCAACCTATTTCTCCTTTATCATACATAGCAGATGAAGTACACGTACTAAACACACTCCCACGGGCATACCTAGAGTTGAAAGCAATTCCTGGCCTCTTCTCGTTAACTCAAACTTTTTCTCTGCTATCCAAGAAAAAAACCAGGATGCAAATTAGAGTGGCATTCTTATATAATAACCTTGAAATTTCTTTAGTTTATGGGGAAAAAATTACTCATAATCCACTAAGGCCTTCTGTAGTTTAACTTTGAATTGTTTTTGGCAAATTTCACTGACACCTTGTTCTTCCCTGCCTCACACAATACTAACAAAATAGATGTGTCCTCTTGCACTCTCAGTGCAGGCTGGAGGAGTGACAAGTTATGACCCATGTTCAGAATGAGGACTAGAGGTCAGAAATGTCAACTGAGCTCTGGATTTTGTTGGTTCGTTTTGTTTTTGGCTCACTGAAAGCCTGAGACCTACAAGCTGAGCTTTGATATCTTCATATGAAGTGAAAAAAATCCCCCCATATCTTTGGTAGTTGGGCTAAAGGCTTCCTCTGCTAGCTCTATCACCAGCCAGTCCAGATTTCCCTCGGTTTGGCTGTCTGCACTGCTCCATTGACATTGCACTGACTAGTTTGCTTTTATTAAATTTACTCACCACATCCAAATAGATTTGAGACAGCTTACGATAAAGTCATAGAACTTGTCATTGAAAACAAATGGAACAACAATAGAAAGTTAAGAATTAAGCAATGAAATGGAGGGAGGGGATGATTAGGCACCTAGAAGAGAGTCTGTTAACTCCAGGACAGGAAGTGACTCTAACATGTGACTCAAACACTAGACCCACTTTCTGTGTCCACCTCACAGTCCTAGATTCTTTAGTGAGTTGCTGCAGTGAACGTGCTTCATACACAACCTCCATTCCGTAGGCTGGAGAACCTAAGCACAGTCACAACCCATACTCAAGCAACCTTTTAAAATTAGATCTTTATCCTATGACCTTAAGAACAAATATCTTGGCGGTTGTTTGGAGACCTGTGTGAATTCAGACAAGAACATGATGATATTCATTGATTCTGCTGCCATTAGTTCTTGGGTTAAAAGCACTTATTATTGAAACAACTTAGAAAATTGTTTTCCTCTGCAAATAAATTCCCTTCAGATGTAAGAAAATGCAAACAATGTTGCATTCTGCTTTTTTCTCAACTCTGCATTTTCTGGTTTCGAGTTTTTGCTAAAATTCAATCTATCACCACCTAAGAGCAGTCTATTCAATTTAATAAGGAACCACACTTCAGGAATCCTGATTTGTGTCTCCTTCACATGCTCTGTCTCTCTGCCGCATCGGCCTTCCTCACTGATGGTGTAGTTATGAGGACCAGAGTCAGGGGCCCAGAGACAAAAAGTTCCTGAGCCTAAAACACGTGTTTCTCTCCTTGGGACACAATAGCAAAAACTCCTGGCCACATCTACAGCAACCCATAGACCTGATGGCCCCTCATTGCTTCTTAGTAAGTCATGAATATTAGGTGATTATGAATATTTGGAGCCTCTTGTTCTTTCTATTCCTTTCTATCGATATTCAGCACACCACGCTCTACTAAATCTTTGTCTAACATGTCTCATAGGTTGGTAACTTACTTATCTATCCTTAAAGTATCATCTGAATTCTGCCTATGTTTCATAGGCCATTTCCTTCTATACTTAGAAAGTATTAGCTGCTCCCTCCTTGTACTCCCAGCCCACTGGGACTTTTTTTTAATCACAATGACAGGAGTCTCACCCTGCATTGTAAGGATCTAATCGTAGCTCAGATTTCCCAACTAGACTGGGCTCTTCAAGGACAGGGATCTCAATCTCTTTTGTATTCCCAGCCCACTGTCTGGTGCAGAGTAGGTGGCTTATACATTTTTTTCTGAGTAAAGGACTAAATCAACCCACAGTGTAGTTTAAGATTCATCGACATAGAGATGGTCTGAAGTAAATAACTGGCTGCTGCTTTTTTCCTTCCAACACCCTGCTCAGATGGTGCCTGGTGTGACTGGAGATGAACAGACAGATTGAAGGGAAATAACCAGACTCTCGATACTGCTGAGCATCTGCACCACTGCCTACCTTCCTGGCGCGAGTGCTGCTCTCAGCTGCACAAAATCACACTCCCTCCTGAGGAAAGAGAAGTCTGGATCATCCCCAGGTGCTAAGCTGCCTGCCAAGTGTCATCGTGACTGCCCAGTTCCCTCAGCTGACACTAATGAAGTAGGGACTTAATTCACCTCACCTCAGCACGTCTGGGGAAACACATTGTCATTTAGAATCTTGTGAGCAACAACAGACGTTCTTTTGACTAACTTTGGCATCTGTTCTTTGGTTGAAGCTCCCCATCTGATGCTTTCTTTCTTGAACACAGCTCAGTTTGGCCAGGGGCTCTATTAAACTGTTGTTTGTTGGTGGAGTCCAGGAGAAATGAGATGATCATCTAACATGGACCGTGTCATCACACTGATCATGACTGTGGGCTCAAGGTTAAGGCCGGCCTCATGGTACCAGGAGATGTCATCAAGGCCTGGCAGAGAGACAAAGTCCGTTGCCAAGGCTGTGATCTGGTTCTGCTGAGCATACCCTGCTCAAGCCCCCACGCTGATGCTTCGTGCCTTCCCGATCCAGTGCGAAATATAACATCTCTATCTGTACTGAAACCCCAAGGCGGGAAAACTGCATTATAATGAATGTGTGCTTTGCTAGCTACAGCATAATAAACACGATGCTATAATTATCCATGTTTTCATACAGTTAGGAAGCTAATCTCTTTAAGAATTAGTGTCCCTGGCAGACAGGCTCAGCATTTTGCATTTGTTTTGTGATGATACATAGCTTTGTAGTGTGTTTGTGTCAGCATTTCAGCAATATCGGGATGAACACCATATTGGAAATATTTTTGTACATGAGTCTGATTAGAAGTCAGTGTGGTAGTAATTGCTTCGTGATCCTGCTCTGCCTTTCAATTCCATTCTATGAGAAAGTTTATTAATGTAGCCTAAGACTGTTGTTGCTCTCCCCAGCAGTTTCTAGAGTCTCCTCCCCATTCTAGGTAGAGTCTACAGATTGATTAAGGCACTAAGATTTGAGGGACTACGTATGAAAAATTCTACTCCATATCCCATATTGTTGTTGGCTTTGATGCTTCACCTTCCAGCATTGGTGAGCCAACATTTTGGATCTAGAAGATATTATCTCCTAAAATATTCATTTATTCATTCATTTGACAAATCTTTCAGTGTCTACTCTGTGTCACTCACTTTCCAGGCACTATGGATACAGCAGTTGGCCAAACACAATCTCTGACATTCTAGTGGGGGAGACAGAAAATAGATCAAATAAATACCTAAAATATATAATTTTGGAATGATGATATGTGCCGTAGAGGAAAAGAAAACAGGAAATAAACAGAGAGTTTGGGAAGGGAGCTGTAATTTATAGTTTGATCAGGCTCCACTGAAAATATGACTTTAAGAATGTACTCTGTTAGGGGCCGGCCCAGTGGCCAGCGGTTTAGTTCGCAGTTGGCAGCCCGGGGTTCGCCGGTTTGGATCCTGGGCGCCCGCCGACGCACTGCTTGTCAGCCATGTTGTGGTGGCGTCCCATATAAAGTAGAGGAAGATGGGCACAGATGTTAGCCCAGGGCCAGTCTTCCTCAGCAAAAAAAAAAAAAAAAAAAGAGAGGAAGATTAGCAATGGATGTTAGCTCAGGGCTGGTCTTCCTCACACACAAAAAAAAGAATGTACTCTGTTAAAGTGTGATTGTCTCAAGGGGAAAAATGTAAAAAGGCAGAATTTTAACGAATAATAGCTGAAACTGTTAACAGTTGATAACTTCTGGAAGATTATCTTATAGCATGGCCCAGCTGCAGTGGAACAAGTTGGAGAAATTATATTGGGACTCCGTATAGTGACACCAAAAAAAGAATTCTTCTATTTTATAATTTGGCTTGGAGCCACCTTAGCCCCATGGCTGGGGGGCCCATATGTGGTCATCTTCCAATCCTTCTCCCAAACCAGCATTTCAGGATGCTTGGACGCGAGAAACATTCTTTTAGGAACATGAATTACATTTGGGAGACAGTTCACTCCACTTTGAAACCCCAGTAAAGGTCCCCCCTTACCTCTGCTGCTTCTTTCCTTTGTAGATGGTTTTTAGAAGCTTCTTAAACTTTTAAAATTGTTCTCCTTTTTCCTTGAGTCCTTGATCCTTAGTTGTATAGAGAGGTAAAGCCCATAAGTACAAATTGGTAGTTCATATTATATTCACAGGAAGGTCATTATGCCTGGATTTTTTAAGTCTTTTCTCTCCAGACTCTGAGTAAATAGAACTCCTCCACTATGGATTTATGGAAAATGAAGTTGTGATAATAGTTATTCTGCAATATCATTCAAACTTGTGAGCCATTAGACATGAAAGAAAGGCAGCAGGTTGAAATTGAGAACTGGAGAAGGTGGGGTTCACAGCGAGCCCTACAAGTCCCTGGGCAGTGATCGTCCCTGACTTCAGATGCATCATCGTCACCAAGGCAACTTCATGAAAATGAGAAGGGTGAGCTGAGCTTTGCCCAGCTACTAAGTTTTCTGAGGCTCTCTCTATTCTTTGGTGATTTTCTTGTCTTGGATCTGCCACTCTTTATTAAGCATCATGGTCATGAAATGAAAGCTTTTTCCCTGAGTAGGCTGGTTGCAATATGTGTGTTCCAATGAGTGTGCACAGGAAGCCTGTCTCCAAGATGTGGGAAGAGCTGAGTTGCTTCTTTTGAAGGTTAGTGAGAACAAGGCGAGGTGGGATGGAACACCTAGACCTTTTTGAAGGAAATGCCAGCCAACAAGGACACTAATAAATAAAACAGCTCCCCCTCTGGGCTGACTCTGTAGTACAACTCTTTTGCATTGAGGATATTGCTGAATTATGAAATTACCCCCACCTACACTTCATTTGGTAGTTGAAAATTGTGTGACTTTGATCCTAATTAAATGTATTTTTCACCCCCCAAAAACAACATCAAATGAGTTTCACATGTGAACTGCAAAACTCATTGCTGTTTCTTATCATTGATAGCCTGACACAGTGGTTTTCACACTTTAGCATGTGTCAAAATTACCAGGAGGGCTTGCTAAAACAGCATGCTGGGCCCCACCCCCAGACTTCTCTTCTATAAATCTGGAATGGGGCCCAGAGCTTTGTATTTCTAACATAATTTAAAAGAATTTGCACTTGTTGATGCTGTTGCTCCTAGACCACACTTTGAGAACCTAGTCTAACAGATACCTCTGCTTTTCCACATGACCATCTCTCCCTGTTGGGGAAATGCTTCTTTCTTCATGGCAGAAATGTAATAACATTCCATTTATTGTTTTTTTCTTTATATATTTTCTGATTTTCTGAAAGTACCACAGAATGGTCCCAAAGGAAGTGTTCATGAGCAGCTTCTTGTGAAACACAGCTAGACAAATAACACTCTACCCACTGCAGATGTATATTGGAATTCAAATTGATTTGTGTGCATGCCTTGTTTATGAGTAGCATTATTTATAAAACTTGGAATTGGACTGTCTTTATGGAGTCATTACCACCATTCAGTTCAACAGTAAGTGATTTCACTTTGCATTCGAAATTGATAGAGCTAACAGATGAACACTGAGTTGAAGCCATATACTGTTCATCTTATTGAAGCACTAGCAGCATATGTTGCAGTATGTGTCCTGCTTCAGTCATATACACAATACATGTCATATGATATATGTTATATAATATGTGTATATACATATGTATGGACAGACACACACATATAAAGAATCTGTAATATTTGATATATATATATGTAACTCTTTAAGTTCCCTTGGTCATGCATTAAAAATTTCAAGGAAATGACCCTAAGTATTTTTGGAGCATTTGAGGCATGAATAAAGAATGTTTATAACATTTTTAAGTATAAAATTCATTTTAGAATAAATTTATCATAATAATGCCTTCAGAAAGCAAGGCTACAAACTCCCATGATTCAGGCCTCTAGCTGAAGAAGAGAAAGTGGCATGACTCAGTTGCTTTCTCTATTAGATCTGGAAAAAATTATTTTAAAGGCATAAACATACAGAACAGTTACTAAACATCTATTCTGTGCATGTCAGGCATTAATTTAACAATGATGTTAATATATGTCCTTTCACTCCAAGGGAGATAAAACCTAATTGATTGGATTTACTGAATTGCATTTGCTTTTAGTATATTCTCTGTAGAAACTGGATAAGTAGAACAGTGGAACAGCAGTGAGTGTTTCCTGGATGTTCCTATTGGTGGATGCATGGACACATCTAAGAAGCCTGGAGAAACATGACAGGAATGATTTCTGTGGCCATGAAACTGTCTCTAGAAGAACCGATAAAACCCTCTTGGAACAGTTGCTACTTTTTCTTCTCTCCTGAATTAAATTATTTTGACAAAGGAACCGGAGTTGAGAAAGGTTACTTGCTGAGATTCTCTTAAGTTATATTAGATACTGGCAATAAACCTCCATTCATTTCTTCTAAAGTGGAATACACTTTATATACAGTCCAAACCATCCTCAGCCTACATTCCAACAATATTCACGACACACAAGGAGGGAGAATTGTGATTTGTCAACTCAGTGCAGTATCATTGAACTCTGCCTTCCCAGCAGGAGAGAGAAGATCCGAAAGACAGCAATAATCATCCAAACTGAGGCCCACCTTGTTAGGGAGCAAAGACGTGCATAGATGGCAACATGTATATAAATGCTGGTTTTTGCAACAAGCACCATAGCATTTCAGGAAAAGGAAAGTTACCTTACACCTATACTTTGGAATAAATTCTAGGTAGAGCACATGTCGAATTAGAACCAAATGCTATGTCCTGGCAATCAGACTTAGAAAGAACTCGTTATGTAATTGGTTGTTGTTTAACCAAGCAGGGGCTACTCCAGAATTTCTCTATATACATGGGGCTCAGGGACGACAGTCTAATTTGAAGGAGTCGCTAAAGGACTCGTTTTGAAGCTGTGTTTGCCAAGTAGAGGCACTGATTTTCTTAGGGAATACCAACAAAGTTTTTTAAAAGATGCCTTTGTTTATATTTTATGTATATATTTCTCTTCTTATGTGGTTCTCTGTTTGTGGTGGCTGAGAGAGAAAACCGATAGAAGTTCTTGGAGTTCTAAAGCATCTCACCCTTGGTGCTGCCATTGTTGTAAAGCGCTCAGCATATTTTTAAGGTGCCACAAGTGATAAAATGGCTTCAGTTAGAAGCAAATTCTTCTCCAGTCTCACCTCCCAGGAAGATTCTTCTTCTCTTGGTTTGACTTCATTACTCCTAGCCACTTCTCCCTGATTGCCTCTCGTTCTCTCTAGTGATGCTCTAACTTCTTTCCCTCTTTTGTCTTTATATTTTTCACCCAGCAGCTCTCAATCAGTAATTCCTTACAGCATTAATGTATAGTTTCATAGAGACTAGTTATGACTGCTTTAGGAATCTCAGAAAATAACTCCTGTTTGAAAACATGCAAGAGCCTAATCATGTACAAAGTGGAGCTGGTGACTTTGAAAGTTGACTTCCGCTTTCTGGGCCACTTTGATCAGGTCCCTTTTGAAAGATACTCCTGCTCAACACTGCATTTGCAGAAGCTTGTGCAGGATAATTTTCACTTTTTGACACAACCTCAGAGAAGCTGAGTTCAAAGACAGTGCTGTGTCTTTGTGCCACGCCTCATAGTGATGGCCACTGTGATTACAGCCCATCCGCCCTGAGCCCAGCGTCTCTGCCCGGAGCTGCTCCGCTGACAAAAAGCAGGTGTCTGAGCACGGGGAGAAGGAGAAGGAAAACAGCCCTGAGGAACTTCAGGAAATTGTAGGTCTGGCTTGATGTCTAAACATATCATTTAGAAAGGTAGTTCTTATTACAAAGCAGCTTTGTAGTTGTCTTTTTTTCCCTACAAAATAAATCTTAAACAGAGTTCCAAAAGAAAATGGTTTCGGAAAGTTTATTGCCATAAAATTCACAATTAGTTAATTTCAGCCACAAAACTAATTCCTGTTGGAGATCATGTTATCAGACAATTTTTCTACTGCTGACAAATTTCAGATATTCCATAGCACTGAATATAGTTTCAGCCTCTGTGGTCTCGGTTGAAATTACTGTTGATTTCTGCATTCTTGTGCCATCCATATGTTTCTCTACATTATGCAGCACTGTTTCCTCAAAGTTTTCCCTACTACCTTGAATCCTATTGGATCTCTGCTTAAACCAATTTCGAGAAATTGAACTGATGCAAGTTCATTGAAGCAGGTAATGAAATATACAATAGCCTCTCCCTTACCACCTTCTCCTCTCACCCTCTTTCATTTTCCTTTATACTGTCCACATATTAAATATTTGTTTGTTTTTTTATCCACTCTCACCTCCTCCAAGCACCTGGAACACTGCGGGGCCGGGGGGGGGGGGGGTGGGCATTCAGTGGATGTTTGACGAATGAATAAACAATATTGGTAGGGCTCCCAGTTCTCCTCCTTTCAAGCCTTGTTTCTGAAGTAAACATTCTAATGTATGTTGTATATTATCAGTCAATCACATTCAAAACAAAAAGCGACAAATGGTTTATGCATTGCTTCATTTTGTGTTGAGATACTGTGTCAACTTTCAATCAAGAGCTACAAAACTCTTGGCGACTACTGCGATATTTTATGTTTAATTTTTATCAGTTATACATTCATATATTTAACAATCAACTAGTTCAACAATCATGAAGTATCTTTCTTGCCTGCCCCCAATTTCTAATTCCTGCTCTCACAAGGAAACAGTTTACAGGGGCTGGCCCGGTGGCGCAGCGGTTAAGTTTGCGCTTTGGCAGACAGGGGTTCGCGGGTTCGGATCCTGGGCTCCTGCCGATGCCCTGCTTGTCAGCCATGCTGTGGAGGCGTCCCATATGAAGTAGAGGAAGATGGGCACAGATGTCAGCCCAGGGCCAGTCTTCCTCAGCAAAAAGAGGAGAATTAGCAATGGATGTTAGCTCAGGGTGGGTTTTCCTCCCCCCCCCAAAAAAAGGAAACAGTTTACAACTCTTCTAGTTGTTTCCTTTGGTGTTTCCCTCCAAATCACTCAATAACATGCTTAAGCTGCTGCTCTCTGATCTTTTAGCTTTATGCAATTAGGGATTAAATGCCCACCATTTAATTAGCATTTTTCATTATCCTTCACCACTCTCAACTCTCCCCCAATAATTAGCTCCTGCCATTTACCCACTATAAATAAATCATAATTTTCTGATAGATCAATATTCAGTATTTACATGAATATATAAGCACTATTCATAACTGAGCCATGTAGTATACTACAATTAGATCTCCATTCTTATAATCTTGTCTTTTTGTTTATTAGTTTTGTATATATTTGTCTCTAATAAACTCCCCAACTCTCCTCCATAGTGTAAATCTGTCAGTGTGTGAAAACACATTGCTTATCCTGTCAATTTTATCTTCATTGAAACATCTCTCAGAACCCTCTAGCCTGAGTGCTCTCTGGGCCTGCTCTTCAGCTGTTGTCTGAAGAGCCCCCTCAACCATCATTTTGGGTGTTTAAGATATCTTGTCCTTCTTCTATAGAATCTCCTATTGTCTAGATGTCTGTTACATTTTTTGTTTACTCTTCATTATGGTAGAGCCGTTCCTCCAGTAGATTCCTGAGAAACAGGGTGAAAAAAGTAACTTTCTTGAGACTTTACTTTATAAAAATATTTTATTCCATGCTAGCTTTCAATTAAGAGTGTGAATAGGTATACAATTCTGGGTTCAAAATTATTTTCCTTCTGAATTTTGAAGGCATTAGTCCTTGCTCTCTAGCTTCCAGTGTTGGATCAAGAAGTCCAATACCATTCTTTTTTCTCCAGCTTTATTGAGGTATAGTTGACATAAAAGTTGTATATATTTAAGGCATACAACTTGATGTTTTGATATATGTATATATTGTGAAATAATCACTACAATTAAGTTAAGTAACATACCCATCAACTTGCATAGTTATCTTTTTTTTTAATAGTGAGAACACTTAAGATCTACAATACAGAAATTGGTACAGCTATTATGGAAAACAGTATGAAGCTTCCTCAAAAAAATTAAAAATAAAACTATCTTATGATCCAGCAACCCCTTATATACACTTCTGTGTATATATCAAAAGGAAATGAAAATCAGGCTCTTGAAGCGATATATGCACTCCCATGTTCGTAACAGCATTCTTCACAATAGCCAAGATATGGAAACCAACTAAATGTCTATCAATGGATGAATGGACAAAGAAAATGTGATATGTGTATGTATATATCACATGTATATGTCATGTCCTCATATAGAAACCATATGTATGTATGATGGAATACCATCCCATCTTAAAAAAAGAATTACTACCATTTGTGACAACATGAATGAACCTAGAGTCCAATGCCATTGTGATTCTAAATCCTTTGAATGTGTATATAATCTTCCCCCTCCCCCCCAAAAAAAGAAAAGAAAAAGAAGAATAGAATCTTCTTTTTGTAGGCAGTGTTCTGAAATGTCACAAGGATGTAGCTCGTGAGGGTAATTTTCATCCATTTTGCTGGGCCCTTGGTTGGGAAGGATATTTTATCTGGAAACTTGTGTTCTTAAACTCTGAGAAATTTTATTAAATTCTTTTTTTTTTCTGTTGTTTCTTTGGGAACTCCTATTATTTAGTTATTGTATCTCTCATCCTTTTTCTCCTATTGTCTTATTTTTAATTCTATTTTCTAAGATATTCTCTCAAATTTATCTTAATGAGTTTTCTATAACTGCTACATTTTTTTTTAATTTCCAAAAGTTTTTTTGTGTGTTTCTTCCTTATAGCATCCTAGTCTTGCTTTATAAATCTTCTCCTATATCTCTAACAACATAAATGATAGGTTTTGAGTTGTTTCATATTGTTATTGTGGAATTTTCTCTCTCCGTAGTCTCTTTCTTCTGAGTTACTTTAAAAGTTTTTTAGTGTCTTTTATGTTAAAGATGTGTTATGATCCTTGACTATCTGCTCTTATTTAAGAGTAAGCTAATGCAAAGGCCCGTGCATGTGGGTGGGGCTTGCTGCCTGGAGGCTTTACTGTAACCTGGCCAGGTGGTTTCACTGGGGGAAGACCCAACTGGCAGCATTGCTACATCTTTTCTCTTGCTCTGGTCCAATCCCACAGAGAGTCTCTTGCCCGGAGAGTGAAGACCCGACTCCACTGAGACTCCACTTGGGAAGGCAGCTGAGAAAGTGGTAGTTCATAGTATTACGTTTGTAGATTGGCAGGCCACCTCTTCTTTATAGGAGGCTTGCCCCTAGTTAGGCTTTGTGTTACCCAGTCTATATTCTCTCTGTATCACCATATCCAGAGGATGAATATTTCACCTTCTGCCAGAATTGAGAAGTGACATTCATTCTGCTGCATGGAGTGAGGGAGAGGGTCTAACATTTAACTGCTTTAATTTTTAATTATTTTTGCAATATTTAAAGCACATGGAAATATGTGTAAAGAAATGATATTGTGTATACCCATATACTCACTGCCAAACTTAAAAAATAACCCTCAACGCACAGTTGAATATTCCTTGTGTTATCTTTCCATGATCACTCTTTCCTTTGCTTTTCTGTTTATTTTCACTACATGTGTATACAGCTAAGTCACGTATAATATTTTGCATGTTGTTAAACGAGCAAGTTTTTTTTCTCTCAATATTCACAGTATCTCTGTGAGATGACCCATACCTGAAGGGTTGATCTCTTCAGCAAAAGATATACATCAGAGGATAAGCTGTTTCTGTGTGGCTGTCAGCCTACTTCTTTCTGTAGGCAAACCATCTTGTTGCCCGAGACTGCTGGTGATGCTGCCGTTTCCACACTCATATGTTTTCTTGGACAGTGTGTCACCTGCTGGCTTTTCCTACCATTCCAGGCTACTAGCCTTCCAGTGGTCCACCATGCTCGTAGATGGCCCATTTAGTATCCATAGAGAATTTCAAGATCATTCATTTTCCTTCCATGCCCAATCCAGAAATAACATGAAAGAGAATCATAGAAACTTCACTTTAGTGGATCATGCCTTCAATTTCTCTATAAATAAAAAGAAGTGGCACTGACAATGTTGCTCAATAGCTTTGATGTGACCTCTGTGAGGGCCCCAAAGGAGACACTGCGGATCACATTGCAGAACACCTTTGGGATTAGTGGAAGCACCAAAGGGATTTGAACATGGATGCCCACAAACGCCCTGAATTGTCCATCTCCCTGGTCTAGAATATGATAGTTCATGGGCACCATGCACTTAGCACCCAGAGTAAATGCTAATCTTCTATCTGCTTTATATAGGCTCATTAATTATTGGATACTTTGGCAAAATCTTTGCCAATATATAACATCTTGGTACATATGAAATTGGAAACCTCAAAGTGGTATCCTGAATTTAATTCCCTTCCTGTTTTGACATATTTTCTATTTTAGGTGTTTGGTAATACATAACTGTTTTGGCCTGCATCTCCCAGACTTTGGAAGGTTTTCTTTTATTTTTGTATTTATTTTTTATCAGTGTGAAAGTATAACTTATAGAAAAAAATTTAAAATTTTTTTTATTGAGCTAAAATTGGCTTTTAACATTATATAAATTTCAGCTGTACATCATTATACTTAGATTTCTGTGTAGACTACATCATGTTCACCACCCAAAGACTAACTGCCATCAATCATCGTACACATATGCCTTATTAACCCTTGTACCCTTCTCCCTCCCCCTTCTCTGGTAACCACCAGTCTATTCTCTGTGTCTATGTGTTTCTTGTTGTTGTTGTTATCTTCTACTAATGAGTGAAATCATATGGTATATGGCTTTCTCCATCTGACTTGTTTCACCTAGCATAATACCTTCAAGGTCCATCCATGTGGTCGCAAATGGCAAGACTTCATCTTTTTTTTATAGTTGAATAGTATTCCATTGTGTGTACATACCACATATTCTTATCCATTCACCCATTGATGGGCACTTAGGTTGATTCCATGGCTTAGCTATTGTGAATAATGCTGCAATGAAAATGGTGGGGGTGCAAATATCTTTACCCATTCGTGTTCTTTGGACAAATATCCATAAGTGGAATAGCTGGATCATGTGGTAGTACTATTGTCAATTTTTTTGAGGAATCTCCATACTGTTTTCCATAGTGACTGCACCAGTTTACATTCCCACTAGCAGTGTATGAGGGTTCCCTTTTCTCCACATCCTCTCCAACATGTGTTATTTCTTGTCTTGTTAATTATAGCCATTCTGATGGGTATGAGGTGATATCTCATTGTAGTTTTGATTTGCATTTCCCCAATAATTAGTGATGTTGAAGATCTTTTCATGTGCCTGTTGGCCATCTATATGTCTTGTCTGGAAAAATGTTTGTTCAGATCTTCTGCCCATTTTTTAATTAACTTGTTTGTTTCTTTGTTGTTGAGTTGTATAAGTTCTTTATATATTTTGAATATTAATCCCTTATCCCATATATGGTTTGCAAATATCTTCTACCAGTTGTTGGGTTGTCTTTTCATTTTATTGATGGTTTCCTTTGCTGTGCAGAAGCTTTTTAATTTGATGTAGCCTCATTTGCTTATTTTTTCTTTTGTTTCCCTTGCCTCCTCAGAAATGGTATTCAAAAAGATCCTGCTAAGACCAATGTCAAAGAGTGGACTATCTATGTTTTCTTCTAGACATTTTATGGTTTCAGGTCTTACATTCACGTCTTTAATCCATTTTGAGTTAACTTTTGTGTATTGTGTAAGATAATGGTCTACTTCCACTCTTTTGTGTGTGACTGTCCAGTTTTCCTAACACCATTTGTTGAAGAGACTTTCCTTTCTCCATTGTATGTTCTTGGCTCCCTTGTCGAAAATTAGTTGTCCATAGATGTATGGGTTTATTTCTGGGCTCATGATTCTGTTTCATTGATCTGCCTGTCTGTTTTTGTGCCACTACCATGCTGTTTTGGTTACTGTAGCTTAGTAGTATCCTTTGAAATCAAGGAGTGTGATACTTCAAGTTTTGTTCTTTTTTCTCAGGATTCTTTTGGCTATGTGCGGTCTTTTGTTGTTCCATATAAATATTAGGATTCTTTGATCTATTTCTGTGAAAAATGTCATTGGGACTTTGATAGGGATTGCACTGAATCTGTAGATTGCTTTAGGAAGTATGAAGATTTTAACTATGTTAATTCTTTCAGTCCTAGAGCACAGAATATCTTTCCATTTCTTTGTATCTGCTTCAATTTCTTTCAACAATGTTTTATAGTATTCAGTGTACAGGTCTTTCACCTCTTTGATTAAATTTATTCCTAGGTATTTTATCCTCTTGGTTGCGATTCTAACTGCAATTGTATTCTAAATTTCTCTTTCTGCTATTTGGTTGTTAGTGTATAGAAACACAACTGATTTTTGTATGTTGATTTTGTATCCTGAAAATTTACTGTATTCATTTATTATTTCTCATAGGTGTTTTGTGGATTCTTTAGGATTTGCTATATATAAAAAATCATGTCATCTGCAAATAGTTAAACTTTTATTTCTTCCTTTCCAATTTGGATCCCTTTTCTTTCTTTTTCTTGCCTGATTGCTCTGTCTAGGACTTCCAATACTGTGTTAAATAAGAGTGGTGAAAGCGGGCATCCTAGTCTGGTTTCTGTTCTTAAAGGGGATAGCTTTCAGTTTTCCACCATTGAGTTATGATACTAGCTGTGGGTATGTCACATATGGCCTTTATTATGTTGAGATATTTTCCTTCTATACCCATTTTATTCAGAGTTTTTATCATAAATGGATGCTGTATCTTGTTGAACGCTTTCTCTGCATCTATGGAGATGATCCTGTGATTTTTATTCTTCATTTTGTTAATGTGGTATATCACCTTGATTGATTTGTGGATGTTGAACCATCCCTGCATCCCAGGAATAAATCACATTTGGTCATGGTGTATGATCTTTTTAATGTATTGTCATATTCAATTTACTAATATTTTGTTGAGGATTTTTGCATCGATGTTCATCAGTGATACTGGCCTATAGTTTTCTTTTTTTGTGTTGTCCTTGTCTGGTTTTGGTATCAGGGTAATGTTGGCCTCGTAGAGTGAGTTAAGAAGCTTCCCATCCTCTTCAATTTTTGGAAGAATTTGAGAAGGATAGGTATTAAGCCTTCTTTGAATGTTTGGTAGAACTCTCCAGGGAAGCCATGTGGTCCTGGACTTTTTTGGGGGGAGGTTTTTGATTATTGTTTCGATCTCCTTACTGGTGGTTGGGCTTTTCAGATTCTCTTATTTCTTCTTGCTTCAGTTTTAGAAGGTTGTATGATTCTAAAAATTTATCCATTTCTTCTAGATTATCCAATTTGTTGGCATATAAATTTTCATAGTATTCTCTTATAATCCTTTGTATTTCTGAGGTGTCCATTGTCATTTCTCCTGTTTCATTTCTGATTTTATTTATTTGAGCCTTCTCTCTATTTCTTGGTGAGTCTAGCTAAAAGTTTGTCAATTTTGTTTATCTTTTACAAGAACAGCTCGTAGTTTCAATGATTTTCTCTATTGTTTCTTAGTCTCTATTTCATTTATTTCCACTCTGATTTTTATTATTTCCTTCCTTCTACTGATTTTGGGCTTTGTTTGTTCTTCTTTTTCTAGTTCCTTTAGGTGCACTCTTAGATTGTTAATTGAGATTTTTTTCTTGTTTGTTGAGATAGGCCTGTATTGCTATAAACTTCCCTCTTGAACCGTTTTTGCTGTATCCCATACATTTTGGTATGTCATATTTTCTTTTTCATTTGTCTCCAGATATTTTTTTATTTCTCTTTTGATTTCTCATTGACCCAATAATTGTTTAGTAGCCTTTTGTTTAATTTCCACATATTTGTGGATTTTACAGCTTTCTTCTTGTAGTTGATTTCTAGTTTCATGCTGTTGTAGTCAGAAAAGGTGCTTGGTATTATTTCACACTTCTTAAATTTATTGAGACTTGTTTGTGGCCTAATATGTAATCTATACTGGAGAATGTTCCATGTGCATTTGAAAAGAGTGTGTATTTTGCATTTGGGGGATGGAATGTTCTGTATATATCTGTTAAGTCCATTTGGTCTAATGTGTCATTTAAGGCCAATATTTCCTTATTGATCTGTTTGGATGATCTATCCATTGATGCAAGTGGAGTGTTAAATTTTCCTACTATTATTGTGTTACTGCCCATTTCTCCTTTTATGTCTGCTAATATTTGCTTTATATATTTAAATGCTCCTATTTTGGGTGCATAGATATTTATGAGTGTTATATCCTCTTGTTGGATTGTTCCCTTGATCATTATGTGGTGCCCTTCTTTGTCTCTTGTTACAGTTGTTGTTTCAAAGTCTATTTTGTCTGATATAAGTTTGGCTACCCCAGCTTTCTTTTCATTGCCATTTGTCTGATGTATCTTTCTCCATCACTTCACTTTCAGTTTGTAAGTGTCTTTAGGTCTGAAGTGTGTCTCTTGTATGCAGCATATATGTGGGTCTTGTTCTTTTATCCATTCAGCCACTCTTTGTCTTTTGATTTGAGCATTTAGTCCATTGACATTTAAAGTAGCTATTGATAAGAATGTACTTATTGCCATTTTGTTACTTTATTCTGGGTGTTTTAGTAGTTCTTCTCTGTTCCTTTCTTCTTCTCTTGCTCTCTTCCCTTGTGATTTGATGGCTGTCTTTGGTATTATGATTGGGTTCCTTTCTTGTAATTTTTTGTGTATTTATTATAGGTTTCTGATTTGTGATTACCATGAGGTTCATATATAATAACCTATGTAAACAGCAATCTATATTAAGTTGATGGTCTCTTAAGTTTGACCTCTTACCAAAAGCCCTACACTTTTATCCCCTTCCCCGACATTTTGTGTTTTTGATACCACATTTAACCTCTTTTTTTTGTACATATGCCTTAATGTCTTATCATGGAGATAGATATTTTCAGTACTTTTGTGTTTTGATCTTCATATTAACTTTATAGGTGTTTGATGTGCTACCTTTACTGTATATTTGACTTTACCAGTGATTTGTTTTCATTGATAATTTTCTTGTTCCTATTTGTGGACTTTGCTTTTCCACTTGCATAAGTCCCTTTAACATTTTTTGTAAGGCTGGTTTAGTGGTGATGAACTCCTTTAGGTTTTGCTTGTCTAGAAAACTTTTTTCTCTCCTTCCATTCTGAATAATAACCTTTCTGGGTAGAGAATTCTTGGCTCTAGGTTTTTTCCTTTCAGCGCTTTGAATATATCATACCACTTCCTTCTAGCTGGTAAGGTTTCTGCTGAGAATTCAACTGATAGCCTTATGGGATTCCCCTTGTATGTAACTTGTAGTATTTCTCTTGCAGTTTTTAGGATTCCCTCTTTATCTTTAATTCTTGACATTTTATTTATAATGTGTCTTAGTATGGGCCTCTTTGGGTTCATCTTGATTAGTGCTCTCTGTGCTTCCTCTATCTGGATATCTGTTTCCTTCCTTAATTTAGGTAAGTTTTCAGCTGTTATTTCTTCAAATAAATTCTCTGCCTCTCTGTCTGTCTCCTTTCCTTCTAGGACACCTATAATATGGATGTTAGTATGCTTTATGTTGTCCCAGAGGTCCCTTAGACTGTCCTTGTTCTTTTTAATTCCTTTTTCTTTTTTCTGTTCAGCTTGGGTGATTTCCTCTACTCTTTCTTCCAGCTTGCTCATCTGTTCTTCTGTGTCATCTACTCTGCTGTTGATTACCTCTAGTGAATTTTTCGTTTCCATCATTGTATTCTTCAAATCCGATTTGTTCTTTTTATATTTTCCAATTCTTTGTTGAAGTTGTCACTGTGCTCATCTATTCTTCTCCCAGAATCAGAGCATTCTTATGACTATTAGTTTGTACTCTTTATCAGGTAAATTGTTTATCTCTGTTTCATTTAGTTCTTTTTCTGAAGAGTTGCCCTGTACCCTTATTTGGAACATATTCCTTTGTCTCCTTATTTTGTCTCCTTCTCTGTGCTTGTATCTGTATATTAGGTAGATCAGCTACATCTCCTGATCTGGGAGATGTGGCCTTAGGTAAGAGATGCCTTATTGGGCCCAGCATGTACTTCCCTCTTGTCACCAATTCCAAATGTTCCAGGAGTGTCCCCTGTGTGGGCCATATGTTCCCATCTATTGTGCCAGATTTGCTCTTTCTGTGGGCACAGAGGCAGGCTAGGCTAGTCTCTGAGCCAACTGGTTGTCAGGCTCAGCAGTGTGCAGCTACTACAGTCACTTTAGTCACTTTATTGGATGGGGCAAGCCCCTCGACAGCTGGCTGCAAGTCCAATAGAGCATACTTGCTGCTGTTTTGCTGTTAAGTGAGTAGGCCCCCAGTGTGGCTTGTTGCTAGACTCAGGGGCTCACAATTGCTGTAGGCCTCTGGCCTATGAGGCTGTTGTCAGCTCACTCAGGAGTGCAGCTGGGTGCGGCCAGCCTCAGGCATGGCGGCACACAATTGTTTCACGTGTTAGAAGGTGGGGCAGATCCCCTGTGTGGCTGTTTAAGATGGCCAGCAGCACATGTCAGCTGTGACTGACACACCACATTGCCCACAGGCCTACACACCCTGCCAATGCATTTCTGCCCTGCGTGCACACCCCACACTGCCAAAGTAGACCCACTAACAGATCAAAGGAAGAAATCCAATGGTGTCTGCCAGCATCTGTGTCAGCATGTCTGTACTAGGTCACAATAATGGCTGCTGCCAATGTCTCAGTTCTTGGAGAGGTAGGCCCAGCCACCTCCTGCCTCTTTGAGATATGCTCAGAACTTATCATGTGAGTCTCTTTCACCAAAGGACTATGTACCTTTCTTTCTCATGATTTTGTGTTGGTTTCTAGAACAGGTGAATCTGCGCATGGGCCTTTAAGAGTGAGATTTTCTTTCTCTTATGTTCAATAGCTTTTCTGGGAATATTCCCTGATGGTTTTAATAGCCAGTAAAGCCAGGTATTATGGCACTCATCTTGGTTGTACTGATTCAAACGCTGCTTATTGTGGCATAGCTCTCCCACACAGATCCCTTACTCCTTCAGGAAAAGCATCACAACTTCAGATTGCTCCCAGCTGTGAAGTGCTGTGGCTAAAATGTGTTTCTTTCCCTCATCAAAGGTGTATTTCTGCCTCTTCCACCTCAGTGTTTTCCCTTGGTGTGGGCCTCTTTTTATCCAGTTTCCAGTTATCTCTCAGAGGTCATTGTTCCACAGGTAGTTGTAGACTTGTTGTGTCCATGGGAGGAGGTGAGTTCAGAGTCCTCCTATGCCACCATCTTCCCAACAATCTAGAAAAAAGTTTTCTTTTTTTTGGTGAGGAAGACTGGCTCTGAGCTAACATCTGTTGCCAATCTTCCTCTTTTTGCTTGAGGAAGATCGTCTCTGAGCTAACTTCTGTGCCAATCCTACTCTATTTTTTGTATGTGGGATTCCACCACAAACTGGCTTGATGAGTGGTGTGTAGGACCTTGCCCAGGATCCAAACCCACGAACCCCAGGCCACCAAGGCGGAGCATGTAAACTTAACCACTACGCCACCTGGACAGCCCGTAGAAAAAATTTTAAATACAGTGAAATAGAAGAAACACCAAAAAAATTATCCGGAGTGTCATTAACCAAAGGGAATTGCTGTTAGTATTTGTCTACTTTTCTTGAGTTCTTTTTTTCTTCTTTACTATGATGATAAAAACAAAATTGACATGCGAAATTTAAAAGATTATTATTATTTTTGTGATTACAATGATAATATGTGTTCCTATAGAAAATATGGAAAATACAGAAATGTATAAGAAATTTAAACCCAGAATCTGACTATTAAGATATAACCATTTTAAACTTCATACTTGCATATTTCTTTAAGGCCTCATTTGTTAAATTTTTAATCACAAAATTAATAAATGCTCATTTAAAAATATAGATAGTGCAAGTTATAGAGTATAAATAATTAAGATTTTCTTTTCAGCTCTATTATTCCCTAACATTCTTCAAATTCTTATTCTTCTAACATTCTTTAGCTTCTTTAAACTTTGTTGTATATTTTCCTAGACCTCTATCTGTGCATTTACAGTATTTATAATATTTATATAAAGCACATATTTCCTAAGATCTAAAGATACCATGTATATTATACCCCATAACATGTATAGGTGTACACACCAACTTTTAAAGTTTCTTACAGAAATGAAATTATAACATACATATTTTCTACAACTAGCTTTTTAAATTTGGTTATTTACAATAAGCACATCTTCTGTCTCAGTGCATATAAATCTAACTAATTCTTTCTATTGACTACACGAAATTAATATGAAATAATTTGTGTAAAAATTCTCCAATTGACAGACAGAATTGTTTCTAGTATTTTACTACTACACACAAACTGCTGTGTGCATTTTGAACACAACCTATTTTGCATATGTCTGCAAGACATCTTTTTAGTCAGATAGATTTCCAGTAGTAGAGTTATTCAGTCAAAGGATATATGAATATTTTATATTAATGGAAGGTCCAATTATTTTCCACAAAGTCTGGTTACACCCAAAATATATAAACCTTTCTTCACACCCTCACCAATATTGAATATTGTCAATCTTTAAATGTTTTGCCAATCTGAGTAATAAAAAAATACCAATTTTCGTTTTAATGTCTTTCCTTGAGGTTGAGCATTCATCCAAACCTGATTTTTTGCAAGCAGACAGGCTGTTTACTGCTAGCTGTCTGATATTCTGTGTAGAAAAACTGCATTCCCCAGCATGCACTGCTTCCAGGGCTTATCCTATTGCTACTTCTGTCTGCAGTAGGTTAATGGATTACTTGCATACCCATATCCGTCTCAGAAGTAGAGGATAAGATTCAAGAGAGACGTTCATCACACCACTCATATCACAATCCCAGTCATTTTCTGGGCATCATATTTCGAACGGATGTAGGAAAAACACTTATGGGGGCAAAGCTGATGCTTTATGTTGGCTACTTAAAAAAGCAGAAACTAGTTTCAGAATTGCAGTGACTCTTGGATTTCTGATCTCAGGAGCACATAATGAAATAGATACTGCAGTGATGGTGAGGGCTGGCATGTAGGTATCTATATTCACAATTGCAGGTTTGCTTGGTTTCCAAATAACAAAGCACAAATGGGTACTAGTTGTGCTTTTTGGCCCAATTGTATCGGTGACTGTTTCTCCCAGATTCTGTAGTTGGCCCTTTTTCTTGTGTTCCACTTCTCTGAATTTTCACTGTTTTGGTGTCTTTATTATTATCCTATGTGAATTTGGAAAGGCCACGTCATGAGTATGAACCAGACACTATTTTAAATTAGAAGTCTCTGGATTGCCTCTGGATGGAATATTTATATAATTTTATTCTTGTTAAGCATAAACTTATAAAATGTTGGAAAATGTAACAAAAGGAAATAGAGTAGTAGATGTTTAAGTCTTGCCATTAAACTTGGCATGCTGTCTCCAGGATTCTAACAGAGGTTGTCAGGGGACCCACCCCAGCCTTAAATATTGAATGATGGGATTCATGCCAATGTAGCATATGGTTTTATATGAACAATGAATATTATGTTGTGTGATGTGTGAGGCCAGGGAGGAAAGTGGATTTGTGAAGACCTGGTGCAGCTGCGCCTACATCAGAGACAATTATTTTCATCATTGTTGTCTAGTCTAAAGATGGTTGGAGAGACTCACTTGAAGAAATCAGACAAGGATAAAGTTGTCAGTGAGTTACAACTGTGCCCAAAAATGGCATCAGCAATTGCTACAATCAAATACATTTTGAGTGACTTGATGGTATCCCTAGTGATCTGCACTTGATTGGAGCTGCCTGAATTTTCTTACATTTGTGGCGTGGTGATTTCATCCTTGTCCTTAAAGAAGTCTCCACTAAAACCTCTCCCTCTTTTAGCTCCTGACCAGTTATAAATGCCATACCATATCTTTTTCTCTTCAGTCCTCAGAGGTTCAATTTTCTCCTGTATGAGTTTGCCAAAAGCAAAAGTAACTAATAGAACATTACGTAAGAAGGAATATCATTAATAATTAGTAAATAAGGTCCTGGTTTATAGTGGCTTCAGTTAACTATCAGGGACTTTTTTTTCTATTTATTCATTTCTGATCAAAAGGGGAAACTCAGAGGCCAGTAGGCTGATGGTGAGGAGAAAGAGAAGTCTATATTCCGTGACTTTAGTGATGACATATCCATTGATGAATCTGCTCTAAAATGCTTGTAGAATTTCAAGGCCGTTACTTAAAATGCCCCCCCAGCCACCAGCCCAGTGATGGTCTAAACGTGGTAAAATTGCTCCTCCAATTGCCCGCAAGCAAAGACAGCATGGTGGGCCAATGATTACTGGGCTTCAGGCTGTGAGGAGAGTCCTGGGTTGACTGTTTCCATTGCCACATAGATTGGCGCACACCACGGCATGCAGTTGTGATGAAGCTGTCCTCTAAGGCACTGCTTCTCAAACTTGAATGTGCATACAAGTCCTCCTGAGGATCATGTTAAAATGCAGGTTCGGATTCTGTAGATTCGGTAGGGCATAGGATTCTCATAAGCTCCTAGGTGCTGCCGATGCTGCTAGTCCACAACCCACACTTGAGTATAGGAAGGCTTATGTTCTAAATCTTTTAATTATAGCTGAAGATACAAACACAACCTCTATTGGTGTGTGATCCCTTGAGTTGTTCATCTTGCAGGACCTGTCTACTTCCATGCCCTTACCTAGACATGAGTGAACAGAAATTCAATTTCTACAATGACGAAAAGGTGATTAATATATTCTTTCTGATAATCCCTTTATTCCTTATGATGTCACAAAGTAAACTAGCTAAACATAAAGTTCAGCTTTAATAAATGAACTGCAAATATATTCAATATTTTACTGGCTGAAACATATTCTACATTTTGTTGAACTATAAATACAGTAGTTGGGAACATTTGTTAAGAATGGTGATGTTGAAGAAATAGTGTTTGACAGTTTAAAATCTATTACTTCCCTGTCAGGACTCAGTACAGCCCTTCCCTTTGGTCTGGGGTTATTGTGCTCAGAGCACCATGGTGGCCCTCTGGGTGGGGTCTCACACTGCTTCAAGGACCAGCCCTTCATCCTGTTTGTCCTTGTGTCCACACAGAGGACCTGGCACCTGCAAGTGCTCAAAGAATGTTAATGAAAAATATCATTATGGGATAAATATACAAAGTAAATTGTGGCACATCAACCTGGTGGAATATAATGTACCTCAGGAAATAATAATCATGACAGCTCTAACAACATGAAAATTTTATATTATGTTAAGTGAAAAAAAAAAACTGGATGTAACAATGCGTTTTTTGTGTGTTTACAATTTTTACTATATATAGATAATGAATAAATCTCAAAAAGAAACATGGGAAAATGAAAACAGTAGGCTACTCAAGGTATAGATTATGGATGATTTAACTTCTTCTGAAAAGTATGTGTTCGTTTCTAATATTACAGTTTTCAAAAAATTATATATAAAAAGGAACCACAATGAGTAACATTTTGCTATCCTTAGACATCATTCTTGCTTCCCTCTGCATTTCACATACTTAATTGCAAAAGCCCACTCTATGACTCCCTTTAGAGAAATTAAAGACAGATTTTGTAAACATTTAATTAACTATAAAAGTGAACAAACTTTTATAGGTCATGTTAATGCTTTCGTTTTACTTGTAAATTCTATAGTAGCCCTTAAACTTTAATGAAACTCACAGGACTCTCAAGGAAGAGTTCTTGTCCTGTTCATTTTATTTTTTTCTCATCCAGACACTCAGTAAAATGTAATAGGCTGTTAGGAATTCACCTTATCCAATGGAGTATATAAAAACTCCCACATCTTTAAATCCGATTGGATGGTATTTTCTCCACTGCACTTCTTTTCTTTGAGTACAGCCTCTGTACTAAAGTTATTTTTTTCTAATTTAAAATCATGTCTTCGTTTTCATGCTGTGTAAAATCTAGGCTCAGTAACAGGTATGTTTCTTCATCCTTGCACCTACAACTCTTAAATTTGAAAACTCATATGTGCAACATTCATGAGAAAAAGAAAGAAGATGAGTCTCCCTTTGCTCACCTTACCTCTAGAGCCTATCAGAGCACTTGATATATATTTATTGAAAGAATAAATATGTGAATTAGAGAATGAATGAATGCTATTACTAGTGAGATAAGAACTGGTGTTGAAGACCAATAAATTATTAGAAGCTCTTACAATTATAGTTTTCATATCCACATTGACTGCCCCTTTGCTGGTATCTTCAATCATGTCACTTTTGTTGATAAATAGTTCTCTTTCTCCTTTGCTTCGTTATTTTCTGTCAAACCATGGCCTTTAAAAGGTGTTCACCTTTTTATTTTCATCCAACTCCCCCTTTTCCTTTGAAAAATATGGACAATTCTCAAGAAGCTGTAATTCCATCTCCTCCTTTGAACAGGGACAGCATTTGGTTTACATCGCTTTTATGTCATTTATCTCATTCTACTGTGTCATTTGGGAACTTGACTTATACTCCTACTAGGTTATAACCCCTTTGAGGAAAATAATAGTTTCTCTCCATTTTTTTGTTTTTTGTTTTAAATCTCTGGTATTGCCTAGATTGGCTCCTAGCACATCATTGACGTTGGCTTAATTGAATTTAGAATTTGAGACCTTCTCTACAAATAATGAAACACAGTTACTTTAAACATGTTTACCCAGAGATGGAGAATAGAAATGATTTTAAAAGAGTAAGGTTCTCAAACAAAATGTCATATTTATTAAACTTCTCTGAGGCAAAAATGAGCATTGCATTTTATACAGATAAAAAGATTTTGGTGCATTTAATGTGTTCCTATAAAATTAGATGTGCTGTACAATGTAGGGCATTTTTACAGATTCTTAGAACAGGATCTCCTTTGCATAGGTGATGGGGAGGGGAGTGAGTATGTACAAGAAGAACAGGGCAAATATATTTTTGGCTGGTGAAGGAGAACAATGTAAATTCCTTATTTTATTTATAAATCCTGACTCTGGTGTCCCAGGAGCACTTTGGAGCTACCAATTATCTGCTGGGAGGTCCTGATGTCATCTCTGCCACTCTCTGACTCTCCCCTTCACTGTCCTTCAGTATTTGTATGACTGATTTATTTGCCCATCTCCTCAACTTGACTGTGGGCTTTGGGTAGACTCTGGCCCCATACTTAGTCCTTGACACAGAGTAGAGGACAAAACATTTTTATATTGGATTGTTTATGCAAAGTCCTATAGTGAATAATGATTTGAAGAAAAGGAAATGTCTATCAGCAGCTATTCTGGGATGTATGAATATAATTTCATCATCTACTTTAGTATTTTTCAGATGATGCTCCTTCCTAGTAGAGATGCAGATAAGAGGTGGAGTGGTGGAAGGAAAGGGCAAAGTTGAATCTCTAGGCTCCCTATCTTCACTTCTGTTCAGTATCTTTTTTGTTAGGACTTTTGTAAATTGAACAGAGAGTTATATGGCCATGGAGTTTTTGTTTCATTGTGGTTTAACTATGGACTAGTTTAGTTTGAAATATCAGTGCAATTGAACCATGATGAAGAGGAAAGTCAAAGGAGCTGCAGGAATGATGCCTAGCAGTGCTTTAGTAATTATTATAAAAGAGAAAAATAAGGAAGAATCTTAAAAACTGAGAGAAATTAGTATTGCATTGTTTGAGTGTTTGGTGCTGGAATAGGGTTTGCTCCTGACTTACACATTTTCACTCAGCCTACAAAGGTCAGAGAGGACGAAAAGCTATTACATTTGAACAGGTGTTTTGAGACCTTTGGAAATGAACTTGTAATTTGAGTTGCATTCAGAGACAACAGGGGTATATCATTGGAAAAACCAACCATTTTGCCACTAGTTTTAGCAAGAAGACTTGTGGATGCAGAAGTCATATGGGAAATGTGCAAAACATGCTTATTCTTGAAATATTGGTAGATAAACCTTGATATCAGAGATGTTGCTGGCCATGTACATTTTATTTGGTCCTGCAACTTTGGCCTGAGTAACCTCTTTCTTGGAAACACTTGTCGTACCTTTATTTGCAAATGTTTTCAGTTAAGTCTACTATGTGCAAAATAACAAAGTACTTGAGAAAGTGTCTTTTCATTGAGTTCCTTATGCCTTGATCCAGGACATAATTCATTTACTCTACCTACAACTATTGAATTCAACATGTTCTAAATATTCTAGTACAGTGGATATATAATTATTGGGGAAATAGAGAGTGAGGATCTTGTTGAACATTGTTTGAGCTATATTTACATATTAAAATCAGTTTTAATATTTCTTATATTTGACTTTCTAAGTTTGGCTTTCTTTTCTCAATTATTTGAAGAAGCTTTATTCTGATTAACTTAGTAGTTATTGGAATAAAAATACTCTGCTGACTCCAGATCCCCACTGGAAAAATATCAGTTCGTAATTTTGCCAAGCTGTTCACAACATGAATCAGATAATCCCTTGATGGAGAGTTTAATGATTTCCTTGCATTGGTGATCTGTCGTAATTCAATGCCTGCAAGCTCTTCTTAGTTGAACCATAAAGATGAAAGAATGTCCAATCTTGAAAAGCAGTTCGTTCACATTTTCTGTTGTTATGGATGTCACTATTCAGCGACTGAAGAAGCATCCAGTTCTCATTAAACTGTATCCTGAATGGTACTATGTGGAACTAATCAAAAAGAAACGTGCTATTTCTGGACTTGATGCCAATTCCCCTGCTTCTCTTTTGTCTGGTTAGATATGTTGAAATCTCAGTTAATGCTGCTGACAAGTATGTACACTTTCAGTTGCCAGCCAGATCTTAACTTTCACAAAAGAACTGCTGGAGAAGTTCTGGCTCTGAGATGGCTGCTGGGATAAAAGGCACCTTTCACTAAAAAACACCACCTCTCCCCTCTGTGTGGTATGCCCTAAAATGCAGCAACACGGCCACTGGAAGGTGACTCTGAAAGCAACGGTAGAAAGAGAAAATTGCTGGATTCGTGATTGTCAGTACAAGGTTACATAAAGTTGGCCATACAATTGCAGTCATGCTGGTAAATCAATATGTGTTGCCATGGAGAGATGGCTATAAGAGGAAAAACAGCTAGTGGTAGTTGTGGTGAAGACAAATAAATAAAAGTCCCAAATCTCCTTCCACATAGAAGTTAGGTAGGATTCAACAATTCGGGGAAGGATGTTATATGTATACTTAGAAGGCTTCTATTACCATTTTTATCACATTAGTGCAGAATTATACTATTAAAATCATCACATTATTCATTTACTTATTTCCCAGGTCAGGAGTTACCTCTCTCACTTCACTTGCCAAACCATTTTCCTTAGTTCATCCAACTCGTGTAAATACTCATTTTATTTATTAAATCTATCATGATTTAGAGCAAGATTGTCTGCCAAATATCTTCACTGCAGGTTCTCTCAAGAAGTTATCTTCTCTTTCTCTGAAGAAAAGAGAATGTTCTTTGAGAAATATGTATATTATAAGGCCACAATATGCAAACACTGCTATATTCCTTGTAAGTATGCTGACAAAAATATGATTTGACCCAAGCCCTGGATTATTAAAACCTTGTATTTTATGCCACAAACAGTTTTGCTGTCTAATGTTTATGTGATGAGAATGAGCATGCAGTATTTTTTCTACTTAAAACACAATCTAATTCATGAGTTTCTAAAAATGCATAATTTTATGATGAAAAATCAGATCTCAGTCACTATTATAAAAGAAGATTTCTACTTTTATTTGTTCCATGTTTAAGCAATAATATCACTTAATGGAGAACTAGATGAGTACAATTTCTCACTTTGCCTCAAAATATAGAGATGACCTATGTCAGTAGTTTCCTAATAAATCACATCAGTGGAATTTTGTTTCCTTGAAATAAGACATGTTTCTTTGTAATTCCATAAGAGGAACATGTGATAGAAGCAATATATTACTTGAGATCAGAAACATCTTTGGAAGATGTATTTCTGACAGGATGGTAGAATAATTTCTCTAAAGAACTCTGTTGTTAAAAACAACTGAAAATGTCAGATTTAAAACATGTTTTAATTGCATCAGTGGGGTAACAAGAAAGGAAGTTCTTCTGAACTTCAGCTTCAGTTTCTAAGACTCAAAGAATGGGGAAGAAAAGACAAATCCCAAAGGAACACCAGACTAGGAGTCTAATAGAAGAATCTTTACATAAAGCTGGAACCCCAAACATCTACAGCCTAGTGATGAGATGAGAACTAGACCCAAACCCATCCCCCCAAAACAAGTAAAATTGTGTGCCTCCAACCTGGTACTAGATGGAGAAAAATAAAAATTTCTCCTGAATGTTCATAAAAATAGAGTAGCCCTCACATGGATTTGTAAACTAAATTCACACCACCTGGGTGATCCAGAAAGTCTCTAAGCCAAGAATTTAATTTAAAGTGGTGGTATGCTATTAGTGCCTTAGTGTACCTGGCAAATACAAATGAAAATTCAAAAGCAAATAAAAATTCTATTAGAAGTTATCTACTTTCAAATCAAATCATAAAATTTCCCAAAGATAAAGTTCCAAGGAACTAGACTCACAATCAACAATTCATAATATACAAGGAGCCAAGGTACCAAACCTCGAAAGCAATAGAAAAAAGAAATAGCTGAATTAAACCCATGAAGATATCAGACATAGACTATAAGTGTAAATTAACATGCTCAAAGAAAGAAAAGAGAGGTTTGAAATAAGGAAAGAGCAAAATGACCAAGCATATTTGAAAAAGAACCACATAGAATTAACAGAAATAAAAATATATAATATTAATTTTTAAAAACTCGATGGGTTTAGCAAATTCAAAATGAATGGGAAAATATTTTCTGAGAATATTATACAGAATGCAGTACAGAAAAACAAGAGGTAGAAAACATAGAAAATTAAGAGACAGGAAGATGGAATGAGAAGTTCTATGTGCCTGAATGGAGTTCTAATAGGAAAAGATACAATAGGACAAGTGTAAGCGTTTGAAGAAAATTTTAGCTGAGAATTTTCCAGAACTGATGAAAAGCACCATCAGATGCTGGAAGGCCAAAAATTACCAAGAAAGATAAATTAAAGGATGTCCACAGGAAGATACATTAGAGTCAATCTTCAAAACTTCAAGAACATAGATTTTAAAATCTATTGGGGGGAATGGAGAGGAGACTTTCCTTCAGAGGAAACATAATTAAATAATAACTCACTTCTTATTAGCATCATTGGGATGCAGCACATTTTTTAATGTGCAGAAAGTAAAATATACTTAATGGAAAATATTTTAAGTATTTGAATGAAATAAAGATATGTTCAAGTGAAGAAAAATGTAAAGAGTTTGCTACCAAGAGACCCTCATTTAACAAATTTGAAAGTATATTCTTCAGGAAGAAAGAGGTTTTCCCAAAGAGAAGGTCTGAAAGACAGGAAGAAATAATGAGCAAGAAAGCGGTGTATATGTGGGTAAATCAGATACAAACATTGACTAAATAAAACAACAACAATAATAATGTCAAGATAGAAAACTATGCAAAAAAAAAAAAAAACCTACTTGGGGAATTATAGTGTTGCAAGGCTATTGTATTGTTTGGGAAGAAGAGAAAGATAATGAGTAACTTTAGACATTGATAACTTGTGTATGTATAATAACAAGTCTAGAGTAATTATTTAAATTAAAAAAAATAAAGACTATGTACTTGAAACTAATAAGGAGAGAAAGTGGAAAGGGGGAAAACCTGATTATTTCCAAAGAAGGAAAAAGAGTAGAAAAAAAACTAGAAACTTCAAGAAGAAGAAATGCAAAACTAGCATAACAGAAACAAATCCAAACATATCTTTAATCATAATAAACATATTTCAACAAAATCCTTGACTTAAAAGACAAAGATTCTCAGGCTGAATTGAAAAAAATGTCTAGTCATATGCTTATGTCATGTATTTGAAGTGAGTTTCTTATAGATAGCATACAGATGGGTCATGGTTTTTAATCCACTCTGCCAATTTCTGTCTTTTAATTGGTGTATTTAGACCATTTACATTTAATGTGATTCTTGATATATTAAGAATTAAATTCTAACATTTTATTTCATATTTTCTGTTTATCACTTTTTTCATATCTCTATTTTCTTTTCCTGCCTTCCCGTGAATTACTTGAGCATTTTTCAAAATTCCCTTTTGATTTTTCTATAGTGTTTTTGAGTGTATCTCTATGTATAGCTTTTTTAGTGGTTTCTCTTTTGGTGACACATGTTATCAGAGTATATTTGTGTCCTGTCCCCTCCTTTCTATTGTTGAGCCCATCCACTGAGCTTTTCAATTCAATTATTGTATTTTGAGTCCTCAAATTTCCATTTGTTTCTTCTTTATATCTCCTATTTCTTTGCTGAGAATTTTTATTGTAGTTGTTGAGGCTTTCTAATTTTTTATATGTTTCAAGTATGTTTGCAGTTGCTTGTTGAATCATTTTTATAATGCCTGCTTTAAAATCTTTGTCAGATAATTTTAACATCTCTCTCCTGTTGGTGTTGGAATATTTTGCTTGTCTTTTTTCATTCAATTTGAGATCTTCCTGGTTCTTGGTGCAACAAGTGATTTTGATTGAAACCTGGACATTTTTGTATTTTGTTGTGAGACTCAGGATCTTATCTAAACCTGTTTTAACTGTCTTTTTTCTGACATTGCTCTAGCAAGAGAAGAGAGTGAGGCACCTTGTTACTGCCAGGTGGAGGCAGAAGTACAGATTACCCATTCAGACTCCACTGATACCTAAGGTGGGGAGCTCATCATTACCTGCTGGCTGTGAATTGGAGTTTCATCTCCGCATATGGTCTCCACTGACACCACGGTGGGAATAGCCTCATTACCTCTGGGTGATGGAGAAAGTTCTAACTCTCCACTAGTCTTCATCTAACACCACCCCAATGGTGAAAGGGAAGGATGCCTCATTACTGCCAGGTGAGAGTGGAAATTCAGGCTTCCCACATTGTCTCCACTGTCACTATGGGAGAGGAGGGGACTCATTCTTGGCTGGCAGAGATGAAAGTCTCAGCTCCCTGTTTGGACTTCTCTGACACCATCCCTGCCTTGTTATGTCCTAATTAGGTTAGTTCTAAGCTCCCCACTCAACCTTTCTTGGCATCAGTGAGGGAGTGGCTATATTTTGTGTGTGTGTGTGGTATTTGACTGGAGTATAGTGGTTATTGCCTAAAAGTTTTCTCTCTTACTAGGCTGCCTTTTTCCTGGTCATTTGGCTGGAGAGAGTAGTAGGTTTGGGGGAAGTTTTTTCTTTCTGCATCCATTGGCATTTCTGAGTTACCAGCTTCATAAGTTCCCAGTCTGGAGTATATGCAGCAAAAAGAAAACCCAGGGAAATTACCACCTCCTCGTTTCTCAGACTGATAGCTGCTCTGCTCTCTTCTCTGTACCTTTCAGAATCTTCTTATGTTTGGGGGGGCCACCCGGTGGCGCAGCGGCTTAGTCCGCGCTTGGCAGCCCGGGGTTCGCGAGTTCGGATCCCGGGCGCCCGCCGACGCACTGCCTGTCAGCCATGCCTGTGGCGGCATCCCATATAAAGTGGAGGAAGATGGGCACGGATGTTACTCCAGGGCCAGTCTTCCTCAGCAAAAAGGGGAGGATTGGCAATGGATGTTAGCTCAGGGCTGGTCTTCCCCACAAAAAAAAAAAAAAAAAAAGAATCTTCTTGTGTTTGTTTTACACATGATGTCAGAGGTTTCTAGATGTGTTTAGCAGGAGGAATACAGAAAAGTCTGTCTAGTCTATCTTCCTGCAGGTGAAAGTCTTCTTTGTGTTTTGTTGAATTTATTCCTTAAATTGTTGAACTTATTCCTATAAACTTGCTACCACAGATCAGAAAATAAATCCATGAATGAGGCACAAATGAAGATGTCTGTGAAAACACTTTATAAACTGTACATATATTTTAATAAAATATTTAAGCAATGTAGGAATTAATTTAAACCTTCAGGGAAAGGCCATACTGTAGTATAAAAAATATGGACTCTGGAGCCTGACCGAGGTAGGTTCTGGTGCTGGTTCTAATACTCATTAGTTGTGTTTCTCAAGTGCATTAGGTACCTCTTAACTCTCTGTAAAATGAGGATAAAATACCTGCTTCATAGGGTTTTTTTTTTAAATTAGGATTTAATGAGAAACCATATGTAATGCAGTCCATGCAGTAGGTGATCGGCAAATACAATACTTTCCCCTTATTCTCGGGGCATAAGTACTAAGACCCCTAGTGGATGCCTGAAATCAGGGATAGTACCGAACCCTATCTATATACTATGTTTTTTCCTATACATATCTATGATAAAGTTTAATTTATAAATTAGGCACCATGAGAGATTAACAACAATAGCTTCTCTTTGGTATATCCAAATTGCCAGCATCACTACTCTTGCACTTTGGAGCCATTATTAAGTAAAATAAGGGTTACTTGAACATAAGCACTGTGATACAGTGGATCTGATAACCGAGATGGCTACTAAGTGACTAACAGGAGGGTAGTGTATACAGCGTGAATACACAGGACGAAGGGATGATTCACCCCCCCATCCCCCCATCCCACGGAAAGGGATGTCGTGAGATTCCATCGGGAAACTGATACTCACAATGAAAAACAGAACCATGGAGAAGGGGAGACTACTGTATTAGCTCCCTCTTCTTCGCCTAACTTTATCAGAAATGTAAATAGATTTGTAAAAACATTTGCCCTTCTTTTACTTTAAAATAGAGGCTCTCTGAAATATAAGTGTGATAATGTGATTTATAATAAGAAAATGTATTTGGTCTTCATCCCTGTTTCTGGCACAGAAAAATTCCTCCTAAAACTCTTAGAATTTCCTAAATGATGAGAGCAATAAATGTCCTTTGTTGTGTGAATGAGGTGACTTTTGGATCTTACCTAAGACTGGGGGCTGGTTGCCAGGAGATCCAACCATGTGATTCGAGGGTTGGAGCTTTCTGCCCCTTATCCCCTGACCTCCCCAGAGGGGAGAGGGGCTGGACATTGAGTTCAGTCACCAGTGGCCAATGATTTAATCAACTGTGCCTTCGTAATGAAGCCTCCATGAAAACCCAAAAGGGTGGGGTTTAGAGAGCTTCCGGGTTGGTGAAGAGGTGGAGGTGCTGGGAGAGTGGCGTGCCTGGAGAGGGCGTGGAACCTCCACACCTTGCCCTCTGCATCTCTTCTATCTGGCTATTCCTGAGTTATACCCTTTTAGAATAAACCAGTAATCTAGTAAGTAAAATGTTTCTCTGAGTTCTGTGAGCCACTCTAGCAAATTAATCAAATCCGAGGAGGGGGTCTTGGGAACCTCTGATTTATAGCCAGTCAGTCAGAAGGACAGGTAACAACTTGGACTTCTGCCTGGCACCTGAAGTTGGGCAGGGGGCAGTCTTGTAGGACTGAACCCTTAATCTGTGGAATCTGATGCTGTCTCTGGGTAATGTCAGAATTGAATTGAATTGTAGGACATCCAGCTGGTGTCCAGGGAATTGCTTGTTGGTGTGGGGAAACACCCCCCACACACATTGGAACTGGTACCAGAACCTATTTCATAGGGCAAAACATCATAAATAGGTTCTTCTGTAATATCAACATCACTTTAGGCTGCAGTATGGAGCAGTATTTATACTTATTGCACATAAAATTACAGGAGAAAAGCGCTATCCCTGTAAAGAAGCTTACAAATACGGATCCTCACTAGAAGCAAGGGAGTGAGTGTGCCCGAGACAAAAGTTCAGGATTTTGACAGGGTTTCTCTGTATGATCAGCAGAGCTGCATCAGAGCTCATAAAATTGACACTTGTTCAATCCTGTCACTAGAAGAGATCCCAAAAGACACATCATATGATGGGTTCTGTTTTATTTAGTCTGTTTGTACACTTATGATCTAAAAAAACTGGAACCTAAGAGGCTGATCAAGCTTCACTGGACCTTTGGGAAACAGTTTAATGTCCAAAAAGTGTGAGCACGATTAAAAAGAGATTAATTCAGTTTGTCCCCTGAGATTGAACATTAAAGCCATCCATATTAAGTTGATGAAGGCCATTTCACTGAATTAGGTCAACGTCGTTGGTTAGTGATAACTGAAGAAGAAAATAAAATGCAAGTTTACACCAGAAACACCTCGATCGTTGTCTGAGGTTTTCACTGGTTCTATAATCAGGGAAATTTTCCATTGTCAGTGGTTTGCTGCATTACCTGCAAGCTTCCCAGCTTATGGACAGCAACGGGATACTCAAGTAGCTGCTACATAGGGAACTTAGGGTAGTAAGAGAGAGGCGAAGAGAACCATCGAAAGGAAAATAAACAGTTGATGGTGTTAACCTACTTTAACTGTAGGTTAACACCATCAACTATTTATTATGTAAATGTTTATTGTACATTCTAATTTTCAAGTGAGAATGGCTTCCCTATAGCGTAAATACTTTGACATGTTCAAGTTTTCTTTCAGTATTATTTTTCATAAACAAAACATTTAATTTCATTCCCAAATGAAAAATCTAGTTCTTGCTGAAAATGTGTACTTTAAACGGATTCTTTAAAGAAGGAATTCTTGCAGGTGGCCTCTACTACAAATAAAAATGCGAAAAGGCCCTTAAAGAAACTTTTGGCCCATAACCCTCTCTTCTGTCTTCTCATGCTGGGTTGCCATTTAAGTAAAACCTCCATGGGAGTCTTAAATGCCACGGCAGGCGTGTTCCCGCCAGCTGTTTGTGAGATTGTATAGGTCACTCAGCCTGGGGGTTCAACTTTACTGTTCTTGGATCCATTATGGCTCCACTGGAGGGTTGAAATTCAATCTTCAGTCACTGTTCTGTAACAAATTGGCACTTTGGGATTTTGCTAAAAGAGCTGCCTTATTCCTGGCTTGAGCTATTCAGGGACTGGAACTGCGTTTTTTAAGATCGGCTTCTGCTTGGCAAAGTTGGAGAAGTTCTGCTGTGGGATAATTTCTGGCAGGGGAAGAATACTTAGAAGCTGAATCAAGTGGTGTTGAGAGATCAAGGGACATCCTCGAACAAATAATAACGGATTATTCCCTTCTGCCTAATTATTGTGAAATTCTTATCCAGAGTATTATTGACTTAGTATGAAAGAAGAAACGAGAGTATTCACCCCCTGATTCCTTTCTGGCCTGGTTTGTCTTATGTCTATATCAGTGTCTGCAGTGCTAGAAAACAAGTATGGACACCCCTCTCTTGATAAGAACTTACTGGTAAAATGTAAGAATCTTTAAAAAATGCGTGCTGCCAAAGGAAATATTTTAAAAGTTTACTTTAAGAAGCTCATTTCCTATAATTAACCCCACAGCTTGAAACTTTGTATATTTAGTTAAGCAGACTGGGTTGATACAAGAGTAGTGATTAAAATAATCCCTAAAAGTGAGTAACCCAAAAGTTATTTTTAGCAGGCTTTAAGTTTTCTTACAGAAAGTTTTTTGCCCAGTCTTTACCTATTATTTCAATTATTCTAATTATATTTGGTTTAACCTAATTGAAAAGCACTTGACTTTTTGTGCACATATTGACAGATGGGGAGGAGGGGGCCTCCGTACCTGGACTGAGCTCAGCGGGGAAGTTCACAGCTCCCTGCTTTGAGGCCTTATCAAGGTGCACAATCAACAGGTAGACCATCCACACTAGTTTTTAATTTGCCTTAAAAAAAAAAAGGATAGGGAAAACTGTCAATCGGAGTATGTAATCTGATGCTATGTAAGATCTTTTCTAAGGGATTCAAACGCAGTAGCTTCAAGCCTGTGATTTTCCTGAACACTTTCAATGATTGTAACAGTATCCAGCCAGCGAGTTTTATTTGGTCAGAGTGAAGGTGTGAGCCAATTTGACCTGCTTTACCCTTCGCCTCTCACATATGCTTGGCCCTTAGATTCTAGTTCTTGAATATTTCCAAGCTGTCTCTGTTCTGATTTCCCTTGGCCACTGTCTTAGTTCAGGCTCCCATCCTCTCTCATGTGATGATTGCAGTAGCTTCCACAACCTCCCTACCTTCAGTCCAAGTCCTGTCCTTACCCGCATGACCTCCCTACTCCCCTTACAAAACAAGATCAAAATACCTCTGATGGAGGAGTTTTTGAAAGCATGATACTATTTATGAAACTCCTTAATGCATGGGATAAAACCTTTATTGGCTTCCTAATACCTGCAAAGCAAATCTCAAACTCTTTAACCAGGCACGCCTTGCTCTTCATCTTCCTCTTACAAAGCACCTTCCACAGCATACGCTCTACACCAGTGTTTTGCAAAATTCTTTACCCGCTGGTAGGTTGGAAATCAGTTTAGTTGGTCTAGGCTAGGACTGTTAATGAAATAGAATAGAATAGACCAGACTGTCTCACACAGAATAAGATTAAGCATTGCTTCTTGATATTTTGTTTCAGTATATATGTTGTAGAAGATGTAAAATGTATTTTCTACTGTGGATTGAGGTAAAACACACACACACACACACATACACAGGGAGAAAGTGCAAATGTTTTTCTTAACACAAGTAACCCGTTTGTTGACTAAAATTTTTAGAAAATTAGAATAGCAGTAATTTTTAAGCAACCAAAATTCCACTATTCAGATATAATTTAGACAGATAGATTTAGTGTTGCATGTTTCTACACACACAAATATACCTGATTTATATGCATGGCTACACAAGTATTTCACACACTTAGAAGGACTTCAAAATATTTGTTAATTGAATGCATAGATATAAATTTCTTGTTATCAAACAGAATCTCATTGTACACACACATAATTTTGTCATACACAATATATTGTGATCAGTTTTTTTGCATCAATACATATTGATCTACATTATTTTGTGTGGGTGTGTAGTATTTCATTTTATGGATATATCAACATATATTTTGAATGTCCCATAATATTAGACACTTAGTTTCCAAACGCTCCTCATTATGAACATAATTTTTGTGACCATCCTTATGCAAGAGCAAACATGTATATATATGTGTGTATATATGTATATGTGTGTGTATGTGTGTGTGTGTGTGTGCATCAGGCACAGATTTAACTGCCTTATATGTATTAACTCATTTAGTCTGCAAAATAACACAGTGAAATAGGTTATTATTTTACAGATGAGGAGCCAAGGCACAGAGCATTTAAGGATATTGCCCAGGATCACATGTTAGTAAGCGGCAGAGCCAAGATTTGAAACCAGCCAGTCTGGCCCAAGAATCTGTGTGCCTAACACTATGCAATGTTGCCTCTACACCTGTCCAATTAAGGTAAACTCCTGAAAGTGGACTTAAAGTCAGTGGAATTAAAATTCAATATTTTTAAAGCATTTGTCTCAGAGGCACATGAGGCATTTCCTGGCACTTTGAAATGCTCTGCCATGCCTTTTGCTTTAATTGCTCTGCTGCCACCCTTCTTTGCTGTAAAACCTTTGACCATTCTTTGAGAACCTCGTTCAATAGCCACCTCTTGTGTAAAAGTTTTTAAATATGCTAGTCATGCCAGGCAGAGGTTAAGACACTTTCCTCTGTGCTCCTACAGTTCTTTGAACTCTCCTGTACCATAGCTTACGTAATATTTTATTATAATTATTTGATCTATGTCTTTCTTCCCCACTAGAGTATCAACTAGCTCCTTCAGACCAAAAATTCTGCCATTCATCTTTGTACCCCCAGAGCCTACCTCATAGCAATTGTTAAATCGTACATGTTGAACAAATGAATGAATGAACAAAAGAGAAAAAATAAAAATAAATTTCTTTCTAAAAAGAAATCACTGATGACATTCTAATGATTGGATTAGAGCATTTTAAAACTATTTTATGCTTGCATCTCCAATCTTTCCATATTACATTCCTTAATCATTACTTTGAATATATATATATGTACTATTTCACTTCCTAAAATGACCTGATGTCATGTGATTTTTGTAATGCCTGCCACTGAAAGCACATTCTGGACTCTAGAGAGACCAACTACAAATTCTCTTTCAGTTAATTCTTCTTGAAAAAGTTAGAGTATCTTGAACTTGGTTAATATCAGTGGAGTGGCTTGAAAATAGAAATTGCCACATAAGTGCTGAGTATTGCTGTTGATCATTAAGTTTCACTAGACATAGCCCAAGTGATTTTCCTCATCATTGACATGAAAGTAATTTTATTTAGGCAAAGAATAAGGACTTATTGATAATATTTTCATTCAAATAGGGTATTACTAGGATATGTGATATATACTGGAAATATTTATCTTTTCCTTTCTATTCTGCCTTGTTGACTGAGTTTATAGATATTTTTGTGGAGTTAGAGCTATATTTATTTACATCAAAATCCTAATGCCTATATCACAAATTTTGAATTATAATGCAACTTCCATGGATTTTTCTGGAAAGAAAACTTCCTATGGGTGCAGGAAGGTTTGAGAGAAGTCCTGTTCACTTCAGTAATGGAGTTGGTCACAGCAGGAGCTGAAATAAATAATGACACTATCTCAGATGTTTTTCTGGGGCTTAGAGAGGGTTATGGAAGGCTCTGGGCTCTTTCTGGACTGATCAGGGCCTGAGTGAGACATGTACACATCTCCACCACAGGACAGGGCACCATCCCTGATGAGCTCTAAACTGAGATGGCAGGAAATAACAACTGGTGGTAGGAAGAATACTGGCCCCCAAGGATGTCCACATCCTAATCACTGGAACCTGTGAATATACTTCCTTACATAGCAGAGGGGAATTAAGGTCACAGATAGAATTAAGTATTCAGCTAATGTTAAAATGGAGAGATTTTCCTGGATTATCCAGGAAAACCCAATGTAATCACAAGGGTTTTTATAAATGGAAGAAGGAGGTAAACGAGAAGGAACTAGAGTGATAGCAGCATAAGGACCCAACCCACTGTTGCTGGCTGTGAAGATGAAGGAAGAGGGCTAAGGAATGTGGGCAGCTTCCAGGAAAAGTCAAGGAATGACTCCCCTAGAGCCTCCAGAAGGAATGCAGCCCTGCCAACACCTTGATTTTAGCACAGCAAGACCCATTTTGGACTTCTGAACTACAGAAGATAATATACTAAGTTTGTAGTAATTTATTAGAGCATGAGAAGAGCAACAGGATACTAATAGACAGGTGTTGGCACTTATTGATTGCCATCTAAGTGCTTGACGTGCACATCCTAATATTTATCTGCAATGTTACTATATCTACATCTGATGAAGAAACTGAAGCTTGACTAAGATAGCACGGCTGGTAAGATTCTGAAAGGTGCAACTGGCCTCTTCTGAAGGACAGAGGGAGGGATTGCCCCACTTAGAAATGGATGGGATAGAAGGAAAAAGGACTAAATCATGAAACACCCCACTATGCTTCCTATGTTATTTCTATCTCTTGTGATAAAGCGTATTTCAGAATTTAACCTCATTAAACAGGTATGTTTCATTGCATGATTTCAGAGCAGTATGGAAGAAAGAATCTAGGATCAGGACATAAAGACACTAGTCTCTTCTCTGATGCTAATTAGCTGATTGTTCTGACTTTCTATATATCCAATAGGGATAATAAAATTTATTCTATTTTGTTAGTGTCAGATTGATCAATATGGAAAAATTAGTGATAAATAATGTCATAGCATAGTATTACTTTTTTTCAGGCTATAGAGCACTTTGAAAATATATTTTCTTATTCTCTGATATATTGAGAAGTTGGTGAAATAGTTGTCACTCTACCAGCTGATATGCTGAGTCAGTGCACAAAATATACTACAGAACTTTCCTGAGTGAATTTGTGGTACATAAATGCCCTTCATATGCACTTTTTCAGTTCCTCAGCCTCCATAAATCTGTCCATTTGCAGTGTAATATCTGTTCCTTTTTTAACAGTAAACTTTCCTTGTTGTATTATTCACAGTTCCTTATTTTTTTGAAAAATAGATTTACAACACAACATGTAGCTGTTTTCTGATTTGCAATATTATTTATTTGACCAAGTAGTTTACATCTTCATTATTGAATTGTAAGAGTAGGAAATGCCCATTTCACTTCCTTGAGATATAGGGACTCACAATGTATGGAGAGAATTAAGGAAGCCTTTTCCAATATTCTGGAGACAGTTGTCTCATAAAGCTAATTCAAGGGACAACTTAGACAATCACATTTGGCATTAAGAAAAATACTCCTCCTCTGAGCATTCATGGTTCCACCTCACCTAGCTGCATGTGCACTAGTGGTCATTCAGGCCAGTGGAGGTGGTACTGAAAATCATGCAACAGGAAAAGGAGGTGGTATATTAAACTTGATTTGACTTTATTCATTTCACTAAATGATTAGCTTCTGGTTTCACTGGAATAGCCTTTGCCATCTACTTCTACCAAAAATAATACAAAACCATGCAGAAACCGTGAAGCCCTTAATGCAATTACTGTCTTTCTCGGGTGAACCAAATCATGAGTAGGCCATATCTAGAGTTCCCATCAAAGTCTGTGCACATCCTAAGATTTGGTTACCTGTCTGTGGACACACAGAAACTTCTCCAAAATACCACCTGCTTTAATATGGTGGTAAATCTCCTGGCTATTAGGACTTTTTGGCATGTCTCTATGAAGTAAGATCATGATGCAAATGCTATTGATCTGTTTCTTTTTTTTTCAGAGCAATGAAAAAAATATTTACAAATTATAGCTTAAAATAAAAGGTCATGATTTGGCCTCGGCCAGGTCTATGAACACAGAAGTTGGACATCATCAGTCTCAAACATGAAAAGTCTGTTAGGAGTTGAGTCGCTACAAAATTTTAGAGCAAAGGAAGCAAGGGTGATGGTGGTGGAGCTGAGGGCTACATGGACTTTCCAGACATAAAGAAACCTGCTCTAGTAACCGAAAACTTATTTGAAATGGCCTGGGATATATCAGTTTAGCTAATAGGAGTGTTCATTAGAGCTTTTAAATTCCCACTTTAAGGAAAGATTTGATCCTTCATGGTTATAAAATACTTACCTCATGAATTCCTAGACTAAAGGTTATACGGAAGAATCAGTCATACAATCTACTCTAACTTCACAGTCTTTTATGAAACTATGGTTTGATCAAATGCTTTCTTATGATTCTGCCAAGATGAAGAGCCCTTATTGTGCCTGTCTCTAGTGAGCAGGTGAAAGTCCAAGGAACATAGGAGTAAAAGGCAACTCACTTTTCTTACTGTGAAGTTGAATCTCCAAGGATACTCACTCCTTAAGAATGAGCATTCTTACCCAGCTTTTATTTGGGCAGAGGCTTGTTGTGTAGATGATCCAGCCTAGGTAAATGCCCGGGAAAATGTCTGGTCACCTGGAGTTTTTATTGCTCTCTAATTCAGTGTGAATTAATTTTTACAATTAGTAATAATTATGAGCAATGATGCAAAATATCATATGAAGCATTAAACATAATATATACATCAATAAGAAAGTTACGGTATTTTAGAAGTGCTCCTATTTGTCTCTATCTACATTGCTTGGGCATAAAATAAGGAAATAGGGACACTTCTTAAGCTATTGGGAGTATGTGTGGTTAATGTGGGGTGTGGTTAATGGTTCATATATTTATAGGAAATGTTTTCACCTTGGAGCTTGATAAAAGGAAATGCCTGACCCTGCAGGAAGAATTTTAAAAACATGCCTCTTTCCCCTTGCCACACGCACAGAATTTACACAGCATATTCAGCCTCTTCCAACCTCTGTTAGATATACTTTTTATGGTCAAATTACACCTGCATTTTGTTCCATAACCATAATGAGGACTTTGAAGCTTTCTATAATTTGATTCTGAAAGTTCTAATCCAATAAGCAATATTTACATTATAATGAATGTGGAATATTTTTCATGCAGTATGATCTAGGGTTACATTTCTCTCCTGTAGTTCCAATGTTGCCATTCCTGTGCCACTCAAGGACAATGTTTCAATGCCTTCTTCATATTCACATTCAAAATGACACCCGATTTTAATTTTCTTGGTATTTTTTGAACCATGCTTTCCTCACATTGCTTATTTGATGTCTGTCCATCCTTCCTTCCTTCCTCCCTTACCTCCTTCCTTCCTTCCCTTCTTCCCTTCTTTCTTTCCTTTTTATTAAGATTCTGATTGCCTTTATTTTTTAAGTTGTTAGCAAAAGAAACATTCTTCTTCATCATGTTCTTATAGGTTCCAGAGTCTTATCTACTCTACCTTTCACTTAGAAAGGATTCCATTGTTCTTTAGGTCACTGCTTCCTGTTCTATTTTAAACTGGTGACTGGTTGGTTTTGCTTTCTCTAGAGTGACTTGTTGCCTTTATAATTTCTTGAATTCTCTACCTTTATTTAAACCTCAAGGCCTTCAAATGTCTCATTCATTCTCTTCTTTGCTATGACATCTCTGCAAACACCCTCTTAGCCCTCCGTCCTCTGCTCTCATTTGGACTGGTTGCTTTCTATTTATGCTACACTGCCCATTTGATCACTTTCTTTCACTGCTCTCCTGAATCCTGAATATGGCTATTTTCTAGGTGCCATATTCAGTGGTGTGTGGGTAAATGTTTAACAATAGGCTTTCATGACAAATAAACAAAACCCTGATTTTTAGCGTTTCTTGATGTCCATGTTGTAAATATAATGGCCAATGTAAAGTTTTCAACTTGAGATCATGGACCCTGGAGTTGGGAAGAGATGTACCCAATCCATGCTCCCAGGCCTGTGCCAGCAGTTTCAGGACACCATTGATGAGAACCATTTTGACAGAGATATTTCTAAAATATAGTCATACTTTTTCTGATTTAACAAAGCAACCTGAACATCATTTAATTTTATTTAGTGGCTCTGGGTCATTATTAGTACTGTCAAGCTCTAAGGCAAAAAGTGGTGTCTCTACAGATTATAACATTTAGAGAGAAGATATTTGCCTGTAAACTAAATGACTAAATAGTTTAACATGAATATTAGATAAAGTAAAAACTTCAGTGGTATTTTGTTTATTTTTTAAGGGCTTTTTGTTGTTGTTCTTTAACTTTTTAAAACACAGTACTCAAATCTAATTTTCATGGTTTGTATAGTTGTTATAGCTGCCTCTTGCCTGATCCTTGATATGATCTCCTCCCTGTTTGTTTGGTTTTTATGGCCTTTTATTTATGCTCTTATTTCAAGCCACTCTAAATCCATTTTTTAGTAAGTTATCAGAGAATAAATATTAGTAAATAGAGAGATATAGTGCCTTCAATAATGAACACAGATTTTCTAAGTGATGTTAATTTCGTTTCTCTTTCATTATGTGTGTTTTCTTTAATATCATAAAAGAGAATGCCATCCATGCATCTTCTGACAGAAAAGAAAATGGGTTTTTCTCTGTTTGAAAAGTTCACTTTAAAGGTTTCTCTGACGCGCGACAGCTTTAAAATAGGGTTGCTTTTCAGAATGAATTGCCTGCAGCTGCTCTTCAGGGTTTCTTTTCTTTCTGAGCACATCCATCCTATTTGGACATAAAAACACTGCATATTTACACCACGGATGGGCCAATAAATAAAATGCTGCATTTTTAGGGAAAGCTTCCTGAGAACTAATTAGAATCACGAGCAGAGACAGAGGATTGAAACACGTTGCAGCTTCTTGCCTTGCTCTGATGATTTTATGTTTTAGCCATTTCTGTGCATCTTCCCACTTGTGAATGCAGGGGATGGTGACAAATCACTTGATGATCAGGAAATACCCATGAAGTGAATGTGATTCTGATGTCGTTGTCTGTAAGCATTTGCTCCTTTCTCTTCTCCTCCACAGCTTGCTGAAGGTGAATCTTCACCAAGGTAAATTTAGCTTACTGGATGGAGGACATTTCTTTATGTCTAAGGAAATTAAAGCTATTCAGGCATACATCTGCCACATAACTAGAAAAATACCTAGGGTACCATTTTCATTTCAAATCTGCAGTTTCTAGTGCCATCAGTAGGGCTAATCACTGGATCATTTTATTAGAATTACTATTTTATCAAAGTAAATCTAGAAAAATGCTTGAAATGTATAAGATTAGTGTCCAAATACAGCAGGTGGAATTATAAAATTAATAGATATAAAATACAATAAATATAATTTGTACATGATAAAGATGTTGGCATTCACTGGAGTATATGAAATTCATCTGTTTCATCATAAATTCTTTAAGGTGTATTTTAATACATTTTAGAATTGCTTAATAATGTATTTAATGCAGATATAATAAACTATGACATGTCTAAAATTGTTATGATGACATAATTTTTATTTGAGTATTCAAAAAGGATTTTACCTAATCTGAGATGAATTTTCATGTAGGTATATGATCTCAATAAAATATGATTCAAAGGGACTGTTTAACTCTAGTTTTGCATTGGAGACTTGAGCCCAGAGTAAGTAAATAAGTAAGCTTCATTTTGAAAAAGTGGTTAGTCATTATCATCAATGACAGTCTAAAGAAAGAGGAGAAAAAAAAAACAAATGGAAGATTTGATAATTTATGTTTCACACAGGTAGGCATGGATGGGTGGGAGGGTTTTTTTCCAAAATTATACTAATGGTAGTATTGCAAGCCTGGAGTTACTGTTTCAAGAATATTATACTAAGTCAATAATTTTACTAAAAATAATGATGAATTAACACCATAAAATATGATATAAAACATCTGCCTGGAATTGCTAGTATAGAAAATGATTTAAAGAGTATATCTCTAGCTCTCCAGATAGATTTAAAATATGTTTATGCTTGAAGCCGTAATACTGAAAGTTATCTTAGTATATTTTCTGAAAGAAGTTGCATAAAACAATCCATGAAATAGATATCACAATTCTAATGATAATGATGTCCATAAGTGTGATTGAAATTGAATACAGCTTTCTCTGGCTGTGACAAGAGGAATGGTGTGATTCTGCTTGGATTCGATGCTAATGGGCTCTCCTTGCTTTGTTGTAGCTCTCAGCATTAGAGAGGCAGATCTTTGACTTCCTTGGCTTCCAGTGGGCGCCCATTCTTGGAAACTTTCTACACATAATAGTCGTCATATTGGGTTTGTTTGGAACCATCCAGTACAGACCTCGATATATCGTGGTGGTAAGTCTTATTTTTACATGTCTCTTCGCATAAACACTACAAAATTGCTATGTGAAGATGAATAAAATAATTTAAGTTGTTCCTTCTGATATCATGTGGTATTGCTGTTCTAGCCTTCATGCATTGAATTCTGTTAAGACATGATTATCTGTGGAAAAGAAGACTCAGGGAATGCTTACAATGAGAGCAAAGCAACGTGACTGTTAAGTGTGAGATGCACGGTGTGACTCACACTGTAACTGAATTCAAGTTTCACAAGGAAATTTAAAATGGAGTTTGGATAGAGTAGGAGGACTGGTTGTGGTCTTATGTTATGATGAGATGTAAATGTGCATTAACTGTTATTTCAATGACGTATGTCACTAACCCTAAAAAGCAAACCTACCTGACGATAACTGTTTACTAACTGATAATAATATAATTTAATATTAATTGATTTAGGACATTCAAATGCATGTACTGAAGGTTATTTAGTGCTCGTCCCTAATGTATTCCATTCAGTATATCATTGACCATTTCTCCATTCTGTTAAGATAAATTTGAAACATAAATCTGTACTCCAAACTGTGCTCAATATGATCAGCAGACCCTCCATTGTAAGATAATTTAATGAGGTATATGCTGTGCTCCACAATTGGATGGAAGTTCTTCACAGTAATTGGTTTTCTTTTCTATAAAAAAGGCAATATTTTAGGCTACATGTACGATAAGAAGGTTGTGAGAAATAACAAGCATATATAAGTAACTGGAAATAGGAGTAACATACTCTAAAATGCTTATTAAGCCTGAATAAATATACAGTGTTCAGTAGGATTAGTGAAAATTTTCTTGCAATGCAATGACTACCTCACTAGAAGAAAACCATAGACTTAAAAATGTCATCTCTCCATTTTGATTTAATCCAGTCCTACCTATCAAAAAGAATAAAGTTAGAAATGTTTTCTGTAAATGCATCAATTCTCTATTTTGAATCTCAAAATTGGCTTTTGTGGTATCTTTCATCATGTCGCAGAGGTGAACCTAACGCCCACAGCACAGACTCTGCTGAAAAATGGCTGCCCCAGGGTGGGAGCATTTGCTGTCACTCAGCTGGCTGCCGGGCCTAAACAATTCCTGCTTTACTTTTCTTCTCTGTTAGATAGCCTTGGGCTAAGCCACTGTATAATCTACTAGAAGGGGGTTTCATGGAGTTTGACTTGTAGCATAAAACGCTTTAATATGCATAATATCAAACTATTATTGGATTCTGTGTTCTAGTTTGTTGCTGTGAACACAGAGCACTTTCACTCACTATAGACTTTTTAGTTTATGATGCTGGTGTTCTGCTGAAGCACAAAACGCCAGATAGCTATGAAACCAATGGCTTCTATGGAATAAGGCTATTGGTATACGTTAGTGACATTATCTAGTCCTGTTGCTTTCACCCTCTAAATATTAGCTCTACACACTATTCACATAACTACCACCTTGGTTGAGGCTTCTGCCGTCTATTTCCTGTAATATTGTCACCGCCCAAAACAAGGGGGTCCATCTGCCCACCGCAAGACATGCCAATAGTCAAGAGGCAAGGGGGTAGGAGAGAAAAGACTTTTTATTACAGCTTGCCAACAAGAGGGAAGATGGCCCACTCATGTCGGAAAGAACCATCTTATAGAACAAAGACTACAGGCCAGTTATATACGGGGCTGGTCTCCAGGTGGGGGAGGTATCTGATCTCTGGGTGGGGGCAGACGTCTGGTCTTAGTTTCTGGCAGTCTTTTGTTTACTGGATATGCATCAGAGACTGGAGCACCGCCCTACACCCTGATCCCTCACTTGTCCTCGATGATAGCTATCAGCATAGACTCTGCTCAGGGGGGTCATCACATTCCTAATGAACTCAAAAGAACAAAGTTATCAACTTATAGTAGTTGGGAGGGCCATAAAACCCATAGAACATGTCTGGGCTAGTTATTCAGAGGTCATTCAAAGTTACAATAGGGTTTCTTTTCTACAGTATGGCTTCCCTTATGTCAACCTTGTCTTGAGCTGGTGTCAATATGAACTTCTTGCTTTCAGCCTTCCTCCCTTCCAATGTGTCCTTTGTGCTTTTCCTGAATCACTGGCTAAAAACCCTTCACTAACTCTTAGCAGGATAAAATCTAATATTCTTGGTTGACCCACCTAACCAAACTCAGGTCTCACAATCCTTCCTTCCTTCCTTTCTTCTCCCCTTCCTTTCTCCCTTCTTCCCTTCTTTCTTTCTTAACTTCCTTGCTTCCAGTTTTCATTTGCTTATTCATTCAAACCTTGTGTATTGGGTTTATACTGTGTATTTGGCATCGTATTAGGTGTGGAGTACATTTGTGAGCAAACACAGACACATGTTCTCTGCCCTCCTGGGTACTTACCTTACAGCCTAGTGAGGGGAAGTGTGCCTTTATCAAATAACCATCCAGATAAATGTAAAACTGCAACTGTGACAAAGGAGCACGTGGTGCCATGAGATTTATAATGGGGAGATTCATCTGGTCCTGCAGAAGTGGTTGTGGAGCTGAGGTCTGCAGAGGTGTATGAGTTCACCAGGGAAGAAGGGACTGAAAGGGGTTCTGGGCAGGAAGCACAGCAGGGCACACAGGTAGGATGTCAATAGCAGTAGTTCCCATTCACTCATTAAGCATTTACTGAGGACCTGCTACGCTGTGCTAGGTGGATAAATAGAAAAGAATGTGTATCACAGCATTCCTGCTCTCCAGGAACTCATTATACAAGGAGTGGGGAGGCACAGTTTCCTGGACTCTCTGCAGGTGATGAAACGACAGTGAAAGAAGAATGAGAAGAGCGATGGGGAGAGGCCTGGGGAGAGCAGGAGCCAGCTTCAGAGACAGGAAAGAGCAGAGAGTGTGCATTTTGGCATCATGTACCCTCCACTCCCACCTGCTTCTCCAGCCTCTCGCTCCTGTAGCCTTGCTGGTGTTTGTGCCCTAGTTCTAGCATCATTTTTTCAGTCCCTCATGCATACTTCTTTCCATGCACTTTAATAGTTAAATCACTCTCTGCTCCTTTGTCTCTGTGTCTTGAGCATGTTTTATAATTTGTTTACATTTATATCTTCCTTACTAGGCAAAGAGTTCTTTGAGAACATGGAATGTAATGGTGCTCAATAAATACTTATTGGTTGTATTTTTTGTGTGTGTGAGGAAGACTAACCCTGAGCTAACATCTGTTGCCAATCCTCCTCTTTTTGCTGAGGAAAATTGACCCTGGGCTAACATCCACCCCCATCTTTCTCTGCTTTATATGGGACGCAGCCACAGCATGGCTGACAAGCGGTGCGTTGGTTGGCGCCGGGATCCGAACCAGCAAACTCTGGGCCGCTGAAGCAGAGCACGCAAACCCAACTGCTCCCCCACCAGGCCAGCCCCATTTATTCATTGTTTTTTATCTAGTTTCATACCAGTTCATAGTCACTCATGGTAGGACTGCTGTCACTTCTTTCTCTGGTATCATCTTTTCCTTCACTTCCTTCTCTCCCTTCTCCCTCCTGTGTTAGAAGGAGGCAAATTTAGGTCTTTCAGAACTTTCACAGAAAAACATCTACAAGACAAACAATCCATGTTTTTGCTTATCTTGATTTTCTCTTTTAATGCATATGCCAACCTAAACTCTATTGTTTTATTTGCTATCTTATTCAAGACCCTCTCCCAGTAAGGGGAGAGAAAAAAAAAACAATGAATTGTCAGGAAAGTTCTCCATACCAAACATATCATTTGGTTTAATCTTCACAAATATCCTATGGGTATGTATTAGCAACCCTAGCTTTACAGACAAGGAAAGAGTTAGGGAAAGATTAGGTGACTTACCCAAGGAACCTAGATAGTAAGTGGCATAAATGGATGTGTATCCGCCTCATCTCTGTTTTGTTAGGTTTATGAAGTTGCTTTATTGTGATCTGTGCTTTGCTTCCACCACCAAGTTCTAGATGATATGGTACCATTGTCACTATAAGTTTTGGTATTGGAAATGAATCTTCCCTACCTCCTCAGTTGATCATAGAATACCATTATCTAGATTACCTCTTATGCTAACATGGGTATAAATTGTCTGTTGGGGAGAAATGTCTAAAGAATCATTGATCCATGAGTATGGGAAATCTGTTTACAAAGGATGCCTTTACTGGAAAGATTACGCTGTTATTGAGAAGGTGTCTATGCCCTGTTATCTTTATAACACCACAGGCAGCTTGTCTCTGAATTGTTGTCATGAATGCCTTGGTTTGAAACTGTAACTGGTGGCCCAGAATTAATTCTTGTATGAAAAAGACTGATAATGAATATGGCATAGGTCACATCCATCAGGGTGTGCCTCAAAAGCACCAACTTTTCCATCACAGTGAGAATAGACTTGGATGGGAAATCCATACTGACTTGTCGCCGAGCAGGGAAAGAGCTCTTTGATTGCAGGAGATTTTCTCTACCTCTAACTCTAACTCTCCTGTGGTATTCTTAGTATTGGCCTCCTTTAGTGGCTGAAACAGTCACCAATAATGCCAATTAAATTTAATCAATTTCAAACTAACAGACATTTTGGAGCACCAAAGCACAAATGGTAAGCCAGTGCCATTTCTGACAACAAACAGGGTTTGTCACAGCTGAATTTAAAGAATTAATCACCCTTATGAAAATGGTTAAGGTAAAGGACCATGCAGAACAAGCTCTTCAATGTCTATAGGCAAACTTCAAACTCCTTAGAGTGGAAATCAAAGCTTATAAAAACTGCTCCTTTACTTCCCTTTCCTGCACTCTTGCCCTCCCCACTCTCCTACCATGTGCCAACCGTGCTGAATGATTTGTCTTTCCCAAAGACCACATGCTGTTTCCTGCCTCCTCAGTTTTGACACATGCTCTATTCTCCTTACCCACTTGGAAAACTTTTAATAATCCTTCAACTGAATGGTCCCCTTTAAGAGCTTTCCATGACCACCTCACCCTGGGCTAAGTGCCTCTCCCTCCCTGCTGCCGTAGATCCTGCTGACTCTTCTTCCTCCCTCTCTACACAGTTGCCATCCTTGCTTCCAGGCCCATCTCGCCTCATTCAACAGTGTTCTCCTGGAAGACAGACCATGCCTATCCATTGCTGTACTCTAGGTCTATCCCAGTATGCATGGGCCTTTAAAGAAGCATAATACTTGATTGAACAAATCATAAATGAATTAAGGGTTATTGGATGAAGTGATTTTACCAAATGGATTAGGCAGTGATTTCCTATCTCAGAACACGTCAACAGTAGTTCAGCAAGAGAAAGTGACCTTACTGCTTTGCTTATCTCAATCTGGGGATTTACATGATGAAATAGTATGTACAGCTCTGCCTTCACCTACCATTAGCTGACTTACTCCTCAACTTATTTTTTCTGAGAAATATAATGTCATGGGCTCCTGCCACTGTAATTGAGGAGGTCCCACTGCAGTGACTATTAGAAAAATTCACCCAAATCACATAATGAAAGAGCAGCAATTCCCCTTGGGATATCATCACTCCTGATAAGGTACAATTTACTATTTATATATTTATTTTTAGAATACGAAAGCAACTATGTCATGTGGTACTCTTTTACCGATTAAAATTTACTTTAGCTAACATACAAGACAGGATATATACATTAGGGGATACCAAATTTAGTCGTAGAGTTTGAATGCACTTTCTGTGTTTCTTTGTCTATAGGCAAAATGAGGCAGAGTGTGGGCTGTGAAATCATATTTAGCAGTCATAAAGTATTGTTCTAGAATCAGCTGTTTACTCCTGGGGCAAATATTTAAAATCGTAATTTATGAATTTCAAAATGAGATTCTGCCCTAGAATTATTTAAATATTTATTATTTTATGGATAATAAATTAATTTAATCAAGCAGTTTTAAATTAATTTAAATGCAGTAGCATTAGCTAATTTAACTTTTTTTTTTTTTTTTTTTTTGTGGGGAAGACCAGCCCTGAGCTAACATCCGTCGCCAATCCTCCCCTTTTTGCTGAGGAAGACTGGCCCTGGGCTAACATCGTGCCCATCTTCCTCTACTTTATATGGGACGCCGCCACGGCATGGCTGGCAGGCAGTGCGTCGGCGGGCGCCCGGGATCCGAACTCGCGAACCCCGGGCTGCCAAGCGCGGACTAAACCGCTGCGCCACCGGGTGGCCCCCATAATTTAACATTTTTTGAATAAAGATTAATTTGGGGGGCCTGGCCCCATGGCTGAGTGGTTAAAGTTCCGCGCACTACACTTCGGCGTCCCAGGTTTGTGGGTTTGGATCCCAGGTGTGGGACATACTCCACTCACCAGCCATGCTGTGGCAGTGTCTCACATATAATGTAGAGGAAGACTGGCGCAGATGTTAGCTCAGGGTGAATCTTCCTCAGCAAAAAAACAAAAAAAAAACCTAGAAAAAAAGATTAATTTTGGAATTAAAATTAACTCAAAATTTAAAAAAACTGCCAAGTAAATTTTCTAGGTGCACAGTTTTGTTATTTGGACTTTTATGCAAATGACCACGTGCAAAGAACAGCACCTTGCTTTCATTTGAATTGCTGTATAGGAAAATTTCCCTACTATGTCTTCGTAAATCTCCTTCCGGAGCCACTGCTCAACATGACAGTTAAGAGTGTCGGGTTTCCATTTAGCTGGTCCCAGATTTAAATCCCACTCCACCAATTATTGACTATGAAGACTTGGGGCATTTATTTACTTTCTTTGTACCATAGCTACTTCATTTGTGAAAACCTGACTTCATAGATCGCTTTTAAGAATTATATTATCTAATGTATGTGACTTGCTTAGCATAACCTAACACAGTGTAAGTTCTTGATAAATGATTGAACTGTTTAATGTCTTTTTTTTTTTTGCTTTCATTCTGCTTTCCTTGCCATTAAAGTGAAGGGATGGTACATTGCTCTTAAAGTTATTCTGGACATGAATACTAAACTCGAGAAATGTTAGAACAATGAGTGAGCAAGGAACTTACACTATTTTTTATAAGTCTAAGGTGTTGTGCATAATATTGTATCTGATTGATACACTTGTGAATGAATGAATAAATAAATGGTCTTTCTGGTAATTGGAAAACAAGCTCAGAAAGTAAAAACAATTCATATTGTAGACTAATTGCTATGTGAGGAAGAAATAGACTGGAAGACTTCTAAAGTTCATTTCAATTAAAAAATGCTGAAATATCCTCATAAAACTTGGAAACATTCAGGAAGCCACACAGAACACATGAATTTTTTTTCATCTTTATAGGCATTGTTTATGTAAATTAATATTTAAAATATGTGTACTGGATATAAGCAAAGTAGGATAGGTAAATAGGTAGGTAGATAGATGATAGATAGTTAGATAGAGAATTATACAGAGTGATTTTTTTTTACATTAGGAAGTTAAGTCTTCTGTATGGCAGGTATATCTTTGTGGCTATATGAACATGTAGGCATGCTCCATAATAACCAAACTGTAGTTGTTAAAAATGGAGTGAATCTCTTTTAATTCTAATTTCAATTGAATTATAATTAAAATAATCCAAGTCAAAAAGAAGACAAGGAGGATAGCTAGTCTCTTATACCATATGTTGTTCTAATACTTCCTGCCTAGGTAAATTCCTATGGATGTGTTGTTTGTATTGCTAGAAAATCCTTTCTTTTCATCTTTATATACAGACTTGTGTCTCAGGTGCATATCGAGGTATACAGTTTACATCCCATAAAAATCCAAAATTCAATCATGCAAATATTCTTTGTTTTCAACAAACCAATGTTTTAGAATAAAGAAACTTATGATATTGCTTAAAAAAAAAAACAACCCATGACGTTTATATAACACATTACCCATCAATTGCAAGTGCAAAAGAAATCATTCCGAAAACAATGCCAGTTATAGAATATATATGAATGAAATAAATTTTTGGTAAACTGATAATTTGGTGAATTGGTCGTTTGGTGAATTGTAAAATTTGGTGGAGTGTTGACTTGCAAATTAATCTGTTGGTCCTTTTTCTAAGATCTTTTAAAATAAAGCCTATCAGGTAACACTTAAGCACTCCAGCTCTGGAGTCAAACTGTCAAGAGTTCTCATCCCAACTCTGACACCAACTAGATCAAATGATTACCTCTCTGCCTTGGTTTTAGTATGATGACTGAATGCCTTAATCTATGGAAAGTGCTTAGCACAGTATCAGAAACATAGAAAGCAGCAGAGTAATAACTCGTGTTATTGTTGAGAATTTAGGAGCTGACAGTTAGTTAGTATCTACTCAGCCTGGTAATTTTGTCTTTGAAAGTTCGAAAGTGTCATCTGTGGTAACTTGTGAGAGATCCTGAATATACTTCAATCACCAAGTTTGTGCTATGATTTTTAAATAGACTTGTTTTATTTTGTGTTCGTTATAACTATGAGTTGATTGATTTTTCTAAAAGAATACTTATGGGTTTAGGTTTGCAGACTTGATAATTAAGAATCATGGTTTTGCAATTAATTCAGTTCATTTCCTTACTTTAGTCTTGCTTTATTTTATGTCCTTTCCTTAACCTTTGTCACTGGCTTTTTTCTCATGACTTAGTGGTCTGCACTGCTCTCTCATTCTAATATACTCATCATTAGGTTAATTTAGAATGAAAAATATCAGATATCAGATGCCATCTCATTAGCAACAGTTTTAAAATTTGTTGTGTTATTGTGACCTGATCAGCTGGCCAAAAATATGCACTGAGGATGTAGGTTAGCTATTTTCAACATTCTTGGGAATATTTTGAGGTTCAGAAAAGTGTGTTTCAGTGCATTTGACACATTTTTAAAAACCATCTAGTCCGCTCATACTAGAAGACCTCACGAACAGGAGATATCAGCAGCATCAACAATATCTGCAAATACCAAAGGCCTCAATCTATATTTTAACTTGTGTTAACATTTTAACATATTTGCCGACTTCTCTAAATTTCCAGTGATTGTGGAGCCTTAACTCATTACAATTGTATTCTTCTTAAAAAAATAAAAAATAAAAGCCTCCTCTCCAAAAAGAAAAAAAGAGATGTATGATGTGACATCAAATGTAACCAGTTGTAGCACTACTCAACTACGTGAGATTATTTTGAAAGCCTTTAAAAAATCATAAATGACAGAAAGACACAAAATGTAAATTACATTTTACAAAGAGATAAAAGCTTCTGATAAGGTTTCTAATAGGAATGTGGCTATTTTATACAGTGTTTAAAATTCATAATTCCATTATTTGGTGCAGCATAGAATAAGCTAATAAAATGATTTTAATATTTATTTTAATTTAACAACAGCGTGTGACAATTCTAATCACTGATAGAAAGCAATAATTTAATTAGTATGCCTTTCTAAGAAACTAAGAACTCATCGATTTTTGTGGTTAAGTAAAATGAGTGAGCAAACCATTGTATTTGACTTTTAATTGTGTTCCTATGGTTGGTACCATCCTTAGCCATCCAAGCTGTCCATATGTCAGTTTTCTGGGCCTCAGATTCTTTGTGTGCATGAAAAAGTGCTGGATGAGTTGAGCCCAAGACCCTCTCCATTGATGAGTCTTGATCTAAGGCTATTTTAATTCAGACTGACTAATTCTCTCAAGGAAGGCATTTCCTAGTACATAATACATTAATAAAATCAATTAATCAGTATGGCTAGCATATTGAGAGCTCGTTGGATGTGATTGGAAGATGTTTTCCCAATATGGAAATCTGTTGTTCATTTACTCATTCTTAATCCTGTTTATTAAATTCTGTGCTTTAAAAAAATATATTTTTATATGATTATTTTAGAGGCACACACTCTACTCTTAATAAAATAGTCCAACAGATGAAAGTTTGTTGATTTTACTCTAAATATCCATTTTCAAATGTGTACTTCATACAGGGATATGGAAGTGCTGGGTTTTGACTAATATTCCTAAAAATTTGACAATTTAAATTATAATTAAAAGATAGATAGCCCATAGAAAATTTGCATAATTGCATTCCCTGGAAAAACTAATCCTCAGGAAACAGAAGTCAAGTCAACACTTGGATTTAACTTGTATCTGCCAGCCAGCAAAGCACTATAAAAATAAATCTAGGTTTATAGGCATCTACTGAAAGGAGTAGAAACTATTGGATTTTTAATTTCTGGAGATCTTAGGGGACCTCATAAAGAGCACTCTTTTCTGGGCGCTCCCTGTTTCTTCCCAGAAGACTTAGACTTATTGACATTTTTATTATTGATTTACTTAGTATACATGCCTTTCATCTCCACATATTTTTCTCTTTCTTTCTTCCCTCCCCCCTTTCTCTTTAGTATACAGTATGGACTGCCCTCTGGGTCACCTGGAATGTGTTCATTATCTGCTTTTATTTGGAAGTAGGTGGGCTCTCTAAGGTAAGTTTATCATGCTTTTAAAGTACAGTTTAAAAAGAGTACACTAATAAATAGTTATTATGACTACATATTATATATATATAATCGAAATAACATTACAAATGGAATACTAATCAAAATTTAGTTTGGATACTATTCAGGAAGGAAGATCTTGGGAGTATTGTTAATATAATGGAATTACAAAACAATGGCCTTCTGGTTTAGTTTGTTAAGCTGTAGTGGAAATCAGCTTCCAGTGTATCCTCATGTCCAGTTTCAAAAGGCCTAATGTCACAGTGACCACAGCCCCGAATGTTAAGGGAAAAGTGGTTTTGAACATTGTTGTGTTTAAAGTGGGAAAAGGAATTAACCTAAGATGTTCATGTAACAAATATGAATAGCAGGTTGCTATTTTTGCTTGAATATTAATAGTGAAAAAAAAGTTTGACGGAATTAAATCCTTATATACGTAAGTGGAGCATACATTTACTAACAACTAAGTACATCAGTGTGGGGGTTCTTGTTTTGAAATTCTGATCAGACAGAAGAGAGTTGTCTTAATGCAACATGATACAAACGTTGTTTCTGTCTGTAGAACTAATGTCAGCGAGCACATGATTTTCATTATGACGCCTGCAGAACCATCAATTGATTGCCACCAAAATGTCAGAGCATCTTTGGTTATGTTTCTAGTTGTGTTTTCTAAACATTTTTCTCATTAAACAGCACAGTTTTCACTTGAAGAAATCATAGAGAAGAAACTTAGTGTAATTACAAAGAGAATAAGAAAGCTGTAATTATTTGCTTAGTTTTCTCATTATCAACAATATTTGTGCTAATGTATTCTATTTTTGTATGATAGTCTCAAATTTTTGAAGTAACATAATGGTCTTCTACATTCGTGGTTCAGATCTTAGAAAATTTGCCTTGACCAGTACAGAGACTTTTAGACTTGTTAGTTTCCTTTGAAGTCCATATGATAACAAAGAATTTTTGATTCAGCCAAGCAGCAAAAATCCGTTAAGGATTTTCTCCAGAACCTCCAGAGGTAGTTACTCTCTGTTCTACACTATAATAAACTTTATAATTAGAATTTGTCATCATTTTCTCACATTGGAAAATGTGTTCAGGAACCAGAAATGACATTTCTAATACTGAGGTCCAGACAAATGCACTAACATCTACCTTTAATATTTGTGCTATTAATCGCATTTCACCACTAATTTCTAAGACAGAAAAAAGTACTTAAATGAGAGCCCAGTTATCTTCTGTAACATGCAGATTATAAAGTAATTTTAAAATGCAAATTTTATGAATAAAGTAATTGTGAATAGTTAAGTGTAGCATTTTTCAACCCGTAGCATTTTGCATCTTGTTATTTGAATGGTCATTTTAAATCATATTTTTATTTCAGTGGGTGGAAATTATCTTTTATTTTCTTCCATAAAAACTGAATTTGGAATAAATTAGACCAGAGGAAATCTGTCCTATGGAATTGGCATCATAGTGTGTTGAAAGAAGACTGGATTTCAAATCATAAGTCTCGTTCAAATCTTGTCTGTATCACTTGTTAACTATGGGCCTTAATGCTAATCATTTAACCCCGATGAGTCTCTGCAAAATATAAAAACAGGACCAGGTTTGCCAATAATGATAGTAATCAATGCTTGTTTGGCATTTAACATTGTTTTAAGCATGTCATATATGGTAATTCAGGTAAGCTTCAAAACAACCCTGTGAAGTGATAAAAAAATAATAATAATAGCAGTCATTTGTTCTATACAAGTCTGATTTCCCTCCACTGCCCAAGGTTACTTTTGTGAACTGCCTTTTGTAACTGCTTTTTTAATATCAATGTACGTGTCAGTTTTTTTTTCTTCTCTAATTTCTTTAGATGCAAGGTTAAAAAAATGGATACAGTAGTCCCAGTTACTCATTTTACTACCCGTTCAAATGCCGTTAAGCAGTCAACCAGGTATTCTAGGTCATTAAAAGGATAGATGACTCCAAAAGGAGCATCCTAAAGATTTTCTGTTGGTCTCCTCCTATTTACTGCCTCAAAGTCTGCTAACATCTGCCTGATTAGTCATAGTTTAGCCTCATTTCCAATCTGATTTCCAATAGGAAATCTATTCTGAACACTAGAGAGAGTTAAGGACCCTCGATAAACCCCAGCAACTCTGACACCCTTCCGGGTTGGACTCCATTTCATAAGAAATTTCTCGTCCGTATGTGCTGGCTTATATACTAACTTTCTAGAGCTCTCCATCTCTTGCTAGTTCATGCAGGCATTTCTTGGAATTACCCACTTGGATAGATTAATTGAAGCCTCCCTATACCTTGATTTTTGCCCCCCAAAATCCAAAAATTCTAAAATAGTGAATCTTTCTCTAAAAACTGGATTCAGATTAATTTCCACAACATGTCTATGGTTTGGGTGCTATTCCAATGACAGGCACTACCTAACCATTCTTATTAATTAATAGCGTACATTCTCATGAGCATGAGCAATCATACCTCTGGTCTCTACTGGGGATTCTTGATCACAGCCTCCAGATTTTCCTTTGCTGTTATCTCATCTGCCAACCAGCTCTGCATCATATATTTGTCACTGTGCTCTTGAGAGTCCTGATTCTCCCCAGACCTTCCAGAACTTGAAGGAAATGGATATATTGTTTTAAGGAATGTGTGCATGCATGGTGAGGTTGGGGATGACTGTGGGTAGGTAACCGAAAGTACCTGCACTTATATAGTATAGTGGAGCCTCAGTTTCCTTTTCTGCAAAATGAAGAAAACCACAGCACTAATTTTATTGCATTGTTGAAAGAATTACAGAGGATAATGAGTATAAAGGACTTAGGATCTTGGCATACTGTGAGGTTTCAGTAAATAGTGGTTCTTATAATTGCCAGCAACATCATCATCCTTGTTAATGAAGAAATTAGCAGACATCACGATCCTCATCCTGAAAACCTTTGGGACGTATATTTATTACTATGCAAGAGCTGTAAAAGGTAAAAAAAATGTAGGACTGAGTGACGTGTTTAAAAAATATGTAACAATCCCTTGTGACAGGACCTCAGATCTGCATATTAACTTCACAGCTGTAACACTATTAATTAAATTCTTTCCTTCAATATGTAAATAGCTTTTTTGAAATACTTCTGCTGCTCAATTCTCCTGGCGTCCTTACTGCTCCCCCTAGGAGAACCTGATGCATCTTTAGAAGTGTCTAAGGCTATTTTTCATGCTGCACTTAACATCACCAAGGGCGCAATTAATAAGTTATTGCTGCTTCTTTGAAAGCTGCAAGACTTGAAATAATTCTTTCCTCCCTAAGAATACATTCAGAATGTAAATATGAAAACCCAACTCATTTGCTACATTTAAAGGTACTAAAAAATAAGTTATGTTGAGAACTCAAGTTGTACTTTTTAAAAATTCCATAGAAATTAAGCTGATGTCTTATGGCATCTTTTGGTTGCTCCAAATTGTAGAAACTGTAGGCTAATATTTCTTCTGACTGACTTTTCTTGAAAGATGTAGAAGCTTACACATTAGTGATACGAGAGGATTTTCAGTGTGTCACATTTTCGTAGGATTCAGAATGTATATGACTCTGCATGAGCATAGTTTAGACATAAAAACGAATGTAAAGAACTTCTATGAAGATTTATCTTGCATTAATCATAAGCTTTGATTATGAGCCTTGTAAAAACTTATAGGCAGGGACCAGGGGAGTGAGATGGACTAACCCTTATCACATGTACTCTGCACAGGTGTTTTAGATGGCCTTCACACAGAAGGAAAACCTACCTTCATTTTCTTCTCTGTATCATGTTTTAATGACTGCACTTTTTCCATTTGTGGGTATTTGGATTCCTAAGGAAAGTTAAATCATTTCCCCAAATGGCAATAGCAGCACTTTCTTGTCCTCTTTTGACTTACACTGTCATCATTCATTCATGAGAGTCCTCTTCTCTTGTGAGATTCTTCAATTGAATATTTCACCTGAGCAGCCAGACACGGTCAATGAGATAATTCTTCTTTTCCAAGGCTCATTCTCATTACCTAGCCTGAATTGTTCCTCTGTATTTACTGGGAAAATTCTCTTTCTCGATCAAGATTCGTTTTCCTTCAAGGTTGGATTCTTCCACTAACTTTGGCTTTGGGCAGGCACTTAAAACTTTTAGACCGTCAAAGTTCTGTGTAGCAGCAATTGCATAGGAAACAGAAGTTCCCTTCAGGTGCTTATAATCCATCCATTATTTTTAATAAATATTCTAAATATTTTTGTGTTTCAAAGAATTCTTTTTCTGATGGCAGTTTTAAACTAAACCAATAATGTATAGTATATTTCTTTTGTTATTTAAATAAATTCAACTTACTAAATCTAGTATGAGTAGTAACCTTACATTTATCTTTTCCTTTTGATGATTTCTGGGCATTTGTCAAAAGGAATCTTGAAATGTGATGCTTACAAAGGGCTGAAGCTAGGGTATAATGTATCTTTATTCGAGAATAATGTATCAACAAATGATACAGAGATAGCATTGTAGAAATCCAGCAAAATTGTGCTGCTTTTGGAACTACAAGAATGATATCCTATTTACTATACCATGAAATAAATGGCATGTCTATATCAATGAGGCACTTTGGGAAATTGCATAAACACTTTCAATTCACTAACATAAAATTTTTCAGGTTCTCAACTAATATATTAGTATATGCTTATCCTGCTGTCCTGAAAGAATGTTTTTGTCTGTAATACTGACTGGGGGTGGGGGGTGGGGGTGGGGGTGGATATCTCTGCAGTTATTAAGGATTTTAAAGAAAGAACTATCACAATCTGCTTCCAAGGCATTAAATCGAAATGAGACCCAAAGACTTGCAAATGTTTATTTTTATATTTGGTTCCTACACAATCCTTTTCCAAAGTGATGCAATTATGTCTTTTAAAAAAAATAGCAAGGCAGTGTAAGTATAGTTATGCATTTCTCATTCCAAAGGACTTAAACTATACCTTTTCCTTTGGCATGTCTAAGTGGACTTAACTTCTGAAAACAGCATCTTCAGTGTCCTTTGTATGATAAGATAATCGATTCTCCCGTAGCTTCTTTTCCACAATAAAGAACATTATAAACAAGTTTAAACTTAGTATTATATATATATTTTGTGTGTGAGGAAGATTAGCCCTGAGTTAACATCCCTTGCCAATCCTCCTCTTTTTGCTGAGGAAGACTGGCCCTGGGCTAACATCCGTGCCCATCTTCCTCTACTCTATATGGGACGCCACCACGGCATGGCTGACAAGCGGTGCATCGGTTGGCACCCAGGATCCGAACCTGTGAACCCCAGGCCACCGAAGTGGAGCGCACAAACTTAAACCACTACACCACCGGGCCAGCCCCTTTAGTATTATATTTTTTATAAATTTTATCAAGTACAAATATTTTGAAAACCTTTGCTCCAAAAACCCAGTTTGCCCCTATGTTACAGCCCAATGATGTATAGAAACCACAGTAAACCACTAAGTAATTGCTGCCACCGGGATGGTGTTAGGAGTTTTTGTGTGTGTGTGTGTGTGTGTGTGAGGAAGATTATCCCTGAGCTAACTTCCATTGCCAATCCTCCTCTTTTTGCTGAGGAAGACTGGCCCTGGGCTAACATCCGTGCCCATCTTCCTCTACTCTATATGGGACGCCACCACAGCATGGCTGACAAGCAGTGTGTCAGTCCGCCCCCAGGATCTGAACTTGTGAACCCCGGGCGGCCGGAAGTGGAGTTAACCATTTAACCACTACGCCACCGGGCTGGCCCCTGGTGTTAGGAGTTTTTAATCAGAAATTTGTGTTATAATCTTATGCCCTTCTGTAGAGATTCAAACAGTTTTTTCAAAAGAGCTGATGGATATATTATTCAATCAATACTAGCTCTATTTATTGCTGTATAGTTAGAGTCACTCTATTGAACAAGGCCTGTGCAAACATAACTGAATAACTCCACAGAAATATGCTGTATCTGCTATTTGTATTCTATAGTTCATTCTTCTTTTAATGAAAATATGCCTAAGATCAGTTTTTAAAGAAGGTAGACATTTTACCTGTGTATGTAGTTTATCGTCTCTACTCATTGGATTACAATCATGAAAAGATTTTATTTCTTTGAGTAATTGGTCTCCCAACTATTTTGTCTCAAACTCTATTCTAATTCTTTATTACACTGTGTACAGATTCTGTAACAACTTTGGTTGTTAAAAATTAGTCTCAGGGCCAGCCGGTGGCATAGTGGTTTAGTTCGTGCTTTGGCAGCCCAGGGGTCATGGGATCGGATCCCAGGCGTGGGACGATGCACTGCTTGTCAGCCACAGCGTGGCGGCATCCCATATAAAATAGTGGAAGATGGACATGGATGGTAGACTAGGGCCAGTCTTCCTCAGCAAAAAAAGAGGAGGATTGGCAACAGATGTTAGCTCAGGGCTGGTCTTCCTCACATACACAAAAAATTAGTTTCATGTCAAATTCACATGTCTTCTCTCAGCAAAGCTGACCACACTTAAGGCCTTGACACACCCTTCCCTCCTCCCTTCTCTTGACTCCACTCCTCTGGGAGAGGAGACAGGAAGCAGTCAGCTTCTTATATAGCCAATCTTAAGCTGATGGTGGACGTTGCAGAGTTCCTGACCACATGCTGGCCCTAGTCTTTTTCAACTACAGCTAATGGCCTCTGCTGATGTGACAGTCTTCAAATATGGCTAAGTCTTCCACTAAATTTAATAAAACAATATTTATTTTTAATAAATCTATAATTATTCCAATAGATGTAAGTTTGTTAAGCCACTGGTTATATAATGTTAAGCCATTTTGAGTGGAACATGACTGCTGAATTTCCATGTAAGCATCATTTTCAAGAAACTTTTAGTGCTGCAGAGAAACCACCATTTTACAGCTTATATTCAAGTGCTTTGCTGTGTTTTTAAAGACAATTTAAAGATGTCACTGCATGGGGGCCGCCTGGTGGCGCAGCGGTTTAGTTTGCGCTTGGTAGCCCAGGCTTCGCGGGTTCGGGTCCCGGGCGCCCGCTGATGCACTGCTTGTCAGCCATGCCGTGGCGGCGTCCCATATAACGTAGAGGAAGATCGGCACGATGTTAGCCCAGGGCCGGTCTTCCTCAGCAAAAAGAGGAGGATCAGCAGTGGATGTTAGCTTAGGGCTGGTCTTCCTCACAAAAATAAATAAATAAGTAAATGTTTTTAAAATAAATAAATAAAGATGCTACTGCAGAATTTTTGATGCAGTCAGTGGAACATAAGATCATTTTAGAAGAGCAGCGTGTAGAACGAATAGAACATGAGTAAATGCCATTAAGATATTGGATTTTCTTGTGATGTTAATTAGTTTGTTCTGAAGACACAGTCTCTTTGTTGTGAAACGTCAATTAAGAATACAATCCTGGTGATGAAGAATTTCAAGTGACATTTGCAATGGTTCACGAGATTGTAAAAGAGAGCCCAATAAACATGTTTAGCTGGATTTATTTACTTTTTAAAACTAGAACAGCAGCATATACCACTGAGTAGACTTATAAAATACAATAGCACCACACAGTCAAATTATAACCGATGAACATTAAGCTGAAGGGCTCTGCAGGAACAGAGGTGCCTATGATAGCAACTACTCAACACTACTGTCAGATACAGGCAAACAGAAGCCATTTCAATGCTTTGTATCAAGTTTTCATATGTAGCCTGTGGGGGGAAAATCACAGATAACAGTAATCATATCTAAAAAGTTCTCTTTTTACAGAGAAAGTTTCTCTCTGAGCCACTGTGCTGTGATGGCATGAGGAATTATGTTCCTGGGGCTTCAGACTGATTTGGGTTAGAGTCTTGAACATAGATGGCCCTAAAAGTATCTGTGCCTCAGGTTTGTGATTTGGCTGGTTATGGCAGCCACTGGAAGCCTAATGCTGTCCCACCAGCTGTCTTAGCACAAGAGTTCTGGATCCCTGGCTCAGAAAGGATAAGCTTGAGAATGCAAGGCAAGCAGAATGATGAGGAAATCAAACCAGATTTATAGGGAATGATGTGAAAAATAAAAATGATTGGCTAGAAGTTTAGTGTTAAAGATAAGAAGTGGGAACGGAGATGTTTGCTTTCTCTTGACGCAGGGAGGTATTCACAGAATGACAATTCAGAAATCCTTGTAATGAGATGGCCTTTGGTATGAAGCTCCCTACAAGTCATGTCTGCCCACCCACAGGGCTTACTGGGATGCTGGGTGCAGCATGAACATGCCCAGGAAAGAGAGTCAGGGAACATGAGTGATTTCAGCCCTCTATGTCCTATCCGAGGACTGACAGAGAGGAAAACAGAGAAAAAGTACTTGGAGCAAAAATTGCCCAGAAGATGAGGCAGAACTGTCTGGTCTTAGCACAGGCCATTGAACAGAGGCACAGGGCGACAGAATTAAAAGGGAGAGGACACAGGAAGAGTCAATGGTCCAGGATTCAGGGATGAGCTTGTATCTCCTCCGCCCTTCAGAAGCCCTCAGCATTGATCCCCCTTTGTATGTTTTTGACTCAGGAATAACAGAAGTACTGCAACAACACAACATTCAGTTGTGTTTATTGGAATTATCAGTGCACTTGCCTGTTAAAATTAGCACACTGAAGCCTCCAGCAGTCTAGACTCCCTGAAAGGTTGGCTTTTTCCAGGAACTTGCAGCCTATTACAGAAACCAGATGGAATATCTCACAATCAAATAACAAATGAAGCTGAAAAAACAAATAAAGGCATTGAAACGGTAATTCTAGGAGCCAGCCTGGTGGAGTAGTGGTTAAGTTTGTGCACTTTGCTTTGGTGACCCAGGGTTGACAGGTCAGATCCTGGCCATGGACCAATGCACAGCTTGTCAGCCATGCTGTGGCGATGTCCCATATAAAGTAGAGGAATATGGACACGGATGTTAGCCCAGGGCCAGTCTTCCTCAGCGAAAAAAAAAAAAAGTAATTCTACTTTATTCCTGTAGAAGCTCAGGACTCAAGGTCTCTGAGAACTTATCTGAATAGCGGTAGTTCTTAATTACCTAGAAGTATAAAAACTTTAAAAACATACCATTTCTAAGATTAAAATGAATGAAATTTAGCTAACTTAAAAGAAAAAGGAAGGATATCCATTTGTTAAAGTAATTTACAAATGGGAAATATAACTTGCTATGAAAGCCATATCACTTTCTTAATTTTCTAGGTGTACAACTACATCCATCTAATCATTTTTTCATTAAGCAAATGGTGGCAGAAGTTTCTAGTTATCTTCCATTATCTATTCCCCCTTCTTCTGATCGAGAGTCAGGGAAAACTCTGCTTTTGTTTGAGGTGGAAGGACCGAAAAACTGTATTTCTTTGCCTCTATATGAGGAAGAGGGATCATCTAAGTTCTGGCCATTTAGAGATAATCAGAAGAATTGTGAAGGACTTCCGAAAAGGCTACTTAAGAGCTAATTCAGTTTAGAAGCAGGCCCAAACTTAGTGACTTACAGAAAACAAATCTTACACTTCTTCTGTAGGTCAGGATTCCTACATGAGTCTCAATGGGCTAAAATCAAGATGTCACACTGCCACTATGGAAAACAGCATGGAGGTTCCTCAAAAAATTAAAAAATAGAACTAGTCTATGATCTAGCAATTCCACTCGTGGGTATTTATCTGCAGGAAATGAATCACTATCTTGAAAAGATAGCTGCACTCCCATGTTCACTGCTGCATGTTTACAATAGCCAAGATATGGAAACAACCTAAGTGTCCCTCAGTGGATGAATGGATAAAGAAAATGTGGTAATACACACACAATGGAATATTATTCAGCCATGAGAAAGAAGGAAATGCTGCCATTTGTAACAACATGGGTGGACCTTGAGAGCATTATGCTAAGTGAAATAAATCAGACAGAAAGACCAATACTGTATGATGTCACTTATATGTGGAATCTAAAAAAAAACAAACTCATAGATACAGAGAACAGATTGGTGATTGCCAGAGGTGGGGGGTATGGGGTGGAGGGAATGGGTGAAGGGGATCAAAAGGTACAAACTTCCAGTTATAAGATGAGTGAGTCATGGGGAGGTAATGTACAGCACTATACATTAGGTGACTATAGTTAACAGTACTGTGTTGTACATTTGAAAGTTGCTTAGAAAATAGATCTTAAAACTTCTCATTACAGGAAAACAAATGTAACTATGTGAGGAAATGGATGTTAACCAAACTTATTGTGGTGATCATTTCGCAATATATACAAATATCAAATCATGTTGTACACCTTAAACTTATATAATGTTATATGTCATTTGTTTCAATAAAACTGGAAAAATAAATTAAAATAAAATTGAAGTGTCAGCAGGGCTATATTCCTTTCTAGACGCCCTAGGGAAGAATCTTGTTTTTTTTTTTCCTTTTCCAGATGTAGGAGGCGGCCCACATTCCTTCTTCTGTCTTCAAAGCCAGCAATGGCAGCCCAAATCCTTATGCTGCCATCTCTTCTGATTTTCTGCAGCCAGGAAAGATTTTCTCCTTATAAGGACTCATGTGATTTGATTAGGCCCACCGAATAATACAGGCTAATCTCAGCAGATCAAGGTCCTTCACTATAATGACATCTGCAAGGCCCATTTACCATGTAAGGCACCATATTCACAGGTTCTGAGGATTAGGACATCGACATCTTTGGGGGCCATTATTCTGCTATCACAGTGGTGGCAGCCATCTTGGACCATGAGGTGACCTCGAGGATGCCAACCATGCATGATAGTAATAGAGCAAAAAGAAAAAAAGAAGCCTGGGACCTAATAACTCCGTGGAATTTTCATACCACCCTTGGGCTGCCCACATAGATTTCTTTTCTATTAGAAAATGTGTTTAGCCACTGTTTTGGGTCTTGAAATACTTGTTTCAAAGCACTGGACCGAGCACTAGGGCTATAACCAGTTCCTCATAAAATATTCTGTATCATAGGAAAGACAGACATTAAATGAGTAATAACAAGAAAATGTAGCCAGCGTTAAGATAATGAAGGGAAAAGAACTCCGATACTGTGGATCAGGGAACATAGTCTTCACAGGGGTCAGGAAAGGCTTCCTAGGGAAGATGGGATGAGGATTTACACACTCAGTAAAGGACAGCATCACAAGTACCACGCTAACCTTTACAAACCCAGATGCTGTTATTGACCTACCATCCGTGAGAAAAGTGCTTTGAGTTGCTACTTTTTTTTAAATCCTCTACAATGAATTTTTGTTGATCCATCCACCTCCATCTCACACTCTTCCCAGACTGTCTTCTGGCCAGCATACATTGGAGAGAGAACTCTGTGGGGTTACATGCATCAGAGCCAAGGTCACTGCCTTTGGGAAGTGGTTGTGTAGGGACATGCTCTAAACAAGGGAGCTTTCGAGTTACAGACCATGACTACCAGTGGCCTGGAAATATCTGTTCAGGCACAGTTAGAAGAAAATGCCAGAATGCTGGGAGTCCTTTTGAGATGATCTGGAGTTAATCTCCCTGAGCATAAATAGACTAATTTGCTTCTCAAATATAAGACTATTTCACTGCAAAACTGCAGTATTTAGGGGCCGGCCCAGTGGCGTAGTGGTTAAGTTCACGCACTCCGCTTCTGGCGGCCTGGGGTTTGCGGGTTCGGATCCCAGGCACTGACCAACGCACCACTTGTCAAACCATGCTGTGGCAGCATCCCATATAAAGTAGAAGAAGATGGGCACAGATGTTAGCTCAGGGCTAATCTTTCTCACCAAAAAAAAAAAAAAAACCAAAAAAACAAAAAACCCTGCACTATTTAGCTTAAAGCCAGTACTGATTCAAAAAGTATTTCAAGGAAGGATAAATATGCTTTCCGCAAAGCATCCGAGTATGCTTCTGAAAGAAAAATGGTGTTAAGTCCTTTCAGAACAAGCACTCTATCCCCACAGTTATTTTAGAGACAAAAATTCAATTTGGTTGAGCTGTCTGGGGAGTTGAGTTGACCTATTTCTAGAACACTGCAATGTTTGATGATATCATATCTAAATGGGCAGTCTTATGTTTTAGTTTGTATATACAATTCATCATTTTATTCTTATCCTTAATTATAGAATTAATAGAGAAAACACTTCCTCTGTGTATTTGAAGTATCAGGGAGCATTAAGGCTATTAGTATTAGTCTGAGAAAATATTCCGTCCTCCTTCAGGGCAGCATAGGACAGCAGAAACACTAATTGTGTAGTGAGTTGTGCTCACCATTAACTAAGATACTGAGACAAAAAGTATAGTTATTATTTCCTACATACAATTAATTTTACATGCTGAGGGCATGGTATGAATTTTGCTTCAGTATAAAAGGCAGGCAGGCTACTAGTCCCTGAAATCAATGACAGTCAGAAGAGCCTAGACATTGGGTGATCTGATGAATAATTTAAGACTGATTTGTTAACTGTGCAGAAGTGAAGTTAGCCATGCAGGGAGACACATTGTCAATTGCCAGCAATTTACTATGTTTTTGAAAACCACAGGCAGCAATTTACAGAAAAGATTAGGCCAGTTACTGTACACGTGTGACATTTTCTTGATTTAAGACGTCATCCTGAAAGCTGTTAACTGACAACTGGAGTTTGGAATGAGGTTATAAAGTTTAGTGAAGAACTGCTTTTACCTGAGAATGTCTACATTTCTGCCCTGGGAGACCCCTGCATGCACGCCTCCCACTGGGATTAAACGTGTGTATGCAAATGAGCACTGTCAGAGAGGGCTGATGCACCTTCTTTCTGAACCATTAAGCACCTTTGCATTACTCAGTGCTCTGATGCACTAGTCCATGGGAAGGCCTGGTGATGGGCTTTATTGCTTGGACAACAAATCGTTATCCATGTTCTTTTCTAGTCCTGTGCCATCGAGGGAGTCTTATCACTTTCATCCTGCACCAGGAGTTTCTTTGCAGTTCTTCATAAGAAGCTGATTAAAGGAAAATCCCCTTTTTATTAGTGTAATTTCTTTCCACTTCTTTTCCCTATTGGAATTAAGTCAGTAACAGTAATTTCTTCATGTTTGAATTTGTAAAAAAGTGAAATGAAGGTAGTCATAGCCCCTAGTGGAGTTTGAAACCCTAAGGTGTCCTGAAGGATGACTTCTATAGGAAGAATATGCATGAAACACAGCATCTCATAATTTAAGCACAATAGAATATAACCTACGATCGATCACTTTTTGAGCTCTCCCAAAAAATGGACTTTTGATATATTTTGAAATTTATTCTCAATGTTTACATTAATTTATTAACTTCTTGAAGGATTCCTAGGCAGTATAAATCTTGCAAATCAGAGTTGTAATTGTAATTGCTATTCTGAAATCACAGATGCCAATAGTAACTTTTTTTTAATGAATTTAGCTTTCCATATGAGAAACAAGTCAAGACTTCCTACATGTGTCATTATTAGTGAGAAAATCATTCTGAAAACTATGACAAATACCTTCTTTCTTCTTCTTTCCACTCTTTCTCTATTTGCCCATCTTCCTGGATCTATAAACTCCTTTACAAATTGATGGCAGCTCTTGTGTTTTGCTTTAATTATTTTTTCCACTTTTTTTTCTTGAAAAGAGATAAACTTACCATTTGATAAATTAATTTTTTATCTTCTGTGTCAAATATTAAAGGCAAATATAAAGTACTAGAAATTTATCATAAAAAACAAAAATCAAACTGTTTAATAGATAGAGATTGGTATTGGATGTTAACTCTGGCTTTACCAGAGAGGTTTTTTTTTTAAATATAAAAAAAATCAGTAAAATGAAAGTCCAAATGAATGAACTGCTTTTAAAATATCACATTGAATACTGACACAGCTATAAAGTGGCTCAGCAGACTTATTGTTTTGTCACCTAAGGCAGTAGGGAAACGCTCTTGGCAAACACATGTTATTTTACCTTAGAAGCAGTTTTCGAAGCATATTTTGGAATGGCCATAAACAATCACATTCAGCTTTTCCAAAATACTCTCCTTTGTGTAATACAAACATTTATATTTAAGGCATGTAAGCTTAGAATCTAATTTTCCCTAAAACTTCTTATCATAAAAGCAACAAATTTATTCATAATTATTACAGAAAGAAAGTTTTTAATTACTTATACATTTTTGGCCTTGGGTGGGTTTAACCAATTAAATCATATAGTTTTTGTTGTTGTGAGGAAGACCAGCCCTGAGCTAACACATTGCCAATCCTCCTCTTTTTGCTGAGGAAGACTGGCCCTGGGCTAACATCCGTGCCCATCTTCCTCCACTTTATATGGGCTGCCATCACAGCATGGCTTGACAAGCGGTGCGTTGGTCTGCACCTGGGATCTGAACCTGTGAACCTCAGGCCGCCAAAGTGGAACCCGCGAACTCAACCACTAGGCCACCAGGCTGGCCCCAATCATATAGTTTTATTATTCATTCTTTGTCTATAGTATTTTTAATGTTAAAAAAGTATACTTCCAGAAGGGAAAAAATGTTGGTCTCTTTAGAGACAGCTATACTGTAGACAATAAAATCAGGGTTTTATCTGTTTGACTACAAATTAGATGGGGGTATGATAACGGTGGCGGCCCACAAGAATGCCTTGAATGTAGGTTTTCACCTTTGTTGAAGATACCAGGAGGTGAATTTCTAAGGTCTAAATCTTGATAGGTTTACACACTAAGGCCCCTTGCTGCTTGGATCAGACTATAATGATTTTGACTTGATCTATTTCTTTACTTTTAGAAACTCCCTACTTTCTTTTTCACTAAATCAATGAAAGCCTCATGTACTTTATTATGAGTACCAAACAGAGAGGTGGTTTATTATTAGTTTGCATTTATATTATATTTTCCGTCAAGTAGCTCAAGGGGCTTTACAAAACATGACAGCGGTTATCAAAACACTTGGTCAGGTATGTAAGGCAAGAAATAATGCTGGTATAGATGTGCCAGAGGCATAATGCTTACTGGAAAATGTTCATTTTCTACATAATTTTTTAGAAATAATCTTTTTAGTTATTTTCTTTAAAATAAGCTCCAGCTTTCTTAGACATTTTCTTTTCTTGGCTTTGGAATCAGATGTTTTAATTCAACAAATTCACTGAGCATCTAATCAGTGCCAGGTATTATTGTAGGGGTTGAGAATATAACTGGGGGATGAAAGGAATTTGCTCTCACGGAGCTTTTATTCTAGTAGAAGAGACATGATATATTAACAAATAAATACATGATATAATATCATAAGTGCTATCAAGAAATAAAAAGGCAGGATAAGGGGGTAGAGAGTGACTTAATGAGAATGGATGGAGTTAGGAGACCCGAGCGGTGGAAGGGAGCAAGCCATATAAACATATGGAGCAATGCCTGATCCCCAAGATAGAAGCATGCTTGGCATGGACAAGAAACATCAGGGACGCTGCATTGTGCCTCTAACATGCCAAGAATAAGATGAGGAGGGCAGGCCATGGAGAGCTGGGCAGTGGCAAGATCCTGTAGGATCCTCATAGGCCATGGTAAGGATTTGGACTTGGTCTAAATGTAATGGGAACCCAATGGAAGGTTGAGCATAGGGGAATGACAGGATCAAAAATCAGTGTGACTGCTGTATAGGGGACAAGAGTGGAAGTAAGTGGACCCATAGGGAGGTGACTGTGGTGGTCCAGGTAAGAAATAAAGGTGGCTTGGACTAGGGTGTGGCAGTGGCCGAGGGGAGGGTAATCAGATTTGAAATACAGTTGGGAAGCAGAGCTGACAGAATACGCTAGTGGATCAGACGTGGAGTATGAGAGAGCTTTAAATTCTGTCTCTGCCACACGTGCTGTTGTCTCAGACTGTAGTGTTCTCACCTGTGAGAGAACAAGTACATCAGAGAGCAGCTAGGAAGACCGAGGCCTCCAGTCAACACAGAGCGTGCTTTTGATGCTTTGAAACCATCTGCTCCCTCTCGCTTCTCAACTAGCCCTTTTCGGTCTGACTTTCTCTCCTCCTTAACTTCACATTCACTTTTCTTCCCCTTTTGGTTCCTGCTCCTCCGTTGTATATTGTCCTTGCCCTCTGAATGTCTTATTTGAGGATGCCAAGATTTTGCCACCTAGTCTATCTTTGAACACATAAGGGGTCTACCCAAATGAGGAGTCCTCAGCCTAAATTTTTTAGTGTCCTGGTAAATCCAGTCTGCATTTTTAGACTCTAATCAAAATCTTTGGCTTAATAGTTGGCATACTTCTAATGGATACATCTGAAACTTTAGTGGAAAAAAAAAAAGATTTGGAGGATTTGCTTCCTCTCTCAACCAGAGACAGCCTTTAGTATTGAGAGTGAAAAAAGGAAAGGCTTTTAAAACTGAGAGTCAGTTAGAAAGTACTTTCTTCTACCAAGTTGTATATATTTACCATGAAATTCTTCTAATTACAATGAACCAGTTATATTTAAATCCACATTTTGGTCCTTGGGGAAATTCTAATTGATTTTCTCTGGCACCAATCAATTCTCTAATTCCTCAACACCACCCAGGTGTCCAACTATTCAATTCGATTGGACACTAACTGCCCAGAGTTGGCACAGACTCCACAGGTGAAGAGCTCAGTGACACAAGACTGCCCCACTTCACAGACCAGCTGCAAATGGGGTCCCAGGCTACTTGCACTTCTGCCCAGACAACTACAAATTCAGGGGTTCCCACAATCCCCACCTAGAATTCAGGAAATTCAATTTATGATTATTGGTTTATTCTAAAGAATATACCTCAGGAACAGCAAAATGAAAGAGATGACTAGGGCAGGGATGGGGTGGGAGGTGGGACGTGCAGCTTCCATGCCCTCTCCAGGGGTGCCACCTTCCCAGGACCTCGATGTGGGTTCACCAACCCAGAAGCTCCCTGAGTCAGACTGTTCAAGAGTTTTTAAGGAGGTTTCATTAAGTAGGCGTGATTGATTCAATCATTGGCCATTGGTAATTGACTTGATTTTCAGCCCCCTCTCCCTCCCTAGAGGGAGTGAAGCTGAAAGTTCCAACCCTCTAATCGTGTGGTTGGTTCCTCTGGCAACCAGCTCTAATCCTAAAGCTATCTAGGGGCCCTACCCCACAAAAGTCATCTCATTAACATAAACTCACATGAGGTCAAAAGGGGCTCCTTATGAATAGGAAAAGACACTCTTATCACTCAGGAAATCCCAAGGGTTTTAGAAACTCTATGCCAGAAACCAACAAACTCCAAAAATATGTTTTTTATTATACCACTCTAATCATGGCCTCTTTAATTGCAATCCTATTGAGAAAAGAACATTTGGAAGGACCCTGACACTAGGTGCTGAGGTTTAACCACAGTGAAAATGACACTGTCTCTGAGTGCAAAGGGCTTAAAGCAGGTAAAAAGGAACACAGAGGCGAGGGCTTGAAGGTCTCCTGGGTCCCAGGCAAGTTTCCAGAGGGAGCTCATTTCACCTGACATCAATCTCCTAAAGAAGGTGGCCTTTCCCCTTGCATGGATGAAAAAATGGAAAGTTTATAGAAGGTAAATAAGTTACTCCTGGTCAGACAACTGATATCTGGCAAATGTAGTTTTTAATCCTGGACTGCTGTCTCCAAGACTAAGATCATATTTCTTATTGACAGTTGCCTCTAGCATGTGAGAGAAGCACAAAATGGAAGAAAAAAAAAAAAAAAACAGGGCAAACATAGTCAGTATTCATACCTTCTTCTTTCTCCTCCCCCACCACTAAAGGGTGTTTTGTCTTATCTAAGCAGCCTGAAAGCCTGAGACATGAGAGATCTATGAATAAACAAAACTCTGTCCCAGTAGCTGACACCAGGGCTACCTGACACAAAACGATAAGAAGACTTAACATAGTAATCTTATGAATTCAGAGACTGTAAATCAACTTTTACATTTTCAGATTTCTGAAATGTTGGTTCAGATCTGAAATGTTGGCCGCCCCACTTGCTGCCTTTGTTGGTTATCTTCATCATAACATCTACAATGGAACTTTGCCATTTACAGCAGCTCTACCCTCACTGTCTCATTCAGTCCTGCCCCTTGTCATCCTTCATCCCATTCTGCAGATGTGAAAATCATCTCTCTGAAAAGTAAAATCTCTAGTGAACACACACAAAATGAGTGGCTAAAGGGAGAGTCAAACTTAGAATATCAGACCCAAGTCCATAGATGTTTTCAGGGATGTGATTCAGGTTTGAGGTTGGAAGCATCTAATTGACTTATCAGGATCTAGGATCTACCTCGGCAGTCAAGCCAGCCATGAGCGAGGCAAGGAGAGTATCTTAAAGCTGAGTTAGCTCAAAGCTCCTGTCCCATCCAGCTGTGTCTGAAAACAGCTGTAGTTTGTTATGATTGCCTCTCTTACAGTGGACAATTAGTTGTGGTGGCTTTTCTTTTCTATTTTTTTCCATTTATTTGCATTGCTTTTCCCTTCACAAAAAAAGATAAATAAAATAGATATCCTACACTTTTTTCTAAATTAGTGCTGTTGAGTTAATAAGCATTTCAATTTGATACTAATGTTGTTTGTTAGACCTCAGGTTTCAACTTGGAGAAACCCTATACTAATTTAAGTAGTAAAATGTAACCAGTGATTTCACGTGAACATGATGCCGTGGTGGACAGATGTAGATTCATCCTCACCTCTTCGTTACAGTGCCCTCATATGATGCAAGCATTTATTTATCTTAGCTGAATTCAACTTGTCAATTTCCATACTGGGTCACTTATATTATCAAGGGAATGAAAGCATTCAAACCTGAAACAGCCAATATTATGTCGGTAAAATCTACTGGAAGAACATGCCAGTAGTTTTAAGGGTCTTCCTAACTATTAACAAGTTAGTAAATGCTTATTAAGATGTGGGAAAAAAACACCGTCAACATCTTTGAGATAAAAAATGAATTAATCAAGGGCTAACACTGAAAGGAAGAGCTACAGGGATGTGTTATATACAAATGTGTATTAGCAGTGTCTTTTCTGGACAATTTAAGGGATGCCAGGGGTAATTTGGAATACACTGTACTTGATTTTTACCTTTTATGCTGACTTTAGGCCCAGATCTCCCCATAAAAGGCAAGTGCATTTTGCCTATAAGTGTCAATTCTTAGAATTCTGCTAGCCACCATTTATGCTACCTCTAATGCAAGAAGGAAAGTAGTGAGGAAAGAACTCCAATTTTATCCTAGAAATAGAAATAAAGTTTTATTCATTCCTCTCCACCTCCAGCCTCTTACCACTTTCTTTACCTATCAGGTCCTTTTCTCAGCAAAAGAAGATGTTAATGATCATATTAACATATTAAACAATGGCATAGGAAAGGCTGACATTTCACAAAGCTTTTGGTCAATGATTAAAGTAATGAAAGTTGCCACTTATTCAGGCCAAGCCTATAAAGGCCTTAAATTCACTCACTACCTGAAAGGTCAGGTAAATTAAAGGAAAATATAGGGCTGGCCTTGAACAGTCTGCATGTGGTGATTCTGAGTGCTCTTAAAAGTGGCTGAAACTAAGAAGCTTGGTATTAATTCTAGCCAGCTTCCTGGTATTGATTAAGAAGTAGTCGCAAGTGCTCATTTGTGGGCAAATTAAGAGATAAGTCCTTTTCAGAAGGTCATTTACATGTCTTCTTTTTAATTAATATTACTGACTTGAAGATTTGAAGTTAAATTAGCCCATTAATTATAAAAGTCGTCAGTTTGGAGAGTAGGAAAGGATAATCTATTTAATATCAGATCCAGGTTTTCAATAAATTGCCATTTCTTCTGACATCCTACTAGAAAAGGTCTGAAGTGTTGAAGTATGAGTTGAATGGGTGGTCCAGGCCTAAGCTGTTTTGTTTTGTTGTTGCTGATTATAAATGTAATATATAAATGTTAAAAAAAAACTGAAAAATATATTGAATTATAATGAAGAAAAAAAATCTATCTTCCTCCCCTTCAACCACTCATTGTATTTTAGTATTACTCTGTTAAGCTTGGGATATATGTAGATGTTGTATGTGTGTGTATGCATAGATATATAGTATATGCATAGTTTGGCATATATGTAGATATATACACTCTCTAAATTGTCATTACTTAAAATATAGTTTCATATTTTGCTTTTCACATGTTATAATAAGAGCATTTTCCTATGTAACAAATATCCTTTGAAAACCATGTTTTAATTAAACATTTTATTTTGAGACAATTATAGATTCACATGCAGTTGTGAGAAATAGCACAGAGAGAGTCTGTTATACCCTTTGCCCAATTGCCCCTAGTGGTAGCATCTTCTAAAACTGTAGTACAATATCACAGCCAGGATATTCACATTAATATATTCAAGATATAAAAGATTTCCATCACCACAGGATCCCTCGTGTTACCCTTTTATAGACACACATACTTCCCTCCTATCCTTAACCCCCAGAAACCACCAATTGTTACTGCACAAATTGGGGTTCACTTGCCTGATGCACATAAAAGAGCCACTTAATTATGGAATCAGTCTTTGGGAAAAGAGATCAGCTTTATTCTGTGAGATGGAGCTGCAGGGAGAACAGGGGGCGTGTGCCCTCAGATCTATCTCACCAATTCAGTATTTGGGTGAAATTTAAGAGGTTAGGGAACAGACTGACACGTGGAAATGCTGGTGGGACAGGTTTTGATTGGTGTGCTTCAAACATTTATGGTAAGGTTTTAAACATTTATGACAGGGTTCTAAACATGTATGATGAGGTCCCAGACTTTTATGATAGAGTTCTAGACATTTTTGCTGAGAAAGGGAAGGAATTTAACAGTGGATCTTCCTGAATGAGGGACCTCTCGCTTCTGATAAGAGTCCGACTTGCAAGTTCTGGTCATGTCCCGGTCCTTGGGTTCCGTGGGAAGGAGGGTCTTTGGTTCCAAGGTCGTTTCAGGTCATGATTTCTTCTTTTGCACATGCCCTGGGTATGTGACTTTGCAGATTTTCTGAAAGGTAATTCTTAATCACTCTGTTGGTAAGAGATGGGGTCAGTTGAACTGGTCCTGGAAGGCCCGTGATTACACATTCTGTTCTCCATTTCTATAATTTTGTCATTTGAAGAACGTTATATAAATGGAATCATATAGTATGTAGCCTGTAGGGATTAGCTCTTTTCACTCAGTGTAATTCTCTGGAGATTCATCCAAGGTGTTACATGTATCAGTAGTTCATTCCTTCTTTTTGCTGAGTAGTATTTATTCTGTGATATGGATGTGCTTCAGTTTAACCATTCACTCGTTGAAGGACATCTGAGTTGTTTCCAATTTTTGGCTATTATGAATGAAGCTGCTGTGAACATTCCTATACAGGTTTTGTGTGAATATAAATTTTCATTTTCTCTGGGATAGATGCCCAACTGTGTAATTGCTGGGTCATTTGGTAGTTGCATATCTAGTTTCATGGAAAACTGCCAAACTGTTTTCTAGAATGATTGTACCATTTTATATCCCCACTATCAATGTATGAATGATCTAGTTTCTCTGCCTCCTTGCCAGCATTTGGTGTTGTCACTGTTATTTATTTTAGCCATTCTGATAGGTGTCCAGTGATATCTCACTGTGGTTTTAATTTACATTTTCTTAATGGCTAATGATTTTGAATATCTTTGTGTGTGTGTGTGTGTGAGAGAGAGAGAAAGACCAGCCCTGAGCTAACATCCATTCCTAATCCTCCTCTTTTTGCTGAGGAAGACTGGCCCTGGGCTAACATCCGTGCCCATCTTCCTCTACTTTATATGGGACGCCGCCACGGCATGGCTGACAAGCAGTGCGTTGGCCAGTGCCCAGGATCTGAACCCGTGAACCCCGGGCTGCCAAAGCGCAAACTAAACCGCTGCGCCACTGGGCCGACCCCGATTTTGAATACCTTTTAATGTGCTTATTTGCCAGTAGTGAAATATCTCTTCATGTCTTTTGGCCATTTTCTAATTGGGTATATTGGGTTTTTTAATGTTAAGTTTTGAGACTTCTTTATATATTCTAGATACTAGTCCTTTGTCAGATGTGTGGCTTGCAAATATTTTTTCCCAGCCTGTAGCTTGTCTTTTTATCCTCTTAACGGACTTTGTAACAGAGAAAACATTTTTAACTTTGATGAGATACAATTTATCAGTTTTTCTTTTTGTGAATAATACTTTTGGTGTCAAGTCTAAGAACTTTTGTCTAGCTCTAGATCTTGAAGATTTTCCTAATTTTTAAATGTTTTATAGTTTTATATTTAAGTCTGTGATCCATTTTGAGTTAATTAATTTAGCTGTAGTTTTATTCCTTATACAGCATTGAATTAATATGTTCACAGTGGGAGAACTTTTTTTTGAGTGTTAAACCAAGAAATTCACTGATGAAGTGAGGCTAGGAAAAAGAGGCGTAATTGGATATTAATTGAGGATAAACTGCCGTCCGTTTGAACCAGCTTGAGACAGGGTGTCTCAAACTGACTCCCCTTCCTGGCAGTCTTCTTCTTCCAGTTCTCCAAAGGTCTCGTCCAAAATGTGCATTCATCACGTCACTCCTTCCTGCTCCTTCCTACTGGGGAGTTATTGAAGTCTTTGATCCACTAAACCCATTTGTCTTCCTCTTCTTTCTTTTTATTTGTTATTTCTCTTTCTGGTTATAAAGAATATCAACCTAGTGCTAATATTGGCAACTGCATTAAAATATTATCAAACAACCTAAAATCAGGAAACTCTTCCCTAGACATGAATTTGTATATACAACCACTATGGCATTTTCCTCCCTAAGGAAATATAAAATAGTCTTAAATAAAACATTATCCATGTATTTGTTTATAATCCAGAGAGATCTAATATAGATGTCTAGATTAGGAGGCAGATAATAATCTCTAAGAATGCCATTTAGGTTAGCAAGCTATGAACCAGGATCAAAAGGCTCAAGAGAAGACAGAAAGATGTCAGACAGAGCACATCCTGAAGAAAAGAACTGGGGAAAATTCATTGATCTGGGTGCATGGGATTTATAAGCACACTTTTTTTAAACCGCTCTCCCCTTACTGATGTTATAATTGTAATTATCAATGTGCTTTGGGGCCAATGGAAATGTCTCAGAGTCGATATTTATACTTTTAAACAGAACATATAAAATAGAACGATGAAAATAGAGGAAACATGTTTCTTGGCTGTGAGTTATGCAAAAGGCCTCAAGGATCCAGGGGAGAGAGGGACAAAAAGAGAAAGAAGTGTCTCTCTGGAGACAGAGAGAGAGAAAGGAGGAGAAAGTCCAGTACCTAAAGCCATTAGCATTGGGAAAAGAAAAATCTCCATATTTCTATCTGAACAATAGCAATGGAATGTTTCTCAAAACCATCAGCAAACAGGGAACCTTCTGGACAGGAGCCAGGTCGTCAGGTGCCCCTTTGTCACAGCCCTGGCAGATAACTCAGGTTGTTCTTCTCCTGTGAGATCAATGATACCAGAAGAAAAGTTCACACCACTTTAAATTTATATGGGTAATCAACCTCTGACAAATGAAGGGGTACGTATTTGAGGAACAGTAGTCATAATAAAAATGTTATGGAGTATAAATGGTTGATGGTAGATTTTTTAGTAACATAGCGAACAGACGCTTTTAGACAATGTAAGTGCAAATGGATATTATGATTAGGAAAAAAATTCATGCATTTGTACAGACATTGAGTACCTAGAAATGTTAATCGATATAGCCATTTATAAAGTTTATAGCTATGCTTAACTTTTATATTTGTATGATTTCTCCTACCTTCATTACTTTACAGAAAAAAGGTCCAGTAGAGAATATATTTATATTAAAATAACAACACTAACCATGGTCTGAACAACTGATACATAACATTGCTTTGATGTGATATTTCAAAGCATAATATTCTCAGCCCAGCTTAATCCTTCATGTCTTGTTAATCCATTCATTCATTCATTCATTCATCAGTGTCCATGACTTGCTGGATGTTGTGCTGGAAATATAAAGCTGAGATCAAGGTCTAGAAGTGGGAAATAATTCTAATAAAAACTTCAATTAATTAAGTTCCTATTGGTTCTCTGCAAGGGCTATCTCATTTAATTCTCACAAGAGTCCCAAGAGATAGGCACCATTTTCCGTATTTAACAGATCAAGAATCTAGAATTTTCCCAAGGTCATATGGCTATAAATACTGAAACCTGGACTCTCACTCAGATTTTTCTGACTCAGAAGCTAATTAAGCCCTGTGCTACACTGAGTTATGTAAAACCAATAATGATATTTCAGTTCCACTTGTGTCCTTTCTCCGCTTCAGAGCCACTGACCAACTCTGTGACTCAGGCAAATTGTTTAACATCAAACCTCAGTTTCCTCATCTGAAAATGTACCATAGTAGTTCCTGGCTAATCAGGTTGTGATAAATGTGACAATTACTCTGACAGAGAAATAAACAAAGCATGTGAATTGCAGAAGGAGCACTTCAATTTGCCTAAGGAATTGAAAAGGGCGCTTAAGGTGACATATGACGAAAGAATTGAAGGGTGAGAAGGAATTGGAAATTTGCCGTATCCTCCTTCTGTCTCTTTTGTGGGTCTCTTTTGAGCCATAACCACTGTTTTCTCACTCTTCCCATTATCCACTCAGAAGAATCAGCAGCAAAGAGAATTCACAGTTATTGAACACTTACTACTTTTTTTTTTTTTTTTTTTTTTGTGAGGAAGACCAGCCCTGAGCTAACATCCGTCACCAATCCTCCTCTTTTTGCTGAGGGAGACTGGCCCTGGGCTAACATCGTGCCCATCTTCCTCCACTTTATATGGGACGCCGCCACGGCATGGCTGACGAGCAGTGTGTGGGCGGGCGCCCGGGATCCGAACCTGCGAACCCCGGGCTGCCAAGCGCGGACTAAACCGCTGCGCCACCGGGCGGCCCCGAACACTTACTACTTTAATATCAAACATTGTTACAAACTTTTACATATCTTAATACAATATAATCCAAACAGCAACCCTATGATAAGGAAACTGAGGCAGCGAGAGTTTAAATAATTTGCACAAGAACCTCAGCTCGTGAGTCCTACACTTGTGGTATGCTTAATTTCTGTGTTCATTAGCTCCCAACCCCACCCTCCCTACTGGGGTGTATGCACCACCCGGAGTTTCTTCCCTTCCACCAGAAGAAGTAGGAGGGGCACCGCACCCAGTGATTCTACTATTAGCACGCCTCACGCAGGCCCTTCAGAACTACTCACATTTCATTGATTTCCATGGAGAAAAGCCTCATTCACATGGGAATGCAGAGATAGATTTATTTGTTTCCGAAATAAACTCATTCTGGGCTCGATAATTCCAATAAGTGAGGAAGTTGAATTGAGATCAGTGAAGATTCCAGAGATTGTTCTTACTGAGCAAACACATCAAGTGGCCTGTTCGGCACAGATGCTGAGAAAGCGTCAGAAGTACGGCCCTGGTTGTCTTCGGGCTGTCTGAACACAGCTGCCAGTACACTCATTCAGCGCTAACCTCTGCAGCATTCCCCAGGGTGAAGGAGGGAGATCCGTGGAAGCAGTGGGGCATCAGGTCTCAAGGCAGGTCTCTGGGGACACACTCTCGTTGTTTGCATCTCAGCTGCACCTGCTATCTCTTAGGCAAGTGACCTAGCTGTGCCCCAGTGTTCCTGTCCAGAAAGTGCACATGGTAGTAGCACATTCATCATAATATGTATGGTTGTCATAACGCATTAAATAAGATAGTGTAAGCAAAGTGCCAACAATTGTACCCACCACACGTTGAAACAATGAAAAAAGAATGCACTTCCGATGAAAGCATCTTCCCGTAGGGCTTAGGTACTAATTTCGGACAGTAAGTTATCCACTCTTGCCTCTGTGTTGCCAAATTTAGCAATTAACTCTGTTCAACATGTTGTTCAAATATAGGAGAATATTTAGCAAGGTTTTGAAGGTGTTTACCAAATTCCTAACTGCATGATTTGTTCATGCCATGGCTCAAAGCAAGGATATGCTGGTGGCCAGAACTAAGAAAGAGCTGAAGAAGAAGATTATCCTCCTCGAAAAAAGCCAGTGCCCATGAGCAACTGTGAGAGATAGTGGACGGAACGTGCAGTAATGAATGGGAAGTTCTGCATTCAAGTTGTGGCTCTGCCACTTGGCAGAGTGACTCTGTGTCAATTACTCTCTCTAAAATTTAATTTCCTTATTTGAGAAATATGGATAACAGCACCTCACAGAATTAAATATGCTTTAAATATCTTTGTGAGCAATAGTGTCCTGTGCAAATGCTAGCTGTTGTTACCACATTGCTTCAGTGGTTAAATGCCTATGTCCCCCGAGGGTTGGGTTGGTCTAGCAGTTATTCCTAGGCTGTTGTGAATTACTTCAAGAGGCAATCAGGGTGCTTTCCTGTTAGACATGTCTAGGACCGGGGATGGTGGATGATGGGAGCATTCTCTGTGCTGTGGAAAGGGTGATGGGAAAGGTAATATTTCGTAGAACATGGAGTACTCAGGAGCTGGGATGGGAAGGGATCCAGAGATAAAGATGGTAGAATTCTGCTAATTTCACATGCTTTGAAGTGAAGCTGATGCAGGCCCTGATATAAGATGATGATCATCAAGATGATGATATGATAGCAATTGCAGTAATTACAACTTACCTTTTCACAATGCTTTTCAAGTTTAAAAAGCTCCTTATCTCATGAAAAAGTCACAAATCTCTGGCAAAATAGAGGACTGGAAAGAGTGCATCTTTTGTCATCTTTAGGTTGCTAGTTTCATGGAGGTTTGAAGGAAAGGCCAATTTCTTAGGAGCTAGCAGGACCTGGAGAACAGAAAGCAGATTCTGGAAGCAGAAAGGTCATTCCTGGTTCTACTCCTGACTAACTATATACATATAGACAAGCTCCTGAATCCCATGAAGACACGGTTTCTTCATCCTTAAGAATAATAACACCCACTTCACAGGCCGTGATAGGATTAAATAAGATCCTGCAAACAACACACCTTTGACAGGTAACTCAATAAACAGGGTCCATTATTATCATAGCTGCATGCATCTGTAAAAGCATCTTGCACTCTGAATCACTGTAGGATATCTATAAATGCTAATCATTGTTCCCTTCACTGTGAGTTAGATCATTACCCTGTTTCAAAGGTGGGGATGCTGAAACCCACAAAGGTCAAAGATCTTCATCAAGACTATAAAGCTATCTTGCACATCAGCTTTGGGAAACATCTCACAAGTCATGGAACCTGGAGAGGAGACTGGGCCTATATCCAAGCTTGTGTCAGTGAGATGCTAAAATGTCATTATCTCAATGGGGAATTAAGTACTTGTGTATGTTGCTGCACAACAAAATGCATTATTGATGTGCTAATGTTTTCCCTGCTGGGTTTATACGTGGTTTGCATAGCAAATTTTGCACATTTTGTCATCACCTGTATTTGAAAATAGGATGTTTCTTGACAAATTATCCCATTATCTAGCCAATTTTATCATTACCAGTTTTTTCATTTCCAATCTAAATGTTTCATTTTGAGATTGTATAATGTTACTTCTTATTATGCAATGATAAATCATTTTAAGTAATTCTTCTAGCCTGTTCTGTAATTCTCTTCCAAATATTACTAAGTAGTTATCCTTTCTTCTCAGTATTATTTATCTCTAATCTATGCATAAGCTATGTTCTTAATGTTTTTGCATAGGTCATACTTTTAATCACTATTATCACTTTAGTTTCTGTGCCAGTTCATCAAGAAGTTTTTATAGATTTTGTAGCCATAAGTCATGGTTTTAGACAACCTTCTTTTCAAGACTATAAAAAAAGAAGACATATATTGGTGTCTCTCTCTCTTTCCACAGGTGGAAGCTTCTATGAGGGCAGGGACTTTTTTTTTAACAGTTTTTTCCAAACACCTAGCAGAGTACCTGGAATCTAGTAGTTCTTGGTACATATTTGTTGAATGAATATTGAATATGTGACTTAAATTCATTTTATTTTTATTAAAATAAATAATTCGTTAAGCTCTCAAAAATATCTATTTGAAACTATTTTCTCCCTCCAACATATTTGTGTACTACTTACTTTATGTAAGACACTGGCCCAGTGTAGAGAAATGAATAAGGCCTTGCCTAATCATGAGGGGAAGACACAAAAGTAAACAGATAGTTCTAGTATTGTTGGCAAATCCCCTGGACAGTGTTACTATGTGCCTGTTCTAACAACTCACCTGTATGAACATATTTCATCCTCATCACTATTCTAAGTGCTTTTCTTATAGTTGCTCATTTAATTTGTACTGCAACCTTAGGGAATAAGGCAAGTTATTTAGTATCTCTATGGCTCAGTTTCCTCATCTGTCAAGTGGAGTTTTGTTGATGTAATAAATACATTGTGCACTCCTACTGTGTGCCAGACACTGTTGTAGGCAGTAGGGTTATAGCAGTGAACACAATGGGAAGATATCCTTGCCTCATGATCTTGCATTGATCATAGTACCTACCTCATAAGATTGGTAGGAGTACTAAATGAAATGATACCAGTAAAATCACCTAGAACAAAGCTGGCACATAGTAGGCACTCAGTAAATGCTAGACATTATTATTATGCAAGAACATACATAGACTAAGTAGATAAATTTATGTTTCCCATTGATAAGGAGGGAGTTGAGGGAGAAAAATAGTTCAATATAAATTCATCACCAGTCAGTAAAAAAATTCCTAAGTGTTGGATGGTTCTAGATTCAGGAATTTGGCTGCAACATTTGCTCTACTCAAACTGTTTCAAACTCACTCCTTTTCGTTAACATGAGTTTATGAAGTTTACATATGGATCTGTACCCAAGGGTTTGATTCATTTTGGATTTTTTAAAAGGTACATACTAATAATTTTAATGTAATTACATTAGAAAGTTGTTTAAGCAGGAGGCAGAGTCTGAACTGTAAAAACATACTGTAGGCTGGAGCCTTTCTTCCAATTGAATATAAATGATATTCTGCAGTAAAATGAAGTGTAAGCCATAGTCAGACAATTATAACAGGATTTAACCTAATTAGTGTTGGAGAGCCGAGACTCTTCATTAAAAGTAGCACTTCTTAATCATGTAATAATGAAGCTTTGGTTCTTAAAGACTGATGGGAGATCTGACCGTGAAAAAAGAAAAGTATTTCTAGATTTTCCAAGCATATTCAGCAAGTCATCCAAACTGTATCAAAACTGTGGTGAGGTGTATCTAGAACACTGTACATCTTCTGTCCCAGTGCTTCCGTCTCCGTCACTTTGCTCAAGTGTCTGACTCATCTGAGTCATCTGACTCACCACCACCCAGCTCTGCAGATGACACTGCTTGTTATTTCAAAGTGGAAGTAGAGGCAATCAGTCGTGACTTTCTACAGCTTCCCTTCTGTCTTTCTGTAAGCTCTCCTTCTCTCTGACTCAGAGAAAGAGATGCACTTCTGCCCAACACCTACTTCCTCTAGAAATCTCATCTTTCTTTCTTGTGTTTCTATTCTCCATCCACTGAGAGATCTTTCTTTTTTCGTATAAGCAAGCCTCAAACCTACCCTCCAATACTACACGAAAGGCAGCTTTCCTCCACATCCTGCCCTGTATCTCTCTGTTCACAGCCAAGTCTCTAGAAGGACAAATCTGTTCTTACAGTCTCTACTTCCAAACCTCCCATTTACTCCCCAGAAGGAGGGGCCCTTGCCATTCCAATGGAACTGCCCTCTCAGAGGTCACTAATGACCTCTCCCTGCCAATTCAAGTAAGCACCTATTGGGTCCCTTTTTACTAGAATTTTCTGTAGCAATAGAAACTTTTGACCATACTCTCTTCAACTCTCTTTAAAATCAATGTCCCCAAAGGGACATCTTTCCTGACCTCCACACAGGTATCTCTGGCTGTGCCTGGACATTTCCTCCTCGATGGCAGCTCTGTGATGTCTCACTTTGCATTCCCCTCCCTCATCCTGCTCCTTCTCTGATATTCCATACCTCAGTGAGGGATGCCACCCTGCACCCAAAGCCTAATCCAGGAACATGGTAAATTGTTCTAAACCCTCCCCATTCTCCCATGCCTACAACATCCTGATGCCAGGATAATTTACCTAAAATGAAAGTCTGATCATGTCACTCCTGTATTTGTAACCTTTCAGTGGTTTTTCACAGCTTTCAGAAGAACAGCCCATACATTAAATAAGATGCTCTGAGTCCATCATGAACTGACCTGGGCTGAATATTCCACCTACTTCTCTTGACCTTCCCCCACAGGTATTTTTCACTCCATCTGTTCCAAACGAATTTTAGTTCCCAGAGTCTTCTCTGTACTCTCACATCTCTGGAACACTCCTGTTCCCTCTGATGTCTTGCTCACCCCTTATCCTCAAGATCCAGTTCCAGCACCACCTCTCTTGAGATCCTTCCTGCTAAAGATTTCTCTCCTCCGTGAGCTCCCAGGGCCCCTCTCCCTTCCGCTATCTTCACATCTGTGCATTAAATGCACATGGTTGATTTGAAAGTCTCTCTGGCTAGGTTTTAAGTCACATAAGGGTGGGTACAATGTCTTATTGATGTTTTAATCATGAGGCCTATTCCATGTCTGGCACAGACTAGGAATTGGGTACCATCATATGTTGAAATTATAACACAAGGTCAGTGGGCGGGTTCACACTGAAAAGACAAGCCCAGCGCCACTTGTAGATGCTGAAATGCTGCTAATGCATCACACTGGGGGACTCTGGTGCTCGCCTTCGTGCTGTGGACTCTTGATGGCCGCTTCCTTTTCTCAGCTGTGACACACCCCCTTCTTACATGTAGGTTATCATATAAGTAAGAGCAACCATTTATATTGTTTTAGTGCTTTCACACATTTCTATATATTTTTCAATATAACATTTATACTTTTGTTTTTCCTGGGAAAGATTTGCCCTGGCTAACATCTGTTGCCAATTTTCCTCTCTTTTTTTTTTTCTCCCCAGAGCCCCAGTACCTAGTTGTATATATTAGTTGTACATCCTTCTAGTTCTTTTGTGTGAGCCGCCACCACAGTGTGGCTACTGACAGACGGGCAGTGTGGTTCTGTGCCCGAGAACTGAACCTGGGCCACCGAAGCTGAGCATGCTGACCTTTAACTGCTAGGCCATTGGGGCTGGCTTAACATTTATATATTTTTAACATAATCTGCTAACATGAATTTTTAATTGAAGTACCTATTAATCCTTTAGGAATATAACTGAGAAATGCTGCACCAGGGTATAAAATGAAAATACCAGGCACCTTTTATAAATATTAACTTTAAATTGTTCTCTCCTTTCAATTCTGGGCAAGAAACTGAAAATTTCTGTGAGATTGAAGTAGAAAAGGTGTTTGCATAGTAAGCTTCTACAACAGTTGATTTACAAATATCTTCAAGTAGGAGTTGGGTTTAAATGGCCCTGAAAGGTTGTGCATTTCACAGAACGGGAGAGTAAATTCACATCCTGATTACTCAAGGAAATTTAATAAAAATGTACCTCTAACAGATTTATCCTACCAAAGGGCAATGCTCTATCTCTGTCTTATTCTGCACTGGTTGCCCCAGGATTGGAGGCGGAATGGCCCTGGCCTGCAGGGCAGAGCAGGGTGGCTCTCTGGTTCCTATTTGGGATGTGGGGAGGCTGCAAAGTGTAGGATAAGAGAGGGGACTAGAAGCCTGCTACTCCTGACCCCAAATCTTCACTCAGCATCCTGATAGCTGGATGACTAAGCAAGTTACCTAACCTCTCTGAGCCTGTTTCTGCATCTTGTAAAATGGAGAAAAACTAGTTCAAATCTCACAGGCTGTTTTGAGCAATATTATTTCAGAATATTTTGAAAGCATGAAAATAAAAGTATTTATGGGAACACACCTTCTTCCTCTCTTTATTTTCCATGTGACTGTTACTTTTGTGTCACTTTGATAACTCCATCCCCCATCACAGCAGAGTCCTGAACTTCCCAATCATTACAACACCTACTCCCGCAGTCGTCTTGTGATCATGGATGGGGGTTTCACGTCTATACCTGGAGTCCTGACTTCTATCTCACATTCCGTGTTGCTTGCAATGGGAAAGACCCACTGGGTGATAAAACACAATAATAATAACAGTGGTCATTAAGTGAATGTCAGGCCTTGGCATATATTATTTCTAATCTGTACAACAACCCTACAGGGTAAGTGTCAGTGGCCTACAATAGAGAGAGGCACCACAGATAATAATGAGGGATGGTGTGCCGGAAGGAAGTCCATAAAATGCCTGCTGTGGTCATGTCCACGGCTCCTTGTGAACAAAAAGGCCAAAAGTCCAGCTGGTTTTTGCACACAGCTGCCACACGTTCTGCCACATGACCCTCCAGTTTCAGCCACGTGACTGGAGGCAGATGTGCCTGGCCTGGAAGGGCAGCCAACCAGGGGAGCACTGGCAGGAACCCTGCCTGATAGAGATGGGATCAGACCTGCACTTAGCTAGTCTGCAGAAGAGAGGATATGCAGAGGGTATGAGCCTCCTCACAGGAGGCACCCTCGTTCACGGTTGCCTCCCTCCCCTGTCCCTCAGCATCTTGGAGAGTGCAAATAATGCAGGCAGTAAGCGTGAGGAGTCCTGAGTGCTCACATACGGAGTTGGGACTCACTCTCCTCTCTCCAAGAAAAACAAACACAACATAGGGTGGATTTAGGAATGTGTACTCAACATAACTGAAACCAAGGAATTAGACATGTAATTACATGTGCTCCCATTTTCTACAGATAATGTCCAAGGAAACTAGTGGCTGTATTTGTCAGAGATGGGAGGAGGTGGTCCCTGGTGGGGATACTCCAGGGACAGTTGGGAGGGAAGGGACAGAGCTGTAAAGCAGCAGGGACATGTGAGCACAGACTCATGGTAAAGTTTCTAAAAGTGCCTTTAGAGAAAGAGGGAAAAGAGGAAGAGGGAGTGAATGGAGTTGCTTGTTGGAGCTAAACCAAACAAGAGTGGAAGTGCTGCTGTAACTGGCTTGGGGACAGTGTGATGGACATGTAGGGAGGAAAGAGGAGGAAGAGGTAGACAGAAGGAAGAGGAGAAAGAAGGGAGAAAGAAGAAACGTGGGGTGCTGGTTTACTAGGAGGCTCAGTTCAGAGAAGCAAAAGACAAAAAGCTCCGAATTCAGACGGAACAGGAATCTGGGGATTCTATTACCTGGGGCGTCAGGGGGCACTGTCTCCGCCACAAGTCTGGAGATGAGGAAGGAAAAAAACAAACAAAACACCTTCCCCAGAGAACTTAGCGTTGAAGGCATAGCCAGAAAGTTTAGATTGTATCTAAAAGATTAAAAAAATCAAACAATAAAGCAAAAGGAGAAAACATCTGAAAATATTTTTAAATGCTTTAAATATGCACCCAGCAACATGAGATTGTGTCTCGTTGTGACTCCTTTCTCGATCATATATTTTTTTTGTTCTGAGATTCCCACAAATTAAAGTACGAAACATTCATACATGTGAACAGATTCTGAAAATATGGTTATAAAAAACTTGACTTGTAAAGTTTGAGATAAAAACCCCAAAGTTAAGGGCCGCCCGGTGGCACAGCGGTTTAGTCCGCGCTTGGCAGCCCGGGGTTCACGAGTTCGGATCCCGGGCGCCCGCCGACGCACTGCTCGTCAGCCACGCTGTGGCGGCGTCCCATATAAAGTGGAGGAAGATGGCACGGATGTTAGCTCAGGGCCAGTCTTCCTCAGCAAAAAGAGGAGGATTGGCAACAGATGTTAGCTCAGGGCTGGTCTTCCCCCTAAAAAAAAAAACAAAAAAACCCAAAGTTAAAGAGGGTCTCCTCTTCCCCCAGATGGTGGCCGTTGGAACTTCCCTCTGGGCAGCACAGATAGATAGATTTATGTTTGGGAACGGTCTAGGAAAGTTGTGTCATATTCTCACATTGTAATCTTTGAGTGATATTAATCAGTGATAGAGTGTTAGCAGAAGCCAGACTGTAATTTGGGGAAATATAAGAGAAAATATCTAAGGGACGACTGTCTTGTCTACACAGACTAGGTCAGCACCCAAACAATCCACAAACACAAAGTATCTGCACCAAGATCAGAATCGAGATTCGTTATAAGGTACTAAAATCAAAGTGGTGTAAGTTGAAAATAATTCTAGGTGGCAATAAAAACAAAAAAAGAAAACACACTTATGATTCATTTTATTCCTTCTTACAGCTTCAGAAATAGATTGACATTGAGAATTGTGGTTTGGGAAGACCGAATTTCCAATCCAATTAGTAATTAACTTATTTACAATATTTATTTCCTAATTTGTGATGCAGCAATCTTCTATATCAGTGTCTCGTGATAAATGATTCAAGAAAGAGAAATTTTCATTTTTCACAGCTTCCAAAAATTATAGAAATGGTTTAGCCTTATGAAGAGATACACGCACACACACTCATACTTGTATACACACAACTACACATGCATGTTATATATAGCAAAAGCTCCTGTCAGAATTTTCCTAGTGTACTTTATTTACAATAGTTTGAAAGGGACACTAAAGTAAGTCTCTGTACCCTCAAAAGATGAAATTTACCATAGTAAATGGCATATTTTCAAATACAAATCTCTAAACAATATTGAACTTGAAAATTCATATCCATGGCAGGTCCAAGGAAAAAAGTCTCAATCTGAACATGAAGTTCTCCACTTTGAGACTAATCATTAGTTTGTGAATCGCATCTATGTCTAGGATAGTATTTTAGAGGACAAGCTTTCATTGATGAAACTTTTATCTCTACTTAGGTCCTTCCTCATAATTAGAGAACTGAATTAATTATGCTGATATCCTAAACAAAAGGCAATCATGTCATGGGTATAAATTTTCCTACAAAGGACCTCATTAGAGAACTCAGAAATCCCCATTAATCTTATGTTCAAAACTCTATAATGATAGTAATTAGTGATGATAAATTGATATTTGAAAATACACAATAGTTAGCAATTCTTATTTCATCATGATGAATTCTAAACAATATGCTCCTACTTATATTAAGTTGAATTTTTTGCTTCTTTGAAGTGAATTAACTTCCTTATTTTACATAAAAATGTAAAGTTTTTCATTTTGCACATGTCTCAACAGCTATCAGTTTCCTCTGAAAAATGTGAATTTAGAGGCTGGCCTGGTAGCCTGGGGGTTAAGTTCAGCACACTCCACTTAAGCAACCCAGGTTTGGTTCCCGGGCACAGACCTACACCATGCGTCAGTGGCCATGCCGTGGCAGCGACCCATGTACAAAACAGAGGAAGATTGGCAATAGATACTAGCTCAGAGTGAATCTTCCTCAGCAAAAAAAAAGAAGTAAATTTTGGAAAAGTATGGTTTTAAGTTTATGACTGTAGTACAAACAAGTTTTACAGCAATATTCCTCTGTTACAAGGACCAAGCGAGCTGTGACAGAAACACAGCACCTGTGCAGTAGCACACACTTGCAAATGAGCTTCCCATCTCTGCGGATCCTGCTGGACTAGGTGATTTCTGCTCTTTTCCTGCCCCACAGGAATACTCCAGTAGGAAGACACTAATCAGATTACTGCTGAGAAATGCAAAGCTCTCTCAGCCTGGAGCTTCCTGCACAGAACTAAAATAACGAAACGAAGCAATTAGCAGACTTCTCTAGGGAATGTTCTTCTTATCTGCATTTAGTGTTCCATCACAAGGACTCCTCAGTCCTTTGGAACCACTATTACATGAGCCTAAATGGACTTCCAGGCCAACTTTGTCCTGCAAAGGGGAAGTACTGTAAGTCCTGGGCATTTGTTGTTAATTCATTCTAGAGAATTGAGATGGATAATGACAGTACAAATAGTAAAGCAGAAAGAGGCCTCCCAACAGTTGGCTGGATGCCTCCAGTGTCGGGGGGTCCTTCTGTCCTGCACAAGAGAGTGAGGGCCAATAAGGAGAGATGAGGAACAAGAACACACAGGAAAATGTAAGGGTCAGGTTTCCACGAGGTGAAATATGCCACCTATTTTATCTTGACGTTATAGGCACCATCCTGGAAAGGCATAGAAATATAATTATGGCAGTTCTTTATTCAGTGTAAAAGAAATATCCAGTGGATTTGCTTACTTTAGGGGCTTCAATTAATATTCTAAAGCTAGGACAGTCACTCACAGTATACCAATAACATGTTCTACCGTATGGAAATATCTAAAGATCTTGGAAATATGACTTTATCAAAATATGAGTGTTTCTAGAAGAAAAACTCATCACCACTATTTTTCTCACAATTATCATTTAAAAAAAAAAAACACTTTTGGGGCTGGCCCAGTGGCATAGCAGTTAAGTTCGTGAGCTCCACTTTGGCGGCCCAGGGTTCGCAGGTTCGGATCCTGGGTGCAGACTGACACACCGCTTGTCAAGCCATGCTGAGGCAGCGTCCCATATGAAGTAGAGGAAGATGGGCACGGATGGTAGCCCAGGGCCAATCTTCCTCAGCAAAAAGAGGAGGATTGGCAATGGATGTTAACTCAGGGCTAGTCCTCCTCACACACACACAAAAAAACCACTTTTCTCCATTCTTCCTATTAATCCTTGGCTGCAGACCAGGTCTTCCATATCTGAAAGCTACATGCTACAAATCAGTGGCTGGTGGTAGGAATCAGGAATTGGAAATGAGACAGGTGGAGAGGCAAACAAAGTTAGAGATAGGATGTGATATATGTCATCAACATATGATGTATCCACCCTTCAAAGTCTTCTGTAGCCATGCTGGCTATCCTCTACGCTGCCAAGATGACCTTATGACCTGAAGGTCTATGTGCCCTTGGAGGAGTAGATTTAATGAGCAGAATAACTATTACACAGGTGCAGAACTACAGAGTGTACTTGGATCTCCCCCACCCCAAATGACAAAAAAGGCAACACCTTTTAATATTGCTGATGCTGTTTCTTTTTCTCAAGACTTAGTTTAATAGTCTTGCCCCAATTTAATGCTCAGAACAAAAGCCAGCTCACTCCTAATGCTTTTGGTTCAACCCTGAGCTCACAACCATATACTATCTTTTCCTTCCCTGAATTCCAGTACAGCTTCATATACCACAACTACCAGCATTCTGTGAGTGCAAAGGTGAGTAGTTCATGTAATTCCAAAGAAACATGAAGGAGGTTGGGTGTTCCACAAACTTTGGGCTCCTCCCAAAGGGAACTTGTGCCACATTCGTTTTTCTTACCAGTTAGCTTTTAATGCTAAAGGCTACTAAACCAGTTTAGACTCTCTTACCTCTGGGTTTCTCTAGAAGATAGCCCTGGAGAAGTTTTTAACTTTGTTTTCTACAATGAGAAAGTAGGCAGTTTCCTTTATCAAAAGTCATGTTAAATGTAAATCAAATAGTGATGAGCTTTCTGTGGACACATCCCTCCCTCTTTTTTATATCATCCCTACATGAAGCTGATTTAGAAGTTCCATATCACCATTTTCCTCAGTTCATAGGCTAACATGTTGTAAACACAAAGATTTGTTAGTGAATACAAAAAGAGGCATTCATTTTCTATATTAAAAAAGATAGAATAAGGGGCCGGCCCCATGGCATAGTGGTTACGTTCAGCATGCTCCACTTCAGCATCCTGAGTTCACGGGTTCAGATCTCGGGCACAGACCTATACCACTCATGAGCCATGCTGTGGTGATGACCCACATACAAAATAGAGGAAGACTGGCACAGATACTAGCTCAAGGCTAATCTTCCTCAAAGCCAAAAAAAAAAAGAAAAAAGGGGAAGATTGGCAACAGGTGTTAACTCAGGGTGAATCTTAAAAAAAAAGACAGAATAAAATAAAAAATTTCTTGGCACTATCTGTAATTTATACATTATTAAGCATAAAATGGTCACCTTCAGAAGTTTTGTTCAGGTCAGAGTTTTAAGAACATTCTTCTATGTTCCAGAGATAAATGGAAATGACCAAAGAGTGTTAGTGCTGGAAGAATCCTTTGAGATCATCTTATTCAGACCCTCCTCTTTGTTTAGGTAACTTAGCACCACAAAAATGAAATAACTTAACCAAGTTCATTCAGTTAGAATCAGTACTGTGACTTAACTGCACAATAAGATTTTTTAAATCCTAGTATATCCAATATGATTATACAAAGCTAAAATACCACTTTAAAGCTTTGATGTGGAAAGAATATAAATCATATATGATCAGCTAGGAAGTTAACGCACAAAACCATTACCTACAGAGGTGAGGGTTAACTTGTCCAAGACTGATTTCCTGGAGGAGTTGCATCCTGCAAGGCTCCAAGGAAAATGACTAGAGCTGAGTGTCCAAGGCAAACAATCCCTGTAGAATGCTGACTTGGGGAATTGGGCCAAAGGACCACCATATCATATGAGCTACAAGAGGCAAGTGTAGACCCTGCCCTGGACTATGCTAGGAAAGGAGCTGTTGGCTTCCCAATTATGCATCTTAACCCCAAAACTCAGGCCAGGGTCCCCTCCCCATATCTGATGGCACCGTGGATCTCTATGTGCAGTGGACCTGCACAAAAGGGGACCTGCACAACTGCTCCCCAAATCAACACTGCTTTGGCAGGACCACGGTGTGTGCTGTTGGGTTGGTTATTTGCCTTTGTTGCTTAACACCCACCTATGGAATTTTCCTCATCACATTCCAAACATTACTAAACATGCCTTTCTATCTCTTGAGAAAGAAGTGTTCCTATCTTCATACATAACTTGCTAGATCTCCTGTTGTTCTAATGGACTAGTCGTGGTGATGTAAAATTGCTTTCAATGTAATGCCAGATATCTTCCATTAGACTTTCCAGTTCCACAGTCCACTCTTCTTCCCATAAATGCCAAGACTACATCTGTATGGACTCAGTAAGGGTCTCTAGAGCTCTCTGGGTTCCAACTGGTTTTGGCAAATGAAGAGACTCAGTAGGCAATGGAAGGGAGAATGAGAGTGAAGTCAGGGATTTTAATTACCTGGACTCCTTCCTGTGAGACCATCATAGGCTGGCAGTGTCCGTTTACTTCATGCTGTTATTCTATGTGGCTCTTTCCCTCTGGCTAACCTCTCACTCCCCTAGTCTCTTCAGGTCTGGGAGAGGCAACACCTCCCCTGGTCCCACTGGTGCTGGGTTCCTGCACTGTCTTCTGTTGTTCTTCTAGACCTTGTGACTGACTGCCTTTGTAATTATTGCTTTGCAAATAAAGACCTCCTAAAACTATCCTGATTTAAGTGTGCCAACCCTTTCCTTTTGGGAGGCTGAGTGATACAAATGTCAAAATTTATATCCTTATCTCTATTAAGGAATCTTAATGCACATCAGATGCAACATACTGGTTAAGGAGTGTAGTTACATTTTTTTTTTGAAAGAAGTCTAGGAGACAGAAAAATCCTTCAAAATGACATTTTTAGATGACCGGAAGAATGAATTCCTATTTCATCTGTCTGTTTTCCCTTATGTCCGTTTATCCTTTGATCTGTTTGTATACCTATATCCCAAATTTCCTAGAAATTCAGAATTTTGACGTTCAGGAACCTTTTTAAAATTAAGTGAATCAGATGTTCACATAATGGAGTCAATGGAAAGGACAACTACAGATTAGTTATTTTTGGTTATAACTGAAAACTAAGTAATGGCTGCATATTGATTGTTAAGTGTTGATTTTGGCATTTTCTCTCTAAATATTTTTGTTTTTTTGAATGTTTTTTCTGAAAGTAAGATGCATTTGGAAGGTCTTTATTCTTTATCATCCACAGCACCAAACAGATGAGTAATAACTGATTGATAATTAATTTGTTTGCATAATTAATTGTTTATGCAGTTATCTACATTCAGCTCTGTAGTTTTGTGTGCAGGCAGATTATCCATAGCTATGTTATTTTCGGAAGATGTGAATTTTGTCGCATCTTCTCATTAGGCAGGTTAAAGGAACATCCAGAGGGGGATTATATAACAAACATTACTTGTAGGAAGGTCCTTATCTTTGCTTGATTAAGTTATGGCTCCCTAAGTCAAATCACAGTCTCTGGATGGCTGATTCCAATGCTAATTATGAGCCCTGGGCAGGAGAAGCCAAGGGATATGAGAACAGAGCTTGGGTGACTACTTAACAGTGAGCCACTGCTCAGTGGTTTCAGGTCACAGAGTCAGATAGCACAATTCTGGGATGAAGCTGAATCTATAATTCTTTAAAGATATTGCATTTTCATACTTTTGACAAATTTAACTCAAAACTTTCCATTTCCCTCAAATTTTACTCTTTGTTTTTTCAGTTTATAAGGAGAGAAAAGTCCTGCCAGTTAATATATGAATGACGGTGTTTATTTGTCCCCTTATGATAAATGTAATGAAGTCATACTGCTTTTGGAAAGGGGTAACAGCAGGGAGAGTATTTGGTTTTCCTGAGATTTTATTTAAATATGAATGAGGATAAATATCCTTACAATAATCAAGATGTAAAGAGATTGTCTACACAACCACAAACACACACAACTTTTAAAATCCTCCTCTCCCCCTCTTTAATCAAATATCACACTGGATTGAAGATAAAAGAAATAACCGAATTTATATGAAGAGATAGATTCTCTGAAAGCTCAAAGACCAGCACTTCTAAAGGAGAATTTTTCTGGGGTAGTATGTAAAAGGCATCATTACTGCTCAGCGCCAGCTTTGCTTTAGACAAAGATATTCTGGGGTTTCCATTTTCAACTAGTGCTCTTGTCATTAGTGCAATTTTGTGATGCAAGTCATCTGAGGCTCAAGTTCTCAACTGTTTAGCCCTCAAAACAATTTTCAAAAGTATTTCCTAGTTAATCTGAGGACCCATTTACATGAAATTAATATTCTACCTTCCAAAAATATTACTGTTCTCAAAAGCTGTTTTCTGTTTTATAATTGAATCATGAAGCTTATTACTTTGAAATGCATACTAAAAACTTTTGAGATGAAGCATCTGAGATGTATAGATATATATCTCAGTTGCAATGGCTGAAAAATCAAAGGTATTGTTGTCATTTTGTTAGGAAAGGAGACGCAGACATGTTGAATGACTAGACGTTGTTGATCACATGTCTACTACATGTCTACTACAGCTTTAACCTTCCAACCCCTACTGAACTTAATTCACAGGTTTAAATAAAATAAGGTGAATTTTTACAGACCTAATCCACTCCTGCTAGTAATGTATGAGGCATCCGTTTATGTACAAAACTGCAAAACAGTGCAGAGTGTTAGGTTTTGAATCTGTGCGGGTGGAGTCTTTCCATTCACTCACCCAACTCCAAATAAGTCATTTAAGATACTAACGAAAACTACTGTAGAAAATATGCTTAGACATAAAAATGTCCTTACTGAGCCTATAATAGCTTGTTCTAAACATAAAACTCAAAAGTGGAGGTTAATTTATATATTCCTAATGTTTATCTTAAGCCATTGTATCCATCCATTTTGAACAGGCTTAGCTTTTACATAAAGTTGATTTCTTTGGAAATCTATTCCATTTAAAAATTCCCACTTATGATATGAGCCCATATTACATTTTATAACGCTAAAAGTTGCCATCAGCAACTTTTATTCAACAAATAATAAACTGTAAACAGAGCAAAAAATATAATGGAAACAATGCACACGATGATGTAAAGTAACAGAGAATAAAATAAAAACAAACACATAATAAAAATTATGATAATCCAAAAATATTTTTAAAGGTGCAATAGGTTAGGGCAATCACAAAATGAAAACTCCAAGATAGAAAGACATGGGGGAAGAAACAGCATGAGTCTCAACTCAAAGAGGCATAAATGAATAAAAAAGTAACTTTTAGCCCCAGCTCCCTGCACATAGTCCCTGGCAAGCAATGCTGATGAATGCTTGATTTATTCACTTGCTATGAAATTGGTTCTTAAAGACTGGGTTTTTTAACTCTGTGAGACAGAAAGGAGACAAACTTTGAAATATATAATGACAACTGCATTCACATCTATGTGGTGTTATTTCTTAGAACTAGTCAATGATATAGTCTACCTTACAGTGCATGTGTTAAAAGTCATTCTAATACCATCACTTGTGATTCTGTAAGCAAAGCTGTTAAAAAAGTCTGTAAAGGCAAGACTGCACACAACAGTTGTCTAAAATTCCGGAGAGAAAACCCTGGATGTTCTGGGACTTGACGCAAAACAAAAAATGAGGTGGCAAAACTATTTATAAAGGTGCTTATACATTAGGGGTATTTTTAAACCCGTCACTGGGCCAGGTTCTGAGGAAAGCGGTCATCAGCGAGGTAGACAGAGGACCCGCCCCTGTACAGAAGGGAGAAGGAGTGCGTGGAATGTCTGAGTCAGCAGTGTGAGTGCTGTGAGTGCACATGTGCAGGTGCAGTAGGAGCTTCGGCAGTAGGCGCTGAGCTGGACTGGGGAAGAGGGTGGAGATAAAGAAGGGCTTCCTGGAGGAAGCAATATCTAGGCTGAGATCTGAAGGATGAGTAAAAGTTAGCTAGATGAAGAGGAGGGGGAGACTGTTTTAAGCAGGGAAAATAATGTATGTGAAGACTCAGAGGTGAGAGAGAACATGGAGCCATGAGAAAATCAAAATGCAACAGGGCTGAAGCCTGAATCCCCTGGATTGCTGAGAGATGAGAAATGAACCTGGAGGAAAAGGTAGAGCATTGGGCGTAAATCTCAGAGTAAGCCTCTTTAAGGACGTTTTACCTGAAATAGCAGAAAGTCTTTGAGATCAGTATTTGAAAGGATCTCAAAGACTGCTCTTATTCAATGTATAACTGGAAGTGTGTACTCTATGATCATTTCCCCATTTCTAACCCCCCACCCCAGACCCTGGGAATCTTTGCGATATATGTGTATCAAATCAACACATTGTACACCTTAAACTCACACAATGTTATATGTCAATTATATCTCAATAAAGCTGGAAAAAATAAAAATAAAGGGACTACTCTATAGAAAATGGACTGGAGGCATGTAGGAAAGGTAGGAAGATGACTTGGAGAGGTTATGGCAGTGGAAATGGAATGAAGTTGATGTGGCTGAGGCATATTTAGAAGATAGAATTGTCAGGGCCTGGTTAGAGATTGGATGTGAATAGTGCGGTGTAAAAGAGGGGCATCAAGGGTGCCAGGTTTCTAATTTAGGCAAGTAGGTGCACGGTGGTGTCATTCACTAAGAAAGGAAACGTCAAGGGAAGAGCAGTTTGGGTTTGGCAGGTGGATAAGTTTGGGGCATGATGAGTTGGAGATCCCTGTGAGCCCTCTAAGGAGAGATGTCCGGTAAGAGCTGGGTCCCTGGAGCTGGAGCTCAGGAGAAGAACCCAGGATGGAGGTGGAGATCTTGGAGTCATCAGGTTACAGCTGGTGATTGAAATCGTGGGAGTGGGTGATGTCTCCCCCGAAGAATGTGTGCTATGAGAAGAGAAGTGACCTAGGGAGAACCCTAAGGAGTATGTAAATGTGCTTTGATCAGAGAAAGGCAGTATTGTGTCTTAGCCCAGGTTTCCTAAGTAGCAAAGCCCGAAGTAAAGCTACATGCTAACCCTTTATTGGGGAACAGGGTGCCATAGTAGGGCAGTAAGAATAAGAAAATAGGAGTGAGATAGAAAAGGCAGGAAAGAAAACAGATGATGGTGCATTACCTAGTCACCTTCACAGGAAGCAGCCTGGTGCTTAATCATGGGAGACACCTCCAGAGATGCTATGGAACTATTCCCCTTGCCATAAGTCTGTAAGGCTGAGAAAGAGTGTGCAATTTGTCTTCCAGCCCCTTTTGTTTCTTGCCTCTCATTGATCAAAATTTGCCTCTTAAGAGTGTTAACTCCCCCAGCCCTTCTAGGCAGCCCTGGGGAAGCCAAGAGCCTCCATGGGTTTAGTCCGGTCAAGTCTCAGTGCTGGAACTTCTAGTGCTCTCCCAGTAATGGACATGATGGAAGCTTGGCCGCAGCTCAGTCGGTACCCCTGGGAGAGGCTGAAACAAGATGGTGTTAGGAGATGAAGCAATGGCATTAGCAGCTAGAATTTTATAAATGATAGAATGTTGTGAGTCTCAATGGATTCTCTTCAGGTAGGAATCAGAGCAAGCAACTGATGGCCTGAAACAATCTGGGATAGTGCATAAACTGGGTCAGGTATATCCTGCAAAGGAGCCTGAGAAGGAGTAGCGGAAGTGAGAGAGAACAAATAATGTCAAAGACAGCAACAAAAGGCCATATTTCAAGAATGGGTCATCACAGTCAAATGTTTCTGTCAAGTCAAATAAAATAAATGCTGAAGTGGAAATGTGTGGATTCCCTGTACTTCTGATAATTACTTTAGTTTTCCTGTGGGAACCATGCCTCCCCTACTCCTGGTTCATTTGGATGGGGTTGAGTGAACCCCACCCAATGGTTCCCAGGTACAATCAGTATGTGACCTCCCTGAGCACAGGCGTGGCCTGTAAACCAACCAGGCTAATGGGACTCCATGCCAGGAACTCACTGGAACAACTGGTGAAGGGCTGGAAGCCTGGGACTTTTACATTGAGCAATAAATAATTTTTTCTTTATTAAGTCAATTTGAGTTGCTTTTCTGTCAGTTGTAACCAAAAGACACCTGATTACTCCAGAAGCAGAAAAGTGTCCGTTAGATTTAGTGACAAAGGTTGTTGGTGCCTTCAGTGAGGATGGTTTCAGGGTGGTGGTGCAGGCAGAAGTTGGGGACATTCTTACTGCCTCTTCGTCCTCTTTCCTCTACCCTTAAAATGCAGTTTCACCTACTTGTGAAAGGACTGACAAAATCAAACTAAATGTTTAGAGAAAGCATGGAAGAAAGCAGAAGTGACACCTGTAGACAATCTTGGCATCTTGGAGCCATGTTGCTCTGGACTTCATCTAGGGAATAGGGGCTTCTCAAGTGTTGCCGGAGCCCAGGTAGACCCCCATCCATTTTAAACAATTGTAAACTCTCAATGATAATAAATAGATTTGATCTTAATTTTCTATTTTCCCCCAGTACTTAACCTTGTGCCAGGGACATAGTGGACTTTCATTAAATATGTCCATCTAAGATGCCCAATCTACCTGAGCAGGGAGCAATCCACAGGAGTCACTCAATCTGGAGTTTTACAGAAGACAGCATCCTTCTGTCCTTCTGATGGCTGAATAAAATTACATTTTGATTCTGATGTCTGGTCATTCTAGTGACTATGGAAGTAGAAACATTTATATCAATTCTATGTAATTCTTCACTGCACCACAACTCTTATCTTTCTGTGGACTTGTAAAAAATCAGTCATCACAGTCTCAGTTTTCTTTCACAATGTTTCTCATATCTACTCTTCTTTACCATTCAAAGTATATTAAAAAATTCAGATGCTCAACTGCCTCTGGCTTAGAATAGAATAACAACATCCTAATTGATCTTTGTGCCTCCAGTCACTGTTTGCTACAGTTCATCATCATCTACCCGGCTACCAGGCGAATAATCCCAAAGTTAATTAAATATCCCAGTGTCGGTTAAGTCATGCAGTGAAAGACCACACTCCTAATGTCTATAGGGAATTTCATTTATTTTTTTTTTTAGAGCACATAGTCTGCCTTTATTACTATTAGTTGAATATGTTTCTGTCTTTTTATCTCCTATTCTTCCTGACTTGATTATGAATTCTTTAAGGTTGGGATGTTTTTCAGTGGGTCTCATCCCATGGGGAAGGCAAATTAAATGGAGATTTTCTGTAACTAATTACACACCGATATACAGCATGTGGGTATTGAGTTCTGCGCTTCCAATGATCGCCAATTAAGGACCAGAGTATGGTGTGTGGACACTTGACCATGGGCTATGGTCAGATGCCTGCCCTTGCTATGCTTAGCATTATTTCATGGAAATGAAATGTCACAAGTGGCACGATTCCATTCTTTTTATGGCTAAATAGTATTTCATTTGTATATATACCACATTTTCTTTATCCGTTCATCCATCGATGGGCACTTAGATTGTTTCCATATCTTGGCTATTGTAAATAATGCTGCAATGAACGTGGGGGTGAGTGTCTCTTTCTGAATTAGTTATGCATTTTCTTCCAATAAATACCCAGCAGTGAAATTGCTAAATCATATGGTAGTTCTATTTTTAATTTTTTTGAGGAACATCCACACTGTTTTCCAGTAGCTGCACCAATTTACATTCTCACCAATGGTGCACAAGGGTTCTCTTTTCTCCACATCCTCACCAAAATTTATTTCTTGTCTTTTGATGATAGCCATTATAACATATATGAGGTGATATCTCTTTGTGGTTCTGCATTTTCCTGGTGATTAGTGATGTTGAGCACTTTTTCACGTATCTGTGTCCATCTATATGTATTCTTCAGAAAAATGTCTATTCAGGTCCTCTGCCCATTTTAATTAGATTATTAGTTTTGCTGTTTAGCTGTGTGAGTTCTTTATATATTTTGGATATTAAACCCCTTATTGGATATATGATTTGCAAATGTTTTCTCCCATTCAGTAGGTTGCCTTTTCATCTTTGCTGATGATTTCCTTGCCTGTGCAGAAGCTTTTTAGTTTGATGTAGTCCCAGTTGTTTATTTTTGCTTTTGTTGCCTTTGCTTTTAAAGTCAGACCTAAAAAAATCATTGCCAAGACCACTGTCAAGGAACTTACTGCCTATGTTTTCTTCTAGGAGTTTTATGGTTTTAGGTCTTACATTCAAGACTTTAATCCATTTTGAGTTATTTTTGGTGTATGGTGTAAGATAGTAGTCTAGTTTCATTGTTTTACGTGTGACTGTCCAGTTTTTCCAACACCATTTATTGAAGAGACTGTCTTTTCCTCATTGTATATTCTCACCTCCTTTGTCATAGATTAATTGACCATATATGCGTGGGTTTATTTCTGGGCTGTCTATTCTGTTCCATTGATCTATGTGTCCGTTTTTATTCCAATAACTTTTTAATATAGTCTGAAATCAGGGAGTGTGAAGCTTCCAGCTTTGTTCTTCTTTCTCAAGATTGCTTTGCCTCTTTGGAGTCTTTTGTGGTTCCATACAAATTTTAGGATTGTTTTATTTTTGTGAAAAATGTCATTGGAATTTTGACAGGGATCGCATTGAATCTGTAGGTTGTTTTAGGTAGTATAGACATTTTAACAATACTAATTCTTCCAATGCATTAGCATGGAATATCTTTCTATTTATTTTTGTCTTCTATTTCCTTCAGCTACGTCTTATAGTTTTCAGTGTACTGGTCTTTCACTGCCTTGGTTAAATTTATTCCTAGGTATTAGTCTTTTTGATGCAATTATAAATGGGATTGTTTTCTTAATTTCTCTTTCTGATAGTTCATTATTACTGTGTAGAAATACAATGGATTTTTGCATATTGATTTATATCCTGCAAACTTTATTCAATTCATTTGTTCATTCTAACAGTTTTTTGGTGGAGTCTAGAGTTTTCTATATGTAAAGTCATGTCATCGACAAATAGTGACAGTTTTATTTCTCTCTTTCTAATTTGGATTTCTTTTATTTCTTTTTCTTGCCATTTTACTCTGGCTAGGGCTTCCAATACTATGTTGAATAAACGTGGCAAGAGTGGGCATCCTTGTCTTGTTCCTGATCTTAAAGGAAAAGCTGAAAGCTTTTCACCATTGGGTATGATGTTAGCTGTGGGCCTATCATATGGCATTATGACATATATATTCATTATGTTGAGATACATTCCCTCTATACCCACTTTGTTGAGAGTTTTTATTATAAATGAATGTTGAATTTTGTCAAATGCTTTTTCTGCATCTATTGAGATGATCATATAATTTTTATCTTTCATTTTTTAATGTGGTGTATCAAGTTGATTGATTTGTGGATGTTGAACCATCCTTGCATCCCTGGAATAAATCTCACTTGATCATGGTGTATGATCCTTTTAATGTATGTTGAATTCAGTTTGCTAACATTTTGTTGAGGATTTTTGCATTCATATTCATCAGGGACATTGGCCTCTAATTCTCTTTTCTTGTGGTGTCCATGTCTGGTTTTGGTATCAGGGTAATGCTGGCCACGTAAAATGAGTTTGGAAGCATTCCTTCCTCTTCAGTTTTTTTGAAGAGTTTGAGAAGGATTGCTATTAATTCTTCTTTGTATGTTTAGTGAAATTCATCAGTGAAGCTGTCTGGTCCTAACAGGAATACTTTTCTTTTATCTTTTATAGGATCTTAATTAAACTTTTCAAACTGTTTTAAAAATTCAGAGAGTGCCTAAAAGGTGTGTATTTTTAGTGAACCTTCATTTAAATATAATTCTGATTTTCCACCAGTACCTGCAAAAACAAAAACATCTTTTTTGAAAGGAAAAAATAATGCATTTGCAAGATTATTCCCCTTGGGAAAAGTGGATTTTCTTTTTTCAGAATTATACTGATACATTTTCTTTTTCTTCAACTTATAATTTAACTTTTATTCACATTTTGTATTCATATATGCATGATAAAAAAGATGCCACATCTTTTTTTAACCACCTCTTTGTGGTTTGAATTGCAAAAGAGAGACATCCAAGGAATCAAAGAGAAATAATTTTCGAGTCTCATGTTGGAGCAATTTACATAACTCTCTGTTATTCACCTCATTAAGTCTCATTGGCAAGTGATTGTCTCCCTTGTGGAAGGTTTGGGAGGAATATTACTTGGCAATTTTCTTGGCAGCTCAATAATGTCATTTAATACTTTATGTGGAATTATCTCCATCTAGAACTTTTGGCCTTTAATATTTAAAAAATCATCCAAATTGTCTCTTAAGAGAAGTTAGAATTTGGACCAGTTAACATACTACCCAAAGGCTCTCCTCACACTGGCCTTCCTGAAGCTTAGCTGAAGTACTGCCAGGCAGGTGGAGCAAATCATTTGCTCTCAGAAGAAAGAAAACACTTTTTAGGGAAATAAGAAAAGCTTCTCATTCTCAGAATGTTAGGACAAAACAAAATGTGAAAAATATCTAGACTCTTTTTTAGTCAGACAATTAGCAAAAATGTTTCTGAAGAGGTTTTAAAGAGGCAGATTATCTGAGGTAAATGGGGAATAGTCTGATATATTCCAATTCACTGGTTGTTGGTTAGAATCCCCATGATGTAATGGTGTGGGTGGTTGAGTGTTACAACTACCATTTATTGAGAAAATAATTTTTGTCAGAGCTGTTCTAAGCGCTGTACCTTTAATTCTCCAAACAACTCTTTGAGGTAGATATACTTATTGTTCCCCTCTTACAGAGAAGGAAGCAACCACAAATGATGAATTTCCTCCTGGTCCTACCACTATTAAGTGTCAGAGTCAGGTCTGATGCTGAAACTATGCACTGAACTACTATGCATTTATAAAGAGATGATAAAAGGAACAGAACCTAGGAAAGCAGGAATATGATATTCTTTTTGGCACATTGAACCAAATTTCATATTGCCATTATGAATTTGTATCCAGGGTAGAAGTCCCCATCTTCAGGATTGTTATGGGATTCTTCTCTGTGTTAGGTACTGTATTAGTCAGCTCTCATTTTATTAGTCAGCTCACCATAACAAAATACCATATTCTGGGTGGGTTAAACAACAGAAGTTTATTTTCTCACAGTTCTGGAGGCTGGAAGTCTGAGGTCAGGGTGCCTGCATGGTTGGGTTCTGATGAGAGCCCTCCTTCTGGCTTACAGACAGCCTTCTTGCTCTGTCCTCATGAAAAAGAGAGCGAGTGAGAGCAAGCTCTCTGGTGCCTATTTTTATAAGGCCACTAATCCCACCATGAAGCCACCATTTTATGACCCCATCTAAACCTAATTATCTCCCAAAGGCCTCATCTCCAAATACTATTACATTGAGGGTTTAGAGCTGTAATGTATGAATTTGGGGAGGGGACACAATTCAACCCACAGCAAGTGCTAATCCAGGTACAGGGGATTAAAAGTTGAAAAAGACCTAGCTCTTTAGGTGAAGGAAGTAACAATTTAAGGGGATACATAAGCAAGTTATTGCAACCTGATAGGTTCTAAAATAAAGTAATATGCAAGATGTCCTGAAAGCATCAGGAGGATGCAATTAATGTTGTCTGGAGGGCAGGATGGCATCAAAGCAGGGTTTATAGAGGAGGGGATTTTGCACCGACTCTGGAAGTATATGTGGTTGGCTAGAGCACAGAGGGCTCCACCAGCCCTACTGCTCCATTGGAGTAGGATGGGGTCTGATTCGTTGCCTATATGATCAAGACATACACTGAGTTCAGTGTTCTTTTGTGAGAAAAGAAACTATGATGTTCCAGATTGAGAACACATCCAAACCAAATCACTCGACAGAGAAGTTCAAAATTGACAAGCCCTTCCTATGGACTCAATGGTTCTAATTATTGTTTTAATCTCTCACTTTTAATCATGAACAGATGATTTAAAATGAAGGATAGTGACCAAAACAAAGCAGAAATAAAACAAGAGAAATATAGACCATGACAATAAAAAAGAAAGGAGAGAAAAAACTCTATCATTAATATCCTAAGAGAAATAAGAAAGGATTTTACAACACCAAGACAAGAACAAACTTAAGATATTGCAGAAAACAAAACTGAATTCTTGGAAATTAAACCATTATAGCAGAAATAAAGAACCCAGTAAGAGTTGATAAAATTTCTTTCCCATAAAGAAGAATGGAAGGCAAAGGAAAGGAAAATAGAAAAGATGAGAAAGTTACAAGAATAGTTAAGAAAGTCCATCTCCAACATCCAGCTAATAGGAGTTCTAGAAAAAGGGGAGGGGAAAATAAATGAAAAAATTCAAGAAAGTTTCCTAGGACAGTAGGACATGTGTTGTCAGACTGAAAGGCTCCAATGGCCTAAATAAATCCACAATAAGGCCCATCACTGTGAAATTGCAGAGCAACTAGGACAATTGGAAGATGCTACAAGCTTCTAGAGAAAAAAAAAAAACACAAGTCAAATACAAAAGATCAAAAATTAGAAAGACTTTATATTTCTTCACACACAGTGAAAGCTAGAGGACACTGGAGAAAAAAAGCTCCTGAAATTGAAAATTAGAGGGAAAATTATTTCCTGTTTAAAATATAGACCAAGCCAAACTATCAATCAAGTGAGGGCATAATAAAGACATTTTCAGACAAGCAAGATATGCAAAAATTTATCACACACACACACTCACTCACTCACTTTTCCTCATGAAACATTGGAAGCTCTGTTCCACCAAGCAAGAGAACAAACAAAACCAAAAATAAAATTAAAAAAAGAAGGAACCCATAAGAAACAGGAGATCTCAAACAGGAGAGAGATAATGGGAGTCTCCTGAGTTATGAAGGGAGCTCCCAGAATTATTGCTGCTCATGGGCACAGTCCAGATTGAAGCAAGGACAAAAGCATATGGCTATCGACAGCTATCTTCTCTAGTATAGTCATAGTCACTCTTTTCTTCAAAGTTCGGTTATGGCACAAATAAACTTGGAGATGCAGGTGTTGGTGGTAGGGAGAGATGGTAAGAATCAGTATGAGGAGGTAAACAGAGAGACGTAAGGCTATGATTCAGACTCTGTGGGGAGGGTGGGGAGGAGATGGGGTTCAGTTTGAGGTGTAAAGGGTCTGGAGATTCACCTCCTCTGCTTCAACCAGACCAAGTCCACTTCCACCTCTTGGATATACTTTAAATATAGAAGAATGAACTTTTACTGGCAAAAATATTGAAAAATCATTACTCTATATATCATAGATTGTCACTGAAGTATTTTAGGCAGGAGAGTGATCTAATCAGATTTGAATTTTAGAAATAAAACTTTGGCTTCAGGGTGGAGAACAGATTAGAGGGATGTTAAGACTAGAAGAAAGGAGACCATTTAGGAGGCTGCAGTAGTATAGGCCAGATATTTAAAATAATGACAATAGGGATGGATAATGAGGAGATGACAGAATGTATCCATGTAAAAAAATAGATAGAATCAATACAGGACTTGGCGAGGCAAGGTGAGAGAGACTAACAGTCACTCCCAGATTTCTGGTTTAGACAACTGTGTTGGTGGTAATCTGTCTGCCGAAATACAAAGAAAATGCAGCAGAAAGAGCAGATTGGTAGAGGAAGAGAAAGATGTCCATTTTGGACTTGAAGCATCTGGGTGGCGTTGTCTAGTAGACTAGGATATATGGGTGTGGAGTTCAGGAGGGCGATAGGGATGTATGTTTCGGCATCTTAAACAATAGGCGATTGTAAACGTAGGTATGAAAGAGGTCCCCAATGGAGTACGAAGAACAAAGGGACATGCAGTTGTGTTGGGTATGGAAGTTAGGAACACTGAAACAATTGCTGCGTTGGAAATAAAATAAGCCCCTTTTCCTTTGAATCTGAAGATAAAATTAAACAAAAGTCATCCGCTTTGGCCAAACATCATGGCCTTATCTCCCAGAGAGACCAGAGGGATGGCTCCAGGCGGGGGACCTCAGGGAGAAGGTGGCAGCTGAGAGAAGGCCTGACTGAGGCTGCCTTCCCTGAGCAGTGGTCTTGCCATCGCGAGAAGCAGCAGTCCCTGCCTGGAGCTGATTTTGCTGTTGTCCTGAACCATGGCTACAATTGATTCCCCATTACACTCCTTGTTTTCCAATTTAGAAAATCTGAGTCAGCAACTTGTTCTGATCTCAGCCTTGAAAATCAGGACATAGATTTTTAAGCTTGAGAATATTTTTGTGGCTTGCACAATTTCAGCAACTATTATTTCATACATCAGGAAACGTTTAGCAAACTATAAAGAACCAAAATAAACGAGGTGCATAGAATTATAGAATCCTATATTTGAGGTTCTTCTGTGGCTTAGGGCAACCAGCCTCATAAATTAGAACCTCACTTTGTGAACTGTATTTATATTTAAAAATTATACTTCTCCAAAACATGTTACCTTAGGCTTTGAATTTTGTGAAGTGGAATAAGTGTTTTTCATGGTTACTCCAAAATGTCTAGTCCCAACCACTCCTTTAATCCCCAAACCCAATAGAGTTCTCATTCTTTCTATCAGCAATTTTGTAACCATGGCTCCCACCAATTTTTTTCTTATTTTAAAGAGAAGCCTGTAACAATATTCTGTATTTCTGAAGTTGCCTTCAGCTAAGACTCTCCAGGGCAGGTAAAGAAACCTACAAACAAGGAAAGACAGTGGAAACTACTAGTAAATTAACACATTACCAAATAACTGGAGATTTTATTAAAAATTCATTTGTGTAAATGAATCCTTTTAAATAAAAGGATATTCTTTGTGTTTTATAAACTCAAGCATTAGAAAGATCACTTTCTAGCATATGAAGCTATATCGCAGTTTATTCTGTTTATAACTTTCATTATTTTGGTTATTTTGTTCAGGTTAGAACCATTTCAACTTTCATACTGTTTAAAAGGTCTGCCTATGTATGGAATTCTATCTTTACAAATAGCTTTCTAAGTATGTCTGAGATTTACTGTTATTTTTCAGCTGCCCAGAACAGTTCTATAGCTATTTCATAGATGTACGATAAAACCTCTTAAGATGTCAGAATCCATTTTAGAAACTGAAATAATGTAATATTACATATGGTCAATAATATTCACTTTAATAGAATGGTTGGTCAATATCCTACATTTAATTATATTCATTTGGACCCATTTTACATATGCATTATGTAAGAAGCAAAGCATATCCTGTTGTGTGCCCACAGCCGATTCTCAGTAACAGGAAACAGGAGGACTCTCATAAATAAGCAAATAATCCTCTTTTCATCATCTTTTGTGCTTAAAGTCCATCCTCTAATTGCTAATTTCTCCTATGAGTAGAAAGCGGAAAGAAGAAAAAGAATAAACCTTCATGATTTCCATGTTGCACTATCGATCCCTCTATATCACGGAGGCAGGATCTTTCTGTTGTTCATCATTCTATCTGCGGCGCCTAAAATAGTCCCCTGCACACAGTGAGCTCTCAGGATGCATTTGTTGAATGAGTGAATGGTGCCAGCTATTGGTGCATTCTGTGAGATATGCCATGGAGGTGGGACAGTGGAAAGAGCCCTGCATGAGGAAACAGAAGTGCTGAAACCTTGACCATGTCTGTATCTCAGGGTGTGAGGGTCCTCACTTGAGGAATGGAGATAAAACTATCTGTCCTGTCCCTCAGCAGGCATCACATGGAACAAATGGAAAAAGCTCTGCAAACAGCCAAAGAACCCAAAGGACAAAAGAAAACAGAACGACTGAAAGGAGGGCAGGTCTCTCGGTTTATCTCAGCAGTCCATGTGCCTCTCCGTTTACAGTCAGCTTTTAATTATTTGCATTAATGAAGGGCAGCCAAGGCATGAATAATCCCAAACACTTACGTTTGGCTTTGGGATTAAATTTGACTGTGCTCTGTGTGGCATTCCGAGAGTGTATTCTCACAAAATCACACTGTAAAGATCCAGTTCCATGGCATTGGCTTGGGGGTAAACTAGTGACAATCTATCTTCCTGTGCATTAAAGGATGCTCTTTGGATGCCCAGCCCTGTGACAGTTGTGAGGTTAGCATCATAAACACGACATACTGTCCTTTGGCAGAAATTTAATTTGGTAATGAGGATGTAGTGCAAGATTTTTAAGTAAACTTTGGAAACAGTCATTTTGTTTATTTGTTTGCTTTATCTGGAAGAAACTACTTGAGTTTATCCTTGGGGAACTGAGGCACTGAATGTTCCAAGTTCTAATTTATCACTGCTTGGCATATTATATGTAAATGAGGCTTACCCATTCAGATAATTTGATGGTGCACTTTTGAATAAACGAATATATCACCATGAAGATATTCAGTCATATATTGAGTCTTTAAAATAAGTACAGTATTCATAGCTTCCCTTCCACTCAGTGATTTTTCATCGATGAAACATGGATTTTTGAAATAGTGTTGAAATAATTTATTTGTTTTCCAGTCTGTGCGTTTGTTGATTTGGTTATTAATTTTATCCTCCCCGTGCAGCAATTGGCTGGTAAACTACTCCTTGTAACTTCAGGAAGTGAAGTATTACCTACTCATTTCTCTCCCTTATGCCTGCTGGCTACACTGTAATTCTAACCTGTCCTACTTTGCTATGGACATATTTTTAAGTGTCAGAATGTTCTGCATATTTACACTGGAGTGTATATCTGGAATGCAGGGGTTATTCGAGGCTCTTTTAATGCAGCAATGATGAGGAGAAAAGAGTGATAAAAAGTGAGAGGCCCAGCCCACTTGAGAGGCATATCCCTGTAACCCCTCCTCCACATGGAATTCATCATTTACCATTCTTCAAGTGTCCATTCCGTCAGAAATCATTCGTATCTCCATGGAATCACTTTGACATTGAGCTTGACTATACCAAGGTCACGAAGTTAAATTAGTACCACAGCCAAGAGATGACGCGAGGGACTCTCGCTCTCCTTTATCTCCTGGTCTTTACTGATCTGGCTTCTGAGATGATTTATTCCCGGTTGTCTCTCCCGTCCCCGTGGGTAGTAGCCCCGCTCTGTAAGGACGCACCTTCATGCTGCCTCCTGCGCTAACGGGGGAGGCTGAAGTTAGACCTGAGTTCAGATCCCAGCTCTGGTACTTACCAGCTATGTGTTAGGGTTAGTATGTGTACCTCACAGTGTTTTTTAAGGATTAAATGGGATGATACGTGAGAAATACTTTAGGGCTTTGCGTATATTAAACCTTCAATTTTTCAGTAGATTAATGTGACTGAAGGGTACATTGCACCTCTGCTTTTGCTGTTGTGACGACAAAGGGTTTATGAGACTGAGGTGCTCCGGCATGGTCTGTTGTGCTGGGTGGAGACGGGAGGCTGCTTCTTTGTCATCTGTAATCTGTTTAGTCTACGCTGCTTTCTGGTCTGAGGGTAAGCATAGACGTGGCCATGCTGTGGGCTACATCCTCTCTGGCTAGCCAAACACCTCAGGGGGAGGTCTGCCTGCTTGGCTGAACTGGAGCCGCTCCTGAGGTGATGTCATGGTTTGGGGGACAACAGAGTTTCCTGATTGAGCACAGAAGCAGGAATCATGGCACCTGGGCTTTATGCTGGGTCCCAGCACTAATTTGCTGAGTAACCTTTGGCAAACCACTTCCCTTCTGTTCTTTCTATTAAAGGGAAATAATTGATCTTATGGCCACACCTCACAAAGATGTTGTAAAGATTAATGTAGAATATCTGGAGTAGATTCAGAAGGAAATACCACAGAACACATAATTGGTTTTATAATCTATAATTAAGTATATAGATAGTGAGGAGGTATCCACATGCAAATTATACATTTAAAAACTAGACCTGGCTTTTTTTTTTTTTTGCTTTCTAAGAAAAGTAAAGAACCTAGTTATGATTGGTCTTACTTTGGTAGAGATGATGACCTGGATGCCATTACGGAAGCTTTAATGTACCAGGTAAGTATGATATCAAAACGGCTAGTGAAATGATTAAAGGTAGATTAGATAGTCCAGGGCTAAAGGCACACTGTGATCAGCTGTTCTTGATTCACAAAGAAAAGGAATCTGTCAAAGGTAGTCAGAGATTAAGTGTTCAGAGTCTCAACCCAATTCTGGATGTGGGCATGTTATGGACAGTAATAAATAGTCACTCAAACGCTGCAGAAGTGATCTCTTGAAGTTTTCCTCCATGTCCACATCCCTCAGCCAAAGGAAGAAGAGGGATGAAGCCAGAGTGAGAGCAGCTCCCTGGTGCAGTCAGCTTGGGCTGGGAACTGTCCACTGGGACCCTCTGGACATCAGGAGAATTTTCTCCCCCTGCTTCTGTAGCCTTTCCCCACCTCATTCTGCCAACGGAACACTTCAGAATGGCATAGGTTGATGTACACAAAGTGTTTCTACCATCATCCTGTGCATCTCCAGATACTCAGCATGGGCAATTTAGGAAAGTTAGAGCTTCAAAATTTAGGATCCTCGCAGAAACACACTTCCATGATTCAGTTAGGTGAAAGCAGATTAGAAGCACAGGTAGTATTTTTCCAGGTTGGTTAGCTTTCCTTCCTGGGTCAGCAAGCTCATGCTACGATCTGGACCTTTGCTCTTGCTCTCTCTCCACCCCTTCCCAGGCAGGCTTGGCTCTTCTGGAGCCATTATGACCATTGAGGACAGTGATGTCCTTTTCTTTCTGAGCCGCAGGCCATCACTTGGTTTCCTGGTGAAGCTGGACTTCTCACAGCCCCTGGACCTCCACGTTGACAGGTCGCAATTCAACACATTGGGTTCATGAAAACAAATAAATGTGGCACCTTTTGATTTTCTCTAGCTAATCTCCTCCTCACCAGCCTCTACTTACTTGGGCTGGGGCCAAGGATGAGGGAGATGTATATTTAGCAGTCCCACAGTTTATTTCAACCTTTGTCATTCCTATTAGGTAAATAGTCCATCGATATAATTTCTCTCCTAACAGACCCGTTCCTCCTCACTCTCCCTTGCTCCTTCCCCAGATGGTTGCTGAGTGTAGGGGAAGCTTCCCGTCCTCCTGAGGTCAGGGTGGGGGAAGGGGCCCTGGCCTCATGTGAGGTCTTGGGCTGGTCCCCCCTCCACTGGCTCTTTGGTCCTGGTTTTCCTCTGGCTGGTCTCTGCTGAGACGGGGTGGACTGTCTTAACTGCGGATTCTCGCCTCTGTTTCTGCTCAAGCCCTGACTGGTGTAACTCCCAGTATGTTTGCTCAGCCAGGCCATGCTCATAGGAAGCCCAGCACCCCCTGCTGCTGAGCAGGCCCCTGTCCACCTCTGACTAGTACAGTTCAACCTCCAAGGTCATTTGTGAGTCTTGAGCTGCCTGCCTGTCAGCCCTTGGATTCAGGGTCACTTAGCCTGTGCCAAAATGAGCCCCTCTGAGGCTCCCCAGCTCTCATGACCGTCCCTTACCCCAGAAGAAACAGTAATTTCTGGTCCCTTCTGTGCTACACCAGAGCCCAGGCTGGCTGAGGAGCACTCACCCAGTCCCCTCCCTGCCCAGATGCACTGAGCTGCCACATTTACTTGCTGTGGTTTCTGCAGATTATAGCCTTGTCCCTCAGTCTCTCCAGACAGTCCAAAATAGGGGTGGACAAAAGCATCTCAACCCAGATTGTCTGTCAACATTCCCATTATATCTGTGACTCCCTCCTTGCCAGGGATGATGTCCACAGCATCTTTCTCAGCTTATTTTAAAAGTGTATTTCTCCTGGACATCCCAATCATTGCTAACCCGGCTGTGACTGACTCCACAGTTCTGTGTTTCTTTCCCTTTTGTTTGGAAGTTTTTATTTCACTTTTTATGAAATACTTAATAGATTAGTTGGTTGATACGTTCTTGCAAAATTCTTTGGACACCTACTGCATAGAAAGCACTTTGAGAGACATTGTGTGGATGTGTTTGGGAGACGATTCAGTGATGAACAGTCTGTTAATAGTCTGATAAATACTGTTCTTCTCTGCAAGGAACTGATAATCAAGTATGGGAAATAAACATAAAAAAGCATGTATCTACCACAGAAGACATACGTCAGTACTGTAATGGCCGTGCAAGCTAACTTCTGTGGAGATGTAGAAGGAGCAATTCATTATGACTTAATATTCCTGAAGACTTTGCCAAGAATATGGAATTTTTAATGAATCCTTGAAATAATTTGAAAGGCCAAGATAAGTGTGTGTTGTATTTCGGATTTGAAAAACCGAATAGGAGACGTGAAGAAGGCATGAAAGTGCAGGAGAAGGTAGAAGAAAGAGCATGAGCGGCAAGGAGCCCTGGGTGGTTCCATCAGAGGGTGCTTTGATGGATGGAAGAAGTTGAAAGTGTCTGATGTGGAGGCTCCAAATGTCACTCTGAGTTTAGGCTTTCTTCAAATGGCAGTTTTTGAGAAGGAGAGTGGTGGATCTGGCCTGTGATTTAGGAAACAGGATAAGGAATGGTTTGAAGCAGCAGAGAGACCAATTGGTTACCTATCACAGAAATTCAGGCAGTAACTTCTGAGAGGCTGAGATGCAGAGGTAGGTGTAGAAATGAAAACAAGGGGTCAGGCATCAGAGACCTTGATAAAGGTCTTGACAGTATGAGATGGGATAGTTTAGTAAGTAGCTGAAGGAAGGGTCAAGGGTATCCAAGAATTTCCTAACCAGAGTGTCTGGGGGTTAGATGGTGCTGGGGTAGGGGGAGATGATGAGACATATGACTACCTCCAAATATCACATTTACATAATATCATATACTCCTGACAATTCTAGGGTCACCCACCCATAGAGGGAAGGGGTTACTATAGTTCCACAATACCCGAACTTGGGCTCTCACATCTTAATCCTAACCAGTGCTTTCTATGTGATATTATCTGTCCAGTCTTTCCAATAAACTCATTAAACAGCCCCAGTGAGTGTGGTGAGAGATTAATGGAAGAGGAAAAAAAGGTTCTGTGGACAAATCCAGTCAACCATGTGAAACATTTGACACTTACACAGTCAGTCCTCCATGAGTTTTTGCTGAATTAATGAATTGAAACAATACAAGAGAATCTTTGTAATTGTATGGAACTGCCGACATGGCCTTAAAAAGTATTGCAGTGTGGAAAAATTAGATCTTTGTGAGGGTATCTATCCTTTGGTGATATTTTCTCTATTTCTCTTCATATATCTGGGCCCTACACGTGAGCCCATATAGTCCCCTCCTGTTACATGTTCCAGGCACTGATGTAAGGCCGACTCCTCTATCTCCTGGTAGATCCTATCCCCTTTTTCCTAATAGAAGCTTTTACTCCTAAGACTGTCACTTCTCACTTCAGAATCTTCCATTTTTCCTCTCACTGGATCATTCTGGTTTGCATACAAAAAAGGCTGCAATAGCTCTGATCTTTTAACAAAAATTTTTCCCAACCTCTTCCTGTTTGGGGCCAGCGAGAGCTCATTTCTCCACTCTTTATGAAAAAAAAAAGTGTTTATACTCACCATCTAAACTTCCTCACATTTCATTCTCTCCTGAATCCACTCAAATCAAGACTTCTATCTCCCTCTCTCTGAAATAGCTCTTGTCAAGGTCAACACAACCTGTCTTGTGGAAAGACAGGATAATAATCAATAATCTGTCCTCATTTTATTTGATCCCTTAACAACTTTTTATACAGTAGTCCCCCTTATCTGTGGGGAATATGTTCCAAGACTCCCAATGGATGCCTGAAACTGCAGATAGTTCAGAATCCTATATATATGCTATGTTTTTGCCTATACATACACACCTATGATAAAGTTTAATTTATAAATTAGGCACAATAAGAGATTAACAGTAATAACTAATAATAAAATAGAACACATAACAATATACTTTTATAAAAGTTATATGAATGTGGTCTCTCTCAAAATTATATTATTGTACAAATTTAATGCCTTTTCCATCTTAACTAAGCACTTACCACGCACTATGGCTGTAACTTTTGCAGTTTGGGTGCAACAGCAAAACTAGCAAGGGTTTCTTTTTCCTTCTTCACAAATTCACAGACAGAATATTTGCTCTTACCATAGATCTTAGCAACCTCAGCATACAATTTTTTTTCTTTCCTTATTAAGTCAAGAACTTTCACCTTTTCACTTAAAGGAAGCATTTTACAGCTTCTCTCTGGCATATCCGAATTTTCAGCATCAATACTTTTGTGCTTTGGGGTCATCATTAAGTAAAATAAGGGATATTTGAACACAAGCACTCCAATACCGCGACAGTCGATCTGATATCCAAGATGGCTACTAAGTGACCAACAGGCGGGTGGCATATACAGTGTGGATTTGCTGGACAAAGGGAAGATTCAACGCCACAGCAAGAGGGAGTGGGGATAGTGCGAGATTTCATCACACTACTCAGAATGGCGTGCAATTTAAAACTTATGAATTGTTTATTTCTGTAATTTTTCATTTAATATTTTTGGACCGTGGTTGACCGTAGGTAACTGAGACCACAGAAAACAGAACTGCAGGTAAGGGGGGACTACTGTATAGTTAATCACTCTCTTATTCTTGACACATTTTTCTTACTGAATTTCCATGAAGCCCTATGCTCCTGATATTACTCTAACCTCCCAGCCAGTCAATCTCAGTCTACCACAGTGAATCATTTCTCCTTTAGCTGTATTTTAAATCAGCCTTTCTCAACCAGAGTTCCCCAGAGCACAAAGCCCTAATACCCAAAGGCATCCACTGATGTTGCTTCTCCCTTATACATCTAGAATGGATTAGTTAGGTGCCATCCTTGGGATGGGGAAAATAGTCATGCAAATCATTGTCTGTGATCGTGGTTTAGATGAAGTACTCCAGTTAAGAAAAGCTGCTCTAAATGTCAGTGTGCCCTTTTCTCATCGATTACCCTTACTACTTAGATGATTGCATGCTAATGACACCCAAAATCTCTATCTCTAAGCCCCAACTCTCCTTTTAATTCTAGAGTCTTGAAATCACCACTTGAACTACTTACTAGTAAGATCTTGTGACTCAAAATGTGCTGTCAAGACTGGCACTAGGAATACCCAGGAACTTAGAAATGCAGAATCTCAGGCTCTGTCCCAGTACTAGTCAGTCAAAATCTGCATGTTAACAAGATCCCCAGGATCCACAGCCACATGTAAGTTTGGGAAGCACTGGATTAAAACATTTAAGGCCTAACATACTCTAAAAGCAGATCATTTATTTTCCTCTCACTTCTCTTCAAATGCATTCAGAGATCCTTGAAGAAATTTCCGTTCTATGAATCTGAAGCTCTTTCACAGCTTACCACTCATTTAGTTATTATTTTCTCTCTCACCAAGTTAAAAAAAGACACATGAGATTGTGACTCTTAACTAAAAGAGAATTTACCATAGAGGAAATGAAGCTTACGTTTCAGGCCCCCTCACTGCACAGACCCCTTCCCAGGTGCTGGGAGGGGCCTAGCAATGTGTTCACACGATCACGTTTTAGTAAAATTTGCCAAAGTCATTTATTCAAATTGTTTAAGACTACTGTCTCTTTTCACTTCCAGTTTTGTCACTCTCCTGGGTGGCAATGGAGTACACATGGGCATTTTGGTCGTTTGGCTACAGGGAAATTCAGTTGAGAATACATTCAGTTTTAGTTTAATGGGTATATTTATGAGTTTCATGAACCATTCTTTGTGTAGCCTTCCCAGTGTGGGAGTGGCTTCCAAGAATGCTCGGATGGCTCACTGTCCTCTCCCCCAGCTCCTGACACAAAGGGGCAGGGCCAGCACTGTATCCTGGTGCAAAGGTGTCTATGTGCCCGATGCTAAATGTCCACGAGTAGAGCAGGACGAATAATGTTTGAAGCATACGGAACCAGAGGCTAGCCTTTCAATCATTAACTTATAGCTGTTTTTTTTTTTACAAAAATGATGTGAAATAGAATTAATCAGAATTCTAAGTTTGTAGGACATAATACATCTGTGTGAGAAGACACATGTTTTATGCATCCCAACTATACTCTTTTTTTAAAGTTTCGTCAACCATGCCAGAGTAGAAACAGAATTATCTTTATATATTCTCTATTTAAAAATGACCTAATTTTTGTTTTGTCTTATAGCAATCAAAGTCTCTACAACCAGAAAAAAGGAAGGACAAATTATTACAGAGGGGTGTCAGACAACCAATTTATTTTAAAAATATGATTTTTGTGTGTATTATGTGATGTTAGTGGTTTTATCAGATTTAAATATTTATCACTTTGTGATTTTTTTTCTCGCACTGAATAATTTCTCATTCTAATTTTTGTATTTGTAATTGTTTGTTACTTACCTTGAAGAAGGTCTCCTTAGTTCTTTAAACTTCAGGTCACAAAGAAGCTAGTTCTCTCCCTGTCTAGGTTATTGTTCTGAAGGAGGTCCTGCCACCATCTCTATCTGCCTTTGTCAGAAAGGCGACTTTTACATTATGGCATCAAACATAGCTTGTAATGCTGCCAAGTTCCTACGAGAAACCCTTTTTAAAAACTGTGCCAACTTGTGCTTTCATATTATACCTAAGAACAGAAAGGGACTTACTCATTAAACCCACAGAATGAGGTGCTGGATTTGATTGGATGTCATCACTGCCAATCATTTCTATCCTAAGAGGAGTTACAGGGAGGATCAGAAAGAACCTTCTCTGATGCAGTTGCCCAGTTATGGTCTAAATCTCCCTGGTCCACCTCCCCAAAAGAGGATCCAGTCAGATATATAAAAAATTTAATTCAGATCAAAAGTCAATTGCTGTATTTTTAGTGAGTGGAGAATAAAGTAGTGAGAGAAAAATAAAAGACAGCATACTCCTTTCCATGTCTTGAAATTACCACTCATTGCTTATGTTAATAGAATCAAAAATTAAGCCAAATCCACAGAAGGCAATTGCCCCTGACTTTTGGCAAATGCCCGACACCGGATTTGAGCTGCACACTTTATGTAGTAGCTCAGATTGGGAGTTGTTCTTGATCCCTCTCTTATCCTCACACCCTACATACAATCCATCAGCAATTCAAGACAACTCTACCTTCAAAAAGTATTGTGAAACAGACCAATTATCACCTTCACTGTCTAAGTCATCTCCATCTCTCATCTGGGCTATTTCATTAGCTTCTAGCTTCCATTTTTGCCATCCTACAGGTGCTTTCCCCATTGCAGGCAGAGTGATCTTTCTAAAAGGTACATCACATCAAGTCATCTTGCTTAAAACATCTGGGACTTCCCTTTAGGCTTGGAATGAACCTCAAACTCCTTGCCTTCTTTACTGTCCTGCCCTCCCTTCCCCAGCCCACCTCTCCACCCAGCCTCTTTCACAATGATCCATCCACACTTACCTTCAAGGAATTTCTCCATGCTCAGCTCATTCTTGCCCCAGAGTTTTACCCTTGCTGCTCCTTCTGCCCCCACATCTTCTCTATCTTTCCCTACCCATAATCTAGATCTCTGTTCCAACATCTCCATTAGAAGAAGATGACCTTGACCACCCTATCTAAAATCTAAGCCTCCACCCCCCCCCACACACACACAATTATACTGGCATTTTCACTTGTATCCTTCACAAATTGTATTTGTGTTTTCTTGATCGTTGTTTGTCTCCCCAACTAGAGCATAAACTATTAGAGGGCATGACCCCTGCTTTGTATCCCTGATGCCTGTAACTGTGCCAAGCCTGGGTTCTTCACTCAGTAAATACTTGGTGAATGAATGGAAGGATATTCTTAAACACTTTCAAAACCTTTTGGTATTGTCTACTATAATACTGGCAAAATAAAATCCACAATGGAATTTTTAATAGAAAGTAGATTATGTTTTGAAACTTAGAATTTAGATATTAACTGTCAGAGGAGAGAATAAAAGATTGGAGCTGAAGTCTTCCAATTCTCGCCAATGTTATTTCCATTAAACTATGCTTGCTGTCTTCCTAGGTGATATGTTAAGTGAAAATGTTTATTCAAGGTTCCACACATTAGTTTAATAATCTGTAGTAAGACTTCTGGTACAAAAATTACTAAGACAACACCAGATAACACTGACTATTGATATATTTAAGCAATTTTTTTAAAAATAAACCTGTGAAAAGGAAAGATGAGGAAAGGAGAGAATGTCAGTTTACACTTTTTAATTTTTTATATATCTGTATTCCTTGATTTTTAAAAATGTTTGCTATGGGCTGAATGTTTTTGTCTCCCCAAAATGCATATGTTAAAGCCTAGATCCCCAGTGTGATAGTATTTGGAGGTGGTGCCTTTGGGAGGTAATTAGGTCATGAGGGCGAAGCCCTCATGAATGAGATTAGTGTTCTTGTAAGAAAAGATGATCTCCCTCTGCCCTTGGGCATGTGAGGATACAATGAGAAGATGGCCCTCTGCAAACCAGGAAGAGTGTCCTCACCAGACACAGGATCTGCTGGCATCTTGATCTTGCACTCCCCAGCCTCCAGATTTGTGAGAAGGAAATGTTTGTTGTTTAAGGCACCCAGTCTATAATATTCTGTTACAGCAGCCCAAACCAAGACAATGTTTTTGTAATTTTTGTTGGTTTACAATAAATCCATAAATGCTTTCCTTTGATAGAATACTTTTTATAATTACTTGTTAAATTTTCACTCTCCCTCCCTTCACTACAAATTTAGGAGTGTGCTCCTTGATAGTAGTCATAAAAATGACAAGTCAGTAGGTGATACTTATTCTCTAACTTCAGTCACTGGAACTAAACTTGTATCTAATTCTAGAATAACTATTTCCTATTCTAGGCAACCAGGAAGGTCTGCCATTCTGAATTCCTTTCAAGAAAGTGCTTGCTGTTTATCTGCAAGGAGCACTATAAGCTGACAGTCTCCTGCAAGATTTGTTTCATGTTTAGAGCCAAGGTCTCATTCACCCCAGGCAGTCCCCGCCAATGATGAGCATGACTGGAATACTAGCATTGGCCATTTCTGCCTAATACAGAATTCCAATGGGCAGTTCTTGCTTTCAAGCTCTCTGTTCAGTTGGCCTAGACTTTATGAAGTCTGTATTTCAGTCTGAAGCCTTTCCCTACTCAATCCTGCTTCCTCCCTCTTTTCTCTTCACAGACATTAACTCCTAATAAACTTGTTGCACTCCTAACTATATCTCAGGGTCTGCTTCCAAGAGAACCAAAATGATATATTTTCTAGATTCGTATTTTCTTCTAAGGGAAATGTATTTCATCAGATTAAATTGCACATAGTATATAATCATGCTGGCATCTACAATCATGACTACACAGCAAAAGAAAAAGGAGACCAAAAGGCTCTTTGCAAAGTTATGTCAAAGGACCTAAGTGGCTTTACAATCTAGTCACCTTTCCTTCCCTTTGGCTTATTAGAATGACTGTGCTTTGCTGACGTGGTGAGAGTTGTATTGTGATGGATGAGACTGTCAGAAACTCACTAAGTAGATATTGCATTAGTGCATTACATTTACAAGCAGCTACACTGAAGGTAAGTGTGATTACCTCTTCTGTACGTTCTGAATGTTAAGGAAATCAGCTACTGGGGAGTCACTTAAGAAAAAGCAATGCTGTATTTCCCTTTACTCTTCTTACCACCAGTTTTGTGCTACTCAACTCTAGTGGAAGCAAACTGCCAATGCTTTTGTCTACAAAAGATTTAGTCTACAAATAAAATCTATGTTTTTCAGCTAGCCTTAAATAATCCAAAGTAGCAAAGGCAACACAATTAGAATCAGGTTCTACACTATACACTAAAGAAGAAAAATCTCCTTTGCAGAGGAGGGACATGGAGAATGAGGACTTAAAAAACCACTCTACTCCTTTTCTTGCTCAAGGATTTCAAGGATTAAAGAAGTCAGCCCTTCTGTTTTAGGAGAGCCAGTCTTTAATTTGTGTGTGTGATTTTAGAGACTTACTCTCTTTAAATGGCAGAACAACAGGACTGGCATCCACAGGCATTTTCCTTCATCTACAATATAACGAATATCTAACCATAGACATTTCCTTTAAGGAATTGCTTCTACTCAATCTTTGTGCCTTGAAAAGTATTGGTATTTTATCCTTGAGATATGTTTTACTAGACCCAGTGCTTTAGACTTGTGACACAAAACTGAAAATAGTTACCATGCTGTTAACTCTTTTGGAATTCTGTGTCTATCTGAGGAGCAGGAGTTTATCTCAGGATCTCTGGATCTATAGATACTGTATTGTAAATGTGTGTTGCTTTGGTTAGTCCCTTCCTAACAGTGCCCCAATTTTCTTATGGAAATGGACCTTTCCACCATTGTGTATGGTCTTCTTGGGAGGGCAGTTCCAGGGGATCACTACCCACTAGACAAACTGAAGAGACGAGATCCTTCCTTTCCTGGGCAAGCATGTGGCCAAAAGGAATTCTCTTCTGGACTTTAAAACAACCAGGTGAAGTCTTGATGGAGGGAATGGTTGCAGATTTTTTAGTCCCAATTGTGGAGGCTTGGACAGGATAAAATAAGGGAACTGTGGTTCTTGTTCCCTAGTCTTTGTCCCTCTGTGGCTTCCTTGGCTTCCACCTGTTTCTAAAACTAGTCCTCAGACTCCTATCATTTCTGTAGACCCCACATTTGCCTATGCACATACACATACTAATGTCCTTCCAAATAAATCTCATTTTCTCAAGTAACTAGAGTTGGTTTCTTTCGCTTATAACCAAGAATCTTAATTATATTGATGCCATGATTCTGAATCTTATATTTATAAAAAAGCAGATAAGCAAAACCCAAGTGGAGTACATCTGTGTCCCAGTCCTCAAAAGTTGAACATTTACAATTACTTGTGTGAAGAAAGAGTGGCATGATAGATGTGTTCATGTAAAAAAGCTTAGATATAGCTCTTAGATATAGTGGCTTTCAGTAAATTCATGTTGTTTTTTTCTAGACTCCCATCTCTTTTAGAATGTTTTAGAATGCCATCTTCATTCTCACATGCTTGAAACTTTTCAGTTTCTGTGGGAGACAGGCCACCCAGGATGAGGCCGGATGAGAGTGCATCCTACTTCTCTTGATGAGCTGAGATCTTTGAGAGTCTGCCTGACAACTTTTTACTTAAAAAAACCTACTCATGCCCAAGAACATTCTGTTATGTCCTTCAGGGGCTCTTAACAATAGTTTAAGATTCAGCCGCTTAAAACTGAAAATTTAGTGCCAAGATTTTATTGTCTTGAGAATACAGATAAGTAAGCACTGTAAACATCTCTTCCTAATGACATCAGAAAGTTGTGTGGTAGAATCATTTTGAAAGAATGTAAATGTGAATTTTTCTGTGAAATATTAATAGTAGGAAGTTATTTGGTTTATAATTTTATCTATTCTTTTTAGAAATTTTATTTTAAAAATTGAGAAAGTAAAAATTATTTATGATGATGCACTAGTGTACTTTTTCTATGTTATGATCCTTTAATGCAAGTAACATAAAACTCAACTCAACTGACCTAAATAAGAAGAAAGAATTCATTGGCTTATATAACTGAGATGTCACACATGGGTCAAGCTTCAGGCACAGTTTGATTCTTGGGATTTTTGATATTACTGGGATTCTGGCTCTGCTGCTTTAAATTTTTCTTAGTTTTTCCTTCCTCCCATGGTGTTTTCTTCAGGACAGTTTCCCTCATGGTAGAAAAAGAATGGCTGTAGCAGTCCCTGGCCTGACAGCCATCCCCATATCATCTAGAGGAAGATAGCACACCTTTGTCTCACAATGCCAAGGAGAAGACGACCTGGGATTCAGTTTAACTCAACTGGATTAGATCACATGCCCACGGCAAACAAATCATTGTAGCTGGAGTCATGGAAGGTTATGCTTGGCCTATCCAGGTCATGTGTTCCATCCCAGAGCAATGATGGACTCAGCGTCTCTGAAACCACTTAAATCCAAAAGAGGCTATTGGATAGAGGGAAAGGGAGAAAAAGACAGAGCACAAGCAACCAACAAGTGTCCAGTTATCCTTCTTTGTATTGCCATTATAAATTAGGAACAAGAACTACATTACATATACACACCATCCGTCCCTTCATACCAAAGCTTTGTGGTGTGAAGCAACATGAAAGTGCTTCATAATGGGATGGACTGCTTAATGTGGCATGGACCTGAATGTCTCAGAATGTTGGATTTGTGAGTGTCCTAGAGGTTATGGACTAAGAAACACTAATCCACACTAGTAGAACTCATCAGACTCCAAACTCAAAAAGCCTGTTTATCCGATAAAATGAAAAAACCACTTTTTCAAAGTGATCAGATAATTGCCTATAAGCAAGCAACAGGAAAAGCCAATTTTTTGTGTGTGTGCATGAGGAAGATTAGCCCTGAGCTACCATCTGTTGCCAATCCTCCTCTTTTTGCTGAGGAAGATTGGCCCTGGGCTAACATCCATGCCCATCTTCCTCTACTTTATATGGAACACTGCCACAGCAGGGCTTGACAAGCAGTGCATCAGTCCACCCGGGATCCGAACCCGGAACCTTGCCCACCGCAGCAGGGCACGCGAACTTAACCACTATGCCACTGGGCCAGCCCCGGGAAAAACCAAGTTATCAGAAGGATGTCTAATACATGGAACCAGAAGAGGCATGATTAGTTTTATAATTCAAGTATTTAGTGGCATCAGGCCATGCCTGCGCCTCCTGAACCAAATCTGGTTTTTGCTCCCATATACCATGTAAATGCCATTCTTTACTACTTTTTTATAAAATTAATTTAATATTTTAGACAAAAATAATACTTGTTGAGTATCTACTATGTGCTGCTATTTCACATGCCCTATAATATCTTAGTTATACATCGTAATAGCCATGTGATACAGGCGCCATGAGTCTAATTTTGTAGAAAAGACACTGAACTTCAAAGAAATCTAGCAATATCCTCAAGGTCAGACAACTAGTAAATGGTAAAGTAAAATTCAATTCCATATTTGTCTGATTCCAACATCAATGGTTTTTACACATGTAACTGCTAATGGGAGAATATTAAGATGGGCCTTGTATTTTCCCCAATTCATTATTAACTTCACTATTAAAACTGTTAAAAAGCAAAATTATTTATACCTAGAGACAATGAAAATTCTTAATTCACTATTTCAAATTATTAATTTATTTTATTTGTTCTATGCCTGTAGAGTAGAATGTAGAGTAATGTAAGTGATGACCAAGACACCATCTTTATTTGCAATTAGGCCAATTATGCATGAGCATTAAAACTGTGTGATCTGACAGCATGTTAGATGATGGTTATAGAGAAGATATTAGAAAGTTATAAATGTTTGTTGAGAGAATACTATGAAATCTGCAACGACATTGGGCAATCAAGGAAGGCTTCATAGAAGTTGTATCATGTGAGCCAAACTTGGAAGAAAAATGGGAGAGATTTTTGCAAACACAGATTAGGGAAATGTATGAAGAGAAAAAAAAAATATGAGCAAAGCAGAAACGTAAAGAGGATATTTAAGGAATAGTAAACAGAACCATTAGACTGAGGTGAAGACTTTTGATGTCAGACTGAGAAGTTTACAAAATTCCATAAGCAATAGGGAGCCACTGAAGGTTTCTGAGCAATGATATGTTCAGATTTACAGTTCAAGAAGATTTATGTGTATGTAGAATAGATATGACATGAGTATAGAGAAACTAGAAGTATAGGGACTCACCAGCTAGGTACACTGAAATATATCAACTAAAATATAATGAAGCTAAACTAGGACACAATAATGAAGACAGAAAATAGAGAAGTGGCTCAAGAAAGCCAGATGCACAATCTCTATGACCTGCCAAGTATAAAAAAGGGAAGAACCAAAAAGATGGAAGAGCCGAGTAAGTCTACTTAGAATTTCTACCTAGGTCTTGCCCTGCTCAAATAACTTCCATAGTAGCAGGGGGCCAATTATCTGAGTTTGTCACTCTCTTGCTTAAAACCTAGAAATCACCTGTGAATCACCTCTGGCACTATAAAAAATAGTTAATTTCAAGTTTTCAGTGGCAGGATTAAATTAATCTCTTGTGTTGGGGGGGCGGGGCGGGGCTTTGGTATTTATCAAAAGCCCTCCATGTGATTCTCTTGCGCAGTTGTGCAGCCAGAGCTGGTCACTGGTCGACAGAGTAACATCCACCCTACTTAGTAAACACATTCCTATGATCTGACCCCTTCCTGTCTTTCTGGCTTCATCCGGACAGATGGAAGAACCTAAAACAACTCAAATGTGCCAGGCAGTTTGAGGCCTGTGCCTCAACTCAGACTCTATCTTCACCTGGAATTCCTTCCGCTGCCTGACTGCCTGATGAACATAGACGCAGGAACCAGCTCAGACGTCCCTCCTTTGGGAGGTCATTGCTTATTTCATCAGAAGCAGATGTAACTGTTACCTTCTTTATAAGTTCACTGCCCTTTTGTAGACATCTACCTTCTTGTTCTTATTTGGCCATGTGTCAACCTGCCTCTATTAATGAAGCTTCTTGTGCCTAGGACTGTCCCAATTAGCATTCAATCAATGAATGTCTCCAAGTATTGTGCTTGGGGTTGGGGGACGATACATTGGTGTCACTGTCATCAGGAACACATAAGGTAACAGCTGACAAGGAAGCAAAGAATTAACTATTTTAATTGCAATTAGTCTAGTGCCTTGCTATTAATTTGCTTAACATGTAGAAGTGTAGATTTTGATGGGGAGGATAACTAATTCCATTTGGACATGACAGTTTTAAGCACCAGCCAGACATCCAGGTGGAGATGCCCAGCAGGCAGCTATAAATGGGAAATGAGTTCAGCTGTGGAAGATATCCTGATGAGCAACTATGTGAAAGGAGGAGGCGATAGGATTGTTACCATCCTTTAACACTGTTCTTCACTTCATAGAGTAGAACAAATGTTCTTGCTGTGCCTTTCTTGAAAGCATGGCCAATTGCAAACCTCCAGATAAGGGTAATTAAAAGCAGGGGGAGCAGGTGTGGTGTCCAGTTCTCCCCTCTGTATTCTCCTCCCCAAATGTTAGACTAGGCAGGTTTCACACAGCGTCTGTACAGGCTTCCTGGAAGTGCCAAGGAGCAGTGTGGTCTTTGCCCAACTTTTGTCTGGGAGCGAGGAAGTTAATTTTATTTCGTGTTACTGTTTCTGAGTTTCAGTTGTTCATCTGCGAAGTGAGGTTAAGGACACGTAACCTACCTATCTTAAACAATTATTGTGAATATTAATATATGCAAAAAGCTTTGTAACCTGCATGGCAGTGTGAAAATGAGAAGTGATTTTTTTCTATCTGTAGCAAGATCTTTTTCTTATATCAGTTCTATGAAACTTTCCAGATGCCCTGTACATTGCCAAATATCACTGAATTTAGTTCTCTTTTTCATAATCAATATACCCATATTTCCAAATCACCTTGATAGATATTCACAAAAGTAATTCAATTATTTATTACAAATCAAAGCTAATATTTTTTCTTACAACCTTTCTATTCATGAAGAGTATATGCATTTTTCTTCTGACTAAGGCCCAAGAAATCCATCCAAAATTCATGGTGATCCCATTTACGCAGGCAATAGAAATATCAAGGGCTGGGTTGACCTTCCTTCCTGGAAGAGCAGCCAGGTTTAAACCACCATCACCAGTGGTGTGCCAGACACCCGTGGAAGTTCTGTGTGGACTTTAAGGGTCAGGGATTCTAAGACTTCAACATGGGCTAGAAAGGAAGTAAACCCAGCCAGCAGCTGTTGTCCCCTCCCTCACTCATCAAAAGCTGCCAGGGTCATCTCAGGCAAAGGCAGGATGGTGGAGCAGGAGGTGACACTGGTAGGTAGTGGACTGACCTGGTCAGAAGTTCCGGAGGCAGCAGGAGTGTGTTATCTCAGGCTCATCCAATCCTCCTGGCATGGTACATCCATCACAGTCAGGCCAACCATGCCTTCTAGTAGTAACATGGACTCTGTTATCTTGAGTTTTTTTAGAAAAGAGAGGATTTATTTCACATTGTTTTTCCCATTACTCTGTTTATTAGCTTTATTTATTTAAAGTACCTGCCCACAAAAAATACATTTCCTGCTGTTCTATTGCAATTATTCTCTGAAGAAGACTACAAGCCAGAGAGGAGGTTTTCAGATACCCTCATGGGAACTGGAAGAGTGACTAACATTCATAAATTGCCTCTTCCGTGCCGGGCAGAGCACTGGGGTTTTGCATGAAGGATATTTAATTTAATCTTCATGACAGTATTGTAAGGTAGCTGGGTTACATTGATCCCCACTTTACAGAACTTTATGGCTGAGTTGTACATGGTTTCTATATCTGTAACCCAATTGTAGGATAGTTCAGTGTGAAACAGCCTTTAAATAGGGTGCACAGCTGGACAAATCCTGGAGCTTTTGTATTTTTGTTTTTCTGGTTTGTTAGTTTGTTTTTTTCTGTATACTTCAAATATTCAATAAGTAGGATTCCCCAGGAAACAGACTTTGAGATCATCATTACCTGCTGGAGGACCACGGAGGTGTCTCTCAGTGACAGCACCTGTAAGAAAGAGAAGGAAGCAGGATTAGCAGAGGATGTTAAGAGACCTCACACCATCCCAGGATGAACTCTGAAGCAGAGATGAGCCTGCAGAGTAGATCATCAAGGCGAGGAGGCTGGGCCTTTGTACCCTGAATGGAACGTTGGATATGAGGAGAGGGCATAACCTTGGTGATGCTACTTCCTTCCAGAGAGGGCAGTTCCTGCAAAGGACTGAACTGAGAGCCATCTGGCCCAGCAGAGATAAGAAGAGTGCCCCGGTCATTAAGGGGGGACCTGGGCAGCACACTGCAGCATGCACCACAGTCCCCTTTTGTGCCCTTAGGGGTCCATTGGTTCACGTAAGTTTAACCAATATGAGACAAGCTTCTCCAGGATTCTGGATGGTCTCATTTACTGAGATAATTTATAAAAGAAAGGCTAGTGAGGTAAACTGCGGCCCCCATGGCTGTGCTGGTCTTGAGGCCACAGATACTAATTACTCTCCATTCTAAATCACTCTCGCCCTCAGCCAGCACTTCTGTCTTACCATTAATATACCCAGCTGTGCATCTCTGAGGACTCAGACTCCTTCTCAAGCCATGGAACTACACTTGGAGATGTACCGCCGACATAGGACATGACCACAAGACACTAGATCTTCACAGGCATCACCTGGCTTTAAATTCTCAGAGATTTGTTTTCCTCCCTCCACCCTCTGCCAAGGTTGAAGCATGCAAGATGCTCTTCTCTTTCTTTCTTTGTGGTGGAATTTTCTCTGGCATACGTGTATATATATAGATATAATATGGATCTAGTCCTTGTCTGCATTTTATGTTGGGGGGGTCTTCTAGTAGACTACCTATGTTGGGTATTTTTCTCATTACTGACACATAAAATAATAGTATGTGTCACAATCAATGGATTCGTAGATTCAGTGAAATATTCCCCACTCTATTGGGCTGGATGGTGTTCCCATAGATACCAGGTCCTAATCCCTGGAACCTTTGAATGTTACCTTATACGGTAAAGTCTTTGCATGTGTGATTAAGTTAAGGACCTTGAGATGGGACATTATCCTGGATTATCCAGGTGTACCCTAAATGCCATCACAAGTGTCCTTAAAAGAGACAGGCAGAGGGAGAATAGACACACAGAGATGAGAAGGCAATGTGAAGACAGAACAGAGAGAAGTTTGAAGACATTGGTCTTAAAGATTGGAGTGAAGTGGCCATAAGCCATGGAATGTCAGCAGCCACCAGAAGCTGGAAGAGGCAAGGAATGGATCACCCCCTAGGGCCTCTGGAAGGAGTGTAATCTCTTGACACCTTGATTACAGACATCTGGCTTCTGGAACTATGAGAAAATAAATTCCTTTTATTCTAAGCCACCTAATTTGTGGTGATTTGTTATAGCAACCATAGGAAACTAATGCATCCACAGTGCTACTCCCAAGACTCAGCTCTGCACTGACTCCATTTCTTTTGATGCTTTTATATGAAACTTCCAGAGATATTAGGAGCTAGGCCTGGAGGCCATATAGTAAAGGTAAAGTTCTCACACCAGCTCTGGAATCAGACAGCCTGGGTTTAAATATTGGCTCTACCAATTTCTAGCTCAGACACATGACTTAACCTTTCTAAACTTCAGTTTCCTGATCTGCAAAATGGGGGCAATAATCACATCATGTAAGCATACTATGAAGATTAAATTAGATGACCACATAAAGTGTTAACAAAGCATCAGGAGCAATGCAATGCTCATTAACCATTAATTATTACTATCATCATATATTTTAATCAAATTATATATACCAAAAAATATATAATTTAATTAAAATAATTTGATTAGAATGTATGCTAATGGCACATATCAATCAATACAAATAATTATGTTAGCTACATATTTATTAAGGACTTACTAGGTATCAGGCAACTCTCTGTGCCTCAGTTTCTCTATCTCAGAAATAAGGAAAATAGTAGTACTGACTTTAAAGAGCTATTATGAGTATTAAGTGGGGGAAATTCACATCCAGCACTTAGCACACTGCAGGACATATAAGAAGCACTAGTTGGGGGCCGTCCCGGTGGCATAGCGGTCAAGTTCGCACGCTCCGCTTCGGTGGCCTGGGGTTTGCCAGTTAGGATCCCGGGCGTGGACCTACTCACCACTCATCAAGCCATGCTGAGGTGGCGTCCCACATAGAGCAACTAGAAGCATGCACACTATGATATACACCTATCTACTGGGGCTTTGGGGAGAAAAAAATAATCAAAAAAGGAGGAAGATTGGCAACAGATGTTAGCTCACGGCCAATCTTCCTCAAAAAAAATTTTAAAAAAAAAGAAGCACTAGTTGTCATTAGTATCTCTATGCAGTATCTCACTTAATCTTCACGACCGCTATATGAAATTGATATCAGTGTTACCCACACGTCACAGACAAGAGTTGGAATAAATTGTTCAGATGCACACAGCTAATGTTGTCTGAGCCAGGACTCAAGTCCAAGTTCTGTCTGAGATCAGAGTCTAAGAGCTCCATTGTTTCTACCTGCCAATGGAAAGTAACTTTCATCATTTTAGACTTTATTGTTTCAGTACAGAGTCTAAGTGTACTCTCTATCATATAGAAGATCTCCAAGTGATCTCTCCACCTTAGAGGAATGTCTTACTCTTGAGAATAATAAAAAAGCATGTTAGCAATTCTCCTGTTGGAAGTTTTCAGGCAGCAGAAAACATTTCTAGGTAATTACCGAGCTCTTCTATCTCCCAAACTTCAGCATCATCTAGAAACCTTTCAAATGTCCCTATTTCATAATAATTAATTGTGAAGAATTCTGTCTCTTCCTACATGTTAACAGTAAGTATGTTTGGAAAGTTAATGGCTTTATGGTTTCCTAGTGTTCTCCATAGAACTACCAATGAACCTGGAAATACACGAATACTATGCCCACAAATAGTTTGGAAGTGTCTTTCCGGTGTATAAAAGTGATTATGAATCACCAAATGAAGCTATTTTGTGTATGAAGACATCACCATTATTTCCTAAATTTTCAATTTTATTCATTCATTTGTGTATTCAACACTTATTGGGTGAATGCATAGGACATGATGGACACTGTCCTAGGCAATAAGTTTCACTGGTGAAAACGACTTAACAAGGTCTCTCAAATAAAGCCTACTTTCTGGTGTTGTGAGATTCACTTGATCAACCAGCCAGCTAGAAAATATCAAATAGTAAATGAATGTTCTGCAGAAAAATAAAATTGGGAGGGACCAGATGACAACAATGCATTCATTAAACCATTACTAATCATTTGTTAAGTAACTATCATGAGGACATAAAATGAAAAATACCCCATACTCTTACGCCAAGGAGTTTGAAGGCTAGTTTTAGCTGTACTGTGAGACAATGTGAAATGTGATATAGGAAAAGTACAGAAAAAGTTAAAATGGGTCCAATGTGGACAAAAATCACTTTCAGATAGGAGGACAAGGTAAAGAGATTTATAGGAACTTTAAAAAGTGAATCTTTAAGGATGGATGAATTTCCACATGTAGGAAGTGGTAGGAAGAAAGGCAGACCCAAAAAAAGGAAAAGTGTGAGCAGAGCAGGAAAGCAATAAATAGCAAGTATTCTAGCTAGGCTGAAGGAGAGGGATTGTGTAGAGAACTAGAGGGAAATATAGAAGGGCCATGGGTTTAATCAGATCGCAGAGCCCTTGACAGCCAGGATAGGGCTGTCTGGATCAGACTGTATTCAGGAAAAATTAAATAGTTTTGATGCAGTGAATGACATGTTCAGAGTTGTGCTATGAGGAGTCTGAGTGGCAGTGAGGAGTTGTGTAGAGGTGAAACACTAAAGACAAGGACACCATTTGGGAGGCTATCGCAATAGCCTAGGCATAAAGGATGGGTGCTTCTCTGGGATGGTGATGCTGGGAATGGAAAGAGAATGGCCAACATTTTTTCTGCTATAGATAGATAAATTTTGTGACTCCGTGTGTGCAGGATGGGGAAGGAAGAGGAGAAGGTGGATAAGACTAGGTATTTGAGACCAGGATGAGAAAAACGTAGATGAGAATGACCCAGTTGCCAGAGATCTAAATGACAGAGGTAAAAGATGTACCATTAGAACCTTCACAGTCTCTGTGCTTTGGTTTGCATTTCTTCATTTGATAGACTGCTGGTTTCACCCTCTTAACAAGTCCTAATATATCAAGATTCAAATCAAATGAGAGTCTCACTACATTCAATAATATTTATTAAATGTCTATCCGGGACTAGGTACTTTATATCTGTCTTGATAGTGGAGTCATTTTTTTCCCCTCGTCTCAGTTTCTTTAGTGCTTCATCTGTGCCTTTGCTAGAGTATTCATTACTTTCTACCTCGAATTCTAGGAATTGAGGTGCCTGCTACCTCCTCTAAGAGGCTGTAAGTGCCTTGAGGGAAGATTCCATGTTTGTCTCATTTGTATTGCAGTGAATTGCACTCAATAGACATAAAATGAGTATTTGTAATTTGAGCTTATGAAGTTACATAATATTTGAAATAGCTTAGTAAGAGTTTTGATAGTAACTACTCAGTTTGACCCAATACCCACAGTTAGCTCCCAGCTGCATAACAACCAGTTCCCAAGTAGCTTGTCAGATTAGTATGATATTAATATAGTTCATTTATTAAAATGACTCAAATTATCAAGATGAATATTTTACAGTAAAGTCATTTCAGGCATATTAACAATACCATCAGTGTAACTACATCATAATTCAATAATTTATCAAAAATGTCTAGAAAATAGTTGACCCAGGCTGTGTAAATGTTTTTCTATTAACCTGGGTATATAGACTTTTGAAAAGTAATTTTGAGTTTGTATTGTGATTTGTCATGTAACACGCAGGTACTAGCTTAAACCATAGCTAAGAAATGTGTCAGATCTCTGGTGAACAAATGCTAGAGAGGACATCACTTATCATCTATAAGTGATAACTCATGATAAACATAAAAAATGAAAGCAACAGTGCCTCATGGTAAAGGGTGAGTAACTTGGACCAGAACCAGAGACGTTATGGAAAGACTTGAGACCTTCCAAAAAGACATATTTGGAGATACTAGGTTGGGATTGACAAATTTGGAAGCCATGCTGACCAATCAAGACAGGATAGAGAACAGAGAAAAATCAGACACTCCAACTTCCAGGCAATTAGCAGGGAAGAAACCATCTGTCAGAATTGAAGGAGCCGCATAAAGCTGGCAGAAGGGTGGATTTGAGGATTCAGTAAGAATGGGGATCTTGGAAACAGGCCATTTCTAAGAAGAATCATTGTATACTTCCTACACAGAAGTAAGCAAAAGCTAGGGGACATTTCCAGAGTCTGCAGGTGGAGGTTAGAGGATGCATGTGGTAGGAGTGAGACATAATAGGACTGAGATATGGCCAACTCTTAACAGCATAGTAAGCAGACTAGCGCCCAACAATGTCTAGTCCCTAATCCCTGGAACCTGTGAATATGTTACCTTACATGGCAAAACAGGCTTTGCAGATGTTGTAAAGGTTAAGGCCATTAAAATGGGTGGATTATCCTGGTGAGTCCTAGTTAATCACATGAGCCCTTAAAAGCAAAGAACTGGGAAGAGAGGTCAACGAGATGAGGCAGAAGGGGAGGTCAGAGAGATTTGAAGCATGAGGGGGACTTGACCCACCATTACTGACTTTGAAGACAAAGAAGACCACAAGCCAGGGAATGTGGTAGCCTCTAGAAGCTGAGAACCATGCCCAGCCCACAGCCAGCAACAGAACCTGGACGTTAGTCCTACAACCACATGAAACTGAATTCTGCGGCCAACCTGAATGAGTTTGGAAGTGGACTCTTCCCAGAGCCTCCAGTAAGGAATGCAGCCCTGCTGACTCCTTGATTTCAGCCTGTGAGTCTCTCAGCAGAGTCTCCCAGTTGAGCCCATCTGGTCTTCTGACCTACAGAACTGCGAGATAATAAATTTGTGTTGTTTTAAGCCACTCAAATTGTAATAATTTGTTATGGCAGGCATAGAAAACTAATACAGACATCAAAAGGCACCCTGTAATTGTCAAGAGACATGAATGGCTTAGAAAGGATTTTGGCTATTGCCCTTTCTTATTTCCTTCCCTTCCCTATTTAGGCCAAAAAAAAAAAAAAAAAGATCAAATTTTCAAAATGCTGGGGTATTTAGCATATTCAATACAAGAGGTGACTTCATTATTTCACTGGGCCTATTCTGTAGAACTCTGACATTTTGTGATAGGATTTTCTGACCTCTTGAACCCTGAAATTCAGTAAAGTAACATATAATGTGTGACTTAAGCTAAAAGTTTTGATGCCTGGGTTTTTTATATGTCTTACTGTCCCTTTGCAAAAATGCTTCACCATATTCTTATATTAAATTGTTCTGGGTAAATAATTATCCATTTAATTGTATAAGTTTTCCCTGCTAATTTCCATTCAATTATAACTAATTTTGTCTCAGATTATAGTAATTGGGACTTTAGAGAAAAGTTAGAAAGACAAATAAATGTTTTTAATTAGTTGAATCATGTCATATATATTATAGAGATCTCCCAACCTTTTTTTGAATCTATAGCAGCTGAATGTGAACTTATCAAATATGAAGTTAGAATTAGAATGATTTCAATAAACGAGGAGAGCTTTTTCGGTGACTCTTTAGCCCCTTGATCTTGAAACATGGCATACCACACCTGAATCATCCTACTTGGTAAGAACAGCTATTCAAGATTGTCAATGCAGACCCTTTCCCCATGAGCTGTATTTGCTCTGAAAGCCCATTTTAAAAGTGCATAAAATACTGATACTTGCAAAATTACACATGTAATTTCAGTATTACTAAATGATGCCTCAACTGGATTGGCTGTGTTTTAGGAAGAACTTTGAGATTATTAGATGAGGGATTCTAGCACATGGACTTTCACATTCCCCTTCCCTTCCTAAGGAAAAAGTTTCAGTTTCATGTAGTTGATCTTTTTTGAGGTTCCTGCTCCTTTAGAGTGTTCTAGACAGAGTTGATATTCCGTGAATGTATCTTTTATTCGCATAACCATGGACTTTCAATCTTAATTTCTTCCACCTTTCTAATAGAGGTTTGTCATTAAAACTATTTGGATATAGTGTAAGGAAATACACATCATATGGGCAATTTTTTTTCTTTTCCACTAGATGTGATGAGGAGAGTAGAAGTTGGGGGAGATAGGCTTTCAAAAAACAGTATTAGGACATGAATCTTTACATATTTGTCCTGTAAGTTTACTCATATAAGCTACCAAGGGAAAATCAAAGATTCTTCTGTATCATTAGAATATGACTTTAAATCACCTCCTGGATGACATGATTGAATCATGGCTATATGGCTGAATAATTGTATTATCTTGAGAAGTTATTTAAACGTATCTTGGTCTTTATAATGAGATTATCAGCCGACTTCATGTTTTGTTGTAAGAGTGAAATGAAATGAAATAATGTTGATGAAGTGCTTAAGAAAAGTATCTGGAATGTAGTTAGCTCCCCAAAAACATTAACATGTTTTATTTAAAATGGCAATTAACAGGGAGAAAAAAATGCAAACGAAGATTAGGAATCCACACAAGAAAATGCTGGGGTATGTGTGGGAGGTTGGGGAGAGAAAGGAAGATTTTCTGCCCCCACTGAGAGTGATGGGGAACCACTAAGCATTAGATTTGATTCCCCACATATACCCTAAAGACATAGATGGTGGTGCTTACAAATATTCTCTCAGTTGCTCTGTTTGGCTATAATTTTTTTCAACCACTGTTACACGGGAGCAACACCCATGGAGAGTCTTCTTAGGTTCAGCTAAATCTGGACTCAAGACCATCATAGACCACACTTGTCACCAGCACTCAGACGGATCTAGGCGGGAACCAGAGCTCGCCAACAGGGCAGTGTCAGCTAGTCTCCTTCCTTGAGAGTTCTTGAAACAATTCATGCAGCGGGTCAGGTCTGAGATAAGTTTTACAACAAGTCCAGGGGCTGCACTAGCTTAAAAGCTTCATACATCGGGGGAGCCCATATCTTTTGTAGCACCCCCGTAGGCATAGCTTTTGGAGTTCCCGTTAGGGACATGGCACTTATTCAGAAAAGCAAAAAAGTGTGGCTTCTCATGAGCATTTATAATAGATAATCCCAGTCCAGATGTAATTTGCCAATCATGGGTAACTTTTTATCATACTCAATGTGACTTCATAATGTAGTTGGTACATATCGTCTTACCAAGTTATCAGGAGAACAGAGATAGAGAGTTACCAAAGGTCAGATTCTCCTGCAGCAAGAGAACAGTTATTATTAACCTTTTATCTACAGTGAGTAGCTGGTTTATTGAGAAATAATGTGTTGGGGTATAAAATAAAACCATTATTTTTCAATAACTGTTCCAAATGTGCTCTGTTGAATTCTTCCTTTTGTACTTGTTAGTTGAGCTCTCATAATAAAATCAAACCTAGAATCTTTAACTTTTCAGTTTTATTCAGTTATTAAATCAGTTGCTTAAAGTTCTTAAAACTCAGAGTCTCATAGACATTTCTTTACTCCTTTCTCCATTCTGCCCTGCCCTCCAGAACATGGGGTGGAAGGGGATTTGGTCTGGCTCTCGCCAGACTCTCTCCCACATGTATCACACAGGTGTTGGCACAGGGAGGAGAGATGAAGCAGAGAGGGCTCTGGGGTGGACTGCCTGGGGTGACACAGTTTCTTTTTGGATGGTCACATTGCTGCCATGGCTTGTGCATGGTTTTTGACAAGGATGGATGGTGTGTCACCACCTGGCCCCACTGATAAGGGTTTCACTCCTTAGTGGCTCCCCTAGGCATGGAACATATAAGATGTGGCCACATCTCCTGACCAGCCCCCCCCCCCCCGGCAGCCTTACCCTACATTCCTCTGAAATATGGATGGTAGCCCCCAATCTCATCCATCATCCATTATCACCTGAGGCCCACAGGCATGTTCAGGATCCATTTGCCCTCTCAAGAACTGGCGTCTCAAGGGTGACCAAGGAGAAAGAGGATGAAGGTGGTCTGGGACCCATCTCTACTGACAGAACCCACCATGCCATCTCTCCCCAGTTTTCTCCTCCCCAGCGAGGAAAGAATTGTCAATCTCCTCTTTCTGTAGGCTCATCCATCTTTAATGAGCTATTTCATTAGAACTTTCCTTCCTTAGATTTAGGAATGCAAAGTACTCCCTTCCCCACCCCCTCCCAAACTCTGCTTTCCTGAAAAAGTGATAATTCTCCCTCCATGTGATCTTGTTAATTTGGATGTGTGGGAGAGAGAGTCGGTGGTGGGAGGAGTATAAAGCTAGTGCTACTGAGCCAGCACCTCCCAGCAAAACTGGATGGGGGATAGCTAGTCCAACAGCTGGCAGTTCTCAGAGGAAGAAGGTAGGGCTACCTGTAAACACCTTTGTTCTCAGGTGTGGGTCAGGAAGACAACATCCTGCTCTGCACTTAATATCCTCACATTCAAATATACTAGAAAGACTGCGTGGCTAGTTGTGATAAAGGCTCTTACCTCCAGCGATGCTTTTCCTTCCAGACAGGCCTATGTCCGTCATTAGTGAGATTATGACAAGACAACAGGTTGGAAGGGCTTTTAATATCCTTTCTGTCTGGGGAATATATACCTTAAACTTACCAAAGTTCACAGGAGCGAATTGGACTCGTGAAGACTGGGGCTCAGGTGAGATCTTCTAGTTAGTCTCTATTATTATGCCATTCGGTTTAGAAAAAAAATCATATTAAAAAGTCTTCAGTCCTTATTTTTAGTCACTGACTTGTAAAGTACCCTCCTTTTTATTCAATTTCATTAACTTTCTATTCCTCACAACTGAGGAAATTGAATTTAAAAAGCTATAACTCTTTACCTCTGAAGCACCTCCTTGGTTCACTGACTTTTGAAAATTAATAACAATCATTTTAAATAAATCACCAAGACTTCCCTCATTCTTTCCATTTAATGAAGCAAGTTCAAAAACATTAATTTTTCTTTGCTTATCCTTTGAATCGAGTGTGGAATTTTACTTTTTCTAAGCTTCACTGCTATTTATGGTCACAGTGGCATTCAAACACTTGCCCCAAGAGGTTTAATTGGGATGCTAATGGGATCTATGTAAAGAATATCTGCAAAACTATGTATATGAACAGTTAAGGTTCCTGTCTAGTGAGTTGCAGGAAAGTGACTCATTCCAACCATAGGACTGCTAAGTCTTTAGGGTAAGTGTTCTCTGATGACTGGCTGGTCATTTAGGCACTTTGTCTATATTATAGTCCTGTCCCCTTTTCTGTTTCCCTCTCCAGAACTCTCCTCATGAACCTACTCCATATCCGTATCCATCCAATTCTAAGAATTCATTACATTTTAAATAATGAACAATGTTCATTGTGGAAGCCATGTTGGTGTGCCACTTAGACTTTCAAGAGAAAGTCTGCTTTAGAGAAGCCAGTTAGCTGACAGCCTCCCATTGTCACTCCTTCAGGATCCACCATGGCTTTCTTGCCAAGGCCACCCTCTCCCCAGGCCACTCCCAGCTTATCACTAAGCACAGTAGAGGTACTAGAGCTGGGACTTTCTGCCTGAAGTGCTGTTGTAACAGACAATCTTTACTCTTGGGCTCCGTATTAGCCTTTGTTTAGAGCTACACTGCAATCAAAGGACATTCCTGTCCAACCCTTCTCCTTCCCTCTCTCCCTTCCAAAGTGTCAGACCTACACTGTGGACTGAAATCTCTTCCTCCCTATTCCTGCTCCCTCTGCTCTTTATCTCTCACAGGCATTTCTGCCATTAAATCTCTTTCACTTCTGGTGTCTATTTCACAAAGGACCCTGACTGAAATGACAAACTGTACAGCCTACAGAAAAAGCATGTTATTAGAGAAAGGAATAGAGAGATGCTATCTACGGCTTCTCCTACTTCACCAAACTGTTACCTCTGGGGAAACAGAAGGATGTGGTTTTATATAAGGCTCCAAACCTAGAAAAGTTTATAACTAAGAGAACTAATGGAAAATGGGTGAAGACAGTCTCTCAAAATGAGCAAGTTAACCCCATCAAAGTGTGAATTCCATGACAAGATCACATGTGAATTATTCAGAACACACACATTAAACTATTCTCATTGGAGGAATGTGTGTGTTTTCATTTCAGCTAGCTAAAAGCAGCAGAAAAACACAGGAGTGACAAGCAAGGGATTAAAAAGAAATCATCAATCTTTGGTTTGATCAGTCTTCAGATTTTAGAAGAAATCCTCAACCCCCCATTCCACTACTCTTCTTCTTGCAGGGTTCCTTCCCTTCCCCAGAGTGGTGTATGAGCTTGAGGAGTTCCCTGAAGGGCCAAGGCCCTGGGTTGGGACATGTCCCTTCCATCCTGGGGTCACTCTGGCAGTGTATGCCTAGACACTCCTTCCAGCCAATGTTCTGCTGAGTCCTTCTGTCTCCCTGGGGTTTTACCTGAAAACAGGTGTGGTCTCTTGTATTCTCAAGCCCCTCAAACCCTTTCTGGGGTAGTTCTACTTCCACACGGCTCTACCCAAGAAGGACGCTAAAGGGTATCTTTCTCTGAAGCATCAAGCACCTTGCTTATCATTTACTCCTCTACACTTTGTTTATCTAATTCTAATTCACCAGTACAGATTATCTTTTTCAAACTAGGGGGAAGCCATGATCTCCTTTTTGATCTTTCTCTCAATTATTTCATCTGTGCGCCTGAGCTTCCAGCTTGCTCTGAAGGCTTAGGCTTCTGTAACAGAAAAGCCAAAAGATAGCAGGCTTTCTGGTGGTTGTTCTGTAAATCCTTCTCTTGGGTCAACAAGTAGATTAGCAACCATCTGCTTTAATAGGAAAAGAAAAAGGGGAAAATACCAAGAGGGGGGAAGAACCATATTATTCTGCACATCAGCATATAGCTAGACAATAAATTAAAGTTTTAGCATTGAGAGGAACATTAGGGGTTTCCTAATTCAACATCCTTTCCCGTCTTCTCTATTATATGTTCCTGACAGATGGTCAAGCAGAATCCATAATTCCAGTGACAGATAATTCAGTTCCTCCTAAGAAAGTGCATTACAGAATTGTTAGACTTCTTAGAAAGTCCATCCTTAATGTTGAGTTGGCGTCTGTTTCCATTATGGGCAACAGAGAATGTCCATCACTGTCCAAGGAACAGTGGTCTTGGACCTAAACAGACAAGAAATGGTTCAGATAGTCTCTGTAAGCTTTAGCTTCTTCATCTGCAAAATGGAGTTGATATATCTAACTTTCATAATCGTAGGGGAGATTAAATGTTATAAATGTACATAGATACCTGTTATAGGTTTGTCATGGTAGGCATTTGCTAAATATTATTTGTGTCCAATAATGGTCCAAATTCATTCATTCACTAATATTGACTTAACCTTCATCTTGTTCCAAACCCTGGAACAGACCCTGGTAATATAGCAGAAACTAAAACAAATGTATAGTATACCTTGTCTAAGGAGATATGGTGTATCCAAAATAAGTATTGAGTTATAAATTCAAAATACAAATCTTAGAAGTGCAATGAAAGAAAACACCAGGATACTAAGAGAGCACATACAAAGAGAATCATAAAGAACAGTCCACTTTCTGTCTCAATCTCTCTCTCTCTCCCTCCCTCACACACACACACACACACACACACACACACACACACAAACACACACAAGCATAATGTATTATCTCCCCCTACAAAGTCTCCTTATCTCAGGAATAAACATTCCAATGTTTTCAACCATTCTTCAGATAGCATGATTATGGGATGGCTTAGTTTTTCCTATTAAAATGTGGAGCATTGAAAGATCCTTCCTTAAGTTAACTGTAAGACAAATAATAAGGAATTTATGTTATTTAAAATTCTTGTTCATGTTTTCAAGTCCCTTTCAACTTGTAAAATAACAATGGCAAACATGTACATTCTTTTTCTGGTTTGCACATTCTGAGTACCAACTTTTACTTCCTGTTATATTTGCTTCTGTAATGTTGAGGGGGAAAATAAGTTTTAACAGGAACCATAATCTATTTCCTTTGGAGAACTTATTTTAAAGTTATTTATAAGGTATCTAGATAGAGTTTCTAAGTTTCTCCCCATCACTAGACTGCTGTTGTTGTGAAGTGAACAAAAGGGCTTGTGTTTCATCCCTTCTGAGTAGATGCCTGAAATAAATGTCTCTAGTCTTTGGATATTCTGTCTCGCTGGCTCTGTGCTCCTGATTATAGAGCACAGCACCCAGAGAGCAGCTCCCTTCTCTCCCACCTCCTGTACACGCCAGGATTTAAGCCATCAGTCTGATTTCATGTCACATCGTTCATTTTCTTCTCGTTTTAAGAAGAATTTACACTAGGACATTGCCTGTACATTTTGCCTTTCCGAGCAGGCCTGGATTTGACCCCATCAGAAGTTTCTAAATAATTAATTTTGACCATTTACGTCATTAAAGTACATTCAACAATCAATGTCCCAATAAATCTGATTTTAAAACCTCAGTAAATTATGTGCTTGTTCTTAAAAGACACTTTCTCTTTCTTTATAAAGTGGACCTCATTGGAGCTCACTATACCTTTATATCAGAAGATCCCGTTTTAAAGAATGTTCAGACATTCCTACTAACCCCACCCAGGTGCCCCAACTTCCTGTGCCCTGTCAGAATTTCCTCTTCTGTATCTCTGTCTCTTTGACCCTGAAATTATGTCAATTTGAATATAAATGTGAAATTTAATCATGGAGTAGGCCAACTAACCCATTAAAGAGATTACAAAGTACCAGTTGGGCCTGTACATACCCTAAGGAAAATTACAATACATTCAATCTCACTTTCTGCAGGTGGTACCAAAAGAAACTCATTGGCATTTGGCTATTTGACCACCACCAAACTGAAAAACAAACAAATAAAAAAAAAACAATAAAGAAAAAACAGATACTACAAGTTGATGAGAAAGATAACGGTGAAAAAGGCTCCCTGAACCTGCTGCTCCTTTAGCTTGATCCCCCTTTTTGACCCACTCCACCCATCCTAAGTAGCCTCCTTTGGATGAGCTGGCTGGGCTGTGGCACCATCACAAGGCTTTCCCCAGCCGGGCTTGTGTGCCAAGTGGGCACTTCCTGACTACACACATTCACCAGCAGCTACAATGACGGGGGGCAGAGTTTAACAAGGCAGGCACTTGTCCCTGAAAGAAGGAAGAAATGTTACCCTCCCTCTGTGAATAGACGTGGTTGTTCTCACTGTCTCCCTTGAAAGCCTCTTTCTCTGAAGTACAAGCTATTATGCCAAGGCAGATGTACAATCTGGGAAGTTTTCCAAGTTCATCACTGAAAAGCATGAGGTATTCAGCATCAGCGCCTCCACGGAAGTGTCTGTCTCTGTCTCAGTCTGCCTGGCTGGCAGCACTGAAGAGTAGACAGTTGTCCAGAAGCTGGGTAGGTAGACACCCAAGCATTGTGGCAGAGGCACTCCCAGCCAGTTTCTCGGTTTTCAGAGCCAGTAAGGTTTTCCCTGACAGCTGCACACATTTCACACAAGCAAAACGTTCCACTGATGAGGCAGCAGCTTGAGTTTGAATAAGCTACACTCTGGGAAAAGTGTAAAGTCATGAGCTTCATTGCACAGCATCTAAGAGGAAAGATACAAGAACAACTGCCATTGTTATTGCTTCAGCACAGGTGGAAGGCGATGCTATGTCTGTGAACTGCTTCACCAATTTCCCTTGTGTTCCCTGATACTTGGGATCCTAACTAGAAGCCATGGAATAAATTATGAAGAGAACGATTTGTTCCCCTGCTATAATGCGGGAGGGTATCAGACTCACGATCCTTGCCATCTGTAATATAGGATCGAGTTGTCCAACTTCCAGAGGCCTTTAAAAACATTCACACCTCTTAGAGTTCCACAGTTTCAAGTAGGTAGTTCAATGTTTTTTATAAGAAGTGTTTGAAGAGAAGTAGCAACCTGTGCTGCTTTTTCTCACATTACCCATTATCTCCCCCTTCATGGAAGTGCTTCCAGCACCGAAATGGGTGTTGTTGTAGAGAGGCTGGCTCAGATGAAGCTTGGAGGATAAGTGCCTCTGCTCTGGAATGTAACCTGAGAAAGAGGATGAGATGTGCTCATTCCATTGTCTCTGGTTCTAAGCGCTGTTCCAAATGTATAGCTTAGATAACAAGCAAAATGGGGGCAGTTGAGGCTGAGTACCATGGTGGGTGCTCTCAAGATGTGCTGGCCCGAGTTAAAGGAAACAGAGGGCTCTTGGATGTTTTCATGTAGATTTCCAATTGTCTCCAGATTTCAAAACTTTTTAACTTTAAACATAATTTTAAGATTTTGTTGTTGTTATTGGTTTTTGTTTTTTTATCCAAGGAAGAAAAATAAAACATTTGTTATATTTGAGAATGTTAAATTCTAAAATGTTAAATTCTAAAATCCTTAATCAGCCCTATTAGGCCCTGAGCATTCTGGTTCCTATCTTCCTCTGTTACCTCATCTCAGGTCACTCATCTCCACGAAAGGAAAGAGACTACTTTGCTTTTGTTTTTTATTTTGCTTTCCTAGCAAGAGTCATCAAGGCAGGGTTCATGGAATTGATGAGATATGAGTTGGACCACTGTATCAGTTAGCTATTGCTGCGTAACAAGCCACGTTAAAACACAGTGGCTTAAAACAATAAACATTTGTTATTACTCATGATTCTAAAGGTCAGCCAGTAGGTCTTCTGGCTCAGTTAGAAACATTCATGCCTCTGTGATCAGCTCCAGGTCAGACAGGCAGCTCCACTCATCTTAGCTGAGCTCTCTTACATGTTCTGAGACTGCACTGCTGGTAGCTGGCCTGCAATGGACTTGACTCTTCTCCACGTGGTCTGATATCTTCCAGGAGGCCATCCTGAGCTTTTTCTCAAGTCAGGACAGGGTTCCAAGAGAGAGAAAGAAAGATCTCAAGGCCACTTGAAGCCTAGGCTCAGAACTGGCATGCTCATTGCTCATTCTGTTGGCCACGCAAGTCCAGAAGCCAGCCCAGATAAAAGAGCTGGAGAAACAGAAATTAAAAAGCTGGATTCTTGGTGGAAGAATCTTCAAAGTCATTCTGCAAGAGGCGTAGGGCCATTTTTGCAGTCATGCCACCACAAATTTCAAGGATAGGTAGAAGCCCAAATGGCAAAGATAACATGTAAGAATATAAGGAGCTATATGCTTCCAGATATAAGGAGCAATACGAGAGAAGTACTAAACATGTTTCATGAAGGGCAAAGAGAATTGCTGTTCGAACAAAGATTTTGTGTTTGCAAACACAGAAGAACACTGGGGGTCTGCGAGAAAAAAATTAGAAATGCGATTTGGGAGGGATTCCCATTCCACACTAAGAATTAGAGCTTTGTTATATGATCACTTGAAGATACAAAGAATTATTGAAGAGGATTGCTTGCTTGCAGTTTAACTCCGATTGTCATTCCCTTGTTCTTGAAACTCTCTCCTCCTGTTTAGTGATAACTACTCTTTCCTGATTTAATTCTTATTTATCTAATGTTTTTTCCTCAGTTTTATTTATTAGTTAGTTTTCCCTGTCCTCCCTTAATTTCAGACCACCCAACATTCCATCCTTGCCTTTCTCTTCTCATTCAAATATTGCTCTCCAGTAATTTCATCCACTTCATTAATTTTCTCTAATGCCATATTGACGACTTCCAGATCTGTACCCCTCCCAGACTCTCTCCTGAGCTCTGGATTCATTTATCTAACTGCATCCCGGATACTCCACATGCATTTCCAACTCAGCTTGTCTCAAAGTGAATCTTATTGTCTTCCCTCCTATGCTTCTCATTCTCTTGTGTACTCTTTTAGTTAAGGACCACTATTATCCATTCACAAGCCAGAATGTCAGGAAAGACCTGAACATTCTCTCTCTCTCTCACACCTCTCATGTTTAGTCTTAGGCCCTGTCAATTATATTTCCTAATATGTTACCAGTAATATAATGCTCCATTTATTAGCTGTGGCTGTGGTTCCTTGGGTTCTTCAAGTTAGTAAGGACAGAGATTTAGCTCACCTAATTTTAATTGGAATATGATTTTATTGGTGTCATAATGGTATCTTGACCAAGTGATATTTAAGTAAAACACCTTCTCTTTCTTTGAAGCATTCCATAATCTACTCCCTACAATGTAAGAATTTGCACCCTATTACAAGAGGCAGGTGTGTTATCTGGAAAGATTGGAAAGAGCAAGCTTTCCAATGTGGCTTTTGACCTTTATATACACTTGACCCCAGAAATTTCATCTTCATGTGACTTAGAGTCATATCGTATGTATACTATTTCTCCATGGTCACAGCAAAAGCTCAGCCCAGCCTTTTTCTACATCTTGGCAAAAAATGGATAGAGTTATGCCTTTATGTCAATACTAAATGAAAACTAAAACTGCATATCTCCTACTCACTATCCTTGAGCAAAACTTGTTTAAACAGCTTTCTTCAGACCAAGTCTTATGTGGAACTGCACACATAGATAAAAGCAGAGCTGGCTTTGTTGAACTTAGGGTAGAGGTATGAGAACTGTGCCCCTTGGTCTCCCAACCATCCCATCTAAGCATCTCCTGCAAGACCTCTGAAGTACCTCTAACTAATCGTAAGGCCCTGAAGAACCCAATTTAAAAATCAAGAGCCTAGGGGCCGGCCCGGTGGTGTAGTGGTTTAGTTCGCGCTTTGGCAGCCCGGGGTTCGTGGGTTTGGATCCCAGGCACCCACCAACGCACTGCTTGTCAGCCATGCTGTGGCAGCATCCCATATAAACTAGAGAAAGAGTGGCATGGATGTTAGCCCAGGGCCAGTCTTCCTCAGCAAAAAGAGGAGGATTGGCGATGGATGTTAGCTCAGGGCTGGTCTTCCTCACACACACAAAAAAATATATCAAGAGCCTAAAGGAAACAGACCATTATACTAGAGGAAAAGAGCAAATGTCATTTACTGTGTATGGAAATATGCAATGACTTGGGCTAAACCTGACCAATTCTAGAAAACAAAAAGAAAAAAATTGTGTTAATTAGAAGAGATTGCATTCAGAATCTTGACCAGACAAATGAAGAGACAGAATAGCTCCCCAGTTCCAGTAAAAACTCTCCATGTCATAGATTCTAGAATAGGGCCTTTTCTCCCCAACCCCCCGTCGTTGCTTCCCTGACCTGGACTGCCCTCATCCTCTCTCCCCCGAACTCCTGCAAGAGACTAACTGGTCTCCTTGCTGCCAGTTCCTGACCCATCCAGTAAATGAGTAGTACACCTTCCAGAGCCATCTTCCTAAAACCAAATATTACCCCATCACTTCCGTTATCTATGAAATATAGAATAAAGTCCAAATTACATATCTGCCACATAAGACCCACCCTAGGGAGGTTCCTGCCCAGACTCTGTTGTCAGTTCTCCTGCCTTTTTTAACTCACATCCTATTCTTTAGCGATACTGGAAGAGTTGGAGATCTTCAAACTCACTATATTTCATATCTCCATGGCCCTGCAAACATTGTTCTCTCTGTCTAGAATTAGCATTTCCCTAGTGTCTGTCTGGTGCAAACCCACCTCTCCCTCTCTGAGATTTGAAATCTCACCTTCTCCCATCGGAAGACTCTCCTAATCCCTCTCACCTTACACAGCCTTGACCCCTTCCTCCTATTGCCGTGGCACTTTGTGCATGCTCATAAAGTTTCACTAATCACACTGTATTATAATTATTTAATTACATGTCTCTCCACCAGATTTAACTGCAATTTCCACAAGTGAAAGGACCAAGTCTTATTTACCTTCACGCCACCAGCACCTAATACCATCTGGTGATGGTTCAGTGATACTTGGTGAACAAATAATAAGAGCAAAGCTTTAGGAAAATAAGTACAGGAACCGCATGGAGATGAATTAGAGAGGAAGCTATACGCAAGGGACCAGTTAGGAGGGTGTTGAGAAAATCCAGGCTGGTGATAATAATAAGGTGAAGCAGGAAATTGTCAGTGGACATGGAGCAAAGAAGAATATAGGGCATCTTTGAAAACAGAATCCACAGCACTCAGTGAGGGCTTGAAAGGGCAGAAGGAGTAACTAACAATAAACCCGAAATTGAACCTGGAGCTAAGAATGAATGATTGTAAAATCAAGCCTTGGGAATGCAGGAGGGAAACAGAAGAACTTCATTTCAGATGTGGTCAGCACGGACTCTGTGCAGCACGCAGTGTTAGCTGTTGCTGGCATGTGGCTTTTTTGTACTCTCCCCAGTTTTTAAAGCAGAACGCAGGGGACATTGGGGGCTCAGGAGTTGCTGACTGCATGACCCTGTCTAAGAGCACTTAGTCTTGGTCAACACTGCAGTTTCTCACATTGCTCTTCTCTGACATCAGAGACCACAGGATATTTGAATTTTTAAAAATCAAGTGGTTTGCTTCCCAGTACTGTAAAAAGAATGGTTCTAAATAAAGAGAATGTTTTTTAAAAGATATATATATATATATAAATATATAGAGAGGTATATATTCATCTCTGTGATTTAACATCTAAAGTACAGGGAATCTGTGTTAGCTATAATGAACTGTTCTGTTGAACTTCTTTTAAATTACTGTCAGGATTTTTTCCTTAAAGGTCACTCATTGTAATAGAGTAAGAATGGATCTAAATCTGGATTAAAAGCTCTTGGTGAATTCAGAGTGTTTTTCCCCTGACTCAGAATTAATGACTTAATGCTCCCTGAAGATTTCATATCTATAGGCAACATACACCATCTTGCTGAGTTAAAATCCTAGTAAAGGATTAGATTAATTCTTCATTTCTAATGAGAAGAGAATAATACCAACAATGATTCTAATTATATCTTGGACTTACAGAGCTCATTTCTTCCTAGGAGCTAAAGGAAGGGCTACATCTGTTACTTAATTTATACATAGAGACGAGGTGTTTGTCAAAGGTTACATGGCCTGCCACTGTGGCCAGAATCCTATGTGATTAGAAATCTGGATTTTTGATTCTACATTTATTTTATTTTATTTTGGTGAGGAAGATTAGCACTGAGCTAACATCTGCTGCCAATCCTCCTATTTTTGCTCAGGAAGACTTGCCCTGAGCTAACATCCATGCCCATCTTCCTCTACTTTATACAGAACACCGCCACAGCATGGATTGATAAGCAGTGTGTAGGTCCACGTCCGGGATCCAAACTTGTGAACCCCAGGCTGCCAAAGTGGTGTTTGCGAACTTAACCACCACGCCACCAGGCTGGCCCTTGATTCTACATTTAGTACGCTTTGTTCCAAATTCCCATTTAAGAAAAAAAAGAAAGGAAGAAAAGATGAATAGATTGTAATTTACAGAATGAAGAATTCTAATTTGACATAAGGAAGAAATTTCTGAAACAGACGTCTCTGAAGCTTTGGAGTGTGGATTATAAGGAGCTGTGAAATTTCTTTTGCTAGAAGTGTTCTAACATAAAACAGATTCATATATGTCTGAAATCATTTATTGGGATATATCTGATTGAGGCAAGTTGGAATAAATTATTTCTGAAGGTTTCTTCCAGTCATATAATTCAATGATTTCTCTGTGATATGCTCTGTTACAATTTTTCCTAGTAAAACTCAAAAAAAGTATGTAATAAATGCAAAATGACACTGCCAAATTCCTTCCTTTTTACTTTATTAGAGAATAGATGTTAGAAACTTGACCTGAATTTCTTCATGCTTGCCCCTCTAGAGTCTATTTTCAAAACTGTAGCCAGAATGATCCTGTTAAAACATAAGTCAGACCATGTCAGCCCTCTGCTCAATATTTTGGATGACTCCCTATTGGACTTGGAGTAAAAGCCAAGTCCTTAGAGCAGCCTACAGGGCTCTACATGATCTATAGAAACATCCCCTCCAACCTCCCCATTACCTCTCTATCCTCATCCTCTGTCCTACTACTTGCCCACTCTGCTCCAGCCACACTGACCTCCTTGTGGCCCCTCTGCTGGAAACATGCCTGCCTCGGGGCCTTTGCACATGCTGTTTTTGTTGCCTGGTATTCTCTTCCATGAGTTATCCTCATAGCTCTCTGCCTCCTCTTCAAGTCTTTTCTCAGATGTCACTTTCTCAATGAGACTATACTCATCACCTCATATTTAAAATTGCAAACTTCCTCCAACCCCAGTGAACTCTGTTTTTTCTCTTTTTTAATAACATTTGTCACTTTCTAACATACATAATAATTTGCTTATTTATTATGTTTATTTTTTGATGTTTGTCTCTCCCTCCTCCCAACCTCTAGCACCTCCAAACTGCTAAAACATGGTCCTTAAGGGCAGGGATCTTTGTTTATTTTTGTCCACTGATTCATCTCAAACACCCAAAATAATGTAATAATATAATGTAATCATAAATTGGGTCTAAAATAACAGAGTAAAGCAATACAAACTATGAAACGGAAAGAAAATAAAAAGGACAAAGTAAAAATGGTGAAAAAACTTCCCAATTTTTCACAGATAGGGTCAATAGAATAGGTATTATTTTAGAGTGATGATGCCCATTAGAAGGAAAAAAGTTTTCTTAAACCTCGCTTTTGAATAACAGGCTTTAAAATATTTGAAGAGAATTTTCATGTTCCACTCAAGTGCTTAGTCTAATCTGAAGCAGGGTAAATATTAAGCTGTTTCACAATTGATGTAAGTTCAAGCTCGTCTAACATCTGAGTCCCTTTTTCTATCTCCTCTTGCAGAGCATCACCCAGAATTGGGTGCTCCCTGCTGTGGTCCCTGCATCACAGATCAGAGTGTAAAGTTTTGCTTTTATAAATTCAGCCTAAGATCACATTTGCTCTTTTTTGAGGCTATTAATGACTTTTACGGAGCTCCTATCAAATTTAATTACTAAAACTCTTAGGCTACGTGTTCCCCACTGTATATAACCACATATAGGACCTTGTATTTTTTCAATTAAATAGGAATTTGTAGATTTCAGTCCACGGCTACATCATGTCAAGACAATTTTGATTCAGCATATTTACTAATCATAAAGTTAACTTCAACTGCAAATTGGGGGGAATATGCCCTCTATTTCTTTGTTTAAGAAATGTAAGTAATTGGGAAAATGCTGAAGAGGACAGACGAAGAGATGGAACTCTGCAGCACTCACCTGGAAACTTCCCTTGTGATTGACATCAATTCATTAATAAGCACCACTGAGGTACTAAGATGTAAGTAGTTACTAAGCCACTTATCAGTTGTTGAAATTTCATGTTTTTCTACCTTAAGAATAAGAATATTGCCTAAGATTCTGCCAGTTTAAAAACTAGTCCTGAAAACTATTTCTCTGGATTCTCCATCTGCTAACCTGTAACAGAAATAAGTTCTGATATGCTATTGTCATTAGACACATGCTAGATTTCTTGTGACTTCCTTGGGATATTTCCCCATCATTTCTTAAAAATTTATCTTAAAATCATTTTCAAGATACACATCAATAATTTGCATAATTTGGCTTCCTACTTCTTGAAAATTAGAAAATTAATTCGATATAGTTGCACAAAAGCTGTTTAAAAAGGCTAAACAAGTTCAAGAAAATTAGTATGATATGCTGCGTTATTATAAAGCACGTTGCTAGATTTCTCTATAATTATACTTTTAATTCTAAATCAATTACATTGAGAATCTATATTAAACCATGAATGATGACCAATTAAAAACATCTTTAATTGGCAATGCCCTTCAAAATGAAATTAGTGCTAATGAAATAAACTACTTTTGATATTGTGGAAATTCTGATTAAATGATTGCTGCTGTGACTAATTAGGAAACCCTGCATAGCGAATGCTTCTAAATACCTGCTTCCCTTCCACCTACTTTTCTACGTTTTGGGGAGGGGGTAGAGGGAGATGGAGAGGTCTATTAGTTGAACTTAAGATCTTCAAAATGTTACCCTCTTTTTGCCATGATTTATTCATCCTTGTCCTGTCATTTGATGTTAAAGGAAGATCTTTGACCTTGTTTGGCTGTTATTAACATTCCCGAAATTATGAATAGTTAGTCATGAACTGTGGGCTTTCTGGTAGAACACCACAGAGAGGTAAATTTACAGTATTTTATTCTACTGAAAGTTATCCAACTATGCAGAGTGGGAAAATAGGTAACCAATGAATTATTCCTTAGAATCTTGATATTTTTAAGAGCAAGATTTTTTTTTTAACTTGGTTATTTAACTGCTTGGAGGTGACTTTGAAATTCAGAATGGCTTTAAGTAGTTTAGGCTGCTTCTCTTCTGTGCTAAAACAGCCAACTTGAAGAAGTGTGGTGGGCCAGAGGAGAAGAATTTGTTTGGCTTGAATTTACTTAATAATTTAGAGAAGCTGCACAGAGTGAGGGAGAGCACTAGGCAAGGAGCGTGAAGACCAGTCTGATCCCAGGTCTGCAGCTTAAAGGCCGGTGCTTTGGGTCAGGTTGTTACGACTCTGCATTGCAGTTTCCTTAACGAAAAAATAGAGAAACAATATTTTCCAGAATTGCCTCAGGATAATTTCACTCAAATGTGAAAGTGTTTTATGAACTGTGAAATACTGTGCTGACTCCCAGAAATATAATCTCTTTTCCCATTCATCCCTTAATTCAATCAGAATGGTCAATTTGGTAGACATGTATTATTTAAACCTTGAATCACCTATTAATCATCACCTTTGGCAGTGAAAATGGAGATGCAAAAATAACAAGTTCTGTATAAAAAGCTCAAATACATGATCTGAAGCACATGTGTTTTTTAAAAAAAAAAAGTTTTTTAACCGTCACCCAGTTTTTTTAAAAAAAGAAATTTATCTTAGCATGTTTTTTAAACAATAATCAATTAACTGTTTTGTCATTTTTGTGTGTTATTTGATTCTTCAACATAGTTTGAAGATGCTAGACTTTCTCTGTTATGGGCAAAATAAAATAAGTCATCATCAGACAATATTTTCGAAACTGAAAAATATATTTTTAGACCATTGTCTTCCATCCGTTTCCTTTATGGACCCTAACTGCTCCGTGGTGCTCTTGGCCAGAAACAAATTATTTCTAAATATTATGTTTGCATTATGATCCTTTATCTTAGCTGTAAAATTATACATAGCTAGTGTTTTATCCTATAAACCCATCTGTGGTTGCTGAAAAGCAAATTATTTTGTTGAAGGTCAGCGTTAAATCCAGCCAGATTTACCTTTTTATTAATCCCCGTGTGTTGCTTAGGTTGTAGCTTTTTATCACTGTACTATAACCACTTTTTGGCCCCAGAATATTTTCTCTGTTTGATTCCTAACGCCGTTCTAATGCAACAGACGTTAGGATTCGGCCATCCGGGTCTTTTAAAACATGGCGGCCGACCAATGGCGTCTCCATTTGGTGCAGCGTCAGATGGTCACCTCTTCACTACACACAATCAGCCATTTGTCAAAAATGCATGGCCTGTATCCAACAGTTTACTGTGGCCACGTATGCTTTAGTCACGCTTTGTAACTCTCAATTAGAAAAATCTCAAATTTAGTCATTGCAAGTTTTATGGGTTGCGGAAACACGGGGTCCTTCGAATGGACAGACAGCTGAAAGACTTGGCGGGAGGTTCAATGCAAATCAGGTGAGGCTCCCCACAGATCGCTCATTTACTACCACTCCTGTGCTCAGTCTGTGTTGAAATAAAAGTAAAATCCTATTTTCAGCGCTGAGTAAATGGGAGACGCTAACCTTGCAGTCATGTGCAGCAGGGTCCTACGTGGAAAAATGATGTGACCGATACAGTTGCCTCAGTTATTCAAATTAGCTTTCTTCAAAATGAGTCTCTGGAACCCTGTTTCCATCATTTAGAGATGGGCCAGAGTGAGAAACAGACTCCGCTTCCCAGGCTTCTCTGCTAACTGAGATGCTGCACATTCCCTCCAAATCCAAATGCCACCTCTTCCTGGAAGCCTCCCTGTGCATGCCCATTTGGAACTGATGTTTCTGTTACAGTTCCAAAGCACTAATTTACAGGGCTGGATGCAACGGTCTCTCCTTGCCCACAGGTGCACGGGACGCGCAGAGTTGCAGGCGTCCACAGATGCATCCTTTTCTTCAAATTCCACTAATGCACCCTGTGGGCTAACAGAGACCATGTATGCTTGTGTTTATTATAGAGCCTTTTCCATTCTTCTTTGTTTGATGATCTAGTTCTTTACATGCTTGTCTTCACATCTAGATTATGAGCATCTTCAGGTCAGGGGCCACACCTCACTCCTCTGGGTAATCTCCACAATGTCTTTGCACTCGCAGGCCTGCAACCTAAGAATGTTGAAATTTGAGTGAATGTAGAATATCAAGTGAAACTGCAATTTTTAATTCTGCGGCTGCTGCAGATGCTTATTTTAGAATATGAATATATCTGCTGTGTATTATATTTGACATAAAAATACATTTCTAAACCAATATTATTGGTATAATTCCACTCAGAAATCATTCAGTTTAAGACAGGAGAGCATACAAGGTTTAAAAAAATGGGGGGGAGAGGTGTCAAATGCATTGGGAAAATATTTTAATATGGAAATTGTGGACATTTTAGAAGCAAATGTTTGGTTATTATGATCTTAAAAGTTAGATTCTTATGGTGCAGATAGTGTGTATGGAAAGATAAAATCCCTGGAAAATTTGTTTTCTGATCAAACTGATAATTGTTTTATTTGTACAGGAATGAACACTGATGACTGAGCCAAATATGGTTTTTGGAGTTTTCTAGATGGTTTACATTTTGCAATTTAGAAGTCAAAGACTAGCACTTTATGTTAATGACTCTTGTAAATTGTCACCGATGTTCTATTATTATTCACAGATCCATTTTTGAAAATTCTAGTTTGATTTTAAATTTGTCTCTTAAATAGTTCTGTTGTTGCAGAACCCACTTAGCAACATTTAAGGTTTTGTTTCCAGAATTTTGTTCTGGGAATTTGGCTGGTTGGTTGGTTTTGATTCTTAAGTCAAATTTAAGAAATATTAAGACCCCACAATATATCAATATAAATTTCAATGAAGCCATATAATAGACGAATTAAAAATAAAAACCACAGGGAATTACGCTGCACTGAATCAAATTGTCAGCATTAATGATTGCCTCCATTTGCACAAATATTTCATTCCTTTCATTCTGTAGCATCATGGGAATGAGCACCATTAGGATAATATATTCCAAAGGAAATCATTATTTTCGGGGCTGGGGGGAGAGGGGTATTGTTCCATGATAGAGCTACCAAATTTAATTGCCTCTACCTTGCAAGCAGTACATACATTCATTACTTTAATTTATTGAAAATATATTACCTAAAACGACAGTTAACTAAGTCGTACAATTGCTTAATCTTATAATATCCACTGTTTTGGTCATCTTTCACTAGCTATTCTCTGAAGCAAATTCTCATTTTCTTTTTAACAATATCATTTTCTAATTTGAACTTTTAGGATCAACAGACCATTTCAGCAAGAGAATCATTAAATATAGGCTTTTACATCTACTCTTGCAAATTAGCAAGGTGAATTTTGTTATGTTTTGTTTTATCTTATTTTATTATTTATGTTATTCAATGTTTATTTTATTATGACTATAAAAATGGTATTCACAGATGAGAGGTGTGGTGAAATACGATACTTTCCCTTTCCTGAACAACTTTTTAAACTTCTCTGGAAGATTTCTTTAACTTTATTTTCTAACATTTCTAAATAAGCTTTTTGTTTATACCATAATATTTTTAATACCGAAAAGATCATTTTCCCCCCTAAATTTTTCCTTTTTATGAAATCTTTGTGTTATTTCATATTTATAATATTCTGTCTGCTTTCTGTTGGTATGATTGACACTCTTTTTTTCTGGAGAAAGAGAGCAATCTTTGCCATTAGGATGTCTGTTTCTTCCAAGTGCTTAATTTGTTTTTCCCTGTTTGCTGTGGTCTCTGTCCCAAATCTTAGTGGCTTTATTCAAATGTCTAATAATCCTTAGTTGTAGTCTCATATTTAAAAGTGGAGAGAAAGATTGCTTAAAAACTCTTAACACATCCTGTGAGTCTTCTTGGCTGTCTCCTTCATATTAGGGGGATTGATTTGACTTGGCTCTCTAGCTGGTCAGATATCCCAAAAGAGAGTTTTCTAGCTTCATCCTTGCACGCCTATTACTTTTCTTAAAATTCTTACTGATAGTTCACTGAGGTTTGTGGAGGGGACTAACGTATATATTTTTGTTCAAACCACCGTTTTGACCAAGAATTCTCACTTATTTCTGTATAGTCAGCAGCTGGAGCCTTAATTGTGAAAGTAGGGATTAGTTAAATGTTGTTGAGTGAATATGAATAGATGATGAATGGAAACAATCTAGGACGTTTAACTGATTGTCCTTGCTATTATTTTTTATTTTTATTTATTTATTTAGTTAGTTAGTTTATTGATGTCTTAGTTTATAACACTGTGGGGTTTTAGTTGTACATTTTTGTTTGTCCGTCACCTTGTGGATGTAACCCTTCACCCATTGTGCCCCCCCACCCCCCTTCCCCTTGGTAACCACCAATCAGTTCTCTCTGTCCGTGTGTTCACTTATATTCCATATATGAGTGAGTTCATGCAGTGTCTGTCCTTCTCTCTCTGGCTTATTTCACTTAACATAATACCCTCTAGGTCCTTCCATGTTGTTGCAAATGGGACAATTGTGTCTTTTCTTATGGCTGAGTAGTATTCCATTGTATGTATATACCACATCTTCTTTAACCAATCTTCAGTTGAGGGACACTTGGGTTGCTTCCACTTCTTGGCTATAGTGAATAATGCTGCAATGAACATAGGGGTGCATACGCCTCTTGTGATGGTTGATTTCACGTCCATTGGATAGATGCCCAAGAGTGGTATTGCTGGATCATACGGTATTTCTATTTTTAATTTTTTGAGGACTCTCCATACTGTTTTCCATAGAGGCTGCACCAGTTTGCATTCCCACCAGCAGTGAATGAGGGTCCCCGTTTCTCCACAACCTCTCCAGCATTTGTTGTTATTTGTCTTTGTGATTATAGCCATTCTAACCGGTGTAAGGTGATATCTCAGTGTAGTTTTGATTTGCATTTCCCTGATGATTAGTGATGTTGAACATCTTTTCATGTGTCTATTGGCCATCTGTATCTCTTCCTTGGAAAAATGTCTGTTCATATCCTCTGCCCATTTTTTGATCGGGTTGTTTGTTTTTTTGTTGCTCAGTTGTATGAGATCTTTGTATATTACTGAGATTAATCCCTTGTCGGACAAACGATTTGCAAATATTTTCTCCCAGCTGGTGGGTTGTTTATTCATTTTGATCCTGGTTTCATTTGCCTTGTAGAAGCTCTTTAGTCTGATGAGGTCCCACTTGTTTATTTTTTCTTTTGTTTCCCTTGTCTGGGTAGACATGGAATCTGAAAGGATCCCTTTATGTCCAATCTCAATTAGTGTACTGCCTGTGTTTTCTTCCAGGAGTTTTATAGTTTCAGGTCTCACTTTCAGATCTTTGATCCATTTTGAGTTGATTTTTGTATATGGCGATAGGAGATGGTCTACTTTCATTCTTTTGCATGTTGCTGTCCAATTTTCCCAGCACCATGTATTGAAGAGACTTCCCTCTCTCCATTGTATGTTCTTTGCTCCTTTGTCGAAGATTAGCTGTCCATAGGTGTGTGGTTTTATTTCTGGGGTTTCAATTCTGTTCCATTGATCTGTGTGTCTATTCTTGTACCAGTACCATGCTGTTTTGATTACTGTAGCTTTATAGTATATTTTGAAATCAGGGATTGTGATGCCTCCAGCTTTGTTCTTTTTTTTTCAGAATTGCTTTAGCTATTCGGGCTCTTTTGTTGCCCCATACGAATTTCAGTAGTTTTTGTTCTATTAACTTGAAGAATGACATTGGGATTCTGATTGGGATTGCATTGAATCTGTAGATTGCTTTAGGTAGAATGGACATTTTAACTATATTTATTCTTCCAATCCATGTGCATGGAATATTTTTCCATTTCTTTATGTCCTCCTCGATTTCTTTCAATAGTGTCTTATAGTTTTCATTGTATAGGTCTTTGACCTCCTTGGTTAAATTTATTCCCAGATATTTTATTCTCTTTGTTGCAATTGTAAATGGGATTGTCTTTTTGAGTTCTCTTTCTGTTTTTTGATCGTTAGTGTATAGAAATGCAATTGATTTTTGTAAGTTGATTTTATACCCTGCCACTTTACTGTAGTTGTTCATTGTTTCTAGTAGTTTTCCGATGGAATTTTTGGGATTTTCTATGTATAGGATCATGTTGTCTGCAAATAGTGAGAGTTTCACTTCTTCATTGCCTATTTGGAGTCCTTTTATTCCTTTTTCTTGCCTAATTGCTCTGGCCAGAACTTCCAGTACTATGTTGAATAAGAGCGGTGAGAGTGGGCACCCTTGTCTTGTTCCTGTCCTCAAAGGAATGGCTTTCAGTTTTTCCCCGTTGAGTAGGATGTTTGCTGTAGGTTTGTCATATATGGCCCTTATTATGTTGAGGTACTTTCCTTCTATACCCATTTTGTTGAGAGTTTTTATCATAAATGGATGCTGGATCTTGTCGAATGCCTTCTCTGCATCGATTGAGATGATCATGTGGTTTTTATTCTTCATTTTGTTAATGTGGTGTATCACGTTGATTGACTTGCGGATGTTGAACCATCCCTGTGTCCCTGGTATAAATCCCACTTGATCGTGGTGTATGATCTTTTTGATGTATTGCTGTATTCGGTTTGCCAATATTTTGTTGAGGATTTTTGCGTCTATGTTCATCAGTGATATTGGCCTGTAGTTTTCCTTCTTTGTATTGTCCTTGTCTGGCTTTGGTATCAGCATGATGTCGGCCTCATGGAATGTGTTGGGAAGTGTTCCATCTTCCTCTATTTTTTGGAAGAGTTTGAGAAGGATAGGTGCTAAATCTTCTTTGAACGTTTGATAAAATTCTCCAGGGAAGCCATCTGGTCCTGGGCTTTTATTTTTTGGGAGGTTTTTGATTACTGTTTCAATCTCTTTACTTGTGATTGGTCTGTTCAGATTCTCTATTTCTTCTTGATTCAGTTTTGGGAGGTTGTACGTGTACAAGAATTTGTCCATTTCCTCTAGGTTGTCCAATATGTTGGCGTAAAGTTTTTCATAGTATTCCCTAATAATCCCTTGTATTTCTGTGGTGTCTGTTGTAATTTCTCCTCTTTCATTTCTAATTTTATTTATTTGAGTCTTCTCCCTTTTTTTCTTAGTGAGTCTGGCTAAGGGTTTGTCAATTTTATTTATCTTCTCAAAGAACCAGCTCTTTGTTTCATTGATCCTTTCTACTGTTTTTTTGGTTTCAATTTCATTTATTTCTGCTCTGATTTTTATTATTTCCCTCCTTCTGCTGATTCGGGGCTTTGTCTGTTCTTCTTTTTCCAGCTCTGTTAGGTGCAATTTAAGGTTATTTATTTGGGACTTTTCTTGTTTGTTAAGGTGAGCTTGTATTGCTATGAATTTCCCTTTCAGGACTGCTTTTGCTGCATCCCATATGAGTTGGTATGGTGTATTTTCCTTTTCATTTGTCTCCAGATAGCTTTTGACTTCTCCTTTAATTTCATCAACGACCCATTGGTTGTTCAGTAGCATGTTGTTTAGTCTCCACATCTTTGTCCCTTTCCTAGTTTTTTCCTTGCAGTTGATTTCTAGTTTCACAGCATTATGATCAGAAAAGATGCTTGTAATGATTTCAATCTTCTTAAATTTATAGAGGTTTGCCTTGTTTCCTAATATGTGGTCTATCCTTGAGAATGTTCCATGTGCACTTGAGAAGAATGTGTACTCTGCTTTTTTTGGGTGGAGTGCTCTGTATATATCTATTAAATCCATTGTGTCTAGTTTCTCATTTAAGTCCATTATTTCCTTATTGACTTTTTGTCTGGATGATCTATCTATTGATGTAAGGGGGGTATTAAGATCCCCTACTATTATTGTGTTATTGTTAATATCTCCTTTAAGGTTTTTTAGCAGTTGTTTTATGTACTTTGGTGCTCCTGTGTTGGGTGCATAGATATTTATAAGTGTTATGTCTTCTTGGTGAAGTATCCCTTTTATCATTATATATCGCCCTTCTTTGTCTCTCATTACCTTTTTTATCTTGAAGTCTACTTTGTCTGATATAAGTATGGCTACTCCTGCTTTCTTTTGTTTGCCATTAGCTTGGAGTATTGTTTTCCATCCTTTTATTTTGAGTCTGTGTTTGTCTTTAGAGCTGAGATGTGTTTCCTGGAGGCAGCAGATTGTTGGATCTTGGTTTTTAATCCATCCAGCCACTCTGTGTCTTTTGATTGGAGAATTCAATCCATTTACATTTAGAGTGATTATTGATATATGAGGGTTTAATGTTGCTATTTTATTGTTCATCTTCTGGTTCTTTTGCATTTCCTTCGTTTCTTGTCCCTTGTGTTTCGGACTGCAAATTCAATTTGGTATTTCTGCATGCTCATTCTCTTGGTTTTCTCTTTATTTGTCATGTGTGGTTCTCTTCTGGTTGTTTGTTTAGTGGTTACCGTGTGGTTTATATAAGCGATCTCCTGGATAAGAAAGTACATTTTCAGATGCCTCCTTTTTCCTGGGGCTGGGTCAATTCAATCCCTTACCTCTTCCCCTCCTTATTTGTTATCTCTTTATTCCAGATTGTGTCATGAATGTGAGTTTCCAGTGATGAGCTTGAATTAATTTTTGATGTTTTCCAACTGTATTTTGTTCTGGTTTAGTCTCCTTGCTTTTCTCCTTGCTGAAATCTTTGTATCCCCTTTCTCATTTTTTTTTTCAGGCCTAAGGGCCTTCTTGAGCATTTCTTGTAGTGGGGGTCTTGTGGTGACGAACTCTCTTAACTTTTGTTTATCAGGGAGAGTTATTGTTTCTCCATCATATTTGAAGGATATTTTTGCTGGATAAAGTATTCTCGGCTGAAGGTTTTTGTCTTTCATGATTTTGAATATATCATTCCAGTCTCTCCTAGCCTGTAGAGTTTCTGCCGAGAAATCAGCTGAGAGCCTGATGGGGTTTCCTTTGTATGTTATTTTGTTTTTTTGTTTAGCTGCCTTCAATATTATTTCCTTGTCACGGGTATTCTTCAAGTTTGCTACTATGTGGCGAGATGATTTTTTATTCCTGTTTATATATTTAGGTGATCTATTGATTTCATTCACTGTTATTTCCCTCTCGTTCCCTAGGTTGGGGAAGTTCTCAGCTATTATTTCTTTGAACAAACTCTCTGCTCCTTTTTCTCTTTCTTCTCCTTCTGGAATACCTATTATCCTTATGTTGCTTTTCCTCATTGAGTCTGATATTTCTCGAAGAATTTCTTCATTTCTTTTTAGTCTTAGCTCTCTCTCCTCCTCTACCAGGAGCATTTCTGCGTGGCTATCCTCAATAGTGCTAATTCGTTCCTCCATATTGTCAGTTCTGCTCTTTAAAGACTCCATTTTTTCCACTATCTCGTTGATTTTGTTTTTCATCTCCAATAATTCTGATTGGTTTTTCTTTAGGGTTTCAATCTCTTTTGTGACATAATCCCTGAATTCGTTGATTTGTTTCTGTGTGTTCTCTTGTATTTCGTTGAGTTTGTTTATGATAGCTATTTTGAATTCTCTGTCATTCAGGTTATCAAATTCTGTGCCTTCAGGGTTGGTTTCTGGGTGTTTGTCATTTTCCTTTTGGTCTGTAGCCCTGACATATTTTCGCAAGGATCCACGGGGACAGCTTTATTTTTACCCCTCATGATTAAAGTTAGTCCTGCAGTTTCCCCCTGCTGCCACTGGATGGAGATCACGAGCGGTTTGCTCTGAGGCAGCTGCAGCCCCCGGAGGGATTATGCTGAAACGCCGGGTGTGTGGGGGGAGGGGTCCTCTCTTTCTCCTGCTTGACCCGGGGGTTTCCTTTCTGGCTCTCTTAGGGTGTTTGCTACACCCCCTAAACAGTCCGTGGTCACTTCCCAGTGGGGATCTCGCGACAGTCTGTGAGAGCACCTGGATGGCGATAGTTCCCCCCCCCCCCCCCCCGCTGTGGGCCGCCCCTCCCCCCTCTGTCTGCGAACCGCGCTGTCTTTGCCGATCGATTGGGGAGGGGGAGTACAACCTCCTACCTCTCCTCCCGTCTTCCTGGGCTTCCCGCGCCTCCACCGTCCAATGTATGGCAGCAGGGGTTTCTCAGAAGTCCTTCGTAGTGTTTGATTGAGCTCTGTTGGAATGTGAATGATGTTTTCGTTGTGTCGTAGGGGGCAGAGATTCAAAGAGGGAATCTCACTCCACCATGATGCTGACGTCGACCTCTCCTTGCTATTATTTTTTAATGCTTTGTTTAGGAAAGGTTTTGTTTTGAATTCAAAGTTAAAGTGTCTGAGGGGCCGCCTGGTGGCGCAGCGGTTTAGTCCGCGCTTGGCAGCCCGGGGTTCGCAGGTTCGGATCCCGGGCGCCCGCCGATGCACTGCCTGTCAGCCATGCCGTGGCGGCGTCCCATATAAAGTAGAGGAAGATGGGCACGGATGTTAGCCCAGGGCCAGTCTTCCTCAGCAAAAAGAGGAGGATTGGACGGATGTTAGCTCAGGGCTGGTCTTCCTCACAAAAAAAAAAAAAAAAAAAGTTAAAGTGTCTGAAAGTTCTAAAGAATTTATTGTATGGCTCATTTGTTGCTGAGAACAATGATTTGGTCAAATGGAACGAAAAGCTTTAAGAATCTTCCATTTTTTTATTAGCAACACCTGGCACAATTGGGAATGATGAAACACCATTTTAATAGAAGTTAATAGCCCAGAAGGTACATCCTGTTTTGGTGTGGGTGATGAATGTTCTAAGAAGTTGCATAAATATGACATTATGGACAAATTCCCCCTCCTGTTTACTTTGAACATGTTTATTAAAAAATACGATACTGTCCAGGGATTTTTCTTATACTGCTTTTTTATTTTACAATTAAATTATCATCCAGAGCTTCAGAGTTGAGTCTTTCATATTTCAACGCACTGAGAGAGTTAGATCATGGTCTGGTTTGAAAGATTCTGAGAGCCCTTTAGGGCATGACCAGACCCAGCAGTGGACAAGTTCTGGGAACATGAGTCTCTTGACAAACAAGGCACCTCATGCTGAACATTTAACAGGCTCTCTCTTTCTGGAAACTTATGACCTGCGTTTTTGGGAAATGTTCTTAAATTATTTGTTAACAATTTTCTCCCCTCCATGTTCTGTGTCCTCCACTTTCTAATGGGAATTTCTTTCATTCAAATGTTGGGTATTCTGGACTAGTCTTCTCAGTTTCTTGTCTTTTATCTATTTTCCATTCCTTTGTCTTTATACTCTACTTTCAGGGAGATTTATTAAAACTTTATCTTCCAGTCCTTCTACTGAGTTTTTATATGTGCTCTTATGTTTCTGTTTTCAGAAGCTCTTTTCTTGTTATTTGAATGTTCTGCATTAATAGTATCCTATTTTTGGTTTGCGCATGTTACGAATACTTTGGTTGGGTTTTCTCGTTTTTTCTTCATGCATAATCTCTTTCCTCCAAGTTGCTTTACTTTTTTGTTTTTTCTGTGTGTTCAGGTCTTTATCTTTGAGAGCCTTTCCTCATTTTTTCCTCAGGTTTTTCTCATCCTTGGCTTTCTATACATGATAATGAGTGAAGGCTTTGGAACCTGAGACCCTGCTGGGCACATCGTGGGGCTTCTCAACTCAGAGCTACACTGAATTATCTGTGTGGACCATTTGTTTGGGGAATGCTAAGTGTCGCTGTCTTTATCTTTTCTGCTTTGGAGTAGATCCAATTCCCCAGCAAGAATCTTCCAATTTCTATCTAGAGGGGAGGGATGTAGGAGCCGGCATCCTGAGAACCAGTGAGGGGCAGAGGCTGGGGGCCTCTGCATCATTCTGTGGTGCGCATCTGATCATTAATCCTCACCTTGTCAGCATGACACAGACACCCTCAATCGTGTGTGGCGTTTGCCAGCTCAAGATCCTCTGTTTTCCCTCTCTAGTGAATACATCTCCAGACTTTCAGGGGAGGAGGGGCACGCAGTACTGAGGAGCAACAGATGTCAGAAGTCTAAGTCGTTCTCAGACAGATTCTACCCAGCCTGCCTGATTTCAGAGACACCCCCCTTCACCTCCATTCCAGAAGGAACTGATGCTTTTTATGATTCTGCAAGTGTAAGTTAGGTCTGTTCCTATCTTCCCTACGGCGTCAGTTCTGCTCATCCATTTGCTTCCACCTTTCAAAATTGTATGCACTTTGCCTCCTTTCATGTTTTTTCCATCCTTGTGGATTATGTCTTTACAATATATCCCTTTACTATAGTTTTTCTAAGTGTGTTTTAGTACCCTATCTTAATAAGAGACCAAGATGGTATAGTTTTCATTTTTGACTCTCTCATAGTATATAATAATGTCTTGCACATAGTAGACCCTAAACCAGTATTTGTAGAACTGAATAGATGAATCCTTTAAACACATCCAAACATAGTACTATAGCATTTTCACATGCTACAGATTTATGTAGTTGACAAATTAATAAAACTAAATATTTCTTTTCCCCTCCAATAATGCAATATATAGATCACTCCATAAGTAAAAAATCTATATTGGAAAAAGTTAGCAATACTTTGAATGGGCACTTTATCTACCTTATTGTTCTTATCTATTAAACAAATATTCATTGAGGAGCCACAATGTCACTAATAATCACTGAGATTAGAGTGTGCATTTTGTTACACATCATGTCTATTATAAATTGGATATCATTCAATTAGTAGGAATGTCCCCTAGATGAGTTTTTGTAGGTTAGGATGTGTTAGCTCCCAAATCAAGAACAGATTGAAGTAAACATTTCAATGGTTTATATCTGTCACTAAATGCGACTTTGAAATATAGAATCCCTCATTCAATTACTAAATTTAATAATGCAAATGGAGCTTTAGTTTATTGCTGCTATATAAAGCTGCAACAGGTTCTAAGAGGGTTAGAAAGCTAATTGGAATGTATTTGGAATTTGTTTAGAATCAGGTTGCTATTATTAATATTTCTTTCAACCAGAATTATACTTAAACCACTAGATATTGATAGATCAAGGTTTCAGTTTATCCAGATAGTATAATATTTCCTTAGGGATATGGTATTAGATATTTAATTTTTGTACTTGGATATTTGATCTATACAAGTGTATGGATCAGCAAGCAATATAATTTGCCAGACATGTCTCTATTTTTCATTTTAGAAATAGACCAATTGCTTGTGCAATAGTATGACATTTCTTATGTAACAGCTTGCACAGACTGTAATTGGTTTTCATTTATAAAAAGAAAGTATGAAGTTTGTATTCAGACTGGTTTATTGAAGGAGTAAATCTTTACATAAAAGATGACTGTATTATTTTTTAATGTATAAGATTTTTTTTAAAGAAAAATGACATGTTAGGATAGTTTTATCTCAAAATAGAAACGACTGCTTTTTTTGGTTATAAGTCTTTAGCATTCATTTTACCTTTTACATCATATGTAGATTATTTTGATTAAAATAAAAATTAATTGGAAAGAATATATCAAATATCTGTTGAATATTTTCTGTATGCCAGATATTCTGCTAAACACTTTATATGGGTTGTTTCATTTAATCATAACAGCCCTACAAGTTTATTATTATTCACATTTTACAGATTAGAAAAAGAACAATGCTTAATAATAAAATAATAATGATAATAAAAATAATAAAATAATCACTAATATTCACCAAATATTAATTAATGCGACCTATCCGTGGGGCACTGTTTTAAGTGCTTTGTATGTGTTATATCATCTGATCCTCACCATGTGTATGAAGTGGGTGCCAGTATCATTCCCATTTTACAAATGAAAAAGGGAAAGGATACTTTCCCTCAGAGAGAAAAATCATGAGGCCGAAATTCAAACACAAGTAGCTGCATCCATAGTTGGTGGTAAAATCTGACTCTTGCATCACTTGGGAAACTGTGCTGCAAGTGACAGAAACCCTGATTCAAAGCATCGCAGACATTCAGGACATTTAGCATCTTGCTTCCCAAAGCTTAGAAATAAAGCAGGTTTCAGGGTTGGTTGATGCAGTGATGTCATCAAGGACCCAGGTTATTACCACGTGTCTATTTTGCCACATCAGTCTGGCTTCCAAAATCAAATCTACTCCTCACTGGCTATCCATTAAAGCAAGTTATTTAAACTCATGGAGCCCAGGAATATTCAGACATCACTGGAAATGACAACCTTGCAGTGTTGATTTAGGACTGGAGGCAGGAAGGTGGCAGCAGTTCCCGGCTTTGTATATCATACCTGTTTCCTCATCCACTAGGTCAGAAGAATGAGAGCATCTACCCAGGGGTTGTGGGGAGGATTAAGTCAGTTAAAACACATGAGCTGCTCAGAACCATGGCTGGCACATTGTAAGTGCTACACATGTGTTAGCTATTGTTATTGTTATTTTTCTTGTGATGCTGTTGGGACAGTGTCCAGAAAAAGAAATTATGGTGCTCTCTTAGACATGGAAATTTTCAGTCCTTGCAGTAGATTTTCTCACATATCTGCTTTGCAGGAGTTGGGTTTCAGGCCCTTTCCTGAAACAGTCACTAGATAGGATAACAGGCTTATCCTTAGACCTACAGTCAGGACACCCCAGAGCTGAGGGCAGAGTCACCTCCCCTGAGGCACAGGGCCATGCAGAGGTGGGGCTCAACAACCTTTCTCGTCTACCGTGACTATGATGTAGAAGCTATTAGCGTTGGTGCACCCAAAGAATTTCACGTAAGTCCTGATGGAAAAGGCTAGGAGGAAGCCAGCAGCCTGTTTGTCTCCCTCTCTGCTGTGTAACTGCTGCTTGTTGAAACAGACTTCTTATCCAAAAATTGGGACTAGGTTACTAAGATCTTTTTGAGTGACTGTATGTTGGTGCTCATCCTCCCTCACTGCCAATGACCTTCCCAGTAAGAGTAGACCCCCTCCCACAGCCCATTTTGGTCAAGGATACACAAGACGCTGTGCTTCTCTGCCAGGCCCGTCAAACAAATGAGATTAATGATACACATCCTCCTGACTTTAGAGAATAGTTTTAAGAATCAAATAAGATAGTATGTGAAAATGCTCTGTAAATCTGTACAACGCAGCAATAAAGGATGGGGGTTAATTTACCACTACAGGACTTTTGATCCATCTGCTAGGGCGACAGATTAGTCCTTTCCAGATAATGGATTAATGGCAGATGTGCGACATTAGAAGCTACGTGGCTCATTAACCCATGACACGAGAATCTTAGTTATAAAAGTGAGCAACTTTATAGAACACATATTAGCGAGAACATTAACGAAATGATCAGGATTTAATGTTTCCTAATGGGCCATTATATCCTTTTTGTTCTTGAAGTAGATTAAAAAATACACGAATCTGTGGCATAGAGATTAATATCATTCTAAAGAGCTGGCATCAGAACCCTAATAGACACTTGGGGAGTTGCTCCCTTTAGCCTGCAAACTGGAAATCTCAGAAAAAACTTAAGAGAACAGCAGCTGTTAGGGATCATCTCTCAAGAAGCCCAAATAAAATTTATCTAGAAATTAACACCTGCCGCTGAAGCTACGTCTGATATACACAATTATCAAGGAGGCTACATCCACAGTTAAATTGTCATAGTTTCAATTCTGATTTAAAAAGAATTGCTGTAGCGAAAGGACATCAAGAGGTAGCACTGAATTTTACTACAGATGGAGGTTTGACTACCGCTGAAAATATTTTCACACTCAGAATGTGAAATGTGAAGGGGCCACAGTTCATGTGGTTATCCTGTGGCTTGTGTTGCTAAATGGTCACACTTATATATAGAAAGAATATTCATTTTCTAGCTAAAGTCTTTCATTATATTTTGAAAATACTTCACTAAGGCATTTTTCTAGAAGCATTAGAATATTCCCTATAATACATTAAGTTTCTCAAATTTGAAAGGTGATTTTTTAATGTCTGCCTATGCTTTACTCTTTGCTTTATCAGTTAGTGATTTCTGCCTAAGATTGACACGTAATATGAGTCTAAAGTTGTGTGTTTTATGCTCTATTGTAATTAAAGTTGTATCTTTACAATACCAAGCAATGAATAATCATTATACCGCTAATTTGATCAAGTGCTAATTTTGAATTCTAAGTTGATCAAATTAATTTTGTATCCAATGTTTATATACACAGATTAAGATTCTTATGTAAAAGTATTCAGTTTTGTTACTTTCTGATAAATATGATTTTCTATATGAGTATAGAAAATATGCTTTGTAAATAGAATTTCAAACTCTTTTAAATTTACTAGACAGACAATAATTTACCCCCCAAAGTCTTTGTAATGGTGAATCAGATGGCAAAAATTATAGGTATAAGAATAAAGCTTATGGCTTTTCCAGAAAGTGATTTTTTTCTCAATTATCTCTTAGGCTCCTTAACCAACAATCACTGATTTTCTTGGTTAGACTACTTGTAAACCAATCTCAGCAGAAAAGGCTGTGGTAAATAGAAGGACCATTTCTTGTATCCTTATGGAGTTGTAAAACTGTACATATTTTACAACCACGTAATTCCCTAGTACTTTAATTCTGGGACCACACCTAAGGGAAACTAGGTTAATTGACAAAACTGAAGAATACAGTCAAACCAATTATTTGTTGACATGTTTTTAAAAGACATTTTAATGCATCTTGTTTATTTCATGTAGCATTTTCCCTTAATGCATTAAACTGATTTATCTATGTAAACACAGTGTTATTTACATGGATATTGTTCCTTTAACATGTGGTTGAAAATATTCAGTTATAGCAAAACCATTTTTCAAAGTATCTTAGCATAACCCCGGTGGAAGGCAGTCAACTCAATTCCAATGCCAATTCTTCTTCTCATTAGTTGTCATCTCAAGCAAATTTATCATGTCTGTTCTCCATCATTTTCTTTGTTTCCTTCCTTTGCTGTTTTTGTTTATATAGTACTTTCTCACCCTAAGATAAATATTCATGTTTGTTTTCTCTAATTCTTTTTTAGTTTACATTTTATGCTTTAACACATATGGAATTGACCATTTTATTTTAAAGTATGCATGCTATTTATTTTATTTAAGAACCAATAATTCATTCAATGAACATTCATTACATACCCACTATATGTTTGGCTCTGTGCTAGGCACTGTGTATACAAAAATGAATCCACGTAGGGGCTGACCTGGTGGCATGGTGGTTAAGTTTGTGTACTCCGCTTTGGCCTCCCGGGGTTCACGGGTTTGGATCCCTGGCAGACCTATGCACCACTCATCAAGCAGTGGAGGATGCTGTGGAGGCATCCCACGTACAAAATAGAGGAAGATTGGCAAAGATGTTAGCTCAGAGACAATCTTCCTCAAGCAAAAAGAGGAAGATTGCCAACAGATGTTAGCTCAGGGCCAATCTTCCTTACCAAAAAAAAAAAAAAGAATCCATGCCAGCTCTTGAGAAACATAAAAACAGTGGAAAACAGGCTGTAAATCACACTACAGTGTGGAAAGGGCCAAAAAAGCAAGAAGGAGACACAAAACTATGCCGATAGTGGTAGCTTTTCCATTGACTGTGGTTCTGCTTCTTGGTACAGTTAACATGCTGAGTTCTTGAGGTACTCTCATTACAAAGCTGGACTCACATTAGCAGAAAAAAGTAGGGGTACTGTTGACTATGGACTGGCTATGTCCAAGGCTGGACAAAGACCATAGACAAATGTCATTGGGTAGGCACTGCTGCTGCCACTCCCATCTCATGATGGGATGAAAGAGCAGAATATTATGATTGCTTTCCAGGTAACTATTAGGCATAGGATGGTCCTCAGAATTTCTCCAATGCCATGTTTAACCTGTGTGTGATGTGGAAACTTAGATCAGAGAAGGCTTGTTTGGAATCTGTCTTTCCTTCCTCTTCCCTATAAAAGTTGAGCCCCTCACAGTCTCCTCCACATCAATCTGCTTTTCCTAGTTGTGGAGCAAGAAGCATGTGTGGATGAGGGTAGAGTTAGGAGCATGGGTGAGGAAGAAAGGCAGGGAGGATCTGCCATCACTCCATTAAAAATATAAGAACCATCAGAAGCAACTAGCCTGCTAAAAATGGATCCTGTACTTGCTGCTAACATTCTTTAATTCTATTCATTGGCAACTCTGCTTTGACTAGGAGTCTAGTTAGATCCTTTTGGGAACTAGCCTTCAAGACTTTAGTCCACAATGAGAAGCTTTGAAAAGTTCTGGGATGAGCTGGTCCTATGAATCATTGTCTTCCAGTTGGTTGACATCTTGTTTGTTTTTTAACTCTGAGCATTTGGCTTTGTTCTCAATTGACTCTCAGCAAAATGTCCACAAATAATCCATTTGTCTTGTGCTTTGCCTGACAGGTAAATTTCACCCATCACCAGCACTAATGCTGTGGGTTGGTTGACACTCTCTCTAATCCTCTGCATACATTGTACTCAGATACAAGAATTGACCTAGCAAAAAAATAGCACAATTCTCATACAGACACTAAACCAAAGCCCTAATGTTATGTGTAATTATAACCAAATTGAGTATTTATCATACTAAGTTGTGATTTATACATCCCAAAGTTAGAACCTTCTTTTTTCAATATTGAGAATCATTATATAAATGGCCCAGAATGTTTTTAATAACAATTCCTGGTATTTTATGATGAGATGATGGCCCTAACACACTTATGCATTTAAATTAAATTATAGGAACATCTTTATTTCTAAATGTTAATAAATATGCGTTGTGTGTGGTATATTCTATTACAAGCTATCTGAATTTGAGAGCAGTATTCATAGTCATGAGTAAAATAAACAACCAAAGAATACCATAAATCATTAAATAGCTACAAAAATTCTCAGTGGAATTATTACCTTGTAATTTGAATTCTGTCTTTCATTAATTGTATATAACGCATAGATCTAACCTGTGGATTCAAGATTTACTGAATGTCCCCATAAAATTCTTTTTTCTCCCAGACCCAGGCAGTTGATCTTTCTCTGACATTGCCAGCATTTATTCCCTCTCCCCTTTTCCTTCTAGCCCTTTTTTCCACACACTATTCCCCAAAGCCAGTGATGGCCCAAGCCATCAAGTTATCTGGCTTCCTACTGCAAATTGATCCCATTTGTTGGATGACTCAGAGAGAAGCTACTGTTTAGATTCTAGACAAAGGGAAGGAGTTGAGAAGAGGAGAGAAATTGTTCTTCCCCATGTTAGTTACCTTGCCCACTGGAAAAAGTGGCTGCTATCTTTTCAGCAACCTTTCACTTAACTGCACTTTTTTCTGAATTATGTGATGTTGGTCCATCCTTACCCAGAATGCATGTGCCCCTTCCCTTCCTGGATCTTGACTGAGGACCACGTAATAGCACGTACTGGTGTCTGATGTAATGAGAGATCATGGGGAGGGGATGATTGGGAAGATTTCTGCTCTTCCAGAATTTATGTCACACATGTTCTCCAATTCCAGTGCCTTTCTTCATGGCCTAGTCTGTTCTGGAGTAATATATCCCTTATCAGAGTCACATCTAGAAGCTGGAAATTTAAATATATAACTTTCCCCAGATAGGGACAGATGTACCAGATAGCATAATCCTTTGCTGAAGACTGCTTCAATTTTAAAATACGAGGGAACTATCTGGATTTTTATTATCTGCTGCTACTTGGCACATGGCCTGAAATTAGAGAATGTTAAACAGGTCAATGAAAATTAAACTCCTTAAGGATAGAAAGTGTGCAAGTGCTCATTCTACTAGTTCAACTCTCCTTTGATTACAAGTAAAAAAAAAGAAATCAACCAAAAGCCTGCTATCCAAATTGAGATTTTTTTTTTCCTTAACGGTGAGACTATCATTAGAATGCCAGGCAAACTGCCTTTTCAGTCTCCCTTACCAGGTCTGTGGTGCAACTCCTGCCTTTGAGGGCTGCACATTCTTCCTCCTCAGCCAAACATGGCCCTTGGAAACACTGCCCTTCACTGAGGAAGTAGATCTTTAAAGGAGTGATAGTTTTGACAGTAAAAAGAAGGAAATCTTCTCCTGTTTGATCTATTTCTGGAAAGCCTCCAAATTAATTTTTAAAGTGCTAGACTTCCTCAAAAACTATGTATCTCATTCCCAGACTCAGAGAAAAATAGTTGGACCCACGATTGATGAGATTTTCCAGCCTCAGGGACTATGTGGGCATATTCTGGTTACTGACTGGCCCACACTCCACTTCCTGGTCCCCTGTATCAAGCCTGTCAGCATGCACAGAGCTCCGGATGCACAACACTTATCCTCAAATGACAAACAAGATGCCCCCAGGCCTCATCACTGGTTGACAAGATGCTCAAAGCATCAGTGATAGGAAAATTATATCAGACTCTGTGAGTCACTTTCTATATAATGGCTCTGAATTAAAGTTGTTCTAAATACCTTTGTTCTGCATGCAGCAATATATTTTAATTGATATAGATTATAAAGTGCTAAGTAAGAAAATAGGAAATATTTTACACCAGGATGAATAGAGAATAATGATTGTAAACTTCTTTTCTATTAAAGAGATGAGCAAGGAAGAATTTATGCATTCATTCTCAGAGAAGATCTTGTGACGTAATGAGATCTTTAAATTTATAATGATCTATATGTACAGGAGATTATTATGTTCATAAGGAGGAAACCTACACTGTTTTAAGGCTCCTTGTGTTTAGACAAAGGGGAAATAGGGCAGAGCATAGACAGGCACCTGTGGCCTCATACTGTTGTTGCTTCAGGCACTGCAAAAGATGTCACCACAATAACCAACCCAACATCCCTTGAAGATTCTGCCTGGCAAGTCTCCCCCCAGAAATAATTCCAGTTCACAGTGGGAACGTTGTTTGGTGGCTAAAGGCAGATCTGTGAAAGGGAGGAGTTTTTCCACTTTGGATAATAGTATGTGTACTCATCTAGGTGATTATGACAAGTACAGGCAAGTATGCTTTTGGAAAAGTCGATGTTTTGATTTAAGAGTATCTGCTACCTGTAAACTGAACAACTGGAAATTGATATGTCTCCTCATGATCTCCAAATTGAAAAGGATTCAAATATTGTTTGTAAAACTCCAAATTCAATTTCAATTAAGGAAGAGCTAATGTGCTCTTTGCTTCATTTAGGGACATTACAACTATTGGGGTTAATCATTACTAGTAAGAGTGAAATCATTCGCTTTCTAATGTGAATTCATTAACGGTTTGGAACCACCGTGAGCTCCTAACAACACTAGGAAATACAGCCCCATGACACAGCCATAGGGTTAAAAAAAAAAGGAAATGAGCTTCATTATCATTCCCCCCCAAATAATTAAATAGTAATCAAATAAAACAATGTTTATTATTTAGGTAACTCCTTTGTGGTTACTGCACTTTATACACTTGGGGAATATCTGGCTAGAGATAACAGTCCTGTTCAGATGAAGGGTGTATAGCTAATGTTGGCATGAGGCATCTCCAGATTTGGCACAATTGCTTACTGTCATATCAAGTGAGCCAAAGAGATATGAAGAGAGATAATATTCTCAAAATGAATATAGCTGCAGTGGGGAGATGTGGGCTTTTATTCTCAGTTCAGCTCCTCCCCCACAACAAAGTGAATTAGCACCACCCCCCTGCAAATAGATTTGTATGCAACCCTAAAGACCCTAGTGGAGAGTTAGGCAAAAAGAATGGGCTAACACATCTCACAGCCACAATGAAAATGCACCCAGAGTTGTGTTGGAGTCATTGTCTCTGAAACTTCCAGATCCCAAGAAGTTGCCTCCTGCAAGCCATCCAAGATGGTTACTCTGTGACTTGAGATTGATGGTGATAGATAAGAACCTGCCAGAGTGGTTTTTACCACATCCAACTTTGCAATTAATCAGACCTCTTTCTAGCCTTCACAATTATTTTAGCAAAGGAAGCAATTAAGAAAAATAGTCTTCTTTTGCAGAGGGTTTTAAACCACACCCGCAGCCACATCCATAGGTCAAAAATACCAATATTATTCTCTTTATCCAGCTACCCTTCAAAAAGGGAACAACTAAAAGGATTATATGGCTTTTCCTTTTAAGAATCCTGTTACATTAAAACAAACATCTATTTTTTTCTCCAACAAGGAATTTTTCCTACCAAAACTGAAAAATAAGCAAGGGCATTCTTTCCAGGTGGTAAACATAGCAAAAAACAGATTGAGAAGAAAAATTTCTATTGTGCAAATGAAGTAAAATGTGTGCATACATGCATATGCATGCATGAATTATGAATACACCAAACTATAAATATAACACATTAGTGCCGGCATGAAGCACAAAGGTAGCACAATTTTATGTTCTCAAAATCCTAATTAGCATAAAAGGCATAACATTGTAATCAAATAATTATTGATTAACACAAAGACAGAGAAGCCAGATGTGTTGAATGGGCTTGGTAATTAACTAAGTAAACTACAGGTGTTTAAAATTCATAGGTTACAAAAGAAATGTATACTTGTTTTAAAAAAATCTTCTGTAGGCAAATCTTAGTGTAGTCAGGTGCAGCAATTACAATACCATAAATGTCAATATCTGTGAATGTACATTATACTTTCACAAATAATTAATATTTGAGACATCATTGGCATGAAATGTTTTCAATGTTCAAATCCTTTGAAGCTTCTAGAACACTGTTTTCACAGGGATATCCCTGGTTCTGCCCAATGGACCTGATGCACATCAAAGGCAGACAAACCAGCATAAAGGAAAACATGGCTAATGAACAGACAACTGAAAAATAAACACAGATAAGAAAAGGGGTGCTTGATATTTAAAAGAAAAAGTTTTCCTGCAAATTGTAGATTTTTGTTAACTTCTCAATGTATTTCTCCCACCCTCCTTAAAGATGGCCCTGCAGTAAAAGTGGAATTCATTCATGTCATTTCTTCTAATGGGACTAATGATTTCTTTAGAGTCATTCTTAGGAAACTGGGAGTTTTTGGTTGCTTCCTTCCAACAGCATCAAATGGCACAGGCAAGCTAATTTAAGAGAGGAAATTAGGTCTTTGACCATGGTTCTTTTCCTCCTCGTTTTGCAGCATCTCAATTATTTTGATTACACATGAGAAAGATTGCTGATTCTCTCCACACTTACCTTTCTTAAGAAATGCATGTGATAAGACTCATGTCTACTCCAAAATGAATGAGCTGGGAAAATATAAATTTGAAAAACCCTGCAATCCCAATTTTCTTCATATAGAAGAAAGGTTTGTGGTTTAGAAGAAATTATGCGGTTTTCCAACACCACATAATTCCCAGCTCCAGTGACAACATCCCCTCATCAGTACCCATCCTCACTGTTCCAAGCTTCATCACCACAGATCAGTCTCGCCTTTCTTAGGACCCCACAGAAATGGATCATATAGTTTTCACTCTATTGGGTCTGACCTCCTTTGCTCAACATCAGCAGTTTAAGTCGCGCTTTGGCAGCCCGGAGTTCGCGGGTTCGGATCCTGGGTGCCGACCGATGCACTGCTTGTCAGCCATGCAGTGGCGGCGTCCCATATAAAGTGGAGGAAGATGGGCACGGATGTTAGCCCAGGGCCAGTCTTCCTCAGCAAAAAGAGGAGGATTGGCAATGGATGTTAGCTCAGGGCTGGTCTTCCTCACACGAAAAAAAGCTGCTAAGAACATAATTGTACGGGGTTTTGGTGGACATATGCATTCATTTCTCCTGGCTACAAACTCTGGAGTAGAACCACTAGGTCATATGGCGTACACATATCTAGCTTCAGTGGGAATACGAAACTTTTTCCAAAGTGGCTGTGCAAATTCACACTCCCCCTAGCAATAGAAGAGCCACTTTGATGGACATGCAGTGGCTTTCTGTTTTTTAGATTTTTCTCAATTCTCAATTGAGATTGTGCCTCAAAAACCCAGAAGTTAGGTTTATTCATTCATTTGATAAAACATATATATATATATATATATATATATATATATATATATATATATCAGCTTGGTATCGGAAAGCAGTGCAGATTATAGTTGATTTATAATCTGGCAGGTGAGTCAGAAAATTGATTATAAAAAAAGTAATGTATCATCCCACCCAAGCAAAGATATAAAATTATGTGGAAGAACTGGGCACTTAGGAGCATATAGAAGTGTTATATTGCCCAGACTTTCCAGGGGGCAGGGATAGCTTTCCAGAGGAAGTGATGTGTCTGCTGAAACCTAACAATCAATAGGAGTCAGCCAGGTAATCAGGAAGGGGAGCGTTTGATTTTAGAGACAGAGAAAGGAGAAGAAGGGTGAGAGTGAACGACAATATTCTAAGAAGATGGAACAGGGTGCGTGAAGTCCAACAGGTTATAGAGAACAGTTCATTTGGGGAATGGGGAGAAGTTCAGTATGGCTAGAGCAGGGATTGTGAAGGGAAGAGAAACTGGGAGTCTGGAGAAGTGATTAGAAGCAGGGTAAGTAAAGACCTTTCAAGCTATGCCAAGGAGTTATCTTTTATCTTTGGGCAGCAGGAAACCACTGTAGTGTTTTAAGCAACTAGTGACATCAACACATTTGAGTTTAAAAAATATTATTCTGGTTGTAATAAGAAAGACAAATTAGAGAACAAGACAAGACGCCAGGACTTGCATTTAGAGGTCATTGCAATTGTTTTGAAGAGAAACAATGGTTGGCCAGTCTAGGGTAGTGGCAATTGGAATGAAGAGAAATGGAAGGATTTTTTTAATTTTAATTTTTATCTTCAAGGAGTATATAGTACTTAATAGAAAGTAGTGAAATAAGTCAACAAATACTCATGTTATCACTGATGAAATAAAGACATAAATCTTTTCTAACATAATTAAACCTTTCTTGTTTACTCTTCCGTGATCCCTTTTCTCACCCTATATTCTGCATTTAATATTTATTATAATTGAGTATTTCTTTAAAATATGACTAAATATATGCATCCCTAAAAAAACACATAGTATTGTTGTGCAACTTTTTAAACTTTATAAAACTAGAGTCATACAATCTTTTTTCTACAATTTGATTCTGTTTGTCAACATTTGTTTGAGAGATTCATCCTTTTTAATATACATAAGCTTACTTAATTTGTTTCTAATTCACATAGTATGTGGTTGCATGAATACCAATTTATTAATTTTGACAGACATTTACCTTGTTTCCAAGTTGCAAACAACGCTGCTGGGAACACTCTTATGTATGTATACAGGTGTATATGTGAGCTACAATAAATGCAGAGGGGTAAAATTGCAGAGTCATAAGGCATTCCCATTTTAAACTTCTAGATGTTACCACCTTATTCTAAGAATGGCTGTTGTCCCATATATGAGTGACCACCATGCCACACCTGGACAATGACAAGTAATATCAAGCTTGATCACTCAAGTTTGTTGTTGTTAATTTTATTAGATTTTTTAAAGAACCAAGTTTGTGCTTTGTTGATCCTTTCTATTATATCTTTGATTTCTTTTTAATTAATTTCTGCTTTTATGTATTTCTGATGTTCTTACTCTAGTCTTTTTAATTAGCACTCATCTTCTAACATGAAATATACTTGTTTTTTTGTTATATTTATGGTCTGTCTTCCCATACTAGATTGTTAGCTCCACTCGAGCAGAGATTTTTGTCTGTTTTGTTCATGGATTAATTCCACATCCCAGAACAGTGTAGGCACATAACAAATATTTGTTAATTAAATCTATATCTATTCATCTTTTCTTCTAACATCTTTAGTCTTAACTTGTTATTCTTTTAAAAATTTTTAACTGGATTCTTAGTTCATTAATTTTAAGCCTTTTTTTCTCCTATAAACAATTAATACTATAAATTTTTTCCTGAATATCATTTTATGTATATTTCACAAGTTCTGAAATATGGTATATTTATTATTATTGTTAGGTAAGTACTACTTGATACCAAAAAGAAATCTGTGTTATATACTTTGGCAGTACATGAATTTACTATTTACTTAATTTTCTTATAACCAATTGCTAATCCTTAAAAGAATCAAATAATTTCATTAAAACTGGCAAGATTATGGTTTTAAAAGAAATTCTTCCATTTCTTCTAAATTTATTGCCTGACATTCATCAGTAATATAGAGCTTTACCTCATCAACTTGGTTATCTTGGTACAGAATTCCTACTGGAAAGGCAAAATAAATGCTTAATTCTTTTCCTTTAATTACTCTTTTTTCAAGTGAGGTTGTCCTTTATAATTAATAAACTTCACTTTTTTAGAGCAGTTCACAGCAAAATTGAATAGAAAGCACAAGGTGTTTAAAGGCTGCTTTAAATATTAACAATGAGTCTTTCTGCCTTTTTCAGCATTATGGAATCACAGATTTTCATTGATTCAATGTGTTTTGGTCTCCCTCAATCATTGTTCTTTTTAATACTCAAATTATCACAATTTTAGCCAAAGATAGACCCTTCCTACTGACTCCTACATCCTTTTAATATGACTCATCAATTTTTGAAAATTTTCTTGCTTTCTAGTACAAAAATATATTTCACATTCTCCTTGTTCCTTCCTCGCACCACACCTGGGTTTATCATTTCTCCAGTGAGTAACTTTGGTTCTTTTTACTGGGAAATGATATTACACAGTATGAACTGGAGGTGTTCATTGCTACTGGGGTGACATTTCTAAGCCATTTCAGTGGACAGAGATATCTCTCTCTCCCTATCTCTCTCTCTCTTTCTCATACACACACACACACACACACGCACACACACATTCTACATAATCATTTTAAATTGTGAGTGCGTTTTGATATTTTCAGTTCAATTTTAACATCACAGTATTTTGGTGGGGGTAGCAATACAATTTTATTTACACAGGTAAGATGCTGTGCATATAGTACCAAACTTTCAAAGACCAAGGGAATAGAGCTTATATTAATCCTTTAGATAAGACAGTGAATATATAGACTTACAAACTAAAACTGTACTAATTCTAAAATTCAACTAATCCAGATATGAATATAAATGAAAGACTCAACAATAGAGTTATTTTTTTAAAGTGCTGTTTACTCTGGGACTAAGGTATCCAACTGAATGAATTAAAAGGTCAGAACAAAATAAATGGACACAAATATTATACATTTTTATGAAAATTATATAATTAACAATATGACTGAATGGACTAGAGCCAAAACTCAGAACATGATAATAAAAGTTTAGGTAACATCAGGAGGAAATTTAGATGAATTGATTTCATCATTCTTAGGATTAATTGATAACGGGCAATATTTTCTTATTGCTGAAGTAAAAAAATAGATGGTAAAATATATTACTTAAATTTATGTTACCAACAAGAAGAGCAATAGACTCTGTTTTCCAAATCACAGTGTTTACACTTATTTTCTTTGATCTTATTACTGTCTCTTTTTTGCTTACACTTCTCCATCCTTTCTTCCTTTACAGGGTCAGGGTGCCCACTCCCCAACTGCTGTAATTTCCTGCCGATGGCTCACAGCTGATGGGAGCCTGCCTGCTCCATCAGAAACTTGAGTCATCCTCATTTCTCTCTTCCTGTCATCTCCACGTGCTGTTCTGCCTCCAAAACATGTCTCACCTCTCTGTTTAGCCTCTCTCTACTGCTACCACCTTCCTCCTAGTCACCTTACCTGCTACAGTAGCCACCTAACTGGCTTCCACTTTTGCCCCAGTCAAATCCATTCTCTGTACAATTCTTAGAAGGATCTTTTGAAAAATGGAAAGCAGTTGACTTCTCAACTGACCTTTGAAAAATATAGACTTTTTATCATGGCTTGTTTCCTAAGTCTTCTTTTCTTACACCACTCTTACCCTCACCTCAACTTCATTCCAGCTGCGTGGGCCTTCATTCAGTCGCTGGAATATTTAAACCTCTTTGCCATCTCATGATCTTTGCATTTGCAGTTCTGTTTTGCATGCAACACTCTTTCCCCAAATTTTCGCATGTCTAGTTCTTTCTCATCTCACAGGTCTTAGCCTGAATATCAACTATCAGAGACACCTTCCCTGACCACCTTCATCATTTTCTTTATATTAGCTTTCACAGTGTATAATTATTTTTTGTCTACTTTATTACCTGTCTTCTCCACTAGAATATACATTCCGTGAGGGCAGGGACAAGATCTCTTATGTTCACTCTTAAATCCCAATGCGTAGCTTATGTTAGAAACTTCATAAATATCTGTTGAATAGATGGATGAGACTTCATTCTTCCTGAAGTGGTCCAATCTAGAAAATTAAGCTCCAGAATGAAGACAAAAGCCTTGATTACTTTAGCTCTGCCTCTGGCCCATGGTCCATGGTAGCGAACTAAAAAACCCCAGCAATACCTAGTTGTAAAGAGGAGAAGGAGGAAGTCAAAATGATCAATGGCCACTCCTCACTCTGCAGACTGCTCTTTATATTCATCACCAATGGCAGAGGTCTAAATGATTTTGACTTGCTCGTGGCTTGCAGGAAAGATTCTTTAAGAAAGCCACAGCAAATAAGAAACACTTCCCAATGGAAGCTTAAATACCTTTTAAGCCTCTCTGTAAGAGCTGCTTTTGAGGTAGGAAAATAGTATATAATTGCTGACCTGTTTGAACTGGTGCTAAGTCTTGTATTATGGTCTCCAAACACTTAAACCTCGCTACCAAGCACTGTGTTTTTCCTTCATTATATAGATCTATAATACTCTCTGAAATGTTTAGCACTTCAGTGAAAAGAAAATAATTAGAAATGTAAGAAAGTTGTTTTAACTTTTCTAATTCATATTCTGAGATGAAGAAGTATTTCAAAAGAAATTTCAACTGACATGAATTCTATTATATAAATATAAACCCAAAGCTAACTCTTTAAAATTGAGGAAAATCTATTTTCTTAAATTCTTGTGGACTTTCTCTCCAAGTCGTGTTTTTGTTTCCAGATGTGTTGGCTTATGAAAAAAGAAAGTAGAAAGACAAAGAAAGTAGATGGTGATATAAACATGGATTCAATGACCCTTTTAACCACAACTAAGGAGGAAGAAAAAAATGAATATTATTCGTACATGGGAGTCCATTTCTAGAAATAGAGAGGATTAGCTAAAGTTAAATTAGACACATACCAAAAAAAGCAGATGATTAGAAGAACAAAGAAGAAGACAGAGACTAACTCCTTGATTAATGAGAAATTGTATAGTGATATACTGTAAAGAAATGAATATTGAATTTTTTAGGATGTGAGCTGATTCCAATACTGTGCCTATGCTTACCATGAATAGAATGTGGGCAGGCATGTCCATGTATACAGTTAATCAACAGCATTTCAAAGAATTCTGGAAATTACTTTTTTTTTGATTCAAGTATTGGAAGAAAATGGAAACGAGTTTGGAATTCACAATAATGAAATGAAAGAACTTTTACACATTTAATATTTACTTGAATAGATATTAGGAATATCTATTCAAGAGAAAGCAGATATTCTGGAATAATTTTCTTGTAAGTCATAACTTGGTGAGTGTGAGCAGGTATAACTAATATCTGGTTCTCCATGTGTTGACTCTTGTTCTCCTTGCCCCACCTTGAAGCCACCATCCTGTGTTCTTACTACCTTGACACCCAAACTTCATGAAAAACACACACCAAATAGTCTCTTCTTAGTCCCCTCAATTCCTTGAAATCTGGTTTTTCACTCCCAGTACTCTCCTGGCATTGCATTTTGTAAGGTCCCCCTTGCCTCACCAATCAGCAAATTCAGTGGTCTTTTCTTAGGAGGCTTTGAGTGGAAGACATTGCCCACTTCCCTGAAATTCTCTCTTCTGCTGGCCTTGACGTGCTCTCTTTCCAGGCTGCCCTCACACCTCCCAAGCTCTTCAGCTTTGATTTCATGTTTCTCTTCTCTCTCCTTGCTTTCTTCTTCCTTGTTCTACAAACTGTCCTTGGTAACCACAAACATTTGCATAGATACAAATACCATTGTTTATATCTTTTAAATTCTAAAGAAAATGGCAAGGACATCAGTTGTCAATTCTCTTAACCATGGTGTGCTTAAATCATCCCATAACAGCCTAATTGCAAGAAGTGAAAGAAAAATGACATTTGAGTTACTCAAAATGATTTTTAAGACTACTTTGTTGATATGTGCTTTAGCATTAACCCACATATTTCAAAACTACAGGCTTTGATGTGGTAACAAAAATTTTCAACAAAATAAATGATCTTCTGTATTTATTTATTTTTCTTTATAAAAAAAGATTGTAGTTTTCTATGTTGCATCTCTTCTGACATGCCTCCTATAAGAAATTAAGTTATCGTGTGTTAAGTTTTCTTTAAATGTTTGAAATCAAGCTGCTGAAGGGGATAGAAGTCAGACACAAACTTACGAGAAAATTTATGCCAACTTTAAGTAAGAAGTTGAACTTTATAATTTGATGCTATTGATGTTCTCATTCAAATTTTAATACAGTCATTGCAAAGAATAGTACAGTTTATAAGTATGTTATAGTGCTGTTACCAAACTAGGTTGACTTTGACCGTCATATGGAAAGCCAATCACCAAGAGAATGAGTTTGCAGCAGAGAAAGGGTTTATTCACAAGGCAGCCAAGTCAGGAGACAGGAGACCAAATCTCAAAATTACCTCCCAAAAAATGGGGATTAGGAATATTTATGGGAAAAAGAGGCAAGGTGGTCTGAAGTGTGGAAATAGATGATTGGAGGTAAGGAGAAGTGAGGTAATTGCTGATCTGCACAAGCGTAGTCAAGCTTCCTGACTCTTCATAAGACACGTGTTCACAAAATGGTGGCATTGACATGAACTGAGGGTGGAGTTTTTGTTCCCTGATGTCAGGAGTTCACCTATAGGACACCTGCACAGGCCCAGATATTGGGTTGGTGGTCTCAACCAACCTGAACTGGACAGGGGTGATTGTTAGTCCCTGAAAAGCAACTCAGGCATCTGTTACCGTGCTGACCAGAGCGTCAGGGATGTTATCTACAAGAAACCTAGCAGAAGTCAGATATTATACTGCCTATCTACATGACTTTAAAAATAAGCAGCACAGCTAACAATGGGTGTGTGAACAACTAAAGAGTATAATTAATAGTTGCCTAAAAATCTTTACTCACTAGCTACGTAATCATAAACGGCTAAGTGTCCACCAGTTTCAATGCCAACAAATTAAGTGAGAACTACACTGAGAGATTTTACAAGTGTAACTAACATGTATCATTAGTTCATAAATACACTTTTGTTTTATTTGTGTAACATAAATTCTAGTCAAAGTCATATTGAAAGGAAATTGCAATCCTGCAATAGAAAAGGCCACTGGGTAAGAATGCTCAAAGAATAGAAATCGCTGTGAATTTTGAGATTACACTAGTTCATGAACTCTATTAAAATGGGAAATAATAGTTCTTCTGTAGTGATCAAGACAAACTGTAAGAGATTAAATCTGGCCAGGAAAGGGAGCAGTCAGTGTGCAGTTTGCCTGCAGGTAAATTGTCTTGTGTTAAACCAAATTCATTAGCTAAAGCAATTATTTTTCTATAGTATTTTTCCTTCTGAGGCTAACTGCAAATGATACATGTAGCAAACCAACAACTGAAAAGAAAAAATGATGTAAAATGTTTTATTATCAATAAAGTGCTGTATCTGTGAAGGTAACTGGAAGATACATGTAACAAACCAACCACCAAGAAAACACAAGATGTACAATGATTTATGATTGATATAATCTGAGGCATACTTTTAATGGTACTTTGAATTTCTTGAGTTGAGGAAAATCTAAAACCGGAGAATAACTTTGCCTACTCTTGTGAACTGGAAAGCTTCTAACCTCATGACTCATGTACACACACAGCAGAGAATAACCGGGGAGGGTTTCCCCGCTGTCGTTGCTCAGGGAGCTCGCACACGGGTTATTTTCGGTCTCAGCCCCATATAAGTTCAAGGGCTTTCTGTGTTATACCAGCTTCCCTGATGTTTTTACAGTTCCAAACTCAATTTCCGGCATGTAGAAGTGTCCTACACCACCGAGGTGGAGACAGTCCCCATCCGGCTGAGGGGGGAATGAGCATCATTTGTGTTGTTCAATCGTAGGGCAGTCCCTGGGCCTCTGAGCAAAGACCGTGTATGATGCCCGCCCCAACATGTCTCCCTAGTACTAGTGACAACATAGCTCGCTCGGAGTGGTGGCTGAGAAGTTAACAATAGTTGACCCTGCTTCTGTAACAGCTTCCCTGCAGGTCCAGTGTCCTGGTCCACAGGCCCCGGTGCCCTCTCTCCATCATCACACCTCCTCCTTCCTGCTCCACAGGGGCAGCTGTGATCTTTATTTGGGAGTCAAGAGCCTGGTTCCTCATCTATTCTTTTCAATCTGTTGTTATGACAAAAACATTATGATCTTAGTTCTTCGTGGCTGGCACTTTACAAATACTAAAGGGCATCTCTTGAGGATTAGACACCCTGGCTGTTGTCTCTGCTATGAACTCTAAAAGCTTATTTTGATATGTAAATGTGGAGGATTGCCTGCTTTGTTCTTTTGTCCTGGTGTGGTGGTATTTGCTGGAAACAACTGAGGAGGAAGGACCTAGCTCCCCTCCAGGTATAACGAATTGGAAGGGGCTGGAGAGGAGAACACGGTAGGTACTGGGATAGTACCACCGCATCATAGCTAAAAGTACAGACTGCATAGGATCAAGTTCTGGATCTACCACTAAATAGGCAATTTATTTAATTTATTCATTAACTAAATTGGGCGATTTATTTTACCTCTCTGTGACTTACTTTCTTCACCTGTATTAGTTTCTTACGGCTGGTATATACAATTAACTCAAACCTGGTGTCTTAAACAACAGAAATTTATACTCTCAGAGTTCTGGAGGCCAGAAGTCTGAAATCAGTTTCAGCGGGGGGCTGTGGTCAAGGTTTTGGCAGGGCCATGCTCCTTCTGGAGCTTTACGGGAGCATCCTTCCTTGCCTCTTGCAGCTTCTAGTGGCTGCCAACATTCCTTGTGGATGCTTGTGGCCACATCACTCCAATCTCTGTCTCTGTGGTCACATTGCCTTCTCTCCTTCTTGTGTCTAATCTCCCTCTGTCTCCCTCTCTAAGGGGACACATGATTGCATTTAGGGCCCACTCAGATAATCCAGGATAACCCCCCATCTCATGATCTTTAATATAATCACATCCGCAAAACCTTTTATTGCCATAGAAGATAAAATTCACAGGTTCCAAGGAATAGGACATAAATATCTTTTGAGGGGACTATTATTCAGCCTACTGCAAATTGGATTGATAATAGTACCTACATGAACATTAAAGGATATAATATATAAAAAGTGCTTAGAATGATGTCTAGCATACAATAAAGCACTCAATAAATGTTAGGCCATAATGGTGATGTCAATGATGATGAAACAACAAGAAAATGCAGACATAAAGTTTCAAAATGAATCAAATTATTTTTAAATGAACATACTAGAGGGTCTTATCACTGGATTTTTGACATGTGCTAACCTTAAAATATTATTATTCAAAGGATTGTATCTCTACACTGAACAATTATAACCCAGTAGTTTAGGCATATGATGCATATAGCCATTTTTGGCTTTGTCTTTTGTTACTTTTCCTTGAAATTTAAATCATTTCAACAACTTCATTCACCCTGAGTTCTTCCTAAGGTGAAAATCAAAGACATGATGTGATATGATTGTCTCTTTTTGTGGTCTTGTCTCCTCCCCACCTAGGATACAGATCTAATGACATTCAACATCTCTGTACACCGGTCATGGTGGCGGGAACATGGACCTGGTTGTGTCCGAAGAGTGCTGCCCCCGTCAGCCCACGGCATGATGGACGATTACACGTATGTCTCCGTCACAGGCTGCATCGTCGACTTCCAGTACCTGGAGGTCATCCACAGTGCCGTCCAAATACTACTCTCTGTAAGTGGCACATTTATGTCGTCTCATCAGAACCCTCCTTTATTGGCATTTTATATCTAATCCTTCTGTTCACACCCACCTGGTAGATAATGCCGTAAAGAAGCACATGGAGAACATCCTTTAATCAATGGAAATAGCAGCAGTTATGCTAACATTAGTTATACTTAATGGCAGATTATATCTTTTTTCCTCTTGATATCCAGACACTTTGTTTTTAGAACCAGTTAGTTGCTGTCATTTCTAACTTGAGATACAATCCACATCATTCAATGAAATAGTATCACTGTTCCCTGGAAGTGGTGAATTGTCCATTCGCTACCTCAGGCTCTTCTACTAACACTTCTACTACTATTTCTACTTCTAATGCCTTCTTTTACTAATGCACGTTAGTTCCAGAGAAAGAAAGGATGGAAACACACCTAATGGCTTGCTCGATCTGATAAACCTCATTTTCAAATACTTATTCCTTAAGAAGACAAATCCCTCCAAAGAGTCTTACACATTTTAGTGCCTAACATTTGGCATCAGGATACAGTTCCATATAGAGAAACAGAGGAAATGGCTTGATTGGACCACAGAAGGTTTACATGCTGGGAATTTCCTAAAGTTAATTTCTTTTTGCTAGATTGTCCCACTCCATTTTGATCACAGTGTGGAGTGAAATTAAGGTGTTTCTTTGAGATCCAACAAGGACTTGACATGTCGTCTGAGTCAATATATAATAAACCCATTCTCTACCACACTTTTCACATAAACCAACCATCTCAGTTCTTCTGTTCAACAAGTTAAAGTCAGAATAAGAGAGACAGACTCAATAATAAATAAATATATGACTGAAATATAAAAGATATATGTTAGTGAGGAATATAACTTGGAATTATTTCTAGAAAGAACTTTGAGAAATCCTTGCTATCACTTATGGTATCTGTTATCTACTGCTGAGTAACAAACCACTCCAAAATGGAACTACTTAAAATAATATGTATTTATTGCTTAGAGTTCTGTGAGTCAGGAATCTGGGTGGGGCTCAGCTGGGTAGTTCTTCTGCTCCACATAATATTGGCTAGGGTCACTCACGTGAACCTTTCAACCAGGAGCTCTGCTGGGGCTAGAATATCCAAGACCTTACTCATATGTCTGGTGCTGGCTATTGGCCCACATTCTCCTCCACATAGCTTCTCTTTTTGCAGAAAACTTGACAGGCTTTATGACAGCAAGGCAGCTGGGTTCCAAGAGGAGAAGCCTAGCATGCAAGCGTTTATCAAGCCTCTACCCAAGTAATGCTTACTATTGCCCCATTGGCTACAGCAAGTCACATGACCAAGCCCAGAGTGAATGTAGGGGTTATAGAAGGGGTTATAGAAAGGTGAGAATAGGAGGAGGTGTGGCTCATTTGAGGCCACCAATGTAGTGGTCTTAACTCACTTACATAATCTGTTGATTATTGTTCTTTAACCTGCATATGTTACATTTTAAAATAGTTTTAGAGTATATTTGAATTATAATTTTCTAGAAAGACTAAAGAAGATTAAAGCAAAAAATTTAAAGGTCTTTTAGTGTCCAGTGAAAGGCAAATTCTACACAGAATTCAAAGAAGAAGGTTTTACCTCAATGGGAAGGAATTTTCTTTGAGAGATGTAATAGGAAATCTGATTATTCTTGGTTTCTATATACTGTCATTTGTCAATATATGTTTACCAGTCTTTCCCTGTTCTCTGGTCTTTCTTTAATCTCCTAGCAGCTACAAAAGAAACTGTGGCAAAATATTTATGTTTCAATCTTTGTATTAAAAAAATATGGAGGCAAATTTTCTCTGAAAATTCTTCAGTCTATTTTAAGGTAAAAGAGTACTGTATTATCATATACTAGATTCTGAAGATTCTTATTAATTTTTTAATATTGAAACATTTTTCCAGAATATTTCATGTGTGGACAGACCCCTTCCTTTTAAAAGGAATTATTCATAGTAAATTGCTTAGCCATTTTGTGGAGAGATGGCATGAAGTTCAAATTTTTATAAAAGCCATTTCTCCGTAGTAACTCCAATTCAAATGAACAGCAAAGTGAAAGTATTTATTTGATAAGGAGCCAAACTGACACATAAAAATCTACACTAAAGAGAAATACTAAATGAAGTGTATGTTGCCACCTGAAAGTACTTGTCACTTATAAATGAATTCCTCGATACACTAGTTTAGTGAACATTCAAAGCTGTCCACCTGCATGTGTAATCCTGACTATAGTGTTCATCCAGCCTTCCGGCAATAAAAGGATTAGTTGCTGATCTCTGACTTTTCTTGTGTAATATACCTGCAAGACAAGATTTCCAATATTTTATCTTTTTATATTAAAATGAAATATATCCTGAAATCGTTTTACAACTATCAAATTATGTGGTTGATTTTACATGGGTTTCCTGTATTTTCCACTTATTTCATATAAAAATGTTTACAATTACTAGAACTGTGATTTTTTTAATCTGATATGGAAATACTTCCTATGAGTTGCCTAGGATGTGCTGAGATATCCGTCTTATTACTGAAAAACAGGGGTGATGCTTGCAAGATTTAACAGCCTGTGCTTTATAGGCAACAACTAAGCAAAGAGACAAAGGGCTTTGAGATGGGGCAAGGTTCCACAGGCCCTGCTGCACCAGGGATTACCTCTGTACTTGCTGGAGACACAGGAATATCTAAAAGGACACAAAAGAGGGCCAACGGAGGTGGCCAAGAGGGTGGATGGGTTCCCTCGGGGTTTCAGGGCAGCAGCTCTCTGGCAAGTGAGAGGGAAGTGTTTGAATGATTTACCCATGGATGCAACTCTGCTGGTGAATACCACCTGGACAGTTGTCCCACACAAGAGTAGAGCTTGGAATTGGAAGAAATGAAATCCCAGTCATAGGTGTTCTATAGGAATTTTGTACAAGCTTGACAGAAACGACAAAAAGAGCAAAACTCAGAAAGAGGACAACGGGTTGGGATCCCATATGGGACTGTCCCACAGGGCTCTGAGAGCATCTGGGACCCGCTCAACTGGCCCCAGCACTGTAGCTGGTGCCTCCTCCCAGCGCCCCTGTCCCTGCACAGCAGCAATCTGCCTTGGGCTTCCTTCACAGGCACTCAGGTTGAAGGGAGAGGGACCGTGGAAGGCGGAGAGGATCCCGTCACCCTAGTCTCCCTGAAGCCTATAGCAGGGCTCCTGCAAATTGTCAGCAACATCAAGTTAAAGATCAGGGTGGAATCCAAAGAAAGGCTGTGGGCAGTATGAGGGGAGGAACAAGATTTAATGCTTGGAGGAGATGACAAATCAAAGGCGGTAGCCAGGATCAGGCTGTAGGATGGTATTGCTCTCTCCTCTCCATGCTCACTGCCCCTGCCTTGGTTCATATGATCATCATTGCGCACCTGAAGGATGGCCAGTAACCTCCTAAATAGTCTTCCCAGTCTCAGGTCCACCACGCCCAACATCATTCATGCACTTGCTCCCAGGGAGGTGATTACAAAATGCAAATCTGATCACTTACTTTCCTTCTGATCACCCTTCAAAGATTCCCATTACCTTCAAGGTGAAATCTGAATTTGTGCCTTGTCATGTGAGGCCCTCATGACCTGCGCCTTGCCTGATTCCCACCTTTACCTCCTGATACTCCCCTAGAGGAGCCCATCTGCCATCTCTGCAGAGCATGCCATGTTCCCAGAGCACGCCGTGCCACCCACATGCGGCCCTCTGCTTGGAATGGCTCTCACCTCATCCCTTCTCCCTCTTATCCCAGTCTCAGCTCTTCATCCACCTGGGCACAGCCCACTAGTAAACATCTTTCCCCCAGAAGTTTCAGGATATGTTAGTTTAATTTTTTAAATAAATAATACATTCCCTTAGTTCAAAAACATAAAAATGTGCAGAGAAAATACTCCCACCATGTGCCCCCATTTGCCTGGTTCCCACATCTCTCTTCTCCAACAGGCAACCAGTTTTGTTTTGTTTGCTTTTTAGTGTTATTCATATGATTCCAAAGTGTCTTTATGCAAACACAAGAAAATATGACTCTATATCCCCATTTGCCCCCACAAAAGACAGCATATGATGTGCAGTCCTGAGGCTTTTCTTTTTTTTACTTATTATATATTTTGTAGCTATTTTCATATCAGCACATCAGTGTTTCCTTGTTTATTTAATGGTTCCCTATTGACGGATATTTGGACTGTTAACTTCATCCACATGTAATGATTTGGGTATACATAACATATATATACCTAATAACATATTTAACATACATATATACCTAACCTAATTATAACATAGTATAATATAATATCAATTATGTATTATAATTATATAACTATTATACACAGTGTTATATTAATAACTGTGTGCATGTGTCACTGAGAACGTTTCCTAGACCTGCCCAGCTCACTCATCCCCAGGCTGCACTAGACGGCCTGCCATGGGAGCATACTGTTCTATAGTCATTGAGTCGCTGGTCTATCTCATGAAAGCTCCTTGAAGGCTGGAATTGTGCCCTTTTCTTTTTTTTATTGAGGAAGATTGGCCCTGTGCTAACGTCTGTTGCCAATCTTCCTCCTTTTTTCTTTTCTTTTTTCTCCCCAAAGCCCCAGTACATGGTTGTGTATCATAGTTGTAGAGTTGTAGCTCCTCTATGTGGGACGCTGCCTCAGCATGGCTTGATGAGCGGTGAGTAGGTCCGCTCCCAGGATCTGAACTGGTGAACCCCGGGTCACCGAAGCGGAATGGGCAAACTTAACCACTATACCACTGGGCCGGCCCCATGACCTTTTTTCACGTGTTCATTTCTGTTGTCCCAGTGACGGGACACAGAATTTGTTAAATGGGTAAATGACCAACAAACAAGAGATTCCAATGTCTGAAGTGGGTAAACACAAAAAAGAAGACTCTATCAATCAAAAACTGGCAGGGGTGAATGCAGCCAAAATGCAGGAGCTGATTCCTCATTTCATCTGGGAAAGGAAGGGAATGTGGGCAAAATGTTCTGCACGGTGCTTGGCACTGAAGCAGTCAGTGAACATTAGCTTTGCATCGTTACTGCATTGCTCTTTGCCTGTCCCTCTCCTATCTTCTTCAAAGACCAAAGGGCTCGCTCCTGGTGGTGCTCCATCTATTGAACTCCTCCTTCTTTAATCCCACACCTGACACCCAGTTCCTGCACGAAAAATGTACTCCTGTGATCTTCAGAGGACACACAATCATAAATCTCTATTCTGAGGACTGAACTCTTATTTAATATGTGTCCATTTCCCTCATTCTGGCTTTCTAGAATTCTTTCCTACCTATGTCTCTCCAGAGCATTTGGCTGACTGAGTATATTTCATATTTGCATGAAAAATCTCAGAATTCCTTCAGCGAAACAAGGCTTGAAGCAGCCAGTTGAAGGCCAGTAGTGAGCTCCTAAGGCCTGTGACTTTGACTCCTTATTTACCCCACATCCCGAATGCCTAGGGCTGTACCTAGCTCCCAGTGTCCACTTACTCAGTTGTTAAGTAAACTGTTGTATAAACTGTCTGGATTTTAGATTCACAAAACACAAAGTATGTAAGTTTTCAACATTGGGTATAATTGAATAAGGCTATGTCTTGATTTTGTTTCATATCATTTGGTAAGGGGAACCCATCCAGAAAACATGCTTCCAAGTTATTTCTGATGCAGATGCTGTTTGGCTGGACTGGTGGGGGCCCCAGGGGTAGGGGAAGGAAAGCCAGTCTGCCCCAAGACCGTAACTCGGCCTTTGAATTTGTTCTTCCCCATCCACGTGTTCTTTGTCATGAGAGTGATTTCACTAGTTTGGCCAACCATAGTTGCTTTGCTCCCATTAAGGGGAGTATCAGAACGGTTTCTGGTGAAAATTTAAAACTATGTCTAGTTAAATTCCAAACACTAAACTATACATATTTTCAAATCAGATTCTTACTCTGGAAATGTAACACTACACATTTAAAGAGGAAGCATATATATGACATTAAATACAGGAACCCAAAATATAACACTTTCTTTTTCTACTAGAGAATATGGATAAAATATTTCTGGTTGAAAGAATCTCTATTACTATTTAATATCATTCTACAGTGCTAAATTTTGTTCATTTCATTCCCAAACATCGGAACATGAAATCATACAAAACTAAAATAAATAATTAAAATTCATGTTTGCAGCAAATATGACAGGCAAAAAGTCATTATCCATAACACATGGTGAAATCATTTAAATAATAATAATATGAAATTTTAATAATCAAATCAATGAAGAATATGAACAAATGTATTCATGTAAGAGGAAATCCAAATTTTAAACAAAGGTATAAAATATGATCATCCTTCATAGTAATTTGAAATGTGCAAATTAAATTTGAAAAATTTTCACTAATTAGCACTTTAAAAAACTAAGAACACATAGCACTGATAGTAAATTGTTTACTTATTTATAAAGACAATTTTAATTGCAAGGACCATTAACATGTCCATAACTTTTGACCCTGTAACCCCACTCAGTGGAATTTCTCCTAAGAAAATGATTCAACAGAAACAAAAAGCTACCTGCATGATATTCCTTTCACTGTTATTTAGAATAACAAACCTGCGTGTGTCTAAACATATACTATTAAAGACATAGTATAACAATTTACATATATCAACATGATTATTAGATAGATAGCAATAACCATGTTAGTTTTTAAGACCATATATATAACATGAAAAGTATTTATGATTTAAATAAGTAGTCAGGGGAGAGAAGTAAGATGCAAAAAAAGATATACAATTATGTGTATGTTTTCCCCAAAAAAATGTTTTTAAATATTGTATCACATTGTCAATAATACTGTTTAATCATCACATGATTTGTATAGAAGAGTTGAAGAAATTTTATGATTATTTTTCTTCGATTATTAAACATTCCTATATCTCATAATATTTATTTGGTTATTTGGAGGCACTCTTAATTCTTAGCTATTACTAGTTATCTACTTTAGTGGACTGCCCAGATCTGAGGTCAAAGGTCAATAATAAAAATACACTATTTAAGGCCCTTTTTAATTTTCAAGATTAGTTACTTTCTGATAAACAGATCTATATACTCATGTTAACTATTAGACAAGATATATATATATTTTGAAGGAACTCATTTTTATAATTAGTAAACAGATCCTAATCTCTAAACCTGGAAAAGAACTTTAAAACTTACTTTATCTATCTCTCCTTGGAGCTAATTTTACATATATATTGTCTTGAATCCTCACTGTCAAGATATTCTCCTCATAACTGAGAGGTGACAAGTCTCATTCTTTAACGTCTTTGGAGGTTGTCACCATGATCGGAGCTAGGGGTCAGAGCACTCTGAGAATTGGTTTTCCATCATCCCCATGTTCTTAGCTTTACATCTATCTAGTCACGTCAACATTCATCACTGTTCTCTGTCCTTCGTATCAGACACTTTCAGCTTAAAGATAAATTAAAACTCAATAGAGAAGGGTGAAAGGTAGCAGTAAACCACAAGGTATCCTGTGGAATACTTATCCTCAAAAGGCTGTATGGATATCTGTTCCATCTGCTTCACTAAATGACACAGTGACAAGAACAGATAACACTATTGCTAATTCAGTAACATACGCACACACAGTGAAAGAATGCAAGTCAAAAGATAAGCTTTGGAAATAAGTTCCAGTTGCTATCAATTGTACCCCTCCAAAAATGTAAATATAGCTAAAAAGTTTTTTTGTTTGTTTTATTTCCGTGTTAACATTTGCATTTATTGAACAAACTCTTAGTGTGTGCTTGAACATACTCTGAGTGCTTTGCAAATATAAACTCATGTAATCCTCAAAATGACCCAAGAAGTAGGTGTTATTTTATTCGTTTTACAAATGTGAAAACTGAGACACACAGAGAAGTTAAGTAATTTGTCCAAGGTCACACAGTTTGTGAGTGAGCGAAGCTGGACCTCAAACCCGGGCAGATGGACTTCAGAGTCCATGGTCTTAACCACTTTGCTGAGCTTCCTCATGACACTGGAAAGAACCTCCAATATCCTTATAGCCCTTTGCTGAGCCCTTCTCTTAGAGTTGTAAGGCTGTGGATCTCCTATTGTGTTGATAGAGTTTACTTGGCAGCTCTAGTATTTGAAAGTAACAGAAATCAATTAATAATTATTTGATAGTTAAAAGATTTATGGAGTGAATAGTTCAAAATGTTTCCTTCCACCCTTGAAAACATCTCCCAACCACCTTTTGTTGCTAAAAAATGGAGGCTATCAACACTTGTAAAATGCTAGATATATCAGACTCCTTTTTTTCTTGCTTGCTTGTTGGGGCTTTGTAGGTGATAGTAAGAGGAAGAAATCACGGTCAACCTCTTTTGCTCTAAATTCTTCCCAAAATCACCCTTTCCCCCAGAGAATCCATTTTTATATTAAATAGATGATTTCTGCCTGTGCCAAATTTCAAGCAACTTCTAAGTGCTACCTAGAAGTATTAAGTATTTAGATCAGTTAGTTCCTATACACGTCTCTGGTCACTATATTCAATTCCATCCTCAGAAAACTGAATCAACAAGCTTTATTAAAGTTCCCTGTAAGAATCACTTATAGGACCATCAAAATATTGAAAGGGCTTTGTGGTTGTGGGGGAAGAATTGCCATGTCAACAATACTGAAAAGACATTGGCAGAGACATTTGTGTTCAGGAACCAGAATATACCTGGTCAGTAAAATTGTTTAGGTTTGAAAGTGGTTGTTTGATGAACTTTGATTTTAAGTCATTTCTTTCTCAGTATTCATGTCTACACAGTGCACTCTTTCTGTACACATGCATACATTTTTAACATACTGAGATATAATTCACCTACCATACAATCCAACCACTTCAAGGATACAATTCAGTGGTTTTCAACTCACAGATACGTGCAACCATCACCCCAGTCAATTTTAGAACGTATTCATCACCTCAAAAAGAAACCTGTGCATTCCTTTAAATAAGCTCTCTACCCCTTTCTCCCTCTCCTCCTTCTGAGACTTCAATAATGCATACATTATTTCTTTTCATGATGTCCCATAATTCCCCCCAAACTTCTTCATTCCTTTTCTTTCTTTTTGCTCTTCTGATTGGATCATTTCAGTTGATCCTGTCTTCTCCCTCACTGATTCTTTCTTCTGCTTATTCAAGTCTGCTGTTAAAGCTCTCTATTGAATTCTTCAGTTCAGTCATTTTATTCTTCAGCTCCAAAATTTCTGTTTGGTTCTTTTTTATTTATACATTCAGTATAAATGTATCAAATCAACATGTTGCACACTTTAAACTTACATGATGTTCTATGTCAATTATTTCTAAATAAAGCTGGAAAATATTAAAAGATAAAAAATAAATTTAAAAAAAGAAACCTGTACCCTTTTAGCTGTCATTACTTATCCTCTCTTCCTCCCCAGCCCTAAACAACTACCAGTCTACTTTCTGTCTCTATAGATTTGCCTATTCTGGACATTTCATATAAATGAAATCATATAATATGGGTTTTTTGTGTCTGGCTTCTTTCACTTAGCCTGTTTTCAAGGTTTACCCATGTAGCACGTATCAGAACTTCGTTCCTTTTTATGGCCAAATAGTATTCTATCATACACTAACTTTTAATACTTTTGTCTGTTATAAATACATGTACAATATTTAGCAAAATTTTCAGAACTACAATTCATATGTATATAACCTTCACCTGCTCACTGATAAAACTGTAAGTGGAATTTAGGCAATCCAGCATATATTTTGTCTAAATATACATCCATGTTTTGGAAACATCTAGGTTAAAGATAGCAATGCTCAGCTCTTATCTAGATGTTTGGTCTTACATAAATCTAATACTAATATCTATCACTTGTACACAGCATCTATGGATTTTATCAGCTTAAAACATGTAAACATTTAAAGTTCATATTCCTGTTATGCCAAAACATTCTCTTTAGTAATATGTGTATGATTGGATCTTATTCTGTATGTTAATTAGTTATCACAGCCATTTATGTTTCAAACCACAAATCCACACCATTTCCAAATAACAGAATCCAGTCTCCCAAGGCTCAGATACTCATGGTTATCTCAGACATGATTGCAGATCTTCGTAAATTATTACTGCCATACTAGTTTCAAATAATCTGCTAAAAATTGTTTATTAAATGCAAAAGTGAGTTATGACATTTGGTGGATTTAAATACAGTTTCATCAGAAGAATGCAAAGCTTAATTCAAAATCATGAAGGGTTACATCCACAAGGTGACGGACAAAAATGTACAACTAAAACCCCACAGTGTTATAAACTAAGACATCAATAAAAAAAAAAAAAAAAGATCAAAACTAAGCAGTGCTTAATGTATGGGCCAGTATTTTTCAAAATATATTTTGCAGGACACCAGCACTGTGGGATTTCAACAGACATTACAGTAAAAAAATGGGTTCTGTTTTCAAAAAACATATTTGGGAAATACTGGATTAAACAAAACTGTTTCTTGACTTTTAAAAAAAAAAATATCATATCTAGCACAGAAAACATTAATATAGAAAATTTGAGTATGTTTAATAATGAATCAGGACAAACATTGTGACTATAGGTTTATGGAGATATTAGAAGGAAGAAAGTTAATTTTATTGATGCTTTACTTAGGGTAATTTAATGTCATTCAGATGTTGGCAGACATTTCATATTTAGCCCTAGGCAGGAAGAATTATTAGGCTAAAAAAAGTAGCTTTCATAATAATAAGAATTAATTTAAAAACATTTACACTTTCACACTAAAAAACATTTATACAAAATTTTATATAAATTCTATAAAGAAAATCTTGTTAGATTACTTTTTGTATTCTTTCTAAATGAAAACAGGCAGTTTATTATTCATTCAGAAAAACTCTCAGTAAGCCCCTACTCTACTTAAAGCCTTGGGAATGAGAGATGGGAATAAACTAAACTAACAACTTGAATTTCACATGTTCTTCCTCATGGTATCTTTCCGTCTACTAGGGGAGATCAGGAAGCCCATCAGGGTGCCATAACAGAATAGAAAATGAGGGTTCTCACTAATAAGTTTCTAAGTGCCACCAGGGCTCACAGGAGGAAGTGGCATTCGGAGAAGCTGTGATATTTAACCTCGGTCTAAAGAGTTCACTGTCAGAATGAACTATTTTTTAAGGACCAAACTTTAATATTTCAAGGACATCTCAAATGAGTTACTGGTGGGGTTGCAGAAACTTCCATTCATGCCATCATAGTGAGAATCAAGAATTCTGAGTTAAAGCAATTACCTGTTTGAGTACATAAAAACAATATATTAAAGCATGTCACATGGTGCAAGAAAGAGGCATTTAGCAGAGCAAAAACAAGCAGAGGGCTGATTGTCCTAACAAGAGGGCAGAGAAACTCTTTCTAGAGTTTACAGTCCCGGGAAATAGAATCGCCTCAGCCAAAGAGAGGTCCAGACATGAGTTTTGACTGATTCTTATTACAACTGTCCAGAGGCAAGCTCAAAGAAAGCCAAGATTCAGATTTCCCACGGCTGCGGTTGGATCTTGCAACAAGAGAAACTTTGGTTACTTCTCACATGTTTTCCATACAGGAGAAACAGCATAAGCAGAGAAATAAAAATAAGAAATCAAGGGAATAGTGAGTCGTTCTCTTTGGCTTGAGCAAGAATATATGCACAGAGTAATGGCTTGAGTTGGAAAGAAAGGTTGATGGAGGGGCTAGAATGCCAAGTGAAGGCTTTGGGCCTTTATCCTAAGTGGAATAAAGAACTGTTTTTGGTTTCCAAGCAGGTACATGACGTATCCACAACTCTGAATTCAGGAGGCTATTCTGATAGGTGTGTGCAGGATAGATCAGATAAGCAGGAACACATATCAGGTTGTTTTTATAACAGCCTGGGCCCATATGCCCCAGAGTGTCCTTGAAGTATCTATCCTATAACCTGAACCTGAAGGATTCCATGGTGACATAAGTTTGACTGATGTCATGTTATATCCACTCCTTGGAGATTCTCTATGTAAATTATCATATTAAAACTTCTGAGAAATCCCGCTGTTTAAAAAAAAAAAAAAACCTCATGGAAAACAAGGACTTAGGGACTCTTTTAGATTAAGGGAGACTGAGGAAACATGACAACTAAGTGAAACATGTGATACTGGACCAAAAAATAGACCTTTGTGGGACAGTTGTTGAAAATTGAATGAAGTCTATAGATTAGATACCAGTATTGCACCAATGTTAATTTCCTGGTTTTTATAATTGTACTGTAGTATGTAAGATGCTACCATTTGAGGAATCTGGATGAAGATATACAGGAATTCTTTGAACTATTTTTTCAAATTTTCTGTAAATCTGAAATTATTTCAAAATGAGATTTTAAGAAATATTTTTAGTTGAAAAACATACTACATTCACAAATACTTTTCTAAAAGAAATACTTTGGTAAATATGAGTTTAAGGAAAAAAGTTATGAAGTATCAGTGGGAATGGAAATCAGAGGATAGTTCCAAAAAACATTACTGAGACTTGGCAAGTGACCGTGAAGGCAGGTGAAAGTGACAAGAGCACCATTCAGCTCGCATGCCCAAGGAGGGCACAGGAGTCTATAGCCATAGAGCAGTCGGGGAAAGAGCTAGACTGACAGAACAAATGAGTTTAGATTCGGACACGTGATGAGTCTTGACTCCATTCTTGCTATTAACACTTTTTAGGTACATACATATTTTTAAAACCTAATTACCTGTTTGCAATAAAGAACAACCCTCTCTTGCTGTTTCAATCAGTATAGCCCTCTCATTGCAGTGAGTGGCTGGAAAAGAGACATTAAAGAGCATTTATCCAAAAGAATTCACAAGAATCTAACACGCATTATTGAAAATATGGGTTTATTTTTTATCTTCATGGTTTTCAAAACTAAACAATAGCAATTATTTTATTAAAGTTACAGGAATTCTACACTTAAAATATGGTTCCTGGAGATTCTAAGATGACTCCTCAAATTCTAGCACTCTAGTATTATTAGTAAAGACAAGGTTACTCACACAAATTTTTCTACAGCCTGTAAAACAATGCAGATTCGAAGTGATTTTTTAAAAATTATACTCTCTTTACCAAGCAGTCAGACACATCCTCAGGCCAAATATCAGCTGAAAAGTGAAAATAACAGGGTTATGACTAAAGCATCAAAATTATTATCTGAATTTTTAGCTTTTATATAAATATTTATTTTTGTGGAAACATTAATGTAATGCCTTACAAATTTAATTATATAGAATCTTTGGGGAATGGACTGTTCTGGAAATCTAAACATAGGGATTGGTCTTAAGTGTTGAAATTTTCTAAATGTTAACAATGTTTAATTTAGTAGAGATAGAAACCAGCTAAATGCCCTTCATCAAGGGAGTAACCTAATCGGAAATGTGTTTAAGGAAGTTGAATTAGGTAGCAGTTGTAGGCTTGAGCTCAGGAGAAGATTTAGAGCTGGGAGGACAGCCATGTAGGCAGGTGAGAGATAATGAAGCCTGAGCTAGAAGAGTGTGAGGAAAATGAAACCAAAGAGACATATGGGAGAGGGAGCCAATCAGGAGAACTTGGTCACTAATTAGATAAGAAGACAATGGAAAGGAAAATCCCAAGGATAACACTCAGGTTTTCACCCAGGTGACAAGGAAAATTGCAATAAGATTCAGAAAGACGGAAACAATGAATAGAGGATTAGTGAGGGTAAACTTAAGTCATTTCATTTAATCTATCACAGAATAAAAAAATTGTAAAAGGGTTTGATTTTAATTTGAGGAGGAGAGTAAAAGAATGGGTCCTGGCAATCGGAGCATCTGGCCAATGCTGAGAAGCATGAAGCCTCTGAACCTGGTGATGAGGGTGGAGGGACGGTTGACTCCAAACAGAAAACGTCAGATACTGCTTAGTGCTTTATGTCGACTATTTCCCACCATTGCTTATTTTCTATTTATTTTTCCTATTTCTTCTAGTAAGTTTGTCTTAGCATATAAAAAAAATTTTTTTTGCTTTTTTTTTTTTTTACCAGAAGAACTTAGCAACATGCCTTGGACGTAAGAGGCTCTCAATGTATATTGCATAAGTACTGGCTCATGAAACGTTTATGTATAGGTAAGCAAAAATAAGCAAGCTAATTGTAGAAACTCAAAAGGCATCTGAAGGAAATAAAACTGTGCTGTGAAGGAGTGACTTGGGGTATGTTACGCTCTCTATAATTTACTTTAAAATAGTATAGCGCATAAACAATGTGCTATGTATATGTGTTAGCTTTACTACACATACTGAGGGAAGGAGCTTGAGGTGGGTCTGTCATGATGGGTTCACACTTTTAGTATCCTAATCAGGTGGCTAGTTCACATTTGAAAGACTCAAACTAAAGCCCACATGTCAAAGACAGCTTCTAAAAGCCTTTGGCATCTTTTATCTGATCAATACCAGAAAGTGTTTTGTCGCATACTTGATGTTAGAAATTTATTTTATTGGTGAAGTGAATGGTTCTTAACTTCTGTGAATTGGCTAGAAATATTCTTCAGACACTCCTGGCTGCTTTACATGCACAGAGCATGTGAATCTAGTGAGCCCACTGGTCCTACACACTCTGGAATGAGGCTCTAGAGTTTGGGTTCCTACAGCCCTTTGTTCCGAGACTTGCAGATTCTGTTGCCTGACTTCAACTCCAAGTATGGCTGCATCTTGCTACTGAAATATTGTCAGAAGCAGCTTGTCAGGTGCCCAAAAGGACAGAGAGCTGGGACTTCACTGAGCTTGCAGAACAGGCTTTGTGACTAGTTTTGTGCTATTTGCTAATAAATGTTGGTATGTATGTGGCAGAATTAATACTGAGACTTGCTTGATTTCTGGTAGCAAGGTTGTAGGAGAGGAAAACTTTAGTTCTTGACTCTCTCTAAATATCTACTCAAAACAGGGACTTGATTATAAATGATCAAATTGGTTTAGTCAATACTTTATCAGAATAGCCAGAGAAGATGTCTCTTAGGAAGTGGTGTTTGAGCTGATATACAAATGAAGTCATTTAGAGTGGGGCTAAAAATATTCCAGAGGAAACAGAAAGATTCAAATGGCTAGAGCTTAGAGAATAAGGGAGAGAGTGATGAAAGATGAAATCAGAGATGTAGGTAGAGGTTAAAGAAGACATGGTACAGAATTTGAGTTGGATTATAAGACACTGGGAAGATGCTGCTGTGTTTCAACCAGAAGCGTGGCATGATCTACATTTAGGAAAGCAACTCGAGCTGCTTGGATAATGGATTGAAGGAGAAAAAGACTAGAAGAAAATAAAGCAACTTATAGGCTATCCCAATAGACCACATGAGAGAAGATGGTGGCTTGGACTTGGGCAGTAGCAGTAGAGGTAGAAATGCCTAGACAATAGTTCTTGCAGGAGGAGAGGAAGTGACATGTGAGGAAAAGGAAGAAATAAGGATGGGGCTTAGCGTTTGGATTTGAGTAGTGGGATAGATGATGCTGCTAGGAACTGAGATGAGAGGGTCTGGGTATTTTGCTCTACTGGTAGCTTTTATCTCTTCTCAACGTATAAAATGATAGCAATCAGGGGGCAGCCTGGTGGTGTAGTGGTTAAGTACACACGCTGTGCTTCGGCGGCCCAGGGTTCACAGGTTCAGATCCCGGGCGTGGACCTATGCACTGCTAATCAAGCCATGCTGTGGTGGTGTCCCGTATATAAAGTAAAGGAAGATGGATATGGATGTTAGCTCAGGGCCAATCTTCCTCAGCAAAAAGAGGAGGATTGGAAACAGATATTAGCTCAGGGCTAATCTTCCTTACCAAAAAAGAAAAAAAATAGCAATCAAACGTAGATTATTTAAAAATAGTTTTAATAATTAGAGAAATATTTCCAGAACTGTCATGAAACTTACATAGCCTAAAAGAAGCATCATCTAGAAGTAGAAGGAATGCCTTCTCAGATTAGGAAATCCTGTCATTCTACTGGTTCAAAATTGATAGTCGTTTCATAATGGTTTAAAGCAATTAGCACAGTATTAGCTACTCACTTTTGACTAAAAGTAAAACTGATAGCAAGAAAGCTACAGGGAAGTGGTGTGCTTTATTTAAACTGATTAATGTAAATAGCTCTTTCATTTAAAATTGACTTAGATAAAATTCAAGCTAATATTTGCAATGCATAATTATTAGTTAGTAGCAAAGATAATCAGGAAGTCGTGTAGATGAGAAACATGAACAATTAAAATCTTTAGGATACACAACAGCTTTTAATTAATCAGCTAAACTAATCCCAATAAATAGAAAACTGGGTTGTAAGGCTTGGCTGTAAAGGATTTTAAAACCAATGATGATAAAAAAAAAATCATCGCTGTCATTTACTGGGTGTATATTATGTGCGTGGCATCTTTCTTTGAAGAGTTATCTTGTGTAATCTTTTCAAGAGTAATGCAAGGAAGGCTTTATTGTCTCCAATTTACATATGAAGAAACTGGGACATAAAATAAATATCTTGTCCAAAGTCCTGTGGTCAGCGACCGAGGAGGGGACATCAAACTGTTTCTGATGTACTCAAAACCACTGTCCTTATTGACCATACTTTGTCAATATATAAAACAAAAGGTAATATTGATATAACGGTTTCTTTTAGTGTATGCTTTGGAAAGATATTAGAGCTCTAAAGAGTCAATTTGCAGATTTTGTCCAACTGTTTCATAATTTCGTGTAAGTCAAAATCTTCAAATTGTGAGATTTCTATGTCCCACGTGTACTGAGCAGAGGAAACAACTTCTATTCCAAATTATTCCCATTAATGGAGTGAATCATCAGACCGAAAATACAAACTACTAGATAATTCTTTTAGGTGAGGCTTTGGAAGACCTTTCTATGCTTACATGTGAACATGAAATTATAATTTCGTCTATTGTATTAAACTCAGTATTTCATATTCCACTTCAGTATAGGATTTGTTTCTACAGGATTAACGTTCAACTAATATAATGTCATTATCATTTTTAGAATACACTTGGAAAGTGCAATTAAAATTCAGTGCTATGATCTGAATATTTCTGCCCCCTCCATAATTCATGTTGAAATCCTAACCCTCAAAGATGATTATATTAGGAGGTAGGGCCTTTGGGAGATGCTTAAGCCGTGAGGGTGGCACCCTCATAAAGGGGATTAGTGCCCTTATAAAAGAGGGAGGATTTAGGGAGATCCCTAGTCCCTTCCACCATGTGAGGACCAAGTAAGAAAGTGTCAGCTATGAACTAGGAAGACGGCCCTCACCCGACCACGCTGGCACCTTGATCTTAGATTTCCAGCCTCCAGAACTGTGAGAGATAAATTTCTGTTGTCTATTAGCTACATAGTCTGTGATATTTTGTTATAGCAGCCTGAATGAACTGAGACAACTAAGTTAGGCCAAAATATTTATTTCTGAACTGTTTCAATTCTACTTTGCAAATGACTTGAATCTTCATCGTTTGTTTCATTGCCATAGTAATTATCAACAAAAAATATTAATTTAGCATTTACTTTTGGCCTAGCGCTAAACTAAGTAGATGCTCTATCTCAATATAACAGATATAAGACATGTTGACATGGTCTTAGACTGATGATTGTTGGTGATTAGAATAACATAGAGGAAAAGAGGAAAAGAATAACTTTTTAATAACTATTATGTGTGGGCATCATTCTAAGCACTTTATAAATATCAACTCATTTAATCTGCCTAACAATTGTATTATTACCCCTGTTTTACAAATAAGGAAAGTGAGACAAGAAAATACTATCCAGCTTGCCCAAGGTCACACAGCTGACATGTGTCAGAATTGAGATTTGAAATCAAGTATTCTGGCTCCAAAAGACACATGGTTAAAAGCCTGTGTTCTGATCTCCTAACAGAGATTGCCTTCAGAATTGGCTTCCAATTAGATATAACAGACATTTCAAATCCTCTTCAAAATTCAGAGGTGAGAGGTGTTCTCATTTCCCTGAACCAGATGCTAAAACAAGGACTTGAGTGCAAATAGTTGATTTAGGAGGTGATGCCAGGAAGCACAGTGAGAAAGGAATGAAAAAAGCTGGTAAAGAGTATGTTGTTGAGCAAGTTATCACAATGCACACAGGGCTAAGCCCCTGGGGATCCTTCTCCTCAATTCTGTGTGTGTTCCCATTCTCTTTGGTTGATCACTTCCCTAGGAATGTTAAATCCCTAGCATTCCAGGATGTCTTGCACAGGGCCTGAGCAGGCTCTACTGGGTCCAGAGAAATCTCTCCAGCCAAGAATCATGGAGGTCAGTGCATTGGGGAACCACGGCTTCTGGTTAACTCACACGTGGGCCAAGGAAATAGGGAGCAGAGGATCAACAACACATGCTACACAGTAAGGAAGAGCAAACATCTATTGTCTTTGCCTGCCAGCCCCCACCCCCCGACTTTTGATAACAGCTTCTGAATTGCTTCTTAGAGAACCACACATAGCTCTTCCCCTCTGCATGGCGAAGGTGGACTCTGGTTAGGGCAGAGATGATCCCACTACCCTCCAGCTCCAGGGTTGGACATGAGACCCAGGAATTGTCAATCAGTATATTCCTTCCCCTGGACCCACTGATTGGTTCAGGGATAATCATGTGAGATAAGCTGATCCCTGAGACTCAGCTCCTCAATTCTTAACTTTTAGAAAATATGAACTCTTCCCTCCAAGTCTGCTGAATTAGGAGGGCTTGCATTTGCAGATGCAGTTGGCCACCCCCTGGAGAGGGCCTACCTGAGAGGAAAATAAAGCTGTAAAAAAGAAATGGGGCTGGCCTGGTGGCATAGCGGTTAAGTTCACACGCTCCACTTCAGCGGCGTGGGGTTCGCAGGTTCGGATCCCAGGCGCAGAAGATGCACTGATTGTCAAGCCATGCCGTGGCGGCGTCCCATATAAAGTAGAGGAAAATGGGTACGGATGTTAGCCCAGGGCCAGTCTTCCTCAGCAAAAAGAGGAGGATTGCCAATGAACGTTAGCTCAGGGCTAGTCTTCCTCACAATAAATAAATGTTAATTAATTAATTAATTAAATAAAATAAAAAAGAGAGACATACAGAGACAGAGGGAGACAGGCAGATGGAGGCCTGGATTGACTCATGCCCAAACCAGCCCTACCCTTGGAATTTTCAATTACATGAGTCAATAAATTCTTTTTTGCTTAAATCATGTTGAAGAGAGTTTCCGTTACCAATGCCACTTTTTCATAAATTTTTTTGAGTGCCTGAACAGTCTCTTAACTTCTGGGTGTTTATTTTCTACCTACTTAGGACCTCAGAATTTTCATTGAAAGGGACCTTTGAAGCCATCTACCCAACACCATCTACAGCTGAGCTATCCAACGTGGCAGCCACATGTTTTCATAGGGCAGACAAAATGTGGCAGGTCCAAATTGAGATGTGCTGTACGAGTAAAATACACACTGAATTTTGAAGACTTAGTGCATAAAAAAGAATATAAAATATCTCATTGATAATTTTTCTATATTGATTATATGTTGAAATAAAAATATTTTGGATATATTGGGTTAAATAGAATATATTATTTAAATTAATTTCACCTGTTTCTTTTTATTTTTTAGTATGGCTTTTGGACAATTTAACATCACATATGCAGCCCACATTATATTTCTATTGGACAGTGCTACTCTGTGGCATCCTTGACAAATGGTGATGCAGCCTCTTCTTGAACATGCAGCTTATTACCCCTCTAGGCAGCCCCATCCATTGTTGGACTGCTCTAAGTGTTAAGAATGATTTTTTGTCTGTAGATCCAAAATCCATTGCCTTGGAACGTCCATCTTTTGGCACTAGTTCTGCCTCCTGACTATCAAGAGTATCTATTCCTCATTCCCGTCCAGCTCGTCTGGTTTGTTACTGGAAGATTACCATCCAACTCATCTCACAATCTTATCAAATAGGACACCTCATTTTTGATTGGTGCTTTGTGGACAGGATCCTGTATTTGCATTAGAAACGGTTGCAGGTTTACTAGCCATGATCTTTCTTATGTCTAATGCAAAACCTGGCTCTGTCTCCTTCTTGTGAAGCTACAGGCAAGGTATAGACTCCTGCTTGAGACATAGGAGGCTGTCTCTGCCCCACAAGGTGTGATGTGGAGTGAAGCAGAAGTTAAGGTCTTCCAGCAGGGATGCTTTTGCCTGCCCTGAGTTCTGTCATGGGAAATGAACATGGACTTTGGGGTGAGAAGAGGACAGCTGTCAAAAGGGAATGGCAGTTCTGAGTCCATTTTCAGCAGTCTGTTCCAATATATCCTGCTCCAACCTAGGCCTCATAAAGCAGACTGGTTGTAACAATAGGTGAGATGAGCTTCTTTGTCATCCGCCTTCTTAAAGAAGTACCAAGAAATTTAATCCCTTGTTTAAATTTAAAAATCGAAATAAATAGGTAGAATGCCACAGATTGCTACTTAACTATGTCATGAAGATTTCAACTTTCAAGTTCTTGATGCCTATTTTTATGATCAAATAGAATTAAAATCTTTCAATATAAAAAGTCACGGTTTAAAACACTATTATTGTCTGTGATTTTAACATATTCAAAGTATTTTCATGGAAAAGTTGTGGGCATCCATGATAAACTAAACCTTTTTAATTGGAATTCCTTTTATTTCAGGATATTGACACTTTTGAAAACAAAACATATTTATCTGTCCAAAATTGACTCTTTTTTCATTTCTTTTTGTTTCAACTTAGATTTCATCACTGACACCTAGAATCCACATTTTAGTCTAGTGTTCAAGTAGAAATTTTTCTTATCTAGGGACAGCTTTTTTTGCAAATAAATGTCCTAGTGAAGAAGTTAAATAAAACAAGTTCAAAAGTTCATGCCAAGCACTAATTAGAGCATCCAGGTTTTGTGGACACAGTATTATGCCCTGATTATCCAAACATGTAACTTAAGAAGTAATAAATTGTGTGATGATGAATCTAATTCAAAATATCAATAGATACTAAGACACATCAGTGCCCTTTCAGATCCCATATTTGTCCTCTTCAATTCCTATGAACAGACACAGATTGAAATTCTGTCTGCATGATGCCCAAAACTTTCAGTTAATTCAATTCATTCAACCCAGTTAATGCAATATGAAAAAAATAAAAATAAATAAATATATATATATATATATATATATATATATATATATACACCAACTAATTGACAAGCTAATTTTTCCAAAAGAGTTGATAAAAACAGTCCCATCCTAAAAAGGTTTTATAGAGACAACCTACAAAGCCAGGGCTTCCATCTCATCTCTTTATTCCTTCAACAAGCTATTGTACCAGTTCCTTCCACTTAAAGATTATCACCTTCAGCATCCTATAGTGCCTCTCTTACCCCAGTGCAATGAGCCTTCTCTATGTCATCAAATCCAAAATTTCTAAAATCTCATTGTTGCTAGCCTAACAAATTTAAAAAGTTCAGATGATTCATCTAAACAGTTTAGAAATCCAGTCATCCTCTGAATATCCTCCTAATTTACACCTTTCCAACTCCCACCACACAGTAGTTAAGCACTGAGATCCTCAATGATCTTCCTCTATGTGATAGATGGATCCTAAGGTGACTCCCGATAATTCTCTCCTTCTAGTATTTATGCCCTTGCATAAACTCTCCCCTTGAGCATGGACAACATCTGGCACTTGCTTCTAACCAATACAATATGGCAAAGATAATGAGATGACCATCTCATGATACATTACATTATATGACAAAAGTGATGAGATGTCACTCTCGTGATTATTTTCTGTTATATAAAAGTGGGAGACTGCATGTGTGCAGGAGATAATTGAGAGGGCATGAGCTCTCCAAACATCCCTACTTGGTGGGGTGACTGCACTCATATGAAAGGAGGGCACAGAAGAAAGTAAAAGTCAGGAAGATTTGAAAATTGCCTGAATTTTTAATGTACTTCATAACACACATGGATGCATCAGCAGAGAATAGAAGATTTACTGACATTAGGTGTTTAAGCAAACCTTTAATCAAACATTGACCAACTGCTAGGCTATGCAAACATAATAGTGACCTCTAGGATTCAAGGATAAAAAATAAAATAGGATTAAAAAAAAAAAAACTGAGCAGAGGCCTTAACAGCCACATACCAAGATTAAGCCCAGACAAGTTATTTTAAAACAAAATAACCAAGAGGGGGGAAAAGAAGCAGAATCCAGAGTTGCTATGATATATTATCTAAAATGTTCAGTTTTCAAAAAAAAGTTAAACATGCAAAGAAACAAGAAAGTGTGACCCATACTCCATGGGGGAAAAAATAGTCAATAGAAATTGTCTGTGAATGGGCTCAGATGTTATATTTAGCAAAGACTTCAAATCACTAATTATAAAAATGTTCTAAATTAAAGGAAATCATGTTTGAATTATTAAAGGAAAATATAATGGGAATGACTCAACAATAAGAAATCTCAGTAAGGAAATAGAAATTATTAAAAGAACCACATGGATATTCAATAACTGAAAATTATAATAACTGAAATGAAAAATTCACTAAATGGGTTCAATCACAGATTTGCAATGACAGAAAAAAGAGAAATAGAAATTATCCAATCTGATGAACAGAGGGAGTAAAACTGAATAAAAATTGGGCAGAACCTCAGAGATCTGAAGACAACATAGCAACATAAATGTAATTGAAGTCCTAGAAGAAGAGGTGAGAGAAAAAAGTGGCAAAAAAAATATTTTGAAGGAATAATGATGCATGACTTCTCAAATTTAATGAAAAAATTGATCTACAGATCCAAGAAGCTGAACAAACTCCAAGCAGGATAAATATAAGGAGATCCACACCTAGATACATCATAGCCAAACTATGAAAGTCAAGAACAAAGAGAAAGTCTTGAAAGGAGTAAAAGAAAAGCAACTCATCACATATGAAGAAATCACAATAAAAATTAACAACTGACTTTCATCAGAAGCAATGGAGGCTAGAAGACAATGAAATAATGTATTTAAAGTGCTAAAAGAAAAGAAAATGCCAACCAAGAACTCTATCTCCAACAAAATGAAGATCAAAAATGAAATACAGACATTACCAGATAAACAGATACTGAGAAAATTTGTTGCTAGCAGACATGCCTTACAGGAAATACTAAAGAAGGCCAGCCCCAGTGTCCCAGTGGTTAAGTTCGGTGTGCTCCACTTCAGCAGCCCACGTTTGGTTCCTAGGTGCGGACCTATGCCACTTGTCTATCAGTGGCCATGCTGTGGTGGCGGCTCACATACAAAAAGAGGAAGATTGGGAGTGGATGTTAGCTCAGGGTGACTCTTCCTCAGACAAAAAAAGAAAGAAATAATTCTTCAGGCTGAAATAAAATAATACCAGACAGTAACGTAAATTAAACAGAAGAAATGAAGAGCACCAGAAATGGTGAATATGTGGATAAGTATAAAAGACTGCCTGAACTGGTTTCTTCTCTTTTCTTCTCCGAATTTATTTAAAGATATAAGATTGTATAAAACAAGAATTATAACACTGTATTGTTAGGTTTCTAATATATGTACATGTAATATATATAACAATAATAGCAGAAAAGAAGAAAGGGGAAGTAGAGCTATATTAGAGCAAAGTTTCTATAGTTTACTAGAATTAAGCCAATATCAACCTGAAGGTTAAATAGACTGTGATAAATAAAGATGCATATTGTAATCCTTAAAAGAACCACAAAGAAAATTACTTTTAAAATATAGTTAAAAAGTCAACAGAGAAATTTAGATGGTACAAGAAGAACAATAAACAAATAAAATATTTGTTTAACACAAAAGAAGGTCATAAGAAGGAAAAAAGAAACAAAAAAGACATGAAACATATGGAAAAGAAATGGAAATATTGCAGATGCAAATCCACCATGTGAATAATTATAATAAATGTGAATAGACAAAACACTCTAATCAAAAGGAAGGGAAGGTTAGAATAGATTGATTTAAAAAAAAACAAAAGAGCAAGGTACAACTGTATGCTGACTACAAGGGACACACTTTAGATTAAAAGATACAAATTAGTTGAAAGTAATGAGACAGAAAAAGATGTTCCATCCAAACAGTAATAGCAATAGAGCTGTTAATTAATACCAGAAAAAAAATTCAGAAAAGAAATAGAGAGGAGGGGATTTCGTAACAATAAAAGGATCAATACATCAAGACAATATATACACACCTAACAACAGAACCCAAAAGATATATGTAAAAACAGAAAGAATTGAAAAGTTAAATAGAAAATTTAAAAATTAGTTGGATATTTCAATACCCTACTCAAAAATAATTGTTGAACAAATAAACAGAATCGGCAAGGATCTAGAAGACCTGCACAACACTAGCAACCAACTTGACCTAACTGACATTCATAGAACACTCCACATAACGTCAGAATGCAGTCTTTTCAAGAACACATAGAACATTTTCAAGATAGGCCATATGCTAGATCATAAAACAAGTCTCAATAAATTTAAAAGAATTGAAATTATTCAAAGTATGTTCTCTCAACATAAGAAAATTGAACTGAATGGAAAAAAAACATAACATATCAAAATTTATGGGACATAGCCAACAGTTATTTAAGAGATTTATCACCATAAATGGACACATCAAAAATGAAGAACATTTTTGAATAAGTAATCTGTGTTCACCTTAAAAAACTAGAAAAGGAAAAGCAAACTACCCCAAAGCAAGCAAAAATAAGGCAGTAACAAAGATCAAAGCATAAATAGTAAAATAAAAATTGAAAAACAGTAGAGAAAATCCATATACCCAAAGGTTGGTACCTTCAAAAGATCTATAAAATTGATAAAACTTTAGCTAGATAGACCAGGAGAAAAATTAAGAAGACATAAATTACCAAAATCAAAAATTAAAGGAACATCTCCACTGACCTTACAGAAAATGGAGGGATTATAAGAAAATACCATGAACAACTTTATGGAAACAATTTAGATATCCTACATAAAATGGACAAATTACCAAAACTGACTCAAGAAGGGGTATAAAATCCAAACAGAACAACCAAGAGGAAATAAATAAAATGAATTACTAATTAAAAATCACCCAACAAAGAAAGTCCTAAGCCCAGATAGCCTCACTGGTGAATTCTATAAAATATTTTAAAAATATGTAATACAAATCATTGACAAACTCTTTCAGAAAATACAACAGGAGGGAATGCTTCCCAGCTCTTTTTATTAGTCCATTACTAAGACAGCAAAACCACACAAAGACATCACAAGGAAAGCAAACTACAGACCAATATCTCTTGTGAACATAGAGACATAAATCCTTAATCAGAGACTGGCATGCTGAATCCAGCAACATATAAAAAAGTTTATTTTCAAATGAAAACCACAATGATATATTTACCTCGCACCTATTAATATGTCTAAAATAAAAAAGACAATAAAAAACATTGGTGAAGATGTGGAGAAATTGGAACCCTTATATACTGCTGGTAGAGATGTAAAATGGTGCAGCTGATTTGGAAAAACAGTCCAACGCTTCCTCTTAAGATTAAATACAGAGTTTCCATATAAACCAACAATTTCCCTTCTAGGTATATACCCAAGAAAAATGAAAACGTGCATCCACACAAAAATTTGTATACAAATGTTCATAGCAGTTTATTTATAATAGCCAAAAAGTAGAAACAGCCATCATATCCATCAACTGATGAATTCCATACAATGAAATATTATTCAGCAATAAAAAGGAATGAAGTACCGATACATGCTATGACATGGATGAACCTCATATGCTAAGTTAAAGAAGTCAGTCATAAAAGACCATATGTTATATGATTCCAATTATATCGAATATCTGTAATAGACAAATCTATAGAGACAGAAAGTAGATTACTGGTCACTTAAGAGTGGCAAAGGGAAGAGAGGGGAAAATGGGAAGTGACTATTAATGAGTATGGAGTTTCTTTTTATAATGATATAAATATTCTAAAATTAGATTATGGTGATAATTGCACAGCTCTGTGAATATACCAAAAATCACTGAATTGTACACTTTAAATGGATAAATTGTATACTATGTGAATTATATCTCAATTCAGCAATTTTTTTTTAAAGTATCATATACTATGACCAACGAGGATTTATCCCAGGAATGCAAGGTTAGTTAACGTCCAAAAGTGCAGTCTTTTCCTGCTTTTTTTTCTGCTAAAATTAATACTGCAATGAATAGAGTTATTATCATCTTTTTAGAGAATTTTTAAGAGACAATACTTCACTCCTCTCTTTTCTTTTTGAATTTAAAATCAGACAGGAAAGCGTTCAAGAAACAAACAGACAAATGGAAACCAGAACATGAGCTTTATTACTCATAAATCCAGTTGAAGAGCATGGCTTTAGATAGGCAACTAAATGGGCTTTCTAATCCCTGCTCCCAAATTAGGCACCCTTGCGGCTGGACAATCGGGCCTCCTCTTGGTGCCAGTGCTGAAATAAGTGGCAGAGAGCAGACAGTGCATGCTTCCTGCAGTCAGGCAGCCTGCCTCTCTCATCCCCACCTCCACACCCCAACAAAGAGAAAGGGGCTGACCTCAAGTGCTCCCAAACTCCCTAGAGAGAGAAAATTTAGTCCTTCCAAATGTGTACACAAGGAATGGAGATAGATGCTACAAATTCAGGTAGTTTTGCAAAGCTGCTTACACTAGACATGAAAATCATAATTAAAACTCCATATTATAAATAAATGTTTGTGGAATGAATAAATGATTAAGAATAATCACGTTTATTTTGTTGTTGTTTTTAAAAAACAACAACAAAACAAACACATATATACAGAGAATAGATTGGTGGTTACCAGAGGGGAAGGGGATTGGGAGGAGGGCAAAAGGGGTAAAGGGGCACACGTGTATGGTGACAGATGGCAACTAGAGTTTGGAGGTGAACATGATGTAGTCTATACAGAAGTCAAAATATAGTGACATAAACCTGAAACCTATATAATGTTATAAACCAGTGTAATTTAGAAAAAAGAATCACATTTGGTAATATAATACTGAATTGTTTTTATCCCACCTGGAATAATATTTTTTTAAAGCATCCTCCATTTTTGTATACTGGGTAGCTCGGAAGTGATTAGGACTTTGCAGTAAAACCTCGCCTCATCTCGACATTCCTAAGAGATTGCCACCTGCTTCCCGGGGTGGGTGGTGTCAAGTACAAGCACAGAGAGTGACCAAGTTCTGCTTCACTACTCATCTGCTCACAGAAGGACATACACTGAATTATTTACTTAAAGATACATAATCTTTACTACTAGATCTCATGGGAATCAATTCAACCCTTTTCATATCAGTTTTTCATCAGTGACAAAGACAGACAGACTTGGATTGGAATTCTAACTCTGCTATATCCTGGTTAAACATTCAGAATTTCCACTCCTTCATCTATAAAGTAATGGTGCCCTTTTTACTGGGTTATTGCAAGGCTTGGAGACTATGTATGTAAGGAACTAAGTAGAGTGATTGGCACAGAATATGCATTTTATAAATTTTAGCTGATAATAATGATGTCACAAGCACCAGTGTGCCCATAAAGGTAAATTAGCTCAAGATTCACAAAATGTATGGAACTCCTCTGAGAAAAGTGCTCCATAAATGATAGGCATTACATATAACATTATTATACATAGATCATTGAAGGCACTGCCTCTTACTGAATACAAAGACATAATTAACTAGCTATAGATTATTTAAAATGAAATTTTCTGTTGTAGTAAAAAAAATCATTTTCATAAAAGGAGATTAACAGAATAATGTATATCCCAGTACTTATGAGATAGCTGACATGTCTTCCAAGCAAAAGCTTTGAAAAGTTGAAAAAGACACCTACAGAGGGTCCAGCCTGAGTGCTCCAGGGAGCAGTAGCAGAAGGGCACAAAAAAGAGAACTGGTCGTGTAATTGCATTCTGTCAAACAGCTAGATCAGCAGCTTTGCATTAGAATGCATTTCATTATCCCATTTACAATGAGCTGGTAATCCTATAAATATTTATTACTGAACTGAAGAAAGCAGCATAAGCTTTTACCCTTTGAGAAAGTTCTGTAACCTGCAGGGTGCCAGTGAAGTATGAAACCCTGGTGATTTGGTTACTTCTTAATATGTTCAAGACTAGACTGCGCTTGGCACATGTGAACACTCTGAATGCAGTTGTCAGAGGCACGCTCCCGGAGGGCGATGGTGAGCATATGCTTCGGTGGGTGAGCTATCAGACCCACAGCTGCTCTCTACTTAGCCCCGGAGCGGGACAATGTAGAACCCGTGGATTAGCAGATTTAACCTTGAATGCTTGGGAATAAGGATCAATCCCTTATGAATAGACTGAACAAATGGAGAGAAAAGGGGGAGAAATAAAACACTTTCCTTGAGATGATTCTGTTATCTGTGTACATTACATAATGTTAATCCTTCACTGTGGCTTGAAGGAAATAAACTGATACTTTCTTTGAAAGATATGGCATTACTTAACCAATAAATATTTTCCATTTCCAATTTTATATTCTATGGGTGGTGAATAAACAAAAATCAAAAATACATCACTTGTGGTTTTGTACATCTTTTCATAGCCTGTCTACTCCCCAAAAGATTTAGACATCTAATAATAGAAGCACAAAAATGAAAAGACAAAAACAGCTGTTGATAAAACAAAGAAAATAATCAAAAATGAGAAGGAGCGAAAGAGATCAAAATCTGCTGGCTGAGAAAATCTACCATAACTAAAAATGATAATTATGAAATTCTTTTGCAACTAGAACAAAGAGGAAAACAATGAATAAATACTACCATCCTCTTATTTTAAAAAGTCGTGATTCCTCTCAAAACTGCACGTCAATACAGCGTTTGTTTCTCTGGCTGTGTTGGTGTGATGAGTACCAGTAGGCAGTGAGCAATTGTCTCCGTGTGTGTGTTTGTGTGTGAATAACACATAGATATTTTTATTAACAGTTGAAGTGAAAGCTCAAAGGCTACTTATGAATTTGAAGACAGATTTTTAATGCAGGAATTCTGAAAGGAAAATAATAATTCTCTCTTAAACATCTGCTATAGGTCTGGTACTTTCCAGGCACTGGGGATACCCAGAGAATAAGACAGACGTGGTCCTGTTCTCACTCCACTTACTAGCTATTGAGAAAGACATAGTTTTGAACAAGTAATGGCAACCCTGATAAATGTTACCAAAGTGATGGGTGCATACTCCTGTCAGTAATATCAAGGAGATTCTACCTCTCCCTGGTAAGCAGAACGTTTGTCTCCACCTAAGTGTGTGGTGGTGAAGAGTGCAGGTTCTGGGGCCACCCAGTGGTGTAGAGGTTAAGTTCGCCCACGCTGTGGCAGCGTCCCATATAAAGTAGAGGAAGATGGGCACGGATGTTAGCCCAGGGCCAGTCTTCCTCAGCAAAAATGAGGAGGATTGTCAGTGGATGTTAGCTCAGGGCTAGTCTTCCTCACAAAAAAAAAGAAAGAAGAGTGCAGGTTTTGAGTCAGGGTTTGAATCCTAGGCGATGATTAGCCTAGAAGACCAATAATTAGCTCTGTAACCTCAGCCAAGTTACTTAGCCTCTCTATGCTCTAGATTCCTCATCTTTAAAGTGGGGATAATAGTAGTACCTACCTCCTAAGTAATTATGTTATTGTGAGGATTAAATGGAGCCTCTTTTCACGGCAGTCACATGGTTCCAAGAGCATGCTAGCAAAAGCTGCAAGGTCTCTCAAGTCCTAGTCTGGGAATTCCTCAAACCCTACTTGTACAGTATTCCATTGGTCAAAGGGAACTTTCACCAAAACCAACCCAGATTCAAGGGATGGGGAAATACATTCCACCTCCTGATGGGAGGAGTTGCAATGTACTGTGGCCATTTCTACAATCTTCCACATGGCTGTGGCAATGAAAAGACCACTTAAAATGTAGGATGAATAGATCTTAATGTTTGTTTGGATATAGGGAAGAAAAAGGAAAGAAAGGAACCAATGATGACACCAAATATTCTGCCCTGAGCAACTAGGTGGATATTTTTGCAAATCACCTGGTAGTGAATTGAGAATCAACCCACAGTTTAAACTATAATTTTAAATTGTGTTATTATGTAGAGTTTATTGAAGGTACTTAACCAACAACTCAGGTTGTTTTGAGAATCATAATCCTTGATGTTATTTAAATATTATGGAATTTGCTTTGACTCTGTACCTCAAGGGCTAAAAAATATTCTTCAGTGTACAGACTAAGACATATCACTTGTACTAGGTCCAATAGAATGTACTCCACATATACCCTGATTTATACCAATTATTTTGCTTTTGTTGTTTATGAGCAAAATATGAATGTCTGACTTTCTAGGAAATAGGTACAACAAAGCTATATCCAAATGAATGATTATTGGTACTCTCCATATATTCCCAGTACCCTAGCAATTGCAGTGGAAAAATGTGTTGATATCTTCCCTTAATGGATTACTCCTAACAGTAGAATGAGCCCATTCCACATGTGTAAGAATTAGCTCATTCTAGTAGGGTTTTTGACTTTCACTCATATAATGATTGAAAGCTTCTCTGTCAGAAAACTGTTGTCCATATTCATAACACAATTCCAGAAAAATTAATAGCATTGCCTTACTAAAAGGCCTTGAAAGTAAATATCTTTGAATATATCTACCTATATACATGAAAATTTGGTGGCTTCACTGTGAATACTCCTAAATATCTCTCCCTGTCTTCCCTTCTTTATCTCCACAACCACCACCTTAATGTAGACTCTGAACAGTTCCTTAATAGATTTTCCTGCCTATAATCTCTCCCTGTTTGGACTATTCTCTACATGTTTCTAAAATGCAAATCTAAGTTCTCTACTTAAGAAAAATTAATGTCTCCACTTTGCCCATAGAGTCCATTCCAAAACAGTAGTCTCAATGGATTTCAGAATAAATTAACAGATTAATTTAAACTCTTCTCAAACTCGCAGTGGAAGGAAGGATACATTTACAAGGAAATTGAGTTATTCCAGAGGCAAGACTATTCATTTTCTTGGCTATAATTCAAACAGCATCTTCCACAATTATTTAAGTGGAAATATTGGATATAAATTGTGTCTGGTGCCTTAAATTTTAAAATATTGGGGTTTATTTCTATTTTTCCAAACTTATTTCAGTCCACATGTAAGTGGTAGGGTATGAAAAACGTGACGTTACCACGTGATGAGTGCCCTTTGGTTTTTGAATTTTTGAGTTGTTGGGGATCATCTTCTAAAATTCCAGTGTCTTAGGTTAGTTAAAGCACACATTTACCGAGAAGTGGCTCGTGCCAGAGATGGAAAGAAGAAAAAGTGTGATCCTTGCTCTCAAGAACCTCATGGCCTTTTCCTGAATCTTTTGGATAGACTTTGAACAGGTAGAGTAGTTTAGTGTGGTACATGCTAACATAAACTTAGAGGACTAGATGTCAGAGTAGGATGAAGAAGGGATCTCTTAAATCTGGTGAAATCAGGGAAAGTTTCACAGAGGAGCTGGCACTTGAAATAAGTCTTGGAAGATGAATAGAATTTACAGGGAGAAAAGTTCAGGAATAATGTTCCAGTCTGATGGAATAGCATAAATGATTTTATGGAGACATGAGACAGCATGGTTCAGGAAAGTATAATGACTTAGCTAAGCTTTAAGATTCAATAGGAAAAATGGTGGAAGGTGAGGGACTAAAAGCTTCTGGGCTCCCTATTCTGTGCATGCCCAAGGTGGAACACAGAGGGCACAATACCAGGTTGAACCACATGAAATTGACATTTTTCTAGATCAAAAGAGTCAAATATTGGCATTTCAGAGATTCAAACTTCTAAAATTCATCTGTGGAAACTTCATCTTTGGCATTTTGAAGTGAGTTTGTCTAACCTGACACATTTACTTGTGAAAAAAAAGAAATCCCCTTAATGTTTTCTAGGTTAAGGGTAGTTTAACGAAAGAAACAAAAATAGCTCCCCCAGGAGTCCAAGAACAGAAACTGGACTTAGCTGAACATAATGGAAAATAAACAGAAATGACCCCACTCTGCCCTTGCCCTGGCATGGCTGTTCCTAAGATCTATTCCAGTGGACGCCATGGGCTTACTCATAGTTTCCGCTCCTTCATGCTTTCGACTTACTATAAACATAGCACCCCCAGCCCTTCTCCAAATTGTAACCCTTTGGTCTCAGATTTCTCCATCAACTGAGAATGTTTTGAACAGGAGTTTTGAAATGCTGAGCACTGCTCATTTAAGTTTAGGGTGAGAGCCTTTAAGTCAGTTCCAGAGGTCTGAGTGGACCTAATCTAACATTTCTTTTTCAGCTCTAAGACGCATCCTTAATATCATTACCCAGAGTATTCATAATCCTCATCAATCCTGACATTTCTGGGTTAAATAATTCCTATCATTGCTGGAGTTTGAGCTCAAGGGAGGGGGAAAAAATCAGTAATTAAGAAGCAACAGCATGATGCCCCATTCTATTAACTAAATCCTTTTGAGGATATAAGTAATAGTTGACAGTCATTCCTTTATACCTACCCATATTAGAATATCTGCTCAACATACTTCAATATCTGTTTTCTGGTTTTTAAAATAAAAAGCCTCTCTTACAATGACAGTAACTACTAGAAAAACAAGTGAGCCACAGTGCTGGCAATAGCTTTGCTCCCTTCTTATTATCTCTTAGGTCTTTTTTTTTTTTTTTTTTTTTGCCACCATTAGGAGCCTTTGCACACATAGCATGTTATTTCTCTATAGGAAGTAAGGTGGCTTGAATAGCAATAAATGGCCTCATAATGAGGTGATTATTTTTAACATGTGTAGATTCTAGTCTGGCTCCAATAAATGTCTAATAGGGCATGAGACAAATGTCATAGAAAATTCCTTTTTCACTTCCTATGTGGTGTGTAAGTACAAGAAAAATCCATTCAACTGTCACTAATAAATAAAATGTCATCAGGCAAAAGCGGAACTCGGTTAACAGTACTTACAAAATAGTCCTCAAACCTGAAGTCACTCTCAGAAAAATCTATAGCCCCTTCCCCCACCGAGTCTACCTCAGATACTGTACTTACATCTATTCAAGTGTTTCCTAAGGTGAGGAGTTAGGAAGGGAAAGGTGGTGGGCAGAACTGGGGGTCTCTTCAATCTCAACCCTCCTCCCAGCCTCAGTTTCTTCCCTCTTCATGTCCCACATTTTTAATTTATTTGGGGGAGGGTTGCCAGTAATGGAAGATTTTCTGACAGTTGCCTACATCTCTAAGATACTGTATATAATTTGTCTTCCCACCATTAAAGTGGTGTCTAACTTGGTGAAACTGTAGAGTAGGTCCCCAACACAGGGACTGTGAGGGGGAGAGACGGTGAAAAGGCAGTGTGACCTTGAGAACACAGTGCTCATCCGTGGCCAGTAGTCTCACTCTCTCTTGGCTCCTGCTTCTTCTTTTACTGTCTTTTTCCCTTCCAGTTCATTCATTCAATTATTCATCCCTCCCTCCTTCCTTCCACTTCAGAGCACTTACTGCGTACCTTCTGTGTGTCTGTCATGGCACAGATGACCATAATTTACCTCAAGATAGGTCGTATCAAAATTTCTGGAAGAGCAAGGTCCAGGAATTTGTATATTTAACAAACCCTAAAGGTAATTCCGATTCTCAGACCTGCATGAATACCACTTCTTTAGAGGCTACAAATACGTAAATCCTGGATTCCTGTCGCCAAGGAGGTCACCGTTTTGCTTTTCTCTGTCCACTCTTCAAATCTTATCCCTATTCTTTCCATCCCTCATAAGTGTACAAACAAAACAAGAGCTAATACTTCTAAGGCTTGCTGCTAACATTTATAATTGAACGAAATGCTAAAATTCAGTTAGAGGTTAGTAAAAAGAGAGATGTAGTTTTTTCTCACCATGTTCATGGACCCTTGAACTCTATCCACAAACTCCTTGATTGTCCATGGAGCTGATGGTGAAAAGTCCTGTAAACAGAGATTTTAAAGCAGTATTATATAGTGGTAAAGGTGCCTACCCACTTTAGGATCAAGTGGTCTTAAGCTTGGATCTCAGTTCCAGAATTCACCAGCTGTAGAACCTTCAGCTGGAAGTTACTTAACTTCTCTGTCTTAATTCTTTTCAGCTCTAAAATACAATCAAAAGGGAATTAACAACTTCATAATGCTTCATATTTTTAAATTTAATTTGATAACATAGGCGATAGCCTGGAATATTTTGAATGTTAAAAAATATGTTCAGTGTGTATTTGTCACTCTACCCCATCTTGATATTAGTCACCTAAAACATCCTTAGGCCCAGAAAATCAATATTATATGAACTCACTTTAATCACATCAGCAAGTGTTTTTTTCAAAGACCATTTCAAAAAGTGTGTTGGTTTGGGCAACAGCATGACTGCCTTTAATTCTCTACCTTTGATCTGCGGCTCACCAAGGGAACTGTTACTGTGATTTTAAAGTCAGCAGTGGATGACAGATACTGCCTCCAGTCCCTGCAGAGTGGACAAAGCCCCTCAATTTGCCTAGGTAATTACACTGCGCAAATACACACACGATGCCCAGCACTTCTCCAGCTGCAGACAGCCAGTCTGAATTCCTCACACGTAGGCCAATGATGCCTAGAAGTATCCAGAGACCTGGCTTCGCAGAGAATATTTTCTCTCACCACTTAAATCTCAAAGGATCGGTTGAGCCGGGGTCCCAGTCCCAGCCTATCTTGTACTGTGCAAATGAACAAGTATGTACAGGTTCCTGGGCACTGTGTACGCAGTAATTTAGTAGAAAGGAAGCATAGTTTTTATGATGAGAGAGAACTAGTTCTTATTTCACACATGCGCGTGCGTGCGTGCACACGTGCATTGAACCTAACGAGAATTTAAAGGCATTACTCTAGAGGGACTGTCATTCTGAAAGCAGTCCATTAGCACTTCCAGTGTGACTTTATCCTGACTTGCTGGTCCTCCCCGCAAAGGAAGAGTTTATTTCATAAGGTCACTTGGGGTTGTTGAAAGAGAGAAGGGACTGCTCTCCAAAGCAGTTTGTTTGGAGACTGAAAGCTCCACTGTGATGTAACAGGAGTTGGATGAAAATATCTCCTACCTATTGTTTCTTCTGTATTTTTCATTTGACTTGCTCTTGAATTTATTCTCTGGAAGAGACAGAATGTTTTGTTTCAGAGAAGGATTCCTCCTCAGCAGGCTTAAAAAAGTCTTTCTCACAGTTCTTTCTTTATCAAAAATCACTTTCATAGCTAAGCAATAGCATAGTAAATGGATTTTCCAGGCCCTCGAACTTAAGTAAATGAGCCCTCTTGTCTACCCAAAGTTCAGGAAAATACAGTTTACAAATAACAAATGGTGGAAATCAGTATAATAGACTCCTTAGTCATAAGTAAATTTAATAACAGGCACTTTTAGGAAATTTGTAGACATGTAAGTTAGACAAACAGTTATATCAAAATCCAGCAAATATGATCAGTTAAAACAGTCTTGGGAAAAATAGGTCATCCTTTTTAAACTTGCAATGAAGGATTGAAAATGAGTGTTCCGTTGTTCACCTGTGTCTCCTGGCAGACAGGGAGTTCCTTCAGCTCTCATTGTCTTGTTTGTTTCTTCTAATGCTGGGCAGAGTGTCTGACATATGGTGAGTTTTCAATAAATATTGGCTGAATGAATAAATGAACAAAGGAATGAATGAAAAAATTTAAAAATGAGTAACAGTGCCTCAACAAGTTAAAGAAACCATAGTGTTAGGGTTGAATTGTGTCCTCCAAAACTTCATGCATCAAAGTCACAATCTCCAGTACCTCAAAATGTGATCTTATTTGGAAACAGGGTGGTGCAGATTTAACTGGTTAAGATGAGGTCAAACTGGAGTAGCGTGGGCCTCTAATACTGTATGACTATCATCACTATAAAAAGGAGGAATTTGGAGACAAACATGTACACAGGAAGAACATTGTGTCAAGAATGGAGTTATGCTGCCACAAGCCAAGGAACTACTAGAAGGTAGCAGAGAGGCCTGCAACAGATCTTTCCTTCACACCTTCAGAGGGAGATGGTCCTTCAGGCACCTTGATCTTGGACTTACAGCCTCTAGAACTGTGAGACAATAAATCTCTGTTGTTTCAGCCATTCAGTTTGTGGTACTTTGTTACAGCAACCCTAGAAGGCTGATACACATAGCAACTGAGAATTTGGAAGCAGGCAGAGTCCCAAAAATGTTGAAAGGAGACATCAAGAAAACACACATACAGGAGAGCATGGCCCAACCACTAACTGGGATGCAAGAACTGGAATCTCATGCCTTGGAAGAGATGGGCAGGACCCCTGGTCCAGGATACCAGGCAGATGAGCAGATGGGGACTCAGGAGGAAGACCAAGGCACCTGCCAAAGGAGACGGCAGATCCAGTAGCAGCCAAGGGCATAGTTAGCAGAACTGCTTCAAGGTTGGAATCAGGACTGGTTAAGTGTTGCTTTTCAAGTTTAAATTGAAGCAGGGGCTCGAAATGGAGCAGAACTGCATGTAGGGATACAGGAGACAGGATGTGGTAAGGAGGAAGAATGTAAAAGCTGGGAACCAGTAGACCCAAAAGAATGCCAGTCTGTCTGGGGCCTATTTCTTACTAAAAGTTAAATTGGCTATGTTGTACACACAACTAGATTATTATTTGGTCTATGCCAATAATTGATTCTGTCAATTGCACATCTGCATGTAGGAGGGAGTTTGTGTGAGGTCCTCTGCTCAGCTGTTTGCAATACGAAGTAGTCTGGTGCAGTGGTTAAAATCGCTAGGACTGTGGAGTGAGACCAAACTTTGCCCATTAAAGACCAAGCCTACCACCCCACCACTTACCTATTGTCATGGAATTCCATTTTAGTATCGAATTTTATTATAAAATCTCAGGTCTATTCCTAAAAGAATTCCCAGGAATCTGAACTGAAAATCATGACATAGATCAAAAAATATGCAGTGCTGGGCCTTCCAGGGATTTTCTCCACCGTTAAGTGACTATGGAGAATTTCAGGAAGGCTGTCCTATCTTTCAAAAGTCACCAGACCAATATCTTCTTATTTCCAGTTGTCTACGTTAGACCAAGCAGAAGTCACGCTGGAGGCTGATGCCTGGCCTCTGAAGGAGGGAATGGTGCAGAATGGAGGATGGGTGACAAGCAAAATGGTACACTGATTACCCTATCCAGAATCATAACTAGAACTTTCCCCAAGTCATATATTATACTTTCACTACTTTAGAAATCTAGTATTTAGTTTATTAAAATTTTTGCAACAAAGGATAGGTTTTCATTTTTTTTAATTTGTACACTTATGCCCTTGTGAACATATATAAGTTACGGATTTTTTATTGTTGTATGTTTCAAATGAACAGACAATAACATAACAGATACCCTTGTACCCAAATTGAACAAATGTTAACATTGTGCCATTTTTGTTCCAGGTATTTTTAAATAAAACTTTCTTTCTCCATCCTTCCTCAGAGGTAGCCATTATCCTAAAGTTGAGCACTGTCCTTCCCCTCATGTTCCTGTCTAATTAATGGATATGGAATTACTTACAACATATAGATTATAGATTTTTAAAACCTCTTGTGTTGTGTCTTATATTTACCTGCTTTTTCCTTGCTTCCTATCTTCTCTTTTTCTGTGAGATTGATCAATTTTCTTGATTCTCTTCATTTCCCTTCTGCTAGTTAAGGAGTTATATATCTGTTTCTAGTCTTTCAGTGGTTACCCTTAGAATTTTATGTATGTCCTTGATTGTAAAAATGTAACCTTAATTTATATTCTTATCTTCCTTTTTAATTCAATGAGGGCATAAAATCCTTTACACTTTAATTCCAATCAACCATCTCCCATTTTCCATATAATTTTGCCTAGTATTTTAGGTCCACCTTATTTATAATGACCACAACTTAGTAAATAATATTTTTTTAGCAACTGCTTATTTTTTTCTGTTTTTCCAAGTTTGCCTCGGGATAAGCAACTGCTTATTCGGATGTTTGCACCTTCTGATCAGTTTCTCTGGTCACTACTGCTTCTCGCATACAACTCCTGTGTTCTAAGTTCAATAACCCTGTTCTTGAAGTATATGCTTTAGTAGCTCTTTCACAGAACTTGTGAACAGTAAACTCTGTCTTTGTTGGTCTGAATGTCTTTATCTTCATCCTGTAATAGTAGTTTAGCTCAACAGGTATTTTAGGTTGGCAGCTATTTTCCTCAGCACATCATCTTCTGGAGTCTGTTGTAACTGTCAGATATTATTAATCATACCAATAGGGTAAACATTCCCAGAAACAGCTATGTGAGAAGAAAGTACTAGACCTGAAATTTTCATGGGAAAACAATTTTATAGGTAATTAAGTAGATCCACTACTGCTACATTTAAGTCTTTTAAAAATAATTCAAATTCAGGTTTTTTTTAATGTATTAAATGCCTATTGAAGGCCAGAGGTTTTCTCATCTCATTGATTCTCACTGTCTTAGGAAATTTTAATAGCTCCACATTTTACAGATGAAGACACTGAAGCCTAGGGCATCAAATAATTTACTCTTGATCACACAGCTAAGAAATGGCATTCATGGGATGCAGACCTAGGTCTTCTAATTCCAAACCAGTATAGTTGCCTCCAGAATTTATAATATTTATTTTTATCCCTTTACTTATTTTTATGACTGTGAAAGGAAGTAGAATAATACTGATTAAGACAGAGAGCACTTGGTCACTCTCATTTAATGTTCACATAATTTATGATGTTGTCTTTCTCATGGGGGTCGAGATGGAAGTCAGCCCCTGAGCTCAAGGATCAGAGAGCCCCAGCATGCCTCTAAGGGCTGGGGAGGGGACTCTGCTTGAGAAGACTGCAAGGTAGGAACTCAGCTGATTGCTTGAGTACCCATGCTCATGAGTTTTAGATTCAGGGTAGGTTCCCTCAGCCACATGTTGAGAAATTGAAAAATGGCAAAATTGAAAAATAAATGAGCTTTGAAATACAGAAGAGCCTTTACTCTGGAGAGAAATGTAATTTAGTTTTCAGGCACATTCCACTTCTTTTATGATTTGAGGATATCACAAGGCATGCCAGCAAGTCTAATGGGATATATTTGGTGGAGTAGGTCATTTCTGGGGTAAAAGTTTTTTATTTACAGCACATGAGCATGGGAATTAGGGGGACTGGGTTTCAGTCTGGACCCTGGATCCAATTTGCTTTGAGAACACCCACAAGCCATTTAGGCTCTATGGGCTTCAGTTTTCTCATTTATAAAATGTACAATCTGAAGGGGAGATCTGTCTTTTAATATGTGAGCAGAATACATTTCTACTTATTGAACAAACTTTGATCTTTTTATTTTATGTTTTTATTTACCATAGTATATGTGTATACATGTAGGGATGGAGGGAGGTAAGTAGGTGAGTAAGTAGGTATTGCTGATCACTTAGAAACTGCGCCTATATTTTCTCCCATTGAAGATTACCCTTAGTTTTTTCTTTTGTACTTCTTTAGATTACACTTTTTAAGATAAATATAGATTTACATACATTTGTAACAAATTATTTTAAAAAAGAGCCTGTATACTCCTCTACCTGGTTTCCCCCAATGATAACTATATCTTGAAAAACTACAGTACAATATCACAACCAGAGTATTGACGTGTTGTTACCGTCAAGATACAGAACAATTCTGTCACCACAAGGATCCCTTCTGTTACTCTTTTATAACCCACACCTGCTTCCCTCTCCCCCTGCCCCTTTCTCCCACCCCATCCCTGATCTCTGGCAATCACTAATCTGGTCTCCATTTCTTTTATGTTGTTATTCCAAAAATGTTATCTAAATGGACTCATACAATATGTGAAGGTTTGAGATTGGCTTTTTTCACTTGGCATAATTCCCTGTAGATTCATCCAAGTGGTTGCACATATCAATCATTCCTCTTACTAGCAGTATTTCTTAATAAGGATATACCACAGTTTGTTTAACCATTTGCCTGTGGAAGAACATCCAGGTTGTTTGCAGCTTTGGGCTTTCATAAATAAAATTGTTATGAACACTGGTGTACAGGTTTTTGTGTGAACACAAGTTTTCATTTCTCTGAAATAAATCCAGAAGAGTGTAAATGCTGGGTTGTGTGGTAGTTGCGTATATAGTTTTAAATGAAACTGTCAAAATTTTCCAGTGTGGCTGTAGCACTGCACGTTCCCACCAGCAACGTTTGTGGGATTTAGTTTCTCCGCATCCTTGCAGGCGTTTGGTGGTGTCACTATTTTTTATTTTAACCATTCTTATAGGTAGAGAGGGGAATCTCATTGTGATTTTAATTTGCATGTCCCTGATGGCTAATGATGTTGAATTATTTTTCTTGTGCATGTTTGCATGTAAGTCTATTTCTAGATTCTCTATTCTCTTGTGTGAGTCTATTTCTAGATTCTCTATTCTGTTCCGCTGATCCGTGTATCAGTCTCTCCATCAATACCACAGTCTTGATTACTGTAACTATATAGGAAGATTTAATATTGGGTAGTGATTCTTCTTACTTTATTCTTTTTCAGGATTGTTTTACCTATTCTAGGGCTGGTATATTTCTGTATAAATTTAGAATAAGCTTGTCTATGCCTACAGAATCATTGCTAGGATCTTGTTAGGAATTGCGTTAAATCTATAGGTCAGTATGGGGAGAAATGATACCTTTACTTTGTTGAGTCTTCCAGTGGCACGTCTATATGAACATGATATGTCTCTTCACTTACTCAGAGCTTCTTTGATTTGTTTCCTTAGCATTTTGTAATTTGCAGGATACAGATCCCTGTGCGTGTTTTGTTAAGTTTATGCCTAAGTATTTCATTTTCTTTGGGGTAATTTTAAATGTATTGTGTTTCCAAATTTTGTTTTCCACAAGTTCATTGTTAGTATATAGAAATGTAATTGATTTTTCTGCATAGCGCTCTGTGATCTTGTTGCATCCCTTGTTAGTTCTGGGAGGAGTGTTTTTGTTTTATTTTTTGATGTATTTTTGGGATTTTTTTACATAGACAGTTATGTCATCTGCCAATAGGGACAGTTTTATTTCTTCTTTTCCAATCTATATGCCTTTTATCACCCTTAATTTTTAACATATATATAGAACTATACATTTTTAACAGTTTAAATTAATTCAATATATCCATTCTCCTCCTTGAATGCTAAGACCATGTCACACTTTAATCATGCAATGAGTACCCCTTATCTTGTTATTGTTCCCTAGAGTTTTATTTCACCTAAACGCATGCAAAAATTTTGGTTGGTCTTTTTTATAATCAATAGTTCATTAAAATTATTGACATATCAGTTTCTGTGTTCATCACTGTTTTTGCAACTTATACCTTCCCTCCAAGCTCATTTTTCTTCTTGTGGAAGACTGCCTTTAATAATAGTTTTGTTTATTAAAAGAGGGAGGTGGGTGGTGAATACCCTTAGTCCTTCTATGTTCAAAACATTTTTGTTTGTGCTCACTCTTGTATGCTAGTTTAGCTAAATATATAATTTTAGATTGGCTCTACTTTTGTATAAGTTTGAAATATTTTAATATAAAGTTTTAAAGATTCTGGACTGAAAATTTTTTTCTCAACAATTTAAGCTATTATTATAATAAGAAATCTGCTGTCAGTCTAATTACTTTGTAGGTAATTTTATATTTTTCCTCCAATAGATTTTAAGATTCTCTCTTTATCTTCAATGTGTCTAGGTCTGAATTTATTTTTATTTACCTTGATTAATGCTTGCAGTAGAATTTTGATGTGAGAACTCATATTTTGCTCCAATTCTGTAAATATTCCCATTATCTCTTCAAATATTACTTCTTTCTCATTCACTCCAATCTCTTTTTCTAGAACCACTATCAGACGTATTTTATAGCCTTTATTCTATCTTATCTGTGTCTTAACTCTCTCCCATTGTCTCTCTCTCCAATGTAGAGACTCATTTATTGTATATTTATTTCAATGGCTATATTTTTTAATTATAAATATCTCTAATAGTTTTTCTCATATCTAGCTACTCCTGTTTTATCTCTGCATGTTTATTTTTCATAAATTTTTCTTCTTTTTCAATGCATGTTTTTCAATTACTTTTTGAGTATTTTAAGCATACATGGTTTAAATCTTTTGTTAGACTCACAGTTTTTTAAAAATCTGAAATAAATTCATGTTCCAATTGTTGATTTTGTTGTCTATCTTTCTTAAATGAAGGTTTCCATATGTCCTAGAATTTTATTTGGTAAACTCATGTTGAGTGGAAAGTTTTTGTTTTTCTCTCTTTCTTCTCCTAGATTTACCCTCTCCTGGTCTAGCATTTTGTCAGCTCCTCCCTGTCCCTACCCCTATCACTAAGTCCAGGCTTTCAGTTGAGGACCAGGTCTTGGAGTGAATTTTCAGAGCTCTCCCCTCTGATATTGAGGATATAACAGATCCAGATACTGAGCCAACAGGCAACTTGGTTCAGTTCTTACTATGGAGATGAGTGTTTGTTCTCTCACCTCCTTAGGGCCTCTGGGAGCTTCCTGTGAAGCCACAACTTCAGGCAGAAAGTCTTGAGCCATATTCCACTTTTACATGTAGGAGGAGTCCCCCCACCCCAGCCCCAGGCTTCAGTGAGTCTGGTCTTCATATTTGTGGAATGCCCTTATCCATATTTGTTTCTAGAGAGCAAAACCTTCACAGCCACTGCATGCTCCCAGACCAGAGGCTAGCAGCTCTGAGGCTCCATCTTTATTCATTATTTTTGTTTCTTTTCTATTTCTGATTTTACACATATTTAACTCATCGTTTGAACTGATCATTGTCTTTTTTTATTCCCTCTCTTCATATTTTATTGCTGTATATTTGAAGCAGAGGAAGTGTGCTAGAATTTGAACTTCACCATTGGGCCAAAACCTGAACTAGAATTAATACTATTTTATCTGTGTGACTTTATAATCCAATAATTTTAAACTTAGAGATAAATCTGCTATCAAAACTAGGGTTCTATAAAATTGCATAGATCTAGAGACACACACACACACACACACATACACAAAAACAATGAGTGCATGTAAAAACTGGAGAAAACTGAATATGATCTATAATAATTAGCAGTGTTATATCAAGATCAATCCCTAATTTTGATATTCACAATAGTTATATATGATGTCACAGCGGGGGAAGCTGGATGAAGGGTTCCCAGGACTCAATGTACTATTTTTGCATTTTCCTATGAGACTATAATTATTTCAAAATAAAAAGTCAAAAACAAACTAGGGTTATAAAGTCATACAAATAACAGGACTGTTTTCATTTATTTATTTATTTTTTGCGTGTAAGAATTAAGCAGTTTGGGGAAGAAACAAATGATACACCCATAAAGAATGGAAAGCATTAAGTAAATTTTACTTTATCTTCTTCCCTAATGATCATATTCCTATGCCAACTTCTCTTTCTAAATATGACCTGTCTTCTATCTTATTTGTTCATTTATTCATTCACTTAGCAAAAATTTATGAAGCATCAATTACGTGTCAAGCATGATGTTAAGCCCTGAGAAAACAAAGATGAATAAGATACCATTCCTGTCTCCAAGCATCTTCTAATCTTTTGGAAGAGGAAGACACGTAAACAAATACAAAATAACCTCATGATTCCATATACTGATACCACACAAAATTGGGGTTCACTTGCCCAATGTGCATAAATAAGCCAATTAATTATGGCATCAGGCTTTGGGAAAGGAGATCAGCTTTATTCTGTGAGATTGGTCTGCAGGAAGAACAGGGTGTGTGTGCCCTCAGATCTGTCTCCCCTATTCAGAATTTGGGGCAAAATTTAAGAGGTTAAGGAGAACAGGCTGGCATGCGGAAACACTGGGAGACAGGTTTTGATTGGTGGGCTTCAAGCATTTATGATAAGGTTTTAAACATTTTTGACAGGGTTCTAAACATTTATGATGAGGTTCTAAACTTTTATGATAGGGTTCTAAACATTTTTGATGAGATATGGAAGGAATTTTAAGATTCAGATCTTCCTGAATGAGGGACCCCCTCACTTCTGATAAGAGTCTGACTATCAAGTTCTGATTGTGTCCTGGTCCTTGGGTTCCATGGAAAGGAGGATCTTTGGTTTCAGGGTCATTTCAGGTCACAATTTCTTCTTTTGCACATGCCCTGGCTATGTGACTTTGCAGATTTTCTGAAAGGCAATTCTTAATCACTCTATTGATAAGAGATGGGGTCAGTTGAACTGGTCCTGGAAGGCCCACAGTTACAGTAATAAGTGCTGCAGGAACACAAATGCAGGAAAATCTGTCTTTGGGAATCAGCTACAGCATCCCAGAATGAACACATGAACTCAATCTTTAAAGAGTAAGTACAGATTTTTCAGAATGTGAAAAATGTCATGGTATAAATGGCCTAATTTCTTTAACAAATAAATGAAATAAAAAGGGAGTTGGATAAATTATTATAGATTAAAAGACACTTAAGGAACATATCAACAAAATGTAATATATAGTTCTCATTTGAATAAAATAGCTGTAAACAGACATTAATGAAATATTCAAAGAAATTTGAAAATAGATTGGATGGGATACTAAGGAATTATTGTTAGTAATAATAATAATATGGATAAAGAAACAGTATTCTTAATATAATGGTAATTAAGGAGTTACTGCTAATTTTGTTAGGTAACATAATGGTATTTTTGTTAAGCTTAAAAAATCCTTTATGTCAGAGCTACAAACTGAAATATTCACAAAGAAAACAGTATAATGACTGGGATTTGCCTTAAAATACTCCAGGAAAACAAAATTGTGGGTGACAGATGACACATGATTGACAAAAGTTACCAACTATGGAAGTTGGTTGATGGATGAATGGGAATTCATTAACAATATTCTCCCTATGCTAATTTTATGTTTGGAAATTTCCATAATAAAAAGTAAAATATATTCCTTAATCATCAACACTTTACATAACAGCTTCAGAATATTTAACACCTAATCTTCATTTTAATTTATTCTGAATCATAGCCAACATTGATTAACTTTTCAGTCACTGTAGTAATATTTTCTTTTTCTGGGTCATAGTCTTCTATATTCCAATTAGGTACCAGCCGTGACATCAGGGAGAAATGAATTTGAGTGATTTTTCTTCTGTGAATTGGATGAAAATGGAATTTTTTCAGAGAAATTAGGGGGAAAAGATATCTTTGTCTCCATTAATATTGAACTTATCAGTGACTTTTGCCAGCTCTGAAATTGTTAGCCCACACTTTTAAATCTAAGAATTAGCTGATAGGATTTTAAAATTTTCTACCCAAAAGCTTGCACAGAAGGAAAAAATTTTCAAAAATTAAACTTTAAATAGTCTCAAACAAAATTTACTTTTTAAAAATAAAGTAAAATATTAAAAGTTTAGGGGTAGATCTGCTAGTTGAAGGAAGAAAAGGAAAGTCATTCCAGGCAGAGAAAACAGTATTGATTTTTAAAAAATAGTTTATGTTAGGGAAATATTGTCTGGAACCAAAGATAGGCTGAGAACCAAGGTGAGTGGGTGGGAATATGAAGCTGAAAGATAGTATAGTTAGAAAGATAGTTAGCCTTATGGTTATAAGTCTAAGGGCATTTTCTAACTAACAAATTTTTCCTAACTTACCAATTTGTATTTAATCCTATAGGCATAAGAGAACCAATGCAGGTTTGAAATGGGGCAATAACAGAGTTGTATTTGTTTTGTAGGTGTCTCAGATAGTGATGTGGAGTCTGGAATAAAGGGAATGATTTGGCAATAGGAACATCCAAAAGAGGACACTTTTGAGATGGTCTAGACAAGAGATGATGAGAGCCTGATGGCATTGAGAATGGAAGGAAATGCTTTGTCTGAGACAGATTTCATTCAGATTTGGAGGCTCAGTGGGAAGAAGAAGAATGACTCAGTTGACAGTAACGTCATTAACCAAGGTTGAGAATACAGAAATTAGAGCAGGTTGGGAAAGGAGAACATAATGAGTACACGTATTAGGTATGTTCACTTTGAAGGTCTACAGGACATCCAGGCAGAGCTAAGGATGACAATTTAGGACTAGAGGTTAGGTGTCCTTTGTCGAAGTAAGAGGTATTGCCCAGGGAAAACATGTAGAACAAGAAGACAGATCAAAGGCAGAACTGTGATGAACCCACAAACTGATATGTGAAGAAGGAGGTGCAGTTAGAAAGCAATGAACAGAGATGAGTAGAACTATAGGGAAATGTTACTGATTTCAGAAAAGCTTCAAGGAGTAGGTGAGATTTGAGGAAATGCGTGATTATGGCAGAATGTCTTATTAGGGAGCTGTGAGAATTCATGAAGAAGAAACTAAGTAAACAAACATAAACATGAATATGTGTATTTAGCTAAATAATTTGAAGCAATCTGAGTCTACAATGTCTTTACTTTTATTTAATTATCTTTGCGGTATTTGTTTCATGGTAGTTTTTGTTCTCCTGAATCCATCATAGGCATAATTATAAGCAGGAGTTTTTTAATTAATGCTGATTGCATTTCACCTTGAGACACCTGCAAAATTCAAAGCCTAAATTATCTTTTGTAATAATGAGCTACAGAGTTTGAGCTTTTGGTTTCTACAACATGACAGTTGAGGTAGGAATGGTACTAATTATTGCCTAATAGAATGTCTTTCCCCTCTTTATTGATAGTAAATGTTTCCTTTTATTTGGTACCTGGCAAAGTCAACTCTCGAATGTCTAACTGCCAAACAGGTGATAATCTGTGGCAAAGTTTTACATTTCACAATCCATTAGGATAGAGACAGGGCAATGTGGATTTTATTTTCTCTTTTGTTTATTTTTTATTTCATCTTTCACTATATCGAGATTGAGTTCTCATCTCCATACCAAAGTTCAGCTTTAGTACTCACTTAAATGTCTTTCTCATCACTAGAAGTTTCTGTCCAGAAAGATTGTAACATTAGAAGGAGAAAGAGCAAGGGCTGGCCCCATGGCCTAGTGGTTAATTTAGGCATGCTCTGTCGGTGGCCCAAGTTTGGTTCCCAGGCACTGATCTACACCACTCGGTGGTAGCCATCCTGTGGCGGCGACCCACATACAAAATAGAGGAAGACTGGCGCAGATGTTAGCTCAGGGCGAATCTTCCTCAAGCAAAAGAGGAAGATTGGCAACAGATGTTAGCTCAGGGTGACTCTTCATCAGCAAAAAATAAAGAAGAAGAAGAAGGAGAAAGAGCATTTGATTACTGGCTGGTGCTTTCCTTCAATGTAAGGTAATCTCATGCGGAATGAGGAGGACTTGTTGAACAAGAAACAGAATTGCAGAGATCATACTGCTTCCTCTCTCATTTCGAAGCCTGTCATTATTTTTTAAGTGGTCATGAATGTTTAAATCATATATTAAAGTGAGGGACACATACCTGTATGTCCTGATCCATATCTTCAGCACATAAACTTGGACATTAGTTGAGATTATAAAAGGTAATATATTTGCTTGCTAAAAATGTCTTTCCTGAGCTCCCATATTCATCTCATTTGGAGGGCACAACAGATTTTTTCTGGGAGATTCCACAGAAATCCACCATACCACGTCCTTGTGTTCGTGTGCCCATAAATGTGTCTTAGTAAGTGACACAATGTCAATGAAAAGGGAAATTTGAGATAATAATAAATTTCTTACTTGCTGCATATTAGAAGGGGAAACCCACAGAGGCTGTACTTTGGGATGCAATGCATCTATAGCCTGGCTATTGAAAAGCCATTCTACAGAGGCTGATGACCAGAACTACAGATTAGGGATGGAAAAAACTTTCCCTCCAGGGTGCAACTGTGAAAGCCCAGTTTCTTATTACTAGTTTACAACCCTCTGTGAAGTTTAAATTGGGTTGAGCAAGGTGCCCAAATCCTTCTGTTATCAAAATGAAGCATATTGTCCAAAGAAAAAGGCACCAACTGATCTATAGTAGTTGTTCTATTGCTGATTTTATCTTCTTGATGGTAGGGCATAATGTATTTCCTCTCACTGGAATGGGAGAGAATATTTGAAGGATTCTGAGTAAAAGGCACAAAAAAGGAAAATTCTGCTGATAAAAGTACAAAAATAGAAAGCATTTGAAAGATTCTTTAATATGACAAGAGTGTTTCAGTAAAGCATTGATATGAGGTAACTTCTATGCTAACCAATCTTTAAAGCATTTGACCTTAACAATCTGACTTGCATGTGCATAACATGCATGCTCGTTTTTTGTGGTTTAGTATTATAAGGAAAATATCACAGAATATCTGTATGCCTAAATTAACTAATCTAGGGGGATTTAAGGAAGACATGTTAGGATTCTCAACTCTCATATTCTGCACCAACGTGAGAGGGTGCTGGTGTTATGTTATACTTGTCCGTCCTTGGGTTAAGTGTTCAACTTATGGTATAATGTGTAGCCTGAGAAGTCTCAAGGACCATATTTAGGCGACTTTCCCTTCTGCTGAAGAGGTTTCCCAGTGAACAAATATACAAATACACAAGAAACCATAGATCATTTCCTCCTTGACGCTGTAATGCTAAATACAGTTAAACTGCATATAACACTGAACAGAAAAACTCACAGGGATGTATTTCAGGGATGTCATGGAATTGAAGCCTAATAGCAAATTCACATCTAGCATCTATGAAAGGAATCAGTGTTTAAGTTTGGTTTAAAAGCTAACATCACAATAAGGCCTTTGAACTTCAGTAAAAATTATTGTAGCATTGAAAAGATAAAATCCACAGACTGATTAGTAAAGCCCTTCATAATCTGGCACAAATCTGCCTTTTCACTTCAAGCCTGCCACTTTCTGTCATATAGCTCAATGGTAAAGCATTGCTCAACTGTGGGAATGCCTTCCACCTCTTATAATCACTGTAGATTTGTATATTTAGGGCAATAATTTTCTGAGAGATGAGTAAGGGCAACTCCCTCTAATTCCCACAAAGGTATCATTTGGGCTCCAGGCAGAGTTATTCCAACTTTATCCTCTACAGTATCCAAAATTAAACTCCCACACCAGCTGTTTTAGTTTGGATTCTGAGAGAAACAGACTCTGAGGTGGAAATTTGCGTACCAGAAATTTAATGGAGTGTGCCCTTAGGAGAACACCAGGAGAAAGTGAAGGAAGTAGGATTGAACAGAGGGAGAGTTGAACTGCAATGCAAACTCAACAAAGACATCAAGTGTCCCACAGGGAGCTCTTGAGCTGTGACAGCCCTTCACAGTTGTTCATTTTGAGGGAAAGAGACTTAGATTTTATACTCCTGCATTGACCAGCCATTGGATATGGACCCCTCCTGGGGAGGGGACCTGACCTAGGATGAGACACCTTTCTTCAGCTGAGATCAATTCCCAGAAAGTAATTGAGTAGAGAGCCATCAACTATCAACACTCCCAACAGCTGGGGGAATGAGTACTCCCCACCTCATGGGGAACCTGAGTGACATGCCACAACATTCACTATACCAGCCTCACCTCCCCAGAATTCTCATTGTATACCCTATCCATTGATGTAACAGATATTTATTAGGCACTCAATCTACTGAAAACAAGGTATCTGCTGGATCTTGGCAATAGAAAGGTGAATGCAAAATGATCCTGCAGTTTAAGGGGAAAAAAAAACAACACCAGAAAAAAAATGGTAAATGCTATAATAATGGTAGTTGCAACAGGCTTTGGGAATGCAAAAGAGGGAGTTTTACTTCAAGGGGAGATGCAGCTGATCTTTCATAGGGGATGGAAAGCTTGAGCTCGACACATGTATATTTCAACTTCAATGCTTCCGGCTTGGCCCAGCAAGCTGCCTTCTCTCTTTTTTGCCTATTTAAACTCTTTTTTACAACCCTGACCCAATTCTAACTCTGCCACAAGGCCTTCTCTCATCAACCCACCCTGTCATCTTAGACTTCTGCTCTGCACTACACCAGTTTATTCCTGATGCTGCATGTCACTTATCTTTTCGTGAAGATGTCCTGTCATCCTACCTAAATGGTAAACACCAGTAGGACAGTGGCCAACATAGTACTGGCAGTTGCTTAACAGATGATTATCACCACAGCATATAGAACCCAAAGAGACTTTAGAGATGACCTTCACCATGCATCCCAAGTGGGAAAAAAAAGGCCAAGAAAGGAGATCGTGACTTTCTTGAGGTCTCTCAGCTGACAAAGCAAAGATTTAAGATTAGAACCAAGCCCATGAACTCCCATACCCTGCCTGACACTGTCTCCTTCAATAAATGAAACAATTCGTGAGTCTCAGTCTTAGTAAATTTAAGGAAACTTTAAAGTACACATTAGGAAGTAGATTTGTTCTGCAAAATAATAGGCAAACTTTATCCAGCTTAGTGATCTTACTAATAATTCTTATGCATTGTTCAGTTTTACTAGATGTATATTTAGGTAAAGACCATGTGTCTTTTATTACAGATTCAACAGGGAGTTGCAGCAAATCCATAATTCAGTGTATAGATCCAACTGAGCTGTTGTGGAGAAACTGGGAGTATTTTTGTCCCTCTAACCTCTATAGTCTGCCCCCAGAAGTGCCCGATGCTATCATGAGATAAAATCCACTAGATTAAATGAAATACTGGTTCGATTAGTTATGACAATGTGTGTGTTATCTTTATACACACCTCTATTTGAACCAGCAAGAAACGGAGTGAAACAATGGTCAGCAAAGGGCTGACAGTCAGCATTACCCAGGGATGTTTTAAAAGATTTTTGAGTCCTACGCTCTGGAGATCTTCATTGACTGGGTATGAAATGAGATCCAGAGAGCTATGTATGAAAAGCTCCCCAGATAATCCTCATGTGCAGCCAGGTTTGGAAATCATATTGTCGTAAAATGTGAGGTGATGGACTTCGGTCACTCCATGGCACTACTACAGAGGGTAAAGTGGTCGTGGCTGCTGGCTTGTGGTCCCTGACTGCTGGTCAGTTTTGGGCAACCCCATCAGTCACAGAGAGGTCTGGAGTAAGAGAGTGAAGGACACAGCAGCAGCCATGCCTCAAGAAACAACAAAGAACACATATTTTGCATGCCATATCATAACACCCTTGAGGTTGAGTTATAACATGCTTCACCCTATATCAAAATACATGCCCTGGAATCTAGTCTAAAGAATAAAATGAACACTTTTATTTATTTAAACTTGCTTGAGTAAGGTCAAGTATTTATTACTTAGCAGACAAAGCCATACTCAAAAATGTGATCAGCATCTCTACTGACTTCTAAATTCTATTTAGTTCAGAATTACTAAATTCTCTAAGGCAGTACTTGTTAAAATTTCCTTAGATCAAGTGTCCTTTTCCTCTAACTTTGTTAAATAAGATTTCCCATGGAGAAGAATTCTATCCATTCCATAGTAACAAGGTTGATTTTAAATGGATGAACCCAGAGAAATTGAGTTCCGTTCCCTCAGCACTCCATAATTGCCAAATAACAGGAACTGATTGCTCCAAGACAAAAATCCTGATCTCGTTAACACCTGCTGTTTTGGTAGAGAGAAGACAATTATATGTGAAGGGTACTATGCTTTTGGAAATGCTAATTAATTATACATTATTTATTGGAAATACAATGCTCTCCTTGTACTGTAGCTAGGAAAACAGAGGAAGTAAGTGAGAACTTATACAGCTGAGACATGCTGAACTGTGATGAACTATAGTCATTTGTTTCAAATCTGGGCTCCTTGGCTGGTGTGGATACAATTTTATATCCCTAGTCTCAGTCTTTCCCTTTCGTCTCTGATGAGCCATCAAGGTCTAAGTGTGGGAGGGAAAGAACTCTATTATCTGGCAGGTTTTAGCCAGGCTAAGCTGGTCTGGGTGGCTTAATTTCCCTTTTACAGAGAGAAATGGTAGATAAATAAATAACAATGAGTAGTAAATAAACAATTTGCCAACCCAAACCTAGGGGCCAGTGACAAAAAAGAGGTAGCAGCTTGGCAGGCACAGGTTTCTGACAAATTAAATTCCTTTGCATCAGTGTTGCAGAATCATACCCATGTTAAAGTCTTGACCCATTGTTTTTCTACTATTTGCTGGCATTAGTAACAAAAAGTTAAGAAGAAATAGAGTCTGTTCACACACCAGGCAAAGAGAGTGAGGACTTTCAGTTCTCACAAGCCTAGTAATGTGCTTTCTCTGCAGCTAGTGTGGCAGGATTAAACAAGAGCAGTGTCGCTGACCTCGATTTGCTCTCATGCGATTGTTTAAAGTATACATCAATTCTTCCAAATATGTGGTTACCAAATGCTAGAATGTGAGAATATGTCTTGTTAACTTAGAATCCTCATGTAACTTTTTTCATCTAAATCAGCTGGTTATCAGCACGACACACGCAAGAGACAGAAGACCTGGGTGTCTCTCTGCCATCTGCTCCTAACTCCAGTAATACCCTCAAGACTCAGCTCTCAACCCATCACATGAGTGGGGTGGGCCAGATAAGGGTCTACAAACCTTTTAAAAATTTATATTATGTAAATTTTAAAACAAACAAAAGAGTAGAAAGTACAGTATAGTGAAGCCCCATGTATCCATCACCCAGCTTCAACCGTTAGCAACAGAATCTACAAATTTTTTGATCACATACCCTTATCATTAAGTTAATGAGAACTCACACAACTTATATGTAAATTATAAACATGCATCACTGTATCAATGTATTATGCACATTTAAAAACATACCTCACAAGTATATATTTTTAAAGTATGAATGAAAATATAATGAATGTTCATAGCAGCTTTATTTGTGGAGCTGAAAGTTGGAAACAACACAATGTCCTTCAGCAGGTGAATAGATAAGCCAACTGGTATACTCATACAATGCAACGAACTCGGTAGTAAAAAAAAACAAACTATTGGTATGTGCAACAACATAGATGAATCTCAAAAACATTGTGAGAAGCCAGTCTCAAAAAGTAACACACTCTGTTATTCCATTTATTTTACATTCTTGAAAAGACAAAACTATCGTCATGGAAAGTTAATCAGTGTTTGCTAGTGATTAGAGGTGAGATAACGGTGTGATTTTAAAGGGATAGCATAAGAGAGATTTTTCTTTTTTTTTTTTTTTGGTGAGGAAGCTTGGCCCAGAACTGACATCTGTTGCCAATCCTCATCTTTTTGCTTGAGGAAGATTGTCACTGAGCTAACATCAGTGCCAATCTTCCTCTGTTTTGTATGTGGGACACTGCCACAGCATAGCTTGACAAGTGGTGCCTAGATCTGCGCCTGGGATCCGAACCCATGAACCCCGGTGCACTGAAGCAGAGTGCACGAACTTAACCACTACACCACCAGGCCAGCCCCAAGAGAGATTTCTGAGATGATAAAACTGTTCTGTATCCTGGTTGCAGTGGTGGCTATACAAATCTATGCATCTAGAATGAATTGTCAAATTCATAAAACTGTACACCAAAAGCAAAAAAGTACATCTTATTGTGTGATAATATACCCAAAAAAGTAGTGAGAAAAATATAATGAAGTTCTAATATTTTCTCTTTGTACCCCAGTGGTGCATCATCCATGTTAATTTGGAAGCCAATAGACTAGATTACTTCTAATGTCCCTTTTAGTGATCACAGTCTGAAATAATCAAGTTACCATAACAGATCAAAAATTCTTTAACATTTCTCTCATTAAGAAGTGGGGTCTATGTCCCCTCCACTTGAATCTGGGAGAGCTCTCGCACTGCTTTGACAAATGGAATACAGAGCAAATGATACTGTGTCAGTTTATGGGGCCAGGTCTTAAGAGACTGGAAGCTTCCACTTACTGTCTCTTGGAACACTCATGCTGAACCCAGCCACTATGCTGTGAGGAAGCCCAAGCAGCTCCATGGAGAATCCCACGTAGAAAGAAACCAAGTCTCCTGACTGACAGCCCCCTGGCTGAGCTCCCAGGCAACAGCCAGCACCAACTTGCCAGCCACATGAGTGAGCCACGTTGGAAGAGGATATCTGGCTCCAGTCAAACCATCCCAGCTGACACTGCATGGACAGAGATAAGACATCCCCACCAAGCCCTGCCCAAATTGCAGATTCATGACCAAAATAAATTACTGTGGTTGTTTTAAGTTACTAAGTGTTGGGGTGGTTTGTTACATAGCAATAGATAACTGAAAGTTCCTCTGGAAAAAGAAGGCCTCAGAGTCACAAGTCATTGCCTTATTGCAGAGGTTCCTAGTGTGTCAGCCTCAACAACCTGCATGAAAATGGCCTGAAGTTTTGTGTTGTGACAAAAGCAAACCCCCCACCTCTCACCAAACCTGATGAACAAAAATCTCTTGAAGTGAGCATTCAGAAACCCACCTATTTTAACAAGCCGGCCATATGATTCTTGTGCATCCTAATGTTTGACCCCAGCATTTCAGACACACTGAAAAGATTAATTGGAAATAGCCGGACCAGGGAGGTGATGTCAAATGTCATTACCAGAAAAGATAAAGAAATTGAATGAAGAAAAAAATTGCTACAAGCAAACCAGTTAGAGAGGTTCCTGAAGTAAGCTTGTTCTACAAGACAAAATAGAGCACAGGAGATAGATTCTAAATGGACATGAAAATAAGAGGTAATCAAACCAGGTGCATTGCAAAGAATGGGTATGCTGACATGTGTTGCAAAGAATGGGTAGGAATACATCATATTAATAGGGTGCTTAAGTCCTATGATTTTATGATTTTTGACAAATTAAATAAGAATGACATTATGGAGGCAAGGTAGCAAGGCTATTTTTTGGCCTTTTTAGGTTTTTTTGGTATATATTATAATTTATGTATATATTTATATATTGTATATATATATAAAAGAAAAACTATTTAAAAACTATAACCACTTTACTTTCTTTCATAAATACCAATTTTTTCTTCATTAAAGCTATTTGTGCCTAAAGTAGCCTCCTGGAAGACATGCTTCCCACCTTCCATCACAAAATGGAAGAGAAAGACAAAAAAAAATTGCCCCGTTTGCTTCAAATTGACTTTGAAATGAATTGGGAAATGAACAAACTGAAGAAATTGTCATTGTGCTCCAGTTACTAAAAACAAAAGTATCTATCAAAGGAAGAGCCAGAATTCTATTGTAGACATATGTATGAACTTCGAGCTGCTCAAAGTAGGCTCTGAAAGACAGGAATGGACAGGATCTAAGGTTCACAACAGAACACAGAAAATTTCTAGGTATACCTTCACAAACCAATATTTTTCTTGTTTTTATTTTGTATTTTTTTGCCACGACTATAAGTCACCTACCACAACGTTTTCAATACTCCAATGTTCTTTTGGTGACTGCTCATCAGGTAGTGTCTAAGATTCATATTTAATTATTGCTGATTTCTCTCACTAAGAAATAAACAAATCCAAATTTTTTCCCTCTGTATTCAATAAACTAAAGTGTATGTACCAGCAGTAAATCTGAGTTTTAATATTAAACTCAAGGGTTGATGTAAACAGTAAATAGCATTAACTAAGGGATTGAATAATCAAATATAAATGTGAACATACTCAATATAGATCCCTGCATGTAACAAGGGCTTGATTAATTTAATTCGCCTTAAATCCTCCTAAAGTTAAATTAATTCCTTTTGTTTCTTAAAGTCTCTATTACTGATTTTTTCTGATTTTTTGAATGTATGTTCACCCTCATGGCTTGATACAACCATAGAAGTAGCTGTATGTACAGGTATAAAAGTATTGCTGAAAACATTGTGCTAGAAAATAAAGCATAAAATTCCCACTCAATGCCAGTGTCTAAAATAAATGTTTTAATATAAGATACCCTTTGTTTTAGATTTCTAATATAATACATAATGCCCTGTAACAGGAAAATATAAGGGAGATTTAGTAAATTCATTAAGTATAATCCTATCTCTCATCCATAAGTTTTAAGACTTTAAGACTTTTAAGAGTTGCATTACATCGGTCTGGCCTGCTCTGGCTGTCTTCAAGATTCCCTTTTAGTAAAACCAAAAGACAAAGCAGCAGCTGCTCTTGTCAAGTACCTAGAATTACATGGGTTTTTCTGGCAGCTATGAGAACAGAGAACAAAGTCACCAGCGTGGGATCAAGGGCCCAGCCACCCACAGAACTGGCTCATGGGTGGAGCTGGGCAGGGGCCTCTCCCTGTGTCTACCTCATGAGCTTTGGCTCTGACGGCTTCCAGATCTCCGTGGTGAGGTCCACGTTGGAGAAGCCTCTGGCATGAAGAACTGTCCGAAGATGATTAAGAAACGACTCAGGGGATGGCATAGGAACTTAAGCAGAGTTTAGTCAATTGAATGAGTTAAAGACACAAATATCTGTGTGAAGAATCAAGCTGAGAGGGAAATCTAAACCTTTTAATAAACAAAAAATAAGTTTGCCTGGAAGGTTGAAGTGTGATAGGTACGTTTATCACTAGAGGGAGTAAATGCAATTTCTGTTAAAATCACTCACAGAGAAGACTAGACTCATCGTCCTGCCTCCATTTGACATTCCCACAAGACTCCACTATTTGTTTTCTCAGAAAACATTAGCAAGGAGTAACCAGCTTCCCCAGTGTTAGGACCTTGTAAATGACATTGTCTATAATGAACTGGCATTTATTTTTAATGAACGTTATCTTCTTTCTGTCTTCACACATTTGCAAAATTTATTTGAGATGCTTGAAGTGATTGATTCTGTGCATCTTCATAAGACAGGGAAGGTAACATCATCTCCATTTAAGGTTAAAACCTTACTTCATGATATTTTTAAGTCAGCGATGACCCCTTTAATAATGATCACCACTGCTGCACTGAGTGGTGGATATTCAGTAATACAGATGTAAAGACTTCCACAATTGGTATCAGGCAATTTACAGAATTCCCTCCCCGTGACTGAAAATTCCAGTAAGATTTTAGAGTAATCTTAAAGTGATTTTTAATTATTCGGTGGAAATTTTTTTATTCTGAATATGAAAACAATATGTATGGCATTGTATTATAGTATTCAAACATAGTGGCATTTTTGGTGACCAGAGAATAGTATTTCTGTTTCAAAGCTGTAGCTGAAGATTTTGCATTTTCCATCTGTCTACTGATTTGTAACAGAATAACTTTTGTAGTACCTAGATTTGACAAACTGTGATGTACTATCAAATAATATTCACACTATTTTTCTAAATTCAGTATGCTTTGGGGGCCAGCCAGGTGGCGTAGCAGTTAAGTTCGTGTGCTCCACTTGGGCAGCCCGGGGTTCACAGGTTCGGATCCCGGGCGTGGACTGATGCACCACTTGTCAAGCCATGCTGTGGTGGTGTCCCATATAAAGTAGAGGAAGATGGGCACACATGTTAGCCCAGGGCCAAGCTTCCTCAGCAAAAACGAGGAGGATTGGCAATGGAGGTTAGCTCAGGGCTAGCCTTCCTCACAAATAAAATAAAATAATAAATTCAATATGCTTTGGGGTTAATGAGAAACAAAAGACACCAAACTAATTCACTTTGTCTCATGCCAAAAACAATTTGAAATTACAAAAGCAATTTACCTTAAACATGATCCAATATATCCCCCCACCAAAGAGAAGCCTGTTGTAGGGAGCTGCAGGATGCTTGGGGGGTTGATATCAAGAGACACCTCGAACTTAGATTTTTGAAATTAGTTTGGCTGTGTATCTGTAAGTGTTTGTTAAATGTCTACTATGTGCAGAGTATATCCTAAGAGCTAATGAGAGCAGAAAATTGAGGATAAGCCCTCTTGACTCTTAAAAGTTTGTCAGGAAAATAAAATATATATGGAGGAAGTAGTTAAATCTTATGATATAGAAGTGTGTGACAGTATCAAAATGCGTGGGGAGGCACTGTTCAGAGTGCACCTGTGAATACCAGAGAAGACGGCTGGAATATTTGGAAAGAGACTTGTGGATTTGGTGGAAACTAATAAGAAATGGGAGATACACACAAGCAAAATTATGTAGCTAGGATAACTCCCAAGTTATTCCATAGTTGCCTTATTAGATGTGTAAATGTTACTCTGCTCTCAAGTATGGTCCCCATAAGTTTTAACCAAAGAGAATTCATCCTATAGATCTAGCAGATGGGGGCATTGTTTGGTGGGGGAGCTATTGATTATATATATGGAAGCTTTTTGCATTTATAAGACACAATTATTAGGTATAAGAGCTAGAAACACCACCACTTATTTAATTTACACAAAATAATCAGGGATCATATCCAAGGGAATAAACTCCTTAGCATTTGAGACATCAGTTTCTAATCATTCGAGTAAAATGTGAATATGTGTTGAAGTCCTGCTGCTGGAGGCAGACAATGGTATTTGTATTCCTGGGGTCACCAGCATAACTTGGACTCTTCTAATGGAAAGAACATGAATGACTTTTTATTGAGAGTATTGGCTTTGATAACTAGGAAAGAAATTTCAGTATGCACGGGGGCTTCTCTTTGCTCCCGAGTACAAGGATTATAGGGATTTAACCCCAGACCTGAGCACCTAGAATGTTGATGTTTCTGACATAATTTCACACTCCTCCTAAAACACATCCACGCCCATCTCCCTAACAGGCAGAAATCTGACAGGGAACAGTGTCTATGTCAGATTGTTTTAGACTCCAGTACTTTCTTCCTTCTGAAGGCTTAATAATAAGAATTCTTGTCTATCATTAACTTTAATCTCTCTTATTTATGAAAATTCTCAGTTTTCTTTTTTTAACCCAATCTAAAATATTCCAAGCCTGACAGACTATCCTATTTAAAGATTTTAGGGGTTTTTTGCCTATATTAAAAAAAACAGACTTTCACACCACCACAGAGTGATATGTACGGTCTTGTGTCTCTATCAAATGGATTTTGGTTTCCTAAAAAGTCTCTTATGAATTAGTAGAAAAAACAAAAGATATTCATATCTGAAGTGGTGAAGTTTTAGGTTTTTAAAATTATAAATAAAAGTAAATAAATCTTTTTTAGAGACCTCATCTTGATGATTTGTTCTGGATCAGACAAATGAAATCAGAAGTGGGTTTCAAACTACAGAAGATCAAAGGCATCCAGAAAATGTCTTCGCTGCACAGTGGAATCGCACACGAGTCGCAGTATTTTCTCTCTAGATTATAAACTGGACAGAGGATGGGGTGGATTTTATTTTCACTCTCATATAGTCATATCCACATACATCCCCCCCATGCTCTTAGTAGGCATTCGGTAAATATTTTTGAATGAATGAATGGCTTTTGCAGATATGAGCCAAGCTCTCCTGTTACCGCAAGTGGAAAAAAATGTTTCTGGCATACATCTTCCCAAACCCACATCATCCTTCCGTTGCTAGTTCCACATGAAAAAGAGAGATCTCAAAGGGATGGTGACTTATTTAGTGGCCTGGTTATATAGTTAGAGTTTATAAGGCATATGCATTGTTTAACATAATCTGCTCAGTTCCATCATAGACATATCCATCAGGATTTCCAAGAAATTAATTTTTTATCATATAACATGGTTTTTCCTCTTCTCTAGGGCTTGCTTTATTTAAATCTGGAGGGTCAGAAAAAAGCAATCAAAGAGAAAGAAAGATTTGTTTTTCTTCTGGCTCCTGTCCTTTTACCCCACTCTCTACAGTTTTAGTGTTAAAAATGTTTCCAGGGCCAGCCCTGGTGGCCTAGTGGTTAAGTTCAGTTCCCAGCTGCAGACCTACACTGCTCATCTGTCAGTGGCCATGCTGTGGCAGTGGCTCACATCCAAAAAGAGGAAGATTGGCAGCAGATGTTAGCTCAGGGTGAATCTTCCTCATTAAAAAAAAAAAAATTTCTATGATGAGACATCTAGTGGGCCAGATTGCCTAAAAGGGTCAGATTGCTGATAGCTTTGCTATCTCAATGCTGACTGACCTTCTAGGATGTAAGAAGTTCCACAAATAAATTTTGTAATTCTAAGTAAGGCAAATACTCTCGGGGTGATTTGTCCAACCATTTTAACAGTATTACATACCTTTTCAGTGCTCGGTTTCTATGTTAAAAAGTTGGTAACTCAACCCACATAAGGAAAAATTCAACTGTGACAAAGGAAGGAAAGAAAAAAAACATCTGTATCAAATATATGTCTTAGTGAGGATATTTGAGAAAGAAGCATCACCTGAACAGGTATGAACAGCAGTTCACCATCACAGCACCTCAGAGACTGCTATGTATGTATATGCTCTCTTGTGGTACGTTCTCACATTTCCCCAGGGACTTTCAAACTGAAGAGACAAGCTAGAGAGTTCACACATCTGCTGCAGCCAGGCATCTGTGCTAGGTAATATAACGCAAAGATGTGCATGTCTTAATTCCTGGACCTGTAGATATGTTACCTTATATGGCACAAGGGACTTTGCAGATGTGAGTAAGATTAAGGGCCTTGAGATGTGGAGGTTGTCCTAGATTATCCGAATGAGCCCAACATAATCACAAGGGTCTTTAAAAGGGGAAGAGGGAAGCAGAAGATTGAGTCAGAGAGATGGGACCTGAGAATTCAACCTGCCTTTGCTGGCTTTGAAGATGGAAGGTGGCCCAGAGCCAAGGAATACAGGTGGCCTCCAAAAGCTGGGAAAAGCACGGAAATGGATTCCCCTGTAGAGCCCCCAGAAAGGAGTGCAGCCCCGCTGACATCTTGGACCTTTGACTTCCGGAACTGTAAGAAAATAAGTTTGTGTTGCTTTAAGTGACTAAGTTTGTGACAATTTGCTACAGCAGCAATAGGGGACTAATGGAGTGTTTCTTCAGGGTTTGTTTCTGACCTGTGTCTCCCTCTGAAATGAGCTGCTGCGGTGAGAGGGAGCACTCGGTGCTGCGGCCTCCCTCCTCTCTGTGCTGGTGTTTACGCTAATTCATGACCTTTCCTCTCTGCACCAAAGGAATGCCATGCAAGAAATGAGAACGCTTGAGGACTATCTCATTAGTTGTTAGGGGTCCAAAACTTTATGGGAAAGGTCCTAAAACCTGTAACTAAGAAGCAATTTGAGGCACTTTGCAACTTCATGCTAAAAGGCTATTTGTATGCTAAATTAATAGTGTCCTAACAGTAACTGCCAGGGCAAAAGCTGAAATATGAGCTTCAGTGACTCAAACATGAAGATCATTGACCTGGCTGATGTAACAGGGCAACTTAGGCCTTAAAGATACTTTGCAACTCAACTTATTTGCATTTCTGCCTTGAGCTTTTATTTTATTTTATTTTATTTTGTATTCCATTTTTTATAGAAGGCATAATGGGAGAGCCCTCTAGGATTATTGAATGTAAACCTGGACAGGAAGTAAGTGTATCCACAAAATAAAATAACTCCTTAGAAACTGTCTGTTCTCAGTCCAAGAAGGATGATTTATTTCTGGGGATAATAGGGATTTCAGAGTCCTTTCAGAAAACTTCAGATTACCTGCCTACATTTGGGAGACTTAGTTAAGCTTTAGGTTAGCACTTATAACAAAATGTGAAATCAAGGTAAAAGAACATTTTTATTTTTAATCCACAAATGGAGCAGAGGACCTTTTTGCTTCATAAGAAGATCCTCACTCCATTGTCCTTGCCAGATACTATTTTAATTCCCTCTGACTTTAATATTATCAGGTGTTCATAGCCGAGCCTTAATGGGAACATTTTGTTTTCTTGTTCTGTATTGGTTTTATCAACTAAATGCTGATGCATTGGAATTGAATGTGTTCTTGAAGTCCAGGTCAAAGGAGGATTGAGGCAAAAGACAAGAATGAGAAAGAATTACTGGTGAAAGGGGCTTGTTTCTTTTTGGTGACTGTCCCCATTTGGCCTTCCCACGGGTATTGGTCACTGCCTGGTTTGTCAGGGAACAGCAGCACTGGGCCTGTGCAATTGACGAATCACAGAAGCCCTGAAACTCCGTGAATTACACCATCCTTCTCCGACAAGGAAACACTATCTGAGAAGGTCTTATGGTGCTCTGTGCCCTCCAGTGCCATTTCTCTTCATCTTCCACATCTGAAAGGAAACTTGAATGAAATGATGCCTGTTTTACCCACCAAGTACACAACCACAAATCATCAAAGAACAGCTATCCTGGCCTACAACATATTAGGATATGATTAGCAATTAAAAAGTAATATTTTGTCATGTGCTGGATTTCTAAGAGTTAATATAAAAGCAGATATCCAAAGTTAGGGATGCCTTCGGTGCTTACATATTCTCAATTCTTTTTCCCACACTGGTTACATATTTTATAAATCATCTTCTTCTTCATAATATAGATTTGTTGACCTCTGCTTCAGTGATAAAAACAATCCTGTACCTCACAGAGCTGACTTCTTGCCCTGTGTTTACTCCCCCTCCCACAGCCCCCATCACTCCTTCCTCGAACAAGAAGTTTGACAAAAGAAAGTCAGGGCTTCCTTAGCTCACCATCCCACAGACCTGACTTTGAGTCCTGTCCAGGAGAAGTACTAGACAGGGACAGGGTGAATATAGGACTCAAAAGGAATGATAAAAGAGGATCAGGTCACGATTGAAAACTTTGTAAGTAAATGATGTAGCATTTTTACTTAATATCTTTGCTTATCACAGTTACTCAGAAGATGTGGAACAAAATCAGAGAAAAGGAAATTTTAAGCAGATATTCACATAATAGGCCACACAGCCCACGATGTGTGCTCATCAGGCATGATATTGTGGCAGGCAGGCCTGAGAGTAAGAGGAAATTGGCATTGTTTAAGCAAGGATTGAACAGTATGGTTAAAAAAAAAAAAAAGAGTCACCCAGAGAAAAAGTTTTGTTCACTATACATCCAACATGCTACCAGATTCTATTTAATTTTACTAAACACGACATTCACCCTATTTTCTGTACTGCATTATTTTATTTAATAAAAATGCAACTGCTTTCTGATTCTTAGCCACATACCACTAGCCAGGGCCCCCAATCCTTTTAGAAGATATAGAGTGAATTCAGAATCTCAGATTTCTGAGACTTGATTGTAATGCAGAAGATAGAAAAATCTCACTCAGTACTTGAGTTTTTAAAAATCCATACATGATCACACAGCTATCAAAGAATAAAGATCAAAACCACTAAAGTGATGTGTAAAGTGTGAGGAGAGAAAGCCTGTGCATTTTCAGTCCAGTAAATGATGAATGTGTAACAGAGAGTCATGAACCAAAAGAGCTTTGACAAATGAATTTTCTGAGAAATCAATGACTAGATGAGCAGGCCAAGATTTATCAAAAGCATAAGTGCGACAAGTGGTTTGGCTTTTCTATTTTTAAAAATAGACTTGATTTGATTCATATATTTTAATTCAAATTTTAAAAAAATATATTGGTTTTATGCCATTAGTATTAATTTATGCTGTTAGTATATGCTAAATAGTATTGGTTTTTTTTCAGTACTGATGGCATGATTTAATTATGTCTTAGTATGTATAGCTTGTGAAATGATGCCAATGGTGAAATATCAAATTTATATAAGAAGGCCTAATTTTCTTGCTATCTTTTTTCAAAGTTAAAAGGAAGTTTAGTTCCCTTTTAAATAGTAAGATTTTCTTATTCCAGTTAACTTTTTCTCTACCCTATCTTCCAGTAAAATAATACTTAATGGAAGGAGTCTAGTTATATTTAACCAAAATCAAATAAATATACATATAAGTTTAAGTTATTTTAAAGATAATGAGCTCTTGTTTTCCTATTCTTGCCCCCTTTATAAATCATAATGCAAGATTTATTAGATCTTTCCTAGCAATCCCCAATACTAAACAAACTATTTGTGGGTCTCACTCTAGTTAGATTCATGTTTATAGAGACAGTACTGTGTTTGAGGTCGCAATAGTAGATATTGCTTTCATGGTGCTGATTTCAGTGGCATAGAGGATGCAGCCCAGTAAATGGAAGGGCAGAGGAGAATAAAATTTTTAATAGCTTTGCTTTCTTGGTGCTTTGTCTGAAAGAATCACTGTTGCACTTGACATTTGTAGCCATTTTCCTTTTTCATTTTGAATCGCAGAGCCAGGCTCAACTTTGTGTTGAGGGGAGGAAGAGGGATGACCTCAGAAATGTCAGAATCATTATGAGTGGCAGAGTATAAGCTTGGGTAGGTGGACAGTAGTGTTTCATCAATCTGTTTAAATGCTGGCTATGGGGTAGGAACCTGAAACAATAATAAGTTTTTTAAATCCGGCAGATATGTAATACGAAAGACTTCTTTCCCAACATAAACCATGTGGTGTGGGAGAAGCCATGCCATAAGGAATGAGGAGGAACTCTGGGCAGACCTAAATGTGCTCTCCCTTCTGGCCCTTCCTTCTTGTGACCTCAGGCAGCGTACACAGTCCCTCTGAGCTTCACTTTTCTCATCTCTAAAGTGAAATCACACCATCCTTCTCACGGGGCTGCTGAGAAGATTAATAAGAGAGGATATGCAGAGTGCCAGGCTCCATAAGTGCCAACTTGCGTTTTCTCCCTTTCTTCTACTTTATTTTAACATTGAAATAATTTACACTAACAGGTGATCCAGAACTTGGCCCAAGGCCCCTTGTGAGAACCTGGCCTAGCCCCACAGGGCTAAGAGACCTAGCAGACTGAGTCTCTAATTCACTAGAGTGGGTTCATTCCTGTTTCTTCCTGCTAAACAAGTTCCTGGTCAGACCCTGGGGATAGTCAGTGGTGCTGGCCCACATTTGCTGCCTGTGGATTTGAGGTCAGTAGTCTACTAATCTATCATGCAATACTGTCAGATGAATTTCTCTATCTGATACAGAGTGGTCTGAGCCCAACTGCTTGACTTCGGGTTGCAAGTGGTGACCAGGAGCAGTTGTCCAAGAAAACATGTGTTCTTGCAAATGGTTCATAGCCAACAGTTAGACAACCCTCAATGCATACTCCTAAAACATGAATCTAGATACTTCCCTTCAGATGATTTGTCCTCTGTGAGGACGTTGGAGTTTTTCTGGAATGGGTCACCAGTTCAGCCTTATTTCAAGACAGGCAGTAGGCATTATGCTGAATGCCTACTCAAGACCTAAGATAGGCAAAGGAAACAGGTTTCATCTTACATGACAATTCATCAACTCATCTAGATAGCTGCGTGAAGAAGAATTCCAAGGTTGCTTCTGGGTTCAGCATAAATGTGTTCCTTGGTCAGTGGTGATGTCTGCCGGGGGTATTGGAGAGGGTTGTTGGGGCACACATGACAGAACTGCAAACCTCATTCTCTGGGAATCCTCAAAGTGATGCTTTAGTTCAAGATGGACATAGACTATTGTTCCACAGATGGCCACATCCACACATAATGAGCACTGTGACGATCAAGTAATTCCTTCAGCTGGATGACAACACCATGAGGCCAATATCCAAAGACAATCTCAGTCTCTGGTCAATGCTACAAGACGTTCTGGACCCCCTAAAAATTTTGAATATCACCAAGGATATACATTCCTGGATACTACCTGGTTCCTCACAACCTTATAATTCCAGAGATTCGGGGGCTTGTCCAGTATCACTTGAAATCACTGAAAGCCAAGGCTAGCTTCTGGTGCTTTCACCATCACTTCCAGCAGCCTCCCTCAGCAAGCAAACATATGGAATACAAAAGAAAACAAAATGAACCAATCCTAACACAGAAATCCCAGGACTTTAAAATGTATTTAGACTTTTTAGGCCAAACCCTGCCTGACTTCTACCCCTCTGCCTGAGCTATTGATCTTCTGCCAGGTACAGGTATTCATGATCAGTCAAAGATGGCATCCCATGGAGAATTTAATGAAAGAAGTCTACAGGAGGGCCCCATCTGCCCATCTACTGTCTCTCCTCCTTGTCAAGAGGAGAAGCAAGGATGCACATCTATGCAATGAGCACCAGGTGCTAAATAAAATCATTATCCAAAATCAATACCTTCCCATTGACTCCTGGCTTGCTGTATTAGCACAGGTGAAACAGAGTTTATACCAAACAGGGATTCCTGAGAGCATATAACTGCTCATAATCATGAAGAAAGATGAAAGATCCTACTCTGAACTTATAATGGCCATTTTGAATATACATTAAGGCAACTCAGCCTTTTCTGATCATGATTACGTTAGGCTATTGCATAATCTGATTGAGTGACTTTATTTTTCTTCCTATGACTCATCCAAACTATACGGTACTAGTCCCACTATTGAAACACCAACTTGATACCCATGTCAGGAAGTATGCATTTGACTTTGCTTTAGTAGAATCCTGGTACCCGGAGGTCTTGTGTCCTTTGATTAGTGGAGTTCTGTATTAAAAGCATCTACAGTTCTCTACCTGGCCCATCTCACTCTAACTCAATAATTTTCAAATAAATTTTAACCTCAGAACTCTTTGTACTTTTCTTTTCCCCAAATGAAATTTCACCAGGAATGCTGTGTTAGTTTCCTAGGGCTGCTGTAACAAAGTACCACAAACTGAGTGGCTTAAATAACAGAAATTTATTATTTTACAGTTCTGGAGGCTAAAAATCCAAAATCTAGGTGTAGGCAGTGTTGGTTTCTTCTGAGGACTGTGAGGGAGAATGTATCCCATACCCCTCTCCTGGCTTTTATTATTAATTGACTATTTCTTGGCTTGTAGAAGCATCACTCTATCTCTACCTTCATCATCACAAGGCATTCTCCCTGTGTGCATCTGTCTCTGTGTCCAAATTTCTCCTTTTTATAAGGATACAAGGCATTTGAATTAGAGCCCACTCTAATGACCTCACTTTAATCATCTGCAAAGACCCTATTTCCAAATAAAGTCACATTCACAGGCAGTAGGGGTTAGGGCTTCAACATCTTTGGGGGGAACACAATTCAACCAAAGACAAATCTCAATTATAAAACATAAAGATGAATCTGCTTACTGTGAAGTGGGGGAAGGGGGCCTCTCTGCCTGATGCCTTCCTCTCCCTGTCATTCCTCCCCATTCCTCTTTCTTGACATTTCTGCTGAAACACCTGAGCTGCACAAAACACAGTTTTAAAAGTCACTGCTCCAACATAACAGGTCTGCAACAATCAGATATTTCATAGTTGTCGGAGGTCCAGCAAGAGTTAAGCCTTGCAGTCATCACTTTGTACACCTTAAACTCATACAAAGTTGAATGTCAATTATAGCTCAATAAAGCTGGAAAAATTTTAAAATAAAAATAAAATTCAAAAGTTAAGGCTTGCATATACCAATTTAGCATTAACTCGGTCTTAAACAACCCAGACCTGTGACTTGTTTTCACTGTAGAGAGCAACTCCTGGGAGGGAGCACAGGAAGGTTGTGAAGGCCACAGGGAAGAGTGTAATGGAACTGTCTGTGTCTGAATGTCGTCTCTGTAGAGTCTAACTGCATTGCTTGGGAGAACGAGCTGTTTTCCATCAAACTCTCACCATCAATTCACAAATGCTGGTGGCACTTTCTGGTGGGAACCAAACCTTTCATTAGCCATTGGCACAAATCAGCAGAACCACAATGACATGCAGAACTCACCCAAGAACAGATTAATTTACTGGCCCTCTTCTTTCCTCTCGCTGCCAGATCCAGGACCTTCCCAAATCACAGAGCCAGGAAGCCCATTCTAAACCCCTTGAATGTTAATTTCTGAAGGCCTCCAGCTACCCAATTGCCTGCTATATGTGCAGAATTTGTCCATATTGCAGCCCTGGGCAGACTGTCTATTGTTCACCTTGGAGCAGCAAAAAAGTAGATAGGAGCACGTGCTAGCCCCAGAAGAATACTCATTACCAGTGAAGCCCTCACACCTCAAATCATCAGTGTCCATCACTTTAATTCTGTGTCTGCATTGCTCTTCAGGAACATTGGCTGCTATCGCATTCTTCATGATTGCACTGGGAAAACATCCTCCTCCTGTGGTTGCTGAGAAATTTACATTTGTGCCATCAAGAAGGATGGACTGGAAGGACTCTTCTCCCAGAAGCCCAGAATACAATCACAAATATCTTTTCCAAACCTTTTGTAATCCATCCCAATCATGTTAGTGGATAAACCAACTGCTCCATCATTTCTACTCTAAAAGGACATACGTGTCCCTAAAAAATCATGCAATAAAAACCACAGGGCTTATGAGGAGGGTGGGGTTAGGAGAACGACACTCAAAAACTTCATCAATGACATAAAAAACTAGGAAGCTATTAAAAGTGGTAACAGTTTTGTGCATATTAAGTGGCTAAGAAATACATAAATACTACAACAAATATGATATTTTACCTTGAAAAAGATCTGCAGTTTACTTGCAAAAGGGGGTGAGTTATTGTGAAGAGGTGGAAATAAACTTGTCTGAAATATGATGGAAGATTGTAACTCCTGATGAAGATAAGCTTGGCTCATAACACATAGTGGTGAACGAAGGTAGCTGGTAGATGTTTGAGGTGTGCTAGTGTGTACATTTTTTGTGTTCTTATACAACTTGGTTCAGCTAGGTGCAGTTTTCTGTGTTCACCTATTATTTCTCGGGGACAAATCATGCATAAGCAAATGTGAAATTTGCATCATGTTCAAATTGTTCACTAATATATCAGTCACACTGGGACAAATTCACATTTTCAAAGCAAGCATTACAGCAGAACTGACTGTACCTACAGCCACACCTTCAATTTATACCATCTGTCAGAGAAAATCAGGCCAGCTTCTTCAAGCACTCACATCCTCTACCCCCAAAATATCCCTTGGCATATTAATCACCAATTTTGTCCTCATTACTTTTCAGCACTAAATGCCCTCTGCCCCTAGACCATTCTAAGGCCATTATTATTTTTACTGATAAACATACCAAGTCCAAACACATCTGGATGATGCAGACTGACTAACAGTAAACTCTAGGAAAGTCCTTGAGCTAGGAAACCAGATATGGTTGTCCATTTCCTGCCTACATTGGACTAGCTGACTACAAAGCTGGTAGGATGCCAACTTCATCAAACTTTGTTGGGATTTCAAAAATTGTCTGTCCCAAGAATACAAAATCTAGCTCCCAGGTAACCTCATGGATGATCTCAGATTTCCCATTTCTTCTTTTATGGTACTGAACAGCATATAGAGTGTCCCATTCAACATTTTAATCCATACAAACAACACAGAGATAGCAGGTTGTTTGGGGGCTCTAAGGAATAGCAGAGATTGTCATGTTATCCAATGTGACACCCACCCCACCATAGGAGGCCCGAGTTTGTTCAGACACAACCTAGCCACAGATATAGACACAGAGGCCTTCCATGAGGGTGACAGCATATCCCTGCTATTGGGGAACTCAATCAACTGTAACAGATGGTAGTGTAGAGTTGGCTGCGTCAATTGTTGCGCTGTCTCCAAAGAGAAGAAACTTGCTTTCAATCTTGTTCTGAGCCACTCTCTCCCTCAAAGCTATCTGGGGTGCTTACCTTGGGCTTCAACCCTCTTGTATCTTAATTCTCCCTCCTTCTCTGGACCAAGGCTCATGTCCCAGCTCTTCCTTGCTGACCTTTGTATTCTGCTGTGACCTCTGACAGTGTGAATTGTGCCTTTCTTTTAGCCTTGCCAGGAGCCATGATATGCCCACCCCTTCTCCCCACTATATTTGTTGACTGTCAAAGCTCCATTTTCACAATTAATCTAATCTACTGGGATTGCAGCTCCCCTTGCCTCCCTGTGGACTCAAATTCCTTGCCCTCTACTCCACCTCGAGTTCTGTCTGCCTAGGTGAGCCGACAGTGAGATCACAGAAAGAGACACTTCCCTTGGTTATGATCCCACAAGGAGTTCATTGGTGTCTGGTAGGCCAACATGAGAACAATCTCATACAAGTTTTCGGTTTGCATCATTTTCAAAACATTGTGAGAATTTATTGTGTTATCTGAAAGAAGTCAACTTAGTGACTGCTGTGTAAAAAAAGCCATCAAAAATTGTTAGTTCTAAATAAAATATACTCAACAGTTTTTAAAGGTCACTGAAAATCATTTTGGAATTGGAGAAAATAATTTGAGTGATTTATAGCTTTTAGGAGAGATAGGATACAAGTCAAGACTAGAAGAAATGAAAAGAATAAAGACACAAGAAATAACACAGAGACTGAAAAGAATAAGAAGATTCCATGGAGAAGTTAAATGATACAAAGGCAGCTTTGGGGTCTCAGATCAGGAGGAAAGGTGGTAGGAGTTATTCTTTTCATAAATTCTAAAAAGAGCTTAAAAGTGGTTAGCTTTTCCATCCCACAATAAAAAAGTGATAAATCCCAGGTTTAAGTGTCTATGTTTGTGAATACGTACGTGTGTAAATGTGTGTGCATGTGTTTTGTGCATGTGTGTGTAGATGTGTGTGTATCCACGTGTGTGTGCAAGTATATGCCTGCGTATGCATGCACATGTGTGTGTGCATAAAGACGCTGGAGAATCTAGATCCTTCAATCCTTCACATCATACATCTCTGAAACTAAGGAAGGGATAAAGCAAAGAAAGAGTAATTACAGGCCCTATTTCTTTTATTCAAGAAGGAGGCAGAAAAATCTAATGGTTTTTTATGATCTTTATTGATACACATCTCGGTTCAAATTCTGATATGCCAATTCTACACTGCATCACATCGAGCAATTTAACTAGTCTTCCCCTGGTTCAATTTCTTATTTACAAATTGAGAATGATAGTAGTTTCTTCATAAGGTTATTTTAAGGATTGAGTGAGATAATGTATAAAGCCCTCAACATAGTGCCTTGCACAAAGTGTATAATCAATAGATGATAGCCATTGTGATTATTATTTTTACTGATAAACATACCAAGTCCTAAACCAAAATAAGATGCACCAAAAAGTCCAGCAAGAAAATAGGAGACAGGAGAAGAGAACTCTGACTTGCCAGTGTCCATCCTAGCCCTAAGTCTTACTCAAATGGGAACCTGCAGGCTGCACCAACCCCACATCCCTGGCTGTGCCTTTCTGAGTAGCCTGTGACCACACAGTCAACTTAGGAAGGAAACTCTTAGAGGCCAGGAATAGTGAGTTGCCATGATAAACTTCATACTAAAGTGCCCTGCCTACTGGTAAGAAATATTAGTTGATGATGATGAATCCAATAGCCTGGTGTTTAATTTAGATATTTAAGGTAGCACTGCATATTTTTAGTAACTACCCTTCGCTAGCAGTCTAAAAACACAGAATAAAAATCTTCTCTTCGAGGGTCCGGCCCAGTGGCGCAGCGGTTAAGTTCACGCTTGGCAGCCCGGGGTTCGCAGGTTCAGATCCCGGGCGCCCGTCGACGCACTGCTTGTCAAGCCACGCCGTGGCGGCGTCCCATATAAAGTAGAGGAAGATGGGCATGGATGTTAGCCCAGGGCCAGTCTTCCCCAGCAAAAAGAGGAGGATTGGCAACGGATGTTAGCTCAGGGCTGGTCTTCCTCACCAAAAAAATAAAATAAAATAAAAATTTTAAAAATTCTCTTTGAGCCATCTCCCAAAATGCAACAGATGACTTGGTTGTATTTGTATGAGTATATTTACACTGAAAATATATACATATATTCACAAACACATGCACAGAGAAATGTAGTACATACAGCTGTGTAAGAATAAAATGGCTTTAAGACGTTTCAGCAAATCAGCACTTAAGTCATTCAACTCTCAGGAAAACTTGTACGCAATTCTCATGTCATTCTGAAGAGAATAGACGATCTGACTAGAATGCGTGAAGAGACCAGGGTGTCTGGAGTTGGAAAAACGTCTTTAAAGGAAAAAGAAGAGAAGTGTGACTGTTAGAAAAGGAAGCAGATGTTTTCACTAGAATAATAAGCCAAATTACAAACACTTGAGGTTTACAGCAGTTTTAAATAACCCTCTATGGTGCAGCATAAGAACTTTAAACGTTAATGAAAGCAAAAATCATTTTATCATACTGATAGGAGAGTAGTTTTTCTTCTCATGTTTCCCTTTCATTCATTCCTGGTTTGTTTTTATCTTTTTTCCTCATGACCTGGTATCTGCTTCTGTTACAAGCCAGGACTCCACTAGCAAAGGGAAATGGACCAAGGAGGCATTTATCTCAATGATTCAGGCAGAAGCAATTTATACCTGAAGTAGCAAGATGTTGTAGACAAAAGACAATTTTAGCTTGGATTAATGCCAGCCCTGGTTTGGCTTCAGACATAAAATAATATATTGATAATACCACAGTGACTTTGATCCATCCAATGCACTGAGTCCCACCTGTGCTTTGGGACCCTTTTCTGATAATGGCAGTGTTATCATTTATGTGAATGCCTACTTTTGAACACTGTTACTCAACTCTTATATTCTGAAAAACTTAGTAAGGGAAAACTGCGTGCATTCAATGTTTATAAACCCTGATAAGCTCAGCTTCTAAATACTTGAGTGAGTGCTGAATAGGGGGGCTGTCACTGGGTGCTCTGCCTTATGATAACATCACGTGTAGCATTTCCACAACCTGTCAGTAGACTTCAAGTGATGGATCTATGGCTGTACGAAGACATCTCCTGAATTAGTATTCAGACCTTTCCCACTGCTGCTCACAGTGGAGGCAGAGGATAAAAGTAAAAAGATTGAAGCAAAAAAATAAAAAGATCTAAAAGATTAGATCTTTTCTCTTTGCCCCTGTAGTTTCTGACAACAGACTCTATTGATGGGAATGGAGCATATGAAAGAAATGGATGAAGACAAGGGAAATATAAACCTGACCATGGAGAGAGTAGAATAGGAGAGTGTGTCTTTGTCTGCATGTCCTCCGAGATAGCCTTGGCTGAGAATGTTGTGGAAAAGAGACGTCAATTGCAAAGCAAAGATGTTTTTAACCTTCTATAAAATATTTTTAAGGTGAAATATTAGAGGAAAAGAAAATTATTGTATTTTAGTACTGTTTTTCCAATGGGCAAATTCGTTTAGAAGGAAGATTGATGATATCTAATCTGAGGAATAAACTAAGTAGAATCCGTCTAGGGAACTGAAATCAAACAGAATTCTTTAAATTTAAAAGGGGTAAAAGGAAGAGTAGAAAATTATTTTAAGATAACAAGGTAAGAAAACGATAGGAAAGTTAAATAGGATTTTAAAAAGAAATCAATATTCATTTAAGATTTGAAAGAATGGAAATCGCTAAATGAAGCCATTTACTATTACTGTTTAGCTTTGGAAAAGTAGTTACAGAAAAGGTTAATTTTTAGATTTGTCTTCTTTAGCACAACAAAAATCATATTGGGAATACTGGAGTCAAAGACTAGCTTTTGGACAACATCGTGTCATTTATGACAACGTGGATGGACCGTGAGTGTATTACGCTAAGTAAATTAAGTCAGACAGAGAAAGACAAATACCATATGATGTCACTCATATGTGGAAGATAAACAAACACATGGATAAGGAGAAGAGGTTAGTGGTTACCAGAAGGAAAGGGTGTGTGGGGGAGGACAAAAGGGGTAAAGGGGCACATGAGTATGGCAATGGATAAAAACTAGACTATTGGGGGTGAGCATGATGCAGTCTACACAGAAACCGAAATATAGTAATGTACCCTGAAATTTACACAATGTTATAAGCCAATATGAGCTCAATAAAATAATTTTTTTAAAAGACTGGATTTTGTTGTGAACAAGTTTTCTCAGGGGGAGTTTTTCTGGTACGGCCCCCTGCTTTGGAATGATTCTATGCACTAAAGGCCACAGAAAACTTACCTTGCCCTACTGGCATGCTACCTACTTTTTCTCTTTCAAGCAGTGGCCAGGTGAAGTTCAGCAAATAAACATAATGAGATGAAGAAAATGTTATTCCCCATTTCACGGTTAAAGAAAGCGCAGGGCTGGGGCAGTGGCTGCTCTGCCTCAGTGGCTGGAGTCAGGACATGGGCTCTCCCTTTCGGGGCCAAGCCCCAGGGGGAGTGTTGCAGGAGAGGAGCTGGGCTTTTGGAAGGGAGCAGGGCAGGTGAACAGCTGGAGGTATGGAAGGTGCAGGATGGGATCCCTCCCTGTAACCCTTCATGTCTTCAGTAAAATTACCACTTTCATCAGTTTTCTTGTGGAAAATGATGGGGTATCAGAGATCTGCACCCCATCTAGAATACCTAGGCTGTGCTTTATTCCAGAGGCAAATTAATTTAGAAGGGAAATTAGTAATATCTAACTTCAGAAAAATATGAATGAATCCACCTAGGGATTTGAAATAGAGCAAAATTTGTACCTGGAAATACAGGACAGAGAACCCTGAGGGTGAGATGTAGTCAAGCCTTTATGCGCTTACTGTGACAGGGTAAGCAAGAGGCCAGAAAGAAGGTGCTGGTTCCTGCAGTGTTCCATTCTTCCGCCCTGGAATGGACCAGTGTGAGGGTGAGACCTATTAGTGTAGATGGGGAGGAGGTCATCGCTCTACCAAAGGAGCTCCAACCAAAGACTCCTGACATTTTATAGACCTGGAGGCCAAGAGGAGGAAGGAGGGAAGGTCTGGGAGTGAAAAAGTACTAAATCAGAGTGGAGAAAAGTGTCTTCAAGACCTCGCTCCCCCATAATGGTCTCAGCGGAAGCTCCTGAGACAGGCCTCTGCTGAGAGCTGCATGATAATAAGGCGTCCAAATGGAGGCACCAAGGGTTGGGGCACAGATATGCCAAAGACCATGGTCAGTGGTTGGAGGGGTGGCGAGACCTTGACTGCACCTCCCTTCAGAGACTGGAGTGCAGTGGCTGTGGGCCAAGTCTGGCATGGGGAGGGCAGTTTTTCCTCTGAGATCTGCCGGGTAAGGATTTCATAATTGACTGCAGTTGGGCCTGAAATAACACACATAGGATTTTGATCTAGAGCCAGACTCCTTACTCCCCAGTTAAAATTTTTAATGCTAACATTATATGTTATTTAGTCCTACCAAAATCTGATATATTTATATTCACAGAACAATATCCTTCATTTTCCCAGTGAAGAAATCACAGAAGCCTTATTTTTCTGTTAAGTGATGGTATCAACATATAGAAAGATACAAAGAGCTCTAACAGGAGACTTTGCATTTCAGCCAAGGATCAGATATGTGCAATAATTTGTTTATATCAACCTTCCCATTTTTTTTTCTGGTGTTTTAGAATGCTGGGAGGATTTTTTTAGTATGGCAATATATGGATTAGATGTTTGAAGAGAAGAATATATTGCTCTGTTGGTTTTACCTCTCTTCCTATAAAAGAATTCAACCTACAAAATCCCAATGGAGCTAATACCTTGATCAAGGAACCCTTTTCTTATCAGTTAATATATCCCTTCAGAAAAAGCAAAGCCTAGATGTGTAATTTTGCTGCTCTGACACAAGAGTCTTGCTGGAGGCCCCTGGCAGCTGCATTAACTATTGAAGCACCTCAACTTACCTGACCCTCAGTTGACACATCTACTCTGTAAGAGAGCTTTACCTCTGTTGTTGAACAGGAGGCATTAATGAAAGGGTCCAAATAAGGAAGCTCAGTGCTTGGCATGCCGCTGTCAACATCCCCTTTCTGCCCGCTCAGGCCCATGCTCCCAGCTAACGGCGAGGACTCTATCCAGGGGAGGTCAGCAGCCTTTCGTAGGAGTGCAGTTTAGTTTCAAGTCAAATCCATCCCCCAGAGAACTATAACCCCATCCACAAAAAGAGGTCACAAAGCTCCTTAAACTCTGGAACCTTCTTAAAGTCCTAGATCTCCAGTCCCTACATTAACACGTGTGTAATGCTTACCACACACCAGACACTACCTAATCACTTTACTTATAATAATTCACTTAATCTAAACAGAAATTCTGCTCATGGGCTGGATATTATTATTGTCATTACCTTCATTTTGTAAAGGAGGAGACGGAGACACAGAGAGGGAAAACTTTGCCCAAGGTCACATATCTAATAAGTGGCAAAGCTGGGATATGAACCCAAGCAGTCTGGACATTTTACCACCACACTGACTTCCTCTCTAAGTGAAACAAAGGAACAGAAGTCACACTGTACCTGGAGATCATCCACTGCCTCCAGCCAGATTGTCTAAGACATCAGGAGATGGAGATCTTTTCTTAAAAGCCCCACAATCAACTCCATAACAAGAGTATTCATTTAAAATCTAGCATCCCATCCTCCTACCAAGTCTGGGCCCAGAAATTAACATGGAGTAAAGGGATTTATGTATTTTTGTAACAGAGTTTGGGGTGAGAGGAAGAGGAGAACAGTTAAAGATGAGAAGATGCCTTCAGTAGCTGCACACTTAGATTTAAATGGATTGATCCATCTTCCTTCAAAACGGGAATTTGAAAAGACTCACGGTTTTATGCACAGACACCCCCACTCTCCCAGGTCCCTCTGTTTTATGATGACAGCAAAGCAGGATGTAGCTGGTGCAGGGGTCCTCCCCACGGGGCCTTCAGACTGAAGATTCCTGTTCCGAGTTACCTTATCCTACTTGTCAACTGACAGAGTCCAAAATCTACTAAATACCGGAAGTAGGGGGCATGTCTAAGGGTACAGGTGCTGGAGCTAGACTGTTCATTTCAAATTCAATTGAAGCTTCACACTGAAAATCATTTCTGTATTTAGTTTAACTTATATATTTAATTTATATGCCTTGACCTTTTTTAATGGACATTTTTTTTCATTTTTATTAAGATACAATTGACATACAGCACTGTAGAATTTTGAGTACAGCATAATGACTTGACTTACATATATTGTGAAATGATTACCACAATAAGTTAACATCCATCATCTCATATAGATACAAAAAGAAACATGTATTTTATTTGTGATGAGAACTTTTTAGATCTACTCTCTTAGCAACTTTCAAATATACCATACATCAGTGTTAACTATGGTCATCCATACATGGTCATACATGGACCAACTATGGTCATTGTACGTTACATCCCCAGTATTTATCTTATAACTGGAAGTTTGTACCTTTTGACCACCTTCACCTAATTCCCCTATCCCCCACCCCTTGATCTGGTAACCACAATATGATCTCTTTTTCTATGACTTTTTTTTTTCCTAATAGCCTTTATTTTTTAGAGCACTTTTAGGTTCACAGCAAAAGGTACAGAGATTTCTCCTATTCTCCCTGCCCCTACATGTGCACAGCCTCCCCCGATATCAAAATCCCACACCTCTCTGTTCTTTCTGCTCAATGTTGCTGTGAACCTAAAAGTGCTTTAAAAAAATGATTAATTAATTCTAAAAAACTCACACCAGAGTGGTACATTTGTATCAATCGATGAGCCTACATTGACACATCATGATATATTAAGTCCGTGGTATACATTGGAGTTCACTTTTGATTTTTGTACATTCTATGGGTTTTAACGAATGTATAATGACATGTATCCATCTTTATAGTGTCATAAAGAATAGTTTCACTGCCCTAAACATCCTCTGTGCTCCACCTGTTCATCACTGCCTCCTCACTAATCCCCAGCAACCACTGATCTTTTCAACATCTCCATAGTTTTGCCTTTTCCAAAATGTCTTATAGTTGGAATCATACAGTATACAGTCTTTCAAATTAGCTCATTTCACTTAGCAATATGGCATTTAAGGTACCTTCATATCTTTTCATTGTTTTCATGACTCATTTCTTTTTAGCACTGAATACTATTCCATTGTCTTATTTATGCATTCACCTACTGAAGGACATCTTGGTTGCTTCCAAGTTTCGGTAATTATGAATAAAGCTGCTATGAACATCCATGTGCAGGTTTTTGTGTGGACATAAGTTTTCAACTCCTTTGGATAAATACGAAGGAGTGTGATTGCTGGATCAAATGGTAAGAGTATGTCTAGTTTTGTAAGAAATTGCCAAAGTGTTTTCCAGAGTGTACATTTCGCATTCCCACCAGCAATGATTGAGAGTTCCTGTTGCTCCACATCCTCATCAGCATTTGGTGTTGTCAATGTTCTGGATTTGGGCCATTCTTAAAGATGTGTGGTAATATCTCATTGTTGTTTTAATTTGAAATTCCCTAATGACATATGCTGTTGACCATCTTTTCATATACTTATTTGCCATCTGTGTATCTTCTTTTGTGAGGAGTCTGTTCAGGTCTTAGGCCCATTTTTCAATCAGGTTATTCATTTTCTTATTGTTGAGTTTCAAGAGTTCCTTTTATAATTTGGATGACAGTCCTTTATCGGACACACCTTTGGCAAATATTTTCTCCACAAGTCTGAAGAAGTCTGAAGAAATATTTTCTTCACCAGTCTGTGGCTTGTCTACTCTTTTTCTTGACAGTGTCTTTTGCAGAGCAGAAATTTTTAAGTTTAATAAAGTTGATCCTATTATTTTCTTCTCTAGTGGATTGTGTCTTTGATATCGTATCTAAAAAGACATCACCATATCCAAGGTCACCTAGATTTTCTCCTGTGTTATCTTCTAGGAGTTATATAGTTTTGTGTTTTACACTTAGGTCTATGATCTACTTTTAGTTAATTTTTGTGAAGGGTATACTCATTTGTTTGCATGTGGATGTCCAATTGATCCAGCAATATTTGTTGAAAGGACTATCTTTGCTCCATTGTGTTACCTTTGCTCATTTGTCAAAGACCAGTTGACTATATTTGCATGGGTCTATTTCTGAGCTCTCCATTCTGCTTCACTGATCTACTTGTCTATTCTTCTGCCAACAAGAAAATTTTGAAAGAGCCCTTCTCACCTTTTGTTACATTCATCTGAGGGGTTCCAAAAAACTATATTTAATTTTTTAGCATTAATTTATTAGACAAATCCTATGTGCCAGCAATGGATTAGGGGCAAAGTTACAAAGAAGAATAAGATAAAGTGACCACATGATAAAAATTTTAAATCCTGTTGAACATCGGAAGAGGTCTTTCAAAAGGCCACCAAGATAATGCAATATATGACTGTGATAAACCAGCAATGCAGATAGTAAGTCCTGTGGTTCCATCTAGGAGACAGCCATCATTTGCTGGTGATAAAATCTGTTATTGAGCTCTAATATGCACTTTTGTATAAACACCTTTTTTAATGATTAAAAAGTACCCAAGGAAAAGGGGGAATTTGTTCTGGTTCTTGAAAATTAAGAAAAAAAGTAAGGTGGTATGTCATTTAGAGACTGTGATATTGTGATTTATAATAAGAAATATATATTTGGTCTTTGTCTCAATTTCTGGCACAGAGCTCCTAAAACTCTTGGAATTTCCTCAAGCTGAGAGCCAAAAAAGAGTGTTTCTTGTTAGGTTAATGAGGTGACTTTTGGACTACTCCTGGCTGGTTGCCAGGAGAACCAACCGTGTGATTAGAGGGTTGAAACTTTCAGTCCCACATCCCTGACCTCTGGGGAGGGGAGAGGGACTAGAGATTGAGTTCAATCACCAGTGGCCAATAATTTAATCAGTCATGCCTGTGTAATGAAGCTCCTATAAAACCTCAAAAGGATGGTGTGATACTGTGACTTATAAGAAATATATATTTGGTCATTCAGATGACCAAAATACATTTCTCATATATATATGGTCTTCACCCATAGTTCCTGGCTCACAGCTCCCCAAACCCTTGGAACTTCTTGGTTATGTTAATGAAGGTGACTTTGGGACCCCACTCAAGGGTGGGGGCTGGTTGCCAGGAGAACCAGCCATGTAATCAGAGGATTGGAACTTTCAGCCCCACCCCTTGATTTCCAAGGAGGAGAGGAAGGCTTGAAAGTGAATCAATCGCTAATAGCCAGTGACTTGGTCAATCATGCCTATGTAATGAAACCTGTATAAAAACTCAAGAGGACATCTTGTAGGGTCCTTTTTCAGAGAGCTTTCAGGTTGGTGAACCAGAACACTTCTACATGCTGCTGTCCCACACCCCAAACTCCACAAGGACAAAAGCTCCTTTGTTGGGGACCTAATCCTACGTATCTCTTCATCTGGCTGTTGATTCGTATTCTTTAATATCCTTTGTAATAAATTGGTAATCTAGTGAGTAAATGGGTTTTCTTGAGTTCTGTGAACCTTTCTAGCAAATTAATCAAACTCGAGGAGGGGGTGGTGGAAACCCTCAGTTTGTGGCCAGTCAGGTCAGAAGCACAGGTATCATCCTGGGCTTGTGGCTGGTGTCTGAAGTGCAGGGCGATCTTGTGGGACTGAGCCCTTTACCTGTGGAATCTGATTCTATCTCTGGGTAGATAGGGCCAGAATTGAGTTAAATTCTCAGATACCCTGCTGTGTCTGAGAACTGCTTGTTGGTGTGGGGAGGCCTCCACACACACATGCTGGAATTGGGTCCAAGAACCCTTTTGCAGATGGAGTTTGGAAAGCTTCTGAATTTTTGAACACATGGAGATTTGGGGGGAGTGGCGCTCTCTGAGGGAGCATGGAAGCTCTGTGCCCCTTGCCACATACCTTGGCCCAAGCATCTATTCCATCTAGTTGTCACTAAGTTATATCCTTTTATGATAAACCAGCAATCTAGTAAGTAAAATGTTTCTCTAAGTTTTGTGAGCTGCTCTAGCAAATTAATCATACCCAAGAAGGGGGGTCATTGGAACCTCCAATCTATGGCCAATAGGTCAGAAGCACAGGTGACAACCTAGACTTCCAATTGGTGTCTGAAGAGGGAGACAGTCTTGTGGGACTGAGCCCTTAGCCTGTGGAATCTGTTGCTGTGTGATGTCAGATGTCAGAACCTGATGTCAGAACTGAGTTGAATTGTAGCACACACAGCTCGTGTTGGAGAGTTTCTTGGTGGTGTGGGGGAAAAAACCATACACTGGAATTGGTACCAGAATTCTTAAAGATTCAAAATAGACATGACCAAAGCCAAGATTATCCACACCTTCATATTCCCATTACTATGGACAAGTGCAAAAGCTGGACAGTAAAGAAGACTGACAGAAAAAAAAATGATTCATTTGAAATATGGTGTTGAAGGATTGCTCTACAGATATCTTGGACTGCCAGAAAGATGGACAAGTGGGTCTGAGAGCAAATTAAGCCTAAACTATGGCTAGAGACAAAAATGATAAAACTGTCTGTCCCTCTTTGGGCACGTCATGAGAAGGCAGGATTCTTTGGAAAAGACAATAATGCTGGGAAAAGTAGAAGGCAGCAGGAAAAGAGGAAGACCAAATATGAGACGGATTGACTCCATAAAGGAAGCCATAGGCATGAGTCTACAGGAGCTGAGTAGGGCTGTTGAGGAGAGGACATTGTGGACACCAGTCACTCAGGGTTGCTAAGAGTCATAGCTGACTTGACAGCAATAAAATAATTTATTTTAAACATGTTTTTCAGTTGAACAGGTCAGCTTAGCTGACAGTTCTAGCTGTAGGAATCCACATTACCCTTAAGTCAGTTGATCTGAAGCAGCATTAAAATGTTTAATAAGCCACCTTGGAAAGATAGCAGGCCAACATTTACTAAACCTTTAAAAACAGTGTCCTTCGAAGAGGATTATTGAAACATGATTATGCTCTGACAGCAAATAAATACACTGACCACCAAATAGATCATTAGCAAATGATTGTTGATAGTTCTTTGTTTCTAAATTTCCTTTTGTCAGGTAATTTGAACAATAGTGAAAGGATATGGCATGTAGGGAGTTTCCTCATTCAAGACCACTGCCTATTTGCAGGATTCAGGTAAAAACTTACTATTCAGATCAGTGCTTCCTTTCAACTGATTTATGTTCCATCAGCCATTTTCTAATTTATTGGAAGGTAATTTCTCTGCCAACAATTAAAGTGCTTGATTTCCCCCTGTGCCCCTTGTACAATAGTGTAGAAGAAGCAATTAGGTATGACATGTATTCAAACATAAAGAATTATCATTCCAAACTCACTAGTCGTGTTTTATTCTACTCTAACTGGAGCGCCCTTTAGGTGTCTATGCTCTTGGCATGTATGGGCTTGCACACGCACCTACAGCCTCACACCAACAAGTGAGACAGCATTTGAGGTCCCCTCCCAGCAGGGCTGGCCAGCTTACCCAGAAGGGAAGTGGGTACCACTTTCGTTGGGTGTGATGTCTGTCTTTCATGCCATCTGTTTCATCACTAAATAAAGCCCTTCCCCCGTCACTAGTTAATGTGCCATTTCACAACCTTTATCCCTTTAAGATTGTTAGATGGCTTTATCCCTTTAATATTTTATCCTTTGAAGACTACCAGATGGCTGTGACTCTACTCTTTAATGCCAATGAGGCATCTGAGAATATCTGAAAGGAAGCAATGTGGAAGAACACGGTGACATGGGACCCCTCTGGAGGCCAATGAGCAGAGAAGAGAGTGAGGGTGGGGGGCAAATAGAGCCAGTTTGACTTCACTGTTAACTGTTGAAATACCATTCCTATTTAGCCTTTTGAGCAGAGACAAAATTCCTTCCTTATTTAGCAATTCACATGGTGACTTCACTATTTCTAAAATGCAGATAAAATTCTTTGTAAGAATGAAGTATGTGACTTCCTCCCTCTCTCTTTCTCTTTCTGTACCTCCCTCTTCCTCTTCCTCCTCCATCCTCTTCTTCCTTCCCTCTCCATTCCCCCTTCCATCTTCCCATGCATAAATATTATTAGTTGAATGAAATAAGCAGAGAAGGGATGTCAGGAAAGTCCCTGCTAAAAATTATTTGAGAATCCATAAGTAAATGGAATAAGGCTTAAATTCCTTCTATTCATAGGATTAAAACTGGTAGCAATAGTAATAACAGAAGGACTGGTGAGTATGTGTGAGGTAGAGGTTGCAATAAATTCCATAGCTCACTTTTGTCTATTTTAGCAAGGATTAAATATATTTTAATAGTTATTTGTTACACAATCATTTAATTAATTTTCTGAGGAGAGACATCTCTAGATATCAGGTAAGGAAAAAGCTCTCAGAATTAAAAAAAACAAACAAACAAGAAAAGGAAGCAGTGTGGTACTCAAGAGAACATTATTTCATAGTCAGAGCCCTACATAGAAAGGTTCACATTTCAAATAACATCTGCAAAATTGCTTTCTAAGTCGGCTTCCGTACTAGTCATAGGTTAACTTCACTTCACATTAGCACCATGACGGGGAGGAAGGCAGACATTTTAAAAACTATCATCATATTAACTGATGTGAGAAAATGTTTCTTGATCTAATGAAGTGTGAATAAGATTTATCTTTACACTTTCCAGGCTGTGGTTATTAGCCCCCTGGTGAAATGGTCAAATCATGTGCTTGAAAATATAGATACAAATGTACTGCCAAAGAAAATAAATGAACAAAGCCAGGTTTGTCACTCTAATTCAAGTAAAAATAATTCAAATGTAAAGCCAAGAAAATCTTAACTATAAAGATTAGGAGGAAAAGGTGTTCTCATGTCAAAATCCCAGTTGTTTAATTGGGTAAAAAATTTAGATACTTACTTAGTCAAATATGTATATATTTACATAGTCTTCTAATAGCTTCCAGAAATAAATAAAAGAAGATATCTGTCCTTCCAGGAGTCTGTCATTAATTTTGTAAGGTCAGAAAATAGTAAAGAAATAGTAATAAGATGTGTTAGGCAGTGATAACTAGCTCTGTGGGTCAGTTTCCCAACCTACAAAATAAAGGGGAGAACGCTAATACTTGATAGACTACATTTCATCTTAAAAATATACATTGAGGTAAATAGTTGGCTTAATAAGAGGAAAATAAATTGTGCCACCATTTCATGCAGCTGTAGACAATCAGTGCAGGGCTCTGTGTACAGCAGTACATAGTTCTAACTGTGATTGAAGCAACGGACCCTTTCTCCAGACAAACGCAGATAACCACAAATGTTTGCATAGAAATTTGAGCTCAGGTCGACTCTCTCACCTGACCTCCCTCGTGCTTCCGTGCCCCGCTGTAAGGATCCCGCATGCCCCTATGGGAAGGGGAAAGACTCAAGTGACTCAGAGGTAAGGCAACAGGATGTGGGGACTCCAGAAAACTTGAGATTGCTCTGCTTTAAAGAGCAGCAGCTATTCAGTTTGAGCTGACTGTTGACATGCAGGACTCCTGGTCCAGTTTTTCCACTAATTTTTTAAGGAAAACTAGAAATTTTAAATTTTTTGTGACATCTTTCAAAATTGTCTTCCAAAATAATGTTTTATTTTTGGAAACCCTCTTAACATCTTAAGGAGACAACATATTATCCAAATGAAGTATATCTGTGGGCTGATTGTAGACAAAGGACACCAGCTTATGACATTGACTCTAGTGATTTAGTGTGGATTGGACAGGTCAGGGAAAGCCTGTGGTGTTTACTGGCATGGTATGAGTTACTCCCAAATGTGTGTGGTGGGTGTGTTTGTGCATGTGCACACATGTGTACACACAAAGATATATACAACGAGGGAAGGCAAAAAAGGAAGCAGTCATCCAGACACTGGAAAGATCTGTGATCAAAGGTTGGAATGATGAGAAAGTATGGAATCTTTGAGTGAAAGAGGAGAAATTTTTCCTAGCTGTAGGTGAAAGAAGAATGACTTTGTAGTAAACAAAGCCTTGAAAGACAAGTGGTGGTATCTGTGTAAGCAGAAGATTCTTGAACAGTCTTGATTAATTGCATTTTGATCATACATAAAGATTTGTGCCTCCTAGGAAATTTGCCATAAAATGACACTACCAGTGAAACTCCAACACCTCATTAAACAGATTAAATTGTGTGAAGACCCGACAAAGACACATACTTTCAAAACACATTTCTTTCTCAGGCATTTATTCACTTGTTATCAATCATAAGTATGAATTCAAAATCTTGGAGACCTGATTTCAGTGGTGAAAATGCTAGAGCCTTATTTGGATAATGATCCTGATGTAAAATTCTGCAGAAGGCAAGATAGAAAATCAGAGTTGAGCTGATGTCAATTATGCATGCAAATTTCCATTCATGTACAAATATCTGATTAAATTCATATAATGCAGCTGGGTCCACTTTCATCTTTAATGAAAAGAAAATATCACTCAAAGGATGTGAAAACAGAGATTGTAAATTCAAAGTATACTTTTCTCGAACACTCATAAGAACTCAAGTTTCTCATCTAACTATTGTTTCTCTTTCACTAGTTTGCTTTTCTTGTTTATGTTTTGTTGCTAGTTATTTATTGTTATTTGTGATTGCTTGTTGTTGTTATCCTCTTGGAAAGAAAACTCCAAAAGGAATGGCAGGGAATACTCTAAAATTTAAATTTTCCTCCCAGCCCCCAAACTAGGGTATATCAGTTCCCTTCCCCAGAGGTAACAGCTGATACCAGTTCTGTGGATAACCTTCCAGAGATACTATGTGCATTTAGTATCAGTTAGTAACTGAATTTAGCTACATATACAGGAAAACCCAAGTGACAGTTATTTAGAAGGTGCAGATTCGTTTTTCTCCCATCTATGAGGGATCTGGAGGCAGGCACAGAAAGCATCTAATGGTGGCTCCATGAGCATCAGAGACTCAGGCTCCTGTAATCTTTCTTTCTCATCATTCTTGGGATGCAGTTTTCATCCTGAAACTCACCTCATGATCACAATAGGGTGGCTAGGGTGAAATCTATCACCTCAACATTCCAGGCAAGAAGAAGGAAGAACAAAAGGGCATGCCTCCCAACAGTCAGCTCCCTTTGAAGAGCTTTCGTGAAAGCCCCAGACCACATCTAATTGACCAGCCCTGTCCGAAGCAGTCAATTTTAAGATGGGCAAGTTGCCACTCCCAAACATAGGGATTCTGTTGGTAAAGAATAAAGGAGGAATGGATATAGAACAGGCAACTAGCCATCTATTACAACATACAAGCCTGTGTGGATGTGTGTTCCCTTCTCCCACATTTTTTAAACAAATGGTGGCATACTATATGTAGTCACATTGCTTTTGACTCTATCCTCCACATTCATTAGATTTTATTGGGACCAAAGCCAGAGGGCCAAACCTGGGGCTGATTCCTCTAAAAGAAAGGCTCTGCCCCACCCCAGCTGCTCCTCCTAGCAATTGCTACCTGCATTCCTTGCTGCTCAAAGAGCAGTCTGCATAGCAGCAACAGCAGTATCACTGGGAGCTTGCTAGAAATGTAGAATCTCAGGTCCTACCTCAAATCTACTAAATCAGAATTCGTATTTTAACAAGATCCCAGGGAATGTGTATGAACATTTGAGTTTGAGAAGTGGTACATGCCCTCAGCCCTTCTAAGGTCCAAGCTTAGTGACAGCCAAGCCTGGTGGTTTATTAGGAGTCATCTCCCAACTAGCTGTTAGGGTTTGGAAGTAATCCCGTGTCCTAAGATGGATATCTGTGAGACCCTGGAGTAAATGAGGGCCAGGGTGAGCATCAAGCTGTATACCTACTAGTTTATTCCTCATTGTGCCACCAGTCAGCGGTTCTGGTTCTTTTGCCCTAATTTCTTGGGCTAGGTTCCTTCCTCCAATCCCCACCCATCCCTCCTAAACTGGGAGGAAGGTGGCTTTTCAACTCCAGCTGCGTCTCTCCCTGGCTTCTATATCCCCTTTTCTCATGGCGCTTTCCTTGCTTCCCATTTCCTTAACTCTTCTTAAATGGGCCTCACTGGTTTTTAATCCTTAAAAACAAGAGCTCTGAGAATGTATCACCACCCTGAAGCCTGGATCCTGGCTTTCTTTGCTTTCTTGAGTCTGGACAGCCTTGGCTATTGACCATAGCCAGGATCAGAACTGACTCTGATATTCTCCAAAAGTTTGTTTTGGAGTCAGTCCTTCCTCCTCAGATCCCAGGCAGATTTTTCCCACCCTAAGTTTGTGCCAAACCTGGATAGTCCCCAGTTATTCTCTTTTACCCAACGGGAAATCAGCATAATCATGCTCCTAATATCAAAAAGTGACTTGTTGCTAAGTCCCACCATTGACCTTGAGTCTTTCAGTCCACTGTTACCACAGCAAGAATTGCTTCTAGGTGCTGGGGCCGGGCTGAATACAGAGGTAGATTAAGTGTGCCTAATAGGGATGGAGATGTGGGAGCCTGGCAGAACCGAAACTCATGGTCTAGTTGGAGCATAGTGTCAATACTGTGTGAATTTGGGTGGATAAAAAGGCCATTAGATTTGACAAAATGTAGGCTGTTAACCTTTAAAAGAGCAATCTCAGCAGAAAAGTAGGGCCAGAAGCCAAATTGCAATGAATTAAGGAAGGAATGAAAAGCAGAGGAAAGGAGGCAGCTGATAACAACATTCATTTCAGACATTTGTGGGTGGAAGGAAGCAGCAGTAAGACATAACAGAATCAAGTGACATTTTTGTAAGATAAGGGAGAACTAAACATTTTTGAAAGCAGAAGGAAAAGAGTCTGTGAAAAGGAGATATTAGGGACAAACTCAACAGAGGCAAAAAAAGATCTTTGAAAATCAAGATAAGAAAAAAACATTAGAGAGAGAGGGATTATCTTTAAAGAGGGAAGACTCCTTATTCTCAGACACAGTAAGAAAGAATGAAGGAATAAATGTAGAAGCAAAATACAATAAGGTGTGTCTGTGTGTATATTAATTGATTCGCTTAATAGTCTTACACTCAACAAGTAATAGGTAAGAATAAGGAGTATGTTGTGTTGGATTTGGGACTTTCATGGAGTCAAAGATTTTTATTGTAGGAAAAGCTTATAGAAATAATCTCTTAAAGTGCAGTGGTCCCCCCTTATCCACGGGGGATACATTTCAAGACCCCCCGTGGATGCCTGAAACCCGTATAGTACTGACACCTATATAAACTATGTTGTTTCCTATACATATATACCTATGACAAAGTTTAATTTATAAATTAGGCAGAGTAAGAGATCCACAAGAATAACTAATAATAAAATAGAACAGTTTTAGCAACATACTGTGATAAAAGTTACCGTAGATCTTAACGACCTCCGCATACGATTTTTTTTCTTTCCTTATTAAGTCAAGAACTTTCACCTTTTCACTTAAAGGAAGCACTTTACAGTTTCTCTTTGACATCTCTGAATTGCCAGCATCACCTCTCTTGTGTTTTGGGGCCATTATTTAGTAAAACAAGGGTGACTTGAACACAGCACTGCGATACCGCGACAGTTGATCTGATAACTGAGACAGCTAAGAGGCAGGCGGTGTCCTCAGTGTGGACACATGGACAAAGGGATGATGCACGTCCCAGACAGGCTAGAGCAGGGCAGCACGAAGTTTCATCACACTGCTCAGAATGACATGCAGCTTAAAACTTAAGAATTGTTTCTTTCCGGAATTTTCCATTTACTATTTCTGGACCGCGGTTGACCCCAGGTAACTGAAACTACTGAAAGTGAAACCACAGATGAGGAGGGACTACTGTATTCTCTGCATTTGAAGGGACGGGAAACTGTGAATGAACAAGATAAACGGGTCTGCCAAGGTGAGTTTAAAGGAATCTAGTGGCCGCCGGGATTTGGTACTATCTAGAAAAATCCCTGAACATCACGAGCTGGAGGTGAAGACAGAATTTGCCAAGTACTGGAAATGAAGCTGAGGCCCAGGGTAAGCTTGAGAGTGGAGATAAAGGCCTAAGTTGAAACTGAAGTTAAATTTAACTTGTTATTTGTAGGGCCTGAGCAGTGTAGCTCTGCTCTACTTCCTGACTCAAGAGCAGGGGCAAAGATCTCAGAGGCAGGAGTGATGCAGGGTTGGGGCTTAGTCAGGTACTCCATGAGCAAGAATGAATAGGAGCCTAGGGTTTTAGGGAGGGCAGCATGGAGCTCTTCCCACGGAGCCTCTGTCAGTGGGGAATCTCTAATATAACCAACTTCTTCATCTTCTCAAATCTTGCTCAGTGGATGTGGAGACAGTTTGAACCTTGTTCAAGGCATAGACTTTTACAGACTAAAGATTTGTGGTTGATTCCTGGTTCCACTACTAACTAGCTGTGTAACCTGAAACAAGTTATTCTGATTCTTGGTTTCCTCATCCACAAAAGAGAGATAATAATACTCACCTCACAAATATGTTGTGAAAATTAAACTACCCGGAATTTAGCACTGAATACCTAGGCCCGGGTAAATACTCAAAATGTAGCTACAAATGGTTACATAGGTCTCTTTTTCTAATAAGTTGTGAACATGCATCATAATACATAAAGAGAGATAATCTGTCTTGAAGTATCAGATTATTACCATAAAAATATATAACCATTCAGATATTCTCTAGAATGCTCTATAATGAATGAGGTAATTCTCTCAGCTCAGCTCCCACCATGTAGAAAACTATCAAACTCGGTAGGGAATGTATAGTTTTTGTGGTGATTCTGAGGGAGACAGCCTTGGGGACCTCAAATTCCATTTTAAGATGCCATATTTTTAAAGCTCATTGAACACCATTCTCTCCCACTAAGTTTATGTGGCACCAAACCTTCTTCCCACATGGTTTCTACCTTTCAGGGCAGAGCAGGGAGACGCAGCTGTAATTACCACTGAACCAATACTAATGCCTTCCTCCTGGGTTGCCCATACAGCAGAACAGTTTCGGTCTGATAACTGATAAAGCAGAATTGAAACAGGAAACCAATAGTGAAACGTTTTGTCAATTATTCTCATCTATAAACACCTGAAATAAAAGTAGAGGTGCCATTTATTTTCACTCACACTACACAAAATATAACCTATTTTTTTTATTTAGGATTTTTGTGGGTAGAGTATGTCTACAAAAACTTTCTAAATTTAAGTATAAATTAGATCTTTAAAGCATCTAGAAATTTCACTGGTTCCTGAAGTAAAATATTTAACCCCCAAAAAATTAGAAGAAAAAATAGTATTTAAACTACTTTCATTCAGCCTGACCCTCCTCACCCAGCCTAAACATCCTTTTTTGAGTAACACTCTAAACCCAAATCCTTTCTGGAGTCCATTTCTGGAATTTGGTTAGGTGTGAACATTCTTTGCTTTGAAAAAGTTTGGCAACTGGGCCTGAGATGTGTACCTTGAAAGGACTAACTTGAGAAAACCAAGGTTGCTAAGAGCTAGCTCTGGCACCATGGTAATACAGCAGCTCCCGTGAGAACCCACAGCTGGGTCACACTGACCCCCACTGGTACTACGTGGCTCTATTTGAGATATTTAGATTTTAACACCTTGGTTGTGGCTTGTACAACCCAGAGCTCATCCCCTTCTTCCAGAAATCACACAACTGGCTTTCTGTCAGTGGTAGAGAATCAAGATTGCTACCAGGGTGGTTCTTTCCTTCTTGGACCTGGGGAACTGTCCCATTTTTCCAAAAGACAAATTTCACAAATCATAGAGCCTAAAACTATCCCTCCACCACTCTAAAATGGAATAGATTATTAAACATATTATTTAAGGACACTAAGTCACAAAGATGATAAAACACGGAGGTCAACACAGACTCTCTAAGAGTAAGTCTTAGTGAATCGACCTCATTTCATTTTTGGTCATGATTACTAGACTGTACTTGGATCCAAATACATGGTGCACCTGAATTTCAACAAAGCATTTAGCAATCAATTAACCTCCAGTAATAATGAATTTGCCTGGACTCAGACAGACCCTAGTATTTGAAGGGAAATGTCATGGCCATATCGTTCTGGGATCATTCCAAAACCATCTTAGAAAAGGAACTCTCAGTTTGGGCAATAAGAAAACAGGTATCTCTAGCGAAAAAACTCCTCCCTTCTATTGATTTCAACTTATTATAAGGAAAATGATGGTTGCTGCCCATTGGATTGAAGAGTATCCAATAAAACCAAAGGTGAAGTCCAAAAGCTTCAGATTATTAGACACAAGCATCCTGGAGCTTTTTTATGCTTTTGACTCAAATTTTGTACTCCTCATGCTTTTAAAAGTTTAAACTATCATTTAGAAAATAATCAGTATGTGGTGAGTAATGTGTTGAGTGGATAGGTGGATGCACTTAATTCTATGTAAGGATTACTATGAAAAATTACACTGTCTTCTTGGGGACTATACTATAAAAGAGCTTGTAACCGCTTTACTAAGTAAATGCAGCTTTGGGTTGTAGAATAACTACATATACAGCGGCAGTAAGGAGCGGGGTTAATATTCATGGGCTAAAGAGCCAGAGTTTCACTTACTGCCTAAGTGATTTGGGGACAAGTTAATTAACCTCTGTGCCTCAATTTTCTCACCCATAGAATGGAATTAATAATAGAACTTACTCTTAGAGATATAAGGACTTAATGAATTCATGGATGAATAGTGTCCAGCTAAGCCCTGTGCTAAGCACCAGATATACATTATCTCAGTAATCTTCACAATAATCGAATGAAGTAAAATGATCATTATACCCATTTTACACATGAAGAAACTGAGGCTCAGAGAGGTTACATACCTTGCCTGAGGTCACTCAGATAGTAGTGGGAAAGTCAAAATTTGAACTGGAGATCTCTCCACCCATGAAGCTGGACTCTTGACCACCATAATCATCAACTGTAGGATAACAGGATCCCAGGAACAAGGCTGAAACTCATCTTCTAGGATACATCAGAGCAACGCTAGCAGCAAGAGTGGCCTCATGTTGATTCCCCAAGTGTTAGACAGAACTCCTTGAATCCCTGCTGCTAAGAAACATCATTGATCCCGAGGACCGAGGTGAAGTTGTTCCAGCAGTCAGGGGAGAAGAGGCAGAGGTTCAGGACCAAGGGGCATGCAGGAACACCACACAGGCAAAGTGGCGGTGCTCAGCATTTATTGCACGGAGACCGTCAGGGGAGGTCAGGTGGTCCACAGCATGAGACCCTCCCCCACTCCACTCAGGTGACCTGCTGCAGCAATGGTGGCGTATGGGCAGATCCTAGGCTACATATCTGGCTTCACTCAAAGTTTCACCAGTTACAAAGGCTTGTACACCTCAGCACTGTGGCCAGTTTCTCACACAGAATCCCCCGGGGCCCTCTCAGAACTGGGGCCAAAGCATCATCGGTCTCATTCTGACTCCTGTTCAAGGAGGTGGAAGTAGGTGGAATTGACTCCATCTGCCAATGCAGCCAAGTGGATCACAGCATCTGCTATACTTCCCTAGATGGGGCTGTCAAGTATGTCCCTCAAACAAATTAAGAAGACTGGGAAAACTCCATTTAATCACAGAGAAGCAGACTTCCATATTGCAAAATGTCTCCCCTCAAATTCCACAGACACATACAAGCAGAGGAATGCCTGTCTTTCTCTCGGGTTGTCCTGAGATCTATAAACTGTATATATCCACATACAACTCCATCTGCAATAAGGGCCTGAGTAGTCTGTTGAGGTTGCATGACTGTCACTGGATGGCAGGAACCGTGTCCACATTGCTATTTGTAAATGTCCCCTCTATGGCTCCATGACTGGCTGATGCAGTTCTTCAGTGAGAAGCTGAGGGGCAATGAACAGTCAGTGCCTGATTGCCTAAACATGGGGCTCAGAGCACGGCTGCCCTGCCATCCATTGCCTTCCAATTGGTCTCTGGGGATCTCAGTTCTCAACACATAAAATCTGGAGGTGGACATCCCGCTGTTGGGCTTTGTGGTCCAGTGGCAAGCTAGAGTTGATGGTGCACTGGCAGAAATGTCTCTCCTGAGATACTGAGGGTGCCCCAACATGGAAGGGGCACAAAAAGATTCAGTTTACTCTAATAAGCCAGAGAGCAGGTTCAAAACGAGTCACAAGGACAAGAGGTTTAAGAGAGTGAAGTCAATAGTTCAAGACGGGAACAGGGCAGAGAAGGCAAACAAGCAAGTCTGAGGCCAGTCTGAGTGGACCCAGGCAGAGGGCTCCTGCCCACCCCCAGGTTTTACTCCAGGTTCCTGGGCCTGACTCCATTTATAAGGTCAGTTATGGAGGAGGCAGAACTCGATGTAAGCTGGATTATTTATAAGTCCCCATAGCCACAAAGACGTGTATGCTCACCCAAGACCTTACCCGGCACATTCAAACACTATCACAAAAACAACACTTTATCCCCCAACTATGTTTATGTTAATCCCACACATTTATGAATTCTGTTTTAGTTTACATTTAGGATTGTAAAATGGGTAAAAACTAGATGAAATTTTCCTTAATAGAAACATTTTTCTTTGAATTACGTCATAACACTCAGGTACTAAGACCGTAACAAACTACTCATATGATACCATTGAAGAATTATTGAATTTGGCAATGGACACTTAGAAACGTCCTAGATGAAATGATCTTCTTAAATAGCTATCTTTATTTATTTCCTTTTTATTTGAATACTGCTCTTATTCCTCAATGACTTGCCACCAGAAATACACTGCGAACAACGCTCTTTGTGAGTCAGAGTAACATTTGTGTCCTCATGATATTGCTGAGCCAGCTTGTGCAGTATCTACATCACAAAAGCATGTCACTGATAGGCTTATCTTCCTTGGTAGAAGCCAGCAAACCATTTGTTTTCCATTTTGACTGTCTGCACAAGTGCTTCCCATACACGTAAGGGCAATAAACCCCCAGAGCCCGAATAAATGTGATGCTGTTGCTGTTGTGCATTTTTATGGTCATCGTGGAGAAAAACTTATTTCCATATTCATTGAATCATTTGGAGCCCAGGGTGCAGTGGGACTCTTAGGAGAGTGAAACAAATGTCTTCAAATAATTTCAGGCTTCACTTGGCATAGGACACTTCCATAAACAGGCACAATTCTAATTCTGGATTCCTGCAGGAAAAGTATGAGCAGCTTGATTAAAAACAAATAGTCCAGGAATTACTAGGATTCACACTCTCCCCAGAGTGATCCAAATAAATAAGAAACCAGTCCCTCCTAGGAATCCTTCCCCTGAGGATCCTAAGATCCTAGACTTCTGTTCTGCTGGACACGCAAGAGAAAACAGATGGGCATGGGTGACAGTTGTACAAAAAGGCTCTCCTGGGAGCCATAGAGGGAAAAAAAGTGTCCAAAAAGCGCTGTGAGATGAGACTGTCCACCTGCTGCCTGTTTTTCAGTCTCAGACTTTTTTGAAAGGAAGGATATGCCTGCTGTCCAATTCAAAACTGGGGGTGACTCATTGCCCCAAGCTGAACCCCCACCCATTCTAGAAGAGGGAAGCAGAAGATTCCCAAATTAGTAACCATGTGTTGTATGTCTGGACATTCTGTTGTCTATCATCCTACCATGACAAGAGGGCATGCTGAATTCAGATTACTAATTCCGTACGAAAACCACTGTATCACCTCAATAAAGTGGCTGAAAAATTCTTATTCCATCCTACTATTTCTCCTCTCCCCAATGAAGGAAGCAGCGTGTATTCAGGAATACTTGTAGTTATTTTTAATGTACTTCAAAAGTTTGGTTTCATGTAAAATCAACCAATAGTTAACTCATAAGTGAAAATAGCCTATATCATTTTTCTTTCTACATGTTTATGTTTCATCCATCTGTCTAAGATGGTACAATCATTGGCTTGTTCTCTGGTTTATTGCATGATCCAGACAGTATGAAAGCAAAGCAGCAGAAATCTATGGAACTTATCAAATCTCAGCAATAGCTACTGCTGCACACAAGCAGAGTTGGCTTTTACTTTGGCTGAGTGACATGGTGACCCATGCGGGAATTTCAAAGTTGCTAACATGCTGGAATTCTGAAATTTATCCTCGTTATTTCAGCTATTCTAGTTTCCCTCTCCCACTTAGCTTTGAAATACAAGGCTCCTCATCATTTATTCATTCAAAAACACTTAACGAGTACCTTCTTTGTACCAGGCTAAGTGTCAAAAATGCAAAGTTGAGCTGAGAAAAAGTTCTCACCTTGAAAGAGCCTGGCAGTGGAGACAGACATGCAGATAAATGGGTATAATCATGTGAAATGTTTCTTAATCGAGGAATATGAGGTTGTGCCAAAGTAGGGGAAAGAACAGATGCTCTTCCTCAGGGAACCAGGGCAGGATCTCAGAGGGCGTGGCCTTTCTATCAGCTCTCTCGGAGAGTTCCTGTCTTCAGGGACCTACTGGGAAGATGACAAATGCATGCATAGCTAAGATAGAAAGCAGTACTGGGTACTGTCATTAGAGGTGTGAGAACAAAGTGCTGAGACCATTGAGACTAGAGATGTATACACTGGAGAGATCAGAGCAAGGGACATTAACAACAGGGCTTAACAGCTGAGAGGGCTTGTGCAAGCAGAGATGTGAGAATGGGTTACAGGTCCTGGGCAAGCAAAGAATAGGTGTGCTCAGGGAGCTGGAGCACAGGCGCACGGCAGAGAATAGTGGAGGATAAGCCTTGAAGCCAGGTGGAGGCGGGATTATAGACGGCTTGGGAACAGACACAAAATGCATGTGTGCTTGGACAGGCAAAATAACCTTTGTTCTCCATGACCCCAAATTGTGAATCAAGGTTTAAGGAAGAGTTTATTCCCATCAGAATACAAACATGTTGTAGTAATGCCCACCTAAAAAAAGCTAAGGCAAGGAACCTTATTGACCTCACATCTGTCTTCAGCTACTCTCCCTTTCTCTACTCTCCTTTTCGGCAAAACTCCTTGAAACAACTGTTGACATCCTATTTTCCCTTGAACACATTCCGATAAGATTTTTGCCCCACCCTCCACCAAAACAACTCCCTTCGAGGTCACGCATGTTCTCCATGTGGCTCCCTGTCATTGACCATCAAAGACTTTGATACAGCTGATTGCTCTTACTTTCTTGTATCAGTCTACCTCTTTGGTCAGGCCTTTTCAGTCTCTTTTGCCAGTTTCTTGACTTCTCTCCAACCCCTAGATGTCATAATGTTCTGGAACTTCATTTCTTGGACCCCTTCTCTGACTTTCTCACTTCCTTGTCTTCAGATACCATCTATAGAAACACTGATAACCTTCAAATTTATCATTGCTCAACCTTCAAATTTATCATTGCTCAACCTTCAAATTTATCATTGCTCTTTACCTGAGCAATTTCTCAGGGTTTTGTTTTCAGCAAACAACCTTTAGGAATGAGGTAACTTCTCCCCCATCCCACTCCCAACAAAAAGTAGGCTTGCCTCCCGTCGCTATAAAAGTAACTCCATGTTCCTCCTGTAACACAACCCACCATGTGAGCAAGGTCCGTCATGGCCCAAGGGGCATGGGGAATGCAGCAAAGAGATATGAAGTTCATGCTGGCTGCTGTACTGTGAGTAATAAAGTCCTTTGTCTCTGATCCAGCATCCATGAAACAGTAACAGACTAACTTGTTAGCTTATAAGTAGAGTAAAATCCCAAACTCTGCACAATTCTTGACATTAGGTAGCTATGCTTTCTTTTATGAATAACTCAACACCTTAACCCAAATAAATTACATACAGAAGTTTTCTACTCACAAATGTTCAACTTAATGACTTTCACTGGGATAAGGCTCTACACAGAGCGAAGTGTATCAGCCACTTTCCTACAGGCAGTTTTGGCCAAGACTTTTATAAAGTCATTTAGGACTTGAGGGAAAATCGGCTAACAAAGAGCATTTTAGAATCAGGAGTTAAATAAAGAAACTTCTGTCATTCCTTAAGGATCCACTTAATCTTTAAGGCTTAAATGTTGATGTGAATACTGGGAAATTTAGGAAAGCGGTTGGGGAGTTATTTTTGTTCAAGGATCCTTCCGGCTTCCCTCAAACTCGCCAATCCTCTCACCCTAAGGCTAGGCCTGTGCAAGCTCTCCTCTCTAAGTTCCTTCAATGAGCTTTTTCTCATTCTTCTATTTCACCTACAAGTGATCCCTCAAGACACTCATGCTTTTAGAGATGACTCATGTCTTTGACTCATTCTTACTAACATCCACAAGTAGCAGGACACACAGCCAATGGTTGACATCGTAGTGTCTCCATGTGTCAATCCTTATGCAGGGGCTGCAGACCAAAACACGTCAGTCTCCTATACACATCCTACTTGCAAAAACTAATCAGTCCCTTGCACAAAAAGTGGTTGGAATCTAGTCTTATGTCATTTGTATTCATTTACTATATCAAAAAAGATAGAATTTATGCAGTCAGAATTTATAATACAGAGAAGAAAATCATTTAAATGTTTTATAGAGATGGATGACTTTCATGGAAGAGAAAAAAGGTGTCTTTAAAATGAACCACTCTTTCAAAACTTTATGAAAAGCAGAAGGAATCAGGATTATTATCCTAATGTTATTTACTTGGCCTTCGCTATTGGCAAGAATGCATTTTATTCCATTTCTTGGAGATAAGCAGAAAGCCACAGGGACTATTTCAACTCATACTCTGGGAAATCAAGAACTTCTCAACAGTCAGCCATCTACAGATTGGTGTCTAACAAGATGTCTAGACAGGTTCTCATGAGAATAACATTATGAATTAAACAACAGTTTGGTTAACGATAGCAAAAGTAATTTTTGGAATAAATATTTTATTAGTGTGCCCATCAATAAGCCAAAAGTAAAAGGATATATTTTAATTAATTCATTTGTTGTAATACTGAGATTATGGCTGGCAAATTCTGTTTGAGGGCCTAGAGAACGATCTAATATTTCTAGTATGGAATATCTTTATCTTACTGTTTTCTGCTAATGGTACTGTATATTTCAATTACCCAGTCAAAATTCCTTGCTTGTCATCTATCAAGATATTATTAAGGTCCATTAGTGAACAATTGGACCTGACAAATTTTCTGTTGTTAAACATTGCTCTCTTCTTTTAAAATTGGGTGTTCTCACATTTCATTAGTACAAAAAAAAATTCACTGAGTAGAGAAGGATAGTGTGCTGTCACTTTAATTAAGAACCTGATCTTACTTTCTGTCAGTCAAAAGACTCATTTGGAAAAGGGTAAATAAATATGTTGACCAGTTCTCTTCAGTACATGGACATAGAATCTTTTCAGAAAACACCGATAACCCAATACTTTTAGTGTCATACCTGGCCTGAAAACTACAGGGAAAAAACACAAGATAAAAAAACTTAAGTAAAAAATATTTCTGAAAAAATTATTCAAATGAGCTTGCTCTCTTTGGCCTTTATAAAAGAACAACTATGATAGCTTCCAGATTGGTGAACACGTCAAGATTCGGGGAGAGTGGTGTGCTCAGAGAGGCAAGGAAGCTCTCCGCCTCTTCCCCATACTTCACCCCATGGATCTCTTCCATCTGGCCATTCATGAGTTATATCCTTTTATAATAAGCCAGTAATCCAGCAGAAGGTGACAAGCTATGCAAGGACCTCAAGAATTTCTTAGTGCAGTCAAAGTAATGAGAAGAAAGTTCTTCCTGCAGGAGACCTACAGCCACAAGTGGGACAGCCATGAGGAGCTGAAGGCCGTCGTAGGGAATAATGATCTCCTTTGGGAAGGCTATGAAAAGAAACTAGCTGACCAGGCTTTGAGGAGCATGGAAAACTGTGTAGCCCAGTTCAGCAAGATTAAGGAAAGAATCACCAAGTGGGGTTGAAAACTCATGGACTATGACAGTGCCCAACACCACCTGGAAGCAGTGTAGAATGCTAAGAAAAAAGATTAAGCCAATACTGCCAAGGTGGAGGAAGAGTCAACAAAGCCCAGATTGTGTTTGAAGGTCTGAACCAGGAACTACTAGAGCAACTGCCTATTCTTTATAATAGGCTTATTGGCTGTTACATGACCATCTTCCAATACATCTCCAACTTGAGGGATGACTTCTACAGGGAGATGAGCAATCTCTACGAGATGATGAGCAAATTGAAGAAGCAACATTCCCACAATGTCTCTGTGGTAAGGGGCCTATCAAGTAGCAGCAGACTCTCTTTAGTCGTCTCTCCCCCGGTTTGAACATCTGTCTCCGGCCCTCTTACTTCACCTAATATTTCTAGTATGGAAATATTCCCGACCAGAGTGAGAGGGAATCCATCTGAGAAAGTGAAGAAGAGCTGGAACCTGATCCAGTCCAGGGAGAAGACAACTCTGAGATCAAAGAGCCCTTAAAAGACAAGGAAATAGAGGAAGAAGAGGCTGAAGCAAGCTCCTCTGAGGAGGAAGAGCTTCTGCCAACCTTCAGTGCCCCAACCCAGGCCCAGCCCTCTCCCACCTTTGAGGGTGGCAAGTCCCAGGAGGGAGTTCTCCCTTGCTCCCTAGCTCCATCACCGGGCAGAGCAATGATCCCTTTAGAACAGGCTTCATCTCTCCCAGAAGTAGTCCTCCAAACCTGCACCTCAGATGAAGGATCTGGACAACCAAAGAAGAGAGCCTCTATCTAGAGGACTTCAGTAACCCCCTAACAGGCCTCCTCCGCCCAGGCCACTTCCAGCCCCAGGCCCTTCTCAGGGAACATACTCTCCAGCCCTATGGCCTCTGAACAGGGTTCACCCACCAACCCCAGAGCCTTCTTGGGTGCTGGAACTCCAAGTCTTAGGATCTCCTTAGAGGTTTCTGCTGACCCACAGACACCAGAAAAGCCAGTAAGAAGTCCTGAGACCAGAGAAAAGGAAAGCAATGACAGTCTGAACCCATAAGAACTTTGTACTTCCCCTACCTTGATGATCTCTCAGGTTTTTTGATTCTGGCAAAGCAAGGAAGACAGAAGACAAAAAAGAGAACAATAAGCTCATCTCAGCTGACTGCCCTGAGAGCCAAGGTCTCTTCAACTTCAGGTATCTAAGGTTCCAGAAGAGAGACATGTCATAGCACCTGAGCCTTAAGAAGAGGTAGCTACAATTCAAAATGCACAACTCTGAAGAGGAACTGCCAAGACCTCTCCTTAACACCTCCCCAGAGAAGTTCCTCAGTTAGAGGGTATATAGGCCAGAGGGACTTAAGATCCAGCATTCATTTCTAGGTTCTCAAACAGTATGAATGCTGGTCATCTCTAAAGACCTAGCATGAATAGAGGCTGAGGAGCAGACTTAGGGGAGGCAGAGAAGGAGGCAGGCTTGAGAGAAGAGACTGTTAGAGTCAAGAAATATTTAATTCAGGTTTTAGCAATGTTAGAATAATAAGACTTTATATGTTGATTAAAGTGGGGCTAAAATGACTATAAAAAGCAAATGCATCTGTAAACACAGACACTTGCCCACACAGACACATAATCACACACACTCAGAGGATAGTGAACAAATCTTTGACTTACCACTAATTTTGCAAGACTTAAAGCCAAAAGAACAGATTTTCAGATTTTAAATAAAGTACTATTCTGGCTATAAAAAAAAAAAAGTACATCTATGATCATCTTCCTACGCAGTCCTTCTAACTTACTAAATGTCTCGTCTTAACCCCAAACCTCTCCCTAAATTTCAACTCCACCTACTCAAATGATGAAATCAGGACTACAAAACTCGCATTTGTTTTTCAATGTTAGTCATCTGGTCAACCCCTTTCTTTTTAGCCTGGAAGGGAACTTACATTAGAATCATTAAAAAGTTTCCTGCAAAAAATAAAATTTTATTTTATATTATAAAGATTCCTTAGAGGGTGCTTAGATTTGTATCTTTAAATGTATGAATATGTAACAAAGAAATTTATGGTTCAGCTTTAACAGTTAATATTTTCCACGCCTTTTCTAACAACTGGAAGGCAAACCAAAGGTGGATGGGGTAGACTTGTTTTTGGTCAAAATTTCTCTGTCAAGATGGCGTTTTTTTTCAACCCCATCAAATTAACTCTACATATTAGTATGTGAGAACAATGCTTCAATGTTGAGTTCACTGAGTTTGCTCTCAACGGGCCCTCTCAAAAATTCTCTGGCCTTTCTTCCAGTAAATGCCAATGAACCAACCAGTAAATGCTGATGGACCCAGCATGCCAACCTGAATGAGCTAATGTTAGAAGACACCAAAATATGTTCCCTGTCAAAGAGGCTAATAGTATGCTAATATAAACTTTAGACATCATTGTCATCTCAAAAGATATCAATGAACACAAAATAATAATTTATCTTACTTTAAATCAACAAAGTTATAGGTAGAGTGTTATTTTTTTTCTAAAGAAATATAGTCTACTAAGAAAGTAGAAAAATAATATTCATTGTAATGCCGAGCTATCATGAAGGCCTTGACTTTACACTAGAAAAGTCCTGTAGCACGCAATCAAAACACTTTTATTTATCTTTGCTTCTCTCCTACCTATATAGATGAAAAATGATGATTTGCAAGATTTAAGTTACCTAAGCTTTCTGTGGAGGAACAATTATTGGAATACAAAAATTATCAAGCAACTATGGGCTAACTATTCAATAATCAACTTCCAAGATAAAATATGCGATGCAACATCTAAATTTCTGTCTTGATGCAAAGTAACAAAACTAGTTCAGAAATTTTTCAATTATAACATGTTCCATGCATTCTGCTGCTACCCTTCTCCTTGAGTGCGTCTAGAAGAGGACCAAAGTATCAGTCATCTCGGTCACACTGGGTAGGAGGAGACTCTTGATCTGTTTGGCTGTCGCATGGTCTAGCTCTTTAGGAATCAAAAGAAATCTTATTTATGTTTATGTCACTAGAACTCATGTCACCTGAACTCACTGAATGGTTTTTCAAGCCAAAGGGTCATCTTCAAAGTAAGTTTTCCAAAGTAGGCCATATTCATCCAAAGAGGTGCATAAAATAATGCAAAGTAGAACATACGTACTGAAAGGAGTGAAAAAGATAATCCATGCGAGCATGGGGAGAAAAATATTACTTCTATTTCTCTTTATTTTTATCTAAAAACCTAATAAAAAATGGCCTTTAACAATATGTTACATGTGGTTTGACACTGGTATCCTCACTGGGACTACATGTCAGAAAGTCACATGTGTTACTGAGGTACCAACAATATCCCATGAGGGAGCAGGAGCTCCACTGTATGATGGAATTAACAGTGACATGCATGTTGAGTGTATTGAGAAGAATCATCATGTGCTGGGGTAAGTACATTTACAGATAACATTCCCTGTTTTTAAGAAAACTAACGCTCATAAAATGGTTATATGGCTTAGAACTTTTCCTCCAAGAATCCATGAATTGAAGATAAAACCCATTATGGACACATGAATGGAAAAAAACCTTTAAATGGCAGAGCTGACATGTATCTTCCTCCTAGTATAAGCGCTCTATCATTTACAATATAAAATAAAAGCAATGATGATTTAATCAACTTGAAAAGAAAATACCCTCAAAATATAAATTGTCAAGGAAACTATTTGAAATAAGTGCTGTTTAAAGTAATTATTTTCTTCTTGTAGATACATATTTATAGTACAGGTATAGAAATATAGACTAGATGTACAAACACCAAATTGGTGATAGTAGTTTTTTCCCCAATATTAAAAGATGGCATTTCCTGAAAGGAATGGATTGATATGCAACGTGACTTCTTAAAGTTTCCTTTCAAGTCATTTTTTTTTAATTAGTATGTTATGATTGTACTGCATACATTGAAACCTAAGGATTTCCTCAATATAACTTCTCCTTCCCTACTATGGCCTAAATTGTGTAGAGAGCCTACTGAGAACCTAAAATACAAGTACACAGATGAGATAGGCAGAATAACGGTCCCCCAAAGGTGCCCCTGCTCTAATCTCCAAAGGGAATGAATTAAGGTTGCAGATGGAATTAAAGTTGTGAATCAGGTGACCTTAAATTGAGATTATCCTGGATTATCCAAGTGGGTCCAAGGTAAGGACAAGGGTCCTTAAAAGTGGAACAAGATGGCAGAAGAAGGAGAACCAGAGTCATGGCAGCATATGGACCTCTGGCCTTGAAGAAGGAAAAATGGAGTCACAAAACAAGGAATGCACACATCTTCTAGAAGCTGAAAAAGGCAAAGGCAAGGAAACAGATTTTCCAGAGGGAGCGCAGCCTTGCTGACACCTTGATTTTAGCCCAAGAGACCCATTTCGGACTTCTGACCACCAGAACTATAAAATAATAAATTTGCGCTGTTTTTATCCATTACCTTTGCGGTACTCGATTACAGCAGCAGTAGAAAATTAATACAAGAACGTTCTCAATTTACACACACACACATACATACATTCCCCTAAGGGAGAGCTCGTCAAGAAACTGAAAAGTTATTTGTTGGCAGATACTTTCCAATGTGTGGTTTACGAAGAAAATGAATTATGAAGCCACTACTCTCACTTGCTGACATAAAGAAAAAAAATTGTAACCAATAGAGCAAAGGCTTAGTATAGGAACTCCTAAGACCCCATACAAATTAATGAAAACAACATCAAATTAACAAATGGGCAAAGGACTTCTGCAGAAAATTCAGAAAAGAAAAAAACATAAATGGCTAATAAAATATGAAAATGTTTCAGATGAATATAAAACTACTGCAAATTAAATAAATGAAGAGATGTCATTTTGTCTATTATACTGGCGTATATTTTTTAAATGAAAAATCCTCTACTACCAGGGTATGACAAAGCAAGTGTTGTCATTCACTGCTGTAGTAGAATGAAAGGTGATACAAACCTTTTGAAAAGCAATTTAAAATGTGTGAAAAAGGCATAAAAATATTTGTGGCACTTCTGGGAATCAGATAATCCAAAATACAAGAAAAGCATGAATATTCATCCTAATAGAATTTATAATTTGAAAACAACTTTCAATAATACACTGCTTAAACACATTTCAGTATGTTTAAGTTATGCAAATTTATGTAGTTAATAATTAAGCTTATGAAATCAATTGACTTGGATCATAAGAATATAACTATGGTATATCTCAACTATGAGAAAAAGGACTGGAAGAAAATGCATTAGGAAGCTCTTAGTTATGGGATCATAGGCCATTTCTCTCTTCTGTATGCAGCTGGTTTATCGAATGAGCTGAACTTAGTAGAATACAATCAAAAGGCAATTTTATTCTTTCTCCCCCTGCCCCTTCAAGTACACTCTATGGCTCAGTCTATCTCACCCTTTGGATCACATTTCAGGCAAAACTTGTAGCTCTTTTGGCCCCTCATAGATATTAAAAAGTCCAGCCCAGGCCAGTGCAAACTCCCATCCACTTAAAATCTCTCTTCCTCAGCTTGGGCCTGATTTCAACTTGCAGATCTGCAGTGAAGAAAGGACCCATAGCTGCTTTCTCCTCTTCTCACTCCACTTCTCTCTGCACTCACTAGCTTCTCTTTGGGGTTAGTCCAGGGGTGAAACAGAAGGAGGAGTCGTGGGAGAAGAGATAAGGAACAAGGTCTTATGTGGCTGGTTCAGTTGTAATCTAGCGGGAAGTACTCTGTGGGTATAACAGACCTCAAATGCAGATACTTCCTTTTGTGGGGTGCTTTTGTGGGTTCTTCAGATACCCACTCCATCCCTCCTTCAGCATCCTCACCTGTTTCTCTGGAGGATCAGCCTCTCTGGCTGGCCACTTAACAATCCTACTCACCTTTTCTATCCAAAGTATCAGCATTGTTCTTCTGAGGTCACCTGCCCTTGGCAGCAAGTCCTCTTGGGTGGGATCCTACTCCAGAAGGGCACAGCCAGCTCTCTTCAGAAGGCCTTATCTCCTAGGCTAAGGACACACATACGCATCCTTGTCCTTGAGTGCCCACCTAGTCGTCTCTTCACACTCTGCCACCAAAAGCCCCCTAGCCTCAGCCTCTTGCCTTTTGACTTTTCCACATGGGAGTCAGGTGCCAAGCCCTGGAGTTCCCCAAATTACAAGAAACATGTCAAGCTCCTCAAGAGGTTCCCTGAAGCACCCCCTCACTTGGTTCGAGATGAGGAGAGGACCCCATGTGGTGAGAGAAGCCTTTAGCCCTCTGGCAACTCTCTCTCTATAAGACTTTCTCACTCCCTGACCTCTCACTCTCTCAAGGACTTCTTAGCCTTAGTCTAGATAGTCTGGAGGTAGATTATGAGTTCAGAGGTTAGGTTCCTAATCTACATGGGCACCACAAACACCAAGTATATTGTTCTCTGAGTTGGGAACTTCCAGCCTTTGACACTGGGCCTATCAGAAAAGTTTCCTTTCCAAATGTTGTCTATAAGGGGGCGGGGAAGAGACTTTAACCATGGAGAGAAAGGCAAGAAGACAGACTATATAACAGCTATTGAGGTATCTATTTTTCATCAAAGTACTTATCAAAGTAATTTTAGACTAGACTAGATTCATTGACAATTTCGTCCTCCAGGAATTGCGGTGTCCCTGGCTCCATAGAATAGAAGTCATCTTCTCAGTATAATAAGTACAGAAAACAATATGAAAAGCTAGAAAACCTACACTCCAGCCCCTGCATTTATTCTTTTAATACTAGTATCCAAAGTATAAATGATCTCTTCTATTTTATTTTATGACTAATGACCTGAAAGTTTATGCATTATCTTATGATATAATTAACAAAACAATTTAGTATTTAAATAGAATTTACATTCTCAGAGCATTTTAAATAATTAAGTAGATGATTGGTATTTAAATTATAATTAACATATTTTGATTCCTTTTGTGGCTATTAAACATTAAAATAGTTGTAGTAATAATGAGTGCTACTACAAATTGCTCTATAAAGAGTCAAAACTTAAAAGTACATGTCCCCAATAATCTGTGGTGATTTTAAAATATAAGAACTGTAAATCCCAAATCAAAATCTAAGTGAAATATCTAGAAATTGATTTTTTCCAATTCCTGTATATTTTTTTTTAGAAAGCTAAGTAGAAACGAAAAGCCTTTTTAAAATCACAGCTATTATTTTAAAACAAGGCTTCTTCTATTACAAATTCATAGATGTTGCTACTATATATTCTTTATCTATATCTATTGGATTATATGGGCTCTTTAATTACGGACATTTAGCATCAATTCTTAAAGTACTTTCTTTTTCTCCTTTGCAGTTGGTTGGTTTTGTGTATGCCTGCTATGTGATCAGTATTTTCATGGAAGAAGAGGACACCTGTAAGTACTGTGGGTAGATAAGTAATATCTACCTGTGGGTTTATTTTGCATGAGATAAACCTTCCAAAACTAATCATTACAGGGCTATAAAATCTTTCATATTTGGAATTTTAAATGATTGAACTCAGTTTAGTAAAGTTACAATCAAACGTTACGAACTAAACTGCACACAAATAAGATGGCGTTAAATATTGAAACTCTCAATCCAAGTTGTGTGGGAGGATGCCTGGAGACACGAAAGCCTACCGATTGCTGTCATATTGTGTCTTGACAACTCTTCATCAGAGACCTCAATGTTATGCTGAGTAGAAGATTAGGGGTTGTTTTATCCATCACCAATTTTAAGTATGCTGGCTGCAGAGTTTTGAAATCTGACTAATAGCCAGATCAGTACAACAATACATTATAGCAAGAGTTATATGTATATAAACTATGTAAAATGCTCTAAGAAAACTAAAAATGACAGCCTTCAAGGTGAGGTGTAAATAAAAACACCAAAAAACAAGAGATGCTGAAAAGAATTAATGGATGCTAAAAAATGAAGCAGTCACATTTTAGCAGAACACTCAAAAAAAAGGACACATATGACCTGAAGTTATGCGAATAGAGATTTAGCCACATAGGTCAACAACTGGCATTTATTGAGTGCCTGCTAATGTATAAGGCACTTCTTGGCACAACTCTGTTATGAGCTCATGAAATACCAAAGAAAACTTCTTTAATTTATTAAAAAATTAAATTATTATAGATAAAAAAAATCACACCCAGCCATCCTGGAGATTTGTTTATATCATCGCATTTACTGTCTGTGTTGTAAATTTGACGCTTTAACAAAATAAGGCTAAGTGTCTAGCTAGCCACTATAACTTCCTTGTAGAACACAACTCCAGAATGATCTGATGAATGCTTCTCACCAAGTAGATGCAGTGCATGAGATATGAACTGGAATCCAGTTGACAATGAGCTCTCATCTCAATTTATTTGACCAAATAAAAGAAATATTAGACCCTGAGTTTAAACTCCTGAGACAGTGAAAACTTGCAAACACATTGCATCATATCTTTTATGCTTACCTAGGGGTATTTTTTTTTTAATGCTAGATGAGCCAGAAAGTTTCTGACATTTCACAAGTGCAGTTGTAATGACACTTCCCACTATGGGGTTAACTTCACAAAGTATATTTTCAAGAGTTCAATTAGTAGTTCCCCAATCTGACAAAGCTGATGTACAGAAAGTCGGCAGCATGCTTCCCACTCACAACTAAGACAGGCTGCACAGCCAGAAACAACTGGTTGAGCATGAACAGTTTCAACTGGAATTGGGACTTAAAGGAAATTATTAGAAATGGGGCTGATTAAATGCTTCAAAAAATTAACACATTGAATGATAAATCTCAGCTGAATCGCTTATGGTACTTTCGAGTAGGTACCAAAAGCATCCTGTTTCTTTTCCCCCCCACTGAACTGGTTGGAGACTCCCAGAAGATGCTAATGCTCCATCCTACCTCATTGTGTGAGAAAAGGCAGATTAATCAATAGTCTTCTTTTATCTAATAGAATATAGAAAGCACTTTTCTTTGAGCCTTGTGATTTTAAGCAAAACTGGGAAATAGAAAATGACATGCAAAATAAAAGGCTCATCTAGATTGGGTAAATGCTTTTTGACCTTCTAGCTGCCTTCTTTTAGAGGAATAACATCAGGGTGTACAGATTGTATTGCTACTGGCAGATACTGTGGTTTCATTGACTTTGGTGTCTTTAATTAACTTAAGTTTCTCTATAGAAATCTCTGAATCAGCTATTTTAATGTCCATCAAATTGGGATTGAAGCAGCTGCTAACAGCCTGTTCTATTAATGGTTTAATTCTAGTGTTTGTTATTAAGGTCGTACATTAAGTTACCGAGAGACATCTGGATGTAGCAGTTGTGTCACCACCAATTCAGATAATACTTAGAGTGAGAAGGAGACTTTGGTGCTCAAAACAAAGTAAATATGCCCTAGACCAACCTGACATAATAATCTGCTGGAAGAGAGATGACTGTGAAAAGCAATCACAAATCTTTTAGCCTGATAGTTCTCCAGCGAGAGTAATTTTACATTTTTTATTGAAAGAAGTAGGAATCAAAAGTGCAGTTATAATTAAATTGTCCCAGAGTCTTCAGAAGGCAGATGGGAGCAAAAAGAAATGTCTGAAACCAATTGCAATGATCTCATAGACTAAGACAATTTGTGCCAACACTTAGCTTTTAGGTGCAGTAGTGAACTGCCCTTTGGATATGACGTTACCAACCCACAGACAAGAAAACATGTCCTTTGAATTGTTTTTTCAAAATTTAAACATAAAATAAGAAAACAATACAATTTCTCTAAGTGTACTTCTGGAAAGCTTATTCTGAAAGGTAACTGCAAATATATTCTGTAATGTCACAGTATTTTGGCAGACAATATATCATTTATCATTTCGATTCCTTTTCTAACTAATGAGAATCTCTGCATTATTCAAAATGCAAAGCTAAGACTTGTTCTTGGACTGAAAGCTGTCAGCCAGCCTTAAAAATTAATAACAGCTACCCGCTTCTCTCCTCTGCACTGCTTAAGTGGTTCTACGGGATGAACATTTCAGCTGATGGACATTTCTGAAGGGTAGTAAATGCTTGAAGAAACATTTATTTCCAGCCACCCATCTTCTTAGTTACCTTTTGGCCTCTTTTGCTAACTATTTTTTTTAAAGACTGTGATTGCAGGTCAAAGACAATGAAATAAAAAGCTCACAAAACGAAGAGTGCCGCTAGAGGAGGTCAATACTTTTCACCATTAATTTTAATGAAAAAGCCTATTTATATCTCTTCGTTTCATTCTTTTATTTCTTTTTTATAATGTCTATCAATCTTTATGAACACTTTAGTAAGACCAGGATATTTGGAATCTGTAGTCATAAAAACCTGTCAACATCTTGTTTGTGAATCATCTACTGCTGAAAATGAACTTGTGGGCTTGTTACTGTCTTGTCAGACTTACTAAAAAGAGTGTTTTCAATTCAGGGAAGTGTGGAGGCGAGGCAAAAGATGCTGAAAAATAGTATTAACTTGAAAGAATACTGCCAGACTTTTTCAGAGGATCTGTTGCTAGCACTACTCCGTCTGATATGAGGTTGCAAATTGCAACTGGGACATCTGTTTGGGCTCACAGAGCCCCCTCCAGGTTGCATATGTTGAATGGTGGGAGAAAAGCATACATATGGAAACCCTAACAGTTAGTTTTTGAAAAGGAAATGAACCCCTTCGGATGTGGGTTCAATATTTTACATTGAAAAACTCAAAATAGCTCTTTATGCAGCCACATGACCCTTGCCAGTATACTTTTGGGGAACTTTTCAGGGGAAGGAAGCATGACTATTGGGAAAACATGCCATATCTCTACTGTCCTTGAGGCTTTGCCTGTCTGCCCACGAATTCCTTTTAAGAGGAAAAGGTGATATTACTCCAGTAATGATGTGAATTGGAAATAAAAACAACTCTTATCTCCTCCTAAGAATTTACTAGAGAAGCTAACAGAACAGAAACTGATTCATTTGAATGTTAATTTCCAAGTTTCCCTTCCTCCCTTTGTAAGGTATGAAGAAGCCTTAAAGAGGTAGAGTGAACAAAAGGTCAGGAACTAGGGGAGGGGGTAAAAGCCACAGAGGCCTAGATGGTCCTCAGAATAGAAAACTTGTTTGTTGTCTTGTGAGCCTTGCAATATATGGATATTTGAGGATATGAATATTTGAGGGTGGAAGGACAGGAGAATTTTGTGAAATTCAAAAATGGAGAAATGCATGAGACTCAAGTAAGGATGATCCTGTAGTCACAGTCAACATTTCAAAGGAGTCACAGTATTTGTGAGCCCAAACGGATGTCCCAGTTGCAATTTGCAACCTCATATCAGTCGGAGTAGCGCTAGTATTTGTCCAATAAGCCATGAAGAATCTACTGGTTCTGGGAGGGTATAAGTTTCTTTTGGTAAGTGTCTGGTGAGTTGCATGTAACTATCCTCTCCACAGCTTAGGTTTAGAGCCTAAAGTATTTCCCCTAATTTGCTGAGATGACTGCCAAACAGCTACAAAATTACTAGCTAATCTTCCTACTAGAATAGAAGACCTATAAGGGCAAGATCTTTATTTTGTTACCTGATGTAGCCCTAGAGCCTAGAAGAATGGCTTGCATCCAATAAAGAAATGTTTGTTGAGTTTACATCCTTAAATAAATTCTCTTGGCCCAGCAACTCATTTTTCAAAATGGACTTCAAAACCCTAACGTTCTCAAATTTGATGAAATGATACTCCTTTATGTTTAGAATTTAGTGAGATGCCTGGTGCATTTACAAGTATTTATGTTTGGCAAATGGAGGTCCTGTATCTCTTTAACATAATTGGATGGATTTTTTTGTAATTTTGAAGGTCAAGATATAGGGAGTTGGATTAAACCTCCACTATCCCACATCAGAGCAAGAGCTTGAGTTTGTCCACTCCTGGACATCCTGGAGGGAACAAGGACTTGGAAGGTAGATGCACTTGCAGAGTGAATTCAACTTCAAAATATGGCTGCGAGGAGAGACCCGCTTTTAAAGAGTCAGGCCGAGCAGGGTGGTGATCTCAGCCAGCTCACACATGGGAAGCTTAGGCAGCACAGAATAGGATGCGAGCTATATTGCTATAGTTCAGAGACAGGATTGCAGTCCTTGGGTAGAATATCAAGGCAGTCTCTCTCAAAAAGAACATCATAAACACCCAAATATCCAAACCAGTGAGCCAACTGGGGGCAAGAGAGAGAAGCACTTTTACTAGAACTGGTCTCAAAGTCGGTGCTAAACTCTCAGTGAAATGGAGCCCAGGCTATTGCCTGTCTCACGAAACCAGGACTCCAATAATTCAGCCTGACTAGGGACCTTCCACAGCCATAGTTTCTACTCTCCCCACTTCCTCATCTCCAGCCGCATCAGTTTTCCTAAATCCACCAAGCTCTTCCACACCTCCTTACACCACGCTCTTTCAGACAGGACTCCTCCCTCTGTTGACTCACTAACTTACATACATTCTTCAGATCTCGCTTATCTCCTCCCAAATCTGACCACTTCCTTCTCACCCTTCCCAGGCTAGATGAGCACACCTGTGACATGTCCTTATATGCTTTCATTGCACGCTGTACTTTTTCCTTGGAAACATTTAACACAACTGTAACTTTTAAAAGCCATAATATCCCCAGAGCCAGGGCCATTTCCTGACATAATGGACACTCCATACAGAGATAGTGAGTGATTATTGAATGAATAAATTTACGAACAAATGGACTCAAAAGGATGGTTAGGATTTCCATTGGCAGAGATCGAGGGGAAAGTTCTTCCTCTTCTGTTCTCTCTGTCTCCATTTAGATGAATGATCACCTCTCACACAAGCTAGCAACTTGGGCATATACCTTGACTCTTTCTTCATCTCCAACATCCAGTCAGTCACCAAATGTTCTTTAATGTCCTTCCCAAGGACAATCTTTTCCCCATGTCTCAGTACCCTGAGTCTCTCTGAACATGTGTTCACTTATATTTTAATTAACTGCATTCCCCATGTGTAGAGGAGGGGACTCAGGTCTTACCCACTCCAGGATCTCAGGACCTGGTCCAGTATCTGGAACATCATAGGAAATCAGTGAATATTTGTCGTACAAAATACGTAGTAGGGAAAATGCCCCCATGTCTTTACATTATCTCTTATATCTCTTTCCTCACACCTTATGAAAACTTAAATTTCCTACAGTATAGAAAAAAATCTGATTAATTCACAATAAGGTATAAATGGTTTGTGCACTTCCAATCCCTGGAAATTTTCATTGGCTACTCATTGTGGCCTGTTTTGACAGAAAGTTGACACCAGCAAGCAGAGAACACTTACACCCCAGAGGGGGTTTTAATTTTCTCTGTTTCAGTTTGAAACTGGATGTCAGTAATTATCTAAATGAAGGCAGTCCTAACTCTGCCAATATCTAGCTCTGTGCCCGTTAACAAATGGTGTCTCCTTTTAGGGGATCCCAAAGGCACTGTAGGCTCTAACATTGCAGCTCTGTAGATGGTGCCCTCTGTGGCTGTGGGGTTATCTCAAGGTGCAGTCAAGTGTATTACATTTTCTTCTTCATTCATTTACAAATGGTAAATACCAACAGCTGTTTCAAAACATCCTGATCTCTCTGCTCCAGATCGATAGTCGATGGATTGTGACACATCAGCCTCACCCCTAAAGAAAGCCCTCTACGCAACACCTTACTGCTCTTGGGAGGCAGAATCGCCCCTCCCTACATCCCTGCTTCAGAGAGGCCGCAGCTCCCAGGTTCTCACCACCGTTACCAACAGCCCCAAGCTGAGTAGTGTGTCCTTGAGTTGAGAAGGAAGAGTGAAGGACCCACCATCCAGCTGGTACAGAATGGAAGATGAGGGATTTCGGAACCATATTTATGAGGGAGCAGAGTAACACAAAAATAGGCACACCCTCGTGGCGTCCTAAATGCACAGTGAGAAAAAAAATGCGCCATAAGGATTTTATGTGGATCCTGTGCAATGGTTTTATTCTGGGTTGTTAGTGGGAAAATTTAGGAGCCCAGGGGAAGAGCAGCTGACAGCGTTCTCACAGGTTCCCCTGTGTTTCCGTTTTAATTCTAAACTCAGTATCTTATCCCAACCCCACCCCCACCTTTCTCAATCCTCCCACTGCGCTAGTTCAGCCGGCCCCACTACAGGGACGTTGATCCCTGATTTCTCTACGTCTGTCCCTAAGTTGCCCACTGACGCTGGAGAGAAGCACACGCCCGCATCCGTTGGCCCTGAAGCAACTTCACAGTGTCGCGAGTGAGCCAGCCTCCGCTCCCTTACGTCCTGTCACTCATTCCTAGTCAGCGCCTTCTCCAGTTCCCTTACAACTGCACTCTTAGAGCTCCCTACCCCCATTGTAGGGACTTTGGAGTCCCTGCCCTCATTTTAGGGGTGAGGAAATGGAGCCCAGAGGGGTGATGTGATTCCTGGCACGCTGCTCCTTCTCTGCCCCGCACACTTAGCACTAAGACTCTGTCACAAAGAAAATGGAGGTTGGTAAGCATGGGTTCCCACAAGTTCCTGAACAGTCTATATTTATCCATGATTATCTTCTCCCTGATGTGGAAAAAGAGGCCTTCATTCTGTCCTGTGGCTTTTGTGGCTTTTATGTGCATCCCTCCCACACATTCAGGCACCTTCTGTAGTGATTCTCTCTCTCTTTCTCCCTATCTATATATCTGTATCATTCTCCTTTCTCCTTGCCCAGTTTCTTCCTCCCACTGGATCTTTTTCCTGAGCTTATGAATAAAGTCACATAATTTAAAAAAAAAAAGAGAGAGAGAGATTCCCCTGACTCCCCACCAGGTATGCATTTAGCTTCCTCGTCTCTCATGCTTCTTCTCTCCACATCCAGACTTTTCTACAAAGTAGTCCAGACTTACAGTGTTCACTTTCTCACCTTCGATTCACTGTCGGTCACTGCTGTCAGGGTTTCTGTCCTGTATTATCACTGAAAATGCTCTCTCAAAGGCCAGCAATGACCTCTTAATTGTCAAACACACTTAGATCTTATCAAGCTTCATTATAATTGATGGCTTTGGTCACTGTTGAGTGTTCCCTCCTTGAAAATGTTCTCTTCTGGTTTTCCAAGGAATCCCCCCTCTTGAGTTTTGCCAGGCAATCCCATCTCTTGAACAGCACTTACTTTACCAATTAAAAATCATTTCTAATATCTTTATGCAAGTTAAGCAGACTTCTGATGCAGGCACAGGTAACAGATTTTGACATACTTGCCCTGGCTACTTTTAGAGTGATGATTTATTATTAAGTCTTTAAAATGTTAACTGGTCATCCCTAGTAAATAGTTTATACTCCCACTGTTACACTAAAGCATTTTAAGTTAAATCAGACAATAAAAAAGAAGCATTTTAAAGTAAAACCAAATAATAAAACAGACATTTATTCCTTTTGGATAACAAAGTGGCACATAATATTCTCAAGAACTATATTTATAGACCAAATATTTAATGGAAATCTGATTTTATAATTTCTTTGAAGAAATATCATACAAGTAACCAATAATAAAAGGCATATATGGAACACTCATCGTCATGTCCTTTATACTAAGTACTTTACTGACTAAGAGAAAAATAATTTAGTGTTCTTTCTGGGAGCAATATTGAAACTACAATCTAAGTGACGTATTTGGGAGTATTCACATAATTTGGATGCCAACATGAAAATAAAGTAGTGAAAAAGTAACAGTATTTGTCTCTCCTTCTAAAAGTTGTATGAGGTACAAAGTAAAATAATTCTAAATTATACCTAACTAGCCTTTCAGCATTGTCCACACTTTTTCCTCATGGAAAGAAACAGGAGCTCTCTCCCTCCCTCACTCTCTCTCTGTTTCTCTCTTTTTTTCACTCTTGCTCTTGCTCTCTCTCTTTGACTGTAAGAACAGAAAGTCTAGATTACGCTTAATGGAGTATCCCAAGGACAGCTTTCTTTGCTACATACAGTTCAGTCAACTGCGAAGCTTGTAACATTTCTAGCCCTTATTCATTAAATATCACCTTCACAAATTTTCTAGTCGCTATGTACAAGCTGTGTCAGAGACTGGCCGGCTATTCACTAAACCCATTTGTTTGTTTTTCTCCTGGGCACACAACAGGGCCACATTCCCAGCCTCCCTGCAGTTAGGTGTCCCATGAAGTTGAATTCCAGATCACGGAACGTGAGCAGAAGGGATATGCCCACTTCCAGGCCAGGCACCTAGATAACTTCCATGGCTCTCCATGCTCTTCCCTTTTCTACCTATTGGATACAGACAAGCATAGAAGCTTTGGAAGCCACATGTTTAAAATGGTGGAGCCACAATGTTGAAGGGACCTGGGTCACTGTGTGATTGCTTAGAGTAGAGTTGACCACATAACTTGAGAACAGGATGATAGCTGCCTTTGAGGCACAAGAGGGTATGGACAAGGAAGGGTTCCCAGAGGTGGAGACCCTATAGTAGAAACAGGCAGGAGTTGTCTACCACTACAAGAGGAGTAGAGCATTTCAGGCATTCTACAAATAAGCAAGTGCCACATGTGTACCTGGAAAGGTCTCTTGGAGGAGATGGCACTGAAGTTGAGACCTAAAGGATAAAAAGGAGCCTGTGAGGTGAATGTTCAGGAGAGCATTCCCGGCAAGAGGAACAGCAAGTGCATACGGAATCACTTCCCGGAAGAGGCTTCCACCCAAAACAAAGACTTTGACTTTGGGAGCAACGTCATACTGGATGCTCTGGAGGGGCAAAAGGCAATCTGGGCTTTCCTGGCCTGCCGACTCTCAAAAGAGTAGTGAATTAAAAGGCAGATTGTATCAGGGACTTAATTTTAAACCCTATGTTGAGCAGGAAGGCTATGTGAAAATGATGAGACGCATACCATTTTTTCACATGTTGAGAGAAAAGATGGTGCACAGCTTGGACTTAAGTTTTGTTTTCTTTCCCTCTGTTCTGTATTTGCCTCATTTTCTATTTATTCACCTCCATGTTTATTTGGAAAGGTAAATCAAATCTGTTTCTTTTTTATTTAAGGAAAACAAAAACTCTCAGTTACTAGTACTAAAGTTGAAGCCAAGATGTCATGCTAACTGTGTTTTCCTCCTAACTGAGACAATGAAGATGCAAGAAAATAGGTGAAGGCCCAAGTTTCTTGAGGACTTCGCTACTGTGCCTTTTCCAGTGTCCATTAAGGAAGTTTTTCTGCTCAGAAAATTCTATTTATATCTATTCAGGTTTTAAAAATCACTATGCAGTTTATTAAAGTGACAATTTTTAAAACCTGTTTTTTCTTAAACTCTAAATGCTATATAGAACTTTTAGCATTCCATTATAAATGTAGTAAATTTTAATAATCACTTTTTGGGGATTTTTTGTTTCTTTTTATTGTGGTAAAATATACATAATGTAAAATTAACCATGTAAACATTTTTAAGTGTACAATTAAGTGGCATTAAGTACATTCACATTATTGTGCAACCATCACCACTATCCATTTATGGAACTTTTTCATCATCCCAGAGAGAAACTCTGTACCCACAAATGATAACTCCCCATCTCCTTCTCCCCACCAGTCCCTATTAACCTCTATTCTACTTTCTGTCTCTATGTATTTACCTATTCTAGTTACCGCATATAAATGGAATCATACAGTATCTGTCTTTTTGCATTTGACTTATTTCACTTATCATAATATTTTCAAAGTTTATCCATATTGTGTCATGTATCAGAATTTCATTCCTTTCTAAGACTGAATAATATTGCATTGAACTTTCAATTACTAGTTGATCTACTTAAATTCAGTTGTCTAAATTCCTTTAAATAATCTGCTCCACTTATACTTTAAACTAAAGTCCTTTAAACATTTAACCTGCATTCATGAATTCATTGTAATTATCATTCTTTTGAAGTCCTTCAAATAGTTGTCCTAATAAACAAAACACTCACTGGTTTTTAAACTATTCCAGCAAATCTAATAAATTGAATAAAATAAGCTTATACATATATTAAATCTCAAATTTTCTTAAATGTTACACTAATTTAATAAAATTTTCCCATGCCTTTCAACCTAAAATCACAAGTGTAAAATTAATTACCCAATTCAAATTTTGAATTGGTTTTACAGACTGAACTTGCCAGATCTAGCATAATCTGTCTGATTATGTTAAGAATCACAAAGATTTTACAAACCAAGTAAACACAGATTATCCCAATAATTACAAAATCCTCATCTGTACTTCACAAAAGAGTATTAAAATTGTGGAGTTGGCTTACTTTGTTATCTCTATAGTCAATTCCCTGTGTTGGAAATGCATTTCTCTAATAAATAAGCATCTCAAACAATTTGAGGTTGCTACGTGTTAAGGTATTTTCAGCTGGGAAGCAGAATCTAAATTCCAAGGGGATTCTAACTTTCCACTAATGGATTTACAGAGCTTTTTTTATAGTTGGTTGAACAAGAGGAGATCTCATTCCATACCCTTCAACTGTGATTAATCTAGCAGCCCACAACACCAGGACTCAGATGACATTAGATATGAGTAGACAGAAGACTTTACTCCTATTAAGAGTCTCTTTTTGTGGTTTTTATACTTGCTAACTCTTTAAAACATTTTAATGTCTTCCCATGTGACTCAACAGACGCTTTGTTGACATTCCATTTGCTTATTTCAGATTTATCACCTGATAGAATTCTGTGTTCTTTCTACATTCTAGGTGGGGTACCAATTCTTGTAGACATTTAAATGTTTGATTGGATTCAGATTTCTCTCATATCTCTTCTTGTTCTGAAGTCATTGACCTGCTAGATCCAAAAGTATTTATAGTCCAGACCCAGAATATTGTTTAATTTTAGCACTTTAAACAAGCTTAAATAACTAATCTTTTATTGATTTATTCTTTCATTCATTCAATAAACAGTTATTGAAAGCCTTCTGTGTTAGACCACAAGGATAAAGAGATGAATCTCCTGGTTCCTTTCCCAGGAGATCTTACATTCCAATAAGTGAGCCAGGCATGTAAATAATTACAAAACAGTAAAGTGCAGATAATGGGCTGTATAAAGTGAATCAAATGCACAAAAAATAATAAGCAGAGGCTAGTTGTGTCTCAGGGTGCCAAGCATGTCTACTCAGAGCTTGTGAACATGGTCTTATGTGAAGAATATTACATCGCCAGGAAAGGAACAAAGCAAATGCATTTTAAATCCTGGGAAAAATATGTCAAAAAAGCTTGGGAAAACCATGGAATATTCAGGAAGACCTGGATTACATGGAAAGTGATGAGTAGTTGGGTATGGTCAGTTCACTAAGTCAACGGTATGGTCAGTCTTTGAGGGACCTTGGATTCTGTCTTACATTAGTGATTCGCAACCTATTTCATATCTTGGCTCTCACAAAGAAAGCCAACATTTAAAGGTGTTTGCTGGTAAATAAATTACTTTTCTCCCAGCAAAAATTGACTGGCCCAGAGGGCTAGCTACCCCAAGCCTTGTTCAGTATATATACACACACACACACACAAATACACACCAGAGAGTTGATAGTTTGTCATGTCTGTACCTACTCAGACCACATCAGTTGGGATGCTCTGCTGGATGATGTGCAGTCAATGAATAGATTTAATCTTGGGAAGAATATGATCAGATTCAATTTTCTTGAATAATAGTTCATAGAAAAAGAAAAGGACTTGTAAAAGAGATCTCAGAAGAAATGGCATGTTTTGGATGGAGATTGTCCTAGAAAAGGAAGAACCAAAAGTAATAATAGAGGCTGTAAAAAAACACAAAATAATATGCAAAGGATATTGTAGAAGCAGACAGTAAAAAGGAATTATACAGAAACTTCAAATTCAACAAGTATTTGCCACTCAATTTATAGAGCAAAATAAAACATTGGCTAGATTTCGATGAGAATAGTAAAAATATATTAGGAAAAAACTGGATAACTAACAAAAAATATTACATAGGGAAAAGTTATAACTGTTTAGACAAATTCTTAGAACTATTTTTAGCCCTTAACTTTTTGAGCATTATTTTTCCTCTCAGCCATCCCATTCTGCTTTATTGACCCCAAAGAGATTTTAGACATTCATTATTCCATTATTTAAGTATTAGCTACTCTTAGAAATTTTAAAGTGGGAAGAAACTGTCAGCGTTGATTAAGGCAACATTTGATTCCAGAGATCTGAACCCACAAGAGGAACAAAAGCTAGAAATGCAGCCAAATAAAAATGAAAAGGGAACTCCAAAAATAGAAAAGGGAGGTGATTTCAGGATTTTTTTAAATCTTGTTTTCTCCAGATTGAAATGTTCCTCTAAATGAGCCCAGCAATAGTGACACAAAGGCCTTCAGCCACTGGTGATTCTGAAGAGACAGTAATTGAAAAATTATAAAAACTTTGAAAGGGATTTCAGTAAAGCCAAACTGTAGTTGTTAACTAAGCAGCCATTCCATCTAATTACTGAGCTACTGATGCTTAAGTGAAGGGTTAACAAGATATCTACTATAGGAAAATAGCACAGTTTGTGTGGCTTTGAAAGAGCTGAGTGATTTTAAAGAGAATAGAAAATGTACTATTAAAGATGAAGGCTAAAGTAAGAAAGGGAAAAAAAACACTACCTCTTTCCAAATATGAGAAAAGCAAAACTGAAAAGTGTATGTATGTTGAGAGGGTGGGATGGTGGGAGCAGGTATGGTATAGGCATCTTTATAAAGGTGATACAACTCTTGCACTAAGAGCAAAGAGAGATGTTACAGTAGTAGATGCTTATACCAAAGCTCCTTTAGGGACACTATAACCAGGTTGCCCCCCAAAAAGAATCAAAGACAAATTACTAAGGATGGTCTGTGGGATCCTTACAGAGTAACTAGAATAAGCATGTCACTGCATCCAAAGGAATAACACTGAAAACATTAGAGCAAAGTCATTTTGTGCACTTTGCACAGAGGGAATGTATTATCTACAAAGAATCCCATGGAGTGACTTGAAATACCAAGAAAAAAGAGAGAGAGAGAGATTTCCCCTCAGGGTTTGTGCTACTGTGGGGGAAAAAAGAGTAGAGAATAAAAGTAATGCCAGTCAAAAACTAAACAAATGGTGATGGAGATTGTCATTTGTGCACTGGGCAGGTCACATGCACCTGACCGAGTAGTGGCCTACTTAACACCAGCCCTGGAGACAGAGAAAGCCAGCATTCCCACATGACACTTAACTCCCCAAATTCTGCCTCCACTTTTATTTTCTTTCTTGTACCATGTCTTTATACAGGGAAGCTTTCCTTTCCAGAATAAAAAACACTCATAGAAGATGAAACCACAGGCTTCAAAAAGTAGCAGACTCATCAATTTCCCCTCCTCCAAGCTAGCTACTCTTTCCAAATATGAGAAAATCAAACCAGACACAAGTTCAATGCAAGTGCCCCAAGGACAGACACTCTTCTGAGGAGTAGGGGGAATAGAATGTCGGAATTCTCACAAATCATTATTATTCTAAGCTAAATAAAGCTTCTGAAATTTCAGAAATCAATAGGTGATGGAATGTGTCATCAGAAAAAGGTAAATGTGTAAATATTATCAATAACAGCCTGGTGTTTGCAGCATGCTTTCTGTGCCAGCACGCCAAGTCCATCTAGGACAACCACACCCTGGAAGGCAGTCATTGTCCTCATGTTATGGATGAGGATGCTGAGATTTCTCCCAACTCACATAGTATGTAAGAAGTGAAGCTAATATTTGATCCCGATATTTCAGGTACCGAAGTCCATATGCTTTCAAACATGCACTTGTGCCTTTCTTTCCAACAAGGATAGCAACTAAATTCTTCATAAATACATAAAGAAAAAGACATTGGCCACTCACTAGATTAAAACCAGAACATTCATATTTAAATATTGAGTTAGAATATAAATTACTTGCACAATGTGGAGAAAAATAATGGACTAGCCCACTAAAATTTAAAGGATATTGGGAGTCATACGTAATGTAATACACCCAATGATCTGGCTCCAAATCAATTGTCTTGTTTTATTAATACAGAGCACTCAATATGTGAAACTTATTAAAATAACAGAATCTCAGGATCCAATTCAAATATGACAAAATTGTGAAACAACCACCCCCTCATCCCCCTCCCCCCCAAATCTGTGTTTAATAGATTAGATTTAATAGCTGCAAAACTGTGTATGGCTGTACAATGAAATTAGAAGAACCCACCCTGGGGCCACCCGGTGGCGCAGCAGCGGTTTAGTTCGCGCTTGGCAGCCCAGGGTTTGTGAGTTCGGATCCCGGGCGCCCGCCGACGCACTGCCTGTCAGCCATGCCGTGGCGGCGTCCCATATAAAGTGGAGGAAGATGGGCACGGATGTTAGCCCAGGGCCAGTCTTCCTCAGCAAAAAGGGGAGGATTGGCAACGGATGTTAGCTCAGGGCTGGTCTTCCCCACAAAAAAAAAAAAAAAAAAAGAACCCACTGTTATTAAAGTCTGGCTTGATAAAATGTAAGAGAATATGATATGAGACAAGTGTTGCGGGTATGATTTTTAAAAAGCAAAAATGTAGCTTTCCTTATATTCACAAAACCAAACAGCATTTCTTCCCCAGGGTAAACACTTCCAGGAAAACTCAGTTATTTCAGTGATTTCTCAGCCACATCAGGTGACCATGCAGGGAGGGCTGCCCTCTTCCCAGCACTGATTCTGAGGTCAAGGTTGATGTGGTGGTCCGGGCTGTGAGGGGTAGAGCTGGGCATCTTCCTGTCTTTCCTGCTGGCATCCACGGAGCTGGGCAGTGGTCCCACTGTTGTCTCTGTTGTCAAGCATGTCTCTCTCTTGACTATCAGCACTCCGTGTGCAAGCTACACTGGGGCCTGGGACCCTAGACCAACTTCCTGAGCACAGTAACTGCTGCTTCGCCTCTGTCTCCATATCTCACGCAAACATCTCTTGTAGCCAGCCCTAACTCAAAACCATACAGAGAATTCAGGAAACATAGTTCTAGCTTAGATAAATTGACACATTACAAAAACACTACAATGTTTACTAGTAAAACTGAGGTATTACTCTTTTGAATGTATCCCATAGAGTCTAAATGCCATAGCAATTTAATATCCATAATTATCCATTTTAAAAGGACCTAAGCAAGCTTTAATTAACAGTTGAAATTTTAAATTGTTCCATTTTCAATTTGAACTTGTACCTCCATTCCACTTCACCAGTAAAATTCTGTCCTAATGTAATATGTTTATTCTTAAGTTTTTCTTAGTCTATCATACATTTCTGCATTGAAAAATTGTTTATAGATTGAAATTTCATTGTCAATGTAATCTTTTAATGAATGCAATTTCTTAATTTGTATAGTGCAGTTATCGATCTTAAATCTTAAATTAGAAAATTTCATGGTTTGTTCTTCAAGATCGTCTTAACTAATCTTGAGTCTTTACCTTTTCACATACATTTTAGAGTCAGCACTTTGATTAAACTGCTGAAATTTTTACTGGGATTGCTTTGACTCCAAAGATTAATTGATCCACAGATCAACTGGTATCTTTATACTACTGAGCTTTCACAACGATGAGAATGTTTGATATTTTTCCATTTGTTTTAGACATCTTTAATTTCTCTCAATATATTTTGTTGTATTCAGTGTAGAGGACTTGAAATTTTTTTAGACATATTCTTATGAATAAAAATTTAATTTTTTCCTGTGACCAGATTTTAAGTGTTAAAGTTCTTCTTTGGATGGGGTTTTAATTGCAATTATTGGCTACCAACATGAATGAGCAAACAAAAATGTATTACAAATATTGATGAGTCCTAAATATAAAATGAAATATTTATTGGAAGGGTACCTCTTAATGAAATGGATGAAGCAGTTTTGTTTCATTTAGTTCATGTATTCATGGATGAATATTAGTTATTGCTGGAATGCAATAGGCTACCTCAGGTACTTTCAACATTTGGTGCTGGTGTTATATTTGTAGAAACCATGTTCATTGGGGCCAGCCTGGTGGCACAGTGGTTTGGTTCATGCTTTGGCAGCCCAGGGTTTGTGGGTTCGGATCCCGGGCACCTGCTGACACACTGCTTGTCAGTCATCCTGTGGCAGCATCCCATATAAAGTGGAGGAAGATGGGCACGGATGTTAGCCCAGGGCAAGTCTTCCTCAGGAAAAAAAAAAGAGGATTGGCAACTGATGTTAGCTCAGGGCTAGTCTTCCTCACCAAAAAAAAAAAAAGAAACCGTGTTCATGAAAAAATCTGAGAATGGGAGGAAATTGCTTACAGCAATGTCACTCAATTATTCTAATTCCTTCCTTCTCCAAATATTTTTGAGGGCCTATCTTGTACCAGGCACTGTTCTAGGTTCTGGGGATATAGCAGTGAACAAAATTAGACAAGATGAGATAAAAATTTTTGTCTCATAAAGCTTAAATCATAGTGAAGGAATCAGACATAAAATAAGGTTTTTTAAAGTAAAATAAATAGTATAGCATGATAAATAGTGATAATTAACAAAGAGAAAAAATTAAGCAAGAAAGGAGACAGGACAAGTGGAAGGGAATGAAATTAAAGATAAACTGGCTGAGATATATGTCAAAAAGTACCTAGTGGTCTATTAACAAAATCATTTTTAAGGTACTGCAGCTGATAAGTCAGGCTCTCCTTCAATTATTTTGGAAGCAAAAATTGGAAACCACCTACCTTGTCATTAGTTGCTATTACTTTATCATCATAGGAAATTAAAACTGCTATTTTCTTTAGTCTCCTGGAGGGTTTTACCACCCTGGGTGGTGCTCCAAGATAAGATTCCAGGTGGCTGAGATAAATGTCTTTCAGTAAAGTGGAAAGAAGACAATTGCGCAAGAGGGTGAAGGAACCAAGAACCAGAATGGCCACATGTACTTTCTCAAGACACACAAATTTTGGAATTAAGGCCCTTGGAATTGACCACCTTAACCATGCATGCTTAGGCACCATTTGGAAAGTCTTCACATAAGCCGGGAGCATGCTTTCCCCAGTTGAAGACTACCAGTCTCTTACTGCCTCCCCTCTTACTACCCAGGAGGAGGAGGGACTGGGAGTCCCAGTCAGACCTGGGATTGCTTCCAGACCCTGTAGGCTCTCCCATGACAGCTCTCAGTGTTTTCCAGACCAAATTGCCATCAGGGACAATTGATCTATATTGGTTCTCCACGTAAGCCCTTGAGACTGAGGGGGACAAGACAGAAGTAAAAGAGTCCATTTTGCATGGCTGTTCCCAGGTGGGAAGAGGTAAAAATGTTGGAAAACTGATCTGGACCATGCAGCCTCTAGGACTGCAGACTGCTCTTCCTGCTGGGGCTGACTTTTCCTTGAGCATCTCATCGTGCCCACACGCTTCCCTTCCTCAGTTTTACGTGTTCCTGAAAGGTGAAAGACATTTTAAACTTCCTCCATCATAAAGAGAACAACAACGAATAGCCATAAAGCTTGCCCTTGGGTGTGATCTGCCTGCTTGAATGACTCTTAAGGTTCATTAAATTATTTTGGGCAGGCAGCAGCACAGCCCCAACCACCCGCTCTGGGCATCAGCAGTGTTTCAGGGCACTGTCGGGTTCACTGTGCCCAGCAGACCCATCATGGCACCCCCGCGGCCACTCGGTGTGCCGCGAGCAGCCCGACTGTGGCCTGCGGTTTGGCACAGCAGCTCATGGCCTCTGAAAACTCGGATTCTTCAGGCAGGAAGGAGATGGCAGCAGATCAGTGATGCTGCAAGCCAGCTCGTTCCCTAGTAACACAGGTCAGAGCTTAGTTGCCAGCTGCCTCTGAAATAACCGGTCTCTCCTAAAAGCCTTCATTATCTGTGGGGTGCTGCAAAATCCTCTCTGTGGTCTTTTAAAGGCCTCTCTGCAGGAACTGGTTGATGTCAAGCCTCTACCCCGGCTTTTCTCTTATGAATTCACATCACAGAACAAGTAAATCACAGTCTAACGGCCCCGAAATTTGAGTTCGTTGAGGCCTGAGCAATGCTTCCTTGAGACATTATTGTTGGCAACTTGTATAATAAATGCTGATTAGAAAGCCTAAGAACTGCATGGTAGAAACAGTGCTAGACCGGGAAGCAAGTTCACGATGAATATGTCGTTGGTCCTCATCTTCCCGAATCTTTTCACTTCTCTGAGCTAAACGCAGCGTATTACAGGGGCTCGGTGTTTCTCAAGTCAGTGACAAGGCAGCATGCGCCATAGCTGGATCGGAAACAAAACGCCTGCATCCTGTTTAACTGGTGAATATAGTTGACCTGAAACATAAATGATAGCTTGAGTGCTCCCTGGAAATGGCATGTGTAGCTTTCGGTGTATAAAGTCAATCAGGTTTGCAATGTCTGAGTGAGGAATTGAGTCAGGAGCACTGAATCATCTATTGGAAACTTCATTTATGATCAGAAGTTTCCTGTAGTCAAATAGAAAAGTTGCAATTGGTTGTGTAGCTTTTACAAGTGGAAAGCAAGTCTGTATTTGTACAGTAGGATGTTGCTTTAAATCTAGAGTAGCTTTGTAATTCCTTCAGGTGGTGAGAATTCTTGTCAGGAATTTGCAATGGCTAGTGAGTACCGGCCAAGATACTCAGTTACAAGTAGCATAATTTCTTCCAAGAAGTTGCCTGGCTGTGCTGTTGGAAGTTGCCACAGGAAATACATTTGAAAGAACTGCTAACAATAGGGTTTCCTGGCTGCGGGCTCTCCCTGAGGGATCTTTTATCGTAACACCTCAGTTTCCGAGAATGCTGAAGAAACCAATGCTCTACATGGCTGGCTTTTATGGACAGTTGATGCCAACTCTTAATTGTGCTAATTTTTTGTTCTGCATTTCAGGACTTTAATAACCAGAGCATACGGAATTCAATTTAACTGTCCTGCAGGCCACCCCGCAAGCCGTCCCCACCACCACCACCTCCACCATGCTTCCTCTGTCTTCCCCATCTCTTCCATGGCCACTCTTCTGCCAAAGATCCTTCTGTGGTGTTCCCACTGTAATGACTGCAGATTTCGTGGATGTTTTCTTTCTGATCCTCTTTTTCTAATACCTCTGAAAACCTACACATGCCCCTTCTATTACTTCTGGTGTTTCCTTGAAATTCATCTCCTTATTTCGACTGGAGAAATTCCTTAATTCAGCATCTCCTCTTCTCAGATCTTTCCACAGTGGAATATAACTACCTTCTGCAAATTTACTCAGAAGCTGAAGGTCTTTCCTACTGAGTTATTTTCAAGTCTTTTGTTATCTTCTTAACAATTTTCATTTTTTTAAAGCATTTGACATCATTAAGAAAAAAAAAAACTTTCAGAATCTGTAAACTCGCCCTTCATTTATGCTTAAATTTCCCACTTTACTTGAAGTATCTTCCCAGTCTGGTAAATGGAAAATGTTGGTGTATACATAAAAACTATTTTTTTATATGGAAACATCATCGTCTTGTAGACTTGTAGGCTTCTGTTGCCAAAAAGCCACATTACTGTGTTCCATCCATAAAGGATTCTTGATGTTTTTAGTTTCTTAATAACCTATTTTTTCAATGAGCCCTCCTTAATATTATTTTTGTGTGTCTTCAGCAGCTCAGTGCACCAGACCAGAGTTGGTGGATACGTCAATGGAGAGCACCCAGAAGTGGGGGTGATAGGCTGCCTCCAGTAGCGGAAGAAGAATTTCCCAAAGAGCTAAAATACAAGTGTTTTATCAGTTCCCCAGATGCTTTTAGCAGAAAACTAGTTAATTTATTTTCAAATCTGGTTTGATTTTTGTAATCCAATTCATAGAATTGAAGTAAAGCTTTTAGATATTCATTCTGTCCATGATAAAACTTCTGATATTACTTTAAATCCTGTGGTAATTCAGTTAAGAAGTAAATATTAAATTTAATTTAGTGTAATTTGTTTTGTGGTAATAATACAAATGTTGGTGGAGCACAAAATTGTGCTTTTAAAAAGCATAGTATTCTTATAAAATTAAGAAATTTGTGGAGCAGAAATGTGTTTGGAATTCAGATGTGCAGGTAATTTATAATTGGCCCACAATAAAGCTGCAGTGTTTTACCAATGAAAATAGAAATTCTAATTTTTAAAATTTATGCACACGCATACACGTTAGGGCAGATAAGATAGCTAGACTATTTTTTCCACCTTTTGGATATTCTGAATAATGCTATTCTAAACATTTGTGTACAGATTTTTGTGTAGGCATAGGTTTTCATTTCTCTTGGGTACATACCCAGGAGTAGAATTACTAGGTCATGTGCTGACACTAGGTTTAACTATTTTAGGACCTGCCTAACTGTTTTCCAAAGTGGCTGCACCATTTTACATTCCCACCAGCAATGTATGAGGGTTCCAATTTCTCCACGTCCTCACCTACATTTCTTATTATCTGCTTTTTTGATTCCAGCTATCTTAGTAGGTATAAAGTAGTATCTCATCATGGTTTTGATTTACATTTTCCTGAGAATATTTTTGTAATAACGTTGATGTTGAAAAGAAACAAAAAGAACTTCAGGATGACGGAATACATTTTCTCTCTCTGTTTCTCTTCATCAATCAGAGTTAGGTACATTTCAGCCTTTAAAGAACCACTTTGTAAATCAATCTGTTTCCTACAATGGTTGTGAGCGTTGTTATAAATGAGTCGTCTACATTTCAGTTGCATCGCCTTCAATATCAGTTGAAAAATTTAAATCGAATCATTCAACAAATGAGGCACTCCTAAAAAATCATCTTTTGAAGCTTTTAGTAAATGGCAATAATTGAAAGCTTACAAAAAGGAGAATGTTGAAATTTGTGCTCACAAAAGCAAGAGACCTGGACAAATTAAATACTGAGAGCTCAAATGTTATACAAGATTTAATTTTCAATTTTATAATTTCCTTTTGAAATATCTCAACTTGAGAAAAGACTTTTTTGATGGAGCTCCTGTTTTTAATTGGATAAAATTATGTTCTGCACCAGAATAAAAAGAAGTTGATTTGAGAAGACCTAAAAATTTTGCAGCATTTATATTTGGTGAAAAGAATCATAAATATATACAATTTGTGTTTGTGTGTCTTATAAAATTTTTGGCAAAGAAAGTCTCACTGAATGGCAGTAAAATAACAGTGCCTGGGAAAATATTTGGGCTAAACTATATTAACACAAATCCTCTCTTCAGCAAACTTGTTTGGCGTTTACCAGCAGCTATATAGAAAATATTTCCTTAGTTAAAAATATTATGATTTATAGAATCAATTAAGGTATCAACAATTTCAAATTTACTAACCATAAAAAGAAATTTTGAATAAGATAGTAAATAAATTTATGAAACATAAACCATATTGAAAAAATATATATTATGTATATTCTTCCAAAAAAAATGCCACTGATGTGGTGTTTTTGAGACAGAGATGGCTAAGAATCAGATTCACAGCAGTACATGAATTTATACCAAAAATAATGATTCTGTTAATGTTACATTTTAATGTTCAAATGATCAATATAAAGAAGTTTTTATTTTACTTTAATGAATACAGATATATGCCATCTTAAGTTTTATCAACAATTTTATTTTGAATATAATTTTTCAATTGAATCATTTTATTCACAAATATATATATTTATATATTTTTAAATTTTTAACACCTCTTTTAACTCCCAATAGTGCCTTGTAAATGACATGGTCAGTCAACTTTTAATCAGTGTGATCTTCCTTCTAAATTCCTACCCATTGGTCAGTAAGGTGAGGGAGGAGATATTTGATTAAATATCTAATCTGATAAAAACTTAGTCCAATCTGACTAAATGGGCTCCTTAAGCACTGCTTGTTCTCTCTGGGGAAATCTTTTCAGTGTCTCAGATTGATTCCTGTCTCCCTGCTTCTCTCCCTAAGGTAGTGTCCAGGTAACTTTTGTGACTTGGTAGGAAAAGTATGGGCTTCAGGCTTCTCTGGTCTCCAGGGGGATTACCTGCAGATGATCCCTTGCCACCTAGTTGTTGTGAACCCCACAGGACTCCAAAGCTCATGTCTACACAGTGATATAGTGAAGCTTTGATTGACCCAGCCTGACCGCTGCTCCTCCAGTGGAGTTGACCGTAGAAGGCTAAAGCAGGTCAGAGATTGACAAAAGTGGCTAGAGCTAGAACAGGCCAAGGCTTCAATAGAACTTCTACGCTGATTCATCTCTCTCTAAATCACGGTTCACTGAAATGCCTGTCTTGAACTGAGGGTATGGTAAAATATTCTCACGACATGTACTTACACCCACATGCTGAGAGTTCCGTGTCTCTATATGCTCATACACCTGTTAATGTTAGAGTGCTATAATGTAACCAAAGCTCGGTATAAAGCAATTAATATTTTTAATGGACTATGACACAAAAAGCAGGAAAAATGAACTAAGATTAGCCATGGACATTAAGATTGGAAAAGAAAGATTGAGGCTTTGATCAAAATAGAAAGAATATTACCCAAATTAGTGAATCTATACAGACTGGGAGTCAAGTACCATACTACCTGAGAAGAGATGAAACCTTTGCAAAAGGCAGATGCTTATTTGTCAGGGATGGCTTGGGGACAGAAGGCATGGACATCAATTATGTGACTTCTCAAAGGTCTTTCTAATGATGCAATGAATATTCTTAAGGAAAAAAATGGATTCTGGCAACAAGAAGAGAAAGCATATTTTGTGATATACAGGGGGAAAGGGCATATCTATATGCCTAAGGACAAACACTATTTAAAATCTAATGTTATTTAATCTTACTACTTCATTTTTCACTAAAGCCATAACTATAATTTTCAGTCCCTAAGATCCCAAGTTCTTTACGTGTTTCTTAAAATTTCCCCTTTTTTGATCATTGATAATATTTTTAGCAGTCCTTTATATTAAATACACATTTTTCCATTTTGTGGTAGACAGGTATTTTTGTTAATTATTTTTGTATTCCTTTTGGAGCACTTAGTATTATATATGTTTTTATTTATGCATTTATTCATATTGAGCTCTGTTATATTTTCAGTTGATTTCATAGGTGGACTTGATGCACGCTCCTACTACCAGGATCATGTTGAGTTAAAGCCTGTTAACCTGTAAGTAAAGGTGTGATGAGATGGAAAATATTAATCCTCCTAACTTGGCCGAAACTAACCAAACCTGAAATAATTTGGACCTACTACTACTAATCATTGGTTTAATTTTCCACTCATATTTAAAAACACACCTTTCACATGTAACCCAACATCATCATTATTACTCATTCCAAAAGGGATGTGAACTAGATCCCATGGTTTATGTTTCTAAAATGATATTTTTATTTTATGTTTTTACCAGTAGTTGATTGCCAAACTGGGGGCGGAGGGGGAGGGATGATTTAGTCTACGGAAGAGAGACTAAATATGTCTTGGAGGCAGCACAGCAGAAGAAAAAGGGGAGAAAGACTATGTTAGAATCCAGGTTCCACCTGTGTGGTCTCAGGGGCCTTCCTTGATGTCTCCGAGACTTGGTTCTCTAACCCATAATATGATTTCGTAGGTGGGAAAGGGAATATGGACTAAATGCGACAAGGTTTATATATACCTTACATGATATGTAAAGTTGCCTGTGATTGTGCCTAGTACTCAAATATTTGACTAATTGTTCCTAGAGGACATGGAAGGAAGTCAACTACAACAAAAACACCTCAAACTGGACAGATTTCAGTTGAGTATATGGAAGGAATCATGGTCACCTGATTGATAAAATACTAGAAAACAAGAAAATAGATGCAGCGACTCCGTTCCTAGAAAACGCTAAGCAGCAAATAGACAACTGTATAAAATAATATCATGCGTTAAGCACTTTGCATATATTCTCTCACTCCTCATGAAAATACTGTAATATACAAATTAATAGTCCATTTTATAAATAAGGAAACTGGGGTTCATAGAGGTTAGACAACTTTCCCATTGTCCCTTCAGTAGTAAGTGGTGGAGCTGGGATCTTTCCCGGATGATAAACTACCGCCATGATATTGTGGACTTGCTCAGATGAACATCCGATTCTCTCAGCCCAATGCTCTGTAATTCCATGGTGGTAGAGGAAATTATATAAAACAGTCACTGGTATAAGAAACATATGTGAAAGGCTTCATGTGCTGCCTCTTTGCCACAGCAGTTCTTGCCCAAATCTACAGCCCCCACCCAGCACTGGCTCCACCACATCCCCAGGTTGAATTAATTTTATTCTGGCAGAATGATCTAAAGGAAACATAGATCACAGGCTACGTAAATCAGCACTGGGCCTGTCACATGATGAGATGTCTAAATATATGTTGGCTTCTCAAAACAAATCCAATTTGGAAAAACATTCACCCTATGTAACACTCCAGGACTAAGCAGTCATCACCTCGTGCTACTGACTGCTCGTAAATGATGTACTCCAAAAGTTGGTATTTGTGGGTTTGGGGAACTTGGCAGGGATTGTGACAATCATAAAGATGATCCGTGCATTGGAAGTGAGACAAGAACTCAAACAATGCCGAGTGGTGACTTGGAGAGTCTTATATATGTTATGTGATAAGAGGATGGTGAATGATTTCTTTCATCTCCACTGTGAAACAATAACTCAGCAGAGAAATTGCAATATGAAAAATGTTAGTTAGATGTAAGGAAGATCTATTAGAGAAGGTTATTAAAAACGGCAATTGATTAACGTTGATAATGGCATCTCCTTTCTTGAATGATGGTCCAGGGGCAAGTTACTTCCCTGTCTGCTTCCTAAAGTCCGGGCCGTCTCTGTGAATCAGAAACACGTGAAACATCCTTGAAGCTTACCTAAAAGGCTTTGATCGACTCCACTGCCTCCTCAAAGGGTTTTCTCAACTACCCAGTTCACTGCAGGACTCTCACACCTTTTTAGTTGAACGTAGTGTAAACTACAGGCTGCAGAAAGCAATAGAACAAGTTTCTACTTTGACAGATTATGCATATTATTATGTCAGATGCGTATGGAACGCCTTTCATCCATGAAGGGAGCAAGAATCTGAAAGATCAAACTAAACCTGAATTAAAATCATTGTGCGTGAAACAATTTAAGAGGTCAGTATGTGTGCTCCCCACAGGTATGCAAATATTGCAGCAGCATTTATCCAGTTGGCCTCAGTCAGCCTGCTTGATTTCTTTTAATAAGACCTTTATATTGGCTTCCATTGTACCCAGCTCAGTGATGCCCTGTCACCACCCAGCAACAGATTGGAGAAAAAGCCAATCTTCTGTTCTAAATTGTTAGAAAGGGAAGTGAATGCTGGCTTTTAATTTTCATTGTCTCTAATCTCCATGGAGCACAAAGCCAGGTTTTATAAGGAAGCCTCTTTATTAAGGGGATCAGGAGAATCCTAAGCATATTCCCAGGCACACGTATCTACTCTAGATGGGTTTTTTTACAGACAGTCCATTCACAGGTGACGCTGCAGACTGAATAGGAAGCCCTCATTCTGGTGTTTGATTGCGTCATTGCTCGTAATCATAAAGTGTACCTATCCAGGGCACACAGTCAAACTGTGTGTGAATATGTGTATTGGGGTGATGTGATAGAGGTGACGCAGATCACATGTAGATTTGGTCTTTCATGCTCTGTCTCTCTTTAAAGTAATGACATCAAGCTACCAAGGCCCATGGATTAAGTGAATTGGTTTAGTTCCATTTACAACTGTTTATTGATCACTTACAATGTGTGCACTAGGCCCTGTGCTGGGTGCTGAAGATATATAGGTGAGTAATACTTGAGCTTTGACCTCCAGTGGCTAATTATCTAAGAGAGGAGACCTACATAGAAATAAGTAGATACAAAACAATGTCCCCAAGGCAATTTTTTGCAGAAAGGGGAACATTTACTTCTCACTTGGGGAGAAAAGGCTCCACTGGGAAATAAGGCCTGAGCTCACTTGGGAAAGACAATGAGGAGTTTATCAAAAGCAGAAGAAGAAAACCAGCGTTCCCTCCATGGAGCCTAATTTGCTTGGCCGTTCTGCAGACGATAAAGTTGAAATTTGTGACGATCCAATCTAGCATTTGCCATAGTTCCCACATCAAGTGAGCAAACCTAGGAGGAAGCACGTGTTTAAGCAGAGCAGGCATCTTGTGGCCCCTGGTGGGGATGCTCTGAGATCCTCAGAAGCCATTGCTCCACCATCTAAAAGACATTACTCTTTATGCCTAAAGCTATAGAGATGCTTTCAGTGGTTGTCATCTGTACCTGGTTTGGGGATATGTGACACACAGGTCAGGGGTAGCCTGGCTTGGAGTCCATCGTCTTGCCACAGCCACCAAAGAGGGAAGTGTAACTCTCAACAAAAGTACCACCTGGGCCTCCACCAGGATCTCCTCCATCGCTACTACCACACACTGATACCACCTTGCACGAGGGGAAGAGCAAGGGCTGCTCTTGTCTTTAGAGCACAGAGTCACGTGGTCAGTGGTGGCTTATCATGGAAGCAGCAGTAACACCAAGGGGAGAGGTCTAACTAAGCAGGTTTACCTCTCAGGAAGAAACATAGTTTGGCATGCAGCTATGAAAGAGATGTGAAATATCAAGGAACATCATAGGGAGCAACTAAATTACTTTAAACTTTGTCAAAATCATCAAAATGGTTAGCGACTGGGCAGTGGGAAAATTAAGCTCCATGTAGCAGTAATCCTTTGCATAAAAATAATTAGACCAAGGCAGCTTATCAAAGAAAGACAGCAGTGGAATTCCAGAACTGAGTTCCACAACAGAAGTAGAGAGATCTTGACGATGTTAAAATTTTCCATGAGGAAGTTAAGGCTGCAGTTAAGAAAGACTTGATGAAACATGCTTCTCCCATCACCTTTAGCCAATCATTTTGTAAGGTTTCCCCATGAGAACTTGACTTTTCTTGGGCATCTTGACCTCTCTGATTGCCTTTGCTGAAGGCTAATTTTTCTTCACAAAAATTGTTACATGCTCTGTAGCAGCTGCTGATTGAGTGTCTTCTATTGCAACTAAGTACTGGAAGACAGATGAGACTAACTCCCACCTCAGGCTGGCAAGGCAGTCAGCTCCCACCGTGCCTTCACTGCGTGTACTCCACCTAACAGTCCAGACTCAGAGCAAATCTACCTCTGATGATCCGACTGCCGGATAGAGCCAGAGGTGGTCATGTCCATCTGCTCTTCCCTGACAACTGCTATTTTGTATCAGTATCCCTCAAAGTTGGTGTCAGGCCACTTTGCATTTACAGCATCTAGATTAAAAACCAGCCAGGAGGACAAATCAGGTGTGTGTGTATGTGTGTAGGAGGTGGGGAGGTGAGAATGATGTGCTTTCAAACCCTGACTTAAAAACCAGTAACCACCACTGATGTATTAGTAAACTGTAGCTGGAGGAACCTGGAGTGTACAACCTTCATTTGCCCCATCGTTCCTGCTGTTCTATTTGTCTTAGGTGCTTGGTCAAGAACTGGAACTCTCTGTCCTTATGCTGTTTTCATTTGTCCTTGACTGGCTTTCTCACTTTGCTATATTTCTATCAATGCTGTCTGTCACCTGTGGCACGCAAGTAAGGCATCTGGGATCTGTTCATAGCGACGGCTGGTTCACTTTTCCCGTTACTCAGCGTGGAGTTCTGTGACGCCACTTCCATCAATCCCTGGAAATGGTAGGCACTTACGGAGGCATTAACTCTCCGGGGCTGTCTCAAGAGTGCGGAACGTATAACTGTAATTGCACTCAGCACCCTCTTCGTTGTCCCAGAGGAGGGATGGCCTTCCCTGTATGCCTGCCTTACTTAGCACAAAGGTGGCAGCACTTAGGGCTCATTGCTCTTCCCGGCTTTGGAGCACTTTCCCTTTGTCACTAGCATTAATAACTTTTTGATCCATCACAGGAAATGATTACACCATTTTAGGGACTATGCAAGAACACACCCTAATGTGTAGCCGTTGGACCAAGTGGCAGTGAAATGGCTGTGTTCATGTGGCTCATGCAGTTCAGACTTGTCACTCTCCTAGTCAGGTCATGCACCACCATCCTTGCTAGGAAAGAACGATGCCACCGACAATGCAGCCAGCCACACACAAGAGGGTCTGCTGTGATCAGTGGTCAGTCATCTGCGGTATGCCTCAGCGGGGATACTGAGATCTTCTTATGTGACATGCGACCTCACACACTGCCCCCAGAACCTTGTGGACCCCAGTTCTCATGCTGCCTCATTGAGCACATGAAGCCTTTTCCAAAATGAGAAAGCCCATGTCTCTCCAGGGAAGCTGTCAATTCCTGTCTCTCCCAGAACTCTCAGGATTCTTCTCAGTACTTGTCATTGATGTCAACACAAGAAAATAGATGTATGTAGTGGTGTGGAGATATGGAGCAAAATTAACGTAAGGAAAAATAACTTCATCTTGCCCTGTTTCCAGAGAAAGTATCCTCTGATTCTAAAATAAAGGCAATTAACATAAACCAAATTTTATGTTAAATACGTATTTTTTCATTTTATAGTCACATAAAAAAATTAGCATCCCTATGTTATGACAGGTTCTGGGAAAAAACAAGACACAGGAAAGAACATACAAAACACAGAGAAAAGCACGCGCACACACACACACACACCCCCCAGAAGTGATACAGAGAGACTTAGATATAGAAAAAGAGACGATGACAACCCATCAGGAGACACACTTTGAAATAACATCACTATTTTATTGATTTCATTCTGCCCTGAGGGTGGGGACCATCAGATAACTGCTAACATATTTACAAAGATCTGCAAAAAAAAGAAAGAAATGATCTTAATGATCTCAGAACTCAAACTCTTCTACCCAGATTCATGGATCCATCATAACATCATGAAAAGAGTGGCAGTTGAACATCATGTGTCTCCAGATGTGATGCAATAAGAAGACACAGCACCACCTATGACTTATCTTGCCACAAAGTCAAGCCTGATCTTGAACAGCAAGTGTAGAAAATATAAGAATCACAGAATAAGTTTAATCTCACCACAAGACAGCAATCAGCCAAATCTAGAATGTGGGAAATAGTATAGGGCAAATGAAAAAAAAAGTGGGGGGGGGGGGCTATTACTAATTAAAAGAAATTTAAGAGACATACTAGTGAAATACAATGCATGTGCCTCATTTGGATTCTGATTTAACAAGCCAACTGTAAGGAGATGGTTTTAGATAATTGAAGAAGTGTGAATATGGACTGGATAGTAAGTCATATTAAGAAATTACTGCCTATTTTAACAGGTATGCTAATGAATAGGCAAAAAAAGAAACATAAATTATCAGTTGAGCAGGGTTTCTCAACTTCAGCACTATTAACTCTGGTCCAGATAATCTTTGTAGTAGGGGCTGTTCTGTGCATTTTGAGGTGTTTAGCAGCATCCTTGGCCTCTACCTACTAGATGCCAGTAGCACACACCCCACCCCCCATCAAATTGTAACAACCAATCGGTAAAAGGCCCCTGGTTAAGAATCACTGAGTTAGAGAATCATACAGGTATGTTGATGAATGACATGACATAGTGTGTAGGATTTGCTTTTAAATACTCCAGGCAAAAAAGTTGTGATGAGTAGATGAAACTTGATTAACATAATTTTTATTTTAGTTGAAGCTGGATGGTGAGCACATACGGATTCATAATACCATTCTCTCTACTTCTATGTATGTTTGATTTTTGAAAATCAATCTATTAATAAAACCTAAGGCAGCGATGCCAATAGGCTTTCCTTTCAATGCCTGCTCTCAAATTTGCTTCACTATTTCCTGGAAAACTCCATGCAGACATATTTCCCAGTGCCCGAAATAACACTCCAGAATTCCTATTGGCATCATAGGAACAGTCTCCTTCACTGCTTTACCAATCCTTGCTGCCAAAGCCCCAAAGCAGAAAATGGTAGCTAAAAGCAAAGCTGACATTAAAGATAAATGTAGTAGATACCTAAAAGTTCCCCCAGACTTTGACCAATACTGTCACTAACAAAGAAAGAAAACACCTTCTCTACTGCTTTATCCCCATTCTAGAATAGATTCACCTGTTGGATGGATGAATGAACTTCAGGACTCTGAATCTCCCTTCTAACTAAAAGGTTGTATCAAACTATAAAAATTCCACCATTATAATCTCATCCCTTTATCTTTCAGTTTAAATCCCTGTTAAATAAAAGTGAGATAAAAAGGATGGACATTTGGGCTATGTCTTCCAAAAGGTGGAAAAATAGAAGAGTGGAGAAAATGTGACCAGAAGATAGGGAGAGAACTGAAGGACTCCCAACTCCTGAGGTGTGCAGGAGGGAACAGAATTTATAGAAGGGTGCGTTCCAAAAAGTGAAAATGGAAATCTGGAAATTTTTCCAGTTATTTCAAATCATGACTAAAAAGTCCATTCCAAGGCAAAGAATCATTGAACTGAGTTAATGGAAGAGAATTGCTGGATGGAGGTATAAAATAAGTGTAAAACACAGTCTCTACTGGTTTGATGCTTATAATTTAGTTGAAGGGAGAAAACTGACGTACTTGAGTGAAACAATCAGAGCACAGTTTATTGTGAAGCTGAGTGCCATTAGCTCCACGTGGGATTCAGCTGATAGCATACAAGTTGTCATTAGCAGGATGAGAAAGCAATACTGTTAAAGTAGAAAGTCTTCACAAAGAAGAGATTTCAACTGAACCTCAAAGATGAGTAAGATTTGGATCAGCTAAGACTTTTCACATGAGAGAAACAGTGAGAGCAAAAATATTCAACAAATATTTATCAAGTGCCAGCTACGTGGCAGACACCGTGTTGAGGTTGATATTGTGCAAAAGAAGATACATAAGCCAGAACCGTCACCTTCCAAAGGCTTACTGCCTAGTATAGTATCAGGAATATACCCAGAGTCTTTGTGAAATGTGTGGATACAACAGTGACTGGAGATGGGAGTGTGTATTCCAGAGAAACAGAACCACTAGGATGTGTGTGTAGGTCACTTATACGTATAAGTACCATGAGAGAGAGATTTTAAGAAATTGGCTCCTGTGATTATGGGGGCTGGCAAGTCCGAAATCTGCAGGGAAAGCTGGCAGGCTGAAGACTCAGGGAAGAGTTGATGTCGCAGTCTTGAGTCCGAAGGCAGCCTGGAGGCAGAATTCCTTCTTCCTCTCAGGGAAGAGACTGCTCTTAAGACTTTCAACTGATTGAATATGACCCACCCACATTATGGAGAGAATCTGCCTTACTCAAGGTCTATTGATTTAAATTTTAATCTCATCTAAATAATACCTTCACAGAAACATTTATACTGGTGATTGACCAAATATCTGGAAACTGTGGTCTAGCCAAGTTGAGACGTGAAACCATCAGAGGGTGGGATTTACGTAAGGGACGTTATTTGATGGTTAGGTGGTATGAAAGCCAGATCAGGATGATTGTTGAGCAGTCAGGCAACAGAATGCTGTAAGAAGATTAGGCTAGGGATGTATCTAGTAGTTTGCAGATACAATATTACCTTGTCATCTTACTCCAAGGCAACCAAGGACAATACCCCTACCTCATTCCTCAGTTGCTATGTGGTTGGCAGGTCTCTCCCAGGAAACCGGTCCTATACTCTGATGTTCATACCTGACTGGCATGCCCTAATCTGAGAGGCAGGAAGCCCAAATTGTTAGCTTTATTACTGTTACAGCAGTGTACACACACAGTCTGAGGCACGCCCAGAAGCTATTTTGCATTTTGAAAAGCCCTGGATGATTAGAAAGGAAATTTAGTTTTCAATTTTGAAGTTCTTTAAAGCAATTCATACTTTCTGTTTTAGGTCGAAATAAATAATGACATTGACTCTGAAATGTGGCCGCTGAACTTGACTTAGAAAGCAAAGCACCACCGACAGCACCTCTCTGCATCGACATGTCTCACTTTCTCCCAGAGGACGGACTGCGCTTCCCTGCTTCCCCATGAATCACGGAGTTCTTCGGTCACAGCCTGTGTATCATTAGCATTGTTCTCTAGATGAGTAGTGGGTGCTTGGGTCGGTATTTTTTTAGTCATTTTCTTCTTAAAGGAATACTTGTAAATTGTAAAAAAAAAAAAATGGTTTTTAATTTTTTAACGATATTTAATGTGAGGCATGCAAAATGAAAAGAATTCTGTGAAAACCTTCTACAGTCAATTCTTAGAGAAATATTGGTGTGTGTTGTTTAGTAATTCAGTATTGCTGACTGCTGCAGTTATCCCAGGCCTGATGGAGTCTGCATTAGCAGACATTTCCTGCAGTTGTAAGACACGCAGTTAGATGCTGTGACAGCTGAGAAATGGGTACAAATAGTGGCTCCATCTCTCAGACTGAGTATGGATCATTTTTTCGATACCACAAGACAGAACATGGAGTCCTCCTTTGTTCTGAACTTTCCGAAACCCAGAATAACACTATGGCAATGTAAATTTTTGGAATCAGGCATTATATCTTGTTCTTCCTGTGTTCTGAAAAATATATGTCACGGGCGTGCGGAAGAGTGAAATGATCAGCAGAGCACCCTTCCCCTTTGGAGGGAATATGGGTATTTCTGAGGTTCATATTTTCTACTCTTTACCCCAGTCCCAACATTGGTGTCAGACCTAACACACAGCTTGTGGGCTTATGGGACAGAAATCATACTCGTGAATCTGCAATCAGGGATGCTGCTCTTAGGGTATTCAAAAGGAGCATTATGTGGTGTGGAATTCTCTATAAATCCTTCTAAAGAAGACATTTACATTTGTTCTACATCAACTTTTCTTTCTCCTACCCCATCCTAATAACCAAGACAATAATATGGGAAACATAATTTTCCATGGAGAAAAGGACTGTCTTGAAAACACATCACAGTTTTTTCCATTCATATCTTTCAATTACTATTTCCCATACCAAAATAAGTTTTGCTCACTTCGTATAACAACCAAGATGAGGCCTCCTATAGGCCACAAAATTGTGTGCGTATGCACTATTGAATCCAGAAGTTGTTAACTTGGCCCATGCATCCCTAAGAAGTCAGTCTATAAACCATCTAAAATTGTTTGCAAATTTTTGTCTGTATGGAGAGGCTCCTTTCTTCTTTTCTGGAGTCCATGTATTTTATGAGAGTCTGTTAAGAATCAGAACTTATGCAACAAAGTCTGCCTTGGCTGCTCCCATTTCATAACAACCACTGTGGGCTTTCTGGAGGCCTGTTTTACTCACTAGCCCCTGGATTGTTCCCCTCCAGCCAGCTGACACCCACCGAATCCCATCACTTTTTATTCTACTGAATAAATCCAAATTCAAAATGAAGAGGAACTAGCAGGGACCTTGAAGATGGTCAAATTCAAGTCGCTCTTGTGCAGTTGAGGGAGCTGAAGCCCAGGGGATTTGGTGGACTTGCCCAGATCCTGCATATATACCGGGGGGCAAGAGCTATGGCCAAATGAAGGAGAACTTGAAGGGCAAAAGGTGGGTTTGGGTCCCAGGTCCACCACTGTTGCCTTGGACAGTGTTGGACATCTCAGCCCTGGAGTTTTCCTCATCTGTAAAGTGGAACTATAACCTCTATCCCCTAAGGGTGAGATTAGGATGAGACGAAAATGTACAAACTCCTCAGTAAACCGCAAACCACTCCACAACTGAAAGAGGCAGTCATTATTGTAATGTCGGACCAATGAGTTGGGTCCTATCTGGAGCTCGTGCCACACATCCACATGCCGTGAAAAGCCCATGGAAATGCCAGACTCTCGAAGTTTTCTAAAAAGTGGCTTGAAAAAATTGCCCATGTTTATTGCCCAGGTTTAAGTGATTAGAAATAACACAGACTAAAAATTGCATTTCTTAATTAAAAATAACTTTTATATTCAAATTCCAAGAGTAATACATTTTATTATTATGGAGAAAGCTAACAGAACATCAAAAATGTGGAAAATCCGTGACACGGAGGGATAAAATGAATATTTAAATATTTTAAGCTGTCATTTCATTACCCTCCTCTCACACAAATGAAAAATAGTTAACATTTCACAAAATAGTACCATACAGCATTGCTGTTTTAGCTTCACGTGAATTTGTACATACCTCTAAGATGCACTAGAGTCCTAGATCTTGTCTAACTGCAGGTTACAGATTTGAGAAGGAAATCCTTATGTTAGTGATTTTTCTACGGATATTCATTATGGGCAACTACATAATATGGTATGTGTGTTTTAGTTTTTAATCTTCCTTCATTTAAATAAAGTTATAACTGTTTCAGTCCCCAGTCCCAGCAATCCAGAACGATAATTCTAAAGTTCCAGGAAATTTGCCAGCCATCAGATACAAGTTACATACTCTCCCACCTCCTCTCCTTCCCACTCTTCTTCTCCCTTTGTCTCCTCTTCCTGGCTACTCTTTGGAAGTTCTGCTTACTTAGGACAAAGGGATGAAAAGAAGCGTAGACTCGTAGATTCGCGCAGTAACACTCAGCAGTTACCCTTTTGATCCGGGTCATTCCGACGCAGTGCTGTCACGGCTGCTGTTGGTTTGGAGCGTTTCCAGTTCTCGCAGCTTTTGCCTCTGGTTCTGGGGAATCCACTCTGCGCTGCGTACCACGCAGCGGGTTTTACAACAAAGACGTTCACTCTATCTGCGCGCTTTGCAGATCTTGGCCTCTCCCGACGCAAGTGTGTGTGTGGCCGGAGTCAGGGAAGTCAGATGCGTCTCAGCCTGTACCGTTGTCAGAATTCGTCATCCTAAGAGACAGTGCAGCTTCACATTCAGTGCTCGCCTCGGAAGTGGTCCTGGTAAAGATGAAGACAGGCCATCCAGCCCCTAGTGCTGACTGGAATGTAGAAAGGAAAAGTTAAAACCAACATTTTCTTCCCCTTTGAAGCTTGGCATTGTGTCTTGTAAACCTTGGCCAGCGTTGCCCCAGGCCGCGTCTTCTATCTCGTGCTGATGACTTATCCTTTCCTAAGTGTCTTCTGCTGACAATGTGTGGAGCCCCAGCAGCTGGGACGCTGTCCAGTTGACCTTCTATCTATTTCAGCTTCTAATCCTGCTCCCCACAGCAAAAGTTAAGCAGGGGAGTTACAAGGAGGGTTAGAGAATTCTCAGGGGACAGAATACTTGCTGGGGTGTGGAACTGTCTACATCAGAGAAATCCCAAACATCATTTAGGAAAAGCTCTAAGCTAGTACATCCCAGGTATCGTAGCCTTCCACCTGCGATGTCATGTGATGGAGTGTGTCCCTGAAACAGACGTGTGTCCATACCACTCCAAATCTGAGGGGTTTGAAGATAACTTGACATCTTATCCAAACAAAATATTGACTTCTTTCCTTTTTCCTTCAGAAAAATAAGTTCTGCTATTTCCTGCAGACCTAAATAAAGGAGGCAGCCAGCTTCAAAAGGTTGGATCTAACAAAATATTGGAAGGCTGCCATCTGTCGCACTTAATGAGTGGGACACTCATGATTACGAGGAATTTGTCACTAGAATCAGCTAAAATACGTGTTGCGAAGCTGAGGACAACCGTCATGAGCCTGCTAAACTGAGCAGCAAATAAAACCAAAATCGCTCTTTTCGATCTTTGCAAATTAGAAAGGAATCTTACTGAAAATGAATGGATCTTCATTTTAGACCTAATTGAAATATTTATAGTATCCCACAACGTGGACTCACTAAGTTGTGAATATTCTGGCTAATTATTTCTTGAGGCAAATACTGGCTCATCATTTCCGAGTTACTTTAGTTTGTAACTAGGAGAACTTTTACAGTTGATTAGAATTCAAATGTTCTAACTTGACATTTTAGCCCAAGGTAGAATCTACTTTCAAGGGGTAACTGAATGAAACCAGGAAGAATACAAATATTTGATCTTTTTAAACTTAGAAACCTTGAATGTCTGTTTTTCTTGTTTCCTTCCCATTTAAGAGTTATCTGCAACATTTGCTGGATAGAAGCTCTGTGGAACTGTTTAGGAACCCTTTTCAAATATTCAGATAAATAAACCCACAGCTTAAGGATGTTATGTTCAAAAGCAGAACTGATGAAGGACATTTCTGCTCATGTATCTGCACAGTGTGCAATGCAGAAATGGAGCAGAAGCATTTTCCATATTAGAATGTATTTATTGATAAATAAATCTCCAAAGAGCAGAATTCTCAAATAATTCACAATTTGTGAGTTGATTCTCTCTTTTCATCCTGAGAAAGTTTAATTTCTTTATTAAGGGATAAGAAAAAATGTCATCTCTAGAAGGTGGGGAAAGCGTCTTAAATATTGATATTTGTAGAAACATTTGGTGTCAGGTGAAAAACGAATCATCTTCCTTGGATTTACAAGCATATAAAGGGTAAGAATCATGTTAAATGCTAAATATTAAAAAAAAGTGAAATATTCAAAGAATCCAAAATATGCTTTGGCTTGAATTTGAGTTCCAAATTAAGTAAAAAGGAGAAAGAGAAACAAGGTAGGATGTAAAGATGGAGGGAGGGGAAAAAAGAGAGAAAGAACGGAGGAGGAAGGGAGGAAGGAAGGAAGAATCCAAAATTGAAAGTCTGCCTAATTAGGATTTGGACAATGTCAATCCTTAACTCAGAGTTGTTGTTCTTGTTTCTTTGAGTGACATTGAATCATCTTCCATTTAGGGCATGCTTTTCCTTTTCTCTCCAGAGTTAAGTTTTTTAAAACAGTTTGAAGAAACCAATGATCTATCTAGTTATTCTTGTAGAACTTGCTTTGGTAGACAACCTTGTCAGTCTGTATTACTTAGGGTTAGGTTTACCTACAAATGACAAAAAAAGAAAAATGACAGTGGCTTAAATAAGATAGAGGTCTATATCTCCTCATATATCAATATTCTGAAGATAGTCAGCAAAGAACTGGACTTGGGTTCCCTAAAGACAGGGACCCAGGCTCCTTCTCTCCTGTTGCTTCATCATGTGTTCTGCCATTCCCAAGATCATTACATGACTCAAGATGGCTGCCAAAGTTCCAGCCATTGCTTTTGTATTCCAGTCAAAAAAGAGAAAAAGCGGACAGAGAAGGGTGCTTATTTCATTTAAGGACTTGTCTCAGCAGTTGCTCACACTACTTCTGGCTTAGATCCCATTAGCCAAAACTTGGCCCACCCGGAATTTAGCTGCAAGGAAAGCTGGGGATTATGGTCTTTATTTTGGTGGCCTGGTGCCCATCTGAAAATTGGAGGCTTCATTTCTTAGTATAATGGGGAAATGTATATTGAAGAATGCTTAGCAATCTCTGCCACATAATTCAAACTAATTGGCATAATTTTTTGGAATAATGTTTTCATTTACTTTAATACATTATAGAAAAAAAATACATTCACTCTTCAATACTGTGAGGAATTAATTACCAACTCTGTGAAATGAGAATTTCTACCTCATCTTTCTGCCTTTCTTCTTAGAAAGAAGAAAATAAATCTGTGATGCAAGATCCTTCTATAGTTCCCATAGTCCTAAGAGTGTATTTTAGACTTTCTTCTTTGGAAATTACATTTAAAATTCAAGAGCCAATCTAATGGATTGCTTGGTCCTCACTGTTCTGCTCCAAAAATAAATTCATTCTTCTATGGTCATATCTCTTTAACTGTTTTATTTTGGCAGCATCTTTTCTTCTGAATTGAATACTAGCATCATTATTTTCTTTTTATTCAATTCAACAAATATGTAACGGACATTGGTGCTTAGGAAGATGGGGCAGGACATGTAAGTGAAAAGTGTATGATCTTTCCTTTTCTGCTATTTTCTTTCAGTAAAAGTTTGGCCTATGTTTCCCTTTATCTGTTTTCCTTCGAGAACATAATATCAGCTAGAGTGGAATGAGTCTTGTAAACTACTTAATAGTGTGTTTCTCTAAGAGAAAATACAATTGAGGGAAATCATAAGATTTTTTTTTTGTAATTGGATTTTATTGTATATTCCTCCTGGGCTGGGAGTGTGTGTGTGACAGAGACAGAGACAGAGAAATCTCCCAGGTACTACTTGCTAAACAATATCCCATAAAGTGATTTCAATCCCTGAAGAATGTTGGTTATTTTCTCCTAACACCCTGTGCCTGCAATTCTGGCAGCTCTCACTGCTGACTGAGAGGAGATTGGTTGACTTATTCACGTTGAGCACACACAGCTACACACAATCTTCAACACTTGAGGACACCCTTTTCTAAACAATCACGTTGTTAAAATGTGCCATATGACGTATTTCCCTACACAACAAATAGTATAAGATTATTTAGGGAGTGAAAGTTAAAAGAAATAAGACGCCTAGTACAATGTGCTATTTCTCTGCAAGATCAAATTGTAGAGTTGAAAAGGACCTCAGCAATTCATTTGCTTAGTTTACAGACGAGGAGACCGAGGCTGGAGGCTGCAGTGGCTTGTCCCATGTCCCATGGGGTCTACTGTGCAAGCTTCCAGTCCAGCCTTCTTTCTTCTACATCTAGTGGACTAGTTGTTGCAAGTCCCGACTGAACCAGGCCTCAGCTGTTGACCGCAGTCTGATGCTTTTTTGACCTGGTCGTCAAGGCTCAGGACGGCTGAGGAAGACATCTGCTCTTGGCTCCTCCCTCCTCACCATCCCTCTGCTTGGGTCCGGACATCAACAAGCCCCCTTCTAGTGGGCTTTTATCTTGCCAGTTTGTCTTCTCAGGGCAAATAAGAAATCCCAGACCTCCGATCACTGCTCTTTGCTTTCCGAAAGACAAGTCCTGGCTTCCTTCTTACTTTAACGGTTTAAACATAATTCCACCTGCCTAGTCGCACGACTTCTTGTCCATCAGCAGGGAGATAGTTTACTATCTGGATGTCAGTCTCTTCTAAGCCTTTTTTTCCTGAGGAAACAATTTTGCAAATGATTGATTAATGCCACTTTTTAACTGTCTCACATAGCTTCATTTCTTTTAAACCTCTTTGTTTAAGGAAAATTTTCTCTTCCCCTTTTGGCTTCTTAAATCTATTTTAAATCTAAAATAGAAGTCACTGAATGCAGTTTTACAAAATAGTTTACTAGTCACCTATGTAATGTGAAACCAAGAGCCTAATCATTGCAATTATTCCTATTCACTCAGTTAATGCTAATACAAACAGAGTATTATATGGGTGAATGTTAATTAGCTTTCCAATTCCTTCAGCAGAACTTACATTGTGCTGTGCAGCTTTCTCTTTGCACTGTCCAGGGTTTTTATTATTATAAACTGTCACATTTAATTCATTTATTCCACCAATACCTATAAATATTTATTTAGGTTCTTCTATGGCTTTTCATTTTTGCTATGACTCTAAATAAGAAAAATAATTTCCCGTGCAAGACATTTTTAGGCAATAGAGCACTAAGTTAAATAACTTTAGAGAAGAGAATTTGGAGCAATTCATGTGGCATGCTTCACTTGTTTCTGTAGGGTAAGCAAAGCTCATTAATTCCATTTTATTTATTATTCTAAAACCACTTGTTTAGCGTGGTGAATTTAAAAGAAAAATCAGTTGACTGATCTTTGGGTTTTTTAACATCACAGAGAAAGGCCATTGATTATGGGACACAAATGTCTAAAGTTCACCCAGAAATCGAATCGCTTGGCTCTCTGTAACGTTCTCCTTGTGCTCCTAAACCTGCAACGGCTTTGCTCTCAAGTCTCTGACCTTGAGTCACATTGGTCCCATTAATCTTCATCAAGAAGGAAGTTTGGGAGGAGGATGGAGAAGGCGAACTCCTGATCCTGCTTTCTTCTTTCCTCATTTGTTTCAGGGCCCATGGCCATCAACTCTCCTTGATTTTATTCTGCCTTAGCTTCACATTCCGTTTCTATAAATATGGGGCTGCAAGATAGTTACAACTTCTTAAGAAAATGGAGTTTTCATTAAAGTTTCCTTGCAGATCTAAGATGCCGTACGATAGACACCAGAAGCACAGAGTATTATTAGCATCCGTGATAACTGTAATAAGACCCGTCCCGTTTTCTTTTAAAGACATAGATATTCCAATTTCATCCTATAACTTAAAGGGAATTTGTGTGTTAACACTTCAGAATATTTTTAAGTCCTTAGGGGAAAACTGAAGTGAAAAATATTAATTTCCACATCAGTTCCTAAAGCAAAGTGCCTGTCTCAGAATAACAAAGTTATTTCTCATCCTGTGGTAGGAATGTACAGGTCAGAACTCCCACTGGGACCTTCCGATCTGCAAGCACTGAGGAGTTTCTGCCATTGTAGGGAAAAAGACAAAAAACATTGTCTTCTCAGATGTGCTTACCTTTCTGATTTTTCTCAGACTCCCCATATGTGACAAGAACTTGGCTGCCTGGCAGCCTCCTCTATCCACAACAGAGCTGAGAACCAAGAAACAGACAAAAACGTCTTTGACTATCCCAATACATTTTATAAAATCCACACTCTAAAACGCCTGAGTTTTTTCCATAGAAAAGCTCTTCACCCCATTATTGAAATCCTATTTACTCTTATACACAATTCTAGCTATCTTAATGACATAGTTTTCAATCACAGAACAAATTACAAGCAGAAAATTAGAAAGGTAGGTAGGGTATAAAATAAGCAGAATACTGACAGTGATTTAACATACTCTAACTCAAAGCACAGAGATAGAAAACTAAAAATCTATAGTGCGGTTGTCTGGGGACATTTAGGGTGAGAATGAATCTACTTAGTAGAGTCTGTGGGCAACGTTGCACTGCTTCAGAGAACAGCATTTGATTCGTAGTATGACAAATCCAGATTATCAATAAAAACATGTACTGTGAATTAGGTACAAGAATCCCTTACTCAAGATACTTTCCTTTCATTTGTCCTAAAATTATATTAATTATTGATTTTTATTTAAATAAGATGCTTTACTGTCATCTGCTGGAAATTTGTTCAAATAACAATATAGATCTTCAAAGTCTACAATCTGAATGGGAACCCTTCAAATGTAACAATGCTGTGTAATGTAACAATTCCGTAATCTGCACAACATTATATGGTAGCCTGTGGTCAGTATGGTCTTCCTAAATAATCAGATGTGTGAATTTCATTTTAGAAAACTCTCCATCCCAAATGGTTAAAATAAAGATGCTTAGGTATTTAAAAGGTTAAATCATCAGTAATACTGAAGACGTATTCCCTGGATGTTCTGAATAGGAGCCAGGTTCCAGTGAGAAGCTATCCCTGGGGGAAAAAAACGAATTTTCAAGACTGTGGGTCTTGGTATTAGTTGTCTGGAATTTTCTCCTTTGATACACTTTCCTCCAATTCACAGTTTCCAAATTCTCTCTTCTGGTATTATGCCCTGATTTTTTCAGCTGCAAAGATATCAGAGTCCCGGGATATCTCACAGAAAAGGGAAGCCTTTGCAGAAAGCATGAGCGTGGCACACTTTCTCCAGGGGAAGTCGCTATCCTCCTGCCTACATTCACCAGAACATGCTTGCTTCCGGGCACATTCTTGGCATATCAGCCCTCTGTGAAAGGAAATCTCTCGTCTCTTGATAGAGCAGCTTATATCAAACTGGGGTGTGTAGTTTCTTCCTCATCCATGGATAAGTCTGATTTGCTCTTTGGTGTGTAAAACTGACAATACCCAGAAAATACTACTGGTCTTGCAGTTTCTCTGCAGGTGGTTACATACTAGCATTTGGTGCACTGGCTACATGGGTGAGATAGGTTTAGATGGCCTCCTTCAATCCACACCACGTGCCAGTATCCACTGGTGGCAAACTATGGCTGCTGCTACTTTCTTTCAAAACAGCCCTGCTGAGCACCCACTATGTGTGAGGCACTGTGCAGGCACTAGAGCTGGAAAGAGATTGCCCACAAGGAGCTCCCAGTCCGGTTGTGAAGAAGTGTATTAGCCTCACCCTCCTGAGCCAATGCCTGGGAGTGCTCAGCACGGCAGGGCCCTGAGGAGAGAGTCCAGATTCTTCTTCCAGATTCTGAGCCCCAGCAGTCCCAGGAGGAAGGAGAGCCCATTCACAACCTTCCTCTGTCTCCCTAGGATTCAACAAACACTTTGTGCAAGAAGCTGGGTGAGTGACAAAAACAAATCAAATCCACATCTCTGCCCTGAGACGTTCACACAAGACGCTCTAGTAATTTCCAGGCAGTCAGTGAATTGCTTTCCTTGAGTTCAGGAAACCACACTGTTCACTCCATGATACAGAGTCTCACGAGGCCACAGACCACCCGTTCGTCTGGGCAGATGTATGCACATTTATTGTTGTGACTCTGCATGAAAAAACAAATTGACAAAATGAGCCCCCGATGGCTTGGGACCTGAAGAACAGGTGCAGAACTGCAGTCACTCATGTCCAACAAAGAAAGCAAGTCTGAAGGATCTCTGCATTTGCGTGAAAGATAGCCAGGCCACAGCTCCAGCAATCAAAAGAGGCCATGGCCTCTGTGTGTTTCAGGGGTAGGAACTGACGTCTTCTTCTTAACACCTGTGGTGAGCTGAGGTGGTGTCACAGGGCCTAGCTGGATGGGTCAGCGTTTAAATAAAACAGAGCAGACAGGTAAGGAAACTCACTAAAGGAGCAAAAGCAATGCGGAAAACAGTCCCCTTTCAACTACAGTGTAATTGCAAGGGTTACACACAGGTAATTGTTTCTTTGATATTGTTTCTAGCACACTGGATACTATTATCGTTATTATTATTATTGAAAGCATGATAGCAGTATTTAAATGGTGAGAGTGATTCCAAGTCTCTGTTGCTGTGACCAACAGAATAGTTAGTTTGCTCTCCCATTTGTAATACCAACTCTGCCATCTTATGGAATATATTGGAAGTACCTAAAGCATTTCATTATATTTCAAAGACAAAGATCTGCTGGTAAGAGGACAGAAAGGCGAGGATTGCACCTCCTGTCTGTTTCTACATGTTTTTAACCTATAACATTTTTACCAGCAGAAATCATAAAAAAAGAAAACTTTCAATCTGGAACAATTCTTAGATTGCTTGCCAGCCAATGTGCTCAATCTTGACACCTCAACTTAATGTAAAAATCTTGAAGATATTTTGTACCAGTATGAATTTCTACTGCCCCCCACACTGTGAAGTGACTTCACTGTATATTAAGTTCTTTTCTACAGATTTTTGAGCTACCAGGTGAATTCATTGAAAAATTCGAATCTTGTTAGGAACCATGCTATACGATGTTGGTAGCCTGTGAAAAATGAATGTCTTTTTTCTTATACAAACTGGTAACAAGACTTGTTTTCACAATTCCTTTTTACATTTTTTGTGCATATAATACCTGTATATTATACTCATATTCTAAGGTGACCAGAAAGTGTTATTTAATAGAAACTACATACAATTTTTATGTCTCTATAGACCCTTCGATTCTGGGTACATTTACAGTGAGTTACAGTAATAGGCTATTCTTTTCAATTATGAATAAAAATGTACATTGAAGTAAAAGATGACTACTGTTTTTAATACGTTTCTCCATGACAATATGTATTTATTACAGTAAACTTGGAGAAGGCCTGCATCTCAAATGTCCCTTCATTCTTCATATTTCAAGGTGTTACCCCTCTATCTCACACACAAAATTTAGGTCTTAGGCTACATGACTATAGGAAAGCCAGTCCCTTTCCCGTGGAGTTCCGAGCATCCCTGGGGAGGGTTCAGATGCTCCACGAATCCACCCAGCTGTTCCACATGGAGGCTCGCTGCAGACAGCTGCTCCGGGCTTCTCTGCCAATGACTCTGACTTTCTCATAACCGCTTCTTGTCCCTGAAGCTCACTCGAGGCAAACTCTTCCCAAAGCGGAACTCAGGCTCTCTTTTTATTTCCCAAGCAAAGCTGAAACAAACCTTTGTAACTAATCAATTTTACTAAGGTTTCATGATAAATAAAGGGATTACATCCCAGAAAAGAAAGGCTTAAAAGCGCATCTCAGATACCGGTGGGCCTGCAGTCATTCTGAATTCACCCTCATAGGGTGGTCTCTGTCAGCCTCTCTCTTCTTATACCCCTGCCTGCTGTCTCCTTGCTGCCAGGGAGACCTGCCCACTGCTGATTTCTGCACTGCTTCTGGGTTGGGTTGCTAAACGCCCTCCACCTCACCCCCATCAGGGAGCAAAATCCCCTTTAACATCAGAGTAATCTGTTAAGGTTAAGAGATTAAGAGAATACTGTTAAGAGGTTAAGAGAATACTGTTATTTACATTTTTAAACAAAATACTTAACATCTGGTCTGAAGCATGTGCACTGGGATTCTGTCCCCAGATCAGGCTTCTCTAAGAACAGTGAGTGAACTGGTGTTGAATCAACAGGCTAGCACCTCACAGAGGTTTCATCCCAGAAAAAAAGTGGGGGTGGGGGGGGTACATGGAAACTCTCGTTTGCAATTTTTCTGTAATTCTAAAACAAAGTTATTAAAAAGGCGAATGGAGAGGCTTGTTTCAGTGGTATATTCCAGATTCTGCCCTTAGAGTTGCAAGCACAACATAAAAAATTATAAATTGTTTGTGCCCATTTCCATTTATCAGAAAGATTAAAATATAGTCAGTCTCAGAGCATTCATGTGCTTACAAGCAAAATAGAGAAAAATCTAAATTGCTAATCTTATCTCCATTTCCCTCAGATGGGCATTTGAATTCCTAGGCCTTGTTGGACAAATAAAAATCATATCAGATATTCCTATAATCTAATCATGGCTATGAATTTAAACAACAAACTAGCATATGTTCTTTCCATACTCTAAGCATATATTGACTTTTATTTTTCTTCTATTTTTCACCTCTGTCAAATTAACTTAAATATCATCTCTTAGCCCCTCCTCTCCAATCCCACTGCCACTGCCTCAGTTCTGGCTCTCATCATCTCCTAATTAAACAGCCTTTCATTATATCACCCTGCTTAAAATCTTAAAATAGGGTAAAGAATCAGATCCAAACTCCTCAGCTTGGTATATAAGATCTCCCATTATCTGACCTGACCTACATTACCAGCCTCACCTCTTACTACTCCCTTTTTCATACCCTATATGTCTCTTTCACACTTTTGTCCAAACATTCCCCCTGCTTTTCGTGTGTCTATAATTTGGGAGCTCTTCTCTGAATGTAGAATGCTGATATCCTCTTGAATGCTATGTATATTTTACTCAGTCTTCAAGACCCAAATCAAGTATTATCCTATTAAAAATCCACTCAACCTATAATTATGGAGCACTTACTATGTGAAGATTCTGAATCAACTAGCAGAATTGGTCTCTCTACACACTAAGAAATTTGGTCCTGCTTCCATAATTATACATGGAGCGCTAACTACGCTTACTATGTTGTGTTTTTTCAGTGCTTTATAAATATGAACCACGTTAGCTTTTTTGGCAGGTATATTACCCCCTTCATTCCCATTAATTCTTCCATTACCCAGAGCCATAAGGTTGGGTTTCCCCACCAAATGCTACAGTTAACTGAAAACTCCCCATGCTGCATCTGTGCAATTGGTCTATTAGACTCAATTGCAGGTATTTATATTATATTGGCCACTATTAAACTTAATTTTGTTAGATTCAGCCAGTCATTTCAATCTGATGATATCATTTTGAATTCTGATTTTTTAAACCAACCTATTGGTTATTCTTCTCAGATTCATGTGACCTACAAATATGCAAACGGCTTTTTATCCAGAAGCTACAAATTGCTGAATAGGGCAAGTTAGGAAGTGATTATTGCCAAATGATCACATTATTCCCATCAGTTAGGTTCCAAATGCCACCTTGGAACCTGAGTGATGCACGGTTTGAGAGAGAGTACCATTCGGGAACCCAGATTCATCGTTTTCCTAATCTCTCTAGTGCAGTCCAATATATTCATTTTATCAAAAAGAAGTAATATCTCTGACTTGAGGTGTTCTTTGAGAATTCGTATTGGTTCTTAAAGACCACAGTTGGTTTTTGTGAGATAGTATATCTTAGCATCTTACCTGGTATTTCCACTAAATTCACCAATTTATGATTTTAAAATCTACTTTCTTTCACTTTTTGAAAATTTTCACATTGCTTGACTATAAAGGTGTCTTCTGGCACCTCTCTCATCCTGTAAGATCCCCCAACTCACTGAAAGGAATGGTCTTACCTGAAATTTTATTTTTTCAATCTTTCAACAAGTAGTTATTGAACATCTATAATGTGCCAGACACAGTGCTGGGCACTGGGGTTCACCCTGAGCCAAACAGATACAATTCCTCCATTCAAGGGGTTCATATTTTGAGTCTCTGTATCTTGAAAGGTTACAGTTTGGGGGGTCAGCTAGATCTTTTCTTCAACCATGTAGGACTTCAACTAACAATTACCAGTGTTTGTTTGGTAAGTTATACATCTTACCAGAGAAGGTGAAGAAATGCTAACCATTAGCTATTTGTGATTGTAAAATTTCCTTGGTCTCTAGCAGCCCTCAGGGAGCTCACATCTTGGTGACGATCCAGAAATCACATGACATGCAAACTCGGAGCAAACCAACAAGCAAATTAAAAATAAATTCAGATTTTGATAAGTTCCATTAAAACATAAACATGTGACAGAGAGTAAATGGATGTGAAATGAGGCCCTTCCTTCAAAAGAGTGGCCAGGTAACATCTCTGATTTCATTGCCAGTACAAAGACTGTGAGATGGGAAAGAGGTGGACACAATCAAGCTACTGAAAACAGCCCTCCGTGGTTGGAGTATACAGAGTGTGGAAGAGAAGTACAAGAAAAGGCTGGGAGGTGGGAGGAAGGAAGTAGCCAGGTTCGGAGCCTTGTAAGTCAACGCAAGTTGAGATTTTATTCAACGGGAAACTGCTGGAGGGCGTTAGGCCCTGATTGGCAGTGGGTAAGTCAAGTCACCTCCAGTGCTACCTCTTTGGGTAACAAATACTAGCAAATACTAGGAAATGCAGGCATCTCTACAAACCAGAATTGTTGGCAAAGAACAAAGGTGCTGCACTGTTCCTCTCACTTAAGCAGAAATTTCATTTAATTTTATCCTTCCCTGCCTTTGCCATCTTAATCCTTTGAGAATACACCTGGGCCAACACAGAACAAAGTATGTGCTTGTTCAGCTCACTGTGACACATAATAACCCCTGACATTAGTCAATATGTTGGAAATGGAAATTCAATCATAAAAGACATTTCTGCTTCCAAATTATGTAGAAATGATTTCATTAAGTTTGCTTTCAAAAAGTATTTTTCCCAAAAGCTTATGTCTCCTTAGATGGTCATGTGAAAGGGCTCTAATGAAGACCTGCATGGACTGAAACATCAGCACTAATGGTGCCCGATTCTGTCTTTGTCATTTTGGTGATGAGAAATAAAAGACTGGATATCTTCAGTTAATGCAATCCTTTGAGAGCTCTTTAATGGAACAGTTCCTTAAGGGACAAAGTGTCCTGGGGAATAAAAGCAGCTGAAGCAATTTCCTTGAGTTGCAGGTGTTGTTACAGAGCAAATATCTCAGAAGAAAGAGGAGCGGGTAGTTGGAGAGGAGGTGCCGCTTAGGGTCACACCGTATCTCATACGTCAGCCACTGTTCCCCTCCCTCTCTTTTCTTCTCTTTCCTTCTCCGATTTTCCTTCCTCCCATCACTAATCTTTCCGCATTTCTGATGCTTGGGGACCCCACTCTCTCCATGTTCTTTTAGTCCCCAGTTCCACCACTCATTAACTCCACATCTTTGAGTGAGTGAAGTTTTTCAGAGCCTGAGTTTCCTTATCGACAAGAGGAGCCTGGCACCTGTCCTATTTGGTCAATAAGTGAGAAAATACATGTAAAGCAGATAACACAGGCCCTGACATATTAGTAAGTGTCAGTCTTCCCTCACCCATCCTGCCCCTTTCAACCCTCCCTCTTCTCCTCTTCCCCTGCCCATGCCAAGGCCAACACGTTGTTCTTATAGCCATGGTTCAATTCAGTGGCAACCCTGGGGTCCACAGGCTGAAGACCAGTGGCATAGAGTTTAACACACTCAGAAGGATATTCTAGCCTGAAGAGTAAACTTCTATTTTGTTTTTTATTTCAAAAGGCTTCACAAAGAATTATCTGACTCCTTCGACAAATTAAGGGCAAGATTTTTATTTAAAATTGGGGAAAGCTATATAGTGAAGTTGAATCCTATACCTACGTTCATGCCTTCTTATCCAGAAGCATATAAGTACGTGGATGTTACAGGAACCTGCCAGCAAAGACCAATCCAGGGAAAGAACTAACATCCAGTTAATGAGGGCATAAAACTTAGGCTCTCCTGAGTTGCTCTCTTCAAGCAGAATTCAGGGCCCCAGGGTCACCCTGTGTTCTCACTTACCAAGGCCTAAAGCCTTGGAGTCTTATGCCTCCAGCTGTACAAATCGAGAAAGAAAGAGAGTACAGTAATTTCATGAGGAAGTTGTTAGCCACCAGGCCTCCACATGGTGCACATCACTTGTGTCCACATTCCTCGGGCCAGAACATAGTCACAGGATCCCACCAAACAGCAAGGAAAGCAGAAAAATAAAATCTAGGACTAGCCCAGAAAGAAAAGGAAATAGAATATGGTGAACATTTAGGAAGCTCTGCCACAGCAATCTTTTATTACAATAATTTTGTTTAGTATTTTTTTCATTGTAATGGGTGTTTGTTGTATTAGAATTTTACCAATATTTAAGAAAATTAGAGGATTAGGAGCAAAAGAAATTGTCCTCAGACTTTAAGCTCCCATAGAATAATAGTGACTGTCTTAATCCGAATCTTACCATATGTCCTACAAAACCATATAGGTCAACAAGGAGAATAATGATGCCACCCATAACATTCTCTCAGGGCACCACAGAGCCTCCTTCTCCTGTCAGTAGAGAAATCTCTCCCCGTTGTTCCTTCTCTCTTTTCCACCTACCATGACGCCTTGGTCTCCTCTTCTTTTGATACCCACCTACTCCTCATTGTTCAGCCTCTGGCATCAGTTCTAGTTGGGCCAGATGTTGGCTTTGGGAGGATGGAGATAGGAAAAATACTATGTTCTCTATTCCCTGAGTTACCTAAGGCATCTTGTGTTACCTTCTGGCTTAGAGAGGTGGAAGGATATGAGGCAGATGAGGGGGAAAAAACAACTCTCCTACCCCCACTGAGATGGTTTCTGCTCCGTACAAGCAAGTTAAGAACTAGGAACAAAGCATTCCTCTGAAGGATCACAAACTAAAGAAGAGTAAGCCATATCTCGTTAACCATATTATCTAACTTCAGCTCCCTAGGCTTATTTCCTTACGTTATTCCTTTTGTAAACTCTTATTAAATGCATATATTATGGGGGGGGTGTAAATTGGAATATTGTTAGTGGAAATTTGACACTATATATTAACATTAAAGAGGCACCTATCCTTTGACCCAGCAATTTCTAGAAAGTTGTCCCACAGATGTCACGTATGTGCAAAAAAGTTATTCATTGTTTTTTAGTGAAGCATTTTGGTAGTAAAAGAAGATTAGAAACAATCCAAATGCCTATCAGGAGGAAACTGGCAGAATAAATTATGGTCCAGCCATACAATGGGTCATTATGCAGCCATCAGAAAAGAATGAGGAACTCTGAGTGCTGGAGGATTTCCAAGACAGAGTGAGGGAAAGAGCCTCTTATGGAAGTGTGTGCAGGTGCTACCATGTTTGTGAAAATGGGAACTGTATCAGCATTTGTCTAAGTATAGAATGTTTCTGAGAGGATATAAAGAAATCAGTTACACTGGTCATCTCTGGGAAAGAGGGCTGGGGGATGTAGACCAAGGAAGAAGACCATTTAGACTTTCCTTTTATAATCTGTTTAGGAAAATTCAGGTTGATAACAAATAAATAAAATGTTTTGATCTTAAACTAACAGTGCCCCGGGCTGCTAAGAGAAGAGTCACGGCTCCTCATTTGCACGAGAACATTCAAGGGCAGGAGCATGTCCTTGAAGCCAGTGTGACTAAGGCTTTACCTGGACAGTAGCATAGGAGCTGGGGGTCTACATTTCCTCCATCCCCTTGTGCAGAGTCCCTTTCAGGTGCCAATTTAAGAGAATCTAGGCTTTCTTTTCACTAAGGAAGGTAGCATTTTCTTTCATGAACAATCGGGCTCTGTTTTCATGTACTTTCTTCGGCTTGACTGAAGCTCAAGGAAGTAAACAGCAAACACGGGTGAACCATAAAATTAAGCCTACATCATTGGGATGTTAACTAAGGCCATCGAATCTGTCATTTGGGATCTAAATATTGGAGTATGACTTTGATGACACTGTAAAATTGTAGCTAAAGTAGACTAATCCAGAATAATAATCCAGCAAACAGCATGATTGAAAAATTTGAAAAACTGTTCAAGCTTTCCAATTGGTACTTACATTAGCACATCCCCATCCTTAATGACATAAAGAGAAATAACATTACAGATGCTTAATGCATCAGGCCTCAGTGAATCTGGAGGAAAAGCAGATGGCTTACGTAGATCCGAGAGCATTTTAATATTAAACAAACAAAGCACAATTAGATAGGTGTGGCAAAGGCATATCCTGCTGCCTGCTTAATCATGGGGAGTGGATGTTTCATTTGTTTGTCCTTTATTCTCTTCAGGAGTTCATTCAAAATGGCACAGCTGCAGGGCAAGAGTCAGGGGGATTAAACATGGTAAAAAGGCAGAGGGCAGAGGAGTGAGGGTGCCAGGGTGACTGTGGCACAAAGAATGCCACCTCGAAGGCTGAGAGGGAAAGGAAGACCTCATTCACACTCAGCCTTTGTTGTGTGTGTCGAGGGTGGAGTAGAGTTGTTGCTGAATTACAAACCAAGAAACACTACACTGATCTCCACTAGAAATGTCATGAGATACACGGAAGAAAGAAGAATGGCGAAATGGGAGAGAGAAAGAGGAAGAGGGCAAGGGCGGGTGAGAGCTTGGAGAGGCAGAAAGAAAGGAGATTGGAGTGACTAAGGAACTTGCAGAACGAACCACGTTCTAGACAGTGTGGTAGGCAATCTTAGTGTGTTTGTGACAGTGCGATCACCCCCTCCTCCATAGCCTCACAAAAAATTAAAATGAAAACTTCAACCAAAGATTCATATTACTCCTCGACGCCTTTTGGTCAGATCTATGCATTTTTTTGTGTATGGTGCTGGGCTGACATGGGTTTGAGCTGGAAGCAAGAAAGTCTCATATTATTTGGGTAGAATTATTACAATTGAGACTACGAACCCAGTGCATTCTTTCAGTACATTTGATGGTTGTGGCCATTGACATCAGCACTTACCTACTAATTGTGGTCAGAGGCTTTAAAGATCTTTGAGTTGCCAAGTTTTTATTATATATTTTACAAAAGTGGCCACATGGATCCCATCTTCTATAGCGAAGTCAAATCCTATTCGGGGGATTAAGTTGTAGAGTGAGTTGAAAGCAAAAGTAAAATTTCCATTAAAAACACTGTAATTCACCCCTCAAGTACAGTACTTGTTGACTATACACTCAAGTTCAGCCTAGTCAGGGGTCTCTCAGCATTGAGCACACAGCTTTTCATCAGTTATTTAAGCGGCCCCAGCCACACACAGGCAGTGATGTAGGACAAAACTAAGTCCCCACCTTCACGTAAATTGCATTCTAGGTGAGGAGGCAGAGAATACTTACATGAGCAAGTATTACATGAGCAGATAGCTTTAAGCGCTGTGGAGACAAATAAAGCAGGAAAAGGTGAGAGGCAACACCAAGAGGAAAGATCTCATTGAGAAGATGACATTGAAGGGGCCTACCCCATGGCAGAATGGTTAAGTTCAGCATGCGCCACTTCAGCAGCCCAGGTTCACAGGTTCAGATCCTGGGCGCGGACCTACACCACTCATCAGCCATGCTGTGGCAGCGACACATATACAAAATAGAGGAAGATTGGCACAGATGCTAGCTCAGGGCTAATGTTCCTCAAGCCAAAAAAAAAAGAGAGAGAGAGAGGAAGGTTAGCAACAGATGTTAGCTCAGAGTGAATCTTCCTCAGCAAAAAGAAAAAAAAGAAGATGACATCTAAGTAAAGATTGGAAGGAAGGCAGGAAGGACATGAGCCAGCAGCTCTCTGGGGAAGGACATATCAGACAAGGGAGGTATAAGTGCAAAGGTCAGATGTGGAAGCATACTTGGAGGGTGGGAGACACAAGAAAGGCCAGCACGACTGTCATGGAGAGAGAAGGGGAGGGTGGATGGAGATGAGGTAGGGCTGGATCCCTGAGACCTAAGAGGCCAGTTCACAGTCGGCTGTTACTCTGAGTGAGTTAGGAAGTGATTGGAGAGAGAGAGAGCAGAAGAGTAACATGGTGGGCCTGGGTCTCTAACAAACCCCTCTGGCTCCTTTGTTGAGAAGAGACTATTGGAGAGCAAGAGCAGAAAACAGGTGATAGGTGAGAAGGTTGTTGCAATAGTTCAGGTGAGAGATGGGGGTGGCTTAGGCCACAGCAGTAGTGGCAGCAGTGGTTAGAAGTGGCTGAAGTCGTTGGTCACCAGTCAGATGAGTTAGCTGACATAAGTCTTTACAGTAGAGGGATCAAACTGTTGCCCCGGAACTTACTGATCAATCTTCCCATCACGTGAAAAGGGAAAAACAGACATTACATCCTTCCTGAGGTGACCCAGGATGCCATACTCATCAAGGACTAATATATATATATATATATTTCTGTCAAAAAATCAAACCTGCTTCCAATCAAACATGTAGAGCTAACTTCTGGTTTACAGGAAATGTAAGTGGCAAACAGACAAAATCAGAATGGGGGACAGTCCACAGGACAACTGGCCCAATTTATCCAACAAGATGGTGGAATTTTTTTAATTGAAAATAAAAGGATAGGGGACCACTTCAGGAAGGTTTTCTGCCTCCAGCTGTGTGTTTGTGCTTAGCATTGACAGCACCTTCTGGAATCCACTTCCCCTGAGTTCCCTCCCTTACCAGCACCTCCATTCTCTGAACCTTCTTTACTCCTTGTCCCTGGGTTCCTGTTCTGCTCATAGCATTTTCTGTTATTTTCCCACTGTGTAATGCTGTGAATATATAGAAGAGATTATTTGCTAGACATTTCTGAGAATCTCAGGTTTAAACCTCCATAGCCCTCTTTGATCCTCTCCCATCTGCACAGTTTTCTGTACTCGCTTGCAACAAGGGACCTTGTGAAGATTTCTGTTCACTAGTTGTTCTCATATCCAATCAGTCACATCCCACTCAGGGTGGCTCCTCTACCTTTAGGGACAAGTGTTGTTTGGTGATATTTGGGTTTTGCAGCTTGTAGAATTTGCCATGTTTTTTTCATCTTCTACCACTCCCATCATGCAACTGTGCTGTTCCTGGTAGGGATGTAGACCATATGTCTGAATTCTGTGATTTATAGGGATTTTCTGTCATTCAGTTTTCTCAAAGGTGTTTTTCATGGGTATTTTTTCCATTCACTCTGCAGGTTGGTCTATTTATTAGTCAGCTCGGACTGCCGCAACAAAATACTGTAGACTGGGTCATGTAAGCAACAGAACAGAAATTTATTTTCTCACAGTCCTGGAGACTGGAAGTCCAAGATCAGGGTGCCAGCGTGGTCAGATTCTGGTGAGACTCCCTTCCTGGCTTGCAGACACTGCTTCTCGCTCTGTGCTCACATGGAAGAGAAAAAGAGAGCAAAGCTCTCTTGGGAACTGCGAGTATAAACTATCTTTTTTATGGCAATTGTCTTCTGCAGTTCTATTTCAATGTTTTGGAAGGGCTGCAAAGTCAGGCAAAGACAAAGTTCACAGATGCTGAATTGAATTAACCCACTCCCAGTGCATTCGGCGCCTCGTGGGCTTGCTCTGGAAAGATATGTGTCTAAGGCAGGGCACAGAGGTGTTAATCCACTACCTGCCCAGACCAATGGACTGCCCAGCAGACACATAGAATCAGGAGCTAAATAAAATGCTTATTTTAAGCCACGAAAATGGGGGAGGGAGGAGTTGTTACCCAAGAAAAACCAACTGAAACACTGCCTGACCTTGCTGAGTTTCACACTCCCTCAATCTGGAGGTGGTCTCCCTCAATCAGACCTGGAACCCCCTCCCTGTGGTAGAGAACTGGGTGAGCATCACGGAGATCACAAACATGCACACGAGGTCTCTGCCACAGGTGAGGCGTCTGAAGGTGCACTCAGGGCAGCCTCAGGGGGGCGGTGGTGTCCAGCCCCAGGAAGGCCACTGCAGTGGACCTCATTCTGAGAATGATTACAAGCAACAGCCCATTGAAAGAGGAGCGAGGACCTTTGAATCACTCGTGCGGGCATTAGGAGCTCTGAGGAAGCTAACCCTTCAGCCTTCGTTCTCTATACACAGAGCAAAGTCACTGCTTCACGGCTATGTAAAGCTGCATTGGAGAGCACAGCTTCAACACAAGACCAAAATGAGGGCTTTACCATTTCCCTCTGAACTTAACTTCCCCCAGTGAACCTGAGCAGGGCAGTCTTCCCTGCACGTGGGGACATTCTGCTCCAGTGCACTGACCACAGGCAGCAGACGCTTGCATCACTGACCTTAAACATCGCTCAGTGAATTACAAAGCCAGGCAGACCACCCCAAAGACCCGCAAACTCAACGGGACTGGGAAATAAAACAAAACCACCATGAATAGCAAACCCTCTCTGGGGGAAAGACCAGAGAGAACGCGGAAGAGATGAAGTGTGAAGTGCGGAGGGACTGGCAGCCCAGAGCAATTCTGACCCAGGAGGCCTCTAAGGCAGCCCGCAGCTGGGCACTGGGAGAAGAGGGTTAAAGTGTCAACCTGTGCTGGCTTTAAAGCAACCATCCTACATGCCCAAAGCAGGTGAATATTGCCAGCTTTCGCAGATGAAATGTCTTGCAATTATTAAAATAAGTTAGCGTAAGTCTTGCTAGGGTATCTTGGAGACAGAGAGGCCTGACCCAAGCTGAACACCATAAAGTAAGCTGCCCTCTCCCCCTGGACTTTGGGCCACTTATCCTGGACTCTCCTGGCTGGCAGGAACCTGCTCACACTTCAAGCTTTCTTCAATTTAGTGCTAATTCTAGGTTCCATTTTCCAGGTACCATATTCTTCTTGTCCTTTTTATCTTCCACTTTCTGATTCCCTTGTGTACTTTGGCTTGGATCTGCCTCCCTGCCCCACTTTGGACCACGTCAAGTAGAATTCCTGCCCTGTCTGAACCCTCGACCCACCTCCCACACCGGCCAATCCCAACCACCGAGGTCAGTCCTTTGGCTGGGCCATCCAGTCCTCCCAAAGGAGAGGGAGCCAGCCAGCTGGGAGGGCCACATGCATAGCAACACGGAAACATACTTTTGATCCAGTTAACTAAAAGCGGAACACAAATTGTATTTGCAACTACATGAAAATACACCAAGGGGAAATAACAGAATTTTTATTTCAATTTTTTTCTATTATCATTGTTACATTATTATTGTTCTAAACTCTTTTCTTAGTTCCAACTTTATGTGGCTATTTTCCCTCAAAATTGTTTCAATCATTATCTTTAATTATACCGAAAGATTTGCATATATTATTTGTCAGCTCCTTTGTCCCTGGGAGAGACTAGTAGAGAGGAACCAAGTCATTTAGATCCTTCTGATTAGAGAAGAAAAAAATGTCAATGTTCATCCTCACTTCAATTTGCTTTATAAAATTGAAGGAGAAAGGATAGTTTTAACTATTGGCAAAGTAAAATTGGTATTCTAACTGTGCAAGGTGAAAATTTTTAGTGTCTTATTTAACTTTATAAAAAAAATGGAAGAAATAAAATTTTTTTAGACTGTCAAAGAGTATTAAAGAAAAAGAAAAGTATCTACTCTGGATTTAAAACTTAAAGGACAATTTTATTTATTTTATTTTACTTTATTTATTTATTTAAATTGATGTCTTAATAGTTTATAACATTGTAGGGTTTTAGTTGTACATTATTATTTGTCTGTCACCATGTGGATGCATCCCTTCACCCCTTGTGCTCGCCCCCCACCCCCCTTCCCCTTGGTAACCACCAACCAGTTCTCTCTGTCTTAAAGGACAATTTTAAAGGATATGAGGCACTCAGAGTATGAGTAGAAATTTTTATGACTAAGAGACAGCATGATTTGCCCAAGATGACATGGTTAGGAAATGGCAGAGATGGGACTTGATCCTTGGCAACCTGACTGCCAGTACACCCTCCACTCTTATCTGGCTGGGAATCTGGATGGAAGACGTGACATATAAACCAGACAAGAATCGTGATTTCTAACTTGCAGACAGTTTGATGTAATCCAGGGGTAAGGTGGCCGACCTAACACAAATACTGTTTAGGCTTCACTGATGGAAATACAGAGTTTACCCACTGTCTGCTGTGATAATCTAAGAGCTCTTCCATCCCAAGATTCTCTAATTCTCTCCAATGCTTGAGTTTCTCCCTGAGAAGTTTCCAGAATGGATTGACTTGAATTCTGAACTACAGCAAAAGATGTTAAGGTGGTATTTTAAGTTTCTAAAGACAATCTATGTTATGAAACAGACTGACTCTAATTTAGGTTTATGAAAAATTATAATAAACATCAGAGAATTGGAAGCCTAAAAGCATACTAAACCTATGCAAAAAGGAACAAGTTCAATGGAAAAACTAATGATTAGGGACTTTTCCTTAAATTCAAAGGGGAAACTATGACAAGATGTAGAATGTTATGTTGAGAAATTCTAATCTATAGGAAAAAATTCAAACCAAGTCAATGTTTGTTTCAAGTGCTTCTCCTGCCTGTGTCTTACTTATAGTGGACATTCAAGGAATCCTGCTTGATTGATTTGGTGCCTGCCCTGCAGGTGTCCCCAGAAGCATTTCTCATTATATGAGCCTCTGGTTCTTTACCCGTCCAGAAAACAATTCCTCTAGCCTAGAAGTTGTCCAGTTAGGCAGAGGGGGAAAGGGGATTGGAACTTTGTATACAGTCCACACATTTATGTACATGAAAGTATCTGGCCCTTAACAAATGATTAAAATTATTTGTTTCCTTTTTTTTAATCAAGTCCCTCAGAGCCTCCTCATAGATCAAAGTAGAAAACATCTAGTATTAGGTATAAATCTGTGTTTATCCAACCATTAGTCTTTTTTAAATTGAGATATAATTGATGTATAACATTATATTACTTTCAGGTGTACAACATAATGATTTAACAAACCATTAGTATTTAAATAAATCTAATAACTGTACTATTAAATGTTCTTTAGGTTCCTGGCAACCTCCCCAAAAATCTATTCTAAATGGTTGAATGTAAACACAGCGGTGAAACATTAGGTTATCTGGTGGTCTCCTGACATCTAGTGTTCCTGATACAGCACTGCAAGATACTGCAGGTAATCTTAATCTACTACTAGAATGAAAAGGTTATAAGGAATAAAAACTTTATTCATTTTAGAAAGAAATTTGTTAAGTGGAATAAAACTACAAGCTAAATAATAACAAAGCTTCCAAGAAGCAAAAGACCCTTTTCTCTTAATTCTTCACATATGAGAAAGTGGTATATTTTCTTGCTATTCTGACAGGTAAGACAGAGAGACCCGGCATGTACGCAGGGCTGTTCCATTATTGCAGAGGAGAGAGGGGAAATGAGGGAAGGGTCATTTACTGAGGGCCTACTGTGTGCCAGGTACTGGGCTTGAATACTTCACTGTGAGTTGCCACTGTGCTTTGAGAAGCTATAGGACCATCCTACCACGGAAACAGCCTGACAAGGTATTGAGGACTTTCCTACTTTGCAGTGTGGAAATGGAAACACAGCCAACATCTCTTCATAAAACATCGTGTGCCAGGCCACAAGTTATGTAAACTTGTGGGCACTCAGAAATATCTGGCTGAATAGAAATGAGTGACAGGGTCTGTGCTTTAAATCCAACATTCCCTATCCATCGAGATGTGCCACATAGGTAAGAGAATGGGAGATGCTGGAGGGAAGAACTTTGGCAATTGTTCTCCAAAAATTCTTGGACACCAATATCAACTGTAGGCTGGGGAAGGATCCACATTGGCTGTCTCTTATGTGTAGAAAGAAAGCCCCACACCTACCCAATTCTTCCTCCTTTTGTTCTTTCTTCCTTTTTTACTTCTCCTCATCCACATAGGTTCCTCCATTCGCACTTTGTATTTCAGCCTCTGTTCCTGTCCTCTGACAAAGAAGTCCAGATCCTTGAAACTCAAAGTGTGGCCCACTGCCTGGCAGCATCAGCACCACCTGGGAGCTGGTTAGAGGTGCAGAATCTCAGGCCCCACTCCAGACCTACTGAATCAGAATCTGCATTTTAACAAGATCCCCAGGGGATTCCTATGTACATGAAAGTTTGAAAAGCACTGCTCTAGACCAGAAGTGGTAGAAGACAAGTTGCAGCTGACAAATCAACCTCAGCAACAGGAGCAGCTGACTAGCATGTGGGTCCTGGTATCGGAAGGGCTGTCTTCTATAAGCATGGTGTAGACTGTGGTATCCATCCTTTGTATTCAGAAACAGGCTTTCCAGTAATGCTTAGTGTTTACTTCTCTAACCAGCAGTTGTCACTGGGCCCCTACTGAGTGAGGCAGTATCACCCGTAGCCTCAGGCAAGTGGAGCCCGTGCTCCAGACCTTGCCCATCAGAGGACCCCACACTTTGGAGTACCTTCTCTAAAGTTGTCTAAGCCTCTTTCTAGTGCCTGGGACCAGTCAGGGCCAGATGTGCTATCTGGGCTAGGTACCCTACACTTGGATCTGGTCTTATGTGGGTCCTGGTCACAGGAACACCTAGCTCAACATTTCATAAGTGCCTTCCCAGTGGTGACAAGCCAGCCGTGGCAGTGTCATGTGAGCAGGGCACTCTGAGCCTAGCCAGACCTACATGGGCCCCGACTCCCACTTCTCCCCTTCAAGATGTTGTCCACCGCCACCCCACTCATGAGGTCAACAAGATGCCCTGAGCTGCTCTGGGATTCATGCCTATGGAATTGTCCCGGGTCCCGTGGCCAGACTCCAGTTCCAGGAGGGCCACCTGGCAAACACAGTATTTCTTTCATGGGATTACATGAGACTGGGCAGCCAGAATGGTGTTGACATGCTGTTTTTAAGTGACAGGTTCAGGGATCTGGACTACTGGAGATCCACTGCTGACCTTTGGGATTGAGCCACATATGTGGGCCCACGTATTGGCTCTTACTCATCCACTTTCCAACACAGTGTCACCTCTGATTTATAGCATGCAAAGGTGGTGGGGTGGCAACACCCATCTTTTAGCCTCCACACCTCCAGCCACTGGCACCTAAGTTGGTCACTCCACGCCTTCCACAGGCTCCACCTGGTGTGTCAGGCTGTCCTCCGGGGGTGGCCGCCTATCTCCTCCTAGGGCTTTCCTGACTGTTGTAATATCAGTAACATCGACAGGCACTTCTAATCCATGTCCTCTCCTCCCTCCATTGATGTAGCAACGCCAGGCTGCCCTGGGTCAGTCTTTAGCCAGGCTAGACAAGGGACAGACATTCCTTGCCCGAATGGGACTGCTTTCCTCACTTGCCATCAGGCCCCTTGCTTGGCCTTCCTGAAGGTGGTGGTATGTGGAAGGCAAGGGTGTGGTCAACTCTGAAAGAGAGTCCATTCTTGGAATAAAGTAATTCCATCCAGCATAAAGACTTCACAAAAATACATGATTGGAAAAATGAAAATGACATGATTAGAAAACAAACAATGGTTCACATTTTCTTGCATTGTGGGTCATCATCAACAAGCAGTGAGAACCTTTGGGGACAATTAGAAGCCAGTATCCACGGGCAGGAGGGATGATACAGCACCATGAATAATGAAACAGTCAGGTTTACGTGTTATTAGGGAACTTTGGAGACAAGTAGATGTATATTTCAATACAAATGAGCTGGGACAAGCCCTGACAGTATGAGTAATAACAGTGTCACTACCTTCTTCTGGTGGTGAGAGACACGAAATCAACAGGAACGGCACATTGGACAATAAGACTTTAGAAATCTTCATGCTCACACACAGAAACTAAATCTGCCACACTTCCATTAGAGTCCTTTTTAGCTGACTAAATGTGTTCAACCCTTTCAATCTCTATGTTCTATTTGGCCTTATTGCCCAAAGATCATGGTTTACCTCAGTAGCTTCAGATCATTGTTCGTATCTTTCTGCACATAAAATCATTCGTCATTGCCTCCAACATCCTGCCCAATCACTCTGTTTCCCACGTTTCCACTTCTCTAGAGGACTAAGAACAAATGCATAAACACAGTCTATCAGAAACAGCTCAGAAAATCCTCTCTCTTCTAGCTGCTTGTTGTCCTCAAAGAATTCCTAAATCTCATAGTTTGTGAGGGTATATAGGATAGTGAGGGGTGAAAGAGGGAAGCATAGATGGAGAAATACATTAAAATATACCCAAATAAGTGTATGACAGCTTTCAAATTATTCCATGGAAAAAAAGTTCATTCACAAATAGTCACAAGTATTTAAGGAGGGAAGGCCTACTGTGCTGGACATTGTGGGAGATAAAAAGTTCATGACACAGACTCTGCTTTCAGAAGGCATGTACTTTAACTGTGGAGCAGCTAAAACAGCAGAAAGGAAATACTGTACATATATATGCACATATATGTGCACATATATACACACGCACACAGTCAATACTCCTGAGACTCAAAAGAAGGCGAAAGCACAGTGAGTGAGAGGCAGGGTTTAAAGAGTCTTTGGCAAGGATGGGGTGGATGGGGAGAGTGTGGTATTTATTTCCACATCCAATCAATTCGAAAAAATAAAATATTTGTATTTTCGATACATTTATTTTCTAATCTTCAGATAAAAGAAAGCTTTTCCATGAAATACACTATGATTAATTACCTGTCTCACTGGTTAATTATCAAATGTGATATAAATAGTCAAATATAGTGAATGAAGATCAGCGCCAATAACATCACAGAATAGGAATCTCTGTGGCTTTCTATTAGTGCCACGAGAGGCGAGCTATTATAACAATTTAATCATACAATTATTCAAAATTTCTCTGTTAATACATTGAAGACCTTCAATCAAATATATAACTTTGCTGAAATGCAGAAATATTTCCAGTATAAATTGGACGGAACTGATAAATCAGTGCTTCATCCTCTTCAACCTTAGATTCAAAATGATGATTGTTCTTCCGAGCTGCAAGAAAAAGAAGTGTTAGTTTTTAAAAAGATAGGGTAAAATTTTCAAAAGGCTACTTTATAGCATTTTTTCCTATAATCAGCATTAAGTGGGAAAATACCACCAAAAAGGAGAAATCCCTTACAAAACTTTCCCCAAATTAAGCAGCACCTGATTCAGAGAAGTTACCAACTGACACAGCAGCTGTATTTGCCCTGAAGAGATCCCGCGTGGTGTTCACACCACCACCCAAACATTACTAAGCACCTACTGTGTGCAAGCCTTGATGCAGGGCCTGGGGATAGAAACGTAAACAGGGCAAGGCCCTAACGCTTGAGAAGTCTAGTCTAGTCACCACACAGAATCGTGCACCATAATGTTCCTAGTCTGTCTTCACTGAGATGCTTCAAGAGGGAAGAGGATGGAGAAGCGGGCAAAGCTGAGGCAGATGGAGAGTCAGGCCTTTTCCACAGCTCAGGCAGAACCATGAAAACAAGGAGGCACAAAGAAGCTGGCATGGCTGGAGTCTGGGTGTGAGGGAGTGAAGGCTCAGACTTTATCCTAAAATCAAAATCAAGTCAATAAAGGCTTTTATGGCATTTTTAGAAAGGATATCAGAAAATCAAGACTAAATAAATAGTCTTGCCCTGTGATAACACTGAATGAACTTTGCTCTGCCCAGTGCTCATCGACTTCTACACACACAACATGAAAATGTTTCTTGGGACTAATACTGCACCTGGGAGAACTTTTTATTTAATTTGGGGTTTTGTCATGAAACTACCCATTCAATTGAGCATAATTCTGAGTGAACTCAAGAGGAAGTACTTCACTTGCAAGTGTGGGCAGGAGGGTTGAGAAGAACTTAGGGTAAGCTTGCAGAGAGAATGCAAACAAGGCTCGCTGAAGTTTTCACCCCAGAGTGCTGCCCCATCCCTTCAAGTTGTGTTTGTAGCCCTGCCTTATACCAGCATCACTCAACTAAAACTTAAGCATCTACAACCAAATTCTCAACTTTACCCACAAACATTACATAGCATGAAAATGTCTGTATTTTTGTCATAAAAAAGCAGGCAAAGCTTATTAACTTTCTCCAACATGCCAACGCCTATAGAGAGGCAGCCTTAAAACCACAGACTGGTGATTCAGTCTTGATTGAATCTGGTAATTGAATATATATTCAATTTATACAATACAACTAATTCTCAGAGAATGTTTATAATTAAAGCACTATTCCTAAAAAGAAGAGCAATGGGGGAAGAATCTGAAAAAGAAGTATTCAAGAAAGAGAAAAAAGGGGAGAACTCAACAATCTTTATGCTGTTCAAGAATTTAGCCCCTTTTAGACTGTACAATACTGCTAACTGAGATAATTGTCCTGGCTTTATTTGAAGACCTAATATCTGAATTTCAAGGCTTTCACATGATGTAATTGTTTTAATGTTAAACCTATAGGACATTTATAGAGCAAAAGAGTATATAGAAGTTCAAATAAGGGCAATTTCCTTCAAAAGTACAGTAGGGTGATAAAATTATATACCCACATTATTATTAATTATATACCCACCTTCAGCAACAAAGAACTCTGCTAAATAAAATGCAGCCTTCACAGCATTGGGTGCGTGGGAAATGCCTTTCGGTCTCCCCCACTCATAGGGCGCCTTCTCTGGATGCCACTGGACGCCATACACGGGATACTTGTATCCTGCAGGAAGAACACAAACGAGGAAGTGGGAAGAACAGCGTACAATGTGACTTACAATTAAATCGTTTTATATCCTATGTAAAACGTTATTTTATAACTCATAACGTCAGACAAAGTAAAATTGAGGGCATTCTCTCAGACACAAAATAAAGAATTTCAGTTCATATTCAACACGAAAACTCACAACACAATATTTCACTGATTTTCAACCTTTCATAATTTGTAGCATGATTGGCCTTACTAGACAATCAGAGTAGAGTAAAACCATTGGGCCTCTGGATACATCTAGTTCAACATCGAGTGCACATTGATTAGTGACACTAGTCTTTTCCATGATGGGTCTCTTTTCCCCTATTTCATACGTTTTCATCCCCGATAGTGACTTCTTCACACAAGAAGGAACTGTGCCAGCACATATGGCGTCCTTTCATGTAAGCCAGTTTGGCTCAGCCTAAACTGTCTCTCAGTCTGTGGAATGGTTCACACTGGCTTCCTGCTGCCAATTTTTAGAATAGCTTTTAAAAGCTTGAATTTGCTATGAAAGGTTTTTGGTAATCTATTTCAATTATTTTTAGAACTCTTAAATACCTTTATATATAAAAAATGATATGATCCCTAGGATTCACTTCAAAAAATAATCTAGTATGGGAAGAAAGTCAGTATGAAACAAGAATGGCCACATATGTATTGACAGTTGTTGAAGGGTAGAGATATGTACTCGGAGGTTCATTATATTCCTCTCTCTACTTTTATATATGTTTTTAAAATTCCATAATTTTTTAAAAACATGAATATGTGTAACATTTACTTTCTGAAAAATTTATATACTCATCTCTTTTCTTCTTTATATACGCCTTTCCTCACTTTGAAAAAAAATCTTCCCTCTATTATTTTTACTTTGAAATTATAACTCTAACTACCATGGGAAAGTACTTGGAGAAATGAAGAGAATTAGCTGAAAATAGAGACATCTGGGGGAAGAGCACTGTCCTCTCATGTCTCACAAGGCTCTGCCACTGGAGATCATGTCCCAAGAAGGAAGCGTATTTTATCACAGCCTTCTTGGGTTCACACGAGGACCAAACCCAGCAGCGAGCGACTCCGGTCACTCTACTCCGTCCCTCCCCACCACCCTCTCCCAGCTTCTTGTGTCTCTGCACTTTCTTCCTCTGTGTCTGGGGCTACACGTGAAGGTACTAAGAGGAAACCCACAAGCTGGATGACTAGGAAATTAACTGTTACATATAGTTAATTAGGCAAATCTTCTAATATATTTGTTTAAGATATGAAAAGTATTATTTAGGATAAAAAAATGCCTTAAGTGATAAACTGTAACAAGGGTTTAACAGACAGAAAGAAAGACAGGTAAATGAACAGACAGAGATAGATACACACCGACATTCAGAAACAAGTGCAATTTACTCTTCTTTAGTGAACTGAACTACTAAAAGATCAGTGCAGGCTCTGACAATTGTAGGAATCATGCCCTGCCTTACTAATTTAGAGCAAAAGTTTCAAGAGTAGAAAGAAAATCTGCAAATAAAAGCATCTCAAGTGTTCCCATCGAGCAGGTGTCAGAAAATTTTCAGATAATAAAATGTTCAAATGAGCCCAGTATGACAACATAGCCAGGAGGACAACCAACATGGAACCTGATTCCCTAACTTCCAACCCAACACTCATTCATTTAAATGATTAGTCATTCATTCCACATCTATTGAGGTTTACACAAAGTCCTGGAAACACAAAGAGCAAGACACAGGTCAAGCTCTCAGCAAGCTCTTAATCTAGGGGGAAAGACAAAACATGAGCAAATGAGTGCACACAGAGACACCCCTAGGTAGCAGACAGCAAGTACAAAGGAGGAGCACTGAAGATGTAGGAGGAAGAATAATGGGGAGGGCCAGCCTCTAGGGGATGACCACTCACCTGAGTCTTTGAAGACAGCCAAGAGTTCATCAGCAGAAAGGAGTGGGGAGGAAGGGAAGCTTGTCAGAGGAGAGGAAAGAACATAAGAAAAAGTACAAGGGTGTGGAGGGCTGTATGGATTAAACAGGATGCACAGGAATGAAGGCAGGGAGAAATGGAGAAAATGACCTGGTGAATCTAGGCTTGACCCTGCAAGTGCTGAAGAGCCACTGAGGAGCTTTTCTGAAGCAACATGATCCAATTGGTACTCCAGAAAGATCATCAGTGGCTGGCTGGAAGGCAGATTTGTGGAACAATTAGGAGGCTACTGAGGCACTCCAGGTGGAAGGTGGTTAATGCTGAATGAAGCAGGACGGGGGTAGGCCAGACAGAGAGGAGATAACATATTCAAGAAGGATTTGGGAAGTAGAACGGCATGAATTCTTCAGATGTGGAGAATGAGGGCAGGAAGTCAAGGACAGCTCCCAGGTTCCTAACTTTGGATGATATGGTGAATGTCAGTGCTATCTCTGAAGCAAAAAATAGACAAGAGAAGGGTCAAAGAGAGATGATGAACTCAGACGGTAAGTTCACTTCAGAGTGGGTTGATCAACCTTTCCCAGAATTCCCGGATATTGTTTCTACACCCTTAGACGTCTGACCTCTCCCCACAAGCGAGGTAGTGATATGGCCAATCTTTGAATTACACAAACTACTTCCACTTTATTCCACTCCAGTGTCCTGGCCTCTGCCGTAGCACTAACCAGCCTCACTAACTCAAAGACTGCTGATTGTTTCTGCAAGTTCTCATTTATGGTACTTTGCTTCTTTGTGCATTAGTGATTTTTTGGCTATGAATTGCTCATTTTCCTAAAAACCTCATAATATGGAAATTCAGACTTAAGGAGGTCTGAGATAAATGTAGTTTCCTCCAGAGAGAATTATTTCTATTTGCTTCTACCATGTACATTGGGGCACTATCAGGCTGAGCCAACTTTAAACAAGATTTTTGACTTGAGACTTGTTGAATGCAGGCCATGCTAGACTAGCCTGTCATGAATGCTCAAGGCTTCTTCACCAGCCCCTCTTTTAGTGCCAAGGTTCAAGATGGGCAAGTCTCCTTGCAGTTCTGCAGGCAGGATTCATTGGGGGTACAGCCTTTCAGGTCCTGTTCCATAGGGTACTCTCCAGGTAGGGGGTCCTGAGCTTTGTCTCAAGTTCTGATTTGATAATAATGCTGGTATTTAAACACTTAACTCTGGAAATTATGGCCTGAGTATCTTTACTGCCACTTCATCAATGTATTTAGGAAGATGTTTTTCTGTCTGTCAGTCACATTTTTTGTTGCTGTCTAGTGGAGAATCTTGTCAAGGTACTTAATCTGCAATGTTGCTAGAAACAGAAGTCACTTTCTCCATTTATTTCTTCATCCATTCTCCCCTTACTCTTTACTTTTCCTTCTTCATCACCACCTTCTAGAAGATGAGCCAGGTTAACCACAACTGATTTGGAACATGGACAAAACACATCTCCTGTCTCCAAATTGCCCTAACTTCCAACTTCAGACCCCAAAGTAATATGATTTTATTTGTAAGTAAGAAAGAGAACTATAAAATCAAAATTAATAAATATAAACATAGCAAGTGAAATAAAGTGCACATGGGCTGTGATATATACCTTCCATTGTTGAAATAAACTCAGTCTTGCCATCTGTATTTGTAGATAACACATTGAAAAACTTCTTTAACTTTTCATTCACTGTAAAATTCTAGAGTACAAAAACAAAACAAAATAATTACTTCTGGGGTTAATCTAGTTGCATTAATTTCATTGTGTAATTAATGCGATACCGTCACAGACAGGCTCCACTTGTGGAAATTTGCAGTCAGAGGTTCTACTGATAATGACAGCAATAGGTCAGAAGGAAAATTCTGGAACATTCTGCTCTGCAATGCACCTGAAATAATTTAAGCACAAAGGAAATAATTTAAACACAGCAAAAAATAAAATCCCCTGAAGTCACTGATCTACAGCCAAAGAGAGGCCATTATTAGGACACAATCAAGATGACTAAATAATAAACAAAACACATCATTTCCACAGAAGTATTCCAGTCAAGCACGAAATGAGTTTAATATACAAATTCAAATATGCTCCATCTTTAAGTACTTTTCTTCTAGAATTTTAACATGAATAACTAAAATTCCTCTGATATGATAATTAGCAGGCTAGCCATAGAGTAAACAGAGAATTTTAACTTGAGTTCCCCAGACAGAAAAATAGTTCCCCAGCTAAAAAAATAGGTAAAATTTTCCACGTGCGTATTTATGTGTTTTCTCAGGCAAGGATCCAGAACTTTCAACATATTTTCAAAGATGTCTGGGATTTAAAAGGTTAAAAATATGAACAATGTAGAAAAGAACATTAACTAGGCCAAAAAATTTCTACTCAGTAAACAGATCAAAAAAAGCAATATACCTCATTGAAGGCTCTGGAGTCTGACACGCAGATTCAAATACTAGCAAAGGGATAAAAAAAATCCTGGTGGTGGTCAAGGCCTGGTGCCAGCTGTCCCTAAGTGAGGCCTCTAACTCAGGATGCTAATGGCTTCCATGAGATTCCCAGAGCCTCAGATAATGAAAATTCACTGAAGTACCTTACTTCAATGGATTTTATTCCTTTTTTGTATAAACTAGGTTTTACCACACACAACCAAAATAGACTGACCTAATACATACACTTCCCACAGGGTTATTGCAATGATTAAGTGAGATAATGTAAGAAAGAGCTTTGAAAAGTATAGAACATCCTAGAGGTTCTATGTATAACTACTACTTTCCAACCAAAATTCTTAAGAGAACAGAAATAGTTCGTAGCATTCAATTCTGAGGATTCAGAGATCAAGTAACCTACCAGAACCATTACCTATTTAGAAAGAGTGGTATAATAAAGAATTTGTCAGGTCTTTGTTCTGGTTCCCTAAAAGGAGCTTCTAAAACCCTTGAAATTCCAAGTGATAGGAATGTCTTTGTAATTCTAAAAAGGTGATTCATGGTAAGACCCCCAGACAGCTTCAGGATGAGGCGGTCACCAGAAAGACTAACCACATGATTGGAGTAGGTTAGGATTTTGAGCCAGCCTGACCTCCAGGGATGGGAGGGGGACTAGAAACTGAGTTCAATCACATGGCCAATGATTTAAGCAGGCATGCCTTCACAATGACACCCCAATAAAAACTCTGGACAGTAAAGCTCATTGTGGAGCTTTCCGGTTGGAGAACACATTGATGTGCCAGGAGGGTGACGTGCCCTGACTCACCAGGGAGAGGGCACAGAAGATCTGCATTCCCTCCAGACCTCATCCTATTTGTATCCTTTACAATAAAACTGTTACTGCAAACACAGCGCTTTCCTGAGTTCTGTGAGTCATTTGAGTGAATTATTGAACCTGAGGGGCTCATGGGAATCTTCAAATTCATGGCCAGTTGGTGAGAAGTGTAGGAGGCGCAGGGACATGACTTGTGGCTGATATCTGAAATAAGGATAGTCTAGATGGAGAGATGACCTTAACTGGTGGAGTCTGCACTGACTCCAGGAGGTTAGTACCAGAACTGAATAGCAGTACACTCCAGGGGCTGAAACAGAGTATATGGCCAAGGGGAAAATGCTGCACTATAATAATAATAGCTAACATTCATGAGAGTTGTATTTAGAGTGCTTAGCACAGTACCTGGAAAACATTATCTTATTTAACCCTCACAAACAACCCCAAGAGGTAAACCCTTTTACAAATCAGGAAATTAAAGTTGAGAGAGGTTAAATGATTCCCCACGGCAAAACTGACAAAGCTAGGACTCAAAACCAGGCCCAGTTTTAGAGTTCTTAATCATGCATGGCCCTAACATCACTAGAAGCGATAAATTATCAAAACTCAAAATTCCTTAAGCCATCTTCCTAACTCAGTACAAAAGTGATCATTCACATCTTCAGCCTGTGTAAATAATTTAAAAATGAATAGTTATGAGCACTTTTGACTGTGATATTTGCTACTTATTAATCCTGCTCAGTTAATATTTTTTTAAAGGGTCGAAAAGAGAACTCTTACCTTTAGTGAAGTTCAGTGGCATCGTAATTTCATCAGTATCTGTGCGAGTTAACAAGTACTTGCCACTAATCAGATATGAAAGCTCCTCAAATCCAAGGCATGTGCCCCACACAGGAAAATAGTCTCCACCATCAAAACTCTTTGCAGAGCAATAGAAAAAAGTAAGCTTATTCAAACTTTTCAAAACAAAAATTATGCATTTGGTTTGTCATTATAAGGCAGGCACCTGAGTTATGCACAGATTTCTGAAGAATTTTCCAGGATCTATAAGTAGGCTGTCACTTATTCTCCCTTCAGACCAAGCTCCCACATAATAATTCAGTTTTAATCAACCAAATTATCCAACCTCAGTTGTGCTGGGAAAGAGACTGACATCTGCCAGTCAACTACCAAACTACACAAGTAATAATTAGAGACTATGAATATCAATAATAATAATAGATGATGTCTATTTACATCTTCTACAAATCTGGTTGCTCTGGACGACTGTCTAGTTTTAAACACACTCTGAAGTTCTTCCTCCATTATCTCTGAATTTATATTAATAGCTGCATCACACCACCTTCAGCTAATCAGATTGAAATTAGGTAAAAAAGCCATGATCTGGAAGAAAAGGAACACTCAGTATGAAAAAAGCTAAGCAAAAGTAAAATAAATTTTCACAGAGTAAAGGATGTCAACTAAAAAAGTACAAATGTACTGGGTTTCTTCAAAGGGAGTCACAACTAGCGTGACTGGGAAAAAGTGTTCTAGCAACTGAATTTTCTAGTTAACTGAAGATGAAACCTATATGTACTGACAGTTAAAAAAACAAGTTTCGTACTTTTCTAAAAGGAGTGGTTTTCCTGCATAAACTGTAAAATATAGTCTAACGGTAAGTAATTTTAAATGAGAGAATTAGGGCTTTTTTTTTCTGTTCCTCACTGAGAAAAATATAGAATTACATTAATTTCCATACTTTCTATTCCAAGGTAGGATTTTAATACTTTATGTACAGGTGTGGCAAATTTTATTTTTAGAAGTTAGAATTGTATACGTTAAGTTGAACGGTCTTAATGAATTTACTTATAATAAATACAGAAGAGGGTTCAACTGTTTTCATATGTACCAAATTTAATTTCTTAATTAAATGTTAAGTCCACAATTGCTGGGACCACATCTTTTATCTTTTGTGGATCCTCCACACACCCCAGCAGAGCAAAGGATACAGAGTAGAGCTGAATAGATCAAACAGACTAACCAGTTCTCTGGGCGTCTATCACTGAGGGCTTTGTGGACCCCAGTGGCTGCAGCTAAATAAGAAATTCAAGGTGGCTAAGCTTTCTTCCTTTGCTTTGACATCTTCACAAAGCTAATTACATTTAAAAAAATAGACCCTTGGGTCTTATGGGTTAGGTGGCTCCTTTTTTTTTTAACTAGCAAGCTGGTTACATGAATCTCTATGCAAAAGGAAGAGTGACTCCTTTATAAGGATCATATAGATTTCTCAAATGCATTTTAAATCATTCACACTATAAAATTTCAATTTTTTCACTAGCTTAAAAAAATCCACTGAGCATGTACTAAGTACATGGTACCATATGATATGAAATGAGGAATGGCTCAAAGGTTGTCAGAAGCATGAAATCTGATGAGACATGGACAGCTAACCTCAAGATATTCTGTCTTCTGAAACTTAAGCCCCTTAAGGTCAAGGACCCTGTCATATTACAAAATTGGAGCTTAATAAATGTTTGAACAATTCTACAACAAAATACTCGGAAAGTTAAGAGGGAGTGGGATGCCATTCCAGCTGGAGTAGGCAGAGACACCTCTACAGAAGAGGAATAGTGCTTTAGCCTTGAAAGATGGCTAAAACATAAACTGAGGAAGGAGTAGAAAAATACAGACTAAATGGATTTACAAGTAGGAGGACACAGACTACATGCTGGATACCAACGTGGCTTCAATTATATGCACAAGGAAAGGCTGGAAAAGGTGGGCTTTCCAATGTATGTCTTGACCCAAAGACTAAAAAAGGCTACAGGTTATTTAGCCTCGGCATTAAAAGTTTCAAACAAGTATCTCATATGCTAAAAGCAACTCTTTAGGGAAGTTTTTCAGGGGCAGGGCGACACGAGGGCCAGCAAGATTAACTAGAAAATTGCTGTTAACAGTTAAGGGGAGAAATGGTAAGGGTGTGAGCTGTGGAGCAAAGGCAGGCCCCACGGGAGACGTTACGAAGGAGCCGAGAGGCTCTGTTAGGAACTGAACGTGCAGTCTGAGGTGACTGTGAAGAAAGGTCAGACAGGACTGCGTGAGTTGGGACGAAGAGGAGATGAGAATTAATAACACGTGAACAATGTCCCGTACATAATAAAGACAGCTTACTAAGCCACCCTGAGGACATAAGGACCTGTTCACATAAGGAGCACGAATAGAGAGGGCCAGTCAGCAGGGCTCTGAAGTTCCCTGGAAGCTGAGAACTAAATGAAGCAAACAGAAAACAGGCGAGAGCTGCCACCAGCTGCTAGAGCGGGCACTTCAAAATGAAAGAGGTGGTGAGGCCAGGGTAATTGCGAAGAAAGTATTACCATGTGCTTAAAAAAGAATTATCTTCATGCAAATGACAAAAGCCAATGTGGAATATTAACTGATATTTACCTGTATGGCAAAGTTGTAAAATATTTTGGCCACTCGAGCATAATCTGACTTAATGAGGTTAGCACCTCCTCCAGGGAAAAGGATCCTGAAACAACATCGAATAGGGTGTATTTCCACCTCTCTTCGCACAGAAAAGAAACAATCTTTTTCTTTTAAAATAACTTTTTCTTATTACATAAGCAGCAAGTTGTTCATTCAACAAATATATTCTGCTTCTTGCATGAGCCAGGCTCAGTACTGGCCAGGAGAGACAAAGATGAGTAATTTCTGCTGGTAGTAAGATCACAGTCTAGTAGAAAACTTATAACCTGTGAGGTAGAACACCTGCCACAAAACCATGCGGGACACCCTACAGTTACAAGTGGCTTAATGAAGACTCATTACTAGTTCTCCCTTTTCATTGACTCAGTATTTAAAAAGCTGCCTCTGCTCAAATTTGGTATGTTTAACCCCAAAGTCCTTTCATAAAGTAAGACTTGACTGTCCCTCCCAGTTGACAAACTGCTTCAAAGCAACGCTCTGCCTTTTCATCTTGTGTACAAAATAGTACGGGGTCTACTGCATAATAGGGGCTCAACAAAGGTGTTTTTGAAGTTGCATTAGAGTACTGCTCATTTTCTGGTGTATATTTTTGAGATTCTACCATATATTCTAGCCTGGACTCATTTATCTTTGTTCGTGCCAAAGTACACTGCACATAATGGGCACTGTAAATGTTTTACTAAATTGAACTGATTTCACAGCAAATATTTACTGACCCAAAGTGAACTGAAGGCAAATGATTGTTCTGAACATAGCTTTTTAAAATATATAGTAATAAATGAACATAGTTTTAAAAAGTAAAAAAGCTCTTTTATTAAAGCTTTATGGTAAAATAGACTCCCTCCACCACACTCCCAATCAGAAACCACCACTGAAGTTTGCTGTGCTGATGACAGACGTGCAGATCTCCTCGCCCTACCACGAAAACAAGCAAACGGGAGCAGAGAAGACACGCCATTATGTGCCCTGCTTTTTTCACATAACAGTATCACATTGTTCACACAAAAAAAGTGACCCAAAGCAGCATCTACAGACATCCTCATTTTTTAACCCGGGCATAATATTCTATTATATGCACAGAGTCTATTTTATTTACCCAATTTCCAACTGATGAACTATTGGGTGGCTTCCAAATTGGGGGTATTTCAGACAATACTACAATGCATATGTTTAGACCTAAGTTTTCACATTGCAGGGGAACATACTTGTAAAATAAAATTCCTTCTGAAGGATTTCTTGGGTCAAAGGTAAGTGCATTTTTAATTTCAACAGATATTGCAAAATTGTCCCCCAAAAGACTGTATAGCTTACATTCCTATAAATAAAGTATGAGAATACTTGTTTCCTCACACCCTCACCATCGAGTATTAGCAAATTTTCCGATCTTTGCCAACTTGAAAGTTAAAAAACGGTTAATTGCTATAATTAGCTTTCCTTTAATTACGAGTAACATTGAACAGTTTTTCATATGATTAAGAGGTTTTTTTTGTGAGCTAATCAATCACATCTTTTGTGGTAAAGCCAGAGGACAGAAACTTTTTTCCAAGTTCTATTCAAATTACCTTCTGAAAGGTAACTGATCAATATCCTCAGACATAGGATTTATAAATCCCCTAAGCAAGCAGTATACCATGCCATTCAAAGTGGCTTCAAAACACTTAAGACAAGTATTAAAAGAACAAAGATTATGTTACACATTAAAAAGAAAAATTATATGTGTCTACTATGTAACATTTATTTCTTAACCTGTCTTCTTCTCTCTGCAGGACTTCTGCATCTCTCAACAAAATAATTTCTATAAAAGAACTAAGAAAACTAATGTTACACCACAAGAAAATAGTTACATAGAAACACGCATAATATTTATGTGTACTTTTTTGCAAAAGCAGACTACACAGACTTCATAACTATATTAAACCACTACTGCCAACTTACCCATTAATAGAATGGAAAAGCTTTTCATATTCTTCATGTGTAAGATCAAGTCTGAAAACAATAAAAAGAGTTACAGAACATCCATTTCCAAAACTTAAGAAAAAAAGTAAGCCTCTAAATGAAGTCACCACATTAATTTTAAAAAGCCAGATAAAAAATAATTCTTAAATACTAGAAAATATCACCTCTCCCTACCTTCTTAAAGGCATTTTCTCAAACTACATGAAAGCCAAATAATTATGTCCTTGTTTTGCTAATCAGACAAGTAAACATGTTTTTTCTGTGGTCTAAGGTAATTTAAAATTGTTAAGTATGTATTAACATGAAAAACATTAAAGACCACGAGATTTGGGTACCAGTAATTTCTCTGTTAGCCAAGAACTATCAAAAAAATGTAAGACTATTCAGTAGCTTTATGTAAAGACTAAATAAAAAGATTTATTAACATGCCTATCTTAACTACAGGCAGCTTTGGCAGCTAAAAACAATACAGGCATGCGCTGCATAATAACATTTCGGTCAGTGACGGACCACATATACGACAGTGGTCCCCTAAGATTAGTACTATGTAGCTTAGGTATGCAGTAGGCTATACCACTTAGGTTTGTGTAAGTACACTCTATGATGTTCACACAATGACAAAATCACCTAAGGACACATTTCCCAGAATGTACCCCCATTGCTAAGCGATGCTTGACTGTACATATAAATGCCAAGTCCCTGCTTCATCCTACCCCCACTGACAACTGCAGAGGTTTGGGGACTCCTGTCTACTCAAAACTCAGAAGAGTTCAGATCTAGGGACAGACTACATGCAGATCACTGGAGACTGGCCTAATCTGCACAGGTAATTACTCTGAAGCACCAAAGCACCCTTCCTCAAACATCCTGTAAGGGCCTCCTAACAATCAACATGTTATTGTTTTTAATGATTTTATCCCCTTCTCCAGAGAAAACCAGTGAGATCAATCTGTGACAACTGGCTACAACCTTTAATTAAGTCATAGTAAGATGGGTTTACTCTTCCAAAAGTTCAACAAAATGCAGGAACAAGGGAAATGACAGGCATGTTTAGGAAATTCTTGTAAGAACTTTCCCACACTTAGCAGTCTTCTGGTTCGATAAGAGAATAACAAAGTCTAATGCCCTCTCGACCTGCCACAGAAGAAATAGGTTTATGATCAAATGTCAACTACAGTCCATTTCTGCCCCAGGGAAAAGTTTTAGGCGGAGTTAGAACACATCTCCCATTATTAAGTAGACAGCTATGATGCCTACTTGGCCAGCAAACTCCTCTCCTCTAAGTCCAAATGACCTTTGCAAGTCCAGGTCTGTCCAGAAGTTCATAATAATCCTCCTTCTGTCAGAGAGTCACAAAGCAGTGGGTGGTATTGAAATGGTGCTTACTACTATCTGAAATGGAGGATAAATGAGCAGGTGACCCTGACCTGGGAAGCAACAGGGAGACAAAATGTGAGTCTACACATTCCCAGTATTCTGCCAGTTCAATCTCCCCAAACTGTGCCAACCAAAAAGGGAACCAGTCAGGGCAGGCAACTGCCACCATCAGGAACCAGAATGGATTTAGATCATTCAGCTGCATTCCAGAGACTCCTACCAGCTGACCATGCAGGTTAGTTTCAGTCATTTCATCAATTCTAAATAAAAGGTTCCCACATTATCAATAACTGAATTTTTGGGCCCTGCTTATCACTATTAAGGGGCTTAATTGTTGTGGGGGGAGGAGGGTCATGAATTCAAGTGCCTCAGAGGCCTGGCAGGGAAAACAGGCCAGGTCACATTCTTTGAACATTGATGTTATCTGCACGTTGTCAGACTTTCTTGAAGCAAAAGACCCTCTCAATAGGGCAGGAGAAATAGTTCACTTTCTCTTTAAAAGGAAACAGCTTAAGCCTGGTAGTGATGGCAAATGACACGGCTCCAGTAGCATGAAAAGGAGTGGCAGGCATTGCTGCCAATGGAGAGCACTTGCTCCATTTAAAATCAGCTCCAGATAACTGTCTTCAAAAAAAAAAAGCCAGAAATTCAGACTTTTATGAAGTCTTCTGATTTGTAAATGTTTAAAAATGTTTTAGAATGCTGTGTGAACTAAACACATTTTTACAACAAAAGCAGCCCATGGGCGACCACATGTCCTCCCTCTCAGGAGCTCTGTGGGCTCTACTAGTCCCACCATGGGAATGTGTGATGACCTGAGAGAAGGTAACAGAAAGAAGGCAGAAGGAGAGGAAAGCAAACTCCTTTACCTATTCTAGAATTCTGCCTAGGTCTCCCACCCTCCTCCTTTTCCCCTCTGAACTGCTGAAGTTGGCCTTTAGCATCTAAAATTCAGAAATGAGCCCAACATTATTGGTGTGATCATTTCAGTCTCATTCTACATTAGGTAATCCATCCTTTGCAAGCTACTCTGGGAATTCAGCTTCCATGCATTACATTGCTTTTATAGGATCATATGATTCTAATTCTAAGCAATATACCTTAAAATGAACTTTGACAACCCAAGCTGGAAATAAACATGTATGCTGACAGTCGCATCTTCAGTGTCTCTGTCATAAATACCAGAATTCTGAGAGTCATCCAGTTTCACAACTTCTGTCATCTTCATCTATTCCTCCCTGTGCTCTTTCTATCAGTCATCAAGTCTTGTTGATTTTTTTTAAGAACATTTACCCATCAATCCTACAACCACTGCTCCAAGCCAAGCCCTCATCGCTTCACACCTAACCTGCCGCAACAGTCTCTGACCTGGTCTACCTGCCTCTCGTCTCTCCTACTTCCATCCTCCTTTCCAGCACTAATGTCCTAAGAGAAGAGCCTGCAGAACACGACTCCATGATCAAAACTTTGAAACACTGTCTCAAGAGTCTCTGGAGCCTCTACTCAGCTCTAAAGCTGATGCTACTTGGGTTCCAAATAAGATTTCATTTGAAAAGTTAGGTCTGCTACTAAAAAATTAAAGACTACTGGCAAAAGCAAATGTTCATCTTGGGGTAGAGACAGTTAAATGCCAAAGATCAAGCAAGAAGACAAGCCCTGTGAAGTGAAACGTAAAACCATTTTGTGGGACAATTTTCTAAGCTGTAATACTTGCATTTTGATTATTAATGTTCTATTTGAACAGTACTTTTCTTTGTTACAGATTTTGTTGTTGTTGTTGCTGAGGAAGATCTGCCCGGAGCTAACATCTGTGCCAATCTTCTTCTGTTTTGTATGTGGGTCGCCGCCACAGCATGGCCGATGAGTGGTGTAGGTCCACACCCTGGAACCGAACCCGGGCCACCGAAGCAGAGCACGCTGAACTCAATAACTAGCCCCCGTTACAGTTTTTTAATGCAGAATCATTTACAAAAACTATTTGCCCAGAGCAAATAGTCATGTTTTGTGTGTGAAATCACTTCTAATGGATTAGAGGGGGGTGCTGGAAGATTCTAAAATACACTAATTTTGGATGATAAGATATTATAATTACTTACAAGGTTTGTGTGTGTGTTTGTTAAAAAAATTCGACTCTTTCCAAATCAGAATATGACATGAATCATTTTATTCTTACTAGGCTATTACATCACAAAAATAATGTAGCTCCTTTAAAACTGCAATACTTGCAATTTATACTGAAGCAACACAGCTGTATTAGTCATTTACAGACTTTTAAAGTAGAGTGTGAAGGTACTTTAAAAGTCATCTTCTAGGGGCCAGCCTGGTGGTGTAGTGGTTAAGTTCACGTGCTCCGCTTCGGCAGCCCAGGGATCACGGGTTTGGATCCTGGGCACAGACCTGCACACCACTCATCAAGCCATGCCATGGCGGTGTCCCACATACAAAATAGAGGAAGATAGGCACAGATGTTAGCTCAGGGACAGTCTTCCTCATGCAAAAAGAGGAAGACTGGCAACAGATATTAGCTCAGGGCCAATCTTTCTCACCAAAAAAAAGTCATCTTCTAGCAATCTCCTTCATTCCCTGAGTGTTCCCTCATCCTAATATTATGGCATGAGTCTGGGTAAGTGGTAGACCCATTACTTTCATGATGTCTGAGGAGCGCCACCTTCTCTGCAGTAAAGGAAACTATCATTTCATTCTCTACCTAATACAGGTGACGTACCTCCAATGACAATATAGATACACACAGCTTCATACTTTAAACAATTTAATGAGAGACTCTAAGCATTAGATTTGTGGCAAAAATCAGGCACGACGTTACCACATTTAAATGATGCAATCATAAGAGAGAAAGCACTAATTTCAGAGACAACACAGCAGTTTTTATTTATACAGTGCAAAAAATATCGAATCATACCTTATTGGCACAACTCTTGCACCTGCAGACTCCAGATACTTTACATAGGATGCAGCAATGTAGTATTTCCCCAGGCTTTTCAAGTCTTTATCGTGGCACTTTTGCATTAATATTCCTAAATTATGAAAAAAGAAACAGTTTTAGTTTCAAGCAATTTCTTCTTTTCCTGCTCAGAAACCTAAACACATCACAGTAAAAATATCACTACTATACTCATTTAATTCACAGAACTAAATATGAAGCTTCTCCTGCAAGAACATCCATGGAGTTTGGGAAAGGAGTAATGGAGGCTGATCCGACTTTAAGAAGCCTCCCCTTTCTCGCCTCATCAGGGAGGCTAAAGAAGCCCCCAAAGCAGGTTTACAAGAGCACCAGCCTCCTTCACGCACCCTAGAATCGACCTCAGAGCACCGATCCCTCAATCTAGAAGGAGGCCCCGCCCTTCCCACACACACTCAAAGACACACTGTTTCCTTGACAACAAAGCAAAAGAGTGGAAATATCTTCTCTCCACATCTCGCCAACATCACCAATACTACCTTAATCCAAGCAACCAACATCTTGCCTCCCCTCCCCCCAGACTATTGTAACAGCTTCTTGAAAGGTCTCTCTACGTCTTTTCTTAAACAACCCCCACCAATTCCACCAGTTCTCCACAGGGAAAGAAATCCGATCATACCACCCTTCATTCATTCAGTATACTGAATTATACTATATATCAGGCACTGAACTAGGTGCTGGGAACACATGAGTGAACAAAACCAACAAAAATCCCTGCCCTGTGGTCTTTAATTCTAGTGTGCGGAAGGGAGAGGAGAGAGGACAAACAACAAACAAGATAAAAAGGTAAAATATATAGTGTGAAGGCTGGTGGTAAGTGCTAAGGAGAAAAAGTAAAGCAGAGGAAGAAGGTGTGTATTTGCCAGGGAGGGGAGGAAGAATCCTATTTATAGAAGAGAAGAGAAATATGGTGGCCACACAAGTCCTCCCGGAGAAGGTAGAACATGACATGTGAGCCAGGACTCCAGAGAGGTGAGGGAGTAAGCCATATGCACCTATCTGAAGGAAAAGAAAAAGGGAACACCAAATGCAAAGGTCCTGAATTAAGTGTGTGCCTGTCACATTACAGAGTCCATATCACTAGAGCCCTGTGTAAGCAAGGGAAGAACGCAACAGAAAATGAGATCAGAGAAATAACAAGTCAGCAGGGGTACCTCCTTGCTTAAGCACTTAGATCTTGTGTGCTCTGCCCCACCTACCTCTCTGGCTGCCTCTTACTACTGAAACCTCAACCCCAGCACAGTACTGGCATCCAGTATGCCTCAAAACATGTCTGTTGGGAAAGTACACCTGTGTCCGTATCATTCACTGCTTCACCATCTGGAACACTTTCAATGTCCCTGTAGGCCACGTGACAGGAAGAGCTGTCTACATCAATCATTTCTGTAGTCCCAGGTTCTTACAATAATTGGCATTTATCAGACTCTCAATTAACATGCTAAATGCCAAAATTTGTTCAGTAAGACTGTTTTTTTTTCCTTGTGGATAGGTAAGACCGTCTTCACTGAGGAAAATGAAATTTGTTAGGGAAAGAATTAGGGAGTGTCATAGGAAATGGAGTGATACAGGGCAGGCAAGGGTGAGGTGCCTCAAAGGATGGCTTGGGACATGTGAGCACAAGGTCTCAGGAAGGAGAAAAGGACACCAGAGGAGGTAAGTTCCACCAACTTCTCCCCCTCCCCCTTCCCCACATATACCCACTTCTGGGAAAAGAGCTCAGGCTGTATTTCCCACCTCTCAAAATGTGACCAAAATTCTACCCATACTTTAAGGCCATCTCACAACTTTTGTGGCTTCCTTCTCTTTGAATCCTTTGCACTTCCTAACTCAATGGCATGCACATAGTAGGTGCTGAGTAAACTATTTGCTCTTAATTGATCAGGGTGATCAAAAGCATACTCACTTTTTCCTATATTTGACCCTGGACTACCACTGTTTCTAGGAAAGGAAAAAGAATCCTCCCTCTTCTTTCCTTTTTCCCTCCTCCCTGCACCCACAATTCCCAACACACTACACAGAATTACATTTCTAGTTAATTCTCCTTAGAGACTCTAACCACCATTTTAAACAGCTATAAAATAAGGCACTCCAAGTTCCAAATATTGACACACAAAGCATTTGAAAACTGGGCATTACCAATATACATGAAAAAATGGTTATCTACTATCTAGTTACAGGATACAGTGCTCATCTCCGTGGGGAAAAAATCGTATGAATGACAGGATACTACAGCTAAAATGAAACCAATCTTAACTGTCTGCACATAAATTACTTTTGGCAAATTTTAAATTGGGGCTGATTTCTCCTGGGTTGCTTTCCCCTGCTCTGAGTCAGATATCTGTTCTGGCAACGCAAACTGATTTTACTCTCTTTTTAAAACATAAATTTGTCGAAAAGGAAAAATGATATGCTTCACTTCAACACCAAAGAGAACTGGCATTAAGATCATACTAGCCACTGCTGCCCTCCAATGCTGAAGACGACAAAAATCCAAGGAATACCATAATTTCTTGATTAGTCAATTGGATTTTTACATGTATAATGCATTGTGTTTTGAAAGAAGGCCTCGGCCAGTGAAATTTAATAAACATAATGCATGTATAGAATCGGGTTAGTTAGAAATTCCTAGCAATGTACAAAGAAGCAAACATCTGCAGGATTCTTCACAGCGCATCCTCCTCCCTTCCAACTCTAAGAGCCAAATCAATTTGAGGAAATCACCGAGGTATTAGCTGTATTCCAGCACGATCCAAATGGTGTCCTGGCTCGGTTCTTGCGCTCAAAAGGAAGGCACACAGCGTAGCCCCGAGCTTGCGTGTTTCCAAGGCGGGATGCGCTAGCCGGAGCCCCGGCCCCCCAGCCTTCTTACCGATGATGGGCTTCTCCGAGGTGGTGGCGCAAGGAGCGGACAGCCGGAAGCTCGCCGCCCCGCACAGGAGCAGGCCCAGCACGCACAGCAGCCGGCCCGGGCTCGCCATCGCGCTCGCCATCGCGCTCGCCGCCTCCCGCCGCCTTTCAAAAGCACTGCGGCCGGGACGCCTGGCTGCAGCGCCGGGGCTTCGGAGCCGCCCGGTGGCGCAGAGCGGGGGCGGCGCTCCGCCGCGGGGGCGTCTGGGAAACGCAGTCCCGGCACGCGCGCGGCGGCCGCGGGGCGTGGCGGGAGGCTCGCGGGGCTCAATTGCCGCGCCTCGCGCACGGCTCGGCCCACGCGCGACCTCGCGACCGGCGCGCAGGCCCGGCTGCCCCTGCGGAGACTCCGGAAGCGGCTGGGTGGTGGCGGGGAGGACTCCGCGTCCTCAGAATCTGCGCTTTCAGCTGTGTTAGAGCTGTGACCTTCAGCACCCCGTCACCAAGCTGGAGCCCCAAGCCCAGGCTCTCGAAAGGGCACCTCTGGGTCGCAGCCTAAGCGAATCCGGTAACCAGGCCCCAAGGGAGGCTGGGCAGAGTCACCAGACGACTTTGCGCCAACTGTAGCTCCCCCCTAAAAGGCCAGAGCCTTGTCTAGGAATGCTGACAGCCCAGTTTGACTCTTCAGCCTCGAAAAAAGGACAGCTGTGACTTCGGAGGTGATTTCCACATCCTCTTTATTTGCAGGGCGGAGGCATCTTGGAGGAAAGGAAGCGCACAATGATGGCTGTGAACACGTGCACAGGCGCATCACCTCATGTCAGAGCTGAGTGGAGGGGGGCCCACTCCTGGCATCTTCTGCAAAGTGCTAAGTCCAGGCCAAGCCTGTGAAGGGGAGGAAGACTTCTCTACCCACCCCAGGTCCTTTCTGGCTGGGCTATAAATTAAATTGACTTGAGACGGAATAGCAGGAGAAAATCAAACAAAGCTGGATGGTAGGTATTCGTGGGAGAGACCAGGGAAACTGAGTTTCTCAACAAAATGGCGGAGGTTCTCCTCTTAAATAGACAAAGGAGGATATTGGGGGTTGAGGGAGTCAGCTATGGGGGATTATTAGAAAAGCACAGTAAACAAGATTATGCAGATTTCAGTCCTTGTCTTCTAGACATGAGTGTGCCAGTCTTCCTGGTACAGGGAGGGAGACACCTTTACAAATGCAGATTTTCCTTACAAATGCAAATGTCTCTTACAAAGGGTAACTTCTACTTGGTTTTCAGAGCTTCTCCCATGTCTGCAGTTTTTTTTTTTTTTTTTTAAACGACTAGCCCAACATGATCCTCATGCCAAAGGGACACATCTTGAGGTGGCAAATTCTGATCTCCCACACCTGCAAATAATGCCTACTAACTTCACTGTCAGCACCAACCACAGACTTGTTTGTTCCACAAACAGGTAGAAAAGATGACTTTGGTTCTTATTCATTAAAAGTATTTTGAGAGTTCTGTTTAAAACTTTAAGAAATTTAGGATCACTGGCGTATTTTGATAGGAAAGTAGGCAAGTCAGGAATCTTTTTCTTTCTCTGTGTGAAAACCTAGATATATAGATATGGCTTGTACTAGGTGGACATTCCCAAATTAAATTCAGAATAAAATTGAAGAGTATTTGAAAATCTACTCAATTAATGCTAAGTATTGAGGATGCAAAGTTGAATTAAAGAATGTCTTTACACAAGAAGTTTACAATTTAGTAAGGAAAAAGGCAGAAAGAGGACATGGCTTGTAGAAAAAACAAGAGCATAGTTTGGACATATTTCAAAAAGAGTGAATGCAATAAGTAGTCTGATTTGACAAGAAAAGAATGCTATTGTAGAAGGGCATGGTGAGAGATAAGCCCCAAGGATGTGGTTAAAGATATTGTGAAATGCCTTAAGAACTCAGCTGGTTTCGAAAATAATTGAGCAAACGAGGAGCCTTTGTAAACATGAATTTGTGGTGCTAGAGCAATTGACCATCCACATATGAAAAAGTTAAATTACTAGCTGGCATTATACACAACAACAAACTCCAGGTGAGTAAAAATGTAAATGTGAAAGCCAAAATATTATACTTTGATAAGAAAATATAGGAGTATATATCATGACTTTGGTGATCAGAAGGATTTAATAAAATGTTATATAAAAAAATACAGATGTTAGTGGAAAAAGTTGATAGATTTGAGGATGTTATAATTTAAAAACTTTTGTATACCTTTAGACAAAGGTAAGGCACAAACTTGGAAAATATATTTATAAAATATAGAATTTTAAAAGTATTCATTTCTAGAATATATGAAGAACTAAAATCAATAAGAAAGGACAACAACCAATAGAAAAATGGGAAAAGAATATGAAAAGACATAGCAAACCTTCACTAGTCATTAGGGAAATGCAAATTAAGACAAGATAATACTTCACATCCATCAGATTGACAAAAATATAAACTTTAATAGTAAGTCTGCATCCAAGTTAAGGGTGTAGAAGAATGAGAATTCTCTAACTGCTGGCAGAATTGTAAATTATTACAACCACTTTTTAGAGTAATTAGGCAATATCTGGTAAAGGTGAAGATGCACATATTCTGTAACCAAGCACTTTTTGGACATAGATATATACCCTAGAGAAATGCTTGCATGTGTGAACAAAGAAATATATACAAGTATGTTCTTTGCAGCGTTTTCTTAATAGTGAACTATTAAATGCAATGCAAATGACCAATAAGAGAATGGATAAATAAATTGTATAATTAATAAACTAGTAGGAAGCATGAAAATGAATGAATTGAAGTTGCTTATCAACAGAAATAAATCTCTATTAATAAGAGATAACAGAGATGAGTTTTCTAGAGGATTAGAAGAGAAATTATGTAGAGGATAATGTCAACTGCCAGAACCAAAATCTCTCCACACATCTTCAAAAAATTATGATATGTACAAGGGGTGCAAATAAAATTACACATGATCCATGCCTTTAGCAATACAAGGAAACAGAGGATAACACAAACATCAAATTACCAGAAAATTGGTAAGTACCAAATTCCAACAAATCTTTCTCCACTGCTGCAAACCTCTGGATGGTGAGAGTGGGAGAGGCAAGGCTTCAGAAAACCTTTGAAAAGAGAAAAGAGGAGTGGATGATAGGACAAAGCAAAGGCAAAATGAAACCCTGAAAGAAGATGTCAAACGTTAATGCCAAAATACTGAAGACAGCCCGGGTCTTCATAGGTTATAGCACTGGCTATTGGGAAGGGATTTGAAAATGAGTAGGACCAGAGGTGGCAGTTGTAGATAAGCATTGCTTCTGAGGAAGAATCAGCTACAGTGACAAGGGAGTAGTGTCCCTTAAAGACATGGAAATGAAGGGAAAGAAGGAAGTAAGGGGAAAAATTAAGGATCCTATAGAAACAGAAGAGAAATAAGTCATGCAGGTACTTCACCTCACCCCCCACATATGCACAACTGCCACCACTAAAAACATTATCTATTAAAGGAATTGCACTTCAGTATACTGACAGAATAAAACACTTTTCAACTAAGAAGGTGTCCACGAAAGGCCTATTTAAAAAAAAAAAATCAAACCAACACAATACAAAACTACTCTGAGAAGAAAACAGAAACGGTGAATTATAACATTTTACCTAACGAAAATTCTTCCTCAAAAAAACTATGGAATCAAGCTCCAAACTGAAATTAAATATCCTGAAACAAGCGTTAGCTAATATGGATGTATGTGTGTATGTATCAAATCTAGAGCAGAATTTCACAGCCTAAGAACAGAAATGAACAAAAACAGGAAGGAATGCCATAAGAGTTGTCTGAATCAGGAAAAACTTGAAGGAAAAGACAAAAACATCTCAGAAATGAACAATAAGTTTTCACTGTCTAAGGCAGAAAAGATTCAAGTGGAATTTTAGTAAAGGTCAGTGAAGAAAGGAAAGAAACAACCAAGGGAATGAAAATGACATAGAGAAGTAAAACAGGTGTCGGGATCAGAATTGGCCACTGCAAGCACTGAAGGAGGCTTTGACCTTGTACGCTAACACTTAACTGTCTGAAGGGATTTGGGAGGAAGGCCTGTCCCTGGGACAGGCCGTCACCATGGATAACTGTGTATTGATAAACTGGGAGGGTCTTTGCTGGGCCCATTCTTAACAAAGTTCTGTTTACCAGACATTTACATTTGTAAGGGAAATCTCCATTTGTAAAGGTATCTCCTTCTCTGTACTTGGAAGAAGGGCAGATGACCTCATCTCTAGAAACTTGTCAGTGTGGAAGGTGAGGCCTTAAATCTGCATAATAACCTTACTGTGCCTTTCTGGTAATCTCCCATAACTGACCCACCCACAATATCCTCCTTTTTCTATTTAAGAGGAGAACCTCTGCCATTTTGTCGAGAAATACTCAGTTTTCCCAGGTCTCTCCCATGTATACATGTAAGAAAGCTTTGTTTAATTTTCTCCTGCTATTCGGCCTCATCTCAGTTTAATTTGTAGCCCAGCCAGCAAGGACCCAGAGTGGGTAGAGAATGCTCTTTCTCCCCTTCACAGGTCAGAGAGAAAGTGCTTAAAATGGAAGACAGGCAAAGAAGAGTCAACATATGTATTATTGGAGTCCTGGAAGAAAAGAAAAGAAAGCAATGGAAAAGACTAATATTTATAATCCAAGAGAACTTTCTGTAAATAAAAGAAAAGTGGTAAAATTGACCTGGAATGATCAACTCTGAGATTTATCCTGGTAAAATTATTGGACATTAAGGGGGAAAAAAAAATGAAGGCCACCAGACAAAATAATTTACTTATGAGGGTAAGAATATGACGATCTCACACTTTTCAAGAACAACAAAAAAATCAAGACAACAATGGAGCATCATTTCAAGGAAAATTAAAATAAATTCTTAGCCAAGGATTCCATATGTGGCTGAGCTGTACTTCAAGTCTGAGGGCTATAGAAGCACAGTTTTGAACTTGCTATGACTAAGGGAATACTGTTTCAAATGCCTTTCCTGGAAAGCTAACTAGAAGATGAACTTTATCCAAACAAAAGATGACTAGGAAAATTTATCAAAATAACTGATGGTGTGCACTTAATATATTTAATGGTAGAGCTAAAATAAGGGTAGGAACATAGGTCAAAGAATAGAATGTAAACATCATATGTTTACATATGTTAAGTAGAAAGAATGCAAGTAAAAAATGAGAGGAAAGGGGAGAGGGGAAGGGAAAAGTAAAATAATATCAGTGACTGTGTGTAGGTAATAGGCGGGAGTCAAAAATGCCGTTTAAAAACTGACCAACTGATGCCGGACACATACCCAGGTTCTTTACCTGCCACACAAGAGGGGCCAAATAAAACTGGAACGCCAGGCTTATGGCAAGGAAAGGGTTTTTATTTTGGTTGACATCAGCTGGGAGACAAGAGTGAGCCCTCAGATTTGTCCCATCTCCCCAAAAGATGGGAGGTGAGGGGTTTTAAAGGTTGGGAGAAATGCAGCCGCTTGTAGGGAGGGGGAGCCTGTGGCCTTGCTGGTCAGCGCTTTCCCACCAGCCTGGTGGGTGGTGAGATAAGAAAATCGCAGGTAGGTGTCCTTGATGGCCTGTCTCCATGGTGGACAGTGGATTCTGGTGCCAGAAAGCCAAGGAGTTGAAGTCTGGGAAGCTTTAGTTTCTTGACATTCTCTGGATGTCAGTTTCCCTGTAACAAACCTCAAGAACTGGTAATTAGCTGAAAATTCAGTGAGAGCCCAGCTTGAGGCCACCTGGGCTTTTAACAATTTGTAACTTGTATTTGCCTTGTGAAGTTCAGGTATACAAAGTTAAAAAAAGACTGAGTCTTATGTATGAATGTAACTTAGAGAAGCAGGGAAAGAGGGTGGGTGCTTTTGGTTTTAACCCCATACGTGCTGGGTTTAACATAGGGGAATTAATATCAGGGCCGGCATCACAACCAGATAGAAAAAGTGAAGAATAGAGGAATAAAGTGCATGATAAAAGTTACAAATATCTATACCTAGACACATAGATATAAGAGAGAGAGAAAGATCCTAGCTTAAACAGAGATACTACTGGGGAAAAGAGAAATCAGTGGAGCTTTTTGGAGTTATGTAGAACTGGCAAAAAGATTGGAAAATATAAACTGCATGGTTAGATTTTTGCACGGGATGTGTGCTGAGTTCTGGGATGGTACCCGAGACTGGAGATTGGAGAAGGTGAGTAGAAAAGGCAGAGTGAAACATGCGATTGTCTTGCAGAGCTTGGGAGACAAAGTCCCGTTAGAGGGAGGAGCCTGCAACAAACACAAAACAGATCTCTTCTTTAAGACATTTGCCAAATTTTAAACCTGCAAAGGATAGGAACTAAGTTTAAAATCTGCAAAAGGCAGAACTTAGAAGGCTGAGAAAAAAGAGAATCTCGAGCGTATCAAAAGCCCAAGTGAACCAATCCTGAAGAATGGGGATGAACAAGAGATGGACTGAATCTTACTAAATCTGCAACCCAGCCCAAGACCTGATTAGACGGACTAGCCTTTCACTCTTATCTGACAAAAGAAAGGAAGAATCATTGCTGATAGGAGGTATTACCTAAGGTCTCAACAGTTAAATGCAATGTCCAACATACAAAAAAATTACTAAAAATATGAAGAAACAGAAATATGTGATAGTAATCAAAAAAGAAAATTAAGATGGAAGACCCAATAGATGATACTGATACTGGAGTTAGAAGACAAGGCTTTTATTTTAGAGAAAATATTATTAATTTTAAATAAAATAGAGAAAAAGACGGGCAAAATGGAAGAGAAAGTTTCAGCAGAGAATTAGAATCTATAAAAAGAATTTTAAAATTCTCCCTAATGTGCCTTAAAAATAATGTCTCCTTGTTTTGTATAACAGCTTTAACTGCAAGATATTACACCATCAGAGGATCCCATTTTACTAGTACTCTTGTTCCTAAGACTATAAGCACTCTAAGTTAGCCAATATAAACAGCTAAAGTCGTAGTGAGTTTAATGCAGTATCTTGCAAAATAAAAATCAAAAGTGAGCACCCAGAATAAAACACATTAAATTAAGAAAAAAATCAGAAAGAAAGCAAAACACAAATCACCACTGGAATTTCAAAGGATAAAACAAAGACCACTAGAGCTAACAAGTAAACAAAACACAGACAAAACTGATACCTCATCCTTCCCACTGTGTTAGGATTTGGATGTGATAAGTCAAGTTTCCAGAATGACCATAACCCTCAGATCTATTTAAGGACCATTTGAAATGATAAAGTTTGTTATTAATAACTTGTTTTTCTTGAATAATTCTAATAGTATTATCACATCTGGCTGGGCTAGAATATATTTTTTTCCCACCCTCAAAAGGTCGACTCTTTATTCGCCTCTAAGTACAGATCTATTAGTTAGCTGGATAACCCATCCTAATTTTACATCAACTATTCACCTAAAATAATTCATAACTGAGTTTTCCAAGCCAGTGTTTTACCTAAGGGGCAGGGCATGGTTTTTACCACTGGTCAATTTTACACTCTGTTGCCTCTAGAGAAAACCACCAGCAACATTTGACTCCACATGCTTGCAGGCCATTTGTTGCTATTGAAGTACCATCCACTGTCACCAAAGCAGAGTCCTGGGTGCTGTTCCTCTAAACGCTGTAACATATAGGTCTCTGATCATCAACTGCCTGCAGACCGCTTACGGCTCATCTAGCAGAAGGGTGTCTGGCTGCACTCTAGAATTTGCCTAGCCTTCTCTGAACTATCCATTTAGACATTTACTTCCCTTCCTCTGCCGTGTCCTTCATAAGCGTTGACATCCAGAACAGTAGTGGTGTGGAAAAGAATACCCCAACATTAGTCCTTGGGTGGGACTGGGAAGTGGTAAAAACACTCTCAGTGCAACTGCTCTGGTCTCACACTTTAGTCTAAAGAGGGTTTGAGGAGATCTCTTCAAACGAAGAGAGCATCCACTTAGGAATTCAACAGGCCACTGAAGGAGGAGGAGAAGAAGGAGGAGGAGGAGGAGTGGATAACTGAGTAAAGTTCGGAGCAGAGCATGATCAATGTGACATACATCCAGAAGTTCAATGGAGTCACTCTTTAGGCATCTCTTTCCGTTTAGTGAAAACCAGGAAGTTTAGTAAAACAGAACATACGTTTCTGGGGGTGGGCAATGGCTCATTAATCACAGAAGAAAGGGCTCTTCTCTAGTATCTTCTCAGGCAAGGCTCTCCTTACTAAAAACAGGACCCAAAGGCTTAGAAGAACCACCGACCAGAGTAACAACTACAGCCTTCTTTAGTTAAATCATGTTCTAGCTAATTCTCCTTGGTTCACAGGAGGGTGGAAGAAAGCTGGTAAGAGCAAACATCAAGAGTTTTCTCTTATACTCTACTGGGAAGGTGAAATAAGCCGTTCTACAGCTTAGTAAGATGAGAGCAGCAGAAGTGGCCGGATTCTGGCTCCAGAATTTCTACTCTGTCACTTCCTATGAATGTACACTGGAATATTTGAAACCAAGTGTTTTCTCATGAGGTTAGGAAGGGGCATTTCTTTGCAAGTCCTTCACTCATTATGACATCCCCTAGATGGCAGAAAATTAATATAGCTTGCCAAAATCCAGTGGGAATATACATAAGGGAACAAAAGGTTTGGAGGTTTTTATAAAAGGAAAAACAAAATTTTTATTTGAAATTATATAATATTTAATACAAATTAAAAGAAACAAAAAATAAGGATTAAAATGAGCTAAAACTCCCCCAAATTAAAAAATAAATAAATAAAAAAGCATAAGTCTAGAATTAAAGCTCCAAAAACAGGATAAAGAGTTATCAATCCATCCCACCCTATTTCCATACATTTTAAGGAGAGTGCATCCTGGAAGAGGGAGTGGCTATGAATGTAGAGAAACCCCAAAGGAACCCTGAGGTGGGACATAATGAGGGAGGAGGGAGAAAACAAAGAGGAGGAGAGAAGAGAAGAGAAGGAAATGGGAAGGCAGGGGAAGGGAAGGGAGGAGAGGAGAGGGTAGGGAGAATGAATTTAGGCAAAAGAGAAAGATATAGGAGGTTTTGATGGGTGATCTGAAATGTAGCGCTCTTTTCAATTTCTACATGAAAACTTTGCTAGAAGTCTACATTATTTATTAATGTTTTATTGTGTGTATGTGTCTATTGTGTATATACGGGATGTGAAATTTGTCTCAACACAGCGACTGGGTGAGGTCAGAGTCAGGTGGAGGAGGCCCAGTTACATCTTGGTATCCATATGAGACATCCATGTAGTAAGGGGCTGAGGAAAGCTGAGGTACAATGGTAGCTGACAACCTTCCCAGAAATCCTCTGTTGATTTCAGACAGACCACCTGCCTAACTGTCCGAGAATATTTGGTGGCTTCCGTCCAAGATAAAAACCGGACAAGGAAAGAGGTTGATTTTATTCTGGCTGTTGCGATATGGAGAGTACACCAGATCTGAATATTAGAGTATCTCAGTGGGGTGGTTTTGCCTTAGACTTTTATGGAAAGGGGTGAACACGTGGCAAACTGGGAATTTACGGTAGGGGTTGTTTTTCAAGCAGAAGTCTCACTCAGATATCTGAACAGCAAATTTTTTTCTCTGTAGTTAGCAAGTTTCAGGAGGACGAACAGTTCTAATCTTTCTAATAAATAGTGAGACAGAGAGATGGAAATTGGAGGTCTGTGTCTGGCCTTGTCAGCAGGTTCAGACAAAAGAGAAAGGTCTGTGTTTTTTGGTTTATCTTAGAACAATCTTAGGGATTAGAGTAATTCCTGTGGAATTTTGGTCAAGGTCCAGTGAAACAGTCCCCAAAGTCAGCATTTCACGTTGGCGCTGTTCTTGGAGAAGCAACTGAACCATCTGTTGTGCCCCGCAGTAGTCTGGAACTGAGAAGGGTTCCGGAGACAAGGCATTTAATCAGGGGGATACATACAACAACAAGCAGAAAAATGATTGTTAGAGGTTGTTCTAAGGAATAAAACCAGACAGCCACCAGTCTAGTGGATTCCAGGAAATTAGTGTGGAAGGGTCCTTTAATGATGGGGTTAGGACTGCGGTGGCAATGGGGTCAATTTCCTCATTAGCAACTTGAATGTTCTTATTTATGATGTAGAAGTCAGGGAAATTTGGGGGAATAAATGTGCAGCAGTCACTTCTGAACACAGCACATGTCCCCCTCTTGGTGCCAAGATCAGATGGAGTGCCAGTCAGCTGTGGAGCAGTGTGTGTGGAGTCTTTTGAAGTTCTTGAGCGGGAAGGTCAATGTCCTTTATCACATGATTTGCAGTGATGGTTATTAGTAGGGCATGGAAGATGTGAGAGTTTCAGCTCACTTCTTGAGTAGCCCATACTGCAGATACTTCAGGCAAAAAGGTGGCTCAAATGTAATCAGAAGCAGCAGTCAAGTCCTCGAGATCTCCTGCAAAGCTCTCAGCTTTCCTTTCGAGGGTGTCTTCAGATCCTGCAGTGAAAGGAAGAATGCAGTAACATTTTGGTGGACGGCAAGTGGACTGTCAAGATGAATAGTAGGCAATGAAGAGGGCAGGGAGGAATTTAAATAGTTTAAGAAGGTGGTTGGGCTACATATCTGGTAAGAACTGACAAGACTGGCTAGGTTACATGAGCCTGTCCAGAGTGCTAGGAGCTGTCAATAGGCTCTGTTTCCACAAATGAAATAGGTGTCTTTGGGGCAGCCAAGGAGAATGGGGCAATCCTTTCTACCGTATAGCAGCTGAGATAAAACAATATGGCTGTGAGGGGAAGATCCTGAATGAGACCTTTTCCCATGTGTGCCCCCAGATGACAGCACCCCCTGGAGGAATTATTTGATATGAGATTGCATTTTCTGTGGGAAAATGATGAATAGTTATAAGTCCTGTCATCAAAAGTGGCAGAATAAAAGGTATATAGACAGAAACTGGAACCTAGAAAATTTTTGTCTGTGAAATTGCCAGAGATATAAACCTGACTTTTTCTAAAAGTGGTCCTGATTGAATTTGGATACTTGCTTAACTGATATAAAATATAGGAAGAATGTCCTAACATTGTGTGGGGAAAACAGCTAAACTAGGTGTGGAGTTTTAAAGAGTGGAAACAGGAATTTGAAGACAGATGGTTGAGCTGAAAGGAAAGGGTGAAAAAAAGCAACAATTTGAAGAAAGAATTTAAGATTGAGTTATCACTTTAGCAAAAGCCATCCAAAGGTTTTGGGGGTCCTGAATATAGATAAAATGAAGAATAGGGAAGAAGAAAATGATAGGAAGGGCAAAAAAGAAAAGGGAAGACATGAATCAAGGAAGTGTTGATACTAACGAATAGTAGAAAAATGAAGATAACAAGAAGGAAACAAAGTGGAAATATGGAGGGGATTGAATGTAGGATCATAGGTGATCTTGTTCTGGTGTCTTGGGTGGAAGATGATCACTCCATTGTGCCACATGCTTGTTCTTGGGAAAGGAAGCTACGTCATGTCATCATAGAGGAGGAAAAATTCTTTTTTCTTTACTCTGCTGGGTTCTCGGACTGAGGCCCTATAAAATTAGATGAAAATAGACAGATTAACAAGAGAAAGAGTTTATTAACACGTGCATCATATATTATGTGGGCGAAACCTCAATGAAGAGTAACTCAAAGGGCTGGTTAGAACTTGGGTTTATATAGCGTCTTAGCAAAGGAACAGTAAATTTTTAGAGCAGTGATAAGACAAAAGAAAAGAACTTTGAGTTTCTAGGGGCAGCAAATCGTGGGAAGGCAAATATGTGGGGAAACTAGTCAAAGATAAGGGCCAGTAAAGTTCGTTGTGTGGATTCCTCTGGTGCTATCTCTGGGCTGATAAGGGTTTAAAGTTGTGTCCAGTGATTAACTTTTGTCCTTCCTGATAGAGAGAGGAGGGGGAACACTTTTGCAAATATATGTGCTGCTTTTAGGTAAATAGGGGGAAGGCAGAGAGCTTTCCTTATATCTGCTTCTTTTCAATTGCCTTCAGCTCAAAACAATCCTTATGTCAACGTGGCATATTTTGGGGTGACATATTTTGCCACCCTACATCATCATCTGCTTCTGGTGGCTCTCAAAAGACCCTCGATTTCAGGGTTCCTGTTGAAGTGGATTTCTATGTTTTTAGTTGTGAAACATGAACCTCAGGTTGTATTCTTTGTAGTTTGGCAGCAGTTTTGGTGGTGAGGAGGACGGTTGTGTTTTGGTTGAGGACCCATAATGTGTATCCATCCCTTTCATGTATAAAAAGGGGGAAGGGTAATGAGTAATTGGGGACTCTCAAAGTGGGAGAAAAGGGCAGAGAGGATTTGAGGTTTTGAAATACAGACATGGAGAGAGTCCCAGTTAAGGGGCTCGGGGACAGTCTCCTTAGTCATGGTGTATAAGGGAGAAGGCAACAGCAGAAAATTTAGGGATCCAGTTCTAGCAATAGCCAACTAATCCTAGAAACCCTCAGAGTTGTCTTTTGGTCTTAGGAAGAGGGAAATTGATAATGTTGTTAATTCTTTTAGGACTAAAGTCTTTCCTTCAGGGGAAATATCATGTCCTAGGCACTCGAGGGCTGCTAATTGCATTTTATGATTAGAGATGTTATGTCCTTTGTGGGCAAGAGCTTGGAGTAAATATTGGGTGTTGACAATGATCACTGAGCAGAGAAGTTCATCTAAATACTGAATTCAGGTCACATTGGGCCTCAGATAGTTCAGAAGGTGGACTGGAGTTCTTCAAAGGAGGCTGGCCTGAGTCACGTGTGGATGGGACTGAGTGGCAGGAAAGGAAGATTGAGTACAACGTGGAGCTGTGCCTGACCGCCCCCATCCCAGAGCCCCCACATCACCCCAAATGCATGGTGCTCTGAGAAGGAGGGGTGGGGTGCACGTAAAGCTCTGCTGTGGGAAACCTCCCAAAAGAGCTCTGCCAACTGGATAAGGAGCCCCTCATCAGAGCCAACTTGCACCAGGGGTTTATTTATCCAACGATAGTTCACGATTCTTCTCAACAACTCCATAGGGCCAGCCTGTCTGTTATGTATGTGCATGTGGAGTTAAAATAAATGAAATTTAAAATCAACTGAAAAATGAAAGCCAGTTAGTTAAGATATTTAAAACAGAGAAATGGATTGAAGTTTGAGAGAAAAATAAAGCCCTATAGGGTAAGACAGCTAACATTTAATGTGAGAGAGAGAGAAAAAGAAGAGAGAGGAGGTCAAGTCTGAGGGCTTGTAAGGAAGCTGCTGAGGTCAGCCCAACTTCCCAGTAGGCAATATCCATGTAGCACAAGGCAGGGTTCCATCTCCCCGTGCAGGTCCTGTGGCTGTTCCCCCGATGGCTTGCCGCCCAGCCTTGTGACAAGAAATATCCCTCAGTCAGATCTCATTCTATGAGTATTGACCCTGTGCCAGATGCTGGTTAGATACGGATTATACAAAGATGGAAAAGACAGTGTCTGCATTTAAGACCACTTTCTAGCAGAGAGACAGGCAGGCAAATAGCTCTAAATTCAGTGTCACAAGGGCTATATTAGACACCCACACAGAGGATCACACAAGTGGGAGCAAAGAATTGTTACTGAGGAGGGTTAGAGAAGTCTTCACAGAGGTGACAAGTGAGCAGGACTTTGCAGATGAGCAGACAGAGGAAGCAGGAAAGGGCATGGAGCAGAAGAAACAATAAGAGCAAATGTTCGGAGTATAAAGTACACACACTTCATCCCTCCACCCCTTGCTACTGATTCTGAGATGTTTTGTGTGGAAGGGCTGATATTTTTCAAAGTGATGAAAAGGTTGGTGTGCCTAGAGGAAGGTGGGGTTAGGATTCCTGTAATGTGAAGATGGAAAAACAGGTTGGACCTGGTTGTGAAGGGCCTCAGGTGCAATTAGCAATTCACCTCACATGCAGTGCTGCTCTCTCGAAGTTCAGGGAATGAAATCTTGCAGAAAGAGAACTCTGGCAGCAGTGGAAGTGTATGTAAAGGCAGGAACAATGAGAAACTGGTAGTCCAGTGCGGAGGCTATTACAGCAGGTCAGATGAGAGATGAGTAGCCTTAGAAATGGATCAGGGTCAGACATCTCCAGGTAGGACTGACAGCATTTGGTGGCCTGTGGAAGTGAGTCTATTAGGAGCATGGTGGTGGTGCGGAGTGTGTGGACTTGACAGCCAGGCCAGCTGAGTTCAGTCTGATTCTGGCATTTACTAGCTCTGTGATTCTGAGCAAGGAATGGACACATTCCAAGTGCAGTTCTCTTCTGTAAAAATGAGCATAATGCCACTTACCTCTTTTTTTTGGCAAAGATTGAATATAATGTATGTGAATCTAATATAGTGACTGGCAAAAAATAAGTAATCCATACATTTGAGCATCCTTCAGTTGGTGTTCAAGGCCTCCCATGTTTTGTTTCATATGGATCTTTCTGTACCTATCTCCTCCTTTCAAAAATATAGGCTATAGCTATATTACTATTTCTCAGACATGACCTATTCTTTCTCATCTCTAAGTCTTTGCTTATGCTATTTCTTTTCTTGGAATGTCCCCCACTCCTCTGAGGAAGTCAGTTCTCCTTAAAGGCTATACTTCAAATAGTACCTCTTCTAAGAACCACATCCTCAGTTATCCCAGGTGGAAATTATCTTTCCTTCTGTTCAACTCCCAAAGCTGTCGTGTCCCGCACAACAGTCATTCCAGGAACATGAGGGCAAGGAGATGAGAAGAAAAGTAGATAGAGCAAGAAATGGGGGCAGGAGGGACACAAGGAGGGTTTGTTCCAAGTGACACTTTATTTGGCAGCTTCAGGCACTTATATAGCTCAAGCAATTACAGAATAGGTTGATCAATATTTAGGACAAGTTCCTCATCCACGTCTGCACATCCCCACCAGTTTTTGGTTAGTTCCACACTTCTTGTTGACACAATAAGTTTCTCTTCCTCATAGACTAGGCGGTCCGTTCCCTCTGGCATTGAGACTTTACCCAGTTACAACCTTTCAACCAATCAGCAAAAATCCAGCAAGTACAGCAAATGCAGTGACATACAATAACAGGTTATTTTTATTCCTGTCAAGGTGTGGTTCTTTGCTCGCACGGTTCCCCTTGTCCCCCTGCCCATCAACAACAGGGGTAGGTCTGGCCAGCTGGGGTTGGAAGGGTCCAAGAGCTGTTGCTCCATTGGTTAACCCCTTCCTGGTGCCCGGCTCCCAACACAAAGTACTTTGTTGGAACCATGCTAACAACCTTACATTATACTGCAGTTTACCTGGCTACTTGGGATATATATTTTCTCTCTTCTAGTATCATCTGGTTAATTTTTCTATTCACTATAGTACTTAATTCAATGTACAGTGCTATCAAAGTAGATATTTAATAGATTAATATGATTGACTTGGATAGAGAAGAGGAGAGCAGTCAATTGAGTGCTAGGTATGGGGATGGGAGGAGAATGGTATGTGTCCTTGCTAACCAGAAAACTAGTGGGGATGTACTGCTGCCAATCCTAATTTTATTGCCATTAGTTCTAGTTCCATCTTTGTAACTCATAGTTCCTCCACAGCATCTAAGTATGGCAAAATGCAACATATAAGGTCATAAGGAGTGTTTCAGACAACACTGTCTTGCTAGTTTGCTGAGTTTTTGGTTTGTTTGTATGTTTAACCTGTTTTGTGAGCTTAATTTAGGTGAGTGGCAAAGATAGATTTACTCTAGGACATCAGTGTTATTTCTGTAAGAAAAATATATAGTTTGACAAATAAAATCATGATCTAGGCTAATAGCAGACTGTTTCAAAATCAAATTATCTGATTAAGGGGCCACCCGGTGGCGCAGAGGTTTAGTCCGCGCTTGACAGCCCAGGGTTCGCAGGTTCGGATCCCGGGCGCCCGCCGACGCACTGCTCGTCAGCCACGCTGTGGTGGCGTCCCATATAAAGTGGAGGAAGATGGGCATGATGTTAGCCCAGGGCCTGTCTCCCCCAGCAAAAAGAGGAGGATTGGTGACGGATGTTAGCTCAGGGCTGGTCTTCCTCACAAAAAAAAAAAAATTATCTGATTAAGTGGCACACTCTGGCTATTTCCTTTAGAAGTTTTACCTTCTTTTCTTTTTTTTAAGATTGGCCCTGAGCTAACATCTGTTGCCAATTTTCCTCCTTTTGTCCGTTTTTCTCCCCAAAGCCCCAGCAGATAGTTGTATGTCACAGTTGTGCATCCTTCTAGTTGCTTTATGTGGGATGCCACCTCAGCATGATTTGATGAGCGGTGAGTAGGTCCGCACCCAGGATCCTAACCAGTGAATCTCGGGCTGCCGAAGCGGAGCACGCGAACTTAACCACTACGCCACCGGGCCGGCCACATTAACTTCTTAAATATGCTTAGTGTTATGAAATTAGCTTGTGGTCTCTCTAAGCACAGCAAAAGACAACAGGGGAAGATGGTGTTGAACTAAGCAGCAGGGAAAACCAGCCTGCAATAAAACTTATAAAGAAAGAACTGGCATTTGTGTAACGGGCAACTAGATAGGGTAAGTTTTTTTAAGCTGTTCTATCAGGAAAAGCAGTTTTTGAAAAAGAATGCCTAATACATATTCTTATTTAAAAATGAAAAAGAAACAGCTGTTTTCTTTTGAATAATATTAAATTATCATGCAGTTCAGTAACACAATAAGCACATGTTAGAGTTAATCTTTTAAAAGTCACTTTTGGTGCAATTACAGTAAAATAATATAGACAATTTGCTAGTTATTTACCTTATAAAATTGCCTTCTCATTTCACATGGTTCTTTTAAGATTCTTCAGTGAATTGTTGCATTTTATAAAAATTTCAAAGTCCCATCATGAAATGTACTTCTGTTGATTAACTTATTTTAATTCTATTTACTGTTAGTAACATCAATGAATCACATTTAAAAGACATTTTAAAATATTATCCTTTATTCATCTGCTAAAGTAATCATTCATTCACAGAGTCATATGAAAGAGTTTTAAGTACCCAAATGTAAATGAAGTGAAACTTTATCATGTAAACCTCTTTCTAGGAATAAAAATTGAGTAAACCAGAGCTTTTTGTTGTTCTATTGTTTATTCTTTTTAAATGGTTTTATTCTGCTGTTACATTTAATTATACAATTTTAAATTGTATGATTTTATAAAGAAGACTTTAACATATTTTTAGAAAATAGGCACAATCTAATTTTTTAATAAAAATTATAATGTAAAGTTATCTTCCCAATGCTAAATTAAAATCAAATATGTTCTCTAAAGAACATTCACAATTACTCTCAATTTTTTCATATATATATGTACAAAGAATCATAAGTATCTGCTCACCTGATTAGAATAATTTTCTTATAAAGAAAAATACCCTTCACATATTCTTCCACAAAGATACCATTGTATGATTAATGTTGAAATCCAACTAAGCTGAACAAATGTTTAACAAATTTTGCACCCTATGTTGTTTCAATTTCAAGTTTAAAATAAAATTAAAAAATTATAAAGCACTATAAAAACTGTCATAAATTGAAAGCTATATTGACATTATATCTTTTTCAATAAATGAAAATATTCTTTGACATAAGCTACAGTACAAACAGCACATTTTAACTACTGATTTTTTAAAGTAAAAATGAACTGTAGGATTTGACTAGAATATTCTCATGATTGGAAAACTCAAATTATTTTATGCATAATCTGAAAAGTTCCAGGCACAATTGACAGTGATTTTAAAAATGTAAACATTTCCTTTCCCTTGTGTAGCTGTGCTATTTTTCAATTAAAAATAGAGTCCACATATACAACAACTAAATATTATTTCGTCTGTTAATCTCTATGTAGTCATGAAAAGAATAGCCAAAAACAGAAGTCAAAATTACATTCTTGATTTGTCTGAAAATGCAGTAGTATTAAGAAGCCATCAACTATGCCTGAAATATTTTCTAAATTATATTTGGTTATCAATTGTATCAACATTAGTAATTTCATAGAGACCTGTAGATGCAACATACAATAGTTTATGGCATATAGACTCTTCAATCAAAAGTTGTATTGTACAAATATGCTAAAATAGAATTTCCCTGATGTGAACTGTCTTGCTGGCCTGGAGGAATAACTCTGTATTCAGATTTCAATCTGAATTATAATCTAATCTGACACTCACCCAGAATGAGTGTTACTAGATTTTTATCATGGGTTGACTTGTGCTAATATTCCTTTTGAGTGGACTATTTATACATTTATTACTAAACCAACGTAATCAGAGAATTTGTTTAAAATGAAACTTTTCAGAAACATACAAAGGTGCACATGAATAGCTACTTTAGAGAGAACTTTCTTTCAAGTGCAAAAATCAGGAATCTCTTCTATGCTTTTAAGGTGTACTAACATTCAATTACTTCAAAGGTAAAGAAAATGCATGTAAAAAGTAAAGTTTCCCAAATACTCATGTTGCTCATGTCAGAAGATTTTTACATTTTTAAAGATCAATCAGACAATCATTAATTAGTTTAAAAGATTCTTTTTCTTTCATTCATGTAACCAAGTAGGATCTCACTCATGTATTTTTAATTAGGAAGCCATTCACATTAAATAACTTCTTCTCATTGAATGGTCTGTGAAATACTGCTGAGATAATATTCAGACTTCATTATAAAACTTGTCCACTCCTGACAAATGTCCTCTATGGAGAATTCTTCACCACCATATTCCACAGGAAGAATGTCTGGGAAATGATGAGGTAAGCTTTGTCTGTAATTGTTCCCGTGCAGATGAATCTGAAATAGCCGAAATATTTTAGAAAGTATGCCCTCTGCCTCTCAATATATTAGATGCATTTCCAAAGGCAAATCAACACCATAAAATAAGGTACTCCAATAACTTCCAAGTTAGGAGAGCATGTACAGATACTACATCCTTTATTCCTCTGCTTATGAATCTAAGAATTTACTTAGGTTTAGATTGTACTGCTTATGAATCTGATCACCTTATTGTTTTCTTATAGTTGCATTCTTATAACTATACAAGGTTTATAAAAAGATATTCTTTTCCTATTTCAAAAGTAGATTTTCTAATTCTAAATAAAATTATTTTATACATTCTATTCCCTAATGTCCAAGTGATTCTTAGCAAAATATCTAATACCCTGGGACTGTTCTGTGGATCATAAAAATGTACTACCTGGTATTAGTAGTATTAAATAAAATATATGTAATATAAAAACATAAAATATTATATATATTAAAATATAATATACACAATACAAAATGAGGAAGAAAAACCACATGATCATCTCAATAGACACAGAGAAAGCATTTGACAAGATCCAACATCCATTTATGATAAAAACTCTCAATAAAATGGGTATAGAAAGAAAGTACCTCAACATAATAAAGGCCATATATGACAAACCCACAGCCAACATCATACTCAATGGGGAAAAACTGAAAGCCATCCCTCTGAGAACAGGAACACGACAAGGGTGCCCACTCTCACCACTCTTATTCAACATAGTACTGGAGGTTTTGGCTAGAGCAATTAGGCAAGAAAAAGAAATAAAAGGAATCCAAATAGGCAATGAAGAAGTGAAACTCTTGCTATTTGCAGACAACATGGAATACCACTCAGCCATAAAAAAGACAAAACTGTCCCATTTGCAACAACATGGATGGACCTTGAGGGTACTATGTTAAGCAAAATAAGCCAGACACAGAAAGAAAAACAGCGCATGATTTCACTCATATGTGGAAGATAAACTAACACACGGACAAAGAGAACAGTTTAGTGGTTATCAGGGGAAAGGGGGTTGAGGGGTGGGCATAAGGGGTGAAAGGGTACATGTATATGGTGACTGACAAATAATAATGTACAACTGAAATTTCACAGTGTTTTAAACTATTATGACCTCAATAAAAATTTTTTAAAAATAATATATAAAATATATTATATATTAGATTATATATAATTATAAATTATATATTTTATATATTAGATTACTATATATAATATTAAATATATACAAATATGTAAAATAAAAGCATATATCTAAGCCCACAACTAGGTACATGGGGAATCATTTATTTGGTACAGTTGATGGATACTCTTGGTTGGTACAAAATTACGATTATGATGGTTAAGAAGCTTAAATTTTCAAATACTTTAAACTATAAAAATTGATCATATAATACCCTGAAGTTAAAGACTTGGAACCTTTCAATTAGAAGCACGTCTTGTTAAAAACAAATAAACAACCTTTCTCCAGCTGTTAGGGGCATGACGTTCAGCCGTACGTTCGACGGTCAGTTAATAAGCACCCGCCGTGTGCCGGGATGCGAGGATTAAAAGATGAACGAGACAAGCCTGCTGCACTCAGAAACCTCGCAGTCCCAATCCTTAATTCTCTTCTGAAATGTTTAAAATATTACCAGCTAACTGAAAGGAAATTCTACTATCTCCCCAGGAAGGGGAGATAAAAACATTCATAGGGTATCGCCAAAATGATGAAAGGGGGAAAGGTGGCTGGATTGGGTCCCCTGCCATTCTGGCAAGCCTGTTTCACGTCAATGAACTTTCACTGAAATGCTTCACCTAACTTCTCAATTTTTTAATTTTTCTTCCCTTTTTGTTCATATTCTCCTATTTATTAGGTTCAGTTTATTGTTGTTTTTGTTTTTATTTGCCTAGACTATAACCCCAAATAGAAATACTTATTTTTAGATCTTTCAAAGTTAAACAGAAGGTGGCCAGCTATTATCAAGCTACAGTGAAGACAGAAAAAAAAAAAAATGAACAAACAAAAAACTTGACTTTTAGAAAAATACAAGAATGAAAAGTGGCCATCTTCAAAGGGGTGGTTCTTCTTGAAGACAGATAGAAATACCTACTGGATAAGTTCAGAGAAGCTCTAGGGCCATAATTTTCTGACAAGATGCAAGATTTTCTTAATATGAAAGTATATAGTTTCTAAAATTCCAAATACACTATTATAACTCGTGTTATCACTATTTGTCTTTAAATAATTTTTGAGATTTAAATTGTCAAAGCTTCTAAAAACTGTTTTGTGTTCATGCACTAGATGTTGCCAATGTTTTCTAAATAAATGCTCTAAAAATGATCCTTTACAGATTAACATAGAAGAGTGGTTGCCATTCTTGGGAACTCAGATTCTATTTTTAACACTTGAGAAATCCTAAGAGATATTAGATATTCACCTGAGATAAGGTTCCACAGGATAGGTACAAAACATCAAATCTCTTGCTTTGACTAATGTGACATTGTCACATACCTTGGGTACTGTGATTTTCAGTTACACATGTGTTATTTAAATATATTTATTTACTTTTTGCACAGATAATACATTCACATGGCTAGAAATCAAAATAAGATGAAATATAAACAGTGAAATGTCTTGCTCCCATCCCTAATCTCACCCATTTCGTCTACACCTCTACTCAATTCCACATAGGTAACCACTTAGGCTGTTTTCTCATATATCTTTTTAATGTAAATTTTATGCAAATATAACTATAGATTCTGATTTTTCCCCTTTTTATAGAAAAGGTAGCATATCATAAACAATAGTCTGCATTTTCTGATTTCACTTTACAATACATCCTGCAAATCTTAATATATTCCATTGTGTAGATGCATCATAGGTTATTTAAACAATTCCCTGGCGATGAACACTTGGTGGTTTCCCACCTTTTGCTGCAATGAATCCTCCTGTGTACGCACTTTTGTTTCTATGCAGGTACATCTGTAGGATAAAATCCCAGCAGTGTGAAGGCTGTAATTCTGATAACTATTGCCACACTGCCCTCTGCAGGGAATATACCATCTTGCACTCCCACCAGCAATGTATGAGAGGCCCACTTTCCCTACAGCCTCACTAACTTGATTTTTCTAAATTAAAAAGTAATATTAATTTATAAAGGTAGTTGTCTTATTATATAAATACTCAAAACCATGGGCTAATGGTGTGTGTAGCGGGGAGGGGTGGAGAGATAATAAAACAATCCTAAAGTGAAAAAGAATTGGAATGTTGGGTACAGAGGAATAGTGACTTGAATATCTTTTACTCACCCGTTCCTTAATTTTTTCAGTCAGGAATGGTTTAATCATGGAAAAGACAGCATCAAAAATTACTGGCTCATTTATCAAATGGATACCACGAACTTTTAATGGAAAGGAGTCCTTTTGAAAATAAAAAAATAATCTTGTTAATAACAAAGCATAAATCAATATATATTCCTATTGACAAGTCTCTTCTTTGAACACTTGCTAAACTTACAGCAGTACCTAAAGTGTGATTTTATTTTCAAAATTATTTATTCTATCAACACACTAGCCTGCTGTATAGTTCACTGTCACTAGATTAAGAAAAGACCTCTGAAAAGGTTTCACCTTGCAGCTTAGGCAAAGTATTTTAAGAAATACCTGCATCTTTCATAAATAAGACAGGAAATATCTTTCCCAATCACATACAAATATTCTTTTAAGGAACCAATGAGTCTTTTGGATGTTTATATTTAATTTTTTCACCCAATTTTTTTATTTAAGAAAAAAATCAAACTTTCATAAAAGTTGAAAGAATAGTATGATAAACACGTGCTTTTAAACTTTTGACACAAGTATAAGTCTTTCACAGCAAACTAATATAGGCTTATTTAGAAGGTTTAAAAAGTAAGGAATTGAAAGAAAAACCTCATCAATAGTTTCCCTACCCAAAGATGTGTTGTTAATATAGAGACTTTTCCTGTCCAGGTTCTTTCAAGCAAAGTTCTTTTTTTATTCTTTGCATAGATTTTAAAGATGTGTTATCAACTTGGGGCTTTTCCTTCCAGGTCCTTTCTGTGAATAATTTTATTTTAAACATAATTGCTAACATGCTGTCTAAATAATTTGCACCATTTTGTTTTATTGATGTAGTACAATTTTTGTAAACATTATGAATTTTAATATTGTCGCAATAATCCATCACACAGATGTACCATAATTTAAGTAACCATTTCCTATTTCTGGAAAAATAAGCTATTTCTAATTTTCTTCTATACAAATTGACACTATAGTAACTGTCTTCATCTATAGAATGCAGTGGTGGCTATAGGCGCAACTTTTACTTTCAGATGACCTGGACCGAAATCCCTGCTTCACTGCTGACAAAGAGTGTGTGCTTGGGCATTGCTGTGTCACCTCTCTGACATAGCTAATTAATTTGTAAAATGGGAAAAAGAATAGTCATATGTCATAGGCTTCTGTGGCCCTTAAGAGGTAATGCACTTGAAACATTTAGCAAAGTACCTGGCACATAGTAAGCTATTATTATTACATACAAAGTCTTTACTATATTTAAGATTATTCCTTGGCTAGGTTCCCAAAAGGAGAATTACTGGGCAAAGATGATGGCCATTTTAAAAACCTTTTGATTTCTGGAAGAACTGTATCAATTTATACCTACCAAGACTTACCTAAATTTTATTGTAACATTGTTATAAATATTGTTTTTGAGTCAATTTTTTAATTTGGGAAGAAAATTTTAATAACAGAAATATAAAGTCACCACATTATTGTTTAAATGTACAAATTCTGTGTTTTGTTGCAACATTCTTTTATAAATTAATACTTTACTTCCTCTTAGCATTATTGAACTCTATATATCATTTCTAAAATTTTATTTAATTTTCTAATAAATGTACCCTCCCTTCTCTTTGTCTAATATATAACTGAAGTTAAATCTATTATTTGGAATTATCATCCCGAAGAGTTAAAATATACACTTACTGTAAGAACAGCAGCAATCTTCTTGGCTACAGAGGGGGTAATCTGAAAAGCATGAGAAAACTGCCAGCCTTCTAGATCAAAGACAGCCTTGATACCATTCCGTTGCGTTTCTACCTCCTGTACAATAAGCTCGGACGTGATTAGACTTACACGAAATACATCATAAGCTGTGAAAACTTTTGGGTCCCAGTGTGCTAAAAAAATAAAACATAGCATATCTCAGCATTGTGTGAAGAATCAGAGAGACTTACAAAGGGAAACCAACTTTTTTTAGACTTAAAGGATCAGTAGAAATAAAAACAAGTACACAAATCATGAACTGAATAATAGATCAAATTGATGGTCCAAGAACACGTGGCTGCTTCTCCCTGCCTCAGATCCCTAGCAAAGAACAGGTTTTTAAGAGCATGAGGGAAAAAAAAAAAAAAAGAATGAATGCAGGTTGGGTTTGATTGCCCAAAACATGCAAGAGAAGGCTGTGACTAAAGATGGGAATGCCTCTGGGTATGCTCCAAACTCAGAGGTGTTGGAAATGGGAAAAGCAAGGCTCTGGATTATAAAGAGTATCTAGGACCCTATGGTAAACAAAGAGGTTGATAAGGGAAATGCCTGAGGGGCAGACAGGCAGGCTGATCTCTCTGACATCCCTCAGTGACAAGCAGCATGTAGCAGTCATGTCTGTACAGGCTAGAAAGGTCAGCGTGGACTTTGGAAAGCAGAGTCAAGGAAGCACTCAGGTAGCTGCCCACACCCAGGAAAAACAGGGAGTACCTGTGCTAAGAAGAGGAGTCACTGACATTCTGTCCTCTCCCCTTCCCCCCATCCCTGGGACAGGCCATGACACACAGAAATGACAGTAATGGACAGGCAACCAAGTAATCTTAAAAAAAAGATATGCATCCACTAAGAATTATAATATTTTTAAAACACACACAAAGAAGAGAGGAACCAAACTCAATAGACAAAGGCACTAAACCCAAGGAAATGGTTAATAAAGCAGCAGACATTAAAAGAAGCAAAATAGTTTCAGCAGGGAAAAAATGATACTGTAGGCTATTATTAGAAGAACACGCTCTTATTAAAAAGAATCAGTTGAGATCTTAGATAATTCAAGCAAATCTCAGTTGATGGGACAAATGATAGAAAAGACACAGCCCGTGAGTGAATGTTAGTTTGCAACATCAAGCTGAGCAATTCTCTCAAACTCAGCACAAGAAAGCCAAGAGTTGATATGTATGAATAAAAAGTTAAGAGACATGTAGCCAGATCCAGAAGTTTCAACATCAACTAATTACAGTCCTGGAGGGCAATAATAAAGAAAATAGGGAACAGAAGAGAGAGGAATAGTAATAGTAGAGAAAAATTTTCCAAAGCCAAAAAAAGATGCAAGTCTTCAGGTTGAAGGGTCCATGGAGTGCCTAACAAGACAAATGAAAAAGAGTAAAAGAGATTCATGACTAAGTAATGGTTAAATTTCAATAAACCAAAGTTTCTGGCTTGGACAACTGGGTAGAATGGTGGTACCATTTACTGAGATAGGAAACACTGGAAGAGAAATGTTTTGGGGGGAAAAGATCACAAGTAGTTCTGGACACATTAAAATTGGTGACTGTGAGACATCCAGTTGGATACAGCTGGGATAGGGAGCTGGATGTATGGATCCTTGGGGACAAGGAGATTATGGGGCAAAGACAAAAATCTGAGAGTTGTTTTTGCTTATATGACAGCTCTTAGATCTATTTTTATCTTTGTTATAGTAGAGAGATAAAGTAGCATAAGAAGAGGGAACTGAGGCCAATGTCCAAAGGAATTTCAGAATTTAAAGGGTGAGTAGAATAGGTGGCGCCAGCAAAGGAGACTAACTGAGAAGGGGCAGTCAGTTAAGTTGGAGGAAAACCCTAGGAAAATGTGGCATCGGAGAAGCCAAGGAGAGAGGATATTTCAAGAAAGAGGAAGTGGTTTGCTGTGTTGAGTGTTGTGTGAAGGAAAACAGGACTAAACGCGTCCATTAGATTTGGTGAAAAGGTCACTGATGATTTTTAAGGTCAGTTCAGGAGAGACGTGGGGCTGAAACCAGATCAAGGTGGATTGAGAGGAACTGTGAGAAAATATAGATGGTGAACATTACTAATTGAAAAAGTTTAGCTGAGAATGAGAGGAGTGGGGAGATAGCTGGAGGGTCTTGTGGGATCGTGGAGGAGCTTTTGTTTTGTTTTGGGTAGCATCTATAGCAAGGGGAAATTTGAAGATATAAAAGAGGAGAGATAATCAGAAGTATTCCAAGAAAGGCACAATGGGATTGCCCTTTGCTTTTTAAAAGCCTCAGATTCCTGGTAAGAATTTGAGTAATCAATCCATGGATAACCCAGCTCAAATATACTATACTACTTCAGACATTGGCTGACAGCTATAATGATGAAAAATATGAGCAGAACGACTGAAAATCTGCAGTTCAGAAAATAGTTAGCTAAATTTCCGAGCCCACCAACATGGTTGTCTAGAATGGTGCTGTCCAGTACAGTAGCCATTAGTGACGTGTGGCTATTTAATTTAAATTAATTAACATTAAATAAAATTAAAAATTCACTTTCTTGGTTGCAGTAGGCACACTTCAAGTACTCAGTAGCCACCTGTGGCTACTGTAGAAAAATTTTATCATCAGAGAAAGCTCTATTGGATAGTGCTGGTCTACACTCTAAGCTCCTTTAAGGCAAAAGAAAAACATGGCTTAAATTTTCAGTTCCTTTTCCAGCATATATCTAACATTTATTAAGTGCTTATTATATACCAGGTGATGTCCTAATTATCTATTTTACATATGTTACAAGATTTAATGCTCACAGCAACCCCGTGAGATAGGTTTTTACTACATCCATGTGACAGATGAGAAAATGGAGTTAGAGCTACGGAGCTTCCCATGTAGCTAGAACACAGCAGAGCCGAAATGCCAACTCAGGCAAAGTGCCCCAGAACTCGCATTTCTAAGAACTAAGCCACAGTCAGAACTTAGTACTCACTGTTAAATTTTACTTTTGCTGCCGTAGTATAGTAGTGAGTCTGAAAAGGCATAAAATAACATCCTCTGGCTCACTGACTAATAATGGCAGAAACTTAGTTTCACCTTGGGTTGCCCTGCTGGACTGGAGAAAAAGGTTCTGTGTATTTTCTCACTGCTTTTACGGTGCAATAGATGGTACCCAGGGAAGGGGATTATGCTAGCATTCTACCAAAAGGCTCTACCATAGATGTCCCTTTTTAGTTCCTCCCGTTAATTCGATTATATTTAGAAAATTTATAAATCTTTATCCTATCCTTTTGTTTTACTCATAAAACTCATCTGAGTTTCTCCTTTTCACCCTAGAATAACATGTTATTCTACATAACACATAGATTTGCTGCATACCCTCTGTTCTGACCATCACTAAACCTACATGTTTTCTTGATTTTAAAATCTCTTTGAGTTAAATAGTACACTTATAAGTTAACATACTACAAGAGACCCTGACTAGACAATAGAAGACTACCAGCTTAGTGTTAAGGCATTTGTGATTAAAGTAGTACATTTACTTTTTCACTATCAAAGTATCATTTTTACTTCTTAACTTGCCCCAGTTAGTTTATAAACAAACTGGAAAAAACTCCAGGCAGGCAGTGAAGAGCCAGGACACCTGCAGAAAGAATCACCTGTAGGTTTCAGTTTTGTGTTCCTAGGATTCCTGAATAGGTTTGCCAGATAAAATATAAGATGCAGTTAAAGTTAATTTCAGATGAACAGGATATAATTTTTTAGTACAAGTATGCCTCATGCACACTAAAAAATTATTTGTTTATCTGAAATTCAAATATAACTGGACATTCTACATTTTTACAAAATATAGGTTTACTTGCTACATAAAACATATATACTTTGCTAAATCTGGCAACCCTACCCCAAGGAACTCATGGAACTTCATTCAATATCCTGTAACACTGGTGGGGCAATGAGAGGACAGAAAAGACATTATTATGAGGTCCATTTTACAGAAAATGACTTCATGATTAACCCAGGTGTATTTGACACATAAGCTGGAGAAAAAAAAAACTAGGATTATTCTACTCAGTTTTCTGATATCCTCTCAAGAATCAAATGCAGTGTCTTCTTGCAAGAAAGCAAACAGTTGAGTTATAGACAGGTGTCTTATCTATAAGCAGGCAAGAAATGCAAATCTATGTTACAAAGTTTCCTAGAATATTTACAGATGCAAAAGTTTCTATAAGATTATAATTCATAAGGTTCTGCTCATGAAACATTGGTTATCTTTGTCCTTTCAACTGGGCCATGAGAGGATGCTAGGAACAGTGTGAGTCCTCCGTTACACACCATTTTTAATCACACACAGGTCTAAGGAAAGGGCAGAAGTTATAGGTCATCAACCTACAAGACACACTAGGAAGCCCTCATGGTGGAAAAGAGAAGCACTGAAAACAGAGGGCCATGTGGAATTCACTGTCATCAACACTACCCAGGGGTGCTGCTTTCCCACTGCATCTTCCTCCTTCCAGGCAAATGAGCTCCTTGCCCCTCAGCCTGGGGTGTTATCCAACTAGTCATTCACCCACTCACGCCAAAAGTATTTAATCAATACCCACCTCGCGCCAGGCCCTGGTTTCGGTGCTTGGGATACATCAGCGAACAGAACAAACAAAATCCATGCTCTTGTGGAGCTTCTATTGTTATAGTTCAGAATTCTTATTTGGATTTCCTACCAAGCATTTTTGAAACGCTTTATCTTAGTCTTTTTCACCCTTTCCCTCTATTTCTCTTCTCTGTTTTCTTTTTCTCTTATTTTATACAGTTGACTGTGTCAAAGAATGGAAGTAGGATTTTCATGGGTTTTTATTAATTTTCTCACAAGCCAGTTTCATTATATTTGGGGGGGGGGGCATTAAAAAATCTAAATTAAACCTAAGTTAAAAGCTAAAAATCTAAATGCTTAAGTATGGACTCATTGAAACTGTCTATGTGGCAGTCAAGGAAAATGAAAAAGCAGCAGTGCTGTGTGCGACTCACCAATTCTGTAAAGAAGCACTCTGCTGCCGGTGGGGTCTCTGGCTCGCAGGACTCCAACGTAGCCAGCTTTCAGAAGGCCAAGAATACTTCTAGGGTGGAGGTCTGCACTTATTTCTGGACATTCTGCTCTCCACTTATAATAGTTTTTTAGTAACTGAAAAATAAAATTAAAATTGTCTGCAGATAGCATACGTGGTAAGCATTTTGTAAAAATGGTAGGAAACCCTTGGCATTACATATGGGCCTTGTCATCCATTCTGTCAGGATTTTAATCTGGAGTATTGTTTTAGCTGTAAAAACTAAGTTTCCTTATCAAGGATCTCAGGTGATAGGAATTAATCACAAATTCAAAGCTGAGTAATTTTCCTTTGTCTCCTGTGGTCCATGGTCGCCGAAGATAGCTGCTGACAACTCCAACCCTCCCGGTGAACACAGGCCGTTGCTCCCATCCAGCGGTGGAATCCATCTGATTCCTTCCCCTTGAATCTGGGCTGGCCTTATGACTTGCTTTGACTGATAGAATGTGGAAGAAGTGATGCGGTGCTAGGTTTTAAGAAGTCTGGGACCTTTTGTTTTTGCTTTTTGGGGTCCAGTAATCCAATGTAAGATTACCAAGTGGCAAGTCTATGCGGAGAGAGACCCTGGAGGATGAGAGGCTGTCATGGATAGTATGACCTCAGCCGAGTTCCCATCTGATGCAATGTGGAGCAGAGATGAGCTGTTCCCATTGAGCCCTGCCCAAATTGGAGAATCACAAATAGTTGTGGTTTAGGCCGCTAAATTTGGGGGTGACTTTTTAACTTAGCAATAGGTAACTAAACATCCACTTTTAGTCTTTTTTGAAATAAGGAAGAATAGAAATCAATCAAATGAATTAACTCTACGAATGTTGTTTGAGCATCTACAATGTTCCATGCACTGTTTTAGGCACTTGAATGAGAGCTGTGAACAGAACAAACTCCCTGCTCTCCTGGGAGCTGACCTGTTAGTGACAACTGGATCCTATAGGCCATGCTGTGTCACGAAAGGTTCTTAGGTGCTTCTTCAGAACAACTTTTGTTCTTCCTCTCACCATCTGTGTCATCTCGGGTGAGTGTTTCGCTCCTGAGTCTCGTTTCCTCAATATCTGCCTTGGAGAGTCACGTGTAAAGTGCTCATGGGCATAAGGAGTGTCAGTTAGCATTGCTATTCTTATAATAGGGAACGTTATTTGGTTTAATCATCCAGGTATTTAGTGCAGGTTTATATTCAAAATAACTAGAATTTTTTGTTTTATCTTTCCTACAAAAAAGAGCTAAATCAAAGATACAAAGGAGCATCTCTATACCACTGCTATACTTTTTACTAACAGAAAACAACAAAAATAAACTTTGCTAACAGTGGTGTGCATTCAGAGTGCCTGCAGAACTGTATGCCTGGATATTAGGTCTTAGCAAAATACGGCTTGAAGGAATCCTGTTTTCTTTCTTTCCCAAAAGAACCACAAATAATGGTTACTCTCCATATACAAAGAATACAAATATTGCCAGTGTATTTTGGAGAATACTGAAATCAAATTATACATTTAAAACTTATATTCTAATTTTCCTGATTTTCAGCATTCTCAATTTTTCTTAAATGACAGTATATTGTTTTGAGTTTAAAGAGTTTTGAGTTTAAAGCAATGTGGAACTGAAGTTCAGATGAAAGGAAAGGGCAATTATATCTGAGAGTCATTGGAATAAACGTAACCACAAAGCGGTAATGATCGGAGGAGAAACTGCAAACACAGATTTAAACAACCAAGTAGCGGGTGAAATTCTGAGCCTTGGGAAATGTCAATGTCTGGGAATGGCTGGAGGAAGAGAAAAGCTGGCTGGACTGTAAGAGAAACGGCACTATGGCGTATAGAAGAAAGGAAAAATGCGTCTGTGTTCTGCCCCTCTCTCCTTCCCTCTCGCGGACACTGTCTCCCTCTCCCTCTCTCTTTCTGTCTTTCTCCCTCTCTTTCATTTCTGCATTTAACAAACTTTTCTTAACTGTTTAAAAAAAGAGAGAACGCAGCTAAGAGTTAAATGCAACAGAGAAGTAAGAAAACAAGTCAGTAAATTTGCCAACAAAGAAATAATTGGTGACCTAAATAGCAGATTCCAATACCAGTAAGAACAAAAGGGCACATTGTAGATTCTGATATATTCGTTCTACTCTATAAGATGAATTTCTCTTCTGCTTCCTGTCTTAGGGGGCATCAGAAGAAGTGTTAATAGCATTTGACAATGCTTATTACTTTTTTGATAGTTCCCTCAGACATAAAAATAGTCTTGTTAATTTTGATTCAAGAAAAATGCTAGAAGCAGCATATTAGCTCCTATACAGAAATAATGATTTTATGTTCCCATGGAAATGATAAAGATCATAACTTCATTTAAAGGGATCTTTTAGGTAATAGAGGCAGGGTCCTCAGCTTATTCATCTTTGCAGAGGGCTAGGCACCCAGGAGATAGGTACACGTGTTGAATGAAGAATAAATTAATGTATGAGCAAACCAGCTGGATCCACACACTTGAAAAAATGACTTTTGTAAAGACTCACACTCATGCCTCTGACATTTAACTTTTGCAGATTGAAAGACCTAAGCCTGGATCTTTGATTATTACTTTTCCACTTACAAATAAATTCAGAGGTCCAGTTGACATAAATTATGTAAATGACATAAACTGCTACTGAGCAATTCTCAAACCCCCAAAAGTCCACAACAACAACTAAATTGGCTGCAAGTGAATATTCCTTACTGGAAGGCACCTGTTTTGTACCACAAGTAGGAAAAATAAACATAAAAAGTTATGGTTTATTTTAACTATGCTTTGCAATACAGCAGGTTTCTTTTTACATTTTTCATGTACTTTCAAAGTAGCAACCATATTTGGGCCACTTTAATAGGGTTTAATGGCACCATTTCAATTCCCCCTCACAACCACACCAAGAGGTAACCATTGTTACCCCACTTTATGGATAAGAAAACTAAAGCTCAGAGAAATTAGACATTTGTTTAAGGGCAGTAAGTCCCAGGAGCAGAGTGAAGACTGAAACTGACACGTGATATGATAAATTTTACATGAGGGAAATTTTGTATTTAGAGAGAAATTAGCAGGGAAAGTCAATGGAGTTTTGAAGGCTTTGAAGTCTTTGGGAAAGCCATAAAAATAATTAAAGGATAAAAATCTCACATGGAGCAAAAATTTAAGGAACTGGACTCATCACTGTGAAAGATGGGAATTCACAAAAATATGTAGAACAGACAGGGTTAACAGTTGGTTTCTTTTATGTTCTTGTTTTAAACAGAAGAGGCCAGAGTAGTTGGTGTACTTGAGACCCCAGGCTCCCCTGAGTTCAACCCAGATTCAAATGCCTGCTCACCAGCTAATGACTGTGATTTCGGACTACTTACTCTTTACATATCAGTTCCTTCTAAAATGAGAAAATACTGAGATAATCCACACAAACACTAATTCCAATGTACCTGGCACTCCACAAGCTATTAGAATTATAAAAATCTCTTTAATTTGTTATAACTTCAAGTACAAAAACTAGAATAATGAGAAATTTCAGAACTAACTAAGGGACTTACCAAGCTTTCTTCATACACCAAAACTATGGCGCTTTTATATGATAAGTAAGGGAGTTTGAGTTGAATTCACTGCCTTTGTGGAGGAAAATGACAAAATAGTTTTACTTTCTAACCTTTTCCCTTTCCTTTTTATGTTGGCAGAAAAGTCAGGCCAAGAGTTCACAGACAGAAACTTGATCCCCATCCAGGGGATTTAGACATAGTCCTGCTGGATAATTCCTTAAGGACATGGTCTAGTGAAAACAATTCAGGAAAATAAAGATTACAGAAAAAAAAATTACACAGAGGCTGGAGGTAAATTTTATTTCTTCTGTTTAGACATTACTTTAAAAAAGCAGCTAAAATGAAATCTGTTAATCACACACTTTTTATTGTTAGTTGCTTCTCAACATTCATATGTTTAATGCCTCATTTAACTGCAGTCTTCATAGGACCTCAGATTGTGTCTTCATATTTAGCAGCTGCTGAATAAATATTAGCTTATTACTCATGATGTTGGGACACCTGGGTCATCATCTGACCAAATGAAAATAAAGTCAGACTCCTACTTCATGCCTAAGATCAAAGTAAGTTCCAGTAGATCAACAATTCCAACATTAAAAAGAGAAGCCATAAATTATTAGAGAAAATTCTGGAGAGGAGAAGAGCTTATAAAACCCAGAAGCAATCAGAGAACAATCTAATGAATATATTTGATTACATAAAAAATTTTAAATTCTGCACAGAAAGAAAATAGTACAATCTCAAAAGACAAACAACAGACTAGAACAAAAGTTTATTCTCTTTAATACATAAAGATATTTTATGAATAAAAATATTTTATTGGAAGAAAATGAACAAATGGCAAAAACAGGCAGTTAACTGGAAAAGAATTAAAAATTTTTAAATATATGAAAGACGATTAACTTCACTTGTAATTAAATAAATTCATATTATAAAAATAATGAGAATCAATTCCTCACCTATCAGATTGGCATACAGATCACAATGTCTGATAATATAGTGTAGGGGATAATATGGAGGAAAAAAGCACCATTATGTAATACAGAAGTGGTAAAGTTAGTGCAAACACTTTGGAGAGCTGTTATATTCATTCACACTGAAAATACACATCTCACTTCATCCAGGAATTTTGCAGGTTGAACTTAACCCATAAGGACATATTTCTATTTTCACATAAAGACATACTAGAATACCCAGTTGGTGATGGAATAAACCCCATTTGTCTTGTTTACTGCATTTTGTGTATTGCCACACAAAGCATAGGGATTCAAAAATAATCATTGAATGAAGGGATGAACAGCATGCATGGCAGCATTGCCACTGGCTGACAACTCCTATGTCCAATAACAGAGGACTGGTAAATAAATGTTAATGTAATAAATTCATACAATGACGATGTACAACTATGACATACAACTATCTACTGGGGCTTTGGGGAGAAAAAGAAAAAGAAGATTGGCAACAGATGTTAGCACAGGGCCAATCTTCCTCAATAAATAACTAAATAAAGCTTTAAGAAAATTCATACAATGGAATAGTACACAGCCCACAAAACAATAAGATATATGCACACATGCTGAAATAGGATGATCTCTACGATAAATTAGGTTAAACAGGCAAAACGTAAAACACATACATACACTTGCATGAACACAGACTATATCTGGGAAGATAAGAAACAGGTAACAGTACTGCCTCTGGGTAGGGGGTCGGCCAACTAAGGTTTGGAGCAGGGAATATTTTTCCTTTAGAAGGTTACTTTTAGAAACTTTACACTTTTTACTATGTATGGATTTTTTTTTTTTTTACCACCCCTACTCTTTACTTTTTCGATTAAAAATTAGATATCAACAACAAAAAAACCTTATCTGAAACACTTTGGGATTCTGCCTCCCAACTCGCAGCGTGACACTGAGCAAGGCACTTGGAGAAAGGGCTCGATCAGGTTCAGCTGCTGCGTGCTTACTGTGCGGGCTCTGTGCTGCATGCGTCTTGTTCTGCTAAATTGGTTAATGTTCAATCCTGGAAACCAGTCAGTGAGGTAGACGTTCTCACCATTACTTAACACACGAGGATGCTGAGCTCGAAGTGACAGAACTCAAGGTCGCATCCCTCTTTCTGATTCCTCTCTTCCCAACACCCCTTCTCTCAACCAGCTGTAACGTACCTGGAAACACAAAAGAACAGCCTCATCCCCCACCCTTCCGTTCAACATATACCGGACTGCGTTGCTGTCTCGACACTTAAGGATTACTATTAATAACACTATTTTGCTAGAATTTGGCTTTAGACCTTTAGTTTTACTGGCAATTTCATTTTCGCTGCCACATCTGCTAAAATGTGATCAATGAAGGCTTTCTACTTCTCGGCTGTTACTTTGTTTTATATCATCGGCTTTCTGCCAGAGACAGGAAAGGCATTTCCCCAAAACTTCACAGGCTCGGGGGACTCATCTAAGGCAGAGTTCCGATGTCTGGGGTCAGACGGGCCATCACCCCAGAAGGCTCCAGCTTTTCCTAGGTTTCCCGTTTCCACGACCCAGGGAAACTGAAAGGACCGGTGCCGGAATTCTCAGAACACCTGTAGCCACAGAGCCCGCGCCCAGTGCGTTAGAAGCGTGTTCCCATCAAGGTCCAGCTTGCAATTTCGGCTCTCGTGGGGGCCCGGCCACCGCCACAGGGACCCAGGCCCGTCAGCCGGGTGGAGCGAGCAGGGAGGCGCCTTACCCGCCAGGCCAGGTCGAGGTCGAAGTCCCGGGCGCGCAGGAAGCGCAGCAAGAAGGAGTCGGTGAGCGGCAGCGGCGTCTCCGGAACGCCCGCCGCCCGGGCCCGCCGCCGCAGCGCCGCCAGGCCCGGCTGCAGCAGCGGCGAGTGGTCGGGCAGCGCGCTGAGCTGCAGCCCCGCCGCCGGCCCCGGCCGCGTCTCTGCCATGCCCGCCGCCGCGGCTTCGGCGCGGCTCCCCGACGGCCGGGAAAAGCGCGGGCCCCGCGCCACCCCCGGCCCCTCCTCCGGTGCGGCCGCCGGCCGCGGGCCCCCGCACTGGCGAGCGGGAGGGCCGGGCTGCCTCCCCAAAGGAAGCCACGTGGTGTCCCCGCGGGGGCTGATCTTTCCAACGGCTCTGTATAGTAATCTGACCCTTCCTCCAGTCAGGGAGGTCACCGGTGTTCAACGCCAAGGGGACAACGTCAGAAAGTTTGTTTGCATACTTTGTGAGTAGTGCGGGTGTTGGAAAAATAATCTGCTGGAGAACTTCTTTTTCCTTGGTTCCTTTCCCCTCTACCTTCACACTCTCTTGCTCCCTCCCTCCCTCCCTTCCTTCCTTCCTTCATTCCTTGTCTTGGATCTGGAAGGAGCCTTCGAACAACCATTTAATGGCACTGTGGCAGACTCGCTAATGAGCCCCCCTCCTCCGTACTCCTTCCATTAAGACTCCAAACTGACTCCCCAGCTCAAACCCTATTACAACGGGGGTTTCTGAAATACACATTTCATACCACCTTAGCTGACTCACTGTTCTTCTTCCTCCCAATCCAGGCAAAGTCTTCTGTTCTTGGCACTTTACCTTGTTAGTGACATATTCAAATAAATAACTAGCAAGTGCCAAAAAAATTGTTTTAAACACCGTATACTTCCTCTGTTATGCTTCATGTCTAGTCTCTCAATTGACAGTTCAAAGTCCTTATATGACCTCATCTAGGTGATTCCGAGTAATGAAGGTGAAGCAAGGAAATGAAGTGGAAACCAAGAAGATTGTTAAATTGGCCTTTTCTTGATCTCTACCCATTGCAGCTATCCTAGAATTGACCTGTCTCCCCAAGGGGGAATCCATGAGACTAGTTGTATTGAATATGTACAACATGACAGGTAAATGCTAGAATTGCACAAACAAAACCAAATCTTTGCCTTTCGGAAGCTCAGAGGGTGGTGAGAGAGACTGCCAAAAAAATAATTACTGAATGGCTACTGTGTCCAGACCTCGTTCTAGGTACTGAGGGTACACCTGTGAACAACACAGACAAAACCCCTTGTCTTCACAGAGTTTTCATTCTTGTGGAGGGAGACAGACAATAAACAAGAGAAATAAGTAACAAAATATGGTATGAGAGATGGTGATAAGGGCCATGGGGAAACATAAAGCAAGGAAGGGAGATAGCACCTACAAGGATGTTTGAATAAACACCGGAAAGAGGTGAGGAAGTGGCTCAGGGATCTCTGGGATATCAGGGCCACAGGCTTTGACTTCTCTTCTGAGACAGTTGGGAAGCCAGTAAATAATCAGAATCCAATGAGAAAGCTACTGTAAATGAGGGGTAGAGATTCCACGCTTTGATTTTTACTTGGAGTGAGATGGAAAGCTATTGGAGTACAGGTTTACAATTCAACGTGAAGACTGTGATGAAAGAGGTACGGAGAAAGTGCTGTGGGAATATAGAAAGGCTCCCTGACTCTGCTGAGGAGATCTGGGAAGGCTTCACAAACAGGGCATGTTTGCTTGGCCTGAGTGGATGCATCGGGAAAGTGTGTCAGGTGAAGGAGAGAGGAGATCAGGAAGAGAGTACTAGTTAAAAGGGGTGGACTGTGCAAAGCCTCACCTGGAGCTCTAAATAATTAAAACTACAAGGGAAGCCAGTGTTCTCTAGTAATTTAAAGTGTGTAAAAGTAAATTAACGAGAGAGTGTATATAGCATGCTTTCGTCTCTTTAAAATTTTTTTCAACACATTCTTCTACTTGTTCTTAGTAATTATCATATGCTTTTCCGAAATTAGGCAGAAAGTTCAGTGAGAGATCATAGACATAGCTAGAGTATCAAAGCTGTAATATCCTGTTTTGGAAGTGAGCTACGTATTGATATGGAGTTCAAATTTATTTTTGCATTTGTGAAACTCTTGTAAACACAAAAGAATATTTACTGATTGATTGATCGCCATTCAACTCAGTGAATACGGAGGCAACATGGAGCCCAGATGGCGGTGAGACATGACTCCTAAATACCCAAGTAGTTGCAGTGGATATCTGCAACTAAAATGTGAAGCAATTCCAATGTCCACAGTTAGTCTCATTGAAGAAAGGAATGCATTGTTAAGAAAAGAGAAAGAAAAAATGTTTGAGAAGTGGTGGAGTAGACATATAAGGTGAGACCCCCTACACTAAAACTCTATAAACTTTTTGTTAAATAACACAGACCATGCTTGTGTCTTTCAACACTGTGTCTTTCAACACTGTGTCTTGGATCTACATAAAATTTGTTTAATTCTTGGCACAAGTTTTTAGGAGCTGTTACTCAATTTTTGTTTTGAAGTGTTTTCAATTTTGCTATGCTCATATTTTACTCTGGTGAGTTCTCATCCTTACTGCAAATGCGTACGGGCCTCTGGTACAAAGGTTCCAAAGGGGTTTCTGGAACTAATGGTATGAAGAAATAAAAATGAAAAAAAGGAAAGCTAGTTAATATTTGTATGACTAGCTTACAATTTATTCTGAAATTATTTAACAATTATTCATTAACACGTAATGTTCATAAGTATACTAATTATTTTACTTTTGGCTTCACAAGAAAGACCTAAATACTATTTATCACTGTTAAGAGATAACTTTAAGAAACGGGTAAAATTATGACTCTCATACAGATATAAAAATGAACACATGTGAAAGATTTTCTGTAACTTGTAAGAAGGGAACATGGCAGATGTTGTAAGAAGTTCAAAGGAGAAGTCAGAACAGCACACATTTACATGGAGTAAAGGATGTTGAAAGGAATGTGCAAATGGAGACAAAACTAACTTCTTCCACAGTGAGCGAGGGAGGTCAACTGAAATTCTACAAGAATTTGTGTGCACTTAGACAAGAGTTGTCATTGCTATCAGTTATCTATAATTTACAGAGTTGTGAAATAGCCTAGATAGAATAGATAATCCAGAGGGTGTTATCTAGAGTCTATACAATGCATAGTTTTCCACTGAAGCACTAATTTTTTCTTACATCACTTTGGAAACCATATTTAAAAAATGTTGAAGTAATATTTATCACGGAAAATTTCAAACACACAGAGAGAGACTAGTAATGAATACTAATACACAGCCTGCTTCAGCAATCAATATTTTGCCAATCTTGTTTTATGTGCCCCTCCCGTTTTTTTAATAAGCTGAAATATTTTAAAGAATACCTATGTATCATATCATTTTCCTGGTAAATACTTTAATGTACATTTTTTATATTACCACGATGCCATTTTCACACCTAAAAAAATTAGCAATTCCCCATATCATTTAATATCCAGTTTATATTCAATTTTCCCTGATTGTCTCAAAAATATTTCTTTTAAGTTATTCAAATTAGGATCTGCATAATTCCATACACTGCATTTGGTTGGTAAGCCTAAGTGATAAGAATAACTCCCTTCTTTTTAAAAAAAATACCATTAATTTGTTGGAGAAACCAGGTCAATTTTCCTTAGGATTTACCACATTCTAGATTTGGTTGATTGCATTTTCGTGGTATCATTAAATTGTTCTTTCCTCTGCATTTCCAATAAACGATAGTTAGATCGAGAGGTTTGACTAGATTTAGGTTCAATCTTACTTTGGCAAGAATATTTCATGAGGCGACTCTTCTTTTCATCACATGAGGATATACATGATGTCTGTGTTGTCCTCTTTTTAGTATCCTAACATTGATCCGTTGGTTTAAATGTTGTCACCCTGATCCATCCATTTTAAAGTTATCCATTTCCCTTTTACCCAATGGTTTTAGCATTTGCTGGTGACAGTCTTTGCTTAGGCCCATTACTTTATCAAGGATTGCAAGATGGTCATTTTCCAACTGATCATTCTTTCCTCATTTATTACAAGGAATTTTTCTACAAATAGGAGCTTTTCCTTATCAACCATTTTGTTAACTTGAAATTCAGTTTTTACAGGAAAGGTAAGAGAAATGCTTGATTGTTTACATTACCTGGTTGGCAGTATTTACTAAAGCTGAAAATATTCATGTCTTATGCCCAGTAGTTTCACTCCTACATATATGTACCTGTGTTCATATGTATGACACGTGTACAACAAAATATGTGTATATATATGTATAACATATATGTTCAACAAAAATGTACCATATGTTCAACAAAAAGACATGTAAAAGAAATGTTCATAGGAGCTTTATTTGTTATATCCCAAATTGGAAACAATGAAACTGTCCATCAACAGTAGGAGGGATAAATAAATTGTGGTATATTCATACAGTCAAGTACTATATGTAATGGAAATGAACAAACTGAAACCACACACAATAATGTGGATGCATCTCACAAACATAAGGTTGAGTTGAAAAAAACAGGCGCAAAGGAGCGTGCACAGTATTGTTCCATCGATAACAAACTTAAAACATGGCAGAACTACTGTGTGTTAGAAATCTGGTGGGACAAAGGGACTTCCATTCTTGCTCATTCCTACTAGACTGTCATAGTTTCTAGGTGTTTCTGGTGGAGAGAACCATAAAGTGCATTCTTTTAAACAGAAAATGCATCACGAGTTCATACTGATTTTTCCCAAACTTAAGATTGTCATGTTGCGCTAATCTTCTTTGATTTTAGATTTGTATCCCTGTTTTCTTACACTGAAAGTCTTACCACCTATTGATATTAGCATAATTACTTGTTTTAATCATATAATTTTACATGTAAAAGTTTAAAATTGGCAGTATCAATAATACTACTAAAAATAAGATTATTGAATGCTGTGAAAGATTTCTTTGTGGTACTTTTTATCCTTAGGCTGTCTGTGGGGAAATAAAACTTTCCTGGCTTCCTCAGTGCTCCTATAAAAAGCCCTAGACCCACAGAAACACCTTCACATATGGTGAGAATTAGGTACGTAGCCAGGTGTCTAGTTAATTGCTCTGACCTAAAAGGGTGGTCAAGCTTCTCTTATCTCTTGGAGAAAGCCAAACAACTCACTTCCTAGGTTAAGTCTCTATGGTGCCAGGAAGACTGGAATGGCTGTCCTTCAATTTACATTTCGAGGAGGAGAGGCTTGGGAACCAGGAGGCGTCTCTAAATAGTAAAGGCTGAGAGTCAGAGAGAGACTAGTGGATCTCTTTGGCTCCAGGGGAGATTTTATTTATATACCAAATGTATAGAGGTAGGTAAGGAGGAGACCCTTTTAGGAGGTGGGGTGGGCAGCCGCATCTTTCCCCTTTATAGTAGAGAAAAATCACTTTTCCTCAACATTGTCCAGTGGGGGTTTTGGCCACTCCTGAAGGAAAATTTTCCTTTAGTTCACATCAAGTCACCGTGGGGTTAAGGACTAGGGAAAGGAGGACTAACCCACTTATTATTTACTGTGAAGTATTAGATAAGAACTCTGCATCTGAATAAAAACACCTCATGTGCACATTCAGGATAAAATTAATAAGGTAAATATTAAAAACCCAACAATATCTTATTAGGCATATATAGTCAAAATAATGTGTTTCTTTTTTTTTGGTGGGGAAGACCAGCCCTGAGCTAACATCTATTGCCAATCCTCCTCTTTTTGCTGAGGAAGACTGGCCCTGGGCTAACATCGTGCCCATCTTCCTCCACTTTATATGGGACGCCGCCACGGCATGGCTGACAGGCAGTGCGTCGGCGGGCTCCCGGGATCTGAACTCGTGAACCCCAGGCTGCCAAGCGCGGACTAAACCGCTGCGCCACTGGGTGGCCCCCCAAAATACTGTGTTTTAAATTCACTTGAAGAAATGCTTTGTAGGGTTATACAATCAATTTGATACATAAGTTTGTTTGTCCCCTCTCCCTATTTCCAAATAATGTCACATTCTGAGGTTCTGGGAAGGACATGAATTTGGAGCAGACACCATTCAACCCAGTACAACCTCTAAGGGGCGGGGGATGACTTTGGGTTTCCCATCCCGCCACTGTTGTAAATAGTCTCTTTATTAAACTATCCTAAATTTTACAATATGAGTATGCTATCTGTTTCTGGTCAGAACTCTGTCTGACCAACCAGTGTGGCATATTGACATGATCAAAGTCTTGAGTTCGCACAGCCCTGATGTAAGATCACAACCTCTGCCACATACAGACAAACTGCTTCTCATTATCTTCACTGAAAGAAACTGGAGAGCCTTTTTTTAGGTCAAGAGGACAATATTTATTTCCTCCAGTCAAGAAACCACTATAATTGGCATCATAACCTGATTAAGTTTGTGGTAATCCTCAGTTATCTTCTAAGACCCATTGACTTTTGCTGACTAAAGGAGTAGGTGAAATCGCCCCAATCTCCACAGTTTCCTGGAGATGTGGTATGGCTTTTGGTTTACTATTTTGGAGATAGTGGGAGAATGGCAGTGGGTGGTGGGGAGAGCGGGGTGGTCAGTTTCAAGGGCCTCTATTTGGCTCTTTCTACTAAAAGACCATTTATTCCATGGGTCATAACCAATATGGGGATTATGCCAGATACTGAATACACTTCTTCCCATGATATATTCTGTGAGGGAGGAAATGACCATAGGATCAGTCTTCTATCCCATCAGATCCTTTGTTAGTTAAACTCAGGTAAGATGTCATTGATCACTTGATCTCCATCAGCCCCATTCTGACTGGAGACCACGGTGGTATTTGGGCCTCTGGGGATTAGCTTCATAACATCTGGTAACCCTCAGAAGCTCTACATTTTCCCCCATTGTTCTGTTACTCTGATAAGTGGCTGCAAGTCCCTCTGGGCTTGATTTGAGGGGAAAATTCATATTATACACCTGTTGTAGAACAGGAAATGTCCTTGAAAGAACCTAGCTTCCCCCTCAATCAAGAATTCCCCCATCTGTGAACTGGGTACTTGTCCATTTTTGAACCATGCATACCATTCTTTAGCTGTGCGTTACAAATCATGTGGGAGAGAGGTGTCAAGATGGTGGCATAGGTGGATTCTGAACTCACCTCCTCCCACAGACACAACAAATTTACAACTATTCTTGGAACAATGCCCCTGAGAGAGAACTGAAAACTGGATAAAAAGAACCCCCACAACAAGAAACAGTTCTGACTAAGGTCGAAAAGGAAGAAATTCCTTTCTGGAGAAAAAAAAAAAAAATCCTTGCCCCCTTTGCAAGCTATAGTGCTTCATGCTGGCTGGGAGCAACCCTAAGGTTCACAGCCTTCCCTGGAGGTGTGGGGGAACTGAGCAAGGGAGCATTACTGCTATAAGCATCTCAGCACAACCAAGACAAGTGTCATAATATCTGGCTTTGCTGGCTATTAACTACAACAGGGAATACCACGAGAAAAGCTATTGGACTTAAGGTGAAAAAAGCTGGCTATTAAAGCTGGCCAGCTATTAAAAAGCTGGCCCATGCACAAATTCACCCGTTTTGGAAAGCAACCTAAAATCACCAGAAAGAAAGGTGCACAGTCCTTTGGTGAAGAGACTCACCTGATAGGCTCTGGGTACATCTTGATGAGAGGTGAAAACTCTCCAGGGACTGAGGCATTGGCAGCAGCCATTATTGTGACCCAGTAGAGGCGTGCTGAGACAGATGCTGGCAGGTGCCGTTGGAGTTCTTCCTCTGGCCTATTAGTGCAGGGTCTGCCCCACCCACTAGAGCACTGATTTAATCTAGCTCAACCAGGGCAGGCAACCTGCCCTAGGGACTAGCCCCACCCTACAGCAAGCCCTCCAGCAACTTGTGGGCCTGCGTAGGCAGGGTGCCTGGATCCTCTGCAGCCTGACAAGTGGGCCCATCTCTGCAGGCAGGACATGAATGAGGAGCAGGTGGAGTGTGTGGGGCATTGGTGGAGTGTGTGGGGCCTCTGCCATGTGGTGATTGATTCTGCTTCAGGGGGTCCGGGTGCATGCACAAGGCAGGACTGTGTTGATGGTGTGTGTGGCCCTGTGAACAGTGGGGCTTGTCAGCTGCAGAAGACTTGTGCTTCTCAAACAGCCACATAGGGGATTGGCCTCACCTTCCAAAGCCTGAAATATTTAGGTGCTCCTGTGCCTGGAGCCAGTTCCACTCAGCTGCAATCCTGAGAGAGCTGACAAGAGCCTTGCAGGCCAAAGGCCTAAAGCAATTGTAAGCCTCTGAGCCTAGCAACCAGCCAGCCTGGGGACCTACTCACTTAACAGAAAAACTGCAACAGGAATGTGCTATTAGACCTTGCAGCCAACTGTGCTGGGGCACTCCATGCCCAACAAAGTGACTGAAGTGTCCATAGCAGCCACACGCAGCTGAGCATTACAACCAGCTGGCTAGGCGGACACCCTAGCCTCCCTGGGCACCTGCAGCAAGGGCAACCCTGTGACAACAGAAAGACACATGTAGCCCACACATGGGTCACTCCTGGAACATTTGGAACTGGTGATGAGAGGGAAGCACATTTCTGGGCCTCATAAGACATCTCTTACATAAGGTCACCTCTCCAAGATCAGAAGACATACCTGACCCACCTAATACATAGATATAAGCACAGAGAAAGGCAAAAAGAAGAGGCAAAGGAATATATTCCAAGTAAGCGAACAGGGCAAAACTCCAGAAAAAGAATTAAGTGAAACAGAAATAAGCAATCTACCTGACAGAGAGTTCAAACAAAAAGTCATAAGGATGCTCACTGATCTTGGGAGAAGAATGAATGGACTCAGTGAGAATGTCAACAAAGAATTGGAAAATATAAAAAAGAACCAATCAGAAATGAAGAATGCAATACTGGAAATGAAAAATTCACCAGAGGGACTCAACAGCAGAGTAGATGATACAGAAGAATGGATCAGCAAGCTCGACAAAAGACTAGAGGAAATCACCCAAGCCTAACAGATAAAAGAAAAAAGAATGAAAAAGAACAGGAACAGTCTAAGGGACCTCTGGGACAACATCAAGCACACCAACATTCATATTATAGGTGTCGCAGAAGGAGAAGAGAGAGACAAAGGGGCAGAGAATCTATTTGAAGAAATTATAGCTGAAAACTTTCCTAACTTGATGAAGGAAACAGACATCCAGGTGCAAGAAGCACTGAGAGCATCAAACAAGTTAAACCCAAAGAGGCCCACACCAAGATACACTATAATTAAAATGTCAAGAATTAAAGATAAAGAGAGAATCCTAAAAGCTACAAGAGAAAGGCAACAGGTTACATACAAAGGAAACCCCATAAGGCTATCAGCTGACTTCTCAGCAGGAACCTTACAGGCTAGAAGGGAGGAGCACAATATATTTAAAGTGCTGAAAGGAAAAAACCTACAGCCAAGAATACTCTACCCAGTAAGTTTATCATTCAGAGTAGAAGGAGAGATAGTTTTCCAGACAAACAAAAATTAAAGGAGTTTATCACCAAGAAACCAGTCTTACAAGAAATGCTAGAGGGACTTACGTGGAAAAGAGGAGACCACAAATAGGGATAAGAAAATTATCCAGAGAAAGAAAAAAGCAATAAAATCACTGGGAAAGGCAAAAATACAGGAAAGGTAGCAGATCAACCACCTATGAAGATAATATGAAGGTCAAAAGACAACAGTAGTAAAATTACCTATTTCCATGATAAGAGGGTAACAGATACACACACACACACACACACACACAAAGAGGTTAGTTACAATATCAAAAACATAAAATGTGGGAGGAGGGGAGTAAAAGAGTAGAGCTTTCAGATAAAGTTCAAACTAAAGAGTCCATTAACTCAATATAGATTGCTATATACGTAGGTTATTATATATGAACCTCATGGTAATGACAAACCAGAAACCTATAATAAATAGAGAAAAAAATTAAGAGAATGGAACCCAAACATAATACTAAAGAAAGCCATTAAACCACAAAGGAAGAGAGCAAGAGAAGAAGAAAGGAACAGAGAAGAACTACTAAAACACCCAGAAAAAAATAACAAAATGGCAATGAGTACCCACTTATCAATAGCTACTTTAAATGTCAATGGACTAAATGCTCCAATCAAAAGGCATAGGGTGGCTGATTGGATTAAAAAACAAGACCCATATATATGCTGCATACAAGAGACACACTTCAGACCTAAAGACACTCACAAAGTGAAAGTGAAGGGATGGAAAAAGATACTCCATGCAAATGGCAATGAAAAGAAAGCTGGGGTAGCAATGCTCATATCAGACAAAATAGACTTTAAAACAAAAACTGTAACAAGAGACAAAGAAGGGCACTACATAATGATAAAGGGAACAATCCAACAAGAGGATATAACACATGTAAATGTCTATGCACCCAACATAGGAGCACCTAAATATATAAAGCAATTATTAACAGACATAAAAGGAGAACTAGAGAGCAACACAATAATAGTAGGGGACTTTAACACTCCACTTACACCAATGGATAGATCATCCAAACAGAAGATCAATAAGGAAACATTGGCCTTAAACAACACATTAGACCAGATGGACTTAGTAGCTATATATAGAACATTCCATCCCAAAACCACAGAATACACATTCTTTTCAGTTGCACATGGAATATTATCCAGTATTGGTCACATATTAGGTCACACAACAAGACTCAATAAACTTAAGAAGATTGAAATAATACCAAGCATGTTTTCTGACCACAACAGTATGAAACTAGAAATCAACTATAGGAGGAAAATCAGAAAAGGCACGAATATGTGGAGATTAAACAAAATGTTACTGAGCAACAATTGGGTCAGTGAAGAAATCAAAAAATACCTGGAGACAAATGAAAATGAAAATACAACATGCCAAAATGTATGAAATACAGCAAAAGTGGTTCGAAGAGGGAAGTTTATAGCAATACAGGCCTACCTCAATAAACAAGAAAAATTTCAAATAAACAATCTAACAGTGCACCTAAAGGAATTGGAAAAAGAGGACAAAACAAAGCCCAAAATCAGTGGAAGGAAGGAAATCATAAAAATCAGAGCAGAAATAAATGAAATAGAGACTAAAAGAAAAAAAAGATAGAAAAAAAATCAATGAAACCAAGAGCTGGTTCTTCGAAAAGATAAAATTGACAAGCCTTTGGCTAGACTCAACAAGAAAAAAAGAGAGAAGGCTCAAATAAATAAAATCAGAAATGAAACAGAAGAAATTACAACAGACACCTCATAAATACAAAAGATCATAAAAGAATACTACAAAAAGCTATACACCAACAAATTCGATAATCCAGAAGAAATGGATAAATTCTTAGAATCACACAACCTGCCAAAACTGAATCAAGAAGAAATAGAGAATTTGAATAGGCAAATCACCAGTAAGGAGATTGAAACAGTAATCAAAAACCTCCCAAAAAGTAAAAGTCCAGGACCAGACATCTTCCCTGGTGAATTCTACCAAAAATTCAAAGAAGACTTAATACCTATCCTTCTCAAACTCTTCCAAAAAATTGAAGAGACAGGGAAGGTTCCTAACTCATTCTATGAAGCAAATATTACCCTGATACCAAAACCAGACAAGGACAACACAAAAAAAGAAAATTACAGGCCAATATCACTGATGAACATTGATGCAAAAATCCTCGACAAAATACTAGCAAATCGAATAGAACAATACATTAAAAAGATCATACACCATGATCAAATGGGATTTATTCCAGGATGCAGGGATCGTTCAATACCCACAAATCAATCAACGTGATACACCACATTAACAAAATGAAGAATAAAAATCTCATGATCATCTCTAGATGCAGAGAAAGCATTTGACAACATACGGCATCCATTTATGATAAAAACCCTGAATAAAATGGGTATGGAAGGAAAGTACCACAACATAATAAAGGCCATATATGACAAAACCACAGTTAATATCATTGTCAATGGAGAAAAACTGGAAGCTCTCCCCCTAAGAACAGGAACAAGACAAGGATACCCACTTTCACCACTCTTATTTAACGTAGTATTGGAAGTCCTAGCTGAAGCAATCAGGCAAGAAAAAGAAATAAAAGGGATCCACATTGGAAAGGAAGAAATGAAACTGTCACTATTTGCAGATGACATGATTTTATATACAGAAAAGCTGAAAGTATCCACCAAAAAACTATTAGAAATAATAATGAACGCAGTAAAGTTGCAGGGTACAAAGTCAACATACAAAAATCAATTGCATTTCTGTACACTAACAATGAAGTAGCAGAAACAGAAATTAAGAATACAGTCTCATTTACAATTGGAAAAAAGGAATAAAATACCTAGGAATAAACTTAGCCAAAGAGGTGAAAGATCTGTACACTGAAAACTATAAAACATTGTTGAAAGAAATTGAAGCCACAAAGAAATGGAAAGATATTCTGTGCTCTTGAATTGGAAGAATTAACATGGTTAAAATCTCCATACTCCCTAAAGCAATCTACAGACTCAATGCAATCCCTATCAAAGTTCCAAGACTTTTCACAGAAATAGAACAAAGAATCCTAACAACAAACAACCCTGAACAACCTAACAACAAAAAACCCTGAATACCCAAAGGAATCCTGAGAAAAAAGAACAAAGCTGGAGGAATCACACTCCCTGATTTCAAAATATACTACAAAGCTATAGTAACCAAAACAGCATGGTAGTGGCACAAAAATAGACACACAGATCAATGGAACAGAATGGAGAGCCCAGATGTAAACCCACACATCTATGGACAGCTAATTTTCGACAAGGGAGCCAAGAACATACAGTGGAGAAAGGAAAGTCTTTTCAATAAATGGTTTTGGGAAAATTGGACAGTCACGAGGAAAAGAATGAAAGTAGATCGTTATCTTACACCATACACAAAAATTAACTCAAAATGGATTAAAGACTTGAATATAAGACCTGAAACCATGAAACTTCTAGAAGAAAATAGGCAGTATGCTCTTCAACATCTGTCTTAGCAGCATCTTTTCAAGTACTGTGTCTGACTGAGCAAGGGAAACAATAGAAAAAAATAAACAAACGGGACTGCATCAAACTAAAAAGCTTCTGCACAGCAAAGGAAACCATCAACAAAATGAAAATACAACCTAACAATTGGGAGAAGATATTTGCAAACCATATATCTGATAAGGGGTTAATCTCCAAAATATATAAAGAACTCATACATATGAACAACAAAAAACTAATAACCCAATTAAAAGTGGGCAAAAGATCTGAACAGACATTTCTCCAAAGAAGATATACAGGTGGCCAACAGGCACATGAAAAGATGTTCAACATCGTTAACTATCAGGGAAATGCGAACCAAACCTACAATGAGATGTCATCTCACTCCCATCAGAATGGCTATAATTAGCAAGACAGGAACCAACAATTGTTGGAGAGGATGTGAAGAAAAGGGAACTCTCATACATTGCTGGTAGGAGTGCAAACTGGTGCTGCCACTATGGAAAACAGCATGGAGATTCCTCAAAAAATTAAGACTAGAAGTGCCACCATATGATCCAACTATTCCACTGCTGGGTATTTATCCAAAGAACATGAAAACATGAATGCATAAAGATACATGCACCCCGTGTTCACTGCAGCATTACTCACAATAGCCAAGACTTGGAAGCCACCTAAGTGCCCATCAAGGGACAAATGGATAAAGAAGATGTGGCATATATGCACAATGGTATACTACTCAGCAATAAGAAACGATGAAATCTGGCCATTTGTGACAACATGGATGGACCTTGAGGGTATTATGCTAAATGAAATAAGTCAGAGGGAGAAGGTCAAAAACTGTATGATCTCACTAATAAGTAGAAGATAAAAACAACAACAAAGAATCACAGAGAGACAGAGATTGGATTCGTGGTTACCAGAGGGGAACGGTGGAGAGAGTAGGGCAAAAGGGGTGATTAGGCATATATGTGTGTGGAGATGGATTGTAATCAGTCTTCGGGTGGTGGACATGATGTAATCTACACAGAAATCTAAATATAATGATGTACACCTGAAATTTATATAATGTTATAAACCAATGTTATCACAATAAAAAAAAATTGTAAAAAAAAAAAAAAAAATCATGGGGGCCGCCCGGTGGCGCAGCGGTTTCGTCTGCGCTTGGCAGCCCGGGGTTCGCCGGTTCGGATCCCGGGCGCCCGCCAACGCACTGCCTGTCAGCCACGCTGTGGCGGCGTCCCATATAAAGTGGAGGACGATGGGCACGATGTTAGCCCAGGGCCAGTCTTCCTCAGCAAAAAGAGGAGGATTAGCAACGGATGTTAGCTCAGGGCTGGTCTTCCTCACCAAAAAAAAAAAAATCATGTGGACTACTGAAAGTAAAAGTTGTTCCTCTTGTTGGAAATATTACTTTACACATTGCTACCAATCATTCATTGAAAATGACATGTGTTAAAGCCCATAGAAACGTGTATTTATTTAAACAAAAACTTATGTACCCTACTAGGTGCCAGGCAATATTCTAAGCTCTTTAAATTAAGTCATTTAATTTTCAACACAATCCTACAAGGCAGAATCTGTTACTCCCATGTTATAATTGAGGGAACAGGGAGGTTAAGTAATCTGCCTAAAATCACACAGCTGGTAATCAGTCAAGTTAAGATTATGATTGTGTCTATACACTTAACCACCATGCTACATTGCCTTAAGTGTGCAATTGTTTTTCATATAAATTCAAATTATGAAAACAAGATTAATATAGAATTGACTGATTGGATCACTGTAGCTGTCATTATGAGTAAAAATAAAACCATTGAGTGAATATTAATTGTTACTAATACCTACCATTTTGCCAGATGCTGTGCTAGGTATGTTGCATACATTATCTCTAATTTCACAACAGTGCTGCCATCCCTAATTAGAAACGAGGAAATTGTGTCACAAGAGGTTATGGCTATGAAACCTAATGCCACTCAACTCTTGAGTATTGGACAAGATGACTAAACCCAGTTTTTGGTATTACATGTCTGTCTTCCTGAGCTGCTGGCATGTTGGGAGTGTTGTGATCGTTTAGAACCCCCCCCCGCTGGGACACGGTATTCGACCCTGATTACGTTTAAAATCCAGCAGCCAAGAATGAATCCTGGAATACCTCTACTTACTGAGGAGCACATCTTTGGTTCATCTGGATCCGCAGAACCAAATCACACTGACTCTCAGATTCAGTGTAACAGATGATACGGTCTTTCCTGTGGTAAAGCCAAAAGCCCTGGGCTTTGGGCTCAGACCAAGGTTGGCATCTAGAACGTTTCTCACTAGATGTGTGATTCTAAGGAAGTGCCTAGCTGCGGAGGCTGAGTTTCCTCACCTCTGAATGGGGTTCCTTCTATTACCTCATGGGGATCTTGCAAGGGTCACATCAAATGAGATAACATCTGTGAAAGCGTGTTGCAGGTAAATACAAATTTAGGATAACAAATAAGCATTGTTCTGTTTGTTCAAGATCTGTTCATTGTCAGATAGATTCGTAAAATATATTTTCTTTAACACGCCAGAATGCTCACACACATTCTTTGTTATGTGACTCTGGCTTTGAGCTCTAATTTAGAGGACTACTAATCTAAATCAGATAATTTTTTTTTTTTTTTTTTTTGGTGAGGAAGACCAGCCCTGAGCTAACATCCGTTGCTAATCCTCCTCTTTTTGCTGAGGAAGACTGGCCCTGGGCTAACATCGTGCCCGTCTTCCTCTATTTTATATGGGACGCCGCCACGGCATGGCTGACAGGCAGTGCGTCAGCGGGCGCCCGGGATCCGAACCCGTGAACCCCGGGCTGCCAAGCGCGGACGAAGCCGCTGCACCACCGGGCCGGCCCCTAAATCAGATAATTTTGTGTCTGCTATTTTGCTACCAACGTCCACAGATGAATTTATCTCAGGATCATATTAGTCTATTCTGATTACTGTCCTTGTCTGACCTTAAACAGCGACACTTAACTCTATCCCAAGTCCCTGAATCTTGTTTCATTACTTTTAAGGTACACATTTTATCTCTCTGAAATTGGGGTGTATTTAAATGGCTTTCTGCAACTGCTATCAGTCAGGCCACAATTGTGACATAGTAGACATTGCCTGCAGGCATCAAAGGGCCTGGATAAAGACTGGCGGGAGTACGAGTGACATGGAAGCAAATTCAGGGATAAAAGAGTGGTGCAGTGGATGTCATCTAGAGATAAAATAGTGACGCAAACATTTTTTTTTGCAGCAAAATATACATAAGAAAATATTTATCAATTTAATCATTCATAAATGTACAATTAAGTGGCGTTAAATACATTCACAAGGTATTCACCACTGTCTATACCTAAAACTTTTTTGTTATCCTCACTCAAAACTCCATACCAATTAACCAATAACTCTCCTCCCTCCAGCCCTTGGTAATGCCTATTCTGCTTTCTGTGTCTATCAACTTGCCTGTTCTAGTACCTCATATAAGTGGAATCATACAATATTTGATCTTCTGTGTCTAACTTACTTTACTTAACATAATGTTTTCAAGGTCCATTCTTGTTGTAGCATATATCAAAATTGCATTCCTTTTTATGGCCGAATAATACTTCATTATTTATTTATACCACATTTTCTTTATCTATTCTACTGTCCCTGGACACTTGGATTGCTTCTATCTTTTGTCTATTGTGAATAATGTTGCTGTGAGTGTTGGTGTACGAGTGTCTGTTTGATTCCCTGCTTTCAGGTCCTCTGGGTATATACCTCAGAGTGGACTTTCTGGGTCATATGGTAGTTCTATGTTCAACATTTTGAGAAACCACAAAACTGTTTTCCACAGGGGCTGCAATTGGTACAGTTTTTATCCCCATTAACCGAAAGACTGAGGGTAAAAACCAAAAGGTCATGGGCAATAGATGGGGACATTAGTGAATCAGATGTAATTATCAACATTCCCAAAGTTAAAATAAAGTAGTTCTACTTAATTGTAAACCTGGCTTAGAGTCCAGAACCAATGGGGCTTAGTTCTTTCATGGACTCTTTTAATGAATGCTGCATTTTGACATCACAGGGGATAATAATTTGTGTGGAAAGCCATAGACATGCATGACTTTAAATTAAAGAGTGATACAAAAGAGGTGGTCCTGGGTGTGAAGCAGTTTTAGGAGTGCATTAGCTAAAGTATTTTGTTATTACCATTTTTCACTGAATCTAAGTTGCCATACATGGTAAGACAATATTTTTTTGTATATGTTATGAAAGTAAAGATGCATTAAATTAGGATGCATTGCTATGGTACTGCTGATTATAATATACCTCCTGATTTCAGTAATGTGAAAAAAATGTCTTAGACTCACTGAAATACGGTATTCCCCTTTTTTATGTATTCATAACAGTTATTGAGTTGTATATGATATAAATCTTTAATTAAATCTAAAAGAGCTCTTTCTATAAATATAAAGTATTGTGGTGATAAGAAAGTACTGTATCATAACGTTTTTCTTTCTAAGTGATACCTAAAATGATGGTGCTGTTTACAATTAATGGCATCATAGGTTTGATAACATAATACATCAGTTTTACCTGTACTTTTGATTCTGTTCACTCCCTAGTCTGGACTTAAAATATGACTAACTCTTGCTTACCAGTATCCATCCCTGTTTTGACCTTTTATTTTAGAGGTACATCAAGTCCTGACAGTTTGAACCAACTAAATCTTTCTCTTAAGATGTTGGTGGTTGGGGGTGTCTATGGAAGTTCTATATTTTGTTAACTGCATTTTAGTCATGAACTAAGATTTGCAAGAGCTGATGATTTTTGACCCAGATCAGAGTTTTTGTACAGCTTTTCTACTTAACAAATTATAATCAAGACAGTATTTCCCAAACTGTAGCAAAGATTAGAATTTACCTGGAGTTTTGATAAAGACAGAGATTTCCAGCCCCATCTGGACCTATTAATCAGAATCTCTAGGGAAAAAGTCTAGAAATCTGGATTTGTAACAGACACACCAGGGGATTCTTAGAATAAAGCAAGTTTGAGAACCACTCACTGAAGATAGTCTATTTTATCTCCCTCACCCACAGATTTTGAAACCATAAAATTGGCATGATATCTGCCCTCCATCTGGATGAGCAGTCATGTTGATCAAGGAGATACTATGGAGCTCTCTGAACTATTCAAAAGAGATTTGCTCAATGATCTCATCTTTAAAAAACATAAATTTAGCTTTTCTAAGTTCCACTTAGCTTCAATCCAGGAAGTCACATCCTCAGTGGGTAGTTTTAATTCTGTCCTATTAAAATACCCTGGTTAAGGAAGAGGTGATTATAACAATAGCCTATGTTCACATCTGTTAGCATAATATCTGGTGACCTGAATTTTGTTCATTTAGGCACTTAGACCTGTTTTGTAAGGCTTTCGATATATTATTGGAGTTTGTTGGCTGTTAAGGTCACCCTAGTCTTTCTTCCTTATCTAAAAAAAGGAAAGAACTGGACTAGATACTTTCTAGGTATAAACTTTATTGGTCTAAAAAATTCTGAGTCTAGCAACCTAAAATCCAACCTGTAATATCTTAAATGACAGCATTTATATGGCTAACAATATATTCATTAGAAAATGTAACAATCTTTGCATGAAAGTGCTTCTATATGATGGAAAAGTAAAATAAACGTGAGTAGCCATGTCTACATAGCACATGCCATGTATAATGAACACTAAGAAAAGCTCCCTCTCTAACTGATCTCCCATCCCCCACAAGCAGGGTGACAGTAGCAGAGTGACAATTGAGAAAGGAGTTTTATATATGAGGGAAGCCATTTCCTGTGCTACAGTTATTAATCAACATCAGATTAAGAATATGAACAATGCCAATTCATCTTGTTTCATAGATAATTCTCCTGTTTTATGAAAATCGTTTATGTAGATTGTCTTACTCTGGGAATAGGAATAAATGCCTGTGTGTAAAGTTTTAGAAGGAATGAGGCAATCAGGCATCTGCAGTCCGTTTATTCAGTGGTGGCCTTTAGTACACTACCCATGGCTGTAAACATCCAAAGACCAGCTCCAGCCTGTGTTTACTTAGCCTTGCCCTTTGAGTTAGTTCTGGAGGTCAGTTATGCAAATTACCCAAGTTCAAATAATACTGCTCCAGAATAGTATTTGCTTAAGTTTGTACTACATAAAATTGGAATTTTCATAGTTTAAATGTTTCCAAAATTCATTCCATAAAACCTGATATTCATGCACCATTAAGATGCTTGCATAATCCATAATCAAAGAAATGGAACAATGAAATACTGTTTTTAATATGTCAGATTGGAATTGAATAAAAAGAAAGATCTAAATGATTGCTGCTAAAAGCATTGAAAATTAATTTAAATTTCCTGGTGGGAGTGTAAATTGGCACAACCTTTCCAGATTGTGTGGCAATCCATATTTAAATGCCCTGAAAAAAAAGGTACGTGCAATTCCTCCCGGAGACTTATCCTGAGGAAATAATTGGTTTAGAGTACAAAGATCTAGTATAAGAATGTTCTTTGCAGGAGTGGTGAACTCAAAGATTTCTCACTAAATATTTAAAAGTTAAGGCCCAAAGTCCCTGCTGTGGGATCCCCCTAAGTGAATATAACAAGGGGAGAGGTGGCATCCTCCCGGCTGTAGCTTCAGGAGAGCTGGATAAGCTGTGTCATCCACGAGTGGACTAGGACCATGGTAGTGGAGAATGTGCGGAGCACAACACCTCTGTGAGGACAGATGCTCAGGCAGAGTAGTTGAACTCACGGTGATTGTCTGGCTTGAACCAACAGAAGAGGGCAGCTTCCCCTGATCTGTGAGTGTGTGGTAATACCCACCTTGGGCCTCTATGAAATACTCAGAGGTTGGGGGGAGGACTTTTCGATGGATGGGAAGATTCAGGTATTAATATAATATGAACTAATCTGTGTCTACAAATAGGGCAGATCTGGAAATATCGGAGTTGCATGTTTTAGAGTTTTAAGTATACAACTGGCAATCACAGATTTAACATTTTTGGATTCAGTCTCTCTTTCATTCAATAAATACATTGAGCACCTACTATGGGCCAGAAACTCTTCTAGACTCTAGGGTTACAAATGTTGGGGGTCGATCATTTGATTTTTGAAAGCTAACTCTTAATTAATAGCATATTAAATTGCTTTTTGCTATGTATAGATCACATTACCTAGATGTGTAATTCGAAAAAAAATTAAACTAAAAGAAATAGTAATAGTTCAGAAATTCCAGATCCTACTAGTGACCAATATTATTCTTGAAAAAAAAAATGTAAATATAACATCGTTTATTCAAGTTTTGAATAGAGGTACTATTTTCCCTACAGACACTTGTAGTACATGCCTTGAACATTAGAAAATAATCTAAGAATGCAAATTTATTGCCCAAGCAATTGACACTTTTTTAAAGTGAAAATACGTATGATCGCAAATGAGTGGAAGAAAGATTTATGAACATAGTATCACAGTTTCAAATTATGATTTTCAATATTGTTCTAATTTACTATATGATGATCAATGTGATAAATGATGCTTGATTTTCATTTCAAGACAAACTTTAGGCTGTCAAATACACTTTCAAAACTGCAATTCAATATGTTTCTTTATATGCTTTCAATTCCCAGGAAACTTAAAACTATACTCAATGTCCAACTTAAAAATGAGCTCATTTCAAGTCTTTGGTTATATATATATCTAGATTTTCTTTAGACAATTGTACCTCTTTGGGTTTTTTTTAACCTCCTAATTGTTTAGTTTTGCATTATGGTTAACTTACTATGTGCCTCATTAGGCAATGTGGAAAAGACTACTGGTACCACCCTTATCTCTGTTCACCTCTCTGGACGTGGACGCAGCTAGACCACATTTCCCAGGGCAGCTTTTCTTGCAGTTAAGTGAGACATGACTAAATTCTGGCCAATGGAATTTAAGCAGATGTGATGTGTGATGTCAGGGACCAGTCAAGAAAACAGACATTACCCTGGGCATTTCAAATATAGGTAATTTAATGCAGATTATTCCTTGCACAGGTATTAGAAGGATTATGAGAGTAGAAAGAGAATATAGTGATGCAACAAAATAAAAAATAAACGAGTGATACTATATCAAACTAAAAAGCTTCTGCACAGTAAAAGAAATGATCAGCAAAATGAAGAGAAAGCCTATGGAATGGGAGAAAACATTTGCAGATCCTATATCTGATAAAGGGTTAATATCCAAAATATATAAAGAACTCATGCAACTCAATAGCAAAAAAACCAATAATCCAATTAAAAAATGGGCAAAAGATCTGAATGGAAGTTTTTCCAAAGAAGATATACCAATGGCCAACAGGTACATAAAAATGTACTCAACATCACCAATCATTAGGGAAATGCAAATCAAAACCACAATGAGATATCACCTCAAGCCTGTTAGAATGGCCATCATCAAAAAGACAAGAGATAACAAATGCTGGCAAGGCTGTGGAGAAAAGGGAACCCTTGTGCACTATTGGTGGGAATGTAAATTGGTACAGACACTATAGAAGACAGTATGGAGGTTCCTCAAAATTTTAAAACTAGAACTACCATATGATCCAGCAATTCCACTTCTGGGAATATATCTGAAGGAAATGAAAACACTATGTTGAAGAGATATCTGTACCCCCATGTTGACAGCAGCATTACTTACAATAGCCAAGACATAGAAACAACCTAAGTGTCCACTGATGGACGAATGGATAAAAAGATGTGAGATATATATATATGTAAATGTGTGTGTGCATATATATATATATATATATATATATATATAAAATGGAATATTTTTCAGCCATAAAGAGAAGGAAATCCTGCCATTTGCAACAACACAGATGGACCTGGAAAGTATTTTATTGTTGGTTGAAATGAGCCAGACAAAGAAAGACAAATACTGCATTATCTCATTTATATGTGGATCTTAAAAGAAAAAACTAAACTCATAGAAAAAGAGATCAAATTATTTGTGGTTACCACAGGTGGGGGGATTGGATGAAGATAGTCAAAAGGTACAAACTTCCAGTAATAAGATAAGTAAGTACTGGGGATGTAATGTACAACATGATGACTACAGTTAACACTGTTGTGTAGTATATTTGATAGTTGCTAAGAGAGTAGATCCTAGGAGTTCTCATCACAAAGAGCAAAACATTTTTTTCTTTCTTTTTTTGGTATCTATATGAAATGATGGATGTTAACCAAACGTATTGTGGTAATCATTTCAAAATATATGTAAGTCAAGTCATTATGCTGTAAACCTTATACAGTGCGGTGTGTCAACTATATCTCAGTAAAACTGGAAAAAAATTTTAAAAAGAAATTCAGAGATTAGTAACTGTAAGAAGCACCTACCACTCCTAGGACTGGAAAAATAAAGGGAATAGGTGGTGTTACCACAGACCAGAACTGTGGGATAGTGCCACCTGGGCTGGTTCTGGGACCCCAGTGGAGTTCTTTCACTGGCGCTGGAACCACTGAAGGGCCAGGGGGGTGCCACATGGCTCTACTGGAGTCAGAAGGAAGGGGACCTTAGTAGATGTTAGGACCATGTGGTGGTGTCTAGGGCTGATACTGGGACTGAGGAAGAGGCTGTGCCTGGTGTGTGTTGGTACAACTGAAAGACACTCTTCCATAGCTGACTGCACCTGCTGAAAGGATATTGACACAATGAAGAATGAATGAGTACCTTTTCTTCTCCTCCCATCTTCCAATCTCCCATTAGTACTTCATTGGTAGAAGCCACCAGAAGCCAGCTACCAAGGGAGTCTGTGAAATAAAGTTTGCAAGGTGTCCACCACAAAAGTACACATCAGAGCACAGAAGGGACAGAGACTGAGAGCAAAGAGGCAGATAACACACAGGGGGCCAGGCTGATGAGAGCCTGGGACATCACACTAAGGAGTTTGGGCTTTGTTTTTGAGGCAGTGAGAAGCCCTCTGAGAAGGAAGAAATAGGTTAAATTTTCTGGAAGTCTAATTATGCATGAGTTTTAAAAATATTTAAATTAAAAGAGGAAGAGAATGCAAATATGACTAAACTTTGAGCATTTTATTTTCATATAACATTTTCTGTTACAAACTAATACATGCTCATAGTAGAAAATTTGAGGAAAACAAAAAATTATGAAAAAGGAAATAGTTATGCCACCTAGAGATCGTCACAAATAATACTTGTGTATTTCCTTCTAGTCTTTTGTCTAGAAATATATATTTTTAATATTAAAATCATAGTGTAGAAACAGACTTTATAGTCTTCAATCACCATTAGGTTGTAAGCATTTCTTCAAAGGGCAATTTTTAAATGGTTGCATAATATTTTACCAAATGAAATACACTATAAATTATTTAACCATTCATGACATTGTTACGCATGGAACAGAATGATAAAATGGAAGTTTACTAGATCCTAAGATATTTAGATATCGAATACCAAAATGAGTTGCAAGAGAAACTACTCTGTAGGAATATCAAAGTAATTTTTTGAAAACTGGTTTACAACATTTGAATGCTTTATCCTCATTTAGGATATAAAAGGGTCAAAAGTGGTATGAAGGGAAGATTTATATGAAGAGGAGTTCTCTGGAGAGAGTCATGCTGAGTTCCCTGGGAGAGGTGAGATTAGAAGTTTCTCTGTTTTTCCTCAAGTCAAGAGAGTTTGTCTTCAGTGAGGTCCTCTGAGAGCTAATATAATTGGTTGCTCTGTAGTTAGGGAGACCTAGTATCTGATTCTTGACTGGAAAACGTACAGGGCAGGAACCCGTGGGCTAGCTGCTCCAATGGCAACGAGAGAGGAGAGCATTGGGCTTCCCCAATCTCAGAGTTGTCAGGGTAAACGTTGCTGAGTGCTTCCTGTGGACAAGATCTGGGCCACGCTTGTGAGCAAGAGCTAGCCTGGAGCTGCTTTAAATTCCGTCCAAGAGGGGCTGCCTGGGAATACCGGTCCCAAAAGAAGTCTGTATAGAGCAGACCATGTCATGGACTGAATTGTGTCTAATACAGATCATAAAAACAAAAACAGGAGCTGAGGGGGCAAGGTTCAGCTGGAGGAAAACACATAATCTATATTAGTGGTTTCTCAGTCGGGGATAAATTTGCACCTCTGGGGACATTTGACAATGTCGGAAGATTTTTTTGGTTGTCACAGTTGGGGGCGGGTGACATGTTACTGATACTGCACGAAGAGGCCAGGAATGCTGCTGAACATCCTACGATGCATAGAACAACAAATGATTATCTGGCTCAAATGTCAAGAATGCTAAAAGATTGAGAAACCCTGGTTTATATCATGGAGAGAGGGAAAGAGTCAGTATTAAACATCTGCCAAAAAATTGATCATGGGATGGTTGCACAACACTGTAAATATACTAAAATACTAAAAACCATTGTATAATTTAAGTGGGTGAATTATAAGTAAATTACATCTCAGTAAAGCTGATATAAAACAATGGGCATTACAAAATTATAGAAATAAATTTATAATAGAAAAAAATTTAATATATGTAAGCAATGCATTGAATAAGCAGGGCTCAGGAAAGTTAACCAGAAGGAAACTTTATTTCTGTGTCCCACTGTGTCTTTACAATATGTCCATTGGAAGAAATTCTTTCCCTAATCTTGGAAGATTTTTTAAAATCATTCTCAGATAATAAAATTCCTATTATCACTTATTTCACCAAAACAGTGTCAATTTAGAAATTAGAAGGTTTAGTCCTATGTAATAATCAAAAGTATGAATTTGATTTAAATTTTCACCTGATTCCTAGCTGCGGCTTTCCACAGGTAGAAAGAGGGGAATGAACTGACAATTTCACCCATTCAACACTGTCTTATTTTTGGTCCAGAGTTTAAAGGGACCTGGAAGAGATGAGGGTTGAAGGATGAGAGAGAAGGGAGGGCAGAAGAATTCTCACTTAACTGGTATTGATGTAATGTTATGTTTACATCATATGGTAATTCTATTTTTAACTTTCTGAGGAACTAGCAGGCTGTTTTCCATGATGGGTCCAACATTTTGTATTCTCACCAGCAGTGCATGAGGGTTCCACTTCTCTACTTCCTCACCAACACTTGTTGTTATATGACTTTCTGATTATAACCATTGCAGTGGGTGTGAAATGGGATCTCATTATGGTTACAGTTTTCATTTCCCTGATGACTAATGACGTTGGGTATATTTTCATGTGCTTATTAGCCATTTTTACTCTTCCTTGGTGAAATATCTATTTAGATCCTTTGCCTATTTTAAATTGAGTTGTCTTTTTACTATTGAATTGTAAGAGTTCTTTGTACATTCTAGATATAAGATGTATGATTTACAAATATTCTCTCTCATTTTCTGGGTTGTCTCTTCATTTTCTTGATAGTGTCATTTGAAGCACAAAAGTTTTTAATGGATTTTAATGAAATCCAATTTACTTTTTTATTTTATCACTTGTGGTTTTGGTGTCATACTTAAGAAGACTTTGCCTACCCCAAAGTCATGAAGATTTACTTCTATATTTTCTTCTAAGACTTTTATAGTTTTAGCTCTTATATTTAGGCCTATGATTCATTTTGAGTTAATGCAAAATGAATGGAATGAGGAAGAGGTCAAATTTCCTTCTTTTGCATGTGGATATCCAGCTGCTCCAGAACCATTTGTTGAAAAGATTATTCTTTCCCCCATTGAACTGTCTTGGCACCCTTGTTGAAAATCAGTTGACCATAAATTGGGTTTATGGTGTTATTTCTAGACTCTCAATTCTATTCCATTGATCTATGTGTCTATCTTTATGCCAGTACCACACTGTCTTAATTACTGTGGCTTTGTAGTACATTTTAAAATTTGGAAGCATGAGTCTTCCATCTTTGCTCTTCTTTTTCCAGATTGTTTTGGCTGTTCTGGGTCCCTTGCATTTCCATATGAATTTTAGGATTGGTTTACAATTTTCTACAAAAAAATGGTTCTGAGATTTTCATAGGGATTGCATTGAATCTATAGACCAATTTGGGGACTATTACCGTCTTAATATAGAATGTCTTTCCATTTATTTAGATCTTCTTTAGTTTCTTTCAAGATGTTTGGTAATTGTCTTTTTTTAAATCAGCAATATTGAGGTATAACTGACAGATAAAATTGTATGATATTTAAAGTGTACATCCTAATGATTGGATATATGTACACATTGTGAAAGGATTCCTCCTATCCAGTTAATTGACACATCAATCACTTTTTTTTATGGCGAGAACATTTAAGTTCTGCTTTCTTAGTAGATTTTGATTATAGAATACAGTGTTATCAACTATAGTCACCATGTTATACATTAAATCCTCAGACCTTATTCATCTTATAACTGAAAGCTTGTACCCTTTTACCAATCTCTCACTATTTCCCCCACCCTCCTATTTTGTAATTTTCAATGTGCAAGTCTTCTACTTCTTTTGTTAAATTTATTCCTAAGTATTTTATTATTTTTTAATGCTATTGTAAATGAAATTTGTAATGAAAATGTGACATCTTTGGTGTTTTAAATTTCATTTTTGGATTATTCATTACTAGTGTGTAAAAATACAGTCAATTTTTGTATATTGGACTTGTGTCTTGCAACCTTGCTAAACTTGATTATTAGCTCTACCAGTTTTTGTGAATTCTTTAGGATTTCCTATATGCAAGATCATGTCATCTGCAATGAGAGATGGTTTTCCTTCTTACTTTCCATTCTGGATGACTTCTATTTCATTTCCTTCAATTTTCCTGGCTAGAACCTCCAATACAATGTTGAGTAGAAGAGGTGGGAGTGGACATCTTTGCCTTGTTCCTGTTCTTAAGCAAAAGCATTCAGTTTTTCACCATTAAGTACTGTGCTATTTGTGGGTTTTCTCTAGGTGCCCTTTAACAGGTTAAGGAAGTTTCTACTTCCACATTGCTGAATGTTTCTATCATGAAAGGATGTTGGATTTTATCAAAGGCTTTTTCTGTGTCTATTAAGATGATCCTGTTTTTTGTTCTTTACTCTATCGATGTGGTGTATTACATTAATTGGTGTTCTAATGTTAAACCAAGCTTGAATTCCTTGGATAAATCACAATTAGACATGGGATATAACTCTTTTTATATTTGGTAGATTTGGTTTGCTAATATTTTGTTGAGGATTTTTGTGTCTGTATTCATAATGGGATATTCATCTGTAGTTTTTTTGTGATGTTTTGTCTGGTTTTCGTGTCAGGGTAATACTGGCCTCATAGAATGAGTTGGAAAGTATTCCCTCCAATTCTATTTTTCAGCAGAGTTTGTGAAGAATTAATTCTTTAAAAGTTTGATAGAATTACCAATGAAGCCATCTGGGCCTGAGCTTTCCGTTCTTTTTCTTTTATTGATGTATAATTGGCATAACATTGTATTAGTTTCAGATGTACAACATAATGATTCAATATTTGTATATATTGCAAAAGGATCACCACAATAAGTCTAGTTAACATACATCATCACATCATACATAGTTACAAAATTTTTTTCTTGTGATGAGAGCTTTCAAGATTTACTCTCTTAACTTTCAAATATGCAATACAGTATTTTTAATTATAGTCACCATGCTGTACATTACATCCTCATGGCTTATTTATTTTATAACTGGAAGCTTATACCTTTTGATTCCCTTCCCCCATTTCACCTGACCCCCATGCCCCACCTCTGGCAACCACCAGTGTCTATGAGCTTGGTTGGTTTTTTTTAGATTCCATATATAAGTGAGATCATAGGGTATTTGTCTTTCTCTGTCTGACTTATTTCATTTAGCATAATGCCCTAAACTTCCATTCACGTTGTCACGAATGGCAATATTTCATTCTTTTCTTTTGGCTGAATAATATTCCAACATCACATTTTCTTTATCCATTCATCCATTGATGGACACTTAAGTTGCTTTCATATCTTGGCTATTGTAAATAATGCTTCAATGAACATGGGGCTGTATATATCTTTTTGAGTTAGTGTTTTCATTTTCTTTGCATAAATACCCAGAAGTAGAATTGCTGGATCATATGGTAGTTCTAAATTTTTGACGAACCTCCATACTGTTGCCCACAGTGGTTGCACCAATTTACATTCCCACCAACAGTACACAAGGGTTTCCCTTTTTCCACATCCTTGCCAACACTTGTTATCTCTTGTCTTTTTGATAATAGCCATTCTAACAGGTGTGAGGCAATATCTCATTATAGTTTTGGTTTGCATTTTCCTGATGATTAGTGATGTTGAGCACCTTTTTATGTATCTGTTGGTCATCTGTATGTCTTCTCTGGAAAAATGTCTATTCAGATCCTCTGCCCATTTTTTAATCAGATTGTTTGTTTTTGTGCTATTGAGTTGTATGAGTTCTTTATATATTTTGGATATTAATTGCTTATCAGATATATGATTTGCAAATATTTTCTCCCATTTGGTAAGTTTTCTTTTCATTTTGTTGATGGTTTCCTTTGCTGTGCAGAAGTTTTTTAGTTTGATGTATTCCCATTTTTTTATTTTTGCTAAAAAATTATTGCCAACACCAATATCAAGAAACTTACCTTCTATGTTTTCTTTTAGGAGTTTAACAGTTTTAGGTCTTATGTTCAAGTCTTTAATCCATTTTGAATTGATTTTTGTGTATGGTGTAAGATACTGGGCCAGTTTCATTCTTTTGCTTGTGGCTATCCAGCTTTGCCAACACCATTTGTTTAAGAGACTGCCATTTCCCCATTGTATATTCTTGGCTACTTTGTCATAAATTAATTGAGTACATGTGGGTGGGTTTATTTCTCGGCTCTCTATTCTGTTCCATTAATCTATGTGTCTGTTTTTGGGCCAATACCATACTGTTTTGATTCCTATAGCTTTGTAATATAGTTTGAAATCAAGGAGTGTGATGCTTACAGCTTTGTTTTTCTTTCTCATAATTGCTTTGGCTGTTCTGGGTCTTTTGTGGTTCCCTACAAATTTTAGGATTGTTTGTTCTATTTTAGTGAAAAATGCCATTGAAATTTTGATAGGGATTACAATGAATATGTAGATTGCTTTGGGGAGTATGGACATTTTAACAATATTAATTCTTCCAATCCATGAGCATGGCATATCTTTCCATTTATTTGTGTCTTTTATTTCTTTCATTAATGTCTTACAGTTTTCAGTGTACAGTTTTCAGTCCTTGGTTAAAGTTATTCCTAAGTATTTTATTCTTTTAGATGCAATTGTAATGGGATTGTTTTTTAAATTTCTCTCTCTGATAGTTCATTGTTAGTGTATAGAAATGCAACAGATTTTTATATATTGATTTTGTATCCTACAACTTTACTGAACTCATTTATTAGTTCTAACATTTTTTGGTGGAGTCTTCAGGGTTTTCTATACATAATATTGTGTTATCTGCAAATAGTGATGCTTTTACTTCTTTCTTTCTCGTTTGGATACCTTTTATTTATTTTTCTTGCCTAATTGCTATGGCTAGAACTTCTAATACTACGTTGAATACAAGTGTTGAGAGTGGGCATCCTTGTCTTGTTCCTGATCTCAGATGAAAGGCTTTTCAACTTTTCCATGATGTTAGCTGTGGGCTTGTCATATATGGCCTTTATTATGTGAAGTACATTCCCCTATACCCACTTTGCTGCCAGTTTTTATCATATATAGACGTTGAATTTTGTCAGACACTTTTTCGGTGTCTATTGAGATGATTGTATGATTTTTATCTTTTATTTTGTTAATATGGTTCATCACATTGATTGATTTGTGGATGTTGAACCATTCTTTTATCCCTGAAATAAATCCCACTTAACCATGGTGTGTGATCCTTTTAATGTGTTGTTGAATTCAGTTTGCTAATATTTTGTTGAGGGTTTTTGCATCTTGTTCAACAGGGATATTGGCCTGTAATTTTCTTTTCTTGTGGTGTCCTTGTCTGGTTTTGGTATCAGGGTAATGCTGGCCTCATAAAATGAGTTTGGAAGTGTTCCCTCCTCCTGTTTTTTGGAAGAGTTTGAGAAGGATTAGTATTAATTCTTTCTTGAATGCTTGGTAGAATTCACCAGTGAAGCCATCTGGTCCTAGGCTTTTGTTTGTTGTGAGGTTTCTGATTATTGATTCTATCTCATTGCTAGTAAATGGTCTGTTCAGATTTTCTATTTCTTCATGATTCAGTCTTGGTAGGTTGTTGTTTCTAGGAATTTATCCATTTCTACTAGGTTGTCCAATTTGTTGTCATATAATTGTTCTTTAGTCTCTTTTGATCCTTTGTATTTCTGTGGTATCAGTTGTAGCATCTTCTCTTTCAGTTCTGATTTTATTTATTTGAGTCCTCTCTCTCTTTTTCTTGGTGAGTCTAGCTAATGGTTTTTTCATTCTTGTTTATCTTTTCAAAGAACCATCTCTTAGTTTCATTGATCTTTTTAATCGTCTTTTCAGTCTCTATTTCATTTATTTCTGCTCTGATCTTTTTTATTTTCTTCCTTCTACTTACTTTGGGATTAGTTCATTCTTCTTTTTTGAGTTCCTTGAGGTGTAAAGTTAGGTAGTTTATTGGAGAGTTTTCTTGCTTCTTGAGGTAGGCATTTATTGCTATGGACTTCCCTCTTAGAATTACTTTTGCTGCATCCCATAAGTTTTGGTATGTTTTATTTCCATTTTCATTTGTCTTGAGTGAATTTTGATTTGTTCTTTGATCTGTTGGTTGTTCACTAGCATGTTGTTTAATCTCCACATATTTGTGAATTTTCCAGTTTACTTCTTGTAATGGATCTCTAGTTTCATACCACTGTGGCTGGAAAAGATGCTTGATATGATTTCGGTCTTCTTAAGTTTACTAAGACCTGTTTCTTAACATGTGATCTATTCTGGAGAATGTTTCATGTGCCCTTCATAAGAATGTGTATTCTGTTGCTTTGGGATGGGATCCTGAGCTTGTCTTTGTGAGACTTTTTTGATTAGTAATTCAATCTTTTTACTTGCTGTAGATCTATTCAGATGTTCTATTTCTACTTGCTTCAGTTTTGATAGTTTGTGTCTTTCTAGGAATTTGTCCATTTCATCTAGGTTATCTAATTTGCTAGCATACAACTGTTCACAGTATTCACTTACAATTCTTTTTATTTCTGCAAGGTCTGTAGTAATGTTCTATCTTTCAATCCTGGTTTTAGTAATGTGAGTCTTCTCTCTCTTTTTTTTTTAGTCAGTCTAGTTAACCTTTTGTCAGTGTTGTTGATCTTTTCAAGGAACCGTCTTTTAATTTCATTGATTCTCTCTACTGTTTTTCTATTTTATTTATCTTCACTCTAATCTTTATAATTTCTTTCCCTCTGCTACCTTTGAGTTTAGTTTGCTGTTTTTTTCCTCAAACAGTTCCTTTGAAAAACAGTTCCTTGTGGTGGAAAGTTAAGTTACTGATTTGAGATCTTTCTTCTTCTTCTTCTTTTTTTTTTTTTTGTGAGGAAGACTAGCCCTGAGCTAACATCCATTGCCAATCCTCTTTTTGCTGAGGAAGACTGGCCCTGGGTTAACATCCATGCCAATCTTCCTCTACTTTATATGGGATGCCGCCACAGCATGGCTTGACAAGTGGTGCACCCATCTGCACCTGTAATCTGAACCCACGAACCCCAGGCTGCTGAAGTGGAGTGCACAAGCCTAACTGCTATGCCACCAGGCCAGCCCCTCTTTCTTCTTTTTTAAAGTAAGCATTTACAGCTATAAATTTCCCTCTGACCATTGCTTCCAATGCATTCCATGTTTTGGTATGTTGTGTTTTAGTTTTCATTCATCTCAAAGTATTTTCTAATTGCTTTTGTGATTTCTCCTTTGACTCATTGGTTGTTTAGGAATGTGTTGCTTAATTTTTGTATATTTGTGAATTTTCTGATTTTCCTTCTGTTATTGATTTCTACTTTCATTACATTGTGGTCAGAGAAGATCCTTTGTATGACTTCAGTCTTCTTAATTTATTGATACTTGTTTTGTAGACTAACATGTGGTCCATCAAGGAGAATGTTCCATGTGCTCTTGAGAACAATGCGTATTCTGCTGTTGTTGGGTGAGGTATTTTATAGACATCTATTTGGTCTGGTTGAGTTATAATAAGTTCAAGTCTTCTATTTCTTGTTGATCCTCTGCCACACTGTTTTTCATTATTGAAAGCAGAGTGTTCTATTTTGTTTTTTTCTCTCCTGTTTTCTATTTTATTTGTTTCTTTTTCTAATCTTTATTATTTCCTTGCAATGCTCATTCTTGTATCTAGGTCTTTCTATGTATTTATGGTTGTTCTTTAGATATCCAGCATTACTGGGTCAAATGGTTTAGATATCTAGCATTACTGGGTCAAATGGTATGAACATTTTTAAATTTCCTGATACATATTGCTAAACCTTCTTCAAGAAAAATTGAACTAGTTAATAAATCCACCTGAAGTAGTACATATTTTTCCAATTAATTACAATTTTTATATTGCAATAAAGTAAGCAGGTTAGGATTCTGATGCAACAATGCTGTATTAATAGGGGTAGGTAACTAAGCAAAAGTCAGATATGCAACTATATTAGTTTCCTACTGCCATTGTAACAAATTACCACAAACTTAGTGGCTTAAAATAACACAAATTTATTCTCACAGTTCTGAGGTCAGAAGTCCAATATCAGTTTTACTGGGTGAAAGTTGAGGTGTTAGCAGGACTAATTTATTCCAGGGGCTCTTAAAAGAGAATTCACTTTCTTGTATTTTTGAACTTCTAGACTGTATTCTTTGGCTGTGGCCCCTTCCTTCGTCTTCAAAGCACATCACTCCAATTTCTGCTTCTATTATCACATGGCCTTCTCCTCTGACTTTGACTCTCCCCATGTCCTGTTTATAAGGATGTTGTAATTAACATCAAGCTCACCGAGATAATCCAGGATAGTCTCCCCATCACAACACCCTTAATTTAATCACATCTGCAAAGTCCCTTTTGCATACAAGATAACATTCACAGGCTCCAGGGATTAGGACTCGGATGTTTGGAGGTCATTATTCAGCCTACCACATCAACCTTTTATAGACACTACATAAATTTATTCACAAGTAATAAACTCTGATGCATTTTTTAGTTGCTAGATCTCTCCAACGGCACAATATTACAACCAATGGCATTAAAATTCTCTTGAATTTATTGACAATGTTATCAGGGAAAAAGCTGAAGAGCATGTATTAGCATGAGATAATTTTGTGATGTCTGAAGCCAGGAGCCAGAGAGATCGCTGGGGAACAAATGTACAGTGAAGGGGAAATTTCCCGAACCTCATTGATAAAGGTGCTCTGGATCAGAACAGTTAGGATTTTAGCACAGACTGCTCTAAATGCCATACATAATTACATGCATGTAATCATCAGTGTGCCATAATTTTGGATTACTGTAGCTGAATATCTGAAAGTTGAGAACTACTGGTAACTGGGAAATTACTGATCCAAATTTCTTCAAGTACTATATTGTGAGTTAGTGGTTCACAAAGTATGGCCTAGATGCCTCCAGTTACCTCCAAGGACCTCGTGGTTATCAGGGTTGGATATATGTCTGTCTAATGTTTACAGTAGACCATTGCTTATATTACCATTTAGCATAAATCAATTCATTTTCTATCATATTTAATAGATGTCACTTCCTTAACATTGCATTAAATCAGCACTAGAGTTGCAATGAGGTTATCTGTTTTCATTAATTGGCTGCGACATGATGAAGAGATTGATTGGGGGGGAAATGAATGACACCTTGAACTCCAAAATAGAATCAAAAGCTTGAGAGAAAAAAAAAATAATTTCACTGTAGCACCACCTAGTGGAACTTTAGAAGAAATCAGTTGGTTTTTCTATCAGTCTTGGAAACAAGGAAAAATGTAAAATGAACCCAGGGTTCATTTAAAAGTAAGCTTAAGGGGCCACCCGGTGGCGCAGCGGTTTAGTCCGAGCTTGGCAGCCCGGGGTTCGCGAGTTTGGATCCCGGGCGCCCGCCGACGCACTGCCTGTCAGCCACGCCGTGGCGGCGTCCCATATAAAGTAGAGGAAGATGGGCACGGATGTGAGCCCAGGGCCAGTCTTCCTCAGCAAAAAGGGGAGGATTGGCAACAGATGTTAGCTCAGGGCTGGTCTTCCTCACCAAAAAAAAAAAAGAAGAAGCAACTTAATATTTGTAAAAAAAAAAAAGTCCTATTTTTCCTGGTTATAAATTGAGACATAGTCATTTTATGTATTTTACAAAATAAGAAAAAGTATACTAGGACAAATGTCATTCATAATTTCACTATTCAAAAATGTATATCATTTCAAACATTTTTTTTCTATATTCATGTGTATACATTTATTTTTAAAATGGAGTTTATATTGTAGTATTGTTTTCATTTAACACTTCTGTGGTTATATCCAGCTATTAAATATTTATCTATAACAATGTTTCATGGATGAATCCACTAAAAATACATATAAATTGAACATATACTTTGGCAAATTAGCAAGAGCAAAACTTTGGAAAATATAGCTTCAAGTTTAAGTCTGAACAATTATATGAATTAATTATTCAACCTCAGACTAATACTAAAATTTACTGATGGTTAGTTTTTTTCTCAGGAAATAGGAATAAAGTTGACTTCATTAGGTTGATAGGAATAAATGAAACATAATGCAAATAAAATAACTAGTACACAGAGAGATGATCAATAATAACTACATACGTTTGTTGATGAAAACTAAATAGATATAAAAATCATTTAGTTATGCTGGAAATTCATTTTATGGTCATTAGAATTAATGACCATAAAACTTTAATTAATGACCTTAAAACTCCTTTATTACAAACAACATTAGTAGAATTTGTTTAAAAATTGTATATCACCTCAATAAAACATTAAATTTTTACATATTTTTATTAGAATCTGTGTAAAATTAAATAAAAATATGTTAAATATGTATAATTTTATGGAGTTGTCAGAATGATGCGGCTTCAACTTTCACCTCTGTGTAGGTAATTACTATATCCACATCTAATGTCATGACCTGTCATGACAAATTTCAGGTGTCCTCATCTATGAACATATTTAGGGCATTTAAAAAATGAGATTAAACTATCCATATTGTTACATGTGTTATTAAAATTTAACTAATGTACATATAGTGAATATTTACATAGTTTACAATATTCCCTTATTACAAACTGTTATAATCATTATCTTTGTTTATACATCTTTGCACGCAAGTCAAATTATTACCTTCGGATAAACTTCTTAGAAATGAAATTGTAGACATAATGAGAGATTTAGAGTAGAAATAATGACAAATTTCACAGGGCTGTTCTTTATAGCATCGCTCCACAAGGGCAGATGTAAGACCCCTCCAGGCAAATAAAACTAAGCAATTCCAGTGTGGCCAATATTAAGTTACCAAGAGAGCCACCTCTCTTACCATCTAGCTAGACCCCGGGATTGAGCTGACGATATCTGAAAGAATATTCTGAGTGTGTCTTAGTTCAGGTTTTCTGGAAATAGGATCTGAGATGCAATCTGGATGCTGGAGTTTTATAGGGATTGCACTCTGGAGCAGTACCTCTAACGGTGTCAGGGAAGTCAAGTTGGCAGAAGAAATTGAACCATGACGCAGCTGCTAGAGGGGGCTGGGTCAATCCCAGAGCGAGCTCTGGAGCTGGATCCACTTTAGAGATGAGGGAAGGGGACCTGTGCCCCAACCCTAACCAGTAACTGGCTGCAGGCTGTCTCTGGGGACGGATGTAACCTTGGGCAAAGCATCTTCTGCTGAGGGCAATTTCTAGAGAGGCACCACGAGCCATCAGCAGTCAAGAGTGTGCGTAGCTGGGTAAATGAGTGCCTCAGTCCTACACTGGGGTCTGGGCAGCACACCACAGCATCCACTACAGAGTGTAAATTCTCTGGTCAGTCTTCCCAGAGCATTACTTCTCTCAGCTAAGACATTGATAACGTCCCAGTAAACAATGAGTAAATGTGTAATGCTTGACCATTACCTGGACTCCAGATTTTCTGTGTTGTCATTTAAATATAGACTCACGTGTATTATCAAACAACTCAGAAGTCTGACGTCCTCTGTGAAAACTGGGAAGCCTAATGAAAAATTGCTTCTGAATGAAGACACTACCTCTCCATTCTACATAGCATGGTAACATAGCTTCAAAAATTTCAGCCTGCAAAATGAAGAGGCACTCCTAGGACTCTAAGCTTTATTCAGTTAGAACAGCAGGTAGTCACTAAAAACATGTAAATAATCAGCAATATATATAGAAGGAGACTAGGAAACTAACTGCACTACTCTTATGAAGATTAAGATGTCAGAAAATACACCATAAAGAGTCATGAAGCTCGTGAAATGAAGTTTCATCATCATTTTGTTCTTTAATTTCTTCTGTGGGTTCCGATGGAGCTGGAGAAATTCTGCTGTTTCTCCTGATGTTTTTTTTCTTTAACAGGATCTTGTCTTCTGCATTCTTAGGGCATCCTCTAGAATTTTCAAATGAAATTCCATTTCTTGGATATTAGAGTGTACATGACAAACTTGATATTCTGTACTGACACTCCTAAGATTCTGCACCTTGGTGCTTTTCAGTACTTATCTGGTGCTTTCTCAACTTCTCCAGATATGTTGGGATTACTATGTTAATGAACTCCTGGCTAGCTGGTTTAAAGGGACGTATTTTACCTTATCTTCAGAAATGAGATATATCATTTCAATTTGCAAAAGATTTTCTTTCTCACTTGATGTGGTCATCATTAATTCCTCCCACTGTCAGCTCTTCTTAGCACATTCTTGGACCACCTGTTAGGTCATATCAACTTGCTGCGCTCCAGCCAGGCTTGCAGCCCCCCTCTCCCTCTCAGGTTCTCCTTTCTGTAAGCCAGTGCACTCAAGTCATAGCTTCGATGTATATTCTAAGCACATTCAAGTCTAATTCTATAAGAGAAGAGAACCATTTCTCCAAAGAAGCAACATAATTATGGCTAAAGCCTATCCTGATAATCTATCTTACAAGTTATTATTATTTTAATTTCACACTTCTTAAGTTATTTATGAGGTTGAGCATTTTTCACATTTATTGGTCATTTAGGTGTCTTCTTTGGTGAATTCCCGGTCATTGTCCTTGCCCATTTTTCTATTGTAAATGTATTTTTCTATGGATTTGTTGTTGTTAGTGCCATGAGTCAATTCTGACTCCTTGCGACCCTGTGTACAGCAGAGCAGAACCCTGCCCGGTCTTTTTATGCCATCCTCTGACCTTCTGGCACCATATCAGACAATGCTCTGCTGCTCCAATGCTCATAGGGTTTTGATTTGTAAATGACCTTTATCCATGAGCAATATTAATCTATTTTTCCTTTAATCAGTGATTTATTTTTTAATAAAAAAGTGGGGAAAGATCATAACAGAATGTAACAAAGTTACTTTAACTTTAACTTCCGCAACCGGGCCGATCATTCTCCTATCACAAACTGGCATCTTTTTAATCTGTTCATAAATCTGTCCATCAGATCACCCTTCTCCTAATCCTGAACTAGAATATTCTAAATTATCTTTAACTCTTCTCTCTGCAAAATTCCTTATGTCTCACCATATCCCCCGATTCTGTCATTTGTTCCTTCAAAATAAATTCCTCTGACATTCCCCATATTTGTTCACCGCCCCCACCCCGCCCCGTCTTAAGTAAATCCCTCTTCTCATTCCTCAATCACAGTGGTGCTATCTAACTGGTCTCCTTGCCTCCACTATTCCCCAATGGAAAAAAATTTTTTTTTTTACCTCAAAGGGTACTTGTGTCACTTTGGAATTGACCTCAGGCAGGGGGAAATAAGCTGTCTGAAATTCAAAAAATATGTAGGTCTTAAGTGTTTTTAAACGTGTGAAAGGAGCCTGATGATAGTATCGTTTAAAAAATGTAGACATACAGGCCAAAAAAAGAATCTCTAGGCATATAATTATAAAACCAAAGAATTTTTAAGCAAGCTGAGCAGATTATGTAATCAAAACTGTTCATTTTACAGATGAAAATACAGGAACCCAGACAGATTGAGTAATTTGTTCAAGGATACATCTAATTATTACATATTTGTATACTTATAATTATATATTTATATATACATTTATATAATTATAAATTATATATGTATGTATCTTAGAAAATATAGACAAACATTTTATCATGTGTTATAAAGAAGAAACAAATAATTTAAAAATCATTTTATTTTCTTTTATTAATGGTACAAAAATACTTTTTGCTTTTGCTATTAATAGTGTTTTTGGTGAGTGCTAAGTGAATATGCATAATCATTTTTTAAAATCTTGGGTTATCACTTTTTGATACAGCAATCCAAAAGTTGAGTTGTAAGATCAGCTTCTTTTTTTTTTTCTTCTTCTTTTTTTTTTTTTGTGAGGAAGACCAGCCCTGAGCTAACATCCGTTGCCAATCCTCCTCTTTTTTTGCTGAGGAAGACTGGCCCTGGGCTAACATCTGTGCCCACCTTCCTCCACTTTATATGGGACGCCGCCACGGCATGGCTGACAAGCAGTGCATCGTCAGGCGCCCGGGATCCGAACCCGCGAACCCCTGCCAAGTGCGGACTAAACCGCTGCGCCACCAGGCGGCCCCAAGATCAGCTTATTTTGATACTTGTTTATTAAAAAAAAGGTACCTCACAAAGATATGTAGATTCAATACTTGTTTTTCAATTCCATCCATTTATTCAAAAGTTTTTATTGAAAATCATTTAGTAAATTTCCACCTTTCCTAATGTCACTTAACTGTTCTTAACAAGTAATTAGAAGGTGCTGTACTTCTGGATTTTAAAAATGTGTTTGAATCCCACTGAAGTGCTTCATTTTAAAGTGGAAGACTTTAAAATAAGTTGGAAAAATCTGTTTCCAAGTTTCCTAAGTGTCTGGAGGTATGAGAATTTTTATGGGTGATATATTTATATCTTTCAGAAATAAAATTAAATGCTTATTTCAAACATTTGTTTTCAAAATACTTTTGTTTCTTTTTTGAAAAAACTGCTTTTGTATTTATTGTTAAAATGTCATTATAGTCACGTGTCGCCTAGTGACGTTTCATCCAGTGACGGACCGCATATACAATGGTGGTCCCATAAGATTATAATGGAGCTGAAAGATTCCTACTGCCTGGTGACATCGTTGCCATTGTAACGTCATAGTGCAACGCATTACACATGCATTTGTCTTGATACTGGTGTAAACAAACCTACTGTGCTGCCAGTCGTATAAAAGTGTAACACATACGATTACGTACAGTACATATACTTGATAACAATAGTAAATGACTATGTTACTAGTTTATGTATTTACTAAACAATATTTTTTATAGTTATTTTAGAGTGTACTCTTTCTACTTATGCTAACAGCCGCCTCATGCATCTCGTTTACCGCATCTCTTGATTGCATCATTTTTTCTTGTGGTTGATTTAATCTTGTTTTATTCGTTGTCGCCCCTAAGCATACAAAATCTACTGCTAATGTTGCCAGTAAGAGGCCATATCAAGTGATTGACCCAGAAACAAAGTTAAAAGTGATGGAGGAGTACAAAGGTGGAGAATCAGTGATGGTTATTGCTCGTCAGTCAGGCATGTCCCATTGCACCATAACTATGATCTTGAAGAACAAGAACAAAGTGACGGGAGGCAATGAGACTAACAAAAATTCAAGAAGGGCCTATATCAGATTGAAGGCCAGACACAGAAGCATAGCCTTCTCAGCACCATGCTGATCACGGCCAAAGCAAAAAGTTTGTTTGGGATACTGAAAGAAAATGCTGGACTCAACTACTATGTTGAATTTACTGCTAGCTCTGGGTGGTCTTAACAATTCAACAGGGAGAAGTCCAGGGCTTCAAGCATATCAATCAGCACACAGTGCCAGTGGCTACAGGAGCAATAAGAAGTCCTGGGTGACCCAGCTCCTCTTCCAAATGCCCTCGTGAATTGCTACACCAGCAAAATGGAGAAGTACTGTTTGGACAATAACATACCTTTCAAGATTTTGCTTACCGTTGGTAACACTCCCGGACATCTTTCTTTTATTGGTGATCTTCATCCCAATATCAAAGTTGTGTTTCTCCCTCCAAACACCACCTCTTTGATCCAACCAATAGATCAGGGAGTTATAGCAGCTTTTAAGGCCTACTAGCTAAGGAGGACTTTTTCCCAGGCTGTTGCTGCAACTGAGGGAGACACTGATGCAATTCTGGAAAGATTACAACATCCATGACTGCATTAAGAACCTTGCTTGGGCTTGGGGTGATGTCACCAAGGAGTGTATGAATGGCATCTGGAAGAAGACGCTCAAGAGGTTCGTCCATGACTTCAAAGGATTTGCCAAGGATGAGGAGGATGCAAACATCAACAAGTCTGTAGCTGAGATGGCAAATAACTTTAACCCGGGTGTGGATGAGGATGACACTGAGGAGCTCCTGGAGGTGATTCCTGAGGAATTGACTAATGAAGAGTTGTTGGAACTGGAACAGGAATGTGTGGCTGAAGACGAGGCAAGAGAAAAGGAAACTGTGGGAGAAGAAAAAGAAGAAGAACCCCCAAGAAAATTCACAGTGAAGGGGTTAGTAGAAGCTCTTGCAGACCTCGACAAGCTCCTTAAAAAGTTTGAAAACATGGACCCCAACACCGAAAGGTTTTCATTAATAGAGAGGAATGTTTTCATGGTGCGTTATCTTCTTGCAAGCAAATCTGTGATGAAAAAAAGAAACAAACTAAGAAACCACCAAGGACATATTTCTGAAAAGAGTGACACCTCCTCATGAAGAGTCTTGAGGAACTTCAGGAGGTATTCCAGAAGAAGACACTGTTATCATAGGAGATGACAGCTCCATTCATGTTATTGCCCCCAAAGACCTTCTAGTAGGACAAGATGTGCAGGTGGAAGGCAATGATATTGATGATCCTGACCCTGTGTAGGCCTAGGCTAATATGTGTGTTTGTGTCTTAGTTTTTAACAAAAAGTTTAAAAAGTAAAAAAAAAAAATTCTTTTAAATAGGAAAAAGCTTATAGAATAACGATATAAAGAAAGAAAATATTTTTGTACAGTTGTACAATGTGATTGCCTTTTAAGCTAAGTGTTATTATAAAAGTCAAAAAGTTGAAAAAATTAAAAAGTTTCTAAAGTAAGAAGTTAATAGTAGGCTAAGGTTAATTTATTATTAAAGGAAGAAAAATAGTTTTTATAAATTTAGTGTAGCCTAGTGTAGAGTATTTATAAAGCCTACAGCAGTGTACAGTCATGTCCTAGGCCTCCACATTCCCTCACCTGTCACTCACCCAGAGCAACTTCCAGTCCTGCAAGCTCCATTCATGGTAAGTGCACTATACAGTTGCACCATTTTTTATCTTTTATACAGTATTTTTGCTATACCTTTTCTATGCTTAGATACGTTTAGATACACAAATACATACCATTATGTTATAATTGCCTACAGTTTTCAGTACAGGTTTGTAGCCTAGGAGCGGTAGCCTAAACCATATAGATTTGTATAAGTACACTCTATGATGTTTGCACAATGATGAAATCACTTAACAATGCATTTCAGAATGTATCCCTGTCATTAGGTGACATGACTGTATAAATGAACTGACAGATTTAATGTGTGAGTGTTTTTAAGTATCCACTAGGCAAAGTAATACTAATAGTCACTTATCAAAACAAAGGTCAGCATTGGTGGAAGTTTTCTTTTTAACTTTTTATTGAAGATTATTATATACACACTATGCATAAATAATTTACTCCAAAGGGATAATAGACATAAATATCAGAGCTAAACTATAAAAATTTCATACTGAAACATAGAAAAGATCTTTGTGACCTTGGTTTAGGTCAAGATTTCTTAGGGCACAACAAGTATAAACCATAAAAGACAAAATTAATAAATTAGACAATAAAAATTAAAAACTTCTGGTTTTTGAAAAACTTTACTATGAAAAGGAAAAGAAAAGCCACAGACTGGGAGAAACTATTTCCAAACCACATATCTGTTAGAAGGCTTGTATCCCAAAATACAAAGAACCCTTACAAGTCAATAATAAGGAGACCAACAATCTAATAAAAGGGGGTAAAAGATTTGGACACATCACCAAAGAAGAAATATGGATGGCAAATAAGCATATGATAAGAGGCTCACCATCATTAATTCCTAGGGAAAAGCAAATTAAAACCACAATGAGATACCTCTACACAGCTCCTAGAATGTCTAAAATTAAATGGCCAACAATAGCAAGTACTGACAATGCGGCCGGCCCAGTGGCGTAGTGGTTAAGTTTGCACACTTCGCTTTGGTGGCCCGGAGTTCACAGGCCCCGGATGTGGGCCTACACACCGCTCATCAAGTCATGCTGCGGTGATGTCCCACACACAAAAAATAGAGGAAGATTGGCAGAGGTGTTAGCTCAGCAACAATCTTCCTCAAGCAAAAAAAAAAAAAGAGGAAGATTGGCAACAAATGTTAGCTCAGGGCCAATCTTCCTCATCAAATTAAAAAAAAAATCACAAGTACTGGCAAGGATATAGAGCAAGCAGAAGTCTCATTTGCTGATGGGAATGCAAAATGGTACTGCCATTTTAGAAAAATAGTTCAGCAGTTTCTTATAAACTTCAACATGTGCTTTCCATACAACCTTGCAATCCCATTCCTTCATATTTAATCAAGAGAAATGAAAACACCACGAAGATCTATAAGCAAATGTTTATTCATAATAGCCAAAATATGGAAAGAAACTAAATGCCCATCAATTGGTAAATGGATAAACAAATTAGAGTACATCTACATAATGGAATCCTACTCAGCAGTAAAAAGGAAAGAAAAATCAATACATACAATAACACAGATGAATCACAAAAGTATTACAAATGATGCTACAATGAGAAACCTACACTATATGTGTCATTTTCCAAATGTTCAAATATACATATATATATATAATAAATTACAATAGGGGAGTTACTGGGTCAAAGGTCATGTGTGTAATTTTGATGGATATTTCAAATTGCCTTCCTTAGGGGCTGTAACAATTTATATTTGCACCATCAGTGGAAAGTTCACCTATTTCCTTATAACCTTCTCAAAGGAGTGTATAGAATTTTTGGAATTTTGCTAGCCTGGTATTCCAACTGATTGTCTTGCACATCTCTTGAGGCCACATACGTTACTTACTACAGTACCCCCAAACAGCCACACAACTTCAGCCCTCTGTGCCAGTGCACAGAGTGTTCCCTGTGCCTGGAATTCCCTGACCCCCACCATTTGCCTGCTGAACCCCTGCTTCTCCTTTAACACTCTCACCAGCTTTGTGAAGCTTTCCTTGATTTTCTTAGCTTGAGATAATGTTGCTTTCCTCTGAACTATTGTTATATTTTGCGTCTACGATCCTACATTTCATGGTGAATTATAATTATTTGTCTTCCCAATTCACTGTGAGCTCCTAGGCATATTAGAAGGTATATCTAAGCTCCATAAGACCAGGGCTTCAGTTCACTCAACTCTCTATCCTCAGGAGCTAGTAAGGTGTCTGGCACAAAATAAGGCTACAATAAATGGGTACTGAACTGAAAGGAATGGTCTCTGCAGGAGCAAACATGTTTCTGTAAATACATGTGCATGAATGAATGCACACCTATAAAGAAATTTTATGATGAATAAGTCTAACAATATAATTCTGTATCTAATAGTGAGTTGTCTCAATCCTTCCTCCTTGAGAACTCACATTTTAAAAACTAAAATTTATGTTATTTGACTAGTAGTCCAATATGGTCTAAAGACAGCCAGTGGAATGAGAGAGCCAAGCATCTTCATTTTATGTTGGGCTCCACCTGCCTGTAAAAGATGTAAGGCACAAGAGAATCTGAAATGCTGGCATGGAAGAAATTCATTGTCTTCTATGATAAATAAAGGTAGAGAAAATCCTTCTGGCAGCACCGTGAAACAAGACCTGAGTTATGAGAGACGATGCAGCTGATAGCCCAAAGTGAGTGTAGATGTCTGGAATGTGCCACGCAGAGGACTAATGTCTGCACTTGTAGTTTGGGCAGCTCTGCCTATATTATAAAAGTCTTATAGACGCCTTACACTGTGAGTCCCTCACCTATGCTGACCACGAATCTGTATACTGGTCCAAGCTTACAGGCCCAGGAAAATTTCTCATTATCTGCTCATCAAAGAGTATTATGCCCAGAAATAAACAACTTTATATACCGAAACCTTACAAACTCATTGGGGATGATGCATATCTTAATCTCTTCCATAATCAGAACAGAACCTTTTGCAAAATTAGTGGATAATAGATTAGCAAAGACAAGAAGTGTTTCTTTAAGACTCATGGCCAACTCCTAAAGAATCAATACAAGAGAAAACAGAAAAGAATTACTATATGCTATTTAACAAATATTTATTAAGTAACTATGTTGGGCAATTGGGACAAAGCGTTGAATAAAATATAGTCTCTGCCCTAAAGGAGTTTATAATCTAGTTCTGATGATGAGACAACAGTAACATTATATATTTGTACAGTGCTTTTCAGTTTACAAAGTACTGTTACATATTGCAAAGTCTCTGCTTTGTCCCCTCTCCACACTGCCAAAATACAGAGGCCATCAAAAAAAATACAAAGTGCAATGGAGGTTCAAAGGGAAGAGATTCCTTGTATTGGGTGGTAGGGGTGCAGTGGAAAGTGAAGACTTCATGGAGAAGGAAGCATTTCAGGTGAGCTTTGAAAGGTGGACATATTTCAATAGAAAATGATTGGTGGCATTCATTATAATAAATCACTTGTGCATACATAGACATAAAGTCAAGAGAATTGTAGGGACAAATTTAGAGAAAGCATGTGGAGTTGGCTGCAATAGAGGTGTAGAAGAAAATAAAGCTGGAAATAAGGGTTAAGAATGTATGCTTAATTCATCCAGATTTGGGGCTAGCAAATTAAATGAATGAATTGTACTTTAATCTGAGGTAGGAAGATCAGTTTAGCTACTTCAAAACAATTCTTCATTTATTTCAAGCTATCCCTCCTAGATTCCCATCAAATTCATTTGATCTTCTGTCTCCCTCCAAAAATCTTATCAAGACTATCCTTTTTCTAATCAATTACTAATCAATTCATATATGTTTCTCCTATTCTCTCCCACGTAGCAGTTGTCTCCAGGACGATGAAATTTTGACTGTTCTTTATTTATTTCGTTGTTTGTGGTTTCTGATTTTCTGTAAAGAGCATGAAGTGCCTGTAATAATACAAAGCTATTTTTGTAACAAAATATTCGTTAATACCTTGGATTATATTCTCCAAGATTCTTTTATGTAAAACATATGTGTTAGTTTTCTACAATCTAATATCATGCATACTCTTTCGCAATTTACCAATTATTGGACATCTAGGATACACCAAATTTTTGAAATGACAAATAGTGCACAGCAGTTAAAATTCTCTGAAAATAAATTAGTATAAAAAAGTACAATCCTGGAGCCGGCCCGGTGGTGCATCGGTTTAGTTCGCACTTGGCAGCCCGGGTTCGCGGGTTCGGATCCCGGGCACCTGCTGACGCACTGCTTGTCAGCCACTCTGTGGCGGCGTCCCATATAAAGTAGAGGAAGATGGGCGCGGATGTTAGCCCAGGGCCGGTCTTCCTCACACACACACAAAAAAAGTACAATCCTGCCCCTGGGAGGTAAAAAAGCAAAACGGGCAACAATTCTTAAAGATGCATAAACATTACAAAACCACTCCCATGACCAAAATGACATGTTGTCTAGCCTGCTTTCCACCAAACTACCTTTGGCCAAATTATTTTTAGCCGAATAGTAATGTTACACTATGTGCTGAGTCCTACGCTAGGCAATGATGACATAAAGATGAAATCCCTGATCCTTATCCTCAAGGAGCTTAATGACTAGGAAGGGACACAGGCAACACAAAGGATGCCCAGGTTGCTATGGGAACACAGAGAAAGGTGTCTGACCCTGTCTGAGAGGATCCAGGAAGCTATCCTTGAAGATATTAATGTAAGTGAGCCCTGAGGGATGGGTATGAATTAGTCAAACAAAAGGCGGGGTGGGGGGGGGATGGCAGAGTAAAAGGATTTCCAGAAAAGCAACAACCTGTGCAAGGATGCAGAGTCGAGAATGAATGTGGTATGTTGAGAGAATTCTAAGTGATATATTGTGTCTAGAAGGTAGGAGTGTACATGCTTGTGAGTTGGTGGGAGTTAGAGGGAAGAAGACGAGACGGTAGAGGCCTACAATGTGAGTATGCTCAATTCGGTACTCTAGAGTGTAGGAAAAATTAGAACTCTCGTGTAAGTTTAGTTTATATTTTAAACTTTTCTTCTTATGATTTGATTTATATTGACCTAATGTTAATACAAATATATAAATTATAAAAAATAAATTTGGCAGTATTGGAGATGAATGCTCCAAATTGTTTTCCTGGTTAAGGGTATGAGTTCATTGAAATTTAGAGATAGCTGCTCTAGGTGAAGAGAAACCATGAAGGATTTTAAGGAGGGAAATATGGCAACAAGATCTGAATCTTTGGCAGCAGAGTGGAGGATGGTTGAGAGAGAGCATGCAGGCAGTTCAGAGGCATTAGTCAAAGTGAGAAAAGATGAGAGCATGAACTAGGAAGTAGCCATGGGAATGATGAGAAACAGACAATTAGAAGGTAAAATAGATATGGCTTGGTAAACTGACACTTTGTGCAATGCAGAGGAAATAAGAACAGAAATAACAGAAACAAAAAGAAGAGGATGGATGCCTTGTAAAGCAATGACAACCACTGAGCCAAATCAAACGTCAAATGCAGAATAAATTAATTCAGCAATATTACAGGATGCATATCCTGTGTAAGCCACCGTTTATAGTATTAGTTGAATGTAAGAATGCATTTTAAGTTATAAATTTCCAGCCCATACAAATATAACACTAGAAATGTGTTGTTGGAGACTACCACTCCAGAAGTAGAACAAATTATATTCTGACCCAAAGAACATCTGCAATGTAATGAGTTCCAAAGGGTTAAAAGTTCTGAATTCATTCATAACTACTTGTAAACACCATAGAACATTGTGAAAGATAGTGACATAGTTAAAAGAGCACGTAGTCTCTAAAACCTTATGAGAACACCCATTTGGACACAATATAAAGCTACAGATAATGTCTAGAAATAGGCACAGGGTGTAGGAGTGAACATATTTTTGCTCTAAAACTATCAGTCATGGTAAGTTAATTTGCAATATTGTGATTGAATGTGAGTTTAAATAATGGCTAGACTTTCCCCCCATTTGAGACCTAAATATGCTACATTACCTCATTTTCCAGCCAACTTACGTAGCAAAGAAATATAATAAAAATCTAAGAATTTTTTCAAGCCCTAGGCACTAATTCTTCCCTTTGCTCTCTGTGCTCTAGCTGTCCAGATGCCATTCTCTCAATTCTGAAATATGCTCTTCCGTCTTTTTTCTCTACCACTCTTTTCCCTCTTACAATTCACAGTAGGTGTATTCCTTCTTATTTTTCATGTTTCATCTTAAACATAATTTCCTCAAGGAGGCATTTATCATACCACTATATAATTTAAATACTTTTGCTATATGATCCTATGTACTTCCATTTTGGTAACATTTACTTGACTTGCAATTAGTTTTTAGTACCCACCACCCCAAATGGACCGTAGACATCATGTGGGCAAGAACACACTGCCTGGCACATGATGGGCACTCAATAAATATTAATTGGATTAAACTGAGCTTTATAGGCCAAACTCATAAATCAGGTATATGAGGCCAGAATCTCCACCAACAAACTCATATGTAAAAGAAATATCATTTAATGTCTACAATTCAAATTAATCTCTATTTCAAGGCATCATTTTAACAGGCTGGAAGAAATTTTATCTTGGTCAATTCAGTATCTTCTCCTCTTTTTCTCTAATATTTGCATACAGCCAAGCTATTGAGATGAAAGCTCATTTGCCCTCAATGTCATCCGGCCATTTTGAATTAGTCCAAGTGGGTTTCTCTGGAGACTTCCTTTTTCCTATTCCTTGACTCCTTTGAGCCAGGGTTTCTCTCCTCTACCTGTCTCCACCCTCGTGTCAGTGGGACTCATCCTGCTGCCTCGGTACTGCAGCCGGCAGTCCACGCAGCCACTTCCTTGGAGCTGCCTCGCTGGAGTCCGCCCCAGAGGTAAGGCTGGGAGCTCCTGGGCTAAGGGACCTCACACACTCACCTGGGACACCTGGGACGGTGCTGCCTCTGTCACTCAGCAGGGACAGCGCCTCTCATCTGGGACTCTCCAGACTCTCCGAACTCCTCTCAACCTTGGGGCTTCTTGTTTGCCGAGGGTGTAGAGAATGTGGAAGAGGGAGAGGAATCTGTATTCCTGCTGGTGTTCTCTCTCCAGCCTTTCATCTATTCATTAGTTTCTTCCTTTTGTCTTTAGGTCTCTGCTTTTAAAACTCAAAGGCCAGGAAAAAATCCTTTTTTGAATTCCTTGTAGCCACATTCCTTCCCTGAGTACAGACAGCAGAGCCTAGCTGCTGTTTAAATATGGAGAAAGGACCAAGAGGACAAAAGGAAATGTTGAGAAACAGGAGGGAGGGTTTGGATGCATATTGATAAAAATTGCAAAATTAGTGTTCTGCTGTATATTCATAAGTAAAATCTTGATTCCTGAATGAAATATTCGTGATGAGTTACTAAAGGGGAATTTAGGATTATTTGCATATTCTTAATCTGAGAATGTGGTAAAATACAACCACTATGCTATTGTATAGAACGTCCCTGACATCGTCTCAGAACTACCATTGGCGGAGTGCCTGGTTGGCCCCAGGCACTGGACAAATGCTTCTCAACAAGCCTGTGGCATGATTATTCTGTTTTTAAAACAAAGAAACTGAGCCAATGTTAAATAACTTAAGTTCACACAGTCATTAAGTGGCTTAGCAAGAATTTGAAGCTGTATATATGATTGAAAAATTCATGGATTCTCGCTATATTTAATCGTCTCTCATAGAATTTTGGACTCATTTGTAGTATTGGTCTAAGATAGTATTTTATTATTTTTACTTTATTTTATGATTTTTTTAATCCCCAAAATAATTCTTTTATTTTTAAAAAAATTAAGATCTTCTGACATTACTAAAATAGGTTCATAAGGTATTGTGTTGGTTTCCCAGGGCTGCTGTATCAAAGTACCACAATCTGAGTGGTTGAAAACTGAGATTTTTTTTTGTCACAAAGTTCTGGAGGCTAGAAATCGAAAAGCAAGGCATCACTGGGGCCATGCTCCCTCCCTCTGAAACCCCTAAGGGAGCATCCCTCCTTGCCTCTTCCCAGCTTCTGGTGGTTGGCTGGCAATCCTTACCATTCCTTGGCTTACAGCTGCAGCACTTCAGTCTCTGCCCCCTTCATCACAGGGTGTTCTCCCCTTGTGTGTCTGTGTTTCTTCATCTCTTAAAAGGCACCAATCATATTGGATTAAGGGCCCACCCTACTCGTACCTCAACTTAACTAATTGCATCTGTAATAGCCCTGTTCCCTAATAAGGTCACATTCTGAGGTACCAGAAGTTGGGACTTCAACACATCTTTTTGAAGGACCTAATTCAACCCATAATAAGCATGTTCTAGGTACTTTAAGATTGAATTGTCACAGTTCAAACAGCATAGTCATTATCTTATATACAGGGAACTAACACCTGGATTAATATCTCATAAAGTGAGAAGAAAAAAAGATTAGTAAGTGCCTCAAATTTTTTCATTATTAGCCACACACTTTTAGATTTAGTAATTTTTTTAAATCTAAATATGCAAACAGTGTATAAAATGCTCAAAATATTTAAAGTTTAGTTCACAATAAATATTATTGATACAACATGTTTGTAAAGCAATTAATAGTTTCACAAAGTATTTTTTGGATGTGATTTCTCACTTAACTCTCAAAACAATCCTACTATATTTTTGTTCATCTTAAAACTTAAGAAATTGGAATTGAGAGTGTTAAATACTTGTTCAAGACATGCTTTCTAAATAGGCAGACTTGGGATACGAACCCAGATTTTTTTAGTAAAATTCTGGAACTGTTGCCGCACATTTTCGTACATTTTAATATTTAATGATGATGATGATCATGAAGGTGATGATGATGATAAAGTGATGATGATGATGAAGTGATGATGATGATGATAACTGCTACTGTTTATTGAGTGTTTGTTACCTGCCAAGGACAGTGCCAAGCACTGCACATACTTACCTCTCATTTAGTCTTTCCAAGAACTCTCAGAGGCAAGTACAACACCAAAGCACAGATATGGTGAAGAATTAGCCCAAGGTCACATAGCTCGTAAATGCAAAAGCCCAGATGCACACTCAGGTGGTGCTACTCCAGGGTCTGCTTCTTAACTGCTCATCCTCGGCCTAGCTGACCTTGTGCAGCCTTCCTGGACAGTCTCTATCCCAGAGTCCTCGTCACCAGATTTCTTGTTACACCATTACTAACCAATGTGAGAGTGTGTATCAGCACATTACAAACCAATATATGGCTACCCAAGTGACTTTAAATGAGTTACTTACTATCTCCAATGTGGTTGACTCCTGTAAAATGGAGATACACTGCAGTGAGGGCTAAACTAAGTAACATGTGTAAATGACCTAGCACACATCAGCCATATAATAGACACTCAATTAATTGTATTTATGAGTCAGACTGATGTGATAGTTTATTGTTTAAAAAGTACTCTGGGGGTTTGGAGGAGGGGACAATTAATTGGTGAGATCAGAGGTGTTACAAGAAAAGTAACTGTTGGGCCTTGACGAATAGAAAAATGTTAACAGGTGAGGAAGGGCGTGCTATGCTCTGAATGTTTATATTCCCCCCAAATTCATATGTTGAAATCCTGATGCCTGATGTGATGGTTCTAGGAAGTGTGGGGTCTTTGAGAGGTGATTAGGTCACGAGGGCAGAGTCCTCATGAATGAGATTAGTGTTTTTTGATGTTGTTTTTGTTTTGTTTCCCCCCTAAAGCCCCAGTAGATAGTTGTATATCATAGTTGTGCATCCTTCTAGTTGCTCAATGTGGGACGCTGCCTCAGCATGACTTGACAAGTGGTGCGACGGTCTTCGCCCAGGATCCCAACTGGGGAACCCCGGGCCGCCGAAGCGGAACATGCAAACTTAACCGCTACACCACGGGGCCGGCCCCAAGATTAGTGTTCTTATAAAAAAGACCCCACAGAGGTCCCTCGCCCCTACCGCCATGTGAAGACACAGGGAGATGTACCGGAAAGAAAGAGGACCCTCACTAGAACGTGACCATGCTGGCACCTTGATCTTGGATTTCCAGCCTCCAGAACTGGGAGAGAGAAATTTCTGTTGTGTATAAGTGACCAGTCTGTGGGATTTTGTTATAGCAGCCCGAGCAAACCAAGACAAGGCATTTTAGGCAGAAAAGCCTGCCTAAACAAAATAACGATTCCTCAAGCTGCCCCTGCCCAGAAGAACAATAGGGAATAGAATATTGAGCACTCCTATACAGAATTATGGCAACTGGGACCCCCAAATCTGTGATTTCCACCAGTGTTGCTGAGTAGTTGAAAAACTGGTCCCTTCTGCAGCTATCAACAGTTCGTAATTCTCTGTTCACACATGGGGACCACTGGCAGGTACTCATGGATCATTTTCACTCTTTACCAATTTTTCCCAATGCAGGGTCACTCTTGTAGTGGCAGGAATAGCTGCCCTCACTGCACTGGCTCCTCTGGCCTTCTGTTTCCTAAGCCTGAGGTACCTGATCCTTTCCTTCTCTCAGGACTGTCATGCCTGCCACCTGAGACAGGGGGCCACCATATCTACAAGGGAGAGGTGAACTCCCTTGAGTTTGCAGTTGTGGGGGAGGGCAGTTACTTTATTTCCACATCAACCCCTGCTGGGCTGAAGTCAGTGGTAACTCATCTTTCATTGGCCATGATCCAGTGACCCTGGGACAGCACTCTCTGGTCTAGTCCTATTGCACTTTTGGGGGCGGGGTAGGGGACAGAGTAAGAGTCCCAGGAGTTCTCTGCCCACGTGCTCCTGAGATCGCCTCTTCACAAGTCAGCAATTCCAGGATTCTTTCTCCCTCCCCCATCACCTCATAATACCACTGCTGAGTTTCTGCTTCCACGCTCCTGTTCACAAAGCTCACACTATCTAGGACTTCCTCTTCACTGCCCATGTAAATGCCATCCACTCTTGAAGGCCCACTTCCTAACTTCTATTTATCTCGTAAAACTCCTATGGCACTTGGCACATGAATTTTATTATTTTGGAAAAAGCAGAGGCCTTTCCAAAAAATTGCCTGAAACTTGATTAGAAAACTGGCTTGACCACCTGAAAATTTGTTCTAATTCCAGTTCTATCATTTTGTCACTTACTATTACAATCTCAGTCTAACTTTCATCTTTTATGAATGAGTTATATACTACCTGTCCTGCCTCAGAGGACTGAGAAGAGGCTCATATATAAATGTATGCAAAAAATTCCTGAAAACTGTAAACCACTAGCCAACTGAGGTATTAATATGGGCAAGTTTTATCTTCATAACTAGAAAAGTTCTTTAGAGGATAAGGATTATGTCTGTTTTGCATCTCCCCCAAAATGTTTCAAAATATGCTACAATCACAGAAGGCATTCAGTAGTTGTCTATTAACAAGAAACAATAATATTTTTACTAAAAAAGAGGTCTTTTGGTCAGTTTCAGGATCTTTATACTCTTAATTTTATTAAACAAGATTATTTTTAATATATGTTTATGTTTAATATGTTTATTAAACAACATATTCATTCAATGTTTTATTTATTTTATTTATTTATTTGGTGAGGAAGATTAGCCCTGAGCTAACATCTCTTGTCAATCCTCCTCTTTTTGCTGAGGAAGATTAGCCCTGAGCCAACATCTGTGCCAGTCTTCCTCTATTTTGTATGCAGGACACTGCCATAGCACGATGAGTGGTGTATATGTCCACACCCAGGATCCGAACCCGCGAACCCAGGGCTGCTGAAGTGGAGTGTGGGAACTTAACTGCTATGCCACTGGGACAGCCCTCTTTCAATGTTTTAAAGATCCAGTGATTTTTCTGATTTTTGAATGACATTTACAAGCATTGGCTTTTTATACTCTTCTACAACCTAAATCTAATTTCATTGTTTTAGCTAGATTTATCAGAAACATTGGTATTTTCCATTTGAAGTTTCTGATTTCAATAAAATGACTTTTGAAAAACAAAACTGGAATTCGTCAACATTTTCACCTTAAAATGAATAATTTTCCTTTTAAAATATCTTATTTAATGCAAATGTGAAATTTAGGGAAGCACAAATCTCATTTAATAACATGTAGTCAGCCTTCCATTATGGTGGGTTTATTTAAACAGATTAACATTTAAGTTAAATCTGATTTTCTCATAGGCTAGTGGGTTATGTCCAAGTTTCTATGACCCAACCACAGCTTTTGTGTGTGTGTGAGGAAGATTGGCCCTGAGCTAACACCTGTTGCCCATCTTCCTCTTTTTGCTTGAGGAAGACTGGCCCTGAGCTAACATCTGTGCCTGTCTTCCTCTATTTTGTATGTGGGATGCCACCACAGCATGGTTTGATGAGTGGTGTAAGTTCCTGCCCAGGATCTAAACCCACAAACCAGGCCACCTAAGTAGAGTGCCCCGAACTTAACTACTATGCCACCAGGCTGGTCCCAACCACCACTTTGTGTGTGTGTGTGTGTGAGGAAGACCAGCCCTGAGCTAACATCTGTTGCCAATCCTCCTCTTTTTGCTGAGGAAGACCGGCCTGGGCTAACATCCGTGCCCATCTTCCTCTACTTTATATGGGACGCCGCCACGGCGTGGTTGACAAGCAGTGCATCTGTTAGTGCCCGGGATGCGAACCCGCGAACCCTGGGCCGCTGCCTGTGCAAACTCAACTGCTACGCCACCGGGCGGGCCGCTCCCGACCACCACTTTTAATCAACTACAAATCCCATATTTGTTTAGTGTACACATTGTTTTCTAATATATTAAACTCACTCATATAACCCACTTATATGAGAACCACAGCACTCATATAAAATTTTCTTTAATAAATCAGCATCATAGTCTGTACCTATAAGAAGCGAAAAGAACACTTAATTATCACTTACATTGTGCCAATCACTATGCTTGTCACTTTACAGTTAATCCTTATTATTCTTGGATTCTGCTTTTGCAAATATGCCAACTTCTAAAAAATTTGTCTGTAACCCCAAAATCAAACTTCGAGGGCTTTCGTGACGGTAGACATGCACACGCAGAGGGGGTGAAATGTGAGTTGCTCGAGGACACACATATTCCCAGCTGAGGTCTAGCCAGGCCACACTCTGCCTTCGTGTTTTAGGTCTCATACTGTAAACACATGTCTTTTTCCGGTCTATTTAGTGCCACGATTTTCATATTTTTGTTGCTGAGTTCACTGTTTAAAACGGCCCCTAAGGATAGAGCTGAAATACTGTCTCGTGTTCCTAAGTGCGAGAAGGCTGTGAAGTGCCTCGTGGAGAAAACAGTGTGTTTGATACGCTTTCTTCAGGCCTGAGTTATAGTGCTGGCCTTGTATAGTGCTGGCCTATAGTGTTGGCTCTGATTTCAATGTTAATGAATCAACAATATTCATGAAATAAGGTGTCCTTAAGCAGAAACATAAACAAAACAAGGTTATGTTTTGATTCGTTGACAAAAATGTTATGACCAGAGGCTTGCAGGAACCTAACCCTGTATTTTCCCTGGGAGCAAGGGTGCGGTAGCTGCTAATTCAGTGTTCCCAGAGACTTGATAGAACCTAAGGACTGAGAATAATGACAATCAACTGTACATTTGTTTTTAATTACCAAAAAAATTAATGAGCTAATTCTTCTTTTAAAACATTTTATTACATAAAATTTCAAATACGTAAGTATACAGAATAGTATAATGAACCCCCAGGTGCCTATGACCCAGTCTCAACAATTAACAACTCACAGCCAGCCTTGTTTCCTTTTCCTCCTCTCCAGAGCTAGGTTGTTTTCACACAAATACCAGACTTTATATCACTTCATCCATAACTATTTTATAGGTAAATTCTTGTTGACTTTTTTAAATTAAAAGGGTAGGAAATCTGGAAAACAGAAAGTTACAAAGAAGAAAATAATATAAATCGATACTGAGTTAACATTTTGATTTATTTCTTCTCTTTTTATGCATAAATTAAAAGATTGGAGTCATAATGATTGGATCCTCCCTTTTTATTTAACATTAACATATTTTTCCATGTCTTTAAATATTCTTCAAAAATATAATAGAATGTAATAATTCTATACATTATCTCATTTGATAAGAGGCATGTCATGTCTTCATAATGTCTGTTTTATCTTTTTAAGAGAGATGTGACTGCTTATTTAAAATTACACTTTTTATTTTGAGACAATTGTACATTCACATACACTGATGAATTCACATACACTGAAGAAATAATGTAGAAGATACAGTATACCCTTTACCCGGTTTCCCCCTAGTGGAAATATCTTGCAAAACTATACAGTAACATCACAACCAGGATAATGACATCCATACAATCAAGACACAGAACTTTCTATCACCAGGAGGACAACTCCTGTTGCCTGTTTATAGCCAAACTCACTTCTTTCTTGCCCCGAACTCTTCCTTAACCCCCGGCAACCACTAATCTGTTCTCTATTTCCACAATTTGTCATTTCAAGAATGTTATATAATTAGAATCACACAGTCTACAACATTTTGGTACTGGCCTTTCTCACTTAGCATAAGATTCATGAATGTCGTTGCATATATCAATAGTTTTTTCCTTTTCATTACTGACTAGTATTCCAGGTGTGGGTATAGCACAGTTTGTTTAACCATTCATCCACTAAAGGACTAGGTTGTTTCCAGTTTTTGGCTATAATGAATAAAGCTGCTACAAAAATTTGCATACAGGTTTTGGTATGAACATACAAGTGCATTAGTTTCCTACTGCTGCTGTAACAAATTACCACAAACTTAATTTAAAAATCTCAAATTTATGATCTTACAGTTATGGAGGTCAGAAGTCTGAGTTCCTTCTGGAAGCTCTAGGGGAGAATCTGATCCTTGCCTTTTCTTTCTCAAGTTGGCTGGCATTCCTTGGCTCCAGGTTGCATTAATCCAATCTCTGCTTCCAATACCACAGGATTCTCTGACTCTGGCCCTCTGCCTCCTCTTATAAGGGTCCTTGTGATTATATTGGGCTCGCTGGGATCATCCAAAATAATCTCTGCATCTCAAGATCGTTAATTTAATCACAACTGCAAAGACCCTCCTGCCATGTAAGGTAACATAGTCACAAATTCTGGGGGTTAGGATGCGGACATCATTGTGGGGACATTATTTAGCCGACCACAAGTTTTCATTTCTCTGGGATAAGTGCCCAAGAGCTTAGTTTTATAGGAAATTGGCAAGCTGTTCTCCATAGTGGCTGTACTAGTTTAAAATCCCACCAGCAATATTTGAGTGATGCAGTTTCTCTACAACCTCGCCAGCATTTGGTGACTTTATTTTAGCAATTTTGATAGGTGTGTAGCGATATCTCATTGTGGTTTTAATTTGCATTTCTCTAATGGCTAAAAATGTTGAATATCTTTTCACATGCTTATTTGCCATCTGTATATCCTCTTTGGTGAAATATCTGTCCATGTCTTATGTGCTTTATTTTTAATGCGAATAACCAGAAGCTCTTCAAAAACACTTTCACCAGGGCTAGTAACAGAATTTATGGGTTCTTTGGGCAGATTTTTGACCTGGATCTTTGAGGAAACTTAAGCGCAGTGGTTCTAAAACTTTGTGTGCCTCAGAATCATCTGTTGGGCTTGATGAAACACAGCTTATTGGGACCCACCCCAGAGTTTCTGATTTTATTAACTATGGGGTGGGGCCCTAGAGAATTTGCATTTCTGACAAACTCCTAGGTAGCACTGATGCTGTTATCCCAGGACCATACTTGGATATGCTTTAGGGAAACTTAGGGTTACTTGATGTTTTCTGTTGCCTTTTCCTTGTCATTGTCAATTTCCTGTAGTAAACATGAGAATGAAGGAATGAATGAAAAAATTGTTGTGCTCCAAAGTGGAGTGCTGAAAAACAAAAGAATGGGGGCATGCCAAAAGGACACAAAATTAACCTGTTCTCCCAGTGGCCAAAGTTTGGAACAATCTGAGTAAGAAAATACATAATGACAGTACTGGATTACACGAGTTCCAAATAATATCGCAAGAGGTGGGGCTTTAATTCTCTTCTCCCTGAGTGTGGATTTGAGAGCTGGATTTAATGACTCACCTCCCAAGACTGGAGTATGGAAAATGGAAAATAGTAACTCCACTGTGGAGAAAGCTGGCAGATGCCACCTTAACCAAATGACCAAGATTAACATCACTAGTGATTACGTCATATTGATGTCATGTGTCCCTTGATATGATGCAATGAGAAAGGCACCTCACTTGTGGTATTGTCCCCCCAAATCCCTAACCCCAGTCTAGTTGTGAGAAAACATCAGAAAAACTGAATTTGAGGTTCATTCTAAAACATATCTGTCTAGTCCTCTTCAAAATTGTCAAGGTCATGAAAGACAAGAAACTGTCACAGACTGAGGGAGACAGAAAAAGAACATTAGTGAAACAACTGTGGAAATTCGAATAGTCTGTAGTTAACAGTATTGTACCAGTGTCAGTTCCCTAGTTTTTATAAACGTGCTATGGTCATGTAAGATGGTGAACATTAGCGGAAGCTGGGTGAAAGATAATAGAAGAACTCTCTGTACTCTCTCTGCAACACTCCTGTTCATCTACTGTTGTTTCAAAGTACAGAAGTTCCTTCCTTGCCACCATACCCAGAATTTGGTCCTGACTCCAGAGTTTCTGATTTGGTTAATATGACTGGTCACCAAAATTTGCATTTGTGTTAAGTTCCCCAGAGATAACGCTGTTAGACTCCCGGGAAACACTGGAAAACATTGTTTTAGGGAAACCTTAAGGCTACTTCATGTTTTCTCCTTTTTCTCGTCATTGTAAATTTCCACAGTAAACACGAGAATGAACAAAAAAGTTGTTGACTTTTCTGTTTCAAAGTAGGTTTAGTTTTCTTTTTTTTTGGCTTTATTCAGTGTCCTTCTCAGCTATTAGTTTTAACTTAAGCGTGATATTTAAGGACACCTTACTTTTAAAAATGCAACAATCAATCTTCAAATTGAATTTTCCATGGTTGTTTCACTTACTATGTTACTTAAAGACAACAAAAAGCCTTAAAAGTTTGGTCTTAAATACTGGCAAAGTTCAAAAGTAAGTTTAAATGCTGTTAGGTAAGGAAATGAATCTGGGTGATTGCTATGCTCACACAGTTTATTACTATTTATCTCTTACTATCCATTGTCCCCTTCTTCCTTGGTAGTAAACTGTTTTATTTTTAGCTAAGCACATGGCCACCCAGAATATATCAGAAGATATTTTCCAAGATTCCTTCAATTAGGTATTTTCATAAGACTGTATTCTAGTTAGTGGGAGGTAGGCAGAAGTGGGAAATGCAAAATGTCCTTGAAGGAAAGAGATGTGCATCACTTCACCTTGATTTCTGCTGGTAGGAATGTGATTATGATCGCTGGAAGCTGAGCAGTCATCTTGGACCATAGGTGGAAGTGTTGTCATGAGGATGGTGGAGCTAGAAGGAGCCAGGTACCTGACACTGTGACAGCAGCCCAAGCCCTGGACTGACTACCTCCAGACTTCTTTTGTATGAGAGAAAAACAGACCTCTATCTTAAGTTCTCGTTATTTTGGACTTGACATCACCTGCAGCTGAAGCTAATTCAAACCTATACAACCATTTCGATACAATCAGGAGTCATGCGGAAGTGCAGGGTCATCGCTTAGAGTCGTGCAGGGTGGACAAAGGCACTGAGGTGGTGGAAGGGTAAGTGGGGGCTGAAATCCAGCCTGCTCTCTCCTTTCCAAGCTCTAAACAGAGCTGTGTTCACCGGGAAGCTGATATACCAGTTGCCCTGCAGAAGAGTGAAATTTTGTCTAGAATCTAGACTGGACAGCAGCATTTTCCAAAATACCTGCATACTTCTGGAGGCAGTGGAGATGATTTTAGGTAGTTCTCAGATGTACTTCAAAAAAATTTAATATAACAGGTTTATATATCAGGGCAGTTAGCACGCCATTCTGCAAGTTCAGACCTCAGTGCCAGGAGGGACAATAAGGAAAGAAGGAGTTTGTTGAAGGGCAGGAATGAAAGAGAATGGAAACTCACCAGAACATCACCTCAGCAGGCAGCATTATATGGTGGCTACAGTACAAGCTCTGGAGCCAAACTGCCTGTGTTCAAATTCTGGCTCTCACAGTGACTAGCTGTGTTATTTTGGGCATGTTTCTTAACTTCACTGTATGTCAGTTTTTATAATAGCACTTACACATGCGTGCTGTGAGGATTTAAATAATTATTACAGTGCCTGACATAAATTAACTCAATAAATGTATCACCAACATTTTGAAAATTACTTAGCAAAGGAACCAGAAACTAGCCTTATATAGCAACTGTTTGTTGAAAGCTTACTCTGTGCCAGGAGTGGTACATATCTGACCTAATTTTACTCAGGAGGAAACTACAGCTTAGAAAGGTTCAGCGACTTCTCCAAGGTTATACAACGAATTCTAGCCCAGTCAGAATTCAAGATTGGTTGGATTCCAAAGCCTCGCTTTTTAACTAAGATAATTAAGGATCAAAGACAAGGCCTGCAGGATTTCACTGGATTCTTCCCCACTCATAACATGTAGTAGCTAACACTTTCAAACTAAAAAAGGTCTGTGTGGGAGTGGAGGATGGGTAGATTGGAGAGATTAACAGCGACAACTGGAAGGGTGGGAGGAGTCTTGGGAAATGGCAAGAGGGCTCAGCCTGAGCTGAAAATCAGACTGAGTCCCTGGGAGGTGTGGCAAGAAGAGCATGGGGGCTGGCCAGACCCGAAAAATGCCTCTTGGTGATTTATATGCAACAGTGAACTCTCAAGATAAGTTTGTTCTGTTACTCAGTGCTTCTAAAATACTGTTGCATTGTAAAACCCCAAATTAATCCTATAATTCAGCAATTTTATACTTTCTAAATTATGACTTATTTGATGGCTTTGAAATAAAGGATTTGGTCATTTAAATTATTTCTTTACATCGAGATCACATCACACCTGTTAAGGAATCTTTGCCTTTATTGCAAAGGTATTATTTCAACAAATGTTTCAAAATGTTGCCGATTTGCAGAAAAGTAACTTTGCCAGTTTCTATTGAAACTTTAAATGTCTCTCCTTTTCATGAGTGAAAAAACGCAACTATGTTTATCTTTCCTAAAGGAACTTTATTCATTCGTCAAAATCAACATCAGGGCAGGGGAACACAAGTCCATGAACTGGGTGGCGACGTTTGACTCCAGAGGTTACGGCTGAATTGTGAGTCATTCTTATCCTGTTCCCGGGGTTTGGAGAGAACGAACACTTGTCGGCGCACCTCTTATTTGCTTCTAAGTGTCGGTGCCCAGAGCTCCAACGCAGCCACTTTCGCTGCACGTGCTGGCTTGTGCGGACCGCCCAGCAAGCCTGTCCCGAGGGCGGCTGACTCACCCAGCCGCCCACGTGGCTCTGGATGGCCTCGGGAGGCTCCTGCGCGGGTCCGGCCGTCGCTGCTCGCTCACCCGAGGCTGTCGCGGCTGCAGCTGACTGAGGCTGCGGGGTAAGCGTTCCAACCGGCCGACGTCCAGTCCGCCGCCAGGAAGGCACCTTCGACCCGGCTCTACAATCCCCGGCAGCCGCTGCCTCCCGCCCAGGCCATTTCTGCCCAGAATGCGACGGAACCCGGCTCCCGCCCGGCTTCCTGCGCCCTCGGAGCGGGACAGAAAGCCACCGGCGCGACCCTGGAAGTCGGTGCCCCCCGGCGCACGGGCGCACTCCCCCATCGGCGCATGCGCGCGCCCCCTCCTCGACGCAGGCGCCAGGGCCGGGCGCGCGGGCGCCGTCTCCGGTGATGTGGCGAGGCGGAGGCGGAGCCAAGGTCGGTGGCGGGAGGGTGGGGGAGGAAGAGCGAGGTGAGGACGGACGTCAGAGTGGAGAGCGGAAGGTCAGGGAGGCTCGGAGCGGAAGTGAGACTAAGGAGTCTGTCCGCCATTGTGGACCCGAGAAGCGGAGAGCGAGAGGGGGAAGAGGAGCGTGCAGGCGGAAAAGACGGGCCCCTTCCACCGCCTCCCGAGCGCGAGGCCCTGTTTCTGGCTTCTCGGCAAGCGGCGGCAGCGGCGGCGGCTGGAACGGTCCCTCGGCCGAGGGCGGCAGCCAACTGCTGTGAGTGCACGGGGAGAGGCCCAGGCGGCGGCGCGGCGGCGGCGGCTCTCGGGTTGCGGTGAAGAATGTCAGCCACTAGCGTGGATCAGGTGAGGGAGCAGAGGCCTCGGGCTCGGCGAAGGCCCGGGCCCCGGAGCTCCACCCTCGCGCGGGGCTTCGGCCTCTCCCCGCCGCCGCCGCCGCCGCCGGCCCATAACGGTGCCCCGGGCGCAAGTTGCGGCGGTCGTGCCGGCCGGGCCGGGCGTGCGCCGTGCCCGGGGCCTGCGGCCGAGGCGGCGGCCGCGGTGGGTGGGGGAAGGACGGCGCTCCGGGGCCCCGGGACGCGGCCTGAGGGCGGCAGACGTGGGGCTGAGCCGGATCCCGAGCGGCGGGGAGGAGGTTTCAAGCCTGGGGTGGGTGGGAAACTGGTGGCTCCGGAGGACGCGGTGGGTTTTCCTCCTACGCGGATTGTTTAAAATAACTTGTCTTTGATAATGTCTTTGATTAACACACTTTTCCTCTTCTTTTTTTGTTCCTTTTCATTACCACACCTTTCGTCTTGCTCCACAGAGACCTAAAGGGCAAGGAAATAAAGGTGAGTTTGGATATTTTTATCTTATTTCCCAGTGTTGGTTTGGTGTTACTTTTGAAATATCTGGGGGCTTTTTGTTTATTTTTGTTCCAGTTTTTTTTTTTTTTTGAAATGTAGGGTTAGAGAAACATTCATGACGGTTAAGGCAGCCAAATGTTATCCAAAACTTCTGTCGATCCTTCCTTTGAAGCCACTTTTACAGAAACCAAAATGGTACAAGGAGCAGTTTTCTTAGTTGTGTTTCAGTTAAGGTGTTATTATGAATGTAGTGACATTTCTTTAATTTTACAGTTTATTTGTGTTATGTAACTTATGCCACAAAAATTTCTACAAATGTATGTAGATAAGTGGACGTTTTGTTTGACATGTCTGGGTTACCTTGGAACATGCAGCCCACATAGTATTCCCTGTCACGTTAGTGAAAATTGTACTGCTGATCACTGATTGTATTGAATTAAGTTACAAGGAGGCACTAACACGTGAGAGATCCAAACCGAGCAGGCATGTCATCTTGCTGTGTAGTCCTGATGGCAAGGTGTAACTCAGTCTGGTATTTTAGAAAGGGCTGGGAAGGAAATAGTGAGGTTTCTGCCAGGATTATATGATTTACTCAGTTAAAAATATATATGTATTATTGAAAGTAAAGCTTTTAAAAAAGTAATTGTATTTTGTATTTATTAGTATGGTATGATGCAGTCAGCTGACTGAAACATTATGACATTAATCATGTGACATTAGTTAAATGTAGAACAATAACTGCTTTCGTGGGACAGTGCCAATTAAATAACATTGCAACAGATTATATGTTTATAACATTTTGTATTAAGGCTTGAAATTAGACCGAGTAGAATTATGCTTCCTGTTTTTTATTTCAGTAGCAAAGTATTACCTAGAAAATAAGATCTGCAGTAGCGTTTTAGATGTAAGTTCAATGTCTGTTGGTGCTCTTTATATTCTTGGGGTTTTTATTGCTATTGAGAATTTGAAAGGAATAGGTTCTGTACACACAGGTCAGTTAATTTTCTTTGCGTTGTAAAATTTATGTGAGAATTTTTGCATACCCTTTACATGGCACTGTATTAGGTAACAAATTTATTGCTTTGTTTTGATTAAAGGTATATTTTCTTGGAGTATATAAACATTTAGAAACTTAGCTTTTAGAATTTAACTTTTAGAGTTAAAATTTTAATTTTAGAATTATATTCTGTGTTGTAAGCATAAACCTCAGAATTTGATATTGTTGATTCATTTTAAATAAGTTTTAAAAAATTTATTTGTAAATTTAAAAAGAATGATCCATTAATTTCTTTTTGCTAGTCTGCCCATTAGGAAGTATATAGACTTGGAGATATGTGGAATCTGTGGTCATTATTGCCTAGCATAAATTATTTTATCCTAGATCTATGGGGAGGTGGCACTTTGCAAGGCTATTTGAAATGCTAAGTGTTTTGTGTTACCTGCTTTAAGGTAAGTATGCAAGTTCTATAAAGTACTTGTTTGACAAAACCAAATAGAGCATCTGCAGCATTGTAAGCCCTTAACTATATTACTGTAAGTTTGATTTGCGACATAGTCATTTCACTTAGGTATGTCTTAGTAATATCTTTGATATTATAGATAAAAATTATCTATAAACAATATTGCATATTGATTATAAAGAAATATTTTTTGGTTATTAAGATTTTTTTAATCCATCAGTACCACCTCTGTTAGATGTATTTAGACACACATAGAAAGTATTTATTTGGATAGTTCTTTATTCCAAGAAATTTTCTTTCTTTCCTCCTTATCGTTCAGTTCATAATTTCATCCATGGATAGAACGATGGACTGGGATCCTAGGAGACCTGTGTTCTAATACTGCCTGTGGCTACTGACTTGCCAAGTGAGCTTGAACACATTGCACCTTTTGGTCAGAATTTCCCCTCTGTCTGTAAAATAAAAGTAATAATTCTAACCATAATTCCTTTTGTATGCTATGAGGATTCTTGTAATTACAATTACAGTAGTCCGCTGGTAGCCATTTTATTTGCTGGATTTCTTTTCACCTTCCTCACCTCATCTGTTTTTAAGGTGCAGGAAGACTGTTGCCTCAGACATGGCAGGAGGGAAAAACTCTACTGCCTAAAAGTATTGGTAATCATTTAAGATGCTTTAAAATGGTAGATACTACAAGTGCACAAACACACATATACATTACTTGTATTTTTATGCCTCTGCAGGGTGAGTTACAAGAGGGCAGCATCTCCAGTGAGCTGATACAAGTAGCTATGTGTGTGTTTGAGAAAAACTACTCTGCCTCAGCTGACTTGGTTTTCAAGCTAGTAAAATTGTTTTACAATTCTGTTTACTTTTATGAAGCAGAAAGCAGTTATTTTTCTTGAACTGCAGCCTAAGGGTTCTAAGGATATGAGTATTAATTGAATTCCGAACTTGTCAAACTTAGGAAAAATATATCTCTGAGGAGTTGTTAAAGTTTTGAAAACATAATCCTTTTCGGTTGACTTAATATAATTTTAGAGGTGTTGTATTTCTTTTCTGAATTATCTTCAGTTGACAGTGTTAGCCTAACACCTGGCTTTAGTGTCTTTCATTTTCTGCTAAGTGTTTTTCTGTATATCCTTAATGACATAAATCCACTAAAGGAGCTAAAATTTAAAAGGAATTCTGTCTCAGTCTCTTTGTAAGGCAACAATGCTTTTGTAGTGTAAATAATAGTTCTAGGTTTACTTGTTTATAAATGTGAATTCTTTTCAATTAACACATCGTCCCTATGTTCAATATTGTAACTCTTTTTATTATCCTTCACCAGGATAGCGCTGAAGGGTAGTAGAAGTTTAAGAGTAATTGTTTACTTATTGATCCATAATTCAGAACTGACTTTTTATCACTTTTATTTATTAACAAGTAGAATTTTTGTTTCCTGGAGTAGAAGTGTACTGTTCCTTTCCCTGTGGGTACCACAGATAAAAGTGTCAGATCCCATATACCTAGTAGGCTCAGGCCTTGCTGCCTGCTTCCTCCTATCCCTTCAGTTTATAAATAGGCAAATATATGGAAAGGAATTTATCTTTTCCCTCCTCCCCATTCTCTCCCGGCAGAAGGACACATTCGTCGTTTGGTGTAACTGCAATTTACAAAAATAAGGTTGAATTTGGCTATCTTACAGTATTTGAGAAAAGCAGCAGAAAATGCCTTGTATTTTGGCAGTATTCTTTTGTATCCTCTCCCTACCTCCCCCTGGAAATGATTGCAAAGCACTTTACTGTCATTTTAGGCTTCATTTTAATATTAATCCTCAAAACATTCCTATAAGGAGATAGAGGGTATATGGTATTGTCGCTGTTTTTGTAGGTGGGAAAACATGATGCACAGATCTGTTGACTTTCCTAACTTGATGTAGTCAGGACCAGAGCAGAGAATCACCTGGCTCCTAAGGCCCATGTTCTATCTTGATTTGACTCTGCTTCATAGAGCAGAGGAAACAGGCGAAGAATCATGTAAGTCATCTGTTCTTTTTTCCCTGAAGAACTTGTACAGACTATGGAACTGGCATGGATTTCATTACTATTTAATGGCTCTCAGTCTCCAAGACATTAGATTGTCATTAAGAAATGTTCAAAAACTAAAGTCTTTAAGACAGTTGAATTTCCTAAAGAAAGGTATGCTTCTGAAACTGAAGGGCTAGCTTCTTGTTCTGATTCTAATTTAATGCAAATTGCTTGTCAGTATGTGTGAAATACTTTTAATAAACATTTTTTCCTTAAATTGACATACTCCTTGAATAATCTTTTAGGACTTTTTAGATGTATTTATGCTTCATTTATAAATGACTATAGACTGTATTTGTTTAGTGTATGAGAATATTTTGTTCTTAGTCTCAGCCTCTTAGCATTAGAAGAGAAAGGCTAGAACAGAGGAAATGAGTAAGAATAGCAGTATAATACATATTTAGATACATTTTAAGTGGGCACTTTTTTAAACTGTATTAGCAGTATGGACTAACTTTCTGAGAATCTAATGAGTACAAGAAATAGTTGTAATGTTGAAATGGGTAGCTGTTTCAGATACTGACTGATATATACTAGTGTAATAGTCCAATAGTATGAAGAATTTTTTTTCAAGAGGTAATAAACCGTCCATAACTACCTTTGATAAAGGAGGGGTAAAGGAGAACAGGTATGTCAGAATCCCTTGGGCTGAAATGGTTGGCCCACCAGAAATAACCTACAGGCACCCTCCTCTTTGTTTTTGTTGCTAGTGGCTGTTACATATTTAAATTCTGGGGAGCACATTTAGCTCAACCCTGGCTCTGATGCAGTGCTTATACAGTTAACCACCTCAGTAGAGCCAGGATCAAGGTGACATTCAGGTTGCTCTTGTAGTCTTTGAGGGGCAGTGTAGTATCATAAGAGGTCTACTTTGAAGGCTTCACAGAGTAGCATCATTTCTTTTGAGTGATCATTGCTACTCAGTGGGTGGCTTCACCTATCTTTGTTCCCATACTGCTGTCAACTCATAATATGTTAGGTGATCTAAACTCACTGGGGAAATTAGGGAAAATAAAAATGTTATGATGATATAGAAGAACAGACAACTACATCTGTTGCCCCCAACCTCATTTATACTTTGTGACATTGTATTTTTAAGCAATAAATCTTTCAGATATTGAGGGGTTTTTTTGTTAAGAGATTAGTCAACATCCATCAGAAGCTTTCTTTTTTCATCTCACGTGTTTCAAAAGTAATATGGAATAGTATATTTACATAGTGCCAGCACATGAAGTTTTAGCCTTGTAAAACTTCTGTTTATGTGGTCTAAAGTAATTTTTGGTCCTGTTTGGATCTTGTAGTATTTTATGTAACGCTGTCATTGAATACTCGGATGAGATGAGGTAGTTACTATTAATAACCTCCTTGAACAGAGAAGTAGAGTTAGAGAAGCTTAGTCACTAACTAGAGATCACCCAGCTTCTCAGTGTTGGACTTGGGATTTAAACCCAGGACATTCTTACCTCGAGTCTGTGCTCAGAAACACTCTGAGCTGGTGTCCAGAGAATAACACCTTTATAGAGCATTTATGGAAGTAATCTCTGAACAAATATGGCATTATAAATTATTCTGACTGGTTTTCTTGTGTGTTGCAAGAGTAATCATGGTTATCTTTAGTATTTGTATTTTTATGTGAAAGTCTTCATAATTTTATGGTTTAGAATTAAGGCTCTTTATATTTAGATTTTTCATAATTATATTATAGTGATATTGCTTCAAGTGAATTTTAGCCACTTTCTTTAACCAGAGGCATTTAAGATATTTACTGTAACTTTAGTTACCAGAAAAAGTTATTGCCTTCCTTACTTACCTTTATTGAACTAATTAATATAGAGACTTGACAAAGGTAGAGAACATTCAGAAATGTCTCTATTGTCTGCAATAATATTTGAAGTAGTTATTTTAGATTTGAATATAGCACTTCCACCATTTTAATTTAACTGCTTACCTCAGTGTTGAAATTGGGCTATTTATGTTATGGTTTTGGTAATGGGAAGTGTATATATAGTTGGTGTTTATGTACTCTTGGGCTTATATATATGAGATTTGTAAGTTTTGGGTGGCACATAAATATTTATATTCCAAATTAAGTTAATCCTTAAGAGAGTTTTCAAATGAAAAGAGCAAAGAACTCAGGATTTAACTTTTTCTGAGTTGGATTGAAAATGTTAGGTTGTTGTGTGAGTTTCATAATTATAGCACATCTAATGCAAATGTATTTTTTAGTTTCAGTACAAAACGGTTCGATTCATCAGAAAGATGCTGTAAATGATGATGATTTTGAGCCATACTTAAGTAGCCAGACAAATCAGGTAAGTCTGACAGTCCAATATTTAGGAAATTAAACTTTTCTTAGTAATAATTGATTTTTCAAATAGGTATTTTAATTGAGTGAGACTAACCATAGCATGGATTAATCTAGTGTGCCTGCATAATAGTGAATAACAGTTGCAGGTTTATGGCACAGGAAAGTTCTTTAGAAATTATAGATGGCTGAAACTAGATTATGAAATATACAGATTTGAAGAGGAACGTTATTTGTATATATTGTGGTTCTTTTCTTTTGAATTTTGAAAGAATTTAGTCTTTTAATGTCACTGCTGTATCTTCATAACCAAAGCAAATTAAACGGTTTAATTAGCTAGAAATTTGTGGGAGAGGACTAGTTTGTGCCTGAAATTTTTGGTTAAATGTAGTTGTAGAGAAAATTTGAACAAAAAGTAGTTTCCAGTTTGTGGAATGTAGGATTATTTTTAGGACTGTGGAGAGCCATGGTTACGTTCAACTTGGTCTACCTCTTGAACATTTCTCTTTAACCGCTTCCTTCTGTCTGTTGATCTACATCCCTCGTGTAAGTTGGGAGGGAATAAATGAGAAAGAATAAAAACAAGTGATCCAATCTATAAAAGTTTGGCTGCTCTTAAAAGAATGAAAAAATTAATTTCATACTAATATAAACTAACTTTTGATCTCAATAACAAATTTACTTTCCACCTAAAGGTTGTGAAAACATATTTCACTGGAAAGTAGGGGAAGATCATTTGTTGTGAAATGTTGCTTGTTTTATTTATTTATTTTTTTGTGAGGAAGACCAGCCCTGAGCTAACATCCGTTGCTAATCCTCCTCTTTTTGCTGAGGAAGACTGGCCCTGGGCTAACATCCGTGCCCATCTTCCTCTGCTTTATATGGGACGCCGCCACAGCATGGCTGACAAGCAGTACGTTGGCGGGCGCCCGGGATCCGAACCCGCGAACCCCGGGCTGCCAAGTGCGAAGTAAACCGCTGTGCCACCGGACGGCCCCCAAATGTTGCTTGTTTTAAAAGAAATAATGCAGTATTCTATTATATTTGGGCCCATACAGTAATCCCAATTAACATCCCTTGTGGCAGTTTCCCAACTTTTTTGAGAATTTCTGATACGAGATATAGTAGATATTTCCCCAAAAAGGTCTCCATGGTAAATAAGTTTGGGAGGTTTATTTGGTCTAAATAATTGAATTGATTTTTGCTACTTGATTTCATCCTTTATATATTATAATGGGAAATGAACTTCTAAGACAGGGATATAGTATGAAGATCCTTTCACTCTTTTTTCAACATCTGTTTTCAAGGAATTTTAGTGGATTGTAAATGTTTGAGAATTACTACCTGTAAGATAATTTGTTTGTCACAGAGGCTTAGAAAATTGATTCTTTTGGCATTCCATGGAGGTGCCTATATCTGCGTAGGGGAGACTAGGGCAGGGTAGCCTGGATCCCACCAGTGAGGCGGCCAGAGTTGCTCTGCCTTTGATCTGTTTTATATATTGAAATTCTGTATAAGATTTCACTTGTAAAAAAAAAAAACTTTAAAAGTGTTGGAAAACCATTATTTTTTTAAGAATATTGAGGCACTTACCTTAGTGAACTCAATTTTTAAATTGCATCAAAAGTTTTCTTAGGTTGGGGCAAAAACATCAATAGAGGATTTTTTTGTGATGTTTAAATAGAAGATCCTATGCTTGTATTAATGAAAACATTATTTTAATTCATGATATTTTGAATCAGTATATTCATGTGCTATTTAAGAAGAAATTTTTCAGTTTGATACCACTAAGGCTGTATTTTACCTCGTTCTCCTTGCCAGTACTAGTGAACAGGTTTTCAGCAATTATCTTCCTGTAATACTAAAAACAGTTATCTGTAACCAGGACACATTTACCTTTTAAAGAGTACTAACACTGCAGAACATTGAAAACTGAGTTTATTCGAGAGAAAAAAATCGAAAATTATCTGAAATTTTAAAAGTAAGTTGTGTAAGAATTTGTTACTCATAATTACCTAGCTAAAATAGAAAATTTAAAAAAAATTGACCTTTTAATTCAGATTAGTGAAAACTGGATTTATTGGTGAAATATTTCAAGTAATTGCAGATTTAAAGTTATGCAGGTATTTATAGTTCCTTGTACTCGCATAACTAAAACAATTCTTTAACTAAAAAAATTTCAACTAAATACATAATTTGTCTTTAAAATTAGATCCTTTCATCTGATTTTAAAATTATAAAAAACAACAGTGAATCTTTTGTTTGCAAGGTGTGTAATGTTTTTGTCTAATGACTTAAATTGTTTTGTATACTTAGATTTAATTTAGATCAAACTCAAGGATACTTGTAAACAGGTTGTTGGCCTTTATTTCTGTGGTAGCATATTTCTTGTATTGTATAGTGCTCAATTTCTTGGGGAATAAATTTTATAGTAATTTTAAAAGTAAATGCCTGTCCTTCAGGTCTTAAAATCTTCTATCGTTCCTCAGAATGATTAAATTGATTGGAGAATTCAGGTTTAGATGGCATGGTTAAAGATGCCATGTAATTTGTGCATATAAATTTGCAAGAGTAAATTGGAAAAATGAAGTTTAAGTTTGTCAGCTTGTGTATGTCGGGAAATAAACTCATAGCCATGTTTAACAGAGAAGAGGTATAGAGAACTAAGAAAGTAAAATAATATTTTGAATTTTCTTATTTTCTGTCCCTGCTATCACTGCCCTTATTTTTTTCATTATCTCTGTCTGTTGGAATGATTTCCTAACTGGTAATTCTGTATTGCTACTCAGCAGTCTCCTTAAAGTTCAAGTCTGATTGTGCTGTTGTCATGTTAAAGAATTAACAAGCTTTACAACAGTGGATACATTTATTGTATTGAATGCCCTTGAAATGGCTCCACTTCCCTCCCTGCCTCCTCTTTGGTGAACTTTTTCCATCACACCTACTCAGGGAAATAGGACTTATTTTCTGAAAATATAAATATTTTCTTTTATGATATCACTTTGAATTTATATGTATTGCACACACACACACAGACACTCATATGTCTGTTCATGAAGTCTTTTCTGATTCCCCCTCCGCCCCTACATACAGACTCATATGTCTGGTTCATGAAGTCTTTTCTGATTCCCCCTCCGCCCCTACACACAGACTCATATGTCTGGTTCATGAAGTCTTGTCTGATTCCCCCTCCGCCCCTACACACAGACTCATATGTCTGGTTCATGAAGTCTTGTCTGATTCCCCCTCCGCCCCTACACACAGACTCATATGTCTGGTTCATGAAGTCTTTTCTGATTTCCCCCTCCGCCCCTACACACAGACTCATATGTCTGGTTCATGAAGTCTTTTCTGATTCCCCCTCCGCCCCTACACACAGACTCATATGTCTGGTTCATGAAGTCTTGTCTGATTCCCCCTCCGCCCCTACACACAGACTCATATGTCTAGTTCATGAAGTCTTGTCTGATTTCCCCTCCGCCCCTACACACAGACTCATATGTCTGGTTCATGAAGTCTTTTCTGATTCCCCCTCCGCCCCTACACACAGACTCATATGTCTGGTTCATGAAGTCTTTTCTAATTCATTCAGTTACTTGCTCCCTCCTCTTTGTACTAGAGTGTTTGTTTTGCTTTGTTTGTACTACCACTATTGTACCTATCGCATTGTAGGGTAAAGACGTCTTCCCCGCTAGACCTATGAAATGAAGTGCTCCAGGGTCAGAGACCATGTTTATCTTCTTGTCTCCAGTGACTGGCACTGTCTGGCACATAGTAGGCATTCACAAAGTATTTGTTGAATGAATGAATTAGGTTATCTGCTAGAATTAGGGAATGAAGAAGTGTGGCTGATGAAATAGCAAGTTAATTGAGTATGATGTGTAACGGTTTTTTCTTATGACATCCTTGTGGTTAGATATGCATAGATTATACTTTTTGAAAAATACAATAAAGTTTTTAAAATAGTAGAAGAAAATACATTTAAGCATTAAAAGTATACTGAACGTCACTTAATTTTTTGATGTTAATTCAGAAGTCAGTTCCAGAGTTTGAAGTACCTCAGGTTCTTAATGGAAAACAGTTTTTATTTTTCTCTGTGCAAAAGTGCTGTTATTGGTGAATAATGCCTCAAACTTTTTTATTGAACTTTTAAGACATTTTACAATGTTCTTTCTTGGAAGTTTGGATACTTGTGAAGTAAAAATGGATCTTAAGTTACTATAAATAAAAGACTGTCAGTTATAATTGAGTTGCATTGAAATGTCCTCAGGTCAGAACGGTAATCATGAACTTTTTCTTATTGTTGTTCAAGTTTTCTTTGAGATGATAGAAAAATAATTGACCTACATAACAAGGCTAAGGAATAATAATTATAAATAATTTTGAAATTCTAAGGAAGAACTTTTAATCTTTTCTGTATTTTAGTTTTCAAATTAAAAAACTAATGGTGAAAGGCTTAACTCCTCTGCTTTACTTCTGTATAGCACTTTGCAATTAACAAAGTAGATTTAAAAAGTTTTTACAATTGATTAGAGCAGCAAGTATTATCCCCATTTTACCAATGAAGAAACAGAATTAGAGAAATTAAGTGATCTGATGCAATCACTGACATACAAAGTGGAAGAGTAAAGAATTGAGCCCGTATTTTTGACGACTACATCACACTGTGACTTTATACTCTTAAGATCTGAACTGAGTTTGAAATTATACCTTGTGCTTTGTGATTAATTTACATTTTAAAGAGGCAAGTTAAGTTGTATTAATAAATATGACTATTGTTGATTGAATACTTAATGTGTCCTAGGCACTGTGTCTTTATTTCCTTTTAACAGGTGAGGAAACAAAGCAGAGTTTAAGTAACCGGATACTTTCACATAACTGATAGTACCTGGCCTGGGATTAGAATTTAGATACCTCATGGCTTCATTTCAACCTTGTATTAAATGGCTTCTCCAGGTTGTGTTTCTAAGTTTATGCTTTGAGTAAAGGGTCTGTGGATCTGTTCTCACAAGTATGTTTAATTATATCCAATGTTGATTGTGGCACTTTTTATATTTACATATTAATGTTGTTTTCCCCTTCCAGTTCTTTAAGTATAAGAGAAATACCAAACATTTCACATCACTTTGTCTAAAGGTTGTATATCTTTAAAGAACGTAGTAAAATTTCATTGTTACCAACTTTTGAATTATGAATAAACTGTTTTAAAGAGATCATTTGGACAGAAACTCTTAAGTTGATTATGTCTCATTATAAACAGGTTTAAAGTAAAAGGTGAAAGTAAGTTTTGAGTTATTATTTTCCATCATCAGTAAGTAGAAGTTTTTTCCCTCTTCTCTACCAAACTACATTCCTCTAATTGATATTCCACTTAGCAATTAAAAATTTATCTTAAATTTACAAAACATATTTTATAATATTTCCAATTGCAATCGAAGCTCTGTGGTTGACCATATCTTATTTTTAAGCTTTGAAGAGTTTCCTACAACTTTGTTCTTACTAAAACCCAAGCCAAAGCATTGCCTTTTGAAAGGAAACTGCTTAAATTACTTTCATAGAACTAAGGAGAAAACATCTCATTCAGCTGACACTACTGAAGAATTGGGAAATAAATGGTTAGCGTTGTTTGATAAACTGGAGAAAGCAGGCCATTTATCCAATATACTCAAGGACTCTAGGTGCTAGTAGTAACACTGTGGGCAGCTCTAGTCAGCTAGGGACAGCACCAGAGCTGTCTGTTGGATAGGCAGTTGCGACTAATGGAGCACATTTTAAAGTAATTTAAACTTATTATTTTGACAAAATCACCAATTTAGTGATTAAGTAGTAAAAATCATAATTAAAAAAAATAATATCTAATAAAAGCTCCCACACCCAAAAGGGTTTGGGCTTGTTCTGGCCCCAGAGGTGACAGAATTGGCAAAAATTTGTTACCCACTAATCTAATAGTATAGATTGGGGGCTTTCTTTTTTTAAAAGTTGGTACGGATTAGATAGATAGTTAAAACAGCATTGACAAACTGTGGCCCAGGGACTAAATCCAGTCCATGTCCTGTTTTCTTGGAGAAAACCCTTGAGCTTGCAGCTTTTTAAAGGGTTGTTTGAAAAAAAAAATGAATATGTGACAGCGATCAGAGACTGTATTTGGCTTGCACAGTTTAAGGTATTTATTTACCCTTTGGCCCTGTAGTTTGCTGACCCCTGAATTATGCCATAGGTATAGACAAATTAGAAACTTGATGTGTACCTGTTTTGCAGAATTCAGCATTTGGGATGGTCAAATAAGAATATTCAGCGTAAGTTATGAGTGTAATTTTGCAAACACTTTATTATAAAGAATGAACTTAAAAATTCTCTACTTGGTCTGCTTTTATACTCCCATGTCCAGGTAAGGACTTACTGAGTCCAGATTTCAATGCCAATATTCTAAATTAAAACTTTGAAACTGATTACCTCCATATTTAGCTCAGCTCTTCTACTCTTCCCCCGCGTGGAATTTATTTACTTCCTATGTTATGTGTCTTTTTAACCGCAGGTTTTCTTTTAGAGTGAGTATCTTACATCTGTTTTTTTACAGTGTAGGCATTCAGTAAGTCTTCGGTTAAAATAAATAATAAAGTGTTAAATAAAAGGATACCTTTAGTAACTGTTTAAAAAAAGACAATTTTAAAAATCTTTTAAATCAATTATGTATGTTCATTTATACTGACTGAACTTCTGTTCACTCTCTTTAGGCTTTTTAGAGTTTTATATCATGGTGACTTCCTCGTCAGTAAGAAACACTGAGTACTTCTATTTGTAGCAAATAATTTAGTGATTGAATTACACATGTGTTTGTGTGTGTGAGAGAGAGATTCATGGCTAGGAAAGTTTACTCATTATTAATTTCTTCAGGAATTTTTTTCTTTGAAAACCATGGTTTGTGATTTTGAGCTTTCCTCAGACTCCTTGTATTTGTATTTAAATATAGCAGTCAGTATTGCGTTTCTATTGTCGGTGTCTGTAATGATGCCACGAGTATGGTGGTTCCAAAGATGCTCTTCATTTTCTTCATACTAATATTTTGAGCATTCTTTGAATATATTTTCAACTATAGTTAATAATTATGCAATGTAGTTAAAGAATGTGTTCAAAGAAGTTAGTAGATAGTAACACATGTATTCCAGGTTTGAATATAGTAAAATATACTTAGTATCTACTGTATTTAAAAAGTCGTTTTTTCTTTAATTAGTACTAAGAGACAGTTGTTTTTTGGTTCAAGCTTTACTGGAAATACTCAGTAAATCTATGTCATAATTACTCATTTAAATGCAACCTCTATTTTTCTTATTTTTTATATCAGAATCATTTCAAAAGACAAAATATTAAATTAACTTTCTCTTAGTGGACAGTTGTAACAGTTGCGAGGTGTCACAAGTGACTTAATAATAATAATAAAGCATCTCAGTTTTCAATGATAGGCCTTAAAAAAATAATTTAAAATGAATTACCAGTAGTATCTGTGATGTTATTGTCACACATTTATGTTGATATACTTCCTTGAGTGGCAAAGCAGTAGTAGAAAAGTTCCAAGAGATTAACAGCAAAAAAATGGGTTAAATAAACACTTTGTTCCAGGGAATTTTGAGTAGTAATATCTATATAAATTAAGTGAATAATCAGTTATTCAAAAAGTTATTGACCCTTGCAAGGGGAATACACGCTGTCCTGACTGGATGGATATTAGCTTAATTTTTTCACCTTGCTTAATTCTACAAATTCTAAAGCTCTCTCCAAGACTTAAAAAAAAAAATCACACTTAAATCAAGGAGTGAAAAGCTATTATCAGACCTGTTTTTGGCATAAGAAATCCACTTTTGCAAGAAATCCTTAAAATATTTTTAACATTGGCTCATAAAAATTTGACTGTTTTTTTTTGTGAGGAAGATTAGCCCTGAGCTAGCATCTGTTGCCAATCCTCCTCTTTTTTGCTAAGGAAGATTGGCCTTGGGCTAACATCCATGCCCGTCTTCCTCTACTTTATATGTGGGTTGCCTGCCACAGCATGGCTTGATAAGTGATGTTTAGGTCCGTTCCCAGCATCTGAACCTGCGAACCCTGGGCCGCTGAAGCAGAGCTTGCAAACTTAACCAACTATGTCACCAGGGCAGCCCCTGTTTTTAGATTTGTTTTTTCTTTTTCTTTAATAGAATTTTTTGTCTTGATTTTTGGCAAATCACTAAATGAATTATTTGATATTCAAAATAAAATTTGATTTTATTCTGGATTTGAGTAATTCTGGAAAAACATTACAGGAACCCACTATTTCTAAATTAAAATTCTGATCAGGAAGGTGATGTTTGTTGCGTAAAATTTAGAAATAGAGTACAAAGAAAGTAGGCGTCTGTTATCCCACCACTAAGAAATCATAGTAAGGATTTTGTTTTGTTTCTTTGCAAAACGAGCAAGGCAAAACAAAACAAGAATTAAATTTGGATCATGCTATAGGTATAATCTTGCATCGTTTTCTTTTCTTAGAGTGTGAGCATTTCTCCATTTTTTCTTTACGACTGTGCAAAACTGCTGAACTGGATTCCATCATATAAGATATACTATAATTTAATTCCTCTATTACTTGGTGTAGCTTCTAGGTTTGTTTAATTCTTGCATATAGATTTTTGGATTCATCAATTGCTTAAAATAAAGCTGGCTATGAATGATCAATTTGTGTCTGCAAAGCTTATAAATGAGATTTTTATAGAAATTACAGTATTTTTAAATTGTGCCAGAGGATCTGGCTCTGAAAACAGAAATAATCTCCCCCCCCTAAAAAAAGCCCTAAAATTAAAAAAAATTTTTTAAATAGTCATCAGCAATTTTTTCTGTTAAAATTCGATTTGAAATTTTAATTTTGTTTTTCTGGAACAGATGCATATGTTTTTCATTTATTTAAAACTATTTGATTTAAATTTTTCAGTTGTCTTCATTTCCCCTATTCTTCAGAGGACATTTCACTCCTGATTGCGATCTTTTGTTTTCCAGAGTAACAGCTATCCACCAATGTCAGATCCATACATGCCTAGTTACTATGCTCCATCCATTGGATTTCCATATTCTCTTGGAGAAGCAGCATGGTCCACAGCTGGAGACCAACCTATGCCATATCTGACAACTTATGGACAAATGAGTAATGGAGAACATCATTATATACCAGATGGTGTGTTTAGTCAACCTGGGGCATTAGGAAATACCCCTCCATTTCTTGGTCAACATGGATTTAACTTTTTTCCTGGTAATGCTGATTTCTCTACATGGGGGACAAGTGGATCTCAGGGACAATCAACACAAAGTTCTGCTTATAGTAGCAGTTATGGCTATCCACCTAGTTCTCTTGGGAGAGCTATTACTGATGGACAGGCTGGATTTGGCAATGATACTTTGAGTAAGGTGCCTGGCATTAGCAGTATTGAGCAAGGCATGACTGGACTGAAAATTGGTGGTGACCTGACAGCTGCAGTAACAAAAACTGTAGGTACAGCCTTGAGTAGCAGTGGAATGACTAGCATTGCAACCAATAGCGTGCCCCCAGTTAGCAGTGCAGCGCCTAAACCAACCTCCTGGGCTGCCATTGCCAGAAAGCCTGCCAAACCTCAACCGAAACTTAAACCCAAGGGCAATGTGGGAATTGGGGGTTCTGCTGTGCCACCACCTCCTATAAAACACAACATGAATATTGGAACTTGGGATGAAAAGGGGTCAGTGGTAAAGGCTCCACCAACCCAACCAGTTCTGCCTCCTCAGACTATAATCCAGCAGCCTCAGCCATTAATTCAACCACCACCATTGGTGCAAAGCCAACTGCCTCAACAGCAGCCTCAGCCACCACAACCACAGCAGCAACAAGGACCTCAGCCACAGGCCCAGCCTCACCAAGTGCAGCCCCAACAGCAACAGCTGCAGAATCGCTGGGTAGCTCCTCGGAATAGAGGAGCTGGCTTCAACCAGAACAATGGAACAGGCGGTGAAAACTTTGGTTTAGGTGTTGTTCCTGTCAGCGCTTCACCTTCTAGTGTAGAAGTGCATCCAGTGCTTGAAAAGCTAAAGGCCATAAACAACTACAATCCCAAAGACTTTGACTGGAACCTGAAGAATGGACGTGTGTTTATAATTAAAAGCTATTCTGAGGATGACATACACCGTTCCATTAAGTACTCTATCTGGTGTAGTACTGAGCATGGTAATAAGCGTTTGGATGCAGCTTACCGTTCCCTGAATGGGAAAGGCCCACTCTATTTACTCTTCAGTGTGAATGGCAGTGGACATTTTTGTGGAGTGGCTGAAATGAAGTCTGTTGTGGACTATAATGCATATGCTGGTGTCTGGTCTCAGGATAAGTGGAAGGGCAAATTTGAAGTTAAATGGATCTTTGTCAAAGATGTTCCCAATAATCAATTACGGCATATTCGCTTAGAAAATAATGACAACAAACCGGTTACCAATTCAAGGGACACTCAAGAGGTACCCCTAGAAAAAGCTAAGCAAGTGCTTAAAATAATTGCTACTTTCAAGCATACCACCTCAATCTTTGATGACTTTGCACATTATGAAAAGCGTCAAGAAGAGGAGGAAGCCATGCGTAGGGTAAGAGTACGGTAATTTTTGTGTATAGGGTTTTTTTATTGGGGTGGTGTGCATGGATGGGTATTCTTTAATGCCTTTTAATATTGCATTCTGAGTTTAAGGACTTTACTCTGAAGGAAACCGACCATTTATCTTAAGAAACAGAACTCTATGAAGACCCTAAAAGGTCTCTGATGCCACATTTGAATCTTTTCTCTTTCCTTGCCAAGGATAATCCTTACTCTGAATTTGCTTCCTGCCTATTTGTCATACTCTTCAGGTGACAAAGGTCATTGATTCATGCTCATCGAAGCTCAATAAGTTTTGCATTTATAATTAAGCCGACTTATGAACTGGCAAGGGACTCTAATCAACTAATCTTAAACATTAATTTTATGCGAAAATGTGTTTAGAGTTTGAAACAAACAGTAATAATAATAAAACAATAATAATGAAAAATAAATGTTTGAATATTATTCCTTTTGTATTTATGAGAAATAAAATAGATTTCCCCCCCTAAAACTCCTGAAGCATTTTAATAATTTGTACACTTAAAGCATTTGTATATAATATAGTAAGGATTTAACTTTAGGATGGCACCTTAGAGTTGAGAAGACATGGGTGTAAGATTTAGTTTCTGCAGAATTTGTTTTATAATTGTTATTTACCCTCTGGAAGGCTCTCAGGGAGACTTCCCCTGAAGTTACACACCCTTTATGCTTGCATCATACTGGCCAGAATTTGATCACAGGGCACACAGAGCAAGACAGGCTGGGGAATGTTTTCCCTTCCAAACTACAAAAGGAAATTGGGGTCCTGTTTTTAGGAGGAAAAGAGAATGGATGGAGTAGGCACCTAGCATAATTTTCCATTTAAATTTCTTTTCAAATGAAGCAGGAATAAAGTTGGAACCTTCTCCAATAAATTACGTTGTTTGCGATGGAAAGCTCCTATGTAAAAGTTAAGATAAAGCAGGAACTTAATCTGTATTTAAAGCATCAGTGACTTGCTTCTGCGAGTGAATTTAGATATCTTGTGGCTTCTTGCTCTGTGCAGAAGAGGGAGCTGTTTGAACTTAACATTCCTCACTGGTGAATAATGTTGAAAAAATGATCTTAGAGCAGTAGTTTCCAAACGTTAGGGCACATAAATATCAATTAAGGTGCTTCTTGGAAATGGAGATTCTTGACACCCACCCCTGGAAAATCTGATTTTTTTTTTTTTTTTTTTTTGTGGGGAAGACCAGCCCTGAGCTAACATCCGTGCTCATCTTCCTCCGCTTTATATGGGACGCTGCCACGGCATGGCTGACAGGCAGTTTGTCGGCAGGCGCCCGGGATCCGAACTCGTGAACCCCGGGCTGCCAAGTGCAAACCAAACCGCTGTGCCACCGGGTGGCCCCCGAAAATCTGATATATTTGATAAGGGACCTGTGGTGTACATTTTTAACAAGCACCTCCGGTGATTGTGGTGCTAGTGATTGCTGTACTGAATTGTTAGAAACTTTGCCTTGGAATAATACAAATGACTAAGGCCCTGCTCAACCTTCTGAATGAATTGCTGAGTATAATTGAATTTTCTCCCATTTAAATGTAAGAAGTAAGGGGAAAAGGAGAATCAGAAGTAGCTTCTGAGTTTTTGAGTTCAGCAGTTGAGTAAATGGTCACATTGTAACTGCCATTACGAATACTGGGTCGGGAGAAATGATTTGGGGTATGAAAAGTGGGATGCAGGTGAAGATTTCATTTTAGAATGTGCTGACTCTAAGATGTCTTTGAGAAATATAGACAGTGAAATCTTTTTGATTAGGCAGGATGTAGGAGTCACAGATTAGGGAGATTTTTGTTCTTAAATAGTTGAGTCCATGGAAGTGGGATGAGATTACTTGGAGAAAAGATGAGTGGCAAGGAAATATTTATCAACTTTTCTTTCTCCCACCAGTAAGAGATCACCTTTGTATATCTTTGTATATCCCACATTTCTTCCCTACCCAGTCTGAAAATTTAGTCCTAGTTTTATTATTTTTTTATTATATAATTGTCTCAGGAATTATTTATGACAGTTAGGTATTATTTTGTAATCGTATATACAACAGTGATTTAAACTTTATAATTTTTAAACTTTTTAATTTTGCTTTTAAATTGTCTCATGGTTTACTGCCAGTCTTTTTGTAATATGTCTAACCCATCTTTGGCATGTTTATTTTGAATCTTATTTTTTTTAAGAAGAGTAATTTGGTAATGTATTTATTAAGCCCTTATCCAAGAAATTTCTTTCTTTGGCCATGGTATGTAAATAGCAGTTTACCTGGAATTCTTTGGTCACAGTCTTTTCATTCAGGCTCTGCTTTATAGTTTTATCTTTATTTTGTATTATTTATAGTTGTGTATTATGAAGAAGTCTGAAGCCAGCCTAAATTTTCTTTCTTTGGAAATAGCTTTATCTGCCTGTGCACAAAAGATTTTTTTTATTCTTGCAATGTGAACAGGTATGGAATGTATGGGTCTCTATTAGAATTTTCCTTAATCCTTCATCTATAGGCCAAGTTTTGATTTTTATCCTTTTTTCTAGTAATGTCAAAAAATATGTTGAATCTTTGTCCTGGAGTGCCATTGGTTCTTATCTTTTATTATTTTTCTCTGCATTTGGAGAATTTTTCAAATCTGACTTCCATGTCATTGATTTGATTTGCTTTGTGTTGATTCTGTCATTTGTGAGGTTTTGAATTCTTCAGGGACAGTATTAGTTTGCTTACTTTATTACATCTCTCTCTCTTTTCCATCTGTTGATTGTTTTCTTACCTGAAACCCTTGACCCAGAGTCCATCTTGATTTTATTGAGTACAAACATGACTGTTTAAAGCTTATTTCTGCCACCCATAACTATCATTTTTAGAAACTTCTTCCTCTTCTGTATCCTTCTTGTTTCTTTTCTTTCTTTTGGTGAGGAAGATTGGCCCTGAGTAACATCTATTGCCAGTCTTCCTCTTTTTTGCTTGAGGAAGATTGTCCCTGAGCTAACATCTGTGCTATTCTTCCTCCATTTTGTTTATGGGACGCTGCCACGGCATGGCTTGACAAGCAGTGTGTAGGTCCATGCCCGGAATCCAAACCTGTCAACCCCAGGCCTCTGAAGTGGAACGTGTGAACTTAACCACTACACCACTGGGCTGGCCCCTTGTTTCTTTTTTTTTAATTTACATACAGTAAAATTGTAAATTCCCTTTTGCTGCCTCTTTGTAGTCAAGTGCTCCCCTCTCCCTTCCCCTAATTCATTGATCTGTTCTCTGTCTCTATAAGACATTTTCCATAATGGTATATAAATGAAATTACACTGTGTATAATCTTTTAAGACTAGCTTCTTTCCCTCAGCGTTATATCTTTGCAATTTATCTGTGTTGTTTTGTGTATCAGTTCTTTATTCCTTATAGTTACTATAAGGAAGTTACTAAATACCTTTCTATTGTATGGATTTATCACAGTTTATCCATTCATCCATTGAAGGACATCTGGGTTGTTTCCAGTTTTTGGAGGATGTAAATAAAGCTCCTATAAATATTCATGTACATATACTTTTTAAAAGTTAAAAAAAATCATACAGTAAAATTCACTTTTTTGGGGTGTACAGTTCTATGAATTTTAACACATTTGTAGATTTGTGTAAAACCACCACAGTCGGGATACAGAATAGTTCCATCATCCTCTGAAAACTATCTTGTACTATCCCTTTGTATTTACATCCTTCCCACATGTCTAACCTCTGGCAGCCATGATCTGGACACACAATTTTGTTAGTGTCCGTTTTTGTGATAAAATATCTTAAGACTCATGTTAGCTTTTTTTTTCTGTCATCATTGAACCAGGAAGAGGATCATCCAGATCAGATATTTCCTCCAAAATAGTTTTGTTTTGTTTTATGCTTTCCTTGAATGCTTGGTGTTAGTTGCATATTCTCTTCCCATTGTGTCTGTGGAGATGGAAGAGCCAGGATGTAAGTTGACTTGACCAGTTAAGTGATTCATCAGCCTGTGAAGAGTAAGAAGGGAGAGCCAGTACCATGGATATGCTAGTAGGTGAAATTTGACTTTTCTTTGCATTTGAAACCATGTCAGGAAACAGTTTTCCCTGCTTATTAACTGTTTAGCATTTTGGGGTATCATGTGTCCTTGCCCAGTTTTCTTCCTGGTGCTGTTACCCCTTGTCCAGGCAGAATTTGTGGATTTTCCTTTGTAGATTTTCTCTTAGATATGCTTGTGCTTCCACTTTGGCTTTCAGCATAACTGCTTTCGAATACTCTCAGCATCCCAGTGATGAAGGATGTACTCCCTGTCTTCTTGGCTATTCTAGGTCCTCTTTGGTTCCATCAGAAAGGACAAATTAGTGGTGTTTTGCTAGAATTCCCTTTACTTGTTATGCCTTTTTTTTTTTTAAATAAAAGAAGTTGCATGTCATTATTAGTGTTCTCTTTTAACTTGACCCCATCTGTCTTGTATGTAGCTGAAATTCCTCAGAGCTTCTGATATGTGAAGGTCACATTTTCCCAGATGCATATCCTCCAGACCTTGAGTAAAGTAAGATTTCATAAACAAGATGCAAAACAGCACTATTATGAAAGAAAAGATTGATAAAATTTGACTAGGTTAAAATCTGTTCATCAAAAGATGCTTTAAAGAGAATAAAAAGATGTGTTAGGATCTGGGAGAAATTTGGACATAACTGACCAAAGGTTAGAATCAGGAATATTTAAAGAAATCCTATGAGTCAGTTTAAGGAAAAGACAGATAACCCAATAGAAAAATGGGCAAAAGATATGGATAGTCATTTCATGAGACAGGAAACATATATGACTCATAAGTTTATGTAAAGGTATTCAGTCTGTTAATAATTAGGGAGATGCAAATCAAGACTAGAATGAGAAAATCTTTTCTATCCATTTGTTTGGCAAAATTAAGAAATTTGATAATATCAAGCATTGGAGAGACTATAGATCAACAAAATCTCTTACACAATTGCAGATGGGAATATTAAATTGATGTAGTCACTTGGGGAAACAGTTTTGCATTTTTTTATAAAGCTGAACATTTCGTATACCTTGTAATTCAGCAGTTCTTCTTCGAGATATATACTTAACAGAAACTTCTGAATACCCTAGAAGACATGTAAGAATGTTCTTAGGAGCACAAACAATAATAGTAAAAAATTGGAAACAATCCAAATGGAAAATGGCCAAAATACATTGGTGCTGTAGTAATATAGTGGAATGATTGAACTCTAGCTACCTGCAACAGTATGAGTGAATCTTTTTTTTCTTCATCTTTTTATTTGAAAATAACTTTTAGTTTATTTGGAAAAATAAGAATAGTATGTAGAACACTCATATGCCTATTATCCAGATTCACCTATTAACATTCTTCCCTGTTGGCTTTATGTTTTCTTGAACAATTTGAGAGTGAGTTTCATACATCATGGCTCTTTACCTCAGAAAGATATAGTGTATTTCCTAAGAATAAGGATATTCTCTTATATAACCGTGATATTCTGTCAGTTGATCCACCGTGTCTTTTTAAGTCTCTTTTTCCTTTTTCTGGTATAAGATCTGGGCTAAGATCAGATAAGGGACCTAGAATAGCCAAAACAATTTTGAATAAAAACAATTTTAGAAGGCTTATACTAACCTGACTTCAAATCTTTGCCTTCCCCAAGTTTGGGAAGATTTTTTCCTATGTTTTTAAATAGAAGTTTTATAGTTTTAAATTTTACATTTAGGTCTGTAATTGCTGTAGCTTTCTTTCATTTCTCTTCTTACTGCATTCATGTTTTTCTTTAAATTCTTGAGCCTATTTGTGATAGCAGACAAGGACTTTAAAAAGCTAATTCCATCTTGTCATTCTTTGCTGGGTCTTTTTTATTGACTAACTTTTTTCCTTCTTGTTATTTTGGCAATGGAGGAATTCCCCAGCTGGCCTTGCCAGCAAAGCACCCTATGGAGGAGCCAACCAAACATATCCTGTCTGGTTATATAAAACTTAGAAAGTCGGGCCCTCTATTTTAGAGTGAGGGGTATTGATGAAACTTATTGTAGTATTTGTCTAGTTCTTCATTCTTAGATTCAAACACATGATTTTGGTATATTTGATTACAGTCAAGCTTGATGAAAGAACAACCAGGACAGAACCACCAAAACAAAGAGGTAATTCAGGGAGCAGAAGATAATTTAAAATATAAAACAAAATTTGATTTGTTGTTAGGAAGGATTCATATGTAAAAAGAAAACCAGAAAATGTTCTTGGAAAAGAGCAATGTGATTGTCAAAATAAAAAAAAAAATCAGTGAACAAGCAGATTAATAAAATGCTCATGTTTTGGATCCAATTGATGATCTAGAATTTTAAATCAAAGAAATTTCCATATGTGGAGCAATAGAGATGAAAAGTACAAAGGGGGAAAGATGTGATGGAAAGAGAGGACGTCCACTGTCTCTCTACAGGAGTGTTGTAAGAGTTCAGGAAAAAAACAAAGGGAAGAATGATTAAAGAAAAATTTCCAGAGCCAAAAGATACACATTTTCAGAAGGAATGGGTTCACTGAGTGACCAGCAGAATTATTTAAAATTAAAAAGAAAAGGAAATAAAAGACAGGATGAAAAGAAAATCTTAACGCTTCCTGAGTAAAAGACAAATTAACCTACAAAGGAAAGAGAACTATGTACTTGATCATTCAAGTTATATAATAAATTCTGCCTATTGATTTTTCCATTTGTAGAAATGGACAATAGTATATAATAGATTTCATTATAGTTAGAACAAAACATTATGAGGTGGAGGGGGAAGAAAAGGTTTGAGGAAGGGTAAATAAATGCACTATTTTTCTCATCTTTCTGAAGGTAACAGGTAATTGTTTAAAGATGATAGATGAAGCAGCTGTGTCTTAACCATATTATTTAAAGTCATAAGGACAGTCACTAGAACTAAAAATAGTGTGGCTTCTAGTGTATGGAGGGGGAAGAGAAGAAGAATATAATATATTCACTGTGATAAATTACTCATCATATACAGTGGGAATTGATAATGTCTAAATTGGTAAATCAAGAAATTTATATATTAGTGTGCTAGTTAAAGTTACAATGGCAGTACATCGGAGGAACTTAAAATAGAGAGGGCTAGAGGATAGGGGAGCTTTACTTTTACTTTAACTTGCTATTGGTATGTATTACTTCCAGTGAGAAAGCTACTGTAACTGGAAAATAAAAGAAAGAAAACAAAGAACTAATAATGTCATGAGTATATTTTTCCAGTATAAATTCAAGTAATCTACCTAGCGTTAGAATTTACTCTTGACTATTGAGATAATCTTTTTATTGAAATTTTACCTTTGTTGTATTGAATGCGAGTCATTTAGATCCTGCTATATTCTTTCATTCTTGTAAATCCTTATCGATCAGGAAACATAATCTGAGGTGAGATTTTTAGTTTAATGGCTCTCTTAATTCCATATAGGAATAATTAGAGTTTTCAGTTGCCTCTTAGTTTGGAGATGAACTTCCAAAATATGGCTTTTACTTATTCCCTTAGAAAGAGGTGAAGCTCTGCAGCTTAAGCAGAAACAAGCAAGGCATAATTATAATAAAATCCCTATGAAATAGTTTTAATTTCTAGAATCTTCTATGCATTTTAGTCGTTTATGCTATTTTATATTGTTGGGTATTTCCGAAGAGTAAATTTTAGTACCTGATGTAATTTTTTTCACGATAATATAATAATTGATTCTGAGATGAGATGATGTTAGGTCTGTCTCAGAGTAATCAAGTTTGTGTTAATATATAAAAAATTACTTCATTAATAGTTACACCTGTGACAAGAGTAAGCATTTCCTTGACGGTTCTATACTTCTTTTTCTCAAGTAGAACATTTAGTTTAATGCTTTCCCATTAATCAAATTACAGTTCTTAGTCTCAAGAATGGGTTGAAGTTTCTAATCAACTACCTTTTGGTAAACTTGTGATTGTAGTTCTCTGTTACTGAGTGAATTGATTATGATTAACAGAAACAAATTCATTTTGGCCCGGGATATATCACACTTGATACCATGAACTTTTATATTACATTAAGTAATGTAAGAATTAAGTAATTCTCTGATAAAACATTGTTATAGTTTGAATAGTCAAGATGATTCAGTTTTTATTGCAGTAATATTCTGTTCTGAACTTGGTAAATATTCTTTTCAAGCCAGAGATGGGAAAGGAGGTACTTCAATTAACATTTTGTATTATTGATTTGTTTTTATTTTTTCCTCAGATTTTGTCACCCCATAGAAGAGTTAATGGTGACTATATTGTGTTCCAATGCTGGTAAAGAATTTTATGAGTTTTTAGTAAGTGAACTACCTGTAGTTTGTCGGGTTAATTATAGTTCTTTGGGAGATATTTCTTCTGTACCTATTATGATATGAACAGTCATCAGTAAGTTGAATGACATTTCAGTTATTTTTCTTCAGCACCTACATGATTACTTCAGGAACATATGTATTTTGGTGAATATGAAATATCTTAAGTTTCAGAAGTAACTTTGATTATTGAATTATCTTTCTTGTTTACTTAATAGTTTATTTTAAAAGTTTGGCATGCAATTTCTTCATTTAGAAATTTATTAACTATATTGCACTCTAGTTTCTGAGTGAAACTGGCTTGACTGTCTCTTGGCAGAAAGCTTTGAATTTATTAAAGATGTTACAACTCTAGTATCTTCCACATTTGACATTCAATATTGATGTGCTCTCTTTTGCATTTGAAATAATATAGGGGAATGGAAAAAAGATTATAGGATATATAATAAGAACTAGGATATAAAAAAGCTACTAGTGAACGATTCCCCTTGTAAATGACAGTCTGGAATATAATAATTTTATTAGTTTCATTTTATTGTAAAGAGTTCAAAATCTGACTCCAAAATAGAGTTGCATATGGATTCCTTTGCTTGGCTTTAAGGTCTCAGATCAGTGGTTTTTTTGTTTTTGTTTTTTTTTTGAGACTTCTGCTAGCACATATCTTATATTCTAGTCAACCTATGTCTCCATATATTTAGATCTATATGTTTTTTTCTTAATTATGTTCTCTTATTCATTCAACAGATAAATATTAAAAGTTACCAGTAAGCCACGAAAGATCACTCGCCCTTTCTTTGTAGAACTCAGTCTGATTGGAGAGAGAAACATAATTTCTCTCAGGAGAGTTTTAGTTTTCGGCATTGAGGGCCTACATGTCTCTTGCTGAATTTATTGCTAAGTATTTTGTATTTTTTAATGCTATTGTAAATGTAGTTGTATTTTCAATTTTACTTCCCAGTTTGCAGGTTTATAGAAATGTCCTGTGTCCTATGACCTTGCTAAATTTACTTACTAGTTCTAGTAGTTCTGATAGAACATCCTTAGGATTTTCTGCCTAACAATCATGTCATCCTCAAATAGAGACCATTTTCTTTTTGATCTTGATGCTTTTTCTTTATTCTTGTGATTATATTTTTAATATAGTATTACTTTAAATATGAAATTAAGTGAAAACTCTAAAACCAAAATAAGACTACACATAAACAAAAAAATTAATTTAGTGTGATGAGTGATGTTATTTTGCTGAAACTAAATCACAGCTTAAAACATGAATTAGTCCTAAGTCTTAGAACCATGTTCTTACTCTCATTTGGACCACCTAAACAAATGTTGTGACTGTTCACCATTTTTCACTGTTTGAACTTCTTCCTGACTCTTCCATTTAGTACACTTTGAGGTTATTTGATCAGAAGAATATTTTATATATTATCAGACTGCATCTATTCTTTTCTCAAACCTGGAGTACTACTTTACTTCATAAACGCAAACTTGGGCACTGGAATCTTTTAAAGCACTTCTTTATTGTAGTTTGGTCATGCAGAGGATCAAGAATATTAGAGTCTCTCTTAAATGGAAACGTAAGTTTAAAAAATTTGAAGAGTTGACTTCCAAAAACAGAACCTCCAAAGCACAATTATTGTCCTTTCTCTTGATGATTTTTTGGTTTTGAATTTATTTTACAGTGCAGAATTGGTCTGTTTTCTTTACTTTCTTTGTCTTTTGCTCTCTTAATGCAGAAGGATCCATCATGTTGTCAGAAGCTTATCTCAGTATTATCTCACTTTAATGGCTCTGGACAAGTACAGGCTTTTGAGCACCTGGGGGTTTTATACATGTTAACTGCTCTTGTTCTCTTTAGCATGAATTTTTCATCCTGTCAGCCAACCTATGCCGATTTCATTCCTGGTAAATCATTAATTTTCCTGAAGCATTTAATCTATTATATATTTTAACTTGTCATTGTTCATCTGTAAACTGTCTTTTCTTGAAACATGTGCATCCTTTTAAATTTAAAAATATAGTCTTATTTCACTGGTTTTAACTTTTGGACAGAATTTAAGTAACTTTTGGACAGAATTTAAGTAACACTTTAATCCTCGTAAACAATAAAAAGAGAAGCAGGGCAGCTGTTAAGATAACAATACCCTGTAGAACATATATGTATTTCATATTTCTGCAGCAATATGATATTTGGGAGTTGTGTTTTTCTAACTTTTTATTATAATTTTTTAAAACTTTATTTCAAAATAATTTTAAAGTTATGGAAATACTGCAAAGGTAATACAGGGAGTTTCTGTATATCCTTTAGTTTCCCCTAATATTAACATGTTAACATAATCATAGTACATTTATCCAAACTAGGATTAACATGGGTACAATACTGTTAACTAAACTGTAGGCTTTTTTCAGAATTTCCCCAGCTTTCCTACTAGTGTCTTTTTCTGTTCAAGATCTGGAACACCAGCTTTGCATTTAGTTGTCATGTGTCCTTAGTCTCTTCCAAGCTATGACTGTTTCCCTGTCTTTCCTTGTCTCTCACGGCTTTAACGTTTTTGAAGACTATTGGTCAGGTGTTTTGTAAGGTGTTCCTCAGTGTCTGTTTGCCTAATGCTTTCTCATGATCAGACTGAGGTTTTGAGGTTTGGGGAAGAATACTATGTAAGTGATGTGTCCTCATCCGATCATATATAACTTATTACTGGTGATATTAACTTTGATTACTTGCTTAAGGTTGTGTCTGCCGGGTTTCTCCAATGTAAATGCCCCTTTTTTCCCTTTGTGTACTCTCTTAGAAGCAAGTTAGTATGTCTAGCCCACACTCAGGAGGAGGAAAATCACACTCCAGCTCATGCAGGGAAGAGTATCAAAGAACTCATGAAATTTTTTGTTGTTATTTAGTTAGTTATTTAGCTCTTCCATTTGTTCTTTTTTCCTGCTTCTAGAATATTCATTTTGCTTGGATCTGTCCTCCAATTCTCTTATTTTTTTTCTTTGTGATTTTTATCTTTTTTCTGTTCTGTAATTTGAGGTAGTTCTTGGACTTAATATTCTTCTCCCCAAATGAAGAAGAGGCCATTTCTCTCTTTGATTGATCTACTGAAATTTTCAATTTGAAAATCAGATTTCTAAGCTAGAAGAAGGGTTTTTGTTTTATTTGGATCTCAAGTGCCTGCTTGCTTGCTCTTTTCTTTCTTTTTTTTAATGTTCACTGCCCCCTTCTGTTTTATTTTACTTGTGTTCTGAGTACTGATTCCTACTTTATTTCTGGGTGGTATAGCTTCTTAGATCCACATTTACTTTTTCCCCTCATTTGGGCTCAGGTCTGGTTACTGAAATATTGCTAATGGTGATAAACCTACAGATGATTAAAAGGAAATAAGTAATTTACCTGTAATGTTGGGGCAAGTTGTTGGTCCATCTGAGGACACTGAAGAAAATTTTGTTTTCTGGCTCTTACCTAGCCTTAAGGATAGGGAAGTCTTAGCTCATCTCTTAAGCTCTGTCAAAAAGATACTGGCTGGCAAGTAAACTTCCTGCTGGAGTTCATCTCCACAGGCCAAGTTCTGGGTCTTGGCCTTAGGAACATATGTATGTTGGACTCTAGTGCCTTTGGTCAGCTCAGGGTGGGGAAGAAGCCTTATATAAGAATCTGCCTGGTGAGGCCTAGCTGTGTTAACAGAAAAGTGGGGGAGGAGGGATCCCTTTGCAAATTTTTTCTGAATTGTCATTCATTATTAAAAGTAAAAATTGAGTTCTGTGAATCACTTTGGAAAGTTTGTATCCTAAAGAGTATACATGTCTAAAGTGCAGTCTTCTGAACTATGCATATTGGCTTAGTTCTTCCAGGTTTACTGATCATGGTTCCTTTATTGTAATTCAGAAGGAATTGTTACTTCCTAGAAGTTGTTGTTACTTCCCAACAACACACCAGTACTTGCAATTATGATGTCAGCCGTGTAGTATGTACCTCATTTTATAGCAACACCAGAAGTGAGTGATGTTACCGATAGCTTATCATTTCTTAGACTCATATTTCTAGTGGTCTACAGGTGATAGTGTGCCCATAGGTCTTGCATTATATTCAGATATTTATTTAATGCTAACAGTGTCAGGTGCAGTTCTAGATCTTGTTAATATAAATTTTTTTTTTTTGGCTGAAAGCAGAGGTATTGATCATACACTTCAGAAGGACTTGAGTTTTGTTGATGAAAGTTTACCATGCTGAAGGTTCCCAAATTTGCATACCCATCCTGGACCTTTCCTCTTATCTCCAGACTCATGTATCCAGTTGCCTATTTGACATCTTCACTTAGTTGTCTAATAAATTTAATATAACTCTTCTTTCTTTGCTTGCCCCAGACCTTCTCTGTCTTTGTAGAGGGCACCACTGTTCTTCCAGTTGTTTAGGCCAATAATGCTGGACTCATTCTTCATGCGTCTCTTTCTCACTCAATATCTAATCGGTCTATCAGTAAGTGTTACTGGTTCTGCTCTCAAAATATATCCTGAATCCAAGCACTTTTCAGTAGCTGTACATCTTTCATCCCTGTCTAAGAGCTGTTATTATTATTGTACTGGTTTATGACTGTGGTAGGCTTCTTACTGGCCTTCTCATCCCACGTTGCTCCTCCACACTCTTACCATTAAAACAGCCTTTAAGAGATCTTTTTGTGACAAGTGAGACTGGACTGTTAGTTTTCTTGAAAATGTTAGTATCAAAGTATTGCTAACCTCAAAATGCGTTAGGAGATATTCCCTTTTTTCAGTCTTTGGAACAGTTGGTGTAAGTTTAGAATTATCAATTCTGGGACAATTTATCAAATACAGCTGTAAAATCATGAGAGCCCCTGGTGGTTTTTTTGTTTGGGATAGATTTTTAATTGTTGATTACACTTCTTTAATTATAAGAGTCTTCAGGTTTTCTTTTATTCTTGAGTTTGTTTTGGTAAATTGTGTGTAGTAAATTATATTTTTAGGAATTTGTCCAATTTGTCTTAAACTGTTTTTGCATATTGGCATTAATAGTATTTTTAGTTTTTAGCTATATCAGTCTTCGTGATGTTATTTATGCTTCATTTCTTTTTTTTAAATCAGTCTTGCCAGAGATTTTTTTATTATTATTAGATCCCCCCCGAAAAAAATACCAGCTTTTAATTTTTTGTTCTCTTTATTTTACTTTTGTTTTCTGTTTCATTATTTTCTGCTACTGTCTTATTTTATTCCTTCTACTTTTGGGGACTTTACTGTTACTCATTTCCTAACATATTGAGTTGGATGATGAGCTCATTACTTTTCAGCTTTTTAAAAAAAATTCTACATGTATAAATTTCTAAGTGTGTTTTGGGAGCTTAGACTTAGCATTTTTATTATTGTATTGATGTAAAAATTTTTGAATTTCCATTATGAGTTTTGGGGGAGAGTTTTAGAAGAGTATTCTAGAATTTCTGAAAGTGGGTGGAGTTTTTTTGTTGTTTTGCTTCTAAAATTGATGTCAGAAAATGTGATCTGTATGATACTGACTCTTTGGAATTAGAATTTGCTTTTTGGTCTAGCATGTAGTCACTTTCTGTGGTTGTTCACTGTGTACCCTGTAATTATTTGACTCAGTTTTCTGTATTCTATATATTCAGTCTATATTTTTACTAACTTGTCTGCTTTACTAATTATTAAGAGAAATGTATTAAATTCTCCTGCTATAATTAGGAATCTATCAGGTTTTCTTTGTAATTTTGACAACTTTTAACATTTGTAAAGTTGTACTTTTAGTTTAAAATTGCTTTTAAAAAAAGTTTCTTATTCAGCATGTAGTGATCATTTTATATCCAGCAATGGTTTTTGCCTTAAAATCCATTTTGTCTGCTATTAATATAGTTGTATTAGTCTTCATTTGGTTTGTTTTCGTTACTTTTAACTTTTCTGTGTCCTTATGTTTTAGTTTTATTTCTTTTTTTTTTTTTTTTTTTGTGGGGAAGACCAGCCCTGAGCTAACATCTGTTGCCAATCCTCCCCTTTTTGCTGAGGGAGACTGGCCCTGGGCTAACATCGTGCCCATCTTCCTCCACTTTATATGGGACGCCGCCACAGCATGGCTGACAGGCAGTGCGTCGGCGGGCGTCCGGGATCCGAACCCGCGAACCCCGGGCTGCCAAGCGCGGACCAAACCGCTGCGCCACCGGGCGGCCCCTAGTTTTATTTCTTGTAAATCATTTCTAACTGGATTTTTTAAATTTAAAATCTGAGCTGTTATTTTGTGTTTTCATTGATGAACCACAGTTTTTTGATTATTTAATGTAAATGTATAAATGATATGTATGTATTTCTGCCATCCTATTTTTGTGCTTTTAATGAATCTAGATCCTTCAAGCTATCTCTCCCTCCTTTTCTGTCCTATTGGATTGATGGAGTATTTTGTAATTTTCCTCTTTTCTAGTCCATTAAGTTAGAAATTATGCATTACAATACATAGATGTATTATAATATATATGTAATCTGTATATTTTATTGATTCAGTTAAAGTGCATAGTTGATTACAGTTCAAACGGAAATAGCGTCTCTAACTTCTATGTAAGTAACACCATAATCCTTTTTTTTTTTTTGTGAGGAAGACCAGCCCTGAGCTAACATCCATTGCCAAGCTTCCTCTTTTTTGCTGAGGAAGACTGGCCCTGGGCTAACATCCGTGCCCATCTTCCTCTACTTTATATGGGATGCCGCCATGACATGGCTGACAGGCAGTGCGTAGGCAGGCGCCTGGGATCCGAACCCGCAAACCCCGGGCTGCCAAAGCACGAACTGAACCGCTGTGCCACCAGGCTGGCCCCAGTAACACCATAATCTTCATTGATCTAACTGATCACCTTCCTCGCATTAAACCTGTCTTTGTCTAACTTATCATTAAGTCATGTCCCCTTTTTTTCTGTAGTTTTGGAGCTCTTCATGGAGTTGATGAATTTCTCTAGTTTTGATCAGTCATTTTATGGGGAGGAATGAGCAGTGTGCTGTTACTTCTTGCTTCATCTATAATAACCTTGTTTTATATCTAGCTGATTAAAGCAGGCTTCAGAATTTCTCATATAAATCTATTTATTTCCTTCATCTGAGAACTAAATGTTCTTTATGTTTAGGCAGGTTTTTTAAAAGCTGTAGGGCATTTGTAAAATAAGACTACAGCTTCTTGGTACCAGATTCTCTTTTTGTCTTTTTTCCTTTGTTTATGTTGTTGGATTTTTGTTTGTCCTTTTGAAACATGATTAGCTAGCTCTTTGTTTTCATTTTTGTTTTATTCTTTAATTTCAGAGTATCCCACTGATAACTTATGAGTCTATGAAATAATTTTATTTGTAGTTATCATGTAGGGCATTTATTTTATTAGCTTTCTGTATTAAATATTGTTATTCAAGTTTCTAAGAATATATTAAAATGAAAAAGAAAGGACTTTAGTAGCAAAGAACTTCAAGTTCTCTTTGGGATTTAAAATACAGTTTTCTGATGGTGTCACAGAGGATGGGAAACTGACCATTTTGCAATTTGACCATTTGCAAAATACATTCATATTTATTATGGAGCATGTATTACTAATTAAAAAAATGAGAGTAGTGAAAACAAAAAAAGAGAGTTTTATAAAATGTTCAACACAAGTGGTTTTCACAGTGCAGTCCTTGGACCAGCAGTATTAGGATCACCTATGAACTTGTTAGAAATGCAAACTCAAAGGTGCAGCTTCAGACCTTTGGGGCCCAATAGTCAGTGTTTCCACAAGCCATCCAGGTAATTGCTGAAGTTTGAGAACCACTGAGTTACACATTAAAACAAGATGGCACAAACAAACTACATGATGTATTCAATTGATAGGCATGCACAATGTTGGTCGTCGTTTTTTCAAAGACAGAAGTATTGTAGGTAGTTAATAAACATGAAAACATCACTCACTTTTTTTATTCAAAGGGTTTCTGCTTTGTTAAAGGAATTATTCATAATAATAAGTATTAATACTATTTCTTGATGTGAAAAGTTATGCGGAATGTGAGAATAATATGGAGGCAGTATGTGATTGAAAGCATTTTTTATTCACACTGAAATCTTAATTTAATGTAACTTTAATGCAATTTAACTCAGCTCTTTTCCTTTCTTCCTAACCCTGCCTCAACCAATAGTTTTCATATTGGTACAGATCTTTTTTTTTTTTTGGTGAGGAAGACCAGCCCTGAGCTAACATCCGTTGCTAATCCTCCTCTTTTTGCTGAGGAAGACTGGCCCTGGGCTAACATCGTGCCCATCTTCCTCTACTTTATATGGGACGCTGCCACGGCATGGCTGACAGGCAGTGCGTCGGCGGGCGCCCGGGATCCGAACCCGCGAACCCCTGGCTGCCAAGCGCCGACGAAACCGCTGCGCCACCGGGCCGGCCCCATGGTACAGATCTTTTAGGTCTATTTGATACCTCTACCAAAACTCATTGAGGGCCAGCCCGGATGGCCTAGTGGTTAAGGTTTTTTGTGCTCTGCTTTGGTGGCCTGGGTTTGGTTCCCACGTGGGAACCACACCGCTCATCTGTCAGTGGCTAGTACTGTGGCGGCAGCTCACATGGGAAAAAAAAGAGAAGGATTGGCAACAGATGTTAGCTCGGGGCAAATCTTCTCCAGCAAAAAACCAAAAACCTCATTGAAAAGACTAGAAAGACATTATTGTAATTTTCTCACAAAATCCTGTGGGAAAATAAGGCTGTGGATAGAGCCTATACTCTCCTGAAATAAGTCTTTCTGTTTGGAATTCTTTATTTTAAAATATTTTGTGGTAATCATCCTATTATGGTTTATTTGGTAATAGTAAATCATTTTTAACTAATTACTTGAATTAGTATTTGAAAAATTTTTTATGGAGATGGTTTGCGTTGTTTGTGCATAGAGTTTAAGTGTTTAAATAATGATGGTATTTTGTTCAAATTCTTTGTGTTTTTCTTTCAGGAGAGAAATAGAAACAAACAATAACTGTATGAAGATGTCCTGTTAGATTACAACACTAATGATGTAGACTCTGGAGATGCCTAATAAGTCAAAGAAGACGTTATTAAAGCTTTTTTTCTGCTTACGATGACATCTTTGAACTCTTTAACACAGAACTGACTCTTCTTGTAATGGTTTTCATCAGCGCATCTGCCCTTATACTCTCACCAAACACACTTGAGAACTGTAACTTCGTCAAGCACTTTCTGTCCCGAAGCTTTTACCAGTATCTGCTGTCTTTTGTAATTATGCATCCTAGCTAAGGCACAGAAGACTGAATGAATGCAAGGATTCATTAACTCTTTGAATTTGTTAAATACTAACAGTTAACCATTAGAAGTGGTTCAATGATGTAAGTCACACTGCTTCAACTTTTTCTTTGTTGTAGTTTTTAATTGTCAATTTTTAGGTATTTGACAGATTAAAAGCAAAATAATCATGCCATATTTAGTCCTGGAGTTCAAGTCTAAATGTTTATGTGAAAAATTATTGTAGTTAACTTTTAAAATGGCAAAGCAACCTTAAGCTCTATTTTAGCCAAATGAAACATAATCTGAAATTATATTAGAACGTTTCCCTTTGTCTTCAAACTGTTTGGTGTAACAGAATATTGATATGCAGCTTGGTGGATTTCACCAGTTAATGCACATTATTCTCCCCTCCTTCCCCCAATAATATGTATACTGAAAAATGTGCATTTGTCTGAGGAATTATTTTGTTTGCTACCACTTAATGAATCTCAAAATTTTGAGTAAATGTACCTCAGTCTAATCAGACTTTTTATGACCTTTATAACTACATTTAAAACCCTTAATTCCTATTTCTGGGTGTTTGCGAGCCTGATTGCTATCATGAAGTAAAAATTTATTACTCTAGATATTCACTAGCTAAATAAACATAGTTCTTGTTTAGCAAGCATATACTGTTGCTCAACTCTTTTCTCCAGCTTTTGCAGTGTCCTGGCATCCTTAAAATACTTTGAGAATATGGCCTTGATCCATGGATTAAATCAGTATCTAAGTGAATGTGTTGATGTTTTATTGATCAGATCTATATAAATGGGAATACAGCATATATCTGGGTATTCTTATAGTTATCTTTTTAACATCTTGTTTTTTTCATTAATTACATATCAACATTAATTTTGTATCTTGAAACAAATTGATTTTGTATAATTAAATGTATCATGCATCTGTATTAACTGATTTGATGGCATAAAGTTACGAAGATAATGTACTGCCCCTATATTACTGTTCCAAAAGGAGAAAGCTATGTAGAAAGATACATTAAGGGTGAAAATAGCAATACAGTAGATTTGAATACCTTGATGTTTTGCATTACTCCATTTATGTTTACATCATGTTTAGAAATGTTTTCATTTACTATGGTCTTGGGTCACTTCAGTTCAAAAGTTTAGTGACATATTTCTTTGAGGCTTTCATTTATATAATTTTTTTTTTGTACAATGTTTTCTTAAAATATACAAATACTGTATTAAAGTGAAAAAAAATACAGTATTTGTAGATAATCATAGCTACTTCACAGTTCTTTGGTAGTCCCAGTGTAGTTATATCAGTGTTTACTGAAGGGAACATCAAAATATTAATGGTATATTACAAAATAAAGACTTTCTTAAAGGAAAATTGCACCTATTTTACCTTTTTAAAGAGTAAGCCATGAAATCTTGTTACATGTCTCTTAACTATTTATAATGAAAATTGGCATTTGGGTAGAGTCACCATAGCAGTGTTCTACATCCTTCAGATTATATAGGTAGGACATGTCAAAGATGACTCTTGTCGCTCTGGAGGTCCTATTAGAGAAAACTGTAAAGGGGTGACCTTGTAGAAAGGATATGAGTCCTCTCTCTGAGGTTCTCTTTTTTTTGGTGCTTTATTAGCAACTCTGAATATTTTTATAAAACTAGTTACATTATAAACGGATTCAAACTTGTTTAATTTACATTAGGTTTCTATGTAAGAAGTGTCAGGGAAACATTCAGCAAGCAGGCTGATTGCAGTAGCAGACTCAGAAATGTCAAATATAATTGAGTAGTCTGTTCATGGTGAGGACTACATCCCAGTGCCTTTAACCTGGATTTCTAATATTAAGTGAAATGGGTGCAGCATTCCTTTGGGGAAAAAAAAAACTTTATCTCTTCAATTTGTAATTTTTTTTCTCATTTAAGTTTTCTTCAGAGCACCTACTGTCTCTTCCTCCTTGGTCTGTCAGTGTATTGCAAAATGTTTTTCCTCTAAGTGAAATTATCACAGGTTGTCTCAATAGCACAACTAACTCAATGTTTCTTAACTGTAGGGACCAAAAGGGAGAGAACCTGGGCTCTACAGCAGGAGACACATCATCAAATGTTTGAGTAATCACACGTTAAGATATTATTGGCCCAGTAAATTTCTTGCTTAATGTTTTTCCAAGATCTGGTTTGAATGTTTCTTATTAAAGTTATCTTATGTGGGTATTTTATTTTGAAAGGTATTACAGTTTGTATATTTAACAGTAAGGGGGAAAATGTAACCAAAATTAGTATTCTTTCTCTATACATATTGGTACTTGAAGATTCCTTTCAAAAGAAACCCCAGCCTTCTCCTAATTTCAATACTTGATTCCTTGTTTTAACTTAAGTGATCTTTCTAATTCAAAAGCTGTGTTCTTTTTGACAACCATGCATGGGGATTAAGCTGATGTTAAAACAGTTTGCAATAAAAAAGAATCAGCTTACGTCATTTAATCATTTCAAGTGCATTCTGTGTCCCATAAAAATAAGTTTGAGAACTTTAAGAGAATTGTGTTTTCATTGAGTTTTGCATATCTTTTGTTATGCCATGTAAATTCCCTTCTTTTTCGTATGATTAAAGAAAGGTTATGATAAAATGATTAGTTCATTTGCATTCACTTGTAGCAATTACATGAGAATTTGAATTTTGTCGTGTTTGGGTTTGTTCATTCCTGTGAATGATGGTACAGTTAGGTGAGATTTTCTGTTATGGTACCCAAACTCACCATTCGGTCCTCTTTAATCTTTGAGGGTTTCAATAAAAATTGTTCACTCATATCTGTGTTCTTTCCATTTTATCTTTATAAATGTGTATTGCCTGCCAGAAAACAATATTTTTGTCAACTTGATTATGAATTTCCTGATTGATGTATCTTTCAAGTACAAATAGATTATATCACTCGTTTTAGTTGGCCATTTAAATTAAGTGGGGGAATTAAAGAGAGGGAGGATAACAGTTCATCCTAATTTTTATGCACTCCAGTGAGCTCATTGAATTACATGCTCTTAATACTAAACTTAGAGCAAAAGAGAGGCCTGTTTATTTTCAAGTAATAGGAAGTAGTGGCACCAGCTGTCTAATAACCCTAATCCACCCTGGTACCAAGGAATGCTTTTCTGACAGTCTGTTATCCTTTGGGATAGATAGAGCTTATGTAGATAGGATCATGGTGACTCTGGATGGTGCACTGATCATTGCTGGGCTCTCTTAAGGTACTTGCTCAAATGGGGGAAACAAAAAAGTTTCATTCTGTGTTGTCAAAACCCACCCTCTGCATACAACACAGCTGGCTTGTGACCAGGGCAGTTCTATAGACTCACCCCAGGTGTCTCACACTGGGGCATCACCAGAGCCTTTTTACTCATCATCTCCTAAAGCGAGGGTTTGCATCTCGTCAGCATACTTACATTTGAGGCTACCCATTTGAAGTTGGGACCCTAATTCTTACTAGCTTGGCTTTGTCTTGCTTAGTGATACTAGATTTAGTAATTCTAGTCTAGAAGTAAAAATATCCTTGCGGTCAGAAGTTAACTGACCAAATCAAGGTCATTTTCTTTGCTATCTAATCACAGTACTTGCCGTCACATGATGTTGATGTGTATTCTTTCCTCATTTCTTTTGGTGCAGTAGTGAGAAGCAGATCTCTCCTATATAACACCCGCACGTGGTAGTGACAGTTTATTTATAAATAGTGCACTAAATTCAGAATTTGTCTACTCTATAATTTGTCACCTGTGCAAAATTGGGACTAAATGTAAATGAAAGATTTTTTTCATAAAACTTAGTGTGCAAAGAAAGGTATGAGTGCAGAGTTCATAACTGGTGGGTTCCCCATCCCTTCCTGCCACCCACTTGCTCCTCTAAAGAATATCTCTTACACTTAGAGATTTAGATATTTGAATGTCATTTTAAAACATTGGATATTTCTGACACATCTGTAACCAGAATGGAATTATTGTATAGGGGAAGCTCTTACAATTTGGAGGTGAAAGACCAGACTGCCAGTTACTTCTACTGGTAGATTGACACAGAGCAAATCATTCCCTTTGTTGTTGGTGCACTTAGTAGTAAAATCAGGAGCTTGGCATAGAATGGATCTATGATTCTTAGCAATTCTGAAATTTTATCATTTAAATAGGTTTGTAGATTATGGCTTATTCTAGCAATGATTAATGTTTGTTTTGAAAAGAAGTTTGGGGGCCGGCCCGGTGTGGCATAGTGTTTAAGTTTGTGTGTTCTGCTTAGGTGGCCCGCGGTTCACCAGTTTGGATCCTGGGCGTGGACCTGCTCACTGCTCATCGAGCCATGCTGAGGCGGCATCCCATATAGAAGAGCTACAACTCTATAACCATGATACACAACTATGTACTGGGGCTTTGGGGAGAAAAAAGGAAGATTGGCAACAGACGTTAGCGCAGGGCAAATATTCCCTCAAAAAAAAAAAAGTTTGGAAACCAATATAATTTTTAATAGTCATCCTTTGTTTATTTTGGGAATATAGGTAATGAATACCTCAATTTATACATCAGATTCATTGAATCTGATAATACATGACCACTATTTCCCTTCAGTAAATTTTTTTTTTTTCTTGTAGGTAAGACCAGCCCTGAGCTAACATCTGTTGCCAATCCTCCTCTTTTTGTTGAGGAAGACTGGCCCTGGGCTAACATCCGTGCCCATCTTCCTCTACTTTATATGGGATGCCGCCACGGCACGGTTGACAGGCAGTGCGTTGGCGGGCGCCCGGGATCCGAACTCGCGAACCTTGGGCTACTAAGCGTGAACTAAACCGCTGCGCCACCGGGTGGCCCCTCCCTTCAGTAAATTTTGAAGTCTAGTACAAAATCACCATGCTTTTCCACTGTGTTGGTAAAAAGAAGCAAGAGAATATGTGTCACAAAGAGATCCAAGTTTCTTTTATTCTACTGCCATTTTACATTATCCTTGTATTTTTTTTAATAGACTTTATTTTTTAGAACAGTTTTACAGAAAAATTAGGAAGCCAGTACAGAGTCCCCATATATTTGTACCCAGCTTCCCCATTAACATCTTACATTAGCATGGTACATTTGTTATAATTTATTGATACACTATCATCATACTTTTTTCAGATTTTTTTAGTTTTTTCCTAATGTCCTTCTTCTGATCCAAGATGCCATCCAAGGATACCACATTGCTTTTAGTCGTCATGACTCCTTAGGTTCCTCTTGACTGTGATGGCTTCTCAGCCTTGTTTTTGATGACCTTGACGGTATTGGAGTACTGGTCAGATATTCTGTAGAATGCTCCTCCTTTGGAATTTATCTTGTGTTTTTCTTATGATTAGACTGGGGTTTTGAGTTTTGGGGAGGAAAACCACGTAGGGAAAGTGCCATTTCCATCACATATCAAGGATGCATACCACCTCCTGCATATGTCTACAAAGTATTCCTGTTGATGCTGACCATCACCTACCTGGCTGAGTAGTGTTAGGTTTCTCCATTGTAAAGTTACTCTTTTTTTTCCTTCTTTTTTCCATATTGTACTTTTTGGAAGGAAGTTGCAGTCCACACTCAAGTGGGCAATTTTGTTCCCCCTTATCCTTGTGTTTTTAAAGGGGAGTAGGGAATCTGTTATTACTGCTTAGCCTCATCCCAGGAGGCTTGTGTGTCAATACATTTTTTTTTTTTTTTTTGCTGTATCTTTTTAGAACAACCCCCCCACCTCTTTTCCCTTTCTCATTTTTCAACAGAACAGTTGTATATTGGAGGAATTCTAATGGAGACTCATACCTATTCCCTGAATTAATTCTAATTGTGTGTATAGTGGAGTGATGATTCTCAAAAAGGGATTGAAGATGTATTACTAGAGAAGATTTAGATGATGGCGCAATGTTTTGATCTTATGTGTATAGGTAAGAATGAATAGTCATTCAGATTTGGCTGGGTTGAAAAACCTGAAGTGGGAATTAAACAGTATGTTATGGTTAGAATGGTGCATTTCTTTAAAAAGAAAAGGTGATTTAAATAGTTTGTCATCTGTTTTCTGATGGAATTCTTTTGAAACACTGAGGCTGCTGCATAATATTCTGGCCAAGAACATGGACTTTGGAGGCCAGTAGACCTGTCCTGGAATTCTGGGTCCACTAAACTAGCTCCAAACCTAGATTTCTTCATTGATTAAAAAAGAATAAAATTAAAAGAATGATAATAGAACCTATTTCAGAAGGATTAAATGAAGTAATATTCAAAGTGCTTAGTACAGTCCCTGGGCCTGTGGCAAGGCCTCAAACGTTAACTATTACTATCCTCTTTTGTTCCTTATGGAGAATTTAGAATTTACTGATTATCACTGAAGATTTCTTAGAGTAATCTTTACTGCTTACATGCAGTTTAGAGGTTGTAGAAAGTTGATTACTTTCATATTGTTCATATTGAATTGAATTCACTTCATATTGAGATTCTGAGAACTGTCACTGCCTGAATGAAGCTTAGTTAAATTATTTATCTTTGTTTTTGCAACTTTTGGTTTCCAGGGTTTTCAGTGACTGTCAGCCATCCTTTTTCTAAGTAAAATATAATAACATAGAGTTGGTTTATCTTGCTATAGAGCAGAGCAGATGGCAGAACCAAAGGCAAATTAGACTGAAAGGAAAGCAAATATGGAGAATAACATAAGAAAACCTACAAACAATAGAAGAAAATTAAAGAAGTCAAAGATGAAAATTAGATCAAGAAGAATTTTTTTGCTTTGCTTGTTACAAAAGGTCCTCGATATTGATGGCATGTAAGTATCTTAGTGTCAAATGACAAAACTGAAACAATTGAGTAAAGAGTTTGATGTCCTTTATTCAAGGGAAACAATCATGGATTGAGGAAGTGCAGTGCCTCATGAGTAGTGGAGCACTCTTCCTGAGGGATTTTGCGCAAGAGTGAGTTTTATAGAATGTTAGATGAGGCAACCCTGAAACATTGGCTATGAGGTCAGAGATTTCCTTATAAGGCTAGCAGGCCCTGTTGCTGAGCTAGCTAAAGCTGAGTTGGGGGATTGTGATTGGTGGATGTTAGGTTTCCTTAACAGGTGTTTACCTTAAGTGCAGGCTGACTTAGATTTAGATTTGTGACATGGGCCTGGCCACTGGGGTGGCCTCCATTTTGTAGGTCCTGATGCACGAATTAACTTTATCATTATTAAATTGTAAGAGCTTCATTATGACTTTAGTAACAATTCAAAATGGAAACACTAAAATGGATGTGTTATCTACATATTTTGTCAGTGATCTTGTGCAATTTAGAAGGAAGAGGTATTTGACACACAAAATAAGATGGCACTTCTATTTGTGGTATATATTCAAAAGGAAGATTTCATCTTGAGGTAAAAAGTTTACAAATAATGCTTCAACATAATATTGTTGCATGCTAATATTAAAGCTATTATCTCCAACACATGTGTTAAGCTTATGATTTCTGCTGGGCTTGCTGCATTAGCTGACTTTTGGTTTCCTCGCTAAAGCACCCAGTGCTTAGAACACAATTAGTGCTCGCATTGTGTAGCTATTTTCTAGTTTGCTTGCTTGTATGCTTTCTAGGAGTCATCTGTGCCTCTATCTTGTTTCTTTGATGATGAGATTTAAATATGTAAACTGGTAAAATGTGACTGAAAGAAAACTAAATTGACTGCCTTGGAAATACCTGATAAAAGTGAATTGTCTAATTTATGTAGACCAGAAAACTGTAAAAACTTGGCAAGAAAATCATAAAACTTTGCACGTGATTTGCAAGTGTATTTTCAGTTCTCACTCTAGTGGGGACTCTTAGATGATGCATTAGAGGTGAGGTGTGGTTCACAGAAGAAAGACATCAGAGAACTCGAATCAACAGATTCCTATTCAAAGAAAAAGTCTTGGATTTATATCAAATAATTGGTGAATAAAAGTGTATGTCTGTTTTAAATTAAAGTGTTCAAGGTTTGTTTGGATCACTTTTTATGAATCCACTCCTTAACTAACATCTGTTTCATTATTTAGCACTGTTCATTTTTAAGATTTTAACCTAATCTTTTTAAAGTACCCAAACTTTTTTCTCGCTGCGTTAAACACCTTAACCATTTTCTGCATGTGTACATGTGTAATGATAAGCTGTTATGATAACTTTGCAAATAAATGTAATAAGGAGAAAGAAGTATTCATACCATTTAGAAAATATAATGTGCTAGCACCTCCATATTTATTTCAAATATCTAAACTGTGAGAATCGTTTTCTGTATGAAATGTTGGAAGGAAGAAAGATAACCAATAACAATCCCTGGTATCTATATTTAAAGTCACTGAAACCATGTCAAGACTTGGGAATTGCCTCGAGTAAACCATTCCTCCTTTGGAAAGGCACATGTTTCATTTCTCAGAGCTTTTATAAACGGATGTTTTTTCCGCTACTACTCCGTTTTAATAAGGAAAAAAATGCCCAAGAAAGAGGAAGTTAGCCATAAACACCTGTGTAGGAGTTATGTAGCCTAGCCTTTCCAGATAGGCTTGTTTTTTCTTTTGTTTTTGTTTTTGTTTTAAATTCTTATTGCTTTCCTGACAATATTTGAAGTGTCACACGTTAAAAGCAAACAAAAAACCCAATGGAATGCTTATCAAGAGCATATATAGAGAGAAATAAACTACTTATTTGCATTAGTATTTATTTTCACAGGCAACTGGATTAAAAAAAGATTTCACAGAAGACATTTTGAACAGCTTTCCAACGAAGGTTCAAATTTTAAAAAGACATTAATACCAAATTTTATTCATATAAAGACAACAGCCTCTCCTTCCTCCTTAGTTCATGTGTATAGTTTGGTGCAGAAACTATTCCAGTTCACAATGAAGTTGCAACTTTCACTGTTTTCAAAGAAAGCCTCAGATGTTGAATCACTTTTTATCTTTTTTTACACCGTTCAGGAGAGTTGCGCAGGCCCACCGTTGGCACAAGTTACTGCCTTGGAGCGGTTCCTGAGTGGATTTGATACTTGGATTTGCTGTCTCAGGTATCTGGTTTTAATGGACTCTCCTAATTTATTGACAATACAATTATCACCAATAATATATACATATACAATATATATATAATATTTACATAATATTTATAATGTATAGTCTTAATAATCTCAAATTTATTAACAGGTTGGGCAGCAGTTCTGGAACTTCTTAGTCTTAGGCCCCCATTACACAGAAATTACTGAAGAACCCAAAGAGCTTTTGTTCCTGTGGATTATATCTATTGATACTACCGTATAGGAAACTAAAACTGAAAAATTTTAAAGTGCTTATTGTTTCATTTAATAGCAGCTGGATTTTTATCTTCCGTGTGTTCAATCCATTGCAATATCTCTTGCCGTGTAATCCTCTGGAAAAGTGGACTGTACACTCCTGAGAGAATGAAAGTGAAAAAGTCGGTATGATTATGAATATAAACTTGGCATTGCAGACTCCCTTAGGGAACCGCTCCTCTGGGACACGCTTTGTTGATGGACTATTTGGCGTTTATAGTCCTGAAGAAGATCTGTGGAATCACTTCTTGAGCAGTCCCGTCTTGGTGACTCTCCACCCTACACCTACGCAGGCCCCCTCACCTTCCCACAGACGCATACCATTCTTTTTTCTTTTTGATCTATTAACATAAGGCAAATACATGTCTCAATTAACATATTTATTACAAAGGACCTATTGATTCATAGCTTTTAGTTATCACTGAACTTTTTTTTCTTTAACTTCATATCATTTCCTCGCCTTAGCTGGTGCTTCATTGCCTATAAAAATAAGAACATGAGTGGTTTAACGCTCGATTAGTTTTGATTTGTGCCACAAAATTAGTTTTGCTTTGCATTTTTAAAGGAATTTTTGTGAGGATACTTTGTATCTGAAAAGATATGATTTCATCCTTGGTCTTCCTGACTTGTCTGTCCTAACCCCCGCTCTCCCCATCAGCATTCTCACTTCCCTTTCTCTTTGCTCTTCTTTCAGTACCCCTCATTTAACTTACCAAACTCCAAGCAGAGGTCACGGTAAGAAATGCAGAGGGAAATTGTCACATCATCAGAGATTGCGCCTCTCCACTTTCCTCCACTGTGTTTCTCTCTCCTGTCAAATCAGCATTCCTCCTGCCCCTTGTTAGCCAGCCCGGATTCTGCTCGGGTCTCAGCTCACCCCACTTTCTTTCTGCCTTGTCACTGTGCTCCAGCCGCACTGGCTTTCTTGTCTTCCCACCAACTTCAGATTCGTTCCCATCTCAGGGTTTCTGTGTCCTCTCTGCCTGTATCAGGTATTTGCTCTCTTCTCCTACGGGGCTCTGCTAAAATCACTTTCTCAGGGAGTATGCCTCTGATCGCTATATCTAAAATAGTTACTCCGTCTCTCTATTCTCTTACCTTCTACTGTCTTCATAAAACTTATCTCAAATTATTTGGGTGTGGCCTTGTCTTTGTTCTGTAAACTGTGAGATTCACGGGGGAAGGAACTTTGTCTTTATTGCCGTAACACTGCAAACACTGCCTGGCACATAAAGTGCTCAGTAGCTACTGGCTGAATGAGTCATTGATTCCTCCAAGCCTGTTCTTAGGCTGTGATGAATTGAGCCATTCCTATTGATGCTGCAATGGTGGCCTTCATTGCTTGGGAACCAGAAGTCAAGTCTATGAACTGATGCTGCATAGGGTGGGTAGAAATTGGTGCTGTTAATTATTGCTTGAAAAAGCCATGTGACTTTCATTTTCCTTACCAAGGGGCAGGTTGACTCCCCGATAATATCCCTATTTCACCTTTAGTATTCTATCTGGCTGCTCTTTGAAGTCTGCTTCCCCGCTCTCCTCCCCTTCTTCCCCTCCTTCTTTTTTCCCCTTTTCCCCAAATTGCCTTCAATTCTCGTTTACACTGGATTTTCTCTGGGTTAGATAAAATGAGGGAATACAGTGTGATTTACCCTGAGATTGTTTAAAGTGCTGGAAAGGACCTGGGTGGTCATTTAATAACATCTTCCAGTTATAGATGAAGAAACAGGCTGGGAATCTATGACTTTTCTAAGGCCCCAATTAGTGACAGAACTAAGATTTTGAGCCCAGATTTTCCAGTTCTCACTTCAAAGCCAAACACTTCTAAATCTGTGCCCAAACCTACTACTTAGTTGTTGACTGACCAAACACTTAAATGCCTCTGTTTCTTATTTGTAAAATGAGAAATGTCCTCACTGAGATTTGTTTGGAGAATTAAATGGAAATGCACACGGCATGGCTCTTGAAGGCTTCGATGTATATCAGCGTTTGCTCTTCTCCCTCCTCTCTCGCAGTGCTGGCCATCGTCATGTAGAAGAACTTGTTCTTTCCCTAATTTGGCTAATGTTTGTTTCCTTCTCTGAAGTCAACTGTAGGTCCTCTAGATCTTCATGCAAGTCATCGGCTTTTCAGCTTTCACATGCCCCAAATTGTCTAGACAGGTGAAACTTTAAAAGTTTTATTTAAAAAAAATTAGTCTAATTTTTAGAGATTGATGTTTCCTTGTTAATTGAAGCATATATATCATTTTTCACTTGAGAAATGTAATCACTTCTTTAAATTACGCTGAAAGCTCTATCATGTAGAAAAACGTTTAGCCATAAGATGGTCATTATTCATGATACAGGAGTGATGCTTCTAATTTTAGATAAAGTGGTAAGGATTTTATCAACTGACTTTTATACTACCCAGCTTCATGTGGTTCTTAATTGAATAATTACAAAATAAAACAGATAAATAAAACAAATTTTTTTAAATTACACAAAATGACAGCAGAGGGAGCTATTGAGGTTTGATTACATTTTCCCTTGCCCTGGTTGAGGTCTTTGCTTTTGTTTTTCTTTAAACTATACAATATTTTGACTTAGACGTTCTCATCTCAAGTATCAATATGCAGGGAAAGTTTTATCATATTGGAGGATGTATATACAGTTTAGAGGACTACAAAAATGAGGCTTTTTCCTATCAGTCCCCTTTCAATTCCCTTATCGTCCCCAACACTGTTACCAAGGTAGTTGGTAAAAGCAAAGATAATTTTACAGTGGTAATCTAGAAATGAGTCTACTCCATTAGTGTCAATCTGGGTCATCAGGGCCAGCTGCTCTACAGATCATTGTCCCAAACTGTGTTTTTGTCCAGCTTCCTGGAGACCTCTGCTGGGCTTCAGAAGTCTTAGGGATTGCTTGTCTGATCGCCGTCGCTCTGCCCTGCTTCAGAGGATGTGGTGGAATATGAGAAAGGGTTAAAATTCACAGTAGTTTATGAAAAACCCTCATTAGAAGGGAGGATGGTTGTACCTGGACTAGATCTGGTGCGTGTGTGTGTGCGTGTATAGCATGTGGGTGGGTGGTGGTTAGGGGAGGGTAGTGAAAAACATTTATTTCAGGCCTTTCTCTACAATCTTCTTTAGGTCACATTCATGTGTATGATCTACTTCTGCTCTTGATATTTTTGTCTCTCCCTACCCTACCTGCCGGCCCAGTGCCTCCTAACTGGGCCCTCAGCCTCAGAGTTCTCCCCACTCAAGCCCGTCCTCCACACTTCAGCCATAGTCTTCATTTTTTTCAACACTACCTTGAATTCCTTTTCTAGAGATTCCTCCTTTTGTGCGTAAGTGAAAATGTGTGGGCACGTAGGGAGATCTTGCAGTATTATTTGTAACAGCGAATTAAAGAGGGGAATGAATCTGTTCATCTAAAAAATAAATCGTGCAATTCCTTACAATGAAACACCATATAGTCATTAATGCTGATGTGGGAAGATGTTGACGTAATTTCTTAAAAAACTCGTGGCACATATAATCTGTATGATCTGTACCACGAGTTTTAAAATTTAACACATAATTGAAATATAAGATTTACATATAATTTTAATACATAATTTAAATGTAAAGCAATTTCTAAAAGATTTTGTAGGTCAAGTTTCTGGAAATATACAAAAGACATTCACAATGGCTGCTTCTGAAGTAGGTCCTAGACTTGCTGAGTATGGGGAAAGAAAGAGGAGAGATTTAGCTTTTTGTCTTATATCTTTATTTGGTTTGAACTAAGTACTGAGAGCTTATACTTATAATTAACAAACTAATTTAAATTTAAATGAATAAATCTATTGATCTTCCAAGATTGAATCCCAGTGTCAGTGTTTCCCTGAAGGCTTTCATGACCCCCTTGGTCTGATTTAGATGATGTTCCTCTGTGGTCACTGAATTGAAATCCTCTTCTCTACCTGACACAGCTTCGTGTGGTAGAACCAGTGGGGGCTTGATGGCAGGCATAACTGGGGTAAAATCATGACTCAGCCTTTATCTGCCATGTGATATTCGGCAACATATCTAACCTCCTTTAGCCTGAGTTTCTTCACCACAAGAGTGGGAATATTGATGCCATTCTTGCAAGACTGTTGTGAGGAGCAGAGTGAATTTATGTAAAGGCTCATAGTATGACGACAGGCAGATGTAGGTGCTCAATAAGAGGTAACAGGTATTTTTTTTGAGGATGGAGATTTTTTCCATTCTAATAGCCTTGACACTTTGTTGAATAAATGCAGTGGTGTTTTTTATACGAGGTTTTTCTTCTGTGGCATGACAACATTTTCTAGACTTCTCTATCAGATCGTACTTGTACTGTCTCATGAACTTCAAGCTGTGCTCTCAGCTAGCTATTTGGATGAACAATCTTGATTTTGGCTTACTACTAAGCCTGTCATGTTTCCAATGGTCTTCTAATGACTTACCTAAAAGGTGAATCTAATGGTGGCAGCCAGGCACCGTATTAGGATGAGCGCAGTTATAGAAAACTCAGAATGGAGATTTGGCATTCTCAAGTCAACTATATAAGTAGTTTCTACTGCTGATGGTGTGAGTTTTTTCTGGCTAGTGTGGAGCAGAGAAGAGTGGTCAAGTTGGTGCTGCTCTGAGGGCATCACCAGCCTGCATCACAGATAGTGGGTGGTCTTATAATTTTAACAGTGTCACCCCCTCTTATGAATTACCTGTTTTTAAAGGCACTTCTCTCAGACTGCTTTTTATAATGCTTTATTTTGAAATTATGCACAGCATTTGTCCTGTAGCAGAGTCTTGTCAACACAAATTTTAAATGAATGAATTAATCCGTGATTTTTGCCCCAGACTGATAATGTTCCGAAGCATCTAATTTTATGTCATTTGGTTTAATGAAGTGTGATCAAACATTTTCTTCTGCTTCTTGAGAAGCATTTAGATGGCAAGAACGACTGATCAACTTGATTGTTCCCTAAAGATGTAAACGCTACTGGCACAGTTCACTTGTTTATAAGATGCTTTTGGAACCTGGTACTGCATTAATGTGATAAGATGATGAATCCAGGTGAGTGAAATACACATCAGAAATAGATCCCATAAAAATTCAGTGCTGTTCATCTCCTTTAGTTCCTTTTAGCAACAAGCTGGAAATGTGCTTGGTTTTAGCTTTATGTTTCTTTTGACACTTTGCTTTTTATCAGCAACAAGAGATGTGTTGTTTTATCTTCTGTTTTTGATCTCTGTTTTAAACCTCACCCCCCACACACACGCCAAGAACAAATTAAAGGTCTATTTTTCTTGATAGCTAAGACTGTTATCCCAGGAAATGAGTCAGTGAAAATGTGTCTGCATAAAATAGCAGTAGCAAAATCTGTTCTTAATGAAATGCATTGTTCTAGCAAGAGCCCAGAGCTCAGCAAAGAGGTCAGATGATTCTCCCAGATCCCCACAGCCAAAACCTTTGCCAGTCAAGTCAATATGCCAAGTTACATACCTGGGAGAAAATACTTCCAAAAGTATATCTCCAATAAGCCTATTTGGAATAATAAAAATAGCCTCAGTTCCTTTGTTATCCCCCCAGTTGTGAAGTAGAGTTTATCTTCCCCTAGAACCTGGCCTGCTCTGTGACTGCTTAATCAACGGAAGGCAGTGCAATGACACTTGCCTAAATGGATCTAAGCCTTAAGAACATCTAGAAGTTTCTGGATTATGTTTTTGGGAGTCCTGAATGGCCATATAAAAAGTCTGGCTACATTGTTGGAGAGACCACAGGACACTACATGGAGAGAAAGACTGATCCATCCCCGTGTCCAAGGGAAGCCTCTAAATGACTTCAGTCTCATCCCCCTCCTGATTATAACCTCGTGAGAGACCTGTCACAAAAACCTGTAACATGTGGGTTTGGCTTTGGGGTGGGTAACAGCTGGAAGGGATTCAAGGAGATTGTTAGTGAGGCCTGGAAGGACAGAGAGGACACAGAGAAAAGATGACCCCTGTTACCCATGATGGAAAGCTTGGCAGCAAGTTGGTAGTATGGAAAACAGAGAATATACCTAATGAACCTGTTGGCTAGAGCTCTCTGAATACCTTCGCTGTACTGCTCTCAACAGCCTCACAAGGATGGCATCAATATCCCTGTTCCTAAGGTGAGGAAATTCAAACTAAAGCAGGTTAAATATATTTGCCCAATATCACACAGCTGGTAAGTGTCAGAATCAAACTTTTTTTTAGGGGGAGGTGAGCAAGATTGGACCTGAGCCAACATCTATTGCCAATCCTCCTCTTTTTGCTTGAGGAAGATTGTCGCTGAGCTAACATCTCTGTCAATCTTCCTCTATTTTTTGTATGTGGGATGCCGCCACAGCATGGCTTGATGAATGGTGTGTAGGTCCACGCCTGGGATCTGGGCCTGTGAACCCTGGGCTTTCAAAGCAGAGCACGTGAACTTAACCACTATGCCACTTGGCTGGCCCCCAGAGTCAAACTTTTACCACAGTTTGGCTAAGGGGATTGTCAGGCAGAATAAAATGTACCAATGGATTTCTTTCATATCAAAAGATATCAATAAAGAGAGATGAACCAGAGAAGAAACTGTTGAATTTTTGAGCAGCACCTAAAGGACACATTTCCCACAGGGAACCCTTAGAGGCTTGGCAGGTGCATCTGTCTGAGGAGAAAACTGGAAAGGTTCTGTTGTTGGAAGGTGACTGGCAGCAGCTAGGCTGTCTCACATGTGACTCAATGCCTCAAGCCTTTATGCGAACTCTTCATCTGGGATGGGATCATGCTCCACAGAAAGGCTTTGGATTTCTGTTTCAATGACTACATCATGGCTGACTCGTGGAGACGTCCTCAAGGCTGATAAACTCCCAGGAAATATGGTGGAATAAGCTATTCAAAGCAGGAGAGCTTTGGCTCCTCCAGACTGTCTGTACAATGGACCAAATGGCAACTCTAATAAAGAACCCTGTACCCAGAGAATGACAAATGAGTTCTTAAAATCTGCCCTTCACTGTGGAGAACCCCATGAATTTTGTTGTTGGTACCTGGAGTCCCTGTGCAGGGGGCTGTGACGATTGCCCAGGATAAATGTATACCTTCCCACCCCCAAATGAAGCAATGTCTCTGCAAGCTGAGGCAAAACACCCCTTTAAAGGAACCTAGCAATAAGGCCATATGAACATGGATTGACGGATTTCCCAAAGAGATTGATGAGGTGAGCACTGAAGAAATTTGGCACATACAACTGGGACAGGTGGGATCCAGGTGGCAGTTATCCACCCAATGGAAACAGAAAGTGTCTTTTTGAAACCAGATTCCTCTATAGTGATCAACCTCCAGCTTCTGGAAGGAATACGTTGGGGAGCTGCCTCACTGTACACTCCTGTGTCCTGATTTGACAGCCTATAAGGAAAAAGACTGAGGGTGGGGCCAAGAAAGAACTGGCCCCAGAAGGAATTGACCCTAGAGGGAATTGGCCCTAGAAGAAACTGACAGTAGAAGGAACTCTGACTCTAGAAGAAACTGAAGACCTTATACTCCACTGAGGGTACAGTGGGATAGGATGGAAGGGTTGAGGGTACAAACTTTTATGGCTTTTTTGGATACCAGTATTCACATGATTATCTCCACATGCTCTTTTGAGCAGTGAGGGCCACATGTTCAGTTGCCTGGATTAGAAAGAGGAGTGAAACATGGAGGGGAAGTAACTGTAATCATGTGGATTGGGCTGTTCAGTTGGGCACTGCTGTTGTGGCTTTCATTGCTGAATGCATACTTTGTATTGATGTTTTACATGCTTGTACTGTAAATGCTTATAAATTGCAATATGGTTTTCCCAATTGAGAGGAGTTGCTTATGGGGAAATGATAGTGGGAAGAAGTCACTAACTAGGCTATCCATGTTATACAATGAAAACAACATGGAATTACAATATAGAAATACAGGAATTCAAAGCCATGGTTAAGGACTTAAAGGCACTAGGGGTCTTGAGAGATGCTATTCTTTATGACAGTTCAATGTGGCCATTGTAAAGACTAATGGAATGACTTATGGTAGATTATTGCCACTGAATCTGGTTATTATAGCCCTGGCTGTTCCAGACATTGTATATCAAAACTGGTAGCACCTGGAATGTGCTAATACCTTTTTTTAAATCCCTTTGGTACAGGGAGATCAAGATCAGTTGCCTTTACCTGGCTGGGGCTTCAATACACATTTATGATACTGCAACAGGAGTATGTGAATTCTCATGTTATCTGCCATCAATGGGTGAGCTGAGACATGAAGTAAATCTCTCTCCCTTCAGAAGGCTTAGTTTTACTGCATTGATGACATGAAGTAAACAGGCCCTATATTAGTTATCTATTTCTGGGTAACAAATTGCTGCAAACTTAGTAGTTTAAAATAACATACATTTTTTATTTATAGTTTCTCTGTATCAGGAAGCTGGCATGGCTTAGCTGGGTCTTCTGCTTCAGGGTCTCTCATGAGGCTGCAATCAAGGTGTTGCTCAAGGCTGGGCTCTCATCTAGAGGGTCTACTAGAAAAGAATCTGCTTCCAGGCTCACATAATTGTTGACTGAATTTCGTTCCTCAGGGGGTGCTGGACGAGTTCCTTGCTGGCTGTTTGCTGGAGGCCACCTCAGTTCCTCACCACATGGGCCTCTCCAAAGAGCAGCTTGCTTCTTGAAGCCAGCAAGGGAGAGAGTCTGTTAGCAAGATGGAAATTACATAAGATTATGTAATCTAATTATGAAATGAGATGCCCTCAGGGTTCAGGTATTCTATTGGTTGGAAGCAAGGGCAGGATCCTACAAGGCTGTGAATGCCAGGAGGTGGGATTATTGGAGACCATCTTAGAGTTTTCCCTCCATCGACCCCAGAAAGAACAGGTCGCAATGACTTGAGAGCCTACACTAACTCAGGTGAGAGCCCGGGGTGGCTTGTTAATTCTGATAAAATACAGGGAACAGTCAAATTCTTGGGAGCAATGTGTTATGAGGCTCAAAGTTTGATCCCTGAGACAGTAAAGGAAAAGTTATTTACCCTCTGGCCCCCACTACCAAAATGGGAACCCAGTTCTTTATTTGATTGTTTGGGTATTGGAGACGATATTGCCTCATTTAGGCATTTTGTGGAGCCTAATATATAAGCCAATCAGAAAATATGCCAAAGTTAGCTGGGGATCTGAGCAGCAAGCAGAGATAGAGGCAGTGCAACAGGATGTTTCAGAGCCCTACTCTTGGGGCATATGAACCCCACGATCTCCTTGAACTACAGGTTCTATTGTTACCTATTACTATCTATATCTGTCTATTACTGATAACAATGCTGATTGGAGCCTCTGGCAAAGAACAACTGGTTTCCCGATGGCTGAGCCAAATGTAAAGCTAATGGTGTCTACTGGGTGGCAGCAACTAGCTAGACTAAAGACGACTTTGGAAGGTTGACTGTGATAAGGTCAGGTCAGCGTAATAGCCTGAATTGAAAGCCACACTGTTGCTCTAGACTATACTCCTAAGGGCCAGATAGGTTTTATTTTTACTGACCCTTGAGCTGTGACTAACAGTATAACTATCTGGTTGGGCACCTGAGTGATGACTGAGGGGTATATTAAAGACACATTTCTGTGAGGCCGTGGGCTCTGGAAAGCCATTGCTGAGCTAGGTAGGACATTTCTGTAACTCACTTGAATACTTTGGGGAAGAATCCATACTGAGATAAGACTAAATGAAATGACGGGTTGATCAGGCCTGTACAGCCCAGGCAGGCAGCCTTATACCTCAATTTGTCCTTATATACTAATTTCATCATCACTGCCAGTTTTTAGGGTCTGTTTTTTTATTGACTGACTTTTGTCTCGGTTATGGGTTACATTTTTCTACTCCTTGGCATGTTTTGTAATTTTTGACTGTCATAAATCTTAAGTGGTTGAGTTCCTGGATTTTGTTTTCTTCCTTTTAAAAATATTTGAATTTTGTTTTAAGAGGGTAGATATGTTACTTAGGGATTAGTTTGGTTTTTTGAGTCTTGGTATTAAGGTTTATTAGGGCAGGTCGAAAATAATCTTTATTCTAGGGCTAGTTTACCTCTATTTGTAAAGACACAGATAGGTTACAAAAAAAAGAATGGAAAAAATATACCATGAAAATGTAATTGTGAAAAAGCTGGAGTGGCTATATTAAGATCAGCCAGGTAGACTCAGGACAAGGAATGTACGGGAGATAAAGAGAGAATTTTTTAAATTGATGTCATAATAGTTTATAACATTGTGAAATTTTAGTTGTACATTATCGTTTGTCAGTCACCGTATAAATGCATCCCTTCCCCCCCTTGTGCCCACCCCCAAGAGAGACATTTTTAATGATAAAAATGTCACTTCATGAAGGAGACCTAAAAATACACAAAGCAGTAACTGTGAGAGAACTAGAATAAACAGACAAATCCATCATTAATTTGGAGTTTCAATACTCTTCTCTCAGTAACAGAGAGAACAAGGAGACAGAAAAAATCAGTAAGGACATAGAAGACGTGAGTAACAATATCAACCAACTTGACCTAATTTATATTTATAAAACACTACACCCAACAACAGTATAATACACATTTTTTTTTCAAGCTCACATGGAACATTCACTAAGATGGATCACATACTGGACCATAAAAATATCTCAACAAGTTTGAAGATATTTAAATTATACAGAGAACAAAAAGAGTCTGGAAAAATCTCCAAATATTTAGAAAGTAAATAGTACTCTTCTAATGACCCATGGGCCAAAGATGACATCAAAATGAAAGTTAGAAAACACTTTGAACTGAATGATATGAAAACACAATCTATTCAAATTTATGGAATGCAGCTAGAAGAGTGCTTTAGAGAAACATTTATAGTTTTAAATTTTTATATTAGAAAAGAAGACAGCTTTAAAGTCAATTATCTAAACTTCCACCTTAAGAAACTAGAAAAAGAAATTAAACCTAAAGTATAAAGGAAGGAAATAAAAATGAGAAGAATGAAAATCATAGAAAACACCAGGTGAGAAAAATCAAAGACTCTAAAAGCGGGTTATTTGTAAAGATAAATAAAATTAATAAACATCTAGCTAGACTAATCAAGAAATAAAGAGACAATGCCCAAATAATGAAAATCAGGAATGAAAAAGAAGACATCACTACAGATCCTATAGACATGAAATAGGTAATAAAGGAATATTAACATCTTTATGCTCATAAATTTGACAACTTATATGGAATGGATAAATTATTTGAAAGGTATAAATTATGAAAACTGAATTAAGAAGAAATAGAAAATATGAAGGGACTTATATTTATAAAATGCATTGGATTCATAATTTAGAGACTTCACACACACACAGAGAAACTATGCCTGATGATTTTACTGGTTAATTCTGTCAAACATTTAAGGTGAAAAAAGAACTCCAATCTTACTCAAGCTTCTTTCAGCAAACTGATGAGGAGGAAATATTTCCCAATTTATTTTATGGGGCTATGATTACACTGATCCCCAAACCAAAGACATTACAAGAAAAGAAGCTACAGACCACTATCTCTCATGAATAGGCTTAAAAATCCTTATCAAAATAATTGCAAGTCATATATACATAAATATATTTATAAGTATTTAATATATAATATATAGATATGTTTATACATATCATAGGTTATTTAACATTATAGGTTGTGAACTGGTGAAGTTTATCTCAGAAATGTAAGATTTGATAACATTTAAGAATCAATTAATATAAATTGCCATATAGAGGAAAATCATATCATACTCTCAAAAGATGCATAAAAAGCACTGGATGAAATCCAATACCCACTTGTTAATAAAAACTCTTATCAAACTGAGAACTTTGTCAACTTCCTCAGAGGGCATCTATGATAAACCTTTATCTAATGTACATAATGGTGGAAGACTAAAAGATTTCCCACTAAAATTGGGAGCAGGGTAAGACTATCTGCTCTTACCACATGTTTTTAATATTGCACTTGAGATCTTAACCAATGCAATTATTCAAAAACAAGACATAGAAGTCTTCTAGATTGGAAAGGAAAACGTAAAATTCTATTTATTTGTAGATGACATGATTATCTATGTAGAAAATTCTAAAGAACTTACAGAAAAAGTACCAGAACTAATAAGTGTACTAACAAGATTACAGGATAAAAGTTCAATATAAAAAATCAATTGTATTTTTATGCTCTAGTAATAGCATCAAAAATCATAAAATGCTTAAGGAAAATCTAACAAAATATGTGAAAGATTTGTATGCTAAAAGCTATAAAACTTTTCTGAGGTAAATGAAAGGAAAACCAAATAAATGGAGAAATACATCAAGTTTATATATAGAGAAAGTATTTTTGACATGTCAATTTTTTCCAAACTGATCCATAGCTAGATTCAATGCAATCTTGATCAAAATCTCAGGAATATATTTTATGTAGAAGTTGACAAGCTGATTCGAAAATTTAAATAGAAATACAGAGGATCTAGAATAAAAACAATTTCAAAAAAGGAAAACAAAGTGGGAGGCCTCACAGTACAAACTTACATCAACTTCAGTAATTGGGAAAGCACAGGGTTACAGGATAGATGTATCTATGGAAAGACAGAATAGAGGATCTAGAAACAGATCCACACATATATGTTAAGTTGATTTCTGACAAAGAGGCCAAAATATTTCAATGGTGAAGAATAGGGATTTTTTTTAATTTAAATAATGGTACTGGCACAATTGGAAATCAACATTAAAAAAATATTTGACTCCTTCCTTGTATCATATATAAAAATTAATTCAAAATGGCTCACAAACTTAAATGTAAAACCTAAAAGGTAATATTTCTAGAAGAAAACATAGGAGAAAATCTATGTGTCCTTGGGTAGGCAGAGATTTCTTTGGACACAAAAAGTGCAAGTTTTAAAAGAAAAAATTGATAAATTGCTTTAAAGTTAATGACTGCTCTTTAAAAAATACTGTTAATAAAATAAAAAGATAAACCAAATATTTGCAAAACCATGGGTAAAAATATTAGCGACACACTTAAGTGAAAAAAGAACTTGTCTCCAGGATTTACAAAGGACTCTTAAACTCAATAATATGGAGGCAACTTTATTGAAAAATAGGTAAAAGATTTGGACAGACACTGCATACATAATGTGTATGTTTGTGCCAAATAAGCACATGAAAAGATGCTTAACATCATTAGTCAAGGGAAATGAAAAATTAAAATCATAGTGAGATATTTCTCTACACTTATTAGCATTAAATTAAGAAAGACTGACCATGTCAGGTCTCGATGAGGATGTGAAACCACTGGAACTCTCACACATTATTGGTAGAAATGCAAAATGGTACAATCATTTTGGAAAACAATCAGGCAACTTACTATAAAGTTAATAATAAGTTTAGCATTATTCTCTGCAATTTTGCTTATAGGTTTTCTACCAAAGAGAAATGGAAACATATCCACCAAAGACCTTTTTGCAAATATTTTACAGCAGCTTTATTAATAATAGTCAAAAACTAGAATCAGCCCAAATTCTTGTCAACTAGTGAATAGATAAATAAGTTTTTACACACTATGTAATGAAATACTCAGCAATACAAAGAACAAGCTATGATATATGCAACGTCATGGATAAATCTCAAACAGCATTATGCTAAATGGAAGAAACCAAATACCAAAAGGCTGCACACCCTATGATTTCTTTCCTATAACATTTTGAAAGAGGCAAAAGTTCAGGGACAGAAATTAGATGAGTGGCTGCCAGGGGCTGGGGCTAGGGAAGGGTCTGCTCTTGGGTTGATTGAAATATTCTATATCTTGATTGTGGTGGTAGCTACACGACTATACATTTGTCAAAACTCAACAAATTTTATACAAAAAAAGTGAATTTTATTGTGTATGAATCATACTACAATAAACCTAACTTAAGACAAATTTGGGGGCTGGCCCGGTGGTGTAGTGATTAAGTTTGCAGGCTCCGCTTTGGCGGCCTGAGGTTCGTGAGTTCGGATCTCAGGCGCAGACCTATACAGCACTCATCAAGCCATGCTGTGGCAGCATCCTACATGCAAAATAGAGGAAGATTGGCACCGATGTTAGCTCAGGGCCAATCTTCCTCACCAAAAAAAAGGAAAAAAAGACAAATCTGTATTTATCTTTCAAAAGGTCTACAGTGACTATGTATTTTTTTGGTCATTTTTTCCTTTTCTGTTGTACAAGTAATTCCAACACATGGAAAAAAAATCACCTCAAGCTATTGTGAAGGATATCAATGAAAAGTAAAAGTTTCCTATATTCTCTTTCTCTCCAGTTATTCTATGCCCTGAATTAACCACTTTTAATTATTTTTGTTTTAAGCTTTTTCAGTGCTTACTTCTCTAAATCTGTTTTTATCTCTAGAAGCTGATTTATTAATTTATACAACTTTCATTATCTTCTTTCTATGAAAAATGAGGAATTAACTCATACAGTCCCACCTTTATAACTCCAATTTTTTATAATTTTGTTTTGTCATTATTAATTTTAATTCTCATTGGTTACCTTTGTACATTTAATTAATATTTGAGACATCATCTGTAGTCAGTTTCTCTTGACGCCCACTGTAGGAGAGGAGGAAGTCAGCACACCTGCACTTCCCTAGCCTCTTGTTCTCTTCTACCTCCCAGCTTCAGTCAGGGGGACCATTATTTTCACGTAAAGTTTGTAACACTTATAGTCTGTCCCAAGTTACAAGGCCAAATGTATTTACATTTCCTCACATAGAAATCAGTTTAAAATCATGCAAAATTTTAGATTTGGTGCTATAATTTTCTTGTACAGCTATTTACTTCCTTTGTTCCCCCTCCCCCACCCAATGGCTATCTTTTCTTCTTGTTGACGATAGGAGTTTATACCTGATTTACCCATATGACTAAAAGCTTCAAGCTTTTAATAGCTTTATCTGCTGAATGAAATGTACTTTTTTTCTTGAGGACATTTTCCTCAGGGCCCTCTGGCTTCCTGTTATAATTTGGGTTGATTACTTTCTGGATCCTGCGCTCATTCATCTCCTGAGATTTATTTTCATCGTCCTCCTAGTTGAATTCCATTGTTTCTTGGCTCTGCTGTTTTCTCTTTCTTGGATTCCTCTTTCTGCTGGATGACATAATCAAGTAATATTTTTTCATGTAAATATTTCCAAGTAAATATTTTTTCATAAAGGGTAAGTACACGGTAAAGTTTCTGTCTTTTCATGTGTGACAAAGTCTAATGTTTTCTATCACACTTGATAATTTGGGAGGATGTATAATTTTAGATTGAAAATAGTTTTTCTCTCAGAATTTTGAACCATTGCTTTGTTATCTTCCTAAATCTAGTGTTGTGAGGAAGAATTCTAACTCCAACCTGAAACTTCTGCCTTTGCATGTAACTTATTTTAATTTTTCCTCACAGTATGTTCTCTTTGCTTTGGTATTCTGAATTCCACAATTATGTCTACATATGGATCTTTTTTCATTCTTGGCTCTGGGTACTTCCAAACTAAGGATTCATGCCATCCTCCAGTTTTGCAATATTTTCTTCTTGTATTTATTTGATTATTTTCTGCCTTATTTTACCTATTCTCTTATTAGAATTTACATTAGATAAGTTGAACTTTCTCAAATGAGCCTCCATGCCTTTAACTTTTATTCTCTTTGTTTCCAAGTTCTACATTTTGATAGACTTCCTCACCCAGTACTTCTATGAAATGTTTTCCCCAATTATCTAGTGACTCTTGTTCATTTCTGTTTATGAATGAAAGACTAAGTGGATTATTATAGGGAGTTGGCATGACTTTTCTCTGCTATTGAGCTTTTTCCATGAATGTAAAAGTTGAGTGGGAGCTCTATTTTTGCTTGCTCATTTATCTATTTACTTATTAATTCAACAAATATGTAGTAAGCGCCTATTGGTTATTCTGGGAAATATTGAGACACCATGGTGAGCAAAATAAAACACGATTCTTGCTTTCATGGACCTTGCTGTTTAGAGGAGGAGATACAATCGAAATACTTTCAAATAAATGAATGATAACACACTGATATATAAGGAAAGGATCATAGTTATATGAAAGCATATAATAAAATAAACTGATATATTAGGACACTTTTGCCTGCTAGTGACAGAAAATCAACTGAAGCTGAACTAGAGAAAATGGAGTGGCTCATTTAGTCAAGAGTCCAAGTCTCAAATGGTATTGTTAGGAATCTCTCTTTTCCTCACTTGTCTTATTTTCTCTGTGTCATTTCCATTCTTAAGTGGATTCTCCACAGGTGGTGACAAAGATGGCCACCAGTGGTCTGAGCTTACATCTAACAAGCCTAGCAACTCCAACCTAACCACCAAGCAACTTAGTTAACACCTAACTTAACTGCCTCCTATTACTTAAGCAAACTTGCCGAACAGATGTCTTTCTCAACAATTTCATCATGGCCCCAGGATGGTGTTTCATTTACCTGGTTTGTGTCATCTCTCCTTCTCTGAATCTATTACTCTGCCTGAGAGTATGGAGTGCTCTGATTGGCTAAGTATGTGTGTATCCCTAGTTGGGGGATGGAGTCAGCCATAAAGCCTTAGATTGAAAGGCAGTTGGTTTCACAAAGAAAAATTAGTCAAGACAATGGATGTGTAGTGGAAAGTGCATAACATTTGATTTTAGATGGATTGGTGTTCAAACCCCACCTTCGCTGTTACATGCTATGTGATCAGGGGCAAATTAATCATCTCTCTGAGCATTTCCTTCCCCTTTAAAGGAGTATACTTATCTTGCATGGTTTTGAATATATGACATGATGGATGCAATGTGTCATGCATGGGGTAGCTGCTCAATAAATAGTACCATTACTTTTAGAAGAAGAATATAACAAATACTCATGTACTTACAACCTGTTTAAAAAGAAAACATTACCAGTGTATCCAGTTTCCCCTGGTACCTTTCCCTGATCACGTCCTCCCATCTATTTCCAACAGGGTATCACTCTCCTGAATTTAATGGTTCTCATCTTTGTTATTAGTATTGCTTTGTATATTGGTAAACTTTGCATAAATAGCATTATACTGTATTTTTTCTTCTGTAGCTTGCTTTTTTTGTTCGACATTGCATTTGTGAGATTCATCCATACTGATACATGTAGGTATAATCCACTGATTTCCACTTTTACATAATATCCCAGTATATGAATACATTGCAATATTTAAAATCCATTCTCTTCTTAATGGATATTTAGGTTATTTATATTATTTTGCTATTAGAGATAAGATTGCTTTGAATATTCTCATTCATGTCTCCGTGTAAATATGCAAGAGTTTTTTCCAGAGCACACATGTAGCAATGGAATTACTGGGTTTTCTGATATGAACTTTTTCAGTTTCACTTGATTTTGTCAAATTATTTTTGAAGGTTGTTTATTTATTAACACTCCTACCAGCAATGTTTAAGAATTTTCATTGTTATTGAAAAATGGACAAAGGAACTGAATAAACATTTTTCCAAAGAAAATGCACAAGTGGGCAAATGGTACATGAAAAGGTGCCCAACATCACTAATCATCAGGAAAATGCAAATCAAAACCACAATGGGATATCACCTCATACCACTTAGAATGGCTGCCATCAAAAAGACAACTGGTAACAAGTGTTGGTGAGGATGTGGAGAAAAAGGAACCATTGTGCACTGTTGGTGAGAATGTAAATTGGTGCAGCCACTATGGAAAATAGTATGAAGATTCCCCCCAAAAATTAAAAATAGAACTAACATATGATCCAGCAATTCCACTCTGAGTATGTATCCAAAAGAAATGAAATCACTATCTTAAAGAGATATCTGTGCTCTCATGTTCACTGCAGCATTACTTACAATAGCTAAGACATGGAAACAATCTAAGTGTCCGTTGATGGATGAATGGATAAAGATGTTGTGTATATATATACAATGGAATATTATTCAGCCATAAAGAAGAAGATCCTGCCATTTGTGACAACATGGATGGACCCTGAGGGCATTATACTAAGTGAAATAAGTCAGACAGAGAAAGACAAATACTGTATAATCTCACTTATAGGTAGAATCTAAAAAAACCAAACTCATAGAAACAGAGAAGAAATTGATAGTTGCCAAAAGAGGGGGTGGGGAGGTGGGAAAATGGGTGAAGGTGATCAAAGGTACAAACTCCCAGTTATGAGATAAGTTCTGGGGATGTAATGTACACATGGTGACTACAGTTAACAATATTGTATGTTTGAGAGTTGCTAGGAGAGTAGATCTTAAAAGTTTTCATCACACACAAAAAATTTATAACTACCTGAGGTGATGGATGTTAACTAAACTCATTGTCCTAATCACTTCACAATATATACATATATCAAGTCATTATGTTGTATATCTTAAATGAATACAATGTTGTATGTCAATTTTATCTCAATAAAACTGCAGAAAAAAAGAATTCCCCTTTTTCCTTATCATTTGAAAATATTTTCACCTTCTTAGAGTGCTGACAGAAGATAGGAATGTGAAAAAAATAAGATGGTATAACAGAATAAGTGTTTCAATTTGTACAATGGGAGCCTGAAAGAAAAGTAATAGAGATCCTCTTTGTCTAGAAGCATAAAAAAGTGGTGGGAAGAAGGGAGCATCTTCTCTTTGAAATAAGGCAGGTGAAATCCCATAGGGTCAGGCTACTAAGTTGAGGCTTAGCAGGCCCTTGGGTGTTTCTTCCACAAAATGGATAGGAGCTGGCCTGGTGGCATAGTGGTTAAGTTCATGCACTCCACTTCGGTGGCCCAGAGTTCACGGGTTCGGATCCTGGGTAGGGACCTATGCACCGCTTATCAAATTCACAAAGAAGGAAGCCACCATCTCAGAGAGAGTTTTCTGGATCTGGCAAGACTAGAACTTGAATTCTTCAGGTTGCCACAGTAGCAACAATGCCAACATGTGAAGGTAATTAGCAGAACCCAAGTCAAACCCGCTGGGACTGGTCAGCTAGGAGGCCTGTGTGGATATGGGGTCCACCGAACCTTTGTGGGGCTTGAGTCAAGAGAATGAATGGAGGCTTACGTGCTATTCGCCCAAATATTTAAGTTATAAATCAAGACAAAACACTTTGAAATAAAATACGTTTCATCCTCCTTGCATGATAAATATATATTCATAATGACCTAGAAAAATCAAGGTTAATTTAGAATTCTTGGATTTCTCAGCATTTCTTATCAGAATATGGTGAGAAGGAGAGAGCTGTACCAGGAGGGCTTTTATGTGTGTGTGTGAACCCCTTGTGGTCCAAATTGTCTTCAACTCTCTCCCACCACTCAGATGGACGCACCAGGGGGAGAGGCCCGCTCTGGCCATTCTGGAGGTCTGGAGTGAGGTCTGCGGGTGGGCTCAGCCCCGCGGGCTCCTTGCCTGGTGGGAAAGGGCTTGGCCGCAGGGTGGCCAGAGCAAGGCCACCTAATGCACAGGACTAGGGCAGGGACAGTACTGTGGATAAGAAAGGACTTTGTGGAAAACCCCAGAGTACGTGGCAGGGAAGGAGCTTGGATGTGGTTCCACTTTTTCCTCAATTGGGGCGCCAAGTGAAATGATTTGCTATAGGCAGACATTGGCCACCAGCATTCCCCTGCTCTTGTGATTTGGGGAAAATACTCATTATGCTAATTTAATGGGTTCTCATGGTGTTTTCACCATTAGTGTAATGGCTATAAGAGAAATATTGGACTAAAATGGAAAATCCTATTAACAACTGCATGTTCCAGTGGTCAAGTCCACTCTGTTTCCTTCTCGGATCACCCCAGGATCCCCAATGCCTAATTTATACCTCCTGGTTCACGTTTTCATGAGACTTGTCCCCCACCTCCCTCCTCAGCAGCAGAGGATTTTTGCTTCTGTTTCACAAAGAACATAGAAATCACAGGGGCACCCCCTCACACTCCCACCCATCCCCACCCATGTACTGCATCCCTATCTGTTCTTTCCTCCTTTCCTTCTGTTGCAATGAAATGAGAATCTCTCTGAACAAAGATAATTCCACCATGAATGCCCTGGGTCTCGTGTCCTCCTGCCTACTCAGGGGCTCTGTTCTATCAGTTTTCTCCCCTCTCTCCTGTCTTTAGTCCACCTCTCCCTTTTGGCTCTTTCTGACAGCACTTGAAGGTATTCAACTCTTCCCCTGCTATAGAAACCAACAACTTCCCCTTACCTTCTTCCTCTCAGGTGCATCCCTATTTTTCTCCTCTAGCCAAACTTCTTCAGAGTACTCTGCTTCTACTCATTACTCAACCTCCTGCAGTGTGGTTTCCCCCATACCAGCCAACTGAAACTGCTTTGAATGAAGTCACCAGTCACCATCATCGTGTTACTGAATCTAATATACACTTTTCAGTTCTTCTCTTACCTCAAGTCCTAGCATCTGTTGATCATGTTGATTACATTCTCTGGCCAGAAACATTCTTTTCTCTGGCTTATGTGACACTGAACTTTACTGATGTTAATCCTATTCTCTCTGGTAGCATTTTCCCAGGCTCCTTTGTTGCCTCCCTCTTTTCTATACATCTTTTATTTATTTATTTATTTATTTTATTTTTGTGGGGAAGACCAGCCCTGAGCTAACATCCGTTGCTAATCCTCCCCTTTTTGCTGAGGAAGACTGGCCCTGGGCTAACATCATGCCCATCTTCCTCTACTTTATATGGGACGCTGCCACGACATGGCTGACAGGCAGTGCGTCGGCGGGCGCCCGGGATCCGAACTCGCGAACCCCGGGCTGCCAAGCGCGGACGAAACCGCTGCGCCACCGGGCGGCCCCTATAGATCTTTTAAATGCTGGTTTCCTTTGGGGTTGTGGTTGAGATGATTCTGTCTTCTCACTCTCACTTCTCTTCTTAGGGAATCTTATCTCCTACCATGATTTGAAGTGTGTAAATATACTGCTGATTCCCAAATCTGCATCCAGCCCTGACCTTCCTCACGAGGTCCAGATCTATGTATCCCACTACCTTTTGGACACAAGTTAGAAGGTCACACAGATTCCTCAACTCATCATGTCTAAAGTTGAATTCATTATCTCTCTCTCCCCCCTGTTCTCTCTCCCCAGTATCACCACCATCTTGCCAGGTGTCCAACTCTGAAACCTGAGCCCATTCTTGAATGCTATTTTTCCTTCATTCCCAACATCTAATCAATCACCAGTTCCTCTTTTCATCCTAAATATCTCTAGATTCTGTCCGCTTCTCTCCATTTCAACAGTCACTGCTTTCAACCAGACCACCAATATCTCTCCTGCCTGATCCACCTGTCTCTGCCCTTAATCACCTTCCATCTATGCAGCCAGAGGTTGATTTTAAAACTGCAAATCAGAACATGCCACTCTCTGCTTAAAACCCTCAAAGGCTTCCACTGCTCTGAGGACAAATCCAAACTTCTGAAGTGGTTCACAAGGCCATCGGAGACCTCAGCTCCCTCTCCAGGTTCAGTTCTCTCCACTCTTTCTTTTGCACTCTATGTTGTGTCCATACTGGACTTGTTTCAGCCCCTGAAGGTACCCTGGTCTTTGACCCCTGGGATTTCTTACACCCTGTTTGAAACTGTCCTCACCTAGGCCTCATTCATTGAGCTGATTCCTATTCACCCTTCAGGTCAGCACAGGCCATGATGCCATGTCCAGGTAGGGCTCATTGTTCTATCTTCCATGGCACCCTGTCCTTTCCTATGATGATATTCTTCTACTTTGGTCACGACTGGTTCACTCATCCACCTCCACCTCTAGACAATAGTTTCCTCAATGGCAAAGGCCATGCCTGTCTCTTCCATACTGTAACACCAGCTCTTGGCACATTTTGATGCATAGTAGTTGCTTAGTAAATGTTTGCTGAATCAATGATTATAAAACAAACTTTCAAAAAGAAATAAGAATTACCACTTATGTCCCTAATTCCATGCATGATGTTCAAGGCCATAGGCAGAAAACACTATGTTTTCTATATCTAGAAGAGAAACACAATCTTACAGGGAAAGGAGCTGGAAAATTCCCCATTTTGCTTAAGGTATAGTAGGAACAAATACACATCAACTGTAGTGGCCCCTTTCTAATATGAACTTATCTTTGTGTCTGTGTATGATAATCATATTTTATCCTTAGACTTTTTCTTACACTACACTTACTTTAGCAAACCAGCCCTCAACTCTATATTGATAACTTTCAAATGTACAGTTTATTCATCGTTCATTTATTCATTCATTCATAAGTAATTATAGAGTGCTGGGCACTCTACATAAAGATGATAAATCATAGCCTCTGCACTCAAAGAGCTTATGCTATATTGGGGAGACTCATGAATGAACAACTTACCACATAAGTTCTCCAGTAGCACAAGCACAGAGTGCTATGGGAACATACAGGAGAAGCCATACCCAGCCTTGGCTAGCAAAGGATGAGGTGAAATCTAATGCAAGTGCTGGAGAAGGCAGAGAGAATCAGGTGTGGGAGTCTGAGCGGGTGTTTCTGGTTCAGATCTCACTCTTGAACATCAGGAATGTGTTGCTGACTGCTCAAGGGTGTACATCCTCCTGAAAGGGCACCCAAACCGAACTCTTCATCCCCCTTCTTCTGTCGTCTAATTTGCTCATCCTCCTTTATATATTATTTTTGTGAATTGCATCATCTCATATCGAATTCTTTAGGCCAGAAATTTTGGTGCCATATTTGACTCTTCTTATCTCTTACTTCTCACATCTATTCACTAGGGAATAGGAATTCCCTGGGAAATTTTGTTGCCTCTGTGATGTTTGAACCAGTTCTCTCTTTTTCTGTCTCCACCAGGACTGCCTTATTTCATGTCCTCATCGTTTCACTGTGAATGTTTCCTGATTGGCTTTCCTCTTTCTGATATCACCTTCCTCCAATCCAGCCTTCACCCAAATTGTGAGTAAAGCACGGGCGTCCTCTGTGATTTGATCTCTGTCTGCGAGGCATCATATTGATTGGTTATTCCACATTTTTGACTTTCCCCTGCTCCGTCCCTCTTGACATAGTCAACAATTCAGCCACAGTGGATGTCTTAGCCTGGATTCCCCTGAAAGTAGGGTCTGAGACAACGGCTTGTGTCCAGGTAGCTTATTTGGGAGTGCGTTCTCAGAGAGTGAGGGGCTGGGGGAATGCAGCAGAAAGAAGAGAAAACTAAAACAGGGGTGTGCTATTGGTTTGACTCCCACTGTGGGCAAATGCTGCTTGATCCTGCTGGGACTTTTGGAGGAATCTTATGACATATGTTTCAGAACCGTGTGCCTAGAGAAGGAAAGAGAGAGCATTTAATCATCAACTTCGACACTTCCTCCCCTACTGGTGAAAGATGGTCCCGTGGTGGTTAATGCCCCTACATGTGCCAATGGAACATGTGTGTGTCGAGGTGGTTCCTATGGATGTCCCACAAGCAGGTGTCAGAGAAGCCCCAGTGCAGGCAGTGAGTGGCACAGGGAGAAAGGGAACTAACCAATTACACCTGTGCTACTTGGTCCAGGTCTGCTCAGAATTGACTGCTGCAGTCGTGGCTAGAGAAGAGCTGGGCTCGGAAGATGTGAAGTGATGCGAGAGGGGTATTCAGTTCCTGGAACTACCTGCCGTTCCACTACATGTCGTGTTCTTCTCTTCTCTCTGCCTTCTCATATGCTGCTCCCTCCTCCTGAATACATGACCACCACTTTGTCTATCTGCCAACCTGCTTACCTTTTTGAGGCAGTATAATAGAGTGCAGTGGTTCTCAAACTTTAGTGTGCCTCAGAATCACCTGTAGGGTTTGTTAAAACAATTATTGCAGGTCTCTTTCCCACAATTCCTGATTCAATAGATCTAGGGTAGAACCTGAAAAAATTTACATTTCTAACAAGTTCTCAGATGATCCTGATGCTACTGGTCTGGGGACCGCATTTTGAGAACCACAGGTATAGTGGTTAACAGCACAGACTGAAGTCCAACTGTGTGGCTTTGAATCTTGGGTCCACCACCTGCTGGGTGTATGATCTTGGGAAGTTAACCTAAACCTATGTGTCTCAGTTTCATCATCTGTAAAATGGGGATAACATTAATGCCTACTTCATACAGTTGTCAGGAATAAATGAGTCAATATCTGCAGTGTGTTTAAAGAAGTGCCTTGCATGTAGTAATTATTCTGTAATTGTTTACTTTTAGATTCAGCTTCAGTAATGACACCTCCCTGACCTCCTGAGGCACAGGTGCTGTCCTTTGTCTGGGTTCATATAACCACCTCTATTCCAGCACATGTCGTATTGTGTTGGAAAGGGCTGGTCCTATCTGTCTAAAGAGAATAGTAATGGTTAGCTGGCAGCAATTACATTTGTTCATCTTTTTTACTTTCAAATCATCAGTGATTTGCACTATTGAGGTGCTTTATAAATGTACATTGAACAAAGGAATATGATTATTCACAAATATTTATTGATATCTGTGATGGTTAGTTTTGTGTCAACTTTACTGGACTAAGGGATGCTCAGATAGCTGGTAAAGCATTATTTCTGGGTCTGTCTGTGAGAGTGTTTTGAATCAGTAGACTGAGTAAAAGAAGATTATCCTCTCCAGTGTGGGTGGGCATCATCTGATCTGTTGAGGGCCTAAATAGACCAAAACGTCTGAGGAAGGGTGAATTTGCTTTCTATTTGAGCTGGAACATCCGTCTTCTCCTGCCCTCGGACATTAGTGCTCATGGGTCTCAGGCCTTTGGACTCCAACTGGAATTTACACGCTTGGCCCTGTAGTTCTCAGACTTTTGGGTCTGGACTGGGACTATACCACCAGCTCTCCTGGGCCGTGCAGCTTGTAGAAGGCAGATTGTGGGACTTAGCCTCCATAGTCGTGTGAACCAATCCCTCATAATATATTTCTTTCTATATATCTCCATATATCCTACTGGTTCTGTTTTTCTGGAGAACCCTGACGAATATAATCTCCCTCTACTATTTGCAAAAGCTCTATTTAATTCTTTAACTTATTCAAAGAGATTTCAGACAATGCCATCAATTTAACACTTCCTTTCACTTCCCAATACGTCTCAGGCCAATTGTCTCCACTTTCTTAGCCTTCATTTATTCTTCAATCTACTTGGATCTTACCTAAGTCCCTACCACTCCACTAAAACCTCCTATGCTAAGGTCACTGACAACCTCCATCCTGCTGGATGTGAAGGACTGATCTCAGGATTTAAGTCAGCAGCCCTTGACACCATTACCCTTTATGTAAAACGCTCTAGTCTACTGGGTTCTCTGACACTAACTCCTAGTTTTCCTCCTACTTAAATTTCCTTTGCTAATTCCTCCTCCTCCTCTTCCACTATCCAGTCTCTAAATGATTCAATACCCCAGGGTTGCTCCTGGGCATCCTTTTCTTCTCCGTCTACAATCTGTCCCCAGGTATCTTATCTGCTCTCATGGTTCGAAATACCACCTATTTGCTGACTGCATTAGAATTGATATTTCCAGCTCAGTTTTGTCCCTTGAGCAACAAACAACCTTGTAAATCTTACTGCTAACATCTCCACTTGGATGAGTAATAAGCATATCAAATTGAATGTGTTTAAAATAGAGGTCCCCTCCCAACAAGCCACTGCCCCCCTGCTCTGCCCAGAACCCTGCTCTGCTCAGCCTCAGTAAATGCTCAGGCTCCAAACCTGGGAATCAGCCCTGAGTCCTCCTTTTCCCTCACCAACTCACATCTAGTACCTCAAACATATTTTTTGACATCACTAACTGCTTTCCAAATCTACTGCCACAAGTCTTGTCCAAGCCACCATCGTCTGGCATCTTTCCACCTGGGACAGCTTCCTCACTGGTCCTGACACTTCAAACCTCATCCGTTTGCCACACGGTAACCAGGGAGATTTAAAAAATGTAAATTAGTTCATATCGCTTCTGTGCGTGAATCTACAATCCTTTCTCTGGCCTCTAAGGCCCTGCATTATAGGGCCTCTGCCTCCCTCTCTGAGCTTGTCTCACATTCCCTGCCTTCACCACCAGGCACAGCGTCTCTGTCTGTGTCTTAGTCACTCCAACACTTTGCCACAGAGGGTCTTTGTACTTGCCCTTCCTTTTGAGTGGAATACTTTTCTCTAGCTCTTTGGAAGTCTGGTTCATTCTCATTCTTTAGATCTTGGGTCAACTATCACCTTCTCAAAAAGGCTTTTCTTGACAACCCTATATAAAGCTAACCTCTCTCAGTTATTACATAATCATGTTGATTTCCTTTTTAGCACATATCACAATCTGTAATGATATTATTTATTTGCTTTTGTCTAGCTCTCCCACTCAGAGTCAATCCTCTCAGGGCAGGATTTTTTTTTGCCTTCTTCTCCACTGTATTCCCAGTACCTAGTGTGGTTTCTGGCATATAATAGGCATTTAACAAATATTTGTTGAATTCACATTTGTTTAATGTATCATTTTCTGAATACCTATTGGTCCTGGAAGGGTGCTGTGAGTAGATAAGAAAGCGTAAGATAAGATTCTGTTACTGTTGCCATAGCTGTGTTTAGTGAAATCAGGGTTAAAGCTTTTAGAATGTGAACTGCTAGAATGTGCGACCCTTCCTGTGTATATATATATATATATATACAGTGCTGGGCATAGCTGAGTGCTTAATAAATACTCTTTCACCATGGTGGTAGTGCTTTGCAGTCAATTATTTGGGGTAGCTATAAATACAGAATGACTAATTAAGCTTTTGAGAAAGAATTTATAAGTGTGCATGACTGGGCAATGTATATTATTAATTTAGAGATTAGATTTCCTCTTGAAACATTTCATAATTTGTTTCAAATGGTTGAACTTTTCTAACTTGAGGAAGATTTTGTCATTGGTAGCTAATGGGTCAATCATAAAGCATTTTTTTTTTTTTGCAATTGATTTTGTGTTCACTTCCCGTGTGATCAAAGCTCTTTCAAATATGTTATCTAACCAAAATAACATATTTATATTTCTAATAGAGATTTTTAAAACAAATACAATTTTTTGTATTAATTTTGTACTCTTAAGGGAAAATAGTGAGAAATGAAAAGCCAAAGGCAATGTGGCAGATAACATCCAACAGGGCTTGCAAGGATCCCACCTCATGGTATTCCTGTCCTTGTGGAATCTCCTCCCCTTAGGTGTGAGCCAGACTTGTTGACTCACTTCTAATGAGTGGAATATGGTCAAGGTGAGGGACGTCACTTCCAAAATTAGGTTATAAAAGGCCGTGACTTCTGTCTTGTTTGCACTCTCTTTGGCTCCTCCCATGTACTTGCTTTGGTGAAATAAGCTGGGGAGGCCCATGTGGGAAGGAACTGAGGGCAGCCTCAAGCCAATCACCATTAAGGAACTAAGACCCTCAGCCCAACAGTTCTTGAGGAACTAAGTCCCACCAACAGCCATCTCAGTGAGTTTAGAAGCAAATCCTTCCCCAACTGAGCCCTCAGATGAGACTGTGTAGCCTTAGGTAACATCTTGATTGAATCCTTGTGAGAGCTCTGACAGAGAGGACCCAATTAGAATGAGCCCAGATTCCTGATGCACAGAAACTATGAGAAAATAAATACATACTGTGTTAAGCCACTAAGTTTTGGCATAATTTGATACATAGCAATAGATAACAAATATAGCAAATTTTTATAACAGTATTAGGGAACTGGGTAAAAATATTAATTGAAAGTATATTTTGTGCTACACTTTTACCTGTATTATCTCATTATTCTTCAGATTAACCCTGTTGTTCACTTTTGACTGGCATTTTCATGGACTTTAGCAGAATTAGCATAAGTAGTTATTGCACCCTGAAATTTCCATTTGGGCTTTGTGCCAGTTTTCGATTTATTGCCTGTCAGTTCCAAATTCATCTTTCAATACCTACTCTGCAATAATAGACAGGCTAACTTTAAACATTTCTCCTTTCCAGTGAACATGATATTAAACTTTCTCACAGAGGGCACTGGAAGGACATTGCAGGAGGAAGGGGCTCTTTTGTGTTCGTTCTGGTGGCTGCACTGTCCGTCAGCAGTGTGGGTGTGAGGACTTCAGAGATGCTCTTCCCCAGCCATGAGTTCAGAACATATGGTCCTTTGGTGATCTTGCAGCCCTGGTCTGGACTGATGGTCACAGACACTATGCACTCTAGGCCCCCTGCCCACACTGGCACCCCAATTCCTTCTGCTTGCCTGCTCCCTTCATCCCAGGCTTGTCTTCTGCAGCTCTCCCAGTGCAGACATTGGGTGCCCCAGACCTCTTGTCTACACTGCTGCCCCCACTCCCTCTGCACACTTGTGGGCCTGCCCACTAGCTACAGCTTGCCTGCACCACAGAGGGTTGGTTCTTGCTTGCCCTACTACTGTAGACCAGCAAACTTCTCTGCCATCTTGTGGGCTGCAACTACACCTCCAATGAGGTCTGAACGCCAGCCTTGAAGAGGGGCTCCTTCTTATGTTTGTCTTTCCTTGGGTACTCTCCCTTAGCTCTAGGGTACCATATAGAGTTTTCTTACATATTAAAATCACCCCCGAATCATAGTGTAGTAATTCTTTATATTAAACTTCCCTTGTTTAAATCACTGTGTAGATTCTGTCTCCTGACTGGACCCAGACTGACCTAGGCCTTTTGAGAAGCACAGACTGCTCTGTAGTAACTTGACACCAGCTTATTGTGGCCCCTCTCCCCAGTGGTCCTGAGAAGCAACATGATAGAGAGAAAAGCAGCAGGGCAGGAAATCAGGGAACCTGAGACCTCTGCTTCTATGGCCAATTGACTGTAAAAGCTCAAGCAGTCCATGTACTTCTTCAACGTTCCTATAGGGAGAATCCATTTTGTCCTTGCCATTGTGCTAAATGTAGGAACTTCTACTATGAATGAGACACCATCCCCATTTGCCTTCAAGGAACTCAGTGTCCAGGGGAAAAGCGGGATGACAGATATGGAACTAAGTAGTATAATACAGTATCGATATTTCTATAATTGATATAGTACAAAGAGAGTGCAGAGAAGGAGAAGGAAGCCAGCAACTGTGCCTAGGAAAAGAAGGGAAAGCTTTACAGAGGAGGTGCTCTTTTGAGTTCTGAGGATGAATAAGCTGGGGAGGGCAAGCAGACATGGCAGCATGTACAAAGGTATAGAGGTGAGATAAGGAAATAATAATACTAACAATAGCTAATAAATTCACAGAGAAATTACTATTCAGCACTCACTTGGCTAAGAGTTTTACATGCAATTTAAATCTCATCAATCAATTCTGATGAATTAATCCTCATATAAACTCTATGAGGTTGGCTAGAACGTTCCTGGTATTGTTGAGTCTCAATAAAAATATGTTGAAAGACTGAAAGTTGAACTATCCTTATTTTGGAAATAAGGAAATGGAGGTAGAGAAACATTAAACAATCTGTCCATTGCATGTAGCTGCTCTGCTCTGAGTTGTGTGTTATAACTGGGACATGGATGATGGCAGAGGAGCATGAGAAGAGGTTGGAAATGTCAGCAGGGGCTGCATCTTGAAGGACCTGTGTAATGTCACTTCTCTGAGCCCAGTTTCCTCAGCTGCAAAGTGAAAATGCTGGTCTAGAGATCTCTAGCGCACAGAGTCTCTGGTTGCTTCAACCCATGATGTTCTCAGGGACAAGATTCTGGAGCCTTAATTTGATCATCCATTAGCCTTTAATACTCTTCTTTTCATGAGACTTTTCCGGGCTTAGGAGGAGAAAATGTGTCTGTTTCCCAAGAAAAGAGGATGTGGGTTGGGTCATGACTGTTTCCTGAGGTCACTTGCCTATGAGTTCTGGGAGTCTGGGATATTGATAGCGGCCGGGTGGTGGTGGGGCGTGCACTGATGGGGGCAGATGGCTGAGTGTCCTCCCACTGGGTGAGTGTCTAAGGAAGAGAAGCTGATGGGAGTGGGCAGCTGTGTCTTCTGACCCATCCCACAGATGTTGAGTTAACAACAATGGCTTAGTATGAATAATACTGAGGCAGCGATTCCAAGCTAGATGGCTGCGGATACGGCGGTTTCTTTGAGTTAGGCTGTCTCCAGCACAGGACTGACATAACAAGAGAGCCAGGGCAGTGGAGCAGAAAAAACACAGATGTTGAGGTTAGCTGTGGCTGTGAATGCCTGCTCTGACACTTACTAGCTGTTTGACCTTCATCATATTCATTGCACCTCTCCAAGCCTCAGTCTCCTCACCTTAAAATGGTGAAATTAATACCTATTTCATAAAATTGCAATTATGCTTGAGTGAGATAGGCTATAGTGCTTCTTATAGAATTAGGGCTCAACAAAGAGAACCTGAGATTATTATTAATCTGGGTACTTCAGGGTCAATCCTCCCTTCTTTCTAAAGCAGGGAAAAGATGAGGGAGGCGGGTTGAATGAATGACTAGATGAAGTTTCAACATAAAATTTTAATGGACATAGATTATTTGAATGATACCAACCTAAATTCAAGTTTTGTATTAATTTTGCTCTGCAGACTTGATGTCTGTATTAAAACCTCTTTCCATGTTATTCGTATTCCTCATCCATTGTTCTCTCAATCTATAATATCATCATCATTCTTAATTCCTTGGTGACACCTTATGCCAACCCATAGCCTCAAAGTACGTCCATTGTAATTACTTTCCCGGGATATTTGGTGACAAGTTTGATTTCATTATAAATTGTTGAATGGTTGCTGAAACCAATTCTATTGACCTTGATCTTTTGAGAAACTGATATCCTTCTTTGTTTTCTGCTTGACTTCATGATGTGCTAACAATTACTGAGATTTATTAAGGTGTTTTAGAAATTGTTTCTTCCGTGTGGCAAACATAGCCTCTAGTCTTTTATAGCTTAGAAGACCTGGAAGTGTTCGTTGTTGTTTTGCAAAAGCAAGCTTTTCTTGGAATTGGACAGTTTTGCTTTTAAGAGAAGCCTCTCACCTAATAGATTATCTGAGACTTCATAGAGGCTGCAAAATGCTTAGAAAATCAGTCTGTAGACATAACAGCTTAAAAGATTTCCATGCAGTCAGGTAAAATTCTGAGCCATGTAGGTGACATTTGACGTTGGCGATAGGCTGTTCCCGTTTTTAAAAGGGAAAAGAGGTGGGGAGGGCAGGAAAAAGAAAAGAAAAATATGAAAACTAAAAATGTCCTCACATTTTGAGCTGAAGTTGTTTTAAGTATCTGAAATTGTTGAAAGCTGTCAAGGTTAAGCCTTAAGTCTCTAGCGAATGAAGTAATGTAATCACATCATGATCGCCAGTGCAATTTCTTTCTGTCTCCCTGTCTCCCTCACTCTCTCCTCCTCCATCCCTCTGTTCTTCTCCTCTCTCTTTCCTTTCCTTTCTCATTTTTTAAATTAAAAATTTTTCTTTGTATATATGCACACATCCATATATATGCATATATATAACTTTACCTAAATGCTTAAATGGGATCATATCTTAGTCTGTTTTAGGGCTATAATTTCTATCTCTTCTTTTTTGCCTCCTCTTGCCCTCTCCTTTCCTCCTCAAATCAGGCAGACCTTACCCACTATGAATGTGTTTTACTCCATGCTCTATAATTATAAACAGACTATACATGGACACATTCATATACGCACAAGCATGCAAATATAAGCCAATTTTTCAGTTTTTAAAAATGGCATTATATTATTCCTACTTTTCTGCATTTTCTTTTTCTCACCCAAGAAAACTACAAGAAACCCTTTCTGAGTGTGTGGTATAGTGCTAACTCATTCTTTTAGGTGATGCAAAATACTTCATGATGTAAATTAATCTTAATACATTCAACCCTTCCCCAGATTGATGAGCATCCACTTTGCTTGCAGTTCTTGACCGCTATCAAAAATACTACAAGGAACATGTTGTACATATTTTTAGATGCCATTATTTTTATGTGATAGACTACCAGGAGAATTGCTAGATCAAAGAGGGTAAGTATATTAAATTGTAATTGATGTTGCTAGGTTGTTTTTCAGAAAGATTGTAAATTTGACATTTCACCTAGAAGTGTATGAATGTCTCCTTTCCTCCATGTTCTTGTCAGTAGTTGGCATTTATTGCACTTTAATTTTTGCCAGATGTGCTATTTCATTGTTATTTATTTTGCATTTACTTGACTGCTAATGAATTTGAACATCTTTTCATGTGTGTGCTGGCCACTTGGATTTGCTTCTCTGTGAGCTACCTGTTTATATCCTTCGCCCACATTATTGCACATAACTATGTAAGAGCTCATCATACATTATAGATGATAGCCCTTTGTCGATCTTCTGAGTCCTGAAATTTTTTTCCCCCCAAAAGCACTGTTTATCTACTTTATCTATTGATGTTATTTATGATGCTTTTACCCTAAAGAAAAAAATTGTATTGTCAAATCTATGTTCCTTCCCTCCCTCCCTCCCTTCCTAGTTCTTTGTTTCTTTTTTTCAGTTTTTGGTTTTTTCACTTGGTTAATAAATGTTCTTCTACACCTAGATTATATATACAGTCTCTTACATTTTCTTCTAATATTTTATTTCACTTTATTTATTTACACAATTAACTCTTATCTACACCTTGTGTTTGTTTTGTATATGTGTAAATAGAGGCCCACACAACTTTAGTTTCTCCTTATGGAGTGCTGACTATGCAATTATGCTTTTATAAATAATCAGTTCATTACTCACGAAGTGAATGTATCCCTTTGTCACAGACACACTGGGATCTATTTCTGGATTGTCTATCTTATTCCCTTGATTTATTATTTTTGATCTATTTTCATGTCAATACCATAGTGATTTTATTACAGTGGCTTTATAGTACATCTCTCATTGTCATTAGATTTTTAAATAGTTTTCTTGGCTATTCTGGATATGTATTCTTTGAAATTCAAGATAATCTTATTGAAATAAAAGATTCTTTTGGGATACTAATTAGAATTACATTGATTTACATTGTTACTTTTGGGAGAATTGACATTTTTATTGTCTTCCCATCCAACAATGTTTTATCTTTGCATTTGTTCCAATTTTGTTTTATGTCTTTCAGTAATATTTGTACTGCTCTTCATTTATGTGCTGTTCTTGTATTGTTATTGCTTTATATTTTTGTCACTTCTGTGAATGGAATATTTTTCCATTTGCATTTGTAAATGCTATTATTACTGCAGAGAAGAACTATTGATTTAGAAATATTTATCTTGTGCCCAGCAGATTATTTCAGTGAGTATATTGATCATATTTACCATTCATTCAACAACTAGTTATTGATCCCTCTTTTAAGCCCTGGGATACAGCAGTTGACAAAACATGCAAAACCTCTGCCCTAGTGGAAATCACATTCTAATGCTCACAGTAATCAAAGGCGAAAACATGGTCCCAGTCATTGACAGTGGGGTGCATGATAGAACGAAGGCGCAAAGAGTATTTATATGACTTAACAGTGTCCTGTAGGATATGGAAAATTGATAGTCAACCAAGAGAGTGATTCTCCTTCTCAATCTGACTTTTCTGAATTCTCTGTACCACCTTCAGAGGTGTCCACAATTTCGTTCCTCAATGCATCTCTATTTCCCCATTACAATTTTTCTTTCTGAATCCCATGCTCTCAGTGTGGGTGCTCTGAGACGTCTTTTAATTTATGAAGGTGGGATGCATCAAAAATCCCTGTTGCCATTTGGAACGCAAGAAGAAAGGTAATAGGCAACAGTACTGTTATTTATCTAAGCCTTTCTAGAAACCAATTAGTTAATTACTATGTCACCTTCAGTTCCCTTATCTACATATCTATAGACTTTTCATAGATTTTCATCACAAAACAGCGCTGAGTGTTTTGTTAAGGTGTAAATAGATTATCATTACTCTGGTACTCCTATGTACTCACTCAATTACGTCAAAAGACGTGATGTGGTCTGATGTAGTTCAGGCTCGTATAAATGTGCACTGATAACCTGGCTACATATCCTTCTTTCCAAGATGGACAAAATTAATCTCTTTGTTGTTTTTTCAAATAACTTTTGAGATATCAAGATATAAGTCATTTTAGTGATGAACATTTGACTCTGTCTCTTCTAGAATTTGACTCACATCGTTTTCTACAGCTCTGGAATAATTCCTTTGATGACTATAATAAATCAAAATATCTTTTCCAATAATTTGCTGCCTTATAATCCTGATAAGATTGTTAATCTTTATTATCGCCAGTCTAGACTCTCGCATCCAGGGGTTGATTATGACAAACCTGAATTGTCCATTAATCCCTCTCTAGTTTGTTTTCAAGCTTATTAACTGAAATTTATAAACCAATTTCGGTTTATATGTGCCTAGAACAAGAATATTACGCTGGACTTTTTCAGAGGCTCCATTTACATAGTAATTGGTGATCAATAAAAGATTCCTTAAGTGATTTAGCTATTAAACTTTTGGGAGGGCCGAATATAAACTAGGGATGAGTTACGTGGCAGACAGAAGTGTACTGAGTGGCTGACAATCCTGCTTACTGTGAATGATTGGCACTCAAAGATTAGAATCATGTCAGTGTTATATTATATTAGTGCATTATATTAGTGTTTCTCTTATTACCATTGGGTTCTCCCAGGTAGACATTGGGTTCCTTAAAAATAAGAATTATGTCTTTATTTATTCATTTTTGACCAGTCTTTATTACCTATCACAGTGATCCACACAAGATCACAAGTGACACTCACTGAGTGTTATTGACTTGTGGCTTTGGAGTGCTCGGTCTGGCCAGGCGGTCCTGGGTGGGGTTATGCAGTCACTGGAGTGTGCCTCTTCAGTAAGATACAACCTCTCATGCTATTTTCCTACTACCAAAACATCTTAACACAGAAATGACAACTTAAGGCTAAACATCTGAGTCAAATCCTTTGGGAAACCAGAGTGTATGAAACCATTTCTGATGAGTCGACATTAGCTCCTGGGTAGCAAATTACCTCTTTTAGGGCATAGCAACTGGCTGTCCAGGTGACACCCCTGTCTGTTTCAGAATGCCCAGACAGGGAAGCAGTTATCGGAATCAGGGTGACCCTGTTACCTGAGTCACTGGAAGGAATATCTTTGGGCTGAGAACTTTGCCCTTTAAGGAAGCAGTTGAAATGTATGCAGGTTGAATTCAGTGGATGTTTCCCATTTTCCCCATGTTTGAGTGTGGATTCCTTATACTCTGGCTACTTTGTAAATACCAAGAAACATTTTGCCTTTCTAGAGGCAAAACTCCTACAGGAGGAGTAGTTACAAAGAAATGCCTCCTAAATGTTTGCGTGGGAAGGGTAAGGAAGTGAGTGATGGGTTTGCAATTTAGGTTCAGGGTGACTGAAAACTCAGGGTTAGAGTCCGAACAAGAGCTGTGCATTCTCCTTGAGTCTGGTCTGTGTTGGCAGTTAGGACAGAAATGCTAGTAATTGCTACGATTAATTATAAATTTGTTATGTTTCAGATACTTTATATACATTCAAAGTTAATCCTCAGAACAAATCTGAGAGGTAAGTGTAAGTATCCCCATTTTTGCAGATGAGAAATGAGGTATAGAGTATTTAGAGCAATTAGGTTATTTACCTAAAGTCACTTGGCTAGTAAGTAGTAGCACCTTATATGGCTTGGACCTATGGCAATAGAGCTCAAAATCCCATGAACTGTTAAACTCTGTATTATACCAAAAAATAACATGAAGTTGGCTTAGCAAAGACTATTCCTCATTGTTTTGGGGCTGCATTCATTAGGCAGGGACTTTGCTTTACACAGAAATTAATAATCTACTCTAGAACATGTTCAAGTGAAGAATTTCTTGGGGCATATTACTAACATAAATTTTCATTTTTATACATAATTATTTAATTCTCTACTTGCATTTACTTTATGGCAATGCTTTTAAACTTGCAACAGCATGCACGTGTTGGTAGGGTTCAAATTGTTATTTATCTTCACAGATAGTTTTAATTTTAAAATTATAGTAGAGAACCACATTTGACCACCAGATGGCAGCAATGTAGGATTTTGAAAGCCTTTCAAATAAAATCTCTTTTCAGAGATCCTATACTGTACTTAAATTTCATTAATTCAGCTTGCACCCTACTGAAATATACCTTTAGGTTATCTGGGAAAAAAAGGTATATTTCATCTTTGCATAGGGAAAATGAGCTTAAACTCTGAATTATTGGAAGCCTGGATTAATAAGGTTTTAATATATAGACGTGTTTACAATAATTAACAGGATAAATTCTTTTTTAAGGAATCTAGCACATTAGTTATAGTATGTAAGTGTATAATTCAAGTACAAATGTTTCTTATCTTGAAGTCGAATAGACAGAAATGACGTTTGGTGGCACTGTGTTATCAGTAGCTTTACATTAGACTATGGACTTGCCATAATAACACTACATTTTAATAACACAGTGTATGATTTATGCTGGTCTCTCCCAGTTAGAGTGAATTAGTGTTTATTTTATTATATGTTTCAACACCAAATTCAAATATGGTAATGGTAGAAGTAGTAATAATAATGATAATAACACTATATCACATTAAGGGAGTTCTGAACATTTTACCAAGCATTTTCCTATATTTTATCTCATTTTGTGATTAACAGTTGGTAGACTGATTTACATTAAATTCAGGAAGGTATCAGAATGTTATTTCAGGAAATCCTTCCCTAACTCTTTCTTACTTTCCTAGATGATTATTTGGGGAAAATGCCATTGTAATTCAATTAAGAGGTTGCTGATTTATAAAGGACATCATTGTATTACTACTAAACCTGACAGGACAACTTACAAGATGATAGATCAGAATGATTGTCTCAAGGGGGTCCTCGAATCCCAGAACTGTCTGTCGATGAGACAGAATGGGTCTTGGACGAAGATCCACAGGCCTAGGTGTTCATCCTAGTCGTCACTGGCTAGTTTTTGGACTGTGACATGCCTATTTCCTTGTCTTTCAAATAAAAATATTGAACCAGATGAACTTCCTTTCTACCTCCAAAAACCTTCTGACCTCACCATGTGGCCCTCCTGAGAAACATAAACAGCTTAGTTTGAAATACATGCAGGAAAATAGATGTGTAATATCATGGAAGATCACCTTTGTCTCAAACTCCTAGAAGATGGATTCCTAAAGCAATCCCTTTGGGAGGAGTTAATATGTCCCTCATGTGCAACCGTTAGTGAGGTTTTCTGAAATGACAGACAGCATTCTTGGATTATATTCAATTTAAAATTACAATTAAAAAAAATTTAAAAATCACTTAACTCCACATCTAGTGTCAAACCCTGGAGTGACCAGGTTTCTAACACATCTGAGAATTCATTAGTGTTCCTTTTCCTTTGTTGTTTGACTTCTGACTTCACACTCAATGTACTGATTCTTCCTCGGCGATGCAAGAAGATCTAAAAGTATCGTCTACAGTGCTTATTTTTTAATGCAGAACAATTCCTCTCTCCAGGCTAGTGTTAATTATACTGTCAGGATGCAGTGGTAGAGTTAGCTCAGTTGAAAACAAAGAAAAAAACAAAAAAGCTATTGATAACTTGAGACAAAGTTGAGGTTGCGAATGCAGCAGACACATTTCATGTACAGGGAATTAAATTTCCATATGACCCTCTGTATGGATGTGTGTAAACGTGTGGTGGTCATGATTTAGCAGGTTGAGGAGAATCATCTGTTACTTGCTTGGCTCCATATCTAAGGCTCTTCAACTGATTTCTATCTTGGAAGAATGTCCCTGACTGTCCTTAGAGGAGAGATAGGGCAGACTTCCCGTCCCAACTCTTTGTTTGGGGGTCCTGTATACTAGGTCTTATATCCTAGGACCTAACTATCAATTCCACTGTCTCTAAGACCCAGATGCTAATTGGGGACATCTCTCTTGTCCCTGCTGCTGTGAGGGCCCCACAACACCTTCGGCTGGGCTACCTCCCTGCTGAATGGTCTTGAGCAGCTTCCTGAGGCTCTCTGAACCTCAGTTTCATCATCCGTAACACCAAGGTGACAACATCTACATATGATCATCTATGCAAATATATGCAAAGAACCCTCCTATATTGCCCAGGATGTTTCTAACCCCCCTTGCTCCTTTCTATTCTTTTCACCTTCTCCTCAAATTCTTCCAAAAGTGGTAGCTGTCAACGTTTTGCTGACTGATAGTCCCAAATCTCTCCTTCTTCCTGCTTTATGTTCTTTCTCTGCATAGTGTCTTAAAAAAGTTTTTTTTATTGAGGTATAATTGACATATAACATTATATTATTTTCAGGTGTGCATATTGTCTTAATATAATGATTCCCAGACTTATGGATTTAGTGTACTTGTAAAATTTAAAGAAAGTTTTGAGGGCTGATATAAGGTTGCAAACATTTTATTTAGCCAAATACTGTCATCATCATTTCATTAATGCCGAGGCGGCATCCCATATAAAGTGGAGGAAGATGGGCACAGATGTTAGCCCAGGGCCAGTCTTCCTCAGCAAAAAGGGGAGGATTGGAACAGATGTTAGCTCAGGGCTGGTCTTCCCCACAAAAAAAAAAAAAAAAAAAAGATATTTTTAACACCCAAAAGGTAGGGAGGATGTAGTTTTGAAATAAAGGACACCCTTTAAATGTAATAAATCTAGTATGATAGAATGAAAGCAAAGGTGCTGCCCTAGTTCTGGGAGGAAAGAGCCTGCATCAGTAAGAGGCCAGGACTCTGTGCGTATTGGGGGTGACAGGTAAGGCGTCTTTCCCCCAGAATACCTATGCACACCCACAGACTGGAGAAGCTTGAGAGGGTATGAGGAGGTATAATTGAGAAGTTAACGAGACACAAGAAAACAAAAGACACTGAGGGGGTGAAGGAGCAGGAGAGATAAAGAAGCTTAGGCTGAGTTTAAGAGGCAGAAGCTTGAGTAGAGGAGAGAAGCTGTAAGGTAGGAGAATGAAAGACGGGAAAGAGAACTTTCAAAAGTTTTACTATGTTTTTACCCCAGAAACAGAAGTAAAAAAGTAAATTATTTTTCAACTATTTAGGATAAAGGACTGATTTTTTTTAATGAATCTTTGAGCAGAAGCAAGTTTTCGGCTTTGTGTGGTGCACATTCTCTTCGTGTCAGTATCACTATATGTTGCCACTGTGCTTCTCATTTGCCATAGATGGATCTGGGCACGGGTGTACAGGAAAACCACCTTAGCATGGCTGCCTGTGGGTGGACACCGATGACAGCCACACCCCCTCAAGCCCCAGCCTTCATCTGTTCTCCCCACTTTCCCTGGCAGACCCCTGCGTGGCTCCTTGTTCCTGGTGGCTGTAAATGACTCTCCTGTTCCACCAGGGCCACTCCTGACTACAGAGTTGTGGCTCCAACCAGGGCCAGGTGGGGGCAGACTCTCTCTTTCACTTTACAGATTTTTTAAAAAATTGAGATGTAATTGACATATAACATTATACTGGTTTCAGGTGTACAACATGAGGATTCAGTATTTGTATATATTGTGAAATGATCACCACAATAAGTCTAGTTAACATCCACCACCACACATAGTTACAATTATTTTGTGTGTGATGAGAACTTTTAAGATTTATTTTCTTAGCAACTTTCAAATATGCAATACGATATTATTAACTGCAGTCACCATGGAAGTTTACACCTTTTGACCCCCTTCACCTATACAAATTTTGTATTAGGTTCTCCAAAGGGCTGCTGGATTTTTCAGGTTTTAAGTCTCTGGAGAGTGGTCCAGGGTACACTTGAAAAATACCACTTAGGAGTTTTTCTCCTGGCTCTTAAATGTTTGGGGACAGTGTAGAAACTAACTCACTCCTACCTCCTGTCTGCCTACTTTTCTTTCTCATCCACAATAAACTTTTCAAATATTGGTAACTTAGTTGGGGTTTCCTGAGAAACAGACCCTGGTTGGAGATTTGGGCGCAGGAGTTTTCCTGGAGTGAACCCTCAGGATCAATCCCTGTGGGGGGGTGAAGGCAGCAGGCCGGGCACGAGGTGGTGAGTCGTGGTACAGTCTCGGCCCAGGCTCCCACCACTACCAGTGCTCTCTGGGGCGGGGACGGCCCTTTGGCCTTTGTAACCACACTGGCCAGTCCTTGGACGCAGCCTGCCTCAGGAAGGGTGTGAGCTCGGCCACATGATTCTCTTTGACTAAGGGCAATTCCTGGGTTGGCATGAAGCTGAGCGCTACCTGATACCAAAGCTCTCAGCAATGGGATGTGAGAGTTTCAGTCCTAATGAGGGCATCTGGGTGGCATACACCACAGTGTCCACTACGGTATCTGCCACCTTCTTCCTTTCAGGAGTTTAGGGCATTTGCAATACAGAATCAAGTTCCCAGAACTGACCACAGATCCCAAAGTCCTTGTCACCATTTTTTTTTTTAAAGGAAGTCTAGTTGGACTTATGGGAAAAGGATTTTAGGAAGTCTCAGGGGAATTCCTGAGAGGTCCTTGGGTGGGTTTACCGTCCCCATCAGTCCATCTTAATACTCATCAAGCCTTCTGTAAAAGGTGTGGTGTGCCTGTAACTTACAGTTAGAGACCATCTTTCGTGTTTTTATAGATAAGGAGACTGAGGCCCAGTAAGGCTAAACAACTTGCCTAAAGTTGCAAAACTAGTGCTAGAATCAGAATAGTAACTTTGAAACCATGTTGTTTTCACTCTGCTCCTCAGTTTCCTCCCCATCTGTCTTCTTCACCTCCCTTCTGATGAGGCAAACACTGATTATGTTTCTGAAACTGCTTTTGCTCAAGTGACTGGTAGTCTTGTTTTGGCAAATCTGAAGGACAGTTTTCAGTCCTGTTCTTACTGGATTTCTCTACACTATTTCACTGTTGACCAGTTCCCCCAAAAGGATTTTCTTCCTTTGGCTTTTGTGATGCTGCAGTCTCCTGGTTTTCTCCTTCCTTTTGGCCTCACTTTCTCATCTCCTTTTAGCTCATGTTTCTCTGTCTGTCCATTAAATAGTTCTCTTCCCTGAAGTTTCGTTTTATGCCATCTTATCTTTTCACTCACTATCTTCTCTCCAGATGATCTTATTTACTCTCATGAAGTTAGAGTAGCCTCCTTTTATAGGCTACTGTCTCCTAAACTGATATTTCGATCCTGGATTCTGTTTTTGAACCTTGTATCCAGTCAGCTGCCTGCTCAGTGACTCTACTTCCACGCCCTACTGCACGCACCAGTCAACAGTTACGTTGATCAGCTCTCTCCTGTTGCAAATTCATATTGAACACAAATAACATTTGAACTTGCTTAGGCCAAAATGGAGAATTCATTGGATTATGCAACCAAGTCCTGGGCACCTGGAATCAGGGACTCTAGCGCATTGGACTAATCACTTGTCCTGGCTTCTCTTGATATATTGGCTTTATTCCAGCCAAGCATTTCCTGGTCTTTCCAGCATGACCGCTGGCAGCTTTTAGGCTCCTATCTCAGAGCATCACACCAGGAGAGGAAAAGAGCTCTTCTCTTCAGTTCCATTTCAGAAATATCTGGGAAGAATATTTTTGGCAACAGTAACCTGCTTTCCGTGTCTATGGATTTTGCCTATTCTGAATATTTCATGTAAATGAAATTACATACCTATATGACCTTTGTGCTTGGCTTCTTTCACTGAGCATAATACTGTCAGGGTTCATCGTTATTGAAGCATGTATCAGTATTTCACACATTTTCATGGCAATAATATTCCATTTTGTGGATATACCACATTTTGTTTATCCATTCATCAATTGATGGGCATTTGGGTTGTTTACCCTTTTTGGCTATTATGAGTAATGCTGCTATGAACATTTGTGTATGCCAGAGACAAAAGGTCACACATGTATGTGACTTCATTTGTATGAAATATTCAGAATAGGCAAAATCCATAGACACAGAAAGCAGATTAGTGTTGCCAGGGACTGCGGGGAAGGGGCAATGGGGAGCAACTGTTTAATGAATATGGGGTTTCTTTTTGGGGTAACGAAAATATTCTGGAATTAGTGGTGATGGTTGTACAACATTGTGAATATGCTGAGCCATTGACTTGTACGGTTTAAAATGGTTAAAATGGTGAATTAAAGAGAAAAAGAGGAGAGGGGACAGGGAAAACCAACTGAGAAATGTTCACTGCCCACCTCAAGCTGAAACTGTCCCCAAATAAATTCAACCTCTTTTGTGACCCTCAGATGTCTTCCTTTTCCCATGTCCCCATCATAATGACTACCACAGCCATGCATTTAGTTGTCCAAGTCAGAAAACCTCGCCACCCTTGATTTCTCCTGCTTTATCATCTCCTGCAGCTAAACAATCATGAGGCGGTATATATTCTCCTCATCCTAAATATATCTCAATCCATTCTTTTCTCCATCACGGCTTCCTGTAGTCCAAGGAGGCTGAGGAGGAGGTAGAGTAGAAGAGCTTTTATCTCAGTAGGAAACAGCCGCTTCTGCCTTGTCCTAGGAAGCTGCACTTGCTCAGATTGTCACTGGTACTTCGCTAGACCCAGTAACCTTCTACCACTACAGTCAGCTGTGCTGGCCCAGATTCTAGTAATGATGGAGAGGAAGCTCTAGCTGGTGGTGCTGGCCAATGGCCAGGTGCGTTTTAGTAATTTATTGAGCATTTCCTGTGTAGCAATCATTGTGCTAAGTGCTTTAATTCAGACCACTCTTGTTTTCCCCACAGATTTTGCACTTGTCTCCTAACTGCGATAGGTCCTCATTTTAAGCTTCATCTATTCTATTCTATTCTATTCTTTCTTACCTACAGAATGATATGTCCAAATTGCTAGTCTGCTTATGTGACTCCCATTCTTAAAAGCTTTTGATAGTTTACCATCACCCTTAGACCAAATACCAAATTCCTTAATAAGGCTTCCAAGGCCTTTTTTGTTTTTTGGTGAGGAAGGTTGTCCCTGAGCTAACATCTGTGCCAATATTCCTCTATTTTGTATGAGGGACACCACCACAGCATGGCTTGCTGAGTGGTGTGTAGGTCCACATCCGGGATCCGAACCTGTGAACCCTGGGCTGCCAAAGCAGAGCGTGTGAACTTAACCACTATGCCACTGGGCTGGCCCCTGAAGGCCTTATTTATTATTTTTTTTATTTGCCATCTTTTTAGCTCTCAGGACTCACTTTCCCTCATTCCCTCTGGCTCCTCCCTCCAGGCATCCTGAGTCACTCACCCTTTGTCAAAGACTCCTGCTTTTGTGCATGATGTTCTGTTTGCCTGAGACATTCCTCCTGTCACCTCCCTCTTCACTTGGGTCCCTCCCATTCAAACTCAAATTTCAGTTGAGATGGCGCTTCCTTGACCCTCTAAGACTAGGTTTGAAAGCCCTCTTATGGACTCCCACGGAATCTCATACTTAATCCTATTGTTGTGCTCACTACACTCTGTTGCAGAGTCCAGTTCAATCGACTGTAAGCTCCTTGGGATTTGTATCCTTCACACGCCTTTCCCAGCACCTGGTGCCACATGGGCTCATGTAAATACTGATGGAATGTGTCTTCCAGCTGTAACTTAACCTCTAGGAAGCTGAACCTGACACTATGCATGAGAGTAGGATATCATCTGAGTAAGAGATCATTGCAGGGCCTTATCACTCTGGGGGGCTTCAGGGTCTCCATGTATCGAAAGGAACAAAGATGAGTGTTTATGTATAGATCTCCCAACCCATATTGGAACTCATTCCACTAATAAGAATCCTACAGAAACTGGATGAAGATTAATGATAATGCTGCAAAGGTTTATTTAAGAAAAATGGCTATAGAGTCCTTGCCCACTGATTACGGTCAAGGCCTTTTTATAACCTGCCTTTAGTTTTTCAAAAGAAGGTATTTCAAAAATACTGCTTCCTTCTCCTCCTCACTAATAATTCTGTATTACAAATCTCTATTATTTTCCACTCACTGAAAGTTAGTCAGTCTAAAGGCATCCATTTCATGGACAATTATTACATATTATACTGATGCAGAGCACATTTAATGACAAGAAATAAAAAGGATTGACTGTTATTGCAGACTTGTCACATTTGATACTCTATTTTATTTCCCTGTTGTGTAGAGAAGACAGTGTAATGTCTGAAATGTGAGCCACCACACTCATTATATACCCAATTCTTCCATCCATGTGCTTCCTCAGTTGATTTTTGAAGGCACAGCAAGCTATAGAAGAGGTTTCTCTAGAGAAAAACCAAAACAGAAGCAATCCACAACCACTTATTTTTGCTTTGGTAATGGAAACAACAAATCCTCTAATTGTAGTGGGTAACTAGGAACATTCTCTGGGAGGAAAAAGGAAACATACATTGACTGTTCATGCCTGCTCATCTCAACCCTTTCTGTACACCATCCGATTGAAGGGAGATAAAATATTGACACTTCTGCTCATGGCTTCCTGTAGCCCAAGGAGGCTGAGGAGGAGGTAGAGTAGAAGAGCTTTTATCTCAGTAGGAAACAGCCGCTTCTGCCTTGCCCTAGGAAGCTGCACTTGCTCAGGTTATCACTGGTACTTTGCTAGACCCGGTAACCTTCGACCACTACAGTCAGTTGTGCTGGCCCAGATTCTAGTAATGATGGAGAGGAAGCTCTAGCTGGTGGTGCTGGCCAATGGCCAGGCGTGTGTATCTTCAGCTACAGAGAATAAGAATTCTTGGGCTCCTTCCTGAGGAGCAGTGTAGTATTGTGGAAAGATGTCAGGCTTCAGAGCCTGCCAGCCTGGCCTTGCATTGCAGCTCCTTCCTGTGTAATAGTTACTAGAAATTCCTGAGTCTCAATTTCATCACCTATAAAATGGGCTCAAGAATTTCTACCTTGAAGCTTTATTGTGAAGAATAAATAATAATAGTAACTAACTAGAATATATTGAGATCTTGCTCTAGGACAACTCTGTGCTGTGTCTTTTATAAACACTTGAGATACAAATAAATGTGATAACCTTTCATCCCCCTGACAAGCTATGAGGTTGTTCATTGTTATCTCCATGTTACAAGTGGAGAGACAGGTTTAGAGGGGTTCAGTAACTTACTTTACATCAAATGACTGGTAAGAGCCAGAGCCTGGGGGAACCCAGGCTGGTATGTCACAAAATTGTGGCCGTAAGGTTGACACAACTTTTTCTCAAGCTTAAGGTCTGTACTAACCCCTTTAATGGGTGGGGGTGGGAGGAGAGGATTCTCAGATCTCTATTATGGATATAAATTATTTTTGTTAAATGTTGCTAAATTTCCATAAGCTGAAAATTAAGTATATGTTTGGTAGTATGTGAGAGAGATCGTTGCTTTACTCTTTGCCGTGTGAATATGGTGCCGATTACTAAGGGTATAAGAGCTTTTGACATCAGCATAACTCTTCTACCACGTGCCCTGTGATAATTCAATTCTCCTTCCACTTTTCTCCACATGAACTGCTGTAAAGCCTTTTGTCTTGCAGCTCCTGATGTCATTTGGCTAAAAAACAAGATTTCTATATTAAGTTCACTTCTGTTGATTTTACATTAGTCTTTGATGCAGAGCAATTTGGTGCTGACACATTCATAAAAACAAGTGCTAAGGCAGGCACTTTACCAATGTTCTCAGATTTTAGTGATGGACAGACCCCTTAAAGAAAAAACAGTGTTTCGTGGCCCTATTAGGTTATAAGGTTGTTATCCATATCATTGAAAATATGTTTTTAGTACTTTTTGAAAGACTATTAGTTTAATGGAGGTACAAAATTTAAATATTCTGCTAGGAATTCTCATGCCATCAAGAATACAGCTGAGCCAGGATGTGGATAAAAGGGAACCCTTGTACACTGTTGGTGGGAATGTCAACTGGTTCAGCCACTAGGGGAAACAGTATGGAGGTTCCGCAAAAAATTAAAAATAGAACTACCATATGATCCAGCAATCCAATTTCTGGGTGTATATCCAAAGGAAATGAAATTACTATTTTGAAGAGGTATCTGCACCCCCATGTTCATTGCAGCGTTATTCACAATAGTCAAGGAAGTAATGGAAACAACCTAAGTGTCCGTCAATGAATGAATCGATAAAGAAAATGTGGTATATACGTACAATGGAATATAATTCAGCATTAAAAAAAGAAGGAAATCCTGCCATTTGTGACAACATGGATAAACTTTGAGGGCATTATGCTAAGTGAAATACATCAGACAGAGAATGACAAATACTGTATGACCTTACCTATGTGTGAAATCTGAAAAACCTAACAGAAACAGAGTAGATTGGTGGTTGCCAGGGGCTTGGTGGTGGGGGAAATGGGAGATATTGGTCAAAGGGTACAAAGTCCCAGTTATAGGATGAATAAGTTCTGGGGATCTACTATACAGCATGGTGACTGTAGTTAACAATATAGTATTGTATACTTGAAGGTTGCTGAGAGTAGAACTTAAATGTTCTCACCTCATGCAAAAAGTGGTAACTGTGTGAGGTGTGTTAACTAACCTTGTGGTAATCATTTCACAACATATATGTTTATCAAATCATTGCACTGTATACCTTAAACTTACAGAATGTTATTCGTCAATTATATCTCAATAAAGCTGGGGAAAGAAAAAAGAATACAGCTGAGGACTCCCAGTGGTCCGTGGGCTCCATATTGGGAAACATTTATCTTCACAACGTTGCCTTGACAGTGAAAGTGCATAGAAAGTGTTTGGCTCCAGCAAGTATTTTGAAATAATTGAATATTTATTTCATTACATTTTTAACTAAATCTTTTGAAAAGGCACTATATGGTCCAAAATTCTAAAAGTATAAAAAGGAGATTTGATGTTTAAATAAACAGATTTATACACTATGTAGAAATTGGTTAATATTTTTACTGTTTTTTTATCTCTCTGCCAATCAAAGCTAGGAAGGATCTTAGAATGGTATGTAGAACATACAGATGACAATCTTCTTGTATTTCTTGTCACAGTTGACTTCAAATGCTAATGAGGCAAAGTTTTACAAGCATGGATAAATAAAATCAGTGCAATATACACCTATGTATACCTACATGGATTCTTCCTTGGTAACAGAAACTGAGTTTTGGATAGAAGACTCCCAATATTGACGAGAAAACACATGATGTGTTGGAAGGGATGGATCTTCAGTAAGTCAATAGCATGTTGCTTGCAGCGTAGCATAACATTTCAAGATATTGAATCCAGGAATTAGATTTGTGTGACTGGGAAGGCTTCTGAGAGAACAGATGTGAAACGCTAAGCTGAATGAGTGTGTGCATTTTTCACATCTGTCCCTTTAATTTTCTGTATTTTTGCTTCATCATCTGCATCGTTGGAACGCCATATCTGTCATATGCCAACAGATGGCAATATTATAAGATCATTTTTTTAAGATGGTTAAAATGAACGACATTCTCTGCTGCTTCCAGATTAGTCAGATGGAAGAAACAAGATCTTTATTGGTTGTCTCTTTGGTATTACAAAATCTTGTTTTTATCAATTTTTCATAAAATATTAGCAATGTTTTTTTCACTTCACTGCTACCTCTTCTTGACTAGTTTTCTTTTTCCCTTTGCTTAACTTTTAACTTCATACCTAAATCTACCTTTGCTGTACTCTGTGTGCAAATCTTGATGTATGTGCTAATAATGAAAGCAAAGTGTATCACTGTTGGTACAACAATTAATCAAGTAGTGCTAGGCATATAAAGTGTTTAATTCAAATGAAATTTCTTTTTTTTTTGAGCAAAATATAAATAAATAAATATTGTCTCTCCTTTTTTTTTTAAATCAATTTTTAAACTGGCAGAAGTGTTTTTATTTTAGAACCATGTGTTTGTTTAAAATCTGTAAACGCCTTAAGAAAGTAAATGTATTTTGGATACTAAGCTTCCCCTCTTACTAGGTTAACAATCCTGTACAATCTGACCTCCGTGATAGAGCCTCTGAAGATATTTAAGGAGCTCTGAGTTCTGGCTATTGGGATGTGCCTTGAGGGAAAGGCTTTAAGACTGGAAGAAATGGGGTTGAAGGTGTTGAACCTGTACTGTTGCCTGGAGGAGCATTGTCTTTCAGCACCAGTTTTAACCAGACTCAAGCCCATTATCTCATAACTCCTCTTTATCTGTTACTTTCCTGGTCCCTTTCCCTCTGCCCAGCTACCCACCCGGCCCTGGGAGTATCTCATCTGACACCTCTTCCTAGGGATGTAATCCATGTCTATCTACAGATTTTCAGACATCAACCAAATGTCAGAGTTCAAAATATATTCCTGGGCCCGACGGCTCTTGGAGTGCCGTTCCTACATTTCAGCTGCCTCCCGAACTCTTGATGCCTGGTGGATTCACCCCCTGGCACCTCAAATGCAATATGCCCAAGAGAATTATTTCCCTCATGAACTAGTTCTAATTTCACATAATCCATATCCCACCGTGTGCAGGCTAGCGAACTTTTCCAAAGTGAGATCCTTGATATCTGAGTCCTGAGAGATACTCCACAAGAAAATGTTTGAGAAATTATGGATACTTGTCATCCCTTTGGAGATTTACAATACTTACTAATGTAGTAAAAACTCAGAAGAGACTAGCTGAACAAAATAGTTTTAACTCGATTTAACCCAGCATTTCCCGGCTTATTTGAACATGGAGTCCCTTTTCTTAATGTAACCTCTATTGACATCCTGTAAAACTAGTGTCTGATGGAAACCTTGGGAAACACAGCCTAGGAGTCATCTTTGATTTTTCCTTTCCTCCCTTTCTGCTGCTTTAAAAATTGAAGTATAATATGCGTAGAGTGTAGCGCACAAATATTAAACATATAGTTTGATTTTATGTATAAGCACACCTGTGTGACTACCACCCAGACCAAAATACAGACCATAATCTATGGTTCTCCTTATATGAAATTTAAAAATCAGCAGAACTTGGGGCTGGCCTGGTGGTGCGGCAGTTTAGTTCGTGCTTTGGCAGCCCAGGGTTCGTGGGTTTGGATCCCGGGCATGGACTGACCCACCACTTATCAGCCATGCTGTGGCAGCGTTCCATATAAAGTAGAGGAAGATGGGCACGGATGTTAGCCCAGGGCCAGTCTTCCTCAGCAAAAAAGAGGAGGATTGGCAACGGATGTTAGCTCAGGGCTGGTCTTCCTCACACACACACACACACACACACACACACACACACACACACACACAAAATAGGCAGAACTAATCTCTGGTGATGAAAGTTAGAATAATGGTTACCTTTGGGTGTGGGTATCAGAGAGGGATGGGGATGCAAGATACAGACTGAAAGGGCATTCAAGAAAGTTATGGGGTCCTGGAACTATTCTGTGTCCTCCGCCCTTGTGTTCACACTCATGGAAACTTTATGATCCTGTGGTCTGAATGGCCCTCACTGCCTTCTTGCTTTTTGTTCCCACTAAACACCCTTTCTCCCCCCCTGGAACATCAGCCCTGTTGTTCCTGGACCACCATCCCCTACTGCTGATGCTTCTCATATCTCATATCCGGGCGAAGTCACTTGCAACTAAAGTTGAGCTCAGAACCTCTTTTTCTGTACCCACCGCATTCTGCGTCTTCTCCATTTATTACACTTATTACGCTGTGCTGCAGCAGCCTGTTTACACATCTGCCTCCCCCGCCGGTCTGTCATTTCCCTGAGGGCGGATGTCTAGATTATTGCTGTAGCTCAAGTACATGGATGACATATTTTTAAAAGTCAATCCAAAGCATTCTAATAAATCTTCCTATCTCATCTAAACTTTTTGTCCACACTGATGTCCAAGTCCTCTCTCAAACTCGGATCTTGTTATGTTTATTACACTTCCTATCAATAATCTTTGGTGGCTCCCCTGAGCTTTCAGAATGGAGGCTGGAACTCTTCAGCTGTCATTCAAGGATTATGCAAGGGGCTCACTTCACCCCACAAACTGTTCCCACCAATCTCTCAGTCACCCTTTGTCCAGGGACCAGGGCGCCTCACCATCCTCAAACACATCAGGAACTTTTATGCTTCCAGAACTGTGTCCACGCTTTTTCTTCTGCTTTACGTGCCTCCACTTAGGTTCCTCAAGTCCCAGTTCAAACATTCATTTATCCTATGAATATATTTTACTTTTGACTAGTTTCCAGGGACTGTTACATGCACTGAGATACAGAGGTGAGTAAGACATAGAAGATACCCACTCTCATGGAACCAACATTTTAGCACAATGCAAGCCACAGTAATAATTAAATAAGCAAGATAACTAACAATTTCTGAAAAATGTTATGATGCAAGTGATTTTATGTGTTAAAGACTGACTTTGTAGAGCATTCTTTAAAACAGTGCGATCATTGGCATTTGTTTTAACTGAAATCATCTTATTGGCTTTATTGAGCTTTTGAATGAAATTCTAGGACCTCCCATATCAGTATCCCTGTGTCTTTACATGTTGGTTCTTTCAGTGGTTTAAAAAATATTCCAGAGACATTTTCTTAACACAACTTTTACAGACTTTTAAATATGGGAAAGCACAAATAAATTAGACTTCAGATAAGAAAAGTTAGCTATACTTAATACTGCTACAGTGCATTTTAGGATTTTTAATCATCCACCTTGAAGTAGGAAATCAAAGAGGTAGTGTGATGTAGTGGAAAGAGCACTAAGTTAGGACTCTTTAGTCTTATTTCGATTCCTAACTCGTCTATTAGCTGACTGTGTGACCTTGAATAATTCACTTGGTTCATTGTGCTCATCTATAAAAGAAATATTTGAAGCTGAAAGTTGCTAAATTCTTTTCCAGTTTTAAAATTTTATGATTAACTACATGAAGCAGGAATAGCTAGAACTATATCTTACTTAAAGGAAACCTCATCTATGAAATTTTGGCTTTATGATTTATAAAAGAAGTTAAGATTTCTAATTTTTTTTGCCCTACTGTTTTTATAGTGTTATTATATCAATATTCTCACCATGGCTGACTCCAACAACAAATTCTTAGACCTCATCTTATTTGCCTTATCCATAGCATTTGATCAGTTGATTATTTCCTCCTCCTTGTTGAATCCTTCATCATATAGTCTCTTTGTACCCCTTCCACTCCACTGACTTCTCTTGGTGTCCTTGCACCTTACTCTTTATCTTCTTGACTTCTGAACAATGGTGTGCCCAGGGCCAAGCACCAGTTCTCTCTTCTGTCTACATTCACTCTAATGATCTTGTGTTAGTTATCTATTGCCACAAAACAAATTACCCCAATATTACAGCTTAAAACAAATCACACTGATCACCTCATAGTTTCTGGGGTCAGGAGTGTGGGCACAGCATAGCTGGGCCCTCTAACTTAGGATTTCTCACAAGGCTGCAATAAAGGTGTCAGTGGAGACTAGTGTCTCATCTGAAGGCTGGATTGGGGAAGGATGTGTATCCAAGCTCACGTGGCTGTTGGCAGGATTTAGTTCCTTCAGACTGTTAGAATCAGGGCCTCAGTTCCTAGCTAGCTGTTGGCTGGAGGTCACCCTGAGTGTTTTGCCATGTGAGCCTCTCCAACATGGAAGATTACTTTATCCTCCTTTAAATAAGATATATTTCTACCTATTCTTGCTTGCTGTAAGTTAATCATAAAACTGATGATGTTTAATGGGCATCTCAATTTAACATGTCTAAAATTGAATTCCTAATTTGCAGCCCACTTCGCCCCACCCCAAATATGCTCCTCCTGCTGTTTTTGCCATCTCAGTAAATGGTAACTGCATTTTTATAGTTTCACATGACAACCTTGCAGTCATCTATGACTTCTCTTTCTCTCTCTCAAACCCCACATTAATCTATCAGCAAATCCTATTGACTCTATCTTCAAAAGACTTTATATCCAGAACTCAACCATTCTTTGCTATCTTCCCTACTACCACCCTGGTCCAGGTCACCAACATCTCTTACTTAGATTATTGTAATAAATCCTCAAGTTATTTCCCTGCTTCTGCCATTGTTACCCTTCAGTCTATTATCAATATGGTAGCCAGAGTGATCCTGTTGAAATGAAAGTCAAATCACGTCATCCTGCTGTTCTGAATCTCTCAGTGGCTCTTTATTTCACTCAGCACAAGAGCTAACATTCTTATAATTGTCTCTAAGGCTCTACATGCACTGACCCTCTGTTTCCCTCTCTCATTTCATCTCCTCCTCTTATTCCCCTCACCATCTTTGCTCCAGCTACATTGGCCTTCCTGCTGCTCTTTGACCACACTAGGCATGTGTTTTAAAATGTACCCTGGATTTGTTTTAATTAGGTATGGTAAGACATGCTGACATGGAAATGACTGTCATGAAGAAAGAATTATTTTACTCACAGTTCCCTAGAAGCAGGAGGCATGCCATGCCATGCAGGGCCACACAAGGAAGCACCAGGGCCAGTCAGGAGGCAGAAGGAGTGAGGGATAAGCATGGGCAAAAGCCTTATTGTGATTTCTGCAGGGAAAGGCAAGACAAGGGAGAGTAAGCAGGTTTAGGATTGGCTAGTGTGAAAATTTCAGTGGCCCCTGGGGTGGGTGGGGGTGGTCTCTAGTTGTCTTATATCTGCTCCTGGGGTGATTAGGACAGGGAAATATTGGTCCAGAGTATAAAAGCCCATTAAAGGAGGTGGCTGGGGGTATGGATTTTGGATTGGTTGGTTTGCATAGGGAAGGCATGCCTCTGGGGGGGTTGTTTGCTACTTCTAGGAGTTAGCTAACCCTGGGAGGGTCAATCTTTCCAGCATCACCAAGGCCCTAGATGCCAGAGCATCAAGAATACAGAAAATAAGAAAATATAGTTAATACAGCATGCTCCTCTTATAATTGCATTTCTTATTCCCTTTGGGGAGATCATCATTTCCACAGATATTTGCATAGATTGCTCCACCAGAGAGTTTTTGCTCAATCTTACCCTATTGTACAGGTCTTCCCAGACCTCCACCCCACATAATCTGGCCCTCTCTCACCACAGCTCCATTGTCTTCTTTCTCCTATCCTGCTTTTTGCTTTTCTGTTCTCTTTAGCAGTTATCACTTTTGAGATATATTTACTTATTTATTGTCTATCTCCTCCAATTAGAATGTAAACATCATGAGTATAGAGACTTTATCTGATATATGTAAATCTTTATTCTAATATATACACACACACACACACATATCCATCCTCAGTACCTAAATAAATGAATAAGTGAAATACTTAATTTAAGATACTGATTGTGTTTTCTTTTGAACACTAGGCAGCATGACATGGCCATTAAAATGTTCTGATTCACATGGCATCTCCAGCAACATAGAGCAGTTGATCCTTCCCCCCACATATCACACTCCCATAAACACACACACATAAGAGAGGTAAGCCCAGCTCATAATGGAATGGCATTTGGGGAGATGAACCAATGTGGAGCTTCCACTGCTCTGAAGGTGAGGAATGAGTGGACACATCTGTAGAGGGACCAAGGTTCCATCAGAGTTGAAGACTTAGTTGTCCCATGCTTTCTGTTTAGATAATATCCTGAGGCCCATTCTGTGTTCCCTGGAGAGGACCCTTGGCAGAAATTTAGCTCAACCAATCAAATTATGATTATGGGACCAATAACATCATATCTGTCATCACACATATATGTCCCCAGAGGATGACTGGGTGTGACCCAAGAGTATCCTGCTCTCCAACCAGGGATGGGAGAATAGAGGAGGTGAATGGTCATCCCTTTTCCTTTTGTTTATCAGACATGAAGTAGCCCTCTTTTTCTTTAATAAGAAGTAGAGTTAAGAATCCTCAATTTGGTTAGTACATGGAGTTGGGTGATAGATGATTAAAGTAGTGTAATTTTAATTACTCAGGCTCATCCAGATGTTATTGTCTGATACAAAGTATGCAGCTTTAGGCCATAAATCTGTCCCTTAGAAATTGTGTGTAAGAATCAGATTCCATGGGCCAGCCCCGGTGGCTTAATGGTTAGGTTTGGCATGCTCTGCTTCAGTGGCTTGAGTTTGGTTCCTGGGCGTGGACCTAAACAACTTGTCAGTAGCCATGCTATGGTGGTGACCCACATACAAAAAGAGGAAGATTGGGAACAGCTGTTAGCTGAGGGTGAATCTTCCTCAACAAAAAACAAACAAACCAAAAAACCCAAATCCTTCCTCAGTTGGAAAGTGTGCTGTAAAAAAAAAAAGAATCAGATTCCAAGTACGTCAAGAAATAAATAGAAGAAACACTTAACATTTTAATAGTATTTTACATCTTGGAAAATTTCCAACCATTCTTACACGCAAGACTTCATTCATTTATTCAACATATATTTATTGATCATCAGCTGTATGCTAGGCTCTGTGCTAGGTACCATGGATAAAATGATAAACAAGAAAGAGAATTACGAGGCTTATTGTCTAGGGAGAGAGATGATGATGGACTACCACCAAAAGAAAAGAGTCTGATGACCTAGGAAGGCAGTGGTTGAGGAGGAGAAGGACTTGTGTGAAGGCAGAAGAGTGGGGCAGAGCCTTGAAGGGCATAGAGGAGTTTGAATCTCAGTATAAGAGCAATGAAAGAAAGTCATTGAAATGTTTTAAGTAAGAAAGTGACATGATCCAATTTGTGACTCTTAATCCTCTTTCCAGATGAATATTCTTTAAAACATCTCCCATACAATACATTTGTTTTCATGTTTAGTTTTTTATTTCTTTTCTTTTCATATTTGTTTAGTTAGACTATGGCTACCACAGCAAAAACAGTTACTAGATTTAATGACAATAAATTTTCACCAATTTACACTTTCTACTCTCAGCATAATAGCAAAAGAATCTTTGTATAAGAGGTATATCTGAGTTTGAATCCTAACTCTACCACTAATAATTTGTGAAAATTTGAAAAAAATCATGCATCTTTTCTATTTCTCTGTTTCCCCACCTGTAAAATAAATAGAGTTGTATCAGAACATCTACAAAATATCTTTCAGCTTGCAAGTTTCATAATCTTTCTCCAGGAGGTGCCGGGATACTCCAAGCAAGTTCTTTACAAATATATAGACATCTGCTTAAGATTGCACCCATTTTTACCTGATAATCTCTATGATTGGGTCACTCTACTTATACAGAATTTGTAGAGTTTATCTGTTGACACACATACCTGCGTACTCTTGGCTTTTCCCCATACCTCCAAATATTTCTGTGCTCATCTACATGGTTAGAAGCATAAAAGATTGAGGAGATGTAGAAGAGCTGTTCCATTCTGCTACATGATCAAGCTTTATGATATCGATAGAATTGGCTGTTGACCAAGTCTTGTAATTAATAGGCTTGTTGGCAATTAGGAGGCATACAACAACTTGTATTATTAAAATGTGTCACATTAGGTTTAATTGCTGTGAGAGTGCAATTACCTGTAAGATCGATCCTTGAATGTTTGACACCCACAGTCAGTACCAGGGTCTGACTTGAGCTACACTGACTCCCCTGCCACTCCGGCTTTGTGTTGGCTTGACCATGAGGAAGAGCACCTGCTACTTTCTCCTTGGCGTATGGTCCTTCAGGTAGTTTAGGTTTTGACATGCTGTCTGCTTTTCCTGCTTCTCTCTTCCCAAATAGATGATGTGGACCAATTCAGCTTGGTCATAAATCCATTTTCCTTTAAAAAAATTTTTGCAAAACGTTCTTATGCACAGTTAAAGCTGAAAATTGGCACTTGGGCACAGCAGGGGACACATTTGCTGCTTTGAATTTAAGTTTTCATTTTATCAAGTAACACACTCCCTGTCTCTCCTCCAGAGAAGCTTGGAGGACGTTCCCTAGAGTCTGTAGTTATTGCAAAAATATACAGCCATGGGCCAGATTTTAATTCTATTAACTTTCCTATGCTATGGATGTTCAAAAGAGAAATACTGATTAAGTTTATATATAAAAGCTAGAATTGTGGAGGCAAATATTTTCTAAGATATAACTGCTTCTCTAGATGTTCTTTCTCTAGGGCTTTAACTATTAATTTGGATCCAAGGCCTACTTCGTTTTTTCCATTTGCTCGTGTGGTTTGTTTACAAACAACTTGTTTATGAAGCTAAATGTTTTGATTTTAAATAAGACTGTGATATTATAACTGCTCGTGGCAATCTCCATCCTAATTTAATAATTCGCCTGGTACAGTTTCTCTGAATTGTGTGAGTAATAGACAGCGAGGAGGGACTCAAAGCTACCTGTTGTTCCAGAGGTCTGCTCATTCCCTCTGAGCAGGAGACTGAAGTTTGCAGAGGGATCGCCTGATAAACGAGAATTTAAAGAAACACACGCTGAGACCAATGGGGACTGTTTAAAGCTTGGATAATGTAATAATGTCACCCATAGCTCTGGATGTACAAACCGCAGATTTATGCAAGTAATTAATAGTGTCTTGCCAAGAGAGTCGGTAGGCTTTTCAAAAAGAATCTTTCTTTGTGTCTTTTGATATTTAAAGAGCTGTAATTACAATGGCAGCGCTTTGAATTCTTTTTTTTCTCTTGTCCTCTTATACACATTAATTTATGGACCAATCCGGTATTACAGACAAGCTAATGAAAGAACCACATACTCCCTTTATAATTTTTTTTTACAGTTTCACTTGTGTGGATGAATGTAAAGTAGTTAATGCTATAAATAAGCATAATGATGTATCTCTTCTCTCAATTGCCAGTTGTTGATGCTGCAGTCTCACACAATAGAAGAAAAGAATTGAATTTAAATCTCTAACCATCTCGTTTTCTTCTTCTCTGTTGTGCACCATTTAAGAAATTCAAATGTTTCTGCCATTATGAGGTGTTTAAAAAAAACTCAAACTGGAATTTTTTCTTCTTTTCTTATTTTTAGAGTTATGGAAGACTCAGAAAAAATTATATAACTTCTGCAGTCAGCTTAGGTTTTGGCAGTTTCAAGGTTTAGCTCCTCAGTAATAATTTCTTCCCCACCTCCAGCCTTATTGAGGTAAAACTGACAAATAAAAATTGTGTATATTTAAGGTGTACAGGTGATGATTTGATATACATATGCATTGATTACCACCATCAAGTTAATTAACACACCCATCAGCTCACATAGTTACCATTTTTTTTGATATGTGTGTGTGGTGAGAACACTTTAGATTTACTCTTAGAAAATTTCAAGTATATAATACAATATCATTAACTGTAGTCATCATGCTGTACATTACATCTCTAGAACTCTTCATCTCATAACTGAAAGTTTGCACCCTTTGACCAACATCTCTCCCTTTCCCCCATTCCCCAACCCCTGCTAATTACCATTCTACTCTTTGGTTCTGTGAGTTCAACTTTTTTAGATTCCACATATGAGTGAGATCATACAGCATTTGTCTTTCTCTGTCTGGCTTATTTCACTTAGCATAATAATCTCTCTCACTCTAGTCTGAGTTGGAAAGAAGCCTCTTGTGATTAGAGCATGCAGATCCCTGGTCTTCAGTAGCCATTCCATTGGGATACATTAACAGTGAACCTTCAGATGTTCATAAAAAGAGTTCACCTTCTTATGGGCTTAGCTTGACCAGAACACATGACTGTTTTCTCTGAGATTTTTCGAATGTTCCTTTTAAGAGTTTGAAATGATATTTACTTTTCCTACAAACAAGCCATTTTTGTATGTGACTTCACTGAAGGCATAAAGTATATTAGGACATTTTACCTAATTAGCCTTTGGAGTACAAGGCTAAGGTCAGAGCTCATGGCATCCAAATAACTGGGGACCAAAATATGAGCCACAATCGTATTATATATTTATAGAAGCAGTAAAGCCAAGACACTTCAAATCCTATCTCTATGAAGTGATTCATACAAATTCTCCAAACGAAATACACATTGTGCTGGACTCAGTTCTTGGGGCTTAATTACATGTTTCATAATACCACAATCATGCATGCTAATTCTCTTCATCTATTTATTGTATATATTTCCTCCATGAACTTAGACCTTGAAGGGGTCTCTGCATCATCTAATTGAAATTTTGTTTATTTTTTGGATAAGACTGAGATCCAGAAAAAGGAAGTGGCGTGCTAGGGTCCAACAGTTGATGACAGAGCCAGGATTTAGGTCTCCATTGTCCACAGACAGCACGTTCTTCTGCAGTCTCATCATTTATTTTAATGACATCTGTCAGTTCAGCATGGTCAGAGTGGGAACAGTCACTTTGCTGATTTCTCAGTTTGTTGATCCTTTTACACTGTAATTTCCTTGAGGGCAAAGGTCTTGTTTAAGCAAATTAAACAAATTTAATTTGCTTCTTATGGTACCTGGGAGAACTTTATAAAAAATAACGAGAGCGTATAATGTGCACTGCACTCCAGCAGCAACACAGCATGATTTTTTAAAACCCACTTTGAGTACCATAGTCTTGACACTGCAAATGTTTTGGCAAATCATCTGGTTCAGCTTAACAATTCCAGAAGAGAGTCATTTGAGCCATATTAATGACAATGAGAAGACTTCTTGAGAAAAATAGAACCCACACAATAGATACAATTTAATAAATATTTAGTTTAAGCATAATTTTGTAGACAGTAAAATACACATAGTACATAGTGGATAGGCTAAGGGCATTAGCTCTGTGTTGGTGCTTTCAAGACCATGTGTTTGGTTGTCTTTTGGGGCGTTGTTTACTGATCTGTCAAGGTATTTCAAACTCATGTTATTTGGCTTTGGTAAGTTCCTCCTCTATAACAAAACTTTTGTACTGATTGCAAAGAATTGCCAGATACTTTGACTACATTCGTTTAAGGTTCAAACTTGAAGTACTGGGTGATGATTAACTATATTTCCATAGTAATAGTTACTGCTATTTCTAATCTGCTACTACACAGATCAACATGGGAGGAAGAAGATGGCCTGTGATCTAGTTCTCTCCCTGTGTGAGGAGATGGGGGTGCATGCTGTTAAAGAAAAAAAATTATTCATGACACTTTGCAGAAGTGGTAAGGAAGACTTTATTCAAGGGGGACCACTACAATGGGATTTTGCAGTAGGGGAGAGAGGTCAGGTTCAACCCCAAATACAACAAGGAAAAGTGGGAATTTATAGCCAAGGAGCAGAGTGGGGATCAGTAGATGGAAAATTACTAAGAAGAAACATCAGGAGTAAGGGGGGATTCTGGCAAAATCGACCTAATAGGATTCTTGCTGAAAGCAGGTCAAGGTGATCAGATATTACCCAGGGAATGGTAGAGAATGAGGAATCAGATTAGATATCGAGGGTGATCAGATATGGAGGATGGGGGTGATGGTGGTCCTGTTTAAATGGACTTAGCAGAATTCTTGCTAAAATCAGACAATTCAGAGACAAAAACAGAGGTCCAAAAGTTGTGACCTAGTTGAAAAAGAGCTCAGAAGAGGCTGACTGGAGTTTGGTCAGGGAGAGAATCTTTGTCAATGCCCAAAAAGAGAGAAGATAGGCGATGATGTATAATATCCTGGTAAGAATGCTAATAACCAACCTAATTAATGGTGTTTTGTAGGAGGGAAGTCCTTATCTATGGAATATTTTAGCAAGATGTCTCTGATTTAGAATGCTTATAGTAAATGAACCTAGGATCTACGCATTTATGGAACATGGCTTCTTAGGAAATGTCACATATCTAACTTTCTGGACATAATTCAGAGATAATATCCTGGAATGCTCCCTGACAGGACAGAAAACCATACTTTACCTGGAGAACTCATCTATTGCTCTGAACCAGAAGGCGCAAATGATGTAAAAAGTAGACCTGGAGAGCTGTACTTGGGCTATCAGACCACACCTTGCTGTGTCTGTGCATTGTTGCTACTTGTAGTCCTGAAATTATTAGTAGAGCTTGATACTGGGTAAGTTCCATGATTTGTATGAGTGACTTGGCTGCCTGATCCTTTGGGTGAGCTCATCTACGATACAGGAAAATAAGGTTTGCTTCCCCTCAATGTTCTTTCTCAGTGAAGCCCACTTGTAGGAGTGACACCAGTGTTTTTTCCCTGAGGATCATTACTCTCTATGTCCTGTGGTGGAAAAGGCAGGTCTATGAATCTCTTGGTTTTTTAGGGGTAGAAGAGATTAACTTCTAGATTGAACATTACATTAAAAGTTCTTTTCAGTTCTGAAGGAAACATCAATTCTTTGGGATTCCCACTTTTGGGTTTTCCAAAAATTTTCCTCTTACTGCAGCCACCCAGACTTTTAATACTTTACAAATTTATGACTACTGTGTTTGTGACCTATGGGTAGATGGCAAATAGTAGTAGCAGTGTTGAGTTCTCCTTGGCATAACTGACATTGTCTAGTCTGTGTGTTGTTCTTGAAAGAACAATGCTTTTTCTAGTCATGGACTGAGCAATAGACTGAAAATCAGATAAAGGTCTCATTCTCCTCCTAATTACCTTTCTGAATTTGAAAGTGTAATTTATTTCCCGGTCTTCACTCTCAAAAAATGGAGTTAGATATTTTCCTTTTGTGATGAAAGTTCTCAGACTCTTTGTATTTTCCCTGTGTGTACATGCATGTGTGTATGTGAGACAGACAGACAGTGAATTCCGTTGCCCTTGGTTCCATAGTACCGGGCAGGAAATGTAATAAGCAAATACATTGTAACTGATTTTTAGATAATAGCACAGCATACTTTATGAGTTTTTAAGCTCAAATATTCAATATACACTCAATAAAATAACAATAATTCAATTAGACTGATTGGCAGACAGATTTCTGGAACACAGTGTCTAAGTAAACCAAATCCGTATTAACTCTATCAATCTTCATGACTGTCCTTGATTAAATTTTAGCTTTAGAGCAAGTGGCCCTATATTTCCATACCTTTTGGTCAATGGAAAATAAACTTTTTAAAGATGGAAAAGGCTTGTAACTGATCTATGAAATTCTGTCCAAGGTCAGAAAAAAATCAGTCCATTGACCTCTATAGAGGTACAAAATTGAACCAAAGTAAGTTAAAAAAATTTATTCACCATTTTTAACTCGTCTTTATCTTATATCTATCTTTTTCCCCTAGCACGTGGCTGAAACAAGAGTCTTTGAAATATGTATAAGTGACAAGAATCAAGGATTAAAATTTTAAAAGAATCCAATTTTAAGAAAGTAAAATTTCCCCAAAAGTTGTTTAATACATACTATGTTAGCTGTTTAAAGCGTACATTTGATCAATAATTATTGAGCACTGCTGGGTACTGTCATTGGTACTAGTGATATACCAGTAAACAAAACAGATAATCCCTGCCCTCACGAAGCTTGCATTCTAGTGGGCAAGAAAATAAAATAAAATAAAAAATATACAATAAATATATAATATTATAATAAAATAAATAAACTCAGTATGTAACTTATAAAATATATTTGAAACTGCTAAGTGCTAAGGAGAAAGAAAGAAAGTGAGGAAGAAGATCAGGGAGTTGTGGGAGTTGGATGCTATTGCAGTTTTGAATGGAGTGATCGGGACTCTCACGGTGAAAGGTGAGCAAAGCAGGTGAGGGAGTGCGTCTTGTCAATACATGGGGAAGAGCAGAAGGAACAGTTAGTGAAAAGCCTCCTGTAGCAGGAGCTTGTCCTGAACGTTTGAGACTTGGCCAAGAAGCCAGTGTAGGTAAGAGCAGAATAAGAAAGAAAGAGAGTAGCCACATCAGAGAAGATAACATCAGAGAAGTAATGGAGCGTGTGTGTGTGTGTGTGTGTGTGTGTGTGTGTGTGTGTGTGTGTACACGCAGATCATGTGATCCTTGTGGATCATTGTAAGGTGTGGCTTCCTCTAAGTGAACTGGGAAGTCACTGGAGGGTTTTAAGCAGAGGTGTAACATAATCTAACGAGTAAATTTGAAGTATTCAGTCTTAGAGTAGGATAGGAACTTCACGGGTAGGTACTTGAGACACAGATTAGCAAGACTAGATAAGGTTAAAAGGATCCTTTTGGCTGCAGTGTTGAGAATAGGTAGAAACAGAGGGACTAGAAGATATTGCAGCAATTCAGCTGGTGGCTTGGAGCAGAGTGGGAGTGATTGACATGGTGAGGTGTGGTTAAATTCTGTGTTTATCGATAAGGTAAACGGAATTTGCTTATGGAATGAATATGCAATATTAGAGAAAGAGAAGAACTAGAGACAATTTTAAGGTCTTTACCTTTTATCTGGAAGAATAAATTGGCAATAACTAAGATGGGGATGATTCTAGAAGAAGGAGGTTTTGAGGCTCAGTTCTGTGAATATTGGATTTCAGACGTCTATTAGATATTACGATAAAGATAGCAAGTTGGAAGTTAGATATAAGAGTCTGAAGTTCAAGGGAGAGTTCTGGGTTGGAGACATAAATTTGGATCCCCAGGGAACAGACAGTATTTGAAACCACGAGCTTGGGTGGGATCAATGAGGGAACAAGTGGTGAAGGGAAGAAGGCCAGGAAAGGGTTCTGAGGAACTTCACTGTTAAGAAGTGGAGAGGATGAGGAAGGACTAGTAAAGGGCACCGAGAAGGGGCACCCCATGGGAACAAGGAAGTGAGTGTGGTGTCTGGAGGGCAAGTGAAGACAGTGTTTCAAGAGGAAGAGTGATCACCTGTGCCCAGACTATTGATTGTTTTGGAATACGATCTATCTTGAGCATTTAGAGATTCTCCCATATTTGCCGCTTAATATATTAAAAAGAGGAAAATTGCTATAACATAACGTTATTTGAAATCCAGCATTTTTCCTCTAAGAAGGGAGTACAAGTTTTTTTTCTTTATCATTCTTTGGGAGAAATATCAGAGTGCACTTACATTAGTTTGCACCTTTTACATGATGGACTACATGGTGTAGCTTGGTACAATTTGGGGCAAACAGTACTTATGTAATAAATACTGATTTATTTGACTCAGGTCACAATGTACTATTTAAAGTTTAATATTCAACTATGATCGTATCCTTTAAAATCTGACAAAAATACAAGTGGTGTCTTTCCATCTACATGTTAGATGTAGAAGATGCTTTCTCTTTACACATATCCAATTATGATCTTCTGGTTCTCTGAGGCTATTTTTTGTAACTTCTTGTACATTTGGAAAAAGAATTATTCATTTGCAAGTGTGTGAAATTCATGAAGCAAATGGAACATTGTACTAGATGATCTCTAAAGCCTCACCCAGTTCAAAGATTCTAAGAATAATGTTTATACTAGTGATCTGTATTAAGCCAAGTTGGTTGGGGGTTGGGAGTTAGCAGCCCTTCCAATAAGCTGGATTAACCTCACTGCCATTCCTCTTTGGGAAAAGGCAGCTCAGCTTTTTGGGGTATATAGGTCATCAGTAAAAGTTAGATTATGAAAGTCTTCGAGTCACAATCATTCCATAGAGTAATAGAGTTGAATGCGATTTAGGCTTAAGAGTGAGGGAAATAAATTTTTAGTTAACAGCCATGAAAATCAGCACTATTTCATATAGTTTAAATAGACTGCTATTCTTGGTTCAATAGAGGTATCCATTCAGTTCATTTCCTTGAGTTCAGAGGTAATAAAAAGATACACAAAATTTAATCAATTTTGGACAGGCCTATAATTTTTAAAGCTATTTTTTGTTTAAATTGCATAACTACTAATTTTTCACTGCCAATTTCAAAGAGAGGTACTCCAACCCAAGTCCTTCCATATCCGTTTTAAGACTCCACAGAGAAGGCACGACATGATATGATGCTAGAGGGGTCTTTTCCTTTTCAATTCTTTTCTAATGTTTCAAAAAGATTTTAAAATTGAGCAGAATCTTGGAGAATTTTAGATCAGAAATTTCCTCCTGAACAATGACTCCTTTGTTATTAGTATACTGTAAACGGTAACCTTTTGGGGGGAGTGTTCCGGAAACTTGCCTAATTAAAGAAATTTCTTCACAGTTGAAACTGTGAGTGGATTAAGTTTATCAAAATTGAGAATAAAGGCTGATTTTATGGTTAAGATGGTGTACGGTATATTTGAAGTAATCGCTGTTGGAGTAGGATAGGAATCTCACAAGTGGGTACTGGAGACAGATTAGCATGACCAGGTTAGTAACCCTCTGAGTTTCCAGAAGAGAATGCACAGGCTTATTTTCCACCTTGGTTTCTAGAGGCAGGATGTTTGCTCTGCACATAACAGGATGACATAAGGTGAGGTACTTGTTTAATAAGTCAGGAATTTATTTGGGTGTGTGAATTAAGAAGCAAGAATTGAGCTAGAAAATATTCCCAAAGGGTAAGTGTCTGAAGGGCCTCTGCTGTTCAGGCCCTGAGCCTACACAAAGTCTCTTTCCTCTAGTTGCATAACCTCCACTCTTTCAAGTCAGGCAGGACACTGTCTTGTGTTTGGATTTTGGCTTACCTGTGCATAAAGTTGTGTTGAAAAATGTGTTGTTAAATGTTCAGTTCTTTGGTTTTGGAGCCTGGGATTCCTTCTGGAGAGCCCAGCCTGGTGAAAGGAGCCCAGGACCTGGGAGATGTGGGTTCCCGGGGCTGTGGAGGCAGCAGAGGTTTTTGGTCTGAGTATAGAATCAAACCGCCCCTTTCCTGAGAGGCTGCTTTGGTGTGTAGCCAGAGGCATCGTTCAGCCTGTCCTGATGCCCCTGTGAAAACAAATACTTTCAGTGGGTTCCTGATTTTCCTTCTGCAGATCCTTTGATCAGATCCAGCAGTGCCCCGGAGCAGAGGCGGGCTCCAGAGCGGAGGATGGCTGCCAGACGGAGTGGGTGGAACCCCAGGGTGCATCTTTCACCTGGCCTGTGGCCTCCAGGACCAAGCCCTCCTTCTCCTGGAGGAGCTGACAGTACTGGGGTGAAGGCGGGGTCTGGGAGAGAGCTACGCCATCACCTTCACATTTATGAGATACTTCACGCACAGTCAGGACAAAACGACTTATAAACTTAAAAAAACATTTTGGGGGAAGAATTTAAGAAGAGGAGAACATTAAAATGAAACTACCCCTCAAATTCATCAGTGTTAACCATTTGATGTATTTCTTTCAAGTCTTTTCAGATGTTTGTACACAGTTAACTTTCCTCCTATTCCCTCTCTCTCTGACCACACCACCTCGTTCACGGGATACATGGGGCCATCAGGCTTCGATTTGCCCCATGTCAACTACATATTCACCTTCATCTGTGTGAACATCCCTTCCTCCAGTCTCAGAAGATTTAGGTCATTTTCTCAAGGCTAATTCTTTGACAGTCTCATCCACCCTAAAAACAGCCTCCGGCCTACTTTGCCCTTGGGCGCTCACCATAAGCATCCTCTTCCCTTTGTAACAAACCTACAGAGAATCACTGACTCTATTTTCCCACCTCCCCTTTACTCCTTTTCTTCTTTTAGGGACTGCTTGTATTTTTTCATTAAAGAAGTAATATATATATATGGTAAAAAATGTAAACAACACAAGGGGATATAAATGAAGCAAATTTTCCCTTTCACTCCACATCCCTAGTCTCCTAGTCCCTCCCACAAGAGGTTGCTATGTTTTGAAGATCTTGTTCTTCCAGAAATATTCTGTGCATTGACAAGCATATATGCCCCTCTTCCCTCAACCTCCATCATCCGTGTTAAAAAAGAAAACACAATGGAAACACGTTAAATCCACTGTTTTGCACCTTCCTGTGCCTGGGATTTGGAGCCTGGGTTCAGGTATATGCCCTCCTTGGCCTCTGCTCCTCCCGGAGTGGTTCTGGGACTTGTACTCTCCACCCCGGCATCCCTGGGCCCTCCTGGCCTCCCTTCCCAGCCCAGAGATTGGGTGTATGTTCCCTCTAGCAGTGTCTTGGGTGGCCTTGCTGTGGCTGACCCTGCCCCAGGCTAGCAGTGCCACAGTATATTTGGCAAGTGACTAGGTGGAGGTGAACCTCTCTCCCCCTCCATCTAGGTACCAGGAGTGTCCCCATGTGGAGGCTGAATCCCTTAGGGGTTGTTGGTCTGCTGAAGTTTGAGATGGGCCTGTGGGAAGGGGTCTTGTTCCAGATGCTGGGGGGAGGGGAAACCCAGTGGTTGGTGGCTCACACACGGACATGCACTGAGTCATGGGGTGGGGGTCCCTGTGCCCTTTGAGGTTCTGCACTTCTCCAAAGCGTATCCCCATGCCCCAGGGAGTGAGACATTAAATAACAAATAAAAAATGCCATGACAGGCCAAGAGAGAGACTGTGGAAGGAAGTTGTATATTTTAGTATCTTTAGAAGTCCTTTTTTTTGCTTTTTGCACAAGGTGATCCCACGTTTCCACTTTGCACTTGGCCCTGCAAACTCTGTAGCTGGCTTTGATTGCAGCCACCATAAACTCGTGGTTACCAACCTCAGCTGGGTTCTCAACACAGCCAGCCAGCCAACCTCTGTGTTTCTCTGGCAAGCTGTTCCCCATTGTTCACAATGGCTAAACATTTTTTACTCTTCCCAAATGTATGCTCTTTCTGCCTCCACCTTCATCTCAGCAAACAGCTCTTACTTTAGAGAAAAAGAGATTGAAGCCACCAGATGAAAAATTCCTCATGATCCTAATTTGTGTTTCTCCCACCCCTTCTTTATCTCTTCTTACCTAGGAAAAGGTGTTCCTTCTTATCTAAGGTTTATCCCTCACCTGCACCCTGGATTCCACCTTCCTGCCTTCCCAGAACTGAGCCTGATCATCCCCTGTCTCTCAAGAGGTCACACGGAGTAGTGGGAGAAGCGCAAGCTCTACAGACATTGCCTGGGACTGGATCCCAGCTTTGTCACTTAGAGCTTGTGTGACCTTGAGCAAATCTCTTAACTTCATGAGTAGTTCGAAGGGTTGGCACATAATAAGTGCTCTAGAAATGTTCATTTAATAAAATCAAAGAAAAAACTCCTTCCTTCATCTTCAAACTTTTTTTTCCTTGTAAGGCTCCTCTTAACATACTCATTCTCTCCCACCCTAAAAATGACCCTCCCTTGACCCCGAAATTCCTTCCAGCTACAGCTCCATTTCCTTCCTCCCTCTGTAGCTAGATTTCCTCGGTTTATCTACACACACAGCCTCCACATCCTCACAGCCCACGCACTCCTCAGCTCACAACAACATGATGTCTACCCTACTGTCCGCTGAAATTTATCTTCCCTTGAAAATCTGTGCATTCATGTCACCAAACCCAATACACACACACACACATATATATTTTAATCTAATTTGATCTTTCCTCTGTCCTTGTGATTTTTGGCCACTTCTTGAAAGTCTCTTTTCCCTTGTTTTCCATGATGATGCCTTCTCATATTTCCTCCTTCTTCTCTAGGAGCTTCTTTTCAATCTCCTTTGCACGGTCCTCTTTCTCTGATCATCACTGAAGTGTAGGTTTTCCTCAAGGTTCTCTCCCACTTGACACACTCCTTGAATGATTCTATCCACTCCCAAGACTTCAATTATTGTATTTAGGCTGATGATTCCCACATATGTATTGATAACCCAGATTTCTCTCCCAAGTTCCAGGTTAATTTATCCAACTGCCTAGTGGACAGTGTCACTTGGAAGTCCCAGCGGTATCTTCAAGTCAGCATGTCTAAAATTGAATTCATCATTTCCTCTCCATCTGCTCCAACTTGCTCAACATCTAGGGTTCTGTTCAATTATTTCTCTTGCCTGCAGGATAAACTCTATTCTCTTTTATATCTTCCACGATCAGGCTCTTGATTGCCTTTCCAATATTTTCTCTTGTCAGGCCCCATCTTGACCTCTGGACTACAGCCAAAATGAACTGACTGTGGTGCTCCGAGCACATAAAGCTCATGCTTCCATGCCCTGTTCCCAGAATCACTTCCCTTCCTGGCTTCCAGGTGAATACCTAGTTATCTTCAGATCCTCTGTGCATTTTTTTGACTGTCCACAAACTCAGATGAGCAAGTGTTGCCACTTACATTTTTTTCCATACCTTAAGCCAATTTCGATCTCTGTGCCCCTATTTTATCGTGCTAGTGGAAAACCTAACCACAGTCCTTTTTGGAATTCATGTCCTTCCCTGGAGTTAAGTCACCATTTCAGCATATGACCTGGTTACCGTAGGTTGCTGAAAACCACCTGTGTCCTTTTCCTCGTAGCCCCAGGATTGCCAGCATCCCCAGCAGCTCTCTGATACTTCTATGCCACACATGAGGCATAGAAGTTTTGGTTGGGTTATCAGTGCTTCCTGGCTATAGACTCACCACCAAACATTTCTTTCTGGGATGCTTCTCAGCATCTCTTTAGCAATAAAGAAGTGGGCTCTGGAAGTGGGCTGCATCCCTGCTCCCCTAGGATCTGTAGATAGCTCTTCTCTTCTCTTCTCAGCTAGGTGACACTTCTTTCTAGGATGGGTGGGGATAGGATGAGAAGCTCTAGTCTTGTTCATATTTATCTATAGTCTAGAATCCTCTTTTCCCACTTACCTCCTCTGAAAATCCTCTTATTTATTCTAAGGCGTGTGTTGAAAACTCAGATGCCTATGGGGTAGGGTTGGTAACTTCGAGAATGAAGCAAGTGTGTGTAAGAGATAATAAGGTGTAGTGGGGACTGGGTCCATTTAAAGAGGCAGCCACCACTCACCTCCAGCTCAGTGATGCCATGAAATGTATGGGCCAAAAGTTTGGAGAGGTTCCAGATTTTTAAGAGAAGCTGGAAATTTAAAATCTTATATAAAATTGCCATTTTTTAATGCTGGAAACTAATTCTAAATTTATAAAAATATTGTTTGAGCCAAACAAATTATGTCTGTAGACTGTATATACCCCACAGATTGCTGGTTTGTGACCTTGGTCCTAAGGGTTTAGTCTTTTGAACAACAAAAGTCTTAAAGATTATAAGGTACTTCTTACATGGGAAAAGGGTGAGAGGGAAATATCAGGGAGCAAAAAGTCTCCAGGTATTAATATTTGAAAATTCTATCTTGCCATCCCTTTCCTGATCCTCTTCATCCCTGCCGCCCCAAATAGAAGAGATTAACCACCTCCTTTGGGTCCACACGGCTCTCTGGACAGAGAACTACCAGAACATCCAGCAGTACTACTCTATGCCAGTAGTGGCTCTATGTTTTCATCCTGTTTGCTTACATATCTCTCTCACCATTGGTCTTAGTCCATTCAGGCTGCTGTAACAAAAATACTATAGACTGGGTGGCTTATAAACAACAGAAATTTATTTCTCACAGATTTGGAGGCTGAGAAGTCCAAGATCAAGGCGCCTGCAGATTCAGTGTCTGGTGAGGACCCATCTCCGGGTTCACAGACACCATCTTTTCACTGTGTCCTCATATGGTAGAAAGGGTGAGGAAGCTCTCTGGGTCTCTTTTATAAGGGCACTAATCCCATTCATGGGGGCTCCACTCTCATGAACTAATCACCTCCCAAAGCCCTACTCCCAAATACCATTACACTGAGGATTAGGTTCTAACAAATTAATTTGGGGAGACACAAACATTCAGTCTGTAGCACCATGCTGAATCCCTTGAGGTGGGAGCGCCATGATTAATTTTTATTTTTCTAGTGCATGTGGCATGTAATATATGCTCTGAGCAGGGATTTGAAGGCAGAAAGGGGGAAGAACTCTCTGGACAGAGGGAAAGCACATGAATGGACACAAAGTCATGAACCACCAGAGTTTGCTGGTTTTTAAGTCCTGTGGTACTTTAGTTTTCTAGAAGTATAAAATAATAGCAGAGAATGACTAGAGGTGAGGAAGACAAAGACGGCAAGGGGTTATATGCTGTTTTAACAGCTGATACTTAATCATTAGGTGATAAGAACGCATGAAGTTATTTTTTTTAAAAAAGGAATAAAATGATTACATTCATATTAAAAGAAGGATTAAAGGAGTGTATTTAGTGGTCATTCACTTCTGTGGCAGCCCACTATTGTAAATGCCCTCCTACATTTTGGTAATTTCCCACATTATGAATTTTACCTTTCAAAACTTCGATTCAGGAAACCCACATTCCTGGGCTGCCTTGAAGCCAGAGTGCAGGCGTGTTACCTGGTTTCCACTACTCAGATGCAATTGTGCGAGACTTGGATTTGGAACCGAGCAATGTGAGGAGTTGGGGAAACCGCTCTTGTGACAAGTTCAGAGAAAGACACACGTGGCTCTTTGGAAGCAGAAATGGCAGAGTCCCTGGCCCTCAGTACTGATCCTCCCAGGTGCCAGGCGATGGTGGCATTGGTGCTTTTACTGGCGCAGCCCTGGTGGTATGTTGGGTATTGCTCCTGGATGCACAGCTCCAGAGTTGGATCGCTGGCCCTTCTGGAGATTCTGTGAGCTACCCAGTGTGTGGAGATTCTGTTACTTGCAACTAAGAACACCGATCAATATAAGATGATATCAATGAGTATATTGCCATCGTTCCTATGAGAGGTGATTAGGGTTTGCATCAGAGGGAAAGCTTAGAGATGGATACAAAGCACTGATTTGAAAGATGTTCAGAAAATTCTCTCATATAGATATCGTTGATTAGATGTGAAGGAGGAGGTTGAGAGAATGAGAGGGACAAGTCAGAACAAAGGTTGAGGAAGAAAGAAAGAAAATGGAAGGGCTTAATACTGTATAGCCTGAGGTTTCCACAAAACTGGGTGAGGTCATTTGCTGTGAGCTGCTGGCATAGGAAAGGGCTTGGGGCTAGAGGACCCTAAAGGACCCAGAACATTGAGATAGTCACAATGCTTAGCAGTCTGGAAGTGGGAACTGAAGAACTAAATGATTGGCTGGTCCTGGATTTTTAGGGAAGCAAGTAAATCCAAAAGGGAGTTGATAGACTAAAGGAATAAGAAAGAATCCAGAGGCCTGAGCAGGTTCCTCTTATATTCAAGTTCACATCAGTATCCCCAGACACTCCATAACTATTTGATGAAGTAATGAATGAATCAGGTCTTACCAGAGGTAAACAGAAAGCTAGAGAGAAGTACAGAATTTAAGATCTTACGTCTAATGCTAGACCTTTGCTTTCTCTCATTTGCATACTAAATGGAGGGCTGCAGATGGCTTCATGTTATTACAGCTGCTGAATCGACTTACACTGGCTGTAGAATTCTATTGCCCTTGCCACAGAAAATGACCTTGAAGTATTGAAGAATTCTCTGGGCTTCTTTCAGAAGACAATAGCAAAAGCAGGATTAATTCAAATGTTGGGTTATATATTTGAAGGTCCTTCAGGTAATTCCAAGGCCAACTAGAAATCTTTTGAAAAGTCTGAATTTAGATTTAAAAGCTCAAAAGTTCCCTTATTTTCACTTCCATGTTGTCATTTTATTACTTAAGCATTACCAGCTTCTTTTCTGTTTTGAATAGCTTGTTTAACATTTTGTGGGCTCTCTTCTTTACTCCTCTGCTTTCCACATTTCCATTTTTTAATAAAAAAAGATGAAGGAAAGAGTGCCTTTTCCACCTATTAAAATAATTTTACCTTTGCATCAGCATGTTTCTCACTTTTCATAATTTGTGAAAATGCAACTATTTTAACCAAAGTGCACAGCAGCATGTCTGGAAGTCTATCTGAGACTACAGAATCCCTCTTCACATTTAGGAGATCCCAAAAGACCAATGAAAAGTGCTGAATGAGTTGAATGAGAGCTTGTGAGGAAAGGTTAAATGGATTGGGATTATTCATCCTGTATAATAAGGGAATTTGCTAAAAATAATATTAATTTGACACAGACAATGTGATCTGTTAAAGAGAGAAACGGTAACATCTTTCAAAAATTTCCTTCTCTGTGAATCTTAAAGAGTCCTATTTGTCTTAGCTGAGCTAAGGGAAGTTCTCCCGTGTGTGTCTGATCTTAGGGCTATTACAGGGTCCAACCAGGAGAGGGAAACCACACAGACTTAGGGAAAGTTTAATGTAAAGAATTATTCATTCTAACAGGGAACTGGAGTTACAAGGGATTGGCTGGTAAAGAGAACGTCAAAGAATAAAGGAATTGCAGTGTCAGGAGCAGCCAGTACTCCGAGGGCTGAGTAGGGTACCCAAGGAAGAGTGCCTCTCCCTGACTCCCAGGTGGAGATTCAGTCCTTGCTGGAGATGGCATGGCTGTGGTCAGTGAACAGCAGAGAAGTCGCTGTGGTGCTTCCCTGGTAGAAATTGCTGGAAATCCACCCTCCAGGATACCAGGGAAATCTGTTGGTGGGGAAGTATCTCACTGGAAGCTCTCTGCTACACGTCCTCCTAGAGAAGGGTTGCCAAGAGGAGCTACTGGCTGCTGGGTCCTGCTGGTTGGGTGCGCCTGCTGTGCACTGCACTGGCCACTGGCAAAGCTGTGAGTGCTGCGTGAGCTGTGTCCTGAAGAAGCTGTCAGCACTGCAAGAGCTGGGTGCTGGAGAAGTCACCTGAGCTCTACGAGCCTTCTGGGAAAGCAAATCTGAACTAGGAAAGAAAACTCCTTCCTCCTGAAATGTCTCTCCTGTGCCCTCTACCGGCAAAGCTTAATACCATGCCACCTGGCAAAGAAAAACTAATTTAAAGGATTCAGATCCATCTTTGCCCAGCAGGCGATGTAGGGTGATTTTGCAGATGATGTAGGCAATAAATTGATAACTGGCACAGGGGTAGTTTTGAGACAGTGACAAGTAAGTTGTCAGGTGGGCTAAAAGAAGAACTCTGACTTTGGTTCTAGTTGTGTGACTTCTCAGGGTCCAGCGAGGAGATTGGGCTGTATAACATAGATCCCATCCAATTCCTAACCGTCTGTCTCTGTTCTGCCAGTTCTCTATTGAGCTGACATTGTTCTTGAAACTGCCTATTACCTTGTTGGACTAGATATTCTTTTTCAGTTTTGAGGGGTGTTGAAGAAGTCTGTTTATTATTGTTACTGTTGACAATCTGAGGAGAAATACTTCTTGTTGTAAGTTAACTTGGATTTCATTATTAAACTACTTCTGAATAATTTCCTGGTACTTACTGTATAATAGAAGAAGCCTGGGCCCTTTGCTCTGTGTTTGATGGGTTTTGGTTATTTAGGAGAATCATTCCAATCCCTGGAACTTGGGTACTTACACTTTATTTTATTTTTTTTCCTTTTTTTTTTTGGTGAGGAAGACCAGCCCTGAGCTAACATCCGTTGCTAATCCTCCTCTTTTTGCTGAGGAAGTCTGGCCCTGGGCTAACATCCGTGCCCATCTCCCTCCACTTTACATGGGACTCCGCCACGGCGGGGCTGACAAGCAGTGCGTCGGCGGGCGCCCGGGATCCGAACCAGCGAACCCTGGGCTGCCAAGCGCGGACTAAACCGCTGCGCCACCGGGCCGGCCCTGGGTACTTACACTTTAAAATTTTGTTGACATAGTAAGCCACAGGTGAGGAATGAAACATTTCTTTCTTCTCAAACTTATTTATGCCAAAAAATTATTTCCATTATCTTCATAAGTGAAAGAGTGATAGACATGGTAAAGTCACTCAATAAGTCTTATAAGTACTTTTTGGTATAAGTCCCAGAAATTGAGAATAAGGATGATTGGGTAAAGAATCCTATTGCAAGTCAGATGGTTTTTAATTCTTTGCTATCTATAGAATTGAACGAGACCCTCAGTGACTTTTTGTTGATGGATCATTAAAAAAAAAAAAGACTTCAAATGATGTATTACTTCAAGATATTTTTAGAGAATACTTTAGAAGGTGTTTAAAAATATGGTTACATTGCTATAATAAAACTCCTTCCATTTCCATTTACTTATGTATGTGGACAAAGTTTCTGAGCATTTGCATATTTGAAAATGAAAAATAGAAATATAGTTTTTGTTGAACATATCTCATCCTATGGGTGAGTAATATTCATCCAAAACCACATGGACTAATTGAAAAAATAAAACAGCCTCAAGTATCTCATTAGATGTTTTTCTAATGAGAAGTTACTGTGGTAGACAGAATTCTTAGATGTTTCCCCAAGATTCCTGTCCTCTGGTTAATCAAGCACTAATCTAGGTACTGCTGTGAAGAGACTTTGCAGAATTAAATTTACTAATTAGTCGACCTTGAAATAAGGAGATTATCCTGGATTATCTGGTGGACCAATGTAACTACATAAACCTTTAAAAGCAGGAAAGAAAGATAGAAACGTCAGTCAGAGAGATGCAGAGAAGAGGTGTGGAGAGTGAGGATATATTTGCACCACTGCTGGCTTTCAGATGTGGGAGCTTCTTTCAAGGGCCAGAGAGAAGACTCCGGGAGCTAAGAGCGGTCCCCAGCTGACAGCCAGCAAGGAAATGGGACCTCGACTCCATAACTGCATAGACCTGAATCCTGCCAACAACCTGAACGAGCCTGGAAATGGACTCTCCTCTAGAGTCTCCAGAGGGAATGTACCCTGCTGACTCCTCGATTTCTACCTTGTGAGACTGAGAAAAGGAACCAACCGAGTCATGCTATCCCTGGCCTTCTGGCCCCAGAGCAGTGGGAGAACAGATGCGTCGTTTTCAGCTGTGAACTGTGTGGTAATTTGTTACAGCAGCAACAGGAAACAGATAGGAACTTGTTATGTTTGATGATATTTAATCAACATATTAGTGTATTTTATGTTGTTTTAATCAATTGTCATCAATAGTAATATTTAAGTTGATAATATTCTGAAAGAAAAATATCGTTAACACTTAAAACTATATAGTCACAGAAAATAATTAAGTTTAATTTCAGTTTACATACCTTTTTTTCAGTATTCTTATGATAGAATAATAAAAAATATCATTAAGGTCAAAATATATCACATTAGGATAAAATTCTGTAAGGGCAGTGGAATGGAAATAAGTATGTAAGGAGAAAAGGAATAATATAAAAATTTTCACTGTTAAAGAAGAGCTTGTTAGTGCCTATTTTAGAAATGGATGAGGACTGGTGTCAAAATCATATACTATTATATTCCATTGGAAATATGTATATACAAATATATATATATATTTTTTCTGCTGACAAAGATTTGCCCTGAGCTAACATCCGTTGCCAGTCTTCCTCTATTTTGTATGTGTGTTACCACCACAGCATGGCCAATGAATGGTGTAGGTCTGCGCCTGGCATCCAAACCTGTGAACCTGGGCCACTGAAGTGGAGCGTGCTGAACTTAACCACTAGGCCATAGGGCCAGCCCCTCAGTGGATATATTTAAAGAGAGATCTCATAGTTTTATTTTAAAAATCATTATTTACACTATTCTGGAAAGAATACATTTTGTAACTATTTAAACTATGATGAAAAATTTTGATATTACCATAAAAATATGCAAGCAGGCACATACTCTTTCAAAATGCCTTCAACGACTAAGCAAACAAGACAGTTTGAAGACCACTGGCTCATAGGACTCCATTTTCTCAGTTTATACACAGCATTCCCTTCCAATTGGGGGAAATTTGGGAAAGTACAGGAAGCTTAGAAGGTTTAATCATTCATTAACTAGTTTATCCATTAAAGACCAATTGAACCTCTATAGAGGACGCATATCGTATGTTTAACTTATGTGAATCCAACTATATTCACTCAGCAAATTAAAATGGGGAGAAATAGAGGAAAGAAGTAACAATTTGAATTGACTAGACAGGTCCACCTGGTTTCAACTCAATGTAGGAATGTCCTGAGGGACAGTGAGATGATGGCTCTTGTCCTGGTTTATTCTAGTGTTTACATGTTCATGCTGTTCTCACATCATGGTCTGAAACACAAGCCAACTTGCTCACCTGGTGCTCAAATGAAGAAACAGTACCTATTTTAGAACCTATTTCCCATACATGATGCTGGGGGCTGGCTCAGGGATGAGGGTATGGGAATCCTGCTCTGGAAGAGCACACTCACCCTGCTTCAGTGCAAACACAAGAAGGGGTATGTCTATCCAGTGTTTGACCTTTTGTCTTTCAGGATTTACCTGTCTGATAAGTCTGCCCTTGAACAGCTTTACGTTCATTGATATAATTCTTCATATTCTGCCTGGCTTTGGAAGCCTGGGTTTTCCTTCAGTCATCTCATCTCTGTTGATGGCTGGTCCATCTGCTTGGTCACTCATGTTAGATACATAGGATCCGGGCCTCCTCTCTCTCTGGTTCCCCTCAAACCACAGTCAAATCCTGTCAAGTCTGCTCCCCTAAATTTTAAATTGTGTCCCTTCTCTTTGTTTGCAAGCCTGGCCACAATTCAAGTGTTCACCATGGACTGTGCCCTGGTCTTTGTAATTGTCTCCTCTGATTCAGCCCTTGGAACTCCGTGCTCCAGGACAATGTTTTAAAATGCAAATGTAGTTATGTCTCTTTTCCACGACAATCCCAACCTTTCCTACCTCCTCTCCTTCAGCCCTGTTGCTCAAACCAGCCATTCTCTTCCTTGCCTTCACAGGTCGTATCTTCTGGAAGAATGTCCTCTTAGCTGCCTTCTTGACAATCTGGGCAACTCATCTTACACTTTAAGAATCATTGCATACACGGTCAAATTGCCAACACTACCCACCCCCACCCACCCATTAGCATATTATGCTCCTGGGAGTGTGGTAGGCACTTTCCCTGTACAGACTTGGTTTAAATTACACAACAACCCAGTGAGGTAGTTATTATTATCTCTTTTTTCCGGATTAGGAAGCTAAACTCAGGGATACTAAATGACTTGCCTAAGCTACTAAGTGGGTGGGCCAGGATTCAGAGCCTCAGGGGTCTGACCGCAGAGCTCACTCATGGGGCCACTATATTTTGGAATCAAATAGGCCGTCAGTTTACACAGCAGTCTTGCTCCACATCTGTGATGGGGAGAAGGGGCCAGTTACTCAATTTCTCCACAATACCTCTTCTGTAAAATGAGGCTAATCTTACCTGTTAGCAGCATTCTTGTGAAAATTAGCAAACATATTGAAAGGAAACTGTGGAGTCCTTTATAAATATGGCCTAGCTCCTCCAAGCTGGCCTTGAAGGGAGAAGAGCCTTACACTGGGGAAAGCGGCCTGGATCCTGTAACCCCAACTCTTGTCTCCAGGATCCGCTTGTCTTGTGAACCCCTTGCAAGCCTCTGGCAGGATGGCCCCCTCTCCTGGCTTCAAGGCTCAAGCATAAGTAAGTGATTTTCCCTTTAGTACCCCATAACACAGCTGATCTAAGGCTGGCAAGCTTCACTAAATGCTAGGAAACAATGAAAATAAAACTAACATGAAGGGTAACATAAAACTGGATAATCTAGGTCAGGAAATATAGATTGCTTGGAGTTAGACACATTCCAGGACAATTAACTAGTGTGTGACCTTGGCTAGCTTTTGAGGTTTGGGCTGCTCATCTGTAGACTTAGAAACAATGATGTCTATTTGGTAGAACTATTGTGAGAATTGATTTATTAATTAAGCATGCATTTATTGAGCCCAAGCAAGGTATTCAATGATAATTAACATCTAAACAGTTTTTGCTAAGTGGCATGCAGTCTTCAAAGTGCTAATATACACTAGCTCACTTAATCTTCACAGCAAAGGGAGGAGGGTGCTGCTTGTATTCCCATTTTACAGATAGCAAGAGTAAGGCACCACGAGGTTAAGAAACTTGCACAGCTGGTGGTTGACATAGCAGGACTGGAAGCTGAGCCACCTGTTCCAGGAGCTGAGTGCTTGACTCCTATGCTGCATTGCCTCATGGTGTGAGTGGAGATCCCGTCATCACAGAGCTTACAATTTAGTCTAGTAGGCATTCAAGGAAACAAAGAAATGCATAATTAAAATGAAAATAAAGGCGATGAGGGAAATGAACAGAGTGTGTGGCAGAGAATAATGGGGAAGGGGTGTTGGAGATCCTTCAGAGAGGATGATCAGGGAAGTTTTCTTTGAGGAAAGTGACACTTAAGTTTGGATTAAATGAGATAATGTGTCTGTTAAAGAGGAGTCTGGGCATCCTGCCAATAAATGCTCCCCTTCCTTTCCTTTTCGGTATCGAAATAGAATTTTGCAAAAATTTTCTTGACCCTGCGTGAGCTCTCACTGCTGTTGGTCACTCCAAGAGATAGATTTCTGGGGAGTGTGAGCAGACCTCGTCAGGCAAGGGAACTTGTTTGTTCAGATGAAAGCTGTGGAAAGTAATGAGGACTCCGATGCTTGAACAATTGGCATATAGATGCTTAAACATTACTTTGTTTGCACATGAGCTCTTTTATTAGATAATTGAGAAAACCTAGCTATTTACAGGTGTTGTCACTTTTGTACCTTTAACAATTTGTTAGATTTCAAAAGCATCAACTTAGTTCTGTTGTTCACAATGGCTTTGAAAAGGTGTTAAGAATTCTGGAAATTCATTGCGAGTTAGCGGTATCTTTGCCTATGCTTTTTCGAAATAATAGCTGATTTCTTTGGCAAACCCATCATTTCTAATTTAATGGGTAGTGCTTCAGTAATTGAACTAGCTTTTTGAAAGCTACAATGGCAGCTGAGGACATCGTAACAGAGGACTAAAATAAGATAAGTGGGGAAAGAGACACATTACCTCTTTTTGCTCATCTGGTTGTTATTATTGTTAATAATAATAAAATTCAAGAAATTGATATAACTGTCTTTTTTATCATCATTTAAAATATCTTTGGGAATGTCACATAAAATAGCAGTTGTAACAGTGCAATGTAAATTATAGTACAGTAAAAAAATTGGCAATAGTGGGTTCTGCCTGACAATTGCTGCCTGATATTTTGAAAGCAAAATAGTCACTTAAATATTTTTAGGCCATTTCATGAAAAAAAGAAAAAGGAAATCATACTTTTAGGTAATGCTTTTAGATAAGCTTTATCCGTGTCTTCCTCCTCTGATTATGATTTATTTATATATAGGGAATATGCAGGGAATTATGGGTGTGGCAGGCAGACTCGATGGTGGCCCCAGTAATCTTTGCCTTCTGGGGTTCATGCTCTGTGTCAGCCTCTCCTCCTCAGTGCAGGATAGCTTTAGTGACTCACTTCTAACAAATAGGAAATGCAGAAATAATTGGGTGCCACTTCCGAGATTAGGTTGTAAAAGATTGTGACTTCCATCTTGGGTTCGCTCTCTTGATCTTTTTTAGATCTCTCCCCTGGGATAACCAGCTGCCATGTTGTGAGCAGCCCTGTGGAGCCACATGAGGAGGGATGAGGCTTGCTAACAACCATGTGAATGATCCAGAAAGCAGATCTCCTCCCCGCCTCCCTCCCCACCCAGCTGGGCTTCCAGATGAGACCACAGCCCTGGCCAATAGCTTGATTGTCTCCTCACGACAGACTTTGAGCTGGAGGCACTCAGCAAAGTGACACAGATTTCTGACTCACAGAAACTGTGAGATAAAAGTTTGTTGGTTTAGACTGTGAAATTTTGGGGTCTACTTGTTAGGCAGCAAAAGATAACTAATACAGATGGGGAGTACAAAGGGAATGATACATTCTAGAGTGGGCCCTAGGTCTCTGAAAATGGAGTTATAATGACACGATCCCTAGGCTCCACTGTGGCATGGTGCTGACCGCACATGCCAAGGTTTATCCAACCTCTTGGTTCTGAGTTTTTTCATTTCCCTAGACTTGGGCTCACCCTCTGTCTTTGAGGTTCTTCGTTGAAAACAATGGAAATGGCATCTATCCAACTAAAGCAAAAGGATATTTATTGAAAAGATATCCAGGTTGTGGTGGATGTAGAGCAGGGTGGCTGCTGTAGAATCAACAGGAGGCTTTGAGGCCAGGTTTGGGAACAGTTAGAGACCCACAGAGTTCCAGGAACTAGGAAGAAGTACAGCAACATTCTCCTAGCAGCAACTTGGTTCAGCACACAGCCACTACAATATGTGACCTCTGATGTCACTTTCTGTCCTGGTCTCACTCACTCAAGATTCAAAACCCCAAAAGAGAGCATTCAATTGGCCACACTTAGTTGCCCACCTAACTCCTGGCTGAATTGGTGCTGGGAAAGGAAGGATGGGGCCTTCTGGCTTTCTTAATGGAGGGCAGGCACCAGGGATTTACCCTTTGTGGCAGAGACTGTAACTGCTTCCCTATTGTCTGCTTTCATCTTCTTTTTCAATAGTGAAAGTTTTAGCTGGGCTGAGGATTACATTATTTCCCAGCTTCCCTCACACAAAAGTATGTGTCTTAATTCTAGTCGATGGGATCATATGAGCAAAAATTGTTTGTGCAAATTCTGGATTGTATCTTTTAAAGGAAAGGTACCCATGCTCCCGTTTTCTAATTCCTTCTTTTTACAGCGGAAGGTAGAGATTGTGGAAAGTCATCTTTGACCTTGTGGACAAGCGCCATACCCTAGGGAGGGCAAAGCACAAAAATGGAAGGAGCCCATGTGCTCAACACTGTTGAGATGCCACTTGGGCCTGGGCCACCATCTTGAATGTTATAAGTGAGAAATAACTTCTGTTACATATGTTATAACTTATGTGTTATATAACATGAATTAATATAAATAACATGTATATATAGCTTCTATGTTCTGTAAGAAATAACTTAAATATTATAAGATAGAAATAAATATCTCTCTTGTTTAAGAGCTTTCATTGAAGCTCTTTCTGTGCTCTGAGGCTCCAGCCGTTGAGGGAAAGGTAGAGCCCTAAAAAGAAATCAGGTGCCACCAGGATGGGGATGTGGGGCAGCCAGAATGGCAATTTCTTCTACAGCTAAGGCCATTGCATTGATTTTGAGGTACATACCATTTTGTGAATTAAAGATTTAATTTTGTTTTTTAGGAAGATTGGCCCTGAGCTGACATCTGTTGCCAATCTTCCTCCTTTTTTTCTCCCCAAAGCCCCAGTAGATAGTGTATGTCATAGTTGTGCATCCTTCTAGTTGCTCTGTGTGGGACTCCGCCTCAGGATGGCTTGATGAGTGGTGTGTCAGTCAGCGCCCAGGATCCAAACTGCGAATGTCTGAACGCCGGGCCACGGAAGCAGAGCACGCGAATTTAACCTTTACACCACCTGGCCGGCCCCAAGATTTCTTTAATTTTTGATGATGGCACTAATATATTGACAAATTAGAATTCCAACCTATTCCCTGGCAGCCAGTTTCATGTTTATCAATTCCCTGTCTGCACCAAAGTTTTCACATCTTGTATCCTTTTCCCATCCATGGATACATTTTTATGCAAAAAAGCTCTTTGGATCATGGAATTTTTGAGCTGTAAGGGACTTTAGTGAACAAACAGGGGATCCCAAACCAGTCTTCAGGGAAGCTTGTTGAACATATGACTCCTGCCCTGCCCCTACCCCCACATTTGCCCACTCACTCAGTGTGGAGAGAATTTCAGTATTAGTTGCTCTTTGCCGGCATGTTCCAGCTCTCCAGGAGGATAAAGAAGTCCTAGTTGTTTATACACACCTCGTAAAGGAGTCTCTCGGAGGATTGTGCCATTTTCCTCTACAGTCAACGGCACTGACCTCAGATGTTGATCACTTGCTGTGTCTTCATGTGGATCAATATGGCTTTCCATTCTGCTTGCTCAGGCCAGTCTGAGTGAGGAGCTTCCGAGGAGGGCACCACCGCCAGACATCGCCTAGCTTGTAAGGCTCTGAGGCTTACTATCAAGTCCCTTCCTGATCCTCCCAGGGTGTTTCAGTATTTTTGATCTGGTCTCCCAGAGCTGCCTGGATCTCATGGCCCTGAGTAAGCTGCAATCCTCCATTCTCCAGTGCTCTGCATCTAATGACTGCCCCAGGGTGAGTTCACATGCCTTGCTGTCTTATCCTTGGTGCACAAAAGTTTCCATACCTTCCCCATCTGAAGAGATCCATGTGGATTGTCTTCAAAGCTTAAACCACAAAAGCTGGTAACTTGCAGCTGGAGGTAAGGGGCTCAGAAAGCACACATTGAAATGCCCTCAGGGGCCAGTTGGGTGGTGATGTAGAGGTGAACAGAGAGTGGGGAGTGCCTGGTGAACTGCAGAGCACATACTCAGGCTAAGGGGGCACTTGCTACTCATGTGTTGCTAATCTTGTTTGGAAATAAATGCCCAGTGATGCTCAATCTTCTGATTTTTCAAAAGAAGCTGAAAATTTGGATTTTTTTTAAAAAGTGAAATATCCCTATTTTTAAGTATTGGCAACTTGCATATTAAAAAAAAAAATCACACCATGGGCTTTGCCTTTCAAAACCAGATTTGCAGGTGGGTCACTAGTTAATAACTTCTGGCTAGAATTTAGCAATACAGGTCCTGCTAACTCTCCTGGTGGAGAAAGGGGGAAAATCCCTTTTGATTTTATTCCATGGAGTATAAAGCAAGGAGAGAAAACATATAACAAGACACCCATTACTTTCTCAATAAATCACCCCTTTACATCAGTTATCATGCGCAGGGATTAAGTGATAAATTGAATAACGACAACACACAAAGCACAGTATATAGCACATGCTGAGTGATTAAACAATGTTTAGTGTTGAGCTTAGGTCCTTGAGTCTATTTCTGCACTTTCTGTTTTATTCTGCTTGCCTATTTCGGCACTAGCACCAAACTCTTTATTATTGTGGCTTTATAGAATGTTTGATGGGACAAATCTTAGATATGGCACAGGATAGTATTGAAGTAAATTATTTTTATTTACTCACATACATACGCATTTAAACAGATGAAATCAGAATTGCCCAGCTTTTTCCTTGGAAGGGATCTTAGAGTCTATCTAGCACTTCACAAATGATGGAATGAGTGCTGGAAAGATTAAATGGCTTGCTTAAATTCTTCCAACTAGTCAGTGGTTGTGTCAGATTAAATGTGTTGTGTCTTGACTTCTTGCCCAGATCTTTTGCATACACTGATCTTCTGCAACTCCCAGAGTCCTTTTGTTGTACCTGATATTTTCACCCTCCAAGCCACTCTTCATGATTAGGGCATTAGGTACAGAGGATTCTGGATGCATGCCACCTCAGCAGAGTAACATGCTAACATGTTAGCCCATATTAGTTTTCTCAGGTTACACTGGGGTGTGGGGAGTGGGTGCCAGGCCTAGATGAGCTGTGCCAGAGTGGACTGTGGAGGCAGAGAGCATCCGGCTTGCTGGTAGACATGCTATTGGGAGGACTTGAAGGCAAACTTCACTAATTTCTTGACTTTTCCTTTGACCTACTTTGTCACAATAGTAGAAGCAAGTGCATAAAGAGAAAATAATGGATATTAGATGCAACTTGCTGGATGCTAAAGCAAAAGCATCAACGTGAATATAATTAAATATTAATAGTAAGCATAGACTGTATTTATATTTAATTAGATCAAAGCTAATTCAAACTTGATTTTAAAAAAGTGTTTGCTCCCCCTTCCATCAAGTCAAGTAAAATGATATGTATTTGTGCATCGTAGTCTTCCCGTGTGAGCTTAATCTGCCTTTTCTCACTGGAGAACGTTAGAAACTCATCGCTACAGCTGAAACTCAATGTACTAACGTAACCTATTAGGTGTTTATAAAGAGGAGTTAGGACTGGGTACTTTTGGGGGAATTTCTTTCTTTCTTCCTTCCTTCTTTTCCTTTCCTTCCTTCTTTCTTTCTTCTTTCCCTATCTTTCTCTCTATCTCACAATAATATCATCATATCATCATCATATTATAGTTCACAAACTTAGGTGAAAAATAAACGTAACAATTTTTCTATAATTAAGGCTAAATTTAATTTTTGTGTGCTAATCTGTTGGATTTTGTAAAAACTTAATTTCAACCTATTTGGACTTCTCTTTTTCCCTCTGGTTCCATTACATTTCTGGGAGACTTAAATAATGCCAAGGAACTGGAAGGAGGGAAGACATCTGGTCCTTAGCTGTCACCTGTCCACATTTGTATCCACCGAGGTGTCTTGTTAACCTACCTGGTCCTGGCCAATGGTCCATGAAGGTCACTGCTGAGTCATCCTCTGTTCCTGCCCAGTAGGCCTTTCCTGGTAGAGACTGTTGTTTCTGTTCCTTCAGCACCACCATCTTGAAGGCACACTATCAGCTTCCAAGCCACTCCAGGCTCAGGCTGGATAGTGAGACCAGGCCACCTAGACCCCACAAGATCATATGGGGTTCAAACATCTCCTTGCCTAGGACACACACAGGAAAAGTGGAGTGCAGTCATGGGTGTGATGTTTACTTCTCTCTGCCTGCTAAGTCCTTTATTTCAACCATGAGAAACTCTCCTGGGAGGACTAGGAAGTGATGTGTGAGAGAGGCAAGAATATTGCCCCTGTACTGAGGCTTATCAAGTCAACTGTACACAACACCTATGCCCTGGATTAGGGTAACTCTTATTTGCTGGGCTACAAAGGGATAAATGCAATAAAATTATATTTTTGAAATATTACTTAGTGTCCTCACTTCTCCCATTATTCAGCTAGACCATTTCAAGTTTATTGTATTAGGGATATTAAAAGGAAATCAGAAGGAATCAGAAGAAAAAATAAAAGGAAATCAGTTCTTAGTTTTTTGAGTGTCAAGAGCTAGACCTGTCCTGTTCAATATGGTAGCCCCTAGCCCATAGCCATGTAATTATTTAAATTTAAATTAATTATAATTAAATAAAATGAAAAAGCCAGTTCCTCATTTGCACATTCTGGCTAGCTCAGAATTACAGGTCATTTCTACCATGGCTGAAATTAGAAAACTCTGAACTAGATCACAGTACAGAACAAGTAAAAGCAAAGCTTTCAGCCTCTGGGACTTGAAAGGATTTCCCTGGCTGGGGAAGAGAAAGGAATGGAGGAGGCGTTAGAAAGGGAAGGAGATGGTGAGTCATCTGATGGGGGTGGATTTCATGTCCAGATGTTCTGAATATCCACTGGGGAATGCTGTCCACTGCTGGCATCTGGGAGCTGTGTGGGAGCTGAGTCAGTGTCCAAAACCCATCTGGCCCCATTCAAGATTTCCCCATACATAGCCTGCCTTGAGCAGTTGTGTCAGGTGTTTTTCTCTGTGGCATGAGTCATAGGAGGATTGTTGGTCCATGTCTGGCTTCAAGGCACTGACAGGATTAATTTGAAGTGTGATGCTGTGGGTGTTATTGATGATGCAGAGGATAATACTGTAAACTAAAAGAGTGGTAAGCAAGTTGCTTAGAGCTGTTTTTAAAAAAAGAGCTGAACAAAGCCATAGTCAACTCTAGAAGATTCAGCAAGGTCACCATTAGGAATTCTCTTTTGGTTGTTCCCAGAGGGTCTCATTATTAGATAACCATGATTGCATCTGAGGACTGTGGGAACAGAAGTAAAGATGCCAGGTGGTGGATGAATGTAATGCCGGGAGGGAGTCATTCGGAAGCTCTGCCCCGGTCAATTCTTTTGAGCTGGAACACTCCTGGACTTCAAGACTGGGGTCAAAATCGATCTCAGGTTATCCCTGCGAGACTTCGGCTTTCCCTAACCCACACTTATCTGTCCCCTCCTTCCTCTGTTCCAATAGACCATAAGATAACCCTCCCATTAAAATGTATCTTTACACTCGCTCACAACCTTGCATTAATGGATCTTAGATTATAATCACCATGAAGTCAGGGGCTGCTCCTTGTTGCACTTGTCCCATTGCCCTTCAGCTCAGTGTCACACACCACATCCAGGGGATGAGAAGGCAGGGGAAAATAGCGCAGAAAGGATGCAGATGGGAAAGAGCTAATTATCAGCCTGGACCAGTTCACCAAGAACAAAACAAACAAACAAGCAATAAATTAAGGACTGAAGCTATTGTCTAACAACCATTTGCCGATGAATGGAAAGGTTGAATCATACAACAGTTTCTGAATGATTTTAGATTGAAATTATTGTGGCCTTGGCTTCTCATTTACATTTGTTAGAACTGACCGAAAATAGCTTATTGAGATGAATTTTACCTTTGATTATTGTCCTTTGCATGAGATCATTTTGAAAGTAATGGTCTTTTATTTAGGAACCTGTCCCCTTTAAGCTCCTCGACTTTAACCAAGGGCGTCACTGCAGTAACTCTTAAAGAGCGCAGGCGGGGCATTAGCCAGCAACACGTAATTTCTACACTCAAACTTAATGCAGCACCACGTGTGTCAAAACCTCATCAGAGGGAATTAGTATTTCAAGAAACTATCTTGAAGGCTATTGAGCCATCTAGTCCTCTTTAGTGTATACACTAAAAATCTATACTTAATGTTTGATTAACCTCTTTTTAGTTGCAGGCAAGAGAAAACCACTCTGACTAACAATGAAAAGCAGGCTTAATACTGGGGGAGCTCATACAATTAGAGAAGCAACTGAGAACCAAGCTACAGGAAGAGCAGGAACCATGGAGGCTCGTGGGACTTCAGCAGCAGAAACAGTGGAGATTTCTCTCCAGTGTGCTTGTCTATGATGATTCAGTTCCTGTACCCTGAAGACTCTGTATTTCTGTTCAAGACTGAAATTCAGAGGGGATAATTTTTTTGGCTTGCTTGAGTCGATATCTCTGTACTTGGATCAGTCAACCATGGTCAGTGAACAGGGAGAGGAGTGGACGGATGGGCATGGTCAATGGTGGAGTGTGGGCCACCACCTAATTGCTGTCTAGTACACTGATCCCAATGTGATGGTGATTCTCTCTTCTCCTCCGGTCTGTTTTCCATCCTTCCTTTTCTCTCCGTGTCACAGGACACACCACTACAGACTGTATCGCCTACTTGTCTTTGCTGACTCTTCTAGCCCCAACAGGAAAATAGGAGGGTGGGAGAAGAGATGTCAGGATGTTTCTTTCCCACTTCGTCCTGATTTTAGGGCTGCTTCCTGGGAGAAGGCACTTTCCTCCACAACCACAGCTCTTGCTGGGCGGCTTCAACTCTACAGCTCCACTGGCAAAATCATGGCCCTTCAGTTCTAGGAGTTATAACAACTTCCTAATGTTGCTATGTTCTGAGTGCCTCAGCACCTCTTATATGTGTCTTTACATCGGCCCACATCTTTAGAAGTAGCTTCTTCCTTAAAGTCTGTCTATTTAAACCATCTGAGTGAATTCTAGTTTGTCCCAGAAACCTAACATACACAACCCAACTAAGCCATACCAAAAGAGAGATGTGTGCCTGGCTGAAACTATACTGACCTTCATAGAATTGTAGAGTTTTGGTGTGAGAACATTAAACCCATTAAGGGAAATGCATAAGAAAAAAACCCTATTAAATAAATACTTAACCGTTTTCCATTAGTATGATGTTGGGGTGTGTAGGGAACACGATTTTGCCTGGTTAGGATCCCCATAAGGAACCACCCATCCCCGACTCTGAGTCCACGTGGATTGGATGGCACTGACTCCACCCCACCCTCAGGAGACACAAGGACTTTACCTTGACCACAGTGGTTGTTTCAGAGGCAGGCAGGTGACCAAAGTTGAGACAACCAGAATCAGTCCCAGGGCTTCTGCTGTATCCGTTGGAAAAGGGGGCTCTATTCTTGGAGTTGCTAATCTGGGAGAATATACATCTGGTGCTGGCGACTGTTGTCGCTTCTAAGTGGGAAGAGTCTTCTTGAAAATAAAGCCACACAAAGGAAGGCAGGACTGAGATAAAGGAAGAGAGTCCTCACAGCGTTGCTTGACCACCTGAATGCAATGCCTGAAATCATAGATCATCCCCTGGACTTTTTGTTACACGGTCAGTAAATTCTCTTTTCTCCTTCAGCCAGTTTGAGTTGGGCTTTCTATCTTTGCAACTGAAAGAGTTCTGACCAAGATGAAATATTGATAATTGTTGTTTCTTTTTTGAGAGTCCTCAGGAGAAATTTTTTGGGAGTCTCCGATTCAGGCTTGGCTTTTTCCCTTGTGAGTAAATGCTTTGTTTTATGAACATTGTGTGTCGTGTAAGCAATTCTGCTTTGGGCAGAAAATTCAGAACCAAATTGTGGATTCACTTCCAGCCAGCGGATCAGGCTTGATCACATTTTTAAAATGTATTAACATTACTTATGGCTGTATCTTATTTTTTCTACTTTTATTATTCTTTTGCCCTGATTCCATCACCTATTTTTATTTTATCTTGTTTTTTTCTTTTTTTATCTCTGTCAGCGTGTCTAATTTATTTTTTAGCAAAGGCAATATATAAATAAATAAATCGGCCAAATGAGGAGAAAATTTTGCAAGGTTCTGTTTACATTTCTCTAGTCAACTAAGAACATCTGTTTCTTCTGAGAAGCTATCTCCTTAGCGTATTAAAACGTCACTGCCTGCCTGTAAGAGATAATGTGTATACTCTTGTATTTCTTAGTAGGCTTGTGGCTTTACTTAATCTCTTTGCCAAAAAGTTATTGTTTTGAGGGGAGAGCACAGGGTCTTATTTAGGTGGTTATATAATTTCCCCTCGCAACAAAAGTGTAAATAGGACATGAATGCATGGATTTACTAGAAGTGGACCATCATGTAGGAGACATCAGCCTAAATGACTGGTTTTGGCATTTATCCTGTAATGTCTTCAAGTTTTTTATATGTTGTTTCATAAATGTAAGGTTCTGTGGGGGGGGGGGGGATGTCTTCTCCATACTCAGTCTTTCTTCCTAAAGTTTCTCTTGCATTTCTACAGGCCAGTTCCTTATCTTCTTGTTCCTTGGTTTCTGTAAAGATCCGCTGAATCATCCACTGTTGCTCATCTCTACTTCTTCAGGATGCTGCACACATGGTTGCCAGTGCAACATTTCACAAGCACTTGGACAGGCCTGCTATGGCTAGTTCAGGTCCCTATCGCAGTTCCCTAACTGATCATGATTTCAGAGTCACCTACAATGGGGTCTCATGATCTGCCCCTCACTTATCCCATTCTCAATACCAATTCTCCTTCTCAGTCACGCCTGTCTCCTTGCTGTGATCAGAACAGCATTTTGCTCACGCTTTCCTCCCTTTGAAATATCATCTTGTGAAAGTCCTTTCTCTTTCTCTATTCATCCATATCCTATACTTTTCAAGTTTAAACTCAGTGAAATTCTTCCTAAGGGTTACACTCTGCAGAGAACTTTCTCGTCTACAAACCTTCTTGGAGTGTGTGTTCTGATTCTAGCATCACCTTATGTGCAATTGCATGTATTTCTCTAAATAGTAATTACATATATGTGCTTCTTTTATGTAAATATTTTGTTTATTAAGAATAAATGAAAGTTCATTGAGAGGGAGTATTAGGCCTTTATATCTTATTTCCAAAATATTTAGTACAGTGTTACATGCATAGTATGCATTTAATGAAAGTGAACCTAATGGACTATGAATTAGGAGACCTGAAATTTAGTTACAAATTTGTTTTTGGTTCGCTATCTGACTTTGGTCTATTCAAGATTTTACTTTGAGTCCTCTAATTTCTTATTTAAAATAGGAAAAAAAAATGAATGTCAAGCCAGCCCTGGTGGCCTAGTGGTTAAGTTCAGTACGCTCTGCTTCGGTAGCCTGGGTTCAGTTCCTGGATGAGGACCTACACCACTCGTCAGCGGCCATGTTGTGGTGGTGGCTCACATATAAAAAGAAGAAGATTGGCACAGATGTTAGCTCAGGGTGAATCTTCCTCAGCAAAAATAAAAAATAAAAAAAAGAATGTCAAGGACGTTCTGAAAAGAAAAATCAGGGGCCAAAGAAACATATGTGAACAAATAAGAGCACACTTTTCTTCTTTGTCTTAGTAACGATTAGAAGGAAGCTTGTATAACCCTTGATACCTGTATCCTACACCTGGGGACACACCTACATTAAAACTCTCAGGCTCCCTTGAAATTAAATGTGACCACAAAACTGAGTTCTGGCCAATGAAATGTGAGTGGGTCACGTGTTTCACTGCCAAGCCTGGCTGATCAAAATTCTCTCCTGCTTTCTTTGCTCTCTTTCCCTGAGTGCTGGTGAAATGGAGAGAACTTTGTGAACTGGTGTGGGTGGGGAGAGGTAGAAGATGCTTTCCTCTTTTTGGGCACACAGCTGGACTATATTTCCCAGACTTCAGTGCAGTTATGTGTGACTGTGAGATTGAGTTCTGGCCAGTGGAATATGGACAGCAGTCGCGTGCCCAGATTCCAGGCCTGGTCTATCAAATCCTCCCACTCTCTTTACTCACTGAATGGAAGGAAACTCCAGGGACCTAGAGGAGGGTGGAGCCACAAGATGGAAGTAGACTAGATCCCAAGAAGCATCATGGAACAGAGCACCCTCTCCCCTTCCCACTGTGAGGTAAATCAGGAACTGAGATTTCAGAGTTTATTTATTTTTTATAACAGCTAGCATTAGTTACCCTAAGCCATACATGTTTTATGGGCTAACAAGAAGGATAAGAATCTTATATAATTTTTAGCCCCAGCCAGCAGAGACAAGTTTTTCTACCTAAATGGTTACTTCCCTGTACTTTTGTTCAACAATCAGCAGATTTGGGTCACCCAGAGTACAGAATCCCCATGGCTGGGAGTTCCCTGAAGACAGGGTCGTGTCTGTCTTACTCCCACTGTGTCCTTAGCTCTCAGCACAGGGCACGTCACATATCACGCACTCAGGAAACACTTCTAAGATGAAGCAGTCAACTCAAGTGACCATGATGGATGTGTGAGTTTCCCTGGACCACTCTGTATCTGTGTCAGCTCATATATAGTCAGGGACTAAGAATGGATTTGAAGACTTTATTGTGAAAAACTGGGAACTCTATCTTTTTTGATGTAAAGTGAGAAATATTAATGTAAATTATTTTAAGAAATGTTAAATAGTTTTACAAATAATAGCACTCATAGAACTGAGGAAAGAATCTATACTATTACTCAGTCTCCTTGGAATAATGTAGCATGTAAAGGCAAGAGATAGTTACACAAAAAACTATAGCCACACTTCTTTTCAATAGTTTTTTTTTTTGGTGAGGAAGATTGGCCCTGAGCTAACACCTGTTGCCATTCTTCCTATTTTTGCTTGAGGAAGAGTGGCCCCGAGCTAACATCTGTGCCCATCCTCCTCTATTTTGTATGTGGGACGCCTCCACAGCATGGCTTGATGAGTGATATAGGTCCACACCTGGGTTCCGAATCTGCAAACCAGGCTGCAGAAGCAGAGTGCACTGAGCTTAACCACTACGCCACCAGGCCGGCCCCTAACCATACTTCTTTAGCTGTTGTAAAGCCCTTGCTCTGGGGTGAACAGCAATAAGCAAATGGGCAGCCATTCCTCAGTGAGGAAAGGGAGGCCTTGGATCACCTTCATGCTAATTAATTTCATAAAATCTTCACCTGGCTCTTGGTCACTATATAGGATATTGGGTTTTAAATAACTGCATGACCCTCATTTTGTTCATCAAAGACTGAACTTGCAGTGCAGTTAGCTGAGAAGCTTCATACCTGGTTCTTGGTTCACTATGTTACTAGTGGTTTCCATGGAAATAACAGTAGAAATGGCTCTATATGTCGGAGTTAGAGCTGCCAGCTGAGCTCTGAGAAGAGCTGATTTTTCCCTTGATACCCAGAGCCAGTCATCAGCAGGGAAAGCATTGCAAGGTGCCATAAACTCTGGCCAGGTCCCCAAAGCTACAGTTATTCAGATGATTGAGGAAATCTGATATTTTGGCTAACAGTTCTGGTAACTAATTGAAAAACTTTTACAGAAGCTAAATTACTTAGATTGGATATCTTCTTTGGTCTCCAGTTAGTTGGATCAAATATTAACACTTCAATTTAATTTGGACTCATTTATCTGATGTAGTAGTTGGTGCGTGACTTTTATAAATACGAATTTGTCTAGAATGTTAAAAATTCTCCAATCTTTTACACAGGGCAAAGGAAAATCTGAATATTGTGTATATCGAGTAGTCAGTGGGAAATATGTTCTCAAGTATTTCATGATAAATCGGAAATATGTGTATTTTTATTAAACTTTGTAACCATGTTCAGACCCTGCTAATAACTTGCTGGGAGAGTTTGCCAAGCTGCTTAATCTCTTGTTGCCTTTGTTTTTTGATTTATTCCATAAAGTTTCAGTGAAATGGTGTAATGAAGACTAAGATCTACTCTGACAGAAGTGGTTATAAAGTTCCTGACAGAGAGGGAATGTTTACTAAAGTACATTAACATGTAAATGTAACTAACATTTATTGAACAACTACTGTGAATGGTCATAAATGGGACTGTTCTAGAAAAATAGTCTGTTGTATTCATTACTGACATAATCCATGTATGGCTTACCAACTTTCAAACACTATGATATGAATGATAGATTCTAAAGTTATCCTACACACAATTTAGTCTTTGAAGATACAGAAGTCACTATTCGATTGTGTAATGTGCATAGTACATTATGAAAATCAATTTAGAGAGTATGGCACCATAAACATTAAAAATGGGAAACAAGGGGTAGACATCCCTCCTAACTCTTTAAAATTACTTTAATTTTAAAAATTATTGTTTGACACTTCTATCTTTACCATAAAAAATAGAGCTCAGGAAGACCATTCTGGTTATTTGACTGTTCTATTGGCTTAGACCATAACTAAAAAAAGAAATTAATGAATTATAAAAATTAACATAATATTAATAGGTAAATCTGATTCTTCAGACAAAGATTCTAAAGATTTACCAGTGCACTTGGAGGAAAAATCCTGTTCTGATCTAATGGTTAAAGTGTGTGTATGTGAATTAGAACTGGAAAGTATCTAGTCTACATTCACAGAGAGTAAACATTTATGTTAATTGAAGCTGCGGAAATCATCAAGGGGAGAATATGATCATATTATCATTTTTAAAAACAAGAAAGAAGATATTTTGAATAGATTTAAGGTTTCTTATAGAATGCGGAAATTCAGACCAGGAGCACAGTCAAGTTCATTGATGTTTCTCATGTCATTTGATTATCTTACCCTTCATGTGGTGGCAGTTTGCTTTTTTAAATTCCTGTGTTAGTGATTATTTTTTACATTCAAGTCACAGTACTCAGGATATTACAGCTTTTGATATTTGAATTTAATATCCTTATAGGACAACTCCTGAATCCATTAGTTAGCCATCTGCTTTAGGGTATCTTGCCTGCTATTTCTTTAGGCTTTCAAATTCTTGAAATGTTTTGTACTTATGATCATTTGCATTTTAAATGTATGCATGCATGTTCATGTATATACTGACATCTTGGTATAATATTTCACTCTTTTAGAGCTGAACGAAATGAAAGAATGACTTCCAAGAAGATTTAGTAACTGAAATGCCAAAGTGATCTCATTACAAAGTTTGTCCCCAAGTGTATCAGTTTCTTATGGCTGCTGTAACAAATTGCCACAGACGTGGTGACTTACAATTTTGGAGGTCAGAAGTCTGAAATTAGTTTCATTGGACTGAAGTCAAGGGTTGGCAGGGCCATGCTCCTTCTGGAGGTCTAGGGGAGATTCTTTTTCCTTGTCTTTTATGGTTTCATTCTTTGCATTACTGGCTAGTGGACCCTTCCTTCATCTCCAAAACCACCAGCTTAGCATCTTGCTTCAGTCTTCATGTTGCACTCTGTCTCACTATAGTAAAATCAGCCTCTGCCTCTGTCTTATAAGGACACTCTTGGTTACATTTAGGGCTCACCCAGATAATCCAGAACATTTTCTCCATCTCAAGATTAACTTAATCATATCTGCAAAGATCCTTTTGCCACATAAGATAACATCCACACGTTCCAGGGATGAGGGCCTGAATATATTTGGGGCTATTATTCAATTGTACAGGAAAGAGTTAACTCAGCAGGCCTGAGTTGCTCAAATCTTGTACATTCTCAAGGTCTTCAGAGCTGGTCCTTGGCCCAGCCCCTGGGAGAAGACCTCTGAGTCCTTGGAGTATCCTGCTTGATAAGTTTCTTTGTATACCTGAGGCCATGGGGCACTTGAGATGGTGCTCACCATGGGGTTTATAGTGAACACCTGCTTTTGTATGCTGGAGGCTTTGAGCCACTGTCAGTTTGACCTCTTTGAGGAGGGGGGCTGGAGACTGAGTAGCTAAGGTCAGTCACACAGGTGCTGCATGCCTATGTGACTTACCCCTAATAAAATCCCTGGACACCAAGACTCAGGTGAGATTATCTGGTTGGCAACACTTAGCATAAGTTGTCACACATTGTTATTGAGAGAATTATCCCGTGTCCATGCTTTACTCCACAGGGGTATGGCCACTGGAAGCTTGTGCCTGGATTTTCCTGGACTCTGCCCTCTGTGCCTTTTCTCCTTGCTGATTTTAATTTGTATCTTTTCACTGTAGTAAACTGTAACTGTGTACATAGCAGCTTTTCTGAGTCCTGTGAGCCCTTCCAGCAAATCATGGAGCCTAAGGGAGGTCTTTAGGACCCCCAATACATCAGCGTACCACACCAAGTTAGTCCAATAACATAGAATTCACATTGATGTTAGAATGAAGGATGTCTGTGTGTCTTCAATATATTGTTCAAATACAATATATACAATACAGAAAAGACCATCTTTGGTAAAATATTAATCAATTAAAAATCAAAACATTACTAGTAAATATAAGCAAATTGCTGAGAGCCATGGAAATCAGATGCTATATCATTGTTGCCTTGGAAAAAATGGAAAGATAGTGAAAATATTATATTATAGCTCTGTATATAAATTTATAAGTCCAAATCTTACATAAACACACAGAAATAGCATGCATGTTTCATAAGCTGAAAAATAAAATACATTCTTATAAGCTTTTGAGAAATAACAGAAAATGACCACCCTTTTATTTATTGTGCTTTCACTGCCAATTCACCCAAATCTAGTATGAGAGTAAGAAAGAGACATAAATTAGACTATATTTCTCTTTGTGATAGCAGCAACATCTAAGGAGATAAAAAAGATTATGTCAGAAAAATTTTTCCTTTCTTTTGGAAGGAAATGGCTTTTAGAAAAGTGCTTGCGATAATAAGTAAGACCCTAACGAGGTCTGAATTTTGGTGGAACGTTACTGATGTAAAAAGGGGAAGTGTTAGTCTTGCTCTGGGGGGAAAATGGAGCAAGCAAAATGGACGTCTGCATCAAGCATTTCTCATTTTAACACTCCCTACCTCCAAATCTTCAATGAAATTGCTTTTTCTGTGTGTGTGTGTGTGTGTCTTTAGGGGAAATCAATGAAGGGCTGGACTTTATACTTTATTAAATTAGAGCAGAGCTAAGGCAATCCACGTGATTATTAGAACAAGGAGGCAAATAGAAGCCTTAGAAAATAATCCCAACTGTATTAGTCAGGGTTTTCCAGAGAAAAGAACCAATAGAATATAGATAGATATAGATACAGATATGGATCTAGATATAGATATGGATCTAGATATAGATATGGATCTGGATCTAGATCTAGAGAAGAGGAGATTTATAATAGGAATTGGCTCACTTGCTTATTGAGGCCAAGAAGTCCCATGATCTGTCGTCCTCAAGCTGGAGAACCAGGAAAGCCAGTGGTATAGTTTAGTGTAAGTTTGAAGGCCTGAGAATTGGTGAGGGTGTAGTGTGATGGTGTAAGTCTCAGTCTGAGGCCTAAGGCCTGAGAACTGGGGAGGCCACTAGTGTGGGGGGCCCAGGAGTCCAAAGCCTGGAGAACTAAGAGCTCCAATGTCTGAGGGGAGAACTAGATGGCTGTCCCAGCTCAAGAAGAGAGAGAGAGAGAGAGAGAGAGAGAGAGAGAGAATTTGCCCTTCCTTTACCTTTTTGCTCTATTTGGGCTCTCAACAGATTGGATGATGCCCAGCCACATTGGTGAGGGCAGATCTTCATTCAGTCTACTGATTCAAATGCTAATCTCTTCCCAAAATGCCCTCATGGATACATTCAGAAATAATGTTTTCCCAGCTATCTGGGCATCCCTTAGCCCAAGCAAGTCAACATGTAAAATTAATTACCATATCAAGGAACACAGAGAAATCATAAAATGGATTCTTAGCTATCACAAAAATATAGAAATAGGACTTGTATCAAGTTTTCTAGATCTTTTGGAGGATAGGAGGGCTTGGCTCTTATCTGGGATACATTTTATTGCACGGAATCATTGGACTAGGTGAACCAGATGAACCCTAGATTGAATGAGAAATGCGTCCTTGCTAGGACTGTCAAATTACTGGATGCGTGATGCAAGAGAATTGAGTCTGCCATGCCTGAGACAAGGTGCTCCCGGGAGTACCAATGCAACTTTTTGGTAAGTTGTGAAACTCATTACAAGTTTGGTTCTATAGATTTTATGAGATAGTCTGTGGGATTCTGGATGTTTCTGATAGAGATCCATGCATACTCAATGTTTTGCGATGTTACTCATTGAAGCCCAAGAAATTTTCTTATGGAGAAATCATTACAGAAGGATGCTAGGAGCTACTCTTTGACTTAGCCTTGGCTGACATTCAATTTTATGTAATAAAAAAGAGTCTTAGAAGGACCATGGATTCAGGGCCAGGGTAACTGCTATCAAATTGTGGTAACTCAATGTTGCACAACTCCAGGGGGTAACTATGAATTCTGGCTCTGTCACTTGAGAAACTTATTTAATTTCCCTGTGCCTAGGTTTCCTCACTTGGGAAATGGAGATGGTACCAATAAACACCTAATAGGGTTATTATGAGGTTAAATGATACAATACATTTAAAGTAAAATTAATTGTTGCTGGTATATAGCTAGCTCTTATTATTAACTGCTTCAGGTAATGAAACAGAATTTCCCGAAGGCCAGACTGCTCATAAATAATTGGGACCCTGTTCCAGAAAGTGGAGATATTTTGGAGACTTAGGTGCCTCAGATAGTAGAGGGTAATTTGAGTTGCTTTTAAAACACAGCCATACAGCATGGGAGGTCTTGGAGGTGGAGAAGCAGCAGCAATTAGAGTTTGTTGGGCCTGATTTTAGGGATCATACATGGCTTCATGTCTGCCAGGGTCTGTTTCTATGGTAGAATACCCAATAATATTAAATATTTGGTAAACTAGAAGTTTCTGGGACATTTTTGGGGTCAATTCCTGACCATATACTAGGAGAAAAGACTTCTTCATACATTTAAGATATTTTTTCAGTAAACTACCAGAAATTAGTATGGAATGTCACTTGGAAAAATCAGACTCTGCTAGAACATGCTGCCATGGGTTTGAAAAGGTTATAGAAACATTTACTGGAGAAGAAGCTCCAGTAAATTTATGGGAAACCTTACATTTTTGCTATTAGTGAAGCTAATAATAACATGGAAAAAAAGAGGCAACTAAGCTCTCAGGGAGCAAAACAGAGCAGTAGGATTGTAATGGGACTCCCCAGACTAGAACTGGGAACAGGAGGCATACCTCAGGGTGAGGTCTGAGCAGTGTTCTCTGAGCAGGGCTCTGGCTGGAGGGCAAACCCTTCAATTTGCTTCCATTGAAGGGAGGCTGGTCACAAAAAGCAGAGCTGGGACCACTTGTAAACCTACTCCTGGGAGCTAGCAGAGTGCAGCAGGTATAGGATGGATTAAAGGAAAAAAAATTCCAGGTAGAGGAGATTCAGCTTAGAGCTGCCTTGGTAAACAAGTCGACTGTCATTACTTAGATTGCATGATTATTTGGAGGAACTTTAATAGAGACACTAGAACTTTGGAAGTTGGGGATGATACAACACTTCCCTCCCCAGCCCATCCCTTGGCACAGCCTCTGCTTAGAAGTCAGTAGATTTTAAAGTGGAATCTAGGAGACAGTAAGGGGTTGGTTGTGCTTCATGCCCAGATCGATGGTGAGAAGCAGGAGAAAGAACCATACAGCAATCATGGGAGTCATTCTTTATTTTGCATGGCTAGGGAAGTGAGGTTTGGGTTTAGGATAAGCAGAGTCTCAAGGGACAGGAATCCCAGAGTCAACACTTCAGATCCAATAATAATGGTAAGCACAATAGCTTCTAACTTAAATCATATTCTGTGTATTTGAGATTCACTCTGTTTATGTTGTTTGATTTAATGCTTACAAGAGATAAATGAGAATGTATTATTATTTTCATCTTACTAATACTGAACCTGAGATTCTGGATGGCAGAGCCTGATCACACCAAAGTGGGACTAATTTGAATTCTGTGTCCCTCCTAGTGTGACGCACTACTCAACAAGCATAGATTTTCAATCAGTGCTGGTTCATGCTGAGTACTTCACTGAATTTTCCAGATTACAGTGATCACTGCCTCTGAGGGAGCATCGCACTTCATTGGTACCAGCGTTTTGGCATCTAGTCATGTATTTGCCCCACGCATCCTCTTACACTGCAGTCTGGAGATGCGTGTCTGTAAATTTTTCTCTTTAACAAAGCAGCACTCTTCTTAAGGATAGGAATCATGTTTTATACATTTCTCTAAGTTACACAGTGCCTAGTCCAGTGCCATCTGCATAGTGTTCTTACTAAATATTTGGTTATTTTTTTTTTCTATCATGGTGTGAGATGGAACTGTCCTTGACATTATCTTGTAGGTTATATGTAGATAATACACTTTTGAAATTTGTATCTTGGTGTGATTTTTTTTTAATTGCTTGGATAGTACTAGCATGTGGTAAATACTCATCTAATAAAAAGACAGCACATATACACAAATATGAAACTCCTGATGTTGGAATTTCCATATCTCTCGTGGTGACATATTGTTTGGTAAAGGAGGTGAGTAAAAGATACCAATGGTTGGTTACTCTCAAGGGAAAAAGTTATCTGAGTGGCCCTTGAATTTGTAGTTTATCTGATCTTGACAACCTCAGGGGTACAAGTGAAGGACTTCTGAAGAGAATTCGAGAGTGCTTCCACTGGTTTGAGCCATTATAGTAGAATCAGCTGCTAACAGGATCCAATGATGTTGAATGAGAAATCATGGTCTAAATTGATAGATTTTCTGTTTTAGCTACTCTTTTAGTCCTTATTTCTCAGATAATAGTATTTATTTTTTCTCTTCTGTTGGGAATGCTATAGTTAACTCTCTCCATAGTTAATAAGTTAGAAGAACTTTCCTTCCTCCCTTCTTCCTTCCTTCCTTCCTTTTGTTGGGTCAGAGAGAGAGGACAGAAAGAATGAACATTTTTACCTATGATAAGAATTTCTTTTTTTTAAAGAAAGTTGTTTACTTGAAAACATGTGCATGAGTAAATGACTTCCCCCCAACATCAAATATTGACCATTTCCACCATGACAGATAACTCAAACATTCTGCCCTTGAAAATATGTTTTTATGTATTTGACATCGAGGAAAATATTGATTTTGTTAAACTTTCAGAAGAGTGTTTCACTTGAGAACAGCAGTGAAAGACTGTGGTAGAAAGGCAGAAGCAGAAAAACTGTGATATCTTTTTTATTCTTACCCATTATACTCTTAACAATTTTATTTTTTTTCACACAGCTCTCCACATTCTCACTTTCTCTCATATGGTCCCTCCAGACTTCTTAACACTTACAGAACACTTGCAAGACTAAAAATTTTCCCATTTAAACCATGCATTAAAAAAAAAGACTTTCACAGGTAAGAATAAAAGCATTCTCATTAATTTTAATGAGTATTTAATATATCATAGAGTTTCAGAGAGGTTTTTTTTTTTAAAACAAAGACTCTTAATAATTGCTAAATGTCAACCTGAGTATTTTTTCTGCTTTGCCTAGCTTCTTAGAACTGTTTTAGAAAGTAAAAGAAGTGAGACATGTTTTTTTTATCCCTTCATTTTCTAAAAATAGGATTACCAACTGATAAAAGAGAAATCACAACGGACAATAATCTATGAATAGTTAAGCAAAAAGAAACCCACTAAAAACAAGTAAAATACCAAAAACATCTTTTAGCAAACTTTGCGCTAAAAAAATTCAAAAACAAAAAGAAAAGAAAAGAAAAGAACAAAGGAGTCTGAGTCAGTAAGAAATTACTCACTCTGTTAAAATAGCACCACTGATCTTACTACCTGGTTTTCTCTTTGTTCCTGAGACTTGGTTTTTAAAGGCAGTGGAAGTAGCTTCAAGAGATATGGCAGTTCAGTCTTAGCCGGGATCGTGAACTCATTCCAAAGAGCCACTATATGAGGTGGTAGCCATAATCGATGGTAAAAAAATCCTTTGAGATTTTTTCTTTTTACTTCTTGATGTTCACCTAGGTGCCTTTTCCTGTCATGTTGACATCTTTAAAAATATTTGTACAAAGAAAATTTGCAAAATACAGAGGATCATAGAAAGAAGAGTATTAAGAATCCTTCATATATCTGTCATCTAGATTTAATGATTTATTAACGTTTATTGGCATTTTACTATATTCATTCCGTGTTTTAGATTTATACAACTGTAACACTCCTCAGCTTTTTAATTCTTATTTTTCATTGGGCTGTAATTTACATACAGTAAAATTCTTCTATGTTAGGTGAATAATTTTATGAGATTTGACAAATACATACAGTTGTGCAACAACCACCAGAATCATGATGTAGAACATTCCATCATCTTAAAATTTTCTTATGACCATTTGCAGTCAATTCCTTTCCTCCACCAAAGCCCCAGTAAACTACTGAGCTCCTTTCTTTCTCTATGGTTTTGTCTTTTCTAGAATTTCATATGAATAGAATCACAAGGTAGGTGATATTTGGTGTCTGGCTTTTTTCACTTAGCATAATGCTTTTGAGATTTATCCATGTTGTTGAACATATCAGTATTTTTTTCCTTTTTATTCCCTATTAGTGTTCCATTGTACAGATATACTGAAGTTTTCCATTCTGTAGCTGATGGACAGTTTTTTGGCTATTCTGCATAAAGCTTTTATGAACATTTGGGTACATGTTTTTGCGTGGACATTTTTTTCATTTCTCTTGGCTAGCTACCTAGAAGTGGGATTTTGGGCCATATGGTAAGTGTGTATTTAATTTTATAAAAAACTAGGAAACTATTCCAAAGTGGCTGTACCATTTTGCATTCCCACCAACCATAAAAAATGAGTTCCAGTTGCTTCACATCCTCACCAGTACTTGATTGTGTCAGTCTTTTTAATTTTGGCCATTCTGGTGGATGTGTAGTGGTATCTCAATTTGCATTACTCTATTTATATTGAACATCTTTTTACATGCTTACTTGTCATTTGTATACCATCTTTTGTGAAGTGTCTGTCTAAATCTTTGCTCATCTGAAAAACTGAGTTGTTTGTCCTCTTATTATTGAGTTCTAAGTGTTCTTTATATAATTCTGGAGATATGTCCTTTGTTCTACACGTATTTTGCAAATATTTTCTCAGTCTGTGGCTTGTGTTTTCATTTTCTTAATTGTGAATTTTGAAAAGTAGAAGTTTTTAATTATGGTGAATTCCAAATTATCAATTTGTTTTTATAGTTGATGCTTTCTGATAGTAAAGAAATTTTGGCTAAGCCAAGATCAGCAACATTTTTCTCCTATGTGTTCTTTAAGAAGTTTTGTAATTTTCCATTTCCAGTTAACTTTTGTATATAATATTAGGTGAAGATCCAAGATCTTTTTTTATTTGCATATGATTATCAAATTGTTCTAGCACTGTTTGTTGAAAAAACTATCATTTCTGCATAAAATTATTTTGGTGTCTGTCAAAATCAATTCACTACCTATATGTGGGACTATTTATGGACTCTTTATTCTGTTTCATTGAAATCTATGACTGTCCTTTATGCCAATACTACAACTGCTGTGATTACCATAGCTCTTTAGCAAGTCTTGAAGTGATGTAGTGTAAGTCAAAAATACATGTAGTGTAAGTCAAAATCTAGGTCCTTTGCATTTCCATGTAAATTTTCAGAATCAGCTTGTCAATTTCTACAAAAAAGTCGTCTAGGATTTTGATTGGTATTGTGCTGATCAATTTGGATAGATTTGACATTATAACAATATTGAATCTTGTGATTCATGAACAAGATATTTCTCTGCATTTATTTAGGGCTTCCTTAATCTTCTCAGCAATGTTTTACAGTGGACAGTGGACAGATATAGCACATATTTTGCTAAATTTCTACTTAAATATTTCATAATTTTGGATGCATTGTAAATAGTACTATTTTTTAAATTCAATTTCAACTTTTTCATTGCTAGTATGTAGAAACACAGTTAATATTTGTACAGTCATGTGCCACATAATGACATTTTGGTCAATGACAGACCACATGTATGCCAGTGGTGCCATAAGATTAGTGCCATATAGCCTAGGTGTGTAGTTGGCTGTACCATCTAGGTTTGTGTAAGTACAGTATATGATGTTTGCACAATGATGAAATTGCCAAACAATGCATTTCCCAGAACATATCCCCATTGTTCAGGGATGCATGACTGTATATTGTATCTTGTGACATTGCTAAATTCACTTATTTGATCTAGTAGTAGATTACTTAGGACTTTTTATATAGACAATCATATAATCTGTGAACAAAAAATTTAATTTCTTTAATAGATATAGACTTTTCAAGTTATTTACTTTTTCTTGACAGAGCCTTGACAATTTATTTTCAAGAAATGTATCTATTTAATCTACTTTGATACATTTATCGGCATAAAATTTTTCATAATATTCCCTTATTATTACTTTTAATGTCTGTAGGGTCTGAAGTAATGTTTCCCCCCTCTATTAGTAATTTGTTTCCTCTCTTTTTTCTTGAGCAGTTCAGCTAGAAATTTAGCAATTTTATTGATCTTTGAAAACAACCAGTTTTGCCTTCATTGATGTTTTTCTACTTTTTGGTATTCTATTTTGTTGATTTATGCTCTTATCCTTATTATTTTCTTCCTTCTACTTACTCTAGGTTTGATTTCTCTTCTTTTCTAGTTGTTTTAATGATGAAAGTTTAGATCATTGGTTTGAGACCTCTGTGCCCTTCTAATATACGCATTTAATATTTTCCATCTAGATACTGATTTTGCTACACATCACAGCAAATTCTCATTTAGTTAAATTTTTTTCTAATTTGTTTTTCTGTTTGTTTCTGACCTATTGATTTTTTTAGAATAGAGTTGTTTAATTTTCAGATATCTGAAGCTTTTCTAAATGGGTTCTTTTTGTTAACTTTAACCCTCTTGTAGTCAGAAAAGAATTAGACTCTATAAAGTTTAAATCTTTTGAAATCTATTGAGACCTGTTTTAAGGCCCAGTATATGATTCATCTTGGTGAATGCTTTATGTGCACTTCAGAAAAATGTGTATTTTGTAGTTGTTGGGTGTAGTTTTCTAAAAATGTCAAATATGCAAAGATAGTGGTTAGTGTCGTTCAGGTCTTTTATCAAAAATACTGATATTTCTGTCTAGTTTTTAAATAAATTACTGAAAATAAGTGTGTTAAAGTTTTAATGGTGATTGTGGATTTGTCTATTTTCCCCCTTAGTTCTGTTACTTCTTCATATATTTTGAAGTTCTCTTATTAGGCACATAGATATTTATAATTGTTTTCTCTTCCTGATATAATGAACCTTTTATCATTGTCCATAGCAGTAAGCCTTGTTTTGGTGTCTATTTTGTCTGATTTAATACTGCCACTGCAGCTTTCTTATGCTTTCTTTTTGCATTGTGTGCCTTTTTTCAGGTTTTCACTTTGAATGCATTTGTGTCTTTGTATTTAAAGTGCATATTTTATAGAGAACATGTAGTTGGATTTCACCTTTATATCTAGTTTGGCAATCTCTGCCTTTTGATTGGAGTATCTGGTCTATTTACATTTCATGTAATTATTCATATGATGGCTTTAGGTCTGCCATTTTTGCTATTTGTTTTATATTGATCTTACTTGTATTTTATTCTCTGTTCTTTCTTTTCCTGTTTTCTTTTGTGGTAATCAGTTATTTTTTAGTATTCCATTTTAATTTTTTGGTTGGCTTTTTGCTATGTCTTTCTGTATTACTTTTTTAGTGGTTGCTCTAGGGTTTACAATATGCACATTAAAATTAGCCCCAACCCCAATCAATTCAGAATTAATATTTGAATTACTTCAGGTAAAATATAGCAATCTTGAAGCAGTTTGTTTTTATTTGCCAACTCCTAGTGCTATTTTTATCATATATATTTCATGTATATATGTCATAAATCCATAGTATATGTATATATGAGAATAAAAAACATATATACTTTTTCATATTTGCCACGTTTACTTCTGGGGCTCTTCATCCTGTTGATTTGAGTAGTAGCTGTTAATAGCATTCCCCTTCAGACTTTTAGTTACTCTTTTCTTTTCTCTTAGGGATAAATCCACTCCACTTTTGTTTATTTGAAAATGTCTTTATTTTCTTTCAGTTTGAAGAACATCTTTCCTGGATATAGAATTGTTAATTGACATTTTTTTTCCCTTCTGCACTTTGAACATTTCATTTCAATTTCCTTTGGCTCCCAAAGTTTCTGATAAGAAATTGGTGACCAATTTTACTGTGGTTGTCTTATATGTAATATATATTTCTCTGGCTGCTTTAAAGAATTTCTCTTATCTTTGACTTTCAGCAGTTTGACTATGATATGTCTAGCAGTGATTTTATCTTTGTTTATTCTGATTGAGATTCATTGAAATTTTTGGATCTATAAAGTAATGTTTTCCAACAATTTGGAAAGTTTTCAGGCACTATTTAAAAATTTTTTTATTCCTCTTTATCTCCTCTGGCATTCCCATTATGCCTATTTGGACTACTGCATATTGTTCTCAGAGTTTTCTGAGATATTGTTACTTTTTTTGTTCATGTTTTTTTCTCTGTCTTTTTCAGCTAGAGCAATTTCTATGGATTTATCTTCAAAGACACTGATTATATGTTTCTCTTTTCCTCTCTGGTTTTCAGCCCACTTAGCCATTTTTAATGTCAGTTATTTACAGCTATATAATATCCTTTTGAAAAAATAATTTCTACTTTTGTGTTGAGATTTCCTATCAATTATTGCTAGTAAATTTTCTTTTAATTCTTCCAACATATTTTCTGTTAATTCTTTGAACATATTTATAATAGCTTCTTTGATGTCTTTACCTGCTAAATTCAACATCTGGCCCCAAATTAGAGTCAGATTCTATTAGCTGCCTTTTTTCCTTAATATAGGTTACAATTTTCTTTCTTTGCATGTCTAGTAATTTTTGGTTGAGAACTAACCGAAATGATAATATGTTGTAGTTAACTCTGGGTTCTGTCATGTTCTCTTGTATATTATTGGGTTTGTTCTAGTACATGGTTAACTTGCCTGAATTCAAACTGTAGACTTGGTCTCTTCTACAAACAGCTGCTATTTGATTTTAAGGCTTCCAAATGTAGCCTTTTTACCTGTTCTTGTAGTTATCCCCATAGCTGCAAAATGTGGCAGCCATCCAAGGATTTTGGCACAGGTGCAGCTCACTCTCTCTGGTGTCCTTACTTCTCTTATTCATGTCCCCTTTCTTCCCAATTTCTATCTGCTTTAGTCTCTATACTCTGATTCTTGTGGCCTATGAGGATTCAGGTTTCTTCAGCTCAGCCACTTGTGGCTGTGGAATGCCCTCAGTTAAGAAAAGTATCAAATTCAGAGTTCTGGTTCTGTTTAAATTTCAAAAATAAGTTTTTCTCTAGTCTCTGACTATTTTTTCTCCCATGGCCTTCTACATAATTTAGTTGCCAATCAGGAATTTGTATAGTTTTTGCTCTGAATTTTGGTCTCACTCTTTCTGATGCTCTATTGCTGCTAAGATTTCCTCTTTAAATTTCCAGTTACTTTCCAAGCTTGAACTTAATCTCCGGCACCTTTAGCTAATAAGGCTATTGTTTTCCTCACTGCAGTTCAGCATCCATAGTCGTGGAGGTTGGGCAGAGCCATGGGTCAAATAGCCACAACTCAATATTCTCAACTTTTCCAGTTGTAGTTTTTAAAAATTTAACTTTCCTCCTGCTTTTATTGTGTTTGGATGCTTTCTAAGATCTTTTAATCATCCTAATTTAAACTTTACTCAGTATTTTATAGTTGTTATCTATGAGGGTTTCATAATCATTTCATTTCTCCACCATTACTGGAAGCTGACCCACATCTTTTAAAAAATATTTTGAAATAAATTATGGACATCATACCATTTCACATCTAAATAGTTCATGTGCAGCCTGCAAAAACAAGGAAATTTCTTAAAGTGTCCACCACAACATTATCAAATTTAGCAACATTAATGAGTCCTTATTATCTTTAATACCTGCTTCATATTCAAATTTCCACAATTGTCCTCAAAATATCTTTTACAGCTGGTTTTTTGCACCAGAATTTGAAAAGGTACACAGACTCTAGTCATTATATTTTCTAAGTCTCTTTTATTTAGAATTTTCTTCTCCCTACTTTTTAAAATGACATTGAGTTATTGAAAACAAAATAGGTTAGTTTTTCTGTGGAATGTCCCATATTCTGAATTTGTCTGGTGGTGTTTAACTTGTTCTTTTATCTCTTGTATTTCCTACAACCTTGAAGTTAGAACTAGAGACTTGATTAGGATCAAGCTAAACATTCTTAGCAAATATATCTCAAGTGATGCTGTATACTTCATGATTCACACTATTGAGACACACATAGTGTCTGGTTACTCTGCTATTAGAGGGACTAGTGGGTTCAGATGGTCTTCAGTCTCCTTCCTTCCAGATCCTTTCTTTGGGAGATACTTGATTAGTCAACTTGGGAATCACTATCTGACCTAGATTCAATATATTCACGTTAGAATCAAATTTTTCCTCTCTGACTCTTAATTCATGCCATTGACAAAACAAGAAATGATCCTTAAATTCTTTCTAGCTCCAACTGAATCCACAAAATTGAAAAACATCTGAATTGATATCAATCATCTCTATCAGTCATCTAAGGTGTATATCTTTATACTGACAAGTATCCTTGGCTTTCTATGTATCTATCTCCTCTGTAGCTCTGCTTTATAAGTCTCTGGCTTCTAAAAAAGTAGTCATTGTCATGGTGATAATTTTTCATTTATTTGTTTATTTGGTTAATATAAACAGCTGCAGTGAAAATAATCAAGACAATTAAAAATACTCATTTAGGTCTGAAGTTACTGATATGGATTCTGTTGACCTAGTATTCATTATGTATTGAATTCCTGAATCACAGGAAACTTCTTTTTTATATTATGCAGCTCAAGTCAATTCTTACATATTAGATTATATCGACTCGATTGAATTTTCTTTTATATATCTCAACTGGCAGTCATTTCCATGGGCAAAATAAAGACCTTTGAATTATCTTTTTATTTGATTAGGACACGCTGTATTTTTTTAACCTCTTTCTCTCTTTTCTAAATCAAGATTTAGTCATGTTAATTAGAACTGGTAGACCCTACAGCCAAATTTTAAATCAAGCCAGTGGTCTCATTTTTTGAAATGGCAGTGGATATTTGTATGGGAAATCTTCCTTTATTACCATTTACTATGGTGGAAGGAAGCAGAGCAATTACTACTGCAGAGTAATTTAATACTGTTTTATTAACATGGTCTTTCATCTTGGTAAGGAGTCCCGGGATGCATGAGGATGTCCATTTTTTGTGAAATACGATCCCATTTAAATAGAATCATTCACAGTCTACAGTTATAAAAACATAAAAAATAAAGATGAACTAAAATCTGAGTAGAGAATAAAATGTAAGAATCAATTAACTTGCATCCTTTTAAAAAATTATTATACTATTACCTCTAATAATTAGATGCACTTTTCCTATTTCTCACCTGAGCTATTGTTCTTTTTTTATGTCAGGTATTTGACATGTTAGACTAGAGAAGAGGAATTAAAACTTGATTAATGGTCCCAAATAACTTAGAGTTTAAATCATTCAGGTAAAACAAATTGTATAAATGGATGCTTGTTTTTAAATAGTGGATGGCTCTTTCAGTAGACATTATTTGTGTTTAAATTATAGTTTACTTTCTCTGCCCAGTAAGTTTCCTGGAGAAATGGCATTGTAGGCATTTTAGAGAACTGGTATGAAAGGAAACTTTTTATGTAATGCTTTCTGTGTACAAGCACCATAGAAACATAAACTTTTCTCATAATACTTCTTCCTTTAAAATAGCAACTATTATTTCTCCCAAAGGGAAGTGAAAAAATTAAATCACAGAGAAATGGAAAGATTATCTTTTAAAACCAGATAGTCTTTAATTCAATTGAGTATTCATTTTATTCCTTATACCTGAGTAGGCCCTTATTCCTCCAGAGCAGAGAATTTGTGTTATTTTGTTTTCTTTATGTGTTTTGCCTGTATTTGTATGCCCGTATTTTCATATGCATGAAATAAATTTGATCCATGACATTTAAGGCATAGAAAACACACCACACCCAGTTATTTTTTTGATTTCATAAAAAATTTGGCTCAGGCTTTGTTTAAGCATAATGTTTTCAATCCCCAGAATCATATTCTTCTCCCCAGCCTCTGAATTCCACACATTAAAAGGAGGGAGATCTCAGCTTCAATTTGAGAGTCCCACTTTAACACTTTTCTGGCTACCTGCAGTGGATTGTTAGGATGGAGGGTGGAGCAGTGGCTCTTATAACTATGGCCAATTCCACCTTGACCTGCTGCCCATTACCAGATGGGCATTTAGGCTTTTTGTTCTTTTCCTCCACCTGGGAGTCCTAGCTATTAGTGGTAACAATGGAGATGGGTCTCAGGAAAGCTGTTTTTGTTGGATTGGGAGAGCCTCTCTTCCAGAGCCCTTTCGTTTTTTCAAGACCCTCAGACTATACTTTAGATTTCACGTCACTCGTGGTGGATTATTTTCATGGGTACTATGATATTGTGATTTACAATAAGAAATATATATTTGGCTATTGTTCCCATTTCTGGCACAGAGCTCCTAAAATCCTTGGAATTTCTTAAGTGATGAAAGTGACAAAGGTATCTTTATTATGTTGCTGAAGTGCTTTTGGACTGCACCTAAGGGTAGGGGCTGGCTGCCAGGGGAGCCAACAATGTGATTAGAGGGTTGATACTTTCAGCCTCACCCCATCAAACTCCTCTCAGAGAGGAGAGGGGCTGGATATTGAGTTCAATTGCCAATGGCCAATGATTTAGTCAATTGTGCCTATGTATTGAAGCCTCCATAAAATTCCTAAAGGATAGGGTTTGGAGAGCTTCCTGGTGGTGAACATGTGGAAACTTGGGGATAGTGGCTGGAAGGCAGCATAGACACTGTGTGTCCTTTCCCCATACCTTGCCCTATGCTTCTCTTCCATCTGGCTGTTCTTGAATTATATTCTTTTATAACAAACTGGTGATTTAATGAGTAAACAGGTTTCTGAGTTCTGTGAGCCGCTCTAGTAAATTAATCAAACCCAAGGAGCAGGGCATGGGAACCTCTGATTTATAACCAGTCAGTCAGAAGTACAAGTAACAAACCAGGACATTTGATTGGCATCCTGAGTTGGAGGGGGTCGTTGGGACCTCCAACTTGTAGCCAGTCAGTCAGAAGCACAGGTAATAACCTGTGGGATTGAGCCCTTTATGTGTTGAATCTGATTCTACCTTTGGGTGGATGGTGTCAGAATTGAGTTGAATTGTAGGATACCCAGCTGATGCCCCAGAGAATTGCTTGGTGGTATGTGGGGAAACCACCCTCCCCCTACATTGCAATTTGGCCTAGAACCTTTTTAGGTATCATGGAATGTCTGCCAAGACATGTCCATCTTTCTCACAAGCAAAGCAAGAAGGAGCACTTCTGCTTCCTTAGAGGTTGGTTCATGTCTGAAGTACAGCCCTGCCAAACCTGAGCAAAGCAAAGATCTTTCTCACATTTCTAGAGATTTAAATCCTCTCTGCCTGATCATGGTGTCTGCGTGTTGTTGGCCGACCAAGGAACACATACAAGTGGCTGGAAACAGAGTCCAGTCCCTCCACTCAGCCGCCAGTCCTGAGTCTTCTCAAAAGCTGCAAAATAGCCATTATCATTTTTCTCAAAATCATTTTGTTCCAATTCTAGAAGGTATAGTACATGTTGGGTAATATTATGCTTAGAAAAATTCTTAGCAGTCTGGAAGACATTCCCATTATATAACACATTTGATTCAAACATATCACATCTTTATTAAAAAAAAAGCTAATTTGGCTTGATATTTACTCATCAGGGTTGTCATGAAATTTAATCTCAGTCATTTAGGGCCCACATTTTCCTATTCCTTCTGGATGATACAGGATCCACAGAAGGTGCTTACTCTAGAGCCTGGTTTCTCAATCTCAACACTATTGACATTTTGGGCCAGATAATTCTTTGTTGTGAGGGACTGCCCTGTGCACTGTAGGGTATTGGGCAGCATCCTCAGCCCCTACCCACTAGATGCCAGAAATACCATCTGGGTGCTTATCTGGGAAAGGTAGAACCATTTCTCCCCCAACCTGGGACAACCCAAAATGTCTCCAGGCATTGCCAAATATCACATTGAGGGCTAACAGTACCTGGTTGAGAGCCACAGTCTAGAACAATTAAGAAGGGGCTTAGTTTCAGTCCTAGTTTTCATGGCTGTTACTCATCTTTCTCCCTGACAGTGCCTGCTTGTCATTGTCTGAAGGCTTGTGCCTCCACTTCCCCTTTGCTGAGTCATGAGGATCTTTGCCAAGGCTCCCAAGCTGCAATACTTATTGCCTAGAGTCTTTGGGTACATGCACAATGATTCTTCTTCGAGTTATTATAAGCCCAGAAGGGCTGTGTACACAGGGTAGAGTCCTTCTTGGGAGACCCTGATCTCCACTGTTTGGGGATCCAGCAGTTTCTGAGTTTAGGTCTTTTCTATCTCCTTCATTTCTACAGCTTTCCTCATCTTAGAAAATCTTATTCAATGCTATTATGAAATTAGTTTTGAGAATAATTCTTAGTTATCTGGGAAAAGTAGAACCACACTTCCAGGATGCAAATCCTTGGCTTTCTTATCAATATCCAGTAGGGGGAATGTCATCTACCTATCATCTTTCTCTCGCTTATTTTTTATCAATGTTATTATTCTCTAATTCCATCCCTATATTCTCTCTCCTTTTCTTCTCAACTCATTTTCTTTCTTCTGTCTTCCCCTTCTATTTCTTCTCCAAAGGTAGCAGTTACGGGAACAGCAAATCTAGGTATTTGAGAAAGAATGGGAAACTTATCTGTCCTACCTCTCTGTTAATTCAGAGGAGGCGGAGATTGGGAGTTATGCCCATTTTCCTGGGAGAAAAAAAGTTGTATGTGTTTGGATGGGACCCCAAAACCACTTACTATAAAGTACAAAATATAATATTTAAAAAATGTACAATGCCCATAAAATGGTCTGCTTTTTTCTTTCTTTCCTTTTTTCAAATTCATTTTGTTTCTATTCTTCAGCTTGTAGCAAACATTGCCTAAACCTTGAAGTCAAGAGCTCTGGCTTCTCTCCACGGCTGGGGGAGCAGGCTGGGGAGAGCAACGCACACCTTAGTGGAAATGTTTTGCCGTGGATGGGGTGACTACTATCGTTTCTTAGAACATTAAAAAAAAAAAAAGACCTTTTGAATCAAAGTGAAGGCTGGGGCAAGATTGAGATTCATCCATATATTGGGATGGAAAAATTTCTGGCAGAGTTTCCAAGGCTGGAAAATCACTAATTTTCCTTTTCCTTATCCACAAGAGGTCAGGAAGCTTCTTTAGACCCTGAATAATATAGTGACCATATTTTCAGATATTCCCCAAAGCTGACTATCTTTCAGGCATTTCTGCGCTAGTCTCCAACCCCCCAAAGATACCTCCAGTCCTCTGAAAATTGTTGACGAGATCATACAAGCTTGCCTTCTGATGCTTTCCTGTCCTCTCAACTGTCACTGAGGGGGTCCTTCTTGCTGTAAGGGTGGATGTTTTAGGACTCATTTTTCCAAGGTCATGCCCTGGTGATGAAGTCAATTCTCCAGGTTGGGTGAAAAAGATTATGGGCTCTGAGCCAGGCTCTACCTCAGATTTGGCAAGTGGCCAGCTGTTTGAAGTGGTGCATCAGGGGAAATGCCTCATAGCTCATCTTCCATAGTTCTTGTTTTGTTCAGTTCATATGGATCCTTCTTAGGTGGTAACGTGTCACATCTCAGAAAAGTCATAGGTATTTCTACCCTACCGTGACATCTGCTCTGAATTGTGTGCCTTCAAATATTTGAATCTGGTTTTATTGGGGTCTCTAAACTTCTCACCACCCTGATCAGTGCTAGAAGGTTCCTGAAGGACAGTTTGATTTATATCCCCAAGTACCATTCTTATGGTTGTCTAGACTCATCTTTGTTGATGCTAAACAAGCTGCCAACACTGTAACCTAATTTGCACCCAAATTCAAAAACCAATAGGATCCCCGATGATGTTGCTACATGTAAACCATTTTTAAAAAGTAGACTTTATATTTTACAGCATTTTTAGGTTCATAGTAAAATTGAGTGGAAGGTACAGGGATTTCCCATATACTCCCTGCCTCACACATGTGCAGCCTCCCCCATTATCAACATCCCCCACCAGAGTGGTACATTTGCTAACAGTGAAGCTACATTCACACATCATTATCACTCAAAGTCTATAGTTTACATCAGGGTATAATAGCATGTTAAGTTAACTCACATTATACTTGCATGTGCAAAGAAAATATGGCTACTTAATTTTTAGCAAAATATTCCAGACATATTGGAATAAAGGTATAAATGATAATATAAATGACCATCACCAAACCTAAGAAATTAAAGCTCCCCTTCTCCCTGGCCCAGGTACTTGGCCTCATTGCATTGTTCTCTCTGCCCAAATAGGTAAACTTATTCTGAATTTTGACTTTATCATTCCACATATTACTTTCCATTTTTACTTCATATTTCTAGAGTATGAGAGGCAGTCAAGTCAAGTCTGATGATTAACAGCATCAGACTCTGGAATCAAACTGCCTGGATTTGAATTGTGAGGCCACATTTACTAGCTAAGCAACCTATAAAAGTTATTTAACTTCTTTCTATATACCTCAGTTTTCCTGTCTGTAAAATGGGGATTAAAAAAACACCAACCTTTTAAGTTTATGAAGAGTAACTCATTTAGTATATGTAAAATCTTAGATGCACAGGAAGCTCCATATTAAATGTTTGCAATTATTATTATCTTAATCCAATAATTTTGCATGTTTTTAAACTTTATGTAATGATACACTATGTATGTGTATCCTTTTGCTACTTTCATTATTTTTTTAATATTATGTTTGTGACCTAATATTCATCCATATTGATATACATAACTTTCTTTAATGGTATCTCATTGTGTGATTTTAACCCCAGTTTATTTATCTATTCCCCTGTTGAAGGACATTTGGATCATTCTCAGTTTTTTTTGCAACAACAAATAATTCTACTATGAATATTTTTATATGTGTTTCCTTATACTCAGGAGCAAGATTTTCTCTAAGGCTTATATACAACAGTAGAATTTCTGGGTCTTAAGTTTTGTTTATTAAATAATTGAATACATTTCTTCACAGTCCAGCCTTCCAATTCTCACCCTTCCCAAGAAACACATTAATCTCCCTATATTGTGGAGAAGCTTAAGCTATCTGATTAAGGATAATCCCATCCCTTTGGTTTAAATGGTCTATTATGGATGCCTCATATCTTAGGGTAGATACTAAATTTTCATATTTCACCTCCTTCCTCTGTTCTTGCTAAGGTGGCCTCTGGGTTTATGTGACAGGTAGGGCTTAATGATCTCACGTCAGTAGAGAGAGGTGGAGCGGCCACTCCTTTCGCTCTTCTATGGAACCTTGCTAACTGCCCGGCCTTCTCGCTGGTCTTGTTTTCACTACTGGAGACTGTGGTCCTGGCTGTTTGTACTGGTCTTGAAATCACCACCTAGTGAAGCTGCTTTATCTTAACCCCAGGTCTTTGCTGTTTCCCCAGCACTTTTAAAAGCCCTGCAGTCCCCACCCCCTAGTCAAGACAAATGGAGAATTTTGGGCTTTTGCATGAATGGGACAGGCCACAGGGGACCCAAGAGCACTGCCTCCAGCTCACAGAACCATCACATCTCCGTCTGGTGCGGTAAAATTGCTTCTGCATTAGGCTGGCTGTGGCTGCATATTAGGAGTCTCCTGGGCTCCCCTCCCCTCAACACACAAGCTAGACCAGGGTTTGTACCCTTACCTTTCTTGATGTTCTCTGGTTTCTTCTAACTATCTGGATGCTTCTATTATGGCTCCTTTTGGGGTTCCATCTCAAGAGGGGGAAAGTGTGAATGTTCATATTTGATTTCTCAATTTTATCTCTTTCTCTCATTCAAGACATTCATGTGAGTGAGAAAGGCCTTGATTTCCCATCCCTTTCCTCTTGAGAAAGGACTTCCCCTACAGCCTATCTTCCTTCAGCCTGATGTGCATTTGCCTTGCCCTCTTCTCTGTGGCTAAAATGTTGGCAGGGTATAGGAAGAGAGAAACCAATTTAAGGTTAAGTGCACAAAAACGAGGTAGTTACAACATTGAACTTGCTACATAAATGCCAGAATACACCATTTAACAAGTGTGAAGGTACTGCAGACAACAACAGGACAGGAAATTTAAATCTGGATTCTGATGGGAAATCAGAATATGTCATTTGTGTAGTTCTTATTTTTTGTGAGGCAGGTATTTGTAAGAGAACTTGCTGGGGCCGGGAATCTGGCTTCATTGAGTAATTATTATGTGCAACAAGGAATATATGTGCTGCATAGCCCAGTGTCAGAGCTTACTTGAGGCAATGGAAGAAAGGGTGTCACCAACTTAAGGGTGGCAGGTAAAGGAAGCCAAATGTGTGGCAGAGCAAGGCACGAGTCCTGTCATCCATGTGGCCAGCGGAGAGTGAGTCTTAGTGATTCCCACACGGGTTCTGCCACCACTGTATGTGGACGGCCAGCACTGGTTCAGTCAGAACTGTTATGATCTCTGTATAAACGACTTATCTGCCTTTCAGAATAATATATTTCATGTCTCTCCTCATAATAATAGGTTAAAAGAATTGTGGGACAGAGTATAAGTCAAGGTGACCGTTTCAGATGGTCATTACTTTGCTCATAAAAGAACCCTATAAACTTGCCAATATTATCACAGGCTAGTTAGTTTAAGCAATCACTGCATTTCAGGGGTGCCTGTGGTGAAGGGCTGTATATTCCCTCTCTCTCTTTCCCTTATATGGCTGCTCTCACAGAGCATCGATGAATTAATTCAGGAATGGTAAGTGAGAATGATGTTCAAAGTATTCCACAGAAGAGGCAATTTCGCTAGAAGAGAGCAGAGAGCTTATTTAGGAAGCTCTTTAGTTTTTATGAAAATCATCTCTTTAGATATTAGTTGTGGGAAGAGGAGTTGGAATCTAACATTCAGGATGGAAAGAGTCTAGTTGCTTGCAGAAAAGGTGCAGGTTAATTAAAGATTCAACATTTTCACCCCTGACTGCAGGATAATGTTAGCTAACCAAATGGCAATTTCATAGACCGGGCTTAATGATTTGATGACGAGCCATCCTAGAGTTTTACCAGTTATGAGATGACAGAAGAGGGGAAATAAATTTAGCTGGAAAGGAAGAAAACAAAGACTATCTCTGGAAGACATCTTAACTCATTCTCACTCTCTAACAAGATTGCACGAATTTCTGGAAATGGGAAGATGCTGGTAAGAGTCCAAGGTCTTATCAAGATTTTGTATATTTATGTATAATACAAAGAGATATAGCAAAAAATATATGTTCAAATGATTTTAAAGGGCAAAAAAAGGAAGGAAAGAAAAAAAATCATTGAGCGACAAAAAGAAAAATAGCATAACAGTAGATCTAATTCCAAACATCACACACACACACACATGCACACACACGCATGCACATGTACACGTGGTGGTGTTTCCTGCATTAATCTGACAAGTAGTTTTAGCTGTGCATCTTAACCTGTCAGTGTTCCATTTCCATATTTATAAAGCCAAGTTCACATTGCTGGCTCTTTATCTCACTGAAGGGCTAGGAGGGTTAATGGAATCTTACATTGGTCCTGAATATCAGCCTTCCAAAGTGCAGAATCAAACTCCATTTTCCATATCAGACCATAAAAATCTACTAAATGAACGAGTGGGTCAGGAACGCTGCACTTTCTCTCTCGAGCACTCTCACACTTCACCCATGACATTTAGCTCTGATACTGAAGTTCCTCTCCTTAGCCTGAACTCTCTTCTGATTTCTAAGAATTAAATTGGACTTTGGAATTGGGACTGGGGTGTATTCTATTAGCGTCAACAAATTTTCATTTTATTGAGACCAGAGAATTTAGTGGCAAGCCTGAGATAGTGCAGGCAAAAAAGAGAAAGAAGAATGTGCCGGAGTCTAAGACAGTAATGCATTCTCTGGAATACACAACGTGCAGAAGCAAGATAGGACCCAGGAGTAGTATTGTACGCCATGATACAAGTCTCCAGTGAGAAATCCAAATCCCCATGATTGGCATCACTACGAGTAAGAAAAATGACCTCTAAAAAGAAGAGGTAACTAGCGATTTCCCATTGTTTTGCTTCGAGTTCCCTGCTGGTCCTTTATCAGTTTTCTTTTCTTGGGTCTAGAAGGTTCAGGGCTGGTCGTTTTTAGTGGACAGCTCTCCTCTCCAGCTCTACTCCCCACAAAGGTACTAAAAGGTTACAGTTATTAGCAGCAGACTCTTTTTGGGGAAGAGGTACATAATTTTCAAAGGGACCTAAAATAATTTAGTTCGGCAAAATACCATTATGATCAGCCAGTTCAAAAAAGTGCTGCTGAGCTGGCAATAATTCATCTGCCTCCTTTAACAGCTACCATTTAAATTGCATTTGAACACTGAAAACAAATATGCTTTCATTGTAGGTCTGAACTCTTTAATACAGCTTCAAAGTTCCAGAGGAAAACACTGCATTGCAGTACTCCTGTTTGTGCAGAGAATCTCTGTTGGCCTGTGGCTGGCAGAGCAGGGGCCGCGACAAAGGCAGCCAGTTTCCAGCTCGACTCAGCAGATCCCTCAGCTCCAGAATATAATGAGTAAAGCGTCCTCAGCCCACGTGGGGGCAAAAGAGGCTGAGGAGAGAAGGCTAGATGCATAGGTACCAATTAAATCAGGTTTGGTGATCTTCATTTATTCACGTAAAAAATTATTGGGTGTTTATCAGGCAATACATTTTCTTCAAATAGTCAGACACTTCTTGGTATTCTGGAGAATTTAAGAGACAGATTCAAGATGCCAGATATATTTCTTGCCATTCCCACAGGCCCTGCTTAACTATAGCAGATGGACATTCCATGTCTTGCCCATTAGCAGACTGGCAGGAGAAAGGTTCACTGCAAGCTGAGCAAAATTTAGTGAAACATTTATAAGATAATGATGTTTTTGCATGCATACATTCATGCATGCATTCTCCATGCATTTATTGGATATTTCTACCATAGTCTAGACTCTGAAAATGCAGATAAACAAGGCCCAAATCATCAACTGCAACAGTTGCTTCTCAATCCTCACCAAACTGCAGTTCTCCAGGATGTCTAGAAGTCTCTGCAATCTCTCTCCTTCCTTTGCTCCCCAGGGTCCCAGGCTGGCTCCACTGCAGTGTCTGTATTCTAGTCTGGCCAGTGCTGTTTCATACCACTTCTCTTTAAGTTTTTGTTGCTAAATTCCATTTGCTAAGCAGTGGAGCACACACAAGACATGTAAATATCTCTCTTGCTAAGACTGATGTGATTTAGGAACTGTTATCCCCATTTTGCAGATGGGGACCACTAGGTAAAGTGACTTGCCCAAGGTAATCTGGCTCATGAGTGGCAGAGCTGAGATTCGACTCAGGCCCGTCGATTCCCACCAGAGTCCTTAACCTCTGCACCTCCTGTCCCCAGGTGGTCTAATGATGAGCTCACTTTGACAGGGGGAGAGGAGAACCCAACCACCAACTGCTGGGATCCTTAAATACACGTCAGAGGCCCATTAGGGATGGCTTGTTTTACAGTTTGATCTCCCTTATGAAAAAAATCCCTTCAGTCTTTTCATGGCAGTAATTTTGGCTCACAGGGTGTGTATCTCTACTAAAGAATTAGTTTGCTAAAGATTTGCTTTCTCTTTCTTCAGTGAATAGTGTTGTCTAATGCCCTCATTAGGGGTTATCTACTTAAAGCAGTTATGATGGTTTCCTTCTAAAATACATCCATTTGAATCCTGCTTTAGCAATCTAGTGCATTTTCCCTTTAATGGTATAAAGAGAATCACAAAAAAAAATCTACTGTGTGAGACTAGAGTTCTTTCACAACACGCGGCTTCTAAAAATTACGCCTTGAGTTTAAACAGAGAAGCCTTGGCTATTACTCCAAAAGCAGGTTTGGGAGAAAAATGTTTTGCACCTGAGAGCAGTTTGGAAGGGGCTTTGGTGAGCCTTTGTTTTTGCCTGTTTGACAGCTTGAGGTTTAGAGAAGCCTATGTGAGTTCACCTTTTGCATTTGAGTCCAAAAACTGAATCCATTAAAGATCTCTCTTGAGCCTGCCATGAATTTCAGTGCTCCTAGGAGGACGCTCCAGGCTCACTTAACTGGTTTGAAATCTCATAGCCTCGGGCTCCACCATCTATCTGGAGGAAGAAGGGAGCCAGGGAATTTGTTCAAAAGACACAACTTTTTCCCTTCCGTCTCTAATTTCTGTGAACATGGCATTGGTTCTACACCACTTGCAATATTTTAGGAACCATTCCAGAGGATCTAGGTCATAGCAGTTAAAATTAATATCATTCTGTCACTCTTTCTATTATTTTTTTTGTGTTTACATCTATGTAATTCATATATATGTGGTTTGGGCCTTGGAAATTTGGAGGATGAAAAAATACTGCAGACTTTCTCTCCAGCCCCAGATGGAATTTTCGTTTGTGGTTTCTGGTGTGTGTGTGTGTGTGTGTGTGTGTGTGTGTATTGGGGGGATGGGGAGGTAAGAAGGGAGAGGGGAGAGAGAATACAGAGAGGGAGGACTTTGACCTCTGACAGCCCGATGTGCAGCGAGCATGTGTGTTCTCTGCAGAAGTGGGTGCTGGAAGTAGGAAACAGGATGCATCCATGCAGGATGATGTTTGTAGTTTCCTAACTGCTCAGAAATGACTTTTCCCTCCAAATTAAATCACAGGCTATGTATACATCATACCTGCCCCATGAAGCAGAGCAGGACCAACTGAGCTCAGGCTAGACAGGAGCTGCTCACGCTCAAAACCTGTTATTGTGTTTTGATGTGAAAGGAGGACTAGTCAGTTCCGCTAAATTGGTCAGCAGGAGCAGGAGCAAGTAGAAAGATGTGGCCTAGGAAGTGACTGGCACTGTAGTCATGGGGCTGAAGAGTGGAGTTCTACAGAGGAGGACTGGAGGGCAGGTGGCAGAACTGCTTGTCTAGGCTGTGGATGCAGAACCGTCTGGGCTCCAATCCCAATTCTGTGATGCAGATAACAGTGTGACTTGGACTGAATTACTTCACTCCTCGGCCCCAGAATCCTCATTTATAAGACAGTAATAATAAGAATGAGACCTAGTTCTTAGGTTTTTTGAGAGGATTAATGAAGTAATCAATTTAAAGTACTTGGCACAGTGACTGGTAGAGAGTATGTAATCAATAAATGTTGAATAATAATTGGATTATTATTACTCTTCAGAGACTAACTATGGCAGAGACTGTCTAATTTTCTCTAATGCCATTTTCCTTTTCTCTTGGGCAAACAGCTACCAAATATCCCAGCCTCCATTGTGTTAAGTGAGGCCATGTACTGGGCTATGGGAAATGACTCGTGGGCGGCATAAAAGCCTCATGTGCAACTTCCGTGTTCTCTTTTTTCCTCCATCTGCCTCCATCTGCCGAATACCAAGATGCAGCAGAGGACCCCAAAGCAGCAAGGGATAGTGGAGCAACAAGTGAGAAGCCTGAGTCCCTGGATGACTGTATGGACACGAGCACCTCTTCCTCTCTACCTCTGTCACCAGCTGAACTTGAGCTGGAAATGAATTTCACTGTGTGAAGACATTGAGATTTCTGGGTTAATGTGTTCTGTGACTAGTGAGTTTCACCTTATGACACAGGACCTCATGTACATGTCAGGGCATGCGGTAGTAATCTGGAAATCCATGTATGAAAAAGTTCTTACTCTAATTTAGAAACAAAGTTGTCTATGAATTAATAAATAAATTACCATAAGGTAAAGTGGATGGAAGAAAAATGATGTGGTATCAGATGGAAATAATCGAATCACACCAATATAGGACTAAGACAGAGACACTTAGCCACATTAGGAGCTTTGTGAGAAAAGTCAGTCCTTCAGTGAGCCATCCTGGTTCGTGTTGGCGAACTAAGGGGGCCAGTCCCCTCCTGGAGGGTGTGAGTCAGTCTTTTACTAGCACCAAAAGCAAAAGTGAAAGATACTGCCTCCTTTTTTTTATGACTTCTGGATATAATTCCTCTTATGAACTGGATCCAACAAAACAAAATAAAGCCCCCTCTTCCCCAGCCTTTCACAAAACTGGAGATAATATTTTACCTGATTAGCCTAAGACTTGGCATAATATTTTAAAATGACATGAATGGATTATCAGAAAAAAAAAATCAAGGAAGAAATAAGTAAGAAGCTAAGTCAGCGTACGGAAGTCTTGGCTTCCAGGAGCAGTGGATTAGCATGCTTCTGTCCAAGGTTAAAGACGTTATTCTGCCCTGTTCTGCTTGGCTTCAGTGCTTGACGCCTGTGGTAGAATGGAATTCAGAGCACCAACACTTGTAGGCAAGAAATGGGGCAGGTGAAAGACAAGGGTTTGAAAGTAGCAGGAGAGAAGAAATCTAGTCCCTTAAACAGAGCTTGAACGTGTGAAGAGTAATCAGGGTGTTGGGGAAGGAGCAGCTCTTTGTCCTCCCATCCTCTTGGCACGTGAGCTCCGGGTGGGGATTGGAAGGAGGCTCTTGGAGGCTTCCCTTCCCAGCATGCTCTGGTCACTTATGCAACTCGAGAGTTTTCAGATTCCAGAGTTCTATATTGACTTCTATATTGTTGCCAGCATGACGCAAGCTCTTCACGGACTTTAATGGGCATTTTAAGCACCTTAATTTATTTCCAACCATCAAAATTGTTTTCAAACTTCTTGTTTTGTTCAGAGATTACTCACCCACTTAAATTTGCTTCAGATTGAAAGACAGAGAAGTAGCGCTGTTTAGTTTGAGTCTAATGCTCTGAGGGAGTGACTGAGCTGAGATGCAGAATCTATATTTGTGGCTGTGATGGGAATACGTTGGTTTATATATCTGGAATCTGGAAAGGCAGTAAGGGCTCTATGTCAGTGGTCAAACTTAACAATTACTTCTGAAGCAATTGCTCCATTACAAGTAAAGGAGCTTTGAAATAGCACATTGACCCAGTGTACATAATTCAGCTTTAAAGAGGAGGTTTTTCAACTGATTTTCAACTGCTGAGCTCTGTAAGTTAACTCTAATTTCTGTGCTTAGTTTCCTCTCATATTTTCTTGCCTAAATTTCTTGACTGCTTCATCTCTTCATCCATCCATCCATTGACTCAGTGACTTTATTGAGCTCCTACTATGTGCCAGGCACTGTCTAGATGCTAGGGATACTGGGAATACTGTCATGGAGCTGGCAGATCCTCACAGCCATCTCTAATTTGTGCTTCCTCCATTGTCTTTTTTCATTCATGTACCAGCCTCTTTCTTGTTTAACTCCTGTACTATCCCCTGTAAGACTAGTCTCCCAGCATCAGGTTAGCAATTCCTTTTTAGTTCCTCCAACCATGTTGACATTTCATCAAGCACCAAATTTTTAGAATGGTGACACAGTAGAGCTCAACTATGGGAGATGGAGGTGGGGACATTGGGGCAGTGGTAGGTGACTGAACAGGTTTGTTTTTGAGGTGGGTCCCAGGGGACCTGAAGAGGACTGATAATCTATCCTTATAAGACCTCATGGAATATCACAGTTGGAAAGAGCCTAACAGATTGTTTCATCCAATTTCCTGGGAACCAGAAATCTTCTCCACTACATCGTTATCAGATCCAGATCCAGCCTCTGCTTTAATGCTCCCAGGGACAGAAAGCTTGTACAGCAACACATTTATGGATTCCTCTAACTGTGATAAAGTTCTTCCATGTATTCTCACTGATATCTGCCTTTTTATAACTTCAACACATTGGCCCTTGTTTTATTTCCCTATGAAAACAGGAAGAATGTCCAATTTCTTTTCTATGTCACAACTATATAATGTGGGCTTTTTCATTTGTAAATAACCAAAACCTTACCTTACCTAGCCTGAGCAAAAAGGGGAATTTAATAAGAAGACTGCAGAGTTTTCCCATGGGAGCCAGGGACAGAAATGCACAAATGCATTAGGCTTCAGGAATGACCTGGAATCAGAGACTCACAAGCATCAAGACTGTCTCCATGTCTCTCATCTGTGCTTCTCTCTCTCTCTTTCTATTCCATAATTCCTGGAGAGGACAATGATTGCTCTGGTTGGATCAAGTTCCACCTCTGAACAAATCTACTGTGCTTGTGCGTTGTATCATGTAGGAACATGGCTGTTTCTGCTGCAAACATGCGGAAAATGGGAGGAAGAGAGCCAATTTCTAGAAAAAGAGCATGGGGTAGGCAGTTCTGTGTATTCTACAAACACCGTACAAATATTTGAATGCATAAATATTTGCAAATATTTCTCCTAAATCTGATCACCAGGCCCCAGTTTCTCCAACCTTTTCTCAGATGACTCAGTTTCCAGGAAGACACCTTCTCCATCTCATTTTCTTTATGCTTTGAAATTTTATCATGAATATGTGACTTCTAGAACTCATTACAACAAATATATTTAATCAATATAGAGTTAAGGTCACCTCATCAAAAACTGGAGGCCTGCCAGGAGCTCCTTTCCCTTAGAACTTACCACTTCACCTGACCTGGAAGTTTCCATTATTGGTGGAAGTTATGATCCCAAAGAAATTTTTCTGTATAAAGAATTCAAGATGAAAGACTGAATAATGACATTGGCCAAGGACGATCTGAATCTAAAGCAAAGTGAAATCTTATTAATAGTATAACTGGAAAATTTTTTCCTGAGAACATTGGGCTATTACTTATACCAAGCTTTTAGAGACATATTGTCTCGTTTAGTAGTTAAAATTCATGAGCTACAAATGGTAAATGCATACAGCAAGTGTTTTTTCTTTATATACTATGTATCTCATATATAGTGGTACTTAAATGGTACTTTAAAAATTACTTTATGTTTTCTAATTAGTTTAAGTTTTATTATTTCCTAAAATAAAATTATCTTCACCATTGCATTATTTAATTTAACTTCATAAATCATTCATTAAGAACCAAATAAAGGCATGTATAAAAGGTATTATGACAGGTACTGGCGTTGTGGAGGTGAATATTGCTTTGGAATTTCAGGAGCTCATAATCTAACAATACACACATATATATGCACATACAAAAATAGTAATGAAAGGTGTATCTTAGGCTCACATAGGGCTGCTACAAAATCAGAAGATGACAAATACAAATAAAGAGCAATATGGAAGCATGGTGAGCTGTGGTGTTTGGGGTTAGATAGATTTGCTCTTGGACCCAGTCTCTGTTAATTACTCTCTGTGTTACTTCAACAAATTAAATATCCTCTTTGAGTGTTACCTTCTTCCTCTGTGGAATAGAAAGAAGAATATTTATCTTATTGGATTCTTGTGAGAATGAAATAATATCATAAAGGTATACAAGGTACCATTTCATTTTTTTATCCCACAAACATTTAGAAGGTTTTAATATGTTGGAGGATTCAGATGAAGGAGGCTCCATCCAGTCACAATGCAACGTAATAAGTGCTGCAACAGAAGACTAGATTTAAGAGTTCAGATTTTTTTTTTTTGAATGAGAAGCCATTGACAAGTTTCAAGCAAAATCTTACACTTTCAAATGTTCATTTTAGGGAAATAACTCGTCATAATATAGCAAATGGATTTAAGGAGACAGACTGGAGGGCAAGAGATTTGTTTGTAGCTTTTGCAGAAGTCCTAGGCAAGTAAAATAGGACCAAAGAGGAGGGTTCAGGTGTAGGGTTTACTAGGCAGGTGGCTTCTTGAATGGACTGGATGTAGAAAAGGAGAGGAAGAGAGACCAGCATAGCTCCGAGACTTAGGTGCCGAGGGATAGAAGAAAAGAAGTAGGTTTTGGATAAGGGATAACAAATTATCTTGTAGACATGCTGAATTTGAGGTGTGCATAGGGCATCCAGGTGAAGATTTTTTAATAGACATTTGGATCTTGAAGAAAAGAGCTAAGAAGAGAAGTCTAACCCAGAGGCATTGCTTTAAGCTACGTGAATTAGCTAAGTAACTCTCTAAGTTGCTATGCATCAGAATCCACTCCCAGGGGCTGCAGGAGTAGTGTGCACAAGGATTGAAACCTGTAATCAGTATGACAAGGTGGTAGATCTTGCCTTTTGCTAGTATGAATACACCCAGAAATTTTCTTCTTTACCAGAAAACCACTCATCCAACCATTCACTCATTGTCATCAAGGACAAAACAATTGGCAGCAGATTGTACTGAGGTAAGAGACTTGGAGACCAATTAGTCAAAAGTGGTCACATTGGGTCTGAATCATATCAGGAGTTGGAAAAGAAAGTCTCTTTCCCAAAAACTGTCATAGAGACACTACAACATGAAAAAATGGTAGAAATTGTGGTTTAAAAATTTATTGTTGAGAAACTGAGAAATTTCATCAAAAATTCCAGGAAATCAAAAGCTTCTGGTAATGTATGAGTCACAGGGAAGGAATACTTCATTTTCTGGCCAAAGGTTGACTGTCTAATGATGAAAAGTCATCTTTGCCTCATTTCCACTGATCTCTCCTATCCAGTCAGTGCCAAGTTAGCAATTTGACCTTAAAGATGATTCTCACCTCTCTCTCTTCTTTCAATTCTTGCTCTAATTACCTCAACTTGAACTTTCATACTAGAGTTCTTCCTACTCTCAAACCATTCTGCACACTACGCCACATTTGTCTTTCTAAGTCACTGGACTCAGTCCAGGCTGGCATTCAGGTTCCTCAACAATATGCCACATAACCTGACTTCAACCCACCTCATTCATTCAACAAACAATACAAGCACAATCGAGAAGCTAGAACTTTTCTAGACACATCTTGCATTCCCTTTTATCTGCAGTTTTGCTCCTACTGTTGCTTATGTTTTGCCCTTTCTCCATCTTCTTTCTTATTTATGCTTCTCCTTCATCAAGCTCTTACCTATCTTCAACAACCTCTTTTCTTAGAATGCATAACCTTATCACACTAGCTGGAAATTCACCTTTAAAAAAAAAACCTTTACAATACAGAATTTACCATATGCTATTTTGAGTGATTTATGTAGAAATGATATTTTCTCTACTCAGATATAAGCTCTCCTGAGGACTTATTAAGATGGTGGAGTAGGAAGACCCTGAACTCATCTCCTCCCACAGACACAACAAATTTACAGCTACATATGGAATAATTTTCCTCTGAAAATGACCTGAGAACTGGACAGACAGTGCCTCTACAACAAAAGATAAAAGAGATGCATTGAAAAGGGTAGGAGAGGCAGAGGTTAGGTCTTGCCTGAGATCCCACCCCAGGCGTGATGTTCCACAATTGGGAAGGGATCCCCCAAAATGGAACTCTCCCTCAAGGAGTGAAGAAACTGTGCCACACATCAGGTACCTTGACCCTTGGGTCTGACACTGTAAAGACAAGCCCTCAAAACATCTGGTTTTGAAAATCAACAGGGATTAAACCCAGTGGAAACATAGAACTATAGGCAAGGAAGAACCCACTCTTCAAGAGCTTGCGTGCAGATCCACTTGCCTTGAGATTCAGTGCAAAAGCAACAGTTTGAAAAGTGTCTAAACCATAAATGAGGGAGACCCACTTACTAATCCTAATGGGGCTGCCAGAGAAGCAGGAATCCACAGTAAATTTCTCTGGGGACAAAAAACCTGGCAGGCACCATTTTTATGATCTCATTCTTACTTGCTGGTGACAGAGCTGGTGGGCACCATTTTTGGTACCCTCTCTCTACCTTACCAACAGCAGTGGGCATGCTCTGTGCTCCTCCCACCCTGCACAGCAGCCAAGAACCTCTTCTTAAAGGGCTCATGTGCAGACCCACTCGCCCTGAGATCTAGTGAAAAAGCAACAGTTTGAAAAATGCCTAGACCATAAGTGAGGTAGACCCACTTAGTAATCCTACAGTCTGCAAGAGAGGTAAGAACTTGCAGTAAATTTCTCAGAGACAGAAACACTGCTGAGTACCAGCTTTGCAATCTCACTCTAACTTGTTGGTGACAGAACTAGAAGGTGGCATTTTTGGTGCCTCCCTTCTAGCCTGTTAGCACTGTTGAGTGTTCTCTGTGTCCCACCATCCCCTCAAAGCAGTCATGCCATAACCAGGCCGAGAAAGTGCCCAAGCCCCACCCATCTTGTACACCACAACCAGGCCAGTGAGTACCCTGAACAAAGCTCACCCCACGCAGCAGCAGCAGTGCCACAACTGGTTGGGTGAATGCCCATCCCATGTTGCAGCCATGCCATGACCACACCAGGCAAATGCATCACACCCTGCCCTCACTGTGCAGTAGCTGTGGCCCCACCACAACTGGTGGGGATATGTAGTCAGCATGAGGGACACCTCTGAGAGCCTGGCTCTGGAGGGCAGGGAAGATTGTACTTCTATGCTCCACAGATTATCTCCTACACAAGACCACTCCTTCAAGACTGGAAGAGGTAGTAGTTTCACCTAATACATATTGACAAACACAGAGACTCAGGCAAAATGTAGAGATAAAAGAATATGTTCCAAACCAATGAAGAGGACAAATACCCAGAAAAAGACCTTAATGAGATGGAGATAGCAACCTACTTGATAAAGAGTTCAAAGTAATGGTCATAGAGATGCTCATTGACCTTGGGAGAAGAGTAGATGAATGCAGTGAGAACTTCAACAAAGACACAGGAAATACAAGAATGTACCAATCAGAAGTTATAACTGAACTGAAAAATGTGCTAGAGGGGTTCAATGGAATAGATGAGACAGAAGCACAAATCAGTGAGCTGGAAGATAAAGCAATGGATCTCACCTAGACAGCAGCAAAATGAAAAAAAAATTTAAAAAGTGAGGCTACCTTAAGGTACCTCTGAGACAACATCAAGCAGAATAACATTCACATTATAGGGGTCCCTGAAGGAGAAGAGAGAGAGAAAGGGCCAGGAAAAGAATTTGAAGAAATAATGCCTGAAAACTTCCCTAGTCTGGGAAAGGAAACAGACATCCAGGTCCAGCAAGCCCAGAGAGTTCCAAATAAGATGAACCCAAAGAGAACCACACCAAGACACATTGTAATTAAAATGATAAAGTTAACGATAAAGAGAGAATCTTGAAACCAACTAGAGAAAAAAAAACAAATAATTACACACAAGGGAAACCCCATAAGAGTACTGGCAGAATTTTCAGCGAAAAAGTTACAGGCCAGAAGGGAGTGGCATGATATATTCAAAGTGCTAAAAGGAAAAAACATTCCAACCAAAAGTTCTCTACTTGGCAAGGTTAACATTCAAAACTGAAGGAGAGATTTAAAGTTCTCCAGATAAACAAGAGTTAAAGGAGTTCATCAACACTAAACTAGCCATATAAGAAATGTTAAAAGGACTTCTCTGAGCTGAAAAGGCACTAATTCATAATAAGAAAACATGTGAAAGTAATAATCTCACTGGAAAGGTTAAATTTATAGTAAAGATAGTGGATCAATCACTTATAAAGCAAGTATGAAGGTGAAAAGACAAAAGTAGCAAAATTAACTAAAATTAAATAATTAGTTAAGGGATGCATAAAATAAAAAGATGTAAAATATGTCATCAAAATTATAAAATGTGAGAGGGGAGGAAAAATGTTAAGCTTTGGCATAAGTTCAAATTTAAGTTGCTATCAACTTAAAAGAGACCGTTATACACATAGGATGCTATATGTGAATTTCACGATAACCACACAGAGAAAAATTTTAGTAAATACACAAAGAAAATAGAAAGAAATCTAAACATAACACCAAAAGAAAGCCATCAAGCCACAAGAGAAGAGAGAAAGAGAAGAAGAAAGGAACAGAGAGGAACTAAAAAAACAGCCAGAAAACAATTAACAAAATGACAAAAATGCATACCTATCAATAATTACTTTAAATGCAAATGAACTAAATTCACCATCAAAAGACACAGAGTGGCTAAGTGGATAAAGAAACAAGACCTATCTATATGCTGCCTACAAGAGACTCACTTCAGAAATAAGGACACACAAGGACTGACTGTGAAGGGATGGAAAAAGATATTCCATCAAATGGAAACAGAAAGAAAACTGATGTAGCTATACTCATATCAAACAACATTGATTTTAAAACATAGACTGCAATAAAAGACAAAGAAGGGCACTACAAAGGGGTCAATCCAGTGAGAAGATATAACATTTATAAATATATATGCCCCTAACATAGGAGCACCAAAATATTTAAAACAAATATTACAGACTAAAAGGAAGAATATGAAAGCAATACAATAATAGTAGGAGACTTTAACACCTCACTTCCAACAATGGCTAGATCATCCAGAAAGAAAATCAGTAAGGAAATATCAGCCTTAAATGACACATTGGACCAGATAGACTTAATACATATATACAGAATATTCTACCCCCAAACAGCAGAATACACATTCTTTTCAAGTGCACATGAACATTTTCTAGTATAGACCACATGTTAGGCTACAAAACAAGTCTGAATAAAGTTAAGAAGATTGAAATTATATCAAGCAGCTTTTCTGACTGCAACAAAATGAAACTAGAAATCAATTACAAGAAGAAAAACGTAGAAAAAACACAAACATGTGGCAAAAAAACAACATGCTATTAAACAACCAATGGGTCAAAAAGTACCTTGAGACAAATAAAAATGGAAACACAATTTTCCAAAATTTATGGGATGCAGCAAAAGCAGTTCTTAGAGGGAAATTCATAGCAATATAGGCCTACCTCAAGAAACAAGAAAAATCTCAAATAAATAATCTAACTAGAAAAGGAAGAACAAACAAGACCCAAAGTTAGTGGAAGGAAGGAAATAATAAAGATCATAGTGGAAATAAATGAAATAGAGGCTAAGAACTATAGCAAAGATCAGAGAAACTAAGGGCCAGTTCTTTGAAAGTTTAAACAAAATGGATAAACCTATAGCCAGACTCATGAAGAAAAAGTGAGAGAGGGCCCAAATAAAATAAAATCAGAAATGAAAGAGGAGAAGTTACAATGAATACCACAGAAGTACAAAAGATCATAAGAGACTACTATGAGCAATTATAGGCCAACAAATTGGATAAGAAGAAATGGATAAATTCCTAGAAACATACAACCTACCAAAACTGGATCATAAAGAAATAGAAAATCTGAATAGACTGATTACTAGCAATGAAATTGAATCAGTAATTAAAAAACTCCCAACAAACAAAAACCCAGGACCAGATGGCTTCACTGGTAAATTCTACCAAACATTTAAAGAAGTTAATACATATCCTTCCCAAATTATGAAGAGGAAGGAATGCTTCCAAACTCATTTTATGAGGCCAGCATTACCCTGATACCAAAACCAGACAAAGACGCTACAAGAAAAGAAAAGTACAGGCCAATATCAGTGATGAACATAGATGCAAAAATCTTCAATAGATTATTAGCAAACCAAATCCAGGAATATATTAAAAGGATTATGCACCATGATCAAATGGGATTTAATCCATGGATGCAAGGATGGTTCAACATTCACAAATCAATCAATCATGATACATCACATTAACAAAAAATAAAAATCACATGTTCATCTTAATAGATGCAGAAAAAGTATTTGAGAAAATTCAACATCCATTTATGATAAAAACTCTCAATAAAGTTTGTATAGAGGGAACATATTTCAACATAATAAAGACCATATATGTGAAGCCCACAGCTAACATCACACTCAATGGTAAAAAGCTAAAAGTGTTTCCTCTAAGATCAGGGAAAAGACAAGGATACCCACCCTCACCACTTTTATTCAACAGAATATTGAAAATCCTAGCCACAGCAATTAGGCAAGAAAAAGGAATAAAAGAAATCCAAATCGAAAAAGAAGTAAAACTGTCACTATTTGAAGATGAAATGATAATATATACAGAAAACCCTAAAGACTCCATCAAAAAACTATTAGAAGTAATAAATGATTTCAGTAAAGTTATAGGGTACAAAATTAATATACAGAAATCTGCTGCTTTTCTATACACTAATAACAATCAGAAAGAGAAATTAAGAAAATAATCCTATTTACAATTGCATTAAAAAGAATAAAATACCTAGGAATAAATAAAGAGGTGAAAGATCTATACTCTGAAAACTATAAGACATTGATGAAAGAAACTGAAGACAACACAGATAAATGGAAAGACATACCATGCTCATGGGTTGGAAGAATTAATATTGTTAAAATGTCCATACTACCCAAAGCAATCTACAGATTCAGTGCAATGCTTATTAAAATACCAGTGGCATTTTTCACAGAACTGGAACAAATAATCCTAAAATTTGTATGGAATCACAAAAGACCCTGAATAGCCAAAGCAATCTTGAGAAAGAACAAAGCTGGAAGTATCATGCTCCTTGATTTCAAACTATACTACAAAACTACAGTAATCAAAGCAGTAAGACACTGGTACAAAAGTGGACACATAGATCAATGGAACGAAACAGAGGGCCCAGAAATAAACCCACATTTATATGGTCCATTAATCTACAACAAAGGAGGCAAGAACGTACAATGGGGAAAAAGACAGTCTCTTCAATAAACGGTGCTGGGAAAATGGGACAGCTACATGCAAAGAATGTCACTGGACCACTTTTTTACACCATATACAAAAATAAACTCAAAATGGATTAGATTTAAATGTAAGACCTGAAACCATAAAACACCAATGAGGAAAACAAACAAACAAACAAATATATATATATATATATATAAGCTCTCCTAGGACAGGGAAATGTTATTTTGTTTTATTTTTGAATCCTGCACAGTGCTTCCACATAGTAGGCACTTCTTAAATGACTGTTGAATAAATATCTGAGGCCATAGGTCACGAACCTGTCTTATTTTAAATTTATCCATTTTTGCATTCCTCGGAGCCATCCCTCCTCCCAGGAACAAAGTTTGGCCAGGGGATTATTCTGACAAATGTTCTGTTACAAGTGAGTCTTAACCTTTGTTTAAGCAATTGAAATTCAGTCATTCAAAGAACATTTATTGAGAGATTATTATGCCTCAGACGCTGTGCCTGGCTCTGAAGTTACAGACTTAAACAAGAGAGTCCTTGCTGCAGAGGACTCAAAGGTTCAAAGTCCCATAATAAAAGCATGTGTGTAATGCTGAGGAAATCCTGAGGAGGGAGCTCTAACCTTGCCTGGAGAAGTGGGAAGAGAACACATCCCCTTGTGTACTATTTCATTTATTTGTCAATACAGGTGTTTTCTTAACATTCACTCAACAGAATTTATTCAGTGTCCAATGCTATATTTGTGTACCCTGCCTGTAGCTGAAATATGCTAATTCTTATACAATTAATAAACATTTAAAAAAGATTCAAGAATCTTTAGCTTATTGTGTCAGACATTATTCTAAGCACTTCATAGACAATATTTCCTTTAATCCTCATGACACTGTATGGAATTTGTACTATCTTATATCCATCTAAAAGGCTAAAAAAAATCCTAGGCACAAGGAGCATAAGTTAATTGTTCTTATTAATTAGGAGGACTGGTATTTAACATAGTCCTGATTCCATAACCCATTTTCTTAACCATCATATTACCCATTCAAAATAATTTTGGAAGACCATAAGTTTGGAAAAATCATACCAATAAATAACATTGAAACATTTTTAAAATTGATCAAATTGTGCCTAAAAAGACAGCTAATCTTTAGGATGAAAAATAGGTTTGATGTAGTAAAAAAGCATTTCAGGTGCTATTTACAAAACAACCTGTAAACCAAACCTTCTTCACAGAATTGTAAGGGTTAAGCAAACATGACATTCTTAAAAATATGGGAAGAGAACTGCCTTATATTTCCATTCTGAAAATAGTCATGTTGCTTCATTTCTTTATTGTTATATTCACTTCTCATATTGTTCAAGATAAATTCTGTTCAGAACTACTTAGAAATAGGATTGCAAAACTTCAAAATCATCATTATTTCTTGCCCTCCCCCTTAGATGTAGTTTTGGTTGGAAGGGAGTCTTCAGTTATTAACATTAAGTCTCTCTCATTTGAGTTCCAACAGTTCAGAATCCTCTTTTTTCCTCTGAAGATCAATTTCCAAAACAGGACTTGGTTCTTAATGCCATGGATTTTGAAAATTGGATTTTACTATTTTATCAGATGTGAGGGTAATCAGACCATGTCATTTGTTACTCTATTGATTTTTAAGGCTTTGATTTTTATCAGTTCCCTCTGCTGTGATCAGACCCTAGAGCTCAAATTTTCTTATCTTTTAAATCACAGTGTAAATGTATTTATTTACACCAAGCAAGAGAGCTATAAGTGGCCCAAAATATCTATATTGGCTATTCATTGTTTTGTCTTCATCAGGGGTAAGCTTGGTTCACAAATAAACATAAAAATCAGCAAGTTATTTCATAGGTTACTGAGCAGTATAAGTTAAAAAGAATTATATATTTAGATAAGTTTAGAAATCCAGCTTGCAAGGTACATACCAAATTGTTAACAGTGGTTACAGCTGAAGATTGGGATAATAAATTAGAGGATTTCCACTCTCTCTATGTTGGATTTTTTAAAGGATCCTATATAATCAGAACAACAACAACAAAAAACTTCAATACAGATACTTCCATTTTGAAAAAAAAATTCCTGCAGAGTATAATCAGAATAGAGGGAGCTGGATGATCTTGAGGGGGAGTGTCATGCAACGTTGGTCTGTTTGGTCTGCCTCTTCCAAATGGACCAGGTTAATTCTGGTGTGAAACCAGAATACTTTTTTCTTTGATCATATTTGATATCTCCCTGAAATACAAAGACACTTCAACTTTCCTTTTTGAATACCCTTTATCAGTTACTAAAAGTTTTGCTGTAAAGAGCATTCATTGGTTAGCATCAATAAGACAAGAGATGACAAGCGTTGGTGAGGATGTGGAGAAACGGGAACCCTCATACACTGCTAGTGGGAATGTAAACTGGTGCAATCACTATGGAAAACAGTATGGAGCTTCCTCAGAAAATTAAAAATAGAATTATCGTATGATCCAGCAATCCCGCTTCTGGGTATATATCCAAAGGAAATGAGAACAGGATATCAAAAAAATATCTACACTCCTATATTCATTGCAACTTTATTCACAATAGCCAAGATATGGAAACAACCTAAGCATTCATCAACTGATGAAGGGGTAAAGAAGATGTGAAAAAAAAAAATACACACACACACACACACACACACACACACACACACACTAGAATATTATTCAGCCAGGAGAAAGAAGGAAACCTTGCCATTTGTGACAACATAGATGAACCTGAAGGACATTATGCTAAGCAAAATAAGCCAAACACAGAAATACAAATATTGTATGATCTCACTTATATGTGGAATCTAAAAAAGTTGAACTCATAATAGCAGAAGGTAGAATGGTGGTTACCAGGGGCTAAGGGGAGGGGGCAATGGGGAGATTTTGGTCAGAGGACACAAAGGTTCACTTATGTGGGATGAATAAGCTCTGAAGATGTAATGTACAGCATGATGACTATGGTTGATAATACTGTATTATTTACTTGAAATTTGTTAAGAGAGTTGATCTTAAGTGTTCTTACCACACAAAAAATCCTAACTATGTGAGTCGATGGATGTGTTAATTAGCTTGATTGTGGTAGTCATTTCACAAGGTATGCATATATCAGAACATCATGTTGTGTACCTTAAATATATACAATATTTATTTGTTAGGTATTCCTCAATAAAGCTGAAAAAAAAAGAAAAGTCAAAATGAAAATAAAAAAACTTTCAAGTGTTAACAGCTACGAGCTTCACAGCACTTGGGAAGTTAACAAAGAGTGAACTACTCCCATCAGCCAGTGAAGATAAAAACATCATTAGAAGTGTGTTGGCAGAATTGTAACCAGAGATGAGGTTTGCTTAGTGGAGGAGGGAGAGGAAGAGGAAGAGAAAGCAAGAGGACAAAGAGGAGTAAAAGAAGAAGTGGTAAAAGAAGAAGGAAGAGGAGGAGGAGGAGGAGGAGGGAGAAATAATCACCCATGTCTCAACAGCTAGAGAGAACTGCAGTTAACATTTTGGTGTAAGTACAGACACGCAAATACACACACATAGCAATTTCAGCACTTTTCCTAAAATTGGCAAGTGCACAAAACTTAGTCAAGAGCCAGTCAGTTATAAGCATGTCAAGTTTGTCATAGTCATGCAGCATTTAGGAAGAGAATGAAATATAGGCCCAACTATGAAAGAAGGGAAAGAAAGCAGATGGGTGAGAGGCATTTCTAGGAGTTGTCAATCTCTCAGGAATCTTGAAATAGACATCATAGAAGAGATGGAACTGACTGAAGATTTGAAGCATCAGTATGAAGTGAGGCAAGAATAAAAATGGCCTTGTGAATGGAAAAGTTGATGGAAGGGAATACTATGATGGGACAAAATAAAGTAGATTAAAACTAGGAGAAAAGGAGGTTAAGATTTTAAAATATGATTATATTCTAACAATTAAGTAGACTATAAAATGTATATTATTTTAAAAATTGATGGTCATGATATTGAGACTGCTTTGAGAGGGGGTTATGGAGTCACGTTAGTTGTGGGCGTCTGTGTTTATTGCTTTGCTTTTCAAGGCTGTTCCATACAGCTTGTGTGCTCACTCAGTTTACTCCTGGTTCTTTTACATCTGATGTCACACCACACTACAGGCTGACATACAGACACGCTAATGCCTCAAAGAGTATGTGTGTTTGGAGTGGGTGCAGACAGAGGAACCATTACTTGTTTCTGTGGGTGCTCTAAGAAGAGATTAACTCTAGCACCTTCTCCCCACCCCAAGCTTTACTGAGATATTTATGACTTACATGTAAGTGTAAGGCACATAACACGATGATTTGATACACATATATTGTAAAATGATTCCCACAATAGGTTAGTTAACATCTCCATCCCCTCATATAATTACCATTATTTTTGTGGTGATAACATTTAAAATCTACTCTTAACAACTTTCAAGTACACAATACAGTATTGTTAACTATAGTCACCATACTGTATACTAGATGCCCAGAACTTCTTCATCTTATAGTTAGAAGTTTGTACCATTTGACCAACATCTCATTTCTCCCACTCCACAACCCCTGGCAACTACCATGCTACTCTACTCTGCATTTTTATGAGTTTGATTTTTTCAGATTCCATGTATGCGTGAGATCATACAGTATTTGTCTTTCTCTGTCTGACTTATTTCACTTAGTATAATGCCCTCAAGGTCCATTCACGTTGTCACAAAAGGCAGCATTTCCCTCTTATTCATGGCCAAATAATATTACATTATATATGTATATCACATTTTCTTTATCCATTCATCTGACAATGGACACTTAGGTTGTTTCCATGTCTTGGCTATTGTGAATAATGCTGAAATGAATGTGGAAGTGTAGATATTTCTTTGACATCCTGCTTTTATTTCCTTTGGATACATACCCCAAAGTGGGACTGTTGGATTGTATGGTAATTCTATTTTTAATTTTTTGAGAAAGCTGAATACTGTGCTGCACCATTTTACATTCCCACCAACAGTGAACAAGGGTTCCCTTTTCTCCACATCCTCACCAACACTTGTTATCTCTTGTCTTCTTAGTGATAGCCATTCTAACAGGTGTGAGGTGGTATCTCTTTGTGATTTTAATTTGCGTTTTCCTGATGATTAGTGATGTTATGCATATTTTCATGTACCGGTTGGCCATTTGGATGTCTTCTTTGAAAAAATGTCATTTAAGTTTTCTACTCACTTTTTAATCAGATTGGTTTTTTGCTATTGAGTTATATGAGTTCTTTGTATACTTTGGATATTAACACCTTATTAGACAAATGGTTTGAAACTATTTTTTCTGTAGGTTGCATTTCCTGTAGGTTGCATTCTGTACATTTCTGTTGCATTTGTGCTTGTGTTTTCATTTTGTTCATTGTTTCTTTTGCTATGCAGATGCTTTTTAGTTTGATGTAGTGCTTACTTGCTTACTTTTTCTTTTATTACTTGTGCTTTTGGTGTCATATTCAAAAAATCATTGCCAAGACCAATGTCAAGGAGCCTTATAACTATGTTTTCTTCTAATAGTTTTACAGCTTTGGGTCTTACATTTAAGTCTTTAATCCATTTTGAATTAATTTTTGTGAGTGGTGTAAGATAGGGGTCTAATTTCCTTCTTTTGCATGTGAATATCCAGGTTTCCCATAACGTTTATTGAAGAGACTATGTTTTCTCCATTGAGTGTTCTTGGCTCCCTTGTCAAATATTAGTTGACCAAATATGTATGGGTTTATTTCTGGTTCTCAATTCTGTTTCATTGGTCTATGTGTCTGTTGTTTGCCAGTGCTATACTGTTTTGATTACTATAGCTTTGTAATAAAGTTTGAACTCAGGAATTTTGATGCCTCCAGCTTTGTTCTTCTTTCTCAGGATTACTTTGACTATTTGGGTCTTTTGTGATTCCATACAAATTTTAGGATTATTTTTCCTATTTCTGTGAAAAATGCCATTGGAATTTTGATAGTGATTGCACTGAATCCAAAGATGGCTTTGGGTAGTATGGATATTTTAACAATATTAATTCTTCCAATTCTTGAGCAAGGGATAGCTTTTCACTTATTTATGTCTTCAATTTCTTTCATCAATGTATTGTGAGTTTCAGTGTACAGATCTTTCACCTCCTTGGTTAAATTTATTTATAAGTATTTTATTCTTTTTCATGCTGTTATAAATTAGTTGTTTTCTTTATTTCTTTTTCAGATGTTTCATTGTTTCTTCTACAGTCAGAGACAATTTTACTTCTTCTTTTCCATTTTGGATGCCTTTTATTTATTTATTTTTCTCACCAAATTGCTCTGGCTAGGACTTCCAATACTCTATTGAATAGGAGTGTTCAGAGGGGGCACCCTTGTCTTGTTCCTATTCTTAGCAGGAAAGCTTTCAACCTTTCACCATTGAGTATGATGTTAGCTGTGGGTTTGTTGTATATGGACTTTATTGTGTTGAGGTACATTTCCTCTATATCCAGTTTGTTGGGTGTTTTTATCATGAAAGCATGTTGATTTTTTTCAAATGCTTTTTCTGCATATATTGAGATGATCATATGATTTTTATCTTTAATTCTATTAATGTACCATGTTGCATTTATTGATTTGTGTATGTTGAACCATCCTTACATCCAGGGATGAATGAATCCCACTTGATCATTGTGTATGATCCCTTTACGGTACTTTCAAATTTGGTTTGCTGGTATTTAGTTGAGAATTTTTACATCTATAATCATCAGGAATATTGGCCTGTATTATTACTATTATTTGTAGTTCTTATGGACATTGATATCAGGATAATGCTGGCCTCATAAAATGAGTTTGGGGGTGTTCCCTACTCTTCAGTTTTTTGGAAGAGTTTGAGAAAGATTGGTATGAATTTATCTTTAAATGTTTGGTAGAAACCATCTGGTCCTAGGCTTTTCTTTGCTGGGAGGCTTTTGATTACTGATTTAATCTCCTTGCTCATTACTTGTCTGTTCAAATTTTCTATTTCTTTATGATTCAGTCTTGGTAGGTCATATGTTTCTAGGAATTTGTCCATTTCTTCTTATCAGATTTGTTGGCATATAATGGTTCATAGTAGTCTCTTATGATCTTTTGTATTTCTGTGGTGTCAGTTGTAATGTTTCCCCTTTCATTTTTGATTTTATTTATTTGAGTCTTCCTTCTTTTTTTCTTAGTCTAGCTAAAGTTTGTCAATTTCATTTATCTTTTCAAAAAACCAGCTCTTAGTTGATATTTTCTACTGTTTTTCTCATCTCTATTTCATTTATTTCCACTCTAACCTTTGTTATTTCTCCTTCTGCTAACTTTGGGCTTAGTTTGTTGTTCTTTACCTGGGTCCTTGAGATATAAAGTTAGGTTGTTTTTTGTGATCTTTCTTTTTGACTTAATGGAGGTGTTTATTGCTATAAACTTCCCTCTCAGAACTGCTTTTGCTGCATCCCATAAGTTTGGGTTTGTTGTGTTTTCATTTGTGTTTGTTTCAAAATATATCTTTTTATATTCCTTCATTTTGAGCCTATGTATGACCTTAAAGCTGAAGTGAGTCTCTTGTGGGCAGCATATAGTTGGGTCTTGTTTTATAAGCCATTCAGCCACTCTATGCTTTTTTATTGGAGAATTTAATCCATTTACATTTAGAGTGATTATTGATAGGTAAGGACTCACTAATGTCATCTTATTAACTCTTTTCTACCTGTTTTGTAGTTCCCTTTCTCCTTTCTTCCTCTTTGCTGTCTCTCTTTGTGAACTGATGATTTTCCATGGTGGTTTGCCTTGATTCCTTCTCTTTATATTGTGTATATCTACCACCAGTTTTTGCTGTGTAGTTATCATGAGGCTTACATAAAATATCTTATGGATATAACAGTCTATTTTAAGCTGATAACTTAACTTCAATCATATAAAAAATTCTACCCTTTTATGCTCCTCCTCACAATTTTGTGTTTTTGATATCACAATTTACCTCTTTTTATATTGTGTATCCATTAACAAATTATTGTGGCTTTAGTTATTTTTAATACTTTAGTCCTTTAACCTTTATAATAGAGTTGAGTGATTATCACACCACTGTATTATAGTATTAGAGCAATCTGAATTTGATTATATACTTAGCTTTACTAGCATGTTTTATAGTTTGATTTTTTTTCTGTTACTAATTAGTGTCCTTTCACTTCAGCTTGAAGAACTTCTTTCAGAATTTTTTGTAAAGGTGGTGATAAACTCCCTTAGCTTTTGTTTGTTTCATTTCTGAAAGACAACTTTTCAGGGTAAATTATTCTTGGTTGGCATTTGAATATATCATCCCACTCTCTCTTGGCCTGCAAGATTTCTGCTGAGAAATATACTGATAGCCTTATGGGATTCCCTTATGTGAGGAATTTTTTTTCTCTTGATGCTTTAAAAATTCTTCCTTTGTCTTTGATTTTAGACTATTATAATGTGTCTTAGAGAAGATCATTTGGGGTTAAAATTTTGGGGTGACCAATTGGCTTCATGAACTTGAATGTCCAAATCTTTCCTCAAATTTGGGAAGTTCTCAGCCATTACTCCTTTAAACAAACTTTCTGCTCTTTCTCTCTCTCTTCTCCTTCTGAGAGTACAATAATGTGTAAATTTTAAAAACATGATATCCTATAATTCATATGGGCTTTCTTTACTCTTTTTTATTCTGGGTTCTCAGGAGCCCACCAGGAGCCTGGTGCCATGGGAGCTGGTCATTGCAGGGATGGTCTGGGAGCCTGGGTTTGCTGGAATCCACTGGGAGACTGGTGTCATGGGAGCCACCCAATGCCTGGGTGGGCTGGAAGCTTGGGTTTGTTAGAGCTACCTGGGGCTGTGGGAGCCAGCAGATACTGGGATAAGCCAAGGGCCTGGGGTAGTGGGAGCTTGCTGGGAGCCTGGTGATATGGAAGTCACCTTGGGCCACAGGAGCTTCCTGGGGCTGCTGGATCTAGCAGGCACTGTGGTGAGCCAGGACTTGCATTTGGAGAGCCTGCCAGGAGCCACCTAAGGCCATGAGAGTCAGCCGGGTACTGGGGCAGGCCAGTGCTGGGGTCTGCAGTGAAGTCAGGCATTCACTTCACTCTCCTTCTCCCATGGGCAGGATGTATCTCTCCATGCTGGGCTGCCTGGGCTTGAGGGAGGGGTGATAGGGTTAATGTGAATCTATCTTTCCTACCCTCCTCAATGTGCCTTTTCTTATTTGTGTACCTCACTCAGGTGCTATAATCCCTCACCTAGAACCCTTAGCTCTTGTAAAGATATTTTTGTGCACAGACAGTTGTTCCAATTGATATTTCCAGGAGGGTATAGGTGTTAGAAGTTCCTATCCTGCCATTTTGCTGATCACAGATTTTTGAATTAGCTTATTTTTCTGTCTTTATTCCACTTCTGATCGTCACACATGAGGCAGCTGTAAGGGCAAGATGGCAGTAATAGAGCAGTAATATTTTTATCCAATAACTGAATACCATCAAATAGTACGACAGTATGATAGAGTAATAACCACTGCTTATTGTATCAATCAGTGTTGCTGTGTAACAATCTCAGAATTTTAGTGGTCTACAAAATAAGCATTCATTTCTCTCATTGCCTAAAGTCTGTGAGTTGGCTGCAGGTCTGCTCAATGTTGTAGGCCACATACAATTCCACTTCCTGTGTCTTCTCATTTTGGGATCCAGGCTGAGGGAGCAGTGTCTATCTGGGACATGACATTCTCTTGGCAGAGGACAAGAGCACAGGAGGTTGTGCTGGCATATTTAAAACTTCTGCATCCACTGATATAAGCAGGCCTAAGTATGGCAGAGGTGCATTTTCAGTTTCTTACAAGGAGGCGTCACAAAGGCAGAGGTATATAATCTGCTCACACGGCAGTGAAAGAATAATTTGAACAATAGTAAGAGGCACCATATTAATAATATGTAAGGCTTTAGTTTTAATATACTGGTCTTTGGGGTACTTGGGGGTATCATGGGAAGGAAAGAAGTCTTTGATTGCAGCTGTGGCAAAGAAAAGGCTCTGAAAGTGTCCCATGTTATCCATTCCTAATTACATCATATTACTTTACCTCTGAAATTAAAAAATGAATTCAATATTTAAAATGCAAATATAATTAGAAATGCAAAGAATATAACAATATTAAAAATGCAAAGGAATGCAAATATAAATTATGTAATTTATCTTTTTGACGTATCTTGTCTGCGGAGACTTGTGCTGACATAATTTTATCTTGTTTAGTTTCCAGATAAAAAGATAGTCCTTGATACCATGTGAATTATATTGTGGAAAGCTCTTCTAAACCATCATATGGGGAAAAAAATAGCTAGGCTTCTTACTCACACTATCCACTAGTATTAAAGGAAATGAAAAAAAAAATACAGTTTGACCTACCCAGGCCTTTCATCTTGATTGAGTTAGCAATTTACCCCTCAACATATTTTTCTTTGGATTGCTTACTTAACCATTTTAAAGATGACAGGCAGCAGTTGTACTTTAGAAATATGCTATCAGCAGTCTCCTTCCTCATAGTAACTGCTCTCTGTAACCAACTTCCCACTACCTGTGATTGAAAAGCCTAAGATATTAAGGTCTGAAAATTGAGGTTTTGAATTGAAAGGAAAACACCTCAATTTTAACTATGGTGCAGGACTTTGGCTTTTTAACATAGTTCTATAAGAGTCTTTGCAAGGAATGTTTTCAAATTTGAGGTTACCCACGCCTTAGTTCTTTCAGGAAATGAGATAAGAATATTAAACTTAAAATGCCGTTAAGGTTGACGTGAATATGAAGGAGTAGTTTGAAAGTGTAATCATTTTTCGTCGGGTGTCTTTTACCACCAATATGAAATTAATGATACTATATTATGCATTTGTGTTGATTGCTGCGTTTGGGAATTAAGTCACCAAGTGGCATTCTACCATCCTTTGTTGAAGATCAAACTCAAATCCTGATCTCATTTAAGATGCCTTCTCCAATTACCCTAGTCCTCAGTGAACTCTCTAAACTGTGATATTATGTTTTATCCTTCCCACAAAATCTGTCATGTATTCTCCCAGATGTACAATTCATAGGGGCAAGGCCAGGCCTAACCTACTTATCTTGTCCCAGCCCCCAGCAGAGGCTTGGTAGGTAGTTGTTCCTAATCTACATTTGTTTAAGGAATGAATGTGTTGATTTGCATTATCATCTCAGTGAATGTTAATATCTTCACAGGACTGTAGGTGCCTTGCAGTCAAGGGTCATGTTGTATTCTCATTTAGCTCCCATGGCACCTTGCACAGTGCTGGCTGGGTACACAAGGCCATTTACGTGATATTTGTTGAAATGATTCTCTAAGTTCAGTTATGTTTGAGCCTTCTGTGGCACCACCTCTAAGGATGTCAAGTTTAGTCTTTTAATATGAAACAGCTGTGAATACTTTCAGCCAAGGACTGTATGGTATTCATATGTATTTGTTGAGTGTCTCACATGGTACCTTGCACCCAGGAGGTGAATTGTTGAAATGAACTGAGCTCTTAATTTTCACCGTGATTTACTACTGCCCAGCTATGCTGACAAAAATCTCTACATACTTACAATCTAGATGAAATATCAAATGGTTAATGGGACAAAGAAAAAAATGAGATGATTGATTAATAAGTGAGTAAAAGTAACAACCAATGCTCAAAGAATATCATAAGTGAGTCATGGACTCTTTAAAGTAGAAAGAAGTCTTTGGGGCCTTTCCAATACATCTGGGGCATCACTGGGGAGATATCCAACAGATTATGGACTCTGACATCGGGTGACCTTGCTCCCAGCCCTGGAACCTCTTTGTGTGTGGCCATGTTCCAGTTATTTAATCTGTCTTTGCCTTAAATTCCTCATCTCTAAAATGGTGATAATAACAGGTGATAATATCTACCTCACAGGACTGTTGTGAGGATTCCATGAGATAACGCAACGAAAATACTTAGCATATACTAGGTAGAGTAAGTGCCTAATAAAAGTAAGTTATTAGGTTGTTGTTATTGATATTTGTTGACCACCTATGGTAAGCTAGGAACTATGAGGAGGCTGCAGTGAGTAAGGCATGGGTTCAGGGGTTCATTAATATGACTACCAGTCATTTCAAAAAATGTCCCTTTACTGAGCACTTACGTAATAGACACTATGTAAGATATTGAATCCTTTATCTCAATACTTAAATTACCTCTTTTATAAGTGTGGAAACTGAGACTTAGGAAGGCCAAAAAACTTAACGCAAGGTCCCCCAGCAAGTACTTAGAAGAGTAAGGAGTCAAACACAACTCTCCTGGCTGAAGCCTGAAATTCATGCTCCCTCTAGAGGAAATGTCTCCACAGTGGGATGATGAGGGAGCAACGATAGGAGTACTGCAAAGTCAGTATCTTTAGGAAGGGAGAGCATTTCAGGAAGGGGCAACTGGGGAAGACACCACGAGGAAAGTGACACTGGATGAGCAGAATTTGAAGAGAGAAAAATAGAGAGAGAGTTTTGAACCATACGAACTCGTCATTTTCCTAGGTCAAAAAAGTCAAGTATTGTTAATTTAGTATAGTTCAATCTAGAATAATTTGTGGCAGTGGTAATGACATGGGCAAAGTTTAAAAAAATGGGGCGTTTCAATCCTCTCTCAGCTTCCTCGTTTTCAAACAATGGGTCCTGAATGTTAGAGAAAAACAGAAATGTGAACAGATTAGGGTACAGGGATTCTGGGAGAAGGAGAATTAATCTTTAATGGGATGAAGTTCAAGAATAGATTACTAATGTCGCGATTGTCAAGTGTGGGAATTTTAAATCATTTTTCACATCTTTTTATTTTTAGGCAATTTATATAAGATATCAACAAATGATTTAATTAAAGCTGTAAGGAACAGTAAAGGCAATGGAGAGGTTTCCACAGAGTTACTTCAGGTTTCCATGAAGCGTTACAGGAGTCATCTGAAAACACAGCATTCGTTAGTTCAAGAAGGGACATATATCAGACATAACATCACAAACATCCCTGCTGCTTCAAATTCACCAAGAATGTTTCCTCGACACAAAACTGTAAGAATTTTACTCCATATGTGAAAAGGATGATTATGTACTTTTCTGATTGAAAAATAGAGACCAAAGTGGACATTTAAAGACTATAGATAGTTCTGTTTCTGGAATGATCTTATATGCTTCACTTCCCTAGAGCACTTACTTCTCTGGCGAGTTAATGCATCTGCACTGTGCTTTGCTCTGAACGGGCAGAGCCTATATTTCAGGAACAATGCTTCAGAAGGAAGCGAGGGTGACATTCACAAAGGATCCCAAGTACAGAGCTCTCTCCATCCCCCCTCCATGCCAGTCTCCCAGTCTCTTTTAAACTATCCCAAAGAAGCTATAGTTTACTTCTAGAAACTTCTAGAGATAAGGAAATGACACTGATATCTACTGACATTGTTATATACTAGGTAATATACCAGATCCTTTATATACTTTATTTCCTTTAACCTCTCAACAACCTTATTATTATTATTACTATTGTAATATTATTATTGTTATAATTTTTACACATGTACAAACTGAGCTTAGGGAAAAAAAGAGGCCTAAGGTCACATCATTTACTCTGAGCCCTGGTCTCACTAACTCCAAGGGCTGTTCTCTCTGCTCTGCCTCACAGTTCCCTGCAGTCAGACATCTTCTGTCTCATCTTGGTTCACCCATCGCAATATTGAACAATTTTGCTACCAGCAAAATCTCCATAAATCAGTGGTTCTCAACTGGAGGTGATTTTGCCATCGGAGGACATTTGGCAATGCCCGGAGACATTTTTGGTTATCACAATTGGGGGAGGTGCTACTGGCATCTAGTGGGTCAACACCAGGAATGTTGCTGTACATTCCAGAATTCACAGGGCGGCCCCCACAATAAAAGATTATCCAACTCAAGTAGTCAAGACTGCCTACGTCAAGGAGCTCTGTCCTATATCCTGTGAGCTCCCTAATCCCCTCACTCATCCCCGTGTTTCCTTGTTCTGGAAGTTTTTGTCTAGCTTCTGACAACCCATTTTAATTTCCAGACAATTAGAAAAACTGAATAATTAATGTAATCTTCGCATTATCAAACTTTCATTAATATCTGTCTGTAGAGGTGACTAGCTAGGCACAGTGCGTTAGATCTCGTTTCTTTCTATTGGGAGCCTATAACCTTAGGCAGACTTCTTTCCTAAAGTCAGAAGGGAAACCTGCGGGAACATAACACTGCTAAACTTACGTGCATCAGGAGGGAAGGCTTTACGTTCTCAGAGGTTAACGGGCAGGGAAATGTTTTTCAGGTGAAGAACGGGGGCTGAGAGGAGAGGACGGCAGGGCCATATCCCCTGGGGGAGGAGAGGGAGGGGCTGAGGGGAGTCATCGCTCCTCTCTGCTCAGAGCAGCATAGCCACGTGGAGAACACTGGGTTTCAGAACCCTGTCAACAGTAGGAAGGAATTTGTTCTGGGGGCTGTGCAGGGCACACACTACGTGTAAGTCAATGCATACATACATACATACATGCATACCTACATACACACATATCTATTTCTTTTACAGCTTGTTTTTGGTTTAACTGATCAATAACCCTGCAAATGATCTAACTTCTCTCTTGTCCTTTGCTTTGCCCCTGTAAAGGCTGCTACAAGCAAACAGTAATTCAGTTATCCTCTCTAAACTTGCAGCCGCCTAAATTATCAATTCTATAAACAGAAAGCTAATATTTATTCGCTATTCTTTGCAAAACAGCTTTAGTTGGGACATACTGTCACAATCCTTTTAGGAAGAATAGCTCTATAGATTTCCACAAGGCCCAAGGCAAGCACAGTTTATGGAAAGACAAGCTTCCCAAATCCTGAATTCTTAACAGTCCAAATTCCCTAAGTGTCGCTTTAACGGGAGAATACAGTTCAAGGCCTTACCTGATTGCACTATCTCCAAGTAGCCACAAGAGGGCGTATGAAGAACACAATCCTCTGGAACTGGGATCCCAGAAACCCCTTTTTAACGACACACAGCAGCATCTGCAGTTTCCTGTATTCGGAGCAGGTGGAACGGATCCTTAGAACAATCACTTGCACGTCTTTTTCACATGCTGTCTACACAGGAGAGGGAGAAAGGGAAGGTTCTGGGAGAATTTCTGTTCTGGATTTCCAAACGTTGTCTGGGAGAGGTTCAGCGAAATCAGCGCTTGCAGGCGTCACGTGTTATTTGATTTTGTGGGAACTTGCACCATGCCAGCAATGGCCAAGGCTGCTGGGGTGACTTGGGGTTTGAGTAGAGTAAGTCACTCCAAGCTTGAAAGATTTTTCCTCAGTGATTCATTTCTGTCTAAACTTGTTGATGATTTAGTTTAATTTTGGCATTTTCAAAAGAAGAGAAATCTTCATTCTCTGTTTTCCTTCAAAATGCTAGAAAAGAAACCGGGAAGTCAGAGCCTCAGATCCCACCCACCCCCACCCCCTTCCATTCTGTTTATGTGCTACCATCACAGGTGGGTGTCGCACAGAATAAGGAGACCTCAGGTGCTTCCAGGGATACCCAGAAAATCACTGTCAGACAGGGTGCTCTGGGGAAAGAGGACCTGGGTCAAATACGGGGGTCCCCTAAGGGCAGCAGTTCTCAAACTTTGGCACACATCATAATCACCCAGAATACTTGTTCAACACAGGCTTTTGGGGCCCACTATGAAATTCTGATTCAGGAGTCTAAGGTGGGGGCTGGGAATGTGCATTTCTAGCAAGTTCTCAGGTGATGCTGATGCTGCCGGTTGGGGACCACACCTGAGAAGCACTGCTTTGGGGAGTATCCTAAGATTCCTAAGACTCTCGATTACTTCGGAGGTTGGACCTGGGCATCTGCAGCACACTAGTCCCACTAATGGATGTGGGGTTGGTCCTGAGATTCCAGCCTGGCTTCTAAGGTCCTGAAACTGTTCCTCACTCAGACCTCCCTGCAGCCTCTAATGTGCCACGGGAGCTGGACTTCTGAGCAGAACGAAACCCTCAGACTGCTGCTCCTTTTCCCCAGAATACCTCAAACCACTGAGCTGGAACAACTTCCACAATCCTGCTGACAGCTGGGGTCTCTATTTTAAATCCTAACGCAGGGACGGGGGGACGTATAGGCAAATGCGTTCTACACCGAGTGGACACAGTTTGCCGGAGTTTATAGATTGACTCCATCTCTGGGTGACCTCGGCAAGTTACTTAACCTCTGCGTACCTTCATTTCTCATCTCTAAAGTGGGAACAGTCACTGCACTGACTTTACGGGGTGGTGGCTTGGGTTAATGAGTTAATACCCAAGCAGGGCTTAGAACAATGCCTGGCCCCTGTTCTCAATAAATATTAGCTCTAATCATCCTCACCTTTACTTCTAGCATCCACTTCCTTGTATGGAAACTCGATCTAAGAAGCTCTAGGTCCCGGGATTGTGCCCTTGTGCTGAGTTATTAGGAGGACTGAAGTTCTATGGCATTGCCTTCAACCCCCACCTGGATAACAGAGGCTGGATAACATGGCTTGGCCATCATGGAGATCAGGTATAAAGGTTGATTCTAATTTCTAAGTTGCGTAGGTATCCAAACCATAACTGGTTCAAGTTTTATCAATTTGGAACAATCTGTTGTGCTAACTCGATTGCCTTTGTGACAGATGAGAACATTCTATGGAACCTCTGTTCTCTGTGCCCTGCAGGATGAAGAAGGAGCACAACGGCAGGAGGAGAAAGAGGAAGCATCTTCCTGGTCAGGTGACAGTCTTCCTGGCGCACTGCTGTGTGGCAGGGGCACGGGGGTTCCTGAGCTGCTTCTGCCCCCTCGGTGATAAAACGGGTGTAATGATTCAAAGCTGCCTCAGAATCACCAGTCACGTTTTCTACATGTTTCCATATAAGATATATGACTAAGTATTTAATTACTTGTAAACTTTAAATAATATCTTTGATGTGGATACTTATTTTCACCTTTTAATTCTTTAAAAAATTATTCACCGAATGGGAAATATATTGTCATGATGCAAAATTCAAAAGGTTGAAAAGGGTAAACAAGAAAAAACAAGCCTCCTTCCCATACCCGTCACCTAGCCACACAGTGTCCCAATAACTGACATTTTTTTTAAATTAATGGACTTTATTTTTTTGAGTAGTTTTAACTTCACAACAAAATTGAGTGGAAAGTACAGGGAGATCCCATATGCTCCCTACCCTCACACATGCACAGCCTCCCCACTATCAACATCCCACTCCAGGGTGGTACATTTGTTACAATCTATGAACCACCAATGGACACATCATTATCATCCAAAGTCCCCAATTTACATTAGGTTTCACTCTTGGTGTGACATGTTCTATGGGTTTTGCTGAATATATAAAGACATGTTTCCACCATTGCACTGTCATATGAAATAATTTCACTGCCTTAAAAATTGCCTGTTCTCTGATCTAGTCATCCCTCCCTCCCTCCCACCAGACCCCTGGCAACTACTGATCTTTCCACTGTCTCCATAGTTTTGCCTTTTCCAGAATATCATACAGTTGGAATCATACAGTATGTAACCTCGTCAGATTGGCTCCTTCCTCTCAGTAATATGCCTTTAAGGTTCTGCCATATCTCCTTCTACTCATCTTGATATTCATCTTCACCTATTTGTGTTCACCTGTTGAAGGGTATCTTATTTGCTTCCAGGTTTTGGCAACTATGAATAAAGCTGTTACAAACATTCATGTGCAGATTTTTGTGTGGACATTACATTTTCAGGCTGAGACTTTTAAAACAACAACTCTGAGATGCAGATAAATCACCACTTGAGACAGGATTGTTTTGTCTCTCTTACTTGTATCTTGTAGTGAAGTTGGTATGAAGCAGCTGGGATGATCATGGCCATAGTGCTTTCAATAGAAACATTCTCTATAACAAGTGTATTTTTTTTTCCTGGGTTGACTTTGGTTAGGACGCTCTCCACCAGGAGGCTGGGGTGAAATTGGAATATTTCCCTTTCGATCCCTCTTCTCTTTCGCCTCCGTCTGGGCTTCTGTCCTGCCTCCAGATCCAGGTAAGGCTCTTTACTGTTGATATGACTGTCGCTCCAGTGCTCCAGTTTGGATCATCTTAGGTCTAGTTTTTCCATCTCCAGCCTACCCCAGGCATGTCTAGTTCCCACCATGGTATATTCATCTATGTCTATGTTGATCTATATCCACATCCATCTATTTCCCTTACTAGATAATAAACTACCTTCTTCTTTCTCTGCCTCCAGAATGTTATACAATGATTTGCCTGTAAGAGATGTTTAGGAAACATTTATTGCTAGCATAAAACATTGTTGATGTAGTTGCAGTTAAGAACTATTTGACTAATCAGATTCTGTATCCCACAGCATGAAACATGCAGACTCCTAAGAGGCACTGCTCTAAGAGGAACAATAGCTAACATATTTTAATATTTAGTACGTGTTAGGCACAATGCTAAGCATTTTCACATAAATTATCTCACTTATCCTTATAAAACTCCTCATTTGTTATTATCACTCCCATTTTATATGTTAGGAAACTGAACCTTAGTGCAATTAAACACCTTGAATGAACACCTATGCAAATGAATCACATACTACAGGAATTCCAAGATCGCACATCCGGGCCTATGGCATACAAAAACAAAATAAACTTTAATTTAACTCATCCATCACATTGAAGTGAATTATGCAATATGAGTCCTCATCTTCATTGAGTGAATTATGCAATTTGTATGTTTGTGTTTATTTAATTAGTGTCTGCTTTTCCCCAAATTGTAAGCTCTGTGAGGATGGGGCCATTTTGCTCCGTATGTCTCCAGTCCCTAGCAAATTGACTGGCCCAATTAAGGTATTCTAATGTAAGAATGATTTCAATCTTCCTGTGGGTCAACAAGTTCATCTCCTGAAACATCAACCCTGCTGTAAGAATGAGGCATTTTGGGAGCTGAAGGAGACCAGTCATCATGAGGAATGCATTATTACCATCTCCTAGAACAACCGTGCCATCTCTATCTTTCATTCTTCAGATTAATTTCTGACATCTTTGATGGAGAAAAAGATGCATTACTGTACAAGAGAGGAGATAACTGGGTCCAGGAAAGCACATTTTCTAAATAATTTGTATAATCTTATCAAGTATCTAGAAATTTACTCTTGGAAGCCTAACCACCTTTAATGCATGATCATTGCTGGGATTGCATTGCTGGGCCTGTCTATGAGTTATCAGTTATAACTCGGGAAGGAAGAGTTTGTGTCCTCACTGTGCCTCTGAACCCAAAATGGCTATTAGAGATCTGGGTAGTATCAGAAAGGACAGTGGAAACAAATACAGATGGTATTATCCTACACTTTTCAAAATCATTGTGCTTTTTCTCTTGATTTCCTATTGCTTGGAGGTTCAAGTTTTCACTTCTCAGCCTGCCGTTCTAGAAGTTCCATTTTATAAGCCTAGCTTATACATTCCCCTTTATATAATAGCCCTCAACAGGGACTCTGGTCGACTGGAATGGACCCTGCTGTCCCTCTCATATGTTGGGGTCACTTTAGTCTTCACTTTGCTCAGACAGCATGATTTGCTCACTTCTGTAACTATCCGTATTTTCTCTAATTCCTCAAAACCAGGGTCAACTGTGGCTTTCTGCTTTCTCCTGATGACTTCAATATATACTACAATTGGGGTCACAGTTTAGCAATGTGGCTAAGGGTTCAGATTCTGAGATCAGATTTAGGTTGACACAAGGCTTCATCATTTGCTCTCTAGGGGATCTTGAGAGAGTTAACTTCTCCAAACCCAGTTTCCTCATCTGCAAAATGTGACTAGATAAAATTACCCTACCTCACAGAATTGTTATGAGAGCTCACAAACTTTTGCACGTAAAATATCTCATTTTGAATAATCACAATCCTAGATGCTTACTAATTACTTTAAACCCAATTTAACTGGAGGACAATATGAAGTTAGAGGAAGAAATAGCAGCTTTGGTATGTGGTCCTTTAGTCAAGTCTGCACGATGCTTCCATTCACTGCTGTAGAGAACACAAGAGGAAGACTTCTCTATTAATGGTGGTGGTGCAGTGAGGATTTTGTGTTCAACTTTAGAAATGTGAAGTACACAAAAGTTTAGGATATTCAAGAAGAAGCAACTAGGCAGTAGGATTCACAAGTCTGGCAATCATGGAAGACACCTGGGCTGGAGATATCAATTTGCAAGTTACCTGTGTCTCGGAGATAATTGAAGCCATAGATATATGTGGAATCACCTAGGAAGAGATCATATAATGCAAAAGGAGAGGATCCAGGAGCAAGGATTATAGACTTGCTTTTGGTTGCATAGAAGATGATCAGTTCACAAAGAAAGTGGAAAAGTGAGTAGAAAGATAAAGCAAAACAATGGTAGTGCTAAGTCCCCAGTGGAGGAGAATATTTCAAGAGGGTGGGCATGTTTGGGGTTGTCAAATGCTTTTGGGGGGCCAATTAAACTGGGGACTAAAATAACCATTGTGTTTATCTACAGGAGGACACTGTTGACCTTTGTGGGAGCTATTAGAGAAGTATTTGGAGTTGATCAAGGAGAGAATGGGAAATAAAGAAATAGAGATATCAGGTAAATAAAACAATTTTAAAAAAAATGACCACCGAGGGAACAATAGAGACAGGAGCAGGAGCAGAATTTAGAATGCAACGTGGATTCTGTTGAATTTTTTTAAAGAGAGAGACTTAAGCATATTTAAAAACCAATGAGAAGGATGCAGATCTCTTATGTGTTGAATTGGTCCCTGGAAAAATTCATATGTTGAAGTCCTCACTCCCAGTAACTCAGAATATGACCTTATTTGGAAACAGGTTCATTGCAGAGGTAATTAGTTAAGATGATGTCATGCTGGAGCAGGGTGGGCCCACCCTACTCCACTATGACTGGTACCCTTATACAAAGTGAAAATTTGGACACAGAGACATCACACAGGGAAAACACCCTGTGAAGATGAAGACAGAAATTGAGTTGATACTTCTACAAGCCAAGGAATACCAAAGATTGCCAGTAAATCACCAGAAGCTAGGAAGGAGCATTGGAACTGGATCTATAGCCTTTAGAAGACAGCGACTCTGCCAACACTTTTATCTCAGACTTCCAGCCTCCAGAACTGTGAGACAACACATTTCTGTTGTTTAAGCCACGCAGTCTGTGGTACTTTGTTACGGCAGCCCTAGAAAACTAATATAAGATCATGGGGAGAAGATTAATGTACAGAGAATAGTTGATAGTGTAAGTTCCTCAGAAGGTAAGTGAGAATGGGATCCAAGTTGATAAGAAAGTTGGCAGAATGTGTGAGATGTGAGTAGGCCTGTGTGTTTGCTGTTGAAAAAGTGATGGACTTCCTATCTGATGGCTTCTATTTTCTCTGTAAACCAGGAAAGATCATCTGGTGAAAGTGAAGGAATAAAAGTAGGAGTTTGAGCACCTATGTGGGGTTGGCCATAGAATTAAGCTGGCACTAATTGGCTTTTTTGTATGACTCTCTTCAGCAATGCTCAGCTGTGGGGTGTAGTCTCAGAGAAGTGGAGACCTGAGCCACCCCGGCTGGGGGCTAGCAAGACGGGGGCAACCAAAATATAGAGCATCAAGAAATGTTACTGAAATGATATTCTATGGAAGCTAAGCTGACAGAAGTAAAGGGTTAAGTTTGAAGGATAGATTTGATGGTTTGAAGAAAGTAAAGGAGCCTTGATGAGTTTGAATAACTTCTAAGGTGGGAGAAATTGAACAAACCAGTAGAGGAGAAAGGTATGGGGGTGGAACAATTGATTAATGGATGATGACAAGATTCAAGATGTGGTTGTTGGAGTAGCTGGACTGGAACAGAGAAAGGATGTAGGACAAAGAATGGAGAGACCATGGGCCACAGTGTGGGGTAGATTTATCCACTCATTCAACAATAATGAGTGCTAACCATGTGCCAAACACTACTCTACATACTGGCAGTACAACAGTGGACAAAATCGACATAAATTTCTACCTTGCAGAGCTTCCAGTGGAAAGAGTCAAACAATAAAATATGTAGTATGTCAGACTGTGATAGTGCGTTGGAAAAATTAAAGTAAGAGTACAGGATGGGCACTGTGTGTGTGTGTGTGTATTACTATTTTAAGAAAGGTGGTCAGTGATGTACTTCTTGATAAGGTGATATTTGAACAGAGACCCAAAGCAGGTGAGAAGGCAGGCAGAGTGTCTATCTGGAAGAACATTTCAGAAAAGGAGAATGGCAAGTGAAAAGGCCCTAATTCCATATAATTGCTGCAAGATCTCCCACTAGCTCCCTTGATGTAAATGGGTCTCCTTCAACGTGTTTCCTGGTATTGATGTGGGTTTCCTCACAAGGGAGGCTTTGCGGGTGTCCTCATAGGGGAGGCCTGACAGGTGTCTTCACAGGTGTCCTCTAACAAATCTGCACCTGCTTCTGCTCTGGCCTCCACCTCCTGCTGCCACACTGCTCATTCTGCTGCTGAGAACCTCAGTGGTCTGTGCTCCGTTGGGCACAGCTGGCCTCCCTGTGGTGGGATACGATGTCCTGCTGGCCTCAGGGAGGGGATGCTTCCCATCTTAGGTCCAGAGGGTCAGTGTCCTTGCTCTTGTCCTGCCCCTGTGCCGCTATCGGACCTGACACCTGACATCCCAGTGGTGGCCTCCCCATTATCGCCCACTTCTCTGCGCTGCCGACATTGCCACCTCTAACTCTGGGTGACGGTTGAGACTCCCGTCTCTCCCAGACAGAGGTTAGGGGCAGGTGGTACCCATCGTGGTAAACAGAATATCGTTCCAGAGAGAGGAGAAGACTCCAACCAAGTTTTGTCTCATTTCTACTCCGGGAACAACCACTTGGCACATTGATTGTCATCACTTTTCCCAGGAGAGAACAGGCTGTGGTTTTGTTATGACTCCAAAGAAAAAAAGTCAACACAGTCTGACATTGGGTCATTTCTCAAAGTCTAGGTTATTTGGTCATATTCACAGTTCCCTTTTTACCTGTGGGGAAAAACATCAAATGCGTTTAGCCATTTTAAAATGACAATAAGCTGTTACACAGGTAATTGAGGTTGCATTGTATATTGCATACCATAAAAGGCCTGGTGCTGTGCTGAATGAACGTAGTTGAGAGAGCAGTGATGTGTTATGTAAATCGATATTTATGAATTAATAATTTTATAAAAACTCATGATAGAAGCTGAGTATTTAAAAAGATCCCATAAAGGGTAATTTCATAAAGTGATTAGACATCCTTTAATTTATTTGCTAGGTGAATCTGTTCTTTTCAGATTTTAGGATACAATAAATCACATCTTCATGTATATTTATACACACATGAGCACTCATGTGGGTCATTTGACTAAGTTTAGTGGTAAACTTGCTCAAAGAATAAATTGTCCTTACTACAAATAGTATGAAATATGAGAATGAGTTGAAATTTTTTTATCTCAAGAGGAAAAAACTAGCGACCTGTTTAGTTCACTTTCTAGAAGATGAAAAATTTTATGTTTTTGAGAGGTTAAATATTTCAAAAATATTCTAGCTACCATAATCTTTACACCTAAGCTGACATTTTTGTAAATGACCAGGAAAGTAGACTAGCTCCACAGTTACCAAAATCCAAAATGTGCAGATTTTTACAACTCAAGGCGAAATTTCCTCACAGAGAGGTTCTAGTGAGGAAGGGTCCTAAGGATGTACAGTTACATGCAGCCACATAAACGGGAAGTGGCACTTTTCTCCCATTGAAGGTATTGATGTTTTTGGTCTAGATCTTTCTCTGTTCCCAGAGCCCTCAGTGCTCAGCTGCACAAGAAATATAATTTTTTTTAATACCTTCTGTTTGTCTTGTGATCATACTAATCTCTCCCTGCTCTTGTGACTTACGTGTGTCAGGATTTGGGAAACACAAAGCCCAATAAGTCCTTTGTCTTCGTAACCTGCCATCCAAAGACCTTTTTGATGCTCAAACAATTCCCTGATGTTTACAAACATCAGAGGTGTCCTCCAAATAATTTTCCCCTCTTAACTTCAATAGTACCATTTCTACTTTTCATCTGACTTGGTAGTTAATAAATCAAGAGACAGGAGAGAGAGAAAGAAAATCTCCTTCACTGTGGCTTCTTTTATTTTTCTGTTTTTCAAGGGTTATTTACTAAAGTATGGTCTTTGCTATGTTCTTACTTTTATATTTTTACATTTTTTTACAACTGAAATTTGTAAATTTCCTCTACTTATTTCTCTTTTGAAAACTATTCTATACTTCCATAGAAAACATTATTGAAAAGTATTTTAATTCTTGACAGATTTCTTCTGTCATTAAAGTTACTCGAGTCACTTTGATTTATAAATTCTTGAGAGCATTTGCATGTTTCTTAAAAAATGGGTATGTGCAGCATTAACAAAATATAGTAGAACCTTTGAGAAGGTTTGTTTTTTCATGGATTTGCCTGTGCAGTGATTTGATCATTTCCCTAAGTCATGGACTTACACATGCTAGTAAGGATACATCCAGTGTCAGCAAGAGAAAACCCTTACTCAAACTGGCTAACAATGAGGAACTTTATCATTCCCTGTAAAAGAAAGTTGAGGAATAGAGTGGGATCCAGGGAAGCAGGAGGGGTTTCTGCTCAACTTTTGTGACTCCTGTTGATTCTGCCCTCCTCTGTGTATTGGCTTCATTCTTAGGCTGTGAGCAAGATGGTGGCAGCAGTTCCAGATATGACAATGTCCAGGGGACAAACAAAGGGCTGTCTTTCCTTGTGTTTCCTTCTTAGGACTAAGCAACACTTCCCCCAAAGCCCTCAAACACTTTTTCCTTCACTCAAATTGACTGGGTCGTTGGGTCAATTGGGTCATCTGCCCATCCCTGAGCCAGTCATTGGCAAGGGGAATTTGAATGCCATGACTGGCTTAGGCTAATCATTTGGGGGGGCTTTGACCCTGCCTCCAAGCTCCCACCTCTTCACTTACCCTCAGTCAGGACAGTCATTTGAAGTGGCCACATTAACTAGTAAGATACCAGTGTAACATGGTATTCTAGGATGGCTCCTCATGTCATGCTCTACTGCCAGGTTCATTAAGGTTTCAGCTACATTCTTGGGCAGCCGACACTAGTAACAAGCAAAGTTCAGACTTGGCGAAGGGGTGGTGAAGCTTCTTTGGGATATTATCAGCCCTTAGGGTTAGTCTACCAGACACATTTAATAATGGATGCCCATTGTCCAGAGAAGAAAGTGATCTAAGGACGATAGCAACTCTCCCTTGAATTTCATTCAGTATGGGTCAGGGTATCTCATAAAGTAGTTTTCTGGATTACTGATATGAAACTCTACTAGGACTTAACTACTATAAGGTAATTATTTATAGGAGGGTATCTCTGCATAAGACCCAAAAATGGAAAAGATTTTTTTCTCATGAAACCAGTTCCTCCCCAATCTTTCTCAGCCCTATTCACTTATTTGCTTGAGCTATAAACATGGGCATCATCCTTGAATCTTCCCTATTCCTCACCCTGCAGCTCTAATCAACAGTGAGATCACACATCTGACTTATGAATGAATCAGGATTCCTCCACTTCTCTCCAACTGCGTTCTACCTTCCTTGTGTTAGCTCTAGAGTGGGCTATTGGATGGGCTGCCTAATGATCTCACTCCTTTCTCCAGTTCCATCTATATTAATGCTCAACCCTCCAATCTGTTCTTAAAACAGTATCCAGCAGAACTTACAAAATGTAAATTGCACACCACATCTTAGAATTTATTAATGTTTTTCTGTGGCATTAAGAATAACATACATGCTCTTGGCCATGGCTCACAATGTCCTACATGTCATTGCCCCTGCCTGCGTCTGCAGTCTCACCTGGTAGCATCCTGCCATCACTCCAACCACACTGGGCCACTTCTGTTCCTTGACCATAGTTAAATTATTCCCCTCATGGGGCCTTCACTCAATCTCTTCCCTCTTCTTTGATCATCTTTCCTCTTTGTATGGCAGCCTCCTGGGCTCGTCTCATCCTGGTTATTACTTTTCCATGGCAGCTTTCTCTGCCCACCCTATTTACAAAGACTTACCCCCTTGGAGGAGTGGGGTCATTGTAATTTTAACCTATTCTTTGCCCTCATAATTTGTTTCTCAGTTTGTAATTATATGCTTCTTTGTTTTTTCCCTCTTTATTATCTGTATCCTTCACTAGACCTGATGTTCCATGAGGGCAGAGTCTGTGTTGATTCCATTCACCACTGTACACCATTCTCAAGAACAGGGCGTGGCTCCCAGTAGGAATACAATGACCAAATCCCCCATATAGAGGTGATTGTCTTGAGTACAGGTAATGTCTCTGCATTCCTAGCACCTAGCTGAGTATCCACCACATAATATGTCTCTAGCACATGTTTACTGTTGAATCAATGGGCATCTCTTAATAGAATAATAAAAATTAGCGTTTGACTGCAGGATCAGGAATGAGAATGGATTTCTCATTATTTGGAGAAATTCAACTGCATCATTAGCAAACATTCAGCAGGGTTTGTGATATCTTCAGTAAGTTTAGTGCCATCCTTGCAAAATAGTACATCACTATTTCTTTGATGAGAAAAGATAACACTTGAAAAGTCAAGAAGTCAGAAGAAAATAATCACAAACAAGGAGAGTAGGAGAATCACCTCACCCAAATTTAACTTGATCATATGATGCATCCTCATAGTCTCATGGAAGGTTGAAAACAGCTATGGATAAACCTCTTTGGTGACATGTAATCAAATATAGGCCTTGTCTTTGTCAGGGTCCCACTTTGGATTACCCCATGGCTAGTTAAATCTTTTTATCCATACTGATAAATGCTAGCACTTATATAGTATTTACTATATGCCAAACACTGTTCTAGTGCATTAACTCGCTTAAGACTTCCACAACCCTATCAGATAGTTTCTATTATTATGCCTATTTTATTGAAGCAAAGAGAGATTAAGTGACTTACCACAAGATCACACAGCTAGTAAGTGGCGGAGCTGGATTTCAAACACAGGACTATAAGTTTCATAGAGCAAACGACTCTCTTAGAATCACCACAGCCGAGAAACTGAAGGTGAATGTGAATTAGAATTATAAATGTTAATGGACATTACCTTTCATACTGGTCATAGCTCATTGGGTCTCACGAGAAATAGCACTTTCAACAGTTTAAAAAATAATTTTAGACATGCACAATATAATGCATAAACACATGAATGTACAAACATAAAATGAAATGATGATTTGTATTGTAAAAAATGTATTGCATAGTTCCTTAGACTAGAATGCTAGTGGTACTATTGGATAGTGGTCAGTAATTGATTAGTAAAGGGGGAGAGATGAAGAGGCAGACACTTTTAGGAGAGCTGGTCCAGACTGAGGACACTGGGGTCTGCTCTGCCCTGCTGAGGTCTGTGACCTTTACTTCTCTGGGTGTCAGATTCTTCAGTGAATTAAGGGCACTGGGTTAGATGACGTCTAAGTCTAGCCAACTCTAGCCTTGAATAATTCTACACAAAGGTACCGATGTGTTAATGGAAAATTAAAGTTGCCTTCACTATCCTTTTGTTTTAAACTTAGGTTTTCAGGAAGCCTTCTTAATTCTGCCAGTTCTAACTCCATAATTCTTCTTACCTAGACAATTGTCTCTAGTCATAACTTCCACCTAATCCATTCTTTATGCTGCTACCGGAGCTATTTTTAGAAACAAAATTCTTGGCTTTATCATTTCCCTACCTAAGACTCTTCAGTAGCTGCCCTCTCACCACTGCAAGATGTCCTTGATCAGACTTGGTCCTGTGTTCTACCTTGAGCCCTGTGCTCTTCTGCACCAAACTATATGAACTTCGTTGAGCACTGCACGCTATTTCACTTCTCCATGCATCTGATCTGATTCTTCCCTCTCCCTGGAATGCTGCCTCTCTCTGCCCCTTGTTTGTATGGTAGACACTTTCATGGCTTAGGAAATGTCAGCTCCTCTATCAACCTTTCTTGTCTGGACCTCCATGTACCAGGTTCCCCCTCTTCCCCACCTCAGATAGAACTGACTGTTCCTTCTTTCGTGTGTCCACGGCCCCCATAATCAAATTCTCTACCTGAAAGACTTTAACACTTATTGTCTGTGCACTCCTCCTAACATTCTTGACAGTAAAGACTACATTACATCCATCTTTACATGTCTTGTATTTGCCTAACACGTGGTAGCAGCTCAGTAAATATGAATGGGTGAATAAAAACGTGAATAGAATGAACGAGGAAGCATCAACTGTCTAAAAAATACGTCTTACTTTTAAATTCTAAAGTTTTTGGCTGAATGCATTCAGTGATGGGGATGGGGGAGAAAAAAATGTGTGTGAAAAGTGGAAGAATTTTGTAGGAAGGAGGTCTTTCGTTCCATTGTCTATTGTTTTCAGCTGCTTCTGACACTGCTTCTGACATTATCTCTTCTGGCTCTTGTAAATAAAAATTTTAGAATTTTCTGATATCTAGTATCTAGGTATCAATGCTCCAATATGTCTTTTGAAATTACTCATACTTCATTTGGACAGAAAACCAGAAATGCTGGATAAGAGTGCATATTGCTGCATTGGGAATAAATTTGAGAGAAGAGTGGCTCAGAATTCAATAATTATGTTAGGCTGCCTTTTCAAGCTCAAGAAACCCAGACACTTATGTGATTTTGCAATATTGCAGTAAATGGGCCAAAGCACAGATTCCAATATGTGAAAGATAGATTTTATACACATGCTTACATTTTTGATTAATTTATTCGTTATTCAACTGACATTCATTGAATACCTTCTTCTGCCAAACACTACACTTGATGCTTTGGATTAAAAAAGGTGGAACAGAGGACAGCACTTTGATTATTCTGGACAAAGCCCTTGATACTTGGAGAACTTTTTATGTTCAATCGTGGGCCCACATTTGCTCCACCTGAACTGTGCAGGAACCCCGTGTCCTGCTGGATGTCTTGCCTTCTTCATCGCATTTACACAAGCCCTCTGCTAGTTCCTCAAATACACCATATATGCTCCCACCTTTGGGCCTTCAAATAGGTCTTTTCCCTGCTTGAATCCCTCTCATCAGAGAACTCCACTTATCTTTCAGGACTTAGTTTAAGTGTCAGTTCCTCAGGGAAGCTTTCCCTGATGCCGTGGCCAGGTCAGCTCCCCAGGCTGTAGCAGTGCTTCACAGGCCTTATTGCAATCACAATTCGTTAATAATGCATGTAGTCATTTACTATCTGGTCTTCCTGCTGGAATATAAAGTATAGGAGGGGACTGATTATATGTCTCTTCCCCTCCATGTACCTCCAGAGCCCAGCACTGTGCTAGTATACAGTGGTTTTGATAAACATTTGCTGAGTGAATAAATGAAATGATGGTAAAATTGCTAGAACAGATTACTTCCTCCTTGCTGTCTCACAGCTCGTACCCTGCCCTTCCTTTTTCATACAGAAATGTTTGGTTGCGTAACGATACTCAGAAAGACTCTCAGGGAGCAAATCCTTTTCTTAAATAGCTTTGTTACATATTTGAGCTTATTGCATAAGGCCCTGTGGCTGCTGATGACAGTGTGGCCCCCTCTGTCTGTGCTGGGTCCTTCTCAGATGGAAGGAATGGACAGGAGGGAGTAACTGATTGCTCTTCCTCATCCAGCGTAATCTTAGAGGAATAGGAAAAGATCAGCTGTTGGTAAAACAATAGCAATCTCTTTCCCCGCATGGAAAATAGAATCCAGTTGCTCATTTATGGTTAAAACAGGGCTTTTAAAATAGCCAGTCTAGCAAAGGCAGTGAGAATGAGGAGCAGAGACCAAAACATGTAACAATTCATTTCAGAGAAATGTCCTATACACCGATCTCACAGTTGGAACTTACAAGACCCCAGATACAATCATGTTCTGTAGAGGCCCGGAAATTGACTCTGGCGCTGGAGAGATCCTAAGCAACATTACCCGTGGAGGAAGAGGAATGGGAAATCCATCACAATGTCATGTTCTCCGCTCCTCAAATTACACAGTGGGAAGCAGTTCAGAGTTGAGGAATGGTGTCCTTGCTCTGCTTGTATCCACCCACAAGGGTTATGAGGTTGGCTAGGCAGCGCCCTCCTCAGGCTTGTTTTAGAAAGCCCCATCTCTCTGGATTATCTCAGCATCTGTTCCTCCCAGCCGGGGAGATGGATTGCCTGTGAGATCTCTTCCTGACCGCCTCCTCACTTCTATATGTCGAGGTACCTCTAAATACCAGGCCACCCTAAAATCCCCGAAGTTTTCTTTTTAGAAAGGGTTTGAGAAGTCCCAGCAAGCACACTAACAGAACACAGCATCTCCCTCCTCCATGAAGATGTACTCAGCCATAAGAAAAGACACAATTGTCCCATTTGCAACAACATGGATGGACCTAGAGGGTATTATGTTAAGTGAAATAAGCCAGAGAGAGAAGGACAGACACTGCATGAACTCACTCATATATGGAATATAAATGAACACACGTACAGAGAGAACTGATTGGTGGTTACCAAGGGGAAGGGGGGGGCGGGCACAAGGGGTGAAGAGTTACATCCACATGGTGACGGACAAACAATAATGTACAACTAAAACCCCACAGTGTTATAAACTATTAAGACATCAATAAAAAAAAAAAAAAAGATGGTCAGACTCAATATGACATAACTTCAGCTGAAGCCTTGTCTGCTTATACAACTTCTGGAAATCTTATTATAATGAATATCCAGGGACATTGTTTTCTATGATTCTAAACACAATCAGAATTGTATTCTTGTTAGCTATTCTCTTGCATTCCCTGAAGCTTCCAAGGGTGCGTATTCTTTAGGTAGGGTTTTACCACACCTTTGCCAACTAAATCCTTTTGGTTCTATACCAACAGCATCAGTGTCACCTAGGGAAACTGAAAATTTTTTGGCATCATCTCAGACCTACTGAATCAAAAACTTTGGGAGAGAGACCCTGCAATCTGTATTTTAACAGATTATATAGGTAAGCTTGCCTGAAGTGTATCTTTGTATTGACTGAAAATAAAAATTTGGCTTCCTAATCAAATTAATAGTTCAAAAAAGAGTATGAGGCAATGCCTTAGCCTTCCCAGAACAAAACTGAATAACACAATTTAAAGCAGCATTATTTACATATTAATAATAAATGGCTAACAATAAGTAGTCTTATTAAGGGGGTTAATATGTGTTATTATGTTAATATGTTAATATGTTAATATGTTAATACTTAGAATAGTGCCTGACACATAAGAAATGTTGCACAAATGTTTGCTAGTATTAAAATTATTATTATTTGGTCCCACAGTATATTCATTAATTACACATAGTCCCCGATCTTCTCCTAGAGAATATTTAAGGGATCTTAGCACACACACAAACTAAACAATAGTTAATACATTTGAGAGACAGTGAAAAATAATCACATTAAAAAATGAAGTTTTAATGGATGCTGTAGAATACCCATAACTGACTCTTCTAATTACAATTTTTCAGCTAATTTGTATTCCTGTGTATACCTGAAGTAAGTGAGACTGGCTGGCTGTTCACACAATTCTTTCCTTTTTCTTTTTAGGCATTTATCTGCCTGCTTCAGAAAACCCTTCCCTGAAGCCCTCTACTCTCTTTCCAAGACCCCATGCTGGAGGTTGGCATCTAAGGTGACTTTGCAAGGTGTCAGAACCCCTGACAGGTTGGGCCCCTTAGTCCACTAAGATGACCTTCTTCCTGCCCATCCCTTATACGCTGCCAATGGGATTTGATCAGAATAAAACACAGACTTCTATTATAGTAAGCCAGAGAGAAGTTGAATCCCTTTAAGTAAAATACAAAGTAATTGAATTCTGCACGTATTTAATTCTATAGCATGAGTTTTAATATGATCTTTAGTATGCCAGTGGTCTGCTTTCAAGTTTCTCCCATATACATTTCTGTGGCAAGGGTCAAAGATGACTACATAAAGATGTAAGTATATGAAAAATTCTGTGCTTTTCCAGGGCATCATGAATATCCAAACTGCATCCTTATGTAAGGGAAGAAAGAAGCTGCCTTCTCTCCGTCAAAATGAAGGACTGTGTTACAGTGGTTAAATGAACGGATCCTGTGTTCAAATAGAGATGCATTCAAATGCCATCATTTACTAGCTGTGTAACCTCAGGGAAGCCCAGAACATTTCTAAGACTCAGTTACTTCATTAGTATATGGAGATAAAGTTGTTGTGAAGATAAATGTGTTGGAAAGAGCTTATCACAATGCTTAGCTTCTAGTCAACACTAACTATCTTTGTTATTTTATATAGATTAGGAACAAAGGGGAGAGAAATAGATTAATACTCTCTTTCAGAGGCCCTCTCTGAGTTAGAGAGGCTGCGTCTCGTGCCAGAATCATATTGCAAGATGAAGGTTATGTGCCAAGCATGGAGGGAATGCATTTGTAGGAGAAATAAGAAAAAGAAGAAGGGAAACTTTGTCTTTCCATATGCAGACGCTTGCACAACATTTCCTTCCTGAGTTCTTGAATCCCAACGAGAGAACTGAGCGTATGTTTGGGAAGAAGACTCATGAATTAATATTTTTCCCAATAGAGAAGCTCACAGAAACTTTGAAGTGTTTATTAAAGAGTTGATAATGAGGAGAAAACTTTTTGAAAATCATATTAAAAAGTACCTCCCAAACTGCTTAAATAATTTAACCTTGGAATCATAAGACTCTACTGGAATAGAAAGAACCCATTTTTCCCTCCCCCCGCCGTCCCTGGTGTATGACACACGTGCTCATAGCAAGGATGGCCTCTTTCCAGGAGCTGGTGGTGAAGTGATACTCTTTTTGTGACCAATCGAATAATTACTGAAGTTGAAATTTGTAATCCTGATATCGAATATTTCATAATGACATCAATTTAAACTTAATACTGCTCTTATCTTTTGACAAAAATAAGGTTTAATATGTCTGTTCTCCTAGAGGGGGTGAAATAAGGAAAGACTTTATTATACAAGATAATTAAAATTCTTCCTGAGGTTAAAAGTGATTTAAAAAGAATCACAACATGAGATAATTAGGCCTTATTAGACACTTTATCTGCTTCGCTGAATTCACTTCTTCCAGGATGATAAAATGTGCCTTTGTCTTTTTTTAGAAAGCTAGATACCAAATTTGGGGAAAAAAATGATCTTTCCTCCTCCTCTTAGACTCAGCACATGACTGTGTGAATGGATTTGGGGAAATAATTTAATGACAGGGTTATAGTTTCCAAAAGCTAGACCTTCCTTTATAGAATGTGATGGTTTTCAAGTACTTATTCATTTTTCTAGTGGAATTACATTTTACCCTCTATTTTTAGTTGGTTAATAGAAAATGATATGAATTTGTGTTCTCTGATTTTTTTTTTTTCCCTAACAGGAAGAATAATAACAGATTAGTTTGGGGATGTTTAACAAAATCCTTTTGTTGCTTGACAGACTCGTTTATGCTTTCTTGTGCCATAACAGGTAAGGCAAAGAATGTCAGTGTTTGTATTTTTAATGTCTAATGAACATATAATATAGGTTATTACAATAACTGTGCAGTAGTGGATGGTATTTTTTAGATGAAAAGTGATTCAGGCGTTTGAAGCACATGATATTTTTGTAAGAGGAAGCAGGTACCCTAGGAGCATGGGAGTTTTGCCAGAGTTCTAAACTGTATCCCTACATGATGTCTGATATTGCTTTTCTATTCTGCTTTTAGGCCCAATGACAGGAATACTGTGACTGCCACCCTCTGCAAATGGCTCTTTGGGCTTCCAATGGATTTTAACAATGTTCAATGCAACTAACAATAAGTGAATCAAACAGTGCTTGTTTGTGCCCATAAATTTATATCCAGCTTATTTTTATCTATTGATCAGTGGTTGAAAAGAAATCGTTCTACTTTGTCTTTAAGAAAACATTTCAGTTCCGTTGACAATGGCTTGCTATATAGGTTTTATCAGATCGTTCTTTCCTTCTTTGTGACCCTTTCCTCAGGGAAAGGCTAATGTATATAGATCAGTGCATCAAGGGCCAAGTAAAATATACAGATCTCTGATTGAAAGCTAGGTACATGGGATTGTTAAGTAAATGTTTGTTTTAAGGTAAAATATCCAGAAGAGAAGTGGTATGCTTTCAAGGATAAATAGCTTCTGTCATACTTTTGCGGGGTCTATTGTAGACGATGTGAAGGAAATTGTTGCTTTAAAAGAAACTGAAACAGTGAAATAAGATGGAATTAAGTCAAATTGTGGGCACTGAAGGTATCCATTAAATAAGGCTTTAAATGTTTTCATGTAAGTGTACTGCTGCCTTTCAGGTACGAGTGCTACATACATTTTTCCTCTCTCTCAAGCCCGTAGAACCTATTAGGAAGAATATGACACATTTAGGTGTTGTAGGGTAAGGGTTAATAAAAAAGTGCACAAAACATGAACGTACAGCTTAACAAATTTTTACAAAGCAAATGCACATGTAGCAACTACCCAGGTAAAGAACCAGAATGCTGCCAGCACAGTTGAGTTTTGTATATTGATTTTTGAATTGGGTAAACTTGCTACATCTTCATTAGTCCTAATAATCAGTGAAATCTTCTGGATTTTTCTATACCCTCTTACATCATCTGTGAATAATGAAAGTTTGGTTTCTTTCTAATCCTTTAACCTTTTATTCTGTTTTTGCCTTACTGCACTGGCTAAGACCTCGGGCATAATGCTGAATAGAAGTAACAATGGCCTCTCTGTCCTACGCCAGTCTCAGAAAGAAACGTTTCATGTTTCCCTGTTAAATAGAATGCTTGATTTTTTTCGTTCGTTTGCTAATATTTATCTTGACGGGTGTTGAATTTTATCAGATGCCTTCTGTCTCTGTGCAAATTATCATAATATTCAGTAAAGGCACTGAATTACACTGATTGATTTTCTAATGTTAAAACAACTTTGAATTCCTGGGGCAAATCAAAGTTGATCATATTGTATTATTTCTAAGTACAGCTGGATTCAATTTGCTAATATTTTATTTAGTATATTTGGATCTCTGTTCATAAGTGAGATTGACCTGCAATTTTTCTTTCTTGTCAAGTTTTGGGACCAAGGTTATCTTGACCTCATAAAATTATTTGAAAAGTGTATCCTCTTTTTCTGATTTCTGGAAGATTTCTTATAAGATTGGAGTTGTTTCTTAAATATTTAGAACAACTCGCTGGTGAAGCTATCCAGGCCTGGAGTTTTCTTCATGGGAATGTTTTAAATTCTATTTATATGTCAGCTTTCGAAGTTGCGTTTTTTCCAGTAATTTATCAATTTCATCTAAATTAAAAAAAATTTTGATACGAAGTTGTTTGTTTTTCCCTCCTATTGTCATTCTTAGTGTCTGTGTCATTGTCCTCCTCTACTTTCCTGATATTGTTGTTTGTATTTTCCCTTTTTCCCCCATGATCAACCTCTCAAGGTGTTTATAAATTGGGCTTTTTTTTCCCATCCTTCTCATTTGTATATTTGTTTTCTATTACAATAACTTATGGTAACACCTTTATTATTTCCTTCTTACTTTCTTTGGGTTTAATTTACTCTTCCTCTTTTTATCTTATTGACCTGGAAGCTCAGCTCCTTAAATTTCAGACTTTTCCAATATATACATTTAAGGATACATATTTTCTTCTAAATTCTGTCTTTTCTGAGTTCCATGAGTTTGGATATATACTAGTTTTGTTATCCATTAGTTCAAAGATTTTCTAATTATCTTTATGATTTCTTCTTTGACTCATTGGTTAATTAGAAGTATGTTTCTTATATTAAACCATATGAGAGATTTTTAGAGTAACTTTTGTTTATCAATTTCTAGCATAATTACTTTGTGATCAGAGAATATACCCTGCAATTTCAGTTCTTCTAAATTTGTGGTCTAGTATATTGTTCATTCTAAAGTTGTTTCATGTATTTTTGAAGAGAAAGTTTATTCTGTACTTACTCAATTTGGATGTTCTGTATTGTCCACTGTTTGTTAATCATGTTCTTCAAATCTGCGATTCTCTTATTGATTTTTGTCTGCTTCTTTCAAATACTAAGAGAGGTATATTAAGATTTTTCTAACATGATTATGAATTAATCAATTTCTTTGTGCATTTCTTCTACTCTTTGTTTTACTTTGGGGTTATGTTATTACATGAGTATGATTTAGAATTGTTATATCCTCCTGCTGAATTGAATATTTTAATATTACGAAGGAGCTTCTTTATCTTTACTAGTGCCTTTTTCCTTAAGTTTTATTTTGTGTGGTATTTATATGCTACACAGGCTTTCTTTTGGTTAATGTTTACATGGTGTATCTTGTTATATTCTTTTACTTTAAGCCTTTCTGTATCCGTATGCTTTAGATGTCTCTTTTAAACAGCATACATTTTACTTTTTCTTAATCTAGGCTAGCAATCTTTTAACTAAAGCTTTTCAATCCAGTTACATTTAATTCATTTATTTATATATTTGAGTTTAAATCTACCATCTGCCTGTCTGCTTTTTATTTGTTCTGCCTTTTCTCTGATTTTATTCTTTCTTTCATTTGAATTGATTATTTTTTAAAAATCATTCAATTTCCCACCTCTACCTTAGTAATTTAGAAGTCTATACTTGTTTTCTATTATTTTAGTGATTACTTCCAGAACTGGTAAGCCTTCTTGACTTAATCAAAGTCTAATTTTTTTTTTTTTGTGGGGAAGACCAGCCCTGAGCTAACATCCGTCGCCAATCCTCCCCTTTTTGCTGAGGAAGACTGGCCCTGGGCTAACATCGTGCCCATCTTCCTCCACTTTATATGTGACGCCGCCACGGCATGGCTGACAGGCAGTGCGTCGGCGGGCGCCCGGGATCCGAACTCGCGAACCCTGGGCTGCCAAGCGCGGACTAAACCGCTGCGCCACCGGGCGGCCCCTTGACTTAGTCAAAGTCTAATGTTAGTCAAAACTTTTACTCTTCTCCCAGATGATACAAGAACCTTAGATCATTTTCACCCCATTTCTCATTTATGTAACTTTTGTCATATTTTTTGTATATTTCATTCTCCCTCAAAATATACTTTAAATTCTACTAATATTTATATTATTATTGCTTTATATAGTCAACATTAATATTTATTAATGAAATATCCACATATATACAATATATATATGTTTATATGTATGCATATTTGTATATACATAGCATTGAGAGAGAGAGAAAAAAGATTTATTTCAAGAAATTAGCTCACGCAATTGTGGGAGCTGTCAAGTCTGAAATCCATAGGGCAGGCTGGCAGGCAGGCAACCCTCAGGTAGGAATTGATGCTGCAGTCTTGAGGAAGAATTTCTTGTTCCTCAGGGAAACCTTAGTTTTGTTTTTAAGGCCTTTCAACTGGTTGGATGAGGTCCACCCACATTATTGACAATGATCTCCTTTATTTAATGTCAACTGATTTTAAATGTTCACCATATCTACAAAATACCTTCATAGCAATGCCCTCATTAGTGTTTGCTTGAGTAACTGGGTACTATAGCCTAGCCAGGTTGACGCATCATACTATTCACCACAGATTCCAACTAAACATTTATTAGACAACTTTCAAACTATTCAATGTCTCTTACCATCTTTTTTATAGCTTTTATCCTTTTGTTTCCATATTAAGTTGTGGATTTTTTTCAGCTGTATCTCTAAATGTACTAATTCTCTTTTCAGCTGTGTCAAGTCTGCTATTGAATTTCTCTATTGCTAAAATTATCCTGTCACTTTTTATGGTTTCCTGCCAAAATTTTCAAGCTTATCTCTTACACTTTTTATCATAGAAAACCTAGTTTTTTTTTATAGTGCATGCCTGTTATTTCTGATATCTCAATTTCTTATTGGCCTTTCTGTTTTCCATTTGTTTCTGTTGGTATTTTGTAGCTTGTCCTTCATCTTTATATTTGTGTTGTGTCTCTGGGTGCTTTTTTATGTTGGACATTGTGTTTGAAAAATTATTTGTAGAAATTGAGAACTAGGATGATGTTATCTTTATCCATAGGTGATTTTATTTGCTTGCCGAGTGGTTGGGTGTGATGACTTTTCAAGATAACCTTAACCCAAGCTTGAGGAATGTCCTGGGACATCCAGACGAAAGAAGACATTCTGAAGACTCTTCCCATGCTGGTTTTAATCTGGTTAACATTTACTGTTTGGATATAACCTTTAAGGGCCTTAGCTCAAAGTGGGTTGAGGTTTTGAGGTTATTTACCAAGTTTCCAGTCCTGGAAGACTAAGACTTTGACTTTTCCTGTGTAGCCCAGAAATCCACCTAAAGTTCATCTCAGTCTCTTAGCCCCCTCTTTTTAATCAGCAAATGTAGCTTTGAGTGTTTTCTCACCTCACTGTTCTTCGTATCCTGGATCAGCAACTCACAGTTGCTTAAATCTTGTTAGCTCTTGGAAGCTGTTTTTATTTTTCCCTAGGGTGGGGTGGTCCATGTCACCCAGGCCACCACTACTGAAAGCAGAAGTGCCTTTATCTATCCATTTTTGATATAAACAATATCATATCTTATCTGGCTTCTTAACTGGACTTTAAACAAATAATGACTTGCTTATAAATACCTGTAAGTAATTATTTGCAGATTGTACCAAATAATTTTCACATTTGTATTAATTAAATCACATGGAAAAGAGGAGTTGAATTCACCATAAATCTTCAATAACTATAGGGAACTTGGTCACTAGCTTGGTCTCATGTCCTAATTTATTGCTTTCCTTTTACCCAATTTGTTCCCTTTCTGTCTTCTTTCATTTTCTTCATTCCCTTGTCGCAAAGGCCTCACACACTCAGTTGACTCATCCTAACTTATTTTCACTCAACTTCATTTTACATGCTCAGTTCATACTGACCAAGGCTGAAGCAACTTTTGTACCACCAATAGTAGAGTGTGCGAGCAGTCACTTTTCAGGTTATCATGTTATGTCACCAATGTTCTCATTTTAGAACATCCAGGCCTTGAGCTGCATGACAGGATGAAAGGAAACACCTGCCATGGAATTGTGAGTAATAACAAAAAAGGTTTTTTTTTCTTTTAAATATTGTTTAAAACAAGCATACAAATAACCCAAACAAAACTCTACAAATCACTGTGTGTTATACAAGCAATCATTGAACTAGAATGTTTGGGAGTACCTTTTGAGATGATGTTAAAAAACTATGACTGGAGATTATAATAAAAGCTTATTATTCTGGATCATTAACATCTGTAAGGAGTCTGTATAATGATGTTTTTACTCATAAGGCATGTTTCAAAATGGTAAAAAACAAATGTGTAGCTAAAAACAATGAAAACATTTTTATTTAAAAATTCCTGCTTCACCTATATATGATGCAATTTGTCCTCTCAGAATTAGTTACCTAGAGCAACAAGGAGAGTTGAAGATTTTTTTCTCTCATTAAAATTTGTATGCTCACTGTCAAACAAGTTGAACAATGATTCAGATGACAATGATTGTTCTTAGCATTTTATGAAACTCAGCCCATTCTGACTCATTGGGCAATTGCCTGAAAAAATGTATTTAACAGGAGTCTCACCAATCTGTTAGAAAAGGCCTCTAAAAAGTGAAAATTGCAGGGAAAGATGAAAAATGTCCCCAAGGAACGCTATAAAATTTTGATATCTTCAGGAATTACTGTTGTGGCATAGCTTTCTCCTTTAGAGGAGGGAGAACTTATCGACTCTCAAGGGGAAAAGTCAATAAGAAGGTCATGACTGACACTTATGATTACAGGCACCTACATACTATTGCACAGAGTAATAAAATAACTAAAGATACTTACCATAAGGTGATACACATGTGCTCATAAGAATCATCAATACTGTATATGGCAATGAAGGTAATATTAAAAATATTAAACATTGACAAGAGAAATACACCTCATAGAAATGATTGGAGAGTATTGTTTCCTACAGAAGTTAATAGATCTGATTTTGGAAACACAGTTGAGAACATCTGGTTAAGGATAAATTGAGAAGAAACAGATGTGATATCGCGACTGTGGAGGGCTGGGCAGTTAGAGGATGGGAATGATGTATTCCTCATACAGATTATAAAACAGGTGCGGGGATAGGATCTGGTTATGATAGGAAACTTGAACTATCCAGACATCTGCGGAAAGCCTTATCCTGCTGAAAGCAGGGCTTTGATAGACTCTTCAATTGCCTTGATGAGACTTTGTTCTCCAAGAAGATAGAAGTTGTAACATGTGGAACTTTGGAGCTAATTCTTATCTAGAAGGAACAACTCACTGGTGATGCACATGTATTAGAAGACATCTCAGATTTCATAATAACAAAAAAATAAGGTAATTCCCAGAATAATCAGACATATAGATTAGGATTAAGGAAATCAAATTAAAACAAAATCAGAGGAAAGTATAGTTCATTGGCAGGTGTTTATAGAGGAGAATGTGGCTTAAAATAGGTAGAAGGTCCCCAAAATGGAAATTCAGACAACAAAATACACAGTCTCAATGCACTATAAAATGCAGAAGTATATAAAGAAACCAGTGCGGCTGCATAAAAGTCTCTTTGCTGAGCTCCAATTTTATAAGGAATCTACTAATGTTGAAAGGGGACTTACATAACAAAAAGCATAAAGGGTGAATAAAAAAAACAACAACTAAAATCTAGACTTTCTGTAGGCTTAAGATGAATGCTAAAGAAGAAGAAAGAGGTACTGTGGCTGGGCTGAGCCTGTTCAGAGGATAGGTCTCAAGCTGATCCCATTTAACATCGTTTCCTAAGTATAGGTGGAAGGTCACCTCCTTCCAGTACCACTATTCACTGGATGTCCAAGTTCCACCCCTCCTTTATTTGGGTTTGTAAATATGCTGGAACTTTGCAGGGGGTAATTTGGACAGGGCCAAAAAGTATCAGGTCACGTATAAGCATTACTTTGTACAGTCAATGGATAAGATACTGGCTGCTGATCAAGGGATGCCCTCACAGGCCACTGATGGTTAGGACAGCTAGCAGAGGATAGAGATAGATTGTGCTCACCTTAGACAAGGTGGGTAGTCTGTGGACCATGGCTTAGTTGTCATATAACTTTTGATTCCTCAAGCAATGCCCCTCATACTAGCAAGGACCTTTGCTGAAACATCCTCTATTTCTGTCCCAATTGTCTGGCACTGTCTAAGCACTCTTCAACCTGTCTCTCTCTTTCTGTCTTTTCTTTCTTTTTTTCTCAAACTCTCTCACCCAACTCTGTCCCAGAGACGGTAAGTTATTCTTAGACTTGGGGGCTATTCCTCTCTCCTCAAACCTGATTGTCTCCATGAGCTTGCCACAAACCTTTCCTGAATCAAGGAAGAAAATGGAGGATAGATAAGGAGAATTTTTTTTCCTCAAAATTATCTTCTCTCACTATATTTGAAAATTAACCTTTTTATTTTGAGATAATTGTGGATTCATATGCAGTTATAAGAAATTATACAGAGATCCATATACCCTTTACCCAGTTTCCCCTAAAGGTAATGTCTTAAAAACTATAGTACCATATCACAACCAGGATATTGACATTGAACAATCCATCAGTCTGAATTCCTATTTCACCAGTTTTGCTTGTAATAAGTGTGTGTGTGTATGTGTTTAGTTATATATGATTTTTATCACACGTGTGTTAATGGAGCTACCACCATAGTCAAGATACACAGCAATTCCATCACCAATGAACTCCCTCATGTTGTCCTTTTATAACCATATCCACTTGCTTCCAGTACCTCCTGCCTAATTCCTGGTAATCATTAATCTAGTCTTCTTTTCTAAAATTTTACATTTTCTTGCTTTTTCAAAAATGTTATACAAATGAAATCATTTAGTAAGTAATCTTTCGGGATTTTTTTCCCTTCAGAATTCAGTATGTTTTAAGGAATAAGAAAAAGATAACCTCTATTTTGGAGTTCACAGAAAGAAATAAATGCACATTTTATATGGCATGTTTTCTTTATTGAAAGTAATATTCAAAGTGGAAAGGCTAGAATGGGCCATATGCTGCCAAATGTGTATGACCAGTTCCAATCTCTATTCTAAGCTCCAAACCCAGATTTACACTTCCTTCTGGAAAGTTCCACATGGATCACTTGAAGAAAACTCAAATGCAACATGTTCAAAATCAAATGTGTCATATGCCATCCTTTCCCCACAAAAAAAATCTGCTCCACCTGTACTTTTTGCCTTAACTACAGACACCGTAGTCCCTAAATTCACCAGTCTTGTCTTCATATCATAGTCAGCATCCCTCACTCCTGCCACCTATTCCACTCCACCTCATTATCTCAGTATCATTGGCACCTTAATTTTTACCTAATATAAATACTTCTGCATTGTGAGAGAACTCCATTCCCATTGCCCCTTTTTAGTAAGACCCTCAATATCTCTTATCCAAACTATGACAAAACACCTTAACTGCTCTCTTTTAATACCTGTTCATTTAATATCTCATTAACCCCATTGTTGAGATTATCTTTCTAAACCAATTACCTGATCATATTATTCGTCTGATATTGATTGCATTTAGTACAATCTGTAAATAAAACAGACTATTTCATAATGTCTTATTCCCATAGAGGGAAATCCTGGAGTAGATGACTTCCACGGTCATTTTCAATGGTCACATTCCATAAGCCTACATAGGAAACACATTTGAAGTCCTGGCCTATATCATGCTTTGAAACTGCAGCAGCTAGTAGGGATTACAAAAAAAAAGAAATAGATAATTTCTTTTAATAGATAAAGAAAAGCCTTACTCTAGTGGTAAAGAGTTAAATATGAGCTCTCTCCCTAATAAGTTTTCTGTAATGTACTGAACAGGTCAAACTTCAAAAAGCTTGCCTTCTTCTCAGTATCCTTCAAAGGGAAACTTCCCTACTGTCCATTGCTGCCTGGATGCCTTTCCCAGGATGTCTTTAGGCATAGGTGGCCATTTCTTGCACCTACAAGGTCCAGTCGTTCTCACTTTCTTACTCTTAGCCACACTTTATTGGACTGGAACTTCCCCAAGGATAAGCAATCACAGGCAGCCAACAGCATTTGAGAAGGCCTAGTCAAACATGATTTTTCTCCCTCAGGAATTTGGCTTAGAGATGTGGGGAGGGGATAAAGGAGTCAGTAGAAGAAGTGTAAGTGGAAAGATAGACCCAGAAAAAAGAAAAGACAGAGAGAGACCTGAGTCATGTCAACGGATGAGTGGTGGAGTGAACATCAACAAACTATAGCTGAATAGAATCAAGATAAGCTGGTTTTTGGAGTTTCTTGGATCCTAAATATCCATTTTGTCTCTAACTTCTTTTTCCTCTCCAGTAGGCCTGACTGTATGCCTGTTTCTAGGTTCTAAGAGATCCTTGTCTCTGTTATTAGCATACGTGTCATGTTAACTTTGCTTTAGGTAACCTGAATGAACCTCTGTTCCTTGCGGCAAGCAGGAACATTTTCTTAAAAATTGTCTCTGGGTAATTAACATTCCTCTCCAAAAGTGATGAGGTGAGGTTGTGAAGTTAAAAATAAAGATGTGTTGGCTTTTCTGCTGCCAGAGCAGTATAGATAATTGACTCAGTGTGTGGGTTCTAGAGCAGATAGAAGTCAATCTGAATCTGTTTTCTCTATTTAACCTGCTGTGTGGTCATAAAAATTTACTTCATATCTCTAAACTGGATTTTTCTCATCTATTAAGTAGAGACAAGAGCTGTCACTGTCTCAGAGGTCAGCGGTGAGGTGTAAAGGAGGCAATGCAGGCAAAGCACTTGGTATAAGGTTCATCATTGGATGTTGGTACATTGGATCATCATTGGATATTGGGGGTTAGGGAAAAGAAGACCTAGAAGATGACTTTCAGTTTTATGTCTTTGTACCAATGACCAAAAAGGAGAACAAAAAGAGGAGTTGAATGACCCTTCAGAGTTGTCCCAAGTTGAGGCAAGGTGGCTGGGTCTCTATACCACTCACATCAATGAGTAAGCAAATATAGGCTACCCTGAGAAACCCTAAGGCAGGAGTGTCTCTTCAACTAAGGCAGTCCTTCAGAGAGGGCTGACATCTGGGAGCTGTTAGCCAACAATCTTTCCAGAAACTAGGGGAGTAAGTCCTTTAGTCTTAATGAGGTATCTAGGAGACTCACAGCACTGTACTCAAGGCATGGGACTCCAGGCCAAGAAAAGAGACCTACCGAACTTCCAGAGAAGCTGCTTCAAGAACTTAAATGAATATACTGCTTGTGGTTACTAGCTTCCTTTAAGTTCTTGAAGCAGCTCTTCCAGGAGTTTAGCAGGTCTCTTTTCTTGGGGTAAACCAATAAAAAATTTACAAGGAAAAGGTAGTGGCCCCTGTTGCTACATCTGGTCTCAAGTCCACAATATATACTCATCTCCTTCCATTATTATCTATTCTAGACTCTCCTAACCCCCCACTTTTACCACTGGCGGTTTATTGGCTTACCTCTTGGAGGGCAGAGACCCTTATCCTTGAGGTATTCTAGCCCTGGGTTACCATGCCCCATTGAGTCAATTGCCCCTGCTAGGATGGCAATTCTTCTTACTTGCTGACCCGTTGACTCAAGCAGCCTAAGATGTGATGGCATTAGCAGTTTAAAGTTCAATAGGACTCTTATTGTGTCCTCCCATGGAAGTGTGGCCCCTTTGGGAACCAAGACCTCCAGATGTGCATAGCTCAGAGTTGAGATGATGGGAAGTGTAAATTCCCTAAGCTGGTCTCTGGCAGTGATGGTAAGAAAGACCACTCCTGTTTCTACCCCTTTATTCCTAGATCCATATATTCTTCTCATCAGGGATGCAGCTCCACACAATGGGCATTGATTTAGTACGTATTATGTATCCTGGAGGATGATACTGTCCTTTCATGGTATCATTTCTGATTTCGTGCCTCGGCTGCACCTTCAACAGGCTGTTCCATTGCTCTATTAGTCCAGCAGTTTCTGTGTGGTGCAGTATGTGGTAGGTCCAGCGGATATCGTGTCATGTGCCTTTTGCTGGTAAGTGGGTTCCTTGCTCTGATGTGATGTTTTATGAAGTGTTATGTCAGTGGATACTCTCAAAGTCCTCAGCTGAGGTTCTGCAGGCAGGAATGATTAAATCATACCCAGAAGATCAATTCCTGCCAAAACACCTTCTGGGATAGAAAGGGTCCAATGAAGTCAATTTGATACCATGTAACTTGTTGTTCTTTCCAAGTTATAGTTGAACCTCTTCAGATTAGACATTCAGCAGCTGCAAAAGCTAGACTAACCTTGACAAGTGAGAGCCTATGCTCTTGGGCCTACGGACAGCATTCTTCAGCGGCTCCACTCATACAACCACTGCATCAGAGGCTGACTGGTGCCAACCTGCTGAGTCTTTGTGTCTATGAGGTTTTTGGTGCCTCTTCTGTGGTGGATACTCTCTGATTGGTGGGAGAAAGATGAAACAAGGATCTTCATGTTTTATGTCTTCTTCTATTGGGTCCACCACATGCCTCTACCCTAGCTTTCCTAGTTCATGATCTTCCAATCTATTTTTTTTTCTAAACAGTTGACCAATTAGCTGAGGTGTTTACCACTGCCCTTAAGTTCATATCAATGCTGGGCTAACTTCAGGCCACTTTTCCTTCCATTCAAAGTGGTTGGTCAAAGGCGCTGCCCACAAATCTGCCCACTTGGAGAATTTCCCCTCAGCATTGTTCTTTATGGGCACTCCTAAGTAAGACTGTAGTGCAGCTGCCATCTATTTTCAGCTTGAATGCTGAGCAGACCTATTCATGAACAACCCTTGTCTTTTTTCTTCTCATATTTTGGTCCTCCCCACAAATGCAATCACTGTTATGAGCCGAAGAAGGGGCAACAGTCATGGACACGTGGAGGTCTAAGCTATCTCCTCATCAGGCTGCTTTTGCTCTTCTTTGCTTATGCTCAATCTCAGTTGTATCACTTCCATTTAACAATGGATTGCTACTGGGCAAATCCAGCTTTATGACTTGGTAGACCTAATAGAATCCAGCTCATGATGGGCAGTTCTGGCTGCAAGTTTACTTGGTCTCCTATGGTTAGATGTTCTGTTTCTATCAGAGTCCAATTAGCAATGCTAAGAACTATTTTTTTAAACATGTATATTTTTCTGCTTAATATTGCACAGCCTTGTTCCAGAGCCCTAGGAGTCTGTGTTGTAATTCTCCCTTTGGGGCTTGCCATAAACTCCAAGTGGCATCTTCCCCAACACTGATACCTCTAGGGTACCATAAGGTCTTCTGGATTGTATGGCTCATGTGTCAGGGCTGCTAGTACTTCAGCCTAAACTTGCTGCAATGTCCTTTCCTGCTCTAGGCCCCTCAAATTGGGCAGCCATCTGCATTACCTGGTATTTGGAAGCAGTATTCTCAGGTGCAATATGCCTTTAGAACATAAAGAATTTTACCAGGCACAGTGCTTCCTTCTTTGTCGTGAGAGGTGTGAGATGCAATAATTTGTCTTTTTCTTTGGGGGGATTTTCCAGTATGTCTTAGACCACCATACCCCTAAAATTTTTACTGAAGTAGTAGAACCCTAAATCTCCCATTGCCTGAAGCTCATGTGTGTTACCAATGACTAACCATATTGTTGAGGAGCTCTGAAGTTGGGGTGGTTGGAGTTATCTCAAGTTTGGTGTGACAGGGTCTATTTGACCTTTATTTCCCCACAATGTTTTCTATCCCCACAATGGATGCACCTGTCTCAGGATGGAGTGGCTCTCTTCAATAGAAACAATTGCTTGACAGGGCTAAAGCTGAGAGGTCAGCCGACCTTTCTTAGGAGGTGGGGGAGAAAGTCCTTCAGTCCTGAAGGGAGGATCTGGGCAAATTAGCTCAGCATTGCAAATTATTTTTGCAAATTTCTGTTTTCTTTTAACTTTTAAGGTTACTTTTTCTTTCTTTAGTTTAAAATTTCACTTCATTTTTAAATTCATGTCTTCATTGGTTTTTATATGTGTGTAACCTTTGCATTTTAATTTTAAACTTTTATAAAATTTTAACTAGTCTTTCTCATGATTTGCTTATGTAATAGTCACTAGGCAAAGTGGAAGAAGTGAGGAGAATCTTCCATAACAAGGAGGATGGAAGTCTCCTCGAACTCTTTTTTTTTTTTTACTGTCTTTCTGGCTGCCCTCAGTTGATGTCCCTTTTGTTTCTAATGTTATATACATAAAGCCATTGTCCTCTCAGGGAACTCACAGGGCAACAACCCTTTTCAGGATCACAGCCTTCGTCTCCTTGTAAACAGCTCTTAACCGTTACTGGCATGGGGGGTGTTTCTCATTATCACATCTATTTTATTTAAGGAAAATAATATTTGAAACACATTAATGTCCCCTGTTCTTTTGCATTTTCATGACGTGAAACAGCTGAACATTCTGACATTTCAGACAGCTGAACACCTGGTTGGAGAGCTCTCTGGAGAGTATAGCCCTGAAGTCCAGCACTGTCTGGGTCAAGATCAGTTGGGGGTCTCAGCCAGTCATCAAGGAGTCTGGAGAGGTATGGAGAGTAGAGGTGAGCCAAGTGAGTGGAGAAGACCACTGCTACCTAAAGAATCAGAGAAAGAGAGAGAAGCACAGCACATATTGAATCCAACAGCAAAAGAGCAAAAATTGGCAATGAGGAGTCATAGCAGCAGAAAGACACCAAACATAAATTCAGGATCTCTATCTCTGCCCTGACCAGGCCATTTAAGCCATATGCCTCTCATACACTCAAAAACCAGTTTGTAAAGGAGTAGAGGAGGGAAACAGAAATCTGTAAATTTTACATAATAGTGAACATTTACCTGAAGGAACTGTTTGAGAATTATTGACTTCCTCCTTACTTCAACACACACATTAGTCACCGGTCGGGCTTGTAAAAAGGATCAGATTAAAGAAATTTACAAAAAGCAAATCTGTGCCATTTGAATTAAGCCATTCGGAACAGGATTAAGCTGAATCTATAATGTATGACACGACAGGAGTGGAAGGGAGAAAGGAGGTTATATGTGAGGAAAGACCTTCCTAATGTTGTTCTGGACAAACATGTCCCTAAGTAATGTTGAGCTTCTTGGTAGACATTTGTGGAAGAAGGTTCATGAGTGCCACTAAAAAGGTCCGTGAGTGCCATCTTAGAAACAGGTTTTAGATTACGGGAAGTAAAAGCTAGTTGGCTCCCATTGGCAGATGGAAAGATTTTGGGTTGTCTGGGACAGCAATTAATGAAGGAAAAAAATCAAGATCTCTGCTACTCCCTGAGAAAGCTCTTGGGGCCAAGGGAGGCAGCTGAAGTTGGGCTTCTCTAGTATTTGGTACTGTTTTTCCAAAGAAAAGATTAGAGACTTTAAAGGGTAATCTAATTAAGATTGAAGGTGGTAGGATAGATTCTCCCAGATGCATGTAGATTTCTTCCACTAGATCTCACTTGACTTACTTAAAGGGTTCAACTGAACAAGGGGGTTCTTCTCTCTGTTAATCTGTTTCCCTATAAAACGGCTTTTCAGTGTTCACTAATAATCCAGTCTAATAAAACGGTCTTCTCTTTGTACTATAGTGTAGAACTATAAAAATGGCTGCAAGCTGAATCTATGTAATCCATTATTGAATCTCAATAATCAATGAGATACTTGTTGACTATTTATGTGTCTTCTTTGGAGAAATATCTATTCAAGTCCTTAGCTCATTTTTAAATCAGGCTATTAGGGTTTTTTGCTATTGAGTTGAAATTAATCTCCTATCAAATATGGTTTGCAAATATTTTCTTCCATTCCATAGGTTGCCCTATGACTCTGTTGATTGTTTCCTTTGCTGTGCAGACGCTTTTTGGTTTCATATAGTCCCACTTGTTCATTTTTGTTTTTGTTGCCTGTGGTTTGGTGTCATATCCGTGAAATCATTGCCAAGACCACTGTCATGAAGCTTTTCTCCTGTGTATTCTTCTAGTAGTTTTACAGCTTCAAGTCTTATGTTTAACTCTTTATTTTATTTTGAGTTGATTTTTGTGAATAGTGTAAGATATGGGTCCAATTTTATTCTTTTGCATGTGGATATACAGTTTTCCCAACACTGTTTTTTTGCAGAGACTGTTCTTTTCCCATTGTGTATACTTGGCACCACTGGCAAATATTAGTTGACCATATATGCATGGATTTAGTTCTGGGCTATTTTGTTTCATTGGTCTATATGTCTGTCTTTAGTACCATACTGTTTTTTTTTTTAATCATTGTTTTGTTTTATTTATTTATTTTTAACTCAGACCAGCCCTGAGTTAATGTCTGTTGCCAATCCTCCTCTTTTTGCTGAGGAAGACTGGCTCTGGGCTAACAATTGTGCCTATCTTCCTCCACTTTATATGTCACCACAGCATGGCTGACAAGCAATGTGTTGGCAGGCACCTGGGATCCGAACCCACGAACCCCGGGCTGTCAAAGTGCAAACTAAACCACTGTGTCACCAGGCCGGCCCCAGTTACCATCCTGTTTTGATTGCTATAGCTTTGTAATATATCTTGAAATCAGGAAGTGTGATGCGTTCAGCTTTGCTGTTCTTTCTCAAGACTGACTTAGCTATTTGTGGTCTTTTGTGGTTTCATATAAATTTGCGGAATTGTTTTTTCTGTGTATGTAAAAAATGCTATTGTGATTTTGATAGGGATTCCATTGAATCTGTAGATTGCTTTGGCCAGTAACAAGATTTTAACAATATTAAGTCTTCCAATCCATGAACACAGATGTTTTTCCATTTGTTTGTGTCTTCTTTCATCAATGTTTTCTAGTTTTAATATGTAAGTCTTTGGCCTCAAATGGCCAACAGATATATACATGTAAAAAATGCTCGACATCACTAATCATTAGGGAAATGCAAATCAAATCACAGTGAGATATCACCTCATACCTCTCAGGATGGCTATTATTAAAAAACAAAGCTACAAGTTTTTTTCCAGAATGGAAAGAAATTGGAATCCTTGCACACTGTTAGTGGGAATGTAAAATGATGCAGCTGTTGTGGAAAAGAATATGAAGTTTCCTCAAAAAATTAAAATAGAACTACCATATGTTCCAGCAATCTCACTTCTGGGTGTTTATCCCAAAGAATTGAGATCAGGTTCTCAAAGAGATATTAGCATTTCCATGTTCATTTTTCACTATTTACAGTAGCTAAGATCTGGAAACACCCTAAATGTCCATTAATGAATGAATTGATAAAGACAATGTGGGGTGTATATATATATATATATATATGTATGTGTGTGTGTGTGTGTGTATGCTTTGGAATACTATTCAGCCTTAAAAAAGAAGGAATTCTGCAATATGTGACAACATGGATGAACCTTGAGAACATATGTTAAGTGAAGAAAGCCAGTTACGGAAAGACAAAAACTGCATGATTCTACTTATATGAGGAGTCTAAAATAGCCAAAATCATAGAATCAAATAGTGGAATGGTGGTTGCCAAGGGCTCGGGGGAGGGTGAAATGGGGAGTTATTAATCAATGGACATAAAGTTTTAGTCAAGCATGATGAATAATTCTAGAGATTTCCTGTACAATATTGTACCTATAGTCACCAGTACTACATTGTAAACTTAACAATTTGTTAAGAGAGTAGCTCTCATCTTAAGTGTTCTTACCACAATAAAATTTTTAAAAAAAATTTAAAAAATCAATGAGAAAAATTACAATTGTTTTTCCATCCTTAAAAGCTCTCCTACCCTTGCTTAGAAATGTATAGCAAAATGAAAAATTTGTAAAACTCACATTTATAACACTGTAATTTAAAACATTAGGAACATTGAGAATTAGAGTATATTATTTCTTTGTAAAAAACTTATCAAAAGTAGTTCGAACAGTGCTTGCCTTCTTTTGGTCGGATAACTTGTGATATGGAGTGACATCTTTTCTCTGCCTTGGGAATTGTCACACTCCTGAGTTTAGATCAGCTTCCAACATTTTGTCAGTTGTGCTTTCAATGTTATGCGATATCTCCAAGAGTTCGTATGTTGTGAACTTATTTCTTGACGTCACTTCCTCTGGCACATTGTCATCTGTTTTTGTCACAAACTCTTTTCTCCTTTAAGTTGTTGACCTTCATGAAGTTCCTCCAGCTGCATAGCTAGAGTTTCTTGAATGGAGGCAGCGTCAATATTCCCAGTCTGCTATTTTTTTTCACAGACATTTGGTTCGAATTTCACTTCCACTGTTATCACTTTTTGTTCCTTTGTTGCACTTTCATCTTTGTTGGCCAATTCTCTCAAGTATCCATTTTCATAAAATGTCATATGGGTTTATCACTGAGAGGTAAAGAGGCAATGCAACTACGTACTTGTGTGAACTGAGCAACAGATGCTCAGTGACCAATCACCAATAGTCTTTGAAAGAAGTGATGTGATTGGTCACTGATCACGAGTGCATCTGTTATTTACGTAGTGATTTGTGGACTGAAGAGCTAGCAACAAAGTTTGTACTTTATGCAATTACTCAGTTAATTTTTGTGGTAACTGAAATTTGAACTGTGTGTTGGGGAACTGATGTTATTTAACTAAACCATGGTAACTGAAATTCGTGCATCTGGAATTGTAACAAAGTGAGGACTGCCTGCAAATAAAACAATGCCTTTCTAATCCTTCACCTTGTTGAAGTCTTAAAACTTCAGAATGACTCAGTTTCTTTTCCTCTTCTTAAACTGAGATAAACTTTACATCCAGTAAATGCACGGTTCTTAAGAATACAGTTAGATGAGTTTTGAGAAATGTATACACTAGAGTAACTATCACCCCAATTCCACTCATTGCTTGACTTCTCTTTCCCTGTGTGAAGTCTTCTGGAGTCTGTACAGATCACCGTGAGATCATTACAGTCTGGGTTTTATGATGTAAGGAGTGTGTGGACTACCCCATGTGGCTAAATAGAACGTATCCTGTTTTGATGAGCTTGTTGTGGTAAGAAAAAGGTTATATTCTTTTGATCAGAATTCTTGAAAATTTGCCACCCATTAAAATTCCTTTCCTGAAATGTAGTTGGTTGGGGTTCCAAATGTGAGGATCTGGATGAGTTAGCTTTCCTGATAGGAATTTAATATTATCTCAATTTTAGTAACAATGTTTTTATATCCATGATTTTAAACCTTTTGTTTTGACGGCAAAATGGCAGAAGGAAACTTAGAGGCAAGCAAACTATCGTCATCCTGCCCATTCTCAGAGCTGCTTGGTGTTGTGTCTCATAGGAAAATCCTGAGGCATTTCCTGGAGAAGTTGTGCGAGGTTTTCCCAGACTACATAATCTTTCAACAGTTCTTTACTCTAGGTATCTCCATGGTAGAAATATTTGACTCTGGACATCTGAATGGACCGGTCTGGGAGCAGGCTTGGTAGAGCACTACGTGGAGCCAATGCAGAAGGAGAGGTTCACATTTCTGAGACTCTTCTCCTTTGGTGAGTTGAACAAATCTGAATGAATAGTTCTTCACTAAGAGAAACTGATCTTGTTGAATGGAAGTGCATAATAGAGCCCTAGGGGAAATCTGGGAAACAGAACTATAATTACCTCCTCTCTGCTTATTGCCATAGGTAGGAAGGATTCTTTGAACTAGTCAAAAAGTGATCAATTTCCTCTCACATTAACCTCAACCTAGGACCTATTTGTGCTTATGTTTGGATTATTGGGATCAAAGGGCTAAGAAGAGAGAAGTGGTTGGGACTTTTGAATTTTGCTGGTGATTATTTTGTGTCCCAGGATCTACTGAATGTTGTCTTGCTTGCTTCAAGAGAGAAACTGATGCTCCCACTTCACAGAATATTAATTCTTGGCTTGATAAAAACTGATGGGAAGTTAAAAAACTACATTGATAAAGTTACTATGCAAAAAACAAGCGGGACTCAGAAGATACCACCTGGGTTCTTATTATATTTAAGTAATACTATGAAAGTATTATTTATTCTAAAAATTTCTAATGAAATGTTGTGGTATGATTTGGTTTAGGCATTCATAATTGGGAATAAATATAGATTCTGGGATTGTGTTTTCCATGTTTGAATATGGTAAATGAGGTGCTGGAAACCCATATCCTGGTTAGCAGTGGGATAATTATTTTTTATTATTGTTATTATTATAATAATATATACTTATGGCAAAAATTTAAACAATGCAAAAGACTATGAAGTGAAAAATCTCCCATGGTATCATTCAACTCCAGTCCCACTTTTTGGATATAACCACTTTTCACAATTCTTATTGTTAGTCTTCTAGTGTTTGAATATTGTATCTCTTTCTGTATGTAGCAACTTTATACAGCATCTGTTTATACCCCAATATGAAAAGGAGAAATTAATTTAATTCTATTATTCTCCTACTTTTCTTCCTATTCATAATTTTTATGAATTTATTGTATATAATTTTATATTTTTAATATTATTTTTATTCTTATACATTTTTAACTTTAAATATTACAGTTAAATCTGTATTTCTTAATCAATTAACTTCAGATAATACTTTTTGATTCATGTCTATGTAAAATAAAAAAATTTCAGTATTTTTATTCATAAATTTTCAAATATTTTAATGTTTCTCTTCAGTTTTATAACTACAGTTAAAAATTCTATACTTTGTCTTTAGGTTACTTTTAAACACTGATTACCCAACTATTATCCAGTGAACAACCAAGCACTAAGACATCAACCACAGTGAAAAAAATGTTCAAAATTATGTCATTTTCTTTCTAGAGTCCTTCTGGTTTGTGTGTGTGTGTGTGAGTAAGATATCTTCAGCTGTCAGTGTTTTCAAAATAATTGACTTGAATATTGCTCAATTACCTCCTACAATAATTTCTTTGTCCTGTAAGATATATCTGTGAAAAACTTTCAGGGTTTTTACATGTTTGAAAATGCACTTATTTTGTTGTCGCATTACTAATATTTTGACTGTCAATATTGATCCCCTTCTCAGAACTTTGAAGAAATTGTTTCATTTCTTCTAGCATCCAATATTTTGAATGAGATATCTGATAGCAATATGATTCTTGCTTGTTTTTGGTTTCTTTTTCTGGAAGCTTCTAGGATTTTCTCTTTATCCTTGGAGTATTTAAATTTTATTAGAATGTGTCTAGGTGTAAGTCTTTTTCGATAATCTTTCCAGTGCCATTAAATCTAGTGATTTTCCCTAGCTCTGGAATTTTTTTTTGTACTATATCTTTGATTATTACTTCCTTTCTATTTTCATTCTGAAGTTTCTTCCTTTTACCCTACATCTTATAATGACAGTCAAATTTTTCCATATTTTCACCTTTTTGTCTTTTTTGCTCAATGCTTGGGAGAGTACCTTACCTATTTATCCCAACCCTTGTGTTGATTTCTTTTTTTTTTTACCAATCATATTTTTACTTTCTAAGAACTTTTTTTGTTCTTTGATTTTTTTTTTTTTATGGATGGCAGTCTGTTTTTGTTTTTTGGTATCATGCATTTTCATTAATGAATTAAGCAAAAATTAGAACTTTTAAAAAGTTGTCTTCTGTTCCCACAAATAATTTTGTTTCATTCAAAATCATTCATTCTCTATTTATCTTTTAATGTTTCTTCATTTTGTTGATAATCCTCAAATGTTGAGCAGCTCTTTATTATTAATTCTTATTTACAATTATTTATGAGAGACTAGGTGGATTAATATAGGTAGGGATGGGTTTCTTCTAACATTTCATAGGTGTTTTTCCTCAACAGGGCTCTTACTCTAAGTAGGAAGTTGGTTTGGGGCTCTGTGAACCTGGTCCAGACATGTCAATTGGCCAGCTTTACTTTCTGCTTAGCAGGAAGAAATGGCAGGCAGGTATAGCCCCTCTTTCTTGGCATAAATGAGGTGGGCTTTGGCCTGCAACATTGATGCTGAGACGCTGATTTCATCCATTTATTTGGAGCACATTTGTCTCCTCTTTCATTCTTATTTCAGTCTTTCCATAGATACTTACTCTTTTATTTCTTCGTTCTACACCAAGTCTTGAGTTTTCCTGGGAAGAATAGTGCCCACATCTCTGAGGTAGCCACGTGTGTTAAGTGAACCCACATAAAGTGTAACAAAGGAAGTTAGTTTAATTTGAGAACCGCTTGAACTTTGTAGTCTCCAAATCTTTTTCAAATTTTAATAACAAGTAGTAGTTATTCATTCAATTTGTTGATTAAGCAGCATAAATTGAACAGAATATCTCCTGAAGGCTTTCAGCTCTCTGCAGTTTTATGGTTTTTTCCAAACTCTGTGCTCTGATTCTTTTCCCATCTGAACATGCTCATTGACTCATCTATTCGGTTTCTTTTTAGAAAGTAATCTACTTTACCCTGTGTTACACGTCCATTATTCATTCTTTAGCAAGTAATCCTCTATTTCACCCTATGTTAATTAAAGCCCATTAATTAATCTCTTCAGTTTTTAAAAGGTCATCTTCTACTTTACCCTATGTTATAGGTCCATTGATGAAGCAAGCATGTTTTCTAAATTCTACATTCGTTTCCTTCCTAACTAGTTTCAAGTCTATGTTCCTGGGGCCAGTATTCTACATGATGAATGTCTGGGCTTTAGATTTTACTCATCCAATATTGACATTTTTTTACTCACATTTTTACATTGCAATTTTGTGAATAAAAGTATTTTAAGATTTTTAAATAGTTTATTGGCCTTTGACCCAGGGTCTGTTCTCAGTTTTCAACCAAGTCCCAAGTGGGCAAACATTTTTAAAGGGGCACATGGTAAATATTTTTATCTTACTGCCAAACCCTTTCTGTCACTGCCACTCATAGCTGCTACTGGAGCACAAAAGCAGCATAAACAAAACATAAAAGAATAGATGTGGCTATGTTCTAACAAAAGCTTTATTTAGGCCTCTGGCCTGTGGACTGTAGTGTTTTACCCCTTAGACTAAGCCATATAAAATCAATATAAATTCCTTGTTACTGAGGCTTGCAAAGAAATGACATTCTGAGACCTCCTCACAAATGAGTCACTTGGTGCCATCCTCCTACTTGATAACATCCTCATTGAAAATATGCCAGTGTACAATGGGCATATGGTTTCCTCTTTGTTCTTCTGATAATGTAATAAATTAAAACTGCTTCTGAAAGAAATAGATGCATGCTATTTAGAATAAAAAGGTAAATATTCTTTTTTACATCACTGGTATGGGTTTTCTGTCTCATGTTATGTTATAGACAATTGATTTTGCTATCAGTTGTCTTAAAGGACAAATATGCATTTTTCAACTATTTTAAATCCCAAATTGTCATTTTTGGCAGATGTCCTCCAGCATTTAATTGGCTTGTATACAATGATCTTTTATTAAATCATTCATTTTCACAGAGATGTAGTTTCAACCAACTTATTTTTAAGAGTTCTCTGAGACGTTACATTGTTAATTCTCAAGGTATTAACATTGTTAATACTACAAGGTATTCTGTGAATGCTATTTATTATAAAAGGTTCTATATTGTTTGAAAGGTTTCCAAAATCCTGTGATTTAAGACATGCTCTATGATGTAGCATTCTTGGATCTTTATTGCCCACTTGTCCTTGTCTTCAGACAGACCCAGAACTGTTTCCTTAGGAAATCATGGCTTTTCCCCTCAAGTATCATCTTGACTCATCTCCATTCAGAGATAGATAGTCTTATATTCAAGAATACATCCTGGTTGAATTCTTTATTTTCTTAGGATCACAGGAGAATAGGAGGATGAAATCCTATCCTCCAATTAATCCATCACTAACACATATAGATTCTGTCTGCCCTTTCTCAATGTCGGATCATTTGAAATTGAGTTTTCTGCTTTGAAATTCTGCAAGTTCAAATTTGAAAATACAATTCGTGAAACATTTCTGGATTGATATCAATATATTCTTTTTTCTGTATCAGTTTTAAAACTGTTTTTCAGTGGTGAAGGATAGCAGAATATGCCACCCAAAAATATGTCTTTTTGGCATAAGGATTATTTTTGAGAAACAATAGGTAAAAGAGAAGCTCTGAGAATAGATTAGAAGTTACCCTTTTGTAAGGGCCATTTACTTTTGTAGAGGAACTCATCTGTAAATGTATCTCTCTCTCTGTACCAGGACAAGAAGGACAACTCTAAATCACCAGAAACTCTTATCAATGGAGAAGGCACCTACTTAAATGTTCATAACAGCCTTACTCTGGTTTACTGTGTTTTTCCTGGTCACCTCCCATGACTGGCCTTCTCTCTTCCCCCAACATCTTTCTTTTGTCTTTATCTGAAGATGGTATTTAAGGTGGTGGCTTGGGCAATCTTGGGGAGTTACTCGTTTTCCGCGGGTATCACCCATGTATAAGTGAGGTATACATGAGGTATACATGTTAACAAATTTCTGTTTTTTTTTTCTCTTGTTAATCTGTCTTTTATCATAGGGAGTCTCAGCTAAGAACTCAAAAGGGGAGAGGGAAAATTATTTTTCCTCGCCTACAGAGGCCTGGTGTTCCAGAGGGACTGCCATGTTGAAGAGAGGGGAAACGGTGTGAGGACGATGTTGGTGAGTGGATTCTCTGGGCCCTCCAGCAGAGTTAACCATACCAGCTCCACATACAGTTTCATTTGAATAAAGTTTCTACTGCTACTGTCAGGGAGAAGGAAATTTTCCTCTACCCTTCTAGGTTCTTTTGGCTGGTCTCAGAATGAAATTGACGTGTCACACATTAACAGGAGAAAATCCAATTTAATTTTGTATGTACAGGGGTTCCACAAGAATATGGGGGTCCCAAGGACAAATTGGGCAGTTGAGGCTTATGTGCCATCTTGAGCTAAGGAGAAAGGGGTAGTAGCTTGAGACTTCAAAGGATGGAAGTCAATTCACATGGAGATGGACAAGCAAAAGTTTGGTAAACAAATGTTTGCTGGGTTATGCAGAGATGATGGGGCACAGAGTGAACTCTGATCTCTAGGCCCTGCTGAGTCTCCCCCATCACATCTAGCCCATATTCTTTGTAGATATCACTGGTGGTAACTGTATTCTGGGGACAGGCCCTTTATTTAAGTTTTTTTAAGCAATTAATGGGGAGGTAACAAGAAAAACTTCCTGAGTCTTCTGTTTCTCAAAAATAATCAGCCTAAGTTAATCTTCATGCCAAAGAGACACATTTGGGGTGACAAATTTTGCTCCCCTACACTAAAAAGTTGAGAACATTGTTCTAGAGACATTTTAATGCATGGAATTTAGCTGTCAGAGACTGTGTAATAGACCAAAATCTTTTGGCCTTTCATAAAATTGCTTACAGAACTGTGTTTGGTGTCATTGCTTTGGCTTTTTTTGCTGAGCTTCATTAAAAGAAACAGCCAAATAAAGCTTGCTAGTACATTTTTGGCAAGACTGTCACTGAGGACATTGCCCTCCATACCATGTACAATGTCCCTCTATGAAGATATATTAAAGAATTTCCCTCTTGAGTCAGGAAACTGGAGCCCTCCTATGCAATTGATTTTCTTTAATTTCATGGACATTATGGATTTCACAACTATTAGTTATTAGCCATTAGGAAGGTCCTGATTTTGGAGCTTTTCCCTGGAAACTAATTACATGCAGTTTTTCATACTTGGTTTACATGTGACTTTCTTTAAATTTTTTTCATTTATTAATTATGTCTCTATTTACTTGTATCTGGATGATTGTATGTATTTCTTTGAATTTATTTAAATCCAGTTTGGATGAAAAGAACTTGTCAGACAGAATCTCTGTTACAAGGCATTAAAAAAAAGGAGTTTATTCTGATGTGTAACAAAAAAATCCATGGATAGAGTTGATTTCACATTTTGCTTGACCAAGGGTTCAAGTAAGTGCCACAAAGATCTGATTTTTGTCTCTCTACCTCTCAGTGTAGTCTTCTGCTGTGTTGGTTTTATTTTCAGAAAAATTATCCCTTTGTTTGACAGTAACAGTATGTCTATATAAGGTATAGCTTGGATGGTTGGTGTATTAGAATTCTCCAGAGAAACAGATCCAATAGAAAATATATATATTAAGGAATTATATATGTATTCCTTATATATTCCAATTCTCCAGAGAAACAGATCCAATAGAAATATATATATATATTAAGGAATTATATATATATGTAGTCCTTATATATTCCAATAGAATATATATATATATATATATATATATATATATTAAGGAATTAGCTCACATGATATGAGGCAGGCAAGTCCCAAGATCTGCAGGGTGTGTTGACAAGCTGAAGAACCAGAAGACTTGGTGGTTCAGTTCCTATCCAAAGGCCAGCAGGCTTGAGACTCAGGAAGAGTGGATATTTCAGTTTGAGTTTGAAGGCAGGAAAAAAGCCAATTTCCCCATTCAAAGAAAGTCAGGCAGAAAGAATTCTCTCTTACTAGAGGAGAGTCAGCATTTTTGTTCTATTCAGGCCTTCAGCTGATTGGATGAGGCAAACCCACATTAAGGAGAACAATCTGTTTTACTCAGTCTGCCAATTCATATGTTAATCTCATCGAGAAATATCCTCAGGGACACACCCAAATAATGTTTGACCAAAGATCTGGGAGCCTCCCATCCCAGTCAAGTTGGCATAAAGTTAACCATCACAGTTGGGTTTCCTGAAAGCATCCAGAATTAAGTCTCATTTAGTCTGATTCACTTGATTTTGGTAGTGTCCATCCCTAACCAATAACTGAGACCAGGGAATGGAATGTACTATTTCCTAAGGCCTAGATCACATAATATACCCTGGCCACGGGGATGGTGTCTGCAATACGAGAGGAGGCATAAAAGCTGAGAGTGCAGATGAGTGGTTCTCTGAAATCCAAAGCAGAATATGATGAATAAGGGAAAATAAGTGATTGTTGGAGCAAAGCAAGGAAAAAAGTCCATTTATTGGGATGTAATTAAAAATGTAATGATAGTGAGTTACTTTTCAGTACTCTAAAAAGCAAAAGAATTGAATTATCTTCTTTGGTCTCTGGAAAGGTAATTTGTATGGGGGGAGCATAAAATAATGGGACAGGCTTTTTAACAAACATAAAAGAGTTTATATATTCAAATAAGAATAGCGTTTCAAGGTCATTACCTTGGGGATCTATACACATAATGATAATAACTGACACTAATTGAATGTCTGCTCTTCCAGGAATTTTAGGAATGTAGCTAAGAGAAAACAACGTTACTTTAAATGCTGACCACCAAATTATGCTCAGAATCAACCTTTCTGCGCATAACAGTTATGTCCCTGGGAGTGAGAAGAAAAGGTAATTACATTGACTTTCAAAGGAAATAAAACAAAAATTTTGGTGGTTGGGAATAGAAAAGGTGATATTATGAAAATATTGGGAGTGAGGGGGAGCAACTTTAGTAGGAAAGTTGATTGGGAACAGAAAAATAGCCCACAACATGTCTAATATTCATTTTAAGTCTATTAATATTCTGTTAATGTCTACTAGGCACAAATGTCTTGGGTGAGTGTTGGTGCTTTGGAAAAATCAGAGAAAAGGGGCAGCGCTCCCTATGGGTTGGCACAGTTAGAGAAAAGAAGATGCAGGAGGCAGGATGTGAAAGAGATCAAAGGTTTAGCAGAAATAAGAATTTAGAAGGAGAGATAACCATGGAATTTAAGCCCCAGTGTGACTCAAAACAACTTGGGCACTGGGGTTCCTAGAGGTCATAGCATGAAAAGGAAAGAGTGATTTCAACTGACGCCTGGATTAGAAATATATCATTGCTAATTTTTCCAATAATTCTGTATTAATATCCACATTTGCTAATGAGGAAACTTGAATTCTGGGAGATCAAGTGACTTGACCAAAGTCATACAGCTTATAAACTGGCACAGCTAGAATTTAATTCCAGGTCTGATTCTAAAGCCCATGCTCTTATTTTCCTTTATGCTACACTACTTGTCCTTATTTCATCTTTGTTCACAACTGTTTGTGTGATCACCATTTAGATTTGACTCAAGAATTATTTGATATTTATATCGAGATATATAACTGATACTGAATTGAAACACATATTTGCATGGGCAGCACATTCTCTTCCTAAAGGTGGATCAACACAGAAAGCCAGTTAAAATCTAATGGGCAGGAGTAATGTCAGCATCATGGAAGCCTAAGATATCTTCATTTTTGTCTCCCCCCCTTCAACAACAAAAGTTCATCATCCCTCCATTGACAAAAGTGCCTTTGAGGGACCTATGGTATCCAGCATCATATGCCAAGGGATGTAGGAGGAGTCTTGTCCATCCATGCATCAGGTAATAGGTAGACAGACTTTAGTCCCAACTACAGACCCTGCAGTCTCATGTGAACTGGCTCCAGCCATTCTTATGGCTGTGGTCTGGTAGTCCCTGAAGAACACTGATTAGACAATCACTTTATGGAATTCCAGGTTTTCAGAGAAGAAGTTCCAGTACTCCACTGGAGCAAAAAAGCACAAGTTTGGACACATGAGAGTGGGTAAGAGAAATAGTTTGACTTTATCTATGTTGCCCCTCTCCCAAGGTGGCACAGGTTAGGGCCAAGAAGGATCTTTGTTGGCTAATGATTTCTCCCATGGGGGAGGGGAGACAGTGTGAGCACCTAACTTTCCCAGCTGTGTGAGATGCTGCCAAAGGGACTCATTTGTCTCTCATCCCATCCAGAGTACTGAATGATGAGCTACATGAGTGGGGAGCAAGAAAAGATGGGGAAAGAAGGAGATAGAACTCTTGGAGGACGTTAATGGGGCAGAGATCCTATGTCATGGATCCCATTAAGAAGCCCACCCATGAGCCACTGGGTATGCCTTACCTGCAGAGTCCCCCAATTGGCCAATGGGCACCCCTAGCACTCTGCATGGTTCACCCACACCACCACCCCACCCCACCCTGTGGCCAGTCAGAGGAGTACAAAGAAAAAAGAATGAAAAAGAGTGAAGAAAGTCCATGTGATCTATGGTGTACCATCAAATGGACCAATTTGCAAATTATTGGAGTTTCAGAAGGAAAAGAGAAGGAGAAGGGAGGCAGAAAGCCTATTTAAAGAGATGATGGCTGCAGACTCCTCAAATCTGGAGACAGATTTGAATATCCAAGTTAATAAAGATCATAGGTCACCAAGCAAAATCAACTTAAAGAGATCCTCTCCAAGACACATTATGATAAAATTGACAAAAATCAAGCACAGAGAATCTTAAAAGCAGCAAAAGAAAAAAAACTTGTAACTTACAAGTGAACCCCAATAAGGCTATCAGTGGATTTCTCAGTATAAACCTTATAGGCCAGGAGAGAGTGGAATGATATATTCAGTGCTGAAAGAAAAAAAAATATCAACCAAGAATACTTTACCTGGCAAAGCTGTCCCTCAGAAATGAAGGTGAGGTAAAGACTTCCTCACACAAAAGCTGAGAGAATTCATCACCACTATACCTGCCTTACAAGAAATGCTGAGAAGAGTTCTTCAAGTTGAAATGAAAGGATGCTAATTAGTAACATGAAAACATATGAAAAAATACAACACACTGGTAAATGTAAGTATATAGGCAAATTCAGAATACTTAATACTGTAATATAGTGGAGTGTTAACCTCTTAACTTTAGTATAAAGATAAAAGGGCAAGAGTATTAAAAATAACCATAGCTACAATAATTTGTTAATGAATACACAATATAAAAAGAGGTAAACTGTGGCATCAAAAACATAAAATTATGGGGGGTGTAAAAGGGTAGAGTTTTTATATGTAATCATAATTAAGTTGTTATCAATGAAAAATATACTGTTATATATATATAAGTTGTTTTACATATGTCTCATGGTAACCACAAAGCAAAACCTGTAGTAGATTTGCAAAAAATAAAGAGAAGGGAACCAAAGCATACCAGTATAGAAAATCAATTCACAAAGGAAGGTTGCAAGAGAAGAAAGGAGCAAGGGAACAACAAAACAGCCAGAAAATAATTGAAAAGATGGCAGTAGCAAGTATGTATCAATAATTACTCTAAATGTAAATTCTCCAATCCAAAGACATAGATTGGCTAGAGAGATAAAAAAGCAAGACACAACTATATGCTGCCTACAAGAGACTCACTTCAGTTTTAAGGACACACATAGACTTGAAGTAAAAGGATGGGAGAAGATATTCCACACAAGTAGAAAGCAAAAACAAGCTGGGATAGCTATATTTATACCAGACAAAATAGACTTTAGGCCAAAAATAGTAACAAGAGACAAAGAAGGTCATTATATAATGATAAAGGGGTCAATGACTCAAGAAGATATATATCAATTGTAAATATATATGCACCCACATCACAGCATCTAAATACATTAAGCAAATACTAACAGGTCTGAAAGGAGAAACAAACCACAATACAATAATAGCACGGGACTTCAATAACCCACTTCCAATAATGGACAGATCATCCAGACAGAAAATAAACAAAGGAATGTTGGACTTGAACTATACTTTAGACCAAATGGACCTAACAGACATATATAGAACATTTCTTCTAAAAGCAGAAGAATACACATTCTTCTCATGTGCATACAGAACATTCTCCAGGACAGATCGTGCTAGGCCACAAAACAAGTCTTAGCCAACTTAAGAAGGCTGAAATAATACCAAGCATCTTTTCTGACCAGATATGAAACTAGAAATCAATTACAGGATAAAAGTATGAAAATTCCCAAATATGTAGAAATTAAACAACACACTCCTGAAAAACCAGTTTGTCAAAGAAGAAATCAAAAGGAAAATCAAAAAAATCTCAAAACAAATGAAAATGGAAACTCAACATACCAAAACCTATGAGATGTGGCAAAAGAAGTTCTAAGATGGAAGTTTATAGTGATAAACGTCTATAGGAAAAGGAGAAGATCTCAGAAAAACAAGCTAACTACACCTCAAGGAATTAGCAAAAGAACAAACTAAGCCCACAGTTAGCAGAAAGATGGAAATAACAAAGATCAGACAGAAATAAATGAAATAGAGTCCAGAAAAACAATAGAAAAGATCAACAAAACTAAGAGATGATTTTTTTTAAAAAGATAAAATTGACAAAACTTTGGCGGAGTAACAAGAAAAAAAGAGAGAAGAATGAAATAAAATCAAAAATGAAAGAGGAGACACTACAACTTATGCCACAGAAATACAAAGGATCATAAGAGACCACTATGAACAATTATACACCAACAAATTGTATAACCTAGAAGAAACGGATAAATCCCTAGAAACACACAACTTACCAAGACTGAATCATGAAGGAGAAAATTTGAACAGACCAATAATGAGGAAAGAGATTGAATCAGCAATCAAACCCCCCCCCCCCCACCAAAAGAAAAGTCCAGGAATGCTTTCACTGGTGAATTCTACCAAATATTTAAAGAAGAATTAATACCAATCTTTCTCAAACTCTTCCAAAAAATTTAAGAGGAGAGAACACTTTCAAATTCATTTTACAAGGCCAGCATTACTCTGATACCAAAGTCAGATAAGGACACTACAAGAAAAGAAAACTACAGGCCAAAATCCCTGATGATTATAGATGCAAAAATCCTTAACAAAATATGGCAAACTGGATTCAAAATCACATTAAAAGAATCATAGACTATGATCAAGTGGGATTCATCCCTGGGAGGCAAGGATGGTTCAACATACATAAATGAATGAATGGGATATACCAGCTTAATAGAATGATAGATAAAAATCATATGATCATGTGGATATATGCAGAAAAAGCATTTGACAACATATAACATTCTTTCATGATAAAATGCTCAACAGATTGGATGTAGAAGAAACATAGCTCAACATAATAAAGGCCATATATGACAAGTCCACAGCTAACAGCATACTCAATGATGAAAAACTGAAAGCTATTCCTCTAAGATCAGGACAAAGACAAGGATGCCCACCTCACTACTTTTACGCAACACAGTATTGGAAGTCCTAGCCAGAGTAATTAGGCAAGAAAAAGAAATCACAGGCATCCAAATGGGAAAGGAAGAGGTAAAACTGTTACTATTTGCAGATGATTTTATATAGAGAAAATCCTAAAGACTCCTCCAAAAAACTGTTAGAACTAATAAAAAAATTCAGTAAAGTTGCAGGATACAAAATCAATATATAAAATCTGTTGCATTTCTATACACTAACAAGGAAACATGTGAAAAAGAAATAAGGAAAACTGTTCACAATAGCATCAAAAACAATAACTTATTTTAAAATAAATTTAACCAAAGACATGAAATATCTATATACTGAAAACTGCAAGACTTTGATGAAAGAAGTTGAAGAAGACACAAACAAGTGGAAAGATATCCCATGTTAATGGATTAATAGAATTAATTAATTAATATTATTAAAATTTCTGTACTACACAGAGCCATCTATAGATTCAATGCAATCTCTGTCAAAATTCCGATGGCATTTTTTACTGAAATAGAATAAGCAATCCTAAAATTTGTATGGAACCAAAAAGGACCTCAGTTAAGCAAAGCAATCCTGAGAAAAGAAACAAGGCTGGAGGCATAACACTTCCTGATTTCAAACTATATTATACTATTAAGTTATTGTAGTGTAAGTGTCTGACTGTTAGCTTTTTTGATTGTAGTGTAAGTGACTGACATTAAGCTTTTGATTGCCAAGGTACCCATTTCAAAGACATTCATCTCAAGTAAACACACTGCCAGCTACATCACTAGATAAAGGGCCAAGCCCTTCCATCCATGAAGTTCCTCTTTTAGAAAGCCCTGGCTGACCTAGATAACTGAGTGCTTGCTTTTCCCTTTCTGCTCTTATGTTTTAAATTCACCAATAAAAAGTGAATTTGCAAAACCATAAGCATCCCACCCCCGGCCCTAATAAAGTCAGAACCCCAGGTCTACACACTCTCTTTCTTTCCCTGAAACTTCCCTGCATGGCCCTGGGCATACCATAGGCCCTCCAGGATTTGTAAGTAATAACTCTTGTTTTTTCAAAGTTCCCTGATGGTTGTTGCTGAGGTGAGTCTTGCAATCATAATAAGAACCACAAGGGCTGGTTCAGCCACAACATTGGCTGCAGTTATGGAAATGTGTGTGGGGGCTCGCCACAAGTAGTATGGGCCCAGGTGAGTGCCCCCAGGCATTCCTAGTTAATAGCATGGCTATCAATAGGCTAAGACTGACACAAAACAGCTATAGAAACCAAAACAGTATGATACTGACATAAAAATTGACACATAGACCAATGGAATAGAATCAAGAGCCTAATAATAAACCTCTACATACATGGTCAACTTATATTTGACAAGGAAGCCAAGAATACTCAATGGGGAAAGAATAGTCTCTTCAATAAATGGTGTTGGAAAAACTAGAAAACCACATGCAGAAGAATGAAATTGGATCCATACCTTGTATCATTCATAAAAATTAATTCAAAATGGATTAAATGTTTAATCATAAGACCTGAAACTGTAAAACTCCTAGAAGAAAACATAGGGAAAAAACTCCCTGATATTGGTCTTTGCAATGATTTTTTGGATATTACACCAAAAGCACAAGCAATAAAAACAAAAATTAATAAGTGGAACTACATCAAACTAAAAAGCTTCTGCAAAGCAAAAGAAATAATCAACAAGATGAAAAGACAACTTATGGAATGAGAAAAAATATTTGCAAATAATATATTTGATAAGCCGTTAATATCCAAAATATATAAAGAACTCATACAACTCAAAAACCGATCTGATTAAAAAATGGATAGAGAAACTGAATAGACATTTTTCCAAAGAAGACATACAAAGCCAACAGGTACTTGAAAAGTTTCTTCACATAAGTGATCACCAGGGAAATGCAAATCAAAACCACAATGAAATATCACCTTATACCTGTTAGAATGGTGATCATCAAGAAGACAAGAGATAACAAGTGTGGAGAAAAGGAAACCCTTGGTGGGAATGTAAATTGATACAGCCACTATGGAAAACAGTATGGAAATTCCTCAAAAAATTAAAAATAGAACTGCCATATGACAGCAATCCCACTTCTGGGAATGTATCTGAGGGAAATGAAAACAGGATCTCTAAGAGATATCTGTGCCAGGGTCATTGCAGCATTATTCACAATAGCCAAGATATGGAAACAACCTAAGTGTCCTTCAACAGATGAATGGATAAAGAAGATGTGGTATGTACATATAATGGAGTATTATTCAGCCAGGAGAAGGAAGGAAATCCTGCCATTTGTGACAACATGGGTAGACTTTGAGAGCATTATGTTAAGTGAAATGTCAGACAAAGACAAATACTATACATTCTCCAACATATGTAGAATCTAAAAAAGTCAAACTCATAGAAACAGAGTAGAATTGTGGTTACCAGGATCTGGAGAGTGGGGAAAATGGTGAGATGCTGGTTTAAATGTACTGACTTCCACTTATAAGACAGATAAGTTCTGAGGATCTAATGTACAGCATAGTGATTATAGTTAATAATACTGTACTATGTACTTACATGTTGCTAAGAGAGTAGATGTTAAATATTATCACTACTAAAAAGAAATGGAAATTATATGACATTACAGGGATGTTAGCTAACACTATGGAAATAATCATTTTGCAATATATAAGTGTATCAGCTCAATATGTTGTATACCTTAAACCTAGACAATGTTATATGTCAATATCTCAATAAAGCTAGAAAAAATCGAATGGGCAATTGGTAAACATTAAGTCATGACAAGAGAAATTAGGTAAGGTATATATTCATTTGTACCAGGTTAAGATAGCTTGCCATATTTCTTCAATAAGGGGGGATAGACTTGCCTATAGAATTTAACATACTCAGGTCAGTTGATATCTAACACTCTGCATCTATTGACACATGATGGATAGTTCTGTTAACTAGTGTTAAAGATAATTTTTGTAAAAAAGATAAAATCATGACTCATACAGATATAAAAATGAGTGTGTATTGAATAATTTATTTTACCCATTCACTGAAACAAGCTAGCCATTGCTATAACTGGTTTAAAAGCAAAGTAAAAAGGCACCAATGTATTTGGAATAAAGGAATTAAATTGCAAGTGGAGACAAAACTGGTTTTTTCACAGTGGTGGGGTGGAGGGGTGTGGGGGGAAGGAAGTCAATTGAAACTCTACTGAACAAGACAGAATTTGCAGAATTTGCATGTTTATCAACTTACAAAGAGTTGTAAAATAGCTCAAAGAAAATGAATGGCTAGAATCTGATAACCCAGAGGGATGTGCTATATGTAGACATACATAGTTTCCATTTAAACAAATTTTTTTTTTTTTTGCTGTTATAGAGGTAAAGGACTTAAAGCTTTGGCTAAAGCTTCCTCTTTCCTAGGAGGAGCAGGTTGGGCACACTCCTTGCTCTGTGTATTGCTCTAATCTATGCTTTCATGGCTGACCAATTTTCCTTTCATTGACAAATTCTTAAAATACATTGATATGCTAAATTGGGCCTTAATTAAGTCTTGCAGGCCTTATGAGCCATTTTGTCCTTTCCATATCACTTTACAATTTTGGTCTAATAAATCTCCCTCAACATCCTAATCTACTTGGTTCCTGGCTTTGAATAGCAAGGGCTCAGATGGTGAGGTTAGATAGCTAGTCTGAATCTATTTAATTCCCAAGTTTTGGATAGTGAGCAGTGAAAATTTAGAGAGGGAGGAATATTGATCCTAACTCAAAATTTTTGATGTACTCAGATAGTACAAGTTTGGAAAGGGAGGACTAATGTGTTTACCTTACAGTTTAGTATCAAAGAACAATCTTCATTTCCTTATTTTCAAGCTCTTATGCCTTTCAAGTATCAATAGGAGTTTCAGTTGATGGTATGTTGTTAATGGTGTTATTAAGGTGAGATATGGTTTCTGAGGGTCATTGCTAGAGAAAGTTATGGAGCTTTGAGATAAAGGAGGTGCAATGAATTCAAGGGTGGAACAATTTGGAACATACTTTCTGACATGATCCCTATAAACTAGAGGCTGAAAGAGTATGAATTGTAGCCCTCTTGGTGACCCTGTTATGGAAAAGAGAAGATAGTATGAAAATACTGAATTGAAGATACTAGACCTGAGTCTTCAAGGACAATGGTGAAGTGTAGGTATGAGCCCTACAGATCGTGAGGTAAAAGCGTTGAAGTAATTATGAGAGGTCTGGATGTACTAGATAATGTAACCATGGGCCCTCTAGGACCAGTTCAGATTGACCCCATCTTATTAGCTGAAGATTTTTCATGGGCAAGCACAAAAATTTGCAAAGTCATATAGCCAGAGCATGTGCAGAAGAGAAAATCTTTACCTGACTTGACACTGGAACCAAAGATTCTGCCCAGCATGGAACCAAAGGACCAAGACATGACCAGGACTTGCAAGTCAGACTCTCATCAGAGGTGAGGGGTCTGTTGTTTAGGAAGATCCAGGGTTAAGGCCCCTTCCACACCTTACCATAAATGTTTAAAGTCCTCCAGTCAAAACCTGTCCCACTAGCAATTCTGCGTGTCAGCCTATTCTCCCTAACCTCTTAAAGTTTGCCTCAAGTCCTGAATCAGAGAGACAGATTTGAGAGTGTTGCCTCCTGCCTCATTGCAGGTCAACCTTGCAATAAAGTTTTTTTCTTTTCTCAAAAGCTGATGCTGTATTAATTGGCTCTTTGTGTACATCGGGCAGGAAAACCCCATCTTTGTGCAGTAACAATAAGATCAGGATTAGATGAGCCTCTGGGAAGAAGGGAAGGGGACTGAGTTGATCTCATTAATTTAGGGGAATTTAGGATGATGAATTAGATTACATAGTAGAAATTGTCTCTCATTGATCCATTGGGGGAATTGGGTCCTTGGACTCTGGGAGGCTATTTTGAAGGCATGAGGCCTTTGATGTACAAGAGCCATGGGAGGGAATCTGGGTCCCTCCACCTGTGTGACAGTGGTGAGGCCTAGTTTGCAGGACCCAGGGTGTGAGGGAGACTTGAGTTCTATTAGTCTTTGAGGAGAACAAGGCTTTTGGCAAGTTGGGTTTAACTTAAACTTAACGACTTTGTCTTATTTCCAAAAGAGAATTCCATTTTCATAGGTTAAGGATTTGTTACTTTCAAGGACATACAAGCAAGTATCTTTTGAGCATTATTACATAAGGGCATAGCCTGACAAGGTGGCTACTTTGAAGTAGCTAAAAGTCGTGTATAGATTTATAAAATTCAGTCACATTACTTTAATACTTTATATCTTTTTATGCTTTAGCATATGTTCATGCATAGCATACTGTGTTCTATTTATGGTCTTCTGCAGTAAAAATTGGATTAATACATCACTTTAAGATTTATTTGTCATAAAATCCTCTTTTGTCAAAAGGTGTAAACAACACCTATCTTATTCTAATGTAGTATCTTAATATTACTGTATCATAACTAAAAGGAAACCCTTTTTCAAATCCCTCTTATGATTTTAAAACAAAGCTTTAAAAATAAGCCGTTGACCTGCTCTTGTAAAAATTGCCTTGGGGAATCAGGGTACCTGATTCATAGACTTGACTTTAATAGCTTCTCCGATGCCATTGTATCCTGTCAGGCAGATACTTCTTCGGGGACTTCTCAGAATGCACATGACAGATTCAATTGTTTAAATATGTTCTTAGTGAATTTCTCAGATGTGTTTGTTGGATGGGAGATTGTGAATACCCTGACATTAAATCCTGTGTTGTATGTTATCAATCTCCTACAAGAATTTATCATGAAGTTACATAGTATTCAGGGTCTTCTGTGCCAGTGGGTTCCCAAACTGGGACATTGAAGAACAATGCTTTACACAATCTCTTTACAGATTCATCTTGTATAGTAAAAGAATTTCTTTTGATCTTTTCAATAAAATTAAATATATTAAATTTACTTTTCTTAATTTTGAACACAAAGTCTTGAAGTATTGGTTCAGCAGCTCAATGATTCCATCAAGGATCCAAGCCTTTTCCGTTCTTTTGACCCACTATTCTTATCTATTGGCATAGCTCTAGGTATCACAACCCTATACCAATATTCCAAGCAGTGAAGAAGGGGTGGGAGAGGTATAATGTTTCGTCCTTATGAGACTTTGCCATTTTATTCAGGACTAGATGCACCTCCCCAAGCCACTTTCCATTAGAGTTCATTGTCCACAATGGGTCAAATGCCTGCAGCTAGACCATTGACTGGTTTAGACCAATCACAGAACGGAGGACGGGCCATTCTTTTATAGGAGTATACGATCTCTCCTGCCTTTAGGATACAAAATCCAGGGCTATACTAGCAGGGAAGAGGTATGGGAAAGGTGATGATATTTGTTGGATAAGCAAAGGACAATGTGTGTTATACAGCCGATGTAGGTGTGTGAAGAAAAGGTCAAGGGCAAAACAAGGCTGAAGGAAGATTTGCCATTAAAGACTGCAGGTAATGCACGTTGTAGAGGGATAATTTAGAAACAGTGAGTGGAATCAGAGGGTTGTTAGGGAAAGCTTAGGTTTATAAGGCAGAGTAGTAAGTGTCCATGTTAGGCTGTGGCGGTTGGAATGAAGAAAAAGAAAGTAATCCAATCTTTTGAAGGAAGAAATGATAGCTCCTCATGAGGAAATCAATAAAAGGACTAAGAAAAGGTAACAAAAGAGTGAAAGATGTCTTCAAAGTTCTTATCCAGGAGACTTGAAGACAAGTGCTGTCACTAATAGCCTGTGGTAGTTGAGATGGGAGCTGATTTGGGGGAAAGGAATGAATCCAAACTTAAAACTCAATTCAGCACAGCATCATTTATTAAGGACTTACCATGTGAAGACACTGTGTCAGACAGACTCTCAGAATAGGAGAAAAAGTGAATATATGTGGTCTTCCCATTGAAAGAGAGATTAATCAATCAATGCGTGATGTTTAAGAAAATTTTTAGCACCTGATTGTGTACTAAGAAGAGCAGGCTATAGGTGGGGGCAATCTGTGACTGTGTGGCTTTGACTCTTAATATAGTGGAATTTTAGGGAATCTGCAAAGGGCCTTAGAGAAAAGCAGAACAAAAAAAATATATATTATTAAGGCTATATTCCTTGGTGATATATATCTTTTTATGCCAATTTTAAAATGAAAATACTGCATGGAAGAGAGACTACTGAAATCTGAAATACCTAACAACTTGGTGTAACTGGGAGTCAGGGAAGGAAGGGAAGAATTGGAAAGAGCCTGAATGGGAGGTAATGGGGACTTTCTAGCCATGCTGAGGGCAGCCCCATATTCAGGCCCCATTATGCTCCTCTGGTATCTCGTTTATGTGCTTCAGTTATCTAAATTCAGTAAATTCACCAAATAATTTGCAGCTTTTCACTATAGGATATGGATCCAACTCAGGGAGAAGGTGCTTAGACAATTGAATACAAAAAATCTTCACGAGAACAGGTATTTTTAAAGACAGAGAAAAAAACCCCACAAAACCCTGACATTGTAATTGGATTTAGCTAAATGTGACTGGAACCCCAGGAGAAACCTAGAGACAAGCCTGGGATAAAATCAGAAATAGCATTTTTTTTTTCTCTTGGTGTGATAAATTTGGTAAACAGCCTCTCTGCATCATTGCGAGGAAAATCTACACTAAAAAAAATCTGTTTTGATTTTAGACATTTTTTAGAAGGTTATTTTAATTTAATTAATGAGAAATCATAGGTTAATTGCCTCCAGCTTTAATGTGAGGGTATTATGCATGCAGGCATATTTTATTTATATCTCCACTGTTTGATGTACACAATCAATTCAAAAAAGGATAATGAAGAGGTGTTCTGTCCTGTGTGGAATAATAATTAGGGACTCCAGTACAGAATATTTTTTATTAATTGTGCAGCTCAGTAAACATGTTTGACATAATACTTAGAAATGCATTTGTCAAATTTTACCAATATTTTTTCTCCTCCCTTTCCTTCTGCTTTTTCTAGCTTTTTTCAGAATCTTTTTTATACTCACCCCACTTTTCTAAGCAAGGAGCCCCCCAAAGACTAACAGTTTGATTTGGAGACTTAGGGCCACCTGCTAAGTTTGTTGCATTATGAAATTCAGGAAATCTTATTGGAAATCTGGCTACTGTTTCAACAAGGTTTTCCTACGTTGTTAAGGAAATAGGAATCTGATTTTTTTTTCATAGACAAGTAGAGACCACATCAGTCTATATTGCAGAATAAATAACGCTTGTGACATCTCTATGGTCTTTTGATTATTGTATAACTTGCTAGGCAACTTTACATGTGATCCCTCGCTCCTAGACAATGTTATTTTCTTTAATGTGAATTTGGACATGGTATCTCAGGTCCATTCCTCCCTGTGAAATACAACCACGGATTCCTCCTTGTCCAAAGTACAAACTCTGTTTCTGGAATTGTTAACTAAGTTTTACTTCATAACTATTATGCCATGCTTTGGGCATCAGCCAATTTAACAGAACATTTTCCTCAGCTGTGGGAGTGATTTGAACTCTCGAATGTTCTCTTACCTCCTAGTGCATATTTATTGAAAAATTTTTATTTACACCTTTTTTTTTTGTGAGCAATAAGCAGATCTAAAAGTTTCTAGAATGATTTTTCCTGAAAATCTGTATAGCCAGGAGCAAATTTCCAGGACTTGGGACATATAGCCCAAAATATACATATCTTGGCTCCTCTTGCTACTTTATCACTTGCCTCTCCTGACAACCATTTTTCACTTTTTGACCAACCCCCAACTCTATGACCTCACTCAAATCTTTTCCTGTAGCTAAATTTTCTACATTCTCTTCTTCAAGCTTTCCATAACAGCACGTCAGCAGGTATAGTATATCTTGGTTAAGCCAATTGCTCCTAATTGCCACAGGATGCAGAACTTCTGAGCCACCAATACCCAGGAATGATTCTTTGGCCCCAAGTAAGTCACACACATGAGATTTATAGAGAACTGTATTATTCTAGAAGTTGAATGTGAATTGTACAACTCTTTTTCCTAATGTCCAGTTCAAATAGAGCTGAAGTGAAAGTGACTGTAGTAACAACATTCGAATGTTGTCACCATCTGGTGCCTGTTTGGTGGCCTATGTTATATAAGCAGGTGGTCCTTGTGTATCTTTGAGTGGCCAGCTGTCCACGTCACTAAAGCCAGTGTCACATTTAGTGTTAATTGGCATCTTGGTTGTAAGGATCTGTGGAGAAGTCAAAGCTTGAATAGACCTCAGTATATTGCTTCTCTTTGTCCTAAGAGCTCTGGGTCAAGGCTGACAAACATTTTCCTCTCTGTCCTCTTTCCCTTATTTTCTATGTGAAAGTCTAAAAGGGGCTAGCAAAAGCACTATCTATCGTTGAATTTATAGAAAATCAAATACGCATACTGTTAGGCCAATTATTCTTAACTGAGGTAAAAGATCCACAAAAGAATCTTCAGAGAAACTTCATGGAATTTAGAAAAGGTCAGTTGCCTGTTTTGGCTGCCCTGGAGATGATTTATCTACATTCAACTTTACACATTAGGATTTAAACAATAAAAGTAGCCTTTTCTTTATAGGTTTAACTAGGGTGGGGGGGCAAGTCTGATCTATAGGCAGTGGCTACCAGGAGAGCCCAGCTGGAAGTCTCATAGTCTATGATATTTAGGCCTAACTTAATACTTCTGCTTTTCTGTTTTCAGGCTTTCCAGGAAATATCTATTTCCTTAAGTGAAATATTCCTATATCATCAATTCTTACCATAGGACTGGTGTTTAAAATAAGCTTACCCAGATTGACTTGAGTGATGACTTCTCCAGTGCATTAAGGCTGGTCATAGGATACTATCAGTGCATCTTCTTAAATGGTCAGGCCTTCTGAGTTCAAGTTACTTGCAAAGAAGACAGAGTTTTACTTGCATGAATTTTAGTTAGAATGATAGGCACTATTCAAAGTCACACACACACACACACACACACACACACACGTTGACATTTAGAGCCAACTTGCAAAAGCAACCAGTAATCTTTTTATCTTATTCCCATCACACAGAGAGAAAGAAAACATGCCCAAGAAGTTAAATAACATCCCAGATGCAGTGGAAACTTGGTTTTTAGGGTTGATAAATTGGCTTGAAGTGTTTGCATCAAAATAACCCACAGGTAACTCTACTACCACTTCTTTGTTCACTCAACCTTCCATGGGCACTCCAGCCTTTGTTTCTCTTTCCTTTCCTCAGATGTCTCTAAGCGCCACACAATGTAGTCTTCGATTATTAACTGTTTTGAATATTTGTTTGCTTCATATTCACATTTCTTATGTCTCTATCTATATTATTGAATACTTGCAGTGAGGTATTAGTTTCTTAATTATTTTGATTCCTCCAAGAACCTAGCACTGTGCCAGGTAAGTGGGACAAAACTATAAATACTAAACATTTAGCAAATATTCACTGAGCAAACGAAAATACAGAACTGTGAGTTCTGTAAACAAATTAACTTTCCTTGGTCAGATTTTAAAAGCAGAAATGAATAATTTAAGCCATTTGCACATTAAAAGTCTTCAAGATATTGATCTCTGTATAAAAAGGTTAGGATTTGGCATAAATTGAACCATTATAAAAAAAAGTAAAAGTTAGACTGTCCATCTTTTATGCATGTCATTAATTCTAAGAATTTCATAGTTCTGAGTCAGAACTAACTGCATTAACAAATTATGTGTGCTGAATTAGTCACATTACTCAAGTCCTGTTCTTTTTCCTCTGCAGAATATTTGTCACATGGATATTTAAATGGAATCAGGGCTGTACATAACCGTGACACAATGGTTTGTCACAAAGAGAAAAAATTAATCAGATTGGTGAGTAATCATATACCTTCTTCCCTACCCCATCTTGCAGGCTCACAAGAAGTAGACTCTAGAAGAATAGGTCTTTATTAAGGAAACAGAATCAGAGCACCCTAGTAAAATAGAATAAAATCTCAGTCAGTACATGTATGATATTTTAACTTCTTTGACAATTAATCACTCTTTATGATAAAAAAGAGGTTCTATTTATTGTCTGTCAAATAATCCTGGAAAGAAAAAGAAAGTATAATATTTCAGTATGAAACAGAATGAATCACAACTGGCATGAGATAAATAACTAAATTAAAATCAAGTTCCAAATTGCCTTATTTGAATCATCAGTTTAGGGAACTTCTAGAAAAGGCAGATTGCTACTCTGGAGGCGTGCAAAGGAAGAGCATAGAATATGGTATTTTAACTTTTTCTCTTAGTCCCTTTCCTCAAGGAGCCCTGTCAGGCTGAAAAAATGTCTCATTGTAGCTGCTGGAAGACCATGTCGTCCAAGAGCTTTCCCTCTAGTCAAAGGACCCACTAAAGTGGCAGAGATACAACCCAGGACACCAAAGAAGGGATGTTTAGGAAGAGACTTGTGTTGGCAAGCATAGATTCAGTACAGACTGCAGCAGAAAATGGAAGGCTCTGGGAAGGAAGAGACGGTGGAAAAATACAACTTGATATTGCAGAGGAAAAATGAAAATATTAGGGAAAAATCTTGAGGTCTTAAATTAGGAAAAATGGGACTGGCCCCATGGCCTAGTGGTTAAGTTCAGTGCGCTCTGCTTTGGCGGCCTGGGTTTGGTTTCCCAGGTGCAGACCCATACCATTTGTTGGCAGCCATGCTGTGGTGACGACCCGCATACAAAATAGAGGAAGATGGGCACAGATGGTAGCTCAGGGCAAATCTTCCTCAAGCAAACAGAGAAAGATTGGCAACAGATGTTAGCTTCGGGCAAATCTTCCTCAGCAAAAAAAAAAAAAAAAGGAAAAAGTTAAATAGTCAAAGGAAAATAAGAAACCTGATTAACTCTTAATCAGGACCTCTAGATAAAGTAAAAAGGTGTACAAGAAATAAAATATAATCATATATTATTTGGCTATACAGTGAACAATAGTTTTATGGTCATAATTAAGTAAACACTGCCTTAAAGTTTCAGTGTTTAGAATAAACCTTTTAGGATAAAATGTGGACTACATATTTATGATTGAAAACAGAATGTAAATGTTTTCACCTTGGCAATGTAAAATATAGATGACAGTGTCTGGAGGATCAAAGGTGGAGAGAGAGCTAAAGGGGAGGGTGGGGTCAGAAATGTTCTTACAATGCCAAGTGAGGAGTCAAGAGATACTGTAGCAGTTGATAGAATAAGGAATAAAGAAGGAAATATATTATTCACAGTTATGAACATAACAAATGGAAAGCCTAAAAAAATCGTGATGTAACTATTTTAAGTGGATGGTGGGAGGAGGTAGAGAGCGATGTAAGTGAGCTAACTCCTCATCCATTATAGCGGGGAGTGGATGATTAATGCATAAAATTCCTAAACTTACAAGTAGGTCTATGAACATACTATTTGTCAGCATGGACACAATCATGGGAAGAAAATATTCAAAATGGTTTCCACTGTGGATCCATCCTAGGTGCATGGGTGGTGGATAGGGTACCATTTCTTTTCATTACACGTCCTACATGAGGTGATTTTAAAATCATGTTTATGTATAATTCTCATAAGTATATTTTGAAAAGCTATTGGAAAAATGAAAAACTCTCATTCATTGGTGATGCAACCATTGAACGTTTATGTGCTTCTGTGTGTAGATTTAAGCTATTCCAAACTGGTCAAGGCCAGTTCAGCACTGTGTCTTTCCTGGGAAAGCTTTCTGCAGATTTAGACCTGCATAAACGCTCCTTCCTTTCCATTCAACTTCAGGAGGTCGTCAGTTTCAGGAGGGGAACTTAAAAATATTATTTAATAATAAATGACGTATGTATCTGACTCAGATTCAGAAGACACAAAGGGAAACATGATGAAGACTGCATACTATTTATGTTCCCCATCTACTCAACGTCCAACTTCTTGGTACTCTGCTAGAGCCTTTCAGAGTTATTTTACACACACACAAGCCTATACACACATGTGCATGCTTACACGTAAATTTCTGAAAACCTGTTGGATTACAAATTTTTGGATAGTTGGAGCCTAAAATCCATTAGTTTTAAAAAGAAAAAATAATCCCTTCGGAAGCAATCAGAAACTCCAATTTATTTCTGCAATTGTTATATATTAATTCTCCAAGGATGTCTGCATATTAAAACACCAGGAACCTAAATATTCAACACGTAATCAACTCATTAAGGAATATATTTATATGCAGTGTGCATTGACAACAACGTTTGCTACTCAAAATACGGTCTATGGACCAATAGTATCACCATCACCTGAGAGCTTGTTAGAAAGGCCGAATCTCAGATCCAAACCCAAATCGAGTCAATCAGAATCTGCATGTTGCTGAGATCCCCTCTCTCGATTTGCTTTATCACTTCAAACTTTTCTTCTTTTGTATGGGCACTTCTATATCTTTTGGGCTCACCTATTTTTCTCATTTTCCATTTTTAGGAGACATTTTTACTTAAGATGTGGGGAAGATGATGACAATAATGCAGAACTTGATTAGACCTCAGCAGAGACTCGGTTCTGTCTGGAGAACACCTGAGAAACGATTGAAGCTCACTGATCTTGCCTGGAATCGTGCATAACATTTGTTGGTACCTGCATGTGGATTCATTAGAGCGGTTTCTCGATTTAGATAGGGAATATTGAATACAAATTTTTGACAGTAGTTATAGTTTCTCTTCTGAGACCGAGAGATCAGATAGCAAGGAAAATCAGTGCTCCCCTATATCTGACATTTTAGAAAAAATCAAAGTACAATAATAATATACAGACTGTGTCGTACTTTCATTTGTTTCCTTAGACATTGTTACGTGTCAGTACATAAAGAAACTTCCTTGATATTCTTTTATGGCAGCCAGGTACTGCTTTGTATGGTTAGGCCCTAATTTAATAAAGCAGACGTCTTTCGGTGGGCATTTTGGGTTATTTTCAATATTTTACTATTACAAACAATGTTGCATAAATAACTTTGTACATATATCTTTTCTTGTGCCTGAAAATATGTCTGTAGAAGAGAAGAGAGTGGTTAGGTCAAATGACATGAGCACTTGTAATTTTGACAGCTATTGCTAACTTGGCCACAGATATTTAATTTATAATCCACATAAGAGAACAAAGCGGTTTCTCACACCTGTTCAATAATAGTGTGTTATCAAACTTTGGGAATTTTACCATTCTGAATTATGGAAAGATATTTCAATGTAGTTTTAATTACTTTTTTGTTATAATGAAAAATAAAACGATATGTTCATATGTTTATGAGCCATTTGCTGTTCTTGTCCTGTGAACTATCTTTTCTAATCTTTTGTTCATTTTTCTCTTGGGTTGTTGGCCTTTTTCCTATTGATTTGTTGGAATCCTTTACCTTAGGAAGACCAAATTTTTAAATGTTATGTAAGTTAAATTTCTTTCTCCCAGTTTGTTATTTTTAGAATTTTCTTATGGTCTATCTATTATCTATCTATCTATCTATCTACCTACCTACCTATCAGCTATTGCAACAGTTTTTATAACAACATTTAAAATGTTGTCTATTGCTGAATCAATTGATTTCTTCTTTCATAGGTTCTACCTGTTCCCATTCTGAGATGGTGCAAGAATTCTCACGTGGTTTCTTTCTTATTCATTTGTGTTTTATTTACTTATGTTTTAGTTTGTGATCCATTTGACTTCATCCTGTTCCAATGTGCGAGGTGTGGATCCGAATGACTTTTTTTCCCTCAAAACCTCTGTTATTCCAGTTCTCTTTACTGAATGACCCATGAAGAACTTTTCAATAATACGGATTCCCAGAAGCCACACCTATATATTATTATTATTTAGTAAATTCTGGTGGGACACCAAAGGAGAGTCTCAGGCCGTGTGGATGTGCAGCCGTATTTGTGAATCATAGCAAGAGTCTCAGTCTTGAGGTGAAGGTGAGAGGGTTTTGTTTTTCTTATTGAGCGTTATCCAAATGGTGGGCTTCCAGCTTCTTCCTTAATTTGGAAGAAGCAGCCGTTCTCCAGAAGTGACTTAGTAATATATTTGCCTGGATTGGTTTTTATTGATAAGACACAATACCAGCAAATTTATACACTGCCTAGTCCCCCCTCAAACAGGCCTCTTGGCTTCATATGGGGAATATGGGTAACTTTATCTTTTCATCTAAAGTATTTAAGCATATTATTTTTGCAAATTGAATAATTTTTTTTTGTCCTTTGAAAACAAAAGTGCCCTACTTTCAGGGAGGAGCCAAGTTTACTAGACTCTTTCCTAGTAAACCGGAAAAAGTTTAGACCTAGGAGATCATATCTGAGTTCAGCTCTAAATACAATTGAATGAGTAGACTCGGTTGCATTTGAATTACCTTGTATTGTCCCTTAGTCTCACTCACTGGCAACCAGAAGAAGTGCAGTGTTGTCTGAGTTAGGACCAGTTGCTGGGGAGGTGGAGTAGGGGATGTGAGAATGTTTGGAAGACTTGCTAACACACAGGTAGTTTTCCTACTGACCTGCCATGGAGCACCAACACTCATTCTTGGAAACTTATTCCTTAGACTGGGTAGCACAATAAATTTATATTGATGGAAAGTAAGCATTTTGCGCCTGTTTTCTAGCAGGAGTTCTAGCTGAGCGTTACTACCATCAGTTAGCATCAGGCTAATTCTTGACTCTAACTGCACAGCAAACACTTGGGAAGCAGTCACAAATATTGATGTTTGGATCCCATCCGTGGACTCAAACTACTCAAACTCAGAAACTCTGATTTCAAGCCTAATGCTTCTCCTCTTCCTTTGTATCATAAGATCCTCTTAGACTAGCAGAGTGGGACAAAAGAAAGTGGGGGGCATGAGGAGGGTCAGGAGAAAGATCTGGTCACGGGGCACAAAAGTAGTGCTTGAGACTCAGGGGGCTCCAAGAGATGACAGAAGGTGCTCAATGGGGCAGGGAAAGGATGCTGACAATAAACTTTATATTTTAATACTTTTTCTCTATCTAGAGGGCAAGTAGAACACTGCTACATTGTATGTGGTGGAAATAATTGCTCCTTCACCAGGGAACAAAGTGTGGAACATATATCAGACTTTTCAGAGGAAAGTGCTGACGTTCTCAGTGCTTTTTTCTTTTAAATGGTGCACTTTCTCAAGGCCTTGACCTTTCTCCACATGTAGTGCCATAAATACTGAGAAGCTTTTTAATGCCCCAGTTCCAAGGACTTATTTAGGTTTTCTGCAGGACCTGATGCCTCTCATTTTCTTGAAGAAAAATAATAAAATCTTTCTAATTTATAATTCACAGGCTAGCATATTTGCTAAGATTTTGGATGCCATAAACAAGGGCTTATCTTAGCTTTCCAGCTTACATTTATAAGGAAGTTATAAGCGTTTTGCAAACAGTACTTGGGCCTAAGAAACAGTTTAAATCGTGTCATTCATGGCAAGCCATTGCCTTGTCCTGAGGATAAACCCAGCTTTGTGTGCTGAGTAAACATTTATATCACACAGTTGTAAGAATTTAACGAAGCTGAAGTATTTTCTGATTTTAAAAGATGGCTACTCATTAGACCCGTGTCTCATTACAGACCCACACTGAGAAGCATGATCAGAGTTGAGGTTGAAGTAGAACTTGTGGACTAGGCCCTTAGTCGGCTTGGTGCAGAGCCGGGGAAGCTGTAGGTGAGATCTCAGTCAGGCTCCCTAGACTGCTCCAATCATGGAGCAACTGACTTCTACCTGGAATAAGGCTGGAGGGGTCTCTGTCCCAATTATCTCTTTCACTTTGTTACAGCTGGGCCACCCCCAGTTCTTTCCTTTCTGCTTCTGTTCCCTCAGGTGTCCAAGTTGGTACTGTGAGGCCTCAGCTGTGCCTGTCTTCCACAGCCAGTGGGTGTGTGGGGGAGATTTTTCCTCTTGTTGCTCTATTACCAGTTCCATATCCTTAGTCCACCATAAAAATTAAGGGACCCTATCAGCCTTCTGAACTGCTGGGAATAGATGGGCCACAGCATCAGGGACTGATCGGAAACTATATGGATCTGGCATTTTTTACTTTGCTCCAAGGCTAATGCCATTTATGGAGCTGGCAAAATGCAGCCACTTACAGAGTCATGTGTTAAATAACAGAATAATAAACATGAGAGGAAATCCATTTAGAAACAAAAACATTCACATGTAAGATAATTTTTATAAGATTCCTCTTTAATAATCTCCTGTCCTATTTATACAATCCCCTCTTGCAGTTAGTATATAAATTTCCTCCATTATATTATGAAATATGAGAGCATTGATTTCCTTTTTCCATTTTGTATCCTCAGCCCCTAAAATGCAGCCTGACAGACATGAATAAGTAAAATACTGGGCTGGCAGTTTTAATTTTTGAATTCTGAAGGCTGAATGTTGGACATGCCATTAGCTAGAAGCTCACTGGTGCTCCCTATAGGATGATTGAGAGAGTTAACAAAGTGCCCGGCCTGGAGAAGCCACTCAATCAGTTCTGACTGTTCACAGTACCGCCATTTCTTGGGTGCATACCTTCTGCAGGCATTTGACCCCAGGCATATTCTATACGTTATTTTATTTAGTCGTGTCAGCAGCCTTAGGAAGAGTGGGTCTTCTTTTCCCCGTTTCACGGATGGAAAAACTGAGACCTAAGGGATAATAACCTAAAGGTCATACAATTGTTCAGGGGCAGATCCAGAATTCAAATGTACAGACCTAGAAGTTGAAAGGAGAACTCCTGCTTGGTATTACTCCTGCATTCCCGAGTTTTTAAGAGCAGCCAAAAGCTTTTTTCCCTGCAGCCCAGGGAAAGGGGAGGGAAGGATGGGAGGAGTTGGGATGAGATGGGCAGGGGGCTTATGGGACCTCCACTGAATTGCGCTCCCCGTGTTTACCAGTTGCACCTCTCATTGTCTCTTCCTTGCTGGCAGTCTGTGGCTTTCAAGATATCACTTAGCAACAACATTGGAGAAAGTGCTTGCAGGGCGCTCATCTATAGAATGTGATGTAATCATGATCGCTGCGGGGCTCCCTGAGGAGTGAGAAGGGCCTGTTTTGAAGCCGTCTGTGAGGAGGACTTGAACACTGTACCAGCTGCATATCCCTGGCTGCCTCCCAAGAGCTCCTGATGGGATATTCTCCATGATTCTAAGACCACCTGGAGTTATTAATCCCTCGAGGACCCCACAAGACCCATTATTATTCTTTCCTTTGCTCCCCAGGTGCCTCAGCTCAGATCCTCATTCATTGTGAGACTGGAAAAACATGCACGTGCAGGTCTTGTCTTTGGTAGCAATAAAATGTTAGGACTACTGGTCCCTACGTGTAAATGACATGGTGAAGATCTTTCTTGACGTCAGTAAATCTAACGTCTGTGCAATCAAGAACCAGAAACCTGAACTCTACCTTTTGGTTAACTCAGAATCCGTGTCACCATGGGAATTAGAACCTGCTTTTTTGTGCTTTGTTTTATTATAGTAAATGCTGTCAGTAGTCTGAAATTTTTTAATCAGTTTTTCTTTTTGGATCTGAGTTTTGAGGCAACTTCAAAAGTTTGTTCCTGGGGAGACAGGAGCTGGGTTTAAAAGAAGAAACAAAGCCTGTGTGTCACTGGCATGCTTTTCTATGTATCTTTCCCAGCACTGGAGTGTTACAAATATTTTTGAACATGTTTTTGTAATAAAGGTCTATTTCTAAAAAAAGAAAAAAAAAGACACTGAAGGGAAAGAATGAATTCATGTAGAAAGAATTTTAAAATAAATGTATAAAACTTTCCACCCAGGGCACACAAATAAAATAATTAACTGAGAATAGGATCATTTTCAGTAATATTACACTAACAATTTCTAACTTACTAACTCCAGGTACACTTTAAATTTTTCATTAACATGAATTTATTATAGAGCAAATTACTGCACTTAAACATTAAAAGCTATCTATTTATTTAGACCAGTTCGCCTTCTTCCACAGAAAATATTTTTCTGAATGGGTTGAATAAAGCCAGAGGCGATTATACTAATTGTGACTGAGTCTGTGGAGTAAGAGAGTGCCATTTTCAAAGTTGTATGCTTCCTCTTACGGGGTAGAGGGCAAGAAGAGGAAAGAAAGGGGAAGAAAACCACTTGTGCATTCTTGCTGTGTCCCGAGGCCATGCACTGTGCGTGTCATGTCATCTCCACGTTCCGGAGCTATCATTTTGCGCAGGTTTCCCACCTCCCCTCAGAGGGAAGCTGGGATACAGACCCACGTCTGTTTGATGCCAAGATCCTGTTCTTCCTCCTATGCCTCTGTGTCTTCATGGGATGATTCCCTGCAAAAATTGAAGTAGAAGGGGCAGTGATAAGAATTCTAAATGAAAGTAACTATTAAGTTCAAAATAGTATAAATAAACCTGAATTTCAAGACAGGGTTTGATAATAGTTTGCATATTCGTATTTTAACTGAAAGTTAAAGAAAACAGGTTGCACAAATATAATAATTGCCATCTAACATAAAATGTTGGCAAGCACATAGAGAACAGGGGTTAAGTCTCAGCAAAGAAGAAAAATTAGAAAGTACCTGAATTAGGTTCTATTTGAATTCTAAAGTCAGTAGCTTTTTGGTTTAAATGCAGGGGTTTCAGTCATCTTTGGGGTCTAGTCTCAAATCTGATGAAAGCTATGGACATTTTCTCCAAAAATGTTCATGGAGACATATCATTTTTGCATAAAATTTTTGAGGGGGTCAAAGAATCCCTAAAATTCATTGATGATCCCCGTCTTTCATCTTTTCCTGGGTCATGGGTCAACATGAAAAACGTCTATAAGTGTCATCACAGATGTCGTTCTCTAAAATATTGGCTAAACTTCGTTCCTTGGAATTTCACAAGGCCGGAAATGTAAACAAATCTTTCATTAATAGCATAACTATAGCAGGGTTTGTGTTAGGGAAATATACAACCGGGGAAATAGAAAGATATGGAAATGCAGGCTGGATCAGGGCTATAGTAAGAGCTCATGCTTACGTAGTACTTGAGGATGGTCTTCGTGTATTACAGGTCTTTACTTACTGATCATCATGACCACACCCTACAACGAAGGTCTCAGAAGGTTAGTAAGCTGTCCACAGCTTTACAGTCCGAGAAAGGGGAAAGCTAGGATTTGAATCCAAGGAGTCTGGCCCCAGAGCCTACTTTCTTCATTATGACACCACAGACGTCTCTGGGCTGATTCAAAACACATGTTTTGATACACAATTAACACATTTGCTAATTCATCTGCTATGGATGTTTGGAATTTGGCCCTTAGCCGCAGTTCCAAGAAAATGTTATAAGAAAATTGAAAATTCATTTTCTGAAATTTCAGAATATTGAGATGTTCTGCACATCTGACTAACTGACCAGATTTATTAGATTTCTATGAGGTGTTGGGCTTTGAGTGGCGTAGGTGGCATTATATAACAGGTATAGAATTCCCGGGTCAGTCAACTTGCAGACCAGGTGGTGTTCTCTTTAGCAGCTTCCATATGCTCCTCTGTCCTTGCATAACAAACACTAGAATGGTATTATTAAATTTTAAAATGACAGATGATTTCAGTAGGACATTAATAGGTTTTTAAAGTTAAGTTCAGAATTATGTCCCTTAGTAAAAAATAATTATTTTATAAATTTTATAAATATTCCTAGACTCATGGCTAGAATCTGAAAGCAAAGTCTTCACTCTAGCACCGGGAGGTATATGAAACAGTTTTCCCACCACACAACCCTGTGAGCTCGTCACCAGGAATGGTTCTGCAAGGTCTTTGGAAGGACAGGCTATTTGTAAACTTCTTTTGACTTAGCTGGTCATATATCCAAAAGTCCTTTTTCCATGGCTAAATAATCTTGAGAAAAGAAAAAATGTGGTGAAGCTGGAGCTATCTAGTTGAAATAAAAATCACTTCCTTATTTCTGCATAAGCAAAATATACCACTTATAGGAAAGAAAAGAACTTATGAATAGAAATAGAATCAGGTCACAGTGCATTTCCTGATTCCCCGCTGGAAGTTATTACTCAAGCACTGTGTTTTTACCTCTTTTATAGTCTGTCATTCTTCCTTGTGCTTTAGATAGCAGTTCATCAACCCCTGCTATATACTTTAGCTTTTTTAGGGTCCTTGTCATGCCTTTATTTATCTTTGAACATACTTCCTGTGCCCTGCCCCTTTTCTGGCACCAATTTCTGCTCCACTTGGGATATTGTACTCACAGGTTTGCCACGAATATTTATGAGATTGAATTGAATGGTCCAATATCAATTTAAGAAATTTTTGACCCATTCGTACAAATTATTTAAAACATTCCCTTTCCCACTGAGGTAGCGGAGCCTCTAGATTACTGCTCATTTTTTCCCCTTTAAGGATGTCAGTACCAATGTGATATTAATTTCTTCTATACCTCTTCATAATTCAGTGTGTCTGTCCTTGATGACCACTATCATTGTGATCTCTCTCAACTTAGTCCTGTTAACGTGCCCCTTTTGGTGGCCTTTAAGAACACCTTCTCTGTTGATGTTCAAATTTTGCTTAAGTAGGTGTTAATCTAAATAAGAAAGTGTTCATTTCTCTAGTGAGCACAGAAATTTGGAACCTTCCTGTCATGGAGAGTGATGATGAGCTGAGTCCTAAGAAGAATTTCACAACTGGGGCATCTCCTTCCAAACCCACTCTTCCTCCATACCATGGTGCTTTTACATAGTTTGCTTTGTCTGCCTATGGTCCTTCCTCTCTCCCTTCTTTTTCTCTTTCTCCCTCCTTCTCTTTCCTTCTCTCTTTCCCTCCCTCTCTTCTCTCCTTCATGGAGAAAACCATTTTAAATCCTCCAAGCTTTGGTTTGGTTTTAGGACTTTAATTGCCTTACATTTTGGTGTGTGGGGGGAGTAAGTGAAATTTTTTGTTTAGTTTAAAAATGTTTGTATTATTTCATTACTGTTGTGTATATTCTTATATTGAAATAGTCCTAGTTAGCTCCAAAATAGAATGCAAAGTTCACATGAAATTTTCTTCTAAGGTGTCTTTGGACTACATATCCAGAAAGACTGGAGATTCAAGATCCTTTTTTTTTTTCTATTGCTAGGGATATTTCTGTGACATTTTTGAGAGGTATTCAAAACCTCTCTGTTGACACAAGCTTTTCTTTGCAATCTTACTGTCTTCATCTCAGGTGGAATCCCACCATTCCCTACTCAAAGCCCAGCTGATCTCAGGAGTGGGAGGGTGGGTAAGGGGTAAGGGTAGGTGGGCCGAGCATGTAGTAGTGTGCTGGGTAGAACTTGTGCTGTGCTGGACTGCTACTGTAAGGGCTCTTGAGAGTCAACTTTTAGCATTTCCTCCTAACTCCTTCATCAGTGTAATCCAGTTGGTAGCTTGAAGTTGAGCATGGTGGGGGGTATGTACACCACAGAAATTGGCAAAGGGTACAAATCAGTCTTTGGTTTTTTTTTTTGAGAACTGCTTGTTAAATGTGTACTAGTATACCCTGTATGGTTGATGCTTAATCTAGGTGTCTTACGCTTTGTATGTTGCTGCTGCAGCCTCTGCAGCTATTATGCATTAGTCTCTGGGGAAGCGATCAACCTTTGCCCCAGGTCTCACAAATGGCTTGGTTATTAATCAAATGGTCATTTGGCCTAATTCCCTTTGTTCAGTCTCATGCTTGTGCATATGGAAGTGCTAGCTCTAGACAGAACCACACAAAACAGGACTAAAGCCCAGAGTAATTAACAACTTACAAGGTCACAAGTCTAGTTACAAGCAAAGCTGGGACAAGAATCCAGGTTTTCTAAGTCCCAGGTAGGTTTTATTGTTGTTCTTCAGCTCTGCCTCCCATAACTTAAAAAATCCTAGGTCAAAATTTTCTGTTGTAATGAGCTTCAGAAAACATTGCAGGCTACAGAATAAGACACTAGTTCTAAAAATAGTAATCTTTGCTTCTTTTTTCTAATCTGGAGAATAAGATACATCAAAAGAAACAGAAAATGTAAAAGTATTGGTAAGAAAACAAACCTCTTAATAAATTAATGTATGTTAAGAGACATTCTTTTAAACAACTTACCATGTTCATCTGTCAACATTTAAAGGCATGTCTGAATCTAGCTCTCACGTCTATAAACCACAATGACACAATTTTCCTTGTAATTTTAATGGTTTCTTCCAAATCACTCGTTAAAGGAAACTGCAACATTTTTAGCGAGAAACAGAAAGATAGAGGGCAGCATGGGACCAGACTGCTAGCTGCCCTTCAGAAGAACATGACTGCATAACTTGCACATCTGAAGAGAGAGCCAAGAATATAGAGAGAGGAGTAGCGGAAGTATCCACATCCTCTCCCCCACCTCTCTAGAAAGAAATGCAGCATCTCTTTCCCATTGTTTAAGGAGAAAAGGGGGATCTTGGAGACAAAGCCAATGAAGGATAAATGAGTGCTCTGCTAGTTCAAAGTCAACGTGCGGATTGGACAGGGGAAGTGTGCGGAGCTCAGAAGGTATTATTTTTAGAGAGTACAAACAAGAAGACTTGCCTGGTAGAAGGGTTTTTTTGCAGGCCCTTCCAGCCCCAGTAATTGGATAGGTTTGGCAGCCTGAAAGAGGGGCTCGTGGTTCCTGATGAATGCTCTACTTGCACACGGGCGTGATTTAGCATGCTGCTGAATAAACACAACACGGGGCGGGAAGGTGATAACCACCAGCCTCAGCGGAAAGAGAGAGCCTATAAATACGCCAGGGGGTCAATAGAAGTGATTTCATTCCGCCTTCGCAGGACTGCTGATGAGCTCTGACAGGGCAGCTCTACTTCATTACTGCATCACAATGGTGAAGAGAGCCTGAAGGGCAGAGAGAGCAGCCGCAGCAGCAGGCTGTCACGGAAGCTGCAGCCATCAGAAGGCCAGCCTAGAAGAGAGGCAGCAACAGACCAAGGAAGATGGCAGAGCCTGGGGCTTCCTGCTTCCTCTTCCTTCACTGTTTTATTCTCCTTCCACCCTTTCCTTCTGTGTGTCGTTGTCTCTCTCTGTCTTGGTCTTTTCTGCCCCTGTCTGTGTTCTCTCTCTCTCTCTCCTGCACTTCTCCCTCCCTCTATTTCCATCCCTTCGCTCTCTTGCTATTTCTAGAAAGAATCTTTTCTCTTGCTGGCAGAGCATTTGTAACAAAGGAAAGATAGGAGACCTAGATACTGAAGTGGAGAGTAGAGAGCTTATAACCGCAGGAGTGTTGGGCTATGAACACTCCCGTTAGGACAGAAATGAGAAAATCCTGGGAGACTATGTACACTGAACTGTTCAGAGGGAGAAAAATCTTTCTAGGGAAATCACCCATAAAACAATTCAGGAGCTGAAATAAAGCTATTTTCCTAAAACTAGGTTTCTTTTTATTTCAGGAAATAACACATAAATTTCCCCAGGTACCTCCTGGTTATCCCATTGTTCATGGCTCTTTCCTCTGGCTCAGGCGGCTTCCCTTTTCTTTTTGCTCCCAGACATCCATTTGCCCTTTGAAATTATATCTCCGTACATAACTCACACACACTCTTTTGCCCTGCTCCTTCAGGCTCTGTCCTTTTCTAGCTGAGTCTGACAAATGGAACGGCAGCCCCGCCACCCTGATTGTTCAGCCATCTTAACCACGGGCTCTGATTGCTGTGTTATCCATCTGCCTGTGGACTGTCTAGAAAAATGGAAAGGATGAATGATTGTGAAATAAATTTAGTAATCCTCCTTGGCACCTTCCTCTTTTTCTATCCTCAGTTAGTGCTCACTACAGCTATTTATTTAGTCTTTGCAATTTTCAGGAAAGTGAGGAGGTCAGAAAGGGGTTTTAAGGCAAGCTGTCCTATCTTTCTCTGGATGGTCTGCCTTCATAGCGACATCCATCTCAATCCTATAAATCATGTCAACGTTTTTATGAACAAGTGTTATAATATTTCTTAGAGACCACTATTCTTTCGAATTATTTTATAAATAGGAAAAGATAAGCAGACACACAAGTATTACCTGTATTGTTTAAAGCCAGGTTTGTTTCCAGAATTAGAAACAGCTTGGCTGTAAGTTTTTCATTTTTCTTGGCCTGCCGACTTATACCAGTTTTCTAAGTTTCATAGGTGTAATGTAGTCCTAATGAAAGGTTTTTTCTTTTGGTATACCATGCTTTTGGTGTATGGTTACAGATTTTATATGCAACAATGATAGGTAAGGCTAATACTCCAAATATGTTGTTTGAAAACACACAACATAAGTGCACAGTTTCATGAATCTAGGCCTGAATTCTGCCCCAACTAATGCTGAGCTGACTTAGAACAAGGATTTTGTAACTTGCAGTGTGTGTTTTGGTATCTGCACAAACTGTTCAGAAGAATACCCACTGACAAGGAAAGTACTTATCATTGTTTGGCTTGGATTTTGGTTAGTTTTGTCTTGTCCACTTGCCTCTGGATTATGGACTTCCTATGGGAAATGTCAACGCCATTTATCTTTACACCCTCTAGCAGGCCTCGCTTGGTGTTTGTGCATAATAAGATAGAATAATTGTTAGTTGAATAAAATCTAAGGCATATTTTAACTATTTCAACTTCAGTAAAAATAATATTTAGGATTTGTGGAGTGGGGAGGGAAAACAGGAAGGGAAACTTCTAAAAGCATGCTTAGCCCAATAATAAGTTTAATTCCAAGTTTTTAGCAATAGTTCCTTTTGTTTATTATTATTCAGAAGAGAAAATATATGAAATCACAAAATAGGCAAAATCAAGATAGGAAATTAGAAGTCTCCTTAAGAAAAACAAATGAACAAGGATACTCGTCGGGCAAATAATGAAAGAATCAGCATTTTCAAGTGTATGAATGATAAATACTGAAGGAATAGCTGGAATTTCTACTCCACAAGTACAAAAAGAGTGAAAGGAAAGATAATTGATAAACCTCTTTGCCATAGAAGCTTTGCAAATGATACATGGCCCACTTCCCAAGCATTCTTTTTTCAGAACAAGAGAAAGTCCAGTGACGAAAAAAGAAAAAGGAAAGAAAAACCCCATGCAGAAGAAGACTATAATCCCAAGAAGTCAAAAATTGAGGCCTGACAGAAAAAAGGCAGACTGAAGAAATCAGGCAAGAGACAGTGAAGTGAAAATATGAACTGCGGCTGTTGGTACTGGCTTCAGCTCAGGGTGGGTGGTAGAGCTCACTACCTGCACAGGCATGGTCTTATTGACCTTGGCTAAGTGCATGAAGTGCTAATATATTTTATTAAAGATTCTATAGCAGGATGTCTGCCTTCATGTCTAGGTAGTATTTTTTTTCTTGCTTTCACCTCTGATCTATTCTTTGCCAGTCCATGTCTGTGACCTCTTTAAGATATAAATAAAGTCTGCCCATTGTGAATGGACCCAGTGCAAACTTGTTATATAATGAAGAGGAAGCTAGGTAAATGCTCTGAGCTTTAGTTCCCTTATCATTGGCAATTTGATTCTGATGTGCCTTGATGTACTTTTGCTCATGTTTTTTGTGCTTGGGTTCCATTAAGCTTCTTGCAACCGTGGTTTTATAATTTTTATCGTTTGGAAAAATTTTGGCCATTATCTCTTCAAATATTTTTTTCTGTCCCCTGATCTCGTCCCTCTCCTTTGAGAGCTCCAGTTACACGTATATTAGGTCACTTGAAGGTGTTCCACAGCTCACTGGTGCTCTGTTCCTATTTTTGTCAGCTTTTTCCCTCTGTGTGTTTCATTTTGGCTTGTTTCTATTGTTCTGTCATCAAATTCACTAATCTTTTTCTCTGCATTTCCAGATCTGCTGTTAATCCCATCCATTATATTCTTCATCTCAGTCATTGTAATCTTCATCTCTAGAAATTTGATTTGGATCTTTTTTATCTCATCCATCCCTCTATTCCTCTAGCTTTTTGAACACACGGGATACAGTGTAGCAACTGATTCCATGTCCCTGTCTGGTAATTCTGACATGTGTTAGTTCTGGGGCACTTTAGATTGTTGATTTTTCTCCTCCTTATGAGTTGTATTTTCTAGCTTTTTTGCATGCCTGGTAAATTTTGATGGGATGTGAGTTTTGTCTTTTTTGGCCCTGAGAAGTTGTTTAGTCCTACACATCTTCTTGCGCTTTATTCTGGGACACTTTTAAGTTATTTACACACAACATGATCCTTTCAAGTCTTGCCTTTAAGCTTTGTTAGGTGATCCCAGAGCTGTGTTTTGTGTAGAGTTAATTGGACCCCATTACTGAGGCAAGACCCTTCTGAGTACTCGACCTGATGCTCCGTGAATCATGAGGATTTCCACTGTGACCGGTGTTGATGGGAAGGGAGACACAGGCACTATACTTGGCCCTGTGTGTGTTATGGGTACTTTTCTCTCTAATCCTCTCGAATCCTTCTTTCCCTGGTCTATAGTAATTTCCTCACAGGCATGAGCTGATCAGTGCTCTGCTGGGCACTCAAGGGGACCCTCGCTCTGCAGATCGTGCTACTGGAGTTCTCTCTCTGCGCAACTCTTTCCTCTCCTGTGCTCTGTTCTTGGAATTCTAGCCATTTTGTTCTCTAGACTTTCATCTCCATCTCCTCAACTCAGGGAGTCTCCTGGGTTCTGCCTGATTCCCTTTCCCTTCTCTATGGCCTGGAAACGTCTCTCAAAGAAGTAACCTTGAGTAACGGCAGGTCTCACCTGATTAGTTTCCAGTCTCTCAGGTATCACTGTCATCCACTGCCTGATGGCCAATGTCTTAAAAACTGTTGTTTTATATATTTTCTCCAATATTTTTGGTGTTTTGGGTAGGAGACATTTCAAGTAAAGCCAGTCCTTATTATACCTTCTTGGCCAGAATCACAAATCCTTTTCTTATCTTTAAAATGACACTTCAATTTTTGACTTACCTAGAGTTGTGATGATAAAGTAAGACATTTTTAAAATGTATTTACCTACCTTATTTATAGCCCATCTCCTTTCAAAGATTTGTAAAGATAAAAATACAAACATCAGATAAGAAAATAATATTGGAAGATAAGATGAAACCAAGGATAATATCCCAAAAGTTTATCTTAATAGTTTATTCAACTAAAATTTGTTGAGTGTCTGCTTTGTGCCAAGTCCGAGGCAAGGTACCAAAGAGAGCATGGCAATAATGTTCTGTGCTGTTGACAGCAAGTGTGCAAACTTTTTCGTGTCCCCAAGATGACATCAACCGATTGCTCAGGAGAGGCATAACTTTGTTGATATTAAGATTGAAATTCCTCCCTAGGATTGTCACCGAGGGAACCATGGGATGCAGAGACTGGTTCTCTCACCAGCCATCTCTCATTTCTCCATTTACACCCAGATCAGCCATTTGGCACCCCCTGAACTGCTTTATACTTTCCTAGGATTCTGTACTTTCACTCTTCTGGTTCCTCCTGTCTGGTTTTTCTTCAGTGCTCCTCTCACTTCCTCCAGGAAGTCTTCCTTGATCCTCTCATCGAGGCTCAGTGCCTGTCTTAAGAGATACCAGTCTTCAGGACTTAACTCTGGCATAGCCCTTGTGACATTAGGTTATAATGGTTGGCTTGTCTGTCTTCACTTCAAATCACAAGCTTCTTAAAGGGAGGGATGATGACTTTAATTCTCTATTCCCAGGGCCTTGGATACAATATCTGGCACATAATCAATGTCAACAATGTTGAATGAATACATGGAATGAATGGTTTAATCCTCAAATAAATAGAAGAGCCAGATTCAAAGGCTTAGTTCTCATAAGTTCTCTCAACATTTGTTCAAGTAATAATACCAAATCATGATGCAAGTGAGGCATAAAGCAGTTCAAGTACTCACTTAACTGATGTTCTGGCCAAAGATGATATATTTGAAATGTAAGGCATTATTGTTTTACTACTTCAAAGTGTTGTTTAGGACTGACTGTCTTAGTTTTTATGGTCCTTTGATAATTTCTCATGCTCATTTTATTATGTTATAATAATACTTGCTATGGTCTGAAATTGTCCCCCCCAAATTCATATGTGGAAGCCTAAATCCCCAATGTGATGGTGTTTGGAGGTGGGGCCTTTGGGAAGTAAGTAGATCATGAGGGTGGAGCCCTCATGCATGGGATTAATGCCCTTATAAGAAGAGACACGAAAAATGATCTCTCTTTCCACTGTGTGAGAATACAACGAGAGGATGGCTGCCTGCAAACCAGGAAGTGTCCTCAAGAGGATCTGCCAGGATCTTGATCTTGGACATCCAGCCTTTAGAACTGTGAGAAAGAAATTTCTCTTGTTTAGTCCTCCCAGCCTATGGTATTCTGTTATGGCAGCCTGAACTAAGACAACACTAATATCTTATTTTAATAATAATAATCTCATTAATAATACATTTCCTGAAAGTAGCTCCTCCCTCACCAGCACCCATTCTTTCTAGTATCTAACTACAATTCTGGTTACATAGAAATCATTGAGTTGAATGAACAAAAATTTTCAGCCTCATAGAGCCCTGTGATCTTGACTCTGTCGTTCATTCTGCCACACACATATACTTATATTATTTGATATGATAATGATTCTTCTGATGGGAAAATTTAGAGATTATTTTATTAGAATGACTAGTGGCATATTGTATAAAGAAAATAGCTGTGGATGACAGAAAATGACCAATTTTATCTTAAATTATAGATTAAAGGAATTTTGGTTTTATGAAGGGAGCTGGATGCTTTTCTCCCCATATAATTAAAAAAGTAGTGAGTTGAAAGGTAAACACTAAAAACTCTTCTGGGATGTATAATTGTTTCCTCTCTACTTTAGAGGAAGGAATGAGGGACCTTCCCCTACACTGGGTGATGTAGGGGATTTGCCTAATTCTGGTATAGAATCTGGTGAGCTGGGCCTGGCCACTGCCTGCTTTTCTTCTTCTCTCTGAATCAAATGGCGGTGATGTGGCTGACATTCAGTAAGCCCCAAACACATGTGCCAAGGGTACCCAGGTAATGAGACATGACCTCCAACCTCAAGGAGTGGGAGGTAGAATCACTGGGTCCCTGAGATGGGGGCCTAGTTTGTCTCATTTACTGTTTTAACTCCAGTGCCCTCAACAGTGCAGTGCCAGATCTAGGGTACATATATTAATAAGTATTTATTAAATGAGTGAATGGATTTGGTTACAGCATCTCATTGCTGTCCTGGAAGCTTGACCAAATTAAGAAATTATGGAGCAAATATGATTAATTCTGCCTGTGTTGGAACATGCAGTGAGGAGGTTTATGAGCAAGACTACATGGAGATGGTGACTTTCTAGCTGGGGCTTGGAGGCTGAGTAGAATTTTTCCAAAGAAAAAGTAGAAAAAAGCATTTCAGTGGTTGCTGAGACTGAGGGCAGGTCGATCTGCTGAGGGGCTCATCTAGTAACCAAGGCAAGAGAGGATGAGTACCTGGCTGAGGAAAGTGTCAGCGGGATTAGAGAGGAGAGGGGATCGAGGATTTATATGAGAAAATCAAATCAATGGCAATTTGATGCTGACTAATATACACAGTGGAGTCATGGAGAAGGCAGGGAGGCTCTGAGGAGCCTATATGAAGGATGGAGGACATTGCGTTACCTCCCCGCTCCCTCTACTTCCCCCATTGTTCTCTCCTAACTAGAACATGAGCTCCCCAGAATGGACTTGTCTTTTTGTTCCCTGCTGTGTCTTCAGTACCTAGATCACCTCCTGGCATATTCCACTTTTGCTAAACGAATGATTCAGATTTTGCAAATGTCGTCTTCAAGGATGATGGTATTGTCTGGACTCCACCTACTTGGTGAAATCTCAGCACTTTGCGTGTGGTCTCTATTCCAGTAGAGGGGACTTCTGTGTCCAAACTTTAATCAATTCCCTGTACTTGTCCATTCTGCTTATGCCGGTGTTTTTCAGCAAGCCCAGAGCTCAGAAGGATAGTGTGTGCCAGAGTAAGAGGTTGAAGAGGTAAGAAGGTTGATCAGACTTTCACAGCAAGGCCTCCAAATTGCATTTGGATAGTCATAGAATGTCAGGACTTGGAGGGGGCCTTTAATAATAATAATTCCAGTAACTGATATTCATTGAGAACCTAGTGCACATTAGGAATGCTGCTTAGCACTTTATATGGATTATTCATTTAATCTTTATAACAACAATTCTGTTTTATTTAATCTTACAGCGACAAATTTACAGGTGAGAAAACTGATGCTCAGAGGTATTGTACAACTTAAAAAGGTCCCACAGCTGGGAAACCACCTGTTGGTTTCTAATTACAACTAAGCAGCCAGAGCTAGGGCTGAACATGAGTGTAAAGATGTGATGGTCCAGGGGCCATCCCAGGAGATGAAGACCTAAGCAAATATCTTCTCTTGTGATTCTCGCCTCATCTTCACACTCCCGTTTGTACCTTCCCAGTTGCTTGCCGGACACACAGATAATAGCAGATCTCAACACATAGTCACATGGTGAGATTCTGTTGCTTGGTGTCCTAAATTCATCAACCAGAAGGGAAGTGTTTTTATAATAACTGAGCTAAAGGTAGGTGGTGACTGATCAGTCACCCAACTCATGTTCCTTGACATGAGAAAGTCAACTTTCTGTGACATTCTGGGTTCTTAGATGGGAGCCCAAATCACTGATGCCAGATATGTGCATTCCTGGCTGAGGCCAAACTCATGATTCCAGAGAGCAGAAGGTCAGAGCACTAAAATGGATGCATTAGAATTACACTGGCTTTCATCATAAAGCTTCATATAAATATTACACCCTGCTCTTTAAGACACTCAATGTTTGGTTTCTGAACCTATTAATATATAATGAGGATATGATGTAATTAATATCGTTTGTTTTGATTTTCCATTAAATCCGCTTTAGTAATAAGAATGCAAGGTAATTATTCAGAAAGCCTTTTTAACAAATGTCAGTTTTCATTGATTAAAAATCAAGTCAGTGCTTCATTTCAAATGATATTTACAAGCACGCTTTAAGCTGAAATGAATAATTATCAGGTTATTGAACTGCAAGTTATCTGCAAAGAATTGTCTAGTTTGTTTTTTTTTTTCCATTTTGCACTAAGGCTTGATCTGAAATAATAATAGAGGACTAACAAGAAGATGTGGAGAAGAAATGTCATGCTTTTGCGTTGAACGATTGAATTTTCTTTTTGTAGTGTTGAAGCCACAGTTTCCCTTTTTTATTGGTTGTAGAATCTCCAACTAAAGTTTTGGGGGGCCAGAGCCAGACATCGTTGCTTTTGAGGGGCTTGAAGCTGTTTATCACATGGTGATCTAAAGTTTCTCTGTTTTCCTGGCGTCCTGCTGCAGTGAATGGTTGTTGTGCTGAGCCAACTCAGGCATTTATTTTCATTCTAAAATGGCTTTTTCTTCTACATATTTCTCTTTCATTCTTTCGCATAAAACAATGGGAAAGTAGTCTGTCATCTGTTATTCAGAGTCGTGCTGAAGGTAATGTGAATTCAGAGCCATTTGTTTTTTCAGGGACTAAAGAATGTGCACAACAACAACGCCAACAATTTAGACTGCAGTGTATGCATATTTACAAATAGACACATACACAGAAATCAAGTCACCAAAATTATGCACTGCCTGGATTTTAAAATAATGTTCTTTGTGTGACTAACTCTTGTTTGAAGTACTCCAAACAAAGGTCAAAGAGCTTCATTCACTTACTCATTATTCTTCGTACCAAACACTCTTGTGGGTGCTTGAGATGTGGCAACAAAAAAGCCACCCAAAGTCCCCAGCTAGAGGACCTCACATTTGAGCCAGGGAGACTGACAATAATGAACAAATATGTGAATTACGAAGTGTGTCAGATGGTGATAGACGCCATTCAGGAAGTTTGAGCAGGGAAGAGGACAGGGGGAGCTGGGCAGGGAAAGAGTTTCAGTTACAATTAGGTCACCAGAAAAGCTTTACCAAAATGGTGATAGTTGAGCAAAGCCTTGAAGAATGTGAGTGAGTGAGCCATGTGAGAATCCGGGGGAAGGACATCCTAGCCTCAGGGAACCGAATGTGCAAAGGCCCTACCGTGGTGGATGGCTGGCTGTGGAAGTAGAAAAAGGAGGCCGATGTAGCTGGCACAGGGTGCAAAAAGCAAGAGACAGCAGGTCTAATTGGGGAGTTAGGTCACGGAATACCTGGTTTCTGACAGCTGACATCTATTATAAAAGGTGAATGTTGTAATAACTTGAGGCTAGGAGGCAGTTGATCCGAGGCACAACTCATGTCCTTCTTTCTGAGTCTTTCTCTGTGATCACTAGAAACTAAGCCACTTAATCAATGGCCATTACAATCTAAATTGGACTTCCTCTGCATCTCTGGGTTCTAGGATCTGGTCAAAACTGAGCCCCAGCCATGTCAACTAGGCCCACATAGATTGGCGATATTTTTAAAAGAGAAGTTAACAAGGAGAAAAAATATCGGAGATGAGAATAATGACCATTTAGTTGTAATTGAGAGCAGTGTTGGATATAGGTGTTGAGTTAAAGGTGATAAGATTTTCGAATGCAACTCTGAGGTTTTTTTTTCTACATTTTCGTAATTGTTTTCATGTGAAAAATCGACTAAATTTTTAAATACCATATTCTTGATTCCTGACACTCAGAATGTTCCAAGTCTGCCTATGGCTTTCCTTGGTTTCTAGTGAAACGGCAGGAGAAAGCCAAGTAATGTGTTTGGTTGAATGACTAGATTAAGGTGGTGGGGTGGGGAGAGAGGCAGGAACTAGGGCATATTTGGTACTCACTTTGGCCAGGCACTGTACTAGAGCTTTGCTCATTACCTTCTTTGGTTCTCATGACTCTCTCTGAGGTAGGCAGAGAAGCTGCTCGGCACTCTAAGCAGTCCTCTCTGTGCTTCTGACTCCATCACACATCCATGGAAGGGGGACTCCATTAAGTGATAAGACAGAATGTGAAGGTGTTAAGGTCAGGATTCCCATAGGTTAATGGTAGCTAAGGGGAAACGCCAATTCAAAATATTTCTTCATCTCATCGGAGTGAACACTGTCTCCAAGTTCCTTTAGGAACTGGAACCATCATCTATCTACAGTGTCAGGGGGTACTGCTTTCCTAGGTTACACCCCGTAGTCTGCCAGAAATACAAATCTTGAAAATACCCAAGAACCCAACTCATAAATGATCAAAAAGTTTGCAATTAGAGTGGATGAAAACCTGGAAATGTGAAGACCCTTAGTAATTCTATGGCATTAGAAAATTAAATTTCTGTAATAACAAATTACGATATAATGAGGTCACATTAGTAGAATAAGAGGCCCAGATGCCTCGATGATTTAATCTCTCTCTACACATAAGCTTGCATCGAATTTTAATGAGTATTTTGACTGATAACATATTTAGTTCAAAATAGGTCTTTGAAGACAGCTGTAAGAGTATTAACATTTAAAAGATGCTATGATAGAAATTCATTTCATTAAGTAGCTGATAAGAAAAAAATTACTGTGTAAACCTGCTAGTGTCAGACATACTGTTATGACCCATCTACTCCTACTGAGTAAAGAGACAGTAATATACCTTTATTGGACTATTCTGTGAACACTATAGGAGCTCATTTTCCTTATTTAAGAAAAAGCCAAGTGACACCAATGAAACAGGTACAGTAAATGCATTAAATTCAAGGAAACAGAATTTCAAGTAAAAGCTGCCTAAATATAAAATGGCTTTGGTGTCTCAGCTCTTGGTAAAATTGCAATGGCTTCGAGGGCCCATGTATTATCTCAGTGGGGCTGAAACAGACCAGTGCTGTCCAATAGTAATAGAATGTGAGCCACAAATGCAAGCTATTATGTACTTTTAAAATTTCTAGTGGCCAAATTAAAACAGTAAAAAGAAACAGGCTAAATTAATACACGTTATGTAACCTCAACTATCTAAAATATTATCGTTTCAATATGCAATCAATATAAACATTATTAATGAGATATTTTATATATTTTTTGCAGTAAGCCTTTAAACCAACTTCTGGTCCTTCTTCTGCCCCAAAGAATGTAGAGCAAGCTTAATTCCTCATCCATATGACAACCCCTTTCACATTTTGCAAAAGACCTTTCCTCCGTAACTCATCTCTTTGACATGCTAAATACCCAAGTTCTAATAATTATTCTTCTTTTGAGTCTTCACACCTTCCTGCTCACTGTCCTCTGGACAGTTTCAACAAACAGCCTTCTAAAGGTGATTCTCAGAGTTGGTCTTATGAGTATAATGGGACTGTCACCCCTCCTTGATCTGAATTTATGTCTCTGTTAGTGCAACAAGCTATTAGATAAAGCTGATGGTTTACTGGATGAGACAGTAGCCTCAATTAGAGGGTTCAGGGTGAAACTGTCAATTTCTTCTGCCTGGAAATGCCTTGAAGCCAGGGGTGTATTTACTGTGAAGCCCATGAAACTTTAGCTTCCAGGCCTTCTCTTGCATGGGCCCCTTCAAGGCCCTAGAAGGGTCTTAGCTGTACATTCATATGGTCATATAATTTTGTAAATTTTATAAAAGTAAGATATTTTACTATCTCTTACCACTCTTTCTTCCTCATGTTGGGAATGGATGTGGATATATTTGGAATTGAAATAAGGAGGAGTTAAGTTGGAAATATATTTACTTTGGAGTCAGTAAGATAATTATGTGGTTTTCAGTTATTTCATATATAGTTATTGCAATTGGATACATTTATTTATAGTTCTATCAAGCTGACCCAATGTGGAAATCACTTCTAGAAATCTTTCTTCTTTTCCCTGGGCCTACTTATCAGCATTAAAACGCAATGGCAAGGTCAGATGTCTTACGTCAATATGACTCTCTACTATAGATCCAGAAGCTAGGAGAAATTTCTTTCAATCATCCATGTACAAGTGTAGTAAATGATTTTGTTCTTATTGACACAGTTAAAACAGAAGCTCTCTCTTGTCAGATATATACTTGATAATGTGGTATATAAAAGTATCACAACATATAGATCTTTTCTTTTTTGATGGACTTACACAAAATTTATCAGACTTCCTGTGTTTTTAGGACATAAACTTGTAACAGTACTATAGTGAGTAGGTCTTTTATAAGAAAATATTGACAAATATGTCCCTAAATTTGACAATAGTACTACAAATTTATGTGACATTAGTGTGATGAGTTATGAAATCAAAGGAACCTTTCTATACTATAAATAATGAAAAACAAATTTTGATCAACCAAATCAGTAAAAGATTGAAATATCTATTCTCTCTAGAAAAATATTACAAAATTAGTGTCATATGAAGAAGTTATTAAAGAATATGTAGCCAAAAAACTTGTAAGAAAATTGCATTACACAGGTATGTCAGGTAATAAATTAATATAAATATTATGTTATTTTTCTGGTTGTTGTAATGTTTTTGGTACTCAGTTTTTAAAGTTTATTTATTGTGATTTCTTTTTAAATTCTCATTAAATATAAGTACTTAATGAATAATCATTATTATTTAGTAAGTAGCGAATATTTACTTTTATGTTGTAACTTTGCTTTCTGTAAGTCTTTCCTTCTGTCATTTCTAATGGTTTCAGGCCCCACAAGATCTGGATCAACCCCTGCCTGTGGCAATCCTATTGGTAAAAACTATCCATCATTCAAAGCCAAGATCAAACGTCACTTCCTTTACAAACTATTTCTTGAATCTCTGAGAAGAGGAGAACTACTTTAGGATGGTACAGTGCTTTGTTTTTACTCCTTAAAACTATTATCAAGATGTGCCCTATTCTCTTTCTCTCTGAGTGTCCTGCAATTACTTGTGTAATTACCTCTCTTCCTTATTGGAGAAATGCAAGTCTCATTAGCAGAAAAGGTCTGATATGGAGGGCACTGGGACCTGGAGGCTAATGGTCTCACCTGGGTTCCCAGGGACATACCCAGGAGCACAGTTTCAGATAGGCAATGATCTAGAGGCTGGCAGTGTCACAGAGGTCTAGAAGGTGTCCCAGGGGGTGGATGGATCACAGGGACACTGAGTCTCTGAGCTGATAATAAGCAGTGAGCCAAGCAGATGGTCCTTGTCAAGGAGATTTTTAACACTACTCAAGAAGGCTCCAGTAGAAGAGTTAGAAGTTAGAGGTAGGAATCCCAAAAGACAGAAGGGTGCAAGGCCAGACATCAGCCTGAGAGAAGCTGCATAAGGGCAAGAAGCCTGGGGCCTTAACCGTTGTACCAAGAAGGAGGCTAATTCCTAGCAGAAGAGCAAAGACTTACAGCAGCAGCACGAGGTGGGTTAACTGGACCTTGGCTGCCTGCGGTTCTGCCTACACTCAAGAGGAGAAGAGCAGAGGCTGGAGAGGGACTGAGCCTGCTGGGGGAGGTTGAGTGGGCAGAGCCCTGAGGAGAGCGGTGTGGCTGAGGAGGATGCCAGGTAACTGTTTGCCAAGTTCCTTGAAGGCAGGAACTATGGGTTCACTCGAGTCTTCCTAGAAAAATGTTGAGCACGTGGTAGACACTGGGTACTTGAGAAAAAAAGAAAAAGAATGGCTTCTAGACATCTCCTACCCTATGGGTACTCCAGAGCTTGTCACTGCCTTTCTTAAAATGTGAAATCAACACCAGAAATCAACAACTCTGGTGTGTGACAGCGGACATTTTTACTTCCCTTGATCTAACTGCCACACTTGACGAATGCCATCTAAGATCTTATCGTCTCATTTTATGACAGCTATGGATATTTTTTTAATGACCATTAGCGCCTAACTAGCTCGTAGTCAACTAAGATTTCTGTTTTCCATGAGGTCTGATTTCAAGCATGTTTCCCCTATCTTAAACATGCAACTGGTTTCTTCAACCAAAATATTGGATTTTACATTCACAGACATTAAATTTCTTCTTAAAACTTTTGTTTGAATGTTACAGAATATTAGGATAATTATGAATGAGTCTTTTAATTATCATGTTAATCCCTTCTAGTTTTATGCGATGTAAAATTTTTTAAATTTGATTTATTTTTAACTATCTATTTCTTGAGTACATTTATACAGATTTTTTAATATATGCAAACAATTATTTGTGTGTGTGCATGTCTGTATTCTACACATTTTTTACACAAAGAACTTTGATCGATGTTCCTTTTACTTATTTAACCAAGGTGTTAAATAAAATTTTGAAAAAAAAAAGACCAGAGACAAATTTTTCTAAGCCTGTTAAATCATTTGGAAGATGTTGTTGTGAGGATTAAATAAAAGGATTTTTAAAGAATTTTTGGAACGTAAAGACCCTCAACTAATGTTAATTACCCCTACAACTGTTACTGATTTTATTGTGATTTTTAATTTTTAAAACTTTTTATTTAGAAATAATTTGAAGCTCATAGAAAAGTTACAACAATAGAAATAGCACATAGAATACAAATATACCCTTCAGCCAGATTTATGTATTTTCACTGTTTACCCTATTTGCTTTATCATTTATTGTCAACCCCTCTCTTTCTCTCTGTGTCTGTATGATACCATTATCAATTTTAGTAAAATTAACATTGATACAATTATTTTATCTAGTCTACTGTCCATATTCCAATTCTGTTAAGTGTCGCAATAATGTTGTTTACTGAATTTTTTTTTCTTCCTTCGAAGGATCCAATCTAAGATCAAGTATTGCATTCAATTGTCATGTTTCTTTAATCTATTTAATTTGGAATTTTCCCCCAGCTTTTATTTATTTATTTTTTATGACATTGGCATTTTTCAAGAATTGAGCATCCCCTCCTCTCCTTTTTAAAGAAAAATAATTTTACTGAGGTCACGTGAGTTTATAACATTGTGTAAATTTCAGGTGTACATTATTGTATTTCTGTATAGACAGCATCATATTCACCCCCAAAAGTCTAGTTTCCATCCGTCACCATACTTGTATGCCCCTTTACCCCATTAGTGCTTTCCCCAACCCCTTCTCCTCTGGTAACCACCAATCTGTTCTTCTAATCTATGTGTTTGTTTGTTTATCTTTCACATATGAGTGAAATCATACAGTATTTGTCTTTCTCTGTCTGACTTATTTCACTTACCATAATACCCTCAAGGTCCATCCATGTTGTCACAAATGGAATGATTTTGTCTTTTTTTTATGGCTGAGTAGTATTTCATTGTATATATGTATACATATCACACCTTCTTTATCCATTCATCCGTTGATGGGCGTTTGGGTTACTTCCATGTCTTGGCTATTGTGAATAATGCTGTGATGAACATAGAGGTGCATATATCTTTTTGAATTAGTGTTTTCATGTTCTTTGGATAAATACCCAGAAGTGGAATAGCTGGGTCATATGGTATTTCTATTTTTAATTTTTGGAGAAATCTCCATACTGTTTTCCATAGTGGCTGCACCAGTTTGCATTCCCAGCAGCAGTGTATGAGGCATCCCATTTCTCCACATCCTCTTGCTATTTCTTGTTTTTTTATTAATAGCCTCTCTGTGAGGTGATATCTCATTGTAGTTTTGATTTGCATTTCCCTAATAATTAGTGATGTTGAACATCTTTTCATGTGCCTGTTGGCCATCTGTATATCTTCTTTGGAAAAATGTCTGTTCATATCCTCTACCCATTTTTTGATCAGGTTGCTCATTTTTTTGCTATAGAATTGTGTGAATTCCTTATATATTTTGGAAGTTAACCCTTGTGAGATATATAATTTGCAAGTATTTTCTCCCAGTTGGTGGGTTGTCTTTCTGTTCTGTTGATGGTTTCTTTTGCCTTGCATAAGCTCTTTAGTTTGGTGTATCCCATTTGTTTATTTTTTCTTTTGTTTCCCTTTCCTGAGGAGACATGATGTTCAAAAAGATACCGCTAAGGCCGATGTCAAAAGGGAACTGCCTATGTTTTCTTCTAGGAGTTTCATGGTTTCAGGTCTTACATTCAAACATTTATTCCATTTTGAGTTAATTTTTGTATACGGTGTAGGATAACAGTCTACTTTCCTTCTTTTGTATGTGGCTGTCCAGTTTTCCCCACACCATTTATTGCAGAGATTTTCATTTCTCCATTGTATGGTCTTGGCTCCTTTGTTGAAGATTAGCTGTCTGTAGACGTGTGGTTTAATTTCTTGCCTCTCATTCCATTGCATTGATCTGTGTGTCTGTTTTTGTGCCAATGCCATGCTGTTTTGATTTACAGCTTTGTAGAGTCTTTTGAATTCAGAGAGTGTGATACCTCCAGCTTTGTTCTTTTTCTCAGGATTGCTTTGGCTATTTGGGGGTCTTTTCTTATCCCATATAAATTTTAGGATTGTTTGTTCTATTTCCTTGAAGAATGTCACTGAGATTCTGATTGGGATTGCATTAAATCTGTAGATTGCTTTAGGCAATATGGACATTTTAACTATGTTTATTCTTCCAATCGAGCACAGAATATCTTTCCATTTCTTTGTGTCTTCTTCAATTTCTTTCAATAATGTCTTGTAGTTTTCAGTTTATAGGTATTTCACCTTCTAGGTTAATTTATCCTAGATATTTTATTCTTTTTGTTGTGATTGTAAATGGGATTGTAGTCTTGATTTCTCTTTCTGCTAGTTCATTATTAGTGTATAAAAATTCAACTGATTTTTGTATGTTGATTTTATACCCTGCAACTTTACTGTATTCATTAATTATTTCTAATAGTTTTTTTGGTGGATTCTTTAGGGTTTTCTATATATAGAATCATGTCATCCACAAATAGTGACAGTTTTACTTTCTTCCTTTCCAATCTGGATGCCTTTTATTTCTTTTTCTTGGCTAATTGCTCTGGCAAAAATCTCCAATACTATGTTGAATAAGAGTGGCAAGAGTTGGCATCTTTGTCTTTTTCCTGTTCTTAGGGGAATAGCTTTCAGTTTTTCACTGTTGGGTATGATGTTGGCTCTGGGTTTGTCATATATGGCCTTTTTTATGTTGAGGTACTTTCCTTCTACACCTATTTTATTCAGATTTTTTATCATAAATGGATGTTGGATCTTGTCAAATGCTTTCTCTGCGTGTATTCAGATGATCATGTGATTTTTATTCTTCATTTTGGTAGTATGGTATATCACACTGGCTGATTTGCAGGTGTTGAACCATCCCTGCATCCCTGGAATAAATCCCACTTGATCATGCTGTATGATCCTTTTGATGTATTTTATTTGATTTGCTAATATTTTGTTGAGGATTTTTGCATCTATGTTCATCAGTGATATTGGCCTGTAATTTTGTGTTCTTATTTTTATAGTTCTTTTAGGTACAGTGTTAGATTGTTTATTGGAGATTTTTCTTGTTTCTTGAGGTAGGCCTGTATTTCTGTAAATGCTGCATCCCATAAATTTTGGTGTGTTGTGTTTTCATTTTCATTTGTTTCCAGGTATTTTAAAATTTCTCCTTTGATTTCTTCATTGAGCCAACAGTTGTTTAGTAGCATGTGGTTTAGTCTTCTAAACTTTGTGACTTCTCCAGCTTTCTTCTTGTAGTTGATTTCTAGTTTCATACCATTGTGGACAGAATAGATGCTTGATATGATCTCAATCTTCTTAAATTTATTGAGGCTTGTTTTGTTTCCCAACATATTGTCTACCTTTGAGAATATTCCATGTGCACTTGAAAAGAATTGTATTCTGCTGCTTTTGGCTGGAATGTTCTATATATATCTATTGAGTCCATCTAGTCTAGTGTTTCATTTAAGACCACTGTTTCCTCATTGACTTTCTGTCTGGATGATCTATCCTTTGATGTAATTAGGGTGTTGAGTTATTGTGTTGCTGTCAATTTCTCCCATTAGGTCTGTTAATAGCTGCTTTATATACTTTGGTGCTCCTGTGTTAGATGCATATATATTAATATGTTATGTCTTCTCGGTGGAATGTTTTTTTTTATCATTATATAATGTCAATCTTTGTCTCTTGTTTCCTTTTTTGACTTGAAGTCTGTCTTGAAGTCATAAGTATGACTACACTTTCTTTTGGTTGTCATTTGCTTGGAGTATCATCTTTCATGCTTTCACATTGAGCTTCTGTTTGTCGTTATAGCTGAGATGTGTCTCCTGGAGGCAGCATATTGTTGAGTCTTGTTTTATAATCCGTCCAGCCACTTTGTGTCTTTTGATTGGTGAATTCAATCCATTTACATTTAGAATGGTTATTGATATATGAGGGCTTAACACTGCCATTTATCTCTTGTTTTCTGATTGTTCTATGTTTCCATTATTTCTTTTTCCTTGTATTTCTTTCTACCATTTCAGTTTGGTGGTTTTCTGTGGTGGTTTTCTCTTTATTTATGATTTGTGACTCTGCTCTAATTTTTTGTTTTGTGGTTGCCATGTTTGTATAGAAGATCTCATAGATGAGATAGACCTTTTCCTGCCAATAACACCTCTCCATTAGCCTGTGTAGGTCCCATAGTTTTCCTATTCCCCTTCTATGTTTTTCTTGTCACAAATTATTCTTTTTTGTGTTATGAGTTTGTGACCAAACTGAAGTGGTTATAGTTATTTTTGATGCTTTCTTTCTCTTTAACCTTTATGTTTTAATTAAGTGTTAACTAACCTATTTTGATATAGAGTTGCAATTTTCTGGTTCTCTCTGTCTGTCTATCACCTTGCTCAAAGTTTTGTAAACGTTTGCCTTTTCGTTTCAGGTAGGAGAGCTCCTTTCAACATTTCTTGTAAGGCAGGTCCAGTGGCTATGAACTCCCTTAGCCTTTGTTTTTCTAGGAAAGCTTTTATTTCTCCTTCATATTTGAAGAATACCTTTGCTGAATAGAGTATCCTTGGCTAATAGTTTTTGTCTTTCAATATTTTGAACATATCATTCCACTCTCTCCTAGCCTGTAGAGTTTCTGCTGAGAAATCCACTGAAAGTCTGATGGGGGTTCCTTTGTAAGTTATTTTCTCTCTGGATAACCTTAATATGCTTTCTTTGTCATTGGATTTTGACAGTTTTACTATAAGATGCCTTGGAATAGGTCTTTTTGCATTGAGATAATTAGGAAATCTGTTGGCTTCATGTACTTGTATATCCAGTTCCTTCCCCAGTTTGGGAAATTCTCAGCCATTATTTCTTTGAATAAACTTTCTGCTCCTTTCTTCCTCTCTTATCCTTCTGAGATACCCATTATCCTTATGTTACTTTTATTAATTGAGTCAAATATTTCTTGCAGAATTTCTTCATTTTTAAAAAATCTTAGTTATCTCTCCTCTTCCACCTGAATCGTTTTTAAATTTGTATCATCGAACTCACTAATTCTCTCTTCCCTGGTCTTCTCTATTTTTAATGCTTTCTACTTTATATTTCATCTCATTAATTGTGTCCTTTATCTCCAGAATTTGTTTGGGTTTTATTTTAGAGTTTCAATCTCTTTGGTGAAGCACTCCTTCTGTTCATTAATTTTATTCCTGAGGTCATTGAACTGTCTTTCTGAGTTTTCTTGTAACTTGTTGAGTTTCTTCATGACAGCCATTTTGAATTCTCTGTTAGTTAGAATTGTAATCTTCTACTTCATGTTTGGTTTCTGGGGAGTTGTCATTTCCTTTCTGTTCTGCCATGTTACTGTAGTTCTTCATGGTGCTTGAGGAATTGATTCTCTGCTGGTGCATTTGTGGGAGTAATCACCTTTTCTTATTTGGGTGAGGCTTTGGTTACTTTGGTTCTGAGCTGCTTCTGGTTGTATTTGAGAGCCTGCACTTTCTACCCTCCACTGCCTATGCTAGATGTGTTGTCAGTACACTCCTTCTGCTACTTCTGCCTTTAAGATTGCTGGTACCTTACTGCTTACAATGTCATTGGAGTCTCAGGTGTCACCACCAGGTTCGCCAGGCTGTGAGCATTTCTGTTGCTTCCAGGGTTGCCTGGGTTCCCCCACTGGCTCTCCACAGGCTCAGATGCTGCTGCCCTATGAACCACCTGTGCTGCTGCTCCTGGGTTGTCTGGGGTACTGGTGGGCCTGCTGCCAGGTATGCTGAGTTCACAGATGTCACCATCACTGCTGGGAGCCCAGGGACTTGTTTGCAGCCACCACTTCTGGTAGAGCCGGTGTCAGTGATATTGCTACTGGGGGCTGGGGCACCAGTTCTGCTCTGGTTCCTGAAGCCGCAAGTCAGAGGTTCCAACTGCCACTGCTGGGGGTGGGCAAGGGCTAAGCAGGGAATGATTGTCATTGCTGCTCACTCATGTAGCCTCTGGCCACTGGTGAGAGCTGCTGTGTCTTGAAAACTCAGGTCAGGGCACATGCCCCAGCCAGGAAAATCTGTGTTTTGTATACTATCCCCACTGTTGGATAGGCCTGGCTACTGCTGGGGGAGGGGGAGAGGGCTGGGTCATTGGCTCTGCTCTGTGTACTGAATCCTTGTGGTGTATGCACCACCCACCACTGCTGGAGGGGGGTGGGAAGGGGCTAAGCCATGAGTACCATGTCTGCCCCTGCAGCCTCTGTTCAAAGGCATGTGCACTGGAACCACTGGGGCAGGGAAGCAGAGGCTAAACCTCCAGTGCTATATCTGCTTTTGCAGCCTTTGTTCTCAGTCAAGTGCAGTGGATCCACTGGGAGGGGGGCAGGGGCTAAGCTGAGAGTGCCATCTCTGCCCCTGCAGTTTCTGTTAACTAAGGATTCACACTTTGGATCGCCACTGCCAGGGAAGGCTGAAGGGGCTGTTCCCCCAGTTCACCTGCCCCCTGGAGTTCCAGTTCACCCACATTCAGATGTACAGATGCCTGGATCTCTTAGGTGTCCTATTGTGCTGTGTAGGGAGTCCTTTGTTGGTCAACGGATATTCAGTTGGTTGTAACTTGAGAGAGACAAAGGGAATAACTCACTCTGCCATGATGCTGATGTCTCCTTCCTCTCTTTTATTACAACTGTCCTTTAATACAACTGTCCTAATTTGGAGTTTGCCTGATGTTTCTTCATGATCAAAATCAGGTTGTATATTCCAGGCTAGAAGAGAAGAGATGCTGTGTCCTTCTGAACGTATCTCTTCTAGAGATACATGATGTCCATCTGCCCCTCATAGGTGATTTTAATTTTGCTTACTCGATAAGGTGTTACCCACTTTGTCACTGTATAGTTACTATTTATTCTCTCGCAATTACTAGAAATCTGTAGAGAGACACTGTAAGGTTATGCGAATATTGTCATTGGTCCTCATAAAAATTTCCCCCTATATTTAGCATCCATTGATAATTCTTGCTCAAAACAATCTTTGCTCAAATGGTGCTGAATGGTGATTTTCTAACTCCACCTTTCCCACCACATTTACCTGTTGGCTCTTAAAACTGGCCTGGAAGCAAGAGCTCTTTCTTCTCCACTATTTATTTATTTGGTTGCTTAGTTAGCTACCTATTTGTTATCAATACAGACTCATGGAATTCCTATTTTTGCAGTGGTCAATAATTAATTATTGTCTTTAACTATTTTGATGTTTAAATTACCCAGATTTGGCTAGTGGGAGCTCCTTCATATCCTTTTGACATGTACCCACCATTTTATTGTTAGTGGTGGTTGTTTTAATATTTACTTCTTTGAGGGAATTACAGGAGCGCCCATGTTCATTTTGTCCTCACCATGCCACAGGTCTGGAGTCAGACATTTCTCTGAAGAAAATTGTTTCTATTTGGTAAAGAATGGAAGTAGAGGCCAAGACGTTATTGATTTTTGATAGAGATAAATATCACTTTTCTGAATGAATTAATCCCGGAATCTACGTTTTGTTTCCCTTATGAAAACCAGAATAGCTCCCATAATCGAGTCTTCTACAACTTCTTCATAACTACTCTCGGTCTCTCCAAGATTGTATTAGCAGGACCTTTTATTATTTAAAATGTATTTCACTTAGACCCAGTGACTTGAATTCATTTTCTGTTGGATACTTTTTATTAGCTCATCTTTTTTTTTTTTTGATGAGGAAAATTGGCCCTGAGCTAACATCCCACTGCCAATCTTCCTCTTTTTTTTTTTTTTTACTTTGAGGAAGGTTAGCCCTGAGCTAACATCTGTTCCAATTTCCCTCTATTTTTTGTATGTGGGATGTCTCCACAGCATGGCTAATGAGTGGAGTAGGTCCACACCCCGGATCCCAACTTGCAAACCCAGGCAGCCGAAGCTGAGCAAGCAGAACTTTAACCACTTGGCGACGGGGCCAGCCCCAGCTCATCTTTTTTGAAATTCAATATCTTCATTACAATGTGGTGTTCTGTCTTTCCTATTTTAAATGTATTATGTTCAATAATGAGAATAGAAACAAATATAATTTGATCAGTTCTTTATTTTTGATGTTCTTGTAAATTGAGCATAACATACAATAAAGTGCCCAAGTCTTAAGGATACAGCTCAATGAACTTTTACAAATTAAATACACCTGTGTAACAACCATTTATATCAAGAAATAAAAACTTACAAGTAACCCAGAAGCTACCCTAATGCACTCTATCACTCATTAGCTTCCTCAAAATGTCTATTTCTTTCAACAATGTTTTGTAGTTTTCATTGTACAAACCTTGTACTTCATTTGTTAAGTTTATTCCTAAGTGTTTTATTTTTTTGATTATAAATAGGATTGTTTTCTTAATATCAATTAAATTGTTTGGTTAGCATATAAAAATACAGTTGATGTTTTGTATATCGATCTTATATTCTGAAACCTGCTTACTCATTTATTATTTCCGCTGTGTTTTTTTTTCTGTAGATTCCTTAGGTTTTATATATACAATATTTCATCTGCAAATAGAGATAGTTTTATTTTTTTCTTTTCAATCTGGATACTTTTATTTGTTTTACTTGTCTAATTGTCTTGGCTAGAACTAGCACAAGGATGAATAGAAGTGGCAAGCTAGCTTTGTCTTGTTTCTGATCTTAGTGGGAAAGTTTTCAGTCTTTCACCATTAAGAATAATGCTATCTGTGAATTTTTTGTAGATGCCTTTTATCATATCAAGGAAGTTCTTTTCTATTCCTAGTTTTTTCAGTGTTTTTATCATGAAAGGGTCTTGGATTTTGTCAAATGTTTTTCCTATTGAGATGATCGGGTGGTTTTTGTCCATTTATTCTGTTAATATAGTGTATTACATTGCTTGATTTTCATATGTTCAATCAACTTTGCATTCCTGGGATAAATCCCACTTGGTGATGGTATATAATCCTCTTTATACATTGCTGGATTTAGATTTTGTTGAGGATTTTTACATCTATATTCATAAAAGATATTGTTCTGTAGTTCTCTTTCCATGTGATGTCTTCAGTTTGAGTGTCAGGGTCATATTGGCCTCATAAGATGACTTAGGAAGTGTTCCCTGCTCTTCTATGTTTTAGAGGTTTGTTAAAGAATGGTATTAATTCTTGAAATGTTTGGTAGAATTTACCAGCGAAGGCTTCTTGTCATGGGCTTTTCTTTGTAGAAAACTGTTTGGTTTTTTAAAAATTACTGATTTAATCCCTACTTGTTACAGATCTATTCGGATTTTCTATTTTATTTTATTTATTTTTATTTTATTTTATTTTATTTTTTTTGTGGCGAAGACCAGCCCTGAGCTAACATCTGTTGCCAATCTTCCCCTTTTTTTTGCTGAGGAAGACTGGCCCTGGGCTAACATCCGTGCCCATCTTCCTCCACCTTATATGGGATGCCGCCACGGCATGGCTGACAGGCAGTGCGTCAGCGGGCGCCCGGGATCCGAACTCGCGAACCCCGGGCTGCCAAGCGCGGACTAAACCGCTGCGCCACCGGGAGGCCCCAGGATTTTCTATTTTTTGTTTAAATTTCAGTACTTTGTATCTTTCTAGGATTATTGACATTTTATGTAGGTTATCTAATTTGTTGGCAAACAGTTGTTCATAATAGTCCCATGTAATTCTTTCTATTTCTGTGATTGGTAGTAGAGTCCCCTCTTTCATTCATGATTTCAGTTACTTTCATTTTCTTCCTTTTTTTCTTATTCAATAATTCAGTGTTTTATCAAATTTGTTTATTGTTTTAAAGAATCAACTTTTGGTTTTATTAATTGTCTCAATTTTTTCATATTATCTAAAATATTAGTTTTCACTCTATTATTTTCTTTCTTTTGCTTGATGTGTATTTAATTTGCTTTTCTTTTTTCTAGTTTCTTTAGGTGAAAATTAGGTCATTTATTAGAGATCTTCTTTTTAAAAAATATAGACATCTACAGCAATAAATTTCTCTCTAACTACTACTTCACCGGCATGCTGTAAGTTTTGGCATGTTGTTTCTTTCGTTTTCATTCATCTCAAACTATTTTTTAATTTTCCTTGTGATTTCTTCTTTGAGTCGTTGTTTGAGTGTGCTGTTTAATAGTCATATATTTGTGAATTTCCCAAATTTCCTACTGCTTTTGATTTTTAAATTTTAATCCATTGTATTCATACTTTGGATGACTTCAATCCTTTTAAATTTATTTAGACTTGTTTATTGGCCTAAAGTATGGTCTATCCTGGAATATGCTCCATGTGCACTCAAGAACACTTTGTATTCTGATGTCATTGGGTGGATTGTTCTATGGATGAGTATGAGGTCAAACTGGTTTAAAGTGCTGTTAAGGTATTTTATTTCATTGTTGATCTTCTGTTTAGTCATTCTATCCATTATTGAAAGTAGGATATTGGAGTATTCTACTATTATTGTTGAAATGTCTATTTCTCCCTTCAATTTCATTAGTTTTTGCTGCATGTATTTGGATCTGTTGTTAGATGCATATTCCTTTATAACTGTTATATGTTCTTTTTTTTTTTTTTTGTGAGGAAGACCAGCCCTGAGCTAACATCCATTGCTAATCTTCCTCTTTTTGCTGAGGAAGACTGGCCCTGGGCTAACATCTGTGCCCATCCTCCTCTACTTTATATGAGACACCGCCACAGCATGGCTGACAAGCAGTGCGTCAGCAGGTGCCTGGGATCCGATCCTGCGAACCCTGGGCTGCCAAGTGCAAACTAAACTGCTGCGCCACTGGGCCGGCCCCTTGTTATATATTCTTAATAGATTGACCTTTTCATCATTATATAATGGTCCTCTTTGTCTCTTGTAACAATTTTTTTTGTCATAAAATCTATTTTATCTGATATTAATATAGCCATTCCAACTCTCTTTTGGTTTACTCTTTGGATGGAATATCTTTTTCCATCCTTTCACTTTCCCTATATTTGAGTCTTTAAATCTAAAGTGAGTCTCTTATAGACAGCATATAGTTGGACCACTTTTTAAAATTCATTCTGTCAGTCTCTTCATTTTGATTGGAAAGTTTAATCCATTTACATTTAAAGGAGTTACTGATGAAGAAGGACTTACTTCTGCTGTTTTGCTGTTTGAATCCTATATGTCATATCTTTTCTTTTGTTCCCTAATTCCTTCATTACTAACTTTTTTGTGTTAAATAGATATTTTCTAGTCTACCATAGTCTACCACTTTAATTCCTTTGTCATTTCTTTTACTACACATTTTTGAGTTATTTTCTTAATGGTTGCCCTGGAGATTACAATTGATATCTTAATTTATAACAATCTAGTTTGGATTAATACCAACTGAGCTGTAATAGTATATAAAATTTGCTCTTATATAGGTTTGTTTCCACCTTTATGTTGTTATTGTCATAAATTTCATCTGTATACATTGTGTGCCTATCAACACAGACTCATAGTATTGCTTTGTGCAGTCACCTTTAAATCAGAAAGGAGAAAAAAGTGTTACAATATTAAATTTATACCAAGTCTTATATTTACCTATTTAGATACCTTTATTTGTATGTTTTGTTTCTTCATGTAGATTTGAATTACTCTTCAGTCTCTTTTCATTTCAGTCTGAAGGACTCTCTTTGTAATTTCTTATAGGGGAGGTATGCTAGTGATGATTTCAGTTTTTATTTATCTGAGAATGTTTAGATTTCTCCTTCATTTTTGAAATACAGTTTTGCTAGATATACAATTCTTGGTTGACAGTCTTTTCCTTTTAGCACTTGAATATGTCATCCATGTAGCTTCCATGGTTTCTCAGGAGATATCAGCTGTTGACCTTATTGAAGATCCCTTCTATGTGATGATGAATCAATTCTTTCTTGCTGCTTTCAAGACTCTTTGTGTTTGCCTTCCAATAGTCTGATTATGATGTGTTTAGGTATGGATTTTTTTGTGTTTATCCTACTTGGAGTTTTTTGAGCCTTTTGGATGTGTAGATTTATATATATTTTTTGTCCATTTTGGGAAGTTTGAGTCCATTATTTCTTCGAATATTCTTTCTGTGCTTTGTCTCTCTCCTCTCCTTGTGTGACTCCCATTAAACATATGTTGATATGCTAGATGGTGCACCATAGGTATCTGAGACTGTTTGTTTTTCTTCCTTCTTTTTTCTTTCTGTTCCTCAGACTGGACAATCTTAATTAACCTATCTTCAAGTTCACTGATTCTTTCTTTTGCCTTCTCAAATCTGTTGTTGAACCCCTCTGGTGAATTTTTCATTTTGATTATTGCACTGTTCAACTCCATAATTTCTATCTGATTATTTAAAAAAATATTTCTAGCTCTTTATTAATATTCTCCATTTAGTGATATATCATTCTTATAATTTACTTTCATTGTTTAGACATGGTTTTCATTAGTTCTTTGATAATATTTAGAACAGCTGATTTAGAGTCTTTGTCTAATAAGTCCAACATCTGGTCTTCTCAGGGAATTTTCTATTGATACTTTTTTTGCATATTTTCTTGTTTATTTGCATGCCTTATAATTATTTCTTTAGAACTGGATATTTAAAATAATAGTGTAGCAACTCTGGAAATCAGATTCTCTCCCCTCCTCAGAGTTTATTGTTTTGGCTATTTGCTGTTCTTGTTGTTGCTATTTGTTGTTTAGTGACTTATTCGAGCTGATATGTAAAGTTTGTGTTCTTTGTTGTGTGTGGTCCCTGAAGTCTGCTCAATTAGCTTAGTGGTTGGACAGATTTCTTTAAATGCCTGAAACCAATATGTCTCCCAGTCTTTGCTAAAGTGCTCTGTTTGTGTGTTGAGACATGCCTTCAACACTCAGCCAGGAAGTCTTCACCTCTTCCTTAGCCTTCACTTCTTGCTTATACAGAAACTCATGTGAGCCAGAGGTGATAGCTTAGGGCTCTCTTAGGTCCTTCTGGGTATGCATACAGTTCTGGGCATGTACACACCTCTATGCATCATGTAGCCTTCTAGGTTCCCAGGAATATGTTGGACTTTATCAAAGTTCCCTATAAACATCTCGTGTCTGAAATTTCCCTTGAACCTTTTGATTAGCTTATTGTTTACCCCAAGTTTTATTCAGCACCTAAGGAGCCACAATGTTTAATTGCCTCTGATTATTTTTAGGATATGCCCCCTGTAAGAAGGTTGTTCAAGTCAGGTCAAATAAAGATAGCTTTTTGAGGGGTGTCTTCCAGCAAATCATCAGAGACATTAAATAATGACAATTGTGCATGGAATTTTGTAGGACCTCCAAACTTGTTCTGCTTCCTCCCAAAGCTACTAAATAGTAGTTTTCACCATAATTGTGGGCTATATGTTTTCAAGGTTACCACAGAGCAGAGTAGGATTTATGGAGATAGGAAAGTTAAAACATAAGAAAAACTCAGTCTTTATCCAGACATACCTATTTTTCTTGAATAAAAATTCCTTTGTTGCAAGCCTTTCATTAATTTTCAGAGTCCTGAAAAAGTTGATTCTAATATTTTTTCTCGTTGTTTTCATTGCCTTTAAAATTTTTACAGATTCTCACTCTGCCATTTTTGCTGATGTCTCATGTGGTTTTAATTCTCATTTTCTTAATTGCTCATAATGCTGAGTCATTTGTATATCCTCTTTTATAATATGCCTATTGTAGTTTTTCCAGTCTAAAAAAATTGTGTTGCTTCTTTTTTTAGATTGATGTGTAAGAATACTTTATGCATTCTGGTTATGAGCCCTTTGATATACCTATTTCAAAGATCTTTCCTCACACTGTATCTTACTTTTTTATACTCTTCATGGTGATAATTATTGAATAAATTTCTTAATTAAAAAAAGTAATATTTACCAACATAGGGTTAATGTTTTTTTGTATCCTCTTTAAGAAACCTTTGCTTACCCCAATGTTATAAAGATAATATCCTATACTGTCTTCTAGAAGCTTATTCATGTTATCTTTCACGTTTAGGACTACTAAACTTCAGTTGATTTTTATGTAGGTTATGAGATAGGATTAAGCTTCATTTTTTGCCTATATGAACATAAAATTGATCCAGCCCCATCTATTGAAAAGGCAACATTTTCCTTACTGTGTTGTTGTGGCACCTTATTATAAATCAAGTGACTATACATATGTGGATATGTTTCTATATTTTCTATGTTTTTGTTAATCTATTTGTCTATATTTGTGTCATTACCACAAATATTTTAGTTACGGTAGCTTTATAATGAGACAATATAAGATAAGGTAAGTTGTCTAATTTTGTTCTTATTCAAGATTATTTTGCTATTGTTGGCCCTTTGAATTTTCATGTAGATTTTGAATCAACTTCTCCATTTCCACAGGAAAATTCTTCTGTGGTTTTTACTGAGGTTACAAGAGATCTATGGATCAATTTGAGGAAACTGACATTTCTAAGGTAGTGAGTTTTCTAATTTGTGTATGTTCTGCCATTAATTACATCTTTTTAAATTTATCTCAGTACGGTTTTATAGTTTCCTGGGTAGATGTTTTACACACCTTTTATTGAAATTATTTCTAGATATTTGATATTTTTGTTGTAAGTGATATCACTTTTAAATTTGAAAAATTTTAAATTTAATTTTCTACTATTAATACTTAGAAATATAATTGAATTTTGTTTATTGAACTTCTATCCAGTGACTTTGTTAAATTTACTTATTAATTCTTATAGTTGATCTGTATATTCTTTTGAATATTCTACATATATAATATTTTGTTCTTGAACAATTAGTGTTTTATTGCTTCTTTTAAAATTCTTATATGTATATTCTTCTTGTCATATTGCACTAGTTAATTCCTCCAGTGAATAATGAACTGAAGTGATAGAAGTTATCATTGTCTCATCTTTCATTGCATAGAGAATGCTTTCATCATTATTATGGTCTTTGGTTTTTTTGGAAATGTACTTTTCACATTGTATTATTATATTATCACTGGTTGCTAAGACCTCTTTTGATTTCATTCAATTCAACTTTTAAATTTAATATAATTATTGGGAAATTTTGTGTTGCCAAATGTTTTAATGCATATTTTGAGATGACCATGTAATTTTTCTTCTTTCTTCTGTTGAGATGGTGATTTTTACTGATTAATGTTATCATGTTGAACTAACCTTGCATTCTTGGTATAAAGCCCACTTTGCCATGATGTGTTATCCTTTTCATATATTGTTATAGTTTGTTTGCTAATATAAATGACTTTCATACATGTGTTCAGAAGAGAGATTGTCCTATGATATTCTTTTCTTTTAATGTGTTTGGCAGATTGTGGTTAAATTTATGTGGGCCTCATAAAGTGTAGTGGATAGTTTTTCCTCATTTTTTACTTTCTAGATCAGTGTAAGATTGGTGCTTTTTTTCCCCTTAGACATTGAAGAATGTACCAGTAATCCATCTAGGTTTGGAGCTTTCTTTGTAGAAAGGTTTCAAATTACAGATTTGATTTTTAAAATAAGAACACTACTATTCAGATTTCACCATCTCTTTTTGCTGACAATTCTAGTAAGTTGTATTTTCAATAAATTTGCCTGTTTTTCCTTTTACTCCTGGTTATTCAAAAGTGTTTTAATTTTTTCAAATTTTTGAGAATTTTCTAATTATATTTTGTTACTGTTTTCTAGTGTAATTCTTCTTCGGTTAGAGGGAACATACTCTATTTAACTTCAATTATTTAAATTGATGCTTCTCAAATTTATTTCTCAAACCCTTCACTTCCCTTGAGCCTTAGACTTTATCACACACACAATACACACACACAATTTTGATAGATTATAGAGGGATAGAACATAGAGTGAGAAGCCCACTTATCCATGGTTGCAATCTTTGGAACACCAGTGTTTAGGAAGAAGAAGAGGATTCAACTAAGGACACAATGATAGATTAGAAGAAAGTGCTTCTCATTTCCAGAAAGCTAAGGGATTAGGGCTTCAAAAAACAGCACAGGCCTTTGCCCAAATAAATACTTATTAGCTGGTTATATCACTCTTTCCCATAATAATGGAATGTAAAACCAATGTGGCTGAGGCAGCAATTCCTACCTTAATAAAAGCCTTTTCAAAATCATATCTTGTATCATAGTTCCCCAAACCATTAAAATCTTAATAGGTAGAGTGCCAAAGTATAGAGAATTAAAGGTGACTGTGGAGATCAGTTCTCCTTCTTTCAAAAGACAAAGGTAAAATAAAATGCACAGTGAAGACGCTAATATAAAGCTTGGCTTACAGGAGAAAATAAGACCAAACCGGGGGAGAGTTCTTGGTGCATATAAGAACGGCACAGGCAAGGATAAGGAAGGGTCTAGTTTACATGAGAGACCAAAAGGAACTTTTTTCTTAGCCTAAAGGCTTAATGAGCTTTTTCCAAAGTCTAGAAGCTCACACAGTCCCCAGTTTGAAGTCATTCGCATATCACAGTCATGCCCCTTTTCCAGTATGTTAAATTGTGATAACATTTCAATAGAAGAAGTGGGAACCTGACCTGCTGTTTTTCACTTCTTGCCTCATTTACATACTTGAGGGTTCAGGAAATATATTTAAGAAGCACATGGCCTTTTAATTTCCCTTTCCAGATTTCCAACATTTTCTGGTAGCTTAGGTATACTTTCTTGGAGAAATTGCATTGGAATGGTTATATAAGATACATGCGGAGAATATGTCTAATGCTTTTTATAAAGACTAACTTCTTTTTTGCTAGATCTTCACTCTAGGGGTTTGTTACATTTTAGGGGACGTAGTTTGACCTGGAGTAAGCTGTGTAACTGCAGAACTCTGGTATACTGTAATGGTGAAAGGCTACCTGTGACGGCCATGTTATGTCTACCTTATCTGCTTTCTAGAGAGAGTGGGTCATGTTAGTGCTCAAGCTTTGTTTCTGCTAAAGGCCTCATTGAGTTTGTGTAAGAAAGTTTGGTGGAAGCTGAGCACCATCCCTCTTTTTAGAAAGAAAAGGAGAAGCTAGTCTGCCTGGAGGAACGTGGAGGGTGAGGGTTGTGGTACATCACATGCTCCAGAGAAAGAGGATAGGAAGCAAGAGAGTGGAGGTAGGGAGATGATGGCAGGAGACCATGATGTGACCCATCCCCAAACCATATATTTTGAATAAATTCTTTTAAAACCGAAGAAGTACTTGGAATGAGTAGATTTTTGTGGAAACTGGTGAAAGGACTGAGCTGCATGCCCAGAGGGATGTATAGAAGAAAACAAGTCAGACAATAAGAATGATGCAAGTGGACCTTCTAGTACAATCCTTGGAGATTGGCAGGATTTGTGGGGCAATAATCAGACTTCCAACAGCTGAAGAGTAGCTGGAGGTCCAGACCAAGTAAGCCTTGGTCGCCAAGGGGCTCCATCTGACGTTACTATTACATTTATGTAGCATCTTCTCTTTTCTTTCCCTTTTCTCCTATCTCTTCACCCTCTCCGTCATAGTTTTCAAAACATAGAAAAGAAAACTCCAGGCCCTTAAAGTTTATAAAGAACAAGTTATTTTGAGGAAAATTCAAAGAAGGCAGAGAAATTAATCTTAAAATTTTTGGAAAATTTGGAAAGAATAGATTGTGAGCAACTGGAAGGAAAGGACGTATCTCAAATGTCCTTTGTGTACTACATAGGACATGAAGTAATCTGCATAGACAATAATAGCACTTACTTGATCCTAAACCACTTTATTTTCCCATGTATGTACTATGCATTGATCAATACATAGTAAAAGAATTATTTTTTAGGGTTATACGTTGGTATCCTAGTAAATCATTCTCTATGATATAGAACGTGATAGCAATAGCTATGATGATAACAGTCATTGATTTGAAAATGACTAGGCACTTGGTGTTTGGTAAATGGGTGAATGAATAAATGGATGAATGAAATAAACTTCCAAAAATAATTTTTGACTACCCTATGTGTTTTAGGCCTCTGTTGGTGTGGGAAATTGTTTATAAGGATGGCTACAAAGATTTCTCTCATCCCTAGAGCCTATCCCTTTGCGAGGTGACTTTGCCAGTCCTCCCACCACAAGGAGGCATCCATTTCCCCCATCTATACCTGAGGTAGCCCTCTGACTTGCTTTGACCAATAAAACTTGGTGGAAGTGATGCTGTGTGACCTTGAGGGAAGCCTGTGAGAGGCCTCGCTCCTTCATCCTGAGACAGCATGTAAGGAAGCCTGTCTAGCCAACTGGGGGATGAGAGGCCATGTGGAAGAGGACAAAGGAAGCCCAGCTGACAGCCAGCACCTACTGCCAGACCTGTGAGTGAAGCCAGAAACTTCTAGCCCGACCAGCCATTCTAGATGAATGGAGCCACATGCGCGAGCCCAGGTGAAAGCATGAATCACCTGCCCAGCCAACCTGCAGAATCACATGGGATGATACATTGTTGCATTTTTAGGCACACGATTAAAAGATGGCATGAGTTTAAAGATGAACAAGTCAGTGTCATTTCCTTTAAGGAGTTTATAACCTCCTGGGAAAGACATGTCACATACACTAATAATTCCTGGTTTTCGTTTGAGTAGATTATGGATGCAACTGTAAAATCTTCCTCCTGGAGTTGTGAATAATTCTTGGCAGCCAGAGAAAGGACATCTAACAAAAATAAAATGAAGAGAGAGACAGACCTTGAAAAATATCCCGTTTGGCCTAATACATGTGAACTATTGGAAATAGGGGAAGATACACATGCACAAAGCGGGGAAATTGGAGCCATTTATTTTATGCATTATTTGGGAAGGAAGTATGAATTTAGTATTGTCCTAACCCTCTCAGCTTTTCTCCGTGGGAGCATGTGGGAAGAATATATTTACACCGGATTCTATACAGATACTACATATATTTTACATACAGGCTCTGACAGACGCAATTGAGAGTGAAGAGTAATCTTTCAGATACTTTTCATTGCATTTATACTATAAACTCCATTTGGTGGGTGAATATCACTGTCAGCCTCGGCATTCATATGCTAATGTTATAAGTTGGAGTTGTCGAGAGAATTATGCACAGGCTTGAGTACATGTGTGTGAGTGAGTGATATTTGTGTCTGCCAAAGCGGCATGTGCTCCTGAAGGAGAGTGTGTCTTATCTTACTAGCTGTCTGGTCTCAGTTTCTCTCTCTAACGTGCCAGGAAGAAAATGTCTTTATCACTGAATATTTTGGTGATGCACAGATTCCAGGACGCCCTCCAGTGGTATGAGACATCCGTGTGTGCCTGTGTGTGTGGGGGCATATATGTGTGTGTACATATATTTATTAGGAGTGGAAGATTAGGATACTTTTTGCTTTCTGTTCTCCTTATCATTTCATGAGATATCTTCTAACATTCTCTCAGAATTTTGAACTCTTTGGTTTAACTATATTTATGAGACAGTTTAACAGTCCACAGACAAAAGGAAAGTGCTTTGTTATTTCACTCTTAACACTTAATTTGATCTTATGTTTCTGTGAGAACAATAACCTTATTTAATTGGATATCCTCAGTAGAAAGCCTTTTCTATATGTTTTAAGTTTTAGTAACTTTATAACAATTATCAGAAGGAGCAGAAGGCAGAGTTTAATATAATCGTAAGATAGAGTGTGAGCAGTGAGATTACAGGCAAGGCCAGGGAGGAAAGTCAATTCATGTAGGGGTAGGGATGCTCCATGAAAGCTTTGGGCATCCTCTCTGGGCAGTGGGATGTCACTGAAGGCTATAAACTGAGAGGTAATGTGACCAGATTCATGGTTTGGACGGTTCCTTAGGACAGGGTTTAGAGGAAAGCCGTGCCCACACAAGAATGGGTCTTCTCTCTCCTCAAGCCGAATGAGGCATGTTGCTCACCATCACGTTTCTGAGCAAGTCCTTCAAGAACTAGGTGTGGAGCGATGCTTCTCAAAGTACAGTCTGGGTCCGGCTGCATCAGAATTACCCAGGGATTCTTGTTAAAGAGGCTAATTCCTAGACCCTATCTCTTCCTTACTGAATGAGGATCTTTGCAGATTGTTAATATTTCATCCTGACTTTATTCAAACTGTTCCCTTTATCCAGAACATTCTCTCCTTCTCCTTCCCCATCTTATTCATTTTTTCAAAACCCAACCAAAACATCGCTGCCTCAAGGAAGTCAATCCTGAATCAGGACAGAATTGACCACTCTATCCATTGGGTTCCCATGTTCCCCGTAATTATTTCTACACAGAATGTAGAGGCACTTCTTTGTTCATATATGTATTCTTCCCACTAGATGTTTAGAGAACAGTGATTATGACGTGTATCTTTGTTTCTGCTAAGCCTACCACAGGAGTTTAGGTGCTTCATAAACATTGTTGGATAAATAGATGAATAAATGAGTTTCTGAAGCATATTCACATTTCTAATTTTTCTGTGGCCACTTCTGTTTAATCTGACAAGTGTTTATTGAATGCTTATTTTGGGCCTAATTCTGGGTTTACCCCTAGTGGAAGGTCATAGGTTTCTAGTTGGGGCAATGTAACACATCTAGTTGAAACTTATATGTTGTGGTTCATACTGTGATGCTGTGAATAGTTCCCAAGTGAAGAGGTCAGCATCAGTAAGTATCTCAGACAGCTAGGCGAGGGATTTGGGACTTGAAATGGACCTTGAGGATCCAATAAAATTTAGAAAGGTGAGGAGAGACCATGCCATTCATAGTCAATGTTCAAGAAGGAATGTTATAGAAGAGACCAAACTCACAAAAAGAATTGAGGGTGAAAAAAACAGATGAGTAAATTGAAAAGAGTGGTGATGTGTAAGTATGGAAGAATACATAGAAAATTCTTGGAGGAAGGTAAATGAAACTCCTAAGAACGTCTAAGAAAATAATTCTATTATAAAAAATGGAAAAAATAGGTTGTAAACAGTTGGAAGCAAAAAGAGCAAATGAAAATATCCAAAATCATGAATTTGTCTAAATGGCCCAGAGCATCTTATCTAAAGAAGGAAGCTATGCATGATATGGCACATGTGCACAATGGATGAGGACTCTGTGCCCATTTTAGCTTTTCCCATGCTTCACTGTGACTTAAAAATGGATCTGGGAGCCACAACCCTGCCCTTCAGGCTGCACCAGAGCTTCCAGCCTCAGGGGTTTCTCCAGAAGAGCAACGTTGTGAGGAGGCATGTCTTTGTGGCAGGGAGCTGGTGGAGTTTATCTTGTCATGTGAAGGGGCTCACTGGTGACATCAGGAACTATTCAAAAGGTAGAAAATGATGTCTAATCCAGGTCCCAATCACAGATCACAGATCATCAGGCATGGCGAAACTCCCATTCCTCCTACAAGTTTCCTGACAGATATGCTGCTTTTATTATTTGTATATAATTTGCCATATCGGTGATCAGCATTTAGGTGAGAGCCTTCCATTTGGCCCTTGCTGGTGAGAACTTTGACTCCAAGAACAAGGTATATTATTTTTTCTTTGACAGACTCATCTGTAGCTCTGGTCTCTCCATGCTTGTAGCGATAGAGCCATCCTACATGTGAAGCAGTCTGAGATTTTCTACCTAAGTATTTCCAAAGAGGAGACATGAAGTCAATGGATACCAAAGGCCCAGATGGATTATGCAGGTAAGAAAATACTGAGGCAGAAAATACTGTGCTTGGCTAGTCAATGCCTAAAACCCAAAGAAAGCTGAAGTGTAGATGACTAAGATATCACAACAAAAATGACATATATAAACTCTGAGAAAGGAGCATTGAACAAACAGGGTTTATGGTTTGTGAATTATGAGACTAGATAAATGAGAACTAAATCGTCAGGACAACTTGGGAGATTTCCGCCTTGTGAAGGTTCCCAAAGATTCATTTATATTTCATTTCTCTGTGATGTATGGCTCCATAAATTTTGGGCAAAGGCAGGAGGAGAAAGGCTCACACCTGCGGTCCAGGAGTGTCTGCTCACCTTGAAGGGTGCTGATTCTGCCAGTTATGACTTGGAACCTGTCATGTTTTGGGATTAGGAAGGCGATTCTTGCAGAGTGGCCACGTGCAGATTTGGGAGGGTGGGAGTTCAACATGACACTGCACCATTTGCAGTGGGGACCTCCTCAGGTGACCTTAGTTAATATTCATTCCTCTCTAAAACTGGGATTTGGCTGACAAACTACATGAGTTACTGCATCTTTTTATTTGTGTGAAGTAGAGACTGGAAATTTATGGAATAGGAAGTGATAAATCAAAGGGATGGGAATGAATAGGAAATGGTTCTCTTAAACTTTTGTATTTGTTGATGCACCAGCAAAAAATAAACAGCCTGGAAAGTGAAGACAGTAAAATACTTTTGAGTTCCTCCTGAAAAACGCATGATATAAGTGCGATGCATTATATTCATTTATGCTCCTAGAAGGCATAATTTTTTTTAGTGCTCAAAAGAAAGGATAATTTGATACATGGGGGAAAAGTGCTAAAAGAAACTTTTAAAACATTTGCCACTGGAACATCATTTCAAACCTGTCAGAAATATGGGTAGGAAATAGAAAAACTTCTGCTTTGACAATGTTTTTGGGAAAATGGACCAACTAAACAAATATCATTTGAAGGCAGTAAGGAGTAAAATGCTCAGAAACACGGTTTTATTTCCTTTTACAAATTCTTCCTCCAGAGTTTTTAGTCACTCACAAAACAGATGTCATTTTTGAAAATGCAGAATTGCAAAACACAAAAAAATCAGCATCCTTCAAGAATGCTGTTGTGCTTTCTTCTTATTTGCTGGTAGAAAACATGTGTGTCTTGAATACCAATTATCTCCTCAGTTCAGTATTTTCTTGGGAGAACAAAAACTTTCTGGTCCAGCTGCAGAGCGCAAACAAAATGGTATCACAGAAGAGCAACTAGCACCTTGGAACCAGCTGTTTATGCTATTTTGTCATCTTCTCTTTAACCCTCTGAGTCCTGAATGAGAGTGAGGAACATTCTGGAACATCATTAGGTCTGTGACTGTGTGTGCATGTGTTTAAGGCATTGGAGGGCAGTATGAAGACAGACAAACCTGTATTCTAGTCCCAGCACTGCCATTTATTAGTTATGTGGCTTTGGGAAATCTATTTAACTTTTCTAAGCTTCATTTTTTCTCACCTGCAAAATTAATAAAATAATATTTGCCTCATAGAGTTATGAGAATTAAATGAGACACTGTGTGTTAAAATACTTAGCATGTGGCACATAATAGGTGCTAGATAGATGGTAGCTATTATGAGGTTGCAATCTATTTGAGGTCAAAGTCTTGTTTTTGAGCTCTGCTCCACGGACCTACTATGGTGATAGGCACAAAAAATATTTGATACTCAGATGATTGTTCCTCTGCAGCATTGCATAAATATCTGAGCACCTACTGTGTGTCAGCATTTTCACCTGTGCTATGGTAACTCTCCCATAAACCTGTATAATTGTGTCATTATTGCCATCTTACATGCCATCTTACGTGATAGGAAACTTACATGCAGAGAGGCTCAGGAAATTGCTCAAGTTCAAGGCAATCAGTGGTAAAACTGAGGTTCAAATGCAAGTTCTCAAATTTTAAGTCCAGCATTCATTCCAGAGAGACTTCCTAAAACAAAACAAAACAAAAACCCCAACCACAACAGCACAAAAGTAACCCAACAGGAGTGAGAATGTGCTGGTGTATCACATTATGAGCTCAGTGGAAAAGTCAGTGTGTAAAAGCGGAGGAAGGCAGGCAGCCTCTGGGGCTCTGATTCAATCAAGAAACCTCAGAGGTGTGAGTGTTCAAATGGGAGATGTACTGTGATCTTAGAATATGGAGCCAGAGGCTGCTTCCAATTGAAATTAGAATTTTATCTTTCCAATCCACGGAAAGTGCATTAGCTATAATTTATGTTATTTGAAGCCAGGCTCATCCACACCTTTGGTGTTTTGCAGGCTCCCACTGACTTTCAGAAGAGGGAATTTAAAGGAAGCTACATAACATGTGCTGCACCTTTCCTGACACATTGCCAGGAACTACGAACTTTTCTAAGAAAAGCAACTTTTATATAAAAGGCTTGATTCCATACCCTTTAGCTCTGTGTAGGCTAAGTAAAGGAGTTTTTTTTTTTAAAGTAAAAAAGTAAAGTAAAAAGTAAGATACCATGGTTTCTTTAGTGTGAATGGGACTGATTCAAAAAATATTCTTTCACAAGCTCCTTCAAAACAAAATCAAGGGGAAGAAAGGGCAAAGAAGAAATAACCTGTCCATTTCCCCAGAGGAGGGTTTTCGTATTAGATGGCGAGTCCAGGGACAAGGACAACAAGCTGTTCCCCTCACTGTCTGTCTTCTCAGTAGACATTTCTTTTTTACAAAATCAGGACAGCTTAATCTGAAATTAAAATCCTTGATACCCTTCACAAGAGAGTTGGAAGTGGATGCTCAGATCTTCAGAGTTGCCTGGGATGTGGCTGTAGGGGCTGCAACTCTGATGGATGCAGTGACTTTGAGGAAGAGGAGACTGGGCTGCCCAGGACAGTGCCTGCCAGCATGACTCACAAGGAAGGACAGGGCCAGACCAAAGCTGAGTAGCTGGAAAGACCGTTGCCCTAGGGTGGAAGTTACAGTCCTTTGCTTGAGGGGCTCTTGCTGCTGGGTGATACAGACCTTCTCTTCTAGATGTTGCCTGTGACTTTTTCTCCAAGGAAATGAAAATGACCTTGCAGTTTGCTTTCCAGTTTGCTCCAACTGGAATGTTCAGGAGGGCTTACTTTTTGCTTCCAGGTGACTTTGGAGAGAAGCAGATAGTTTAATGTCTCTAAAGTTTGTATGTCTGTTTGCTTGATGCTCTCTAGGCCAATCCGCATTTTCTGGAGCAATGAAAGGAAGCAAAATTGGCTGGTATCAAACCCCACTCTGTCTTTACCTTTTGGACTATTGTTCTAGATTATAATTGGTGTTGGGGAAAGAAGACCCTCTACAAATTTATGATCCGGTAGCCTTAACATCATTGCGGTTGGGGAGCTTGACAGCACAACCTCGGCCTGATGGCAGGTGTTCCAGTCACAAGTGAGATGGGAAAATGAAGAGGTTCTTTCTCCTCCCTTCTACTATGATAACATAAAGTTACCACTCCTTAATGTTAGGGCTACTCTTCATTTTGGAGTTGTTTTGGCCAATCTATTGCATGTGAATTTTTGCTATGATGATCCATAAAAACTCCTCTTTGGAAGATCATGGGAATACGAATAATAATTCATATCTCTGTTAGGGTGACCAACCATCCTGGTTTGCTCAGGACTGAGGGGTTTACTGGGATGTGAGATTTTCAATTTTAAAACCAAGATAGTCCCAGACAAATAGGGATGTTTGATCATCTTGTCATAGGAGGACAGCGGGACATGAAACACTGAACTGAGAATTAGAAACCCTGATATTAAGTATTCGCTGTTTAACTGACCAGCTGTGTGGCCTTGGGTAACCTTTCTGAGCTGCAGTTTCCTCAGCTGCAAATGAAAGTTCTGGCTGTGTGGTCCATGGGGTTACTTCTTGCTTCAATAGCCCGTGATTTCAGGACTATTTACAGTGACTGAAATGGGAGCAAAATTATGAAGAATTTATATAATGTCTTAAAAAGGTTGCATTTCCAGCTTGGATAGAGACTCTGCTCACCCTAGAAGTCTGGAAATACCTCCATCTCTGTTCCAATCAGCCTGTGCTACTGCATCTTCCTGCTCTTGCCTGCTAGAGTTCAAAACAAGGACACTTGGCCTCCTGCCCCTGTGCACCCTGCTCAGTTTATTGAAACTTTCCTCTGCACTTGGTTCGCAGGGCCACGACCTTCCTTCAGCCTGTCATCACCTCCCATTTGGTCTTAATACTTGGCTTCTGCTTTCATGTTTTTTAAAATGACACAAATACATTATTTATATATTCTATAGTTTAAACTTTCATTCATTACATCAGCCTTTCTCCACAACTCCCAATTAATTTGACCTACTGAGGTTTACTATGCCTAACTATAAATCAAAAATTGTAGTTACACACTGAATTTGGGCAAATATTCTCATTGTGGTAGAAAAATTAACATGCTTCTTAATCATGGTCTAAGTTTTTCCCACTATCATCAACTCTAATTTGTAAGTTTAAAATAAACCCCTCGGTCGTTATTGGAATCACAAACACCGTGTTGAATTTCTACTTGTTTTAAAATTTTTAATTTGAACTTATATTTTGCCTATTTTGAGGTGGCTTATACAATTAAATAATACAAAACAGGATAATTAAGTATAAAATTAGAACAGAGACGATCTATAGCAACAGATGAAGGAGATGTCACCTGGCAATTAAAATAAGATTATAATGATTAATAATCGCTAATAATAGGAGCTAACTGTAATGGAGTATTTACTATGCCCAACACTGGCACTTTTCCTGAATTCTGTCATTGTTTCCTTACAGTTAAGGCACACAGGAACACTTCGGGCTCATAACTCTCATTGTCTGATCAAAGAAAATATATACATTAATTTGTTTAGAGCAACTTTTCCCTGAACTAAATTAAAGGGACGGTTTTATTGTGTGTGTACTTTCCTGAAGCATTTTGGATAACATGCAGAAAACTTTTTTCACTTATGATTTTGCAAAAGCCACTAACACTTTTCAAAAGAGTGTTTCTTATTTTGACCTATAAAAGTTTAGATGATAACATAAAATTGTAACTTAGGGCTAAGTAATTTTGTGTTTTGATAATCTGCTTTAATATAAGGATGGAATTTGGGGAATGTCAAGTAGAGAACTGGCAAACTCTTTTGAACACTCTCTTTAATACAGTAGTCCCCCCTTATCTGCGGAGGACACCTTCCAAGATCCCCAGTGGATGCCTGAAACCGTGGATAGTACCTTATATATATATATATCCTATATATATATATATACACACTATGTTTTTTCCTATACATACATATCTATGATAAAGTTTAATTTATAAATTAGGCACAGTAGGAGATTAACCACAATAACTCATAATAAAATAGAACAATTATAACAATATATTGTAATAAAAGTTATTGTAGATCTTAGCAATCTCAGCATACAATCTTTTTTCTTTCGTTATTGAGAACTTTCACCTTTTCACTTAAAGGAAGCACTGTACAGCTTTTCTTTGGCATATCCAAATTGCCAGCATCACTACTCTTGTGCTTTGGGGCCATTATTAAGCAAAATAGGGTGACTTGAACACAAGCACTGTGATGCCTCAACAGTAGATCTGATAACTGAGACGGCTCCTAAGGGACTAACAGGTGGGTGGTGTGTGCAGTGTGGACCTGCTGGACAGAGGGATGATTCATGTCCCTGGCAGGACGGAGCAGGAGGATGGGAGATTTCATCATGCTACCCAGAACGGCGTGCAATTTAAAACTTATAAATTACTTCTGGAATTTTCTGATTGACCTCAGGTAACTGATACTGAAAAGTTTCAGTGGAAAGTGAAGCATGGATAGGGGGAGACTACTGTACCAGATAACCTGAGTAAGCCAGTGTGAGGTTCTAGCTAACAGTTAGATCATGGTCAATTTCTTTAAATATAGAGCAGGTGTTCTGTGCTTCTGTGGTTAACCCAGGACCATATATTTTATGTATTAATGTGCAGGCAGCAAACCGGATATTCTCATTTGGTTGGTTAAGAACTCAATTCTTTTCTCCTAGGCAGAGATCCTACTCACTTGAACATGGGCTGGGACTGCAGGGACACCTGAAGTAAAGGTAGGGGTTTCCCCACGAAGAGCTTTAAATCTTCTCAAGCACTTGCACAACCACGGTCAGAGATCCTAGAGTTCTGCACCATATAGCATGAAAGAATTCATTTTAGCATGAAACAATTTTAAAGACATTTGTTACCAACAGACCATCTTGTCCAAGAAGGAACTACATCCTGATGTACTAGACAGAATAAAATTCACTGTAACAGGCATTTCCTTATAGTTGAAAAAATTGAGGCATTGTGTGGAATTACTTAAAATTGATTGAGTTAATGGAAATGTAATTAATGTTGGGAAATGCCTTTCAATTCAACGAGTTTGCTTTTATACTTGATGTTTGATACTGATTTGCATTTCCTGAAAGTAGGAAGTGAATCAAGTTTATATGAAAATTGAAACGTTATCACCAGAATTTTTTAAAAAGAAGCATGTTCTCCTGTAGTATATGTGAGTGTGTGTAGGGGGAGAGGTAAGTCATGTATTCAGTGTATCTGTGAGCTATACCAAGTTGTTTGATATAAATTAATAAGACAAGGAGGGAATTAGAATATAACCATGGTTAACATCATTTACATTGACATTTACATGTATGATGAAAATATTCTTGTTGATTTTAGCTTTAATATCAAGATACAGTAGCCTCTAATATCAGGACTGCCTCAGATTTTGTATCCATTGGCACTCTTGTTCACAATAATAATAACAATTAACTCTGAATAGTACTTATAATTTGCCAGGCACCATATTAAGGGTTTTACATGTATAAACTACTTTGATCTTATGTACCCTAACCCTAGAAGGTATATCATTTTATTATTATCCTCATTTTACAGATGGGAAACTGAAGAACAGAGATATTAACATAGCTAGAAACTGGACAATCCTGGATTCAAACAAACCAGGGCAATCTTATTCCTGAGACTCCACTCATAACCATTGGATAATCTGGCTACTGCCATAGATTGGCCAATTTCATAAACAGTCTTAAATTGTTTTCATCTGATATTTCATGGAGATGGGCACTTCATAAAACTGATCACAGTGAGAAAATTATGCCTAAAATCTTCTTACTCCTCATAAAATTATTCCTTTTGGAAAAAAATTGTGGTCCTAAAATTTGTTTAGAATTAATCTGCCATGTTATTTGAAAAGAATATCTAGAAGTCTAATAGGCCTATTGTTTTGAACAAAGTATTTTTCTTTTGGAAGACAAGGCAAACTCTATTTCATACTCTGCCTAGGGGGATTATGCCTCTAGAGATAGTTAGATCACATAATTTTTAAAAATTGGGTTGACTTAAAATACATTCTTAAGAGATTCCTTGATAAGAGGCCTTTTTCTGAGGTCATCTTTTCTAATAGTAAGTGATTGATCAGATATTTTAGAGTGGATGGAGGCCTAGGCTCCCAGCTGGGCCAGTTCCTGGAACCTACAAAAAGCAGAGACCATGATGGCTGACTGAAGTGACTTGTCCAGTCATTGACAGAGACAGGCACTTCCACATTCCTTTCACAAACGTCACGCAATATGTCTCAGAACCTGCACTTAATTGCTCCTACAGCTGAGCCCAAAACCTCCCACTGGGGTCTATTACAATTATTGCACTCTAAGGTTTTTTTTTTTTTTTTTTACTGAAAGAAATTGTTGGTTAAAGAATCTTTTAGTGATATCAAATAAAATCTACATTTGCTAGGTTTAGAAAATCAGTATTTATCAAACCAAGACATACTTTGGCAAATTCTCTTTTCCCCTCTTCCAAGTAGTGGTATAACAAAGCTGGTTTCAGCCTGTCTATGATTAGGATTATATATAAAGAAGAAACTTCTCCCAAAAGACAGGATGAGTTAAGTACTATCAAATCAAGTAGAGTAGATTAATTAAAGAGTTGGAATATTCTCACTTGAATTAACCTTCATATTTTTGTAATAAATAATAAGATAATTTAAAATGAAAATTATTAAAAATGTATTATACTATCAATAATTTCATTAACAAAAGCACTTTCTGTCTTGTCTGCCCTCAGATGATTAAATGTGTTTGCAAGTTGTTGGCATTTTGATAGTCTAAGGAGGTCAGAGTGATATTTTTGAAACAGAAAGAAAATTGTCTCAAGTGTTGGGAGCCAGAGACTATTCATGGTATGATACCATAAGGAAACTGAATGCTTTTTCCATTATTTTCTTGGAAGAAGATTCACTCATTTATTACTCCAACAATATATAATGAGTCCCTACTGTGTGTACTAGGCACTTCATATAAGATTGTCTGTTTCAAAAGTGGCATGGGTAAAAGCAATTAAGAGATAATAATGATAGGATAATTAAAAATGTAAATTATTAGATAGCCCTTCTGACATCAGTAATTAATTCAAAATCATGCTCTTTTGTTCCTGTCTGTGCTCAATCATAAAGAGAGTAAAATATATTTGGCTACTTAGTTTTTTTTTTTATCATTTCAGTGTTCATTTACTACTGAAAAATTCCAAGACAATAAAACTTTGTGACTCAGTTTTTAAAATTCATAACTGAAGACAATAAAGTAGCATACCTGAAAAGTTCATAGATGTCACTGTATTCTCTATTGTGGAAGTACCCAGATAAATATACAAATCTGGCTTTTTTTCCTATTTTAGTTTTTCACGTCAAGGTGATGTTTTAACAAGTCTCCAAAGTCTCTCAGACCTTTATAAAATAGGTAGTATTTTCTAAAGGCACTGCAGAAAGATTATGGTGTATGAAATAACTTACTGTTTTTTCATTTATTCAATAAAAATGTTGTGTGTTCATTTTATATCAGTGCCGTCTTAGGCGCAGAGCGTCAAATGATGAAAGGGTATATTTTGGTTTTCGAGAAATTCACAGTTGATCTAGGCACAATCAAGTCAAGAGCCAGATATGAAAATGAACAGCCAAGATATATAGCGAAGAGGTGCTTTAATTATAGAAGTAACAGTGATATGTTACAGAATCTTCGAGGAAGAAAGCACCCACATTTGAAATTATTGACGTGGTATAGAAAAAACCCTAACATTTCCAATTAGGTAGCCCACACATTTGGGATAAATTATTTGGGCCATAGCACAAGGCAGTTTCATTTTTATTAATTCTAGACTTTTGAATTTATAATCATGAAGTTTTACTTAGAGTTAAAAAAAAGCAATGAAGTAATCTGCTACTGGCTTCTCTATTTTGGTCTGTGACATCAAGGACTTTGTGGGGAGGGTGTGTGAATGTGTAATGTGATGTCCATGTATTATGCTTTCCAATTTTTGAAATCAAAGTACTCAATCAGCATTAATTAGGAGATATTGTGCTGTAATTTCCAAGTGCATGTACAATGGGTAGTCTTCTAAATTGTGTGCAATTTTCCTTTTCTTTCGAATTTCCACATGGAGCTTTCCCTATTATATATTAAATTGAGAGGCAGTTAGTTTCACATTCTGGGCATCCAAACATTAGCTTTTATATTTCCATGTGTCATGTCATGTGCAAAGTATGCCTACTTCTGAAAACTTGATCCTTGTTGTTCTCCCCAAATCACACATTTTATGGGCCTCTGGTAACAAACTTGGAATTGTTACTTTTGGTTTTATAAATCATGTCTAAGGGATTCTAAACCACATTTAATTACGCATGACAGAATAGCTTCGTGTGCTAATGTTCTTCTGGTTGACCCACCATGAATTCCTGCTAAAATTTTCATAAGCCTTGGAGACAATTCTCCAGAGTATCCCCCAGAGCATTTCCTGGACACCGATGATGCAAGAGTTTACCATCCTATTGATGGTTGTCCCAGTGCACCCCGGGATGAATACTCCCATTCCCTGAAAGCTGCTCATGGACCATGATGCTACTATAAATGGCTGAAATGTGATGCAGCTTCCCCTGCAACTTCCTCCAATTCAGCCTAATGGAGATTAAGATCCATTAAGAGCTCTTTGCTGCATGTGCAATTTCTATTGATCAGATTGACTCATTTCATTTTAGCCAATGATCCTATTACAAAAGCTGCCTCCTTCCAATGTTTTACTGGCACAGGGAGACCTGCAAATGCTCTGTACTGTAACAGGCGGTACAGGGAAGGGCATTGGCTTGAGTTGTTTTCCAGCCCCTACTAAACATAATTTACAGTATATAATTCTTACAAGTTTTGGGGAGTTATCATCCTTCATGCTCTTAGGATTGGTTTAGAGGTTAGAAATCTATGTGATTCACTTTAAAAATAAGCATTTGATGGTGAAACTATGTTAACCACAATATAGATGTAGATAAAGTTGAGTATGAGCAACACTGTGGCTGGAAATGAGGATTCCCTGAATTGGAAACCTATGAGATAAGCAGCTAGAGAAAGGAAATGTTTGCTTATAGTGACAGACTGTATTAACTTAATATTCATCTTTTTTTGTAAAAGGAGATATTAAGCTAGTGGCAGACATTATTGTTTTAGTGGTCAACACTAAGTGGAGCCATGAATTTTTACAAGATGTAAGAAATGGACCTTCCAGAAAGAGTGTATGGGAAAGGATAAGAGTAGAAGTACATGTAGTAGTGCAGCTATCCTGAGAGAAGTCCTTCTTTGCCTAATCACATGAATATATTACATAATATTAATAACTTACATGTGCAAATCTCTTCACATTCCCCAAACATTTTCACATAAATGAGTAATAAATTCAACTTCCATTTATTGAGCACCTATTATGTACTATATCTTTAATGTGTATTATGACATTAATCCCTTTAGGAAACCTGTAAACTTTAAATTACTACCAGTTTCATTTTTTAGATGAAGAGAAAAAGACACAGAGAGGTGAAGTGACTTGCCCAAGGTCTTGACCTGGAAGTGGCACAGCCTAGTTTCCAACTTAAGTCTGACTGGTTTCAAGCGCAGGTTTTACCTTGTTTTGTTTTTAAATCACCCCACACTTTTTGAGCTGGCTGAATTCTCTCAACAGCTTTGCTCAATAGGTAAGATATTGTTATTATTTCTAAAGCTCAGAAGAGATAAACAACCTATCCTAGGTGTCACAATGGATGATAGTAGGGTCAAGATTAAAACCTAAGTTGCCTGACATACTATATCACCTTCTTATGCAATGTTACAGTCAAAATTTAGATAGTGTTGTGGAATATTTATACATCTTTTAATGCTATTCAATAATTATGGAAGTGTATTTATGGAAGTGAAATTTATTATCAGTGACTAGAAGTCTAGTTTTCATTCTACTACTGTTATCTCTATTCTATAACCCTTAGTCTAATTCTTTGTAACATAAGAAACTGTGATATTTATTGAACTTCAACAATGAGGTAGATGTAGAACATTGTATTACGCCCAGGTTAATGGAGAAAGGATGAGGATGGATAGCCCCTTTAAAGAAATAGTTTTTACTTATTTTGAGGCAGTAGGAATTCCTTGAATTGTTTTTCATGACCAGATAACTACTGATTTAGATTTGGGATGGGCTCTACAAGGTAATAAAGTATTTATTAAATTTATGTGCCAAAATTACACATTGAGTTTGGAAATTACTGTTTTCTTGTTTTTGGTCAATTTCATTGGACTGTTTTGGAAGTCCTATGAATTGCTTTTCATTGGAAAACAAGTCATTTCAATTACATGAAGCTAGATAAGCATATGTTATGTTTTGTACAAATGTGTCTTAGTTTGAAGGTGAATTAGAACTGCAATAGATGCTTTTTGTTAAAATTAACAAATAGCATTTGATTTTTAAACAAAATTTCCTGAGAAACAAAAAAGAAAATGCAGTTCAGAATGTTTTCAGACAGAAAATAATGTGGTAGCAATCAGGTCCCAAGAACATCCTCACTGTAAAATATTCAGAGTGTGCTCGAATCCTAGCTTCTTGTAGCTTCATCCTTTATGGTACTACCTACGCTGTGTCACACATGGGCATGAAAAGTGACTTAAAAGCATGAGGAGAATACAAATTTTGCTCCATATATTGAAAAGTTCAGATGTTTTCTGGCAGATGTGCATCACTTAGGAATGATTGATTGCAAATAGAAACAATGATTTGGGTTGGGAAATAAGCCAATAGCAGCCAAGTATTTCTCTTGAAAACAGTGGTTAACTGATTCGGATGGTGCTAACTTTCTTAGAGATTTTTAAAAAGGTGACTTTGATATTCATCAACTGTAAACAGAACACATTTTGCTTATTTCCTCATGTCTGTATAATATTTCAATAGCCACTGAAGAATATATATTTTTGAAGACACTATATTTGGGCTTCTGAGAGCTGTTCCAAATGATCATGTGTGTTTTTTTTGAAAGTGCCATTAAAATAAAGATATTTCCTCATCTGGTATGTGTTGAGAGGAAGCAAAATCTCAGAACCAGGAGCTACGCTTCGGTGATGTGGGATGTATAGGTGTCTGTACGTCCGTGGCACATTAAAAGACCAAAACTGTAGGGGTGCAGATCTTAAGCAGCTTGTTTTCCATCCCCATTGCCCAATCAAACATGCTCTTTGACAGAGTTCCTCTCCTGCCCTTGGATGAAATTCAGTGGAATTCTGGATTCTTTAAAATAATAACAAGTCTTCTGGTACTTATTATAAAAAGAGGTCTTATTTTAGTAGCAAAATTACCTAGTCTATTATAATAATGACAACTCAGAACTTTATTGGAGGCTAAAGCTGTTTCCTCCTCCAGTTGGAGGTGCTGCAAATGGGAAGCTGCAGCGAGGAAGTGGGACTTAGGCTGGCGTCTTCTCAATTTCCCTGTCTGGCGCTCCTCTTCTCCATGGTAACCAGTCCCTCATAGGACTGTCTCTGGTTCTTCCAGGGTCGGAGCCAGAGGAGGGAGGCAAGGTAGGGCCCCCAAGAGGCCTTCCTTGACGTGTCCTGCTGTGATCTGGAGTTGATGTTCTCTCATCTTGGTAAATAATTAAATGGGGGAAGTGTGGGCATGCATACTCTCGTATGGATTGCTTTGGGGAATTGTGGGAAATACCCCCACAGCCATAGGTACTTGTGGGAACTTTTAGAACCATAAAATCTTGGGTCCCATCCCAGACCTACTGTACCAAAAACTCTGGGGCGTACCCTGAAATGTGAGATTAATAAGCTCCCAACGTGAAGCTAACAATGCTTACATCTGAGAACCATTGCAGCACAGTATAGTCAGGGAAAGCTGAATTCTAGTCTTTGCTTTGGCATTGATTATATACAGAAAGGTGCACAAATTGTATCAAGCCTGTTTTTTTGGGTAGCTGTCTGTTGTTGAAATCTTCTAAGCTTTCATAATAAGGAAAATTCATATATGATGGAGGATATACTACAGGGCAGATACTGTTGTAAGTGGTTTACATACAATAACTCTTTTAGCCTTCACGTGCTGCTGTCCCCATTTTACAGCTGAGGAACAAGCACCAATGGGTTGGTGAGGATGTCGGCTCCATGTTACAGTTCTAGTAAGCAGCAAAAAGGAGATTTTTCACTCAGGGAGTTTGCAGAGCCCCTGCTCTTCCCACAAAGCAAAACCATCTTCTTAGCAGGATAAGTCACTCCAGCTCTGATGACCTGACTGTATTTGGGTCTACACTGAAATAGCAACAGAAACTACAGGTTGTTTTTCAGAAGTAAAATGTTAAGACTCCTCTCTCAAGACTTCTGAAAGATTAGATGAGAAAAACATTTATAGGGCTTTTCCATAAAGAAAGCCATTTATCCATTCTTTTAGATAACTCTAAAATCTATTCTGGGATTACGCCAAAGCATCATGAAAATTTGTGTGCTTGTGGATGTGCTTTCACTAAACTGCATTTTAGAGTTACGCCATTGAGCTACATTGAAGAACGTTACAAGAAACAGGGCCATAAAATTCATTGTATTTACTATAAGACTATGGTTAAAGAAATTTCTCAGTCTGTACTCAGTAACCTCTTTCTGAGAATCTAAATGAGGTGTTTTTTCAGTCCTTGGTAGCAGGAATAAGCTTGCTTTTCCCGAGCTTCTGATTTATTTTTGTCTTGTGGACATAGAGAACCATATAACTAATCATGCTCCTGCCTTTGTGTTATGGGTTCAGTTGTGTCCCATCAAAATTCATATGTTGAAGTCTTAAGCCCCAGTATTTCAGAATGTGACTGTATTTGAAGACAGAGTCTTTAAAGAGATAAGTAAGTTAAAATAAGGTCATTAGCTTGGGCCCTAGTCCAATATGACTGGTGTCCTCATAAGAAGAGGAAATTAGGGAGCAGAAAAGCACTGAGGGAAGACCATGTGGTGACAGAGGGAGAGGGCAGCCATCTACAATCCAAAGAAAGAGGCCTCAGAAGAAACCAGTTCTGCTGACAGCTTGATCTCAGATGTCTAGCCACCGGAATTATGAGATAATAAATTTCTGTCGTCTGAGCCACCTAGTCTGTGGTACTTTGTTATGGTAATCCTCACAAATTAATACATATTGTAGTGGCTGTTGCAAAGCTGCATTTATGAACCACATCTAACAAATGTAGAGTATCTCATACCATTCCTTTTATGTATTACCTTTACATACAACTCCGTCTACTTTTTCCTTTTCTTATTTGCTCTTTACCTATTTCCTTATTTACTTCTTTCCATCTCTCATGCTGCTGCCATCCTTGTTGGGTACCGTATTGTGGTTGGCGTTCCCTGTGGACTACCCACTGCCTTTGCTATACAGCTGGCTTGGAAGGATGGGCTGGAGCTCTTCTACTCTTCCCAGGGCCTGGAGAGACGCATGGGCTGTGCCTCCCGGATTGTGATGATTTTCTAGCCATGAGTTCCCCTTTTTCTCCCTATGTGGCCAGGCCATCCAGACTCTGCCCTGAGTCTTGAACTCAAGCTACAACACTCACAGTTTCTGCTTGAAGGTAGCCATGCCTATTGTGGTATCTGTTCTGAAGTTGACTCACATGACTGCTTTCTCTAGAGTAGTCCACCAATCCCCTATCTGGTACCCTTCCTGATTTGAGCTTCTACCTCTTCTGAGTGCAGATGATCCTTAGGGTTGCTCTTGTCCTTTAGTGGTGGATTGTGTGTGTGTGTGTGTGCATGGCATACCCTGGATGGCAGCTTTCTTATATGACCATGTCTTTTTGCAGCTTTCTATCTTCCAGTTTTTCACGAATTTCTCTGTTTCCAATTCATTGCAAGTTCTCCTTCTTGTTTCAAACCACACACATATTTATTTTATATATAATTTGTTATATATAAATAAATATACATTTAATCTTTGTTGTACACACTTAACATTTATATATAAATATATGAATAAAATGAATTTCTGTATTTCAATATTTTTAAAAAATATTTTCTACCACTTTTAAGGATTTGTCCTGGGAGGGGTAGATTGTGGAGTATACTTAATCCACCATGACGAAGTGGAAATGGAAATTGACTTATCTTTTTCTTTTTCTGGGGAAAATTTGCCCTGAGCTAACATCTATTGTCACTCTTCCTCTCTCTCTCTTTTTTTTCCCTCCCAAAGCCCCAGTACATAGTTGTATATCCTAGTTGCAAGTTCTTCTATGTGAGCTGCTGCCACAGCATGGTTACTGACAGATGAGTGATGTGGTTCCGTGCCTGAGAACCTAACCTGGGCCACCAAAGCGGAGTGTACTGAACTTTAACCACTAGGCCAACAGGGCTGGCACTGACTTATCTTTTATATTGTGACTTGTATACTATTTTGTGAGTTACCTTACTTTCCTTTTGAAATGAGGTTATTTATACATACATTCACATCTAAGTAATACAGCAGACCATATACATGACTTTGACTAGTTTCTTTCACATATCCATACTTGCTTTCTTAAGTGTAAAATATGAGAGAGAGATTCATTCCTAAGGTCCTGCCAGAGATAAGTGAAGCCCAGGGAGACCATGCATTCTTGCATCTGTTGGGTCCCATCTTGCTTTGGAGATACATACAAAGGACACACATTCCACCCTCAAAATACTGAAGAACACGGTAAATTTCTCTTTGAAGGGGCTGTAAGATGGGTTACACATCTCAACACAATACCAAAGTTTCTTCAATATCCTCTTTAGATGTCTCTACTGCTAAAGCCTCACTCTCTGTGGTATTGTTCTCCCCAAATCTCTCTTCTCCATCTCTCTCTTGAAACTCTTGCTCACTTTCTACACATCCCCTCCTCCTGCCTTCCTCTCCTCTTACATCATGCCCTTTCTTGTTTAGTCAATCAAATTCCTCTCAGTATTTTTTTTCTTCTCCCAACCTATTACACTTATCAGCACAGCAGCACAAACAGAATCTTCTTTAGAAGGTGGGTATAGGTAAAGGTTTTAGAAGCTTACACTTTAATCTTTGTTCCTGTTGGGTAAGATGCTATAGTTCTGTACAGACATATAATAAAACCTATGGCCTTTGTCAGAGGTGCCATTTTCTTTCTTTCTTTTTTTTTTTTTTTTGAGGGAGATTGACCTTGTGCTAATATCTGTTGCCAGTCTTCCTCTTTTTTTCTCCCCAAAGCCCCAGTACATAGTTGTGTATCATATTTGCAGAGTTGTAGCTCTTTTATGTGATGCCACCTCAGCATGGCTTGATGAGGGTTGAGTAGGTTCGCACCCAGGGTGGGAACTTAACCGCTACACCAACAGGCCAGCTCCAGAGATGCCATTTTCAATGGGAAATGTTCGACGAGGAAGAGCAAACTGAGCTTTCTCTGCTGCTCCAGGACCAATTGTATGAAGAGCCATTTAAAGTCTGTCTAATGATCTTGCTTTCAGAATCCAAGTGGAAACAAGTGTGCGACTCAAGGCTTACTGATTTATAACTGCAGACATTAATTCTGGTTCTTGGTTTGATCTACATAGATGATGTCCTTGTTGACATGTGAGGGTAGTTAACTTACCTGCTTACCATCACCGTGACATGAATTAAAATTCTTGGAGTTGAAGTATAAAGTAATAGTTAATGGCATGGATTTGGTATCTCACAGAACTGTGTTCCAGTCCTGACTCTCCATTCACTTGATGAGAGAACTTGGGCAAGTTACTTAATTTTTATGAGGCTCGGCTTCTTCATCTGTAAGAAAGGGATAATGATGATACCTCCCGTAAAGTGTTATTGGAACGTTAAATAAGGTAATGTATGTAAAGAACAGCTGAGATCACGTTCATAGGCTCCACAAATGCCTTAGCACAGCCTGTAGAGTCCTGCATGATCTGATTTCTGGTGGACTCCAATCTCCTACCTCCCCACCCCCAACTTCCAGCATGGCCTCCATACACTAGTCACATTTAATAACGTGTTGTGTGTGGACTCTGTGCTGTTGTCTGGGGATAAAGAAATGAAGAGACATGGCTCCTGGACTGGAGGCACTCACATTTTATTAGGGAGCAAGAGACTCATAAACAAGTTGGCAATCCTGGTTGTCAAGCATTAAACCAATGGTGAAACTGTTAGGAAAAGGGAAAGGACACAGCTATTAATTTTGCTTGGCTAGAAAGTGGGTGGGAAGAAATAACAGTCAATCTGGACAACTCACTGTGCATCATAAGAGCATTAATACAATTCCAAATATCTCTGCAAAATGGGATTTATTCAACAGGAAAGGGTATGAGAAGATTGAAGAGAACCAGAATCAAGGCCAAGCTGGGGGGCCCAAAGCAGAGTTGCTTCTCTTTTTCATGGGCAAATAAATTTCTCTAATGTCCCAAGTAGAGGTTTCACAGGGTGGGTGGAGGATTATACATCCCAGTTGTATAATTCCAGCTTTGTTTTATTAAATAGCCAGTATTACAGATTGTGTCAAGTGGTTCTGAGAATTTAGATCACCGTGACTCAGCTCTGAGTAAGTGCTCTGGGTTCTTCCTATGTATGATTTTCTGGTCACTGCGTAGCAGTGCACCAGCACTGTGGCATAGCCGGGTGTGCTCAGAGGGAAGCAAGGTTTCTATCACTGGTAGGTGGTGTGAGGCCTCATTGGCTACACTGTTTACAACCATGGCCCATCAATCCAGCTTTAATACTTTAGCTCAGTGTATATCTTTCCTCTGGAATTCCCTTTCCGCTTTCTCTCTCTTCAAGATCCAGTTCAAAAAATGTTTAGGTACAAGCTCCCCTTCCCTCCAGTCAATCCTCAGAATGAAGCAATGACTGTGTCTTATGATCTTTGTGTCCCTAAGCTCCCTCACACTCATCAGAGACTCCACACGTGTTTGCAGAATGAATGACGTAGAGCATGGATCTGAGAGCTCTAAGACCCTGGGGAGACACCACGCAGGAAGCTGTCAGAGCTTTCTACACAGGGCGTGATAAAGGTGTCAGCTAGAGTGGCTGCAGCGAGAAAGAAGAAATGGCTTGTGTTACTTTTAATTCACGAAAATTTCATATTATCTACCATGGTCACCAGATCAACCCTGAATTTTGGTTCTGATTTGATTTCCAAACATAAGAAGAAATACCCATTTGTCTACAAAGGTAGACTGCCAATTCCCTAGTTACCCAGACTCGACATCATTGCTCAAGGAGCAGTCACAAATCAGTTATAGGGCTGAATTCCAGGCAATCTGTGGGAAATTAAGTAAATTATTTTGGATTAATTGGGTTACACATATTTGAACAAGTATATCTTTGAAGTTAATCCCAGAGAGAACATAAGAGAACACTTTAATCTGAGTTTAAAAGTAAAAACGAGAGCATCACCACCCAGATCCCAGTCTTAAAAATGTATATATGTTCTCCTGATCTGGCAGACTTGACACAAATAATTCCTGCCATTGGTACTAAGTGATGCTTCCAAGAAGCAACACCTCAGCTAAGATTCCAAATTTCTACTCTGTTGTTAAACCGTATTGTCTTTTTTTGGTGTTCGTAAAGAATCCTAATTGTTCCAGTGCAGTGAATACACTACAATAACACTAATTTGATAAGAGAGTCCCAAAACTTCTAAACAATTATGTGTTGACACAGTGATGGGAGATTTGAGGTTTATATATTTTTTTCTATAGTTTGTAATCTGAGGAGATGGAGTACAGAGAAAATAAAATTTGTTTGTTATGGAGCCATAAAATGTACTGAGTAAAACGTGGACTTATCAAAGTCATTTCAGTGAAGTAGCCATAATGAGGAAAGGTGTTTTTTTTTCCCGTACTGTACAGTCAGTATTAAAACAAGAAGCAAAATACCATAAAACAAGCTGGTAAAAGGAGTTTATTCTCAAAAGCAAGTTTGGTGTACATTCTGGGATCAAAACAAAATCAACCCAAATTCTTGTTTATTCTGTGGCACAATAAAAGCCAGTATTTGAGATGACAACATTCAGGTGCTGTAAGATTTTCAAACACAAAAGATTTCATTATATTTATGGCATAATTTCTTTAAAGAGATGGAAAAAATAAACTCAAATTCAAATCAGGAAGATCTCAGTAAAGCTTGAAATTAACAATTCTACCTGCTTAATAATTGTTAAGATGACCTTCCAGTTATTGTGACATTCTTTGCCATGAACATTTCAGTTAATAGAAGCTTTATTATTCCTAAGTACCACTAAGTACCCAATCATATTATATATATATATATATGTGTGACTATATATATAAAACCTATATAAATATTATTTATAACATTTATCAAATAGATTGGTGATTAATGCCCTTGCTTTGGAAATCCTGAATTTCAGCAAGGTTGAAATGCTACATCTCTAACACCCTCAAGAAGAGCCATATAATGGTTCTTGCAAAAAATATTTGACCTTTATAGGTAGATATACCAATGGCACCAGTTAAAGGAGTTAGTTATTGATTTGGGAAAGTTTTATTGCCTTCTCTGTGCCAGGCACAATTCTAGATACTGGAGACACAGCAGTGAACAAAACATGGGACTTGTAGTCTAGTGGTTGTTATGCATTTGGTTGTTTGATAAACCCGACATGAACACTACTACATCTGTGGAGCCTAATCAGCATAATGTTCCATCTCCAAGCCTATACTTTGTTCCACATTTACAGCTGAAATTGTGTCTTCCAAAGCATGTGAAGAAACACTGAGCAGTGTTCATACAGAGTGTGACGAATGGGGATGTCGATAAATTATCACGTCTAGAGGTTTGCAGACAAAACCCACTTCCTAATGTGCCTTTTAAAAAGCAACAACACAGTAACAATTGCAAATAGATGCCAACAGGCACAAAAACAGCTCTTACCATGATCTTCCATTAATAATAACACTTTAATTGTGGATAAATAGGGCTTTACTGTTTATGAAGGGCTTTCAGACACATTCTTCATTCTGTAAAGCAGCCAGGAAAGATGTTATCTCCATTTTAGAAATGCAGAGACTGGAGCTTCAGTGGATTTTCAAAGGTCACACAGTGAATCCTAAGACTAGGATTCAAATCTTGGAGCAATTATTCCACCTTGATTTCCTGGGCACCTCGATATTACTCCTTTCATAGGCTTTGCTGGTTTAGCATGGGATTGTGATATCTGGAGATTTTACTTTCTAAAATTATTGTAGTTAAAGTGATGTGTACTGATTTCATAAATATTCTCATGTCCTCATGCTGAGAATTCTAGAAGCAGAGTCTTGAGCAATAATATAAAGAATATGCTGAGTTACTGAAAGTTCTGGCATTAGGATTTGAGCTAATGCCCAGGTTCTGACCTATTTTATTCATTAACAGAATAGGTGTTAAATTTCATAAGAGTAGGACCATGAATTGTGAAAACAGTTAACCATGGCCAAATTCCAAAGTGAGCAATCATATAATGGCAATTTTCAGATGGACAAAGTTAAGTCCTTAGAGAATAACATCAGTACCTGGACAGTACTTTCTCTGGATCTCGAAACATTTGGATGGATAAATGCAACTAGTGCGTAGAGCGCATGTTGGGAGTTGGGGGTGATGGGGTAGGAGGTTGGACTCCACCAGGAATCGGATCATGCAGGACCCTATGGGCTGTGCTACGGCATTCATGGACCCTAGGAAAGTGATCTCAACTGTTCTTTACAGACATTACCTTATTTAATGTTTCAGTAACATTTTGAGGAAGGTGTATACCTGGTGTGAGGCCTATATGGGGAAGTAGGTATGGGGCAATGCAACATAAAATTTTTCGTGAAAGTTTTGCAGAAGAAATTAATGCTCAGCCAGAGATAATGGTGGACAGCATGCATCAGTTTCTGAGAACATTTGACACACACACACACACAAAAGGCCTTTGAATTTCTAAGAACACTCCAAGGAAATGATGTAGATGGAGTTTTCTCTATAATGACTTCTCTCATTCTAATATAATCATCTGGAATGGTGTGTGTGTGAATTTAAAGCATGTTTAAAGGAGTTGATATACAGTACATGTGCAGGTTGGTCATTTGTGAAGTTGTTCTATCCTACCAGATGACGTCACAGAATGCAATTTTTTAAAAAAAACCCAGGATATAAGATTGAGCCACCCTTGATGGTTTTCCTCTTAAAATGAGGAGATTCATTTAAATCAAATGCCAATAGCCAGTCTAGTTGCTCGTCTGAAGTCTGAAAGTGCATGCAGAGGTGCTTTGCTTTTGCAGAAGTGCTTCATATGCCATTTCTTGCTTTTACAAGTGCTTCACTATCTTCAAAACGCTTTCACAATTTTTAACTGTTTTTTTTTTTTTTTGACAAAAAATCCTGTGTGTTTGTTGGAGCGGGGTACTATAATTCTCATTTTTAAGAGGAAACTCAAACTCAGAAAAGATATATATCAGACCCAAGGTCAAAATCTGCTGAAATTTAGGTCTTTGTATTGCAAATTCAGCTCTTATCCCTTTGGGCTTATTTTCTTTAGATGCAGAAATCTCCTCTTCCCTCCAAAAAAGGTGCTACCACTTCAAGCTGGTGTAGTGGTTTAAATTGCCGCTGGGAAGGACAATAACTGCAAAACAGGAAGTATGAGGATGTGACAACTCTGACTTCAGTATTAATTATGCATCAAATAGTAAGAAGTGGGTCAGTGGGAGAGCCAAAGGTATTTATGTGGCACTCCACCCACTGGAATAGCTGACTTTGGATTCTGGTAGAGGCATCCTCACTTAGAAATTATTTTTGTGGAAATTTGGTTCTCAGGTTGACCCCTCTTCCAGAAAGACGGAAGTCTGTGTGGTTTCCAGAAGGCTGACCTAGCATATTGTGTGCTCCATGATTCTTACTTAATTCTGGTGGGTGAAGCTCAGTGGTCCCAAAGAATAGGTGCTATCTAGGTGCTATCTAGGAATAGAAACACAAACTGGGGACAAGTTTGCTCATGATCCCCAGGTAGTGGCATTGGGGCAGCTACTGTTACAGTAAACTTATCTAACGCACAGTTTGATAAGCAGTCCTCGTTGTAATTCAGTATGCTTTTCCCTTTGAATATCAATCAGGGCAAAGATATTTCAAGTTGGGCTGTGCGAGCAAATGTTTATAAGACGTACTGAATTATATTAGCCCTAACTTTTTCCCTCACTGTGATATTTGTCTACACAGAACCAGAGAAGCTATTAAGCAAAAGCAAAAACTAATGATTTTAAAGATTTGTTTCAGTTTGGCAGATCCTCCTCAATATAGCAGAAATAAACATTTTGAACCAGAGATGAAGACCAAAATAAAGGAAAAAAATACTCCCTCCTGCCCATCATGAAAACACATGCTTAGTCTTTAAATTTAAGGAGAGACATTTTATATATTTTTTTCAACTTGCCAAGATATGCTAAACACATTAAATAAACCCAGTCCTCCTGCTCAAAATGTATGAAATTTCAATTCCATTTTTAGGGTCTCTGCACACAGCTGACATATCTGTTTGAACTGAAAAAATTGTTTCTTTTAATTTCTTTTTCTTCACATATTTTATTCTGGGCCAACAGGTCAATTTTGTATTACAAGTGTATTGTACCCATACCATATATGATACATACTACAAATGAAAAAAATTGCTGATAGATTTAATTATGTTTATTTGAACGTTTGATAAAACAAAACAAAACCAAAAACCTTCACAATTAACCTTTAAGGATTTTCCAAATTGGTTGGAACTAAACCTTATGAATATTTTTCTCTAATATGAGAGTTACATGATTTATATAATTTTACTATCTTGAAATGTACTTTTCAATATGTGGTATTTTAGGATAGTTCTACCAATAGGTTGATTCTGGAACCCTAATACCCTACATCTAATCATACACCAGACACTATCAATTTTTCTCTCAGTAATGACATTTTAGTCTGCTTCCCTACTTCTTACTGCCATGGTTCAAGCTTTCCTTTCTCTTCTTTGCAGTGTTTCCAATAGCGTCCTTCTCTGGGGACACTGCGCCTCTAATACTACCTCACTCCAGTCCTTCTTTCATATTGTTGTCAGGGTTACCTTTTTAAAAGACAACTGTGTTCACTTTGCATCTCAGCCAAAACTTCTATTGGATCCCTTTTGTCTTCAAAATAAGTCCAAGAATAATAACAATAATAACAGGAGCTAAATGTTCCACATCACCATCTAACAAATTTGTAGGATGGTTATTTGCCATTCTAGTGGGTATATAGAGTCATCTCATTTTGTATTTCCTTGATGACTTGTGATGTTGGTAATCTTTTCACATACTTATTTGTCATTCATATATCTTCTGTGGTGAAATGTTCATTCAAATCTTCTGACCACTTGTTCTTTTTTCTGTTGGAAGACATCATTTTTGATGGTACAATACTAAAAGCATTCCTTTTAAAATTGGGAACAAGGTAAAGATGCCCACTGTCACTGATTCTATTTAATATTATATAGAAGAACTAGTCAGTGCTAGGTGCATACATGGACCGTTGACTTGTGACAGAGCGTAAACAGGGAAAAGATGGACCATTTAATAAATGGTGTGAGATCATCAGTCATCCATATGGAAAAAAAAACACTTTGGATTCCTGCCTCACAATATACACTAATATCAGCTCTAGATGGATTTAAAAATTTAGTCCGAAAGGTGAAACTTTAAAACTTTTAGAAAATATTGGAGACTATCTTTATGGGTGTAGGGCAGAGAAGTGTTTTAGAAGCAGATGGAAATGACACTAACCTCAAAAGAAAAAAATTTGCATTAATAACATTAAAATATAAGACTGTCTGTTAAAAGCTACCATAAAGAGAGTGATCTAATTTGATTTAAAAAAAATCTGGCCGAATTAGAAAAATAAAGGAAAATACACCAACCTCACTTGTAAATGTTGATATAAAAGTCTCATATAAAATATTAACAAATAGAATCCAGCAAACTATTAAGAGGTGAATGCCCACTATCACTGCTTTTATTTAAAATTTTCATGAAGTACCAGCTAACACAGTTTGAAGAGGTAAAAGAATCAGAGGTGCAAAACTTGCTAACAGAGGAAAAATTATAATTATCTATAGATGATGTTTCTGGATTATATTTCTGGACAGCCTGAGTTAATCACCTAAAATTCAAGTGGAAACAGTGAAGGAAATTATTAATATGACTAAATATTTCTTTAACATAAAAATCAGTAGCTTTCCAGAGCCCAGCCACCAAATAAGATAATATAAAGAAAACATTGCACTTATAGCATCATGCAAAAAGATAAATACCTAATCATAAACTTAACAGGAAATATACGGGACCTATATAATTTTTCAAAACTCTACTTAGGCACATAAATAAAAATTTGAATAAATGAAAAGTTGTAACTTGTTCTTGAGTAAGAAGACTCATTATTGTAAAGACATAAATTTTCCTCAAATTAATTTATAAATTGAGTAGAATCACATTAATAAAACTTATTGATTTTGTATTATTTCTGGAACTTGTAAAGCCAATTCTAAAATCCATTAAAAAAACAAAAAAGGAAATAGGATTTTAAAATGAAAAATAAAAAGTTATAGGGCTACACTAAATCTGCCGAATATAAGAATGTATTGCAGGGGAGCAAAATTTGCCACCGCACAATATGACACTTTGGGATATTGATCATTTTGAATTAAAGTTCCTTGAGAAACAGCTAGTGCAAGAAGGGCACTCTGACCTTCTCTGTCCTCCTGAAAGCAGGAAAAAAAATCTCCTGTGTGAAAGTTACCCTCCCTGTGCCAGGGGGTAGAGAAACTTCCTATTACCAGAGTTAGGAAATTAAGGGCTGAGAAGGCTATATAAACAAAACTTGTTACTTTACTGATTTACTACCCCAAACCCAAACTTCTTTGTCTTATTAGTTCTTCACAAATTTGTTGTTTCTTTGTCTAAAAAGTATAAAAGCTACCTGCTTTGGTCATTTCTTTGGGCCTCATATTCTTACGGAGCCCCTGTACATGTGAAATTAACTATGATTTTCTCCTGTTAATCCGTCTCATGTCGATTTAATTTTTAGATAAACCAAAAGAACCAGGAGGGGTGGGGTAAACTTCCCCACTCTCTGACAGTATTAATACAGCATTTTTTTGTACTGGCATACAGAATAGTCAGACCCATGGAACGGTCCTGAGGTCCAGAATAGATACAAATACCGTGCTAATTTAGAATCTGATACAGCTGGAATTTCAATCAGTTGCCATTGAGGAGGAAAAAGCTGGATGTTTATTTCATTCTTATTCTTAAATTGAATTTCAGATTTTTCAACAATTTAAATGTTAAAATTAAACCTGTTTTCTACCCTGCATCCCCTAAAACAAGTCTGTAAAAATACTAGGAGAGGGGCCAGCCCGGTGGTATAGTGGTTAAATTTGTGCATTCTACTTCGGTGGCCCAGGGTTTGCTAGTTTGGATCCTGGGCGTGGACCTACTCACATCTCATCAAGCCATGCTGAGGTGGTCTCCCACATAGAAGACCTAGAAGTACCTACAACCAGGATGTACAACTATGTAGTGGGGCTTTGGGGAGAAAAAAATAAAAAGAGGAAGATTGGCAACAGATGTTAGCTCAGGGCTACTCTTTCTCAAAAAAAAAAAAAAATACTAGAAGAAATGGTGGAAGAATGTTTTTATAATAATGGAATGGGAAAGGTTTTTCTTTCTAAACAAGATAAAAACTTAAAAGCCAATAGTTTAAAAAAAATAAAAATTACATGAAATTAAAACAAATTTGTTGAACAAATACTGTAAACAAAGTCAGACTAGGAAGATATTTGTGATATGTATGATATGGGACTTTTAAGCTTAACTTCCTTAATATGTAATAATTCCTTCAAATCAATAATAAAAAATCTAATTTTAAAATGGGCAGAAAACAGTTCATAGAGAGTAATCTGGCTATCTTATAAACATATGAAAGAGGCTTCACCTCACTCATAAAAAAGTAAATCTAGGAGATGCTTTTCATGTCAGGTTTGCAAAGATCAAAAGTTTTGATACTACACTGTTTAGACAAAAGGTGCGGCAATAATCACTCTCACATACTTGTAGTGGAACTGCAAATTGATATAAAGTTTTTCGAGGGCAATTTGGTACTATCCACATTTTAAATGTATCTATTTTTGACAACAAAATTTCATTTCTAAGAATCTATTATACACATATTTTTATGTGTCCCTAAGGATTTTCGCATAAGTTAGCAGTAGTTTTGCAATAACAAAAGAAAGGGTGTAATGTAATTGTTGATTAATAGGTGATTGGTTAAACAAATACAATAAACACAATGAAATACTGTGAGGCTGTTAAAGGAATGAGGTAGATTCAAATATACCGATGAAGAAAAATTGTCCAAGAAATATTATTAAATGAACAAAATAAAAAGCAAAATAAAACATAAAATATATCCTTTATATAAATACTAGTATATGCATTCAAATTTTTCTGAAAGGATGCACAAGAATCTATTACTAGTGATTGCATCTACAGAAGGAGAAAATGGATTGGAGATGAGCAAATGATTTACTTTTTATAGTATCTTTACTACTTCTTAACTTTTTAAAAGTCATATTTATGTATTACTAAAATTCCTAGACCAAAACCTAGATATTTTGAAAGATACTATGGAGAAATAAGAAGGGAAAGGATTTGGACATCTGTTTGATGACGGGACTCAGTAGATGACTAATGGGTAACTTACCTCCCTGAGATTCTCTGGGTCTCTGACTCAAACATGAACTGGCTGAGATTTGGGAACCTCTCCTTTGGTTTGCTCACCTCGTTCCTGACGGAAGACAACGTCCCACATCATCCGCCTTCCTTTGCTCTCCAGTTTTTGTGACTTCCTGGCTTTCTGCCTAGATCTTGCTTCTCTTGTGACTTATTTCCTGGTGCTCTTTGCTTTCCTTGCCCGTCTGGTTCTTTCCTGGTTTGTTGCCGAGCCATACAAATCATGTGCCTGCCTAGACTCCTGACTCCTTGCCTGGTTCTTGGCCGCATGTTTTCTTCCTCTTGAGTGGATTTGTGATGGAATGTTTGCTACTGCTTTCTGTTTTGCTCTCCTTGGCTCTCTCACTCTCATAGGTCCCTCATCTTTTTCCTGGGCATTTGCATTCCTTCTAGGGTTGAGCACAGATGGAATTGAATAATAAAAGGAAGCTTTTTGTGAAGAAAGCCAAAGCAGGAAAAGAAAGAAACTTTTAGTATGTAATAGAAGGGACTTGTGAAAGTGGAGGGAGAGTGTCAGTCTTCAGAGTATAAAAGTCTGATTGTCTTCCTTGACTGGCTAGACTGTCTTTTCTTCATTCCCCCTGCACTTTGCTGAAGGGATAGAAAGTACATTAGAGCTCCAGGGATGTGGGTAGGACAGGGGTATGTGGAAAAGAATGATTAAAAACCTGGGAAGGAGAAGAGAAAAGGGGTGGTATCGGGGGTGGAAGGTAGGAAGAGGAAGGCAGAAGGAAGACTTCCTGGAGAAGAGAGGCTTCCTGAAGAAGGATAAGCTAAGGTTGACACTACATGGACACTACAGAGTTGAGAAAGAAAGCCTTTTTCTCCAGCAGGGAGAAGACCCATGGATGCTGTCTTTTGCTTTGATTGCATTAGGGACTTAAACTGGATAGCAGGGGAACCCTCCTGCATGCTTTCATAGATTCTTCATGTTGGACTGCATTGGATCATGTCACCCTGCTCTTTGAACATTAAGGTCATAGTAAGGGGTTGCAGATTCTCTGCTATATCTTTTCCTATGATAATTGGTGATAACAGTGAAGAATGAGCATTATTCTTTAAAATGTTGAACTTTACCTCATTACCTTGTTCCTGGAAAGCAGTGGTAGTTAAGAAATGCCCCTATTGCTTATGACACCAAAAGCACAAGCAAAAAAAGGTAAAAATAGATAAATTGCACTATCACATTTAAAACTTCTATGTTTCAAAGAATATAATCAAGATGCAATCTATAGAATGGGAGAAAATATTTGCAAACGAAATATCTGACATGAGGTTAATGTCCAGAATATATAAAATTAAAAATATTTTAAAAAGCCAACAAAAAACAAATAACCCGATTAAAGAATGGACTAAGGACTTGAGTAGACATTTCTCCAAAAAAGATATACAAATGCCGACAAGCACAAGAAAAGATGCTCAACACCACTAATCACTAGAGAAATGGAAATCATGCCCATTAAGATGCCTACTATCAAAAAAAGAAAAATAGCAAGTGTTGGTGAGGATATGGAGAAATTGTAACTGACACAGATTCTCTTCTTGACTAAACTTTAGTCAGCCTCCTCTGAATCCTTTACTCAAATAGGCCCCAATCTTTGAGCTTCCATGTTTGTCTTTAACAAAAATCCAGTTAAATCAGTTTAGCTAGAATCTCCCACCCTTGACATCAGATCACACTCAATATCTGCTCAAATTTCTCATCCCCCATGATCCCCCAGGTGATATCTGATCACCTTGGCCTTCTTTCAGCAAGAATCCTATCAAATCACTTTAGCCAGATTCTCTCTTTCCCTTGATGTTTTCTCTTAGTAATTTTCCATTCACTGATGCCCCCCCTTCTCCTTAGCTATAAAGCCCCACTTTGTCCATGCTGTATTTGGAACTGAGCCCAGTTTGACAATAAAGACTCTTCCCCTATTGCAATAGTTCCCAAATAAAAGGTTTTTGCCTCTTTAACTAGTATTGGGGTCTGGTTTTCTCTAACAGAACACTTGTGTACTGTTCATGGGAATGTAAAATGGTGCAGCCTCTGTGGAAAACAGTATAGCAGTTCCTCAAAAAATTGAAAATAGAATTACCATATGATCTAGGAATTTCACTTCTGGCTATATGCCCAAAAGAACTGAAAGCAGGGTCTCGAAGAGATATTTATATATCTATGTTCACAGCAGTATTATTCACAATAGCCAAAAGGTGGAGGAGGCAACCCAAGTGTCCATCAATGGATGAATGAATACACAAAATGTGGTATATACATACAATGGAATACTATTCGGCCCTAAATAGTAAGAAGATTCTGACCATGCTACAACATGGATGAACATTGAGGACATTATGCTAAGTGAAATAAGCTAGTTAAAAAAAATATACTGTATGATTTCACTTAAATAAAATAACTGGAGTAGTCAAATTCATAGAGACAGAAAGTAGATGATGGTTGTCAGGGGCTGGCGGGAGGAGGTATTGAGAGTTGTTGTTTAATGGGTGTAAAATTTCAGTTTTGCCAGATGAAAAGAGTTCTAGAGATTGGTTGCACAATGATGTAAATGTACTTAACATTACTGAACTGTACACAGAAAAATGGTTAAGATGGTAAATTTTATGTTTGTATATTTTACCACAAAGAGAATTTTTTTCCAGTTTTATTGAGAAATAATTGACATACATCACTGTATAAGTTTATGGTGTACAGCATGATAGTTTGATTTACATATATTGTGAAATGATTATCACCATAGGTTTAGTTAACATCCATCATCTCATATAGATAGAATCAAAGGAAAAGAAAAAAAAATTTCTCCTTTTCATGAGAATCTGAGGATCTACTCACTTAACACCTTTCCTGTGGATCACACAGCAGTGTTAACTATAATCATCATGTTGTACACTCCATCTCTAGGACTTACTTATAACTGGAGGTTTGTTAAGATGGTAAATTTTATGTTATGTTATGAAAAATTTTTTAAAAGAGAAAGAAATGCCCCTATCCTTTTGTGTTCCTGGGGTGATTGCAAAGAATCTCAGAATCTTCTTACTGTGACTTAGATATGCTAAGGGATAACCCCTTGTTTACCTGTGATAAAGCCAGACCAGATCTTCCGAATTCCCATTCGTAGCCTCATAAATGATGAGCTGAAGTGTTTATCTCCACTGATTAATCTGGACAAAATACTGGTCAACTTGACCAAACTTTAGTCAGGTTTCTCCCCTCTCCACAGGCACCTTGACTTGCCCTTGAACTTAAATAAGCGTTGGAACGTGGAGCGCTCCTTCGTTAATGACCCCTCCTGAAAATCAGCTGACCACAAAAAAAGACTTTAGTTCCTGTTCAACTCCCCAATCATGCCATCCGCTTATTCCACTTCCCACATCCGTTTCTTTCTAGCCTTGCTTACTCCTCCTTACAAAAGAAAAACCCTTTCTGCCTGACCTTTGAGAAGCTTGCAGATCCTAAAGTTGGAGCATTCATTCTTTCTGTTGCAGTAGTTCCCCAACTTCCCCACACCCATTGCAATAGACTTTCAAATAGTCTCTCTTTACCTAAGTCCAGATTTGTTTTTATTTGACACTTGCAAAGTATGAGAAGAGCATTTGTCCTATTTAACATATAAAATATAGTGACAAGATATTTAAGGTATGAATTGTTTATATCTCATAAGTAACACACATGTAATTGGAAGATGTGAGTCTAATTGTGTAGTATATTTGTATGCATATTGAAGTGTGCTGGCTAAACTTCACTATAATGCTGTCCTAGGGTGTTATAATTTTTCTTTATAAGTATGTTATTTGGAAAACTGTTATTACTGTTTTACAGGCTGTCTGGTACCACTTTTTTTTTTTAATTGATGTCTTAGTTTATAACACTGTGGGGTTTTAGTTGTACATTTTTGTCCGTCACCTTGTGGATGTAACCCTTCACCCCTTGTGCCCCCCCACCCCCCTTCCCCTTGGTAACCACCAATCAGTTCTCCCTATCCGTGTGTTCACTTATATTCCATATATGAGTGAGTTCATGCAGTGTCTGTCCTTCTCTCTCTGGCTTATTTCACTTAACATAATACCCTCTAGGTCCTTCCATGTTGTTGCAAATGGGACAATTGTGTCTTTTCTAATGGCTGAGTAGTATTCCATTGTATGTATATACCACATCTTCTTTAACCAATCTTCAGTTGAGGGACACTTGGGTTGCTTCCACTTCTTGGCTATAGTGAATAATGCTGCAATGAACATAGGGGTGCATACGCCTCTTGTGATGGTTGATTTCACGTCCATTGGGTAGATGCCCAAGAGTGGTATTGCTGGATCATATGGTATTTCTATTTTTAATTTTTTGAGGACTCTCCATACTGTTTTCCATAGAGGCTGCACCAGTTTGCATTCCCACCAGCAGTGAATGAGGGTCCCCGTTTCTCCACAACCTCTCCAGCATTTGTTGTTATTTGTCTTTGTGATTATAGCCATTCTAACCGGTGTAAGGTGATATCTCAGTGGAGTTTTGATTTGCATTTCCCTGATGATTAGTGATGCTGAACATCTTTTCATGTGTCTATTGGCCATCTGTATCTCTTCCTTGGAAAAATGTCTGTTCATATCCTCTGCCCATTTTTTGATCGGGTTGTTTGTTTTTTTGTTGCTCAGTTGTATGAGATCTTTGTATATTACTGAGATTAATCCCTTGTCAGACAAACGATTTGCAAATATTTTCTCCCAGCTGGTGGGTTGTTTATTCATTTTGATCCTGGTTTCATTTGCCTTGTAGAAGCTCTTTAGTCTGATGAGGTCTGTCTGGTACCACTTTTAAATTGGCAATTTAGTTCAGGAAAATGTTAAATTGCGGACACTTAAACACCTGTATAGAGGACAAAAACTTTTGCTCAGCTGGTTTGGTTTCCTATATAAGATTTTATCCTAGTCCATTCTCAAGTGCCACTTCTTTGCTATGACTTTGTGAAATTCTGAATTGAGAGTAAAAACAAGTGTTCTTAATAGTAAAAATTAACACTTTTTACTATAACCAGCACATCTTAAATTTACAGTGTTTTCAAATTTTTTCCTTTTGATTTTTAAATTGCAGTTGTGTGTCAGGATTCCGCAAAGGGAAATTATGATGTTAGTAACCATGATAATTAATTGAGACGAAGCTCTGACTACCACCAATCTGGCTTAAAGGGACACTAACATAGCAGCAGACTTTCAAGGTCAAATCTAAATATTTTCTTTTCTTGATGTGAAGATTGTCCCATTCTGGAATTTTCCTTTTTCTTGCCTTTTTTCAAACATCTTTCTACTTTTAACTGGTAATTTTTGAGGAAGTGATGATATTCTGCTATCGTTAAGTTTGCTACTTAGAAAAATAGAAGGTTTGTGTTTTGTGTGGTCTTTGTATTTTTTATATTAAAATTTCCATACATTCACGCACTCATTTATTGAGCTTTATGTGGTAGACAATAAAGAAGATTAAATGGCTCTGCACAGAAACACCCTCTACATTAGCACTGCACTGATTTCTCCTTGCCTCCACTCCAGTCCTATCTCAGCCAGAATGGGCCAGCTCTACAACCATCCACCCCCATTACCCATGCATTTGACTAACTTTGCCTGTTTATGAATTTTCTGGAGCCTTTATGCTCTTATAGGAGACACACATGAATCTCACGGGTGTGGGACATTTTTTATTCTTTTCATTTTCTTTTGTTCCTAGATCTCAAATCACCTAATCTCATTTATGTGATGAGTTGATTATATTCAGAAAGAGCTGATGGTACTTTTTGGAATATCAACAAAAGCCTTTTCTTTACTGGGGACTGGGTACTTCATGGCCAAAAGATAACTAGTGACCTTTGGCAGTGTCAGATCTAATCTCCTCCTTCCACAGCTGAGGAAATAAGGTCAAGAGAAATTTAGCACTTTTCTGGCATCCCATGCTATCTGAGTTACAGAGCAAGCCCCCAGACCCTCCGGTCATAGCCACAGGCCCACCCAATTGCACTGCCTCAGGTTTGAGCCAGATAAAAGTCAGATATCTTGCATAAAAATTAAATCATCAATCTTTCAACTTTGCACATGTGACAGAGCTGAGAGATTGAATTTTAGATCAAAATAGCTAGATATTTGGACTCTCTTGATCGTCACAGACTCTGAGACTGTCATAGGTTGGTGTCATTCAGGCAGGTGGTACCTAAGTACAAATAGATGTGGGCTGTAAGACCTTCTATCCAAACCAGATCTTTCTGTTTTCTACTGAATGTTTTCTTCTTCATGGAGTGGGCCATTTTGATTATAGTTTCTTAACTTAAAATAAAGCATCCCAATTGGCTGTCATCACTTTAGTGACTCCATGATGTCAGACAAACAGAATGCACCAAGGAGAAATGCTTTGGGTGGTGAAATTATGCAGAACAAGCTTTCAAAATTATGAACTATTATGAACAGTAGCATCGGAAACTACACTTGTGCAGGTATGCTTTTCAGAGGGGCACCAGATTTAGATAATTAAATGAAAAAAATAAACTTTTCTTTTGATAATGAAAGTTGGATGACCAAAGAAGAAGCTGGGAGAAAGCATGGGTCCGGAAAGCAGGACAGCACTGGGGGTTGTGTGGCTGTCACTTCTTCAGCTCTGGAGTTGGTGGAGAGGGGGAGTACCTGGCCATCTCCCGATTTTGATCGTCCCTTCTGTAAAATAAAACAAAAAATGGGATGCCCTTTAGGATATTTCCAACTATAAGATCCATAAAATTAGATTCCAAAATTAAGTGTTTGTCAAAACTATAATCTTAAGTTTTTTCCCCCTGTTTGTCCATTACCTGAAAATGTATAGTAACTATATATTCATATTTGCAATGTTATTCATTTAACTCTGATAAAAGTCCAGTAGAAAATTCCAAAAAATGTCTTCCTTAGGTAAGAGTTACCTTAAATATCACAGAGTTCAGAAGCCTATTTCAGGCCATTGCTGGGGCTTGTGAAGTCTGTCTATTTGTTCATTTTCTCCAGGAGACCCTTTCTGTCCTTGCGTCTAACTCAGTGTGTTGTGATAAATAATGTAGCGCCTTCCTAACAGTTGCCTTAGCCATACGAGGGGTACATTTTAAAAAGAGAACAAGCAGACACAGAAATGGAAATTAACCCCAGGCCTGCCAGCCTCCGTCAGGAATAATGGCGTCACATAATTCCAGGGTTAAATGAGAAGTAGGTGCCTTTTTACTGAGTTAGGCTCTTTGTCCTTGCTTTAGTGTGTCATTGTAGCAACTGTCATGTAAGGTTAATGACAGCCCCTCATTACCCTTGTCAAATATGTAATAATGTGGCCCAACAACGGGTCTGAATGGTTTCTGCTTGTCAGACCCCTATGTTTTGCCTAGCAGATGGTCACTGTGTTCGGAGGGGCCCTCGCTCAGATCCATCACACTGATACCCTGAACACGTGTGTGTGCGGGGAGCATTTTCCCCTGATGGGACAGTGTGTGGCTGGAATACTAATTGAGCACAGCAAGAGACTGCAGACTTCCCCTCCCCCCGCCCCCAAATCCCTGTTAGTTTTCTGCCAGGCTCCGGGGGAAAGGGGGAAGACAGGACCTTTCTCGCCTCTCTCCTTCTATTATTTCCGGCGACACACAACACTTTTCAGCTGTGATATGCACCCGTTTTCAAACCCTTTATTTGGATCACTTAGGATGCAGCACCCATGAAATTTAGACACATTCTATTCTCGGAGACATGGAAACAAAGGGGGAGAAAGCCTCAGTGAGGAAAGTGGCAGGGGGCAGGGCTTACTGGAAAAGAGCTACAGTCCAGGTGGCAAGAGATAAGAATTCTAGCCTGTGACCTTGTGCAGTCCCTCCTCCTGGCTCTGTTTACTCCCCCAGGAAGGTGGCCGGGCTGCAGGACATGAGAGAGATGCATGAGGCCAGACACAAGGATTCTCTGTCCTGCCCCACGGCTTCTCCAATGGGCCCTTGCTTTCCTCATCCACAGTGGTATTTTACACGATGTAACTTCCTTTCTCGAAAATGAAGCAGCTCCCAATTGCTGAAAAAATCAACTTAAACTCTAAATCACTGCTGCAGCCTTGGTTACTAGACAAGCCACTCTTTTTCCCTTACTAATCTGTTCCCACAATTTTTCAGGCTGCACATAACTCTTCAGACACAAATCTATTTTTTTATGCACCAAGTTTTCTTGGCTTCAAATCTTTGCTCATGCCTGACCTCCCATACGAAATTCTCTGATGCTCCCTCTAATCAGCCTCTATTCTTCAAAAGCATTACTTGAAGACCTTCACTAGCCCCGCCTAGCTCTGGTAACTCCTGCATCTTTAAATATTCCTAATAGATAAGGAATTGCTTTCCTTAATATATACACAGAAATTTAGAACTATAAGGGAACTTAGAAATCATTCCATGCAACCAACTCATTTTGAAGATGAAATAGTCAAGTCTGCACTGATCAAGACCAAGTTCAAAGAGCTAATATGGTAGCAAGACCAGCACTCAGTTCTTCTGATTCTGAATCTAGTTTTTCTTTACACTGTGGCAGATCACCCACTCCCTTTATTTTATCTAAGAGCTTGCTGTTATCATTTGTTCTTTCCCCCACCAACCCTGTTCTCCACCACAATGGATGGCAATCTCCTTGAGGGCAGATGCAGTGTGTCTTCCTTGGCAGGCTCTGACGGAGCCTGAAAGTTCTGTGGGCACAGGGAACGGACACCTCAGGAGCCTGGATGGCTGCAGGTCACAGTGTTGATGCCAATTCCTTTTGTAAGCTCTATGACATTTAACACTTTGCCAAATTGTCTGTTGGCACTAATCTCTTGGTTTTAACCTAACAAGTAACATTTTCTTTTTTATCTTTTGTGTGACCCATCCCTGAGGCCAGAGAGCCACTGTGAAGCAATGTCATGAGCAAAATGCCGTATTAGGTCTCATAGGGCAAAAAAAGCCTACAGCTTAGGACACGGCGGTGTTGACTGCACTGTACTCCATCGGTGGTGGAGAAAACCCGCTTCTACAAACCTTCCAAAGATCTGAGAAGCGCTGCCGAAATAAACCAGAGCGAGTTGCACCCATTCTTTCCAGGATAGAAAAGGAAATAAATCCTCAGGCCTTTCTAACTCAGTCTCCCAGGAGGAAGAGTCTATTTCAAATGATTTTAGATTTGGCATTTGCTGAGTGTTTTTTTTTATTTCATCAAATATGTGAAAATTTCAGCGTGTGTTGAATAACTTCGCTTCTTAAATCAGTTCTAGTTGGCCATAGAAGGCTTCTGTTCTCTTTGATTGCAGATACTCCTTCCTCAGAAGTCTTTCTCATATTGCTTCCTTTAGTTACATTCTTTCTCAAAATCATGCAGCACATGTGTACTTCCTCCATAGCTTTTCTAAGACATAGTGATGATTTCCTCTGAATATTATCGAAGTTATACATTCTGTCATTTAGCAATCATTCTTTACTCTCTCAACAAACATTAACTAAGCTCCCAATATTTCAAGAATTATTCTAAAATATAGAAAGAAATAAGACAAAAGCCTTGGTTTATAAAGATTCACTATCTAGTGGTAGAGGAGGTATATAAACAGATAAACTTTATCATTCAAATGGATCCTCTTCCTACTCCATCCTTCCTCTGATCTGATCCAAGCCCCTCTTCCTTATCCCCACATTTTACCATCTGCCTTCAGGAGTTCTTGTCTTCCCTACATTCCCAAACTCTTCTCTGAATGCTGCCTCCTCCTCCTGAATCCTTCACTGTCACCCAGCTGGTCCATAAGGACGTGGTTTTCCTATGAGAGGTTCATTGCTTATTTCTCTTATCATTATAACTTAGGGTCGAGGTTTGGAGTCACTGTCCTCCTCTATCCCCGTTGCCAATTTTGGTCATTATTTCTGCTCCACCTTATAAAAAAACCCAACTCTATCCTACTCCTTTAAACCTTATACCATCTGGTAAAACCACCTGTCTCTCCTCAGTGTGTGATCCGTCAATAATCTCTTGGTAACCAACTCTTTGTTTATCATGAATTCTGGATCACAGGGACAGCCACAGAGATGGCCTCTCCCGTGCACTGACCTCTCAGTTTCTTGAACACTTATCTTTAGTGACTGTTGCTTTGCATCTCAGCTATCTTCCCCTGCAGTCACATTGCCATAATCAGGAAATGTACTACATTTAAATAACAAAACAAAATGGCCCATGTTATTCCATCAACCTCCCAATTCACTTGTTGAAATATACACTGGCAACATCATTCCGCAAATTTCTACCATTTCTTTTTCTCCCCATTTTCTCCTAGCTCTACTTGCCTTCTTATCCAATGAGGATTCAGTGGTGAATCATTATAATCACTTCCTTGCAAAAGCCCTCAGTTGCTTGCCCCTGTTTTCATCCACCATATTTTCCATCCAGAATATTTTTTGGCAAAATCCCAAACCAGGATAAATCCAACCATCTGTCTCCCCTGTGGCTACATCTGAGCAGTTGATTGTCACTGGTGAAAATTATAAACTGGGCAGACAGGTTTTCTTTTCAATGTATCAATACCATTTCAAATGAATACTTAACATGGCCCAGAAATCTATGTTTCTCTAGTAAGCTTGCCCTAAAAGACCACTCTTGTATCTCTTCCCCTCTTTGCAATCCTGCCTCCTTCCCCTGAGCAATTCTTGCCCATTATTCCTGCTCCCTGTCTGGACCCCTCCAATCATTGTTCATACAGCATCCAGAGTGACTTTTTAAAAATGCAAAATGGATTACTTTTGTCCCCTACTGAAACCACTAAAATGAAGTCCTATTGTGCTGGAAAAAAGTGCAAATTCCTCAAGGTGGTCTGGTTCAGCCTATGTGTCTAGCTTTTTTCTCATTTCTCAGCCACTCTCTTGCCAGGTCCACTGCTCCTGTCGATTCCTTCATCAACAACCTCTGTCCCCTTTGGCTGTCACATTTGCTGGTTTCCCTTCTCCTGTCTAACTCCCTTTCTGTCTCAGGTTAAATGCGACTTCCTCAGAAAGATGTTCTCTGAACCCTCCATTCCAAACTTTTTCCCTCTCAGCTCCTCTTCTAGCACAGTTCTTCCTGCTCCTCATTGCATCACCACAACTTATAATCTACATGTATATGTGTGATTCATTGTTTAACTTCTGCATCTTCCACTTGACTCCATAAAGGAAGAAACCTTGTCCATTTTGTTCATCATTGTCTACTCAACTTATAATAGAGCTATTGCCTCATAGCAGGAATGCAATAAATATTGGTTGACTGAATGAAAAGTGATAGGAATGAATTATGTGCAAAGAGGGTTTCCCTGAGAACATTGTGGGAAATTTTCACTGTGGAATTATTAGTTGAAGGGGAACTGTGGGGTTGTTTAACAAAGGAAAAAGGAAATGACATTTCAAATAGAAAGAATATCATAGAATTTCATGAAGCTATGAAAAACCTGATGTGTCAGCAGAAAGGCATATTCAATGTGGAAAAAACGTATGGGCCCTGGGGAAAAGGGTGAGATGTTGTGGTGGGCAGAATAATGGCCCCCCAAAGATGCCCATATTCTAATCCCTGGAACCTGTGAATATGTTGGATTACATAAGAGAGAATCAAGGTCGCAGATGTAATTAAGAATTAAAGTGGCTAATCGCTAAGATGCAGAGATGCATCTTCCAGGTGGATCCAATGTAATCTCAAGGTTCCTTGAACGTGGAAGAGGGAGGCAGAAGAGTCAGGGCCAGTGTGATGCAATGTGACAGACTCAACTGTTGTTGCTGGCTTTGAAGATAGAAGAGGGCCACAAGCCAAAGAATGCAGGCATCTTCTAGAAGCTGGAAAAGGCAAGACAAGAATTCTCCCCTAAAACCTCCAGAAAGAAATGCAGCCTGCTGACACCTTGACTTTATCCCAGTGAGACCCATGTGAGACTTCTGACCTCCAGAAGAAATGGCAAGATCATAAATGTGTGTTGTCTTAAGTAGCAAAGTGTGTGGTCATTTGTTATAGCTGCAGTAGGAAACAAATACAGAAATGAAGTCACAGATGTAAACTGGAATTAGACTGAAGAGCCCGATCACAAAGCTTAGTAGTCTGGCCCCCACACTTCAGGAAGTTGGGGACCAGCAGGTATTTTGAAGCATGGGAGTGGCATGGTCAGCTTTGATTTTTGGGACCATCTCTTTATATCGGTGTGAGGGCATGCTACGTTGGAAGCCTATTGGTAGCAGAGGGGCCACTGTGGAGACTTCTAAAATATTCCACATGAGTGATTATGAAAACCTGAAAGAAGGCCCTAGAGGCATTTTTTTGGTCATACATAGTTATTCAGCTCTTAAGTTTTCATAAATTAACTTTTTATTTCTTAATCTAGAACAAAAGTTCCTGAAATACAGTGGCTTTTAATAGTGATTTGTGTCTTTCTGAATTCCTAATAATAGTTATTGAATAAATATTTATTGATCTTGTGGTGGATTACGACCAGCTAGATGTCCTCGCTTCTCTGCCAATTTCTTAGACAAAATAGGAAAGGTGTCAGGAATACCAATTGTCAATCGCAGTTCTTCCACTGACTGGCTCCATCTTCCAGGATCATGATTTTCTAGTCTGTAAGACAAGCATTAAAGTGATCCCTACTCTCCAAATTTCAAAAATGAATAGGATAAACTTGAAAAGAACATCGATTATTGGCAGAGGCAGACCTCCTTCTGAGACTCTAAATTCAAAGCGGAATCCTCAAAACACCATTGATCATGCAACATCTGCCTATCTATCTCGGGCTCAGCTGAAATCACTGGAACCTTAATTTTCCTCTGCTTCTGAGGAGACTATGACAGAGGATTATAGAAAGCTGTGTGCTGGTTTAGTTTATAACTGCCTCCTTTTTCCCTTGTCTAAACTACTGAAAAAAAAATAGGACAGCTGTGGAATGAGCCAGTTCAGCAATCTGTTTTTTGCCTATCATCCTGCCCCACTATCTGTGCGCTCCTCTGGGAAGAAATCCTGGGCAATAGATGGCAGGAAATCACAGGCAAATTCTAGAACTTCTTGGGCATGGGAACAGGCAGGGAAAGCACAGAATAAACTATGAATGCAATAATGGAGCCAGCTACTCCCATGGGGCTGATCAGAGGAAGTAGGCCTTCCCTCTCTCGGACTGAAACATTGAAATTAATTGTTTCATTTTATACAAATACTTCACCTGAAATGAAAGGAATAAAATAAGCTAATGCAGCCACAGGCCTCCTTATTATATGAATATAAATACACACACATATGCACATATACATATGTATACCAGAGAAATCAAGCAGTATTAGTTATGTGTAATCAAATGATCAAGTGTCTTCATGCTAGTAGTTTTCTAGGTAGTAGCCCGTCCCTTGTGAGTGAAGAGTATGACTTGAGTTTGACTCAGCTCCTAAGTCCTGCTGTGTCTTTACTGCAGCGTTTTGACACACCGCTTACAGATGTCAGACGAGCTAGTGAGCTTACACTATCCTGATCTCTGTGGGTGACTCTTCTTTAGAAGGGAATGAATCCTCAGTGCTCCTTGTCCAGAGTAGAGCTACTTTGCTATTAAAATGCAGGCCCATGTGTGTGTGATCCACTCAACTGCTCCAAAACTGGCCCAGAAAATAATGTACCAATTTCTTCTTATGGCTCTCTCTATTTTGGGCCTAACATTTCCTCCCCTTAATTTCTTTCTTCTGTCTTGCTCCCATCTCTGACCCCATGTCCCTGTCCCTTTGTCTACTTCCTGTTTTAGGGACACATCTGTGCTTCTACTGCTTACCTTGTTTCTCAACCTGGCATTCTTCCCTCTCCCTTTCTCCACTTGAGAAACCTACTCATTCTTCAAGTCCCCTCTGAAATGTCATGTTTTAATGTCCCATCCTCACCGATCCAGTCAGATTCAATTACTACTGTCTCTGAGCCTCTATATTTCTTCATTTACACTTTTATTTTTAGCACCGATTCCACATTCTGACTTGTATAATTTATCTTTTTGTCCATCTCTCCCACTAGAGTCTGTGAGTCCCTGAGGGTTTGGGGTTCTATCAACTTCATTTTTGCAAACTCCGTGGAGACTAATATGTTGCCAGACACACAGTCAATGCTCAACGAATATATGGGGCAGTGAAGTGAATCCAAGTCAATTCACAGGTCCAAGCCAACTCTCTCCTCTCCTCCACGCACTTCTCTTTGGAATGAGGTGTCAAAGGAAAGGTGAGTGTGACTGCCTGGTAAGATACCCACACACAGAAGGCCCCCGGATGGGGTGCAAGATGGGGTTCACAGGAAGCCTAGAGGCAGTGGGCTGCTGGTGCATTGATTTCTCAGTTGTCCAAATGCTGCTGGAAGAAAGAACAATGCAGAAGTCAATTCATATAAGACAGAATGCAGTATTTGCCCAAATCTGAAACTAAAAAGGTATTACTTCAGGAATTCTTCATCACTGAAGTTATATCAGCTTTTGACTTTACAAATTGGTGTCAAGTTAGTTTCCAGTCTCTATTTGGAGGCATTCATTTTTATCCATTCTATACTATCTGGAAAGCAGGAAACATTATGTCAAAGTCATGTGTGTATTCATTTTTGTCTTCCTGCTAAGGAGAGAAGCACTTACCAATTTGGGAACGAGGGTTAAAAAGAGCAAGATAATAACAACAAGGAAAAATTGCATAGCAATTTGCAGCCTACAGGCCCTTCAATCTGCTATTTCATTTAACCCTCAAGACAATCTTGTGAGGCTGGTATTATTGCCCCCACTTTGCAGAGGAGGAAACTCGGGCTAATGATGTTTAAGTGACTTGTCTAAGGTTATATAAAAGCACCAAGACTGACAGAATGCTATTTATTCAGAGTAACACAGAGTGAATTGAACTCCAGGATGATTATACCAGAATTTTCTCTATAATAATATGCAACCCTTGCTGACTGCTTACAATGGAGCAGACACTGTTCTAAGTGCTTTACATGTATTAACTCATTTAATCCTCAAACCACCACATGAGGTAGGAACGATTATTATTACCCTCGTTTTACAGACGGGAAACGGAATTCCAGAGAGGTTAATTATCCTGGTCTTGCTCACATAAATGACAAATGACAGAGTGAAGATTTGAACCGAGGCAATCTGGCTCCCAAGTCCATAGTCATAACCACTATAGTAGACTGCCTCTTGGGGGTTGTGGTGCCAATGTGAGCCAATGACTCTAATGAATAGTAATGGAATGCTTTCATCCTTAAATAAATGTTTAATGTTTTTAATTTAAGACTTTCAAAATCAACAAAAACGTTTTAGAGACAGAATCCACTACCTCTTGGATCCCATCGCCTCCTCTCCCTTCTATTCACATCCACTGCCCAGAACAGTGCCCAGTAAAAACGACGGTTCGGAAAAATGTCTAATGAATGAAGGAAGATAATGCCTCCAAAGTTTAATTATCAGTAGCTGAGGAAAATAATCCTTTCAACCAGTTGGAGTACCAGACCATAAATTTATTCCAAACTCCTTCTCTGCACTCAGGTGGAAACATTCTTCTCTTTTTCTCTAGCTATTCCTATTCATTTCTCTGGTCTCAGCTTATACGTCACTTGCTTTGAGAAGTCTTTCCTATCCCCCTGCCCTACCGACCTACCAACACCAAGTCTGGAGTGGGAGCTCCTCTGAGGGAGTATATAGCTTCCATATTTTCCCTTTATATAGTATTTATAATACTTATGTTAATTTGCTCTCTAAGAGCGATGCGCTTGTGCAGGTGCGCACGCACACACACACACACAGAGTCTGTGATTTCCATGGAGGCAAGAATAGTGTGTTTCATTTATGTTGTTTCTCTGAGGGCTAGAATTGTAAATGTTCAAACTGTAGACATTTGTTGGAGGAATAAATGAGTGAGTGAACTGACTTTAGCAGCAGTCACCCAGAAGTGTTCATTGATGAATAGAAACATATAAACAAAATGCGTTGACTTAGCTAGACAGTCAGTTATCAAAATCTTCTCAACACAGTTATCCTAGTGCTTGGAGGACTGATATCGACACATTTTCTTATTTCATTTAGAAGGACTCAGAGAGTGGTTACCATGGCTTCTGATTCTTGCTTGTTAGCTCTTATCTTGGGGGGTTTTGGCAGGACCTTGACCTACTCTGACCCTGATCTGGCTTGAGGTTGGATATTCCTGGTGCTTCCATAGATTTTGATTTTTCTTTCTGAAGTGTAGACATTAAAAGTGATCAGACACACACAAATAGTCATCTAATCTTGATCAAAATTTTCAGATTAACTCTCTCCGTGAGTTCTTTTATTTTCATTTCTAAGAGCATTTGTTTGTTGGATTGAAGAGTAGAGATGTAGAAGGAAGGGAAGGAGAGGCCAAATCTTAGTGGGACATCCACCAGAAGTAAATCAACCTTGTGTATATTCAATGGAAATTTTATTTTGAAAGATTCTAACTTTAGATAGTATTAACATTTCAGCCATACTAATAACTTAATATTTATTTGCTTTGGTGTATGTGTATTTTGATCTCTAGCTTTTAAACTCTGAATTTGAGATCATGCTTGGATTGACAAAACTAATTTTTTTCATAAACTATCAACATTGTGTTCCATCTCACATACATCATCTACCATAAAGATTTCTCCTCAAGGGATTCACTTCTGAAGAGATCTCTTTTTCCCAATGAAAGCCAAACTGTAAGGCTGGAAAAAATTGCAGTTTTCAGTCACCATTTAAACATAATGTTGCTGTCTGCCTCAGATCTTAAGTTGATCTCCAAACAGAAAAAATTCAAACCTACTTGTTTTTCACAGAAATGTAATTTCTAACCTTAGGCAATAAGTCAATTAACAATCTATAGAAATGTCTTGTTCTCGGCTATAGGATTAGTTATGATTGGTTTTTTCTAATGGTATATAATTTGTAATTTTCTAGGTATATAATTTTTAGAAACCTATTTTACTCACATGGGCCCAGTGGAGTTTTAAAGAACTCTTTGTTTTGTAAAGTATCTTGCCATAAGATTTTTAGAGATTTTTGTTTGTTTATTTAAAGATAATTTTATAGTATAGTGTGATGCCCAAGTGAGAAACCTGAAATTTTGTTTTTATGATCTTTCTCCATCCTTATATTTTCTAAGTTGGCTTCGTTATCTGATTGTGTAATAACATCCTTTTAACTTTTCAAATTCTAAGGAGTTTTAGGAGAAGACAGGACTGCTAATCATCCCCCAATATTAGTTATTTTCTTCTTATTTAGTACTAGAATCCCCTGATTTTTCATTGGCTACATTCTATAAGGACACCATTTCCAAGCTGTCCATGATAGGTGTGGCTAAATGACTATGTTTTGGTCAATAAGATGCAACCTGAAATGCCATATAAATTCCATAAAGTATCCTTGTGGGTAAGTGTCAAACTTCATTTAAAATTTGCTTCTTTCTTCCCGGTTAGAATGTGGACAGGTAGGCTGGATCTTAAGCAGCACTTTCAGACAGTAAGGTGGAGTCATGTGCTGAAAATAAAAAGCAGAGTTATAAGACAAAAGGGGAATCCACCTATCAGCCTTGAACTGCCCACCTCTGGACTTTGTTTGCCTAAGATAATAATAGACTTTTGTCATGTTTAAGCCCTGTTATGCTATATTTTCTGTCATTAGTTAAACCTTATCTTAAACTATATAAGGAGTGAGACTGGATTTAACAAGACTTTCATAGGCGGGTGTTCAGAGTTGTGTTGTGAAATGACTGGTCCTTGTGGAAGTTTTGGGGATGCATTCATGGGTGGCTTGGGTCACTACCCTGGGACTTGTGTGAGGTCTGGGGATCCAGCGTATGGTTTTAGAAGTGGTTGGTGTTGTCATTTGCTCTCTTAGGGTATACTGTCTACTGGCAGACCCAGTGTGTCAGCTACCCAACACGAATGGTGGTGTCACATCTGACATCTCTGGCAGGGATGGTGAGGTTGTTTCAGGGGAGAAGTTCCTTGCGGATTTCTAGCCATCAGCATTTGATATTCATATTTTGAGCTTAAATATGTCTCTGTTTGACCCAAAAGCAAAACTAAACCTTCCCTCAAATCCTAATAATTACCTAAGAATATCCAAGTGTTCTTAAACACTTAAGCACATTATTAAATTTTAGTGGAGATTTGAAAATGATTCTGATGACATTTGTTTTAGAAGAGGATATAAAAATTGTTTAGAAAGAAAGCTTATTAACATGGTGGAACAACTTTATGACAATTACTTAAGGGACTTTAGTTCTCTCTTTGATGGAAATATTTTGCATTACCTCTTTAAATCTAATTCATTAGTTTCATTTTGCTTTATTTTTCTATATATTTTTATCTTAAGAATATACTTATATAAACAAGCAAAAAATGTCTGAAAAATAGTAGTAGGACTAGGACCATGTTGTGTTACATCAGCCTATACAATATATAGTGACATTAAAAGTGATATTTACGTGTCCTCTATGGTTTGAAGAGTAACAAAATATTTTCTGCTGAATTTGTGAGTGTTTCTTATATATCGAGAAGGTTCTTAAAGTTCTAGCCTAAATAATCTTCTTCTTTACTGAGAATGTCTCAATTTTTGATAGTGCAACTCTTTATCATGTGAAAATGGTGTTATTGGTTTACGATATAAATGAATATGTTACACATACTAATATTTTTGGTGCCTCCTTCAAGGTAAATCTATTCTTTTGGTAATTTTTGTGTTGTGATTGGAAGGAAGAGCTGGGAGTTTGTTCATTGGTGGTTGCCCCTGAAAGTCATCTGAATCAGTTTAAAGACCTCTTCTCTAGTGTATTGGGAATAAATCAATAGACGTGTCAGAAGAGGGACTTAGTAAATGGCTCCCTTTCAAATCCATACTGCAACTAGAGACGTTATTTTTTTATTTTTATTTTTCTTGTGAGGAAGATTAGCCCTTAGCTAACATCTGTTGCCAATCCTCCTCTTTTTTGCTGAGGGAGATTGGCCCTGGGCTAACATCTGTGCCCATCTTCCTCTAGTTTATATGGGACGCTGCCACAGCATGGCTTGATAAGCGGTGCGTAGGTCCACGCCCAGGATCCGAACCTGCCAACCCCAGGCCACGGAAGTGGAGCATCTGAACTTAACCACTATGCCACCAGGTTGGCTCCTAAACACATTATTTTTTAAAATACTAGTCATTAAGCACTGACAATTATAACTCATTAAAATTGAACATTTTAGAGATATGTATCTCTAGGTTCCTTTAATATGTCTAACTCATTCAAGCTACAGCAAACCACAGCAATTATTGGTAAAATTAAATTGTACTCCTATTGCCCACTTGGACAATTTACTTAGTATTAGAGAATTGGAGGTGAAAATAAGCTTGGGTAAAATAATGTAACTCTGAACAACTATTTTTTTTATGTCACTCCATTTGATGGAAGAGGCACAGGCACAAGCGTATAATTGAATTGCCTTTAATTCTCGAAGTGAAGGCTCACAGTTTCAATGAGAGTGCTGTTTTCAGAGGCTCAGAGAGCATCCATGGGGGTTTTCCCAGAAAGGAGTTCTTTCCTGAATTATTTGAATAATTGGGGTATTTGAGAGAGTTTGTATGAATTATCTAGGTTCTTTTCTCATTTCTTATTTATATCTAGCCATCATCAAATGCTAAAGATTCTTTGTTCTAAAAAGCAGTCCTGTTTCCTATGTTTTGCAAGGTAGACATCCACATGGTCATTCATCTTATTTTTAGATTGGTTGTACATGTGTCTTAGTGTTCTTTAGGGAATAGCATAAATGAATGATAGGTTTGAATGTGGAATCCTGTAGAGAGTACACTGAAGGATGGGACCTCTGCATATCTAGCTTGCACCAAGCATCCCATCATTGCAGTTCTAATTTCTGTTTTCACATCTTGTTCCTTACTTCATCTAAAGTCTGATTGAGAAAGATAAATCCTGAGAAAATTGAGACATAAATCACCTAGACAAAAGAGAAGATATTTTTTTATCTAACATTCTTTTTTTGTTTTTATTTTTCAGAAGATTGGCCCTGCACTAATATCTGTTGCCAATCTTCCTCTTTTTTTTCTTTTTTCTCCCCGAAGCGCCAGTACATAGTTGTATATCATAGTTGTAGAGTTGTAGCTCTTCTATGTGGGATGCCGCCACAGCATGGCTTGATGAGCGGTGAGAAGGTCTGTGCCCAGGATCCAAACCAGTGAATCCTGGGCCGCCGAAGCAGAGTACAGAACTTGACAGCTAAGCCACCGGGCTGGCCCCAAAAGAATGTATTTTTATTTAAAGACTTCCTGGTAAAAAATTCCATGGTTTCTCATTTCAATGTTTAACACCCTTTATGCTTGGCAGAAGACTCTTGAATCCAAATTTGGGGGATAAAAGTCTTTTTTTCTCTTATAAGACTCAAATTCCTTTTGGGCTGTTGCAAACATCACCTCTCCCCTGCCTTTCCTGTCTTTTGCTACAATCTGGGAGGTGTAACAGATGAATGCCATGGAGCTTGAGTCACACTGTATCTGTCCTTCTCTCTGTCTATTTGTCCATCTCTCAGTTTCTCTATATGGCTTTTGTGTGTTGTGCTCAAAAATCTCAGGCTTCAGGCTTTTTTCTGTGGGGGGAGACATTACTCTTGGGATATCTGGGATCACATATTTACCACTTTGAGATCCAAGGGAAAGAGAGTGCTGGTCGAGAGTTTATGAGTCCACTCTGTGTCTGGGTGTGGGAGGAGGTACTGTGACTTGCAGCCGACCAGAACCTGTAGTGGAAGTAAGGAAGATTTGTTCCCCAAAGGAAGGTAACAAGATGCTGTTTCCAGTGGGAGGAAGCGGGTGCTGGAGGGATAAAAATAACAGATGTCTACTCCGGGCAGAAAACTAGAAACACCTCATGCATTATATGTCTATGTCTGTTATCTCTGTATCTATACTTATAACTGTATCTACATATCTGTAAGTATGTTTGTATCTATGTGTATACCAATATCTGCATCGATGTATCTATATGTTTGTCAATATCATGTCTATATCTACAGCTTTTGTCTATGTCTCCCTATATATCTTTACCTATGTATATATAACAGGGTTATTTATTCTATAGCACTTTGGAATATGTTTCTGTTAAAGATGATTCATTATATGAACATAACCACTAGATAAATATTTATTGAACACTGACAGTATTTGTACACAGTTCTAGACATATGAAAAATCAAGTTCAAATGGTTCTTGTCCTATATGTCTTATTCTTCTCTCAACCATTAGACTATATGCTGCTTCAAAGCAGGTGAAATATTCTTACATGTTGCACACAGTATGCACATATTATTTATTAACTTTTACTTTATATGACATTAGCAGGAGGAATACTCCTGGGAGAAGATATGTGATACTTTATATAATTTAAAGTGTACTTGTATTGGAGATATAAAATTTCTTACCAGAAATCTTAACTTTCCAATTTTTTAAAGTTGGTGTTCCTAGCCATTGGTTTTCTTTTCCTCATTGAGGAAGATGCTATTCTTCTAGAAAATACTGTTGATTTTATTGGCTAAGATACAGATTATAAAACTAATTTTTAAAGCATGACTCTGGTAAATAAGCTTAAGATTAATGTAGAAAAATATGACTAGGTAATAAAGATGTTTATGTGATGAACAGTTGTTTTATTGTATTTGGCAACGTGTTCTGAAATTTTTTTATTCCAGAGCATGCAAAATAGTTTTATTTAAAATGTTACATAGAATAGTTTTAGTCTCTGGTCTAAAAAATGATTTGTAATGATGAGATGAAAAATGTATCCATTAGTAACAGCAGTTTGATAGTAGGCCACATATTTACTTTTATTAATTTTCACTTTTTCATCTTAAAATGAATTAACCATCTTGATGGTTTGCTCTAGGGGTTACTGTGTGAAATTATGAGTCAAAATGATTACGGTGCAAATGGAAAACGTAGAGTTTATGGCCTTTCCAAACACTTAAACTAGTTTCTGAAATAGGACTATATGAATTCTACTTCTGAAACGTTTCTTCATATCATGGTACCTCATACATTATAAATTCTGTAGTGCAATTACATATATAAAAATGAGATTCAGGATTTATTCACTTCTAACCAATTTTGGTAGCAAGTAAGTAAAATGTTCTTTAAACTATCTTGAGAAAAACAGAAAGAAAGGGATCATGTATTGACTCATCTAACCAATCCACGCAAAAGCTGGGGTAGATCTAGCCTCAGGGTGGATAAAACCAGAGACTGAAGGAGATTCTGACCTCAGCCTCTCTTCCTGTTGGTCTGTTCTGTCTGTTTTCCCATCTCTCAATCTCTTTACATGGCTTTTACGTGTGGTGCGCATAGTCTCAGATTTCAGGCTTCTCCACGTGGCGGGGACATTACCTTTGGGAAATCTGGGATCACATCTTTACAACCCTCAGACCTAGTTGAGAGCTGATGAGTCCACCCTCTGACTGGGCGTGGGAGGGGGCACTGAGATTTGCAGCGGACCAGAACATGTAGGTGTTGCGGGGGGAGTCAGTTCCCCAATGGATGGGAATGGGGGGCTATTTTCATTGGGAGGAAAGGGATGCTGGAGAGACAGAAATTAAAAATGTCTACTTTCAGAAAGAAAATATTTTGGATATTTTCAGCAGTTTAGAGCCCTACGTGGATTACCGGGGGCCCCAGAAATTGATGTTGAAGTTGCTTATGGATCTTTAATTGCAAAGTAGCAAGATAATGAAGAGAACATCTCCTGATATCAGATAAATCTGAAATAGAATCCCAACCTTATTTCTTAGTAGCTCTGTGGCCTTTGTTATGAGTTGAATTGTGTTCCCCCCAAATTCATATTTTGAAGTCTAGCCTCTAGTACCTCAGAATGTAACCTTATTTAGAGACAGGGTTTCTATACCGGTAATAAAGCTAAAATGAGGTCCTTAGGGTGGGTCCCAATCCAATATGACTGGTGTCCTGACACAAAGGGGAAATTTGGACACAGAGACCGGCACACAGAGGGAAGAGGATGTGAAGAGAAACAAGAGAGAAGATGGCCATCTCCAATTCAAAGAGAGAAGCCTGGAACAGATCCTTCCCTCACAGCTCTCAGAAGGGACCATCTTGATTTTGGACTTCTGACCTCCAGAACTTTGAGATAATACATTTCTGTTATTTAAGCCACCTGGCTTGTGGTGCTCTGTTACGGCATACCTAGGAAATTAATATAGCTTTGAACGTCTTACTTAAATTTAGAGTCACTCAATAAATATTAGCATCTTTTTTATTCTCCTCTTCTTCCTTCACCTTTTTCACCCATTCTTCTGTAGTCTGAAAGGCTGCTGACAGGTTTTGTGTCCTTCAGCCCTTTAGGTTTTGTGTCCTCCAGCCCTTTTTGAAAGTAAAATAGGTTTTAAAAGTATTAGGCTGCCTCACTACAGATCCAAGTGAGAACTCAACCTATTAAGAAGGATGAGGGGTAAAATGGTTTACTAAAGGAGAAAATAATAACTATTATCATACAATTCACATACAGGATTTTAATTGAAACTTTATTAATTAGGGAAAAATGATATCTTCAGAGTATAGTTGCTAAGGAGGCAGGTTCTGGAATTAGACTACTTGCATTTTAAATCTCAGCTCTGCCATTCACTGTGTAATCCTGGGTCATTTACATAATTGCAATGTATCTCAGTTTCCTCTTTGGTAAAATGGGAGATAATAATAGCTGAATTAGGGTTATAAGAGTTAATAAATATGAAGTGCTCAGAATAGCGGATGGACCATAGTAAGCCTTCACTACAGGCTGGCTTTAGTTATTAATTTACCTCTCTTACTCACTCTCAAGACTGGTGAAAGATTATTGTGAATGTTCCAGAGTGGGAAAGTGGAGATCATCCTGACCCTAACATCCACCATATAGACATATTTCTAAATAGCATCACTGCTCCATTGGCTTGGGAAATTAGCCTTTTAAAGGGCTCTCCTATATGCAGAAGGAGGCAGCACATTCATGGGGCTGCTCGTTGTTTCTCAAGGCAAAGAAACACAGCAATCTATTTCTCTCTTGGCTAAAACTTCTATACAAGCATCCCAGGAATTAATGGTAGGATTACCCAGTAAGTACAGTAAAATCATCTTCTCCCTGCCTCATTTATCCATGAGCACAGCTCCGACTGTAATTTGGGGCCTTTATCTTTGATGCCTAGGCACCGGTAGAATGAATGCCCTTTGTACAGCAACACACCTGGGAAATGCTGCCATACACTCCCTAATGAAAGCGATGCATAGAACAAAAGGCAGGCGATGGGGTCTTCACAGACACACCAGAAAAGCACTGGCTGTGCCTGTGATGATAATGCCAAGAAGGCCACTCATAACTGAACGTGCCTTTGAACAACCTGGTCCAACAGACACATTTCCCACGTTAAACCTTTGCTTGATCAGTGGGGACAATGCTTGAACAATAACCTTGCAGGAGGACAGACTAACTCAGTGACATAATTGCCTGTACAGTAATTTATAGCTTGCGTAGTGGTGCAAGTCAGGCTAAAAGTGTTTTATCTTCCTTGGAAACTGCCTAGTGTCCTGGAATAATGGAAATTTGTGTAGTCTGTTTCCAAAAATTTGAAAATTATTCTCATGTTTGATCTGCAAATAAGTTGCAAATAAAATGTATTCACTTCCAGGATTTTTACGACCTATCTGAAACTTATATATAATGCTGCATGTTGTGTCAATCATTGCTAATATACCAAAGAAATTGATTTATTTCGTGTGTGGCTGCATTTTAAATTTATTTAAATTTTCATTTTTAATTTGTTTTAGATTCAGCCTTTCCCCCTACCCACTCCCCCCCCCAAAATAAGTCTGTGGGTCAAGTGAATTTGTACAGTAGCTTAAAGGAATGATTTCACTTAGCAAGTATGGAGTTTTCCCCCTAAAGTCACTGGTATAGAGCTACATAAATGGCATACATACTTGTTACATATGAATTTCGATGTTGCATGGGGTCTGCTCTGAAATCTAACTTCCCGGGGAGACCAAATGATCAAGGCCAGAAACTAGTTCCAGGTATGCCAGGAAAAGGAAAGAGATTTCTACCATCATGCAATTTATTCATTTAGTTCTCTGTCATATTGTATATATTTACATATTATATAGGATTACGCATAGAAAATCATTCTTAAAAATTACTCACACTTCTTATACTTCTACCTTAAATGTGGCATTTCTTAAGGCCTTCTCACTCCTCACTTGTTTTCTTAAAATTCTCATTTTCACTTACACATGTATTTTTCATTGACATGTGAATGTTTTACAGTTTCTATACTGAGATTCAGCTCTGCATCTCCAACTGCTTCTTAAACAATCCACGCACAACACATCCAGCAAAATCAATACCATTTTAGCTCCTCCTCTGAGCCAAGCACTCTGCTAGGCCCTGCTATGATACAGTGAGGAATTAGGCACGGCTCCTGTCTTCATGAATCTCTAATAATCACATATAAATAGACTTAATAAGTCATATTGTAATATATGACAAATGAGTTCAACTAAGTACTTTTGGATTTGGGAGAGAGAGAACTTGACTTTTACTGGGGGATTTGGGAAATATTATGGGACAAGTATGATGGAATAGGGTCAGCCTTTGACAGATACAGGAAAGAGGGGGAGGGAAATGGGGGGAGAAAGAGCTTCAGCATAGGAATGAGGCTGAGAAACTAGCCCTGTCCAAGGAACAGTGAGGAAAACAAGAGCTGCAGCTGCTACTGAGACTTGGGAGTCTCAGACAGGGTGGGAGGAGATGGTGGTGGAGCAGCGTCCGGTAAGGTGCAAAAGGCAGGACAGGGCTCACTCCACTTCAGGCGGTGCTGAATGCCAGATGGAAGAGTTTGGGCCTCATTTGGAATGCAATGGAAAGGCATGGAAGGTTAAGTAGGGATGTGTGTGTTAGGAAGACATCTCTGAGGACAGAGGGAAGGATGGATTTGAGACAGATTATAGTCAGAGAGGCAGGTCAACAGGTCACAGGGGTGACCTCTGAAAACATTTCAGAGTCTGAGTCTTGAGTTTGAACTGCAGCTCTAATGCTTCCTAGCTGTGTAAGCATAGGCAGATCACTAACCTCTCTCTCATCCTTCAATCTGTAACATGGAACTAAGAGAATGGGTGTGAGTTTTAAATGAGAATGTATATAAAGTAGCCATCATGGTAACTGGCACATACTTAGAAAGCATTTCAAAATTTTAGCTAATATTTTTGTCATCATTGGTATATTTACAGATTTTGATAGATTTAATTTAGCACAGGAAATATTTATTCATTCAGCCATCTATTCAATCAATAAATTATTCAGCACCTACTTTGGCCAGTTACCTGCTGGGCATGGGGGATATAACTGTGAACAAAAAGTTTCTGACTTCTGGAGGTTGTGCTCCACTGGAGAGAGTCAAGCAAAAACAAGCAAATGAGAAAATAGTACATTGGGTGGTGATAGATACCATATATCCTGGTTTGCCTGGAGAAGTCCTGGTTAATGTGTCACCGGTAGTAGTCATTAATAGTGCCTCCTTTCAGTTGCATAAATGTCTCTTCAGCTGGTAAATTATATGATCACTCCAGATATAGAGAATAACTGAGTGGGGCAAGGGGAAGAGGGAATGCTTGTGCAGGTCTGGGGAGGGGGTTACTATTTTATAATGGTTAGTCAGGAAAGGTCTCCCTATTAAAGTGTCCTTTGAGCAGGGATCTGAAGGGAGGAAGTGAGTCATATATATCTGAGAAGAGAAATTTCCAGGCAAGTGCAAAGACCCTGAGGTGAGAACATGCTGGGCATGATCGAGGATTAGTAAGGAGGCTGGCATGGCTGGAGATGAGTGAATGAGGTAAAGAATAATAGGAGATGAGGTCAGAGAGACCTAGTCACCTATGTCCCTGGGGACTATGGTAAATACAGAAAATAAGGACTTTGACTTTAGTCTGAATGAATTAGAAGCCAATGAAAAATTTGAGCAGAAGAGTTGCATGAACTAATACATTTTTAAAGGATCACCCAGTTCTAGATAGGATGGCAAGGGTGGAAGCAGAGAGAGGAATTAGGACAGCATTGCAATAATCAAGGCAAGAGATGATGGTGTCTGGAAGCAGAGGGGCAATAGTCGACAGGGTTAAATTATGAACATACTTTGAGAGCATAACACAGAATTTGCTATGGACAGGATGTGGAATAGAGAGAAAAAGAGGACATAAGAATCACTCCAAGACCTTGCACCTGGGCAACTTAAAGAATGAAGTTGCCATTTAGAGACATGGCGAAGATGGTGAGGGGCAAATTTGGTGACAAAAGAGGAGGGAACTTGGGAGCTTGAATTTATTAGATCTCGCTCTATTAGAGATCCGAGGGGAGGTGTAGAGTCGGCAGTTGGATATGAGTTTGGAGTTCAGGAGAGAAGTCCAGGCTGGAGATATAAATTTGGAAGTCTTCAAAATGTAAGTGGTACTTAAAACCATAGGACTGGATGAGATCATCTATAGGGTGAGTGTAGCCAGAGAAAGAAAAGGTCAGCCTAAGGACTGAGCCCGGGTATGTCCACGTTTGGAGGCTAGGATGATAAGGAGGAACCAGTAAGGTGGAGAACCAAGAAAGTGGTGTTCCAGCGGCCAAGTGAAGGATGGATTTCAAGGAGGAAGTGAAAAGCTCTGTCAAATGGAGCTCAATGGTAACACTCACAGGATTATTTTGGTGCTGTTAGGTGAGTACCAAATATATTGTAAATATTGTAGGCATTATAATATACTTTCCCATAATATTTAGTTTCCACATTCCATTCTCATTTCCAACCATTAACCTAGAATAAGTAATAAGCGGTTATTGGGCAGGTTCTTTTAGGCAGGCATAATTTTAGACACCAGGAAGGTAACTACTTCCTTCCTTCTGGAGAGCTGCAGGGATGAACTCCACATCCCCACCAGCCATTTCTGTGTTTGATCAACCTGAAGTTGGATACATTTTTCTTTATGTTTTACTGAACTCTATCTTTAGGCCCATTTCTTCCTGTCAGGTCCTCTGCCACTATGGAGAGCAATCAATCACCAACACCTTCATAAAAATACCCTTCGTGTACTTGAGACTAGTAATCAGATCACCTCCTAACCTGTTCTTCTTCGGGATAAACAACACTGCTGCCTTTCATCTGCACTTAAAGGTCCTACTTTTACCCTCTTCATGTGTATGAAGATAGCATATTAAGTAAGCATGATCTTCTCTAGGCCTTCTCGCCCTCTGGTCCTGCAGACATAATTTTTTATGATATTTAATATCCATGAACATGTCTTTACTTAGAAGAGGCAAAAGAATGAATTTCTCCAGACCTTAGATCTGTCATAGACCTGACCTCAGTGGTGTGCACAACCTAAGAGTGTATATGTGGGTCTGTGTATTTGTGTGTGTGTGTGTGTGTGTGTACTAACAGTGAAAGACGGAGAGAGAGAGAAAGAGAAAAAGTGAAAGAGACAGGGAGTAAGAAAGAGAGGGAGGGAGAGAGAGAGAGCACAAGAAAGCACCCGACTCACTGTTTAGCTCAAAGAGAAACACTTCACCTTCGGTGGCTGCTTACCAGCCAGCGTGTTTGGCCGGCTGCTGCCGTTTATTAGCAAGATTCTGTATTTCAGCATATCTGTGTGCCCTTCAAATGTCTGAAAGATTTGTCTTGGTCTAAAACAGATAGCAAACTGGAGCTTTATCCAAGGAGCTCGGCTTCCTATAACTGCTATTCACTTTTATCCTACTTCCAAAACATCCTGTGTCCATCCCCCAAGTCTGAACCTTTGGGCCTTCAGAAAGAGTGACAAATGAGCAGAAAAGCAACCTTAAAAGGAAAGTATTTCAGATCATAGGTGCTTCAGAAATTGAGCGGTCCTTAGTAGAGATATTTCAGTGTTATGGCTGAACAGGGATCTCTTAACTCACCAAGCTTTTGTTAATTACAGAAGGTTGTTTAGCTAATTGAGATTTTACAGATTTTCCTTCTTTTGATATTAATAATACCTCATGCATTTAATTCAGTTTTGGCCACTCATCTTGGCTGGACACCTGATAGGTTAATCAACATCTAGGGTTTATAAACTGTCTCATGTTAGTTTTCCCATGTGTAAAATGGAGTATTCTGTAACAGTGAACTGGAAATGCACTTTGATGTATGTTAAGACAAAAGAAGCTCTGTGCAGTGAGATGCTTTATTTGTGTGGATATCCACACAGGAGAGGAAAGTGAGGCACCTTCCAAAGAAGATTTATAATTGTTTGGCTGCACCCAGATGCCCTAATTGTATCTGTGCCTGCAGTCACTGATGTGCTGATCCCATTCGATATTCTGAAGCCTCGATTTTCTCAAAGGTTAAAGCTGAAAATAAAAGCAACACTACTTTGTAATGTCTATTGATCCTGAGTTTATAATAACGTCTTTGGCATGGTGGGGGAATCATTGCTTATCCTGACAACCACAGTTTGCTTTTAGTCTTAGCGACTGGGGCTATTAAATAGGCAGGTGAATGTTCTCTGGAATGTTCTTCTTCCAAATGTTTCACATTTAACTACACAAAATATGTTAAAATGATAGGCCTCTGTGTCATAAACTCACAAAAACAAGAGGGAGAAAATCCAGCACTTCTGTTCTTATCTCACTCCTGTTGACTGCAGAGGTCTCTGAGCAGTAGGGAGGCATAAATGAAATTTATCACTAGATAAGACTTCCAAAAGACTATGTGGGTGAAAGTCTTTCTCTAGGAGATGGTATTTTCCACAGGGCAGGGTGAGGCTCCTGGACCCTAGAATCACCACATTTCTCCCTTGCTGAACTTGGAGCTGAAAAAGAGCAAAGCATGCAATGGTGCACAAATGTGCACTGAAATTTTTACAAATGTTCATTGACCTTTTGGGAGCTTTCATGCTGTTTAAGAATCTACTGACCTACAGGCAATTACTACACATAAATGCCTAGCTTCTGCTGGGAATTCAACTTTGGGCTTCTGCCTGCTGCTTCTCTCCTTTTCTCCTTTCTCCAAGCAACCATGTTCTGCAGCAAGACTCCAACAGCTTCAGCCTACGGGGAAAGCGTGAGACTGGCCTCTCTGCCTGGGCTGGCTCCATACTGCTGTTTGCTTGCAAACATTCAGTTACCAGGAAATGTGGAGTCAGCTCTGCTCCTGTTCCACTTAATTTTCTTCACCCCATGCACTGGGTTTTTTTCTCTTCTGCTGCCCCAGCTGTTCTTGCTTTTCCCAGGATGGTAGAGTCCACCCCAGCTGCAATCTGTGCTTCCTACAAAGTTCTTTAGTTGCCTACTTGACCTCAGATGCCCTGCCTGGATTTTTCACTTCCAGAGCCTTCCAAACCAATGCTGAAAACTTAGTAGTAGTAGCTATAGCAGCAGCAGCAAGTGACAACAGCATTAATGGTGGCAGTGGCGTTGACTCAGGAGTCAGACCTGGGTTCAAATTCTGCCTCTGTTATTGTTGTCTTAGGAAAACTGCTTAACCCTTCTGAAAGCCTCAGTTTCTTCAGCTGTAGAGAGAAGATAACGTCAGTCTGTTGTAAGGATGAAATAATATGACATATATAACTTCCAGTATATAGTAGGCCCCTCCTAGCCTCAGCTTTCACCTCTGCTTCTCTTCCTGAAAGTATCCTCTGCTCAAGACTATGTTCTGGGTTCAGTATGCAAATGTTCAAGATCAACAGCAACCCTACCTCAGGGGCTTATAAACTATTTGAGGGTGTGAGCCCAAGTGTGCAAAAAGTTAACACCCAATCTAGGTTTTAAATGGAATTTGAAAACTAACAGTGAGAGATAAACCACGAGGCAGAGACAATTGAATTAATGTGCAAGACAATGTGTTATGGGGATTCACTATGGAATAATCAAGACAGACTTTATGGAAATCATGCAATATGAGCTGAGCCTTCAAGATGAGTAGAGTTTTAATAGACAGAGTGGACAAAGGAGCGCATGATGGACAGAAGCAACACTGAACAAATGCGTGGAGTCAGGAAAGTGCAGGTGTGTGGGGAACATGGAGGCCCTATTCTGGTAAACAGAGGGCTGGTTCTGCAAAAGTAGGAAAATTAACTGCCAAGAGGTTTGGGGACAGTGGGACTTTGCCAGATTTTGCAAATAAAAATTTAGGATGCTCGTTAAATGTGATCAGATGAACAACGAATAATTTTCCAGTCTAAGCACGTCCCAAATATTGCATATTTACACTTAAAAAATTTTTGTTGTTTATCTGAAATTGAAATTTATCCAGGCACCTGCATTTTATCTGGCAACCGGACCTTAAACTCCAAGCCACGGATTCTGCCCTGGACTTTGCATCACCGAGGGTTTTCAGGAGAGGAGTGAGCTGATGAATAAAGCATTTTAGCAAAGATCAACTTCATAAAATGCTGGAATGGCTTGGAGAGAGAGTTTAGAGGCAGGAAGATTGGCCCTTCTGAGTTCTCCCACAGTTTAAACCCTTGTTCTCGTATATATGGACAGAACTTTTCTGATAGCTTAAGAGCCAAGGATATATATATTTTTTTCTGCAATTTAGAAAGTTATGGAATGTGAGGATGCTGGATGAAAGCTTAGTGCTGAACATGAAGGTGTTTCTAACTAACATTAATCCAGGCTCCCAAGACTATTAATACAACTCGTCAAGAGCTGGCATCAGGAGCCATCATATGTCATCGGTGGAGGCGACCAGGCCCAGCTCTTTCTTGAAATCTGTCAGTGAATCTTAGTGATGAGCTTATTTCCTGGAACACTATTGCTTTGTTCTGATTAAGAGTCCACAAAGACAAGGAGGTAGTTTAAATAGTAATGTGCTCCTTGGATATTTCTTTGAACGAACTTAGAAAACACTAGGACATGCTTTCTATTCATTTTTAGAGATTTATTTGGTTGCCCTTTAAAATTAGGTTTCCATATTGGATGCGTTTTTACTCTCTCAGTAGAAGAAAACAAATCTTTAGGGTTTTATTTTTCTGGATAAAGGAATTTCTAAGGTTATGATTTTAAGACAATTTTCAAAATGGATTTTTCTCTTTTGATCCAATTTTATAAAATTTATCAAATTTGATCTAATTTGCTGAAATTCAACCTGTTGAGAACTAATAGTATTGTATATCTTGTTGATAGTTTGAGTATTTCCTCAAATAATTTTACTAAATATTTTCACTAAAAGAGAAGAGTCCCAGGCAATTCTTTTAATTCTGAAAATGATTTTAGAAGATGCTGAAAATATGTATGTATGTGAAAATATTTTTCTTTTTCCATTAATTAAATAAGAAGTTAAAATATGTACTTGCAGAATCCTATTAATAATATAGACAATCCAAGTGCTTGCCTTTGTCATCTGGTGCAAGGTCAGGTAGAAATTTATATCAGATGCTCTGATACTCTATGGTCAGTTGAGATCTTATTCTCAAAAAGTTTTAATGAGGACACTAGTTTCATATACCTGGCAACCACTTTCTTTAGAAGCACTGGTGACTTATTTTAATCACTGATGAGCAGCCTTTGCTCCCCAGTATCAGGAGTTTGGGGTGGTGTTAAGCAAATTGTTTTTAGCATGTGATGCTTTCTCACTTAGATACACTTAATGTGCGTCCCCAGAGACATTATTCTTTAACCACTTACTTGATCTTCCAAAGGTGATGTTGTTTCTTGAAATGAAGATGCAAAGATGCAAATGATAGAAAGCCATCTCCACTTGATTCTTAGGCTAAAAGTCAACCCTGGAAATCTAATCAGTAAAAAATCATATGCAGAACATGCAGAGACTCATTCTAAAGAACTAGTCTAGAAGGTCTACCAGTTCAGAACACGAGATCTAGATCATAAATGATATCCAAGTCTATCAAGATGCTGAAGCAAGTCTGATTACTGCAGTGACTTGCCAGTGCTGAATGTTCGCCACAGACATGCCCTTCTCATCACCTAGGACACTGCAGGGTGAATCTGCTCACCAGAAAATGCACCTTTCCCAGTTTCTGTGCTCTGAGCTCAGGAATTTGAGACCAAGTGGCCAGAATAAGCTGAATGATATATACTAACCCCTCAAACTTAATTTTTGTTGAAGATTTTGCTCCATCGTTTGGTTGGAATTGTGAGTACCATTCTCTGTATAGCTCAAATCCTTATTTTACAGTGACTAAAGAAAATTCTTGAGGATTATGCAAATGAATTCAAGTTTAGGAAAACTGGCTTTCCCTCCAAATCCCATTTCTAATTCTATAAATTAGTCTTGGAATTATTTTTGAAATGTTGTTCACTCTTTTGACCTTCTTCACCCCAATTTCATTGTCTCAAACACTTCAGATTGACTTTGCCCATATTTACCAATGTCAAATCCTCCTTCACCAATTATCCCCACTTCTTCACTCCTTCCCTTTAAGAATGAGATAATATACATAAATGAGTGTAGCAAATGAAAACAAGTTACTCCAGTACAGATTCCCATGGAAGCTAAAGCAAGAAGGATAAAACAGAGCAGCAGTCTTGGTTTTGTTGAGGTTATTCCCAAATTCCCTTCTGAAATTTTGACTTATGGGCCATTGCTTATTTTCATGGTTACCTAAGTTTTGTTCCCCGGCTTATGTCACTTCTTTCATTCCCTCAAATAGGTAGATAGATAGAGATGTATTATATAAACTTTCAACTAGTTTTATTGGAGACCAAGTACGCTTGGATAAGTACTAAAGAAAAGCTTTAGTTTGGCTTAGGGGTAAGAAGATCAGCATTTCCTTTCATGTACAGGAGGTTTGTTTCGAAGGCCTACTTTCTGATATCTTCTTAAATAATGTGGGATAATTGAGTCTTTTAAAAAATCGACCTAGTGCCCTTTGCCTGGGGCTAGCAAAAAGCCTTTTTTGAGGTGAATTAGTCTGACTTTTATATCATATAAGCTAAGGGTCCTTGGGAGAAGACAAGCTGATGTGCACAACCTTTTTTTTTTTTTTGAATGGATGACCCACCAAAATTTGCCAAAAATATGGTTGACCTACGCATTTTCATATGATCGAGAGTTCTATACATTGTTGGGTAACCTTTTAAGGTTTTCCAAATCTGGCAATCTGCCACATGTACTGAGAGAGAATCTTCATGAAGACAATGCATTAAAACATTAGTTATTCAACGCCAACCAAGACGCTTCTTGACCCAGCCAAGAAGTCAGCCACGTCATCCATACAAGTCGTTCCATTAGCGTGTGGAGCAGCAGTGATTTTTATAAAAGATGAAGTTGAACGTGCCGTGTTCCTGTCAGAGGAAGCAGCGCCATGTTGGATCAGTGAGGAGAGTTCTCTGAGGAGATGAGACGGAAGCTCAGGGTAGCAGCCATAAGGATGCTGGGAAGTGGTAAGAAATCCACCACTGCTGAAACCAAATAGGAAGCTGGATAAATCGAGGAAACCTACAGGCGACCCAGAGGGATGTTTGCAGCATATAGGAGCCCTGAGCTGTCCAAGAAAGGTGGCACCCTCGTATGCCAACAGTCTTCCTCTTCGGTTTAATGTTAAAAACGTGCTAAACAAAAAGTCTCAGATATTTTAAAAATAACTCTTAAAAGTTCAGGAATCTTCTCATTAGAGTATGTCTTTTTTGAGTATAGGAAAATATTGATGTTGCAAAAGGATGTATAAATATGTTAAAACTCCTAGAACCCATTTAAATGATTCCTTGTCGAATGTGTGTCTCACTCCTCTCTAGATAACTCTTACAGGCTAAACCAAAGGATGTCTGTATTAATTCCCTTTTGTGAAAGCAGCACCCAAGTGTTTTACTGACTGAAGGATGTAGTGCAGTAGAATCTGCTAGGTGAATATCATTCCCTGAACTAATGCCACACAGATTGGAGTTTCTGGAACAAAGGTATCATGTGCTTATGTATTTTATTATTTTGGCACAAAATGTTTTCTGTTGTGTTGGGAAGCTCCATGTAATCTGGTGTCCTATGCCTTCTAAAATAAAAATTGTTATAATAAAGTGTAAAAGGTTAGCATTCCAAACACTTCCTGTGCTCCAACTAAAGTCAGCGTGATGCAGTCTGAAGTCCTTCCAACAGAGGGCTCCATGGGTTTGATTTAGATCAAGAAGGAAAGAGAAAACTACTTGCGTTCAGGTTGCTATAGTAAATTCTGTATTATCCTTAAAAATAGAACTGATAAAAATGGAGTCAGTTGAGTTGAACTGGAAGAATGATCCAAAGATTAAATGTAAAGTCTACTCTTACAAGACAGAATTTCATAATTCTTTGAATTGATGTTCTTTTCAAAAGACAAAATATATTTTACCATCTCTAAATAAGAAAGTAGGCAAATTAGAGATATTCCATGCTTTGAAGTACTATTAATATTACCTCATTCAGTTACATTTTAAAAGAAAAAAGGAGCTAGTGCATTCATTCTCTCTTTGGAGATATTTTATCTTTGCTGTTGGCAAATAATTTAGTGTTGGTGTAAGGAGATGTATTATGTACATGAAATGCACTGTAAATATTTAATAAACAAAATATATGTTGAACGCATGCAAAATGCAAAATTACTAAAATATTTTACAAAAACAAGTGATACTATTTAGAAAGGTGAAGTACAAAGGCATAAGAATGAGCTCTGGTGAAATATATTTCTTTACCTATTCATTCTATGCAGTTTACTTTCTCATGTAGGCCTAGCTTTTTATTCTATTTTCAGATCGGAGAAGCTTACAATATATGCATCCAAGTAAAGCAAAGAATAAACTAAAACAATAAGTTACTTTTGGACTATAGATCTTTGTCTTCTGATTTTAGGGAATGTTTTATTTTATCTGATCTCTTTCAGTGTTCTTTGAAATGCATGGGCTTATTATATTCTATGCGCAGACAGCTTTTAAAAATTTTAACCCATCTTATTATGTCTAGTTGAAACTGTTTCTTTCATTTGATGTAGAGGTGCTTTGATGGCATAACTAATATTCAATTTAAATAAATAATTTTGAAGTTTGGATATATTTCCTAAAATATATTTACCTAAAATTCCAAAATTACCCTTCTAAAATACTCTCTGTCATTGAGAAATACTGGCACCTAATAAATGCCTATATTCACTATTAAAATGTTTCCTTCTGGGTCTTCCTGAATACAAATGCAGATTATAATTTACTATTCTGGGTAAACCATTATGTATAATAAATTCATTTTATGTAAATGTTTTTATGTCATACTATATTAATGTATTTTGTGTTTATAATTTATATAATTTTCAAAAGGCATATAGTTATTTTTACTATAATGACTTTGACCTACTAAGGTTTTCCTATATATACAATTTGATCTGATAACAGTAATAAACAAAATCCTTGTTTATTTTGAATAGTATGTTCAAACATATGTCCTTACAATAATCTGTTATCAAGCAAATAAAATTTGGTTTGATTATCTATTAAGGCATTTTCAATGTTTTTTATTTATAAAACATTTTGCTAAAATGGAATACTTTAAACACAATTGCAACCTGGGTGTTCACATAGAAGAGTTTGATCACCAATTGTATTTCCATTTGTCTTCTGTTTTCGTTTTCTATGATTGGGGAAGAGAGACTTGTAATAAAATCCAAAGAAGATTCAAACCAAAATATTTATAGTCCTTTCAGGTATTTTTTAAAAATAAAGTTTCTTTTTTAGATAGTTTTCACCCTAGATAAATGTGCTTTATAATTTTCGTTGTGTTTAAAATGGAACGATGTGGAGCATGAATGATGACTTTCAGTAGATTTCGTCATAAAGATTCAGTAGCAGCAAACAACTTTGGCTTCAGAGGGCTGCTATTTTAATATTGTAAGATTTGACACGTATTTCTAGAATGCCTTTTTTGCATGTAAATTCTTCCAAAATATTTCGTTTGATTTATTTTTGCTTGTCAGCAGTGAACTTAAAGTCATAGGCACCCTGCTCTGAAAGTCCGGAGGACAGAGCGCGTCTGGAACCACATCGATTCAATACCCTTTGCAGAAATCATTGTCCTTTTTTGTTATAGGGTCCAGCTATTCACATAACTTCTCCAGGTGGTGGTTAACCTTCACTAATATTTCAATCTTTTTATTTAAAAGATGATTACATTGAAAACATAGGAAATGCTGAGTAAGGATAACATGGCTACATTTTGGGCTCAATTTCTATAAAAGGTCACAAACACAGATATCGAAGCACACACTATTATATAATGACAGCAACATGTATACATAGGTAAAATTTAAAAGAAAAGCCGTAGAGTGGTGTACCCCATCATGTTTACGGCAAGCCATGGATCAGCATTATTTGCATCCATGAGTACCGCTTTGTATGGTTAAATGAAAAAAATAACCAGAATCAATAATATTTTCTAAACCCAGCACACAAAGCTAATGGTTTGCTTCATGCACCTGCCAGTTTGGGTTGCTATTAAAGCCACCCTGGAAATTCTCCTTTCTTTGTGCAATATTTTATGCTTTTCTTTTCTTCAGGGCAGATTGGTTCTGCCTGCACTTTATTCCTGAACCCACGTTCATTCAAAATGGATTGGCAGTCTTAAATGCTCTATCTAGAGCTGCTGCCACTGCTGACTAATAATGCCCCTCCCCCACCGGGCTCCCGCCCCATCATACTCCGGCGATCTCTGTCTCACATACACACACACACACACACACATGCACACACACCCACACACGCCACCGGTTGGCCCTATTGTCAGCAAAGAACGCATAATGGTGAAGTACTCAGCAGTAATTTTGGTGATGTTTTGCCTTGCATGTTTTGAAAGTATTTCTGAAGAGTATAAATAAATGTGCCCTAAACTCTCCCCCTTTCTCTACGCTGATATTTGGAGCTAAGCCTCATCCAAAGGGGCAGCCTCGGAACCGCAGTGACTGGAACGCTTTCAGGGAACAAATATGTGGCTCGATGGTTTCCTCTCTTTTCAATCATATTAGCACCATATAGATTTAATAACGGGGTGATTGAAAACATTTCAGTGATGGGGCAGTTTCTCTGATCTGCAAAGGAAAGCGTCTGAAAGCATCTGATTTGTTCGTGTAGCAATTAATTATTGAAGTAACTGAAAATACAGGCTACTGTGCTTCCCTCCTGCAAAGGGGTGGCAGTCTGTGTGTGTGTGTAGCCCGTCGCCTGTGCTCTTGGGCTCATGTTTATACATATGTGTATATTACTCAGAAGGCAAACTTGGCCAGAAATTTCTTCATTTTGACTTTGAAAATTATTGGGAAATTTTCTGTGCATGCGTCTGATGGGATAGTATTTCCATGTAATAGGAACACAATTCTTCTTTCTTTCCCCTTTCAGTTTGTTCTTCCTCCACACCACCTAAATGGGCCTCACAGCCAAACATCACCTTAAATTTTAATTTCTATTTCTAGCCTGTATTTTATCAGCACCTTTTCTGTTTTGCAGTCTACTCACTGATATGGCACCAGATCTGTTGTGAGCAAACAATACGGTTTTGTTTCATGTTTTAATAAACACTACTCTACTGCGGGGTGCGTTCCCTGTATTTCGTGCCTTTTTTAATTTGGTTATGGCTGGGGGGACTATTTTTTGATATTCAGACTTGAGTTCATCTTCTTTTTCAGGGTCTGGGGCTCTCTAAAATTTTAAGGTAAAGGGAGAGCATATTCTTGGGTTATTGTAAAATTTGTTGCTTTCTATTGTGACAACAGTGTTCATACGCCTGACATCCTCATAATAATATTAAGCTCTATTTTTTAGTGTGATGTACTTTATACATTTGTATAAATGTCACAGCCTGTAATCACTTCCTTTGTCATCGACGATTAATCTAAAAAAATCGAATAATTCACTGCCCCTTGCCATTTACATATCGTCTGCTGCCATCTGCTCTTCTCAGCAGCAGTAAATGATGGGTAATTAACTCAGTGCCTTTGTCTTTCCCTTGCTGAATGTCTGACACATATAGATTTTCCTCTGTGTGTGTATGCGTGCGAGTGTGTGGATGTGCAAGTGAGGGGAAGAGGGAGGGAATGAGAGAGGGAAGAGGGAAGAAGAATGAATGATGGTGCAAATATGGAAGTCAGCACAAGATAATATCAAGAGAAAAAGCTGACCCAAAGATATTGGGTCAGAGAAGGGGCCATATCTCATGACCTTAAGCCTTCTCAAGCCGAAAGGAAGAGCTGCTGGAGCAATAGCTGCCTTACACAGCAAGAAGCATTGCTCTAAAACCTCAGTGGTCAAGGTCAAGATGCAAAATCAAGTAAAGGCCCCATAAGCTATTTCTATCTACCAGGTGCAAAGAGATCATGTAAATGAGACTAAGCATAGGGTACCCAGAACCCACATAAATGTCCTAATTGACTTCTGAACCAGTAGCCAAAAATCCATGTTTTGAGAAATGGTTATAGAAAGGAAATCTCAGTTGATCTTGACTCAACATATTTTTTAAAATAGAAAGTATCAAGGAAGGCTCACAAGGGCTTATAAGACTGGGGGATACATAGATATGCTTATTTTAAAGGAAAATAGTATCACTATCTTGAATTTCCCTAAATTTTCTGTTAAAATATTCAGTTCCTCCTGGTGTAGCCCAAAAGCGCTTTAGAAAGGAATCCCCTGCTATTCTGAAGACTTTATATATAATATTACTCTAATAATTCTTGTTCAAAATATATATCCCATAAGATATGAAAATTATTTGAAAGGTGGCTAATTTTGATAACATTAAAAGAGAAATAATTAAAAGATAAGATTTTAAGGAAGGTCAGATTCTGTCTTGCTCAACTTGGTTTTTATGCTAAGTCAAGTCAGCCTATAGGCTAAGTACCAGAAGTTTCCCATAATCATTTTTACATGGAATTAGTAAAGCTTGCTTCAATTAAAGATGATATATTTTTGCTGTCTATAATTTCAACAAGCTAAATATAGCTCTTGTTCTCAAGAAGTTTGTCATTTATCTGTGTGTATATATATCACAAGTTATCAATCAAAGGAATAAGATACAGGTATATAAGATCCTGATCTTATATTCTTTAAGATTTTTGTCACTATGTGCTCTCAAGGCATGAATAATCTTTGAACTCCCTACTGGAGGGGAGAGATCAGTATAGAGTTCAGAGTAACTCTTGGAGCCCATTTCCGTCTATGTGATACTTCTATCCTGTAATCCTAGCTCTGTACCTCTGCTTTTCTTTCTGTACAATGACTGTGGAAACATTTTCCTATTTTTCTAAGATAATAATTTAATAAAAAGCAATTCTGCATTCCCAAAATAATACACATAATAAGTAATAATAAAAAGCAAACTGCATTCCTAATGAGACTGTAATACATATGGTGGTGCTTTTTTCTGGTACCTCAATAAGACTGTTAATATTTCTATGAGTCATGAATGCTTAAACACATTTATCTTTTGGCTTAATTTGGTATTTGTAGTTAATCTTTGCTTCAGTATCTATCACAACTGGACCTCTGAAGGTTAAATAATTTGTCCATAATCATAAAACAACTGGACATCACTGGAAGGCCATTGAATTGTTCAATTACATTTTCTATATTAGTTTTAAATGACTTGCAGAGACAATATATACATTATGTGATGAAATGGCTAAAAAAGTATATAATTACTAAGTCCCTTAAATTTAAGAAAGGGACATTATAAATATATAAAAATGGACTCTATATTTCAGAGCTATTGTGTTAACTGTGTGAAGAACATGCACTTTATGAAACTATTTAAATTTCATAAAATTTTTATGACTTACAGGTAAATTTGTCAGCATCTAATTGAGTAAGAGATTCTTGAAAGCTTTCACTGCAATTGTTAATTCAGCGTCATTGTTCTCTCAGGCTGTTACGTGACCCAACAGGCTGGGAGAACAATATTGCTGAATATAATTGGCATATGTCAGCAAAATATAATTAGTAACAAGCCTCTTTCTGAAATGTTCTTTTGGTTGGTTTAAAAAAGTTGAAGATTTCCTCTTGGATTAAATTATAGCTTGGATTTCTCTCTCATTTGATTTTGGTAGGTCGTAAAAAGGAAAATTAATTTAAATTTTGATTCATGAAGTATGTGTTGATGTCCTGTGCTGTGCAAACACTGTGAAGAGCCTTTCCTTCAACAGGTTTTTAGTGTAATTCTGAGTATGAGAGCTTTGCACAGGAAATATGGGACAGTATATCATCGAGGGTTATCATGAATCCCCATCCTATATGAATCCCCCTTACCCCTCTGAGGTTTGGAATAGGTGCAATGACAGGCTATTTCTCAGGAATTGTCGCTCGGTAGTTACTGACGCCACAGGCACAGAACTAAAGAAAGTGTTCGAATGGTTTATTGCAGCTTCTCCTATATGTTTAATCCAGGGGTATTATGGCTAATGCCGGTAATGGGGGAAAATGCGTTACAATTGTCTTTCAGTTCACAATTTAAAAAAAGATGGATATCTTTCACTATAGGTGATTTTGGAAAAGAAATACTTTAATACATAACTTTTTTTGGCTAGAAACAGAAAAATATTCACCAAATTGTTCTTTTTGTGAGAAAAAGAACTCTGTAAAATTTCTTCAGCACCCAGGATTGGAATGAAACATCATTTTAGGGAAAGGCTGCTTTAGAGCCACGTCTAGAAATGTAATCATCTCACCCAAGAATGTTCAGACTTCGTGGTCATAGCCAAGTCTGAGTGAGTGGTCCTATCTGACCCAGCCCACAGCTCAGCGGGATGGACCTGGAGGAATAAAGAAGATGAGGGGACAAATGCTCAGCCATTCGTACTGGCCAGAACCTACGCTGGTGAGCCCCTGAGTGCTCCATTTCTCAACCACATCCTCATTGCCAAGGTCTTTCTCTCACATCTCTAACCTAATCTAGCCCCACATTCTAGATTCTTCCTCATTTTCTCTCTCACCCTGGATCAGAGGTTCCTAGACACCATCCCTGCCTCCTCAGCATCCAGTTTCTAATCTTCCTGGCCTATAAGGCTCATTTCCTTTTTCTTTTCCCTGGCTCCTGCGTTCCTGGGAGCTTGTCTTCCACTTCTCAGTCCTCCCTACAAACCATGACTGTTTGGCATTTACATTGTATATCTCAAGCTAATCATCATCCTTTACCTCAAGGGATCATTTTAAACACAGAAAATCTCTGCATATAAAATGAATTTGGGGAGTGGAGGAGAGAAGGTGGGAAATATATCTGTCTCTCAACACACACAGAATCCATTTCAAGTTTTATGGGCAACTATATATGATTCAGACTTTTGGTCTTTTTAAAGATTTATGCAATGGAATACAACCTCTTAGGCAGTGTTAGTCGAGTTTAGATAAAGGTCTGGAAAGCCATGAAAATAATCACAATTATAGACTTATTGTGGTGAGCATTTCACAATATATATAAATGCCTAATCATTATGTTGCACACTTGAAACTAATATAATGTTATATGTCAACTATATCTCAATAAAAAAGTCACAATTATTCAAAGGAGATTTAGAGGTAAAGTCCACCAACAAATTCTGCTTTTCGAAGGCTACTTATCCATAAGAAGTAATATAGACAGAGGTGAAATACGCTCATCATGAATAAGCAGGCTGTCACAGAGGAGTGTAATGGAGCAGCAAGCTCTAGGTAGATCAAGTGATAATGAAATCTAGGCCACAGGAAAATTTGATAAGTGCTGACCAAACTTCCCAAACAGGTGAAACAAAAGGATGACTATTTGGCATTACCAAAGAATTGTACGTTTTATTAAAGGGTTTTTTAGCAGCTTCTATTTCAAAAAGTAGTTCCCCTTGTTCATGAACATATGATATGAGTTCTTCAAAATAATAGTTTATCTGTTATCTTTCAGGGAGGCAGATTGATAGACTGGGAAGAGAGCTTAATCATGGGCAGGAGAGATGGTGGCAGGGCAGGGCACTGAATCTTGACAGGCCTTAGTTTGTTCATCTGTAAAATGGGTCAGTGATTTGCAAAAACATTCTATGGGGATGTGAGGGTGTCATGAAGAAGCTGACAGTCCTGGCTCCTAGGTATTTCTTCTCCTACCTTAACTAGAATAACTCCAATTTGTGTTTTCCATTTTTTGACTTGCCTGTGAATTTTTTTTCAAACCAAGGGCTCCACAGCTAAAAAAAATGTTTGAAAACTCTTATTCTGGATGGACTTAGGAATTGTTGCATGACACATAGAGGAAGTTGGGCTCTGGAACAGGTAAATCTGGCTTGAATCCTAACTCTGGCTCTGACAGAGTAGGGGGAGACAGGAAATGCATGTTAAGAGTTATATTTTAGAAAGACAGTATTGGTAGGGCTATGAAGGTGTGAAGGAATAGAGGCTGGAAGCAAGGGAAAAGTTTGGGAGATTTTTTAAATAGTCTGGGTGTATAATAATGAACCCAACTCAGGCAATGGCAATAGAGATTGAATTGGGAGCATAAATAAGAAATATCTGAGGAGTTAGAATCTACAGGAATAGGTAATATTGAGGTTTATGGGATGAGAAGTTAGTCTAGAATGACTGCCTATTTTCTGGTGACACTAATTTAAGGGAAATCCAGGAAGAGGAACACTTTTGGGGAAAAGTATGATGAATTCACTTCTGCACATATAAGGTTTGAAAGGCCAATTGGATACATATACTAGGGTCTGGAGTACAGAAACAAGATCTGGGTAATATAGGAAGAAATGAGGTTTTTTTTTTTTTTTTTTTTGAGGAAGACAAGCCTGAGCTAACATCCATTGCCAATCCTCCTCTTTTTTTTTTTTTTTTTTTTTTGCTCAGGAAGACTGGCCCTGGGCTAACATCCATGCCCATCTTTCTCTACTTTATATGGGACGCTGCCACAGCATGGCTGACGAGCAGTGTGTTGGCCCGTGCCCGGGATCTGAACCTGCGAACCTTGGGCTGCCACAGCACGAGCTTAACCACTACGCCACTGTGCCGGCCTCCTGAAAATTTTTTATGTATGAAAATATAGAAGTCATTAGAAACCATAGCAAAAAATTAAGACCTTTTCAAGGAGGGAGAGTCTGTGAAGAAATTAATCCTGCATGCCCCTAGGTATCCATTGTTATGTAATGAATTAATTTCATTCCTCTGCATCTAGAATGGTATTAGTTACATAACACTCACATTAGTCAAGTTTCTCCAGAGAGAAAGAATCAATAGGATATATACACAGGAAGAGATTTATTATAAGGAATTAGCTTACATTATTACAGAAGCTGAGAATTCCCATGATCTGCTGTCCGTAAGCTGGAGACCCAGGAAAGCCAGTGGTGTAACTGAGTCAGAATCCAAAGGCCTGAGAACCAGGAGTGTCAAGGGAAGAAGATCTATGTCCCGTCTCAAGCAGTCAGGCAGGAAGGGGTGGATCCTTCTTTCTTCTGCCGTTTTATTCTATTCAGGCCCTCAACAGATTAGATGATGCCCACCCACACTGGGGAGGGAAAACTGCTTTACTTCATCCACTGATTCAAGTGCTAATTTCACTCAGAAACATCCTCACAGATACACCCAGAAATAACGTTTAGCTAGATATCTGGGCACTCCATGATCCAGTCAAGTGAATGTGTAACACAAACCATCACATCATCCTTGGGTGAACTGAAAATATAGTTATCAAATCATTTTGTTTCTGTATATTGTGGTTCTTATAAGGAACACTAGTTGAGACAGGTGTGAAAAGAAAATCAAATCCAAACCCCCGATGAGCTTGTGTGATACTCTTGACGAGCTCACAGTTCGGTGTATAATATGGACCTGCTAACAACGCCAACAATGATAGTAGCTAAGTGTGACAGTATCGGGCCTGCTAAGCAAGTCAGTTTCTGGTCTCTCTCTCTGTCTCTGTCCCAGTTTGTCTTTCCTCTGTCTTGGCTTCTTTATCCAGCTGGTGCTCTTCATAAAATGGTGGTTCCAGGATGTGGTCATCCTCAATTTAGCAATCCAGTTGGAAAACGCACACTTTCCCACCAGTTCCAATAAAAGTTTCTGAAGTAATTCACGTTGGCTGGCTTAGATCTAGGACCCCTTCCCGAACCATCACTGAGGCCACGGGATGGAATACACTGATTCCTCAGGCCTGTGTCGTGAACTGCTGAAGGAACGTGATGGGTTCCAGCAGAACCATATGGAGCGGAAGCAGGAGAAGGAGGATGCTCACCTAGGATGCATCATCATAAGAAAGAAGCAGTGATATCAAGATGGCCGACTTACAGAGGTGCACCTCAACAGCACAAGGAATCAGTGACTGACATTTCATTTAGGAGTCAAAGAAGCCTCCACGGTGAGCTTGACCGTGAATGAGATTTCACTAAGATCATACAGCAGTATTTAGAATTGTGACCATTCCTGGTGAGGGTGTGTAACTGAACTGTAAACCTATCATCTTGTGTTAAATATGGAAAAGATAGAAGGCCAAACTTCAAATTTTAGCCATATTTATAAACATAATTAATAAAGCTGCACCTGCGGCTACAAAGAGTGATACCAAATGCCCTTTTGCATCCTTTGTCTTTGTGCTGTGAAACTTTGGAAATGTGAATTAAAAGTGAGATGGCGCGTATTACACCCATAATTTAAAAAGGAGGAATGCACGGGCTTTGAAATGGCAAACCAGGGTGAGCTTTCAAGTTTGGGGAATAGAGATCTGGGTTGAGGACAAAGATTCCTGAGAGAAGGCATTCTTATACTCCACTCTAAGCCAAGACGTATTTGGGTGCACTTCTCATAAACTGCGAAGGGTGCAGGTGGAGGAAATCAATAGATGGCTGGAAATTTGTAACAGACTAAGTTCCTGCATATGAAAGAAACAAATCAGAGTGGGTGGAAAGACCTACCAAAACAAAACAAAACCTTTCTAAAGTGCGGAAGGCATCCCTTTGAACATAATGGAAAATTTTACCTAAGAAAAGATGGAATTATTAGAATATTCTAAAAGTATATACACATAATTCCAAAAGTAAACTAGATTATTTGTTTTCATTCTCACTTTGAATATGACCTGGAATTTTGAGAAAAAAATAATAACACAGAATGCTTCTACCTAATTTATTCAAAGAACTTTCACTTGAAAATAAGAAATCAGAATTATTTCGTGCTTAACAGATCAAATGGTTTGTAGCTAATAGTATTTGAGGAAATGTTTTTGGATTTCAAAGTAAGTTGCTGAAGTAATAAGGCAACAATTGTGAACATATTAATTTTGTACAACAGTGATTAATATTTTTATAGAGATATTTAGATAGTCACAAAAAAGTAAGTGTAGGTTTGTGCATTTAAACTGTTTACAATAAAGATAATTGGGGGGGGGGCCTCTATTTGCCAATGAGTCGTGTGCTCATTGTGACAGAAGTAGAGTCAGACAGTTTTTTCATTTATTAATTTAATCTGAAACCACAAATTTGGAAATCCATCTTCATGCTCTATAAATACTATAGCTGATTTTTGCCACAAAATCTACTCACCCATTTTCTTATTAATCACCCATTCAGCAAATATTTCTAGTAACTCTTTGTTCCAGGCACTCTTCAGAGTGCTGGTAAAGAAGAATCAATAAAATATAACCCCTGATTTGAAAAACTCACAGTCTATTGAGAGTGTTGGACATGTAAATACATAATTAAATCCTTCATCCATGCCTGAGGAGTTCAATTAATTTTGTTTCAAATGACAAACATTAAGATAGCTTGTTCCTGACAAAATGCTGCATTTTGTATTAAAGGTCAATGTGTACCCTACTTTTAAGTGGATACTAGGGCTGCTTCACTCATGGTTAACAAGAGCAAGTTTCTCTGGGCCAGTCCTAGAGAAGAGTCTTGAATAAATCTTGGGAAAGGATGGCTCACTCTCTTCCTGCTCAATTTCATATCTACTCCACCTTTCCAGAGGAGTGTGACCTAAATGTAGCCATCTAACACAAGTAAAACAAGAAAGTAGCTGAAGAAAAGGAGAAGAAACAGAGAAAGAGAAAAAAGGAGAGAGAAACAAAGGAAAAACTGTAGAAAGAATTCCAAAATGTTTCAAAATAGTTGAGGCAATATGCTTGGGATGTGTGTACTGTAGACCCAAGGATAGACATCTTGAGAAAATGAAATTATTAGGAGAAAACTGAAGGCCAACCAGTAAAATGAAAATCCATTTTTCATTTTTTTCAGGGCAAAATGAAGACAAAGATTCCAACTGTAAGCAGCATTAATCAAAATACAGCATTCAGATCATGGGAAATAGAGTCATATTCATTTCTGAGCACAATATTCTAACTGGGACATTGTCAAATTCCATTGAAGACAAGGATAAAAATAAGGAAACTCTAAATTTCTTTCTGATTCTAATCGTTGGCGTCTAGGTTAATTTAGGGATTATCACATAGTTTAAATATGGTCCTAAGTGATAGAGAGGAAAACAAACACCTTCTTTCCCTCACCTTTTTTCTTTATGTGAAGGATGAATTCAATACATCTTATTAAAAGAAATATCAAGGTCTATCTGTGTGAGTTTGTACCTAAATGCCATCCTGGGGGAATTTTTTCTATGTAAAGATTTAAGCCAGCAGATAGTAGAAGTTTGAAGATCTAAACTGGAAAGAAAGAGGAATGAGTTTTGAGGAATGTGGAGCAATTACCTTTCTTTTGATGCATATTTCTTCCAACTAAAGGAAGCCCATTGCCTTGAAAAGCGTACATGACTTTTGGCTAAGGCATTCCACTTTTTAAATTGTATCATAAGGAAATCATTAAAGATTCATGCAGGGTTTTCTCTAAGAGTGTTCATCTCAGTGTTACTGATAATAGTCAAAAAATAGAAATAATCTACATACCAAATGTTGGAGAATGGGTTTAATAATTTATCCAAACAATGCAATGTGTAATGAATAGTTGAGATGGAAAGCTATTCACACAATATTGTTAAGTTAAATAAAGAAGATTACATAATTTGTATACATATTATTTTTTGTATTATTTTATCCAAAAATATGGAAGGAAAGGATTGAAAGAATAACGTGGTAATTGTGGCTCTCTCTGGGTAGGGAGATTAGGGTCTTTCATTTTAGTTTTCTTCTTTTTGTTTATTTTCTAACTTTTCCTCAGTGACCTTGTATTCCCTTTGTAATAATAAACATGTATTTTAAATTTTAAATTATATATATTTTGTATTTAGGATGTAAATACATACATATATATATTAGAAGGTAACATATATATTACATCTATGCACATAAATGATATATATTATATAAATATATGTATGTGAAATAAAGATAGAGCCTATATTTCCCTGATGCCCCACGTGTAATCCATCACCACGTGTGGTCAGTCCAGTGTTCTCACCCTACTGACTTTCTTCCGTTCTTTAAGCATATCACGCATATTCCCACCTTCAGATCATTGCTTGAGCGAATCCTTCTGCCTTAAATGTTTTCCAACATTTATTGGGTTGGCCCAGTCTCATCTTTCAGTACTTGGCTACAATGTCATCTTCATCAAGAGGAAGTCTCTGACCACCCTCCTTCAAGTGGCTTTCTCCAGTTTCCTCTAGCTCATGTCTCTGTTTATTTTCCTCAGACATTGATCACAATCCGTAGTTCTCTTTCTTATTCATTCATGTGCTTGATAAATGCCTGTCTCCTCCTCTAGAATGTAAGCTCCGTGAAGGCAGGATCCTTGTTAGTCATCATTGTATCTTCAAAACCTAGCACAGGGCCTGACATATAGTGAACACAGAATGACTTACTAGTGAACATTTCAGCAAGAATGACAGACATTAAGACTTTCATCAAAAAAAGGTGGAGAACCGGGGCAGCTAGTGGGGTAGTGGTTGAGTTCTCACGATCTGCTTTGGCAGCCCAGGGTTTGTTGGTTTGGATCCTGGGCGCGGACCTGCTCACTGCTCACCAAGCCAAGCCGAGGCAGAATAGTTACACATAGAAGAGTTACAACTCTACAACTATGATATACAACTATGTACTGGGGCTTTGGGGAGAAAAAAGAAAAAAAGGGGAAGATTGGCAACAGATATTAGCACAGGGCCAATCTTCCTCAAAAAAAAAAAGCTGGAGAACCAGTGTTCAGTGTTGGGTGAAGATAAACTCACTTTGTGGTTCTTCTAATATGAATGTGTATTATATGCATAGACATATATATGTATATGTATGTATTACACATATATGTATATGTATATATTACATATATGTGTATACATATAACATAACACATATGTACACACATACATACATATTTATAATTTACATGTTTTAAAACATGTGTGTAAATATGCTTATATGTATACATATGAATGTTATACAAAATTTCAAGCATATACAAAAGTAGAGAGAATGGTATAATGAAGCTCCTCCATGGGTCCATCAACCACATTTAACAGTTATCAACTCATGGTTAATCTTGTTTCATAAACAGAACCCCTCACTTCTCTGTATTGTTTTAAAGCAAATTCCAGACATATTATTTTTCCTATAATTTTAATATGTAGTCTAAAAAAATCCAAACAACCATAATTCCGTTACTGCACCTAAAATTAACAATAATTCCTTAATATTTTAAATATCAGTGTTTTCAAAACTGTATATTAAAAAATTATTTTCATCTAAAACACTTGTTCTAGAACATTCTTCCACATCCTATCTTTTTAAAAATTAAGCTTTAATTCTTAGATTCCATGTAGTCAAAAATAGAAGCTATTTTTTTTCTTAACTTCGATAATTTTTTAGCTTTCAAAAGTGAACTCCTATTCAAGTTACTTCCGTGATAAGATAGCCAAACAGTCTTTTCTTCTGCGTTATCTTGTGTGTGTGGTTTTTCTTTTTGTTTGGTATGTTTTCTCATGAATGTTTTTATCCCTCTCAGTCTTCTCATTTTGGTAATCTGCCATCAGATGATAAATCACCTTCAAAGAGTAAATGATGCTGAAACTCTATTCTAATGAATAGTCTGAATTTGTGGATAGTCAATAAATATTTGTTGATTTTATTTTATTCTGAAATTTGGACATTGTGGATAGCATAGTTTTGATAGTAATTTATGAGTTGCTATATAGGAGTATTCTTGATTTCTCTCTATAAAAGAAATATTGCCTTTTTTTTTCAATAAGCTGCTAGAATTGTAGGGGTTTTTTTCCTCTCGATAATGTTAGGCTGGTCCCATTTCTTAAGGCAGTTCTAGATGATGTTAAGTAATTGATTGCATCGTGAGTTGTTAATAAGGACAAGAAACACATGTTCTTCATAAGTTTGCAATATCCTGCAGAAAGGCATAATTTGGCGACAAAACAGAAAATTCTAGTGAGTTGCTGTAAATATGGCATCTTTGTGCTAGGTTTCGAATTGTTAGTAAATTACCTTCTTGGTCTTCAAGTCAGGATGCTAAGCTGAACCGGCACCGTGAGCCCTCCTATCTGTGGTTCACTCACTGGGTGAGTAAAAGCGTGCTAACTAATCTTTACCAGCTGCTGCCCAATATATGTTAGATATCAGCCAGTGGATCACTGAGGCTGGTCTTTTTTTCTCCATCTCAAATATTGCATTCCATCTATCTAACACTGTCACATATTCATCAGCTAGCCTCAGACTAGTGGATAAAGGAATGATGGAAACATCCCTGGAGATGCAGAGATTTGCCTCTGGTTTTGATGGGATATTATTCTGAGGATCTGTACATTTATTGGCCTCAGTGCTAGTGAGGTCAACATGACAATGCAGTGTGTATTGATTTAGTTCAATTCAGGAATTACTCATTTACCGTTTATATTTATGTAAATAAAGCACTAGTCTTTCATCTTCCAATTACAACATGTTACTGAATTAATGTGACTAAAGATGAAGCTGGACTAATGTTAACAGGGCCTTTCTTTCTGTCATAAAGTGCAAAGGAACAATCATGTAGAATTAACATATTCCTAAGGAGGTGAATATGCATTCCAGCGTCAGTTATTATAAACTCCCTCTTCTCTTTTTATCCTGTTCAAGCCAATTTCATGCTAAAATACCTTGACATAATTTCTTTTTATTCTTGGCTTTTCCCCCTGTTCTATGCCTGCATCTCCAAATTATATTATGTGGTAGATTTTTCTATAAATGGGAATATGATATCTTTGAGATGGACAAGGTTGGCAGGAATTTAGCATCTGAACAGTTTTGAATAGGCATGTCTGTTATTTTTATTGAAATATTTACAGGTATCTATTTTTCTTAACACAATAATAAAAAAGACAGTACATGGAATAGGAATTATGAGTTCATACATTTGGCAACTGAACTGCTTTTTCCTAGGTCATTGCTTTGTTGTCTAAGCTTGAAATCACCTTTGGAACCAATAATATAGAAGACACACAGCTATGACCCAAGAGATAAATCTTTTTTTTAAATTGTAACAGGGGAAAATTAAGTTTTGGAGAGGGATTATATGGTTCTTGCTCTAATTTATGTAACAGAACAGCTCTGGCCACAGAAATATAAACAAACATATATGCTATATTTATAATTGGTTTGATATCTTGACTTTTAATATTGTTTGGTACAGAAATCATTTTACTGAAACACTGCAATAACAAAAGGCCTTTGGTATTTGCTTCACCTCATCACTTATCCACTCAGTATAAAAATAAGTTAAGTGCATTCTGTAGGACAGAATTTTATGCAAAATACAGTATGGTTGATATTGTGGTCTATTTCTTAAGCTTATCGAACTAAACCACCACTGGGAGACATTTACTGTGGGGACAAGAGATTCATTCCTAAACACTCCCTTTGACTGCCAGGTAAGGGATATCTAAGAACTGAGAGCAGCATAGCATTTAAGGGCATCAGTCTGTTGCAAAAAATGAATATAGAAGAGATGGAATCACTGGGTATTGAGCAGCGGGGAAGGAAATGATTCGTGCTGCCTGCTGATATAAAAAGGTATATTATGCACAATAAGAACAGCTTAGATCCCTCAGCTCTGTGGCTTACCACACTCTAGAACTGAAGGTACATAACGTGCAGGATAAGTTTATCTTCCTGCATGGCCTGGGCAATTATTTGGTATTGATTTTCTGAAAGTTTGGTCTCACGTGTCAGTATTTTGTTGGCAAACTTTGCAACATAATCCAATCAAGTCGGTGCAGAGATGAGTGCGGATAGAGATAAACCCTCACGAGCCAGTGCTTCGCAGGGTCGGTAGGTAGCCCCCCTATATTAAGAACGCCCTTGCAACTGCACTGTCTCCTCAGGGGGAATTGTAATCTTGGGGAATCCCTGTGCCTGATTGCGGCTCTCCTCCCAACTGTGCACTTTTGACCTCTGTATTGATTCTGTCCTCTCATCAAAAGCGCTGATGTAATTCCATGTGCTAGGATCACGCAGTGATTTGCATTTTGGAGCTGCAACTGTGCACTGACCCCAAACCATTTCATCAGAATGAAAGTAGACCAAATGGCAGATGTGTTTCCCCATAATATTGAAGACTATTGTGCCATTTGGTAGGTTTCTTTATCATATATAGAAAAGGACATACACTACCCGCTCCAGATTTTGATTTAATTACAGCCAGAAATTGGGAAAATCTTTAAAACATAACAGGAATCAAAAAGGATTTTATTGATTTCCACATTCAGGCCAATAAATAGCATTTCTATTTGGTAAAGTGTAACACAAAATGATAGAAGTGTTTGAATATATTTTCAGAAATTCTAGCGCTTTAAAAAATTATTTTAGTTTTTTCAGTTTTCTTACTAATGAATGCCCATCATAAAGCTTATTCATTGATTATCTACCTAAATATATTGAATAGAAATGCCATTTAATAATTCTCTGAGTAAAATAGTAGATATGTCATTAAAAAATCCAATGCAATCTAAATATTGACCATTAAATTATTTTGTCTCTCCTCCCCCTCCCCCTCCTTTTTCTCCTCCTCTCTTTCCTCCTCCTTCTTCAAGTAGGGTGTAAAATGGGGAGGAAACCACTTCTGATGCATAGACACCTAAAGAGAACTTCACTGGAAATCAATGTAAATCTACAATTACCTGCATTGTATTCTGCTCTCCCAGTTCCCCTTTAGATTCTATTCATTCTCATTTATGAATTTCAATTAATATATATCTACTGAGCACTTATGTATAGGTGCTAGGAATTCAGTGAAGAGAAGAGCAGAAATGGTCCCTCATGGAACTGATAGTCCAAATAAGGAGACAGTCAACAAATAATTATACAAATAAATATAAATATAACAAGGAGGGGAAAGTTTATATTAAACAGCTGACAGAAGAAATCATGCTATGAACGAAATCGTAATTATTTGGAAAAATAATGAAAAGAGCTTGTGGGGGAGGAGTGAAGATACAGATGGAGCTGGAGATGGATGAAACCATTCATTGGCTACCGAGAGAGGGATTTACCACTTGTCCTACAGAGAGGGAGGGAGAAGTGATTTAGTGGAGGTAGAACCAAAAAAGGTGAAGAAAGCTGTGAGGTGCTCTTCAATCCCTCAAACTCATGAAAAACTTGACACACTGGCTCATCTGTGGAAAAACTATAAAATTGCTGCCCTTTGTGCCCAGATCAGTGAGAGATTAAATCAAGGTTGGCACAGGAGGACAGAGGGCTGTGGTTTATTAAATACTCTGGGAAAGTATGAGGAATACTCTGGATTCTTAGGAACTTGGAGGCTCAAGCTAATGGTCCATAATCTGTTTTTTGTTTTTTTTTTGAAAAAAGAGTCTTCAATAAGTGCTGTGAAGATAAGTTACAGAAAATATGAAAAGGTGTAGAGGGGTTCTAATTTAGATTGGAGTTTGAGAGTGTGTTAGACAAGACCTCCTGCTTTTTCAGATCTTGAGGACATGATTTCACGTCAAAAGAAGAATTGGATCTCCCTATGACAAAATAATTCCAAAAATATCTGAGTTTACAAAAATGTTAAATTAAGAAATATCAGTCATAATTTAGATTGCATAGTAAATTTATACTTTATGTTGTGCTTTAATGCAGATTATTTTAATAAACTCTTAAAGAAATCCTGTGAAAAAGTAAAGATGACACCATTGACATTCAGACGGTGACTTGCTAAAGGCTAAGCAGTAGTAATTGGCAAAAGTAGAACTTGAACCCAGGTCTTCTCCCTATAAACTCTGTGCTCTTTCCACTAACTTTGCAATATAGTATTTGAAGTTGTGAAAGCATTCACCAATGGTTTTTCTTTAAATAGCCATCTATTCCAATAAATGTAAAAGAACGATCACTTTTTTTTAAAAAAGCACATTTTATTCAAATTTCCAGGAACAGATGTATTGAACACATTGAGGTTTTCCTTTAGAGACTCTTTTCACGTGGCTGCTAGAGGATTGAAAGGGGTTTCGGATGCACTGCCTCAAACTCTTCTCATTGGGCTGGAAGCAGCAAGAGACAGAATGGATCCTTATGGGAGGAGGGATCTCTGAATTCCTACCTTTAGAAGCCAGACTAAAAATAGCAGCAGCATCCTGGGAAAAAGTGACAATAGCCCTGCCCCTGAGTTAAGCTCCTATAGAGAAAGACTGTGGTGTCATTAAATAATCTCCATGTTGTTGACTTTTGTCTTGAGGGAAAGTGGTTTAGAAAGCCTTTGACTAATCCCCTGTCTCTTCTCTCATATTTCTGTGATTAATATTTTATGGCATGGGCTCAGTTCTATGAATCACAATCGACAACATGATTGTACTTAATCATTATTTAAATCAATTATTACATAACAGATAATCGAGCGGACTGTCCTTTATATAAGTAAAGGATGCTGATTAGCCAAGTTTACGACATGTGCATCGCTCATTTATCATCATTTATTATCTGTGGCTTAGTTAGGGGTCCAGTCACTGAACTTGGATTCTAAAGCTCAAGTTTTAAAACCCAGCTTCACCACTTTATCAGAGGTTTGACCCCAGGTAAGTTGTTTAACCTTTCCAGGTTTCAGATTCATCATCAATAAAATGAGATTAATGATACTTAACTTATCAAATACTTTACAGGATAAAATTAGTTGCACATATGAAATAAACTAATGGAGGGCTTTTTTGCCTCTTTGTTTTATTCATTTGGGAGACGAACAGACCAAATTAGCGATGCTGTCGGTGGCCAGGGAACAGTGTGGATCAGGGTAGACCAAGACAGATATTCTCAGCTCCTGTTACCATCTAGATGCTTGGACCCAGATCCCGGGATAAAGGTCACCTGAATGAGGATGTCATGGTGTCTGTGAACTTCCGTGTTGCCACTTGATTACATTCTCTTTTGCAGGGGTCAAAAGTTTTGATCAGAAATGAAAGGTAGAACCTGTGATTGCAGGCCCCAGGCCTTCTTAATTTATCTTAATGCCATGTGTCCCTAACCTTCTTGTTCATTAAATTCACCCAGACTGTTCTTCGGAGAATCAAAGTCCATGAGTGTAACGGCACGTGAGGCGATGGAGCAAGGGTGACTGCTTCATCGTGGTAGGAAATACTTGAAAGAAAAAAGGAGATGTTTTTATTCAGTAGCACAGATTTCATGTCCTCTCCCCGTGAGCTCTCTAGGATGCTTCGAAGCTACCTGTGCTATGTGTACACAGATGTGTTTATTCAATACTTCCAACGAGGATAACTTTGGGAAATGTTGAATGGCATCCCACCTCATATTGCCTCATCTCAACTATTGACTGTAGCAAATAACATAGTGATAGGTTATGAGTAGTTTGAGGATTGGAATTAAGGACATTTAGACCAATGAAGATGGACCTTTTTGAGTGTGCATGATCTTACTCTACTGTCTTTTTGTATTAGCTAATTTGTTTTATTTTCAATTTAGAAGTCCCTTGCATGTTGATTGTCATCTGTCTTTCTTAGATTCATTTAGAGGAAAGAGAAAATGTTCTTAAAATTATTTGTACATTGAAAGACATTACCTCTGACAACCTGGTGTCTGATGAGTACATTTTGATATTGCTGCTAAGAAGTGTGGGCCATATCTATTTAAATTAGTTCATTTTGAGGCTGGGTATATGTCAGCATGTCATGCATCGATTCTTACTAGGATGAAATAAAAAAGATTAGAAGACATACTATAGATTGCAGCTTTTCTCCGAGGTTAAAATCTTTCAGATAATTTTTTTTTTTTTTTTTTTTTGTGGGGAAGACCAGCCCTGAGCTAACATCCGTCGCCAATCCTCCCCTTTTTGCTGAGGAAGACTGGCCCTGGGCTAACATCGTGCCCATCTTCCTCCACTTTATATGGGACGCCGCCACGGCATGGCTGACAGGCAGTGCGTCGGCGGGCCCCGGGATCCGAACTCGCGAACCCCGGGCTGCCAAGCGCGGACTAAACTGCTGCGCCACCGGGCGGCCCCAAAATCTTTCAGATAATTTTTTAATGAGAAAAAACATTAGGAGGCAAATTTAGCATTTAAAATGGCATGTGGTGATTGCAACATGTGACCTGCACTCGGTTATGGCATCAGGACCTCATTTGCCAGGGTTGCTCTTACCTATTGTGAACTTGCATATGTGTGAAGGAGTCATATGTTGTGATTAAGTTTTGAAACTAAAAATGTTGAGTATACATATATAATGTAAGACAAGAGTATATTTCCTGCACTTAGTAAAGATTGGCTTTGCTCGATAACTTAAGTTGTTACCATTTAGTATTTACAAAGTGCGTTCAAAAAATTCCACAGGACCATCTGAATCATCTCTTCAGTTAGAGTAGTCAGAAAGAAAACCTGTGATATCTCGCAGTGCTGTTTCCATGTCACAGGTGTGGGAAATGTGGGCCACAGATGGTGGGAGAGCAGTTGTGCCACGGGGGCCAAAGGGTGATCAGAGAGGGCACCCATCAATGGGGGCCTTAAGCATAGTGGGCGGGGCTACCAGTAGGGAGTGTGGAAATCTGCTTGCCTCTCTCCCATTGTGCTCAGTCTTTCTAAGGGTTTGAACTTAGCCTACAGAACCATGAACATCTGGCTCTTATTTCCAACCTATTGAAACAGCTCCACTACATGCTCACCTGAGAGGAGGTTAGCATCACTAATCCAGCTGCATTTCTCCCTCTGTATTTTTCACATGAATAAATATAAAGGATATATTAAATAGAAACACTCTGACCACATCTGAATGTTACCAATAAGTATTTTTTTTCCAGGTTGACTAATCAAGTCCCCAAAGCCTTTAACCCTGTCCTATGTGACATTTTGGATACCTTCATTAATGGTGGTTTTCCTACTGGTTGGTTTCTGCTACATCGGTGTATAGAGAAGCTGAAAATTTCAACTCTTCTGCAGTGACAGGTGATGTGTCTGATTGTTTGCTGATGGGGACTTGGAATATTGATGCTTTAGAAAAAGAACTACATTGAACAGGCAATCTGCGCAGCTCACAATCTACACAAAGAGCATTTGATATAAATAAAGTGTCAACCGGGTGCTGCAGCTTTGTGCAGAATCATTTTCAAATTTTCCTTTTTGAATTATTAAATAGACCATGTCAGAACAACTCTGATTATTATCCAATCCATATGCTTCAACACCAACCTTTTATGTAATATCAAGCAACTGCAGTGATCAATTGGACCAATCATAAACGCTCCCTCGTTCTGGAAATGATTCAAGCCCTTCACCACACTGCAGCATCTTAGGCAGATATGCAAACACCTGCTGCATTGCTTACAGAGGAGGCCACAGCAGTATCTGCCCTCAGGAATGTGTGCAGGCTGTGAAAATATATTTAGTTCCTTATCAGGAACTTTAAGCATAAGTCCATCTTTTTGCAATTTTAAGCCTGTTTAGGTGGGTTAGCTATGGCACCATTATCCAGCTATGCTTCCACACAGCAGAATTATGGACATAACCTATATTGTAAATAAAATGTGATCGCGCATATTTCTGAAAACTGTTGTATAAAAAACAAAATGCTGTCTTTGGTTTTTTTTTTAACAAATACAGTCTCTGCTCAAAGCGGAGACTGTGATAAGCAGGCATGTAGCCACGTGTAATTTATAAAATGTGATAAAATGATAATCTCTCACCTACACTAATACACAGTTTATCTAGATAAATAACTCAGAATAAATACTGTGGATGCCTTTAGGGTTTTAGGCATTTAATTAAAATGGAACAAAAATATTAACTGTCAGCTTTGGAATTTTAGCAACCTCTCTTGGAAAGGATATTCTCTAGTCTGAAAATGGATTTGTGACATGCACAGGGAACAAAAGTGAGGTGGTATTTTTCTAGTCCCTGTGAAAAAGAGGCTGCAAATGCATGTATAGAAACCTGCAGATGAAACGGTTTTCTGAGAACGCCTCTGCTCCCACCGCAGCTCCCTCCCAGGCCCTGGGACTGAGGGCGGGATTCAGGGGCCTCTCTGGTAATTGCCGGTGATTGGAGGTAGCCCTCTTTCTCCGGCACTTTCACATCGTCCTGGTGTGTTGTCATCACTCACAATGACTGCTGAAGCAGAGGGCTTTCTTCCCATTGCCTGTGTGTGATTTTGATGTTGGACACAGGGAGGCAGGGCGAAGCAGTGGCAGAGACCAAGCCCAGGGAGGAAGAGCCCGCCGAGGCTCTGGAGCAGACTGCCTTCCAGAATGCACAGATTACAGGAGGCTCGACTGCTGCCCACTTCACCCTAAACATACATCCCAAGCTGCAGTGCAGGAGAAGTATTCAGTAATGACTCCTTTTAATTGTTCCATTGTCTGCTGAAAGCTGATCTGGGTTTTCTTTACGTCAATTTTTCTAGGAAAATACTGGTTACCTTTATGTGACAAACTCTGCCTCTTTATATACATAGATTGCACACTGTGTATACATATCATATGTCTTTCCTTTGTTTATTTTTGCTCTATTTTATGAGATTTGGAACACAAAGAAAGAAAAGAAAAGCCTCGTATTGTAACGTGGTGATAAGCTATTGTTGAACAAATTAATCTAGCTATTTGTCCACAATTTTGGTAACAGATGATATGCTGGCAAACTATGAGATTATTACTTTAAATGAATGTGGTATGATATTCCTGGGTTTTTTTTGCACGTGGTAGATTCAGTGTTCATGTAACATGGTTTAAAGCCTCCATTGCATGTGTGTAGACTTTCAACGCTTTTGAAAGAGATAAGAAATGGTCTAAAAACTTGAGAAAAAATAATGAGAAAGGAATTAGATTTTTAAAATCACTTTTAGTTCTTGTTTGGAATATTCATTTTTCCCTATAATTTCACTTTTGCATCTGGAAAATGGGATACTTTCTAATAAAAGAATAATTGTGATGGGACTTAATTGGTACAGTTGGTGAAATAATCTCATAGTTCTGGAACAAAGATACTATTCAAATGGGCAAACATGAGATATGTTGATAATAGATAAACTACAGGCGGTAGGTCAGAGGTGTGTGTGTGCCTGTGTGTGTGTGTGTGTGTGTGTGTGTGTCCCTTTTCTCGTCATACCTGGAGACTCATAAGACAGTTATAATCAAAATCAAAATATAACCCTTATAATTTCAAGTGGAAAAGAAATTTAGGCAGTCAATTGTTAATAATCCAAGTTAATAAGCACATTGTTTTTTTCCTTCCAGGTACATTTTAGCCATTAGTGTTGACAAATGCTAGCCCAAAAAGGTGTATCTCAACATTTCAAAATCATTGTCAGGCCCCCCCAAAAAAGGGGGGTGGTGAGGATACTATTCTATATATTTTCCTCGTGGGCAATGGAAATAAGCTCTTATGATTCCATAGGCTTTCAGCCACTTCCCCTCCCCCCTTCATTCGACCACATTATTCACACAAAGAACCAATGAGCCGTTGTGCCATTACCTTAAAATCCTATATTAATGAGACAGCTACAGTTTTTAATCATTTGAGTTAAGCCTTGACTATTCTGTTTGCTAATATCATGCATCCATTTAAAATGAGAACAAGCATTTTATTACAATATTTTATTTGCAAATAGTGAATAAAATACTGATTTTTCTCTTTGTCAAGTTGTCAAACATTCTGAAGGAAGCATTTTATTCGTAAGGAGTTAATCTCATCTCTAGAAGCAAGGGTGAAAAGAAAAAAAAGAAAAAAATGTGTCCTGAAGAGTCAGCTAGGATGAGGGCCCTGGCACTTTGTTTTACTTGCAAAATCTTTCTTGCGAAAACCTGTGTATTTATACCATACACAAATTGTGTGGTAAGCCAACCTCCTTCATTTAACAAAGATTGAAAGCATGTGAGACAGCACTTAACTAGGACCTAAACAACTTACGCTTAGTGTCTTTTGGAGCTATAATTGTGTGACTAAAAGGAGGAATTTTTTTTTTTTTTTTTTTGCTTAATCTTTCTTTATGGTAAATTTGCTTTTGTTTATTAAAATGGCTTAGAAAAGCACTTTTAATAAAGTTTGTATAGCATCGTAATTTAACTTTTTTTCCTTTTTAGCCAGTAACTGTCCTCAACTTAAAGCATGAGATCCAGGCCGCTTTGATTCCACATATGTCAATATCACATGAATTAAAAAATGGTCTCACCTTGTAAAATTCCTGTATGAAAGGCAGTAGCATATTTAACCTCGTAAAAGTTGCCAAGCAAATTATCTGTGCACTATTCTTATTTTTTCTTTTATAATTTGTTTCTTGTTTGATGAAAAAATCTAATATTTGTTGAGATGCTAGTCAAAAAAGGGGTGAAGTGATTGAATTTTGAATGCCTCTTACTTAACAGATCCATAAGAGAAGCTGTGAAACTTAATTTTAACAGGAGGAAACGTGTTTTAATGTGATTTGGTACTGTTTCCCTAATACAAATTATATTCACAAATGAAAATCATGAGCAAAAATTAGTAAAAATTAAAAGAAATTCACATAAGTGGAGTTTTAATGGCTAATAAAAAAATACCAGACACTTTAATAGATTTACTACATCCGTATCACTGAACAGATACTTTAAAAACAAACATAAGAACATGTAGGAAATTTTCCTTGACTTGTGTTTCTCACATCTCAGCAGCTACTTAATCTTTTATCTCAAATTTTTTCAGTGTTCATACAGGAGACACAGCACTGGCATTTTTAAGTATTTTGGGGTCTGTCTAAGCTAAATTTTAATATCTGGGTGAAGTGGCAATGCTGTTTCATTTTACAGATGAAGAAGTAATTTTTAATCCACCTGAGATTACAGACAACATAGAACCGAGGCTCTGTTTGGGAACCTTAGTCTCCCAATCCAGCTCTTCACTTAAAAAATTCGGCTGATCTCCCAGTTCGTTCTAACCCGGAATGTATCGTTCCTTCCTTCTGTCCTGACCCTCCCCTTAGCCACATACAGATGTCCTCTTACTTGAAACCCTTGGATTGACTTCTTTTTTCTTATCGTAATGATGATTTCGCATAAAAAAATCAATCAATCAACCAAGCGTTTGATCCTATTAACTGGCCTGGGCTGCCCAAACCACGAAATTTTGCTAAGCTCTGTCTGATACATTCTTCTATAGAAGCAAATGTGGTTTTCCCAAAGTAGTTATTAGACACTTTATTTTAGTTACTTTTTTTTTTAGCAACAGAATCTAAGCAGCCTGATTGGAATTTCAAATGATCGTCTCACTGAATTTGAAAGTCTGTCTTACACAGAATGTAACATTTTTCTTATAATTTAACCAAGTAGAGGCACGTAGAAGGTCCTTTTTATCTTTCTCTAGCCAAAAGTATGTTTGATAGTATTAATTCTAGGGAAAAAAAGAACATCCCACACCTTTGACTATTTAATAGGATTTTTCAGTCTTTGGTTAGGTTATCAATTGCTCCCTCTCTCAATATTAAGTACACCAATTTTCCTTACTTTCTGATTTGGTTTATTCTTGAGTGATATGAAATCTATCTTAGCACTTGCCAGAGCACACAAAGGCCAGTTTATTAGAAAACAAGGCATTGCATCGTTTTAATCTATCTATTTATTTATTTTTAAGCAAGAAAATGAGTTTCAGTTATCGCCTGGTTCCTTACACTTTAGTTTTCCTTTCTTCACACACAAAGAAGCAAACACTGTCCCTGTCAAATGATAAATGAGGCAGAATTGGTGACGTGCGTGTTTGTCAACATAAGCAAGATCAAATGATTGCTCAGCAGGAAGAAGCCATGGGAAATCCAATGATTTTTGACTAATTAGCAAAATAATAATAATGTCTCCCTAATGATTACCTTGTACTGGGTTGTGGCCTTTCATCAGGCAGATATTCCACCCATGCAAAACTAGTGTTTTGAAGACAAACTAGTGATTTCACTTGAAATCATGGATGTGGAGCATTGCTGAGAAATCTTTTGAAGCATCCTGCTCCTCTGTATCACTTGAGTAACTGGGAATGAGAACGAAGCATACTTTTTGCTTCGCATTGTCATACAACCAATGTGTGTTTTAAGTAATATTTTGTAAGAAAAAGCAATGCATATATTTTTCAGGACCATTTAAAGTTCAAGTTCATTCTATTCATTCAGGGAATTTTACCAGAGGTGTTCATGAGCAGTAACTTGATTGAAAATAACAATAATAAGCAAGAATTGTTTTTCAACAAGCTAGTCAAACTTATAGTGTGCATTACCATCTAGCCATATTTTTATCAATCTTTTATGAAACTTCAAGAAGATATTAAGGTAGACCTAAATTCTAAGCCCTGGAAAATGTCGCTGGAGCTGACATTTTCTGTGAAGTTCACTGGTCAACCACTATTTACAGGAAACGCGGTGAAGACAGGAGCATCTCTCAGGTCTCGGGGCGTGTGCTGAGCTCTGTGGATTAGCTTGCCCGAGGTACATTCACAGGGTTCCTGGCTCAGGGCAAAGCTACATATTTCTCACCTTCCTGTTTGCCAGATTTACACCTTAAAAATAGAGATCAAGGATGAGGAATGAGCTTGGAAGCACGGAAACACTGTCTGAGGGAACTTAGCTCGTCACGTGGTGTTTGGGCTGGGAAGGGCTATATGGACCTTGCTGATTCGAGCATTCAGACTACCTGAATTTTATTAAATTTCACCAAGATTGCTGGTAAAACTTGCCAATGATCAGAGACAAAAGTATCTCATTGAAATAAAAAGCAGACAAAGATTTGAAGTTAATTTTTTTTAACTCACAAGCTACTTGGTTTTTTTAATTTTCCCTTTAATATAATGCAAATTGTTATTTTTCAGTTTTTCTATTGTGATCCTTTAGCTGACATATACATTGCAATAACAAAAACGACAAAAAATCTGTTCTCTTTCTTTATATCCAAATCACCAAGAAAGAAGTCTTATTGTCAAGTGCCATTCTGTAAGTGGTTACAGCAGTTAATGTGGGGCCAGTGATTATCTTTTTTTATTTTTATTTTTTGGCACTGTAAGCCATTCGGGAAGTTCTTCTGGCATCCCTCTCTCCACTAAGATCACTCCCAGGCCCTTCCCCAGGAGCAGTGATTTCTAGGATAGTAACTTAGGAAAAGCAATAGTAGCATCTTTCCTTTGTCTAACCCAGGAGAGACAGGGAATGAGGAGATGAGTAAGTGATGGGGGACACGGTAATGAGGGGGTGGGCAGGGGAGTGGGCTAGTGAAAGACAAGAGCAGTGGTGATAATGTGCTGAGGTGGGGTTGGAGGTGAGAGGACAGAGATCACTTTAGTGAGCCACATGGTTGCCGCCACCGAACAGATGCTCAAAGATTTCTCTTAAGTCTCCATCCACCTCGAGGAATTTTTCTATGACTCTAGTGCTACGCTGTCCAACAGAGTAGCCACCAACCTCAAGTGGCTATTGAGCACTTGAAATGTAGTCAAAACCCACACGTGTGTTAAGTGTAAAATACAGACTGGATTTCAAAGATTTAGCATTAAAAAACATAAAATATCTCATGAATAATTTTCATATCAGTTGTATGTTGAAATGGTATTTAAGATATTTCATTAGGATTCATTTCATTTCTTTTTTTTTTTTACTCTGAAGGTGGCTACTAGGAAATTTAAAATTACATCTGTCGCTTGCTTTAATAACTACATTTTCTGGGCTCTATATTTGATGCTTTGGCACCTTGGAGCCTTGCAGACCCTGAAGATCCTGCCTCTCCCGTGGCCAGCCAACTTCTAGAAACAGTAAAGAACTTGCATATCAGTGTACCTTCTATATGCAAAGCAACCAATCCAGAGCCCATATCCCCAGCTACCTCCTTTATTGGGCTCTCACACTCTGAGCCACTGTCCTCCTGCCCTAATCATCACGGGGCCAGGTACCAGACAACTCGGGACAGACCCTGTTCTCCAGAGGCTGCGGAAGTTATTCAAACTAGCCAATTCTAAGCCTATCCACTCTGCCTCGCCTATTCCCTCCTGTGGAAACCACAATAAAGGCTCTTGCGCATGTTTCCCTCCTCTCCTGACTGACCCTGGTACTTCCCCATGTGGCCCCGTGGGATGGTGTGCCCCCTTCTCTGGGGAATCTGTGACTATAACAAACACTCTTTTCGATGGCAGTCATTTCCTGATCTGTTGGCCTTGCCATACCTGAATAATAATAAAACCTACATTTTAAAACATTTGTATCCTATTTCTAAGGGACAGTGTGACTAGAATTCTCTTTCTCCAAGTGTGATCCACTGTTGCTTGTGGTAGAATCACCTCAAGAATTAAACATTTTTAATTAAAGATTTCCGGGCCCCCTTAGAACTAGCACAGCTCCTAAAACAAAGTGTCAACTCAATAAATGCTAGCTGTTACTACTTTAACACCATAATGACAATGAAAGTAGTAATAATAATAAAATGGTTTGTTTCTGGTTTGAGACGACCATTTCTTATTATTTTTCTTACCATTTTGTTATATATTAAAAATATGTATTTATTCATGTATTTATTTGTAGATTAGCATTTCCTGAGTGTGTACCTTTGGCCAAACTCATGCTAAGTGTTTTACACTTTATTTCACTTAATCCTTGTGACAAACAATCGAGTAATAAATAAACAAAAAAAGTAACTTGCCTGGAATCACACAGCTTGCTAGTGTTGGAGCACACATTTATTTTTGAATGATACGTGATTAATGTATTCACTTCACACTGTCAGCCACAATACTCATTCAGAAGGATAGTAGAATGTACATGCACAATTTAAGAATTCTAATGACACAAATGCACACGTGTGCGCCACCAGGCACAGGGCATGGATCCTCTCTGATGGTGTGTCCCCCTTTCTTCACCAGAGGTAACTCACCCTGATTTTGTGATCGGCATCTCCCTGCTTTACTTTATATACGTGCCACCCATGGATGTGTCTCTAAGTAGTATTTTACTTAGTTTTGCCTGTTCTCAGATTTTAGACAAATGAACTCACACCACATGTAATTCCACTGTTGTTTTCTTTTTTTGCTCGAAATACGCCTGTGAGATCCATTTATGCTGATGGGTCTAGTTGCAGTCCACCGCCACACTGAATTCTATTGTATAAATATTTTTTTGGTTGACATTTTCCTGTTTGACATTTGGGTTATTTTATGTTTTTGCTGTTAAGAACAAGGCTGCTAGATATACTCTATTTTTTTCCTGTCCCTGAACATTTTCAACGTTGTGTGTTCTTTGTTTTTTTAAAAAAAGAAAACAAATATTAATTAGTATTAGTTAACTAATATTAACTAATATTTTAAATGAATATTAGACTTACAGGAAAGTTGTAAAAATCATACAGAGAGTTCCCGCAGACCCCTCATCTTGCTTTTCCTGATGTTAACATCTCGCATTACTATAGCACAATTATCAACTAAGAAATTAACATTGGTACAGTATTATTAACTAATCTGTGGACCTCTTTGACTTTTACCAGTTTCTTCGCTGCTGTCCTTTTTTCCAAGGTCTCATCCAGGATCCCACATTGCATTTAATTTTCATTTTTGAGGGCATACTTTGAACCCATTTCTGTCTCACTCCAAAATTCACAAGAGCAGTGTTTCAGGGAGAATAATTTTAAGGCAGCATGTGACATAGATTTTAGGGCAGAGAGCTAAAAGCAGGAATGTCAGGAGACTGCTGCTGCATTACCATTGCTTAAGGCAGAGAGAGGAAGGGGTGAGGCAGTGAAGGGCCCTCTAAGTGTATACACCTTTATATAGCACAGACTGCACAGTTATGTGTTCATCTGGCTCCCATAGAAGCCCGCAAGTTCCTTGAGGGCAGGGAGCACCAAGGCCAATTCATCTTAGTGTCTACTTCAGATACTCAGAAGAATGACTGGCTATAGAAGTGATTTGGTGAAGGTTTGCCCAATAAATTAATATGACTGAGAAAGGCAGACTGAAGGGGAAGCTATGACACACAGAAGAACAAGCAAAGGCGAAGGGAGAACAAAAATAGAAAAGGAGAGACAGATCTGATCAGCTGAAGGGCTGAGGGAGGCACACACAGAAGGTAAGACACTGAGAGCAGAAGACAGAGAGACAAAGCAAGAGGTTGATGGAGAGGAAGCCGGGCTACTGAGGTGTAAGCAGCTAAGGCAGCAACACTATTTTCCCTCGCTGTGGTTCACTTAGGTTCTGTACATTACCATTAATCACTTAACTTTAAAACCTTGCCTCCTTTATTTATTGCTGTTCACAGCTCTCAGACCTTTTTTTATCATTTACTCCCTCATCCCACTCCTCCCTCACAAGATGCTGTTAAGAATAGTCTCTCTCCACAGCAGTAGAATGTCATATGATGCCTATGCTTCACTGTCACTCTGCCACTTCTAGTGCTCAGCCCTCCAAGCTGCTTCCTGCCCCAAGGCCTTTGCACTTGCTGGCCCCTCCTCCTGAGATTCTCAGTCCCCGGATTTTCATAGGATTGGCTTCTTCTCATCCTTGAAGTTTTAACCCCACTCACTTTGCTCTCTGTCTTATTATGTTGTTTTATTGTCTCCAAAGTGCTTAGGGCTCTGGGGAATTTTCTTGTTTATTTGTTTGCTCACTTCTTTTTCAATCATCTTCATTGACTGAGAATATTACCTTCATGATAGAAGGGATCTTGTCTTTCTTATTCACCACTTGGACCCCAGCTCCTAGAGGAGTGTGAAAGGACTATGAAGTGGTGGACAAATTGCCCTGCATACTGGATTTAATTTACTCATGGGCTAGATGGAGGTGGAGGCCACACCTGTCACTTAAAACTTCATTGCTCCAAGTGGTTCAGTGACTCTCAACACTCATCGGTTAGGTTTTGCTTTATTTTTCAACCGGGCATCTATTCTTCAGGGATAAAGGAGAGTAATTGCTGTGGTTCCAGGGTAAAATTCATTTAAAAATAATTTCCTGAATGTGGATAGAAGTGAGGGACAATCTACTTCTGAACTAAGACAAAACTTCAGATGAATTTGATATCTCTTAGGTAATTCAACGCTTCAATTCAACATTTTTTGAATGCCTGTAAGTACCAGGTACTGTAGCAGAAATGGTGAATGTTGAGAACAACAGATTTCTGTCCTTTAGGACCTTTCTGTCAAATGGAACTGGTTTGATAAGCAAATAACTGGTTGCAAAGCAATTTACTAGGAGCTGTAATAGAAGGAAGGTGAGAGGGCTACGGAGGAGAAAAGGACAGAAGAGGAGAGATCTTAAAGGCAACTTACTGTGCACTTCAAATATACAAATGAGCATTTTCAAACGATGCTCTGAATGATGATAACAGATGTTACTGGAGAGTTCAAGTTAAGGTGGCAATACTGGGTTAAAGTTAACCAGTTGTCCCGCTAATGCAGGACTTAACAGAGCCTGTAACCTGCTAATGTGTGCTGTTAATTTATGTTGGGGGTTTTGGTAAGCATCGCTGTCTAAACTTGTTTGACCACAGTGCCTTTTTCAAAGAGAATGTTGCAGAAATAATTTCTACTGAACAAACTTTGAGAAATGATAATGCAAATTATATAAAAAAGCAAATGGGATGAAATTTCTTTGTAATACACTTAGCTTGTGAGTTCTAAAGAACAATTTCTTGATGATCGGGGTTGAGGTTTCCTCACCTGAAATTTTTAGAAATGGAATTCAGAAAGCTCTTCATTACTTTCCGTCTCCATGCTTCCCCTTCCCTTATCCTCCTAAAACTCCTTCAAGACCCCACTAAAATCCCACATACCTGAGAAAGAGTTCCTGGTCTAATTAGTGGAAGATTCCCAATTGCTCTAAAAAGTTATAGAAATTCTACATTAAGGAATGATAAAAGATTAAAAATAAAGCTTACTATACCAGCATCTTGGTCTCTAATACTATTCCCTATGAAAAGGAATTACAATTCCTTGAAGAAATGGCTGATTTCAGGGCTGGGGTACAGTAGGTACAAGACAATTTGGGAATATCTTGTTATTCCACAAAGTAAGAAAGTGCCCCCCCAAAATAAATAAAATGATGGGGGCATGTTACCAGGACATAGGAACAGCTCCCAGAGGCCCCTACTGGCCACATCTAAGGCAATCTGAGCAACAAACGAATTAAGTACAGTTGCAAACCATTGAAAAATAAGAATTCATAAATCCATGCCAAAAATAGAGATAGATAAATAAATGGGGGGAAAGGGAGGGCTCTTGCTTACAGTAGAATCCCAAGTGCTTACTGGTAAATATGGAGAAAGTGTCACAGGCTAATTGCCCAAGGAACTCAAAGGAGGTTTTGAAAGCATTTAGCTGTTTCTCCAAATTGTATTTTTTTGGTGTTAACAGATGTGATCACCAACCACTCCAAACCAGTCCAAACCCCACTGCAAGAGAGACACCTGGGCAGACGGGCCGAAAAGTGTCCAAGAGATGACCTTTGCTTCTTTGTAATGTTAAGATCTCCCTCCCAGTAGGAGTTTAGGCCTTCTTACTGTAACATGCGATGTAGGTGGAAGCTTGTTTTCCAACTGAGCCTGTGTAATCTAATTCCCACCTCTCCCTTTTGAATATTCATTCCCCATCTGAAATAAAAGGGCCCTGCTTTTCCATGCTCAGAGAGCCACGGCTTTGGGAAATAATTGCCCGTGGGCTCCTTCTTTGTGGCAAATAAACTTTACTTTGTGTGACAACTACTTCTGGTGAAAGCTCTGATTTCGACTCACCAAGAAGAGGACTCACTTTAGTTCAGAAACAGAAGTGCTGGAGTTAGAAAATTACCGTTTTGCAACCATCATGCTAAAGATTGGATCAGTCAAGAATTGTCAATCCAGATGGAAATTTTGATGGAGCAAGATATTTTCATAGTATTAAAGTGTGTCTCCACAAATTGCTTATAGTTGAAAGGGGAAAAGCAGTACCAATATAATACTATCTATATTATAGCTATAAATTGAATATAATAGTTGTATATATAGTAATATACCACTGAGTTTCTATATAATATTAACTATATAGTAGCAATGTATAATGATGAAACCAGACAAATCTTGACAGGTATATCCAAATTAATATCACCAACAAAGGACAGATAGACCTCATGTGCCTCCAGATGCGATAACTTGAGGTGGACACAATATCACTTATATATTATTCCAACCCAGAATGCATTAGCTAAATTTAATCATTAGGAAACACTAGACAAATCCAACATGAAGAATATCCCAATGAAAAAAAGGAACTGTTTACTTCAAACACATCAATGTCATAAAAGACAAAAAAAATGTTGTGGAAATGTTTTAGAATAAAGTGGGCTAAAGAGACATAATAAAATGCATTATCTGATTCTAGGCTGGATCTTGCACTGGAGAGAAAAAAATGCTATGAAAGACATTACTAGATCAATTGACAAAACTGGAGTACAGACAGTGGATTAGAAAAAAGTATCCTATCAATGTTAATTTTTACTGAGGTTGATAACTGTACTGTAGTTTATGTTAGAAAATATTTCTATTATTAAGAATTAGACACTAAAGTATATAAAGATAATGGCCCCTAACATATATTGTTCACCCTCTAAACACTCAGAAAAAACGATATATAGCTGTATCTATAAATTTGTATCCATCCATCCACCCACCCACTCATCTATCCTTCTACCTACTTAGCTACCTCTCTACCTACTTCCCTACTTCCCTAGCTATTCTATTTATCTCTACCTCTATCTATCTATCGACCTATCATCTATCGATCTGTCGTCTATCTATCATCTATCTGTCTGTCTATTATGCAAATGACAAAGCAATTGGGTAAACTCTTAATAGGTGAATCATGTACAGGGTATAATGCTGTTCTTTGTACAATTCTTATTCTTACTATTCTTATTCTTTCAAGTTTTCTGTAATTCTAGTATTGTTTCCAAATAAAATTTTACAAATTAACATGGCACCAGGTACAGTTTCTCCATGGCTTGAGGATTAGCCTCATGGGCTCTGGAGTTACACACACCCAATTGTAATCTTGGCCTGACTACTTATGACCTCTGTGATCTTAGACAGTCCTTTAACTTCTTTATGCTCGAGGCTCTTTATCTGTGAAATGGTAATAATAATAACACCCTTTTTAAGGGTAATTGAGTGAATTAAATGAGATAATCCAAGCTAATTTTAGCACTGTACATGACAAATAGCTTTGTTAAATAAATGTAATTGTTGGGGCCAGCCCCATGGCATAGCAGTTCAGTTCGTGTGCTCTGCTCCAGCGGCCCCAGAGTTGGCGGGTTTAGATCCCCGGCATGGACTGACGCACCACTTGTCAAGCCATGCTGTGGTGGCATCCCACATAAAGTAGGGGAAGATGGGCACGGATGTTAACCTAAGGCCAGTCTTCCTCAGCAAACAGAGGAGGATTGGCAACAGATGTTAGCTCAGGGCTAATCTTTCTCACACACACAAAAAAATAAATTAAATAAATGTAATTGTTACACAATGAGTATTCAGTAGACTCTAGTTGATTGAAAGCTTTCATGGTTTAAGCAGTTCAAAGACATTGAAAGGAAATAGACCTTAAAAACACAGGATTGGATTAAATGTGTTTCTGAAGTCCCTTTCATTGTCATGATTCCTTGGCTCTTTAAAAAGGACCTTGTATCTGATTTAAAAACAAAAATATTGAATTTTTAATGATGTTTACTCTAGTGCAGTGTGTTTTATTTAAAAAAAAAAAAAGAAGCTGTCTTTATGGTCCAATGGAAGGTTATCGTTGATTTTCAGAAGAGCCTTCAAATGAAACAGGATTGAACATCCCATTCTCCTTCCCACCAAACCAGGCATGGTCTATTTACTTTCCAAATACAGCCAATAGTTCCTATAAAAGAATTATACCATTACTGTCTCTCCAACAGCGGCATTTTCTAACTTCATATGTCTAGTTTACTTTGGTATCAAACTCAAGTTGCATAGCATTGGTTTCACTCTTTTACTTGATTCTCTCATTTAAGAAACTGAGTCTTAAATCAATTACATCAAACAGTTCAATGTCATCCACTCATCGGTGATGGAATTCAGACTCTTCTGGGTCTGGTAAGGTTCTGTGACATCAAGTCAATGCTGTCTTCTTCCTTGGCTCCTTAGCACCTTTGTTAAAACTGACACCAAAGCAGGGCTTCTCAACTTCCGTTTTTCCTACCAAGCTTTTCCCAATCCTCCAACTCTTTTTCACTCCAACTTTCTGTTTTGGCAACTTTTTGAAACCCTCTTCTGGATATGGGATGGAAAGAGATCATGCTTTGGATGATATAAAATCTTGTCTGTAGCACACTCTTACTGTGTGCCCTTAGCGGGGAAGGCAGAATAATATTAGCATTAGGAGTGAGGTCTCTGGGGTCAGACTGCCAGGATTAGAATCCTGCTTAGTGGGGCCCCTTTGTTGGGCAAGTAATTTTACTTCTTTCTGTGTCAGTTTTCTTATCTTTAAATGGGGATAATCGAATTCACCCCATAGGATCTCAGAGAAGGTTAAATGATATAATTATGTGAAATGCTTATAACAGTACCTGGCATATAGCAAGTAGTTTTCCAAGTTTCAGTTTTCTTATCAAAAATTGAGGATCAAGTCTCTTTTATAGGTTTAATGCAAGGATTAAATAAGTTATTGCAGGAAAAAATGAATAGTCCTGTACCTGGCTCATTAGCCAACATTTATTCATTCATTGAATATGTGTTGAGAGACCTCCTCCTACAGACCTCCTACGTTTTAAGGGCTGGGCTTTCAGAGAAGACTCAGACAGACAAGAATCTGTACTCTTCTGATCTGTGAACAAAACAATGTTGGTTGCTGTTACAAAAGATAAGGACTGAGTATAGACCTGATCTATAAATTTTAGTAAAAGCATGTTTTGTTTTTTCTTATCTTCCACCTCACTTTTAAGGATATCTAATTTCCTCTGATTCAGTTTAGATCTCATTTTCTCTTCCACAAACAGCATTTGAATGTATCTAACTCAGCATTTAACTAATAAGGAAAAATGAACATTTTGGGGACATTTTGAAGTTCACAAAGGGCTTTCATGTACGGCTCCTCCTTTGGCCCTCCTCGGGTGCTGTGAGGGACAGATGCAAGCCCATTATCTTCCTGAAAGCTCCCACAGAAACATGTCTGCCACATCTTCTTAGTGATTAGCAAAATAAAAGGTTTAAAAGTAAAAATATTCCTGTCTCTTTTCTTCAAAAAGCAAACAGATTCTAGAATAGGCGAGGACAAGAGCTGGAGGAGGAAAATTGGCAATTTTTTCTTTGCATAATTTTTCTGACAAAACAAAAAGATTTCTACATCATTTTTATGACAAACTGTACCCATATCTTTGGAATTTTTGCAAATTTAGCATCAATCATGTACATTTTCCAGTCATTTTCATTGAAATTTCATTCTATTTATCTTGTTGGCAAAGTGAAAAGCAATTTTTGTTTGCTAATGCTGCCTTTTCCCTTGCTACAGAAAAAAAAGAAAAGGAAAATGACGAAGCTAAAAGGAGGGAGTTTCTCATCTTTTCTGCAGGGAAGCCCCCAGTGTGCTCATTTGTATGTACAGTCTATCATTATTTTAGCATATTTTCATTTTATTTATAGGTTTGAATTATTTATTATTTGCTTGCAAACATTTTGCCAAGGACTCTTCATTGGTACATTTAGCAATTAAAACCTTATTACTTAAACAGTTTTGGGAACAGAAAAGAAAGGTACCCAAATCAGCATAATCAATTTAGCTATAAAACACTCCATATGACTTTTTATTTTATTTATAATAAGAATTTTGTTCTAAAGCTTCGTAAGTAACATAACTGCTCTTTCTATTCTGCATAAATGAGATTCATGCCTAATGTGCTTCCAACTTTTAGAAACAATCCCTCAAATACAGTTTTAACTTGCCATTAAGGCTGTGTCTACCCATCACAAAATGAATGTTTGGGAAGGAATTACTGGTGCATGCACGGTGTTAGTTTTTTAATATGAGAATCAGTTCTGCCCCTCAAGTCGCTTCATCAAACTTTCCTTCAAAGAAGTGGCTTTTGCTGTTTTTAGGAAATATTTCTAGACAAAAGTCACATCAAATCCGTTCCCCCTGATTTAACTCTAGCTGTCTTTGCTGTAGACAAAATTTTACAGATAGATGAAAAAAGATTTTAAATATAAATGTAATGGTTTGGAAATATTTATTCAGTGTAGGCAGAGCATCTGTTAGTACTTCTTATCCCTCGAGAAGATTTCTGAAAGACTATAATGAACAAAATGGAGAAAGTTGGAAATTTATAGAAACCCCAAAACTATTCAAAGAATGATGAAAATTACTTTGGGACATTCTGATGAGTAAGTAGTCAGAAAACACACACACACACACACACACACACACACACACGTGCATACACATGTATATTTGAAGGACCGAAAATAAGTCAAGTACTGTGCTCTGAGCTTTCACCTACATTATCTCATTTAATACCCACATAATTCCACTGAAAAAGATATTATTATTATTCTATCTTTATAGTTGAGAAAGCAGATCACATATATGAAATAATTATAAAACAAACTCAGAGAAAGAAGTTAGAGAAGGGAGAGATCAGTTCCTTTAATGAGGGCCGAAGATGTCAAGAGAAGACAGATCTTAAGCAAGCCTTGAAAGAGTTCACTTCGGAACCTGCTCACCCTCTCTGTTACAGGGACTCAGTTTCCCTCCCTCATCCCCAGCAATTTGGATATCTGTTAACACATGTTTTGTAAGCCTCCAAACTCCAACTTCCAAGAATTGTCAAGTCTATGGATTTAAACTTGGAAGGATTTGAATCAATCCCTTACCTCAGAAATAAAAGAGCTTTTGTAACGTAGGAAATTAAAGGTTTTCTCTGCATGCTTAAGGACAAAATTTAAAACCAGTACTGAAATCCTAAACGGGATGGGGTTCTCCTTAGTACTGGGGTGGCTCCCAGGATAAAGAGAGAAAGGCACACCAGGCTTTGTCCTGAATGTTCGTCTGCATAACCTATTCCATCCTCTCAGCTGCTCATGAGTTAGGGATGGTTATGCTCATGTACAGATGAGGAAAAGAGGTAGAAAGAGGGTAAGTAACTTGCCAAAGATCAAGCAGCAAGTAAGAGAAGAAACTTGGAGGTAAGCCCAGGACTAGCTTATGCCAATGTCTGTGAACTTTACATTAAGCTCTGTCCACTCAACTAATAACCATTGATGATGGTCTGGGCGCCCTACAACTAACAAACAACCTGCTCCTTATTGGCTTGGAGAGCAAACGTGGAGAAGGTGGAGCCTGAAGACAGAGACAGGCCCATATGAGGCCCTTTTCAAATGGTAGTAGGAAAATGAAAAGATTTTATTTGTACTTCAGTTAAGTTCTGCTGTCATGTAACATCAATTCTGATGATAGATATTAAGGACCTGTGGAAATTGGTAGGAATTATGCTCCTTTCCATACCAAGATGATGTGCTTGACTGTTGTCAATGTGACAAGCACTTTAAGTTTGAAGATTGAAACCCACATACCAGGTTGCATATTTTGGCAATAACTAAGAGAACCATTAATTTACATTTGTGGATGTAGGACAGACAATGTTATTGCCTGCTTAACTTCTTTTCTTCCTTTGTAACATAACCCCGCATTTGTTCAGAATGGCAACATTCTTTGCCAGCCTGGGTCTGAACTAGATTGTAATTGGTCAAAGCCAGTCACGACAATCATTTTCCTTGCTTTCCCAGTCTCCATGGCATAAGGAGTAGCCTTGAGACTCAGTTCTGCAGATGAAATCTAAGAAGTCTGTTAAGATTGTTTCTGGAAAGGATTTTCCCTTTCTTCTAAAAAAGAATAGACACAGTTGGCATCACTTTTAACCTCTATTCCCGTTTTGAATGCCGATGTGGTGCCTGGAGCTGTGCAGCTATTTTATGACTAAAAGAGAAACGACAGAGATGTCCGGCCTGACCTCATGGAGCCACTGGACATATATCAGAAACATCCTGCCTTTTGACTTCTTGTTTTTTTGTGGGACAAAAACACAATACCTATTTTGTTAATACATTATAGTTTGGTATTTTGTTACTTGTAGCTGAATACATTCCTAACCAGTAAAACAGAGATTATAATTACAATCTTAACTCTAACCATTTAAATTAGCTAGTGAGTAAAAATATTACATTAGGGAGATAATAAATGTGGTAATCTAAATTATCAGCTTGACTTTTCCCAACAACGGTCTAAACAGGTTTAATATGGGTCACACAGTAATAAAAATACGATAAATCAATGCAAGTAAATAGATGCCAAATAGGGGAGTTAAAGCTATTTACAAGTCTTGGGAACTTATTTCAAATTTATTCTATTTTGTTTCTGAAATAAAATATGCTCTGAGTTGACATTCTTCCTCATTTTATTGTGGCATCCTATATATATGAAAAATTATTTCACACTATTTATCTGCTAATAGGAAAGGTACATGACCACAGTGAAATCAAGCCTTTATCCAGTCTTTCCTGATCCCAGCCCAAATTTAAATGTAGCCTAAATGACATCTGACAAAAGCATGCAGAGGTCATGGAGTCCTTGCTTATGAGAAACATTAATCAAACAAATGTCATTTGCCTAATTCAGTAGTTTTATATCAGAAAATCTATCTTAAACCTTATGAAAAAGGAAGATTAAGTGAAAATAGATATAACACTTTTAGCATAAAAAGACAAAACTCTAGAGATCGGGATTACTAAATTATTATTTCAAAAATGTTGCTCTAAGATTGACAGATCATTTTGAGTCTCCTACCTCTCTTACACTGACATTTTTAGAAAAATTCCCTCCTTTGTGGTCTCTACTTCACTTTTGAAGATATCATTACGACAGGTTAGTAGTTCTCGTTTTTTCTGTGAATCATTTGATACTTCTGAGAATGCAAAATCATTTTGATAATTCTAAGAATACAGATCACTTAGCATCTTTCAAAAGAAAATATCTTCAGTTTGGTTCTGTTTTTGTTTTTAACTCAAAGAAAAAAGTTAGTAGATGTAAGTGCTTCCCACAACCATTACTTCTCAGAGATGTTCCCTCTTTAGCCATTTTTATTGTCAATATAATAAAATTTTATTTTAGTAAATTTTTATTTAAAATTTTAATTTATTGTTTGTTTCTTTTCCCCTTTAAGTATCTAGATAAGGAAAATAAGTGATGTTTTAGGAGTGAAGAAAAATAAATTTTACAGAGTCCAAAAGCCGATCCAGGTGGCTAGACAAAGTGCCAGAATATCTTCACACAATTTGAGCTCAGAGCATCAGTGCAATCATCCACTTCTCTAAAGCACAGATTTCACCTGGGATGAATTTTGTTACTCAGACTGTGAATGACTTATTATAGAGCCACATTTTGGCAAGTCCCCTGTTCAGACTAAGTCTTTTGTTGTTCTCTGTTCAGAAAGGAGAGATAAGCAGACATTTTCCAAAATTTTTCCTTAGAACATTTATTTTTTCAGGAATCAGGTTGCAGTTGGATGAATTAAGAAGAGAAAAAAAAATTCCCAAGTCCTCATTTGCATGTAGCAGGTGGATGGCTGAAGTGAGCATGAAGCCAGCATAGAAATCAAGTCAGAAGCTCCCTTATTTGGCTAAGTGAATTATCCGTTGGTTCATAGATTAAAACGACACAGAAAAGTACTCCTTTTCTATCTTTGATAGCCTCAAAAGAGTAAAAAATAGTTTTCCTTATAAAACGCGTTTGACACTTCCCACAAAGTATTCGAGTCCCCTTGGTGAGGTCCTCACAGGTGGTTCACAGAGAATGAGATTATGTAATTAACTCTTTGGGAAGTGAGGCCATTTAAAACCCATGTAGGATGAACAAATAGAGACTAGGGTTTGAGTGAAAGGGAAACTCTGAGTCTTTTCATTTAGCTCATTGTAAAACCACAAAGGACTTTAATTCTCACTTTTATATATCCTGTAGCCTGTGGCATAAAGAAAGATTCTGTAGCAATTCTCAGAAAGATAAAAGTGTATGTGTGCATGCATTTGTGCGCACATATGTGTGGATATGCATATATGTTTGTGCATTGTGGGGAGGGCTGTTCTTATTGTCCACCTGCCCCAGACTAAAATATTTATCTGAATGTGCTGGAGGTTAAATGCATTGTTTAATAATATAGAAGGCATTTCTATATTAGATATCTTCCTTGCTTGGCTCTGACAGTTAAATTTGAAAATTATTAAATAGGTAAACAGACTAAAGGTCTTTTTTGGTGTATTTCAGAATGTCCTAATTACTCAAAGGGCCATTTCAAAAAAAGAGTCTTGAATACGGTACTGAACTGAAAGTGTTTGACAACTCTTTCAGATAAAGAATAAATTCAAGGATTCAGTCACTTGTGCTTACAGAAGAACATATGGCATGTTCTGTTGGAGGACAGAGTAACCCTCAACATACCAGCCAAATTTTAGTTAGAATTATTACAGCCTCTTTATCTAAGGCTCCCTGCGGTCTTCACTTCCCAAGTGTCGGCTGGAGGAAGAGATGATTGTGCATAAAGTGGTTTGTGACCTTCCTATGGGAAAGGCTTGATAAGACGTGGGCTCTTCCTGGGATACAGCAGATGTGCAGACTACAGCGAAAGCCCTGCTCGCTCGAACGCAGACAGCCACGAATCACGCGTTGTCACATTTCAGCGGGGCGGCTTGGCCGGCAGGGCTGGGCAATGAGGAAGGAGGCAGGGGCAGGAGGGGCCCACGTCTCTCCAGGCCTTTTTATATCAGGCTTGGAGGTTAGCTGTGCTGTCAACTTGGAGCTGGAGCTGGAGGTGAGGGGGAGCTCTAATAATCCAGCGATCATCTCTATCTTTTCATTACTCACCCAAAATGAAAATAGTAGGGTCAAGAGGGAGAAACTCGAGCCTCATTTTGACTTGGTAAGCAGGGTCACACTCCCTGGTGAGGTTCGAGACACTCAGCTCAGAGGAGCAGCCCAGACCACTTGCCCGAGATTCAGCCTTCGCAGCAAAGGAGTTCCAGTCAGGAAACAAAGACCAGAACGCGCGGCAGATCCCTGAGGGCTGTGTTGAGAAATACAGGCTGAGTGCTCCAAGCAGTTCACAGAACAGGAAGGAAGAAGCAGGTCATCAGCCGCTGGGGCGTATTTGGCTTTTCTTTCCTTCCAGGTAAAAGGGAAGTCAGCTACTCTCAATTGCATATCTTCTTTTAGGAACATAGAACTACCTGCCGGGCTCAGGAAGAGGTTCAGCCTTTAGGAGGCTCCTTCAAGCTTATGCATTCATTTATTCACTCAGCAAGTGATTGCAGAGTTTCTACTGTGTGCCAGGCTCTGTGCTCGCTGTGAGAGGAGCACACAGACCTGTCCTCACGGAGCTTACAGGTGGGGCAGAGGCAGCGGAGAGACACGGAGGGCAAGCCCGGTTTAAGCAACGTGGAGGTGCGGGAGTGAAAAGTCATGCCTGAAGGGCGCAGCAAAGGGGGCATCTCATCGACCCGAACAGCTCTGCGTAAACATTGCTTTGGTTCCTCGCAGAGTCTGAGCCCTCGTGTCAGCATTTTTGAGAGCTAGCTGGGGTTTGGCAGCAACCCGCACATCTGCTGCATTGCAGGAATAGCTGGAGGTGTTTAAAGCTGATTCTTTAGGAAGATCACAGTCCTTGACTTCTGATTTCCACATAGGCTTTCCGTGGTCGGGAGAAAAGTCCTCCCTGTGCATCAGCAAGCACTTGGGAAATGAGATGCCTCACTACTCCCCTGGCATAGGAGCAGCAACGCATGGCGCGTTTCTGTTATAAAAAATAAATGGAAGAAATCAAGATGCTGCTGCAGATAATGCAGTGTTGCAGCATTTGAATGAGAGCTGAAATATTCTCCAGGCCTGACTACAGAATAGCGTGACTCCCGGAAAGTGCAGTCACACAGCCCACGACAGGAACACAGAGTCATGAAATTCTAATGCTGTTTTTTAATGCAATGAAATTTTATTAACATTTGTCAGAGTAGTTTTATTTATGTTTGGCATTGAATTCTGGAGAAAGTTCTCACATTGGAGGTTGCCATTATGGTTTTATCAGCTAATACTGTGTGTGTGTGTGTGTGTGTGTGTGTGTGTGTGTGTGTGCATGTTTTAATATATGTGAGAGCAATAATGAAAAAGAAGAATGGAATGTTAATACACACCAGCTCCCAAGAGAGCAAGGAAGCACTGCAAATATACACAGTGGCATCAAAGCAACATTTCTTTTGAACTAAATAATGCAAATTAGGTTTACCTCTATCCATCTCCCTTTGTATTGAAATATATTTTCAAAAGAAATGAAATATGGGTTGTCCTTGTTTTCTTAGGAAAAACTAGGCCTCACTAAACAAGTTAAACCAGGCCTTGAGTTTTTGAGGCTGTCAACACTTCTTACAAATGATGAAAATTTTTAGGCATGTTAAATTAAAATAGAGAAGACCCTGGCTAATTTGGGCCACTCACGCTTCCGGGTGCTTGCATTGGCTCCTTCTCTGCTGTGGAAGCAAATCTGCATTGACTGTCTTCTCCCCCAGACTCGCATGCAATTTCCATCATCACATCAGCCCTGGGCCCTGCACACACCCTCACGTTCTCTTTGTTGTGTTGTTTCCTGCAGGTTTGGTTTATTTTCCCTCCCCTTTTCTTGTCCTTCTGTACGTATTCTCCACCAGTTTATTTTCCATTTGGAATCTATTTTATCCCCTCTATGGGAATATTGATCCTCTGTCATATAGACCACCTGCTTCCTGGTGTCCCCTCCTCACTGTCACACAGGCTATTATTGCATGTAGGTCACTTTTGATTATTCCAGCGTTGGCTGCGGTTTTTTCAGCTGATGCTGTATAACCTTCTCGTGTATCATCAAGAGCATCCAGAAGGCCCCCTGGCCTTTTGCTTTGGCCAGATAATTCACTCAGAGGCTTGGATTGAAAAACAAAAAGCAGCCACATTTTCTTATTAATAGAAACATAACTTTTTGGGTGGGGGTGGGGGGGTGGAGAACAGATTAACAAACAAACATGACTTTTGTGCATTACCAAAGAGAGAGAGAAAGCCTATACATTTGCAGGCTTTGGTGAACAGCAATTCATGTGGGCACGTCCATAGAGAGGACTTTGATGAATGGCTCTCCACTCCCCCATTCTCCACCAGACTCGCACAGCATCAAGGAATTGGGCTGCTATTGCTCTTCTTATCAGGTCAAGAGGCCAGGCAACCACAACTGTCATTAAAAAGATTATTTCAGAAAAGTGCAAAGTATTTTAAATTTTATGAAATAATTTTTAGGCAGATCTAATCTGGAGAATGTTGCTTTTGATTAAGGGGACTTGGTAAAAATCATCTTGCTACTCAGAAGATGGTACAATAAATCAAGAGCAAAGATACTTAATGGGTTTAATTAGTCACTTGGAAGTCTTGGGAACAGCTACACAATTGTACCTTCCCAAGTATAGAGGGGGTGAGACATTCTCTCCTTCTTCGTGTCCACTTTCTTTAAGAAAGCTAGTAGCCATGCTTTAATGCCAGGAGGCTCCTGACAAAATAAGTGAGGGGGAGCTAGAGATGTGTGCTTGTTGATTCCTCCTTGGGCTCCTTGGACTGTTTCCTATTCTCCTAATGGCAGAGTGAATGCATCTATGTATTGCAAAACACCCCTCCCACTCCTGCCCAATGTCTCAGTGTGTATTACAAAAGCAGCAACCTAGTCTCTCTGGAGGTGGCCTGAGTCTCCTTCCCTGCTATAACCTTGAGAGGGAGGGAGAAGGACAGAGAATTGTGCATGCTTCCCTTTCATCTGCCTCTAGACTCTCAGCAGAACACAAATGGTGTTGAGCTGCCGAGCCATAAAGTCTTGAAGTTTTCCTGGCCAGGGAAGTACGTCATATGAAAGATGGAAGAACTGGTGGGAGAAAGGGTAGGGTAGCAACACACATCTTTTCTTCAGATATCCTAGGAGGAGCATCACATGCTGATTTGAAGTTGAACACACCTATTTCTTAGCTATGGCTAACATGTTCTGAGGAAAATGAAGCAGGGGAGATTGCTGTAGAGTAACCATCTTCGTTTCAGCCTTTCTGGAAGTGAGAATTAGTAAGAATTATATACTTTAATTTGTTTTTTAATGGGTAGGATGTTTGGGGAAAAGGGAGGTAAAATAAAACACTCGAAAAAAATAATGATAACATAATTTTTGAGTAGGAATACATCAGATACTGTGCCTTTAAGAGTCTCACAAATGTTTGCATTTAAAATAAAAGCCTTTAAAACCACAGGTTTTATTCCAGTTTATGAAAAGTGTTGATCCAAACTGGTATCTTCTTGATAATTCTCAGACATGAAAAATCGTTTTGAAGCTCAAGTTAAATGGTTTGTATATAATACACTGTCCCTTGAATAACTCTGCTTGAATTAATTTCAACCAAGAGCATTGCCTGTTATAAACAGAACTGATGTTTTCAATACTAAAATTCTCTCAGAAATCTAGGTCTTTTGATAAAGCAAGAAATGACATGTCATTTCCTCTTTTAAAGGCTTACATAAATCCCACTTTGTTTTTCTGTGGATTTTCCCTTTGTCTAACACACTTGTGGAAGCTTAGGCAGTGACCGCAGCCATGAAGCATAATGATTGCAGTCAAGTGTCTAATAGGTGTTCCTTTGCTCTGGTTACAGACTAAGCCTCTGCCATGGTCCACGTCCTTATACTGAAATCATTGAGTTAGTGGCTGTGGAACCAAAATATATGCCACTGGGGAAGAGTAAAAGACAAAACACTGTAAACTTTGACGCTAAAGAGGTAAGTAAAGTCTTAGTATGAAGTCTTCGAAATATTTTAAGAAGAGAAGTAATGTGAACAGATTTGATTTTTAGAAAGATAAGATTAGTTGCAGAGTAGAGATTTCAACTATGGGGGCAGGGACAAGCCTGGAATCAGGAAGAGTGGTTAGGAAGGCCTTGAAGGAGTACCCAAGCGTAGAGGCGGTGGAAATGATAGAGATTAGGGGATGGCTAAATTGAGAGATTAAGCAGTAGATGGCAAGGATTTGATAACTGATTGGGTGTGGAGGATGAAGGAAAGAAAGGATTTAAAAATAAGGTCTGTGTCCTTGCACATGTAACGGACGGTCATTTACTAAACTAGACAACCCAGCAGGATATGATGCATTCAGTTTGGGGTATGTGGAGTTCAAAATACCAATGGGACAACCAAATTTATTAGGAGACTTAAGGTAAATATTTGGGAGTCAAGAGGTGGAAATTAAAAGTAATAACAGGTATGAAAAACAATGTGGTCTTACACGGAGGGGCCAAATTCTAGTGAGAAGAGAAAAAGCCTAGAGTAAAATGAGAGGAATAAGTACCAGCACTGAGAAGACAGGATCGAAGGAACCAGAATCCAAGCGATGAGAAAGTTTATGAAGGAGGAAGTGCTCAATATTAAATACTTTGGAGAAGAAGAGACTGAAAAGAATCAATCTGATTTTGTTTCAAGGGAAAATAGGGTCAGTGGAACAGAAGGAGTGGAAATCATCTTCCTATGGGTAGGGAGTGAGGAAGTGTAGACAAATTTTCCCCTAATTTTGACAGTCTAATCAAAAGCAATGGGTTCTTTACGCAGATTTTTCAACCCCACCACGTAAGAAAACTTCATTTAGGTATAGTGATCATGACAAGTTTAATTTTTAACTTTGGCTTGACTTATTACTATGGCAGGAAGACTGGCTTGAAGAAACAAAATCTGTTATAAGAATACCATCAGAAAAGAATGGCCAAGTCAGGTGAAACCGCTGCTAACGTGTGACTGTGGGTATTTGCCTTTGTCTCTGTTATGTGTTTTGGTCTGCAGCCATTAATAGCTTGGATTCCATGAAGCAGTGGCAAAGGGGAGTGTGTCAGAGCAGCAGGCCAAAATTAAATTACAGCAACCTCGCACTTTGCGTTAAAACCTTCACTCAGAGATGGAGGCTGGTAATCACGTCCAGATTTTCCTTAAAGACAATGGCCCTCCATGCAACTGGCCACACTCAGTTAATTCATGCTGTCAGCTGCCTTTATTGGCTGTGGGGAATGCAGTATTGATTCTTGAACTCAGCAGCAGCACAAAGAGCCACTAGTGCATGGTCAAAATGCTGCAATAAAGGGCAGGCAGCTTGAGAAAAGCAGCCATTCCATTGCACAAACAAGGTCAATTAGAGGACAGTGCAGTGTAATATAAATAGCATTAGCATCCCTCTTCAACTCCGATGATATCACGCTGGCAGAATGACAGTAAGGAAAATAAGGTTTAATGCCAAATAAATATAAAGGCATTTAGTGTAATTTAATTTCAAGCTCTCTATCATTTTAAAAGTGCTGCGAGTAGCAAAATATTTAGTTCCATCATGGGTAGGAATTTATGTCTACAAAAATGATGCTCTGATAAAACTTTGTGTGAACTGGCCAATTAGTTATATGCAGTAAAACTGGTATTATTAATTTTATTGAGAAGTAAACAATTTCTCATTCACGGATTCAATGTAGTTTGCCTACCTGTCATTTATTATCCTTTTTAGTATTAGAATTTCAAAATCTCTAGAGTGTCATGATGAAGGAACAAAAGATATCTTAAAAGATAGAGCAGATTGAGTTTTTCTTTTTTTAAGTTGCTGGAAATTACTAAGATCTTTTGTTTAAATACTTGCATTCATTACTTTTATTTACGGGAGAATTTTTCCTACCTTCTTTGTCAGTTCAAAATTAATTACAAATGTAAAATGCATCATGCTGTTAACACATACTCTATGCGGGAAACAAATTATACTCTCAAAATAGATAATGGACAGCTTGGAGAGGTAATTGATAAACCTACACTGCCTACAATAACTGAATAGATTTTAGAAAAATATATAATTGTTAGGAATGGAAAGAACGTGTTTGAATTCTCCTCAGTAATGAGTGTGCCCAAGGTTGACTAAGAGCAACTCATGAAAGTGCATAAAAGAGTTTAAAGAAAGTTTGAATCTTGGTGCCTTTGAAATGTGCATTAACCTCTGAGAGTATGTATAGCCTCTCAGGCTGATGTTGTCCAGTAATTTGGCCAAAATCATTTTCTAAAAGATGAATGTTTCAAGTAACCTAATGCATTTCCAACAAACCGTGTTCATTATGAATTGGACGCAAGAGTCCCAAGTTGCTTTTATAAACCCCCTTGAGTAAATGAGTTAATATATGCCATTTTTACCCCATACCTCCTCCTCCGTTAGCTAAAAGATAACATTTATTACCTCTTAACAGGGATACTGTAAGACCAAATACACAAATTTCTACAGATATCAGAGTGGAAGGATCATCCAATCTTCAAGATAATAGACTAACAGACTTTTTAGGTCTGAGAAAGATGAAGACATCAAATCCCACTGTTATCTGAAAAAAAGTTGGGGCCAGGTAAATTAAGCCACATGCACAAGGTCCTATAGCTAGCAGGTGGCAAACCTGGAAATTTCCTAAATCTTCTGATCCTTAATTGTCCATTATTCTTTCCATTGCAGTACAATACTTGAAAAGAAACATATCTATTTCACAATTCCAGTAACTAAAGAAACTGTTCAAGGGAAAAAATGTGAAAAACTTGGAAAGTGAAAGTCTTCCACTTCCCTCTCTCTCAAAAACCAATTATATGTATTTTTCCAGATTTCTTCTGTTTATTATACATGTACATGTATATTTTAGCCATTAATATCAGTCTCTCTCTCTATCCATATCTGTATATGGTAACTTGTTTGTTTCTTTTAGCAATATACCACACGCACTACTTTCTTAACAGTAGTTATAAGTCTAGAACACATCATTTCTAATAGTTATAGCCTCAATTAATTATTTAATCTATTTTCTGCAACGTTTGGGTTTTTTTGAATTACAGTGAATATGTAATGAATATCCTTGTACATATATATTTTTTCGTACTTTTTGCAATATTCTTATAGGATACATTTCTCAGAAAAGGAATTGCTGATTATTGGAATTTTTTAACAAAGTTTTAATTTTGGAATTATTTTAGATTTACAGAAAAGTTGCAAAGATAATACACCCCTCACCGAGTTTCCTCTAAAATTAACATCTCATATTACCTTGGTAATATAATAAACTGTGTTTAGTTGTCAAAAGTAAGAAACCAGTATTGGTACATTACTCTTCACTAAACTCTGGCTTTCAGTAGGATGTTTTCACTACTCTATTTTGTTGTTGTTTCAGAATCCAATCCATGATACCAATTGCATTTAGCCATCATGGTTGCTGTTTCTTCCGGTCTGTGACTAGTTCTCACTGTTTCTCATCACCCTGCGTTCTAAAGAGTACCGGCCAGGTATTTTATAGGATGGGTTGGTTGATATTTGCACTTAACATTTAATAGTTATTGCTAAAGACCCCAAAGTGTTTTAATAGTCTATACTCTGAATACTAGTAAAGGTTAGTGACTATGTTTTCTAATATCCTTGACACTGGGTGATATTTATCTCTTGTTAATCTTTGCCTACCTAGATATTGATGATTAAAATTGCTCCTTGGATTTAATTTACATTTACATTAAGAATAGTTTCAAAGATTTATTATTCATTTGTTTTTCATTTCTTGTGAGTTACTCACTCATGCCCTTTGTCCATTTTTCTACTGGAATATTGGAATTTTCTTCTAAATTTACTACATTTTCCATATATTAGAGATCTTGGCCATGTGATTGCTCAAATAAGTCAACAAATATTTATATCATAGTGGGTTTTTTTTTTAGTTTCTTTACGTTATTTTTTTTCTATAGAGAAATTGTAAATTGTTTTCTTTATAGTGTCTGAATAGTACTTTTTTTAGCCCTAGATTACAAAATGTTCATGGATTTATTCTCATGTATTTTGACCTCATGTTTTACATATCAATCTTTGGCACTCCTGGAATTTATATTGATATGAGGAGTGATGTAGGGATCCAGTTTAGTGTGTTTTATTTTTCCTCAATTTGTTAGCCAATTGTCCCAAATTACATCTGCTCTTATCTCTACTGCAGCTCTCTCAAACTGCATCTGACACTCACTCATGGCTCCTCCTTGAACTTGTCCTCCTTTGGGCTCTGATGCCACACTGCTTATCTTCCTCCTCTCTTTCTCGATGTGTCCTATGCTCCACTTAATCTCGATGTCCTCGAACTTTAGTGTTCCCTGCTGTTTGGGTTTGTACCACTTGTCTTCTCACCTTGACTGTTTTTCATATATATATACATGTTGTTGTAGTTTATTGCTTGCTGTGTCCCAGAAGCTATTCTAAGTGTACTAAATATATTTACTAATATAATCCTCATAATAATCCTATGAGATAGGTCCTACCATTATCATGTCCTTTTTTATCAATGAAGAAGTTGGCATAGAAAGATCGAGGCACTCACCCAAGTTAAGCTAGGTTCTAAACAATGGAGGTGGAATTTAAACCCAGCCTCTCTGGCTCAAACGCTCATGCTCTTCAATACACTGTGGTGCCCCTTGGCATGATGTGGCAGCTTATTGGTTAAGAGAATTATCTCACATTCCTATCATGTTTGTGGGTGAGGAAACTGGGATTCATTGTCTCCCTCACCTTCCATACATAATGAATAACCCAATATCATGGTTTTTACTTCCTGTATGTTTTCAGCCTTTCTTCTCTCCTCCAAACCTACAGCTCCTATCCTAGGTTTGGCCTTTAGTATCCTTTGTTTGGACCACTGTAATGACTTCTTAACTGCAGCACCAAATCTGTTTATGATGGATTACCAGAGTCATCTATCTAAAAGGCAACTTTAGCCATGACATTCTTCTGAACAAGGTTCTCAGCAGCTCCATGTCCATCGTGGTCTGAGTTCTAAGCACTCCTATGTAGTACATAAGGAAGGTTCTCCATGCCCTGGTACTTGCTCCCTCTGACTCCCGCTGATTTCCACTTGCCCTGACTCCCATCTCAGACACTCTACTCTGTTCCAAACTGTTCTGCTTGGCTTGTGTCACTCACTGTCTAAGGCTTTCCTCATACATTCCTTGTTATAAGCAGCAAGTCACCTTTCCAGCCTCTCACTTCCAAGATGGCTGGATCTGGTTCCCCTTCTCCATCGTAACACTTGATTTTACGTAGTACTGAAGCCGTCTGCTTGTCTATCTCTCTGAGCTCCTTAAAGGCGTTCTCTAGCCTGTCTTATCTTTATTTTCCTATCACCCAGTAGTGCCTGACACTTATAGGGTATTTGTTAAATATTTGCTAACCTGAATTCTAGAGGCAATTTTATAATATCCTAAGTACTATGCCTGCCTTATAGTCACATTAGAGGGAATTTTCTGAGCCCTTGAACTACTTTAAGCAGATATTCAGTCACTGAAGGAATAATTGCACACAAGTCAACTATGGAAATCATTGCTTTCAAACAACAAGTAAAGGAACATTTCCTGGATGGATAGATGCTATGTTATTACAGTGTTTCGTACATGTAATTAACGAGCTGCTCTGGTAGACACTCCTTGACTTGCTATTAAATCTGTGCTCTGAATCTCCATTTCTATTCAGAGGTAACTGCAGCTGATCCATATCCCACATCCACAATGTTAAGGGCAGTGTAGAAGCTCCTGTCTCTGATGATCCACTGATGGGTCTTTCTGACATTGGTTTGTGATGGGATAGGAATGTGGAGGCCTTTAAGGCAGCATGTACTAAAAGGAGAAGTCAGGATGATGGGGAATAGATATTAATAGAAAAACAAAAACCATTTATTTAGCATTTCCTATATGCCAGGCACTGTATTATATCATTTAAAATTTAGGAGAACATTTTCAGGTCATCATCACCATCCTCATTCGTGCCGATTCTAACCTCAAGTGTTATATTTTCCAGAGAGAGCAATAAATTTGGGAAACTGGTTTGTTGGAGAATTCAGAAAGTTATCAGATTAATGGCTACTAATTAATATTTTGTATTTTATATTGAGGTGACTGTTTATACTCTAAACTCATTTATACCCACATTTCATGACATTTTGAGGGGACTTGATGTATTGTAAGTTTGTCACCCTATGTCTCCCCTGGGCCTTGAAAGGATTCAAGTTGTGCATTTTCATTATTCATGGTGGAGATAATTTTCCCCAGGAAATTTCCTCTCAGGAATTTGCATGGAGATTATTAAAGTACCTTATTATCCCAAACAATATCTCTTTCTCAGGGTTAGGTCCCAAGAGATGCAGGATGGTAAATGCTCCCAAAAAATCATCTTAATTTATAGACATGACTTTTGCCTTGAAATTCTGCTTCCTGATAAGTAGGAGCAGCATAAAATGGAACTCAAACATCTCCTACGCCTTTGCTGGAGTAAGTCCTAAGCAGTCAGCCCCCTCCTTTCCTTTTCCTGGATATACTATGTTCCTTGGACCTCAGTGCCATAGAAAATCTCTCTCTCCTTTAAACCCAATGATCTCAAGAGACCCAGAGACCTCAGGAGTTGAACATCCTTCCATAAGCCTTTGGAGTTCAAATCTCTCAAGAATTCAAACATCTCAAGGGCCCCTCTAGGCTACTTCGAAATTTCTTCACATCTACAAATATTTTATTTTGCAGGAAGTTAATGTGGAGAAAGATAATAGTCTTTTTTTTTTTTTTATTGATGCCTTAGTTTATAACACTGTGGGGTTTTAGTTGTACATTTTTGTCCGTCACCTTGTGGATGTAACCCTTCACCCCTTGTGCCCTCCCACCCCCCTTCCCCTTGGTAACCACCAATCAGTTCTCTCTGTCCGTGTGTTCACTTACATTCCATATATGAGTGAGTTCATGCAGTGTCTGTCCTTGAGAAAGATAATATTCTAAGAGGTACAGGGAAATCTGTGACCATCTCTGCCAGTATTTCTACCACCTTTAGATTTTTTCCTATCAGTTATGTTTGGCATTTGTTTTACCCTCCTCAGCCTTCATGTAGAACTCCAATGTGTTGATTTTTGATGTTCTTTAGGATTCTTTCCCAGGAGAATGAAGTAGGTGATGGGCGTTTCCTGCTTCCTCAAGGAATGTAAAGTCTCACTCTTGCTGTTGAGTAAAGCATCACAGTCTCTATGTCTGCCCTTCCTGCCCTTCAGGGTTGTCCCACACTGGGATTCCAGGAATTTGAGCTGAGTATTAGGAAAGAATAACTCTGGCCCACTATAAGCATACAACAAAAATTCAATGGTATTTTAGATGCGTGTGGGGCAGGAAGAAAGGAACGATCTGAAGCTGTAGGTCCTTGAGAGCAGAGAACTGGCAAAGGGATGCCAACATTGAACTGACCAGCTGGAGTTGGTGGATTCTGGAGGCACTGCAAGGAAAGGTTCCCAGATGTCATGAGAAGCAGAAAGAGCCCGTGAGAGCGTTCTAGATGATGATCCTGGGCAGGAAGGAGCAGTGAAAGGGATTGCTGGGTGCTTTGGAACATGAGTGTTAGGTGGTGTTGCTCAGTCGCCTTCTTCTCCCCTCAGCGGTCTCCCCACTCTTCTCATGAGACTGTGGTCTAAGACTATCTACACATGAATTGTGGGAACATCAGTTTTAGCAAAGCAAACTTTGTGAAGAGCCCATATTTTAGGATTTCCTTATTTATTCTCATAGTGAAGATTTTGTTAAATGTGTGCTATGCAGGGCTAAAATCCCCCTTTAAAAGAGATTTTCCCTGAAAGAGTGTGTGTGTATAATTGCCTTCATATTTTTTTATCTTATTTTTCTATTTTCTTTTTGTTGCTCTTGGTTGTCTTAAATGTTGTCATTAGCTCTATATTATACAGTGCTTCCATCTTAAGGTTCTTAAGTTAAAGTATCTTTTACCAAGCTACAAAAGTCATTTTAACTCTGCACACTTTTCCTAATTGTGTCTATATCAGTAGATACACGTTTATAGCTTAAAAAACAAAAACCTTTAACTATTTTATCAGGAGCAATCAGACCTAATGAGAATTCATGTTGGTCTTTTCTAAATTTTTTTGAATGTGTAAATTGCTTGAAAATGGAAACAAAATGCCATATTTCTATAAGCATTTCCTCCCAGTATATTTTGCTTAAATATCAGTGACAATGTGTCGGTGAAAATATAATTATCACGAGCCTCATCATACGGCAGCTCCCAGAATCTTCTTAATGTCCACTACGTAGATTTCTTTATCTCTCCTGTCTATTAAATATGACCTCATGTTATTTCCTTAGCTGGAAATACTGACAAGAAAAAAAAAAAAAACAAAGGAAGGAAGGAGAGGAAGAAAAGGCTGTTGGTTTCTGCCATCAAATGACCAAGAGAAAATCTACTATAAACTATATTTTTATATGAAAAATAACATTTGGTTAAAGTAAAACTTTAGTGTACATTCTTAAGACAAGATCTTTGGTTCTTTGGATTACTCTCTATAATTAGAAGACACTGATAAATTAAAATAGAAACTACTTAATTGTAGTCGAATTGTTTTTCGTTATAGAAATGCTGGCTTAAAAGGAGATCTGGAACACAGAAAACCAAATATTGTTCACCATGTATTGAGGTTCTACCACGTATGAATCATTGCCAAAAACTAGGGATTCAAAGGAGACAGAATCCTTGTCCTCAAGGAATTCACATTTACTAGGGAGAATAAAGGGAAAAAAACCTCTAAAACAAAGTAATTCCTATAACTGAAGCTTCCACAAAGTTGCATGGGAAACAAATGATTGACATATTCTGGTGGAGGCTTGTACAATGAATAATGAGTAGAATTTGCCAGATGAAGAGGAAAAGTGCATTTCATGTAGAGACAAGGAAATGTGCCTAGGGAACAAGTGTGACTGCGACAGAACGTCATATAAATGGAATCATAAAATACGCAATCTTTTGTGTCTGGATTTTCCATTTAGAATAATGCTTTTGATATTCATCTATGTTATTACATGTATCACTAATTCATGTTTTTATAGCTGGAGACTACTCCATTGTATGGATATACCACAATTGTGTATTCATTCACTAGTTGATGGACATTTGGCAAGTCTTTTTGTGGATGTATGTTTTCATTTTTCTTCTTTAAATCTCTAGGAGTGGAGTTTCAGGGTTGGATGCTAAGTGTAGGTTTAACTATAAAAAATTGCCCAACGTATTTCTAAAGTAGCTGTAGCATTTCTCATTCCCACCCGAAATGTATGAGAGTTCTAGTTGTTTCATGTGATAGTTAATTTTACGTGTCAACTTTACTGGGGTAAGGGTGCCTGGATAGCTGGTAAAATATTATTTCTGGGTATGTCTCTGAGGGTGTTTCTGGAAGAAATTAACATTTGAATTGGTAGACTGAGTGAAGAAGATCACCCTTACCAAGGCAAGTGGGCATCATCCAATCTGTTGAGAGTCTGAATAGAATAAAAATGCAGAGGAAAGGCAACTTTACTCTGTTTGAACTGGGACATCTGTCTTCTCTTGCCCTCAGACATTGGTGTTCTTGGTTCTTAGCCCTTTGGACTTGGACTAGAACTACATCACTGGCTTTCCTGTACCTCCAGCTTGCAGATTGTGGGAATTGTCCTCTATAATCTTGAGAGCCAATCCCTCATAACATATCCCTTTCTATATATCTCTATATGTGTCCTATTGGTTCTGTTTCTCCAGAGAACTCTAATACATTCCTCATTCTTTCCAACACTTGGCATTGTCAGTCTTTTAAATTATAGCTTTGGAGTGAGTGTTCAGTGATATCTTATTATGGCTTTAATTTGCAATTCTCTAATTACTAATAATGTTAAACATCTTTGTCATGTCCTTGTTTGGTATTCATATACCTTCTTTATTGAAGTATCTGTTCAATCATTTTGCTTATTTTTAACGATTGATTTATCTCATTAAATATTCATTATATATTCTCATATATTTTTATGTATTCTGGTTACAAATTCTTTATCAAATATATGTTTTTCAAATATCTTCTTCCAGTCTGTGGCTTGCCTTTTAATTTTTTAACATTTATTTTGAAGAGCAAACATTTTTAATTTTGATAAAATTCATCAATTTGTAATGGTTTGTGCTTTTTGTGTTTTGTGCCCTGAAGTCACAAAGATTTCCATACGTCTTTTATATTTTGATTTATAACCTATTTGAGTTAATTTCTGTATTTGATGTTAAGAGTGGAGGTTAATTTTTTCCAAGTGTATATAAAATTATTCTTACACCATTTATTTAAGTGATTATTTTATCCCCATTGGATTATCTTGAACTACCTTGGCACATTGTAAAAATTCAAGAGGTTATATGTGGGTCCAATTATAGACTCTATTCTGTTTCATTGATCCACACGTCAATTCTTTTGCCAACACTTCCCCATCTTGATTACCCTGGCTTTATTGTAAATCTTGAAATCAGGTGGGGTAAGTCCTCCAACTTTGTTCTTCTTCAAAATTCTTCTTAATAGTCTAGGTCCTTTGAAATTCCATAAATTTTAGAATCACTTTATCAATTTCTACTCCAAAAGTCAGCTGAGGTTTTGATTTAGATTTTGTTGAATCACAATATAAATTTGGGAGTTTTGACAACATTGAATCTTCCAAACCAATTGGATTGGATTGAAAGTGGGGATATGCCACTTCTCCCTTTTTATTTAGGTCTTTAATTTTTCTCAGCAGTGATTTGTAGTTTTCAGTACAAATCTTGTGCATCCCTTTGTTAAATTTGTACCTAAGTATTTCACATCTTTGAATAATAATAATAATGGTAACAAATGGTATTTTTATTTCAGTTCTCAATTGTTTGTGCTAGCACATAGAAATAGAAATGACTTGTGTGTGTAGGCATTTGTCCATTCACCTTCTAAACTCACTTATTTGTCTACTAGCTTTTGTGTATATTCCTTAGGATTCCCTGCATAGATGGCCATGTCATATGCAAATAAAGATAGTTGTGCTGGTTCCTGTCCGATCTCTATGCCTTTTATTTATTTGTTTTACCTTATCTAGGACCTGCAATACAATGGTTAATAGAGGTGGTGAAAGTGAATATTCTTGACTTGTTCTCAATCTTAGAAGGAAAGCTTTCAGTTTTCACCATCAAATTTGTTGTTGGCAGTAGGTTTATCATAAATGCCCTTTGTCAGTTTCAGGAATTTCTCTTCTCTTCCTGGTTTGCTGTTAGTTTTTACCATGAATGGATGGTGAATTTTGTCGAATGCTTTTAAAGCATATATTGAGATGATTATACGGTTTGTTTTGTTTTGTTCTAGTATTTTAATATAGTGAGTTACATTGATTGATTTTTGGATGTAAAACCAACCTTGCATTTCTTGGATAAAACCAAACAGGTCATGATATTTTATCCTTTATATATGTATAATGCTGGATGTATTTTTTTTAATTTTGTTAAAGATATTTGCATATATGACAGAAAGATATTGGCCTGTAGTTGTTTTGTTTGTTTCGATGTTTTTGCCTGGTTTTTGTATCATAGAAATACTGACCTCATAAAATGAACTGGGATGTGTTTCTTCCTTTTCTATTTTTTGGGGGTGCTAGTGTAGAATTGGTATTATCTCTTCCTTAAATATTTTGTAGACTTCAGTAGTAAAGTGTTCTGAGTATGAAGTTTTCATTGTGGAAAAAGATTTCAGCTGCAAATTCAATTTCCTTTGAAAGATAAAAGGCTATTTAGAGATCTATTATTTCTTAAGTTAGCTTCTGTAATTTACGTCTTTCAAAAAATTTGTCCATTTCACTCAAGTGGCCAAATTTTTTACCACGAAGTTGTTTATATTATTCCCTGATCATTTCTTTAACGTATGAATGTGTCTGTAGTGCTATCTCCTTCATCCTTGAAATTGCCAATTTGTGTTTTCTTTCTTTTTTTCTTGATCGATTTTACTAGAGTTTTATCAATTTTGCTGATTTTTTCAATGAACCAACTTTTGATTTTACCTATTTTATTTTGATTTCTATTGCATTGATTTCTGCCCTTGTCTTCATTATTTTCTTCTGCTGCTTACTTTGGGTTTAGCTTTTTCTTGTTTCCCTAATATTTTAAGATGGAATCTCAGATCATTGATTTGAGACCTTTTATCTTTTCTAATATAAGAATTTAATGCTATAAATTTACCACTAAGCAATGCTTTGGCTACATCCACCAGATTGTTATATGTGATGTTTTCATTTTCAACCAGTTCAAAATATTTTCTGTTTTTGTGTGACTTCTTTAATTTATGGGTTATTTAGACCATGTTGTTTAATTTTCAAATATTTGGGATTTTTCCATATATCTTACTATTATTTCTAGGTTAATTCTGCTATGTTTAGAGAAAATTGTTTGTATGATTTCAATCCTGTTAAATTTATTGAGTCTTGTTTTATGGCCCAGAATATGATCTATCATGGTATTTCATGCATACTTCAAAGGAATAGGTATTCTGTTGTTGTTGGGTAGAGTACTCTATAAATGTCATTTAGAAAAAAACTGGTTGATAATGTTTTTCAAGTTTTCCTATTATCATCAATTTCTATATATCCTATCTATTACTGAAAGATTAGTATTTAAATATCCAATTATAATTTGGGTTTTTTGATTTTGTTCTTTATATTTACCTGTTTTGCTTCTTATATTTTGATGTTTGTTCATAGGTACAAACACATTTAGTATTGTTGTGTCTTCTTGGTGAAACAACCTCTTTACCATTATAAAATCTCTGTCTGAATTTGTGATAACATTTCTTGTTCTGAAATCTATTTTATTTGATATTTAACACAGGAACTCCAGCTTTCTTTCAATTTATGTTTTCATGTATTTCTTTTTCTATAGTTTTGCTGTTAACTTATCTAGGTCTTTGTATTTAAAGGGGTTTCTTAAAGACAGCTTAGAGTTGCATCCTGCTTTTATCTGACAATTCCTCCTTTTTAATTTGAGTGTTTAGACCAGTGGTCCTCAAATTTTATAGTCACATGATCCCTTTATACTATTAACATGATTTTATGTATGTGGGTTATATACTTATTGATATTTATTCTATTAGAAATTAAAAGAGAAATTTAAAAAATATATCTATTGTGACATTAAAAATACTAATAAAACACCATTATGTTTATATATATATATACCTGAGAAGCATGGCTCTCTCTGTCTTTTTTATTTTTTTACGTTTTTGCAAATCTCTTTAATGTTTAGTTTAATAAAAGATGACTAAATTTGCATATCTGCTTCTGCATTTAATCTATTGTGATATGTTGCTTGTGTTGAAGTACCTGAAGAAAATTTGGCCTCACAGAGATATGTAGTTGGAAAATGAGGAGAATTTTAATAACATTTTCCATTTTCAGCCTCACCTTTCCTTGGTAATACAGAGAAGGTAAACGTGCTTGAGGGCAATGCGTGCTATTTGTGCCTTCTAGTCATTCATTGTGTCAGAATTTGCAAAAAAGTAGTTAGTGCCTTTGCAATACTCCCAGACACTGAAGACTGAGAACACGTGTCCTCTGCGTTAGATCCCTGCTTTCCTCACCCCAAGATTAGAAAATGATTCTCAATTTTTTCCCATCATTTTGTTTTTGACTTTTATTTCTTGAATTGATTTATGTGTACACTGAGGGAGCTGAGTCTTGATTAACTTTACTTCAAATAGATACCAAATTTTTTCCATGTATTATTAAATAGATCATCATTTCCTGGCTTATTTTATTTTTGACATTTTATATTTTTAGTTTATTTTTTATTATAAATTATTCAATTTATTTAAGCTAGAAAAAAATTATTGTTCTTCTCTGTCAAATTTCTTATTCTTGCACATTTTCTTTGACATATGAACATAACACCCAGCAAACAGTTTCTTTAAAAAAATGTGATAATCTAGCAATTTGAATAGAATTTACAATTTTACAATATCATCTTCTCACTTAGAACATAGTACATATCTTCAATTATTTAGATTCAGAAAATATGATAATTTCTTCATTTAGGTTTATTAAGTTTATTTGAAGGTATTTTATTATTGAAATTTTATAACTAGAAACTTTATTTCAACTGCATTTTCTAATTAAAATACATCCATGACAGTGTGGTATTTGCCACCTTGTTGAACTGTCACTTATATTAATGTGTTACCAGTTAATTCTCTTAGATTGTCTGAAGGTTATAAATGTTCTGCCTCTTTATTTCCCTCTTTACTTTTCTTAATGCACTGTCTAGGACTGTCAATAAATATTAGAGGGTAGTGGTAATAGATAAATACATTGTCTTACCCTTACTTTTAGTAAGATTTATTGAATATAATTTTCCTGAAAGTTTCTGAAAGAAATCCTTTAAAAAGTTAAGGAAGTTTGTCTAATTCACATTTACTACGGACCTTTGGGAAGGACAAGTATTGATCTTCATCATACTTTTTTGGCATCTTTTAAGATAATAAATATTTTCTTTATTTTATGCCATGAATGCCATTGGCAATTCTTTTTAACACAAAACCAGTGGAGTTTTGGTAAACTGACCCTCCGTAAGAAAAAAATGCCCCGATTTGTAGTATTTACCGATTTCCATGTTGTGCGTACTTCCATCATAGCTGATTTCAAGCTGCCAATGTTTTATCAATTGGCTCATAAAACTACTGATCATCTAATGATCATTTTTCATGTGCTGAAATAAGTCAGCTCCAGCTCAACAGTTCATAGAACAACCTTGTATTCTTGGCTAAATTTTACCTGGTCCATTATGTAAAAATGTGTGGGTGAGATGCTTTTTTAAATTAAAAATGTTTTACTAGCTTTTCCAATTTATCTAAGGTTATTGGGCTATTCTGGCTTTCTGTCTCCTTGTATATCAATTTTGTAACATATATTTTTCTGAAAATTTAATTTTTTTCTACATTTCAAAATTTCTCATATATTTATATTATTATTTTATAATTTTAAAAGTTTCTTGTGTCCCATGTCCCTTTTTGTCCTCTAATGTTGCCTGTTTATATTTTCTCTCCATTTTTTCTTGATCAAACTTGTGAGAATTTCCATTTTTGCTTTTTCAAATTTATTCATTAATTTGAAAAACAGATTCTCAAGTTGTATACTTAGGTCGTTTCCGTTCATTCTTTCTTGATTCCTAGTCTGGGTATTTAAATCTATAATTTGTCCAGATTTATTAGGTTGTGACAGTATTTTGGATGTACTATAGATTAAACTATAGACATCCTCTTCCCTTCACCCTGTTCCCAATGCAAATTGCATTACATTTCTGAAGTATTTAGACAAAGATAAGTTAACTTACTAGAAGGGAAGTGGCTACACAGAGCAAAAGCAGATGCATTAAATCTTAGCCAATTCCAATGGCCACCAGAATCCCTAATTCTGCCACACGGCTACTACTGACACTACACTTATAAGGTGGTTGCTAGATCTGAGAAGCTTTAATTTTTTAATATGAATACGTCCAATTATAAAAAAGTAGTAAAATTAACCCTCGTATACTGATCATCTAGAGTCAATATTCTGGATAAAAATTTGCCAAACTTTTCATTTTTTCCTTTTTCCTTTTCTTCCTTCTTTTTCCCTTTCTCCCAATCTTCCATTTCATTTCATTATTTCTTTTGCTGAATTTTTAAAAAGCAAATAATATATATCGTGTTATTTAGCTTTCATATACTTCAGGGAATACACTAAAATATTTAGATATTTTCTTATATAACCGCAATGATATTATCTCACTTAACAAAATTAACACTAGTCTTTGGTTTTATCCAATACCCGGTCCAAGTCAAATTCATCAATTTTCTGGAAAATTCTTTTTTACAGTTGACATGTTTTAATTGGATCCAAAAAAAATGTCCACATATTGCATTTGGTTGTTATATATTCTGTGTTTCTTCAGTCTACTGTGTTCTATTTTCCCCTAACCCTTGCTTTTTCATGCCATTGAACTTGTTCAAGAAACCAGTTCACTTGTCACATAGAATGTGTTACATTCTGGATTCGCTGCTTAGCTTTCACATAGTGTTATATAACCTCTTCTTCTATATCTCATATTTCCTATAAATTGGAAATTTGCTTTTTAAAAGTTTGTTTATATTCATGGCAACATTTTTTAGGCAAGAATATTTCATAGATCTATGTATTAATACTGAATCACTTTAGAAGACACATAATGTCTGGTTATTTGACTTTACGGATGCTAAAATTGATAAGTGGTTTTGGGTGGTGACAGACCAATCTTTTCATTGCTAAGTTTATTTTCAAGCTTTTATTTCATGTCTTATCTATTGGTGTTCATTGCCTAAATTAATTATTTGGTTAGGGGTTGCAATGTGGTCACTTTTATTATTTTCAATTTATTTTATTATTTTTTAAAAAGACTATTTTTTCTGAGCAGTTTTAGGTTCAAAGCAAAACTGAGAGGAAAGTACATAGATTTGTTACAATTGATGAACATACATTGACACATCGTAATCACTCAAAGTCCATAGTTTTCATTAGGGCTCATTCTTGGTGTTTTACATTTTATGGATATGGACAAATGCATATCAATAAGTACCTTTGCAAATATATATGTATATATATAAATGTAAAAACTATATTTGTAAATATATAATGACATGTATTCATCATTGTAGTATCACACAGAATATTTTCACTGCCCTAAAATTCTCTGTACTCTACCTATTCATCCTTCCTACCCGACCCCAATGCCTGACAAACACTGATCTTTTTACCGTCTTCATAGTTTTGCCTTTTCCAGAATGTTGTGTAGTTGGACTCATACAGTATGTAACATTTTCAGATTAGCTTCTTTCAGTTAGTAATATGCATTTAAGTTTCTTCCATGTCTTTTCATGGCTTGATAGCTCATTTTCTTTTTAGCACAAAATAATACTCCATTTTCTAAATGTACCACAGTTTATTTATCCGTTTGCCTACTGAAAGGCATCTTCGTTGCTTCTAAGTTTTTGCAATTATGAATAAGACTTCTATAAACATTCATGTGCAGGTTTTTGTGTGGATATGTTTTCAACTTCCTTAGGTAAATACCAAGGAACACAATTGCTGGGTCATATGATAAAAGTGTGTTTAGTTTTGCAAGATGCTACCAAACTCTTCCAGAGTGCTGTACCATTTTGCATTTCCATCAGGAATGAATGAGAGTTCCTATCACTCCACATCCTTACCAGCAATGGTGTTGTCAATGTTCCAGATTTTGACCATTCTAATAGGCGTGTAGTGTTATCCCACTGTTGTTTTAATTTGTATTTCCTTGATGATATATGATGTGGAGCATCTTTTCAGATACTTATTTGCCATCTGTATGTTTTCTTTGGTGAAGTGTCTGTTAAGGTCTTTCGCCCATTTTCTAAAGGGGTTCTTTGTTTTATTATTGAATTTTAAGAGTTCTTTGTATATTTTATATAACAGCCCTTTATCAGATGTGTCTTTTGAAAATATTTTCACCCAGTTTGTGGCTTGTCTATTCATTCTCTTGACATTGTCATTTGCAGAGCAGAAGTCTTTAATTTTAATGAAGTCCAGTTTATCAGTAATTTCTTTCATGGATCATGCCTTTGGTATTGCATCTAAAAAATCATTGTCATACCCAAGGTCATCTAGGCTTTCTCCTGTTATCTTCTAAAAGTTTTATAGTTTTGCATTTTACATTTAGGTCTATGATCCATTTTGATTTAATTTTGTGAAGAGTGTAAAGTCTGTATCTAAATTTATTTTTTTTCACGTGGATATTCAGTTGTTCTAGCATAATTTGTTGAAAAGCCTACCCTTGCCCCATTGTATTGCTTTTGCTCCTTTGTCAAAGATCAGTTGACTATATTTATGTGGCTCTATTTCTGGTCTCTCTATTCTGTTCCATTGATCTATTTGTCTGTTCTTTCACCAATACCACACTGTATTGATTACTGTAGTTTTATAGTAAGTCTTGAAGTCAGGTAGTATCAGTCCTCCATCTTTGTTTTTCTCCTTCAGTATTGTATTGGCTGTCCTGGGTCTTTTGCTTCTCCATATAAACTTTAGAATCACTTTATCTGTATCCAAAAAATAATTTGCCTAGCATTTGATTTGGATTGCATTAAATCTATGGATCAAGTTGTAAAGAACTGACGTCTTGACAATATTGAGTCTTCCTACCCATAAACATGGACTATCTCTCCATTTATTTAATTCCTTGATTTCATTTGTTAGAGTTTTAAATTTTTTCTTATATAGACATTATACATATTTTGTTATATTTATACCTAAGTGTTTCATTTTTTGGGTAAATGAAATTTTTCTTTTTCTTTTTTTTTTTTTTTGAGGAAGATTGACCCTGAGCTAACATCTGTTGCCAATCCTCCTCTTTTTGCTGAGGAAGATTGATCCTGGGCTAACATCTGTACCCACCTTCCTCTACTTTATATGTGGAATGCCTGCCACAGCATGGCTTGATAAGCGATGCATAGGTCCACACCCAGGATTCGAACCTGCATACCCTAGGCCGCCGAAGCAGAGTGCGTGAACTTAGCCACTACGCCACCAGGCCAGCCCCTGAAATTTTGTTTTTAATTTCTCATTTCACTTGTTCATTACTGGTATATAGGAAAATGATTAACTTTTGTGTATTAACTTTGTATTACACAACCTTGCTATAATTGCTTATCTGTTCCAGGAGATTTTTTTTGTCCATTCTTTCAGGTTTTCTATATAGATCATATCATCTGTAAACAGAGAAAGCTTTATTTCTTCCTTTCTAGTCTGTATGCCTTTTATTTACTTGTCTTATCTTATTACATTAGCTCATACTTCCATTCTGATGTTAAAAATGGTAAGAGTGGACATCCTTGCCTTGTACCTGATCTCACTGAGGAAGCTTTGAGTTTCTCACCATTAAGTATGTTACTTGCAGGTTCTTATAGATATTCTTTACCAAGCTGAGAAAGTTCCCCTCTGTTCCTGGTTTACTGAGTTTTTATCATGAATGGGTATAGGATTTTGTCAAATGCTTTTTCAGCATCTACTGATATGATGGTGTGATTTTTCTTCTTTAGACTGTTGATGTGCTGGATTACATTAATTGATTTTTGAATGTTGAACCAGCCTTGCATACCTGTGGTAAATCCCAAGTTTGGTGTATAATTCTTAGTCATGGTATATAATTCTTTTTATGTGTTGTTGGATTCAATTTACTAATATTTTCTTAAAGATTTTTCCATCTATGTTCATGAGAAATATTAGTCTGTAGTTTTGTGGGGGTTTTTCCCTTGTGATCTCTTTGCCTGATTTTAGTATTAAGGTAATGCTGGCCTCATAGAATGAGTTAGGAAATATTCCCTCAGCATCTATCCTCTGAAAGAATTGTAGAGAATCATTATAATTTCTTCCTTAAATACTTGGTGGAATTCACCAGTGAACTTATCTGGCCTATTCTTTCTGTTTTGGAAGTTTATTAATTGTTGATTCAATTTCTTCAATAGATATAGGCCTATTCAGATTGTTTACTTCTCCTTATGTAAGGTTTGGCAGATTGTATCTTTCAAAGTGTGTCTGGTATTTTTGCCATAAGCAACTTTGCTGTAAACATCTTTGTCACAAGAATTTTCGCCACAAACATTTTTACAACATAACTAATTGGCCATAAGGCAATTTTGCCATAAAAAATAAAATAACAAAACTTAAAAGAGGGACATTAAAAAGGACATAATGAAACATGAAAAATGAATAACAAAGTTAAAAGGACTTTATTGTGAAACACAAAATATTTGAATACGTTTAAAATGTGTGTAGACTCATGGCAGTACTGTGTAAATTACTGATTTTGTGGATTGTGCCTAAGCACTAGTCTTTGAAGTATTTTGTTCATGGTATTATACTTTTCTGTTGTTGTTGGTTCATCTCTGCATCCATTGCACTTTTTCTTTTTTGCTAAAATTTCTTCCTTCACTAAAAGAGTTTCCAAATACTAGGATGCATATTTGTAACTGAGCTTTGTATTGCCTTATGAAAAGCCTTCTACACTGTTGTTTGTTCTTGCATATTGTCACATGTCTCTTGATAGATGTTCCAAAGTTCTGTGGGAAGTGTGGAGCTGAGATTTATATAATATAGAAATGGGAGTAAACTGCCAACCAGTTATTTTTATCTTTTATGGCAAATTAGTTATGCAGCAAAAAAAATTTGCAGTAACGATGTCTACGTCAAAGATCCTTACAGTGAAAGTACCTAGAGCCCTCTCAGAGAATTAGTCCATTTCATCGAGAGTATCATAGTTGTGGTTATAGAGTTGTTCATAGTATTCCCTTATTATCTTTTTAATGCCTATGAGATTTAAAGTTATGTCCTTTCTTTCATTTCTGATATTAGTCATTTGTGTCCACTCTCTTTTTTTTCTTAGTGAGCCTGGCTAGAGGCTTATGGATTTTTATTGATCTTTTCAAAGAGACAGCTTCTGGCTCCACTGATTTCCTGTTTTCAATTTCATTGATTTCTGCTCTAATTTGTATTATTTCTTTTCTTCTGGTTACTTTGGGTTTAATTTGCTTTTGTTTTTCTAGTTTCCTAAGGTGGAAACTTAGATGGTTGATATTAGATCTTCTTCTTTTCTAATATATACATTCAATGCTATAAATTTCCCTCCAAGCACTGCTTTCACTGCATCCCCCTGATTTTGATAAGTTGTGTTTTCATTTTCATTTAATTCAAAAGACTTTTAAATTTCTCTTGAGATTTCTTCTTTGACCTATGACTTATTTAGAAGTATGGTTTTTCTGTTCGTTTGTTTTACTGAGGAAGATTTGCCCTGAGCTAACATCTGTGCCAGTCTTCCTCTATTTTGTATGTGGGTCGCTGCCTCAGCATGGCCACAGATGAGTGGTGTAGGTCTGCGCCCGGGAACCAAACCTGGGGTGCTGAAGCAGCATGTGACAAACTTAACATCTAGGCCATGAGCCAGCCCCTAGAAATGTGTTTTTCAATCTCCACATATTGTGGGATTTTCCAGTTATCTTTCTGTTATTGATTTCTAGTTTAATTCCATTATGGTCTAAGAGCAAACATTGTATAATTTCTATTCCTGTAAATTTGTCAAGGTGGGTTTTGTGACTCAGAATGTGGTCTCTCTTGGTGATTGTTCCATGTGAGCATGAGAAGAATGTGTATTCTGCTGTTGTTGGAGGAAGTAGTCAATAGATGTCAATTATGTACAGTTGATTGATGGTACTATTGAGTTCAACTAAGTCCTTATTGATTTTTTGGCTGCTGAATCTTTCCATTTGTGGTAGAGGGGTGTTGAAGTCTCCAACTGATTGTGGATTCATCTGTTTCTCTTTGCAATTCCATCAATTTTTGCCACATGTAATTTGATGTTCTGTTGTTAGACAAATACACATTAAGTGTCGCTACGTCTTCTTGGAGAATTAAGCCCTTTGTCATATGTACTGTGCTTCTTTATCCCTTATAATTTCCCTTGCTTTGAAGTCTGCTTTGTCAGAAATTAATATGGCTACCACTTCTTCCTTTGATTAGTGTTAGTATGGTATACTTTTCTCCATCCATTTACTTTTAATCTGTATGTGTCTCTCCATATAAAGTGGGTTCTTTTTAGACAACACATAGTTGGATCTTGTTTTTTGATCCACTTTGACAATCTCTGTCTTTTAATTGGTGAATTTAAATCATTGATGTTCAAAGTAATGATTCATATCGTTGGATTCATATCTGCCATATTTGTTACTGTTTCTATTTGTTGCCCTTGTTCTTTGTTCTTATTTTTGTCTTCTACTCTTTTTCTGTCTTTGGTTTTAATTGAGCATTTTATATGACTCCATTTTCTCTCTTTTCTTAGCATATCGGTTATACTTTACTTTTTTCCCATTTTAGTTCTTGACCTCAAGTTTGCAATATATATTTACAACAAATCCAAGCTCACTTTCATAACTGTATGCCTCTTCATTAGCAGTGTGAATACTTATAATAACAAAATAATCCTAATCCCTTCCTCTTGTCCCTTGTATCACTGCTGACATTAATTTCACTTATATATAAGTGTACATAAGCATATATATAAGATATATACACGAGCTATATACATAAGCATGTATCCAGTGTATTGTTTCTATTATTATTTTGAACAAATTATCATCTATTAGATCAACTAGGACTAAGAAGAATCAAGGTTTTTAAATTATTCCTTCACCAGTGCTCTTCCTTTCTTTATGTAGATCTGAGTTTCTTACTTATATCATTTATTTCCTTCTAAAGAACTTCTTTTAACATTTCTTTTAAGGCAGGTCTACTGACAACAAATTCCCTCATTTCTTTGTTTGAGAAAGTTTTTATTTTTTTTTGCTTTTGAAGGATAATTCTGCAGGGTACAGAATACTACATCAGTGGGTTTTTTTTTCTCTCAACACTTTAATATTTCATTCTACTCTCTTCTTGCTTGCATGAGTTCTGTGGAGAAGTTGAATGTAATTCTTTCTTTATTCCTCTCTAGATAAAGGGTTTTTTTTCCCTGTGTTCTTTCAGAATTTTTTTCTTTATCTTTGTTTTCCTGTAATTTGAAAATGATATGCCTAGGTGTTGTTGTTTTGGTGTTTATCCTGCTTGGTATTCTCTGAGCTTCCTACGTCTGTGATTTGGTGTCTAACATTAATTTGGGAAAATTCTCAGTCATTACTGTTTCAAGTATTTCTTCTGTTCATTTTTCTCTTTCTTCTCCTTCTCCCATTCCCATTATGTGTATGTTATAACTTTTCTAGTTGTCCCACAGTCCTTGGATATTTTGTTTTATTCTATTTTTTCAGTTTTGTTCTCTTTGATTTTCAGTTTGGGGGGGTTTCTATTGAGATATTCTCAAGCTCTGAGATTCTTTCCTCAGCTGTGTCCAGTCTACTAGTAAGCCCAGAAAATGCATTCATTTCTGTAACAGTGTTTTTGATCTCTAGCATTGTTTTTCATTCTTTCTTGGGATTTCCATATCTCTGTTTTCATTGCCTATCTGTTCTTGCATGCGGAGCCCTTGAGCCCTTGTCATATTCATCATAGTTATTTTAAATTCCTGCTCTGATATCTCCAACATCCCTGTCATGTCTTGTCTGGTTCTGATGCTTGCCTTTTCTCTTCAAATTTTATTTTTTGCCTTTTAGTATGCCTTGTAAATTTTTCTTGAGAGCCAGACATGATGTCTTAGGTAAAAGGAACTGCTGTAAATAGGCCTTTAGTAATGTGATGGTAATGTGTAGGGAGAGGGGAATATTCTATAGTCCTATGATTAGGTCTCAATCTGTAAGTTAGCCTATGCTTCTAGACTATGAACTTTACAAGTGTTTCTCAGTCTTTTCTCTCCCTTTAGGTGGGGCTGGATGGCTAGAATGGGCCAGGGTTGGGTATTTCTCTTCTCTCACATGGAAGACTGGACTTACTGGTGTTGATTATCTTCTTCCCCCAGGTTAGTTAGGCTCTGGTAATACCTCAGCAGATTAGGCTCTGGTTAAGTAGTTTCCCCTGAGGGCAGGCCTTGTTAAGAAGAACAAAGTACTCTGATGTATTTTCAATTGGTTCCTTTTCCCCTCCCCCTGCTAGATGCATGAGGGGATCTCTCTCCAATATTTACTGTGAGAACCTGATCAAGCTCCTGGAAGTAAAACTTACAAAAGTGTGAGGGCCCCTCTATGACTAGGTCCTCTGCAGTTTTTAACTCTCTGGCTTGTGCACCTTGAATCTCAAGCAATTTGTTGATTATAATTCAGGTTTTCCTACACCTGCAGTTCTTGTGGCAGTTTCTGCTTATGTCTCTCTGTTCTAGTAGGCTGTGAGTCCCTGTATTCACCTGTCTGTCTCTCCAATGTTAGGGGCAGTGGTTTGCCCTGTGTCCTTACCTCTCTTATGGATCCATGAAGAATTGTTGATTTTTCAGTCTGTTCAGCTTTTTACTTGTTAGGATGGAGTGGCAGCTTCCAAGCTCCTTATGTATGGAACTGGAAACTGAAAGTCCACTTATTTTTTAAATTCTATCTTCTCTTCCACATTTATTAGCTAAATTTCTTTTGTTGTAATAATTATTTCTAATGATGTTTAAGGTTTGAATTTGTTTTATTTTAGCTTTATCTCACTATAAATTGGTTTACTTTTTTTTCTTTCCTTTTTAATTCATGGTTTTTTTATTCAATAGATTTCAATAAGTTATATACTTTGTTCTCTTTGGTGTTTATATGTCACATCTCCCTTCATGTTGGTTGCTGTGTCATTTGGACATAACCCCATTAGTTTGTGATAGTATCCTTGAGTTCTGGAATAAGATGTCTCTGGCAAATCTATATTTTATGCTTCAGACTTGTAATCAGCCACTTCTCCAAAGGACCTTGGTATTATGGAGCACATTCTGCATACAGGAGCATATGCATTCCACCTGGGTGGTCATTACTTTTAGGTTCTTCAAGCGGACAGAACTAGGAAATACATATTTTTAAAGAAAAAAGTCATGATTTAATACTATCTCTAATTCAAATTTAGCATTACAAATTTTTACTATTTGATTTTATTTTTACACCTTATTTTCATACACAAAAATTCTTAATTCCTAACAACAGCAACATAATTACATACTTGGTATATCCTACTATATGAGAATAGATTGCATTAATTATATCATTCAAGTTCTTTGCATCCTTATGTGATTTGTTGAGTTTTGGTAGAGATGCAATAAATCTTCAACTACGGTTGTAGATTTTTTTTGTTACTCCTATATAATTTTTTTCTATTATGTATTTCAAAGCTGTGCTGTGAGGTTCATAAAAGTTCAAAACAGTTATTTCTTTGTAATGGATGATACAATTTGGCAATATGAACTATTCATCTTTGTCCCGTTTAATGCTTGTCATCCTGAATTTTATATGTCATATAATACTATTGTTACACTTATTTGCTTTATTTATGAAATACATATTTATTTTTAAACTTTTAGTGCCCTGATTTACCTGTGCCTTTTTCAAATAGCTTATTGTTAAAATCTGTTTTTAACATATGTGTATATGCATATGTGTTTGTATCCACACAAGCATCACTGCATTTTTTTCCTCATTCTAACATTTTCAGTCTTTTAAACAGAGCCTCAGATCTGCTGTAGATTTATATATATGTAAAATTTGATTGTCCCTAATAATGGGGTGGAAGGAGTGGTGAACAAGTGTTCTTATGCCATGATGATCCAAACTATTATTGACTTTGATTTTTGCACAAAAGCTGAAATGGTTTGAATAAGAAGATTGAACTATAAGAAAATTTTAAAATCACAGTTAAGAATTCAAATAAGCTTTAAAATGGATGCTTATACTAATAATTAGAGGCATGGCCATTCATATGCATAGGAAAAATAAGTATGTATTGAAGTGAATATATTACTAGAAATATCACTCTCAGTCTGAGGGGATGGAAAGAAACGAAAGTGATGCTCCATGTCTCAATAAGTTAGCAAGTGATAAAGAAATGCCTTTAACTGAGTAAGATGGCAGAAATAGTGGTAATTATTTCCAGTGGTCGGAGTTTTTGGGGGGCTCCTGTCCCTCTGCTGAAGCTCTAGTAGTGAACATCTTCTCTAATATCTATTGGACTCTTAATTAGCTGCTGGCCAAGTGCCACTAGCAGCTTAAAGTAGGATATTTCTTAATCAAGTTTAAAGTAGGTAAAGCTTGGGAAGGATGTAAAATTTTAGGCACTAGGTCAGGGAAGATAATAAGAGTAATAAACTATTATGAGATGATATGTACACTTCTATTTATTTCATTCTTTCAATGGCTTAATGAAGTAGGTACTATTATTATTTACAATTTACATACGAAGAATCTAAAACATAGAGCTAAAGAAAATTGTAAAAGTCACAGCTAGTACATAGAGAAGATAAATTCTCACTCATGCATTTAACTCATACTTCAGAGCATGTATCTAACCACTATGCCACACTCTTGAAGGGGAGGAGAGAGGAATATGAGAGAGAGAAAAAAAAAAAGAGGATGGGAGGAGAGGGAGAGAGAGAGAGAAAAATTGACCCTCAGCATCTCTGAAATTATACCACATAAACTTCCAACGATTCTGCACAAGCAGTGATGGGATGGGTCCTCTTTTGTGCAATTTCTTCTATGTGTTATGCATACTCTTTGAAGAATAGTTTTGCAAATATTTTACTAGAATCATTTTTGGAATTTAGGTGAGTTTTTCTGGTACACATTATTGGCATTATTGAGATGAGGAGAGGTCAGAAAGTTGTAGGATATTATTTGAGGGCAGAACAAAACAGCTGTAAAGATCCTATCAGCAACTCAGTTCACTCCACAACTTTACTTTTTGCTTGCAGTGTCCAAAAGCATATAGGCACTTTTCTTGTAGAATTGTTATAGGGAAAAGGAACAGATCAACATTTGTTGTAGAGAATATGTTAAAACAAAGTTAACTACTTATTATGAACCATCTTAGACCATGGGCGTATGTGAATCCTCGTATGGCAGTAGGGTATATGGGGTAAGAGTCTGGAGTTCAGTGGAGGTTGCTAGGCTTGGATCCCAGGCCAGCAACTGAAACCATGCACGAGTTATCTTACCACACACTGCCTCGGTATCCTTGACTATAAAAAGGGGCTTGAATAGTACCCATGTCATAGGGATGTTGTATGAATTAAATAAATTAATATATGCAAAGTGCTTGTAATAGTACTAGCAAAAATGTGTAAGCAACATACAAGTGTCAGGAGACATCTGGGGAGATGTACATTATAAAGTTTGGGTTTTAATTAGAAGAGATTTCTTCTATTCAATGTGTAGCACCAGCTCTCACTCAAGTATTTCTTCTTTTATAAAAGTGACTTTTCATTATAAGATAATATATATGCTTATTCAACAAAATTTAGAAAATGCAGACAAAGAGAAAAAAAAATCAACTTCCTTACTCCCAACAACTAGACAACCAGTGTTAACCATTCATTCATTAATGTCTATTAAAGTTTACTACATGCCTTTTGATATGTACCTTTCCAGTGAAGATTATATGATTTAAATAATAATTAACAACAATGGATTAAATTTTTTAGTGCTTATCTTTTGCCAGGAAATGTTATAGATTATCTCAGTTAATCTTCTTACCTACCTTATGAAGTAGGAGATATTTTAATCCCACTTCAGAGATGGAGAAAGTGAGTTTTAGAAAGGTTAGGTGACTAGTCCTAGATGCCAGTGTTAATATGGCCTTGAAAAATGGGTAGAATTTTTACAGGCTGAACTTCCAAGGGAATGAATTATTTTGGAGTAATTTTCTGCTAGAGTTATGAGAAGTCATTAGACTTTGCAGAATTTTGAAAAGTGGTCTTTATTGATTAAGAATACATTTGGCTGCAGGCAACAGAAGGAAACTCAATTATACTGGCTTAATGCAATGCATGTTAACGTTTTCATATAACAGTTAAGCCCGGATTGAGGGGGGTACAGCACATTCTGTCATTGTTCCAGGCCCTTTCCTCCTCTGCACCATCCTTAGTGTGTGATTTTTCCTCATGCCTGTTACCACTTTGTCACAGAATGGCTGTTTCAGCTCGGCCTTCTTGTCTGTGTGTCAGGCAGTCACAGGAAGTGGGAAAAATGAAGGAGGTACACTATCAAAAATCAAAAATATTTCCAGAAATCCATAGAAGGCTTCTGCTTATATCTTATTGGCCAGAACTGTGTCCCAAGGCCACTCTTATCTGTGATGGAGGTTGAGATATTGAGGGTTTATTTTTCTGGGCACAACACATCCTTAAACAAAATCTGGATTCTCTCTTTAAAGGAGAAGAGAAGAATGGATAAAGAACAGACAAGGAGCAAAATCCATTACCTACCCTATATTTAACAAGTAGAAATTAGCAAATGAATTGCATAAATATACTCTCAATGTAATCTCTTGAGGCAGAGCAGGATTTCTGCTCTTTGGGGAAAAGGAGGACTGGAAAAAATGGTGCAGTACTATAGCATGTGGAAGAAAACCCACTGTGTTGAAGTTTTAAGAAAAGCAAAGTTCATCCCATTGGCAAGGAATTTCCCAGTTGTGTGGTTTGCCCAGAAGATCAGAAGTTTTCTGAACTCAGCACTGATCATCCTGCATTATATGAGTCTCCGTGGTGTTATTATTATGGTTCATTACACTGTTTGCAACCATTTGGCCAACCTTGAAGATGGGCTTAAAAAGTCTCCTGCCCTGCAAGCTCTTGTCCAGACCTGCCTGTGCTGACTTAGGTTTACCTCCAGTAAGCAACTCGTTAGGTGATGCAGGCACTAAATGAATCAGGAACCAGGGGAAATACAGATAAGAATCTCTGGCATGCCCGCGATCAGTGCGCCTGCCCATCCCTGAGGCCTCTCATCTGGGTACTTCCATCCCTATTGCCAGTGAGCATTGCTAGATTCTACCAACTTTTAATCCCTAGTGGATTCTACCAACTTTTAATCCCTAGTTTTAGTGGATAAGTTAAAGCAGTGTTTCTCAGATTTTTTCCATCAGTGTACCCCTGATATATGGAACTTAACCTGGAAAGGGGTGTGTGTGTGTATGGGGTGAGGTTGGCGGGCTCTAGTGGACAGTAGTGTGTGCGTGTGTAAGGAATGTTACCTGGCGTTATTCACTTTTATTCTGGAAGACATACTGCAATTTATCTAGTGGGGAGGGAATTCTTCTGCTCCCAGTTTATAGACTTCTGTTGAAGTTCTAGGGTGGGCATGAAGTTTGGCCAATCGGAACATTCTACATCTGGCCACAGTGATTTGTTCAGTGACACAACTGGAGCTATGAGACTCAAGATGTCTTTTTTCCTGAGACTTGAAGAAAAGAGATTGTTACTTTTTTCCCTGAGATTTGAAACAAAGATGATATAAAATCTGAGGCCTTGGCTTTCGTCTTTTGGTTTTAAGAATGGAGTCAATATAGAGAAGAGAAGATTGTGAGACAGGATGAAGCAAAACAATGTCTAGGAGACATCTTTTGATCCTCTAGATAAGCTATACCCACAGCCAGTCCCATCCATGGACTTTTCATTTATACAAGCAAATATTACCTTCTTTCTGTATTTCAGCCACCTGAGCACTTTCTGCCATTTGAAACAAACAAAAATCCTTACTGATTCACTAGCACAAACCCTACCTCCTTGAAATTATTTGAAGCTTTTGGTTTTAGCCTAACAATTCATGCACACTTAGCATTCTATTCCATGATATAAATATGATTTTAAAATATAAAACATGTTAAATTTTCATTTAAATTACTTAACTTTCTGCCTCAAAATTTTCAAGTAAAATTTACTTTCCAGGAGGAGATGTCATATTTATTATATAGTTTCTCATTCCCTTGACACAATTCTGCATGTGCCAGGTGGTAATCTACTGCAATTTTAGAAACACAAGCTTGAGGAGCTGTGCACACAAGCATAATAGGGAACTTCTGAATACAAAAAGTTTTCAGGGCTCAAAGACATGGAATTGTAATGGTAGCATAATAGGCTTTGGCACAAGAAGACCCATTTGGGACTTTACAAATAGGCAGCACTTGCTCCATCCACAGATAAAGCTCTTTTGTAGAGGAATACATAAATATAAAAATTCCATAAAGTAGTGACTAGTGAGGTTCACAATCTGAATTTCAACAACTTTACTGAAATAGCTCTGTGCAAGCAGAGATATCCCACATTGTAAATTATGACATATGACACCGAAGGAAACCAGGTATAATGCTAATTCCTCTGGGGAGTGTGTTTTCATTTCATTTTATTTTTTTTATTTCTCAGAGTTATCATTTCCCTACAGCACAATATCTTTTAGATTAGGCACTACTGGTATCAGTTTTTTTCACAGTTAGTTTAAACCCCTATTTTTCAAAGGGCTCAGATTTTAGGTGCGTGTGAAAAATAGTACAGATGCTTGATTCGTGCTCTGTGAAGACCCTGCTTTACTATCCATTGCCAAATGTGACAGGTGAAAGAGATAGAAGATGATCAAGACCTCAAATCTTTCATCAAATTTCTTTCAAGTGAATTTCTTAAGCAGATGCTCAGCTATCATTTATCAGATAGTAGAATAAATTTGACTCAAAGAGATTATTTCATCATCTGCATAATTCCAGAAATCCTGAAAAAATGAGAAAAATTCTGCCAGGTATCCTGATGTCTTGTTCACCTGTTAGCTAATAGTTCAGTAATTGAAGGCATATGGAGTTTTGTTTTTATATCTTTATTCCTTGATTCATAAGCCTTCAATGACCTCTATATACTGGGTAATCTCTTCTCTGGCCACTGGTCTAAACAATCTCAGATGAAGGGTTTCAACATTTTCACCTGTCTCTTCATATTTTATTTTCATGAGCTTTCTTCACATATTAGGCTCTAGAACTCTATACAGCAGTCATAAAATGCAACAAATAATTTAATATCCCACCTCCAAACCTTCTCCAATAGCAAAATTTTAGCAAGAAAGGAGAATATGACTCTAGATCATCAGCTGTCATTCATCTGATTCAAAGGATATCGGCTCCAAAACTCGCTGTTTCATTTTGAACTGCAGTATTATATTTGAGCATACAATGCTTTTACTACCTTGCCTGAACCTCTACTTGAGTGCTTTTTTATTTTTCAAACAAACTAAAGGAAATTAAGACCTCTTTGCTACCACAAGGATAAATGGGCAAGAGAGGTATCTTTCTGATGTTAGGAAATATTCACAGGGATCATTTCTGCCCCAGGATCCATTTGGACTTACTTTATCTCCTGCAAAAAAGAAAGTGTTGTTCACTGTGATAGCTAAAAAGAAAAAGCTGTCTATAGCTAAGAAAATAACTAAACATTTTCAGAAATATACATAATTGAAAACATTGAGAACTATCTAGAATGTTTTATTAGTGTTTGAGTCACAAGATTTTTTTCCACCACATACTATAAGAGCAACTGAACAAAGAAGTCTGACACATCTACGGAAGGCTAATTTTTGATGAAGGAGCCAAGAACATACAATGGAGAAAGGAAAGTCTCTTCAGTAAATGGTGTTGGGAAAACTGGACAGCCACAAGCAAAAGAATGAAAGTTGACCACTATCTTATATCATACACAAAAATTAACTCAAAATGGATTAAAGACTTGAATGTTAGACCTGAAACCATAAAACTCCTAGAAGAAAACTTAGGCAGTATGCTCTTTGACATTGGTCCTAGTATCTTTTTGAGTATGTCTCCTATGGCAAGGGAAACAAAAGAAAAAATAAACAAATGGGAAGACATCAAACTAAAATGCTTCTGCATGGCAAAAGAAACGATCAACAAAATGAAAAGACAACCTATCAATTGGGCAAAGGTATTTGCGAATCATAAATTTGATAAGAGGTTAATATCCAAAATATACAAAGAACTCATTCAACTCAACAACAAAAAAACTAACAATGCAATTAAAAAATGGGTAGAGGACCTGAATAGACATTTTTCCAAAGAAGATATACAAATGGCCAACAGGCACACAAAAAATGTTCAATATCATTAATTATTAGGGAAATGCAAATGAAAACCACAATGAGATATCACCTTATGCCTGTCATAGCAGCTATTAATGAAAAGACAAGAAATAACACATGTTGGAGAGGATGTGGAGAAAGGGGCACCCTCATACACTGCTGGTGCGAATGTAAACTGGAGTGGTCACTATGGAAAACAGTATGGAGAGTCCTCAGAAAATTAAGAAGAGAACCACCATATGATCCAGCTATTCCACTTCTGGGTCTTTATCCAAAGAACATGAAAACACTAATTCAAGAAGATATATGCACCCTAGTCTCAATAGCCAAGACTTAGAAACAACCTAAGTGTCCATCAACAGATGAATGCATAAAGAAGACGTGTGTGTGTGTGTGTGTGTGTGTGTGTGTGTGTATGTATATCAGAATGCTCCTCAGCCATAAAAAAAAGATGAAATCTTGCCATTGCAACAACATGAATGGACCTTGTGGACATTATACTAAGTCAGTCAGACAGAGAAAGACAATTACCATATGATTTAACTCATATGTAGAATATAAAAAAACAACAACAGCAGATAAACTCACAGATACAGAGAATAGATTGGTGGTTACCAGAGGGGAAAGGGGTGAAGGGAGGGTGAAACGAGGAAAGGGGCACATTTGCATGGTGACGAATGGCAACCAGACTTTTGGTGCTGAACATGATGTCTATACAGAAGTTGAAATACAATGATGCACACCTATAATTTATGTAATGTTATAAACCAATGTTACCTTAATAAAAACAAATTTTAAATGAGTTTAAAAAAATAAAGAACTCTGAATTCCTACCCCTTGTTTCCTCAAATGTCCTGATATGATGATGGTGGCTTCGGTCCTCAGTAGATGGTAACTATTTCGGTGCTCTTCAATCTTGGTATCCACTTAAATACTACACAGAAACTAGTGAATGTGCTGTCCAGAATCTTATACACTAAAATAATTCCAACATACTAATTCTTTAAGGATATACAAACAAAATGGAGTACTTATTATGTATTAATGAAAATTCTGGAATGGCAAATATCAGTTATGGGCTCTAGTAATAAAAGAATATCAGTTTAAAAAAAATGGCAGTACTTAATTGCAGTCTACAAAATTCAATTTGATCCTATTTCCCTCTTTAAATCTCCCACTAAGAAGTAGTGAGTGGGTTTGGGAGCCCAAGCAGAAAGAAGAAAATTTATATTTATTGGACGTCTACCATGTTCTAGGTACTTTACATATATCACATCATTTATATTTATATTAATCATTATGAAAGCAAGGGAACTGAGGCACCTGAGTGCGTTAATCTAAATAATTCTAGTGGTTCAAGAACTGCCAAACAAAATGGGGAAAGGAGGTAATAATTTCTGACAAAGCCTTGATAGCTATTTTGAAAAAGAGATGATAGATCTGAACACCAAGCAACATGATGCACATGACGGTAGAGGCCCTGGCTCTGTGGTCAGCCATGTCCCAGCCAACGATGGAGCAGGCAGCCTGGTAATGGAGGAAGAAAATAAGATCTAAACTTTCAGACACTCCTTGACCTATTATTCTTGAAAATATGCTATATTCCAATTGCTATATTCACTTCTTAACCATACATCTTCTTCTTTTGTTTTTGGTAAAATACACATTTTAATTTATCATTTGGTTACAAGTGAAACAGTTCAAAAGTGCTTATGAAGTTCACCCAACCCACCAACTCTATTTTTACTCCCCAGAGATGACCTTTTCACATCTGTTTTTACATCCATATATATATATATTTTTTTTGGTGAGGAAGATTGGTCCTGAGCTAACATCTGCGCTCGTCTTCCTCTACTTTGTATGTGGGACGCCGCCACAGCATGGCTTGATGAGCAGCATGTAGGTCTGTACCTGGGATCTGAATCCACGAACCCCACCCACCCAAACAGAGCATGTGAACTTAACCACTATGCCACCTGGCTGGCCCCCATCCATAATTTTAAATAATATTGTTATACTCTTATTTCCTGATTTTTAAATGCTACCCTGACCTGTGATACTGCACTATGCAAGATAAAGATTTAACTCGCATAAACCATCTACCTGGTAAGTGAGATTGGCAGGTAATTTGCATTTCTCATACTAATATTAAGGTTACACTAACCTCATTAATGGGTTAGGAAGAAGTCTCCCTTTTTTATCTTCTGGGAGAGCAAACATGATATAAAAGATATTCACTTTTAAACTTTGGTGGAATTAATCTGTATAATAATTAATAAAACTGTCTGTACTTTTTGTGTGAAGATTTTAAGCATTGGTTTCAACTTCTTTAATAGTTATAGGACTTTTCAGGTTTTCTCATTCTTCCTAAATCTGTTGTACATTATATATGTCCAGGTGTTTGTTCATTTCACAAAAAGCTTCAAATTTCCTGGCAAAAAATCTCAGAATTTTCTCTTATGCATTAGTGTCTTTGTATTTCCTGTTGTGTCTGTACTATTTCAACTCCTTTATTATTAGTTTTTCTCTTTTGCCTTGAACAACCTAGCTAAAGATTTTTCTACTTTATTGGTCTTTTTTAAAAAATAAATTGTTTGGTTGATCTTCTCTATTGAATCTTTGTTTTCTTATGTTCACTGATTGATACTTTTATGTTTCCTTCTTTTTAATTTATCATTTATTTTATTATATTTTAAAACTTTAAAAATTGGATGCTTATTAGTTTTCAGCCCTTTCTCTTTTCTAAAGTAAACACTTTAAAATACTAAATTTTCCCGTAGATACTGTTTTTACTATATGGCACAACTTTTGACATGCTACTTATATCAAAAATTATCTTTCAGTTATGAAATCTAATTACAGTTTAATTATTATAACTTCCATCTCTCTTTCTTCTTTGACCCATGAGTTATTTAAAAGTTTTTTAAATTTCCAAATGTATGGTGTTTTAAAATTTATCTTTTTGTTATCAATGTAATAGAATTATGATCAGAATATATGATGGAGTGTTAACATTTCTTTGAATTTTTTGAATATTGCTTTATAGTCTTAATGATAATCAATTTTTGTAAATGTGTCAGGTATGAATTTTCTACTTGTTGAGTATAGTTAGATCAAGCTAGTTAGTTCTGTTGACATTTCCCACTGCTCCAGACTTACCAGGGTGACTAGACATCCTCAGTGAAGAATAAATAGAGGTTGAATGGAAGAATAAGGTGGCTCAGAGGGAAAGACCAGAGTCAAGTGTTTATTTTAAAAAATATAACAAAATAGAGCTTCTAATATTTTATTTAAAAAAACAAAATAGGCTACAGGTTGAGTCCTCTGCTTTCAAATAAGACTAGAAATATTTATAGTACAAATGTAAGTTATAATGTGAGATATAGACTATGATAAAAAATAATAGCTTCCTATTATACACCATATTCCATTAAATTTAGGAATTCCTAGAGATTATTTTATTCAATTCTCTTAACAAATAAGTGAGGTAGAAATTATTATGTCCCTTTTACAGATGATACTTTCTTAGTATGTCCTTAGTGACCTGTGCAACATAACCTAGCTGGTCAGTGGTAAAGCACTAGAACTGCATCTGGTCCAACCACAGAGCCTTGCGCTAAACCATTACCCTCTTCTACCAAGTACCCGCTAGGCTCTGTGGATGATGTAAAAGAAAAGTGAGATTTATCCCTGCTCTCAAGGACATTGTAATCTTATTAGGGACACGTGTCTCGTGTACCAAAATAATTAGAAAATGGTACCAGTTAGTGAAATAATAAAATTCTAACAAGAAATTCATGTGTCAAAATATATGGTACAATGCATGTGGTATTATGAAATTGTCAGAGAGGAGAGATCATAATTACCTGCAGTTATTAGAGAAAGTTTCAAGAAAGAGGTGGGATTTGAAATGGAACTGCAAATACTAAATGGATTCAGATAAATAGAGGAAATATGTTCAGCTGGACTGTCCAAATGAATGAAGCATTAGTTAATATATTCTATATAACTTTAACAGGTAGACTGAAAATGTAGCAGGTTTTGCCTCAGTAGAGAAAAGAGGAGAATGCCATCTCAGCTAGGTGCCATGAATACGAATAGCTACAGCATCTGTGCAAAGGAAAGAAGAGTGGAGGGGGTACCGAGAGCTGTGGGAGGCACGTTGGAATGGGTCAGGTGGTGTCAAGGCCTTGGTTTGGACTTGGTCTGAGGGAAAATAGGGAACCATTGTGATTTTCCTTTCTTCATAGGGGAATGACACAGAAAGTAACCTCCCTCACTTCTAAATTCGGGAATTTTGGAAACAATATCATAAGAAAGAACATTTTCTACTATCTCACCCTCTCTAATATAGTTCATTGTTTCCTAACCCCCAAAGACTGGAAGATTTTGTTTTGGTTTGACTTAAATCTCTTTTATTGAAATTTAAGTCCATTTCCTCTTTGTCTTCCCTCATAAAGGTGGAAAATCAATTGTAATATTTTTCAATATAGTCACAGTTTGATTTTTAATCTGTTATTAATTTCTGAATGACATTATTGGAAACTGTAGTTTTATTTATTGTGGTAATAGAAATCTCATCACCCTTGTCACCTGACCTCATTTTTCCTTTTTGAGGGAGGGTTGAGTAACACACACCACATATCAATTTAATGGAAAAATATCTGTCAAACTGATTTGGCTTCCTGTGGATTGATTCAGTTGACTGAATTTTATACATTTCAGAAAACCAGTTATTTTGGTGACATGCAAATGCAGCCTGAATTTTGGTCTCAGAATTGCTGAGTTCAGAAAAGACTTCTGAAAGCTGGGAGGCCTAGTCAAGCATTTGCTTTCAGCTGTTGAACTTATGAGGATCTGCTCCAGATAAAAGTAAGTGACGTTGTGCTGAGAGTAATTCTGACACACATCAAGATGAAAAAATAATAGTCGATCTTATGATTCCTGGTATTAACCAGAGTTAATTGTGGGCTTGTGATTGGTCAGCATTAAACAAGCTATTTTGAAGTGAACTGAGATATAATGCATTTCTCCAACTCCTGATTTCCTCACATTGAGGTGAACCTCAAGGACACAGTCCATATAGAGATTGGTTTGCATTCACTAAAAATATTTGGATGTTAGGAGTTGATAAGTACATGAATGTGTCACTTATTTCTCACCCAACAAAGGTATTGGAGAATTTCTGTCTTCCTAAATTTTGTTGGGTTTAAAAGAAAATTAATATCAATCTCCACTTAAGACCTGATATAGCATTTTTGTATATGCTGTTTTCTGGTTTGAGAATTTGCATTTTTGGTGGTGTTTTCTTCGAATCGACAAGGCAAACTGTCCGGGTTCTGCAGGGGGTAGGCTGAAGTGAAACAAACTTGGGAAGCCTTCCCATGATGCTTCAACAGCAAGGAGTGGTCACTAATGTATTTTTTTCTTTAAATGCCGATACTGAACTTTCCTTAACACTGAACCTCATATTGCTGGGTGATTTAAGCTGTTTATCCAGAAGCTGACATACTTTAACCTACATAGCTCTGGTGATAATTGCTGAATTTCCAAATTAATAGGAAAACTGGCACAATACTAGATAATATCAGAGTTTGTTATTTGTGAAGTGCCAATTTTCTGTAATTAGAGAAAATTGCTAATTATCACTGGAACTATTCATTAATATTTGAAGGAAGATAAAAATTAATAAAAATCCTTTTTCTAGGGGCTAAAATTTTTAAAGACTACCTTCTGTCATTCCTTGAATGAATCAGCTCTTTGTATCATATGAAACAACGGGGCAGTTGTGAGGAAAGTGGAAGTCCCATTATTTCCCCAAATGTTGTGATGGAATGTTTAAAATAAGACTTGTATGTCACTTAACTAGTACTTCCAGCATTCAAGTACAAATTGGGAAAGTCCCATACTTACTCAGTTAATACTTGTACCTTTTCATATAAAGTCATCACGGCCCTGATTTGTTAAATAAAGTCATAGTCTTCTACATTTATTTATTGTTATGAAAAGGGGCATTTATTAGGGAGTTTTGCCCACAGCAATGATAATTATCACTATTATATCACTTAATTTTAGGAATATGATAAGCTATGACCAATAGCATTGAAAATGAGCTATCATTTTCAAAGTTTACAGAATGTTTACCACAGATAGCCCTTTAAGTCTTATTTCTAAGCATGTTCTTTGACCCAGGATAAAAATAAGTACAAATATAAGTGATGTTTGGAAGCTCTTAAATCTAATAATTTTTTTTCCTTTTCAAGAAGAGTTTAAAATATGTGCTCATTAACATGCAGGAAATATCAGAAAAATTATATATATATATATATATATCTTTTGCTAATGGGTGTTAGAAAAAAGTCATTATGGGGGCTGCTCTGGTGATGTAGCAGTTAAGTTCGTGTGCTCTGCTTCGGTGGCCCAGGGTTCACAGGTTTGGATCCCGGGCGCAGACCTACACACCACTCATCAGGCCATGCTGTGGTGGTGTCCCACACACCACGTAGAGGAAGATTGGCACAGATGTTAGCTCAGGGCAAATCTTCCCAACCAAAAAAAAAAAAAGTCATTATGAGATAGTGAGTTATTCATTTATTCAACAAGTATTTCCTGAGCCTCTACCCTGAGAAAGGTACTTGGGCAGCCATAGGAGACTACTGGGTTGTTGGACTAGATGGATTGGAAGGGAAGAAAAGAAAGGTGGCAAAGAAAGCTGGTGATCTAGGGTCAGGATGAAGCTGAGATGAGCTTGTCTGCAGGGGATAGACCAAGAAGACTGAGTGATTAAAGTGATGCCAATGAACTCAGGTCAGGAAGAAGGTGGACACAGAGTCAAGGAACCAGTGAGGGTGATAAGCTGAGAAATTAGAAAAGATGTCCTTGGCTGCATGGAACCGGGGACATAATTCAGTGCAGCATTGATGGAGTTCCTATGAGGTGTTGAATGTAGTCCACTCATAATTTTGAAAACTTAAGAAAGAAAAATTGGTGAACAAATATGATATTTTCCTGGTAATGTCAAATATTCTCTCTTTTATATTAGATAGTGGTACTGATGATTACAAGTCATTGCTAGTGGACATTAGACAATATTTTGCAACTTAGGTCTTCCAAAGCATGACTAGCATCATATACTGTGCAGGGATCTTAGCTGTAATCTAATCTAGCCTACTGCCCCATAGTGAAATCCTTGAGGACATTTCCTCTAGGAAAGGTAACACTTATAAGGATTGCATTTGATTATTGAAGGAAACGGGGCTTGGAAATGCTCTGTTTTTCCAGCCTGGAAGCTGGAGCAGTCCAAAGAAATAGCCTCAGTACCTTCCTTATCTGATAGACTTGTCCAGAACTGTTATCCTAGCTTTGCCCAACTGGGATCAAGTTCTAGTCTGACAATATCTTTTCCAAAACCTGGCACTCAGAAATTAATGCAGTTTCCAGATGTGCCCTGATCAGGAAGCATCCAGGAAACACTGCTTAGGTTATTTCACTTCAATTCATACTTTTCAAGATTTATAAGAATATCTGGCTCAAAAAACTCCACCGCAGCCAGTGTATCAGTCAATCAGAGTTCTCAGCGGTAAGCAACAGAAATTTACTGTGACTGATATATAGAGAAACAAAATTTATTAAAAAGACATTGGATAGCTTACAAAATCTCCACCAGGGCCAGAGACGTAGGCTCAGAGTTTATGCAGCCAGGAATGGAGCCCAAAGTCACGTTTCACCACAGAACCTGGAGCCTGGAGCTGCCCCTAGAATCACAGCTGCCACTGCCTGGACACTGCAGAGCTGCTGCCCAACCCTCCTATTCAAGGTGTGGGTATGGCTAGGACTCGCGTCTGTGTCATGCTGGGAGAATGGCACACTGTGCCAAATAAGGGAGGATTCTATAAACACAGGCAAAGTGTTCAGAAGCTGGGCAGCCGCCAAGACCGGAAAAATGACCATTGGTGCCCCCTTGCCTCCTTACTTCCTACCTACTCACTCCTAGACTCACACGAACACCAAAACTCTCTAAATCTGTTACTTTCCTAAATGTCCTGTGGTAGATAGGGAACTACATGTTTTAGTTTCTAAATAATACTTTTTCTTGCTCGTTTACGTACAGACTACATGCAGGAGTAAGAATATCAAGGATGTCATTTTTAAAGTAAATAAATGATAATGACAACACAGAATTTAAGATTTACTGTGTTTAGCCTCTGTGGATAATCAGAGGTCATCTTTTTTGTTCAAGTGCTCAGAAATCATTGGTATTAACAGCAGAGAATGTGGAATTGTAATGGTCTGTACAGCGTTACATTGCAGAAGTTCACTTATTTGGGAGATGTGAATTCAGAGCTTCTTACCTTCCGCTCCTGGCCGTGCATTATTTGATCCACTAATAATGGACAAAACACAATCAAATGAAATATGGGATATGCTTAGTCCTGCAGCTTCTTCACAATGCCATCACAGGTTTGTAATGATGGACCTAGATAATAATCATAATACAAAATTCATCAAGTGCTCCCTGTGCTGCAAGATAGCATTCTGAGTGCTTCACGTGAATTAGCTTATGTAATCTTCACCACCGCCCTAGGAGGAAAGGCTGTTTTTATTCCATTTTACATCCGGGGACATTGAAGCAGAGAGAGTAAGTTACCCACCTGGGGTTCTACATCTCTACATGGCCAGAGCCAGGCAGCCTGACCCCAAAGCTGATAGTCTGACCCCCTCAGCACAGCTGCGTGTTAGAAAAGCACACACAGGGACTCCCTCAGCCTTCTCTCTGGTGGACCAGAAGCATCACTCCTGCAGTAAAGGTGCTTTGGCTCTGGTGGTTGACACTTCTCAGATGAAAGGAGGTGCCATTTTATTGCCCCCTATACAGAAAAATATGTCGACCTTTTTTTTCTCTCAGTCCAACCCCAAATGCGGGGAGCAGTGTGACTACCCACTGTGAGAAATATTCCAGGCATCTCTGCTGATAAATTCTAATGGAGTTCTGATGCCTTTTGTGACTTTATTCAGATTCATTTACTGCACCAAGCATAAACTACTTAAATCTTTTACGTACAACCATTCTATTGCCTATTAATTAGAACCGTCTTTTAATTGCATTGGTGCTTCAGAATTAAGTCAATATAGTTACAGGGCTAGAATCCCCTGGGGGGAAAATTTCTTTATAGGGAGCAAGCGATGTTAAAAACAACAGAAGCAGCAAACAATAAAACTCCCCATAACATCTACAAAACACCCCCCAAAAAATCTTCCTAAATCATTTGAGGATAAAACTCCATTTTCCTAGCTACAGATTAAAATACACTGAATGCTAAGCTTCCTTCCACACCCCCGCTGTGCTGCCATGTCGTTGAAGTCTTCTTTCTGTGTCCCCAGCTCCCTTCTTTTATAACTTATTTCTTCTTCCCCCGACACGAGGTAGCCAGGACCCTGCTTCTGTTCTCAGACTCTCTCCTCAGTCAAAACAGGAAATGATCACACATCAGTCTTTCCCATTTGATGTATTGCTTCTATTTTTTATTTCACTGATTAACCATTACCTCATCCAAGCATTTGCATTTTAGGTCATTTTAGCTTTCAGTATCTAAAGGAGTGTCAGCTATGGACGAAGGTTGAGGCAAGGTAAGAAGGACCGAAATCATTCAAAGGTCCTAAAGAGAGACTTGATTTAACATCTGTGGGTGATGTTGAAGTTGGGCAGGGAAAGGTTCATCACCTTTCTCCTGACCTTCCAAAGGGACAAAGAGACAGTCGGCAGAGGTTGACAGAGACTCGGTCCTGGGTTGCTGGTGGGTCTGGAGCCTTGGCTCCCCCTGCCCTCACTGGTCTCCCCTGGGCTCGTTCACTTCACAAGGTCCATCTTCATTCCTCTGCTAGAGGCTGTTTCCCCACCTCCACCTCAGCCACATCTCTGATTTTCCCTCCCTCTCACCAAAAAATGCCCAGAAGTATATATACTGATTGTCATCAAAAGTTATTTTGGTTAACGTCAGGAAGTTCCTGATACATATTCATTAGTGGACATAGAACTATATTCAATGCTGCTTGGGCAATGCTGTCTTGAAAAATAATCCTACAAACATCCTCCCACTGCAATCTATGGCCTATATTTCAAGTAGTATTAGCTCCTTACTCTCTGGAGTTCTGAGTCAGGCTTTTTATAGTTCACATAACCTAGATTTGTGAGTCACTATGTACAATAAATAGGATTCCCACTGCTACCGCGAGTCTTGGCATCAGGGCCAGGTGTCGTGGCTGTTGACGCTGCTGCCTGCTGACGATAAATGTATTGTAGAATTCACGTGCATTTGAGGCCTCAGTTTCCTCATCTCTAGAATGAGAGTGTTGAATGGATTGGGCGTTTTCTAACATTTGTTTGTAATTCGTGGGATGTCCCTTATCTTTTATCCCAAATGAAAACTTTTAAAGAGCTTAAATTTTATCTTACATCTCAAATAACGTTTTATTATGTCTCAGGATGAAGCTCACACTAAATTGAAAACGAGAAAAGAGCAAAGGATACAAAGCCGGCAGGAAATATTGGACCACATGCTCCATCTCATGGTTGGAAAATGGAAACTGGCTGTCTGTGGCAGAACATTCCGGCAGAGTGAGGGTGACCACTGCGATAGTATGTGGTCCAGGGTTACACAGGATGACATTGAAGAGCCCTGTTTCTCTGATTCTCCAACAAAACACAACACATATGCTATCGCTATGTTTTCTTAGTCTACTGTTTAATATGGTCTCGCTTGCCTCTTCTATTCCCACATCTTGGCTCTGGGTTTTAAGGATCAATTTGTTGTACGCACTATCTCTTTCATCTCTTTGACTCCCATTCACCTCATTTGTTTTCCCATTTCTATTTCCTTTTTCTTCTAGCTATTAAGGAACCTGTTATATGTCAACCCCCAGGGGCCCAAGTGGCAGGTTTCTCAATTCATGGAATGCCTAATTTTACCCACTACTTAGAAGATGGGGCTAGGTTTCCTTAAAAAAAGAAAAAAATCCCAGTACAGTCTGTTTACATCCCTAAGGGTCTAATAATTAAAAAGCATATTGTATGAGGAAAGATGGTTTCTAATGAGCAATACACAAAAAAGAAAATATGATTTTCCCAAGTGAAATTCCTGACAAGCCACAAACTCTTTGGAAAGAAGCAGAACACCTCTCTCTGTGGTGACTGAGGTACCACGTCCCAAAGCTGACATCATACAAAAGCCTTTGTGCATAAATAGACTGTGTGTTAATAAAATAATATTTATGATTCAGCCTTTTTTACTCTTTTTAAGTATCAAGCTGTATCCTGGAGGAACAAAAATAAAAGAAGTTGATGTCTACAATATAACTATTAAGGAGAAATTTGCTCCACTGTTATTTGGACGTAACTGGTGCTGAGAATCACAATGCACTTGTAATTGGGTCTGTACTTGTTCACTTCAAGGGTTCCATGCTATTTCTACTTGAACCCATTTTTTTGATACCGTTCAGCGCAGCAGTGCCAGCTAACTCTTGTTATGCAGTTGAAAAACTGTGGCCATTAAAAATAGGATACGGTGTGATTTTGTTTTGCAGCACTGCATGGAAAATCAGCTGCTGTTCATAACAGCTCTGTGGTTGGTTGATTTAAAGCAGGGGGGTGACTTGGAATTGACAAGCAGACAGTTTGTGAAAAGGGATATTGTATCTTTAAGGCTTTCTGACTGATTGTGTTGAACTGCTCCACGCAGCAGGCAGTAATTAGGCTGTAGCTTCACCGAGAGGCTTAAAGCACGGGCTCTGCTTCTCAGTTCTCCAGATTTTTTTTAAAGCACAAACATTTTGGGGATTTGAATACATGATAATATTTTTAAACTGTGAATGCGTGAGCAAATGAAAAGCCGACCGCAGAAGCTTCCTGTGCAGACTGCCTCTGGGGACCACCCTGTGCTGATGGACTCCGAGGAGACCAGGGGGCTGCCCTGGGAAGCAGTGAGAACCAAGATGGGAGCACAGGATGCGACTGCTGGAGAAGGTCAAGGTGCTCTTGAAATGAAAGGAAGGCGGCTCTTCTAACGTGACACCGTTCCTTCTGGCCCAGTTCATGATGTTAATGAGACTAGTTGAAGCATGCTTCTAAGATTAATAGACAAAAAGCCTAATAATTTTTATTTAGGGGAAAGAGAAATTTTCCTTTACCTAGGCTATCAAGTAAAAAAGAGAGCGTGTTATGGAAGCAAATCAAATAAACCATTAGCTGAAGGAATATTTCCCATCCACTATTCTGCCTCCCTTACTACCTCCCTCCACACCTTAAAATACCCTATCACTGTTCTGGAAAGTGGTGAACAATGTCAACTTGTTATTATTTGGTAAAGACTGAGTTTCAAGTGTGTCAGGCATTTGTTATCACAGAGGAGCAGCTGACAGATTTTACACTGACCTTATAAAAAATGAACGTTCGATTACTGTAGGTTTGACCACGGTAACTGTCTTCATTATCAATCAGGCAGCAGTGACTGAGTTCCAACTGTGTGCAAGATGCTGTACTAGGTGCTATGAGACAGAAATTGTTCTGGAAATGTAATTGTGATCTTTCCTGACATTATGTACAAACTTTTCTTCCTTTTGCTGATTATATGGGTGAGTTATTCCATATAGATTTGGGTACCATTTAATTCTTAAATTGCAATGTTCTTTTTTCTTCTTAAGTGAATTCCTTTTTTAAATCTTTCTTACTTTATTACTGATACCTATAAATATCTCTACTTGTCCATTCTAACACTTCTGTAGATTACAAATGTGTACAGATTATAGACATTTTTGGTCTTAAATAATACCTCATATTTGTGGATCACTTCTGAGTTTTTGATGTGTTTTATCTCACATTATGTCATTTCGGTCTTCCCACACGATCCTGAGGGTGGTAGAGTAGGTGACGTCATCACCTTTAGGAGCTCCGGAGCTGGGCAGTGAAAGGAGCTGGCATAGGAATCAGATTTGCTGGATCTCTGCTCTTTTCACTATATCATGTTCATATATTCAATCCCAGAATGAAGCATCTTCTAGTTAAGAGGAATGGAAACGTTTTGACACAACTACCAGATTAAAACATGGATTAAAAGTTAAAGATAGGTCACCAAAAGGGGATTCTGATTTTTAAAACATCCTTCTACTAGTTTTAAGCCAATGTCTGTCCCTTCTTTATAGAGTTTCAAACATTCAGAAGCACTTTTTTCTTTTGGTTTTGATTCTTTTGGGGGGACTGCATTGAAGATAAATTATGTTAATCTGTAGACTAGGTTGCATTGATGTATTTATCTTTCTCAACATGCTTTGTCCCACGGTCAGTACTACTTTGAAAGATTTTATCTAAATAAATTATAAACGTGTATCAAAATCGATTTGCTATTAGCATACACATATTCAAAATATATCCCATTATTGCTTTGAGAGAAACAGGATGAATTCCACTTTATAGTTCAAATGTCAAATGTGTGTGTATACTTTTATATATGTCCATGTCTAAATATCGAGGTCAATATTTCTATAAATTCCTAATGTTGGTTCATTTTGTAGTGCTGATAAATGCTCCTTGGAATTAGGATGTACAGAAGATCAAAGATTAAATTGCAATTTTTTTTCCCCAAAGTGACAATGAGCCTAATTCACTGTCAGTTAATGCCAGGTGTTTCTCCCCCTAGTATTAAGTTCTTCAAAACAGTGGCTGCATAGGACACCATTCACAGAGGCTTAGCGCTGGGGAGAAAATGATTACATTAAATCGAATGATATGAATAATTCATGACATCACATTTTGTAATCCTGGTGTTAAGCATAAAACCAGTGGTTTATTTTTCAGCAAAATGTTTTTGTATCATTTTAGATAGTGCATAATGCAAAACAATAACTGCATACATAATGCAAGAAGGATGGTGGTGAATAGGTCCTTAATAGTGCTTGCAGCATCATCTGGGGTGTGATCACAATAAACACATTTTGAGCCAATGCCCATGGGTGCCCAACGCTTGCTGGAATCTTCTGAGTCCAATAGAATGGCTGCCTTTTAATTTGTTTTTGAATATTACACCTGACCTTTACCATGGATCTGAAAGTCAGTCCTTGTATATTGCTAAAACTACAAATCCTTTTGTCCCCCTTCCTTTCAGTTTACTAGGCGGGCAGTTCTATTGGGGGTAAACAGCTGATTTTTTAAATGGCGTTTGATTTTCCAATATGGAGTTGGAAATACTAGGAAAATCCATAGAGTCTGAACTTACATTCTTAGACAAAGAACTTAAATATTCTAGGATAAGACACCAGTTATTTAGCAGTTAAGCCAGGTACCTATTAGGAATGTCATTTACATCTCTGAGACTAAATAAATGATTCCTTCTCTTATTGGAATCTTCTCCCTCTCTTTTAGAGAAAGCATCTTTTATTTATAATTATCAGAGGAGATTGAAAGTGGCCCTGCAACCTTCATAAAGCAGTTTCCAGGTCATGGACACTAGCAATGCTCTAACATGAGTCTGATTATTCTGCTGCATTTCAGGCTGAAATAATTGTGTACCTGGACCATCTGCGGCTGCCTTTTCCAGCACCTTCCTGTGGACAGCTCCAGGGCACTCTCTGGAAGCCAGAATGGACTCCTGCTGATTCGCCCACATATTTGTCTTGAATGAAAGAATGGCGTATGCCAGTGGATTTCAAAGCTTTTCACAAAACATCTCCACATCTGAAGTCTCAAGAGTTTATGTCAAACATTTGTATTACTTACAACTAATTAAATATACCATCCGTGTTTTACAACATGAATGCATCTGCTGATAATGTTGTAACTTGTATTATTATTTATTTAAAACAATACATTACTAATTAATGGTTGGTCAGTAACATTGAAATCCAGACCTATTTATAATAGATATTAATTATCATGTGTATAAAAAATAGTTTACTTTTAAACATTTCTTCACAAAAGGATAATTTGGAAGCATGTTAAAGTGTTTTATTTCAATATATTTATTTACTGTGATTCCAAGAATATTGTTTAAATTCCTATTTTTAAGATTTTAAGCAGACTGTCAAAATTAGTAGATTATGATAATGTTGTTAGGGAAAAAAATTAAGAGATGTGGCATTTAGAAGTGAACCATAATATTTTGTTGAGAGTATTTCATGGAAAAAACTTGATGACCCAATTAAAAGGAGTGGAAATGAGAAGGCTACATTGGATTTGAATATAGAAAAACCGAGATGCATGATACATGGAGGCTTGAGATCTATTCTTGCAAGAAGGAGATATAAACTGCCTCGATCTAACTGAAAGCAGAAATCAAACTCTGTAAAGGAACTGATATTCTTCTGAGGAGTGCAAATTCTGTGATAAAGATCCAAAAGACAGTCCTATTATTTGCTACTACACCACAGTTGGATAGTGACAGAAGAAGAAGAAACCAAATCTTATTTCTACAATCCTCCCTAAAGTTACCAAATTTTTGATGGCTAATTGGTAATCACAGGAGACCTGCTCATCCTGCTTCTGACCAACCCAATGCCGTAGCACAGCTGCTCTATGAGAGGCCAAAGATCTCAGGTCTCCCCTCTCTCCCACTTCTTCTTACCTGCTTTATGGAAACAGTAATCAAAAACAAGAGAAGAATTGTGCATAGTAGAATTCCAAATCTGAATACAGAGAATGATGAAAATATTGATAAAACAAAAACCTATTTATCCAAATAGCAAACATTTTTATTTTCTTCTTTAATACACATAGCTAGTCTATACTGGATATAACAGAGCACAAGTTCCAGTGTGAATCTGGCCAATTATGAGCCGTGTGAATTTGGAAAAATCAGTGGGTAACTCAGAACCTCATCTGCCTTCTCTGTAAAACGGGAATAGAGAAGCAATCTTGGGTTTCCTATAGAAAAATAAAAGAAATAATGCACAGAGAATATTTTGTGATAAGTCACTATGGAAATAGTAATTACTTTTAACTATTGAAAGAATTTCTTTTCCTTGTCAGTTGATAGATTGTGAAAGATTTACTTTAAAAAATTAAATTTGTTCAAAAAGCAAAAAAACAAATCCATTAGGAGGTTCATCTATATCATTAAACAATCTTTTAAGCAAGCCAAATCAGTGATGTGGGTTTTCATGTGTGTCTTGCTTTCTCACACTTAAATGCATAACCTGGAAAGTAATAAAATTTGCTGAGTTGGCTATTTCCCTGCCTCCCCAGAACATATGTCAACGGAGCAACAGAGAATTAGCTGTAGCAAAAAGAAGAATAGTTCAGTGGAAGCTTGTTCAATAATTAATCCGCTGAGTAACTGTATGAATATTTGATAAATATTTAGTCAACTATGTGTATCATGCAGCATCGGTTGCATACCAAAGAATTTGCAAAGGTAAAACCTGCCAGTCATAGGTATCTAAGGTCTGGAGATTTCAGGCTCACAAGCCAGAGATGTGCAAATTATTCCACATAATATAAATCCAGAAATATAAATCCATGACTATTCACACCATGCTATTCTGGGAGGGTGATAGGAGGCCATTACTTTGTTCTCCACAGTTCTTTTAAAGTGTATTTGGCTTCACATTTTAGTTTAATAGCTGCTTGCCTGCCCACATGTGTGAGGTAAAATATTCTGATGCATACATGAAATGGAATTGTAAAATAATGACCCTGTGTCCTCTTGAAATTCATACTATGGTGCTAGGAAAACACTGGTGGGTGATCCACTGCTATGTGCTGAATGGAAACAATTTGCTTCAGCATCTAAAGACAGGGCATTTGAATTCAACTTAACAAACATTTATTAATTTCCTAGGATATTCAATGCACTGTGCACAAAGAGAAGAGAAGCTAATGTGTGTGAATCTTTTGAGTGCAGGAAATGTAAAAATTAAATCTGTGTAGCAAAAATAAGTAAATAAAAATAAGATGATCTCTGATTTCTCAAAAGATCATATTTTGTAGTTAGAATTTAAAAGTTTCAATTTTCCTATCTAGTTAGTCACTCATAAATTGTGTTCTGACATGAATTCTTAGTCAAATCCTCACAAGTTCTTAAAAACCTTTCCAGAGAGTTCACAATCTCCTTTTGTCATAGCACACACACCACCTCTCAGTCAATTCCAGGTCCTCAGCTTTTATGGGGATGGGTGTGAGGACCTACAAACAGAAGGTGGGAGTGGCTGTTCTTCTTGGCACCCCCTGCTGGCCAGAGAAGCACTAATAATGGCTCCAGAGAGGCCTCATCATCTCTCTTCCAGCCCATATGAACTGTTGCCGTGGCAGCCACGACAATAAAAAGGAAGGGAGCCCAGGGGCTGCAGCATGTGGAAGAAAGAGATGACCCCAATTGAGGTGCTGGGATGGAATGCCTCTAGGATTTCCCCTCAAACATGAAAGACTGATCTTACAGGGAACTGTTCTACCTGGATTTATTCACAGGAACCATGTTCTATTCCTAATGATGGCTCCTTGTCCATACCACCATGCTTCGATCCTCCGTTTCCCCTACTATACTCTTCTTTTCCACATGACCAATAAAGTGAAAATAGTTTAGTAAACAAAGGCAAACAAAGAGACAGCAAGAAATGTCTTTTGCAATATTAGAAGAAGTTTATGAATCAAAAGACTTAATATTGTTAGGATGGCAGCACTCCCAAAATTGATCTGCAGATACAATGTAATCCCTATTGGTACACCAGCTTCTTTGTAGAAATTGGCAAGCTGATTCTAAAATTCATATAGAAATGTGAAGGATTCAAAATAGCCAAAACAATCTTGAAAAAGAAGAACAAAATTGGAGGACTCACACTTCCTGATTTCAAAACTTGACTACAAAGTAATGGCAATCAAGACAGTGTGATAGTGGCACAAGGATAGACATATAGATTGATTAAATAGAATTGAGAGTCCAGAAATAAACCCATGTGTCCATGATCAACTATTTTCAACAAGGGTGCCAAAACCATTGAATGGGCAAAAAATTGTCTTTTGAACAAATGGATAGCCACATGAAAAACAATTAACTTAGACCCTTACCTCACACCATATACACAAATCAATTCATAATAGATCGAAAACTCAAATGTAAGAGCTAAGACTATAAAACTCTTAGAATAAAATATAGGAGTAAATATTCATGACCTTGGATTTGGCAGTGAACTGTTAGGTATGATACTAAAAGCATGAGCAACAAAAGAAAAAAAGATAAATTGGACAGCATCCAAAGTAAAAACATTTGTGTTTTGAGGCAGCCCTCATGGCCTATTGGTTAAGGTTCAGCGCTCTCGCAGCTTTGGCGGCCTGGGTTCATTTCCTGGTCACAGAACCACACCACTTATCTGTCAGTACCCATGCTGTGGTGGCGGCTCACATAGAAGAATTTACAACCACACACTGGGGCTTTGGGGAGGAAAAAATAACAAGAGGAAGATTGGCAACAGATGTTAGCTCAGGGAAAATCTTTCCCTGCAAAAAAAAAAAAAAGGTTCTCCTTTAAAAAAAAAGCTGTGTTTCAAAGGACATTATCAACAAAATGAAAAGACAACCCCAAAAATGGAAGAAAATATTTGCAAATCATGTCAAATATTAGACTTGTATCTAGAACATATACAGAATTCTTACAACCCAATGATAAAAAAAATAAAAACAAAAACTTGAATAGAGATTTCTCCAAAGAAGATATTAAAATGGCCAATAAGTACATGAAAAGACGCTCAAGAGCATTAGTAATAAGTAAATGCAAATCAAAAGCACAATGAGATATCACTTCATGCCAACTAGGATGGCTAGAATTTTAAAAAAGTCAGATAACAAGTGTTGGTGAGGATTTGTAGAAGTCAGAACCCTCATGTACTCTTTGTGGAAATGTAAAATGATACAGCCACTTTGGAAAACATTCCAGCAATTCCTTAAATGGTTAATGTAGAGTTATCACAAGACCCAGAAATTCCACTCCCAGGTATATTCCCAAGAAAAATGAAAACATATGTCCACACAAAAACTTGTACCTGTATATTGATGGCAACATTATTCAGAATAGCCTAAAGGTGGAAACAACCCAGACGTCCATCAACTAATGAATAGATAAACAAAATGTAGTATATCCTTAAAATGGAATATTATTCAGCCATAAAAAGAAATGGGGTACTGATACATTCTATGGCACGGATAAACCTTGAAAATATAATGCTAAGTGAAAGAAGCCAATAACAAAAGGATACATGTTATATGATTCCATTTAAATGAAACGTCTGGAATAAGCAACTCTGTGGAGATACAAAGTAGATTAGTAGTTGCTTAGGGCTGGAGGGAACGGAGGATACACAGGTGATATTACAGGACTTTTTTTTGAGATGATAAAGATGTTCTAAAATTGGCTGTGGTGATGTTTGCACATATCCGTGAAAATGCTAACAAACCATTGAAATGTATGTTTTAAATGTGTGAATTATATAGTACTTAAATTATATCTCAATAAAGCTGTTAAAAAATGAAATGACTTTTACATTATTAGAATCAGTTTGCATGGAGAGAGGGACAACTCTCATCCAAACTGTCTTCACTTCTCTGCAACCTTTTCACAGACCTCTCCTTTGGAGCTCCTTTGTTCACGAGCAGCTGCCTCCCCTACTACCCAGCACGGGGACTGAAATCCTTAGTCCCTTTTGATGTTTCTGGATGCATACAGCTATCATTGGCATTCCATCTCTTCTTGTCTAAAAACTCCTTGTTTCCTTGGTTTGAAGCTCTGTGCTTTCCAAGAAAACATTCAGCTTATTTAATTAATCTGAATGAACAGACGAGAAAAGCCTAGAGCTCCTTATGGTCCACAGCCCCTCACAAATACAGCACGTTTTATGTATGGCTTCTAAAGACTGTGTGACTACAGCCTAGAAGTGGTCTCCCATGCCTACCTCTAAAGAGATGGGAAAAGCTAAGAACACACTTTCCAAGTGTCCCTTGCAGCCAGGGAAGATCATGAAACCCAGTTTATATGAGATGTAAACTGAAGTGAGCTGGGGATTCAGAGTATGTTTTTGCTTTCTTGATCGAATGGGCAGACACAGCTGATACAGACAGCCCCTTTTTCTTTTATCCTACCTTGAATGTAGATGTGAGTGATGGCACTGCAGCATCCATCTTGTCACCATCTTGTTGCTTTGTTTATGAGAATTACGGAGATACTGGCTCTGACAGCTGTGAGCCACTGAACCAATGTTAATAGCCACCTGTCTTCAGATTTTTTGGTAGGAAAGAAATTATTTTCTTAAGCTCCTTTTAATCAGATGTTCTGTAACTAGCAGGTGATAATAATCCTTACTGAAACATCGTCATTTTGTATTTGATATCTATTTCAAAAGTGTGGTGGAAATTTCAGGCTTTATATTGGAAGGAGAATTAGAATAGACAGAATAATAGGAAAATGTTTTGGGGCAGATGGAGTCCTATACAGAATATATAATATAAAACACTTGATGTTTGCATAGGCAACCCTAGGGTTATAATAGCTTTTCTCCTAATAAATTTAGTTACATAAATATATCCTATATGAGTGTAAGGGAGTAGGAAGAGAACTTAATAGACTGGATTCAAATCCTGACTCTTCTTATTAGTCTGCGTTACCTTTTCCTTACCATTTCCCTAGACTCTAGAATAGTGCTTGAAAAATAGTGGATACTTGATAAATAATTTTCTAAGAATAATGAATACTATGTGTATAATATATGTAACTCAACTTAGATTTAAAATAAAAGACATGTTACACATACCAATCACAGAATCACAAACTCTCAGCTAGAAGGGACAATCACAGATGAAAAAACCAGGAATTTGAAAATATAAGAGCACTGAGATGTAGTTTTTGCTCTATCGCCCATTGTAAACACTATAAAAAAGCAGACTGACTTTGAGGAAGTCAGGGAAAAGCAGAGGGATGAACAATGACTGAATTACGGCAGCTTGATGTAGAAGGGTGGTTCTCAACGGTGACTACACGTTCGAATCACCCAGAAAGATTGTCCAGCATGCAGATGTCAGTTCCACCCATACAGACAATCTGATTTAATTGTCTGTGATGAGGCCCAGGCATTGATATGTTTTGAAACTTCTCCACATTATTCTGATATGCAACCAAGATTGAGTGTCATTAGCACAGGTGAAAAAATTACTTAGAAAAAAGATACAGCTATGTTTGAATCAGTGATTTCCTACTTACTGGTTCAGTCACCTTGGGCAGTTACTTGCTGTCTCTTACCTTCAATTTCCTCACCTATAAAATGGGGATGATAATACCTGCTCCATAAAGAAGTGAAGATTAAATGAGATGACATAGATACCATTCCTAACACAGTGGCCATTTAACATGTAACTATTCTAGGAAAGCATTTCAGTGATGCTTTTTTGCAGATCATAAGGAAACCTACAGCTTTTGGGACAGATGAGAGAGGGAAATCGGTGAGTAATGAGCCCTACTGTTTCTCTCCGGCTTTTGATAGCAAAATAGCATTATTGTTAGTAGCATCTTAGTTTATCTAATCCTCAATTTTTCATTTTCTTTCCTGGAAATGCAGAGTTCTCCCAATAAGCTAATGTGGAAAGGAATGGAGGGATCACCTGAGGCCAGTTGCGTGTCATCCTGAGTCATTTTGGTTAGAGGATGCTCATTTTTAGAGTTTAAAGAAACTAACACAGTAAAAATCCAGGTGACTATTGTCCATATTAACAATACCAGGTCCCTGCCCCTTTACTCTTCAGTATTAATTTTACTTTTTGGTCTCCTTCAGTTGGTTCTTTAAAGCTTGGTTTACTCACCCTAGTTTGGGACCATCTGGCATGTGCTCCTTCTTCCCTACTTATATCTCTGTATATATAGTCTCTTCAAAATATCTCTAGATTGCCACCTATTTTCTCTTCTTTCCTTAGAAGCCCCCCCCCCCCCCCCCCCCCGCCAACACCATTTCCAGGTCTAAAGTCCTCCTGAGACCCAACTTTCCTCCCTATGCCTTTGCCTCTGGGAGCATCAACTAATGCTTCTCACAGTGGAACATTTAATCTGTCCTTTTTCATTGGTGTCTCCTCTTCTGCCTTCAGATGCGCTCAGTTTTCTCTTATTTTATACTCACACACACACACACACACACACACACACACATGTGCGCACGTGCACACATGAAAACTTCTTTCAGCCTCGATACTCACCTTAGGCTACTGCTCTATTTTTCTTCTTGACTTCCTATTGTCTTTGTTCTCCTTTCACTTCTGTGACTCCCTCTATTTCCTCTTTCCTTATTTTACTTCTTCTTTTATCTATAGATGAATGAAAATTGAGAGATTCAATTCTTATTTACTTTTCTCTCTCCACATCTTCTTGTAGATTTCATTAATTCTTATGATGTCAAGTACCGTATCACATGTACAGTTCAATTTTTTTTATTTATTCATGCTCATTTACCTACTTCTTCATTTGAAACGTGAAACAATAACCACGTGCACGATTATGAGAAGAAAAATTAATGACCTCTCTTAAGATAATTTTCTGATCTTTAGTCCTACTGCCTGTCGGACTTCATCACAGCCTCCAACAACATGTCAACAATCAAGCTAGTTCTCTCACCCCCAAAACCTATTTCTACCAGTGCATCATCGTTCCCTTTGTGACTTTGCCTTATTTGCTTGGACTCACCCTTTATCTCTTTCTCTCCTCACATAATGTGTTCATCTTATTTCTCTTTCATCGTGCTCACTTCTTTGTCCTCTCCCTAAGAACACTCTAGTATAAAGCTCTTGTCTGTAGCAGTATAAGAGTCTCTAACTGGCTTTTTAGACAAACTCTTCCTTCATTTTAGTCTTCTGGCACATGATTTCCAACTTATTCTTCCTTAAAACACAAGCTACATCTTCCGTTCAAAAATGGTGTTAATGACTTCCTGTTAACACTACAATAATACTCAAACTCCTTAACAAATCAGCCTCCCTGTTTTTTCTCCACCTACATGAACTATCCACTTCAGGGGGTCATAATTTTCAGATTTGTCAAATATATGTCTCCATCTCCCTTCCATGAGCTAAACCTACCCTTCGTTGTAGTCCAGGCTCAAGTTCCTTTTAGTCCCAGCTCTCACTAACCACCCACCCTCACCTGAGTCACAGAGCGCTTACTGGGTGACACACTGATTTTCAGGAAGTACCTTGTATATTTAATGGTTTAGCATCTATGCGCTAACTCTGGAATGGTACAAAAGCCCCCTACCAGTCGGGAACATGTGTGCCCATATATGCTATAGGTGGAATATCCAAGGAATTCTTTCCATCAGCCAGACAGTGAGACTCAAACAAACAGTTGTTGATACTGGTGATTTTTCATTTTTAAACTCCAAGTAGCATAAAAATTAAACATAAATTGTGAACATTACTGATTAGCCTCTTGAAATGACTGTTTTCCAGTGAATAATAATGAGTGTTTTGCTGATACACTGATAAAGTAAAAGAAAGAGCAAAAGAGAGAGAGGGAGAGAGAGAGCGAGAACGTGAGAGAGAACTATGTTCTTTCTTCATATGCTTAAATAGAAGAAACTAAAGTATTTGAATTTTTTGTGTTCCTCAAGCAACAGCAATATAGTATTTTACTGAAATAATACATAGGGCCTAAGAAAAATAAACACATTAAATTACTTTGATCTCCTTCTATGTGGTGATCACATTTCAGCTAGTACAGGAGTGACTCCTTTATTGCTTTATTTTTGCACCCAAGTTCTGCCCAGAACCTTAGTGCTTATATAGGCGCAGCAACTGACGGGTAAAGGGCACACATTTGCCTATGTTAAGTGTCCGGAAGAAAATCAGCAAAGAGGGATATTGGAAGGAAGAGAGTAGGTAAGTACTTTTTGCTTGTGGCAGGGGCTTAGCTGAATCTCCCTTTGTCTTTTTTCTCTTCCTACACTTTTCTCCCCAGAACATCTTCCTTTAGTTGGATCAGAATCCATTTTCTTTTATCTGGCCCCACTCTGTTACACTTACTGGCTATTTTCTAGTCTGCGAACAAGCCGTCTCTTTCCTGTTCTGATTTCTTATAATTAAACTGGAAAAAGAGCCACTGCCCAAGGGTCCCTAAATAAAAACCTACAGAAACAACGGTATCTTTGCACTTTACCCTTGATACCCCAAGGAGGAGAGCCCGGTGGCCCCTCTGTCCAGGGCTTGGCTGGTACTGTTCTAGAAAACTGACACAGGGGCTGGGAACAATGCCTGAGGCCCGCTGTGTGGGTCTGTGAGCCTCCTTCACCACTGGCCGGCCTTCTCAAAAGGAACTCCTTTTCTGCTGAAGGAAATCACAATTTACTAATGTCTTTTCATCTTTCTTTTACGCATCAAAAAACAAAAATTTATACAGTCTCTAGTTGACTCGACATTTTTCTCAGTGGGAAAATGGTGCAAATAGATATGAATCCTAAAACATTTCAGTTTGATGGATAGTGATGGTACAGCTCCAGGGTTTTTGTCACTAGGAGCTGCTTTTATTGGCTCTCTCCTCTGGGATTTTAACATCCAACCGTGAATGATGAGTCATCTTTCCACCATCACCCAAAAAGAAAATTTGAGCACTTTATGCTCACTGGGGGGGCAGAATATAATTAATTCATGGTTTTACCATACAGGGACCTAACTCGACTGTATCTCTAGGAAATAAATGACATCCCAGGTGGTAATATGCTTGCTGCTTGAACGACCCACTTTCTCTGCTTTCCTTGCCTAATCATTCTTGTGACCTCAGTATCTGACCCCCATCTCACCCCCTCTCCAGGATTCACTAACTTAACAGTGATCTTTAGGTGCTCTCAAAATGCACACACCAGGTTACGCTTGCTTTCAGAAGCTCTTACTGCCACTTTTAAGGTTTATTAATCAAGTGTATGAAATCTTAGCTCTAGTATCATTGTTCTTCTCATAGGTCTTTGACTCATCTAGAAATATTAACGTATTTTCTGCACACATATATTTGGTTGGATTTCATCAATGTATGTATATATTTGCTTAGTTTAAAATGTCTGAAAAAGCTCTACAGCTTTTTGGAGGGAGCTAGTGAATTGGGTGGAGTCACAAATTGATAATCATGGGAATAAAAGTATAATTAAAATGAAGAATAAGATTATTATTAAAGGTTAGTTTAATTTTTATGGTTAAGAAAGAAAAAAGGCAGATATAGTTCAATTATTCTGGATAACCAATACCTGGGTATTGGGAGGAGACTAATTTTAATGTGAATTAAGTGTTGTCAATTTCAGGCTATATAGGTATATGCAGTAATATATGCATGAACTGAAGAATGGAGTTTTTAAACTATCTGATTTAATTTACTCCTAATCTACTTTAAATTTTCCATTTAGTGGTAAATCTACTTTTCTCTGATGCTAATGGGGATCTAAGTGTTGGGAACAAAGGGCTTTGATCAGTTCTCTGTTTTTTAAAAGAGTTTGAACTTCAACATGCAAATGTCCATATCTTTTGTTGCTTATACAATCTGACTTATTCCTAATTGGCCGGGAGCTGCTCTGGACATTGGTGGTTTGGGCTTGTAACATGAAGAAAATGATTACCTAACATGTGCTGTTGTTTTTTAACGTGGGCATACATTTAAAATTCTTATGGCTTTCCCTCTCCTCCCCCCACCTCGAAAAGCAAAATGCATTTAGCTTTGAGCTGAAGAAAGCTGCAGCCAGCACCTCCTAGATCACACAAGCATTAACATACACGGCCATTGTCTCCGCTGCTTCCCACTGCAGCTTTATGTAATAAAACAAGCCGCGTCAAATAGGCAAGGCTGTGATATTAGGTAAAATCTAATTTCAGTTTGGTTATCATATAGTGTTCATTTCCCTAAGGGAGGGAAAAAAATTAAATTTGTAAGCTGAAGATTCCAGCTGAAGTAGTAGAAGGTATGGAAGGCTTCCCTCTGCCTTTTATTATTCACTTTATGAATTAGCCTTAGTTTACTTGTTTCGATCGCTGTCGACATATTTCTGAATACTATTAGCATAGCAATCAGGGCTGTTCTCAGGTTATTGAATGGTGTGTTGACTTCCGAAATAAATAGATATGCAGTGTGAAGGGCGAGCTGTCATTTTAGGAGAGCTTTCCTGATCTAAATTAAAAGGCACTTCTAATTGAAAACTATAATAGCAGGAAGGTTAGAGAGACAATGAAACTGCGCGGTCCCTTTCAATTTTCATGGGATTCTGTTAGTGAATATAGGAGAAAAAGGGAAATGAAAATATTAAATTACAAATTGCAATTTAAGTAGCAATATTAAATTATACCTAAATAGCCATATTGCTGTGAAGCAATTTTAGATGCTTGATTTAAAGACCCTCAGTGCATTGGAGTTTTCGCTATCATGTTCTGATTTATCTGTTTTATCACTTAACATGTAATTCTATGTTTATACCAGCAAATGTGTCTTTATCTCTGAAATAAGAAATCAGTCCTGAAAGACTTCTGATTTTGCACTTTGTGCTCACTTACTCAGTGTTGCATTAGTGTTTGTGTAGCTTTTATCGTACCTGAGGGTACACATCACAGTTAGGGAACATCAATGTCAGGACGATTTTACAAAATCTGAGATAACCATTCATGATTTGTCCATGTGAAATATTTGAAGAAATTAATAACAGCAAATCAAGTATGAATTTAAGTAATAGATGAAATTATTAGCTTTTTCAGTTGCATGAATAGTCACCAGCTGTCTGAGTCTATATATTTTGGTCCTTTAAGGGTTAACAATTGAGGCCTGTCTATAGCTCATTTCTATAGTAACAGCAAGACTGGGACTTTTTATGGGCACCTAATAATTAGAAAGTGCTAGAAGGTATAACAATATAATGAATCAAAACTGATAGACTTGTGGGTTTCCATAGAAACATGTATAATTATGATAATCGGTCCCTGGCGTACCCTCAGAATCGTATACATTCAGTTAAATGCAATAAACATTAGGCACTATTTAGTGAGCTGTGATGCAGATTAACAGTGTGAGATACGGGGAAGCTATGAATAAAATTGCTGTACAGTTTATCTCAAACTAATTTCCCAGATTGCTCTAATAGATGTAGTGTGTGGATGTGAAAAATTGAAAGTGTATTTTTGTTAGTGGTAAAGCTAACAAAGATAATATTTCATAAAGTGGCTGACTGATTGTTAATTTCAGTGCAGATCAAAATGGGCTGTGGCGCATTATTCAGTGTGGGATCCCAGAGCCCTCAGAGCGAGTGGCACATTGGGCCTCCCTTTGCTGATTTATTTCAAAAGTAAATTATAAATCTTTTTATCGTTGTCCATTTTTCTTTAACCTTTTCTTTCCTCTCTTCTCCCTCCCCATATTAGGGATACTCTTCATAGCCCTGTTATGGGGAGAGGAAATCACAAAACCGAATGTTCTCCCTACCTCTCATCCAGGAAAAGGCAACAATTCCTTCCGGTTCTTTTGCGTACCTAGCTTTTATTTTTCCCTCAGCTTCTAGATTTCAAATGTGCTGGGCCTTAGCACCATCAAAGCCCCATGAAATAGCCAGAATCCCATTATAAGGTGGGACAAATAATCGTGTGTATGTATATGTGGGGGGCCATGGGGGAGGCAGTGTTGTAGGTTGTTAATTATTATTTTATTGGATTTTTCCTGTTCTCTTACTGAGAAAGTAACACACCAATTTGGAAGCTCCCAGACTATTCTCGGGGGGAATAAAGGAGCCAGGATAAGATGATGTGGGATGGGAGCTATAGAATATTCTAATGGATAGAGCAAATGGAGAGAGAAGCTTCTCCACTTTTGTGTGTGTATGAGATCTGAGAGCCCTTAGTCAAGAGTTGAGCTTCAGGATGAAATTACACAAATGTGCTGCATTATCTCTTGTACTAACTTTAAAAAATAAAATAAATGAAAGTGTTTTGGGAGACAAATATTTTTCCTAGCCAGCTTCTCTTAGACATGCAGTTTAGCCAGGTAGGTCTTTTCTTCTGACTTAGTGCTGCCACAGTATTCCTCTCAGGGGGGCCTTTCAGAGTCCTGGCAGTGTAGATCAAGCCTTTCTTCTCTCCTTTGTGATCGTGTTACTTTCTAGTACTATAATGGTTCTCTACAAAAGATTCTAGTTCCTGCCTGGTAGGAATTGAAGTGTTGAGGGTGTGGGGGAGGGAGGTTGACCATGTTCTCTCTACAAGAGAGAGAACTGTCCACTTTTTCTGGTATTCCTTGTCTTCCAAAGGCCCATGGAAAGCTTTTTCATTTCCCTCTCTATCATCTATGGCAAAAAAGTATCCGTTAACAGGATGGTAAACAAGCACATGATGTACACCTTTTTCTTTTACATTTATTTCACATAGTTTATCTTTTATTTTAATCAAACTTCAGCATTCTTCATTCACAATTCAATCCAGTGACATTTGGCATATACCATTTATCCCAACATTTATGGGATCATTCCACAATGTCTAAACATTTTTTATAGCTTGTTTTGTATACACATATGTGAATATATTAATGAATTATTCAACAAATAGACAGCCTGGATCTACTTAACAAGCACATACACATATGCACACATAAGACACCTAAACATTTATGACATTATATTTGTGGGCTTGTACATATATGAATGACAACTCAATCTCAGATTATTGTTTTTTCACAAGACTCCTACAGTACTTGTTATGGTAAATTTTGGATATGTTACTAGGCAATGTACGATTATAGTATTTTATTTCCATAAAAACCACTAATCTCTCTACACAAAAGTGAGGAACAATACCTTTCTGCTATCTGAAGACATGCATGTACATATATATTGGTGGAATAAGAAGCTCATATTAACACATTTAACAAATATTGATTAAATGTTGATTATATTCAGGGCACTATTAATCCTATATGGAACTGTAAAAGTATATATTATGATATTATCTATTCATGTACATATTTATTTACAAATAGTTGGGTGTGTTGTCAACTATTTCAGTAAGAAATGATGGAAACAGCTTTAAATAAAACAAATTTATAAGCCATTTATTCTTTATTTCAACAAATATTCATTGAGTACCCACTGCGTGATAGGAAGATTTTTCAGGGGTGGAGGTTCACCACTGAGCCAAGTTCTTGCCCTCCTGTAGCTGGGATTCTAATGGCAGAAAGTAGAAAACAAACAAGCAAATATATATCGAGTGATGATAAATGCTATGAAGTAAAATAAAACAGGAAAAACTATGAGGAAAATACAGATAAACTAAGGGAACACTTTGACCTTGCCTGATAAAACTGAAAATTAAGAAATGCTCAAATCCTAAAGTATACTATATACAGACACCCAAGTGTTAGTATTAATAGCATTGTATTTAAAAGAGGAAGAAGCAGGACTAACATTTGTTGACTATCTAGCAGGTGCTAGGTACTTTGCTAAGCTGTTTTTTCCCCCACTTGTGTGGGTCATTTACTGCTTATATCTGCCCTGAGAGATAGGCAGGTATTATCATCTCTATTTTACAAAGAAGGAAGGTGAAATTCAGTTGCTAGCCCAAGGTCACACAGCTGATACGCTGAGATTTAAACCCGGCTCATCTCATTCCAAAGCCCATGCTCTATTAGCAGCACCGTGCCTCCATATAATAAGAACAAAGAATAATTCGCATTTTCAGCACCACACAGAAATTTATCTAGCTTTCTTTATTCTTTTAATAGCTCAAGAATTCTGTTTCTCTGAGAGAGGAAGGGAATAATAACTTGACCGGACACATCCTAACCCCACTGCACACTGCTTTACTGAAGGGCTGCTTTTTCCCACTGTACCACACACAGCTGTTATGCTAAGCTTCCTTATTCAAACCCTTAGGGATTTGTGAGGTGGAAACTCTTCCACATGGCTGAATCTCTGCTGCTTATTTTTAGTTGAGTACTGTTGCTGTGAGGATACTTTAACATTTTCTCTTCCACTGCATATTATGCCTTTAAAACAAAATTGTTTCTGTCCTGTAAAACCTAAGGAGACTTTCAAAGTGTTGTCTATTTGAGGATCCCAGTTCAATTATTTTCATTGAATTTACCAATGATTTGGATCGAAGAAAAGGAGTTTGACTTTTTTCTAAACTTATTTGTTAGATTTAGTTAAATAATATTAGCAATATTGTTCAGCAGGATTTTATGGAGAAGGGCTTGGTTTTGTGTGTTCATCAGGCTTTTGGAAAGGAGAGATGATAGTCTGCAGCCACGTTATAAATAGACCAGCATCTTTCTTTCAAACATGAAGATATATGTGCACTTACAAAGGAAAAAGCAATTATATCCTACACATACAGCACATACTCATAGTTACATGTAGTAATCCTCCACTGGGGACTTTAATCTAATCAATATTTATGACCATTTGACAATACTATTAGATTTAACTAATATTTTTGGTTTACTTGATTAAAAAATATTGAATGGCTTAATCAAAAAAATGCAGTAAAATGTAAAAATTGTAAACTATACACTTAAATAAACATGCACACATCCTTTTTCTTTGGGGTTTTATCTAATCATCACTAATGACCAGTTTGATGATACAGTTAAAATTAACTAACGCTTTGATAGACTTGATTAAATAAATTGTTTAGTTTGATGCCCTGACTATCTAGATGCTTTTGATAAGGGTAAACTTCTCTGTAAGAGTGGGTAGCTTCAGATGTATATGAATAAATAGGGCTCATTCAAGTAAACATTCTTAACATGGGTTTCCTGCTTTTAGTTTTAATTCTTTTCTAAATGGTGAAGCAAGGGAAAAAGTAAGGATTTCTGCTTTGTTTTGTTTGTACTTTCCTCTGTTGTCTTGTGAGAGTCACACTGTCCTATATACATTTTTTCCATTTACAGAACAGGAAACAGAAAGCTATTTCATGTAGTTGCTGTAAATAGTAATTAATTTCAATGATTAATATGAATTTGCATATGGACATTTGTGAAATGATGTTTGATTATAAAATGTCGAGTCTCCCTCCTATTCTCTTTGGAAGTTTGGTAAATAGAAGTGCTGTTGGGTAGGAGAGAGGGGCTAATGTCGACCTTTCTGTTTGGGCCAAGGTTGATCACCCTGGTTCAAAACTGCTGATATTTTATCAGGTTTCTTTTGGTAAATTCTACTATTAATAATTCAGTCAATGGTATCTTGGTAGGTTTAGTATTATTGACGCTAAGTTAGATGCAACTCCATAATGGATCTCTTGGTTCTGTAGTTGCAGACTAGTTAGTTATCCCTATCACATAGTACTCCCAATCACACACACACAGACCTCAATTTAAAAAAAATCTATTATTGAAAAAGTGTTAGAAAATAGTCATTGATATAACTCGAATATCCTACTGTATGTTGGCTAAACGATGGTACAGCCATTCAATGAAATGTTATTCAGCCGTTAAGAGACATGATGTGTGGTTGAATAAAAAGAGTAGGTTAAAAAAGGATGCACAGTATTAGCACATATATGTATAAAGAAAAAAATAATCTGGACCAAGATACCTAAATATATGGATAGTAGAATTATAAGTGATTTTTCTTTCTTGAAATTTCCCCCACCTTTTTTGGAATTTCCTACAATAAGCATCTATTAACTTCTGTATTAAAATACAGTTTAAAAGTGATCAAAATGTTTTTCTACATTATAATATTAATGACATACACACACATGCACATGCAAAAAAGAAAAAAGCGGAAAAGAAAAAAGGGGAGATATTAACAAAGGTCATCTCTGGATTGTGAGATTATGTTTGGTTTCTTTATTCTTTTCTGTAAGCTCTAGATTTTCTCCAGTGCATGACTTTTATATGCAGAATTTTTAAAAGTTGTTCAAAAAAGCCAAAGGAAAATAGCATATTTTTCTAATGGTCAGTATAAGCAATTTGTCCCAATATATGTCCTAGACTATGATAACTCACCAAATGAGCTCCCAGTAGAAGACCCTGTGATGTTCATGTATTAAATCATGTGCTACCATTAGGTCATAAAGCAATTTTGGACAGTCCCCTAATCCTGATAGCAATTGTATTTGATGAATAAATATTATTCCCCATTTTTTAACTCCGTGATATAGTGAGTTCGTTTTCTCCAGCACCATCAGGACTCCCCTCTCCCTACTGCAGGAGGCTTTGACGCTCTTCGCGTGTGTCTTTGCTTCTCTTTCTCCTTTGTTGGTGCCATTGGTCATCTCGGCGGAAGTTTGTTTCTAATCATAGCCGCTGACATGAGATGCAGTTACTAATTTGAAGCCCTAGCTTTTCCAGATTGCAAACTCCGGTTTCTCCTTTGTGTCATTGAAAGGTTATTTGAAAACCACTCCCTCTCCCCAGCCACAAAAAAAGTGAAAATTTAAAATTAGCAGACAGAGCCAATTGAAAAGTGAAGAAAGAAAAATGGACCCAATTTTAGAGTCTGAGCAAGCCAGAGAATAATGATTCATTAACTAATCCCAGTATTCTGACTGTGGTAAGATCGTTAGTCACATTTTGGTTTCTTCTGAACTGGGATACACTAACTCTTTGTATGAGTTTTTGATATGGTATAAAAAAATAAAAATCAAGTAATGAATCAGTTTTTTGAGCCAGCTATTATTTTGACACTTGGATCCCTTTTCTCATGCACCAAAAGAAAAAAATAAAAGGAATAAATAGAGTGTTTGAGAGAAAAAAACCTGACGTTTAATTTGTCGTTTGATAATAGTTACAAAAAAACAACTAAATTAGCACCCATACAGACTGTTAGTGTAGACACAACTTAAAATTAATCTTCCTCCTAAAAAACATATGCTTCTCTATCTTTTAAAAAAGTAATTTTTTGGGGGCCGCCTGGTGGTGCAGCGGTTTAGTTTGCGCTTTGGCAGCCCAGGGGTCACAAGTTCGGATCCCAGGTGCTTACCAATGCACTGCTTGTCAGCCATGCCGTGGCGGCGTCCCATATAAAGTACAGGAAGATGGGCACGGATGTTAGCCCAGGGCCAGTCTTCCTCAGCAAAAAGAGGAGGATTGGCAACGGATGTTAGCTCAGCGCTGGTCTTCCTCACAAAAAAATAAAATGAAATAAAAATAAATTAAAAAAATAAATATGTTAAGAGGATATATCTCACATTAAGTGTTTTTAACAAAAATTAAAAAGACAAAAAAAAATAATAATAAAAAAACAATTTTTCGGGGCCAGTCTGGTGGCATAGTGGTTGAGTTCATGTGCTCCACTTCAGTGGCCCGGGGTTTGTGGGTTCAGATCCTGGGCGTGGACCGACACACCCCTTGTCAAGCCATGCTGTGGCAACATCCCATGTACAAAGTGGAGGAAGATGGGCACAGATGTTAGCTCGGGGCCAATCTTCCCCACCAAAAAAAAAAAGTAATTTTTTCCCTTGTTTTCCTTTTATATGATATGACAAAAATAATATTTTTGCATCCCCCTCCTTTTTTCACTATAACTTTTGATTGAAGTCATTGTATAGAGGAGAATGAGTCCAAAGAGGAAGTTAATGTCAAAAGCCACAGAAAAATCACCACTCCTTTTTGCTTTTCAACTTATCTTTATGACTAGTTTCTGCTTGTGCTCAGACCAGAGGCCAAGTCTACCTAACACAATCAAGATAGCAAACTGTACTATATTTAATTTCTTTGAAGTGTGGTAATCGTTACTAACTGTCATCTTGCTCGGTAATTAACAACTGGTGTCTGTAAGCTAACTTCCTGTGTCCCCCAGCCCTGTGGCTGGAGAGGAGTGGAGGGTGTGTTATTTGGTAGATATTTCGTATTTGAATATCGAGAAAGGCATTATTACATTGGGAGGGGAATCCAATAGAAATGCAATGGACCCTAGACTTCCACTTTACAAAGTTCTTTCCTTATTGATTCAGGAAGTTATTCTGCATACTGACTGAATGTGTAAAACTGCTTGAAAATTTTTCTCTTCCCAATTGCCCCAAATTAGTATTTTTGTTCTTTCAACTCTGTCTCATTTTGAATTTTTTCCCCTTTCCTTTTTTCATATTCCTCTCAGTCTACAATTCCTTTTATCTGGGAAGGAAGGGTCTAGTGTTACTTCCTTATTCAAGTCAAGTAACATAATACCACCGTTGTTACTACTAGTAATAATGACTATGACAACAATAACGATAACAATACAGGATTATCATGGTGTGCCAAGCACAGTCCTAAGAGCTTTAAATTACATAGTCATTCAATTCTCACATCAAATCTATAAGATAGGTCCTGTCATCACTCCCATCTTCCTATTGCCAACTCTGAGGGCTAGAGAAGTTAAGGCACAAAGCTAGCAAGAGGCAGACCTGCCATAGGAACCAGGCAGTTGGGCTCTTGAATCAATGCTTTTCATAATTCGGCACCACCTCTCAAGGTTGAAGCCTCAAATGTAGCGCCTCGTATAGAATTACTCTTTAACAACTGTGGATTGAATCTAGTCACCCACATTATTATATAGAGTCTCACTACCTCTAGTGATAAATTTTGTAGGTCTCTATATGCATATTTCTGAATGCTCATGTACTCATTTGAGTTTGGAGTGGTTTCTTCAGCCTCTTTTTTACTGACTATAGTAAATAAGACTTTTGCTATTATGGAAGTATACATTAGCCTCTTCTGTTTTCTATATTATAAAGTAAGAAATAGGGAGGGGATAGATGACATTGCATCTGTAAACTTATCCACTGTCTTGCTTCATCAGTTCAGTTTATAAACATTCATTTTAATTTTTTTCAGTTAATCACTTGAACAAGGAAATCATCACATAAGCAATGAAATCCTAGAGGTTGCTTTTCAAGTCCCCATTCATCAAAGGCTCAAGAACCCCTGTGGGATCACTCCTTCTGAAGCAGAACCAGTCCTGCCTTGAGCACTTGGTCTAGGAGGACCTGGAATTGCACACTGCCATTGCCAACTGCTGCCATGTGGGGTCACTTTTGTAGACTCCAGTGTCTGAGACACATTGGTCTACTCTGCCAAGTTGCCTGCGGCACTCAAATCTCTGCCAGTGCTGCAAGAGTGCCCACATTCCGGCTCTCTCCAGTTCATATTCACAGACTTGGCCATCGTTCCCCCAGCTCCAACTACTGTGCCAGCGTGGCTGGGTCAGAGAAAGCTTCCACAATCTGGCATGTACAGTGGCAGAAGAACAGACATACAAAAACTCCATCTAATGAACACTTAATCCCTTGTAAAGAGAGCAGGACATTAACCTAGATTCTTCCTTTCCTCAAGATAATTTAATTTTAGAAGTATTATTGCTCTTCCCTCCCATTGGATCTTAAGTGGAACATCTACATTCACCACAATGGATGTCCTTACATCTGAAGATTCCTGAGTATCTTTTGTAAATTGGTTATAGGCCCCAGTTCTCTGTATACCAAAGGGGAGGTAGATTTTTTTGGTATGGAATTCTAAAAACAAACGAATTCCTGAACATTCTTTTTTCCATTGTTATCTCAATACCAGGGGTGGCTATTTACCCCTTAGATTTAAGTAACTAAAAAACATATTCAAAGAAACTCCATAATAGGCCTGCTCCTAGAGATCAGAGATCTCTATTTCAACTACCCACCTTAGGTGGAGTTCATTTGAATTCTGTTTGGATAAGACACCCCTCCACTTCCAGCACCTTTCATAAAGTATAAAATAGTTGGAAGAGTAATAGATGCACCCCGAAAGACAAGCAAACTAACATGTATGTCATACCTAATCATGTGCAGGATATAGAGCAAGATGCCCTGCCTGGAGTATGTGCACGTACATGTGAACATGTGTGTATGTTTTTGCTATAGCAATAGAGTGTCCAAAAAAGAAGTGGTTGCTATTGTAAGAAGAGCAGGTATAAGCCCCCTAGACACAAGTGTGCCCCCCCCTTAATTGGTGTGCTTACAGTGTCTCTGATTAAGCGTGGGTGAAAGTCAGGTCTTTTGCATTATGGGATTTTAAAAGAAGCCAGAAAATCCAGAGGGAGTTTGTAGAGGAAAGTTGTCAGGGCCCTGGATCCATGAGATGGCAGGTACCTGACCCAGCCATGACCTAACCCTCTGAAGCCATGTTCCTGACTAACAGGGAGCTGTGCAAAACAAGGAGGAAGATGGGTGTCAGCCTCATACCGTGTTCTGGGCTCACTTCTAGAGGCCAGTTGTTACCCTGCCACCCGTAAGTAGCAGTGCCCAAAATGTCCTCTTGTTTAACAAGTTAGAGGAAGAGATGTGAACATAGGCCTCTCTGATCTTAAAAGTCGTGTTCAGTAATGTGGTAATAAAGATAAAACAAGTAGGTTCTAACTCCAGGTTTAATTCTGATCAACTGACAGTGCCTGCACTTAACGCTGTGGTAAGGGTTCTGGTGTCACTCTCAGGGCCACTTCCGGGGTGACCCTGAGTGCTCGCCCCAGCCGAGGAGGAGAGAACTGAGGTACTTGGGTTGGACAGCGCCTTCTCAGCAATGCTGTTCGAGTCTCCCCGACCCAAACCAACAGCTTAGTAGCATCAAAATGCCCCCATGCTGCCTGTCTTCCAAACGAATTAACCAGACTATCTCGTGTTAGTGATGTATAAAAAATGAACTGCCAACTTCGTTTAGAAAAAAACTTGTTTTTTACAATTTCTATAAAAAATGTGTTCCCCTCTAGACAATCAAAACAATAATAAGCCCAGTCTAATACTTACTCATATGTTGCACTTGAGGCTTTACTGCTTTTTCTTCTCTCAAGTTTTTGTTGAGAGGGAGATTTACCAAAGGCAGAAAGACCCTGACAGATATTTGAGTATTCTGGATAATACCTTTGAATAGACTAAGAGGTACAGCAAGAGGAATTCCATTTAAGGAAACAAAGGCAATGGGAAGACAGTGAGGTGATCCATTTCAATTTTGGGAATATTCTGAAAGAATTTGTATAAAGTATGGCAGTTATTGTGGGGTTGGGAAGCTGGATGTACAGATTTGCTTGCAAGAAGTGAGAGAGATGCCCTAGAACTGCACAGCAGAAGTGTGTACAAGAAGCTGGGTTGAAGGAAACAACACAATGCAAGTTCTGAAAACAAGCAGTAGGCAGGAAATTACAGAAAAACCTGTAAGCATAGTGAAACATAATTCTTTTTCTGCCTTAGGAATTATAGAGCTTAAAATTAAAGTCATTGGTGTTTTTCTCCCTTACTTTAAGTAGTGTTAAATAATGGGAAATTCACTATTGTAATACATCCTTAAGCTATTTAGACAGTTTATACATAAACCTTTTATTGCTTAAATCTCAGTGCTAGATTTGTATAGATATTCGGCAGAGGTTCTTGGGAGGTTACAGTCAAAACATTACATATTTGAGTTTACAATATTATTCTAAATACAATTCAGCACAAGCAAAGAGATGGTACTGAGAGTTGAAAAAAGGAAAAACAAGAAAATAGGGGCAAGGGAGAATATAGCCTTCTACCTACCCATCTCCATTAGCAGGGAAGGAAAAAAAGGGAAGAGAAGAAGGATGGAAGGAAGGAAAGAAAGCGGGGGAGGGAGACAGGGAGGGAGGGAAGAGAAAGAAAAAAGAATATAGTTGAAGTTGCTTTCTGTGACGATTTCTGCATAGTGTTAAAGCAGAATGTAGAGAGGCTGCTGGAACTTGGGCTTCTAATGTCAGGGAAGGTTAAGTACTGTAACAAACAACCCCAAATTCTCAACTGCTTAATACAATAAAGATTAATTACTTGCCCATGTTACAGCCCATGTGGGTTGGGAAGCTCTCCCACAAGCTGGAGACACAGGGACTCGGGTTCGCTTCATCACGTGGTGCTACCATTTTTACTAACTGTAGGACGGAGAGGACAATGAGGATCTCTCCGGGGTCATCCTGGGAGTGTCAAACGTCCCTTGGTCAGAACAGAGTCACATGGCCCCCACCTAATTAAAAACAGGCTGGGAAATATAGTTAATCTGTATGTCTGGGAAATGGAAACAGATTTGGAGAACATCTAGCCAGTTTCTGTCACAGTATGGTCATTCCAGTTTAAGGACAAGTAGAAGCAATGACAGAGGAGGAACTTTACTGTCTATAGAAGCTGAAGTTTCTTTCATCAAATTTTTTTAGACCTAAATACTCATAAAACATGTCTGTATCTAACGAGTTAAGATCAGCCATGGGCAAGTAACTGTTTTGAGTTCTTCCTAGGCTCATTGCCATTCAACAGTATATTGTATCCCCTGAAACACAACAATGAGCCCTTGTAGGTCATTTTTTCCTCAGAAATTCCTAATGACTGGAGGGCTAGAGCTGCAGGCAGAGTCCAGGTGCATTGCTCTGTGTCACCACTCAAGGAAAAGATGGAGAGACTTCTCTTGTAGGTGACACAAAATAGGTTAAAGGTCTTCTTTCAGTTAAATTTAGTTATTTTGGGTTATTCTGTATTCTATATATTTGGAAAACTTTCTTTTTTGCTTAAATTTTGATAATAACTTACATTATGGTTTTGACGTCTTACAAGCTATTTACTAGTCTTACACAGGTAGATATCAGGTAGATATACTTGTTCTTGGAAATTTTTTGGTTTTTTAAAAATAATCTTCCCTAGTTCCAAATCATTTAATAATGATAAAACATGACACATTTGAAGCTTTCATACTTCAAATCAAAAGTCACACTTTTATATTCTTATAATTATGCAGAAGAGAAAAGAGAATGCAATTACTAGAGTAAATTTAGTTTTGTATAAGAGAAATCTATGGTAGAACTATAATTATTATAATAGCATAGTAAATATACAGATTGTAACTTACAGCTATTTTTCAGTAAGATTATTATGGCGTTGTTATTACTAGAACCAATTTACTATAGTTTACAGGCAAAATATTAGTTACTCTATTTTTTATGTAATAACTATGGTTTGTTATGGTTTTATGGCAAAACTATAACGCTATTGTAATGAATTTTATTACGTTGTACTTATAAGCGGTAGAGAGGGACTTTTAGCTTATTTTCTAGCTTGGCTTTGCACTTATGACCTAAAGCACGTTACTTGAGCTTCCTTCATATTTGTTTTCCACTGTAAAAAAAAAGATATTCATTAAAAAAAATCCCATTAGAAAATATAATCTAAAATCCAGTCCTGATTAATTGCATTTAGATTCACTTCATGGATTAACTAAGTGAAATATTAACCCTCTCCTACTGAGTATATGTTGGGATATCTTCTTTCACTACACATGAATTAAGTTACCCATAATAAAGAAAATATTTGCTCTCAAAAACTAAATAATGAAAACTGGACCGAGTCCCAGGAGGCCTTTGTCCTCATACCTCTTTTGTCCAAACTTTTTGTCTAGTCTGATGTCTTCAAGCTTCAGTTTCTTCCCCCATCCTGTGCGTGTCTGCATTAGTCACCGTGTCATCCGAAGATGTTAAGCTTCTATGCATTCTAAAGACAAAGCTATTCTTGGGATCACTTAAGTTACTAACCACCCATTTCAAGATACTGCTTCATTACTGGTTATAACCAATGCTAAATAACATGGTTAAAAATAAAATTTTCAACTATTGTGCAATATATTAAAGCTGTTATTGTTTTAGTTGTCTTGGACTTTCCAATGACTACATTTCCTTCAGGGAGAGAATTAATCACCTTGGGTATACATGGAGTTTTTAATTTTGTGTACTAATAAACTACTACTCTAGAAAAATAAATAAAATAGTAGATTACTATAAGACCAGCTATACTCCATTATTTCCCTATGAAGTTTGGAAACATTAGGGAGAAAGGATTGAGAGGAAGAGAGATCAAGATATCAGCTATAGTAGTGAATAGTTTTACTGGAGAGGTGGCTTGGATCCACAGCTAAGTCCTTCCAATACTCACACCCTAAAGAACCTCCTCTCCACTTCCCACCACTAACCACAGGCAGAGCTGTAAGGTATCCCTGATTAGGCAGGCACTTCCCAGACAGCAGGGAGATGAGCAAGAACATTCTAAGACAGGATGCTCTAAATAGAATAGGGGGACCTAGGTAAGCATGTTTGGGTGCTTCTTTCAAATTTATCAATCAAATAAATTACTACAAAGAGTAAGGAATGAAGTGAAAATAGGGCAACTTCTGCCTCCCCATTATTTTGGCAAGGTCCAAGAAAGGAACAATCAGTCTGAAACAATTTAGAGAAAGATAATGGTTTTAGAGTCAGACTTCTTATGTTTGAATTTTTTTCCTTCTTATTAGCTGTGTGATCTTGGGCAAGCCAGGTAGTGCCTCCTATCTATACTTATAAAGTAGGAATAAAAATATCCACTTCCTCAAGCAGAGAAAATCTTAGCTTTTATGCAAAAACGCTTTCTTTTTTCTCCTTCACATCCAGGAAGACTGTATTTCCCAGAGCACGTAACTACATTCTGGCCAATGAAGTGTTTGGCAGAAGTGAAGGTCCTCGTTTCCAGGCCTGGCCCATATAACTTCCTGCACAAACCTCCACACTCTTTATTTCCTTGTGCCCCAGCCAGATCCAAAGGATCCAGTGAGGAACTTGAAGCTCCATAACTCAAAGTGTCTTAACAATAATCCAACTTTGCAGTATGATTCATATCAACTTTACAGAGAGGAATATGTCCTCTAAAAGATGTCTTATTTCTAATAAACCCAAAGTAATTTTTTTTGTAGATTTCCATAGGAATGAAAACAGGCAAGAAACAGCACAGTGAATGGGGATTAGACCTAGGCAGAAACGAGAGAGAACTGAAACAAACAAGCACAATAAAAGAGACCACAGAGCAATACTATAATTCATAGGTAAAAAATGATCAGAAAATGATCTATAACACTCTTGTTTAAAGTTAGAATCGTTTCTCTTTCCTTTAAAGGTTTATATATAGGATCTCAACTTTCTATAGGGATAAAGTAGTGTGTTCATTAGTTACCTAAGGAAAAAAAGCACCTTGTCTAGCCTTCCAATGATTCTCATGAAACTATTTTTTGAAAGCTTTAGATCACTAGAGATGATTTCCTTTTTTTCGCTTGGTAGTACACCTAGTCGTGTGTTTACTTGCACAGGGAACACTGGATGGACATGTAGTATGGGGTCATGTTTTTAAAAATTTTCTTTTTGTCCTAGTGGGAAACTCATCGGCACTACACTCTAAGCTTCTTGAGAACAGGAAGGCAATTTTTCTTGTTTGCTGCTGTATCTCTAACAATTGTACGTAAAGAAAATGCAACAAGTGTTTTTTTCATAAAAATATAGCCAAAAGAATCTGTATGACATCTTTTTTTAAGAAAGTAATGTAATTCAATTTTAATTTTTTTAAAGAAATTAATAGTACATATGCTCAAGAGAGCAGTTTCCCTTTAGTGTAGAGGGTGGTTTGGAACAGTGGGGATTGACGGATGGTAGAGAGACGAGTTAAGAAGTCCTTTATGATCCAGGCACATAATGTTTAAGGCTTTGAATAAAGTTGAGATAGTGGGGAAACAAACTCAAGATGTTTTTTCCCTTATTCAATTGAAGATGAATGATGGAGAGGGAAAAGTGGGGAATATCCTTCAGATTTCTAATCTGAACAATGATGAGAGTGTGGACAGTAATGCTATTGACCAACATAAGGGAATCCAAGAAGTGAAGCCACAAGATTAGAGGAGGAGAACAAAAATATTACCATCAGTCATGGTGCATTATATGTGGTTGGAAATGAATGATAGCAACTGGAAATATGAGTCAGGAGTTTAGGAGAGATATTGGGAAGGGTACTGATTTATGAAACAGCAATAGTCTTCGTACAACTATACCTCATGTGGCTACTGAGCATTTGAAATGGAGCTAGTCCAAAGTGGGATGTCCTGTAAGAGTAATATACGCACTGGATTTTGAAGACAATTGAAAAAAACATGTAATATATCTCAATAATTTTCATATTGATTATATGTTGAAATGAAAATATTTTGGCTATTTTGGGTTAAGTAAAATATGATGTAGTGTTTCACCTTAGTTTTTTTTCTTAATGCTACTACTAGAAAGTATAAAATTACATACGTGGTTTGTGTTATATTTCTATTGGAAAGTGCTAGGCTAGTATATTGACAGGAAAAATAATTGATGGTTTTCTATTCTATTTGATTTTCTTTCATCACTTATTTTAAGTATTCTGGATATTGTAAAAAAAATCCTAAAATGCATTTTAGTTAACTAAATAACTGTAAAAACACAATATAAGACTCAGTTTACAGGGTGAAAATTGTGTGTTTTGTGCCTCTGTGAGGAAGGTGTGAGTTCAGCCCTGCCCTGGAAGGTCCTACAGTGAAAAGATCAGGACGCTGTGCCATATTCACATCAAGCAAAGGTTGTGTGAGTATGTGTGTGTGTGTGTGTGTGTGTGTGTGTGTACATAGACATGAAATCTGCTATCTTCTTTTTATACTTTATATGTAGAACACTGGTTTTTTTGGTCCCTCAAATTTGCATCTATTCTTTCTAAGAAAAACGAACCCAAGTTACTGCAACAAAATTTTCTTCTGGCTTTCGACCAATGGAATGAGGAAGGAATTGTTCCAAGTATATTGCAGAGAGAAAATTGTTCATTTAAAAATCTGGGAGTTAAATTATACAACATCTATAGCAAATGACAGAAGTATGACAGTTAGTCTATTATCCTTACTCTCTCCTTTAAATTCAGTTTACGTAATAAAATAATCCAATACTTTTACCCTTTCTCACCAAAACATCCAGAGAAGATTCAGATTGACTGTTACAGCATGAGTAAATTCATTTCATCTCATATAATTTCTTTACCCTTTCATCCCAGGCGTCCTTGGCAAAAGCCATTGTTTCATTCTAGTGCCAATATTGCCTCATGTCAGATTATCACTTGTTTAAATGCGTTCTCACTAGCATATAGAACCTCATGAAAGAAGGACTTGAAATCTATCTATAAACTTCCTGTAACATGATCTTTGGCACAGGAACAATTATGATCTTTATAATTTCATTAATCAAAAATAAAAAATGTAATTGTTAATATTTGTTCTCTCTTTTTTATTCAACGTGTACGTTTTCTGTGTTGTTGACAGGAAAAGGCACAAGTGTAAAATATACAACTAGCAGGAAATGTTCAACAGTGACTTAACATTTTCAAGAATAGATTTGATTATAATAGTTTAAATAAAACAAACCCAAACCACATTCATTAAAATCCTTACCTTACAGAATTTTAGTACTGAATTGGTCATGTTGGTTAGGATTTCCAAACCTAATTGTTAATGTAGCTAATCTCTTTTAAATATTAGTTATACATCTATAACATTTCAGATTGTTGTAAATAGTACAAATACTTGTTTATCTGCTTTCTGCTCCAATGAATTTGTTTCTCAGGGAGTCATCTATTGTTTTCATTTATTTCTTAATTTAAACAGAAATTGGTTATGAAAAGATTTATCATCCCTATACCACTCTTTTTTGGCCACTTCTCTAAATGAGAGAGGTTGGTAAGGTGGAAGAGAATTCAGTCTGTTTTTCAAGAAGAAATCAAATATTTATGGCTATTCTATGACACAGATAAATGCCTATGGATGCTGAATTAAGAATCCTAACTCATGTCACCCACAAGCAAATATCAATGATTTTCAGATTTTCCCAACCTTGATCAAATTTGAACAGTGGCCTAGTTTATTTTTTTATTTGTTACCAAGCCCCTGAAAATCCAAATTCTCCATGATCTTATTGAGTTGCATTTAATACAGTCATCCAATAAATATATAACGGCAAATAACGGCAATCTTTTTTTTTTTTTTTTTTTTGCTGAGGAAGATTCACCCCGAGCTAACATCTGTGCCAATCTTCCTCTATTTTGTATGCAGGTCACCGCCATAGCATGGTTGCTGACGGGTGATGTAGGTCTGTGCCCAGGAACTGAACCTGGGCTGCCGAAGTGGAGCATGCTGAACTTAACCACTAGGCTACGGGGCTGGCCCCAACATCAAAATTTTAAAAGCAAAACAATAACAACAACAAACAATAAACAAAAAAGCAAAGTAGAAAACATTATTTGACCTTTTATAGTAAATACTGAGCTTGGTTCTGCTATTCTGAAAGTGAGCAGGGAAGAGAAACACTAGAAAATTCAGCTCTGTGGGTTTGATACATCTTGTCATAAACAGCTTGATATTCTAACTTATAGCATTTTTATCCAATGTAATTATAAATGTTTCCATTAAAACATGTAAAATATATAGCATAACTGTACATTTTAAAAGGGTTGTTTCATAATCTGAATGAATTTACAAGCAAGTTGACTTCTAAGGTCAGTGAAGATTGTGATATTCTATTATTCCTTCCTAAGTCTCCATTTTCCTCTAGGTATAAATTACCCTCTGAATCTACTCCACATTTTCTGAAAAAAGGAGCATAATAGTAATGAAGAGATTCAGCACTACTTTTCTAGAGTCTTCCAAACCCTTTATTTTCTTCAAGATGTCTGTGTAAACTGAAATGCTAAAAAATATCTTTACTCTAAATGTTGAATCAGTACTTAAAGTGAGACTTCAGCAGGATTTTTTCTTGGCAGTGCTGTAAATATTCTAAATGCTTTGGAAAATTAAACTCTGCATATTTTGAACCCTCTGTTGTCTGAACAGAAAATTGAAGGTAAGAAATGTATCTCAAGATGTACTACATACACTTGAATACTGCTGATTTAACTTGGACAAAGTATTTCTCTCAGTCCCTAAAGGCAGGTAAAAGTCTATTCAGGTAACTCCCCACAATGGCATAATATAACCTTTTTAAAGGTTACCATAAGAGGAAATGTTATACAAGACCCTGTGGAATTGTGTGTGTAAAAATAAAAACACAAATGACTTCACAGTTCTGTCAATTCAAATTTGCAGCCATTCATTGTCCTTTGATGCTCCATGAGATGGCATCTCTAGGTCAGATATACTTCCAGGGCTTCATGAATCCATGGCAGATGGTGCTTGGCTCTCTAGCTTGGCACTTCTTCACCCTCTGTTGCTGGTTTTGAGCACCTATAGGTCAAAGTATATGTCACAGTCTTTCTCTTTCTTATTCCTAGTCTTGAGTGTATTTCTCTCCTTTCTATAGGATCCAAAGTGTAACAACTTATGCAGCAGAAGTTACTTGGAGAAGACATGAATGAATAGTCCTCTCAGAGAGGAGTATGTACATCAGGTCATGCCATGATATGAGTCTTAGTGATCATTAGAGCTAGGATCCTTAAAAGCCCAAGATAAAGACAATTCTCTCATGACTGAATTGTGAACAGATATGCTCTGTGGTAGATATGATGACAAAGATGTGTTATTGCCCCATTGCATTTGTGTGGTAAATAACAGATGTATCATAAGCATCTCAAACGTAACAGGTTCAAAATAAAATTCTTTGCTTTTTTTTCCCATGTATGGAGTAACTGAGAAGGTCAAGAAGGTGGATGAAAGCTGGGGCGGGGGGGGGGTCTTCAAAGCCGCACTCAAGACTGTAGGTTTTTTATTTGTTTTTATATCCATCCACAAATATTATGCATGAGCTTTGGAGCCCCACAGATGTAGTTGCAAATCTGCCTCCCCCACTGATTTTCTGTGTGACTTTGGACAAATTACTCACCTCTCTGCACCTTGGTTGTTTACCCATCCCCTAAAATGGGATGATTGTAGATTACCCTGAGAATAATACATGGCAAATAATATATGGCAAACTTCTCAGAATTGTGACCTGGTATGTACTAGGTATACAAAATGACATGTCTCTTCCATTTGTCAAAATACTCAGTTGAATTAGCAGATATTTTAAGTGGAGAAGACACTACTGTGATTTCTGGGAGAGTTTTCAAACTTTCAAAGTTTGGTTAATTATGGGCAGTGGCTAACCATCCGAATGCTGCTCCTGACATGTGCTCCAGATGCAGCCTTCAGAGAAAAAGATTGTGTGCTCTCTGTGTGGAAATAAAATTCTTAATATTTATCCACAATTCTTCCATCATTCTTATTTATTTCATGGTATTTAAATGCTCATATCAGAAACTTAGGGGTAATTTTTTGCCTCTTCTCATGTCTAAACCACCAGAAAACCGTCTTGTCTCAATCTATAAAATATATTTCAAATCTGACCACTATTAACTAATTTTACTGCTACCATCTATGTCCAAACCACCATCATTTTTTATTTGGACCCTTGCAATACCACCCAGGCATCAGGTTGAAAACCAAAGGTCGGTATCCAAGGAGTAAGGTTAAACTAGTAATAAACCTGCTCTTACAGGGATCAAATATCAGCTTTGAGCTATCTCAGACTCTCATTGTATTCAGATGATCTGAGATTGCTAATGTTCCTGGCCACCTACTAGAAATAAAGGTAAATCTGCTCTGGTGGATGATAAAGTAAGGTCAGCCTTTAAATTATCTCTATTGTTTTTCATATGTGATGGTCAGCATTCAATCAAAAATAACCAGGCAAGTGAAGAAATAAAAAAATGTTGAGGGAAAATTATAAGAAAAAACACTCAGATAACAGAGAAAGACCCACAGGAGATTCTGATGATGAAATGATTAGACAGTGACTTTAAACTGATTATGCCTAATATGATCATGGAAATAAAAACAAGTCTGAGAATTTTACATGAAACTGAAAATAATAAGTAGGAAACAAATTAAAACTCTCAAGCTGAAAAATTTCTTTATCAAAATTAAGGATTCAATAATTAGGAATAATAGCGAAAGAGACACAGCTGAAGAGGTAATTAGTGAGTTGGAAGATAGGACAGAAGGAAATATCCACAATAGAAAAGAGAGAGATAAAAGAATACAGAATACAAAAAGAAAAGAAAACATAAAAGACATAGACATTCAGTAAAAATGACTTACATACTTGAAGTCTCAAAATACAGGAGATATTTAAAGGATAATGACAAAATTTTCTAAAGCTGAGGAAAGAAACAAGCTACAAATTCAAGAAGCACTGTGAACCTTACTGATTCAAACTGGATCAACACACACAAAAATCATGACTAGCTACATAATAGAACAATTGCTGAAAAGCGAATACAAAGAGAAGTATCCTAAAAACATTGAGAGATAAAAAGATGCATTACATTGTAGGGACCCACGGTCAATTTTTCAGCATAAAAAATAAAAACCAAAAGACAAAGTAATTCTACCCTCAATGTGCTGAAAGACAATAATTACCAGCATCAAACTCTATGCAGAATGCATATGTCCTTCAAAAAATAAAGGTGATATAAAAACCTTTTCAGGTGAAGAAAAGCTAGGAGAATTTTTCACTAGAAAATGAAGTCCTAAAGAAAATTCCTCAGGCAAAGAGAAAATAGTCTAAGATGAATATTTGGAGATGCAAAAGGAATAAAGGACAAAAATGATAATTATTGGGGCAATGTAAGTGAATATTGATAGTATAAATAATAATGTTTTATAAACTTTTATAATAAAAAGTTGATTTATTGGAAATATATAACAATTTGAAGTTAAAATGTAACTAATAATGTGGATTTAAGTTATATAAAACAAAAATTAACACAACTACAAAACGAAATAGATATCTTTATAATCTATAACTTCTATGAAATCCTCGTCAAAACAGCAGCAGGTTTTATTTGTGTGTGCCCGCGTGCATGCATAAATTGACAACCTAGTTCTAAATTTATATGGAATGCAATTGTCAAGAATAATTAAGATAGATTTGAAAAAGAAAAGCAGGGCATAAGACCATACTGTACTAGATATGAAGACTTACTATAGAGCTACAGGATTGAAGGCACTAACACAAATGAAAAAGATTGATAAATTTGACTGTGAAATCAAGATCTTCTGGTTGTCAAAAAAACCAATAAAAGAGTGAAAATGAATGATTAGAATGGGAAAAATATTTGTAACACATATAACTAAAAAGAGACCCTTGTATGGAATATATAAATAATTCTTCAGTTCAGCCGTAAACGATTCAGATCATTCGACAGAAAAAGAGTGGGCAGACTCGAGTAGATGCTTCAAAAAAGAGAGGATATCCAAATGGCCAATAAATATATGAAAAATGGCCCGACCTCACTAATGATCAAGGCAATGTGAATTAAAGTTGTCATGAGATACATTACAAAATACCAAGTAGCTAAAATTAAAAAGACAATACAAAATGCTGCAAGAATATGGACCAACAGTAAATTTATGTGCTGAATGCTGAGAATGTAAATATGAATAGTACAACTACTTTGAAAAATGGAATAGCATTTATTAATTTGAACATATGTTTACCTTATGACCCAGAAATTCCACTCATAGGCATATAATCACACCCACATATGCACAAAAACGTATACAAAATGTTTATGGCAGCATTATTCAGTTACTAAATCTAGAGATCAGTCCCGAATACATTGTAATTTATCCATGCTGTGCAACAATGAACATAAATGAACACTAGATATATGCAATAACATGGATGAATTTTATTAACATTATTTTTGAGTGAATAAGCCAACATTTAATATTACATGCTCTTGTGATTCCATTTACACAGAGTTACAAAAGGCAACAGTAATCTGTGGTGTGAGAGGTCAGGATAGCAGTTAGTTTGGGTGGTGAAGAAGAAAGGCAGGATTGAGAGGGCAGAGCAAGGATTCTGTGGTGCTGGGAATCTTCTAATGTTCTGTGTCTAAACCTTGGTGGTGGTCACGGGGCTGTTTGCTTTGGGAGAATTCATTGAGCTGGACACTTATGATTTGTACATGTTTCTGTATGTGTTATATTTCAATAAAAATGTTATAAAAGCAGCTTTCTTTGTACTATCTTACTCTCTTGAGGTACTACATCATCTCCCTCCTTAACTTGACTGCTAAATGTCTGGGAAGAATAATCTATACTTGGTTTCTCTCTCTCTCTTTCTGTCTCTCTTTTAATCCCACTCACTCTCAGCCCATTACTAGCTGGCTTCTGCCCTCCCAGTCTGAAAGTGCTTTCACCAAAGTCACCAATGACCTCCTAATTGCCAATTGTCTATTTTCAGTCCTGTCCTGCTTGACCTCTCCATGCCATATGACACTGCTGACCAGCTCTCATTTGTAATCCTCTCTTCTCTTGACCTCTTCCTCATTCTTCTCCTTCCTTGTGGACTCTTTCAGTTGTGTCCCTCCTCCCTTGCTCAGCCCTCAAATATGTGTTTTCTAGTTAAACTTGCTTGGGTTGCTCCAAAATCAGAATTATGTACTGGCCGTAGACGTGCTTTCTGTAGTTCAAAGGGTTTACAGCAAATTGTAAATTATTTGTCCTTATATAAAAATCATAAGATTTCACATAAAACCCCAGGTTTCTAGCATCAAAAAATTAAAATTTTGGTAACCCTGGATTCACCTCGTTGAGAGGGCAACAATCTTCCAGAAGTGAATAGAAGGACAGGACCTACACTTACTTCTACTTTTTACAGCCTGCTTGGACGCCCCGGGGCACTTAAATTTCTCACCACTGTTACACATGTCTCTTTGAAGCAGAGCTTCTCAAGTGGTGCAGAAGAATCACCCAAGAAAATTGTTCAAATGCTTCTGCCCCACCCCTGGGGAAGCAGTGTGATGTATATTAGATGGGGTCCAGGAAAGAATACTTTTAAAAAATTCCAGGTTACTCTGATGCAAATTGTCCACGGAAGACACTATTTTAGGGGATTTCTTTAACTCTTTTGTCTTGAACACCTTCAACTGCAGTTCTTGGTCTTAAGTACCTCACTGTCTACCAAACGATAAAGATATACAAACAAGCAATCACAATAAATATGTGTGGTCATGCCTCCCAGGCAAGCTGAGGCCTGAAGTTGCCATCTTTGTGAAGGTCTACAGTTTGAGTTAGGTGTGGGGTATCGACCTTTTGGATGCTGGGTTAAGGCACTGTCTTGCTAAATGGGAAAGCTGTTCAACAGTTAATCAGTAGAATTAGGCAGAGAGAGAGGTACCACCCCACAGGGATAAAGATAGGGAAACCAGAGGATAGTTTGGAAGAGGAGCAAGGGGATGAGGCTTATAGCAGCTCTTTGAGGTACGTGAAGGTAGCTGCCTTTGAAATCAAGCTTTTGGTACTAGCAGAGAGGGAGTAGATAAAGGCGTTTTCTCATTGTAGACCATAATGTGATAAATGTTATACTAGAGTAATATGTTGTGTCTGTAAAATAAGGTTCAATCAATTCCAGAGTCTGAAAACAGTCTTGGTTCATTCAATGAATCACTTAGGCCAGTAAAATTTGGTTGTGGCATCAGTCTGCAACTATGTTGCCCAGCAGCTGAGTAAGTATACAGTGTACAGTGTTGGCACCTGTAGCTATGGAGCTGTATCGCTGTTTTGATCCAAGGATGGGAACTTGCTGGGTCATTAAGGTAGAAAGAAAAGGGAACAAAAGGATTGAGAGGAATGGTGAGTGATTTTAGAGATAGACCATGGGTTCCTTGGTTAAGAGTGAAGCAAGAAGAAGCTGATTGACTAAGAATGAAAGGGTCAAAGAACTGGAAGCCTTGGTGATATTAGAAAACGGTGCGTAGGGATGAGAGAAAATGAGGGCTTGATGAAGAGAAGTTATGGTACAAGAGGAAGCTTTTGGAGATTAAGATCTCAGAAACCACCCATTTAGGGTAATGGTAATATTTCAGTAGATTGCTGAAATGGAGTAGAGTTGAAGGTCTTTAGAATTGAGAAGATCAGGAACTATAAAGCAAGAGAGACTATGTATATGATATAACCATATTTCCCTATATAAATATCAGAAGTGAGAGGTTATTTCTTCTCTTTTTAAAATGGCCTCTCTCTGCTACTGCATTAATACACCTACACCTGACTCACAGTCATTATCAATTTGATGAAAATATTTTCCTTTCTTCACTCTCTTTTTTTAATCAAATTTTTATCTCTCTCGAGATCACATTGAGCAGAGTAGCTCAGTCCAAACAAACACAATAGCTATAATAATAACATATCATACTGTGGCATTCCATTGTTTTCAAGATACTTTTTTTAATATATATATCTTTATTTTACTTGTCTTCAAATCACTTCTTTTGTGTGTGTGTTTGAGGAAGACCAGCCCTGAGCTAACATCCGTTGCCAATCCTCTTCTTTTTGTGAGGAAGACTGGCCCTGGGCTAACATCCGTGCCCATCTTCCTCTACTTTATATGGGATGCTGCCACGGCATGGCTGACAAGCGGTGGGTCTGTCCAGGCCCGGGATCCGAACTCGCAAATCCCGGGCTGCCAAAGCAGAGCACGCAAACTGAACAGCTATGCCACAGGGCTGGCCCCTTCAAGACATTTTTGACAGAAATCATATCACTTATTTAAACAACTCATTAGGTAGACTGGAAAGAAATTATCATCTACTTTTAATAAATGAGCAGCATGAGAAGACTAGACTAAGGTAACATTAATAAGTGACAGAAGTAGCACTAGAATCCAGGGACCTCTATTTTATTTTTAATATTTTAGATACTTTATAAATTGGTGAAGTTACTTGGGATGCATTTAACGTTGCTACAGTTTTTTTGTTTTACAATTATCATTTTGACTTAGGGTACATTTTCCCCTTAGTGCTCACTAGAAAATTTAGTTACTCAAAGTCATCAACTAATTAAATTTATTTAGTCATTAGAGAAAAAGACAAGAAGAGTGAGACTTTTATTTCTTAGTGTTTCACAGCTTATGATTACAGGATATAAATGGTTAACTAATAGAACTTATAGGGATATTGGTTCTTTTCATTTTTTTGGATTTTCAGTAGGAATAACATAAACTTGATGCATGTGTGTGTGTGTGAATTCTCATAAATACATGGAACTCTAATCGGTTATGTAAAACACAAATATCAAGAGCCACTTCTAACATTTTCTATCTGTATTTGATGTTTTTCTGTGGAGTTTAATACAAGAGGGCTCTTCACTGACTACCTGTAGAAGGAAGACTGTATGTGTGGGTGAAAGTCTCAAGGATGAATCATAAAGGGAGAAAAGTCAAAATGCTTGAGCTCTCTGTCCTTCCCTGTTTCTCAGTACACTTTAGTGCAATCCCCCAGCTTTATTTTCTATAGAATATATCCCAGAGAAACAAGATGTAGGGGAAAGGAGACAAAATCTCTACTCTGAAGATGGGGTTTCAGGTTGTGCCCAGCACTTGGTAAACTTATACCTAGAAGTGATGTAATAGCTTTATAGCTGTTGTACTCAGTGTTTTCATCTATAAAATAGATCAAATAAGAAAATGTATGTGGAAGCATTTTGTAAAGTATAAGTCACTTTGCAAATCATGTGTTTGATTTGGAAGAAAGCACAAGGACTATAGAGTCAGATCTTCCTTAACATAGATTTCCTTACTGTGTAACCCTTAACAAGTTACTTAATCTCTCTGAATCGTAATTATTCATCTGCAAAATGTAGATCACACATTATACCAGCCATTGCCTTGATGAACTTGAGTTCAAAAATCAGACCATGTGTAGGACTATATTTCTACATATAAATGATACATTTTAACCTAGAGAACAAGGAACAAGATACCTTGTGCAGTGCCTGGGCTTTCTTACACACTAAAGCACATTTTCTTTCATATCAAATTGTGCTGGAATGCTATGGCCACTAAATATTTCTTAAATGTGCAATAATATGCAAATAGATGTGCAATATCTGGCTGAATATGCACAAAGTATACAATGATCTTCCCATCAGATTTCTTTCTTTATATTAGTTGGTGGTTTTTGTCTCTAGTCACAAGTAAATTTTTTTGAAGGAAACATGTATTTCTTCTTGGTAAATTTATAAATACTATTAGAGTTGGATACAAGGAGGTTCAGAAGCCAGAGCACACTCTAACTTTGAACCAACATTTGACCAGGAGGAAAGGTATGACGTGAAATATAATCAGATATGACTAAAATACATAATTCAGTTATCAATACTGGTTTGCATTGTTCTAAAGGACATGAACATCACTTTTTTCCAGTTTACACATAATTTTCACATGCAGTGGTGGAGAATGCAAGTTTTTAATTCCATCATAGTTGTGTCAGTTACCCCTTAATGTGTGAGATCTCCCTTCTTCCAACCCATTCTCCATGTTGCTGTCAGAGTGATCTTTATCAAATGCATCTCCTTTTTTAATCCTTCAATGACTCGCTACTGCCCTCAGGATAAAATTCATATTTCATATCAGGGCTCCTGTCTTCCTCTCTCCTTTCATCTTCTCTTGGGATTCTATTAATGGTCCTCCAGTCGTAATAACATACTTGTAACTTACCCACAGCTTTGTTCCTTTACACAGGCTTCTCTGTCTACCAACCCTCCTTCCTCATCCTTCAAAACTTTTGAAAGTCCTTCCCTGACCTTTTTCTGCTTGAGTGAGTTTCGTTCCCCGACATTCCCATAATACTATGCTTATCTTGTTTATGCAGTTTACCTTATTGTATCGTATTTATTGGTTATTTCAGCTAATAGAAAGTAAATAAGTGTTAAGTGCAGAAACCTTATCCCTTTTGTAGATCCCTAATGTCAAACACAGTGTAGGAAACACCTTAGGTGGTGGGTTATCATTTGCTGAATGAATGAATAAGGACAATGGGTATTAACTGAACACAGACATTGGGAAAGGTTCTTGGGAGGTACTGATATTGACCAGGTTGAGTTTAGCAAATCCCTAGTTAATTATTTGGAGATTTGGGAAGTGAATGCAATATTCCCTTTGTAGAGAGGATTTACAAAAATGTTGGAAGGAAAATCAGTGAGAGTTCTCATTCTACCCCTCTGCCAAAGGTTAGAGAGGTGCCTTGAAAGTAGAGGTTACAGACTTGGAAGGGAAAGACATAACTCTGGGGTGAAGTCCCTGCCAGTCTTCCTCTTCAGCAAAACATAGATTTAGTTTTCCTACTTCTTCCTCCTCCCAGAGGCATTGGCCAGCCCAGGCCTGAGATTAAACCAAATACCAGGTGGCCTTGAGGAAGCCCATGAGGAGATAAGCACAGCTTTTCAGGGACGGATCATTCATTTTCTCAAACTTCACCCATTTGTACACTGAGAATAATAGCATAGCCTGCCTCATAGAGATGTTGGGAGGATTAAGGAGCTCAGAGAGATAATAAACATGAAAAAGCATTGAGCAGCTACTTCCTGATTTAGTCTGAGAAGCAGAGGGAGATGCTCTGTAAATGCTCCTTCTCATTTACCCATCCTTCATCTCCAGACCACGTTCTGAATGCACGACTATAAAGGGTGGATGGAGGAAGTGGAGTGCAAGCTCTGGGATTTTATTTTCAGGCCTATCCTACAATATCATGGCCAATTTTTGTAGGTTATTCCAGCCAATGACATTTCCTGAGCCCGAACTGCACTAGACCCCACAGATGTGCAAGCCAGATAAGAAGCCTAAGACGCTCCTCTAAAGAAACATTTGTTGGACTGAGGAGGTCATGATAAGCCCCATAGCAAAGGACACGAAGCTGGTTCACTTTTGATGATCTGAGTTAAGGATTATCCATTTCATGGACTTTTAGGGGCACATTTTAGAAATCAAAGTGCCTTGCACAAAATAGACACTGAAAAAATAACCACTGGATCAATTTAAGTAAAATTGAATTGAAGTCCTGTACTTTTCCTCAAATATCCACACATTTTTGGTGCTCTTTTCTTAAACTGTATGTGAATATGTGTTTGGGGGCTGCTTGTTAATGTCTGTACTGCTGTATTGTGGTAATCGATGATAGCAAACAATGGAAATTTATCTAAAGAACAGCAACAACAACAAAGAAAATCTGTATTAGTTATGGAAACTGGGGAATCTGAAGTTTAATATTTGGCTAAGTAGTCAGGCAAAGTTTCATAGATGTAACATATGTGAAATATTTTTATCTAAGAATAAAGGCTAATGGATAGAACAAGATTTCTGACAAGATCACAGGAAATTACAAAAATAATTTAGAAAATGTAAAAATAGTTCCTAATTTATTGATGAATTGTTTTTTTGAATACATTAATTCAATCACTCATCCTTTTTCTGAAAGTAAAATCTATAGTAACTATAGAAACACAACAATGGACTCTTACCATCTACACTTTCACGAGGAAAGCTTTCTCTTTTTGTAAATCAAAAAGTAATTTTGCCCAATACTTTTGATCATACAGTAGGACAACTAGCCTTTTATCTTTGAGACACAAATCTTACAGAAATCTTATTTAATTATTTGGATGCAAATTAAGTAAAATTTGCAATATTTTAGGCTCTACACTTGAAGCAATTCATTTGTACTTTGGCTAAGGACTTTTTCAATAAATCCTTATTCAAACAACTGGGAGTCTCAGGGTTAGCAAGACAGCTCCCTTCATCTATAGAATTAACTTAAAATATACCAGTGTCATATCAAAAACTGAAAAACTAATAGTCAGTTTGGTTCCATTGATTTTCCAACTGTGGTCTGATTTGTTTCATTCAAGATTCTGTAGTCCTAGCTTGGAAAGTATTTAATTGTGTCTTTGTTTCATTGATTATCTTCAAGATATTTTTAAAACACATTCACATTTATATAATTTTGTGAAACAAATTTTACACTTCTTTTCCCTTTTTCCAATATTGAAACATTAAACCTCTTAATTTTCACTTTGTTTCTAGTGTAATTATTTTACCATTCCTATAGATAATTTTATCTTTCAGTTTCATAGAAATTGTTTTGAACTTCAGAGTTATTTTGGACCCAGTAGGTGGCCCATTTCAACCATTTTGATATCTTGATTTAAAAACAAGGTGACCCATGCTCTGTGTTCTCTACGGGCAAATGTATCCTTACTTTTCATTACAGTAATTCTACCTTTGTTTACAATATATTATTTTTTTAGTAATTTAACTCTGTATCTCTCTGCAATTCCATGTTGGGCTAAAAGCTCAATGGATACAATTTTGCAGCAACTTCTCAAATGTGTTCCTAATCAGTATGCTGCAGCACCTTCCATTAAGTGGATATTTCCAATTTTATATTCTTTACTTGAAAGCTCATTATTTTGCATTTACCTATAGTGAACTGTATTTGCGGTATATTAGCACAGACACTTAAATGTTCTCAATCTTGATGTATCCCTGACAATATTACTCTTCTGTGCTTTTCTAGTCATTTAAAAATAATCTGCAAACAAGCAGGGCAAGAGCATAGTGAATCCTATCTAGTCTAGTTTGTATTTTTTGCAAAGGCAGATGCATTCTGAAGAGATTTAATAGAAGAAAAGGAAATAATGATGGGACTGATTTGATACCTTGGCCCTTTGGCTCTGACATGAGCACCATTGTGTTACTTCACATCATGATAATAAGAGCAGTGAAACAAAATGTATGACAGTAGCTAACAGTAGTTGTCCATAATGACCCTCCTAATAAACGTGTCATTCTTATCCCACTGTCTCATAACTACAGGGGAACTATGTTTACACATCTCAATGAATGGGTTCAAAGACTTTGATATGATTTTAAACTGTGTTGATAGAGGTAGTATGAAGGAAATTATTGAATCAAATAATTGATTGAATCAAAAGAAATGACTGAGATCCTAAAAAATAATACTGAATAAAAGAGATTTTGTAGGTTTTGAGTTGCAAGGTCTACTTTATTCAGATTAATTTGTAAATACAATATAGAAATCTGTATAAGGAGTATTACAACTGTGGGACTTTATTGCTGTTAGATGCTATGATAGACAGGGATTACAAAACGCCCTCATCCTTCCATATCAATAATCCTTCTTAGAGGAATTACCCCCACAAGAAATAGCACCAGAGTAAGTGTCAAGGTAACTTTTCGAAGCTTTGTATGTATCGAATAATTTAACAAAGAATTTCCATTAAAATTGGATTGGAGGGTGTTTCTTGAGCCTAAATGTTTAAATGGGAACTTAAATGTAAAAAGATCTTCTTATCCCATATTCTGAATCTTGGAGTCAATCTCTGGAAGCAGAGAAGGAGTCAGAGGGAAGAAATGAAAGAGAAAAGACAAAACCTTGTGTTGAAAAACCCATCCCTTTGTGGAGTGGAAGAGAGAGAAGTTTCCTTGATGGTCCCCAGGGGCTAAGTCCTTCTAGGCTCCACCTACCACACACAGGTAGGAAAAGAGGAAGTTTCAAGAGAGGTAGAAAAGAGTGCATCAAGTATCTTTATGTGCTTTAAGGCATGGTGATCCCGGATAGCCCAATGAATGCCCTGGAAATCAGAATAATTAAACAAAAACTCCATCTCTTTTCTTCTGAGAAGAACACTCAGAAGTGTAAAGCTTCCCGGTGTGAGGTTGTGGTAGAACATTCCCTAGTTGATCAATGTATGAAGGAGGGAAACATTCCAGTTCTGGAAAAGGACAGGTAAGGCGTTCAAAAGGAGTTAATGGCTAAGTTATCCTGAAAGATGAGTAGAAGCTAGCCAGATGATAAAAACGGACAGGGTCATTTCAGAGCAAAGGGACAGATGTAGAAAAATATTGGGTTTTTACTATGGAACTATAAGCAGTTTGACTTGGCTGGACCACATAGTGGAGCAATCATGCCTCAACTGTGCCCTGGGTGGTCTAGAGAGCATCCTCCCAGACTGATGTTAGAAGCCGGATGATGAGAGAATATACCCCTCTGAAAGTTCTTTGAATATTCTCAACAACCTCACCACGCACTTTTGTGAGGCAGGCATTTTCATCCCGGGTATAATTTTGGAAATGTTATTGAAACTCTTTGTGTCTTAGCCCAAGCACAGATAAACAGAAAAAATATAATCCTGCTTCACCAGTTTGTTGGAACAAATATGAGATCATGTCTGTGAAAAGTGCTTTGAAACCTGGAAAGTGCAAACCAAAAGTTATATTTATTAAGCTAATGAGATTTCTGTCATCTTATATTTTGTACTACATAGCCAAAATAAAATTTAAATATTCTCAAAATGCAATGCTCAATAAACACAGATCATTTAATCTCATTATGTGCCACTATTTTTTCATATAGTTCAACTCAATAAAAATGATTATATTTAAGAAAAGCCTTAAAGCACAGACAACAAATATATGGCATATGGAACCCAATTCCTCACTTGTGCTCCCAAGGCAGACATCACTAATTGATAACACTTTTTCCACTACACCTGGATGGAGCCTCAAAATTCTTCTCAACATTCCAAGCAGCTAAAACCAATATGTAAGAGTTGACCCTTAGAAACTATTATTATTTTGATTGTATTAAAGCCAGAAGAGGACAGAGGGCATTTTTCTTCCCTGCAAGCCATCATTGCACACAGCTATTTTAATTCAGAGAAGGAAAGCTCTGTCTTTTAACATTTTTGGGAACGAGAATTTGAGGTGTGTGAATTGTGAAGTGAGTTTTCTTAACAATGCAGAAAGAGGAATGCTTTAAAAAAATTGTGTTGTTTTCCGGTATCTCAGATTATTGATTGCTTAATTTCCTTCAAATCCAACACAGTTTCATATCAATTGTGTTAGTTTTAAAACGATGATTTTGAAATGACAAGGTTTGTGCCAAATAATAAATAAAATTTCAAGTAAAAGCAGCCCTGAGTAGGTCAGAACAATTTTGTGAGCGGAGTCTAGACTAGAGGCAGATGCATTAAAATGCCATAACCATGTATACACATAGTTACCAAGTCATTGTCAGATACTATTTTCATGCATCATTTTGATGCTGCTTAATGTAGGATAGGCTGAAAGTTATTATTTGGTCTTTTCAAAAGTACCTAGTAAATAATCTTCTGCCTAATTACACTTTTCCTTAAGATTGAAAAACTAAGGTCTTAAAGATTTGTAATGGTTTTCTTCTGAATGTGTAGGAAAATATCCAAAAAATTCTTCTTTTAAACTGGTAAGTACTTGATAACCGACATACTTAGAATGGGTAAGAAGTGAGCCAGGGGAAATGAGACACAGGGGAGGGAGGGAAGTTCTTAGCTTTATGCAGAGGTTCTGCTATGGGGGTGGGGGATAAGATGAGAATGAGAGACTCACTCTGAATTGGGGTCCACCTTCCTGTAAGACCAGCATAAATGTGCTCAGTAAGCATACCGCTGTGTTAACAAATTTGAGTGATGGGGAGCAACAGCCATAGGCCACTCCCTTATTCCTGCGGTCCCACTAAAATCCGGCCTGAAGAAATTTTCCCTCTTTTCATAATGGAGGCTCATCCCACTCTGCCCTACCTCCTGAGAGATGGTTACTTTTGCTGAGCCAGGTGACAGAATTATAGCACTGAGAGGTAGAGAAAGTGGATTGTTTTAAGATCAACATAGAAACAAAATTCTACTTACTGCTGTCTTGTATGTAAATGCGGTTTTGCCAAGAAGCTATATTTGTACATCTATGTGGGTGAAAAGGGCTGTTCTGTCAATGATTTCAACCACTATGTAATGTAACACTGGATTCAGATACATTCCATAATGAAGGGCAACTTATACATATCCCTTCATTCAGGGCCCAATAAATAGATACACTTGCTCGAGTAACCTAGTTCTCTGGTTTTGTTCATTTAATATATACAGTCCAGAGAGCTAGAGACCCAGCCCAGCAAGATGCCAGTTTTTTCTTGGCTAGATGATAGGAAATAGACAGAGAACTGATAACTCTTGCACTCAGACATCCTGGGGGGGAGGTGTCAGATCAGATCAAATCTAGAAGTCAACCTGATAGAAATAGAAGAGAAAAATACTTATCCCAACCTCTGTCAAGCGTTCATCAGCTCTTCCAACTTTGTATCAAGTATACTGATATATTATATCTCACATATAGCCATTTATTCCTTTAAAGTATGTAAATAAATGAAGAACGAGTAGACATAGGCTCTGAAAGAAAATTTACAGGGAAACTATCCCATGGTTTTTGGGATAAAATTTTAACTCTAGTTAGTCATCTCCCATGGCACCAAAATGGGAAGCAGTAGAACACTGTGGTTAAATATTTGAGCATCAAAATTGGACAGATAGACTTGACTGACTCCCATTTCTTCCACTTACTAGTTACATAATATCAAATTCTTCATCTAGCAAAAGAGGATAATGACAGAACCTATCTCACTGGCAGTGTTGGGAAACAAATTGAGATAGTGCTTGCCATGTATTATGTTTCTGCATATATATACACTTTCTGAAAATACTTTACAAATTATGTAAGGTATGGTAACTGGCACTCATTCATCTTTTAATCATTCAGTCACATGCACACACGTGGACATATACACACATACATTGAGTATCTACTATGATTTATTTACTGTGCTATGCATAGGGATATAAAAATGGGGAAACATTTTCTAACATTTTCAGACATCTGAACTCAGATGTCTTCTCTTACTTATCAAGACATTTATAATACCAGCAGCTTGACTTCACTGCATAAAGAGTAATGTATATAACCACTGACACAAGGCATTGACACCCTGACAATTAGGTAACCTACAACTTCTCAACACATAACCAGTAAAGTGTCTAGTGTTCAAGGAGAAAGTAAGTTTTCTAGGTGTCAGCTTCTTGAGGCTGTTGCTCCAAAGGAGGTCACTGCCCCGAGTAATGAGAACAGTTGGGAATCTCTCCCATTCTCTGTTGCCTGAAGGTCAACAGCCATCTGGTCTAACTCATGCTGGCTTTCCAATTGACAGTGAAAACAGATTTCTATCATGTCCAAGAACAAAGGGCATGGCTGAATCGTGGAAAATGTAGATGCCACAGTTGCCTTCATCCTTACAAAATGCATATCTCAATTTTCCGTAAATGCACTCTTGGGCAAAGTGTTATGTGATTAACAGGCAGAAGTATAGGGGCCATTTGAAAGAGGGGAAAGATGAGTCATGCACCAGAATCTCCTTGGAATGATAAAGCAACCACAAAATTGAGAAGGTTCTCTTTGGGTAATCCAGATGCTATGTTTCAAATATAGAGAATAAATTCACCAGTCAATGAGCTGCCTACTCTTTGCAAATCATGAAACAGAAGTTATATACTTCATCTCTATGTGTTATGAACCTTTTCCTTTGCATTTTCATAAAAGAAATCTGACATCTTGAACAGGGTACTGACCAACAGATTAAAATCACTTTACTGTGAGTGTCCTTTTATTTTCTTGGCAGGCCACATGTTGATCCAGCAGTCATCCATCTTTTCCCCTTTCCCAGATATTGGTTAACAAGTATTACCTGGTGATAAAACTGTCTAATTTTTCCTATAACAAAAATTACAAACATTAGAAAAAATTCCTGAGCTTGGGTAAGATATCTTATTCGTATTAAGCATTTCAGACACATTACAGAGCTTCACACACTTGGTGAAATGTTTAAAATAAATATCCAAGTGCCAGAAACCTTGTTCTTTCCAATTTATTTGAGGGATATTAAATATGTTACAATTAATTTCACATGCTGTATTAACACATTCCATTTATATGCTCAAAACTACAGGGGTCTCCATAACAGCTTTAAGTAATTCCATTTTGCAGTACAAGGGACATTGTTAATGTTCAAAGATTAGAAAATGCACCCTCTTTGATCTTTGCTCCTTATTGAAAGACAGCATTCAGATACCAGGAATGTATTTTTCTTCAAATAGTTGATTTCTCCTAGAGGAAGATATGATTAAATAGAATACTCCAGACTTAACAAGGAAACAAAAGAACTGGCAATTTCTTTTTAGCTCTCTTCCTTCTAGCATCTCAAAGCTGTTTGCCTTTTTAGAAATCGAGAGAGAACAAGTTGCTGACCCTAGAATTGAACAACCACATTAGTTATTTTGGTTATGCCAGTATTGAAACAGAACATGTGCCCAAGGCAGGCACACTTTGCAGAGTGGGCATTTTGCACAGTTTATTTTAATTGATGGCTCAGCCTATAGATTGGGCATCTGTACAAATGCTTAAAAAAATGAAAGAAATTATTGGATTCTTGCAAGTAATGAAACTAGAGGTTTAGAAAGGAAAATGGCTTTCTCTGGTATTTTCAACATATTTCTTAGAGTCACCCATTATTTGTAACCGTTTTTTTGTAATTCTTGATTCATTTAGTCATTCATTCAGCAAGTATCTATTAACAGGGCCATTGCCAAGTATAATGGTTAGCACTAGAGTTTTGCTTATATTAACAACCTCTTTAATGGAGATTACAGTTCACTGCTAGATATTTAGGGCCCCAAGCAAACGTTTCAACAAGTCTAGTCTATTCTTCCCTTTAAAATAAGCTTTTACCAGTTTCAAAACAGATTCCTAATTATGCCTGTGAAAATGAAATAGCAGACAGCTGTGGCCAGGCTCTCTCCCACAAGCTCTGTCAAGTATTGCTGGAGCATCACCCCAGCCTCCCCCCAGTCCATCCTCCACGTGAGAGCCAGAGTGATTATAGAAAATATTCAGTAGCTTCCCACTGTTTAGTATGAGGACAAACACCTTTAATGTGACCCTCCAAGCTGGGCATGACGTGGCCCCTATGCACCACTGTAGCCTCATCTCATGCTCAGGGCCCTCCAGCTACACTCTCTTTCTCTGTTACTTCCATGTGGCAGGGCTGTCTCAAATGCTGTTCCCTCTACATTGAATTGCTCATCAGAATCAAACCTTCCAAGCTTGTGTACAATGCCCGCTGAAGTTCATGAAACAGCATTTTCATAAATTTTCTTGTATTCAATCCCAAGTAGCTCAGAATCTAAGCATAATCTCAATGTCTGGGATATGCTCTGCTTCCAAATGCCTTTATTCCAGGTTTGGCCTCGTGGCTTGATGCTGTGAATGGCATGACAGGATTGCCAAAGGCTGATCAATAATGTGAGTCAGCTGTGATTGGAACGCCATTCAATAGAGAAAGCCTGAAAAAGCCTTAATAACATATTAATCTAGAACTTTGGGTTTCCAAACAGAAATATAATTTTCCAGAATGTTTTCTTGGAAGCAATTTGTCAATTTAATTTAAAAATATTTATGGAAAACCTTTCTTAAGTAAGGAGGTTCAGAAATTCTTTGGTAATGATCAGACTTTTTTTAGATGTTTTATTTCAGCAGTATTTAATTTCATTTGTGATTTCTATCAGTGACATCTATTCATAGATGGGGAGGACATACAATGAATAATATTTGGTCACTGCCTTAATTTTCAACAAGAGTTTATTGTATAGTAATCTGTGTTGGGAGCATTATCCTGGATTCTAAGAATATAACACTGAGCTAAATAGACATATTACTCTCATGCAGTCAGAATCTAGTATAAGAGACATGCCCTAAGCATTAATCACACAAATTTACAATCACACACTGTGGAAAGTGCTGTAAAGGATAACACGAGGTAGTATGAGAGCACATAAGAAGTCCTGGGGTCAGGCTGGGAGGGCATGGAAGGGTTTCCCTTCCTTCTTCCACCTACCACTCCGTGGAGGTGATGTTTGCACTGGAAGAAGAAAGAATGTTGAACTAGAGGAAGTGGAGTGGGGGAGCTGAACTCACAAGGACAAGATAGGGCCAAGATAGGGCCAAGAGCTACTATGGGTGGATTAGTGGTCATCTGTAATGAAATTTGAGAGGCTGCAGGAAGGCCTTCAAAGATTTTCCCACAATATTTCACTTATTGGCCTAATATATTTACTTTTCTGTTTCAAGCAATGTTCCCTGAAGAAATGTGAACTTCTCCAAGAGTAGTAAACCTATTAGACCAGAATGAATCATATGTTAGCTGTGAGCTCATGAAACCACTTAGAAACTCAAGGATATTAAACCAGAAGAAGTCATCCTCATGAGAGATTTATAGTGGATCTGGAAGAGAGGCCCTCTGTAGGCAGGCACTTGTTTGTACATGTTTAACTCTAGACTCAGTCCATTTAGTCATTCAAGAAATATTTATTGCTCACCTACAATATGCCAGGCATTATTCTTGCCACTTGGGATACATCAATGAACAAAAGAGTTGTATCAGTTCTCTATTACCGCCATAAGATGTTAACATACACAAAGTCAGAACACCATGCAACAGTAAACATGAGTTGCAGGGTTCAGCTGGTGTGGGATAGTCTTGACCAATCATGCCTGGGACACTCATGTGTCTGCAGGCAGTTGTGGCTTCACTTGGTGGCTCTGTTGATCTTGTTTGGGCTTCCTCACACAGCTGGGGTCAGTTGGCTGTGACTGATCTTAGAGGACCTTAGCTGATACAACTAGGGAAACTTAGTTCTGGTCCATGTGTCTCATTTATTCTTCAATGGGCTAGTCTAGGCTTGTTCTTGTGGCCATGGCAGGAGAGCAAGTGTGAACAAATCCAATCACATATGTGCTTTTCAAGGCTTTGTTTGCGTCATATTTTCTAATATCCCATTGGCCAAAGCAAATCGCATGGCCAAGCCCAGAGACAGAGTGGGAGAACATGAAAAGGTTATGTGACAAAGTGTATGGATATAGAGTGTATTATGAACTGGATTGTGTCCCCCTAAAATTCATATGTTGAAGCCCTAACCTCTAGTACTTCAGACTGTGACTGTATTTGGAGATAGAACCTTCGAATAGGTGGTGAAGTGAAAATGAGGCCATTAGGGTGGGCCCTAATCCAGTCTGAAATTTGGACACACAAAGAGACACCAGTGATGCATGCACACAGAGAAAAGCCCATGTGAAGACGCAACAAGAAGGCAGCCATCTGCAAGCTAATGAGAGAGGCCTCAAGAGAAAGGAAACCTGCCAACATCTTGATTTTGAACTCTTAGCCTCCAGAACTGTGAGAAAATAAATTTCTGTTACTTACACCACCTAGTATGTAGTATTTTGTTATGGCAGCTTGAGCAGACTAATACAGGGAGGGAGGGGAAAAAAAGGCATTTTTTTTCAATCTATTACAACAGACAAAAATCCATGCTGTCTTAGACCCTAAATTCCAGAGTGGAGAATAAACGACATACATAATAAAAAACAGTAAATTATTTACTATATTAGAAGGTGATAAATGCTATGGAAAAATTAAAAAGTTAAGCAGGGTTAGGGGATCAATTGTGCTGGAGGTAGAGGGTGAGAAATTTCAATATTAATTGGATGGTCAGTATACACATCTTTGAGAGGCTCATGAGTGAGCACTTGAAAGAGATGAGGGAATTAATCATGAGGATATCTGAGGAGAGCATTCCAGGCAGAGATAAGAAGAGTACAAAGGCTCCAAGTTGGAGCATGCCAGAGCGTCGGAGGCACAGCAAGAAGCCAAGGTGGCTGAGACTAGTAGGGATGAGTCAGAGGCATGACAGAGGCAGCATATGTGGAGCCTGTAGACCAAGTAAGGCTTCAGATGTTGCAAGGTTGTAAAGGACTCCGTCTATGCCTGGCTCTTTGTCATTTCTCAATATCCATTCCTGCTGTTTGTCCTACAAATCCATAGTTTCTGAAAAACAGCTACTGACCTGCTCCAAGGTTTGCCTTTTCCCGTAAGGTTGAGATATTTGAATGATATTCCTCAGACCGCTCAGATTCCACTCCTGATATCTAATATCGGGAGTAACCACTAATATCATCTTCCTCCTCAACTACCTAATCTTTGACATTTTAAGTTGGGAAAATTAATATACTGTATGTTCCTAAAAGATATATATATCTGATATATATACTGATACATCTGTATATACTGATGTATATACTGATACATCCTAAAAATGCTTGTTAATATACTGATACATCTTAAAAATGCTTGTTAATGCTCAGGTCATTATGAAAAAGGATTTGAGACGTGGAACCATTGCTTGTAAAGTGCTTAGAACTGAGCACCTGGCATATAGTAATTGCTCAGTAAACACTAGCTATTATATCTTTGACTCTATTGCTTTTTATAGGCCTGCTTGATGATCACTTTGCTAGCATCGAGGACTTCTGGCTTCTTATTCACCGTTTATTCTACCTGAATGAGCTTCTGCTGACTGATATGTCTATGTACAAATTTGGTATATATATGTTCAAACTGAGTTTTTCTCAGCTAAATGTTTATAGGTTTATGAATAGTTTTTTATTTGATCTTGTGCACACTAGTATTCAAATATGGGTTTTGAGATCATTCCCAGTTAAATCATGTCTCCCAGGTTATAAATCATGATTTAGAAATGTTTCTTATCCACTTTTTTATAACTTTTAACATTTTTCAAGGATATCTATAGGTAAGTAATAAGGTAAGAGTGCTAACAAAAAAGACTATTTCCCTTGCCTCTTTACTTTGTATCAAGTTGCAACCTTACATCATAATTTCTTATAGAAGATTAAAAAGAATTAACGGTTTCCAGTGAAAATGTTCACTAGAAACATTTTACTATTATAAATCAATAACAGTTAGTTCATTAATTTCAGTAGCTAAATGATTTTTATTTGAATCAATAATGTTCTCTACTGTCATTGTGAGCTAATATTTTATGCATTACCTTGTTATTATTCAGAAAGCATAGCTAAACTTATTTATATAAGATAATTTAGAAATTAAAGAAGAAGTTTTTCATTGTGTTACATCATTCATCAGGTATTTATTGAGTGCCGTATTTCAGACACAAGAGATGCGATGGTGAAATAGACATATTAGGTTTCTGTTCTCATGGAACTTACATTTTAGTGCATAAAACAGATAATAAGTAGAGAAGTCAGTAGATCAATAAGTAGGACAACTTTTGGTGGCAACCACAACGAAGGAAATGCTACAGAGCCTGAAACTGAGAGTTACTTTCAGCAATGTTGAGTAGGAGGGTCGGAAGCCACCTTTGAGGAAGGACATTCGAGCTGAAACCTGAGTAGTAAAGAACTTATCATGAGAAGATCTGAAGGAAGAAAGCTCTGGGCAGCAAAGAGGCTCAATGCAAAGTCCCTGGAGGTGGGAAAAGTTTTGGCTGGAGCGAACAATGGAAGAGAGGAGATGAAGATAGAGAGGTTGGCAGGAACCAGGTCATATGGGACTGAATAGGCCTCTTAAAAAGTTTGCACATTATTTTGTTTCACTACAATTGAAAGCCATCGAAGGGTTTTGAATAGGAAAAAATGTAAATTGATCTGGAGGGCCACAGAGAGACCTGTTAGGAAGCTATTGAAGCAGCCCAATTAAGAAATGATGATGGCTTGGACTGAGATGGTAGCAGCGGACGTAAGAAGTAGGCTGATTTGGGATATATTTATGAGGAGGTGCTAACAGGGCTTCCTGCTGAGTTGGGTGAGTGTGAGAGAATTAAGGAGGACTCCTATAGAACTAGGTGGATGATGGTGCTATTTACTAACATAGGGAATATAAGGAATCCCTATTTACTGATATGGGGAGCAGGCTTGGGAAAGAAGGTAGATCAAGCATTCTGTTTGGGGCCTGTTGAATTTTAGATACTTTGAGATATCTATGGAAGTTAGACTTATCATCTTTAGACTCAGAGGAGGGACCAGGATTGGACGTACATGTTTGTGAGTCATCAAGGGGCAGCGGATGAAAGCACAGAAACATCTGCCAACAGTACAGTCACTTTGCTGCCTTGGGAAGTTTGGGAAAACTCCAACTTTAAGACTCTGAAAGGCCGGGGCAAGGGAACATTCTAATGTTACTCAAGACCTAAATCAAATATCCTTTTATTGTCCCATTTCCTTTGCCTTCGAAACTCAGAGTAATCCTTCACAGAAACAATCCTTTCCCTTCCAGTGGTCAATCACTGATTTCTGGTTGTGTTCTGATCTTTCTTTAGCCATCTGAAAGCTTATTGTCCTATTATACAAAAATAACTGTATAAATCTATGGAAAATTCTCATGCTCCAAACACTAGCCACTACTCTATTTGTATCTTCAGGCTCCATATTTGAACTCTTGTGCCTTCCCACATCTTTTCACTCTGTGATGGTTGTCCCAGATTCTGTTCTTGTGTGGGCTGGTCAAGGAATGGTGAGCAACATAAAGAAGGGTTTGGCTTTCTTCCCTCTATATAATAAGAACAAAGAAGCTAGGAGTGGCCAGAATTGTGTAAAACTATTTCAATTGGTTCCCACAATTATCTGAACTCTGTTCCTTAGCAAGTAGGAGTCAGGACTCAAGGCCAAGTTCCCAGGGACAGGCCTGGGTGTGAGGTGTGTAGAGTGATGTAAAGTGGGGCCTACGTCAACAGAGGTCAGAAGAGGAACAGAGAGCCACAAGAAAGATTTTGAAATAATGCAGGCTTTTGGTGCCATGGGTATATTCTGGTTCTTCAAAGAAAAATTTTATGTAAATAAATAATTACCAGTAATAATTGCTGCATCCTTGACCCTTACTTCATCTCTCACGCTCAGAGCCATGAAATGCCCATGTATCAAAGTGGCCTCTCAGAATGTCATCTAACAGATCTAAGAAATAACTTCTAGGGTGAAGTTGACATTGAAACCTGAGAGTTCAAGGAACGCTTCAACAAGAGGGGGTGAATTAGATGGGCCAAGATGAGCCATGACTTGTTAGATTGGAAATTGGGAATGCCAGAACTGAAACGGGGGTTCTGAATTAGGAGACATTGTGGCACAATATGGACCCAGAAGGGATTGGTGAGCTTTCTACCCAAACCCGCTTTTTCTTCTACTCATATCTCTTCAGCCATCTGAGCTGCTGCCCAACTGGAGCAGAGTTCCTATCACAGACAGAAGAGGCAGCCAAGCAACCGACATCCTGATATGTTGGAAGCATGAGATTTCTTCCTGAGAACGACAACCTCAAGGACAGACAACTTATCCAGAGTCATCACATCCATTAGCCCCTACCCATTTCTGCAGATTCATGTAAAGAAATGATAGAGATATTTAAAACAAAAACAAAAAAGCACTTTTTAGAGACCTTGAGGTTGTAGGTGATGTCATCAGTTCATTCTTACTGAACGTTGTGAATTTTAAGCAAGGCGAAGAGACGACGTTAAATAATAGACTCTGGCTTTCTGGACTGTAGGCTGTGACACTGAAACCTGGATTCTTGATAAGGGACTGGCAGTGTGATGGTCAGGATGAATGCCTCTGGCAAGAGATTTTCTTACATTGGTGGGAAGCTTTTAAATTGAGGGAGAAAAATGCCCAGGTAAAACTATTAAAATAATTCCTACAGATGAAGATAATTATATCATAGAAAAATGCCTGTAAGAAGAAATGCCCAATAAAGCTAAAGAGTAAACAGAGGGAAGAATATTGGAAGCAACACAAGGTAGACCAGTCACATCAAATTAATCACTATCGTCTTTCTTTTGATATACACATAAAACAGTAAATGAGAAACAGAGTACTCCTGATTTTCAAGAAGCATTCATACAACTCTTTCATAGTTCCTTAACAGGTGAAGTTTAGAAATGTGGTCTGATAGCACTGCTAGGTGATTCACAGTTGATTCAATGTTGGAGAATGTATATTCTCGTTACCCCAAGAGAAGTCTGTAGCAGCAGCCCAGACATCCTTTCTTCATCTGGGCCTGCCTAAAATTTTACTGAGGACTTACATTGAGTCATGAATCACATCCTGTCCAACTTTGTGACTGACTCAACATCCTGCAAATAGTAAAATAATAGAACTAGGATTGAAGATGATATGAACAGGCTAAAAGGAAGGCATAAACCTGTGACATAAATTGTAACAGTGATGAACATAATGATCTGTGGTTAGCTTCAGCGTCAGCTGCCTAAGTGCAGAAGGGAAAGGCCAGACTTCAAGCAGTAAAGAGACCTGGGAGTGTTAAGGTAACTGCAAGTCCAGTGTGAGCTGGCAGCATGACCCGGCTGTGAAAATAAGGCCACATTTGATCTTCTACTTCACCAATAAGAGCATGCTGTGCTAGTAAATGAAAACAGAGACTACTGCACTCTCAACTACATAAGTAATAACTACATCTGGAGTACTGTATCTAGTTTGGGTGCCAAATTGGCTTAAATATGTCAACCAAGACAGTAGGGTTCCCAAAGCCATATCATGGGGGGCACAAACGAGGCAAAGGGGATTACTAAGCTCCAGAAAAAGGGGTATCAATTGTGTTAAACGTGTTTGAGGACTGTCAGGCTGTAAGAAAAAAAATCACCTTATTTTATTTGGTTTCAGAGTACAATACCAGTGGAATTTTTTAAAAGGTAGATATAAGATTGATATAAATGACACATTTCTAATAACTTCCGCCGTCCCACAATGCTCTAGGTTGGGTCATATAGTAGTGAGCTTCTCTTCCCTGGAGTGTTTAAGCAGAGGTTGAATTATCCCCATACATCACTGCTATAGGGGGTTTCTCCCACTGTGTGAGAGATTAGACGGGGAGTTCTCAAACCTTCCTTCCATCCGGAAGAGTCCACCCTTCTTTTCTTTGCTCCCACTGTAGAACAGCCACTTTCAGTTAAATGTGGCTGTGCATCTACAAGGAAAAGTGGGCGTGTGTGTCTAGTGAATGTTTATGTGCAGAAGCATGCACACATCTGAAGGAGTAGTGCCACACCACGGAGAAGTATCATAGGTGAAGAAAACAAGGTGTTCCCATACCCTTTCCTTGTCTGACTCATGGCACCTCCTCTCCACAGTTCAGAGTCTAAAGCCACAGCTCTGGGTGCAGTTGGGACCATTCTTCTCACCTTGTCTGACTATGTGTGGGAGAAAACTGAGCTTAATGACAGAGTGACACATACACATAACAGGAGAGAAACACACGGAGCCTCAGAGCTAGTGAAATTGAACTTAAAACTAAGTTGAATCCCCCCCAGAATCTAAATTTTTCCCATGTAATTTTGTTTTGCTAATAATATTTTTGTAAGAAGCAAAGGAGGTATTCTTTCAAAATACGAAGCTACTAGAAATCACATGTTCAGAGATGGAGATTCCTGACCATTGCTGCATTTTAAGCCAAGAAATTTCATTGTGTTTTCTGGGGGGGGGGGGGGGGGAACCTACAAAATATTTTCACAGAAAGCAGCTCAGAAAGAAAGGATATTTCCACTATTTTCCATTTCTGTAGAATTTCCTTGAGGTTTTAGCCTTTTCTGATTTTTGTCAGAGATAAGGATTTTTTTATTCAGATAACTGCAATTTCCACCTTCTGAACATTAAGCAGATATAAATTATCTACAAGGCTAAAAAGTCTTTGATTAACAAGCTAGGGAATTGCAGGTATTAAAATTGCCCCCCAGAGGGAGTGCATATCGTTCCATGAATGCATTAGACATCTACTTTGAATTACAAAGAAAAATTAATTAAAAAGTATATGTTTATAAGTAATGTGTGTTCCCCTGAGTTCATTCTAAAAGCCACATATACGCCGAATCTAATAAAAATTAAATTGCATTAGCTGCATATTTTACTTCAGCAACATGAGGAAAAAGATAAAAGCAGGTGCTACCTAATGTTTCATTCTAGAAAATTTCCGGAGTGCCCCGACTGGTCTGGATGGATTTTAGTGCTCAACACTCCCTGGAGAATTCTGTGTGTGGTTGAAACAAGGACGGCAGCTACCTTAGGAAGGGTGATTCGGTGCTCCCGTGAACAGCTCTGCTTCCAATCTAACTATTTGCCGTCCTCTGAATCAGTCCAGCCATGCCCACGCGGGTTCTGCAGAGTTGGTGGCGATAGAAAGATTCAGCAGGCTCCATTTACAAGGCGTCATCTACACTGGGAAATAACAGGCAGCTCTGCTGGTTGTTGGCCATTTTAACAAGTCCAAGGCACAGTCTTCCCCCCTCCTCTGATCTGTCAGACACTATGGCCTTAGCGTCTCTAGAAGTATGTGCATCTAGAAGCAATAAAAGTGTTATGACATCCGACACTTGTCCATATTTTGTTTATTTCATAGATATCTCATTTCGTTAGCTTTTTATGCCTTTTTTTTCCTGTCTGTGCTTTTTCCCCTTTCAGTTACCATGGAAACAATTTCCCTGGTAGGGGAGGAGCCTAATGGCATCCAGGAGTGTGAAGTAAAGTCAATTTATATCATGGTTTGTGAAATATTGGGGGTTTGTAATGGTTGTTATCACCACATATGGTAAATCAATCTCTTTCTAGAGCAAATTTCTAAATATTGATATGAGTATGGGAGTGATAGAATTATATAGGATCATGCATCTCAGCAACTTGCATGGCAATCTTTAAGATATACATTCCTATTTTGCCTTGTTTGTACAAATAGAAAATGAAATACAAAAGAGACAAAATGTCCTATTTATGCATTTTTATCTATTTTAAATTCTCCAAAGGTATCAACTGGTCTCTAACATAAAGCATATGGTTGTTTTTATTACACAAATTAAGAAGTTCTGTCTGATCACTTATAAAGTTTATATATATGTGTGTGTGTAAATGTATAATTTTTTACATGTAGCTTCTATATAACGGAGGAGCTGTGCCATCCTCATTCTCACTGCTATCGTTCTCACTTTACATCAACTGGTATTTGGACAACCGTGTTAATTCAGAAAATGCAGCCTTTAAAAGTTTGTCAAAATATGTGCACTTCACACAAGCAAGTAAGGTGATTATATTTTCATGTTTTAAAATAGCCTGGTTTGTCCCCCTTGTCTAAACCCAAAGTTGTTTATTTGGTTTCACGTGTAGCTTGTTTTGCTCCCTGTTTTCTCTCAAAGAGCCGTGAATGATGAGACGACAAAATATTGCATTATTTGTGCTCTTGAAACAGATGCCACCTGAGCTGTGACAGGTATTTTAAGTGTAATCTTCTGCATTCACTTAACACCCTGATTTGAAAATTTTTAAATCTTGGGCATATTCTTGTTCGTTTACCATTGAAATGAGTCACCTCTTGGTGTGAAGAGAGAGCTGGGAATAAAATGGGATCAGGTGCTGGGGGGGCAGTAAGAGGAGATAGAATTGTCACTAAGTTTGGCTGGCTCCAGACGCAGATGTGGAACAACCAGAGAGACTGAATATTTTGAATTTTTTTTTTTTCTCAAAGAGCACCCCGTGTTAATTTTAACGAACACAGAAACAGTGGCTTAGCTGACATTTTGAAAAGCAACCATTCTTCTTAAACTATTTCTGGATAGTACTCTACTAACATCTTGGAGCATGTGGGACATCTACTGACACGGAACGCAGTCAGAGGCTGTCTGGATCCTTGAAATACTGCATAATCTCATTCCCTTTTTGCATTTGGGAAAATGTTTAATATTTTATGATCTTTTGAGACAAAGATCCTTCAGCTTAACAAGGGGGAAATTTTAAAGTAAACATTCCCAAAGATAGTTTGAGGCTTTTATAAAATTTACACAACAAATTAGAGTATGGAATTCTATGCAATTCAAGATGATGCGGGAAGCCTGGAAGGAGAGGATAGAAGAATGCCCAGGACAGTTGTTGGACTTATTTTAAAAGGTGTCTCTGAATTCAGCAGAAATTCAAACACATCAGGACACTGACCATCGGGGTGTCTGTTCTTTTTCTCTCCTTCATTCTCTTTTGCCCAGAGACGTGCTATTGAAAGGAGCATCACCAGTTCTCCCACGCTTTGTTTGTACCACATGAGTCGGTTTTACAACTGCTTCTGAGCAAAGAGTCAATTCCATGATACGTTTCCTGTAACGTTAGGAAATAGAACACGCCCAGAGAGCGGGTTCAGAAGAGCGTCTGCAGCCTGAGCAGGCTGGAGTAGTGAATGTCCAACAGAGAATGCCCGGCTCGCCCACAAAGGTGAGGAGCTCCGGCAGCGTTGAGCTGAGGAAACCTCCTCCTCCTCCGAGATCGGGTATTACGTAGTTCAAGGATAAAGGGGCACATATGTATGGTGATGGATGCAAACTAGAAGCCGAAATATAATCATGTACGCCTGAAATTTATACAATGTTATAAACAAACGTGACCTCAATAAAATATTTTTTAAGTGAAAATTTCTCCTTTAAAAAAAAAATCCTATTTTCCCTCTTTCATTAACCTTGAGTGACAGATGCAGATACTCCCTAACTGACATCCTGATCTCCTACCCGATATGCATCGCATTCACGATGGTGCTGAGGGGAGGCGTGAACAGCCTGCTTCCACTGGCCTCATTTAAGACAATAAAAATGCACAGAGCAACAGTACCTGTGCTCTGATATCAGCTGATGCTAACAGGGGTTCTCATTGGAGAGATCTGAATATGGATGTCATTGGTTTCTAGAAGTTTCCTTGATGGCCGGTAGTTTTTCAGAGAGGATTGCTGCACATACTACACATCTTGGCTGCACCGGAACATCTTTTTCATGTACCTGTTAGCCATTTGGATATCTCCTTTGAAAAAATGTCTATTCAGGTCCTCTGTCCATTTTTAAGTCCAATTTTATTTGTTTTTCAGCTGTTGAATAGTTTGAGTTCCTTATATATTTTGGATACTAACTCTTTATCAGATAGATAGTTCGAATAGTTTGAGTTCCTTATATATTTTGGATACTAACTCTTTATCAGATAGATAGTTCGCAAATATTTTCTTCTATTCTATAGGTTGCCTTTTTATTTTTTCAATTGTTTCTTTTGCTGTGCAGAAGCTTTTTAGTTTGATGTCATCCCATTTGTTTATTTTTGCTTTTATTGTTTGAGCTTTTGGTGTCATATCCAAAAAACTCATTGCCAAAAACGACATCAAGGAGATTTTCCCTATGATTTCTTCTAGTAGTTTTACAATTTCAGGTCATACATTTAAGTCTTTAATCCATTTTGAGTTAAGATTTATGAGTGGTGTATGGGGGTCAATTTCATTCTTTCGCATACGAATATCCAGTTTTCCCAGGTGGTGTTACCTATTGATCATCTTTTTCTCATTCAGTTTGAGATCCTCCTGGTCCTTGGTATGATAAGTAATTTCCTATTGAAATCTGGACATTTTTTATTCTCTTATGAGACTCTTGATCTTATTTTAATCTTCTCTTTTAGCTTGCTTTTTGACACTGCTCCAGCAGGGAAAGGAGGATGCCACCTTGTTACCGTCAGATGGAGGGAGAAATCTGGGCTACCCCTTGGCCTCCATTTAACCTTAGCTTTACTCTTTGTTACTGATGGTTGGGAGCAGAAATTGTGACTTCCAAGTCATGTCCACTGACACTGTGTTGGGGATGGCCTCAGTCGGGGGGGGGGTGGAGGTTCAGGATCCCCATGCTGGATCCCCCAGCATCTCCACTGACACCATGAAGGAGGAGGGGTCTCATTACAAGTTGGTGGGTATGAAAGTTTCAGCTCCCCACTTGGCCTTCTCTGACACCACCCCAACAGAGATGTTGGGTCACTTGTCATAGCCTTAGGGAGCTGTCTCAAGTCTGGAGTCCCCATGTGGCCTTCGGTAGGGGTGAGGACTTGTTTTTGTTATGTTTTCTGTGGTGTTTTGCTGGAGGAGAACAATGATTGTCTAAAAGTTTTCTGTCTTTCTAGGCTGCCCCTTTCCTAGTCCTTTCGCTAAACAGATAGGCTTTTGTTGGGGGTTCTTTTGTCTGCGCCCTTGGAATTTCTGGGTTGCTGACTTTTTCAGCCTGATGTCTGAGATATATGAGGCAAATAGAAAACCCAGGGAACTCTCCACTGTGTCATTCCTCGTGTCCCAATGTCTCTTTGTTCTGTCTTCTTTTCTCCATCCTTCAGAATCTTATTTTGTTTCATATATAATGTTCAGTTTTTAGTTGTACTTAGTGGGATGAATAGGGAAAACGCACCAACTCCATATTCCTGGAAGTGAAAGTTTTATTGATTTTTTTTTGTCACCAGGATCTTAACTAAGGGCAAGGAGCATCCAAAAGCAGCAAGCGCTTGTGTAGGCCCCTGGAAGCCACGAAGAAGAGGACTCTAATGAGCTTCTGGACCCCCAGGAATGCTTCTCCTTTCTGACACTACTGTAACCATTGGAAAGTACTGGGACATGTTCCATGTGCAATTGCATCACATTATTTCTGTGAGTATATTTTGTGAAGTATGAATCAAATTTTTCTCAACTTTCTTTTAATCTATTGACCCTCCCTCATTTTGACCACTAAACACAAGCTCTCCAAAGGTCCAAGAAGCATTGGAGTAAGTAGAAGATTAAAAGCTTTGAAAGAACACATCTGGATCCAGTTTTATTCACCTTTATCCACAGAAAAGGAGAAGAAAAATAAAAAACCCTTCTGGGCTGAGGAAAGCAAAAGGAATTCAAAGAGAAACTTAAGCAATGCTGTTGACTGTTTAATAGGCAGCTTTTGGGGGGAGGGGAAGCTGTAATTTATAGTGTTTTCCAACTTCTGTGCAATAAATACTCTTACCATGGCTAATTTCAAGCTACTAATGAACCATCAATCATTGTGGAGTTGGGAGGAGATGCTAACAATTGGCCCTCACAAGTTGGTATGTGCCAGCTCCCTACACCACTGGAAGTAATAGTGACTGATAAAGTTCTTTGAGAAGGTGCCTCACTGACTACCTCACTCCACTATTTAACTTCAAGAGGAAATTGTCAGTAGAACTCCCATTAAATTTAAATATCTAGAAGTAAAATAGGTCAGTCTGTTCTACTCCTGAACTATCAAACTTGCTTCAGGAACTTCTGGGAACTCTATCCTACAACCATAATGACATGGAAGCAGTAAAAATTGGTATGTAGTCAGTGTCAGACAGGCCTGAGGAACTTATCTCCTCGGTGATAGAGGTGGAGGAAAGAAGGTACGCTTTCCTTCTACTCCTGAGAAGGGCAGAGCATTTGGCTGAATACGAGAGCCTGGATACAGAAGCAATCTCACCATCATGACAGGAGACGTGACAGCCAACTTCAGAGTGAGTTTTTATATGACAATCAAGTGTGGTCATGGATGTCTCAGTGAACACCCACGTAGAGGCCAGGCAGCACCGAGAACAAGGTAGTAATTGAACATCTCACTGAACACAAGCTCAGGGCTGATCACAACCCAGGAATAAATTCTAACTCCACTTCATGAATCATCTGCTTTTAGGCACATCCTTCTGCTTTCAAAAAGGAAGAGGAGTGAGAATTTTCAAGAGCAGGCATATCCTTTTTTCTCTGGATCCCTAGAAATTCAGACTAGGAGTCCTGTTAGGCTGAGGGCTTCCTGGGAGGCAGGAGGAAAGACAATGTGACTTGAAAATAAATGACATCCAGAAGAGTCAAATACCCAACCATTCATAACTCAAGCCAGATATAAGGTAATTTTTCTTCATTTTTCATTCTTCTTTTCATTAAATTTCAGTGTCCTTAAGTATGTCCATTAACCTGTTCGGAATTAGGGACTATTGTGCTTTTATTGACATTAATGATAGTTTATAGAATGAATAAATTAGACCTGAGACATGTGCTTCTACATAAGTGTCAATGCACTTATATTCATAGAATCAAAGCAAGATGGTGGAGCATGAAGTTCATGTTGCAAAAAGTTGGGCAAGGGAAGATTAGTTGTGAGAGAGATATAACATCTATTCCAACTCTGTAACCATGGCAGTTGTATTTGGTGACAATACAAGACTAAATCACATTTTTATAAAAAGAGAAAAGTAGACTGCTTAATTCTTTCAGTGCTTTTACTGATGGCCCGGTGCCAGGGAAATCGTTCTGTATGGTACTTTGCATATTTTGGGTCTTCTGTACAGTCTACTAATGTCTTCTAAGCCAGTCATTTTTACAAACTGTGAGAGAAAGTTATTTATTTAAAGTAAAACATACCATTGCTTTAGGGCCTCAAATGATGTGTACAAAATACAAATTCAACAATTAAATTATATTAAATTAAATTAACTTCAGCAGCTGTAATTTCTCATAAAAAGCACAGCAGAGTATTGGGCATGAGAGAATGCCATGTGAAGCATATTATTTTTTTCTGATGGTTTTAGTTATTTAATCTTTTGATTCCCAAAGAATTAAGATGCTCAAATATCCTTTTTATATGGTTTAAATTTTGTATATTAAATACATCTATTTGATTTATCTATGAACTTTTCTGTTTGGCAGTGTCTTATTAATACCTTGTCTATTTCAACTGAAACATTAAAAAACACTAACAGCATTTTATAAGTACAGAACAATCTAGTAACCATCAATATGAACTAACTACCACAAAAACAAATTGTCATCCTATAATATTGATCATAGCTTGTATAAAATATATATATATTCCATACTTTCCTTTTTATCTAATATTCATTTCATATTTTGAGCTCCTTGCTGTCTGGAACTATTTCATTTTCTGTATCTAGCAGTGACTGATATATCATATATGTAGTTTGAGTTAAGTTGAATGAATACATGGTATTTGTGATAGTGATTTCTCAGTTTTAGTTCTTACCCTCCAGTCTGAGTATCACATTCAGGCAGAATACCCTTAGGATCCTCCTCTTTCTTCTTCTTCTTCTTCTTCTTTGAATGTGTATTTTATTTGTCTGAATTTCTGAATTTGATTTGTAGACTTGTCAATACAGGATTTAATGGACTTCAAGAATTAAAGATTGTCTGGAACTATCAAAGTTACAAACAGAAATAATTCTGGCTGATATGTACAGCATTATTCATACAAAAATATTCATTTAATTTGCCCATTTGCTTGGATAATGATGTTGAAAATGGGAGCCAGGGAACCCAGGTTATAGTCCTGCTTCTGGCACTAGCTTCTTTTCTAAACTGCACCTAATCCCTTTCTGCTTTGGTTTACTCATATTTTAAGTGCTGATTATATGACTATCTAAAGTAACTTAGTTGTGAGTCTCAAAATGAAATATGTATATAAAAATACTTTTAAAGTAGAGACATTATATAAATGCTAGCTTTTCTTTTTTTGAGGAAGATTGGCCTTGCACTAACGTCTGTTGCCAATCTTTCTCTTTTTTCTTTTTTTTTTCTCCCTAAAGCCCTAGTGCATAGTTGTGTATCATAGTTGTAGAGTTGTAGCTCCTCTATATGGGATGCTGCCTCAGCGTGGCTTGATGAGCAGTGAGTAGGTCCGTGCCCAGGATCTGAACCAGCGAACCCCAGGCTGCCAAAGTGGAAGGTGCGAACATAATCACTATGCCACGGGGCCAGCCAAAAAAGGTTAGCTGTTTTAATTGTCCAGATTATATATAAATTGATTAATAAAACACATGGTTAACATTTGTAATTGAAAACATTATAGTTATCGTTTTATTATGTAAAGATTGTCACTTATCGGCTGGAAACCTAATAACAATGTAAAATATGTTTTCCTGCATACAATATTCAGTGTCTATGATACACAGTCTTCAAAGATATTGACGCCCTGTTTTCATAAAACACAAGTTTTACCAGATATTCAAACAGACCCAGGTGTTCCCTGTTCCCGTAAGCTTGCAGAATTGAGAAATCATTAGCCTTCAAAGCAATCAATCCCTCAATCGCAAGGAATCTTGCAAGCTTTCACAATCTCTGAGGAAGTTTCTCCATCCCTTTCCATTGCCTTAAAACTGTTTGGAATTGAATTTGGTCTTGTGAGGAGAAAGCAATTGGTAATTTTTCCTTTAAGTGATTTCTGCTTGTGTGAGAGTATGTGTGTGTGAGACAGAGAGAGAGAGGGAGAGAGGGAGAGAGGGAGAGAGATGGAGATGTTGATATAAAAGTCTTATAGCTTTCTTTCCTTATGTACTTTCCTTATTATGCATTAGAATTTTTGCTGGGTTGGTTAAAACAGAGTTTTGGTCATCATAGCAGTGGGGGCAAAAACTACTGTTTTTACTAGTCTAGTTAAAAGTAGTCTAGGTTTATAGTTTTAATGCTGTCTAATGCTTCTTGCCTGTCTCTATGCTGGAATTCTGAAGGACTGCACAATTCTCCATTGTGTCTGTGCTTATTATGCAATACTGCAATTGCTAAGGGAGCACAATAGCTTTTCATTTTCCTGACATATATTGTTATTTTTTTGGTGACTAAGCCATGAGCAGGTCTTCTGCTAATTGAGAGGAAAAAGGCAATGTGTGCAGGATAATTTCTATAAAGAGAAGAGATTTTTCTGAAGACAGCCCAAATTGTGCAGGCTCTCAAAACAAACACCAGATGTAGTCTAGTTCACAAAATGTATTGATTTTATGAGCTGTTGTTAGAAAAGAAGGATTCAACTTTGGAAGCTATTGTCAAGAATCTTTTCTAAGAAGCGGGAAAAGGATTTGGAGTCAGAGCGTTGGTTTGGACCCCAGGTCAGCCCCTTAGCAGAGTGACTTTTCTTCTTTGAGACCTCTCTCATTAAATCTCACAGAAGGGGAGATTTTGTTACATGTGAGTGTGTAAACTGTAATTGTCAGATCCCCTGAAAATAAAGTTTCTCTTAATAGCACTAACCTGGGTGATGGAATTTGGGGAAGTTCTGGTTCCCTCAGCCCTTGGTCACAGGACATGAGGGCTGGGAAGGATGTTGTGAGGTCTATTTCACAGGCAAGTTTTGGGTCTCAGATCTTCTCCTGGCTGAGGAGAAGGCAATACTCCTAGGGCTCCCATAACCCCCAAATCCTAGAGTAGAGGAAGGTATTCAGGCTGGGATTGTGTAGAGTGGTGGTTCTTGAACTTGGATGTATGTAAGAATCACCTAGAGAACTTGCTCTAACACATTTTCCTAAGCTCCATCTCCAGAGACTGATTCAGTGGGTCAGGGTGGGCCCCTGAAATTGCATTTCCAATAAGTTCATGGTGAGGCCAATGCTGCTGGTCTGCGAATCACACTTTGAGAGGCTCCCCGTTTCAGGGATAAGGAGCACATGACTTCTATGTGCCCAGGGCATCAGGGAATCGTCTTTCTCACATGGAGCAGAGACTTTTCCTCGAAGAAAAGAAAGAATGAACAAAATAAAGTGAAGTGGCAAACACCACCCCCCAGGTCCTGCACTGGGTATCTTAGCGTCCTTTAGTCCATGTGGCATTTGTAGCATCCTGTGAGGAAGGAAGTCCTACCTGAGTTTTGGCAGAATAGGAAACCAGGTCCCAGAGTGGGCAAATAAACACCGTTCAAGCAACGCTGCAAAGCTGTAGACCTGAGGTTCAAACTGAAGCTCTGACTCTATTTCTAGGGCTTTCTACCATGGAGGGCAGACTCTTTCCCTAGACTCCTCACATTAATTTTTTAACAATTCAGACAAGAAAGTGTATTATTGGAATTCATCCCACTCATTAACAGTCATTATCCAATGTGCTTGAATTTGAGCGGGTTCGTGGCAGTGTGGTAAGTAGTATCTGCTGAATGAAGGTGATACTACTCACAGGTTACGTTTAGTGAAGTATTACCACTTGCTTTCTCCTTCCTTTCAAGCAGTCAGACTGTCCCTTCCTTGACTTCTCTGGCACATTTCACTCTGATGATGACTCTTAGCTACTCTGACCTGAAGGGAAGAGAGTGCTATACACAGGGTGGTCCACAGACCAGCAGCCTCATCAGCATCATGTGAGAGTTTGTCAGAAATGCAGAGCCTCAGGCCCCATCCCAGACCTACTATGGAATCAGAAGCTTCATCTTAACAAGATCCAGAGGTGATTCACATGCACGTTCAAGTATTAGAAAAACTGTGTACATGCTCAAGAAAAAACAGTAGAGAAAAAAGCCCTGCACTATCCCTCAGTGGTCTTCCCCACTTTTCTGGCTTTGCTATCATCCACATTTCATGACTGTAAGTTCCTTGAAGGTAGGGAGCAGGTCAGTATCATCCAGCAGGATCTCTAGCAGTTCATCTAACACACAGTAAATGACCAATGACTACTTGTGGAATAAATGACTCCAAAATCTCTATATCAGCCTCCGATTTCTCTTGAGTCTCAGAATTATAACTTCTATCTGGACATTTCCAGAATTTTTTTATAAATATCTCTAATTTGACAAGCGCAAATTGATTTCTCACTTAAATCTATTGCACCTCTTGTTTTCCTTCTTTCTGAGAATAGCACCCTGTTTCTCGTGTCATAAACTGTGCCTGACTGCACATTCGATCTATTATTATGTCTTGACCCCCTAATAATTATAGAATCTATCCCATTCTTTCTAAGACCATGAACACCAACTCTTTTCCTTTGTTTGTTTGTTTAGCCATTTCTTGCCTGATTTATTTATCTTAAAATATGATTTATTTTCTCTTCATATATCCCCTAACAGTACATTAATACTCTGTTATTTATTTATTTGTTTATTTTTCAGCCTTATCAAGGTATAATTGACAAATAAAATTATAAGACATTCGAACTACACGTCATGATGATTTGATGTAAGTATACATTGTGAAAGGATTCCTCCCATCTAGTAACACATCCATCACTTCACACATTTGACCTCTTTTTTTGGTGAAAATATTTAAGTTCTACTTTCTTAGCAAATTTTAATTATACAATACAGTGTTATCAGCTATAGTCACCCTGTTATCCACTAGATCCTCAGACTTTATCCATCTTACAGCTGAAAGTTTGTGCCTTTTTACCAACCTCTCCTCATTTCCCCCACCCCTCAGCAGGCAGCAACTACTTTTATACTCTCTATTTCTATGAGTTTGACTTTTTATTTAGGTTCCACATATAAGTGATACCATGTGGTATTTGTCTTTCTCTGTCTGGTTTATTTCACTTAGTATAATGTCTTCAAGGTCCATCCATGTTGTCACCAATGGCAAGATTTCCTTCTTTCTCATGGCTGAATAAAACACACAATAGAGATATATATATCATATCTTCTTTATCCATTCACCCATTGACAGACACTTAGGTTGTTTCTATATCTTGGTTATTGTGAATAATGCTGTGATGAACTTGGAAGTGCAGATAACTCTCTGATACCCTGTTTGTGTTTTCTTTGGGTATATACAGAGAAGTCTTGCCTGATTTATTTTAATGACGTCTTTTATTGCCATCTTGTCTATTATTTTATGTTCCTCAGATCTATTCTTTACACTGCCTCCAAAATGATAGTTCAAAAGATAAACCTGATTGAGTCACCTTTTTTGTTTAAATAGCTTCTTGTGGCCTTTAGGATAGAATTCAAACTCTATAGAATATTTTTCCAAGGTGCTTCATTATCTGGTTCCAGCCTACTTCTCCAGTCTCATGTTTTACTCTTCCCTCCTTGAACTCTATAATCCAGCCTCACTCTATGACTTGTATTTCTATAATAAATGAGCTTTGCTGCCTCTTGCATCCAGAATTGCCATCCTCTCTACACCTACTTGTCTCAAAACTTAACTCCTCCTTCATGACTCAGGCCAGTGCCTTTGCTGCTAAGAAAACTTTGATTCTTCTGGCCTAAGTTTGGTGCCTCTTCCATTTGTTCTCACAGATCTTGTGAATATCTCCATTGTACCACTTATCACGCCATTTCACAATTGTGTTTATTTATCAGGTTCACTTATGAGATCCTTTAGAATAAGTACGGAGACCTTTATCTGTATATCTCCATAACGTAGCAAAGGGCAGGAATCATTGTAGATCTCCACTACATATTTTTAAATTGATGAATGAATAAATTGGAACCAGCAATTCTCAAACAGGGGCTTAAAGGGAATTTGAAGATTATAAATATTTCTTGAGAGCAGAGATTATCTCTTGTTTACCTGTGAGCTCTCAGAAATTAGCACAATGCTTAGAATATAGTACATACTCCAAAAATATTTATTGAAGAAATAAAGGGATATATAGAATAGTGGGTGAATAGATACTGCCATCAAAAGTATTGCTGCAAAACTTTGATTCTCTGCTTGATAGAGTCTTCATCGCTGTCTATTTAATTTCTCCTGCCTTTGTTTTCTTCTACTCCCAGCACCTGGGTATGTTGGCAGACATACCTATAGGTTCTGACCCATGCCAGTTCTGAGCTAGGTATGACAGAGACAGGAATTATATCAGTACCTTCAGCCTTACACTCCTGGGATTCAGTTTTGTTGATTACCAAGGTCTGGTGCATCAGAAATAAGTTCTGGGACTGTGTTAGCAACTTATTAATAGCAGCCTTGGGTGAGCAAGGCATATTTGGCAGGGTTATTTCATCATCCCTCCCATCAGTTTCAATTTCCTCTGCTATATACCAACACATCCCACTTCCCAGACTTGACTTCCTCCATAGACAGCTTATAGGCAATTTTTGTTTCTTTCCATTATCACACCCTGCTCTGTTTCTGAATTATTAGAATTATCAACTACTCAGTCATTTCCAATACTACATCTGTACACCTCTGCTTTACCTCTCTCTAACTCTACATTTTCTGAGGTAAGATACAGGAGTGATGATGCCCTTTTATTCTAAATCCAATGAGGCAAATCTGTGGTCTTTGGGGCAGTCCTGGTAAGCCATTTTATCCATCAGACAAGTCTATTTATGCTGAGTACCTGCCTAAGCATATTTTTCTAGACTTATTTTTTCTACATAGACATTGCCAATGTTTTCACACATAAGTAGCAACATATTTCTATATTGGTGAATTCTTTGGAGGCTTTCTTACACATCATCCTTAAAATGAAATAAATATCCACGGGTTCATATTGATAGAGATACATAATTGAATAAATAAATGAATAGAGGAGAAAGAAAAGCTCTTCCTTACAGAAGAATTCTGGTTAATCAGTGTGGAAGAAATGAGGTAAGTTGAAAATCACCAACGGGCAGACCAGAGTGATGATTATTATAGGTAAGCCATACTGATAAATGCTAAAATTAGTGGGCAGAAGTTTGAAAGAAACCTGGTATTTGCATAGTCTCAAAGTATCACCCCACAAATATTTATTAATCACAAAAAGAAAAATAGCAACTTTACTGTGGAGAAAACTAGAATACACCATCTTACCAAGTGGTCAAGGTTAGCATCATCCCCTGTTATGATTTGCTGAGAAGGGCATATCATTTCTGTGGTATTTTGCCAAAAATGCATAATCTTAGGTAATTGTGAGAAAACATCGGGGAAAAAAAAAACAATTGGAAGACATTCTGCAAAATATGTGACTGGTACTCTTCAAAAATGCCAAGTCATGAGAGACAAGAAAAGACTGTCACAGGTCAGGCAAGGAGAGACAACGAATTGTCACAGATTGAAGAAGACTAAGGAGATACAACAACTTAGTGCAGAAAAAATGACGTTAGAGGAAAAACTTGTAAAAATTTTAATAATCTGTAGTTTATAGTATGACACCCATGTTAATTTCCCAGTCTTGATGATTATCCTATGACTATGCAAGATGCTAACACTAGGGGAAGCTGGGTGAAAGGTATACAGAAATTTTCTATACCACTTTAACAAATTTTCTGAAAGCCTATATTTATTTCAAAATAATGTACTTAGGTTAAAAGAATGTAAATGGCTTAGAACAGGTCCTGGTCTATAGTAAATGCTTAACAAAGGCGAGCCAGTCGTTGCCAATGCCAGAAAGCTTCAGTCTGCCGAGACTGCCTCACCAGGCCAAACCCGAAATGTGCATGAACTCCTGCACTGCACACACCTGCACTCTGCCCCGAATCTGAGCCTTATGTGAAAAGGTCATGTTACCAACATGCGGTGCTCTCCAGAAAAGGCATGGAAATGTTGGGTTGTAGTGCTCTGTCCTTAAATACATAGGAAAATAAAAGAGGAAATGCTCATTGCTTGCTTTATCTGTCCATCTAATTTAAGAGACTGCTTGTATGTCTCTGAACGTAAATAGAGAATCCTAGCAAGATTGCTTCAAGATCATCAAGATGGACTCACACATGGGAAGCGATATTTCTCTAATTGTGCAGAGCTTTAGGATGGCACTACTGCCTCAACGGATAAGAAAAATTGTTTTCAAAAAGCATTTGACAAGGTTTTACATCGAAGATTTATATCAAAAGCAGACCCAGGGAATGGGAGGTAAAATAGCATATTGTAGCAGAAAACCAATTTAAGAGTGGTAGACCAAAGGCAGTCATAGATGGCAAGCTCAGCTTCGAAGAGGGTTAAAAATAGCATGCTTTCCAGAGCTCTGGGAATAAGGCCTACATATTTGGGGACATGTGCAGAGAAGAAAAGATCATTGAATGTGCTGGTGATACTAAAATCGAAGTCTTAGCAAATAATAAGGTGCAATATTATCAGATTGAAGAGGATTTGAATTGTGGGTGATTAAGGCAGAAGATGCCAAAAGCAGTTCAGGTATAAAGATACAAACTAATAAGTACAGGATCAAGGAGCCAATTATGCAGAACATACACCCAGAAAAGGATTTGGAGGATATTGTGTGAAAATCTGCAAAACCATCAGCATAGAGCACAACTGCATTAGGAAAAGCAACCCGGATTTACTAGGTTATCTCATCAAAGGGGAAGGAGATGAGAAGAGAAAGTGATAGTGCACCTTCGTAAGACATTTACTTGATTCCTACTTTGAATATAGTGTCTACTGCTGGACTGAACAGAAAATGAAAGAGACTAAGCTTGGAGGTGGGGGATGCAGTAAAGGGAAACATTTAATTGGGAGCCTATTTCCATTTTAGTCTCATTGGGAAATAGGGAATTTAATACTGGAGGTTTTAAAAATTGGGTATTCTCAGGAAAATTTTTGAAATGCAGAAAATGGTGGACAAACTATTGTTTAGATGCATGCACTGTTCTCATCATAGGCTCAGATCTCCTTTAAAGGACTCAACTAAAAGTTCCCTGTACTTCCAATGTGTTGGTATGTGCATATAAAGCAAAATTCAGCCCCAGGGTGAATACAGGGGAACCAGAGCAGAACTATTTCATGCTACGTACAAGAAGAAGCTGTCAGGAAAAGCTGGGAAAGTAAAAGTGCAAATGAATTGAAGAGACACTTAAACTTATTTTTGGTGAAGGAGGTGATTAAAAATCATTGCTAAAAAAAAAAAATCACAGGGAAAGGGAAGTGAGAACAAATTTTAAATGACCAGTTTTGACAAGCTAAGTTTTCCTAATTGCAACATCTTCATATATATACTAGAATGTAGTTATATAAACAAGCCTTGAAGTTTTCCATTTATTTATGTTTGTGTGCATTGCCTTTCTGATTCTGCCACAGGGAATGTGGACCCATTTGAATATAAGTACAGTGTATGCCAATTTCACACAGCTTAATCTAGCATTCTGTTTAACATGGGCTACTGGACTCAGTACGTATGAGTGAAGCATGGAGTTCTGGCTGCATCCACACACAGACTAAAGTAAAAGTAGAAGTAATTTTACTGGTGATTTAGGATTAAAAAATAATTTTTATCTGAAATATGCAGACAAGTTAAGCAAAGTACTGAGCCTTGTTTACTCTTTGATACAGCTATGTGGTTATCTCCGTTCTCCACTTTACTTTGCATGATAAAGAATCACAGAAATTTCTAGCTGGAAGGGACCTTAAGAATTATCTAGTACAATCCTCTTAAATTCCAGATAAGGCAAATGAGAAACAGAGGGATTAAGAAATTTACCCAAACTTTCAAAGGAATTTAGAAGCAAGCCCAAAACTAGATTCTTGATTCCTAATCCAGCACTCTAACATTCAAAGTTGTGGTCTCATAAGTTTAGAAACCAAAGTTAACAATATTATCCTGAATTTCTGCAATAATGTTTAATATATGTCTTATTATTTACGTTCTTTCAAAGTAGGAAATCTAGAATTTCTTGCAGTATTACAGGGTAGTAGTCAATTGGGCAGCAACACAAAGGTCAAGAGGTGTCACCTCTGGGAAAACATGCTGGAAGGGGACATACCACCAGTCTTTGAGAAGGCACAGTCCTTTATGAAGAAGCACATGCCATAGGGTGCAACATTAACTCGGGAGTCAAAAGTTTTTTGTATCTAGTGACAGCTTTACTGCGACCTAATGCAAGTTGAGCAACTCAAGTGTTCTTCCTACATTTTGTTTCTCCTTAAGTGAGAGAATAGGATTAGATGATCTACTAGTCCCTGAAGATTTAAGTCCCTGAAGATTTAAGTTTCTAACATATTATTACAGTAGGATGTTTCTTAAGCAGAGAATGAGGAGGTAGAGAAGATGCGGTGAAGAGAAAAAGTGTAGAAGTGTAGAAAGTGTAGAAGTGAAGTGTAGAAGGTACAGAAAGTGAAGATGACATTGGTGTGTGATCAAATTTACATTTGGACGTTCTTTAGGAGGGCACCATGCTGGAAATCAACATGCAGTTGCTCAATCAATCTGGCACTGCAAGTTTTTCCTTCTGAAGCAGACTACATTTTGGGGGGCTGAGGGGTGACCATCAAATAAAAGAGATGTTTTATGTTTAGGGATGATGGATATGTGAAAAATATGTACTAAGGTGTTTAAGGTACAATCACAGTGTAGAAAGATGCTCACATTATGAGAAGAATCCATGCTCCTAAGACCAACTGAAGGAATATATTTCATCTCGTGCTCTCCAGAAACTAGGAAGTGGAAGTGAGACTCTAATGTACCTTTCAGAGGGTAAGATATTTGTACAACTTTTAATTAGGAAAGATTTTCTTTATTTATTCTTCAAGATTGCCTTTCTTTGATCCAACAGGTTTACCCTAAGCCTTGCTCACCTATTAATTTATCATTGTCTCCTGCCAAAAGTCTCTATCTTGTTAAAATCTCTAGAGATAAGGTATTAATATCAATATAACATTATATCATATGTGTATTTACATAATTACTTTTATAACGGAAGGACTCTGTACCTATAAAAATCTTTTCATACATATTCTTTGAATGTTATGCCAGGAGAACTTTGCTTTTTCTAACAAAGATCTATTCAATTATTCAAATAAAGTACTGGGTTGCATATTCAAAGCAGGATGAGAGCAGTGGAATCTTGCAAGTGGCATTTCATTATTTGGTACTGGAATGGGAGCAGCCACAACCTATGCCTGACTTTGAAATTCAGACTGTAACCATAAAGCCTCCTTAAGAGTTGAGAATGCCTGCAATACCTCTTTTCTGAGTGTGATGTGAGTGTGTGATGCCATAATATTGAATTATTCTGTACCAGTAATTCATCAACATTTTGGAAAGTGCTCTATGGATATGTTTGCCACCAGACATGTGATAGTGGGATCTATAATTTATTCTGTAACATTTTGGGAGCTGCTAAAGGTGTTTTATAAAATGTTTGGTTCTTTGTGCTTTCCAAACAATGTAATCAAAAATTAAATAAATGATGCAGTAAGGCTGCAAAGAAATAGCTTTGTTTTATTCTCTAGATCAAGAGTTTAGAAGTCGAAACTTTTAGAACCAGCTGCTATTAATGACAATGTAATAGTTGATACATAGTCTTCTTTTGTTCTGTTTTTTCTGATAATTTATTAATAAGAAGTGATGTTTTGATATTACCTAATGGACATTGTTATTCACTTATATATGGCCAGATTTGTATTACAAGGCTTACACTATAGAATAATTTGGGTGATTCAATTAAATAGTATTTAATAAGAAGCAAGATCTGAAAGTATGTTTGTGATTATATGATTATAAAGGAATTCTTCTTGTCTTTCAAAACCATATTTAATATTTCAGCTGTTTTTTTTTGTACTCAAGAGACGGGCCCATTGATATCTTATGATAAAGTAGATATTTTTAAGATGCTTAAATCTCTAAATTTTAAGTTTAGCTAAATGTAATGAATAGACACCACTGATATTTGAAAACGATAGATGGATATTTCCTTAGTATATTATCATGTAGAATATTAATATGAAAGAGTAAACTTGGTAAATTCAATAATATTTAGCTATTTAATATTAACCAGAACACTTCTGCCATCTTTAAATGTTAGAAAAAATACAAACATCTATTAAATTATTATCATTAAATTAAAGGTAATACAGTCTATATATTTTTCATCACATTACACATTGAGATAACGGATTTCCAAGCCTACTAGTTATGGGATTCCACCCAGTCCCAGATTATGTGGTCAGTGCTAAAATTAACCAGAACATGGACTGACAATGAAAAGTATAAGTTAAACCTTAGAAACTGTTTTAAAATATGCATTTGTGATATAAAATAGGCATCTAATGATTAATCCTGTTCAGACTGATAAGGAAGAGAAGAAACAACGACAATTCCTGGAGAAACTTTTCACTCATCTAGGCACCCTCACCCATTCCACTCGATATTATTTTTTACGAGAAACAACCATACCAAATATAACCCCCGCACAAAAAACTGGTTTTGCTTCACTTGCTTCGCCTACAGTGCCAGGGGGATGGATTTAATGATCTTACAGGCCTTTTCAATCTCTCTAATATTTGTGAAATGGCAGCTGTCAACGTTGAGCAAGAAATTGCTGAAATAGCACAACTTTTTGAAATGGATAATATCTCATAGGACAAGAGCCCAGAAATGGAAAGAACAACCATAAACCTCACGGAAACTCATCTCAACAGGATGCCAACTTCACTCTTCAGCTAATAAAAACAACCAACTTTACAAATGTGATCTGTCAGTGAGTCAAAATCAGCCATTTTGAAAATCTCAGTATCAGCTTTTGGGTATGTCAGAGCACAGTGACTCTTTCTTAGTGTGCCTGTTTCTCATTTTGAGTTTTTCTATTGCCTGACCATTTGGTTTCTATTTATGTCCGATTAAGAAGTGTGGTCAGTTATGTATATCCTAGATGTAATTAAATTTAGTATTAGATATTACCTGGACTCTGCCTATTTGTTGATAAATAGAACTCTGTATTTTTGTGACGACATTTAAGTAGATCTCTATAGAAACAAAACATTTAAACGAAAGCACTTTCAAGTTCTTCTGGTTTATTAGGCAACTAAAAACCGTCTCCTTCTTATTTTCCAACATAGAGTCTGGATTTCTAAACATTATCAATATTTGACAATTGTTTTTTTTAGTGGAGCTTTGGAGCATAAGGGAGAGATCCTTGAGAGAAAGGATGCACATAGAAAGGAGCCCAAGACACCTTAATTTTCCTGCTAGAGGCGCTTGACAAATTCTAATGGTGTACAAGGTGACAGGCAAAGAAACCAGGCAATAGTCACTGCACAAAAGCTGAGTTTTCAGTAGTCTTTTAGTGCTGAGGATACATGAAGCAGACTTCAGGACTTGTCAAAGAGGAAGGATCCTAGACAATCAGTTAGGACCCAGAAGAGTCAAGCCTGGGAACAGGAGAACCAGAGGTAGAAAGTGACTCATAAAACTTCAGTTCAGTTGGTTCCTTCCTTGATTAGGTTAAGGTGATCCCCTCCAGCTCAGGCTGCCAACCAGAAGATGAGGTAGGTATCCTCCAGAACATTCTCAATTTTTCTTGTACAATATCTCTCCTTCATTTAAAAAAAAAAAAAAAAAAAAAAAGGGCATACCAAAGGGTCAAGAGAAAGAAAACTGATAAAAATTTTCCAGATGACCCAATCATTGAAGTTACCAGACACAAACTTCAAAATAACTGTAGTTTTCATGTTCAAGAAAATACATGAGAAAATAAAATATTTCACTGAAAAACTGACATCTGTAAAAAGAATCTAATGGAAATGATAGAATCACAAAATGCACCAATGAAAATTAAAAACTAGTAAATGGGTTTAACCACAGACTGGATACAGCAGAAAAATGGTTTTGTAAACTTGAAGATAAGATAGTAGAAAATATCCAGAATCTAACATGAAGATAAAAAAGGGTGGAAAATTTGTGAAAGGGTATAAGAAACATATTAAAAGTGTAAAAATGTCTAATACATGTGCAACTGAAGTCTCGGAAAGGCAGGAAAGAGAAAATATGACAGAAGCAATATCTGAAAAGATAGTGACAAAAATATATTTTGAAAATGAGAAAAGACATCAACTTACAAATTCAAGAAGAAATATGAAACCTGAGTAGCATAAACACAAACTAACCATTCCTGGATATGCTGTAATAAAATTTCTGAAAGAAAAAAAAATGAAGCAATGAATTAAAAGAAGCCAGAAGAGAATAAAACACACATTCAAGGAGAAAATAATAAGAAAAATAACTAACTTCTTATAAGAAACTGTAGATGCCAACTGCAATAGAATGACAACTTTAGAGTGCAGAAAAAGTAGATGACAACCTAAAATTTTATACTCTAGAAAATTGTCTTTCATCAGGCAGAAGAAAAATTATTCTAGACAGAAACACAAAATTGCAGAAAGTAGTGAAGAAACAAGGTAAAGTAAATATGGGGGCTAAAGTAAGTGAATATTGACTAAACAAAATATAACAATAGTGTTTTGGACCTTAAATACATATAGAATTAGAAGGCATCAGAACAATTTTAAAAATGTGTTGCTAGGGGAGGTAAATGTGCACGTGAAGTATTTATCAAAACCGACCATATGTTGGGCATAAAACCAATCCCCAAAACTTTCAAAGAATGAAAGTCATTCAGAATATGTATTCTGTTCACAGTAGAATTAATTTTGAAGGTAATATCAAAAAGTTAACCTAAAGATCCCCAAATGTGAGAAATTAGAAGTAGTAATTGACCAAAGTATTAAAGAAGAATTCTCAGTGAATAACAGAAAATATTTGTATTGTATAATAATAAATATGGTTATATCAAAACTTGTAAGATGCAGCTAAACTGTTAATTAGAATGAAATTTGTAGTTTTAAATGCGTTATATTTGAAGAGTAGAAAGGATGAAAATTCTATCACCTATATATTGTCTCAAAAAGTTAGAAAAAGGGCAGCAAAAGAAACCCAAAGAAAATATAAGGAAGGAAATACAGACATCAATGAAATAGGGAGCAAATAAATGCAGAGAATCAACCATACCACAGATGAGCTACTTGAAAAGAATAGCATAATTGATAAATATCTAGTAAGATTTATCAAGAAAAAAAAGTAGTACAAATTCTTGATCTCAGGAATAAAAAAAGAATCACTACAGATTCTTCAGATCATAAGAATATATTATGAAAAACTTTAATCTGAAAATTAAAATAAAAGGAAAAATTCTGAGGAAAACAGTGTTTACCAAAATTGGTACAAGAAAAAATGACAAAGTGAATTCTTTATCTGATAATTTGAATTCCTAATTAAAAACCGTTACAGAAAGAAAATTCCAGGCCTAGATGATTTCAGCAGTAAATTCTTTCAAACACTTGAGGAAGAAATAGAACCATTCTTACACAAATTCTTCCAGACAATAAAAATAGAGGAACAATTCCCAAACTGAGTTAATTATGGGATTAATGTAATCATAACACCATAAACTGATAGGCATATTAAAAGAAATGAAAATTACATTTCAATCTCACTTATGGACATAGACATAAAAGTTCTAAACAACATATTAGTAAATTGAATCCAGCAATAAATAAATAGAGTAATATTTTATGGCCTAGTTGAGCTGGTTTCAGGAATGCTAGGTTGATTAAAGTCTGGAAATCAATCAGTGTAATTCACCACAATAACAGAATACTGAAGAAAAATTATGTGATGATTTCATTAAAAGCAAAATAATTTTATAAAATTCAATACTTAGTAATTTTAGCAAATAAAGTAAAAAATAAAAATTTCTTAATCTAATACATATTGGCTAAAACAAACAAAACATCTAGCACACATCAGATTAGAGCTGAAACAATAAATGGTTTGTCCCTTCTATTGAAAATCAGACAAGGATATTCACTACATCTTTGTTACTTAAGGTAAGATTTGTAGATTGACGATATCCGTATCACTTGGGAGCTCGTTCGAAATGCAGAATCATAGGCCCCGCTCCAGACTTACTCAATTAGAATTTGCATTTTAAGATCTCCAGGTGTTTCATATGCATGTTGAAGTATGAGAAGGAATTCTTTACACTACTTCTATTCTTTATGGCCTATGGTCTACGTTAAAACAGGAGGTCTGGACAATTGCAGTAAAACAAATAAATAATATGTACAAGGGCTGAAAAGGCAATAAGCTGTCATGATTCAGGACAACAGGATAGTGTATGTAGAAAATTTGAAGACTCTACAGAGAAGCTATGGGAATTAAAAAGAGAAATTAGCAAAGCTTCTAGATGCACATTTAATATATAAAAGTTAAAAGTATTTCTACATACTAGCAACAGGTGATAATAAACATGGAATTTTAAAATGATACTTAGGAAAAAACTTTAAAAAATGTTCTCAGCATTGAAACCCGCAAAACATTATTGAAACAAATTATAAAAACCTAAACAAATGCAGAGATATATTTTTGTGTTGGAAGATTTGATATTGTAAAGACGCCAATTTTCTCCAAAATGATCTAAAAATGCATTGCAATTCCCATCAAAATTCCAAGAGATTTTTTTTGGTGCGGAAAATAATAAGCTTCAAAAAATAAGATTCAACATTAGTATGAAAGTGAAAATTTCAAGAGTATTCAAAAAAACATTTGAATTAGAAAGAACAAATTTGAAAGGTTTACACTACTTGATATGGAGAATTACTAAAAAGCTATTGTAATTGACAGTACGGTAAGCACAATGGACAGGCAGGTGGACCAACAGAACAGAATAATAGTACAAAACTGTATGTAAAGTCGCCTGGGTTTTGATGAAGTTACCACTACAATGCAATGGAAAGGATTGTCATTTCAATAGAGGATGCTGGGTGAATTGGCTATCCATAAGGAAAATGAATTTTGACCTTACCTTACTCGATTGGAAAAATAAATTCCAGATGAATTACAGACCTAAATATAAAATCTAAAATAATAAATCTACTAGAAGATAACTTGCAAGGATGTGTTCATGACATGGGGTGGACAAAATTTCTTAACTGGACAAAAACACACTTGTCCATAAAAGAAAAGATTGAAAAACTCTACCTCAATAAAATTAAGAACTCTTGTTCATCAAAAAGAACACTGTTAGGAAACTGAAAATGCAAACCATAGAGTGAGAAATGTGTTTGGAATGAATATGTCCACTAAAGATCTTCTATGCAGAAGAAACCCCTAGAAATTAATAAGAAATAACAAATAATCTAATAAATAAAATAGAAAAGGCATTTGATCAGTCACTTCGCAAAAGTCAATATCAAAATGGCCAAATATGGCAAGGTGCTCAACCACATTTAGTCATCAAGAAAATGCTGATTAATACCAAAATGTGGTACTAGTAGAAATCCACCAAAATGGCTAAAGTTAAAAAGACTGTCAATAGTAATATCTTATGAAAATATAGAACAACAAAAACTATCATATGTTGCTAGTGAGAGTAAAAATTAATTGAACAACTTGAAAAGCTGTTTGGCAGTATCTACTAAAATTGTAGCTATACAAACTCTCAAAGATGCAGCAATTCCTTTCCTAAGTATATATTCAACAGCAATATATACACAGTATATTATTATTCCATTTACGTAAATTCCATTACGTATTATTATTCCATCACGTACTATATTATTCCATTTACGTAAAAAGTAGCCAGGCAAAACTCAATTGTTGTTAGAGAAGTCAGAATATTGATTACCTTTGTATGCAATAATGACTTGGGGCCAGCGGGGAGGATTTGGGGTGTGGTACTATTTGGGTTGTTCTACCCTGGAGTGTTCACCTTAGAGAAGCATCCTTCATCAAGTTGGGCATTTATGATTTGTGTATCTTTTGAAGCATGTTTTTCTTTAATTAAAAAAATGTTAAACCAAAAAAAAAAGTAAAAACATGAAACTCAAATGGGAAAAGGTATTTGCCAACACATACAAGCGACAAATGATTAATATGCAGGCTACATACATAAGCCTTATAAATCAAAAAGCAAAAAACAAACAAATAAAAAACACAAAAGAGAGACAAAAAAAAAACCCACAAAAGATTATACGTGTATTTCACAGACGAGGATACAGAAACAACCATTAAAAATATGAAAGTTTTCATTACTAATCAAGGGAAAGAAAATTAAAATCACAATGAGGTACCATTACATCTATCAGAGTGGCAAAAATTATTGTCTGACAAAATCAAATGTTGATGAAGATGTGATCAATGGTAACTATTAGTGGGAAATAAAGTTAATACAATTAATTTGGAAGTAATTTGACACTGCTTAATAAAGATGAGGATGTATAATTTCACTCTTAGTTATACAACCTACAGAAATCAGAATTGAGGGCCTCTCTCAATCTCTCTCTCTGTCTCCCTCCCTAACCAGGTGATAAGTGTAAGAAAATTGATGACAAGATTCTTTCATAGGAGCATGAAACAATAAATAAATAAACTCAAATATCCAATAAATAGCTCAAATATTTTATATTGAAAAAATAGGATACTATAAAAATAAACAGTAGCAACTTGCATTAACATTTTCACAAACATAATGTTGAAGAAAAATAGCATATGGAAAAATAACACATATAGTATGATACTATATACATATAAAATTTAAAAACACACACAAAATATACTTTATTTAGAGGGATACCTAAAGGTATAGTAGTATATAAAGAAAAGTATAGGAATAATAAACACAAAATTTAGGACCATGATTTCCTCTGGGAGGAAAGAGTGGGTTATGCACTTATGCAAGAATTTATAAGGATGCCAAGGGATTTTTGTATCTTAAGTTGCACGTTTCATAAATAGCTGTTACATTATGTTGTTATATCTTTGCTACATGTAATTTCATTTGTATGAAACATTTTATAAAATTTTTTGAAAACAAAGTGGAACAAATCACAGAAGGGGTAAATACAGAGTGCCACGTGTTCACAGGATCTAAATGTGCAAATTTACAGCAGAATGAGGAGGCATTCGGAAGGAATGGAGGGAATGAGGGTGGGGGGAAGGGAGAGATGGAGGGGGAGAGAGAAAGATGTTAAAAACTCTCAGCTTTCTGCTTTGCTCTCTCTGGTATCTGATTTGTCCCTTTTCTTTGACAGTCAAATCCATAAAAGGATAGTCTGTTACTGTGTTGTCCAATATGGTAACCACTACCTACATATGGCTACTGAGTGCTTGATATGTGGCTAGGTCTGAATTGAGATGTTATTTCTGTAAAATATACACTAGATTTTAAATAATTGACATAAAAAATGTAAAATTTCTCATAAACACTTTTAATATTGATTAAATATTGAAATGATATTTTGGATATATTGGATTTAAAAATATATTATTAAAATCAATTTCACCTGTTTGTTTTTACTTTTTTAATGTGGCTACTAGAAGGCTCAAAATTATGTGTGGCTCACATTATAGTTTTATTGGACAGTCCTGGACTAGAAACAATTTTTCTATTTTCTCTTATTTAATTAATTCTTCAATTCACTCCCATGACCGCACCAGAAAAGTCATCTATTAATTGCCAGATTCAAAATACTCCCTCCCTCCCACCATGTTACTTGATCTCTTCTAAATATTTGATACCCCCTTCTCCGGGAACCCTCCCCTCTACAATGACAGCACTCTTCTCTGTGTCCTCCAACAATCTGACCCTCCTTCCCTCCTTCTCTTCCAGCCTTTCTCCTCCTCTGTTAGGCATTTAGGTGTTAGCCCTCTTCTATATTTATCCTTCTCTTTTTATTAATTTACACAAGTATTTATTGAGCCCTCATTTAGTGCCAGGCATTCTTCTGGATGCTTATCTTGTGCTGTCATTATACGCTGACAACTCCCAAATCTGTGTCTTTAGTTCTAACCATTCTTCTGGGCTCCAGAGAGATATACCCAGCTCACTCCTGGATATCTTTGCCTAATATTCCATAAATTTAAAACATCTTTTTTCTAAAGCAGGATTCTCAGAATGTGGTTCTGGTATTAATGCAATCAGCATCACCCGGGAAATTGTTGCAAATTCTCAGGACCCACCCCAGACCTATGGAACCAGATACTGTTGGAATGAGTGCTGGGGATTCTGATGTTCACTTAAAGTTTGACAGCCATCGACCTAGACTATTCTCTTTTTCCTTTATTACCCATAGGTCTTTGGTTACAAACTCCTATGGATTATTCCGCCCACCATGACTTGTATGGGCCTCACACTGCCCTCCCACTAGTCCTGGCTCTCTTCATCCCTGGAACACATTGCTGCAATAGTATCCTAACTGTTCTCCTTGTCTCCAGTCTCACTGTTGCCAGCCTGCCATTGGAAAACAAACTGGATCATATCACCCTCCTCAAAACACGTTTAAGGGTTTCTCATTTCTTCTAAAGTCCCCTCTTAGATGGACGTCTTGTACCTGGTCCATCTCCAGCTTTACGGTGAGTTAAAATTTTAGTCAGGTGGATATAATTTTCAATTTTAGCTATTTTTTTTTACTACGTTATTACCTTGTACATGTCACCTGACCTCTCTAAGTCTCAGTTTCCCCTTTTATAAAGTAGGAATTATGATAAATCTACCTCTCAGGGCTTTTGTAAACACTTAACACACGAGGTATAGTGGCTAGCACAATGAGCGGCATATTTAAATCTATGCTCCTTACTATTGCTTGTGATGGAATTATTCTTTAAGCATATTTCTCATGTTCTTTTGCATAATCTGCTTCATTTCTAGCTTCAGTAAACTGTTTGAAGTCTACTTAACTTGAAGTGTCTCTTCTTCACACACGTTTCTTCCTTAGCTTAGACCATTCCCTCTGTCTAGGATGGGATACTCATTTTCTTACACTCAAAGCATTCTACTAGCTTCTCAAGACTGTATTTTTAGGGTCACCCCTTCCCTCACTTGTCTCATTCTCTGTGTGAACCATCACTTCTGTGCACACACTGGGTCCTCTACATACTTCTCTCAGAGACTCTATCACAATTTACTGTACACCAAATCATTCAGAGTAGATATTTCTGGAAGGTTGGGTTTAGATGATTTTTATCTTATTCTTTAAATTTTTCAGAATTCTCCAACTAAAACACACTACTTCTATAATCACATCGAAAGTTACATTTAAATTCTGTACATTGTCATTGCACCCAAGAAGCCCTGTGAAAAGAATTGTTCAAAAAGTTGGGTTTTATTGCAAAAGCAACTATTTTGATGTTCATAACAATTAAATAAATTTGAATTTTAGGATGTAATCATGTACAAGGAACATCTGATACACTTTACTTGGCTAAACATCAAAATAAATTATTTCCAATGTAACTGAAATAACCAAAGTTTATTCTTGTATGGTCAAGAATTGAGATGGAACAATGTGTCCTCACTATGTAGACTAATGGTGAAAGCAGTCCACGCAGAGCCCTCTCACCACAGCCCAATCTTATCTCTTAGTGCATCTTCTTAGCAAGGATGGTAACTTGTGAAAAATTATTTGGTTTGATAAGACTAAGAACCAGGACTCCAGAGCCATTCAGACTTTATGTGCAACTTTACCCTCAGGGAAGTCTTAAGAGCATCAGTGTTGAAGAAATGTCACTCACCCACCCTGGCCATCATTGAAATAAGACCATAGTAATCCACTATCTGCTAGGATCATGGTTCTCAAACAACATGATTCTTATTCATGGTGGTTTCCAGACCATACCCCTTTGAGAAACCATGAACTTGTGTGACTCAGAAATAAGCCTATAATAGACTACACCTTTGCTGATTAAAGCATTGTTAATTAATGGGAGAAGGTTATTTTTTATGCTAAGGGGACTGTAATAAATTCTTATGTTTTTTATTGTTTTAATCTAATTTGAATTCCTAAAGTATTAACATATTTGTGCTATGGGAAATAGAGTATCGATGAGTCTGTGATTCTTAGAGGTCCTGATCACCTTAGCCTATGCACACACACACGCTCACACACATGCTCACACACAAATATTTTTAATGATTCTGGGATAATAAGCAAAGCCATATCATTATTAGCCTTTTGTTTAGGAAAAGGGTGAAGTTGTTAAAACAAAGAGGCTTCAGAGTGCAGTACTTGAAGAAGATACAAATTTATTTTTCTCTAAAGCTGTGAGGTGAGCCGTCTAGGCTTACGGGGCAGCTCTGTTCTAATAAATCATTTAGGGAGCCAAGCCCTTTCCATTTTGGCCTCCTTGACATGGTTAATGCTGAGTGTGACAGTCCCTTCCTCTTTCAGCTTACGGAAAAAGGAAAGAGTGGAAGTTTAGTGAAAACTATTTCCTTCTAAGCAAATGATAAATTAGTTGCAAGCCCAGCCCTAGCTGCAAGGAAGGCTGGAAAATGTGGTTTCTATTTGGATCACCATCACTGCACTTTGCTTCTACTACAATGGACAAATGGGAGAAGGGAAAGCAGATTTTGATAGACAACCAGAAGACTCTATCACAGGTTTCTGAATAATACAGTCATTAGTTATGTAACAAACTACTGCAGACTGGGGTGGAAAAGGGACAGCACTTAAATTGTGGCAATAACAGCCTTGCATTAAGCCTATTGTTAGTGTGCCTTTATTTTCCCTTTCATTCTTCTTCAATGGGAAAAACTTTAAAGAATTTAGTTATAAGTTTCTCTGACAAGCTTCTTCTCCCTTTCCTCAACAACATGTCTGTCATGAATTTAAAGATATATGAACTAATATTGAAATACAGTAGACTTTACTTAATAGAATGCTAAAATAAATCCCTTTGGGATATAAAATCTTTTATAATGTGACCGACCACCCTCACAATGTCAAATTTTTCTAGATTGGTCTTGCTTAAAGTGAAATGCAAGTCATTTTGAAATGGGGTGCTATTAGCCACACAGCCTTTAGGGTCAATGGGGTGCAATTAATGAGTTAGCATATAGAGGTAGTAATGGGTCAGAGACAAATAATTGAATCTGTCTACCAATTAGGATTGGATTCTATGATAGTAACAATGACCTCAAATAATTGTATCTTTAGCAAAATAGACATTTGTTTACTTTCACACAAGAGAAGTCTATCATTTTTCAGATGTGAGTTCTATTCTCAAAGTCACACACTGTTCACTAGATGGCCTCTCAGAGTCCAGCTATCATATCCTCATTTTAGACAGGAGGACAGAGAAAAGAGAGAAAAGGCTGTGTCTCAGCTGCCTCAGGACCTCCTATGGAAGGTTCCTAAAATCTTTACCCAATGATTCCTCCTTATAACTCATTGGCTAATATATCTGCAAGGCAGACACTAAAAATGTAATTTTACTTTTGGCTGGGTATATCATTGCCCTGATATGTAATGGATCTGTTACTAAGAGCAAAGGAGAATGAGTAGGAATCCAGCCATCTAAGTCCATCCTGTCTTTGGTCAACTACCTTTGCCGTGAAAACCATGGTCGAGATATATGCACAAAGAACAATGTAAAGTAAATTAACACTTCTATTTACCATTTACTTTATTGGTCTCCAGACCATGATCCAGAATTCCAGTGATCTAGTGCTTGGCCAAGTGGAGAGTTCCTTTACTAAGGCTCAGTCATCCTGAGTGCCTTAGAATGGAAGGAGAATGCATTAGGTCTTCTGAGAAGGAGGCTCCAAGGTTACATGTGAAAGAGATACACTGGGAAAAGCACACATGAGTGGAAAGAGGGGAGGACACTGGGGGAGGAGAGGAGGGCTGCAGACATGACCCCTGTGAAGGAGAAAGAGAAGGAAGGAAGGTAGAACTGGCAGAGTAGCAGACTCCAGAAAGTTTTAGGAACATTTTGGCCAGGCCAATGGGAAGTTCTTGGGCCAAAGTTACCTGTCCAAGGAGTCCTCTGTCAGAGGGATCCCCCATTTTTCATGAATGGGTCAGCCTTTGCATCCCTACCTTGTTTGGTCTTTCACTTAGAGTGGCCATGAGAAGCCTGGCCTCAGTGACAGATTCAAAACACGGCAACTAGGGCTATCCATTAGTTACCTTCCCTGCAGAAGATATATGAGTGGCATATTTTGATGGCCACACCTCCCACCTTGCCCTAAAGACCTGTAAAACCCACTCCCTTCTCCAACTGGAGTCAGATATCATGGAGAAGCATTGGGAAGGATGAGAGATGAAGAACAGTAGCAAAAAACCAAAAAAACTATTTTCAATTTCATGGAGTGGAAAAAAACCCATTAGAGTGTCATCAGGTCTTTTCAGTTGCAGGAAAGATATCCTTTTACCAGGTAACAAAGCATTGCCAAATGGGAGACTCATGGGAGCCAAATAAAAAGGTAACTTGGCTGGGCTGGGGAGATCAGACTCAGAGCAGCCTGTATTCTTTAAATGCTGGGAGAGAGTGAAAACGGGGCTGAGAGAAAAGAAACAGTGCAATCCCCTCCCCTTTGGGAATAATTTCAACACTGTTACCACTCAAGCACAGTAGAAGCGAGGTAGACCAAAGAGAACACAGGCATGTACAATGACTTCCATTTCCATTTAATTAATTAACTAATTCATTTGTTTGTTTATATTTTTAGACTGGTAATCGTATTAGTCATCTATTGCTGCATAACACATTACTCCCAAGACTTAGCAGCTTAAACAACAAACATTTACCGTCTCAAATTTTCTTAAGGTTAGGAAACTGGGAGGGGAACGGGGTGGTTCTCACTCCGAGTTTCTTACCAGGTTGCAGTCAAGTCGTTGACCCAGGGCTAGAGTACCCTGAGAGGAGGCTCCAAGTGACTCCATGTGGGCCTCTTATCACTTTGCTCACCCCTCATGGCATCTGGCTTGCTCCACAGTGAGTGATTACAGGAAGAAAGAGAAAGAGTGCTCGAGACAGAAGCTGCAGCCTTTTCATAACCTCAGATTAGAAGCGGCATCCCATTCTTCTTCCATATTTCAATTGATAACAGCAAATCACCAAGTCCAGCGCACACTCATGGACAGGTGCGTTGAGTACCGCCTCTTGAGGAGAGGAGTAGCAAAGAATTTGCAGACATATATTTAAAGTCATATTGGCCACATATTCACATGTTACAAAATTCAAGATATGTCAAAACCTCCCCAGAAACCTCAGTTCTGTTTCTCGGGGTTATCGGTTTTTTGTGTGTCCTAGAGATGGTCTGTGAAGTTACAAGCAAACACTGCTAACAGTTTAACTCCTTTGAAGGCTCTGGCCCCAGTGACTGCAGCCCAATCAGTGTTCCCAGCTTTGATCAATTCAAACCAGCACTCCTTTCTGCACAGGGTGTGAGGGAAGGACCGGAGACTGACCTTCCCCGTTCCTTCCCTATAAACTCTTGCCAACTTTGCCCCACTTATAATTGTAGTATATGCCTTTTAAAACATTGGTTTAACAAAAGCTATTTAATTGTAGCTGTTTTTCCCCCCTCTGGAGCGTTCTTTGTGGCTTTCTTTCACCATTAGCCAGTGCCTTAGGCAGTTACTAGAAAAGGCTAAATTGAGTTGCTTTTGTTATTAGCTGTGGTTTGTGAGTCAGCTTGCTGCTTCTAAAACAATTATAGAAGGAAGCTATTATTTTGAATAGAAATTTGAGTATATTTAGAAGAAAATGAACCATGTATTTTCTTCTGGCTGCCTTTGCTTTCCAATCTCATTTCAAAAATGAAAAGAAAGATTGCAAAGAGGGAGGGAGGAAGAAAGAGATGGATTGAAAGTAAGAGAAAGTGAGAGCAAAAGATTGAGAGATGTGGAGACCAGGATTTGAAAGGAGCATGACAATGCTCAAAGATTGGGAAAGTGACATTTAAAATTTTACAGAACATACAGTTAAATTATTTTATTATCTTGAGATTTCCCCAAATGATAGGGTTTGTGCTGGCATATTATGCCAATCCATGTTAGCCTAAAGAGATCAATTCTGAATAACTTCCTTCTTTTAAAGGTATGTAATACATTCTGTGACTATTCCTGGGAAATGATGCAGTATAACAAAATCATTGTTTGCATATGTGTTTGTCCCAGATATGTCACACATGGTTTTGATTCCCAGTTTTTTCAAAAAATGAAATCTAAGCTGAATCTAAAACATAAAGCATGTTTTCTTTGACCTAATTCATATCCAGCTAATAAGAGATTGATTTTTTTTTGCTATGGTTATACTATTTGAACACTGTGGGTATGTCCCTTGCATCATAAATAGTTCAGAAAATTTTCATCTAGGTAATACTTATAAAGAAACTATACTTTACTTGCTGTTTTCTTAGAGCTATATTTCAATTTCAGCCACCTTACATCCTTTATGGAAGGAGGTAGAGCATTTTTAAATTGGTAAGTAGTTTCGAATTTCACAAATTTTAGCAGATAAGCTAGGAAAATTGTCAACAGTGACATGTTTATGGTAGAGTTTCAGAAAGAATTTCATACATCCAAAAAGCTCTAAACAATGAGTAGAGGTGAGATAATTTTTGTTTAAGAAAAAATTTGAAAACAACTCTTTCTTAGTCTTTTAATCACATTTTTATTCTGGTTCATTTTGAACTAATTTTAAAGGTTGAAATATGACTGTATACAATTAAGTATAATTTACCAATAGCAGCACAGTCAAAATGCAAAGTTAATCATTCTGAGAATTTTAGCAACATGAAATGCCAGTCTAACACTAATATCCATCTCTAGGTTAATTTTTCTCTAAAGCACAGATTTAGTCATGAATACTCCAGGTTCAGAAACTCCCAACGGCTCACCATTTACTTAGGATGGCATTCTTGGTGCTCCAGGTTCTGATCTTGACCTGTTTCTCCAGCCTCAGTTCCCATATCTCTCCCCCACACCACCCCAGACCTCCCATAGTGCAGGCAAAGTGCATTTCTAGGGTCCCCAGTCACTGGTGCCCACAAGGAGCAAAAGTGTTCTGCATACCCCCTAGATATCACTGCTCTTTCAGGTTATCGATGCAGGGTAAAAGTGGCTTGTAGATGTTTTATCCTTTTGTTTTCTGGAGTTCTCTTGGGACCTACGCCTGAACACAGAGGTGAGGACACTTAGGATATCTCTAAGTGAGTGTTTGGCTCGATTCTGATGCTAGATATTAAAGGATGTAAGCATGATCCAACCATGGGGACAAGACATTAAGTGGTCCCAATGCAACTAGAGATCTTTCTTGCGCTAGTAGGGGGGTGATTGATACCAACGACACCTAGACCTCACCAAAAGATGACAAGATTGCCTGATGAGAGCTCTTGGAAACCATCCCCAAAGTAGAAATTGAAGGTCAAATTTTCAGGTTCATTCTTCCTGCATCTCATTGAAATTAATTCTTATTAATTAATTAATTAATACAGGAGGCATTTCAACTGAAAAGATGTTATAACACATTAGGATGACAGGCTCAGCCTATATAACTGTTATTATAACATTTCTTAGAGTGAAATTAGAAAATAACATGATCTACTCCCAAACTGCTACTCCAATATTGCATAAATTTTCCTGAGACTCTGCAGGCCTGAAAGGACTTTGTCCTCATTCCATTAACCCAGTGTTTCCAGGAGGCATAACTATCAGAAGGTTTTCCTGGGGGCACTCGGAGCTTAAAGACCCTTTTATGTTAGGCCTTGTCTTCCTGTCGTCATTCAGCCCAAGCTTCAGGTCCGTTCTTTCCAGTTTCACAATCTTTTACTATTAACAAGAACCATATTTACTGTCATATTTATATGTGTAGGAAACAAATAAAAATTACAGACTTTTAAATCAATTTCACTTTAATACCTCTGGCTATTAATGCACAGCATTCCTCTTCAGTTCTCCACAGTGACCATCACTCCCTATTGAGTTATAGACACACGACTGAACATACTTTCACAGCCTACCTGGCCTTAGAGGCATTTAAGTTGATGGACACTTTTCTAGAAATTTGCGGCTTTGTTCAATGAGTCAAATGAAAATATAAATTTGAACATAATCTTTCTGTTAATGAAAATATCAGAGAGGTGGGTATTCCTAATAGTAAGTTCCAGAAAATACACTGATGAGTCACTGAGATAGAAAGTAAAGGTATGAGTAGCCAGAGAAAGACACATATACGCGCACAAACTCACTATAATCATAGCGTTCTGCATTAGAAATTAATAGTAAATTGGGAGTTGGTGAAAGCAGAAAAGATAAAGAATTGAGGGTGGGTGTTGAACTTTTAAAACAGTATTTCTAATATGTAAAAAAAGTTGTTTGTGTTTTTGCAGTGTTGTTTACCAAATCTTCAGTCAAATCTGTCTCAAAGACAAATGCATTCTGTGTTGGGGGGGGAAGGTTGGGTGGGAGGAGGATTTCTTCCAGAAACTGAAGAACATGGCAACATCCCACTTGCAGGTTGATGAGGCACAGGATAGAGATGGTTCCAGTAGATGGAATGATGACCTGCAGACTGGACTAATTCAGCAGAAGCATGCATCTGAAAAAGTAACCCTCTCCCTGGAAATTCTCATCAACCTTTGGGGGTACAAAGGACTTCCTTGGGCTGTGAATGGGGTCTTTAACTCATCTATATCTTAAGAGGCAGGAAAACCTCAGTGGACATCTACTTATTAGACATATATCCTCTACATAGTGGTTCTCAGTGGGAACAGTACAATCCACCAGGAAGAATTTTTAAAATTTTGGGGGTAATGTTTATGTCACAGTGATGGGGCATGCTGCTGATATTTATAATAGGAGGGAGCCAGGACTGTTGTACACAAAGAATTGTCCCTCAGCCCTCATGACTTTCAGAAGTCTCACTGGACATTAAAATAGGATAAATAAATAAATGTATATAATTATTTATATTATAGGTTATATTTATATAAATATGTTGATATTTATCTAAGCCTAGAACCCAACCATTTTACATACGAACACAGAATACATTTGGAGCTATTTTAACAGCCATGAAATTTTCAGAATGTGACTATTCTATAAATAGAAAAAAATAATTTCTTTTTTTTGGAGCTTTACCAAAAGCTGTTCACCACTTGAGAAAATCATGTCACCTGTAGCAGTGTCATTCGAGTCACAACACCCCTCTATCAGTCTGCATAAGCCTCACTATCTACATCTAGAAACAAACATCTGACTACTTTATCGTGTCTTCTAGTTTGGCCCTGGGATGCATTTATATATTGAGATAGCATCACTTCCCTTTTATGTCACCTTTATAATATCGTTAGGGGATTTTACTGATTTTTAAAATTATAAACGTAAATTGTACCTTTTATAATGGAAGCATCATGAACTATTTGTTAAAAAAGACGTGAGGCAGAGGCTGCTGGTTACTCCTGAATCCAGTTTCTTCTCTGCCCCCTAAGCACACAGATCGACTACATTTCCCAGCCTCCCTTGCAGGTATTTGTGGCCATGTGACAGAGTTCTAGACAAAGTGAATAAAAACGATGAGCAATGCTTCCAGACCTGTCCTGTGAAAGTATCCCGTGTGCACACCTTCTGGCTGACACGACTGAAGACGATCACCAGACCACCCAGCAAGGCACCTACTGAAGCAGAGCTATCTGTGTGAGTTTCAGTAGGAGGCCTGAAGACAGATGCCCTGTAAGCCTGTTCATCCACTCAGTGCTGTTGATTGAACAAATAATACACTTTTATTGCTTTTAAACTATTCTGTGATTTGGGGACTATTTGCTGCAGCAGTTGGATATCCTAAATCAGTCAGCATCGGCTCTGAAAGGGTTCAGACCCATTCCTCTAGCATGTGTGATGGGAACTGGATGCACAGAGCATCGCATCTGAATTTCTCCTGCCGTGTCCTCTGTGTCGGTCCCGAGCCCATTTGCCTTTCATTCCTGGCCCGTCTCCCAGCCTGCTCCTGAATGCCAGGAAGGCGGTACCCTGTGGCCTGCAGTTCCCAGGTTTCCACACCAACTGGCTTCCGGCTGGGTTCAGGAACTAGGGTGGGGACTGGGGACTGGGAGGGTACGGGAATTGGAGAGAAGAGCCAATGGGAAGAAGCCAGAGAATTTCCCCTTTTCCCTTCTGCCCGCCATGTCCTGACAACAACTCCATCACTTCCAGGGCTTAAGCTCCCACTGGATGGTTACACCGTAGTTCTGGCTTCGGCAAGGCCCCTTTCTCCGGAGTTTAGGAATGCTGCCTCTTCTCTTTGATCTCTCCAGCTGAGGGGATACCAGCTTCCTACCACTGCTACTCTCTGAGTTGCCTCACTGACTGATGTCCCCTCCTCCCACGTGGTTTCTATCATCTACATAACCGGTTCTCTGCATTTAATTCTGTTTTAACTACTTAGAGTGGTTTCTGTTGTCTAGATGTAACTCTGACTGACACATGATCCCTGGTCCTTTTTTCCTTCAAAATCTAGTTCACTACTTAATAGTAGAAGCTCGTCTCTCATTAAGTACATTTCCTACCTCATTTAATTATTTTAGCTAAGCCTTATATAAAGTTATCCAATGTATGAGTTTCTTTATAAAAATCCTTTCTTTCAAGTCTTTTGTAGCTACATCGTAAACTTCCCAATGGCAGGGAAAACAACTTCTAATTCTTCGCTAGCTCCCTTTTACTTATAATACAATATTTATTGCACAAAGGTTATTGATTGTTCGTTGTGATCTACTAATGCCATTCACCATAGTCACATTATTAAAATTATCTCCAAGTCTGAAGATCCAACGTTAATATAAGCAGATGGCTGTCAATCAATTGAGGAATGGATTTCATCCTAAAAGTTTAATCCAAATATAGTTATTTAGCACTTGGAATTAATTTTCCTGTAGCCTCCTCTTCTGGTTTTAGAAGGCTTGGAGGGATCCAGTGATGAGTTGCTGTGTGGAAAAAGAGAGGGGAGAAATTCTCTTAAGCATAGACAGCTTAGAACAGTCATAGACTTTTAGAGCTGGAACTGAAACTATTACCAGGGACATAATGGTCTCCTATCAGATCCACTGGAGAGTTCTTCCTACTAATTGTTGATATTTTTACTATTCTCTTTGTCTAGAAAAATTTCTTTCCTTTGCTTTGCTTTGATTCTCTTCTCCATCAATTCCTATTGTCTGCCTTTTTCTTCTGCATCTCCAAGTCTGTCAATCACTTTAAATATTGATGCTTCAAAAATTCTGTCCTAGGTATTCTTTTCTTCCTCTACTCTTATTAATGAGGTAATGCCCATCTAGAACAGAGATTCATACCACTACTATCCACTTTCTATCCATTACGGAAGTTACTAAACATGGCATTTTCCCCACTGAACCTCAGCCAGAAACCTTTCACTTTCACAATCCCTTCTGAACCCTAAAACACATTTGAAGGCATACTGGCAATCCCAAAGTTTCTACAATCTGTAACTGCATTTGGTATGATGCTAAAGGAGGTGGTTGAGATAAGAATGACCTCTTGGTTTGTAGCATGAATGACTGGATGGATAGCCATGGAAACCAACTGATATAGAAATATTTGGTGAAAAAGCTAATGAGTTAGTTTGGACATGATGAATTTAAAGTTCTTTGGGGATGCTCCCAGGAATTGTCCAGTAGGGCCCCATCTAGGAAGAAAGATCTATCCTGAAGACTAGACTGGAAGTTGGCCCTCAATCTACCTCTCCATAATGCTGCTAGAGTGATATGTTCCTAAAACACACATTTGAATGATGTCTAAAATTTGCCAACAACTGCCCATAGTTATCAGGATAAAATCATACTGCCACTCTTTAAATTAACATTATCAATGAAAACATCATGTTGCTGGGTTTTGCTCTCAAAATGGTTCTGCTAGTGCTCAATTTTCAATAATGACAGATTGTCAACTATCCACCAGGAGATAACAATTAGAAACTCTAGACAAAATATTTAAAACCAACTATTTGAAGGCAGTGGAAAATGAGCAAAATATAGTATGTACTATATGATTCTATTTATATGAAACTCTTAAACGTGAAAATGAATCTGTAGTAACAGAGTGCAGATCAGTGGTTGTTTGAGGAAGGAGGGCAGGTAGGTGTAGGAGGGGGTGACAAAGGGCATGCAGAAACTTTTGGGTATGATAGATAGGTTCAATATCTGGATTATAGTGATAGTTTCATGGGTGTGTATGTATGTCAAACTTGTCACATGGTACACTTTAAGTATGTACTATTTATGTTATTTCAGTAATGTTTCAATGAAGTTGTTTACCAAAAAAAAGTTATTGTGTTCATTTACCCAGAGATTTTGCAAAGCAATAAGAAAAATATTTTCCAAAGTGTATTAGTTTTCTATTGCTGTTTTAACAAATTACCACAAGGCTTAAAACAACACAAATTTCTTATCTTACAATTTTGGAGCTCAGACGTCCAAAATCAGAGTGCCAGCATGGCTAGTCCCTTCTGGAGGCTTTGAGAGGAGAATTCACTTCCTCACCTTTTTCACCTTCTAATGGCCACCTGTATTCCTTGGCTCATATCTTCCTCATCCGTCTTCATAGGGTATCACACCAATCTCAGTTTCCATCATAACATCGCCTTTTCCTCTAACTCTGATTCCTCCGGTGTCCCTCTTTTTAGGACCATTGTGATTACCTTAGGCACAACCAGATAATCTAGGATAATTTCCTCATCTCAACATCTTTAACTTACTCACATCCACAAAGTCCCTTTTGCTTTGTAAAGTAATATTTGCAGGATCTGGGGATTAGGACATGGACATATTTATGGGGCCATTATACAGTCTACCATACAAGGGAAAAAATAAAACTGGCCAATAATGAACAGGAAAAGAATCCTCCTTCACTGGTTCTCAAAGAAACACACATTAAAATTAAATGATTTTTCCCTGTATCAAGTTAATGAAGCTTTAAAAATTATAAAAACCAACATTAGCACTACCATAGGGAAACAAATACTCATACACAGGAATATAATGAAAGACATCTAAAATAGGTATTCTGTAGTATCAGTGGTTAACTCTTGCTGATGAGATTATGGGCAATCTTAATTTTCTTTTATGGGCTCAAAGTATTTTCAATATTTATTATTTTAAAAATTGAGAGAGAAACAAAGGATATTTTGAAGATGCCATCCCTTCCAATCCATAAACCAAGCCATTTGAAGAGCTGGTATTTTTCTCTTTTTTACTACTTAACCAGCAAGTATAAACAACTTCCTCTGGAATATTGAAGTTGTTGGTCAAGTTCCAATAATTACTAAAGTTTGACATTGTTGTGGACGTCACTTATCACCACACGCTATATTTTATGAAAGTTCAAATTATATAACTGTGCATGTAGGAATATGGCTCTTCAGAAATATAAATACCCTCTAGTAAATGTTCAAGATATATATTTTGTATAATGTTGTAAATGTATGGAATATTATCTCAAATACAAATGATTCCAATAGTTTGGAATATCCAATAGATTTCAAGGATAAAGGAAAGAAACATCTATGATTTCAGTATATTTTACATAAAAATATGACGTTAAAAAGTAAAAATGAAATCAGACTGTATACTGAAAGTTATAAAAATTAGTACTATAATAAAAAATGAGCCACACATTTTATGAAGTAAAGTGTTTTGAATCATTAAATGCCTTCCTTCAACACAAGCCAGCTTTTATTTGACTATGAAAAATAGCCACAGAGCTACCAGGGACATGAAGTTGGGATAGTGGATTATTTTGCTGAGACCTTTACACATTGGTTTGAAATTTCAGCTCACATTGGAAGTTTTCCATTACTACAAAAAACTTTCTTTAAAAGTTCAATTGCGTCTTCATTTTAATTTCATACATAATGAAAGCTACTTATGGGAGACTTTTCTAAGCACCCTTTGAAGCATTAGATTTCCCAATTTATTGACAAAGCAATAAAGGAGATATTCATTTTTCCTTTCAATAAAAATTGAGTACCTCTGAGGTAAAGACTGTACTTACACCTGAAAAGGGTCATTGTCAGAAGAGTGCGAAGCACGGTATCCTTGAAACTTTAATTACCGGAGAGCAGCTATTATTCCCAAAAGTTTATTGTGATGAGAAGAAAGTTCCAGTGGTGGTAAATCTTGAAGGTTGTAGCCATAACTTCTTCTTCTGCGTGTAGCACTGGCATGTCCATAATGACATTCATTACATTTGGCTTCAGGCTGTTCAGCAGCTGTCTTCCCAGCCAATCTCGAATTCATCATTGTCATTGCCGGTCATCTGGGCTTGTGCATGTCCCGTAATTGTTCCAGTGGAAAGGAGCTATCTCCCATTTTATAGCATTGCACAGTCCATCTGCAAGGATTCAGTCTTACATGATAGAATTGTTTTCTTACGCAACCCAAAAGTCACGTGTCAGTTAACTACTTTCAGTTTCTTGACTAGCAAAAAAGCTGACAGTTTTATGCATGGCTGTTTTAGCCAATCTGACCTCTTTCTTCTTAGCCTCCAAACTCTTCTCAAAGTCTCATAATTGAACTCCAGGAAGGAAATATGCAAAGGGCATGATTTATGTTGCAGATTATTAGACAGGTTGGAAATAATTTCAACCCAAATTGAAAGCAACACACACTTTAAGAGGAATACGTATTAAGAAATCAAGAGACCAAAATCTAGAAGGCTAGTTCTGTAATAATTGGGTTTTGGTATTAATTAGAGCAGTCATAGATAATTCCCATTGTGGATCCAAGTTTTCTGTAGTTGGAAGACACATGCTGGGTAGCATCTGACTTACATCTTTGAGCCTTGCCCCATTCATTCTCTCAAATCTGCCTAAGGGGGTTCAGGCCTCAGGCCTCAGATTGGAAACTATGTTACCTCAAGAGACCTGGAGGATAAAAATAACAAAGTCTAGATTTTTCCATGGAGGGAGGGATCAGATAGGTGTTTCCAGATTAGGGTAATGGTATGAATTTTCTTCCTGGAGCTAGTAGTTGACTCCTTTTCCATCTACTGCATTCTCAGCACATTAACCTGATTTTCTTCTCTTGAGTTCTAAGCATGGCCTCATGGTCATTTCTTTTCATTAAATAAATAAATAAAGCCTTTCAGCAGGTGACTATGCCAGATGAGCAACAAGCTCTGAAGCCAAAATATCCTGAAAGGATACAATCTAATATACGTACAACCAATTCTGGTAAATGCTTGATCTTACATGCATTCACTATTATGCTGAAGGCATATGAGATTTGTATAAATTACACGAACTATTGTTAAGCTCTACAGGGTAAACATTTTTTCAGTCTTCTAGGAGGAGAAGGGGACACTGGAAAGATGTTTTGCTTTGCTGAAGCCCGTGGTGAGTGTTCTGAATTCTCAGACGCCCAGTCGCAGAGACAGCCTGCTGCTGGGACTGATGGCAGCCCCCAAGGGTGGCACGCATCTTGAGTGATTGAGCCCAAGAGTGTGACTGGCTGTATTGAGGGTCAAATGAGATCCCTTCTCTGTGCTTTGAAATGTCCCTTGCCCACATTGCAGGACAAAGAGAAACTCAAAGTGCATCAGCAAAGCCCTGAGTGACATGGTGAAAGGAAAAGAGGAACCTGAACTCTCTGAGGGGTGGAGGAGATTGAGCAACATAAGCTCCCTTTCCCACCTCCTTCAGATACACACTCAGTCCCTTGGGTTCCATCTCCTAAGATAGTTCAGGGCCTGTTTACTCCAGGATGGTCATAGGACCAGCAGTTATCTTCCAGGCCTCCATTCTTCCCTCTCCTCTGATAAGAGGGATCAGGGAGCAGGACGATAAACATGTCTTTGGTTCCATCTACGCATTCTAGCTGACCTTAGCAATTGACCACAATGGCAGTAACTGTTGTAGTTTAAGGAGAAAGTTGTGGCATTTCCAAACGTTTTCCCCAAACCTAAAATTCCAATATTTAAAGATTTATTTGAATTAACAAACAAGAATTACTGTAGTAATTAAAAGGACACACTGTTACATGAATTCATTGAATCAAATTGCTTTCCTTATTGCTTGTGGGGGAAAAGAAAGATAGAGAACTTTTGCCACCTAAAATAAGATGAGATATCTCTACCTAGCATGATGGAAGAGAGGATTAAATGAGGTTATATATGGGAAATGTCAGACTCTGCTGGTACATGTATACACTCAAAATATGATACCTGTTGTCAGAACTCTTATTAACTAATAAAAGGAAGCTAGAGCCAGGATGTGTTGCTGGCTATTCCTTATGACTGTTATTTAAAGTTATGCTTTTTTTTTTTTAAGTTTTAAATTCATAGTGTTGGTTTAACACTAAATTATTAGTGTCTTTTTATTTATAGTCAGCTTCTTTTCTGGGTGACTTGATTGGGAAGAAATAAAGAGAGGTCATTTGACAGGGCTGGAAGTGGGAGTCTAGGGTTGAGAAATCAGGCAGATCTCTGTGGTCAAAGCAGGCAAAGGAAAACCCAAGTTCATTCATCAAGAGGGGAAAGATGGATGGTGTTTGATGATCTGACAGTTAGTTGACCCTTAAGAGTCAAGCAAACCTGGAGAATCATGCAGAACTCAAAGGCAAGCAAGGCACAGACTACAGGGGACTGTGGGATTTTGAAGCATTAGCAAAACCAAGGGCAAATACAGAAAGAATCTCTGATCTTAGGACAGAGGTTGTTTGCCTTTTGCCAGATTATCATTTCTCGTGAGTAGCGGATGCACAGGTTAGAGGTGGAGTTTGAAGAGTCGGTGGCCAGTATGATACCGTAATTGTGGCAGAGCAAAAATAGAGGGACCAGACGTATAAGGAGGCCCTTATATTGTCACAGACACATTAGCACTCACTACTTCTCAAAAATATCAGAAACTTTGGGAAACTGAACTCTATTTCTCAGCCCTCATGTGTACCACTTAATAGATCAAGAAATACTTACTTGATGTACTGGGATGACTGAATCCTTCATGTGCCACGTCAAGGTGGCAGCTCTTATTATCATAGGAACTAGGTAACATAAGTAAGCTTATTTAGCATCTTTAATTTTCCTTGTGAATCATCTGTGATAGGAGAACAAAATCAGGTCACCTGAAGGAAATGATTTAATCCTAAAAAAGAGCTACTTAACAGGCATATATTATCACCATTCAATGGAAATTAATAAAGTGTCAGTGTTTACAACATTTCTCTCAGTATAATGCAGATGGAAGGGGCATTCATTTGCATTGGAATTTTCTTGCATTAGGAATTATATCCACATCTGAAAAGTATGATCAGAGGAAAAAAATATATATATAATTTATAGTATAGTATATATATTTATATATGTTTAGAGAAAGAAGAGAGACTATCCACAGGCTTCCCATTCCCAGCTTGAGTATCAGTAAGGTCATGTTAACATAACTACCAAATTTCCCTTGCTTGTGGCCCCTATCTACATGACTATAGCACATCAGCACTGCTATTAAATTCACACCAGTTATTTCAGGGAGTACCGAGGGGTATGTCACATGTTTTCAGAAATGCCTGCTTTTTTTTACTTTTATTTGGTGTCCTCACTGAAACCCACTGAATGCTCTTGAATTCCACATAGAAATGGAGAGAATTTCATCCCCCATTAGTCACCGGGGCTCCAAAACTGTGTTGCTTGCCTCCTAAATCTCACGAGATTCCTCACCCAAAGGGCCCTTTTATCATCTGTTTGCAGCTAGCCCTTTTCTCTCTACATGAATTTCGAGACAGCCTATCAGACTGATCGATAACTGCCTCCCCAAATAAAAGGTTCTCCAGTTTTTCATAATCTCCTTAAATCTGCCCTAAATTACTTCCTTTTCCTTCAGCCCCTCTCTGTTATAACTCAAGCAATCTCAGTTTAGGTCCAGCTAAGCTACCCCAATACATGTATAACTTGGCCTTGCGAGTTCATATTAAATTAGCTTTCAGTCATTGTGAACACTAGTTCTAGAGACCCACAGATGACATTAACTGGGCAAAGTTTCAGTGAGACCTGGGTTCTCACCTCAGCTAAGTAGTCAGTTGCTGTATGATCTAAGATGGGCCATTTCACCTCTCTGGGTTTCGGAATTCTTATATATAAAATGAAAGATTTGGATCTGAGCAATGGTTCTTAAACTACTTGGTGGTCACAGACCATTTTGGGAATCTAATAATGGTATGGAAACTCATTCTGGAAAATCCAAATAAGTATGTTATGGACTGGATTATTCCCACCCCCCCCCCCACCAGAATTCATATGTTGTAGCAGTAATCCCCAATGCGACTGTATTTGGAGATAGGTCCTTTAAAGAGGTGATTAAGGTTAAATAAGGCAATAAGAGTGGGACCTTAATCCAAAATGATTAGTGTCCTTATAAAAAGAGGAAGAGACACCAGGGATGTATGCACACAGAGGAAAGGCCGTGTGAGGACACAGTGAGAAGGTAGGCATCTACAAGCCAAGGAGAAAGGCCTCAGGAGAAACTGAACCTGCCAACACCTTCATCTTGAACTTCCAGAACAGTGAGAAAATAAATTTCTGTTTTTTAAGCCACCCAGTTTGTGGTTTATTCTTATGGTAGCCTAGAAGACTAATACAAAACACATAGACATAAACACTTGCATACAATTTTTGGTTGTTCACACACTTCATGAGATCCACACTTAGGTCAAAACCTTCTGGATGACGTGTTTTCTAAAATCTGTTTTTCCTCTAAAAAGCACTGATTATCTAAAAAGTAGCTGGAAATCTTTAGCTTCCTATTTCATGTATGTTCTTGAGAAATATAGTGAGTGAATTCAGATCATTATAAATGTGTATTTGTTTTAAGTGAGAAAGCCCAATAGAAAATGGATGGCCAAAGTTGGGCATACAAGAAATATCATACAGAATAATGCTTAGAAATTGTGCATGCCTGAGACATTTAACCTAGTTTTTGTCTCTTTTCCTTTATATTTTTTAACATTGGAAACTTATGGAAAAGCCATGAGATTTCTCAGAATAAATTAGAAATTTTCTCTCTCTCTAGGTTAAGTGTAACATTGTATATGCTAAGAAAAGTTGTTAAAAGAAGAAAGTAATGAATGGGAATGATAAAATCACAATGATTATACTTTGTGTTTTGGGGAATTATAAATTCTGGAGTATTTCAGTCATGGAAAAAAGTGCGATTAGTAAACGAAGTGGTTCAATTGCTTGTAAAGGACTCTACAACCAACCAGCATGTTTTCATAGAAGCCAAGTATCAATGCACCATCATAGCAAACAATGATACGTATGCAAGGTCCGTTGGAGACCTGAACAACCGTTACAAAGAAAGAATATCTCAGCCTTCAAGAAATGGTCAGGAAGGTTCTTTAATGGGCATTTCTTGGGTACATCCCCGTTACCACGTTGCATCCCCATTTGCCCATCCCAATAACCCCTAATTCCTATTGGTAATCCATGTGATTCAGCAAAGATGTCACCATTTCTGCTCCAGGGGGAGCATGTGTTCTATGTTAAGACAAATAGAATATTCCAGAAGAAGTGATTGGTTCAGTGGCAGGCATGAGACTCAAAGCAAACCAATTTGAGAGAATCTCAGTATTTTAGTGGGAGTGCTAAAACTGAGTCTTGTCTTTGCTGAACATGCATAAAGAAGCAGGAAGCCTCATGAGATAAGGAAAATCAGACTTAGAATGAAGACGACACAATAAGCAGAGTGAGGAGATGGAAAGAAACTTAGTCCTTGAAAACTTTTTTTGATCAATCCATTTCTGAAGCCAGCCTAATTTCTGGACTTTTAGAACATGAACACGCCCCCCCCAAACCCTTTATTGTTTACCTCAATTTGAGTCAGAATTCGCACTATTGCCAACAGAACGTTCTAATTAATGGCTATTCTTATATATTCCTACATTTACATACTTGTAAAAAGTCTTTCTTTCTCTCCCAAGGTTTGATTCTATAAGTAATCAAATCCCCATTTCATAGTTTAGTGTCTGTCTACAATATTCCCCCACCCTCAGGTAAGTTTAGATATTATCTTTCCAATATAATTCCCACTTGGGCAACAATTATCTATTATTGTGTCTAAAATGCGCAAGACATGGTCCTTAGACACTACTGAGAAATTAGAGTTATATGTAGAAGGAGGTACCTGCCTTCCAGAAGCACCCCTTCTAGGATGAGAGGTCAGGGAAAAGAGATATTCAGATAGTTCTAGTGTTCCTTTTTTTCTTTTTCTTAAGTCCTTTCTTTTTTCTAGAATCTGTACTGGAAGGTGGATCATCATAGAGGTCCTTCTGGTAGGAAGTGGCTAAGAAGGAGTCTAGTACATTGCCTAGGAACTCATGTGAGGCTGGGGATTAGGTCTGGCTCTGTTGCTCACTTGCTAAACTTCATTTTCCTTATTTGTAAAATGATACATACTTTACAGAGTCTTTTTAAGGAGAAAATGAGAAAAACCAATGCACATAGTAAATAATGAACAAATAGCAGCTAATATAAACTTGGAAAAATCCTCATTTTATAGGAAAGAATTTGTGGCCATTGGTAACAATAACTGTCAGACCGAGGTCTTAGGGCAGTGCTTCCTTTACCCTCATCATCTGCAATGTATTTTTCATTGTCTGCCATGTATTTTCTCACACATCATAGTTATGAGCAAGAAGATCTTAATATCTCATAAAATCATAATTACAGCAACTATAGCCCTTCTCATTGTCTTGAAAATAGAAAAATAATTCCTTAAGTCTGTCCATGCCAAGTTATGGTACCACAGGCTAGGCGGGATCTATGGGAGAATGCGGGTATTATACTCAAACTCACATGCAAAAGCTGTATAATTTTTTTTTCCAAGAAAGATTCACCCTGAGCTAACATCTGCTGCCAATCCTCCTCTTTTTTTGCTTGAGAAAGATTATCCCTGAGCTAACATGTGTCACTCTTCCTCTATTTTTTCATATATGGGACACCACTGCAGCATGGCAGTAGGTCCATTCCTGGGATCCAAACCTGCGAACTCAGGCTGCCGAAGGGCAGCATACGGAACTTTAACCACTTGGCCAAGAAGCCGGGACCCCAAATTATGTAATTTTTATAACATCTAACAAGAGAGTTAAGGTCAGAAATGAAGGTTGGGGCCAAGCAAATAGACACGTGAAATGTTTGAGACCAAGGATGAGGTTGGGTCTGGAGGTCCAAACAGGGCAGGACAGTAGGACAGTGAGGAGTCCCTGCATCCAGGCAGTGGTAAAGTTCATGCTTCCAGCCAAGCATGTGGAAATAATTAAGAGAGAGTGACCAAACCAGAAGCTTGAAAATTTGGTTTATGAGCATGAACTGATGATAGTAAATAAAATACTTTATGGTCACACACTTCAATAATAAACTTGTATTTTAAGTCAATCTGTGTATGCTCACTTTTTTGAAAGAGATGATGGGGAATCACACGAGTTTTCTGAAGTCACACATTGGTACAATATAATAGATTCTATATTCTAACCAAAACCCATTAGACTGAAATTGGCATTCTAAACCTATCTTAGGAGAAAAAAAAACATTGCTTAAATTGGCTAATTTTTCTTTCATTCTAAGCTTTCCTTCTCACCTCAAATTTTAAAAACATCAATAATTCATCACAAAGCCAATAACTTTCTAGACCAAAATTCTTCTTACATATATCAAAAGCCATCTGGACCCCACCTCCCCCAACTCCCATTAATTCTGAGTCCTAAGAAAATGAGAGTGTGCTGATCAAAAACTAAAAGCCCATTTGTTTCTGCTGGATCTCTTTTAAGATGTTTCCAAATTATATGGCTTGCTTACGTGCACCACCAGAGAACGTGCAGCTGAAAACCCCATATATAGCACCATCCGAAACCAAGAACGTTTCTCAAAGGAAAGCATCCTTTAGATTTTGGGAATGTTTTTAATTGCTTCTGTGCCTCATCCCAGCCTTAGTGCTCGTACTCTGGGTAAGCTGCCAATTTATAATCACAGTTTAACCACTGTTGCCTGTCCCTGACGCAGGTAGACCCTTAATGGCCTTGGAGGTAAAGATAATTGGCTATTTGCATGCTTCTAAATGTATTAGTTAAAAAGGTACTTCAAGAAATAAACCTAGTGTATCTTAGAGTGAATATATTATGGATGCAGATGAACTGTTGCAGAGACGTGCACTGTAATGAAACCCGGAATGCCTTGCCTGTGAACATATCTAGTAAATATACTATTACCTCAAAGCCTCTGATTTAAACAAAAGAAAAAAAAATACAAGTTAGGCAGACCTAATTCCAGCTAACTAGTAGCCTGAAAAGTTGGAAAAGAGGTAAAACTGAGCCTGACACCGATATTTCCCTACCTCGAAGAAGGAGAACTTCAAAGAAGCTTCGGGCAATGATTTAGAAGGGGGGAAACACAAAGGAATTGAATTAGCTATCTCTACGTATTGATTAACAGCTTTTAAACCCATCAGTCATACTTTAATTTCTCTGGGTGGTGTGTTTAACATGAGCTACCAATCCACCTGATTGGATTACCTCACCACCCGTAAAAGAATCAGCGGCTAGTGGTTAACATTGTAATTAGAATCAGGCAGTAATTTGTGCTGGGAGAGATGGGTGGGGGCCAACCCTGTTGCCCCTTCTGTTTAAATTTTTCCTTATAGATGATGATTAATAATTGTATTTCAGCCAATTACCTCTGAGATAACAAAAAGTGTATATGTGAAAGGATAATCAAAGATTTTAGATATTTGAACTTTATTTCTTCCTTTTCCATAAAGTGGTCAGTGAAATACAGAAGATAGGTTTATTATTCACACAGTCTAATTTCAATGGACTTTGAGAGTGGTCAGAGGTGTGTCCTGTCTTGAATACCAAATATATATGCCACCATATTCCTTTTCTGTAGACTTAGAGGAAGAAAGAGTAGCATCTATACTAGAATATAAACAAACACAAAATCCTATTTTAAAAAGGTTTAAAAAAAAATATATATATATATAGTGTGTAATGTTGAAATAGATGTTTTCTGTGGGAGTTTTATGACTATGATATTTTGGTTAGTTTCATTGTAAAATTTACCTTCAGGAAAGGATCGCTGTTGCAATCTTTGTTCAAAAGCATTTGCTTATTTATAAGTACAATTTTTCAAATTATTTTCTGGTTAAAAATATAGCTGCAGTTCCAAGAGACAGATGTCTTGAACAACTTTAATGCTTTTGGATTAGCTATCCTGTCATAAAATATACAGTGATACTGTTTTTAATATATGATTTGAAAAATTAGTTTTTAAAAGCAAAGAAATTAATTAAATGCAAGATGTGTGAAGAAAATTTCAGTGTTATAGGAAATAAAACTGGAAAACAACACAACTGAGTGGAATGAGGAGATCTGTTAATTTAACATGGGGTGCCACCAGTTGAATTAGTTCTACAAAATCCACATGTGGACACATGGAAATGGGGAAAGCTACATATATTTCCCTTTCATGATACTGAACAACTTTACTACATCCATCTCAATGCATGCACTCGTGTGTGAGTGCACAGAGACTAAAGCCAACCAAACCAAAAAGCATGCATGACAATGATGATAGCCTTTGGCCATAAATCTCAAAGTAGACAAATAATTGATCATAATTATTTCACACCCTGCCTCTGTCCCAACATGTACCCCAGTCTCTTGGAGCAGGTTCTTGTACTGAATCTTCCCTCTCTTCTTTTCCCCTTCAATACACTCCATCCCATACTTACTACCCTTATTTCCAACCATTGCTAAAAGCTACTGCCTCTTTGCATCTTCCTACCTCTTTGCTCATCTCTAAAGGCCACCTGTTTCTAAAAGTCCAGTTTATCCCTTTCCTCATTGTCTTCTCATCTCAATATCTTCGTTCTTTAATTCCTTGTGCAATGATTAATTCCTATCTTGGTGTGGTGGAAAGAGCCCTGACCTGTACCTTTATATTTGTCACTTACTAGGGTAAACCTCTTAATATCTCTAGGTCTCAGGTCCCTGATATGTAAAATGAGGAGGAGCTTGAGAGGACCTTCAAACTCTAAACCTTGTGCAATCTTTTCTACACAAATAGCTTAGCATTTTCATAATGTTCCTTGCTCAGCAGCAATTTCACGTATGGATGCACTGTCTCTCTAATTAGACTGTAAGATTTCCAGGAGCATACACTGGGACTTCTTTTTCTGTTGTATCCTATGGTTTCTAGCACAGTTTTAAGTATATAATAGATATTCAATAAATGTTCATTGATTAGTTTACTGAAGCCCTTTTGGGCAGATTTTCATTTCACATCCAACCACCACATAGTTAGTGTAGAAGTGGATACATAAAACAATTATTCAGAAAATTAATAGATAAAAAAAAAATAAAAACAAAGCAACATAACAGAAATGACTCTACAATATGTGTTACCGATAATCATCTGTATCGGTAATTTGCTCCATGACACTGAATAATTGATACCAGTAATTTAAAGTGCAAATGGGAAAAAGAAATGAGGGGATAAACCTAAAGATTGTTTTAAAGAAATGATTCTTAATTTGGGGGTGGAGAGGAGAACTGGGACACTTTGAGAATCTGAAGATGGCTATGGGCTTTCTCCAAGATGGTTCACAGATTCCTTATAGCTTGTTATATAAATAAACACCATGTTTTCCTGAAATCTGTACATGGATCCCAGTTTCATTTTTAAAGTGGTTCCTTTAAAGGGGGTGTGCTGGAAAGGTTAGTCACTGCTGCTCCACTTGAAGCCCTTTGGAACTGAGAAAATCTTTAGCATGTCTGATTGGACCATAGGTAGACCTGTCTTAGTAACCTATGTAAGACCTACTTTAAACAAAGAAATAAAGGCCAATTGGATTCCTCTCTTGGGATTTGAAACTGAAGCAAAACTTTAAATTTGAGTCAGTTGGTGGCATTTTCTAGAATTAGAAGTCCACTTGATCTTGGGAGATGGAGTGCACTGTTTTGGACCATGTATAAACCAAAGAGAAAGTAGAGGCAGGTATTTGGTAGAGGGACTGAAGAATAGAGAAACACACAGGAAAAAAATGATTAATAACATATGCATAGAAGCAAAATCAAGGGTTCACAGAGGAAGATGGGCACGGATGTTAGCCTAGGGCCAATCTTCCTCAGCAAAGGAGAGGAGGATTGGCAATGGATGTTAGCTCAGAGCTAATCTTCCTCACACACACACACACACACACACACACATACACACAAATCAAGGGTTCACATAGCCTGTAGTAAAAGAGAGTATGACCTGGGTTCCTGGTAGATTACTGATGCTCATGAGGTCCATTTGTTCTGCATTTGCTATTCTTGGATATTTTCCAAACTCTGAGTATTTGACAACCTCTTCCCGTCTCCCTCACTCTTGATACACACACACACACACACACACCATTTTCTTGAACTAATTTGAAATTGATCTGTTTCTCATAGCCAAAACCTCTTTGGCTAGAATAAACTGTAATCTAAGATGTTTTCCACGCTGTTTATGTAAGATAGAAAATAGGATTCTTTCTCAAGGTGGAAATGTTTATGATGCACTTATTTTTCATAAGATAGAAGATGAAGGTTTTATGTGACTATTAAAGCTTTTTGTAATTCTAAATTTTTAATATTTAGATTATTCCCTCTGAATAATTTGTCATTTATTTTTTATGGAAATAAAATTATATAATAGCTAAAAATTCATTAGTTTGGCAAAGAATTACATAAAAATAAACTTTATGTGCTTCAAAATAACATTTTGATATAATTTTTTAAAATAAAACCTTCTAAAAAAACCATTGTAGATATAAAGAAATAAAATAATTTTCTTGCAACCACATTTAACCAAAGAGACCATTTATGTGGCAATAACAACATTATGTTTTCTATTTGAAGAGAAATAATCTTCAATGAAAAATATTTTATGATATTTGGAGGCATCCACTTTTTATTATTGCCCAAATTTCCTGCTTCTGATATCTTTTCTTTTTTAACATATTTTCAGCTATTTGGTTGTGTCTTGAAATTTTATCCCTGCAAGTCTCACATAGTCTTGAGCTTATTCAATTCCATAGTACATATTTAAGTGGCATGTAGTAAATATTAACACAGATCCTGTTAACTTTTAAAGGGCTTTTTATGGACTGCTCCAATGATCTACCAGGGATTACAGTCAGAAATGAATTCCTTCCTATTGAAAAACGATATATTGTACAATGCTTCTAAAAATTGATTCAGTTTTATTTAGGGAACTCCATTAAATGGATCCCATGTAAATTCAGTGTGGTTTTGCAACTGCTTTTGAGCACTTGCAAAGAGCTATCAGATGGCTGGCCTACTCTTCCATTATAGTTGGCAACATCATCTTTCCCTGTCTTCTTTTGACGGGGGAGAGAGTAGATTTTTTTCTGAGGTAATGCACAGATTATCTCTAGTTGCTGTGGAAAACACCATGGAATCTATGGAAAAGAAGAATGGGGGAGGCCAGGAATGGAGTGAGAGCCATGCACGGGCAGTGACTTTACAGCCCATGTATTCTAAGTATACTTGCCAGCATAAAAGAAAACCTTCTGATTTGCTGTGAAGTAGACATAGTAGGGATTCTTAATCTACCAGCCTATGGGTTTTATGACTATTTCAAGATGATGAAGGAAGATTTTATTCTACTCTTGCATCTTTCCTTTTTGTGAATTTCTGATCATGGGAAGATGAAATGACCTCATCTAGAACTAAAGAAATACTTAATTCTCGTGTACTTCCTGTACTGGTAAGTATTTTGAGGTGTCTGAATAAAAGAAATTATATTAATTTGTACAGCTTTTTACATGAGAAATGTTCTTAAAGGTGTACAAGCCAAAAATGATACATCTGCTTTTCAAAAACTAGATTGTTAATTTAGAAAAACAGCAGTGTAATATGTAGAAAACAGAAATAAATGAGAAGTCTTACAGGTTGGATTTTTGACTCAACCCCACCGTGAACTTGTTGTTTACCTCTGGGCAAGTCTGTAGCCTTCATTATGCCTCTGCGTTCATACTGAAAACAGGGATGATAATATCCTTCTTACTTCATAGGAGGACTGGAATAATACAAGAGATAATGTAACAGAATGTTAGAGAGGGAAGGAATCTTGATCATTGCAAGCCCATTCATTTTGCATGTAACAAAACTGAAACCCACAGATGTTAAATAACTAATTGTTTTCTCCACTCTATACATAGCTTGCTTGTCATACTTCTATTAGAATACTTAAGTCACATGCATTAATTCTCTACTGTATATCTCCCTGACTAATCTATATGACCCTTGAGTACAGAGACAATGTCGTATTCATGTTTGCCTTTTTACACCCATTTTTCTCCTGAGTCTTGTTCAGCTTTCCTTGGAGAGGATTTTCCTGATCCCAAATCCGTGTTATACCTTTTCAGAACATTCTACACTTTCTTGTTAGCACTCTCACAATTGTAATTTTACATATATATGTATTTTATATATAGTTTTATGTATGTGTGTGTATATATGTGTATATGTATATCTGTATAAGTTTTGTATATATATTTGTTTAATGTTTTTCTCCCCAAATTAAATTATGTTGCAGTTTCCTCATCTGTAATGTATAATAATAGTATCCAACTTATAGAATTACTATGAAGAACATTTGCTTTATTAACAGCATATGGAACATATAAGAGGAACTCGATGAATTTTATTATTATTATTACTATTACTATTTAATTTCTAGGCAATGTATTTGTCATTGGAGATGATGGTGGAGATTAAGACATCTCTGAGTATCAGGCTGGACACAAACTAATTTTAGTTTTAATAGGTTGTAAGGATATCTCTGTGTTGCACCATAAGTGGGTCATTCAAGGATATCTCTTCATTCTAGGGGCAAATACACTACTCAAGTTTTAGTAACTCCAAGGTATACTAAAGAAAAAACACACAGGGGATGAGACCCATTTAGCAAGAGGGTAAATCACGTGCGTCTCTAACAGCTTTAAGAAAACATCATTGCAGTCTGGTAGTATCCTGATGAACGCATGCCTTCTAGAAGTCATTCACTCATTCCTCCCTCAAATATATTTGAATTTCTGCTAGACCTGGGAAATATACAGAGAATAAGATAGACAAACAGGCTTTCTTTTGAGGGAAAGACTTCACTGTAGCATTAATACAAGTTAAGCCAAAACGTAGAAGACTGAGGCTACTGCAAGACAACTAAATATTTCTGAGAAATCAACATATCATGTCACTGTAAAAGGAATGTAGTAAAGAATTTAAAAGTTTTGAAAATCTCAAAAAAGAAGCATGCAGTTCTCATCATAACTTGCAAAGTGTAAGCATTTTAGAGGTAAAAGAATCAGTATTATTTTAGTTTTGTCAAAAACACTCATGAAAGTGGGTAGCCTTATTCAAAATAAGCACTCAATAAATTGATAACATCTTCAGAGCTGATAAAGGATGACAGGTTAAGTCATCCTTGCAAATTTAAAGCCAATTAAAATTACTGAGTATTTTGTTTCATGAGTACTCCTAAGTTTGAGAATTAAAACTACATGCTGTATGGTTCTCTTTTAAATGAAAAAAATAAAGTATTTTTTTCAGTGTTCATTACAAAGTAAAACAGTGTTTTTAAATAAATACAGTTGACAGATATGTGTGAATTTATGGAAAGTAGCTTTGAACTATTCAGGTGAGACAACATTATAAGGTTTGATACAGAGGTAAATAAAGTAGTTATTATGCTGCAGAAAAATTTTCTGACTTTTTCTGGAAAGTAATTTCTGAGTACAATTTACTCCCTGAATCATTTTACAATGGCTGTAACTCTGCTATATAAAGGTGATGCTTGCCAACTACAATCAATCCAGTAAATATTGGTGAATCAAATATTTCCAGTTTTAGGAGATGCATCTGGTAAAAGCTAAAGGCATTCATAGAATAAAATCTTTTAACTGGATACCCCACTTTTCCTAAAGTGTTCAAAAATATCATATATTTACTTCTTGCTTATAGAAAATCAGCTAATTTATTCCTGAATAAATTGTTTTCTTCCTGAAGTTTGATTACTTTTTACTTTCACAGTGTGATATGTACTGTTTTTAATGAAGATATTGAGGCGTAAATAAAAGTTAAAAGTAGCAGGGAGTTTTATCCATCTCTACAGATGTCTAAGCAGAGAACAAATAACTATATATATTGTCACCTGGGAAACATTAGAATTTTCTGGACTCAGCCATTTGACTGAATAAACATTTGTTTATTTAACCAGTATTTGTTATAATAATCTTCCATGAAGAACATTGTATTAGGTGCTGTAAGGAAACAAAAATTTAACAAGACCTATTTTTTGTTCTCAAGGCTCTTGAGGAGATACATGCACACAAATAATTTTAATAAAGGGTATGTGAAACAATATGATAGAAGTATAATGAAAAAGATGTGTACTTAAGTAAAGACGAGTTTAGTTTAGGAAGGGACAAATGTTAGGTAGAACTTCATGGGGGTAGTGACATTCAAAGCCTACCTTGAAAACCTCCACAAGCAACTTGGAGGAGGGCTTCACAGCGGAAGCATCTGAAGGCACAGTGCTGTGCAACTGAGCAAGTTCGAAGCTTGTTAAAGAAGTAGCAGAAAACTGAAGCTAATGATGAGTTGGTTCCTTCAGTGCCTAATTCTGCTCTGTGCCTGAAGTAGCTGCTCATTGGACTCAACTGAGGGAGCTGAAATTCAACATCCATAAATCAAGAAACATTTACCAACACAAACATTTTTTTGAGACAAGCACAGTTCTATAAATATAAGGTATTTAGCACTTCCAGAAGTCAACCATTCTGTCTTTCTGCCTTTAGACTGGAAGGTACCTACAGTTTACTCTGCTTAAATGACATAAAGAAGAACTTTCTACAACTTCCTTGTGGAGAAAAAAATTAACATATTTTGCTGGATCATAAGTGAAGGAAAGTGTCTCCCCATGTGCCACTTAAGTATCCTTTGAATTCAGCGGGGAATGGCTAGAGACACAATATATAGAATTAATTTTGTCATTATTTGTAATATTTTATAAACATTGACGTGTTGAGAAAACCATAAAGTAGTGCAGTCTTTTATGAGACACTTAAATGCCAATAATAAAATACTTTGATCAAACAAAGAATTTATATAAGTAAAGTAGCAGAATCTGTGGGTCTTGCAAAATACTTAAAATGTTACTTACTTAAAATATTAGCTCAGTGTCACTGAAACTAGGATGGTGCCTTCAACATGAGCTTTGGACTGAGCAATTACAGGTCCATGGGCAGGAGGATCATGACTTTGCCACCCTCTGGCTGTGTACCTTTGGACAAGGGCCTTAGCTCTCAGCTGCTATAAATGACAGTCTCGCAGGTCCTTTCCAGCTCTGGAAATTATTTCTTCTTAAAACAACAAAATGAGCATTAAAATTTTTTTCAGTTTAAAGCTCCTCCAGATTGTTAAGATTAAAACAAAGAAGCAGAGCCATAAATCTGAATGAAGACTTAGAGGAGAAAGGAATGTGTCAAAACAATATTGTTCTCCTAAATTCCTTTCTAAAGGTGTAAATTGCAATCTGACACAACTGCCATTCTAAGTTGCCATACTGAGTAGTTTTGTTTTAACAATGGGTTTAGTCAGACAAATAGCTCCGTAAAACAGGAAAACAGATGGGCCATCAACTTCTAAATGTGGAAGCCCAGTAAAATAATCTGTTAGCCTCAGGCCAGGCAATTGTGACCCAATAGCAGGAGAAAACATGGGGGAGAAATGTTTAGGAAGTTGTTTATTAGTCTGGTGTGTCCTCAAATATTTAGCATTCACCTAATTTACAACAAAAAATAACTATTAGGACATTATTGATGAATGTTTGGTGGAATTCCTTCAAATAACAATATCCATTTACTGAACTTAACAAGAACCTCTTCTAACACCACCCTTTAAAAGTCAGGCATGTATGGTGATATTGGGACTTCTCGATTTGTGGTTCCGTTCCAAAACCCAGGAGTTGTAACTCAGCAGTTTTTCTGTTTGAGTCATTTGATTGCATGGGATAAAACAGGGTAGCAGATGAAAAATTGAGATTTAAAATGTTTGCCTTAGAAGTTAACTTCTTTTGAAATAATGTGATTTCTAATTTAAGCAGAAATCTTCAGTTCCTGTTTCATACTTATTTTTGTACCTAAAATTAATGCTTTATTCTAACCTAGTCCCAAATTATCTGTATTGAAAAAAAGTTTATATTTATTATATATGTGAACATATTAATTTAAACCATACAAAATTTCCATTTCTTAGGTAAAAAGCAGTTGAATATTGCCAATTACGTATGTAATTGGAACACACAAGCACATGAATTACTGTGCTGCTGTGTTGGACAGAAGCTTTGTGTTTTACTCTTACTTTGCATCTATTTATTTTCCCCACAGCTGAGTCTAGTGCTATTGACAGTTTGGTAGTGTTTGATGAATACTTGGTGACGAATTGTTGTCAGATTGATTAAATAGACTGTGAGACTGACTTCCAAGTGGCTCAGCCAAATGTGGAGATATAAGAAGTATTTAGCCATCACAGACAGAGAACAAGGAGACAAAGAAGAGCCTGGTAAGAAACATATATATTTTAGAAGTGTGAATGGAGAAGTGGGATGGTTCTGGGCTGTCTAAAATCAAGAAAGAAAACCACGTACAAATGTTCTACCCAAAGCCATCGTGGAAGAAATGTGATGAAATATTTGTTGTCTTCAGAATGATCGTTCTAGTGCACACCCCTAATTAGTTCTTTCTGAGCTGAAAAAGCTAATTAAAAAATACCTACACACTGCATGGAACTGATACTGATGTGTGCTCTGTGATGAATGGGCTTGACACCCAGGATTGTCATCGCATCCAAACCCCTAAGGAGGACAGTTTCAAGAGTCTGTGTGCTAGGTGCAATCCCAAAATGGCAAAAATGGGTAAATTAATATGCACACATACGTGCAAATCAAGATGAAGATGTCAATTTCAGGTAGCAAGAATAATTTACCAGCCTTGAGGTCTGTTAGGCAGAAGCAATCAGGCAAGAACAAGTAGATTTCAAATTTAGACATTCATTTAGATTTGTTTTCAAATAGGTTTGCCAGGCTAAGTCCTATGTAAAATCAAGCCTTTTCATATGAATGAAATGTGGAATGAGAGAGTGTTCAGACTCTCTCATCTTGGCCAGGGAATATGGAGTTTCTGATGATAGACTAGGAAAGAAAAATCTTTCCTCCTCTGGTTCTTTCCAAGAGCTAAGTCAGAATTTTCTTTAGGAATAAATTTGCTCTGTCTTTGGCCAGTATTTCACTTTTTTGTTCCTTGTTGGGCGTTAATCTCTTCATACATTTGGGGAAAATGGTTTAGAATAGAATCAATGGGTATCAGTGTTCCCTGGTGGAATGACTGCAAAGTGGAACTGAGCCATCAGAGGGCAGGAGAGAAGCCAGGGAGACAAAGAGCACAGACGTCAGAGTCTGTGGACCTGGGTTGGAATCTTGGCTTCTCCTCTTTTTACCCATGTGACCTTGGGCAGCTTACCTAACCTGTCTGAGACTTAGTTTTGTCACTTGTAAAAAAAGAAAAATAATCCCTACCTGTTGTGATGATTAAGTGATGCAATACAGGTAGAGAATTTGACACAGTAACACATACTAAGTACCCAATAAATAGTAACTATTGAAAAAAAAAAAGGTCTTTCAAACTGTGGCTTTGTTCCCAAGCTTCAGGGAAACCAACAGTCCACAAAGATCAGGGACTGAGGTAGACATATTCCACTCAGTGAAGACTTCAGTGAAGATTAAACAAAAGGAAGCTCTTGGGTGGGAGGAGAGGGAGCACAATCAGGAGGAAGCTAGGCCCCAGACAGAAACCCAATATTTACCCTTAGCTTCCCTTTTGGGGTCTATCACAAAGTCCAGCCACCACATCTGGAACCAATTCCCGTGTTTAAGTTTACAAGCAGTGTTAATTCTGTTTTCAACTCAGCCTTTTCCCTAAATTTACTCCTAGATCTCTCCAGTCTTACACTGGTGACCAAAATTGGACTGTTGCTACCCCAAGACTGAAGTGCATGCCTCACCTCTACATAGTTTAAGAACTTGCCTCATATTTGCCAACATTCATGGCCTTCTCCCCTTTTAGTACTAGTCTCAGGTCCTCACTGGATTAACTAAATATAATTCTACGTTTGTTACTTCCAAGACGTTATTGTCATGAACAGTATCGAATCAGCTGAACTCTCCTTGCATTTATTATTTGAGGGAAACTAATCTGTTTAGAACTAGAAAAAGAGGTGAGATTTACTTTAATTTTATGCTTCCCACACATTTATCCATCTCTCCCTCCATTTATTCATTTAAAAAATTTTATTGATCATCAGCTCTGTGTCAGGAATTGTCTCAGCCCCTGAAGCTATGGTGGAGGGTCAGGCTGACACAGTCCCTGTTTTCATGGAAATTGTAAAAGATTGGCACAAAAACAGATCTCACTAAATGTGCAGACAGATATTTTTTGACCACTGCATGTCTAGATGTAGGTGATACTTCCTTGATTTTTTTATTCCATTTCCCTCCCTTATATTATGGGGGGGAGCCAAATGTGTATCAGTATAGAATATATCATGACATAAACGTATGCTTTTAGAAAAATCCATTTGGCTTAAATTTTCTGAGGCAGGAATTTTGTAAGCAGTATCTCTGTGATACAATCTAAATGGCATGCAACTTGTAGACTCTCTCGCATCATCTCTTTATAAATGTACCTTTACTAGAATGTAAGTTCCTTGAGGGTGAGGACTTAGTCTGTTTTGCTCACAGCAGTATTCCCAGGACATTAATAGTGTCTGATGCATAAAAGTCAATCCATATATTTTGTTGTATGAATATATGAATGAATGAACACGTATCTGTCACAAAAACAAAATAGCTGTTTTCTAAATTTTTATTCTGAATTGTAGAAAATAATATATCACCTGTTATATTTTCTTTTCTAAGAACAGCTATCCAGAATATTATTTCTATTGGTGATGTGCACTCACCAGCTTTCCTCTTAGTTTTCTCCTTCCTGACAGAGAATATATGGCACCTGTATTCTTGGGAAAGGAATTATTTGATCTATTGAATTTTTTTACTTTGCCAAGATTATACCAACCAACTGGTAGACTACGTGTCAAACATTATGTGCTATTCTGTCTTCCTTAAAAAGCTGTTCACAAAGGCATAGAATACTGCAGTTGAAATCCAACTCCTTAGAGATCTAGCACAGTCTCATACATAAATTCTCACTTCAACTTCATCAGCATCTTCAATATGTGAATTTTCTCTTGCCCAAGTTAAACATTTCCAGTCCCTTTTACTTGTTTTTCCACATTCCACAGTGTTATACGCCTTCAACACTCTTGTCATTTTCCTACCAGTTATAACACTAATGGTTCCTGGTAAAGGAATCTTTCACAGAATGTCATGTGAGTTCAGTAACTTAACCTGAAAAAGAATCAAAGCAGTATCAATGAATGGTTTGAGGGGTGTGTGTGTAGGGGATGACTTCCAGGTGGCATGATTTCAGAGGCCCAAGATGGAGAATGCTCTTAGAAGGGATCATGATATTCGGGCTCCTGCCCTCTTATTTACCACCTGTTTGACACTCTATAAAAGAATGTTCATCTTTGCTTGACATTTCAGGCCTTGGGGTTATGACCTGAGAAAATGTTGATGTTTAGGAATGTAGCGTTTGTCGCTTCACCTCTCCTTCTCTCTTATTCTTGGTATTTCAGGACCATTGAAGCCAATACATTGGAAAACGAGTGACAGCAGTGGCTGCTGCTTTCGGTGTTGGGCAACCCATGGACAATCTTTTCCAGAAGCTGGGTGTCACTGGGGTGTTGTCACTAATGTGTCCTGAAAGTGAAAAGATGAAAGATACAGAGCTTTTTTCATCATCTATTTTCCCCTTAATTTCAGTGGTGATGATCTAATCTTAAAACCAACAAAAGTGACAACCTGCGTCCTTACATGCAGAATAAAGCCAGGTATTTGAAAAGTATTAAGGAGGTGCATGCAAGAATATAGACTCTCTCAATTGAAGTTTGGAAGATGGTGGTGTAGGAAGATCCTGAACTTGCCTCCTACCATGGACACAACAAACCTACAACTACCTGTGGAACAATTTCCTCTGAGAGAGATCTGGAAACTGGATGTAAAGAACCTCCACACCAAGGGACAACACAGACGGGTGGAAGAGGCAGAGATACAGCCCCACTGAGGAAAAAGTCACCCCCTAGCCATAGGGCTTCATGGCTGAGAGCTAGCTATCTCAAGGGTATGGAGCTTTTCCCAGAGAAGCAGGGGATTTGAGCTCCACATTAGGCACCCAGCCCTCAGACACAGCACAAGGGAGATGAGACCCCATAATACCTGTTTTTGCTGGCTTTGAAAACCAACAGGGAATGCATCCAGGAAAACTATAGAACTTCAGGGAAAGAAAAACCTGCTCTTAAAGAGCCCATGCACAGATTCACTCAACCTGGAAAAGAGCACCAAAACACCAGATAGAAAAGTGCATAGTCCATTGGTAAAAGAGATTCACTTACTAAGCTTGGAGTGCATCCTAGAGAGGCAGGAGGCAGTGGGGCCCACCCCCAGGGACTGAGACACTGATGGCAGCCATTATTATGGCCTAGTTCAGTCATGATGACACAGACACTGGCAGGTGCCATTGGAATCCTTCCTCTAGCCTGTTGGCACAGGGGTCTGTCCTGCCCATGAGAGCACCTGAGGCAATCAGGTGCAGCTAGGCAGCAGGTAGCCTGCCCCAGGAACTGGTCTCAATCACCGATGAACCCACAGCAGACTTGTGCTGCTGGGCATCACAAACAGGCACACAGAGGACCTGCCCCACCTACTAATGCCTGAAACAATATGTGCTGCCACACCTGGGGCCTGCCCTGCCTGTCAGCACTCCTGAGGCAGTGGTGTCCCTCAGGGCAGTGTAGCCAGAAACCTCACAGGCAGGAAGGGAGAGGTGCAATAGACTCAAAGTGAGGGCAGGAAAAAACTGACAACCTAGAATACTCTACCTGGCAAGGTTATCCTTCAGAAAGGAAGGAGAGAGAAAGAGTTTTCCAAACACGCAAAAACTAAAGGAGTTCATCACCACTAAAACAAACCTACAAGAAATCCTAAGGGGACATATTTAAGTGGAAAAGAAAAGGCCAAAAATAGGAATAATAAAATTATCAAGGAAAAAATATCACTGGTAAAGGCAAATATGCAGGAAAGATAGTGGATCAACCAAAAGCAAGTATAAAGGTCAAAGGACAAAAGTACTAAAATTGTCTATATCTATGATAAGATGTTAAGGAACACACAAAAATAAAAGTAGTAAAATATGATATCAAAAACATAAAATGTATGTGTGGGCATAAAAGTGTATGGCTTTTAATAAGAGGTCAAACTTAAAAGACCATCAACTTAATACACATTGCTGTTTACTCGGGATATTATATCTGAACCTCATGGTAATCACAAACCAAAAACCTATAATAAATACATGAGAAATAAAGAGAAAGGAATCCAGACATAAAACTAAAGAATGCCATCATATCCAAAGGGAAGGGAGCAATGGAAGAAGAAAGGAACGGAGAACAACTATAAAAATAACCAGAAAAAGGGTAACAAAATGGTAATAAGTACATACTTATCAATACTTACTTTAAATGTAAATGGACTAAATGCTCCAAACAAAAAATGTAGGGTGGCTGAATGGATTAAAAAAAAAAACAAGATCCATATACATGCTGCATACGAGAGACACAGCTCAGACCTAAACATACTCGCAAATTGAAAGTGAAGGGATGGATAAAAATTCCGTGCAAGTGGAAACAAAAAGAAAGGTGAGGTAGCAATACTTATATCACACAAAATAGAGTTTAAAAAAAACTGCAGCAAGAGACAAAGAAGGGCATTACATAATGATAAAGGGAACAATTCAACAAGGGGATATAACACTTGTAAATATCCATGTGCCCAATATAGGATCACCTAAATATATAAAGCAAATACTAACAGACACAAAAGGAGAAATTGAAAATAACACAATAATAGGAGGGGAATTTACCACTCCACTTACATCAATGGATAGATCATCCAGACAGATGATCAGTAAGGAAATATTGGCCCTAAATGACACATTAGACCAGGGCATTAGTAAGTATATACAGAACATTCCATCCAAAAGCTGCAGAATACACTTTCGTTTCAAATGCACATGGAACATTCTCCAGGGGAGATCACATATTAGGCCACAAAACAAGTCTCAATAAATTTTAAAAGATTGAAATAATATCAAGCAACTTTTCTGATGACAATGGTATGAAACTAGAAATCACCAATAAGAAGAAAGGTGGAAAAGTCACAAATATGTAAGGATTAAACGAAATGCCACCAAACAATTGGGTCAATAGAGAAATCAATGGAGAAATGAAAAAATACCTAGAGACAAATGAAAATGAAAATACAACATACCAAAATCTATGGGACACAGTGAAAGTGGTACTAAGGCTTACCTGAAGAAATAAGAAAAATCTCAAGCAATCTAACAGTACACCTAAAGGAATTAGAAAAAGAACAAATGAAGCCCAAAATCAGTAAAAGAAAAGAAATAATAAAACTCAGATTGGAAATAAATGAAATAAAGATTTAAAAGACAATAGAAAAGATCAATGAAGTTAAGAGCTGGTTCTTTGAAAAGGTACACAAAATTGACAAACCCTTAGCTAGACTTACCATGAAAAAAAGAGAGAAGACTCCAAGAAATAAAATCAGAAGTTAAAGAGGAGAAATTACAATGTATACCCCAGAAATACAAAGGATTATAAGAGAATGCTACAAAAAGCTATACGCCAACAAACTGTATAATCTAGAAGAAATGGATAAATTCTTGGAATTATACAACTTTCCAAAACTGAATCAGGAAGAAATAGAGAATCTGAATAGACAAATCACTAGTAAGGAGATCAAAAGAGTAATCAAAAACCTCCTAAAAAACAAAAGCCCGGGAACAAATGGCTTCCTGGTGAATTCTACCAAACATTCAAAGAAGACTTTATATCTACACTTTTTAAACTCTTCCAAAAAGTTGAAGAGGAAGGGATGCTTCCTAACTCATTCTATGTGGTCAATATTACCCTGATACCAAAACCAGACAAGGAAAACACAAAAAAAGAAAATTACAGGGGCTAGCCCCATGGTGTAGTGGTTAAGTTTGGTGCACTCTGCTTCGGTGGCCTAGATCTGTGGATTTGGATGCTGGGAGTGGACTTACATCACTTGTCAGCCATGCTGTGATGGCGATGCACATATAAAGTGGAGAAAGATTGGCATAGAATTAGCTCAGAGCTAATCTTCCTCAGGAAAAAAAAAAAGAAGAGAACAGGCCAATATCCTTGAGGAACATAGATGCAAAAATCCTCAACAAAATATTAGCAAATTGAATACAACAATACTTTAAAAGGATCTTACACAATGATCAAGCAGGATTTATTCTGGGAATGCAACAAACTGAAGAATAAAAATCACATAATCATCTCAATAGATGCATAGAAAGCATTCGACAAGACACAACATTGATTTGTGATAAAAACTCTGAGTAGAATGGGTATAGAAGGAAAGTATCTCAACATAATTAAGGCCATATATGACAAACCCACAGCTAACATCATACTTAATGGTGAAAACTGAAAGCTATCCTTTTAAGAACAGGAATAAGACAAGGATGCCCACTTTCACCACTCTTATTTAACCTAATATTGGAACTCCTAGCCAGAGAAATTAGGCAAGAAAAGGAAATAAAAGTGATTCAAATTGGAAAGGAAAAAGTAAAACTGTCACTCTTTGCAGATGACATGATTTTATATATAGAAAACTCTAAAGAATCCATCAAAAAACTATTAGAAGTAACAAATGAATACACTAAAATTGCAGGGTACAAAATCAACATACAAAAATCAGTTGCATTTCTAGACACTAATGAAGAAATACCAGAAAGAGAACTCAAGAATAGAATCCCAGTTAAAATTGCAATAAAAAGAATAAAATACCCAGGAATAAATTTATCCCAAGAGGTGCAAATCCTGTATACTGATAACTAATAACATTGTTGAAAGAAAGCAAAGAAGAAAGAAAGAAATGGAAAGATATTCCATGTTCATGGATTCAAAGAACCAACATAGTTAAAATCTGCACTTCCTAAAGTAATCTAAAGATTCAGTGCAATCCCTATCAAAGTTCCAATGACATTTTTCACAGAAATAGAACAAATAATCCTAATATTTATATGGAACAATAAAAGACCTCAAATAGTCAAAGCAATCCTGAGGGAAAAAAACAAAGCTGGAGGTATCATATTCCCTGATTTCAGAATATACTACAAAGCTATAGTAATCGAAACAGATGGTACTGGCAAAGAAACAGACACACAGATCAATGGAACAGAATCAAGAGGTGATTCTCAGAATCTGGTGATTCCCAGAAAAAAACCCACATGTCTATGGACAGCTAATTTTCCACAAAGGAGCCAAACACATACAATGGAGAAAGGAAAATCTCTTCAATAAATGGTATTGGGAAAACTGGACAGCCATATGAAAAAAATTAAAGTAGATAATTATCTTACACCATACACAAAAATTAACTCAAAATGGATTAAAGATTTGAATGTTAGACCTGAAACCATAAAAATCCTAGAAGAAAACATAGGCTGTATGCTCTTTGACATTAGTCTTAGCAGTATCTTTTTGAATATCATGTCTCCTCAGGCAACGGAAAAAAAGGAAAAATAAAGAAGTGGGACTACGTCAAACTAAAAAGCTTCTGCACAGCAAAGGAAATCATCAACAAATAAAAAGACAACCTAACAATTGGGAGAAGATGTTTGCAAATCATATATCTGATAAGGGATTAACATCCAAAATATATAAAGAATACATACATCTCAACGACAAGAAAACATAACAACCCAGGCCCAGCCTCGTTGCATAGTGGTTAACTTCAGCATGCTCCACTTTAGTGGCCTGGGTTCGGTTCCGGGCACGGATCTACACCACTCATCAGCAGCCATGCTGTGGCGGCAACCCACATACATAATAGAGGAAGATTGGCAGAGATTTAGCTCATGGCACAGATTTAGCTCAGGGCAAATCTTCCTCAGCAAAGAAAAAACCCCAAAATGTAACAACCCAATTAAAAACTGGACAAAAGATCCAAATAGACATTTTTCCAAAGAACATAAACAAATGGCCAACAAGTACATGAAAAGATGCTCAACATCACTAATTATTAGGGAAATGCAAATCAAAACTATGAGATATCAACTCACACCCGCCAGAGTGGCTATTATTAAAAAGACAAGAAATAACAAGTGTCAGAGAGGATGTGGAGAAAAGGGAACCCTTAAACACTTCTGGTGGGAATGCAAACTAATGTAGCCACTATGGAAAACAGTACAGAGATTCCTCAGAAAATTAAGGCTAGAACTACCCTATGATCCAGCTATTCCACTTCTGAGTTTTTAGAACTAATTTCAAAAAATATATGCACCCCTATGTTCATTGCAGCATCATTCACAATAGCCAAGACTTGGAAACAACCTAAGTGCCCATCAATAGATGAAAGGATAAAGAAGATGTGGTATATGTGTATACAATAGAATACTACTCAGCCATAAAAAAGATGAAATATTGTCATTTATGACAACATGGATGGACTTAAAGGGCATTACGCTAAGCAAAATAAGTGAAAGAAAGCCAAATACTGTATGATTTCACTCATATCTGGAAGATAAAAACAACCACCACAACAAAGAAACACATAGATACAGAAAACAGTTGGGTGGTTGCCAGAGGGGAGGGTGGGGGGTAGGCGGAAGGGGTAAAAGAGTGCATGTGTATGGTGATGGAGGGCAATTAGACTTTGGGTGATGAACACGATGTAGTCTACACAGAAATCAAAATATAATGATATATACCTGAAATTTACATAATGTTATAAACCTATGTTACCTCAATAAAAAATTATTAAAAAAAAAGAATATAGAATCTCTCTCCGAAAATTGTATTAAGATATTCTAAGTACCTTTCACTTCTTCCCACAAAACTTGATCAAAAACATAGAGAAAATAAAACTTTTGTGATTCAATTCCAAGTATCTCTCTAAAGGAGCCTCTGAAGATGGTCTAAGAGCCAGACCTATTCGTTCACTTTCAAGCTACTGCTCCCAAAGTGTGATGTGATCTCACTGTGGTTAAAAAAAAAATCTGTTTAAAGGTATAGAAAAGAAGAATAACTATTGAATAGGCTATTTAGAATGAAAAACTGGACGCAAACTGTGCTGTCCACTTTGAAATCATATAAAAAGCAGTAATGTGGATGGCACTATATAGCAAAAAACTGACTGATATGCCTCCTCATTGAAGATAATGAAAATCCAACTGTGAGTGCTTGTCAGGGTCTCTTTGAAAATTCTGCATTTCTTCTGAACACTCTCAAGCGCACTCATGTCTCATGGCCTTATCTGACAATGTCCCAATCTCACAGGAAATGCTGGAGACTCGTCGTTTATATGACATGACCAACTATCCCTAGCACCAGTGTATAGCTCAGCAAGGTGTAACTGGGGCATTTTCTTATTGTTGCTCTTGAAACTATAAAGGATTAAAGATTTCCCAAAGTTCAATCTAGGTAATCCCTTCTATAGGATTAACTCACTGAATAGCTTTCCAGGTATATTTGTTTCAGGAGAGAAATAACAGATTTCAAATCCCTAAATCTGGAGGTAACATGTTATTTATTGTGCAGATAACATCACTGATAACTTGAGTGTACATTTGTGTGCACGAGTGTGTGTGTGTGCTTTTCACACAGTCACAGCTTATCCCATGAGAAATCTAAATGAAAATTAAAAAAAAAACTCTAGTTTTTCACAAACTATAATTGCTTTAATTACAGGATAATTATATAAATAATGCATTTGAATGTAGGTTTCAGTTTTCTTTGTTTTCTAAATATTATCATCTTTCAGTGTTTTCAGACGTGTAAACAGGAAACATTTAAGTTTAGATGAAGAGCAGGTGAACTGCCTATGATACAAGCAGAGACAATCCGAAGATGATTAGGCTATTGAAAACTGCCTAACTAGGTGCTAATTTTTAAGTGAGCAGGTGTACTTAGTCATTATAACTTTAAAATGAAAATATATTTGAATTAAACCACCCTCCCCTCCACATTAAAATAACATTAGAGGTCTGGCTGGTACTGACTAAATCCAGCAAAGGCAAAAGAGGTGGAAATTCAATGATGAGGCAGCCAGCCACTCCAGAATGGGGAGGCATTAAAGAGGAAACTGTAGGCTTCTAAAGAAATGTTGAAACAGTTTCACGACACTTTATTCACTTTCTTAAAATATAGCCCAAACATCATTAACTTGCTAAAAAGATTAATATTTGGGTTATTGTTAAAGGATGATTAACTTTGCACAGGAATTGCACAAAGTAGGAAAGACCTTATAATTACCATGGGTGGAAATCAATTGGTGTTTTTTTTCTTTCTTGATTCAGTTGTTTTTCTTGTTGTGACTGAAATGCATCAATGCACTCTTAGCTGCTCATGTGGAACACACGAAGACCTGATTCTCAGGCAAAAGGGAGATGGTAAACTTGTGATTAAAGCATGAACATTAAATTTCAAGGTGATGTGACATATATAATACTCATTTAATTCATATACGGCTGCATCTGAAATTGAAAGCCCAGTTTTCATCAAAAGTTAATGCAGCTAAATAAAATAAACTTATATAGCATTTGGTATGGGGCTATTTTAGGTCCACTAAACACTATGGAAGAATGTAAACTGTTTCTAAATATCAAGGTGATGCTCAGAACATTTAGCAGTTTAATAAATTTATTTTCAGTGTATAAAACTATACTTCAGTGATCTGAAAGGGTCTAAGAGCTTGTGAAAAACAGAAAATATACTCCTAGAAAATTCAAATATATGTTAAAAGAATATGCATGAACTCTATGTGAACTATTTGAGTGGTATGATGTAATCAACTTCTAGCTATGTCTAGTGAGCCTTCAAATGTTGCTAATGGTCTCATCCTTTGACTTCCCCACCCCATCTGTTTTGGATCATTCTTTACGTGTTTTCTTGCAGCATCATATTACTGGTAGGCTCTACTCTGTGTATACTACAATGGATTTGCTCTACTGAGTGCTTAATTATTGCTTCAGATTTTTGTTCTATAATAATATAGACAGTTTTATGGAATTTCTTGGTGCCCTATCCTACTTTTTTGTCTTGTCACAAGAGAAGTAAAGCAGAATTGCATTTAATTCCATCTGTTTTGGGTTGGCACACTGCATTTACAGAAAAGTGTTATTGTCAAATATTTCAAAAGCCTGGTGAATTGTGTCCATCAGAAGTCATAGATAGTTTTTCTGTAGCTGCAGAAGAAAGGTTGCTGGAACAACCAATGTTGGACTATAAACTACCATTTCAAATAAAGTCAGAATGAAGAGTGAACTCTGAGGCTGAAGAAGATTGAGGCAATGCATTGGCTTAGAATAGTCTAGGAGAATTCTTACGATGGTCCAAGATTGGTGTCATCAATGGACATCATCACAGAGGAGTTCAGCAGATCTTAATATTAGTGTTAATGATTCTCCAAGTGCATAAACTGATCCCTTCATGTTTATTCAAATTCCACTTAGTGTTGTGTGCTGTATGTACATGTAGGAAAATCTAAGCAATTAAATGAATTGACATAACAGCAGTTCCTGACCTCAATCAATGCTTGTATGTCTCTGGCACATCCAGGACTAACCTATAACAGAGAACCTCAGTGACTGTGTTGTTTGAAAGAATAAATAAGTGGATACCCAATTCAAATGATCCTCTCTATGTAGAAATTCTTATTTTCACTTACTACTACATTTGACTTCTCTTCATTCCTTTCACTTTTTTCCTCCTAAATGTTGTCTGGTTTAGTCCCTCTTTTCCTTCTCCCTCTTCTCCTCAGGCTCGTTTAGTGCAGTATCTGTGGGACCCTTAACTCCCATAACTAAATTTCCAGGATATTCATAAAATTAGGGTTTCCTTTGAGATATTCATGAATCTTACTATAGCCCCTTAGGTACTCAAACATATTCCTGACATTGTCTTTGTCTATGGAAAGGGAAGTGGATACAGTAGGGAACCCTTTAACACTTGCTTATTTCTTAATATTTACATATTGGACACTAATGGGATATTTAACAAGGAAGTAAAATAGGCATTCATACTGTCTCTAGTTGAAAAGCAATACAACTGAAGCTCAGAGGGCTTGAATGATCTTGGAAGAACGTGAATCTAATACTAAATTTGGACCTAAAATGAAACCTAGAACCAGGCTGTTTCTACTATGTCGTGCAATATTCCCATTGCTTTTCTTTAAATAGAAAATCCCAAAGCAATTACTGACTACATTAGAGACAATAATATAAAGGGGTAAAATTTTGAGAACACTTGGAGATGGGCCAGAGACAAAGGTATGCATCCCCTATTACTGATTTTGAAGTCCCACTGGTAGATCAGATCAGATCCTCAGAAGGCTGTGAACTTAGACCATATTCTTTTTCCTTCTATAGACATGTCTGTCTTGAGTTATGCTTCCTTGTTTCTTTCAACTTTCGATCAAGTCAGTTGAAAGGAAGATTCTTATTAAAATCACTTTTGGTTATGCCTTGGTGGAGACATTGTCCTGTGGAATTAGGAACACATCTATCTTTCTTGGAGCACTAATGAGATTTTTAAATTTCTGATTGTGAGCATAATAAAACCATTAAAACTTTTCCTCTCATGGTTTACTTTCTTTCTCTATTTTACATTTTATTTTATTTGTGCCCATGATTATATGGTATCCCAAATTTTATTATAAAAAGAAATGTGATGTGTAAGTGAATGAATTTATTTGTGTAATCCTGATGTCAACTGTTAACCTGTCCACCGTGAGTTGATTCTATTTTGACCCTGGTATATTCAAAACTAGGTCCTTGTCCGTTCATGTAAGGCATTTACTTACGATTAGTAGGTTCAAATTTTTTATTGGAGGTTTGGAGTATTTTCAGGAGAAGGTTACACTGTGCCCAGAAAAATCACTCCTCTCCCCTTTTCATTTCCCTCACAGGTTCCGAATCATTCCATTCTGTTAGGAAGCATAGACATCCATTCACACAGGCCCAGAGCCTCATCTTCTCATTCTCCAAGTTTCTCCCCAACAAAGATTGGGGACAAGTTGTGGTCTCCCACGGAAGGGATTCTCCTACCCACCATAAGAGAATAACATTTTTGTTGTTAAACAAATAAACAAACCAATACCTACATTTTCAGAGAGCTCTTTTGTGTTTATTATCTATTAAGGAAATTATAGTATTTCTCATGCCTTATTTCACAATCACCACTTCTGAAACATGATAAAAATTTCTGTTTATATTCTTTCTTCAAATGGTGGACATGTAGCATTCTTATTTATCAAACAGAAAAATAGTTCCTTCTTTGAAATATCTTTCTACCTACATTCAAAATGGAAAAAGTAGAAGTGTGAGTTAGTTGCATAACTGCAACTATTTGGTTTCCCATTTGAAAATATGTTGGGGAAATAATTTCACAGAGTAGTTAATAAGATGAGGAAATGGTGCTCCTGGGGGTCTCTCAGTCTCCAGGGACCTTCCAGAAACCAACGGCTCCGGCAAGCCTCATGTTCTCAAAATTAACACTTTAGTCACCAAGAGACACCAACATTGGCCAACGCAGTACTTATAAGATGTTCTATGTGCACTTGTGTTTTTTCTCGTTCAGGTCCACAGTGCCATAATGCTTGCAATACATAGACACTGACATGAAGCATGACGCAAACAAAAATCAGCACCAACAAAAGGCAAAATTGTCTTTAGTGTGTTTGCTTCCAACCACCTTGCAAGCAAAGTTGGCAAGTTTAGAACCAGCCCAATTCTATTACCATGGAGGAGTCACTTTATAAGCCCTAGAGAGGAAAAAAGAGAGCTCTTTTCTTTACCAATAAAGCTCTGCCACAACACAGCTGACTATATTTGAATTTCATTTTCCGTGTCGCAAGTCACACAACTGCGTTTCTACATATTATGACTGCATTCGTCCCCAAGGAAAAAAATGGCTAGTTGGTATTTTTTTCTTTGTAGAAAAAAATATAAAAGATCTAGCAGTTCCTTCTCAGCAGGTTTCACAAATATGTCAGCGATTCCCAACACTTTTAGGGGTTTGTGCTCATCATACCTTTTCAAGTATACAGTCTGCATCTAAGCTCTTTTTCATGGCCAAGCTTCTCAAAAGGGTTTTCTACCCACTTTCTCCACTTCCCCAACCCCTAATCATGATTTCACCTAGCCTCAGGCATCATTTTTGAACCACATATCACTCGTTAAGATAAATAGTGAAGTCCATGTGGTCAGAGACAAAGCACCCACTGTCCTTGATGGCTCAGTAGCTTTCCACAGAAGTGAAACTTTCTCTTTGTGCAACTTCTCATTTCATGTCTTATTCCACACCATCAGACTTTTCTGGTTTTTCTTCTCTTAATCTCTGACCATTTCTTTTTAATCTTTTTTTTTTTTTTTGCCATTTCCTTCTCCTCTACTTTAGTTCTAAATCTCTGGTATTCAAAATGATAGTCATTAGCCATGTGTGACTATTGAGCACCTGAAATGTGGCTAGTTTGAATTAACATATGTTGTAAATGTAAACTGCACACCAAAATTTGAAACTTGGTATGGGAAAAGCATGTAAATTATCTGATTAATAAAGAGTCAACTCTCATTATTTGTGGTAGTAATGTTCTATAAAATCTCTGGGAACACTAAATTAGCAAATACTGAACCATTGCTCCCAGGAGGAATACAGGGTTAGGTTCCTGTGATTCTTTGATCACAACACTTTCATGTACTGATCAATACATAACCTTGCGCTATGTGTGTTTCTGTTTAAAGACACTTTATATAATATATAGTGTTGATTCTTTAACATCGAACTTGCAGTCAACAGCACTATAACTCATGCCTGAACGAAGCTTATTTAACACATGTATTTTCTTTATAATGCACATCACAGCCTTCTTGTGCTTAGGTACACTAGACAGAACTTTAACACTATACTTGGAGGCCTTTTTAAACAGGAAAATCACCAAGAAAAGTGTGGCACTGAATATAACACGAAAGGACACTCCTTTTACAATATGAGAGCTGAAATAGGAAGGCAGAGAATCGCCTTGTTTGACCTCAGCTGGGAACATGCACGTCAGGTGACAACTTTTTACCACTCTGCGCATGTCTGCAAATGTCTAAAACTGCTGTGCATATTGATTTTAGAGTTACAAATAAATTTTAGCTGATAGGTGAATTTGCAAATGCAGAATCTACAATGAAGATCAATTAGGTTTTGTATTAATTACATGTTGAAATAATGATATTTTGGATGATTGGGATAAGCAAAATACAGGCGAATATGTATTTCTTTTGTTTCTTTTGACTTTAATGTGGCTACTAGAAAGTTTAAGAATACATATGTGGCTCACATTGACTTGCATTGCATTCCTATTGGTTATAAATGTAGGAGTCTATAAATGCTATTATACATGTGGGAGTTTCACAGGACTGGTTGCTCACCACAGGTTACCTCTCTCACTCTCATGACTTGAGATAACATGCAGAAGCCAAAGACTCCCCAAACCTTAGGGTCACCCTGAAACCCACTGCTTCTTTTATGCCCCACATCCACATCACATTCTCTTGGCTCTAGCTTCAGTATATATGCAAAAGCCCATTAATTCCTCCCAACACCTCTACCTCCATGCTGCTTGAAGCCACCATCACTATTAGCCCCAACTATCTGAATGCCTCCTGCATCCTCTCACACCCCCATGTACAACAGCCTGAATGACCTTTTAAAACCTGAGTCATCATAATCACACTGCTCAGAAACCTCTGATGGTTTCCCATCTCACTCACAGAGAAATCCAATATCTGACAAGACCTACAGGATGTGGCCCAACCCCTCCCTCTGGGATGGCTCTCATATACTCTCCCCATTGATTGTTCCATTCTGTCCACACTGGCCTGCTTGCTGTCCTTGGCTTCCTAATGCTGTCCAGAGCTTCCTGATGCAAGACCTTTGCACTCGCTGGTCTTTGCCCAGAATGGTCATTACCCAGTCACCCCATGACTGTTCCTCTCCATTACTTCATTGAGAACTTGGCTCAAATGGCACCTGATCAGACAGGCCTTTGCTGATGGCCCTCTAAAAAAAGACCACTGCATTCCCTCTGTGTTCTCTTATTCTGATTCATTTTCTTCTCCTTAGTATTTATCATAGCTTGAGCTTTATTTATTTGTTCCCGTCTCTCCCACTAAAATAAACTCTGCAAGAGTAGGGACTTGGACTTATTTCTTCATAACTATATTCCTGGCTCTGGAAGAATACCCGGCACAGAGTAGGTAACCCCAAAATACCCTTGGAACAAATTAGCTTTCTATCTACATTTCAGATTTCTATAGTACCAAAAGCCTGCTTGACCAATTTCAATATTTCACACACATTTCTAGTAATAATGTTTAGATGATCACCATCTTTAAGTGAAAATAACATTGGCTTAAGTCGGACAGACCTTGGTTCAAATACTAATTTTGCCAATTATTTTCTCTATGGCCTTGGGCAAGCTATTTACTACCCTAAGTCTTAGTTTTTCATTTTAAAATAGAGCTAGGAATACTTGCCTTACAGTCTTGTTGTGTGGATTACAACAAATATTATCTTATACATAAATTCCCTGCATGGCGACTAGTACATATTGGGTACTCAGTTGCCAACATTACTCAGTAATCTTTTATTAAAAGCCTTCTATATGGCAAGTGCCATACTAGACTCTGGAGATGAAAACTCTATGAGATGTAAATTTTAAAAAAGCATAAGCTAGTGAGGATGAAGGGAGGGGACTGAAGGTGGGAGGGTCCAGACATAGTCACAAATATGCTTCAACATGTTAATGTAATAAAAGTACATGTGATTACAATAACAACACAATGGAAGGAGAGCTCAGTGATGATGGAGGGTGAAGCAGGCTCAGGACACATTTCATAAAGGAAGTAATGCTTGAACTGAGTCTTAAAAGATGCATTGCATTTTGTAGGCAGGAAAATAGTGAAGGGAATGCTCCGTAGATAAAGCAATGAGCAAAGGCCCCAAGGGATGAGTAGGAAGCAGCGCTCAGAAAATGTCAACCAGTTGAGCATGACTAAGTGTAATGTCCAAAGGATTCAGTAGAGTCCAGATTTAGATGAAGGACTTTTGATACTACCTGAAGGAGTTTGAATTTTTTTCTTATAAGCTAGTATAGTGGGTTGAATGGTGGCCCCCCAAAAGTTATACCCTCGTCTTAATTCCCAGAACATGTGATCATTTGGAAGAAAGATCTTTGTAGATATAATTAAGAATACTGATATGACAAGATCATCCTGGATCTCCAGGTGGGCTCCCAATCCAATGACAAATGTCCTCATAAAAGACACACATATGGGATTGGACAGACAGAAGAGAAGGCTGTGTGACCATAGAGGCGGAGATTGGAGTGATGCAGCCACAAGGCAAGGAATGCTTGGAGCCACCAAAAGCTGGAGGAGGCTAGAAAGGATTTTCCCCTAGAGCCTCTGGAGGGAGCACGGCCCTGACAATGTCTAGATTTCAGACTTCTGGCCTCCAGAACACTGCAAGAATAAATTTCTGTTTTTTTAAGCCACCATGTTTGTGATAATTTGTCACACAGTCTCAGGAAACCAATATAGCATGGAATTTAAATTTCTTTTTAATAAGTAGGATCTTTAAGCAGGGAAGTTTTAAGGAGGTCTCTGAAGATATGTGGGAGATAGATCCAAGAGTGACAGGGCTGGCAGAGCATTTATTTCAAGAATCCAGAGAAGAAATGATGGGATTTTAAACTAAGAGGGCAATCATTGAAATGGACTTGGGGTAGAGGGAGGTGGGGGTTGATATTCAAGATGCTAGAGGCATAGAAGCTGCAGGATGTGTTAAATGGCTTGAGAGAAGGAAGGAGAAAAAATGTTAAAAACTATCCCCTAGATCTAGCTAAGCCACCTCAGTGAAATTGATGACATTCACTGGGAGAGGGATTCAGGAGGAACCGGCATTCTGCTCGTGAAGTGCCTCTAGACATCCAGGTGGAGAGAGCTGGTAGACAGTTGGAGATAAAGGTCTGGCACTCAAGAGAGATGGAGGCTGTATACTCTTGTTTGGGACTTACCAAAATATGGGTAGTAGCTGAAGTCCAGAGAAGAAATAAGAGAATGTGTATAGAGTGAGATGGGAGTAGGGTAAAGACAAACCACCAGAGAGCATGTAGAACCGAGCAGACATAAGAACGAGTGAAGAGGATTGAAAAGAAGTAATCAAGAGAGAATAAGAGTAAACGAGAAATAATTGAGATGAATTTCAAGAAGTGGGTGGTGGTCATGGTGCTGAGTGCCACACAGTAATCAAGAACAGATGAAGAGTGGCTTGCATTTAGCCATTAGGTGTGCATTAGAGATATTTTCCAGAGCAGTTTCTATGGTATGGTGGGCAATGGGCTGGGCTGCTGGAGATAAAATGTGAAGGAGATACAGAGATCTACAGAAAAATATTCTTTAAAGAGCATAACCATAAAGAGTAGTAGGACATTAATTAGAAAAAACACATGGGCAGTGGAGGGATTCTTTTATATATATATATATATAAGAAGAGAGATACTTAGGCATGTTTATAGACAACTGAGAAGGACTAAGAAGGATCCAGTAAAGACAGAGGCTAAAAATAGAAAGGAGAGGGGAAATAAATGATATAGCAGATATGGAAGAGATGAGAAGAGGATAAATTTGAAAGCCCAGGGAGAAGTCATGAACTAAAGAAGAGGCAGATTTTTCTATGGAACTGAAGAGGAACTGACTATAGATTGCATCTATATAGTTGGGGAGAAGAAAATGGAGGAACTTCCCTTCTTACAATCTGCTTCTTTTTTCTCTAAAATAAGAGCTAATGCTTTACTTCAAGATGGAGGTAGTGACAACACCCTTGAAAAAATTGGTAAAGATTTCGAATTTTCACAAAGGAAGCTGAGCAGAAGCTAACACAACTCTATTTGTCTTCTCCTCCATTAAACTTCACTCTTCTAAAAACTCTGTCAATTCATGGTCACTATTCCCTCAAGATTTGATTCAAAAATTACTTCCTGCCTTCTCTGATAGAACTAGATTCTTTGCTGCCAAAATACACATACTTACAGATTAGACTGTATATCATATTAAAGTTTACCATTTTTACTCTGTCATATTTGTTAAACTGTCCAAGGATTAGAACCTTGCTTTATATCCTTTTTTATTCCTCCTGTGGCTCACAAATAGTGCTGAAACTAAAGATAATTTAGTTGATCTATCAGAGCCCATGGCCTACATGTTGAGTGCCTGCATGTCTCAATTTGCTCAGTAGAGTTCCTGTTGATGTGTTTAGTACTGACATTATTATTATTATTATTATAAATATTTATAATAATATTTATTAATATATTAATATATAATATTAATATATAATATATAATATTATTATATATTATAATAATTATGTCAGTGCTAAAGAGTGAAATAGCGCCCCCTTTCACTCTCAAAAGTGACTGGCTTGAATGATAATTTAAATGAGGAACCCAAGGGAATTCATTTCCAAGAGAGAAGACAGAAGCTCGGACAGTAGAGGCTGAGAAAGGGTGCTTTATCGAGCCAAAGGACTGATAACCAAAGGGGACAGGTCAAGGTGGCACTGAGCTGCTTCTGAAGCCCACAGGATAATAGGATCCAAGTTCTGCTCATAACCCAGTCAGTCCCAGAGTCATCAGAGAGCTATGGACACCTTTACAATAGTACCCAGGGCTATGGGTTCTTTCACACAAGGATGTCGGACCTTCCTCCAATGAAAAAATCAAAGTAGAAAAGCAAACCCAACCACAAAATACAAATTATTCTGCTGTCCTGTCTTCCCACTCCCCGCACTCCTCACTCCAGCTTAGGCAAGTTCACTTTCCTGTGTTCTCTGAGTAGAATTTTCTTTTCCTGGGAGAACAATAGAAGATTTCTGATTCTGCCACTAAGGTCAATAAAAACAACAAAAAAAGCAGTATTATCTTTAGAAATTATTAGCCTTAGGAACCATGACTGAGGAGATGAACTACAATTTATTGAACCAGATACTATCCATATGAATTTTGTACTTATGTATATATTTATTTATTTATATATGGATTCTACTTAGTCTAATAAAAACCTATGAACTGAGTCACATAATCTGTGTCATATAAAAGAGGAAATTGAGATTCAGAAAGGTTGAGTCAACATGCAAAGCCACCCAGCATGTTAATAATGGAACAAAATTTGGACCACCATTCATAGCCTCTCAAGCCTGCCTCTTTCAAACAAAGGCCTTAGGGAAGTCAGCTGTGATCAATCAAAGATCTTTGCTATCAAGTGAACAGTCATCATACTTCCCTTGAACTTATTCATATTTGAATCAATATAAGTTCCCTTGAAATTATCCATGTTTGAATTTTGCTTTTGCCATTTGCAGACACTGTGCAATAACAGACCACGGTGAGGAATTAATTTCAAGGCAGCTAATACAACTGGGTTATGAACAAAGACTGTGCCCAGATTCTTGTATAGCAGTGGTTTCTGCCTGTTTGTTTGTTTTGTTTTACTATGGACACTGAGTTATGGGCACTATAAGGAGTATGACATGTTTTTGGCACAGCCTCTCTGTCCCTTTTCACACACGGCTCTTCCTAGACTCCAAGTCACACTATAATTAACACCACCACCAAGGAGCTCACTATAACTTCAAAACAACTCATTAGTGGTAAATGAAGTTGCTCAAAATCTCCCAAGTATAAGAGTAAAAGGGAAAAATCTTGGACTTACCTACATTATGCACATTATGTGTTACTGACAAATAAAATTTATTTGGGAGTGACAGGAATTCACTGATGAACATTGTGCTTTCCACCAAGCATTTTTTAGCTTATGTTACTCAGAAAGAGTCCGTTTTTCCACAGTGTTAATGTTGAAAGCTATGGCAATGACACCACAATAATGCCCATCATCGTGATGTATAATATAGATGTTATTGCACATAATAGAAAGCATTCTTTGGGCATAATGCATTTTTGTTGCCTACATGCTGACATCAAGCAGATATAAATGTGCTTTAATGTGTTTCCTTTTAAAGGGCTAGTGTAGACGCACCCTAGAGTATGTGTTTTGTATAAGGTTTGGTGAGCAGCTCGCTTTTAGTAGCTGCTTTCTATATTCGCTTTAGTACTCCTAATAGCTCTAATTATAAACTGCACAGTTTTCTATTCCTTCCTTGCTGTTCTTTGTCATTGCACCGCTCATAGACATTTAAACAGTGGAAGCTGTTTATAGTTCATTAAACACTTTAAGCTGTTGTTCTAAAGTTTTATACTTTTTTGTATTTTCCAAGTCATTTCCCTCTGCTGTCATACGAAACCATGCAACACAATTCAACAGAAGACGTCAGATATGCACATTTTGTGGATAATCAGCAGGGCTAACAGCCATAAATGAATCAGAGACTTTGGTTATCTCTTTTATATTGTGTTTGGTATGGCATTTGGCAAAGTATGTTTAGATCTTTCTTTAAAAAAATGGTCCTCTGTAATTCTTTTTAAAGTAGTAATTTTGCTTTTTAAATAAAAACACTAGCCAGAAGGGAGTATTAACTTATATTATGACATGATACGGCATAGAAAATGTGACTATTGGAAAACTACGTATTTTCCTATAACATCACAGTAGGAGGAAATGGGGTAATTACTCCAATAAATGACCCACTAGGATGGTATTACAATTTGAAGAAAGAGAGATTTACCAGCATTAAAACTGCCATGAAATGTGCAGGAGACCACAGTGGTATCAGAAGGAGGCTATGTCTTTGATTTCTCTTGGACTAGTCACACTGTGACTGTCACTTCTAGATGTTGTCCGGGAATATGTCCTGTGTCAACCACTGTGTTGAAAGACTGCATAGACCAGGTTAATTTAGAATTCTTTCCCAAAGGCATTATAAAATCTTTCCATGAAAAATGGAAATGAGAGATTAGGGATTTATTCTTTGCTGCTCAAACCAGATAAAAAATTCTTCAATATCGTATTAATTAATCAAACAAAGACTCACTTATATCATCACATTGAGCATGCTTAAGACACATGGTTCTGTATTACAGACATGGTTCTGTATTAAAACAACTTACCAAGAACGAGGTTTAAAAGATTAGAGCAAACTAGGAGGAATGGTGCAGAGAAAGGAGACTTTAGGTTAACACTGAATTTCCTAAGAATGATTGATTTGAGACCCTAGAGCGGTGCCTTCTTCTCTAGCAGGAAGCCAGCCTACTTTCTGGGGGCATCTAAGGTGCAATGTACAGGTGACCTGCAGTAAGCAGGCCCCTCTCCAGGTCTACTCTTGTAATTGTATGAAAACCGAGTCTATTTCCTTCCTGTTCCCCACTCAGGCCATATCTGTCCTTTCTGAACTCCTTTCCCATTTTCTCTCATTACTAAGAGATCAAATGATTTCATAATGAGATCAAAATTATCACAATCAATAAACAGGCCTGTGATCGAAAATTTTATGTATATAAAACAAAATAGCAAATCTCATTTAACAAGTTGGATCTTGTAAACCTTAAGATTTCCCATCCAGTATGTATAGCTGATGACAAGCAATAAACTTTTTGTGAGTATTGCTTCCCTTGATTTTAATTCATATTAATATGTACTTAACTACACGATTTGCTGATACTACGTGTATGCTATATGCATTGATGGAATGATGACTCAAAGCCAAAAAATCATTTATATTAAAAACCACCATGGATGTAATTCTCAAGAATATTTTTTTCTCAGAAGGCTAGTCTATATTTCTGCATCTGTCACTTACATGTTTGTATAAAATCTTGTCACTTTGTCTCAGTATCTCTACTTATAAAATGAGGAAATGATATCTAACACAACAATAATATGAGGCCAAATAAGTTATTTTAAGTATGAAAACACTTTGTAAACTATAAAAGTCTGGATAAATGTATGTTGTTATGATTCTTAAAACTAGTAAACATATTTTCCCATTGTATTAGAAAGTTAATATCAGGCATATCTTTGAAGAAGTGAATTGAAAAGAAACAGTGATAAGAAACACAGAAGACCTGTTTTAAGGATTAAATGAGAATCGCTGGTGAAAATGTTTGAGAGAGTACATCTAGCTGCTGTTTGAGTGAGTTGTCCTCCAAATTAGTCACGCAACTGCCCCTGCCACCCAGCTCTGAGCTCTGATCCCAGTGTGCCCCTGTCGTCTTTCCATAGCGCGTCTAATTTCTAGCATTTACTTATAGTTTATGTTTATTATTTACTTTGTCTCTTCTCCCGCTAGAATGTAACCCCACCGAGGGCAGCCGTTTTTGTCTATTTTATTTACCAACATATTACAAGCACCTAAAAGAGTGCCCAATGGATATGCGGTGCTCAGTAAGTATCTGTTGAATAAACAAATGAATGGTTCAATAATCACCAGATTTTCAAAGGGTGGAAAGTTGTCCATGGAAAGACCTGCCAGAGGAAGGAGTGTTTAAGAAAAGCTCTGAAGAACAGCAAACAAGGTGACTCTGTGGTACATTTTCTCTGAGGGGAAGGGACCAAAAGTGGAGAGAGAGTAGCAGAGAGGAGAGACCTCTGGCAGGGAAGTCCAGCAGGCTGTGACTTGGTATGTCCAATGAAGGAGTTCATTCAAAGAGCATTTGTGGGACATAGTGCAAGCCCTAGGCTGGATGATACCGGGAATGTAAAGACCAATAAGCTGTGACTCTAGTTCTCTAGAGGCTCACCACTAATCCTCACTAAGCCATCAGTGTTACCCCAGCCCCCATTTCTGACACATTATCGTGCTCTCATCTAGATTGTTGCAATGGCCTCCTAAGTAGTGGACCAGCTTCCACTCTTGCCCTGCCCATCCCCCACCCCACCCCCAATGGTCTGTTCCCAAAACAACAGCAAGCAATGTCAGTGAATTTCACTCCGTTGCTCAAAATCTCATGTCTTCTTATCTCCCTCAGAATAAAAGCCAAAGTCCTACCAGGGGTCCACAAGCTTGGAATTGCCAGACCCCAGCAACTCCCTAGGCTCCTCTCCTGGTTCTACCTCCATCATTTAGCTCCTACAATATTGGCCTCTTTGCACTTCTTGAAATGTGCCAGTCCTGCTAGAATCTCAAGGTTTTCACATATGATTTTCCCTCTGATTGCAATGCTCTTCCCCCAAATAGTTGCACAGCTCTTTCTTTCTTTTTATTCAATTTTATGCTCAATTGCCAGTTTATCGGGGAAATATCTGACCACTCACCATAAAATAGCATACCCCGCTACACTCTCTGTCTTTGTCCCTCTTTGTCAGGTTTTTTTCTGTGTACGTTTTTATTTTATTTTATTGTGGTAACATTGGTTTAAAACATTGTATAAATTTCAGGTGTACATCATTATACTTCTATTTCTGCATAGATTACATCATGTTCACCACCCAAAGACTAATTACAATGCATCACCGCACACATGTGCCTAATCATCCCTTTTGCCCTCCGCCCTCCCTACTTACCCTCTGGTAACAACCAATCCAATCTCTGTCTCTATGTGTTTGTTTGTTGTTTTTACCTTCTACGAATGAGATCATACGGTTTTTGACCTTCTCTCTTTGACTTATTTCACTTAGCATAATACCCTCAATGTCTATCCCTGGTGTCACAAATGGCTGGATTTCATTGTTTCTTATGGCTGACTAGTATTCCATGTGTATATATACCACATCTTCTTTACCCATTTGTCCCTGATGGGCACTTAGGTTGCTTACAAGTCTTGGCTATTGTGAACAATGCTGCAATGAACACAGGGGGGCATGTATCTTTACGTATTGGTGTTTTCGTGTTCTTTGGATAAATACCCAGTGGTGGAATAGCTGGATCACATGGTAGTTCTCTTAATTTTTTGAGGTATCTCTGTACTGTTTTCCATAGTGGCTGCACTAGTTTGCACTCCCACCAGCAGTGTATGAGAGTTCGCTTCTCTCCATATCCTCTCCAACACTTGTTGCTTCCTGTCTTGTTAATTACTGCCATTCTGACAGGAATGAGGTGATATCTCATTATAGTTTTGATTTGCATTTCCCCGATAGTTAATGATGTTGAACGTCTTTTCATGTGCCTGTTGGCCATCTGTATATCTTCTTTGGAGAAATGTCTGTTCAGGTCTTTTGCCCATTTTTCAATTGGGTTGTTAGTTTTTTTGTTGTTGAGATATAAGAGTTCTTTGTATATTTTGGAGATCAACCCCTTATCAGATATACGGTTTGCAAATATCTTCTCCCAATTGTTAGGTTGTCTTTTCATTTTGCTGATGGTTTCCTTTGCTGTACAGAAGCTTTTTAGTTTGATGTAGTCCCATATGTTTATTTTTCCTATTGTTTCCCTTGCCGGGTCAGACACAGTACTTGAAAATATGTTGCTAAGACCAATGTTGAAGAGCGTACTGCCTACATTTTCTTCTAGAAGTTTCATGGTTTCAGGTCTTACGTTCAAGTCTTTAATCTATTTTGAGTTAATTTTTGTGTATGGTGTAAGATAATGGTCTACTTTCATTTTTTTGCATGTGACTGTCCAGTTTTCCCAACACCATTTGTTGAAGAGACTTTCCTTTCTCCATTGTATGTTCTTGACTCCCTTGTTGAAAATTAGCTGTCCATAGATTGTAGGTATATTTCTGGGACCTCAATTCTATTCCATTAATCTGAGTGTCTGTTTTTGTGCCAGTACCATGCTGTTTTGGTTACTATAGGTTTGTAGTATATTTTGAAATCAGGGAGTGTGATTGCTCCAGCTTTGTTCTTTTTTCTCAGGATTCCTTTAGCTATTCAGGGTCTTTTGTTGTTCCATATAAATCTTAGGATTCTTTGTTCTATTTCTGTGAAAAATGTTGGAATTTTGATAGGGATTGCATTGAATCTACAGATTGCTTTAGGAAGTATGGACATTTTAATGATGTTAATTCTTCCAATCCAAGAGCACGGAATATCTTTCCATTTCTTTGTGTCTTCTTCAATTTCTTTCAATAGTGTTTTATAGTTTTCAGTGTACAGATCTTTCACCTCTTTGGTTAAGTTTATTGCTAGGTATTTTATTCTTTTTGTTGCAATCATAAATGGGATTGTATTCGTAATTTCTCTTTCTGCTACTTCATTGTTAGTATATAGACACACAACTGATTTTTGTATGTTGATTTTGTATCCTGCAACTTTATCGTATTCATCTGTTATTTCTAGAAGATTTTTGGTGGATTCTTTATGTTTTTCTGTATATAAAATCATGTCATCTGCAAATAGTGAGTTTCACTTCTTCCTTTCCAATTTGGATCCCTTTTATTTCTTTTTCTTGCCTGATTGCTCTAGCCGGGATTTCCAATACTATGTTAAATAGAAGTGGTGAAAGTGGGCATGCTTGTTCCTGTTCTTAGAGGGATAGCTTTCAGTTTTTCACCAATGAGGATGACATTAGCTGCAGTTTGTCATGTATGGACTTTATTATGTTGAAGTACTTTTTATTCAGAGTTTTTATCAAATGGATGCTGTATCTCATCAAATGCTTTCTCTGCATCTATTGAGATGATTGTGTGATTTTTATCCTTCATTTTATTAATGTAGTGTATCACATTGATTGATTTGTGGATGTTGAGCCCTCCCTGTCTCCCTGGAATGAATCCCACTTGATCATGGTGTATGATCTTTTTAATGTATTGTTGTGTTCCATTGGCTAGTGTTTTGTTGAGGATTTTTGCATTGATGTTCATTAGTGATATTGGCTTGTAATTTTCTTTTTTTGTGTTGTCCTTGTCTGGTTTTGGTAATGTTGGCTTCATAGAATGAGTTAGGAAGCTTCTCCTCCTCTTCAATTTTTTGGAAGAGTTTGAAAAGGATAGGTATTAAGTCTTCTTTGAATGTTTGGTAGAATTCACCAGAGAAGTCATCTGGTCCTGGACTTTTATTTTGGGGGAGGTTTTTTATTACTGTTTTGATCTTACTGCTGATTGGCCTATTCAAATTCTTTATTTCTTCTTGATAAAGTTTTAGAAGCTTGTATGTTTCTAAGAATTTATCCATTTCTTCTAGATTGTCCAATTTGTTGGCATAGAGCTTTTCATAGTATTCTCTTATAATCTTTTGTATTTCTGAGGTGTCCATTGCAATTTCTCCTCTTTCATTTCTGATTTTACTTATTTGAGCCTTCTCTCTTTTTCTTTTGATGAGTCTAGCTAAAGGTTTGTTAATTTTATTTATCTTTTCAAAGAACCAGCTCTTGGTTTTATTGATTTTTCTATTGTTATTTTAGTCTCTATTTCATTTATTTCTACTATGATTTTTATTATTTCCCTCCTACTGATTTTGGGCTTTGTTCTTCCTTTTCCAGTTCCTTTAGGTGCACTGTTAGATCATTTATTTGAGAGTTTTTTGTTTGTTGAGATAGGCTTGTATTGCTATAAACTTCCCTTTTAGCACCACTTTTGCTGTATCCCATAAATTCTGGCATGTCACATTTTCATTTTCATTTCTCTCCACGTATTTTTTGATTTCTCCATTAACCCAATCGTTATTCAGTAGCATTTTGTTTAGACTCCACATATTTGTGGTTTTTCTGATTTTCTTCCTATAGTTGATTTCTAGTTTCATACCTTTGTGGTCAGAAAAGATGCTTGATATTATTTCAGTCTTCTTAAATTTATGGAGACTTGTTTTGTAGCCTAATATGTGATCAATCCTGGAGAATGTTCCATGTGCATTTGAAAAGAATGTGTATTCTTCGGTTTTTGAATGGAATGTTCTGTCCATCTGGTCTAATGTGTTGTTTAAGGCCAATGTTTCCTTGTTGATCTTCTGTTTGGATGATCTATCCATTGGTGTAAGTGGAGTGTTAAAGTCCCCTACTATTATTGTATTACTATCTATTTCTCTTTTATGTCTGTTAATAATTGCTTTATATATTTAGGTGCTCCTATGTTGACTGCATAGATATTTATGAGTGTTATATCGTCTTGTTGGATTATTCCCTTGATCATTATTTAGTGCCCTTCTTTGTCTCTTGTTATAGTTTTTGATTTAAGGTCTATTTTCTCTGATATAAATATTGCTATCCCAGCTTTCTTTTCCTTGTCATTTGAATGGAGTATCTTTTTCCATCCCTTCACTTTCAGTTTGTGAGTGTCTTTAGGTCTGAAGTGTATCTCTTGTATGCAGCATATATATAGGTCTTGCATTTTTATCCAATCAGCTACCTTATGCCTTTTGATTGGAGCATTTAGTCCATTGACATTTATAGTAGCTATTGATATGTATATACTTACTGCCATATTTTTACCTTTTTACTTGGTGTTTTAGTAGTTCTTCTCTGTTCCTTTCTTCTTCTCTTGCTCTTTGGAATTATGTTAGGATTCCTTTTGCTTAGTTTTTTGTGTATTTATTATAGGTTTCTGGTGATTTCTTGTGATTACCATGAGGTTCATATAAGATAACCTACATATATAGCAATCTATATTGAGGTGATGGTCTCTTTAGTTTGACCTCCATCTGAAAGCTCTACTCTTTTACTCCCCTCCTCCCACATTTCATGTTTTTGATATCATATCTATCTTCTTTTTTGTGCATTTGTATCTGTTACCCTCTTATCATGGAAATAGATAATTTTTTCCTATTTGTGGTCTTCTCTTTCCCCTTAAATAAGTCCCTTTAGCATTTCCTGTAGGACTGGTTTCTTGGTGATAAATTCCTTTAATTTTTGCTTGTCTGGGAAACTCTTTATCTGTCTTTCCTTTCTGAATGACAACCTTGCTGGGTAGAGTATTCTTGGCTGTAGGTTTTTTCCTTTTAGCACTTTAAATATATTGTGCCACTCTCCTCTAGTCTGTAAGGTTTCTGAAGAGAAGTCATCTGATAGCCTTATGGGGTTTCCTTTGTATGCAACTTGTCTTTCTCTTGCAGCTTTTAGGATTCTCTCTTTACCTCTAATTCTGGACATTTTAATTATGATGTGTCTTGGTGTGGGCCTCTTTGGGTTTATCTTGTTTGGTTCTCTCAGTGCTTCTTGTAGCTGGATGTCTGCTTCTTTCTTTAGGTTAGGGAAGTTTTCAGCTATTATTTCTTCACATAGATTCTCTGCCCTTTTATCTCTCTCTTCTCCTTCTGGGACACCTATAACATGGATGTTAGTGTTCTTGATTTTGTTCCAGAAGTCCTTTAAACTGCCCTCACTCTTTTAAATTCTTTTTTCTTTTAACTGTTCAGCTTTGGTGATTTCCTCTAGGCTTTCCTCCAGCTCGCTGATCCATTCTTCTGTATCTTCTACACTGCTTTTAAGTTCCTCTAGTGAATTTTTCATTTCCAATATTATATTCTTCATTTCTGATTGGTTTTTTTTTACATCTTCCAATTCTTTGTTGATGTTCTCACTGAGTTCATCCATTCTTCTCCCAAGATCAGTGAGCATATCTGTGGCTCTTTGTTTGAACTCTGTCAGGTAGATTGCTCATTTCTGTTTCATTCAGTTCCTTTTCTGGGGTTTTGTCCTGTTCCCTTACTTGGAACATATTCCTTTCCTCCTCATTTTGCCTCTTTCTCTGTGCTTTTGTCTATGTATTAGGTGGGTCAGCTATGTCTCCTGATCTTGGAGAGTTGATCTTATGTAAGAGATGCCTTATGAGGCCCAGCAGTGTGCTCCCTTCTTGTCACCAGTTCCAAATTTTCCAGGAGTGACCCCTGTGGGGGCTATATGTATCCCTCTGTTGTGGCAGGGTTGCTCTTGCTGTAGGTGCCCAGGGAGGCTGAACTGTCCCCTCAACTGATTGTAGTGCTCAGCTGCATGTGGTTGTTGTCGACCCTCAGTCTCTTTATCTGGTGTGTCAAGTCCCAGCACAGTTGGCTGCAAGGTCTAATAGCACAGTCCTGTTGCAGTTTTTCTATTAAATGGGTAGGCCCCCAGCATGGCTGGTTGTTAGCATCAGGGGCTTGCAATTGCTATAGGCCTCTGCCTATTAGGCTCTTGTCAGCTCTCTGAGAATTGCAGCTGGGTGGAGCTGGCCCCAGGCACAGGAGCACCCAATTATTAAAGGCTTTGGAGAGTAAGGTCAATCCCCTATGTGGCTATTTGAGAAGCACAAGTCTTCTGCAGCTGAGAATCCCTGTCAGCCACAGAGCCACGCACACAATCAATACACTCCTGCCCCATGCATGTGCCCCAATCCCCTAAAGTGGACCCAGTCACTCCAATGCAAGGGCCCCATACTCTCCACCCACTCCTCAGGCTTGCCCTGCCCCACAGAGGTGGACCCTTTTGCCAGTCTGCAGAGAATACAGGCAGCTCCCTTAAGTAGGCCCACAAGTTGCCGGAGGACTTGTTGTTGGGTGGGGCAACAACAAAGGCGGGCTGCTTTCCTTGACCGAGCTGGGTTAAATTCATGCTCTAGTGGGTGGGGCAGACCCTGGGCTGATAGGCCACAGGGAGAACACCAATGGCCTCTGCCAGTGTCTGTGTCAGCATGCCCACACCAGGTTACAACAATGGCCACCACCAATGTCTCAGTCCCTCAAGAGGTCTCACCTCTCACTGAGACGCACCCAGAGCCTATTGGATGAGTTTCTTTTCACCAAAGGACTGTGCACCTTTCTTTGTGGTGATTTTAGGTTGCTATCTTAAATGGGCGAATTTGTGCATGGGCCCTTTAAGAGTTGGCTTTAGTTCTTTGTATCCCAGCTTTTCTGGGGATATTTCCAATTGTTGTTAGTAGCCAACAAAGCCAGATATTATGACACTCGTCTCGGTTGTGCTGGGTCCAAAAAATGCCTATAGCAGCAACACTCCCCTGCTCAGTTCCCCCCTCCTCCAGGGAAGGCTGCATACGTTTGGATTGCTCCCAGGAAGCTGTGAAGCATTGCAGCTTGTGAAGGTGGCATTTTTCTCTCCAGAAGGGAATTTCTGCCTCTTCCACCTCAGTTAGGACTGTCGTTTGTTGCAGGGGTTCCTCTTATTCAGTTTTCAGCTCTCTCTGAGGGGTAAATTTTCCAAGATGAGTTGTAAATCTGCTGTGCCTGTGGGAGGAGGTGAGTCCAGAGTCTGCCTACACCACCATCTTGACCTCTCCCCCAACTTTGTCAGTTTTAATCACTGTTATGACTGACATGTAGGAGCAGCTCAATAAATATTTGTTGAATGAATGAAGGTCTTACTAACAAAAATGCCAAAGTTGAAAATTATACAGATGGACTAAAGGAAGAATATGGCCTAGAAAGAGGCTCAATTATTTAACAGAATGTTTTAAGTGAGAAAGGACAAGGGTAAGGATTATTCAACAGATGGTGTTGTGAGAGCTAAAAAGTACTCTGGAAAAATAATATGGAAATCCTCACTTCATGGTGTATCATTTAAGGTTCTCGGCATCAAGTAATGGAAACCATCCTGGATTTTCTTGGGAGGATATTGGTGACTATAATTAACAGAACGCAGTGATATCCAATGGAGAATGGGAAGGGTCAGGGCCTCCTTAGAACGCCATGTAGTAGGATGCAGAGAAACACAGACTGTCACTGAGCACAATACCTGGTCAGAACCCACTCACCCTGATCCTTTGTTCCTGACCATGAATGTTTGATAATATGTAAAGTGTAATCTTTTCATGAAAAGAAAATATTACAAATAAATTTACATTAAAATGAGAAATGTGACTATTTTGGAGTACTGAGAATTATGGGAAATTTTTATCTTCTTTAGATTGTTTTATATTTAATTTTCAACTTTTTAACAATAAACATATATCATTTTTTATAATTTGATATAACTATTATAAAAGGAAATTTCCCTCTGAAGCAAATTGCTACGTTTATTATGAGTGTGTCGTAGAAGATGTGGTTTATTATTTTATTGTTTTCTCTTTGAGGAGTTCTGGAAGAAAATGTAGTCTGACTTTAGTACTCCACAAAAAGTTATAGTTTGCCTGAGCTTTTGGTTAGTTTTTACCTCAAAGATAGTGTCCATATATCCTCAGGTATGTCAGTTATTGAGAGTCTTGGGTTTCAATATAATAGTATAAAACTGGACACAACATAAATATTAAAAATAGATGATTGGTTAAACCAACAATATGCCCATTTGATACATGATGTGTGTATGTTTGTATGTACATAAAAAGAAATTCTGAGGCTATACAGCAGATTGTTCTGAGCATCTCCCCATGCAAAGTGTGGGCAGTGATGACAGAGGGAAAAAATTTTATTAGGTGACTGTTTTACAGTGAGCATACATTTTATTTCAATTACAAATTTTATAAATGGAAATAAAAATCAGATAACATACACAAAAATATGAAGAAATGCAAAAACATTCACAGAGTTTTAAATTTAGAAGCTTCAAAACAGTGTATGGTAAAACATCATTTACAACATTAAATAAAGCTGACATGAAAGCATCTCAAGTTGAGAAAAATTATCTCTGACTGGCATGATTCTAAAGAAGTTTTATTTTATTTCCTTTCCTTCTATGTGTTTAATAAACATACTTCAATGTCCATGTCTTTCTTTGATAATAAAATAATCTTTTCTAAAAGAAGAAAATTACAAAGAAAAATATATAAATTTTTGTGTCTAAAAAATATGATAAAATTAAAATGCATAAAACTGGGAAAATTTTTTACATAAAGAGCTCATAAGACAGGAAAAGTACCCAAAGGTCTGAATAGATAAATAGTTAAAGACGGCAAAAAAGACAATTTCTTTTGAGGACAAATAGCTAGGGATAACTACGGAAATAAATATTCATCATTAATCAACAAAATGCAAATTAAAATGAGGTAACTCTTTATAGATTAAATTAGCTAAAAATGTAAATTGTCATACCCAGGAATAGTAAAACTGCAACCCTCATGCCTTTCTAGCTACAGTCAGTCATTGAATGGGCATTTGTGCAGACCCCAAGCTCTGGAGACAGAATGCTCTGGTGCAAATCACATCCCACCACTTTCTTGCTGTGCACCCTGGGCATATGGTTTAACCTCTCCTCTGTAAAGTGGGGATAATAGTGCCTCCTAATATGTCCTATTGGGAGGACTTAATGATTCAATACCCATAAATCTTTTAGAATAGTAAACATTTAATAAATATTAACTGTTAATTATTAACTATATGTCAACCAAGACTCCAACAGGAAACAGATAACATTCAGAAAATAATCATAATTCAAGGAGCATCTATTTTCAAAAGGACCATTTACAAAGGTGTGTGCAGAGTGTAGGGAAACCACAAGGGATAGTTGACACTAACATTAGTGGGTTTTTATTGCCCCTAGTCCTGAGGGATGATGCATGGGAGGAAATACTGCAACACAGAGAATAGTTATGTACAAAAGAAGTCCAGGAGAGGAAAAGACCTTCTGTCAAGACATACCATCAACCTGTGGCAACCTCTTAAGTAGAGAACCAGGAGAATATGTGCCCCGACTTCATTTTTCTCTCTCCTTCTCTTGCCAAGGTTCCCCACTGGCTGAATTCAGCTATTAGCCTGTGCAGAGCCAGTTAATGCCATCCATGTGGTTCAGCCTCCTGGCACAGAGAGCAGGGTGCAAAAGGAAGAAGAGTGGAACTGGAGTATATCTGGCACGGACTATGTCCTAGACCCTCTTTGAGAGAGGGGCAAAAAAGCAGATTATGCAGTGCTGTAAATCCCCGTCAGAACTTTCTGCCTTCTCCAAGGACTCTTTGGGGAGGCAAATACGTTCCCTTCTTTTCCCCTGCAGAGTACCTCTACCAGTTTCCTTCCATCCTAGGAGCCAGTGAGCACAGGCCCCAGAGATCCAGTCTCTGGGAAGCATCATCAAAGTATCCAAATAGAGTCTCTTTTTAGGAGCTGGTCTCACACTCAATAATGCCACTGGTTAGGCATCGCTAGGCTGGGACTGACATTTTGAGCAAGTCAATGAGGGCAGTCCACAGAGTATCAGAGGAAAATTTGATGAGATTCTAAGCCCTATATAAGATAGAAACGACTGTGATGGGGCTAAGACCTTATCGTCAAGGATAAATCATTCCATGGCTGATCCATGGTTATTGACCAAGAATCAATCATAGTTATTGATGAATGGTTAACTTCTACCAGATTGAAGTACACTTCTGTCAGAAGCAAATTTCAGGCCCCAAAAGTACACACAAGAAGTACAGAAAACTCAAAAAAAAAAGTGGTAAATTAGGCAGATTAGTAAATATTACACTAAAGAATATATATTTAATAAAAAGATGGGTGCAAATATATAGCTGTTCCATGGTTATAATAACTGAGCAAACTAGAAAAATAATTAGCATTCACCATTGCACTTATAGTTTTTGTTTGTTTGTCTATAAATCTTTTCAGTGCTAAGGAATAAATGGACTAAAAAAATCCAATCAGGAACATGTGCATTAAACGAAAGATGAATTTTCTCTAAGCCATTATATGAGTGCATATACTTCCTCCATAAAAGTTCTCAAATTTAAAATACAATAGACAATGATAACAGTGAAAATGACAAATCCCCAGCTTCTTCTCATTTTCATCCCGGGATGCTTTTGATATCCGTTCTTCTCACCTCCTCACGTCTTTTCTCCCATCATCTGTTTTTGGCAGCTCCTCTTCCTCTCCCGGCTCTCTGGGTCTTCATTCAGATTGGCTCCAGGAAATGAAAAGAAAGAAGTGGTCTTATAGGATGTCTCCTTCATTCCTGCATCATTTCATATTCTTTCTCACTGGGAAACTGTTATACAGAAAAAGCAGCGGAGAATCACCAACAATGTGGTGACGGAAATGCTTTGCCTTGTGAGTGAAGTAAAAGCAGAGGGAATGTAGATCACTTGATAATACTCATAAAAATTTCAAAGCTAAAGAGTGTACTATAATCACCCTTCATCCGAGTTCTTTTCTTTGGACTTCCCCAGAAATCATTTCTTTTTCTTCTTAATTCTAAATTACCAACAATCTAGAATAAAAAGATAAAGAATCATTTTTATCCTACTAATATGTGAGGAAGTATTACTGGCCTCCACTTTATAAATAACACCTTTATTTAGATTTACTACTGCTACTTATATTTCTAAATAATCATCATTATGTGGTTATATTTATTGAAGTGGATTATCAAAATGCATAACATAGACTTTCCATTAACTCTTTCACATTAATGAGTTGCTATTTAGTAAATTACTATTTCCCAGCACTAAAAGGAAGAAAGCCAGTGGCCTGAATGATTTTCCAAAGTGCCTATTAATAAACACCCAAGGCATATATTAAAATACTAGAATGTGAAGGTCTTTGGGAAGAGCATAAGCATGTGAACTGAGGTTTTTAGAAATGTGCGTTAACACTTTCATGACTATAGCATACTGCTCAATAAATTCCTCTTCTAGGTTTGCTTCTCTCTCTAATTTTCACTATATTTTGATTTGTGGCAATTTTACAATGATTTTGACTGAACCAAAGCTTTCTGGTTTCATTGCTTTGTTGAGAAATACTAAATGATCATTTGCAAGTTTATATCAAGGGTCTCCTAATTACGTTACTCTATTTTTTATTTCATTATATTAGAAGTGCTTGAAGACATAAAGGACCTACAAAAAGCATAGGTGGTAAGGGTTTACCTTTTAAAATTCTTAAGATATTAGTGAACCTAATCGTTGAAAAGCATAATCTATTTAATGCAGTTGCTAAGATTCTTTCTTTGAGGTTGATTAATCTAAAATTTATTATTTTAGTTTTTTTAATTAAACATTTTATGTAGAGATAATTGTCAATTCCCATGCAGTTGTAAGAAATAACACAAAGAGATCTCATGTTACCATCATCCTATTTCCCCAGTGATAACATTTTGCAAAACTACAGCACAATATCATAACCAGAGTACTGACATTGATGCAGTCAAGATACAGGACATTTCCATCACCACAAGGATTCCTCATGTTGCCCTTCTAGAGCCACATTCTCTCCCTCCAGCCTTACTCCCTCCTTAACTCTTGGAAACACATTTTCCATTTCTACAATTTTGTCTTTCAAGAATGTTATCTACTAGACCCAGCCCTGATGGCCTCATGGTTAAAGTTCGGTATGCTCTGCTTCGGCTGCCCGGGTCTGGTTCCCGGGTGTGGAACCACACCACCCGTCAATAGCCATGCTGTGGCAGCAGCTCACATAGAAGAACCAGAAGAACTTACAACTATACACAACTTTGCACTGGGGCTTTGGGGGGGAAAAAGGAAGAAAAAAGGAGGAAGATTGGCAGCAGATGTTAGCTTCGGGTGAATCTTTCCCTGTAAAAAAAAAAAAAGGATGTCATTTGAAAAACAAAAAAATAACAAATGTTATATACCAACTCAAATCATACAGTATCTAACCTTCTGAGACTGGATTTTTTTTTTTCAGTTGGAATAATTCTGTGGAGATTCATCCAGGTCAGTGTGGGTATCAGTAGTTTATTCCTTTTTATAGCTGCTAACTAATATTCTATGGTGTAGATGTACTGAAGTTTAACTATTTAGCCATTGAAGAACATCTAGGTCATTTCCAATTTTTGGCTGTGATGAGTAAAGCGGCTATAACATTTGTGAAAAGATTTTTGTGTATAGAGGAGTCTTCATTTCTCTGGTATAAAAGTCCAGGAGTGTAATTGCTGGGTTGTATGTTAGTTGCATGCTTAGTTTTTTGAGGAACTGTCATACTGTTTTCTTGAGTGTCTGGACCATTTCACACTCCCCCCAGTAAAATATGAGTAATCTAGGTTCTCTGCACCTTTACCAGCATTTGGTACAGTCACCATTTTTTTCATTTTAGCCATTCCAATAGGTGTGTAGTGCTCTCTTTGCAGTTTTGATATGCATCACCCTAATGGCTAAGCACGTGAACACTTTTTCATGTATTTTTTCCCATCTATTTATCTACTTCAGCAAATTGTCTTCTTATATCTTTTGTCCGTGTTCTAATTGGATTGTTTGCTTTTTTTACTATAGAAATTGAGAGTTCTTTACATATTCTAGAGACTAGTCCTTTATTGGATATGTGGTTTGTAAACATTTTTGCCCTCTGTGTAGCTTGTCTCTTAATCCTGGTAACAGGATATTTTGCATGGCAAAAGTTTTTAATTTTGATGAAATCCACTTTATCATTTTTTTCCTTTTAAGCATACTACTTTTGGTGTCAAGAGTAGGAATTCTTTGCTTAAGCCTAAATCCCTAAATTTTCTCTAGAAGTTTTATACTTTATGTTTTACACTTAAGTCTGTGATCCATATCAAGGGACTTTTCATCTAAGAAGTGAGACTTAGGTTGAGATTCGTTTTTGCTGTTCATGGCAAGTTGCTCCCGCACCATTTGTTGAAAAGCCTATCTTTCTTGCATTGAATTTCTTTTCCACCAAAACTTGGGGCAAATTTGTGTGTGTATATTTCTGGGTTCTCTCTTCTGTTCCATTGATTAATATGTCTTTCTCTCCGCACAAACCACACAGTCTTGATTATTGTAGTTATATAGTAAGTCTTGAAATCAGATAGACTGATTCTGCTTTGCACTTTCTTCTTCCATTCCTGTGGGTTATTTGTATATTTGTTTGAATTCCATTTTGATTTATCTATATTGTTTTTGAGTGTATTTCTTTATATATATATATATATGTGTGTGTGTGTGTGTGTGTGTTTTCTAGATATTAAATCATATTTACATAACTTACAGTCTACCGGTATCATCATTTTACCAGTTCAAGTGAAAAATAGAAAATTGATCTCCCTTTACTATGCTGTTTACAACATAATTGTCTTAAATATTTCCTTTGCATACATTTAGAACCACAGCAGACAATATTATAACTTTTGTTTCAACCATCAAACATAATTTTAAAAACTCAAGAGAAGAAGGAAAATAAATTGAGTTTACTTATATTTTTGTTTATCGTGTTCTTTCTTCCTGATAGTCCAAGGTTTCTTCTTTTATCATTTCGTTTCTGTTTAGAGAACTTCCTTCAGGCATTCTTTTAGAGTAGATCTTCTGGCAACAAATTCTCTTAGTTTTCCTTTATCTGAGAATGTCTTGATTTCCCATTTATTGCTGAAGGATATTTTCACTGGGTATATGATTCTAGCTTGGCAATTCTTTTATTTTCAGCCCTTGAAATACTGTGCCATTTTCTTCTGGTCTCCACCATTTCTGACAAGTGATGCTGTCATTCAAATTTTTTTCTCCTTATATGTAAGGTATCCCTTTTCTCTAGCTACTTTCAATTTTTTTCTTGTTTTTAGTTCTCAGATGTATAAATATGATGCATCTTGACATGAATATTTTTGGGTTTATCCTGTTTATGTTTTGTTCAGCTCCTTTATACCTTTTGCCAAGTTTGGGACATTTCAGCCAGTATTTCTTTGAGTACTTTTTCAGTCCCACCCTTATTCTTCTCTCATTATGAGACTCTGATAATGTGAATGTGATACCTATTGTTATAATCCACAAGTTTCTGGGGCTCTATTTTTTTTTTTCAATCTGATTTCTCACTGTAGCTCAGAGTAGGTAATTTGTATTATTCTATGTTCCATTTCATTGATTCTTTCTTCTATTCCCTACATTCTGCTCTTAGCCCATCTGTTGCACCTTTTTATTTTGGTTATTATATTTTTCAGTTCTAAAATATCCATTTGGTTTTTCTTTATGTCTTTTATTTCTTTGCTGAAGTTTTCTATATTTTGCTGAGACTTTTTATTTTTTCACTTGTTTCAAGTATGTTCTTAATTCCTCACTAAAACATTTTTATCATGGCTGCTTTAAAATCTTGATGAGATCATTTTAAGATGTCTGGCATCTCTGTGCTGGCTTCTGTTCATTGTCTTTTTGCATGCATTTTGAGATCTTCCCAGTTCTTAGTTTGGCAAGTGACTTTCTATTGAAAATGGGACAGTTCTGTATTTTGATTGAGACCTTGGATCTTATTTAAACTTTCTGTTTTAGCTGGACCTCTATGGCTCGCTCTGGCAGTGGAAGGAGCATGCCACCTCATTACTGCCACTCGGCCTCTGTTGACACTCAAGGTGGGGGGCTCATTACTGTTGAGCACGAGTGGGACTTCCAGCTCCCACATGGTTTCCACTGATACCACAGTGGGGTGGCCTCATTATTGCTTGGTGATAATGAAGGTGTTGACGCTCCATTGGGCTTTCTTTGACACCACCCCAGTGGTGAGAGGGATGGGCATCTCATTAATGTTGGGTGAGGGTGCAAGTTCAGAATTCCCACTTTGTCTCCAGTGACACTGGAGGAGAAGGTGGGTGGTGTCATTACCAGATGGATTAAAGTCCTGGCTCCCTACTTGGCCTTTTCAGACCCCATCAGTATAGATTTGGAGTACCTCATTATAGCCTCATGAATGTGGAAGTCTAGGATCCTTAGCTAGCATGGATAGAGGTGGGGTCACTTTTTTTTGGTAGTGTTTGGCTCGAGTAGAGTAATTACTGTCTTAAAGATTTCTGTCTTGGTCGGCTGCCCCTTTCCAGGTCCTTTGGCTAGAGAAAGTAGGCTTCTCTTGAAACTTTTTTGTGTCTGTACCTGTTGGCATTTCTGGCTTGCCAGCTTCTTCAGGTCCTAGTCTGAGGCAAGAAGAAAATCTAGAGAACTTGCCACTCTGTCACTCCTCAGGTCCTGAGGTCTCTGGCTGGTCTGCTGTCTTCTCTCCACCTTTCAGAGTCATCTTCAGTTTGCTTTATATATACTGTCCAGAGTTTTTAGTTGTACTTAGTGGAAGGAATAGAGAAAGTTATGTTGACTTCATCTTCCCAGAAACGGAAGTCTCTAGATTTTATTTTTTAAAGATGCCTTTTCTGGTAGTGATTTTCAAAAAATTTTTTCCAAAGGAAATCTTATACAAAAGTCAAGCTGAAAATGAGGAAAAACTGGAATTACTTGAAAAAAATGCTTTGAGCTCCATAAGTTGGGCTCCTTAATACTTTTGCAATGAAGCAAGAGTAAAAGGTGCGCAATTCAGGCATAGGATGGTCCTGACTCTTGGCCTTTTTCTATGGCTAATACAAGGACAAAACCAAAAACTCCATCAAGATTCTCTAGTCATCCAAAACTGGTACACTAACTACTGTGACTCTTCCCTCCTTGTCCCTAGCAGAATACATTCTCTTTGATGGAGAAATGTAAAGTGATTTCTCAGTACTTGATAAGTGAAATTGTCAAGATTGACAATGACAGTCTCTTCAATGAAGATTACGTTCACCATCCATTAAAGAAATACATTGAGTACTTACTGTATGCCTAGCACAAGAGGCATAGGTGGGGATGGTTACATAATTTGTGGGTACAAGTAAAAGTGAAAATGTGGAGCTTCTTATTCAAAAAGCAGAAAAAAAAATACCATTAAAGGTAGTAATATATACACCTCTTTTGTTTTCTTCCACTCTCTTTCTTGACCTGTCCTCATGTCTTTTATTTCCTGTTTAGTGTTGTGACCCCTCAGGCAGTGAGATACTTCACTTCCTGGGCTTATTCCCTTCCCACAGGCTTACTGCCAGAGCCCATAATGGATAAACCACTTCAAGGGATTACAGTTTCTGCACCAGGGCACTCTCGGTACTTCTTTAGGTATGGATGAGAGGTTTGATAGTCACCATGTATGTGCCATTTTCCTCCTAGCCTTGGACAGGGACAGCTGCCACCAGGCCCTGCCCCAAGACTCAGGAGGCCATACATCTAATCCCAACTGTCCCTGCACACAGGTGCCCACCAGGTGTGGAGGGAAACAAATGTTGTTGGGCAGGGGCATCAAAGGAGAGGTTAAATAGCACTCAGGGTGCCAGGGATGGAAGACCGGGCAGTAGAGAACCCATGCCAGGGAGGCAGGCATGAGGCGGGATCACATGTGAGCCAAGGCTCCAAGCTTGCAGTGCATGCTCCGTTGTCCCATAAGACTTCACTTACAAAACCCAAATAAATTCAAAGATAAAACTGTTAAGAATTTTAAGATGGCAACCACAAAGCATTAAACTCCAAGCATAGGACCCTTCTCAGCACAGTGCCCTGTGTGACTGCACTGTCTTGGGCTGTGGAGCTGGCCCTGGCACTAGGGACACGATGGTACAATGCCTTCAGATTCTTTTCAAGACTTCAAAGAAACTGGTTCAGAATTTAAAACTTTAGTCTCTTAAGCATATATTTCATGTATTTTGTTAACACACACTCAAGGAATTTGACTATTTTTTAACTAAATTGTCGTGTTGTTTTGACATTTGGAAGACATTAACACTTTCAAGTGGCTTTGATGAGATGGGTCTGTTGACTTTTTTTACTTCATCATATCTTGGTATTATGGTAAAGACACTTATTTTACTCTCATAAATTTCTTAGTGATCCCATTATTATTCTGTAATTATTCCTTCAAGACAGAAACTAAGTTCCATTACTCAATAGGGACTATTTTATTTCATCTAGAACAAAGAAGCTGCAGCATATTTACTGTCAGTGGTGAACAGAAAATTCTCAAATGGCTCTCATCAACATCCTTATTCCTTTTTTCCCATTTTGTTTAAGTGGGTCTTATTTATTTATTTATTTTTTACCATCAGTGATACTCAGCATTAATTCTGTGGGCTGAATCACTATGTCCATTTACATGTGTGGCTAACAAAATTGGATAAATTCAATTGGATTCAGATTTCTTTCTAATTTTCTAATAAAGGAGTTTTTTTAAAAAAATGTTCAGATAAAATACTAAAGATCAAAACGTAGATTTTATAGTTAATGGGATTTGAGCATGACTTTTAATAATAGTGTTAATAATGTCAATGGTAACGTAATACTTTTTATCAAATGCTGTTTCTGTGTCAGACAACATGTTACAGAATTTATGTAACATAAATCCTTACCACATTTAATGTTTACATTTAGTCTTTCAGTATTGCAAAGCAGGTATTATTGTTTTTGTTTTACAGATGAGGAAATTAAGACACAGTGGAGTTAAATAATTTACCGTAAGAAAGTGAAAAAGGTGGTTTCTTCAACATTCAAGTTCTTTTCACCCTGCTTTGTAGTCGTACAAAAACATCTTCTCTTGCAAAGAAAGAAATATCCTTGTTGCCATACATTTGTTAAAAAGTCTTGTTTTAAAGATGGATGATTCTCATTGATGACTGGGTAATCTAAGACTCATTTGTTGTGATGTTCCTTGGTGCTTTTGTTTGTTTACATGTTTAGCTATTATAATACATAAAAACATCTCATATCAAGAATAAAGTTAATTTAATGGAACATTTCAAAGAATTGGCCTAATATACTCACCCATTTGTCTTAGAAATAATGAAATTTGACCATAACACTCTAGGTAAACAGACTTATCCATCTTGGAACTCAACGTATGGAGAATTAGTTACTGAGGACAAAAGAGTTTTGTGATAAGTGGATTCTCTAAAGATGTCCTTTGACGCATATCTCAAAGACAGCATAGCAATAAGGCTACAGGGTAGATTATTTTTAACATTTACATTGAAAGCTAATGTGGAATTTGCTTGTTGTTCTCTGTCTTAGTTCCAGTGATCTATCAACTCTGACCAATTCCACAACTTTTATGTGAAACTCACCTGGAATGTTAGATTGAATCTTTAGAAATACTAGACCTGGGATTATCACATAGTGTCATTTTTTTGTAAGTGATTGGCATGTATTTGAGATATTCACTTACTTGTTTATTTGGTATTATCTAACCTTATAATTCTTCAATATTTGGAAAATGTTTTGAACCAAATATGGTATATTTGAAGGAGTTTACTTATGTTGTTTCCCTCTCTTACAAAGATGTTATTTATATGGTTTGAAGAAAAAGGATGACTAATAAAAATGTGATAATTTTTAATATTACCTATATTTTCTATATTGAGAGGCAATTTAGCCTATAATTAAGACTGCAGACTCTGAAATCAGCTTGCCTCCCTTTGAATCCCAGTTCTGTCTTAGTGGCTGTGAAACCCTGAGAAAGACACTTAAATCCTCTAGGTCTCAGTGTCCTCATCATTACCATACACAAAGTGTTAATAACTGTACCTGGTAAACTTTATTAAGCATCGACTATTAATATTGTTTGATTCATATTATTGTTAAAGCTAAAATCAGCTCCCTAGAGCATCTAGTCTTATAGTTAATCTTCAACATAGGGACAGCAAAACTAGGATTCCAAGTGTTTTCATGACCCAAGTCTCAGAATTTGTCAACAGACACTTGAGGACCAAAATATAGAGCTTCATTCTTAGGCAAGATCTCTTCCCTTTAGTCCACATGTGTGGTAACTAATATTTTTCCACTTACCTGAGAATCCAAGCTTCTCGGTAACTTTAGGCCCTTCTTGAGTTGCCTATACTTTCATGTGCAATTATTTAAATCCTCTGTATAAAGCACCCTTCCTTCCCAGGATTGTTCTGGCTGCTTCATACTCATCCTTCAGGATTCAGCTTACTCTGTGACTCCTTATTTGAAGTCTTCCTTGAACAAAGTCTCCACTTTTGCATTTTCCAAGATTGGGTTATACCTCCTCCTAATTGCTTCCTTAGAACCCTGTGTTTAACCAAATTATCCCACTGGATATATTTGCTGAATTTGTTATATTTCTCCCTAAATAGATTATTAACTCCTTGGGACAGGAACTGTGTTTTTTACGTTAGATTGCCTTTCACTTAAGAGATACTATTGGATGGGCAAGTAGTTGAGGACTGAAATAGGCTATTGGTCTGCTGTCCTTGATCATACCCTCTCTAACTCCTACTCTATTTTTCTATTTCCTCCGCAGTTCTCACTTCTACTCACCCATGAAGAGTGGTAAGCTCACTGCACACACAGGCAGAAAAGAATATTCTTAATTTTCCTATATTTGGGCCAGATCCTTAACTTATAGCAGAATAAACTCCGGAACCACTTGGTTGGTACATAATTTATCTAATGCTTCTTTTGCTGATGATCAGAGTGTTTCCACACTATAATTTTCCAAAGTATTTTCCCTGAAAGATTATGTGGCATTTCGTGAAACAAAAATAGTATAAAATACTAATGACAGGCCAATGAAAAAAAAAGAATCCTATGTTTAAATATGGTCAGAAAACGCTGCATGGCATGCTCATATAGCCCTTGGACATTTGATTTTGGTAGTCAAGGAACAGTGTATTTGTTGCTCGAAGTGTTTGCAGTACAAGGTACTTTAAATTTAATATATTGTAATTTTTCCCTTGTATTTTTATTAAACTCCCTACCTATTTTCCCATTCTTCTCTGACCGACAGATGGGCTTATTTCTCTTGTAGATGTTTCTTTTGCTAATATCTGTACTTCAATAGTCAGAGAAACTAGAAATTAGTTTGTATCACATTTTGAAAGGAAAATGTTTTCTTCAAGCTGCATTTTATTTCTGAGCTAAAAGAAAACATAATATTTCTAGGTGACTTATTCACAAGGGGGAAAATAAGAACCCAAGTTTCAAAGATAAAAAAGATGGTGGTATTTTCCTGATAATCGCAGGACATAGATCAACACAAGGTCACTTCCAGATCCCTCTCTTTGATTGCAGTCATTATTTCTGTCACTCAAACTCAGGTCAATTCTCTCCAATAGAGACTTTGTCCAATTGTATTTTTCCCATCCAGCTTGTTGACTTGACAGATGCTTATGTTTTATGAAGACATAACAGAATTTCAAAATTAAAATTTGACTATGGTAATTATATAAATAATTAAGCATTGCAATGTAATATTGATGCCTTCAGGGAAAAATATCTTCCTATGCAGTTCCTATTCAGTAATCTTCCCAATCCAGAGAGGCTATCTTGAATCCAAAATGTATCTTGTCCTGAACACTGTTGATTAGATCTCACCAAGCCAGATCATCATCCCTCTGTAATAAATATGTCCCCTCTAGGCGTTTACCAAAACTCCATAAGCTGTTGCTGGCTTGGCACTTTTCTGGTCAGAATGAACTCTTTTCTTATTGACTAAGCATGAGCCTGCCTGAGTGCCTCAGGTCTGCAGGTTCACCCTTGCCATATTTTCTCATCTTCATTCTTAGAGTGGCATAGTATTCTCCTCTGACCTGAGGAAAGAAATCATATATATCAAAGTTATCTACATCTACAGGTCATGACAGGGAGGCATAGGGAAGTTAAAAGCCTTGTTTAACCTTCACAACAAGTACAGATGATACTGGGAACAGTACATTCTATTGGCCTATCCTAAATTCTGAACCAGGGATATAAATGCTCAATCTCATGAATGAACTCTCATCACTTCTTGGTTCTGCTGCTCCTGACCACCAGTTGTATAAAGAAAATCTGCTTGGATATTCAAAATACAGTTTTCTTATATCTGCCTATGCATTCAAACACTGCTTTTTTCTCACCAGCGATAGCTTCTTTTCTTATGATTCATATTTTTTTTCTCCTTCAATTGCTATCACAAATTTCCTTCTTCCTTAAAATCTTCCTAGTTTGACTGTCCCAATATCTGATTGTATTTTCCTTCTCAGGTGGATTTTTATATACTACTTTACTTATGCTCCAATTTCACTGTGAATTTTGTATTTTCATTTCCCCATCCAACCTCCCCCTCCCATCATATTATAAAAATCTCAATGATCATATTTTCCTTGAAATTCTTTAAAGTGCTTAGTGGGGCAGTGACTCTGCTTTTCTTTGCTGCACTAAAAGGTTGGGATGCAAATATTTTCCCTCCAGGGAGGTTTTGGGAAGAAGAATGAGTTTTTTCAGTGGCTAATGATTTGCATTCTGAGTTTAATGGTCCACTGAAGTCTATTAAGTAATAACAGGAGGAAAAGAGGGTCCTAAAGGAAAGTAGAAGACAGTAAACTAGGATGAGGTAAGGATTTCCCTAACACTATAGGGGTGATCTGGGAAAGTGAACCAGAGAAGGATAAGGTTTACAGAAGGGGAGCCTGGGAGACTCGGGGCAGGTGGGAGAAAGGATGACCAACAAGGGAAAGCTCAGGCACAGCTGAGAGGCTGGACCCAATAAAGGACCCCAGGGAGACCTTGCCATAAGGTTCAGAAGATACCAGAGGTGAAACAAAGCTCACAGGCCACTCTTCATGCCAGCCTTCACCAGAGCTGGCATCTCTCCTTTCCTCTGCTCAGGGACGAGGAATGTGGCACTTCTCGTGCCTGGCAAGCTTACCTTGCAACATTCAGCACCTCACCAGCTCTGCTCCTATCTGTGCTTGCCCCCCAATTTGGACCACTGACATCCATCTGTATAGAACAGGGTTCTGGCATGTAACATCTATATGTCATCTCTGAAGTTTTTATCTTCAGCACAGATTTCTCTTCTGATTTCAACTTCCCATTTGCATGTCTACTCAAGTTTCGTGGATATCACAAACTTAATACTCCCAAAGCTAACCTTTGATCTTCCTCATCTTAGTAAACGGCATCTCTATCCATCCAGTTGCTTAAGCCATAAACCCAGGAGTCATTCCAGTCATACTCAAATTAAATAATTTAAAGAAGGTTTAATAGAGAAATATTTACAAAGGTGAAGATTGAGTTTAAAGAGACCACTGAGTAATATTGCAGTATCTCTGAAATAAGAACAATGAGGACCCAGAATCCATTCCTAGGCCTGAAGGGGCAACAAAAAAGAGTGGTTACTGAAATCTGAGGCAGGGAGAGCTGCGTGGAAAGGACCTAACAGGATCTGTGTCTTTCAGCCAGTAGATGTGGGCAGCCCTCAGTGTGCTGAGGGGTGCAGGTTGGAAACAATACCTCAAGGTCACTCTGCACTTGAGAACTGCTGCACTGTTCCTGAAACCATAAAGCAAGAAAAAATGAAATGCTGATGTAATCCTAGAGAATGAGCCTTCCAGGACACAGGCAGAATGGAGAAGGGTGAAGAGTGAGTCAGAATAGACAAAGAGAAGAAGTAGAGTACAATCACAAATATACTCTCGACTCACATCTATTATTTCATGTCAACAACTTTCTCATGGTGCTCCAGCATGTCCTTAAACTCAAACAAACAAACCAACAAAAAGGTGGGAGATGGTGCACTAGACAAAGTAGAACTTGGAAAAGAGACCAGGCCGGAGACTCCTGGGCCAGGACAGTGGTTAGTGATTTCCCCATTGCCTTTGTCCAATGTCTGCACATGGGGGTGTCCAATAAGCGATTGTTGACTGCCTCCAACTCTCAACTACTCGGAAGCTGACACTCTTTCTGGCTTGTTCAGTTCAGTGAGAGCATGAAGCACCTCTTGAAGATTGGCTCTGTTGTGCTCACTCCCATGCTGACATATAATCAAATGTTTTACTTTGGTTTCATTATCTTTTCATCAAAACACATTGAAAAAAATATGATTGACACCACCAAGTTGATTCAGTTGAGGACAAACAATCTTCAAAGCAGAGTTGTCTCTCCCTGATCTGGCTCAATAGCTTGCAATATTAAATTCATAAATTGAATTACTTCTGCCTCTGACTGACTTTTCTTGAAAGCAAATGTTATTCTCTTTCTTTTTACATAATCAGTCATGGATTAAAGTAGGTAGCACAGGTCATTTGCTACAGATCAATTTCTCTATAAACCCACAAAAGGGAAAGTCAGAAAGAAGAGGTTGAAGGGTTTCTAGATTGCCAAAATAAAAACTATGCAAAGAAAATCTTAAACCATTTCTTCCTTTGGCTCTCAGAAAACTGTATTCTTCTCTTTGTAAATTATTGTGGGGAGTTTAAACCTTATCTATGACTTCTTCGACAGTCCTTTCTTCAAGAGATGGAGCCTAATCCCTTCCCTTTAAATATGGGCTGGGCTTAGTGACTCACTTCTAACCCTAGAATGAGGCAGAAGTAAGACTTCCCATGTGACTTCCAAGTCCAGTCATATAAGTGTGCTCTTTCTTTCTTGGGACACGTACTTTTGGAGCCCTGAGCTGCAGTGTGAGAAGTCTGGCTATACTGGAGTTGCCATGCTGGAAAGAACATCTAGGGATGGAGGCAAGGCAGAGGAGCATCAGCCATTCCAGCCACCAGCTATCCAAGTACTATATGTGGGAGAGAGAAGCCTTGGAGATGATTCCAGCTTCATCGAAATCTGACTGCAACCACAGGAGAGACCAAGAAACATCCGTGGAGTCCAGTCACTCCCCAGAAACATGAGACATAATGATCGTTATTATTTTACTTGACCAATTTTGGGGTAGTTTGTTAGATAGCAACAGTACCCAGAGCACTGGTCTTGCCCTTCATTAAACTCTAAATTGTGGATACCCCTTGTTCAAGTCCTGGACTTTTTTTTTTTAATCTATTATACTCCTTCCCTCAGTAATCTCATCCTCCCCACAGCTTTAAGTAGCATTTATATGTTGTGATGGTTAGTATTCTGTGTCAGTTTGACTGGGCCATGGGGTGCCCAGACATTGGCCAAACATTATTCTGGGTGTGTCTTTGAGAGTGTTTTTGGATGAAATTAACATTTGAATTGGTAGACTGAGTAAAACAGATTGTCTCTCCTAATGTGGGTAGACTTCATCCAATCAGCTGAAAAGCTGAATAGAACAAAAAGGTGGAGTAAGACGGAACCCCTCCTGCCTGACTTCTGACCTGAGACAATGGTCTCTTCTTTCCTTCAGACTTGGACTGAAACACTGGCTCTTTCTGGGTCTTAAAACTGCTGGCTTTTGGACTGGAACTTACTGGATCTCCAGCTTGCTGATTGCAGATCTTTGAACTTCTCAGCCTCCGTAATAATGTGATCCAATTTCTTACAATAAATCTCTTTCTCTCTCTCTCTATATATATACATGTTATTTGTTCTGTTTCTCTGGAGAACCCTGACTAACATACGCATCATCTCTGAAATTTTTATCTTCAGCAAAGATTTGTTTTCTGGATTTCAATTGCAAATTTGCCTATCTGCTCAAGTGTCATGGGCAACACAAAAGTAAAACATCCCCAAAGTGACCCTTGATCTTCCTCATCTTAGTAAATGGCAGCTCTATCCATCCAGTTCCTTAAGCTATAAACTCAGAAGTTATTCTAGACAAATTCCTGCCCCTTATGTCCCCAAACCAATGTGTCACAAAGTCCAAGCAATTCTTTTTCTGTATAATGGCAAATATAAATCATTTTTCTCTCCACTGCTACCACCCTAGTCCAAGTAACAGTTATCTATCACATAATTTCTCAATATTCTCCTTGCTTCTAATCTTGCCATCTCCATTGCTACCACCCTACAATATATTCTTCATATAATAGCCAGACTAATTTTTTAGACATAAATCATACAACTTTACCTCCCTGTTTAAAAATATTAAATTAGGGCTAAAATTCCATGTGCTCTAACTCAGCCTATGAGACCCTGCGTGATTTAACCTTGCTTTCCTCTCCAACCTCTTCTTGATTCTCTCTCTCCCTTGCTCACTAGATCTAGTCACAGTGGCTTTCTCTTAGTTCCTCAGAAATTTCACACACTTCCTGGAAAGCTTTTTGCATACACTGCTCCTTCAGTGTGGAATACCATTCCTCCCTCCTCGGGCCCCACCCTCATCCCTAAAATCATCTCTTGTCCTAGTTAGCTCATATTCATCTCTCTGGTTGCAGCTTAAATGTCACTTTCTCAAGTAGTATTTCTAACATTCACCTTCAATCTGATTTTGGTTTTTTATGTTTCTCCTTCAAAAAATGCTCTTATTTTTACTTACAGATATTATCACAATTAGAGACGATATACACACTTCTTTTGTTTATTTGGTTTAAAACTTATTTCTACCACTACTCTGCAAACTCTATGACAACAGAGATCATGTCTCATTTGTTCACCACTGAACACCCAGAATTCAGTAGTTTCCAGAGCATAGTAGGTGTTCAATACGTATTTGTTAAATAAATAAAATTCGTTCTTTGGGTTAATGTTTCTGAGATAGTTGGCACTTTTGAGAAAACTATTTTACCTTGTGACTCTGTGACATGTAGATGACATCTCAGGGGGGAAATCTCCATTAGAGGATAACATTTCAAGAATTTCATTCAAAGGTAAGTCAAAGTCTTAGACCAGTCTTCAGAAAAGTCATAGGACCTTAGGTTACCTTCCCCTAAGTAATCTCTAAATTGGTCTTGCTATTTTTCTATAATTTCTATGCAGCAGATTTCTTATGATTTCTAAGCTTCCACTCTAGAATTGATTGAAGCCAAGATCAACCAGACCCCCCCCCCCTCCACAAATTGCAAGATTATTAGTAGGAATGCTTTTCCTAAATTTTGCTGATAAGCAAATAATAATTTTTTAAGAATGGAAATGGAATCCTACTCCTACTATTTCAAATATTTTTACCCCAGCTTTATAACCATCAAGAGCAATAGAGTAAAAACAAAACAAGAACAGATTTTATAGCTTAGGTAGTATATTGTTACCTTTCTGGGTCTCTCCATGGCCAGAGGATCAAGAATTTTGAGAGCTAAATAAAAAATTAAATAAATAAAAATTTAAAATGGAACAAACAACAACAAAAAACCTTCAAAGGCTAGGCAACATGAAATGACCATTCTCTCTCTATAAAATATCATCACAATTCTGGCTTCTGATTTGCTGCAATCACAACGCTCACATAAATTCTACTGTGGGAGGTGGGTAAGAAATCACGTCCACGATTACACACAGTGCAGACAAGATCCTTTGGTGAATACCTGTCACATGTATGAAGCTTTCCTTCACTGGTGCTGCATCCATCGCAATTCAGAATAAAATAGGTCAGATAAACATCGCTCAATCACATTTTCCTTGCCTCCTGGGATCAGAAACATTCCAGCTTTCTCCTGCTGCCCTGAGCCTGATATCAGCATCATTTTTCTTAACCTGCAAGATTGTGATTAAATATTTTTCCCCTCTGTCAATACTTTTGGTAAAAATGAACTAAATAAATTAAATCAACAGATAAAAGAGCATGTGAATGCATCAGGCATTGCTCCCTCTCATCACTGTCCCTTCTGTAAATGACAGATTAGCTGCTCATCTAAAATCTGTCAACCAAATGCTTAGAAAATCCAGATAAATTAAAAGGATTATAAAGCAGTCTTGTTAAGTGGAAGTAGATGATAGCATTATGTCCTGTAGCTGCATTTATTGAACTAAAGCCTGAGGCAACAATCTTGAATTTTTGAAATGAGTGTTTTGCAAAATTATTGTTTTTTTTAAATGTATTATTTGTTCACTGAAATAGGCTCCTTAAGTCCTACTCCCTAATGCCTTTTTTTTTTCAAAAATTTAAGAGAAAAGTCCATGATTTATGATTGTATTTCCAGATAACCTTTCCAAAAATGATATTGCAGGATTTAATAAGTTTCATGTTAAAAAAAAAATTCTTGGGAAACTGTGCTCTAGAAAAGTTTCCATAAGCATGAGGCAGCCCAGGGGTCCCTCAGTCATTCATATCTCCACCCTCTCACACTCAGACTTGAGACTTGTCAAAGAGAAATAGAGGTGGACATTTGTTAAAGGTAGAAGGACAGATTTTATTGAGACTACTACAGCAGGAGAGAGACTCCGGGATAAACTGAGCTCAACTCCTATCTGTGAAGAGATGGCCAGACTTTTTAAAGGGAGAATAAGGAGGAGGAAGTGGAACAAACAGGGGCTGGAGCATTCAGGAAAGTGGAAATTTACAAAAATCGAGTAGTGAGGCTGTTTTCCATGCATTGTTAGATGAGGTAAGAGCTGAGTCAGGGTGTAACTTCTTTTGGCACACTTGAGTTTTCCCAGGCAGGGACTTAAAAGGGGAGGCTGGGTCATCCCAGGGATGCTAGAAACAATGAGCTGTTAGAAATTATGCTAGTCAAGTCTCTTGGTGTGTGGGGGAGGGATGGGGTAGATGAAATCATTTGTGCTGAGGGTTTACATTTCTCATAGGCCAAGGTTGAGGCCTAGTCAAGAAGAAGGGTCAGAGGAACCTGACTAAGGTTTGGCCAAGGAGAGAGTCTTTCACAGACTTCTAGTTCTCTAGTGTGGAATGCAGAGAGCAGTCTGAATGGCAAAGTCATCGGGCCTGACTCAGTGATGTTAGCCACTCTGCGTTCCAGGATTCACTGTAGGTTTGCTGTAGAATTGAGCCTAAGGAAGATAAATTAGTAGAGACAGAGGAGAATGGAGAAGTGACTGATGGTGCTCACCAGGACCCCACACCAAAGTATAGGAACTGCTATAATTTTCCTCAGGGCTCAGAGTAGTGGGACCATCAATCAATCATTGAAACTTCCAGTTGGCTCCTTTATTCTGTGACTTTTTAGTGTTGTAGGCAAGGTAAAGATTTGGCTTTTCATTCATACTGATGATTTGAAATTTTAGAGAGAAAACAAAGGAAAGTAAAGAAAAATCGGTTTGTTACAATTGTCTGAAAGATGTTGAGAAATAGGGGGTATTCTCACTTCCTTTCTTGGATCTAGGGTATGATTTTTCCTTCATCTACAAATATTTATATCTGTTATATAGAAGACATTGTTCTAGGAGCTAGAGGATGTAGATGTGGAGATATATATATATGGAATGAAAGAGATGGACCTCCTCTAAGGAGCTTCCAGTCAAGGAGAGAAGAGAGAAGCTTTATAGTCTCAATGCAAAATAACCAATAATCATTCTACAGATAATAGAGGTAAGATGAGTTTTACTTGAGCCAAACTGAGGATTTTAACCCAAGAAGGCATTTTCCAGAAAGGAAGAAAGCATTCTGGAGAAGCATGATTTTCAATACAGTCTTATATCTTTTTACAACAAAGAACATACATTAAACATGCCCAGGATACGTATTCATCAAAGTTTCAAAGAAGTATTCAGTTGCAAATTAGCAGGTCAACGTGAACCTGATATCGGGAAAGGGACTAATACCTAATACTGATGTTACCAACAGGGTGTCACCTATAGGGTGTTACTAATACTGGTGTAGAAGGGGAAGTATGCATTCTTATCTTAAGAGAGTGCATTCTTTACTTTAATGATTAAAGCAGATGTACAATGTATGTTTGATAGGCCATAAGCCAGCCTTCTTTAGTTCAAGTTAAATCAATTGTGAACCTGAATAATTACCCCACATAACTCAGTATGTGAAAATCTTTTGTCAATAGAATTAGCCTAAGTATAGTTCAGAAAATGTTAAGTGCCTTCACAAAAGAAAGTGCACTAAAATGTTACCAAGGGTTGATATTTGCCTTTGGTTGGAGGAATTTGCAATTACTTTTGTTTTGTGTAAAAGATGGTGGACTTTAAACTAGTGAGAAAGGTAAGAGCATTCCAGCACAGGTAAGAATGTATAAAGAAACAAAGGAAGGAGATGTATCATGAGAGTATGAGGAAAAGTCAATTATTTTGTTGCATTGAAGGACAAAGTGTGTGAAAGGGGGTAATAGGAAATAATGCTGCCACTAGAGACCACTGAATGCCATGGGAGAACTAACATTTAATATTTACCAAAACATGTTCAGGACCTTCCCATATATTTCATTTAATCTTTAGTACGACCCTATAGGGAGAGTTTTCAGGAGGTTATCAAGAGTGATCAAGAAGAGGCATAAAGAATGTTGGGAAGAAGTGTACGCAATTTTACATACAGTGGTCAGGGTAGCCTCACCAAGTAGGAGATATCTGAGTCAAAACCTGAAGGAGGTGGGTAAGTAAATGATGGAGATACCTGTGGAAGAACATTTCAGAAAAGTCACGTGCAAAGACACTGAGGAAGGAATGGAGTCAGCATATCAGAGGCTGGAAGGTGAGCAAGGGAGAAGAGTAGGATATAAAGTCAGGAAGATGACAGCAATGGGCCTTGCAGACTATTACAAGGACATTGACTTTCACTATTAATGAGAAAGTGCCGAGTGGAGGAGGGAACAGATTTGACTTAGGCTTTGAGACCATCACATTGCTTTCTGTACGGACTATATACTAGTGGGAGGGAAAGGGCAAAAGCAGTGAGGAGGCTGTTGCAATAAACCAGGCTAAAGCTGAAGGTGGCTGGACGAGGATAGGAGATCAAGCCAGGACCTTGGCTTCATTGACATCATGCTCTGAATTACTTATCTGAGATGCAACTAATAATGAAGGCCAGGTGCAAAGCAAACAATACCAAAAAGAAGCACACATCATTATTGATAAACAAAGGTCAAGTTCGTGGTGATAAAGTTGGTGGAGTGCGTGCTGGGGTATGTATAAGTGGAAATTCAAGGATTGAAGCCTAGGAGAATCTGTACCTCCTGTCCACTTTTTATGAGAATGAACTCTATCTACAACTCTATAGTGAATGATAAGAAGAAGGAGGAGGAGAGAAGCAGGAGAAGAAAGGATTGCAGTGTGGAGGGTGTCAGGACTGGGCGGAAGTTGGAAGGGGACTATCATAAGGCAGAGGGGACATCACTGCATAATTGCTTAGATCAAGTTTATAGACTAGGTAGAGAACTTGAGAGAAACGAAGATTATACATTATTATTGGAGACAGAGGCAATAAAGAGTGTTAACGATGAAGTGAAGACCCTGTACTGATATGTACGTGAAATTCAATATACAGACGTCCCCGACTTATGTTGGTTCAACTTACGATTTTTTGACATTACAATGGTGTGAAAGCAATACACATTCAGTAGAAACCATACTTAGATTTTTGAATTTTATCTTTTTCTGGGCTAGTGATACATGGTATGATACTCCCTTGTGATGCTGGACAGCGGCAGGGAGCCGCAACTCCCAGTCAGTCACGTGATCACGAGGGTAAACAACCCATGCACTTAAAATCATTCTAGTGTCCATACAACTGTTCTGTTTTCCAGTACAGTATTCAATCAACTACATGAAATATTCGACACTCTATTATAAATTAGGCGTTGTGTTAGATGATTTTGCCCAACTGTAGGCTAATGTAAATGTTCTGAGCACATTTAAGGTGGAAGAGGCTAAACTATGATGTTCTGTAGCTTAGGTGTATTAAATGCATTTTGACTTACGATATTTTCACCTTAGGATGGGTTTATCAAGACATAACCCCATCATAAGTCAAGGAAGATCTGTAATTCAAATAAACCGAGTACCATTGGTGGATCCCTTCTTTCTGCCAGAGACCGGCTAGACGTATACAAAGTTGAACCAACAACTGTTTCTCACCTTCCTGGAGATTCCTAGTGGGAAAGAGAGACAATTAAACATGCATTTATATAGCCATATACCAAGCGCTTTCAATGGAAAAAGGTACATGCAAAGGAAATCCAAAAAGGAGTAAGTAAGGACAGTTGAAGACAGAAAACCCTGAGACTTAAGTTACATCAGTACAGGTAACTAGCCTTGCACTCCTAACTGTTCACCTAATCTCTTTAAGCTTCAGTTTACTCAGATGCAAAATAAGTGGATGGAACTCTATGACCTCAAGGCTCCTTAGCAATTCTAAGTGTCTGAGTTATTGTCTTGTGTGTTTGTTGGGGCAAGGTTTAAAGAGTCCAGGCAGCCAAGAGAAGAATTAGCAGCTGATCGGCATCTTCAACATTGGTTTTCTTCCTATTTATTTTATTATCACACTTACATTAAAACAAGTTTAGTAATTGTTTGAAACAAAGGATCATTACTAACAAAGCAGCATTTCAGCTGTGTTGTGATTAAAAGACTAAAAAACTCAGGAAGTATAGTTTTCTCTAACATTGTTTTTCTTCTTTTCTACAAAAACCTTTTGTGCAGGTTCAAGTGCAAGATTAGACACTAATTTGATTCTCTACATTGTGCAACAGTCTCAGCATTGAGATATGGGCTTATCTAGAGGGACTGTTTTTGAAAGAAATGCTGCTTTGTTTATCCAAATTATCGAGAGCAGAAATAACTGGCTGATTTGCTGATATGCAGATAAATATTGGGTATTATTTAACTAGTATCAACTTGCCTGAATATCTTTCCACTACTCTGGGAATATTAAACCTAAAAAAAAGGAGGAACTTTGTTTCCTAAAGAATAAATATCAGATATTAAATTGTACCCTTAGGAAATAAGAAAATTGGATGAGCTCCATTTTCTTGCACAAAAAGAAATTCACTGTCTTCAAATACTGATAGAAAGTTCTCTCTGGGTGGACCTGTCAGGGTTTCAAAATGGAGGAACTGAAAATGAAATAAATTATTACCTGGTTATGACCGAAATCAAGGGCAATGTCTAATTATTTTCCAACTAGAACTAATGAAATCTCAACACCTTATGTGACGATGTAAAATACAACTTTCCTTTAAAGTCTTGCTGGCTGCCTCTGTTTCTATCTCCACCTGCCATTCTAAATTCTCTGGCTTTTCGTTTGTACTTTGAAAGACTTTTCACGGAATTAACTATTCAAATTTAAACGAAAATTCCAGTCACATATGTTTGGTTTTGTGGTGGAATATCCTTTCCTCTGACATAATTTTGATTTTCCCATTTCAAGGCCAGTCTGTTCTGTCTTCAGTTTTCCAAACTGTCAACCCTACGACTATATTCCTGTTTAACACCACCAGTTGTTCCGCCGTCCCTTGCTGAGCCACTTCTCTTATCTTTCATTCTTTCTACTCTTCTGTCTACTCTGTTCACATTACTGTCAGCCTAAAAGTGAGACCCTCCCCTTTATATTCTTTCCCAAATATGTAATTATTTTTATCTTTCCCTTATGATGATCCATGTAGAACACCACTAGCTAATGCTGGCTAAGAAAACATTCTCTTGTGAATATTATGTTAACGAGCATAAATACCTGTCTATATCAGCCCTTATTGAATGGACAAAACATCCCTAATTGCTGCTCAAAGAGAACATTTTAGCTTTCCCTGCTTCACCATCATGCTTGCCCTACTTTCCTTCACACGAGGAACAAGCCCTTCTTACCCAGGACAAGGGCAGTTGCTTCTTTTGCCCATCAGCATACCCCTGCTGTGTGTTTCTGTTGGCACTGCCAAGTTCTAGGCGCCAAGTGGAAGTGGCCTGCAGCATCTGCCACATAGCTGCTAGAGGCCAGACATTGCAATACGTCTGCCTGCAGATCCTGCACCCACAAGTCCTTATGGCATGGAAAGATACACTCCAGAAGAGCAGGATACATTTTGTACCAACCTAACCCCCATCAATATCCTTCTCAAATCCTCCTATTATATTGAGAAACAGAGCAGAAGTACAGAATGAGAATATTTTTAATTACACAGCTTCGCTGGAGGGAGGATTCCAGGTGGTGAGGGGAGACCTCAGCACCAAATAGACACAGGGTTAACATTGCAGGTGGTCAGAGCAGGTGCACACCCATGTGGTGAAATCTTAGGGGTCCTGGAAACGTTATTCAATTTAAAAGCGCTCTATATGAACTGTTTGAAATATCACATATAGAGATACAATCCTTTGCACGTCTTCTGCTACCTGATAAAATTCAAATACCTCCAGGAGGGGATATATTTTAAAATGTATACATTAACATCACGTTAGTGCAAAAGGGTTAATAGTTTCCCTTGTGGAATTCAGTGTGTTTTTATTGGTGCTAGGTCAAAAAGATTATTTTTCACCCAATAAAAGAGGAGAAAGAATGACAGGGGAATGTGGATAAGAAGGGCAAGGCCACAGAAGAAAACTTTGGGGGACAATCTGGCACAAGGATGGTTCAATGTAAGGAATGATCCAATTGGCAGTGCGTTCTTCAAGTTCTGGAATCTTGGTCCTGTTATTATTCTACTCAAGTTGCACGGAGGAAAGCCATTGCTAAGGAACATGACTTCTCCCTATTTTCCAGATCATACTGTATCCTTTTAAATCCAAATAAAACACCATAGTCTAGTAAATTTTACTTCCATATATTAAAATAGCATTTCCATTATTATTTGAGGTTTTAAATAAATTTCTTAAAACTTTGCATAATTACTTCTCAAATCTCTCTTGCTAATTATGCAGAATAATATGATCTGGTCCTGAAAAACACAAACTCTGAGTGCATGTCTTCAATATCTAGCATTTACATGTTACGTATTTTAAATTATAATTAAAAAGTAAGTCAAACACGAAGCATGCAATACAAAAAAGAGGAAAAATATTTAAAAAAAGAAAATATTACTAAAATCAAAGAAAGTTAGCATTCTTTTGTATAGTTTTTTTTTCTGACCTTAGTCTAATTCCCCAGATTATGAGAACAATGTCTCATTCTCTACCTCTTTGTTGTTGTTTTATAATCAGATTCCTGACCTGTAATATTGAAAAAAACCCGAAAACTTGTGGTTGTTTTTAAATCATAAATCAACAATCTCACTGAATTTAACAATCTAATTATTTTTTGTTTTTCAGAATGACCAGATTCCATCAGAACTAGAAAGATTTTTAAGGCAATCTTTGCACTCAGATTTTTCTGTATCAACCCTGTTTCCTGTTGGATTTCTCTGTCTTATATAGTGTGTATTTAGGTTACCATACTTTCTGCCATAGATTAATCTCTTATGGGTACTCTACAAGTGAACAAGTTAGCAAATTGACTTTTTTTTTTTAAAGAATCCAGGCTATATTACAAACAATTAATTTAAGAAAAAATAGTGAGGCCAGGCCTCTGACGTCAGCTGTGTGACCCAGGGAGGGCACTTTGATATATCTGGTCTCCTGTTTTTTTCAGGTAGACTATCAAGGGGTTGCAATGGGTAAACTCTAGGTCCTTTTCAGGTCAAAAATTCTACTCTAAAAAGCAAGCAATTAATTCTGGGAATAACATATCAGATTGGGAGTCTGAAACACATTGTATTGCTCTTGAACAGAAAGCTTCAAAACAGTAACTTGAAAATAGGACAAAAGTTAATTTCATGCCACAAAAAGTAAATAAGTTACTAACTTTCTTAAAATTAATAAATTAATTTTTTAAAATAAGAAAATGAGGCCAGCTTTTCTGAAGAAATATGTATTTATCTTATATTTTCTGCTATAAAATATCTATGCTAAATATACAAGGGAGAAAGCCTTATTTTATACTTGAAATAGTGTCTATTTTCTGTTAATATGCAATTCTAGGCATTTTATTTATTTACTTTTATTTAACAAAACTGACTTCAGTGGCTATAATTTACAATAAAAAATTTACAATAAAAAATCACTAATAAAGTCCACATTTAATGATTTTTTGAGATAAAATTCACATAGCATAAAACTTACCAGTTTAACCATTTTCATGTGTACAAATCAATGGTTTTTATTATAGTCACAATGTTGTGCAACCATCACCACTATCTAATTCCAGAATAATTTTATCATCCAAAAAAAAAAAGAAAAACTCTACTGATTAAGCAGTTTGTCCCCATTCACTCTTCCTCCATTTCCTGGCAACTACTAATCTACTTTCTGTCTCTGTGAATTTACGTATTCTGGACATTTCATATAAATGGAATCATATGATATATGACCTTTTGTGCCTGGCTTTTTTCAAAGTACAGTCATGTTGTAGCATGTATCAGTACTTCATTTCTTTTTATGGATGACTAATAGTCCATTTTTCATTAATCCGTTCATCACTTGATGGACATTTGGGTTGTTTCTCCCATTTGGCTGTTGTGAATGGTGCTGCTATGAACATTTGTGTACAAGTTTTTGTGTGGATAGTTGTTTTCATTTCTCTTGGGTAATATATAGGAGGTAGAGTAGAATCGCCAGGTCATGCGGTAAATCTATATTTAACTTTTTGAGGAACCACCAAACTGCTTTCCATAGCTACCGCACAATTTTACATTACCATTGGCAATGTATAAGCGTTCCAATTTTTTCACATTCTTGCCAACATTTGCTATCTTCCATATTGTTGAGAATAGCCATCCTAGTGGGTATGAAGTGATATCTCATTCTGGTTTTGATTTGTATTTTCCTCATAATGAATGGCTTTGAACATCTGTCCATGAGTATAAAGGCCATTTCTGTATTTTCTTTGGACAAATGTCTATTCAAATCCCTTGCCTATTTTTAATTGGGTTGCTTGTATTTTTGTTGTAGAGTTTAAGGATACTATATTCTGGATACTAGACCCTTATCAGATATATGATCTGCAAATATTTTATCCCATTCTGTGGATTGTCTTCATGTTCTTGATAGTATTCTTTTATGCACAAAAGTTTTTAATTTTGATGAAGTCCAATTCATCTACTTTTTCTTTTACTCCTTTTTTTTTTTTTTTTTTTGCATCTATTACCAATCTTCTCCTCTTCTTTTCTTTTTCCTCCCCACAGCCCCAGTATATGGTTGTATATCCTAGTTGGAAGTCATTCTAGTTCCTCGATGTAAGCTGCCACCGCAGCATGGTGTGGTTCCGTGGCCGAGAAGCAAACCCAGGCAGCCGAAGCAGTGAGCACCGAACTTTAACCACTAGACCATCAGGGATGGTTCTTTGTTTACTACTTTTAGTGTCATATTCAAGAAACCATTTTCTAATCCAAAGGTGTGAGGATTTTCACCTACCTTTGCTTCTAAGAGTTTTATAGTTTTAGCTTTTACATTAAGGTGTTTGACACATTTTGAGATAACTTTTGTATACGGTGTGAGGTAGGTGTCCAAATTCATTCTTTTGAATGTGGATGTACAGTTGTCCCAGCATGACTTGTTGAAAAGACTACTTTTTTCCCCTTTGAATGGCCTTGGTGTCCTTGTCAAAAGTCAATTGACCAAAGATATATGGATTTATTTATGGACTCTCAATTCAATTCCATTGATCTGTATGTCTATCCCCATATCAATAACACACTGTTTTGATTATGGTAGCCTTGTTGTAGGTTTTGAAATCAGGAAGTGTGAGTCCTTCAACTTTATTCAATTTTTTCAATATTTTTTTATTATTTGGGATATTTTGCAATTCAATATGAATTTTAGAATCAGCTCATCCATTTCTGCAAAATAGCAGTTAGAATTTTGATAAGGATTGCATTGAATCCATAAATCAATTTGGAAAGTATTGCCATATTAACAATATTACATCTTTCAATCATGAACACGGAATTCTTTCCACTTATTTAGGTCTTCTTTAATTTTTTTCCAAAATATTTTGTAGTTTTCAATGTGCACCTATTGTACTTCTGTGGTTAAATTTATTCCTAAGTATTTTTTTTGATGCTACTGTAAATAGAATTTTTTCTTAATTTCATTTTAAGATAAATCTTTGCTAATATATAAAAATATAGCTGATTTTAGTGTGTCGATATTGTATCCAGCAACTTTGTTGAATTAATTTATCAGATCTAATGGTTTTTTGTGGAGTTTTTAGGGTTTTCTATATATAAGATCATGGTATGTGTGAGTAGAGATAGCTTTATTTCTACCTTTCCAATCTTCTTTTACTTGCCTAGTGGTCCTTGCTAGACCTTTCTGTACAATGCTGAATAAAAATGATGAGTGGACCTCTTTGTCTTGTTGATTTTAAAGGTAAAACTTTTCAGTCTTTCACAATTAAGATTAATGTTGGCTGTAAATTTTTCATAAATGTCCTTCAGTAGATTGAAGAAGTTCTCTTTAATGTCTAGGTATTTTTTAAGAATATTTATCATGAAAGGGTTTTGCATCTTGTCAAATGCTTTTTCTCCAACCAAATGAAATGATCATGTTTCTTTTCTCTATTCGACGAATATGGTATAATATATTGATTGTTTTTATATATTGAACTTGGGATAAACCCCTGGGATAAATCTCACTTGGTCATGGTGTATAATTCTTTTAATATGATGCTGGATTCAGTTTAGTAATGTTTTGTTAAGGATTTTTACATCTATATTCATAAGGGATATTGTTACATAGTTTTCTTGTGATGTCTTTGTCTGGCTTTGACATCAGGGTAATACTGGCATAACTGAATGAGTTGGTAAGTTTTACCTCCTCATTTTTGGGGGAAAAGTTTGAGAAAGATTGGTTGTAATTCTTTTTTAAATGTTTGGTAGAATTCACCAGTGAAGTCATCTGGTCCTAGACTTTTGTAGTTGGAGGTTTTTTGTTGTTGGAGGTTATCGATTCAATCTATTTACTTTTTATAGGTCCATTCAGATTTTCTTATTCTTGAGTCAGTTTTGGTACTTTGTATGTTTCTAGAAATGTACCCATTTCATCTAGGTTGTCTAATTTGTTGGCATACACTGGTTCACAGTATTATCTTATAATCGTTTTATTTCTGTAAGGTCATTATTAATGTACCCACTTTAATTCCTGATTTTAGTAGGTTGAGTTTCTCTCTTTTTTTTTCTTGGTAAGTCTCACCAAATATTTGTCAATTTTATTGATCCTTTCAAGGAACCAGACTTTGGTATCATCAATTTTTTTCTATTGCCTTTCTATTTCAATTTAATTAATCTCTGCTTTAATCTTTATTATTTTCTTCCATTGGCTTGCTTTGCGTTTCCTTTGCTCTTCTTCCGTGTTTAAGTTGGAAGTTTAAGTTATTGTTCTGAGATCTTTCTTCTCTTTTAATGAAGATATTTACAGATATAAGTTTCCTTCTAAGCACTTCTTTTATTGCATCCCATAAGTTTTGGTATGTTTTGTATTGTTTTTGTTCATCTCAAATATTTTCTAATATCCCTTGTGATTTCTTGTATGACCAGTTGGGTAATTAAGAGTGTGTTTAATTTCTACATATCTGTGAATTTTCCAGCTGTCCTGTTATTGATTTCTAATTTTATTCCATTTTGGTCAGAAAAGTTAGTTTGTATGACTTCAATATTTTTAAATTGACTGAGATTTGTTTCCTGACCTAATATATGTTGTCTCCTGGAGAATATTTCATGTTCACTTAGGAAGAATGTGAATTGTCCTGTTGATGAGTGGAGTGTTCTATATGTGTCTAAGTCTAGTTGGCTTATTGTGTTGTTCAAGTCTAATATTTCCTTGTGATCTTTTGTCCAGTTTTTCTACCCATTATTGAAAGTGAGATTTGTATGTCTCCAACTATTATTGTTGAGTCTCTGTTTCCCCCTTCAATTCTGTGAGTTTTGTCTGCCACATTTTGGGGCTGTGTTGTTAGGTGTGTATATAAGTGTTACATCTTTTTGATGGACTGACCCTTTTATGGTTGTGTATGTCTTTCTTCAGTTGGTAATTTTTGTCTTGAGGTCTACTTTGTCTGGTATTAGTATAGCCACTCCAGCTCCTTTGGGGTTCCAGTTTGCAGGAATATCTTTCTCCATCTTTTCACATCCAACCTATTTATGTCTTTGAAAACAAAGTGAATTACTTGTAGACAGCATATCACTAGATCATTTTAAATTCATTCTGGTAATCTTTACCTTTTAATTGGGGAGTTTAATCTATTTACAATTAATATAATTACTAATAAGGTAGAGTTTATTTCTGCAATTTTGCTGTTTACTTTCTATATATCTTATATCATTTTTGTTCCTCAATTCTTCCCTTACTACCATCTTTCCATTTTAATTTTTATCACATTTTTACAATATATTTTGAGTTATTTTATTAGTGATTACCCTGGGGATTACTATTAACATTCTTTGGTGTGTGTGTGTGAGGAAGATTGGCTCTGAGTTAACATCTGTTGCCAAGCTTCCTCTATTTTTTGTATGTGAGCTGCCGCCATGGCATGGCTTGATGAGCAACGTGTAGGTTTGCACCTGGGATCTGAACCCACGAACACCAGGCCACTGAAGCAGAGCACATGAACTTAATCACTATCCCACCTGGACGGCCCCAACATTTTATTTCTTAACAATGTAGACAAGATTAATATCAGTTTAGTTTCAATATTGCATAAAATCTTTGCTATTCTATGGCTCTGTACACTTCCCTGTTTATTGTTATCTTCACAATTTGTATCTTTATATATTATGTGCTCATTAAACTGATTTATAGCTATTTTTATGCAATTGTCTTCTAAATCATTTAAGAAAAAAGAGAAATTACAAACCAAAAATATCATCATGATGTTTATATTTGCCTTTGTAATTATCTTTACAGTGTTATTTGTTTTTTATGTGAATTGGAGTTACTGTCCGGTGTCTTTTCACTTCTACCTGAAGAACTACATTTATGATTTCTTGTAGGGCAGATCTACTAGTAATGAACTCCTTAATCTTTTGTTTATCTGAGAATGTCTTAATTTCTCCTTCATTTATGAAAGATAGCTTTGTTAGACATAATATTCTTAGTTGATAGTTTTTTCTTTTAGTGCTTTAAATATATCATCCTACTGCCTTCTGGTTTCTATGGTTTCTGATGAGAATTAAGCTGTTAACTTTATTGAGGATGCTTTATAATTAATCAGTTGCTTTTCTCTTGCTACTTTCAAAATTCTTGCTTTGTATTTGTGTTTTTTTTGTTTTTTTTTTTTTTTGGTGAGGAGGATGGGCCCTGAGCGAAGACCTGTGCCAGTCTTCCTCTACTTTGTATGTGGGATGCCACTACAGCATGGCTTGACAAGTGGTGTGTAGGTCCATAGCCAGAATCTGAACCTGCAAACCCTAGGCTGCTGAAGCAGAGTGCACAAGAACTTAACCACTATGCCACTGGGCCGGCCCCTGTATTTGTCTTTTAACAGTTTGATTTTAATTTATCTCAGTGTGGGTATCTTTGAATTTATCCAATTTGGAGTTTGCTGAGTTTCTGAATATGTAGATTAATGTTTTTCATAAAATTTGAGAAGTTTTGGCCATTAATTCTTCAAACTTTTTTCCTTCCCTTTCTCTCCTCTCCTTCTGTGAATTCCATTATACATATCATGATATGTTTAATGTTATCCCCTAGATCTCTTAGGTGCTGGTCATTTTTTGCCATTCAGTTTTCTTTGACTACTCAAAAGGGGATAATCTCGATAGATCTATCTTCAAGTTCACTTTTTCTTCTTTCTGCTCAGATGTGCTGTGGAGCCCCTCTAGTGAATTTTTAATTTCAGTTATTGTGCTTTTCAGTTGTAGAATTTCTATTTGATTCTTTCTTATTGTTTGTCTCTCTTTTGATATTCTCTATTTGGTGAGACAGTGTTCTCCTGGTTTCACTTAGTTCTTGGTTCATGGATTAATTTAGCTCTTTGAGTATATTTAAGACAGTTGAATTAACACCTTTGCCTAGTAAATCCAATCTCTGGGCTTCCTCAAGGACAGTTTCTGTTAATTTCTTTGTTTCCTGTGAATCAACCATACTTTCTTGTTTCTTTGCATGCCTCATATTTTGTTGTTGATGAAACTGTACGTTTTAAATATTATAATGTGGCAATTCTGGAAATCAGAATCTCTCCCTTGCCAAGAGTTTCTTATGTCTGATTGTTGTAGTTGTTGTATATTTGTTTAATGATCATTCTGATCTAATTTTGTGAAGCCTATATTCTTTGTTATATGTGGCCACTGACATCTATATTTTATTAGCTTTGTGGTTAGTGATTGGACAAGGATTTTAACAACTGGCATAAAAAAAACAAAGGAAAAGAATTCTCCCAATCTTTGTAGATGGGCTTTGTGTATGTGTTGGGGCACACCTTCAACACTTAGCCAGGCAGTTTACAACTGTGTTATAGCCTTTACTTCCTGCTTTCACTGAGTCTGAAGGTCACCCAGATATGAGAGTTAGGGCCTTCTCAGATCTTTCCTGGGAATTCCCAAGGCCTTGTAGATTCCTAGGAATATGTCAGAGCTTTTCACGTCCCTTTTCCTACTCATTCTCCAGCTTTTTTTCCTAGGCATCTGGTTACTCTGTTGTTCATTCCTACTCTAATCCATCTAGGCAGCAGAAACTAATGCATTTTACTTTAAATATGTTCAACAAATGCCCCACCACCACCCTGGGAGACTTCAGAGTTAGGTGAGATAAAGCAAACCCTTTGAGCCAGGCCTTCAGAGAGTTACCAGACAGGTTAAAACAACAAATCACAACTCTTTGAGAATAAAGCTCATTCTGCTGTTCTCTAGCATGAGTATCTTTGTTGTCTATGGGCTGTTGTTCAAGGCCACTGCTAAGCAATGGGATGAGGAATGTAACTAGGCTGAGATAAAATGCCATAAAGCTGTCTTACCAAGATTTGGCTTCTTTTTTTCCCCTAATTGTTTCCATGGTTGCCGCAAGCTTTTGGTTAATTTCCAGAGTTCCAAAAAAGTTGATTCTGATATTTTTGCTAGTTTGTTGATTGCTTTTGTGGAGGGATGGACTTTTTAAATTCCCTACCCTGCCATTTTTGCTGATGTCATTCAATTTGATGATTTTTGACAAGTTTATAAAATTGTGTATCCACCACCATAAAATAAATGTGATGAGGAGTCAGAGCCAGTGTCTCATTCCTACTCATTCCATAATAATCTTAATATTCTCATAAAATCTGGAGTAGCAAGAAGTGCATAAATGATGAGTATTAAAGGCCAAAAAAAAAGCAAACATCATAGTTTGGAAAATAGTGCCCAGGAGAATTATGTAAAGGTCACAGAATATGAATAAATATTAATGCACTTATCATGCAAAATTGGAAAAAATGTGCTGTTACAACTGAAATATTATTCAAAGACAAGTATTGTAATTAATACATGCCTTTTCCCATGGCAGTGGTAGAGAAATGCGGTTTATTCTCAGCTTTTAGCCAGTTCATCATCATTTAAAAAATTCAAATGTAATTCTTGTTGCAGTAATGGTTCAAGAGTGAATGAATAGCTAGTTAATTCCTCAAAAGCATGGCATTCGATTTGCTAAACATTCATATTTCTGCCTACCATGTTCAAGAATGCTGTAGAATCAATGAACTGTTTTAACCCCCGGAAACTTACAGCTAACTGAAAACATTGTGAGCTTGTCTCCTCTCAGGGAAACTAGACATTTTTGGATGATCTATAGACAACCAGCATCTATACTTAGGTCAAAATGATCTTCTTTCTCCCATTCAGACCTCCACTGCATTACCCTACTTCATCAGAATAGTTTTTGGGGACTATCTGTCATTTGAGACCTGGGATTTATGGATCCAAGATAGCTATGCTATTCAGCATCTACCATGCTGATATTTGCTCCAAGTTACTGCAATATGTAAATGCTGGCAAACGTTTAAAGAGGAAACTTTGTTCTGATCCACATGTCAGACAGAGGGATGATCATCCCAGATTTAGTCTCCCAAAGAACCTCCTAGAATAAGATTGGATTCAGAAATCAGATAGATCTTTACTCTAAAACATGTTTTCTCTAGTTTACTTTGCATTTTAAATCTTGCTTGTAGCAAAAGCACATATTAAAAGAAATTTATTTAGGTCAAAAGGAAAAAATAAGAAAACAAATCCATATTTGTATATTCTTTTCCTATGCCAAACAACAAAAACGTTTAAGGGTAATATGATTTTCCTTAGTGATTGAAAAAGTCAAGAATAAATGGGAGATTCAGAAAGATCATTAGCTGATTGGGTTAAAGTTAAAGAATTGCTTAGTTTTCCCTAGATAAATAGGGAGAATGAACATTAAAATAATGCACATTAAGTGCTTTATTTTTTTAATTTTGCAAGTTTGGTAAGCAAAATGCCAAGTAAATTAGGTCATGGATAAAAAAAACATTAAGAAATGCACATTAATATTCATATCAAAGAAATACCTTGCCAAGTGAAAAGTGAACCACAAGAGATAAAAATATATTAGGAGTAGATATACAAATTATTTCTTTGACAATAAAAATGATGGGATAAACAGTAGGAGCAGATGAATTGTGTTCGGCAGTGACAGCAAAAGGGGCTCATTTGCCTTACACTTACTCCAAGTATAAAAATTTTAACCTTTTGAGGGTACAAAGTCCTGCTAATTTTGGATCCTCCTCAAAAGTATGCACACTGTCAGACAAATAATGGCTTCTCTGTAAAGGCTTATTGAAACAAGCTAAATTCAGATTAAAGTCACATAATAATTATGTGTTATATTATTATTATTATCATTATTATTTTTATTATTTTGGTCAGTAGGAAGGGGACAAAGTAGTATTAAGATATCTTTATGAAGAGAATATCTTAAATTTGCACCAGAGGAAAATATGTTTTAGAGATGCTCACATACCATACTATTTCTAAGGCAAATATCTAGGATTTTCAAATGGGTAGAGCCGCAGACATGAAACCACTTATTTACCACATCATGATATTTCTTGCTCCTGTGTCTTTGCTCATAGACTTATTCTCTTTTTTTTTTTTTGCTTTTAAAATCTTTAGAATATTTATGGGGGATTTCTTTTTTCTTTTTTTAAGTTCTTTTTTTTTATTGCAGTAACATTGGTTTATAACATTGTGTAAATTTCAGGTGTACATCATTATACTTCTATTTCTGCATAGATTACATCATGTTCACCACCCAAAGACTAATTACAATCCATCACCACACACATGTGCCTAAGCACCTCTTTCACCCTCCTCCCTTTCTCCTTCCCCTCTGGTAATCACCAATCCAATCTCTGTCTCTATGTGATTATTTGTTGTTGTTTTTAATCTTCTACTTATGAGTGAGATCATATGGTATTTGACCTTCTCTCTGACTATTTTGTTTAGCATAATACCCTCAATGTCCATCCATGTTGTCACAAATGGCCGGATTTCATCATTTCTTATGGCTGAGTAGTATTCCATGTGTATATATACCACATCTTCTTTATCCATTCATCCCTTGATGGGCACTTAGGTTGTTCATAGACTTCTTTTCACAGGAAAGTATTTCCCTCAATTCTTTGCCCAGTTAATTGTTATTTCTTCTTCAAGACTCAGTTCAACTTTCACCTCCTCTAGGAAGGCTTGCCTTATTGTTCGGGTTACGTGCCCCTCTTCTATACTCTTGCATCAGTTTTCATCTCTCTTTCCAATGGCTTATAAATGCTTTATGAAAAGCAGTTATATACTAATAATTTTTGTTTTTCTTGTGCCTAGTTTTTGGAACATAGTATACATTCTATTACTATTTGTTGACTGAACTGAAAGAATTATGTTTAAAAAAGAAATCACAGGGGCCAGGCTGGTGGCCTAGTGGTTAGGTTTGAGCTCCACTTCAGCAGCCTGGGGTTTGTGGGTTTGGATCCCAGGCACGGACCTACACGCTGCTCATCAAACCATGCTGTGGCAGTGTCCCACATATGAAAAATAGAGGAAGATTGGCACAGATGTTAGCTCAGGGACAATCTTCCTCACCAAAAAAAAAGAAAACTATGATCAAACATTTTCCCAGGAATTTAAAAACTTACTAGAGTAAGTATGTTTACAAAGAAAAGCACAAAACATAGATTCAAAAGCTCAGGAAAGAAATGGCAATGAGTAGAACACAAAATTTTTATTAGTAGAGCTGAAGAAAAAAGTAAAAAAATAAATTAATATAGAAGTCAATAGCCTTTATAAACAAAATCAGCCACTTTGGAGATATGATGGAAGTAAAGTCCACAATTTTAGTAGTAGCAACATGTATGAAATATTTAGGACAGAATGTAAAAAGAAATATTTGTGATCCTTAAAAAATAATTCATACAATATTACTATAGGACCCAAAAGGAGACTTAAACAAATGGAAAGTCATTTTTTTTAAATACTCACTGTCATATATCATACACTCACACCAACATAAAGATGTCAATTCTGTCTAAGTTAATATATAAAGTTAGCATGACCACTAAAAAAAAAAAACCAGCATATTTTTTAACTAGACAAGCTAATTCTTAAATTTATACAGAAAATTTTAACTAGCAGTGGTAACCAAAATACTCTGAAGAGTCATGAAAAGTGACTTGCCATACTTGATGTCAAAATGTATTATAAAGCGATAACAACTAAAATAGTTTTGCACTGGCACATGAATATACAAGTCAATGGAACAGAATAGTAAGTACCCCAATGTACCTAAATATATTTTTAAAAAATGTATGATGAAATCAATATTTCAAAACAGGAAAGCAATATTATTTAAAAGATAGTGTTGGGCCAGCCTGGTGGTGTAGTGGTTAAGGTTCACATGCTCTGCTTTGGCAGCCCAGGGTCCATGGATTCGGATCCCGGGCATGGACCTACATACCACTTATCAAGCCATGCTGTGGTAGTGTCCCACATACAAAAAAAATAGAGGAAGATTGACACAGATGTTAACTCAGGGACAATCTTCCTCAACAAAAAGAGGAAGAGTGGTAACATATCAGCTCAGGGCCAATCTCCCTGAAATAAAAATGCAACCAGAAATTATTAGAAAAAAATTGATTTTTTTTTAACTCCAGGAAAGTTAAGGCTTTTCTAAGTATGGAAAAGATCCTTGAAATCATTACAAGAAATGATTGATTAAATCAACCATGTGTAAACAATTCTTTTATGATTCAAAATAAAGTCAAAAGACAAATGCTAATCTGAGAAAGAATAATTACAATTTATAGAATATCAGAGGGCTAGCTCTTAACATGGAAAAGTCTCCAACAAGTAAAAGTCTGACAATACAATAGAAAAATGTGCAAAATAAATGAAAAAATAGTTCATAGAAAAGGAAAAACACTTAAATAAAAATTCTGAATGAAATTACAATGATAAAGTCTTGTCACCTCTTAGACTGGCAAAGATCCAATTGTACATTGGCAAGGTTTAATGATGTGGTGTGTTGGCAAAGTATAGGGGAACAGGCACTCTCACACATTGTTGGTGGGAATGCAAATTAATACAACCCTCTCTAAAGGGAAGTTTGACAATAAAAATTTAAAATTAAAAAATATTTTTTGGTGAGGAAAATTGGCCCTGAGCTAACATCTGTGCCAATCTTCCTCTATTCTGTATATGTGATGCCACCACAGCATGGCTTGACTAGCGATGTGTAGGTCCCCACCCAGGATCCAAACCCACAAACTCCAGGCTGCCAAAGCAGAGCACATGAACTTAACCACTACACCACTGGGCCAGCCCCCCAAAATAAACATTTTTAAACTCAGGGATACCATTTCTAGAAATTTATCCAGTTGAAAACTCACAGATGTGCAACCTGACATGTAAGATGTTATGCATGGCAAATGACGTGCCATAACTTAATTGTGTAATTTAATGGAAGATCGGTCAAATAAACTTTTTACACCCATATATTAGAAAAATATTCAGCCATTTAAAAAGAGTGAATTAGTATTTATAAACATATATAAAAAAGCTGCAAAATTAAGTGGAAAAAAACCTAAGATATTCAATGATGTTTTCAGTAAGCTGAAATTAACATTAAACAAGAGAAAAAAATGTATATACGCCATATTTACTCATATTTACACAGAATATTTCTGAAGGAATACTCAAGGATACACCAGCAGTGGTTAATTCTGGAGAGATAAACTTGAATGCTGAGAGACATGGTCATGAAAGAACTTCCTTTCACAGAATATTTTGTACGTTTTCAATTTTATACCATGGGTTGATTTACTCATCAATTTTTTAAAAGAAAATGATAGTGGAGGCAGCAGCATGGCAGAGTGGAAGCAGCATCAACTGGAAGTTAGGAGCCAGACTGCCTAGACCCAGTCCAAACCCTGCCACTTCCTGGTTGGGTGACTTTGGGCAAAGTACTTAAACTCTATGTGGTCTATTTTCCTCATTTTAAAAATGGGAGTAATACTACTACCTAGCCCATAAGGCTGTTATGAGGACTAAACTAATTAATACATGTAAGGCCATTAGGAGAGTGCCTGACATAGAAAAGCCCTTTATTAGTGGTTTTCTTTTTTCATTAAAATAATAAAGTAAAACCCACACACAAACACAGACATATTAGGTATCTGTAATAAAGCAGAGCTGACGGGACTCAGAGAACCAAGACAATTTGAAAAAAGAGACCACAGCTAAGTTGGATTCAAGAGCAGGTTGAGTATCTAGGACAGCAGTTTCTGAGAAAGAGAATTCAGACATTCATCAGCTTTTTGCCAATTTGGTCCTACAGATGCTGTTCCAAAGGGAGTTGGATGTATACACAGCACCACCAACAATGTAAGGTGGGAACATAATATAGGGTTTAGGGAGAAAAATTTCTTAGCTAAGAAGCAGAAAAATCCACACCTAGCTCTGAGGACCTCAGAATGCATAATCCAGGTAGAGCTGAACAGAATGCACCATGGACAGGGTTTCCGGATAGGGACTCAGCTTTCAGAGGGGCAGAGAACACAGCGGTAGAGTCCTGGTCCAAGAAATTACCTTAGAAATGGAAGCTTCCTGAGCCCAGCCTCTAGTATCAGCAGTTCTTCCACTGAGCTACATCTCATCCACTGAGCCAGCTTTTGGCTGAGCTACTGGTCAGGGAAGAAACGGGCCTCTCAGGCCAACCAGATTTGTCTCCTTCTGATATTATGATTTCATATCTTTTTGTGTCCAAAAGAAACTACAACCCCAAAGAAACTCCAGAGTCCAGTGCTAGTGAGGGTAGGAAGTTCTCTAGGTTCAATCTCCTGTCACTTAAAACCTTAATATATTTGTCTAACTGGTGGGTGGTCGTGGTGAGGTCACATTGAGAAACTTAGTCAGAGCTTAGGATTCGGCCTGGTATTTTTAGAGACACCCGCAAAGGCATAGAGAGCACCTCTTCTCATCCCTTGAAATGTTAAATTCAGCAGGATCCATTATTTTGTATAATTACACAGTTCAAATCAGAAGCAGGTCTTCATCTTTAGGCAAGAATTACAAAAAAGGGGCCAGTGGGTGGCATAGTGGTTAAGTCCGCGTGCTCCACTTTGGTGGCCCCAGGTTCACAGGTTTGGATCCTGGGCGTGGACCTACACACTGCTCGTCAGGTCATGCTGTGGTGGCGTCCCACCTGCAAAATAGGGGAAGATGGGCACAGATGTTAGGTCAGGGCTGATCTTCCTCAGCAAAAAAATAAATAAAATAAAACCGAATCCCTCAAGCATATACAGATCCAAGTAATATTTGTTGGATTACTATTATGAGCAAGATACTTCACAAAAGTATTTCCTCACCACATGTTTCCTTACTGAAAAGAGAAGGCAGAGGGTGGGGCATAAATTCAACTCAATGGTCTTGCTTTGAGTTGAGGCTTAGGCTGCCCCCCAAATTTCTTCTTTATGGCTTTCCCTGCTATTCACCAAAAAGATGGAACCTCAACACCTTCTTTTTTTATATTCTACCACTTCCAATCCCTTACACATTTTTCACACTAAAGTACAGTATGTTCTTTTTCTTTTCTTTTTTTGGCTCCTTGACCCATCTCTTAACAGTTTTTACTCTGTTTCTTTGGAATTCAAAAAAATAAATGTTTGCTTAGGGCTCATTTCTACACTAGTTTCTTTGGTTTCCTTATCCTAAATCAAAGTTGTTGATCACTTATTGTCTCAGATAATCTCTCCTTTTATTAACGTAGGCAGAGGCAAACAGTCATCTGTGACTGGGGGGAACCAGGATCGCTTATAAGAATGAAAGAGCCATACAGATGTTCTTAGCACGGAATAATAAGAAAATAAGTTTTCATCCTTAACCTTCCAGCCAACTGCATGGTCTGCCTCACTCACCTCCCTTAAAATGCAGTTTAGTTTGACTATTCAGCAAATGTCTGAGCCAGCAAATTAGAACTCTTAGTTTTTAATCAGTAGTTGTTTTGTTTTTGTTTTTGATGTTTTGGGTTTTGGGGGGGTTGGTAATTTTGGAGATCTGTAAAGAATTCTGTAGGATTATTATAGAAATTGCTGTTCGAAGCTTTCTTAATCTGGAAAAAAGTGGTTATGAATAAGGATGTACAAGTCACTATCAATTTTCTTCAAGCTGGTCCATGCCTGTTTATCCTTTAGCTGTATGTGATGACATGCATTGCAGTCTATGTGAAAATGCCCCATCCACCAGTAGGAAAAGCTTAATAATTTATTTGCAGTCCATCTTCCTCTAGACAAGTGCATGCCATGTATTTGCTGAGTTGTGTAACCAGCTCTCAGAGCAGGCACATGGCCGCCTGCAAATGGTTCTTTCTGACATCTTTCCATTTTTCATGGTATTGATATTTAGCTCCTGAATGCCTGTTCTGCATTTTCAAAACAAAACAGAAGTGAGGAATCAATTGTGTGTTGTTGGGAGGAAATGTCATGACCTTGATTATAACTGTCGCTTTTGAAGGGGAAATTATAGATGTGAAACTCTTCAGGGTCAGAGCTAACACACAGTACATCTAATTTAGAAGGGCATTCTCTGTTCTCTGGGTGAGTTTTCAGAGTCTTCAAACCTAAACTGAGGGGGAACTCTTCGTCATTCTTTGAGCTGTGGTCAAACCTCTTTGCTCCTATATCAGGATCATACCGGGGGGAGAGTGGGGAATCTCTGTATTGGATAAGGGAAGACATATTCATAAAAGGACATAAATTAATTTGACATTGTAGAAAAGTTAAGAAAATTATTGAACTTGCAAAATTTTCCCTTTATCTTGATTTTTTTATTCATTTATTACTACTCTACTTCCACGTAAAAACATCTTGGAACTTATTAGTGTGATGGTCTCTTTGCTCTAGGAGGGAATGCAAAATAAACAAATGAAACTTACCCATTGGATATTAGTTTGTAAACCACTCAAATATCCTCATAAAAAGCCTCTTTAGTCTCAGGGCGTACCCTCCTCCGAGGGCAACATTGTAGGAAGGACCTGATGGGCCTCCATGTCTCTCCTGTAATCATCTCTACCTTCTTTTTGTCTTTCTGAATCAATAAACTCCCAAAGGCTAAGAGTATATGACATCTGTCTGCGGGAAATCCAACAGGGCCACTGGAAAATAAACTCAGAAGAAAACCAAAAGAACCGCCTAAGCGTATAAAATTACTTCATGGAATGTTCTGATTAGTATCAGCCTGGTTTTATTTAGACTCGTGGCTAGTGCTTATTTCCATGGCTCAGAGGAATTATTCAGCAGAGTAAAACTGCTTTCTTTCTCCCACCTATTTTCTGCAGAGATTTCACACACTGACTAAATGTAATATCATCCCACACTGAGAAGCGCGATGGTTGAAATTCCTCTATGGTGTCTGTGTAGAATACTAAAAGACCAAGCGGCCAGCGGTTTTCTGAGCTCAAACTTAGTTCTTGTGCTTTCATAGTTAGTTTTAAGAAATCTCAGAATTACAGTTTTGTCCACAGGATCATCTTATGTCAATCATCTTGGGATGACATCTTAATGTTCTTTAGAGAAAGAAATCCAAACGTGGCTGGACATGTGGCTCTTGTGGTCAGCTGTGCAGCCTATGCAGTGATTTTCTGTCATAAATGACTTTCCTTCTCATATCTCTCACCATGTGTTTATATTCTACACATTTGGTTCTTCTGGGTCATCATAATGAAAGGAAAAAAAATAGCTTTAGCACTCTGAAAGACACACGGCCCATTTGTGGCAATGCGGTACACGTTTGAACAGTCGTAATGCCCCCCAAAGGGAGAGGTTTCTCTTTCTGTCTAGACCACTTGGGTTCCTGAAGGGAGCCCTGCAGAGCATGTTCAGAGAGCATGGAGCCATCCTATATCTATTCATGAGGGAAAACTGCTCTAACCCAATTGAATTCCTTACAATTGATGTTGTGAGAGCACAGGCAGAATGCACATTGTAAAAGCACATATTGGTCTAGTGCTGCTGTCAGCAAAGACCTTAATGAGCTTCAAGAACAATATGGATGGTACAGAAAATGCTATCAATCAGATGTGGGAACAGTAATGTGCAAAACAGAAAGAGAATCAAAAGGTGGAAGAGAAAGAGAATGGGGGCAAATTCAAAATACTAGGGTAATATGAATAAACCATTTCAGTTTGAAGCGTGAAGAACGTACATAAGGAAAAAAATTCTACATGGAAGTGTCAAGACTGAAAGGTCAGAGATTTTATCCGTCTGCAACTAACAAGCTAGCCCGTCACATTCATGAGTTCTAGGATTTTATTACTTATGATACAGCAGCAGCATGAGCTTCACATTTGGCTCTTCTTGTCCCCAAGTCCCTCTGGGGTGACAGAGAGATGTGGTACATACAGTGGGTTTACGTCACAGCTGAGGAATCCTGAGCAAGGGAACCCAATCATTTACCAAGGAAACTCTCCAAACTTTGCCCCGGAGGGAGACATTATTCCTATTATCCTGAACAGCAAGCAAACCTGCCCTCTGCTACAGAGGGAGGCACTAGTTCTATACAGAGATGAGTAAGGTGGATTCCACTTCTAAATAAGATGAAGTCTTCTATTTTTACCTTTGTCGCCGCTGTCTTCTCCACAGTTACCTTAACTCCTTTCACAGTTCTTGCAATGTCTTCCTAATAGGCAGATATTCAGCAAAAATCTGTAAAACAAAACCATTGATCTTGGAAAGTTTTCATTTTTTCTGATTTAACTGATATTTTAGCTAATCACTTGGTTCCTTTAGCAATATCTCCAATAAACTCATTGTATATCTTCTTGTTTCACAGGCAGTATGGAAATATATGGTAGATTTCACATTTTGAAGAAATTGTCTCACGATATGTGTACAAGTTCATTATACATGTCAGCACGTTCATTAATTTATCACTTAGGTCATTATAAAAAATATATTTTCTCCCGGACAATATGTTAACTTCGTGATCATAGTAGAAAAGTGTTTTTAAAGTACACACTGACACGTCTGTGTTTGTTTGTCTCAGGAAAGACAACTATCATTCTCTTCTTGAATTGTACATTTGAACAACTGTAACACTGAATCATTTCTACATTTAATGAAATTGAATTACTGAATGGGGATGATATCTTGAGGTACCCCACTCTAAGCATAAGGAGTAAGATAGATGAAGCGACAGGCTTCTCCCATCCTTATTTTGTAGCACACTCTATTAGCAACAGGAGGATTATGAGCTGGTTTGACAATTAGACCCAGTAGCTGCATCAATAGAAAGTGTTTTAATACCACTCCATGGTGAGCAATGCTCTCTGAAACCAGACACGGGCAGTCATCTATCCCATAAAAATAAATGTATCATGTCAGTTGAACAGAAAAAAAAATTATAAGAAATCATTTCTCATCATGAGCTTTGAACGTAACTATCATGATCATTACTCATGAAGAACTACTTAAAGAAGTTTCCTTCAAAACAAACCCCATTGAAAAGCTAAATATAATTGATATATTTCTTGACTAAGAGAGAACCAACTTGATACCTTAGGGCCATTGGGTCTGGAATTTCCTTCATCATTAACACTGATTCGTTTTGCTTTCATATTTAGTGCCGAAAAAATCTGGGGTTAATTATTAGATTGTTCTCATTTATATCAAAGATGTTTCATTGCTCCTAGGGCTTTAGAATTTAAAATATTCATTTAAAAGGAATAGGTAATATGAATTAAAATTAATAAAATGATGTTTTCACACATTTCTTTATGTAGTTTATTAGTTTAAAAATGTGCTCTTTGAGTTGAATCCATGTATTGAAATTGAGAAAGAAGAGGTGGATACAAAATATAACTACCAAATCTTATAGGAACTGATATAGTTCAAAGAGAAATCCTCTCTTCAAAGATTGTCCAGTGCTTTTCAATATCAAAAAACACAACTAGGGCAATTAAACGTGCAATTTGAAAGGTCAGAATGTTTTCTGCATCGGGGTTCTTGTTTGTCATTATTCTCACATACAACGTTGAATTTTGATAGTCCTCCTTTTACAAGTTCAACAAATTTTTATACATATACATGTGTCAAAAATGTAGCTCATGCGCTTTCTTAGCATGTGATAAAATGAATTTGACAATTTTTGTCATTCTGAAAAAGCAAACTGGAAATGGATCCTATCAAAACTCCACGAGAGCAGGGATTATGTTCATTTGGTTCATTTTCTTTGCTCAGTGGTTGGCGTGTAACAGGAACAAATTTTGTTAAATGAATTACCATAGTGGCCATTTTGTGACAATGGAATTCTACTGAGAAGCAGGCACATTTTAAAAGCATCTTTTTTTTCAAATGAGTCTTTTCATATGCAACCTTGAATCTAGTGATCTGAATAGTCCAAATAGTTCCATATTTATTTTCTACTACTTGTTTCCCCAAATGATTACCACTATAATTTGAATAGCCTTATTTTTTGTAGTGTATTTCAATGCAAACACTGTGGATGGATTATTACTTGGCTAATAAGTTGTCTCCTTTGGGAGATTTCAGAAGATCATCTCATCCACACTTTTTTAAAATGCTGGTGTTGTCATTCTCTTCCTCTGATAAATTATTTTATTTATGCTAGATAAAGGAAAATCTGATATATTGCATCGAAAGTTAACTTGAAATAATAATTTAACTGATATAGAGACTGTAAGATGATATTTAGTTAATTTTGGCCATGTTTTATTATAATCATAACAAATGAAACTTATTTTAGAACTAGACAAAATGAATTTGATCAAGTGCATCTATAATAGATTTACAAATTCCTATGCAACTAGAATATCAGGATATTTGAATCTGATAGTCACTGAGATATGCCAAAGGGCTATAGTGATCCCAGCTGTTTTGTCAGACAGAATAGTGGATTAAGTGCTTTCAACACTATCTGCCTTGTGTGTTCTTACATCTCTGTGTTAATAAAGAGAAGTCCATGCATTCCCCCATGGCACATCTTTTTCACCTTGCAGGCAGCTTGATGCCCAGCATAAATCATGTGTGCGGATAACATGGGCCATGTATTTCAACCTGCCTCTGAATATTAGTTATGTTTAAATATTTCTTAACTTTGAGAGTGGAACTGTTTCTGTAGCCAGGAAAATCTTGAATCAAAACACAATAAACAGCTAATCTTATACATCTGGAAATTACCCATTAACTAAAATATTTATTCTCAAAGAAATAGCAGTATGCTGTTTTCCAATGTCATTAAATCAGGCTTCCAAGGAAATATTTGTAAAAATTTATTGTACAGCATTGTGAATATTTATTCTAAAATACTAGAAGAAGAAGGAAACTAAAATTTCCTACATGAAGATCACAATTATGTCAGTGCCTGGAGAAAAATGACTGGTAGGAAGTACATCAAAATACAAACTGTGATTATTTAGATGAGTGAAATAGAAGATTTTTTCTCTGTTCTACTATTCTTTATTCTCTACATATATTAAATGCATTTTATTAGAAAATAATCCAGGTTTAATTCCTTAGTTGCTTTTTTTTCTACTTTAAATTTCTTCTCCACGTAACTTCTTTCCCCTCTGATTTGATCAATTTGCTTTTGTGAGCTATGCTATTTTCTTTATTATTCTTTTTTCCATTTGCCCCTCAGAATGTTTTCTGGGCCCCAACTCCTTTCATAGTTCTTTTGTCTTCACTGCTTGCTGCTTGAATACAGCTAGCTTTTGTCATATCCTGGTTCTTTCTTTCCAACACTGCACTTGATGATGGCTCGGCCAGTTTGCGCCCATAATCAACTTGCTATCTCTTTTTCCTGACTCTTCAGGCTTCCCTACTTCTAAAGATAGAATGATAAATTAATAGCAAACAAATAGCTCATTAATAATGTGATTGATTATCTTCTAATCTGCTCCTTCAATGATCTTTTGCAACAATAGAAATTCTGTTGACTGTGTAGGCTCCGTGGAATTATCTTCTTTCCATATTCCACAGAGGGGACTGGCTGGTTTGTTTTATCTTTATAGTGTTCTGAAATTAATATACATTCTTGCCCTCTTCCTCCTTTTCTTCTACTTTCTCTTTTGCTTACTCTTTCTCCTTCACCTTCTTGCATACTGCTGTCAGCACCATCACCCCAACTTTTTGTTTTCCAAAAGCTTAAAAATTGTTGTAAGTGGCTGAGCACAGTACCAAGGGAACCCCTTGACTGAGAAGCCAAGTAATGAAAGCTGTGTTCAGATTGTAGTCTTTAAAGCAGACAGACTTGGGCCTAATTCCCAGCTATGTGACTTTGGTGAATCACCAAACCTCTGTCAAACCTGATCCTTGCTCATTTTCAAATAGGAACCATCATATCCTTACAAGCTGCTGTGGACATCAAGTGAAAGACAGTGAACTGCTCTATAAGCTCTAAAGTACTTTCCACCCTTGCCCTCTGTCGTCTGATCCATACCTATCCCTTATTCTTTCCTCGACACTTCCCACTCTCTTCGCTGCCAAACCCTATGTTCCACCTGCACCGAAGAGTATGTGACTACCTGAAAACGCTGTGCTCTTTTTGGTGTTGGGCTTGCCTAGAATATTATCAGTCTTCTCTCCACTTGGTTTTCCTCATCCTTCAAATTTCAAAGGAAATGTTGGCATCTTCAAAATCCTTCCCTAGTGCTCTCCCAATTCCCCTGCATCCACAGCTGGGTTAGGGGCTTCCTCTGTGCCTACCCCCTGCCCTTTGTATTTTCTCTATAATTGTTCTCACTTGACTCTTTAGCTATCTCATCAGCTCACGAAACTGTGAGTTCTTTGAAGGCAGATTCTTTGTCCGTTATCTCGATACTCCAGAGTCTAATCAAGTATCTGATGTGCTGCAGGCATCCTATAAACATTTGATGAATGAACAATGAATGAATGCCAATGAAATTATTTGCAGCAAAAGATTATTTAATCTTATCTTTGAATTGCATGTATTGAATTACAGAAAAATAAATAGATAGATGGATAGATAGATAGACAGATAGATAGATGATAGATAGATAGATAGAGATAGATAGATCGATCCTCCTCTTCCTCATGGGTATTGCACGTTTTGCAATCACATGGCTGATTCCACCGTCAACATAAAGAACATCATACATTGCATAGCACTTTGCCGTCCTGAAATAGTATTCCACTGGTGCCCTGAGAAGAAAGATCCTGGGTATCAGGGATGTCATTGAGTTTGGTAATGTAGGAGGAGAAAAAATATCAGCTAAATGTTAAATAATTAATATGAAATGTATGTAATTCCAAAAGAGAGAAATTTGAGTAGGAGGCAGTAAACCTGGAGAAAGGAAGCCTAAATAATTACTGTTCACTTCTAGACAGTTCCTTGAATTGGATTCATATTGAGCTAAGGCTATCTGAATTACAGGCAGCTGTATAATCCAAGTGTTGTGCAGCATACAGAATCAGATTGAGTGCTTGAGTGTCTGCACCCTAGGAAATTGATTTGACGACTATGTCAATTACTTCTGGCACCAAGCTTTCTGTGGGTTGCATTACAACTGCTCTTTTGGTCAGCTGTGACTGCTTCCCCATCCACGCCTATTGTTTTAGATTTATTTACTGCACCGGCAATCATAAATCATGGACTTTTTTCTATACCATCTGGAAACTCTGGTGTCATTGTTTGGGTCACTTTTGATTACCCACTCTTATTCTCAGCTACTGCCAAGGCTGATGTATCTTGAATTATGAAAGACTTCCGCCACAAACTGACCTATTTGTGAGAAACCTTTCAGCATCTACATATGTTTATTTTATCCAACACATAGCTGGGTAAAATAAAAAGTGGATTCTCTAACCCTCCGGGGAATTATTCCTTTGCCTGTGATACTGAATTTTTGAAGCTCACAATTTGCCTAAAATTTGCTTATTTAATCCATCATACATTTCTGTCATTCTCACAAGGTCAGATTTAATAGATTAATCATCACTTTTCCGTGGTGCTGGGAATACAATTTTCCCAATATTTTCACCCAATCTCAATCCCTACCAGAATATTCCATTTGATCCTAAAATTAGAGTGAAGGTTGATTGGTTGTTTGCTTTGCAAATAGTCCTTGGACAATGAAGCAAATACACTTTTTATCTCTCTTTCTTGTGGTGTTCACTATTCTAAAAACTGGAGTCAATTACGATAATATTTTCCTGACAAGCTCACCAGAAAACACCTTCGCAGTGTTCTTTTTCCAACCAAATGATGCTGACGCCTACCTGTATCAACAGTGTCAGCAGATTACTTTCATTTTACGCAGATGGTTCGCTGGCAGTCCAGATCAAATCTGAAACTGTGCTATCAAGCAGATTTATCCAGAGAAGCAATTTGAATATTGGAATTTTGTTGAATTTCCCAGATCACAGCTGCTTGCATCTGACATCTGCTTCAATTTATTCAACAGCCAGTTTTTTGTGTGTTTGTTTTTTCTGGCAATCTCAAGGTTGAGTTTTGTAGGGCTCTCTTCACATCTAGTTAGTCCTCATCGAGTATCCCTCTCTAAGTAGTGCAATAATCCACATCGCACTGTGTGTTGTAGACTCTTTTCTACTGCTTCTTTTCAACATCAGATACCACCCTAACTATGATTAGGAGAATCTTCATTTTCCTAAAACTTTTTCCCGTACAAGAAACTTCATTAATTATCATTTGTTGGAGTCACTATCAAATTGAAGGGGGACAAATGAAGTAGCATTGTTAGAATTTTCTTAAATAATCATCCACAAGTCTTCAGTGGATAAAGAATACTACATGATTTTCTCATTACTCAAGTATTCTAGGGAGGCTTTAGATATAAGGGTGGTTTGTTTTCTTTCAAGACAGAGCCCCAGTAAATGTAGTCTAATTAACTTTACATCTTGATATACCAAAACTACCATTTCACATCTTTGACAACAGTGCCTACTTGCATAATGTCTTGTCAAATCATATCAGATCACTTTCTGTTAGGTTAGACATGCAGTGTTCCAATAAGACATGATATGATCAAGGCAACATGGTAGATATTTGAAGAATTTGTATCCTGTTTGTAGCTTCACCATCACCCTTTCAAAACGCAGAATGACACAACCAATGTGTCAAGCAGTAAATTTGAGGTTTGAAGTGGTAGGATGTTTCAGCAATTGCTGGTTTCTAAATAATTTTTAATCCACCTATAAGGCCCAAAGATGCACAGAGTGTTAGCTGTTAACATATTGTCATATTTGCAGATCATCTAAGTAAAAGACCTTGCAAGAAAGCAAAGAATAATATTATAAGGACACCTGTGATTTGCTATCTAAAAGAAATAAAAAGCACACCATTTTCTCTTTGTTGTTAAAAGGGTATTCGTGTATTGTGCTTTTGCTTTTAAAGAAAAATATAATAAAGGATGCTGTTGGCAAGGTGTGATATTACTTTAGACACATGTCTGTTATGTTCTCATCTTCCATTTCCTTCCTGCATGTGTGCACAGCTAAGAAGAAGGGTGATGAATACTTTAACTGACGAGTGTTGTTTTTGGTCAAGAAGCTTTGGAAATAGGGGATTCCTTGATCTTTTCCTATGCACATTGCAATTCTTTTCACTGGGCTTTTCAGAGAAAGATAATCCAAATATTCGCATCTAAGAATTCCATGTATAATAAATCTTTAAAATATATCAATGTGAAAAGGAGAAAATGCAATACCAGGCTGGTATTGAGGGGCTTCCAGTAATAAGATTGTATTTTAGATTTTCACAATCAGAAAAAATGTGGAAAGCCAAGAAGATGAAGTGATAGTGCAGAATTCTGAAGATTAAAATGGGATGTTCAAGTAAGAGTATAGGCAGTAATTTTTCCAGTCTATGAACAATAATGGTTGCTGTCGAACAGAAACCAATGCCAAGCAAAAGAAAAATTATTTTCTGACATTGAGAAGAATCCGAAAGCAAAACTTTTCTCATTTCTTTGTCTTGTTTTGTTTGAAGCTCATCAAAATAATGGGAATATTTTTTCGATTATTGTTGATCCTCAAAGGAGCAACAGTGAATGAAAAAGTGAAATCAATGAGTCAGAGAAACATCAAAAAAACGCTCATTATAATGCTGTTTAACCTTTTATTAAGATTGCTATTGTATGGCAATGCATAAAACAGTGGATATTGGGCTCATTACATCAATACCATCTTGGCACTTTCTGAGGTCACACCAGTCATCTTTTATTTATGTTGTCACTGGGAATGGAAGTTATGCTAATAGAGCTGGGTCAGGCACGCCAAGGCATAAGGAGAGGTTGAACATAAATCCCAGGCAGCATACTCATCAACAGTCAGCACCGCAGCAATGAAGCTGCGGCCAAAAAGGGCAGAAGGGCCCACTTTGAAATCTTTGTCCTCTGTCCCTCAGATGACCACATGGCAGGCAAATCCCATGTGACCTACCTATTCGTTCACCCTCCCATTCATTCATTCACTCATGTCCACTAACAAAACAAAAACAGCAAAGTGGAAGTAAGGGTTCTCATGTCAATCCTTTCTAAAATAAGGCATGTCTATACAATTTATACAGTTTTACCAGCCATATTTGTGCCAGATTTGTCTTCAGAGAAGTGTGAAAACCATAAAACATTATCATATAGTTTTTTAAAACATAAACATTCACTCATCTTAAAAGTTACCATTCTTTTGTTCCCTTTCCAGTTCTTCTTTTCATTCAGCAATTTCTAGCATCTCAGCTAAATAAAGCCTGACTTATTTTGTCTATGGCCCATTTTTCCTTTTCTTGTGTTGTGATAAACAACTGAGATATTCAAAAGGAGCTATTTCAATGGGTTTTGCAAGGGTATTATTTTCTTTCAGGGTTCTATGCTATGCTTAAAAGAACATATCATCTAGGATAAGTAATTATTTTTAAAGAAGTTATTTTTAATAAATATTTAAATAATTTAAAGAAGAGAAACAATTCTCCTCCAAAAACGATTACCATAAATGGTCAAATTTTCAAATTTATACAAACCATAATTTCCAATGTCTCACCAAACACAGACAACGACATTATATCACTACGTATACTTGTTTCTTGTGATTTATTTTAACTGATGGGGTAAAATGTGTCCTTTTCATTGAAAGACTATTACACATTCAAAAATAATCAAATCCTTATTTCTGATTTGCAGACTAAAGATTTAACAATTTAATTTTAAAAGATACTTTAAACAGAATACCTCCTCCTTTAAAATATTCTTCAAACCATTCTATATTAATAACATGTGACACGAACTGATGCTAGCATTGATGATAAACTTCAATGTACATATTGCTCTTATCATTTATAATGAATCTAAATAAAATGTCGATAGGTGCAGAATGTACATGGGAGCCAATGCTGATAATGACAAAATCAAGCCTGTCAACAACAGTGTTGAAACCAATGTGCTTAATTTAAAAAGTGAAGTCAATTAAAATTAAAATAACAGTGCAGCGTGTACAAATGCTGGAATAATCATTAGGCCTTGCTGAATAATGGAAGACTATAGAATTTTTTTAATGGAACAGCAGGGGTGATACATTACACAAAGCAACAATCTACAACAATATGACAATCGAATTACTTCAGCCCCATTAGGCAGGTGCAGAGGAATAATTAACATGAATTTTTCCAATGAAAAAGAAAAAAAAAAAAACTTGTTTTTTCTCTAATAGCACTAAAGTTTAGATCCCAACCCACCCTGCACTAAAAATGATAACCTATGAGAGCAAAAATTTATGATTTTTAAAACTTAGAGTTTAATAGATAAAGGAGATTTCTGTTTATTCCCCATATAAATTGAGTAATATAGGAAAAGATACACACGGAGCCCTTGTGGTATAATGCTAACTTTTTAAATGTACTTTGCCTGTATGCATTGCTTTTGATTTTTAGGGCTTAAAACAAAATAATAAAGGATTTGCAATAGTTTCTGACTGTCTAATCTAATTCAGAGATAAAAGGCATCCCAGAAAGCCCTAGGCAATATTTGTTATCTTATTTCCAGCTCAAATTCAAAACAAATTGTGACCTCCGATTTAGAGTGAAGAGAGAGTCCCCTCAGTAAAATGCCAGTAGAAATGAAAGCAACTTCACGTTTCTTCATGAAGGGCAAGGAGTTTAAGATCTCTTTGCTACTTTCTGTGACAAAAATATCATCCTGTTTTAAAACAGTTCTGATAAAAATCTTGCTCTTTCATTTACTTCCAATGAGAACCATTTAATTTATACTGAGATAAATGGCTATATACTTGAAGGACTGAAACTTTTCATTTCTCTCCTTACCATCAAGAAATTAAGAAATGAAAACCCTTCATCCTCAGATGACCTCTTCAATTTAGATAGATCTGAATCAATTGATATATGTGGAGGCTTTCATAGGATGGGTGGCTTAGTTTGGAAAAAATAATTGTTTGCCCTCATAGGAGGTCTTTTTTCTTTAAGCTTGAAGTACTTTACTAGTGAGTTTTCATTAATCCCTACTTAGCTTCTAAGGAAGTTCTACCTTTTTCATTTTGAAAAAAAGAGGTACCAAATTGCTCAAGATTCAGTACATACAAAAGTTCTCCTGAAGGTCATCTGTAGAATCAGTGGAAGAAGCAGAACAGACCCACCGAAGCTTCTACTGTAAAATTGTGTCAGTTGGAGGGTAGACATGTCACTTATGTCAGCAAGAGGGTGGACATGGCTGACAATGTGAAATGAAAGTCATTGCTCTGTGGTAGACATTATTTTGCAATTTCAAAACAATCCTTCTGTATTTTCTCCCAGAGGCCACTGTGAGAAGTAGAATTGTTGAAGTAAGAAAGAGAAAACTTTTCTTTATTTTAGTTTGGCCCTTTTTTTTTATTAGGAGAAACAAAGAATCTCACAGGAAATCTTCAATTCCCAGTTACTATCAAGTCTCAATTATCCAAAATCTGAGGCTTGAATTGATATAATATCAAGGGATTTTATACATAAGAAAATTTTAGCCTTAATGTGAGAAATGCAATCAAGGGTTTTCCCATGTGGTCTAGAACTGAAAGTATGGAGTATGGAATTTCTAGTTGGGCTTTTGGTCAAAATATTTCTTTCTTCATCTCCTAGCATACAACTCAGCAAAATGTCAGAATAAAGGTTTTTAGGCAGCTTGAAAAGGTAGTCAGCCTTCTCAATTTATGAGGGACCCATTGCATAAATGAAATAGGATATTGTTTAAATAAAGATCATCTTTATTGATAACAGGTCAACAAGATGCAGTGAGTATAACCTACAGACAAAGGACACATTTTACTTATTTTTTTTGTGAGGAAGACCAGCCCTGAGCTAACATCCGCTGCCAATCCTTCTCATTTTTGCTGAGGAAGACTGGCCCTGGGCTCACATCCATACCCATCTTTCTCTACTTTATAGGATGCCGCCAGAGCATGGCCGACAAGCAGTGCGTCTGTCTGTGCCCAGGATCCGAACCTGCGAACCCCGGGCCGCCAAAGCTAGCACACGAACTTAGCCATTATGCCATCCGGCCGGCCCCAAAGAACACACTTTAATATGCAAAGTATGAACATCCAAAATTAATTCTATCTTTTAAAATGTAAGTGTAAAAGCAGCTAAAAGCATAGATGGGTGTTTATAAGAACTCAGATAAGCTGAGGGACTCAGAGTAACTCAGGGCTGAGTAGACCTATATCTCCTGGTGTCTTGTGGTTTGACCTGGTGGGTGAGAAGACACATGAAGAATTTAATTGCATAAAGTCATAAAATTGAATGTGTGAGACTTTGTGGGAAAACAGGTTAACAAGAAATGGCCACAGATATTTGCTATGGATATGTTGGCTGATTGGAAGATTGGAATTCTAATTCATGTGTGTGTCCTAAAGAAATTTGGCAGTTTCTCACTTACCAATTCTTGATGGCTTTCAAGAAAGTAATGCTACTTATAGTATATTATTTTATTTAAAAAGCATCAAGTGGATATAAACAGGGATGCTACCATGACCAACAAACTTCGTTACAGCATTAGAGTCAAACTTGAACCAGAAACTAACAGACACCTTCCCAGAGATTCAAGTGTTGCCCAAGTCTTTGGGTAACCTCAAGTTTCCATTAAAAATTTCAATGCTCAGTGAAAACTTTGAAATATGCAACTTATTGTCAAAAATTAATTCGTGTTTGCATTTGGTCAAATCAGTCTATTTTTGGAATATGAAAATCTCTGATTAACACTGTGATTTTTTTTCATATCCTCTAAAATCTTAACATGTTCACCATATGTGAATATGTAAGAAAGAAGTATTTCCTTGATGAAAAGTTTGAAGAAAAAAGGAATTAGAACATATTAGGGATATTTATAAAAAGAGAATCAATTCAAAAGGACTTTTATCTGTTGAAATTGGTATACTTTTTACTTCTTCGCTCAGGGGGGAAAAAGGTAAATATGACAATAGCAGACCCCCTTTCTGCACAGTTCTGTGCAAACTTGGGTTCAGAATGTTAGGGCTCCTCAAGAGTGGCTGGCCTTCTGTTTTCAACTTCTGCTTCAGCATCTTTTCCAAACTAAAGCATTTGATTCTCATAACAGATTTGTGGAACTAATATTGCCCGCGTTTTACAGGTAAGAAATGAAAGGCTGAGTAACTTGCTAAAGGTTTACAGAACAAGCATGTGGTAGAGCTGGAATTTCTGCCCAGTAAATGATAGACTTGGGATTTCAACCCAGCTCTAGAGACTGACAATAGAACCTCTACTCTTAATTCAGTGTATATAATGCCTCCTTTAGATAGATAAACCATCTTATTTTTCCAAAAGATCCTTGTTTAAGCAAAACAGTCAGAATTTGGCATTTGTTATAATGAGATCCCATAACAACTTCTCTCCCACAGTTCCTACCATACTGTACTTTGGCGGGTTTTGTAATCTGCGCAATACGCTTTGATGTTGGGTTGGTATTGAAAAATACCCACATATACACAGTGTTTTCATAGATAATCCTAAGGTTCACAATAATAATTTCTATTGTGAAGCAGTAGTTTGTGAGTGATTGACAACAATACGTAGAAGTTGATTCACAAATTCTCTTTTGTGGGACTGCTTCAATATGCACAATGAATCAGGGCTCTCAGCATTCAGAAGAATTTCTGGAAGAATGGTGAGGTGACTGTGCCAAAGGATTAATTGAGGGGGAACTTGGAAAAGAACTTGTCTTAATAAGATACGTTAATGGAAAGGATGAAACTATTGCTCAACAAAGTTAACAATGCCGCAGTTGTCGGATTCGACATTATTTTTGCTCTTCAGATTTGTCTTCTGCCCTAGAATGTAAAAATTTGTATCCAAGTCCTAGGGAAAGAGATTCTGCAAATAAAAATGCTGAAAGGAATGTCACACATACACACACACACACACACACACACACACACACACACACACACACTTTAGGTATTGGGATCCAGAGAAGAACTACTTTGAGACAAATGTTCTGGAATATAACACAAGGCTGGAAAAGGGAATTCTTTTCTCTCTGAAAGGGCGTAGGGAGGCACAGAACACCAGAGGCCTTTGAGCTTGCCGTATGGCTGACACATCAGGGCTCTCAGCAGGGACAGCCCAACTTCACCGGCAATTGCAACAACCCTCTCTGCGTGGACTCCAGGAGCACAATAGATCTATGCCTTTCATAGACTGCCAGATTACTCTCAACTATGGGAAATAACGCTAGTAGTTTTGATACAACTGGAGACCAAGCCCTTGATGGTGGACACTGGCAGTAGAGGCAGTGGTGAAGAGCTTTCTCAGAGAGTCTCAAGCACATATGCCTCCATAGGGTCCATTAGTAGAGAGCTGGATTCGAAGAGGAGGGAAACCACAAATGCTGAATGTCAGGCCCTGGCCTGGAATCAGTTCTTGACAAAGTTCTTACTGGTCTCCTGAAAATGTAAAAATGCCAGCAGAGTGAGATTTTCATGGAGCAAAGTCTATACATTTCAAGGTTTCCTTCAGAGACTGTCTTTGCTATTTTTTGTGTATTAATTAAAATATTTTAAATTCATAAAATGTTAATGATTACAGCTGGTAGCCTGTTTTGCTTTTTAATACACTTACGTGGGAAAATTTCAAAAGTTCTTAATCGTATAATAATCACTCTTTTCAAAAAAGGTACCAAATATGATTCCAATATTTTAATAAATACCATATTTTTTAATTGAGATATAATTGACATAGAACATTGTATAAGTTTCAGGTGTACAGGTATATATTGCGAAATGATCCCCACAATAAGTTTAGTTAACATCCATCACCACATGTAGTCACAACAATTTTTTTTCTTGTGATGAGAACTTTTAAGATCTACTCTTTCAGCAACTTGCATATATGTAATACATTATTATTAACTATAGACACCATGCTGTACATTACATCCCCAGGACTTACTTGTTTTATAACTGGAAATTTGTACTTTTTGACCACCTTCACCCAATTCAACTCTAACCCCCCACCCCCCTGCCTCTGGCAACCATCTGTATCTATGGGTTCTTTTTTTTTTTTTTTTTAGATTCCACATATAAGTGAGATCATATGGTATTTGTCTTTCTCTGTCTGAGTTATTTCACTTAGCATAATGTATTTCAATAAACACTGAATTTTAATAAATAGATATTACAGATGCTTTTCATAACATTAACTAAATTTCTACTTAAAAGTATTTCAAATATTTTTCACATATATATTTTGCTGTTTATTTTTAAAAGATTCACTTCAATTTAGTCAATCAGAATTCTTACTGGAATATTTCAGAGCCCAATATCCAGGACTAAGTTACTTATAAATGTAATTTAGTAACTTTTCTCTAAAATGTGAAAAAAAATATTTGTAATTCCCCTAATATAAATATATAAATTAGTATATTTTTGACAAAATAACTTATGCCTTACTTAGTAAATGCATAATTTTCAAGGACAAAATGTGAAAATAAGCACCAAGTATAGAAATAGTCATGAAATATGACGTCCGAAGGTTACTTTTTTTCTGAAGATTAACACATTCTCAAGTAGAAACAAATTTCCACCTTCAGAAAAACTATGTACTGAGATATATTAGGTACTAATTTTTATACAATTTTAAAGACATATTTCCCAAGAGAGATTCTTTGGAAATGTATTAAGATAATGTAACTATTTTGTCTCTCTACCAATGAGTCAATTCTTTTTCACAATCTGTTTAGATTTCAACTCACTGTTTTAAAAATCTCTTTTTTTTGGTATTACCTTTTAAACATTTTGTTTTCTTGCATATGTTCCCTTCTTCATTCATGAATTGTCTTTCTCTAAAATATTTACGTTACATCAAGAAATTAAACATGCTTTTTTTTTCATTATTGCCTACCAGCTTATCATAAGTAGATACAATTGGATAAACTGGAAATGAGATATTTAGATGTGTTTATTGATTTTAGTTCCTTATATATTTTCTCTATGAACCCACACATTCTTCCATGGCTGTCATCAAAATTTCTGTGTTATAATAAAGCAGCCTTAAAATAACAGTTAGAGACATGAGTACATAGAAACTTAAAAGTTCATTTTAATTTTCTATTTTGGGCTTTCCTTCAACTCTTACAGGATGTGGAAAGAAAAGCAATCTCGGTGGTGACAAAGTTGACCAATGTACCCTTAGGGAAAAGATTCGTTTCGTCAAGACTGAAAAAGGCAGATTTTGACACTTTAACTATAGGTGTAAAATTTATAATTAACCTCTGGAAAAGAGCTTTGATCTCTGATCAGTGATAGCGAGATACACTGCACAATATTGACTATGGCATAGCTGTATACACCAAAACATTTATCCTTTTTAAATTTGATATTTAAATCAAAAGGGATTTAAGCAATATGTAAGGGCTAATTACTTAGAACTGCAAATGTGTAAGTCAATAATGACAGAGAGTAGTTTTCATTGTTAGCTTAAATCTACAAATAAATCCTTTCCGCTATTCCAGACATTAAAAGAAATTTCCTTGTGCAATTCTTGAAAAATGTATTTGAAAGTTACAAAATTCAGGAGAAAAATATATCATAAATAAACCATAGATTTGAGAATATCATGGAAGGATTATTATCATTCAGATCAGATTTATTTCAGTTTAAACTGATGTTTGGAATTCTTATCTGCAATGAAAAAAAAATCCAATGAATATGTGATTCCAACACTTGAGAAAAATATCCTTACAATATTGCCAATACCAAACTAACAGGTTCAGTGAATTTCAGTTGGAAACCCACAAACTGAACTGAATATATATATACATGTATATTCCAAGCAAAACAAATCTAGCATGCATTGAAAAGCTAATGTTTCATGATCAAATGGAAATTCAAGGATAGATCCCTCTTCACTTTTTGGGTTTAGCCTATTTATATCTCTAGCTCATTTTTCTGAACTATTTGCTGTCTTTTTTGATAGCTTGATATGTATTCTTTGAGTAGTAGTGTTTAGCTAAATTAGATAAATATTTATCTATTATATATGAACAAGTCATTCACAAAAGAAAAAAATGCATTTGTGTAATAAACACAAAAGAATGATAATCCTCTCTAGTAATAAAAGCATGAAAATGATGCAACAATGAAAAACTACTTTTTACTCACTAGGTTAGGAAAAATTTTAAAAAGGGAAGATATCAACTCCTTGTGAGGATGCATGGAAGCGATTCTATCATGCACTGCTGATTAGAATGTGAATTGCTACACCTTTCCCAAGAATTTAGACAATTCTTATTATAATGTAAAATACACATGTCCAATTCAGTAGAAAATTGAAAAAAATATTTAAACAGCACTTCACAAAAGGGGAAGCCTGAATATCAAATAAACTTGTGAAAAAGTGTTGACAATATAAATAGGGAAAATCACTTGAAAGAACAATTTGACAGTATTTAGTCAAGTTGAGTATGCACATACTACTTTATATATGCACTAGAGAAATTTGAACAAAGTCACAAATGGGTGTATGATGGTTAATTTTATGTGTCAACTTACCTGGGCCACAAGGTGCCCAAATATTTGGTCAAACATTATTCCAGGTGTGTGAGGAAGTTTTTGGATGAAATTAACACTTGAATTGGTAGATTGAGCAAAACAGATAGCCCTCCCTCATGTGGGTGGCCCTCATCCAATTAGCTGAAGGCCTGAATAAAATAAAAAGGCTGACTCTTCCACAAAGGAGGTGGGGAACTCTCTGCCTGACTGTTTGAGCTGGGATGTCAGTCTTTTCTGGCCTTCAGACTCAAACTGAAACATTGGCTCCTCTTGAGTCTTGAGCCTGCTGGTTTTCAGACTAGTACATACATCATCGACTCTCCTGCTCTTCAGACCTTGGGATTCAGAGTGGAACTACACCCTAGGCTTTCTAGGTCTCTACTTGCTGACTGAAGATCTCAGAACTTCTCAGCCTCTATAATCACATGAGCCAATTCCTTATAATAAATTTCTTTCTCTCTTTCTCTCTATATACATCGTATTGGCTTTGTTTCTCTGGAGAACTCTAATACAGTGAGCATACAAGAAACTGTAATAACAAGAAATCAAAACCAGCTTAAACGTCCATTAAAAGGAGAATGGATAAATAAATTATCCATAAACATACAGTGGAATATTACATACTTCTGAAAATGAAAAGAACTAGAGATAAATTTTTAAAACATAATATGAGTGAAACAAGAAAGTTATGGATGGCTACTTACCATAGCATTCATGTAAAATTTTATATAAATTTTTAAAACTATAAAATTAATATATTGTTTATGGGAATATACATATAGTGTAAAAGTGAAAAAATGTTTATGAAAATTAAAAATACCACATTCAGAATAGGAATTCTCTCTGAAGAAAAAATGAGGAAAAACAGAATCAATGGAATGAGGGAATATCATCTGTATTTGCAATAGATCCTTATCTTAAATTGTGTGGTCAATCTATGAGTGCTCATTGCTGATTACACTATTTTTTTTAATGTCTAAAATATTTATTGTAACAAAGAAGATGGGATTTACATTTCTGGCAATGTGCTAAACTAGATGTTCAGAGCCACACTTTTAGGTGTAGCACAAAAAATCACCGAAGAAATAATGTATATTATTTATTAAATTTATAGTTGAGCTGCAGTAGAGGAAAGAAATTCCTCAGAGATCAGAAACAGAAGGAAGGCAAGAATCTAGAGGAGCAAGGGGGCAGTGGAGGCTGTGTTTGCCCAGGTAGTATCTGCAGATCCATGTAGATGATCCAGAAGCCGTATTTAGAAGGCCACTGATGGGCAGGAGAGAGAGCCTGGGGCCTGAGTAGGGTGAGAGGGAGGATTGCCCATCACTGCATGAAATGAAAATTCCTGGAGGGCTGCGCTCAGGGGAGAATCCAGGGGAAACTACTCAACCAAGAGTGAAGGTACACATCACTGCCTGTCCCGGGCTTGACCAAGAGGAGCAGAAAAAAGGCAAAAGAAAATTTCTTTGAGGTTTCCTAACCACAAATCTTGACTCATGAGGGTTTGTGGTCTCAATTGATAATAAGTGTGTGTCCCAATGACCATAATCCAATTTTTTAATATTGTAGCTTCCAGGGTGTTTGTGCCAACAGGTAATTGTTAGAGGTAGAAGAAAATCCTCTCTAGAGGAATGCATTTTAAACAAAGACCTCACAAATCCCCACAAAGAAAACCCCAAGTACCATGGGCTTATACTTAAGAATCACTGAAACAGATGAGGAAACAAAACTACCATGAACAATGTAATTCAGCTCTTTCCTAAGGAGGGTCAGGTAAGGTTCCCTGGGCCTTTCAGCTGCCATTCCGAGAGGCCAAGAGCACCTCCCTTGCCCACACTCTCAAGTAATACCTGGCTTCCCTGGGCCACATTAGCAAGAGTCAAGAAGGAGGCCCCAAAACTCCCCCATCTTCCTGCCAGTACTCAGAGGCTGCCACCACAGCACCCCTTGACGTGTCAGAGCTAATCTCATTCTTCCATTAACTCTGCTCATGTCAGTCACCTCAAGAGCCCCCAGACTCTCGGGTTCCCCCATCCCCACTGTAACCTCTACAAGGTTCTGAACATGGCCTGCACTGCCCTTATCTCCCATCCCGCCTCAATTCTGTACCTTTGGGAATGTATGATCCATTGTCAACAGAGTCTGCTCTGTCATCAACCTCTCCTTCACCTTTCTCTCCAAAATCTTGCTCCAATCTTGAGGATACTCTTTTCCACGGTCTTCTCATGTTGTTGTTTCTGTTTGTTTTTCTCTCCTCAATAACCTTTGTACCTTAGGGGTAGTGAGGGTGCTTGTCTTGCTCCTCATTGCTGCTTCTAAACCATGTTTTTCTTTCCCCGCCTTAAATTTCATATTATCAGATTATATAAGCCAGTTTTAAAAATGTTGCAATAAAAAGAGAACCTCTCCAGAAGCCCACAGTCACATGCTCTCCCTCAGCTGCACCTGCCTTGGGTGAACTAAGTGTGCTTCCATCTAAAGCCAGTCCCCCCTTGTTGCAAGAAAATACTAAATCCCTTCCCTTCTTGCCTATAATAAGACAGTGCTCCAGCAATTTTTCTCTTCTCTCTTTTATTCCTACATCTTCCTTTCTTCTCTTTCCCTATTTAGCACAATGAACATGCCCTCATTTATTCCATTTTAAAAATAAAACAAAATTTTACTTCTCTTGACCTCATTTTCTTGCCAGACACTGCCCCATTTCTCTACCCCCTTTAGAGCAAAACTTCTTCTAATAGGTTGTATATTCTGGTTGTTCTCTCTCTCTCTCTCTCTCTCTCACACACACACACTCCAATTCCCTCTTATATTCACTTCAATAAGGTTGTCTCCAACTAATACATGCAAAATGCTCTTGTTAAGGTCTCCAGTGACCTCTGCATCATAAAATGCAATGAAGAATGTATTTCTTCCTTAATAGTGACATTTGACAGCTTTGTCATCCCCTCCTTTTAGATAGGCTCTCTGCACTTGGCCTAGTAGAAATCTCAAACAGAACAGGCCCAAAACTTAATTCCTAAACATTTACCTCCCTCACCACTATACCTGCTCCAACCAGTCTTCTCCCCACCTCCATCCTTCCAATGGCTCAGAACCAAAAATCTTGGAATTACCTTTTGCTCTTCTTGGTCTGCCAGAGCCCACATCTATTAGCCCCAAAATACCAAATCCAAACACTTCTTATCCCATCCAATGCCAAGCTACTATTATTTATTACCTGAATTGTTGTAAGACTGCTAAGTGTCTTCCTGGTTCTATCCCTGCTCCTCATTAGGTGACTATCTACACATCACTGATACAGTCATTTTTTAAATAGACTTTATTTTTTAGAGCAGTTTTAGGTTCACAGCAATATTGAGCAGAAGGTATAGAGATTTCCCATATACCTCCTGCCTCCACACATGCATAGTTTCTCCCATTATCAATATTTCCCAACAGAGTAGTACGTTTGTTATATTTGATGAACCTACATTGGCACATCATAACTTCACAAATTTCACAGTTTACATTAAGGTTCATTTCCGGTTTTGTACAGTCTGCGCATTTGGACAAATTTATGAATATGTAGACATCATTATAGTATTACACAGAGTAGTTTCACTGTCCTAAAAATTCTCTGTGCTGCACCTATTCATCCCTTTCCCAGTCACCCCCACCTGCAACCCCTGGTAACCACTGATCTTTTTTACTGTCTCTATAATTGTGCCTTTTCCAGGATGTCATATAGTTGGAATCATACAGTGTGAGCCTTTTCAGATTGGCTTCTTTCAATTAGTAATATGCTTTTGAGGTTCCTCCATGTCTTTTCACAGCTTGATAGATTATTTCTTTCTAGTGCTGAATAATATTCTATTGTCTGGATGTATCACAATTTATCTATTACCTACTGAAGGACAACTTGTTTGGTTCCAAGTTTGGGCAATTATGAATTGTGGCTTGTCTTCTCATTCTCTTGACAACATCTTTCATTAAGCAGAAATTTTTAATTTTAATGAAGCTCAGCTTATCAATTATTTCTTTCATGGATCATGCCTTTGGTGTTGTATCTAAAAAGCCATCACCATACCCAAGGCCATCTAGATTTTTCTCTTATGTTATCTTCTAGTTGTTTGATAGTTTTGCATTTTACGTTTAGGTCTGTGATCTCTTTTGAGTTAATTTTTGGGAGAGGTGCAAGATCCATGTCTAGATTCTTTTTTTTTTTTTTTTGGATGTTGGTGTTCAGTTGTTTCAGCACCATTTGTTGAAAAGACTATTTTTCTCCATTGAATTTCCTTTGCTCTTTGTCAAGACTGCTCTTTGTACAAAGACTGTACTTATGTGAATCTATTTCTGGTTTCTCCATTCAGTTCCATGGATCTATTTGTCTATTCTTACACCAATACCAAACAAACTTTGAAACATAAATCAGATCATGTCATTCCTGTGCTCAAAACCCTCCAATGGCTCTCTATTTGACTCAGAATGAAAACTGAGATCCTTATAATGAATTTCAAGGCTCATCGTGATCTGAATCCTGTTCTTTTTCTGAGGAACTGTATCTCATACTAGTCTCTCCCTACACTTCAGTCGTACTGGCCTTCTTCTGTTTCTCAAACATAAGTTAGGGCCTTTTCACTGACTATTCCCTTCACCGTGAACTCTCTTACCCCAGATGTCAATTGTGGGGCTCCCTCACCACCTGATCTGAAATTTCTGCCCAGCTCACCCCCTGCCTGCACTCCCAATCCACCTTGCTCTCCTGTTTTCTTTTCTTTCTTCCATAGAACTTATTGGTTGCTAATACATAATTATCTGTCTGTCTCTCCTCACTAGCTTGTAAGCTCCATGAAGACATGGAATTTTGCCTTTTTTTTTCTTTCAGAGAGATTATATCTTTAATATGATAAAGATAGCAAGGAATAGAATTCTGTACTCAGTAAAACCATCTTTTCAGAATAAGGACACTATAAAGGATCTTTCAGACATACAACAGTTGAGATCGTTGACTTCTGTATTAGTTTCCTAGGGCTACAGTAATGAAGTGTCACAGACTGGGTAGCTTCAAACAACAGAAATGTACTGTCTTACAGTTTTAGAGGATAGAAGTTCAAAATCAAGGTGTCAACAGGACCATGATCCCTCTAAAAGCTGCAAGAGAGAATACCTTCTTGGCTTTTTCTATCTTCTGATGGTTTGCTGACAATCTCTGTCATTCCTTGGGTTGTAGCTACAGAACTTCCATTTCTGCCTCCATCATCTCATGGTGTTTTCCCCTTCTGTTTAACAGCTGTCAAATTTTCTCTAAATTATGTAATTTTAGAAGAAGAAAATGATGATAGAATATCTGAGATGCAAGAAGAAATGAAGGGCATGTTTTAAAAAATTGCATGTATATGAAAACGTAACAAATAGAACTAGAAAATAATGGCATATGAGTCAGAAGAAGAATAATTGGATTTCAAGTGCTCTCAAGTCCTAATATTATTTGGGAGAGGAGAAAAGATATTAATTAAACTTAGATCTTGTTGAGGTAAATATGCCTGTAGTAATTTTGAGGATGGTCACATAAAAATATAAACAGAACACATAACTTCCAATCTAGCAGAGAGGAAAGATCTGGAATGGAGAGAAAAATAAACAAACTTAATCCAAAAGATGCAAAGAAGGAGAGAATAAAAAAGTAAACATAATGGGGTAAGGTAATAAAGAATAAAATCACCAAATTATAACATAGAAATGCATCCAAATGTGTCAATAACCACTATTGATACAAGTAATCTAAAAGCTCTACTTGAAAGACAAAAGATCATTGAACTGGAAAAATATAAATAAAAGCCAGTGATATTTTTTATAAAAGAGACATACCTACTACAAAAGATCTTCTAACTTTATGTTATAAAATTCTAAGTGGTAAATTTAAAATGAACGGGAAAAAAAGCACATTCATATTTCCCTATATGCGTGGTCATTCTAACAACCTTTGAAAGATCACTGGAAACCCCTGTTCAGAGCTACAGAACCATCACGAATAGTGATGTTACCAGCACTGAAAATGTGGTACTCAGAAACTGCAGAGGCAAGAAAATCTATATTATTTTAATAAAAACACGTTCTGAAGAACATAGAATTTTAAATAATAACAGTGTTTCTGCCTTTTTCCTCAAGTGGGAAATATAAAATTAGCCAAGGACAGTGTCTGTGATAGTTAAAGAATATGGAGGAATGATGTCTGAGTACCCCAAAGAATATTCATGTGCACTGATTGGACAACAAAATATCTAAGTCCCTCTTCTCTACCCATTATGCTAAATCTTCTTTCACGAATGACCAGACCTGTCATGAGCCCGTGAATTTTGTAATAGATTTTATTATTCAAATTGTTTATATAGACACGGCCCCAGATCCTACACATTCTAGGATTCTTCAAAACGCTATTGAAGGCATCCTTACTGCTTTGAGTCACTACTTACTGTCACCTCATTTGGCTGGAGTAGGAGAATTATTATTTTTATATTTGAAATGTAGGAACTGAAGCAGAACATTTAATGACTTGCCCAAAATCATGTAGCCAATTTGGGAATGAAACAAATTTCGTTAATATTCTAAAGTTTCTTCTATTTTCTGATAGTGAAATGGCATTAAAGTAACCTTTTATCTCAGGCACAACTAACAGAAAAAGAAATAGTATATTTTAGTGAAATGATATAAACTCCTATTGACGTATTTGTAAGATTCACCACCTGGCAATTTCAATACACAACTGAGTTTGTATAATCCTGAGTGTAAGTGCAATTGGGAGGCAGAAGCTTATGGTGGGGGAAGAACTGGGGGACAAGTGCACGATACAGCGGCGTGTTTGAAGTGGAGCTGTGCCACTCTTTCTCCTTTCATGAACTGTATAAGATGAAGAGACACCTCTATAGTCCTAAGTCCTCCCACCTCAAGTAGTGGAGAAATTTCCTGGAAAATATTAATGTTTGTTAGTTTTCTTCATGTGAACCTCTAACACCCTTTAACATCGTTCACTAAAATCAACTGATACCCACAAGAACTCAGATAAAATAGATAGCAATGTGGTACAAAGACCATGGGTTTTGAAGTTGGATAAATCGAAATTTGAATTCTGTCTTCTGCCACTATGAGCTGTGTGACCTTGGATAAGTTATTTAACTTTTCTGAGCTCCAAGTACTCAGCTATAAATATTAAATAATGAAATAACACAAGACAGAAAATGTAGGCAAAGCATGCAGCCTAAGCAGGTGTCCAGTACAAGATGGTTACTACTATTATTTCACTATATTGGTCCTTTGCTGATGCAGGTCATTATAATTAATAATTATTATTTTTAGTGTCATTGAATTTAGATAGCATAGAATGGGTGTTTGGAAGAGAATTTGGTAAATATTTCTTCACTGTTATTCCATGGTATTATAATGGCCTGAAAATGTTCACATACTTGCAAAGAGGCTAAATTAACAGAGTGGATTGGGGAATGCAAATAAGACAAAGAAATAAATATAGACTACATAAGGTTGAAAAGACATTCAACTATTTCTGCATAATGTTAAAAACTATACTCAGATGCTCATAGTCAAATTTTCGTGATAAAAGTTAGTCAAAACAGATGTTAGATTAAATTGGCTGGTAAATTTAAAGAAATTGATTAATTCCTCCAAATCATTTGAATAAGAAGGTAGCCACAAGTACACATGTGGAAAATCTTCCTACAATATTCTCTTTTTTCCCTAACTAACATCAATTCTCTGTATTTCAAACTTTTAAAATTCTTTTAATCAGAGGCAACCACCCAGGCTCATATCTTATGGCAACCACTGGATGCCTTCATACATTGTGGAAGGAAAACTAATAATCAACTGCAGCCCTAATACTATATCCATTATCACAATGTTGAGTGATGATAGAAAGTTTATAAAAAATATTAATACTATCTGGAGAATAAGTAAATTGCTCCCTGGTATTATTGCACATATTATAATTCCCATGACTTTATTATTTTTAACATAATGGCCCAATATCTTTTTTGAAACGTGAATGTCTTATCGCTTAGTATTTTTGATTACTAGGAAAACATCCTAAAATCTTCACTGTATTCATATTGTTTCCTTCTGCAGCTAGTCATCATTTAGGAATGTAAAAATTGAAGAAAATCAAGTGACTTCAAATATTCGTTGTTCATCCTGGTGTACATTTTCTATATTTTTATTTATGAGTCCACCTGCCTGGGTGTTGAAAAATCACAATAGAGCATCCACCCGTGGCTCTGACTGAGTTATTGAAAGCAGACCTGACATCTCACAATTAAAATACTGAACAAAATATACTAAACACCAGTTTTCAGACTGTGATCTCAAAGAGAAGAGAATCACAGGAGTTGAGCCCTAAGCTTTCTGCCTTTAGGCACCTTAAAGACTATGGCGCAGGGAGGGCAAACTGGAGCAGAGCTAAGGGGAGGAGACAGACTGAAGTTCAAGGAGCCAGAAGTGGCTGGATGTTGTGGAGCAGAGGCCTGAGAGAATGGAGAGACACAGAAAAAGAGCGCCAGACATCTGCACTGGGGTCGTCTTGAGTCTTTAGCTGAATGGTAAGCTGCCTGTGTGTAGGGTGGGACTTGAAGACGCCAAGAATGAAATCATTGAGAAAAAAACTTAAAAATTATAAAACTTATAGATGAAAAAACAAGAGAAAATATTTGCTACCTTGGGGTGGGCAGATTTCTTAGAAGGACATAGAGAGTACTAACTACGAAATAAAAAATGGATATATTGATTGGACTTAAAATTAAAATTTTCTCTTAAAAAAGAGAACTTCATGAAAATAAAAAGGCATGTTATAGACAAGGAGAAACTATTAACAACACATACAGCTGACAAGACTTGTATCCAGAATACCCATGGAGTCTTACAGCTCAATGATAAGAACATAAGCAACTCACTTGTTAAAATGTGCAAAAGATTTGAACCGACACTCCATACAGAAAGGACGTATAAACGGCCAGTAAGCACATAACATGATACTGAATATCATTAGTCATCAGTAGTCATTAGGGAAATGTAAATTAAAACCTCAGTGATTTACCACCAAACACACTAGAAAGGTTAACATTAAAAAGACTGACCATAACAAGTATTGGCAACTAGAACTCATATATTACGGGTGGGAGTATAAAATGGTACATACACTTTGTAAAACAGAGTGGCAGATTCTTAAAAAGTTAAACACCTACTTACCATATGACCCCACAATATTACTCCTAGGAACTAAAAAGAAAGAAAAGCATTTGCCCACACAAAGACTTGCACACAGATGTCCAATGCAGTTTTATTTATAATAGCCAAAAGTCGGAAGAATACAAACGACCAACAATGGAATACTGCTCAGCAGTAAAAGGGAGCAAACGATTGCATGCAACAACGTGGATGAGTTTCAAAAGCATTACGCTGAACAAAAGAAGTCAAAAACAAAAAGAATACATACTGTATGATTTCACTCATGTGAAATTCTACATCAGGCAAACTAATCTACAGTGACTGAAAAGTAGAACAGCTGTTGCTTGGGGTTGGGGGGAGTGTTGTTGACTGAAAATTGGCATAAGATAAATTTTGAGAGTAAAAATGTTCCATATCCCAGTTGTGGTGGTGGTGACAGAGGTGTATACATGTGTAAGAACTTTTTTATCTCTATGTGTAAGAACTCTTTTATCTCTATTCTTAAATTATACTTTATTAAAGTTGCATTAAAAAGTAACAAGGAACCATAAAACTTATAACTGCATTTACAAAACATGATTTATCAGAACTTAATTTTTAAACATATCTAAACTCTTCAGTGTATCAATTTCTTCACATTCATATATATATACTCTATTTAATAAGATTTTGGTTTTTTGCACTTTCATATTATGTAGGATGGATTTACTTTGTTGCTTGTGTTAAAATCCTTTATTCTGAACAAATGCCCCTTCCCTGTAGGGAAAACAATGTGGTTATCAACTGTAGAGACTAATCACTCTGAATTAAACATTTTCTTCTGGATAATACAATTTAAACCATCTTGAATATTTTACAGATTATTGGTAAAAGTAATTAAGGACTAGAAAAAAGGCAATTATAATTTCTGATGGATAAATTGATAGGGATAAAGTAAGAACTGACCTGAACCCTAATCTAAAACTAAAACTAAATTAAACAAAATCCTAAAACTTTAGTTGTATTTTTAATTGATTTTCACACATCAGTGCACTTCCAAGCACCCTATTTTCACTGAGTACTGTAAGCAGAAGATTCCTCAAGGAACGATATTAATAGTAGTTGTGACAAGGCAGAAATCTTCTAGAAATATCTTCCAAAATACATATGACATGGTTTCTTTTCTAAGACCTATATATTCTTAAAGGATTTTATTTCCAAATGAGATTTCTAAAATTGCTGTTTACATGGATTGAGAAGAAAACAGATCTTTTTAGGATACCAGTTAAATAATAATAAAGGATCAATTTCCAAAAGGAATTTATTAAAACTACTATAGGCAGTCTGATTTGCATGGTACCATGTTAATGATCACTCCTGTGTGTTGGAACCCTGCACCTGCTTTGCACGGTTCCATGGTAACCAACGTGCAAAGCAAGGACGTGATTCAGACATGCACGCATTTCAGTTAACAAGAGTCCTGTGTCTTTCATATTTCCCTGTTAATGCACATTCCATTAATGGAACATAAGTTCTGTTCATTAGATGGCTATGTGGGTTTTGAAATGAAGTTTTTTGTTTGTGAAAGTAATACAAGTATCAATGTTAAAACATCATAAAATACCACAAGTCTTACAATGAAAAGTAGCCTCTTTTCTTGCACTTGGTCCCACTCTCACACAATAGAGGCTATCATTTTCCACCCTTTTAGCTGTGTCTTCTGGGATTTACCTCCATAATTCTAAATAATATAACATTATTTATAAACAATGTAGCCATTTATAATAGTAAAACTTTATTTGTAAATAAATAATTTATAATTTTATTTCTTGATTTAATAAATTTTGACCTTATCCCTGCTGGAGCGCTCTGTCCTCTTTTTTATTTGGGATTAGCTGCTTTGTCTGTACAACACTCATTGTGGGATTTCCCCTCCATTCTCTCCTCTGTGGGATCCTTTCTTTCCTGGACCTGTTGTCTCCCTTTTCCTTGGTTTGCTCTCTCATGTTTTAGCTCATGCTGTGGTAGCTTCCTGAGACTCTGTGGGAAATATTTTTTTAGACATTTACCTAAAATGTCTAATTGCTCTCTGATCACATTTAGTAGTTTGGTGGAGTCCAGAATAATATAAAACAGAAATTCCCTTTAAAGTTGTGGT